>CM075596.1:5000-10005000 GCA_037962945.1 Sarcoramphus papa | reverse complement strand
ACAACAAATACCCTGTAAATACAAAGACGTTTTTATATCTGTGGGCTATGTAACTGATATTATAATATTCTTGATTGATAGCTTTTTTCTTTACGACCTATTAATGACTTATGGTTTAATTCCCTAATTATTATATTCTAAGTCAGAGAAGATTACTCACAACCAGTGCAACCATCAAGATTTAATAAGAATACAAAAGTCACTCAGCAAATAAAAGAAGAAAAGCCAACAATGGGAAATAATTGCAAGCATAAGCACCTAATGAAGTGACAACATGGCAACGCAGTGCTAGTAAACTGGCTATATTGGAAATTTTTTTGCTATATTGCATCCAATATTCGGTCGATAGAAGAAACAAAAAGCCAGATGGCGCTGCTTTCTTTAGGCAACAGGTCTCCAAAGACCAAATCGCTTACATATATATGTATTCTTGAAGATAGGAACCAAAAGAAAAAAACATTCGCAATGTATTTCTGATAGTCTGCCAGTAAAACACCAGCACAAATCAGTGTTTCTGCAGACGGCCAATAACACTCAGCGTAACTGCAGCGGGGAATGAAGATCACAGGTGGAATGAAAGCGTCTACAAGTTCTGCTGAAGACACTCAACACTTTCTGGTCTAAGCCGATTTGAAAAATTCCTTATGTATCATATTTAATGGTTTCAGTTCAGTCTAGTCTATAGGCTGATTGTTTACCACATCCCAAAGCTGTCGAGTACCTTCAATGTCAGTTTTAAAAGCAATGCCAAGGACTTAAACAAAACCAACTGTCTTTCTGAAATACATGCTCTGGTTCAACCACAAGCTACGGGGCAAACTGTAAGCGGTGCTGAGTGAAATTCAAGCAAAATGATCACGACAGTGATTTCTGGCCTTGAAATACACATTTGAGATGGAATTTCCTCTTGCTACTTTAAACTGTGTTTCAGTAATGAACAGCAATCAGATTGTGCAGATATCATTTTAAATGATCCAGACCTAAAGATTTCATGTGGTTTCCTCAAACGAACAAACAAACAAATAAAAAATTATACTGTCAAATTCCTGGCTTTCCAAAAAACTTCTGCCTATGAACCTCGCAAAAAGACAACATGAAAGGGATGTAAATTGATATTTGTAAATTTATATATTGGAACATTATCATGACAAAGAAACTACCAAAAAACCGCTTAAAGGCTGATGAGCATGGGCCAGCAGTGTGCTCTGGCAGCAAAGGCAGCCAACGACATCCTGGGCTGTGTTAACAGCAGCATAGCCAGCAGATCGTGGGTAGTGATTATCCCCCTGTGCTGCTCAGCACCCATGAGTCCACCTGTAGAAAACTGTACCCAGTTTTGGGCTCCCAATACAAACCAGACATCAATAACCTGGAGTGAGTTCAGCACAGTGCCACCAAGACGGTCAAGGGACCAGAGCACGTGCCCTGTGAGGGAGAGGCCGAGGGAACTGGGCTTGTTCAACATGAAGATTTGAGAGGAGCTCGTAGCAGCCTCCCAATACCTACGAAGAGCCCACCAAGGAGACAGAGCCAGGCTCTGCACAGTGGTGCCTCGTGGGAGGATGAGAGATAACAGACGTTAACTGAAACAAGAAAGATTCACACTAGACAGTAAAAATAACTTTTTCACCATGAGGACAAGCAATGGAACAGGTTGTCCAGAGAGTCTCCAACTTTGGAGGTTTTCAAAACCAGGCTGGGGTAAAGCCCTAAGTCACCTGGCCTGACCTCATAGCTGATCCTGCTTCGAGCAAACGGTTAGACTAGCTGACCTCCTGACGTCTCTTTCAACCTGAATTAGCCTGAGAATCTAGGAACAAACAACTTCCAGAAATTCTGGAAAAAAACACCTTAAGTAGGGACTCTTACTGGACAATGAAAACAGCCTCACTACTTGCACACTCAAGACACATGGTCTCCCTTGCTGCATACGTTAGTCACACTAATAAGCCTCTCTTGCAGTATTTAAGTGCACAGGTAATGCACATAAACTTACCCCGTTGCACACAGTGGAACCTGAACTCAGTCTTGGGAGAGTCCAAACAAAACCAAACAGGTTCAGGCCCTACAGCCCGTGCTGCCCTGCACACAGTCACAATCCTGTTACAACACAAGAGCTCTAAAAACTGACTGACTGCTGCAAGACTGTGACATCTAGCAAGGATCAGGGTTTTTTTTTTTAAAGACAGTAAAATTAAGAAAATACATAATGAATGGGGATGGGCTGGACCTTGGCAATGGAGTCTACTTTTCTGGAGTCTACATTTCTTTCCTCTGGCCCACTGCAGGGTAGGTGCTTCAGGACCTGGGGAACCTCACCGCTGCTATAGCATCTGTGGAGCGGGTGCTCTGCCTCACGGGAAAATTTTCTTTTCTCCTTCCTTCCTCCCTCCCTCCTCTCCCCGTACATCTTGTGAGCTGGGAACTACTCCTAAAAGCATGAGTCTGTGATACAAAAGAACCCTTTGAACAGCTTTTTTTCCTTCTTCTTTTTTCTTTTTTTTTTAAACTACATTTCAATAGCACGCATTGTTCTATGAATTACATTTTGGAGTAATTCCATATACAGAGGCCTTTTCATTTAACTGGATTATTCCTTTCATTGAATCACACTTTGCCAATAGTAGCCTTAGGGCCTGATTCTTCTCTTATTTACCCCATTGTTGACAAGCTATGTAAGGACATACAATTCACATTCACACCTGTACAAAGACCTGGCACTTTACACAGATGCATTGTTTACTCATGTTTACAGATAACCTCCTGCCACTCTCCTAGAGCACTACACCACCTCTGCTGACAACATCTGGAAAATACATTAGGCTTGCTTCTTCTTTAAACTCATTGTTCTGGGATGTATTACTGATAATGTGTCATCTCTGACCTATCACTGAGTATACATTTGATCAAAAGAGCTAAAACTAACCTTTCAAAAATAAACATTATTTCCCAGAGTGTGCACATAGAGGTTTTTAAATCATTCTCCATCTATTTTATGTAATAAAATCTACAAAAAGCATTTATAAAATCTATAAAAATGATTTAATGATAATAAGAAGATTCTGTTGGCTAGAATAAAACAACAACAACACAGTTTGGAAATTTAGGTGCAACTGATTCCTGATCTCACATTCATTACCTAGACATAGATTCAGCACCTCTAAAGTTCATTACCTGTATACCCTCTAAAAACACACCACCACCTCTTAAACCTGTATGTTATTTGTATACTTTGCAGCATGCAGCTAAAAGTTACGCAGCTTCAGACACATGCAAATGTCCTTTTCTTAGCTAGGTACTTTACCAGCCAAGATAAATCATTAATGTACATCACAGTACATTTCACGAACAGTTTTAATAAAGACAATGTTCAAGCTCCCCAGAACTTTTAGACCAGCCTCATGATGCCAAACTTGCAACTTTATATCCCATCTCATTTCAGCTATACAATTTTTCACAACTTTTGCATAAAAATCATGTGTTCCCTCGTTGTAGAAGTGTGTAAATACACACACACAGACATATATGCTGTGGCTAAAAAAAGGTGCAGTGATTTTACTGGGACTTTAAAAAGGAGAAATTAATATGTAGAAATAGACTAAGCGAAGCTATTTCAGCCTGAAAATGTAAAGGTTATGAAGTCCCTAAGACTGAGGATAAAAACAGGAGCTTTGTTTCCCCCTATTGAGTCTCTTCTATCCATACTCTTGACATTTATTTGTTTATTTCCTATTTTAAGTAAAAGGCTGAAACTAGTTTCTCAGATAACATTGTGTGGTAACACTTCTTGAAGAGTGAATACTGTCCCTTTACAGGAAAGGCAGATGCAGCAACGTAAGCACACACTGAAGCAGTCTTTCCAGGATGGAGTTAATAGAAAGCTTAAGCCAACAGTGCCAGACCTCCTCAGGAAGTGTGCTCCGGAATCTGAGAACAGCAGAACCACCTGACAACCTGGCTAGCTGTCATCATCTCAAACAAAAGGAAAAAAGGATCAACAGACTCTCCAGGGAGGAATGCCAATAATTTTTACAAAGCACAGATTTTTGCTCCATGGGCCAGGCTAGGGGACCGCACAGTTATCTATGTACACACGGTTTGTAATTAGACGGCATGCTGACATGTGATGTCAACCCCATGCAGATTTCTCTGGTTTCCAGATGACATGTGGCCGTGCGGCTGCTTTGGACTCTACATTCAGATGGGACGCAGTCACTTGTGGACGCTTCTTCGTCAGTGCAGCGCAGCACCCCAGCCACCTCCCTTCACGGGGGTCCAAGGCCACCGGGGCCCTCTTCTCCCTAAAGCCAATCCCCTCAGGCACAGTCTAGCTAACATCTGTACTACAGTCACTCTAGCTGCTTAAATAAACAATACAAAGCACTTTATATTATGTGAACATCTGTTTGCACAATGCTGAATAGAGCAGTTAAGAGGTTTATTTGAGTGTACAGCTAATTTGATGTGTACTGTGAATACAATGCACTGTACAGAAATGTGTTAGTGCGTGAAGGACAGCAAGCCCAGGGGAAATAATAAGCACTATAGCATGGAAGAGTCATTTCCATAACGGGTAGTGCTTGCTCTTTACTGAGAAAATTAACTGCCTTACACTTCTAAATGCATAAAAAATGAATCCAAAAGAGTATTGTTAAATTGTATATCCTGGGTCAGATCATTTTCACAAACTCCAGACGTCCCTATTTTAATGCTAAACCATTTGCGTAGATGTTTCTGCATATTTCTAGGCGGGAGCTTACTCATTTCCTTCTGGCATGAGTCCAATGCTGCTCGAAACCTTCTCTTTCTGTTTCAAGTATGTCTGTGCCAAGCAAGCCAGCACATCTTAAGCAAAAGAATATTTTTAATCACTAGTTTCACAGATTTTAAATCCAAAATGGACAATTGTGATTGCTGAATCTGATCTTCTGAATAACAGAGGCCAGAGATTTCCCAATGTGCTTCATGCATTAAGCCCACAACCAATTCTATGTGAACAGGCAAAACGTCTTTCCAGAATCTACTGACTAGAAGTAAAGGGCACCATCACTTGCCTCGATCATTGGCTTTTCATGAAAGCTCATAGTAAACCAAAATATTCAGGTCACTTTCAGAACTTTGATATTGTCATAACCATCCATGTATCTTGATTCCTGGGGGCTGCCAGGCAGACCGACAATTTAAGTTATTCTGGAGCAATGCCAGCCACTTGCAATACAAGTAGGCTGTTATATAGTGGATTCAATAAACCTCCTTATCCCTGTGTTATGCAATGGTAATCATTCACGAAATGGTTTCTGAAGTAGCAGAGAATTAGTTATCTGCCTACAATACAGAAAGCTGCTCTGTCATACCGATATTATACACCCACAAATGTAAACCCCTCTTCCCCAGACACTCGTTACAGCCCCTAAAAATATTCTAATGGCCTGCTTCTCTGACTGTGTGGCCATAGCAGATGTACTGCTACAACTAATTCTCAAATCAAAACTTTACTTTGACAAGTTTCAGCTTATCTAAATACCTTTCAGTGAGCGTGCCCAACCAACTCCTCCATCCACAACCATCTCTTAATATTAGAGACGGCTGTAGCCATAACCCAGAACAGTTTTAAGTCTGTTTCTTCCTCTTGCTCTGCAATGCAGAGCTTTGCCCAGGTAGTCAATTTAAACTTTTTTGCAGTGTGTAGGCACTTGATAGCCGTGATCACACCAGACCTTCCAGCTTTACGTGCCCTATATTGCTACAGACTAAGTCGCAGTTTGTGGGAAGTCAGTGATTTTGTAACATAAATATTGTGAAATATGTTATGGCTCTATGGAATTAACAGTGTCATTTAAATACAGATCTACTAAAGAGCCAGGGTATGCAACAGGTCAGGTCTAAATTATGTATCCTGACCCCTGGACACAAAACAAACTACAGGAGATTAGCTTGCAGTGTCAGTTACATCACTGGATATGTCCAACTGCAGAGAAGTAATTCCATACAGGCACCATTCATAATAGAAAAAAAGCACCATTTTCATACACATTATGAAGTTATTTAAAACAGGCTGCCTTCCTGGGAACTAGCAGACAGAAGCACATGAAGCAAAGACGGATTTTAGAGAGATGAATGGAAGATGCGGGGAGTTTTGCAGTTCTGCTGCTAGGCTAGATGTTTGTCAGGCCCTTCAAATCTCCTTTGCTTTTTCTCCAAATTAATGCTTTGATTTTTTTACCCACCCAATTTTTCTTTGAAAAGGGAAAGTGGGACAGGTCTCCCGCGCTTAGGTGGAGAATATCTCTCTACTGCTTCCCATCCTGTCATTCACAGAGAGCATCATGGAAACTCCTTTTTGTCTATCTTCTCCCAACTCCAAAGTAGTTCATGTAAACACAAAGAGCAAGCATCAGGCAGGAAATTATGACAGGAGACCACAAGAAAACAACTAAATGCATAATTCAGGTGAAAATATAAAGAAAAAAAAAGTCAATTTCTTTCCTGGAGTTCACATCTATCAGGAGTCATGAACTAAGAAGATATGAGATACTAACAGCTAGCTATTTTTTTAAATGTTATTTTCATTAAAATCAGTCAGGCATTTGGAGCAAGAACTGCCTAAATTAAGTATTTACCTTTAAAATTATTTCTAAACCACCATGATTTTCTGCAGGGTATAATGCAAGGCTTGAAGGAGTAACAGGAAACCAAAAAAGGAAGAAACAGCACAAAACAATGTGCTTTCACTCCAAGTAGTTTCAATGATACGACACATGTTCACCTCTTCCCAAAACAAACAAACAATCAAACTACACACATCTTACAGGAGATAGAAAGGTTTGGGGTTTTTTTTTGTTGAGAATATCTGCCAGGGCAAGGAACTAAAATTTCATGTGTGTAAATCTAGATGCCAGCAAAAAAAAAGTAGGATGTGCCAAGGGAGGTAGGAGGAGATTATAAAAGGTGACGCAGCTGTAACGGGTACAAAGTACCAGTTTTGGAATTGCAACCTCTATATCCATGTTAAATAGCTCAAGCAGTCCCGTTTCTTCACCACCAGTACCCTCCTCCTTAGATCCTTCCCTCACTCTTCATTTTTGAATGACTGATCTGTTTTTCCCATAGAGAGATTACACCAAATGCCATTTTGTTTACTTAAACTTGTGCTCTAGTTAGGAAGTACCAGTCTGCATAATGACTTGTTTTTATAGTGACCACAAATGCCAGGTAGTACCACGTACTTTTTATTTTGGGCTTCTTCAGATTGTCTTTTTGGCCACATAAATAGTATTCACTCAGAGAAAATGAATCCCTAGATTAAAAAAAAAAAAAAATCAACAAAAAAATCCCTCCCCAAAACCAAACCAAACCAAAAAAACTCTTGAAATTTTAGTGAAAATGCAAAATGTTGTCCTTTCTAGTTAGGTTTCATTAGTGTTCTAGGGTCATTCTGTGCCTGTCACATAGTCATCACAGTGATTTTGAGGAAAAAAAACCCAAAACCGTTAATAACGATTAGTGGCTTGAGAGTCTAATACAGACTGCAAATTCATTTCATGGCTAAGATGCAAAGGCGCAGTGCAATGGGTCTTTTTTTGTCTTGAGTATTTCCATCCAGGTCTCAATGGCTGTTCTGACAGTGGTCCGAAGGACCCTCTCTGCACCCTCCCATATCCACTCTGCATAACACTCACCAAAAATCCTGACTCAGACTAATGCGATAACTCTTGCAGAGTTCTCATTTTATAATGACTGTGCTCAAATTCACACACAAACAAGAATGACCTAGCACACAGTATTGTCTTGCCGCTTCACTACATGGCTGCAGACTGATCACATCACGAGCCTATAACCTCTCTTACCACCAGCTTGAGTCTGCAACTATTTTCCTATAGGGAGCACAGGGTCCTTATGAAAAGGACATAAGCAGTATAAGCAGTAAAGCAGTAAAAAATATATATATTTTTTTCAGATTCACCCAGCAGAACTAACTCAAAAGCTGGATAACAGGAAAATTTATTGTTAAAAAATTGATACTGAGCTGACATGCGCAACAATATAAAGATGCAACAGAGCACTGACTGTTTCACCGTATGTGAATACTGGCTCACAGGCCATTTCACAAGCTCAGACTAAGCTGCTTCTCAGTTCCACTGAAATTACACCAATTTCCCGTAAGCTTAACAACAGGTCCTATTCTCACAGAGCTCTTTGGCATGTGACTGTACAGTACGAATGTGAGTTAGCACAGAGAAGGAATAACTCAGCACTATCACTCCTAGGTGTCACCTACAGAGAGCAGACCTTCTCTAATTTTTAGGATTAAGGGCAGAATATTTTCACTAGAGCGAATCAAACCTTTACAGCTGCCAAACAAATTTATCAAAATGCATTTGCAAAGAGCTACAGAAGATGAAAAAGGGGCAATTAAAAATATAGCAGTATCTCTGAAAACGTCACTGAACACTTGCAGCCAGAGAGGATTCTGATCAGCTTTTCTTGGGGTTCAACCACCGTGGCAATTATGGTCCAAGCATATTTAATGACTGTTAAATTAACTGGTAATGTGTCTGATAAAGGCTAGCCTAGTTGAGTGCATTACTGAAGTTCAGCTACTACAAAGCCAAAAACTAAGGAAAGCATTGTGCTTTTTCAAGCCTTGGACTTGTTAAGAACTGACAACACAGTGTGGTTTATAGCTTTGCTTCAAAGTGCCCCAGTGTCACCTTATTGCGCTTACTCTTTGACAAAATATTTGTGCCCACCCTGGCAAGCCGTAACACCACCTGAGCAATTAATATGATATTCCCATCCACTGGAAACATCGCAGGTGAGGGTTCAGCATAGCACTGGTTCAAAATAGCACAACAAACCTTTTTTTCAGCTTATGTCCATTCTTCTCCTTTTACTGTATACTCTCCTCAGCATAAGAGCAAAAGATACGAATATATCTTTGCTCTTATAATACATTGTTTCTTCCATTTTCTATGCACTATAATAACAAAACTTTATTTCTCTCTCTAAATAAGTGTTTTCTAGCCCACTGTACAAAAGGAAGGCAGAGAAGGCCACTAGGAATCAAGACAGATGAGGACTTCCTATAAAGTCTAATTAAATAAATGTTTGCTGTGCAGTTTGTGAAGACAGTAACTTGCTAGTGTATGTATAACTTGGCATGTGACTGTACAGTACAAATGTGAGTTAGCACAGAGAAGGAATAACTCAGCACTATCACTCCTAAGTGTCACACTCCTGAGTACAGTGAAATGTAATCTTCAGTGACCTTTAGCATTAAAAATGGAAGCCTAACTTGTGCTTAATTTGTGCTTAGCCACATCTGGTTGTCCATATGCTTCTGCATGGACTCTAAAAATGGACTCAGTCACCAATTAGGTCTGCTTTAGCAAAAAGCCACTGTGAACTCAAAACCAAAAGCCAGCTACAGGAAGTCAGCGCAGTTTAATGCCAAGGGGAACATAAACTTCCATCAAACCCTACTGGAGAAACTCCAAAGGACTAAATAGTCAGAGGAACTCACAAAATTTTAAGGTGGTTGCCACAATTCCACTCTCATATCTGCTCAGTAGCTATTGCACGTTAGAGAGGCGCGCCCATCTGCTGTATGGAAAAAGCTGTAGCGATACGGTATATGGTAGAGGTTTTTACTCGATGTGCCACAATCCTTACGCCTGAGTCTGCATTTTTGGGCAGGCTCACTTTGTAGGGTACACTGCAGTCCGAGACCTCATATATAACCTCTGACTAGTCCAGCTGGAGGACCTGCTGAAGTGAACTGCAGATCCCTCCCTGCAGGCAGGGCATGGTCTTGGTGCGTGTCTGTGAGACTCAGACTAAGGGCTAAGTCCCAAGCCCGGTGGCTAGAAAGCGAAGGACAGCCAAGGCTCCAGACCTCCTTTCAGCAGTGGCCTCCTGCAACCTGTTCATGAGTGTAGGTCCAACAGCTTTGTGTTTATTGCACTACGCAGTACAACTGGGGCTTCCCTCCACGGGAGCTGCTTATGTAAAAATCCTATCTTGGTGATAAGGGAATTGGTAGTAATGCTTCTCATCATCTCTCTTTATGCAAGGTCTAGCAAAAGGCCTTTATACCTTTTTTAAAAATTCAATTTATATTTATTTATATTCACATTCTGTATGTTTATTTATATTCTATATGTTTGATTACATTCTGTAAACAGAATATCCTTCAATTCTCTTTAGAGAGTGAGAAAAGCGATTCCTAACATAGAAGATTTTGAAGGAGTTAACCTGAGGACTCCATGTTTGGACACCACAGATAGGAACAGGCTCGCTGAACAACTACTCAAGAACATATTCAGCACAGATGAGCAGTTCATTGCTAGCCTTAGAAGAGATTACGTGTGGTCATATAAGACACATCTTCTATTTATTTATTTATTTATTACTCTAAACACTGTTAAATTTGAGTAGCAGAAGGTTTGCTGGTAACAATAACATTGTAAAATCTAATGTAAATTATTTTGCTTTGTTTCATACTTTAGGCTTACTTTACTGCTCTCGTTGCCAGTTGTGTTGTTTCTATGCATCCTAGTGTTCCTCTGATGTTCCACCACCATCAAACCTGTATGTTAATTGTTTTTATGTGCATCCTTCGCCGTGGTACAGGTGGGAAAATAAGTCTAGGGAGAAAAAAAAAAAAGGATAATGAAACTGAAAACGTAAAAACACTGATGAGAGTGCTCTTAAAATACAACCCTAGCCTTCAATTTTGTCCAGATAGATAGATATTTTTCTAAAATGAAACATTTGCATGCGGTACCAATTACCTGTACTCCTCCCCAGAACAGCACAAACTATGATTCTTGGCCAACATTGGAAATTTGGTCTTAAACCCAAGCTTTTTGGTCTTAAAACCACGCTGACCGTGCGAGACAGCCGCTCGGGTCCCCAGGCCCCGCTCAGCCCCAAACCCAGCAGGAGCTGAAGGAACCTCACCCCAGCCCCGAACGCTGGCGGGCAAGAGGCCGCTGCCGCAGGGCGGGCGCTGGGCCCCGGCGGGCCGCCCGCCGGGTCTCCGTCCCGCACGGAAACCTCCACCGGCGGGGACGGCGGGCTGCCTCTGCCAGGCGGGGGACTTCCCCGGGGCGGGCTGGAAAGACAGCCCCCGGGGCGGCGTGTGTGAGGAGAGGGAGGGACGGGAGCGGGAGCGCCCGCCGCGCCAGCTCCCGCAATCGCCGCCTCGCTGGAAACTTTCTTCTCAGCGGCCAGCGGCCCTTCCCGCCCCTGACCCGCCGAGCCGGGCCCAGCCGGGACCAAAGGGCTCCCCGCGGGCAGCCGGGGCTGGGGCCGAGGCCTGCCCTGCGCCGCGATGGACTCCGGCGGCGAGACCCACGAGCTCAACGGGCTGGCGGAGGGCGCGGAGCCGGCGGCCGCCGAGCGGGTAGGGGCCGGGGGCGCTTCCCGCCGGCTGCGGGGGGGTGGGCGGAGGGCGGGAGCGGGCTCGGCTGCCGCGGCGCCCGGACATGGCGGGCGGGAGCGGGGCGTGAGGAGGCGGCGGAGCGGGCCGGGAAGCGGGCCGGGAAGCGGGAAGCGGCGGGTCTCACAGCAGCGGCGAGGCAGGCGCGGGGGGGGGCCGGGGCCAGCCCGGAGCCCACCTCCGGCAGCGGCAGCTGCAGGTGCCCCCGCGGAGCCCTCCCGCTGGGCCGGGGCGGGAAGAAACTCCGGGAAGGGGATGGTGTGCTGGCTGCTGCCGCGGTCCTGTGATCGGTACTTCTCGATTATTATGTTTCTTTTCACGTCTTCCATTAATTCAGCACCTTTTTGTAGGGGTGCCGCTGCAAGCATCCCATTTTGTCTCACTTCAAAGACAGAAAAGTGCCAACGGAGGACTGAAAAGAAAATCCTTTTTATTCCTTAGCACGATGATCCCTTAGTTCCTACACACATCAGCGGGAAGGTCATCAGATGTCCTCCCTACCCAAAAATCTCTGCTCGGAGCACACCGGCACCGCTCTGAACCTGGGAGGGTTTTTCCACCCGGATGACTTGGGAGAGGATGGAAAAGTTACTCAGGGATGTCTACACAGGAGATAAGTGAGCACAAAAGTAGAGGGAATTACTTAAAGGGTTAGGCCTATATGGTTTTTCTTCCATACAGTAATCCAAATAAAAACAAGAAGAGAAATACCCAGCTTTTTACTACTCCATGTAGTCAAAACATGACTGGAGGTCTTCACTGGAAAGCATTTCATCCCATATTCTGTTTACGCATAAAGGATGTTTTCCAAGCATGCCACTTATCTGAAAAGCCAGACTGGTAAAAGAGCATCCTTTATGTTGTTTTGGAAAGGAGTAAACTCTAAAAAGCAGCTCTTATTCCAACCTAAGACTCTGCCACATAGAAACAGTTGTACTAAACCACCTTGTACGTCACTGGTAAAACTTTCTGGTTACAGACAGACTGGACTGATTGTGTAGCAGATCTGTCCTTCCTCCCTCCCTTCCTGACAAACCCTTGTAGTCATGAATATCATCAAGAAAAAAAATGTCTGGTTTTAATAAATCCTGGAAAGTCCCTAAAGAGAATCAAGGCTGGGATACGCAGGTCAAACTGGTGGCCTGAGGGGTTTCCTTTAAGCCACTGGCTTCTCAGCAATTTTCTTTTTTTTGTTAACGTAGAGTTGTGATTGCATCACAAGTACTAGTCATGGGGATTTATTTTTTTAAACTTGGTCTGCTCCAAGAATTTTTCTGCAACTTTCCTGTTTTACTTCATCTTCAGTTGCAAGCAATCATCATTTTGTTACATCTTTCCCATAGAAACTGCAAGTTCTATGTGAGTGCCATATAAAAAATAAGCAGCGAGATGTACTATTATATTGTATTACATGTATACAGTAGCACTTCAGAGAACTTTGCAGACACTTTTTTTCATTTTCTCACAAAAAAAAGATAAGAAGTATATGCGAGATAAAACAGATGGGGACAGATTTCTTAAAAACCGATCTGTGAATAGGAGATACCTTAAAAAATCTGACCAAGTTCACAATTCACACAAACAAAAGAACTCCCCAACTCAGCAGCCAACTAAACCTGGAGAGACCACAAATCCGCAGGTGCCTGAATCTTCAGTATTGGAGTCAAAAGTGCGTAAATACCTGCTTTTAGGAATGCTCGCAGGCATCGGCAGCTTGGACCACCCTGGTTTGCCTGCTGCCCATCCTAGCGTCTGCCCTCTCCTCAAAATAGATTCTCTTGCACGTCTTCAGCAATAGACTGCTACCTTCTCTTACAGAAGAGCTGACGTCAAATGCAGATGTAGTTGTCTTACCTTCAAAGCATTCAAAGCACACGAACTAAAAAAAGACTAGGTAAGCCCACTGTAATTCTGAATGAGTGGTCACACAGTGGTTTAATGTGGTTTATTTTAACTCCATCATTAATTTGGATAAAGTTTTTTAGCAGCTATCAAGCTTTTAGGAGCAAGAAATTCCTTGCTTCTAATACTGGGTTGGCCTGGCACACCTCACTGACTAATGTGAATAATTACGCTTGGCAGAAGTGTCTGGCCGCTTCTGCAAAGGATCCCTTCGTACAAATGCAGACAGTAACTGTTTTTTCATCTTCCTCTATTTGCTTTCCCTGTTCATGGTCCATATTGAAACAGTCTAGATTCACCATGTTGTAAAACCTAGTTTAATGTTTCCAAGATAACAGGAAATGCTAGTTGAAAAAGTTAAAGAAGAACTATGAAAAAAGGTGAACAAGAATTGGGTAGTAGAAAAGAACAGCTCTGGAATAGTTGGCTTCTATTAATTCATAAGTAATTTTGGGACATGGCAGTTTCTTGGCATCATACTGCAAGTAACAAATTTCAAATTTGTAGGACCTTGAAATAATTTTACTGCATATAGAATGAAACGGAATGTTCTAAAGCATTACTTATATCAACTTGAATTGGGAGTATTTGATGTACTCCAAATATTGAAGCTATTGGTGATAAGTTTTTGTTTGCTTGGTTTTTAAGTAGCTAGAATAAACAAACAGTGCTTTAACAACACAAAATAGGCAGCCCACAGTCCAGTTGTGAGAAACAGTATTATAAGACGAAATCAGTGCAATGAGCAGTAATAGTGCAAGACAGAAAAAGAATTGTACAGGAGAAAGCTTCTATTTAAATAGCTATACGAACAAGTTTAAGTTATTACTTCATTTCACAAAGTTAGTCATCAGGTGTGCTGATTATTTTTAAGTCATTTAATGAGTAAAAATATTCTAACTTGGTCCTGGAACCAGTATAGCTTTAGGAAAACTCCGCCCTGAACTAACATGACTGTACTTTTCCCTTTTTTTTCATACTAACTTAGGTCTCAGGAGTCAGCATGGTTTTTTTCTTCTTAACGTAGTCATACTTACATTTTCTGTCTGTCCGTATAGAAAGAGGCTCTTCTTGAGTATAGGCTTTTAAAGATGCTAGAAGATTGATGCTGTCTATGAAATATGAACACAGGCTGAGTTTTTCCCTTTTTTAAATTGCCTGCAACTGTACTGTCTCAAGCTGTGATTGCAGAAGTCTCACAAGCTAGTTAATGTTACGCTAGGTTGGTACTTGGATGGACAGATTCCCCACCACCAGCAAAATGAAATTCCTACAGGAAATGTAACCGATGATTCAGTCCAGATGTAGGGGTTTTCTCTCTGAGTCAGTGCTAAGCTGAACAAGTGATCTAATGTTTTATTGAGGGAAAAGAAATAGTATCTTCTGAGGAGGTGTACAAAGGATCTAATCATCCATTACATAACTGATATAGCTTAAAATATTTTTATTGGAAGAATATTTCTTTTCTTTGTAGAATATTTTCCCTATTTTTTTAGATCAGCAAGATCTCCGAGACAGAGGGGAAGTCTGATTTCAGAGCGGCCACATATGGCCCATCACATTTGCAGTACGTAGGTGATGGAGATGTGGACAGAAATTCCACATCTCTGAGGATTATTAAATAATTGTATAAAGTTACTAGTTCGGCTGCAGGGTTGATCTTAGAAAAAAATAAAAGTTCTGAAATTGTGTTCTGTTTTAGTCCTGTATTATTCCTTTTATGTCTGATCCTTTCTCTTTTTTGATATAACTGGAATTTTTCCGGAACATGAAATTACCACTAAAAGATCTGGAAAAGTTTGCCGTGCAGTGTTTTTCTTAAAGGTGAATACTTAAAAAACTTAGAAAATTACTTTTTAAACAAAAGGGCTTTTTAGCATCTTTTTAACAGTTTTGATTAGAAAGACTATTGCAAAACACAGTAAAGAGCAGTCCGCTGTAAGATCAGTATGACTCAGCCTTTTATTTGCACAGCCTCATTATTACGTAGCATGTTTCCATTATTTTAAAATTAGGACTGTCCCTAAACGTAAGAATTTAAGGAAGCTTGCTCCATGACATTACAAACCCAGAGGACAAGCTTGTCCGATCCGATCTCATTTCGAATGAAGGCTTTTTGGCTATTAAAAGTGTCTAAAAGCTGCCGTACAATTGCAGTAATCACTAATCTAAAATAGAAAGAAAACTGGATGCAGAGTTAGAGCAAGCCAAAGACTATGAAGACTGTATTTCAGAGTAAATGTACTTGAAGGCGAAGAACCTTCTGACAGCTTAAGGAAGGTGTTATTAATCAGAAGCACAACTTGCTTGGAATATATAAATAAGAATCAGCATTATTTTCCCAATTATCCCGTACAAAACTGTGGGTCCCCTGTATTTAATAAAGGCATTCTACCGCATAATGATTTGAAGTTAGAATACCATGAAAGTGTTCAGTGTTAATACTGTACCAATACTAAAATAAGTATTTGTGTGTTTTCAGAGCCCAGATATGACACTGGGCCTGACAAGCAAGGCACGGTGAGCTCTGGGTCCTGCAGTCCCAGCTGATATTAAGTAGCTGCAATTACAAGTTGCAAATCAAAATTAAAGCAACGCACGCTGTACTTCTGGCTTATACTTTGCAGTTTCTGGTTCTAAGTGTTCATTTGGGAAATTGGAAGTTCACCTTGCTAACTGCAAAATACTGGTTTTCTAGTGGGATTTCAGAAGAAAACAGTAACCACTCTTGTGCTATTGCAAGTATGTGTTAACTTCATTACAAGAACAGTAAATTCAGGCTTCATAACAGTCTGACTCTTAACTTGGAAATTTCAAGGTCCAACTGATTAGGCAATATTTGTCTTTTGCAGGTTTTTGTGGGACTTTTGGCTTTTTTTTAGATTTTCTTAAAACAATCTCTTTAGGGGAACATACGTATGGTGGAAGACATTTAAGAAGCTGAGTAAAGTACCTAGGAACATACCAAAAGAGAAGGAATGAATCCTAAAAACTCGCACTCAAAATCCAAACGATTTCTTTCCTCCTGCATTCATAGGGCAGAGTGACAGAAACTAATATAACTAAGTTCTAAATACAAATGCAAAATAGGCATCATTTTAGCTAGTGTTTTTTTCCTCTGTGGATTACAGATGACTGGCATGTCAAAAACCCCACCTGTCTTCTCCGGACAGACTAACTGGTACCATTTTGGGAAACTCAGTGAGGTCAAGTTGGATAAGAAAAAAAAAATTACTTTTGAGCTTTCCTGTTTTTTTGGTCAGACTTCCAGCACATTAATTTGACTACTTCAGCAGTCACTAGTGTTTGATAAATACTCTGTTGAACAAACAGCCGCATAAATTTTGTCACAAGTAGCGATTTAATGCTGTAATGGAAGCAGAAATCCTTACGATAACAAGTTGCTGTATTTAGCACAGATACTTTATTATTTGTTTTCAAATGGTTCCCTTTTCAGTGCTGTTTCCTTCCTGTTGAATCACCAGGTGGGTCTTAGACGTGATTCATGAAACTCAGCATCTAAGGACATTTGCCTCAGTGCCACTTTTATTTATTTTTTAATAAATGTAATGAATAAATCCTTTCTGTATTTCGAAGGGACTCAGTTCTTCTGGGCGTACTGTTAAAATGACGAGTGAAGCAAAGCAGCCGCAAAGTCTGTGCCAACAGAGTTGTCAGTAAGACTGTGTATCCAATACCATTCAATCCTAGTGTGAAGGTTTGGTCTTACAGAAGCAAAAAAGTGCCAGCTTCTGATGTAGCATCTTAGCTTTATCCTTGCAAACTGCAGCGCTCTGGGCAAGCAAACAGACGCTGCTGCTGAGCGGAGACGCAGAACGGTGCTGTCTGTGGGGACAGCATCGTGTGACTGTGAAAATAAGCTCTTCCGTAGGGGGTTCTTCCAGTCACAGGCGGAGCAAGAGGGGGAGGCTTTTCACTCCTCTCCTTTTTATACCTGTGTGTAGACTAGCACAGCGGGTTGTTCTGGTCAGGGATTGATGCTTTGTGGGCGACGGGAGACCTGAGAGCAGGCTGTTACTGACAGGGAAGGGAAGATACAGCAGTTGCAGCTACACCTGGCTGTTATGCACACACGTGTGAACCCACGTGCTGTTTTTCCTCAGACTCATTTGGTGACACCAGCTGAAGGGATCAGCTTGTCTGTACCAGGTAATCTGAATATTGAAAGTGTGTAATGAGGTGTTTTGATTACATTGAGACTGAAGCAGGTCACGTGGAATACATACTGTTCTCTTGCCAAGTGACACCTGCAGGAAAAGCCTTACTTTACATGCATCCTAGAAAATCAGCCGAAGTTTCACCTCCCCTGTCTGCAGCCCTGCAGGTGATAACAGCACGGTAAGGGTCGTTCGGTGCTGCGGGCTGCATGTGTTGCTACGTGTTTGGAATCTCCCTGAAACCATAAAGCCACCTAACAAAGCTCCCGTATAATTTCTGTTGTACATGACTGTCATTATCCTGAGGTTAAGGCAACAGCTCTCCTTTCATTGCCTGTCTATATATTGCTGTGTAACACGTAGTCTGGTCTTAAAAACTGCTGCCATAGTACTGACTGCGCTTGTTTCAATACTTTTGGCAGTTGCCTTCAACTTGCTTCCAGAAGGCAAGGCTAATTTGCTTTTTTTTTGGTTTTATGGTTTTCCAGCATGAGTCGGGAGGCTCCATTTCTCAATCAGGAGATGGGAACTGATTGTTTCTGGGGCTTTCATGATTACAGGTCCTTTTTCCTGGCAGAAGGCAAGATCACAGGCTGAGAAAAAGCTCTGTGCGGTAGAACCGACGTTTCAGTTCTCCATATGCCTAGTTCCGATTCTTAACTGGTCTGCTTTCAGGAGTGGTAGCTGAAAGCCTCTTAACAGACTAAAATGCCATTTTTTAGAATCTAAACATAGTAAACAGCTGAGCTGTCATTCCAGGAATAAGAAGTTTTGCCTTAGTTTGCCTTAGCTTGCCTTAGCAGCACCCTACTTTGAAAAGTCGTCTCCATTTATTGGAGTTCAGAAGTGATTCAAAACCTTTGCTTCCACTGCAGTTCAAACACCATAGCCTGCTATTTCCACCTGCAACGTAACCGTACAGAAAATTAGCAAACAGCAAGGTCCTAAAAGGGCAGCAGTACATTTCCCCAGGAAAAAGAGAAGATCATGTTCTGTTGTTTATGTAGAAACTGTCTTACATCATGTAGTCACAAATGTAACTGAAAGGAAGGTGTAGCCCAGACTGTTTACTCTTTTGGTAGTTAAAAAACAAAAAAGCCATGTCAAACATGATCACATTCCTACATCGAGTGAAAACAAAGAAACTGGTCGTCATGTTTTCACTGCAGTCCCCTTCCATCAGGATTAAGAACCGAGTGACAGCTACCCGTGTAGTTTTTGCCTGTGTTACACACTGCAGCCTCATAGACCCTATAGATACTTCGAAGTCAGTATTTTTGGCAGGAAGGAGTTAATTAGCTACTAGACATAGGAAAAAACTTCCTCTGATATGAACTTGTGACAAAATAGATCGTATTACTTCTACAGCCTACTGAGAAGAGTGTGTTTTAAGTTCATGCCCAGAAATTGAATTCTACTATTACACGTGTAGTTCCCCATCCCCTCTTACACTGCTAGCATCAGGTAACCAAGAGCTAAATGTGTGTGTTTGGCTTTTTACTGTACAATAAACAGTGAAAAATGTTAGTCTGGATTTTTCTACTGAATACTGCCAGCATATATTCCGTGCTGCTTTCCATAAGGAAATGAACATCCACGCCTGGTTTAGTGCTTCTGGTGGATGGTATACTAGAATTACAATATTTTTTCTGAAGCATCCAAACGCTATAGTGGTTTAATGGGGCAGGGGGGTGGGAAGAGGAGACTCTCCTTGGTGAGAGAAAAGGTGACAAATGTGGGACAGATTCCCCAGCCAAATTGCATTTTTAGGTTATGGGATATAGACAAAACCAAGTGAGTATCGAGTTCTTCCTGATTGAAGTCAGTATCCGTCTCAGAGCCATTTTCTTCCCGGGAGCTTGGTCTCAGTAAAGAAGCCGTCTGCATGAAGCTACAATTACATGGCTTCCTTCTCTTTGCAGAAAAAAAGTGTACTGCTGCCCCATGACATTTTTCTCTCAGTGAAATATTTAGACTGTGGTTGATGACAACGTGTCTGGTGAAAATAGGTCAAGTTTGGTATTTGAATGCCCTGGAAAAACTGGCAGTGTGTTTGCCAAATGCATCAATATCTGTCCTATTTAAAAGGACACTTTTAAGTCTGGACAGTGGCAAACCTGGCTTTGGAGTTGGAAATTTGATAGTTATTAGTGCTGCTGAAGAGAGTAATTGGAGGGCGTTTTCTGCATTTGAACTAACCTTCAAAGAGAGACTTTCCTCTCAGTATTTTCTGGCAAGCGGGAACATATTTGTGCAGTAAAAAGGTCTCTAAGAAGCAGGTTTAAAGAAGTCAGCTGGAATAAGCTTACTCTTAATATATTTGTGTATTATTTTTGAAAATAAAGTCTAGAAGTAAGAGCAGTGAGAAGGAAGTTCCTAACCTGTTCAGAGACTGCAGAAAAGAGGGTTACTTACTCTTTCTTCATCTCAGAGTTAGGCATCTAAGCCTAACCAAGTTACCCTAAGCTGCACCTAATCAGCAGAGAAATAGGCACCCCTGGGAGACAAGCTGTCAAATTCCAAATTGGGTCACATGAGTCGTCATCAGGAAAAACTCATTGTATTCATCCCGCTGGGTTAGCTAGCTCTGATTTTGCCCTGCAGTTGGTTTTTATTTTCCTGTTTGTTTGCAGGGGAATTTAACAAAAAAACAAAACACAACTGCTGATGCAAAAATGGAAAGAAAAGTTTCCTTGTAACTGGGCAGTGCTTGGTGACCACAGATCATACGACATTTAAACAGAAAAACAGTTCACTCTGTATGGATGGACCTGGACAGTGGCATGGCAGAGTAAGAAGCAGCAGGGAAAGAGGTCAAGCGAAGCTCATACAGTGGCCAACTTCTACATAAATCCTCAAAATAAGACTCATGAGTAATTAAGGAACTGTGTAGATGAGTGATGACAGAGGGTGAATTTAATAAATATTTGTATTTTTAAGTATGCCTTCAGGAGTAAATTATTTGCAACAATTCGTTGTTTGCTTGATTGTTTTACAGCGGTTTTTGCCTCCCAACTTTCCTCAGTGCAAACTTTTCTGCTTTTTCAATCTTTCCTTGTCTCAGAGTAGAAACATACTGACTGTTCAGACTGATCCTACAAGCTGGAAAAAGTATATCTGCCAAAGTCCAGTACAGACACTGTTTACTGCTCTCTTTGATGAGAGGAGGACAGTAGTAACAGTGAAAAAGATGCACTGATAGTCTCAGTACTGCTATTACTCTATCAGTATGATTACAGAAATCAGTTGATGGGCCAAGTTATCTCTCGCTCACGACACCAATTAAAAGAGATGTGAATAACCTTTTTCCTCTCTCCCAATTTTAGCGCAGAACGTCACAGTGGTTTCAAAGGAATGGACCTATGAATATCAACCACTACGCAAATAAGAAGAGCGCTGCCGAGAGCATGTTGGACATTGCCCTCCTGATGGCCAATGCATCCCAGCTGAAAGCCGTGATGGAGCAAGGACCTTCTTTTTCCTTCTACATCCCACTTATCGTTCTTATCAGCCTGTCGCTCACGCTGCAAGTTATGGTGGGAGTGCTCCTGATATTCCTTGGTATGTAGCAACAGCAAGAACCATTGACATGTATTTTTCTTATAGGATGCCACCAATAAGATGGTCTATAAGATGCTATATAGACTCCCCTTTTATTTTTAAAAAGCTGTTACGTTTGAAAGTCTTTACCTCAGAATTGATTAAAGTTTTCTCTTAAGACCATAGAAATATTGCAACAAAAGGAATAAGGGCAGCTTTATGTGGAATCTTCAATTTTGATCAACTTCCTCATGCTCATTTGCCCAGAGCATCAATATTTTTCTTTTCAGAAGGTCTGAGGAGGAAGGAAAATTATGAAATACTGTAAAAGAAACATTATTAGGCCAGATAGGATCATGCAGCCTGCCCAGTTTCATAATACTGTTTCTGGCAAGACCTGTTACTTAATCTTATGACTGAAATGTATTTGTTCCATATCAGTCATATCATATGTAGTATTATAGGAATATATTGTGAACGTAGAACTCCAAAACAGAAGTGAAAGTTGAAATGTCCATCTTCATGTTGGTGTGGTATATTGTCTTCAGTTTGTTTGTGTTTCTGCAATCACATCAAAGGTTTGATAGCAAAGGCTTGACAATAATGAAAAAAACCCCTTAGTTTTAAATTTAGGAAATTATTCAAAGCATCCTAAATCTCTAGGCGGGGAACGGTAGACATGTACTTGTTATTGTTAATTTTCAAACCTGTGGTAAACTGAAATTAAAGCTAAAAAGAAAAATAGGCTAGTTGGAGCAAGATTTCACCGTAAGAACGTACCTCATCTATTATCCACGTATTATGATTTCAGTCAAAAAGTTTGAAATTATGTATAATGTGAAAACACAGCCCAAGTAGCATCCTGGGACTACAAATATAGTGTCTTGAATTCTGCTTATCGCTAGGGAAACCTTTTCTACTTTCTACCAAGGAAATGTGATGTAATACATTTAACATATGCTAGAAATCATTTCAAGAGAATGAGTTCAAATAGGAGTTGTGTTAGTGCGTGCTTTGGACACGTTTAATGAGACAGCTGTAGAATTAGATCCCTGCTCCCTGCCTTCCCCCCCTCTCCCCTTTCTGTCTTAATTGTTGAATTACGGACCTTCACATTCCTGGAAGTTCAATGCAATGTCTTTGCTGTTCTCAAAAATAGAGTTTCCACTATTCAGTATTAATAGGAACAATGCTATGAGGCACAAGAACCAGTACTTATCACTAAAAATTAGGTATTTTAAGTTAGTATTGCTGGATTAGTAGCACACGTATGTCCTACATCCTCTGCCTTATTCTGTAAGGCAGAATATTGATCTAAGTAGCTATAGAACCAGGCTCATTTCTAAAACAGTGTCATCACAAAGTCAGCATGAATTATCCAAAAAAGTCCAGTTGAAACTCCACAGAGAGTGGAGAGACAGCACTCTTCTGGAAATCTGAGGTTTCTGTTTTGACCTTAAACAAGGCTTCAGTACTTCTCTTCGCTATTTTAACCTACTGTGATATTTTCCCCAATGCTTTTGCAAGGCAAAATGCAAAAAGAATCCAGTGGCACTTTGCAAAGTTGCTGAAAACCTGCGACATTCATTAGCAGCACCCAAAACCCCAGACCGTAACTTTGGAGAGTTGATCAAAGATACCTGTGGAAATCAGAGGAAATGTTTAGGTTTCAGCATCAGTTGAACCCCCATAATTCACTGAAATAAATGACGCCTTCGCTGGTAGGAAACAGCTATGGATCACTTTTTTTGCTAGTGATATACGATCATTTATTCTCATAACTTTTTTCAAGTCTTTCCCTTTAAATTAATGGGTACTATATGACAGATCTTAAGTCTACCGTAAATGAAAAGCTTTGAAGATGATAGCCAGAGTTCACACATGGCATTTACTAAGTCATAGGTGCCACCTTTGGCATCTCTGTTAGTCTTTCAATGTTCCGTTTTTTAGCACAACTTCCTGTTCAAGGAGGAAGTTCCTAGGAAACCAGGACACATAAGGCTTCTAATATTGATATGCAGCTGACGCAGCTTTTTTCTTCTTACGAAAGAGAGAGAATACAGCTGTCTCTGCATTTGGTAGAGTTGGTACAAGAGCGAAATCCAGGTCCTGGCTCAGAGGAGATTCCAGAAGGGGACTGGAAAAAGCAGCCTGATGATACTGGGGGATATGGGAAGAGAGTCATGGAAAAATCAGCAAAACACTTAGGTGTTTCTTGGTTGAAGGCATCTCCCTGGTGGTTGTTTCTGTTAAGCAGGCTTTGAGGCTGTAAACAAGTTCCCTGGTTTTTGTTGGGCAATAATTTCTCAGTATATGCTGAGAGATGGCTTTTTAATGTTTGTTTCCACCAGACGTTGCCAAAGTGGCTTCCATCTCTGTAATTTTTACCTTTGTCACACTGAGCGTAAAGAGAGTACCCAGTAGCCCCAACTCCAAAGATGGGCTGAGGTCGAGTTCACAGACCACTTACTTAGAAAACAGTGAGATTCATCAGGAGTTCAGCCTGCGCTCTGCAGCCAGCACTGGCTGTGGGTTTGGCGTACCGAGGGTGACAAAGCCCTCGGCCTGTAGCGGTATGCTATACGTTGGAGCGATGCTGTCATGCTGAGCTCAAAAGTACTGAAGATAGGAAACAGGGCCTGAAGGTACAAAGATACAGGCCTCATAGCAAGAACTTGCTTTTCACAATGTGTATTTGGTAGTTTTGGCCTGCAGGAACAGTTTGCCTTTCTGTCCAGCCACAAAATTCTGCCTCTTACAAGCTCTCACAAGTCCAAACAAAAGTCTGTGCAACCATCCAGTTTCTTTCCTTGAGACCTACCACTTCTCACATGGGATTAAAAGCTTTTCCTCCTTCAAAAGGGCCTTTCACAAAACCGTTTTGAAAAATGTTCAGCAAACTTGTCCTTGAAAGTGATTTGGTAATCTTAACTTTTTGGAAGAAAAGCAAAGAATGTCTTGAAATAGTTTAAGTGGCACGAAATCATAGTAATCTAATCCCACTATAATAAAATACTTAAAGAATAACTGTTCTTAAGGCCATTTTCACAAACACCCTCATCTTAAGTACTGTAATCACAAAGATAGGATTACTGCAATTCTACTTCAAAATTTAGAGCACCGCCTAAAATGACAAGCAACACTTGTCTTCTCTGACCCTTATTTGGACAAAGGGACAGCTCTGAAAGTGTCAGTTCTCCTTTGAGCATGATTTCTTTTGATTCACAAAACACGTTAGGCCATTATTGCCTTTTCTTTTTTAAAGCAACTGTCTGAAATGCTTTGCTTCCATACTTCAGGATTAATTATTCCATTTCATTTATTCGGCTTCATTCACATGACAGTACTAGAGTCCTTCCAGGTACTGTTGGGATGCAAGCATCCAGATGCTTTACAGACATGTATAAACTCATTTTCAGGGCTAAGTACTGCTGAACTTAAATTATTTCATGCCTACACACGTGCAGTAGCTTAAGCTTCTCAGACAGTTCCCCCACGCTGTTCTTCAGTGCTTTGACTGGCCTGTGATGTTTGACTATACTGCTTTAGCAAACAGGACTTGAACAGGCGCCCAGAATTCCTTGAAACCAAAACAGCATTAGACTTCCTAATTAGGGACACCAAGTGAACCTGGCTTTTAATACTCCACGAGTGTGTTTGCCACCACTTCTACTTAACTGCTTCAACAAGCAAGCGAGTCTTGGTTCTGTGGTTAAGTTCTGCAGTGCTGGCAGTGGGTCATTACGTTAAAAGCAAATAACAAAGTTTATCATCTCATGCAGTAGAGTCGTAAGCTACACATCTGTGTATGTGCCTATCAGAAGGAGCTCAAAGTTTTATTTGTGTTGCTGTAAAAACTTGTCAGTATAAAGATCCTCTCACATGTCCTGTACATGCACACACAAGCTCCAGTGATCTATGCATTTAAGAACTAGGAGTCTTAATAGACAAAACCCATTCTCAAAACACGCTCCAGAATTCATCGGCACTCATTCCACCAGCATCAAAGAAATTTAGCAGAGGTTCTGAGTTGCTGAGCCCTTTCTGCAAGAGAACAGAGGAGAATCTTGAGTTTCCACATGATGCCAGGCAAGCGCCCCGAGACTTCCTACTGTCCTGGACAAGCACATGCTTTACTTTATCATCAAGTCTATTATCAGTCCAATGTAACTCGTTTATGTGTTTTCACAAGGCCTGGAATCAAAGCTTAAACTAAATTAATACTATCTCCCTTGTGTGTTCCTCCCTCACTCCCATTAGCTATTCAACCAAAGAACAACTGCAAGAAACAAAAGAAAATGTTTACACAGCTGATGCTCTCTGTAAAAAGAACTTGCAGCTACACTGCTTTGAAATCTTCCTCTGTTTAACAGATATAACAGCCCTTGCTTTCTAAAAACAGAATCAGTGCAAAAGCAGGGAGTACAGCTGGGGAAGGGCACCAGTACAAAAAAAATCTGGCACTGGTAAAGAGATTGGGCTGTCTGCAAAGAACCTGTAGCTTTTTAACTTTAGGAAATTTAACTTCATTCCATCCTGTCAAGGCTTCAAGCTTCATGTATTCAAGATTGAAATAGTTTTTAAATGCTTAAAGTCTGCAGCAAAACTAGATTTCAAAAGATCAAGAACTCAGAAGATTTCTAGTAATGTTTGTGTATCCGTTACTTCCCATGTGCATCCACAGAGATTAGATGCTAATTACTGGAAGCTAATAGGCTCCTCGTGGTTAAAGATCTTCTCCTTAGCAGTTTTACTGACACTGCAGAATCTTACTTCCCTTTTAAGTATGACTGATGCAAATAGCTCCCTGTAAGAGAAATTCTTGAACTACATGAGTAGTGAAGACTTTTATGCTGGATTTTGAAATATACATATAATGAAAACTTCTTTTTTTCCTTTCTCTTTGAAGTAAAATATGACCTTAACAACCCTGCAAAACATGGAAAGCTGGATTTCCTCAACAACCTTGCAACTGGACTAGTATTCATTATAGTAGTTGTGAATATTTTTATCACTGCCTTTGGAGTGCAGAAGCCAGTTGCTGAGTCAGCACCAAGAGTTTAAGTACGAGGTGAGTGTGGTCTCTCTGCGCCATAAGGTAGTAGGGCATAGCACACAAGAATGCAGTGCACGCTAGGGCGTAGCTTTAAAAATAGCCACGAGCTTATCTATACAGCTCTAGCCTTCGCAGATGAATGAGTTTACTTCAGACTACTGCAAAAGCAGAAGCTACTAGGAACTGCTAAGTTATTACAGTGTATCTGTCAATGTAGAGTTCAAAAGTTGATGGCAGCATCTTACTTTGTCAGGGGCCCCTTGCATGTGTCATGCGTCAGAAGTGTAAAGGTTGTCCTTCTGGCTTAGCCACTCCTTTTCCCCATTGCTGACTAAGCCAAGAAGGGAAATAATATTGTTTTGCTTCCTCCAAATGCTTCTTTTTTTAAGAAAGGTTTGCAGTGCACTGCATCCAGTCTGTTATCAACACTGAAGACTTAATCTTTATCCAAGTAACTAGGGCTATTAAGTCCGACATCTAATACTACACACCATTGGAGCCCTTCAGTTCCTATGTAGATAGTGTGGCTTTTCTGTCCTCCCAAGCTGCAGGGCTTTTGCTTTGTGGGATACTCAGCCCGGAAAGATGTGTACTATCGCTTTACATGATATATGCGGTCATTTAGAACAATATTGTTTGCTCTACCTGCGTTTTAAAGTTTGATATTTACTTATACAGAAGGATAAATACAGGAATTGCGGGAGTCAAAATGGGTATCTTCCCAGCATCATAGCTATGATGAACAATTTGGGAGGAGATAAACCTAAATTGTAGGCTTGTAGCCCAAGAAGCACTATAGTCCAACATCTGCCTTTAAAATAGCACTGCTAAGTCTGTATGTGGCAACATTGCTCTGGCTCTTTATCTTCCAAATCTCAAATCACGTTCAGAAGACCTGCTGAAGAAGGAATTACTTGACTTTCCTGACAAGCCACTGGCTACTACGCAGACAGCCCGTACATGTAATGTTATCGGTTTGAGTTAACTTCTAGATGAAACCCTTTCTCTATGAAAAAGAAGATACAAGGCCTTTAAACCCCCAGTCTGAAGATGAATGCTGCAACAGAAATCTGTAACAAGAATGGAAACCAGGCTAGAATTTATCAGGACTCTAAACAGCATGGGGGGAAATCAGTGGAACAAATTACTAGGAAGATGAAGAATGAAGTTCATTTATTTCGGGGTGTGGGTGGAATCATCTGCTTTAACCAAAACCTGTGAAATTCTGGCAGTGAAACGAGATAGTTTTATTGTAGTTTCTGGCCATAGTCTCTACAAATAAACTAATAAATATTTAATTTTAGCAGCAAAGAGCACATAGATTATCTGAGATATTATCAGAGTTATAGGTAGAACATCCATCTCAGCAGTATGTATTAAAACAATACTGAAATACTAACCACAAAATTGCACTGGCAAAGCCAGGAGAACTGAATGAAGGATTACTGGAATTTTAGCTGTCTTCACAGGAAAAAACATGCACAACAGCCAGGAACAGAGGCAGAGACAAGAATCCGAAACAGGCATCAAGAAGTTCAAACAGTGGACAAGGCATACCAGAATCCCAGCCATGCCTCTTTTTGATATAGTGAAAGAAAAACTTAAGAGGGAAGAGAGGAGAAGCGGTTTTTGCTTATCATACTGATGTACGCTGAGTAGAGAGGAAGATGAGTTGACAATCCAATCCCAAGCCAGTTAGTGCCTTAATATAATGGTATTTTGAGAAGTCAGCTAATATCCAGAAGATAGGTATGACACCCCTTGCCTTACCAGCATACTGGATGGGTGAGCTCACCCTCATTTCATCTGCTATTTCTCTACTGGTACCGCGTTCTCTAATGAGGCGCCTTCCTGATTCTCCCCAGTAGCAGTGCCAGCTCTGCTCCCTTTTCGATCTCTCGCTGGCTTTTAGGAGATGCTGCTTCTGCAGTGTTTCCCAAACATGACTGCTGTATTCCTCTGCAGCAGAACTCAAGACTGAAGTGCTCTGAAGAACCCTGTGGCTGTTACAGACTTTGCAGGACATCTGTTTTGTGTGGTACAATCCGATTCAGCTCTGGACAGCACTAACGTGCCAGACTGGCTCCTGAACATTACTGTGCATTAGCTCTTTAAACACGTAGAATGCATCCCCCTGCAAATTTCTCCCGCCTGTCCATGGACCTTGTCTACTTTCCCCTTCCTTCACACACATATGTGGCTAAGTCTTCTGGAAACATCCGCAGTTTTGTGCAACGTCTCACTGCTTAGCTGGCACCGGCTGGCAAGAAGGGGCTCTTCACAGCGTTTGTGTTGGAGTTTCTCCTCTACTATTCCTTCTGCTCTCCATTAACTGTCAGCCCAAAGGGGTTTGTGGCTTAATTTTGACTAGGGTTGTGGAATCCCTAGTTAGAAAGCTAGGTCTTAAATGAGAAACCAGTTCACATATAACTTCTCTGAGATTGTCATGAGAGCATGAAACAGTTCTGCCTAATGGATGGTGCTAGCTCATACAGCTATAGATCATATATTGTATATAGCTATGCACAGCCAGAGTATTTGTTCACGTACATAAACATGATTGGTATCTACTGCTGAAATAATTGGTTTAGTAAACTTGCAGTGCCTCAGTAAAGGAGAAACAGTAGCTGGTTTATGTAACCTCAGGTAGAGGCAAGACCAAAGGATGTTTAAAGCAAGTTTACATCTGTACAAAACCAGCCGCTGGGTGATCCTGCCTTCCTGCTTCTCACACATGCAGTTTCCTAATAGAACGGCCAAATGCGGTGTCTGGAACCTGTGTCGTTTTGCTCCAGACTTGTTAAATGTGGAAGTTCTTCATGGCTTTAGAACATTACAGCTGTTGTTTGCTCATTTGTACATATTGCCCTTGCTAAAAACACCTGGTCATCTGAATGTAACGTGAAAAATAAGTCTTTTGCAGTCCGCTGCCAGAATCTCCTCAAAGCCCTGAGAGAAGTGAGTGGCCACCATTTTCTGGCTTCACCTTTACTATTATGCATACTTTTCCAAAGAAAACGTAATTCCCCCTTTAAGGCAAATTTGTCATTTACTATAATTCCTGTATCACTAACATCTAAATATCTTTGTTTTGTATTTCAGAGACCTGAAGCATTCATTCTAGATGCCATTTGCACTTGAGATAGTTACACTTCGACACAGTGGGGGAAAAAAAAAATCTGAAGAAGCTGGACATACCGAGCAGCTTTCTCAAGTTTCCAACAACCAACACATTTGTGTACCTAAAATTTTCCCATGTGTTAATATTTAAACTGTTTGGCATCTAAGGAAAGGTTGATTTTGACCCAAGGACATTGTTTTTCTGGAATATTGGGATTTCAATTTCTGTAGAAACTAATTGTTTTTCAGAGAAGTGGCATAAGCTCATCAAACGAGGTAATACCAACCAGTGGCACTTCACAGGACTTCCCATTTTCCATGCCTTTGTTTTTTTGTGGCAGTTTGTCATTTCCACCGAGGCAGGCCTGCGGTTCTGGCGTCGTCACAGTGTCCTTTATTTCACTCGCTTGGCGCCGAACCTGTGTACTCCATAGCGCAGCAGTGGTCTTCCTTTGCGGTGTGCAAAGATAGCTGTGCCTTGTTTTCTTTTTTCTCCGCTCTAGCTAAAGCAAAGATGAGACAAACCGAAACGGCAGGCTATCTTTTGTCCAGTTTTGCTCACAGGTACTCGCTTGTCCTGTTCTTCATCTCTGGACCACACAAAATTTCCTCTCCTTTGTGCACAGGCACGCAAATAACCTAATTGCTAATAGTTTCTTACTATTAACTGCTATACTCCATATTCTGTGCATTATATATATTTCTGGAAACCCTGTTAGAAGCGCTACCTTTTCTAGGCCCAACTGGAAAACTAGAGGACACAGCGTGAACTTTACCTGCTAAACTGGTACTGAGTGCCTGTCAGCAATTCAAGTAGCAAACTGGAAGAAGTTTATCCCTCTGTAACTTACTTTTCCCTCTTCTCTTCCCAAGATTGATTGCTGCAGTTGTGTTACTCTTATGAGTTTATGGCTAAAAGCATAACTAATTTTTTTAATTTTTATTTTTAAATATATAGGGAGAGATATAAATATCTTCTAGGTTCTTACCTGCTGGCTCAGGGACTGACACTTTTTCTAAATATACTTTGCTAGTAATTGTGTAGGTTATAAAAATTTCTACAACAAAAACATTTCAGTCATTTTATTTCCAAAGTATCACATGTGCAATCAGAAAAATCCTAGTTTTCTAGATTATGCTTACTTGTAGATGCAGATTTGTACTAATACATTTCCTTACCATTAATTTTTAAATGCTCCCTTGCACATATTAATAGAAGTTTGACTTCCATGTGTCTCATCTCATTTACAATTTTTATTGATCACATTTCTCTTTAGTTATGTCTCAAGGCCCATTGATGTACCATATGTTCATTTACATGTTCTGTAAGAATTACTAACAGAAAACAAATCAGAAACGTGTGTGATTAGTAATGGAATAGACATTCTTTTTTATTTTTTAATTCGTCTTTTGTTGCTTCATTTCCAAGTTAACATGTATTTAACCAGTATCTAGCAAGCAATGGTTTTAATTGTGCGTGTTTTGTACTAATTTAAACGTAGCTCAGAACAAGTTCTGAATGAGGTACTCAGGACAATTTTCCTTATTTATTTTTTACAAACCAGCGAACTCTTGAAGGACTATTCATACTTGTGCTATCATCGCAGTTTCGATGCTGTAGTGTAGTGAATCGACTGGCCAAATAGCAGTGCTGAAAACCTTAAAAACCTTTCTTTTGGAGAAAATAGGTGACTGTAGGCAGAGCCCTTCCAAGCATGAAATTCATCTGTGGCTCGATGTCGGGCAGTAGTTTTGATAAGATTCTTGAATGTACCGCCTTTGTTACCTCTCACCTTTTTACTCACTGGAATATTTGCCTGTCTGTGCGTCTGATTCAGTCTGGAGAGGCTCTCTGGAGGCAGCTACCTCTCTTCTGTATGGGAAGCTTTGTACCTAAGCTAGATGTCTGAAGTAGTTGCTTTATGTTCTCCTAAATACATAACCTGTCCAAAAGATAGTTACTTTTAACTTAGGTATGAATATTAGATATTTTTCACTGCCAGATTTCCACTTTTCTAGTTTTTCAAGCAAGACATAAAAATAGGAAGAAATGTGGTTCTGGCACTTAGCTAATCTTCTCACTTTCTGCCTTGTCCTTGCTACCCAAAAGGCAGATGCGAACAGACGCCCAGGCTCTACTGGTGTGCACCGTTTTTATACTCGGTGGTGATTTGGCCCAATTTTGAATGTAGCTTTCCATTCCTGTGCTACTTATCGCCACGGCCCTCTCTTGTGAGCATGATCACGTTTGTCTTGCACTGAAACATTTGAAAGCAGTTGGGGGGGGGGCAGTACGGACATACCAGGTCTTTGCCCATTTTATTCCCCTCTTTATTGGACCCTAATTTTTCAGGTCACTCAAGCAAACAAGCTGTTACAGTAGCTTTCTCCTGAAAAATAGAATATCTGTTCTTATAGCATCTTTACTGCTAAGCTGTTGTCTAACAGAAACTACCAAGGCTTGTATATCCCGTCTCCCAGCGCCTTGTGGAACTAACTGAATCCAGAGCCGTGGGGCAGGGAACGCTCACCCGGCGGTCACTTGTCAGCTACAGATTCCAATGGACTTTGCAAGACAGAGGCTTTGGGACGTACAGGAGGGAAAGAAAAAATACTTCAAGCTCGAACACATTGTTGGGTGCCAAGAGCTGGATGTGGAGAGCTGCGGTAAGGGGCTAGGTGTCTGTTCGCTGGAAGGGTCCCAGAGCCAGGCTCAGAACAACAACAAAAAACCCGCCATGAATCCCTCTGCCTCCTGAGCTCCTGGAAGTGGGACTGCGGCATCGCAACAGAGATCCTTGCAGCTTCAGAGAGCCTGGTCTCTTCTTTTGGTTCTAAACACACGAAAACCTGATCTGGAAGCCATCCATCTGACTACACGGCCGTACTGGGCATCAGCAGTATTCAACTTGCAACTGGATGTCTTTTTTTTAAATAAAAAGGATGCTGGTTTATTACCATGTCTTTTATTGTGATTAAGTAAGATTTGCAAAACATTCTCAGACATGCAATCTGTATTTTAAGTCTCTGAAGCCTTCAGAGGTCATGTATTTTTTAGCAGACAAAAGCATCTGCAAGTTGGTTTCGAGTATAAATAATTTAATCACATGATTATTATTCTTTTAAGTCAGGTGCTTATTTAAAATCCTAGCGAATATCTCCTAGGGGCGGCAAACAAATGCATCAGTTTAAATAGCTCTTTGGTTTGCTGTGCTTCTCCAGAGTTCTTGGTTGTAGGCAAACATTTCACTTTTAAAAAGAGGTCATCAATGAGGAAGCGAGATGAATTTTTACAGGCTGTCTCGGGAAACGGTTCATGCCAGGTCATCCGTTTACTTCTGTTTCATAAGCTGCTGAGCAGAGTAAGAATTACACACGCCGCTCTGGTCGTTCTCATTAGTCCCTTCAGCATCTAGGACTGCCTGGGTTGAAATCTTCAGTGTAGCTGTACTCACTGAAGCAGGCGACAACAGCTATATTTACTGGAACTGAGTTTTAAGTATTTGTCTTCTAAACCAGGTCGCTGCTCAAGCTTAGTCTGCAGCTGCGTATTGCATAAAAGGGGCTGAACTAGAAAGCATAACCCTGGTTATGTTTTCCCCTCAACTCTCGTTCAGAAGGTTTTGGTCACTCGTTTGAATTTATTCGAACAACTGCTTTATCCCGTTTTCTGCCGTGCCTTCCCGCGAGTCGCCCTGAGCCCTGCCAGCCACGCTTCGGTGCGGGTACGAGTTGACTGGGGCGCACTGCCCTGTACCGGAGGTACCGGTGCGCTGCGCTCATCTCCTCGGTCCAGGGCAGGGGCTTGTTACTACGGGTTCCCCTAAAAGCTTGGATGCTCTTTTATTGTTAGAAGAAGAAGAAACATGATAATCATCTTGATCATTCAAATATTTACAAAAGAGTTATCAGAAATGAGTGACAGAATCCAAATGCTAAGCTCTGCTTATTTGCTAGCTTACCAAAGGTGTTGCCATTGTAAGTTTTATCTGGTTCAGGAAATGCTACGTGTGGTACCAATTTATGCACCGTTTTACAGTTTGTTTTCAAAAAAAAAAAAACCCAAAAAACCAATGTCAGAAGCTGGTCCGTGTCTTACAATGTAATTTTGTCAAACCGCAGGAGAACTGGCTCTACTGAAAGTGTGTTTACTTACTGCAGGGCAGTGGGAACACTTACAAGAAAACCGATGATATATTTTCATATGTATAACTCATACCTTTGATAACCTGCACATTTAAACACACCGCTCCTCGAAAATAATTCATCAGACCTCCCATAAGGTTAGAGGCAGCGTAGGGCATACAGAAGCACTGAGACTGAACAGAAGCAGGCTCTCCTTCTCCTCAGTTGTTTCGACACAAGAAAAAGGCACACTGCTGCTAAATGACAGTGTTTTGCTTTGAAAGAAACGATTTGCAGGTTATATACGTACGCATAGTATCCAAATGTGAGAGGTGGAGCCTCCCATCTTTGCCTGGCCAGCGTCACAAAGCCTACACTTCCATTAAGAAATTAAAAAATAATAAACCAAGAGCTTCTGAATACTCCCGGCAGTTTTGCTACACAGAAGCAGTCCTGTTTAGTTCTTAAGACAGCACATTCAGTATTATCACTGTTCAGCCGATATCCGGGAAAGGATACTGCAGAAGAATAGTGTAGATACCACATTTCCCTTAGAATAAGTCAGGAAACAACTGGTACCCCGGATATCACCAGATGGTAGCTATTTGTAAACTACTTTCTAGTAGAAACGAACGCGGCTAACATCACTTAAATATACACACATTTAACGACCTTAAAGTGAAGTTAATGCATTGTAGAGACCACCGCACCAGGGAGTTCAGACGCAGATTTTGCCCCAAGGAACTACCCTGGAGGACAGCACGTATCTTGGAGGAAACCTCCCACAGCGATGGGAAACGAGATGATGTTCTCCTTTATGAAATAACATTTCAGCATGTCATTTTGATTTTAGAAGCTTTCACGTACAACAGCGCAAGGCACCACGGTCAAAAGTCCTGAAAAGTAAGCAAACTCCATCTCGGGACTACTGCTAAGCTCGAGCTAACTCGGAAGCATGCGAAAGAGCAGAAAGTTTGCTGTGCCCTGTGTTGCCGCTGCCTTTATCTCGGAAAGCAACATGTCTGAGGAGCAGGCTCTCCTTCTCCCCTGGGAAAAGGAGCGGTCGCTGCTTTACAGCTGAAATATTTAAGGAGCGGGAGAGGAGCCCGTTCACCCTAGTGTCACGTAGGGGTCTTGCTGCAGCCCTTTAATGTTCGCAGGTGATCAACAAGGCTGGAGCAGAGTCAAAAGCTAAGACAAGACATTACTAGAGCAAGAAATAAATTAAAATAAATGAGAGAGAGCATTTGAGGAAGAGAGAAATAACTGCATGGCCACAGCAGGCTCTTAGAGCAGACTTTCCATCAGAGGCTGGGTTAAGTCCGAACGCTGCAGGGGTGATGGGTCAGCTGTACCCAGAGTTTTACCCTTCTCCCACCGTCGTTTATTCACATCCTCACATTTGAACACATTCAACAGCAGTGGGAGGGCAGAGAGGGCAGGAGCAGAGGCAGAGCTAAGGGAAACGCTCACGCCGTTAGCAGGCGGCTCTCGGCTACGTCAGGGGGCAAACACCGGCCATGGTAGGTACATACACAGCAAAAAGACTGACGTGAAAAAATGTGGTGTTTAAAGGCTGCTGCTTCTGCAAGGAGGAATTTCACATTTTCACACCGATTGAATTCTTTACTCTCTATTAAATGCACACGCTCAGCCTCGGCCCCACTTTTCTAATGGCCCTTGGCTGTGACATTGGGAGTGTCACCTACATGTCATTGCCGGATACGTTATGATAAATAGTGGAAGACACAGAATACAATCTTTTCAAGGATAATGTCTAACCAACTATTATCCAAGGGTGGTGACAAAAAGTTACCTTCCCTGCTATCGGATGCAATGGATTATTTTGAACTCACTTCCCTCCTTCTCCGCAGTTTATTGATGTGAGGATCTGTTTTCATGGGTATTTCCCCCCCCCCCCGGATTATTTCATGACGAGCACTATTTAATAACCCGGCTGCCTTCCCAAGGAGAGTGCCACAGCCCCCAGCTGGGAACAGACACTGCCCAATGCCTGCTCCTCAGGCAAGCTGGGCTTTGTCAGAACCGGAGATGGCAAAAACTCGGGTTACTTTTTCTTCCAGCCTCCTTCACGATGCTTTCCACTCCTCCTCCTCCGTTTTCCAATCTTACAGCTCAGAGGCGGCCCCAACCCCCTTTTTACGGTACAGGTTTTAATTAGTTGGGAGGCGAGTGGTAAATCTGGTGCCATGGTACGAAGCACCACGCCAGGACTCCTGAAACATTGCCAACCATTTTCACCGGTACCAAAAATATTTGAGAATAAATCGGTTTCATCACCACCCAACGCAGTTTTCTGGCATCAAGGATGAAAATAATTTAAAGCGTTGGAAAGGCCTTATGTTTCACATTTGCGTTGGACTTGTGGAAGCTATGGAGGGGGACAGCTACGTGTCTTTACCCTGAAATAGGAATATTTTTTTTTCTGCGTCAGAAAATATGATTCATCAGGCACGCCAGGGAGAGCATCGTTCAGGAAAGAAATGACTGTATTTCCCCCCGGGCCTCCCCATCGCTCGTGGAGATTCAAATCCTGGGAACATGACTTAACAAAATCGAACTGTATGAGGTGCACTAAATGGGGCAGCGTGAGAGCGAGCGACGACGGGCCCGTGTTGGTCAGTATTCTCCTTCACACTCTGTAAAAGCTTTTTTCTCCATGCTGATAAAACCCCAGGTTTGAAAGGCCCGCATCCCACAGCCGCGCTGGTAGGTCTCATCACAATACCCTGAAGGGAACACGGTTATCAAACCGAGATGCCAGGCTCTTTAAACCTGAAGTCACTGTTACTATTTTGCTTCATTTGCGCGTCCCCTTCACTTGCAGAGACAGGGCGTGATGGAATAACGAGTCATCTTCTTCGTGTTTCCAGAGTCAGGACCAGCCTAGACTCATCCAGGGCTGAATTTCATCCAGCTCCGAATGAGGAATTTCCTTCCTACTTCTTTTCTTACTGACTCCGTGCTAGTCAGGACAAGTTTCACCTGTGCCCCACAGTGCTCCCTGCCTGGGAATACCCTGAAAGACGCCTTTGCAATTCTTTCATAGAGAACTGCTATCTATCTAAATTATTATTATTAATAATTATTATTATTTTCTGCTATCATTTTACCCGTTATACCTGGACTTTGAATTTGGTTCCTACCTGCCGTAAACTACCTTCCTACCTCCTGGCAGGATGGAGTTCTTCCAGAGCTGCGGAAAGCAGCAGCGATAAATCCGGGCGACTCTGAGCCAGCTCCAAGCAGCACACGCGGGCCCTCAGAGTGAAGGATGAGCCTCCTCTCACCTCCGGAGGCTCTCACTGCACCTTGCTGCTTAACCACAAAACGGCATAAAACTAAAGCAAAGCGGGCATGGAGCGGTGCGTGACTTAAGGGTGGGGGAACAAGCTCCTGTACTTGCATTATAAACCCTCCAGGTGAGAGATTCAGCCGCAGGTCCAGCCCCATGCTCACAGCGATGGGACAAGAACGGCCCCTCTGCAGGACCCTTAAGCCACCAGAACACAGCCAGCTTGTGCGAGGTGTGGGACAGAGAGCAAAAGCTACCAGGAGCGTATGAAGGTGCCCATTTGGAGTCTGTAATGCATCTAGAAGCATCCAGCAGTGTCTCTGACCGGTCAGTGCTCAGCTGTGCGTAATGGCTTCAATTCTGCATTGGAAAGTAGTGATGAATTCTGGATTTTCCTCTCTTGGCGTGCAGGAAAAAGCGTGAAGGCAGAGCTAGCGCCGATCGCTCCCGGTTATCACAGCACTGCGCCTGTCTCTCTTGTGCCACCCCTTGTTTCCCCTGCGCCAGCATCCCGAGCACCAACCCCGGGGCCTGGGTTACCGTACCCCACCGTAGCGGGGGCCGGGCAGCTCCGTGCCCTCCTGCCGGCTTGGCTGCCTGGAGAAAGGGGCAGGGAGCACCAGCTCTGCTCAGGAGCAACCCTTTGGTTTTGATACCTGTGAATTTTAAAAACGCGTTGTCCTTCCAAGCCAGGACAAGCCCCAAGCTGGAATTGGTAGGCTGGAGAGCGCAATTTTTTTGCCTCTTCTCCCTCTCTGAAAATACCTGGAATCCACTTTGTGCTTGGGAACCTACTTAACAAATCTTTATTGAAACACCCAGGCAAGTGGAAAGGTCACCCCAGGACAGGGGAGGGGTAGGAGAGGGACAGAGGGCCGAGCTCTCCCCGGGCAGCCATGAGAGCAGGGCAACACAGCTCTTCCAAAGATTTCCAGCGTGCTTCTCAGCCCCGGGTAGATTTGGAAATCTCAGCCTCAGTGGGTGGGTTTTCTTCCTCCGCAGAGAGATGAGAACCGTAACACAGCTGTCCGCAACCATTACAGATCAGGAATATTTAAGAGGCACAGGCATCCTATTTTCAACCTCTGCTAGGAAATTTTAAAATGAATTAGCCCAGTGCAGACAGTGGAAAACAGTCTTAGATCTCTCCCGTTCTGTTAGTGCAGAGCCGTGGCATTCAGCAGGGAAGCAGCCGCAGGGACCAGGCAGCGCTGCCCCGTCCAAGGCCATCGCCGGAGCCGGCGCTGCGGTGGTGCCGGCGGGTGTGACAGCCGCTGGATGGCACGGAGCATCCTCTGGTCAGGGGCTGCGGGGCTCGGGTGCTGCGAAACCCCCAGGGTAGCTAAAACCGGGGGTGACAAGGAAAAAAAAAAACCCCACCCGAGCGTGATGAAATATTTTGCTACTGAAAAGAAAGGACTTGGTGTAAGTTGCGCCATGAGGACACATCCTGCCAGTTATTTATTCAGGCCTCAGGTGCCGTGGTGCTCCGGCTGCTGGCATCTGAGTTCCCCTGTTACCAGCTCATGAAGCGCAGTCCGAGTCTGAAAGGTTTTTGCTTTACTAGGCATAACGTTATTAAAGATTTATCAACAGCAACATGGCAGAACGTTCTTCCTCGTGACCGCCGTGTATAGCGGCCTGTGCTCCAAAATAGAAAGGGCAGGTCAGGATTCACCCGAAATGCTCTTTTACGCCAAAGCAGCTACGCTGAATTAAACAGAGCGATGCTGCTGCATACCTGTCTCATCTCCAGCCACTGGTTTCTTTTGCTTTTGGCATTAATAATGTGGAAATGAAGTGGATGAGTTGAAGCTATAAGGAAAATTACTCCCTCCCCCAAATCCTACAGTTTTTGTAGCTTAATCGAGCTGGTTTTTCACTCACATCAAAACCTTGGTGACGTCCACGGAGAAGAGCTCTGCGCCGGTCCCGTCTGCTGGCACCAGGCACAAGAGCCCTGCTGCAGCGGCAGAGGGTCGGGGCACCACGTGCCGGCTCAGCACCGATGCAAGCACGGCCTCCTGGTAACAAAGCTGCGCCTCTCCCTCCTCCCCCCGAAGAGCGGGAAAGGCGGGGAGAGACTCCCGTTCCAACTCAGCAGGCAGAGACCCTCCGAGGGAGGGCAAGGGATGAAGAGGATCTCCCTTGCTGCTCAACAGTTACCTCAACAAGAGATCGTCCTCCATCGATGCTGACAACCCAGCTCCCGTTGAACAGCGTTTCACGTGCTATGGGAAGGTGCCGAGGCTCCGGGGTTCCTCTTGGCCCCCAAAGAACGTGGTGCGGCAGGGGATGCAATCCAGGCTGCGGGTCAGCGACTCCCCCGAAGCTTCTCCTGCTACAGCAACATGTTGCTTTGGTAGGACCCTTAACACTGCCCATAGGAGCACCTGGGCCAGCAGATCCTCCTTCAAAGTCTACCCAAAAGAACAAGCCAGTACCAGCTTTGTCTGCATGTTTTTCTTACCTGAAGTCCCTTTTTGGGTGGCCAAAGTAACCCTTAAAATCAATCTTGTGTCAGAGTCACTTTATACCAAGAAGAGGTAGGCCTCCACGCAAGTCCTGATGAGCAATGATTCACTGGACTACCAAAATGAGACCAAGTCTTTGCACCGATGTGCCCTGTTAACTTCAGATCACAAGTTAAGCAGAAAAGCTGCAAGGAATTTTGAAAGCAGATGAAAACGTTAAAAATCTCACCACAAATACCCAAACCAAAAATTTATCTGTCACAGAGCAGAGACGAGGAGGGAGTCAGTCGGCAGACAGCAGCCTCGGGAGGGCAACACATTGAGGGGCGCTTCTGGAAGGAAGTGCAAAGCACTAACTACAAGAAAAACAGCAGCATTTTTTTCTCAGTACAGATTTTATTTCAATTTAATTGCCAGCTTCACCCCATTAAAAAAAGAACAAATTCCATTAATTTCTACAGAATTCGAGAAGAGGTACGTTAGGAGAAATGATTACAAAACACAGGACCTGTGAAGTACAGCAAACTGTTTGCATTTCTTAGTGTAACAGCAACGCTGATTACACAACTACGGCATGGCATCTCTCTGGAGTAATGTTTGTGCATACAGAACAGCAGTGAAAAGCATCCATAACTGCATATTTTGACCAAATATGTTTTCAATTTATTACAGTATGAGGGGGGAAAAAAAAAAACATCACAAGTGAAAGAAACAAAAAGAGTAACTTTGCCTCGGCAGCTTTGAAAACTCCAGCCAGCAGCTATGAAGTAGCCCCGTGTGTCCCAGAATGAATCATCACTTTATCCAGCTCTGGCTTGCAGGCACATCATACTTCGGCGAAGTACTTTAAATAGCAGTCTGTCTTTAAATGGAATTGTGCAAATTCATTGTATGATCTGTCACTTTGCTTCCCAGCTCGCTCTGCATGCAGGCGGCCCCGTCACTCTGCCTTAACTACTTACATGGCTCGGGCCAGCCGCCTGCACGCTCTGCTTAGGGAGCTGTCACACCGGCTAACCCCTGCTCTTCAATCTAGACAGCCCTGACATTACCACCAAGACAATCCGAGGCAGTTCGGCTTTAATTTAAACCAAAAAGCCCATTCCTAAGAAAAAAACCACAAGGAAGGAAGATGAGGTTTGGCTAGGTATCAGGAGTCCTCCAGGCTGAAGAGCGCGGAGCTCATCCTCCCTCCCGCCCCCTCGGGCTGCCCGCCCAAGTCGCACAGCAGCGAAGGGGGACGGTCCCCGGTGGGACCTGCAGCAAGGCCGTGTGCGAGGCGCTCGCTGCAGAGCGGAGTCTAAACTGGCCGGGGAGCCAACTGCCGGATAACCTGCACGCTCCCACCCTCCAGCGACCACAGCTTCCCCTTGCTCATCTCTTTCCCGAGAGCCACGCTCAGCGCGCCAGGAGAGCATCACTCCCGCAGTAGCCGTTGGGCTCCTGAGCCCATAATGCCGCTAAAGGCATAACGCTGCTTACGCTGCGGGGAAAAAAACCAAACATCTTCTTCAACGAGAGTTGCACAAGGTGAGAGAGGGTATGTTGAAAACACGGCTGCTTTTTCTTAGCTCCTGTACATTTACTGTCTGCAGCACGAGAACCACGGCATTCACGAGAACGGCCTCTATCCTCTGCACGTGTAACCACCTACTGAATTTTACACAGCCAGGACAACTTCCCTGCACATGAAGTAAAGCACGTTCCTAAATACCATTACAGTTTCAGCAGCAAATGCCAAGCTATTCGTGACTTGACAGGGAAGCTGGAATTCTGCAGCTAGACAGGCTCATCCAAGACCCTCCTTGTTATTTATTTCCAAGTACGTAACACTGCTTGCCTAGAAGGACCCGACTCCCACGTAGGTACATACGGGCTTCCTCCAGAACTGAAGATGGAATTATCACTTCATCTGCTGCCTGCATGCGCTGCATAGCTGCGCTTGCAGAGAAGCGTATTAAACCTCGGTATTTGCTCCCAAAAGAAAAATCTTCCAAGAAAAAGAATGTCTCCCAACCTATGCACATGCCAATTTTATAGCTAGCCTCACTTTTACTTTTTAAATGAATAACTAGCACTATAAAGGAACAGATGATTTTCTATTCTTTGCTGTCAGGTCCTTGAACTAACAACACTGGGATGAACCAAGACTCGTTCTTCCTCTCTCCTCCCAGCCCTCACCCTGCGGATAGCTCATCCTGGATTATTTTTTTTTCCCCTGAGAGGCATCCTCATCTCAAGCAACCTCAGAAAGGGAAGAAATATAGCCACAGCCTTTAGTAAACTTTCCTATTCCATATGGTTTTCAAGGCTCAAGAAAGCCTCTCGGTTTAAGGAACTGGGAGGACCACGTCCTACTGCCCAGCCAGCGTGCTCCTGGGGCAGTGTGATCGACCCGAGGCGGCTCCTGGCACTGCAAGGCATCCTTCAACCAGTAAATACAGCAGATTCTCACCTTCGGATTAAATAAGGCACCGGTAACTTCTGTAGGTTTCAGTAATTTGCGACCTGTTATCCAAAGGGTAACACGGTGGATAATCTAAGTAGAAAGAATCTGCCTAGCAGCAATAAGGCCTCTGTTTCTGCTTTAAAATGAGACGCGACTGTTGCAATTACTTTGAATAATGGTTTTCTGTGTGAAATGGAATACCGTTCCTCTAACGAGGTTTCAAAGTTGGCTTCGAGGCAAAGATTTAAAATCCCTTCAGATTTCAGAGGTATTTTTTTCTAGTCCCTTAAAAAGGGGCTGCTATAGGAGGTAAGCAGCAGTGGGGAAAGGAACATTTCATTTCAAATGTTATAAATTAAAGCTGGTTTGCTGGAGAAAAAAACCCCAACCTGTTGTCACCTGAAACACAAGGCAAGGCAGAGAGAAAACAACAGAATATAATTAAAGCACTTCCCAAGATGGAAGGCAGCACAACAGCCGATCGTTGTGTAACAAGGGCACCAGCGCCTCGTGGTTAGCCAATTCTGTAGGAAACGCGCTCAGCTCCGTCACCGTTTTCTCCCTAATAAGAGTCCCCGTGGAGATTAGATCGAAGAGACACAAGAGCTGGTGGGGTAGAGGCAGGGGAAAAGAAGTCTAAATAAAGCGCTCTGCTGGGTGTTATTTTGTTCGCACGGCATTTGTCTCATTTCACGTTTTACACTGCAGCACTCAGGCTATTAAGCGTTTATAATATCCCTTGGCCCACTGCTGATCTTGGGGTACGGCTGCCTGTCCACGCGGAAAACTCTTCTGTTGAGTGGTGCAGTTACAGCGGGGAGCTGTTAGGGAAATGCCGGCGCTGCACTCAAAGGAGCGGCTGCAGCTGTGTACAAACAGCCACGGCAGCTTTACCGGGGCGAGGGGAGGCACCGTTCCCAGCGCAAACCCGGCAACTGGGAGCTTGGCTTCCCAGAGTCAGAATAAATACTTCACCAAATAGCTTCTGCTGACTCCCAGTGTGGCTGGAGTGCTATCCCCGCGGCCCGTCTGATTTCCCTTGGGTGTTTCGAGATAAGCTGCACTCGCACCAGCGACGGCCACGAAGACGCACCGTCTGTTCTTGAGATTTGCCCTACCGAAGACTGTGGCTACCTCTACGTGGGGTTGGCTCGTGTCCCAGCCACGCTCCAATGCCGTAGGTAAAAACAGTTTATCAGACGAGTAAAATCGGGGTCCTCTGAGCCCTTTTTCATCTCTCAAGACATTTCCCGCAAATACTCTTTGGGTCTTTTATTTGCAAATTTGGCCCTGTACACTATTCCTCCTCTGGACTATACGCTTGCTACTATATCGGGTGAGTGTTGTCCTGGAAGGAAATACAGTTATTACAAGACAACTTGCTTTGGAGGAGACGATGCCATTTTTATAGCATGAATAAAGTTTAAAGCTGGAAGACAATTTTCAGTCTGACTGTTTCGAGAAAACCACTCCAAATGACTGAAAATTTCGCATGGGATCCTCCGGTGCATGGTAACTTGTGATGTAGCTGCAACTTTTATTCAGGTGATATTTGATCTGGAAATCTCTTCATTCAGTCAGTGAACGAAGAGCCACATAGCGTCTTCCTCACCAAGTACCGGGACATGGTCTCCCCAAGCTCCTTACGCTCTTGAGCGGGTAACTGAAGAACTACCCACTGAAAATGTCATTTCTCACAGCCCGTTCGGAAGTACTGCACCTCCCATCTGGAGGAGGAAAGCCGTTTGTACTGAGCTAGGCAGGAGCAAGCTAAGAAACCCCAAGCTGCTTCACTTGCAGCCCTGACTCCCTGCATCTCCCTCAAGAATTTTAGTCTTACAATGGTTTCTGCAAGTTTTTCAGGTTTCAACTCGCAGAAGAAAAACATAAGATCAAATGACATGATGAACAACCTCAGGCTCTTCAAGTAAGTATCCGTATTTTTGGCCATAAAAAAAGCCCCACGTCCTGGCACTTAAGTCCCTGCAAAGTATCTTGGATTACTTCAGTTTCTTAGATATACAGACTGCAAAACACTTCACTGGAAAAGGAAAAGCTAAATAAATCTGAAAAGTCTTCTTGGTAGTTTGAAGTGCTTCAGATCAGACACTCCAGTCCCTGGGACCCTCCGCAGGCTGGGAACCAGTCTGCACCAGCTCCAGCGCATTCAAACCACGGCCAACAGCTGAGTGTGAACACGAACAAGGCAGGCTGGGATGAGGCACGAACAGGAGAATTAGAAAAGACGGCAAGTACTAGGCATACACAAAGGTAACTGGCACTGATAAACGGTTTTCGTAGGCGCCAGTGCCCACCTGAGCTCAGGCAGTAAGTATAAAGGATCTAGACAAAACAGACAATCCTGAGATGGAGATCCATTTCTTAGTAAGGCTTTGAGTGCATGTGGTTTTTTAAGTGCTTTTCTTAAATTAATTGTCACAAAAGACAGGCTAGCATCCTTTAAACAGTTGTGATCCTTCATTCCAGTATAAAACACATATGCAAACATGGCTTAAGACCCATGATCACTTAGGATATCATTTTAAAGTTTGTATTAAAATATTCTTTATCCAAATGATAAATATTTTAAAATAAGCATTTACAAAAATAAACAGTCCATTCCCATAAGGAAGGACATATATAGCTGAAATTCTGAATACATCTTGAGGCAACACAATCATTGATGAAGCTAGTTAATAAAATCTTTGGTATGAGAGTATAGTACATTAATATTCATGCACCGTTGCCTTCCCTTGGCAGGTATACTGTACAGACAAGCGAAGAGGCAGCTTTCCCTTAATCTCTTGATATGTCTTCCAAATACAACATACAAATATTTCTAACGTGTCTTCCTATGATAATAGGAGAAAAGCCCAAGATTCTCCTGGCTCTTCCCACGACTTTCGTATCTAAAACAGAATGAAGAAGGGAGGAAAAAGAGAAAGTGAACACAGTTAAGTTTCATTCTAGCTAGTAAGCAGCACCTACCAAAAATAAAAATCAATAAAAAGATGACTCTAGAGGAAAGCCCATTTCCTTCAATATTGTATACATCAACTGCCAAGACAGGATAACGACGACTCTGTCAGGATTCATCGCTGCAAGCTCAGATTACTGAGTTAGGTAAGGGGGCAGCTTTACACCTGAGCATGGCACCGGCTGGTGCAAGCCTGGAACACCACATCCAGGTCTGGCGGCCCTGCTACACATGGGGCATCGAGGTATTGCATAGGTACAGGAAAGAGCCTCAAAAACTGGAAAAAAAAGAGCCTTGGAACAAAAGACTTGGAGAGATTAGTTGGTAATTTTAGCAAAAATAAAGACGGAGAGCTGACTTGAGGTACAAGGACCTCCACAGGGAGAAAATATGAAGCGTCAGCTGGCACAGAAACAAGGGGCTAAGGGGCTCTGCAGTCTGGTAAAGAAAGGCTTAACAAAAATGACAGGCTGGAGCTGAAGTCAGTTCAAACTGAGATTAACGACACACATTTCTAACGCGATGGACAATTAACTGGGATCAAGGGAAGTGATGGATTCTCTGGGTTTTTTGGTATCAGTCCCTGAATGCTTTTCTGAAAATGCTTCTATTAAATGCTGGTGACTGAACCTGATGAAGGGAAGTGACGGCAGCTAGGGAAACACACGGGTTAGCCTTGAAGGTCTACGGTTCCCTTTTAGCCTTAAACTCTGACTCCATGGACAGTCCAGCTGAGGGACTCTGATCTGGGAACGAAGCCTAGACTCCCACGTCACCTGACATGCCCATGAACAGGCGCTACTGTAGCCTACAGCTCTGGGAAAAAAAACCAGTAAAGAACAATGTCCAACTGTAACTGCTGTGACCGGGGTATGAGAGGCAGAAGGCACTAAACCAAAATGGAGTTTGGATTCTGCTCCCCATCTACCGTGTGAAGACTGGCACTTCCCACAGCACCACATGAAGACTTGAGAGCAAGTGACACCTCTGAATCAGCCACTCTCTCCCCCTGGATCTCTCCCACTAGCACTGACTCACTGCTTTGCTGAAGTTGATCCATGTGGACGCATCAACGCACTTTCTGCTAAGGGCTGCTGCTCTCACAGCAACGTGGGGCGAGTGGAAGGTAGGACTGGGAAGAGGAGCGGGAGCTCTGCTCTGCTGGCTGCTGTGAAGCAGGTGACGTTCAGCCGACAGGGAGAGCTAACGCCCAGAGCCAGCAACAGGGGCAATGGCTGTAGCTGCTCGGGCTCAGCAAATCGAGCCAGCGTCCTCCGGCCCTGGCACTGGTCATGCTTCAACCAGCTCCCAAGGGACGTGGAAGCCAGAAGGTTTGGGTCTGTCTCATGACTGCTGGGAATCATGACCCATTGCTATAGCAACAGGAGCTCACATGACTACTGTCTTTAAAAAGAGCCCCTATTTGTGGCATCCTCTGTAGGCAAACTATCCATTATTTATATCTCGGCATGTCTGAAGCGCAATTTGTATCCTAACCTCATTAATGAATGATGACACCTTGACCCGCTCTATTAAGTAAGCCATGTTAGATCAAGAGGCATGCTGCTCTCCCGTCCCGTGCTAAAGGAAGGCAACCAAGAGAAAAAACACCGGAGTAAATTACCTGAGTTACAGCAATACCAAAACAACGCAAATCCTGCAGCAACGCTAAAACAAGCGAGGAAAAACACTGGACCTAAAGAAAATGAAAAAAGAAACACATTAAGACAGAACAGAGCAGTGGAAGTTTAGCTCAGTTCATAAAACATCAATTGCTATTAATGTGCATAATTAAGTGTATTCAAATGAAGCTAACACATTCACAATTATGTATGTTCTGCAGCTAATGTACTATGAAGCACATTTATTATACTGTAATTAATTTTTACTACAGCTGCTTTGACACCATTCACTGTTCGCCTCCGTTCATCTAGCTACATCCTATGAAATTTAAGTGAAAGCTTCCTTAGATGTTCTCTCACTCTAAAACTCTGTGCAAAACCCCCTTTAAACACTACAACAAAATACTAACCAGACTACCGGGACCTCACCACACAGTGTAGCATTTTACTCTGTAAAGAGCCCCCGCTGGGCCAATGCACTGCCTGTGGGTAAGAGTACATCATACGAGACTGCAGTGCCTTCGAAGCAGACTTTCAGGGTTTTGCTTTTTCCCCACAGATGTTCCACAAATTCCACCTTCATGAGAAGAGCAAATATTCTTGTTCCTGTTTACAATTCTGCTGGAAGCTGAAATGCAGAGCCACATGCACACCTAAACCAAATCTGGAAACGTTTCCTTCATGTGCCTGCCTGGAATTACGTGCAGTTTAATGCTGATGTTCAGTATTGATGTTCAATAAAACCTTTCTAATCCATACTTATCCACAGACAAAACCTCATGAAGATTTATGTCTGCTTCTTTATTATCTAATATGCTATTTGTATTTACTACTTCACTATCAATATAGCTACAATTAAACTGCACCTGTCAATTTAAGGACAAACGTAGTGCAGACTAACAACTCAGTGGAGCTGACCACGCGGACAAGGACACTGGAGAAACAGCAAAGGAGCAAGGACTTGGTTGCTCCTTCGGATGTAATCTCCCAACGAGGGTGGCTAGCAGCCGGACAATCTCCAGTCTGAGGCCAGCTCTTTCATCAGCAGAGTAAGAATAGAAATTATTTCATTTTCTTATTTCCAAGCATTTTCTCTGTTCTTCCTGTACTATTATGCTGCAGTTAGCAATAGTGATGTGAAAAATCTGAAGAGCAATTTGGTTCAATAGTCAAAGTAACAACAACACAGGCAAAAATATACATTGAGTTAAACTGTGCTTCCGCCCCTCGTTTCGGTTTTCTCTCAGGGGAAAACTGGCAAAAAGGCATAGTTCATAGAAGGTGCTTTTATTCTCTCATAATTGTATCCAAATTTCTAAATAAAATACCAATCAAACTTAAGTGATAAAATAGTTCATTATAAATTTTGAAAATTCTTCCGCTTTCTTTCAGTTCTTCAATTCCTTTTCAAAATACCTTTCAGTGAATAAAATATTTGCCTCTGTAATCTGGGCATTAAACAGAGCAAGGGGGAAAAAAATTAACAGGTTTTCCTAAGGAAAGTATGTTTAAGTTCACCCTTGCTCATCTTCCTTTCTGTCTTTGCTTTCAAATGATTTGTACTTAAATTGAAAGCTTAAAAAAACTAAAAAAATTTGAAAGTTATATAAAATTATTGATGGCCTTATGCAAAATGACAGCAGCAGCAGCTGAATAGACCTTACTATTCAAGCATTGAAGAAATCATAGGAAATGAAGAGTTTAGCTATAACAGTGTAAGTAAAAATACCATTGTAAATATTGATTAAACTCTACAGTCTCTTGAACTTCCTGGCACTGGTTTCCTCAAGAGCAGCTCAGTATGTTTTCCTCCATTAATTCCACTTAACTTGCGATGGTAAAGACATCATAAAACAAACTATTTGTTCCATGAAATGCAAATTACATGATAAAATAAATCGCATCATAATCTGAAAAGCCATTCCATCCAGTGACACTGTATGCATTTATTTACCCCTGTCATTTAGCATATATTTCTCCTTGTCAGTGTCTATCTCTGTGGAATCTGTGGTTTCTAGAAATAAAAGCAACACATGAAAAGTTAGTATTCAGCTCAAGCAAACAAACGAACATCATCAGCACATGCAAAACCATGCAAAACAACACATTTCAGAAAAATATCCCATTTTGACATAAAATATTAACCCCTCCAAAGGTAAATCATTGCTACAGTTAAATCCGGATATATGTTGATCAAAAGACATAGGCCCATAGTCATCTGAATGCAACTATAAATAGCTGCAGCAACACCTCTGATCTGGTTAAGCACTAACCACGTAAGTAACATTACACTTGTTTCCCAAGTGAGGAAAGCAGGAGCTAATCCTTCCATAATGCCAGAAATTTTCATTGTAATAAATACAAACTATTTGTTAATATATGTGCTAATCTGAAAACACCCCTATAATTTAACGCATCACCATTCTTTCTGTTCTTGAGTAAATCTCTGGGCATTAATGTATCTGGCAGATGGAGCGCTTGGAACAAACTGCTTGGTGCAGATTATTTATCTAAATTCTGGTCTCAGCAAAAGACACGTACAGCTTCTTCGAAAGTCTGTGGGTACTACGTGCTAACATTTGGCGCAAATAATTTCTGCCTCCATCTTTCTGCAAATTCTAGTAGAAAAGGAGGTTGACCTTCAGATAAGGTGCTCAGTAGTTAGCAGCAATAAAGCAGTTTCTGCTTTGGGCAGTGTCCTGGTTTCGGCTGGGACAGAGTTAACTCTCTTCTTAGTAGCTGGTACAGCGCTGGGTTTTGGATTTAGTGTGAGAATGATGTTGATAACACTCTGCTGTTTCAGTTGTTGCTAAGTAGCGCTTATCTTAAGCCAAGGACTTTCCAGTTTTCCGTGCTCTGCCAGCAAGCAGGTGTGCAAGAAGCTGGGAGGGAGCACAGCCGGGGCAGCTGACCTGAACTAGCCAAAGGGGTATTCCATACCATGGAACGTCATGCCCAGTATATAAACTGGGGGGAGTTGGCGGGGAGGGGCGGATCGTGGCTCGGGAACTAACTGGGCATTGGTCAGCGGGTGGTGAGCAATTGCATTGTGCATCACTGGTTTTTTTCCTTCCCCCCCCCCCTTCCTGTTTTTTGTTATATTCCTTTTCATTACTATTATATTTCATTATTACTATTGTTAGTATTATATTTTACTTTAGTTATTAAACTGTTCTTATCTCAACCCACGAGTTTTACTTGTTTTTTTCTTTCCTTTCCTCCTCCTCACCCCACTGGGAGGGGGAGGGGGAAACGGCTGCGTGGTGCTGAGTTGCTGACTGGGGTTAAACCACGACAGGCAGAAAGACCTGCAGGTCTTTTAGAGGAGCCTTTTTCATATACATGTGGAGATAACATTGTCTGCAGAACGTGTGTGCAACACCAAAGAACACTGCTGTCACCATAAATGGCAGAGGAATGACTTCCCTTTAATGCACCACGAATCTGCAAAACAACTTTTTCAGCCAAACCTCTCTGTGGTCAAGTGGGTTAAAAAAAAGAAAAGAAAAAAAGTGAGAGCTCCGAAGTTGGCTGTCAATAGGGAAGAATTTGAGACTGGTTGGTTTCAACTTATTGCCTTCTTCTCCACGACAATCTGGAGCCAGGTGAGGCGTCTTGGAAAACCGCCCTGTACACCAAGTCAGCAAAGGGGACCTGCTGTCAGCCAACATTAGACAGTGAACATCCGTCTCCCACGCGTATTTAACGTCCCTCTCAGTGGGGTGACAGGGCACGGCATTCAAGCAGAACAGAAACATCTGAAACACTTTGCTGCAAAGCTTGAGAGTCACTGAAGCAGAAAGGATTGCTGCACAGCCTCCATGGCACGCTCTGTATCAATGGCAATCTGACATAGCCTGCTCGTTTGGAGGGACGTCCTCCCTACGTACTCTAGCTAAGAAATCCTCACACTTCACAGGAGAGCACAGCCAAATCTCTCCACTTTTGTGAGGCTATCGCTGTGTGGGGCTGATCGGATCCTTTATCTTTCTAGTCTATGTCAGCACTGAGAGAAATAATAACATTTTCTGAGTCACTTGGAAGATCCTGTTAGGCTTCCGCAGCCGTGAGGTTCCCATGCCGTGTGCCTTACTCACCCTCTAGCGGGAATTCTGAGGCATTGCTAAACATTGCCCTTGCAATATTATACTTGAGGCAAAGAAATTTTGTTCTAGCACAAATTTTAAAGTGGTTTTAAAAATGAAAAAGAAATCTTTGAAAGGATTTCCTCCATAGAAAACATTTTTCCTATGTACAGCTGCATGTAACCTATTACAGAACTCCGTCCTGGCCATAGTTCATCAGTGTCCTCACCAATAATTTCTCCAGGTGTTCATAAAGCTGCTTGTTTCAGTTCAATCTGCATTTAGAACTACATCCCCATGTTAGGGGGGGCCTTTTTTTCCTCACGTTTACAAACTCCACTGTCAATTCTGTAAATGCTCTGTGCTAAATTTGACAAATTTAACAACTACTGCTACGAGTAACATAAAAATTTTACGTTAAGAGTTCTGAAGGATAATGCCTTTAATATTCAAAATGTCCAAGTTCACTTAAATAAGAAATAACACCTCATATTGAAAAGGGAGCTTTTCCTGAAGAATAAAATCTTTTGCGGTTTTAGCTTAAAACGTTGCACAGATGTTTATCGACCATTCAAGCCAGAATGCAGGCATTTGTTCTAGTTACAGAACTCATAAGAAGCAGCAAAGATATTAACACAATCATCTCATTAATTCCTTCTCAGGTCAATATAAGGAAACTGCAGAGTCTCAGCATGTAGTAGTATTTTAACTCAGTTATTTAAATCATTTTCATCGTTCTGAAGATGGTAACATAAGAGAGTGTACCAAGACACAGAGAATTTAATGACTTATGGTGGTTACTGGAGTCCCTTTGCATAATGCAACAGCAGCAAAACAGTGCTGGGGCACCACAAACAGCTCTTATTTTTTCTGTGAAGCGCTTCTAGCGCATGCACTTGCTATGCGCAGTCTGAACATGAGCAGCCCTAACCCTGCCTACTCATGTGGCTACCTGAGTAAAAGCCCTCCGAAGTAACCACGTAAATCAGAGGCAAGGACGAGCATGTTTATGCTCTAGCTAAAAGCGAAAACATCACGCAGACACCCTATGCACGTTTCCTTTCGGCTGGTTTGTCCAGGCACGACAACAGCACGAGGCAGTGGGAGAGTTCATCTTTGCAGTATCTGCACAACTTCCCATGTGAGTTTTATGGGTACGGATGAACTTGCTCACAGCTATGCTATTTCTAGTACCCAACTGAACTCAGACCGTTTATACGGGATGTAGCCAGGCCTTGGCTACTGTGTACACATGTTAAGACACATTTTCAGAAAGGGCTTGTAGAAGGTAAGTGTTACTGAACATTAACAAGAGCCTAAACTCTTAAACCATCAATACACCCTTGAAATTTTATTTTTAGTGATTACACTAAGACTTCTTAAGTTGCTCTTGATTAGTCAGCCTGGCAGAAAAACCTGTTGCTCTTGAGCTTTACCCGAGTAAAAACGATAGATTCAAGACTATTTGATTTAAGAGCCTGTTCCCTCAAAGGGCATGACTTCTGCAAGGTGAATATCGGATCAAAAGCACTGCCTTAAAGCTGCTGCGAGGCTGAATCAATAGGGATTCGTGCTCATCTGGGATTCTGAGGCAGGGATGGGCCCAGACTTTCCCAGTTCAAGAGGGTTCGGGTATGGATGTGGAGACCTGGGGTAACTTTGCAGCCTCCCTGTGCAGGCAGTCTTGCACCGGTATGTATTTGTGCTGGGTAGATACAAACCTTTTCCTTCACAATGAAAGGCAAAACAAAGCTAGACAATGCAGTATCTTCAAAGGTAATTACAATTTTACATGCCATTTTCACTCCAGAAACAAAAGAGGTCTAACTGTTTTTTTTTAAATCTATGGACTTGCAGTGTAATGGTTTGAATCTCTCTAGAGTTTGACCCACATGTCTAAAATTTCCCCTGGCACCTAACTGTGGAGTTTCTTACAACTAGAAATCAATTGACCGGTGAAGCATTAGTGCTGTTAGATACTTTATAAGGATTTCTTAAACTGCAGTCCCTTTGCAGCTTCATTGACTTAAATATGGGAGCTTTCCCTCAAGCTCCTCAAGTCATTTCAGTATGCGGGAAGCCTGAACGTATTTCCCATCCATTTGGAACATTGTTCTTTCCTCCAGTTCGTGGGGGGGTGGGGTGGGGGGAAGAAACACCAACACATAGCAAGCATTATCCCAGGTTGCCAAGTCAGGCTTGATATACTTTAAGGAAAAGAAATGAGCTCCTTTGCAGTATAGAACCAAATCTGTTTGAGCCTCAGTCCTTCTGAAGTACATACACGTATATCTGACGGGCAGCTTTACGGACATCAGTCAGGCCTGTCAGCTGCACAAAACAAGCCCTAAGTGATTAATATCACAGTTCGTCATTGCAAGGGCCTATGAATGTTTGCTTCACGTTAAACTAGACACAACTAGGAGATTTATGGATCGAGGGAAAGCTAAGCTTCTGGGCCATCAGAGTTTTGAGCTTAACAAATTTGAGGTTTGTAATGTTCTTATGTGCTACAAGTCAGAATCCAGAGGAAATAAACAAGCTATTAAGAAGCAATGCTTGTGAAAAGAGAAATTTATGAGTTATATTGCTGTCTTACATTTTGCACTTAAACTGTTTTAAAGACATATTTCAAAACAATCAAAAGCGTTTTGGACTACCCACACTAGTCAACAAATAACAAGAACTAAGCAGTCAAATCCCCTTACAGCTTTTGGAAAATTCCAGTCAGAAGGAATCAAGGTATACCCCAAGAATTATTCAAATAACCTAAACAAGTTATTTAAATAACCTAAACCTCATCTGAAATGAGGTTTTGTAATACACTGATGAGGAAATCCACAACTCAATCAACTTACAAATCAACTTACTCAAGATTTTCCTGCTTGGCAGGTCATTATACAGCTGTTCAGCATTGATCTGCAGAGCCCTGTAAAACTCTTGACAGTGTCTGTCTCCTTTCTTTTGAAGGTGCTTTATCAGATCTGAAAGTCTGGTATGGAGTGATGCCTTTGGATTCCTGAACTGCAAGAGAAAAGCACTCATCAGAAAGGAGATTACAACAGCTAGGGATCAATTTTACATCACTTTACAGTATGCCAAGGAGTGAAGGTATGGAGCTTGTTTTACATTTGCTAAAAGAACGGGCCAAAAAAATGAGAGGAACCTAAAAAGGACATACATGCATTGCACAGCAGTCTTCAAGACCCGAGCTCCATCCTGTCAGCACCGCTCGATGGACAGCATATTGCCTCTGCCTTCCCTCGTTCTTTTTTCTGTCCTGATAAAGTGACAGCTACTCTGCGTTTGATGTTTTCTCTGCATTCAAACTAGTATGGTACTTGCTATTCTACAATTTGATTCTGACAGCTGTTGATAGAAAATATCAACAAATCTTATAATAAAGTTTTATGTTTTCAAGTTTTCCCTTAGTTGCGTAGTAATGATCACCCAAAAAGGTACTTTATACTGCTTATATTAGTCCCAGTATTGGAGCGTTCATCATCCCAAGATTACACGTTTCACTGTTTCCAGCACAATTAACTGCTGCGTACCCACTGCAACATGTACAAGTTCTCATTACTCAGGCAACATGGCAAGCAGCTGCAGTAGAAAGTACTTTTTTTTCTGTAGTCCACAATGTGATGAATATTAGGAGACCTTACAAAAAGAATGAAAATGCGTACCTAGCCTTACACACATCAAACTGATTTCACCTTATTTGGAAAACGTCCAAAGCCATTCTCAACAAAGCATTATATTTCAGACCAGCACAGTAGATAACCTTTGTAGTATACTTAGTTCCGATCAATACCTGCTCTAGGGGGACAGGAATGCAACATACCTTATACAACACTCCTTATTCTGACAAAATTCCCACAAGGTCTGCTGGATATAGCTGAGATTGTAAGCTTCCTAAACACTCAATCGAGTGAACAGAAACTTACCTGGACGTATGAGAAAGCAGTTCATCTCTGTCTGCTAAGTGCAGAAGTCACAAATTACGTTTCACAGATTCTTTATCCATTTAGTTTGAAGCTCTTGAGAGAATGAGATGATCTTCAATTGTGCATGTCACGTTGTTTATCATAACTGAGTGGCTAGACTGGCTCAGGTGATGATCTAGCACTGCTCTGCACACCAAAGCACTATTCGTCCCCATGGAGTTTGGTTATGACAGAATTAGACCTATTTTTCCTCATGTTAAAATACTGATACGCCAAAACCCCGAGCCTTATGCAGACAATGAAGTCAGCAGAGGGCAAGTACAAACTGTTGTAAGTAGGATCTGGCAAGCTTTTAACTGACTTTAACTTTCACTCCACACAAGTTTAAAAGATCTTTCTCCCTAAAAACAGCTACCCATTTTTGAAAGATTTCATTCCAGGGAGGGTGGCCTTCCTCCATACATAGCGGCACCACTGGAAGCTGTTACTAACTCCATCCACTTCCCACAGCTCCCACGCTTACAGGTGGGACTAATGCCCCCCTTCTCTACAAATACTCAGAGTTATTAATCGTATTAATCAGCAACTAAAACCGATTAAGCTAATATAGATGATTTTGTGGACACAGCTGGATGCAGCACAGATCATCTGACACGACACTCCACACCGACTCATGTGAGGAGGCAGGCATGCAGGGCATTCGGTCACACGATGGGTGCAATCCTGCCCACAGAGTGGTTAGAAGATAGTGTGCTTCTGCACGCACGGCGTCAGACGGCATGGCAGGGACCGTGGCATTAAGCTGCTGCTGAAGAGAATGCCCTCTCTCATAACCACTTGGCACAGGGAACGTGCCAGCCCTGTGACTCCTCCTCTGATACGAGATCTCAGATACAAGTGGTCAGCAAGTAAGAGGTGAGGAAGACTGGCTGCATGTGGCACCAAGAGTCAAGTCGGGAAGAGGGCAGCTGTGCTACTGACCCTTAAAAACAATGCGACATTCAGAGATATAGTAAAATTCATCAAATTACCTTTTCTGCTTCTGCATTGGTAAGAATTTGGGGGTAGACTCTGTTAAGCTGAAGAATAATTTTATCAACCACTTGCTCATTCAGTCGGCTATTGCTCGTAAGAAAATACATGTCGTGCTGCAGCCGATGACAAAACGACTGATCTAGAGATAAAATAATACAAAGAACAAACCACAGCAGTTAATTAGCACGCCATTTTTAAATTCTGTAAATTTCATTTTCCTAACAGTGGTTAAATAGCTAAAATAAAATTACCACCATCACGTAATTTTAGAAAGCTGAACTATCTATTAGGGAAACACAACATAGCAATGTCCTTTCAGAGACCCATCCACTTACAGTTACACACATCTGAACTCCTGGCCGGTCACTCGTGCTGCCTCTCTCTTTCCAAAGGGAGAAGGTTCTAAATTATTTAGACGTCAAGCACTGATGGCTATTTAATCAAATGCAGTCCTAAAGTTGTTAAATCACTGAAGATAAATTTTCTATCATTTATGAAGTCAGATTATGGAGTTGAAAACTAATGTGTTTTATAAATTTTTTGATGTAAATATGTATTTCATAGAGAGAGGTTCTCTCTGATGCAGAACGGTAAAAGGACATAAATTTGGCTTCAAATTATGTACATTACTGATACTGGTATACAGGACAGGGCTGGTCTTTGCCTGCTGCTTAGCACCCGACGACTGCAGCACAGCGTGGGGTGGGATGGGACAGGACGCAGAGGAGCTCGCACAGCCAGGCAAAGCCAGGGGCTGACTGAGCTGGAGTGATTTGGCCCTAACATCACCCAGCCCTCCAAGAGTTTCTTGCTGCCTTTGGTCTAACGGGAGACTTCAGCAACTTGCCCAGGGGAAACTGCCCAGACTGAAACAGAACTGGAACAGCAGGAACAGCATCTCTGTCAAAGAGCCATGAAGTTTTTTAGGGAAGGACTTCTGCCTTCACTTCAGGCAGGAGTGGGGGGAAAAGGCATTCAAAAAGCAGTACATTTTTACCATGGAAGTACACTCATACACATACAAATAAAACACATCTTTTTCTATTAACCCACACCTCTGCAAATACACAAATCCAGACTTGCTGTTGGTTTGGGCACTATTTCCAATTTGACAGCAATGGATTTTGCAGGAGCATAGCTTTCCCTATAGCTGCTTGTCTGTAGTCCCTACATGAAGACAGAGGTTCCAGAGACCTCTTTTGGACCAGAGGTTCCAAGACTGGTTCCACGGGTTACTGTGCCCTTATCAGATTTAGAAAGAGAATGTCTGTGACCGCATCTGAAATAAGTGTTAAAATGTCAGTACAGCACTTTATAACCAAGCAGCATAGAAAACAAAAACAAAACACCACCACCCCCAGCACATTCCCCATTTAAAGCAAATGCATAGGTTTTATGGTATTTTGGCTACCAGAAAATACATAAGCATCAGCCCTTTGTGCCCTGCAATTTAGAGACGATAAGAATGAAGGAAAAGAGCCAGAAAACTTTGGCACGATGCACTGCACCTAGGCACAGCCCTCGCCCTTTCTATGTCATGTTCGGGGTTTTCTGTATTACATGGTCCTTTTTCTGTATCTGTGTAGCACTAAGAGCATTTACAGGAAAGGGTTCAGAAAAACCTCCCAGTGTGACCATCACGCACTAGTAACTTCTCCAGTGCCAGTGCCACTCCTATTCAAACAAGAACACACAGCTATTGACACTGCACAGAGAGCTGCGATTCTACAGGCACAACAGGATTTCAGTTACATTCTTACTTTTTATACGAACACCATATTATTTCCACATGTCTCTAATGCCTCGCTTTTCCATGGCTCGCTCTCAAGGCAGCTTTTTAGTGTACTGTCAGAAACATACTGCCCTGACATACTTGCTGTGCAACTACCTTTTGTTGCAAGAAGTTCCACGGTATCTGATTCAGGGCTGAGATCAAACTTCTCCTCTTCAGAACAACTCATTGGCATGCACAAAAGGCTGAGGCAAGGACCAGGAGATTGAAGTTGCGTCTGTTCATGCAAATACTTTTTGGGGAATGAAGTGCCACACTCCCTGCAGCTTCCTCCTCCTCCTCCTGCCTCAGCTACATGATTTGTAGTGACTCTCAGTGTCACCAACAACTCCGTACCTTCTGCAAACTTACAAAAAACATGCATTAAACCAGGGTCTTACAGCTAGCAAAGCAATTAAACTTCAAATAACACTGTGATATTCAAACAACGAACCACAGCAAGTGCTAAAAGCATGACAAGGATCCGGCAGAATGAGTATACAGAGTAAAATAAAAGCAGGCTCGAAGTGTCATCTCCTTCCCTGCTTCTTGCTCTGCTGCTGCCTTGTCATTACCGATCCCCACACAGGCAGCACGCAGAAGTCTATTAGCAGCAATTACACCAGTGACGTTAACTGCGACCAACGGAAGATCGCATTTAAGTCAAGATCATTTTCTGAGCAATCAGGAGCACTCCATGTCCTCACGGCACTTTTCATCTACACACACTCATTAAACCATCACCAGTCTTACCGAGGGCTTTTTGCTGCCATCTGAACCCTGTGCGCTGGTGCACCGTATTACGGGGCATAAGCCTCTCAGATTTCAGGGGTGGCTATGTTTTCTTCCCATCTAAGCCAAAAGGCGTGAGAAGAGAATGAGATAATGCTCTTGGCCTCTCTGGCTCCTGCTAAACTGTGCCTGCCAAGGATAGGTCTTACGCCTGGCTCAGGCATCTGCAAGATGCTTCTCCCATCCTATGGGATGCTCCATTTTTAAGAAGCACCCATGAAGCAGTCTGCTTCCTCCCCATTCCCACAGAGACGTTTCACCTGCCTGCACCTTCACCTCCTCCAAATGACTTCAGTTCAGTATTTAGGATGGGGTGCAAGGTTTAAAATTTCCTGAAGAGCAGTTATCAAGCTCAACACTAGCTCAATAAAAGCAGAGCAGAAGTAATTTCCAGTATCTCACCTCTCTCTTCTGAAATCTTTCATCTTGCCTCTAACTCTGAGAAATCTCTGCCCAAACCACACAAGGAACTGCCTTCAGGCTTCTGGTAGACCAGAGAAGTGAAACTTCCCACTGACACTGCCCACAAGTGCAGAATTGTGCTCTAGCTACTAAATTTAAAGAAAACAAACAAAACAAGCCCCACCAATCCTAGCGGCTGGAACCTGGCACCCTGCTTTGGCACGATAATGGTATCTGGAAAGCACACGTGTGCATTTGAAGCCACCACGCAATGCTCCTGGGCCCAGCCTGCCCCAGGAGCTCCGGCAGCTTTGTCATGGCACAGACTTGCTCCCATGCACTGCCAGTCATGGCCCAGTTATGGGTGTACAAACACGTCCGTGCTATGAGGTTTTATAATCACTGTTCACGAGCAGCAGCTTTTTAATATTGAACACGCCCATTATTTACATTTTAAAGTAACAGGAACCCCAAACCAGGCAGCTTCATGACTGTAGCAAGGCTACTGATGTGCTGTCAGGTCTTGAGAATTTAGGGAGCAGTTGTTTGGGATACTTTGCATATCCACCTTGATCTCACTGCCTCAAAGAGACAACAGTTATTGCAAAGAAAATTTAAAATCCTTATGCTAAGAAGACTTTGTTTTTAAGCAGGAGTCACCCCAGCATTAAAAGGACATCCGTGCTGTTAGCCAGTACTTGCCTAGAATGTTCAGAGCAGCAAAATCGGGAGACCAGGTCAATTAGCCACAGCTTACAGCACAGGCACGGCATTGCCAGGCATCTTAACGTCCTCAGACTGCACAAGGATTGCATCTAACTCAGAATTTGCAATGTGATGTTACTGCAGTCACACTTTCTCCTCTGCCAGAACACTAATCTAACTGGGCTTAATCCTGTCCACAGGCTTTGGACCCAGCCGCAGGTTTGCTCAAGCATGCAGCTGCAGTGGAGGAGTCTGCAGGCTTTGACATAGCTAGAAGGTTGGCAGTGGACTGAGCTCAGCCTCACCGAAGAGAGGCAGCAAATACAGCCGAGATTGGATACCACGTCACTAAAGCTGACCTAAAGGTTGCTTAAAAAAAGGTCGGTATTTTCCTTACTCAGAGGAAATGTAAACTCGTCAAAGAGACAGACAGGAAACTTGGGAACTGTCTTTGACAGTTGAGAAGAAAACATGACTAATAATTTCATGTTATTGACTTATAATTACTATAAGCCCACGACACATCATACACAGCCGCTTTTTTCTCTTACCTAAAGTACAAAAGGCCTCTGGCGTACAGCATATGCGTGCCATGCTAACATACACAGCCTGCACCTGACCGCACACACGGAAGGAAAGGAAGTACACGTATAATTAAGAGGTATCGGAGAAAAGCAAGAGATTACTGGTTATTTGTAGCCAGCAGCTGCTCAAACAGAATAAAATACATAAAATCAGTGACAATAAATGTGCAAGCAGAAAATGACAGTAACAAAGCAACACACTCATTTTTCACCTGCAAGTAAAAGTCACCCCCATTGCAACCCTTCATAAAATGACACATCTCTATTCTTCCTTCCAAATGGGCAATTAGCTTTCTGGCAATAGCTGCAGAATGACCCAGCCATTATACTAAGTGCTGGCATTTTAAGGCTGCTGAAATATATTCTGCTCTTGAAAGTAACAAGGCTCATAAAAAATCTGATCTTATGTGACCGTAACGTGCCAGATTGTCTTCCACAGCACCTGCAGGAAAAATGTCAAGGGCAACAGAGCCACCCTTCCCAAAGCTCTTCCTAATTTAACAGGAGAGTGTGTTCACAGAGCGTTTTTCAGAGACAACTCCTAACCTAGGCACCGGCATGCCAGACCCTGGCAGCAGCCAGGATGTCACACCAGCGCTGTGGCATTGGCACTCTTGCTCCGTACGCCTGTGGTGAGGCGTCTGGTCCCTGAAAGGTGTCATGGGCACAACGCACTGATAACACAAAACATAACTTCCAGGTTATAGTGGCTGTCAAAAACCCCTTTGTAATTTTGATTGTGCTTAATTATTCTTACCATAAAAGACCCCACGTTGTTTTCTGTACAAGGAATATCAAATGGGAGTTTGTCTCTCGCAGTCCCCTGCATACACTCCTCTACGATCTGCTTTCACTGGCCTTCTGGATAAAACCACATGGCGCTAGGGACCTGCCACCTTAGGCTGGGGTCTGCATTGCCACCTCATGTTTATCACAGTAAATGAATAAATCCAGCTGCATTTCAAATTTGTAGGCTGCAATCAGCCCCTCCTTGCTGCGCTGCGATATGTAACCGCTCTCATCCACGCTTGGGCCCCAGGAGCATATATGCTGCCAACCACCTTAAGTCCAATTAATAACTCCACCAATATTTACGTAAGGACTCTTGATACAGTCTCTGACACCACTGTATCTTTATTATGGCTTGATCTTTTGTTTGTTTTTCCCTTAAAAGCCTCCTTCAATTTACCAAACAAATAGACAGGATCATCACAGGCAGATAAATTTAAATACACCAGACACAAAACCCAACACATTTCTCTGACATTTTCCATAACAATACACATAATTTGTAAACATCCATTCCAGAAACCTCAATGGTATCTGCTGTGCAATGCAAACACAAGTTGCAACTTCCTGTAAAACTCCTGGATGATTTTCCTAAACTTTATAAAGGCAAGCTGACAACCAAAACCTGAAGGCACATGACCTGCCATTTGTACGTGTCCATGCGAACTCCCTGCTGAAGCATCTGAGGAAAGAGCTGAAAAAGTCTCTCTCAACAAAATGTTAGCTTAACACTAATTTAGGATTCGGCTTTTCCCTTTCAAGAGCCCACGAAAGGGATGCTGAGGATTTAAGAAGGAATCTGGCTGCAGAGAAACGGTCTGAGATGATCAGATTGCACTGGTTACCAAACGCACCCCCGATGAAGAGCAACTGGTCTGCTCCTGAGCTGCAAGTGGCGATACAGAGGTGAAAGACAACGTGCCACCCTCCCCAGCCGCACTCACCCGCTGCCACGTGCTGGTGCTACTGGCAAGTTAGTAACCAGAAGTCAAGAGCCTTTGATAGCAAGTTCAGTACCTCATCTTTATCTGAAGTATCTTTTAAAAATAGAAAAGAAGAAATAATAAAGCGGTGAGCAAAATGTTAAAGTGCTCTTGATACTCGAGGGTGGCACCAGTTCATACACATTCCCAGTCCTCCACGCTTCGTACAAAGGCGGCGACAACGGGGCCCTTCAGTAACCGGGAAAGCTTGCGTGCACCGCAGGCGCGGAGGCAGACCGGTGAGGAGCAAAGGCGGGCGGCTGGGCCTCAGCGGCCGGTTCCTCTTCCCCGCCACACAGCGTGCGGCCGGCGTGCCAAGGTGTGAAACCCGGCACCGCGCCGGCCGCGCCCCGAGCGGGACGCGGCCCGTCCCAGCCCTGCCCTCCGCGGGGTACGCCAACCGCGGCCTCCCACACCGGCGCCCAGCGGCGCCTGCCGCCCGCAGTCCCCGGCGCCGGCTCCCCCCCGCCCCTGCAAAACCCGCCGCCGTACCCCGAAGCCCAGCCCGCCGGGCCCCGCGGCGAGCCGTGAGGCTGCGGCGCTGCCCGGCCCCGGCGCCCAGGCCGGAGGCGGCACGGCCGGGCGGCGCCCGCTCCCCAAGACCGGGGGTGACGCCGCGCGATCACCCGCGAAGCGCCACCCGTGGGGCCGGCACCCCGTCCCGGGGACCCACGGGCGAGCCGTGACTCCCGCAGTCACAGCCTCCCTCGCCGCCGACGGCGGCCCGAGTACGGGGCGCCGAAGGCACCAAGACGCTCGCCCTTGCGAACGGCGCGGCGACACCCGAGCGGCTCCGGTCACGGACCCCCAGAGCGAAGCGGCGCCGCCTCAGAAAGCCACGGCCTCCTGCCTGAGGCGGCCCCGCCGGCGGAGCCCGCGGGCTCTCCCCGCCCCGCACTCACCGGCCATGGCGGCCCCGGCCCGGCCCGGCCCTGCCCTGCCCTGCCCGGCCCGCCGGCGGGCTGCGGGCCTTCCTGCTGGGGATGGCGGCGGGGCCGGGCCGGGGCCGGGCGGGCGCGGCCTGCCGGGGCGGTGCGGCGCGGCGCGGCCTGCCGGGGCGGCGCCTCCCGGGCCCGGAGGAGGCGCTGCCGAAGGCGGCGAGGGGAAGCGGAGCGCCCGGGGCTGCTCCAGGGGCGGCCGGGCCGTTTCGTGGCGGGTTTCCCATCGCCTTGACAGCCTCGCGGGGTAACACAGCGTCATTTATAGCGACTGCGGTCCTCTGGCCACTCAGGGCGGTGGTGCAGCTCGAAAGTATGGATTTACGCTTGCACGACTGTCAGGTTTGAAACAATTCATTGCATCATGAGTAATGCCGCGATTTACTTTTCCACAAGTAATTTAACTGTTACGAATACCATGTCTACATTTTCATCATATCCGTATGCAATTTATATTTTTTCTTGTGCCGCAGCGCTGTACACGTTTGTTTAAATGCAGCTACGATGTGTAAGGCAAATTTGACAGATAGTTATTCGAGTCCAGGGAGCAGGGACAACTTTTCTCAATCGAAGAAAAGCTTGCAGTGAAGCATCTAATCAACTGGGATATATTAACTTCGTGAGGGAAGAAGTACAAGGAAATCCGTGCATTTTAAAAGCTCCCATTGGCACAAAATTTCATCAGCGTTTAATTACCCAGTGAGGTATGGAGGACAATGTGCCTTCCTAGGTATAAATGCCGCAGAGGAGCGAGGCTGAACCTTAGCTTTGCAAATTGTGATAAAGAAAGGGATACATTATTTATTACTGCACATTTTTTTTACTGCAAAATCTGGTCTTTTTATAGCGTATTGGAAAAGGCAGATTTCTAGTATGGCAAAGACACAGGGTGATTTGTAATTACGACTTCTGTTGAAACCACGAAGAAAATGTTTATGTTGAAGAGGGACAGAAATCTTCCGGAGGGATTAAAATCACAGTAGGCAAAGCTGCCTCCGGACTGGTACATAAAATGTTTGAGCCACACAACTGCCCTCGCACAGACAGCTCTTACTGAAACAGTTTGCTTCTCTTAAGTAGCAAGTCCCCGAGCACCAAGACACAGCCTTACCCAGGAAACACAGCCGTTGCGTGGATGACCACTAGGCCACAAGATCCTGAAAGGTTTGCCCTGCTTTGCCTCCTCGCCATCTTAACCTAAGCGTGTGGAAAAGCAATACCAATATCCCAGGAACGGTTAAACAGAGAGAGAATAAAACGTGCGGCCCGTTGCTTGGAGTGGTGTGGTATGTTGGGAACTTGCAGCACTGAAGCTGGAAGCTGGCATGTCCCGACTGACAGGCCGGGACTTCTGAAGCCTGCAGGGTAGGCACCAGTTGCCAAACGGGAGGTAAGAAAGGATTTAGTGAGGACTTGACTTTGCGCTTGGATACTGTCCACCCTCTTAGGAGAGACAGCTCCAGCTAGCCTGGGAGTTAGAAAAAATGAAAAAAGAGAATTTGCTGGAAGTTTGCGAGTGCTGCCACTCGGTGGTGTCAGGGAGGAAGTGTCATACCCAGCACAACCCCCGAGATGGTGCGTGGGGCGTTTCTAGCATGTCCTGGGCCAGCATTTCGGCTAGCAGGGTTAGCCCCACAGTCCTGAAGCTTTCTTCCAGATAATCTCTTTCTCTGATACTCTCGCCTTTGTTTTCAGTGTCTGGCCTTCCCTGCCAGGGTGGGCTTTCTAGCCTGGCACAGCTCTCCAAAGCGAGCGGCGTCCCACCCCAGCGCCGCATCGCACACCCCTGCGCTCCCTGTGCCGCGGCTCCGAGGAGCTCATCGCGGAGACCTTCCTGGTGAGCACAGCCAGAACTGCTGTAATTCACACGATTATATGCACCTCCATTAACAAATGAGATACCTGCATCCCCACGTTTACTCTTGAAAATGATGGTCTATACCTCCGTACTACAAATGAAAGCAGCTTCTTTATCTAGAAAGTGTAAGAACATGGGACAAAAACCTCATTGAAATATTTTTAGTATTGTCAAATGCTGTGACATTTATGGTGCGTGTCCTTGGGAAGATGAATAGAGTATCCACACCCTGAGTTTATTCCATTTACCCTCAGGAATCCAGATCTTCTGAACAGCATGAAAATAGATTTTTAAATTATTATTATTGCACATGGAGACCTTGATCATGCCTGTATCAGAGTGATTTTTGGCAATGTATTGTAGTAACAGAAACAGGCACCTTGTGGAAAGGAAATTGTCATTTTATAACGCCTTTCATCATACATTTTTAAGACTATTTCATATGTATATTAAAATATTACAGCAAGAAGTGTTGCCTAGTACTAAGAAGCAGTGGTAGTATGGCATGCTGAGGATTTGTTTTTATGACCATTTTATACTGTTGTGAATTCACTGCATTTTGTGCTCTGCTAAAAAGTTTCCCTGGAATCGCTACCAGAATCTAAACCACAAAACTGAAAACCTGGTCGTCTTAATGTGACATAGACTGAAATCTCTAATATAAATCTTAAATGTTTTTTTAGCAGACAGTGTTTCCAAGCTCTGTGAGTGAAATGGAAGTGAAAATCAATCATTCAGGAGTGTTGTGGTCTACAGTGCCACATTGCCTGGAGATATTTTTGTCCTATAGACTCGGATAATGATACAAGATTCAAGGGTTAAATATATCTCCTCCTCATGCCCATGGCACGCAAGACTTCTGCAGCCGTATCGCTGTTAGATTTGCCTTGGAAAGACAGGTCCTTGGGGAGTTGCACGGCCACGGCAGAGGCAGCGGAGAGGGACACACGTCCACATGCACAGGGCACGTCCCTGGGGAGGCACGTACTTGGCCGGAGCTGGGCCACTGAATCCGCTCCCACGGTATGATCCATGACATTCAAAGAGCACAGCCGGATAGGTAGGACACACGCTCGGTACCAGTAACAGCGATGAGCCGTATGCAAACGGCGCTATGAAACCCTTACGCTCTTTGAGGCGAGTAATGCTGATTTTCAAACCGCTCACAGACCGAGCGGCACTGTGCGAAGCCCTCGCTTCCTGCTTACGGCAGGCGTGCCGCGTCGACAGAGCCCGACTCGTTTCCGAAACTCTGTGATTCATTTCAGATTTCTATCTCCTAATTTAGTGGCTAAGCTAAGTGACCTGCCCAACAATGTTTTATTTCCCAGCGTCTAAAGGACAGCAGATGTATTTCCTGGTTAGCTAATCTCAAAAGCCATTGCTGTTTCCCCCCTGCTAAACCGACTGATTTGTTTATTTGAGTGAATTATTTGATTTACTAAATATTACCCTTGTCCTGGCAGGATCGGCATGTAGTGTTTTCTTGTTTTATCTGTTAATTGTTAAATCACAATATGGTTTCTTATTTTCCCACAGCTGAAGAGGACTGGATCTCTTTAGGAACAAATTAAATCCAGATAGTGCAGGCAGTTCCTTTAACAAAGTCTTTCTTTGTGTTTAAGAAAACGCAATGAAATATTTCTTAAAAGCTCAGATTACACACTAAGCTCCCTTCAGCAAGTTTTAGCTTATCATTTATAAAAACAGACTCTAAGAAGGAAAAAAAAAGGGAAGGCAGCAACCGGCTGGCCACTCCCGTCAGAGCCGCTGCCCCTCCTGGCTCCGCACTTTTGTTCCTGCAGATTCGGACTTTTCAGACCGGTCATTCTGCCCAAGTTCCCCGTTACAAATATGCACTTACATGTCTTGTAGAGCATCATCCATAGGTTTCACGGGTTTGTGCTGTGCCCGGTACACGTACAGCGGCGGGGCAGCCGGAGTGCTGTCCTCCTTGGCGTGGACGAGCAGAGGTCACTGGCAAGTTGGAGAAGCGAAAGTACACTGGGAGGGAGCGGGTCCGGCTGTGCACAGCCGGCAGAGACCTCCCGGGTGCGTGCAGGTCATGGCTGCCGGGAGCACAGACCCCGGCAGTGCAAATGGGGGGCTGCTCCTTCGCTCCTGCGAGCCAGCGGCAGTTTGCTGTTGATTTTAAGGGACGTGTAATCAGCTCTGAAAACCAAGATGTTTGTTTACTCACAGTTACAGGATTTTTTTTTTTTTGTGCTAACAATTTCTAGGATTGCTTTGCATATAGGACGGGTAATTTTCCAGTCTTATTTATATAGTCATAGTATTATTATTGGTATAGTCACCTTTTATTTCTTCGTTGGTTAGAAGGAGATGAAGAAAAACAATTCTCTGACTCCAAACACAAAGGCAGAAGCTGTGCCGCGAGTTCTCAGCTCTTTATTCCCAACCAGCTAAGCCAAACTATTAGATGTGAACCGAACCGACTTGGGTGAAATCATAGCCTGGAGCATCCACAGGTCTGGAAATCCCTGGGCAGTTTTAACTTCTTGTATTTGTTACGTGAGTGAATTACACCCACCCCGATTCTGCTGTGTGACACCCTATCCTGGGAAATTTTGACGGCATTAGTAAAACAAGAAGATGATGCAGATAATGGAAAAATTGAGTACCTCTTGTTCGTGGCACAATGGAAAAGTCAGCATATAGAATAAGCCCTTGTATACTGATCATAAATCATTTTGATAAATATTGTAGAAGTTACTGTGTTGGCTATTAGGTTGTACATGGGATAATGAACAGCCAGCTTCACATACATGTTCAAAACCGCACTTAGCTCAATATCTGATCCCTTGTAAAGTACAAATCAAATTATACACACGAGAAAAAATACTCAACTAATATTTTTTTTTCCTAAAAAAGCCAAAACATTGAAATTCTTTGAAGGCAGGAAGCAAATAAAGCCATTTGAGCATCCTCCCCTTAAAATAGGTATATAAATAAACAGCTGACAGATTTGGCAAACTGACATTCAGCAGAGCTCCAGGGAGAGAAGCAAACCACTTCGTCTACGGTGTCCTCCCATGGAAGTCATCACCCTGCCAGCTCAGTGCCTCACCTGCCCACCACGGGCCAGGAAGGACAGAAAGGATGGTGTGCAGCCAGCATGCAACCCACGGGCTTTATGAATTAAAGGCCAGCATCTGGGCATGGATTAGAAGCTACCGCAGAACCCAGCTCGTAGATGCAACATACGTCCTGTGGGAGACACTGCTGTGAGCATTTCCATATAACCTTGACCTTGAAACACATGAGCAGTCTGAACGCACACATGCGTAAGTATAGCATCAGGGATCCAGGGAACAAGCTGCTGCTGCTCTGCTTTACACCAGATGAACTTTCACTGCCTCGCTTGCTGCTGTGCCAGAGGAGTTTCATGTTTCCGTCATTGCATTAGCGTTAGCTACCAGGAATGGAGACTGGCTTTTGAAACATCTTGATGTGCAGGGTGCTGGGGACTATACAGCGTTCCCACCGGCTGATGCGTTCTGGGTGCAGTGACAATAGAAGTGGCTATTGGTTGTGGAATAATTACAAGAGCCTTTCAACACTGGCTCTGTCAATTGTTTGTCTCTTCATAATAGTCCTTAAAAAAATAAGTAGAAGAGATCACCTGCTCATGTTACTGAAGGAGGAAACAGATGAGGTTCCTTGGATCACTTTTAGGGGGACAGGATTTGATCAGATTTTACATAGTCATATGTTATGAGGTGTAACTCAAAATACCGCCCTAAATCTGAAAGGTACTGCTCCACCCCACAGCAAGAGTTTATTAAGATGTCATGGAGGAACCTTGCTTTACCCCTGCTGGAGGTCGTTATCTGGCTCTTGCTGTGGTCAGACTTGTCAAGCTGTTTCTTGTGGGGAAATGAGCCCAAGATGAGGTGAAACATGTCCCAAGGATATTTTAAACATATATCACTAGCTTTTCTGGACTTTTGCTCATCCGTGAGTTACCCTACCCTACCCCCAAACCAACAAATGTTCTTAAACTTCTCAACAGTTACTAAGTGTGCTGAAGATGAAAGAGTCCTATAGACGCAGTCAAGTGTAGCCACCTTTCTGAAGCAAGCCAGAGGAGCATGCAGGTCTCAGCTCTGGCTGGAGATCCTCCACCCGCAAGGTGCTCATTGTGATGTTTCTTTCTACTCTTGCCTCAGGTGTTTTTTCTGGGCACAAGAACTACTGCACTATGGTATTTAAATATAGTGTAAATTCTGCAGATATCTTGTAAGCCGTATCAGATGTTGTCGTGGTTTAATGCCAGCCGGCAACTCAGCCCCACACAGCCACTCACTCACTCCCCCCCGGTGGGACAGGGGAGAGAATTGGAAGAGTCAAAGTGAGAACACTCGTGGGTTGAGATAAAGACAGTTTAATAGTAAAGCAAAAGCCGCGCACACAAGCAAAGCAAAACAAGGAATTCATTCTCCACTTCCCATGTGCAGGCAGGTGTTCAGCCATCCCCAGGAAAGCAGGGCTCCATCACGCGTAACAGTGACTTGGGAAGACAAACGCCATCACTCCGAGCGTCCCCCCCTTCCTTCTTCTTCCCCCAGCTTTAGATGCTGAGCATGACGTCCTATGGTATGGAATATCCGTTTGGTCAGTTGGGGTCAGCTGTCCCAGCTGTGTCCCCTCCCAACTTCTCATGCACCCCCAGCCTACTCGCAGGTGGGGTGGGGTGAGGAGCAGAAAAGGCCCTGACTCTGTGTAAGCCCTGCTCAGCAATAAGGAAAGCATCCCTGTGTTATCATCAACACTGTTTTCAGCACAAATCCAAAACACAGCCCCATACCAGCTACTATGAAGAAAATCAACTCTATCCCAGCCAAAACCAGCACAGATGTCATCAGATAGCATTTATGTGAATTTTCCCTAAAACTTCCACAGAACACTTAAGATATCCCTAAACAAAACAAAATACGTATCACAGTTTAACAGCTTCTTGCTGAGCTATCAACGTTATGAAAGGATGCAACCGTAAGTCATCTCAAAAGCTACCAGCTGGCATACTGCCAAATTTTCTTCTTGGTCCTTCCAAGCAGAAGATTCAATTATATCTACCCTTTAATTAAAGTTATTAAAAAGTTGTGCTGCGTGACGTTGTTTAAAAAAAAAAAAATAGTTGCAAAAGCTGTTTACATCTGACAATAAGTTATAGCACATTGATTTAGTTACTCTGCTTCCAAGACATCACTGATGACTGGGATGTTTTGGAAGCAAAATTGTTAGAGACCTCTGCCTCCTCTTCACCCCAAACCATCAGTCGTTTGTATCCTGTTCTTACAGCCGATGTCTGGTGTAGCCAGAGGGCTCCTGCTTCCCCGTGCCGTGCCGTTTCCGACCGGTGGTATCGGCCACGTCCTGCAGGTTGTCACGTTCCATCAGTTTCACAGGCCTGCCTCTTTTCGGGGTCCTGGCCTTCTCATGGAAACTTTGAACAATACTAGCCCATAACCAAAAGTTAGACAGACAGCAGCAGAGCGTGCTGAGGAAAACAGCATCTTTAGAGACTTTCAGGATAACACCCAATGGGCAGGTGTCCAGGAGAAAGCCGGCATGGCCAAAAATCCATGTGGAAGGCTCCATGAAAGCAATGTTAACTCTACGGTAGATACTCTGGTGTCCATCCCAAGCTTCATTGCTCCATCCAGATCAAAATGTAGTCTTTCCCTTTCTTTCAACCAGAGAAGACGTGTCAAGGTCATACATACATTTGACAGCTTCAAGTATTCGTGAATCGTGAGTCAGGCCTCCCCCAAATCATGTCATAACCATCAAAGAAACTTAAAAGAGACTTGTGTGTTTTCTTCTGTTGTTTGACACTTCAGGACTGAAACTTCTCCCTTTCAATACAAGTGTGAGGCACCTATTTATTTTTAAATAGAAGCTGTGATTTTCACCTGTTCATCCAACTCCACCATTTCTGGCTTAAGAAAATAAGAAGTATCACAAGACTTGTGACAAAAATCACAGGATCTGGCAACACTATACTCTGTGCTATCCCACAAATACAAGTAGGTGTTCCCCACAGGAGATACTTCTGTGAGGACTTACTGCTGCAGGTACGGCGTTCAGTGGGTTCCCATGCAGAGCCCTCAGCACTTCCCAGGCTCAGGCACTCCAGGTTTGCAGCATGGCAAATGCCTTCTTTCCTTTTCGTTTCAAAGAATGGATTTTCATTTAAAAGGAAGGAAGGATCAGATACCCTCCTGCAGCAAATAGTATGTCAGCTGGCTTAAAAACCATTCCCCGTTCAGTATTTAGTATAAGATCTTAAAAACTGTGTTTTGGTTTTCTGCAAGCAGCCAAAGCTTAACAACAGACCAGTGCAAGAGCCTCAGCAGAGCTGCCTGCTCTAGGAAAACAGTTTTAAAATACAGGGTGAGGGAATGCAAATAAGCAATTGCTCTGATAAACACTGTTGCCAGTTTTTAAATCTGTGAAGAATTATCCTGACATACTGTAACGTACATCAAGTTACAAGCATCCGTGCAGGGAGGGGGCTGTCTTGTGCTTGTTTATGTAGTTTGTAGCATTTTAACTTGTTCTTTAAGTGCAAGCCGTCAGTTCCATAAAATACACAAGGAAATGCAAGTCTTCTGTAGCAGAAATGGGAGCCTGAATCCATTTGAAACCACTGGCTGGCAAACATTTAAGGGTTAACTTAATAAATACGAGTTTTTAAATGTCTATTTTAGATTCTCAGTTGCTTTCATCTCCTTCCTGCACAGCACTTATTTTCCTTCTGACAATAAATAATGTTTACATGAGCAATAAAGCTAACTCCAGGGGGTGCAGGCGTCATAAACTAAGCACAGTCCCAGAGGAAACCGAGCCACAAATCTTATAAAACCAGTATGGGTGTTGTTTCCTTATCTTCATGTAACTTTGCTGCCTCTTGTTTTAGACGCCTAAATAAATAATAGTAATCCAATGCTCTGGCACAGAGACAGCAAATTTACCTACCTTCTCTGTTGCTTGCCGTGGCTATCAATGCCTTGTCATCTCAAGGCTTTACTTTCCCCCAGCAAACATTCCTTAGATTGGCCTGATCTGTAGGACAGGGTAACCGGGCTCCCTTCTCACGCAGTGGGTTGACCCAGACATCCCAACGAGTGAATTTATTTCACTCAGTGCCTTGCAATCATATTATCGCATTTTAAAGTCACGTGATAAAATCAAAATGCCAGGGAGCTAAATCATGAAATCCAATTAACATAATCGCAGAGATGTGGAAGAGGAAGGAAATTCGGAAGAGCTGCAGAGGGGCAGGATCAAGCATAGCTGGGCCACCCTTCACACGTGTACCTTACCTGCTTTTAAGAAGTCAGGCATGATATTACTACTAGAACAGAAGAGTTCCCTCCCATGCCTACAACTCTGTTTAATCCTAGGTGGAGATGTGCCTTCTTTGCAAATTGTTTAATCATTTGTCCTACACTCTTTCTGGGTATCAGAGAAGCGCCTTCATTCTGGTACTTCTTGAGGTTCTCTGCTCTCTCCTTATTAAAGTTAGATTTGCCCTTTTCCATCTTCTAAGACCTCCCTTGTCCCTTCACTGTTTCCTGAAGCTGTATCAATGATGGTTCAAGTATTGCTTAGCTAATTCCTCAGTGCTTTAGGATGAATTTCATCAAGGAATCACATTTATCTTCATATTTGTGATCTTTTTCTTGCATTATTCTAGGCTGCAATCCTTGTCCTGTGTTAAAATTCATCGCATTAAACAGCAAACTTTTCAGTGATGCCTGATCCAAAGTAGACATTAAGTGGTTGTCATCTCGGGGTCCATTTTTGCTTTTCCCGAGAAATACCTTACCTGTAGTTTTACTCTCTGTTTCTTCCACTGTATTTTTCTCTTCTTTCATTTCCCTTGCTTGCTGCAGCTCACATATTACCTCTTATCTTTCTGAACAGCTGCACTCACCTCTTTTTGTGCTGCTCCTCAGTCATCTGCCACATTTCCTTTTTTTGAGTTTTTCCGCTCTAATTTTCATGTCCTCAGAGTTCCTGAGGCAGCTGTATCAGATTTTTGCTGTCCTCTGCATCGGGTTTGTCTGGCATGCCTTTAAACAGTCTCTGCTAGTGACTGCCAGCTCTCCTGCGCTCCTTCTATCAGATTGTTTCGGCATAGATCCTTTGTATTTGTTATTTCAGTACGTCAAAATTTGCCTTTTCGAAGTCCATTTTCCTTATTCTGCTGCTCTTCCTCCTTTTCTTAAAAATGTGATGTCACTTATTTTCACATTCGCCCAAATGTCACTTTTGATTTTTAACAAGTTCTTCCCTGCTATACTCAGAAGCAACTGCCACTCCACTTCCCACCACCTTTGGAAATAAAGCAGTCACCAAGACATATGTTCGAACTCCTGACGGTTGTACACTTTTCCAGCAGAGAATTAGACAAATAAAGTCACCCAATATTAAAGATGGTTCTGTTATTTTCCCACGTAAACTTCTGCCAGCTCCTCCTCCTAACTGCAGAGTCAGTGCTGAGGGCCCAGCAGCCCATGCTCCACGCTCCTTCGCCCTTCGTTCTCCAACCACAAACATTAATTAACGAGCATTTCACCTCATGCTGCACTTCAGAGAATGTACAGACCTTTCTTCTCATGTGTCCTACCTGGAACAAGCTATCATTTACCATGCCAAGATCCTAGTCCTATCATTTGTCCCACCAGCACTAGTAATTCTTCTTAAGTTGTACCTTTCATTTACCAAGTGGAAAGTCTTGGACTTCTTTGCATTTAATTGTAATGTACCAGCCATACGTATAGGAGCATCGCAGATGTTTGGTTGGTTTTCCCAGCCCTTGTTCCTCTCTGTGCTCCTTTCACACATTTTGTTTTCATTTTCATCCACCTGCGGACTTTCACCGCTGATGCTATTCAAGCCTTCACTCTCAAACAGGACCCAGGAGTGCTTGCCTCTGGCGGATGGAGCCCAGCCATTCCCAGCTGTCCTGCCCCAAAGCCCCACGCCAGCAGTGGGGAAGAGCTGCCGCTCTGACGGCTGGAGCGCATAGCTTTGTGCCGAGATTTCACATCCTTGCATCTCATTTTCCACTTGAGGGCACCCGGCTAGGGCCTCCAGCTGGCCCCTCCGAGGGACTGCCTTGCGCCCAGACTTTCTAACGCATCCCCTCAAAAAAACTTTCTGACCCCTTTGCATCCTCCCAAACATCGCCAACGACCCTGCGAGCTGCCCGGTGTGGCTGCAGCCGGGCTGGCGGTGTGGCACAGGCAGCGGAGCCGGTGCCAGCCCCGCGCGTAGCCAGAAGCAAACGCCGCACATGGGATGCAAGAGCGCATCTGGGTAGAGAAGCTGGCTGGGTCTGGCAGGGTACCAAAAACCTGCAGGTAAAATGGTTCCCAGCACAAATATGTCCTGCTAAACATTGGCTAGTATTAATTTAATGAATTGAGAACTTAATCGGAACGAGTGTTGAGAAGTATATATCCATTCTCCTTTTCGCCGCACATACTAAGTGCATTGCAGGGGTGCAGCCTGTTGTAACGTATAAAAGAACTGAGCTTATTAGGAACAAAAAAAAGCTCCTTTGCTCCAACTTCCACAAAGCTGAAGTTCAAGCACGTGTTTTTGATCTCTGCCAAGTATGGCCAGGATGGAACAGGGCATTTCTGGGTCTGCCAGCAAGATACAGTAATTTGAACTTCAAAACTGAAACTTCAGAACTGAAGGTCTTAAGAGGATACCTGATTCATAACAAGTGGGATATACAATAAAACAATTACTGGAGCTTGCTGTAAGATCATGTTTCCATCATGACAGGACTGTGACAATACCCATTAGACAGCTGATGACAGGAGAATAAATAAGGCTTCAATTTGAACAAAAAATAACTATACTGTAACTATAACATATACATGTGTGTGCATATAAACAGCAGAATAAGAGCCACATCAGTTACTTAACTATTCAAAATGGACAAAACAAGAAAAAAAACCAACCTTGTTTCCTCACACAGTGAACAGATTAATAATAGGAAAAGAAGGCAGGTTTCCAAAAAACTACATCACCCCTTTATTTAGAGTGCTCTCACAGGGATGCTGCAGCGATCACCTGAGCCACGCTGCTCCAGGGAGGCTGCACCACCTTCCCCCCCCGCAAGCCCGCACACCGGCTGCTCTCTTGCGCTGACACACGTACACCAGCTATAGGCGGTCAATGGTATGCTCCCTCGCGGGGCAAAGCGTGCCATAGTAAGGCAGCACATCCCTCCATACGCTCTCCCCTCTCCGACAGGCTGGTGGATCTGGAGATGTGCCTCTACTGCATCCAGTCTCACACGCTCTCTAAATGCGGAGCAGATGAATCAAACAAAAAGGCCTTCCTGATACAAAACAACGGGGGCTTTTAATTAAAAACAAAATTTTATTGTAGTTCTATCACACTACTGTGTAAAAATATGGGGGATTTTTCATTCTGAAATGCTTACAAAAAACACTGGTTAAAAGAAGGTTGCAATCTTACGAATGTGTAATTATCATCAGTGACTTTGTATGAGGCAAATATACAAACGGGCTACCGTCTCTCTCTAGATGTACAGAAGAATGATATTATGCTTTTGCCACGGCCACAATACATAGCACACCGTAGAGAACGCCTACGGACTGCCAACCTCAACGTTCTTTTTTTTATTTGTATCAGACCTTGAAGCATTTCTGTTAAATAACCATCTTGGAATATAGAAAACTTTCAAATTCATATGAATAATTAACTTTCTATGTTGTCTTTAAGGCACATATTTCTATCCAAATTTCATTTTGGTCCAGAGGAGCAACTGTATTTCAGACACCAGCTATCCAGGTATCTGACAGCTCGGTTTGTTATAACTATCCTTATGTCCATAGACTTCAACCACATGTATTGAATTCACTGTCTGTACCGCTGTGTTGTGTCCTGGTACAGCTTGTTTCACGGGTGCACTACTGCTTTTGGTTAACTTGGGCAGATGACCGGTGTCTTTGCAACACCCAGGAGCTATGACGTCCCGAGTCCACTCCTCCTGGAACCTGTAAGCATGAAGGAAAAAGTTATTTCTGTTTCATTTGCTCTGGTGAGGATACAGAACTTTCTAATCCATTTTATTTGCACATCAGGCATTTTGCAAACAACTTGTGCTGTAACATATGGACTCACTTCTCCTAGCATTAAAACCAGTTGGCAGCAGCGGGGCAAATAATTGTGTCTCCGTAAAAGCTGATGCAGACCTTGAAAAGACTTGTGAGGTTGATTTTATTTGGGGTTGGGGCAGATGTTATTTGTTTGTTTTCCATCGAACGAGTCCCCAGCTTCAATTTAATGCTACACTATCTGGAGAATATTACTAAGAACACTTGAACGCTGAGACTGGTGCAGAAGGAAAGTCCTTGCTTGGTTAGCGGAGCACTGTTGGGAGCACAAGAGCCAGTTGTGCTCAGTGGGATTTGAGGTGTTATTTGCAGGGCTGCCAGCGATGCTGATGCAGCGCGGACGCATCGTGGCTTGTGCTAGCCCTTGACTGCCCGACCTGGCTGCTGCCTGGCCCTCCCAGAAGGGACCGCAGGCTGGGACTCGGTCTTTGCCAGCTGCGTGTGTATGCAGCACTGGCAGTCACCGATCCATCCTGCACCCCACCTTCCCACACCGGGAAAGCAAGGTGTGCCCAGCTGTGGGGTAAGCCAGCACAGGCTGCTGACCCAGACAGCAAATAACCCAGCAGTGGATGGTGTGGGCAGAGCAGCAGCAGCGGCAGACCGAGACGGCAGAGTTGCTGAAAGGATGCTCAGTAAACTACGCACAACTCGTTCAGGAAAACGGGGGGATGGGATCAGCTTGTTCTTGAACTCTGCCGCAAGAGGCATGATGGATGCAGCGGGCTTCTGTGAACCAGAAGCAGGTAAGACGCAGCCCTTTTGGGTTTGTGCCAAATTACTGTAGTCTGAGCGTGTGGGCTTTTGTAAAACATCACTTATTCCACGGCAGCTGCTTGCACGCAGGGCAGATGCTGAGGTTGCTTGCCCCACATTCACTGCAGGTGAGCTAGCTCACGTGGCTCCTCTAGCTTCCTCTGAAGCCGTCGGTGTTGGCCCCTGAACGCAGCAGCCTGCACACCCACATCCAGGACAACGTGGTCTTACCCTTTCGTACGTGAAAAGCTGCTCAGGAAACAGAAGCTGCATTCTGCAGTTATCGGTTGCAGAAAGCCAGCAGAAATGCTCGTACACGAAACGTGCATACATACAGGAACCGCAGGGGAATAACAGAAAATAAAACCAAATAACCAAGGTCTTGCTGTTCTGGTACAGAGTAGGTATACTGCAGATACATCTTTCCTGTAAAGGAGAATAAATCTTGCTCTTCACTGGAAAGCTGTATTACAAAACTATTTGGGGCATGAGCTACAGTCAGATAGTGTAAAGGCATCTTAAAACACCTCTGCATTTGATGCGAGAAGGCACTGTATCAGCACAGTCAGAATATACTCATCAAGGAGGTGCTCAGATGAGCAGAATTTATCCACCTGTAATTTGGACAACAACAAACTCATCTATTTCTCAAAAAACCCAGCCTGGTAACTTTACCCGCTTTGTATTGACCTGTACTGTTTTAACTGTGCCTTTTAATCTTGATGTGTCAACAAGTCCTCAAGTATCTTTGTGTTGGACACCAGAACACCCATCTGAGTAACCCTGTGGCTTGCCATCAGGGAACAGAACCTACGTGGAGTAATGCTGCAGATATCACTGCTGAAAGAAAATCTTCTGAGATACTTGTTACTGTTTATTTATTGGTTTTTTTTATAGTATGAGGAACTAGGTTCCGTCTTCTTGAGGTGTTAGTCAATAGTTACAAAATAAAAATCAAATCAAAAGAGCGTGTAGAGGGAGAACTGGGATAGTGTTTTGCATGGGGTATCCACAGCCTTTGCAAATAGCCCTGCCAGGATTATAGTTCAAATGTAGGTATTCTGGTTATTCTGCAATAAATATAGTTTACCTGGACAGAATTCATCCCATTCGGACATTCTCTCCTATAAAGCTCTGCATTGTGAAACTCTGCAATTACCCACAGTCTACCACCAACTCAGAAAGCCAAACTGGCTAAAACTGTACTTGGAGGACAACTACACTGCTGGCTAAAAGCAACCTCTCCCTCCCATTTTGGGAACTATTAAGCCTCCATTGACTGAAATAAGTCTAGGATGAGGCGACAGTAGGCACCCTCCATTCACTGCAGTACACCCAACCCTGTGGACGTCAGAGGGACAGTGAAGTCAGCAGAGTTCCACCTAAGCGGAGGCTGAGAAGAGCTATTAAGAGGGTTGCAGTGTCAACAAGGGACAGATAAATGTGCACGCAGTGGGCTCTCCTCTGCACACATGGCTATCAGTCAGACGCAGCCTTCAGTTTGCACTTTCATCCTCGGGAGATCTGTACTTTATCACGAATAAGTGTGACTTTTTTTCAAGTGCTTCAACTTGCCTTAACTCCAGTTTCCAGCTGGGCTACTTCAAAACATGACGGTAAGAGGATCAGAAGGCCTCCCTGTACTCTTATCTGGAAAGGCAAACCCACCCAAGGGTGCTAGGTGCTGAACAGCCTAGCTAGATGCACAATACATTTGACAAGGACAGACTTTATTTGACAGATAAAGCCAGAGCTCCCATCTGGGGAGAAGAACAGCCACCACAGCATTTGTCAATGGGTTTTAGAGGATTCACAAGAATTTTGCTTTGTGTGACTTGAGAGCTGTTCCTAGCTGGAGGGGAAGACGCTGTTAACGGGACATCCGAGAAGTGTGAGAACTCAGAGCATTGGGGCTGCCACAATGCTGCCCCGTGCTGGCACTGGCTCTGAAAAGAGATTTTTATACTGGAGGAGGGGAGGGGATTTTTTTGTTGCTGTATGTCTGGTGACTTTGTACAAGACCCTGGGGTAATCACGGAAGCATTATGAAAACAATAATAGCAGCTTTATTGAAAGCACATGTTGCTGTGCACACACTCTCCACGCTCGTTGCGATGACAATTAAGATTGAAATTCAGAAATCGGTACAATTTAGCAGCCAGCTATCCTACCCTTTGTGACAGGGCCCCAAGATGAAACCACAGCTCACTTCCCCTGCCTGATCTTTCTTTGAAACATGCGTGTCAAAAGGTACTGGAAGATTTTAGTCGCTGAAAGGTGGCGGCGGGGAACACAGAGCACAGTAATAACAAACTAGAGGGAAAAAAACCCCTCTATGAATAGAGAAGCTCAAGGTGGGACAACTCGCAGGGTGGGACAATCTATGTAAAAGCTTGAAAAGGAAATCTGCCCCTCTCCTGTGCTGGGTCTCCTCCCCTCTGGTCCTAAGTAAGTGCTACACAATCAAACATCGCATGTGTAGGGAACTGTATTAATTACGTACAATTGTATCAAACAGGTCATTTGCTCTTTGCAGCCGTTTCCCTGGATGCTTTATGTAGCGAAGTATTAACCACCACAGTGACGATCGGTCCCACACCTCCTCCTGCAGCCCTGGGAGCAGCCCACTGGCGGCTCTCTGCAATTTAAGCCTTGTAGCTGAGCGAGGGGGGCCACCGTCCCTTGGCTACTCACTCACGCCCGCGCAGACGTTCAAGTACGCTGTGCAAAGGATCCCGCACAGGTACCACAGCCTGGGGCGGCAGGAGCCAGCATGCCCGAGCTTTCAGACAAACGAGAGCAATTTCTGACAGCGAGGCCGATCATAAAAGAAAATGCATGGGTCTTTTGGAGGGAGTGAAGGGTCCAGCTCTCTGGTGAGGCTGCTGACCTTCAAAAGCACCCAGAGAAATCGGTTTCCCCAGGACCTCTAACAGTCTTGCACTAAGTCACTGTTGTAGAACATGTTTTGCCCCCTTAATTCTCCCACTGATGCATCTCCTGACAGTCATTCTAGGTGTCCTGGTGGGTTTTTCTTGTTCTACTTAGGTTTTCGATCGAGCTTTGCAGCAGCCTGTCTCTCAACGTGGGTATTTTTTCAAGTGTTGGCCCCTTTCACTGTGGTAAATCTACACCACGCTATCCTGCTTCCTTCAGATCCTTCAGCTTTTTAATCTCTGCTACTTAGGTGTCCAGAGGGGAAGAGCAGCTGGGAAAGCACCCTCAAGGCGGCAGAGGGCAAGGTAGGAATGTGGCCAAGTGTCCCCTCCCATCTTGTCCCTACTTCTAGAAGGTCCTTTGCCTTAAAACCACACTCCTCAGCAAGCCTGGGCAGACATGAACATTTTTTAGAGCAACATGAGTTTCTGATTTGCGCCTTCCTTGCAACCCCTCACACAAGGTAGTGGAAAACTTCAACCGTTATAGCCACTAAATCAAAGAGAAAAAGAAAACACATTTCATTTTACTGTGGAGGCCAGAGCTGTGAGCTAATTTCACCAACCTTGCATATGACTTCTTGGACTGACTGAAAACACCGAGTTGCCTCTCCTAAGAGCATGCTGGCTTTGGGGTTTTTTGCAAAACCTTTTCACTTGGACATCTTTGTTGTTGGATTGTCCTTATCTGCTTTTTGCCAGGTACACTGGTAATGCATCTTGTAGTCAGAAAGGGCTCCGGTACAAAAATTTCAGGTACTAAAAATATCTGCTGTGGGAGAATATACTAGCCTGTTTCTCTGCAGAGAAGATTTTTTCTTCTTGATAATATGCTCCAGCTGTAGTGGATATCTGAAAGGAGGACTTTAAACCTACTGAGACATGGGCTTTTCCATTTGACTCACTCCTGCAGTCAGATCAGCTACTTCATAGAGAATGTTTTATAACTTGGCCTAGAGCTGTGTAAAATAATTCACCTCAAAACAGTCCAAATTTGGAATGCACAACTTCTTCCAAATGCTTCCACACCAGGAGAAAAAAAATCACCAAATTTCTTTGCTGCTCTTTAAGACGTATTTTTGAGCTAGATTAGTTTCTTTCTGGTTGTTGTCTTAGCTGACAGAGGATGAAAAGGAGTTAGTCTACAGCTAAATTCAGTTCTCCCTGACTGTGGAAAATACTGGACCATCAATTCTCCCTTGCAAAGTAACAGCACATCCCTGAGTCAAGGGAGTATCTATTCCAGGACAGGTTACAGGACTGTTACGCTGAAAAAACAAAGAAAATAGAGACTTCCCTAGGTGTGGCTATTTCTTACCATAATTAGGAAGTTGATGCAAACTGAAACGAGCTCTCTCAGCTTTTTCTTATTACTAGCTATCTGTATTTCTCCTGGGACCGCTATCTTCCTGCGCGTGCTGATGTATAAATATGCTACGGCTCAAACAGTGGAGCGCCCAGTTCTTTAATGTCTTTGCATGTCAAAAAGGGTTTGCTGTTTGCTCTCACAATGGTTACGCTAGCTTGTGCATATTTTTATGATTTCTCCTAGAGGCGTGGCTAGGACTACTTAATGGAAAAGAGGAGGCTGCTATTTCAGTTTGGGAGTGACGAGCAAGCTGCTGGAGTTTCTCCGCCTTGCTCCGGGCAGGGGATCCCAAGGCCAAACTGGCCTCAACCCACCCGTACCAACCATTCCGCCGGGGAACAGCCACAGCTGACCCACGGCAGCGGGTGAGCGCACCCCCGCGCCCGCGTTCGGGTGACCCCCCTCTTCTGTTCGACACCGGTGTCTTTAATATCATCTCTTCCCGACCTTCACCTCCATCTCTCAGCCATTACCAGTAGCGGGCACAGAGGAAGGACAGCTCTCATTAAGCTTCTCTTTACTGATGTTTTACCCTGTGCCTGTCACAGGGCAGAGGACAGCCTGCCTGCTCCGGCAGCTGACTAAGTCCAAGCTCTCCCACGTGGCTGTTTGCTGGGGATGGAAGAGGACTGTTCATCTCGGGCGGTGCTTGCCCAAGCAATTATTCCAGAGAAGGATTACTGCAGGGTCAGGTATTATTCTTCGTCAGAAAAGTAACTGCCTCAAAAATAACATATCCTGCTCAGGAACGTAACCATTTCAAAAAACCTCTTAAAGCCCGCACGGCGTCTCAAACGCTAGTTCTTCTGCAATACCAAACGTCCCTGGTGCTCAGGGCTCTCCCCGGTGAGACCCACAGTGCCTGTCTAACCCCGGGCAGACGCAGGCGTGGTGCTCTCTGCTGCTTTGAGGTGCTCCTCACTTTGGATGAACGATGCCAACAGTCCCGGTTTCATTCTCATGCAGAATTGGGAAGACTTTTAAATCTTAAAATGTTAAAGAGAGCAGAATATGGTTTACTGATTTTAGGCTTTTCTCCTGATACATACTGCAGTCAGGCTGTGCGAGCTATTCCCAATACCTCCCCGTGGTGACAAGCCCTGCCTCTGCCTAGCAATCCTCCCGGGGGGCTGTTCTGGAGGTTCATGCACATTGTTCTCCTCTAACTACACGGCCCAGAGCTGCAGCTAATCTCCCTCCCATAGACGGCAGACCCTGTTCTTCAGCTAATCTGTCTCAAACCTCTGCATCATGCAGCAACCTGCTATCTCTGCTCTATGCTCTAAACTTCTGAGAAGCAACGCTGGGGAAAACATGTCCCTCCCAGCGGCCCCATGCCTTGTAGCTTGTCTTTCCCTGCTCAACATTAGTTAGCTCTTCAAATATTATAAAAGAGCAAATATGCTGTAAACGCTTGCAGCTCCTGCATATGACTTTCTGCTAAAAACTGGTATTTTTATCCTCATTAGGATTCCTTACATCCAAATGAAAGAGGTGGCATCAACAGTCACTGCACTGTAGGTAATGATCCCCGGTATTTGTAGACATATTTCTCAGCAATTTAAAGCAATTTGTTCAAGCAGCCAAGAAGCCAGAACGAGGCTCATTATAATTAGAGTAGTTGCCACTAAAATTCAACATTTCCCTGCAAAACTATATATTCATCACATTTGTTCCATGCTTCAAACACGAAGGGAAAAAGATCTCATTTTGTGGCAGACAGGTCCAGACAGCACACTGGAGCCTCTCCTGTCCAACAGCTGGGCTTCTACATTATTTATAACTTCTATACCTCAGCATTCTGCATCCACATTATGTCACCTCATTAGAGCCAAAATTATGTCATCGGCATACTAAGGCACTGCTTTTACAGACAATAGTTTTTTAATCCTAAATTACTCTGTAAACCATAACAAACATCTTACCTGCCTGAGAGAATTAGCTTTTTCATTTGTTCTTACAGTATTTTTGATCCTTAAAGTGGTGAATCAAAATGTTAATCTCTAGTTAATCTCTAAATCTATTTCAATTAACTCTGAAAAGCCGCATGACCTACATCCTTGTTTAGTCAAAAATAGGCTAAGATATACTCAAGAGGGTCTTCTTCAAGGGTGGAGGAGTTCTCACTCTTCCAGATACTTCATATGTTACATGAAGAAGCAGCAGAACAGTTTTCTTTAAGAAAAGGAAACGCTATCGTAAAAATGACTTAAATTGCCAAGCCTCCACCCACTCCTTTCTCAGACAAGGGCACCACTCATGTCTCAGCCTTCCCCTTTTAAGTGGGTTGCAGAGCCACTTCTCATGGCTGTATCACAGAACAACGCGTACCGCAGCCCTGAAAAAGGCAGGGAGAAAACGATCAGCCTCCCGTGCTTCTTAGGACAGTGCCTTATTAGAAAAACAAAGTAGGATTTCTGATTTGCTCAGACGTCTAGCGATGCATTGCACAAATTCCTCCAAATGTCTGAAACATTAACACAAGAACAGAACAGAACAGGATAGGATAGGATATTTCAGCTGGAAGGGACCTACAACGATCATCTAGTCCAACTGCCTGACCACTTCACGGTTGACCAAAAGTTAAAGCCAATTATTAAGGGCATTGTCCAAATGCCTCTTGAACACTGCCAGGCTGGGGGCATCGACCACCTCTCCAGGAAGCCCGGTCCAGCGTTTGACCACCCTCTCGGTAAAGAAATGCTTCTTCATGTCAAGTCTGAACCTGCCTTGAGGAGCCTTGGTTAAATTTTCTTTTGGCTTGTTCGCACTTTGGTTCACATGCACACAGCAACGTACAGAATCTTTCCTTTGGGCTTGCTTGCCCTCAGTTTTGCTGCTTTTTCCCAACCGTGCTGCATGCCTTTATTTATTTCCTCGGACAATCAACGCTGTAACAGCTCCACCACTACAGCAACACCCACACGGTTAGAGATTTCCTCCAAGCATAGGCTGCCAACACATCCACTTCAAATTAAACGGAGAAAGGTACCGCAGAAATAACCCAGGTAGTGAACATGTCCTTTCACGCTGGTCTTCCCAGCACAACCCAGCTTCATGTTTGCACCTCCCCAGGGATTTGCCTACACTGTCCTGCTGTTCCCAGTAAGCTGGATGTGCAAAGGATGATGAAACTTCACCTAATTTGCTACACGGAAAAAATAAGTCTTGCAAGTGAAACGCAAAGCTGACAGATCATTTGTTGTCTTCAAGAGCTGGCATGAAATATGTTAGCAGAATTCCCGCATCTCATCCTGCGCATATATCCGTTTAACAGAATTAAACAGTAGAAATTAGCAACTTTTACTAACCTCGATTAAATAGCTCTTATTTCAGTGAAGAAAGGGGACAAGGTGCAAGTTGCTGGAGGGTCACACCTGTTCCTACAGCAATTCCAAGACAGTTTTATTCAGAGTCTGTCACAGCTTCAATGCCATTTCCATCTCTGATTAGAAGCAGCGCCCGTTCTCCACGTGCGAAACGGCTAGACTTTTGGCTCAGGGGTGCACAGACTAATACCTTTGCTCTCCTAGCTGATTTTTGCTCTGGCTAGTGATTAGCCAGCATCACATCACCTCTGCATCGTGGAAATAAAGTAGACCTCGATTAATAGTGGACCTCATGCATCAGGAGGTGGGTATGTGCACCCGTATTTAACACAGCATGTGTATTGTTCTACGTAGGGAAAAAAGAGCTCACAGGCTTTCCTCCTCCTGCCCTCTGCAATTCCCCACTGGAGTTTATACATTCTCCAGCTTTCTAAAGAAATGATAAACTTGTTGATTTCTGGCCCCAGAGAAGCTGCTTATCCAGAGGAATTGTATATTCCCCGCTACTTCCAGCGTACAGAATTTGGTAAACATAATACAGCAGCTTCTGCTCCGTGGAGTGGTGCAGATAAGAACCCAGAAGGAGCTTGAGGCTCCGGCAGAGCACTAACCTCTGTTCACAGCCCTTTATAAGTTTATCCATGTTATTTTAAAAGCAGATTACACTTATACAAAACATTAACATTGTAGCAGATTGAAGTTGCCCAAAATTAAAAATTGCATCCTGAGTCTTCTAACAACTGTTTAGCTTATAGTCAGCATTTAATTAGGTTTATCCATCTTTCTGAAATCACCCAAAGCTAGGAATTAATTAAGCAGCCATCAGAGTTTTGTGCAAGTGCTCCATTTGAATATAATTTCCATCTGCACTGTGACATGGAAGTAGGTTTATCATCTGCATAAAACTGTGTTCTGCAGGTAACCACTACAAATTACAGATACTGCTGTACATAAAAGCTGTACGAGTGAGCAGTCAATTAAAAGCAAACAAGGATTGTGCTATATATTACTATACATGACGACGAAGCAGAACCCAAAGGATATAAGAGACACAATGATGTGTGTTTATATGAATGGTAATAGCAAAACAGCATTAGAATTTAACACGTATTCATTTTTCTGTTTTGTTGGCAACACCACAGTCAGTGTAAGACGTCTGCACACTTTCAGAGGTGATTTTGAACTGACACAAAAAATACCTAGGCCCACCATCCGCGCATCCACAGCACGCGATGCGCTTTATTTCAGCGCGGACGGTTCTTTGCACTACCCCAGGGGCAGGGCTCCCACGCTGTGGGCGTTCACGCTGCCTCGCGGATGAGGAGCCCGTTGCATTTGCCCTGCACGCCCTGGTAACGAAACGGTATTTCTCAAGAGAGCTTTCGCGGTGACCGAGGGATAAAGGGCAATACTCGACGCTCACCCTGAGCCGTGCCGCAGCCCCAGGCGTCCCTGGCTGCCCCCTCTCCTAAGGCTCTTAGGCAGGCTGGCACCTTGATACCACGAACCAATACAGAGTAGTGACTTTCCTGCTGCAGTTTAGCATCAACTTAACCAAGCCAATTAAAAACCTCTCGCCAGTTAATCTGGCGCAGCCTCCCCTGCAGACCAGGCTTAACCGAGCACTACTGGGGACAGATGAAAAAAGCTGTAAGGAGGGAGGTCACGCTCAGCTTCTCTGCTGTCTCAGCTTTTGGCAACATTAATTCCCCACAAGACGGGCAAGTTCAAGGACAAGCCCTGACAATCTGCTGGCATCACCTCCTCTTCAGGGGCATCCCTTTAAAATGCATTTTCGAGGAATCCTCTTTCTAAAATTTGCTCAACAAACTCATTCAAACCCACTACATTTTAATAGCCTTACCTGTAGAAGCCTTGGTTATCATATGCCATGTTAGTCACATCATCAGATACGGATTTATTCCTGAGTTTCTTGTTGTTGTTGTTATTGTTTCTTCCCTTAAAACCAAAGTAAGCAGCTTGCATGTGCTCTAGTTCTTCAGTTCTGAGCTGGTACCACAGCTGCATATCTCTGTGAATAAAGCAAGGGGTAAAACACATTACTGTGAAAGACGGCTGTATATCTGAGCTTTTATCTGACCACAGCCTTGACTCACTAGAGTTTAAATCTAAATCCAGGTTTACTCAAGACAGCACTTAAACACATGCTGAACTTCAAGTGTAAGCCAAATTTCCAGAGACTTAAATACCTGCTTAAATACCTTAAGGTGGGGGGTTCTGAAATAGCATAAATATTATTCTGTAAAATAGTGTTATGTTAAGTATTATCCAGCACTCCTCAAAAACCAAGCAAACAAACAAAAAAAAAAGAGCAATTTTCTTATGAGCACCTGTGGATAGTTCAAAGGAACAAAAGCCCAATAATTATGTCAATTTGATTCAGTGGATTTTGAGACTACAGGTAATAGGGAAAGTCACTTAAGGCGTGATGTTGCGTCAATGTTCTCATGGACCTTCATCGGTGACACACGTCAGGCCGGATCCTGTTGCACGTGAGAAGACTACAGACCATCCCCATTTTATGGAATAAACTATTTCAGAAAAAAAAGTATTTTCTGTGAATTTTTGCAGCACTGCCATTCCTAAGGGTTCAAAAATCACCAGGCAGGTTGAAAAGATGAATTGACTTAAGAATAGAGGAGACAGGTAATGTTGCTTTTGTTAAGAGCAGGGCTTATTCGGTCGCCTTCAGGATTTCCTTTCGGAAACGCTCAAGGCGCTTTTCATGCTGCTCTCTACAACCCTGGGGCAACAAAAAAAATCACAATTTCTTTTCTTGTTTTTAAAAGAAGTCTCAGATGCACATAATCACAGACATTCACACTAGCTGATGGGACAAGATGAAACTGTGAGGGCTGGCGATGCTGATTTTGGTGTCATTTCTGTCCTCTCAGGATGCAATCCTGAGAAACCAAAGAAAATGCCAGCTACGCTCACGCAGTGGGACAAGGTCTGCCAGGAGGCTAATATGTGAGGATTTTCAGCAGCCTTTGTCCTTTTTCTCTCCAAATGCAAAGATAAAACACAAGATGGCACTTCAAAGATCATCAAACAGATACCTCGCAAGGCAGGTTTGTAGGCAGAGGTGATCTCTTCTAGTAGACCAACTAAAAGAGCCAAAACAAAGTAGACAGGCAGACTTCAAAGCTCAAGGCAAGATGAGGACATCCTCCCTACTCCACAGGTACAGACTACCTTTTCTTTCAGAGATGGTCTAAGAGACACTTATTTAACTAATCCCCTAGCAAGTATTCTCATTTTGTCTTAAGTTATCAAGCCTACAGCTTCTCTTCAGATTAGTGCTTTGTGCATCCAAAAGTTGATCCACATTTTCCACGTACATCAACAACAGAGATGCTACCACCGCATCCGGCACTCGGCAGCACGGGCTGCGGGTCGAGCAAGTTTCATCCAGGGATGCGTTACTCTTTCTCGCGTAACATGGACAGTTCCTACATCATCTCGCTTGCTTTCTGACAGCGAAGCCAAGCCACACAACGTCTACAGTGCCCCCAGGCTCCCGCGCCAGGAGCGGGGCTCAGTTGTGGACGGTCCGGGTTGGAGCAGCTCCTTCAGGAGGCAGTGATGGGAGGACAGAGGGCAGCAGGGAACTGAGAAGCTCCCAGCAAAGGGAATCGTTTTGTGTCCTGATGACAGAACCAGGTCAAAACATCCAGCGTGAAGGGCTTTTCTTTCATAAGAGAAAAATATCAAGTCATCAAAGTCATGTGAACAGCTAATTTTGACAAAACTTCATTTAAAATAAATGAAAAACAAGGACTTTGATATGAATAGTCTTATCAAAAAGAAAAGTGGCGATTCCAAAAATGCCAATCAACCCTGACATTTCAAAAACTATTTCATGCTATCAGTGAAAACCTAGTATTATGAATGACACCAAGGACTTTCTTTTTTGCCTCACAAAATCCTTTCAAGGGAAATAGAAACTCTGTATTTTGGTTACAGTCAGATTTGGAAATGACAGAATTTCCCCCCTAAGCTGGTTGCCACGCAGCTCTAGATAAAACACAGGTCGGAGCAGAGAGACCTTCGCTTGTGTCCTCCCCAGTCTCCCTCTACTCCACCGCTACCCCGCCTCACTCCAAACACTTCTCTGAAGCGCGAAGAGGCTTAAAATCAATCCGAAGCGCAGCTTACTGTCTGCACCGCAGGCATCAGCGGGACGGGGTGCAGCCACCCCACTGAGCTACGTGCAGCGGTGGGAACAACGAGCAGGAAAAGCGGGAGGGAAAGGAAGAAGAGGTAGCCGCGGAAAGCCTTCTGCAGCAGGTGACTTTGGATGGACGCTCTCATGAACAACAGTGGCTTGGCTTTAGCGTACAGCCAGATGTGGTCGCGCAGCCACCCTTCAGACTGAGTTTTTATAATGGACTGGATTGGTAGATTTTACTTCTTCCCATGCCTGTTTATAATCCTGCCCGCTGACTTGCGCTTCAAGCCAGAAGACAAAATCCTACGTCCTTCCAGCCGAGTGTTGTGACAGCTTTAAGTATGCTTTGCAGACGGTGAGGGCTTTGATGGTTTCGACATGGGTAGATTAATTTTCCCAGCAGTGTTCAAGGAAAGCAAAGGAAAAAAGGAAAGAGAGAGAGAGAAGAAGGGAAAACACAGCCCATCTTAAATCATTCGAGGAGAGAAAGACTGGGCCAGCAAATAAGACTTGTATGTTCAGCTTCTGCATTATCCTGGGTAAATCCAGATCTGCCCAGGCCCACTGAGGTCATCTGATATTAACAGACATTAGGTGCCTAAATATTCTGGAATTCCAAGTCTTTCTATGCCTAAAGCCTGACCTACAAATTAAAGATTTTAAGTAACTACCTCGTTGCGGTGCTCCGAGCATCAAGTCCTTTGAAGCTCTCTGCTAATCACCGCAATGGGGTCCACATGACGTACAGTCTTACGCCGGTTTTAAAAATCTTTTTCTCGACATACCTTTGAGTCCTCCTCCTTTCACTTTTCTTCACACACTTGATAAGACAACAGGTTAAAAAAGCCATGGACATCAGCAGAATGACGGCGCAGCTCACGATGGAGGCAATCACTGCGACCTTAAATCCAAAAGTCTCATATTTTGAAATGGCTGCAGCAAAGCAAACACAGAAGCATGTTTCTAAGGTCAACCCATGAATTTATCTTTCACATTTTCATCAAACCATGCTGAAACCTACCTGCTTCACATTTCTGCTAATAGTAGCTCAGTGAGGACTTTCACGTTAGTATGTGTCAAGATACCAGAGTATCTAGGCTTCAGCTTAGAGCTACGCAAGCCTCAAATTGGGCTATTTAAAAACTCCTGTTTATAAGCTACTAATGAATTGTTCACAAGTATTTCACCACTGCAATTAATTAAACACAATGCCTTTAGCGCTGCAGTAGCTAAAAAGCACAACTTTGTCAGCATATCAAATGCAGATGAGCTAGCAGACTCTTATAAGCAGTTGTTAACAAGGACTGGAGCTGCAAGACCAAATAACTGGGTTTGAAGAAGCCCTTTAGAGCAAGGAACTTCCATATAATTACATCCTATTTGGCAGGCAGCAAACAACAGGTCTTCCTCCGTTTGGGGGAGGATGCCGGATGGAAGAAGGGACACTATCTGCAGGGCTGAGTGTTCAGAGCGATCTGATGCTGGAAGTGAATTATCCAGACAAAAGGAGCAGTGGGAATGTGGTGTGGCACAGCTAACGCAGATCTCTGCCAACTCATTTGGAGCACTAAGCATGTCTTGCTTCAAAACTCATCTAGTTCTTCCAACACCACGATGACCAGCATCAGAAATGGTTCAGCTGAGCTCCGCACAAAGCGTTATATTTCTGCAGCCTCTGGAGGGGAGGGTTTCTCTCATTTTTCTTTAATAGAATCTCTCAAATGAGAGATAAGAATAGCTGAGTTTGTGAGAGAGCGATAAGTGTCTAAAAGAGCCATCCATCTACTGGTGATTTAAAATTATACGTCTGAGACACAGACTGAGATTCTCAAAGCTCAGAGCTACCACGTTTTGCTGGGGCCTACTTCTAGTCAAATTACTAACAACCTCATAATAAATAAGAAGGAACACAGCATGAAAGGTAGTTAATGTTGTTGCCATTCAAACACAATTTGTCAACACGGTAACTTTCCCATGTGGCTGCCCACAGGCAACAACCTAGAATTGTTCAAAAAACATCACTGCGTTTCTTTTACAGCAAAAATATCTTCAGACAAGAATGCCAGGAGATTTGCAAATATGCTTGCACATTAGTTGGTCATATCTATACCTTTTCTAAAGAAGGGTACAGCTTGTAGCTACAGAGCCACAGTTATTCCGGGTGCAACACTACCGGAGTCGGTGCCGTGAGATCAGACATAAATCCGACTGAGTCTTTTCTGTGTCATGATAATGAATGATGTCAGAACACATATGGAGCGCAATTACAGTCAGTGGGGGCAACTCTGAAGGAAATTGAATTTGTCTTTTTCCTTGCACAGATGTCTAGAATTAATCCTAACATTGTAGGAGATAGGCAGGGCAAAATAAACACAATGCAGCCCAAAGGGACTGGGAATGGTTTGGAAAGAACCTTACGCTTGCAGGAGGGCACGCCGGCTGTCCACTGGGTACTGTTCCCTTTCCAAACGCAGGTGATGACGCCCGGTCCCTCCAGCTGGTGCTCGGCAGAGCACTGGAACGTTATCACCGTCCCCACGGCCGTGCCGTTGCCGTGAATGATCTGTAGTGTGCCGAGCTGGGGAGGGAAGACGCGGCTGCACTGCCCTGCGGAACAAAACCAAAGCGAGACAATGCAGTGCCAGAGCCAAAAGCAAAGGTCCACTTAAGTTTTATTGTGATCAGATTGTAAATCAGTCCCAGTTAATGGTCAAAACAAATAACAGACCTCGGGGTGGGCGATGCTGACTGCTCTGCCAAGTACCAGCCCAAGGCCAAACTCCCTTCAGTGCCATTCAACAGCTCCACTGCCCTGACCCCCGGCGCAAAGCGGGGTTTTACTCGTGTTGCAACATTATCTGCTTAGACTGGTACATATTAAACATTTAAAAAAAAAAAAAGTCATTCTATGAGTGGTGTAGTCTCCTACAGATTCCCGTCTTGTTGGACTCTGTGTGTTTAATTAAGTACTCAGGCTGGCATCTTCCATGCTGGGAATATTCATAACACATCTTCCCCCATGCGAACTTTTCAAGATCTAATGGACTGATCACATATTTCAGCATTTCAGTCTACTCGGTAGCATCTTTTCATGATCCTACAGAAAATTCCTGTCTTTCAAGAGCACTGCACCTCTGTTAGTCTTGGCTGAAACGAGCCAGGGGGTTCCAAAGCCACAGGGAGGGGACAGAGAGAGACATACACATACAGCACAGCTACACTCAACTCATCTCCATTTTCAAGTGACAAACTCCGCTTTATAGTGTCTCATTCATTTTTAGTACATTTTTGTTCATTCAGCTTTTCTCTTTCTATTTCTTTGTTGTTCATACAGCTGTTCTTTGAGTCACGGAGCTGCTCTCCTCTCGGCCACCTAATGTCAGCCACTAACTTTATACATTGAGTTTTATTGTCACAACATTCCTTGTTTCACACTCATTTTCAACACAGATTTTAATGACCGGTGATTAAGACAACATATAATATCCAGATATACTTCAAAGATAACAACAATAAATACATTTGCTGGTTTTGTACATGTGCACTGACAGAATCTGGAAACTGTTTTACATAATCTTTTTTTTTTTTTTTTAACATTTACTAAATAGCAGCAGTGCTTCTGCCTCAGAGCCCAAGTTCCCTATCTTCCACTGGATTTCCAAATGACTTCAGCAGACTCAGAGGCAACAGCGTTGCAGTTGCAAGACCAGAGTTGCAAGCACTATGATGACACAAAAAAAAATTAGAAGGGGGAAAATATGCTTCCCACACTTACAAGCAAAAAGAAATGTAGAGTTCTAATCGCCTCCTTGAGAACATCTTGACAGAATCACATGTTGATAGCAAATCTATTTTAATACTAGAACTCCCCCCTGGTCATTAATTAACGTTAAGCTCCTGTGATCAAACCACAGCGGACAGCCTTACTACCCATCTTCAATGTCTGCTCTTAAAAACCCCAGCACCCTGGAAAACAAACCCAAAGAAATCTCAGCAAAAGACCAAACAAAAGCCACAGTCACAATTACTGGTCTAATCTACTAAGTAAATACGTACTGAGGACTAGGTTTTAAAAACATGCCTGGTTTAATTCCGTGCAGATTGTTTCTGTTTGTTTTGCCACTTCTTTCAGTCTCTTACTATGGCAGCAATTTGCCTCAACGAGAGCAAATATTTTCTAGAGGGTCGTTTCCCTTCATCTCTTGTCCTTCCCTCCAACATCCCATTACTGGAACACATGGGATGTGTGCGTTGGACAACCTTCCTCCTCGCTCCAGATGAGCATTATGAGTTTGGGCTTTTCTCTTTACCTTCATCACTCAGAGACTTACCATGAAAAACCATTGCCCTAAGCTGCAAATTATCTACCTTTTTGCATTTTACACTTTCAAGGCTATTTTTAGATACTGGATCACATATTTAGAGTTCACGTCGGTGACACTCCTAGCTGCATGAGATGCAGAAAGTAATTCAGAGCCAAATTTGATTCCAAGTACATCTGCTTAGCCACAACAGCAGCCCTCATCAGATGCTTTCAGTCGACTTGCCAGTTTACCTGGACTCGTTATTCAGCCTCTGCTCTCCAAAGAATAGATCATTGGGCACTGGATCCTTTCTTTCAAGACGGATTTCATTTAATCCAGCATTGACCATCCCGAGTAATACGTACAGCTGTGGCTGGTTCAGGTGCTCTTGACCCTGTCCTGCACTCTCCTTGCCCATGACGGTATATGCCGAGCGATTAAAACCTCTGAATGTCAGCGACCTTGTCAGCATTATTCCTCAGCCATGGATTTTAAAATATTTTTCTTCACTTGAGCACTACAAAGATTTCTAACAGCCATGAAACCGTGGATATGTCCTCGCTTTGGCCGGAGCTGTAACCACGTTACGTCATCCCCAGAGGATCATTCCCATATGAATGTGATTGGGGCAGGGACCCCAGAGGCTCATCTTAACGACAGCTAATGAGAGCTAAACTTCTGAAAGCCTCTATACCTGACTCTACACAGATGCTGAGCTGAAAGTTCATCAATTGCATTTCATGTACCTGCCTTTGGCCAGAGTAGAGATACTATTTCTTCAAACTTTTCAACACAACTTCTTCCAACTAATGTCAAAACATTAAATGTGTCACTACTTTTTGCTTTTTACAAATGCTTTTATGGAAATGCATAGATGGATTTTTGCCGGTATGCCTTTGTGAATTTCATCTAAGTTTGGATTTAATATCTCTGGATAAAATTTGCCCTAATTTTCATCAGCAATGGTCTTCTAATAACTCATTTGTAAAATCTCTCCTGTAAGCTCTAGCATCCTTTGCTGTTAACTATCTATAATGTTTTTGCGGTTACTTGCTGCATTCACTTTTCTGCTAGGTTCATTTTACCCTTCCATCTCCAGAAAATCATTCTTTAGGTAAGCTTCCATCCTCATATTTATATAAGCAGATGATCCACATAGACTTATCCTTTGAATACTCTTCAGGCATGTTTATCTGACTATATCTACTACAATCAAGAATTTTAGTATTGTTTTTTTGAATATAATATATTCATATTTTTGTTTTCAGCTGGGGCTGGTGTTTGAGGCTGCATTGCCTCCTGAAGTAAAACACAAATACTGCATAAACATTTGTGCTGACCAGATTGACATCTTGATTTATATTTCTTTTCTAAATATCTAGAAAATATCATGTTCAGGTCTTGGTTAGCAATAACTGTTAGCATCCAGAAATGTAAAACTAAATAAAACCCCCTAATTATTGCTCATGTAGCTTTTGCAATAGCTGCATCTCAGACCCCCCAGAGCCATGCCTGACAGCCAGCACCTAAAGCTAGGAGGAACGCTTGAGGAATTAACAGCCTATCAGCCAGTTCTATGTCGTTTATAATAAACATGAAAATTCATGATGTGTTGTTTAGTTTTGATTAGCCTCATGGCATCATTCCTAGACTTGATACGTGTCTCCAGCGCCCAGTTCCCATTATTCCTCCCTGTTGTTCTCCACTCCCAGGCTCATGCTTGGGTTACGCTTCCAGATACTGGCTACTACTTCCAAGCTCGAGAAGAAAACTCACTTGCTGATACCTCCCTATGAAACAAAGGCTGGAAACGTCGGGTTTTTTTAATTTATTTTGAAGTCCAACAGAAGTTGTGAGGACTCTAGCTTGTTCATTTTACTCATTGAAAAGGATTAACAAACCACCTTGTCCCCTCTGTGTACCATGCCAACGTACAGCATCAGCTCTGGTGAACCGAGATGACCATCAGCCATCAGCCGGCCAATTCGCTTCAGGGCACAAAGAGCCGAACGCCTTCAAGTTCCTGCAGCTACTTCTGCAGCTCCTTGTAACGCAAGAGCGGATTTATACGAACGCATGTCTTAGCTTGGCTTCGCACTAAGCGGATATCCAGTGTTCGAAAAGTATCTGCATCTGCTGCTACTGTCTGCCAGCACAGAAGAAGGGCATTGGCTATAGCAAATGAACAGATTATTTCATATGACAAATAACTGTCCTCAAAGTAAAGACACTAAAGTGTAGCATACTCCATAAATTCTTAATTCACCCAAACCTCTGGGTTCAGAAATAGCCACACACATAATTTCCAGGCACTGAAAAATAGAGAGTAATGCAAGAATTAAGACAAAATAATCCAAAATATCTCTTCTCATGCACAGCCAGGATTATCTGTATTGCAAAACGATTTGTCAGGAGTTACCATATGGTTTCATTGTCAGCAAGCTGTGGATTTATGTTTTGCTGATAAGAAAACAGAAATGAGAGAGCAACCTAGGCACACTTGCCCGTTAAACATTTCCTGTGCTCCTTCCATAGCGAGACATAGAGCCTAAACATCAAATACATCGCATAAGGATATACCAAAATGATCTAAAACACAGCAATAATTACCTGAAAGCATGTTATCAAGATTGCCACTCACTGTTTGTGCAGAAAGGGAGCAATCCATGACTTCGCCTCATTATTCCCACACACACGTAACTCAAGCCTTTGCGTTGCTTATTGTTGACTATTTAATGCAGCTGGAATAACCAGATGCCAGAAAGAGACAGAACATTAGGTTCTATAAACCCTGCAGAAAATAAACATGCTGATATTATTTCTGCAAGTCTATTTTCCTACAGAAACATGCCTTAGAAATTAGTGTCCCTGAAGTCACAGGCATAATGTTGAACATCTACAGCAGCCTCACAGAAGAGCTCTTGGAAGAGCTCGCTATGTCAAAAAGCAAAAGAAAAGCAGCTAGAAGTGAAATATGAAATAAAGCAGATGTAGTAAAGCATCTTGTGTGAGTGAAACCGCCTGGCTCTGGCATCAGTCCCCTTGCGACCATGCCTTCGCTCCCTTGCAGAGCTGGCCATGAATCCTGCCAGGGCTGGGCAGGACTGCATGAAGTGCTGCAACAACAAATGGCTACCAGGAGGAGCTTAGCCTCCCACTAGCAAATTCAGACACTGGCACGGCTTGTTTTTTTAAGAAATTAGTGTTAACCGTGACACCAACCCAGCAGTAAAAGAGAGGGGGGGAGGTCCAGGCTCTTGAAGCTGCAGAGCTTGAACAAGGTCCCCAGCTGGGCCGCAGCCACCGGGAAGCGTGCTATGGGGACTTCCTACTGCTTGGTGGCACCAGGTAAGGACCTGCTTCAACCTTTTCTAACAAAAGCACACGTCAGCAATGGCATGATTTGACCTTTCCTACCTATTTCACTGGTTTCCGAGAGTCACTATAAAGCCGAGACACTGGAAAGCTCTTATAGACCTGTCTGCCTTCCAAGACGCGGGTATGGCCCTACAAAGTTATTCCCCTGGGGGAGGTTTTGGAGGTCCAGGCGTGGCACAAACCACATGCACCAAAACACAGCCCTCTGCACACACATCACTGCGAGGACCACCTTCGGCGGGCCCAGGGGAGCTTCACGCTCCGGAGTCTGACGGAGACCTGCAAGAACTGCAACAGCAGCCGCGGAGGCGGCTGTTCCCCCGGGTCAGTCCCATGGAGGAACCATCTGGACAACTGCAGACAGTGAAACTCGAAGGTACCTACAGAAGACGTCTGTCAGAGCACGTAATCTGAAAAAAGAAACGCAGCTTCTCAATGATACGTGGGTCTTGCATCTGCCTGATTTCAGCATTTCCAAGTTAAAATACTCCCTATAAAACACCCTGGGTTTCTATTGAAAAATTAATTTTAAAATTGTGAAAGAGGGAACCCAATTTCTGATCATTCTCACAGGCCACCATTAAACACTCGTGGAAATGCTTTTTCAGAAAAGCTTATTCTCCCATTGATAAGGAAATTCCATGCAATTAAGAGAGAAGGACAGAAGGAGGGAAGGAGAGAAAAAAAGGTATTTGAAGTGAGATTCTTTCTGTGTTTACACATCCATACTCAAATGAGCTCTCTGCTCACACCTCTATTAGAGCAGATACCTTAGGCTTGCTCCTACCGACTTCCCTCATTTTTTTCCTGTGGTCTCTTTTGTAGGTAAAACCGATTTTTCAACACACTGTTTGCAACGTAATTAACAACATGCAATAGTTCTGCAGCGTGAAGGGGTGCTGCGACTCCCACGCCAGGCTGAGTCTCATCGGTCGCATTTCGGGCAGCATTGCTTTCCTTCTCACCACGCTCGGGGTCACCGGCGAGGCGGGAGCCCCCAGGACGAGCGAGCACACCTCAGCATCCTGCGCGCTTCCTCGCGTGCGGGTAGTTCCCGTCAGGAGTGCTTCTGCGATTTCAGTCCAGCCAAGGCAGAGTTTGGGCAGCAGCTCAAGGATCCCAAGCAGGATCCTTCCTGGCTCGCAGCAGGGAAGGGTGCACGTACAGAAGAACAGAGAAGGAAATGCATCCAGAGAAACGAAAGCACCAGCCCAGCGTCAAACGCCAAGCAGCTCTGAAACACGAGAGGGGCAAGGAGTGCTCACCAACACGAGACCTTTTCAGATAAGTGAGCAAAAGCCCAGACCCAACTGCTGTGGGATGCTGGGGACACTTCAGTGGGAATCTGATCCTCCTGAGCCTCATCCTCCAGCTGGACAAAGCTGGTGTGAAAGCTGGCGAGAAGTCGTGGGCAAGGCATTAAATCCCCTCGTCAACACGGCTGAGGTGGAGCAGGCACTGGTGCTGTCCCCTGTGCAATCCAGAGCTGCTGGATGGCTGCACCCACTTCACGCGGGGCTGCCGGTCACTCACTCTGTAGAGCTGTGACCCCTACATCCAGATGGGAAAATACACAGTAATGTACTGACCACTGCGCTGTCCTTGACAACTCAGGGTGCTCTTTGGTGGATGAAGGATGGCAAAGTCTACTTCAAGATCTTTTCATGCCTGCTAAGGTAGCAAAAATTATCAGATAGCAGTAAATTCTTGGCTTCCATCTCGAAAAGAAACCGTCGTGCTACGCTGCTGCAAAATCTTACATCCAAATCCGAAGCAGACAAATTCGTTTCATCTCTCTTCATGATACCCAGCCTTTTTCTTCTCTCTTGCCCAGCATTTGCATCTGGCTTTTGAGCTGCTCAGTGTAGTGAACAAGATGTAGCAAGATTTAGGTGTCAGCACTAAACACTTCTCAACTCTACTCTGAAATAGTAGAGGGCTGCAAGCAATTTTAATCCATGTAAAATCCAAGCTACACATCACTGAAGTGCTAGATTAGGGTTTGATGACAACATGTGCAATCCACTCCTAATTCAAACATAAATAATGTGTAGGATTGCTGTAAAATGATTCTTATTCATGTCTTTTATGTTACTCTTTTAAGAGAGGATTTGTTCCAGTCACCGTACTGCCATCTCCACGATTGATTTTTTTTGCCAATTTACATCAAAGGCAGGTTATTCTCATCTGTACATTTTACTCTTGGATCTAGCAACGAGGGCAGTACTGAGTATTTCTCTTCTTATGGGAACAATTAAATGAGAAATAAGAACTAAATGAAAAATGAGGTATTTGATGAAGTCCCCAGTAAAGCAAGAACAGATGGGTTTTCTGTGCTTTATTAGTCTGTTTACCAACAGAATTGAAAAAATAGGTTATGACACTTCTGAAAAGTTAATAATAGTGCAACTTTCGAGAACAGGAAGGATCCGTTAAACCTAAAGCAAATTAGAAGCGTTCATCTATTTGTCTCTTCACCACTACTTCCATATTAAGAAAAAAAAGGTAATTTTATATCTATCTCTATCTATCTATCTATCTATCTATATCTCCACTATGGAGTGCACCAGAATTATGCTTTAATTCAAACTGTTCCCAGTCAAAGATTACCCGTGGAAGCGATGCCAACAGTTGCTTTTGTGACTGATTGTTTAGTGAATAGAGCTAATATTGCTGATGGTCTCCCCTCTTTGTCATTCTAAAGCAGATCATAAATAAATTACATATTTGCACAATGCAGAGTTTGTGGCCTACTTTCTAAAACAAAGATCCTAAAGAGAATAAAGTTAAGAGGAATAGCTTGAAATGAGCTTTTCACCTGCACTTCAGCTGAGGCCCTGAACGTATCAAATGCCCTGGAGCAGACAGACCCGACGGGCGGGTGATCTCACCAGGATGCAACCAAAATCCACCGCTCCAGAGAGCCGAGTCCCAGCACGCCGTCCCCAGCAGGCAGCGAGGGATCCAGCCCTTGCCTCCAAAGTGTGTTAGCACTGCTTCTTGCATAATAAGCATTGGTATTTACAAGAAGGAGAACAGAAGTAACTGGTTACACAATACCACAGTCTTCTACAGATGGTCCTCAGCCTCCCCCGTGCATCTCTACACCCGCAGTCTCCGGAGAGGTTCAAATCCAAAGCACGATGCGAGTGTTACCCCAGGATCTGTCACCCCATCTTTCGGGAAAGCCAAGCAGAATCAGGGACATGAGAAACATAAAGCGAGACAAATGAATCCATCAGCTCAAGTCTGAATTTGAAATTTGCAGGTCAGGAATCTGTTTCTATATCATTTTCCTCCTCTCCAGGGAGTAACAAAGACTAGGAGCACCTCCGCACCTTCCCTCTGCCGCCAGGTCCCTCTCTGTCCTCAGCCAGGTTTTGAGAGGCTTATCCTTGCTGGTGGAAGTGTCCTTCATGAAACGTCAGGCCGGTGAAGCCTGTAGGTTTATATTTTCAACTTTCATCATTATTTTTCCCCAGTGCTCATGAATAACTTCTCATTCGTTAAACCTGTGCAGCCAACTGTAACATTTCTGCAGACGGTGCAAAGCCATACGTGGGCTCCGGTAACCAGACCCCGTATATTTTCCAATGGAAACTATGATGACCAGAACTGTTAAAATTTTCCCTTGTCCATAGTCGAGATAAGAGATTATCTTGGACCAATGCTCAAAGCATTTTTCATCATCACAATAACTGCAAGAAAACAATCGCCACAAACGAAAAAAGTTAAACAAAAACGCTACAGAAGGCCAATGATTTTGGGAAATCCAGATTTCAGCGTCAAACCCAACATTTAACACCTTGCTAACACGGATCAAGTATCAAGAGGAAAACAGACAAGTTTTACTAGCAGTCTGTCTTTGGCGAGCCCTTCTCCGTGCTCGCACGGGAGCCTGACGTGAGAGAGAACCAACAACCGCTTACGAGAGCAAAACTCTTTCAGCACTCTCCCTCCACACAGAGATGATGATGGGCATTTCTGGGGTCTGGAGAAGGCTGCGGGTGCTCGCTTGTCGGGACTTGAATTGGAAAACCTGAGCCTTTTGTCTGAAAGGGGATGCTCTGACAGAATCCGCTCTCTTGCTTTTGTTCCCTTTAAAAGGCAGAAAGAAGAAAAATGTCAAAACCACCTTGTCCGGCCAGTTCTAAGACGAATACTTTATCAGCGCTCATCCTATCAATGGGCCCAAGAAAAGGGCTCGCTGTCAGAAAACCTTCAGCTCTGTGGCTTTTCACCTACAAAATGGTTTAGCACCGCTAAGGATCTCTGCAAAACCCTTCGGCTTTTTCTCTGTAGAGCAGACAATTTTTTTTTTTAACACCTACGTGCATCAGTTTTATATTTAACCTGGAAGCCAGTTAGTAACAAATCCAACATTTTCTGGCTTCTCTTGATAATTATTGACGTTTGGCGCCAAAATAAAGCATTTTAATAGATCTTTGGTAAACTGAGCAAGATTCAGATTTTACTGCTTCTTGCAGATGAGGAAACTAAAATAGAGAGAACCCAGCAGCAATGTTGTCCATTAAGCTCTGGATCTACAGATTCAATACGTAAATCACCGGTGCTTCTGGTGACCCCCAGCAGGCTGCACGGATGAGCAGGAGAGCTGGGCAGAGCTAAGCTAAGAATCTCAGGAATTAAAGGATAAAGGGTAGAAAATTATTATCCGAACACACCTGATGGGAAAATGAGTCTGAATCCGATGCCCTGGCAACATCAGACATCTCCTGCTTTTAACATGGTTTTCAATAGTCTATTTAATTTGCAATAGACAGGGTAGAAATTCAGCACTTCTTTGAAAAGCTAGCCACTGGAGAAGCCAAAAGAAAACCTCACACCTATTTTCACAGGGAAAGCACGTGTCTGTTAGGAGCCATAGATGGAGGAAGGATGAAGGATGCCCTACCCTGACACACTCCCGTTCCTCACCACTAACCCGGGCACTACGGAGAAACGGAGCTCAAGCCGGCTGCGTGTCTGGCCCCTGTACAGCCAGCGACGGCTCCGGGTTATCTGCCTGCACCAACCGTTTGGTCTGGTTTGTGCACAGCGGCATGCAAACACGCGCGGTGCAATGAACGTCGCCGACAAAAGCAGATGTCCCCCGATGATGCAGCCGGTGGCGTCTTGCTTCTGCGTGACGTTTGCCAGACTGGGCACAACCGCTGTGGACGGCAGAAATCCCTGCCAGTGGGGGGGACGTGAGGTGAGCACTGCACCGACGCTACCTTGACTGAAAAATGCTTGAGTGGGAAGGGTCCGGTGCTGGCCAAAAACTGCTTCAGGCATTAGAAAATTCATCCCCAACATGAAATTTTAGGTGGACCAGAAATGCTTGCTACTTGATGGTTAGACGCTCATTTTTGGCCAAAAAGCCCCAAAACATAGGAATTGCATTTGCACAGAGCACTTACTTGTAAAGAATATAGAAACTTTCCAACCTTTTCTCTTTGAAACTACTTTCTTGTTTTAAAACAGACTATTGAATACAGGTTTGTTAGTTTTCTAGGGGAACTTCCAACCATCCTGTTAAGCAAAACCAACCTGAATGCTGGAGACCTTGCCTGCATTTGCTCCCCTCAGCTGGCCTGTTTTGGCTTCTGCAAGTCCTCTTTCCTTCCCAAGAGCAAACTGAAGCTGCTCCTGCACTTGGTTTGCTGTGTTAAGCTGCTAAATGCACACCATAGAGCTGTGACCTGGCATCTGCAACTGTCAGCAAGAATTTCTGTGAATAATTGATTTTTTTAGACACCAGTCTGTAAGAGTTAGCAATAGCATGCAATTTATTATGGTGATAGAAATCATTCATGGACTGAGAAACTAAAACAGCCACATTTTAAAACCCTCTCTGCGGTTTTATCACTTTTTATTTTTCTTCTCTCCTTTTTTTTTTTTTTTTTGCTGCTGGGTTCGGCTTTCCTGTTCCTGGGCTTCACCCACGACAGCAGAGGGGCATGCAGCCAGCAGCCTGGCCATGGACACAAAAGCAACCTGCAAAACTGCAACGTGTGAAAGTCACGCAGCATCCTGCCAGAAACCATTCAAGCACAGCAATGATTAACAGCACGAGTCAATAAGCACATCTGCTTTCGGCCTCCCTGGCCATAGGAATTAGTGAAAGAAGGCATGAAGATTGACGGGGATGCCAGTATAAGGACAAGGAAGCAGTCCATTGTGTTTACTTTTTCCCATTAAAAAAGTCAATGATTGCAGGTGAGTTATACGCAGAATGACAAGTAGCTTAAGCGAGTAGATCAAAGGACAGCAGCCCCGTGCCCTTCGCTTTCTTGTACTGCACATGTCTAAGAAACCAAGATCTGCATCAGATAATTCAGCTAAATCACTGGCAGCTTTTGGACGGCCAGAACATGGGGCAAGGATAGTTTCTGATTCATATTTAAAATGAGTGAAAAACTTAGTCCCAATCTATATTTCTGTATTTATTAACGATAACGGGCCAAACACCCGAGCTCTCTCTTGCCTACGCAAAACTGCCACTGGCTTCGTGGGGCACCTCTTTTTAGAGCAAAGCGAAACCGGGGTGTCCAGTCCAGATGCCTCTTTTGACCCAACCAACTAGCGAAGGTCATAGTCTTGGAGATTACTGCAGTTCTGAGCAGAAACTCTCCTGGGTATAATTCTGATGTTTTACATGAAGGCACAAATTTCTGCTCTCCTGAACAGGAGGAATCAAACAACAAAACTCGCCCCTTGCACCTCCTTCAGCCAGCCCAGCCCCAAACACCTTCCCAAACACCGCTTCCCAGCCCACACATACGCTCAGGTTTTTGTACACCACCTCTTCCCATCACCTAACCCAGCTTCTGTCCCCATTTTCACCCCTCCTCAAAATCACGCCCAAAGACCCCTCTGCTGAGGACACTCGTACACGTGAGCAGCGTTGTGTTTGGCCTTATTTCATCCCAGAAATAAAAACTTAATAATCGCTTCCAACTCCGTTAGAGGAAAAGCAAGCAGTTAACCCATCCGAGTGCCTCTACCAGCCGCTGCTGCTCCAATTTACGCCGACGCAGCTGCGAGCGCTGCCTCCCCGCGCAGCCTGGGGGTTGTCGGGCCAGCAGCTCGGCTCCTGCCATGGAGGCTCTGCTCTGCTGGCAAAACCTCGTACGTAAACCAGGCACCAGCTCCACCCCATCTCCAAGACCCTCAACACATACAGGAATTGATTTATTTTGGTGAGCGGTTGCTCATTCTGCAACTTCTGCATTTCTCGCTGTCATCTTAAAATGGAACAAAACGCGGGAGAGGCAGACTTCCACCAAGACTGCAAAATCATCTCTCTGTCAATCTTTTGATCCACTGAGCTAGTCAAAACTGCTCCTCAGAATAACACGCTTGCTTATCTGCGACCGCCTTTGAAAGACAGCGTGTCAATAAAATGTCTAAATGAAAACGAGCAACTGTCCTGTATGTTGGCTTGTCCCCATCAAATTATTGGAGGCAAGACTCTGTAGTGCCAGGCACATAAAAAGTCAGTGGCAATCACGACTAAATAAGCTAAGTAGTGCTAATTTCAGCACAGCGAAAATTCTCTTTGTTGTAGAGTTGCAGACGTGCGTTGGGAAGCTCCGCTTTCTCACGGGAAAGGTCCAAAGACCTCCTGGCTCTGCCATGGTGGGAACAGCCAAACCGGCAGCGTTTTGGCCCTTTAAAATGGACCACATTTCTGGTCACACCTAACCCAGAAAGTGCTGGATTATCTGTTGTCATTTGGGTGGGTTTATTTTTGTGTTTTGAGGCTGACTTCTGATTTTTGAAATATCAATGTTTTGGGTCCAAAACATTCAGCTCACTTCATTCCCTAGCTGAAAATCAGAAGTCTAGACATAATTCATCTCTATATCCTAGGTAATTTAAGAGTAGCTAGGACAAAGTATTGGAGAATACCATAGGGAACAATCTTGCACCGTGGAGGACTGTGCCAGAAGACCTAATAACTCTTTTCGTTCTCTGTTTTGTACCGTTCTAGTGTTTTTATGACAAGCACAAAAATCATTCCCTCAAAGCAGCAACAACGCCTGGTGCAAACGCCTAACCACTAAGATTAGCACCTTGCAGTCCAGGAGATAAAACCAATTAGCTGAAATTCTGCAACTGTCACTTCTTTTACCTTATTTAATAAAAGGTTTCGCTTTGATCTCATGGGAGAAAAAGGAAGGAGAAATAACCCTGAAGAAATTACGAGCCCATATATTCCATGTTGTGTCATGTTCTGCCCTGTGGAAATGGAAATTCGGGATCAATGTTTTCTTCCCCAGTCTAAAACCTGAGCCGCATCTCAGGATCGCAGGAACAAGGTGAGAAACCTCCTTGCAGCCTTTCTGCAGAGCAGCAGCGCTCTTGGCTTTGAAGAACAGCTTTGCTTTTGCTTTCCTGGAAGAGCAACTGTAAGTGCTTAGTGACATGATTTCACAGTTTCTGCACTGGCAAGGAAACTCACTTCGGAAAAAAAAAGTTGCTCATAAGAAAAGAACAGACACCTCGAGTCACGCCAAAGATACATCCAGCCTGGTACCTACATCCCACTATGGCCACTAACAGAGTATAACCGAGCAAATAAGTGGCGATACCTCTTCCATCCTCCAGCAAACCGCAGCTTGTGTCCGTCCTAAGCCAGAGATCATGTCTCTTCCCTTAAATGGTGTCTGCTAGATAATTTCTTCCACGACTCGGTCTGGAGGTAGCATGCACAGCGTCCTGCAGCACGTTCCACCTTACCTCAGGCAGCCTCTCTTCTTCCCTGGTCTGGGAAGGCAGAGGGACGAAGCAGAACCACAACTACAGACAACAACCCAGCAGCGAGAGACCTACTCATTTATAACCTGGCATAACAACTGCTCCTGTCGTGTTCTGTATTTCTTTCCTACATTCTCTTTGTCTGTGGCTGCACCGATGTGTTTGTAGATGCACCTATATGTTTATAAGAAGTATGTGCTGCCCCGGTCTGAAAGAGCTACAAGCATTGCCTTGAGGAATGCGGGAGGAATCACAGCAAAAACCAAGGTACTACCCTGGAAAAACAGAAGGCCAGAGCCCCCAGCTTCAGCAACATGAAGACTAAAAATAATGATACACCTTCGATACTCCTTCCTCTTTTTCCTGTTTCACCCAAAGAGCCCCCAATACAATTTTAGCAGCTTCAGAGGCAACAACAACTCAGTGGCAACGCAGCGGCTGGGCTGACGACAGCATCCTGCTTCACGGCAATTCCCGCAGGGCAGGAAAGCGCTCAGGTCACCACTGACATGAGCATTTCAGAATTTCAGAGGCTTTTCCAGATAATATAACGAGCCTGGCAAGAGACGGTCGATGAGTATCTGTCCATAGTAAACTACTGCAGAAAGGCAATAATACTGTAATGCTGCTGTGACAGCAAAACAACCACAGTACGATACGGAACACATAAAAGCATCTGTAGCTTTTAAAAATGTAAGAGGCCGAATTGAAGAAGGCTTCTTCTCAGCTTCTAGACGTTTGCACCCCACGCTCCCGCCCTGCACATTTGCCCTTCTGACACGCTGACCTTCCCAAGGTGTAAGTCAGGCTCCCGCAGCTCCTTTGGCAAGTGCGCTGCTGAAGGCGCTGAAGGACAGGGTGGTATCATTCTCCCTGCTCAAGGTGAGACTGTCAGAGGGAGAAACTAGTCCTCAAAACGTAGGCAAGACCAGGAAAAGCAGAGGGTGTTCGAATTTCACAGCTGTGTTTCAGGAAGCTGTAAGACCCCCTGAGTGCTACAGGCATCAGGCTGTGCTAAGGAACTTCCTTCAACTTCTCTCTCATTCATGCGTTAATTCAAATGGAAATCTTGCCACATTTTTTTTTCATCCTCTGCAAAAGGAATGCGTGAGGGAGTTTGTCCGTGCAAATCTCTGTTACCACCCTATTGCTCATGGCCTGAACTTTTAGTCAATCAAAGCAGCATGAAAAATGATCACCAATAATAACATGATACAATGAAAGATACCATATAACAGTTGTCATCAGCTTTCTCTAGGGGTCACTTCTCCAGCAAATACTGCTGCATAAATAACACAGTCACATTTAAATTAAGCATCCTGAACAAGACTGTAATTTAAGATTATACAAGTAGTCATAATTTTAGCTAAGCCACTCAGATTTAACAGCAGCACATCCACCTAACTCAATACATTCGCAGTAACAAATGGATATTCAACGAAGGTGAAATCTGCACAGATGGTGAAGGCCAAGACAAACCTCCGTAAAGCAGCAGGGCAATGAGAGGAGAGGGGACGAGGGAGCACGACACCCAGCAAAGGTCTGGCAAAGCCCCGTGTGCCGCAAGCAGCTCTGCCGGTCCTACAGCAGATGCAGCAGCTACGTGCAGGAGTAGCCATGCCCTGATCGCGTGTACTCCCTTTTTACTCCAATTTAGCACCTTACTGAGAATTCCTGCTCCGTGGTTTTGGTGTAGTTGGTTTGGAAAAAATGGTGTTTGTTGTTCTGGTTGCATGGCTGAGAGACGCCAGGTTTGTAGATATCTGAGGGATTAACTGAGGGTGGATTTCTAGTCCGAATGCCAATTTTTTTTTTGGTGGATCCCGCCTTTCTGGGAGTTTTGCCACAGATCTACACAGGGCAAGATTAGCCTAGGCAGGAACAGAAAGGGGGTGTCCCGTGAGTGTAACAAACACGGGACATGCCACTTCCAAACCTCACCGTAATTGTGGGCAAACCCAGCCCCAGAAGACAATTTGACACAACAAATAAAAGCAGCCAAATATACATGATTTTACAAAAGAAAAAAGTCAGTAATTAGTAACATTAGCATCAAAGTAGAGCAACAGGGTCTACACTTGTGTTTGAGTTGTTAATTCGCTAAGTAGGTTTCCCAGAAGTTGTTTCGCATTTTTAAAATGAACTGCTCTATTAAATTCAAATTAAATGCACAGTTAAGCACATTCAGTGGATGCAATTTAAAGCATTGCTACACTGTTAGCCCAAACACGTTTGCTCATTTCTATCAGCACAACAAAATCAGGTCATTGATAAAGTCTGCTAGAACCGCATGAGCAAATTAAATCGCAGGGAGACGTGGGGACAGGCTGCGAAGGAGAAGGAGGTCCCTGAATTTCAGGAGCGCTCAGCCCTGCTTGCACTGAAGCCAGGGAAAAACCCTGTCTACCCTGCGATCTGCAGTACGGCAGGGAGAAACCTGGGCGAGCCGCGCTACGCCGACAGCAGCTCACCCGCCGCCGCACCGAGCTCCCGCAGGCTCCTTCCATCTCACCTCGCTCCCAGGCTTCAGGGCTCCCTGGGGCCGCGACCAGGCGGCTCCCGCTGCCCGAGCCAGCGGCGCTGGGGGCCGCGGCTCTGCCTCCCTCCCGGGCCCAGAAACTGGGGGAGGCTACAGCCCCCACGCAGCGCGCACATCCCACCCGTGTCAGGGCCAGGCCCGCTATCAGCTCCCGTTATCATCAAGTTAACCATTGGACCCCTTCGAGCCAAAGAGGGTTTGAAAGGATGTTATGATCTATGCGATCAAATTGAATTGCAAAGCTGAGAGGGAAGAGAGAGAAAAGGAAACACAAAAGCTTTGATTGGTTTCTCATTCCACTCCTCAGCGTATTCTCCTATTCCACTAAAACACCGACATCTTCATTTTCTACCCGCTCAATTTACATCGGCCCAGAGATGATTTCTCTTTGAGGACCAGCAGCTTCCAACAGGCTGCAAGAAGATACGTGCTGTACCCCTTCCCTCTTTAAAAGTACACTCGATTTCACGTTTGCCCAGCCCTCGCAGCTCCGAGTCGCTCGCCACCGCAGCGCCCTGCGTTCACTCAAGCGAGCCGACTCCAAACTCCCATAAATTAAGCCCAGTGCTTCCCATTGAAGAGCAATTAAAGCCCAGGGGAGGCCCAGGCAGCGGGCTGCCGCCTCGCCTGGCCCTCCAGCGCAGGACACCCCACGCAGGGCTGTTTCCTCAAATCGCTGCCGGGGCTCCGGTAGCCGCCTCGGGAGGCATCTGGGGTGACCCGCTGGGGTGGCTCTGGGGAGGGGGCTGCTGTACGAAGCCCTGCTCCGACACCCATCCCTGGGGGTGCCCCGGAGCGGCCCTCACCCCGCCTGACCCCGCACCCCCGGGGCTGCCACCGCAGCCTCGCCCCGCAGGAGCCGTCGCTCCCCGCTCGGCACCCGGAACGCAGCCCCGGCAGAGCCGTTTCAGGGCCGCCGGGACCCCGCCGAGCCCCCCCGTGCCCGGGGCGGCTCTGGGACACTCGCCCCGCGGTGTCGTGTCCCCGAGAACTTCAGGGTGAGGGCGAGGACACCCCCCCCCCCCCCCCTTCCCGGCCGCAGGGACCCGCCCCGGAGCCGGGACGGGGAGGGTGCCCTGCCTGGAGAGGGGGGGTCCGGAGCTGAAGGGGGGCGGGGGGGGGTAACGCAACCCTGGCCGGGGGGGGTCCCGCGCCCCTTCCCGGGGGACACACGTCTCTGTCGAGGGGGGTCCCGCATGCTGCCCCGGGTACCCCGCATCCCTACGCGGGGGGCGGTCCCGCACCCCGCCCGAGGTCCGGCGCTGCCCCCGCTGGCATCCCCCCCTCCCGGTGCGGCGCAGGAGGGAACTTGTGCGAGGAACGATGCGGGACCCCGCGGGGCCGGGGCCGCGCTCGTACCTGTGTATCCGCGGGGGCGGCCGCTGTCCCGCCCGGGCGCGGCGGTCCGCTGCCCGTCCAGCCCCGGCGCCGTGGCTGCCGGCATGGCTCCGCCGAGCCCGGCCGCGCCGAGCCCAGCCGCGCCGCCCCGCGCCGCCCCGGCAGGTGCAGCCCGCGCCCGCCTCCGCCCGCCCTCCGCCGCCGCCGCCGGGGCCGGGCCGGGCCGGGCCGGGGGCGGGGGGGACGCCGTCCCGCGGGAGCCGCCGCCGCCGCCGCCGCGGCCCCGCCAGCCCGCGCCGGGCGCCCGCCCCGCGGCCCCTCCGCCGGCACCCGCGGAGCAGGGGGAGGCGGGGGAGGAGGAGGAGGAGGAGGAGGAGGAGGGCGGGAGGCGGCGGCGGCTACTCGGGGCTGGCGGGAGCCCAGGCGCCGCCGGAGCGGCTCCTCAGCCCGCTGCGGCCCCGCGGCAGCGGGCAGCGCCGTGCTGTGCCACTCCCCCCCCCCGGGGACCGGCGCCTGCCCCCACCGGCACCCGGCGCTCGGCCCGTCCTCTCCCGACCCGCACGGCTCCCCCGGAGCGGGCCTGGCGGGGATGCGGCACCGCGCCGCGGCGCCGGGCAGAGGGCTGCCTGCCCTGCCTGCTCCCCCCTCGCTGCCTGCCCTGCCTGCTCCCCCTGCCCTGCCTGCTCCCCCCGCCGCTGCCTGCCCTGCCTGCTCCCCCTGACCTGCCTGCTCCCCCCTCGCTGCCTGCCCTGCCTGCTCCCCCTGCCCTGCCTGCTCCCCCCGCCGCTGCCTGCCCTGCCTGCTCCCCCCTCGCTGCCTGCCCTGCCTGCTCCCCCTGACCTGCCTGCTCCCCCCGCCGCTGCCCCTGACCTGCCTGCTCCCCCCGCCGCTGCCTGCCCTGCCTGCTCCCCCCGCCGCTGCCTGCCCTGCCTGCTCCCCCCTCGCTGCCTGCCCTGCCTGCTCCCCCCTCGCTGCCTGCCCTACCTGCTCCCCCCTCGCTGCCTGCCCTGCCTGCTCCCCCTGCCCTGCCTGCTCCCCCCGCCGCTGCCTGCCCTGCCTGCTCCCCCTGACCTGCCTGCTCCCCCCGCCGCTGCCTGCCCTGCCTGCTCCCCCCTCGCTGCCTGCCCTGCCTGCTCCCCCCTCGCTGCCTGCCCTACCTGCTCCCCCCTCGCTGCCTGCCCTGCCTGCTCCCCCTGACCTGCCTGCTCCCCCCGCCGCTGCCCCTGACCTGCCTGCTCCCCCTGCCCTGCCTGCTCCCCCCGCCGCTGCCTGCCCTGCCTGCTCCCCCCTCGCTGCCTGCCCTGCCTGCTCCCCCTGACCTGCCTGCTCCCCCCGCCGCTGCCTGCCCTGCCTGCTCCCCCCTCGCTGCCTGCCCTACCTGCTCCCCCCTCGCTGCCTGCCCTGCCTGCTCCCCCTGCCCTGCCTGCTCCCCCCTCGCTGCCTGCCCTGCCTGCTTCCCCCTCGCTGCCTGCCCTGCCTGCTCCCCCCGCCGCTGCCTGCCCTCGGCCCCAGTGCGGCCGGGCCGGTGCTCGCAACCCGGAGAGCCTCAGGTGGGGCAGGCCGGTCTCACGGGTCTGGTCTTCTCGTTAAAAACATGCTGCCTACTGCTCATTGTGCCATTGTGTGCCAGGAGCTGCATCTCTCACGTACGTGCGGCTTACGGTCTTCAAAGTAGTGTGTATTTTCACTGGGATCTGAAACCAAACTCACTGGATAGTGCCAAGATCCATCATCTTCCTACCTGGGAGCTGGACGGCACCCACCAACACGCGCAGGCTATTCAGTGAAACCCAAGCGCCTTGCACTCACTTCGTGTGTCATACTGTGCCTGTCACATCCTGGCCATCTCACCCGCAGTCACTTACTACCCTAGCAGCATTACCTCAAAACGAGTGAGTTTGGGTCTCAGCAGTGTTTGGTGAGATCCTTGATTTGCTGACACGGGCAGGAGATTCAGACAAGTACTTCAGGGGTTTGCACTGTGCGTCCAGGAAAAGCAAGAGGAGGAACAGCAGGCTCTTCTTCGGAAGGAGCTCTGCTTGTTGGTGCCGAGCATATGGGCTGGGGCCCACACGAAGCGCTGCGGCTATTAACACTCACTCCGCTTGTTTCACCCTCTCATTTTTTTCACATGGAATTAGGAGAAAAAAAGCCTGCAGGAGCAGATTGGAGAGATGAAATTCCAAGATGCACCAAACCCAAATAAACTGAGAAACATCTCCTAAGGCTCTTCTGGCAGCACCAAATGGAGCGGGATCGTACCCATGGGCAGTGGTGACACAGCTACTCTGTGCTACTGGACATAGCACTCTGCCCTGTGAGCTTACCTGGCAGGGAGTCCATAGAAATATTGCAGAGATAAAGGACTGCTATTTCCATCTCTACAACTAAAACACATTTAAAAAGTAATACTTGGTCACATTATAGCAAAAGAACAGCATTTTTGAAAACGCTGCAGCTTACAAATTAGGTCTGTATTTCCAGTAATGCCAAATACTCATAAATCTAATTTAAGTCAACAAGGAACTATAGCTCCCGCAATCGAGTCCTTCATGTCTGTGAAGCCAGAGGCATACCAAAGACAGATAAGTGATTTTTTTCCTTAAGCCATTGTTACTGCAACTGCTATTATACAATTAAAGTTGAACACAACTGTGTTGCAAGTCAAAGCTTTTCCTACAGGCACTTACAGAAGCAAGTTCAGAAGCAGCATCTGAATCCCACTCATCTCACGTCAAGGTTTCGTTTTTCTTCGTAAGGGAAAGCATAACCCAACAGAGGTGGTTTTGCTTAGCGTGCCCCGGAGCAGCACAGGCGAAGAGCAGCCCTGGCTCCGGCTGCAGCCTCCCGGGCGGTAATTCACCTCCCTGGCTTCGGGGTGAGCGCTTCCGTGGGGAAGCTGTGGGGACTCAGTGCGTGCCATCAGTGGAAGTCTTGCTGATGATTTTAATGGAGAAGGTGACCAATTCCATTGACCCGGTGTCTACAATCCTTACTTAAAATCCAGCTGTAATAAATGGGAATTTTCCCCAAGTAAGGTGGTGTCATCTGCCATCATCAACAATGGTGACATGATTTCGCTTTTCAAGCCCCGCCTCCCATGCAAATACACTTTGAATTTAGTAAAAAAATCCTATCGGTATAGTGGGAACAAACACAAGAAAAAAAGGTGAGAGAGAAGGAAGAGAGCAGAGAGTGCATCTCAAAAATGATGAAGGTTTCCATGCTGCAGCCCAGTTTTTCCCTGCCGGACCCCTCATTTTGCCTTCAGCATCAGGGGAAGCCGTGCAACCCCAACTAGACACTTAGTGCCTTCGCATAGGCCTTGTTTAACTGTTGGATTTCTCTAAGCTGCCCTAAGGCACTGTCTTTCTTCTAATCCCAGTTATTACGGCTGGCTCAAGGCATGCCAAGGGCACAAGGCTGCTGAAGCGACAGTCCCCGTCGCGGTGCCGCCTGCTTAGGCAGCGGCTGCCGAGGCTGGCTGGCTGCAGGGCAGGGACATGCTCCCCAGCCCGGCGGTGGTAGCTTTCCAGCCCTCCGGCAGCAGCAAGCTGAGCTCTGGCTCTCTCCCTCCCCGCAGCCAGCCCCGCTGCCACCTCCTCCTTACCGGCCTGCTCCCTTGGAGCTGCAGGAGCTGCCTGGCTCCAGCTGAGCATCAGCCCCGCAAGCCCCAGGCAACGAAACTTGGTTTTGCCTGCGTTGCTCAGACGCCTTGAGTGGGCCCTGTTGCTTATTCAGTAACTCTTGAAAAGAAGGCTAGTAGCTCTCAGCCACAGGTTTCTGTTTAATCAGGTAACACATGTAGAGGTGTTATTGCTAAAAGTCCTCTTGGGCTCAGCAATTAGATGCCTGAAAGAAAAACTAGACCCTTAGAAGTGACAGGGAAACAATCTGGTGGGTGGTAAGAACTGTTCCCATCCCTCCGGTACTCCTGAATCCGTGGTGTGCCGCTGCCCAAAGGAGCTGGTTTCACTCTGCCCCCCAGCTTCTCCTCCTCCTCCTCCCAGCTACAGGTTTCACCCCTGCCCTTCTGCTGGCTCTGACAACAAGGTGTGCCAGCAAAACCTGCTAACCCAGCAAAACCAGAGGGGGAAAGCGGCCTCCTTCCTCTTGCCTTGGCAGGGGGCAGTTATCCTCGACCCAGGCTTTGTGAAACTGGAACCCGAAGCCCTCGCCTTTTCCTTCAGCTACAACAGTGACTGATGGCTTCAGCCACCCCTGTGAGGCTCAAGGTCTGCCTGGGAGACTGCCTTTTCAGATGCAGTGAAGGACTGCTGCGTGGAGCAGCCGTTCAAGGAACCTTCCAGAGGAGAAAAGCACACCGTCTACCTCAGACTGCCACCTTGGAGCCTCTGTGTTACAGACCGCGACGTACCCCAAATCCAACCTCTTCGCGAGAGCGACAGGAGCCGGACAATTCACCACCGTTGTACTGACCTCAGAAAGGGGAACCGGGTAAAAGGACCTCGTTAGAAAAGAGCCCCCAAGGAAGAGCCAAGAGAGTCAAATCCTCCCAGGCAGACCAGAGACTGTTGGTGGCCACCGGGCTGGAGGCACAGGACACACCTGCTTGCCAGCAAGGACTTGACAAGGATCAGAAAGGAAAAGCTGGCAGGACCAAGCAGCAGAGAGGAAAGGTTGTTAGAAGCAAGTACGTACCCTTTTGAAAAATCTGAAGATGCGCCCAAATGAGGAAAGCAGAAAATCTGGCAGATTGAACATGAAAGGCACAAGAAGCACGCCAAAGAGTGGAAGAACAATTTGCAAAAAGCATCAAAACGAATCGTAAATTTGTCTTTAGATGCCCTACAGGCAGGAAGTCTGTCTGTCAGAGAACCGGAGGGGTCCTTGATCAGGATCTGAAAGAAACACTCAGAGAAGACAAGGTCATAGCAGAAAGGCTAAATTAATTCTTCGCTTACCCCGGAGGAAAGTAGAGAGGAAAGCCAGAGCCCCTCTTTGAGGGGATGCACGAGATGGTCTGTGTGTTGGTAGAGGATGCTGTGGAACGTGCAGACAAAGAACAAGAGCAGGTGGCGTTCAGCAAGAGTGCAAAGGAAACTCAAGATGAAATAACCAAATTAATTTTTAACGATGGTGCATAACCTCTCACTTAAAATCTTCTGGATTACCCAAGGTCTGAAATAGAGGAAATGTGACACCAGCTTTTTAAAAGGATTGCTTTCAGATGAGACCTCAGAAACTACTGGTTGGTAAGCCTGAAATCTGTACCAGCCACGATAACAGAAAATGTTTTAGCAAATAAGATCAGTGAACACCTTACTACATTTAATATACTGGGGAAAAGTCAACATGGGTTTTATGAACGGAAGTAAGTTGTATCTCAAAAATCCTCTGGAGATGTTTAAAGGAGTCAACAGGCCAGAACATAGGGAAAGTCTAGTTGATATTTTCTACGTGGGTTTTCATAAAAGGGCTTTCAGCAAAATCTCTTCTCAAAGGACCTCAGACAGCTATGGCACAGCAGGAAAGGACCTTGCCCAAATAAGAAAAGTGATCAGAGGTGGGAATAAAGGGCGGCTTTTCCCAGCAGAGAGGAGCAATGATGGGAACTCCTCAGGGCAGGGGAAACCAATCTGGTTTTGGAGTGAGGAATACTGCACACAGGGACCTGGAGAGTCGTTCCTGCCAGAGGCAAGCTGCGTGCCCATGCCAAACTCCATTTCGGCTCCTCCACCGACTCTCTTGGGCTATCAGCGGCGCAGAGCTCTGCTGTGCTCACGCAGTGACAGCTCGTGGCTGATAACAAGTGACCCGCTCACGCGCTGCAAAAAACCACCGATGTATTTTCCTTTTGTCTAGTGACCCTACGCTTTTTCCCCCAAGAGATGTAGCCAGATGTTAGGGAGGTGACCATAGCTCAGGAACTATTTTCTTGTACTGCTATTAAGTATAGTGCGGTGCCACAGTATAGAAAAATACAGCAACACGCAGCTATGTTTATCCCATTGGAGTCTGAAAATGTTAAGCTAATTTGAAGAGGGAACATTTTTGTTCCCTCTGTACTAGAAATGAATAAATACAGCGCGACAGGCCAAGTGGCATCAATACACATACCATTTTGCCAGTAGCTTGGAAAAACAAACATTCTGAGAACAATCATTTATGTCTTCAATATAAGATAAAATGTTGCTGTGTACACTCGCACGCAAACCGTCTCCTCCAGCATTGTTCGGAGCTAATCAGCACGGTTACAGTTAAGCAGACATGGCCTCACAAATTCATGTTTGGTTTGGGATTTGGTGCCTGTGGTAATCTGGCACATGTCACACTTTCTTCTCAGCTTAATTTCTTAGCATTATAATGGAAAGCAAATAACGATAATTCTGTTTCCCCATTTAAATTGTTTGTGCTGATTATAGGAATAAGAAAACAAAATAAATGGTAAAAACATGCAAATCTCTACATTACAAACATGCACGCTGCATCGCACCATGGGGTTTGACAGCCCTGGGCTCTGCTACAAATGTGCGAGAGTGTGCTGCAAAGCAGCCTCGGGTTTGCTGCGCTTTCGCAATCCCCGTTTAAGATCAAATACCAGCTTTTGAGCTGGCAGAGATGTTTTTAAGAGGCACAGTATCGGAATTAATACACATGAAGTAATGGGAAATAAATGATAAAGAATGATGGGAGGAACTGGGAAAGGAGAGACAGAAAGCAAGTGGCTCATTAAAAAAACAAGTACAAAGTGTGCATGTGTGACACCTCCAGGCGTCGAGCAGGACAGAGAAGTCGGAGGACAGCCCATGAAAAAGTGCCAGACAGCAGGTTGCAGGGGATGAGATGGTGCCTCAACGAGGGATAAGAAAACAGCAAAGGCTCACAACCGGTGGGCTACGCCTGCTGGGAGCTGATGGCCGTTATCTGAGGAAGAGCTAACCCGCCAAGCTGAGGAGGGCGAGACCTGGAGAATCGATAGGAGCCCCCATGGACACCAAGGCCTGGGGGGATCCAGCAGAGAGAACCTGAAGAATAAAGGACACATTTCAGGTTCCCTCACCCCCATCCCCTGGAAGATGGGCATTTCAAAGCAGAAAACTGTTTGCATTCCCACAGGATTTGGAACTGAGCTAGATTCATATCAGGTGTCCTTGATATGAACACCCCAAAATATGGGACATCCAGATATTGGGGTACTGTTCAGACTGAGACTTGCTCTAACAAATAAGATTTTTTCTTCTTTTTTTTATTCTTATAGTTAAGATCTGAATGTGAAAACAGTTCCAAAATCAGGAGCCACTTTCAAAGAAAAGATGCTGTGAGGCAGTAAGTGCAGGGATTGTATGTGGAATAAAAATGCAAGTAAGCAGGGGGATTTTCCTCTCCGCTTAAGACCTAGAGCTCTTGGAAAGCAGATCTGCTGTGAAAATCAGAGCGCTGCTGATTTTGGACAGAAGCAGCTTTCTGCAGAAGCATGTCTCCCGGCATTATCAACAAGTAGCAGAATTCACCGTGTGAGGGGGGGATTCGTTTCTTAGAGAGGATGACCCCTTCCCTCCTTGCGGACTACCAAAAAAGAGGCAGAAGAAATCACAAAGACCGTGCTCAATGACACCTTGTACTCAATATTCAGACTTGAGCTTGGGTTTCTGCATTTCCAGCCCCCATCACCAGGGTGCTTCTTCCTCAGAGCTGCAAATCCAGCCTCAGGGCCGAGATAACGCGCGCAAACGTAGAGAGTTTAAGATGGAGAAGTTACGGGACACAATACACGAGGCTGACAGGATATTGAGTCCGATGCCACAGACAGGATTTATATAGGTTCATAACGTTATCAGTGGTAGTGAGATGGCCTGTTTTAAAGCATACATAGAGGAGAATGCTGACAGGTTCACAAATAAACTCGAGGTTCAAGTGATAATTTTTAAATTATCCTGAAGAAGATGGGCAAAGTTCATTCCTATTACACACTAGTGAAAAAAAATTCAAGCCAGCAAGAGCTTGGGTCCCGACTGCAGTTGAGTTTGAGCTTGTACGTCTTACCCACGCATGACATTTTCCACTAAGATGGATTCTGAGCAAAGGCATGAAATGTATTCCTGAATGTACTTACTTTGCTTTAACGGAAAATAAATGCACACTTCTATGTCCTGTTTTTTCTCTTGAAAACAAAAAGTAGCCAGGACAGACACAATGTACTCCTGAAAGTTCAAATTTATACTAGCAAGAACAAGCACGGCAGTCATCACCTTTGCAAAGGCTCGTTAAAGGAGTTATTTCCCCCCACAGGACTTGTCAATCTGATTTCACAGACAAGGAAAGTAATTATTAGGATATTTATGATAATTTTATTTTCCCACCACAAACTAAGCCCTGGAGTTACAGTCATCCAAAACACATTGTGTGATCTGGCAGCACTCCAAACCCCGCTGACTTCCCTCCTGTAATTAGTACCTTTTACTTTACTGTATCCACTCAGTCTTTGTACCTTGAGTCTCCGTGAAGCCTCGGGTGCTTATTTTTAATGAGTACCACAATGAAGAATATATGTGCCTGACAGGAGTTATGAAGGGAGACATCAGCAACTTCTGAAAGTGCAAGCTATACATTTGCTGGTGGCTGGAGTAAGTCAAGTGGATCTACTTGCTCTCTGTTTATTACTCTGTATAAAATACAGTTACGCTTTATGCAGGCAGCTTTATGCAGGCAGTTTTCTGTAATAACCATTTGTTACAGCCTACCCTGTAACAGCATGAACAGAAGAACTATAGCTTAAATATTTGGCCTGAAGCAAAAACCTGTGCTATTACTGATGTGCACTGTTGTTAGAATTACCTGTATACTGAATTATATTAACAAGGGCTATTAAGTGAGATGGTCTCAAGTCCATCTGATTCAAGCAAGAAATAACTTACCTCTAATAAAAAAGACAAGAAGAACAGCAGTCTTTCTGACCCAAGTCTGCCAGGAGTGCAGTTTACAGAAAATATTTCATTCTACAAGTAATATCATGGCTTACTTGAGCTTATTGAGAATCGTTGGGCTTTGGCTACAGCTCTCCAAGAGCTCCATCCTCAAATAAAGGTGTGGAGGCACTGCCAGGAAATCTAACCTGTTTGTCAGGAGAAAACCCAAGTTATTCACTCGTTAGCAGCACTGTAAGACCCCTTGTGCGTGGTCAGCCAGTTTCTTTTGCCCTCTGATCCCAGCTGACGAAACCGATCCCTGCTACCCCAAAAGTCAAACGGGAACATGCTAATACCAGAGCAATACAAAGAGTGGATCTGCAAGTGATACCACAGGCATGAATGAAATATTAAAAGCTGAAAAAGGCAAAAAAGATCTCTGGAAAAACTTGCCTGTAGCCTCCAGGGGTTTGTTCTCGAGTTTCAAGGGAAGCAGCGTTAGAAGAGTCACCTTTATCCGGTGTGGTCTTCTTGACTGCAGTCCCCTGCCAGACACCCACAGGATCTCAGATGCTTCCAACCTAAACATTGGAAGAATAGAAGCACATGAGAGAACAGAGTTAGATAATACATAAAAAGTAAGTTAAGAAAATCAAATAATAAAATGAAAACTGAACTCGTTTGCTGAGCTTTTTTCCCCACAAAAAAGGCAGCCAGGCCATCCTGTTAAACTGGTTAGCCAGAAGGAACGACTAATTCCTGCTGGGCATCTCTCAAGGCTCCGAAATGGTTAAGAAATACTGCTGCTGTTGTCAAAATGACAGAATTGGCAGGAAGGAGGAAAAGTTAAATTTCAGGTAACACCAGTAATGAAGAAAATGAGTGTCAGTGCACAAGTTACTCAGCACAGTGCTCCACAGTAATTAAGGACAGCAGACAACACAGCTATCGAGTACGCAGATGGGTAAAACTGCTCCAGCCCCATAGAATGGAGGATCCCAGTCACTTGGCCACAAAGAGAGAGAAAAGGAGGAATGAAGATGTGAAATTATGCGTGGTTTGCCATTTCAGTTCCTACGCTGGTGTTCAGGCCAACCACACTCTGCTATAGAGGTCAATGCCAGCTGGAGCTGGTTGAGTTGCAAAGTACACAAACAAATAGAAAAATATTTTCCTGTATGTGAAGAGCACAGAGTTCAGCTGGCCAAAGCGTGCAGAATGCTCCTACTCCTGCTGCCGAGGGTTTCCCCAGACAGCAGAGCTTTGTGAAGGTACCTGTAAACATGTGCAGTGTTCTTGAAGTTGTACAAAAGCTTTTCCAGTGAAAACTGTAATCCCGAGTGTGCCACTAACAGTCATCGCAGCTTAACTGACAAAAAAAGGTATCTTATTGGCAACTAATAATGAGACTAGCTCTAGTAACTATTGAAATGAGGGAGAAAAAGACGAGAAAGGGAGAGAAACACGCCCATGTACAATTTGTGATCTTTAATGGAAATTGCTTACATCGGTTTAAATTAATTACAACTTGCTTTTGCTCTATGATATATTAAAATTGCAAGAGAGATTTCTAAGCACAGTCAGCTATCTAGTTACTAGAACACATCATTTCTTGCTTGTCTGTTTTGCTTTAGTATTTAATATCCAGCGTTAAGGGAAAAAGCAATACAATTGTGTCACATCTTTGGAGACTGTTCACAGCTGAGCGGTAAGTGAGTATGTCCTAAAAATACCATGAACGGGACACATTTCAGGCTACCCAGTCAAAATGATAAACTTTCCATTTAAAAGCCATGTACAGTTGAAGTAGCGCATTCATCTTTCTTTCGTTCTGCAGAGACATGAACGACAAAGCTGAAGTTTTATGTACTGAGATCCTGCACTCAGTAAAGGCAATGGCACAATTCCCATCGTAGCCAGAGTTTCTTGTCACCGAGTACTTGCTGTCTATAGACCGAGCCATTACGGCAGTGCAGTATGTGGAAACACTGTACGTGTTCATACTTTCCTACAAATTAATCATTTGGGTTCACACAGGTGAACCATAAATCATGATTCTCCTAAATCAGGAATCTAGCAAGCAATAAGCTGGAAAAAAAATTACAAATAATCAAGCTTGCCGGAATTCAGAAACCTGACTCCAAATTAGCAGAGAATGAGAACTCAAATCCAAAAAATACTGCCTAAAATTGCTGATGCCAACATCACAAAACTTTGAGAATCCAAAGCCCACTTTCTTATTTCCGCATCCGTTTACTAAGTTGCGTTGTACTGTGGGTTGTGTTCTGCTTAAAATTACCCCTATGCGCATTGATCTGTGTAGGAGTTAGTTCACCGTGGTGTCCCATCATAACACCATCACCACGAGTACCGCAGTGGACTATTACGTGATCAACGCAGCTGGAAGGAAAATTCCGTTCTAGCTGCTGGACACAGAAAAAATCCCCGTGTATTCTTTGGCCAACAAAATAGATGGTACCTAATGCTACCATATGCTATCTCCTCAGGTGTTGGCCCAACAGAAATTGGAAGGGAAAGAACTACTGACTGGCACAGTGGCTTCATCTTGGGATGATCACAGGCTGAGATCCCTATCTCCTAAATTTGCTTATCTTGAAAATAACTGCATAAAAGGGAATAAACATAATCTGAAAAGAGTTGTGAGAAGTATTTGACTTGTTGCTGCCACTGAACTTAGAAAGTTAAAGCTGAAAACATAATTTCCTACAAATCCAAAATTACTTGACCACAATTCTAGACCCAATGGAGTTTAATGATGTCTCATTCTTTTAAATTAGACTTCCAATTTAGGAAAAGAAAAGATGGGAATCTGCAGAGTAATGAAAGTAAAACATAACCTAAAAATAGAAAGGGTACATATGATCAAATAAAAAATTCAGGGAAGGGAACATTTCACCAAATGAGAAAGTCCACAGAGGATTTCCAGAGCAACTCTCCTCCTTGTACTGAAAAAGTGACGGAAGAAACCTTTATTCATTTATCCCTTGGGCAAATATTTCTTTTTTGTTGTCACTGCTTTCTCTGAAAGACCTCTTTCAGCTGTAACAGAAGTCAACTTCAGCCACCTCAATGTCCGCAGCCCTTAACAGCCGTGGTTTGTGCAGAGCCGGCACCAAAGTCCTCAGCTCCTCAACGCCGGCGGGTCAGGGCCGGCAGCGCTGGGCAGTACGACGCCCACAGACAGCTGAGAAAAAATGGGCCCTGACCAGTGCAAATCAGAAGTCAGAGAGGTCTGCCTTTGTAGTGAATCATAGCTCAAATAAAGTATAGAAGGGACTGACAGTATTCCCAAGAAAACCCAAGAATATGTCCATTTTCTTATACTGTACAGGTGCCTTTGTCACCCATTGCTGCCACCCAAGGATCTTAATGGCTGAGGCGATTATACAAACGATCAATGGATGTAAATGAACTCTGGAAATATCGATGGTTTATTGGCTGGTGAAGCATTTAACCTTCAAGATGATACGGCTTCAGCACCGTCTACGAGCGCCTGAGTACTGACTGCAAGCAGGAGATTGACTTTGCAAACGTTTCGACAGAACCCGGCTGCCTCCAGCCTGCAGCCAGCCTGTCTCCTCGTGTCTGACAATAATGCTGTCCCTAGGAGTTTCTGCAGTAGTTTTAGCCTCTGTATTCAATATTTGGCAGAAAATTTAGTGCAGCAAAAATGTCCAAATTACAAACTTCAGGGTTCTCCTTGTAGACAGAAACAGCGAGTCTTTGCTCGCTGTACCAGACCGTCAGCCTGGGCTAGAAATCATGTTGCTTCCATAACAGCAAAATCAGAGTCCTTATCAGCAAAGTCTCTCTCGACTGGGAGGTTCAATCTATATCTCGAATCTAAGCAGACAGTTTATTTTTGTAATTTTAGCTTTTATACCAGTTTCACTCCTATATGCTTGAAATACTAAAATTATAAATGGATAAGTATTAATTTTCTATAAAGATAGATGCACACATATGGATACGAATACATATTCACATAGCATCATCATATACAAACCTCACATCTAGATTAAGTGCGTAAGTGTGATGGCAGTTTGTGCCTGATAGGTTTTTAAATAGCATAAAAGCAAATTCCCTCTCACTCTGGCATGAATGTTCTGTAAGACGCTGTTCTGTACCTGTAAGAAACAATAAACTGGAGGGAACTAAGAGATGATTTCATATTTTATTTTAAAACCAAGTAGAACATAAAATGAGTATTTCCCCCAGAAGAGCTCTCTTGATTTTAACTAACCCACTACAGTAAAACAAAGGAGAAGTACATTAAAGCGAGTTCTGCGGGAGCTTTTTGTATCTGGCAGAGTTTCTCCGGAGCCCCGGGAATGGCAGGATAGCACATCTGGAAGACGCAAGAACAAAACAGGATATTTAGAATCATTTTTCTTGCTCACGGGAGGGAAGAGCACTGCAGGCCCTCTGCACACACCAACGCAGCTCCGCAGCGCTGGTTTACTGTATTTGCTTGAAAAATTACAAGGAATGGGATTTAAAGGAGACTCCATATGATATTGCTCTAGAGTGCTTTTTGCAGAGAATTCACTCAGGGCAATATCCCGGAGCACTGTATCCTGCATAGATACGGATTCAGTCCTGCAGCAAACATTCCCTGCCATGTCCCGAAGTCTGAGAATTTTCCAGCAGTATTTAGGCACCATAAACACAAGTTTCTCTGTTGACTACAGTCACCTCCAGCTTTCATGGTCATAAAATCTCTTCCGGATCTCATATTTTAGAATCAAACTTTCACATACGTAACATTAATGATGTATGTAGTACAGCGTGCGACAGAAGAGGTCTGAGCTGTAGCTACATACAGGACCTTCTGCTTCTTATTCCTTATTTAAATCAATGAGAAGGGAAACTTCCTTCCCGGTAGGTTTGTTCTTTGAAGATGACTCTTGTATGTCTGTTCCCCCGAGTTCACGGGAAAGAGACTCTCACCCTTGGAGAAGATCGGAAATAAAAGAAGTAGTCCCAAACTATAGCTGGTTTCTGCACGTCGCAGTTCCTGATGCTGGCAGTGTGGCTCTGCGGGGATAACCCAAGCCTTCTAGGAAAATGGTTGCAAGGTCAGGAGTAGGTCTTCTGTCCAAATTGCTGCAGGTAAACTTTGCCAGCTTCTTTACTCCTGTTGAGAGACTCAGATCAATTCTACCAAGGCAATTCGCTGGACTGACCCTGCTCCTCCCACAGTGTTACCTTGATTCTGAATTTTATATAGAGGTTTTCCTTTGTGTTATTATTCTAAAAACGAGACAACTTTGCTTGCGCAGTCGGTGGTGACATTTCCATCCTGCTATTTCAGTCACCCATTAGCAAAACAAAGACGACGATTCTGATGTGGGAACCTCAGCTAGGCACTCTCCCACATACGGTTTTTAAAGCAAAGTGGCCCAAGTTATCTTATTTTGGCAGACACGTAATATTAGCACCAAAAAACAGCCTATACCTAACACTCCAAGCCCTAGGAGATCCAGCAAGAAGCAGCAATTGTTATTCTGCCTTCTCTTCTGCTCTAACTGACCCCAGTCCTAATTAAACCTGAGTGATGCTGAACAGAGCCAAGCTTAAATATAAACCATTGCAGAACCAGCAACTCGTTCAGCTTGCAAGGAGCCTTGAGAGACCTCCAGTCCTCCTGCTTTCAGAGCAGGGTGAACACGGATTCCAGACCGTGTTCCTCAGCGCTTTACCCAGACGGGAGCTGAAGACCTCCAAGGTCAGCGATGTCTTCTTTGGAGTGTTGTGGGCTTCTGTTTTTGTGATTAATTATCCTCTAAATGAAAAATATTTTTCCTTATCTCTGGTCCTGTGCTTCAATTTATGTTCACTGTCTGTTAGTCTTCTGCTGCGCGCCCCAGTAAAGAGCCTGGCTCTCCCTCATTGGTGCCAGAAAGTGGATATCAGGTCCCCTCTAAGCAAGTCCAGTTCCCCTGGCTGCCTCTTCTAATTTCCGTACCATCTTGTTTGTCCTCCAGTGGCCTTCCTCCAGTTCATCAGCATCTCCCTTATACTCCCTTCATCCAAACCTGGAAGAAAACTAAGAAAAGTGCAAGGACGTACAGAAGCCAGGAGAAATGTCACCAATCCAAACCTTAAATATCACGTACTACAACCAATATCATTTAACCAATATATCCCACAGCCGGAGTGCTCACAACTGGTGTAAACGGTCCTACTCTTTTCCTGGTCTCACACAGTCATGCACCTCACCTCTGCCTTAAAAGGCAGCCTTGTTTCAATTCTGCTAACGAATCTGAAAAGACGCTATGGAGGTGCTTAAGTGCTCCAGCAGGTCCCTGAGAAAACAACAAAAGAAATCGCTGACGATGAAGGCAGGCATTTGACTGCCTCCCAAAGAGAATAATATCCCCAAGACCATCAAGATGCACTCAGCTACTTCCAGCTACACGGGATGAAGACTCTAATGACAAAGTTTCTTCCTAAACATGTTCTTTGCCCTTAGTTGCTTAAGATTCGTCTCTATTGCCCTACTACCAGAGACAGTTATGTGGGAACCTATCTATAGTTCCAGGGCAGGAATTTCAATTGGCAGTAGATTAAGTTGGAGGTGGAGAGAAGAAGTAAATGAGGGCATTTTTCTTGTATCTTACAAAATCACTACCTTTCCTTACAACTGGATATGTCATCACTCCAGCAACTGATATATCTGAATTACAGTGGCTCCAATTATTTAAATTTCACACCACTTTTCTTCAGGAGCTCTGCATAGTCCACCGGCAGATACAGGTTTTCTTTATGCCTACCGAAGCACTGGTGGTTCTGAATACTGGGTCACCTTATGAATAGCAATCGTAATCTATGGTTTTTACTCTGAGCATTTTCCCAGTGATAGTTTTAGATATTAGCAATCTTACCAGAAAGTAACAAAGCAGCTAAGAAAGCCTCAGTCTCCCCAGCCCCCTCAGCCCAAGAGGAGAAGTGCTAGCTGACAGGGGTTCGATCTGGTCCCTATTTAGCAAGCATCACGTTATAGTGCAGTAATCATTTTCCCCTTGCTCTCTACGAAGTGGGGAGTGAAGTTACCATCATGCTGTTAACAATGTGAGAGATTAAGGAGTCCATTTCCAAATCGCTGCAATGAAACACAATTGGCAGGCAGGGTGAGGATGAGAATAAAAAAAAATAAATGGTACAAGTAGCAGGCTGAAGGAGCAAATCGCACTTTCGAAGCAAGGCACGGGGCTTGGCTGTGTGTTTTCTTTGGAAGAATTGTAGGAACTGTCTCCTAAGGCAATTAGGAGCGGTTAAGGTGACAGGTAAGCTCTGCAGAGCCAAACCCGAGCTACAACTGCTCTGCACAAAGGGACTGAGGAGGGGGAGTGCGATTTCACTCCCCTTTCGCACACCAAACAGCTCCTTCTCACTGCTTTAGTTAAACTATAAATAAAAGTGTCCTGTCATCATCTCCTCTGATCCACCTCCTCTGTTCTCCTTCGGGATGGCTCTGGCTTTCCTGTATCGCCCATGGAAGAGCAAGAACCCAGGGGAACCTCGCAGGGGCCTCGCGCCGGGGACGTTCAGGTAGCAGGTGCCCCTCTGGATCCCCCTCCCCACGCCAGGCATGCTTCAAGGTCCTTGGGACGGAGGCTTGGCAACTGGGCACCTTCCCTGGGCCCCGGATGGCTGGCTTTTAATAGCAGGAGTTACAAAGTCCACTCTTCCGTTAATAGACTGAATATTAGAGAAGAAGTGCTTGGGCGCAGCTTATCTTCTCTAATAGAACACACAATGTGCGATGCTTTCAGATATGGGCGCAGTCTGCGCCAAACACGAGTGATAAGGCAAAACCGGAGCAAAGAGATCATTCAGCTAAGGACCAACCTGCATGCATCTCAAACAAAGCTTCATTTGGGGAGTTTTCTTTTAATAAAGAAAAAACCGTTTTTTCCTTAAAAAAAAGAAGACTTTGTCTTTAAAAAAAAAAGAAAAAAATTTCAGTGTTCATATAGCCATAGTGTGTATGAATGTACTGTTGCGATTTACATTTGCCTTGCCTCAGACTCCATGTTTTTAGCTGGGATAGCAGGAAAACGTTCTTCTCAAGACATCTCTGCCTCAGCCAGAAGCCCCTGTCTAACCCGAAGAAGTGCGTTACCCTCAGAGCTGCAAGAAGCAGGATCCCTTGGGAAAGTACCAGGCAAACGGAGCTACAGATGCTCCAATTGCTTCTCAGGCTTCCAGTCCTTAAATAACATGATAATATCAGGGAAATGGCAGAGACAAAGACTAATGTGCCTCCTTTTGTCCCCGTTTGGCTTCTCATTTGCTATCTTGTTTGTGTAGAATACAAACCCTTCCAGGCATAGGCTCTTCATTCCCACACAGTGCGTAATACAATGGGACCCTAACGGATGCCTACAGACGTTTCCCTAATATATTGGTATTATACAACATGTCATCTTGGGGGTTGCTGACTTTTGCGTTTGTGTTTTTAACACAGGAATTCAGAAAAGGGCTCATAAAAGAGCAGAGCCACCTCGTAATGCATTTTAAACCCATTTTCCATTTTACAAATCCACATCCTCCTTGCACTTGGAGAACATAAAGGAGTTCAGATAAGAACTGGAACCTCTCAGGTTCCCTTCCCTCCCAACAGATGCTGAACAATTTAACTCCCTTTTTTTTCCTAGATGGCTGCATCTGCTCGGCACGGGGTTGATTTATACCGGACATTAGAGCACCGTGCTCAGGAGCTTGCTAATCTTTCAAAAACACTTTAGCGCATCAGCTCTGTCTGGTCCTCTGTGTGTCTGCGCACAAACAAAATATATATGCACAAGCACACAGAGCATCAGACACATATATATGTATATATATTTTTATGTGTATATATATGTATATATATTTATGTATATACTTTTTTTTTAATATATATATACACACACACAAACATATGCACTTTTATTCCCCCTTTGTGAGAAGGCAATGCTTTTGATGCCGGCTGAAACAATTATTTCAGTTACTGCAGACAAATGAGTGGGCAGTGGACAACATCAATAACACGTACTAAATATTTCACTAAAAGGCAGAGATCTGTCAGGACAACGTTTGAGAGGCATCTGGTGGGTCCCACAGAAGCACTCCAGGGTTGGTATATGGTCCGAATGTTAAGTTTTACGTCTCACCTCAAACAAAACTTAGATTTCTGGTCAAGTGAAGAAGTTGTTAGAAATCAAAGTGTGCCATGCTACAGCTAGTACCCCAGGACAGAGAACTGAGTAGCTCCTAAACTCCGCTGAAGTCAACAGGAATGCATAATGCTTCCCGGAGTCTGAGATTATGTAAACACCACCATTAAATGAAAAAAAAAGAGACATCCATTCCTTGCTCTTTTCTAATTTTTTACAGGATGCAGTTCTAGGGTTCATTTGTAAACATCAGAAAGATTCGTTGATTATAGATTTTCGGTTTTCTTTCTTTTTTCCTTTTTTTTTTTTTCTTAGTTTTTAGTTTTAAACTCTTTGGGCTCTTGTTGTAAGTCAGTGTGACAGTGTCTCATACCTCTAATAGTCTGACCCTGAAGCGTCCATAGCATGGATCAAATGATCGGGATAACAGCTCAGGATATGGGAACAGACAGGTTTGACTTTTTATCATTCTAAAGCCTCCTTCTCTAGGCAAGGGCGAGAATTTTGGCTTAGCTCTACAACGGTATTTGGATGCCTTATTCCTATTTAAGTATCTAATACTTATTACATAGAAGCTACATATGTAAACACCTCCACAAATCTGGGATTGAATATTTGAGCTTTGCACCCTTCCATCTGTGAAACAAGGGTAACCATACTTCTGGAAAGTATGATTAATTTTTTATAAGCTTAATTTTTCTGGAAAATTAATCCTTCAGAGTTAATCCAGCACTTCACTAGTTAAACAGAAACAAAGGCAAAAGCAAAAGTTTATCCAAGCACCCTTCTCCTGTTCAGCTTCATTCATCCCCCCCAGGTTTAGCCTCTCTTAGACCCAGTCTATCCCAGCCACCCCAGAAAGAGGATATTTCACGGAGGAGTCTACTTCTGTAGGGACACTCGGAAAACGAAGACAAACCCATTAAAGGCATGAAGTCAGCGTGCAGCAGTTAAAGCACGCTGAATTCCCACGTGACCCCTCTCTCAGAGCGAGCCGTACTCCTGATTCGCAATCCTCCTTCCAGGAGGATTAACATGGATTATCGACTGGCAGACTGACAGCCCTCAATACGCAACTGCGACTGGGGGATCATCGGTGTCACGTCGCTCTTCCCAGTGCATTCCTGCCGTGCCAGACTCGGAACCGTTTCATGTTTTCACTGATGACAGAATTAAAAAATCATCATGGTTAAAGTTTGCTAATGGCACAAAGATAGAAGAAAATGGGTAACTGGCGCAGAGAAATCCAGTGCATTTGGTAACTTGGATGTAGGCTAACAACACGCATTTTAAAACAGCAACATGTGGAGTGCCAGCTCTGTGACCGAAGAGCATCGCAGGATGGGGACTTCAGGAAGCCGTGGCTGAAGGCAGCTGGAGCGTCCAAACAGAGAAACGCCTGACCTTGTATTCCCAGCACTGCGTTGGGCCCAAAAGATGAACACCGCCTATGACTGGAGAGACAGAAATACTGAGAAACAGCTGGAAAATCCTGTTATTTCTGTAACTGGCACAAGTTTGCCAGCTTCTGAAGTACCGTGCCTAGTGCTGGCATCAAAGTGAGAGGCAGACCGCTGGTTTGGAAAGGACTCGGGGAAATGCAGCAGAAATACCAGAAAAAAATAAGATCTCATAGATTTGCTGGAGGGAAGAGTAAGGGGATTACTTCATGGACAGTTATACATACCGAAGGTCAGGGACAAAACTTTTATTTGGCTCGTTGGTTTAACGAACTACATCATAGCATGGCCCAAGCTGAGCTCACACGGGGGGATGTTGGGAAGCCTGCACACGTGTCCTTGGCGATGGGGACCATCAAGTGAGGATTTGCCAAACGTGGCTGTCAACTTGCAGCCCCTAGCAATCTTTACATCAGGAGTGGATGTTTTCCTAAAAGAAATTAGCTAAGGGAAGTCTAGTGATGCTAGTGTCTGCCTAAGCAGATGACGATAATAATCCCTTCCAGGCTTATAAAACTGCAAGACCATGCTTTTGTATTTCCCTGTTTAAAACGCTCCGTATAAATGATGTCGTGACGATGGTGTCGGCGCTGAAAGAGCTGGAGACTTACGGTTTTAAACATAGTCCAGGAGAATCCTTACACAAATGGTCACCCAGGGGTTACAATTTTACTGCTAAGATAATGGCTTCTCTCTCTTGCTCAGCATTTTATTGGGAATATTGATCCTGCCCTGCGCTAACTGGGCTGGGGTGCTCATACCCCAGCTGAGATATTTACAGTTGCCTGCTGCTATGGTCCTGCAGTGCTGTGACATAGGTCACTTGTACCTAGCTAAACCATATTATTCATTGTTTGCTTTCCTAGGTTCCAATTTGTACGGGTTTGAAGTACCACTTTAAAAGCATTAATGCCTGTTTTCGTACATGTTTGCTACTAAAATTGAAAATAGCTCTTTGTGTTGCCTTGGATAAGGAATGAGGACACCATGAACCCTTAACAGTAAGATGATGATATTCTCCTCCATAATGCAGTTCTCCATGTTAGTGCAGCACTCTGTAAAACAGTACTGTATTTCTAAAGCAAATGCAGATAACCTCAAGCAACCTCAGTCTTCCACTGACATTCAGTTGCAGACCGCTTTTATAATGGTAATATATAGGAAAGCTGTCATCTTGTCATCTCAAGAGCCGTGGTCCATCACTTTATAAACCATTCTGACACTGGCTGACAAGAAATGTCAATTTTTTTAATTATTATTTTTATATTTTTAGAGTAGATCGGCTATCTGGTCTCTTGGACCAATACACTTAAAATTTTGTATCCAGCCTGAGTTTCTACAAATAATAATTTGATGGATTGGCCATAAGGAAAAAAAAAGCTAAATTTATGACAGTGCCATATTGCCTCCACATGCTGCCATTTCCACTTCGCTCCCACTAAGCTCATTCTTGGCCTGGGTGAGTGAAAGATGCCAAGGGTCACCACATCTCGTTCGTACTTCTGGAAAAAACTTCAGAGCATCTGCTTTGGAAAAGCCACCAGAGCCATGGCATTTATGGCTTTCGTGGGCCAAGGCTACTGGCCCTGACACTTGCTCCTGTTAGATTCTGGTTTTATCTACCTAAACCTTGTCCAACTATGGTGTCTGGCTGAAGTTTCTCCTCCAGGTGAGAACTAGTCTTAATTTTCTCAGAAATTCTTAACCAAAGTATTGTTCCAATGTTAGGATACAGAAACCAGATTTTTTTACATCCTGTCTTTTATGTAAGAATCATTCATTTTTTACAAATTTTACTCTGTTTTGGGGAGGTTTTGGGGGGAGCCAAAAGTGACACATGAGCAACTTGCTCCAATATCCAGTAAGTCGTCCTGATTTCAAAGAAATGCCATTCACTTGGTGGAACCTGCTTCATCTCTGGCCAAGTCTGTCCCAAACCCCGGTGCCGGGGCAACGTTTGTGTAACGAAGCTGGCACAGATGCAACTGCCAAGTCCCTGGGTCAAATGGGTCCTGGGGATTTTGATCTGCGTAACTCAGAAGAGGATTGAACCCATGTGATACCAGCGCCTGCTTTAGAAACTTTCGCGAGATGCGCATTGGATTTGCTTTATCCCTTCGAAACAGCAGCAGGAAGTAATCTCTAAGAAATATTGTAAAGCATTCGTGTACTCTTCCTAAGTGATGGCTCCATTACAGACTTACAGTAATGCATTATTATCCTAAGCCTAGTGCTTACTTTGGAAATCAGGGAAGAAGTGCTAATATGCCACAAATCTGACACAAAAATGATCTCTCAGGCAAAAAAAATAATGGCTATTGCAATAATACTGTAGTGTCTGGTTGTCTCTGTGCTAATGGAAATGGGGGAAAATTCACTGAAGAGGGAGAAAATCAACTCAAGAGCTATTTGCAGGCAAAGAGCAATAGAAATCTGATGAGACCCAGTCTCCAGATGACTCCGTGGGGAGCGGGCATCCCCCTTCCCGAGGGGCAGCTGCTGGAAGTCACCGCCCGCACCGAGGAGGACGGGAAGAGGGGGGACGCCTGCTCCTGCCCGGCGGGGCACCTCCACCTCCAGCTCCCGCGCCTTCTCCCGTTTGGAGAGTAAGACACAACTGAAGTGGCCCCTTGCCTCCACCTGTTGAAAACCCTATGGGCCGCAAGTACATTTGCTTTGCAATTATTATTGCCAATTTAAAACTAAAGCCCTCTTTGAGAAGACGAAGAACAATTGAGTCACAAGGCTGGCTTTTTTTGTTGGTGCAACTACGAAATTCACTCCGCCCTACAAGCACATTGCGGCGCTGATTAAGCTCAGCTTGACTTCAGCTCAGTTTAGTCCTGACAGCTCCACTTCCAAGGACTCAGTCAGCTGGCTGAATGACATCCTCCTGTGGGTAACCACGTCCCTAACACACTTGTATCTGAAAGTGGTGACAGACCCTGAAGCTGCCTCAGTTTCTCATTCTGGGAGTCCTCAAACTTAACTGAAGAGAAATGATGACTTTTCCTGTCCCAGGTGCCAACTTGAACTCAAATACTTCTTTTCTTGGCAACATTTCTTGCCACCTTCCTGGGCTGCACATGCTGTGAATAGTCTAAGTCACATTCACACCACAGCAAGGCAGCTCTCTCAAGCCTTTACCAGTATCTCATCACCTGACAACCAGAGCAGCATTTCTTTTTTAACTACATCTTTCTGATGTGAATCCCACAAATACCACAAATCAGTCACTAACCTTTGAAAGAAAAATGTTTAATGAAGTAATAATTTTTTAAAATATATTTTTATTCATATCCAGGTACTATCGCTTCCACCCACGGCTTTACTTAGCACACCATTACACTCAACACAAGAAGTGAAGCGCAAATAGCCATGATTTCACTGTATAGGGTATGTAATGCAATCTTCCATTGCCTTGTGATAATTTGGCAGACTGACATGAGTTTGAGCAAGACAAAACTGACATCCATATAGATTTAAAAATACACAAAACGATCACATCAGCTAGCAGTTTCTGTTAGATTACATAGGGCTTTTTTTTCTTTTGGAAGACTCCCTCCTCTGATTTTCCACACCGGCTGTGGGCAGGCTCGGCCTCCCGGCCTCCTGGCCTCCCGCCGCCATCCCAGGGGCTGGGGGAGCAGCAGGCCCCCCGCACCGCACCGGCCGCCCAGCGCGGCTCGCGCCGCCCCTGCGGGCAGTGCAGCTGCCGGCACAGGCAATCACTTCGCAGCTACTTATGAATAAAAAACAAGGACAGATTTTTGAGCCCCGGCTTGGAAGTCTTCACTGTTGGTAGCTGCATTTGGCAACATAGATGTGGGTTTGGTTTTCTTCCTTCAAAGACCACGAGCTTAGCCTGGGGGCTGAGAAGATGAACCCAGGCAGTGCATCCCACCTCCCCGTTGTCCATAGGCCATGACAAAGCTGATCTCAGCAGCAACCCACCCGCCTACCCTGCCCGCCACGGGGCCAGCGCACCGGCACTCTGCTGCTGGAAGCCACAGCGCACAGCGTTTGGGGATCCTGAGCCACAGCCTACAGCACGGCTACAGCAGTGTGTGTTTTAACTGAAGCTGGCGGGGATGCGACTGTCCAACTCAGAGCTTGCACAGGGTGGGAGAAACCGCTGCTTCAAGCCGGGCATGCGTATTGACTCCAGCGATGACGGGCCCCAACCGGGGTCCCTGCTCCGAGCTGCTTGTACCAGCTCACCCCCAGCCTCTCCCGGCAGCGAGCAGGCTTGCCTGTAGCCAGCAGTGTGGGAGGAGTTTCACATTTGTTTTCGGGGGGGAAATCTGAAATTATAAAGCCTCATAAGCTTTGCTGTAAGAGGGAAACAGTATCATGAAACTGAACAACTGCACGAGTCTCCTGTACATCTAGGGACAGCAAAAGCCGTGATGTAAATCCCTGATTATCTAAGGCTTGGCAGGAGGCAGAAATGATCTCATGCTTAAAGATCAAACAAAGGTATATGGTCAGATCCTCAGCTAATTTAACAGACAGAGTTGTAACTAAATCCATCTATTTGTACCAGCCAACGAGCTGCCCGCTGTCTATTTTTACAAATAAAGATTTTTTTTTCATGGTGAATGCTCAGTGTTTTTCACAGTGCTGCATTTCCCCTTGTGCAGTTTTAAATGGATTATTGCAATGATTCATTTTATTAAGCCATTTTTATTTTAACCTTTTGCCCTTTTCACTTCATGCAGTGGATTTGTCACAGTCTCTAAGTGGTGTATTCAAATATAATTGCGCAGATGCTCTGCAACATCATCAATTTGCTCATTTAGCAAAGGGCAGTGCTTGAAGGATATGCAAGCACAAGTCTAGTATCAACTTCAAAAAAGCCTGAAGCTGATATTGGTTAATATTTCTTCTTCTAGCTTGTTAAAGGGACTGAACAAAGGACGTAACGCCAGCCAGCAAAGTGCTGACACATCACTGTTGATCAAGACAGTCAAAATGGCACGAGACACTGAAGGGGGAAAATATTCTTCGCCCCAGACACAAGCAGTCTGGGACAGAAACGTAAAAATAGAAAGTCACCCAGGCCACCGCAGCAGTCAGCTGGCAGGGAAATATTGAAGACTTCCAAAGTACTTCCCACACTTCACACACTGCAGAACATCAAAAGGAGCTATTTTTTTCACTCTCTTTTCTCATATCAACAGACTGTTGTACCCCTCGAGCTCTCAGCCAGCAGGCTGCATGCAGGGGTCACGAAGGTATTAACATTTCCCCCTCCATCCCCCTGACAAACACCGGTGCCCGCTTTAAATGGAGTAACTGAGGTCAGACTGGAAATGTTAACAAGTGTTGGGGAGGTGATATTTACAAACAGGATACAAGAATCACCTGGAAAGGAGGAGAGAACAAACCAGAAATGGGCATTATGCCACGGTATAAACCAGCAGTGAGCCACCTGCAAAAACATGTAGCTGCCCCTGCCCCTGCCCCAGCCCCTGCCCCAGCCCCTGCCCCTGCCCCGGCTCCTGCCCCTGCCCCGGCTCCTGCCCCGGCCCCTGCCCCGGCCCCTGCCCCGGCCCCGGCTCCTGCCCCTGCCCCGGCTCCTGCCCCTGCCCCGGCCCCGGCCCCAGCTCCTGCCCCTGCCCCGGCCCCTGCCCCAGCCCCTGCCCCTGCCGCTGCCCCTGCCGCTGCCCCAGCCCCTGCCCCAGCCCCTGCCGCTGCCCCTGCCGCTGCCCCTGCCGCTGCCCCAGCTCCTGCCCCTGCCCCAGCCCCAGCCCCAGCCCCAGCTCCTGCCCCTGCCCCTGCCCCTGCCCCTGCCCCTGCCCCTGCCCCAGCCCCAGCCCCAGCTCCTGCCCCTGCCCCAGCCCCAGCCCCAGCTCCTGCCCCAGCCCCAGCTCCTGCCCCTGCCCCTGCCCCTGCCCCTGCCCCTGCCCCTGCCCCTGCCCCAGCCCCAGCCCCAGCCCCAGCTCCTGCCCCTGCCCCAGCCCCAGCCCCAGCTCCTGCCCCAGCCCCAGCTCCTGCCCCTGCCCCTGCCCCTGCCCCTGCCCCTGCCCCTGCCCCAGCCCCTGCCCCAGCTCCTGCCCCTGCCCCAGCCCCTGCCCCAGCCCCTGCCCCTGCCCCTGCCCCAGCCCCTGCCCCTGCCCCAGCCCCAGCTCCTGCCCCAGCCCCAGCTCCTGCCCCTGCCCCTGCCCCTGCCCCTGCCCCTGCCCCTGCCCCAGCCCCTGCCCCAGCCCCTGCCCCTGCCCCTGCCCCAGCCCCTGCCCCTGCCCCTGCCCCAGCCCCTGCCCCTGCCCCAGCCCCAGCCCCAGCCCCTGCCCCTGCCCCTGCCCCAGCTCCTGCCCCAGCTCCTGCCCCAGCTCCTGCCCCAGCCCCAGCTCCTGCCCCTGCCCCAGCTCCTGCCCCTGCCCCAGCTCCTGCCCCGGCCCCTGCCCCGGCCCCGGCTCCTGCCCCGGCCCCTGCCCCGGCCCTGCCCCTGCCCCTGCCCCTGCCCCTGCCCCAGCTCCTGCCCCAGCTCCTGCCCCTGCCCCTGCCCCTGCCCCTGCCCCTGCCCCAGCTCCTGCCCCAGCTCCTGCCCCTGCCCCTGCCCCTGCCCCAGCTCCTGCCCCTGCCCCTGCCCCTGCCCCAGCTCCTGCCCCAGCTCCTGCCCCTGCCCCAGCTCCTGCCCCAGCTCCTGCCCCTGCCCCGGCCCCGGCCCCTGCCCCTGCCCCTGCCCCTGCCCCTGCCCCTGCCCCTGCCCCAGCCCCAGCTCCTGCCCCAGCCCCAGCTCCTGCCCCAGCTCCTGCCCCTGCCCCTGCCCCTGCCCCTGCCCCTGCCCCAGCCCCGTGTGGTTCCAAGAAGAGCACTATTGAACTGGGGCAGCTTCAAAGCAAAGAGATTCAAAGAGGGGAAGCAAATGTGACCAGAGCTTCCCAGCAAGGGACGAGCAAGCAGGCCGGGCTCTTCAGCCTGAAAGAGACACCTGGGAAGATCCAGGAGAGCTCTGTGCAACCTTGGGGGCCTGGGGAAGGTTGAGGGGTTGCTGTTCAGTGCTGCTCCCCGGGCAAGACCTAGAAGGTGCCAGTGCGGCAGCCTCAAAAACAAGGAAGGTACTTTCTACCTAAAGTGGAGTTTAGCTCTAGGATTCTTTGACACAGGATATTGTGGATATAAAAAAAATTAAAATTATACCATGAAAAAAAAGCCATCAGCGAAGTTCTAGGACAAAAATCCTCTAAGGGGCTATTAAAGGCCAGGTACGACCTCTAGCTTGGGATGTCTTTGAGCATCAGGCGGCTGGCAGTCGCACTAGAGCACATCCCTGGCTGCTCCTTCGTATCTGCTCTTGGCCACGGCTGGAGACAAGTTCCTCACCTGGCTGTGCTTTGTGCCCTGGGCTGATACTGGTGCTCGCCTCGCAAATCCACCGGACTCATCTCCGCGTCACTGTCAGAGAAGGGGGACTGGCACAAACACAGCACCAATGATGTGCTCCAGCACAGTAATTACTTTGTTCCATCTGTAAAGTTGTTTATAATGAACATAAAGACATATTGCTGATTTTCACTGCTCTACTGTATTTCCTCTCTCTAAACGGCTCCAGCATCAAACAAGAAATTCCGAGCTTTGCCGTCTTCCTCTCCGAAGCGGCTGTAAGCATCCATCAGTAAGAAGGCAATCCATTAGGACAGGAAAAAAAGATTTGGGACTCACGTTCCCCCCTGCCGCACACCGCCTTTAAAAGCAGTTTTCCATACAGGGGCTATTACAGTTATGTGGTTGTGCTCACCTCGTGGGGCCTTGCGTTGCTCAGATTTAGCAGAAGCCCTCACTTGCCGACAACGAAGCTCTGAAATGGTGGCACTAGTTCTCCTAAAACCTCAGATTTGTTCTTCTCTTTTTGAAAAAAAAAGGTCAAATGAACCTGTTGTCCCCCCTAGTAGCCAACACGGAGGCTGGAGAATGAATAAACCAAACGAGCACACTGAAATCTAGACATTTTGTAAAAGATTAAGGTGAATACTAAAGAATCCAGCTGAACGGATGAGTCCCATTTGCCTCTATCAAAACCTGGCCCCGGTTACCCTGTGCCGATGGTCCCCAGCGGGCACAGCAGACAAGGACCGTCCCTCTTACCGTTCCCTGTTTCTCATCAGATTTGTACCTGCCCAAGCCCCGCTGGACCCCGCGCACAATATATCAGATCGCGTGGATACCCTCGAGTAATTCGGGGCCAGAGGTATTAAGAGGTCCCACGTCATTTAGCAAAAAAGTAACTTCTACCCTGACCGTTTCTCATTCCTTCTTCATCATTTTAAGTGGTGACAGCAATTTGGAAAAAAACCTCTTCAGTGACTGGTTTGATTTTCTGCAGTCTCGGTGCTGACAGCGGGTCTTGTCCAAGCTGCAAAGATCACAGCGCGGATATAAAGAGCTCGGTTATCACTTGCGCAGCACTAAAGGCCCAAATCCAGGTGGAGAAGAGAGATTCCAATTGCAGCCAGCTCGTTCCTGGAACGCTGTGACTCTCCGAGCCGCGAGTGCGTGTTACTCTTCACCCTCATCACCGTGCTGCTCATCATGTCCCGAATGAGACGCCTGCCAAACTCCGTCCCACGTCTAGGGAAGGGAATAAATAATTGAGGACTCGCCACGTCTGCTTGCTTCGTCGCTTCCTTTTCCCCTTGCGCTCGGCAGCTCCCTCGTTTGTGTTCTCACCTTTGCCAACTCTTCTTTCTGCCGGCATAACGCTACGTTTCAGCAGAATAGGAAAACTAATAGAAAAGCGCTCGGACTGAAGATTGCGCTGGAATGATATTAAGTACACCTAATTGATTTGTTAATGAATGCCTCCTGAAACAAACCCTGTTCTGTTCCAACCCTTTAATCTGTGATTCTCAATTTAAAAAAAAGAAAAAAATGACAGGCATCAGTTGAATTAAGCGCAGAAGGGGGATGACGGGCACCTCCGAAAGAGAGAGCGACTCCTGGGTAAGCAGCTAATCAAAGGAGAGCCTCACCTAACCGCTGCCGGGAAGAACCAAGCGAGCTGTCACAAATCGAAGAGGTTTAGCTCCCAGAAGCAGCAGTATTTTGGGATCCTGCAGTACCTGAGAGCTCAGAACAACACAGCTTGGTTTCATTCTGCACCGACCACGCTCAGAAAAGGTACTTTGTGACCCTGAGGCAGGTAGGGCCTGATGGCCTCGATCTGTCAGCCGGTGTCACAAAGACCTGATGTATTTTACTTCGTGGTTGCCACCAGCAAAGTGGAAACGGTTTGTTGGTGCAGCTCAGCAGACCACGTACCTCACGCACAGAGAAGGTTGTTGACTGATTGCCTGGTTTTGGCATCATTTCTGAAACGTGCTTGACGTCAGGACATCTCAGCTATGGCTATCGCAGTTTTAATCCCCACTTCATTTAAATTCAGCCCCCTGTTTAAACTTGACTGCTGCTGCCACAACTATATTTTTTTCTCTGGTCTTATCATGGCCAGCATATAGAATTCAGCTCTATGCAGAGAGCTAGAGAGGGGCTATTAGCAGCTTAAATCTTATTTATTCACTAATGTGAAGGCATAAGTAGGACTTATGTGATGCTTAATCCCTGTGCTAGCCCTCTGCACAGAAGCAAGCTGTACTCAGAAGAACAGATTTTAGGACAAAGGAAAGTCTTAAGCTTACAGCTTTTATGACAAATACTGCCAGTGACTCCTATTTCTTCAGCTTCGGAAGCTCCCGCTTCCCTCCAAATGACAGAAGATGAAGAAAGAGAATGAAACTAAGGTCCTGACCCTACACCCTTTTATCTGGACAAAATCAGATGCTGCTGTAGGTTTATGAGAAGCCTGCAGAGAACTGCAGTGATGTTCGCAGAGGAAGGCAGCACCGTGCTCTGGGCCCCTTGCACTGGTTCCTTTGGCACAGGAAACCGATGCAGACCGAGATAGACTCTACTACAAAAGCATTCTGTAGGGTGTGTCCTTTCTCTGAGGGTGCTTTGCTATTGCATTATTGTATGTTGCTTTGTTAATGTGTTCATTTTCATCACGCGTATTTCCCTTGATTCGTTTAGAATGCACCTCCCCGAAGGATTTTATTAATGAAGTCACAGTAAACGAGATCCAGGTCTCCTGCTGCATTTCTTGGTGCATTTTGTTGCAAGAACAGCACCGCTAAACACGGAAACCTCATAGGAAATAGGTTTTGCCTACTAGCAAGCGACTGGAGCGGTTCATTATACGATTAAAAGAAAAACAAAACAAGCCATAAAAGGTTTTTGTGAAGTAGGGTTTGTCATTTGGATATTTTCAGAGTGAACTGACATGGTTTCCACAGTTCTTCAATCAGATAAGCAGACAATTCTCAGTCTTCTTTCTGTAAACATAGAGCAAAGCTCCTCTCCCACCTTTAAACGGACTGTCAGCACTCTTAATACGAAATCTAGTGTATTATTACACATCCCCTACCTTAATGACCTAACTTGGATTTGTGGCTAGCTTTGAATTTATACGCAATAGCACCAAAAGACTCCAACCAAGTTCCTAGACCATTCATGCTTGGTGCTGTTGAGGCACACAAGGGTAGGCAACCTAGAGACAGAGGCAAACGAGAGGGCCCGTGTTCAAAAACAAAGAGGCGAAAGGAGGAAGAGTAAGTAAAGACTAGAAGAGTTGTCACAAGTCACCGAGCAGGCTGGAAACAGGTAGAGAAATTGGCGCTCTCTGGCCTCTTTCTCCAACCTACTCCACTACACCACGCCAACCCTCCAGTTGAGCAAGACCTGCTTAGACACACCTTAAGCCTTTGTGCTGTTACCAGAATGATTTGTTTCCAGAGACATTGCCTAAACTCCAAAATGCTTTGAATACTTGGAATAACTGAAAAATCTACATGTCAAAAAAGCTCTTTCTTCTAGCTTTTAATTATAGAATGAACGGATGTTCTGTATCAGCAAAGCAGCACAAAAGGTGCACTACCTTGGTCAACTCCTGTGAAAACTGGTGGAACTCATCTGCTTTCTTTGGAGTAGTTTTCTGAAAAGATACAACTACCCTTAAAAAAAAAAAAAAAGACCCAACAATGTAGTAGACTGTAGGAAAGCTTAATGAAAAAGGCCCTGCCTGTGCTTCCTAGCTTGACTCACACTGACATGAGATATATTTGGCGATACAGTTCAATTTCAGTAGCGTGGCTTTGAGAAGAGATAAGAAGAGGCATTATTAACAGTGGTGAAGATAATAACATACGGGAAACCAAATCTCTAGTCTAACAGTTTGCCACAAGGTTCTGAATAGTTAGTATTTATTTTAAATATGAATGCATCGCTTCAGTTCAAGTTTACCCCAAAGAAAAGAATTGCTTTAATCCTGTAATTTTAAATGTAGATGTCTACTTAGAGCCAGCTATAAAAATAAAAGTCATAAAAAATACAAATAAAAATCACATGTAAGAGTTCTGTAGTGTAGAACTTGCGTTTATGTGAAGAAAACCTCAGCAATGTTGTTCCTATCATATTTGTCCTACTGTAATGCCTTCACAGTCTTCCACACTTGCACGTAGTGCAAATGGTCGATGAAACTGGGTTTTCCTGCACGTATAAAGGTAGCAGATGCTGTTAGGAGGAACCAGTCTTTGCTTGATTAGAGGACAGAGAAAGATCTTCCTTCCGCAGTGGTGTTGAAACCAAAAATTAATATAAAGAGAGAGAGAGTGTTACGAAGCGGCGTGCCCAGGTGGGGAGGACTGGAGCCCGCGGAGCTCTGCTGTGCCGCAGCCCCCTCCTGCTAGCGCTGCAGCACTGGCTCTGCTGCGGAGAGGGAATGAGGAGTAAATGCAGTAAAATCTTATTTGAGTTGCTAGAGCCAGAAGGTTGGGTTCACACACGGCGAGCAGACCTACTGAGAAAGAGGGGGCAATCCCCTCCCGCCCCTTCATTTTTCAGAGCACAGCTGCACTGTCAAGGAAAGAAAAATGACATGAAAAAGAACCCAGCTTTCGTTGTGCCCTCCACTACAACATCTGCTCAGCTGCTGAAGGTCTGAGACGGGTGATGAGCTAATCCACTTGTTCATCAAGTCTGGTTTGCCACGTACACCGGATGCGGAAGCACCATTCCTATTGCTTGGTTGTACTGGAAAGAGAGGCAGGGTGAATTCAGGCGGGGATCGTGGTGCAGTGCTCTGTAACTCGCCACCTGAGCAGGGGCGAGGAACCCCAAAACCCCCTCCGGAGGTACTTGCAGAATAAGGTTCATAGGGTTGGAGCCAAATACGCACACCAGGGCCAACCTCTGGTGGGCAATTCACGGGGCTTCTGCACCTCCGCGCTGGGATGACGCCGCGCAGCAAGGCGAGGTGGGGACTGCTGACATAAGGCTGTCGTGCACCACACGGAGAGGTAGAGAACTGACGAGATTTGTTTCCCTGCGTTTTTCTAGATCTGGCTGACCCACTTTTGTTCCCGAAAAGAACTGGCATTATCATTCGAACAAACCTGGCCAGCAAATGTCTACTGCGAGTGCTGGCGAGGAGGTGACAAAATGCCCATTTTTGTGCTGCAGAGAATAAGAAATAAAAACCTAAAATCCATAAAACCCCCACACTTACAGAAGGACACTGGAGATGAGTTCTTACTGGTCATTGCACAGAGTTTTAAGTCCAGAGTTGCACAGAAGCATCTTTGTAAAACAATGAATTATATTATTCATTTACCCATCAGCATTTTTTTCCCTTTTGATCATATGCTCCCCCTTGGGCTTGTTCAGCAAAATAAACCCATATTCCCCAGGGAAAAAAAAAAAGAACTTCCTTCCTTCCCGAGCAACAAAAGCCCGCTTGGCAGGCCGCGTGCTAGGAAAGGCTGCTGATCCAAACCCAGATCACATGTCCCAGAGCTGTACAAGATGAAGGCATGAAAGGACGTATGCTGGGTCCTACCCTACCTCATGACTACAGGGTCTGCCATCGGGTCGCTCCGATCCCGGAACGCCGACGGCCTCGCTCCTGCGAATGCACCTTGTTATTTCTAGTGGAGATAAGAGGGAAAGGGGCGGCTGGGTGTCTCCTGGAGAGAGCTGCGATGAGGGGCTGCTCGACAGGCACTGGAGAGAGAATCTCTCTGAGTTCTTGTTTCTATATCTTTGTTTGAACTGCTAATAAATTCAGTCCCTAAGGGTGGTGTAAATCTGTGGGATGTACAAAGCTCTGATCAGGGCTCTTGCTTTATATGTGAGAGGAACTTGAAAGACAAATTGTCCAAGGAGCTCAGCTTCAACCTCAGACTGAATTTCATACATCTTGCAGGTTATTATAGGCACGTACAGAATTTGCAGGATTATTTGGGCTGCTCTTACTGCAACCGTGAATTTTCCAGAATTGCAGGCAAACAGCTGAGTAGATGGCTGGCTCTACACTTCTCTTCAGACTCCGAAAGACTGTCTGGGAAAACATCTACAAGCTTTTATTTTATGCTTTTATTTTCCCCAGTGGGGGGAAAAACCACCAGAACTTGCCAATGAGGAAAGTGAGGTGGTTTTTTATCTTTTTAAAAGCCGGGGGGGGGGGGGGAAGTATTCCCAGCTCACCCCATCAGAACAGAAATCTGGAGATGAGGAAGAGGGAGAGCTCTCTGGAGTTTTCTGGATTTGTTTAAAGCACACTTCACTCCTCCACCTGGCTCTGACCATCCCCAAGCAGACTCTCGCCTCGCTGCCGGGGCCAGGGAAGGTGGCAGCACTCAGCACGCTGCCTTCGCTCTCCCCACGCCAACTCACCGGGCTCGCGAGGAAACACGTCAATACGGAATTTAGTCCAAAGTTGTATGAGGGATTGAAAAGGGCAGAGAGAGGTTTGGGCTGCTCTTAAGGCTTGCTCAGAGGCAACACTGGCACTCTGACTGCTCCACAGATACTCTGAAGTGTGTGTTTAACCCTATGCAGATTAGTAATTCCATTGACTGAGAACATTTATCCTTACAGTTAAGCATCCACTTTGCTGGGCTGAGGAATTTAAAACGTGCAATGAATAATATGCAAAAAAAAAAAACCCCAAACCCAACTCTATAAATCTAGGGAGGAAAAAAATTGTATTTGACAAAGGAAAAATAGGTCTAAAGAGAGGTCAATGGGAATTTTACCACTGAATTTCTAAGCAGCCAGGATATGGTTTCAAACTGTGAAAACGAAGTAAGGGAAATATCTCCATTTCCCCCCATTTCAGAAAACAAAGCCATTATTTTAACCTGAACCCCAGGGTTCAGAACGCCTGTTTCCTCTCCTAGCCCGGTCTGTTACCACTGTGAGCAGCCTGCACAACTCCCTGCATTCTGCCTGAACCAAAAGCAGCATTATATTGATGCATTTCTTAATAACGGGCAATTGGGTCTATTAAAAATGTTATTAAACATACCATTTGCAGCATTCTCCAGAAGGATACAGATTGTTTGTGATTAAAGCAGCCTTTATAGATCTTATTTGAACTTTACTGTGGCTGTGAACTAATCCACTCAACCCAAAAACTCCCTGCAACAACCTTGATGCACAAAGGGAAGCTTGAGCAGAGCCGCTGGAGTACCGAATTCAAGGACTTACTGTGGACAGGATTAGCATGTTCTTTGCGTAAATGCAAAAACGCTACAAAACTGGTGAGGCTAAACTACAGACTGAAGCCTAGCTGTTCATGAAAAGATGGTATTCCTTTCTTCTAGTCCACTGAAAATAAATCCAACCTAAATTGCATTCTAAATTAGTGTTTCATTACGTACAGTGTATACAGAAAACTCTTTTAGAAAGAGAATGCAAAACAAAGCTTCGCACTTTTTAATTATAGCTATTATCCTTCCCACTGCCAGCTCCTGTTCTTTTTTTTCTTTTTTCAATTTATCTGATGCTTGTGCAGAACGCTCTACTAAGTCTGCCATTAAAGAAAGTGCTAATGGTGGTAATTAAACCTAAAGATTGTTGACAGTTACTAGAAATCACTGTTTGGATTATTGGCAATTCCTGTACTGAGATAGATATCATTATCGGTGAGCTCGTAAGACAGCAACATTCAAGAACATAGTGTGGTGCAAAATGAAGGAAATACCAGCACCTGAAACAACTTTATGACTCATAAATGAGTAATAGGCTGGAAATCTTACACTTTTTCATTTATTGTTTGCTTTTGTGACGATTCTTCTTTCCCTAGAACAGCGTGCCGAAGGTGAGCATCAAAACAACCCCCAGTGAGGGAGCACAGTTGCTCCATGACCCTCACTAGCCAACAGGACGGAGGCGGTGGCCGAGGGACAAGGCAAGGATGGCCACCCAACCTCCCCAGCTTGGGCCCGTCTCTGCTGGTGGCGCTCTCGGTACCCGGCAACGACATGACCGGCTGCATCAAATGCAGATTTAATTAGTGGACCAAATTGGATACAATCTTAGGACATAAGCTGATTCACCGATCGGGCGTGTGAATTTGCAGGAGCTTCAGGCAGACAGAAGGGAGATGCACACCCTTACCCCTACACATCTCGCCGTCTCCCACTCCACTCCCAGCTGCAGCCAGGGCTTCTCGTTTCTCTTCATTCATGGTCCCTTCAGCCCCCACCAGGAGCCCTGAACTGCAGCCAGTTACTTTCAGCTTTACTATGCAGAAATGGCACGCCTCGGATACATTTTTATAGACGTCGGTGATTGAAACATAAAAATAAAAGAGATTGAGCTTAAACAGCCTGTCACAGTTTTCACGGTGGGACGGTTGTGATTAATATCCAAACAATATGTTGCTGGTTCTCACTAGATCAAAGCAGGATAAATCCATAAATTTGAAAAAATAAATCCGCTGTCAAAACACAAACCCCAAAATCCAGCAACTACTCATTTTCAAGGATGACACTGCTGAATAATAAATGACTTATAGGCATCCAGTGGAAATTCTTCAGAGTTACTGTAATTATGGGCGTGAATATCACTGTACTGAGACGGGCAGTACCGGTTCGCACCAGTTAGAAGCTGCCAGCTTCGCGAGCACATCTTGCTTTTGGCCACAGGTACTCAAGTCACGCCACTGTCGAGGCTCTTCCTTCAGCCAGGCGCTGCCAAGCAGCTCAGCCTTCCAGGGCAAGCTCATTAACAAGCTCATACCAATTTGCAAGCAATTATTTTGTGCGTGTAGACACAAAAGATGTGGGAAGGGAACCGGCATTGAATTTAAGTCTCTGGAGGCTTAGACCTCAGGAAGATGCACATGGTTGCAGCAGATGAAGTTACTGCCACTGCCCATCACAGTGGAAGGTCACCACCTCCACAGCCTCTTCAGGGCAGTAGGGAAAAAAGCCCCAAAATACAACCCCCAAACCATTCTGCCCTCGTTTCAGCCAGTGTCTGCAAAGTGCGGTGGCTCAGCTGGAGCAGGGATGGGCACACATTTTATCTGAACTACTGGCTTTCGCATCACTGTGGCTGCAGGGCGGTTAATAGTCCTCTGCTGGAAAGTAAAACTTTAAGACATTGCACTGTGATCCACAAAAGCTCGGCTGACTACGGCCCATAAAATATTAACACCCTGCAGAGCTCAACCATACATTCCTCTTTCCTACTTAGTGTTGCTGGGAGAGTAGCAGTAAATAGCAGAATACTCGGTGGCAGCACCAGGCGTAAAGTAACCCAGGTTAAAAGAGAAAAAAATTCTTTTTCAGCAGGCAGAGTTCCTGTTTCACAACATGGTTAAGCACTTGTGTTGGCACGAGGCAGGGAGCAGCATCCGGTATTTGTCACCAAGATGCTGATTTGAGACCTCATTAGCAACGACAGAGCATGTTTAATGAACAGGGGCTCATTTCTTATTAAAGACTCTAAACCAGCACTTCATCACGTGCTGGTCACTTCATGACATATAGCACTTCATCATTTGAATCAGTCAACCTGAGGAGCAGTCGCTACCTGGTGGAAGGGAGCTTTGGAAGAGGTGTGAGGGCATTCGCTTGTCAGGAAGCGCAGGAGCGGCACCCGAGCAACTCACAGGCAGGGAGAGGGCAAACGACAAGAAAGGCAGTTTGGGGAGTAAACCGTTTGCAGCGATGGGGGAAAGAACTAAGACAAAGCAGAGGGAAAATAAAAGAGAAGAAAAGTGGGTGGCCCAAAGGGGATGGGAGCATTCTTCTGTTTCTGTGCACTCCTGCTTATCCTGAAGACGTTTATTGCATCTTCTCCACTGTTTTGTTGCTAGAATGCCATTTTCTTCCCTACTTGGCAGCCTAGCAAGAATGTGGCATGTTTTAGAGACCTTTGTCATCATCTTTGTTTCTAGGTTTGTCTCATCAGCAAATTTACATTTTTTAATATTTGTTCAGATTGCTGAGACTTACTTATTTTTAAAGGAACCAAGTTTTGCCTAGGGGAGCACCACAGTTTTATCAGTCCCTGCGCAGAAAATCTTTCCCTTCTCAGAGAGGGCTCCAGCTCTTAGCTCAGCAAGGCGCCATCCTCCTCTTTTGTCTTCTTTTTCTATTTAGAAAGATTTTTAAAAGTCAGTCACCGTCACCAGATGTGGCCCCTATCTGAGCAACAATAGCGAAGGACAGCAACGGATGAACAAGGAAAGGCAGATGGGGAAAGGTGAAGGAGTAAGATCAGAGGCTGCTTTTGAGGAACCCAATGAGCACCGGTCCCTGAAAGTTGGTCCCTAGGCATAGGAATCCAACAGATCCGAGGAGCAGCTACGAAACACACCTGAGATGATGGTTTAAGGAGGTGATTAAAATTATGCTGCTCCACCAGAAGACAGGTTGCATCTCCCTGCACTATACTGCAGTCACAGAGTCTAGGCACATTTTAATGTGACTTTGTGTACTCACTGCACATCAAATGCTACTTTGTAAGAAAATGAGTGTTTTAATGTGCTATGCTTCTGAAGACTTAAATTCAGCCAGAGCTCAGAGTAAATATGTCCTGCTCCCACCTTCCAGCTGGTATTTTTCCCTTCAACCGAACGTGCAAATAAGGCTACACAACATATTTCCTTTAAAGTAGAATTTCGAAGGGAGAAAAGGTGAGCCACAGACATAGGAAAAAGGATGAGCTTGAAAACCACCAAAGCTATTAGGTACATCCAAAGGACAGGACAGGAAAGGAGGTGGCAGGAAAATGGAAGTTCTTAGGAATTGCGATGTTCCTCTAAATGGTTTTGTTTATCTAACTAACCTTCAATGGGTGCCTACCATCTTAGTGCTCCCCCCGCCCATGAAAACAGCTAGTAAAACACACCTTCTTATGAGATTGCTCTGGGATTTACAACTTGCTTGGGGCCATCTTACCCACCTCCCCCCAGGGCACGACCAGGCTGAAGCGGCTCTTTTCAAGGGCTGGAACAAAGGGGGAAAGCTTCTTCACAGGGCAAATACACTCTTTTTTTTGCCAGTAAGCATCTGTCCTCAGGATGTCTTTTTTTTTTCCGTTTAACTTAACTCAGTTCTTCCCTAGCCATTTTTCTCTGTGCGTATTATTTATTGAGCTTTCTTTCACATCCCCCGGGACTTGCTGCTTTAAAAATCACACAAACTTCTAGTAATCGCAGATGATCACCAGACTATAGGAAACAACACAGTCACGTTGTGGTTTCTTACCTTGCAGTATATTCCCTAATGTTATGCTAAAACGTGTATCTGGGGACTCGGGTCACGCGTTACCACCAGCTCTAGCACTCTCCCTCCTTTGACTGCCTTATGCCCTACCTATGGACACAACGGCTCCACGAGGGCTCGTCCCTTCTGGTTGTCTATTGATAAAGTCACCAACTACTGCAATAGCTCTAGACGTAGCATGACAACTGGAAAAAGTAAGGACAGGAGGAGGAGGGCTGCTAGTGCAGAGTTATCAAAGCAACCCTACTCCTGCTTGTGCCCCGTGAATTGTAGCTACGGTCCTGCACAGGCATCCATTTGGGAATTCCTCCGTAGGCTGTGTGTTACCAGCGCCCGACCGCTCCTCAGTTCCAGAGTCACGCACAAGTACACGACCATTAACTCAGCAAAACCACTCGCGCAACTGCCCTCTCTCAAATCCCTACCTGTAATTTATTTGTTAACATCCTATAATTATTTCATTTATTAGCTTATGGCAGAGATCTTTGCTGTTGCAACTCTTTGGATAACCAAAGTGGGAGCAAGATAATACTTTTTATTTTCTTTTTTTTAAAATGAAATTACTTTTAAGCAAAAACTATTCAACCCTCTCCCCCTCTCCCAAAATTACTTGAAAAACATTACACTGCAAAACTAAAGACTTAAGAATTGGGCCACGTTCAGAATATCCATTGTCTGTAGATGTTTAATTTGATCCCCTTCTCCGCAAGTATTGCGGTACGTATTCAGTGCACAGGATGAAGCTGCTCCAGGGAAGATTCAGATCCACATAACCGAGGAAGTTACTCTCTACTGTCTCATTTTGTGCAATAACTGTAAGATGATTACAGGTATGCCCTATCTCCCTTTCGCCAGAAACTTTTCCATTAACAGAGACAACACAGACTGATTGCTTTCGTATAAAACGCAGTCAGAAGTCCCACCGCCTCACTCGCTCACAGGAGAGCACCCTCCACTTACCTTTAAGCTTTGCTTTTATGAAGAAGAGCAATATGGCAAGTCCCCTTCCTATTGATACACAACAGCAGACCTGGACACAGCACTGTGTCAGACACTACTGACAAACCCAAACAGACATGCCTGTTATGGTTGATTAAATCAATCCAATCTCACACTGTCACTTAACGTGACTTCAAGGAGACCTTTTGTCACCCAACTCCAAGAATTTGATGCTTCTTGACACTGCTTAACAGAGGGATTTGGAGCTTGATTATCAAAAGGGATTTCCTCAGATGAATTGACGAGCACATGGTCCATACCCTCTCTCTGGGCACTCAAGTTCTGGAAATAGGTCTAGCTCTTCCCACCTGAATTGGACGTGCGCAGGACCAGGCATTATTTTAGCAATGGGTGTCTCTGGCACAGCCTAAGGAATAGGCTTCAGATTTTCTCTCTTCTGTAATACACAATTTTACTACCCAAACTAGTACATTATTGCTCCCTCTCCCCAGCTGTTGAAACACCACCCCTGAAGTCCTACCTAGCTCCAAGAGTTGTATGACACACACAATGAGTTTATTTCCCTTTCACGTTGTTTTCAGTACAAAGGTTTTCCTATTTTAATTCTGTTGCTGAGTTATTCCCTTTCTCCATGATGTGGTTTCAACAGCATTTATTGTAATTAAAAAAGACTTCTAAAAACCCAGTGTACAATTTTCCTTGCGAAAAAACTAAGTGGACTGTCCACCCTACGAACAGCACAATGGCACTGGAGTTCCTGAGACACCTTCCTATCCATGGCTGCCTGCGGAAACATCCCAGTGCTTCCAGATTTGCCCAAAGCACCCAGACTACTATAACTTAACACCACAGGCAACTTCAAAGTGTTGAAAATGAAAACTTCCTGAGATCCCTTTACAGCTTCAGTATAATCTGAGTCAATACTGGGCCTTTTATCAAACCAAAAATGTGCTGCCCAATGTGGAGAGTGACATGAATAATGCATGCACAAGGCCAATACACAGTGTTTAATTATTCTTACCCAATTCAGAAGTCAGCTGGTACTTGCTGTCACTAGTTTCACACCAAACATCATTGCCATCTTCAGCTTGGAATTTGAAAGCGTCTTCTTCAGCACTAGAAGTGGGAGAACATTGTATTTTCCAGTTTAACCTCCTCTTGCAAGTTACAGACCACTATGGTGCAAGACCTTATAGAGCAAATGGCTAATTCTCATAACACAGTGTAAAGGTCTTGGCAGATTCTTGCCCATTCTGCGATGCTGGGATAACTGATTGTTCCTTTTCAGACTTAAATACGCTAGCTACAGACCACATGAAATCTCTTTGATCTGACTAGGGAACTAAGAAACTCCCATGTCTGCAGAGCATCTTCCTGAAACATAGGAAAGTTACTCAACATTTGCAAGGAAAACGGGTCCGCCTGGCAAACAAATTTTGGGACTTGGAAATTAGAGCTTTCCAACGCAGCATGCGTAGTCTAGACACAGGAACACGGCGTCTCTTTAAATTGTTGGGATTTCCATTCATTTCCTTATCAAGCTGACCACGACTCGTCATTGATCAGTGCACACGGCATGCACACGCTGCTCTGAAACTACCTGTTAAATAAGCTTTCATCGGGGCGGGACAGCGTAGACAGTGTAGGAGGGGCAAAAATCCTGAGAAGAGGGCAGGCTTTTTTGAAATCTACTGTCAGTCAAAACCAAATCAACATTGCAGGCCAGATCCTAGGTTCATTTAAATGCATCGGTGATGTTAATGTAATTTATTCCAGGAGAGGATTTGTTGTTTGAATTTTGAACCACTTTGATAAGACGTGTCTAAGTAACAGTCTTTTACACTGTTGATGCTAGCAGCAATTCTAAGAAGGCTAAGTTTATTTCGCAGCATTTGAGCAAGTCATCCACATAAGCTGGTCATAGCTCCCCAAAACTCTATTTCAGAGACACCAAACAGAATTCTTCCTCTAGTCTAATCTCCTGTGATCACAGATCACACAGTATCTGCGAGGACAGCCAGCAACTGCTTTCTGAAAATCCTGTTTTATCACTGTTGCATTTTACAGCAAAATGCAATCGCTCAACTCCGCCAAGCTTCCCTGGGCCTGCAGAGTGCCCAGCCAAGTGAAAACCCAGACAAAAGCGCAAGCCTGGTGAAAAACCTTGCCATGCCCCATACGGACCGAAGAACAGAAAAAGAGAAATGGTAGGTACGTAAAAAGGGAAGGTGCTTGTTTACAGGATATGCAGTCATTTATATTTAGCAGCTAAATGTTCCATGCTGCTGGTGAAAGACAATGAGGGAAGTAAAGCAGCTGTCAGATAGGTTAACCACCAACTTTAATCTACAGTTTCAGTATTGCCAGGCAGCTGTTTCTGGGAAACTATGCTAGGATGCAAAATAGGCAAGAAAACCCCTAATCGTTTGTTACCTCATCCCAAAGAACAAGGAACAAGTATCGCTGCCTTTCGTATGAACAAGATCTACTAAAAGGTAATATTTATCTCTTCGTGGCTTGGAGCTCGCTTTGTGCCTTGATAAATGCCTGTTAAACTGATGACTTGATTGTCTTTTTTTGAACAAACCAAATAAATGAAGAAAGATACTCTATTAATTTCAGAGCTGGATTGAAAACAATATAACATAGTTCTTTCAGAAAAAAATAACACTTTTAGCTTTATCATTTGACATAAGTTCTTTTCCATTAACAGCTAAAATGCTGGAAATCCAGCGTCCTGTACAAGAAGCAAGAGATCTCCTTCTCCTTTCCTAAACCATTCAAAAAAAATCCTGACATTTACATCGCCCTCCGCCGAGCTACTCAGTTACGTATGCTTGAGCCATTCATGTAACTGATTTACTGGAAGGACGACTGGAGCAACGAAACTTCGTAGACATAAGAAACCCTTCTTTGTATTTCATGTGGCTCTCGGAGACAAATATGCCAGATACACCTCTGGGTTCATGAAAAATGCGTTTGTATAGAAGGTTGGTCTGAATTGACATGTTATTTTCACAAACGATGCAAATTCAACAAAACACCCATGCAATGCTCAGAGAAAGTGTTGGGAAGTTTCTGTACTATATTCACCTGTTCTGTATGAATACAATAGCTAAAACACCATAAAGTTTCCCCTCTTTAGCATATGCAATTATTTGTGGGAGTGAGTACACATCTAATAGGTCTGTAAGATATTACAGACAGAAATGATAGTACAAAAAGTAGAGGTCAAAACTGAGAAGTAAGCTCTTTATAGCCAAATGACTGTAAAGTTTATTTGAATTGCTTCTTATACTGGTCCCAATACTGCATAGGTTTTTACACATGCTTTGCATTGTTCTGTAGACAGCAATGGAGATATTCCACTAAGTTAAGCGTATGCATCTGTCTTTGCAGGATCTTTTCCTTTCCAACACTAAAGACTGATCACCATCTCCCTCATCCCACCGACCAGTATCGTGAGTTTCTCAGTTGCAACTCTTCATTCAACGGGTCATTTGAAGAAAATATTCTCGTTTCACCAACAGAAAATAAGAATGAGGCTGACTACAGCTTCACGTAACCAGCACCCTGATTCTGACAGTAATCAAACCCACGTGCCTAGGGGAGAACACTGCATGAGAGCAAACACTGACTGATGCTCTCCCCAGAGCACTCCCAGCCCCATCCATTTGCCAGCCAGGGACCAACTGAGGTTTAGCACGTGAGTGCGCAGCTATAAAACTAAATGGGGAGAACGCAGATTTTGGCAGCTCAGGGACACCTGCTTGGCTTAGCTGACTGCAGCTTTGGCATGCCTGTTCATCATCATGTGAACTAGATTGCCATCATCTCAGGCCTTCGTGTTCATAAGTTTAAAAAAAAAAAGAAAGAAAAAAGCAGCTTATTTCCTTGACGTGGCAGGATACATGAATTAACCAAGATTCAAGGAAGTCTGAAGTGATTATTCCCTGTATTCTTAAAAGATGTGCATTCAGATGCTTTGAAAGATTCATCTCCCAGGATCATGTTCTCAACCTTCATATCACTGAATTCATTTATGTAAACAACACACGTGTCCCAAGAACAGGAAAGAATAATCCAAAGCCTGAATAACGCCTCAAAAAGGATGAGAGTTAGCTCACTCCAATACAATGCAGCTCCAACTGTGGTCAACAGAGACTGTTCCTTCAGCTTCACCAGGAGCTAAAGCAGGCTTTGAAAGAAGATACTACTGTCTGTTGGAGAAGTACCACTGATTTGGACAACAGTCATATTGCTGACCATGACTGAGGGAATGAGATCCCAATCTGTAACACCATTAGCTCTTTCATTTTAGTCTCTAGGCTGAGCATTTGCATGCTGTATCAAACAAGAGCAGAGCTCTGGCATCTGCAATGGACTTGTATTAGTTTTCCAGACAAGGTTTAAGTTGCTTTAAACTACAAAAGCTCTTGATGATTTGGGGCTTACTCATAAAGCAGAGATTCCCCAGGCAGGTTCCTTGCCATGTCCCCCGAAAGTGGAAAGACATGCTGGAAACGAAGTTGCTGCATGAGAACCGTGACACAAATGCCCACGGGTGCCATAGTGTGTTAACGTTGCAGGTACACTACAAAGATTTTTTTTTTTTCTTTTTCTTTAAAAGAAGGTGAAGTGAGGGATATAAAAATCATTAGATGTGTATTTTGACATACTTAGTTATAAAAAAGGAACAAAATGGAGAAAAATTGCAAAAAAATGTGTGCTAAAGTTTTTTTCTTGGTTAATAAAAATAGAAAATTAAAGATGTATTAAGATGCATTAATTTTGTTTTGGTTTACCATTGTCCCTTCCCATTTCTCACTTGGTAACAAAGAAAAAGAACCAAGCAAGCAGAGTAATAAGGGAAAAACTTTAAAAAAACCCCCCAAAACCAAACCAACAAACAACCCCCCCCAACAAGAACAACAAAAAAACCAAACCCACAGCCAAAAAACCAAAAACCCCAAACCAGAAATAGTACACAATGAGTAAATTTTCAAGGCAAGCAATCTACTTCATTACATTTTCAGGGAAGCTTGGGGGTGGAAATAACACACACTGAATTCCTTTTCATGACCTACATGATAAAAATTACTCTGCAAGAAACCTTTTTCATGCTAAGTGATCAGAGGGGGTGGGTAGGGAGGAGAGGGAAGATGCAAGCCTCATGAAATTTTACCAGTAGCTAATTAAATACATGGCTTCTAATTTTTAGCATCATGGACTTCAGGTATATGATTTATTGCACCAATGTAAAAAAAAAAACCAAACCCCAAACAAGGGAAAAACCAAATCCTTTTCTGTAGGTAAGAAAAATACTCACTGATGCAGATCACTAATTTTCAACAATCCTAACACACTCTGGCTGTATGGAGTAGCTCGCTTTTTCTACCAATATCAGAAAATGTAGAAGGCTGAAGAGGAAACAAAAGTTAAACCAAACCATTTAAAAATACAGTACTGTGACAGATTTTATTTCATTTTTATCAGTGCTACATGCTTACTACCACTACGAACAGACATGCCTTTTTTTTTGTTTTGTTTTTTTGGGTTTTTTTGTTTTTTTTTTTTTAAACCTATATTAAATGTTGACCTAAAGCTTGCTGTGCCTTGGAAATCTGGCTCAGGAGTTAACTGCATGAATTTTTATTTAAATAGATAAGCACTTAAGTTTGAAAATAAGACAAATACAGGTGAACAGGAAAATTAAATTACAAATTCAGTTCATACAAATATCTCTTATTCTATGCACTAAATCCTGTTAATTAGCTGAGATCTTTTAAAAATTCTTAAAATACTTATGAAACATTATTTACAAATTATATAAATAAATCCTAGGTCACTTTTAAATTAACCAATACAACAAAAAAGTCACCTTTTTGTACTGTGTGTACTAAAAATGTTCTTGTTTATTGATCATAACCCAGTTGGCAGTATAAAACGTTCGTTCACTTACATCAAAATGGGTCCAAATAGAAGGAAGGAAGGTATTGGTTTCAAAAGAAAACAAAACAATATTATAAATGCTTAAAATCAATGAGGCTTCTTAATGTTCTTTTCTGCAGGGTTTGCAGTCATTTTTAGAAGTCCCTTCTACAGTATTTGTCTTGTGAACAGGTCATCTCAAAATAGCAGAGACATAGTTTTAGCAAAGGGAAAATATTCAGTACATTGCTCACACTTCACAAAGACCTTTTACCAGGAGGGAAAGGACAGAGAACGGAATGTCAGTGGCCAGCACAAGCCTTTACAACATTTAACTTAAAAGGCAGCATTTATAGAACTAATCACAGACTATACACATCCTGCACTGAACAGCAATCAAAAGGACTGGAAAATATACATTTAGGAAAACAAGAGACCAATGGTTTTCCATTACTTTTGTTAAAATTAATGCTTTTCTCCTTGTCTTTTGTTTTAAAACCAGCATCGACACCACCAACAACTACAACTACCTTTTCCTTTAACATAATATATGCCAGGTAACTACTGTACGTGAGAAATGTACAATAAAAGGAGAGAAACCACTGAATTTCCTATGCAGACACATGAAAATATAAAGCCATACAGATTCCAAAGTGCCATGAATACCAAATTCAAGTGATGATTTATAGCATGTAGGAAAGAAACTAAATGGAACTTGCTCTATGGGTTGCCGAGCCCTTCAGCTATATCTTCAGTTTCCCCTTTGGCTGCTTTGGTGAGAATTTCCATCCATTTCATCTGCAGTTCTTCATCTTCCGCACTGAAATACAGAGTTTGCTGGGACTGGCAAAGCTTAAAAACATGCTTCACTTCAAACTTCTCACCAGAACCTGGTAAACTGACTTCGTATCCAGGCAGAGGAATAGGACGTGGGCTCCGTCCATCCTAAAGAAGAAAGAACAGATGTAAAAATTCAGCAACAAATGGTATTTGAAATGGAGGAGCGGGGGTATACTGCATGGGGAAGAAAGATTTCCTCTCCATAGGATTAAAGAAACGCCTGCTTCAAACAGTTTAAAACTCGCTTTGAAGTAGTAAGATGCGACTGGAGATGCATGACCCTACACCCGAGACATGGTCACCAGGCACGTGCTCAGGCTAGGCAGCTACACCACAACTCTTATCAAACCCGAGTGTCTCGGTGTGTGCTGCCGGCTGACAACCCCTCCGTGTTAGAGCCACAGCCTGCCATCCCTGCCCACAGAGCGAATGCGCACACACACGCTTAAATAAGCACATGAACGCAGTTCCAGAGTACACGTGCATTTGGCTCCTCGTTCAGTACTGTAGCGTAGAAAACAGAGAAGAGGCCATTGACCACTTAACTTAAAACCATACAAGGCAATGACTTATTGGTGCTTTATTCTTCTTCTTTAACAGATTCCCCTTCACAGTAAGAATATAGATCCAGCAGTGGCATGGCTGGGGATTTTCATATAATTTCACATAACTTACGCATGTTGTCTTTTACAAAAAACCCTTTGCATTAGGTACAGGCAATCATCCGATTGCTGAGAATAGTTCGGTATAGTCCCTTTTGAACCTCATGGGACATTTGTAAGATTGGTTAAAAGGAGACAAATAAGCAGAGCTGGACACTGAGAGGCACAAAGACAACTACCAGGGAAGAGACTTTGAAATAAAAGAGAATTTCAGATCTTAAATCAATCAGTGAATCTTCTCAGAAGGTCTTGGGTTATTTATAACGCCTTTCAGAGCTGTCAAGGAAGTCGAAGCTCAGATTCTTGAACATCCTTTAAAGGCCAGATTAACTCACAGATCTAAGGAGCGATACAGCTCTCTAACAGTCACACCTTGGAGCATCAACCAATTCCTCTACTAAGCTCTCAGGAAAGGCGTACTTTGGCAAGGCAGGGTGTGCCATGACCAAGCAACTCGTTTCAACTGATGCCAGCAAAGCATTTTCAAAGGCGGGTCCCCAAACTGAAGTCTAAACCACACAGGCATCAAGCATCTGTAAGAAGCTGTTGCCTCTTGTAGCAGCTACTTGTGTAGCAGCCTCATACCAAAGTTAACGAGGCATCCCACAAAGACGTGGCAAAGTCATTCTTTTGTCACCCCATACTGAATGCAGATGACTTAGTAAATCTGGAAGGGGACCACAGCTCTGAGAACAATGGCAAAAAAAATCTACTTTTCTAACACTTAGACTAAAGTAATTACTACTTGTTATCGTTATGCAAAAATGCCAGAGTCCATCTGCTTGAAGACCAAGCGCTATTCAAGGAGATTTACAGCAGCTTTAGGTCAAACCCTAAAAAATTCAGTTCCTATTTGAGTGTAAGTAGTTGTCTTAAAAGCAGCGTACAATTTCTAGATTCTGACACCACAGCCGCATCCGTATAAACAAGGAGGTGTTGCACATGCAGAAGTTCGAACTGGCATGTACAGAGTAGCTCTAGACCTGCATACGTGGCAGTGCTAAAGCAAGCAAATATGGGACTGATGAACACAAAATACACAAGAGCACATGCAAGCTCAACCATGCCTGCTTCACCGATCTTGGTTTAGAAAAATAGACACTAAGACTTGTCACATGTAAAATTGGAGGTTGCCCATGACAATGAAAAATGATATCGTTTGTAGCCAAGAAGTGCAGCGTAAGAGCAAATTGATGTTTGAATTGTACATGTTACACCTACCCAACGTGTGCAGACAGAGGCAAATTAAGCAGACTGCCTTTGGTTTTGCTTCCTCCCTTTTCTTAATATGATGCCTTTGCCACTTTCTCTGTACCTGCCTGATCCAAAAGGAAGGGATTTAAATTATCTCTGAAAAGCTGCACTACTGACAGATAAAGGTGAAGCACTCAGCCTCGAGTCATACCACACACCCAAACCAGATCTCTCTGCAGGACCATGCGCATCTCTGGATTGCCTCTGCCACTCAGCCCTTCCCCTCCTACCTGGAGTCCAGCAAATCCAGGGGCTATTCTGCACCCATGAGGAATTCAAGCCCTACACCGAGCACGTAAGTAGGATTTACAGGCCTTACAGAAAGATAGACTTCATATTCCATTTTTAAGAGCCTACTGGATTTGGCTAGTTGGTTTTTTTTTTAAATATTTCTGTATGCAACGTACTAGGGTTGCATGGTATCAGTATTTCATCAAACCAAACTACCCAGTGCTGAGAAAGGCTTCGCTTTAGGGTTGATTTCAATCATTTTCCTGAGATAGTGAGTGATACACAAAAATCTACTGGATGTGTAATACTGTCAATAATCAAAAGCATTGTGCACTCATCCTAACTCTAAGCAGCATAATACTAATGGCTTATTTATCTAGGGAATTACGGCAGCATTTATATATTGCTCTATTACAGCCACTACAACACCCAGGGGTTAAGATTTGGGAATGGGTAGCTCAATTCCACCATATAGGCAGTTCTATTTCACGCACCCCTCCATACAGACATCCCTCTCGCACTGCACATCTCTTTGCAGCATATAAGCTCTCTTACACAAATATACAGAACAACAGTTACCCACTGAGGGACCACTATCATCTTCCCCTCCTACTTTTGAGTGGGCATAGAAAATCCTTGGTTCTTCCACCCAACTCCACTCCCTACCCACTTATGATCTAATCCCAACCTTGCACAAATCGTTGAGAGACTCCCGTGACGCGATGGCGTGCCAAGATGCAAAGCTCTGCAGGACCATGAAAAAGGACAGGCAGAGTTTCATGCAGGGCCAATTAAAGCTTCACCTAAACAGGGTCAACAGACAAGCCACAAAAATCCTTCTCTGAAACCCTGAGCTCAACTTCAAACTCAGCTACTCCCTTATTTTCTAGGAGTCAATCACATTTACATGATGGATAAAAGATTTTTTCTTCAGAATTTATAAAGCAACATCTTCTCTTGGATCAAACCTGATAATTATTATGTACACTAGCTCTCACTACACTAGCTTTACCCTCCGTATTTCTCCAAAATTCATTACTTCTCTAGCTACCTGAGACTCCTTAATTCTGCATTTCTCAATCAGGTGGAAGTTAATGTCAGAGCTGTGGAGTTGGCTGTGCATTTTACAAGGCCAACGGGGGCAGAAGCTCCAGGTGGAGCCCTTGGAAAGACAGACTAATTTCTATAAAACCCCTGATCCTTAAGTTTGAGGTGGTCTTTGCTTATAAGCAAACTCTTATAATTCCACTCAGGCAAACATGACAAACAGCTGCACAAATTCTGTCTCAGTTTGAGGACATAAAATTGGTATGATTTCCATACCTAAATAAGCTGTGAATTTTATCCTCATGCATAAAGCCTTATGCAAGACTTAAACCGTGAACACTCAGGGGATTAATTCATTCTCCTGGAACAAGGATCTAAAGCAAAAGAGCAGTTTTCTTGCTATTTTAAAGCCTGCAAGTCGTATTTCCATCTGCACTGGCATCCCTTCTTCAGTGTGAGGGCCGGAGGTGCAGAGGATGAAAGCTGTCAGGGCTTTTACTGTATCAGAAGCCCCAGATTCAGCTTGGTTTACTCCTTCTTCCCAAGAGGCAGCTATTCTTTCTGTTCTTTTTAAAAATAATCTCCCAACTCTCAAACTCCTACAGTCACGCTTCACTTGGTCTGTGTTTCAAGACCTTTAATGCCATTGTTGGCAATATTATTCCCAAAAGGCACCTCTTTTTTTAGGCACTGAAATGCTTCTTTGCAGGCCTAAAGAGGTTTGTGAGATGCATCGAGGTGGTCGTACAAAACAAAACAACGCCTGGGAAAATAACATTCAAGCACGTGAGTGGTTCCCGACTGATTCCAGACACTCGGCCACCAGGAAAGAAGCTCTGGAAGAGATTTTTCTCAGAAGTCTAGTGTATACTATGTAAACCAGAACGAACAAGAATGTTGAGTTAATATCAAGGAATGGGATTTGCTTCATAATTTTTTCCTTCAGTTGGATGCAAATTGAAGAAAGTATACGAGTGGGAACGGTAGGCCCTTGAAGAAGGGACTCATTTTTGTTGTTTATAGTCTCAGCCTGCAACTGGTGATTCCTGATAGTAAATCCTGGCTTGGTTACTGAATGTAAGATAGATCAACCTTGTCCTGTATGCTTTCTTGCCGCTTTACTGGGAGATTTATCTCGCACCTGAAATAGCTGAGGACGCTAACCACTACATTTAACTGTCATAAAATCAACAATCAGTGTCAAAGGCACCCTTTTCCCCTAAAAAATAGGATCTTACTAATAATATCAACAGAGGCTCAAGATCAAATTTGGCAGGACATGGAGCAAAGAGCGTAGCATCTGAAGCACAGAAGCTCCTCCAGCTTCCAACCCTGGCTTTGGACGACTGTCAGGAGGGGGCCTGGAGAATCGAGCATCATTCTGCTGTGCACTAAATACAGCTGCTTGATGTCCCATGGGTTATTATTTGTGCTGTCCTGCGACAATTGGTTGGGCACTAGGAGAAATTCTCTTTCTAGGTCATACCATGTAAGAGGCGTTGCTTCTTCTTAACTCCTCATTCCAGTCATCTCTTAGGTGACATATATTGCTCCTGGGTGAAGAATGCCGAAGAATTGAGACCTCTCTCCCTCTATTCCCACTCTCCTTCCCCACGCTTGCCTGTGTGAGACACTCTGGCTTGGTTTGTATGGGATACAGGGCTTGCACGGGTCCTTTGCTGAGGCACAGCTTTCACATCAGCTGAAAAGTTACGCAGCGAAGCCATTCTCTCTGCTTTGCTTTTTAAAGCTTTTCTCCCTTTCCCCAGACTCTGACTCCAGAGACAGCTAAAGACTGGGTTTGTTGCATTCGCTTTAGTGCTTTGTCTGAGGCCGTTTGCTTTTTCAACTTGTAATTTCAGTCATGCATCTCCCGTTGACTAGGAGGGAAGCCAGGCAGCTCGCTGCCCGCGGGATGAATTGGAAGCGTAGCCTGTGTGGGGTTTGAATCCCAGATGAAGCCAAGTGGGCTGTGTCTGGAGCTCCAAATTCAAGCTTTCAGTCTCTTGAGCACTACTCTTAAAACATTACACACACTTGTTTAAAACCAGAGGTGTTCTTGCTGACAAGCAGCAAAACGAACACACTTCTAAGGACAACATGTACTTCTTGTTGAACATTTGCTATGGGGTAAGCTTTATGTTGAATAGCTTTACAAAATCATGGCTAATATTTAGTTCCCAGACTGTTCTTAGCTACAGCCATACAAACTGATGCTAATAAAAAGCAAACCCTTCATATCACTACAATTACAGCAGGGTAATGGTAGGCTGAATTCGGACCCATTTCTTCTTCCATCCCACCCAGGAGATAAAGCAAAGCTGTATATAAATGTGTCAAACGCCAAATACAAAATTGGATACGGGGGATCTCATTTCAGCATTTTCATTCTTTATCTTCAGCACTAAGGAAGCATGACTGATATTTCTATTTTGGATATTCTATCTTGGATATAGATAATTCTATCACTTGACTTTCATCACACACAAATGCTAGTTAGCTTCAACAGCACACTTCAAAAAAAAAAAAAAATGCTTACCACAGTAATTGTTTCAAGCACAGATAAAATCACATGATGCTATGACAAGGAGCTTTACCAAACACAGTCCATTTTCAGGCTGAAGAACATCTACATTTCCACAAATTCCTCCACCCTCTCAACCCAGAACTAGGTTTAAAAAAAAAGAAAAGCTTGAACCAGCAATTCCAATATTCAAACTGCTTCGCAGCTCTATACATTTTACAGGAAAGTGCTTTCCCTAATGACAGGGTAATAAAATCTTTGAATATACCTGTCTGAAACCTCTAAAAAAACCAAAACATAACCAAATTATCCTTGTTTTGTCCTTTTTTGTTAAAAAATGGAAAAGAAAAGCTATGAGCTTAAACATTTGCTCACAACTGTATCAGCAGTAACTACAGATAACAAGGAAATCTGAAATCTCTGAGGCTTTGTGCTATATTCAGAACACCAAGTTCATTTCTGTTGTTGAAACTAAGCCAAATCCTTTGACCTATTTCTCAGCTTGACATATTTAAACTTATGCCTTTTTTTTTTTTTTTTTTTGCTGTGTGTTAACCTTCATGAACGGCATTTTACCTGGCTACTTCCTTGCAGATACAGAACAAGAGGTTCAGTCTTGGGGACGGTCACCCACATTTTGTACCAAGTCTTCCCTTTTTCAAGGAACTGGAGGTAGCTGCTGAAGAGGCTGTTTTCAGCTGCTAAGATGCTTTGCTTCTGGATGAAGGGAAAGAAAAAAAAAAAAGAAAAAAAGAGCTGTTTCCGTTGATGCTTACATGGGCAAAATACTTAGAATTCAGTATAAAACATACTTAAGGGAAGTTGTCCAGAGTCAAACAATACTGTAGGGCAAACACTGGATAGCCCATAACTGAACAAAAGTTTAATCGTTATTATATACCATCAAGAAATAGCACAATTCCATGTAATAGAGGCAGATGCTGAACTACTGTTCCCAACGGACGTCAAGTTAAATTCCATCTCCACCAAGTAAATTGAGAATGGTAATTAAGATGATGCAGCTAGTTTCTTGCTTAGCAAAGTAGGCTGGGAGACGATTTCAAATTAATGCAAAAGGTGTATTAACAGACACTCTTGTGCATGGACGCAGAGAGATGTGAGCCAAATCGGAGAGCACGAGGGCAAAAAGAGATTGAAAGACATTTTTGTCTTCTGATAGAAAGCAAAGAAAAACAAAATTCCTGTTCACATTAGACTTTGCACCGAGGTCTCCTGGGGATTTCTGGCATCTGCTAATAACATCTGTAAAGTGGCAATCTCCTCAGCTGCTATTAAGCTGGTTAAGAAAGTTTAATGTAAATAGGAGGGAAAGAAAAAGACCCGCTCTGATCTTTCTTTTTTATACACCTACTTTCTTGCATTTTACCTGATCCTTTGAAGATTTAGCAGAAGGCTAGAAGCCTGAGCATATGAGGGAAAAACGACTCTTTTCCTTGGGTTTTTACAGCTTTCTGCTGTAATCTGCTTTCTAAAGTAAAGCCATAGGTCACATTTCACTGGTTTGCTTTTCGGCTTTTCAAATTAACAGAGCTCTCGGCTGGGTAGGGGTAGGTTTTCACTTTACTGGCAAACAGCTCTGCTGAAACAGTGCTAGAAAGTTTATCATGAGTCACCGCAGACTATACTGATGCTTATTAAGTGCCCATCATCTGTAGGCATAGCTGTAGTGTATATTTGAAGTTTTTGATGGTACCAAGCTCTCGATCCAGAATCTTCTCTGCACTCCGCAGACGTGGTAGTTCAGGGAAAGGCAATGGGCATTTGTAGCTTTACCTCACTTTGTACTTCTGAGATTCTGGAGGCGTTTGGGTGCAAAGCTGACAAAGCACCTGAGCAGCAGTTCACTCTGGGACCCCGTGCTGGTGTAATTTTACCTGTGTAGGTACATTTAGTAGCCTGGAAAGAAATAAGACGTGCTGGGAAGCAGAGCGGGGCAGGGTCTAAGAAGAGTATTTGAGGAAGCATTTATTACAGCAGCTCTGGATATGCACTGGCAGGTTTACGTTTCTCGCTCACAGTCTAGCTCTTTTCCACGTAGTTTGGTTCTGATGAGGAGTATAACGAGGGCGGGAGGCAGTCTGATGGCTCTGAGGGGTGGCTTCCAGAAAGATGTTTTTCAAGGTAAGATGTTTTTCAGTATAGGCTGGAACTGTTCCCCAGTTTTCCATGCAGTGCTCAAAGCAGGATGGTGTAGGTCAGCGTATCAGCGGGAAGGACGATTTGCAATGAAGTTAAGTTCTCAGTGTGCCAGTGGCTCTCTCAAGAATCTGATGTCCCTGTGGGTCCACTTTCAATTGAGATGAATGTCCTCTTTTACACATGCAGTGACTTCTGGCTGTATTTCACAGGTAAAATAAATAAAAACCTTTTCTTCAAGGTGGCCCATGAAAAGCGTGGCACGTAATGGTACTCACAGCTCTGCTCGTGGTCTAAAAAAAGCATTGGTAAAAGAAGGTTCAGTTCTTGTGAGTGAGGATAAAACAAATCAGTCTGCCAACGTGTTTCTTGTTCTTGTAAAAAATAAGGGTAGGATGTGCCGCTATCATGGTATAAAGCTTGGTGACATCTGTGGCAATTGTGAAGCAGTAGTTTACACAGTATAATTTGTGGAAGTCACGTCTTGGAGAAAAGAGTCTGCATTACAGCAGGTTTGAGAAAGTTTCAGTGAATCCTGATAGTCTTTCAGAAGCTTTTGCACGATCAACAAGAAAAAATTCATTTCAATGGTATTTTGGCAGGATGTGAAGTAAGGAGTGCAAAAGTATCTTCTATATGGAGTTAAAAGGGAAAAAGAAATCTTATTTTGCCAAGTTTTGCCAATAGTTACTGTGCACAACTCAGGACTAGAAATGCACCGTAGTTTTTCCTCTTTTTTGTTACTTTGAAAGCTGAAGCTCAGCTGCAAAACCTGTTGCATCCCTGTATGATCAGCATCCTATGATGAACGCTCGCCATTTACAAACAGCATTCAGGCTGCGTGCACATTCAATAGAAGTTCTAGGCCAGAGGGTCAAATATCATGGTGGGGAAAAAAAGATAACTCAACAATTTTATTTGTTTTAAATAAATACATTCAAAAAAAAAAAAAAAGAGAGACTCACAAGGACAGCTAGCACACCAAAAGTTTCTTAGCTAAATACGGTACCTCTGCAGCTAGTCTTTTCTTTTGTTCTCCGACTGCTTCCACTCCAGGGCTGCACGGGCTTGCTGGTAACTGCAGAAAACACTCTTTACACACTCGATTATGACGGCTATTATCTGCAAGTGGTTTAAACTCAGAGCATTTTGCACAGATCACCTGTATCAGAAAGACAGTGCTTTATTAGGCATCATTAAAACATAACCTTTCTCCAAAGCAAGCGACTTGCAGAACGGTTGTTATTAAAGTAAAATCTGGAAAACTAATGTAAGCGTAAGATAGAGCGACTATTATAATATTTACTTTATCTACCTCCATTAATAATTAACATTTTTGTGATCCCATGCTGTGTACCAATATACCCAATTAAAGACAACATATGCCTCTTGGGAAATATTTTATGATTAACATCATGCAAGTTTGCTTTTCTTTTCTTATAAGCCTTTATGAGTCAAAAAGCGCTTGGGTTGACAAAGCAATTAGTGCTTTTTAATGCCAATCATAAAACGGTCTAGGAAGGTCTGATTTTCAGAGTAAAGGTGGCTGGTGCTTCCTCATCAGTTAGGCAGTTCAGCCTGATAGAACTGAGGAATCCAAAAATCACTGCCCATTTTAAGAATGTAGTCCAATATATTATCCATTAAAAACTATTTGTCTGATGCCAAATTACCAACTTTCGATTCCTTTCCTCAGCTGCCAAGAGCACACAATGACACATCAGTCCCATGAAACCAGCGCTTGTGAAGAGTGACGGATCTGCAGCTCTGGAACCTGTTTTCACGCTTAGAATCTGGCTCTACCACGTGCTGTTGCACCAGGGAGAGAAACCGTCCCCCTGGAAGGCAGCGGCAGTCAGCCCAATTCGATATCCATTCTGAATTTACTGTACAACCACAAACACCCTTCAGGTCCAAGTATATGTTATTGTATGCTTCACTGCAAGACGTTAATTACTATAGGAAGGTAACAGCCTTAATTCAGCAAGTGTTAAGTGCAGCACCATTCTGCCAAGTTATATAAACAAAAGCAAGCTAGCATTTTTAGAAACATGATAGTCTTTCCTTGAGACGCATTAACTTCTTTAATTTGAATGCTATTGCCACATCACAAAACATCGCATAACCAGCAACTGTTTAACAATAAATTATTAATAATGTGATTCTTGTTATCTCTCTGTCGATGGGGGAAAGCTATTATTTCATTTCTTTAATAATACTGAGCTTTGCAATGGAGCATTTTAAACCTCCAGAAATGTATTTCTTTGTTTCAGTAATTATTAATAAAAATAAACCCGGAAGGTTGAAAATCCCAACTCCAGTGCAAAACTGTCTCTCCTCCACAGTAATTTTATTTCAATTGCTGAGACTGAGGTTTCTTTAAACATCTTAACTATACATTTAGGTCTCTCTTCAGCTGAAAATTTATCTCCACTTCAAATGAATAATGGTATTTAAATAACGTTATTTTGTACTAGTTACATTAGGAACACTGAACCATGAAACTCAAGTCACAGAAGGCAGGTTTCAAGTCATATTACAGAAACCAATCTCATCTTGGCTGTGGTTGTGATTTTTTAGAAAAAAACCTGAGAATTAAGCTGTCAGTGAATGGCACTGGGGAAGGGTGGCTAAGTGCCTTCAGTAACCTGACCTTGAACCTCTAGGACCGATTTTTTTTGACTTTTCAAGCAGGAGGAAACCACTTTGGCGCAAGCAATTCTTGACAACTCTGCTTTAGGGAAAGAAGAACCCACTCATCTTTAATATTGTATGTTCAGCTGTTCAACCTAGAAGGAGCTGCTGTGTGAAGTAAGGCCGTCAGGCGGCCATTCTGTTTCTGCAAACAAAATATAGGGGACAACTCCCTCCCCAGATACACGCAGATCCCCAGGGAAGGCACCACCTTTCTTTTTATCCACTGAGGCACTGGAATTGCCTTTAAAACAGCACAGACCTAGGCCCCTTGCACCAGAGTTTTTCTCTTTTTTCCCCCCAATTCCCAGGGAGCAAAGCAAGTGGAAAGGTTTGCTCTGTCAATGATGTGCCATGAACCAGAACGTCTTTTAGTTCCTGCACTGAAAAAATACAAAATTCTCTTCAACGGTCTCTGCAGAAGAAACTAAAAAGCTCAGTGCATTCTGATACTTACTGCCCCACACTGCTTACAGTGGTGCCGCCTTTTAGTGATGGAGTTAAAGCTTTCGCTGCAACTCTTGCAAGCCTGTTTCTCCTTGTCTCGCTTGGATTTGGAAGATTTCCTACAGGAATCACTCTGAAATGAAAAGTACAATTATGTGATTTAAAAAAAAAAAAAAAAAAAGATCGCAAAACAATTCATAGAGTTCTCCTACTGACAAAGATCCTCTCTAGGTTTCACACCATTTTAAAAAAGAATTCACGTCAACTCTGCTGATGGCCTACGGCTGGATGGCTGGCTCAGCCATCGGGTGTTTCTGGTGTGGCATTACGTGCTCTCAGATTGCTGAAGTCAATTCCTCAAGTCCCTCTCTGCCCACTTGTGCCCTTACTGCTGCTGGGCGACCTCATCTCACCGTCTGTTGGTAAGGAAGAAGAGGAACTGGCAATGTGGGCTTCTCAAGAAGAGCTTTCCTTCCGGCACTCACCTCTTCTTTCCTGCTGCAACGTGACTTGGTTAAGGTAAATGTTGTTGACTTTGTGAGTGCGTTGTAAACTTCCGTTCGTGGGGAGGAGATGAGAAGGTTTTGGGAAAAATGGCTTGACTGAGGAAGTGAACGGTGCTGGCAGTGGATTTTTGCACCACCCAACTTCAAATGCTTAATTTAGGAGTTTCCTTAGGCTCCCTCCCCGACTATGATGAAACATAAAGCTCCTCAGGAAGACAGGGACACCTACACGGACCTACTATCAACTGCTCTTGGCAGGAGACACTTTCTATCAGCCGTCTAGATAGCAAAGCAAGTTTAGCCTCTTAAGCTAAGCACCTAAGCTGGTACATAAAGTCACTTGGTATAATTAAACCCAATTGTACAATTTTCTGATAAACTGAAGAGCATTAACGTGACAATGTGCAGTTCACAAAAATACAGCTTCACACAGAACTTCAAGTAGATCCCCTGATTTGTTTTCTTTTTTAAACAAATAAATACTATTCCTCCTTCCTAGTCAGGATGGCTATGTGCAAGGGAACAGCAGCTCCCTGGGGGTAAGCTGGGGCACCCCCAGCCCGGCAGCATCTGCGTGGAGATCCAAGCCCGAAGGATGTGGCTGCATCATGTTCCTCTGGCACAGCTCTTTCACGAGAAGAGGTTTGATAACTCTCTTCATTTTCGTTTTCTTGACATAATTATTTAACAAACTACTGGGAGAAGAAACGTTTCCTCTAAATCAAAAAAGCAGAGGTACTTTACATTTTTTCTGAAAATCAACCAGGTGAAGATCAGGCCCATTGTAGGTTACACAGATTCCGGACTCCTTGACAACCTCCCCTTCCCTTTAAACCACGCATGCATACTAAGTCACAACTTAAGTCCACTTGAGAGAGAACAATTGGCTCAACAAATTTCCCCTTCTTCAAAGCCTTTATTTAACCCAAGGATGTGGGCATGGGGGGGTGGGAGGAAAGGCAGCCACAATCACCATTAGCAGAGGCTGCCCACGGATCACCAGGCAAGCGTCACCAGCACTAGGGAAATCCTGCCATTCGCCCTAAGGTCTCACCTTAGTGGTTACGACTAACCTGCAGAAGTCACTAATACAGGTTTTCAGGCCAATTAAAAAAAAAAAAAAAATCCAATTTTATAAGCTGACCCCTCTCTCCCATCTTTCAGCCTCCCTGAGTCTCTGCCCTGCCATTCCCTGGTTACAGAGGAAAGCACATTGTCTTTCAGCAGAGCTACTGAAACCACCCTGGCTTGTAATGGCATTACACAACAAACCCACAACTAATTACTTCTAATTGGATTGGATCTTTTCATTTTTATTATCTTTTCTAGAGCTGCAATAGCAGTGTTTCAAACTTGTATACAAGTACATAGGATGGTTTGCAATTCAGCTTGGTGAAGCACAGTCACATGGATTTGTTCATTCAGGAAAATCACTATACCGTCATATACGTACATATTAATTGCTCAGCAAAACAGAATGCCTGCAAATCCAAGTCCTCTCCCACACATAAGCGGAGTGCAGTATTTCACTTTGCTTGTGAAGAACCAGATGTAACCAGTACGACACTGAATTACACCAACCGAACAATGCCTCGGATGAATCATTGGCAAAAACGTTGCTTTCAGACTCTATTAGACCCCTCCAAGTAAGGCGTATAATTAAGGCGATTTGAAAAGCTTTTACTGATCAGCAGCAATCTACAGAGTAACTTTTTTATTTGTATCGCATATATTGGCTAAAGTCAGCTGTTTCTCACTCTGATTTTGATGCTAATGCTATTTAATTTTTTAGAAGACTGATTTTCCTTCCACTGGCTAGGGATGGGTTCCCCTTAAATTGTTAGATCAGAGCATTTCCTCACTGGTCAACCCTATTTTTTCTCTTCTTAATAGTTAAAATTCGCATATAGCATAACAAGCCTTTTGATTCTTATGTTAACAACAATTTCACTAGTGTTACTGGAATGGCAAGAGCATAAATGAAGGCACCATTTAGCCTTGTGAGCTGTGACTGGAAGATAATCTTGACGAATGCTAAACAAAACCAGTTTTTGGCTTTCAGTCGATACCTACATGTGCCTGCACAGGAAAAACGCTGAAGGTCCTCTAACACGAATTGAATGGACTGCTTCATGTGGAAATTGGTTAATTTGATTTGTACTTCAATAGGAATATCCATCATCACCCACATGCATGTTTCTATAACACAGATAAGACTCAAGTTGAATACTTCCTCTAATGGATCTCGTATTTGACTTCCTCCTCAATGTGAAACAGTCTGGACAGTGTTTGCTTTCAGAAATACATGACCCATACATTTGACAACGGAAAGAAAGCAGAAAGGGTATTACATCGGGCTAGATTTGTTATGACAGTTACGCATGAGCTTTTATTTTAGACCATTATATTTATTTTAGACCATTATATTTTAACTTGCGCTGTAGCATACAATAAGCATTTAATACTAACTCCCCTAATCAAAAAAGGCCCTGTATAAAGAGGTCTTTAAGTGTTTGATGAATACCAGCAACGTTTCACAATATTTCTCAACATTATGAGAATACAGTGAGAACACAAGAGTTTGAAACATTGTTATTGTAGCTGTAGAAAAGATAATAAAAATGAAAATGTATTTTCTTTATGACTTGCCAAATTCCAATGGGCAATTATAGAAGAAAGATTTATTCAATATTATGTTATTTAACTGCTGACACTGGGAAAGAATTAAGAAGCCCTTTGCTTTCCATCCCTGTGAAAACCAAGAGACTTTGCTGCACGGGCAGCCCCCCCGTCCCACCCAGCGATGGCTCAGGAAGGTGACCTTGCCATGTACTCTTAACTATACACCATCTGAACAGAGAGGGTTTTGTAGAAAACAAGGACATGCATTGTAATTCACAAACCTTGTTCATCAAAGATAAATTTAACACTCACTTTGCAACTGTGTCCTTTATTACACAAGCTACGTCATTTACTGTTGATGTACGTTAAGAGGGAAGCTAATACAAAGCTGCCCTACCTTCAACTGGAATATTTTGATACTAATGCACCTGAATAATTGTCATATTTCTCATTTTTCTTGGTGTACCCAGCTCTGTTTTGAAGCTGGTGAGTCTGACAGGAAAAAACACTTGCATAAAATCTGTTCAGAGCTGGGATCTACAATAACTTCTTTCAGACTGGGCTGTTTTGACCACTAATTCGCTTTTACTCTACAGCTGCATTTAACTCTCTAAATCTTGACATTTTCTCTCCAACTTTACAATTTTGGTGGAAAAAGAGCGTATACCCCAGCGAAAGGTACAACTCATGCCTAGAGCTAAGCGACTGCAAGGTGAAGGCCTGTGGCTGGACTGCTTAGGAAAGCAGACATCGCATCATTAGTGAACCGCTGGAGCCTCCATTTAGCTTCTGAAAAGCAGGGAAGAAACACCGAAGAGCTGGTAGGAACAGCAAGAAAAGCAACGGGCTCAGGAGACTGTTGTTCTGTTATTTATTACCTGCTACGTATTTCATTCTGTCTGGGCCAGTAGGTAGAAATTAAGCCTCAGTGCTGCACATGCAATATATACACAGTCTGATGAGACTCTTATACAGGCAGACACCTGAGCAACGAAGGGGTTTCAAAACTTTTTCTTCTCCTTATGCTTACGCAGCTGCGTATTTTCCATTTACAAATTACATATATGGAGACACCCGCAATGGGGCAGAAAATCAGCAGGTCTTTCTGGAAATGCTGAATATATGTGAGAAGTTAATTTAAATTATATAGTACATTTTGTACTTTGTAATGCAGCAAAATTGTTTAGTTTGTTTCTCTATATGCCAATGTCATACACGCAAGGTTACATGCAAGACAATCTTCCACTGGCCTGTACTTTCCTCGCACACGCAGAAGGTTGAGCATGAACTGTGCTAGCAGTGCAGCAAACAGTTACCACAATGCTGTAGAGCAAGCAGATTATACTTCCTGCAGTAGGTTTTCACTGTCTGGTTACGCTAACGTGCAACGCTGAAGAAAACCTCAGCAGACTCTTCAGTAGACTCAGCAGAACCACAGGAAGGAGATATTAGTTTGCTGACCACCACTACCACCAAGTGGTTCGCATGTGGAAGCTGTTAGGCACAGAATGTACTTGCTCATGCACTCACTGAGATGTTTCTAAAGGGATGTCATAATTAAAAAATAATATTTTCTAAAGCTGCAACTAACGTCTGAATTCATTGCTCACACTGATGTTATCCATCTGCTACAATACAGCAGAATGAGATCCCAGAATCAAAACTACACAATTTTGGGTATTTTTAGCTTTGTGTTTTTGATCAACTCCATTTTTATTTCTATCTCAGGAATTAAATTTTTCTTTAAATACGCAACTAAAGGAAAACTACTTAATGTGTCAAGATATACTATGCAAATCACTGACACAACTATTTAGAATCAACTAAAAATATCTAAATTTTTTTTATTTAATTACACCTAAAATTTACATTTCCCTAAGAAGCTTAAGACCAACAGAAATTGTTATGTGTTTGTTTTTAAATACTATATAAAACATCTTTTTCATTAAGTAGCTAGCTCACTATAGCATCTGTAACTCAAGGAACAGGGGCACTAATCGCAAAACTGACTACAAATAAATAAAAAATTGCTTAGGGAAAATACGAAGTGTGAACAAACAATAAAGAGCATGGAGTACACTAATTACAAACACTTATTTTTAATAAGCTCGTGTTTGTATAGGTCAGGTTGCTGGCTTGTTTAACAGCTTTTCATTGATACTCTGTAAACTCTACCGGTAGGTTACAAGCTTGGCCAGAGGTCTGGAAGATCCTGCTGAGTGACTCCTTTGTTATTAAAAAGGTCATGCTAATACATAATCTCCTATAGTATGCCTCAGCAGATAAGCGGTTTTTTTGGTTGTTGTTGTTTCTTCTTGTTGGGGCTTTTTTCAGTAAACTCAGCTGACTCTAAGGCATTTCCTGAAAATCTGTTATTCTCAGAAGACATTTTAGAAGGGAGAGAAAAGAATGCTAAAACCCAGACCTTATTAAGGACTCAAAACCTCTGGTTTGACTCAGCAGCAGTCACAGATGTTGTACAGAGCAAAATGAAAAATACCTTTAAAAGTATATTTTGCTTTTGCAGCAGCCAATCACTTACAGGCCAGAGATGTATGAAAGTACTATCAGCTCCTCCTTTGCATTGGCAGAAACATGAAAAACACACTATGAAAGAACTGTTAATCAAAATTTGGTTCTGGAGATGAAATCCTGAGTTACACAAAATGACAGTATTAACCAGCCAGGTTTCCTTGCCTCTCTTCGCCCTCCTCCCCCCAAGCATTCAGTGTAGCTCCCTATCAGAATTTAAAAACAAACAAGAAACCTCACAAAAAAAGCCCCCAACGCTACAAATGTAACAATCAACTTCCCTCCAGCTAGGTCCCCCTAACTAGGTTCACACACATGTGCAGCACGTATCTAGCACAGGAGGATTTAAATTCACTGATGGTGCAAACTCTGCAAGTAGCTGTGGGTGGAACTTAGCCAAGAAGTTAAGGGCAGCACAGCTGCAGCAACAGACAGCAGAATATAAACCCAGATACTGAAGTATCTCTGATTTTTTTCCCTGCTACAAAAGAAACATAACCCCCCCCCCCCGCCTTGCTCTACCAAAAGTATTAGCTTCAAATTACTTACCCCTCCAAATGCACCACCACCATCTGCTCCTGGCATCGATTCCACCGAGCTGGTGCTTGCTATCTGAGGGAAACAGAATGACACAGAACAATTTCAACGTGGACATTCTTCCTAAAATATAGTAAACATTGAAAAAGAAAACGTGGCATCATTTGCTTTCAGCCCCTCAACTATTTGCTTGTGAACACACTTTAATTGCACATGTGCTCAGCTACCCTCAAATGCTGGGCTGACTATGAAGTGGGTGACGGTACAGATGGCACTGAATTGCCAAGCCTGCTTTTCGCCGCAGCGTGCCTATCCCCCATAAGCAGTGCAGAAAGCAAACGGCCACGTTTGGAATTACACCGCTCCGCTTGAGCCCTGCAAGCCAAACGAGCAAGGGCTTTGTGTAGTCAGTGGATTCTGAGGAGGAAGAATATTTACTTCATTCAAATAGTACTCAGTTAAGTTTTTCTTAACTGCAATACATCTCTTAATCGCTTAATAAATGCAAACTGGCATCTATATGTATTCAATACATTTAGAGGGCAAATAACAAGCTTACGTACACCAAAATCACAGGCTGGATCCTAAAAGGAAAACCATCTCATCTGTCATTAATTTACAGGGAGTTTGCTAGTTTACAGGGGGTTCTCAAAATATTAGACTCTTTATGATAAATTCTCCTGTTATTCCCACAGATCATTCTTCCTTTGCCAATTAGACAACATCTCATATTTCAAGGTTATCCAAATCTCCAGTGCATTTTTGCACTCTAGCTTCATTCCATTTGAAAGCAAAAAGGTTTAATCTCTGTTATTAGAAACAACCTGAACTGCAGCTTTGAGTAAGCTTTTGAAGAGCTATTCATTCTGATACCTAGTTGTATCTATTTATATACTAATACAATCAATCGACTCTTGAGAACAAGCAAACGAGCAAATGCATCCCCTGGGGCTAGGGCTGTGCCACCCCTGCAGCACTTCCTCAGGGAATGCAACTCAATTAAAGGGAAGCATCATGCACTCAACTCTAGCCAACTATTTCTGCCTCCGCAAAAACGCGGCAACCCTAGGGTCTTCACATCATCTATTCCCCAGTCCTGTGGAAAGGGGTTTCTTTCCACTGGAATCCTAATCAACCCAGGTATTTGGATCCCTCTGCCTAGTAAAAGGACATCTGTGTGCTGTGATGTGGGACTTGGGAAAGGAAATGAAAAATGTGGAGAGAAAATGGGGTCTGAAGGAGAGATTGAGAAAACCCCCAGCAAGTTTAGGGAAAAGAATAAATTCCTCTAGTTGCCTGTTCCGAGCTCCATGCCCTTTTAATATTTACTTGGAATAATGTGCTAAAAATCAAATACCCTCTACTCTTAACCTGGAAAAGAGTTCAAAAGGGCTTCTCGCCCTTATGTTACCAATACCACTCAAAGTGTGTAAGATTTGGTATGGAGGAAGATAGTTATTCACGTTTGCCCCCAGAGCTAAGGGGAGGAACAGAAACAGGGGTGGGAAATAATGATGACTTAACAGGATCTAAAAATCATGCTTTAACAGAAGCACTCCCAAGTCTCAGATCTTACGGATGCCACTTCTGCAGAGCTCAGCTCTCTGCGGCACTTTTCCTTGCCAGCCTTCTAATAATGCACAAACTGGGTCCTTCCCCCACACCACGAGCCTCCAACTCTTCTGAGATCAAGCAGTGGTAAAAGAGGTCCTTTTCCTTGGGAACATTTTTAGATGGCTTTAAAAAAACCCCTCACATAGCCTTGAAATGCTGCAGAGGAAAATGGAAAACAGGGAAACGAGTGCCCTCTTTCTGAAGGAACTAAGCCACAAAGGGACCCTGAAGCTTTCTGAAAAGACTTCTTTAAAAGACCACTGCTACAGCCACCCTGCAGGGGACCGACTGCCAATGACTCCGAATATTCACCTCCTGACAGGTAGGAGTTTATTAATCGCTGTAGATTATTGCACAGGCATAATCTTAAGAATCAGGTCAAATGTCAGATCTCTGCACCTCCAAGAAACCGCAAGTCTTCTCTAGGCAAATTACAGGCTGCAGATCAACCCTTAATGCTCATACGAACTTATGAAAGTCAGCAGGGAAAACAAAGTATGGTAAGAATTGCATGCAAAGGCATGCACTGGTCATGCAACTGAAATCAATCATACGCACTGTAACATTGCAAATGTATGGCCAAGGATGGGAGAAAAGCAATTTGGCTATTTTTCTACAGGCTTATTAGAACCAGAGTCCAACTTCTAGTAGCTGTTACAGATCCAGCCTGGAATCCATGAGTGCATATCTATTTCTTGACTCATGAGAGCAAAAAAGGAAGATTATTGTCATTTTTTCCTCTAAAGCACACTGCCCAATATTCCATAAAGATGATGAGATATGTATGGTGGATGCTGCCTACAGCAGTGTGTTGCTACTAAGAATGCTCTCAGTATTTGTCCAGTTTTCCTTCCAGAACTATCTTCAGCTCTTTTTAACTGACAGCAATTTCTGCCACATTTAGCCGTGACATGAGTTTTCAAAGCTGATTATCTAGATAAGCTAATCTCCTAAAAATGCACGTTAGCATTCTGGCATAAAAGAAATTAAGGTGCATACTGCATTAATATCACAGCCAGGAGATAAACCAGACTTCTGCTCTGCTTGACTTTTATGAACCAGTAGAGTATAAACATGTGGCTACACCATTAACACAGAAGCAAAATAAAATAGCATTTACAAAGCAAGATAATAATAATGAAGTTGAACAGACACTGTGTCTTAATTGGATAGAAAGAAGTGTGCTTATTAGTTTGCTTACTAGCAAAAGATTTTTTTCCATCAGAGCATCCTGGTTCTGAAGACAGCCATGAGTTAACTTAAAAATACAGGCATGAATTGATTATTTTCCAATTTTTTCTGAGTATTTTTAGCTGATGAATAGTTCATGATCAGTAAGCTATGCCATATTCTGAAAATGGCTCATTGCTGGCTGCTATCAGCAACAGGATCCTAGACTCTGCGGAGGTTTGTGAAGATCTCCGCTGTCAGTCTGACTAATGCTGGGATGAAAGGAATATCTAACATCTCTCCTGAGCCCCCTGGGAAATCAGTCAGATAAAAATCCAGCATTATTGAGTCACTGAATCAGATCTGGGAAAGGAGACGTTTCAAAAATGGTTAGGTACCAAAAAAAAACCCCAAAAGTTTAGGAGGGCAGGGGAGGGGGAAGATAAAAAGATCCCCAAGTTTAATCTCTGCAGATGGACCTTCTCTCCCTGCGCTCCAAGATCTACCATGTTTGACCACCGACATCATCAACACACAGGCAGCTCTGCACGAAATTCCTAAAAATTTCCCTCTCCCAGGCCCTCTCCTCTTTAGCTTGCAGCAAATGACTGTGGCTAAGGTTATCACCATCATTTTCAAGTCGAATGAAGAGATACTGTTATCATCCTCACGTGAATACTTCTGAAACAAAATTCCTTTCTGATCAAAATTCCTAGCAAACGCAGCATAGAGTAATACATTACAGTTGTAGAGAAACAGAATAAACTTTCAAGACTATTTTGCATATTTAGTTGAAGAGTATTCTTTCTGAAATATATTTATTATCTATAAGAGAGTATTTTTAAGTTCCGTTTAAAATGCATTGATTTCCTTTCAACTCTTCAAAACTTTTTAAATAATAATAATAATAATAAAATAGGAAAAAAGAAATAATCCCAAAACACATCTCTGAGGAGATGGGGAAAGATAATGAACAAAACCTCCCAGGCACACAAACATCATTCCAGACAGCCAACCACTCATAACATTGAAGAATTACACTTGTTATGCTAAATGAGCCACTAGTCTGGAAAACATGACTGATAGGTCTCTTGCACTGAATTACCCTGGGTAATTTATTCCATACCTGCATGGCTGAGCAACTATGACTGATATGCATTTGAGAGCCAGAGAAATGGAGCTGACTGTACCGTAATGTACTATAAAAATCAAGAACAAGACTACACTATTTTAAAGTTAGCTGTGTAAGTCTCGTTTAACCATTGGTAAAACTGTTATAGCAAAGAAGGAGAATTAAGCACTCGTACTTACTGAGGAATCAGGAACATGCTCCTCCTCTTGAGAAAAAGAGCTATTGAAAGCTCTAAATGTCTCACTGTTCTGTTTGTGCTTTTCAATTGTTGCCTGAATGACCTGAGACAAAAATTCCAGCAAAGATGAGAAAAAGGAGCGTCACAAAAGGAGCCCTGGAAAAATTCTCTCATAGGAAGATGGTTAGGATTACCATTTTAGTGAAAAACCCTTACACTTGCATAAATGAAATGGAAACTTAAAAACCTTAATAACTGCGAGTGGTGGTGTCAACTCACTACTGTTAAGTTGAAAACTAAGGCTGCTATCAGACAGTGGCTCTACAAGTCAGACTGCAAGGATATCCAAGGCTAATCTCTGATGCCTCAGTCTCTTCTCTCGCTGGGCTTGAGGACTGCAGGAAATGGGAACCCATTCGAAGCCGCCGCACACTGCCTGGAGACAGTGGGTCAGCACTGGGACCCTGACTGGGGCTCCACATTTCTCTATAAGCAGCTTCGCCAGACTGGGCTAGCTTCCTCACCCAGCCGCATTCATTCAGAACCCCAAAAAGATAATTTTAAAACCAGAAGGTGCTGACTGCATGGTGAGTTCCACCCGTATCATAACGGTTTTGTATTAACCTGAATCCATTCCCTCTTCTCCTCTTCTGTCCTGTTAAAACAAAAGAAAAATACAGAAAACATCATAATTCTCCTTCCAATATTTTCAGTAAATTCAATTCACATCTTCACAGCTTTATATCCATCAAGATTTTACTTTGCTATCCACTATTTTATAAACATTATTAATAATTATTGACCTCAATTATTACCAAACAAATGCCAAAAATGTTTGAATTATTAATACAGTGGAACCTACAAGCACTACTATAAACACCGTAAGCATTCAATAAAGCAAATCAACATAGCACTTTAACACACTCTGACTTAGGACCAACATATTCTCTTGCACATGTAAGTTACGCATCTCTGATGCTCATCTCCTGGTTTAAAGCTATGTCATACTAGCCCAGCCAGATCCCCTAGATCATAAATTTCTACACAAATAGTCACAAACCTTGAAAGACAGAACAAGCACCATACCTGGCTTGTAGTTCCAGCGATCGCTTTTTTCCTGTTATTGAAAATGTATGAGCCACGTTTTGCTTGGCAATTTCTTGGACCTGTAAAAAGAACATGTCAGCTTCTTACTAGTCTCCATTGTCTTTCAATCTTTTTATTGACTTCCAAATACATTCATTCTTTGAAATACTTCGTTGAAAGTATCCCTCAGAATATAGTACAGAGGTAGAAAAAACACGGGACTGTTTCCATAATTACTGCTCTTGCTACAAAACTTCTGAATCTGTATCACCAACCAGTCCCCTACAGAAGGGGAAAAGGTGGCTCCTGTGTCAGCTAGGTGACAAGGGAAGGCTTTCAATCACAGCATGTACAGAGTCACCATTTTCTTACCCCCCTTTGGATGACTACCTCATAATAATTAAAAAAAAAAAAAGAGATCCAAAGCTGGGTTTTAGAATTTTATTATATTTCTACATACATATATTGTTATATATTTTGGATTCAGAGGCGATCTGATGCTATGGAGTGGGGAAGCATTAAAACAGGGGAAAAGAAGAGATGCAAACCTGCAGTCCTGCAATGTCCATCTTCTCTCGAACACTGAACTTCTGGCCTATCAGCCTCAGTTTTGGCACACAGTATAGCACCATGCTGTTAAACTGCAACAAGGGAAGATTTTAAGTTAAGGGATTACATGCTGGACAGAGCCTGCATTTTGACAGTTTAGGACTCTGGTGTATTTTACTCCAAGACGCAGTTCTCAAGAAGAGATTTAAGGAGCAAGCTAGGCTCACATATCATTACTTGAAAGAAGTGGACAGACAGAAACATGTCAGCCAGTCACTTCCCCCTTCTGCCCCTCTCTCTGGTACCAATTCGACCGCCTTGAAAGCAAACGAGAGCTATTCTCTCAGTGTCAGCGAGAGCTGGCCATCTTACGCAGCAAGGTGGTACCGCTGGAAATGCAGCTCCTCAGGTGCTTCGCAAACACGCAGCCTCTGAGGAGGGAGATGGGAAAGACCCCTTTGGGCCTGACAAGCCACCGGCAAAGGCACAAGCGTGGAAGAAGGAAGGAAATCCTCAAGCAAAACGCATCAAGAGAAAATTGCTGCTCAGAGGAAGGAGTAGCTGGGCTCGGTTGGTGAATGCTTTTTGTATTTGAGATTAGGAAGATGGGAATGTACCATTTCACAGCATGACTCTGAAAATAAGAGAGCAACAAAAAAACTCACCAAGAATAAATACCTATCCTGCGCTGTGCCGTTCTTTGCTGAAAGTTTCTGAATATGTCCTTCTTTAATGAGCTCATTGGCTGGGTTAACAATATCCTCTTCACCACCGAGTCGCTCATAGACTTCCAAAAGCTTGTGCATTTTTTCCTGCAAGTACAAAAACCCCAGCAATTTAAATAAAAAAAATTATTCCACTTGGTCTATTACCCACACTATCATTTCTGTGGTAAGTGTAAATAAGTAGGAAAGAAAATAGTCTTTCACTTCTGCTATAGCTTTGCATTTTCAAAAATTAATGAATACCTGTTTCATACTCCTCAGTACTCCTCCCCACTCTGTATTAGTCACTCATGAGTCATACTTGGATTGTACCATTTTAATGACATTTTGAGATCAATTTATGTCATATTTTTAGATATTCCTATTCAAGAATACATCTTTGGATGTATTCAAGAATTATCTTTGGAAGCAATGGCATTGGGTCCAGTAAAATCAATGGCCAAGTTGGAGACTAGTATGTTACCAAATTATTTCCAAGTTTGAATTTATTAACTCAGCTTCCACCCCACATCTCAGACTAAGATTTCTGCTACAGTACGATCGTTTCTCAGCCTCTGAGAAGTTTCACCTCTTGTATTGTTGCTGATACAATGGCAGGCAGGTTCTCCATCAGGAAGCGTGGTCATATTCTGCATTTCTAAGCTAAGTCTAAAACCTCAGCTGTATGGGGAATGCTGCAGTCCTATGCAAGGGGCCTCCATGGCAAAAAGCACCTCTGAAATAAGCCAGGACAAAATGCTTAAAATATAGTTTTAATGTTATTCAGGCATCCTTATGTCTTGGTCAAAATTCTTTATGAAGGGATTACTTTTTCCTTTTCAGCAAAGCACTGTTTCTACTTTATATTAAGTCATCCAAATATTAAAGTCCTTCTACACAGTATTCAAATGGATAAAGGTAACTAGTTCACCCACTTGCAGCTGCTATATTAAGCCCTGCAGCAGCTTTAACAAGTCAAAATAGGAAAAGTGTGTAAATCTTGCTACTGAGTTATAGCGTTTGGAAAGGTTTGGCTTTCAACCACAAGCTGGACTGATGTGCTCCAAACGGCACTGTCAGCAAACGGTCAGAAAGTGAGGACAGAGATTTGTGCATTACCCCCAAATATATGCCCAAACACATCTCTAAATCATACCTCTACCTATCTAGAGATTAAGCTGGAATTTCAGGTCTTTACACACTTTGTTTACCCCCATTTGACTTGAGAATTCTCACCACAAATATACATCACACCAGTTCCTGTCCTAATCAATTCTTCTGACCAACGATTAAACAAACGAACAACCAAAAAGCCCCACCAAAAAAAAACCCAAACAAAACCAAACCGTTAAAATAAACACACTGCAAAACAAAATGGAAGGTGGGGGGCTGTGGACTAAAAACAAATAAGCAAATCACCTAAGCCCCAAAAGGCAGTACATTTTTTCTGCCAAATGGGAAGATGAGCAAGAGATCCCACTAATTTAAAAAGAAACAACCAAAAACCAGTGAACTTGCCAAGCTATTTTTTTTAAAAAGAGAAACTAGAACACTAAGAGCAGATCCAAAACCTGAGGGATACCTGCACTTCTAGGCAAAGTCAGCTTTGGAAGCGTGATTTATTTCTTCTACTACACCACAACAGAGGGAAGCAGCCAACAATTAATTCAAACCTCTGCTAACTTTCGGCGATTTTGCTACAGCCCTCGCTCTTCTTTCGGGTTGGCTCTGACCTCGCGCAGCCGGCCGTGCCATCCCGCGGGGCTCCGCAGAGGCGCGCGTGCGGGACGGCGCTGCTCTCACACTGCATTGCTCCCCACCAACCCTCCCCGACTGCCCCAGCACACCCGTGGCACCTTCTGCTGGGACGTGTGAGCTGGGGAACCAGGAGGTCAAACCTGAAATTCTTACTCGGGTATTTTTCCTTCGAGTCTCTGCTCAGGCAAAATCTATTAATTACAGAAGAATTCAATGCAATAAGAAGCCCTGATTAGAGGCTTCAGGTTCTTATCAGCAATAAACAGCGAGTGCAAAACTATTACAGCAGCCTTTTCTAATAGGTTTTTGTGTACTAACAGAAAAAGCATCCAACACAGAAAGCAACTAGCTGGTGGCTTCATATTCCTGCTGTCTGTGGAGATACTGTACACAGTCCCCAGCAAAATAGTTGTTCAACGCCCCAAACCGGAAAAATTTCCACCAAAATATACCCTTATCAAGAGAATATGCTAGACTCAAATAGAAACAGATGGTTTCAAAACTGGTTTTCACTGAGAGACACTGAAAATACACAGACATCAGCTGGTTACTTCCCCGTAGCAGCCACAGGAAACGTGGTCTCATGGTGTCCCCGCCGGCCGGGAGAAGGAAGTAAGGGTCTGATACACAAGGGGACGTAAACCTTGTACCCACAAATGGTCAGTGAGTGTTAAGCTGGAGACGTAGCATTTCAGATCTATCAGATACAAAAGCTCCTGAGGCACTTGGGTGCACAAAAGGGATAACATCTGTAACTATAAAGTCCATTTACTTTAATGGTAATGCACTAGCTGTTCTGTATGTAAAGCACATGCTAACGTTCAAAATCTCCACGGTCTCAGACTGCCCAGCTTTAGAAGTACAGCTTACTGAAGCTACTGACACAAGCTAAATGCACACTCTGTGCATTTAAGATGAGCCAAAATCAAACCAAAACAACCTCCAGTCTGGTGAAGACCTGTAGGACTAAAAAAATAGTGTGAAAATCTGCAAGGACACCTTGCAGTGTCCTAGTTGGAATACTTTCAACATTTTTCAGTGAAAAGCAAATAATGAGTATTATGAAGACCTCCTTTTTCAACCCATTGGGTCCTTAAGAACAAGGAAAGTGAAATTTAGGCCCAACAACCCATGGTAACTGCAATAGGATCATTTATGATAAAGAGAACTCAGATATCCAACTGATGTTTAAAGCCTGACTCACTGTATTTGAAAATTCTCCCCAGCCTACTTTACTGAGCCTTTTGGAATGGAGGACTATTGGTTCAACCAAGTGTTTCAGTCAGATTACAATTCCATTATACAATTTCTACTCACCATCTTTCGGATGGCTGCATTTGAATGGTTCGCTGCTGTAGATATGAGCTCCAGTGACTCTGCAATAAAGGTAGCAACAGTTACACATTCTCCAGTTCATATCTGTTAATAGCACCTTGGGGTTTTTTGTCACCTCCCTGATTGGTGATTTTCCTGCAAAATAGCTGTTGCAAAAGCAAGGACTATTTTTTCCTTCTGTAAAGTAAAATGAATGCTTATAAGCAGTCATATACACAATCACTTCTGCATGTTCAGCTGGTCCATGTGCAGCTAAATGTTTAATCTTTCTCTCTTAGGAGAGCCAAAGCACATAGTGACAAAAAACCCCACCTTCTAGGAATCAACCTACTAAAAGTTAACTTAAGTCTCACTGAAGTCTTCACAAGTATGTTTGTAAGAGTGTTTTCCTAAAACAGGGCTTGTGTGCTTACGGTAACATGAACCCTGGTTTGGTCAAGATCACAAACTCCTAGAAACCAACAGAAGTCCACTTCTCCTCTTTCTTTGTGTTAACAGAGTCCAACCTGCTTTCCTAGGCAAGCATACACATTTAAGACCATTCTTATTTTCTTCCTCCGGCTATTGCAAGGATGTCCTCCTGTATATGTCCTTGGCCATATAATGGATTAAATAAAAATGCCAGATGTTCTACCATTACAAACTTCAGTATTTTGTCAGTGTTTATTTGCCAAAGCTCCCTTCATTCCTAGAGCTGACATATCAACCCTTTTCTACTCTAAGAGCATTAAAAATCCCTTTGTGCTATGTTTGGCAATAATTTGAGTAATTCAAACCTCCATTTCTACCATAGCCCTAGTTGAAAATATCTGAACATGGGAAGAAAAAACTCTCCAAGATTTTATTGTGCTCGTTAGACAGAGAGGAGTTTACATGTACTTTCAGCATCCTTCCTGTCTGGAGATTCTTCTGGAAGTTTCTTTAAATAGTCCTTTAGGAGAAGTTCATAACGAGGAATCCTTTGCACTGGTTCAAGCATGTGATGCTGTAATGTCAGGTTTCCACACACCTCCTGTTTCTGTAACAGAGAGAAAACAAGCACAGAAGGGTTTGGGTTTGTTCCTGCCTTTGGTGTTAAACAGCAATGAAAAAGGAGCATTCACATACAGTTAGGGGAGTGTAAGACAACTTCTCAAGCTATCATAGAATCATAGACTCATTTATGTTGGAAAAGACCCTGAAGATCACTGAGTCCAACTGTAAACCCAACACTGCCAAGTCCACCACTGAACTATGTCCCCAAGTGCCACATCTACACAACTTTTCAATACCTCCAGGGATGGCAACTCAACCACTTCCCTGGGCAGCCTCTTCCAATGCTTGACAACCCTTTCAGGGAAGAAATTGTTCCTAATATCCAATCTAAACCTCCCCTGGCACAACTGGAGGCCGTTTCCTCTTGTCCTATCACTTGTTACTTGGGAGAAGAGATCGACACCCACCTCGCTACAACCTCCTTTCAGGTAGTTGTAGAGAGTGATAAGGTTTCCCCTCAGCCTCCGTTTCTCCAGGCTAAACAACTCCAGTTCCCTCAGCTGCTCCTCATAAGACTTGTTCTCCAGACCCTTCACCAGCTTCGTTGCCCTTCTTTGGACACGCTCCAGCCCCTCAATGTCTTTCTTGTAGCGAGGGGCCCAAAACTGAACACAGTATTCAAGGTGCGGCCTCACCAGTGCCGAGTACAGGGGGACGATCACTGCCCTAGTCCTGCTGGCCACACTATTTCTGATACAAGCCCGGATGCTTTTGGTCTTCGTGGCCACCTGGGCACACTGCCGGCTCATATTCAGCCGGCTGTCAACCAACACCCCCAGGTCCTTTTCTGCCGGGCAGCTTTCCAGCCACTCTTCCCCAAGCCTGTAGCGTTGCATGGGGTTCTTGTGACCCGAGTGCAGGACCCGGCACTTGGCCTTGTTGAACCTCATACAATTGGCCTTGGCCCATCGATCCAGCCTGTCCAGATCCCTCTGTAGAGTCTTCCTACCCTCAAGCAGATACCAGAACTGACAGGTGTCACGGGAACCTTTGTCCCATGTTTGGCATTTTCTGCAGATATGCAACAATCTTCTTTTAGATTTTGCGTGCTTTTTTGAAGGCTCAGAAAAGCTCTTCCCATCCATGGCCCTATGCAGCGTTTTTCCCCTCAAAGACAGAAACACGTCTTTTAAGTTTTCCCCTAAAATCAGAAACCCCACGGGGATATATTGCTTGCTAGAGCTTACTGTATGAGCAGCAGATACACTGCTCACACACCACCTCTGAAGAAGGAGCTGCCTCAAATTCTCTTTTTTTTTTTACTTGACCAAGAAGGGGTGTAGGTTTGAGACTGATTACACTAAATGTTACCCGATAAGGCACGAATCTGCTCTGCTTGCAATGGTACTGAGTGCTGCAGTGTACTTATTTTCATAGGATCCCTATGAAGTGAAGGAACATTTCTATTTAAAAGAGGGGAGGAGAAATGAGAAACACAGTAAGAATAAGTAACTTGTTTTAAAGCACACAGGAAGTTTCTGTTAGCGATGTAATCTGACTCCTGAATCCCACATCAGCATGTTAACCACATATATACACACACACACTTCTCCGTAGCATTATTTTTACGTCAGCTCACTAATGCCACGTCTTGGCCTGTTCTAGTGTAAGCAACCCCTCACCAACCCCATTAATTTCAGTATGCTTTTCTCAGAGAAAGGTGCTTGTTTCAGGTATTTGCAATTTTCCTCGTAAATATTACAGCCCATGACACACTGCTGACTCACCCAATTCTCAAAGCAAAGCCTGGAGATAATGAGATGAATGTCTGATAGAAAAATATTAGCTATCCTTCCAGAAATTCAAAGACGTAAATTTGCTTTTAAAAATATCTTGTCACGGTGTAGCAGGGTGACCAATATTTCTGTTTATAGGAGATGAAGTGAATTTATTATCTCTCAGAGTTCTACAGCACCACGCTTCCCAGAAAATACAACTGGCATGGAAAGAATCAGAGATTCCGGGAAGAACTAAAAGGGGCACAGAACTGCACTACTACATATTAGCGCTTGGTTTATATTCCCAAATCCACTTACTATAACCTTCTCCATTGTCTTTTTATTCCTGCAACAGGACGAACCTTAACACTGAACAGCAATAGGGAAGCAGAGGAGGAAGCCACTTCAAGGCTCACGTCGGTTGTATTCACATGCCAAGAGTATCCTCTCTAAAAAGTCAGCAGTGACAAAATAAACTGTTCCAAATAGGAAAAGTTTAACGCTATGCAATTTTTAAAAGTTTACAGAGTTTACACTGCAATTCAAATGACTTTACTAGAGGAAGCATAACTGTTTATTCTGTGTTTAATTCATGTGACAATCCAAAACACATAAATACATATTAAAAAGTGATAGCATGTGAAAGCATAAGGAGAAAGCTGACAAAAGAAAAGTCCTAATAAACTCTCCAGCTATCAAGTTTTGGCCCCAGTAGGTGGATGTGAACCGAACAGAAAGTATGTTTATCTTCAAGGTCAGCTAAAGTAAACTTGATAAGTCACAGTCATTCACTTATAAGTACCATTTGATTTTTGTTTTCTGTTTTCCCTAGTTTAGCGTAATTAATATTTGTTGATGCCTTAAGTTGTGTAACTATTCCATTAACAGCTTAGGTGGACAGTGCGTTACTGCAGTTCACAGCAGACTTCAACTGGTACTTTGAAAAGTAACTGTGGCTTTTGATAGCACAGAGATAGGTCAGATGCGTGGACTAAGTATTCTGGGTCAAATCTTTGCCTCCTGCAGCTACGGTCATTGACAGAAGCAAAAGGTGCTGTGATGTTGCCGCTAAAACAACCTACAGTGAAATACTGTCATCAGTAAGCTTCAGAATTGCATCTCCTATACGCGTTGCCTGCGTTCATACTGCCTGTCAAAGTTTTGCTCAAGGAACAGCAGAAACACTCATGGTCTTGGACAGCTGCAGACTGACAGCTAACACGAATCGTTTGTGTTGGTAGCTTGGTGGTGAGAAGAGACAGATGAATTTTAGGGTGGGCAGATGCCTGTGCTGCAGGGAAAACAGTCACAAACTGATTTACACTTCAGAAAGCCATGTCAGTGGCTTGGCACAAACTGAAGACAGCAAAATGCCGGTGCGCTTTTTTTTTTTACAGTGCTTGCTGCGCAGAACCTCGGTGAGAGCAGGCTGGGTTCAGACAGAAAAAGGTTAAGAAAAGGCCACGTGGACTGAGAGCCTGGTAGGAGAGGACCTTCCCCAGTTCCTGTTTCTCCAAGCTTCTGTCTGAGTCACCGGCCAGCAGCCCTGACCCTCCGACGCAGGGCCTCTCCTCTCCCAGCTTCCTGGGGGATTACTTGATTCCTGACAGCTGGCCCAGCCACAATCCTCCCATTTAGGGCAGGCAGCTGAGCTCCCTCCTCAGCTTAACCCGCTCCCTGCCAGCCCTCCCCTCCCAAAGGACACTATCTGCTTTCCCAGCACCGGCGGAGGGATGCTTGCAAGCGTGCTGGAGCCTGCTGCATCCCTTCAGCTGGCCCAGGGCCTGAAGGGGAGAGAGAGGTTTTACGGATATGCCAGCATAAGCAGAGCTCTTCCCCCCTCCCCATGCAGCTTTTTGGATAATTAAGAGAAAACACGTGAAAATCCATGCTAAGCATCCTCCTGCAGAGCTGTGATCCCTGAGAGCTGCGTGCCGCTTCGTGAGCCTCACAACAATCAGACCAACAGCAGATGCTGCCGGTGATGTGCCCAAACTCAAACACACCCACCTCAGCATGAAAATGTATTTATTAAAAAGCAATTAAAATCAGTAATGAGGAAGAGCAATCAAAAAGAACTTATAAATGGACAAGTTCGCAGTCAGAATCGCCGGGCCAATGGCGAAGTTTCATTCTGTGACTTCTGATACTCCTCTTAAATACGTAAGCAGAGAAAAACCTATTTGTGTGAAAAAATCTGTGTCACACAGCAAAAGAGAAGAAAGGACTGCCACTAAAATTGTATATTTTTAGTATTAGAGTGGTATTATCTTGTAGCTAAACACTGTGTGTCATGCACTGGAAAAAAAACAAACTCACACAAACAGATGAGGCTCTCCAAGCCATATTATGCCAGTTAACAACATACCTGTATGTTCTGAACAACATCTTTGAATGGGGAGGACCTCTGCATACATGTGTTCACCATGTCCATTGCCCTGTCAAAGTTCTTTACATATTCTCCATACATCTTCAGAAAAGGAGCAAGTTTCTGCAGGATATCTCCTAGCCGTGGGTTGACGTTCCTATGAGAAAGAGACAGGTAAGTACTGAAATCTCTGGAAATCAATACTATCTTCAGAGAGAAAACACAACTGTAAGACTTTCACAGTTGTCTCCCACATGCACAAGCACTTACACACATATGCAATCAAGATATTTCAGGCTAAGTTGAGTTTGAAGTAATCTATACGGTAACCTTGACGAAACCTTAAACGTTAATCTAGACGTACAAAGGATGACATTTCTGCCCCCACTGTCACTCTCTTAAGTGAAGATCAGATTCAAACTGACTACGCATTGTTAAAGAAACACCTATATATCTCTGCTGTCCAGCACAAAATCTTGTGGGAAACTTTTACTTTTTAAAAATCATCTTTTCCACCACAGCCGAAGATCTGAAGAGGTTTCAATGCAAAGAGCTTGCTCAGTTCAGCTGGGTAGTCCCAGGGGGCCAGACACACGTTTGCCTAGAGACCCCCCAGGCTGGGAGCAGCGATAGCCACACATCTTTGTCTCCCCCAAATTCACGGCCAGGCAGAGCGCCAGCCATTTTCCCCCGAGCTTTTCCCTTCTGCTGAACTCACGACTTGCCGTCTGACCGCACTAGACCCTCTTTAGCCATTTAACAAGCTTCTGCCCTCTTCTGACTTCCAGACTCTCCAGTTTTCCTCCCCTTTTATTACAGCTGTCCCTGTAAATGCAAGTGAGGTGCAAAGGTGCTGAGACTCATTTATTCCTTCTGGCCATTGATGAACTATGTGAAGACTGGACTCAGCCAAGAGAGATGTGAACTCTGCTCTTGTCTTCGTCATTTAGTGTGCTTGGAAAGGTGCAGTGTCAGCACTATCTGACACTCTTTGCAGTCAGACAATGTGTCACCTCAAATCAAGTTTCCTAGATCTGCCTTACAATTAACCTTTCTACCCATTTCTGCCTTATCTGCAACTTATTACAGTTGCCAAATTTTAACTGGTATTTGACCTTTACTACTCATTGAAAAAAAACCAACAAAAACCTACACCTATTTTCTTAAAGAAAGTACATATACACTGTAACCAATAATATTTATTATCTCCTAGAACAGAAGGCCAACAAATTCTGGGGTAAAAACTTGTGCAACGCTGTGGTGCTCAACAACAGAAGTGGTTGCATAACAGACATAAGCAGATTTATAGATATGAAGTCATCTATCTTATCTGTCCAGATTTTCCATTGGTTGGCTGCTATAATGCTAATTTTAACATTAAATTTTATACAACCACAACAAAATTCATTAAAGAAAATACAAAATGGATGTTTCTCATGAAGGCCCCAACATGGCATGCAAAGTCTAGACTGTGACATGATGATGCATTTTCCTCTTTGAGAAGTAACTGCCGTTTTTTAATACTTCACAGCGGGGCCAAAATACTTCAGCTATGGGGCCAAAATAAGCAATTTCCTTCCTTCCTAGTACTGCGAGTTCATAGTACTGCAATAATAGGAGAGTGGAAATACAGTGAGGAAAACAGCTCTGGCAATACTTTGGACTGAAAAAATTCTCACAATGTACTCTGGAAGTTTCAAGTGCTCAGGTCTATACCTGTACTCAGAAATGCTTAAGAGACTCTGTACTAATGTACTAAATAACAAGTGAACTACTGCATTAAACAATTAAGATTTGGAATTATACTAGGCCTTATGGTTGCTATAGTTTCTTGACAATGTATTTTTAAAATAATTGTAATGACAGTTACCCACCATTCTTGTGTAATTCTTGTTTTGAGCTCAGGAAGAAGAAATTGTCCATGGAAACAATAGATGGAAGAAATATTTGAAAAGATGCCCGTTATCACTTCAGATGAAATACCTGCTTCTGACAACTTAGTGCAAAAAACCTGCATGAGACAACAAGACAGTACCAACATATATTTACAAAAAACAATCCTAGACATGCTGGCTTTAGATTGCAGTATTACAAAGCTGACTTCCTTAGAACAGAGCTACAATTTTTGACTTCTGGTAGCCAGTCCTTGGGGTCTTTCAGGAGGTTCACAAAACGTAAGCCCACTGTCAATTAGGGTTAGATTTATGACTATGGGCCACAGTCATAAATTAGAAAAATCTGAGGGATAAGTCGAAAAAGACTGAAACTACTGAGAAGATCAGACATCTCGTATTTGGGAGTGCAAGTTGCAAAGAACAACCAGTCCCTGAAGAGCACTTCTGTTTACGTGAAGCAAAATAAACCATGTGATTATTTTCTTTCTTTGTGGGAAAAATTACACTGTACTGAACAAAAGGGAAAGACACTCTCTAGATTTCTAAGGTCTTGAAACAGTCTCTGCTCATCCAAAGCAAACATTGGAAAGTCTTCCATAGAGGTCCTAGAGTCGGAGGGTAGAGGGCTCTGCAAGTTACAGCTTCTAACAAGATTCCTAGCAAGGTGACAATGTCTCTTTTTTTTTTTTTTGCTCGTTTTTAAAAAGCACTTAGTTAGCAATGTGACTCATCCTCATTTTTACTTCTTTCCTGCACATTCATGGGATTTTTTCTTTCAGATAATTATAGAAATGCCTGAACCGTGTAGACTCACCTCAGTGTTTATGTGGAAGAAAGTTCAGACTCATCACACCAGTTTTACTTTATCCCCACGTGTAAACATGATGGACAACAATTACAAAACACAGTGGGTAAAAAAACCCAATTTGCTGTGAGCACAGGGCTGACCCACGTGGCCTGATTGTAGTAAAACTCAAACTTCTTGCACATTACAGAGCAATCACAGATTTCATCATTTCTCAGCGCCTTCAGCGTCCCCGTGATTTCCTCTCCACGTACGCTCAAGGAGGAACTAAATGCTGATGGTGTCTGTATCTTGAGCTGCTGCTTTCGCATTCCTCTTTCTGACATCCTAATCCTCAGGTTCCAGCTCAGGGAACCCTCTTGCCAAAAGCTCACCTCTGGGACCCCTGGCACGCAGCCTGGCAAGTAAACTCCGTCTCTCATCTACAAACAGCTTTTTCGCACTACTGGGCTATAGGTTAGGGGATGAACAGGAGACATCATTGCTGCTCACAGAAAAGAAAGCAGAGTTTATTCAGAATTGAATTACCTGGTCCAACAGATGGAGTCTTTTAACATACGCTTCTTCTGTATGGAGCAGTTCATTTGCAATGTTGAATAGCTTTTGGGGCTCTGTACACTGAAAAAAAAAGTAACAAATAACACAATCCATCTGCACCTACAAACCTAAGTTTCAACAACTGTTCTCTTTTCCATTTTCTCAGTGGGCGAAATTCCCTGCCAGTAGAGAAGCCTGAAGTGAAGGAGGTTAACACATTTCAGAATCTGCCCGCATCCCTCTTCAAAGGATCAGTTTGCTCCAGAGACATTTTTAAAGCTATTTTCTGAAAGAGCAATTAGTAATGCAGTCAATGGCTGGTCAGGACATCATTTTAGTTCATTATGGTTCTCTATAAGGAACCAGAAACATCCTCCAAATCTGGAAATAAGTCTAGTCTATTTAGTAACTAAGGCACTAGACTGTAAATCAACTGTTCTCCTTTTTGGATTCAGGTCCTGTGACTAAAAACAAAACTAGAAACCAGACCTGTTTGGCCACAGATTTCTCTCCCTGGCCAGCACAGCATTACTCTCTATTGCATATTTCTAAGATTTTTGTGCAGCTTTAAACACTGGCCAGTTCCCTGGAAAGAATTTTCGGCAATGTAACCCAAGTCACTCAGTGAAGTCTTTCATTAAGCTCATTTAAAAAAATAAAATGAGAAAGGACTCATTAAAAAACCTGAATGCAGTTATGAAGCACCAACTTTATTCACAGTTTAGCCAAAAGCCACACAGACTCTTCGTTCTCTAAGTGCTTAAAAATACTTGAATCATTAGGATACAGGCTTTAGCTTTCTGACAAACTCTAGACACCTTGTTAAGGGTCTAGACTTTAAACGCCATGCTTAGATATAACCAAACCAGTCCAGAACTGAGGGTTGGCTGTTTTATGTTTGGGAATACAAACATCCAAAAGGGGCAGCAAGGATGATCAAATATAGGGAAATTTTACTGGGTTGGATCCAGAAAAAAAAGACAACTGCAACAAGGTCAGAGAGATGTATAAATGATTAACGGAACAGAGAGCATCAAATGGGTGCAATTATTCACTATTTCTTCCATGGGAAAACTAAAGGGCATCAAATAAAATGACTGAGGTGCTGCTTCAAGACCAAGCGCCGCTTCCTCAAGCAACACGTCACTGCAGACGGTAAACCTTCACGCAGGTTCACAGAAGGACCGGACAAATCCATGGAGTACGAGTCCGGCTGAAGTCTATTAAACACACAGGGCTGTTGCCAGTTCAGGAAGGACCTGGGCCCCCCACCAGCACCAGCGCTTTCTGTCCCAAATGCCTATCTCTCTGCGCTCGCTAGCATTTGTGGCAGGCATTTCTAGACATAACCCTGCGGGCCATCATCAGATTGTTAGAAAATGTCAATTAAATGCTCTCTTTAAGCTTCTTCAACATCACCTTCTTTTGTTTCCAAAAGAAAGCGATGAGAAAAATTGAAATAAAACCCCTCCACATTCAGGCAAACTGCAATACAACTGAAAGACCTCAAAGACTTTTCAAAGCTAGCCATGAATTCAAACAAACCAGACCCACAGCTATCCTACATGAAATGAGGCATCACTTAGCATGAAGCACCCACAGTTCCGTGATGCAAGTATTAACTGAAGGAAGGTGAATAGCTCTTCTGGGTTTGAAACAGCATCAGTCTTCCTTCAAAGCAATCCCTCTCTAGGCACAAACCTGGAGACGGGCAACCACGCCACGAATAAAGCTTTGACACATACTCCGCCTACCCCGCTACTCAAATTATTTCAAGCAAACTCAAATACTCTTTTAAGCTGTTCTAACATGCTACACAACATCCTGCTCCATTCATTCACGTGATGTATATTAATATTTAGGGGAAAAGAAAAAAAAAAACCAACCACAGCACAACAAAGCTTTGAACTTGTTACAAGCCAATACAGCATATTACAGCTTATAATGAAATGCATTGCTGGCCATTCAAATTCCAATAACTATGAGGATCTCTCACTGAGAAAGAATTTATCTGCCAGTTTTGCTGGGCACAGAAGAGCGCCTGAATGAAAAGCACTGACGTAACAGGCCGGCATGCCAGCTGCCAAAAGCATCCTTTGATTTGTTTGAATTCAGAATTTGAAAAATAATTATTTCCAACCAAATACATTTGTTCTCAGAAGTAAATCTTTACATAGCGCAGGCACTTTTTAACCTCCTGACCTTCACCATCTGCAATTCAGTTTATATTTCCAAAAAACTTGCTGACATCTGCTTAAATACCAAACAACGGCTGAACAGACTCTCAGCTTGAGCTCAGTTTTAAAGAGCGACTCTATCTTCAGTTGCTGTCTCTGCTAGGGGCAGATAGGCATGTTTTTCAGACTAATTTGCAACATATTTGCCTTCCACTGGACATAACATTTTAAATGAAACAGTAGATTAATTAAATGTGAGGCAGTCCCGTTCTTCTAACCTTATTTTGTGCCATGGCAGACAGCTTTAACAAAGCCTGAGTCGTAATTCAGTTCACTATGAACGAGATGTTTCATGGTCTATGTTTCTAAAGGAAAAGTAGAACAAATTTGCAAACTCAAATGTGGATTATATTCTGCTTTGCCCAATGCGCTTGCTGACTGGCTGCTCGGCACGGCCACGGCATGTTACGACTGTCCCCCACAGTCACACATTACAACCGTACATCTACTGCAGAGTCTCGTTAAAACAGTTTAGCTGGCGAGGTGACAAGAAAGATGAGAGAAGGGAAGCAGTAGGTGTTGACTTCATGACACAGGAAGCTCACTCCAGTGCTCGAAGCAGCAGTCGCATGATGCTCTTTCACTTCTTTGTGGAAGGTTCAAAAACTCATTTCCAGCTGTAACTGTCCATAAAACATTCTAAAGAAAAAGGAAACGCCAGCCTGAAAACAAACAGAACCAGCTTCTCATAAAGGTCAGATTCACACCTGTGGTGGGAATGCATTTGCACCTCAAATACTGCAATCACAGATACAAATTGGGGAATGGCATATGCTGAGCTGATTTATGCAATTAAGCGGCCGCAAGCGCATCACTGCTTCCTGCGAACCCAGTCACCGACCCGGCTGGGCGCCTGCCGAGCACCCCTGGGCCACGGATTCACGGATGCAAGGACTGACCTGGCTATCACGACAAGCAAATCTGAAATGAAAATTTAAAGTAAAAACCAAAGGCTTGATATGACAAAACTTGGGCAATACCCTGCAGCAACCATTTTTCATACGACTGGTTGTGCGCAACCGTATTCAGTTAGTGTCTCTATCACAAGGAGCTTTCAGCGAATCTTACAAGAAAGCTGCTGGGATACAGCTTAGGTTAAAATCATATACGGTTATGCTTTATAACCCCACCAGTCATCCCTACAAAGAACACAGAAAGTCCCAGAAAGATTATAGACAACTTCCTACTCAAAAATGCTGAAAACAATATGGAAAAGTTATCCTATGCTTGGTCGTCGTCTTTGTTGTACTGAGATCTCATCTTCCTTACGATATTAAAAAAGAAAAAAGAGAACATATCTGATTTTTCTGAACCAGCGTTATGACTAAAACATTGACCTATGCAATTTTTTTTCAGAATATACATGGAGATAATCTTACCCAAAGGTCTGACTTGCAGGACTGTAGGCCCAATTTTCCAACACAGACTATACGATGAAATCAGAAGTGAAACTCCAGCCATGCACAGGCAGAATGGAAATGTGTGTCAGTGACTGTATGAGGCCCACGTGGGACTTCATTATTACTATTTTACACAGCAGGAAGCAGGACAGATGGAGAAAGGCATTTTTTGGTGATTACTAATGAGCACATATTACTCTTAGTGAAAAATCTCTAAATAAAAAGATATGAAGAAGTATTAGCCATCTCAGAAGCATTACTCCCTTGCTCCCAGGCAGTCGGCAGAAGCCTTGGGTATATGACTACAGACCATGACACAGCCCCTCAGTCTCACTTTCATGTCATTTCTTTTTTTTATAACCAGCAAGGCTAGCATGCCTCAGTTCCTGGAGCTCCTGACATTTTCTGAGACACTATCAAAACTAATAAGCTCCCCTTGTTCGTTGTCATTTTGATAAAAGATAACTGCAGATCCCAGTAAGTCACTCCTGAGATTTTAAAACATATTCCAACAATTTTGTGCTAATAGTGAGGCCTGTTAGACTGTGCTGCAGACTCCCAAAGGAAGCCACATCACACTGCAGAGCTAAACCCAGACTAAATAAAACAATACGAGTCATATATCAGGCAACGTTACTTCACCAGCCATGGGATATGTGAAAGGCCGGGTAGTGGATGGAGAGATATCGGAAGTAGAAAATTAGAGAAGAAGAAAGCAAATCTGATTTTTTTTTTCCTACTTATGTTTATTCATGAGCTTCACTTAACTTGATATCCTAGGAGTTACTGAGCCATCATTAAATCATTCTGCAGCTGTACTTCTTATGCATCCTCCTCCAACTATAACAAAGCTTTCTGGAAACTTGCATATTTAATGAGAGCACTGGTTACCTCTGTCGTGCAGCTGCAAAGCCTGGTACTAGGGGTAGGAAGGGGGAAGCAGGAAAAAGACGCTGGCTCCCAACACAAAGCTTTCTGGAGGAGCTGGGGTCTCCCCAGCTCTCAAGCCAGCAGCTGGTGCCGACTCCTCTTTTCCTTCCAGCACGGCAGGTACCTTATTTTCCAGAAAATTACCAGTTTTGTCAAGGGTGATGTGAACTTCCAGCCTAAGAATAACCACTGAACAAGTCAACTTGGAATCGGGCTGGCTCTCCTCACTGGAAGCTATAGCCCTTCACCCTAACCCTTAGTCCATAGTGCCCCAAATCAAAGGGAGAGTGGGAGGATGATGTGGACACCTAACACACAAACTGCCTTCACACACCGCAGCCCCAGAAGAGGGCACAATCCTGATGCTACAGAAGAGGCAGCAAATCTCTTAAGCCTTCCCCCTCCACGTGGCTGCAAAAACAAGCAAACTTAAGTGTAGCTTGCTCAGCACCAAAACTGCCTTTTGGAAGGTGAAATCAACTCAAAATGCAAGGGAGAACCTGAAGTGCATCACATAAATGCACTTCAGGAAGAAGAGTAACACAAGAAAACAAACAAAAAAATCTTCCTCTCTCTCTTATAAATGGACCAAGCACACTACAGAGAATTATGACCTCATAACTCTGTGTTTTATCAGCATTATTTCATACTATATGGATACTTAACCTAAGGAACAAGACTTAAAAACAGCCATCAAAACTCTGATGTCTTACAAAACATTGGTATTTGTCAGCAAAGCACTTAATCATGTGGTAAAGTCTTCTGCTTGCCACTGTTGGTTTGATACTGCATTCCTAGTCCAAACAGTAAATTTAATTACCAGATTAAAAGATTTTTTAATGTAATGCATTATTTTCTTGCTGGCATGTTGCAACTCATAAACAATCTTTTAAATAACATTTCAGTTGCACATATGCACATACATATATATTATGAATATAAAATAATTGAAGTATTTCACAGTGTGTGTATGTATGTATAAACAAACATGAGGGAAAACTAACAGCAGCAGGTGAGAAGCCTTGCACTGCCGTGATGGTGATGCCGCCCACTTGAGATATAAACAAGCTTTCACCGCAGACTACTGAAGAGATACCAGATGTCAATGGATGCATTGGATGTTGTGTTAATAGATGCTAACAGATAGATGTTAATTGGAGTCTCCACCACTAAGATGTTTCCTGCAGACCCCCACATTAAATTCTTGCATACAAGATAAAAGACAGAGGTCTCCTTTGGCCGTGCAGACCCTGCAGTCCTGCTGGATCCCCTGACTCATACTGCCACGGATTTACTCCTGCGCAAGCCCAAGGCAATCTGCACCGCAGCCTTCCACGTCCGACGTACGCAGTGCGAAGGCAAGGGTATCCTCCCTGGCTCTCATGGAGGTGGGACAGGCCGATGGGTTCCTCCTCCTGAATCCGCATCAGCTGCCAGGTGGGACTGCAGACTCGTAGAGAGGTGAACGAGATCACATCCTCCCCATCTACAGAAAGCAGTTGGGTTTGGCCAAACAGAGCTGGTTCCTGCAGCCCTTACTGCTTCCTACTCTGCTGGGTCCCTTCCACTTCCCTCTGACTAACCTCGCGCTAGCACCTGGCGGGTTTGACATTCACCGAATTTGCAGAACTAGCAGCTCGGTGATGAAGTATCGGAGAGTCCCAGGCTACAAAGGCAGCGTCTGAACGACATGAATGGGAGGTGAGTCCAGTCACACCAGCTTGAGATAAAGCAGCAGGAAGAACGGCAGCATAAAGCAATGCAGTCATGAGAGAAAGTCTGGGGCTTTTTCGTACCTTCCTGTAGGTATGTTTGCCTCATCAGGCTGTCTTCTGTTCTTGGAAAAAAAGGGGACACCACAGAGCATTAACTGTACTCTGAAACTGTCCTTGTCAGCTCTGAGAGACAGAACTTCTTGCACATCACATACCCGCATGCAATTTTCATCCCTCTTCAACAGTCACTGGCCAATTTGACCCAGAAGCCACTGAATGAGTTTTAACTGCCACATTTCCCAAGGGACAAGCTCCTGATGTACATAAATTGGGATGTATTTGGTGATTTCAACAGAACCAGCTGATTTGCACAAACTGAGGTGTGAACACTACAGTTCACTAGCTACTGTTCATTAGTTGCTAGTGCTCATCATATTCTTTAAAAAAACAGAAATCCAGTATATTAACTTTACTGTCATGATGGCTGAGGGGGAAAAAAAGAAAAAAAAACCCAAACCACCTCCAAACACAAACAAAAAAACCCCACCAAACAAAAAGTGGAATATTTTGCAGACATTTTGCTCAAAGCATCTTCTGTTTTCTTTTTCTGGAAAAATCTAACCCATTCTGTTATCACTATTTCTAAAAATAACTGCCTTGATAAACAGATAATCAAAGGAATCTGTCATTAATCTTATACAGCTGCAGCAAATGCACAACAGCCTGGACTATATTACTGTGGATTCAAAGAAAATCTCTTCTAGCTACAGTTTCCTGAAGCATAATTTGATGTAACTACCCTCAAAAGAACTTCTTTGCACTCAAGAAGTAGTCACACCAATAGAAGCACAGGCTATTTGTAAAAATAAATAAATACATACATACATACTGTTAGAAGAGATTTCCATCATGCGTGTCCTACTAGGATGCAAGGCCCTGACCCTGCAAGATGCACTATCCAATTAGCCCTCTGCATATCATGGAGCCCCACTGAAAACAACATGATCTAACAACTAGAAGCTGAACCTAGGCAAACCCAAACAAGAAACACAAGGTGTGAGTCTTTACCTACAAAAGCACTTCAATTTAACAACTTACCTCTGGCTGTAATGGATTCTCTTATATGAATCCTTTTAAATCAGGATTGGGAACCTTTCTAAAAGATACTGTCTAGGTCAGGAACAAGTTATGACCTGCGTCAAGCAGGAAATTATAATGACTGTCATGACCCTTTGACGTACAACCAACCAAACAAAAAAAACCAACCAAACAACATATGAAAGCGATGCAAGGGATCTCTGGCCAGAGTCAGGAACTGGTTTCAGAGCACTTAATAGCAAGGAACAAACTGCCTTACCTTGTTTACATCCAAATATTCTAACTTTGGCACTTCTGCTGTCTCTTGCTCCTCGCTGCTTCCTTCATCAATGTCACTGTCTTCATCCTGCGTGGAGTCTCTCTTCTGCTCCGCCGAGGAAGGTTTGGTGCCCTTTTTGTCAGGTTCCATCTCCCCTGGGTTCCCAGCCACGCTGGGCTTCTTCGGCTCTGCACCTTCTTCACTGGGGAAAGTTTCCCCTGCCACACTACAAGAAGGACTGTCGATGCCACTGTCTCTGTTGGGAATTTTACCATTACCGTTCAGTTCTGCAGTTGAGTCTTTATTGCCAAGCTCTCCAGAGGGCTCTTTGCTCACAGTCACAGCAGTACAGTCTTCATGGCTTTTGTTATCGCCTATGCTTAGCTCTTTAATTTTCATTATGTCTGTGTTAGATAGGTCCGCGCTGCACGGTACGTCTGGCTCGTTTTCATCTGGTTCACTTTTTTCATTTGTGGAAGAGCCGCTGGAAGCCACCATGTCACAGTCACACGAGCTCGGTTGTTTGGATGAGTCCAGGCCAGGTTCCATCTTAAGAGCTAAATTTAGCTGGTTTCTTTGAAGAATATGTACAGGTTGCCTGCGGGTGAAGAGAAAGCACCACAGTCATTCATATGAACATTCACAGGTTTCAAGAGTGCCCCAAAAGAGAGAAGGCCTGATCATCATTTGATTCAAGCTGTATTCCTTGCACCCCCCTGACAATCCTAGGAGGCAAGTGTGTGCACGTTGCTGTAATATTCACCCAACAATTTCCGATAAAAACACACCACCTCTAGCCACCAGTTTTACTGAAATGGCACCACTAGAAGCCCCGGCCTTTAATACTCCCCACGTTGCCTTGAAGAACAGTCTGGTTTGAAGGTTTGGGGAGGGAGGAATCATCTTTTAAAAGAAGCATTTGGTTGTGGGTTCATTTAAACAGGAACTCACGTTCTTCAACAGAACAAAGCCTTTGGGGCAAGGTATTTTCTGCCAGAGAGAGGATGTTTTTGAAGCACAAGAAGGCACTACTTTTTCTTTTCGAAAGACACCTTACCAGATTCACCCAGGTGATAATACACTTCAAGGTACAGCACAGTGTCTCTGTCTCCATCTCCCTCTTTACAAAAAAAATCACTTAACTCCATCAGGCACATTTGGTCTTCAGAGTGAGTTTTCACGCATTTGTAAAATGAGCTGGTTTTACAGCAAAATACATATATTTTATCCTATTTAATGTCTCTTATATATAAAGTTTCAGAGGAAACGCTCTTCTACATGACATCGTTTCACAGTATATTGCAATTTAACTCTCCCCTACCTCCAAGAAGCAAGCTAACAGTATGTCTGACGTTTATTGAATCTTAGACAGAAAACTCAAGTATTTTATATCACAATAATCAAGTTCCTATAATGCAAAAACCAATCCTGACATCAAATCAACTTACTGAAAGCAGACTCTGAGCCACTTGTTTCTGGTAGAACACTTACCAAATTCAGCAGGTCTTAAGCTCCTTAAGAACAACTGTATGTTACAAACTAAGTCATTGAAATACATGCTTTTATTTAAAAAAAAAAAAAATTGTGTAGTCAGTCAAGTTTTGCACTTCTAGTAGAAAACATCCCGAGAGGAGTTTCTACGTGGTAATTACAATTGACGTTTTCTATTGTTATATTCTAAGTTAAAAATGCAGAAAAGGGAGATTCGAGCAGATCTCGCAAAGCCATATTTACCTAATACTTTCAAATTTCTCAATGAGCGTGTTGACTCCTGCTGATATTGGTATTTCTTCCTCTCCAGGTGCTAAGCTCCTCGACGACTTGGGATCAGCTGGCAAAGGCCGAGAAGGTGCAGGAGGAATTCTTTCCTGCCCAGGTTTGAGATGGACAGGCTTAGGAGGTACTAATAAAAGAGAGAAGAAAAAACAGGAGGATAAATCTCCATCTTCTTTCTCCTAAACTGGGAACAAAATCCAAGCGCTCAGTGCAGAATGAGGTGTATCCATTCTTTCACCATCCTTTGTGACGCAGGTGCAGCCCCAAAGTATTTCTTACACCAAAGCAAGCTGCTGTACGCTAAAGAAAAACGACAGGCTTCTATTTTGTATTTCTACAGCTGTATCAGACGTGTTAACAAACCGAGCGGCTCGCAGAACCTTACCGCTTCCTTGTTACCAAACAGGATGCACAGCTCACACTTCGTTTTTGCAAATGTGCTCACCATCTCAATCACACTAACGAGTTTCCCCTCCCATGACTTTTCAAAACTCAGGCACTCTGTTGAATCTCTTATACTGGGAAAAAAGGGGTGGCGAGGGGGGAAACCAACCCAAAACAAACCACCAAAAAACAATCCCACCATGGATTTCAGTGCCTTGTGTTTGCTTGGTCAAAAACGCCACAGGCAGAACATAATAGCTTTTCTTCCTTTCATTCTCCCTCCCCCATCTCTTCTGTGGTGTAGTCTTCACAAATTTCCTTCCTCTTTTGGTTCTACATTGAGTTATATACGATATAAATAAAACACACATTGTAAGAACGTACACGTTCTGCTTAAGGATTCACTAGGAGGCGAAGGTACAAAGTTTGATACAGTATTTTAAAAACAGTAATGTAATCTAAATGTAATGTAATTTTTAAAAACGTATTCAGACCTTCTATTGATTGCAGAGTAAACAGTTTTGGAAATACACAAGCAGTAACGCACGGCAACAGGTTCACGTGCTGTTCTAGTTTCATACAGTGAAAGCAACCTCACAGAGGCAGACCTGACAGGAGAAGGTAAGAAAACCGACTGCACGATTACTCCCAAAGCGCACGCTACTTGGAGCGGCGCTGCCAAGTATCCCCTCCTGTCTAGACTATCCAAAGAGTTAACATATTAAATGAGGAAACTCTAAATACATGTTTTATTAAACAACATTTTCAAGAACAATTTATTTCAAGCATTTCCAATTTTTAAATGGTCCATATGGCACATCAGCATAATGTGATTAACATTGTAATAGAGCTTCAATTAGCAACTGTTCTGAATGTAATATCTGGGTTACTTTCTTTTGGAGGCTAAACGGAGGCATATGCGCCCAAAAAGCCAATTCCTGTTGTCCCTACCCTGCAGAAGGCTCTGTATCTGTTCTAAGCTCCACATCAGCCCAGATGTCCTCCCTGCTCCAGCTGACGGGGAGCTGCTATGGATGGTCACTGTCCGAGGTCAGCGATGAAGGATTGTTAAAGAGTTTTTGAGCTCTGAGTATAGGTCAGATTTTAAACTACCTACATTACTGAGTTTATTTCAGCACAAAAGAATAAAATCAAATCTTCTAAGGATTTGAGCTTTAATGGGACACTTCATATAAAAGGTCTCCAAAAACATCTGGAATTCCTGTCTTAAAATAAAGGTGTTATAGTTCTATTTTGAAAACACCACCACAAAACCTACCTTACACAGGAATAACAGGTAAACAGGAAAAGAAAATCACCTTGCATATAAATGGGATGGTAGAGCTCTATGTTTTGTTCACGAGGTTTTCACTTGCACATCGCATGATCAGTGAGTGCCAATTTCTCCTTGTAAAAACAAAACAAAACAACCTAAAAAAAAAGTATCCACGCAGCCATCTGGCTCATCTAGCCAGAAAAGGCAAGCTCTAGGCTCTCTATAGAAAGTGCATAATGCAGCGGGCAGACCGGCAAGAACCCACCCCACATCCCCTATCAGGCCCTTCACAGCTTCGGACTGGTCTACAACACTCAACAGCTGAAGTTCACTGCCAAAGCGTTTACACGAATAGCAATGGGTGTCCTGCTGTCCACGTAAACATTTTATGTCTTTCCTGTTAGTGGACTCCACCTGAATCACCAGAGACAACACACTCTGCACTGGGCAAAAAGGAAGGAGGAAAACACTTCTGTTAGTTCTGAATTTTTATTTACTGAAATAACTTGGAGAAACGGAGACATCAGCATGGAGGCAAAGCCGCTGACCTTATCAAGCACTACTTACGAAGCAAAATTTAAACCACACAAGATGTCTACTCCAGAGCTGACACAAAAAGCCTACATTCAGAATTTACAAGGAAGTGGCGTTACATATCACAACACAGACTTTTAAACTCAAAACCATTTTAGACTTCTACAAAAGAGCGAATGAAAGATCTGCACACTAAAACCAAACACTAGATGAGCTCATCTGTATGTGCACCATCATCGTCAGTACTAAACGAACAGTCAGCCCCAGAAAAAAAGCAGGTGCTGCTTTTTGGTAGGGATCCAGGATCCATAGTGGGAGCCCAAGCAAAACTCCTGCCCATGCTCTGAAGCCACCTTCCATGAGTCCCGGCCCACGCAGGAACCAATGCTGCTGTTTTCTCGCTCCGGGTCTCAGCCACAAAGCAGCACGACCTTGGATGCAGCTTCCAGTGCCCGTCCTGTGCACAGACAGGTAAACTGGTGGAGAAAAGAAAGCAAGCCAGCTGCACGGATGAGATATTAGTATTACGGAGCACGTTTCAGGTGGTGCCTGAAGGCTGAAGCCAGGTGCTGGAATGGTATTTCCCCAGTCCTCCTCCTGAAGGTTTTACATAGCAGCCCACAGCTATTTGGAGGCGGCAGAAACCAAGACACAAAATCTTTGTTGCAGAAGGAACAAGTCAAATAACGAGAAGCAGTGGGACAGAATTAGAAAAGGGAAAGGTAAGGTTAAATATGTGGGAGAAGGTACAGCCTGGGCTTGGCCCTGGGTCTGAAAGACAGCAGGGAATAAGGACCCTTCCCTCACTGCAAAATGAGCACCTCAGCCTTTGCATTACTTCAGCCTCCCCAGCCCATGAATTTCTCTCTCACAAGTGCCTCCTCTACAGTAATGCAAACAGTCAACACACATTTATTAGCGACTTGATGGAGGCATTCCCATCAATCATCCCAGCGGTGGCGGGTCTGTCGTGACTCGCTGGGAAAGCTGGGAGGACCTAATAAAGAGAAATTCAAGTGGTGTGAGTCGCACTTGCAGATTTACTTACTTCAGTTAAGGTCCCTTGACAAGAAGGGACCTAAAATAATACACATGATGAAGCAGATTATGAAGGGCTATCCCCTGGGAAGTGAGCACACTCAAAAAAAGAATAAATGACCCAACAGCACAGCCTTGGGTGGGGGTAGAGAGCTTCTCCTAGAGTCTCAGGTGGTGATGCCAGCACATCCCACCCAACAAATCAACAAGAAACAGGCCTTGATGAGGCTTCCATGCAGCTCTAGGGAGAAAGCCCTGGGAAGAAAGGTTCTTGCATAAAAATACCAACAAAAAACTGAGGAAAGATTTATGTCTGCTGCAAGGAAATGCACCACACTGTCACAACTACTTTTTTTGGACACAGCCACCAAGAGGAAGCAAGGATGGTTTACAGGAAAAATGTCAACTTGAATACAGTCAATTTAATAAAAACAACTTTTTTTTTTTTTTTTTTTGACGATTTCATTTTCCTGGAGAGACATGAAGTGTTTTCCTTTCTTTACTGGGTATACAACCCATACAGTAACAGGGGACCAATGAACTATCAAGGGAGAAAAGCCATTTCAAATTTACAAAGTCAATAAAAGTGACAAGAAAAAAAACCTGTACCATCTTTCCTTCCTTGCAAAGTATCGTATGTATTGTTCTCTACTATCATATGTAAGCTAATTGCAGATACTTTTTAAAAGTAGTTTTATTTTAAATAAGGGAAGTGAAATAATAAAATCATTATTTAAAATTTATGACAAAGAAGTGTCTTTCAGGAAGATGACTGGCATGTCCATGACCAAGATTTGTAACAGTGACTTGTAGCTTTGGCTAACCTGGTGTATTGGGTTTGCGTGGCAAGGTTTTGGTAGCAGGGGGGCTACAGGGGTGGCTTCTGTGAGAAGCTGCTAGAAGTTTCCCCCAGGTCCGATGGAGCCAATGCCAGCCGGCTCCAAGACGGATCCGCCGCTGGCCAAAGCCGAGCACATCAGCGACGGTGGTAGCGCCGCTGGGATAACAGATTTAAGAAGGGGAAACAAGACTGCTGAAAAAAAGACCTGCAGCGGAGAGAGGAGTGGGATGTGAGAGAAACAACTCTGCAGACACCAAGGTCAGGGAAGAAGGAGGGGGAGGAGGTGCTCCAGGCACCCCAGCAGAGATTCCCCTGCAGCCTGTGGGGAAGACCATGGTGAGGCAGGCTGTCCCCCTGCAGCCCATGGAGGTCCACGGTGGAGCAGATGTCCACCTGCAGCCCGTGGAGGACCCCACGCCAGAGCAGGGGGATGCCCGAAGGAGGCTGTGACCCCGTGGGAAGCCCGCGCTGGAGCAGGCTCCTGGCAGGACCTGTGGCCCCGTGGAGAGAGGAGCCCAGGCTGGAGCAGGTTTGCTGGCAGGGCTTGTGACCCTGCGGGGGACCCAGGCTGGAGCAGTCTGTTCCTGAAGGACTGCACCCCATGGAAGGGACCCACGCTGGAGCAGTTCGTGAAGAACTGCAGCCCGTGGGAAAGACTCACGTTGGAGAAGCTTGCGGAGGACTGTCTCCCGTGGGAGGGACCCCACGCTGGAGCAGAGGAAGAGTGTGAGGAGTCCTCCCCCGAGGAGGAAGGAGCGGCAGAAACAACGTGTGATGAACTGACCGAAACCCCCATTCCCGTCCCCCTGCGCCACTTGGGGGGGAGGAGGTAGAGAATTTAGGAGTAAACTTAAGCCTGGGAAGAAAGGAGGGGTGGGGAGAAAGTGTTCTAAGATTTGGTTTTATTTCTTATTACCCTACTCTGATTTGATTGGCAATAAATTAAATTAATTTCCCCAAGTCGAGTCTGTTTTGCCCATGATGGTAGTTGGTGAGTGATCTCCCTGTCCTTATCTTGACCCACGAGCCTTTTGTCGTATTTTTTCTCCCCCGTCCAGCTGAGGAGGGGGAGCGACAGAGCGGCTGGGTGGGCACCTGGCGTCCACCCAGGGTCAACCCACCACAGCTGGCTCAGTCTGAGACAACATTAGGTGGTCCGATTTTTGATTATTGGGTACTGCGCAACAGTCTCCCATGGGATTTTTCACTGGGACTCCTGTTTCTTCTTGGACTGCTTTTACAGTGACATCAAGAAGCCCAACTGACTTCTGTCAAAAAAAGTATTAGCAAGAGTAACTAGTCAAGAAAGCGCGTTACCTTTGGGTGCCTATTTCACCTCACTAACAGATTTCCATCCTTTTCAGAGCATTAACCAGCCAGTAAGATATACTGACTTCTGTGGTTCTAAGCTTATGGCTGTAATGGGAGAGAGAGCTTGGATGTGTGTGAGCAGCAGAAAGAAGCACCAGTACCTATCTTAGTAATGGAAACAGATTATATTAATCTACTTGGGTAACTTTTAAGGATGATTTGAAGCAAGCTAAGTAGGCTCCCTCCAACTTTTCCGAAATACGTATTTGTAAGGCTATGTCCTCACTAATTGGAAATCAGTGCAATCAGTACAACAGCAAAGGATCTACACCAGCTGAATTCATTCCATTTCTTACTGAACAGATGCTTCTGCTATTCCTTTTTATTGTTAGTATTAACAACATTCATGGAACACCCACTAATTAAACCTGGACAACCAAGACCTCAAGGTGAAAGCTCCATAAATACACAGACCTCGTGAGATGTTTCAAGCATGAACTAGTATACTAATTTAACATTTAAGGTCTACTTCCAGAATCAGAAAATACAATGCTTTCTTTGTAGTTGTTTAAGACTAAATGCATATCAGAAAATGCTTTGGTATAGTCATTTGAATTGGGAGGGGGTGGTGGCGCAGAGGCTCAGTTTGTACAACACACTCTAATGGTGACCAAAATATCTCTTCTCTTTTTCTAACATGACAATGACCGTTTATCACATGGACATGCTTCTTAAAAAAATTTTGGTTTACGAACTTAGTATCTTCTTCGGGCTCACCCTCCCTTGTTTCAAATGCCTCTCAAACTAAATGCTTTCTGCATCTGCAATTACCATAAGGCAAGCACACATTATATACAATATTTTAACCAATTCTACAAAGCCGGGGTGGTGGCAGTGGAGGCACTTGACAACTTGACATTACAAAGAGAGACCACCTCATTTCACCGATGGCAAAACACGAAAACAATTTATCCTCTTTCAAGAAATTTACTGCTGTCTTTTTTAGGGAAGAAAAGCCTGAGGAGACCAGAAGACCTGCCTGGAGACCAGCTGGAACGTGCTTCTTCCTGGCTTCTCTTCTACCACACTTTGGGATTGCCACCTATTTGACTATGAGTCTGGCAGGTCTGTGGAATTACCACAGCCCACATTCTACCCTTGCATGTGACTGGTTTAGCTCCTATTTCTCATTTTTAAAAGACGTTCATTCCATTTAGGCATTTCCTGTTGCTATGCAGAGTTCTTACAATAAATGGAAAACAGACCAGGTTTAAACAATAAGCTATTCTTACCTAAACGCTTTTTTAAAAAAAATTAATAAAGAACGAAAACAATATTGCTAAATTAAACTTACACTTCACAGCTGCATGAGGTATAACAACAGTACAGGAAATATAAATCGACAAGGTAAGTAATCTGTTATTCCTGAATCAATTTCTTCTTGAAGGCTTCCCTAAGAGGTTATCTAACATTGGAAAAAATGAAGATAATAAAACCCTACCAGCTGTACTTGAACCTTAGAACATAAAAATAACTATTTTGCTGTGGCCTAAAATTAAAACAATTCGTTTAAAAATATTACACTTCATGTGCGATAGAAGCTTGCACAATTGCTAGAAGGACAAAGCCACTTGCCTTGGGGTTTCTGCAGAGGATGCATTTTGGCCAGTGGAGTTTTGGTTTTGGGCTTCCTTCCAGTTTGATGGATACATTGTGCCGGGCTGATGTGCTGCAGTTCCCCACATGCTTCCAACGCCGGATTTGAGTCAATGTGACATTTGATTTGAAAAGGAGAACAAGGGCAACCTGAGGGGGGGAAAAAAAAGTCAGTATTTATTTTGTTCTATTAATCCTGAAGAAAATTTGTGCTACTTCTAGAAGCATATCACTCATCCAGGTTCCTGAGGAAAGGGAGGGGGGTAGAAGAGGGCTGAGCCATTCACTCACAAGTTATTATAACCAATATATCCAGCTTTAATAATCATGTCAAACTAGCTGACTGATAAGACAGATGGAGTTTCGGTAATCCTATCTTTAATTAATTACTTACTTCTTTCCTACGGACACCAAAAAGAAGAGAGTAAACATAAAAGATAAAAACCATTTCAAAAGGATTTCTCCAAACGGAAATACAAGTGCCCCAGCATACAACATCATGTTATTTGGTAAAATACACCTAAGTTACGGTGCATTAGAAATGTGTCCCACGTGGGGGGAATGGTACAAGTGCCATTCCTTCAGGAGATTTAATCATTCAAGCTGCATTTTACTGCTATTTATTATTCTTCCTTACATAAAATATTAACATTCCTTCAAAAGGCTCTGGTCTAGAAGATGCCATTAAGATAGGATCCAGTGGGAAAACAGAGAAAGAAGTGATTAATATGTTTGTTTGTCTTTTAATTTAACATTCTTGATTCATTTTCGTGGGCACTGTGAAAATAAACCCGTATATCCACTTTCACATAGTGGATACTGCATTTTTTGATTTGGGGTTTTTTTGGACTTGTGGCAAGCCTACAGCTACGTGAAATCCTCACACCAGCTTTACCAGTGTGTCATAAGCAGGCAAAAAAAAAGAGTTTAAAAAGGACTGCGGTTTAAAATTGCTGCATATGAACACATGAATATATATGCTTCCGGCAGTACTGAGAAACAGAAAATGTATCAAATGTCGAAATTTAAACGCTAATCCATAAAAAAAAGGGCAAAGAAAACATGACAAACATTCTTTCCATATTCCCGTTTTAAAGTGGACTAGCTGAAATTACCAGGATCTTGCTGGAGCGAGAGGTGACCTGCATCATGTAGAAAGGAGTCATCTAAGTGTGAAAAATCAATCTTTGCCTTCCTGTGATGTGTTCAAGAACATGGCATTAGCTTCACAAACGCAACCTACTCTTGGCCAGATTTATATTAAGATCAAAAAACTGAAATGACAAGCACCTCCATCCACCTCAACTAAATTATCCTGGGTTTATACTACTGGTATTAAATCAGGATGTGACCTTTGAATAAAGACTTTGAAATCTGAGCTGTACAGACTGCTTGGGAAGATTAGCTGAGAGCTGGCCTCAAAATGCAGAAACTTTCACAGCAATACAGATTTATTTTTTTTTAAATAAGCATAAAATAGTAAAGAAGTCATTTTTGCTGACAAGGATAAATTCAGATGGCACAAATCTATTTACTGATCTCTGCCACCCAAATATACAACCTCTGAATTCCTCGGTACGGCTGCCAGTTGTTGCTGTTGAAGCTTCATTAGCATTTCTACCATAAAATCTGCTTTTCAGCAGATTTGAGACCAGCTATTAAAACATCCTTCCAGCTGAAACCAGGAATTTATAAGTGCTAGGTTTTATTCAAATATAATTTCATTTATCAGGAAAATGCAGTGGAAGTAGAGTAGATTATTAGAGCAGATTAATAGATTATTGCAAACACATCATCACAGAAAGAGCTTACGCAGATGCCTCAGCTCTGGGTACCAAGAGCTCCCTGTGACAGCAACAGCAGTGCTGCGACGGGCCAGCTTTTTAGGGAAAGGACTGAGACTTCTTCGTTATTAACAGTAGCTCAGCACAGCAAGAAATTAAAATAGTGCACACAGGAAGAGCTCTGATTCAAGAAAATAAAAAGGGCAGCATACAGAAGACAGTGTTTCAGCAGGTATTCACCAGTGCCCGCAAGTGGAAGGCAATCCAGCAATGTTGTATTTTCCTAAAAATTACTTTAATGATCCAATTCTCAGTGGACAAATCTCTGTACCTACAACAGCTTTCCAGAAAACACCTCTAACTGTGCTATGTCGTTCGATCATACAAGCATGGCACTGGCCTCGTCTCTGGCGAGCGCGGAAGCCCCTGGGAGATGCTGGACGTGACCACAGTCCCCCACAGCGGCTGAAGGAGGAGAGTCACGGCTCCTCCTGTCCTCGGGTACTGCATCCCTGGGGTATCCTCAGCTGGGCATCCTGAGCCGAGCCCAGCTATCCCTCTGCTGCCTTGAGATCAGGTACCGGTTGCCCTAAGCATTCCCTGTTCCTCTTCAACCACTGCCACAAAAAGGGACAGTCTTGTTGGCATCATTTTGTAAAGTTTCAAAAGGAACTAAAACCCAGTTCCTTTTTCTTTCCTACCGAGATTTATCGTTGTGAAAGCAGGTCACACCACCTTTCTTTCTTTACTGATAAAAATAAGAGCTAGTGGTTACTTGCTTGCGTTCAAGTGCATGGCACCAGCAGACACCTCTTCTATGTCTAGGCTAAAAGCTCTTACGACCTGCTTGTGTTACTGAAAATTAAAGTGCTTCGATCCTTATTTTATAAATCCACATACAAGTTTTTCTCTTCTACTGCATAATCCTGTCAAACAATCGAGGCACAAGATCCTCCAGTGGTAATGACTCAACAAATGTATCCATCTTGCCCCAAACAAGCTCTGAACTTGGCTCCGAATGCTCCAGGACTTGTGCTCAGAGGCATTTGCAGAGTAAATACTTAGCAAAGCCTTATGCCACTTCCCATTAAATAAGACCTGATATTAAAAATAAATAAATAAATCAATCCATCGTCCTCTAAAAATACAATATTTTATGTCATCTTGTATATTGCATATATAGGTTACTGCTGAAAATATATCGCTGTTCACCTACTGCCTGCACTTAACCCACGTGTTTATTGACGGTACATCCAAAGAGCAAGTGGGCACAAAGCAGAAAATAAAATTGATAAGTAGTTGGAAAGAAAAGGAACTTGGAAAGCCACAAGTGCCTTAAATACCAAATGTAGTGCTGGCCCTAAATCAAGAAAAATATGCATGGGTGAAACCACAGAAGTGGCTTTCATTCTTTTTTATTTAATTTAAGCCAAGATGGTTCTTTCTATTCATCTCTGATGTGGCCCCTAAGGGCTGTTTTTTGCACACAAGACAAAAATCCACTCTCCTTACATATTTTTTCAAGTGCTATAAAACGACCTGTGAAAACAAGATTTACTGGATTATTTCACATGGAATTCTCTGAAAGTAAAACCCGCTGTCTGCTGAGCACGCTCCAGGGCGCTCCTGGGAATGGAAAACGAGAGGGACAACATAAAGAAGACCCAGGCGTAGCCCAGGTAGCCACCTCCGAGATGTCCGTGGTTCTGCCAGAGGCTTCCAGAGATGGGAGCGGGGGACGGGCCCCCCCATTGCCTGCCCTCCCACACCCACCAAACCTCCAGGACCCAACGCAGAAACCGCCTCCTCTTTGCTCTCTGGTCCAGCATTGGATTGTGCAAACCCTCCCTAGACCGGATGAGCCGTAACTGCCATGGAAGCACTTGGGAAGCGTACTGGTATTTGCAAATTGACAAGAAATGGTTATTTGTGTCCAAACCTTATAAAAGGCTACTAATAATAAACCGTTATTCCCAGAGAGCCTGGCTGACGCTGACTTCACATCTGATCCCTGGTTACCTGCGACAGCTCCAGGCAGAACGTTGCAGCCTGCCTGGATGTGGAGCGTGCCAGCGCCTCCCAAGCACGCACAACAGGCAGAGCTCTCAAAACCTGAGCGTGCACTTCCAAACGTATAAAACTCTGCTGTAAAACTCAGCTTTGCTATGCTTGTGTCTCTAACGTATTTAAGCTTAAGTACTTCATGGCTTGTTTGTAATTCTACTCACAGGAACAATGCTGCTTACAATTTCTCTGTTCAAAACCAATCCAAGCAGAAAAGGACACAGATGATGCTTTTCAGAGATAATTTTTTTGCATTATATTAATAAAATAATATGTATTTAAGGTTCCTACTAAGGTAAAACTTAAACGAAACTTCTGAAAATGCCTAAGATAATGTACAATTTATATTTTCACTAAAATGGAAAAATAACTTCAGTCTTTCTGACAGAATTCAATGCCACCGGGAAACTCTTTCATGGCACAGAGAAATTTCTCAAGCATATCCCCTTATCCTCACTAAGCTGTTTTCACCCAGAAGAAAGCCCATATTTCTGAAAAATTTCTCTTAGATGCTGTCGCAAACTTGAAGGCTATGATATATTTTTCTAATAGACTAAGATAAAATATAAGGATTTGGGGCGCTCCACTGAGTGTAGTAGTAAAGAGACCAGTTGAACCCAAGCAGCTGAACTTCAGTGCTCAGGCTTTTCTCCCAGCGCACAAGCCAGATCCAGATCTTGCGCTTGGCACCTAGTGCCCAGGTAGCAGCTTTCAAAAATAATCCCAGTTTAAAACAAAAAATATCTTGGAGGCCTGTGACAGACAGCAGCAAGAACTGGAAATGTTATGACAAGCTACTGGTTTGGCACATCCTATGTTTGCTGATCCGACAGAAGGACTTCTCAGCCAGCCCTCTTTTAGAGGAAGAGATATTTGCAGTATTCCGCTGAAACGAAGAAAGTCTACACCTCACCAGGCTAGCCCACCTCCCGCACCCCCACACGAGGCACGGAGAGTGCACAAGGAGTAAAAGGGATGACAAATGCTGGACTAACAGAAGAAGGCTCTACAGACTAGACACACTGGAAAGGCACTGATAAACAACACCTACTTTAGAAGTTTGCTTTCGCCGAGAATTAATACCATTGGGGGATTTCTCCATCCATCCAGAATGATGAACATGACTTTGAATGCCTGCTCAAGGGAGGCTTGCCCAGGGGCAATTCTCAAGCCCTCTGCCATGCCCAAACCTGGGACCCCCAGGAGAGGGGAGGCTCTCCCCAGGGCTCCCGGCTGCCCCGCAGGCAGCATGACCCCAGCCATGGAGCCCCCGCTGCTCCTCCTCAGGGCAACCTTCCCTGCCATCTCGAGGGAAGAGAAAATAGTCTTAGCGACCAGTGGAAGGGCTTTCCTACTCCTGCCATCACTGCTATCACCCGCTGCTGTCACCCACAAGTTAAACAAGCCGTAGGAGCCTCCAGTTTCCTAATTCCTTGCTGATTTAGGCTCTCTGCAACAGCAGTGAAGTCAACAGCTCTAAAAGGCAATGTGACCCATCAGGTCCAACTCTAAGCATGGGAAGACATTACAATTCTCTAATCTTTCTTCAAGCATCTAAAAGTGAAACTATTCCAGATGGAAACTGGCTGTTGCATCCAGAAATGCATCCAGCAGTGGTGCCTCCATTTCTAATGCTGTTTTGTAATATACATCATTGTCGTGGTTTAACCCCAGCCAGCAACTCAGCACCACGCAGCCGTTTCCCCCTCCGCCCTCCCAGTGGGGTGAGGAGGAGGAAAGGAAAAAAAAGTAAAACTCGTGGGTTGAGACAAGAACAGTTTAATAACTAAAGTAAAATATAATACTAACAATAGTAATAATGAAATATAATAGTAATGAAAAGGAATATAACAAAAAACAGGAAGGGGGGGGGAAGGAAAAAAAACAGTGATGCACAATGCAATTGCTCACCACCCGCTGACCGATGCCAGAGCCATGATCCACACCTCCCGGCCAACTCCCCCCAGTTTATATACTGGGCATGACGTTCCATGGTATGGAATAGCCCTTTGGCTAGTTCAGGTCAGCTGCCCTGGCTCTGCTCCCTCCCAGCTTCTTGCACACCTGCTTGCTGGCAGAGCATGGGAAACTGAAAAATCCTTAACTTAGGATAAGCGCTAATTAGCAATAACTAAACCATCAGTGTGTTATCAACATCATTCTCACACTAAATCCAAAACACAGCACTGTACCAGCTACTAAGAAGAGAGTTAACTAAGAGGTGGAGTAAGTGGGTTGCACTGATCACACAATGAAGTCGAATAGGAAATCCCAGTCGCCCAGGAATTTTGGAAGTGATCACAGACTGGCCAGAAGGCAAAGATGTTGGAATATCACCAGAGGAGGAGGTGACGCGTGCTGAAGAGGCACCATTGTATAATAAACTGCCAGAAAATGAGAGGCAATATGCCCTGTTCACTGATGGGTCCTGTCGCGTTGTGGGAAAGCATCGGAGGTGGAAGGCGTATGGGGTCCTATACAAGTTGCAGAAACTGGGGAAGGAGAAGGTGAATCGAGCCACTTTGTGGAAGTGAAAGCCATCCAGCTGGCTTTAGACATTGCTGAACGAGAAAAATGGCCAATACTTTATCTCTATACTGACTCATGGATGGTGGTAAATGCTCTGTGGGGGTGGTTGCAGCAATGGAAGCAGAGCAACTGGCAACGCAGAGGTAAACCCATCTGGGCTGCCCCGCTGTGGCAAGATATTGCTGCCCGGCTAGAGAACCTGGTTGTGAAAGTATGTCACGTAGATGCCCACGTACCTAAGAATTGGGCCACTGAAGAACATCAAAACAATCAACAGGTAGACAAGGCTGCTAGGATTGAAGTGGCTCAGGTAGATCTGGATTGGCAGCATAAAGGTGAATTATTTATGGCTTGGTGGGCCCATGACACCTCAGGCCATCAGGGAAGAGATGCAACATATAGATGGGCTCGTGATTGAGGGGTGGACCTGACCATGGACACTATCGCACAGGTTATCCATGAATGTGAAACATGCGCTGCAATTAAAGCCTCTTTGGTATGGAGGACGATGGCTGAAATACAAATATGGGGAGGCCTGGCAGACTGACTATATCACACTCCCACAAACCTCCCAAGGCAAGTGCCATGTGCTTACAATGGTGGAAGCAGCCACGGGATGGCTGGAAACATATCCCGTGCCCCATGCCACCGCCCGGAACACTATCCTGGGCCTTGAGAAGCAAATCTTACGGCGACACGGCACCCCAGAAAGAACAGAGTCAGACAACGGGACTCATTTCCAAAACAACCTCATAGACACCTGGGCCAAAGAGCACGGCATTGAGTGGGTGTATCACATCCCTTATCATGCACCAGCCTCTGGGAAAATCGAGCGATACAATGGATTGTTAAAGACTACATTGAGAGCAATGGGTGGTGGGACCTTCAAACATTGGGATACACATCTAGCAAAGGCCACCTGGTTAGTCAACACTAGAGGATCTGTTAAGTGAGCTGGCCCTGCCCAATCAGAACTTTTACGTACTGTAGAAGGGGATAAAGTCCCTGTAGTGCACATAAAACATACGCTAGGGAAAACAGTCCGGGTTACTCCTGCCTCAGGCAAAGGCAAACCCATTCGTGGGATTGCTTTTGCTCAAGGACCTGGGTGCACTTGGTGGGTGATGCGGAAGGATGGGGAAGTCCGATGTGTGCCTCAAGGGGATTTGATTTTAGGTGAGAACAGCCAATAGATTAAATTGTATGATGTTGATTGCTATATAATCCTGCCACTGTATGTCATCATTATTATAATTGTTATATGCTATATTAATGGTATTACAGTAAGAATTACTTAGATTAATGAAGAATGAACTTTGATAAAACTGAGTGCAGTAGTGATGGAACCAGGACTTCAGCATGCAATAATCCAGCACCACACACCATCTTCCTGCTGCGCCCAATGTCACCCGCCGGCCACACCACACCGAAGCCCAATCCTGTTCTGGTGACTGAGTGGACTTTGCACCATCCCTCCTGCCCAGACAGACTGTTACGACAGATGGAGCCCAAAGTCATGGACTAAATGAACTCAACAGACATTTGACAGAGATGGCCCATAGACCGCGGGAATGATATCTATATGTATATATTAAAAGACAGGAAAAGTGACGGTGATTAATTGGAAATGTATTGGGAAGTGTGGGATCTGGGCATAACGTAAATGGTATAGAATAAGGGGTGGATATTGTCCTGGTTTCGGCTGGGACAGAGTTAACTCTGTCCCAGCCGAAACCAGGACAATCATGCACATCAAATGGATAAGCAACCATCACCAGTGTGATTAAAAACCTGTCTGCAGGAAAATACACAAAGATAAATGAACTAGAATCTATATAATGGTAAAAGACATTTTTGCAGCTAACAGGAGTCTGGACAACTAAGCAGAACGGACCAGATTTAAAAATAACAACAACAACAACAAAACCCTCAGCTGTTAACATGTAGAGCCATTTTGAAAGCTATTCCTTGCTGAGCCATCCTAATAGACATCTTAATAGGAACTTAGCTCTTCCCAAAGCCTGGCTACAAACTGAGCATGCGCCACGTACCTCTAACCTCTGCTAACAGGTTTCGTTATGCCCAGTTCAAGCATCCCTGTACTTTCAACTGAAACATCCACTTGGGCATTCCCTAACGCTGTCACTGATAGTGAAGTTCTCTCCCTCTTCATCCTTTCCTCCTTAGTAAAAGCCTTTCAAGGAGGAGAGGCTGCTCTTAAGGCAGAAACCTGCTGCTGGAAAGCAAAGGGCTTCAAGGGCAGAGCTAATGTATGTATCTGAATATAAAACGACCCTGCGAGGAGGAACTCTGACACAAATTAAAAGGTGCTGATTATGTCTTCCTTGTGTCAGCAGGAATCTGGCGAGTGGTATAATACTCTGTCCTTCATGCTTAGGCTGTGTTACAGACACAGCTGGGTAAAGACGTCTTTAAAGAAGCTACAGCACTCACCACACTGTAGGAAAACCCAGTGTTAACAGCCTCGCCTGCCACACACTGCAATGAAATTTATCTCTTGGTGTCAGCTCTAGTAAGGGCACAACGTTATCCTGCTTGTCACAGTTAGTTACAAAGCACCCAACACCATCCTCAGAGTGGTCCACAACCGACAGCTCCGGAGCCTGTGTTTTTCCTCATCTTTCCAATTTCACACGTTGCCCTGCACTAGACTAGCTCCCATCCCTCTCCTGCTGAGCAGGAGGGAGCAAAGCCTTTCCCACCCTGCCACTGGGCATACCCTTCTTTTCCCTCTTACGCTGCTTCATTAACTCCAGCATTTCCCTCAAACCCACTTAAAAACTCACCTCTTCCTCCTGCCCATGGCCCATAAGACCCCCTAGCAGGGGTGTAAAGCAGCGTGCGCTGGGGCTGTACACATACCCTTCTGTCAAACCCAGCTCAACGACACTGACAACTGTTATTTCACATGACACCTATTTTTCTGGCATTCCAAAACACCAACTTCAGTAAAAAGAGTGACAGCAAAGCTATCACCGTAAGCTTTCAGAAACAGATACAATCAAGAAAACATTATGTTCGAAAGCAAGCAAGAATATGGCATGGATTGCAATTCTGTATCAAGAGAGATGTGTATCACTTACTTGTGTTTGAGCAGAGACCCCCACATTTTTTCTTATTTCCTAAGCTGTAAGACAACCAAAAATAAGGGAGACCAGCTCCTGCTGCAACTCTCATTTCATGGCTTAAAATGCCATGCTCACAGGAACTGACCTCCCCCATCCCACTTCCTACCATCAGTGCGGTTAGGTGACTCAAAGAATATAAACGTGGCAAATGTGAGCAGAGGAGCTTTACTAAGCAGAAGTTACAGGAGATTGCTGCGACTCTGCAGAAAAACGCTCTTTGGTTTTAAGTTTCATATGCGTCTGAAACGCAATACATAGGATGCAGATGGTTTAGAAGCCTGAATCTTTCTGAAGTAGAAAAGAAGAGAAAGCCAGACCTCTTTAAAAAGCTTTTTGCTTAGATACAGTTCAGTATTAATGCAAGAACAGCCAGTAACAGCAGTGACATGCCACGGAAACCAAAAAAATCCCAGTTCTCAGCACTCAAACGCTTAGACTGCTTCACAGCTCCTCTGGGAAATGAAGGGCCCCAGTGCAACCACACGTAGTCTTCCCCAAAGGGTTGGATCGGGGTGTCTAAAGAGCTTTCTGAAGGTAAAGGCGCTAAGTCTGCTATGAAACAGCCCGCAGAAGTGACAAGAAACGCAATTCAGCAGGCACGGGATGGAGCTGGTTAAAAGATTTCCATCAAATGTCCTGAAAATTTTCAACGCTCCTTCTCTCCCTCCTCCTGCTCTCCCAGCAGAATCCTACCACAGGAAACGATAAAGGAAGAAACAAAATGTAAACTTTTCGAACGAAATGCTTTATTTCAGGGCAAGCGCCGTCCTCGAGGAGCTGCAGAAGGGCTGCTGGTTTGTGTCCTTACGAGAAAAACACAAAGCCTGCAAACCACGCCAAACCGTTTGGTCTGAGGAGGGCTGTGAGAAATTTGGTAAATTCAGTTTAAGACACTTACAACAAGACAGAAATACATCCAGAAAAAAAAGGATTTTTCACAGAAAGAACCAAATAGCTACAATAAATTTGTGCATATAAAGCAACAAGAAGGACCAGTAGCTTCCCCAGACCTGCAGTGCTAGGATTTGGGATTTTGGGATTTGGTGTACTTTTATCCTGTTCTGATTACTTTTAAATGCCTTAGGTGAGGACGCTTCCTTTAACAGACATTTCTATAGCGTCTCGAGGGTCACTATTGAACATCACTGTGATGACAGTATTTTCCATAAAGTTGCACCAAGATTTCCCACTTTTAACCTCATCAGATTCTTTTAAAACAAGTTCCTGCACACTAATCCAAATAATTCAAGACTATCCTTTACCAGCACTGGTACAACACCTTACGCCTCTCCTCATCTGAATCACAACAGACATATTCTTGAGAAATCAGCTTTCAGCTCTGACTTTTTCTGTTCTTCTTGAAACGGGTCCCAAAGGCCTGGCGCTCCGCTGAGTATCGCTCCTAGCAGTGAGCTCCCAAGTACAGCCGTACTGCACACTCATGCTGGAGAGCCGCAAACGGAGGTAGCTACACAGCTTTCATTGAAATTAAAGGTATCTGTCTGACTACTGACTATTTCTCTACTGTCTTTAGAGGGGGCTGGGATTTCACTGTTGATTTATAACTCTTCCTAGCGCTTGTCTGTTTGTACATGCTCATTTCAGTGCAGTGTCCGGATCTCTCACTACAATCTTGTTTTTATTGCCCCATCCAGAACAGCATCTAATCCAGGTGCCTGTGCAATGCCACTCAAACCCTCCTCTGCCTCTGGGACATTTCACACTTGATCACGCAGCCAGGAATTACTCCACAACTGCTTTAAAGAAATCATTACAGAATTTTAATGATTCTTTTAATCTGATTTAATTTCATTTAAAGAATTAGCTTTTCAACAGACCTACATCAGCCCTTTCCTCACAACACTAAAGCACACTTCTTGTCCCACTCAACGCTGCCCAGACAGGGCACTACAGCACAGTCCTCATGTTCTATCCTGCATATAAATTAAAAAACCTCACACAGAGGTTTTTTAATTTAATTTAATTTAAACCCAGACCCACATCTGTCCAGCAAGAAACACTGCTGGTGGTGTTAGTTCAACACAGAAGGCAGGACTGCGGGTGTCAGCACAGGCGCTCTCACCTCCCAGGATCGCTGGGTGCAGCTTGGTCACTAGGGCTTCTCCCTTAGACATGGGCTAGCTGGCAAACTGCTATCAAAAATTGGCTATAAAAGTGATTCTTAAGTGTTTGCTCTACATTTATATGTATGCATATAATTTATATACATTTATATAATGTACAACAGTCAGGAGAAGATCTCTGAGCAACAGAAATGAGGAGCTTCACATTTAATTCTGTATTACAGCGCTACTCAACACAGGTGTGTAAACCAAATTCCTGCCAAGATCTTTATACTTATTACCTGACAAGGTAAAGAAAAGGCAGAAATACAAGCATGTCTTCGAAATCCTGCTGCTAGAAAGTCATTACACACAACCTCACACTGGGGCAAGGAAGAAAAAAAAAAAGACAAAAAACCAAGCAGGCACTCACTTCCAGTTTTAGGCTTTTTACGTTATTCCGAATACAACTGGCCACCACACCACCCACAGGCAACACAAATTAAGGACCTTAAAAGACCATTCAGATATTCCACATCCCCACCAAAGTGGGAATGACAATATCTGCTGAGGTGTAATACAGGATCAACTCAACTCGCCGCTGACCGAGAAAATTTAAACTACTTTCCAGGACAAAAAGGCACAATCTAGCATTAACTGTACGGAAGGTCATTTTTCCCTAGCAAAAAAGAGATATTTATTATTTTATTATTATTTTATAGCAGGCTGTCAAATCAATTCTTGCTGAAAATGAGGCAAAGGGAAATAAACAGCAGCTGAAAGGGAGCAAGGATCAGCTCCTGACCCTGGCGATTCCAGGGTGGCTGTAGGAGTGGAAGTAGCAACCAGAAAAACCATACTGAGAACAGAATAAAAATACGCTCACTTAAAAGGAAAACGAGAAAGAAACCAAAGTAAAGCACCACAGAATACATTCTCCATCAGGACTAACAATAGGCACATTAAAGCCCAGAAACAAAAATATTTTCTTTTCCTGTACGAAACAGGATGTGGTATCGCAGTCAGCAATCGCTTACCTTCATCTCCTGAGGTTACTAGTGACACGAAAAAAAACAGCTGTTGTCTTTTTAAACCAAACTGAGCCCTCTGTGAACATCCACATGGACACTGAGGATGCGGCTGGCCGCGCTGCACAGCCCCAACCTCCCTTCAGTCACAAGAGTCAGCCCCAAACGTCAGGGTCGTACCGAAACCGCTCCGGAGGAAGGCACCCGGCTCTTCCAGGCTGGCACCCCAGGGACACCGTCCAGCCTCACCCCATCTCATTCAGAGGATGAGCGACCGTGGGGAAGCAGCTCCTAACCGTGCAAAACCATTATCCAAGCACCGGATGGACGCAAGTCCCAAGAGTGCAAAACTCCACATGTAATTACCTCTTGGCTAATAAAACTTCTAAGTGAATTTAATTTAAACTCTGCTGGAGTTTAGGTGGGGGCTGATGGATTTTTGGGAGTTTTGGGGCTTTAAGTAGTCATGTGTATTCTCTCTTGTGGCTTAATTCAAATATTTTAATTTCTACCTCTGATTTCTGTTCCTGCGTCCGTAACGCTGCTACCTGAGCTATGATAACGAACTACACAGTCAATGACCTGACCGATGCCAATGTTAAAATGTATGCTTCTCCGTGTTATCTAAGTGGCAACTCTCAAGCTCTTCCTTGCTATTTTGTGACAAACCTGTACCAAAGTAATTCTTTCTTATTTTGCTTATATTTTGTACACCTCTGGAGAATATCAGTCTGCCCTTAGCTTTCATCTCCCCAGCTGACTCCGACACAGGCGACCGCCAGTAACCTTTTCAGGGCAATAGCATTTCTATCACATCTCAGAATTTGGACGCATGTTACCAGATCTGGTGCCAAACTGTGGCAATGTAATTTCAAGCCTCCAGTGACATTCATGCAAGGGACACAGGACATAGATTTTGAATTTAAAAAACCATGTTTAATCTCTCACTCTAGTGTTGGAGACTACTCAGAGGTAAGTCAATTCTTGAATTTAGCTATAGTTTTCTCAAAATTTACACTCAGCCTGCTTTTCATATAGGCATACAGAGAGTAAACGTTGGGGGATACTGAACATCAAATCTCCATAACTGGAAGGCAGAGTTACGAACTTTTATGATTTAACAAAGTAAAACGGACAGGCTACAAAAAACTCATTCTTCTGGAGGATGCATTTAGCTGACTTTTCCCCCCAAATGGCATAACTGAATTACTCTGGGCGAAAATAATAAGCACCGTAACTTTCTGTGACACCAAGATCAAAGGTAGAAGAAAAAACGCCCTGAGACTCTTCCATCTAGTAAGAAAAGCAGGTTAAATGACGTATAAAAGATTGCGGCATAACGAGTGACAAAGCAAAGGAGAAGTAGCCTGGGGCAGACGTCAGCCAGCCTGACATTGCAGGTGACAAAAGCCTTGGCAGTAACACTGCTCACAGTGCACATCAGGAGATCCAGCCATCAAACGGGGATGTCAAACGACACTCCTCTGCAACAGAAAGGTAGGCATGAAGAGAAGAGCAGCCAGACTCATCTCTTTGGTGCATACAAGTCTTGTCTTATTTTTGCGTTCTGAAGTGCAAAGCAACTTGCTTAACTTCAGCGCCAGATTTCAGACTTAATTCCTGCAGCAGGCAAGGTCCAGATATCAAAAGTCCAGCTTAAGTTGTTGCAGGTACCTAATTTAGAAGAGGGAGGGAGAACTGGATTTTCATTCATATATTTCATTACAATTATAATAAAACCCAGAATTAATTAATTCATAAAATCTTGTTTTGCTTTGTTTTTGTCTTTTGCAAAAAGATTCATTGAAGATGGAAGACAATGCTCCCTCCTCCCTAATTTATTCCTGATTTCTTATTACAAAAATATTTAGTGGTATTATATAGTATTGGGCAGACAACATGCCTGGAGAAAAAAAATTAAGGTAAGCACTTGACACAGACTAGAACACTCTATAAGGAAGTCTTATTGACAGACAAGCATTTCTCATCATAATTTTACCATCATACTTCTCATTCTAGCAAGGTGACAAGAAGAAGGGGCATTTCTCTGACTCACAGGCTGAGTCCTGCATACCACCACTGCGGTGTCCTGCAGCAGAGCAGCAGAGTTTCAACTTACCTTTCCCTCCCTCTTCCTCTTCACAGTTCAAATTGGCTTCCTATCCCATCTTTTTCTGGTTATTAACTCAGTTGAGTTCTGGTCTCCAGATTTAGCCTGGATGTTTCTTGCACAACATGAGGATGCTTACCCAGGGACCACCCCTGGTCCCCCAGAAGGGAACACCCCATACAAAACTGTCTTTGATTCCTATACACAGTGTCTTCAGATACCAGCTGAAAGGCCACCGAGGGCGAACCGCACTATGCAGCTGCAACTACAAATGCATTTTCACCACGGATTTCCTAAGTTAAAGCTATCATTTTGTCTATCTGAACCTCAGAGCCCTCACTGATGCCAGATGCCTGCAACACGGCCTGTTCTCTGAGAAGATGCGCATGCTGGACCCGTGATGAAGGGATGCAGGCAGAACTGTTATTCAGTGTTCCTGAGACTTTCCTCTTAGATGAGCACAGAGCTTTTTTTTTTTCTTTTTCCCTTGACAGGTAACAGGTTTTTCATTGTGATGAAAGAGTCCTGATTTATAATTACACTGATTATGCAAATCAAAGAACATATTTCAAGCTAATAACACTCCTGGGACTTCACATCTGTACTTCTTTAACACAGGAATCATAACACCAGAGCAATCCATTACTGTAAAAACCTAAAGAGATTTTATACCGGTTAGACACAAACAAATTATCCCAGCCAAAGCCATTTCAATGCGTTCCTTTCAGATTACCTGCATCTGGGTGATTTACTGTCTTGGGGATTCTCTCCCAAGAACAAAGCGGAAGATGGCAGATCTGCAATTCCCAGAATTGCCTATATGGTGGGAAGGGAGGGGGAAAAAAAAAAAAGGGAAAAGCATTACACTGCCCACTTTCCAGTGTTTTAAAAGACTATTCTACACAAAGGCGAGAAACAGGCAGATGCTAGTCCCTATAAGCAAGATTCCAGCCTTCATTTAAAACGGTGTCATAAAAAAAGGCTTAATGTGCTTCATTTCTCCTTTTACTAGAAGCTTATTACATTTTTTTGCTAATGACAAAAGCACCATGCAAGACTCTCTCACACTGCTCAGTTGATGTGCTTGTGAATCTTCTTAATGGCACACATTACAGTGAGTAAACTCTCATTTAACCAATAAGGAGAGTAAAAATTATCCTTCGCTTAAGATTTAATGACAATATAATGCATCTCCAACAGTGTCCCAACCGACTGGCTTTCTTTTTTAATCTTGAATTGTTTTATTAGTTTTAGTAAACCAATAATTAGCCTCTGCTCACTTAAAAGTCTATTTTGGTACTAAATACAAGTAGGTAAAACCAAGCTCAGATTTTTTGCTACGGAACTGAGCTTTGCAGGGGAGGACTAGCTGTTCTGTGTTACTGCAACATGCTGTCCCTCTACAGCGTAGAATTTAAGAAGATTCAGCTTCATTATTGAAAAGCATAATGAGTATTTTTACACTGATCCCCTATTTTGGTAGCAGAGCTGCACATTGCAAAATACGGAACAATTTCACAATAGTGTATTTCCAGTAGTTCACAATAATTGTTCAAGGAGAACATATTTCACCTCTTAGTGCTGCTTGGTAACTCCCTACTTGAAGTTTACTGCCTTTACAGGAAACAACCAAGCCGCAGAGTCTATGAGGTTGGAAGGGGCTTCTGGAGACCGTCCCGTCCAACCCCTCTGCTCAAAGCAGGGACACGTAGAGCAGGTTGCTCAGGACCTGGTTTGACTGTCTCCAAGGATGGACACACATATAATGGTATAAAATCTATAATAATAAAAGAAAAAAATTTTTCCTATTTAATACAAATGTAACGAAAGAACAAGATGTAAATTGTTCTTTCTCAATAAAGAAGCACTTTATTAAGAAAAGGAGTCAGAAGAAAACAGTTTATTTCTGTCTGATGAGGCTGAACATGGGCAGGAACTGGAGAGGAGCGAACAGGTCACTGTGGTACCCTCTGCTGCATACTGGAAGATCAAGCGCCACACGGGGCCACAACAGTAACTGCAGCTTAGAGAAGCCTTTAAAAGCCTGTACAGCACCGAGAGGTTAAAAGCAAAAGCATCCTTAGTTCTGTGCCGCTTCCTCATGCCTGTACTTCTAACAAAGCAATCCCACACGGCTGCTGCAAAGCCATCGCAGTGGAAGCCTTGGAGTGGTCCAGCCACCGAGAGCCTGGATACCACCTTTTGGAGACTTTGGGCAGCCTACGACGATGACCAAAGGTCCATGCGACGCTGCACTGGTTTCTCAGCTAACTAGACACAATCCTTACCACCACCTCTGCAGCCTCAGGCTCTGCACACTGCTTCCACCAGAGACTCACGCAGCAGATACAAGCCTGCCAGGTTATTCCACAGCTGCTTTACACTGGGTGCTCCCGATGTCAAAACTCCACGTCGCTTCCAGCTCCGAGGGGATACGCAAGCATATTCCGTGCTTTGCGGATGGGAGGAACTGAGAGCAAAGCATTATTTCCCTTGCACTAACGTCTCCTCAGCCTAGATCAATGCTTCTTCACTCTGTGATCCACAGTCTCTAAGGACTAAAGCAAAAGCAAGAAAAAGAACGTGGAAAGGTTAAAGGTGTTCCACGGAAACAACACACAGATAAATAAATTGGAAGAGACTGAAAACCACTGAACCGACTCCAGTATTTTGGATCCCAGAGCAGACGCAGGATAGTATAAAGCATCCTTTATATTTATTTCAGCCTGACAAGCTCTAAAGAAGGTAGCACCAGCTCAAAGGCTTGTAACACAGAGTACAGAAAAAAGCTGCAGTAAAAGGAACTATTATTAGTTTTCCCAACAAAACTCCAGTTAATTTATTGTATCTGTAGCAACCATTTCATCTCTCCTGTTATCTAGAATTGCACTTTCATCAAATCAGTAACTACAAGATGTGAAAACAAGGACATTTTGTAAGCACCTAGGCGATTATTTGGGACAACATTTATAAATCACAAACAATAAAATCCTTGTGACTGACTGCTAAATCTTCATTCTGAAGAAAAAACATACAATACTTCATCTCAAAATTGCATTACAACTCTGCCAGTAATGATTTTAAAGAAATTTTGAAAAAATCTGAAGCCTAAGATGAACATAAACAGGTAACAATTTCAGAACCAGATCATTAACCCAAAATACGTATTCAAATTAATACCTTGAAAATAGTATACATTTTCTCTTGCTTAGGTGACAGCTTTCAATCCTGAAATAAACTACGAAAGAGTTTGGTCCATCATTACGTGATACGTAACTGGCAATTAGCATTTTCAAATATAAATGTACAGCTAATAAGGATAATTATAAACCATGTTACTTGCACAGGACATATCTGAATATTTGTATTTAAAATTATGTTGCATAAAATAGCATTTACTGTATGGCAGTCACTGTTTCAATAATTACTGGTTTTCATGGAATTTCTGCATCATTACTCCATATTGTCCTTTTATTGATGGATAATACTCAATGCATACATTGTACGCTTGCTGGCAAAGCTGCACTATTAAGGAGAAAGGATGACTGGAAATAATGGAGGGATTTAAAAATACAAGCGATTACAGAAATATAGAAGCTATTAAGAAAAATGCAAAGAATTTTCATTGCGGAAGAAAAACAGTAAAAAAAGATCATTACAAGACTATTTCAGATAATGAATGACTCTTGTGATGAATTTATAATTCTGAGCTCTTACAATCATTGACAGTGAAAGTATAATTTATTTATATCATCACAATTGTATCAGTTCCTTAGAATGGGTTATGGATAAATGATTTTTGGTTTGGTTTGAGTTTTTTCAGATCTATTACCACATAGTGGCTTCAGCTAGCCTTAACTGCTGCAAACATCACATCACAAGATGAATGAGACACCTTTTAAAGCAATATCTTTACACCTCAAGTGAGGACCTGAGTTAGCATCAATCAATAAACAATAAAATAGTAATACTAGTACATCTCCAAATTCCCTAGTACACTTTCTGCCTCCTTGGCAGCACGCTGCTCAGTGTCAGCAAACACTGCGAGCCCTCCAAAGCCCTTCCAAATTAAAAAAAAAAAAAAAAAAAAAGACAAAGCACACGCATACATGAATTGCAATAAAGTCTGATTATGCCCTTATGCTTGCTCCAGCCCGCTTTGCTCCACTTTGCCCGTGACTGACATCGACTTGCCACACAGTCGCTTACCCACCACTGACCTGTGGCACTAGAGGTCTGCTTTGGCATATGATGAGCAACCCCCCCCCTCAAAATACACGATGATTGTCACCAAACAAAGTTAGTGCTCAGAAGGTGCCTGAAGCCATGTTATCCTGCTCATAAATAAACTGGGGCTAATGAGGAGATGCTCAGAGCTTAGGCGTCATCCCCCCCCACATCCAAATCTGGCATTCATCAATATATGCAAAGTCTGCATTAGCCACGTCTTCCCACCTCCCTTGTTAGGGAGTGACAGTTCTCTTCGGAGAAACCCAAAGGGGACTGCAGCCGCAGGTGATCTCTAGGGTTAAGCCAAGGCACTGCCTGCGCAGGCAGCCCCGCTTTCCCCCACTGCTACTCACTCAGACAGGGCCATCGTGACGCCGGGCCCTCCTCTGCGCGCCGGCCTCAGCCCCTCGCCCGTCCTGCAGACACGCCGCAGAAACAAACTCAGAGTGACCAACCCTGGTCGCCAGGTTCCCTTAGCTGAAGCTGTGCTCTCAAAATGGAAAAAACTCTGGTCAGGTTTTATTTCGGACTGTGGCAGAGGAAAAACCATAACCATCAAGCAGAATAATTGCTTAGAGGTGGTTTTTAATTTAAAAGCTCATTTGCACTAATGATCAGGAAGAATCCTATATTTTGTTCACTGCAAGATGCATGGTTGCTGACAAAACAACCAGAATAAAACTAGAGACAAATGGAAAAAATTCTAGTTAATCTCTCCGATTTTCTGGTCGCAGATCAGAGCGGATTTCTTCTTTCTCACCGTGGTGCACCTTCTCCGTCTGGCTAGATACGGGAATGCAACTTCTACAGCCTTGTTTTCCTAACCAGGTATCTAGGAAAACCATTCTTTGTCTGAACAGACACAAAGCAGCCAGTTTTGGATTCTCAGATGCACAAAAAGGCAACGTGCCTTGCAACAGGTTTATGTTAAGAGAAAGGCATAGAGCACAAGATGTACAGCTGAGGAATACTACATTAATCTTGCGTTTCCTGAAACAAGGAGATGCGTTTGATAAAAGAAAAGCGTGACTGGCTTAAGTGTAACAAACATTAAGTGTGTTAATGATTGGTTCTTTTTGCATTGACAAGTTTAATTTAGTGGACATCTAATACATGTTTTAGTAATCTTAGAATTCTGTACATGTCATTTAAAAACATCAAATAATATTTGAATGCCAGAGTGCATAGCATACACAAAGCATGTGCAGTTTTCAAAATAAGTGACCCAACCAGAGATGTTCACCAAATATTTCAGTTCGTCGATCTCATTTGATGATGGAATTACAACGGTTAGATTACAGTTAAATAAAATAATTCATTCTAGCCATGAAAACTATATAAACTTTTTCATATCAACTAAAATTCAATTTATGACATATTCTAAACTGTATTAGATGCTGGGGTTCCTCATCCTTCTATATAGTAAGATATATTTTATTTCAAAATATTTTCAGAATTGTAAATACAAAAGCTAGAGTCATAACAACACATTAGTTTCTTTGAACATAGGACTTAAATTGTAATTACATTTAACAGCATAAAATTCCAATCCACTCAGCGATCTGTTGGAAATACAGCTGATAATGTTAAATTAAAATTACTGGGCTTTGGCATTTGGAAAAAAAAAAAATCATTTTTAAACATTAAAAAAATCACCTGAAAGGCAGATTGCAGGATTCATAATGACTGCATATGAAGTGGCAAAGGCTGCCAAATCAAGTAGCTTTGGTGTTCAAAGAGGATGCAAACAAGTCTATTAAGAGTCACCACCATCTGGGCATCAGGGACGGGGAACGGTGGGGCAGGAGTCTCTGCCCTCCCCAGGGAAATATACCACACTGCAAGACCATCATTACTATTATTATTTACACCACGCCATAGATGTTCAATGACATTTTACAGACAGATGAAAGACCAGAAAGCCCTGCCCTTGGGAATCGAAATCTGCTAGGACAGAGCAAAGCCGTATGAGCAGAACTGGCATAAGCCTTTTTGAGCAAGCCCAAACACACTACTTACACATTGCAACCCATCCCTTTGGCACATTTGCAGCAGCAAGCAGAGGGGACACGGTCAGGACGCTTACTCCTCCCTTGTTTGACTCACTGTGCAACACAAAGAGCTTGGGCTGTGCTGGGGAGGGAAGACCGGATCCACAGAGAAAGCACTCGGCTGCATGGTCCTCCCTATGATCTGGGGTCAGTAGTAATGGCAAGGAGAATTTGGAGTGAAGAGGTCTAGAAATTTATTCTAGCTTGAATTGAAGGTCAATTTTTAGCCCCGGGCCTAATTTTTCCTTGTTTGATGAAGGAAGGAGACCACAAAGTTGGGAACTCTCTGGAATAAGCAGATGATGCATTGGAAACACTCAGACACTACAATGACAGCCACGATGTCAAACAGTTAATAACTGCGAGTTATAACACGGTATCAAATTAAGGAGAAGGAAAGTCAACCTGTGACTAACAGAGGGGCATCAGTAGGTAAGAACCAGAAATAACATGAAATACTCTGCTCCTGTTTAACCTTCCTCGATGGCCTTTATTTTCCCTTGCAAGATGGCTGTAGCAATTAGTATTTTAATTTGCCTATGGGTGGCACTTTGCACCATTTCACAGAGATGCAGACAGTCACCCCGGTGTGGTACCAGCTATCGAGCAGTAAAGATAATTTTTTCATTCCATTTTCATTAGGTACAAATCCATATTTCACCTGACATTGCATAAGATGGATATCAGCAATAAGCGCTCCAGAAGTCGGCAAGAAACGGGAAGCAATGCCTGTAAACATTTAACACCAAGAAAAACAACTGTCTGCCTTCCCCCTCTGATGCTGACTCCAGGCGGGAGGGACGCAGCACCAGCGTAACTCGGATTAACTCGGCACCCCCAGTTACTGCAGCTTAGCAAATTACTGCCTCCTCAGAAAACCTGCCATCACTGCCTGCGTGATCACAGAGAACAAGAAACCTCAAACTGACACATTTGATCTCAAAATTGGGGCAGGCTAAGAGCTCGCACGTTAACCACTGAGGATCTGAGCTGATAGATGGTAACTTACTGTTCTGCCATAATCTGATCGCGAACAGTTGCATTCCTGCATTCTTAAAAGGTTAAAATTCTTATTTTGGTTTAGCGCATTCTTTAATTTAGGACAAATGAAGAAGAACAGAAAAGAAAAAAAAACCTACCCAAAAAAACCCAAACTTCAGTAGGAGCGTATCAAAGGCCAGTACTGCTCCCTTAACTACTTCAATTCAGTTAACATTTTCAAGCTACCTGAGAACAGATCCAAGATCTAACTGCACAAAAGGATTTTGCATCTTCCAGTGCAGAAGCCGCATTTAATCCTCTTTTCTCACTTGACTCGGAGGTTAAAATTGGGAGGGAGGGGTGGAAATCATTCCTGGAGATTTTTCAGATGTTCTGTTTTCCAATAAAAATGATAATTTCTTTTAAGAACTTAACAGAGGGAAGTCTCATTAAGCAAAAATAAAACTCCCATAAGCAGCAGTCATCCACAATCAAAAGAGAATCAACACTTCGCTACTTCTAAATTCACTTTACTTTGTAGGTACTTGGATAAGGGAGCAGATCAGATTAAGCAAGACAATGTGGGTAGCAAGACAGCTTGGTAGAAAGATACTCCTAAATAATTCAGGCCCTAATCTTTGGCTATTAAACCATAAAGGGTAATGGTAAAATTCATTTAAAGATCTTGCATGTGTCACACAACCATTCACATGCATTTCTTAGATGAACAAACTTTTGAAGTTGTTACTATGTTAGAAACTATGTCTCAAGCGAGAATTTATTCATTAGCTATGAAGCAGCATAACATGGCATTTATAAGGTCAAAACCCTATTTTATATGTGCATTCACATCCTTTCTCACCATCAGAATAAATCTGTGCGCTGTATTCATTGCTGTTGTTACCATAGCTTAAATACTATGTGTGCATACATATATATACACAACCGTCCCCCCAGTCTGACATAAATCAATTCCCAAACTGGTTCCAACACACAGTTGACTGCAGCACAGTTCTGAGCACCGATTTCCCACCTTGCCAACACTTCTTGTATAGCACAAAACCATGAACACAAATACTGAAATCAGTGACGCTTTTGAGACGGACTGCAAGATTCAGGCCAAGTTTTAATTAGCTTGGTTTTGTTTGTTTATTTTTACAGAAGCACATGATGAATTTTTCTTTTGTCTTTTAATATCAAGGAAGAAATAGGCTAGTATTCATATTCACTACAGGTAATTATCTCAAAAAGCTAAGCTCATCCTTCTGCACAGTGCTTTCAAAGGTAGACAGACAAATTATAGCAGATAGTATCAGTACTGTTCACAATGCCATATTTTGCAGAAGCTATTTATTCTTCGCTTTGTCCTTAACAATGCTTTAAACCAACTGCTGATTTGTCTGGATAATTAACATCCAAAATCCAATTCTTCACAGATGAACTGGAGCGAGTTTGAGTACCAGAGAACGCAGCTATTCATCAGCAGACAGTCCTCACCGGGTGGACAATGGCTTAAATTTTACTGCACATTGAAGACGATGTAATTACCAAGCTTGAAAGGAATGTAATCTATACCACCAAAGAAAGTATTAATAGTGGTATGATCAGTGAAGGATAAACAAGAAAGCAGTATTTTATCATTGCATGAAACAACAGTACTGATTTGCAAAACCCAATTGCCTACATTATGCATAGCTGTGTTGAGAAACAGTAAGTACTTAGGTGGAAAACTCATTATGAAGGGAGCTGGATCGTCCAGGGCTTAATGAAACCTTACAAAATCTGGTATCCTTAGGTGGCTATCATTAGTCCATTCACTCATATCAGTCTAATTCTCATTATTATTACTACAAGTAAACCTGTGGCAAAGGTATTTTTAATTCATCTCTCCAAAAGATACATCTGAACTCTTCCTACGTTTTGACTTCCCTCGTCAAAGTTTTAACCTATAAACTCGGCAGATCTGGCAGCACAGAACCCATTTTGGGCTAATGCAATCATGCAATTTGCAGCCAGTAGCCCTGTAATAACTACTAGCTAGCCCTGCCGGTGGAAAAACATTTCAACTACAGCAGGTCCTGTCTAAGATACTCCTTTTGTTGATGGCAAACTTCCTCTACATTAAAGAGAACCAACTGTCACACCTGCTGCATTTCACTTATTGAATAGGCTTCTATTTTTTCCCCTAATTACGATTTACAGTATGATTTTGAGCTACTTTACATGTAGCAATGGATCTGTCCATATCCATCACAGGAATTATTCTCCCACCAGTAGATGTAAAGTCTTCTTTTTGCCTCACCGCTGAAGCCATTGATACCATGTTGATAAGTCGGTGACATGTTAAACTTCTGTTCTTGGTCCTCACTTTCCTTTTCTCTGCTTTCCTCAGTTGAGCTCCAAACACACCATACGGGCACACGCCATAGGTGACGGGAACGGGGGTAGGAAGGTAGTTGCCGTTGCTTTCAGCAGGACGACTCTTAATTTGCACAGCACAACTATCTTTTTGTCCATGGAACCGTGGTTTTTGATCCATAAACACAATACAAATTATGCAAGGATGGAAACTTTAAATGTAGGCTCTCAATCAGTTATTCTGAAGAATTCCTTAAAACCATGGAGACAACACGATGTAGTAAAAAATTGTTTTTTAAATGACGCTGAAGTCAATGAAGAGAGCACATTATACTGTTTTTCCTCTGTTTGCTCCATTCAGTAACTGGGCCAGCAGGTAAAGCTGGACACCACTGTTTCAAGCAGAAAATGTGTCTGTAGAACGTTCCCGATATGCACGGCTTCATTTTCTTAAACGCTTTTCTTCTGAGCTTTTTCAATTTTTTTTTTTCTTTAAAGTCAAGACAACTTTCTCCCCACCACTTACCTGCTCGCTGCCTGACCCAAACCACCCAGCGTACCACACTGCTGCCTGACCCCCCAGAGTTCATCCCTTCTCTCTGGGCATGCTTCAAACCGGCAGCAAATGCGTAGCCTGAAAGACTTGCACGTCCCCCTAGATTTAATTAAGTGGCTTAGAAATAAACCAATTTCACATTAATTTAATAAACCGATTCACATACTGTTTGAGAAAGCTCTTCAGTCAGTTTCCAAGTACATAAGGATGAAGAAAAAACCCCAGGATTTTCCCTACTTTGATATATTCTCTTAGTCTTCTCTCACCCTACCTCAGCATAAAAACAAACATTCATCCAAACTGCTGCACTTTGGGCACACAACATGGGACAAGCGCAGGAATAAATGAGGATGTATCGGTTAGATAATTTAGCTGTCAACTGAATACTTCAGGGTGCCAGATTGTCAGATTCTATTTCTAATTTTTTTTAAATAATAATAGAAAAAAGTTAATGAAGCGTTGCCATCAGAATACCCTGCTCAGAACAGGCACAAGAGACTGCTGCTCAGAAAACGCATATGGTAGAGACGACTTATTTTCATGTAAAAGACAGAACCATCTTTCAAATCAAGGTTACAGATATTCTCTCAAAGCTCTTTGTTTCAAGAGCACTAGATACAGCTACATTTGAATGTTGCGAACATTTTGCCTCTCCCAATTGCAAAGATGCCACCATTTAATCTAACCAGCAACGCCCTTGCCTTGATCTACCCATGCTAAAAATCATTGCCAAACAAAATTATTATCAAAGCAGGAAGACATGAAAGTTCCATTGTATGCAGCAAAGTACATATATGCTATCTATTTTTACCTTAAAGTTTAAAAAAGCATGTAATTCCACTTCCCCGGAAATATAAGAAAACAGGAGAAAATACCATATTAATGGGAATGTTTGCCTGTCTTTCCTTGACATTTTAAAGTTAACTTTCTAATCATGAGTGCAGGGGGTGTGGGGGCTACTCAGGGTGTATACCTATACTAAAGTTGCTTTTCATTTCCTATGAACATTGATGATAATAGTGTAGCTTGAGCAATTCTCAACAATGCCAAGCAAAAATCCCCATTCATTCCAAAATACAGATAATCCTTTCCTGAAGCAGACAAGAAACTAACCAGAAACACCAAGTCCAGTGATAAGGAAAAAAAAAATTAATTACTGAGAGTTATTTTCACTGAATGACAATTTACAAAGTCTAGCACCATGACCAAAGGCATGAAATAAACCTATTTCCAAAACCAAGTCTTATCCTTTTGGAAGCATGGTTACTTTTTTGCTACAGCAGCAGGTCTTTCAGTGTCCCTTACTCATTCCCACCCTACTTTTCCCATGTAAATACATAAAAGAAAGGAAGTCCTATTAACGTAGCATTTTCAGTAAGCTTTATTCAGTGCTTTCTTCTCCAAACCACTGACACCCAGCCCTTCTCACAACACTACTAAAAATCCTGTGCTAATCCAACTTCTTTTCTTCTCCAGCCATATTAGCATGGCTGTGCTTGGATGAAAGTCTCCCTGAGAAAACTGTTTCACACAGGTACAGCTGCAGGCAACCATGGTCAGACCGAGCTTCTAGGGTGCGTCTGGCCCAGAGGAGAGAGAGGACACGACAGACCAGACCTGACTCTTGCAGACCTTACCCAGGATGCGAAATTAAAGTTTTTCAAGCCTGAATGTGGACAGGACCAGACGCATGAGTAATCCCATGGATTTCAGGGGGACTGCCCACAGGACTACAGTTACAACACGTACCATGCAAACACTCACTCACAGTTTTCAAAGTCAGGACTACTCATATGGTTGAGAAGTGATTTATGGGTCAGAGCCCTGCAGAAAGTCAGTAAGACATTGAATTTTGTAAGCGTTGCCTCAGAAAAGACGACAAATTACCTGTATTTAATCTTCAAAACATCTACTATTATTAGGAAGTCAACTCCGACTAGGGCTGTAGGACATGATGAAAGACACAAGTAATGGATCTAGAAAGTCCATTTAGAGACCCACTGCACACCTCACCTCTTGCAAAGCAACAGAAATGTAACTAAGAACACAAACGCAACAGAAAGTACAATTAGAAACTCAAAATGTAGTGTTAATACTAGATAGAAGATACTCTCCAGTCTATTACCAACATAAAAACCACCAGCTGCCAGCAATGTTCACTCTTTCTCCAGTTGCAGTCCTCCATGACCTAAATATTCGCTGATTAGTACTTCTGTGCATTTAACTCTTTAAGGGCCCAGTCCTGAAGCCCTTTGTACTTCTCCATCCGGGCTGCTCAGAGGGAACACAAGAGTAGTGGGCAGCTCCTTTGGAAGGGAAACGCAACACCTCGCAGGAGCGGCCCAGGAGGTCCATTAGCCCTCTGTGCGTCTTATCTATTTCCATGCTAGTATATCAAGTTAATGGCAATTGCCATTCATACTGCTTCTCATGGCAACATTTCCAAAAAAAGACATTTTAACAAACCAGACCAAACATTCAACAGCAGAAAGAAATGGTAAATCCTGTGCTAAAGGACAGAATTTAACATAGGTGCAAGATACAGACGGTGGGACTAACGGTGCAGTTTTATACTACACTTAACCTCCTCCAACTGAAGGAGTCCTCCTACCCTGCTCCCTCAACCACAGACACTACATTATTCTTGGTTAGAAGGTTTTTGTCAGGTCAATAAATTGACCCAACTCTGAATTGATTCAGCTCATCCCATGCATGGGGAAGTGGTGTGAAAGCAGGCTGCACTTGGGTGGAAGCCAGCAAGACCACAGGCAGCAGAAAGTGGAACTGGGCTCCGAGATGTCTCCTACCGTGGTACAACAGATAGGGCAGCTATTTTGACAGGTCCCACGCTCTGCGGAACCCTGGGAATGACATGGTTTACAGCAACTCAACTGGCCAGTAAGCAGAAGCACTGTGTCTTAATTATTTTTGCCTAATGGCATGGAAAAAAATATAGAAACCTCTTCTTCTGCAACAAAATACTTTCACTGGGAAGCAGCAGTATTGAAAGAAGTACCCAAAAATTGATACTTTTCTTTCTTCCTAAAAACAAAGTCACCTTTACAAGCAAAATAACCACAGTTTCATCTTCCCACCTTCTCAGACCATGGCATTTTGGCCAGTCATTCAATAAATTTAACCCAAGTTAAAATCAGCTTGTCTTTGATAACCAGAGAGGTTGAGACCTTTAGCTTTTTCAGTGAAGCGCTTTTTCCAGACCTCTATCATTTTTGTGGCAAGGGTTTTTTAATGTCACATCTGCATTTATAGGGGAAATGAAACTTCAACTGATGCCATGCTTAAGTGAAAATGCTCAATTTTGGTTTCCTGTTGGAACTTGCAAATGCAGAAACTTTTGGGTTTTTTAGGGGGAGGCAAGGAACAATAGCTCTATAAAAACAGGATCCAATTTTAACAATGAATTGTGAATTTATCCACTACGGTGAATTCTTCACTTTTTTGGAGGGGTCGGGGGGAGGGACCCTGTAAGTTCGAAAGAAGTTTTGGACCTTGGATGCAGTTCTCGTGGCAGTCCATACACCAACACTCCCCACGCGCTGAGAAAGATCAAGAAGGAGGATTACACTGCAAGCTAGCGCCGGTCTCTGACACAGAGCAAAACCAGGTTGTTCCTAACAAAATACTGTAAATTAATATGATCCTATTCTGTAGGACTGAAACCAAGTCTTTCCTTTCCCCACTTAGAAATGGACAAAATTAATAGGAAAAAAAAAAGATACAAATGCCTTGATTTCAGGTGAGTGTCACTGAGCTCTTAAAGCACTACTGCTAACATCAGATGGAGAAAAAAGCGTAATTCCAGTCTCCAGGACCCTTAAGTACCAAGCATGCTGTAATGCCATCTTCATTGCCAATCTGTCCTATCCCCATTGGACCTTCATACATCTACAGGGATTTCTTTTGGTTTGGATTTCCTTACAGCACCAAGCTTGGCTCAAACCTTGGGAATAAGAGGGGTTTGGTTTTGGTGGGGGGGTGGGGGGGGAGGGCAGGGCAGGCGGGGAGAGTTTAGGTTTGGTTTGGTTTGGTTTTTAACTACTCCTAAATTAATGACTTTCAAGTTTTTGCCTCTAGCATTATGGTATGTTTCCTAACTTTACGGATCTTGAAAGCAAGGTACGTAACCACAAAAATCTGTATAACCTAACTCCATCAGACTCTTGCTCTTACTTGTTGTTCTCATCACTGATTTATCTCATTGTTTTGAGCCTCTGGCTCAAACGAAATCTTTTCTCAGATACTGGAGATGAATTTCCAAAGGACCGGATTTTCCGCACAGTTGCTATATTCGAAATGATAACATCAGGTAACAATAAGGAGAAGGGGAAATAGGCTGTGTCATGTAGACACACGGTTCTTCAAAGGACACAATCCTACCCAGCTCTAGATAATTCCTGTTAAACATTACTTGGAACTTCAGCCCCAGCATTAGACAGAACTCAACACTTCTCCAAATTAAAAAAAGTCATTATATTATTCATGTGGCAGCAAGTAAAACACCAGGTTCATGGGAGTGGAGAGGAAAATGTCCGGTTCTTCACTTTCTCATGTCAAGCGTGTAGGGTAATAAGACAAAGACAGAAGTCACTGTCATGTTGTATTTGCTTTTCAATTGCTTCAGTACTGAAACATGCCCACAACTCTGCCACAAGGGCAAGTAAATCCATATGTTCTCACAAAATGTCACAGATACTACACTTCTCCTCCAGGTTTACATAGGCACAAGTGACAACTGCAATGATTTTTACTTCCATTTACCCAAATGACAGTGGTTTTTTTCTGTCAAGAAGTATGATGATAACTTAGAAGTATATAATTACCCTCCTCTGCTGACATTGAAACGTCACCTCCACAGAACATCTACTACTACTCATTATTCCACTAAATTCACTATAAATTACACAGGTTGCTGTTACAAGTATGAAACAAACACCTTCCCTCCCATCCTACAAACCCTGCCGAGAGGAGGCAGAAGATGGCACTAGGGAGAGATCTCCAGGTAAGATGTCTAGTCCCCAAAGCAAATACTCACCTAGAAGATTCCTCAGCTGGGTCGCCCCAAAACACTAATCACAAAGTAAGCACCCGTCTAACTCCATGCTTGTGCCTGCAGCTGTGGGAGTGGAGACCAGAAGCCCGATGCTCTCCCACCACCATTCCCCAACAAAGCCTCTTAACCACCGTGCTGCAGTCACTGCCTTTCTTGCACACCCCCTCTTACCCGATGAGTCTTTCATTCCCTTCTAAACAGTGCCAGTGCTTCAGAAGAGCTTGAAGCACCCTGTATGGTCTAACCCTTGGCAGGCTGGAACAATTTGCGAGTGGTGAAATTTGAGTGCCTCAGACCGAGAGGGGAACTGAACACAAATCTTGTTCCACCCCAGGCAGTGCATCTTTAGTAAGTCCCAACGAGTGGGAAGGAACTGTTTGTTTCTTGGCCACAATCAGACTTTTTTCTTGCTGTCCTCAAGCTTGCCCCAAACTCCAGCCATGCCTGAACGAAGATGCTCTTACACCTTAGCTCGTACATAACTTTCAGAAGTCCCCAGGCTCCATGTCCCACATGGCAATGCCACGAGAACACAAGAAGCCCCAGGACCATGCAAGAGCTCAGCAGAAGTTTTCAGGGCTGCAACACCGGAATTGCAGGAAAGGTAGTCCCTTAACTCCTGCTGGAGGCGCTCATGTCCTTGTTTAGATCCCACCTTAGTTGTAGAGCAAATTATATACATTGGACTGTGCTTAATCAAAGAAAACCCTGCAAACATAATTTACTTTAAGAGCTGGATATCATTAAAAGTCCCATACCAATAGGAGCTGTAAGATACTGCCTCAAACATCTCAGAGAATGCATAAATAACAAATATTTAGAAAACAACAAAACAGAAAAGGGGTGGAGGGAAAATCTGATGCAGGTCCCCACGTTGTCATGGTGACTTCACAGCCATTATGTACTTCAGACACATTTAGAAGAAAGCTACATTTTTAGCCCTCCCCAAGCAAATAATGCAAGGAAGGAAAAACAAAAATCCTGCCAGCTTGTCACAAGCCAATCAAATGGCAATCCAATCCTTTGATCAGGCAGCACCCCTGAAATATTTAATCAATACTATTACTGCACTGTGATTCAGGTACTCAGACAACATGGAAACAGACATAAGCAGAAAATTAAAATAATAATCTGTCCAATCCATTTATCATACAAGATGAGGACAATTTGAAATGTTTCTGACCATCAGACAGGTTTCTGTTTTCAGAATATTTAAAAAATAATTACTTACAACATCATTTCATTCTTCCCCGTTTGCAGATACTGTTTGCAAGCAATTGGTTTTCTTTTACCAAGTACTACCAGTTCCACATGCTACTCTTATCACACATAGCAATCAAACAGCCTTAGCCTGCTCAAATATAATAAAATCCTCTCAACTTCTACATGCAAATGCTGCATAAATACGGATTTTAGAAAGCATGCACCACAGAGATCATAAAATCAATCCAGCTCATTACGGCAGGAAACACAGCAAACGCTTTACTACCAGCTTCTAAATTGCTCACACAGAGCACGCATTGCCAAATGCCGCTCAACATCCCCACTTCTACACCAATAAAAGGCAAATGCGTAATATAGTCAAAGAGCAGGCATCTGTTAAGACACCATTTTCTAAACGATACCTGAAAAGATATTAAAGACTCCATGAGAAAGCAAGATTTGCAACAGATCACAGCATGCAAGCTTACCAGCGGCTCGCCAGCACAGCCTGGCCAGCCATCTGCCCCTTTCCCCCCCACCTCGAAGCTGTTTCAGGAAATCGCCGCATTCGCTTCACAGAAGGATAATTCTGATAACCCCCACCCTCCAAGTTAATCAATTAATGAAGCAAGACTGTTTTTTCCTTACTAAGCAACGTACGGACACTAGGTCACTTGAAGGTTGCCCGTTCTTTCCTGCTGTAGGGCCTCCCAAATAAAAACTGCCCATCCAAATTCAGCCTTTTTTTTTTTTTCTTTTTTTTAATATTCATTCAAAGCTGTAGGAATACACTCAGCCCTTGACAATGCCAGCTTGCATGATGAAAGAGCAAAAGTAGTTTTGAGGCTGCAGAATGCCTTCCCCGGGTTACCATGGAAATAAATGTGGGAAGGGGAGGGGGCTTCGCTGATGGTAATGCTGCTACTCAGTGGAGATGCTTTAAAGCCAGGCTGCGCGGGACTGCACACCAGGAGAAGAAAATGTGTTTTACTACTACCACTATAATTTTACCTGCCCTTACTTTCATTTTCACCAAATTTCATATAGTTGAAAAGCACGAAACTCCTCTGAGGCGCTGGGGGGACACTGTCTGAAACAAGTGCGGTTTAAGAGCCCTCCAAAGAGGAGCTGGAGAACTGGAACTTTATTTACATATTGGAATTTGCACAGATGGGAATTAATGCTCAATTGCAATTAAAAATTGGTTGACAAGGATGAACCTGTTGCACAGCTGAGGCTGTAGCAAGGATGACTAGCTTCAGGAAGGCTCGATAAGGAGCATCAGCTTATCGTTAAAATGCAGGGTAGCATTTCTGTTACGGATAATTATCGCGCATAGTATGAAACAGATCACCTCAGTGATTTTGCTGTCATTTGCAGAATTGAGAAAAGCCCATCAGCAAAAGCAGGGCGGGCACTGCGATACACCGCTCCACGGCTGCTCCTCCAGCGAGACCCTGACTTCACGCCAATGCCGCACTCCCCCTCCTTGGGTCTTGTCAGAGTTCCCATTAAAAGTCAACCAAAATAATCTATGGTAGGCTGAAGCCTGGCACCAAAATCCCAGCGAGGATGGCCAATACAATTTCATCAAACTGATTAAATTTGATACAAATTTAATTTGTATCAACTCAAGAGCTCCTAGGTACAGTGACATTAATGCAATGCTTCTAACCGCAGCGCAACACTCACTGTCCAATATTTGCCACAAAGCAACAACAACTTCCACAGACATCAGTTTACCATTAACTATTACTAATGTATTTAAATTTTGCATGTGAAAAAAGTCCCCATGCACTGTCTCCGAACACACAGGAATTGCTAAAGGTTTTTTAATAACAGTTATTATAAATAGAGAGCTCCAACTTGGCACTCTAGCCAGACCTCCTCTCTCCTCAGCCTCTCCTTAGAGGACACTAAGAACCCTGCATTACACAACAGACCATTTTGGGTTTGCAAGCACGGCAGCTAAAGGCGATCCACTCCAAATTCCACCATATGTTTATTCATCATTTGCAGCAGGCTTGTTTAAAAAGTTAAGCCAAAAAGAGAAAGGAACTGAGTTGTGGGCCATACAAAAGGACAGACGTGGAGTAAAGCTGAGGTGAAGACACCGTGAGAACAGTTACAAGCCAGCTGGGCACAGGGCTGGAAAGACCCGTCAGGCTGCAGAGTCTCTCTGCAGAAAACCCCAGCGGTGGCTGCTCCCGCAGCCGCTCCAGCCAGCCCCACCAGCAGCTGCCTTCTCCCTGGAGCTCCCTCCTCATCCTCCTGTCCCACGTGGGGGAAAAGGAGACACTTTAGGGGGTCCCAGTCCCCCTAAAGAGGTGGCTGATGTCTCCCACCCATGTGGGGCCAGGGCAGAACTGGTGGGAGAAATATCCTAAGCTGGGTCCCTTTCTGACCCCTCTCTCACTGCAGCAATTTCTGCCTTAGTTTGAGTTGACAATACACAGCTTGTGCGAGAGCATCTTTTCTTTGAGAGAAGAAAAAAAAAAAAGTATGAAAAAATGTTTTCCCCAACAACATCTCACAGCAGGAAGACGAAGGAATATTACATTTGTACATATACCATCCCTAGAAGACATACTGCTGGTACAGGAGTGGAGAAACCCCAGAGGGAAGGTAGTCCATCCTCTTGTGAAGCAGAAAGCAAACATCCAAATCCACATATTTCTACCTGTTTTCCTCCCCAGCCAAACAGGATTTCAACATTTCTTTACTAGGCCACAAATCAAAAAGCCTAATATAAATAAAATGCAAATCTTACTTATTTTATGACATCACAATAAGTTTTGCTGATTACATGGTACCCAGATCACACAGAGAGTGATTCTCTGTGCTTTCCTGTGCTCCTACAGCTGCCCTCACCGTCACGTCTTTATAACCACTAATAGCAAAGTTTCACTCAAAGCAAAAATCCCAATTCCTACGCAAACTCAAGGAAGAGCAGAACTAAATCTGCCAACGCAAACACAGCAAAACACCATAAAACACCAACTGCTACAAACAAGCAATGGGGAAGGGCTAAAAAGGCTTAAAAATCCAAACAGCCAGAAACCAGAGTAGCCCAGCTACTGCTGCAGCCAAAAGCCAAGGAGCCGCTCTGCACGGCTCACCTAGCCTAGTCTTACACGTTTCTGGCTCACACTGATGCCAGGTTTCCACTGTGCCCCTCTCACATCCCCAGCAGGCACGGACCAGCGCAGGATGGGGCTAGTCTGGAGCAACTCATGTGTCCATTGCCCAGCTGGCAGCTGCCAACCTGATGGTTTTGCCCGCTCGTCTCCTCCTTTTTAGGGACCTGTCTATTTGGCTAATGAATTTTGGAAAAACTGAAAGGAAAAAGAAAAAAAAAAAATGTATTCTGGAGCTCTTTACCCCTTTTATCAACCTGCCCTGAAAGGAGCCTGCAGTCGCAAGAGCAACGAGGGACAGGCAGCACAACTGCATAAACCTCACTTCCTCAGGAAACCAGATTAAAAAGCCACACTGTCCATTACCAAGGAAGCTCAGCAAGATCAGGGGAATTCACATGGGAGCAGCTCAGATGTATTATTCTTTTCTTTAAAAGGTAGCCTGCCAGGGAGAGACAAAGGTAACAACTGAGGCACAGTAGAAGGCCAAGAAATTGCAGGAATAGCGTATATTATCAAAACTCAAAGAATATACGTATTTTTATATGTATGTAAAAATCACATGTATCCAGGTATGTCTGGAAAGGATAGCCAGGAGGTTTCTTCAAAGACTCCCTGAACAAATAAAAAAGCATTACTGTTTTAGACTTTTTAACAGCTAAATAGCAATAGACTCTTACCAGCCTACATTCCTGTGATTAAGTGGCTAATACCACTGAGCTTGAGGAAAGTAACATACATATCATACCACGTCTCCTAGTAACAAGGCAAGATATCAGATGTGCAAAGCTGAGGGAAGAAAACAGACTTTAGTCTTTTATTGAGAAAGAATAAATGGAAGAAAAATTACAAGTGAATGGCTATTTATTACTATGTGAGCCTCCCGTCATCTTCCTGAAGCTTTTTATTAGAATTGTTCACACTCAAAGAAATGAAGAATTAATCTCTTGGTTGTTGGTGGCTTTTAGATTATTGATAACCTCTTGCCGGAAGAAGAAAATAGAGATACAAGTAACAAAAAAAAAAAAAAAAAAGAGGCACCATTGTTAAGGATAAACTAACACTTCAAATCATGTACACAGCAAAACAGGGAACAAGGAGATACCTGTTATTTGTTTACCCTTTATTTAATACTCTGACAGCTACATTCACCTGTGAATGAAACAAAGGAAAACACTGTCAGCTTGCCTAACTGCAACACTACGTATCTGATGCAGACACTCGAATTGCTGTGTATTAACAGTGTCAGTAGTTGCATGCAGCAAAAATCACCAGAAACCCCAGAAGACGCAATGAATCACTCAAGCCATACGGTAACACCATGCACAAGAGCCCTTTTTTTGAATGGAGTAATAACCAACAAAACATTTACAATCATTAATTTGTCTGAGCGCTACACAAGCGCACCGTGTGAATACATTACAGGTTCCCAAGTGAAACAACCAAAAGTGAAATGGTACACCAGCTCATGAGAATGGAGATTTATAGAGGTATCTGTTATATACGGGGACGGTCTGTGGTTTGCAATATGTATTTTTATGATTTTCTCCTGCGCGGAGCTGACTGTGTGGGCAGACAGACAAGTCAGGATGCTTTTTGTGAGCCATACAGGTTTTCCACATATTCTAACCTAGTCCAAGTCACTAGAAAGGAAGCTGAAGTGATTTTTTAAAAGATGACTTTTCACAGCCCTCCATAAGTTTTCAACATTTTAAAACCCATCTCTGCTAATGGCCAGCATTTCCTTCTCATACAACAGCAGAAAAATTCCTCATATGCACTAATAAGGCTTACAGATGCTACTCTAAAAACTAAGCCTGGTTTAAAATGTCAATTAAAAAAAAATTTATGAAACAGTGTTTATCAATTATTTTTTTTTTCCCCCTGAATCTGCAATTACTACAGGGGCATTGCAACTTTAAAGCATGATTGTTCCAATCCACTTGCAGTTTCCTTGGTGGCATTAAGCCAGCAATGGGGCTTTATCACTGTTCAGTTGCAAGATGAATTTTTGAAAACCGAACAAATTTTGAGAAAATGGAACTAGCTTTGCTGTCAGTCACCTCTGCTGCCAAAATATATTCCTTTGAGAAATCAGCATCTTTGCTTTTTTAGGCTTAAACGACCTAAACAGAAAAATTTGCCCTGGTCATACGGATTTCTGCAACTTATGTTAGACACTTCCCCTCAAGAACCTGCAGGAAAAAGAAAAAGAGAAGTTTACGTCACTTGTAGGGTGCAACTGGTGTCAAAAGAAGGTTAAACAGCCAAATAACTCCAGCTACTTAAGTTTGCTAATTTTGCTTCTAAAATGAAAAAAATTATTCAGCAATAAAACTAGATGAATGGGTCTTTATATAACAGATCTTTGACACATACATTTCATAGCACATGTTCAATAACTGTATTACATTTCATTGTACTAGTAATAGATTATTATAGTGGGGGTCTGCTACAGGCCCCCCAACCAGGAAGACCGAGTGGATGAGGCCCTCTATAGACAGATAGGATCAGCCTCACGTTCACAAGCCCTGGTCCTCATGGGGGACTTCAACCACCCCGATATCTGTTGGTGGGACAACACAGCGAGGCATAAGCAACCTAGGAGATTCCTGAAATGCGTTGATGATAACTTCCTTCTTCAAGTGATAGAGGAGCCAACGAGGAGAGGTGCTATGCTGGACCTTGTTCTCACCAACAAGGAGGGGCTGGTGGGGAATGTGAAGCTCAAGGGCAGTCTTGGCTGCAGTGACCATGCAACGTTCAAGATCCTTAGGGCAGTGAGGAGGGCACACAGCAAGCTCGCTACCCTGGACTTCAGGAGAGCAGACTTTGGCCTCTTCAGGGATCTGCTTGGTAGAGTACCATAAGATACAGCCCTGGAGGGAAGAGGGGCCCAAGAAAGCTGGTTAATATTCAAGATTCATCTCCTCCAAGCTCAGGAGTGATGCATCCCAACAAAGAGGAAGTCAGGCAAAAACGCCAGGAGGCCTGCGTAGATGAACAACGAGCTCCTGGACAAACTGAAACACAAAAAGGAAGCCTGCAGAGGGTGGAAGCAAGGACAGGTAGCCTGGGAGGAATACAGAGAAATTGTCTGAGCAGCCAGGGATCAGGTCAGGAAAGCTATAGCCCTGATAGAATTAAATCTGGCCAGGGACATCAACAGCAACAAGAAAAGCACTGTAGGTACATTGGTGATAAAAGGAAGACTAGGGAAAATGTGGGCCCTCTCCAGAAGGAAACAGGAGACCTGGTTACCCAGGATATGGAGAAGGCTGAGGTACTCAACGACTTTTTTGCCTCAGTCTTCACCGGCAAGTGCTCCAGCCACACCACCCAAGTCGCAGAAGGCAAAGGCAGGGACTGGGAGAATGAGGAACCGCCACTGTAGGAGAAGATCAGGTTCGAGACCATCTAAGGAACCTGAAGGTGCACAAGTCCGTGGGACCTGATGAGATGCATCTGCAGGTACTGAGGGAACTGGCAGATAAGTGGCTATGCCACTATCCATCATATTTGAGAAGTCGTGGCAGTCCGGGGAAGTTCCCACTGACTGGAAAAGGGGAAACATAACCCCCGTCTTAAAAAGGGAAAAAAGGGAGGCCTGGGGAACTACAGTCTCACCTCTGTGCCTGGCAAGATCATGGAGTGGATCCTCCCGGAAACTATGCTAGGGCACATGGAAAATAAGGAGGTGATTGGTGACAGCCACCACGGCTTCACTAAGGGTAAATTGTGCCTGACAAATTTGGTGGCCTTCTACGATGGGGTTACAGCGTTGGTGGATAAAGGAAGAGCAATGGATGTCACCCACCTGGACTTGTGCAAAGTATCTGACGCTGTCCCGCACGACATCCTTGTATCTAAATTGGAGAGACATGGATTTGATGGATGAACCACTCAGTGGATAAGGAATTGGCTGGATGGTCGCACTCAAAGAGTTGCGGTCAACGGCTCAATGTCTGAGTGGAGAGCACTGACGAGTGGCGTTCCTCAGGGGTCAGTATTGGGACCAGCGCTGTTCAACATCCTTGTCAGCAACATGGACAGTGGGATTGAGTGCACCCTCAGCAAGTTTGCTGACAACACCAAGCTATGTGGCGCGGTCGACACGCTGGAGGGAAGAGATGCCATCCAGAGGGACCTTGACAGGCTTGAGGGGTGGGCCCGTGCGAACCTCATGAAGTTCAACAAGGCCAAGTGCAAGGTCCTGCACCTGGGTCAGGGCAACCCCCGGTATCAATACAGGCTGGGGGATGAAGGAATTGAGAGCAGCCCTGTGGAGAAGGACTTGGGGTATTAGTGGATGAAAAACTGAATACGAGCCAGCAGTGCGCGCTTGCAGCCCAGAAAGCCAATCGCATCCTGGGCCGCATCAAAAGAAGTGTGGCCAGCAGGTCAAGGGAGGTGATTTTGCCCCTCTACTCCACTCTCATGAGACCCCACCTGGAGTACTGTGTTCAGCTCCAGGGCCTGCAGCGTTAGAAAGACATGGACATGCTCAAGCGGGTCCAGAGGAAGGCCATGAAGATGATCAGAGGGCTGGAGCACCTCTCCTATGAGGACAGGCTGAGAGAGTTGAGGTTGTTTAGCCTGGAGAAGAGAAGGCTCTGGGGACACCCTATAGCAGCCTTCCAGTACTTAAAGGGGGCCTACAGGAAGGATGGGGAGGGACTCTTTATCAGGGAGTGTAGTGATAGGATGAGGGGTAACTGTTTTAAACTGAAAGAGGGCAGATTTACATTAGATATTAGGAAGAAATTCTTTACTGTGAGGGTGGTGAGACACTGGCACAGGTTGCCCAGAGAAGTTGTGGATGTCCCATCCCTGGAAGTGTTCAAGGCCAGGTTGGATGGGGCTTTGAGCAACCTGATCCAGTGGAAGGTGTACCTGCCCATGGCAGGGGGGTTGGAACTAGATGATCTTTAAGGTCCCTTCCAACCCAAACCATTCTATGATTATTATCATCATCAACAACAGACAGGCGGTGCTGATAATTACCTTAAGCAGCAAACACTTATGACAGACTTTAAGCCTAGGGCTGCATGTCACCAGAGCGCTCTACTCTAGAACCATGTCAGGGAGCATCAGGAGAAAACCAAGAACTGAGCCAGCAAGAAGTGCGAAAAGGGGGAGCATGGTTAGTCCTGGAAGTACACTTAAATGAAATCTATCAGAAACACATATGAAAGGTGTGAAGTGCCTTTTTCCATTCTCATTTTATTTCCATGGTCAGTATAGGCTTTATAATTTCTTCCAAAACATTTAGAAAAGAGGAACAAAACTGGAAAGCAGAAACAATAAAATATGACATGCATATTTATTCACAGTTGACTTTGCAATTTCCAATTTGGTTTTTATCAGGACAAAAGCCCATGGACTCATTTCCTCCAGTTTCCAGTGAAATTCATTAGTGAAACACAGAGTTTTAAATAGACCATGACTTCACACAAAAAACAAAGATAGCCTTTGTACAAGGGGAACCACAGTTGTGTACTTTGAATGGTGCATAACACTGAAGAGCTTTAGCAAGAGCATGAGCCAGGCCAATTCTTTTTAAATTTTTATGTATATAATTCCTAATTTTATATATATATATACTCGTGCCTGCATATATTTTATATATATACACCTTGACAATCATTCCCTTTAATAACTACAAACTTAAAGACGTAGTTTGCTGCTGTTACAGTAATTTTTCATGATTAATTTTATGCATCATCTCTTTAAGAGCAATAGGAATAACAACTTTTTCACAAATAACACATCAATGAACAATTTTCTTCCAAAAACTCCAATCTCTGCTGCCGTAGCAGACAGTGCAAGAGAGCCACACACTGTTAGTGCTCAGGTCTGTGAAGGTCTGAAATCATCCTGGTACTAGAAAAAAGTCCAGCAGTAAAGACAGGCTGAAAAATGCTCACATTTACTTATTTTGCCAAGTAAGAAGAGGAGCACTTAATCCATTGATCCTTCCCCAAACAGCTCATGGGGCAAACCGCAAGCAGACACCTTCATTAGACGTTGCAGTTTCTAAAGCTACTTTTACTCATCCTCCTGCCAAATCCTGGACACAGTCGGTCCTGCAGGATCTCACGGGCATATCATCCTCCCCTCCCCCTCCCCCAAAATAAAGATAAACTCACCGCCACCAACACACAGAGGTGGTCCTCCCTGCGCCTCCCCCCCGGTACACTGGTGGGCGGTTATGGTCTGCTCCACGCAGCGCTAAAGCTGGACGCAGCGTTTGGATGTGCTTCAAGGGGTGCAGGAGGGTGTGGGAAGGGGAAGGAAGGGAAGGGGCAATGAAGAGAATGAATCTCTGCAATTAGCTGAAGATGTGTATACACATGATGTACGTAACTTGTCGTCTGCATTTCTGTGGATTTCACACTCTCGTGGTTTAACCCCAGCCAGCAGCTAAGCACCACGCAGCTGCTCCCTGCCTCCTCCCACTGGGATGGGGAGGAGAATTGGGAAAAAAGGTAAAACTCGTGGGTTGACATAAGAATGGTCTCATAACTAAATAAAATATAATACTAACAATAATAATAATAATGCAATATAATAATAATAATAATGATAGTAGTAATGAAAAGGAATATAACAACAAAAAAAAAAAAAGAGAGAGAGAACTAAAACCCAGGAAAAGACAAGCGATGCACAATGCAATTGCTCACCACCCGCTGACTGATGCCCCAGCAACGATCCGCCCCTCCCGGCCAACTCCCCCCCGTTTATATACTGGGCATGACGTCCTATGGTATGGAATAGCCCTTTGGCTAGTTCGGGTCAGCTGTCCTGGCCGTGCTCCCTCCCAGCTCCTTGCACACCTGCTTGCTGGCAGAGCATGGGAAACTGAAAAGTCCTTAACTTAGGATCAGCGCTACTTAGCAACAACTAAAAACATCAGCATGTTATCAACATTACTCTCACACTAAATCCAAAACACACTATACCGGCTACTAGGAAGAAAATTAACTCTATCCCAGCCGAAACCAGGACACACACGTTTTTTGGAAGATCTGGGACGTGGAATGCCAGCCCTTGCTCTCGGTGAGAGCACTTTGATAGCAGCTTGTTTGACCAGTGTCTAGTTTTATTGTTACTACAAAAGCATCTAACCATCTGAAAGGAAAGCTGAGCCCAGCGAGATAGGCACTGTACAAATACTTACTAAAAAACAGTCTTTGTTCACAGTCCAAACAAAGAATGCTTGAAAATGAAAGAAAAGGGAAAAAAAAAAAAAAAAAAAGGAAAGTGTTGCCAAGGTTTCACAGCAGGAACAGAACTGGAACACGGACTCCTGGCCAGTGGTCGTCCTACCCGGTTACCGTGACAGGGCTGCCTCCCTCTCTGGCACCAGCTATTGAGCTGGTAGGATCGTGTTTTTTTTTTTTTTTAAAAAAAAAAAAAAAAAAAAGTAAATGGTAGCCTTTGTTTTCCCACTCCCCAAAGTAAATAAATGAAGTACATGTATTCTTGATGCACACAACTCCTCACTGGCACACGGGAGAGGCAGGGAAATTCTTGTGGGTATCCCCTGCTAAAACACTGGCAGAACATCACTGGCGCTACAGAAAGCAAATCCGTACATTAAGTCACGGTCCAATGCAAACAGAATATGCAATTCTGCAGGAAAAAAAAAAAAAAACCATAAAGGAGCACGCAGAGAATAGACACCATGCAAAGAAGTTAGTACCATAATAGCACTTCATGCAAGAAGTAGTAAAAAGAACACAGTATTCTACCATACGGATTCATTTGCACTGAGCAGTAAGTATATTTGCAAAGAAATCGTTCCCTTAAAAGATTTAAATTAGTGCTTCCAAGCAAAACTTCAAGTCTTTCAAAGAACGTGCTTCCTCTTCATCCTACACTGAAGCAGGGTCATTCCACAGCTGCCATTACAAGGTTTAACGTTTGAAAGGTCTTGTCCTCCACAAGTGGGAGAGCATTGGATTTACTTTCACAAGTCTATTAAAAATTGCTTTTAAAGGTATCCGTTGGCACATGGAAAGAGGGAGGTGGGCTCATGCATAGATTTATATCAAAGTAATATTATACAGAACAGAAACCGTATTTTTAAAAGGATCTATATGTAAATATGGGATCCTCTAAACAGGGACCAATTCTCATCCACATGCCAAAATAAAGCAGTCTTAACCAAAGAAATTGAAAGGTTTAATTGCATTAATTTAACTGAATTAACAACTATTTTTCACAAGTAAAGGTGACAGAACCCCACAATAGGAGAGTCTTCTCCTCTGTGCTGGTTTCAGGCTCAGCGCAAGCATCTCCCATTGGGGCAGGCAGATCATTACGCTGCTTTCCTCTAATGAAATACCTAACTGGACCCAGAGGTCTTCTGCTTTCTCTTACTCTGTTGATTCTCTTACTTCAAATTGATTCAGAAACAACAAAAATGGTGTTAGACAAATTACTCTGCGGAAATTTGCACAGTAACAAAGAGACCGTGATTATATTAGCAATTTTAGTATGGACTATTACTCTAGTTCTGATTTGTGAAAAAAGCTTTTGCATTCAAAGCTTTATTCTGCAGCTTTTGCAATTATCTGTACATGTGTATGCTTTCATGTAAAACAAAGCAAAGGTCTTTTTTTAATTTTCCCCTTCATTTTATCCTTTGCTGTAAAGAGAAAGGTTACAATTCACTCAATTGCTCATTTCTCTACCAGGCTTAAGAGGTACAAATGACCTAGTTTCCTTGCCAGGAACTAGCAGCAGCACACTTGCCTGGCATGGCAAATCAGTGCATCTTGCTACACCAAGGGAAAAGCTAAAACTGTATTGATACAAATTAAAAAGAAAAAAAAAAATCTGGGCATTCCTATTAATTTCTGTATTACATCGATCAAAACTCTGTGCCTATACAAAGATCTGTAAAACTACAATCAACTCAAGCCTGTAGTTTCTAGAGCCTTCATCTTGGATTCTGGAATGTGTTCAATCATAATTAATCAGGCTTAATGATAATCTTATTATACAAAAGACTTTTAAAAAAAAAAATCCCAAAGCACTTTATGAAGCAACATTTCTATTGACATGGAATAATGTATCAATTACAGAAATTCAATCACCTCCCAGCTGAGATTTAGCAGGTTTTTTGCTTAAGGGAACCAGACAAAGAAATACAAATCAACGGACTGAATTCTTTGATTTTTGCCAGCTGCTATTTTGCAGCATCCTTATGGGGCGCAGAGCACGGCTATTCGGAGGAGTGCTGCTCCATGACCAGAGCCTGGCCTGAGATGCTTCGGACCCAGAACAAGCTCAGTATTTGCAGGAGAAGGATTTACTTTTGTTCTCTTATTTTTCAAATAGCCATGAAACTACATCCTGGCTTGAGGAATAAAGTTACCAGGCCCGCTTGTCTTGCACTAACTTGCCTATTTTATGGCACTCAGGGCTTCTATTTTGAATGCTGTTCTTTAAGCACAGTCTCTTGCATGGGTTTAAATGTCTGGCACAAGACAGTCAAAAGAGTTCTTTGTTCTAGCTTGCTGCCAAGAGGTTTGGATTTGGGCTGGTTATCGTTTGTTTCGTCCATACTAATGACATGCTTTAGACAAACATTTGGCAATGCATTCTTGGCTCAAGAAACCCATTTTCTCGAGGAAATATCTTTCCATATTGCTAAATGAATATGAAAAAAGAGAATCCCTGTATGGAAAAGGTGGAAAACTACTGTACCGGTTACAAAACAAAATAAAACGCAACTTGGACCTGTTAGACTACAAGGGGAAAAAAAAGTAGGGCACAAGCGAAGCAAGGAAAGGCAAAACACCATATTCAAGAAATACCCAGGTTTCCCACAGTGAGAAAATGTGTGCGCTGTGGAGTCAAACAAATTACCCGTGCCCCCGGGTTATTTCCAACAGTACTAAACCAGAGCTTCACTGAACCACCTTGTGACTGTTGTCCCGTTGTACTCTTCTCCAACCTGTAAAACGTGATTTTCCACCCAAGTAAGCTCAAGTTCGTATTAAGCTAAATATTTTGTTGCCCTTGGAACTTTACAGCCTTCTGCCTGCCTTCAGGATCTGTTCAGATCCTCTTTAATCAAAAAGAAAATTAAGTTTTATGCGCTATCTTTTGTCCCCTTCAGTAGTACACCTTGAGAAGATTCTGGATTTTTTTTTTTTTAAATTGAAACAAGTTGCTTTGATTTTAAGAAAGACAAGAGACTTTCTTAACTCTTGCAGCAAGCCTCGCGCAGTGCACAGAGCCCTAGGATTGCCGTTACCCGTCCCACAAACACATCACGACGCAGCTCCTCCAGAGCCCCACAAACACCCAGTAACTGCATCTCAGGCAGCAATAATCTGCTGTAATTTATTAAGTTGAGCTTCAACAGATGTTTAATCAGGGCTGAGGTTTATCATCAATAAATTTGTCATGCTCGCTTAGCTTTGCTTCTAATTAGGGATGCATAAACTCCCATCACCTAATTTCAAACCTCCTTTTAACACAGTTTAAAAGTTTGGCTTGTCTGAGAATCACTGCTTTATGTTTTCGGTATAATTCTTTTATGGGGTTTTGAGACAAAACTGAAGAAAACAGTAACAAAAGAGTTGACCGTAAGCATTACAAGAAAAGAGAAAAAAAAAGAGTGAAAGTGAAAAACAAAGGATTTGGATAACAGATGGAAAGGGAAGAGGGAGGGCAGCAGGGAACATGACAAATGCATACCATGGCCTGTAAACTATTTCATCCCAGCTTAACTTTTGTGCAATCAGACATGGAATTCCTCTATTTTAATGCTGCCTAGGTATGAGGGGTGGAGGAAGCGCAAGGGGAAGGGAGATGAGGATGTGTTTTTAGTCTGTGCACAGGATAAAAGACAAAGGGAAACTCAGATTTAAATTACAAAGGGTACCAATTATTGAATTAAATTTTGCCAAGCCTCCAAACAAACTTTGGTGTTCCTTCTGACATTTAGGAGCTTTCCAAGCTGTGTTTAGGGCTGTCCACCTCTCATCTAAATGGAGTACATTGGGTTTGCATGGCAAGGTTTTGGTAGCAGGGGGGCTACAGGGGTGGCTTCTGTCCAAGTCGGACCCGCCGCTGGCCAAGGCCGAGCCCATCAGTGACAGTGGTAGCGCCGCTGGGATAACAGATTTAAGAAACAGAAAAGAAGTTATGGGGAGTAGCAATTGCAGCTGGAGAGAGGAGTGAGAATACGTGAGAGGAACAACTCTGCAGACACCAAGGTCAGGGAAGAAGGAGGGGGAGGAGGTGCTCCAGGCACCCCAGCAGAGATTCCCCTGCAGCCTGTGGGGAAGACCATGGTGAGGCAGGCTGTCCCCCTGCAGCCCATGGAGGTCCACAGTGGAGCAGATGTCCACCTGCAGCCCGTGGAGGACCCCACGCCAGAGCAGGGGGATGCCCGAAGGACGCTGTGACCCCGTGGGAAGCCCGCGCTGGAGCAGGCTCCTGGCAGGACCTGCGGACCTGTGGAGAGAGGAGCCCAGGCTGGAGCAGGTTTGCTGGCAGGGCTTGTGACCCTGCGGGGGACCCACGCTGGAGCAGTCGGTTCCTGAAGGACTGCACCCCACGGAAGGGACCCATGCTGGAGCAGTTCGTGAAGAACTGCAGCCCGTGGGAAGGGCTCACGTTGGAGAAGTTCATGGAGGACTGTCTCCTGTGGGAGGGACCCCGCGCTGGAGCCGGGGAAGAGTGTGAGGAGTCCTCCCCCTGAGGAGGAAGGAGCGGCAGAAACAACGTGTGATGAACTGACCGAAACCCCCATTCCCGTCCCCCTGCACCGCTGGGGGGAGGAGGTAGAAAATTCAGGAGTAAAGTTAAGCCTGGGAAGAAGGGAGGGGTGGGGGGAAGGTGTTTTAAGATTTGGTTTTATTTCTCATTATCCTACTCTGATTTGACTAGTTATAAATTAAATTAATTTTTCCCTAAGTCAAGTCTGTTTTGCCCATGATGGTAGTTGGTGAGTGATCTCCCTGTCCTGATCTCGACCCACGAGCCTTTCGTTATATTTTCTCTCCCCTGCCCAGCTGAGGAGGGGGAGTGATAGAGCGGCTGTGGTGGGCACTGGGTGTCCAGCCAGGGTCAGCCCACCACAGCAGGTACCCTGACAGTCAGGTCTTGTAGCATCTCACCCAGACAGACCACAGAGCTTTACAAGTGACCCGTTCTTAACTGTATTTCCAAATTGATCCCAGACTGACCCTTTGACTGAATTAGACAACGTTTGAACTTCTGCCTGGGTTAAAGACAATGTATATCACCTGAAAAATGTAGAAATGCAGACTTGCAAAAGTCAGCTTAAATCCTGCAACCATAAATAAAATATTATTCATTTACATTGAACACTACAAACCTGGACCTTAGCTAAAGGAATTGCTAGGCTGACAGACAACGCTGCTACCCATGCACACCTTCCTTCAGCTCCAGCAGCTCTTAATCCAGCTCTGAGAAGCAGCTCTCTAGAAGAGCCCCATCCTGCCACTCCGGTCTGCTCTCAGGAGGTGCCTGCAGCTCCACATGTCCAGTCTTTCCGCCTCCTTTTTTTTTCCTACAATCATTTAGAAAGAAACCTATCACTAGGCCAGGTCAATACCTATAAGCAATTCTCCAAGCCTTCTCTGTATTCTCCTTAACTTAAGTGGCAGGAGAAGGCAGTGGAAACCTACAGGGTGGGCCACGTAGCATAAATCTGCAGCTCCTTAAAATTAGCAATCGTGAACAGACAAGCAACCCAATCTTTCCAACTGTGCAGACTGAACTAAATTCCTGAGCAAGAGTCCACTAATGAAAATGACCCATCCCGAATTTTCCCAAGATTAATGTTAGGACAGATTTCAAACACAGGTGGACTTGCCAACATATATACTGCGGTGTCACTAATTGATCATGGATTTTATCAGGGGAACTCAGTCGTTACATCAAGAATGTGCATAAATCCATGAGCTACACACACACATCTATAAGCAGAATAGTTGCAAGACTTATTTTAAACATCTGCTAAGCAGATGATTCCCAGGTCTTCAGCAAGAAATATCATTCCCCTTCACTTCTCCTGTTCTGCAGATTTTTTGCCCTTTACTAGTTGTCCAGAGAGAGAGTAATAAGTTATATTGCATTAAAATAGACAAGGCAGACTAGGTTTACCAGGTGCAAGGGGGGTGTTATTCATTTTTACTAAAAAATCAAACAAACAAAAATACTGGTACTGAATTTGAGATTTCAAAACTTCCTCATAAAACCCTAAGTTCTTCAGACTTTATACTGCTCATCAGAAAAGGTAATTTCAAAGAGCAAAATACAGCACCGACTGCTCAGGATTGCAAGGACATCCCATGGTTTGCCATCTCCCAGCTCCAGCAGCGAAGCCAGCAGCCGGGGCGCGCCTCAGTCCCCCTGCCTGGTGGGTCCGCAGAGACCTCCATGGGTGCTGCCACTCCCCCCTTGCCTGCACCCTGGATGCCGAGTACGTATAAGTGCAAAGCGTTTCGGAGGAATTACATCAGGTGCCATGATTTGGTGTTGTCCAACCGGGGGGGGGGGGGGGGGGGGGGGAATCCATCAGGAAATGCCCAATTTTCACTTCAGTCACTCCAGTATAATTCCCAAATCCTGGGGCCATACCCCGATGTCTCAGATTGAAAATGCCTCTGTTAAACGTCTGTGCACACTCTGGCTCCTTTAATCATCACAAATGGCATCAAGAGAAGAGAAACAAGAATGTCAAGTGTCTCTGAGAAAGTCACTGGAGCCACTAATGCCAGGTCACAGCCACATCACGCAAAAGTGCTTCCCGGGACCAAGGGCCTCAAAGCAGATTACTTTGCTGAGCAATGCAAACCAGTGGCTTAATAACTAAAAAAGGAAATACAAATAAGTTACCTTGGAAAACAAGTAAGCCACAGCCACGGATTTATGTTTTTCATTGGGAGAAGAAACATAGTTCACGTGCTAGCTACTTAAGTTGTATTATTTCAAAGATAGTATCAATAACATGTTAGATTAATCTTAAAGCTTTTGATTAAAAACACCAGTGAGGCACGTTACTTCCAAAATTGCGGTGTAATTTATCACATTGCTTAGGCACAGTACGTTAGTAATATGTTCAGCAGAGGGTAAAGAAAAAGACATGAAGAGAGCAAAAGCTGCAACAAAATAAGTTATTTAGCAGGAGGGGGATTACTTCATATGAAATTACGCATTTTACTCACAAACCAGCCACCGACCCTTTTTACACATCTATAAGCCTCCTAAATACCACACAGTTTGAACTGGAACAGCTAAATGAGACCCATCTTGTACTTCCCTCTCTCTAATTATGAATTGCTTCTTAGGATGAACAGCAGTGAGAAACTGTTATATACAAAAGTATTGTTGAGATAAATACGGTACACGACCGCGAAGCTGCGGATGTACGTGCCTCCAGGATGTGTCGCAAAGGGACTGAGCCCCACTTCTCATCACTTGCAAGCCTTCTGGTGCTCACCCTAAGTTCGGTATCTGATGGCGTGAGTCCAGGCTGATAAAAAAACATCACCCAGAACCCTTTACAACATATTTTTTTATTGACTTAAGAAAAGAAATATTGCTACAGCAACATTTTCTGGCTCATTTGCCTACTCTGTTCTCTCCATACACAAAAATCCACACAGGAGATGTATGCTTACACCAGATTTTAATCCTCCGGCTTATCACACCACTGCTGTACAGTGAGTTCAGCTCTGCATTGGTACAAAATAAAACAACCTTCCCTTGGTTTTACATCACAGCTTGGCTTACATGGATGGGTATGTGTTCAAGAACATTTTGCATTGACAAAACTGTGTCTGGACCATTTACATATTTGTAATTACTGTCAATATTGTGATAAAGCCTGCAAAGGTACCAAGACTTCACCGCACAAATGGATCACAAAAACACTCCCCTTCCGATGAGCTTAACAGTGTAAGAATACACCCTTCCGAGTGTCTTTGCTCCCACCATTAACCCCTCATTCATGAAGAGTATCATTTCTAATAACAGTTCATCAGGTGATGACGACTGTGGCTTCATCATCTGCATAGTTTTGTTCAAAGCCTTTGTAAAAAAGTCTCCCCTCAATTTTTTTTTTCTTACGGGCACATAGGAAAAGCCCAAGTAGAGCATATAAGCATTTCTGATAAACAGACCTAAAATTTTGCAAGTACCATATGAAAACATTTTGGAAATAAAATGTTCTGAATTTTACTCTTTTTCTAAATCAACAACAGAATACAGAATTTTTAATGCAAGACCACTCATCTTTTCATCTTTAAGCATCAAGTGTCATCTGGTGGATTGACACAGAACTGCACTGAAAGTAACCTTTCCTTAGAGCAAATTTTACTAGGGAAGTAAAAACAAACAAACAAAGCAGAGATAACGTTTACCTATGACCTCAGAGATGCAAATAACAGAAGTACAAACCTCTATCAGGTGCAGGTGTTGAGAAGAGGATCAACCATAAGACTCTCATAACACATCTAGGGATTTGATAGACTTACCTCAACTGAAATTCGGGAAACTCAGGAGTTAGTTATGACTTACTGTCTGAAAGCTACTAAAAAGCATTCAGGAAGCTACTAAAAAGCTGTATGTCTCCAGCAAATACATGAAAAAAACCGCAGTCAAATTACTTTTTTTTTTAAATGTAATCTGAGATCCATAAGTAACTACCTGAATCTGGAACTGGACCTTTAAAGGAAAACAGTCACCTTCGGTGATACGTCAAACTGTTTTCCCTCATGGGGAAAAAAAAAAGAATAAAAAAATCAGATACCTTAATCAAGGCCAACAAGCGTGCTGCAATGCTTTAAATAAAAGAGCAAATACTTCACTAGAAACCAAACTTCCTATTTCTTTCTGTGCCTTTTCAACACACATTCTAGTCTCCTCCCTCTAAACCAGGATTAACTACCTCTGACATCATGATTTTAAAAAATAAACATCTCCTTTTTTATCACTGAAGAGAAGTAAGAGGCCAAGCCAAGAAGAGAAACTACAGCAGACTCCTAATGAAGCTACAGAGTAAAACCAAAACAAAATAAAATTAAAAAAAAAGCCTTTGCCAGGATCACCACCAAAAGGTTAACTTCTATTAGTGTTAATGCTTCAATACTAAAAGTAACTCCCCTCCCAACAAATGTATTACTTTAAAGACATTGACTTTGAAATACATTATTTAGCAAACTTGATAAGCAGACCATGGGGCAGATACCTTCGGGAAACACTCAAGTTTTTAGGAAGAAGGAGAGTGTTAATCAAGTTACAAGGTAGGAAAATCAGCAGGATCTTCCTGGCATTTCAAACAATTTCATCACTTGCTGTGGAACATCATGGCTATTGATGGCACTAAAGTGACTTTTAACTGTTTGAAACCACTGCAAAATCCGATTGCCGGAGAAGGCAACCCAGCCTCCACAACATGGCTCTGTCAAGGTCTATAAAAGTTAAGACTCCATCAAGTTCAAGTATTAATCCAAAGTTAACTTGATGAGCAAAGTACACCTTTTGGATACAGAATCAATCCACTCTCTGACACTCCTTTCCTGTGTGGGATCAAAGGTTTGGACAGAGAATACTGGCCAAGACTCAATTTGAGCGTTGGAGCACGGCCCCGCCAAGCCGGCTGTCCAACCCCGCTGTGCAGGGTTTCAGCGGGGCTGACGATGGATGTGTCACCATCCTCACTTTAGTTCTGACCAGAGAGCTCCTTTGATGCCAGTCTCCCAACTCGCCTCACCCTACTGTGCTTTGGTTTGTAGCTCAGCACAGTCTCGGAGCAGATGACCTGGACTCCCTTCAGAGGAAATGAAATTAGAAGAGGCATTCAACGAGCGCATCTAGCACACAGCAGCAGCTAACAGGCATTCGGTCCGCGGGGCCAACCTAGAGCTGACCTAACGTAAAAGCCCTTCAAACACACACAGGGCAGATGTAGGGTCCTCAGCACCAGCTTCCTTCCATAGATCCACTTCTATAGGCTGCATTTATTGCTGATGTAGACATAGCCGACATAAGCTATTTTTCCTTTCTTTGGTATTTTTAACCTAAAAGTAAATGTTTTACTTAAGCAAACCCTACTGCTAAACATTAAAAACTAAGAATACATCCTAACAGGGACAATACCAGCTGGAACTGCTTCCCACTCCTGAACCAGGAACAAAAATACTCCAAGAATTGTTTATATGCCTCCCCTACTAGCCAAATCCAGTCTTCCCCCAAACCTGACACAAGAGAACCACTGCAGCTTTTTTTTTTTTTAAATAAAGTCCAGGCTATTCAGGAGGAGGCAAGAGCAAGCTTCCTAGCAGGCATTTCTGAAAGGCAGCACGCACCGGAAAAACGTTTGTTAGGGACTGCTCACCTCCGCATCCCAAGTCACAGCTGCCGCTGATAGATGCTGACGCCACGGATAGAGAGTTGATCCATCTGGCTGCAAGGGAAACTATGTGTTTACACACTCTAAATGCAGTTGAAACCTTAAAGGTTATCCAAAACACCAACAGACCCGGTTCTTCATGCAAAGAGCTGTCTTGCAGGTAACAAGCTAGCCTAGATCCGACCCAAGCTTTTGGGCAGCCTTAAAGCTGAATCTCCCAAGTCCAGAAGGGTTTTCCAGTCAGTCCAAATAACCTAATCCTCTTTTTTGCAGACTCCAAATAAAGTCCTCAACTGCCCCAGATGAGGGAAGGAAGAGACAAAAAGCTTCAACAGATCAGAGGAAACAAAGCCAATCCTCTTCTCAACTTTCTCAATAGCTGTCAGAAGTCCAACTGAGCTGACAAAGACCAAGAAGCATTACCTCAAGGCTCAATTCAAAGGTAGCTGATTCACAGCCAGATTAAAGTGCAAGTACTGTACACTAACATCTAAAGGTTCAGTTGTTTAAATTATACAGTGTCAGTACTTGAAACAGGACAAGTTTCTGGTTCTCCTGATTAAAAACTGTCAAGCGACTAAGTGCAAAACGTGGTCTGCATAACTGCAGAAAAAGCTGAAACAATAGTCACTCGAGCAGCACCTTACCTCCCAGTAACATACTAATTCCACACCTAGTTGTTTTGGGTGGAATCTAAAAATACTTAAGTTAACTAAGGAGGTTAAAATATTTATTAAAAAAAAAAGTAATAATAATCAGTATACTGCCCCATGCATGTACCCCTGATGCTCCAAGGTGAAGATATGGTCTTGCTATTAGGCCTAGGAGGATAAAAAGCTCCTAACTCTGCATATATGATAAAAGGAGCCCTCCTCCACGAACTGCAGTGCAGCGACGGTGCCAGAGTCAAGTTGTGTTACGGCTCAAGGCACCAGAATGTCTTAACACAGTGCCAAGTAAAGCCACTTCAATGCGGTGTCTTCATACCCCATTAGGGATTGCAAACCCTATGTTTAGGGGCATGGAAAGAAGCTGAGAGATTTACGAGAATTAGCATGGCTATATCTAGAGTTTCCTACAACACCCACTTTTTCCAGTAGAGGAGATCTGTGGTCTTCTGAGGACTCAATTAAATGCCAGTTTATTCAATACAAACAGACATAACTCCACCACGGTACCAGCTTCCAGCTAAAGAAATCTTCTCCTGACATACATCTTACAGATTCCTTAAATACAGATCTTTCTAGTGTTGCCTTTATTGTTGGTGCCGAGTACACTGTCTGCCAGCACAGCAGTAACTCAAGCTGGGGGGGGGCGGGCGGGAGGGGGGGGAAGCGGGAGCATTCCTAACAATATTAACAATTAGGAGTTTCCTGCAACACCAGTGGAGCACTGGTGAACAGCTGCAGAAATGCAGAAAATGCTTTGCTTCTCTTAGACTTGATTAGCCATTATAACATGCCAAGACACTCTCTGCTACCACTGTGACGCCTTGGAAGACACCCAGAATTGCTGCAGAGGAGTCAACGGTTTAGAGTATCCCCCATTGAATAAGATCATTGCAAAGCTCCTTTCTTTGACAGAATCGAAATCCCCCCCCACTTTTCAGCATCCAGCATCTTACTTTTCCCACAAGTATATATGTAACACCCTGAGCCACTGATCATAAACATCTTATATTCAACACAAGAATGACAGATACCTTTGACTGCTGCAATTTTTCCTCATCTCCTAAGTTCAAAGAAATCCAGTCTTTCTAGATATACCCATGTTCTTCATAAGCAGAACCGCAAATGGAGCCTCTTCAACTAATTTCCACTGTAATGAGCTCACACCCATCTGACAAAGAGGAAAATGAAGGGAAAAAACAAAAAAGTTTTGTTCCTCCTTTATTTTCCCATTGGAACAGAGGGGTGTAGCAGACCGTATACATTTGTCCCTGTCATTTCCTGCTCTTATTGACCAAAGTCCATCATGCCACCTAAACGATAAAACCCGTATCAAGCCTGTAATTAGGGAGTGGAAAAGATGGTAGAAAAACAACTTATAATAGCCTGGGTTTTTTTTTTCCCTAATGATATTGATATGTTGAAGAAAATCAGTACCTGTTACGCACCCTAGATCTTACACACTGACGTTACTTTACAATCTGTATCCTCAAACACTTTTTAAAATAATCTAAGGATTACCCAACATTTGAACATGAAGGAGAGAAAACCCACACCATGACTTGCAGGGAACTCTAAGTTTGGTTCAGATCTCCGAGCATACTTATGACCTAAACCTGAGAAAAATAAATACCAATTTTCTTACAAAGCTGGATATAATTGCAAGGGAATATACTGAATCCCCATGAACTCAGAAGAATCTTTTTTTTCCCTGACAAGACACTGGTAAATATCTTATCTTCTGCTGTACTGAGTCTGCTTAGTATTGCAGGCCACCTACAGCACTAAAAATTGAGAATCAGTGCTTATATATTATCACAATAATATATAAACAGTATATATTAAACAGTATCACTGTTTATAATAATCCTGGCTACATGATATAAGACTATGGTGTGCCCTAGCTTACAAACATTGCAAGCCCACTTTCAATAGTGGGTTAGCCAACCTGAATTCAGAAGATAATGCTCCTTTCCTAGTGGCAAAGCCATCCAAGGGTCTGGCAAGATAGAACACAAACTAAAGCTGAGCTCATATTGCCAAGGATCTGCTGTTTGCCTCGTGTACAACAGATGATGTTATTTTCAAAGGTTATTTTCTTAAAAAACAAACACACAAAACCCCTACGCCCCCCCTCAAAACACTACTTGTAACAAAGATTTTGCTATCTTCCCAACCAGCAGACCCTCAGCTACCCTGGCCATATCTCAAGCCTAATTTACACGTTCAGCCCCAAAGAGCCAGGTCCTGACTACCTACAAGTTGGCTTAGCAGAAGAGAGTTTAAGGAGCGCTCCTAAATTTGGAGACTAGCAAAAGGAAACAATTGAAATTTAAACACAAATGGTTATTTTTACATGGTCAGTATGACAGAAGTTGAGGGAAGGAAGAAATTGTAAGTGTTTGCATTAACCTTCTGGAAAAGTTACTGCGCCAGGAACGGATTCGGAAGCAGGTCTGCCTGATGGAGCGTGAATCTGCCAGTTTGGACCAAATATTTAGAAGACAATTGTCAGCGCTGAAAGACAGCCCGGAAGGAAGGAACTCATATTCCTGATTGCTCTCAAGAAGGGACTGTGCTGCAATTAATATAAAAAAAAAAAAAACAAAACAAAAAAACCCACCTACAAAACAAAACCCAAACCAAAAACCACACGAGATTTAATTTCAATAGTCAACAAAAACTGAAAATGCATTTAACTTGACTTTAGCCCTTGTATTCGGACTACACGGAGAACAGATTTAACGGGTAGGCCTGAAGAGAGAGCAGCAACACTGACCCCTTTAGACCAGCTCCAAATAAGAGACCAGATATGGCGATATCTTTACTTAATATGCTACATATTTCAGCCAGGGCACAGCACCAAATACTGTCATTATCTAACTTCTACAAACACTTCTAAGCTCTCTAAAATTCTGCTTGCAGAAATCCACAGCTCAGTCTATGCTACAAACCCGACATAAATCAGACTTTATCATGACTGTCATTAAAGAAACGTAAAAATAACAATGCAGAAAAAATGCAGACATCCAGTTTTTGTTGTTTTTTTGTTTAAACAAACTAGCTCAAATCCTGCAATTGTGAGATCCAGCATGGTGCTCTTAAAAATACATTTAACATATTTTAAAAGGAGGGGGGAAAAAAAAACCTCAGATACTAGTGTATAGTCAATACCAGCAAGTTTAAATGAAGACTCTACACACCACTTTGAATAGGCCAGCTGGGTGCAGGGAGCTGGGACAAATTCAGAGTCAGTTGATCAGTTGAAGAGTCAGCTAAAGACACAACACTTTTTCGTCACTAAAAACCAAAACCAATAAATGTCAGAGTCAAAACAAGAAAGTGTAACAATTTACATCCAGTTTCTGCATATTCCTAACATATAAAAATCAAACCTACTTGCTAAATGCAGTGCTTGTGAAGAAAAATCTTGTGAATTACGTTTCTTTTATTCTGGACATAATATACAGCATTAATTCCACATTCATCCAATAGACACATTTCCATGAGTCTATTACCCAGCTGTAACACCACCTAAAAATACATACAATAAAGAAGCATCATTTTAAGCAGAACTCTGCATATAAATCTAACAGTAACTTGAACATTACCACCAACAGTTCCAGTCCAGGCTCCCTTTTGGATAAGCATTTTTCAAACAGATTCCCTTTCTCTAGGAATCTCTAGGCATGCAATATGGCTGATCAACTCTAGTCCTGTACTGTTTATCCACTGACATTATAAGACATCCAAGAAGAATCAATACGCATGCAAAGTCCTGCCTACTCAGGCTGTTCAGACAAGGCTTTATCTTGCTCCATCCTCTGTTAAGCCCTTTAAGTGTGACGTCCCCTCAAATATCTGGCAGCAGAAGCGTCGGGGTAAAAATGTAAAATTCCTTTGGGTCATGTCTTTTAACGCCAAAGTTGCTGAAAAACTAAAAACCAGAGCACTCTGCATACTCTGCTTCTAAGTGAAATAAATGGCAGTCTTCTCCTTTGCATCATTACGCCAGATTGAAAAAAAACGATTTTGATTTTAAGGTCTGCCATATGCCTTTTCAGCAAGGAGACATCACTGCAGTCACAATCATCAACTTAAAAAAAAAAAAACAAAACAAAACCCAAACTTAAACCACCACCAGATTTTCAAGTCTTAAAAAAAAATAAACAAACAAAACCAAAATGGAGTTACAGAATCAAGTTACATTTGAACTGCTCCCCTTTTATAACTGTGCTCCCTTTGAAAATCCTAACCAACATTTTAAAAAGAAAAACTTCAATTATATTCCATAAAAAAGTATTTTAAGGCCTTCAGTGCAAATGACGATTTTGCAGTATTTTTAGAAACTAAGGCACATGATGTTTAGACATCTTTAATGCATTTCAAAAGATAGATCAATATGAGATATTGATTTACCAATCAAATGGATATTAGATGAAGCCTCATCTTTTTTTCCCCACTACATGGTGAAATAAAAAATCAGTTTTCAGTGTGAAGCGCTTCCTCGGTAGGGCATCGGAGGGATTCCCCGTAGGATGCACAGTTCTAAGTAACGACAACGATGATCGATTTCATTATTTATTGTATCATCACACCCAGAATTCTGCAAGCTACACCCAGAGTCTACGTGCTCACAAGTCTGATTTAATACAGAAGATTGTTTTTTCCATCGCAAGGTAGAGGAACATAAATTCGGGGGGGGGGGGGAACAACAGGGAAACAGCAGCACAATTATGCAGTTATCAAAACTGCACACACATGATCTATCTAAACTTCAAGGTTTTGGATTTAAAACCAAAAGTTTCGGAGGGCTGAAAGTACAAATGTGCGTTTTTGCAATCTGGCCACCAGAAGGATCTGAAGATCAATGCTAAGTCAGCCTGTAACTGTAGCAACTCAGTTTTTATTCATTTTTATTACAGGCTGTCAGCCAAGCAGATGCCACAACAGAAACACATCTTGGAAAGAGATGTCGTCAGGAATATCCTGAAGGTACCACAGAACTGCAAGATGTCAGGAGAGGTGAGAGACCAAGAACAGAGAGAAATGGAAAAAGCAAGCGGGAGGCTGATGCTGAGCCTCATCGGTAGCACACAAGGGTTCCTCAGTCGTCCTGGAGTGGGACAAACAGGTGACCAGGACTCAACAGGAGTTTAAGGTTCATCCAAGGAAGCTGATGGAATAAACCAGGAAACAGGAGACAGGATAATCTAATGTGTTTTGCAGATTTGGAATATACTCTTAGCAGCTGATAACTGTGTGATTGGGAGACCCAAGCAATGTAGGTGCAAAAGCAGATGTAGTGGAAATCAAGTAGCCAAGTTTAAAACCTGTGCTCTCGGGGTTTAAGATCTTTAAAAGCATTTCACCAAGCCATTCCCAAATTACAGGCACCACCTACGGCCCCTGGGTTTCCGACCCTCCATCAAACAGAAAACTCTATGGAGGCTCAGCTGCCACAGATAATCATTAAGCAAGATCCTGCTCAATTTTCAACAGTGGTTTTGTTTGAAACCTAATTTAACAAGGGGGGAGGAGAAAAGGGAGCATCAAAACAGCGCACGCTGTGCTCCAGTTGGAGGCAACTTATCTGCAGGTTTCTCACTGCTTTGGGAGAGCCAGCTTAAACTCAAAATGCAACATTTTGCCTGCGCACACAGCAGCGGGGCTGAACATCCCCCACCTCCCCAAGTTTATTGTCAAAATACAATGTTTTAACACTTCGAACATACAAGCAAAACAGTGGCACCACTCTGTATATATTTTCTCAACAACTAGAAATGAACTTTTTTTTTTTTTAATAGTATGTACTAACAACCCTCAATCTGTTACCAGCCATAAGAAAATTCCTGTTTCAGTGGAGGCCATGAGTTCTGCAAGTTCATGAACCCTCCTGCTTTAAGACACAATCCAATTTTTAAACAATTGGGCGTGGAGGGAAGAAGGGGGAAGAAAAAAAAATAAAACCACCTCTTGGTGCCAGCTATTCCATAACCATTTGCTACAAAGTCTGTCACAGCTGAAGCAGCGGCTGCGGCCAGGGGCAGAGCTTGAACCCTGGAATAGAGGGATGATTAACACAACAGTTCCTTTACCCTCAAAACTCGCTTCCACAGTTTCTTTGTCCTAACAAGAGGATTAGCAATTTTTAAAATAACTTTGGGGACTTGCATGGTCTGGGAAATACAAAAAAAAATTAGACTATCCTTTCAAATGAATAAGAAAAGCATCTGTTCTGCATTCCAAGTGAAGCAACTTTTTTGACTGCACAACCATCAAAATCAAGCAGCGGTAACTCAGACCAACGACCCAATTCCAACAACTCCAGACAGTATGGACGAGACAGGCTTTTTTTTTTTTTTTTTTTTGTTTTACTATTTTGAGGAAATCTTACTCTCCCCTAGCTGTGAACACTTGCACCTCCATTAGTAAACTAGAAATGGCAAGGCAAGACATGTATTTGCTTAAGTTGAAAATATTTTTAAGAAATTAATTTCTCAACTGCGTAACAATTAGGGGGGGATTGTTCCCCCCAACTTTGATATTTGGCTCCGCATTTTTACAGCCGAGAAACAGGCTGTAAGAATTTCAACAGCAATTAGTAAAACAGATCCAGGAGGGCTCAGCAGGCAGCACTGTTTGTTCCTCCATGGGAAACTTCACTCCGAGTGAACGACTCCCGCGGCCGGTGGGAGCGATGCACGGAGGTGGCACACCTGGCTCCAACAGGAAATTGGAATAGCTGAGATTTTCCTCCAGGCAAAATTCATCCACCCCCAATCCAGGGCTTTGCAGATAGTCAACAAACACGGAAAAAAGGGGAAAAAAATTTAAATAGAAAAACCATATATGCTACTTCAATGCAAACCGTAACAGTTCCAACATGTAGCTATATGCTGTTACAGCCTGGGGGCTAGACCTTTAATCAGTGTAAGTTATTGTAGATTCAGCCACGGCTCCAGTAGAACCGTGTCAACCAACAGTACAAATTTAGCTGCGGGGGCACAAATCTTTTTTCTGTCAAATTTAAGAGGGAATACAATACACAGTTTGCACTGGCTTACGCGTTCAGCTCTCCTATGCGAGTGCGTGCTCTCCCGTGCTCCCGGCAGCTTGCCGTTAGCAACACTGCAGTTGCAGTATTTAGCCCAAGGGCCAGCCCACTACCATAGGGCTCCAAACGTAGCCCCAAGCGGTGCATCAGAGATGGGCTGAGGGGAGGAAGCTACGTTGGTGCTCAGCCTCTGCTGAGAACCGGCATGAGAAACCTCCCTGGTCCTCCCACAAAGGGTGTGAGAACTGAGTCCACTGTCATCCTCCTTCTTTCCCAGAAACGGTGCAGCCAGCACAGGGCAGGCTGTTGGGTGACAATGGTGAAATCTAGAAAACAAAAACACGAGGCTGAGAGCTGGTGGTGTTTTCGTCCATTGCTTTTGGGGGAGATCACTCCCTCCTTTGCCTTCTTTATTCAGTTCTCTGTTGTTCTGTACCCTGGAGAACCTTTCCTTTATCTCTGCAGTGTCCACAGGTTAATTTCAAACAGTGTTTTGTACAGGTTTCCTTTTTTACTCATTTCAGATTTCTTAACTAATTTTGACTTTAAAACCCTCTTTCTTCAAAATCTCTTCCTACACCCCTTTCAATGTTTTTGGCATTATACTCGCCACTTTCTCCTTCTTTTCCATCTCAGTCTTCCCTTCTACTACTCTATTCACTTCAGTTTTTACACAAACATTTTTATTCAGCATTTTGAAGACATGGGTGAAAGTCAAATCACAAGTACCCATCAGATGCACAGGGCCGGTGGCAGGAAATACAGTATCTCTGCAAATCTCATTCTGGAATATGGCAATGTTTGTGGAGTGACAACCAAAATAAGCTGAACAGGTGATTCCTACCAAACATGGTAAAACTGTATTTGGAGGCTTCTTCAAGCTTCCTTTCCCCGCTCCCTCCCCAGCCCCAATGTTTGGTACAGTAACTTTCACCCTGTTCCAACCTCAAGGCCCAAAATGATTGCTGAAGTAGCAAGAATCTCATGAATGTAAATATTTGCTCAGGGTTAAGTTACCAAGAGAGAATTTCTGCTCAGAGCCTGCAAGCTCAAAAAGAAAGAATAAAAAGAGGCCAAGAGTTTAAGAAAACTAGAGCCCAGTGTTAAATTCCTTCATTATAGTCAGACACCTGCCTGCTTTTCAGAAGTCTAAAATAAACAGGAGAAACCTCTGAAATCCAAGCGATATTTAGAGGTCTCCCTGCCTTCCAAAAAATACTGGGACAACTGGGCTCTTTGGACTTTTAGAAATCAGATTCTTTAACATGAAGGCCGGTAGCCTCCAAAAATCTCCATCCAGATTGCCACAATGACACATACAGATGTGTATGCTGCATGCATACGCTGGACCCAAACAATCCATCCAAAGGATAGAGGTTGGGCTTCCAATAACAGGCTGACATCTAACCAGAGTCCAAAGTGTCAGTGTTTTAGCCTCTCACATTAATTAACCAGCTCAATGCGTACCATAAATTAACAGTAGAGGTAGCTACACTTAAAGCAGTGGCTCTGTATACTTCAGCAACAGAATATTCAAAATGCTTGAAGAGAGAAAAATGGCAAATATAATGCAAAACTGATTCATTCAGCAGTCCAGCATAAAAATATCCTCTCCTTGAATCTTCATTAAGCCAAAGAACTTCTAAGCAGCAGCATCAAATCAATCTCTGAAGAAATTCAAGAACTAGAATTATCTTTCAAAAGGCAATGCTTCAGCATTTTAAAATATAATTTCAGTAATATAATTATTCATGGCAGTTCCTCGCCTCTCACAGCAGTTGCCAGTGGTCTGCTCCGTTCCTCTCTGTTAACGCCTTGAAGATTCTGTCATCCCAAGAGATGCCTTTTCCTACTACTAAGAACAGATCTGAAGACCATGAATGGCACATTACTCTGTTCACTGCTTGATGACAGCTTCTTTCTCAACGTCAGAAGCTTGCTTCAGAACAGCAATCAATACTTCCAACACGTTCAAACGTACTGTAGAAGCTTGTGCAATTTAAAAACTTAGAAATGGTTATTCTTGCTTTTAATAACAGGGAGCTCTCTAGAAAGTCACCAGCATTTAAGAAAGACACAAAAGTTGGTAACGCTTGACAGATTTCTTCAAGACAAAAAAGCTCCTTCTCCAGGCTATTACTGCCCAACACGAGTACAGAGTGGGACCCACGAAGGTCCGTCTGACCAGCCTCTCGGGGATGCCATGCGACAGTAAGCCCGGACTTCCCAGTCCCACCACCAACGCACATTATGTCATTCAGGCAAGTGTCTTAACGCAGAAGAAAAATCCCATTTTAGCACTTCTGCAACTTTTTTATGCTGACAGTTGACTGTCAAAGAGCCATGGGGTTTTAGAGTTCATAACCAAAACACTCATCATACTAAGAGGGAGAGAAGAAAGACAGAGGGAGAAAAGTATCCTGATGGTATCTGAAGGGTTACTCAGATAGCCCGGCTCCAAGGTAAGAACCTCGACCCTCTGTTAATGGAGCTTCTGGAGGTGACGAGTTGATGAAATCGCCTCTCTGAGTCCCCCAAGGACACTGCAGGGAATCCTGCATGAGAGGACTGAGGTTATACTATGTAAACAACCTCCTCTCCCCAACCTTCCTGCCCAGTTCCCCACCCAGCCCTCCCACAGCAGTTAAGTCACTGGCTTTCTGTCCCACACCAGGGTCTTAAGCCTGGCCAAATAATAAGAAAAGTGCAACCCAGAAAACAAGGAAACGAGTAATACCAATAAACTCTGAAATACAATTGCATTTCACAGAAAGACAAAAATAGCAACAAAAGTCAGTGACATCAGAAGAAAAAGCAGGGAGAACAGTGTTTTGAGAGGTAGCAGTCAGGGACCACAGAGGCAACGTGCTTTAAATAATGCCATTTAAACTCAGTAATTTAACCCTGAGAAGCCAGGTCACAACTGCACATCCTGGGTCTTTCTCCCAGAAGTACATGGTGACTACTGCCAGAAAAAGCAATGGCCATACCAATGAGGGAATGGAGATGAACATCAGGCTGTTGCTCCATTTAGCACTGCAGGAGAGAACACCACGCATTAGCATTTCTTCTCTGCACTGGCTGGTATAGCATTCGCCCGGTATCAAGATAAAGCAAACACGCAGTACTTTAGTACCAGAAACTCCAAATGATAGCCAGTACGGATAAAGTGAAAAGCCACTAACTGTGAAATAAAATTCAAAGACCCGTAAAATTTTAAGACATTGCAAAGCGTAAAATGCAAATATAGTTATACTAAACCTCGCTTTTAGGAGATGGCTGGGGAATGGGAGGGGGGAGAGTAGAGGGAGCGGCAAAAAGTTTCACTGGAAGCACTTTCCAGTGTACCTCCACTATTGTTCCACCAACAAAGGCCTTCTCAAATTTCACTACTCATAACCTCCAAACCAGCCAGAGTTTCGTGCCGTGACTGACTGCCTTCCAATTACCATATGCTCCAGAGAATGCAACACTGATCTGCAAACATCTATTCCCAATTTCACGTGGATTTTCACGGTGGAGGTCCAGGGTCCTGTGCTCGGGGGAACCGGCCTCTGTGCTCAGTGGGGAGGTCGAAGGTGTTGGCAGAGGACAAGAAAATGAGAGACCTGAGAGCTGGTGGTGGGTACGCAGCGTGGCTTGAGAACTGCCACATCATGGAAAGGACTAGCTGAGGAGTTCAATGACACTCCCTCATAATTTCTCTCTCACTCGTACCTTAGTCCACCTTATCTTAGGCTATCTCAAATTCTCTGCTTCCACATCTGAAAAATACATGAAGTGATTTTATTACTTAAAAGGAACTTTCAACTAGTTCAGAGAATTTGGAACAAGAGATGTATTTTGCAAGTGGTATCAATATTCGTCATTATGCAAGACTCGTAAACCAAGGTCTCTCAAGTGAAACATTCATTTTCACATTAAAATTTGATAATGGCGACAAAAATGAATACTGCAGTAGTTATTACTACTTTTAATCTGCCACGCTATTTAGTCCACATCTACATAATCAATAGCTCAAATCTCTAACACAACATCTGTATCCAGTCCTGAGAGCTGGAAGTATTTATTACTTAGATTTTACCAGCCACTTCTTTTAAATAGTTTCAAATTCTTTGAGTTTTCAGTATTTAGTAAATGCAAAATATTTTAAATGTTTACAAAACAGCTTGAAGAAGAAAATGAATCTTACTCAAAAGCATTTTACAGGTTTATAGCTTTAGTAGAAACCGGTGTACAGTCAGAGAGGAAACAAAGCATGAATAACATCATTGCTGCATTTACACTCTCTGCCCTTTCAATTCTCATGTAGACCACTCGGTCACAGTCACTAGCCAAAGCAGGACCATTTGCACCAATATTACTGATGTCCGATAACCTTAACAAGATCCCTAAACCAAAAAAAGGTACAAACAATTTGAAAAAAACCATATATTCATTATTATTGAGCTGGGTCAGTAGTAACAGACAAGCTTCAGTCAGGAACATCCTGTGTCTGTTGAGCTGGACACTTCACAGACACACAGGAAGACAAAGCTGTTCCCAAAGACCTCCTACAGAAGTTAGTCATTCATTTTTCATTGAAAACCATGGGAAACCATTGAAATCCATGGGAAACACATGGATTTTAGATAGGATTTCACAGGGCAGCGGTCCCCAAATCACCCCATCTCACACACCTTGTTTGAGAACAAGGCTTCCCCAAAACCAAACACATAGCAACCTGATCAGGGAGCAGAGAGTACAAAACCCTTGGGATGCTTTGAAAAACCCAGCCACAAAGCCTCTCTTGAAAACACTGCAATGCAAACAACGCACAAGTAAAAAATCATCACCTTGGATTCTGACTTCACAAGTCTTTCCCACCTGGTGTCCCAGGGTCTTCACCACCCGCTTCCACTGCTACTGACCTAAGATGGTCTTCCTCGTTCTGGATCATGCTACGGAAGCTCATCCCCCACAAAAAGCCACAAGGACCATCACCACTCTATTTTGACTCCACCATTTGTATTCGTCTGAACATAACATCCTCTCTTGCATCTCTGAGACACTTCAAGACCAAATAAGCTTTGAAGTCCCAATCTCCTCGCACATACCACCTCAGTCAATGTTTGGAGTTTGTGGCACATCCACAAGAATTCTGCGGGTCAGTATTTCCCGTGGCATTACTACACCACACTGGATTTCCTTAAGGAAAGGGCAACCTAGTATCAACCCCTTGTCTTTCTCCCCCATCTCTGTGAAAGATTCCTGACAGGGCTTGCATCTGCACTTTTGGAAAGAGGCAGAGCTCCTCTGGGAAGAAAGAATCCTGGCTTCATTTTCAGCAAGAGTTTTAGACATACATTTAAATGCAAAGAGCTGCACCAAAGGAGACGGGACAACAGCAATTCCAGCTTCATTCAAGAACGATTCGAGCCAGGACTACACAAGCAGGGCACGTTTGATCAAAGTCACAAGAGCAAGCAAGCTTAGCCTCTACAGACTTCTGTTAGATCACCACACTCTAGGTGCCGTAACTCTAAAAACAAATAACTCTCTCGCTGAAGACAACCACAGTCAACAAAACTACATATTCACGCATACAGTGGGATACGTATAGCACCTATCTACAAGCGTCTAACGCGAGAGCCCTGGCTCCTTCTACAACTAATGGAGAGAGAGGCTGCTAACCCAGGTATTCCAGCTCCTGCAGGCTCCAATCCGTGTGGGAGGACCTGCCTCCAAACTTAACGTACTGAGGATTGGTACCCGAGTAGTTCAGGAGGTGCCAGAAGTCAGATTGTCTGAATATCCCCGGATCCAGGGCAGATGGGGAACCTCAGCAGGTCTGCAACTCATCATAATCTTTCTTGGGTTGATCCAGCCTTTACCTACCCGAGAAGCAGGGCAGAGAACTTCCATTTTTTAAAAATAAGGATTTATTTCTTCAAAAGAAGGAATTCCTTTAAACTCAATTTCATTTTTATCATTTTTCTCTAGCTTTATTAAGGTAAGGAGACACACAATATAAAGAACTGGGTCAGCTAAATCAGGAACGAAATTAGCTTGCCTATTTCAGGGTATGATTTTATAAACACAGCTCTGCTAGTTTCAGTATGAACTGTATAACTAAAACATCCTAATAGCATTGTGAAAACTAGCTTTCTATTAAAAATAAACTTCTCATAAAGAATGCAAGAATACTTTTATCAATGTATTTGTCACCATGCATATCCCATTTACATTCTGCATACTCTGCTTGGACAACAAAACCAATTCTGGTCATTAACAACTGCCAACAGTCTCTTCTACTCTGGTGCTGCTGTGTATCAGGCACTGCAAGAAGCGGTTATTCCCAGATTCTTTTAAATTGTAGAGCCATTTTCCTTTGTGTTAAAATTCCCTAAAGCTTGCAAGGGAACTAAGGTAGAGTATATCCCTTTAACATAGTTTAACCACTCTTAATATTTGGAATGGAAAATGTGACTTAGGTACCGAGGTTTAAAAAACAGCTACGATGTATGCAGCCAATTTTCTAAACATGAATCTCATAAGGTTTTTTAGGGCTTTTTTTTTTTTCTTTCTTTTTTTGCATGAGACTGTAGGGCTTACAAGAGACAGCCAGCTAAATGCAACAGACCATTATGGCTCAGAGGTTTCCAATTTGCAGCTAGAAATGGTTTACATTATAAGTACTAACAGCTCCAAAAGGTATTTAAAAAGGAGAGAGTGGAGAAAAACTTAGCATTTCATAAGTGCCTAAATATGGATTGGCAGGAAATAAATTCGATCTATGCTGTTAATAATAGTCTTACCAAAATAAGCGTTTAACAGAACTAGTTTTATGTGGTTTTAGGAGAACTAAAAATATATTTACACAGCTTAGTACTATATTTACTCAAATGTGCAATCTCTGAGCATTGTCAGCCGTGCAGGGACAAGGCTCTCCTAGGTGCCTGCAGACAACCACCAAGTTTGCAAGGGAAGCACCGCGGTGTAACTCCCCGCAGCCAACGCTTCACCTCCACCGAGGTGGAAGACCAGGGCAGCAGCATTTGCCAGCCCCAGCTAAAGGGCTCAGGCCTGAAGAGGGCTGGTTTGGACCCCAATGACAATGGGTTTGCCTTAGAAACACGCCAGCCCGCTCATGGGAGGAGGCAAAAAAAAAAAAAAAAAAAAAGAAAAATATTTAAAAATAAATAAAAAATTTTAAAAAAAAGTTAAGCGTCGCCCCGGATCTGTTCAGGCGGCTCCGCTCCGCTCCGCTCCAGGCCGGGCCCCGGCCCCCGCCCCCGCCCCGCGGGGCAGCCCGACCCCCGCGGCCCCGGGGCGCCGCCGCCCGCCGCTCCGGGCCGTGCCCGCCGCCGTGCCCGGCTCCCCGCGGAGGGGCGAGGGCGGGCGGGGAGGAGCGGGCAGAGGAGGGCCCTGGCGCCGGGCGCAGCCGCCGGCACCGCCGCCGGGACCGCGCGGGGCAGCGTCCGCCGACCGGCGAGGCGAGGGGAGGGGGCGGGCGGGGGGGGGGCGCAGCGGCCGGGCGGGCCGCGCTGCCCCGCTGGCCCTCGCACACCTGGAGCGGGGCCGGCCCAGGGACCGGCCGGCCTGCCTCCGCACCCGCCGGACGGACCCCACGGACCCCACCCCGCCGGGACCCCCGCCCGCCCCCGCCGCTCCACTCCCCTGCCCGGGCTCCCCGCGGCCCCTGGCCGCCCCAGCCCCCGCTGAGGAGAAAACTTGGCGGGCGAGTGCGGAGCTCGCACGGAAACCTCTCCCCGGGGGCGCGGGGGGCTGGGGGCAGCAGACTGTGCGGCCAGCCGGGGCAGCTCCCCGGGCGGGCAGCGGGGCCCGGCGCGGCGCGGGGGGCGCAGCCTTACCCTCCGGCTCCATCTGCTCCCGCCGCCGCGCTCCGGCGCTCCCCGAGCTGCTGCGAGTTGGGCCGGGCGGCGCGCCGGGCTGAGCGGTTACAAAGGCGGCCGCCGAGCGAGGGGGGTGGGTTTCCTCTCCCTCCCACTGCAGCTGCATCGCGCCATGAGGCGCCGCGAGCGGGACAAGGCGCCCCCAAAGGCGGCGGAGGCGGGAGGTGCTCCCGCCGCCGCTCGGCCCCGCGCCGCTCGCCCCGGCCCGGCCCGGCCCAGGCGGCCAGCGAGACCCGCCAGGAGGGACCGCGCCGGCTGCCGGGGGACCAGGTGCTGCTCCCGGCCCGGGGGCGGCGGCGGCCGGGGGAGCAGAGCACCCGCCCGGCCTAGCACTTCGTTACGGCCGGGAGGCGGGGGCCCCGCCGCAGGCCGCGGTGGCGGGGAGGGGAAGACACCCCCCCCCGCCTCCTTCCCGCCCGGCCCGCCGAGCGGCTCCGGGGAAAGCAACGGCCACCGCTTGCGTGGCCCCCGGGGACGGCGCTGCGAGGGGCTCCCGCTGAGCCAGCGGAGTCCCGCGCTGAGAGAGGGCCGCCTCCCGCTCCCCTCACGCAAGCCGGGTGGGCTCCGCCGGACGCCCGGCCCGCGCGCGGGCTGCAGCCGGCTGGGAGAAAGGGGCGCGCAGGCCCCTCGGGACGCCCGCGCCCACCGCAGAGGGGGTTCTCCGTGTTTCGTTGGTCAAGAAATAGGAGGCGGCCCCAGGGCAAAGCCCAAAATCACGTCAAAAGCAACAGAAAGGGAGGCTTCAAAAGGCTAGGGGCTCCCACAGCAGCTGTTGTCTTCGGAGCCAAAAGCTCCTTGGCGCAGCTGCCGGGGGCGGCTGTCGGGCATGTGGCGAGGCCCAGCTGAGCCCGCACGTCCCAGGGCCATGGATGGCTCCCCGGACAGGCGTCCTGTCCTTTATGTACATGTCGGAGAGCGATTCAGATACGAGCCCTGTTGTTGGGTCCTCTCAAGCAACCAACCTCTTCCCACCTCCCAGAAACCCACCCCAAGTCTTTCAGGGCTTCTTGAAAAGTCAGACCAGGAGCTGCCCCCCTGACTCACTGCTCTGCGCCTCGCCCAGGGAGCAGGACTCGCCGGGAGCGAGGGCAGCTGAGCCGAAGGGTGATGCTCTGCTTTGCGGGTGGCAGGTCGTTAACGTGGCGCTGGTGAAGTGGCGCTTCAGCGGAGGGTGTGCTGCAGCCAAGGTAAAACCCTGCCTTTTCAGGTGAGGTACGTGTTTAAAGGAGAGCTTTCTGAGAGTTAAGATCTTCGGCTCCCCATCGCAAGGAGTAAATAGTACTGAGCAAAACAAATGTATTAAGCTTAAAAGCGTATATCAAGCAATCTATCTCTGAAAGAACGAAACCGTGTAAAACTGTCTTCACCAAGGCATTTACCTTCAGGAAAAAAATGCAAAACAGTAAATTCAAAAGTTAACTACTTTGGGCTTTAGTCTACTTTTTATTACCCAGTAATTGGTCATTGCTCCTTATCTTTCCCCTGAAACATCTGGCTTTGATGTAGGCCCCATTATGGAAATACACTTTTGGGTAACTTCAATAGTGTGATGGAATGGAAGAATATTTTTGTGATGAAGTTCATAAAATGGATTTCTTTGGACTAATTATTCCAGAATAAAAGGAATAGCTCTATGAATAGGGTCTAGTTAAACCAGAGTAAGAAAACAGATTTATCAGTAATGAACCAACCTGGATTTCTCGATGTTACTTTTGAAATCCTACCTGTTACTTTCAAAATCCCACCTCAAAGCATTAATATACATATACGAATTTATTATACAACTAACGATTTCAGAGATTAGACTCCCCGCATTTATTGCTGTACAAAATGGTTATTGCTCCCTGAAATTAGTCCTGTCCTTTAGGACAATGAGGCAGAACATCTCCAAAGCACTGTCACCGGAGCAGATCTGAGCTTACCAACTATTGCTACACGGTTATCAGATATAACGGGCGTTCAACAGCAGAAACAAACTTAACAATTGTTGAAAATTACCCAGGTTCTGTGCTCTCAAGAAAGCAAGGTCTATGCTACGAAGTATAAAGCTGAGACAAACAACTGTTTATTTTAAGCATTTAAGCATATCTGATATAGCACCAGAACACCAAATAACCTGCGTTCTTTAAAAGGATCGTTTTATTTCCTGTCCAGTTCTTTTCCCCACTCTAGCTAGCATTTTGGTTTGATTTGGTTTTTTTCTAGAGAATTAGAACATTTTTCATTTTAGGTGCTCTCAACTCTTACAGTCTGGGCATTTGCAGTATTTCATTTGTACCCCTGACCAGAATGAGTTGAGTAATTCTGGAGAGAGTGTACAATTTAAGCAAACATTAAATTGCAGCCATTACTTTTGGCCAGCGAAGATTGTAACAGAGGGCCAGTATAAGTTTCTTCACATTTAAGAATAAGCCATTTCTTCAACCAAGGTAAGTAATTTGGAGTCAGAAAGCCATTTCAGTAGATAAGCAACAAAGAAAAGAAGGGCTTTTTTTTGCAACTCTGCTAGGGATTTGAAGGAATAAAAGCTACTGAGAAGGTAGGCTGACACTACCAGCAAAAAAGCAAAACGGTACAGATTTTGGTTTCGAACAGGAAGGCGTTTGCTGGGACACTTCCTCTGAATATTGTAACTTTTGCCCCCCTGAACTGAGAGGCATCCAGTCCTTTAAAAGTGTGAGGAACAAAACCTGGGATTGTGCTTTGCGGCACGGTTTATGACTCCTGAGTAAAAGCATAGGACTCAACCTTTTATTGAGTTGCAGGCTGTAGATCCGTATCGAGCTCTGTTAAGCCCTTTCCTCCTAACCTGACTATCTCAGGCACCCAAGCTGTTTCCCTTCAGTGTCTCAGAAGGAAGTCGTAATAGGAACAAGTCTGCCTTGTCAACATTTCTGTCACTTCTGCCATTCTCAGGCTTAATCTCAAAGAAGTCAAAGCTTCTATTAAATAGAATAGAAACTGATTGGCAATCTTCTGCATTGAACTGGATCTCGCTGAGCACCTTAAGGTCTTAGTTTTATTAAATCTTATTTGCAAATGCAAATTGCACTTTGCACCCAGTACAATATACTTCTTTCCTTTAAGCTTTGAAGCATTGGGCAATGTCCATTGAATGTGGTCTTTATCGTCAGATATTTTTTATTGTTTTTCAAACCCTTGATGTCTAATGCACATGTATGCAAGGGTAAGAGAAAAGGGTCAATAAATGCAGTGTAAGCAGTTAGTAAAGTTCACACAAATACTCATTCTTTCTCCCCCCCAAAAGAAAAAAAGTTGCCTGTCATATCGCATTAAAATTCTTTTACAAGAAGAGCTCTCTCAACACAAATTAATTCTCCCTCATGGTAGGCTTTGCAGTTAAATAAGGATTACCATTGCATGTCCAGGAAAGATAAATCTAAAGAGGGTAAAAATAACCTCTTACAGATTTAATGAGACAGTGGAGACCAAGAAGCTAAGGCTTTGCAAATACATGGGGTTTGTCTGACATGCTTTTCATGTAAGAGATGCATGTTGTGTTCTCTTCCGGATGATGTAATCCTCAGGGTGACCCTCATGTGCTTTTGCCATCATATGACACTCTACTGAATATACAAAGTTCCTTTGTGTACAGAGTCCTTATTTATAACTCAGAATTTTGATCAGAGCTTTTTTTTTTCTTTCTGAAGAGACTACTTTTCATTTGAAGATGAAGATTTGAAGAGTACTGTAACATCTTTTGAGTATTTATGCAATGTCATTTTCGTGAATTTGAAACTGAGTCTTTTCAGTTGCAGAGAAAGAAGTACTGCTTTATTTCTCATTCCCAATGAGATTAAACCAGCAATTGCAAAAAAAAGTTTAAAATTTATGGCAGCACTGAAACTGATTCTGTTGCTTTCACTTTAAATTTGCAAAAAAGTGGGAAAAAATGATTCATCAAAGGTAGCTTTCAAGGGGAAATATTTTTAAGCTGAAACCCTACTGAGGTAGGGTTTGGGTTTTTTTTAATGATACCTTAGGCAAAAGCAAGTTTATTCCATATTCACCAACACCAGTTACCAGAGCAGCCTGGAATCCAGGGGGAAAAAAAAAAATAAAACACAGAACAACAGAGAGACAAAAATAAAGAACTGCAGATAAAAGTAAAGCAGTCCTCCATTCAGGACACAAGTCCTGTAGCAGCTTTTATACTCTGGCATAAGATGTCTATAGCGGAGTCTGTATTTTATCCCCACTTCATAAAGGAGTTGAACTTAAATAATTACTAGGGCTTGTGTTCTGAATCAATGTTAATTCTCCTTAACACTGAGGCATTTCAAATCCGGGACTTTCTAATTTCACTGGTATTCTTTATACACCGGCTTAACAGTTTTTTCATATAAACTGATTCAGATCTTCTTAAGATCTGAATACATCAAATTTGATACATCGAAGTTGTTATCTGGACTCTCTGAAAGCAGAAGTAGGTTCATATCACAGATAACGAATGATCAGAGTGTGTCACCTCTTTCCAGAGCCTGATCTTCACGACTAAAAATGTTCTTCTTGGAGTGCGCAAGGAGGGCAACAGAGCCGTTCTCTTCATCGTTTAAACGCTGGGCTGGGGAAAACAATAATCCTGTTGCCCTTACTTGACAAATAACAATGAGCTACAAGGGTGGTGGATCCACTTGCTTTCTTCTCTGTCTCTGCTGTAAAATGAAGGTAGTACCCTCGATCATTAGGGGACTCCTCATATCCTGACCAGAAAAGCTACACTTAATGTGTGACTATCCACAGTCACAGGGGAGGGTGATGAGAATGAGGAGGTGTTACTGACCTCTTTAGCTAAAAGCCAACATGTGTGGCAGCCAGCAGACTCTTGATCTCTTCGTGAGTGTCTCTCTGTCTGCTAGCCGCAACCAGAATACCAAGGCTAAACTTACGACAGAACACAGTAGTGTTACAGAAACCTCTGTGCATATATTAGATTCTGTTTACTGTGGGTTTGCATTTATATTTTTAGATTACTGAAAGCTGCAGACTTGTCAGACGTGTATATTCATCTGCAGAATTGGGGATGAACTCGGTGACCCAGAAGGTCCTTTCAGCTCCCCTGTTTGTAATTTATGTTGTATCACATTATAAAGTAAATGAGGAGTTATAGCTTGTCACCATTCGATTAAACATTTCCAGACAACACTGGCTTTCATACTACCCTCAAAAACAAGATATGCTTTATGAACTGAATCATCTGACATGGCACAGATGCATTGAGGGGGATAGTCTTCAAAAGCAATGTCTTTCAGGAACATAAACTCCCGTATTCAAAAGGAAAAGGACAGAGGTAACTAAATGCTCTTAGCGTTGAGCAGGATTTAGGTTAAGCCTTTTCAGAAATTATTAGTTACATATTTAAATCATGTAAAAGGGCATTGCAGATTTTAACCCAAAGTTTTCAGTAACCTAAAATCAGCCAAACTGAGATTCTGTCAGTTTGTTGCTTTGATTAGAAAGGTACTAAAACTGGAATCTCTGTCAAACAAGAGAGGCAAATACCAGTTTTCTGGGCACCATTAGACTAGAAATTTACTCCAGCTTTGGCCTGAAAGAGGCTAGAAATGTTCACTTTTAAGACACGCCACAATGGTCTGGCAGACAATAAGGTTTAGCTTTTAAACAGAAAGAATTACGGCACTTGATTTTTGTCATCCTGGTCACTATTAATCTGGGTTCAGAAACAAACACTGACTTATTTTGAATTTTGATAAAGGCATTCTCCTCTCTTTTTTACTCTAAATACATCGCATCAATTACGTAATTATTCCGTGACTTATGGGTGACCCCGCAAATCAGTTGAAGCCAAATTATTTAGTAGAACTTCTTTACTCTGAAAAAAAAAAATCACCAAAATGGTTAGTACAATATTTATGTAATCTATTACTAAATCATCCAGAATACAAACATATATCCTTTAAAAATAGATTATCTTTGACCCTTCATGAAACTGCTAAAAGGTTCTCATACAATAACATTCTTGAATGATCATTTACAAAAGTTTCAAACCAGCCATCTCTGTGTGTTATCAGGCTCTCGATGAATGCAGCAGTATCAAGAATTACCCACAACTTACTCCTGCAGCCCTCAAAGCTGCCCTTACAACCACATCTTACTATGGTGATAATGACAGGTCTGCCCAGCCCCTGACTGGGCTTAGCTAAGTCATAAAGCAGAGGGGGAGAGAAAGGTCTACGTATAGCTCCTGCCCTGCAATGATGTGCCTATTTTCTGTCACATGGAAGATCTTGTGCCATATCTGTCCCCAGGAAAGCAGGTAAGTAAACCTGATTTATCAAAGCACAGTCAATTTGCATCTCCTGGCTTCAAGGAGTCAGACGGCCAACCCTCTCATAGAATTTATTGGGTAGGCTGAATCAGCATAAGCATCTTATGTGACCTCTTCAAAAACAGTTTTTAAAATCTAATCTAATTTATATACTTGTATAAAGCTTGAACTTCCTTGAAAGTCAGAATCTGCGAGTAGCTTTTTAGCCAAGGACTTTTATTTCTAGATCTTTATCTACTGAATTATATAGTAGATGTAATTTTTACCTTGTGCATACACTTTGGATATACTTAATAGACAAGAGATGTCAGACTATCCGTTTTTCTTTATACCTGTATTTTCTTAGATGTTACTGTAATGAGAAAAGGCAGGCTTTAAGTAGCATGGTCTTAACTAGGGATCCGTTTGTGAGGCTTAAATACACCAACTATTTTACCACATGACTTTACTCACGAGGGAAAAAATACAATTGAAGATGAACTACAGACCCAAGAGTGGAGTTTCTGGTGGAGTTTCTTTAAATCTCTGAGAGAAATCAAGCCTTTCCTGGAGCACTATTAGCCTTTAATTGTTGATTAAATAATAGAATTATTTACTACTTTTGATGTAATAGGTCCAATTGTTGTACCTGTTGTACCAACAATGTACCAATTTTAGCAGGTATGCCAGTGGAATTAATTACTGTAGTTTCTTCATTAGCGCTAGGCAGCAGAACTTCATAAACTAATGAAGCTAGGCTTTCCATTTTGGTACTTAGAATTCGGTCACCTAGACCTCAATTTGCTCAACTTTGTTTTTCTTCCCATTATTATTAACTGAGTAACCTATCTCGGACTTTTCTCCACCAGTGTCCAGAAAGGAACAAAACATGTCTGTGTGTAAATCCTTTCTGCAAACGAGAGGAAGACTCCACCTCTGTGAAGACTGAACCATTAAAAAGGAAAAGGTGGCAGCGTTAGCGCAAGCCATTAAATTCAGGTCCTTTCTGTGTATTTATCAAATTCCCTTGAAACATTCTTGGGCCAATTTTTGCCCACATCTCTCTGGACATCCACATCTTACCATGTTTCAGTAGCAACGTTCCATCCTCTTTTTCTTGCCTTCATACCTTAATGCTCCCCGCTGAAGTCTAGGTTTTCATTCAGTCTTATCACAGAGACAGGCTGTTTGGCACTGGGGGTTGGTTTTTACCAGATGGTAAAAGCATCTACGGCATTATTTCTCTGTTGTGAAGAGTGACAGTAACCAAAAAGGTACACCATGAGTTCAGGTCCAGTGCAGAAGAGAGCAACCAGCTAGACACATCTTTCTTCATAACTTTTCAGACTAGTTGATCATGTTGTGACCAGACACTGGATTTTCCTGCAGTCATTGAAAAAGGGGGAAAAAACATCCGTAAGTAAGGAAATTGCCATTGAAGGCATAATGAGTAGGGGACACAACCAAAACCAAAGCACCAAAGCACATAACATTCCATAAGCAAAGCTATCCTATCTCTGAATGATTCAGTGCATGGCAGAGCCCTGAGCTGACAGGTACACCTTTCCCAAAATGTATGTTGAAGCAAGCTAGAACAGAAACAGCAAGAAACGACCAACGAGGAGACCAGAGATGCAGGAATTCACCATCGCTCCTTAGTGGAAAGTAGCTTGGAGGTGGCAGGAAGCCCAATGTACTTCTCCCATCAGCTCTAAATCTTTTCCTCATCAGTTGCAAAGCAAGAGCAGATTCCTGGTTCTCTGACTCCTGAAAATAGTGTGAGATCCCAAACAGTGATGGCATGACAGGGAAGGGAGCCAAAGCACGACAGCTTCTATAAAATTCCATATTTAAGTTTCTTCTATCTATCTGCCATGCATGTGTGGCCATGCTATCCATTAGGTCATGAGATTTACGATTTATTTCAATAGTTTTAGCTTCGTTCCTCTCTGTACAATGGGACTCAATGTCTGCTGCAAGACCCTCCGCAGTGCTTGCCTAGCTTCTTACCTTTCACAAAGACCCTGCGCAAACTGGTAATGCCGGTAAGTGGCGAGCTGAAAATATGTAGAAGTACTCACTTATTTGCAGCTGCCTCCCCAGAACCGGCCACAGTCTGCTGTGCTCAGCCATGATGAAACCTTGGCCGTGCTGTTTTGAAACAGTGCTCTCAAACTCTGGATTAAGGATGGGCAAAGTGGAAGATGCAGGCTGAGCTCTTGCTGGTTGACAACCACTCTATCAAGCCGGTTGACCCAATGTGCAGCTGGGAACATAGCTTTTGCTGGCCCACAACCCATTCTTACTAGGCATTAAAATTAGCAAGCAGGGCAGGTTCCTGGTCACGGCAGGTCCAGCGCAAGCCCAAAACAGTTTGTGTGGCAGTGATTATGTGGCATACTGACAAATGGCATGCACTCAAGAACCACGCTGAGTTACCAGAGGGATCCAAAAAAAAAGTAGAAAAATTTCTTCGCACTTGTGGTTCCATTTATTGTCTATCACGTGATTCTTAGGGTAATCAGTTGCAGCAATGGTAACCATTCATAAAGCTTTATGTTCCAAACCTGCCAAGCTAGCAACTTGTCAATAGAGCAAGAAATACATTCAAGATGAGCTGTGAAAAGCCATGGGGAACACTGGTAAAGCAAAACAGAGGAAGAAGAACTCTTGAGGCAAAAGTCAAATCTTTTAGCGCGGAAAAAACGTGACAATTTTTGCTTTGCTATCAGCTCCCGCTTTCTCTGCAGCCAGGCAAGGATGCTGTGTGCAGCCTGCGCCCATGAGCCGCTCTGTATTGCGCTGCCATCTCGTGTTTGCCTGGCAGAACTGCTCCAACATAAAACAGTCGAGGAGTTGCAAGCACTGATACTGCGTGTTCAAGCATAATGAGTGTATCCCTTTTACATTTTTTACCATTTCGTTATGAATGGAACTATGTCACCTAGAGCTGCGAACTGGATACAACGCTTTTAAAGTGCTCATTGCAGGAACATAGCCTTAACCTGGAACTAAAGAGTTAACAAGGATGAAACGACCCTTTACCAGACTGCCAAAGCCAGAGGAGGAAACAATTACCAAGGCATCCAGTCTTTTCCCAGCGAGCTTCAGTGAACTTATTCATGGGTTTTGCCTTTTAAAATATTTTAAGGTTCTATAGGCAAGACCTCAAAACCAGCCACTGGCACTAAATTTAAGCCCAAATGCCAATGCCAATAGTTTTTTGTTGGTGGTTTTATCTGTATCCTGATATCTGGAAAAAGAGTTCTTGGAAAGATGGGAACAAGATTTATCTCCCATTCTGGATTCTTCTCCCTTCTCTTATTCACAGTCAATCTTATTTCACAGAGCTGAGATTACAAAGAGAGCTGTTGCAGACATTTAGCAGTTCTGTAATTAACAGAGCATGAGAGGGCTGAACTGGAAATGTGGTGCTTTCAGCACAAATGCCACATAGAAGCAAAACCAGTTCAGATCTTCAGTGGTGGCCAGACTTGCAAAGAACACGATTTAATAGGCACCTTCATATCGGCCAGATCCTCCAGCCATGCTGCATAAACTGATCTGCTAGTACAAATTTTAACTCATCTGTCCAAATTTACGCCTTGATTTGCTGGGCACGAAGAATAGAAAACACAGCCAGCAAGGTCAAAGAACAAGCATTCCTGTCAAGTGCTCAGTGGGCAGGTGTCCTGCCTAGCAAAGACTTGCACTCTTGCCTCCCCTCTAGTCTCTTGAAGCTCACTTGGAAAAGAATTTCTTCACACTACTTAAACCAGTTTTAGACTGCCCAGTATGAACAACTACACGTAAGAATAGTTGTATTTTGTGTCAGGAGCCCTAGTAGTCTGTAATCGCACAAACCCTGCAACCTTTTGTTGTGACCATACCACCACAACAGACTTACAACAGCATCTGCGCTTACGCATTTTAGCTGTGTGCACAGAACGCAGGCTAAAGGAGGGACTTCTAGTGAGGATGTTGCAGAGATGCGGGCTCTAAATGAGTAAGGTAGAGCTGGGCACTATGTGGTTATCACGGTGGTATCACAGCTGTGAATATTAAGTTCTAAAACCCTCGGGGCCCGACTGCCACATTACCCATACCAATCCTGCGGCTCCCCCTCTGCGGACCTGTCCCGCACTGCCCAGCTTTCTTGCCTCTCTGCCTAACTGCCCTTCTGTTTCTCTCTATCCATGACTTTCTGCGCAATTTCCAGAGGGTACTGAAGGTCACAGATCCCCCAGCCCCCCAGGAGTGTGTCCATCACCAGGATAAGGTATCGCAGTGTTTGGGCTATTTTAGCTTTGGAAGCTGGTCCTGACACAGACGCTGACTTGGCTGGTAGCTTTCCATAGGCAGCTGGGGCAGCAAACTTAGTTCTCTTAACAACACAGAAACTAATTCAGTTAAAACCATGTTTAAAAGCAACCTAACCTGAGGCTAGTCAAATATATATCCTTACGCTTGATGTTGACATTCAGATAAGTATAGCTGTATTTAGATTGACTCAGATATTAATTAGAAGAAATATCTTGATATACTCTGATAGGAAATCATTCTATGAACTGAAGCTTAAAGAAAGAGGATTGCTGCAACCCAGGAGACTTGCATGAGACATTCTGAAACCACACGCAAAAGCATTCAAATATGCCAGGGAACATATTCCTCTCCCACACGTTCTCCTCATTTTCTTGCACTGTTCCTTCTTTCTGCAGTCTCATGTGCCTCTTCCTAGCCTCTGACGGCTAATAAATGTGCTAGCTGATCCCTTTAAGATGGAGAAATGCACACTATGCAGTCTGTACTACCAGACGACACTAAATTGCCAGCTGCTTTTTTGGAATTGAGTTGTTCCTAGGCTTTATGCCAAACAATCCCTGCCCACGGCAGATCCAGCTGCTCCAAGTTGCTCAACAGTCCATCCTAATCCATTGCTGCCATTTTTTCCTTGCTGCCTCTTTCATATTCTTGCATACCTCCCTCTCTTTTTTCATTGTTTTTTTAAAATCTGCCTCATGCTTACACCCTTTCCCCCTACTTTCGCGTTTCTCCTCCTGCCACTTCCCCTTCTCCTCACCCCCACAGAAACACATCAGTTTTTCTACGAATAGGTATTTGGGATTGAACCAGCGGCTGCTTTTGCTACCTTTTTTCTGCCTCCATGAAAGTAACATCCCTTCTGAACCAGGATACTGGTGGAAACTGGCCTTCAGAGGAACAGGAAAAGCAGCAATGACGATTTTGCCTCCTACAAATGACACAGAGATGGAAGAAGATATATTTGTTGCCTCTTTGCTAGCAGATCTTCTGTCAGGTTTCTTAAAAGAGCCCTGGGCTCTGTACATATGATGAAGCAGCAAAAGTGAGTCTCACTTTACACCTCTGGGAAGAGCCTTCCAGATGAGAATGAAGAGTCTAACCCAAGTCAGAAAAGGAATCAGGAAAGCTCATGACAACGACTCTAAGGGTAATAAGAAACAAAGGGGAGGAGAAAAAGGCATGTATTCTTACCACACTTTCCACTGCCCAACCAGCTTCTGTAACTAGATTAGAAAGGCAGAACACAAACATCGTCTTTAGCTCTCAGCCCTTCTCTGGGCTGTAATTCCAGTTCTGCTGTTGACTGTTGATAACTTAGGGGGGCTGTGAACATCACCGAGAGCCTAACTGCATATTTTACTGAGTCGATGAAAGATACTTTAGCCTCTGCATAACAGCTCTTAGAAGAAGCGTTCTCAGCTATTCCACGCCCTCGTTGTTCCAATTAAAAGCTGAACAAGCTTTTAGCAAATATTTTTTTACAGCAAGTAAACATTCAGACAGAAAAGAGAGAGAGATACATTCCTATGTTATGTCAAGAAAAAAATACCCAGGCTTTCATCCATACAGCACAAAGGAAGAAAGGTGAAAGTCAAAGATGCAAACTTTTTCTCTTCCCCTGCCATTCTAGTATTGTACCTAAAAGTGGTAACTTAAGAAAACCACAAACCCTAAAAACCACTATCAGTGATGCAAAGTCAGGCACGTAGTTTCACTGGCAGCCTATAGGAACGTGCAATTCAGAGACATCTAGAAGGTGCCACCATCTCTGATGAACTGCCAGCAGCATAACAGAAGGTGCCAGCCACAGGGAACTGCCCTGTAAAACAGCCAGCAGGTCTCACAGAGTAAGATGGCTTTGTTTCTGCAACTAAAAACCAAATTATGTGGTGCCTGAAAACTGGATTCATTCATGTTCCAGCTGATTCCTAAAGTAACATCAGCAAAAACCAAAACTGATACCTAATGGCTGCTCAGCAGCTTGCACAAACCCAACAGCAGGACAAGAACCTGCAAGAGGAAAGCACTGCTCATGTTCACAGCGAGATCTGCTCTTTTAATACGTTTGATCTCTTTAAAACTACATACTAAATCATCAAAGTTTCTCCTGCCTGTTAAGCATGTTACAGTATTTTAGCATAGGACATTCACAACTCAAATGTCCAACTGCTGATATTTTTCAAAGTAAAATCGCAGAGATATTTTAAAAATACAAAGTTGTTCAAAATTCTTGCAACATAAAGAGAATTGGGCAGGTACATTTTTGGCCTTTGCAGAGTGTCCTTCTAACCCAGCATTTGGTTCAGTCAAAAGCCATAGTATTTGTGGGTTCTGCCCATAAAGTCATTTTTAGCTTAGTTAACCAGCTTTGACTCTTACTTGCTAAGCTGGTGGAAATCTGGGTGTGCATACTTATAACTCACTTCAGCCTAGCTTAAATTCACTTCATCTATATGTAGCTAACTCAAGCTTTGCTTATGTATGTAGCCTTAATCAGCAAGTAGTACGTTACACGTATCGTCCTAGTTAAATATCAGTATATATTAGGTTTTAAGTAAATTTTAAACTTTCTCCCAGGTTTTCTCCAGCATAATCACAAAAATCAGCTTTCATTAGACTGCTCCCACTTGGTACATTATCTTTACTTCAGAAACAGTCTACTTTAGTATGTAGAACCAGATCCAGCTTGTTTGTTGGCTTTTTTTTTTTTTTCTAACCACAGTTACTGGATCTAAGACATTTTACAACCACTTCACTTGATAATTATCAAATCTGATGACTTAGTTAAGAGCAGTATGTCCCGAAGTCACAGGGCTGGATAAGGTAAGGCTGGCTGATGCCGAGTCAATGTACGAGATCAGGTCTCAGATTACCTTGGAGATACCATGCTCAGTATACAAGGGAAAAAAGTTCACTCAGCAGCTGTGATAGCTCCTTCTTGTGGAAATTTGCCTTTGCACTGAGAAGCAGCAACCCCTCTCCTTTACTGGGAAAGGACAGCAACTCTCATGGAAGAAAAGAAAGGAATAGGATGAAGTCATCTTTTGAGTAGTTCGTACATGAGTGTTTTCCTCAGCAACCACTAATGAACGTTTGCTTGAAGCTTTTATAGATAAACATTCAATATAATACTCAATCATAATCTCAAAGTAATCACATCAATCATATACTCAAAATAATCATAGCAACTAGCTGCTTTGCTTGTTTTTGAGCTCACAGAAGTGATCTTTATAGTTTTTCATTGTTTTTGCTAAGTCCTTGGGTGGAAAAATACCTTTTCTTGGTCCTGAAAGTCATTCTACATCATCAGCCTTTAAAAGACACAAGAATGTGAATACATTTTTGAAACTGTAACTTCCGTAAATATTTATGTAGCTGAATTTTACCATCTTATCCAGTGGGATCTCCAAAAAGCACCTATGTCTCAATTTTCTTTGCCTTCATCCCACAAAACTAGGTACATGAGGGCTTTCAGGTCTGCTTCTCTTTATCTTCAGGCATCTAAGTACATCTGAAAATCTGCCCGGTTCCTCCTCTGGGAAGTTGGTAGCTTGTTTTCAAGCCTTACTGGCAAGAAACGAACGATCACTACTGAATTACTGAATCCATGGCAAGCAGGAGTGTTATATTAGCTGGCAGATTCCTTTCCCGGAGACTAAATACAGCAACATCTGCAGCCTGGAATGTAGCTGGTGACCCACCCTCCCAACTCAGCATAGGCGACATTCCCTCCAGGCACTGTATTTTTTCTACACAGAAAAGAGTCAAAGAAATCCATGTTTTAATTAATAGCCATTCACTAGACAAGCTTTTAAGCTAAATATTCTCCTTCTCTTGTTTTCTTATTCTCTTACTAAAGCATTTTTGAATCGCACTGTTTTACTATTTCAACAGGTCTGTTCTTGTTCATCTGTCATTTGCATGCGTATGTATTTATAAAATGTTTTTCCCTTCGATCACGCTGCAGATAAAGCTCCCATTATAGCAAATGCAAAACTATACAATCAGGGCAAGTGTCCTAGCAAATATGCTCTGCTAGTTTATTGCACACAATTTAACAAGTATTTTCAATGCCTAAGTAAAAATTGTCATATTGCTCTCCAGTTATAATATAAGTTATGTTGATTAGCTGCTGTAATGCAACTGACTGCTATCAGGTATATAAACGACAAGCAGAACAGTTCTAGGAATCCTACCTGGGGACGTAAGAGTTGTTAAACTATAGTACAAAACCATATTTACTATTTCTAGGGGCCAATATCAATTCATCGATCCAGGAATATCCTTGTACTGATGGGGCAAACCTTAGCCTCGCCCTCAGACTTCAAGTATACTCCTTCAGGGGTTTTTTTGTGAGTTAGTTTGTTAATTCTACTGGATAAACATCATCTTAACGCACTTTGGAGAGTATATGAGAAATTAAGATGTAATTTCAGGAAGACTTGTCACCACTGCCACCAAAAGCATTAGTCCTACCCACTCCTCTCCTGTACTGGTACAAGTGTTTGCATGGCTATTCGGTGAAACAGATTAAACCAGTCTGATCGAGGCCAAAACTAATCCAGGAAAATCTCCTGAAAAAGCACAGAGGATGGTGCTCCCCAAATATGAGCACAAATGATTAATTTTCTAGTTCTGCAGCAAACTTAGTTTTAAGTTTTCAGTTTCTCTCAGGTAAAAATTAAGGCATGTTTAGCCCCACACTGAAAATAGCTTAGAAGGAAGGACTAATTAAAATGGCGCCTTCTTAAAACACAAAAACAACACGGAGAAAACGCGATTCCTTTTCTCTTTTATTGATACTGCCAATGTGACTACCTTTACGCAGGCAGATTGCTTTCCTACATTAAACACTTTTATTAATTTGGAAGTAATGTTTTGCCCTCTATACCTCCTAAGGTTATCCAATTAGCACACAGTTATACTTTTAAGAAGTTTCCACATTTTCTCTTTAACATTTTTTTTTTTTTCAGATCTGTGTAAAGGTTACTTGGCAAGAATACATGCATATGACGTTAAATGGAGACCAATCCACCACTAAAAGGTAATGCACATAAAACATAATACAGTACTTTGACATCATTTCAAATAAATACCCACATACAAATGTAGTAATTTTAAATGCAACAATATTTCTTATGAATCAATACTGTAACAGAAGATGGAAATATAAGTCCCCACATCTAGGAATAATAATGCTTTTTTTCCAGCAAACAGAAATCTTTTCCCCACTGTCAATATTATTTCAATTTGTACTTTTTTTGAGGAGTGGGAAGGCTCCCCCCCAACAAGTACCAATTTAATCATTCATGTGAGCCTCAACAAACAGTAGAGAGATAGGTACAGCTTGTTGATGCACTTCTCCGTTTCTGTTTCCTGAAATTACAATGATTAGATACAACATGCAAGAGAAGATACCAATGTTTTGTTGTTCACATTTGCAAACAATACTATGGTTAACTGCATCCACCACCATACAAAGCTAACATAACATCAATATTCCTGATACGTTCTCTGTACTGTTACCACAAATGTGTTAATACATCTTGCTCATTTGTTCAACATGAGTCCATTTGGTTCCCAAAGTGTATTTGGGTTTGTTTAGGTTTGTTGGTTTGTTTTTTTTTTTTTCTCTATACCCCTGAATTTGCAAGGATTTGCATGATGAAATATCATTGACTAACAGAATTTTTTACAATTCCTTGAATATATAATCTCTATAGTAAGACTACCCATTAAAAATGTGCGAAAGGGGAGTTCACTTTGCACTTATTGCTCCATGTCTTTAATAAATTCCAAAACAGCCATTCCATTTCTTCTAAGTTACAGGACTTAGACTAAGCTATTCTAAGAGTCTCCCTTAAAATGATTAAAGGCACTACTGGCAATAATTAATGACAGAAAGGCGCTGATATATAACACCCTATCATTGACAACTTTAGAATTTTTCTTTCTAAATGTACCATAATTTGGCACAATAAAATGAAAAAGTAACAAAACAATTCCAATTTGGAATTTAACTGGTATAGTTGTATAAAATTCTGTTAATCAATAATACTTCAACTTCCTAAAACCCAGGAATTCTGGAATTTATAGGTAATACTACTTATTTAATATTTTTCAAGTGCCTATTACTGTTTTAACCAGAGCAAAGTCAAGTTTTCTTCTTGTTACATTGAACTATTCCTAAGAATAATAATACAATATGAAAAAAACCCCAGAATTTGAATACCCTGGATTTCTTAATGAACATGGCAGTTAAAAAAAAAAAAATCAGTAATTTAAACATATAAAGCTTAACATTTTATAATAAAAAAAGCTGCTGAAGCACAGCACACAGTTTAGCAGAGCTCCTGTTTTTTGTTGAAACTCTTTTCTAATCACAATCTAGAGCCCCCCCAAAATCTCTGCCACATGCTGATGTAGAATTCAAAAATCACAAGCCCAAATTGGAGAGAGACTATGAGCACAAACCACTGCATTTATATAAACTCTTCTACATAAGGAATTAAAGAAGCTAAAGAAAAATATCAAAATATCAAAAGTGCACAGGTTTAACAATCAGATAAAAAATGAGCATCTGCAATGAAATAAGAAATTCCCCCATCCGAACATTTCTAGTAGATCATAAACTAATATGGTGATCGTTACATTTGAAGTAGGTTTCTTCAGCACTTGTAAGTTTTCTTACTGCAGCAGCACTTATAGGTAAAGCTTGTTTGTTTTATAGCTTCAGACATAAAAGGAAAGTTTCAGGTAGTATATAGGAAAAGGTGTTTTCAAAAGTTAGGATCAGGTCAGTGGTTTCCATTCTTTGTGCAATGGGCTACCACTTTTAACCATAATGAAAGAGGCTAAGAAATGCTGTTGCACTGTTGGAAAGGCCTTCTCCAGGGACTACTCTACAGCTGAAAAATGGAAAAATAAAATAGCATTAGAAAAAAAAAAAAGCAGTGTTTATTTCTCAATTAAAGAACTGAAAACTTAAAACAATGTGCTGCAAAAGCAGGTTAGTTGGTTGAGGGTGTCTGTTAGCTTACTGGAGTAGAAGCAGCCATTTTAGCTCGCAGATGCTTTCCGAGCCGATGAAACAATGCTTTATGGGTTTAGCCTGGAAGCAATAGCTTTGCAGAAAGAAGGTTTCTTACAAGTACTGAATAAAGCGTTGCTGTTCAAGCACAAGTTAACAGCAATGAATGTGCAAGAAACATTTTCAGTGAAGCTTTAGGTTCTCCAGAAACATGCAGGTCAGTATATCATGCAGGCCAATGCAGAGAGTATCATTCAGAAGAAGAGCCTGCTTGCAGAGGTAGGTGACGGCTTAAGGAATTTTCCATGCTTTATCCCAACCCAGTGAAAGTGATGTGAAAGACTTACAGCAAATGTACGTTTCAAGAAATTGTTAATCAAGAATTACAAGACTCAATCTTAAAAATTATCTAAAAATACAAACAGCAGGATCAAGTCACCTTACCACCATTCCTCATTTCTTTTTATAACAGGTGCTACAAGAAGTTAAACCATAACCTTGACAAGCTCAAACAGCAGTCAGGTTGGCTTCTTTGTTTTTTAAAGATTCACAGAAATGAATGAAGATGGAAATGACTACTAAGACTATTGGGCTAACAGCAAAATTGTTCATACTTGGAACTGAAAGCGTGAGCCAAGACTGATAGTAATAGTCACTGTCTGGTAACACTGAAATCTTTACAGAAAGTTCCAGTTAATTTGAAAAAACCTAACAATGCATTCAATTAGTTTCTCCAGTTTACCTTTTTGCCATTAGTATTTTGCAAAAATACTGCCATTAGAGACATGGAAGCAGTGAAAACTGTATTAAAGCTCCCTACCATAGTGGAAGCAAAATTGTAACTGTTTCTATTGGAGCAGAGAAAGTTAGCACTCAAATGCCTGCTTTTACAAAGTATTTTTAAATTACACTTAATGCAGGAATGATAAGAATAAAGGCCTTTTGGAAGATTGTGCAGCAAAGAAGAGAAAAGCAGGATTGAAAATTGTTAAAAGATGTCTCGCTTCTAAAATATCAAACCTGCTATTTAGCAATATTAAAGCTCAAATTCAGGAGAATTCATTGTTTTCTAAAAAAAGTAATAATAGACGCACAGGGCCTAGTTTCTAAAGCCAGAATTGCTATTTGTTTAAACTTCTCAAGCAGTGATGTTTGAGCAACATATTAGACTTAAATCACTTGGGGCTTTTTTCCTCCTCTCAATACTGGTAAATGCAATTCTGGCAATGGACTGGGGCATTCTGACGTTTCCCAGCTTTGTAGCAAGGTTTCTACAATCCCATTTGTTTAAAGTCTCACTGTACGAATTTAGAAGTCTTCCCCCCCCCCCCCCCCAATATCTGGGAAGCCAAAATCCCATGGGCTTTCCTCTCACCGGGAAAAGAAGCTGTGCTCCTTATTACCTTATATTAGTACTGTGATATCTCCTGACTACTTATAGGCAGAGCGGCAATGCACAGGAAGCAAGCTGCTGATCATCTATAAGAAATGGTAGTGAGATGAGGCAGTACCACACCAGGAATATTAGAATGGCTTTATAAAACGTCACTATCAAGCAGACAACTGTGCAGTCTCGCATTGCTTTTAGTAATACTATAGGCATACAAAATTATTTGAAAGAGTACAAAATGAACAGGGCTTTACATTAAAATAAAGTTTGAGGCTAGGCACTTTAAAACTGGTGTAAAGAAAAAAGTGTGCCTTGTTGTGCTCCACAAATTTTCCACAATTTTAGAAGCAACATTTTCAATCTTTTTCTCTTATGTAGGCACCAATTATGAAGTACACTTTTATATTATCAAACGTCTTGTAATTAAGTGGCTAAAAAGGCCCCTTAAAAGTTCAATAGCAGACAAAGGTTTATTTGTTTTTAAAGAGTAATATGTATACTAAGCTACTTCATAAATAATTATTAGCAGGATGATCTGGTTCAATTTCCTGTGCCTATAATGTAGAGCCCTGTGAAACATGTGCTTGCATAAGGAATGCAATATCTTTTGTGTATTAAAAAAAATGATCAGAGCTCTGAAATACTATCCTATTTAGATTAATACTGAAAGCTGAGAAAAACTGGTTTGTGACTGCCAATACTAGACCATAGTCACATTAATTCTACACATTTATGTTGTGTGGCTACAGTAATATATAAAACAGATTCTTTCCAAAGTGTTATGCTTGCAAGGAGCAACATGAGACCACAAAGATCCTTTCAGGACATGACACTTTTCCACAGCATAACTTCTTAAAGTGGAACTGTCTACCAGGTAGGATCCCAATTCGTAAAATTTTAAGTTTTATACCAGATGGGGTAAATATTGCATATTTTTAATATAAATGTGCAAGTTTCTTCTGGTTAGCCCTCTGAAGAGAGGGAAGCAGAGTGTAAATAACGTACCCTACCAAGGTTTTTTTTCTAGCTTTTCTAGCCTATAAAAGCTTTAGGACTTTGGTCAGTGGTGATACGACAGCAAGCTCTTAATATCTGCCACAACAGGCAAATTACGTTTGGTTCCAGTTTCAAAATGCTCTGCATTTTCAAGACATACCTCTAATTTTAACATTTGCTTTTCACCACTTCTTAAGCCACAATAACAAGGAAGGTTTTCTGTTTGTTTCTGCCTGTGAAAGCATTTATTGAAGTATGCTGCAACCCTGGAGAAAGGATCACATTTGTGCTATACAAACTACAATTAGTAGCACCAGATATACTATATCAGGTGTACTCTTTTAACACTTACCATAAACAGCAAAACCCATACATGTTAATTGTGGAAAAAGCTAATTCCTTTCCACTATTAACTTGTTAATAGCATCCCCACACTTATGAATTAGTTACAGTTAAGACCACCATAATACCATTTGTATTACCTGGTTCAACAACATACTAGTACAAGCCAACTCACTGCGACATTAGATAGTGGGGATTTACGCTGACAGTTACAGCATAAAATAAGATGCATAATATGATTTTTCTACACACCTGTTCTAGTCACAATAGATTTTGTACTTCTCACTACAAAAAACCTGGTTGTTAAGGACAGATCCTTCAGACCTGTCTCCGCAGGACCGAATATGACTTACACTAGGGTTACTGCTCTTGGCTTTGGAAGCAGATTTTGTGCGCACCCTTTTGGACTGCTCATGGTCTAGCTCCAAATGTTCCAGGCGCTGGGTCAATGCCAGTTTCTGCTGGATAGCCATCCGAAGCAAGGAGTTCAGAGTCTTCTTCTCATCCTCAGCTGCCGCAAGCTGCCGCTGCATTTCATCCAGCTGTGTGACATATTCGTCACATCTGCAATGAAATATATCAATCTTTAGCAATCCTGTTTCCATCGATAAAACATGAATCCCTTGTGTCTGGCCGATACTAGCAGAGTGATAGCTTTGCAGCTGCTTGCATACACGCTCTTTTAAATAGGAACTTCAACCAAACCTGTAGAAAATCACAATTACTTTTCACTGGGGTTCTTACAACCCACACTCAGCACTTACGTTCATGCCTTTCAAGATGTAGTATAATTAACAGCATCCTTAGATAATGAAAGCATGGAGCCGGATATAAAAGTACTCATGTCTAAAGATTAGTAAGATGTCCTTCCACAGAGAGTAGACACGATGCAGTCAAATTACTTTTGTCTCTACTTACACAGAGACCACAGCGGTCCTAAGCTTTAGGCTGGAAAGGGAGTCTGAGGGGAACAGTAGGAATGCTGTAAGATGACCGTTACTAAAATGGCTATTAAGACCATTTGATGAGCACCTGAACTTCGTAGTTTGTTACTTTACACATGGAGTCCAAATAACAAATTTCCAGTGGTGATTGAACAGCATTGTTAAAAACAAGCACCTTTCATAATTCTACTTTAACCTATTCCGATTCCTGATGTAAAAATTCTATAAATAGTGTTTTATTACTGTTTTCTTTATAGCAAGTGGCCTTTATATAATTGTTTTCACCATCAAAATTAATTGTAAAACAATTAAACAAAGGAACTGAGTGTTACTGGGAACCCTGTGGGGGAAGCTGTATGAATGCCTGCAAGCTGTTTCATCTACAGTCATTTTCACGGAGCTTGGAAGCTACTTAACTTGCACAGTGCATCATGAACAATTTAAAAAATTAATGTCTTTACATGTAGATGCATATTTACTGCACATAGAAGACCAATTATGCACATGGGTAGAAAAATAAATATTCATAGGTACCAGCTGGAATTTACAATGGCCACATCTGTAAAATACAACTTCTTCATAAAGCAAAAATATCAGCAGAGAAGTTCCTTTTAACATCAAAATGGAAAAGCCCCTGACTTTAAGGGAAATTTATCATCATTAAGTAATATAAAGCAGACTGGGGAAAAAAAACCCACCACAAAACAAAACTGCATTCACATGCAGATTCATCAGCTGTGCTTATACTATCAAGTCCTGAATTCTGCTCTCCTTGACTTCAAATAGCAGGATTAGGCCTATATTCCTAATTATATTTGCTTGGGAAGAGGAAAAGGGAAAGGAAAAAAAAAAGAGAATTTTATTTTTTAATACATATGGAGATTAAACAATAATCCAGAAATGTTCATATAAAACCTGCATGAACTACAACTGCAATGTAGCTTAGCGTACCGGAAGGTTTTGAGCTTAGGGCCACTATGTGAGCGGGAATCTGTCCTCTCAAATCTCTGTGCAACCTGCTCATCACCACAGCCTCTCTCATACTGCGGAGCACAGAGGAAAACCAGCGTGTGAATGCTTTCTCTTTTTAAAAAACAAAACAAGGAACCTTAAACTTGCTAGAAGGCTGGCACCTGCCCTGTTCTCTTCATCGCTAGATGGACCTTACCAGGCAAAACCAATCCATGCACCTCAGTGAGTGCAAGCAGACTAAGGGCCAGATCTTATCCATTAGCGCTAGAGGAACACAGACTGAAATGGCCCTAGGAAGCCTGAAAAGACAAAAATAAATCTTGCGGGTGTAACACTCCTCCCCTCTTATGGAAGGCGGCCCCAGCTCCAAAATGAGGGCATGGCTACAGAAACGCATAGCTCACAGCATCACTGCTAACCCTGTGCCCCGTTGCTCTAGATTGTCAGAGATGTATTTTCTTCACTTGGGGCTGGGAGGAAGGCACAGCCTAAAGATTACTGGGAGGCCTGAGGGCTATGGGGCTTCCCTCCAGTTTTCAAACACAGTCATGACATCTGAGGTGAAAAGCTCAAGTCTGGTTATATCACAAGTTACCTTTCTGCTTTCTTTTCTACCCACGCCTCAAACCTGATTCCTTCAAAGCTCCACTACTGCAAACCGGGGGAACGTCCAGAAAGCGTTACCAATTCCTTGAGGAATGTAATGCGATTGCTTCAGCAAAATATGATCTGCCATTGGAGTGACCTGTCCCCGTTACCCTTGTTTCATTCTCAGTATTACCATCCCAAGAGGTAATAAAGATTTGGGCAAGGTGAAATTATGGGGAGCTTTTTTCCCCACTTTCCCAGCTCCTTTCTTGTGAATCAAAATGTATCCACTTTTTTTGTACAGAACGGGAAGTTAATTTAGCCCCAAAATTTTCAGCTAAGTGAAGCAGTGTCAAGATTGCTGCAGTCTGTCTACTCATTTGACTTCCACCAGAGAGGTGCTAATCAAAGCCAGCCAAGGCAAGAGTGACAGATTTCTTCCCCCTCCACCCTGCCCCATTTAGGAAAAAAAAAGAGATGATGAAAAGAAAACAAAACCATTGCAGTAAAGCAGAGTAGGGACTTCCCACACGGTCTTGCTAATGTCCCTTAATCCTCTTCTCTAAATGTTTCTGGTATTACTCAAATGCCTCTTGATCAAACACAGTCAGTTGTGCCAAACTTGATAGCCGACTGCTAACACAGACAAATGCTTGTCAGAGTCCAGAAGGCAGTAAAGTCGTTCACATGTGAGCCAAGCTATAATTAAAGCCATGATTTTGACTCCAAAAGGTTATTGTAGCAAATCATTATCTCATCAAGCTTTCTGTTAGCAGAAAGGTTTAAAACATCAAATGACTGTGCTTAGGAATTACAAGGCATTCACTATTTCAAATATCTAAATTAGCTTTTTTTCCTCCGTAAAACTCTATGCAGGGAGTTTTTCCTTCCTTTCCAACAAAAAGGAAGTGTTATCAGCAGCATACATGCAGCGCAGTTTTTACTGTACCTGAGTAACCGTTCTCTCATATATAGGAGAGGACTGGGGAGAGGCAGGAGTGTTAACCACTATGACTACACACAGTCATGTATCTTGAGCCTGTTTTCCTGATCTTTAAGTCAAACAAAATGATACAGCCTCAAAACCAAACCCTCTCCTGGTGCAAGCATGGCTGTCCAGGGTCAGAGGAACACTACGCTATGCAAAATACAGCGATTCTTCACTTGAACAGAGCAAGCGAGGGCTGAAAAGTTTCCTAGAAGTGGATGTAGATGTTGCGTGCACAGGTGGACTGGGATCTGCCCTACTTCCTTCCTTCCTTCCTGCTGTTCACTGACTCCCAATTTAATTTTCTCAGGAAAAAAAAAAAAAAAAAATAGCTTCCCTAAGCATATAAGATGACACAGCCTCTAGCACTACTTTAGCTTAATGCAAAGCTAGTAGTAGTAGCTATGGCAGCATATTTTTGTGGTATGTGTATCTATATTTTCGCTGCTTTGCAGATAGAACAATAAAAGATCCTTCCCTTTTACAATTTCATTTGCCATGTCCTGAGCTACTTCCCAGCTGTATATTCAATACAAAAATCATCAGATGGTCAGAACAGAAAATGTCTTTGTTTTAAAAACGCCTTTGAAAGCAAATAATTGAGCTTTCATGCTTTAAAGAAGAATATGAAATTAGCATAAGCCTGTTGTACCTTTACACATTCACAGTTTTAAGTGGATAGTGAACAGAAGGCTTTGATGTTGCCTATTTTTTATGACTGGTAATTAACAACAACAAAAAAAGGAGCTTAAGGAAACATCAACTAGATTTTTAAAAACAACACCAGCTAAAACAAACATCTACACAGAGGAAATAAATATCCTGAATGTTACATATAATGATGAGAAATAAAAACTAAACCCTCTAAAATACTATCTGAAGCCAAATTACGGAAAAATATAACAATGGGTTGTCTCATTTTCAAAAGCTCCATACCACTACTTCCCACAAATGCCAGTTGTGCCTTATTTCTACATACCATTTTATTTAAGCTTTAGCATGTACTATATTTAATAACATTTATAGCTAAATTCACTACTGAATCAAGATCTGTTCCAGAAAAAAAAGTGATGTAACCAAATGCACCTGGGTGTAATTATACTTTTCCCCCCTCCTCTGCAATCAATATGCAGACCATATGACAACTTCCAAGAAAGCAAGACAGATGTGACTGAAGGAGGCTTTTTGAGAGAAGCATCAACTACTTTAACTTCTACCTTGAGAGATTAAACTGTCAACCTACATAAGAAATTAAAACATGGAGGATTAAAATCACAATTTTTTGGCTTTATTAAAAACTGGGAAACATATTAGCAGAGAAGCAGTTAAAATGACATGTAAATGAGCATTGACTGCGTTCGGCTATAAGGGATATTAGCCACCTGCTATTTCAAACTGAATCTTTATATTAGAAATTAGTATGAAAGACTGAATTTTCCCCCCACCTCCCCCTTACCCCAACCCCTGGTGAAAACCAGCTCATCTGCAGAGAAAGCGACCATTTTGTATTACCAAAGGAGGAACACAGGGAAGAAGATTATGGCAGTAACAAAGCTACTGAATCTCTTTTCACAAGGTGGCCTCCCACCCCGCGTTGTGTGGCAAATGCCAATGAGCCCCACGATGTACCGCAGAGCTGTGCTCCTCAGCACCAAGGGTAAGACTTCGAGCCAGTCTATACACAATTTGGATTTTTAAGTGGAAAAACACAGAAGGTTGTTACTGGGGATTGACAGCAGAGACCAGGCATGCCTTCAGAAACTGGATCATAACTATTATCTCACTGAATCTGTCCGAGCTGGTCTCCTCTGAAGGAGCTCACGCTGGATAGAGTTTTGCATATCCATAAAACCAAATACATTTGTTTTTTAAAGAGTTGTTGAAGCAGAAGTATTAAAAAGCTTAACCCCACATAAGCATGCCCCAGGCAGGCGAGTTTGCCACGTGCACTAGTCCAAGCGCAGCTGCACCAGAACTCACACAGACCTGCCTGCAGGACCGAGGCCCTCTGCTAGGTCAGCATTGTTTAGACATTTTTAGGAAGTATGCTAAGCCCATCTCTTGCCTTGGTTTGCACAGCTGTAAATCGTGCAGATCCAAACTCCAGTAATGTGTTCTTCAAGAATCCCTGAAGAACAAAATAAAGCACAAATCCTGAAGAAGGCAGAAGAAAGAACACCCCAGGCTCAGGCAGTTCAGGATTATAGATAGGCAAGTTCAAGGGAATATCTATGGAAACCTTAGCCAATTGCTAATTTGTAATTACTTCCTCAATACCTTGCATTGAAAACTCATCTGAGTTGTATATTTGAAAGGAATAAATGCTGTGGCCTTTATTTGTATAAATCATTGTGATTTTCACTAAGAATGGAGAACAGTTCATAACCAGCTATCGTTTTCCAGAATGTTCATAATGCGTAATCAATGATGTCCATTAGTAAAAGCTATTAAAGAAAGTAATCAGACCACAAATCTCTCTTGTCGTTTGAAACATATGGGAAGAATTATCTCATGCACTGAGAGGGAACAATCAGCCCCACGCTGCTGGACACTACAGCTCTTCTAAATTTCCACTGACAAAAAGTCTCAAGGAGAGATCATAAATTTTTATGGCAAATTCCCTCCTCCTACGATTCAACAGAAAACTCCTTTCTTTTTCATATTTACACGTTGAAATTAACAATCCTATGCCACTAGATTAGAGGTAAATTTAAACACAGGCAGGACATTTTTCCCAGTTCTTCACTGAAGGGGGTAGCAAGGGGCAGAGGATCTAATCCTGAACTCTCCATCCCTCTCTACCCTATACCACTGAGGCTGTGCACATGCTTTGTTTTTTTACAGACTACGAGCACTGACGCTTCCTATTAATTGCCTAATGAAACCAAGACTTGCCTATCTAAAACACTATGGATACAAATAACTGCTGCTGCAGTAGTCTCCCATATAAGGTATTTTAAAGTAACTCACTTCCCATTTTGATTAAAAACAAGAGGGCAGACGAGCTACACAACAAGAGCTGGCATTGTCTTTACTTTGAATATTTCTACAGCACCACTATTATATCACAGGCACACCTCCTGTGTTTTACTCTCCTTAACAGCAGGCATTCAAACAAAGCACCATGGCACACAGGAATTAGTGGTGTGGACACAGCCACTTAGAAAAATATCTGGGAGAAGAGTGTGAACGCATTGTTGCAGGTCCAGGGTCTATCTACAAGGGGCACCTTCCCCAAGGTTGAGTCTCAATGTATCCAGCATTACTTGTAGTAGGCATTTGAATTGCCAGACACATTTAGAGTCTAGAGTAGGCACATCAGCGTTATAAACGTGACTATGTGCAAGACATCACTCGTTTTTTTGTAGCGTGTCTGTAAGATAGTCAAATGCCTTTGTCCTGCCTGGATGTCTCCTTGCTCTCACGTGGGTGCTGGCAGCGCAGACATTTTTCTCTCCAGACATCATTCATCACCTCTACATCTAGCACCAGGAATAGGAGGCAAATGCTGTTACTCCTGTCTGGGAATCCCATTTCGGAAATTTTCAAAGTCACAGTTTCTGTGTCTGGCTCCTCTGAGCATTTATCCTATGGGATATTTTTAGAGAAGCTGAATACTTCTGCTGTGTGGAGTCCCGTATGAAGACCCTGTAGCTATAATTCTCAGTCCTGTGAGGACTGCACTGTTCTCTGCATGAATTTAAACTCCTTTATATTCTGCAGGCCTTTGATGTCCGTGAACACAAGAATATTTTCCCAAATGCTTTGGATACTTGGAAAACCAACAGAGCTTGTATGATTCTGAACTGACATATGAGTTCATTCGAAACACCTTTTCTGCATTAATGAACAACAGCTAGCTGCTAGTTTCTTATGTGTAATCATGGCTTTGTTTCTCTATCACAAGCACTGTCTTGTAATTTTAATCTCATGTTACATGCTGTCAGTCTTTCCAGTATGTTCTAACACTTGCCACTTGTCCCCTTGCTGACTTGTTGCAGAGTTTCTCTCTCCCTTTATTTACAGTTTATGAAACACTGGAACATGGGGATAGCCATTAATTACATCTAGGCACATTTGTTCTCTGCTTTTCAAAGCCTTCTGCTTCTCCTAGATTTCTTAATTACTGTTCTATCTTTATTTTAGAGGGATGAGAAATATCTGTTCTCTCACTATCCTTGCTTGTTCTGGCTCTGGAACAAGAAACAGAAAATACATGAACAGCAAAGTTGAGAAACCCGTGTCTTTAATCAGAGGAGTGAAGATGTATCCTAAGTCACTTCTCAGAGCCAGTTTAATCTGTCAGGGTTTATTAGGACAAATGCAACTTCATATGAATATAATTGTTTGGTTTTGTTGCCTGACCTTGAGCAAATAAGCCAGTGAGGAGCCAGCTTGGCTGTTTTTAGCCTGCTTTACTCGATCCACCGCAAGAGCTTGGCTGTAACCTGTCACACAGGAGGTACTTCTAGAGAGAAGAGATTATGGCGTCCTCCCATGAGTGCACGTAGTACTTAACATGCAAGTTAAAGAGACAAGAACCTTGCAGGCTATATCAAAAGACAGAAAAACAGCAGAAAAATAACACAGGGAAGAGAAAGGTGAAAAACCATGTTGTACTTTCATTGTGTATGGCTTCTGCCATTTTCTATATTTAGCAGAATTTTTGGAAGGATGCTTACTGACATTCTAGCAAATCAAACTCAAGGAAAAGACTAGCATAACAAAATAAAATAACCTTTGCTTTTTAAAATGCAAAATTGTGTTTAAACTGCCTTCTTGTCCAATCCATGACAAGCTGTTCTCAGTGCATTCTTTTCTTGGCCGTGAAGTGATGGCCATACTGGCCTCCGGCTCTTCATCTAACCATCCTTTAAGGACTTTAACCTGAATTGCTAGTTGACGAATCTGTCTACCTGTGCTTCATTATCACTTCCAGTGTATTCTGGAAATTGCAGATTCAGAGGTGTTCTCCAAACAACTAGCAGAAACCTACAGTCTTCTTACTCCCTCCTTCCTTACTGAAAAGTTAAGCTAAACAAGCCTCGAGCTTAAATTCCAAGCTGGATTTTTCTCATCTGTTTTGATACAGTATTTTCTCCCCCGCCCCCGTAATCAATTTTAAGAAACCTGAGCTCTAACGTGCTTGCAAGTTTGTATGACAAATTGCTTACAGGCAATCTAGAAACATACCTTGACCCACAAGACAAGGAAACCGTGCTTCACTCCCACCCCAAATCATTAGAAAACAGGACATACTCACTTCAAGATCCCTCAAAGCACTTGGGAGAAGCTCTTTGTCTAACAAAGAAAGGAATCAGTCTTTCTTCTGACAATATTTTAGAGGAAGATGAATTAATTTATCTCAAATTTGCTACTAACCCCCCCTCCTCACACTCAAGTAAGGATTTATATTGTTCTGTATTTAAAAAAATCTTTCCATGTTCTTAACCTACTAAATGAGAGTTTAAAAAAAAAAAAAAAAAATAGTTTAAGCCTACCATAAAATATTTTTGGAGGTTAAATATTTTTGCCAGGAAAAAACAGCAGCAGCTCCTGGCTCTGTGCTCCCTACGCACCACTTTGAAGTGACCTGAATACCACCAGCGGTATCTACCTCTAGTCTGGGAACTCCTGTTCTCACTCACTGCTTTTTCCTTACTTGGTGCTGTTAACATAGGGCGTTGGTCACATTAAACTCAGTAAATACTCAGCAAACACTCTGAAAGTAGCCCCTTGATTCATATATACTTGAACAAAGACCTGAGTGAAATGAGTTAACTGCAAATATGTGCTCTTTATAGTTTTTTGTTATAGAGATACAGTCAAAACTCAGAGACGGTTCAAACTCTGCGAGTAAACACTGCATTTTAAAGACTTATTCTGCCTTTTGGAAATTTCCATTGAAGACTTTAGTTGAAAACAAATTAGTTATTAGTTTATACCGTCTAAGGTAAAAATTCTAAATGAGTGGTTTGTGTGAAGCCATATTTTCTTTCGCCAATTTGCAAGGATTTATTCTTTAAAATACAGAACATACCCACCCAGGTATTATTGTAGTTCAATGTTGCAAGCGTACTGTAAAAGTGACTGCTTTCTTTACAATGTTCAATCTCATCATGTGAATACAAGCTATTCTGTTTTAAATTCCTAAGTAAATACATTCATAACCCTCTCAAAACAGTAACCACAGTAGTACATTTTGTACAATGAATTTTGAGAAAGATTATTTTGGGAAATACTCTTTCAAACCGCTGCTCCAGAGAGCAGGTAGAGTACAGGAGCCAGATGGTCTCCATCAAGAGAAAGTACCACCACTTCACATCTTGTAATAAAGCCGAAGGCTGCACCCTAATGAACGTTTGCTGCATCATCGTCAGGCCTTGTTTATTTACATTTTGCAGCACCCAAGCTGCCTGTTAGCAAGTGCAAACCTACTTGACAAAGTAAAACAAAAAAAGATGTTCAGCTTCTGTTCGGATTTTAAATGGAGAAGTGATTGCATCTTTTCTGGTGAAGAGAAAGTGTACTAATGAAACATCAAAATGTTTGATTGTAAGACAGTGATACATAAATACCTGTTACAGTCTAATTAAGCAGATAAATTCCATTTTCAGCTCTACAGGCCAGATTTTAATCTGGCTTCCAGTGCTTTCAGTCTGTTTGTACATACAACAGGGATATGTGTGTTGATTAAGAAAATCTGGACTTTTAATGGGACAGCTATTGCATGTACGTCTATAGTACATTATGCATATCTTGATTTATTCCTTTGTACAGCAGCTTAATGTTAGGCGTACAGTGTTGCCTAGAGTGCTGCAGCAGTCCCTCAGTGCTGGAAGCTGTTAATCTGTGTTTTGCAAGCCTTCCTTTGTCTCCAGGCTGAGGTCTTATTGTATTTTCATTACTTATTAAAAATAGCTGGTAGTATTGTCAAATTAGTGGGATTAACCTACTTTAGAAAGGAAATTAGGTCAGTTACTATATTCATGCCCAGCCTTCAACTCTCATGTATTCTTATAGCTCTCTCGCATCCTACAAAATGGGTGTCTTTCTGTGGAAAATACATATCTGTGTGCAGCAGCCTGCTTCACCCCACACTCGAACACAACACTGAACAAACACGGTGGGGTAAAGGCCCCATCGCTTGTTATTAATCTCTGCTGATACAAACCTCTTGGCCAGAAACACGACTTACTGTAGACTGTCAAGAGGCGCTCCATTAGCGGGTTGTTTGCGACGCTGTTACATACTTCTGATACGTGAAACACACCTAAAAATCAGACTCCAAAACAATTTTTGAGGTTATCTTCACCAAAGCACCTAGCAACACCCCTTCCAAACCTACCTTACCTGAAACGGAGACTTAGATGAAACAACCACTGACAGAGGAACGCACTCGGCCAACCACCAAGCCACTAATCCTCTCTGACCAGAGATCAGGGAGGGAAGGGGTGACAGTACCCTACCTGCAGTAGTAGGTCTTGATAGCTATTGTGGCATCTGAGACACTGGGCACACTGGGAGAAAGAAGCAATTCTTCATGCTCTGTGCAACTGCCGCTGTCTCAGGCTAGATGCAAAACACAAGGCCCAGCTGCTTATCTGCCATGCAATGATCAGGAATGCAAGCGCTCACAAGGCAAAAGGCTCGGCGGACCACGTCTCCACTCACTCCATCCTCAGCTTTTTGAGTCCTCCTTTTCTCTTGGCCCCTTATTTTTTTCACTACAGTTACTAAGTAAAGCATAAGTTCAGAAATTACAATTGTTCATCTAGGCAGGGGAGTCTGTTGTGCATCCCCAAACAGAGCTCGCTCCTGCCTCTAATCACCCACGACTCCCCGTGAGAGCTCCAGGACAGAGCTCTTAAGTCTGTTGCTTTCAGAAAAACTTCTATTCTGCCTCCAATTTCCCCGTGCCAAGGAATCCTCATTATTGTCTTCCCAGTAAAAGGACAAGACTGACCTCTAGATAATACACCAAGAGAAAGGCAGAGAGAGAATTACCCCTCTGGCATTTCTCTGACAATTCTTCATCTCCAAACCAGTTCACAGTCACTCACTTTCACACTGAGGCAGGAAAATCAACGTGTAGGAAATACTGCAGTTACGTGTAATTTAGACAGCTAGCTATCTGCATCTAGGAAAAATTAACGAGTTAACGGTACACTTTTTCTCTTTCCTCTCAGCTTCAAGCTGATCTACAACTACCAAAGAGACTGCAATTTCTGCATATTAATTACACTCCAGAAAAGGAGAGAGAGAGGAAAGAAAGTAGGACAAATCCAGACTGTACAGGGCATTCCTTTCTCTAGCATAATGAGCTGCCACAATTCAACCTTTAGCATTCCTTGGTATCCATTTCTCCTTTCCATGCTTACCCACATGCTCAGAAAGGCTGAATCACCAGGAAGCCTAAGATTACTCAAGGAACATGAGAGCTGCTGCAGAACCACCCCCACAAAAGACCATACAGAAAAGCCTCAGGAATCCTCATAAGCACCCTCGTGATTCCCTACTGTGGTACTTTTTAGCAGATGATAGAAAGAGAACCTTTTCTGTTGGGTTTTGTTTTGTTTTTTTTTAAAAAAGTGTCCAGAGAAGGCAGAGAGCAAAGCAGCATACCGCACATACAGACTCTCCCATCCCCTTGGGTTAGCTTTTAAGCAAGTGTCTAGGTTACATTAAACAGCATCCTTCACAGTCTCTCTTCTCCATCTTCTTTAGGCAACACATGGAATACGCAGGCAAATGAACATTGCCAGGGGTGTCCCTGTGAATCCCACCGAGCTGGGACTGCCAACTTTTAGATAAAGATTTTTCTATTCCTGTTTTCCAGGATCATCTCTGCACAGGAGCCAACTGAACATTCCTTAGCTGTGAAGCAGATCCGGATTTTGTAACATGATGTTGTTGCCTCAACAGTCCCCAAAAGAAATGCGTAACTTAAAGAAGAAATCAATGACAGTAGGAGTAAGCAACATGCAGATCAAAATAGCATTTATCACTTCTACAGCACGTGACTTGTCAGCAGGTATTTTTTGTCTGTTAACACCACAAAGCACAACTAAGAAGCAGAAGGAAGTTCCAAAGACATATGCAACCCAAATCAGCTCACACAGGTAAATGAAACGACAGAGATGCCAACTGCAGGATGGACAACCTAAGAATAATATCTTTGCAACATCTTTACTTTTTACTGGATCACTATAGGTCAAGCAGAGTCACATCTTCATTGCGTAATAACGTTCATTTTGCATTGTTAAATGTAACTCCTTCTCAGAGTTAATGGCTTCAAGAACCAGGGATAATCTTGCACCTGAATTAAATAAATACCGCCACAACAACTTCTTGTTTTGTAGCAATGTACTATGTCCCTGGCATTTTCCTCATCAAATCAGAACGTATCGCAGACAAACACTGTAAGCAACGAACTTGGAAAAAGGCACCCCACCCCGCCACTCTCTGCATGGGTAGGTGGGCAGGATGTTCAGCTCTTCCCTCACGCAAGCAAGGAATGACATTTTGCAGAGTTCATGTGTTCTTTACCTTGTAGCAAACATTGCTCTCAGGGAAGAGAAGGTAGCAGCATCTTCTTTCAAAGCCTTCAGCTCATTTCGCAGCTTCATCATTGTCTCCGTAACCATAGCTTTCTCATTTTCATACTTGCTTTTTAAGTTGGCAAGGGCTACCTCTGCAGTCTATTGTTTACCAAGAAGAACAGAAACGTACCAGTTAATGAAACTCTTCACAAAGTGGCTGGCTAAGAGATTTTTAATCACTATTCACATAATGAAACATTTACTTTGTACTGGAATGTTAAACTTCTGGTCAACTTTTCTTGTACAGGTTAAATAAAATTTCATTTTTGAACATTGGAAACAGATCGGACGTATGGGTCTCCTACTCCCATGAACCACGCAGCGGCATCTAGCAAGTTACAGAATATACATTTAGTGACACCTATCTCCAACTACTAAAAGAAATCAAACTTTACATACTTCAACACAAAGAACAAAATAGTCTATTTAGTATCTCTACATTTAAACGCATTCATCATCACTTGCACAGTTCTCTAACCCTTACAGCATTTTGCCTATCTTACATTTTGGGACACCTTTATTAAAATGTGCAAAAGAAAATGGAAAGTATGTATATATTTCTTAAACAACACTATACTTTTTTTCTTTGAAGACAACGTCAATTTGCATTACTTTAACTGTAGAGGAGACAATGAAGCACATCATATGGTGTCTTAATGGCAGTTATTTTCATCCACTGCACTGTTAATGCATATCAAATGGCACAGCCCAATCCCCAAAGACTAATTTTATCTTTCACCCCTGTTGTTTTGACCATGTTCTTGTATCACATCCTCATCTTGGAAGGCTTTCTTTTATTTTGCAATTTAAGAGAAGAGTACTTAAGTTTAAGAACTCTGTTAAGGGTAACTACTAGCATTTCTTTCAAGTAGAAAATAAGATTTACCTCTTCATTTTAGGTGTCTTACATTAAATAGAATCTAATATAATTCAGACAGGCAGTAGATTGAAGCTACCTTAAGCTTAATAAAAAGTCTCATGAGTGTGAGACAAGCAAAAGTCAGTTAAAGCCCCAGCGCTCAGCTTTACGGTAGGACAGCTGCGTGCCTCTAATGAAACAGCCTGCTTCAGCCTTGTACCAAACAAATATCAGCAACAAAAGCCCCACTGAGTTGAGGGTATGGCAGTACGACCTCAAAGACAAATCCTCTTGTGTTTATGACCTAATTCCCTGACGCTATAACCTTCGTGTCTGTAAGACCGGGTTACCTGTTTGTTGGCCTTCAGCACAGTTCTCAGAGTTGCTATCTGTTCTCTCTTGGTGCTCAGCAGGGACTTCAACTTCAGGATTTCTTCCATGAGAGCTTCCTTGTCTTTGTCCACCACCGGCCCAAGTTCTTGAGTGGCAACACGCTGCCTGGACAACTCAGTTGTTCTGTCCACAGCAGCTTGCAGGTGTTTGATCTGATCCCGGATTATAGCGATCAAGTTGTAAATGTTCATTGGTTCCTTCCGAGGATCTGACACAGGAGACGGCAGAGATGACACTGGAGATGGGCTGCTGTCACCGCTTACATTCTCTGCCTTTCCTAGCTCTATAGTTAACAGCCCTTTAGAAAGAAGAATGGGAGACCTTCTTCCCTTGGTCTCTGGACTACTGCGTCCACCTTTACCTTCCTTGTAGTAATCCAGCATCACTCTGTTTGGAGTTTCATTGTTGCACATGCAGACATGGTGGTATAAATTGGCCAGTTCCTCACTGAAGGTGACTAGTTCATCTTGGGCCACACTGAGGCTGCCCTGTGTTTCTCCAGCAACATCACTGACTTTCTTCAGCTCCTTCTCCAGTCTGGCCACCTGTTCTCTATCATGCCTACTGGATTTTTCTAGTGAGGTGATCTTTTCAGTGAGAGCTTGGCTCTCAGTCTCATATCTGCTCTTCTCTTCCTCATACTTAGACTCACACTCTTTGTATTTGGCCTTAAGATTTTTGAGCTCTTCTTTTAGGTCAGTAATCTCTGCCACAGCCACTTTGTACTTGCACTCCAGGATCTCTGGCCCATTGATGTCAACTTCATAATAGTCTCCATCTTCGTGGCTGTCTCGGTCCTTCTCATTGTCAAGGGCAGACTGACGTTCCTTGCTGACCTGGAGCTTCTTCATTGCGTTGAGGTTTTCTGTGAGTCTGCCAACTTTCTCGTGCTGCTCTGAGAGGGCCCCCCGTGTATTTTCCAGCTGCTTCTGAGATTCCTGTAGCGTTGTTAACAAGTTCACCTTTTCTCTTTCCATCTGAAATGCACGAACACAGACATCTACGTAAAGGGAACTGTATCACTTAAAAGGTTTAATTATAAGAGACAGCAACTTAGCCAAGGTCCATATGGTTACAGAAATCCGATCACTTGCACATTATGGAAAAGGCTATTTAACTTATTCTAAAACTATCTCAAGCACAGTGTTCCTTGCCAATTTTTTTCTCATTTCCACTTCAAAATGCACATTTTTACACATTTCTTCCATAGCGGATGGTCTTATTGTCAAAACATCCTTTCAGCTGAAGATAAGCTAAAGTTTACTATTATTTCGCAAATTTTCAAGTAAATATTAGAAAACATGCAGCTAGTCTATGGTGGAAGCTTGGAACTTCACGAAAGACTCAGAAATACCAAAACTGTTAGTTTCTCCTCTGAAAGTTCTCATTTTGAAAAAAATCCAGCAATTTTTTCCAAAAAGGCTTTTTCTTATAGAACACTTAAAAAATACCTGACAAATTAAAACATTTCTAGGCAACACAAATATGTACCTTGTTTCAAACTCTCCAACCTCCCAACAGCACAAATATAACACAGAAATGCTTGGTACTGATGAAAACTTCATGTTCTTTGAACTAATTACAGAAAATAGTTCCAGTGTACAAAACTCCTTTTGATGAAGATGACTGGAGTAACTACCAATTTTTGAACAAAATACTATCTTTCTCGTAGTGACATAATGAAGTAGACACAGCAGGTACTGCACAGAAGATGCATTACAACTTTCCTCCAAACATAGGACATGACTGCTAGCTTCTTTGCATAAAAAAAAGAAAAAAGCTATGGTTTTCCGCTGACAAACATTTTAACATCCTCAAATTCTAAATCAATCAGAGCCTTTACAAATATAGTTCATACTGTATGGTGGCCACGTGAGATATTGAAAAGACTGAAATTAAACCCAAATAAACTCTAGCAGCTATTTGGAAGTACACAGTTGTTTAGGAAACCCATTTACCTGTACGAGCTGTTGTTTCAGCTTCTGGATTTCAGAAATGTTTAATTCACTCAGAAGATCTGAAACCAGACTTGGGGCTGGAGGGAAGCTTTCATTTTTCTTGGGCGTTGATGTACTATTCTTGCCATTGCTGAGTTTGCTGAGGCAGTTTTGTTCAAATCCATTCATGATTTCATCATTATTGGGCTCTGTGGCTTCATCGCTGAACTTCAGTCCATCCAAAGAGATGTTCAGGTGGCTGTTGTACATGGAGTCGTTGATGTTCATGTAGTGAGAGAGCTCCTTACGAAGGTTGTTCTTCTGCTCCCGCTCTGTCTTCAGCGTCTCTAAGGCCTCCTCAAGTTGGCGTTCGGAGATCTCCTTCAGCCGTATGGCATCTTCTAGCTGGCTATTGAGAAATTCTGTTTCCTCTTCGAGCCTTTTGATTTCATGTTTCAGGCCTTCAAACTCCACCTGGAGATATACACATGGAGGGGAAAAAAAAACCCTAATGAAAACGTCTGGCTGCAAGGCACCAAGTAATTTTACTCCAAATGTTTGATTTCACTAAATATGGTGAGAATAGAGTAATTTTTTTCAGTTCTGGAGTCTGGTTTTGGCACTATGACTGTAAACTCTGCTTACATAGTTTACCTTCACAGAGACCATGGAATAAAATTTCTAAGCAAACGTCTAAGCTCAGCAAATGAGCTAATCTATTCCAGCTTAATTAAAACAGGTGGGAGATACAGTGTGTGATACAGAGGCATCACAAAACAGGCTTTCCTAGCACATTATGCAAACTCTTCCTCTGTTTGATTAACAAATTCCCTGGCCAACCTTCCCACAAATTCAAGCTGAACATTTCCAAAACCCAGCATCGCAAAGCTACGCTTCTGACACACTGCTGCACTGCTGTTAGAATACGCCACTGGGCTTAAAACCGTTGGGATGCACCGAGCAATCAAACTCTGCTTTTATGCATTCAAAATAAAATGTTTTATCATTTCTGTCATCATCATTTCAGCACATCTTGAGAGCGCTACAATTCAGACTCTACGCTTCAGACTCATAGTGCTGCTATGTGAAAATTGATGGCATGCTATAAGTTTTCACCTGTAAAATTGCCTTTTTTTTTTTTTTTAAAGCTCTCTTGCACTGAAATTATGAACACCAACGGTTAGTGTAAAATTTTTAATCCCCTGGCGGGGGGGGAAGCCTGAAGAATACCTTTTCCTTACCTTGAAAGAAAGGAAAACATACCACATGATAGATGACCCTATTTATTTTTGCCAACTGCTAAAGGAATTTTAGATGCCAACATACACCAGTCTGGTAGTGCTGAACCACATCTGATTTAAAAAACAGGAACCAATCATGTTAATTCAGTTTTGCAAGTTAAGCCTGGGAAAACCTGATGGCTTCTTCTAGTTATGTCAGTAGGATAATTAAAGCTTAATAAAATTCATCAAGTAGGATTAGGACAAGGTAGAAAATTAAATAATCCATTGCCATGAAAAGAATTAGCTCTTGGTTCTATATATGTCCACTGAGCTCAAATATTTAAGATTGCAGTCTATTTTCAAAGGTTCCAGAATACAAACACAGTGGTCTGTAATTACTAGCAACTGACAAGATAGCATCTGAGGTTAAATTTGGCTCAGCCCAGAATGACAGCATTCTTGAATATCATTATTTCAGAATGTGAACATGGAGCTGGGAACGTTCACTTGCTCCTCTGAATACAATGAATGAGACAAAAAAAGGTAAGAATCAAAAGTAACCAACTACATAGGTTGGATTTTACCAGATCACTGTCTCTTCCAGTCTACATCTAGAGCGTAACAGCCCCTTCATCCCTACCGCATGATGTCAGGGCACCCAAACCAACGTAATTAGACCGAATATATTTAGGTGAGAACAGGTCCAACCTGGAACCCCATTTTGGGCTCATCAGTGAGGCCAAAGTGATAAACATTGACATGGAGTTTCACCTGGAGATAAATGAAATACATTCAATATCCCAAATACCTCGCTTGGTAGGGCAACTTTCATTCGGAACACCGATGGAGTTCCGAAGCAAATTCTAATAAGCTTTAGCTATGTGCTCACTACAACAGATGGTATTAACACTACTGTTTTCTTCAAGAGCTTTTATTTCAGGAATATTATACCATTTTCTCAATTGAACCCTGAGTTTTATTTATACAATGAGACTGACAGGTACCTGAAGATTAAAAATAGCAAGTCCCCAATTAATAGATGAAGGTAAGTGAACCGTGCCAAAGACCACATCTGATCTAATTACCTCCGCAAATGATAACTCAGGGAAATTCTTGAGTTGTTCCAAAAATGCAGTTTTCTAAAATTCTGAAAATAGCTGGAACTGTGCAATTAAACGTGACTTTTCAGATGAGCAGTCACACAGGTCTGACAGTATAGAGTAACTACAACAGTAGTCCATGTTTAATGAAGGTAGCTAGAAGAGAGGAGGAGTACAGAACTGGAGAGACAATGTAAGCATTAAGTAGCAATAAAAATATATGTTCAGAAATACACCCAGTTACACGTACTGTAGAAGAGGATGGATGGATGGATGGATGGAGAGTATTGCAAAGAGACACTGAAAAACTAGTGTAGCAAAAAGACTAAACCAAGTAACAAAAGCAGACCGGTAGAGACTTCACTTCCATCAAAGAGAGAGAAGGCAATGGAAGGACTTGGAGGTCAAGGTAGAAGCAACAAAGTCTTATGATCATGTATAAGCAGAGTCAGAAAGGACTTAAACATTTTGGGACAAGTCTTGGTACTAAAAGATAGAGCTTATAGAGCAGCACAAACAGAAAAGAAGTGGTTGGATGTTCAAACGAGACCGAACCATGCTGTAACACAGAAATTAACTGGCGCTACCAAAGCAATGCTCACTATTTTGAAAAACTTGCCTGATTTTGCTTCAGGACAGACACTTGTTTCTGGAGACAGATGTTTTCCTCTTCAAGCTCAGTGTAGTCTTGCAGCAAACGCGCTTCTCGGAATTTATATTCCTTAATATCATCTCGCAGACGGGCCCTTTGGATCTCCACATTCTGGTTGACCTGGAAAAACAAACAAACCCCAAAATGATGGTGATTTGGTCAGCTACAATTAAATTTCAAAATCTTATCTTTCCGTATGTGCACTAATCAATTAGATTCTATTCAAACAGAAACTCTTTTCCCCCCCACCCCCCGAAATGAAATTACAGAAAACCAAGTCATTTACACAATTACTAGATTTTGTCTTCTTGCTTCACTTACAAATTCTCACCCTTGACTCACAGAAAAGTTAATGAGCAAGCAGGGAAAGCAGCATGCACACCTATGTTGTCTCACTGGCTGTAAGCAACAGACAAAAGTTTTCCAGTTTTCCAGAGAAAGACAGATTCAGATGACTCCAGACTTTCTTATTTGGACATGTATTTGCTGCTGCTTTTCAACAGACCTTTTATTTATGCCTTTTTCTTCATGCCCAGTGCAATAATTTGGAAATACGTTCTAATTAATCCTTTTGGAGTGAGACACAGAGTTAAAGCTCAAATGAAATCCAAGATCACAGGTAGAAAGAAATAGCAACTGTGGTTGACATAAAATGTTCCCTCCTCTCAGCCCCAAGGCTTATGCAAGACCTTAAAGAAAGACTTAAAAAATAAATAAATAAATAATAAAAAAATCACCATTATTGTTTTGGGATAGATAAGTAAAAATAAATATATTGGTGTAGTATGATCTTTAGATCTTTCGTGAATATACACAGACACTTAAATAAATCGAGCTAGCACATATCCAGCTATGTGAACGCCTCACTGTACTTAGCTCTTATTTTTTCCAACATTATTTTCCTTCAAGCCACATCTTTAAATACTTAATGAAAATAAAGTGAAAAATATGTTCTAAAACGTTAGCAGAAATATCTTTAGAGCTAGGCAAATAGGCAATACAGTTGCCTATAAAAACAGCATCCACATATTTTAGCAGCCGTACCTGTGAAGTGACAGGATGGTTTTCCACACAGTTCTAAATCGGCGCAAAACAAACATGAGCTCCTGAAAGAGGCAGCCTATCAATTCAGCTAGTTAGGTTATGGTATCTTATTTCTCTTTTCATCTATCCAGCAGCCTAGCCAAGAAAGCTTCATCCTCTGGTATACAAACTCAGACTCCCTTCGTGTTCTCCACTTCTGGTTAGAAACAGGAATGTCAGCAATGAATAAAATATGGTCTCAGTCCTCTTGCGAGTGTGCAGCAGGAATACACAGAAGTAATACAACACAGGTATCAACAGGCACCTACAGAAAGCTAAGCGATAAAGGAAATGTTTGCGGCAGGAGCATATGCCAAGACTTGAATCTGGCATGTTCTGAACACAAACACAGAATCACCTGCAACTGTTAAGACCAATAAATTTAAATTATAGCTCCCTCACATGTCAGGCAAAGATTAGACTATATAAACTTGTCTGCTTATTTTTAGCAATGAAGAGAAGAGCACTACTTCCCAGCACACTGAGAAGCTAAAATAAACTAATTGCTGCAACCAGACACTACAGTACAACAATGCAAATGAGAAGTTGCTACATTCCATATTCCATGCTTGAGCAAGTGTTGGCTCTATCTTCGCACAAACCCAGGGCCACAGGGAAAGATGCACCGCAGGTAGCTGAAGGCTACAGGCTGACATGAATTCACATCTTAACTTCTTCTCCTTAACAACGGCAATGAAGGCCTCTTGCCTTTGGCAGAAAGAGCCTCCAGCCAGGTAATCCAAACTGTTTAACAGTTAAGACTGCAAAAGGCTCTTGCATCAAACCGAGTTCCATACAAATCAGGAGATCTTATCTGTAATTTCCCCCATTCCCGAGTAAGTGAAACGCAATGGAAGACCTCCCACAAAGCTACTGGCGAGCTTCTCTTCCCACCATTCAGGTTGCTTTGCTCCTCTTCCTCCCTGGATGATCTAATCTTTGCAGAGGTCAATGCCTGGAGAAATCATTGGAGCTGGTCTTTTTTGAAGAAAGAATGGTTTCTGTCCAATCCTGCCCATTTAATTCAAAGCAACAGTAAGAGCTCATTATTTAACGTGAAAGTATTGTCGTGCGCTGTCTAGCACAAGAAAAATCATTCTATTTCAATGTGTACAGGAAGGCCAGATTTAAAAATAGCTCCCTTGTTTCCTGACCGGGGAAGGAAGATATAACCTAGATTTATTGGCTGTTTAGCAAGCTGTACATTGTTTGCTCTTAGCATTTTCTTGTCAAATAAATGTGCATGCTTGCAAGCTGCAAGCTTAAATTGGGTGCCACACTATCTCATATAACTGACCAAATGGCAGAATTTTTTCTGCAGGAAAGAGAAGCTACTGCATCTTCCTGGATCAGATTTTTCTATTACCCATACAGAAAGTGGTATTTATGTATTTTATGACAGACACACATACATTGCACGTGTTCTCACAGGTGGTGTTTTACAGTTCCTCAAGTCTATAGAAAAGGTGAGCTGACCTACCGATGAGTTTGAACCTTTCTGTGACTCTTGTTGCTTCACTGGCTTAGTGGCTTCTTCCTTCCTCCTCTGCCCTGAGCAACCCCTGAGCACAGGGGAGAAGGGGGAGCTGGAACACAAGGGCAAGCCTGGCTAGGCTCTCAGCTACGCGAAGTCACACCTCCACCCAAAGCGAATCACAATAGCATTTTAATATATCATTACCACTGCGCGGAGAATTGATGGCCATAAAATCCTGCTGAGTGTTCGTCTACCTGACAAAACCCCTCAACTTCTCAACCTAGAGAACATTCCCGCTACGCAGAAGCCTCCCATCCGTCCTGCCCAGGAAAAGACTGTGGTCTGAAAGTGGTTTCGCCTGACCTAAAGGCCATAGACGGCCCTGCTCCTGCTGCTAGAGAGCACGTCTTCAGCATTTTCGTCCTCTCAGCTTTGCCTCAGAAGAGTTCTGCAAGGGGCCCCTCCAAGCAGCACTGGTGCTGGAAATAGCAGGGATTTCCTCAGGAGCAGTTTGAATCCACCCTTGCCTGCACGTCAAAAACACAACTACTGTCCTTCATCACCGCCAAAAGCCTGCTCCTTAGAACCTACTTTTCTAGTACACCCCAGCATATAAAGTTATGTAGAATTTGACCCTGAGAATTAAAATAACCGAGAAAAAAAATCTCAGGTAGCTGATTCCCTCCTTTGTTTTGGGCACTGCAGAGCCTGGCCAGAGCTCAGCCTCCAGGTCACCAGCCAGAGGCTGATCTTGCGAGCGAAGCTGTGTCACTAGCATGGTTTCTGTTACCCTGAACTCCACCAGCTCATGAGGTCATGGCTCAGTTCGAGTTCCCCGCTGTGGTAAACATGCTCACACCTAATTTTACATGTCACTATCATCATCAAGAGTCAAAACTTAGTTTGCCCAAATTTATTACCAATTCTAGGATTAGATTTAATGCTTCATGCAAGAAATACTTCTCGATATGATCATTCCCTCTTGTGTTTTTCATGGGAAGGATTCACAAAAAAGGATGCAGACTCTTTGGAAGAAATACACTGCAGTCAGAAAGGACAGCAACTCATATATATTCTGTTGCTGTGGGGAGAAGAAAATCATAGAATCATTTAGGTTGGAAGAGACCCTTAAGATCGAGTCCAACTGTTAACCTAACACTACCAAGTCCGTCAAAATAATCAATAAAACATCATCTCTTAGACATTTTATTAAATATCGGCATGAAAATTGGGAAGACTAATCCTCAGACACGTAACTTAGCGCCTTCTTTGGTGCTTTTTTGAAGGAGGCGCTTCAGCCAATGTTTTTCTGAACACTGCCTTCATACTCACAGCTGTCACTCCAGAAGACCCAACCTCAAAGCTACATCATCTACCCTAGGTATCAATGGTGAAATTAAGAACTCAAAATATGGACCAGAAGGTTTTTCTATGCACAAAAAGAAAACTTCAGGTCAATCCCTAGACATGAACACAACTAACAAGTTACATTATTTAGGCTACAAAGACCAGCAGTTGCAAGTTGTGTGTGAAATTCACAGCTGCCCATCTGATTTTAATTGCGTTTCCTTTGCAGATGTGAGGACTGGGGTCCTCTGGCACAGTATCACATAACTGTGTCATTAAGGGCTGGGATATAAAATACTCCTAGAACAGACCTGAATTAAGATTGCATAAGAAACCAAAAATAATCTTCCCCTACTTCTCAAGTTACAGGCTCTTAAATATTTTTTTTGTATTATAGATATTAAACAAAACACTAATATTTGAGAGAAAAAAAGATAAAAAGTTCCATTAGATCCAACTGTTTACTATATATCAGCAAAAGGTTTGGAAACTTGAACTTTCACTACTGCAGTAAAGATCACCTGCGTGACAAGGCTGTTCGCAGTCCCTGGCAATGGGCAAACGCTTTCGGGGTGGAGAGGCAGACCAGCAGCCACGCGTGGCCGGCAGCACCTCCTGACGATGGCCTTCTCTCTCTCATCTTCCTCAGATGCAGGAGCTACAAGAGCTTCTCGTTTTTAAAATTTTGCCCACTTTGTTCTTACAATAGAAGAACTATAAAATAGTATTAAAAACACTTATTTATTTATGCAAAGAAGAAATGCCACGGTGGCCTGGCTCTGCTTCCCCATTCACAGGAGAAACTGCCTCCAGTCACACCTGCACCTAGGTTATCATGTGTGCACACATATTGGTACAGCATAAGGTGCTCCTGTGTATGAGGAAAGGTTTATAAATAAAACACCTGTGGGTACCATGGCTCAGGCAACCTCAAGTTGGGAAAAGAAGCAATTTTATTTCCCATGCAACCCCTGTGTAAAATTCAGGCTATATCACAATATGCACACATATCCTGCACACTGAATGCCGGGAAGTGAAAACACAGCTATACCTATAGCTGTTTTCCATATATATAAAAACATATAACAACTACCACCTCAAACTTGTGTTTATGACATTTGTTCAGCATTCAACTATTCTCACGGACGTACAACAGTCACCAAGTTACTCAAATGTAACTATCACAGCTTTTATACCTCGATTCAGTTTATGAGCCACAGACATCCCTCTCCGGCCTCACACAACAGAAATGGACCATCCTTTGGATAAAAGTCTTTGGTTTTTCTAATTGTATCCAGCACCTGCGTCCTCTTCTCCAAACACTGCATGGGAAACTACTACGAAAACAGTTCTTATAAGTGACAGAAAAATTAGCGTGCTCTCAGTAGTGTTTTACAACACAAACACATTTAAAAGAAATATTGCAAAAGACAGACCACACTACCAGTAGAGAAAGTCACTGTCTGCATCAGTCGGACTGTATTTTCCAGAATTTATAGCAAGTGTTTTTGGTGTCTTGTTCACACAAGCCCACTGGAGAAAAATAAAGTCGATATAACGCTAAACTGTAGTTCAAACTCTTCTCCACTCTTTTGTTGGAAGTCATGCCATGACATGGTCTATCTGCTGAAAAGCTGCTTGACCTTCTAAGCCTTGGTGTGACTGCAGACAGAGGCAGATACAAATAGGGAAGGAAAGAGGAAGGCGGAGCACTGTGGTCACTCAGAAGCAGAAGAAAGAGTGTTTTGTTTGTGTGTTTTCAAAAGCAAAGTCAAGCTTTAATCACATTTCATAGAGAAAAAAATTACTGTGCCAAAAAAACCCCAAGAGAGAGATGACTCACATCCCAGTCAAAGTCTCCCTTCCCAGGTGCCTCTCTGAAGTATCATTTTGCTCTGGGAATGGGGGGGGGGGAAAAAACCTCAACAACAAAAAAAAACCCCAAAACCCCAGCAGTGCCAACTGCAGTCAAAAGCAGGCGAGAAGCTCCAAGCCCACCAGTGCAGCACTTGTCCCCAGCACTCTCGCAGAAATCCAAACTACACTCAGATGCCACTGCAGGCAGCTCTGCCCTCCTAGCACAGCTCTGCAGCATGATAAGAGCCTCCCAAATTCAGCACCAGGAACACCTGTGTCAGCACCTTGGCTTGTTCTGCAACTAATGCTAAAAGAACTTAACTAAAAAAGTTCCTCACCTCACCCCTTCCGAGGTTTTCCTACACCTGGGCCAGGTGTATGCCCGTTTTATGCATTTGGAGCCACTGAGTGAATCTGACCCGGTTTCTCCTTCCTAGCAGAAGCTGCAGTCTTACTTTTTATTTTTTGGACTAGGAGACAAGATCTGAAGAGCTCTAATTCACATGAGACACGGCCAGTGTTCCCAAGCACAGTCAGGTTGAACTCCATGACAAATATCCTGTAGGGAACAAAAATCAGAGATGGCAGGGAAGAAGAGGTGGAATATGTACAACTCACAGTACATTTATTCTCCTGCAGAAAGTCAGGGAAAAGGGCATACTAGCTATTTATCATAACTTATACATAATGCTCCCAATAGCTCTGAAGCGTTAACAGAAGACATGCAGCTACGCTGAAACTTTGGTAGCAAGTATGCACAATTGCCTGGGTTTTGGTTTTGGTTTCTTGTTGTTGGTGGTTTGTTTTTTTTTTTTTAACCTGTCCTCTCATTATCCAAGCACCTACCCCATGACAAAGCACCTTACTATGGATACATACGTCTCAGGATTTTCTTTAGCTGTGATTAATGCCGGGGCACCACCCTACTCATGTACTCAGCTCAAGATTTATTGATTTTTTTTTGCAAACCATTAAATAAAAAGCTTTGTGAAGCTGTGACATTAAGGATGGGTTTATCGCAACACTGGAGAACAAAGAAATGCACTGTCATGGATTTCTTTTCTGAACAATATTAGAAAGACCTGAGCTGAGACTCAGTTACCACAGCATATCCTGGAGCCATTTAAATCTCTTCTAACTACTTAAACAGCATTAAGTCTTGCTACAATATGTATGTCCTATTACTTAACGTGTTGCTTGCTAACTACCCGTTCAAACAGTTGATCCAATCCAGAGTCAGTTCAAAAGCACATCCTCCAAACCCATTCTTTGTCACCGGGAGGGTTAACTCCTGTGCACATATGGCAATACACCGCTTTACTCTCATTTAAGCTCCTTGTATAAGGATCCAGCCCTGCTCTAGTGATGCTCTCCAACTGCAAGCTTACAGTCCAGGCAAGGATAAACATGCGCCCCCCGCCCTGACCCACAGGGTTCAGCCGTCCACCCAAATGGGTGGTCTTTGCCCGGTAGTCCACTGGGCACTAAACACAAGGTGTTTGGCCCTGGTGCAAGCCCACACAGGCAAGAGCAGTGGTGCGATGTCTTCACAGAAACAAACAGATCAATGGTGTAGAAGAAGCTGGCAGGACTGGAATGAGCCTTGTCATCAAAAGCTGCGGGCATTGGTAAGTCTCTGAGATCAGAGGACAACTTTTAAAATCCATCCAAAATAACCCGTTTTAAAACTGGAGTAAGTCAGTTACTGTTAATGGTCTCATTTCCAAACAGTGATCTCATCACCTATAAAACTGAGCCATTTTTGAGTTCCAGGAGCACAAGAGGGGACCCCGTTCCCTCTGTGCGTTCCCAGCCACCCTTCTTCTTCGGAGACCTGGGCTTGTCGTCCTGCAGCGCCGGGTGGGCCTGGGCTCTGCACCTCGGCTCCAGCCAAGCGTGGGAGTCTGGATGGAAAACGCTGACCCAAACTTAACGACAGTGTTATGAATGGCACTGTGTAACGTTGTTATTACAGTCTCCCCCTTCCTGCACTGAATTGCTTGCTAAGAGCAGTTAAACTCCAGCTGCTTTTCAAATCTCAAATCTAAATGCTTGGCAGCTTTCCATGTCCTTCACTGCCACAAAGAAAACATTTAACCCTTCCAAGGCCTGCCAATAAACTTTTAGGTAGCCGTCATCTTTTACCTCCAAGAAGGGCTGGTGGAGCCGAGCCCAGCTCTAAGAAGGGTCACTGCCACCCAAAGTGTCCCCAAGCAACGTCCCACAGAGATGGGTGATGCTCAACAGCAGCCTCGCTCACCGCTGCACCCAGCAAAAACTGCCTGCAGCCTCAGCTAGCAGGTTTTGAAGGGTCTTCTGTGCGCTGTGTTTGTATTTTCAGATGCTAATGAAACAAACTTGAGGTTCTTTCAACAGACCTCCCTCAAGCTGAAAGGAGAAGGAAGAAAAGAGCTCAGTAACTGAGACAACAGCCCTCTGCATTCAACAGCTTGCCTGTCATTCCCTCAGGTTTGGGAGGGTGCAGGGACATCGTTCCCTGGGGGACAGCTGAACTCCGATATATCTCGGCAATATCTGAACTCAAGCTCCGACTGCAGTAATTCTCCCTATGGATGCAAACTAGCAAGGGACTGGAAAGATAAAGCATGCTTCCAGGAAAACAAAATGAACAATAAACCAGCTAGACTTACATAAGAAGCATAAAGAGCCTTTGCTGCCTCTTCTGCAGTTTTGTCTATAGCCCCCACTTCAGGGAATAAAATGGTACCAAAGAGGTATTTTAATTAGTAGCTCTAAGTCACATTTAATTAAAAAAAAAGTATATTGTGATATCAAACATAGTTTTTTATATTTCAGATTGAGACTGCTTATTAAAAGCTAATAACCAAAATCAGTCATCCCCTGTATCTGCCCTCCTTAACAGAAAACAGCAATAAGACCTACAAGTGAGATATTGCTCTGCCTGGAGAAGCTGTGGTGGCTCTAAGGAGTTACAGAACAAGAGATCACAAAGCAAACTTTGAAACACTAATTTGCTGAAATTGATTTCAGATCCTTGAAAGCTCTCAGGGTTTCATTTCCCAACTGAAGCATATAATCTACGCTCCTCTAATGCACCAGGTGTCTTAGGAGCGTCAAACACATGCAATCCACTGTGATAATTTGGTAGCAAACTCAAAACAGACCAATTTCCCTATCTAGAAATTTGGCCTACATCTCTGGTTTCAGGAACACACTCCTCCTCTCAGGAGCAACCATGCTGCCAGAATATGGCTTGCAATGTATCTACAACAGCCCTCATCAGAAAAGTGACTTTCTTCGGTGAGGTGCCAATTCGCTGTCTGCTGGACCTATGTGTTGTGATTCTCCCAGTGAGCTGGCCCCGAACGGGTGCCGAAGGGGCCGCTGGGCAGCGGGTGAGCCTGCTGCGCCCGCACGCTCTGTGCCCAAACGCCTGCCCAGCCGGGAAAGCCTTGCCGAGCACTTGCTGCTGATGCTCCTGGGTACAGAACGGCCTCGGGACAGAAGTAGTGATGAGCCGGCGACCCTGGTGGGGAAGCGGCCGGGAATCCCTTCTAACGCCGTCGGACCTTTCCTTGTCATCATGGCAGTCGGTGTCCCGAGTAGTCTCGCTTGTCCCTAACCAAGTTAAAACAAGTTTAATGTTTTAGTATTTCCATAAGCTAGTTTTTCTAGCCCACTGATAACTTCTAAATGCTTTTCTCCCTGGTCAAGTGTTTTTTCGTTGTTACTTTTGTGTTTTGATTTTAACATCCTTCTGTTAATCTGTGATTATTGACCAAAAAACTCCCACCTCAATGATATGAGAGAACTACTCTATGCTGTGCTCTGTGCTTCGTGCCTGCAGTCCAAAACTGAAATTTTACTCTGCTGTTATGTCCCTTTGCAAATCCATATTAAGTTTGCCTCATCAGAAATGTCCACAAACCACGTATTTTCAATAATCATAAGTACAAGTTTCTCTTGTTAATTAAAGCCTGCCCTCCTCTGTTACAAGGTCTGTTGGAGGCTCATTTATTTTCTTACTCATAGTTCTTACTCTAATATTAAAGGCCTATTTTAAAGATTCCATTAACCATTTCCAGCGGTGACAGTCTTTCTCAGGCAGATTTAACGCTAGCATATTGCGGCAGCAGGCCAGGAGCAAGTTATGGGACTTCAGCACTAGATACCACAAATCTGTCAGACTTAAAAGAATTTACAATTAAAATAATATTGACAAAAAGTCAAAGATAGTACAGCTATCAAAGATTAGACTGACTTAATTTGGCCATAACTAATTTATATGTAAAGCATGAGATGAAAGCTTTGGCTAAATTTATACTCCCAGCATTAGTGGCCTATTTTCACAAGGTGCCACACCTCCTGGATGTGAAAGTGCTTACTTTACAGTACCCAATCCTACCAAGATACAATCATCTCAAAACCACTGGCTTAGAGCTTCATCGCTACTTCAAACAATTTTAATGAACTAAATCCCAAAGGAGTTCTCTATCTAAATTAATGATACCTATGATACCACTTTATAAGTAGCAGAGGCCTATGAAAGATTTTGCTTACATTTAGATTATGGAAGTGGTACGACTTTATAGAAAATGCCATGGAATAAAGGAAAATGCTGTAATATTAAACAATATCATGTGGAAGCCTTATGGAGGCTGGATTTAAAAAAAAAAAAAAAAAAGAGAGAGATTTTCCCTTTACAGGCATAGTAATCCTTCTGGAGTACAGCAGAGGTGAAGAAGATGTCTGGCAGCTCCATAGGACAAGAGGTACATGGTGCAAGTCATGAAGTGACGCCCATCCCCAGTCCAACTCACAGGAACGCCCGCCAGGTCCACCCATGCCTTTGGAAGCAGCAGCCTTCCCTCTGCTGCCTGGGGCGGTCAGAAACACCCAAGCACTCATCAGCTGCAGGAAACCACACAACTGATGGATGCAGTAAGCTCTATACTGTGATTCTGGATAAAAAACATCTTACCTCTTCTTCCTGAGCAGGATCTGCTAATGGCATAGTCCTACCAGCCTTCACTCACACAAACAGCCAACTTCAGCTAGGGTCTGCATCTGTTTGGCTGCAGGAACCGCTCCTAACATCAGCGTAGTCAGGCTCTAGCACAGTTCACGCTGCCAAACCGGGATCGCTCAGCATTTGCGGTTCAAAGTTCTTGTTTTCTCATCTAGCAGCAACATTTTCTAGTAACGCTTCACACACAACACACCAACTTGCACGCAGGCTGCACGAACTGCAAGTGCCTCTAGTGCAAATTTTTTTAATGAAGTTGCTGTGTATAGCTTGCATTAAACTAGAGGCAGAACCTCTGGTGAGAGAAAAGGATCAAGCGAAGAGGGATAGAAAGGAAGGACGGAGTAGAGGGAGATCGGTATGGGCATAAGCCCAGCTGCTGCCGTATCACAGCCTGCATTTCTGTTTTCCAACAAACAAACCGTAGGTTACAACAGGAGCAGGATCCAAGCAGCTTGGATTTTCTTTCAGCAGCCTTGTTTACCACTTAGCAGGACAGACTTTAATAACTTTCTGATGACTTAATACAATTACTTCATATATATTATGATTAAATGATGAAATCTCCTTCCCTGTTCACAGTTGTACTTCAGATAGTGTCTTACATCTAGCTTGTACTCTACAGAAATAAACAGATGTGGGGACACAGCAATTGGATCTTCGTCAAACAATGACTAAATGCTGTTTCCAGAGATTTCCTTTGTCTCTCAACTGTTATCTTACAGCTACAAGAGGCTTTGAAAAGCCAGACACACCACAGGGGCAGTTGTTCTGAAAGTATTTACGCCACAGCAGCCTGTTCCTCGCAGGACACACTTTGGAGGGAGCAGTCAAGTTCTGCACGCAGAATACGGTACACTGAAGTTGTGTACCAGTAATTAGCAAGATACTGTTGTTTTGTCCACTCGCACTCGAAGTGCATGCTCTGTGCCTGTTATAAGGCCACTGACCTATATTTCCACAAAGCAAGGGGGCGGGGGGGAATCCATCTTTGGCCATATAAGGGTAACACACTGCCCTCTTTCTATTAAAAATGGATTATTTTTCTAAGAACTGTTTTGATAAATCACACTAAAATTATACTGTATAAAAATCTACATGTAGGCAAAACCAGCAGCAGCGAAACAGAAGAGTCCCTTTGTCATGAAAAAAGCTATGTTCATTGACCCCATGCTAGTTTTTCCTCCCACAAGAGCTTTTGTCCAAGTTCCTCTGAATTCAAACGGCTGAGATATTGTGAAGATCAAACAGCTCTGTCAGAATAACCACCAGAACATACACCACCATCATTAAGACACAAAAAGGGCAAGTCTTGATTCTAGATTCTGCATTTTAGGGCAAAATACCATGACAGTAGAAGTGGTGGCATCCAGTTCTTGGAAGCAGTTGTCAGTGCCTGTACTGACATGACCATCTATATTGCTAGTTAGCCGTAAGCTGTCCCAACAAACATCGCTCCTAGAGCTGCTGACTATTTTCACATTGGCCGCACAAATGTAACACCATGAACTTCCTTAGATATTCTCGAAAACCAGATCCAAACCAGTTATTTATCAGGTTGAAATCAGTCGTCTTTTCAATCTCCACAGCAATGGAGGGTCAGGATAACCCAGACAAGAAAAATCAAGGATACCTCTCTGGCTTCCAGACCTAAGCTACCCCACGCAGAAGCAGCTTGGATTTCATTGCACGCAATTACTCGATACCTGGTTATTCTGTTCAGTATTTCCCCTTCAGTCCCGGCTACATCAGGAACAGCTCAGACCAGTGCCAGTCTGACACACAGAGGACAGGTAGCTTTGGTTCAGGGAAATGCCAACTACCCTGGGTTTCTCTCATCTGCTCAACTTGTAGAGCAGCAGACACCTCCCTCTGGGCAATCAAATGCTAAAAAGTAGCAGGGGTTAATGAGTTAGCTACACTCACTAACGAAATAAAGAGAGAGAATACTAAGCAACGTCAACTAAAAAAATCTGGACCCTCTCCTTCATCTGCAGGTGATCCAGTGGGCATTTATGGGGAGCTGGGGAGGGAGACTTGATACATTACCCCCCCAAACTTATTTCACCTAAAAAAAGGATAAAGAGGAATATCAATAAAGTACATCAAAACTAAACTTGAAAACCAAAACGTAGGATAAAAAAAGAATGGATTTTGATACAGTCACAAGGGCAGCAACAGCACACCAGTGTTACTTCTGATACTAAGGCACATCCCCCTAGCTGGCTCTTTGTGCTTCTGCCCAACCGATGTTTTGTCACAAGCCACGTTCTTAAAACCTACTGTATGTGACTTGAAAATAAACCTCAGAGTGCAGTTCTGAATCAGTCTATCAGCACAGAACCACTAGGTGAAACAAAGGAATTTTTTTCCCAAGCATATTACAGTACTGCTTTGAGGCATACTGTAGTACACGCTCTTTCCTATTTTCAAAAAAATGCCAATCTGACCCAAACAAATCCTGCTTGGATAGATTGCCAAGGGTCACCTACTTTAATGGAAGCAGTGCCAAGCACAGGCAAAACAAAGCAATCTCCTTGCTTCTGCATCTTAAAATCACACTACCAGCAAAGTGGAAGTTTTCACTCAGCAGCGAGGGAAAAAAGAAAAAAAGAAAAAAAAAGAAAAGAAAAAAAAACCCTCTTTAATTAACAGTTTGCAAAGTAACTTGAAGCCATTGTTTCACTGATTAGAGCATTTCCAGCTACTCTTTCAATTGTGCATATTGATTTTACATCTGTTAAAAGATTACAGCTGCATACAAGAGACTTTCTTCCTCCACTGCTCATGCTAGTCAGAAACCCTGGGCAGACTAAAGGTCGTAATGAAGGTCACGAGGAGCCGTGACTAAAGAGAAAGACTCATCCTGCTATTACTGCAGCACTGATAGGCACCCAGCAATTTAATTCTAACAGAACAATTAAAAGGTCCCCCAGCAAGCGTGCTACCAGATTAATTCCCAAACAATAGAGTATTGTGGAATCTTTACTGCTAATTGAAACTTTGAGAATCATATTTAGAGTTTTATAGTGTCAGAAGAATTTATTTTAATATTTCTTTAAAATCTGAAAATACACAGTGTTCAAAGGGTGACTTTCAATGCCCCCATTTTCAGTATTAATTCATTTTTGGACACTGAGTTTCTAGACAGCAGCCATTACAGCAAGAGAAACACTGTTGTTAACATCTTTCCTCTGAATATATCAGTGCACAACAACAATAGAGAAATCACGAGCAGATGCCTCCTTGAATACGTGCAAAGCACATCAACTGAATTTCCATGACAATTCATCTTCTTTGGAATGGATTTTTATTATGTTTCAAATGGATACAAACGACATGCAGTACTTCCTTTTTGTAAAAATACTCAGCTCTCATCATTCTTTAAAAAAAAAAAAAAAAAGGAAGCTGTCAGTATAAAAATCAGCTTCAATGAAAATAAAAAGGTGGGAAGAAAACAGCTGCCATCTGCAGCCATCTGCAATGTGCTGAGCCAGCACGCAGCAGCGCGCCGCTATCATACTGTTATCACTACCTTTGAGCTTCCTGCACTGGACAAAAGACAGGTTTTAAACCAAACCAAACCAAACCAATTCACACTGTGACCCTTCTAATTCTTTCAACACATTAGAGGACAAGAAATCCAGTCCTGCACACTAGATGTGATGGGCTCAGTGCCTTCAAGAAACAGGCTTATCACTGCTTTGCTTTTAGAAACAGAGCTTTCCCAGCCCGCAAACTGCCACTTTTACATTTGGAGCACGTTTAGCAGCTGATTTCCAGCCACACTGCTCACTTCAGATGTAACTCTTTCAGTGTATTTTAGCATTATTTAAATATGCTTCTGTATGCACAGTTCAAAAAAACAGCAATGAATCAAGGAATATCTTCTACACCCTGCTGTGGGGTATTATTTGAGCATTACACCTGGGCCCAGAAGGGACCTAAAAATCCACAGGTAATCAGCTCTGCAAGAGCCTTTGTGCTCAGAGGCTTTTCCATTAGAAGTTAAGGGTTGCCACGAGACCCTTGAACAAGGAGAAATGGGGAGAACCATCTTTATCCCCAGAGCATTACACTGAAAGTCGTGTCACGCTGCTGCCTTACTCCCAAATTCAGTGCTGATAAACACATCGATTTCTACGAGCTTTCAGGGCAAAAAAAGACAATGTGCAAATGCATCCACCTCCTGCAGCCTTTCCCGTACAATACATGGGAATGGCAGTAAGTGATGTGCGATATCAACCCTGCAGCCACTTCTGCGGACTGGACAATCACAACATGACCGAGCAGAGCGACCCTCAGAAGGTCACGCTTCTGCAACTCACAGGCAGAGCAGGGGAAACGCTCTGCTTTTTACCTTTTTTTTTTTTTTTAAACAAAATATTAATTTCTCCACGACTCACCAGCCTGCAATCTGGTTTTGTAAAAGTTTATGGAAAGCGCTCTTAACACAATTCTGCTTGCTTGTATTTTTGTTCAGCAACTTGACTGTGTAAGTGGTCCACCTGCCTCCACGTCCACTTCTCCCGCTCTGGTTACCTCTCGATTGCACTGGTAGTTATACCAGCACTCAGGCAGCTTCATTTGATATACAAGGCTGAAGCATAAAGTCACCCACAAAGCCCTGCTACAGAGGCTTTCTAGCAAAGCTCACCATATTCTGCAATGAAGAGATGACTTTTTTTGTTTTAGCTCCTTAAACAAAAGGAGCTTGCTCCTTGCTCTTTGTCAACATCCCACCCCAACCCTCCGTTTTCTTCTCACCTCTTTCTCTAGATCAACAACCCTGCTCCTGTTTCTTTGGTGACCATGATGAGTTTCTCTCTCAACTCGTTCTGCCTGCATGGGGTCTCCAACTCTGTACCTCCTAGAGGCAAGGTTTCTAGAAAAGCCTTTATTTAGACCTTCCTTCAGTGCAACCAAAACTCTTACACTGCCAAAACTCCAAGCTCCGTTGCTGCACAGCAACCGATTCTACCATCAACTTTCAGAGCTTTTCAGTGCCCTTCACTCCAATTAATCCAAATATTACCACTAAAGTCATCTTCCTTCCCCTTGCTCCAAGTCATATTCTCCATGAAAAATATGCCTTTTCCCTGCTTTCTGCATTGGATACCCTTTTAATGCCATTCACATCTCTGACCTCTTTTTCCATTCTTCACACTTCTACTTCCAAAAGCTGCAAATCCTCCTCTGCTACTGTCCTTTCCGCTTGGAAAGAACTCTTACAGAAATCAAGTAATTTTTTCTTCCTTTCTTCTCCAAGAGTTTTATCATGAAAGACAATAAATCTTCCAGCACTTTCCCTTCTCTAAGCTGTTCACCTATATATGCAGCATTACAGATTAGATACTATTCAGAATGGGGAAGGTGGTTTACTCTACACCATGCAAGTGTGTACAGAATATAAGTGTTCTACAAGCATATTTTTGCTGTATGATGAACATTACCACAAGTTTCTTTGACCTTTGCATATATCCAGAAATATTACAGCAATAACGTTGAGAATTTCATACGATTTCATTGCATCAAAAATGTATCCCTCCTTCCTCCATTTATTTAAAAAGGGAAGAAAGCACCCTCTTGATTTGATACAGAAATACAGGTCAGACTACATCAACCACAGGACTTCAAATCTAGAATACATTGTAATAAACTACTTGAACACACTTTTGGCCACTTACCAGTAGTGCACAGTCTGTAATTTAGAGCACAATAAAATGTTGTTTCCACTTATTCTCTGCTGTAATAAACCCCATGCCTTCTTTAAGCATGGCTCCTGATACAGCTTTTAGGGAACACCGAACACGGAGGCTTTCCTTCCTCGGCTGCAGGGGAGATCTGTCGTGCATTTTCCTGTATGGGTTACCAATGTGTTCAAGAGGGAGAAACAGAAAGCAACACAAAGGACCATTCAGCATCTTAGCTATAAACCCTAGTGGGAAAGAGAAGTGTAATCATAACTTTAGGAATACTCTTCCTTCACTGACAATGTTAAGGAAACCTGGAGAACTTCAACAATCAGATTACTGTTTATTTATAGAAGAATTGTCAGCCATCATCGCTCTGAGCAGACAGGGTCACATCTAACAAACAACTTAATGGCCCACCATGGTGAAAACACGGGCTCCAAAAAATAAACACTTGCTAGCAATTAAAACAGTCAAATATTGTGAACAGACTATGCCCTGGGCTTCCCAGCAATGCCTCTTCCACCTCTGTTCATGTATTTTAACTGCAAGGCCCAGAAAACGGATAGAAGCGCCTGTAATATTGCTGTGTCCAAGGATACGGAGAGATGACTGCATGCAGTTGTGTTACTGCACGTGTAAGGCAGTCGTGGTCGAAGTGGCCTGATCTAATACAGTGCGTCTTATGTTTCCAGTGACTGAAGATCAGCTTCCACTTGAAGCTGTTCTAATCAGAGCGCTGGCAATTATCCGCCTGTCCTTCAGGGAAGCATTCGGCTACCCACCACCGGAGACCACATTCCAGGTCTTCACTGAAGAATAAAGATGTTGGGGCTGGTTGGTTAGTTTTTTAGGTTTACTCTGAGAGTATGGGTGAGCTTCATAAGCTGTAAACTTAGTTAAGGAAATTATTTACAGGATTTGACTAGAGCATGAGGGTTGTTAGAGTCACTTGAGACTCTGGAGAAACAAACTCATGACCAATTCCTCCAATGTGAGGCAAGAGAATAGGATGGAGGGATAAAACTGACAGATCTTTATAGAGGTCTACGTGCTGGGTATCCCTTTTCTCTGGGGTGAAAAACAAACAAAAAAAACCCCAGGATAAACAATTGTGCATCTGTGTTCGACACAGACCTGAAAATCCCAACATTATCAACAGAAAAAAAGAGAGACGGAGTCCCCTGCGCACAGCAGGGCCAGGTAACTGCATGGTGTTCATTCTCCTTCAGATTGACACACACTTTCTTGATAAAGCCTATTAGACGATAATACAGAACAAGAAAGTTTCTTCAGAACAAATCTCAAAAAAACAGCTTCCATTTTACAGCCTTGGAAGAATAAAATTACTCATATGTTACTGATAACTTGTGGTTTTTTTAAAACATGCTATTTGGTACGTATTATATTGTACCATGTCATGTCAGCTATTTCTCTTAACCTATAAAAGCACACACATTAAAATTTATTTCCTTCTTTAGTTTACACAATCAGAACACCTTTTGCTTTCCTGGGAAAGAATCGGTCATTTATTTTTCAGCTTCTCTATACTGGGCACGGCTACCTCATGACTTCACAGCCAAATCACCCTACGAAATCTGTTTTGGTGCCACTAAAACACAGGAGAGATGAAAGAAGATTAAAAAGGAAGAGCAATTAGCAATTACTCAGGAGCAATTACTCCTTCCAGTGACTCTTCCAGGACACAGGAGCTGCTGAGCTAGCTAATGACAGCAGTAAAACTCATAATCGGTAACCACCCTGTCAGCCTGTCTCAACAGGCCAAAGTTAGATAACTCAACAGAAAGTGTCAAAACCACTTGTGTCTGCTACAGCAGCTCCAGGTGTGCCAAATGTCACTCTTCTCCTTCCAGAAACAACTCATTCCTTCTGTCAAGTGTCCTGAGAAGATACGAAAGGAATGACGGCATCTTAAACGTGCAGTCTTGAATGCGCTTCCAACTGATGCGGGTCCACATCTGGTTTCAACCCACCACCACCGCTGCTGCCAGCGGCATGTCACGAGGAGCTGCTGCCTGATGCGCTCGACCATCCTCCTTGTGCCACTGCTAAGGACTGAACAGACTCTTTCGAAAAAGCCCCAGCAACAGTAAAACTCTGTGTCCTATCAGTTAGCTACAAAGTAGCAGATAAAAACTTTTGCAGCCAGCCCTAACAAGCGTATCTCCCTTAAAAATAAAGCACAGATTCAGCCCCAGTTGATTTCCTGGATTTTGGGTTTGGGGTTTTTTTTGCTTTTAAACTTCCTTTTAGTTTTGACAGGAGGAGCCCTCTGCCTGGCCAGAGGACACACAATCAAACATTTCCCACATCCTTCCTCTTATCTGGATCAAATCCAGAACGGTTGCAATGGAAGTAAAGTTTCCTGTTCCCCCAGACATCTTGCAAGTCAGTTCTCTCGATAGGCAATAACACAGGACTTCCAAAATACACACTATAAAGACTAGAGCTGTCTGCAAACATTCTCTACAACAAGATGAAGAGCCACAGTAGTTTTTCTTTCATCAGCAGTCAGAAAAAAAAAAGGAAGGAATTTCCACTATGTCTCTGCAGTATAAAACAGCAGATCATATTCCACCTTCATCCCCAACGCTTTCAGACTACAGCAGCATTCTTCACAGCACAGAGTCTCCTTGGGCTAATATCAACATAAAACTGTTGATGAAGTTGTTAAACTCAACTTTTACCATGAGACAGGCTAAAGCTAAGCATGGCAACAGGGACTGGGGAAAACCACACTGCTTGTCTTGCTCACTAGCTTACAACGGCCACAACACATTCGCCTTGATTGCTCTCACACAACGCTTTCAAATTAAATTTGCTATTAGATCTATAAATCATCACAGGAGGCTTGAGCATATCCTCCTGTTTCCACTTACCCGGACAGCAATGGTGAAATAGCAACTATTTGAACTTCTGCCACTTTCTGATGCATCATACGAGAGAAAAGCCAAGTCCCTCAAGATGGTCATGTTGGCTTGGCTTTTTTGTGGGCCCGGAGAAGGCTGATATCTCTGTTCACACACCTCGCCTCACTGTTCCCTACCAGTAATTGTAAGGCAATTCAAACCAAAATGCAATACACAAATAGGCATCTTCAGAGGAAAAGAATCCCAAACCACGTATGGTCAATGGGCCCAGATGTTTTCATTTTAACGCTAAGGCTTTCATGCCATTTCTTTTTCTCCTCCTCACCTCTTCACCCCACCACAATTTACCAGCAGCAGAAGAAACAGCTAGGCTAAAAAAAGGCAAGGAAAGAAGAACGCAAGCACTGAGATGACACAAAGCGACAGGCAGAGAAACCTGTAACTGCAAGGTTCCAGTTATTTATCACATTAGGTTTTGATTTTTATTTTTCTTTAACTGAGTTCAGTTTCCATTCAAAGTTTAAAGTCAGTCACATCCAGTTAAATATTGTCAGCCTTTATTTCTAGTCAAGTAACTAAATGCACCTTCCCCTCTTCAGCAGAAGAGAGCTTAAAAAAAAAATCTTTTAAAAAATGAAAATCTTCACAAGAAACCTGACATCACCCACTTCCCCTCTTCCTGCACTCTTCGGTTTTCACTGGGGTCCGTCTCACACAAGTGTGTTTGTGCAAAAGGGCGTGTGAGTGAGGTGGAAGGACAAAGCACAAGAGAAAACCCACCCTAAAACCTTGCAAACTGACAGCTCATCCGAGGGTTTTATATGTGGCTGAAATGTGGCAGTATCTAGAAGAAAAAAATCACCTTCAGCTGCTGTGACACAGGGAGCTGGATTGAAATCTGCCAATCAGCACATTTTCGAGTGGCGTTTGGAATCCGTTACGGACATGATGCTGCCTCTAGGGTAGGGAGCTTTTCTTTTAAGCTGTTCTTAAAGGTTAGGAAATAAAGACAGGAGTTGTGCATGTGCTTGCAGGGACTGGTTCCTTGCCTAAACAGAGCATGTGGCCTGATTCCAGCTCTGTTATCCCACAGCCAGGACCCATGAAATTAAAGGAGAGCTTGACTGGCCTGTTTGATCACCTGTGACAGTTTGCCCCACAAATCTCCTTCTCTGTCATACCCCAAAGAGAGGTACTGTTGAACCCCCACATCTCCACAGAAGTAACCCGTATTTCCTCATTAATTCTACCACCAAATATTATCCACATATTTGTTACTACGTCCTGAAGAAATTAAATGAGGAACTTCTGATTTTCAGCTGTGGTCATGTAGAGTACGCTGAGATTAAGATGTGGGCTCTTAGATAACCTCCCTTCCTGGCAAGGGAGGCCCGTCAATTATTTCAGGGCTAGACGAGACTAGTACCCAATGCTTCAAAGGAAGGTGCAAGAAAGCTCACGAGTAATAATTGCTGATTGTTTACGACATCCACCTCTGGTTCACAGTCTCTGTAACTTTTACCCAGTCTAAATTTAAGCAATGGTTTGAGCTCTCAAAACACTCTTTTCTGCATCAGTGCCACGCAGACTCCTGCTGAGCTACAGATTTCGTAAGTAATTAAACTTAAGTCGATTTCTCAGTGATTATTTCCCCTCAGAAATAGGCAGTTTCAATACTAAAACAATAAAAGGTCAAAGGTACTTTGAGGTAGTAAGTTAAGCAACCTATGAAAACGTAAAAGCCATCACTTTCATGAGAGAAAACACAAGACTATAAACTTTACTATTACTCCTTTTGCGCAATTCAGTGTTTTGTTATGCTCCCACATCCTTAGAAGTTAGGGTGGAAAAAGTGATAAAAGAGGAAATTATGCCCCAAATATTTTGCAGCAAGAAAATCTGTATTGGGAGTGAGGCAGAAAAAGTACATCCAAAGCATCTCTGTGCTTGGACTAAACAGATTCCTCTGCTTTTTAAGGCAGCAGTTCTTGGACCGAGGGAACTGATGTGCAGTACCCACAGCACCAGCACGGCCCGGACACACAGTCACATGTCTGTCAAATCACCTGGGACACAATACAGTGGTTACTGCAGAACTAGTAGGTATTTGAACAAGACAGTGAATTTGTACTGGGTCAGAACCATTGTGGCCACAACAGGCTGGTTCAGTGAATGGAACCAGAAAGCTGGATTTACTGTACTGCTGAATTACAGCTTCGGCTGGATGTAACACTTTGCTGAAGTCTCAGAGAGACAACCCATCTTAGCAGCTGCCAGTATTGAGCAGGTATCAATCAGCTCAAGAATCTTCCTTAGTTTGGTTACACAGCACAAGAAAACACAACCACAATACAAGCTGTGGTGCGCGCTGTGCACTTTCACTCACCTCTTTCAGTTCCTGTGCAACAGAATTAAGGCGTTCATTTTCAGACTGAGTGTTGGCAAGGACATTTCTGAGCTGCTTCAGTTCTGTCTGCAACTCCATAACCTTCTTCATGTAGTACTCTTCCTTGGTAGCAGATTCCTGAATCAAGGTCTCCTCTCTGCTCTCTCCATCTGCTGCTACCTTCTTGTGGTTGGTATGGGCCTGTCCAAAAGCCTAGGACAATCAGAAAACAAATCTTTTATTAGTAAACCCAGAATTTTGCATAAGTAACTTCCATTTTAAATAGTTGAAAATATTTACTCTGTATTTCTTTGATGCAAAACAATGTAAGCTTTTCCTACACCCTCCTCTTCTGGGATCAGACCTTTAAATGCTATCAAGTGGCCAACACAGGGCTCTTGAAAGTAACGTGCAGCACCCAAACAGTGTTTTGTGACGCACAGGATACTTACATAGAACCTCATATAAACCCTTGTGGGAGGGAACAACAATGTATTGACTTGAGTCTGCTATTAAAACAAGACTTTGGTTTTCAACAAGACCACTGCAAGATGACCAGACACTTCTGCATGTGCGTATTCTCTGTAGTTGGGTCAGACTCACTTCTGCAAAAACTGAATCACTGAAAACAGATTTAGTATTAGCAGCCTGTTCCATTTCTTAGGCTGGGAGCACACTTACTCTTCCTGATGCAGCTATACCAAAGAAACATATCACCACCTGCAGCCGCTCATTGCTGGAGATTACTGCCCCCTCAAACCTGCTAACCCACTGCAGCCATAAGCGAGTGAGGTTAGCAGGGCTACTCTGTAACCAGGTTAAGCTAACATGGGTCATCCTGGCTGAAGTAGGTCAGCAGACACTCACCCAACCAGCTCTGCTGCCTGCTCTCGGAGACGTCATCTCTAGCAGCGTGCCAGCAAAGGGACTTAGAGGCAGGTCACAGAGATCTAACCTCTTCAGCATAGCATGCCTCCGTTTAGACCTGATATTCTCATTTTTCACCTCCTCCTGCTTCTTTTGGGGGGTTTTCATTTCGCTTGAAACTCTACCAGGTGCTGCTCGTAGCAGCAGCGTTCTCCAACACATGAGCAAGCAGCGCGTACAGACACCAGAGCTGCTGCATTTAAGAAACCCATCAGTGGCTTTCACTAATAGATGTTATAAAGCAAAGAGTTTAGCATTTTAAGGAGGTATGTATTTGTAACACACTGCCTGGCAGATGGACCAAAGTCAATGAGATTAATGAATGCTATCTTTTAACTGCTGCATGTGCATGCACCACAATCCAACCCAAGATGTATCTGGGGCTTTCAGGTGCCACAGTATCTTTTGGGATGCCAGTGTCCATACGGCAGGTTTTCATAGCCAACATTAATATCAGGCATTAAGCCAGGTCAAGGCCAGATCAGCATTTCATAAAACTCCTTGTCTAGTCATGCATTACATTTTCAATTAATCATCTTTTGCTAGCTCTTCACAAATATACTGTCAGCACAGAAAAAAAATCTGCTTTGAAGAGAAGCAGATTTCTGTATTTTATTACTTCTGTATTAGACCAGACACATTAATAGTACAGTAATTATTGAATATATTAGCGTTGAAACAGATGACGGAATGCACTAGCTCTGCCTACAGTTAAAGACACCCACATATTGCTCCTATCAGACTAAATTTTATTTCAGATAAGCAAGTCAGAGATACAGGAGACAAATATCCATTGAAGAAATTCTAGCCAGATTCACTGAGATAACCCAAGGGAAATTAAAAAGCGTCACATTTCAGACAGAAAGTAAAGCACCATCTGTGCAAGTCCTTGTCAAATGAGTTTCAACAAAGCAGCTTAAAAGTCTAATACCTAAGATCTCCATAAATGTTAAAGGGATAACAAAAAACACGCAACCTTCTCAAATATACTATCTTTTTTCCATAAAGAGTTAAGATCCACCTTTTATAGACCTGCATTTATTACAAATCTCCAACACAGAGAAAGGGACTCTGCGCATCCATTTGCCCAGTGAAGTGGCACCATTTTCTTGGTAGCAGGATGCCAACGCAGAGCACACTGAAGCTCAGGATACTCAAAGCCACATCCGATCAGCCAGATAGCAGAGTCCAAGCATGAGTCAATCGAGGAACTCAGTAATACCGTTAAGGGAGAAATTCTTGAGAATGACGACTAATTTGCTATTAAAACTTTCAATGCAGATGCTAGGCCTTGGGTTTCTGTAACAACTGAAAAGCAAATGTCATCATTTTGCAGAAGCCACTATTGACAGGGAGTATTTGAACACAGAAACAGGCATAGCAGATGAGACAGGGCTTCTTTTTTTAATCCAATATCCTGTCTTCTACAGAGGCTAATGCCAGATGCTTCAGAGAAAGGTGCAAGAAACCCCACGATCTCCCTGGAGTTGGGGATTGCCTTAAGCGTTGAAGCAGAATGCTTAATGTAAATTCGGAAGAGCTATTAACATTTAGTTACCTATGTAAAATATCCCCTTGTTTTTCATGGTTTTATGCACTTTTGGCCTCAATAAAATCCTACAGCAATAAATTCTATATTTTAAATCATATTCTTACATGACAGTTTTTTGTCAGTTTACAAGTTTCCCATGTTTTCACAAAAGAGAATATATTTTTGCTCAGAGACTTGAAGGTGTGCTGTTATTCCAGGATCCACTGTCAATCATTTGTTGTTTTCAGAGACTTCCATCACACCCCTCTATTCCCTGGTGATGGCGAGGTGAAGTTCAGTACGTTAGCACCACTTTTATGTTTGAGAGGTTTTTTCCATGCCCTAAGACAGTCAGACTCCCTTTTTGGAAACTGCCTTTTATTACGGCTTGTCCCAAATGGCAAGACTAACCCAACCAAACGGGAACTGCAGATGTCAGCTCACATAGACCAACTGCGGAAACAAGCTCATGGATCAGCCCTACCAAAGGATGCTGCTATTCTTTGTGGGCTCCAGTTATTTCTGCACAGCAAGGCTGTTATTTGCTCTCAACCAGCAAGCTTGTGAAGTTTCAGCAGAAACCCTGCCATTAGCTTAACGGTATTACTGTCCAGGGTCAGGAAGCTGGGTACAGAACCGTGAGTAAATGGACTCTGACGCTACACAGAACACAAGAAACCTGCTTAACAGACATGGTCATCAGGACAGGCAGCCTGGAACAATTCCATCTGGGTGGATTTATAAGGGAACACTTAAAAAGCCTCTCCATTCTAACCAAGCTTCATTATCTCTCTTGTATGTACTTAGAAACGACCTCATACATACGTGTTACAAGCCATTTTCATAATTGCAACAGCCTGTGTGGAACAGGAAATTTAACTTTAACAAAATTGTGCAAAATTACAGGGCAATGCAATTACCTTCCATGGCTACAGCCCAGGCCTGTTTTAAATCAAGCTATTAAAAGGAAAACTGACTTTTTACTGATACACATGAAACCCATAAACCTTCATATACCCAGAAGTCCAGCATCTACCCATCCACTTTTGCTTTAACATTATACAAAACACAGAAATTGAAGTCAAGGTTACTCTGTTCTTCCTCCTCTTCCAAAACCTCTATTTCTATCTACTAAGGTACTAAGGTAATAGGGAAGAAAACCATTCACAGTTATATCAGAATGATACTTTTTGGAGTATAATCTCTTCACAAAATAAATGAGTTTCTGACAACTCATTTGCACACACCTTGCTGGACGCAAGGGCTGCAAAGCATCATGTTCTGCTGAACAGCTGCCTCAAGGAATTACAAGACATAATATTAAAGAGACTATCAAAGTTCCCTTTTTCCAGATTTCCCAAGGTCAAGTCAAAAAATCAAAGAGTTCATGAACCAAAGTGCCATCTTGCTATTCGCTCAGCTAGATGTGCTCATCAGTACACTGGAAAACACTTTATACTTCTGGACAAAGGTATGATTAGCTTCTGTCTGTCTCTTCAGAAAGCTTCATGAGAGACAGATTGAAAGCTCTCCTTTGGTTTTAACACTTTCTGAAACTAACCAAAACCAACCTCCACCCCAAACACACACAACCTCAAATTCTTATAGCCACTTATCTCTGGACCAAATGAACATGAAACACTTGCCAGCCAGAGTGCTTGCAGTTACGTGGTGCAAGGGCAGTACATCCTGCAAGGCAGCAAGGAACACACACCGAGCCCTGAGAAATGCACCGTATCATTCGGATGCTAATTATCGGTTATTGCTAATAACCTGCTGCCAAAGCTGCTGCGAAGCTGCAGATCAGCTGAAACCCTGACAAGTTTTCTCTTGTTAAGCTGCCATCCCCTACCAGCCATACCAGTACATGTGATCCTTCAGCTCTCCTCCCCCAAATACACTAGGGAATGCTGCCCAAAGGCTAATTGTGGCAGCCCTGAAGCCAATGGGAAATCTACCATAACGAGCTGATGAAGGTTTACCAAAATAAATATCATCAACCAAAATGCTATTAAGTCAACTTTCATGTTTGCAGCATTGCCTACATCAGCAGACTCAAAGCAATTAGAAAACACACGCTATCATATTCTTAAATAGCCCAGAAAATCTAATTGCTAAAAATCAAGGAGATTTCTACAAATTTAATCTTCAGCCAATGATGTCTTAAATCTCAAGAATTCAAAACTCTCCACAGTAATTACGAATGGGAAAAGGAATTTGGACAGCAAACAGATGAAGCAGACTTATCCAACAACTGAGATGTTATATAAAATCGTCAAAACCAGCTCACTTCAAATGAAGCCCTGGATCAAACTGCATTTAAACCGGGTTTAAACTACCAATTTCCAAAAGACACTCAGTAAAAGGTGAAATTTCCTCTAGGTTTGATGATTACACAGATTCATCTGTGTATTTTGCAGGAGGAATCTGATCTCAGTCATCTTATAGATGAGCAGATAGTTTTTGCATGAAGCCCATCACACTGAAAGATATTTCCATATGAAACTCCAAGCTTTGAGAAGAAAGTATTCCTGATTCCTTGAAAATTAGCATACTTGTTAAAGTATCAAGTACTTCTTAACAAGATTATTAAGATTTTAAACCTAACCTTTTTCAAAAAGTTCCTTCATGCGCAGATGTTCACATGAAATGTGAAGAATCTCCGAAAGACATTTTGTGGAGAGTTTCAAATGCTGTGCTTCTCAGAATAGCCGCTGTGATACAGGAGATGCAAAAATTATCATCTCAGTCATGCTCAAAAGCAAGACTCTAGGCCTCGTGGAAATTCAGAACAGTGCTGCTTTGTTTGCCTCTTTCTTTGACCTGTCACCCCAGACCTCCTCTTAGCCAGAAGCAGGTCCTAAAAATCATGAAATTCACCCAAAGTATGCTGGTTATGCTTCCATATTTTCTAGGACTTCCTGAACTAGACTGCTGAAAACAAGACGTTCACGGACTACCTGGAGCCTGGTCAGTTTACCATAGCACAAAATACTAGGATGCCACTATCAAAAATAAAAGCGATGCTGGGAAGAGCTCTTTCTGAGCTAGAGCAAAACCAGTACAATCTCAAATCCTCTACCGACTTCTGCAAAGAGCTGGTGTCCCTAAAGGTCTGCTGAGATGTGACACAAGTCCACGTGCTGCACAGGGACTATTACAGGCTTTGGAGGCTGCCCTGTGCTGCCTACCCCGGCGCTACGCTCCTGTCGTCTTACCTAGCGTGCAAGTGGAGGCACACACTGAACCAGAGCAAGAACAGAAAGGCGAAGAAAAAGCCTCAGAGCTGCTTAAAGCAGATGCACTGACAAGGAAAGAGTCACAACTCGCCCCCCCCGCCCCGAGATGTTACAGAGGAACAAACAGCAGAAATAAGATCTCCTTCGTACTCAGTCAAAACGATGGGGAGGATCCTGTGCCATGAAAGAACACACCCAAGAAAACAGAAAATGACAAAAATATTTCGGTGAGGGAGTTTCGTAAGATAAGTTGCTTACAAATTCATTCGTCATCTAAAACTGAACTAAAATGTTCTCCATTTAAAGAACCAGGGGGGCAAGGAAAGACAACTGCTTGTACATGATTTCAAGGATTAAGAAAGAGGGAGGAAAATCTTGAAGGGACTCAGGGCTCCACAATACAAATCAACTTCTGGACAGTATGTGTCATTGTAGTAACATGCAAAATTTTATTCCTTCAGATAAAAAAAAAAAAAAAGTACTTCAGCTTGTAACAAACATGAAAAACATATATATATATATAATTTTTTTACAAAAATGTTTTGCTGGTGTAATTTTTCAGCCTGAACACAAGCCAAAACGATCTTTTTAAAGAAAAATCTACTTTTTTTTTTTCCTTTGGTCATCTCACATTCTTTGGTTGCTATGACAGAAACAGTTGAGAATTAACAAAAGAAAAACCCAACATATTCTAAAACATGCATCAGAAACCAAGGTCAGATTTGCAAAGAGATGCAGGTACTTGCTTAACCAGTTTATGCATAGCCTAGAGCCAAGTACTGGGCATTGGGTATCATTCGGAGACAACCCCACTGAGCTTGCTAATGCCTCTTCATACACAGGACAATAAAGGATCCTTTTTGAAACAAGCTGTCTGCTGTTTCATCACAACGCTGAAGTAAGTACATAGCTTATTCTTTGAAAAAAAGAAAACTCTCACATACTGATTGCTCACCCCAGTCGGTCATGAGTTACTAAATAGCCATCTCAGCAGCACCAGGGAAAAAAGCATTAAAACTGTTAGCGATTTTAACGTCTACTCTGTAATTGCTTAAAATTCACATTTACATATACTCATGAAGTGAAAGCATTGCAAATTTGAATACATCCTTCTTAGTCTACAAAAGCTCTAACAAGGGCGCATTAAGAAACCCCACATACAATAGTAAATTGCTTTTAACACTTTTAAATGAATGATAGCCAAGGATATTTTCAGCCTCTAAGTGGCTTTAACACTGTGCTCAGGTTGCATCACCTGACTGAAAAACAGCTCCTAGGAGGGAGCCGGGGACGCCCCATGCATCACCCCATCATCTCCTGGGCAGGCTAAAGCTGGAGCTTGCGAGATGAAGCTTTCTATTTTAATACACCCTCCTTCTGTGCAACATTCAGGGAAAGTACCACACCTCTCTTCTTCAGCACGTCAAGAATGTCAAACCTTTCTTCAATAAACACAAGTTTTGAGTGTTTCTAAAGACCTCCTCTCCATCTGCAGGTAGAGAGAAGGACAGATGCCTTGGTGAACAGGGACAGTAGCACATCTTCCAGTAAATGACACTTATGCTGCCAAATTTTGATACTGTGCACCAGTTCTGTTTCCTTAAATGAAAACAGTTCAATGGCAAAGAAAAAGGAGCATAAGGTAAAATTCAAGTAAATCATCAAATTTTTCCCTGTGCACAGCTCCTGCTTGCTTGCAGTCCTTGGAGCACATAGATTTCTGCATTGGTGAAAACAGACATTGAGCAGCGTCTAAACGACGGGGTTGGTTTTTTTGGTCTTGGGGGATTTTTTGCATTACAGTATTTACAGAATCCTTAGGTGCTCCACAATCACATACATGTGGTACTACATAGAGCATGTGTTCACTGTTGAGAAGCAGGACGCTCCTGGCAACCAAGCTCTACACATCCACCAAGGGACAGCGGGGGGGGGGGGGGGGGGGGAGACTAAAATACAGTTTGGTTTTGTTCCTGATGCTTCACAGACCTAAAAATTAAGCTGCTGTTTCTAATCAAGGATAAAGAAAGCTTGAAAAACACAGAAAGTATCAATTAACATTTGAATCAAGAAGAACATCAGAAAGAGCAAAGTGGCAATATTCGAGCTTAATGTCATTAGCGGGCGGGCAGAGACAGAGTTCAACTCAGGCGAGAGGTCTGAGTCCTGGGCTCTGGAGGCAGACACACCTACAGGCTCCAAACACAAATTCCCAAGATAGAGGGCTATGTGCAAGCAAGTGACCCTGCATGCCAGTGACAGCGGTGGAACATATGGTAATGTCACTAAAAATCAGAAATCCATGCAAAACCTTGCACTTCAAAAACCTTCACTGGTTTACAAATACACATTTCAGTGGGATTTAGCTACCAAAAGCTTCCCAAGAAAAGGCGATATTGCATGCCACAGCATCACAATGGAGAGAGCAAGAAAGAAGCAGTACCAGAAAGTAAATGATGGCCATCCAGCTAGTCTTTGACCTGTGCATCAATCAATCGCAGACCTGGTTAGAACTGAGGGTGCACAGCCCACCTTCCATAAGGGATAAAGGAAAGAGGCACGTATGTGCCACTTTGTTTCCTCTTAACAATTTGCTGCCCAAAGCAATAAGCCTGTAGCATTGCCAGTCCAGAACTACAGTTGCCTGGGCCAAAGGGTTCGCTAATACAAACACAGGATGTACAAGGTGTCACTGGTTGCAGCTGCTTATGTATCTGTAGACATTATGGAAGAAATGGGAAAATAAGATTCTGAGCATAACGCTGGGAGCAGAGGACAGACACTGGCTTTACAGCTGCAATGCTCCAAGCTGGACAGAAACAACAGAGAAGCAGTCAATAGGAAAACAAGCCTGTGCTAAAGACCACTAGCTTTGTCCTCAAGTTATTTCAGACAGGAAAAAAAAAAAAACAAACAACCTAACCCAAAGCCTTCACATACTGATTAGGATCAGAAGGAGCCACACAAATGAACTCATCTGGAACTGCTGGGGACATAACAAACAACACTGTCCTTTTAGGATTCATACCATTTTTCAAAATGTTGGGTAACCGGATGCCTTTGCTACTAATAAAAGTTCATATTTCCCTTCTTTTATAACGCATGATAATAATGATGCCTGGCCCCGGCATCCCCCGCTGACGGGTAGGGTGCTACCTCCAGCAGTCCTGGTTTTTCAAAAAACCTTCACGGACATGCATTACAAACACCATCCAGATTACAAACCATCCAGCACCTACAAGCTCCAGCTTGCTTTAGACATGACAAAACTCTAGTATTGCGGTTTTCAAGATTATACACTTTAGAGGCCAAGACTTAATTTTCCCCACTATAGAGCCTAAACCCAGAGGTGCCCAACCCTCCTTTGTTCCCCAAACTGCTCTGTCTGAGCCTTCTTCATTGTACTGTAGGTTATTTTGCTATCTTGAGGGGTCAGATTGCTTTATTCACATAAATATGGAGCTAGGAAAGCAGATACAGTTATACGCTCTCTGCTTATCACAGATTCCCAGCCAGCATTAATGTTTGGTATACAAGCTCTGGATAAGACCAACAGCATATAAAAATCATAAGTCTCTTGCAGACAGTTCTTGCTATTGATATTGAATTTTGAGGATGTTTCTCTGGTTATTCCACAAACCTGGTATGATAACAAAAAAAGCAAAGAGAGACTTAAAAAAAAAGTCAAAGATCAATTCTTCAATCCTGCCAGTTATCTGTAACTGAAAACGAATCAGGGGAAATAGAACTATCACTGCAATGGAAAAGAAAAAGAAAGGCTAGCTTCAAGTGAATGTTTAACCACAAATCCTTCAACTGAAGGAGAATCAAGATGTATTTGCAGTAAAGCAATTGACATTTCATATCCAGCTTGGAATGAAAGTTATGTGCATTTCTGGAGTGGCTACAAATTTGCTTTTATCAAATGCCTAACAGGTAAAAAAAGGAAGACAAGTATTTGAATAAAAATATAAAGAATAAACCATAGTACATTGCTACAGGACATAGGATCAGATCACTAATGAAGATACCAGCAAGACAATGGCCATTTTTGCACATAAAACACAGTAACAACATGCAAGTGTAGAAGCAAAGGTCAAGACATTTTGGAAAAGTTGTTAAAGTTCAGGCATTGGGGCTGAAGATGGTCTCTAGTCGTTAAGGATTGCTACCTTGTGCTGGTAGCATAATTCTGCATCTTCCTAATGCCTTTTTTCAGATGCTGGTCCTTGGCGAAACATGCTGGACTGAAGAAATGACAGATCTGATTCAATACGGCAATTTATTCGTATGCCCTTACCCCCTCCCACACTCAACAGCAACCTTGGCTTTTTTTGTCAGTGACCAGCTGCTCTTAAAATCTCATACCCAAGTGCCATGCAAAAAAAAAAAAAAAAAAAAAAAAAAAAGGCACAAGAGAGCAGGAGAGGAGAAATGCTTTAATCAAGCCACCCATCCTGCAAACAGGCCCATGGTGACAACCGGTGCCCTTCACCGTTTGCACGAGAAGTCTCCCGCTCCGTCCCCACCTCTCCCCAGCCTCCACCCCCCCTGCCCCTTCCCCCCCATTTTGTAACTTGGGGGAGTTTAATCTGTATAGGGCAGTTTTACCTTCAGAAGTGCAGATTGCAGCTTTTGTACAGAGCTGTGTGTAAACCCAACTTGCAATTTGAGTTTAAATATGCCTCTCGATCTTATTCTGAAAAGCATTCCTCATCAGGAGAGCTGGCCAGGTAACAGACAAGCCACAATTACCTTTGCAAGCAGTTTTCAAATGGTACCATGCAATACTGGTATTCTCCTCCCCCGATCTGAAAATCCCACGTTTTCATGTTTTGCTCCTAGCAACTTCACTTCATTTTAATTATCAATATGTCTCATCAACATTAAACTAATCAGGATATGTTAATATGCATCAGAAGATTAATTAGCACTAAAAGCCACTCCAATTTTAGTTCGTGTTTCTGCACTGTCAGTCTGAATTTAATTACAAAATTTTAGCAGCAGTTCAGCTCCTAATTCTTTCTGCTTATCAGATTCAAAATAAAAGATGTTTTGCATGGCTTCACCAAGCATCGCACATTTTTCATAAGAACAAATTCATTATGACCATAATGATCTAAAACGGCAATAGCAAAGTGCAAAAACACTGTTCTGAAGAGACTGACGCCTGAAGAGACTTCCAGGGAGCAAGGAGTTTAACAAAAGGAGGTATATTCCTCTTGTGCATTGTATTCATATATTTTCATTTTAAATTTTCTTGTAAAGTGGCTATTCGTGAATTCTTCAGTTAACAGACCAGCGCTTTCACTAACAGTTTCTCCGCAAAGTCCTTAAATGAACGCACTAGACTTGTACCAGAAGCCTAAAGCTGCAGTGACACAAGCATTTTCATGTGTTCCCATAAACATCATAATCCTTTGAGCATGACCTAATCCTGTGCTCCCACTGACTCAGTTCCTCTTTGCTCCCAGCTCCTTCAGCTGGGTGACCAGGGCTGATGGCAGCATCAGCGTGACAGAGGGGATGGATGGATGGAGGTGCATAAACCGGGGCCAGAAGACACTCATCCCTCCTTCCAGCAACAGCCAGCTCAGCTGCCCCACTGAGACCGAAGTCCTTAACGCTAGCAAGGCTACTGAGCTCCTTCGCATTTCTTCTGAATTGCTCCAGTACCTTTAACTGGAGCCTTGCTTCACCTCACTGCTGTTAAACCCTCAGCAGCACCGGGGAAGCTGCAGCCCAAACAGAACAGGCATTTTGTGCCATTATATCACTAGAAGAAAGTGCCCTACAGGACTTGATGCTTTTAAGAGACTGAAATTCAAGAGGAAAAAAAGAAAATAAAACCTCCCAAAACCAAACATGAGGTTTTGATACCACAATATAAGGTTCAGATGACTTCTGGGTCTTGTGTTGCATGAGTTATTCCCATGCAGGCTCCTGTTTGTTCTCCTCAGAGATACGAGGGCAGCATGGCAGAGAAGTCAGCTGTACAGTTTCCCCGGCCCAAACCACCAGCCATAGCAGACCAGGAGGGATGCTCTGGTAACGCCAGAGAAGAACAAGCCAGGAGGAACAGGCTGACAGCAGTGCGGTCAAGCTCCAGTGCTCCTTTGCTTCCATTTGAGCTGAGCCAGTGTGATCATCAGACTTACATGAGATTTAACAAGGTTTCAGGTTCAGAAGGAAGAAATGTAAATGCCTTATAAGATCACAATGTTCTCCCTCACAGATTAGAGGGACATTCCACAGATGATTTAGAGGGACTTTTTGTTTTTAATGGTAAAAACACACTGGAGCCTATATTCAGAATATATTGCTTCAGTGCACTGCCACTGGGATGAAAAGATTTGATGATAAAAGTCTAATTTAGCCTGTCAGCTTAGTTAGCTAGACACTTAAACTGTATTAACTTGCACAGTCCGGAGGGCTAAATGCAATTGTGCCTAAATCAATAGCTAAGCAGCAACTCTACATAGTGTTACAAGAGCTAGTGGCCAGATGTTGGCCATACTGGACACAGCTGCAAAGGGGCTGTAGCCTCCTCTCCTCCCTCAATAAATACTCCTTTGATATGACCCACTTAAAAAAAAAAAAAGAAAAAAAGAAAAAAAGAAAAAATCTGAGGGATAAAACACTGGCTAAATGAAGGCAGTGGAAATGGCTCAGAGCAATGCAGGAGACACTCCACTTAAAATCACCAGCACTTGACTTCTTTTGTTCACAGGCATGAGTGCTCCATTTCCATTGCTTTTGTGATTTGGTATGTAGGATCCTCTTACTGGCGTGAACCAAGGGATCCTAGAGGCTCCGAAGGGATTACTGAAGCTGAGAGTTTGGCTTCAGGTGTGGAAATTGCTGAAGCAGCTAAGAATCAGTTTGCTTCCAAAGTGAATTCATGTGAAAAGGTGTTAACATGACAGCTCTTGAGTCAGGAGATTTAGAAACGCACACAACATCCAGCATGAGGAGCATCGACAGCATTAGTTTCTCCCAACACCCTCTCCTCGCCCTCCCTTACCTGCCCCTGCAGATCACAGCTCTGGTGTGACAGAGAGCTGCTCCTCTGCCCACTCTCTCCTCTGCAAGGCTAGCAGCCTCATCAGTGAGTCAATCTGGAAATTATTCTTAGCCATTTCAATTCTTGCCCTTCTGCTCCCTCATTCAGCAATAAAGCTTGGACTCGTTAGCAAGCAAAGTGTTAGAATCGGGACCACCTTAATAAGCATAGACAAATCAGACAGCATGAGCTAAGCAAGTGCAGGCAGCAGCAGTGAAGGCACAGTCTTGTCATAAAACATTCATCCCCAGGTACAGAAGTTCAAGCTGTTTGGAGAAAAAAGAAAACAAAAAAACCCAACCAAACCCACAATGCAAAAATTATAGGAAAAAAATAGTGTGAAGATTGCACTGCAAAACAATCCAGTCATGCTTTTTCTGTGTTTTTTATGCCAAAACGGTAATAGCTAGATACTTCAGGACTAGAAAAGTGCTATTTTGAGATTTTTTTCTAAAGAAAGAAACTAGAAATTTCTTTGGACACTTGTAGTTGTGCTCCTTTGGCACTGATTCCCCACTAGTCTCAGACATTCAAACTGCTTTCTTCATGTCAAAGTTTTCATGATATGGACACCTGCTCACGCCAAAACCATCCCTTTGTTTCATAAAGGCCACACACCAGCTATGAAGTAGCAATTATTTCTGGATGCTCTTGACCCAAGGTGAAATGTCTTGGGCTGTCCCATCCTGTTACCCCGTTGTCAAGTTAAAATTTGAGGCAGCTCCTATCCTCTTCACGGTATACAGACAAAACATGCTAAGGAGGGGGAAAGGTTGCTCTCTGTCGTTTAAAACATCTACTTAACATGTCATCCCACAAAACCACCCCACTAGCATCACAGGGATAGAGTAACACTTTTGCTCAAGAGCAAAGAGAAAAATAAGCATCAGCTATTTTAAACTACCCCTAGATTTACCACATGTCCTGCTGAAACTGTACCTTCAGACCAGTAGGGACTACACAATCTGAAAACGTGTTAAGGCCTTTCCCCCACCGTTCCCTGGTGGGGGACACAAAAGGCAGGCTGGTAAGGCAAGCCATGGAGGACCACCGTCAGCGGCCATCAGCCTTGATGGCAAAGGCAGTACCGCAGACTGCACATGACCTGCCCTGCATCGCAAACAGACTGGCCTGCGAATGGGTCAGGCCACAGGAACTTCCCCAGGATTTGTTACGATTAAGCCAGGCACTGCCAGCCAGTAGCTCTGTGCTGTTATGAAGAATAAGATCAAAAAATTGGTCACGGCTTCGTCACACTGTACCACTCCACCCGCGACACATATACCCATACACAGACTGCAAGGGATTGTATTAGGTATAATGCTACACTAAACAGAGCGGTAAGTAATGAAACACATTTTAAGAAAAGGCTTTTGGATTTCGTGCAAGGTAAGAGACTTCAGGAGCGTTAAGCACCTCTGAGATGGCACAGGGAAGAAAAAAAATGACACCTCAAGTTAACAAAGTCATGCTGCAGACTTTAGTACCTCAGATCTATTTTCTGAGCGAAGACCTGCATGATCAACACTTGCATTAAACTACAGAAGGGTCTCCATTTACTGTAATATACACACATAACACTAGGTAAGAATTTACACATATGCTTTGGATTTCTGCTGCTCTCAGAAGATGCTGGAACAAGTGAAGTGACAAGCAATTTACTGAGGCTTTGTACGTTATCTGTAACATTTTTACACTCTTTCTCATCCTGGAAATTCAACACTTAAAGAAATGAAAAAGTGTTACAGCCCATTTTTCATGAGGGAAACTAAGACACAAAGAGGTTAAAGGCCTTACCCAAGGTTAAACATCAATCAACATGAGAGAAGAACAAACCCAAAGCCTGCAGAGTCTCGTGACCAGGGAACCTTCTTCTTCATTACTCTGCCTCCCCTACAAGCAAATACCTACATTGAGAATTTATTCCTGTTGGCACACTATCGCATGGTAGTATCTAGCCATCCTGCCCATGCCTGGTCACCACAGCATTGAGCAGAAAGTGTGCAACATGCAGAAAAGGTGATATATCAAGGTATCTGTGAGGAAGTACCAAAAGGTTTCTACAAAATAAAATCAATACACTTCAAAAAAAAAATCTCAGAAGAAAAACAGGCGGGAATGAGTCACCTGATCTGACAATAAAACTAGTAACACACAATGTATGTGGCAATCCAAATTTGGATACAAACCAAAAAAGCTCTTTCCAAAATAGCTTGATAAAGAGTTCCAGCAAAAGAAAAAAAAAACCAAAACATTTTCTTCCTACCCACACTCCCTCTGTGTGACCTAGGTCAGTCCTACCTTATTATTTGCTTTTGGGGTCTTTTTTTGTCTTCCTTGTTCATCAAATCTTATGCTGAAGAACAGAGAATGAATTAGCGAATGATGCCAGGAGGATGATTTCACTTCAGAGGTCAAAAGGTTGGTCAATAACGTGACAACACCAACTTGCATAAAACAAGATCACCAACGCAAATGTAACCCAAAATTGGCACAGGTGCAAATATCTACACTAGAAAAGGAAAGAGTGGGCCAAAAGGAATGGAGAGAAAAATCCTCCTACGCTGGTCACGCTGTGTTTAGGTACTGCCTTTTCCCAGCCTGGTCAGTTGCAGGCACAGAGGAAACCCACAAGCTTCATCTGTCCTGCCTAAGAAGATCAGAATTTTCCTGTCCTCAGCCCAATTTCATCCCTCCCAAAGATTAAAGGAAACATGCCTCAGGGGGAAAAAATAAAAAAAAAAAAAAAACCAAAACCCCCAAACCACTCTTGCTCATAAAACTGCTTGCTAATATTAAATGTGGAATCTAATTTTTGCAATTGCTTCCCTTCAGACAGTCTTTGTTAAGTAAGAAAGTTAAGTATTAACAGCTATAAATCTCCAGGAGACTAGCTTTATTCCCAGCTCTTCACTAAATCTCTCGTATGACTGTTTGGACAGCCATTTCATCACTTTCTGCTTCAGTTTCCTGACCTACAGTAGGGAAACAACAGTTCCAATGCCCTGTGAAGTACAGGATAGTAGTAAATCTACAAAAAAGGAGGGCAGGAACACAATAAACAAGTTTTGGTTTTATACTTCACCTATTGCACTCTTCCATTATATGAAGAAGCAGGTGAAACCAATCTAAGCACTAGTCCAAAAATGTACGTATCTCAAGAAGAGATTGTCGTGGTTTAACCCCAGCTGGCAACTGAACACCGTACAGCCGCTCACTCACTCCCCCCTGGTGGGACAGGGGAGAGAATCGGAAGAGTCAAAGTGAGAACACTCGTGGGTTGAGATAAAGACAGTTTAATAGTAAAGCAAAAGCTGCACATGCCAGCAAAGCAAAACAAGGAATTCATTCACCACTTCCCATCGGCAGGCAGGTGTTCAGCCATCTCCAGGAAAGCAGGGCTCCATCACGCGTAACGGCTACTTGGGAAGACAAACGCCATCACGCCGAACGTCCCCCCCTTCCTTCTTCTTCCCCCAGCTTTATATGCTGAGCATGACGTCATACGGTATGGAATATCCCTTTGGGCAGTTGGGGTCAGCTGTCCCGGCTGTGTCCCCTCCCAGCTCCTTGTGCACCCCAGCCTACTCGCTGGTGGGGTGGGGTGAGGAGCAGAAAAGGCCTTGACTCTGTGTAAGCCCTGCTCAGCAATAAGGAAAGCATCCCTGTGTTATCAACACTGTTTTCAGCACAAATCCAAAACACAGCCCTATCCTAGCTACTATGAAGAAAATCAACTCTATCCCAGCCAAAACCAGCACAGAGATTTATACAGCCCATACAGGAGGAAGAACAAACTTCATCCGTGATAACACCTCAGCACTTTCATGCTTTGCAGCAGTTTTCAAAGGTAATCCTTGCATTAGTAAGTTTTCGTTTAACTTTGTTATAAACTCAATTTGCCAGGAAGAGCACTTACTTGTGGACTTCATAATGAACACGAGAACCTTGTGCTCACTCCTGACTTGCACCCTGAGTCATGACTAGTATTTCCCACATATTTCCATATGATCACATCACTGGCCAAGGACCATCTCTTCAGAAGCATAATCTACAGAAGGAGCACATTTACGTTATTACATCCAGAATCAGACGACAGAATGGAAAGCGGTTATACAATAGAGTATTTTTTTCATTCCAGTTTGATCTTCTGTCCTGCAAACAGCACCACAACGCTCATGAAAACCAATGCATTTCTGCTCTTCACCAGCCTCCCTAATTCCTCAGGCAATTACTTCAATAACCAATTTTCTGAGATTAAAAGGTAACCTTCAAAAGTATAATAGGGGTTTGAAAAACATAATGAAACAGGATCAATCCAACACCATAAAGTATGCTGGCAGCAAACTACGCAACTCCAGCCCAACCGCAAATGCCCTGGAGTCAGAAGGCCTCATCATAGCAGGCTCTAATTAAGCACTGTCAGCTGGAAGTGAGAGACGGGGCATCACTGCCTGCCTACGGCCTACACACCCAAGTGTGCATATTTTTCTCCTTTAACCTTTTCATAAAGGAATCTTGTGGGAAAATAGGACACCAGTGTCCCTCACGTTCATTTCTGCTCAAGTGAAACCTACGTTGTCTGTGCCTGTCCCCCAGCGGTGTTAACCCAGCCAAGAAGCACGTTTCTCCCCATTTTCCCGGCTGTACATCCAGCCGCACGTGATGCTGAAATGTCAAGCAGTGAGGGGCAGTCTTTAATAAATGCCACGCTGCCCTTTTCACTGCAGTGAAACACTGCTACATGAAGCTAATTGCACTCAACAGACGAACTAACATGAGCCATTAACCCTTGCTTTCACTCACCCAGAGGTGTTCAAGGGCTGCTTCAGCCCTTCTTATTATCACAGTCACATTACCATGTATGGTGCCCCACCACAAGCAGACTGGAACGTGCACAGTGTGTTCCTCCAAGAGGCATGTTAAAAAGAAGAGGAATTACTTTCAAACTCATTGAATAGAAAAGGAGGCATAGATATGGGAGAAAGTTGATATAAGAGAGCTTGTCTGAATCTAATCCCTTGCCTTTCTCAATAAAGTTTGAAAAGCACAGCGATGTCCCTGTGTGTGTGCCAGGAGAGCAGTATCACATATGTACCATCACCAGAGTAACACAACAGAGGTGCTTGTTCGCTGTTTGGGAGTACTCTAGTAGATGCGCTCCAGCTTCCACCAAAAATTAAATAGAACCCAAACCCCCAATAAAAAAAAAAAAAAAAAGGTGCTGTTAATCAAGATGTCTTTTTTTTTTTTAAAAAAAGGATAAAAGTCACGAGACCAAAAAAATCAAACAAGGCATTTTCCTTCAGTTGTTCTTTACAACAACTCAGAGAGATGAAAGGCTTTTTTCCCTTCAGAAGGCTTTGTATCGATTAGCAGAGAACACCACACATGCTAGCCTCCTTCAACTACAGGCACCGAAATGTGCTCAGGGTACACGTGCTCTCCTTTTGGTGTCAGTGAGCAAAACCAGCCCTGCCAGTAGTCATTACTGTCCGCTCTGACTTCCAAGGAGAGGGACTGGAGAGCTTGGAGTTAAAAGCCAAAGGACATCAGTCACAAGGTATTTCATTCATTACTGTTCCCTCCTGCCATGAGGGCTGGCATCGCCCTCACTGCAACACCCAGTCCCTGAAGATGCGAATGCTAGTTTTGTTTCACAGCTCGTGCTATAAATCGGCATTCATATCTTCCCAAAACATGTTCTCTGTCGCTCACAAGCACATGCGACTACTGACATCAAAAATGCATTTACTGACAGTGTGGAGCATTTCCTCAGCCCCCAGTGCCCTGCCCTGGGGACAATTAGCAGGATGGTGCCCCCATGACCACATCAGAACCTGCTGCTGCCTCCACCATTAGTCATCTTCCTGGGAAAGCCACCCCGTGAGCAGCCGGCTTCAAAGCCCGCCTGCGAGTAAGTGGCTAACCAGCAGCTGCTCTAGTTGTTCTCAGTGACTGGAATGGGCATTCATCCAAGGTTTGGGTTGTCTTTTTTTTTTTTATTATTATTATTCTTTTTTTAAGAAAAATTACTGTAACCATAGCAGGGAAGGAAAATTAGAAGGCCCCAAATGCATTTTGCTGAGCTTAAATTAGAGAGGAATGGGAGTTTTGGTGTGTGAACATTTGTGCTTTCTTATAAATAAAGAAAAGCAGAGCATGCGGGGGCAGGAAGGTGAAGGGGAGCAATACAGAAGTTAACACAAAAAAGTCCTCCTTTCAGGATAATTTCAAGCCTGATGAGTGAAGGAAAAAAATTTAAAAAAGCTATCCTGAGGCATCTTTCTCTCCTCTGCATCATAACAGATCAATGAACTAAGGGTCTTTTCTGCTGCAAGCAGACATCGGCACAGCTCAAGACCAGGCCTCAAAGAAAAGAAAGATGCTGCCATAGACAGAGATGTGTGGGATAAGGAGTTAATGCTGCTGAACATCAGCACTACTTAGTTGTTTGAAAGCAGAAGAGACTATGGACTTCTACTCACAAAGGGTGAAGAAAGGGTGCCCTTCACTGCCCACTGGGGTATCAAAGCACAGCTAAAAGTCACTCTTCCCAAAATCACATTGCAGAAATTTTGATCATCAATTGCTGACTTTTAAACCCTTCTGCTAAATTTGATGGAATGCTTTATTTGTACAGGCCAGTTCACAACGTCAGTTTGATCCTGTCAAGCAGGCCATTGGGTCTTCATCTTCTCCTGCGTACGAATCAAGAAGTGACTGCAAACAGATTATGAACGGTAGCGTCCTGTCAGACTGTTGCTCTTCTGCAGGCACCCAAGCTGAGCAACTGTCAGGACTAGCATAAAAAATGATAGTGCAGAAATTTGATGTAGGTATTACCTACAATGAAATAATTTTAAAAAATTGAAAACCAAGATCAGTGATCTATAAATATTACACTAGATCTCTGGCAGCTGACCACAAAGCATAAGTAACTAAAGCCCATCAATAGTCCTGAGAAGATACGTGATGGACCTTCAAAGGGTGTAATGGACACTAGAAACATTAGAAAAAGCCCATTCCTTCTTAAAATGTTAGCTCTTTACTTCAAACTCAACAAGATCATACTGAAATTACACACTTCATGAAGGACAATGTAGGGTTACCTTAAGTACATGCCTCACACAGCCTTTGCTATAAAAATCCACAGGAGAGAAAACTTTAATGAAGTGCTATTAAACACAAAGATACTCATTGCTGTTCAGCAAGCGCCTGATCAACTAATGACTGGAAACTGAGCAAAGGCATCGTGGAGGTACCTCTGCTGACAGTATTGCATTCCTTCTCGTCTTTACCGTCAACCTATGAACATAACTTGACAGCAAGATAAGTATTAACTAATATTCAATACCATTAGCACCAGCATTTCCCCCCTCAATGCATGTGCCATTTTGCTCTTTTACATTTAGCCTTATGTATCGTACCATGATGCTACTCCCACAGAGTCAGTTGAACCTTTGTTATCACTAAAAACTTCTGCAAGAGGATGAAAGAAAACTCAAATGAGATCTTGGTCCTCTAAACACACGTGTGACTGTATTTAAAGTTAGGAGGAGTTATACTTAGCTGACAAAGCAAGTAGATGCATTATGTCCTTCACATTAGAGCAAAATGGAAATAGTATAATTGCCTCCCACATATACCACTAAGAAAAATCTTTTTTGTTTATATTTGAACATCTGCAAACAGTTTGACTGCAGTCTGGGGCATATGCAGTGAGAACATGTGTGGCCTTGCTAGAAGCAGGTGTGGCCAAGTCCCTCCGTGGCAGCCTCCAATCTCCAACCCAGCACCAACACCAGTTTCCTCCAGAGCCCCAGCCCATGCTCAGACTGTGGCCAGCCACCCCGTGGGTGTCAGCACAACCACATGGACCTCAGCTCCTCATTTGTTCCTCACCATTGCAAAAGCTCTCACATTTCCCCAAGTTTGGGAGCAAGCTCTTTCTCCCACACTCAAATATCCCCAGGGGCCAAACACAAACCCTAGCTAAGCAGCAGGAGTAGATTCACAAACACCAGCTCACCGTTGATCCGGTACCCAGGGGGAAGTCATGAGGCTTTTCAAAACAATACATCACTTCCTATCATGCCAGCCCACCCCACACACAGTCACCAAACTCATCTTCCAAGAGGTGATGCAATGGTAAAGATTTGTGCACACTCCAGGAAAGAGTCCAGCCCTTGGTCTGGCTTCGATTTTGTTAAAATAGTGGTTTACGTTTTCTTTGGTGAAATCCCAATTAATACACAAAATAATTCTAGATTGCTTTTCTATAAAATGTTGTGGTTTGAGTTGGAACAGGATTAGTCCTTCCAGAGCAACACTGCAGCACAACCCTGCGACAGAGCTCGCTTATCATTAGGTGCTATTAAGTAATAGACTGTAACTGTGAGGAAACGAAGTGACACTGCAGAAATTTGAGGTATCGGGCTCCTTATCTACTCCTATAAAAGCCTGCTGAATGTCCTTCAACATGATGGGTTAACAACAATTGAGAGATGTTGCAATATTATGAACTACTTTTCTATAAAGTTAGCATAAAAATAAAATACAAGATATAACACCTCATTCTCACACAGGAAAGATTGCTTATTAAACACGAACACAACCCACTTACGCAACCGATGTTTAACTGCAGGCTTCTACAAGGTCGACCAAGAATTTAAGTCAGCGCTGAGGGAACTGCTCCCTGGCTCAGCACCCAGACCCAAGAAATTAGACTTAAACTCTCTCTCACCTCCTCTGCCCCAATCCAGCATTCGCAATTAGAGAACTGAGAAGACTATTGTTTTAACTGGGAGCAAGTTTGAGCATTCAGGGACGAGAAGATGCAGCTTCCACTCACTCTTTAATTATTGGTAACCAAAGGACTACCCACACGCACAGAGTGCAGCGTTAGAAGCCTCGTTCCATTCTCTTCAAGTACTGAGACTTAGTGCACTGTGGAAGGTTTTACTCCCCAACAAATGGCCTTTTATCTATATGGCTAACAGTGAGCATGAAATTCTGCAGTAATACTCATGAAACTTTTTTCTTTTTTTTAATACAATAGTTAGTGGGCATTAGCATCTCATTGCATGAGGAATCCTCCTGACTAAGGACAATGCTTGCCTGCTGAGTGGGCACACCCACTCAAGAAACAACAAGAGGAAGTAAGTCGCATCCTGCAAAACATATTTAATGTAAAGCTCATTACCCTGCTGCTTGTTGAACAGGATAGTGGCTTCCTCTGGTGTGGCAATAATAGAGGCTTTCACGAACAAACCCTGGTCCACAAGGAGTCAGAAATATGGTTGCGTAAACACAGTCCAGCACATGTAAATACCCGTGAGTTGTTAGTACCAGAATGAACCAAGACATGAGGCGCTTTGGTGGAAAAGAAAAAAAAAAAAAATCTCAGACTGATTATTTAAAATACCTAAGCACACTTTTAATCACTAAAGCAGTAACAGAGATTGAATGATAACTGTGGAATCACTTACTACATATGTTAAAGTTACCTGGGCTCATGTGAGCTCAGCTGCTCATTTACCTTGTACACAGAGAGCTTTATAAAAACCAAACCTACTAGTCAGGCTTTTTAGTCGTAGTGGTCTTCAGCCATTCTCACACACACAAGACTGCACAAGGCGTATCGTCAAATACACTATGAGTAGCGATTTCTGCACTGCAAGAGCAGACTTTTTCTTGTTATCTTATAGCCTATTCATTAAAAACTCCTTACAACTGAATAGCAAATTTATTGTCCAGTTAGAAACTAAGCAAAGGCCCAGAGAATTTAATCCAACTACAATTGCATAATCTTTTGTGTCCAGCTAGTACAGTATTTACAACAAACTCCAGATGAGTCTCTTGATTCCATTTCACATTTTTTGCTTGCAGCCTACATCCAGGCTTCACACTGAACTACAGCATATCCACTTACCATTGCCCATTATGGTTGTGTATTGTTTAGAAAAATAAACATTAGACATAGACACATTTGGGCCTTTATTTTAAGGTTTGAGTTAAAAAGCAAGAAGGGAGGGTGAAGAAACCCCAGCCTTCTCCTTGTAACACAATTTCTACAATCAGACAGTAAAGAGCAACTGCCAACTGTGACAGCACACGTGGCCAAGTCACTGGTGTGCACCATTTAATCTGAAACACACAGCTGAATCAATGCTCGATACAGCTAGAGGGAGAGCTGTCGGGGTACTTGCCAGATGTCTAGCTCAGATGTCTAGCTGCTAGTGATATCACTGTCAGAAACGATTCAAGGACAGGCTTTTTCCATCATTTAAAAAAAAAAGGGGGGGGGGAGGACAAATGCATTTCAATCCACACAACTCCACGAGACACTTGAGGAAAGGGAAGGATTAGGGAAGAGAGAACTACAAAATGCAGGAGAAAATGAAGCACTGGTGTGTTACTTAAACACCGGCAAACAGGAAGCGAAGGCTTCCTTTATAGCCACATCCCGCCGCACGGGTCCCACCAGCAAGCCATGCAGGCGAGGAGGAAGCAGCCCCATCACATGACATCCCAAACACGCTCGTAGCTATTTTTACATAGCCCTGACTGGGTTACAGCAGTCACTGCTTACTTCAGAGCAGAATGCCTGTCAAAATAAAGAAATAACATTCACTGTTCTCGCTGGCAAATCGAAAGAGCATGAGGTTTTGCTAAAATGGGTAGCAAAAAAGACAGACCTGCACACAATTACATATGTGCTGAAGCGATTATGGATCCTACCCCTTCATTCAAGGCCACTGTAAGCAAAGCAAGTGCCTCTTTCTAAACATTCAAATATTTCTCCTGCTTCTCATGATTTAAGTTCATTTTTGCTTTCCACCTTATGAGCAAACCCACAGTCTCCAAAGCCCAGACTTGACAGTACCACGGGCTGCTTTGGCACCTCTTATGTAGATTCTTTTAAGTGCCATATTGTTTTAATAATTAGAGAACATCGGCAATTACTTTTATCAGAAAGATTCCTGATTGCTTTTTATGCCCCGGGCCATTCCGTGGAATGGCTAGAAAGTAAATACTTATTCTATACTATAAATTAAAAAAAAAATTCTTTACATCAGTTTCACATTCATTCTCCTCCATTTTGTAGATACACAATCACTGTATTTCCAGACACTCATTTTCCAACTACCTGAGGAATGATAATCAGGTACCCACCTACCTTGCGTACAGACCTCAGACTTTATCACAGACTCCACGTGAATAAAGATGTCCACAGTTGGCACCAAATAACAAAAGGTGGCTTAATTCCTGTTATCACACAGGCAACCACAAACAATCCAACCTTCTAGCACTGGGCTTTGCTCATTAATGTTGGGTTCTTCAAATATGACAAACAACTGCAATTCTGTAGAATTTTAAAGAATTGTTTAGGAACACTAAGACACTTCAATACATTGATGAAATCAACATTAACACAAGCCCATTCTTTTATTTCCTTGACATCAAGGCTTCAGCACCTTGACATGTAACGGCATCAAAAGGAGCCACAGAATTCCACATGAAGCCAGAACAAAAGGCTTCCATAACATTAACCACCTTGACATTCCCAAACAAAACCTGAGGTCTTTCTTTAAAGCATGGATAGTCTGCCTTCCTTTTTTGTGAATTCCTAATGGATGTCAGAGCCACACATTAACTAGGATGCCACTGTATGAGAGAAAGGCATTTTTCCTCCAAAGCATCACAGGAGCAATTTAAGGACCTTTGTAGTTAACTATTGACAAATACCATTCTTGACATTTCCAGCCATAATTGCTGGCTCAAAAATGCAACTTTAGAACAAAGTCTTTCCTGTTCCCACTACCTGCCCTAAGTTTTACACCAAAGGCTTAAGTTCTGCTTTCATTTACAGGAATGTCAGTGGAAGACAGCAAAGATTTAAACTGATAAAAACAAGTATAGAAAATAGACCATACCAGAAGAGATACCTAAATCTTCATACATGCTACACAGTTAGATTCTGTTTGTATCACAGAAAGAAAAGAGAACTCAGTACATTTGAAATCTTTCCCAGATTTGCAAATATGCCATTCTGGTAGTGATTTCTTGCCACTTTTTGTACCATTGCTGGTTTTAGTAAGACAACTTAAACACACTCGGCAAGCCTCACTCAATACAGATGCTAATTTTTTCCATGGTCAGTGCTAAAAAAAATTTATCAAAACAAAGTCTTCATTCTTCAGCTCTTAATGATTTTAATAAGCATCATGTGTTTTTTAGAATTACAAAAAATTACCACTCCCAGGTTGTGAATGCAGAGGTCCTGCTGCTATGAATTACAGATCCCCATCAAAAGCATCGATCCTTTAGTGCTTGCCACTCTTCCAGCTATGCAAGGCCCTTGTGTTTAAAACGTTGAGCATTCCTTAAATTAGGACTCTCCAAACGACAAAAACCATGTCGCTTTAGAGAATCTTGCAGCCCCTTTGGCCAACTCATTTTTCTTCAATTAGATCTAAATTTAACACAGTCTTACAAATTTTCAACTTATCTGTTACCCTAAAGTGTAGGGCTCTCCTCACAAGGCTTTAGTCTAACACGCACACACACACAAAATTGCCATTGTTAACACAAGGGAATCTTCACTAGCACAGAGCTGCTGCAAAAGGAAAGCTGAAGCAATGTGAAGTCACCCGCTACAGACAATGATGTCCAGCTTGTGCTCTGCACGCAGGGTGCCTGTGACTGGAGTCCACGCTGACCACAGTGAGATCAGCAGCCAAATATAACCCAAAGGCAGTCTCCTTACTGCTGTAGGTCCTCCTCCCTGACAATACAGCAGAATGGCATTGATCCAAATGGATTGCATTAAGACATTAAAGCTTACGTTATTTTATGTATCCTGCCTGAACCACAAGGGAATAAGGTTGTTGGAAACACAAATGGGTTAGAGCAAGAAGAATACAGGTGAACAGCCAAGGAAGCTACAAGCTAGAATGCAAAACACAAAAAACACGCAGACAGGTGCAGGGTGTACAAAATAGTAAAGAGTTTTTATTAGTAGGTATTGGATTTCTATTTATTCCTGGTGTAGCTATATTTCATAATCTTGTGTAACAGCAATCGGCTGGCAATCATCAAAAGCACAAAGCCCTTCAACATCAGTCCTGTAGTGTTAAGCCCCTGTTAAGTGAGCAGAAAAAAGGTGACAGACAAGTTCGCATGGAAACAAGGAAACAAGAAGGTGAATTAAAATCAACAGACTCATAGAAATTCCAGGACAGAGGCCACACAGTCGTGATTTCAGGAGGAATTAAACAGCGCATGCCAGCACAAAGATCACTAGAGCTATGATTACTCCTGGCAGCTACTTTTCGGAGCTGCTCTTCCCCATATTTACAAAGGAGGACATGTCTCCCTGAAGTTCAGTCCCATAAATACAAACAGCAAATAACAGAAGTGACTTCTGCCACTTCAGCTGGAAATAATGGTCTTTGCTCAAATTGCACTAAACACCATAATTAAAACTGATGAGAAAAAACAGATCCCATTCCTCAAAACTGGCCAGTTTCTCAGCCAAATACAAGTTAGAATGTGTCTGCATGAGTTGCATGGCAGAATTCTTTCATTTAGATACTTCCCCCTTCCACCAAAAGATGTCAGTGGAAAAAAATCCATCTTCTCAATGGCCTTCCAAACATGTTTCATTTATTTATTTTTAAAAATAAAAGACAGACCAGTCAGCATGGTCCATGCATTGAAAGTTCAAGTCCCAGAGTTTACTCAGCACAATTTGTTTATATGGATGTGACTCCACTGATCACACCAGACACGCTGCAGATTTGCCCTAACGCAAGTAAATGCCAGATCATACATGTAATCATAGAATCACAGAATACCAGGTTGGAAGGGACTTCAAGGATCATCTGGTCCAACCTTCCTTGGCAAAAGCACGGTATAGACAAGATGGCCCAGCACCCTGTCCAGCCGAATCTTGAAAGCATCCAATGTTGGGGAATCCACCACTTCCCTGGGGAGATTATTGCAATGGCTGATTGCTCTCATTGTGGAAAATTTTCCTCTTGTGTCCAATCGGAATCTCCCCAGGAGTAATTTGTACCCATTACCCCTCTCTTTTCCATGTGACTCCTTGTAAAAAGGGAGTCTCCATCTTCTTTGTAGCCACCCTTTAAATACTGGAACATGGTGATAAGGCCTCCCCTAAGTCTTCTTTTCTCAAGGCTCAACAAACCCAGTTCTCTCAGCCTTTCCTCATATGGCAGGCTTCCCGGACCTTTGATCATCTTTGTGGCCCTTCTCTGGACCCTCTCCAGCCTGTCCACATCTTTTTTGTATAGCGTAACACATCTTTTTTGTATAGTAAGAGAGGGCACACCTTCCATCTGATGGGCTCCTATGGCAAACAGCATGCCATTGGGATTGGCAATGAGGACATCATAGTTTCCACTCCTGGCAAAACAGTGCCACTTTCATTGCCATTGCTAAGTAGCTAACTAGGAGAATGTGATTTAAGGACAGACAGACAAGGATTTACATGTTCACATCCACATTTGTGGATGCCCAGAATTACAGTCAGGTTCAAGCAGATTGTGAAAGAACGGGAAGAGGACTGAATGGTAAACTACTTTTATAACAAGTGAGGCATGGTCTAAGCTTCTACCTGAGAGCAACCACAGCTCTAAGAAAATTGAAAGCCTGTTATGTATGTCAAGATTTTTGAAAAGAGCAGTTTAACACACAGACTTTTTTTTTCCACACAGAAGCTTCTCAGTTCCACCAGGACAGATTTAAGCTTTGCCTAGGGGAGGGGAGGAAGTGAATGAATCTCATCATTTGCAAGACAGAGCTGCCAAGTGCAACGGGAGGCTCCTTGTCTAGCTACCTTATCACACCAAGGCCCAGTGTTTGAAATCAGGCTAAACTTGGAATTCTCCAAATTGGACGTAATCTGAGAAACCCAAAGATGGCCTGTGAACATGGACTATTCCTGACTTCAAAAAAAATTTCAGAGGAATTGTCATTTAAAAAAAAAAAAAAAACCCCACACCAAAAAAACCCCCAACAGTCAGTAGCCTGTTCTTGCCAGCAATGCAGCAGCAAGCAAGCAACAGGAAAGAGTCAAGACAAAGCTGTCTTCAGACTGCAAATTTGTTGTACACAATGACAGGCTACTGAAGAGAGACCAGAATTATTTAAAAGAAATGACTGAATGATAGCATGATAAGAGCCTGATTATTTTTGGTAATGCCAAAGGGGTTTTTTTGTTAATTAAAGGACTATGAAGAAAACTCATGTAGATTTTTAAATTATTGGCTGAACTGTAAAGTGCCTCAACAGAAAAGGAAACCATTAAAAAAACCCCCCAAAATCTTCAAAGTTAAAAGATGCATCAAAACTTGCAGGATTCAACACAGAAAAGATGGAATTACCAAACTCTTCAGAGAATTGCTCAGCAGACATTTAATACACGCAAAGAGCAGTTTAACTACAGTTAGAAATCAACAAAAATATAGATCATCACAACAAGTTCCAGAAGAGTGTCTTGGAAACCTCTGTCTAGGGAGTCCAAAGCCAAGGTCTGAAACCTGAAACAACACTAGTGCTACAGAGGATCCACTGAAGAGCAATAAAGACATTCAAACAGCATGATGGATTTACACACAGTGAGAAACTGCAAGAAGCATTACAAAGGAAAGGAGTGGATCAAGCTTTAGCAATCTGATCAAGATTATCAAAGACAAGAAACCTGAATAATCTACGTTGTTACTTTATTCCAAAGCTCCAGACATTCAGAAATAAAAGGCAGTAAATTAAGTCCATGAATTTTGGAGTCTTTGAAAGCAGATCACAGTTAGAGCTCCTAGAATAGCTGGTGGAATACATCTGTTTATGGCTAAGTCAAAACATAAATATATCTTGTATTTCATTAAAGAATTAATTTCCAAATAAAACAACTGAGACTTCATATGTACATCTAGTGAACTGATTTTCTCCCCCTCTCCAGACAAATTTAAAAATAATTACATGTGCTTCATCATTTCAGGAGATAAGAATCTCGTTTTTGCTGCCTTGCTCCATAGGTAATTGTTTCCAACTGTAAACTTAGGCACGAAGTGCTACTTATGCAGATCCAGTATGATTGTACATCCACTGTGTAAAGGTGCGTAGGACTCCGTGGTTTGCATGGCAGACAGTAAATACAGCCATGATGATAAACATAAAATCCTGACCACAAATAGCAGATCCCAAATTGCTTGTTAAACAACACAAGACAGAACTGTATACACAGAAACCCAATAAAAAGAGGTAAGGGCTCAGTTCAGACTATCTCTTTTTAAGCAGTACTAATGAAGTGATGGCAAAGTATTGTTTAAAATTAAAAAGGAAGTATTTTTCTTCCTCTGAATGGATCTAATTTTATTTTCTCGTGCTCACAAGTTCATCACACCCCTGATTTCGGCAGGACAGGAGACTGCAGCAAAGCAGAGCAGCAGAGAGCACAGAGGAATGTTTACATTCCTCAGCAGTGCTCTCACTGACTTCCATACCCACTAAAAAGAAACAAATGTCATTATCAACTTTAAAAAAAAAAAAATGCATACAGGAAACTTCATTTAGGATTTTGGACATGTGAGGGAACTTCACTTTTTAACTGCTGCAAGGACTAATTCAAAGGCCACTTTTCATCAGCACAGCTGTTCGGCCAGCTCTTCAGTTTTGCTTATGTTTTTGTTTTCCGAGACAGGGGATGTCTGTTAAAGGTTTTTTCTGTATCTCCAGCCAGAGGCCCTTCACATGGGTGCAGCTCGCTTTCTGAATACTTGCTACAGATGGTAGCTGCTAATTGAAAACCCATCTTTAAACAAGTAAACACATCTTGACTCAAGTTCTGAACTCACATTTAGTAGGAACATAATGCAGGTTTCGTTGCCGTTAATTATAATCCAAACATCTCTATAAAGGTTCAGCTGCCTAAGGTCACCTGCCTGAGGAGGTTATGCATTTGAACCCATCTGCCAGCATCCTAGCAGGAACCACCATCTCTTACACTTTGGTGAGACCAGACTATTTCAGGGATCATCTAGTCCTGGAGCCTGTATATACACTAAGAAAGCCAAAACCAGGTCTGATCTTTCTAGGAATGTTACAGACATTTATGTATCTGGTCATAAGTGAACAGGAAGGGAAAAAAATCTTATATAACAACAGAGGATTTTATATAATACTACTTTATAATACTACAGGATTTCAGATGCTATTGCTGGAATCATCCCACTGAAATTCCCCAAATGATTTTTTTTTCCCCCAAGGAACTTGTGTTAAAACATGGAATAAAAGCAAGCTTTGGGATACGTTTTAAAATAGCACATTCACTGATGAGTTGGGCAGCAATTTGTGCCCCCATTCTTGCCCCCTCCCTCCTTACTACTCAACTGCATTTCCTTATTTAAGAACCTTTTTAAAAACAAATCCACATATTTCTAAGCAAATAAACTTTGGATTGCAGCTTGCCCTACAGACACAGTAGTTCACCTAAAAAGAAGCATAAAAGCCTAGTTTTAACAAGTGATCAAAAGGCAGTCCCCTCCTTTCCCTGAGGGTGAAATTTGTTGCATATCATGTTTATTAATCCAGATCAGCAATCCCAAAAGAGAGGTCAAAAGTTAACCCCCCTCCTCACTGATTTATGTTGTGGCAGTAGCCTTGTGTCAAACAACAACAATTTAAGCTACAGTTTTATGCACACAGTTGCCTTGATTAAAACAAACCAACCCACACTGTCAGGACTGTTTTCTTCAACATAGGGCTTACACTGCGCACGGTCAGTGCCTGATGAGCTGACGGCTGCCAGCATGGACCCCGCACACACAGTCATAGGGAAAGTCATCTCCTCACCGCCACGGCAGCCAGGATAAGGACTTCAGCGAGCAGAAACTTCTCCCAAGTTTCAAACCAAATGCGACACAAGGAAGCGGTAACTCACTCCTCTACTTCTCCATATCCCCCATGGGGGATTTTTGAGTAGGATCTACACAGACAGACCAACCCAAAAGTTTGAGTCCTCTCAACAGACAAATTATCCAGACCATTGTTGTACGGGTTGGTTGGACAGTGGCCCGAACAATAAGCTGTTTTTAGAAAACCTAGGATTCATCCTCTTATGCGGCATGAGGGAGGGATTTAGCCTTAATTTAGCACCATTTAGAAAAGATTACCCTTTAATTGCAATAGGAGTTGGCAGACCCGGGCAGCAATGAAAAGCCTTGATCCTGCAAAGCTTCCAACCGGCCAGCGACAGCTCCACGGCCAGGAGCGGAGAGCCGCCGCGGGCGGTCCCCAGCCGGCCGCCAGGCTGGGCACAACGGCCGCCCCGGGCCGCCGGGGCCCGGCGGGGGCGAGGAGGGGCGGCGGGGGGCACCGGCGGAGACACAAACCCCTCATTCATCGGCATGCAGATCAGGAAGAGCCTGCGGTGCTGAGGGGCAGAGAAGCTGCCACAATGCACAGGGAGGAGGCGCAGCCTTTAGAAGGGCTCAGATGTAAATAAAACATAGGGCCCAGACCGGCAGTGGCTCAGCTCGGGGCCCTGACTGGTTCGGGCAGGGATGAGGTATCGGGGGAGATGCCGATTCCTTCCATTTTGGTATCAGTCTGGCCAGGTCAGCAGAGGCACCTCCCCGCAGACCTCGGCTCGCCGTGCCGCTCTGCCATTCCCTGGTGACAGGCTGAGAGAGGCATCGGGCTGTATTTTCGGGCAGCGAGAGCTCTGCCGCAGCAGATGCACGACATGCCTCAGGTGTAGGGTTGCCAGATCCCTGCCAAGATCCAGTAGCTCACAGCCACTCAGGAGCCCGTTACAAATGTCATCTAATTTGGAGCAATCCTAATGCTCTTCCAGAACGGGGTCCAGGAAGATTTAATTCTTGTTCAAACAGATTTTGCTGCAGCATGAAGCTGGTCTTACATCTGTGCTTGAACAATAAACTGGAATAATCCCAGTTCAGGCTGGCATAGGACATCCCAGAGCCTACTGCACCGTTTAACTCAACCCAGCTTTATTTTTAAAAGTTCAATGAAAAGTAGTAATTTCTATGCATAGACAAGGCCATAAGCCAAGTTTAAATCTCCTCCCCCTCCACTTCTTACCCGTGCTTGGCAGCGCCTGGCATTTCCGACTGCCTCGGGCCTGAAAGATGATGCTACTGCCCAGCTGGCTGAGCCATGTGAACATACTGGGAACCAGGGAGGGAAGAAAGAGGCTCTTCAGCAAGGAGGCTGGGAGCTGAAGAAGAAAATTGTCAGGACAGGACTGATTAGATGAGGAGCCACGAGAACTACTAGTGTCAAGGGAGGAAACAAATCTTATAAGGAGGAGGCAAAGAGCACGTGTCCACGGGAAAAGATAAAGAGAAGACAGTCAAGGCAGTGGCACAGGGTAACAGTGGCAGCAGGGAGATCAAGGGAACCTGCACGGTCGGCAGAGACTGCAGCGGAGTTCAGGAGGAAACAAAGGAACAAAACCAAGGGCAGGAGGAAGTAGGAGTGGGAAGAAGAGAGACGAGCCTGTAGCTGCTCGACCACATTGCCCTTCAGATATAAATGGGCAGCCAACTGTCCTCATCCCCTTTGTGCAGTAACTGCTTCCAACTCCTTAGCCTAAGGCTAAAGTTTGTCTCCCATGCTGGTCTCCGAGGTAAAGATCAAAAAGCATGGCCTCCAACAGAGCTGTATGAGAGTCCTTAAAAATATCACACATTAACCAAATCTAGCTAATGAGCAACTGTCAAGAGACACAAGTCTATTCAAGACATTATTTCAGTCTAAGTCTTTACATAGGACAGGGAGATCGTGCTAGCCGGGACAAGGAACACTGCTGTTTTAAACTTAGCAGTATGCGAGAACTACACTTTTTGTCTAGTTTCCACACATGCAAGACCACCATTTCTGACCTTCTTTCAGTTGCAGCAGAAGCTACAGAAGAGAAAGTGGATGACCAAACTTCAGTTTCAGCAAGTAAGGACATACTAGTTGGAAATACTGTGGGTTATTTGAGAACAATACCTGACTTGAATAATTGTGTCATTTGCCCAGGGCGTTCTTCCCTAAACATTGAAGTTCCCTTCAACACCAAGTAGCCTGGCATTGCACTCAAAAATGCCTTGGAAGACACTTTAGAGGAGCAAACAGTAGTGGGATTTTGACTTGCTTGTTTTGGTTTTTGATGAGGAATACATTTTTGCAAGTTATATATTCAGAGTGCTTGTGTAATACTATCTGACTGAATAAACCACTGCAAAGTACCACGTTCTTGGCATGCTGATAAAAGAAGTTCATTGCACTGCCACTCTTCCCAGGACCAAATGTGAAGCAATTCTGCATGCTCTGGTGCAACTGCATGGATGCTGAAGTTACTGCCAACAGACGACTGAAAGCATCTAACTACATTTAAGATGTAATGTGCTGAGACACGCATTACATGTAGACAGAGTGGGCCCGGAAGGAAACCAGACCCCAAATATGCAATACGTATTTAATGCAGCCACACAGCAGGGACACAGCAGGTAACGCTGAGATGTTTACAGTGCCATGGAGTGCATTAAGCTACACCTCTGTGTTCAGCTTCATGAGCTGCTGTAGCACATCTCCATTCATGTTTGCCCTGCTCTGGTCACAAAGAGGTAATTGATCAAAAGTACATTTTCCCAGATTTAGAAGAGTAAGCAAGAGACTGTAGTAAAGAGCAAAGTCAGGACTGAAGTAAGTTTTAAAGCTACGTTCTTCAGTCTTTCAGAATCAAACGCATGGCTCTTCTTAAGGGCACACTTAATAGCACGCTACCTCCCCCCCCCCCCCCCCCCATTTTCTCGGATATTATTACACTTCTTTGCATTCACTGCCACTGCTGCCATTGCTGTTCATTCCTAAACGAAACATAGGGTACGTCTGTACAGGACTAATGTCTAAAGCATGATTAATTCAAAACCAAACTACAATCCCAACACAGAACTGAGAGAAGCAGAGCGCCCCATCTTGCACTTGGTGACATACTTAAGCAGATCAGTTTTATTTTTTTTAAGACTACAAGGAAGAATTCTCTTTCTCTCCAACAGCTCATTTCACATTTAGAGCTGGAATTCGAGCAAGTTGGTTTGTTGCATTATAAATAGACGCTGTTTTCAGGCACATGAAGGCATCAAAGTTAAAGAAAAACTAAAGAAATGGAGCACAAGGAATCCTCGCTGTCCCCACAGATGTTATTCAAATTCCTCAAACGTACCTTTTCCATTATTACAGTGGTTTTCTGCACTCCAGGAAGAAAGAGAAACAGAAATATACACATTATCTACAGTCCTGAAATTTCAAGACACTAGATGTCCAATGGGAAAACACTATAACTATGCTCTGCTGCAACACCAGTTCCAAACGCAGCATTAAGACTGATCTTAAAACACAAGAGGAAGAGCTAAACAGTCCAAGCCTGTGCACTGGAGAATATTCATGTGCACACAGACACCAAGTACTGGGCTGTTCTTGATAGCTCTGGCAATCTTTTGCAAGTAAAACCTAGCTTTAGAGCCTCATTGAACCAAGAGGCAATGGAACAAAACTCAAATCTGCATAAACTCCACATCTTGTGGAGGCTCTATTCCCTTGTACAGCAGTGCCCACTGAAGATTAAGGCCACATTCTTCATGCAAAGCCTAATATTATGTGCAGTAAGACAAAGCTAACACGTGACTGACACAGCATGGTACTAGGCAGCAAATAGAGGAGCCCAGGGCAAGAGAAATACTTTCATCAAATTAATCACTTTCTATGGAGATGACCTTGCCACAGAGAACAATGATAATAAGATGAGAAAATACATTCCTTGTGAAGCACACATAGAAATACAGTGTCAACCTTAATGCTATTTCAGGCCTATTGTGAGTAAGTACAGGACAGGCCTGTTGTGAAAATAAGGGCATACACAACCACGCTGATCAAGAAGAGGCACGGTAGACCATGGGGTCGATAAGCGCTCTTTGAGGCCGGTTCTCACAATTCCCAGAGCCAAGAACCTTAAAAGGGAACAGATGCCTCGCAGGGGCTTCGTCAGCCCCGAAAGCCTCCCCGGATGAGCCAAATTCCAAGAGACGTTCCCCAGCTGCAGTCCCACACGCTGAGGAGTATGAAAGGAATGAATGCCTTACTATGCTCCCCACAAACCCTAACAATGGGGAGGTCAGAGGGAACATCAGACCAATTTTGATGTTAACAGGCTTTGTGTCACGTTAAAAGGGTCCATTTGCTTCAGTCCCAATAACTCATTTATATTTTAGGGCACTTGACCACACAGGCTAGATTAGAACAACCAGCTACAAACCAGTATAGTAGCTAATGTAGATCTACACAGCCTTTGTTCTGTGTGGATGTACCTGCAGATATTAGCAGCTCTCTGTCACCACATTTCTTACTGTACTCCTGTTGTTTGGTTTCTGCCTGTTTCCCAAGTCAAACGAGTAGGCAGCAAGGAATATTTAGAGACATTTCTCTTCATCGTCTCCTTCCACAGAGCGGATAAGATCAAGCTGATTTATTAGTAAGTCCTAGGGCGGGGGGTGTCTCAAACATGAAACTGCCAGGAAAGCTATGCTCTCCCTACCCTAGCACATATCCATGAGAGACTGAAATACAGAACACTTTGATAGGAAAGTTTTCCTCCAAACTTCCAGGCCAGCCGATGTTCAAGTCCACTGTCCCAGCAGCCCTGACACAAAGCCTACCTCCCAGCCCTCAGAGGCTCCCTTATCTTCCTGAAAACCTCCCAAAATTCAGAAAGGAGAGTCACAAGCTAAGATGCATACTTCAAGTCTGATTTCTACTGGCCACGGACCGTCCTAGGTACAGTTTCCCTCCAATTCACCATTGTGCTTACCTCCACTGGGGACCCAGGAGGACAGGAAAGTATAACCAACCATGGCTCACTTGAGTCAAAATTAATCCTGGAACACAGGATTTTTCCCATCCCAGAACTCCACAGAAGTTAAAGGTGACCATAATTCATGCACACCATTCTAGGAGTTAAACAGCAGTTTGCAAGGATAGAGGGTAGAATGATGCAGAATACATGCAGGGGTGAGAGGAGGGCTTCAAAACTCCTGAACATGAGAGTGATTGGTAGGATCACTGCAAAAACCTAAATGCAGGAATAAAACTATAAAGCCTGTGAAATGCCTGACACTGACTGAAGATGACCCATCTCTGCATTCCTTTCCTAAGAGGTAATGCTGCAAGTGTCACAGCAGTCAGCATTCCTTCAGCCCTCCTGAAATCCAGTCAAACAACTAACATATCTCACATGCTCCACTTGCTGAAGTCTAGATTCAGCTACTCAGTCCTTCAGCAAGTATTCACTGCCTAAATATAACTGGAGGGGGGGAATCATAAAAATGAGTTCAAACTTTAGAACTGTATCCCAAACTATGGTGCATATTATAAAGCACAGTATGTAAAAAACCATACCAAAAAATAAAATAAACTAACAAAAAGCAGCAGGATAACAGAATCACAGAATAGTTGAGACTGGAAGGGACCTCTGGAGATCACCTAGTCCAACTTCCCTGCTTAAAGCAGGGCCACCTACAGCAGCTTGCTCAGGACATTGTCCAGTTGGGTTTTGAATGCCTCCAAAGATGGAGGCTCCATAACCTATGGGAAAAGAATAGAAAATGAGAAAACAAGTTAAACATGGCACATTGTGTTTGTGGTTACTTATGTATGCGCTATGGTTCAGTCTTTAGTTTTTATGGACTGTTCTGTAGCAACACAAATACACTAGAGGCTGGACCTAAACAACTCCACAGCTGGATTTGTTCCAAGTGACTCAAATGTGCTCTTAAAATATTTCTATGATTACTGAAGGATCTTAGAACAAGACTTCATTGTAACCAGTGGGGGAGGGGGGAAATGTTTTAAAACACCCCTACTCCCCAAACACTGCTTTAATTTAGCCAGTTAATTCCCAGGGATTAGTTTGGATATTTTGGCTTCGGCCCACCTTTAAATAGCTTCCTGAATTGGACTCACAGTAGAGAACATAGGCTGCACTCATGCAAAAAAAAAGTACTAATAACCCCTCCAAGCAGAAACTTACAAAAATAGCTGCCTTATATTTTGCCTATTGTGTCTGAGTCAAATGTGGCTGAAATGAAGGCACTGACAGAGGTGCAGGTGGGAGCTAGCAGATGTCGTATTCAAACCCTCACATTGCACCCGAGAGCCAGAAGAGCCTGGTGCACACACACGCACGTTCCTACCGGCAGATGCTCCTCATCAGCATGTCCTGAGCCCTCGCCATCCATCCCAGCCTGAAACCATTGCGAGGCGAATCTCACTTATTCTCACACAGAAAGTACAGTCTCTCATCACAGTTTATAAGTCAGCTACGTGCTGTTGTGTGGCAGCTTCCCAGTGGAATATCCCCTCTTGCGCTGCTCACCATCATAGCAGCCAGCATGCTCACCCCAGGTAAACCACCCCTTGACAAGAAAAGACACACAAGCACCAAGCTGCTAACATGCAAATCTGCTGTAAAGATCACCATCAGCTCTCCACCACTGACAAACTTATCTATCTTGCAAAGATAAACTTTCATTTGAAGTTGGCTAGTATTTAGAGATAGTCACAAGAGAGTGAGACAGCTCTATTGTCTGGACATCATTACTTGTCCCGGGGCAGAAGAACATTCCTTCCTGCTAACTATGTTTTAGACAAAGTAGCCTGGGCCAAGGCTTATCATTTTCTTTTTAAGCCAATTGTGCATATAATTGTGCAAATAATAATAGTGCAAATGTGCTACAATATTAATATAGTGAACACAGAAATTACCATGTAATGTTTATTATATAAATAAACCCACGCAAGACAAAACTTGGCATACATGCACAACTGAAAGCAACAGTTACACATGGTAACTGCTAACATTTTAAGAAAAACATGACAGGCTTGTAACAGATTAGTAATGTTAAATTTCAAATAAAACTCCTAATATTTTTTATTTTACTCTAAGTCTTCACTTTTGAAGACCTTTTGGTAAAAATCCTTCATGAACAGAAAAAGGAGAAATTTTATAAAGGTTATGTAAAGTACTCCACTCTCCAAGTGCAGCGATTTCACAATCAGCAATAGTAACAAAACAAAACCAAGCCCTGTGGGTTTACAGAGGACCATACAACCAAAGACAGGTCGGAGGCTGGAGCTGGCTGATGTCTGTCGAATCAAGCAACTGCAGTTTCTCCTTGTTCCTGCCAGGAGTGGGGAGCTCGGACAGACCTACCTGCCACCCACCCACTTGTCCAGCCTGTCCGGCTTAGATTACCCCCAGCCTCAGAGATTCCCTTTCAAGACCATGAAGACTGTGGCTCGAGTGCACAATACATACAGGGACAGGCAGGAGGGAGAGAGAAACAGCATCCTTTGAGGAAAAAAACTACAAAAAAGATTTGTTGTCTTTTCCATGTATTCCCTTTTATCTTCTGAACACAAAGAAATTAAGATCAAACTGAATTACCAAAAAGATGCATATTAAATTAGGAGATTGAATTCAGCAACTGTAATCAGAAGGGGTCTGAACAAAAGGGCCAAACCTTCATGCAATGGCAAGCATGGAATGACTAGGAGCCAGAAAACGAGAGAGGCAGCTCTACAACTACCCAACTCACTTTTGGGAAAGATGCCTTCAAAAATCCTTTCACAGATCCAATGAAACTCTCCAGGAAAGTTTATTTGGAAAGCAGACACAACACCCTTTTCAAAACTTTAGAAGAGCAAGGGGAAAGGAAAAAAAAAAAAAAAAAGGAAAAAAGGAAAGGGAAATAAAAAAAGAGAGAGAAAGTGAAAGGTATCAGACAAGGCTGCAACATCCTCCACCACCATAGCTCCAGGCAGGAGGTTTCTGTTGAACACAGTGCTTGGGCAGTCATGGGACATGTTTTGATAATGCTCAGCATAAACAAGGATTTAAAGTTACAAGCTTAGTCACTAGCTCATACCTCATTTTTGCTCTCCTTACCCCTTCCCCCCACTCCACTGGCAGCTGCCAAGATCTACCTAGGAGAATGATTTACGCATCCTTTCATTAGATATATAAAAAAGTGAATGATCATAAACATCTTTCAAAATACATTCTTGAAAAGAGCAGCAGATTGAAGGTCTTTTCTTCTTGTGTTTAGCTATTGTATGCAAGAAAGAAAGACTTGAGCGTTTTCAGTCTTCTCATAATGCTAGAATTTGCCAGACGTGCATAAGTACACACAGAAAGTAAGGAATAAAAATACAAGTAGCTGCCTCCTGTTGCAAGATACTCAATACACATCTATGCTTTATTACTTCCAATTTAATGCAGAAATCTACATTGCGTTAGTTGTGTGTCATGGGGAAATTTGTGTTTACAATTAGGTTTGATGTGTTCAAAGAGATTTCTCAATGCAGTTCACCAAGGTCACATTAAATTAGCCAAGTCCATCCATTCAGTATTTAATTGCCTGTACTGTAGCACGCATGTGAGAGAAAGCACCAATCTCATGGACTCTATTTAAGGGAGTTTTATTAAGAATTGCTTAAGTACATTAAGTTTTATTTGAAAACAGATTTTTGGAATTTCAGGATGTATTTCCTTTCTCAACAAGGGTAACAAGAATTAGAAATTCAAACCCTAAACAGAATTAAAGAAGGAATGAATGTTAATTTAAGATTAAACTCCAGTAGTAAAGCATAAAATCTAAAATCCCTTTCCTTCAATTTACTTTCTCACAAATTTAATGAGGGAAACATCCTTAATGGCCTCATTGACACAGTAAGGAAACTTGTGATGCTGTAAACTAAGGATGCAAGAGGACAGTTTAAAAACTAAGTTTGCTGTTTCAAAAAGCAAATGAGCTATTCCAATTCCATGAGGTTTTTGGCCGTTTCCGAAGGGAGAGAGTTCAACACCCTTCCACTGGCTTAAGTTTATTTAAAACAGCTGTGCTCACAAAACAGCCATTCCCATTTCCTGCCCATAAAACATTCCCAACCCATTTAAAATAAAGGAGAGAGAAAAACAAGACAAAAATCTGGTGCTGCAACTGCAGAACAAAATCCAAGTATTTACGAGGGTGTATCACTGAACTTGCGTGCTGCAGCGCGCCTGCTCTCCCACCAAACACTGAGACACAGCTCCAAGGAAATGCTAGCACATAATTTTCCTGTTGTTGGGGAAGAAAGGTCATTGCAGTCCCGGTCATTAGGCTTCAGGGTCCGTCTGCATTCCCATTAAATCTCCCATTTTGTAAGTAATTAGAGTACAACACAGACTACACTTTTCTGCAGTTTTTAGAAAAGTCGCAACAAAGGCTCTTTGAACGCACAAGCCTTAACTCACATTAAACTCAAAGCAGCTACAGAGTTAAGGGCATGATTTTGTGCATGCATTTATTTATATTAGGGCTTAGGAGTACAAACATCTGTACAAGGTTAGATGCTCAGTTAACACTTTTGACATGCAAATAGAAAACTGTCTCATGAGTATCAGAGGTCTTAAATTATTTGGCATTTAAAACACAACTACTGGAGTCATGGAATTCTTGCTCTTTGGGAGAGAAGGGGAAAATGCAGGGGCGGTTCAGGTACTTTCTGGCCTCTGTGGGTGCACAAAAGAAACAAGTCAACCTAACTCTCAATTCCTCCTTCCTCTATCCTCACTTCAAAAAACTGTAGGCATTTTTTCTTTTTTTTAAAGGCACAATTCCTGATATCAGTCTTAAATAAGACTGGCAGCACTGCCAATCAATAGGCAGTGCGCAAAGCCAAGATTTTGTCTATGAAAAACTGTATTTGAGGCTAGAGGGGCAGCTTTCTCACGTTTGTCTCCCCGAACAGGTTTGCTGCACAAGTAAGGGCACATATCTCAGCACGTCCCATGCAAGACCAGCACATGGCAGAAAAGAGGCCTTAATATTTTCTGAATTCCCTCTCGCTTCAATTAGTTTTTCTGGCAAGACTGTCATAACTCACCTATGAAACAAAGTAACATTGGACTGGTCTCTGTTCCCACTGAAGTCCCAGACGATCTTGTCACAACCGAATAATCGGATGTTAGAGGGATCTTACTAATTAGGAAAAGTAAATTACGATTCTGCCCTCGTCGGCTCTATGTAACCTTTGCAGTTGACATGAGGGGACAGATAAGTGCCTTCCTGCCCACCTGAAATGGTTTTGATCACAAAAATGCCAGGAGGAAAAGACCATTATATCCTAACACAAGCAGACTGAAAAATTCAGAAACGTTTGCCAAAACCAATGACACAAAAATCAGAGAAGTTTGGATTTAAAGTAAAATTCTTACTAAAGATACACAAGGAAAGAAATTGCAAGGCAAGACTAAAAATAAGCCCACTGTAATACTTGAAATTGCAATCTACTGTACCTGTCTTCTCCTTCCCATCAGGAAAGAAAGGCCTCCACAAACACACAAGCAATGCCTAATAAACCTGCCATAGCAAGGGGATTTTCCAACTTAACAAAACGTTCTGGTTTTCATGCACTTGAAGTTAACTCATTTACACTATTTAAATGCAGATTTCGTGTAGCTATACAGTATGCTAAAGATCCCACTTTCACGTTATGCTTACTTGTTAGATACACCTAAGACAGATTTTTACATGACAGGATCTCATTCATCTCAAAAACCAACCAGCCATTCAAATTTAAAAACAACCATCCATATTGTTATGAAAGACCAGAAAGCTGGCCGACAAAAGCTAGAGCAGTCGGATTTATTTAAGATCACAAAGCTTATCATTCCATTATAATTGGGAGAAAAGAAAATCAGCGTATTTTTCTAGAGGACAAGGCCAGGACAAAGCCTTCTTAAGGGTACTAACGCTTCAGAGGGTGCACAAAGGTTTGCATTCTCTTACACATTTCGTCACACTAAATATGTTGCTGTATTCAAAATGCAAATTCTTCTTTAAAACCCTCTGCCTACCACCGCAGCTGTAAGATGTGGGAGAATATCCCTGTACTGCTGAGTGACAGAATGAAAACCATTACCAAATGTGTAAAATGGACTTTTGCAATGAGAAATGTCAGAGATTGAAGCCACAAAAGTTTGAGGAAAAAAAGAATCACATGGAAGAATAGGTATTTGATGAAGGGAAAAAATGACACCTCTTGTTATAGGTCAAGCCTCACTGTTATTGACATTACAGCTGTTAAATTATGTACATTTATATAAAATTTGAAGGGGATAGAAGAAAATTTGAGCTGGAAATGAACAGATCAATCCCTATTCCTCACTTCAAGAGGAATTATTTATGTGAAAAATGATCACCTGATTTTAACAGCCGAGAATATTTGATTTTAACCACTTCTTGGTTACAAACACTTCAATGAAAGCACCACCAAAAGGGAGCCAAGTGGAATTGCTTGCACTGCTGTTGAACGCAATGAACTAAGATACGAGTCAGACTGGAGCCTTTATTCACATAGATACAAGTCTCAGAAAGCCACTGGATTAAACCGTGCCAGAGAAAAGTTTAAATCAGGACCACTGCTGAATGATTTCAGCTAAATCAGAGACCAAAATTTATTTATGGAAGTATGTTTTGGCAAAATAATCTTTCTTCTTTTGATAGTACATGCCAAAGCTGAGGGCACATGCTACATGACACTGCTTTTTTCTGCTCATTGCCTCTTGGGACAGTCACATTCATCCTACAATAGCCGATTCCCATTTCAAAGGCCAAATGCCCCCTCCAAATGACATCAGAGAAAAACACAAAATAATTATATACTGACTGCTTGAAAATGCATTCTCTCTTTTCCTTCCTAACATTATACTGTCAAAAAGTTTCATTCACAGCTACTGGCAGGGCACCCACTGCAGAGCTCTAGCAAGAGCTGGAGGGCTGGGCTGGACTACAGACATGGCATGATATTCAGCCACACTGGGCATCACAACCAAATCTCTCCCTCAAAACACACACAGCCTTGTGTGCAGGGAGTGCAAGAAAATGCCTTCTACAGAGTAATCCGTTCATGCAACAGAACAAGCTCCAAACAAACATCATCCATTGATCGTTTGAAAACAAAAAGGATTCTGACCTTGGAAAGAGACTAAAATCGGATGTAACAAACTCTCTGTACATAGGAAGCAATGAAACTTGTTTGGTGAAACTGTCAGGTGAGATGGCAGTTCAAATGTCTTTTTAGTTTGTAGCAATACTGAAGAAATAAGCTTATTCATCCATTAGGTCAATACACTTCTCTGCCTTGGAGCCAGAGCTAAACTACAGGACCCGTTCTGTTCAGCACTGACAGACAGGACACGCAGAGAGACTCCCTAATGAATTTACCATAACACTGCCTCGTTGCCTACAGCGTAGCGCTCAGCACCACTCCGTAAGCTTGCTAAGATCCAGACTGCATGTTGGCAGCAATTAAGGGGTGAAAACAAAAGATTTAAGGAGACAAAGGGCTGCGGGATACTGCAGAGGCTGGGCCATACAGCAGGAGTGCAGCACGCCACCAGACATGCCATTCGTTTCAGCAAGAGCTGTATAGGTCCTAATATGGCACAGCCGCTCCCCGACCCAAGTGCCGAACATGGCCACAGGACTGCAGAGAAGGCATATCCATTCCCACACCGCGCTTCAACTGTGTTTGGGCTAAACATTCCCAATTAGGCCCATGTCCAGGCACACAGACCCCAGAGCCAAGCAGTCTTCTGTGTAAAGGACCCTCTGGACACTACGTGGGTCCCTGCTTCCCCAGAGCCTGGGTGGCAAACTCATCTGTTTTATGGGCAAGACGGACCACAGCTTTTAGCAGACTCTTCAGGTAGGTCCCATCTACCCACTCCAAAGTGACGCCTGTCTGCAGGGCGAGCCTGACACACGTTGGGAAGCGGAGGCAGACGCCCACTGCCTGGTGTGTAGTTCAGCCAGAGTAGGGAAAACAGCTGGGGAGAGAGGAGGGGGAGGAAAGCAGGAGGTGGAAAGAAGGAAGACAAGAGCTGGAGGAAGGGGAAAATAAGAAAAAAAAGTCACAGTTCTGCAGCTTTTACACTTAAAACTTCAGCTGTTCTCCAAAATGGAGGCTCCTGCATTCGTTTGGATGGCAAAGTTTATTTATGTCACTTCCCTCTGCTAAGGTTTTGTAGATCATATTTCAAACCCACGTTATATTCCTCTGTTGCTGGGTTACCAGATCTGAACAAACAATTCTCTGCAGCCTGCCAAAAGCAGAGAAAGAAAGCAAATGAATGCCTGGAGGATGCATCACCCTCTGGAAGTCATCTTATGGCCCCACGCTGCTACAGATTAGTCACAACCTCACATACAGTAGAGCGAAAGAGGAAATGGTGAATCCATTAACTCCGGGGCAGCGCACAGACCCAAGAACTTCTATTCCCACCCACTCGCCCCCCTCCTAGGGAAACCAGGCAATTTTCCAAATCATTAGAATTTTCTTTCAGATAAGAAGAAAAATGGTCCTAAATTCAAAGGGATAAATTGGGTATTAACACCCCTGAAACTAGCAAGTTTGTTCCAGCAGATGTTGCCATGTCAAGCGAGAATTGTGATTTGAAATGAGTAAACCGCAGGTACCACCGCAGCAGAGCTGCATGAAAACCCCCGTGCAACAAAACGTTGATGACTGTAGGTTTGAGACTTTCAGTTTCCAGGCAGGATGTCTGCCGCGTCAGGAGCTGCACAAACTTCCGCTTCAGGGGTGCAGGAACACGCAGCCGTCACCCGCATAGTGGTGCCCACCAGAAGCCCTCCAGGTTCACTCAAGCCCTCAGCAATATCGCTTTGAAGAAATCTTCCCCTGCAGCACCTGCAGAGAGAAGCCGCCAGCATGCAGTAGCTGATCTGGTGTTTCTCCTGCCAAGACTGTCTGTCCCCTGCTGCTGACCCCGTCGCCATGCTCTCTGAACACCCAGGCAGCCCTCCATCCCACGTGCAGAGCCTCAGCTCTCAAGTGCCCTCATCCGGGACTGCGCGCTGAAGGATGCCAAATGTGAGTCTCTAACAGGAGCAGTTTATTTGAGTAAAGACAAAAAGCGTTGCAAGAGACGCTATATCCCAGTATGGATCCCCACCATAACTGCCAGCCTGACAATAATGCTGTTGCCACTGCAGCATCCCCAAGACCGCTAATTCCCAGCAGTCAGACAAGATGGACCCACGCGTGCTGTGCAGGCTGTAGTTCAGGCAGCAGTTTCACCGTCGAGCTCAGCAGCAAGACTAGCTTAAGATGCTCCTCTCATCACCTATTTGCTGCTGTAACACACTCTCGGTGAGGTGGTACCTGCACAACCACGTGCAGCGCACCTGCACCCCAATCAGGGAACTGATCTAATTTGAAAACAAGAAGAAATTTCCTAACAAAAAAAAGAATAAAGTGGAAAATTTGGCTCAGTTCCACAGCGCAGTTCACTGTATCCCCTCCACCAGGACAGCAAACACCCGGTGCTGCCACACTTCCAGGGGAAAACATACGTAGCAAATGGCGCTACTGCTGCCAAACTTTTGTTTCATGAAACCTTGGGTTTAATCTAATGTAGAAAATTAGAAACAAGTTATCTAATGTTTGCTGGAGGGTCAAGGACAGCCCTCATTCTGGACCAAGGCACAGACAAGCATCACAAAACGAAAATAAAACATCACTTTTCACCGAGGCCCAGCTCTCAGCTGAGAATACAGCAGCCTAGGGAAAACCACTACTCTGGAACCATGGGGAGGTTTTAATAATTTAATTCCACCTGAAGGTCCTTACTATTCACCCAAATAATTATGGATGTTCTGTTACATAAGGTATAGTGAATTTTACCAGAAAAAGCCCAAGAAGAAGATTCAGCAATTTCACAAGAAAAATAATCTGAAGTCATCACTTTGAGAATATTATTATTTCTGATTTTTAAGAAAGGCAGTTCAAGCAACACTGGCAAAGAAAATGAAGTTAGCAACATGAAGCCTTACAGGTTACTATTTCTAGTACAGCAGGAAAAACTGGAATGTAAACATCGTTTAAAGTTAAAACTTTTGAGGCTTTGTTTTTTCCAAAATAAGGATATGTAAGAAAAGTAGCTTTTCCAAAACACAGTACTAAGTGCCTATACCACTGCAGACATCAGATTAAAATTACAGGTGGCTCTATTCTTAATGTAAACCAACTATGATTTATCAAAACGTAAGCAGCTTAGTTTACACGGGAATATTTTGCTTACCCCAACCACGGTTTTCAGTCTGATTTTACACTATTCTGCTGTATTTACAGCAATTCTGTTCTCTTCTTACATTTCAAGTGTAAGTGCTGGAGTCCAAGTAACAATCACCATTAAATCCAGAAGACAGGTTCACAGAAGTATAACTATTTTCCATTAGTATGTGCAAAACTGGTATCAGTTCCCCAACATCAATTTGTAGTAGTACTTTTCTTATTCTAGATTTACATGTGTATTACCAGAATTAAATTTCGCCTAAGCTGGTCTATTTAAAAAAACATTTCCTTTATTTTATGCACTAAACTCTTTGGTTTTAACAGTGCTGGAAGGTTAGAGGTAATCTCAAATGTCATTAAAGTCCTTCCCTTTCAGCAGGAATCAATATTACACCTGAATATTTATTAGGAGGAGGCTGCAGAGGTGTACCTGAGGCCTTAGAGGTATTACTACTGAACATCATTATTTACCATGATTAAACAGAAAGACTTGGTCAATCCAGCACTGAACTACGAGCACAGAGGATTTAATCCCAGTCTGCCACTGGCTTGTTAGGTGACTTTAGCCTAGCCATTTCTTCCCTCTTGGCCCTTATGTTCCTACACACAAAATGAGCACAGCAGTACAGCAGCACAATTGGTAAAATGCTTTGAAAGTAAATAAATCCAATGAGGAAAATCACTGGTACTGGTACTTCAGTAACCAGCTTATGTGTCTGTCTATAAGGTATACAGCATTATATAAGATATACAGGAAAGGGAACAATTTCTCCTTCACTTTTGAAGGTGCGCAGTTAAAACACTAAACCAGTTTGGTTGAAGTATCCAATTAACTGTTACATATGTAAGTGAATTAAGCAAAGCAAAACTTCCGTCAGTGACCACAGATACTGTACACTCCACCTGAGCAGTACATTCAAATAAACAGCACAAATATTACAGCCCAGGACGCATCACCTCCGTTGCACAGTACATCCCACTTTAGCCTAATGGGAAATGAAGCAGCAAGGTGTTATTTGAAGGTTTCTTTCAAAGACAGCTTCCAAGTGTACCCAGGAATCCTCTACAGAGAATTCATGTCATGGCATAGTCAATACGCAATCCTTAAAGGCAAAAAACAGAAACAAGAGCCACTGCCACCCTACAAAGAAATGAAGAGTTATGTACAGATCATTGCTACTCTTCCTTGTAAGCTTCCCCCCTGCCCCATCCCTTAAAAACCATATACATCACATTAACTGTGATGTCCTGACACATGCTTTTAGACTTAAGGACAGCCACGCTCAACTTGCTTACTTTTACATTATTACAGAAATAAATAATTCTTAATGCCCATGTTTTCCGAGGGATTTAAACGCAAGTCCACCGCCACCAATACAACATAACCACCTAATCAGAAAGGAGCTTTGGACAGCAGCCAGTTTCATAACTGAGCTAATAGTTAGTTATAAATCTAACTGACATCTCAAAAGCAACTTGAAAGTACTGAGCGAAGCAGATAACCCCTTTTCCAAGCTAACCTTCCATGCCACATTCCCCTACAAATCATCAGGAATGCCAATAACTGAATCCCCAGACAATCACTTTTGTGAGCTGGAGCGCACAAAGAGCTGATCCTACGTATCTTCCCCATAAGTACAGAAATCCTGGCTCAGGCAGGTAGGCAGCCCTATAATTTATACAATTAGCACCATCGCAGACAAAGGCTCGCAGGATGACTTACTAGTTGAACACAGCCTACAGAAACAACTCTTTATTACTTCATGTCCTAGAGGGGAAAAAAATAACAATAAGAATTATACGTATACAATGTGATGTAGTATTTCACTACAAGAAAGCCAGTATCTTATTTCTCTGAACTAGGGAAAACTGTGTTATTTACCTATAATGTTTATTAAAAGTTTGAAATTAATTCCCTTTTACAAAAGCAAAGGTGGGACTCAAGATAACCAGTAAGTTTACCTGGGGAGACAGTCTGTATTTAAATTTAGTTCTCTTAATGAAAATGATAGAAGAAATGCAGCACAAATTACCATAAAAGGTATGAGATCAAGTCAGCACACAAGCAGGTGAAAGGACAAACTCAGGGAAGAGTCGACAATTTATCAAGGACCCTGACTAAAGAGAGGTTGGTGTGGAGCCTCAGTGCAAGGACAGGACAGCTCCCCAGCTTCACCAGGAGGACCTGAATTGCAAATACTGGGTGTACACAGACATCTTTACAAAATGGGGTACAGCTCTGAGGATGCTGTCTGCACTTACCAAAGGCATAAAACTGTGGAGGCTAAGGCTACGAAATTCTGCCACAATCGGGGTTGGGGGGCAGGTAGGAGAACCTGGCCAGAAAGCTATGGAAGATCTGATGACTGTAGCAGAAAAGTCTGTACTTTCAACAAACTGTATTACAAAGTTCCCACGCTCAGAGCCCATTTACCTACAGTATGAACAGGGCCATGATACAGGCTGCTTCATAACATTAAACAAATTAAAGTATATCCAAATCTACAACATCCAGCAGGACAGGAAACTTTGCTGTGTGCCTGCACAGCACTCAGCATACCATGGCCTTGTGCTACTGAGGCATCCAGATGTAGTAGAGAAGAACAAAACAAGATCTATAGAGACTAGAATTGCTGTATTTTAAAAGGCTGCATGAAGTCACAGTTAAGAAGCAAGAGATGGAAAGCACTCCTGTTCCAGTCAGACATGCCACCATCAATCCCCTGCCTTCCCCAAGAACAACCTCAGGTAACCCAAGGTGGAGTCCCTTTAGGTTGGAGCTTGACATGTGGCAAGTCTTGTATGCAACGCCTGGGAAAAGCAAGAAGTTGCATAAACAGCAAAGAAGATACACTCCTCCTCTGAGAACATGCTTCATGCATCTGCTAAAGGTTTACCAGATCTAATGCAGACCAGATTCCTCCACAGCACCACAAGAAAGCTAGAGCAGCAATGCTTTTTCCCTGTGTAGGCTAACTAGCAGAGTCCTCAAGCTGTTCCCAGAATTGTTTGCCTCCCAGGTTTTGACTTAATTACAACGGGACATGCACACACAAAGCAAATCCTTCAGAATGTTAAAAGCAAAAAGGAGTGAATCATTGCTGATCCTGCCATTTTCATTTTTTTTAAATCTTTTACAAGCTTCTGAGGTGTTGCAGCCCTAAAAGCATAAAAAGAAGTTGCGTTCAAGCCTTATTCCATCTGAAAGCCAAAACATGTAATGCCCAAGTGTACACAGCACAGCCCAGTGAATAAAGTGCTACCTGTGACTGAGGCAACCTGGCTTCCATTTGTGGGTCAGGCGCTGGCTTGCTGAATGAGGTTGGGCCAGTCCCTTCACCTCTCGATGCCATGTTTCCCATCCCACCTACCAAAGGGGTTTACTGACTTTTCTTTCCCTTTAGCACAACTCTATCACTCTCACCTTCTTTTCAAGACTGCCTCTACCCTTGACTTTCATGTAGCATCTCTGCTACTGTACGCTGCTGTAACCGTGTTGGTCTCAAGTGGCTTTAGTTATAGCGGTACGTCAATTCAGCTTGCATATTTAGTTAACAAGTTTATAGCCATGTAATTCAAAGTAATTAACCTCTTTTGCTTATGCTTGTTTAACATAATAAAAGCAGCATAAAGCTTTATTTACAAGACCAAAAGACACACAGGATGCAGGAAGTGAGGGCGTTCACAGATTCAGCTGAATTTGTACCAGTTCGTTTACAAGTATTTACTTTCCCTTTGAAATAGCGTATTTTGATGTTACTTCAAATCCATTTCCAACGGAATGAGCTAAACCGAAGACCCATCGGGTACAGCTTGCACTGGTCAAATAAATCCACGTATATTCACCTCTTAGGCTGTATCAGATCTTTGGTAATCAAAGCAAGGCCTAAATCAGTTGAAAAGCAGCACAGCGTTTGCCTGCACGGAAACAGTCACCAAAATAACCAAGGGCACAGGCAGACAAACAAGTTCCCATGGGACACACCATGTAGTAGACTGGCAGGGGATCAGCTGTGCTCCCATAAGGAGAGCTAACCGTGTGTCTACATATTCTGGCAAGTCAGTGCCACTCTGCGCACGGACTCTTCCTGAGGCAGCACTCTTCCCGTGTTCTAGACCTGGAGAAGATCTTGCACAAGAAAAACTTATGCGCTAGGTGACCTAAGAAAACAGCATTTCTTCTAACAAACCTTACTCCACTGTACAGATTAAATCTGAAGTTTCCTTTTAAAAAAAAAAAAGCCAACAACAGGGAACTGCACCAAAACAAAGCTGTGTGAACTAAAGCCCACTATATTATTTTCGTGGTGGTCCGCATTACGGAAGTCATTAACACCAATGCAAGATTTCTCCCTCCACACAAAAGCAGGCATGCGACAGCTGCCAAAGAGGCATCCCGGCCCCCATCAAAACCCTGATCCCCAGCCTCTGCCCTTGCCATGCACCGCCTGCTCGGGTCCCCTCTCCGAGGAGGAGCGAGGTGACAGCAGCGAGCAGCCCCAGCCCCGGGAGGCAGAGCTGCACCGGCTGACTGCGGGCAGCCAAGAGGCTCCTCTCCTTGCTGCAGCCCTGAGGCCGACCTGAGGCAAAATGGGACGGGAAGAGAAAAAAAAAGCATTTACCCGCTTCCCTCCCACACCCCCCTGGCACAGCACAGGGGTTAGGGGCAGAAAAGCCGCCTTCCCCCCCCCCCCGCCTTTCCTGGCCAGAAAGGCAATCGTCTCTGAGAGCTGTCATTTTGGAGAAGGAAGGGTTTAACCGCGCAGCCTGCAGCAAGGCTGAGGCCTGGTCGCTCTCCTCCAAATTCTGCCGGAGGGGGGGGGCTGACCCTCCGACCACCCCCAAGCAGCCCCGGGGCCCCTCAGCCCACCACCCCCGGGCTCTCCAAAGACATCCATCTGCCCCGCTCCCACCTTCCCCAAACCGCCTTCGCCCCCCTCGCCCGCAGCGGCCGGGCTCGGGCCGGGGCCGGGGCCGGGGCCGGGGCCGGGCCGCCCCGCAGGGCAGGCACCTGCCGCCGCGCCCCCCGCCGCCGCCTCACCTCCTTCAGCTGCTCCATCTCGGTGCGGATGGTCTCGTACTCCAGCTCCAGCTCCTCGTACTGCTGCTTCAGCTGCTGCTTCTCCTCCAGCACGGCCAGCCCGTACTCCGCCGCCTGGATCTTCTCCCGGGTGGTCTCGCCCAGCTCCTGGAAGAGCCGCTTGATCTCGCTCCGCAGCCACTCGGGCTCCGACTCCATCACCAGCCTGGCGTACTCCTCCTCCTCCATGGCCAGCGACATGTCGGCGGCGGGGACGGCCGCCGGCTCCCAGCCGGCGAGGCGGGCGGGCAGGCGGGCGGACGAAAGGGCGAACGCGCAGCCCGTCTGCCGCTCCTAACAGCGCCGCGGCCCGCGGGCGGCCATGGCAGAGCCCGCTCGGGCTGCCATCAACGGGCGAGGCGCCCGCTGCGCTGCGCTGCGCTGCGCTGCGCTGCGCCGCGGATCCCCTCACGCCGCCGCCGCCGCTGCGAAACTCGCCCCGAGCGCCGACCGCAGTGAAATCATTCAAAAGGAACGGCCGGCCCGGCGCCCCGCGGCACGCTGGGGCCGGTAGTCCGCCCCCGCCGCCGCCCCGCGGGGCGCGCCGCCCTCCGGACTACGACTCCCGGCATGCACCGCGAGGGGCGGTGGCGGCGGCGGCGGCGGCGGCGGGGGGAGGAGAGCGGCCCCTGCCGGGCGCCGGCGGCCGTGCCCGCGGAGCGGCGCGGGGTCGCGGTGCGGCGGCGGCGGCGGGCCCGCGGCCCTTGGGAAGGAAGGGCTGGCGGTCATCCTGAACGGCCCGGCCTGCCCGCCGCCGTGTCGGAAATCAGCCCTGGCGCAGCCCAAGCGAGAGTGCGGCAGAAAACGCACCACCGCGCAGGCGTCCCTGGCGGCCCGCTCCGTGCTAACGAGTGCGCCCAGGACGGCTGGGAGTCCGGCGGCGTCGGAAGCAGTTGAGTGTGGGAAGGCGAGTACTGTGCAAGGGAGGTCTGACAGCGGCCACGCGTGGGGACGGAATCACGGGTATGGTGGGATGGTTCCCATTTGCCAGAATGGAGGGTATCGTAGGCCTCACCAGCGTGGCAGGAACAAAAGGTTAATGTGAGAAGTACTGCTGTCAGCCCCCAAGTGCACACGTGAGAGCTGCCAGTATATATCTCATTTATTCCCGGTGTTTCACATCTCCAGCACAGTTCCTGCTTCAAGTAGTTCTCCATCCACCGACAGGGAACAAAACCCGTGTTCCCCAGCGTCGTCCTGAGGATAAGCACATCCACGGGACAAGATGCTGACGTACCGCCGGACAGCCCAATAGAAGGAGGGAAATGTCACAGCAAGTTCAGCTAGCATAAATAGTTGTGAGACAGTAATACTTGGGCAAGTTTACTACGCTGCTTGAAAAAGGAGTTGCCAATCTGGTGGGAAAATGTGATCAGCTGTTGCTACAGGTTACACCGTTGGGCAAGTATGGTGGCAAAGACACAGAAATTGGGATACTCATTTCTCCACTACGGGTGGAATTAATTTCTAAAACATATGAAGGCTGAACAGAGCCAAACGCCTCTCTTAGTTGGACCATTGTAATTCCTAAGCAGCTCCATAAAGGCGGGTGTGAATGTGCCCCTGCTTTACACCCGGGTAGGGAAGACGACTGCTTCACCCCCCCATCAGCAGCAGAGCTCGCCTGGCTCCCCTGCTGCTTCACCCTCCTTTAGTGCAGCAAATGCAGTTCGGAGTTTCTTCCAGTGTCAAAAATAGTTGGTAATGAACTGGTAAGCAAATGCCAAACATAATAAAAACAATTACGTGTTCGAGCACTCCACAAGGTCTAGAACATAAAGCAACGTATTTGCTCGCAGCTGCAGGGTTTTTTCAAGCTACTTTCAACTTCTGCCTGTGTTCATCACGCTCTGTCCTGGTACATATAAACCCTTATCCCTTTAATAAACTGTGTAATGGCTGAATACTGCCTCTTAGTCATGGAACTGCCTCGGCCAATTTTTCTTCAGGGCCCTGACACTGCCTGGAGCTCCCCATGCCTCACATGCGGGGATGTATTTGTCCCATGAGCACCGATGTGACGCTCCAACAGTCACCTGGATTTAAGAAGTAGCAAGTCGATGGCCTCAGCCTACAGTGTGTATGTGAAATTCCTTTAGCTTTTTATTTTCAGAATTCCTCAGGGAAGTTTTTTTGTTAATAGCAAATAAATATCTGGTTGGCCTAAGCCAGAAAATACTCACATACCCACTCTGTAATCAACATGTTGGCATTGGTACAGTGTCAGGTTTTATGTTCCTCTGAAGCCCTGTTGGCTGTATGTGCCAAAGCTCATTTAAAATCCGCATCTGTTGCTTTCAGGCACTACCTGGGGCTGCCTGTAATCTTACATCATTTGCAACCGGTGCAAAACACATCATTGCCCTCAGTAGATTTGGACCATACGGCCGCAGGACTGTACAACCTCCAGGCAACCCCATTTCATGTGAAACTTTTGAAATATGCTTCTCCTTGCTACCCTCTAAGAGAACTGGTAGGCTGGCAGCAGCTAAGGACATGGAGGAGAGCATCTCTGCCTCACACTGGCCCAGCCATGGACTGTTGGAGAAGAGGGACAGCTGGCAGGCGCAACTGCCACGTTGGCTTTCCCTTCTCGTTTCTAACTTCGACGTGAAACCTGAGACTTCAGCTGTTTTTTTTTCAAGGAATGTGCTGTGTTGGCAAATTCTAGTATTACGCCCCAAAGGGATCGTTAAAATCCAGGTAGTTACTTCATCATGAATTGTGCAGATTTGGATTTGGATACTGAGCGGTGCCTCTGACAGGTGTCTGCAGTGGGAGAAGGGACATCTGATGAAGAACAGAGTAAAGAGATAGGCAGAGTGTCACTGAGGGTCACTTAAAGTCAGTAATATTTCCTCAAAGTTACTTTTAATCCCTCAACTCAGGTGTCCCTGGGAGTTAATGTGCCGTAGCCAACGCACTAGGAAGGCAGAAAAATATATCATAAATGAGGTGTAAATTAGCAAACCCCTCTTCTTCCAACTCAAACCATACTACAGCTCTGTAGTGGGAATCTTGCACCAGCTCAGAATACCTTGAAACTCACCCCGGGGGGGTGAGTGACGCGGAGGCAGCCCCGGGCCTGGCAAAGGACCTGCTTTAGACCTCACCCCCTAAAATCCTGCCCCAGGCGTGCTCAGCTGAGGTGGCAGAGCCGTCTCCTGCTCCTGGTCTGCTCAAGCTCTGGTGGCCTTCCGAACAGTGCATCCCCCATGGATTTATCGAGAAATGCCCACGTTAAAACGGCAGTAGCTGCAACTCACCATTTCCAGATGAAATGAATGTGAAAACAAAAGTTTAATGCTATTTCCATGAAGCTGAATTCTTATGTAAAGGCGTCTTCACTCTTTTGCACTGGATTTACACTGCTGTACGACCACAAGCATCACTGTGCGACCTAGAACATTTTTAAGAGGTTTAAACATCCTGATTCTTTTTTAAACCCAAGTGAGGAAAAGAAAAACATTGGCTCTCAGATTCTCCTCCACACTATGCTTTTAAGTATTAGGATTTCTTCTCAAATCTGTTGCCTTTTATGTTTTTCTTTTGTCTGCTCCTGCTAGGTAGCATTGTTAATCCCACTCATTCACAACTGATTCATCAATAAGATATTTTTAATAATAAATACTGGCTTGTTTTCTTTCACCTCATACTTTGTGAGCCTTCGTTGTGCTCAGGTTTTTCCCTGCAACTCTGGACTCGAACAAATTAGCTACCCTTCAGTGCTCCTCCCATTCCGAAACTGAAATCTGCACGTAATGACTTGCTCTCAGGACACGGAGCTTCAGTTCACATCCTGAATATTGCTGGGCTTACAAGTAAATTGTGAGACCTGACCAGTTTTGGGGATTAATAGAGGTGAGCTAATCAACTCGTCATACTGCAAGTGACTTCACTGGGTAATTATTTGTTTTCTAGGTCACTCTTAAAACTAAGATCTGTTGCTAGGTTTCACACTTTGTTATTTTGATAAACTGCCCAAGACGCAAAGGCAAATATCCAGCAGCAATGATAAATATTGCAATAGCTATTTCAAAAGCATTTCTGCACAGTTTTAGAAAACTGGAGTGGCTTGTCAAAGCTAAGGTTCCCATCATCATTCAAGGTAACGATGCGGCATAATAAAAGCTTGTAATGAGTGCACGAGCGCAGCCTGGCCTGTGCCCATCGCCTCCTCCTGGGCACAGGCAGAGGCCACTGTCCGTTTCGGGCGCTGTTCACTGTCCCCAAACTCCATTAATGCAAAGGCTTAGCTGTTAATCCACTGATTCAAGGTGTCATGGCCAAGTGCGTTTACGGTGCTGTAAGCCTTACACAATCGGTGGAGAAGGCAGACTGTCCGTCTTTTTGTCCTGCTGAGATTTTAAAGCTAACCACTGAGCACAAAGTGGTAGAATTACACAGGGACTATCTTGAATACTAAAAGTTGGATAATGTTTCCTCTTGTGGGAGTTAACCCACAGAAAAATTTTTACCCAGTGGAAAAATCACAGCAAAGGCCAAGCCCTGCAATGCTAGTTTTACTTAACCTGAGTCCAAACCCCAAAGCACGTAGGCACTCTAATCCAACACTGCAAAATGTTCAGGTATCTGCAGGCACGATCAGCTTCAAACAAGCTGAATTTTCTGATAATCCCTGCTGAATTAGTGTGGAAAGCCAACCTAACCTGTGCCTAAAATTGGGATGACTGCAGACATAAGAATCCTTAAAAATGCCTTTCTTTTTATGTCTTACTTTGGATTAGTTCAAGTGTACCAAAATAAGGTGGTACAGCACATCATTGTTTCATTCTCCTTTTATCCACTGCATTTGTGTACAGCTCAGCTATAGCAAACATCAGAACAAAAAAATCTTTAAACTGGCCCTGAAACAACCCTGGCGAGCAGTCCCCAATTCGTTCTCTTGTTTTCTAATAAGAAAAAAAAATTACTTTAGGGGTAAGAACACTTTGGGACTGGCTAGATGTTTGGGTAAGGTATGGTAATGACTGTTCTTAAACAAAACATGCTTCAAAATAAGAACCTGAAAGGCTCAGGTGGCCTGAAAATATTTATTTTCAAGAGTTCAGTGAGTTCCTGGCAGAAAGCTGCTGGAGGTTAACATCTGCATGCAAGAAATGAGCAGAGGCATTAAGAGATGTTTGTCACGAAACTGAATTCTTAAGACGTCTAACCATCAGGAGAAAGAGGCAACTTAACTTCGGACATTTGATGGAACGCCTGGGCTGGATTTGGGAGCGGACAACAACTGTGGGGATTGCTCCTTGACCCGAGCGGTCGGATGTCCAGCCTGATAAGCGCTTGGCCCACTGCCAGGAGCTGCGAAGGAAGAATGGCTGGAGGGTCCAAATAACGGCATGTCTGGCACACCATCTGCTAGGCGTAGCAGGGAGCAGATGCTCAGGATACCTCCTTACTCTGCCAGGAGAGAACAACCCAGAGAGGAAGAGAGGATTTTTCCCCCCCTCAAACATGTCCCTGTTTTCTCCTCCTCCCCCCCCCCTGCACTGCAAGCCTGGCACCTCCCTCAGAGCCACCTACAGCTTCTCTAGACCATGCTGTGCTCTCTTGCTTTTCAGCATTTTTCTTCCTTGGTCTCATTCACCTGAGGAAGCTTCTCCTGTACGTCTGCAGAAAAGGCCAGGTCATCCCAAGGGGTTGACCTCTTCTCAACTGAACTGCAGTAAAGGACCATGTTTATGCTTCACGCTGCTGAAAATGTTCCCTTTTAAATCATCTTTGCAAATCTGATTGACAAGCAGTAAATGAGCTGCCATTACTCACTCTCTTTTGATGAGGGAAACACACCCTTATTTGGATTTAAACCAAGCCTGTTTCATTTTAGATAAATCATTTAGGCACATGTTTAAACTGAAGCAAAACAAGAGCCCGCACAGCGGGGTGTACCAGTATAACCAAGCGGGTCATTGCAATGCTATTTCTCTCTCTCTCCCCCCCCCCCCCATCTTCATTTTCCTTTTATAGCTCAAAAGGGTCCCAGGTGCCAAAGGTTACCTACAGGGGAGTAATATAGTTATGCAGACACACAGAAATGCAGCAGGTACTTTGGCAGGGACAGATTTTGCTTTTCTCTGTACAAGTAAGAAATAATTCTACTTACTTCCACCACTGTGAGAAAAGAAATTTTTGTGTTTTCCCTCTTCTCATAAGCTCTGAAGTGAGACAGGCGTAGCCAGAGCCTGCTTTTGGCTGCACTGTTACACGCAGCAGGAATTTCCCTGAAGTCAGTCGAATTACTCCACATTCATGTGACGTGGATAAAATCAGTGGGTCAGAGTTTTGGCCCCAGAGAGGATGCTCTTATAACACCAACGGGACGCAGCAGCTTTGGTACCTTTGAAGAGCGTCTCTGCAACCCCCTGCAACGTGCCAAAGTCCCGGGATGCTGCTGGCACCTCCTCCTCCATCATTTTTGCTGAAGAGCTTATCTGGGAGAAACAGCGAGGCAGCATTTCTGCAGTCAGATGAACATCTTCCTGGCAATGCCAGTTTTCCTAATATAAAGCAAGCCTCTGGGAAGTGCATCAGATCTGCTTTCAATTCAAGACAAGGCTCATGTAAAAGTCACTTTCAAAAGTTTCTACTTCCAAGCAAGCACACTTCTGTGGCACCTCACGTCTGGGCCAGAATTTGATCTATTTATCAAACACATATATATAAATTATACATGTTTCTTTTCTGGGTTAAGTAAAGGTGTCCCGTCCACCTATGTCAAGACTGGTAATTTATGTCTTATATCAGGATAGATGACACGTCATGATTCCGAGTCCCTTATCGTCCCTACATACTATCTTTCATATTCAAATGCCCTTCCACTAATCACCCCAGGGGTTCGGCTCTCACCCTACATTGTTGTGAAACAGGTTAATTCTACCCTAGATGATAATAGGGTAGAAAATAAAAAATCAGTTTATTAGAAATTCATTAGATAATACAATTACAATTACAATAGAACAATTAATTAACATCTTACAATAGTCTGAGATTGACTAGCAAATATATGTACAGTGTCCACTGATGTAAATAGTGCACGATTTGATAAACGACGCGCAACCTTCTCTTGTCGGGAACTAGAGAGTCCCAATTCACCTAATAACTCGTAATTGCCTTGATGCCATTTTCCACGAGCTCCCAGAGGAAATCCCACAAATTTGATAGTAGTGGCGTTCGTCAGTTCTTGAACTTGATGCTTCAGATGTTGATATTTCCTTACTTTTTCTGGCGCCGCATCCCCAAAGATGTTGATTTACTTTCATATGTAACCGTGATGTCTACTACTAGGGCTTGATCTTCTTTGAGGAATACCAAGTCTGGTTTATACAATTCATTTTGATCGTCTTTCAACAACGGCTCCTGGAATACTACCCGGTCTTTCTTTTTGGCTTCTTCTGCCAACAACTCGCATAATTGATTATGCCTTTTAATCCTAGTGTCTTGCACCGCGGGGCAGTATCCAATGATATGGGAACAGGTCTCATTCTCTGCCTGATAGTGCCGACACGATTTAGTTTGAGTTTCTTGTCTACCCCTCTCCAGAAGTTCTCTCATCGGGTAGACGTTGGCTCGCAACTGTAATGCTGTGATGAGCTTTCTATGTGGAATGCCTCTATAGTATTCAATCCAGTTGTTACTCATCTTATCCTTCTCAAAGTTGGAAATCCCACGGCCCTGGGACAGCAACTTGGTCCAATTCAGAAACTCCTGCTTTCACCAATTACAAGGTCTCGGAAAAACAACTTTTGGAGCAGGCATCTCCCATTCCAAGACTGGTTCCTCACTGCCTAATTCCTCCGATATCACCATAACTGCTTTAGGGTCCCAAACAGATGGAATTTTATCCTTATCTCCTCCTGCTGCAATCCACAATCCTTCAAATTCTTTCTCAATACCCTCCTGCCGTACAGTTGCTCTTATCGTCTCATCTGAAGACTGTGCAATTCTGTGTAGTCTTCGGGCCTGTACACTAGGGATCAATCCCAAAAGTCTGGTGATACCAAGGCCTCCATCCTGAGTGCTGGAATACAGGATGGCATCACAGGTACTTGATGGTAGATGTAACCATTCCTTGACAGCCGCTCGAGTTGCTAAGTCAAGTGTTTCCAGGTACGTGGCGTTTACATCGGCCTGGTCTGCTAGGTAAATCAGTCCGGGAATAGTACACCCTTTCAAGATGTCAACTTTCTGAAATTGCTTCAAAGAAGACCTCCCAATCCGCTGTAACCATCCCTCTATTTTTTCCTGTAGTTCTGGTTTCGATATTCCAGTCCATGGGTCTATACGTAGACCCAAGTACTTTTCAGAACTACCAGGTTCAATCATATTGAGGCGGGTGCCATTAATGGTCCATGAAGGACAGTCATTGATCATATAGGAATCTCTTGTAGGCTGAATGTAAAAGCCATGGCGCTTCTCCCATGTCACCCAATAGATGACACATAAGTTTAAAATAGAGCATTTTCCCCACATCAGGGAAGCCAAACTGTAAATTACATCTCTTGCTGATGCATTCACATGGCCATTGTGCTGCTAAGTAGCTCAACAAGGTGAGAAATGGCTGTTAGTCCTTCTCTACTCATTTTGCCCTGTTCTAAACATAGTATCCCTCAGTGCCAATTTTCTAGATTAGATTAAGGAGAAACTTTAAAAAAAAAAACCCAAAACCTAACTGTGGCATTAATTTCATTAATTTAAAAGATAATCAACTAAATAATTCATTAATTTAAAAGCTAATCAACTAAATAATTCACAGTGGTCTGAGCTCATTGTTATTTTCCTCTCAGATAAATATAAAGGCTGTCAATGACAAGAGCATCAGGTTTATATAAAGAAAAATCAGAAGGCCGGTGCAGCTGTGTAGGCTGGTAGAGAAGCAAAGTTAGTGCATTTTGGAAAGAGGTAGAAGCACACAGAAGACAGGTCACAGCGTGCAGGGACAAAGCTGCCAGCCAGCCAGCTCACTGATAGTGGTATCGTAAAGGAAACAAGGTGCGATCCAGAACCCAGCTGAATTAGTCTGTGCTTTTAGCACTGAACTAATGAGTTATGGAACAGAAAGGTACTGGTTTTTGGACAATGTTATTTCCACTTACGTGTTTTAGGAATTCACACATTTCACTGACATATGCTATAATTCCTGTATTAATTACTAATAACTTGAATTCCTATTAAATTCCTATTATTCCTAATGAAAATGTTTTATGAAAGCAAAATGTATCGTGGTCAATGTCAGCAGCTGGTAACGGAGGCAGGGCTCAACTTTAGCACTTGGAAATATTACTGTGTGGATTCAAGATTGTAACAGTAGGTTCCTATTTTATATATCTGGTTAGAAATAAATAGACTTATACCTTAGTCTTTGTCCTTTGATGTCTGTCCCTCTGCTCTGGCCTTCAGATAATGCTGCCTTTCCAGAACTGATTAAAAACACCTGCTACCAAAAAAACCACCCAACCAAAACCCAAAATCCCAAAGAAGGCAACCCCAGGCGACTAAAAAAACATCAGATGTATAAAAAGGGATAACTGTAATGTGTTGATATGGGCAGCATTTTCACTGGATGTTATAAAATCCACAATTAAAATATAATAAAATGCCTCACTGCTCAGTTCAGAGCCCCCACGGGAGGGTTCAGGAAAATAAGGAAACAGAGCGCCAAGTTAATTACACCTTCTTAAATGTAACCATTTAAACAACTAGACCTTAATGGGGTACTTTCTGTGGCTACTGCAGTTTTATACGTCTGAATTATTTTCCAAAGCGGCTTTTGTGTATCTGCAAAGCAGACGCAGGAGTGTATTGGTGCAGGGTGTACACTCACAGGCTGCATAGCAGGTGTCTACTCACACTAGTTATAGACAAATATAGCTGTACTGTCTTCACTGGAGATACTACTGGTGCACAGCAAGAGTCAGGTCCCTTCTATAGAGAGACTTCCTTAAAAAGCAAGAACGAGCCTACATTTACGCTGATGAAAAAACAGAGGTGCAGTACTTCAGAAGCACATGCTTATACCCAGCAGTCAAATTCTTTGCTGCTATAAACATAATTAATTCCATAGAAAGATAAAAGCAGACATGCCACAGCTTTTCCTAAGCAATGTCTGTGGGACTGGATGCCTCCATCCATAGTGTCAGCCCACCAGACTGGCCCCTAGGACCATGCAAGGGAAGAGGTGCCCTTTCTTCTTAGCACATGCCCCATTTCTTTTGGCAGCTCACTAGGGCTCCCCACATGATGGTGGGCTGTCAATAACACATAAAAAAAGAAAACTGTTGGCAAAAATACTAACAAAAATAGAATTAGACTTTTGCTTTCTTCTTCTGGCAGGAAAGACTATAGGCTGGCCAAAGCATAAGCTACATCTTTCATCACCATATCTGGAAAAAGACTTGTAGTTGGAGGGGAAGAGCTGGAAGCCAGAGGTAGCCTGATGTGAAACCACATCCAAAGAACTGCAACCTTCTATCACCCTGTCATGAAGAAATCCACACTATTATACAGGTAACATCATTCAACATTGTCATGATTTAACCCCAGCCGGCAACTAAACACCGTACAGCAGCTCACTCACTCCCCCCTGGTGGGATGGGGGAGAGAATCGGAAGAATAAAAGTGAGAACACTCGTGGGTTGAGATAAAGACAGTTTGATAGGTAAAGCAAAAGCCGCGCATGCAAGCAAAGCAAAACAAGGAATTCATTCACCACTTCCCATCGGCAGGCAGGCGTTCAGCCATCTCCAGGAAAGCAGGGCTCCATCACGCGTAACGGCTACTTGGGAAGACAAATGCCATCACTCCGAATGTCCCCCCTTCCTTCTTCTTCCCCCAGCTTTATATGCTGAGCATGACGTCATATGGTCTGGAATATCCCTTTGGGCAGTTGGGGTCAGCTGTCCCGGCTGTGTCCCCTCCCAACTTCTCGTGCACCCCCAGCCTGCTCGCTGGTGGGGTGGGGTGAGGAGCAGAAAAGGCCCTGGCTCTGTGTAAGCCCTGCTCAGCAATAAGGAAAGCATCCCTGTGTTATCATCAACACTGTTTTCAGCACAAATCCAAAACACAGCCCCATACCAGCTACTATGAAGAAAATCAACTCTATCCCAGCCAAAACCAGCACAAACATGTAGCACAAATAAAAGAAATGTTAATGGTCCTATTCTTGATTGGAATACCTGCAATTCTTATAGGTGGTAATGAATGCAAATTATATGCTAATTATAGCCCATCATTTCAATGAGAAGGTCCACTGACAAAGTGCTACCATAAATGAAAATCCACGTCGCATATGATGCCAAGAACATAACCAGCATTCTCCTGTTTCCGTCTAAGCGTACCTTCCATGCAGATATCCCATATATATTCCAGATCTGTCACACCTGAAAAAGATGCTCCACATATTTGTCATAGCTGTATTTTTTACGTCATCGTGGCTTTAGTATTGAAGAGTACAGCATTTATCAGTATTTCACCTCTATGTTTTGCTCTTGCAATCTCTGTTTCTTTCCCATCTTCCTGAGCTCTTCTTGCTTCCTGTCTTCCCCCGCTCAGCTCAGCACAAGGGACCAGGTTTCGGTCACCTGGAAAGCTCCTCTTTGTCCCAAAGATGCATGGTCCCTGGCACAGTGCAGCGCTACTCACAACATTTCTAAATCCATCAGCCTCGTCTTTACCTGTTAGCACTGAATATTAAGCTCCTACTGCTGTAGACCTTTTGCAGATGGACAAGTAACGTCACATTGCTTCCTGAAGACATTCTTATGGAGAGAAGAGTAAACGAAATGTTTTACTTGGCCAGCTGATTATGTACTGCCATGTAACATCTTTAAAATGACAATTTAGTCTAAGTATAGAATCATAGAATCATTTAGGTTGGAAAAGACCCTCAAGATCATCGAGTCCAACTGTAAACCTAACACTGCCAAGTCCACCACTAAACCGTGTCCCTAAGCACCATGTCTCCACATCTTTTACATACCTCCAGGGATGGTGACTCAACCACTTCCCTGGGCAGCCTGTTCCAGTGCTTGACAGTCTAATTCAGTGCAAAGAAATAAACATTAAGAAAAATTAAATAAACCAACTGGAATCATCAAGCTGGGCTTTGAACCTGTATTTAGGAATAAGGAGATGTCAGAAATTAGGCCCAAGCTAGGACCAAAGAAAGCAGAGTTTTGACCAGAAGTATCTGTCTTAAACTGCAACACTGATTAGGCAAACCACAGGCCAATTTCTGCAAACAGTTCTGTGTTTGAATAACTTCAAAGATCTTACTGACATGAGTAAAATTCCTTACCTAAGTGTCTGCATGATCATGCAGGAGCCAGCATGGCTGGAGAAGTGTTTTATTTTGCTCCTTAACTATTGCTAGTCCAGTGAGGAAGGCGATACCGTCTCCCAGTTTGACATAACCAGATAAAAGCACATTAACTTGACACATGTCATGGCATTTAACTTAAAACTAAACCAGCCTAAAGGAAATTGTATAACTCGGTGTGCCTTCTTTTATTACATCGCACACCCAAATGAAATGGCACTGCAGGACTGACTTTTTATGGTTTGGATGCTAACTCTTAAGAGTACTCTTGTGCTCTTCACAGCATGTCCTATACATTCTATTTTCATATAAGGTACCTATATAGGGAAGAAGTTGTTCTTCTTTGAAAGCATGCAAGAGTCCCTCTTACCACATAGGAAACTTGGTTTTGAGAGTGGCCAGTAAGTACATTTTGTCTTTTGTGGAAAAGGTGAGTCAGACCCATGAAATACAAACTGCAGGTAAAAAAGCCCTGAAAGCAAATGATCTGCTGAAAGGTATGCTTTGCATTTGTGTGACAGTCTTCAGATAAGGTTCACAAAGCTACATAATGATTATTTGAATGTTTGATAGAGATAACTACTGTTTGTATAGCTTGATATCTATATGGCTAGCCATGTAACAACTATGAAGTATAACACCTTTCACATAGAAGTATATATTCATTTCTGGGAATGGCTCTGGATTCTGAGTGCTTTGTGTTTTGAATTTCCACTCCAGCTCTGGATGTTCAGTAGTGCTAAAGCCAGTGGGAGCTGCAGATGTACAGTAAATCCAACAAACGTAGGGACATGCACCCATAAGCCGGGTACGGAGAATGCGCTTTGAAACTGCTTTTTGGCAGGTAGTTGCAATGCACTCAACTAGGAGGGTGTCCAAGAAAATCACAATTTCCTATTCTAATCTCTAGAATACTCTTCTCAGCAACAAATGTATTATTAAAAAAAAAAAAAGTGTGACTTGTTTCAGAGACAAGACTAAAATTTAACTTCATTGAACCCTTCAAATAATATATCCCCTATCCTCTCTAGTAGTTGGATGACTGTCTGCTTTCTGGAGAATTACCTCCTTTCCCTTCTCTACAGCACATTTATCACACAAAACGGTTTTTTACCTACCATGTTTTTGGTCTGGTGTAAACAGTCAAGCAGTAACTCAAGGTGGTGCTCATGAACAACTCACCCACTCGGGCATTGCAGCCCTGTTATCTGAGGGGAAGGCCGGCCAAAGCCAAGACCCTGCTGTTATTTGTATTGGGTGACCCAGACACGCCTGGAGCCTGTACAGTAAGAGAGAAAGATTTCAAAAGTAGAGGGAGAAATTGGACCTCGTGCAGTACCTTTGAAAATCCCTCCCCAAAGGCATAACTCAAAAAGCCATTAATGGGGTAGAGAGCTTTCATTATTCGAAGCATGTTTATTGCATTGCTTTCCCCTGAGGAAAATAGCACCCGGCTGTGAAATGGAAGGCAGTTAATGGATTGCAGCAGCAGGAGCAGGAACTAAATATATTTTCTTCTCTTCTGTAAGTACAAAAGAAAGAAGAAAAGGGCCAGCACAGGCACTACCCACAGAGCCTAACTGCTGCTCCAATTCCCCAGACAACGCATCAGTTTTACAGCTTCTCAGGGAGCTTTGCATGTAACCAGTGCAGATGCTCTGCCCTGGGAGAAGGATTATTACTCCCTGAGTAATATTGGCTGAAAGACTCACACTGAACAGCTGTGCACAAAGATATCTGAACAGGCTGGAGGAGACTTACTGGTCCAGGGATAGAGGACTTTGACAGACAGAGGGTCTCTGGGGCACAGGCTGCCCCTCCAGCCTCTCCTGCGGGTACAAGACCTGTGCCCAGCCCCGGGTCACGGAAGGGCAGGTTGGAAGGATGCACCTGGGGGGACACAGTCCAACATCCCACTGGAAGATCAGGTCTCCTATAGCTTAGTTTAGCTACTCCCAGCCTCTCTGGGTAATATCTCCCACTTTGCTGCTTCCCCTCCATTTAGGCAGAATTGCTAGCGTGCAATGGCCTCTCTACCAATTGCCCAGCTGTGATGACGGCCCTCTTAAAGGCACCCTCAGGCAGCACATTTCATTTCTTCCAGTTGACTGCGTAGAAACCTGCCGCCCCACCACCCCAGACTGGCCCCTAAGATAAGCAAATCTGCCCCCGTGCACAACAGCTGAGCTCTGGCCATTAGCAAAGAGGCACACCAGGCTGGAGGCTCACAACTGACCTTGCTTCAACAGCTCTTGCCAGCCAACTCTACTGCCTGTTGACCTAACAGGAAAGAGCAAAGAGAGGAGAGAGAGCATTATCCTGAACCTGGCACATATAATTTCTATATCTTGTTCTCCACAGCTTCTTTCCAGCAGAATAAAGCCAGGATATCCCCTAACTGAATTACTCACGCGGCTGTGGCTGTTATCGTGATGCTGCAGCACAAGCAAACAGAAAGGAAATACTGAAGTGGCAGTGTAGGAAGGAGAAAGGAGAATGGATTCCCCACCCAAGCCTTGGAAGGTGAGGCAAAGACAGGAGGATTCATACTTTTAGAAGATTCATACACATTTTTAACAAACTAGCGTATACAGGAACTGTAATTAGGTATCTTGAGTTCATCTCCTGACTTAGAAGATACCAACCAGAAGGTTGCAATTTGCGTAGAGATGCTTGCATTTATTCCCTTTAGAAAAGAGCTGAGATTGAATCATGAACATCTTCAGCCTGGGAACCAATGTTGCTCTGAAGGAAATACTGAAGGATGAAGTAGAAGGAGACAAATTGATTGAAAAAATATAAACCCCATGGCTTTTATATGCAAGGTTAGAATAAAACATAAAAATGGGAACATAAGCTGTATTTATTACATGATCCAAACACTTACCATGTGCCAAAATTCTCCACGCAAATAAAACATTTGTGGGGTGAAATGAAGAGTCTGTTTTTACTGCTTCTGTAAACAAGCAAATACATTGTCAACTCCAAGCTCCCTGGAGTATACATGCTGGCTATAGACAGCTATATCTGCACATCACTGTTACAGATTTTTCTATGCCGGTGATTCAGCTTGGACAGAACTGAAACTTCCACATTTCCCCAAATACTGATAAAATAAACAGCAAAAGAAAGGGATGATTTTCCCCAGCTTTTCTGCCTAGTTCTGCAGCAGGCTCTGGTTACAGTGTAATTTCCCAATGAGAAGAACTGAGGTGAGAGTGAGAACTAAAGAAGACAATTAGAAAACTGAGATTTGTGAGATACCTTTGGAGACATCTCAATGGGACTTCATACCATGGCCTCCTCATTCCCCTACTTCAAGAGTCTGTGCTCTAGTAAACTATTTACAGTCTACGTAAACTAAGAACGAGTGGAACCAGAGCATTTTGAGAAACAGATGCTGAGGTTGCCCCTTCCTCCTTCTCCACTCCTGGCAGAGAGATGATGTTTCCAGTGAGACTGATCCCGTGCAGCTATACTTGTCAGGTTGAATTTCTTCTATTCAGTTTTGTTTTCTGCCATCCCCTCGTGCTGCTTGCCTGTCCAGTAAACCTTTAAAAGGCCCAACCCCACCTTTAGATTGAACACTTGCAGCTGACCACAACCTCCTTTACTAGAGCTTTGTCATCAAAGCCCGTAGTTCAACTCCTGCCATAATTCTTTCTCTTGCATGTTTACATTCCTCATATTCCCACTTCAAACGCTTCACTGCATGACCCTTGCTTTGTGACCATACCTAGGCTATATAAATATCTCAGGGCACGCTTATTTTTCGCAGGTTTTCTGTCTCTCTGTCACTGGATCAGCAGGAGTGGCTGGGCAAGCAGGGCTCACCCACCCCGGCATGCTTTCCTGCAGGATCACCGCAGCCACGCACCACTGTGAGATTTTGAAATACATCCTCAGTGCTTTGCTTGGGCAGCACAGGGGGAATTGCTGCCTTGTGCTATATGCAGTCAGACCTTTTGGACTTGTGCATGTGGACAAAGTCATGTTTTCAAAGCTTCTGTGCTCCTGGGAGCTGGATTGTCTCTCCATGCGACATGGCAGCCATTTCCCACTCCGCTCTGTGTCCCCTCTTTTCATTGTGCTGATGTTACAGTAGGAGAAAAGAGAAAAAAGAGAGAGAAGACAACACAACAATTTTTGTGCAAATTGGGTGGCCCAAGAATTTGGGCAGTAATTAGGAAATCTACAAAATGCAGCAGCTGGTGGTGGGATCTCACCTATTTCCCTTCGTAACTGGGTACCTTGCACATGCTCCTAAAACCCTTTTGCTGATGTTAACATTCTTGTTGCCAGTGCCAGAGCTTCTTTGTTTCACTGTTATTCCAGCTAAACCCCACTCATCGACTGTCCTGTGTTTGTTGTGCTATCTATTTGGAGATATGCATCGAGCGATGGTGGTTCCTGTCTCCCCGAGACCAGCCAGCCCCAGCTGCCAGGACAGGTCTCCCTGAAGCTGCCGGGTAATCCAAAGTATTGGAAGGAGAGAAAACAAACGTCAGAGAGGACAAACCCTGGTGTTGCATGCTCAGAGAGGGAAGCTGCAGCTGCCTAGGAAGATCTGTCATCACAGAGGGAACGCAGGTGAAAAGACGAGGCTCAGCAGAGCAGCGTGGAAATGGGAGGACCTGACCAGTGAGCAACAGCTGCGTTGGAACAGAGGTGCCTCCACACCTACTTTGTTGAAAGCCAGCAGGTCTTGCATCACTATAAATGGGTTTAATCATATGTTCAAGTGCCAAATGATTCCTCCAAATATTTGGTTATGAAAAAAAAAAAATCCAAGGGAAAAAAGTTTGTGGGTGCGAGGTGCTTCAGAGCAAAGTCACTGAAGTTAATTCTCATCAACTGTGATGAGGACAAGCCTTTTTTACCAGTACATTGTGAACCTTCAAAGCGTTTTGCTAACGTTTTTGACCTATTGCTTAATGCTCCTCTCTCAGACAGTTGCATCTGTCCTGCCAATAACTAAGGAAATAGTGCCTATGACAAGAAGGCTGCCTTCGATCAGTGATGGTGTCAATTGTACGTGGGTATGGCTCTTGATCCCATCAATTTTTTCCAATTGTGACACTTTTTATTTTATTGGTTCAAGCACAGTTTTAGCAGCACATGGCGTTCTTCTGTAGTAAAGAATCCGATATGGCAGCTTGTCACAAGCAGAGATTTTTTTTTTTTTTTTTTAGAATAAAGACAGCATAAGATTATAAGGGATTTATCGAGGTTTTGGACAAAATAAGCTTTATTTGAGACTGATTTGCTAAAGGCAAAAATGTCATATAGTAATTCTTCCCTCTCCCTATAGCATCATTGATTCAATACACATTTGCCTGGCTTCTTAAGAACATTATTAACTGTAATTTCTTCAGAGTAATGAGATTTAATCATCCCTTTCATAATTACACATACTCCCTAGCCTCAGGGCGTTTCCAATTGAAGGTAAGCATGATCGGACCTGAGACAAGAGTGCAGGAAAAAGAGGGTGTGGAGATTATTAACAAGGAGACAAAAGTCAGAGCAATTGCTCAAAGAGCCGAGCTTTTCTGGAAGGATTATCAAAAAGGAAAAATAAGTATGGGAACGCAGAACATGCCAGGAGAGCGCAGGGCAGTTATGACAGAAGGAGCAACGGTGCAGTTCCCAGAGGTGGCTGTAATAATGAAGACAATGTTTATACAGTACTTGATCTTTTGAAAGACAAGAAAAAAAGAGGGCAGGAATAAAGAAATAACTGGGGAGAGGATGGCAGAAACAGACAAAAGGGGAAAAACTGTCTCTTGGATTTCAGGTGATGACTGTAGCAGGAAAAGCTGAAGAAAACGCTGTCTTCTGTTTGGTTTTCACTGACTGTTGTCATTCCCTGCCCTCACTGTTCATGCAGAACTACCTGCGTCTCTGTGCAGGTCTTGTAACGTAATACCAGGACAAAAAGTCCCGCAGTGTGCCAACCGTGGGCAAACGAGTGCCTTAAGTGTGCTGCGGATTCCCCTTGCTGTGCTCTGCTCAAACTGGAGCCGAGTGCACTGGTGACGGGGGAAGGCGGACAGTAAGGGACTTCGAGATGGATTTTTGTGGCCTCTCAAGTCCGTGTGTGACGGTTCTGTCCTTGCAAGGGGTGATCCTGTACATCCCTCGCACAGGGACCGGATAACACTTCCATCTAGTGGACAGTCTGGCAGATCTGTGCTATTTTGTACCAAGGTCTGGGCCGCAGGCTGTCTTTGATTTCTCACCATTTTATAAAAAGTTCCTTAAAATGGTGGTATCCAATTCTTCTGCATCAGTATGGTGAGGATCAGCTCATGTGGCAGAAAAGCTCTCAGGTTTTCACCTGGGTATCCAAATTCAAAAAGTTCGATTTGATAGCGTAGGTCGCCGTGGATGTGATGCCTTGGAACTCAGATATTTCATCCAGGAATGCTAAGGTGGGCTTTAGGTAGGGCTGATATGCTTGAATAGGTTTTAAACTTAAGCCGGATCATTTCCAAACCTAATTCCAGTTCCACTGAAGCTAATTCAAAGTTTAGATGAACAAGTAGATCAGGGAAAATCCATGACCTACAGGCTAGGTAAAAATGAACTTAAAATCTTCTATGCTGTTCAGTATACAAAGCCTATGTCAGAGAAAAAAGCACTCTTTTTCAAAGTGTTAAAACTCATTCTGGAGAAAAAAGGAACTGCCTGATCACCTTGGAAATACCCAAAGGGGGTTTTAGGAGAAGAGAAGTTTCTCCCATCTCTCCTACGCAACAGCCCCAGTAAATCCCAGAGAAAGAGTCTGTCAGCATCAACACACTTAATGCAGATTGCAAGAACAAGTTGGATGCTCTTTCCCTGTTTAGCACAGCTGTGAGGATTAAAATTTAACATGCTGTTGCTAGGTACAGTATGTATTTCTGAAGTCCTCTTCTGTTTCAAGCCTTTATACACAGATTGTCAAAAGAAATTAAATTAAAAAAACCCAACAAAACCCAAATACCCAAGTCCCAGTCCATGAAGGAAACCAAATACCCAAACTCCAGTCCCTGAAGGGAGCTAATGTCTCCATCCTCTGGTTTCCAAACAGCCTTTTATCAGAGTGAATCTGACAGTTGACTTAAGGTGACCTCTATCATCTGCAAGGAAAATTCCCAAGCAAAGAGCTGAAGCAGCTGATGAACTAGCACAAATGCTCAGATTACTCTGGTTTGGGGGGGAAGAGGGGAAAGGGAGGGAGGGGAGAGAGAGAGAGAGATCTTCAGATTTTGGCTTTATTCCGTTATTCAAATCCATCTGCGTGGCCTTCAAAATTACAGTTGCTAGAGTTGCTACCCCCTTTCATTTTGACCACTGCCATTTTAAATGCTGTTCTTTCCTTTACAGACAATCGTTGCTCTTTCCAGCAGTATGTGAAAGCCAGAAAGTGCTATGGCAAAGGAAAAGCAACTTCCAGGTGGCAAGCTGCCACCCCCAGTGAAAAGAGACCTCGGTCCCAGGCTCCCACAGCAGAGCTGCCACCCTCCATCTGTGTGGTGCCGTCCCACACGGTCCACGCAATGCTGCCTTTAGGTCTGGGGGAGCAAACCTTTAAAATAGCAGGCACACCCCACTTGCAAAAGCACAGACGCATAGGAACTGCAGTGGTAGTAAAGGCAGTGGTGAGTGGGTAGCAAAGGTGACGCTGTAATAAGCAATAAACAGGGAAACATCCCGAGAAAGCTGTACGGACCATGTTTATGGGTCTGAGCCGGCGGAAGGCGATGTGGTGCATGGGGCTGAGTGATTCCAGCTGCCAGATTGCTACAAGCTAAAATAAACATACCAGTGTTTCAGACTGGTGGGCTGGTACCATCTAGGGATTAAAACAAAAAAGGGCTAAACTGAGGTAAATAGCAACGGCAAAAGATTAATAGGTTCCACATGGATTCCTGACCCTTCTTTCTCTGGTACGTATCAAGATTGTCTTGAAAGTTGCTGTGGCCTTGAACACAGAGTTTAGGAGCTTCTTATTCTACCTTCAAAATAAGCCAGGAAAGCCCAAGAGGACAACTGAGGACCGTGCTGGCTGGAGTAACTTGCTGGGTGTTTTGAGCATGTTTCCCCTGATTTCTATACTGGTGGGAGAAACAGGAACAGTGTATATTTAGCATATCTCTATCTTTCAGGGGGAAATTATCTCTCGTCAAATTTTAAGTTGATTATTAAAATTTGAAGGCTGTTTACAAAAGCAAAAATCTGGAACAAGTCATTTTAAAGCATGATTGAAACAGCTCCTGCATCCTTTCCCAGCACCTCAGCTCCTGGACGGTGCTGCAGACAGCCCATGCAAGCAAGCACCATCAGCTCAGCAGCTCTCTCAGAGAGATTTCAAGAGGACCAGAAAATAATGAAATAGAGGTGGCAATAAAGAGACGTGTAATTTGGCCAGCACGGATGAGCTTCCAAAATCCAGGCCAGAATTAACCAAGTTCAGACAATTTGTAGGAATCAAATGACACAAAGATAGCTCTCCCTCCTTCTCTAAATATGTTTGCTCCAAACAGTAAGTAGCTTGGAGAGACACAATTTATGCTTCTCTCTCATAAACTGTGGAGGCAAACAGCACTTCCCACTCTGTTGAACGACTGCAGTAAGCATGGGAGGGAGGCTGATGACTTGTTTTTGCAGACCAGGAATAAGGTAGGCATTGCTGAAGAGATGCTGGAGAAATTGCCTAAGACAGAAAAGTTTAACAAGAGGATCCGGAGGAGCTGGCATCAGGTGAAAAGCTTAACACCTTGCTGGCAGAGGTGCACGGGGTGTCCCCCACCATAGGAGGAGGAGTGGGAGGGTCACTTACATCCTACCACGTGTTCTGAAAAATCTGGTCAGAGATTATTTGATCTGGGCATCCAAAATGAGGGAGGATTAAAATCTCCCTCTTTGCTTTAGCTCCTTCTCTCTAAGATGGGGGTCAAAATATCCCCTCTCTCTCCACAGGGCTGAAAATAAGATGTTGTGAAGCACCAGTGCCTTTACTGTCTGCCCTGGTCAGAAGGATTTGGTAATTCTCAACAGTCATCATGGATGCAGCAGGTAAGACTTGAGTCACCCACTGCTAGTGAAGAGAAAATAAATTATTGACTCCTTAGTCACGGTTGCTTGTTGCTGTTCTGGCTGGTTCAGTGACAGCCACCATTCTCAGGGATCCTGGAAAGTCACACGATGTGCAACAGCTGAAGGAAGTCCTGGGAAGGCGTATTTTGCAAGAAAAGTTACTGAAGCTGACAGCCCTCCTCTGCATTGTAACTTCCAAGGGAACATTGTATACAGGGATCTGGAATGCATATACAGTCCTGGGATCAGCAGGTTTTTAACGGCTAATGCATTTCCTGCAGCTGTACAAAGTGTCATCTGACATATCTGTACTCCACAGGGATCTTTTTTCCCAGTAATTGCAGTGTAATTGATAGGCTACAGTCTGCTGTGCCTCTTGGAAAGCATATGTCTTGATTGAGAAGTATCAGGGTCTTCTATACATTTAAGGGGGAACAGAAAACCTGTAGCTATGGCAGAGGTGTTGCCATTATGGGGTTAATTAGGCATTAACAACTGAGGCACAGCACGCATTTTCTGGGGATTAATGACCATCTGGGAGAAACCCATGGCCTAGGAAACCCTGATTATTAGTGTTTAGGGCTTGTCCTTTCTCAAGGTCATCAGTACGGCTGCAGGGTATGGCTGGATCAGAGTCCCAATGGCCGCTCAAAGGCCCCCTCCGACCCCCAAGGGAGTTGTGCCTGGCTCTGTGGCTTGCGGTTTGCAGCCAGCTGCTGATAAACTGATACTGGTGAGAAGGTTTCGAAAGCATTCAGAGACCATTGTTTGAATGAGGGGTAAAAGGTTCACAGATCAGGTACATTTTAATCTTTTCAGTTTATAATGTCCATCCGTTAATTTGTTTTACAATAAAGGTTTTTGCCTCGAGCTCATAAGCAGCTGTTTTGCTGGTGTCAGTCCCCAAACATGCCAGTACCATGATGTCTCAGAGTTCTGCCTGCCGTACCTGCCAGCAAGAGATGTTTCACAAAAAAAGTCGGAATTGCAGGATAACCCACCCAAATGGGGAGATTTTCTTGCTTTAGTATGAAATTGGGAGGTTTATATTTTCAATATTTTTATACATACACTTTATATATACACACATACATATATGCATACAGAAAGAGAGAGGAAGAGAGAAATGATGTGATGATGATGAGGTCCACAGAGGTCTGATCATTCTGTACCTTACAAAATGGTTAGATTATGTTATGCCTCCACGGCTTCCCAAGACAGGTGATGCAGCATGGCTCTGTATTTTCAAACAGACTTGACAATTACAAACATCTTCTTCCTGTTGCCTTGCCTTATCTTGAAATCTGAGTCAAGGAAAACAAAATTCCACCACTTCTTTTCTGAAGTTACTATTACTTCTTACTCTCTCTCATGCGTGTATTTCTAAACTTACCCATTTTGCCTCTCCATCTCTGGAGGTCTTCTATATGTTTGCTAGTAGGAAGCAAGAGGTTTCATGGGGCTATGTAAGCTGAGGCCCAGGTATTTTCCCATGTGCCTGTTGGCATAGAAACTCCTAACATGTGCATGTCAGTATTGTCCTTCCAAGCTACACTAAGAACTGTTCACCAGATGGAAGTCATCTGCCACCAAGTGCCCAGTTAACATAGCTCTGTATCTCTTCCATTCTTAACTCATTTCAGTTTTGTGTCATTTTGTGTCTCCATCCTCAGCTCTTGACTGACTTGTGTGAGAGGACCTCTGCTCCAGCATGGTATAAAGCTGCTGATGCTTTCCCTCTGGTCCTGAGCTCCTCTGCTTCATTAGGGTGCCCCAAAAAATTCTGAAGGCGCTTATGGGGGCAGATGAGTTCCCTCAGCTGCCCTTCCTGTCCTGCTGGAGATTAGGCCTCTTGTTCCTCTTTCTATAATAGAATTAGCTGAAATGAATATGCTCTGGCTTTGCAGCTGCCTCCGTTCATCGTCTGCTGCATTAACTGAGACACCAAATTAGTTCATCCCAGCAGGATGCTCCAGAGATTACCTGAAATTGCTTTTTACTTGACTACTTTATGTCCCTCAATTGCTTCCAGTCAGGCAATTTTCCAAGGTTTTTTGAAAATCAGAATGCGTATTTTTTTTTTATTCCTTTGCCCTTTATCTTCTATTTTGTCATTCAGAATTTTATTTCAGAAGTGTTTCACCTTCCCCTCCCCACAGGCAGGGCCACTATTGGGCACTGCCATCCACACCACACAGCAGAGTCCTGAACCAGTAAGAAGTCCTGAACTGGACGTAAGAAACTTGACAGTTGCCAAGATGGTTTTCAACAGTTAAACCCCATTAACTGCTGTCTGCTAGTGCCTGCCAAAAATTGCATGTGTAGATTGAACAAAGCCACCTTCCATACCAGTGAAGAAAGCGTGGCTGAGCAAAGTGAATAATAAGGCTCCCCAAAATCTTTAACTTACTTTTGCTCAAGTTATAAGCATCTGGGTAGTGTGACCTATTTAGAGCCCATATCTGCTTGATTAGAAGCAGTAGTTATTTGAGAGATAATAATGGATCACATCAAAAGCAAACCCCCTAAACCTTTTTTTTTTTCCCCCAGCAGAAATGATCAATTGAGTTTTAAATAGCTCCAGACTTTAGCGAAGTGTGGTTTTGTCCATTATTTGGCTTCAGCCTCTAGGTACAGACAAGTCTGGATTTAAACCCAAGCGATGCATTCAGCTAGCATCCTGCTCCATCATTATTCACTGGCTCTTCCCTTGCTGACCAGCATTTGCCCAGACATTGAAAAATTCTTTTATGATTGCTTAGCAAAAATACACGACTTCAAGTGTTCAAAACCCAGGACGTTTCAGTATATCCCAGCTACTGAAAATAGTGTTGAACTCAACTGTCTTCTGCACAGTAATTCCCGGTGTCTGATAAACCCACGTGTGGGCAGGCTGTGCTCAGGGAGTGGGGACCAGCATCTTTCGCTGGTAACAAGTTTTTGTTATCAGATAATCTGCATGTTTGGCAAATGTCCATACGGCCATTTGTCTCCTTTAATGTATAGTGTATGTCCTAAAACCCTTAAAGGCTTAACCAAAACCCTACATGCTTATGCTCCGTTTCTCTGTGAGGCTGCTGAACACAAATAGCATTGTTGCGTTATCAATTACAAATCTGTTAAACCAAATAAACCATTATTTTCAATATTATATTATTTAAAGCTTTTCTCATTTTTATTTTGATTGTTTGCTAAAGGTATTTACAAGTAAAAACAGAAAGGAGGGGAAAGGGCAAACAGCAATACAAATAACCAAAATATCTTCCCATCCCTCCTCTCCAGGGAGGCATCCTGGCCCCTGTGAAACACACATCAAAAATTCCCATTGTTTCAAGCAAATGCTTTTCCAGCCTTAGTCTTTATGGGCTGAATTAAATTGTAACTATTCAACTAAGCACAGAAAATTACAGCAAGTTCTGACTCTTTTTGAATGCCTGATATTAAATTTCCTTCTGTCTCTTTTTTTAAAAATCAAGAGATAGATTTGTTTTAAGAACATAGGCTAACATAGCTAACACATATTTCTCAGATCCTGGCAGAAAAAAGATTTTATACCTTGTCTCTTCATATCTTGTTTACTATGTCAAGGTCTTGGTCATCCCTGCCAGCCTACGTGCTTTCCAGAGAGCCCTGTTTGCCTATAACATCCTAAATTGCACTGACAGTCTGTTTAGAGCAATCAGATTAATTTGTGACAAATGCAATTGCTCCAAGTGAAAAAAACTTAATGTTCTGGAGCTTGTTTATTTTATTTCTTTACATTGAGCACATTCAAATAATAGTAAAAGTCTTTGTGTTATTGTAACGTAAATAAGAATAGTAATCAACCTCTTTTTTTCTTCCCATTCAATCCTTGCTCTCTATTTGTGGTCAAAGCATCTACCTGTAGGCCCAGCCATCAAAACATACAGCATCTTGCATTTGCTCATATGGTTGGCTGGAGTAAATGGGAGAAGGACTGGACTAATCCTAAATAGTGCAGCACTAGTTACAGAGCAGACGTGCTGCTATGTAAGAGCACAGAATGAAGCAGCTCAAGCCTTGATTTTAGCTTTGTTCAGTTAGTTATTCTGAAGTTGAGTAGACATAATTGAGGTCTTTCTAAGCAGGAATATTAAAGATGGTAATTGCAGATGACCCATCATTATTAACTCGATGGCCCTTAACTATTGCTTGAATTGACATGATTAGCCACAAGAGCTTGAATATAAATAATATAAACCACTCCTTTTTTAGGATATGTAAAGCTGATCTTTAAGCATCACTGTTCCTTTGCAAGGTTATTTGCAAGTTTTATAGGGACTGTGACTCACAAAGGGGAACAGCACTTTATAATGCCCACGTGCCCTTTGACAAGCTTATTCTGTGGCTATTGTGTTGTTCTAATTAAATTTTGTTGAGGTTAGTAATCCAGGAACTGTGGTCAAAGGGAAGCATCAGTGATTTAACTACATAGTGCAGAAGATTCTCTCTTTTTCATTATCATGTGGCATGCACCTTTCGTTATCTAGCTGGCCATAGGTTCTGTTCAAAGGCATGCATGTATAAACATGGATAGCAAAAGTCACCCCTTTTATGGATCATAAACATGCCTATCCATTAGATTTGCTGGGTTTATATTAAGAACTTGATATTTTAAAAGACAGCATCTTATCAAGGACAGGTAGGCAAGGAACTGAAACATCTAGCAGATATGCCTAGTATCATCTATCTGACAAAAACACGGTTTTGGCAAAAATTGGCTAGTGCCTACCCAACAGCACACTTTAACTACGGCCCTTCATTCAGTTCTCATGTAACTGACACGCGTTACTCTTTCCCCTTGTGTGTCTTGGACCTTTCTCCTGAAGCATAAGGAGGAGAAGAACAAGCTACTTCTGTGCTGCAGATCTCCACTGCAGGATCTGTGCTGTATTTGCTGCCCTGTATGCTTTTAAATAACGGAAGAGGTGAACTCTTGAATATGCTGATTTAGATTTCTGTCTTTGGTATGAAATTATTGCTGAGCGAGGAGATCAGAACCCAACTCCAGCCCCATGAGTGTGTCACTTACACCCTCTTAAAGCTCATGTTTCTCCCGACTCAGTTGAAATTTGATCATGTTGACCTTTTCCAGCCCTAAGATGCAGTGGTGCACAAAAAACTTAACTAGAAATCACAGACACTTAGAAAAACAGAACAAGGGACAGATTATTTGGGCTCCTATTTCAGTCACACTGATTTGCATTATAGTAGTTGAGAAAATGGAAGTCTGTGTTGAAGCAAAAATAGCTTTCTACAGTCCCTATTATCATCCCATTTTTAATAAATCATGTCAGATATTTGAATAAGGATTCACAGCTCTGTGCAGTGCTTTGAAACCACAGCAGTCTCGGGCTCTTTTCTCAGGTCTCCGCTAGCGCCACTGACATCAGTGGTTTGCCTGAGGCTAGGTTATACAGCCTCACTATCGTGCTGTGTGAAGAGACAGGCAGAAACACATAGAATCCATAGAATCATAGAATCATAGAAGAGTTTGGGTTGGAAGGGACCTTTAAAGGTCATCTAGTCCAACCCCCCTGCCATGAGCAGGGCCATCTTCAACTAGATCACGTTGCTCAGAGCCTCATCCAACCTGACCTTGAATGTTTCCAGGGACGGGGCATCTACCACCTCTCTGGGCAGCCTGTGTCAGTGTTTCACCACCTTCACTGTAAAAAATGTCTTCCTTCTAGCTAGTCTGAATCTACCCTCTTCTAGTTTAAAACCATCACCCCTTGTCCTGTTGCAACAGGCCCTACTAAAAACTCGGTCCCCATCTTTCTTATAAGCCCCCTTTAAGTACTGAAAGGCCGCAATCAGGTCTCCCCGGAGCCTTCTCTTCTCCAGGCTGAACAACCGCAGCTCTCTCTGCTTTTCTTCATAGGAGAAGGTCTCACCAGAGCGGAGTAGAGGGGCAGAATCCCCTCCCTCGACCTGCTGGCCACGCTGCTTTTGATGCAGCCCAGGATACGGGTGGCTTTCTGGGCAGCGGCAGCGAGTGCACATTGCCGGCTCACGTCCAGCTTTTCGTCCACCAGTACCCCCCGAGTCCTTCTCGGCAGGGCTGCTCTTAATCCCTTCATTCCCCCAGCCTGTATTGATACCGGGGCTTGCCACGACCCAGGTGCAGGACCTTGCACTTGGCCTTGCTGAACCTCACGAGGTTCACGTGGGCCCGCTTCTCGAGCTTGTCCAGCTCCCTCTGGATGGCATCCCGTCCCTCGGGCGTGCTGTCAATCGCACCACTCAGCTTGGTGTCTCCTGCAAGCTTGCTGAGGGTGCACTCGATCCCCCTGTCTATGTCATTGATGAAGATATTAAACAGTACTGGTCCCAATACAGACCCCTGAAGGACACCACTCGTCACTGATCTCCATCTGGACATTGAGCTGTTGACCACTACCCTCTGGATGAGACCATCCAACCAATTCCTTATCCACTGAACAGTCCACCCATCAAATCCGTATCTCTCCAATTGAGAGAGAAGGATGTTGGGGGGGACCGTGTCGAAGGCCTTGCAGAAGTCCAGACAGATGACATCTGTAGCTCTTCCCTTGTCCACTGATGTAGTCACTCCATCATAGAAGGCCACTAGGTTGGTCAGGCAAGACTTGCCCTTGGTGAAGCCATGCTGGCTGTCTCAAATCACCTCCCTGTCCTCCATGTGCCTTAGCATAGCTTCTAGGAGGATCTGTTCCATGATCTTCCAAGGCATAGGGGTGAGGCTGACAGGTCGGTAGTTCCCAGGGTCCTCCTTTCTACCCTTTTTAAAAATGAATTAGTGACCCCCACGCCTAAAAAATGTGATTGATTAATTACAACTCCAACTGTAGAGGCTCTGGATCTTAAGGATCTATTACTGATTAGGCTATAAGGAGCATAATAGGTTACAACATCTCCAAAGAAGGCCATGTAATGCTGTGATGATACTTTCAAAATTACAAAGTCGGATGATATTAGAGCATCTTACTAAGTCATAGGGTCCATGTTAAACAAGCAAGTCATACTGGTCCCATTGTATAGCTGGTAAAGCCAAACGCAGGAAGCATTTTTAAAAAGCCAAACCCCTGAATGTCACTTGGCAGCTATAACAGACTAATCTCACCAGCGTGTTTTATTGGACACTAGATGACAGACAAACCACTGCATGGAGTTGAACGGTTCCCAGTGCACAAACATCCCCTACGTATAACTCCATGCAAGAGGGGTCATAGGGACTGAGGAAGGATTCTCCCCAAAGCTAGTTTAATCTTGATGCTTTGTATATGGGGTTGATAGTGGCACAGCATTGAGGGAAGGGGGGAGAAAAGACAACAGATAATCAGGGCTCATACTTGGTTTCCTCAAATAATTAGAAGGCTTGCTGTGATTTACCATGGTACAGGCAAATCCAGGCAACAGGACCCCTGAGCTGACTTGGTGGATGGTATACAAGCACAGTGCTTTGCAGGTTGTGAGGCAGATGACATACAGTCTGGCAACTGCTCTGCTCCTTTCCAATTTCCATTAACTCTAACAGCTCTTGACAGCAGGCCATGACCAATAGGGCCGAAAAATAAAAGTCTAACTCTAATGGGACAAAACTTAGGTACATGATCTGAGCACATGCATGGTGACATACAGACAACAGTAGAAAATATTTAGGGGCCATAATACTTTGTTGTTCTACTACGGTGCACTAGGTACCCACAAAGTTAGGAACTGTCTCAAGGAAGCCTTGGCAAATCACAATTTGATTCATGTGTACATAGAAAGTAAGAGCCCATCAAAGATATTCCCTGTGACAGTTTCTTATCAAAGGTTTCTCTTTCTTGCTGAAGAATTCTTGAGAGGGAAAATTGCCTGAGAAAGGAGAGCTTTATCAGGGCTCCCTTTTCAGTACACCCAACCTACACAGGACTTCCAATCAAGGCTTGATTAATGCAGCACATCCCACGTTCTACTTAAGGGTACAAAAATATGAGAGGCTTGTTTCTATTTTTAGTCAGTGACTCATTCTTACCGTGCATCTATTTAGAAATATGGAAAGAGAAACAAACTGCTCAGATGTCTTTTTGGAGTTTTCAAAACCAGAAATAAATGATATTGAACCATCACGCTGATTCATACTTGGTCTTACTCTGGTTCACTTTTGATGAAATGGGTCTGATGAACTGCATCTCAAATACCCTGAGAGCATCTGCGCCCTTTCCCTTTTTTTCTTTTGATTTGACTTGTTAATTTCTCTGGAAATAACCCAAAACCTAGAGCACTGCACTGCAACTCCTTTAGTGCACTATGTGTTTGTTAACTGGGGGTTGTGCTGCTTCTCTCCCACCCTAGGGCTTGGTATGCTGGAGGGGAGGCTCCAACTCCACAACATTCCAGTAAATCCATGTCAGGGAAAAAGGTACAGTCAGCCAAGAGCAAAAATGGAGTCCTACAATCCTCTCATGGATAAAACAAAACAGCAGGCATTCTAGCACTTCAAGAATGTCCCATTCTTTGGTGAAATTAGCACTGCCAGCTCTGTTTTCACAGCACTTTTCCTAAAAAGCCTCCTGCCTTGTTGCAGAATCAATGCAAACATGAGGGCAAGGGGGGCAGGGGCAAACAGTTACTGGGTTTCTCTACACCACGTTGGTCATTTCTCCTCTCTGCAGGGCTGTTGATACAGTTGAAAAAAGCCCTAGCAAACCTTTACATGAACATTCACCATCTCGACACTGGTGATACACCCCAGCATAACAGTGCACCCCAGGCACTATGATGAGTTATGAGCTTTGTGAAGATGGAGATACTGCAAAGAGGAAACAGGGCCTTGACTTCAGAGTGCTCTGGCAAGGCTGTATGAAACTTTGGGGTACTTTGTAATGAACCTATGCACTGAGTCTTCATCTTCACCACTGTTAAATCAGCAGTCCTTACTAGCACTACTTAGTTTCTTAGTATCTATTTAAATTATACCTCCATTTTGGCCCTTTAGCACAGGCTTTCAGACAAGTTTCAGTGCTTACCTGCTGCCTGGAACAAACAGAAAGAGTCTAACCAAGAGATGTAAATGAACATAAAAGTAATTTTGGCTCAAAGTACCTTTCCAGCTTCACACGGGGAGCCTTACAGTTCTGTTCCTACTGTGTGGGTACACACACCAAAAGATACCACTGTCTCTGTTCACAAGCAGCTAAAAGGCTGATAAGCTGTACCTACGTCTGGCTCCCATGTTGTTACCTGACCCCCTTTCGGTGCCTACAGTTCACTAAGGTGGACGTGGAGCCCAACATACAATGGAAACGCTTCTCATCTGTGCTGGCTTCTAGATGATGGGGATGTCAGTGCTTATCCAGCTTCTTGGCTGGATGCTGGTTCTGAGCCCTGGGGGCATCCTGGAGGTAAGTTCTTGATGTCTGTTTCCTTGAAGGAATAAACATTGACAATGTGGCAAGAGTTTATCCATGTGCAATTTTACTTAAGGTCCTCCTGAGGTCTTCCAAGTGTTTTTGTGCCCTGGGGAGATTGCCCAGAGAAGTTATGAATCTTTCTGTACTTGAAGAGCTGCCAGGTCTCAGCAAAAACGTCACCCATGTCCCTGTTCAGCTGTGGGAACCTAGGCGTGCATATATGTCCCACGTCATTGCATGGTTCCTCTTCCAGTGCCTGCAGTTCACCAAGGCAGAAGTGGATCCCAACATGCAATGAATCTAAACTGCCAATATGCGGGAAACTGGGGTCAGGGCTTGATCCAGTGGAAGTCCTCGGGGATGCTGCTCCCACTGCTGATGCTCCCAGGCCTGAGCTGATGATTGCAGTTAGGTATTGCTAATTTACAACATTCCTTATTGAGACAGGAGCCCAAATATCGATGGTAGATAAGGACACTTACGAAGGACAGCCTCCACTTCACAAGCAATTCGTTTCTCTTATAGGTGGTCATGGCAAGTCACTACCCACCCACTGGTCAGGTCTAAATTAATTCTGTCTAATGGACAGACAGTCAGACCTTACTTCTAGGTCCTTGTAATAAGTTAGGTATGGATGTATTGAAGGGTAAGTCATGGGTGGACTTGTGGGGAAAATGGGAAATAGGGGCACCACGCGCTCTACCCACAGTTTACCTTGCATCAACACATCCCTGACTGTTAACCTGTTGCAAACAGCTCATTAGTATGAGGTCCAGGTCCTGCCCCTTTACCCCACAATACAAGTCACCTTCTGATGCCATTCATCCTGTTACTGAATTGATAAAAGAGCTGGAAGAACAGGGAACCATGGTGAAGTCTCATTCCTGCTACAGTTCTTCTGCATGGCTGGTGAAGAAATCTAATGGCAAGTGGTGACTAGCAGTAGATTACAGAGCCCCGAACACCGCTGCTGAACTGCTCACCACGGCTGCTGCCGGTATAACCAATACAGTCTGTTTTCTTAATGAGCAAGCCTTTACATGGATGGCAACAGTAGAAGCGAAGGTTACGTTTTTTAGGATCTCAATATTGGGAACAGAGAAGGAGAGATTTGCTTTCACCTGGCAGGGACTCCCATTTACATTGACTCACTTACCATAAGCTTTCAAACACAGTTCTACCATTCCTCATGCTCCATCGGCTATAGAGCTAGAAATGTTAAAATGACCACAAGAGGTTACTGCATCACAGTAACCACGACACATGACGTGAAACCCAGCATCGCTGCAGCGAGGGTCTGATCGATCCCTTCCTGCTGTGCAGGCTACAGTGTGGCCAGACGTGTATCTAAAACCTCTGGCTGCTGATTCTCACGGCTACCACAGAGCGTAATATACCCACTGTGTGCTCTCTTGAGGTTTCCTTTTGCATGTCAAATAATTTAAAAGAACATTTTTCTGTTTTATTGATTGACTTTGCTCTTTGAGGACCCTGATGGAAAGTATTCCATTCAATTTCACGTGAAGAAAAAATTGAAAAGTAAAGGCTTCGTCTTTCCTGTAAAAAAAAGTGACTTGTTAGCCCTGGGGTCCCCCAAGGCTCCTAACTGGGCTCCAGCCTGGAAGCTGCCTCCAGGAGGGGATCTTGCGCTTGTCTCGAGACTGACATAGAATCATTTAGGTTGGAAAAGACCCTTAAGATCATTGAGTCCAACTGTAAACCTAACCCTGCCAAGTCCACTACTGAACTATGTCCCCAAGTGCCACATCTACACAACTTTTCAATACCTCCAAGGATGGTGACTCAACCACTTCCCTGGGCAGCCTGTTCCAATGCTTGACAACCCTTTCAGGGAAGAAATTGTTCCTAATATCCAATCTAAACCTCCCCTGGCACAACTGGAGGCCGTTTCCTCTCATCTTATCCCTTATTACTTGGGAAAAGAGATTGAAACCCACCTCGCTACAACCTCCTTCCAGGTAGTTGTAGAGAGCGATGGGGTCTCCCCTCAGCTTCCTTTTCTCCAGACTAGACAACCCCAGTTCCCTCAGCTGCTCCTCATAAGACTTGTTCTCCAGACCCTTCACCAGCTTCGTTGCCCTTCTTTGGACACGCTCCAGCCCCTCAATGTCTTTCTTGTAGTGAGGGGCCCAAAACTGAACACAGTATTCGAGGTGCGGCCTCACCAGTGCCGAGTACAGGGGGACGATCACTTCCCTAGTCCTGCTGGCCACACTATTTCTGATACAAGCCAGGATGCTTTTGGCCTTCTTGGCCACCTGGGCACACTGCTGGCTCATATTCAGCCAGCTGTTGACCAGCACCCCCAGGTCCTTTTCTGCCGGGCAGCTTTCCAGCCACTCTTCCCCAAGCCTGTAGCGTTGCATGGGGTTGTTGTGACCCAAGTGCAGGACCTGGCACTGAGCCTTGCTGAACCTCATACGACTGGCCTCGGCCCATCGATCCAGCCTGTCCAGATCCCTCTGTAGAGTCTTCCTACCCTCAACCAGATCAACACTCCCGCCCAACTTGGTGTCGTCTGCAAACTTACTGTGGGTGCACTCGATCCCCTTATCCAGATCATTGATAAAGATATTAAACAGAACTGGCTCCAATACTGAGCCCTGGGGAACACCACTTGATTCAACTCCATTCACCACAACTCTTTGGGCCTGGCCAGCCAGCCAGCTTTTTACCCAGCGAAGAGTACGCCCATCCAAGCCATGAGCAGCCAGTTTCTCCAGGAGAATGATGTGGGAAATGGTGCCAAAGGCTTTACTAAAGTCCAGGTAAACAACATCCACAGCCTTTCCCTCCTCCACTAAGCGGGTCATCTTGTCATAGAAGGAGATGAGATTAGACAAGCAGGACCTGCCTTTCATAAACCCATGCTGACTGGGCCCGATCACCTGGTTGTCCTGTACGTGCCATGTGATGGCACTCAAGATGATCTGCTCCATAACCTTCCCTGGCACCGAGATCAGACTGACAGGCCTGTAGTTCCCCTGATCCTCCTTCCAGCCCTTCTTGTATATCGGCGTCACATTTGCTAACCTCCAGTCAACCGGGACCTCCCCAGTTAGCCAGGACTGCTGATAAATGATTGAAAGTGGCTTGGTGAGCACTTCTGCCAGCTCCCTCAGTACCCTTGGGTCGCTCCTATCCGCCCCATAGACTTGGGTGTGTCTAAGTGGTGTAGCAGGTTGCTAACCATTTCCCCTTGGATTATGGGGGCTTCATTCTGCTCCCTGTCTTGGTCTTCCATCTCAGGGGGCTGAGTACACTGAGAACAACTGGTCTTACTATTAAAGACTGAGGCAAAGAAGGCATTAAGTACCTCAGCCTTTTCCTCATCCTTTGTCACTATCTTTCCCCCTGCATCCAATAAAGGATGGAGATTCTCCTTAGCCCTCCTTTTGTTGCTAACGTATTTATAGAAACATTTTTTACTGTCTTTTACCACAGTAGCCAAATTAAGTTCTAGTTGGGCTTTGGCCGTTCTAATTTTCTCCCTGCATAACCTCACAACATCTTTGTAGTCCTCCTGAGTGGCCTGCCCCTTCTTCCAAAGGTCATAAACTCTCTTTTTTTCCCTGAGTTCCAGCCAAAGCTCTCTGTTCAGCCAGGCCAGTCTTCTTCCCTGCCGGCTCATCTTTCAGCACATAGGGACAGCTTGCTCCTGCGCCTTTAGGATTTCCTTCTTGAAGAATGTCCAGCCTTCCTGGACTCAGGACTGCCTCCCAAGGGATTCTGTCAACCAGTCTCCTAAACAGGCCAAAGTCTGCCCTCTGGAAGTCCAAGGTAGCAGTTCTGCTGACCCCCCTCCTTACTTCTCTGGGAATTGAAAACTGTCATTTCATGACCGCTATGCCCAAGGTGTCCTCCAACCATCACATCACCCACAAGTCCTTCTCTGTCTGCAAACAACAGGTCCAGCAGGGCACCTTCCCTAGTTGGCTCACACACTGAGTCAGGAAGTTATCTTCCACACACTCCAGGAACTTCCTAGGCTGTTTCCTCTCTGCTGTATTGTACTTCCAGCAGACATCTGGTAAGTGGAAGTCCTCCATAAGAACAAGGGCTAGCAATTGTGAGACTTCTCCCAGCTGCTTATAGAATATTTCATCTGCCTCTTCATCCTGGTTGGGTGGTCTATAACAGACTCCCACCATGATATCTGCCTTGTTGGCCTTTCCCCTGATTCTTACCCATAAACACTCGACCCTTTCATCACCATCGTCAAGCTCTAGACAGTCAAAACACTCCCTAACATACAGGGCTAACCCACCGCCTCTCCTTCCTTGCCTATCCCTTCTGAAGAGTTTATAGCCATCCATTGCAGCACTCCAGTTGTGCGAGTCATCCCACCATGTTTCCGTGATTGCAACTATATCATAGGTTTCCAGCTGCACAATGGCTTCCAACTCCTCCTGTTTGTTGCCCATGCTGCATGTATTGGTGTAGATGCACTTCAGTTGGGCTTTTCATCCTGCCACCTTTTTCTGGGGACAAGCCCTAATTTCTACATGACTGTTCTGAGGTGCTTCCGTGGTTTCTGACACATTGACAACACTTATGTCTTTGCTGCCGTGTGGATCTCCATCCCCTAATTCCAATGAGATGGCTAAGGTGCTGCGCGCATTGCACACATCAGTACAGGGACATTTCAAATATGCTCGTGTACTCAGCACATCGTGGAGCAGGCTGAAGGACCTTGCTAGCACACTGTCCCTCAAACATTGGCGTGCTGCCCCCAGGCTTATCTCTAGCGCGCCTGGTTTTCTCTCTTCCCCCCTTGAAATCTAGTTTAAAGCTCTTTCAATGAGATCTGCTAACTCTTGCGCAAAGATCCTTTTCCTCCTTTGAGTAAGGTGTACCCCATCTGTCGCCCACAGGCCTGATGTTGTGTCGACCGACCTGTGATCGAAAAACCCAAAACCTGCCGCTGTTGCTCCTGGCCCCCACCCAGGTCTCGTCAGCCGCTGTCGCAGTAGCTGCAGGCTCCTGGCGGGTCTTTCCGCTCCCCTGAGGTTTCCCTGGTTCAGGAAACCCCTCTGTGCACTGCACTGGAGCCCTCTGCTGCGGATCGTGCTGGCACCGGAGCTGCTCACTGAAGCTGATTGCTCAGTCAGTGAGGCAAGCAGCTTCTCTCACTCTTCAGCCTCATGCACTGTTGGTAACAGCACACGAGGAGGTCAGTAATTCTCCAGACAGTGATACAACCTGGCCTACACCTTCAATTTATTTAGCCTGCTCAAACAGAAGAATCATTCAGAAGCCAAGCGAATGTGCCAGGCCTCTCTCTCCCACCCCCAGCTAGGCCCTTGTTTTTTCATTAACTGGCAAGAAAAGTGATTCTCAGGTCGTCGACTGTTAGCTAACTTGTGCATGAACCATGAGCACCCTGTTGTGAGGAGGATGTCCTGCACTGCATGTTCACCAGCAAGACGGAGGGCAATGTCTGGCTCCTTCCTGGCCGGCACAGCTGGCTAGGGGCTGGCTTGCCCCTTCCCCAGCCCATGGCAAGGAGGCCCCAGCTCTTCTGCCCTCCCTGCTTGGGGCAGTGCTGCTGGACTCCCCCGGCTGCACTCCAGCGGCTCTCCACGAGCGGCCCCACACCCGGATGCCCCAAGAGCCTTCCCCACACAGCCCCGGCCTGCACACCGAGGCCATGAGGTCACAGAGCCCCGAGGTGCCATGCTGGCCATAAGCACCAACCACTCCACCCCAGCCCTGACAGCAGCAGTGGCAGTGGAAGCAGTGGCAGCAGCTAAAGCAGCACGGTGCTAGTGCGGGGGCCCATGTCCTCCGCCCGCCTCCTCCTCCTCCTCCCCCTCTTCCTGGTGGCCCTGCATGCCAGGGCTGCCTGGGCTGCTCTGTGGCAAGCGTGGGGAGCAGGTAAGTGGGTGGTGCTGGTGCAGCCTGTCACGGGCCAGCGGGCTCTTCTCCCCGAGGAGCGTGGATGATGGCTTTTTTCCTCCAGTGCTTTAGTGAGGGCTTCCTCTGTGTTCGTGAGAGCTCTCCCGGCAAGAACGCCCTGAGGGGCTGTACATTGGTCCATCCGCTCCTCGAGGAGTGTTGCCCATGGCCTGGAAAGGAGCCAGCCAAGAGGTCACCAGGCCCCTCTGCAGCTTTGGCAATCATCTCCATCTACGTCAGGTCACGTTGTTACCTGACCCCCTTCCGGTGCCTGCAGTTCACTCAGGCAGAAGTGGATCCCAACATGCAAGGGAAACATTTCTCATCTGTGCTTGCTTCTAGATGAGGGTGGTGGCAATGGTTATCCAGCTCCTTGACTGGGTTCCTGGTGCTTACAGGGAAGGGCAGAGGAGCCCTTCTCAGAAGGGCTGTTTCCCTGGCTGGCCTGGCTGTAGCTTCTTCCCGTCCTCTTTGAAGGAAGGCATTCAGCATCACCTTACAGTGTGCCAAAACTGCACCTCGTGCAATGCAACCCAGAAGATGGCGTGCAGTTTCCTGGTCTCCCAGCAGCTCAGGCGTGGCTGTGGTTTGGAGCAGTGACTAGGCGCAGCCCCAAAAGCCCAGGCGTTTTTTCTAAACCTGATCGATGTCTTTGAGAAGTGTTGCCTCCTGAAGATGCCATCTCCCTGACGGGGAACGGTTCCATCTGATCCAACTGTCCCGCTTGCTTTCTCAAGAGATGGACCGAGAGGCTGTGCAGAAGAAGGCATTTTTGGAAGGAAGCAGTGGCTCGCTGCCAGTCTCTGCCAAAGAAACAGAGGCGATGCAAGCCACCGGCGTGCCAGGTAATTGCTGTCCCATGGTCCGCCAGTGTCACCCATCAGGATCGCTGTGTGTCAGCAGGCTCTTCCCCCAGTGCCCGCTCTTGCACCTCACGTCAGCAGCCAAAGCTGAAAGTGTTTTGGGGTCGAGGCATCTGGAGCACGTTCCGCAGGTGATGGGAAATGGGACTCTCAATCGAATGTACCTCCCGCGGTGGCTGCATCCCAGAGTCCCTAGAGGCCCAAGGCCCAAGGGCAGCACAGAGCGGGATCCCTCCCATAAGCTGAGGTCCAGAGCGATGCCCTGACTCCCAGATCGGGCAGGGGCTTCGAGGGAACCTCCCCGTCCTCCTGCATCCTCTGTGCCTGAGCCCTGCTGAGGCTTTACCTGTCGTCTCTGCTTTTTGGCAGCGCTGTCAAAGCCCGGAGAAGACCACCACGGCAGCGTGTATGAATTTTTTCGAACGGACACAGGTACTGAGCAGTCTTGCTGGGGTCCCTAAGTGGGAGACGCGTCCCGAAACCGGGAGCGGCTGCAAGCAGTGCCCATGCTGGAGAAAAGGCAGAAGGGGAGAACAAGGCTCCGGTGTCTCCTCAGAGGGCCTGACTCCGTCCCCTCGGGGTGTGGGAGCTGGCCTGGCGGGAGGGAGAGTTGGGGGTGGCATGCCTGCTGCAGGGATGGTTTGTGTCCGTGTCCCTCGAAGGAGCGACTGGTCAAGCAGCTGCGCTCCCCCCCGTGCTCTCCTTCTGGCCTTCTGAGTTTTGTTCGCTGGGACAACCTGTCCAAAGCGTCAACAGCACTGGAAGGCCTGGGAAAGTGCAGGTGAGTGGGTGCAAAAGAAATCTTGGCATGTGAAGGATCACCAAGAAGGAGCAGCAAAACTGTGACCCTGTGAAAACTGGATTATGGACATCCCAGCATGTAAAGAAAGCTGAGAGGTGATGGAGAGGCTCCTGAGCACATCATTGATGTGCACTGGCTTGGGGAGTTCCCTTTGCTTCTGCTGGAAGCCAGGAAGTGTTGCAGAGCTGCTAACAAAGGGAAAAAGAGAATTCCTGGCCATATCAAACATGCTGTGAGGTTACCCGTGGTGCACACAAGATGGAGTAACACCCCAAATTGCTCCTCCAGGTGTGGTCGGGGAGAGAAGCTGTCGTGGTTTAACCCCAGCCAGCAGCTAAGCACCACGCAGCCGCTTCTCTCTCCCCCCTCCCAGTGGGATGGGGAGGAGGATCAGGAAAAAAAAGGTAAAACTCGTGGGTTGAGATAAGAACAGTTTAATAACTAAAGTAAAATAAAATATAATACTAAATAAGCATAATAAAATAATTAATAATAATAATAATAATAATAGTAATGAAAAGGAATATCACAAAAAGAGAGAAATAAAACCCAAGAAAAGACAAGTGATGCACAACACAATTGCTCACCACCCGCTGACCGATGCCCGAGCAGCGATCCGCCCCTCCTGGCCAACTCCCCCCAGTTTATATACTGGGCATGACGTTCCATGGTATGGAATATCCCTTTGGCTAGTTCAGGTCAGCTGTCCCGGCTGTGCTCCCTCCCAGCTTCTTGTACGCCTGCGTGCTGGCAGAGCATGGGAAACTGAAAAGTCCTTGGCTTAAGATAAGCGCTACTTAGCAACAACTAAAACATCAGCATGTTATCAACATTATTCTCACAGTATATCCGAGACACAGCACTGTACCAGCTACTAAGAAGAAAATTAACGCTATCCCAGCCGAAGCCAGCAGAGAAGCATAAGTGTTTTGCATCCCCAAGATGTACAAAGGCGCTGTATGATAGGCACAGTGGCAGTCCAGGTTTCCCTGCTGCCTGGGACAGTGTTGTGCTGTGTAGTGATCTGGTGGAGGAGGAGGAGAAGAGAGTGAGTCGCTGCTTTCCCCCATCACTGCTTTCTTAGATGGCTGCTCAGAGCCTCTAAGCATTTCTACTCTGGAGAGTCCCTGTGTCCCATCTGCAGTCGAGGGCCTCAGCAGCCTCCTCTCTCCAAAGGTGCCTCTCTGCAGCTTCGGTAGCCCTGACCGACAGCAGCGGCTGCCCCTTGCGCCCGGACAGCCAGACCAGCCGGCCTAGCACACCTGAGAGCTGGACCCGACATCAGCAGCCGCTGCTCCTGCCTGGAAAACCAGCACGCCCTGCCTCTCCCCAGCCCCGACGCCCCCCTGGCCCAGCCCCAGCCACCCGGTAGCTGCAGGCCTGGCCCAGAACCCTCCAGCCCCAACTGAAACAGCCCCCCTGTCCCCCGCGCCCACTGCCCCAGCTTTCCTGCAAGAGGTACGAGCTGGGGGTGCAGTGACAGAAGCCCCACTGACAGCTTCGGGGATCAGCTGTTTCTCTCCAAATAAAGACAGAGTGTGACAGAAGAGTGTGTGACAAAGTGTGACAGAGAGCCGTCACACAAGTGTCTGGGTGGTACCAACAGCAAACCCCGCGAGGCACCAGCACTGGCTGAGCCCCATGCCCAGGCCCAGCCGTGGATGCCCACGGTGTCGGAAGGCAGGAGCCAGGCACGGGGCTCCTCCGACTGGCGGCGTGGCACCGAGGGGCTGGGGAAGCCCATGGCCATGGCCAGCAACAGACAGCGACACCAACCTGACCGACACACGGTGCGGGAGGAGGTGATGGGCCAGTCGCACGGACTGGTGAGGGTCCATGGGGTGAGGGAACGTTTACTGGAGCAGGATCATCTGGCCATGGACCTTGTCAAATGGGATACCAAGAGAAAGAGGGAAGCCATTAAGAGCATCTCCAAGGACACAAGCCTGGCAGGCAAATATAATGGAGACAGGAGGAACAAAGGTCCTCAGTTGCACTAACTAATGGGCCCTTGATGGGCTCTAATTGATAGGCCATCACTAATTGAAGGTGCTGTAAAGTATCTCCACACCTGGGTGCTGAGCACCCTATTAAAATGCTCCCTGAGCAAGGCTTTTGCTGCATTTTTCACAGCATAGTTAAGGCAAAAGCTGCGCACATACGCAAAGCAAAATAAGGAATTAATTTACTACTTCCCATCAGCAGGCAGATGTTCAGCCATCTCCAGGAAAGCAGGGCTTCATCACATGTAAGAGTTACTTGGGAAGACAAACACCATAACTCTGAATGTCTCCCCCTTCCTCCTTGCCCCCAGCTTTTATTAGTGAGCACAACATCATATCGTGTGAGATATCCCTTTGGTCAGTTGGGGTCAGCTGTCCCAGCTGTGTCCCCCCCCCAACTTCTTGTGTACCCTCAGCCCACTCTTCAGCGGGGCAGTACGAGGAGCAGAAAATGACTTGATGCTGTGTAAGCACTGCTCAGCAATAGCTGAATTAGCCCTGTGGAGAAGTGCATGGACAATGTGTCAAGGCTGTAGCTGAGAAGCAATTCAAAGAAGGTGTGGTAGGGGTTGCAGTTGTTGCTCTGGCTTCTCAGTTGATCCCTCAGCATAATGTCCAGCTGGCTGAATATAGAGGGCAGTGGGTAATTCACGAGACCTGAGGCCTCACCGATTCTGAGGTTGGACCCATCACCTTTTTCAATCTTGCAGCAATGATGCAGCAGTGTGTTGTTCAGATCTACATAATATTCCCCATTCCTAGCTATGAAAAACTGCAGTGGTGCAGAATCTGCAACAGTGGAAAGTGAAGGCACCTCAATAAACAGGCTTTTCTCAGTGCTGCTCTGTGCTGGGGACACTTCACACAAATCCAGCTGGGATTTGGTACATTATTCTGAGCAGCCAGGAATCATAGCTATCCTTTTTCAAATATATTTCCTTTTTAGTGGTAGAACAGGACCTCTTTCTCTGGGTTTTCCATTTCTTTTGCCGTGTTCTGCCTGGCTTGCTGTTCTTTTTCTTCTTCTCGGGGGCGTGACATGGTTTTCTTTCTCTTAAGGCTTTTTCTTTGAATATAAGCAAGTGCTGAGCCCTCCTGATTTGATGGTGTTTCCAACTTATACATGACAACCTTGGAAACATGGCCAAATACCTTTTTTTAAACAATTTCCAACCCCTTTTCAAAAATGGGATGGCCTTTCCAAACAGGGTACAGGATATACCTCCAATACCCATCACCCAACATCACAGGAACACCTTGAAAACCAGGAAGACCACTGCCAGCCTGGGCTTCATGTACAAGCACAGGTATCCATAGCTTTTCTCCACTACCATTTTGGTGTGGTTTCTTAAAATACCAGAGGTTTCTTGAGCCAAAGATACACCTTCACAATCACCTTCCTAAAGTGCAGGCAGACATGCTTGTTCTGGTCAGTCTTTATTTCAATGCTGATCATGTGGCTTATCAGAGCTTGTTGTTATTACCGCCAGTCGGAACACAGCACAACAAAGGAAGTGCAAAGGCCCTGACAAGCTTGTGCTCTACGAGGTCCACGTAGAGGCAGAGTGAGTTAAACCTTCCTATGATATCCACCACTAAGAGACATTTCTTTGCAGCAACACCTGGAGAAGCCCCCAAAATATGTGCTGGATCCCCAGTTGCAGAAAAAGTGTAAGGCTTTTCATCCATTTTGCACCTGTTTTCCATGGCTTGTTCAGGTTCTTGTGATGTTACAGGTTCCTGAGTAGATGATAGGAGTAGATAGGGCAGGAGCAGGCACCTGGCTTGTGCAGGTGCTTGTGATGTCTCTGGTAGCTGAGTAGATGATAGGGTAGGATCAGATGGCAAAACTGGCCATTTTGTCTTCATGGAGGTGATCATGATGCAGGGCATAGGCTGACCTGACCTCGGTGACTCCTCTAGCGTAGATGGATCGTCATCCACCTCATCACGTCCCTGTTCTTCCAATTCCAGAGCCTCATATCTGTTGCATAAGGGCACCTGGGAAGGCAAGGTAGACAAGGAGGAGCTTCTCCCGCTGCCCTGAGCAGAGAATTGTTTCCATTCATCACTGTCCCTCAAGTCACTGCTTTCTGCCTGGTGGAGTGCAGGATCCCCCTTGTCATGTGTTATGTCTTGCTGACATTTCTGTTCCAGTGAGGGCAGAGTATGGTTCCACCAGTCAACCTCCTCGGACTCCTGGATGCTCCTCAACCTGTCCACTTCCTCCCAAAGCTCAGCCATCAAGCTGAGCGGTTCTTCTACATGAGTGCACATCTCCCACAGACATTCTTGCTACTGACCAGTTTCTACATCAGTAGAAACCTTGGGCACACCCTGCAGCTGGAGGCCTGGATGGCTGCATGTTCCCTTGGGAGCTCTCTCTGGGTAGCTGCACTGGACCCAGTGGGTGCTAATACCACAGAGGGTGCAGAGGACATAGCTTTCTGTCAGGTGGTCACCATTGCTTGAGTTCCCTGGGGGGAGGGGAGGAATTATGACCGGTGACGAGGGCCTAGGGGTGGGGGGTCTGGTTGGTGAAGCTGCAGTCCCCCAGCATCTTGGTGTCCTCCAGCAGCTGGTCGTCCTTGCTGCCACCTGGTCCCTCCGCGCTCACACAGCCCAAGGGTTTCAGGGGTCCAGAAAGCCCCTCAAACCCCTCCTGGGAACCTCACAAGCCTTGCACTCCTCTCAGCATGTGTCAACTGCTGCTGCTGCTGCTGCTGCTAGCATCAGTTTTCCATGGTTTGAACTGGCTGCTGACAGCTGGTAGCCCAGGAGGAAAAACTTGTCTTGTGCAGGTGCTCATGATGTCCCTGGCGGCTGAGTTGCTGACTGGGCAGGAGCTGGAACCTGGCTTGTTCAGGTTCTTGTGATGCCATATGTGGCTGAGTAGCTGATAGGGCAAGAGCAGGCACTTAGCTGTTGTGGAGGCTTGTCACAGAATCATAGAATATCCTGAGTTGGAAGGGAGCCACGAGGATCATCAAGTCCAGCTCCTGACTCCACACAGGGCAACCTAAAAGTTAAACCATATGTCTAAGAGTGTAGTCCAAACACTTCCTGAACACTGACAGGCTAGGGGCCGTGACCACTTCCCTGGAAAGCTTGTTCCAGTGCTTGATCACCCTCTCAGTGAAGAACTTTTTCCTAATGTCCAATCTGAACTTCCCGACACAGCTTTAAGCCATTCCCTCGTGTACTATCACTGGGCACTAGAAAGAAGACATCAGCACCTCCCTCTCTGCTCCCTCCCATGAGGAAGTTGTAGGCAGCAATGTGATTACCTCTCAGTCTCCTCTGCTCTATGCTGAACAAATCTACTATCCTCAGTTACTCCTCATAAGACATGCCCTTTAGTCCATTCACCATCTTTATTGCCCTCCTTTGGACACATGCTAATATTTTTATATCCTTCTTATATTGTGGAGCCCCAAAACTGCATACAGTACTCAAGGTGAGGCCGCACCAATGCTGAGAAGAGTGGGACAATCACTTCTTTTGACCGGTTAGCTGTACTGTGCTTAATGCACCCAAGGATACAGTTGGCCCTTTTGGCTGCCAGGGCACATTGTTGACTCATATAGAGCTTACCATCAACCAAACCCCCCAGATCCCTTTCTCTAGCGCTGCACTCCAGCCTCTTGTCTTCCAGTCTGTACATACATCCAGGATTATACTGTCCCAGGTGCAGAATCCAGCATCTGTCCTTGTTAATCATATAGTTGATGATTGCTCAGTGCTCTAATCTATCCAGATCTCTCTGTAAGGCCTCTCTACCCTTGCTACCTGAAGGCAGTGGTCATACCTGCAAGCATGGCCAGCTAGAAGAACTCTTCAAACAAGTAGCTGTGTTACAAGAGGAGCTCAACAGGCAGCGCAGTATCTGGGAATATGAGCAGGAGATCGATACGTGGTATTGTGCACTGTCCCAGGCTGAGTGACAGCTCTGTCTTAAGACTGTGCAAGGGGAAGGTAAGCCTGAATTCAACCTCAGGCTGCTGACACAAGTAAAACTCACGAGATGAAGGAGACTGGACCCTTGTTTCTGCTCAGGGCAGAAAGGCCTTTCCCCCTTCCCCTGAAGTGTCCCTACATAACAGATAGGATGGTCTGGGGTTGGAGAATGAAGAGCACATGAGTAATGGACAGGATCCAGGAAAAGCTGACAGTACAAAGTTGATCCAACCACCCATCTGCATGAGAACCAGCGCCACCAGAAAAGCACGTAAAGTGTTAGTAATTGCAGAGTCCTTGCTGAGAGACACTGAAGCACCCATTTGCTGCCCAGACAGTTTTTCTAGAGAAGTTTGCTGCCTACCAGGAGCTCGCATTTGCAACACCAAGCCTGGTGAACCCTACAGATTATCATTCATTCCTACTATTCCATGTAGGGTTTAATGACACTGCAACAAGGCAACTCAGAATCATCAAAAGAGACTTTATGTCCCTCAAAGCAATGTTAAAAGGATCAGGAGCATAAGTGGTATTCTCCATCCTCCCAGTCAGAGTAAGGGGATCAGGAAGGAGACGAATTGAGCAGGTGAATGCTTGGCTGCATGTCTGGTGCCATGCTCAAGATTTTGGTTTCTATGATCACGGATCTACCCTTGAGAAGCCGAGTCTGTTGGGAGCTGACGAGATTCACTTGACCAAGTGGGGCAAGAGGGTCTTTGCCAACAAGCTGGCCAGACTTATACAGGGAGCTTTAAACTACACTTAGTGCGGGGAGGGGATGGAGTTTTGAGTAGTAGAAAAGAGCTAAGGGATGCTGAGGTATTAGAAACCAATAGGGAGCACGTGTGAAAAGTCTCAAAGGAATTAGGGCATGTTCTTCTAAAAAGGTGGGACTTCAATCCCCCTGACATCTGCTGGAAAAGCGTCACAGCAAGCTGTAAGCAGTCCAGGAGACTCTTGGGAGTACATCAAGGATAATTTCTTAATCCAGTTGATAAGACAGCCCAACCAGAGAAGAAGCATGACTGGATCTGTGTTACCAACACAGATGAACTAATTAGGTCAAGATTGGTGGCAGCCTGGGCTGCAGTGGAAGTGCACACTTCTAGATCACTTCACTAGTGATCTCGTGAAAGATGAATCCCCCATGGCAGGGGGGTTCAACTAGATGATCTTTGAAGGTCCCTTCCAACCCAAACCATTCTGTGATTCTATGATCCTGTGTACCTGGCAGCCCACTGAAGCCACAGCATCACTTACAATCCTGTGTTTGCTATCGGTGATTTGGTGAGTGGCTGTATTGGGTGTGTTGTTGCTCCTCTTTCTTACTGCCTCAGTAAAGCTTTGTTTATAACATGTTGTCAGACTCCATTACCGTTCAGACAACAGAGGGGAGAGGAAGGGAAGGGAGGGGAGAGAAGGAAAGGAAAGGAAAGGAAAGGAAAGGAAAGGAAAGGAAAGGAAAGGAAAGGAAAGGAAAGGAAAGGAAAGGAAAGGAAAGGAAAGGAAAGGAAAGGAAAGGAAAGGAAAGGAAAGGAAAGGAAAGGAAAGGAAAGGAAAGGAAAAAAGGAGGGAAGGAAGTAGGAGGAAGGAAGGGAGGGAGGGAAGAAGGAATGAAGGAAGGAGGAAATGTAGGGTAGGAGGAAGGAAAGAAGGTAGGAAGGAAGGAGGGAGGGAGGGAGGGCAGGAAGGAGGAGAAGAGGACTGAAAGTTTGAAGGAATGAAGGGGTCTGCAATAGTACCTGAATGTGCAGTGGTATATGCAATGATATCTGCATCTGGAATATATGTGCTTGTGTCTGTGTTGTGTACTTGCATTTGTAATTGTATGTGTAATTATATCTGTATCTGTAATTGTATCTGCAATTGTATGTGTGATGGCTTCTGTGACTGTACTTGTATCTATGACAGTATGTTTAATCATTTCTTTGTCTTTAATTGTGTCTGCAATTGTACATATTTTGTGCCTGTATTTGCAATTGTATCTGCAATTGAGTGTATATATGTGTCTGAAATTATACCAGTTTTTCTGATGGTATCTGTGATGGTACCAGTCTCTGTGTTTGTGATGGTACCACTATCTCTGTCTCTACTGGTATCTGTCTCTGTATCGGTAATGGTATCTGTATCTGCACATGTACTTGTATTTGGTTTCTAGATGTGTACATGCAATTTTATCTCTACCTGTAGCAGTATCTGCAAGGGTATCTCTAATGGTATCAGTATTGGTGTGACTATCTGTAATGGTATCACAATCTGTAATGGTGTTGGCAATGGTATCTATAATGGTATTGGTATCTGCATCGTTATGTGTAACTATCAATAGCTACAATGGTATCACTATCTGCAAAGGCATCTGCATCTGAAATGGCACCTGCATCTGTGATTTTATCTGCATTGGTATCTACATCTTCAGTGATAGCTGCATCTGCTGTGATATCTGAAGTAGCATCTGGTAATGGTATCTGCAGTGGTATCTGCAATGGTATTTGCATCTGCAATGGTATCTCCTATGGTATCTGCATCTCCAATGGCATCTCCGTCTGCTTTTGCATCTGAAATTGTATCTGCATTTGCAATGGCATCCGCATTGGTATCTGCATCTGTGATGGTATTTTCAGTGTCATCTGCAGTGGTATCTTCATTGGCATCTGCAATGGTATCTGCAATGTAACTACATATGCCATGCTACCTGCATCTGTCTGCAACAGTATCTACATCTGCAACAGTATCTGCATCTGCAGCGTTATCTGCAACTGTATCTGCCTTTGTTTTCATACCTGCATCTGTCTGCAACAGTATCTACATCTGCAACAGTATCTGCATCTGCAGCGTTATCTGCAACTGTATCTGCCTTTGTTTTCATACCTGCATCTGCAATGGTATCTACATCTGCACAGTCGTCTGCAATGCTGCATGCGTCTGCTATTGTATCTGCAATATCAGCTTCTGCAGTGGCGTGTGCAATGGCATCTGTGATTGTATCTGCATTGGTATCTGCATCTGCAATGGAACCTGCAATGGCATCTGCAATGGTATCTGGAATGAAATCTGCACCTGCAAAGGTATCTACATCTGCAATGGCATCTGCACGGGTATCTGCATCTGCAATGACATCTGCTTTGGCATTGGCATCTGCAATTACATCTGTAGTGTTATCTGCAATGGTATCTGCCTCTTTAGTGGCCTCTGCATCTGCAATGGCATCTGCAATGTTATCTCAAATCATTTTGTCAGCCTGCCATGCTGATTGGAAAAGACATGGAGGTGCAGCAGGAACTCCACAGTAAGATGGTAGCAGTGGTATTAAAGGGTATATTACTGATGACCTCCTGAAAGGCAGTTACCTTGATTACCTGTGACGGTGTTCTCCCCCTCCCCCCCCAACCTGACCTGTATTTGCCGTAATCCTGCTCAGGTGATAACCACCAGTGGCGGTCATAATGGATGCATCTGGTTGTGATGGCTGCATCCGGCTCAAAGTGGATTCGTGGGAGACAGACAACAACACTATAGCCAAGGGCTAGTTGAGCAGGCGCCAACCGAAATACAGCTGGTATGCAAATATGACTATAAGTCAATCATCTTACTCCATAACTAGTGGACAGCCCAGGGCCCATTGAGCTCTCCTGCACGCCAGGATCTCCCCTTGAGTAGGGATGCCTCTCGAGGTTACTCCTCGAGGTTGAGAGAGTCCTTGCCGCAACAGATACTCAGTAAGGGATTAATAGCATGCTAAACTTTGAAATCCTACCTAAGTGATATAAAGGATTGATCGTGCACATTGTAATCCTTTAGACATAAACCGTTGACCAAGTCTGGGACTAAGTCTGGATCCAGCCGCACCTAAACTCCCCTCTGAGAAGGAGTGTAGAACGCAAGGGGGTCCATTCTGAACCTCATGACTCAACGGGAGGGTCTCCCTGACAGTTTTGTCTGACCCTGTCCTCTATGCAATAAATATCAAGTGAACCTTGCTATCGAATCTTTTTAAACCCGTCACATTTACTATCAAACTTTGTTAAATTGCTGTTTTATATCAATAAACATATTGCTACTTCTCTCTTATGAGTGAAGTGCGTCATTCCATCCACGACAGTACCAGAGGAGAAAGGATTATTCCTAGGACAATGCAAAGTTCCTGGGAAATACCAAGGCAGGGATTTCATTGAATATTAAGACACTATGTGGAGAGACATTCAGCTGACCAGAAAAGTGATACTGAAGTTAGGATAAGTGGAAGAGCTGCCTCACTCCATGGCTGAGAAGCAGCCTTCAAGCACCTGGCGATTTGAAAAAGCATTGATTTTTTTTTTTTTTGGTAATACAGGACTCGGCTGGTACAGGACAAAGTGGAGAAATTTTAATGGTAAGAAGAAAAAAAAGAAAGAAGATCCAACCTCTTTCAGGAAGGCCCATTAGTAACACTTGTTCTCTTGCCTCAGGCTTTGTAAGCACCTCCCAGAATGGACAAGACCTAGATGAGGACCTGGAGACCTCATTGCCCATGGGGCCCCATAATGGCCCAGTTCACCCAAGTGAAGCAAGTTCACCCCGGACCTAAGTACTCAAGCCCACAGACAACAGGTAAAACGAGGATCAGTGTGGTATGCAGCACACTTAGGGCTCCAATGGTAAAATCAGCTACAAAGCCATTTCCCTTTTCTCCAAACCTCCACGCTCCCAGGTGCAGCCATGCCAGGGCTTGGCAGAGGAAGGCTTATGCTGCTAACGCTGCTCAGGATAACACAGGACAGAGCAGCCTGATCCTGCTGGACACAGGATCGCTCTGACACCTCAGCTGCCCCTTAACCCTTCGCTACTCAAAATGCCACTGCTGCACACCAGCTGGGCAGTTTGCCTGTTCAGCGCTCAGGACAGAGGCACCAGGGGGAACTGGGAAATGTCTCTGCTCAGTTCTGCTGTGGGGAGCTGGGGTCAGCCTTGGTGTTCAGGATCAAGAACAGTTGCTCTCCAGACAGCTAAAGACAGGACTGACTGTGTACCTCCCTTGCATGTGAAATTACACAAAGGCATTCACAGGAGGAAGCTTGTGTCTTTGCATGTAACTTGTTGCTCCCACTTCATCATTTTCTTCTTCTTTGTAACAGGAGTAAAGTTTCAATTTTTTGGCTACATATTATTAAAATTGCCTTCATAATACATATGAAACATACCTTGTGTAAACATAATACATATGCCGACCTGACCCACTGTGTTGGGTTTGCGTGGCAGGGTTTTGGTAGCGGGGGAGGGACTACAGGGGTGGCTCCTGTCAGAAGCTGCTGGAAGCTTCCCTGGCTCCAAGTCGGACCTGCCTCTGGCCAAGGCCGAGCCCATCAGCGATGGTGGTAATGCCGCTGGGATAACATATTTAAGAAGGGGAAACAAGACTGCTGAAAAAAAGACCTGCAGCGGAGAGAGGAGTGGGATGTGAGAGAACCATGCAGACCCCCAGGTCAGTGAAGAAGGAGAGGGAGGAGGTGCACTGGAGCAGAGATGCACTGCAGCCCGTTGTTGGAGATATGCGAGGAAAAAAAACCCCAAACAACAAAGGATGCTACTTAATGAGGCTGGACCTTGAGAAGAGAAACAAGATGACACCATAAGTCAGCCGGGTAAATAAATACCAGTATAAGAACAAGGGCAACCAAAGAGCTACTTGAACCTTGAGTGAACTATCCAAATTAACATAATAGAAAACCCGCCCTCAGGTAGGGAGAGCCCCCTACCAACAGAAACCCCTTCCCCACAGAACATGCACGGTAAAAAAGGAGGATGCTGCAACTTTAAGTGGAGATGAGGCTTGCAAGAACGAATAGGAATGAGGGTAACTCAGCAAAACTGTAAAAATAATGATAACTGTTGCTCGAAATGTATAAAATGCTTTACTGTGTGGCCTGGTTTTGGCTGGGACAGAGTTAACTCTCTTCTTAGTAGCTGGTACAGTGCTGTGTTTTGGATTTAGTGTGAGAATGATGTTGATAACACTCTGCTGTTTCAGTTGTTGCTAAGTAGCGCTTATCTTAAGCCAAGGACTTTTCAGTTTCCCGTGCTCTGCCAGCAAGCAGGTGTGCAAGGAGCTGGGAGGGAGCACAGCCGGGGCAGCTGACCTGAACTAGCCCAAGGGGTATTCCATACCATGGAACGTCATGCCCAGTATATAAACTGGGGGGAGTTGGCCGGGAGGTGCAGATAGCGGCTCGGGAGCTAACTGGGCATTGGTCAGCGGGTGGTGAGCAATTGTGTTGTGCATCACTAGGGTTTTTTTTTCTCCCCCCCTTCCTTGTTTTGTTATATTCCTTTTCATTACTATTATTATTATTATATTTCATTATTACTATTGTTAGTATCATATTTTACTTTAGTTATTAAACTGTTCTTATCTCAACCCACGAGTTTTACTTTTTTTTTTTCCTTTCCTCCTCACCCCACTGGGAGGGGGGAGGGGGAAGCGGCTGTGTGGGGCTGAGTTGCTGACTGGGGTTAAACCACAACACCATGTGTTAACCAGGTGTGCCAGCTTTGTGGAGTTACCACCTAGCGCAGACATGAAATAAACAAGTATCTCGACTCTCTGTGTTAATTGACTTTTTTGCACATCGGGTGAAAGAATCCTGATTTTTTGGGACAACACCGTGGTAAGAGGGCAGGCTGTCCCCCTGCAGCCCAGGGAGGTTAATGGTGGGGCAGAGATTCCCCTGCAGCCCATGGAGGACCCCACGCCGGAGCAGGTGGCTGGGCCCAGAGAAGGCCGTGACTCTGTGGGAAAGCCCACACTGGAGCAGTTCATGGAGGACTGCAGCCCGTGCAAAGGACTCACGTTGGAGAAGCTCATGGAGGGCTGACCCCTCTGGGAAGGATCCCATGCTGGAGCAGGGGAAGAGTGTGAGGAGCCCTCCCCCTGAGGAGGAAGGAGCGGCAGAGACAACGTGGGATGAACTGACCCAAACCCCCATTCCTGTCCCCCTGCACCGCTGGCGGGGGAGGAGGTAGAGGAATCGGGAGCAAAGCTGAGCCCGGGAAGAAGGGAGGGGCGGGGGGAAGGTGTGTTTCTAAGATATGTTCTAGCTCTCACTATCCTACACTGATTTGACTAGTAACAAATTAAACTGATTTCTTTTTCCCCAAGTCGAGTCCATTTTGCCTGTGACCATAACTGGTGAGTGATCCCGCCCTGTCCTGGTCTCGACTCACGAGCCTTTTCGTTGTATTTTCTCCTCCCCATCCCGCCCGCGGGGAGCAGTGAGCGAGCTGCTTTGTGAGTGGTGCTTTGCTGCTGGCTGGGCCTAAACCACAACACCCACTTCTTAAGGAAGTCTGCTGCCTCCCTGGGGCCCGGGTTGAAGATGTGACGAGAAAACTTCCTACCCTGGTACAGCCCTCAGATTATTATCCATTATTGCTCTTTCATGTAGGCAGCGATTAAGTTGCAATAAGAAGCCCAAGGGCAATCAAGAAACCAGGGCCTTGGAATGACTGGTTAAGGGATCAGGAGCACAACTAGTGTCTTCCTCTACCCTTCCATTTGCAGGGAATGATGAGGGAAGAAACAAGAAGACCCAGCTGACCAATGCCTAGCTCTGTGACTGGTGTCACCGACAGAATTTTGTTTTTTTTGATCATGGGTCAGTCTACATGACACCAGGCCTGCAGGCAACAGATGGGGTACACCTTTCTCAATGGGGGAAAAGGATCTTTGCACAGGAGTTTGCAGGGCTCATTGAAAGAGCTTTAAACTAGATTTGAAGGCGGGGAAGGGATAAAACCAATCTCACTAGAGATAAGCCTCAGGGCTTATCTCATGTTTGAGGGACAGTGTGCTAGTGAGGTCCTTCAGCCTGCTCCACGATGTGCTGAGTACACTGGAGCACATTTGAAATGTCTCTGTACTAATGTGTGCAGCATGAGGAATAAACAAAAGGAGGTAGAAGCTTTGGCCCAGGTACGGAGCTATGACATCATTGGCATAAGCGAAACCTGGTGGGATGAGTCTTGTGGCTGTGTTGCTGTGATGGATGGTTATAGGCTGTTCAGAAGGGACAGGCAGGACAGGCGAGGCAGGGGGGTGCTGTATGTAAGGGAGGGGTTGGATAGTATGGCACTTACAGTTGGCAATGACATGGTTGAGAGCCTCTGGGTAAGGATTAAGGGGAAAGCAAATAAAGCGGATGTTGTTGTAGTCTACTATCGACTGCCCAGCCAGGACAACGATACTGATGAATTATTCTACAAGGAATTAAGGGATATCTCTAGATCAGCTGCCCTTGTCCTTATGGGTGATTTTAAATTCCCAGACTTCAACTGGGAATATCATATAGCATACACAAACAGGTCCAGGAAATTCCTGAAGCACGTTGAAGGTAACTTCTTGGTGCAGGTACTAAAGGAGCTGCCAGGACCCCAAGTCTCAAGCTGCTGCTTGAGAGTCTGGAGAGGTCCCAGTCAACTGGAAGCTGGCAAATGTTGTCCCAGTTTTCAAGAAGGGAAAGAAGGAAGACCCTGGTAATTACAGGCCTGTCAGTCTCACTTCAGTGCCTGGTAAAATTATGGAGAAGGTTATTCTGGGAGTTATTGAAAAACACTTGAGAGACAACGGAGTCATTGGTCATAGCCAGCATGGGTTCACGACGGGAAAGTCCTGTTTAACTAACTTCATTTCCTTTTACGACAAGATCACCCATCTAGTTGACCAAGGGAAGCCAGTAGATGTGCGGGTTTTGGATTTTAGCAAAGCTTTTGATACTGTCTCTCACAGTATCCTTCTGGACAAAATGTCCAGCACACAGCTAGACAAACCCATAATACGTTGGGCGAGAAATTGGCTGACGGGTCGGGCTCAAAGGGTTATAGTTAATGGGGTTACATCAGGCTGGCGGCCAGTCACCGGTGGGGTTCCCGAGGGCTCAATTTTAGGGTCAGTGCTCTTTAATGTTTTTATAAATGATCTGGATACAGGAGTCGAATGCACATTAGGTAAGTTTGTCGACGATATTAAACTAGGAGGAGCTGTGGACTCCCTCGAGGGTAGAGAGGCCTTGCAGAGAGATCTGGATAGACTAGAGAGCTGGGCAATCACCAACCATATGAAATTTTACAAGAGCAAGTGCCGGATTCTCCACCTGGGACGGGGTAATCCTGGTTATACGTACAAATTGGGGGACGAGAGGCTGGAGAGCAGCCCCGTAGAAAGAGATCTAGGGGTTTGGGTTGATGGCAAATTGAACAGGAGTCAAGAGTGTGCCCTGGCAGGCAAAAGGGCCAACCGTGTCCTGGGGTGCGTCAAGCACAGCATCGCTAGCCAGTCCAGGGGGGTGACTGTCCCTCTCTACACTGCACTGGTGTGGCCCCACCTCGAGTACTGTGTGCAGTTTTGGGCACCTCAATAGAAGAAGGACATCAAACTATGAGAGTGTGTCCAGAGGAGGGCAACCAAGACAGTGAAAGGCCTCGAGGGTAAGACTTACGAGGAGCGGCTGAGGTCACTTGGCTTGTTCAGCTTGCAGAAGAGAAGGCTGAAGGGTGCCCTCATCGCTGAGGGGTGCCCTCATCGCAGTCTACAGCTTCCTCAAGGCGGGCAGCAGAGGGGGAGGTGCTGCTCTCCTCTCTCTGGTGACCAGCGATAGGACACGAGGAAATGGAATGAAGCTGCATCAGGAGAAGTTCAGACTGAACATTAGGAAAAGGTTCTTCACTGAGAGGGTGGTCAATCACTGGAACAGGCTCCCCAGGGAAGTGGTCATGGCACCAAGCCTGTCAGAGTTCAAGGAGCATCTGGACAACTCTCTTAGTCATATGGTTTATTTTTAGGTAGTCCTGCGAGGAGCAGGGAGTTGGACACGATGATCCTTGTGGGTCCCTTCCAACTTGAGATATTCTATGATTCCATGATTCTATGATCTTTTAAAGGCCTTTATCACTGCAGTAGTTTCTGAAAACCACTGCCACACATGGACTTTATTTTATTACAAATCTCTGCTTTGCCACGGCTAGGAGGGGGCCATTTTCCTACCTGTAACAGCTACCGACTGCAGCATTTGCTGGTGAGCCTCCCATCTGGACTCCTGGAAAAGCAAAAAAAAAAAAATCAGAGAATCATTCTTTACATTTGCTTCAAGTCAGCTTAGCAACTGCTTATGGGGTTAGAATACATCAGCACAATAGAATATTGTTGATATTACCATTAATTAGCAAGTGCCTACATTGTTGTTTCAGGAAGTTGTTTTTTTTTTAATTCTCCCCAGTAGTCACTGGAACCATGGTGGCAGGAGAGCCACTTTCTTTTTTAAGATCATTTAGCAATGCAGTTGCAAACCCCTATGTGCTTAGCTATTTACTCTTTGGCACTACAAGGCACTGTATAACTCGTGTGTATTATTCTTGGAGGAAAAAGTCACCCATGAAGGGAATTTCATGAGGCTGGAAACTCATACTCCTCCGGTTACAAAGGAGCTTTAAATATGCAGTTGCATGCAGGTGTCCTTTCACATGCTTTTCTTCCTCGTTTAACTCAATCACAATCCCACCAAAACCAAAGCCCCGACTTACTTACACAAGTTAAAGGGGCAAAACCTCCTGCAGAAGAGATCTGCTGTCTGGGTCCTTGTGACTATGTGGAGCCCTCCATGACCAGGAGTGGGAAGAATGTGGCTTCAGCATCCCATCTGCAGACTTCCCAAGATAAGCACCAAGATCACACCTGGACCACGTGAGTAACATTTCTCCAGCCATTCATTCAGATAAGACAAACATGCTTTCTTTTTGCCCTGCGTTAGTGGGTACAAAACAACCAGCTCACCCCTAGAAAAAGCTGTAGATGTTTTCAGACAGCTGGCAGCTGCCTGCAGCTGCTAAGGAGAGCCACCTCCTGGTGAAATTGCCTCCTTGGCTTGAGAAAAAGGCCAGAACTTCACTGTTTCTGTGCTGTTCTCCTCTGCCTTAGGTGATTATTCCACTGGGAAGTGCAACGGACACATCTATAAATGCTCGCCTGTGCAGTCCACTTCCTTCCGGCATGGGGTCATCAAAGCAGACCTCCCTGCAGGTAAGTGAACTCTGGGAAATACATACACTTGCAGCTCGAGTGTCCTCTAGTGACAATCTGCTGGTCAGCTTTTTCACCAGGGCTAGTTCAAAGCCTACGCAGCAGGACACAATTGTTTCCTGAGAAGCTGCTTTTACATCCCATGGGAGCTTGATAATATAACGCTATTTCTGGCTTTGCTTGGGAGACAGGGGAGACCAAAGCCCTTGTATGACAGCTTGGCTTGGCAGAGTGAAATCCATGTGATGGTTGCAGAAACGGCTGTCCTGGGCTATGACCTGTGCAAAAAGTTCCTTTCTAATGCACTCCTAGTCTAAACACAAGACAGAGACACTGTTTTGCTTTAACCCCAGTGAGCAGCTCAGCCCCCCACAACTGCTCGCTCACTCCTGCCCAGTGGGATGGGGAGAAGGATCAGAAAGGTAAAAGTGAGAAAACTCGTGGGTTGAGGTAAACACAGTTTAATAGGTAAAGCAAAAGCTGCATGTGAAAGCAAAGTAAAATAAGGAATTCATTCACTATTTCCCATCAGCAGGCAGGTGTTCAGCCATCTCCCGGAAAGCAGGTCTCTGTCACACATAATGGTGACTTTGGAAGACAAATGCCATCACTCTGAACGTCCCCCCCATTGCTCCTTCTTTCTCCCAAGCAGAGGACTGTTCATAAACTGAAGATCAGGGGTTTGAACCCCATCTGTGCCTTCTGCCCAACATACACCCACAGATTTTGTTTGTTCACCTTGAGCTGTGGGAAAGGGCTGTGTGTGGGTGAGGAAGATCTGCTTTCTTTATTTAATTTTTACGCTGCAGCAAAAACATTGCAAGATTAGAACTAGACGAGAGCACTGAAACCAAAATGGTAAGCAACTCAGAGAGCTCTAACAGCACATTTTCACCTGATTGCCTTGAACAAAACAGGCTTGGGATCCCGATTGCTCACTTTGCCCTGGAATAGTCCCATTCCTCATCTGAAAGCTACTGCACGCCTGGCTGAGGACAGATACAATCCACACAGAGAGCAATCAGAGCTAAACGCTGCCCCAGGAAAGCCATCAGGTCCTTCCCTGCACACTCTCAACAGACAGCAGAGCATCCTGGAGACAGAGACTTGCCTCCAAGGACACAGCCCATCTCTATGCTCCCATTTTGCATGCACAGTGTTTGCTGCTGTCCATGGCCAGCCAGAATCACAGCTGCTTGGCATTATCTCTTGTAATGGGTTGTGCTTAAATACCACAGGCAAGTCCCCAGATTACTTCCAGTTCAGGAAAGATAATCATTAATCCAAGCCTGAAAATGTGATAAATTATGATGCAAAAAGCATTTTTCTGGACTTGTAAGGAATATTGTGATAGGCAAGTGTGCAATGATATGGCTTTAATACACAATTACATATTTAGGATATTGGACAGTAAAACATAGAATTTGGTTGCTTATTCTATGTACTTGTAGGATAAGCTTTGACCCAAGATGGTTTTGAAGTGTCAAACTAAGTTCAATAGGCATACTGCTCAAAGCAATCTTGCACTGAACCAGCTTGAAAAAGGCACTGTATTTTTTGCATTCGTTAGGCCTTTCTCTCATGATATGTGCTGAGACACGCACACGAGTATCTTTAAGGTAGAGTTGTTCCTTGTAGAACAGCTTAAGGTGGTAGGACTCTGTCCAATGCATTGTTCATTAAATCTTTCTAAACTTAAGCACAAAAGTGTGTTTAATTCACCACAAAAGGTACAATAAAAATTTCCCCAAACATTGGTATCAAAAATGGGATTCCTGCACCATTGCTGCACCTGCAGAAGCGGCCAGACTGGAACCAGAGATGCAACAATTCTCCCAACCTGCAAAGCTACTCAGCCACCTGTGACGTCACAAGCACCTGCACAAGCCAGGTGCCTGCTCCTGCCCTGTTAGCTACTTACCCGCCAGTGACGTCACAAGCACCTTCACAAGCCAGGTTCCCGCACCTGCCTGATCAGCTACTCAGCCACCAGTGACATCATAAGCACCAGCACAAGCCAGGTTCTGCTCCTGCCCTATGAGCTGCTCAGCCACAAGTGACATCACAATCACCTGCACAAGCCAGTCCCCAGGTCCTCGATCACCACCAGTCTCATGCTGATGGGATCATTGCTTCCTGAGACCTGCCGTTGCAGTGTTGTTGAGAAAAATGCTATGCAAAGGTCCCCGAGCCATCTTGTCTGGCAGGGATGGGAGAGCTTCTGTGTATGAGGGCTCCGAATCCCACTGGTGCACCCAGGATGGAAATGAATGCTGCTGAGGGCGTGCATCCCCAAGCCCCTCTGGTGCATTGTGTATGGGCACACGGCTGTGAGCCAGCATCCCCAGTGCTACCCCAGAGATAGGAATGCTGCTTTGTGTGAGGATTTTAGTCTCCTGGGAATGGAGCCACTGCTCCATGGAGCTCCACCAGTGCACCGGTTGAGCACACAGCTGTGTGCCTGCATCCCAGGGCCTTGCTGGTATACTGTCAGTGCTGCTGCTTGACTGGAGCACCACTGCTAAGCACGGTGCTATGGGCACATGTCCCTGATCGCCACCACTCTCCCCGCTGATTGGCACGCTGCTGTGTACAAGGCTCGCTGAGCACGCTGCTCCTGGGCTGGGAAAGATGCTATATGTAAGGGTCCTAGAGACTCACTGCTACTCCTGGGCTAAGCACAGCCTCCAGAAACGTGAAGGGTACAGCCCCAGCCCTGCCACAGTGACTGCTCCTGCAGGAGGGCCCAGAGGTTCCTTGGGTGCCTCGTGGCTCCTCTCTCTGGTTTGTATGCGTAGCATGTGGGGGTGCTGCTGCAGCTCCATCACAGCCTGACTCCGTACGTCAGCCACGTACTAACTGAGGCAGGGGCTGCAGGAAAAGGCTCAGAGAAGCACTGCAGTCTTGGGAGAGAATTTATTTTTAAAGTCTTGCCTTTTTCCAGGGTATCTTTTTCATCATGTGACAGCAGGAGAGGTGAATACCTGGGACTTCCTGTTGGAAGCACTGGAGGACCTTGTGCTGGGCATGTTCAAGAAGCTTAAGTTTAAATTATCACGTATTGATTATGAAGGCACGCACAATCTGTCCCAAGGTTTGCTTGAAGAAGCCAATGATGCAGTCAAGCTTGCTGAGCGCATGTGCGAGCACTAGGGACCAGATGCTGCTGGTCTTGCTTCCAAGGGTGAGGAACTGCATGGACCTTCTCTTGGGGTTGCTCTGCTCACCTATTTCAGGGACTGCTGTCATGGTTCCTCCATGTCCCCTCGTATCTCCCATGCCGTGCCTACAGTGCTTGTCCTCAATGGCGGGAGAACCCCTTGGTCTCGCAGTGCGGGCTGGGCTCCTTGTCCTGCTCAGGGAAGGAGAGTGTCCCCGTGCGGCAGCGGGGGCTCCTTGGGAAAGGAGGGCCTCCCTGCAGATCCACAGGCAGTGCAGTGCATGTCTGCTGCCTTCACCCGTCTGGCAGAGCACACTGGGGTACGGGATGGAGGGAACACGCGGAGAACGGCCCTGCTGCAGGACAGGGTGCCGCAGCCTCACAGGCCCCGGCTCGGGGACCCCCAGCACTGAGAGTGAGGGCCACCCCTTGAGCCCCGGGCATCACGGGGTGATGCTGTGGCAGCGGGGTGACATGGGGCAGGGCAGGGGATGGGCCAGAAAGGGGTCTTTGGAGCTGGCGGCTGACGGACTCCGCCTACGAGGATGGTCCTGGCAAGGACTGGGTCGGGAGACCCCCTTGGATCATCCATGGCCCCCCGGCTGCTGGGCGTGGCTGAGGGCTGGATCTGGGCGGTTGGGGGGTCGGGGGGACTGGGGAAGCCCTGGGGGGTGCGTGGCATGGGGGGCTGGGGTTTGGAGGGGGCCGGGGGCCGCTGGGAGGGATCAGGGCGGGGCGGGGTGTCCCCGCAGGCCGGGGCCGGTGTGAGGCAGCCCTGCCCCCCATCCCCAGCCACGCTCGCCCCACACGCCGCCGGGGCACGGTGACGCTTGCAGCAGCACGGATCACCATTGGCAAATGGGCTGCAGCACGGCCAATGGCAGCATGAGGAGGGCGGGGGCAGGGGCGCCCCGAGAGCCGTCTGAGCCGGGTGGGTCTGCTGGGCTGCTGAGCCTGGCGGTGGGGAGGGCCAGGGCTAGGGATCTGCCTAGCGCCCGGTGACGTCAGGCACAGTACTGGTCGCCATTGGCGGGGCGCTCGGGCGCGGTGAGGTCCCCGGGACCTGATCTCGCCCTTGCGCCATGGGATGGGGGCACGGGGGCGTGTGGGGAGGAGGAAGGGACCCGTGGGGACAGAGGAGGGACGGGTGGGGCTGGGGAAGGGAAGAGGGAATGGGCAGTTTGGGATGGGGAAGGGGGCCAGCACCAGGGCTGGGCATGTGCGGGGAGAGGGAGGGACGTTGGGGGTGGGGGAAGGGGACAGGCATGGGGTAGGGACACAGTGGGAAGGGGGATGAGGAGGGGTGCGAGGGCAAGCGCCTGGGTGGGGGGGTAAGGGGGAGCCCCTTGCCCATGGCATCACACAGGAGGATGGGAAGGCTGGGCTGGGGCACCCTGGCCTGTGGCCACCAGTGCTGGGGGAATTAGGGTGGGAGCAAGGCCATCCTGCTGGCTGCAGGTGGGGTCCCCCATGGCCATGGCAGCACCCTGACACCTGGGGTGGTGTGGGTGACCCAACCCCGCTTTTCTACCCCTGGTGCAGGTGGGTGTGCCGCCTGGCCATGGGCTACATCTACTGCCCCTGACGGGAATGTCCTTTGCTGCCATTCGTGCCCAGAGCACCCAGCCCTGCGTGGCACAAACATCTCTGTCCCCTCTGCGCTGCTGCCCCCAGCACTGAACCGGCCAGGTTTGCCCCAATGTGGCTGAATTACCCACAGGGGAGGCGAACCCCATTCCTACAGCTGGCCGCATGCCTGGGCTCCCCATGCCCCCAAGCTGTGTGTTGGCCCCACGCCTGTTTTTGACCATCCCCTGGTCCCAGGGACCAAGATCTGGTGCAGAGGTGCTGATGTGACCCTGCAAGGGTGGGTGGGGGGAAGATGGTCCTCCCTCACCCTGTCATATCACTGCCCTGGCCTGCGTTGGCACTGGCTGAGTCCTGCTGTTCCGTGGGGAGCCCGGTGCCCCCCAGGACTAAGGGCTGGGGCCAGGGACACCCCGTTGGTGTTGGGGGGCTGTCCCACTGTTTCACCCTGGGATGAGGAGTGTGGGCATGCCCCTGTGCTGCACCGGGGCTCTTCCCATCTGTCCTGGAGTGGGCAGGAGCTGTGTGATGCCATGTGCTTGTAGGCGCTGGGCACGGCGCACCGGGAGTTCTCACATGCATGGGAGTGTTAATTAGCGGTTTGTTATCAGGGAGATGTGGGGGGCCGGTGTGGCCCCGGGGCATCCCTGGCGTGGTGTGTCCCGTGCTCTCAGCTCCTGCAGGAGAGGAGGAGGTAAGTGAGGCTGGACAAGGGCAGGCAGCCCTGGCCAGGCAGCTCCCACCCGCCATGGCCTGGAGCCAATGGGGCTGGTGCAGCTGGGCGAGGAGGAGACCTCACCTGCGCTTGTAGCACCAGATGGCAACAGCGAGGGCTGCAGCCACGATCAGCAGCACCACGATGGTGGTGCCGACACTGAGAGCTGCCTTGGAGCTGCCTGGAGGAGAGAGGAGAGAGAGGGGTTGCGGGCGCACAGGAGGCCATGGCCAAAGCTGCCATCACCCACCATCCTCCAGGCACCTGCATGGGGCCAGGGGCCTCTGCCCTCACCCTGCGCCCCATCCCCATGGGTGGCACCTACCCCATGGGATGAGGAGGCTGCGGGTGCCCAGGCTGCGGTGGCGCACGCGGCAGGCGTAGCTGTGCCCGTCACGGGGGGCCACGGCCAGGACACTGCGGAGCTGGTAGGTGAGGTCGGCGTTGGGCAGGATGGCACTGGTGTTGAGTGCTGGGCCCGGCGGCACCTCCTGGCCGTCACGCAGCCAGGCCACGCTGATGGGCTGTGGGTAGAAGCCGGTGACGCGGCAAACCAGCAGGAGCTTGTCTGGGCTGGGTGTGCGGGCAAAGACCGTGGCCACGGGCAGCTCTGGGGGGTGAGAGCCAAGGGGGTGAGGGGAGCCCTGGTGGAGCACCGCTTGGCCCCAGTGTGTGGGGGGGCTTTGGGGTGGCCGTGCCAGGGTTGGGGTGGTCTCACCTTGTCTCTCCAGAGCTGCCTGTCCGTACTTGATGAATTTCTTCATGTGATCAACGCAGGTGACATTGAGAAGGTGCTGCAGGGTCGCAGAGAAGCCAGTGAAGGTGTTGAACTGCCTCTCAACTTGTGCTGCCAGCTCAGTCTCCTGCCACATCTCCCAGCGGCCGTTGTCCACGTCAAAGCTGAGGAAGTCGTGGGCGTTGTAGGCGAGATGGTAGAATTTGGTATAGGAGCCATTGGGATACAAGTCACAGCCGGTTGCGCACTGGAACACAAAGGGGTCTGGGGGGGGACAACGGGCATCACGAGTGCAGCTCGAGCTGGAGCTGGAGCCCAAAATTGGAGGCTGGCACCCGCTTCTTTGGGCACAGCCCTTTCCCCGTTTCCTCTGCACTCCAAAAGTCATTCTCCCCAGGGAGAAGACACAAAAGGCCAAAGCTCAATTAGAGTTGAAAGTGGCCAGTGTTGTGTCAGACAACAAGAAAGGCTTTTTAAAGTATGTTAATAGCAAGACGAGGTCTAAAGAAAACATTGGACCAATACTTGTTGAGGTCACCTGACTAACAGGGATGAAGAAAAAGCAGAGGCATTCAATGCTTTTTTTGCCTCAGTCTTTAATAATACTGATAGACCTTGGGCTGCCCAGTCCTCTGAGTCAGAGGACCACGACTGCGGGAACAGTGACATTCCATTTGTGGACACTGAAATTGTAAGGGACCAGCTGTATCAGCTGAATGTTCACAAGTCTATGGGACCTGATGGGATTCACCCCAGAGTACTGAAGGAGCTAGTGGATGTTATGGCAGGACACCTCTCGATCATCTACCAAAGGTCTTGGGAGTCTGGGGAGGTCCCCACTGACTGCAAGCTTGCCAACGTTATTCCAGTTTGCAAGACGGGTGTGAGGGAAGACCCAGGAAACTACAGACCTGTTAGTCTAACCTCAGTTCCTGGAAAAATTATGGAGAACATACTGGGTGCTATTGAAAGGCATTTAAAGGATGATGCAATCCTCAGGCACAGTCAACATGGGTTCACAAAGGGAAAATCCTGTAACTAATTTGATATTCTTCTACGATAAGGTCACCCACCTAGTGAGTGAGGGGAAGGCAGTGGATGTAGTTTTTCTGGATTTTAGTAAGGCTTTTGATACTGTCCCTCACAGCATCCTTCTGGACAAGTTGTCCAACTGTGGGGTGAGTGAGTTCACGGTGCGCTGGGTGAGGAACTGGCTGAACGGCAGGGCTTAAAGGGTTGTAGTGAATGGGGCTACATCTGGCTGGCGACCCGTCACCAGTGGTGTTCCTCAGGGCTCATCCTAGGGCCAGTGCTGTTCAATATTTTGATCAATGATCTGGATGTAGGAGTTGAATGCACCATTAGCAAGTTTGCTGATGATACCAAACTGGGACGTGCTGTTGACTGTCTTGAGGGACAAGAGGCCTTGCAGAGGGATCTGGATAGATTGGAGCATTGGGCAATCATCAACGGCATGAAATTTAACAAGAACAAATGCCAGATTCTGCACCTGGGATGGAGTAACACTGGACACAAGTATAAACAGGGAGAGGAGTGGCTGGAGAGCCGCCCTGCAGAAAGGGATCTGGGGGTGCTGGTTGACAGCAGGCTCAATAGGAGCCAGCAGTGTGCCCTGGCAGCCAAGAGGGCAAACTGCATCCTGGGGTGCATCCAGCACAGCATAAGCAGCTGGTCAAGAGAGGGAATTGTCCCACTGTATTCAGTGTTGGTGCGGCCTCACATGGAGTACTGTGTGCAGTTCTGGGCCCCACCATTTAAGAAGGATGTGAAGGTACTCAAATGTGTCCAGAAGAGGGCAACAAAGCTGGTGAAAGGGCTGGAAGGAATGTCCTATGAGGAGTGGCTGAGGACTCTGGGTTTGTCTAGTTTGGAGAAAAGGAGGCTGAGAGGCGACTCCATTGCTCTCTGCAGCTTCCTGAGGAGGGGACGTGGAGAGGGAGGTGCTGATCTCTTCTCCTTGGGATCCAGGGAGAGGACATGTGGGAATGGTTCAAAGCTGCATCAAGGCAGGTTTCAGACTTGATATTAGGAAACATTTCTTTACAGAGGTGGTCGATGCCCCCAGCCTGTCAGTGTTCAAGAGGCATTTGGACAATGCCCTTAATAATTTGCTTTAACTTTTGGTCAACCCTGAAGCGGTCAGGCAGTTGGACTAGATGATCGTTGTAGGTCCCTTCCAACTGAACTATTCTATTCTATTCTATTCTATTCTATTCTATATTCTATTCTATTCTATATCGTATTCTATTCTGTTCCCCCATGTCACTGCTCTGCTTCACACCAGGTGGAAACTCTGCGGGTGAGAAACCGGTCCTGAGCCCTGTAGCTCATCATCCTCAAGCTGCCCCTGCCCACAGGAGGGTCGGGAGCCGTGGCAAAGCAGGAAGCACTGCCTTGGGGGAGTGACAGGACCTGGGGTGCGGGCAAGTAGGAGGACAGGGGGACTCTGCCTGGCGCCCTGCCCTTGGGTCACCAGTGCTGCACCAGTGTGTGGGGCCAGGTGCTTGCTCCCTGTGTCCGGTCCCACAGACATGAGCGGAGAGGCCGCTTTGACCTTCTACTCCACTTTCTCAGATCACTTCTCTGGTGGGATTTGTGATGCCCAGAGAGTAATAGAGGGGGCTGGTGTGAGGGCGTAAGTGGAGCTAAACATGGCCAAGGTTTGTGCTGGGGACCAGGATGGCCCCGTGTGACCTCCGCACAAGACAGGGTGGTTTGGGGGTCTTGATGGTGCAGGATGAGGCCCATTCCCTGCCCTCCTGCCAGCCCCGGTTTGGGGAAGCTGTTGGTAGTGGCTCTGAGCTCCTTCTCACAGCTCCCTGCCTTGGGTGAGGAGGTGCTGAGCACCTGGTACTCACACGGTGTATGGTATAGTGGGGCATCACTGGACAGGGACAGGATGAAGTTGTGCACGTAGATCCTGAACAGGTTTTGCAGGTTCTCCCACTCTGCTGCAGGCAGGGCCGGGTAGACCCATGGGTGGAGGTAGAGGATGTTCTGGGTGTATTTCTGCAGGGTAGCAAAGAGGATGTCCTCCAGGGTGGCCCAGGCCGAAATGTCCACAAAGCTGGTGTTGTGGAAGATGAAGGTTTGGAAAAGGTGGAGTTTGCAAGAGCCTGTGGGGAGAGGGGGGAGAGGAAGCAGCATTGGGATGCGTAAAGATGAAGGAGGAGGTCAGGGGACTGCCAGCTCCAGTGCTGGTGGGCAGCCCTGGGAGGAAGCCTGGCTTGCAGTGTCCCTGGGGACACGCAGGGTGAGATGGGGCAGATGGGCAGGGCGGGGGAAATCCCCTGGTTTCAGTCAGTTTGCAGTTTCCTTCCATGGCCTCTCTGAGCAGGGGCTGGGGGGGTGGGGGGAAGGGGCATTTCACCCCAGTTTAGGGGCTCCCGGGCAGTGCTCAAGACCGAACCCTAACAGGAGGCAGGAGACTGAGTTCGATGCTGCAGCACTGAATGAGGTTCCAGTAGCAAGCAGGGCAGAGTGAAGCCTGTTTTGGAGCAGTGGGTGCCCCCCTGGCCAGGGCGTGGTGAGCGCCTGCCCCTGGAATGGGAAACACAGGCTGGGGATGCAGGTGAAGGCTCATTGTAGCTGCAGGAGGAACCTTCGAGCATTGTTTCACAGGGGGAGAATGCAGAGGATCAAGGGACCCTTCGACTGCAAGAGAAATGATCCCGCACGCTGAGGGCGGTGCCCAGGACCTGCTCAAGGGGTTGGAGCCCAGAGCAGGGCTGTTGTGCCATGAGGGGCTGAGAACCCCTGCTGCCCGCAGGCTCCCTGCAGGAGGAAGGTGTCTTTGGGGGCACCCCAGCACCCCAGGCTTGGCTGAGGGACCCCTTGCTCCTTGGCTGCTCAGGCATCTGAACCCCAGCACCAGCGGTGCTGGGCTGGGCAGGATGTTGTGGGGCAGGCAACCCCGAGCAGGTGGGCAGGGATGGGGCACCTTTGGGTGCTGTGGGGTGGAGGGTGGCCCCTTGGTGATGGGGACAGTGGCCTGTCTGTGCCCACCCCCTGCCACCTCTGTGGGGTCCCGCAGTGCAGTGATGGAAGCAGGTGGGGGTGAGCCAGGGCTCCCACTTACCTTCTGGATCTGCCAACGTCCCAGGGAGGAGGAGGAGAAGGAAGAGGAGGAGGAGGCGGCGAGGGGGTTGCATTGTGCCAGCGGCAAGTGTGCAGGAGCAAGTGTAGCAGGATGAGGAAGGGACCACGGGAGCCGTGACTGTGCACTTCTCCCCAGGGCTGCTCTGCCTGGGCAGATCTGGTGCTGCCAGCGCCATGGGGTGGCCCCGGTAACCAATGAGGCTGGTGCTGAGGTTTTGGGGAGGGCCCGGCCAGGTGTGTTCCCAGGGGGAAGTGGTGTGGCTGGCAGAGGGCGGCACTGGTGCGCTCTGGCCCGCGGCTGCAAGTGCCAGGGGAGTTTGGGTGGGTGCGAAGTCATCCCTCCTGGCTGCAGCAGCACCCTGACATCCAAGGAGATGTAGGCTGAGCCTGGCCCGTGGTGGCCTTCGCCTCCTCCCGTGGTAAACCCCAGAGGTTTACTCTGTAGTCCACTGGCAGAGAGTATTGGGTTTACATGGCAAGGTTTTGGTAGCAGGGGGCCTGCAGGGGTGGCTTCTCTGAGAAGATGCCAGAAGCTGCCCCCACGTCCAACAGAGCCAGTTCCAGCTGGCTCCAAGACAGACCTGCTGCTGGCCAAGGCTGAGCCAATCAGCGATGTTGGTAGTGCCTCTGTGATAACATATTTAAGAAGGGGTAAAAACTGCTGCACAACAATGCCTGGAGGAGAGGAGTGAGGATATGTGAGAAAAACAACTATGGAGACACCAAAGTCAGTGAAGGAGGGGGTGATCCAGGCTCCGGAGCAGAGGTGGTGCCCGTGCAGCCCGTGGTAAAGACCATGGTGAGGCAGGCTGTCCCCCTGCAGCCCATGGAGTTCCACAGTGGAGCCGATATCCACCTGCAGCCCATGAAGAACCCCACACCGGAGCGGGGGGATGCCCAAAGGAGGCTGTGACCCCATGGGAAGCCCGCGCTGGAGCAGGCTCCTGGCAGGACCTGTGGACCCATGGAGAGAGAGGAGCCCACGCTGGAGCAGGTTTGCTGGCAGGGCTTGTGACCCCATGGGGGACCCATGCTGGAGTAGTCCATTCCTGGAGCACTGCAGCCCGTGGGAAGGACTCACGCTGCAGAAGTTTGTGAAGGACTGTCTCCTATGGGTGGGACCCCATGCTGGAGCAGAGTGAGGAGGAAGGAGCGACAGAGACAATGCATAATAAACTGACGGTAATCCCCATTCCCCGTCCCACTGTGCCACTTGGCAGGAGGAGGTGGAGAAGTCAAGAGTGAAGTTGAGCCCGGGAAGAAAGGAGAGGTGAGGGGAAGGTGTTTTTTGATTTGTTCTTATTTCTCATTATCCTATTCTGATTTTGATTGGCAATAAATTAAATTAATTTCCCCAAGCTGAGTCTGTTTTGCCCATGACGGTAATTGCTGAGTGATCTCCCTGTCCTTATCTCGACCCATGAGCCTTTTGTCGGATTTTCTCCCCCTTGTCCAGTTGAGGAGGGGGAGTGATAGAGCAGCTTGGTCCGCACCTGGCATCCAGCCAGGGTCAACCCACCACACCACCCTTCTTGGGGGCATGTCGCTCAAAGACAGAGTCCCCCAGAGCTTTGGCTCTTTCGTGGCTGTCAGGCATATTGGGAGGGTGACTCTCCCCCATCCCTCCAGCTTTTGCAGGGGCAGGAGTCAGGCGTGGGGGCAGGAGTCAGGAGTGGAGGAGATCCTAACCCAAAACCATCCTGGACAGAGGGTGAGATCAGCACTGGAGCCAGAGCAGCTTCACACCTGCTTGAAACACCTCCCTGCGTCAGGGAATTGGAGATGTCACTTGGATCCTCCCTTCCCCTTCTCTCCCCAGCGAAACAGCTCAAATCCCTCCATCTCTCCCTCATTTGTGGCGTGCTCCATCCCCCATCCCACTCAGCAGCCCCACGCTGGTCTGACCCCAGGTTGTCACTGCCCTTCTGCCAGGGACAGACACTGGCCATGGAGATGCCGAGATGTGGGAGAGGTTGGCGGAGGAATTGCTTCTCCTGACACGGCAGGGGAGATCAGCCAGTGTTCAGGAAAAGGGAGTCTTCCTGGCCGCAATGTGGGGTCTCTGCAGCGCACTGGAGGCTTTCCTGGGGGGACTTCATGAGGGGGAAGGACGGTGAGAGCCACAGGAGCCATGTGCAGCTGGGGAAGTTTGTAGCTGTTTAATGCGGCGGTTTTCCACAGCAAACCACTGTCAGTGCTGATGGGTCAGGGATGGGACAAGAGATGAGCAGGGAGAGCTGGCGGCGAGAGAGCTTGTTGCTCTGTGGGCAGCCAGGCCTCAAATGATGAATTCCTGGGTCTCCCATGTGGCCTTGTCACCTTTCCTGCAAGGGGAGGCCACTGTGAGCTGCAGTCGGGGCCGAGGAGTTAATCCCTGCAGAGCTGCTGCTGCTGCAACCCCTGGCCCAACCCATCTGCCTGTAAACTGAGAGCAGATGGTGGGAGGGAGACCTCACCTGCGCTTCCACCACCAAAACGCCCCGGCAGAGGCTGCGGCCACAAGGAGCAGCACTGCGATGGTGATGCTGATGGTTGGAGCTGTGCTGTGGTTTCCTGGGACAGGGAGAGAAGAGGGCGGCCACGTGAGTGTGGCAGCACCAGGCAGGAGCTGCCCCTTGCAGGGCCAGTGGCTGCTACCTGCACCCTGTGCCCCCATCCCCATGGGTGGCACCTACCCCATGGGATGAGGAGGCTGCGGGTGCCCAGGCTGCGGTGGCGCACGCGGCAGGCGTAGCTGTGCCCATCACGGGGGGCCACGGCCAGGACACTGCGGAGCTGGTAGGTGAGGTCGGCATTGGGCAGGATGGCGCTGGTGTTGAGCGCCGGGCCCGGTGGCACCTCCTGGCCGTCACGCAGCCAGGCCACGCTGATGGGCCGTGGGTAGAAGCCGGTGACGCGGCAAACCAGCAGGAGTTGGGTTGGGCTGGGCGAGCGGGCAAAGACTGTGGCCACGGGCAGCTCTGCGGGGCGAGAGCCAAGGGGTGAGGGGAGCCCTGGTGGAGCACCGCTTGGCCCCAGTGTGTGGGGGGGCTTTGGGGTGGCTGTGCCAGGGTTGGGGTGGTCTCACCTTGTCTCTCCAGATCAGCCTTCCCATACCTGCACAGGGTGAGGATGTGGCTCTGGCAGGAGATGGAGAGGAGGTGCTCCAGGAGCGCTGTGATGGCCTTCATTCTGGTGAGGGACTTGCTGACCAGCTCTGCTAGCGGGGATGGCTGCTGGGGCTCCCAGCGCTGCCTCTCCACCTTGAAAGCTATGAAGTCTCTGCCACCCTCCCCGACGTCCATGAAGCCCCAGCTTGTCCTGTTCGGGTGCAGCGCACAGCCCACACGGATCTGGACCACCAATGGGTCTGCCAAGGGCAGAGCCGGTGGAGAGGTCCCATGAGTGTGTGGGACATGGGTGGCACTAGGTGGGATGTGGCTGGAGGCATGTGCAGGGGTATGATGGGCAGCGGGGTGCAATGGGCAGCAGGGCATGGGGCCATGCTTCAGGAAGCCCCGGAACACCCTGCAAGCCCTCAGTCCCCTTGGAAGGCCAGAGTGGATATGGGGCCAGTTAGCACAGGGTGGTTGCTCAGACAGAATCTTGTCCCCCAAAATATTTGCCTCCAACTTTCTCTTTCCCTGATCTGTGCTGTGCGGGTCTTGTAGCCCCGGTAAATTTGGCAGCAGCCCCACGGTGTGCAGAGGGGTCCCCCTGTGCCAGATGGCAGGAGCCCTGAGGGGCGTTTCTGGTGCGCTGCCCTCCCCACCCCTGCTAGCCATGTGCCCCAACAGCCGCAGCGTTTCCCATTACCCTTTCAGGAGCTGTTGCACCCTATGAGACCCCACAAATGCCACTCCGGTGGGGAGGAGGGCACAGCCGGAATCCAGGGAAAGGGGCTGGGGCTCTGGCTGGGGTCATCCCCGTACTCACAGTCCACTTGCGCCTTCTGGGCCATTTCGTGCACGTATCGAACCATATTGCGCAGAAAGATTTTGGTGTGGGACGTGATCTTCTCTGTCTCACCCTCAGCTGCAGCCTGGTGGGCCCAGGGCCAATGGAAGTGGATGCTCCAGTTGGCAGGATCCAGTGCAAAGATGGGCACGTCCCCCAGGAAAGCCACCAAGGACACCTCAGCAGAGCTCATGTTGGTGAAGAGGCTGGTCTGGAGCATCTGGAAAACCTGTGGCTCTGCTGGGAAAGAGGATGGGGATGGGAAGGGCTGCAGGAAAGAGGAGATGAGTGGGGGGGCTGGGGGGGAAACAGGGGATTCCGACTAGATGTAAGGAAGAAATTTTTTACAATGAGGGTGGTGAAACACTGGCACAGGTTGCCCAGAAAGGTGGTAGATGCCCCGTCCCTGGAAACATTCAAGGTCAGGTTGGATGGGGCTCTGAGCAACGTGATCTAGTTGAAGATGGCCCTGCTCATGGCAGGGGCGTTGGACTAGATGACCTTTAAAGGTCCCTCCCAACCCAAACCATTCTATGATTCTATGATTCTATGCTCTTCAGCCCACTCAGGGTTGCTTTCCTGTCTGAACTTCCTCTGCCTCCACTGTTCTTTTTCCTTCTCTATTTTACTTTCAACATGGTGTTTCTCTCCTGTACAGGGTTTCAGGCACCTCGTCCCCTCCCCTCCCTGCCTCCCTCCTGCCCACTGCTTGCTGTCTGGCTGTGCAGAGCAGATGGTGGGGGGCATCTCGGTGCTTGTTTGGGGCGATACTTTCCCCAGAAGAAGCACCCGTACCAGGACCTGTATCTGTCAGAGACCTGCACATGGCGCAGAGGACATGGAGGATGGAGGAGGGGAAAGGGCATTACGTCCAGGTTTGGGGGCTCCCAGGCATCGGGAGCTCAAGGAGACCGAACCCTGATAGGGGCAGGAGAGTAGCCCAGCCCAGAGATCAGTCGCGCATTCCCATGTCTGCTGCTGCCCCCCCCGGAAACGTGAGGTCTCATGGGGTTGTGGTGAAACGCTCTGTGTGACGGTGGTGCCCGAAACACCCTCTTGCAGGTGCAGCTCCCCAACGAACAAAGGGCTGCTGGAAGGGGCCCACAGCACCACATGGGGCTGAGACCCCCCTGGTGCCCACGGGCTCCCTGCAGGAGGAAGGCACCTTTGGGGGAACTCCAACACCCCAGGCATGGCTGGCAACCCCTGGCCTCACTTCTGCTTGGGTGCTCGAGCCCCTGTGCTGGAGCCAGTGGGGCATGAATCCCCAAGCTGGAGGCAGGAACTGAGAGGGTGGGCAGGGACAGGGCGCCTTTGGGTGCTGCACGGGGTGGGGGTGGTGGCCCTTTGGTGCTGGGGATCATCCCCTCCATGCAGGGGACAGTGGCGTGGCTGTACCTCCCCTGAGGAACCTGTGGGGTCCTCTGACAGGGGGGTGAGAGCGGTTGGGGTGAGCCAGGGTTCCCACTTACCCTCTGGGTCTGCACACATCCCAGGGAAGAGGAGGGGGAGAAAGAGGACGAGGAGGAGGTGAGGGGCCTGCATGGTGCACGCAGCAAGGCTGAAGCGGCAGCAGCAGTGACTGCGGGAGGAGGAAGAACCCGTGGGGTCCCACGCTTCAACCCAGCCCAGCAGTCATGGTGGTCGCTCTCCACCAATGGGACTGGTGCGGATGTGTTGGGGAGGGGCCCAGAGGTCCCAAGCTGGGGGATGGGGATGTGTGGGAGGGAGAAAAGACGAAATAAGGTCTTGAGCATGAAGTGCCGTGACAGGCTGGGGCTGTGGAGAGCCCGGCCAGGAGGAGAGGGTAGGGAAAGGGAGGCCCAGGAAACGGCACTAGGAGAAAATGGGTGCTTGAGGACCCGAGCTGGGTTCCTCTGACGCCCTCTCCCCACTGATGGTACCTCGCCCCTATCCCCATTCTTGTGGGGTGCATCAGCTCCAATGGAGGTGATGGCTTTTGGGTTTAAGCCCTGACTGGAGAAAGATGGCTGCTGTCCTCTCAGTCCCCGCACGGGGAGAAGGGCTGCTTTGGGTCCCCCCGGCACCTCCAGCTCAGGCTTCTCCTGCACCGCCTGCCTAACCCTGGGGATGGGGCCCCCCAGGGAGGAGGTGACAAGCAGTTCCCGCCCAGCCCACAGCAGCAGGAACAGTGCTGGGGAGCTCCAACTCTCCCATAAATGCCCCCAGGAGAGGGCCTGGGGCTGGGCTGCAGCCTGGCACTCCCCTTTCCCTCCCACCATCTTTGGTGGGGAAACCTGTCCCCCTCCCCAAGTGCCCCCTGGGTGTGGGAACAGGAATGGTGGGGGCCATCCCCCTGCTCTGTCCCCATTGTCACCAGTGTCCAGCACTGGAGGGACAATGGGGTGACCAGAGCCGGCCTCACCCCCACAATGTCCCCTACCAACTGCCCCTCCCTGGCTGTCCCCTGGCACCTCCCCTCACCCTGCAGTTTCTCTTCCCCTTTCCTGGGACTGCCCGTGTTGGGGGTGAAGGCAGAACCGAAACCACAGCCGAGGGGAAGTTTGAGGTGGGGCGCCCTGACAATCTCCAAACACAACCAGGGCCGAGATGTCCCCTCTGCAATGTGGCAGGGCACCATGTGACCCCTCCAAACGCAACTGGGACAAGATCTCCATCTCGGGTGTCCTCAGCTGTGGTGGGGACACGGGGAAGGCCCATAAGGGGCTGCTGCGGGCTGAGCTCCAGCACCCCATGACAGAGTCAGACATGGGGAGACAAGGACGCTGAACCCCTTCCCTTCTGTGGAACTGTCCCATGGAGAAGTAGCGATGCTGCGGTGGCCTGGCGGGCCCAGAAATGGTACCAACTTCCCCAGCAGCTCACCTTGGCATCACCCAGGGGACGTCTGGCCGTGCCACCACAGTGTCCACATCCCTCCCAGCAGGACCACCAGTGCTGGGGTCAGAGGAGACTGTTTGGCTGGTGGGATGGCAAAGCGCAGCCATGGGGCGGCCAGTGAGGGAAAGGGCAGGGGGGCTTTTGTCCACGCAGTCCTATGAGGCGACCATTCATCCTCATGGTCCCCCCTAAGGTGACTGTTGGTCACTTCTTGCTGAGCAGCTGATAGGCCATTAGCAGGCCTCTGGCTTGTGCAGGTGCATGTGATATCACTGGTGGCTGAGTAGCTGATAGGGCAGGTGCAGGCACCTGGCTTGTGCGGGTGCTTGTGATGTGTTCAGCCCCCTCTGAATTTTCTCCAGATGTCTCCCACTGTTGCAGTGGACCAGAAGTTCTGCTTTAGCTCTTCCTCATCTCTATTAAATGTACTTGTCCTCATGTTTTTGTTGTTTTTTTGCACTTTCTTACTTGCTGTAGGAGAGGTCACAACTTTTTCCTCCTTGATATTGTCACTTGTTTTGGTCAGCAGATGACCAAAGGGGGCAGGGGGCTGTTCGTCCACACAGACCATTGGTCCTCACAGTCCCCTAAGGTGACTGTTGGTCCTCAGAGTCACCGCCCCGGGTTACCATTGGTCCCCACAGTTCTGTCAGGTGACATTGGTTCTTACAGTCCTCCCAGGTGACCACTGGTCCTCACTGTCCTGCCCCAGGTGACTGCAGGACTTTGCAGTTACGCCTCATGTGACCATTGGTCCTCACAGACCGTGCAGGTAACACTGGTCCTTGCAGTCCCCTCAGGTGACCATTGGTCCTTGTAGTCCCCCCTCAGGTGAGGGCTGTAACCCCCCCTGAGCCCAGAGCCGTGCCTGGGTGAGCTGGGGTGGGGTGGGCAGGGCTGCAGTGCCTCTGGGTGCCGCACTGGGTGTGTGGGCACCAGCACCCACTGGGCTGGGCCGAAATGCCTGAAGAGACCTCTCAAAATGCCTGGGTGTTTGTGTGTGTGTTATTGTAGGGTCTCTTGGGGGCTGTGAACAAACACTTGCAGACACCTCCTCGGTACTGGGTGTTTGGGTGTGTGTTATTGTAGGGTCTCTTGGGGGCTGTGAACAAACACTTGCAGACACCTCCTCGGTACTGGGTGTTTGGGTGTGTGTTATTGTAGGGTCTCTTGGGAGGTCATGTACATGACCACCTTTTCTTACCAGGTTTGCTCACTGGCTGCATCTGCTCTCCAGGTGAGTGAGCTTCATCCTGCCATGTCCTGTGAGTGCTGCAGGGTGTTTCACTCCATTTGGGAGACGAATTGCCCTGTGTGCCCTATTGGTGCTGAGGCTGTGGGCTCCCAACCCCAAGGTGAGCCCTGCCTGCAGCTGAAAGTTTCATGTCTGTCCTAGCTCAGCAACGGCTGGGAAAGCCTCAGTGTCACTCCTCCTGCAGCAAGATCCTTGAGCCCCGCGGTGCCGACAGGTGACTCTGGCTGTCAGGGAGATTCAGTCCTGCCCACAGCACTGTGGTTCACAGGGTTGGCCAGGGGAGAACCAGCCCCGGTGGAGTTGTGGTGGATGTGGCCACAGGCCAGCCGGGTTTTCTTCTGACTGAGCTGATAGTTGGCTCACACATGGTTGCCAGAGTCTTATCCTGTGAAACTTTGCCAGGAAGTTGTCCTGTGAAACCAAACCTTTTGAAGCCGCACATTCAAGTGTGTGGTTGATTGGGAGCATGAACTAAATTCCTTCCTATGCCTGTCTGAGCTCTGCTGTCTCCGATGGGAGATTGGCTTCCTTTTTCTCCTTAACTGGGAGGCTTGGGGGCACTTTACCCCCATGTGCACAGTTGCTTATTTTCATGAAGTATGTAAGAAAGTGTTTGTATATGCACAAACACACTTTTACCTTTTTTTTTTCTTGCTTTGGTGTTTCCTGCAATTAGCACCAATAATTCAGTGGTGCTCCAGCTTCCATTTGCAGCTGGTCAAAACCTCCCCGAGCCCATCCAAATCCTGAAGAAAGGCACATGTTCTTAGCAAAAACACGAATGTTTTAATTTCATTTTATACACATCTGCAGCTCCCACAGATTACATCAGAGTTTCAATGTTACTCAGCACTTTGTAAAACAGTTTGTGGCCAGGTGCTGTTAGTCTGTGCGGAACAGTTCAGTCTCAGCACAAATATTTCTGGAATATGGTTAATAAAGCCAGCTTTTAGGAAAAAATACTAGAAAGTGACAGTAGAAGGGCACAGCTTACCGCCTACTGATAAATGTGTTATTGTACCAGAACTGGGAAAAATTGCCACTGGGCATTGGGGTGCCCTAAAGAGCCTCAGTGGGTGCATGGGGCAGTGCTACAAGGTAAGAGGTGATCGTGTGTAATGAGTGAGGAGGTTTCAGACTTGCATCGTTGTCTGCTTAGCAAATTGAAGCAGGTCAGGAGCCCCCCAGGTTTCCCCGCTGCGTCCCTGAGTCGAGATGATCTCGCACTCGGCAGTGCCCAGAATTTTGTCGAAGCAGAAAAAGGTAGACTTTTTATCCCTGTGAGGGTGATGGAAGGAAATGGGGGCTGTTGGCTCCCTTCTGGGCTAAGCTTCTTTGCTCAGGATGGAGTTCCTGGACTCTGATTCCTCCATCTGCTGGTGCTTTCTGAAATGAGAGGGGGACGGCTCATGGGTACTCCATGAAAGAGACCTTGTGGGGGTGCAGACAGCTGGAGCTGCTGGTGCAGACAGCCCTGCAGACAGCAGGGCTGGAGCAGGAGCTTTGCTGCTAAGTGCAGCAATCCCCTGGGGCATTTTCTCCGCTCCTTTCCCACTGCTGCTCTGCGGGGCAGAAGGGACCTCACCTGTGTCTCCACACCCAAAGCGCCGTGATGGCAGCCACGGTCACGGCTGCCAGCAGCCCAGCCCCGAGCCCTGCAATCAGCACCACCTCTGAGTTCCCTGAGAAACACAAGCAGAGGCTGCCATGAGCTTTCCTGGCTTTGCTCCATCCCGTCAGGCAGGGCGGCTCAGGAGACCCATCCCTGTCCCCACAGGTGGCACCTACCCCATGGGATGAGGAGGCTGCGGGTGCCCAGGCTGCGGTGGCGCACACGGCAGGCGTAGCTGTGCCCGTCACGGGGGGCCACGGCCAGGACACTGCGGAGCTGGTAGGTGAGGTCAGCGTTGGGCAGGATGGCGCTGGTGTTGAGTGCTGGGCCCGGCGGCACCTCCTGGCCGTCACGCAGCCAGGCCACGCTGATGGGCCGTGGGTAGAAGCCGGTGACGCGGCAAACCAGCAGGAGTTGGGTTGGGCTGGGCGAGCGGGCAAAGACTGTGGCCACGGGCAGCTCTGCGGGGCGAGAGCCAAGGGGTGAGGGGAGCCCTGGTGGAGCACCGCTTGGCCCCAGTGTGTGTGGGGCTTTGGGGTGGCCGTGCCAGGGTTGGGGTGGTCTCACCTTGTCTCTCCAGAGCTGCCTGTCCGTAGTGCAGTAACACCTCCATGTCATCGATGCAGGTATCATTGAAGACGACTTCCAGGATCTCTCTGAAGGCGGTATAGTTCTGGAGAACGGCCCAGACATACCGTGACAGGTCGGTGTCTTGGGAGAGGATCCAGGTGGTATTGTCCATGTTGAAGCTGAGGAAGTCCTGGCCATTGTAGCCTACATAGGTGAAGGCCTCGGAGGTCCTGTTTGGGTAAAGCTTGCAGCCCGCCATGCACTGGACCACGAAGGGGTCTGGAAGGGCAGAGAGGAGAGAGAGGTTGCATGAGGGGCTGGGACTGCCTTCCTGCAGACATGGTCAGCATCTCCTGTGCAGCGCCAGCACAGCCAGGTCCTTCCCCACTTCCCAGATGCTGTTCAGAGCGGGGACGCAGAGAAGACCGGATACTCACAGGGCACATGCTTCTGCATGGCACCTTCATTGATCAGGTGGTTGAACTCCTGCAAATAGATCTTGATCATGTTCTCAATGGTGTCCCAGTCACTGCGGGGCAGGGCTGGGTGCACCCAGGGCTGGTAGAAGCGGATGGTCCAGGTGTGCTTATCAAGAGAACCGAGCTCGATGTCTTCCAGCAGGCCCAGTCCCTCTGTGTCCACGAAGGAGGTGTTTTGGAAGGTGGAGGTCTGGAGCAGCCGGATAGTGAAGGTCCCTACACGAGACAGGGGTCGACAGGGGGAGATGGGAGTGGGAGGAGAGGGCTGGGGAAAGTGGAGGGGCTGAGGGACAGGTCCTGGGGGTTGCAGGGACCTGCAGGCCCCCATAAGCCCCCTGCATGCTTGGCAGCCCCAGGTCCCACCCCCTGTACCCACCTGGGGTGGCTGCATCCCTGCTGCGGAGGAGGTGTGGAGCCAGGGGACAAGGAGGGATGAGGAGGCAAGTGCCCAAGGCGGGTGGGGAGCAGGAAGCCCCATGGGGGCATGGGAGCAGGTATGGATGAGCCAGGGCTCCCACTTACCCTCCTGGTCTGCCCATGTCCCAGAGAGGAGGAGGAGGTAAAGGAGAAGGAGAAGGAGGAGGCAGCAGCGAGGGGACTGCATGGTGCCAGCAGCGAGGCCCTGAGCATGCAGTAGTGGGTGCAGCGGCAGGAGGAACGGGCTGTGAGAGATGTGGCTGCACACTTCTCCTCAGGGTTGCTCTGCCTGGGCAACTCCGCTGGTGCTAGTGGCCCTGGTAGCCAATGGGGCTGGCACTGAGGTTTTGGGGAGGGCCCCAAGGCTCCTGCTTGGAGTAGGCTGGTCTGGGGCATCCCGAGCATGGCTGTGAGTGCTGCGGGAATTTGGGCCATCTCACTGGCTGCAGGAGGGGTCCCTCATGGCTGCGGCAGTACCTTCACAATCAGGGCAGTGCGGGTGACTTAACCCCTCTTTTCTACCCACATTACAGGTGGAGGTGCCACCATGGGCTGCATCCACTGTCCCTGACAGGTATGTCCCTTGCTGCCACTCGTGCCCAGCATGTCTGGCCCTGCATAGCACAGACATCTCCATCCGCTCTGTGCTGCCCACTTAACCAGGCAGGTTCACCCCGACGTGCGTGTCTTTCCCGCAGCGGAGGCAAACCCTGTTCCCACAGCCTGGCCGCATGCCTAGGCTCCCCATGCCCTCAGGCTGTGCGCTGGCCCCATGCCTCTTTGTCACCTCCCATCCGTCTTGCAGCTAGGCCACACTGATGGGCTGCGGGTAGAAGCCAGTGATGTGGCAAAGAAGCAGGAGCAGAGCTGGGCAGGCATGTGAGCGAAGACTGTGGCCCTGGACGGCTCAAGGGGGCAAGAGTGAGGAGAGTTGGTGATAGCCCCTGACCCCTCGGCACCGCTGGCCTGATCCTGGGGAAAGGGCTCCCCAGGGAGGAGGTGACGAGCAGTTGCAGCCCAGCCCACAGCTGCGGGGTCAGGGATGGGTGCAGGCAGGGCTGGAGGAAGCAGCTCCTCCAGGAGCTCCTCTCGGGGCGCAGGAAGTGGATGGGCTGGAGCAGCTGTAGTGTGATGGTGCCCAAGGGGGGAGATGGGTTGTGGGGCCTGGAAGGGACTGTTGCCCACTGACAGTCATCGGACCCTTGGAGCTGCAGCACTTGGCTGGGCAGGATCCCCAGGCTGGGACAGGGATGGGACCATGGTCCCCCCACCCTGAGGCCCATTCCAGGGGGCTGCAGTGGATGAGCAGTCTCCCCATTTCCATGGAGCCCCATCCACACCATGGGGCCTGGAAGCTGCCTCTCTGCTTCCCTGCACCCCAGAGTACTGGGGAGCTCCAACTCTCCCGTAAATGCCCCCAGGAGAGGGCCTGGGGCTGGGCTGCAGCCTGGCACTCCCCTTTCCCTCCCACCATCTTTGGTGGGGAAACCTGTCCCCCTCCCCAAGTGCCCCCTGGGTGTGGGAACAGGAATGGTGGGGGCCATCCCCCTGCTCTGTCCCCATTGCCACCAGTGTTCAGCACTGGAGGGACAATGGGGTGACCAGAGCCGGCCTCACCCCCACAATGTCCCCTACCAACTGCCCCTCCCTGGCTGTCCCCTGGCACCTCCCCTCACCCTGCAGTTTCTCTTCCCCTTTCCTGGGACTGCCCGTGTTGGGGGTGAAGGCAGAACCGAAACCACAGCCGAGGGGAAGTTTGAGGTGGGGCGCCCTGACAATCTCCAAACACAACCAGGGCCGAGATGTCCCCTCTGCAATGTGGCAGGGCACCATGTGACCCCTCCAAACGCAACTGGGACAAGATCTCCATCTCGGGTGTCCTCAGCTGTGGTGGGGACACGGGGAAGGCCCATAAGGGGCTGCTGCAGGCTGAGCTCCAGCACCCCATGACAGAGTCAGACATGGGGAGACAAGGACGCTGAACCCCTTCCCTTCTGTGGAACTGTCCCATGGAGAAGTAGCAATGCTGCGGTGGCCTGGCGGGCCCAGAAATGGTACCAACTTCCCCAGCAGCTCACCTTGGCATCACCCAGGGGACGTCTGGCCGTGCCACCACAGTGTCCACATCCCTCCCAGCAGGACCACCAGTGCTGGGGTCAGAGGAGACTGTTTGGCTGGTGGGATGGCAAAGCGCAGCCATGGGGCGGCCAGTGAGGGAAAGGGCAGGGGCGCTTTTGTCCACGCAGTCCTATGAGGCGACCATTCATCCTCATGGTCCCCCCTAAGGTGACTGTTGGTCACTTCTTGCTGAGCAGCTGATAGGCCATTAGCAGGCCTCTGGCTTGTGCAGGTGCATGTGATATCACTGGTGGCTGAGTAGCTGATAGGGCAGGTGCAGGCACCTGGCTTGTGCGGGTGCATGCGATGTCACTGACACCTCTCCTCCCACTTTCCAGTCTCCACTCCCATTGTTATCATCACAGGTTACAGTTATTTCCTTTGATGCGGTGGCAGTGGCATGGGAGGTTGCACTCAGTGCACAGCCATTTCTTTCGGCCACTCCATATTCCTTAAACTTTTCTTCTGCTGCTTCTTTCTTCTTGCTTGTTTCCTTCGCTTCAAAATGGGTCCTGTATGGTCCACAGTCCCTTTGGGGAAGTACCTTTACTGGCATGGTCTTATTCATAGGCCACAGTCCCTTTGGGGTGTAGCTGCTCTTCCATGGAGTAACTCCTACTGCTCTGACCTTGCTGTTCCTTTTTCTGGGTGTTTACTTCTCTTTCCTAAAACCATTGTCACAGAAGTGCCAGAAACTCCTCTTGTTCAAAGCAGGTGAGCTGACTGGAACCAGCCATCATCAGCACAGGGCACTTCATGATCTCCTTCCTCACAGGTCACCCTGGTAGCCCTCCTCCTCGCCCCCCAACCAAAATCTTGCCAATTATGCCCAGTACAATTCTTTACTGCAGTACAGCTGCAATGGCTTGAACTGGATGGCTATTTGGCTGAGATTTTATTGGGGTTGGTGCATATTCACCATAGTAGGATAAAAGTTACATTTATGATGGACTGCAGTGCACTTCCACCTTTCTAATTTAGCTCAAGGATGGCTTGCTGATAACAGCTGTCATTGAGAAACTGATAAGAAACCTGTTCATAACCCCACCTCCACTGGGGAACTGCTTTTAACTGAGAATCTTGTCCTTGGCTCTCATCTGTGCTACACAGGAGCTATGTTGCAGGTACTTGTCCGCGGCAAGTCTTGTACCTCATTCCTGACACCAGCCCTGTCCCATTGGCTTGACTGGATCTGAATTGTCACCTCAGATTTGCTGGGTGATCACTGGACTCCTGGCTGATGCTGGTTACAATCTCCAGACCTGATTCTTATCCTGAGTTTGCTGATTTGACTTCCTGGCTCCTTGTTGGTGATGTAGCAACCTGCCTCCCTTGCTGTGACCCTCAGTTCCTAGCTCACCTTCCCTTGTAGAGCAGCCTGTCCTTGACACCATAGCTGTCAATGGAATACAGTGGGTTTACCATAGGACTGACCAGGGAGCTTTAATACATGAAGAGTGATTTATTCGTAAATCTTGGCCACTTGCTCTTTGCTGGAGCTACACCAGTTTCACATCAGCTGGAGACTTGATTCTTTGTCCTCAGTGATGCCAAGTTATTTTGTTCTTTTTGTGAAATGAGACATTTTCCCCAGTGGTTTAAGTGATCCAAACTATAAACTGGTTTTATATCCCATTAGGTAAACTGTCCAACTAGTCAAATTGGCTTTGATCCACTGATACATTTTAGGCTCAGAAGCCTTGCACTTTCAAAATTATTTTTCCCAAGAATGGCATGAGTCATACCTGAGAACTGCCTGCCTCTCTCCACTAAGTGTTGATGGAGCCTAGGGGATCAGACCCATGCAAACTGTGAACGTGCCTATAGGTACAGAAGATGAACGTCTTAACTTCCACCCCTCTCTGGTTTTGCTTTTTAATGATGCCTTTCTTCTGTTCCTATAGAGAGACCTAAAACCATCTAGACACCAAAATGAGGTGCCTCAGGGTGGGGGGCAACTTACTGTGGGTGATTTCACATAATGATACAACTTGCCCTGTTTCTCTTATTAGCGCATACTAAACTTTGAATGGGTTTGGTAGTACACAACACTTAATTGCTTCCCTCATATTTCTTGGTTAAAGTTTGCTGAACACACACAGAAACTTAATTATTCCAAGTTGGATATTTCACAGTTATTAGAGACACCTCAAGGGAGAAACTAGCATCAAGGAGCAATGTAGACTTTTTGCCTCCCCTGTACTCTCATTTTCTCAAACACATCCATCATCTCCCACATTACATTATACTATGGGTGTAAAAACAATTTAAGGTTTCTCTTAGCTTTTCAGATAGCTGAGCTTAAGTCTTGGTATGAACTGTAGCAACAGGCTGCCCCCCTGTTATTTCAGCTGTAGATGAGTGCACTTCTCAATCCTGATATTAGTCAAAGAAACCTTGGTAGGTGTGAATTGTCTATCTAAACAACATTGTCTTTATCGTAGGTGATTATAGCTGAGCTACTTTAGTGGAAGAAACATCCACTTCAAAGACACAAGCAATCTCATACTAGCATAGGTTTCAAAGCTTGGGGAACAGTTTCATCCCCTCAAGTCACTATTTCTAAATATTAACTGTAAAGGTACAAACCATTTCCTAATTGGAGACACCTGGTGACATTTGACATAGCCAAGGATAATGAGCATGGCCTTGATTCATTATTGCAGAAGGCCAGGTTTCACATGTCCTTTCTGCCAGTTCCACACACTTACCTTGGACACCAAAGCGCATCTAAAGTGGTGCAAGGCAGCAGTGCATGGGCAAATGAGTCAAACTCCATCTAAAATCTTGTGAAGAAATTACTGAAGGGTTGATCTCATATGTCTCATCTGTTAGCAATGGAGCTGCGACCCTAGACTAGAGGTGTCTGACGTCATTTTAGGTGATTCAGCATCTTTTTCTCGCTTCAAAGCAGTTCAAGTTTCCTATAGGTCCTCTATCATTCCTCTCAGCCTCAGGCAGACATGTCAGATAGCCAGGGGCATTTCTGAGCACACTAGACAGATCTGTTCAAACAAGCAAAATAACACCTATGTGTCTTTTCCATGAATGCCTAAAATGAGAGGGGATGAATCCTAACCATGGAGTTTAAACATGTGTCGTGGTTTAACCCCAGCCGGCAGCTAAGCACCATGCAGCCGCTCGCTCAGTCGTCCCCCTCCCCCCCGGGATGGGGGAGAGAATCAGGAAAAAAACCTTGTGAGTTGAGATAAAGACAGTTTAATAGGACAGAAAGGAATGAAAAACAATGATAATGATAATAATAATATGATAATAGTAATACTAAAAGAATTAAACTATACAAAGCAAGTGCTGCACAATGCAATTGCTCACCACTCATTGACCGATGCCCAGTTAGTTCCCGAGCCGTGATCCGCCCCTCCCAGCCAGCTCCCCCAGTTTATATACTGGGCATGATGTCATATGGTATGGAATAGCTCTTTGGCCAGTTTGGGTCAGCTGTCCTGGCTGTGTCCCCTCCCAGCTTCTTGTGCCCCTCCAGCCTTCTTGCTGGCTGGGCAGGAGAAGCTGAAAAATCCTTGACTTAGTATAAACACTACTTAGCTACAACTAAAAACATCAGTGTGTTATCAACATTATTTTCCTACTAAATCCAAAACACAGCACTATACCAGCTACTAGGAAGAAAATTAACTCTGTCCTAGCTGAAACCAGGACAACATGCTATAAACCTGAGGGGAGAAATCTCAGGACCAATCCATTCTGTGTTGCAGGGTGACTGAGGCTCTTCAAGTAGCTAAAGGAGAGCAATGTTAAAAAAAAAAAAGAAAGGGAATGCATCTGAAAATGACCAAGACTTCGGTCTAACACAGTGAGTGATAACAACTTGTCCTCAAGCATGGAGAATAGGGTGGTTCTTTCCCCTTGGGCACTTTCATCCCATTTTATCTAGTTGTCTGGAGATTAAAGCATTGTTCCAGAAAATCCTGCTATCAAATGGTTAAGAAACAGAAGGTATCTACCCTTTATTTAAGGAAGTGTTTCTTCTTTTCTTCTCTAATTGGCTACACAAAACCCCTCCTTCCCAACTTTCTTTTTATGAGCATTGTCCTCGAAGCCTTCTTCATATCTTGATTTCTTAGGCTGCGGATCATTGGATACAACATAGGAGTGGTCACACTGTATACCACTGGTACAATTTTGTTCATATTCAAGGAAGACCTTGCTGTTGGACTCAAATACATGAAAATCCCTGCCCCACAACAGAATAAGAGAACCATGAGATGGGAAACACAAGTGGGGAAGGCTTCAGTAGAAGGGGTCTTCAGGACAGTGATGACAATATAGATGTAAGACATAGCAATAGAGAGGAAGGTGCCCAAAATCACCAGAGAAGAAAGTATCACTATCAACTTTTGCATCACATACGTGCTCAAACATGCCAATTGCAGCAGTGGTAGAATATCACAGAAGTGGTTAACTACACTGGAGCCACAAAAAGGTAAACCAGTCAGTAAAACAGCAGGCATCAAAGGTGACAGCCTCCAATCCAGCAAAGGAGGATGATCTGGGTGCTTGTTCTTCTACTTGTAACAGTAACCTGAGGGTGTAGCATATGGCTATGTATCTGTCACAGGCAATCACTGCAAGTAGGAAACACTCAGCTATCCCAAGGATAAAGAAGAAATAAGGCTGCAGGACACAGCTGGCAAAACAGATAGTCTGATTCCCACTTACCAGCATGGAGAGCAACTTGGGGACTGTGACTGAGGCACACGTTATATCCAGGAAGGACAACCCCAGGGAGAAATATCTGGGTGTTGGAGATGACATTCCAGATGTAAAGCCATGATGATGATAATGTTACCTACTATAATGATGAGATAAAGAACTAAGAAGAGAAAGAAGAGTGAAAGTTGTATTTCTCGAGAGCTGGGAAGTCCCAGGATGATAAACTCTGCTGGGGAGCTATGGTTCCATGACTTTGCTATGGTCTGCAAGGGTATACAGCAATAGCATCAGAGGTTGTGCATGCCTTTTAAAAAAAAATTCTGGGGAGAGATTTCCTTTCCTGACTGCATGTGCTTTGCCATATTCATGGTGATAGTCTACGCAGGGATGTATGTATATGACCATTCGTCCAATTAGCCAGAGCTGAATCAGAGAGAAGTAATGCCTGCAATATGAGCCTTTGGGATAAACAGTTCATACTTTGTTTCCTCCTTGATATCTCAAAAATATGATTCTTCATAAATTTTAGGCTGGGATTCACCTTATCTAACTTTAGACACCTTCCAGGTAAATACTGACCTGTAGAAAAGGGACCCAAAGAAACAGGCACCTAGGTGTGCCACTCCACTGCCCTGTTTTAAACTACTGCATTTGGCAGGGCAGGTTCTTGACCAGTTCTCCACCAGTTTTGAAGGGAACCAAGGATGAACAGCTGACATGTAGACATTCCGGTTGCCTGCATGTCCTAGATGAATTCTCCTCTCTCTTATAGGTGGTAAGATGGGATTCCCTTGCCTAAATATGAACATGAAGTATTTTTAAGATGCACTTGCATACCTGATATGGTTTCCAGATGCTGTTTTAGAACAGTGCGGGTTTCCTGAATGTCTTGTGTCATACTTGGCACCATGGTGTGGATGTCTGAGAAATGTATGTTTAGTCCTCTGTATCTTTCCTAATCTTACAATGGATCATATCCTAGATTTCTACAAAATGGCCATCTTTCTGTTGCCACATTTTTAGCCACCTTTTCTGGCCAACAGGAAACAGAAGGTATTTCTAGGTTTTGCTTCTTCTAATTTCATGTTACTTGAAAAGTAAATTAACATAATCCTGGAAGCGTCCATCTTGCTAAGTCAAAAACAGTTCTATTCAGAATTTCTTGCAACAGAGAAGAAATAGCTATTTCCTACAGGTCATAGCAAGGTCTAGTTTTTATACTCTTTGAACAATAGGGTCACAAATTATAGCTCTGTATTATTATGAGGACCAAGGCAGAGTTGTAAGTGTGGATGAAACATCATATCGACCTTGATTTCAACAAAACTGTACCAGTTTGCCTGGGAAGGAAAAGGTTTGTGATTATGAACATGATACAGCTGGTTTTGTGAGCAAGTCTGACCAACATATAAAAAATATAAAGATGCAATAATTGATGGATGACTTTTCCATAAATGCATAGCTGTATAGAAATTCTTATCTTTTTAATGGATGCTTAGTCTACAACAGAGACATTCTCTTTTCTCATACTATTTTTCCTTGGTTTATATATAGGTACCCACTACATCTTTTCCCCTGTTTAAGGCATTGAAATTTAGGTATGACTAAATTATCTGGTTTGCTTCAGCATTAAGAAACACAAATGCTCACGCTGAATATTGAAACAAATTTTCTGTGGATTTCTGAAACTCAGAGTGGGACTTCATAGAGTCATAGAAGTGAACTGTATCCCCAGGCTTACTTTGTACCAGATGATGATTTCATCATTAGTATCGATGGAGTCCAGGTCTGTTGCAGGAATTATGCAGTCACCACCTAGTCCATGTTAGGAATTATGCAGATGCCACCTCAACAGGGCTCAGACCTAGGTTCCTGCTTAAAGAAGACGAGTTGCCAATCTGCTGAGTAAATCAGTGGTTTATTTATCCAACATGCAGAGCAGCTCGAGCTGGGTGCCTCCGAAGAGGGACCTCTACTGCAGATCGCACACCTCAGTTTTATATCCATACCACCCATGACCTGACCCCCAAGTCCAATCACTTAATTCTGGTCTGTGGTCTCTTGATTTCTTATTGGTTTTCTTAATCGCTGGGCTGGCCTTCTTCTGAAGTTACTTCATTCCCTTGGAATTGTTTCCTTGGTCCTTTTCTTCTTCATTCTGCTGGTTTCAGCTAGTTCTGTGTTTGCAGCATCAGTTTTATCAAAAAGTTTACTCTCAGTCAGCTCTTGCGGCCTAAGGCTTCAACTACTTTAGCTTCTAGTGCTAAGCAAGGCTATTAATCCTAACAATTCTCAACAGTCCTCCCTTTGTTTTTATAGGCATTCCTGCCTTATAAACCGTCATCAAGAAGGGTACGTCTATACCCTCGCATACTCCGAAGTATTATATTTGTCAGAGAAGTCTGAACACATTGAAAAAAGCAACAGAACAAGAGCATAACAACTACAGGAAGTAAAATCTTAGTAAGAGTGGCTAATAGGCTTGATGATAACCAAGAATTAAGTCCCCAATGGCTGAACAGTGTTTCCCACCAATCTTTTGAGGGGCCTGAGTGTAGATGGCAAACTAACGATTGCAAGCAGAGGCATTAGGGGAGGAAAAATTGAGTTGGTCTGCTCTTGCTTGTACGGAGGCAATAGCCAAATTAGAGCTAGCTGCTGTACTATCAATAAAAAGTGTTAAACAATAGAAGAAGCCCAGGGAATATATGGTTCTTGGGGTTGACTTACTAGGGTCGCCACCCATTTTGGCATGATTGTTTTAGTTCTTGATGAATGTAGATATATACAAAGTATTACAAAAAGAATTCAAGGAGTTTCAAGAGTATCAATATCACAAGTTCCCACAACTGTAAAAACCTGTAATCAATATAAAGGCTATATGATTAGAGATAAACAGGCTAAGCAACTACGGATATGTGTAATTCATCAGAATGTTATTCCTAAATTGTCAATACCCTGTATTGTTGCAAAGCTCTTCTAACTGTTAGTGGCTGGTGTAGTCTGCACAGCAGCAGTTTATGTGTCCAGAGGCACCTTCCCTAGTTAAACTTCCCCAACTCCAACACTGTTGACAATGTTCCCAATGACCTTTAAAATAATTATTAGTACACCTCCTAGGGTGACATGGACCACAGTTGTTACAGGATAACCGAAGCCAACTGTGCTTGGATGTATAGCTCTGTACAGATGATGAATACACCAAACAGGACACTGTCCTCTTTTAACAGTGTCCAATGGCCCACTTGGCCATGCAGCAGGAGCCTCTCTGGTCCAGGTAGCTCTAGAAAGGAAACAAAGCGACATGGTTCCAGAATTCCTTTCTCCTTAGGGAATTCAAATGGTCCCAGCTTTAATCTCCCCGGAAGGATTGGTGGGGTTCTGCATGGCTGGCGGTTATTCATTTAACTGATGTTCCTTAGGAATTCATTTAACGTGAGTGATGACTCCAATTCTCTTTCCCTGTAACTTTTAAAGCAAAGTAAGAAGTTAATAACACAGTATATGGACCCTCCCATTCAGGGTCCAACTTTGTTTTGCAAGAGTGGATTTTTATCATCACTGCATCCCCAGACTGGATAACATGTACTTGCAATCCTGCTGGCACTGGTTGAAACCATTGGGTTTGTGCTCTATTTTATTGTAGATGTTTTTGTATCCCCAATACAAATCTGGTAACTTGTTGATCTCCATCTAAGAGGCTGGTCTTAGCGGGGACAAAGGTCCCAGGTATAGCTAAATGCCTGCCAAACACTGTTTCTGCTGGTGACAACCCTAGAGGTTGGTGAGAAGTATTTCTAATATCCCATAGCAATATTCCTAAAACTTCAGGCCATTTCAAACCTACTTGACTATAAATTCAAGCAATTTTATTTTAAGAGTCCTGTTCATTCTTTCCACCTGTCCTGAGGACTGCAGATGATATGGGACATGTAGCTGTCGCTATATTCCTAAACTTTTTACATGTTGTTTAGTATTCCCTCTGAAAAATGAGAACTCCTATCAGATTCTATGGTTTCAGGTATTCTGTATCTGGGAATGACTTCCCGCAAGAGAACTTTGACCACTCCCACAGTATCAGCCTTCCTGGTGGGAAAAGCTTCTACCCATCCTGATCCATGTTTACCAGCAGGTGCTTAAGTCCGCTCACAGAAGACATGTCAGCATAATCAATTTGCAGTCTTTGAAATGGGAAGTATGCCCATGGTAGTCCTCCAGCCTCCTGTTTGGGCTTTGCATCGGAAAACTTCCAACATGTGGGACAAGAACTCACAATCCTTTTTACGGCCATATGTATTCCGGGGGCTGCCCACATTCTCTCAATCTGGTTGACAATTACTGCCATCCCTCCATGTGTTTTATCATTAAACTACCTAGCCAAAGTCATTAAATATTTTCTTGGTAAAATGGGTTTTCCTCCAATAGTCCAAATTCCAGTTTCATCTTTCACAGCCTCTCAATTTTCCCATCGAGCCCATTCTTCCTGAGTGACCTCTGCATATCTTTGGGCTGGATTATTGATATCTAGTCAATCACTGGTAGAGGGAGTTGTTATGGCGGTACACTCATATATAGGTTGGCGGGCAGCAGCTTTTAGCTGCTCTACCCGCCAGTTCATTATTCCTTTCAGTTTCGCTGGATCCTTTGATATGAGCTGGACAGTGTACTACAGCGATTTCCCTTGGAAGCTTAATAGCTTTCAACAGCATTCAGATTTCAGTGCCATTGGAAATATTTTTCCCTGGCGAGGTAAGGAATCGTCGTTCTTTCCATAGCATACCCATTGCATGACACATTCCAAAGGCATATTTAGAATCAGTATAAATAGTTACCCACTGATTACATCCCCACCAGGCTGCTCATGCTAAGGCAGTTAATTCAGCCCCTTGGGCACTCACTGAGGGCTGTAGAGGTTCTGCTTCAAATACCTCCACGTTTCTCATCACTGCATAGCCCATGTGTCGTTTTCCATTCACGTAGTATGAAGATCCATTAGTGAAAAGGGTTGGATTCGAGTTTTCTAGAGGCTGATCCTGCAGATCTTCCTGTAGGCGGCTGGAGTGAAACACTACCTTAGCACAATCATGATGCTGCTCACCATCGGAGGGAACAGGCAGTAAAGTTGCTGGATTCAAAACATTACATCTTTTTAAAGTAATATTGTCCGCATTTAAAATAATTAATTCATAATGATGCGCTCTTTGTGGGGATAATGCTTGTGTAGCATGTTGTTTAAGAATCAGTTCTACTTCATGCGGAACATACATGGTTGTTGGGTGACCCAGAACTAATGGTCTGCTTCTTTCTATGATAGTCACTATTGCTGCTATCACTTTAACACAGGAATTATTCCCTGCCACTACAGGATCCAGTTGAGTTGAGTAATAAGCCACAGGGCAGCGGCGTGGACCCAGCTGTTGAGTAAGGACTCCGCTGGCTACTCCTTTGTTCTCATGCACAAACAGTTCAAAGCACTTGGAGTAATCTGGCAATCCCAGTGCCGGAGCAGAAGCTAAAGTGCCTTTTATAGCGTGGAAAGCCTTTTCTCTCTCTGGACCCCACCATATAGACTCCACTTTCTCTGTTTTGGTTGCTTCTGTCAACGGCTTACTTAACTCCCCTAGCCCCGGTATCCAGGGTCTGCAGTATCCTACTGTGCCTAAAAATCCTCGCAGTTGTTTCTTTGTTACTGGTTGAGGTATTTCTACAATAGCCTTGACCCGTGCTGGGTCTACTAATCTTTGTCCTTCTTTTAATATAAATCCTAAATATTTTACTTCCTGCTGACACAGCTGAAGCTTAGAAAGAGATGCACGGTGACCTTTTTCTGCTAAAGTGGTACATAGACAAATAGTATCTTTCAAGCAATCTTTGTATGCCTTGCTGGCAAGTAACAAATCATCTACATACTGTACAAGTATAGAACCTCCAGGTAATATAGTATCTTTCAAGTCATCTTTAAGCAAATGGGAGAATATCGTAGAGACCCAGTAAACCCATGGGGCAAGCGGGTCCACGTTAGTTGTTGGCCTTTCCATGTAAATGCCACAGATGCTGGCTGTCTTCTGCTATAGGAATACTAAAGAATGTAGCTGTTAAATCAATTACAGTAAAGTATTTTGCCCAATGTGGAATGTGTTCTTAGGTTTGAAATTTAAAAGCGATACAGTGGCTCCTGCGTCCACTAGAAATGGTGTTTCCTTGTCTTCTATTTTTCCCACAATTTGACGCTTATGATTCAGTTTAGTAGTCCAAAACCCATATATACCCTGAGATTCTTCTGAGTCCCCTTCCTCCTGTCATTGCTGTTCTGCAATATTCATCTGATCTTTCCCAAATCCAGGTCCGCGGGGCCCCCTCAGCCTCATGGGACATTCTCTTTTCCAGTGTCCTTGCTCCCCGCAGCAGTTACAACAATCATCATTCCAATCACCACCTACTCTACCATCGGCTCCTCTCCCCCTGCCTTTCTGCCAATCTCCCTGATGGCCTGGTGGTCTCCACCCTAGAGACAGAGCTCTGCCTTGGCCTCGCCCTCACATTCCTTGAACAATTGCTGCTGCAAGCAGACTAGCCTCTTGCTGCCTCTCCTTTTGCCTTACCTTCTCTAACTTGTGTTTCTTCTTTTCATCTCTACCATCAAAAATGGATATTGCAATGCTCACATTTTTTGCAAATTTTCTCCTTGCCACCCCAGCATGTGATCCTTAAAATAGTTACGATGTCAGAGGCGGCTTGGTCCACAAATATACTAGCAGTCAATGCATCATTAAAACTCTGTTCCATCATTCCCCCATGTTTTAGGAGGGTTTGTCTCAGCCAGGCCCAGAAGCCACTGGGGTGCTTATCTGGTCATTGTTGATATTCTTGCACTTTAGAGCAATTTTTGCCCATTTCCCCACATGCTCTGATTGCCTCTGTTAAGTTCCAACATATGGTTTGCCAGTTTGCCATGTCACCTGCTGCATTATAGTCATAATGGTGATCAGCAGCCAGGAACGGCTGGCGTCCCCCTCTGGCTTGTCAAGTCACTTCAGCATCCTTTTCAAATATCCTCTCTCTCTCATCTGCTCTAAAGAACTCTTTCAACAGTATTTGAACATCAGAATATGAGGGGTTGTGCCCCGTACAGATATTGGAAAAGAGTTGAGCACATTGCTCAGCATCCTCTTGAAGACGTTGCATTTTACTTCCCCAAAGTGCTAAATCTTCTGGATTCCAGGGTTGCTGAGTGTACACATGCAAGACTGGCACAGGAGCAGCAGCGCCCACATCTGCGGGAGCAGCGGCACCTCCCGCAGCAGCTTAGATGGCAACAAGGTTAGGCATTACATGACCAATTAGGGGATACATTTCTATAAGAGACGGAGAAGCAAAAGGAGGGGGTGCACAGGGTGGAGCAGCAGAATCCACAAGCTATTTAGAAAGCAGAGTACTCACAATCTGATGAGTTTTTGACTTTTTTCACCCTATTTCTTTTTTCTGGGTGAATGCCCAGTTATCCCAAACATACCAATAGTCCATTTGTCCTGGGAAACGGTCAAGGGGAGATTACCACCATACAGTCAGTTGCTATGGAGGGAGAGCTCAAGGTCTCATTAAGGCTGCTGATATTTATAGTGTGAAGTAGTTGGCTGCTGGTCAACTTGCATCTTTTTTTGTACTTGGGGGTCTCTGATGATAATCTGGTTTAAACCAGTTTCATGCCCTTGTCCATGGTCCAGGGGCCATTATGCCCACGGGTTCATGTTCAATCATGAGACCTGTTGTTCCTTCATCAGCCTGAACCAACAGCCAAGTAAAGCCAACTTGATTAAGGAGTTGAGCGTATCCGTCACAGCCTGTAGGTTGTACTTGGACCAGTTTCCAAGCTTCTCTCACATCACAAAGAACAGCAGAAGACAACGCTGTAGCTGTGTGGCTAAAAGGGTATGGAACTTATTACCATGCATTTCAGCCAGCATCCTCTGGGAAGGGAGGAGGGCCAAAGGGAAGAAATAAAACCTTGAAATAGTAATTGTAATCAAACCGGTAACAAGGATGTTTTTCCTTAGCACTACTCTAAACTCCTTGGGGGCTCCATGTGGGTTGGACAGTTTTCTGAGGTGCCTTCTTAAACATGTGGGTAAACGGACTAAGCCACAGCTGCCACCACGTGATCTGAATTTATTCCAGTGTGTCGTTCAAGTAAGAGCACTTACATTTTTGCATTGAATGTTATGTAGTTTTTTCTGCTTTTCTTGTATCCAGTTGGAGTCTATAAAGCATGTCTATTATTCTATTGCTGTGGTGACTAATTAGAAAGATAGTCTACATACTTAATTCTTGGTCTTGCAAACTTGCTGAGATCTAATCATCAACCACACATATAGTTCACTGGTTTACTCATTTGGATACAGCTATGTATGCATATGAATAGTGTGCTAAACTGAAATGGCATTACTAGGTAATCCATATATAAACACATCTTTTTAAAAAGCAGTAGAAACTGTTGACCACTGCTACTCTTCCTTCTTGAAGGAGTTACTGCACATTTTCCATTACATCAGTTGGGTGATTTTAATATCAGTGTTAAGAGTGCTACTATTAAATGATGTAGCTTTGCTACTGTGGGCTATATGATCATTTAAATGAATGGCAAGGAGATTTTTACACCCTCTGCACCAAAGCATTAGTAATCCTATCCAGAGCTATGTTCTATTATTTCATGCATATTCTGCTTGTAAAATTAACAGATGTTGGTTTCGGCAGTGCAGCTACGTATTTCTGGTGAGTTCTAATTTTTGTAATGTAGAAACTTGAAGACAGTAGGGTGTGCTCAGTAAAATAACGTTAGCAACATGAGTGTTCAGAACACACAGATCATGATCTAAAATTGTGAGATTAGAAAGAAATGAGTTGAAGTGGGGGAAACATCTCCCATTTCTATCAGTGCATTACATTTTCAAATGTCAGTAATCAGGAGGGTAGAAAGCTCAGTCAATATGAGGAGCTCAGGGGCCAGACATATGGCTGTGAGCTATATGAAATGAAGTTGTAAGCTATGTTTTCTTTTTTGAATTATTGAATGACTACAGAATGTGTAAATGACTGCCATCTATGTCTGAAAGGTGTGTGTGGTACCTAGCAAGGAAGAGGTTTTCTACCTTTTTAATGTTTTTATAAATGATCTGGATACATGAGTCGAATGTACAGTTTGTCGACGATATTAAACTAGGAGGAGCTGTGGACTCCCTCGAGGGTAGAGAGGCCTTGCAGAGAGATCTGGATAGACTAGAGAGCTGGGCAATCACCAACCATATGAAATTTTACAAGAGCAAGTGCCGGATTCTCCACCTGGGATGGGGTAATCCTGGTTATACGTACAAATTGGGGGATGAGAGGCTGGAGAGCAGCCCCGTAGAAAGAGATCTAGGGGTTTGGGTTGATGGCAAGTTGAATAGGAGTCAAGAGTGTGCCCTGGCAGGCAAAAGGGCCAACCGTGTCCTGGGGTGCGTCAAGCACAGCATCGCTAGCCAGTCGAGGGAGGTGACTGTCCCACTCTACACTGCACTGGTGTGGCCCCACCTTGAGTACTGTGTGCAGTTTTGGGCACCTCAATAGAAGAAGGACATCAAACTATGAGAGTGTGTCCAGAGGAGGGCAACCAAGACAGTGAAAGGCCTCGAGGGTAAGACTTACGAGGAGCGGCTGAGGTCACTTGGCTTGTTCAGCTTGCAGAAGAGAAGGCTGAAGGGTGCCCTCATCGCTGAGGGGTGCCCTCATCGCAGTCTACAGCTTCCTCAAGGTGGGCAGCAGAGGGGGAGGTGCTGCTCTCCTCTCTCTGGTGACCAGCGATAGGACACGAGGAAATGGAATGAGGCTGCATCAGGAGAAGTTCAGACTGAACATTAGGAAAAGGTTCTTCACTGAGAGGGTGGTCAATCACTGGAACAGGCTCCCCAGGGAAGTGGTCATGGCACCAAGCCTGTCAGAGTTCAAGGAGCATCTGGACAACTCTCTTAGTCATATGGTTTATTTTTAGGTAGTCCTGCGAGGAGCAGGGAGTTGGACACGATGATCCTTGTGGGTCCCTTCCAACTTGAGATATTCTACAATTCTATGATAATATTTCCTCTACTTTTTTCCCTCCCAGCCAATTAAATATTTCAGATATTTTCAGAAACTTTAGAACCCAAGCCTTGAAAAAAAATTGAAACCCGTGTAGGTCTTGCTCCATAGGGTTTTCTATTCCTGCATTACTTACAAATGTTTCTCTTAATCTATCCAAGTAGCCTGCTGGATTTTCATCCTTGAATCGTTTGCATGCATAAACCTTAGTCCAGTGTGTTTTCCTAGGACATACGTCGGAAGCGGCACTCAAAAGAGAATCTCTGTGCTGTTGAAGATCAGCATTTGGAATGAGCTGTGCTGGCTGCTTACCCGTGTCATACAGCCTTATTAAAGTTCCTTGTGGCACTGCAGCTCTCACAAGCTGATCCCTATCAGCCCAGGCTAATCATTATCTGAAGCTCCTTCAATTTCTCCGGCCTTGATGCCGCTGTCATGGACAGACCACTTGGACACGTGCATCTTCATGCTTCCGAGTACAAGACTGTGAGTGAAGTGGGTTTTGTTGTGAAATAAACCCATCCCTCCCCCCTGCGATGAGTTTTTCTACTTAACTGCTTTAACATTACGACGTTACCTGCAACTGCTGAATTCAAAAGTATAAGGCAATGACACAGGTAAGCAGATCGCAGAACAGCACAATCACGAGCATCTCACGTCACCCAGAGCGACAAATTCTTCCTTACCTCTTGTGGCCCTAACTGTGCGATACTCTGCCCATTCTGTGTCTGAAGTAGAGACAAAGAAATTCCCAACAGCCAAAAGCACCTAAAAGCATCATATAAAGCGAAAGTTGCCGTTTAAGCAAAGACACGACACACGTGATTCTTTCAGCAATGTTTTATTGCCACAACATTGTGACAATGCATTTCAACTTGAAAACGATGGCTGCTCTCCCACACCCTCTGCCCACAGATTACTGCACACCCCCCCAACACTTTACTGCTGGACAAGGAGGGCCGAGGGCGTGCAAGGCCCCTCCACCGGCCCCATCGTGCCGCGCTGGGCAACGGCACCTGCCCGAGCACCCCCACACCCTCTACGTTAAACCCACGCAGCTGCTTTGCTGCCGGTTATTTTCCACGCCAGGCAGGCTCCCGGCTGGAGCCCAACGCCGCTGCTCTCCCGCAGGATGAGTATGGGAATCTAGGGGGAACCCCCACCCGGAACAGCCCCCGGCGCCCCCGCCCGGTGTCCCGGAGGGAGCGGAGCGGAGCGGGGCTCCTCGGGCCCGGACCCCACCAGCCCCCCAGAGCCGTACGCCGAAGGGGCCGCTCTTGCCCGGGATGGCTGGGCCCGCCCGCAGAGCGCCCCAGCCGCCCCTCCAGGCTGCCACACACCAGCCTGCGGCACACGGCGCCTCAGTGGCCGCCACGGCCCAGGCCACCACCCCCGAGCTGCTCAAGCCGGAGCCGCCGCCGCCACCCTGCGGCCCCAACCTGCCGCCGCTTCCAGGTGCAGCCGCTGGAAGTGGCCCCCGCCGCTTCCGGGTGCGATGCCCAGAGCGCCCCCCAGCTGCTTCCGGGTGCCACGCCCAGAGCGCCCCCCCAGCCGCTTCCGGGTGCCACGCCCAGAGCGCCCCCCAGCCGCTTCCGGGTGCCACGCCCAGAGCGCCCCCCCAGCCGCTTCCGGGTGCCACGCCCAGAGCGCCCCCCCCAGCCGCTTCCGGGTGCCCCACCCAGAGCACCCCCCCAGCCGCTTCCGGGTGCCACGCCCAGAGCGCTCCGCTGCCGCCGGGAGAACGGAGGTGTCTGAGCGGAAGTGGCCAGACCCGTCGCCCACACCCTGCGTGGGGCTCTTGTGCCCGTCGCCAGCCCCCGTGTGGGGCCCGTGTCCTGTCCCTGCCTCCGTCGCCCTGGTCGCGCTGGCCCTCGGGAGCCCCAGGCGCTGCGGAGCAGAGGGACCAGGTGCGGACCCTCGGTGGAGGAGGAGCGGGCAGGGCACGCTGACACCGGCCCTGCATGCGCCCGGAGGCCTGGCAGGACGCACCCACGAGGGAGCTTCCTCGTGCCCGTGCAGGACCACTCTCCATGACCTTTGGAAAGTCCCAGCAATGGGAGAAGTTTCTGGTGACTGGAAGAAAGCAAATGCCACCCCGCTCTTCGAGAAGAGCAAGGAGGAGGAACTGGGGAACTGCTGGCCAGACGGCTTCACCTTGATCCTGGGGAAGGGGATGGAGGAACTAACCCAGGAAGCCATTTCCAGGGGCGTTGAAGGAAAACAGGGTCATCAGGAGGAGTCAGCGTGGATTTGTGAAGGGCAAGTTGTGCATCCCCAACCTGATCACCTTCTACCGTGAGGTGACCACATGCACCCTCAGCACACAGGCAATATAGAACTGGGAGGAGTGTCTGAGACACCAGAGGATCACGCCACCCAGATGGGTGTCGAGAGGCTGGATAAATGGGCTAACGGGAACCTCCTGAAGTTCAATGAAGGGACGTGCAGAGTTCTGCCCCTGGAGAGGAACAGCCCCAGGCACCGGGACACGCTGAGGGTGCCTGGCTGGAAAGCAGCTCTGCAGAGAAGGCCCTGGGGGTCCTGGTGGACACCGCATTGAACCTGAGCCAGCAATGTGCCCTTTCCGCAAAGGCGGCCAGCTGTGTCCTGGGCTGCACGAGGAGGAGCATGGCCAGCAGGTGGAGGGAAGGGATCCTTCCCCTCTGCACAGCACTGGTGAAGCCACACCTGGCGTACTGTGTCCAGTTCTGGGCTCCACAGGACAAGAGGGACAGGGACAGACTGGAGAGAGTCCAGCGAAGTGCCACCAAGATGATGAAGGGACTGGGAGCGTCTCTCCAATGAGGAGGGGCTGAGAGAGCTGGGACTGTTCAGCCTGGAGAAGAGAAGGCTCGGGGGATCTTCTCCATATCTGTAAATATATGAAGCTCCTCAGCTATTAGCAAATGTCCTTGAGGCTGTCTCAGAACAGGAGCCTCTGGGGCCAGCAAGGGCCGAAGCACATGGCCATGGCACTGGGCAGCCAGCTAAGGCCAGCCTGCAAGGAGGGAGGTCTGGGGAAGGTGCTGCCGACCCCCGGGGTGAAGACAACCCTCTGGGCCCAGCTGCTAATGCTGCCCCTCGAGAAAGGGAGAGGAGGAGGAGGAGGCCGACAAATGAGTGTGGGGTCTCCTAGTGCAGAGATTAACTGCCAGCTTTATTGTGCTGGGGGCCAGAACTTGGGGCTGGTGCAGGGCTGGTCCCGTGGCATCTTCTGGGCCGGCTGTAAGGATTTGGGGCCTGGCCTTACAACCATGAGCAGCTTCATATCCAGGCTGGAGAGGCTGCTGCCCTGAAGTGCTGGGGAGCCACAGGAGGACCTCGATGGTGCCTGGCTAGCAGTGCTGGGGCTGCTGGTCTCGAGTGCCGGAGATCCGAGAGACTGCCCTGATGCTGCCTGGCTGGCGGTGCTGGGGCTGCTGGTCTCGGGTGCCAGGGAGCTGTGGGAAGGCCCCGATCCTGACTGGCTGGCGGTGCTGGGATGGGCAAGCTCCAAGCTGGCACTGGAGGCTGTAAGGGGAAGCAGGAAGGTCAAGGGCACGGCTCCCCAGGCCTGGAGCAGGATAGGCTAGAGTGGTGCCCCCAGCCCTCCTGGAGCAGAGAGGCTCTGCCAGGCCTTGCCTGGCCCATGGCCCCAGCCCAGGGCCACCCGGGCGCTTTGCCTCTTACCAGTACCCAGGCCAGCACAGCTGTCGTGCTCCCAGCTGGCCGTGCTGCTCCTCAAGTAGGAGCAGCATCTGTGGGTGCCCACGGCAGCGCAGGAGCAGCACAGGAGCAGTTGGCAGGGCCTGGGTACATAAATGGGTTCATGGCTGTGAAGACAAAGTGACTGCAGCACGGCATTGTCCGGCAGAGCTCTTGTTCTCAGTCCCTCCTCTTTGAGCCCTTGGCAAGACAGAGATCCTGTGCAGAGGCCCAGGGTGCAGCTGTGGCAACTGGCCCCTCTTCCTCTGCCTGCTCCCTGCCTCCTGGACAAAGGCACTCACTGGCATCGCAGTGGCTGTGCTCTCACATAATTGTTCATAGGCACCATTGTCCTCCCATGATGGTCCTGTTTTGGCAAAGGAAGGGAAAACTCGTGAGTCTCTGCTGCCCTGGCATAAGGCAGATGCAGGGCGTCCCTGTTCTTTCCCTGTCTGCCCTGTTTCCAACTCCTCTGCGAAGCTGAAGCCCAGACTCATGGGTCGGGGAAGCACTGGAGGAAACAGATTCCAGCGCCAATCTCTGGACAGGGATCAATGTGTTATTTGTAAAGAAAAGAGACATTGGAAGAGAGAGTGTCCATGAGGGAGGAGGGTTAGCGGGACTACTCCTGATCAGGTGGTGAGACTGTTGACTTTAGATGAAGCCTGAAGAGGACTGGGGGATTCATCCCCAGCTGAACCTCTGGTTACAATAAAGCTGGGAGAAGAGGAGGTAGAACTTTTAGTTGATACAGGAGCTATGTACTCTGTACTTAATACTTGCAAAGGGAATCTCAGTCAACAAACTATAAGCATTGTTGGTGCCACAGGGCAGAAAGAAAATCGGCTGGTTTTTTGCAGCCTTTGAAATTTGGAATTGGGAAAAGGGTGTTAACCCATCAATTTCTTTATATACCAGATTGCCCTGTGCCTCTGTTAGGACGGGACATATTAAGTAAATTGAACGCACAAATCGCTGTTGAAAAAGGGAAAATCCAAATCCATATTCCTGAAAATAAAGCTCTAGGTGCCCAAGTTTTCATGTTACAGAAGGAAACCAAGTCACTGGAGATACCGGAAGAAGTTGAAAACGGTGTAATGCCTCTCATCTGGGCTTCAGGAACACCAGGACAGTCCCGAGCGGCAGAACCGGTAGTTAGCCAGCTGAAACCGGATGCCAGACCAGTAAGATGGAAGCAGTACCCAATTAAACTAGAAGCTAGAAAAGGATTAGAACCATTAATAGAACAATTCATAAGTTTTGGGTTATTAGGAGAATGCCAATCAGAATACAACACTCTGAACCATTTGAACTTTTTGTACATGAAAGATTACATGTTGCATGAGGAGTATTGGCCCAGAAACTAGGATCATGGAAAAGACCCATGTGGTACTTTTCAAAACAGCTAGACAATGTCAGTAAAGGATAGCCAGCATGTCTCTGAGCAGTAGTGGCTACAGTACTATTAATCCAAGAGGCCCGGAAATTGACACTCGGGCAAAAGTTAACTGTATTTGTGCCTCATGCAGTTACAGCAGTTCTAGAACAAAAAGGAGGACACTGGTTGTCACCAAGCCAGATACTGAAATATCAGGCCATTCTTTTGGAACAAGACGATGTGGAGCTGAAAGTAACCACGATCCTGAATCCAGCGACCTTTCTAACTACTGATCCTGATGGAGAAGAATTAACCCACGACTGTTTGCAAACGATGGAGCAGACCTACTCCAGCAGAGCGGACTTGAAAGACATGCCAATGGAGAAAGCAGACTGGGACCTGTTTGTAGATGGTAGTAGCTTTATGCAGGATGGAACACGGAAAGCGGGATATGCTGTGGTAACCATTAAAGAGGTAATTGAGGCTAAAGCTCTGTCATCTAATACGTTGGCCCAAAAGGCAGAGCTCATAGCCTTACTAAGGGCATTAGAATTGCCAAAGGACAAGACTGTCAATATATGGACAGATTGAAAGTTTGCCTTTGGGATAGCCCATGCTCATGGGCCATCTGGAAAGAGAGGGGACTCCTAACTTCTCAAGGATCTCCAGTTAAATATGGGCCAACGATCCAACGATTGTTACAAGCAATTAATTTACCTAAACTAGTGGCCATCATGCATTGTAAGGTGCACCAACTCGGAAATAGTCCGGTGCATATAGGGAACCGAATGGCAGATAAAGCTGCGAAAGAGGCAGCAGAGAATAAAGTATTACTAGTTTTACCAGAAAAGGTCCAGAGGTTGGGACCTAGGGGTCCACAGTATACACCAGAAGACAACCAAATGGCTAATTTATTGAAGGCAAATAAGAACCAAGAAGGGTGGTGCGTGACTTCTTCACATCAAGTAATAGTTACACAGGAAATTATGCGCGAATTGGCTAACAGACAACACCAAGAAAATCACTGGGGAATTGAGGCAGTGGTGCAGGCATTAAAGACACAAGTGCTAAGTGTACGAATGACTGGGATAATTAAAAGCATAGTGAAGAAATGTGAATTATGCCTGAAGAACAATCCTCACTTGCCCCGAAGACCTTCATTAGGGGTGACGAAGAGAGGAAACAGTCCAGGAGACTATTGGCAAATAGACTTTTCCGAGCGACTGTGGCAAAATGGGTACCAGTATCTTTTAGTGATGATAGATACTTTTTCAGGCTGGCCGGAGGCTTTCCCTTGTCACATCAACAAGGCAAAAGAAGTAGCAGAAGTATTACATAAGGAAATAATATCAATATTTGGGGTACCTATAGGGCTGTCTTCGGATAGGGGCCCACACTTCATAGCAGAAGCCGTTCAAAGTTTAGCTAAAATATTAGGGGTAAAATGGGATCTCCACACCCCATGGAGACCTCAATCAAGTGGGAAAGTAGAAAGAATGAATCAAAGCCTGAAGGGACAGATAAGTAAAATTTGCTAAGAGGCCCAGATAAAGTGGCCGGATGCTTTACCCTTAGCTTTGCTACAAATATGCATTCAGCCTAGAACTAAAGAAAAGATTAGTCCTTTTGAAATCATGTGTGGTAAACCTTATCAGGTGACAGAAACAGGAGTTAATCTCGACATTTTAGGGAAATATTACCTGAAAGAATATGTTATCTCTCTGGGAAAGGTTCTGTCTTCTCTTCACAGGTATGTCACTGTAAGCGCACTGCTATCCCTGGATGTGCCTGTGCATCAATACCAACCCGGAGACTGGGTGTATCTGAGGACATGGTCAGACGAACCGTTGAAGGAAAAGTGGAAAGGACCTTTCCAGGTTTTACTCACCACTTACACAGCTGTCAAGCTCGAAGTAGTCGCCCCGTGGATACATTACAGCAGCATCAAGCCAGCCACATCACCAGTTCAAAAAGGACTTTTACGCTTAAAATTAACTCGGGAATCGCGAAGTTATGGGTTGTATCTTTTGCAGTGATGTCAGGAAGTACAGAGATTGATATAGACGGAGAAACCAATACAGACATAGATGAAAACTTAATTCTAACCTTAATATAAGGGTTTGGTAGGATGCGTAATCTTACCAGTGTAACAGCATGTATCCCAGTTCCTCATTCGGCTAGTCAGCCCATCCCATGGGGCATTATACCGATAAATTTGTCTTTATTGAGGAATATGATATCATTACAGAAGCCTTTAAACGGGCTAATGTTTCCCATTACTTAGATAAAGAAAACATGTGTAGACAAAGAGGTAGTGATGTTTTACAAGATGCCACTTCTTGGAGACCAGGAGACAATAGAACAGCATTTGGAAGAGGCTCAAGTGCACAATGTCATAGTGGATCACTCCCCTTAGATACTGGGTTTCTGACAGCGGCATTAACAGCCTCTGGTGGACAAGCTGCAGGATTATTAAATCTTTGTGTCACTAACAACATAGTACCTAATGTGACTACTGCTCCAGAATGTACTAACCTTGGGAAAAAACTCAGAACTTGGACCAGGCCTTTGGAAGGGCACTGGAAGTATATGGGAGATATAGATTGGTGCTTTAATTGGGGTGCAAAGGCTATCCACAGCAATAGCAAAGCTGATTGGAGGTACCCCAATGTCCTACATCATAGTAAAATATCAATCCTAAATTCTGCTTTGATGATGGAACAGCATAGGAAACAAAATTCTTTGAATGAAAATTGTAGACAAAAAATTCCGTCCCCAGGTTACATGACATGGGTCACATCAGATGGATATTGGACTACCCGACTACAGATCAGTGCAGTAACTAGACAAGTAACTTTAGGATTATTGACCCTATGCCCCACGTGGAAAAAGAATCCAATCAAAGTCCAATATTGGGGACGAATTAAAAGAGATATTGTAACAAGAAAAGACCCTGATACCTGGACAGGACCCTCAGCAGCAGTACAGCTTGACTGGGGACTCTAAAGTTTCCTATTACCAGGACTAATGGCTTTAGAAAATTGAAGGCTGATAGAAAATTTGACCTGACAAGTAGAAACCCTGTCTAGAGCCACTCGGAAAGGATTCCAGATTATTAATAAACAGGTCCAAGCTAATACTAAAATGACCTTACAAAATAGGCTAGCCTTAGATTTGCTTTTGGTCAAAGAACAAGGGGTGTGCGGATACCTTAAATTAGACCTTAAATTAGATACCTTAAATTAGACAAAGAACACACTTGTATCCACATCCCAAATATAACTGACAATCTACAAGAACAGTTAGGCAAAATGAGAAAAGTAGCTGAAGACAGCAGAGCAATCAGAGATGTAGCAGAAAATAGTTGGCTTAACAAAATTCTCCAAGAATTAAGCAGATGGTCTTTGAAAGGATGGTTAGCTACGTTGTTGGAAGGAGCAGTTTATGTGATTATAGTTGTAGTTATTATAGGGATCTGCATAGGTTGTGTTAAGAAAACCATTGAGAAAAAATATATGGCAGTAGTAAGAAACTCTAACTACTTCCAAAGGGAGGAATTGTTACCAAAAGACTTAGACAATGTGATGAAGAGCCCCTTTTTGTGTAAATTTTGTACAGATAGAGCAAGCAGGCTTGCATACCAGAGATGAGCAAGTCTGCGTACCAAGGACAAGTAGGCCTACACATCAAAGTTTAGCAAGTAACAATATGTGATAAAAGGGCAAGATGTTCCTCAATATCGGTATTGTACCTCCTGGTTCTGCTGACTGAATTACAAAATGAGCCAAACCCAGAGAAGTCCTTCGTAACTAGGGGAAAGGTAAAAGTGGCAGGGGGAAGCACGACCACCAACTCAATTCAAGACCAAAGAAACTTGCCCCCCCACCCCTAAGGAGCATGCGTGCTGATCTACATCGCAAGCGGAGGTAATTTAAATACAACTGACCAGTAACGAATGAAATGTTTATCACTAGCCAATGCGTGTAAACTTAGGCGTGTTTTTACTAGTTGTTACTAATTAGATAGCTGGATATAAACCCTGTAATTTTTGTATGCAGTATGCACGTTAAGTGGAGCGATCTCCCGTGCATCCAGTGCTGTAATAAAGAATGCCTGCTTCTTAATGCTACATTGGTGTTAAGAGGTTTATTCCCAATTTCGGAGACATCTCTGCCTGAATTCTAGCTGGCAAGCAGATTTTAAAACCAACATAGGACGTACCTACCCCTTGTGTAACTGCCACACTGGACCACAGGTTAGCAGCTCTTCTTTCTCGCTACATAATTCCCCTAAACTTTTAACACACTAGAAAATGCACTTAGTTCCACAATTACAGTTATATGCTTATTGCTTATCATCCACATTAGTTTTTAGTTTATGCTTTCATACTTCTTGTCAAAACAAAAAACCAAACCAAAACAAAAAAACCCTACCAAGCACCGTTGGTCATATTAGCCAACATGTCAAAAGTTTCTGGATATCATGAGCAAATGCAGATTTAATATATTAAGCTTGCCATAGGAATCTCCTAGTTGAGGATACCATTTCCATGATCAGATGTTTAAAACAAGGACCTTCTACATAGCAATTATCTACACTGAGATTTTGGGCATGTTTGCATTCAGAAAGTACTTGATTGGTAGTAAAAATAAAGCCAAAGTCTCCTGGTAGGAATTTTTAGAGCTATTGAACTCAGGAGATCTTCCTCCTAGTCACAACTCTGGACCTGCCCAACTCTTTGGCATACAATACACCTTGTGAAGCCTGGACCTACACAGAAGGAGGAACTGCACAGCCTGAGCCAGACATTTCCTACTTCCCGCCACAAAAGGGCTGCGGACAACAGGATTGTCCCAGGTACAAAACGTCTGTCAGTGACTGCAGACTTACCTAACACATGGTCGAGAAACTGTCCTGGCTCTTCAGTTGAATCCAAACAGCCAGAAGAATTTAAGTGGTTTGTTGACCTCTAGAGCTCACATAGTTCTGTGTGTGCTCTGCCACATATGGGTCATTTGCTTCCCTGAAGTCCAGGCCATGAGATTTTTTTTACCTGTTCAGTTATTCCAAATATAAAATATAAAAATAGTTAAAGTAGTATTTTAAATTACGTAGTAGTGTCTTCAGCATATGTGGGAATTTACCTGTGTGTCTTGATCACCCCTTCAGCTTGAGGCTCATCACTATTATCAGTGATTTCTCAGGCCAACCCCTTGCTCAGGGAAAGTAGTTGCTACTTTGGTCTTCAGTGGTTTAAGGAAAATATTTTTAGGCAGTTGTTTCCTAACTTGTAATTTCTAATTCCCTCTTCATATTGGGAAAACCAAATCGACAACTCACAGAAAGAGGAGTACTTTACGAGAGATCATTCGTTAATTCACATTTCCCTGAATCCCATTTTTAAGAGGCACTTCCTATGTCATCAACTGTTACAATCTGCACATCTTTCTCATATAAAATTTGAGTTTTCACGGAAAGGATCCTCCTACCCATTTAGTGACTGGAGAAAAGAGGTAAAGCTAACCTTAGTGTGGGTATTTTTATCACTTCATCCCAAGGTGAATGCATCAAAATAATGGGGCAAAGCCACTCAAAAGGGGTCAACAGGACAGACACAGTTGCCGTCTAGGAGCTGCATCGATAGGAGGTGGGAAAACTGTGCGCTCCCAATGAAATCCTGTTTACTAAATGACCTAAGGAAAAGTCCATAGGTGAGATTTTGCAGTTCTTACTCAGGCAGAAGTGCTCGTGTGAATCAACAGAATATAAATGTTGAGAGGAATGAGTGGCTGAATCTGGCACTTCATGTCACCCTGAAACTCCTATCATTGTTATTTAGGGGGGGTCTCGCTTCAGTGCAGCAAAACTGAAGACAAGCCCAGGTTAATCCTGATGCAGTGAGTCGAAAACACTGCTTTTTGGCTGGGAAGGGATTCTGATCTAAACGCTCTCACAACAAATGGACTTTGCGAAATCTTTTTGCAAGTCATGGGTTGTTTTGTCAAATGAGTCACAAGACAGAAAATGAAACTTCTTTTTTTTTTTTTAAACTTGACTTTAAAAATGAAACTTTGCAGCATGTAAGCCTTTTGCCTGTGTGCACTGGGACAGTCCTCTCTCGTGCAGAGCAAAGTACTTCAGAAAGCTGCGTCCCTGCCATGTATAGCCGTTGCCAATGAATTATGGAGTCTCCACACTATTGCATTTTCTCCTTCTACATGAGGGTGGAAGGAACAGGAATCGAGAAGGGAGGCAGCACTGCATATCTTGAGTGCACAGGTGCTCCAGTCAGCAGCCGAGCAGACTGGGTGATACGGGGTGCTCAGCACAGGAGGAGGAGCGCTCAGAGAAGGTGCTTGTAAAGCCCAGCAATGCAGCCTAGGATAATGTATAAAGCCTTGTGTGCCTGGCTCCTGTACCCTTCAGTCCCAGCTGCAGAGCAGAGTTGTGATAAGGCTGGCTTTGTGGTCTGTCCTTTGTGTCATCTGACATGCTCTGAGAAGATCCTTGCAAGTCAGACTCCACGTCGGCCTTAATGGGATCTGCTGTATTCAACCAGAACAAGTTTGGGTATTTTCGAAAGGCATTCTTCCCCTTTGTTGACAGTCTGCAAAGCTTAACCTTGTTCTCTTTACACCATCATACTGTTATCCTTGATCCCCTCAGTCCTTTGAAAATACCATTTTCCAAGAAAATAATGAAATCAGTATTTCAGTATTCTAAAAAAGCAAGAAGGACATTTTGTATTGTGTCTATAATATAAAAATATTGTGTGAATATAGTTGAAAATACATTTTTCTGTCTTTGAGATGAGAAGGATGCCTAGGGAAAGGTATATACTCTTTTTGCTTTCTGGATTTAGAAGTTACTTGAGTAAAACAAGGCCTTGTCTTCTCAAACGTTGCTTCAGGAACCTTCTGGTGAAAGAGACTGAAAGACTGGAAGGGATGGTGAGTCTTTGATGACAGGCATTTGTCTGAACACAGTATTTAAAACTGAATGATTGAAATACAAATGTGTCGTCTTTTGCTTTTGCTAATGAGTCAATGTAGTATCCCTGACCTCACAGATAAACTAGTTCTCCAGATTCCCATGGGCTATATGTAACGTGTCTGAAATAGCAGTCCATGGTCAGTTCTGCTTTCCCATCCATGTGGACAACCAGATACGTAAGCGTGCTTAGATGTGCAGGTCCTGCTGTGCCCCAGAGACCAGACTCTGCTTGAGTTCTCTCCTCAGACACTTCCAACATCATCAGCTCCATGGCCAGTGAGTCTTGTCCTAAGGCTGTGTTCAGCAGGTGTGTAGACTTGTCCACAGAGTTTTCCAGGAAAACCAACATAACCTGACTTCGTAATATTACATAGAGTCATAAGAAGTGCTGGGAAGAAATAAGGAAGTAAAGGGTAAAACCTTTCAGCTGCTTTTTTTTTTTAACATGAAATAAAGAAAAAGGCACAACTGTAATAACCTTGCCAATTTCTTTTAGTTATGTTACATGGTTAGCCACTGACATTGTCAGGAATAATGAAATGTTAGAAAAGCCAAAGGAAGGTCCTGGATAAAAGTCAGTGTGGTAGGCAGTAAAACTCATCAAAGCATTACTAATCTGCAATTGACTTTTAAGGTTTTTTATTGATTACTTGCAGGTGGTATATCAAAATTTAGTGATGCTCTTTCAAGTGTGGATGCTCATTCAGCAATCAGTGGTCTCCACAGCAAGGTTTACAAAGATGCTTTTTCTTTCTCTAGGCATTGGTTAGCACAAGCCATGTTGCCCGTGTAACAACTAAAACAGCTGATGCAAACTGTGTGTACGGGTAGGCTACTTACTAGTTATCCAAATAACTACTGTTGCATGTAATAATGAACAGGTGTATTTCATTCTCTTTTCAGCACTCTTAGTAAGATAAAATTATCAGTCATGGGACTAATCCAGTATTTGCACTCAGCATTGCCGTTATCTCCATACTTTGGGAGCTATCTAGCAGAAACTATTAATAATTACACCCGTTTTACCTTTTCTCCTTGGAGAGCCAATCTATGGGGGAGACACCTTCCTTCACCTTCCCTTCCTCCTCCAGGCTAATTACAGTAGTGTTTGAGAATTTTGAAAATTTTGAATATCCTTGGAATGTTGAAACTAACATGGTCCTATTGCTAGGAACTAGCATGTTCCTGAATGTGGTTCAGGTCTTGTTCAGGGTTAAACAACTACTTAAGAGGATCACCCAGAGATCTGTCCCAAGGCTAGAGAGTTATGAGTGGCAGGGTGTGTGGGGTAGCATGGGCAAATGCCTAGGACGGTGGGCACCTCCAGTGTTTTGGAACTTCACCCTTGAACAAGTGCAGAATCTTCAAAAACTAGTAGAACATTTGGAAAAAGTATGCTGTCACCCCGACAATTCCTGGGAGACACCAATCACTGCAATGTGCTGGGGCCTGGCCCATGGCTACCGAGCCCTGTTCAACACCCTTCAGTACCCTCAAGGGGAAGCGAAGCTCTCTGGATCTGACAACAAAATGACAGCCACTGCAGCTGCTTCAACCCCGGCGACAGGCACTGCAGCCACTCCGACCCCAGCAACAGACGCTGCAGCCACTTCGACCCCAGCAACAGACGCTGCAGCCACTCGACCCCCATGGCAGGCACTGCAGCCACTCTGACCCTGGTGACAGGCACTATGGTTACTCCAATCCCCGTGACAGGCACTGCAGCTGAACCAGAGAACCAACCCATGCTGGTATCAGTTGCCCCTGTACAGAAGAAGAAATAAAAAAACCAGCTCGCTTAGCGAAGGATGAAGGTGAACCAGAGTCATCACAAAAACAAGAGGAAGAGGCAGAACCGGAGATAATCACCTGATCCCTATCCTTGAGTGAGCTGCAAGATATGCGAAAAGACTTCAGCCGTCATCCAGGTGAGCACATTATCACCTGGCTGCTCCGATGCTGGGATAACGGAGCCAGTAGCTTGGAATTAGAGAGTAGGGAAGCCAAGCAGCTGGGATCCCTTTCTAGGGAAGGAGGCATTGACAAAGCAATCGGAAAAAAGGCACAAACCCTCAGTCTCTGGAGGCAACTTCTGTCAGGCGTGAGGGCAAGGTATCCCTTCAAGGAAGATGTTGTTTGTCATCCAAGCAAGTTGACTACCATGGAGAAAGGTATCCAGTACCTGAGGGAATTAGTCGTGTGGGAGATGGTTTATTATGACCTGGATGATGCACGGTTACCCACAGATCCAGATGAAGTCCACTGCACACGACCCATGTGGCAGAAGTTTACACGGAGTGCACCATTGTCCTATGCCAGCTCATTGGCAGTAATGGACTGGAAAGATGAAGAGGGACCAACAGTGGATGAATTGGCTGGCTGACTCTGGCAATACAAAGAAAGTCTCTCTTCCTCCCTCATCTCGGCTGTGGAGAAACTGCCAGACAAACTAGCTGGGAAACTGTCACAAGAGTTCCAGCGATTTGAGGATAAGTTCTGCCTCCCACCTGTATGGACCAATATCTCAGCTATTGGGAATAAGCGTCCCTCTCTCAAGAGAGAGGAGATGATAGAAGGTACACACCACAGGGTACGCTGTGGTCTTACCTGTGTGAGCACGGAGAGGATATGATGAAGTGGGATGGAAAACTTACCTCAGTCCTAGATGCACGAGTACGTGAATTGCAAGGAAAAACAATCACAAATGAGGGTTCTTCCAGGAAAATTGCTGCTTCAGCCTCTGGTGATCAGTGTGAGCAGTGTGGCAGACAGAGTGGAAGGGCTGATCTTACTCCTAATCCTATGAGAAGGAATTCTAATCCATTTTTACAAAAAGTGAGTGGCGAATCCTATGACCAGGACTAGAGAGGCCCTGCCTCCAGCCAGGTGGCGGAGAGGGACAGCCAGGTTTACTGGACTGTGTGGATCCGATGCCCTAGCACATCAGACCCACAGGAGTATAAAGCTCTAGTAGACACCGGTGCACAGTGTACTCTAATGCCATCAAGTTATAAAGGGGTAGAACCTATTTGTATTTCTGGGGTGACAGGGGGATCCCAACAGCTAACTCTATTGGAGGCTGAAATAAGCCTAACTGGGAATGAGTAGCAAAAACACCCCATTGTGACTGGCCCAGAGGCTCCATGCATCCTTGGCATAGACTATCTATCTCAGGAGAGGGTATTTCAAGCACCTGAAGGGGTACTGGTGGGCCTTTGGTACAGCTGCCTTGGAGACGGAGGAAATTAAACAGCTGTCCACCTTACCCGGTCTCTCTGAGGACCCTTCTGTTGTGGGGTTGCTGAGGGTTGAAGAACAACAGGTGCCAGTCACTACCACAATGGTGCACCGGCGGCAATATCGCACCAACTGAGACTCCCTGATTCCCATCCATACGCTGATTCGTCGACTGGAGAGCTAAGGAGTGACCAGCAGGACTCACCCTTTGACAGTCCCATATGGCCAGTGTGAAAGTCTAATGGAGAATGGAGACTAACAGTAGGCTATCATGGCCTGAATGAAGTCACGCTGCCACTGAGTGCTGCCATGCCAGACATGCTAGAACTTCAATATGAATTGGAGTCGAAGGCAGCCAAGTGGTACGCCACAATTGATACTGCTAATGTGTTCTTCTCAATCCCTTTGGCAGCAGAGTGCTGGCCACAGTTTGCTTTCACTTGGAGGGGCGTCCAGTACACCTGGAATCGACTGCCCCAGGGGTGGAAACACAGCCCCACCATTTGCCATGGACTGATCCAGACTGCACTGGAACAGGGTGAAGCTCTAGAACACCTGCAATACGTTGATGACATCATCGTATGGGGCAACACAGCAGAAGTTTTTGAGAAAGGGGAGAAAATAATCCAAATCCTTCTGAAAGCTGGTTTTGCCATAAACCAAAGTAAGGTGAAGGGACCTGCACAGGAGATTCAGTTTTTAGGAATAAAATGGCAAGATGGACATCATCACATCCCAATGGATGTGATCAATAAAATATCAGCTATGTCTCCACTGACTAGTAAACAGGAAACGCAAGCTTTCTTAGGTGTCGTAGGTTTTTGGAGAATGCATATTCCAAGTTATAGTCTGATTGTAAGCCCTCTCTATCAAGTGACCCGGAAGAAGAATGATTTTAAATGGGGCCCTAGGCAACAACAAGCCTTTGAACAGATTAAACGGGAGATAGTTCATGCAGTAGCCCTTGGGCCAGTCCGGGCAGGACCAGATGTTACAAATGTGCTTTACACCGCAGCCGGGGAGAATGGCCCTACCTGGAGCCTCTGGCAGAAAGCACCAGGGGAGACCCGACGTCAGCCTCTAGGGTTTTGGAGTCGGGGATATCGAGGATCTGAGGCCTGCTATACTCCAACTGAAAAGGAGATATTAGCAGCATATGAAGGAGTTCGAGCTGCTTCAAAAGTGGTTGGTACTGAAACACAGCTCCTATTAGCATCCCGACTGCCAGTGCTGGGCTGGATGTTCAAAGGGAAGGTCCCTTCTACACATCACGCAACTGATGCTACGTGGAGTAAGTGGGTTGCACTGATCACACAATGAAGTCGAATAGGAAATCCCAGTCGCCCAGGAATTTTGGAAGTGATCACAGACTGGCCAGAAGGCAAAGATTTTGGAATATCACCAGAGGAGGAGGTGACGCGTGCTGAAGAGGCACCATTGTATAATAAACTGCCAGAAAATGAGAGGCAATATGCCCTGTTCACTGATGGGTCCTGTCGCATTGTGGGAAAGCATCGGAGGTGGAAGGCGGCTGTATGGGGTCCTATACAAGTTGCAGAAACTGCGGAAGGAGAAGGTGAATCGAGCCACTTTGTGGAAGTGAAAGCCATCCAGCTGGCTTTAGACATTGCTGAACGAGAAAAATGGCCAATACTTTATCTCTATACTGACTCATGGATGGTGGTAAATGCTCTGTGGGGGTGGTTGCAGCAATGGAAGCGGAGCAACTGGCAACGCAGAGGTAAACCCATCTGGGCTGCCCTGCTGTGGCAAGATATTGCTGCCCAGTTAGAGAACCTGGTTGTGAAAGTACGTCACATAGATGTCCACGTACCCAAGAGTTGGGCCACTGAAGAACATCAAAACAATCAACAGGTAGACAAGGCTGCTAAGATTGAAGTGGCTCAGGTAGATCTGGACTGGCAGCATAAGGGTGAATTATTTATGGCTTGGTGGGCTCGTGACACCTCAGGCCATCGAGGAAGAGATGCAACATATAGATGGGCTCGTGATGGAGGGGTGGACCTGACCATGGACACTATCGCACAGGTTATCCATGAATGTGAAACATGCGCAAGCCAAGCAGTTAAAGCCTCTGTGGTATGGAGGACGATGGCTGAAATACAAATATGGGGAGGCCTGGCAGACTGACTATATCACACTCCCACAAACCTCCCAAGGCAAGTGCCATGTGCTTACAATGGTGGAAGCAGCCATGGGATGGCTGGAAACATATCCCGTGCCCCATGCCACTGCCCGGAACACTATCCTGGACCTTGAGAAGCAAATCTTATGGTGACTTGGCACCCCAGAAAGAACAGAGTCAGACAACGGGACTCATTTCCAAGACAATCTCATAGACACCTGGGCCAAAGAGCACGGCATTGAGTGGGTGTATCACATCCCTTATCATGCACCAGCCTCTGGGAAAATCAAGCGATACAATGGATTGTTAAAGACTACATTGAGAGCAATGGGTGGTGGGACCTTCAAACATTGGGATACACATCTAGCAAAGGCCACCTGGTTAGTCAACACTAGAGGATCTGTCAATCGAGCTGGCCCTGCCCAATCAGAACTTTTACGTACTGTAGAAGGGGATAAAGGTCCTGTAGTGCACATAAAAAATATGCTAGGAAAAACAGTCTGGGTTACTCCTGCCTCAGGCAAAGGCAAACCCATTCGTGGGATTGCTTTTGCTCAAGGGCCTGGGTGCACTTGGTGGGTGATGCGGAAGGATGGGGAAGTCCGATGTGTGCCTCAAGGGGATTTGATTTTAGGTGAGAACAGCCAATAGATTAAATTGTATGCTATTAATTGCTATATAATCCTGCCACTGTATGTCATCATTATTATAACTGTTATATGCTATATTAATGGTATTACAGTAAGAATTACTTAGATTAATGAAGAATGAACTTTGATAAAACTGAGAGAAGTGCAGTAGTGATGGAACCAGGACTGACTTCGGCATGCAATAATCCAGCACCACACACCATCTTCCTGCTGCGCCCAATGTCACCCGCCGGCCGCACCACACCGAAGCTCAATCCTGTTCTGGCGACTGAGCGGACTTTGCACCATCCCTCCTGCCCAGACAGACTGTTACGACAGATGGAGCCCAAAGTCATGGACTGAATGAACTCAACAGACATTTGATAGAGATGGCCCATAGACTGCGGGAGTTTTATCTGTGTGTATATATTAAAAGACAGGAAAAGTGGTGGTGATTAATTGGAAATTTATTGGGAAGTGTGAGATCTGGGTATGACATAAATCGTATAGAATAAGGGGTGGATGTTGTCCTGGTTTTGGCTGGGATAGAGTTAATTCTCTTCTTAGTAACTGGTACAGTGCTGTGGTATGGATTTAGTGTGAGAATGATGTTGATGATAACACGCTGATGTTTAGTTCTTGCTAAGTAGCACTTATCTCAAGGATTTTCAGTTTCCCGTGCTCTGCCAGCAAGCAGGTGTGCAAGAAGCTGGGAGGGAGCATGGCCAGGACAGCTGACCCGAACTAGCCAAAGGGATATTCCATACCATGGAACGTCATGCCCAGTATATGAACAGGGGGGAGTTGGCCGGGAGGGGTGGGTTGCTGCTCCACCATTGTCACACTTTCCAGTGAAGAACTTGGGACACTGACAACTGGCTGCAGGTCCCCGCTTTCTGCGTGAGGAAAACCGTCTTCATTGACCTTAGGACCAGGGGGGCACTGGGAGAGTGAGAATAACAGCAGAGGAAAAGGGGCAGGAAAGAGAACAGGATATGTGTTTTGAAACTGTATTACTGAGACTCTTCCTATAATAGAAATACTAATGTATTTTTTCTTCCTTAAATAACTAGACGTGGACTAACAGTAATTCTTCTATCAGAGTTCACATTTCAGATATACTAATAAGAAATTCTTGACTTTACATACAAGATCTGTTTCCTCTTTGCCCTTTACAGGATTCTGAGCAGAAAAGATTTCTGACCCACTTAGCTCTTTCAGCAAGTTATACAGATGCATCATTTCAAAGGACCTAATTTTTGCCCTCTCTCATAGCCTACATACTTAATTCAGGAAAGACCGTAGCCACACAATCTTCTCTTTTTTCCTTCTTCTTGTTAAAAAGAGTTGAGAAGTTAATGGACAGATTTTTGCTTATATTTAAAGTTTTCAGGAGAATATTCAAAATGTCTTTTGGATAGCACTAGGCACACAACATACAAAACGAAACTGAGCTGTCAGTTCCTGTGCTCAGTGATTTATGAAATTTTTCGAGGCATGCTTGACTGTGTACAGACATCATTTTATCCTGAAAATGAGAAAAAGACAAATGTTTCCCCATCACTGGCTGTTCAAGTAGAATTTAAGTTTCGCCCCCCCCCCCCCCACTTTTACAATACATTGCTTTATGTAGAGCTTACCTTTACAGTCTGGGATAAAAATCATACAAAATATGTTTTCTCACATTCTGGGCCTTTTTTTGTAACTGCCCTAGAAGCACAGAATTCCTTCTTTTCCCCTCTGTTGTGGTTTAACCCCAGCCAGCAGCTAAGCACCACGCAGCCTCTCCCTCACTCCCCCCCTCTGCTCCCAGCAGGATGGGGAGGAGAATCGGGAAAGAAGGTAAAACGTGTGGGTTTATAAAAAAATACATTTTTTTTCTTCCCCCTCCTGACCAATCTAGATGTCTGACCTTTTATTTTCATTTTTCTAGTTAGAGCTACTTACAGTGCCAGAAAAATTAAAGGCCCTCCAAAACCCTGTGCTGGAAACCAAGGGACTGGGATCACCGTAGGTTTGGATGCATGTTCTCTCTTCTGTTCTCTTGTCTTTATGCTTGCACCACCTAATGGTATGTGTTACGTTGCAAAGCCTTATAGAATATTTTCCAAATGATGTTGTTCTGTAGTTTGTTTGTTTGTTTTTTTTTTCTTTTCATCCCCAAAGACAGCAAGGTAAATTTCAGGAGATCCTCTCTTTTTCTTCTGAAAATGGCATAGAGGTATACTATGAGAAATATTTCATAATCCGTCTGGACTGCTGAAAGCCTCAATGGATGGTGAGGATCTATAGGAAGTAAGAGGCTTGGAAGATGGAGGAGTAGTCTGTGTTGTACGAGCCACAATGGGAAGATGAAGGCTGGTATGGGAAACTGCAGACCTGCTGTTTGGCTTCCAGTCATACTTCCACATATATCTGCTAGGCTCTGAATGTGGGTTGGGATTAGGATGGGCGTTAAGATTATGAAGAATAAGGAGCGAGGCATGGGAAGGAGCGAGGCATGTTGTGGAATTCAGAGTGCAAAGCTGAGGAGTGGCATAGGCAGATCTTCTGTTGGTCTTTCAGCAAAATGATTTGACTACAGATTTTAGCATGTGCTCAGGGGGAGATGAAGGGTTAGGGTAATGAAAGGCAGGGAACTCAAAATGGGAAGGAGTATGCATGTTGCACAGTCTGGGATGGAAAGTGGAAGCCTGGCCCAGGAGTCTGCAGGTGTGTGTTTGTCTTGCAGTAGGAACATACACCCACCAGGCTTGGCATGTGAGTCAACCATAGAGCAATGTCTATGATAATGTGGCTTCGAAAAGATGCTGAACTTTAAATTTCTGCCTTTCTCACTATAGCAGAAAAAATAATGTGCGTGTTATTTTAATAAATAACAAAACTGAACAATTGAAGTTGCTGTTTAAATGATGTTAACAACCTTGAATGCAGCAACTGTTCATTTGCATTTCATTAAAACACTGTGTAATCAGGGAATCCATTGTCAACTGCAGTGGAGGGAATATAATTTTCACTGAAAAGTGAGTACTTGTAGAGCTTTTGTTGTTAGTAAAAATGCTGAGTTATCAAAATACTTGCAAACATACATTTCTCTAGAGCTGCATTTTCTTAGGTGAACCTAAGCAGGTAAGGAATAAATTGAATGTTGATCCTTCATAAACTAAAATGTTCTCAGAAAATGTTATAGTGTCTATTAAGAAGATGGGTTTAGATGAATTATATTGTGAAAGAAGATTTTTTAAAATTATTTTTAATCATAACCTTTTTCTCTGTAGATTGAAGATCTTTTTTACAATATAAATAGAAGGAGAAAAGCTTTAAAAAATACAAGTTAAGAGTTTGCAAAAATACTGGAAGCTCGTAGCAGGTACACTGAAATAAGAGGCTCCAATTTTTTCTAGTGGCGTGGAGAGCATTGGGTTTTTTCAGAGGGACTGGCATGGGGATGGTGTGGTATGTTTTTTGTTGCTGTTTCTCAGTGTTCTTTTAGTCTTTGTTAGTGTACAGTGTCCAATTTGATATAGAAAATCCAGAGGAGAAACAGTGTAGTCAGCCTATTACTATTGTTAGTAAGAATTCCAGCAAACAAGAGGTGATAGACTTGAATGAGTGAACTCTCCATGAGCTTGGGCTGAACAGAATCTAAGTAAAAACTGTGCAAGAGCCTTGAGATTTGGCTGAATAGTAATTTTTTCTTTTCCAAAAAAATCACTTTAGCTACCAGATGTCACATTCCCTTACTGGGTCCCTTTGTTGCATCTTTTGTCAGGTGCAGAGGCTTCGCAAGCAGAATCTGTGCAATTTAACAAAAAGAACTGCTTTACGCTTTCAGTAAACACAAAAGGTGGCAAAGAGTAGCAGGACACTATGAGAGGCCTTAGCATGATCCCTGAAGGAGATACTTCAGGGTCTTTGCTGGCCTAGAAGGCTTCTGTCAGGAGGTGAAGGGTGGGTGTCCGCTGCTTTGTGGACTGGGCTGATCTGAAGTCTTGCTCAGCTCCTGTCTTCCAACTCATTGGTTTTTTTCCAGTAGGATTTTACATTTTTTCATGTTGATTTTCTGCTCTTTAATTCCTGAGTTCCTAACCGTCCCACTTAAAACAGTCCAACCTCTTTCTGCATTTTACCCTTCTCACCTTGCAAGGTTCAACTCTGTTCTTTCTCACAACTTAGCAATTTCCCTGCAAGCCTGAGCCAAGGATGTGCAGCTGTGCTGTGTCAGAGCTCAGCCTTGGGTCAGACAGCTGGACCCTCTGGGTAGGGGAGTTGAGAAGGGCAAGCCAGCCGATGTTCAGATACTTCTCTGTAGTAGTTGAGAGTTGATTCTGTTATACTGAAGAGGTTTTGCTGTTCTTCTTGTTGAACCTACACAGTAGAACTGAAGTAGCCAGGTCTATGTAAGTTAGATGAGTTTTTTTGAGAAATAAGCTAAGTGGATGCTTGAGTTTCGTATGGTTACAGGTTATTTATAAATTGAAACCTTAACTGTTTTATAGCTATTTAACCTACAAAAGCTCAGTTTGGTTCAAATCGTATTACTGTGTAGTAAGAAATTCTTTGCCCGTGTTACTAATTGATTTTCAGCATTCGGGGGAAGTAGCCTTTCCTTTCACATACTGCCTTATTTTTACCTGTTTTTCAGGTATGCCATCCATAACTTAGACATCAGCTTTTCAGTTAAAAAGGAATGTAAAGGGTTTATATCTATAACCATCCTCCTCTTGCCTCTAGCCTGGCACCCCATGTTGGGTGCCAAAAAGTCATGGTTTAACCCCAGTAGGCAGCTAAGCACCACACAGCCGCTCACTCACTCCCCCCCCCCCCCCCCCGCAGGATGGCAGGGGTGAGAATTGGAAGGGTAAAAGTAAGAAAATTTGTGGGTTGAGATAAAGACAGATTAATAATTTTTTAAAAAATGTAAGTGGAAAAAAAAACCCAACAGAGAGAGATGAAAAAAAAACCCAAGCAAAAACAAGTGGTGCGAAAGAACACAACCAACTGATGCCCAGCCAGTCCCCAAGCAGTGGCAGCCACTGCCAGCCTCCCCCCCACTCCAGTTTTATTGCTGAGCATGATGTCTTATGGTCTGGAATATCCCTTTGGGCAGTTGGGGTCAGCTGTCCCGGCTGTGTCCCCTCCCAGCTTCTTGTGCACCCCAAGCCTACTCGCTGGCGGGGCAGTCTGAGAAGCAGAAAAGGCCTTGACTCTGTGTAAGCCCTGCTCAGCAATAATGAAAACATCCCTATGTTATCAACATTGTTTTCAGCACAAATCCAAAACATAGCCACATGCAAGCTACTGTGAAGAAATTTAACTATCCCAGCCAAAACCAGTACACATATACATATGAAAGTGACAGAAAAGTTGTTGTACTGTTTCTTTTGCAATATGGGCATAGTGTATAGAGCCTTCCCTTGTACTGAAATGTTGAAGGGTACTTTGATGCAGTTTGGATAGAAAACACATTAGTTAAAAGTAAACAAACATATTTGTCGGGAATTTGGAGTTTTTTATGTAGCCTAGCCAATGTTTCATTCTTTTAGCTTGATGAGCTGTTTAAGCCTCTTCTGAGAGTCTGGTTCCTAGTAATTATATAGTAGAGGCTGCAGTAGAGTTCCTTTGTGACATTCTTGATATTTATTTACTGATGTGCTTATGTTCCTCACTTTCCAAGATAGAACATCAGCCTGAATGGATCTGATGTTGTCTAGCAAATCTTGTAGTCCTGTGCCATTTCTATCTATTGCTTTTCTGAACACAAATAAGTAATGAGGCAAAACATCATAATGACATTATTTTTGTTAGAAAAGTTAGGTTAGAAATGTTATTGTCAAGCTTAATGTAGGTCTGAAACTTCAGCCAGAACTGTGACCTGCTTGATACTCTTTTCTGCTCCCTTTAGCAAGGTGACACCGTGCCAGATGTTAGAAAGTTATCAAGTGTCCAAGCAGTGGACAATGTTAGGTCCGTCTTTGGTAATGCTGTTAAAACATATGTTGACCATCAGGTTTCATTTTGACATGAAGTTTTCTAGTAAATCTCCCTCCTCCTTCTCTTTTAAAGAACAGAGGCTGTGCTAACTTTTCATGTATTTTCTTCAAGGTGAATTACAGAGAAGAGGGAGTGTTGCAATAATAAAGAGCTTGCAGAATGTGTGATAGTACATCAAAGGAAAGAGGGAAGTTTTTCCTTTAGTGCACTTAAGGGAAGTATCTGCTTATAATGTGCTAATCTAAAAAAGAGCAAACTGTACCTGTGTTCTCTACAGGTTCCTAGCTTCTTCCTACACTATGAGAGTCTCACCTCTTCTTGCTACAGTCTGCTATTTGATAGATTTCTAAGTCTGCTTGAATTTGTTTCTCTGAAATCTTCTGTTTTAAAATTTTGGCAAAAACTACATTAGCTGAAGCTGAGTAAATCATCCAGAAAAGCTGAAAGCAAATAAAATTGGTCATCTTTTGAAAAATTTATCTGCCTCTTTGGGAAGAATTCTCTCTTCATAAAATGTTCAGCTGTGAAGAATTCATAGCACAGACCTGTGGAATGAATTTTTCTGAGGTCTCCCATGAATACCTAGGTGTCAGTTTGATTCAGTTACTAAAGTATGCAATTCACATGTAAGGAATTTAAATTTTAATACATGAAAACACCTCTAGAAAATGCAGCAAAATAGACTGTTCATTGATAAGGTCTGCAGCGTTTGTATTTCCTTCCTATGCATTTGTTTTTTTCTGCTACTAATGCTTGTTTGATACATATTTGTATTTGATACAGTTCTGAATAAATTGTCCACTTCAACTTTAATTTTTTGATCATATGTTTTCAAGTGAAACTTTTACTTTACCTAGTTTCAGATATTTTTTAATCTAGCTTATTATATAGACTTAAATACTGAACGCAAATAAAATGGCACTCAGAATATATTGAGGTTGAATTGGAAATAAGTAGCCCATAAGCCTTTTCTGTGTTAACTTTAGAAGGTGGCGTATTACATTTAGTAGGGCCTGTTGTTAGTAGGCCCAGTAGCAATAGGACAAGGGGTAACAATTTTAAACTAAAAGAGGGTAGATTCAGACTATATATAAGGAAGAAATTTTTTACGCTGAGGGTGGTGGAACACTGGCACAGGTTGCCCAGAGAGGTGGTAGATGCCCCATCCCTGAAAACACTCAAGGTCAGGTTGGATGGGGCTCTGAGCAACGTGATCTAGTTGAAGATGTCCCTGCTCATGGCAGGGGGGTTGGACTAGATGACCTTTAAAGGTCCCTTCCAACCCAAACCATTCTATGATTCTATGATTCTATAATAAATTGGTCTTCAGGTTTTGCAGGTTATAGGTTTTGTAGGATCTGTTGTGTCGTTAACGTGATGGTAATAGCAAAACTGATAGGCATCCATGTAGGGCATTTTGGATTTCATATAATTTGCAAGAGTACTTGAACAATTTAATGTTATGTTGAGGGACAGTAGTTACAGTGTCATCAGAAGAAAAGTGAAGACAAAGAAGATGTGTGCAGTGCAGTGCAGTAATTAAAAAAAACCCAAACACACAAAATACTACCCTTGAAACTTCCTCTGCAATTAGAGGTGGGTGAGATAGATCACATTTTCTGCCTCTTCCAGTGTTCTGCTTTCTCTGAAACTTATTTATATCAATATCATAAATTCTTTGCTTTCACTAGAGCCAAGACAATGTAAGATGTTTTTTGGGCCAGTCTTCTCCTGTCAGGCAGAGATATCCATGTGGAAGGGCTCGGTCACAGAGGCAAAAGAACTAACAGGTGGGTGTGTAGTTAGTGATGGTTCTCCCTTATCGACAGTGCTGTCAGTTGTGTCAGTGAATAATGCTTTGGAGGGCTTTCAGATCGGTGGTAATTACAGAATAATAGTATGATAATTACTGCAGTAGTCTGAGGGTATGAGAAAAACAAAGATTTGGGGGGAAGAGAGGATACTTTTTATTAGCTGTTAGATTTTTTTACAACACAACTTTTGTGGATCACTGATGACGATCATGGAGGTGGTGGCTCAGGCTCTGTAATGGAAATTCTTTTGTTCTGGAGCTGAAGCCCAAATCACCGTCTAACAGTCTTAGTCAGACTACCTAATCTGGGGGCATACAGTTTCTTTTCTTACAACTGAAGATAATTCAGTTAGAGGGAGAGTCTGTTTAGAAGTTTTAGTAGTCTGAGGACAGAGGCCAGTTGGGGGCTGGGGCCCTCGGGGGTGGGTGCTGTTTCTGCCCTGTGCCCTTGGCCAGGCACTCACAGCTGGGAAGGGGCTTGCCAAAATCCTGCTGGAAGGAGCCAGATGTGGGACCTTCTGGAGAAAGGCGAATTCCCAGGTAGCAGCCCCCAACTCCTCCAAGGTATCTACCCAAAGAGCATTCTGTACATTGGGGGAAGGTCATAGAATCATGGAATCATTTAGATTGGAAAAGACCTTTAAGATCATTGAGTCCAACTGTAAACCTAACACTGCCATGTCCACCACTAAACCATATCCCTAAGTGCCACATCTACACGTCTTTTCAATACCATGCCTGATATCTCCCCAGGACCTCTCCCGGGCATCTTGAGGAGCATTTTGGTTTCTTCTGAAGATGGATGAATGCCCAGGTAGCAGTCCCTGACTCTTCTAAAGTAGCTACCCAAAGAACATTTGTGTGTGTTGAGGGAAGGTCCATGCCCAGTAGCTCCCCGGGACTTCTCCGAGGCATCTCCAGGAGTGTGTTGACCTCCTCTGGAGATGACCGAACTCCCAGGTAGCAGACCCAGGCTCCTCCAGGGAAGCTACCCAAGGAGTTTTGTTGATGTTAGAGGCAGGTCCATGCTCTGTACCTTGCTGGGACTCCTCCCAGGCAGCTTAGGAGTGTTTTGCCCTTCCCTGGAGACAGCTGAAGTCCTGGGTAGAAGCCGCATACAACTCCTAGGCAGTTACCTGAAGAGTTTTGTTCATGTTGGAGGCAGCTCCATGCCTGGTAGCACCCCAGGACTGCTCGCAGGCATCTCCAGCATCATTTTGGTTTCTTCCGGAGACCAGGGAATTCCCAGGTAGCAGTCCCTGACTCTTCTAAGGTAGCTATCCGAAGAGCGTTGGGTATGTTGGGAGAAGGTCCATGCCCACTAGGGCTCTGGGAGTTCTCCCAGTTATCTCCAGGAGTGTGTTGATCTCCTCTGGAGACAGCTGAATTTCAAGATAGCAGCTCCAGACACCTGCAAGGTAGCTACCTGAGGAGTTTTATCGATATTAGAGGCAGATCCATGCCTGGTAGCTCCTCTAGTGCTATCCAGGCTGTTCCAGAATGTTTTGACCTCCCTAAGAGACAGCTGAATTTCAGAGATAGCAGCCCCAAACTCCTCCAGAGAAGCCACTCGAGGTGTTTTGTTGATGTTGGAGGCAGGTCCATGTCCTGTATGTTCCTGATATCTCACTGTTAAAGAGTTTGGCCTTTTCAACTGTTAGATCTTAACAGGAAAGAAACTAATAACACAGCATGCAAGAATATTAAGCTTAGTTAAAAGTAAAAAGGAAGAAATCTGTGACAAAGTTATATGGGCCAAAGGTGTGGAAAATAATGAAAGAGATTAGAGATGGTCACGCTGTTGGTGGAAATTATTGAAAGAGATTAGGAAATGCTCATGCTGTTGGTGAAAGAACCCTCTCACCCTCACCAGAGCCCATGTCTAAAACAAAACAGCACCAGCTAACGCTCAAACACAAAATTGGCCAGGAGTGAAAGCTGTTGGGTCACTGTCACCTTTGCTTGGCAGCCTCTTCACCACCAACACTGGAACTGTGCACTTGCTCTACCACCTAACACTCACCCTCACCTACCCCTCACCCTAGCCAGAGCCCAGCTGGGATTTTGCCGCAAATCGAAATGCTCAGCCATAGGGGAAGTCAACCAACTGTTCCAGTTTACATCCTTCATACCTACTATGCCAGTCACACAATCAGCTGTTTATCACAGGCAGACAGAAGGGCACAGACAATTCCAAGTTTAGCCATAGCTGTGGAAAAGTACCTCTGGACCTCAGAAAGCCCCCAATACTTGATGCATGACAGTAGTTTCTTCAGAAGAGACATCCAAGCTGGAAATAAATGGCAATCAGAGCTCAGAAGTAGGGCAGAGAATTATGTCCTCCAAGAGTTTTGCTTTGTCTCCTGTAAGAAGGGAAGAAATCATACCTTCCTAAGAGCTCTCCTCCTTAAAGTTAAACTCAGAGGTGTTTACGCAAAGGGCTCTTTGAAAATCAAAAACTATCTAAAAAGAAAGCCACCTGAAGTGCCTTACATGTAAAAGCATCTGAAATGGCTTACGTGTGAGGACACTGATGACAGCCCAAGGCTGCATGGCACTGGCAGAGAAATGCAGGGTATAATGGAATCCTAGTGTATAAATGGAATCCTGCTGGAAGGCAAATTGAGTCGGTCCTCCTCGGAGCAGCGGGTCTGCAGTCGGGGGCTTTCGCCTTAGATTGGGACGCCACCTAAGGGTGAGTGGTTGCGCATTTTGGGTCATCGTTCTAAAGCTTAGGAATTCTTAAGTCGGCTGTGTAGTATTGGTTCCATTTGACAGATATCCAAACCTGTAGTTTACTAATGTTTGTTGGAGTGCTAAACAATTTTGATATTAGAATGAATCTCATTTTGTGCCTCGTCTATTTTGAGACACTCCGCGACAGGTGGCAGGTGGGATGTGGAATGGACGGTGTCCTTCTGGGGAGGCCATGGCAGTGGTCTCTCTGTACGTGCTGGGTTTAAGCTGGAGAAGCACACATTGTCTTCTCTGCACCCTTGACATACTGTCATCCTTCTTCCTTTTGCTTCCCTGAATACTCATCTGGCTCCTAGGCTGATGGGTTGTATTTTCATTATTGATGACTCTGCACACCACTGGTAGCTGAACTGTGCGGTGCCACAGAGAGGCTCTTGGTAGCCCTGGGAATCCCTGGGAAATGAGGGAAATGTCCAGCATAATGCCCTCTTTCTGCCTCCTTCTGGCTACTGCTTGTGGGTTCACGGTGGGTCTCCTTAGCCTCAGCTACCTGGGTCTTGGCGTAAACTCCTAGTAAGTGTTTGGGAGGGCGCATTTCCCTGAGCTCAGCGCTCTCCTTTCTCACTCCTCCAGGCAGCCTCATCTGTCACCACAGCTCTGGAGGATTTTGTGAAACCTGAGCAACTGGATGGCAAAAACTGCTTTAAATGTACCAAGTAAGATGATGACTAACAACATAGTAATAATAGATGCTGCGTGAATGTGTTGCATGTCATCGAGCATAAGTCATCTTTTCCCATAGGTTAGATGCACAATAATGAGACTCAGTTGGTTTTTTTTTTTTTAATTTTTTAAAATTCAGTTCTTATGGAACTGAATAGCCTCAAAATAGTGTAAGGATGTGTGAGACATGAAAGCTTGTCTGGCTTTCTGGGGGGAAAAAGGGTGCATTTCAAGGGTGCATCACATTTGGCTCTGTGCTTGGTTTTGAGGTGTGAAAAGGTGGTCTGCTCTGACAGAGCTGCTTTGGCCAAGAACAGTTTCCTGCCATCCAAACCATTACATGTTGCTTTAGGAAAAAAAACAAGTGTTCATGAGCCCCAAAGTTGGTATTTATACACCTCTAGCCCCTGGTCTTTGAAGGCTACTTCATGAAGTACTTCAGGATTGGTTCTGAGCCTTCTTGGTCTCTCTGTAGGTTGTGGAATATCCTGAGTACTTGGATCTTTGGCCATGCACATCACAGACAGGTGGAGAACTGCTCCTCTATGCCTTATATGCTGTTGTGGTACATAGCGGTGGCAGCTGTCATGCGGGACACTATTTCTGCTACACAAAGGTAAAGAGCAACTTCCTTCCTAACGGGGGAAGATTGTGTGCTGGGGAAGACATACTTTCATGGCAGTGTTACTGGCAGCCAAGGTTTTGGGGGAGAAGGTCTCCTTAGGGGCTGGATGGGATTTCTTTTGGCATACTCGTTGCTCTGCAGTTTTCTGCCTGTGTTTTTGTTGAGAAACCATGCAGGTCATCTCCAGATATTGATGCCTTTCTTTGCAGGCCATCAATGGACTGTGGTACAAGACGAATGATACATCTGTGGTTCTTTGTGACATCAACAGCAAGCAACAACACTTTGTGACATCAGGCAGCAAGCTTACCTACTGTTTAATGTCAGGTAATAACAAGTATTCAAGTGTCTTTAGAATATGTTTCCTTTTCATTGTTCTGGCATTTTTCTTCTCATCATCTTGAGTGTTTCTCTTTGTGTCGTAGGAGACAATTACTAACTGCATCATTCAGTTGCTCTCTTTTCCTTCCCAACACTGCATCTTTCTTCACAGCTGCCCTGCTACAGCCACACTCCTTCAAAGAGTGGCTACTGCTAAGATGTGGATCCATGCTATTTCAGGTCTCCATCATCGAAGGCTTTCTAGACCCCACTGGATGAAGCCCCGAGCATTGTGGTCAAACCTCCTAGCCAGTGCTGCTTGGAGCTGGAGGACTACAGGACTGAGGCCCTCCTGGTGTCCTTTTACCTGGAATGAACCGATGGCCTTGTGATTGTCCTGGATTTGTAAACATAAACTGATTTCTAAACATAACTCCTGCCTGTAATTTTTCCTGTGAATCCCTTCGCAGCAAATTAATTGGTCTTCCTTCCTTTATCACAAACTGATGGTATAATAAATGTGGACCCACTTCTACTAATAAAGGGATTGTTATCCTCATTGTTACGGGGTGCCCCTCAATTCCTAGCATCTAAGCTTTCTCTTGACTTAATTCACCTGAGTATCAAGTTATCATAAAGTAGGTCGCACCCGTGTCTATCAGAAATTCTAAAGTGTGATTATTAACTTTTATTGTGATTGGAGCATGATCTCCTACCACTACTTCACACGCCGTGAGGGTTCCAGGCTCTCCCACCTTCTGTCATTGTTGAAGAGTCATACTGAGGGAATTCTGCCAATTCCTCAGCATTTTCTCTGCTTGGCGGTTTCCAAACAGGGGGATTCCCCAATCCTCTGGTCATTTGTGGCCAAACTGGACAGTCTCTCTTCCAGTGGCCTTCTTTCTTACAGTATACACAACAATTTGGGTCTAATTGTCCACTTTCTGTTTCCCCTGCTGCTCCCACACCCCTTCCTCCTCGTCCCCGTCCTATCATATTCATTCCTCTGCCTCTTGTCACCGGAGTTCCTCCCTGCCAGCATATTCACTTCCTCTCTCTCTCTTCATTCCTTTTCTTTTCTGTCTCTGACCTGGCATCATATACATATGCTGCCAGAGACAGTATCGTTTGTAGATTTTTCCCCTGCCATCCTGGAGCATGCTTTACAAAGTATTCATGAATGTCTGGGGCTGCCTGTTGGGCGAATACACTCACTGCCAATTTGTCGTTAAAATCATCCTGAGTCATTCCTCCATAGCTCAATAATGCTCGCCGCAAGTGATTCCAAAAGTCGCTCGGGGGTTCATCTGATCTTTGCCTCACTTCCTGAATTCTTTCCCAGTTACCACCAGTTTTTCCTGCAGTCTTTATTGCCAGGACTAGATTATGGCAAGCTGTTTCACAGGCAGCTTGGTCATTTGCATTCTTCTAATCCCAGTTTGGGTCTGCTCCTGGCCAAGGCTGGCTGTTTGCATCACGATTCGCTAATTCTCTGTCTTTTTCCAATATCTGATCTCTATCTCCCGACCAAAATATTTGCTGCAACAGTGCTTGAACATTCCCCCCAACGGGGGTGATGTCCCTTTAATAGTGTAGAGAATAGTTGGGCAGCCTTTTCCGGGTCGTCTCAAACCTGGGGCACCTGTTGTGCCCATTGAGTCAAATCTCTGGCAGCCCATGGCCGATAAATATAGGGATGTAATATTGGAGAGGGTGGTTGCTGTCCTGCTGCCACAGGCATTCCTGCAGCCGGATTAGCCATCACTGTCCCAATCATAGGAGCTTGCAAAGCAGGAGCATGATTTTCAGGAGGAAGCGGCGGGTACAGCGGCGGGTCTGAAGAGTAGCACGCGCAGGCGCAGGGTGAAGCAGAGCAGGGGTCAAGTTTAGACTCGAGTCTCCCAGCATTTGTTGCTCTAGTGTCTGTCTTACCTCAGCCAAATCCCCGTATCCCCCTGGTTGTTTAAAAGCCCAGTTATCCCAGACAAACCAGTAGTCCATTTGCTGAGGGTTCCAATCCTCCAAGCATTGACGCAGGAAGATCAGCTTGCTCGTATCAAATGAACCTTCCAGGGACCAGTGCTCAGAGGGCATTGCCTCTTGAGTCCCAGCTGGCCACTCATTCTGACAGAGAACTATAGCTCGAGCTTTGCTAAGTCCTGAAGTACTGTCAATTTTCTTCCAGTTTCCCAGAATTTCTGCCAGCAGTGAACTCTGTTTTACCTTATCTATTGAGCCCCCCCATGACTTCTGCTGCTCCCAGTTTTAGTGCCTTCCCGGTGAAAGCAGATCCTGCAAGGACAATCAGGTGAACTCACCCAGTGCCAGCTGTGTTGTATGCGGTAGCCATGCTCACCAGGTCGGGAACCCACAGAGTCCCAACTGTGTCACCAAATTGTTACTGAAAGGGATTTGCTTGTATTTTTCTTCTCTTCTAGTATGTGCATGGGTACTAGAAAGAAGGCAGCAGAAGTTCACGCTAGCTAAAAACCCCTTTTTATTGCCGGCCATAAAGGTGCCTCTCAGCTACTCACATCTTCATTTTTACAATCTACATAACCTATTGGCTTTGGCCATGATATCACCTGTTACCATTCACTTTTGTATATTTGTACGCGTGAACCTTCTGTGCAAGCACGCTTAATGCATATTTATCAGCTGAGTTTGCACTGTTTGGTTGCACAGGCCGTCAAAGCAGTCTTCCCTCCCGGTAAGTGAACACTGGGAGATGCATACCCTTGCAGCCTGAGTGTCCTCCAGTGACAATCTGCTGGTCAGCTTTTTCACCGGGACTAGTTCAAAGCCTACGCAGCGGGACACAAGTGCTGCCTGACAAGTTTTCTTTATATCGCACAGGAGCCCGATGGTGATAATGCCATTTCTAGCTTGGTTTGGGAGACAGGGAGGACCAAAGCTCTTCTGTCGCAGCTTGGCTTGGTCTGCGAAGGCAGAGTGAAAACCTTGTGGTGGTCACAGACGTGGCTGTCCTGGGCTGTGAGCTGTTCAAATGCCAGCAGGAAGCTCTGGAAACACCTTGCACATACACCAAAGCGTTCCTGCTGCTACCCCAAGGGTTGCCAGCAAGAGCTCTGTCAGCTTGAGGCCGGCATTTCATGTCAGCAGACCAGGGGCAGGTTACCCCATTTCTGTTGACAGGGATATAAATAGGGATTTGGAGAAGTGGAAGTTGTTTCTCCCTCCTAGTGGGGACATGCACAGGGGCTTTGTTGTCAGAGAAGCAAGTGGGGAGTGCTCCTGGTTGGATGCAGCTCCTTTGGCAGATGCTTGTGCTCGTCTCTCGGCCCCGAGGTCTGATTTGTGCCTTTCCCCCCACCCAAGCTGTGCTGCCAGCTCTTGGGAAATGGAGGTGCTGAGGGTGGATGGTTTTACCATAGCCGGGAAGTTCCAGTCAACCCGTCAGGGAGGTTTTCTTCCTGGTTCTTGCAGGTACAGGTTTTCAGCCAACCCAGCAAAGATGTTTTCCAAGGAAACTTGACCAAGGAAAGTGCAGGGTTTAGCGCTGATTGCTCTCTGTATGGATTGTGTCTGGCCTCAGACAGGCATGCAGTAGCTTTCAGATGCAGGAGGGGACTATTCCAGGCTGAAGTGAACAATCAGGATCCAAAGTCTAGTTTAAGGCAATCAGGTGGAAATGTGCGGTTGGAGCCTTCTGTGTCGCTTACCCTTTGATTTCAGTGCTGTCCTCTAGTCCGAATCCTGCAGTGTTTTTGCTGAGGCATAAAAATTAAATGGAGAAAGCAGATCTTCCTCACCCACACATGCACCTCTTCCCCCAGTTCAAGGTGAACAGACCAGATCTCTGGAGGTACGTTGTTTTATTAAACTCTTTCTCTTCTTTCTCCTGTTTGTCCTCCTCCGCCTCCTGTTCTGTTTCTTGTTCCTCCATCTTCTGTTCCTCCTCTGGCTTGTCCTTCTTCTCTTCCTAGCCTTCTTTCTCCTCCCACTCCCCTTCCACCTATTCCTCTTCCGTCTTGTTCCTCTTCCTCTCCTCCACTTTTTCTTCTTCCTCCTGCTCCTGCTCTTCCTCTTTCTTCATCTTTCTTTTCTTCCTCCTTGTTCTCATTCTCTTCATATGTTCCTCGTCCTGTTCATCCCCTTCCTCCTTCTCCTCCACCCGCCATTATCCAGTTCATTCTGTTTGTCTTCCTTCTCCTCCTTCTGTTCACCCTCCTGTTAATTCTCCTCCTCATCTTCCTCCTTCTCCTTTAGTTTGTCATCCTCTTCCTCTCCTTCCTCCTCCTTCTCCAACTCTTCATCTTCCTCTTCATCATCATTGTCATCATCCTCATCCTCCTGTTCCTTCCCCTCCTCTCTTTCCACCTCCTTTTTCTTCTGTCGACTTCCTTCTCCTCTTCATACTACTCCTGCTTCTTCTCCTTCTTTCTTCTCCTCCTCACCTTCCTCCTTCTCCTTCTCCTTCTCCTTATCTTCCTCCTCGTCCTCCTCCTCTTCCTCCCGTTCCTTCTCTCTCTGTCGACCTGCTCATCCTCCTGTTCATCTTCATCCACCTCCTTTTCCTACTCCTCTTCATTCTCCTTCTCCTCTTCCTGCCACTCTTCCTCCTTCTTCTCATTCCCTCCTCCACCTCCTCCTCCTCCTGTTCCTCTTTCTTATTTGTCCTCATCCTCCTCTTGTTCTTCCTCCTGTTGCTCCTACTTCTGTTCCTTCTCCTGATCATCCTCCTCCTCTTCCTCCTTGTCTTCTTCCTTGTCCTCCTCCTGCTGTTCTCCTCCTATTCATCTTCCTGTTTATCCTCCTCCTTCTGTTTCTCTTCCTCTTTTTCCTCCTCATCATGTTTGCCATCCTCCCCCTTCTCCTCCTGCTTTTCCTCCTCCTGTTCCTGCTCTTCCTCTTTCTTTTGAAATAGTTCAGGAGAGACACAAGGTGACGCATTGACTTCATGTAGAGACACTTCCTTGGGATGAAGCGTTTCAGCTGTGGCTGACTAGTGCTTTGCTCAGCTCCAAGACATGCGTGCACATGGGCGCGCACGCACATGAACACATGCACACAGACACACACGCGCACACACACACAGTTGATACAGTTGCGGGTTGGGTCTCTGGTTTAGCCACAGCTCCCGTTTGCATGTCTTCAGCTCCAGAGACCCTCTCTTCCCCGCGAGGGTGCTGAATAGTGCTGAATAGTGCAAAGAGTGCCAGGCAGGTGCTGGCCAGGCCCCAGCACAGTGTGAGTTGCCAGGGTCAGGGCATCCTTGTTTCAGACTTCCTGTCACTTCATCAGGATCCCACACTTGCTTGAGAGGTGACCATTGGGGGTCACAACTGCTCTAGGTACCTGCCCATATTCTCCCATGCCCCCTACCATCCATGACTGCACTGCCTGGGGGCACATCCCTGTGTGATGGTCTGAAATAGTTGGTTAACCTTCGGAAAAGCTGGAGACAGGCTCTTGAGACACAGCAATATGAGCGCTCTGATTGCCCAAGATTGTCCAAGATGCTGAAGAGTCATTGTGTGTATTAAGGCAGAAAACCTCTGCCCTGCAGGAGGGGAAGGTGCCATTTGTCATTTCCTCCACAAATTAGCCCTTGGAGGAGAAGAGGGAAAAAGTGCTGCTTGATTTTATAGGCAGTGCTCCGTGTGCTGCTGCGCTTCCCTGTTCTGTGCTGGCCAGGTGCCTGGGACCTTCAAGGCCCGTAAGGAGGGAAAAAGTCAGCCTGGCATCCAGGAACATTAAGGCTGATAGGGAGGAGGAGAAGAAGTCTGCCTAGTGCGCAGGACCTTCAAGGGCTGATGAGGAGGGGAAAGGGGACTGATACGTGACCAGCTCGGTCACAGAGCATGGCCATTTGCCTCATAAAATGGCGTTCGTTACGCTAACCATATTACCAGGGGTCAGGAGCAGGGGGTACCAATCACAAGTGCAATTGTCAGTTGCCTCTATCATATGGTTCCTGAAGTACTGGGAGGGCAGCAATGCAGGGCCCAAATACCAAACACCATTTTTCAAGTGGGCACTTCCGTCTGTAAACCATACTCATCCTCCTGTTGCCTCCTCCTCCTCCTGTTGCGTCCTGGTGCCTCCTCCTTCTCCTCCTCCTGTTGCCTTCTTTGTCTTCAGGTTGCCTCCTCCACCTGTTTCCTCCTTTTGCCTCCTGTTGCCTCCTGTTTGTCTTCCTCCTTTTGTTCCTCCTCCTATTTCCTGCTCCTCCTGTTGCTTCTTTTTGCCTCCTCATGTTCACTCTTCCTGTTCCTCCTCCTCTTCCTGTTGCCTCTTCCTCCCGTTGATACCTGTTGCCTCCTCCTCCTGTTGCATCCTGTGGCCTCCTTCTCCTCCTCTTGCCTGCTGTTGCTTCCTCCTCCTGTTGCCTCCTCTGCCTACTCCTCCAGTTCCCTTCAGTTGCCCCCTGTTGTCTCTTCCTCCTCCTCTTCCTGTTGCCTCCTGTTGCCTCCTCCTCTTCCTCCTCCTTCTGTTGCCTCCTCCTCCTGTTGCCTCCTCCTTCTCTTACTCCTGTTGCTTCTTCCTCTGGTTACCTCCTGTGTCGTCCTCCTCCTGTTGCCTCCTTCTTCGCCTCCTCCTCCTGTTGTGTCCTCCTGTTGCCTGTGTTCCTCCTCTTCCTCCTCCTCCTGTATCTTAAGTTCCTCTTCTTCCTTCTCCTGTTTCTTATGTTCCTCCTCCTCCTGTTTCCTATTCCTCCTGTTGCCTCCTTCTCCTCCTCCTGTGGCCTCCTCCTGTTGCTTATGTTCTGTCTCCTCCTCTTCCTGTTGCTGATGTTCTTCCTTTTCCTCCTCCTCTTGTTGCTTATGCTCCTCCTGTTCCTCGTCCTCCTGTTCTTCCTCTTTCTTCCATTTTCTCTTCATCGTCCTCCTTTTTCTCCTCCTTTTTCACTCTTCTGTTCCTGTTCCTTCTCCTTCCTGCTCCTTCTCCTGTTTGTACTTCTGCTTGTGCCTCCAACTCCTTCTCCTCCTTTTAGCCCTCCGCGTTCTTTTCCTTGTCATCTTGATCTTCTTTGTCCTTTTCCTTCTCCTCATCTTCATGTTCTTCTTTTTCATCCTCCTACTGTTTCTCTTCTTCTTCCTCCTGCTCCTTCTCCTCTTCCTCCTCTGTCACCATCTGTTTTTCCTCCTCCTTATTTTCTTCCTAATCTTCTTCTTTCTCCTTTTCCTCTTCTTCCTATTCCTCCAGTTCTTCTGGTTCCTCCTCCTGTTCCTTCTGGTAGTCTTGTTTGTGGTGTTCCTCTTCCTCCTTTCCCTCTCCTGTTTCTCTTTCCCCGTCCTCTTTCTTCTCTTGTTTTTTTCTCCCTCTCAATCTCCTCTTTCTCCTGTTCCTCATGTTCCTGCTCAACCTTCTCCTCTTTCTCCTCCACTACTTTTTTCTCATCCTTTATGTCCTCCCCTGTTCATTTTCCTCCGATTGTTCCTCCCCTTCCTGTTCCTGTTCCTTTTCCTCAGAATCACAGGATGGGTGAGGTTGGAATAGACCTCTGGAGATCAGCTGGTCCAGCCTCCCATGCTCAAGCAGGGCCACCTAGAATTGGTTTCCCAGGACCGTCTCCAGACAGCTTTTGAATATCTCTAAGGATGGAGACCCCACCACTTCCGTGGGTAACTTGTGCCAGTGCTTAGTCACCCTCACAGTGAAAAAGTGTTTCCTGATGTTCAAAGGGTACCTCCTGTGTTTCAGTTTGTGCCCATTACCTCTTTTCCTGTCACTGGGCACCACTGAAAAGAGGCTCCATCCTCTTTGCACCCTCCCTTCAGGTATTTATAGACATTAATAAGATCCTCCCTAAGCCTTCTCTTCTCCAGGCTAAACTGTCTCAGCTGTCTCAGCCTTTCCTCATATGCTGATGTGCTCCAGTCCCTTCATCAACTTTGTGGCCCTTTGTTGGACAAAGTATGTCCATGCCTCTCTTTTGCTGGGGAGCCCAGAACTGGACACAGCACTGCAGGTGTGGCCTCACCACTGCTGAGTAGAGGGGAAGGATCACCTCCCTCAAGCTGCAGGCCGTGCTGCCTAAAGCAGCCGAGGATACCATTTGCCTTTTTTTTTGCAGGAAAAGCACATTGCTGGCTCATGGTCAACTTGGTGTCCACCAGGACCCCCTCAGGGCCTATTCTGCCCAGCGGCTTTCCAGCCGGGTGGTCCCCAGCATATATTGGTGCATGGGGTTGTTCCTCCCCAGGTGCAGGACATATCACTTGTCCTTGTTGCAACTTCATGAGGTTACTGTCATCCAGAGGTCCATCTGGATGGGAGCCTTACCATCTAGCTTATCAGCCACTCCTTCCACTGTGGCATCCTCTGCAAACTTGCTAAGGGCACACTCTTCCCCACCATCCAAATCATTAATGAAAATGTTAAACAAGACTGGACCCAGTGTTGACCCCTGGGGCACACCGCTAGTTACTGGCCTCCAGCTAGACATTGTGCCACTGATCACCACCCTCTGCGCCTGGCCGTTCAGCCAGTTTTTGGTCCATCCCCCTGTCTGCTCATCCCTCTGTACATCAACAGCTTCTCTAGGAGGAGGCTTTTATGGGAGACAGTGTCAAAGGCCTTACTGAAGTGCAAGTAGACAATACCCATGGCTCTCCCCTCATCTACCAGGCCAGTCATTGCATTGTAGAGGTTTATCAAGTTGGTCAAGCATGCCTTCCCCTTGGTTTCCAGGCTTAGCTGCTCCATCACTTCCATCGAGGCCTGTAGTTCCCTGGGCTCTCCTTCTTGCTTTTCTGGAAGATGAGGATGACCTTCCCAGTCTTTGGACACTTCTCGCAGTTGCCATGATCGATCAAAGATTATCGAGAGTGGCTTCGCAGCCACATCAGCCAGTTCCCTCAGCACTCGTGGGTACGTCCCACCAGGGCCCATGGAGTTACATATGTTTAGTTTGCTTAAGTATTCCCTGAGCTGATCCTTTTCCACCAAGGGTACGTCTTCCTTGCTCCAGACTTCCCCAGCCTGGTTTCTGGGACCTGGGATTCCTGAGGGCCAGTCTTGCTGGTCAAGACTGAGGCAAAGAAGGCGTTCAGTATCTCAGCTTTTTCCATCTCCTGGGTAACTACCCCGCCCCACCCTGCCCCCATCTCATAGAGCAATGGGCCCCCTGGTGTGCCTTTTGTCTCCCAGAAGAAGAGCTACTTATAGAAGCTCTTCGTGCTGTCTTTGACATCCCTGGCCAGATTCAGTTCCATTTGGGCTTTAGCTTTCCTAACTTTGTCTTAGGATGCTCAGACAGTGTTTCTGTATTCCTCCCAGGTTACCTGTCCTTGCTTCAACCCTCTTAACACTTCCTTTTTTGTGTTTGAGTGTTGCCAGCAGGTCCTTGTTCATCCACGCAGGCCTCCTGGCATTTTTGCCTGACTTCATAGTTGCTGGGATGGAGCTTTCTTGAGCTTGGACTAGGTGATCCTTGAATATGAGTCTGCTTTCCTGGGCCCCCATTCCCTCCAGGGCCTTATCCTATGGGACTCTTCCAAGCAGATCTCTGAAGAGGCCAAAGTCTGCTCTCCTGAAGCCCAGGGTTGTGAGCCTGCTTTTCACTCTCCTCACTGCCCTCTGGATCCTCAACTCTGCCATCTCATGGTCCCTGCAGCCAAGGCTGCCTTTGACCTTCACGTCCCCAATGAGCCCCTCCTTTTGGGTGAAGAGGAGATCCAGCAGACCACCTCTCCTTTTTGGCTCCTCTATCACTTGGAGGAAGAATTTGTCATTGGTGCTCTCCAGGAACCTCCTGGATTGCTTATGTCCTGCGTTGTTGTCCCTCCAGCAGGTATTGGGGTGGTTGAAGCCCCCCATGAGGACCAGGGCCTGCAAACGAGGCTGCTCTTATCTGGCTATAGAGGGCATGATCCACTTGTTCTTCCTGGTCAGGTCAGACACTGACTTTAATGGCACCTCTCTTTAATCCTAACCCATAAGTTCTCAGCTGGCTCCTCATCCATCCCCAGGGAGAGCTCCAGGCACTCCAGCTCTCTCACATAAAGGGCAACTCCCCCTCCTTGTCTTCACAGCCAGTCCTTCCTGAAGAGCCTCTAGGCCTCCATTGCCTCACTCCAGTCATGGGACCCCTCCCACCATATAGAAATTTGCATATGAAAGCCAAAACCAAAGCATGGTCCTGTAAACACTTCCAAATGAAGACAACTGTTCATGTGTGTGAGCATTATTTGTGTAGGTAAAAGTCTGCTGCCTTGTACCTTTGCTTCCTAACCCCAATTTGTTTGAGTGAAGAGGGCCAGGAAGGAAAGGTTTCTCATTTTTTATCATCACCTACAGTTTTTCTCTCCTGATTTTCTTGCCAGTGCATCTACAGCCTAATTGGCTTGTGCTTGCCTTAGCCCTGGATTGTCATTGACTCTGTGCACCCTGTATGCTGCTTTTCCTGTAAGTGGGGGAAATAGCAGGAGGAATGCCACCACATAGGTTCTGGCTCTTAATAAAGAGCAGCCTGACATAATTTCTCCTGCTGTAGAAAGTACTTCAAGCCTAGTGATGAAATTCCCATCACACCCAATGGAGCTCATAATTGATGCTAAACTGTGGCAAGGAAGCTCTGAAACCTCCCACAGGACGAGTCTCAGTGCTTCACCTGTTTCAGCTGCGGCAGTCAAATGGGATGAGTGTGACCTTGTCTGCTGCTGCTGCTCTCAGTCACAGAGCGTGGAGAGTGGTGAGGCCAGGCAGAAATCTGGCAAGAAATGTTGTGGTATGAGCTGCCCCAGACTCTTCTAAGGGAACTACTAGAAAAGCATTGTGTATGGTAGCGAAGGTTCCTGCTGGGTAGCTCTCTAGGAATTCTCTCAGGCATTGCCAAGAGTGTGTGGGCTTTTTCTGGAGACAGATGAATTCCCAGGTAGCAGCCCCAGACTCCTTCAGGGAAGCCACCCGAAGAGTTTTGTGTATGTTTGACAGAGGTGCATTGTCTGAACCATACTGGGACTCCTCGCAGGCAGTTTTCGAGTGCGTTGTCCTTCTGTGGAGACAGGTGAAGTCCTGGGCAGCAGCCACATGCGACTCATGGGCAGTTAGGTGAAGAGTTTTCTTCATGTTGGAGGCTGGTCCAAGCCACATAGCTCCCCAGGACTTCTCTGAGGCATTTCCAGGAGTGCGTTGGCCTCCTCTTGAGATGGATGAATTCCCAGGTAGCAGCTCCAGACTCCTCCACGGTAGCTACCTGAGGCTTTTTGTCGATGCTGGAGGCAGATCCATGCCTGGTTGCACCCCAGAACTCCTCCAAGGCATTTCTGGGAGCATTATTTTTTCTTCTGGAGACAGTTGAATTCACAGGTAGCAGCCCCAGACACCTCCAAAGTAGCTACCTGAAGCATTTTGTCCATGTTGGAGGCAGGTCCAAGCCTAGTAGCTCCCCGGGACTCTTCCCAGGCAGCTCTGGACTGTTTTGGCTCCCCTGGAGAGAGCTGAATTTTGCAGGTAGCAAGCCCAGACTCCTCCAAGGAAGCCACCCAAGGCATTTTGCCTATGTTAGATGCAAGTTCATGCCCTGTGGCTCTCTGGAACTCCTAGCATGCAACTTTAGAGTGGTTTGACCTTCCCCGGAGATGCCTGAAGTGTGGGGTAGAAGCCACATATGACACCTAGGCAGTTACCTGAAGAGTTTTGTCCGTGTTGGAGGCAGGTCCATGCCTGGTAACTTCCTGGGACTCCTCTCAAGGCTCTCCAAGATCATTTTGGTTTCTTCTGGAGACAGATGGATTCCCAGGTAGCAGCCCAAGCTTCTTCTTGGGTAGCTGTACGAAGAAAGTTGTGTACGTTGGTGGCAACACCATGCCCTGTATCTCCCCAAGACTCTTCCCAGGCATCTCCAGCAGAACTTCAGTTACCCCTGGAGAAGGATGAATTCCCAGGTAGCAGCCCCAAACACTTCTGGAGTAGCTACCAGAAAAACAATGCGAGAAGGTCCATGGCCGATACCTTCCCAGGACCTCTACCAGATCTGCAGTAGATAAAGTGCAGAGCCGTGCTGTTGGTAGGGCTGTGGAGGGACAGCAAAGGTAAGTTGAGAGCTGCCAACAGCTCTCAGTCCTGGCTACTTCTGTGTGGGATCCCTAATTGGTAGTTGTTCGTTAAGGAGCTGGGCTCTGGCGAGGATTAGGGTTGGGTGGTAAAGCAAGCACAGAGCTCCAATGTTGGTGGAGCTGCAAAGGAAAATTGAGAGCTAAAACCACCTTTCAGTCCTGGCACCTTCAGTGTGGGAGCCCTCACTGGAGGGTTTCCTCTTTTGAAACAGGCCTCTGATGAGAGCATGGGAGAGGGCTAAGTGGTAAAGCAAGCGCAGAGCCCCATTGTTGGTGGGGCATTGAATGGAATGCCAAGGGAAGGAAAAGACTAGCAACAGCTTTCAGCCCAGGCCATTTCTGTGTCGAAGTCTTAGGTGGCGAGTTTACATGTTGTTGCTGGGGCTGGCGAGGGTGAGGGTTAGGTGGTAGAGCAAGCGCAGAGTCTCAGTGTTGCTGGGACTGTGAAAGGGCTGCGATGGGAAGGTGAGGGCTAGCAACAGCTTTCCGTGCTGGCACCTTCCGTGTGGGAGCAGTCGCTGCACGTTTTCAATTTTGGAGCTGAGCTCTACCTAGACTGCAAGAGAGAGAACGCATAACATTAGGTGGGTAGGCAAGCGCAGCGCCCCACGGTTGGTGTGACTCTGAAAGGCTAGCCAAGGCACGGTGAGGTCAAGCAGCAGCATTCAGTCCTGGCACTTTCCATGTGTGAGGAATTGCTGGATGTTTTCACTTTCAGAGCTGAGCTCTACGAGACTGAGAGATAGTGACCATTACGTTAGGTGGGTGGCTAGAGAAGCGCAGAGCTCCAGTGTTGTTGGGGCTGTGAAAATGCTTCCAAGGGAAGGTGAGGGTACACAACAGCTTTCAGTCCTGGCAACTATTGTGTCAAAGTCCTAGGGTGTGAGTTTACATTTGGTTGCAGGGTCTGGCGAATGTGACTGTTGGGTGGTAGAGCAAGCGCAGAGCCTCAGTGTTGGTGGGCCTGTGAAAGGGCTGCCAAGGGAAGGTGAGGGCTAGCAACAGCTTTCAGTGCTGGCACCTTCTGTGTGGGAGCAGTCACTGGACATTTTGCATTTTGGAAATTTCAATTTCACCTGGACGACGGCTGAAATCTTTTTGTATATCTCACAGCTCACTTGGGGATAAGGATCAGGTGATTATCTCCGGTTCTGCCTCTTCCTCCTGTTCTCGTGATGACCCTGGTTCACCTTCATCCTTTGTTAAGTGAACTGATTTTTTTGTGTAATTCTTCTTCTGTATAGGGGCGACTGATACTGGCACTTGTTGATTCTCTGGTTCAGCTGCATCACCCATCACTGGGGTCTGAGTAGCCGCAGTACCTGTCACGATGGTTCATCTCTGGGTGGTATTTTTAAAATAGTTGTTTAACCCTAAACAAGACCAGAACCACATTCAGAAACATGCTGCTTCCTAGCAATAGGACCATGCATGTGGGTTCAACATCCCAAGGATATTCGAAATTGCAAACTCCTCAAACGCTATTATAATTACCCTAGCGGAGAAGGGGAAGATGTGGGAAGATGTGTCCCTCGTAAGTCGGCTCCCTGAGGAGAAAAGGTAAAAAGTGTAATTAGTAATAGTCTCCAGGAGATGGCACCCAAAGTGCAGAGATGTCTTCTCCGTAGATTGGCTCTCCGAGGAGAAAAGGTAAAAGGTGTAGTTATTAATAGTTTCCCATAGATGGCTCCCGAAGTACAGAGGTGACAGCGATGCTGAGTACAAATACCAAATCAGTTTCACAACCTGCACTTCTATCATGTCATAAGCTAGTGTTACAAACAACAACAACATGATAACTCTAGTCTGGTTCCCACAGGTGATAAACAGCACAACAGGGAGCATATACTGCAAGTAGGGTATTACATAACATAATTTTAAGAACAACCACACCAACTTTGAGAGCAAAAGAATCCACATTGTGACCAGTGACTATTAAACCAATACAATGAATACTTACAACAAATTTGTTTTAATACACTCTGATCAGATCTGTTGTTATCTCAACGCTTCGTGCCCCACATTGGGTGCCAAAAAGGACTGTTGTGGTTTGACCCCAGCAAGCAACTAAGCACCACGCAGCTGCTCACCCCTCTCCCCTCCCAGTGGGATAGGGAGGAGGATCGGAAAAGGGAAGTAAAACTCATGGCTTGAGAGAAGAACAATTTAATAACTAAAGTAAAATAAAATATAATACTAGCTAACAATAATAAAAATATAATAATAATAATAATAATAGTAATGAAAATGAATATGACCCAAAAAAAGAGAAATAAAACCCAAGAAAAGACAAGTGATGCACAATGCAATTGCTCACCACCCGCTGACCGATGCCCCAGCAGCGATCTGCCCCTCCCGGCCAACTCCCTCCAGTTTATATATTGAGCATAATGTTCTATGGTATGGAATATCCCTTTGGCTAATTCGGGTCAGCTGTCCCGGCTGTGCTCCCTCCCAGCTTCTTGTACGCCTACTTGCTGGCAGAGCATGGGAAGCTGAAAAATCCTTAACTTAGGATAAGTGCTGCTTAGCAACAACTAAAACATCAGTGTGTTATCAACATTATTCTCACACTAAATCCAAGACACAGCACTGTACCAGCTACTAAGAAGAAAATTAACTCTATCCCAGCCGAAACCAGGACAGGCAACAAGAGGCAACAAAAGACAAAAGGAAGAGGAGGAGAAAGCAGAGGAGGTAGGGGAAGAGGAGGAGGAGACAACAGGAGGGAACTGGAGGCGGAGGAGACAAGAGGAGGCAACTGAAGGAATCAGGAGTTGTATTTATAGGAGGGAAAAGGTGGCAACGGGAGGAAAAGGAACAGGAGGCAGGAGGAGGAGGAGGCAACAGGAAGAGGAGGAGGAGGCAAAAGGAGGCCACGGAGGCCACAGGAGCAAAAAAGGAAGAAGAGGCAAGAGAGGGAAACAGGAGTAAAAGGTAACAGCAGTCAAAAGGAGCAAGAGGAAGAGTAGGAAGAGCTGGAGGCAGAGAAAGAGGATGCAGAGAAGGAAGAAGAGGAGGAGGAGGAAGAAGAGGAAAAGAAGGAGGCAAAGGCGGCAACAGGAGGAGGAGGCAAAAGGAGGAAGCAGGAGGCAAGAGGAGGAGGAGGAAAAGGCAACAGGAGGAACAAGGAGGAAACAGGTGGAGAAGGCAACAGAAGGCAACAGGAAGAAAAAGGATGCAACAGGAGGAGGAGAAGGCTGAGGTAACAGGAGGCAACAGGAAGCAAGCATAGGAGGTGGAAAAGGAGTCAAGACAGAGGCAGAGGAGTAGGCAGGAGCAACAGGAGGAGGAGGCAACTGGAGGCAAAGGAGTAGGAGGAGGAGGAGTCAGAAAAAGATAAGGCAGAGGAAGATGAAGAAGAGGAGAATTAGAAGAAGGTGGCAAGAGGAGGCCACCGGATGATTAGGAGGAGGCAACCGGAGGAGAAAGCGGAGGAGAAGGAAAGAGGAGGCAACATGACACAAGAGGAGGGAAGAGGAGGAGGAGGCACCAGAATGCAAGAGGAGGAGGAGGCAACAGGAGGAGGAGCAGGACAAGGTGACAAGAGGAGGAAAAAGAGGAAGACACAACAAATGGCAACAGGAGGCCAGAGCAGGCAACAGAAGGAGGAGAACGAGGAGGCAAGAAGAGAATGCAGCAACAGGAAGTAAAAAGAGGAAAAAGGAGGCAACAGGAGGAGGAGGAAGAGGCAACTGGAGGCAACAGGAGGAGCAGGAGGATGAGGCAAAAGGCAGCAACAAGAGGAAGAGGCAAGAGGAGGGGGCGGCTACAGGTAGCAAGTTAGTTAACAATAGGAGAGAGGAGGAGGAGGGAGCAACAGGAGGCAACAGGAGGAGGAGGCAAAGGCACAAGAGGACGAGAAGGAGGAAACAGGAGGCAATAAAGTGAAGAGACTAGGAGAAGACAGGATGAAGAAGAAGAGAACAAGGAGGGAACAGGAGGTAATAGGAGGATGACACAACAGGAGGCAACAGAAGCAGAAGGCATGAAGAGGCAACAGAAGAAGTAAAAAGCGCAAATAAGAGGAGGCATCAAGAGGCAACAGGAGGCAATTACAGGAAGAGAAGGAGGAGGAGACAAAGAAGGAGGAAGAGAAGGAGAAGGCAAACCTCACCTACCCCCTTACCATCACCGGAGCCAAGCTCCAAAACAGACACTAATCACATAGGATGCGGACACAGAACTGGCCAGCACTGCAAGCTGTTTGCGGCTCATAATTTCCCCTGCCAGCCCTTTCACAGCCCCACAAACACTGAAACTATGTGCTTGCTTTACCACCAAAGAGTCAATTCGGTTTGAAGCCAGCAACAAAACAGACACTAAGGACCTAGTAATCCTGCACAGAAATGACCAGGACAGAAAGCTGTTCCTGGACCTCATCATCACTTAGCTGTCCTTTCAGAGCCCCTCCAACAATGGGGACCTGTGCTTGCATTACCACCTAACAGTCACGTTCCCCAGACCCATAAACAAAAAGAATGCTCACCATATAGGAGTTTGACACAGAAGTGGCCTGGGCTGAAAGCTGTTGCTAGCCTTCTCCTTACTTTGGCATTCTATTCAATGCTGCAACAACACTGGGGGTCTGCCCTTCCTTCGCCATTTAATGGTTCCATTACTCTCATTAACTCCAACCAGAGCCCAGCCCCGAAATTGAAAATGTCCAGTGACTACTACCACACAGAGGATGTCAAGACTAAATGCTGTTGCTGTCCATCAATTTCCCTTGGCAGCCCTTTCACAATCCCACCAACACTGGTGCTCTGCACTTCTCTAGCCACCTAACGGAATTGTCACTATCTCTGAGTCTCATAGAGCTCAACTCTAAAATTGCAAATGTCCAGCAATTCCTCACACATGGAAAGTACCAGAACTGAATGCTGCTGCTTGATCTCACCATCCCTTGGCTTCACTTTCAGAGCCACACAAACTGTGGGATTCTGTGCTTCCCTAGCCAACTGTGGCAGGTGCACCTGCCCCGATAAAGGCTGAAACTTCTCAACCGTGGGAAGGAAAGAGTTAAACTAGAAGCCGTGGTCTGGGGTCGAGCCAGCTAGCCGGCCAGCAACCAGAGTCACGTACACACAGTGCCCCAAGCCACGCACCCCAGCTACCTGAGCTCGCCAAAAACACCTCAACCAGTGAAACCCCTCAGTTGAGAGAAGTTTCTAGACCACTGACCATATATGACCACGAGCCCCGATCCGACCTAGGGTATAAATGGAGCCCCGCCGGAGGGCACATTGAGCCAGTCCTTCTTGGAGCAGCGGGTCTGCAGCCGGGGACTCTCCCCGTGGGTTAGGATGCCGCCCACGGAAACTCCTGCAGGCTGAGAGCCTCGCCTTATCAGTGAGTGATTGCGCATTTTGAGTCATCATTCTAAGCTTAGATTTGGTTACAGTTCGTGTAGTACTAGTTCCCAACTGACATCCTGAACCTGTAACAAGTTGTGTTCGTCGCAGTGTTATGACCTAATATTCCTGTTTCATCCGGCCATTATACCTCAATACAACATAACATTCCTGTTGAATTTGACCGTTACATATTGATAGCATTAAAGAAAACTGACTTTCAAAATACATTGCTATCCGTCTAGTGTTTCTGCGACACCAACTAATGCTACACACTCTCTGTCTCGCAGTCGATGTAGAGTTCAGCACCGAAATTGAAAACGTCCAGCCACTGCTCCCCCATGGAAGCTGCCAGCAGTGAAAGCTGTTGCTAGCCAGCACCGTTCCTTGGAAGTGCTTTCATAGCTCTAAGAACACTGGGGCTCTGTGCTTGCCTAGCCACCTACTCTTACGCTCATCCTCTCTCGCAGTCTAAATAGAGCTCAGCTCCCAAACTGAAAACATCCAGCAACTGCTCCAACATGGAAGGTGCCAGCACTGAAAGCTGTTGCTAGCCAGCACCCTTCCTTGGAAGCGCTTTCACAGGCGCAGCAACACTGGGGCTCTGCGCTGCTCTAGCCAGCTAACGTCATGGTCACTATCTCTCTGTCTCGTAGAGCTGAGCTGAGAAATTGAAAACGTCCAGCGACAGCTCGCACATTGAAGGTGCAAGCACTGAAAGCTGTTGCTAGCCAGCACATTCCTTGGAAGCGCTTTCCTAGCCGTAAAGAACACTGAGGCTCTGTGCCTGCCTAGCCACCTACTGTTATGCTCGCACTCTCTCGAGGTGTATGTGGAGCTCATCTCCCAAATTGAAAACATCCAGTGACTGCTCCCACATGGAAGGTTACAGCACTGAAAGCTGTTGCTAGCCAGCACCCTTCCTAGGAAGCGCTTTCACAGGAGCAGCAACAGTGGGGCCAGCACCGTTCCTTGGAAGCACATTCAGAGCCACAGCAACACCTGGGCTCTGCGCTTGCCTAGCCACCTACTCTTACGCTCTCAGTCTCTCATGGTCTATGTGGAGCTCACCTGAGAAACTGAAAACGTCCAGCGACTGCTTGCACATGGAAAGTGTCAGCACTGAAAGCTGTTGCTAGCCAGCACCCTTCCTTGGAAGCGCTTTCGTATCCCTAAGAACATTGGGGTTCTGCGCTTGCCTAGCCACCTAATCTTATGCTGTCACTCTCTCGCGGTCTATGTGGAGCTCAGCTCCCAAATTGAAAACATCCAGCGACTGCTCGTACATGGAATGTGCCAGCACTGAAAGCTGTTGCTAGCCTGCACTGTTCCTTAGAAGTACTTGCCTAGCCATAAGAACATGGTGGCTCTGCGATTGTACAGACACCTAATTTTAGGCTTGCACTCTCTCGCTGTCTATGTGGAGCTGAGCTGAGAAATTAAAAACGTCCAGCGACTGCTCACACATGGATGGTGCCAACACTGAAAGCTGTTCCTAGCCAGCGCTGTTCCTTGGAAGCGTTCTCATAGCCCTAAGAACACTGGGGGTCTGCCCTTGCCTAGCCACCTAATCTTAAGCTCTCGTTCTCTCGCGGTCTAAATAGAGCTCAGCTGAGAAATAGAAAACGTCCAGTGACTGCTCGCACATGAAAGGTGCCAGCACTGAAAGCTGCTGCTAGCCAGCACCCTTCCTTGGAAGCACTTTCACAGGCAGAGCAACAGTGGGGCTTTGCGCTTCTCTGGCCACCTAACGTCATGGTCACTAGCTCTCTGTCTCGTAGACCTCAACTGAGAAATTCAAAACGTCCAGCAATTCCTCACACATGAAAAGTGCCAGCTCTGAAAGCTGTTGCTAGCCAGCACCCTTCCTTGGAAGCGCTGTCACAGGCGCAGCAACACTGGGGCTCTGCGCTTGCCTAGCCAACTAATCTTAGGCTCGCTCTCTCTCGCAGTCTAGGTAGAGCTCAGATGAGAAATTGAAAAAGTCCAGCAATTCCTCACACATGAAAAGTGCCAGCACTGAAAGCTGTTGCTAGCCAGCACCCTTCCTTGGAAGCGCTTTTATAACCCTAAGAACACTGGGGCTCTGTCCTTCTCTAGCCACCTAATCTTCTGCTCATCCTCTCGCGCAGTCTAAAGAGGGCTCAGGTGAGAAATTGCAAACGTTGAGCAATTGCTCAGAGATGAAAAGTGCCAGCACTGAAAGCTGTTGCTAGCCAGCACTGTTCCATGGAAGCGCTTTCACGGGCGCAGCAACACTGGGGCTCTGCGCTTATCTAGCCACCTAATGTCATGGTCACTATCTCTCCATCTCGTAAAGCTAAAGTGAGAAATTGAAAACGTCCAGCAATCGCTCACACATGAATAGTGCCAGCACTGAATGCTACTGCTTGATCTAACCATGCCTTGGCTAGCCTTTGAGAGCCACACAAATGGTGGGTCTTTGTGCTTCTCTAGCCCCCTAATCTTCTGCTCATCCTCTCTCGCAGTGTAAGGAGAGCTCAGGTGAAGAAATTGAAAATGTCCAGCAATTTCTCAGACATGAGAAATGCCAGCACTGAAAGCTGTTGCTAGCCAGCACCCTTCCTTGGAAGCATTCACAGGCTTTTGGTGCTTCAAATAATCATTGAAATGTCCTTTGAGGTGTGGGTCTTCAGGTGAGCCATGCCTGCATTTCTTTGCTTAACAGGAGAAAGATTTTGAGCCTGTTCCCAGAATGAAGAAGAGCACAGCGATTCCAAGGAGTTTGATGCTGGAGGTGAAAGATCCCAATCCCAAGGGCGCTCTGGTGACAAACGCTGGCAAATATGCAATACCAGCTCTTCATGCGTAAGTATGGAATTAATGGGACTGACCCAAAAGGGAACGAGAGAAAGCACGCGTAAATGTCTGCGTGGCAATGCAAGCAAGTTGGCCAGCGTCTGTAATCACGGGGGAGGAAGCATTGTCGTTGTATCTTAACCTTCCTATCTGTGATGCTTTCTAGTCTTAAACGAGGGTGGTGCTGCTGTCGATGCCCCGGCAGTTGCTTGAAGTGGTGGTACGCTAAGAATGCGTATTTCTGCCAAACATTTTGGTAGTGTTTGGAGGGGAGTGGTTCTCTTTGAAAGCGCCTTTTGCTTCTGTTCATGTTTCAAAGGCTTCTGGCAAACTTTAACAAGTAGCTGTCGGCCTGAGGCTTCCCCCGTCTCTGCCTTTTATCCGATCCCATGTGTGAAACAGAGTGAAGTTTTCCTGTTGCACTAAACTAAGAGAATCCTCCTGGGTGCTGACAGCAGTGGCTGTTTGACAATGCACTCGGTAGCACTTGTGTTTTTCTGTCACAGATCTCCTTTTGTAGCAGCTGTAAGGTAGACTTCTTGCAGTTCTCAAATGTAATTAGTAGGAGGCTAACTTCATCCTGCGCCTGCAATTGCCATTTCCCGTCTGGCGACGGAGAGGTGGGATTCGTTTCAGCTGATCTGGAGCTGTGGACAAATGATTGTTCTAGTCGGAGGTGATTTCGTAGTTGATGCAAGGAATGGGAGAGTTCTGCAGAAGGGAAGTTGTTCCCCCCTCCCTCTTCTAGTGGTGTGGCTGCAGGAAAGTGGTTTAAACTAAATGCCTACATTTTAGAAGGCTCCTGTGGAGCGAGAAGAATTCCATCCATTGCCTCTCATCCCGCCCCCTGCCTCTCTCTCCCTCCCCCGTCTCTCTGTCCCGCCCCCTGCCTCTCTGTCCCACCCCCTGCCTCTCTGTCCCGCCCCCTGCCTCTGTCCCGCCCCCCTGCATCTCTGTCCCGCCCCCCCACATCTCAGTCCCGCCCCTCACCTCTCTGTCCTGCCCCCTGCCTCTCTGTCCCGCCCCTGTCTCTGTCCCGCCCCCCACCTATCTGTCCCGCCCCCGCCTCTCATCTGTCTGTCCCGCCCTCCCTGCCTCTCATCCTGCCCCTGTCTCTCTGTCCCGCCCCCCCGCTCTCTGTCCCACCCCCCGGCTCTCTGTCCCGCCCCCCCACTCTCTGTCCCGCCCCCTGGATCTCTGTCCCGCCCCCTGGCTCTCTGTCCCGCCCCCCGGCTCTCTGTCCCGCCCTCCCTGCCTCTCATCCCGCCCCTGCTGTTGGAGATATGCGAGAAACAAAAGCAAAGGATGCTATTTAGTTAACGAGGCGTGACCTTGAGAAGAGAAACAAGATGACACCATAAGTAAGTCAGTGGGTAAAGACATACCAAGATAAGCACAGGGGCAACCAAAGAGCTACTTGAACTGTGAGTGAACTATCCTAATTCACGTACTAGAAAACCCACCCTTGGGTAGGGAGAGCCCCCTACCAACAGAAGCCCCTTCCTCACAGAACATGCGCAGTAAAAAAGGAGGACACTGCGACTTTAAGTGGAGATGAGACTTGCGAGAACCAATAGGAACGAGAGTAACTAAGCAAAACTGTAAAAATACTGATAACTGTTGCTCGAAAGGTATAAAATGCTTTACCGCGTGTTAACCGGGCGTGCCGGCTTTGTGGAGTTACCACCTAGCGCCCATCTCTGCGCAGACATGAAATAAACAAATATCTCGACTCTGTGTGTTAATCGGCTTTTTTGCACACCGGGTGAAAGAATCCTGACTTTTGGGACAGCACAGGTACTGGCCGGGGAGCGAGACAAGGTGGGCCAGCTCCAGCAGCTCGGGCAGGAACTGGGCTGGGGGCTCCGGGCCGTGGCGTCCCCAGCTCCTGCTCCAGGGTGCGGACACAGCCCAGCATGAAGAGCTCCAGCGACAGGCTCTCGTAGTCGGCCGCCCCCCCCCCGGCCCTCGCCACCAACTGCTCCGGGGAGAGCGGGGCGCGGCCGGCGGCGAGGGGCGGCGGGGGCGGGGGGCGGCGGGAGGCGGCGTTCCGCCAGCCGCCCAGAAGCCGCTGGATGGCCGCCCTCTGCCGCGCCAGGCGGGCCGCCCCCCCCTCCCCGGTCCCCGCTGCCTCCCCTCGGGGGTCCCCGGGGGCCGGCGGGGGGGGCCCGTAGGCGGACCGTCTCCAGTGGCTCAGGAAGAGCATCACGATCCGCTCCTTCCTCAGGCTGCCCCACTCCGGCCCCGGCCCCGGCCCCGGCCCCGGCCCCGGCCCCGGGGAGCCGCCGCCGTCGGCAAACGCTTCCTCGCAGCTGATGCCCGAGTCGCTGGCGGCCTCCGCACCGCTCCCCCCAGCCGCCTTCCCCTCGCCGCCCCCCACGCGGGCTCGAAGGCGCCGCGGAGGCTGCGGACGCAGACCCCGCACTGCCGGATCTCCCGCTGCGCCAGGCTGCCCGCCGGCTCCCGGGGCTGCCCGCCGGCGGCGGCGGGGGGAGCGGCGGCGGCGGCAGCGGCGGCGGCGGCGGCGGCGGCGGCGGGGGAGGCGACCCGCGCCCCCTCGGCGTGGGCCAGCAGCGCGGCCAGGCTGCTGCCGGCGCCGGCCAGGCGGCCACCCCAGAGGGGCAGGGGCTGCCCGGGGGCGGGCGGGGGGCTGCGCACAGTGATGCTGAGCAGCGGGGCGGGCAGGAGGGCGCGCAGCTCCCGCGCCAGGCGCCGCAGCTCGCCCTGGTACGCCTCGCCCCGCCGCCGCCGCCGCAGCCGCAGGCTCTCCCCCGCCCGCTCCAGCTGCTGCAGGTCTGCCTCGGTCAGCAGCTCCCCGAAGGGGCCCGGCACGGCCTGGCGGGACGGCGAGAAGCGCCAGGAGCCCGCGTCCTGCGGAGAGGGGCCGGCAGCGTCCCCCCCCCGGGCCGGCAGCCTGCGCCCCCCGGCCCCGGGACGCCCCGTCCCTGGCCGCCCGCCGCCTCCTCGTCCGCCAGCCGCGCCCGCAGCCGGCGCACCATCGCCTGCCGCTTCCACTCGGGGATGGGGCGGCCCCGCTCGTCGTGCGTGGGCACCAGGGAGTCCGCGTCCGCCTCCGCGGCGTCCGGCCCGGGGGGGTCCGCCGGCTCGGCCGCCCCACCCTACACGGGCAGAGGCACGGGGGGCTCGGGAATGGGGGGGGGCGGCAGCCGAGGGGCCGAGCCGGGGGCCGCGGGCGGAGGCAGCGACCTACCGGGTGGGCGCCGAAGGGCGCCGGGATCCTGGCCCGCTGCGAGGGCTTGCGGAGCTCCATCCCCCGCCGGGCCGGGTGGCTGCCGGGGGGAGAGGCGCAGGCCTCCTTCTGGAGGAGAGCAGGCGAGGGGAGATGGGCCCCCAACACCCCCACGGTCCCCCACGCGTGACCGGGTGCGGGCTGCCCCGGGAGGATGCCCGGCACATCGCCCGGTCCTTGCAGGGAACCCTCCCTGGAAAAGACCCCCGGGTGGGCGTTTCCTTCCGAAGACGGGACGGATCTGCGGAGCCCCCGCTGCCCCCTCTCCCCCCGAGGGACATCGTCATGCCCCTGCAGCCGAGGGCCAAGCCCGGGGCCGCCCCCATCGCCGCCAGCCCTTCTCCGGGCGCGCCGTGCGCCCGGCACAGCCGGCCCACTCGCCGGGGGGCGATGGGCCTTCCCTGGGGGATGGGGGTGCCTGCAGCCCCAGCCCCAGCGGGCCCTTACCTGCTGCGGGGGGCTGAGCCGGCCGCCGGGGACAGGAATCACCTGGGAGCCCCCCGCCGAGGGCAGGTGCTTGGGTCCTGTCCTGCTCTGCCCGGGCAGCACCCAAAGGTGGGTGCAGCTGCACCCCCAAAGTCCCCACACGGGGAGCAATGCACACTGCAGGGCGGGAGGGGAGGCCGGAGGGGTCCGGCAGCCCTGGAGTGGGCAGGGGCCACGGCTGCAGCGCTGGGGCAGGGCAGAGAGCACCGGGAGCATCGCATGAAGATTTGACGGGGGCATCGAGTGGCAGCGCCCGGGGCTCAGGGGGCGGCGCTGGCGCCGGTGCTGGAAAGAGCGGCTCGGTGGCTTGGCTCCAAGCCTCGTCCCGCTCCTCGGGCCAGCGGAGAACGGCCGAAGCTGGTCCCGGCGCCTGCCCCTGCACGTGGCCAGGCCAGGTTTTGGGGACAGAGGAAGGGTTTTGGCACAGAGGGCAGGTACCGGCAGTGGGGGACCTTCGGCAGAGGGACCTGCTGCACTGCTGCCCGGACATCTGTTACCGATACGCAGCCGCGTTTGTGTTCTTTCACTCCACCGCCATCCATTCTATATGGCCAGGATGGATTAGTGGGGCTCGCTTACACGGGAGAAGTTCCATCGAGGGGCTGGAATACAATCAAGAAGCAGCAGATCACAGCCTTTAAACACCGATCGCCCAGCGAGGATCCATTACAGATTCAGCTTCCATTACAGGTTCGGCTTCAGATAACCCCTCCCCGGCCCCGGCACGGGCTGATGCCCGGCACAGAGCGGCTCTCGTGGGGGGATGAGCCGACGCCACCCTGCAATCCAGCCGCAGCACCAGAGCGGGTTACGCTGTGCCGGCGGCAGCGCGGTGCCCTGCAGTATTGATGGGGATGTGGTACGAAAGACGGGAACACGGCCCGGTGCCGGAGGCGCCGTGCATCTCAGGTTAAGCAGCCAGATCGCACGTGAGCCCGGTCCCGTCTCGTTGCCGGCATGGCGGGCGAGGGCCGGAGCTTTGCCAGCTGCTGGGCCAAGGGGGGGATTTTGCCAAAAGCCCTGCGAGGGTTGGATCTTCCTCTAGGTACCAGAAAGCCGCTCACAAGCATCCTGCCTCCTGCTCCCCTGGAGTGCCGGGGAAGGACAGAAAGGGCCACCTCGATGCCCGATGTGGCCTGGGACCTTCGACGAGAGGATGCTGCTCAGAGGCAGCCTTTGGGAAGTACCAAAGAGCCACCTCCCTCTTGCCAGCATTTTCTGATCTAAATCTCCGTGAGATTTTCATCTTTGCATCCATCTCGGGGCAGAAGGCACCGAGAGGCCGTGGTCGCCCTGAGCAGCCTCACCCCACGCTCGGCTGCCCTTGCTGGGGCAGACGTGGCCCCCAAGACTCTCGACACCAACGTTTGGGTCCGCTCGCTGGGAAGCAAGGTCTGCCAAGGCAGCAGGCAGGTGTGGGCAGCAGCTCAGCCCCAACGCCGGGAGCTCCCCAGCCACCCGCTCCGTGGGAGGGGACGGAGTGGGGCGGCAGCGAGGGCCTGGCACTCTTTGGGGCACGCTGCCAATGCACAGCTCTTGGGGATGCCCTGGAGCGGGGAAGGGCTCCGGGTTTCCCTGAAGAAGAGACTCCCTAAATACGAGGCACATCCCGGCTGGGGCCGCTTCTCCCGTGGGCAGGCGGCTGTGCCAGGGCTGCCTCCCCCAGCCCGGAGAGCCTCCCCGCGGGATCGCAGCCCTCCACAGCACGGGGGTGTGCGGGACCAGGAGAGGAGAGGAGGGTCTCCCCCAAACCTCCATCTCAGCCTCCTTCCTTGCCCTGGCCTTCAGGAGAGCAGACGCTGGCCCCTTCGGGGGTCTGCTTGGAAGAGTCCAGGGAACTCCCTTTCCTTTTCCCTTTCTACTTCCCCTTTCTACTTCCCCTTTCCCCTTTCCCTTCCGGGGGTGCAGCCCCACAGGGATGAGCAAAGCGGCTTGGAAGAAACCAGCAATGGCCCCTCTCCTCCAGTTCCGACATCCACATTGCTCCCTCTCTGCCAGTTCTTGAGCCATATCCCACCCTCTCCCCAAGCTCCCACAGCCATATCCTTCCCTCTCCCCCAGCTCCCAGGGCCATCTCCCTCCCACTGCCCCAGTTCTGCAGCAAGGAGCAAACCGGCACGGAAGAAACCAGGCGTGGCCCCTCTCAGCATCCCCGGGGTTTTTATTTCAGAGGGACCCCGGGGGGCCCGGCCGCCCCGCTCAGAAGCGGAGCCGGGGCAGGCGGCGCGCGTGGTCCCCTGAGCCCGGCTCTTCCTCCCGCACCCTCCGCAGCCACGATGGGTCTTCACTGGTCTCCGGCGGATGGTGGAGCCAGCTGCGCCCGTCGCTGTCCCACTGCCCAGACAGGGTCCGGACACGCTGGCGGGGCACGGGGGGGCTGCGCTCCCCAAGCTCGGCGGAGAATCTCCGGCGCCGGGGACCTGCGGGGCCCTGCTGCTGCTGCCGCCGCCCCTGCCGCCCCGGCCCCAGCCCCGGCCCCGCGTAGGGATGGAAGCGGCCCTGGTGACGGCGGGCCACCCCAGCGTGGTCCTCCTCTACCCGCAGGCGGCGGATGGCCCTGATGGGCTGCCGGCAGAGTGGGCAGGTGGCAGCGACGGCGGTGGCAGCCCAGCGCTGGATGCAGGCATGGCAGAAGGCATGCCAGCACGGGTCCACGCCAGCGGGGTGTTCGAGGGGACCCAAGCAGATGGGGCAGGTGTCCCCCCGCCGGGAGCTCCTGGCGGCTCCCGGCGCCGCCGGCTCGTGCCTGGACGCCTCCAGTGCTGCTGCCGGGACTCGGTGTCCTGTCAGGTGCTGGCGGGACTTGGTGTCTCGTCTGCTGCTGGCAGGACTTGATGGGTGCCGCTGGCGGGACTCAAAGGCTCGGGTTCCGCTGGCGGGACTCGGTGGCTCTCGGCCGCTGGCAGGTCACAACGTCTGGCGTGCCGTTGGCAGGACTCGACGTCTCGTGTGCTGCCCACAGGACTCGTCGTCTCGTGTGCCACTGGCAGTACGTGACGCTGGCATGTATTGTTGCCCACCACAAGTGATGTCACGGGGTGACTGTGACTCTCTGGTGACATCACAGGGCTCTTGGGGGCGTACCCGGGCACCCGCCCAGGAGCTCCCCCAGCCTCAGAGACAGACCCTGGGATGCAAAGCCCATCGGGGCGTGTGCTTCACACCTCCACGGTTGCTCAGGCCCCTTTTCGGCAGTCCCTGTTGTTGTTGGTTGGTGTGCCAGCATCACACCCCCACCGACCGGCTGGGGTTGGCAGGGACCTCTGGAGGTCATCTGGTCCAAGCCCCTGCTGAAGGAGGGCCACCCAGAGCCCAGCGCTGGACACAGCACTCGAAGCACACGAAAGCATAACATGGGATTTAGGTGAATACGCTACATAAAGCCTCCACGGTTGAACCGCTGCTGTTTTGCACCCTGTCATTAAAGACTCAGCTATGCAGTGAAAAACTTGGAGTTTTTCCTGCTCTCTTTGGAGGTCTCTCTCGTGTCAATAACACAACTGCTAAGGAATGTCGAGGATGCTTTTTGTTCAATACGTCTTTACCTTCCGCTTGAAACACAGAAACACAAGCGCAACCAAAACAACAGATGGGTTTAAGAGTACATTCTGTAATGTGGAGAGAAAGGGGACATTCTGCTTAGCGTCACCCTCTTCCCAGGTAACCCCTCAAATCACAGAGGTGGCTGCTCAGTAGGTCATCATCACCCTGAAGTTAAGTGCTCCTTTCCCTGCAGCAACGAGGCAGATTGGACGTACAATTACGAGAGGAAAAAAAAGCTGATATACTGAAGAGATACTGGAGTGCCTCAGGCTGTATATTATCCAGCAGAGACACACTGTGTGGCAGAGAAACATCTCAAGAATTTGTCTTCAACGAGAAACTTACAGCCACGTGCCCGCTTTCTTCACTGAGGCACGCTACCTTCAGCGGGCACCATATTACACCATGCTCAGCATATAAAGGCGGGGAAAGAAGAAAGAAGCGGGTGACATTCGGAGTGATGGCATTTGTCTTCCCATGTAACCGTTACGTGTGATGGAGCCCTGCTTTCCTGGAGGTGGCTGAACACCTGCCTGCCGATGGGAAGTAGTGAGTGAATTCCTTGTTTTGCTGTGCTTCCATCCACAGCTTTTGGTTTACCTATTAAATTGTCTTTATCTCAACCCATGAGTTTTCTCACTTTTACTCTTCCGATTGTCTCCGCCATCCCACCGGGGGCGGGAGTGAGCAAGCGGCTGTGTGGTGCTTAGTTGCTGTCTGGGGTTAAACCACGACAGTTGCATTTTCTGTCTTGTAACCATCATTTCCACTCTTATATGGCCTACTGCGTTGGCCAGCATAACTTCTGATGCGGTTCAACTCAATTCTGGTGCGTGTCAGACTCTTTTAGATAGGTGTGGAGGGCTTGTGGTCCATGGAGAATGACTGCCAGATGACTAACAGGCACTTCTGGGGTGTGGAGGGACCGCTGGCCTATAGATAATGACTGCTGGAGGACTAAGTGCACTTCTGAGTTTGTGTAGACTTCCAAATTCATGTTGCCTTGAGGAAGACCCATGGGAAAACACCAGCTGCATGGAAATGCAAGTGTTTCCCCAAGGGTACATGGCTTTTTGTTTTGCTTTTGAGAAAGAAACCTGCAAAGAGGCTGCTATCGTTAATTTTAGTGACGTTTTGTAAAGTAATGTGTTGAATATTGCATGACTGAAAACATCACTATAAAAAATGGTAGTTTGTCTGTGTGTTCTGGATGCTTTGGTTTTGAACATCTGCTAATGGTGGTAGCTTCATACTGTCCTTAGATCCTATCTCAAGGCACAACAAGTGCTTAGGGTGAAGTTCCTCATCCATGATAGTGGATCTGAATACATATTTCAAATAGACTTCTTATAATTTTGAATTTTTGGGGGCCAACTTCTTGTCACATCTGATTTGATTGTCCTTGGTTTTGCCTCATCACGTGCCTGGCGAAGAGGTCATAGGAGGAGCTGCCGGTCAGCGCTGCCATTTCCATGTTGGTCACTTGTGCTGGTGTTATCATGGTTATCTTTGTAGAAGTCAGTTCTTTGCTGGCCGAGGAGGGACACAAGGGTGCTTGGCATAGAATTACCAAGGGAATTTATTATCTCATTGTGTTGTGTTTGTGTAGCGAGGGAGGGGCTACAGGGGTGGCTCCTGTGAGAAGCTACTAGAAGCTTCCCTGGCTCCAACCTGGACCTGCCTCTGGCCAAGGCCGAGCCAATCAGCAATGGTGGTTGTGCCTCTGTGATAGCATATTTAAGAAGGGGAAAAAGGCTCCTGAGAGAGAGGGTAAGATGGAGGAGGAAGAAGAGGAAGAGGAGGAAGAAGAAGAGCTACTGTACAAAAAGAGGAGGAGAGGAAGAAGATGGCAGAAGAAGAAGAGGAGCTCCAGTGAGGAGAGGAGTGGGATGTGAGAGGAACAACCGTGCACACACCGAGGTCAGTGAAGAAGGAGAGGGAGGAGGTGCACCGGAGCAGAGATTCCCCTGCAGCCCATGGAAGACCCCACGCCGGAGCAGGTGGCTGGGCCCAGAGAAGGCCGTGACTCCGTGGGAAAGCCCACGCTGGAGCAGTTTGCGGAGGACTGCAGTGCGTGGAAAGGACTTGAGTTGGAGAAACTCATGGAGGGCTGACCCCCGTGAGCAGGACCCCACGCTGGAGCAGGGGAAGAGTGTGAGGAGTCCTCCCCCTGAGGAGGAAGCAGCAGCAGAAACAATGTGTGATGAACTGACTGCAACCCCCATTCCTGTCGCCCTGCGCCGCTGGCAGGGAGGAGGTAGAGGAATCGGGAGCAAAGCAGAGCCCGGGAAGAAGGGAGGGTCGGGGGGAAGGTGTGTTTCTAAGATATGGTTCTATTTCTCATCATTCTACTCTGATTTGGTTGTTAACAAATTAAATTGGTTTATTTTTCCCCCAAAATCGAGTCTGTTTTGCCTGTGACCATAATTGGTGAGTCCGTCCTGTCCTTGTCGCAACCCACGAGCTTTTGTTGTCTTCTCTCTTTCCCCATCCCGCCGGGAGGGGGAGGAGTGAGCGAGCGGCTGCGTGGTGCTTGGTGGCCGGCTGGGCTTAAACCTCGACACTCATATTAGCTATGTGCATAGTGCTGCCCCAGCCTAATGCATGGGGGACCCTGATACAGAGGAAAGCAGGGTTTATTTATGTTACAATGCAGTTGTGTAGACCAATCAAATTACTCATGTTAAGGAGTGGGCTAATCAGTTACTATTGCTTGTGTAATCAGTATGTGCTTGTCCCATGCAGGATCAGTGCGTGCTTGCCCCATGCAGGTGGTGTGGATGTATGGTCAGTGGTGTGTTAATCTTCATTGTTCTAAACCGATGTCCCGTGCAGGTGGCGGGGTTTATCCTGGATTCTGGTCAATTCCTGTTCTGGCCGTGGTTATATGCCTGGGGGTTTTTTGAAAGATGTATCTTCTAGTGTTCTGTTCTCAGTATGGGGTGTTCTCAGCCAGTAAGAGCTGGCTTAAATTGGGTCTTAAGGTCACATCGACCCTGAGGTAAAAGCTCATAGTCCCAGGTAGTGTTCATTCTTCTCAGCAAGCCATACTGCAGTTAGTTAGAATCTTGTGTTTCACATTGCCAAAGGGTACTTCTGACTATGGGGGAACAATGCTTGCAGAGGATGGAACTGTTGGAGATATGCGAGAAACAAAAGCAAAGGATGCTACTTAGTTAACGAGGCGCGACCTTGAGAAGAGAAACAAGATGACACCATAAGTAAGTCAGTGGGTAAAGACATACCAAGATAAGCACAGGGGCAATCAAAGAGCTACTTGAACTGTGAGTGAACTATCCTAATTCACGTACTAGAAAACCCACCCTTGGGTAGGGAGAGCCCCCTACCAACAGAAGCCCCTTCCTCACAGAACATGCGCAGTAAAAAAGGAGGACACTGCGACTTTAAGTGGAGATGAGACTTGCGAGAACCAATAGGAACGAGAGTAACTAAGCAAAACAGTAAAAATACTGATAGCTGTTGCTGGAAAGGTATAAAATGCTTTACCGCGTGTTAACCGGGCGTGCTGGCTTTGTGGAGTTACCACCTAGCACCCATCTCTGCGCAGACACGAAATAAACAAATATCTCGACTCTGTGTGTTAATCGGCTTCTTTGCACACCGGGTGAAAGAATCCTGACTTTTGGGACAGCACAGGTACTGGCCGGGGAGCGAGACAAGGTGGGCCAGCTCCAGCAGCTCGGGCAGGAACTGGGCTGGGGGCTCCGGGCCGTGGCGTCCCCAGCTCCTGCTCCAGGGTGCGGACACAGCCCAGCATGAAGAGCTCCAGCGACAGGCTCTCGTAGTCGGCCAGCCCCCCCCCGGCCCTCGCCACCAACTGCTCCGGGGAGAGCGGGGCGCGGCCGGCGGCGAGGGGCGGCGGGGGCGGGGGGCGGCGGGAGGCGGTGTTCCGCCAGCCGCCCAGAAGCCGCTGGATGGCCGCCCTCTGCCGCGCCAGGCGGGCCGCCCCCCCCTCCCCGGTCCCCGCTGCCTCCCCTCGGGGGTCCCCGGGGGCCGGCGGGGGGGGCCCGTAGGCGGACCGTCTCCAGTGGCTCAGGAAGAGCATCACGATCCGCTCCTTCCTCAGGCTGCCCCACTCCGGCCCCGGCCCCGGCCCCGGCCCCGGCCCCGGCCCCGGGGAGCCGCCGCCGTCGGCAAACGCTTCCTCGCAGCTGATGCCCGAGTCGCTGGCGGCCTCCGCACCGCTCCCCCCAGCCGCCTTCCCCTCCGCCGCCCCCCACGCGGGCTCGAAGGCGCCGCGGAGGCTGCGGACGCAGACCCCGCACTGCCGGATCTCCCGCTGCGCCAGGCTGCCCGCCGGCTCCCGGGGCTGCCCGCCGGCGGCGGCGGGGGGAGCGGCGGCGGCGGCGGCGGCGGCGGGGGAGGCGACCCGCGCCCCCTCGGCGTGGGCCAGCAGCGCGGCCAGGCTGCTGCCGGCGCCGGCCAGGCGGCCACCCCAGAGGGGCAGGGGCTGCCCGGGGGCGGGCGGGGGGCTGCGCACGGTGATGCTGAGCAGCGGGGCGGGCAGGAGGGCGCGCAGCTCCCGCGCCAGGCGCCGCAGCTCGCCCTGGTACGCCTCGCCCCGCCGCCGCCGCCGCCGCCGCCGCCGCAGCCGCAGGCTCTCCCCCGCCCGCTCCAGCTGCTGCAGGTCTGCCTCGGTCAGCAGCTCCCCGAAGGGGCCCGGCACGGCCTGGCGGGACGGCGAGAAGCGCCAGGAGCCCGCGTCCTGCGGAGAGGGGCCGGCAGCGTCCCCCCCCCGGGCCGGCAGCCTGCGCCCCCCGGCCCCGGGACGCCCCGTCCCTGGCCGCCCGCCGCCTCCTCGTCCGCCAGCCGCGCCCGCAGCCGGCGCACCATCGCCTGCCGCTTCCACTCGGGGATGGGGCGGCCCCGCTCGTCGTGCGTGGGCACCAGGGAGTCCGCGTCCGCCTCCGCGGCGTCCGGCCCGGGGGGGTCCGCCGGCTCGGCCGCCCCACCCTACACGGGCAGAGGCACGGGGGGCTCGGGAATGGGGGGGGGCGGCAGCCGAGGGGCCGAGCCGGGGGCCGCGGGCGGAGGCAGCGACCTACCGGGTGGGCGCCGAAGGGCGCCGGGATCCTGGCCCGCTGCGAGGGCTTGCGGAGCTCCATCCCCCGCCGGGCCGGGTGGCTGCCGGGGGGAGAGGCGCAGGCCTCCTTCTGGAGGAGAGCAGGCGAGGGGAGATGGGCCCCCAACACCCCCACGGTCCCCCACGCGTGACCGGGTGCGGGCTGCCCCGGGAGGATGCCCGGCACATCGCCCGGTCCTTGCAGGGAACCCTCCCTGGAAAAGACCCCCGGGTGGGCGTTTCCTTCCGAAGACGGGACGGATCTGCGGAGCCCCCGCTGCCCCCTCTCCCCCCGAGGGACATCGTGATGCCCCTGCAGCCGAGGGCCAAGCCCGGGGCCGCCCCCATCGCCACCAGCCCTTCTCCGGGCGCGCCGTGCGCCCGGCACAGCCGGCCCACTCGCCGGGGGGCGATGGGCCTTCCCTGGGGGATGGGGGTGCCTGCAGCCCCAGCCCCAGCGGGCCCTTACCTGCTGCGGGGGGCTGAGCCGGCCGCCGGGGACAGGAATCACCTGGGAGCCCCCCGCCGAGGGCAGGTGCTTGGGTCCTGTCCTGCTCTGCCCGGGCAGCACCCAAAGGTGGGTGCAGCTGCACCCCCAAAGTCCCCACACGGGGAGCAATGCACACTGCAGGGCGGGAGGGGAGGCCGGAGGGGTCCGGCAGCCCTGGAGTGGGCAGGGGCCACGGCTGCAGCGCTGGGGCAGGGCAGAGAGCACCGGGAGCATCGCATGAAGATTTGACGGGGGCATCGAGTGGCAGCGCCCGGGGCTCAGGGGGCGGCGCTGGCGCCGGTGCTGGAAAGAGCGGCTCGGTGGCTTGGCTCCAAGCCTCGTCCCGCTCCTCGGGCCAGCGGAGAACGGCCGAAGCTGGTCCCGGCGCCTGCCCCTGCACGTGGCCAGGCCAGGTTTTGGGGACAGAGGAAGGGTTTTGGCACAGAGGGCAGGTACCGGCAGTGGGGGACCTTCGGCAGAGGGACCTGCTGCACTGCTGCCCGGACATCTGTTACCGATACGCAGCCGCGTTTGTGTTCTTTCACTCCACCGCCATCCATTCTATATGGCCAGGATGGATTAGTGGGGCTCGCTTACACGGGAGAAGTTCCATCGAGGGGCTGGAATACAATCAAGAAGCAGCAGATCACAGCCTTTAAACACCGATCGCCCAGCGAGGATCCATTACAGATTCAGCTTCCATTACAGGTTCGGCTTCAGATAACCCCTCCCCGGCCCCGGCACGGGCTGATGCCCGGCACAGAGCGGCTCTCGTGGGGGGATGAGCCGACGCCACCCTGCAATCCAGCCGCAGCACCAGAGCGGGTTACGCTGTGCCGGCGGCAGTGCGGTGCCCTGCAGTATTGATGGGGATGTGGTACGAAAGACGGGAACACGGCCCGGTGCCGGAGGCGCCGTGCATCTCAGGTTAAGCAGACAGATCGCACGTGAGCCCGGTCCCGTCTCGTTGCCGGCATGGCGGGCGAGGGCCGGAGCTTTGCCAGCTGCTGGGCCAAGGGGGGGATTTTGCCAAAAGCCCTGCGAGGGTTGGATCTTCCTCTAGGTACCAGAAAGCCGCTCACAAGCATCCTGCCTCCTGCTCCCCTGGAGTGCCGGGGAAGGACAGAAAGGGCCACCTCGATGCCCGATGTGGCCTGGGACCTTCGACGAGAGGATGCTGCTCAGAGGCAGCCTTTGGGAAGTACCAAAGAGCCACCTCCCTCTTGCCAGCATTTTCTGATCTAAATCTCCGTGAGATTTTCATCTTTGCATCCATCTCGGGGCAGAAGGCACCGAGAGGCCGTGGTCGCCCTGAGCAGCCTCACCCCACGCTCGGCTGCCCTTGCTGGGGCAGACGTGGCCCCCAAGACTCTTGACACCAACGTTTGGGTCCGCTCACTGGGAAGCAAGGTCTGCCAAGGCAGCAGGCAGGTGTGGGCAGCAGCTCAGCCCCAACGCCGGGAGCTCCCCAGCCACCCGCTCCGCGGGAGGGGACGGAGTGGGGCGGCAGCGAGGGCCTGGCACTCTTTGGGGCACGCTGCCAATGCACAGCTCTTGGGGATGCCCTGGAGCGGGGAAGGGCTCCGGGTTTCCCTGAAGAAGAGACTCCCTAAATACGAGGCACATCCCGGCTGGGGCTGCTTCTCCCGTGGGCAGGCGGCTGTGCCAGGGCTGCCTCCCCCAGCCCGGAGAGCCTCCCCGTGGGATCGCAGCCCTCCACAGCACGGGGGTGTGCGGGACCAGGAGAGGAGAGGAGGGTCTCCCCCAAACCTCCATCTCAGCCTCCTTCCTTGCCCTGGCCTTCAGGAGAGCAGACGCTGGCCCCTTCGGGGATCTGCTTGGAAGAGTCCAGGGAACTCCCTTTCCTTTTCCCTTTCCTTTTCCCTTTCTACTTCCCCTTTCCCGTTTCCCTTCCGGGGGTGCAGCCCCACAGGGATGAGCAAAGCGGCTTGGAAGAAACCAGCAATGGCCCCTCTCCTCCAGTTCCGACATCCACATTGCTCCCTCTCTGCCAGTTCTTGAGCCATATCCCACCCTCTCCCCAAGCTCCCACAGCCATATCCTTCCCTCTCCCCCAGCTCCCAGGGCCATCTCCCTCCCACTGCCCCAGTTCTGCAGCAAGGAGCAAACCGGCACGGAAGAAACCAGGCGTGGCCCCTCTCAGCATCCCCGGGGTTTTTATTTCAGAGGGACCCCGGGGGGCCCGGCCGCCCCGCTCAGAAGCGGAGCCGGGGCAGGCGGCGCGCGTGGTCCCCTGAGCCCGGCTCTTCCTCCCGCACCCTCCGCAGCCACGATGGGTCTTCGCTGGTCTCCGGCGGGTAGCGGAGCTGGCTGCGCCCGTCGCTGTCCCACTGCCCAGACAGGGTCCGGACACGCTGGCGGGGCATGGGGGGGCTGCGCTCCCCAAGCTCGGCGGAGAATCTCCGGCGCCGGGGACCTGCGGGGCCCTGCTGCTGCCGCCGCCGCCCCTGCCGCCCCGGCCCCAGCCCCGGCCCCGCGTAGGGATGGAAGCGGCCCTGGTGACGGCGGGCCACCCCAGCGTGGTCCTCCTCTACCCGCAGGCGGCGGATGGCCCTGATGGGCTGCCGGCAGAGCGGGCAGGTGGCAGCGACGGCGGTGGCAGCCCAGCGCTGGATGCAGGCATGGCAGAAGGCATGCCAGCACGGGTCCACGCCAGCGGGGTGTTCGAGGGGACCCAAGCAGATGGGGCAGGTGTCCCCCCGCCGGGAGCTCCTGGCGGCTCCCGGCGCCGCCGGCTCGTGCCTGGACGCCTCCAGTGCTGCTGCCGGGACTCGGTGTCCTGTCAGGTGCTGGCGGGACTTGATGTCTCGTCTGCTGCTGGCAGGACTTGATGGGTGCCGCTGGCGGGACTCAAAGGCTCGGGTTCCGCTGGCGGGACTCGGTGGCTCTCGGCCGCTGGCAGGTCACAACGTCTGGCGTGCTGTTGGCAGGACTCGATGGCTCGGGTGCTGCCCACAGGACTCGACGTCTCGTGTGCTGCCCACAGGACTCGACGTCTCGTGTGCCACTGGCAGTACGTGACGCTGGCATGTATTGTTGCCCACCACAAGTGATGTCACGGGGTGACTGTGACTCTCTGGTGACATCACAGGGCTCTTGGGGGCGTACCCGGGCACCCGCCCAGGAGCTCCCCCAGCCTCAGAGACAGACCCTGGGATGCAAAGCCCATCGGGGCGTGTGCTTCACACCTCCACGGTTGCTCAGGCCCCTTTTCGGCAGTCCCTGTTGTTGTTGGTTGGTGTGCCAGCATCACACCCCCACCGACCGGCTGGGGTTGGCAGGGACCTCCGGAGGTCATCTGGTCCAAGCCCCTGCTGAAGGAGGGCCACCCAGAGCCCAGCGCTGGACACAGCACTCGAAGCACACGAAAGCATAACATGGGATTTAGGTGAATACGCTACATAAAGCCTCCATGGTTGAACCGCTGCTGTTTTGCACCCTGTCATTAAAGACTCAGCTATGCAGTGAAAAACTTGGAGTTTTTCCTGCTCTCTTTGGAGGTCTCTCTCGTGTCAATAACACAACTGCTAAGGAATGTCGAGGATGCTTTTTGTTCAATACGTCTTTACCTTCCGCTTGAAACACAGAAACACAAGCGCAACCAAAACAACAGATGGGTTTAAGAGTACATTCTGTAATGTGGAGAGAAAGGGGACATTCTGCTTAGCGTCACCCTCTTCCCAGGTAACCCCTCAAATCACAGAGGTGGCTGCTCAGTAGGTCATCATCACCCTGAAGTTAAGTGCTCCTTTCCCTGCAGCAACGAGGCAGATTGGACGTACAATTACGAGAGGAAAAAAAAGCTGATATACTGAAGAGATACTGGAGTGCCTCAGGCTGTATATTATCCAGCAGAGACACACTGTGTGGCAGAGAAACATCTCAAGAATTTGTCTTCAACGAGAAACTTACAGCCACGTGCCCGCTTTCTTCACTGAGGCACGCTACCTTCAGCGGGCACCATATTACACCATGCTCAGCATATAAAGGTGGGGAAAGAAGAAAGAAGCGGGTGACATTCGGAGTGATGGCATTTGTCTTCCCATGTAACCGTTACGTGTGATGGAGCCCTGCTTTCCTGGAGGTGGCTGAACACCTGCCTGCCGATGGGAAGTAGTGAGTGAATTCCTTGTTTTGCTGTGCTTCCATCCACAGCTTTTGGTTTACCTATTAAATTGTCTTTATCTCAACCCATGAGTTTTCTCACTTTTACTCTTCCGATTGTCTCCGCCATCCCACCGGGGGCGGGAGTGAGCAAGCGGCTGTGTGGTGCTTAGTTGCTGTCTGGGGTTAAACCACGACAGTTGCATTTTCTGTCTTGTAACCATCATTTCCACTCTTATATGGCCTACTGCGTTGGCCAGCATAACTTCTGATGCGGTTCAACTCAATTCTGGTGCGTGTCAGACTCTTTTAGATAGGTGTGGAGGGCTTGTGGTCCATGGAGAATGACTGCCAGATGACTAACAGGCACTTCTGGGGTGTGGAGGGACCGCTGGCCTATAGATAATGACTGCTGGAGGACTAAGTGCACTTCTGAGTTTGTGTAGACTTCCAAATTCATGTTGCCTTGAGGAAGACCCATGGGAAAACACCAGCTGCATGGAAATGCAAGTGTTTCCCCAAGGGTACATGGCTTTTTGTTTTGCTTTTGAGAAAGAAACCTGCAAAGAGGCTGCTATCGTTAATTTTAGTGACGTTTGGTAAAGTAATGTGTTGAATATTGCATGACTGAAAACATCACTATAAAAAATGGTAGTTTGTCTGTGTGTTCTGGATGCTTTGGTTTTGAACATCTGCTAATGGTGGTAGCTTCATACTGTCCTTAGATCCTATCTCAAGGCACAACAAGTGCTTAGGGTGAAGTTCCTCATCCATGATAGTGGATCTGAATACATATTTCAAATAGACTTCTTATAATTTTGAATTTTTGGGGGCCAACTTCTTGTCACATCTGATTTGATTGTCCTTGGTTTTGCCTCATCACGTGCCTGGCGAAGAGGTCATAGGAGGAGCTGCCGGTCAGCGCTGCCATTTCCATGTTGGTCACTTGTGCTGGTGTTATCATGGTTATCTTTGTAGAAGTCAGTTCTTTGCTGGCCGAGGAGGGACACAAGGGTGCTTGGCATAGAATTACCAAGGGAATTTATTATCTCATTGTGTTGTGTTTGTGTAGCGAGGGAGGGGCTACAGGGGTGGCTCCTGTGAGAAGCTACTAGAAGCTTCCCTGGCTCCAACCTGGACCTGCCTCTGGCCAAGGCCGAGCCAATCAGCAATGGTGGTTGTGCCTCTGTGATAGCATATTTAAGAAGGGGAAAAAGGCTCCTGAGAGAGAGGGTAAGATGGAGGAGGAAGAAGAGGAAGAGGAGGAAGAAGAAGAGCTACTGTAAAAAAAGAGGAGGAGAGGAAGAAGATGGCAGAAGAAGAAGAGGAGCTCCAGTGAGGAGAGGAGTGGGATGTGAGAGGAACAACCGTGCACACACCGAGGTCAGTGAAGAAGGAGAGGGAGGAGGTGCACCGGAGCAGAGATTCCCCTGCAGCCCATGGAAGACCCCACGCCGGAGCAGGTGGCTGGGCCCAGAGAAGGCCGTGACTCCGTGGGAAAGCCCACGCTGGAGCAGTTTGCGGAGGACTGCAGTGCGTGGAAAGGACTTGAGTTGGAGAAACTCATGGAGGGCTGACCCCCGTGAGCAGGACCCCACGCTGGAGCAGGGGAAGAGTGTGAGGAGTCCTCCCCCTGAGGAGGAAGCAGCAGCAGAAACAATGTGTGATGAACTGACTGCAACCCCCATTCCTGTCCCCCTGCGCCGCTGGCAGGGAGGAGGTAGAGGAATCGGGAGCAAAGCAGAGCCCGGGAAGAAGGGAGGGTCGGGGGGAAGGTGTGTTTCTAAGATATGGTTCTATTTCTCATCATTCTACTCTGATTTGGTTGTTAACAAATTAAATTGGTCTATTTTTCCCCCAAAATCGAGTCTGTTTTGCCTGTGACCATAATTGGCGAGTCCGTCCTGTCCTTGTCGCAACCCACGAGCTTTTGTTGTCTTCTCTCTTGCCCATCCCGCCGGGAGGGGGAGGAGTGAGCGAGCGGCTGCGTGGTGCTTGGTGGCCGGCTGGGCTTAAACCACGACACTCATATTAGCTATGTGCATAGTGCTGCCCCAGCCTAATGCATGGGGGACCCTGATACAGAGGAAAGCAGGGTTTATTTATGTTACAATGCAGTTGTGTAGACCAATCAAATTACTCATGTTAAGGAGTGGGCTAATCAGTTACTATTGCTTGTGTAATCAGTATGTGCTTGTCCCATGCAGGATCAGTGTGTGCTTGCCCCATGCAGGTGGTGTGGATGTATGGTCAGTGGTGTGTTAATCTTCATTGTTCTAAACCGATGTCCCGTGCAGGTGGCGGGGTTTATCCTGGATTCTGGTCAATTCCTGTTCTGGCCGTGGTTATATGCCTGGGGGTTTTTTGAAAGATGTATCTTCTAGTGTTCTGTTCTCAGTATGGGGTGTTCTCAGCCAGTAAGAGCTGGCTTAAGTTGGGTCTTAAGGTCACATCGACCCTGAGGTAAAAGCTCATAGTCCCAGGTAGTGTTCATTCTTCTCAGCAAGCCATACTGCAGTTAGTTAGAATCTTGTGTTTCACATTGCCAAAGGGTACTTCTGACTATGGGGGAACAATGCTTGCAGAGGATGGAACTGTTGGAGATATGCGAGAAACAAAAGCAAAGGATGCTACTTAGTTAACGAGGCGCGACCTTGAGAAGAGAAACAAGATGACACCATAAGTAAGTCAGTGGGTAAAGACATACCAAGATAAGCACAGGGGCAACCAAAGAGCTACCTGAACTGTGAGTGAACTATCCTAATTAACGTACTAGAAAACCCACCCTTGGGTAGGGAGAGCCCCCTACCAACAGAAGCCCCTTCCTCACAGAACATGCGCAGTAAAAAAGGAGGACACTGCGACTTTAAGTGGAGATGAGACTTGCGAGAACCAATAGGAACGAGAGTAACTAAGCAAAACAGTAAAAATACTGATAGCTGTTGCTGGAAAGGTATAAAATGCTTTACCGCGTGTTAACCGGGCGTGCTGGCTTTGTGGAGTTACCACCTAGCACCCATCTCTGCGCAGACACGAAATAAACAAATATCTCGACTCTGTGTGTTAATCGGCTTCTTTGCACACCGGGTGAAAGAATCCTGACTTTTGGGACAGCACAGGTACTGGCCGGGGAGCGAGACAAGGTGGGCCAGCTCCAGCAGCTCGGGCAGGAACTGGGCTGGGGGCTCCGGGCCGTGGCGTCCCCAGCTCCTGCTCCAGGGTGCGGACACAGCCCAGCATGAAGAGCTCCAGCGACAGGCTCTCGTAGTCGGCCAGCCCCCCCCCGGCCCTCGCCACCAACTGCTCCGGGGAGAGCGGGGCGCGGCCGGCGGCGAGGGGCGGCGGGGGCGGGGGGCGGCGGGAGGCGGCGTTCCGCCAGCCGCCCAGAAGCCGCTGGATGGCCGCCCTCTGCCGCGCCAGGCGGGCCGCCCCCCCCTCCCCGGTCCCCGCTGCCTCCCCTCGGGGGTCCCCGGGGGCCGGCGGGGGGGGCCCGTAGGCGGACCGTCTCCAGTGGCTCAGGAAGAGCATCACGATCCGCTCCTTCCTCAGGCTGCCCCACTCCGGCCCCGGCCCCGGCCCCGGCCCCGGCCCCGGCCCCGGCCCCGGCCCCGGGGAGCCGCCGCCGTCGGCAAACGCTTCCTCGCAGCTGATGCCCGAGTCGCTGGCGGCCTCCGCACCGCTCCCCCCAGCCGCCTTCCCCTCCGCCGCCCCCCACGCGGGCTCGAAGGCGCCGCGGAGGCTGCGGACGCAGACCCCGCACTGCCGGATCTCCCGCTGCGCCAGGCTGCCCGCCGGCTCCCGGGGCTGCCCGCCGGCGGCGGCGGGGGGAGCGGCGGCGGCGGCGGCGGCGGCGGGGGAGGCGACCCGCGCCCCCTCGGCGTGGGCCAGCAGCGCGGCCAGGCTGCTGCCGGCGCCGGCCAGGCGGCCACCCCAGAGGGGCAGGGGCTGCCCGGGGGCGGGCGGGGGGCTGCGCACGGTGATGCTGAGCAGCGGGGCGGGCAGGAGGGCGCGCAGCTCCCGCGCCAGGCGCCGCAGCTCGCCCTGGTACGCCTCGCCCCGCCGCCGCCGCCGCCGCCGCCGCCGCAGCCGCAGGCTCTCCCCCGCCCGCTCCAGCTGCTGCAGGTCTGCCTCGGTCAGCAGCTCCCCGAAGGGGCCCGGCACGGCCTGGCGGGACGGCGAGAAGCGCCAGGAGCCCGCGTCCTGCGGAGAGGGGCCGGCAGCGTCCCCCCCCCGGGCCGGCAGCCTGCGCCCCCCGGCCCCGGGACGCCCCGTCCCTGGCCGCCCGCCGCCTCCTCGTCCGCCAGCCGCGCCCGCAGCCGGCGCACCATCGCCTGCCGCTTCCACTCGGGGATGGGGCGGCCCCGCTCGTCGTGCGTGGGCACCAGGGAGTCCGCGTCCGCCTCCGCGGCGTCCGGCCCGGGGGGGTCCGCCGGCTCGGCCGCCCCACCCTACACGGGCAGAGGCACGGGGGGCTCGGGAATGGGGGGGGGCGGCAGCCGAGGGGCCGAGCCGGGGGCCGCGGGCGGAGGCAGCGACCTACCGGGTGGGCGCCGAAGGGCGCCGGGATCCTGGCCCGCTGCGAGGGCTTGCGGAGCTCCATCCCCCGCCGGGCCGGGTGGCTGCCGGGGGGAGAGGCGCAGGCCTCCTTCTGGAGGAGAGCAGGCGAGGGGAGATGGGCCCCCAACACCCCCACGGTCCCCCACGCGTGACCGGGTGCGGGCTGCCCCGGGAGGATGCCCGGCACATCGCCCGGTCCTTGCAGGGAACCCTCCCTGGAAAAGACCCCCGGGTGGGCGTTTCCTTCCGAAGACGGGACGGATCTGCGGAGCCCCCGCTGCCCCCTCTCCCCCCGAGGGACATCGTGATGCCCCTGCAGCCGAGGGCCAAGCCCGGGGCCGCCCCCATCGCCACCAGCCCTTCTCCGGGCGCGCCGTGCGCCCGGCACAGCCGGCCCACTCGCCGGGGGGCGATGGGCCTTCCCTGGGGGATGGGGGTGCCTGCAGCCCCAGCCCCAGCGGGCCCTTACCTGCTGCGGGGGGCTGAGCCGGCCGCCGGGGACAGGAATCACCTGGGAGCCCCCCGCCGAGGGCAGGTGCTTGGGTCCTGTCCTGCTCTGCCCGGGCAGCACCCAAAGGTGGGTGCAGCTGCACCCCCAAAGTCCCCACACGGGGAGCAATGCACACTGCAGGGCGGGAGGGGAGGCCGGAGGGGTCCGGCAGCCCTGGAGTGGGCAGGGGCCACGGCTGCAGCGCTGGGGCAGGGCAGAGAGCACCGGGAGCATCGCATGAAGATTTGACGGGGGCATCGAGTGGCAGCGCCCGGGGCTCAGGGGGCGGCGCTGGCGCCGGTGCTGGAAAGAGCGGCTCGGTGGCTTGGCTCCAAGCCTCGTCCCGCTCCTCGGGCCAGCGGAGAACGGCCGAAGCTGGTCCCGGCGCCTGCCCCTGCACGTGGCCAGGCCAGGTTTTGGGGACAGAGGAAGGGTTTTGGCACAGAGGGCAGGTACCGGCAGTGGGGGACCTTCGGCAGAGGGACCTGCTGCACTGCTGCCCGGACATCTGTTACCGATACGCAGCCGCGTTTGTGTTCTTTCACTCCACCGCCATCCATTCTATATGGCCAGGATGGATTAGTGGGGCTCGCTTACACGGGAGAAGTTCCATCGAGGGGCTGGAATACAATCAAGAAGCAGCAGATCACAGCCTTTAAACACCGATCGCCCAGCGAGGATCCATTACAGATTCAGCTTCCATTACAGGTTCGGCTTCAGATAACCCCTCCCCGGCCCCGGCACGGGCTGATGCCCGGCACAGAGCGGCTCTCGTGGGGGGATGAGCCGACGCCACCCTGCAATCCAGCCGCAGCACCAGAGCGGGTTACGCTGTGCCGGCGGCAGTGCGGTGCCCTGCAGTATTGATGGGGATGTGGTACGAAAGACGGGAACACGGCCCGGTGCCGGAGGCGCCGTGCATCTCAGGTTAAGCAGACAGATCGCACGTGAGCCCGGTCCCGTCTCGTTGCCGGCATGGCGGGCGAGGGCCGGAGCTTTGCCAGCTGCTGGGCCAAGGGGGGGATTTTGCCAAAAGCCCTGCGAGGGTTGGATCTTCCTCTAGGTACCAGAAAGCCGCTCACAAGCATCCTGCCTCCTGCTCCCCTGGAGTGCCGGGGAAGGACAGAAAGGGCCACCTCGATGCCCGATGTGGCCTGGGACCTTCGACGAGAGGATGCTGCTCAGAGGCAGCCTTTGGGAAGTACCAAAGAGCCACCTCCCTCTTGCCAGCATTTTCTGATCTAAATCTCCGTGAGATTTTCATCTTTGCATCCATCTCGGGGCAGAAGGCACCGAGAGGCCGTGGTCGCCCTGAGCAGCCTCACCCCACGCTCGGCTGCCCTTGCTGGGGCAGACGTGGCCCCCAAGACTCTTGACACCAACGTTTGGGTCCGCTCACTGGGAAGCAAGGTCTGCCAAGGCAGCAGGCAGGTGTGGGCAGCAGCTCAGCCCCAACGCCGGGAGCTCCCCAGCCACCCGCTCCGCGGGAGGGGACGGAGTGGGGCGGCAGCGAGGGCCTGGCACTCTTTGGGGCACGCTGCCAATGCACAGCTCTTGGGGATGCCCTGGAGCGGGGAAGGGCTCCGGGTTTCCCTGAAGAAGAGACTCCCTAAATACGAGGCACATCCCGGCTGGGGCTGCTTCTCCCGTGGGCAGGCGGCTGTGCCAGGGCTGCCTCCCCCAGCCCGGAGAGCCTCCCCGTGGGATCGCAGCCCTCCACAGCACGGGGGTGTGCGGGACCAGGAGAGGAGAGGAGGGTCTCCCCCAAACCTCCATCTCAGCCTCCTTCCTTGCCCTGGCCTTCAGGAGAGCAGACGCTGGCCCCTTCGGGGGTCTGCTTGGAAGAGTCCAGGGAACTCCCTTTCCTTTTCCCTTTCCTTTTCCCTTTCTACTTCCCCTTTCCCCTTTCCCTTCCGGGGGTGCAGCCCCACAGGGATGAGCAAAGCGGCTTGGAAGAAACCAGCAATGGCCCCTCTCCTCCAGTTCCGACATCCACATTGCTCCCTCTCTGCCAGTTCTTGAGCCATATCCCACCCTCTCCCCAAGCTCCCACAGCCATATCCTTCCCTCTCCCCCAGCTCCCAGGGCCATCTCCCTCCCACTGCCCCAGTTCTGCAGCAAGGAGCAAACCGGCACGGAAGAAACCAGGCGTGGCCCCTCTCAGCATCCCCGGGGTTTTTATTTCAGAGGGACCCCGGGGGGCCCGGCCGCCCCGCTCAGAAGCGGAGCCGGGGCAGGCGGCGCGCGTGGTCCCCTGAGCCCGGCTCTTCCTCCCGCACCCTCCGCAGCCACGATGGGTCTTCGCTGGTCTCCGGCGGGTAGCGGAGCTGGCTGCGCCCGTCGCTGTCCCACTGCCCAGACAGGGTCCGGACACGCTGGCGGGGCATGGGGGGGCTGCGCTCCCCAAGCTCGGCGGAGAATCTCCGGCGCCGGGGACCTGCGGGGCCCTGCTGCTGCTGCCGCCGCCCCTGCCGCCCCGGCCCCAGCCCCGGCCCCGCGTAGGGATGGAAGCGGCCCTGGTGACGGCGGGCCACCCCAGCGTGGTCCTCCTCTACCCGCAGGCGGCGGATGGCCCTGATGGGCTGCCGGCAGAGCGGGCAGGTGGCAGCGACGGCGGTGGCAGCCCAGCGCTGGATGCAGGCATGGCAGAAGGCATGCCAGCACGGGTCCACGCCAGCGGGGTGTTCGAGGGGACCCAAGCAGATGGGGCAGGTGTCCCCCCGCCGGGAGCTCCTGGCGGCTCCCGGCGCCGCCGGCTCGTGCCTGGACGCCTCCAGTGCTGCTGCCGGGACTCGGTGTCCTGTCAGGTGCTGGCGGGACTTGATGTCTCGTCTGCTGCTGGCAGGACTTGATGGGTGCCGCTGGCGGGACTCAAAGGCTCGGGTTCCGCTGGCGGGACTCGGTGGCTCTCGGCCGCTGGCAGGTCACAACGTCTGGCGTGCTGTTGGCAGGACTCGATGGCTCGGGTGCTGCCCACAGGACTCGACGTCTCGTGTGCTGCCCACAGGACTCGACGTCTCGTGTGCCACTGGCAGTACGTGACGCTGGCATGTATTGTTGCCCACCACAAGTGATGTCACGGGGTGACTGTGACTCTCTGGTGACATCACAGGGCTCTTGGGGGCGTACCCGGGCACCCGCCCAGGAGCTCCCCCAGCCTCAGAGACAGACCCTGGGATGCAAAGCCCATCGGGGCGTGTGCTTCACACCTCCACGGTTGCTCAGGCCCCTTTTCGGCAGTCCCTGTTGTTGTTGGTTGGTGTGCCAGCATCACACCCCCACCGACCGGCTGGGGTTGGCAGGGACCTCCGGAGGTCATCTGGTCCAAGCCCCTGCTGAAGGAGGGCCACCCAGAGCCCAGCGCTGGACACAGCACTCGAAGCACACGAAAGCATAACATGGGATTTAGGTGAATACGCTACATAAAGCCTCCATGGTTGAACCGCTGCTGTTTTGCACCCTGTCATTAAAGACTCAGCTATGCAGTGAAAAACTTGGAGTTTTTCCTGCTCTCTTTGGAGGTCTCTCTCGTGTCAATAACACAACTGCTAAGGAATGTCGAGGATGCTTTTTGTTCAATACGTCTTTACCTTCCGCTTGAAACACAGAAACACAAGCGCAACCAAAACAACAGATGGGTTTAAGAGTACATTCTGTAATGTGGAGAGAAAGGGGACATTCTGCTTAGCGTCACCCTCTTCCCAGGTAACCCCTCAAATCACAGAGGTGGCTGCTCAGTAGGTCATCATCACCCTGAAGTTAAGTGCTCCTTTCCCTGCAGCAACGAGGCAGATTGGACGTACAATTACGAGAGGAAAAAAAAGCTGATATACTGAAGAGATACTGGAGTGCCTCAGGCTGTATATTATCCAGCAGAGACACACTGTGTGGCAGAGAAACATCTCAAGAATTTGTCTTCAACGAGAAACTTACAGCCACGTGCCCGCTTTCTTCACTGAGGCACGCTACCTTCAGCGGGCACCATATTACACCATGCTCAGCATATAAAGGTGGGGAAAGAAGAAAGAAGCGGGTGACATTCGGAGTGATGGCATTTGTCTTCCCATGTAACCGTTACGTGTGATGGAGCCCTGCTTTCCTGGAGGTGGCTGAACACCTGCCTGCCGATGGGAAGTAGTGAGTGAATTCCTTGTTTTGCTGTGCTTCCATCCACAGCTTTTGGTTTACCTATTAAATTGTCTTTATCTCAACCCATGAGTTTTCTCACTTTTACTCTTCCGATTGTCTCCGCCATCCCACCGGGGGCGGGAGTGAGCAAGCGGCTGTGTGGTGCTTAGTTGCTGTCTGGGGTTAAACCACGACAGTTGCATTTTCTGTCTTGTAACCATCATTTCCACTCTTATATGGCCTACTGCGTTGGCCAGCATAACTTCTGATGCGGTTCAACTCAATTCTGGTGCGTGTCAGACTCTTTTAGATAGGTGTGGAGGGCTTGTGGTCCATGGAGAATGACTGCCAGATGACTAACAGGCACTTCTGGGGTGTGGAGGGACCGCTGGCCTATAGATAATGACTGCTGGAGGACTAAGTGCACTTCTGAGTTTGTGTAGACTTCCAAATTCATGTTGCCTTGAGGAAGACCCATGGGAAAACACCAGCTGCATGGAAATGCAAGTGTTTCCCCAAGGGTACATGGCTTTTTGTTTTGCTTTTGAGAAAGAAACCTGCAAAGAGGCTGCTATCGTTAATTTTAGTGACGTTTGGTAAAGTAATGTGTTGAATATTGCATGACTGAAAACATCACTATAAAAAATGGTAGTTTGTCTGTGTGTTCTGGATGCTTTGGTTTTGAACATCTGCTAATGGTGGTAGCTTCATACTGTCCTTAGATCCTATCTCAAGGCACAACAAGTGCTTAGGGTGAAGTTCCTCATCCATGATAGTGGATCTGAATACATATTTCAAATAGACTTCTTATAATTTTGAATTTTTGGGGGCCAACTTCTTGTCACATCTGATTTGATTGTCCTTGGTTTTGCCTCATCACGTGCCTGGCGAAGAGGTCATAGGAGGAGCTGCCGGTCAGCGCTGCCATTTCCATGTTGGTCACTTGTGCTGGTGTTATCATGGTTATCTTTGTAGAAGTCAGTTCTTTGCTGGCCGAGGAGGGACACAAGGGTGCTTGGCATAGAATTACCAAGGGAATTTATTATCTCATTGTGTTGTGTTTGTGTAGCGAGGGAGGGGCTACAGGGGTGGCTCCTGTGAGAAGCTACTAGAAGCTTCCCTGGCTCCAACCTGGACCTGCCTCTGGCCAAGGCCGAGCCAATCAGCAATGGTGGTTGTGCCTCTGTGATAGCATATTTAAGAAGGGGAAAAAGGCTCCTGAGAGAGAGGGTAAGATGGAGGAGGAAGAAGAGGAAGAGGAGGAAGAAGAAGAGCTACTGTAAAAAAAGAGGAGGAGAGGAAGAAGATGGCAGAAGAAGAAGAGGAGCTCCAGTGAGGAGAGGAGTGGGATGTGAGAGGAACAACCGTGCACACACCGAGGTCAGTGAAGAAGGAGAGGGAGGAGGTGCACCGGAGCAGAGATTCCCCTGCAGCCCATGGAAGACCCCACGCCGGAGCAGGTGGCTGGGCCCAGAGAAGGCCGTGACTCCGTGGGAAAGCCCACGCTGGAGCAGTTTGCGGAGGACTGCAGTGCGTGGAAAGGACTTGAGTTGGAGAAACTCATGGAGGGCTGACCCCCGTGAGCAGGACCCCACGCTGGAGCAGGGGAAGAGTGTGAGGAGTCCTCCCCCTGAGGAGGAAGCAGCAGCAGAAACAATGTGTGATGAACTGACTGCAACCCCCATTCCTGTCCCCCTGCGCCGCTGGCAGGGAGGAGGTAGAGGAATCGGGAGCAAAGCAGAGCCCGGGAAGAAGGGAGGGTCGGGGGGAAGGTGTGTTTCTAAGATATGGTTCTATTTCTCATCATTCTACTCTGATTTGGTTGTTAACAAATTAAATTGGTCTATTTTTCCCCCAAAATCGAGTCTGTTTTGCCTGTGACCATAATTGGCGAGTCCGTCCTGTCCTTGTCGCAACCCACGAGCTTTTGTTGTCTTCTCTCTTGCCCATCCCGCCGGGAGGGGGAGGAGTGAGCGAGCGGCTGCGTGGTGCTTGGTGGCCGGCTGGGCTTAAACCACGACACTCATATTAGCTATGTGCATAGTGCTGCCCCAGCCTAATGCATGGGGGACCCTGATACAGAGGAAAGCAGGGTTTATTTATGTTACAATGCAGTTGTGTAGACCAATCAAATTACTCATGTTAAGGAGTGGGCTAATCAGTTACTATTGCTTGTGTAATCAGTATGTGCTTGTCCCATGCAGGATCAGTGTGTGCTTGCCCCATGCAGGTGGTGTGGATGTATGGTCAGTGGTGTGTTAATCTTCATTGTTCTAAACCGATGTCCCGTGCAGGTGGCGGGGTTTATCCTGGATTCTGGTCAATTCCTGTTCTGGCCGTGGTTATATGCCTGGGGGTTTTTTGAAAGATGTATCTTCTAGTGTTCTGTTCTCAGTATGGGGTGTTCTCAGCCAGTAAGAGCTGGCTTAAGTTGGGTCTTAAGGTCACATCGACCCTGAGGTAAAAGCTCATAGTCCCAGGTAGTGTTCATTCTTCTCAGCAAGCCATACTGCAGTTAGTTAGAATCTTGTGTTTCACATTGCCAAAGGGTACTTCTGACTATGGGGGAACAATGCTTGCAGAGGATGGAACTGTTGGAGATATGCGAGAAACAAAAGCAAAGGATGCTACTTAGTTAACGAGGCGCGACCTTGAGAAGAGAAACAAGATGACACCATAAGTAAGTCAGTGGGTAAAGACATACCAAGATAAGCACAGGGGCAACCAAAGAGCTACCTGAACTGTGAGTGAACTATCCTAATTAACGTACTAGAAAACCCACCCTTGGGTAGGGAGAGCCCCCTACCAACAGAAGCCCCTTCCTCACAGAACATGCGCAGTAAAAAAGGAGGACACTGCGACTTTAAGTGGAGATGAGACTTGCGAGAACCAATAGGAACGAGAGTAACTAAGCAAAACAGTAAAAATACTGATAGCTGTTGCTGGAAAGGTATAAAATGCTTTACCGCGTGTTAACCGGGCGTGCTGGCTTTGTGGAGTTACCACCTAGCGCCCATCTCTGCGCAGACATGAAATAAACAAATATCTCGACTCTGTGTGTTAATCGGCTTCTTTGCACACCGGGTGAAAGAATCCTGACTTTTGGGACAGCACAGGTACTGGCCGGGGAGCGAGACAAGGTGGGCCAGCTCCAGCAGCTCGGGCAGGAACTGGGCTGGGGGCTCCGGGTCGTGGCGTCCCCAGCTCCTGCTCCAGGGTGCGGACATAGCCCAGCATGAAGAGCTCCAGCGACAGGCTCTCGTAGTCGGCCAGCCCCCCCCCGGCCCTCGCCACCAACTGCTCCGGGGAGAGCGGGGCGCGGCCGGCGGCGAGGGGCGGCGGGAGGCGGCGTTCCGCCAGCCGCCCAGAAGCCGCTGGATGGCCGCCCTCTGCCGCGCCAGGCGGGCCGCCCCCCCCTCCCCGGTCCCCGCTGCCTCCCCTCGGGGGTCCCCGGGGGCCGGCGGGGGGGGCCCGTAGGCGGACCGTCTCCAGTGGCTCAGGAAGAGCATCACGATCCGCTCCTTCCTCAGGCTGCCCCACTCCGGCCCCGGCCCCGGCCCCGGCCCCGGCCCCGGCCCCGGGGAGCCGCCGCCGTCGGCAAACGCTTCCTCGCAGCTGATGCCCGAGTCGCTGGCGGCCTCCGCACCGCTCCCCCCAGCCGCCTTCCCCTCCGCCGCCCCCCACGCGGGCTCGAAGGCGCCGCGGAGGCTGCGGACGCAGACCCCGCACTGCCGGATCTCCCGCTGCGCCAGGCTGCCCGCCGGCTCCCGGGGCTGCCCGCCGGCGGCGGCGGGGGGAGCGGCGGCGGCGGCGGCGGCGGCGGGGGAGGCGACCCGCGCCCCCTCGGCGTGGGCCAGCAGCGCGGCCAGGCTGCTGCCGGCGCCGGCCAGGCGGCCACCCCAGAGGGGCAGGGGCTGCCCGGGGGCGGGCGGGGGGCTGCGCACGGTGATGCTGAGCAGCGGGGCGGGCAGGAGGGCGCGCAGCTCCCGCGCCAGGCGCCGCAGCTCGCCCTGGTACGCCTCGCCCCGCCGCCGCCGCCGCCGCCGCCGCCGCAGCCGCAGGCTCTCCCCCGCCCGCTCCAGCTGCTGCAGGTCTGCCTCGGTCAGCAGCTCCCCGAAGGGGCCCGGCACGGCCTGGCGGGACGGCGAGAAGCGCCAGGAGCCCGCGTCCTGCGGAGAGGGGCCGGCAGCGTCCCCCCCCCGGGCCGGCAGCCTGCGCCCCCCGGCCCCGGGACGCCCCGTCCCTGGCCGCCCGCCGCCTCCTCGTCCGCCAGCCGCGCCCGCAGCCGGCGCACCATCGCCTGCCGCTTCCACTCGGGGATGGGGCGGCCCCGCTCGTCGTGCGTGGGCACCAGGGAGTCCGCGTCCGCCTCCGCGGCGTCCGGCCCGGGGGGGTCCGCCGGCTCGGCCGCCCCACCCTACACGGGCAGAGGCACGGGGGGCTCGGGAATGGGGGGGGGCGGCAGCCGAGGGGCCGAGCCGGGGGCCGCGGGCGGAGGCAGCGACCTACCGGGTGGGCGCCGAAGGGCGCCGGGATCCTGGCCCGCTGCGAGGGCTTGCGGAGCTCCATCCCCCGCCGGGCCGGGTGGCTGCCGGGGGGAGAGGCGCAGGCCTCCTTCTGGAGGAGAGCAGGCGAGGGGAGATGGGCCCCCAACACCCCCACGGTCCCCCACGCGTGACCGGGTGCGGGCTGCCCCGGGAGGATGCCCGGCACATCGCCCGGTCCTTGCAGGGAACCCTCCCTGGAAAAGACCCCCGGGTGGGCGTTTCCTTCCGAAGACGGGACGGATCTGCGGAGCCCCCGCTGCCCCCTCTCCCCCCGAGGGACATCGTGATGCCCCTGCAGCCGAGGGCCAAGCCCGGGGCCGCCCCCATCGCCACCAGCCCTTCTCCGGGCGCGCCGTGCGCCCGGCACAGCCGGCCCACTCGCCGGGGGGCGATGGGCCTTCCCTGGGGGATGGGGGTGCCTGCAGCCCCAGCCCCAGCGGGCCCTTACCTGCTGCGGGGGGCTGAGCCGGCCGCCGGGGACAGGAATCACCTGGGAGCCCCCCGCCGAGGGCAGGTGCTTGGGTCCTGTCCTGCTCTGCCCGGGCAGCACCCAAAGGTGGGTGCAGCTGCACCCCCAAAGTCCCCACACGGGGAGCAATGCACACTGCAGGGCGGGAGGGGAGGCCGGAGGGGTCCGGCAGCCCTGGAGTGGGCAGGGGCCACGGCTGCAGCGCTGGGGCAGGGCAGAGAGCACCGGGAGCATCGCATGAAGATTTGACGGGGGCATCGAGTGGCAGCGCCCGGGGCTCAGGGGGCGGCGCTGGCGCCGGTGCTGGAAAGAGCGGCTCGGTGGCTTGGCTCCAAGCCTCGTCCCGCTCCTCGGGCCAGCGGAGAACGGCCGAAGCTGGTCCCGGCGCCTGCCCCCGCACGTGGCCAGGCCAGGTTTTGGGGACAGAGGAAGGGTTTTGGCACAGAGGGCAGGTACCGGCAGTGGGGGACCTTCGGCAGAGGGACCTGCTGCACTGCTGCCCGGACATCTGTTACCGATACGCAGCCGCGTTTGTGTTCTTTCACTCCACCGCCATCCATTCTATATGGCCAGGATGGATTAGTGGGGCTCGCTTACACGGGAGAAGTTCCATCGAGGGGCTGGAATACAATCAAGAAGCAGCAGATCACAGCCTTTAAACACCGATCGCCCAGCGAGGATCCATTACAGATTCAGCTTCCATTACAGGTTCGGCTTCAGATAACCCCTCCCCGGCCCCGGCACGGGCTGATGCCCGGCACAGAGCGGCTCTCGTGGGGGGATGAGCCGACGCCACCCTGCAATCCAGCCGCAGCACCAGAGCGGGTTACGCTGTGCCGGCGGCAGTGCGGTGCCCTGCAGTATTGATGGGGATGTGGTACGAAAGACGGGAACACGGCCCGGTGCCGGAGGCGCCGTGCATCTCAGGTTAAGCAGACAGATCGCACGTGAGCCCGGTCCCGTCTCGTTGCCGGCATGGCGGGCGAGGGCCGGAGCTTTGCCAGCTGCTGGGCCAAGGGGGGGATTTTGCCAAAAGCCCTGCGAGGGTTGGATCTTCCTCTAGGTACCAGAAAGCCGCTCACAAGCATCCTGCCTCCTGCTCCCCTGGAGTGCCGGGGAAGGACAGAAAGGGCCACCTCGATGCCCGATGTGGCCTGGGACCTTCGACGAGAGGATGCTGCTCAGAGGCAGCCTTTGGGAAGTACCAAAGAGCCACCTCCCTCTTGCCAGCATTTTCTGATCTAAATCTCCGTGAGATTTTCATCTTTGCATCCATCTCGGGGCAGAAGGCACCGAGAGGCCGTGGTCGCCCTGAGCAGCCTCACCCCACGCTCGGCTGCCCTTGCTGGGGCAGACGTGGCCCCCAAGACTCTCGACACCAACGTTTGGGTCCGCTCACTGGGAAGCAAGGTCTGCCAAGGCAGCAGGCAGGTGTGGGCAGCAGCTCAGCCCCAACGCCGGGAGCTCCCCAGCCACCCGCTCCGCGGGAGGGGACGGAGTGGGGCGGCAGCGAGGGCCTGGCACTCTTTGGGGCACGCTGCCAATGCACAGCTCTTGGGGATGCCCTGGAGCGGGGAAGGGCTCCGGGTTTCCCTGAAGAAGAGACTCCCTAAATACGAGGCACATCCCGGCTGGGGCCGCTTCTCCCGTGGGCAGGCGGCTGTGCCAGGGCTGCCTCCCCCAGCCCGGAGAGCCTCCCCGCGGGATCGCAGCCCTCCACAGCACGGGGGTGTGCGGGACCAGGAGAGGAGAGGAGGGTCTCCCCCAAACCTCCATCTCAGCCTCCTTCCTTGCCCTGGCCTTCAGGAGAGCAGACGCTGGCCCCTTCGGGGGTCTGCTTGGAAGAGTCCAGGGAACTCCCTTTCCTTTTCCCTTTCCTTTTCCCTTTCTACTTCCCCTTTCCCCTTTCCCTTCCGGGGGTGCAGCCCCACAGGGATGAGCAAAGCGGCTTGGAAGAAACCAGCAATGGCCCCTCTCCTCCAGTTCCGACATCCACATTGCTCCCTCTCTGCCAGTTCTTGAGCCATATCCCACCCTCTCCCCAAGCTCCCACAGCCATATCCTTCCCTCTCCCCCAGCTCCCAGGGCCATCTCCCTCCCACTGCCCCAGTTCTCCAGCAAGGAGCAAACCGGCACGGAAGAAACCAGGCGTGGCCCCTCTCAGCATCCCCGGGGTTTTTATTTCAGAGGGACCCCGGGGGGCCCGGCCGCCCCGCTCAGAAGCGGAGCTGGGGCAGGCGGCGCGCGTGGTCCCCTGAGCCCGGCTCTTCCTCCCGCACCCTCCGCAGCCACGATGGGTCTTCGCTGGTCTCCGGCAGGTAGCGGAGCCGGCTGCGCCCGTCGCTGTCCCACTGCCCAGACAGGGTCCGGACACGCTGGTGGGGCACGGGGGGGCTGCGCTCCCCAAGCTCGGCGGAGAATCTCCGGCGCCGGGGACCTGCGGGGCCCTGCTGCTGCTGCCGCCGCCCCTGCCGCCCCGGCCCCAGCCCCGGCCCCGGCCCCGCGTAGGGATGGAAGCGGCCCTGGTGACGGTGGGCCACCCCAGCGTGGTCCTCCTCTACCCGCAGGCGGCGGATGGCCCTGATGGGCTGCCGGCAGAGCGGGCAGGTGGCAGCGACGGCGGTGGCAGCCCAGCGCTGGATGCAGGCATGGCAGAAGGCATGCCAGCACGGGTCCACGCCAGCGGGGTGTTCGAGGGGACCCAAGCAGATGGGGCAGGTGTCCCCCCGCCGGGAGCTCCTGGCGGCTCCCGGCGCCGCCGGCTCGTGCCTGGACGCCTCCAGTGCTGCTGCCGGGACTCGGTGTCCTGTCAGGTGCTGGCGGGACTTGATGTCTCGTCTGCTGCTGGCAGGACTTGATGGGTGCCGCTGGCGGGACTCAAAGGCTCGGGTTCCGCTGGCGGGACTCGGTGGCTCTCGGCCGCTGGCAGGTCACAACGTCTGGCGTGCTGTTGGCAGGACTCGATGGCTCGGGTGCTGCCCACAGGACTCGACGTCTCGTGTGCTGCCCACAGGACTCGATGGCTCGGGTGCTGCCCACAGGACTCGACGTCTCGTGTGCTGCCCACAGGACTCGTCGTCTCGTGTGCCACTGGCAGTACGTGACGCTGGCATGTATTGTTGCCCACCACAAGTGATGTCACGGGGTGACTGTGACTCTCTGGTGACATCACAGGGCTCTTGGGGGCGTACCCGGGCACCCGCCCAGGAGCTCCCCCAGCCTCAGAGACAGACCCTGGGATGCAAAGCCCATCGGGGCGTGTGCTTCACACCTCCACGGTTGCTCAGGCCCCTTTCCGGCAGTCCCTGTTGTTGTTGGTTGGTGTGCCAGCATCACACCCCCACCGACCGGCTGGGGTTGGCAGGGACCTCCGGAGGTCATCTGGTCCAAGCCCCTGCTGAAGGAGGGCCACCCAGAGCCCAGCGCTGGACACAGCACTCGAAGCACACGAAAGCATAACATGGGATTTAGGTGAATACGCTACATAAAGCCTCCATGGTTGAACCGCTGCTGTTTTGCACCCTGTCATTAAAGACTCAGCTATGCAGTGAAAAACTTGGAGCTTTTCCTGCTCTCTTTGGAGGTCTCTCTCGTGTCAATAACACAACTGCTAAGGAATGTCGAGGATGCTTTTTGTTCAATACGTCTTTACCTTCCGCTTGAAACACAGAAACACAAGCGCAACCAAAACAACAGATGGGTTTAAGAGTACATTCTGTAATGTGGAGAGAAAGGGGACATTCTGCTTAGCGTCACCCTCTTCCCAGGTAACCCCTCAAATCACAGAGGTGGCTGCTCAGTAGGTCATCATCACCCTGAAGTTAAGTGCTCCTTTCCCTGCAGCAACGAGGCAGATTGGACGTACAATTACGAGAGGAAAAAAAAGCTGATATACTGAAGAGATACTGGAGTGCCTCAGGCTGTATATTATCCAGCAGAGACACACTGTGTGGCAGAGAAACATCTCAAGAATTTGTCTTCAACGAGAAACTTACAGCCACGTGCCCGCTTTCTTCACTGAGGCACGCTACCTTCAGCGGGCACCATATTACACCATGCTCAGCATATAAAGGTGGGGAAAGAAGAAAGAAGCGGGTGACATTCGGAGTGATGGCATTTGTCTTCCCATGTAACCGTTACGTGTGATGGAGCCCTGCTTTCCTGGAGGTGGCTGAACACCTGCCTGCCGATGGGAAGTAGTGAGTGAATTCCTTGTTTTGCTGTGCTTCCATCCACAGCTTTTGGTTTACCTATTAAATTGTCTTTATCTCAACCCATGAGTTTTCTCACTTTTACTCTTCCGATTGTCTCCGCCATCCCACCGGGGGCGGGAGTGAGCAAGCGGCTGTGTGGTGCTTAGTTGCTGTCTGGGGTTAAACCACGACAGTTGCATTTTCTGTCTTGTAACCATCATTTCCACTCTTATATGGCCTACTGCGTTGGCCAGCATAACTTCTGATGCGGTTCAACTCAATTCTGGTGCGTGTCAGACTCTTTTAGATAGGTGTGGAGGGCTTGTGGTCCATGGAGAATGACTGCCAGATGACTAACAGGCACTTCTGGGGTGTGGAGGGACCGCTGGCCTATAGATAATGACTGCTGGAGGACTAAGTGCACTTCTGAGTTTGTGTAGACTTCCAAATTCATGTTGCCTTGAGGAAGACCCATGGGAAAACACCAGCTGCATGGAAATGCAAGTGTTTCCCCAAGGGTACATGGCTTTTTGTTTTGCTTTTGAGAAAGAAACCTGCAAAGAGGCTGCTATCGTTAATTTTAGTGACGTTTGGTAAAGTAATGTGTTGAATATTGCATGACTGAAAACATCACTATAAAAAATGGTAGTTTGTCTGTGTGTTCTGGATGCTTTGGTTTTGAACATCTGCTAATGGTGGTAGCTTCATACTGTCCTTAGATCCTATCTCAAGGCACAACAAGTGCTTAGGGTGAAGTTCCTCATCCATGATAGTGGATCTGAATACATATTTCAAATAGACTTCTTATAATTTTGAATTTTTGGGGGCCAACTTCTTGTCACATCTGATTTGATTGTCCTTGGTTTTGCCTCATCACGTGCCTGGCGAAGAGGTCATAGGAGGAGCTGCCGGTCAGCGCTGCCATTTCCATGTTGGTCACTTGTGCTGGTGTTATCATGGTTATCTTTGTAGAAGTCAGTTCTTTGCTGGCCGAGGAGGGACACAAGGGTGCTTGGCATAGAATTACCAAGGGAATTTATTATCTCATTGTGTTGTGTTTGTGTAGCGAGGGAGGGGCTACAGGGGTGGCTCCTGTGAGAAGCTACTAGAAGCTTCCCTGGCTCCAACCTGGACCTGCCTCTGGCCAAGGCCGAGCCAATCAGCAATGGTGGTTGTGCCTCTGTGATAGCATATTTAAGAAGGGGAAAAAGGCTCCTGAGAGAGAGGGTAAGATGGAGGAGGAAGAAGAGGAAGAGGAGGAAGAAGAAGAGCTACTGTACAAAAAGAGGAGGAGAGGAAGAAGATGGGAGAAGAAGAAGAGGAGCTCCAGTGAGGAGAGGAGTGGGATGTGAGAGGAACAACCGTGCACACACCGAGGTCAGTGAAGAAGGAGAGGGAGGAGGTGCACCGGAGCAGAGATTCCCCTGCAGCCCATGGAAGACCCCACGCCGGAGCAGGTGGCTGGGCCCAGAGAAGGCCGTGACTCCGTGGGAAAGCCCACGCTGGAGCAGTTTGCGGAGGACTGCAGTGCGTGGAAAGGACTTGAGTTGGAGAAACTCATGGAGGGCTGACCCCCGTGAGCAGGACCCCACGCTGGAGCAGGGGAAGAGTGTGAGGAGTCCTCCCCCTGAGGAGGAAGCAGCAGCAGAAACAATGTGTGATGAACTGACTGCAACCCCCATTCCTGTCCCCCTGCGCCGCTGGCAGGGAGGAGGTAGAGGAATCGGGAGCAAAGCAGAGCCCGGGAAGAAGGGAGGGTCGGGGGGAAGGTGTGTTTCTAAGATATGGTTCTATTTCTCATCATTCTACTCTGATTTGGTTGTTAACAAATTAAATTGGTTTATTTTTCCCCCAAAATCGAGTCTGTTTTGCCTGTGACCATAATTGGCGAGTCCGTCCTGTCCTTGTCGCAACCCACGAGCTTTTGTTGTCTTCTCTCTTGCCCATCCCGCCGGGAGGGGGAGGAGTGAGCGAGCGGCTGCGTGGTGCTTGGTGGCCGGCTGGGCTTAAACCACGACACTCATATTAGCTATGTGCATAGTGCTGCCCCAGCCTAATGCATGGGGGACCCTGATACAGAGGAAAGCAGGGTTTATTTATGTTACAATGCAGTTGTGTAGACCAATCAAATTACTCATGTTAAGGAGTGGGCTAATCAGTTACTATTGCTTGTGTAATCAGTATGTGCTTGTCCCATGCAGGATCAGTGTGTGCTTGCCCCATGCAGGTGGTGTGGATGTATGGTCAGTGGTGTGTTAATCTTCATTGTTCTAAACCGATGTCCCGTGCAGGTGGCGGGGTTTATCCTGGATTCTGGTCAATTCCTGTTCTGGCCGTGGTTATATGCCTGGGGGTTTTTTGAAAGATGTATCTTCTAGTGTTCTGTTCTCAGTATGGGGTGTTCTCAGCCAGTAAGAGCTGGCTTAAGTTGGGTCTTAAGGTCACATCGACCCTGAGGTAAAAGCTCATAGTCCCAGGTAGTGTTCATTCTTCTCAGCAAGCCATACTGCAGTTAGTTAGAATCTTGTGTTTCACATTGCCAAAGGGTACTTCTGACTATGGGGGAACAATGCTTGCAGAGGATGGAACTGTTGGAGATATGCGAGAAACAAAAGCAAAGGATGCTACTTAGTTAACGAGGCGCGACCTTGAGAAGAGAAACAAGATGACACCATAAGTAAGTCAGTGGGTAAAGACATACCAAGATAAGCACAGGGGCAATCAAAGAGCTACTTGAACTGTGAGTGAACTATCCTAATTCACGTACTAGAAAACCCACCCTTGGGTAGGGAGAGCCCCCTACCAACAGAAGCCCCTTCCTCACAGAACATGCGCAGTAAAAAAGGAGGACACTGCGACTTTAAGTGGAGATGAGACTTGCGAGAACCAATAGGAACGAGAGTAACTAAGCAAAACAGTAAAAATACTGATAGCTGTTGCTGGAAAGGTATAAAATGCTTTACCGCGTGTTAACCGGGCGTGCTGGCTTTGTGGAGTTACCACCTAGCGCCCATCTCTGCGCAGACATGAAATAAACAAATATCTCGACTCTGTGTGTTAATCGGCTTCTTTGCACACCGGGTGAAAGAATCCTGACTTTTGGGACAGCACAGGTACTGGCCGGGGAGCGAGACAAGGTGGGCCAGCTCCAGCAGCTCGGGCAGGAACTGGGCTGGGGGCTCCGGGCCGTGGCGTCCCCAGCTCCTGCTCCAGGGTGCGGACATAGCGCAGCATGAAGAGCTCCAGCGACAGGCTCTCGTAGTCGGCCAGCCCCCCCCCGGCCCTCGCCACCAACTGCTCCGGGGAGAGCGGGGCGCGGCCGGCGGCGAGGGGCGGCGGGGGCGGGGGGCGGCGGGAGGCGGCGTTCCGCCAGCCGCCCAGAAGCCGCTGGATGGCCGCCCTCTGCCGCGCCAGGCGGGCCGCCCCCCCCTCCCCGGTCCCCGCTGCCTCCCCTCGGGGGTCCCCGGGGGCCGGCGGGGGGGGCCCGTAGGCGGACCGTCTCCAGTGGCTCAGGAAGAGCATCACGATCCGCTCCTTCCTCAGGCTGCCCCACTCCGGCCCCGGCCCCGGCCCCGGCCCCGGCCCCGGCCCCGGCCCCGGGGAGCCGCCGCCGTCGGCAAACGCTTCCTCGCAGCTGATGCCCGAGTCGCTGGCGGCCTCCGCACCGCTCCCCCCAGCCGCCTTCCCCTCCGCCGCCCCCCACGCGGGCTCGAAGGCGCCGCGGAGGCTGCGGACGCAGACCCCGCACTGCCGGATCTCCCGCTGCGCCAGGCTGCCCGCCGGCTCCCGGGGCTGCCCGCCGGCGGCGGCGGGGGGAGCGGCGGCGGCGGCGGGGGGAGCGGCGGCGGCGGCGGCGGGGGAGGCGACCCGCGCCCCCTCGGCGTGGGCCAGCAGCGCGGCCAGGCTGCTGCCGGCGCCGGCCAGGCGGCCACCCCAGAGGGGCAGGGGCTGCCCGGGGGCGGGCGGGGGGCTGCGCACGGTGATGCTGAGCAGCGGGGCGGGCAGGAGGGCGCGCAGCTCCCGCGCCAGGCGCCGCAGCTCGCCCTGGTACGCCTCGCCCCGCCGCCGCCGCCGCAGCCGCAGGCTCTCCCCCGCCCGCTCCAGCTGCTGCAGGTCTGCCTCGGTCAGCAGCTCCCCGAAGGGGCCCGGCACGGCCTGGCGGGACGGCGAGAAGCGCCAGGAGCCCGCGTCCTGCGGAGAGGGGCCGGCAGCGTCCCCCCCCCGGGCCGGCAGCCTGCGCCCCCCGGCCCCGGGACGCCCCGTCCCTGGCCGCCCGCCGCCTCCTCGTCCGCCAGCCGCGCCCGCAGCCGGCGCACCATCGCCTGCCGCTTCCACTCGGGGATGGGGCGGCCCCGCTCGTCGTGCGTGGGCACCAGGGAGTCCGCGTCCGCCTCCGCGGCGTCCGGCCCGGGGGGGTCCGCCGGCTCGGCCGCCCCACCCTACACGGGCAGAGGCACGGGGGGCTCGGGAATGGGGGGGGGCGGCAGCCGAGGGGCCGAGCCGGGGGCCGCGGGCGGAGGCAGCGACCTACCGGGTGGGCGCCGAAGGGCGCCGGGATCCTGGCCCGCTGCGAGGGCTTGCGGAGCTCCATCCCCCGCCGGGCCGGGTGGCTGCCGGGGGGAGAGGCGCAGGCCTCCTTCTGGAGGAGAGCAGGCGAGGGGAGATGGGCCCCCAACACCCCCACGGTCCCCCACGCGTGACCGGGTGCGGGCTGCCCCGGGAGGATGCCCGGCACATCGCCCGGTCCTTGCAGGGAACCCTCCCTGGAAAAGACCCCCGGGTGGGCGTTTCCTTCCGAAGACGGGACGGATCTGCGGAGCCCCCGCTGCCCCCTCTCCCCCCGAGGGACATCGTGATGCCCCTGCAGCCGAGGGCCAAGCCCGGGGCCGCCCCCATCGCCACCAGCCCTTCTCCGGGCGCGCCGTGCGCCCGGCACAGCCGGCCCACTCGCCGGGGGGCGATGGGCCTTCCCTGGGGGATGGGGGTGCCTGCAGCCCCAGCCCCAGCGGGCCCTTACCTGCTGCGGGGGGCTGAGCCGGCCGCCGGGGACAGGAATCACCTGGGAGCCCCCCGCCGAGGGCAGGTGCTTGGGTCCTGTCCTGCTCTGCCCGGGCAGCACCCAAAGGTGGGTGCGGCTGCACCCCCAAAGTCCCCACACGGGGAGCAATGCACACTGCAGGGCGGGAGGGGAGGCCGGAGGGGTCCGGCAGCCCTGGAGTGGGCAGGGGCCACGGCTGCAGCGCTGGGGCAGGGCAGAGAGCACCGGGAGCATCGCATGAAGATTTGACGGGGGCGTCGAGTGGCAGCGCCCGGGGCTCAGTGGGCGGCGCTGGCGCCGGTGCTGGAAAGAGCGGCTCGGTGGCTTGGCTCCAAGCCTCGTCCCGCTCCTCGGGCCAGCGGAGAACGGCCGAAGCTGGTCCCGGCGCCTGCCCCTGCACGTGGCCAGGCCAGGTTTTGGGGACAGAGGAAGGGTTTTGGCACAGAGGGCAGGTACCGGCAGTGGGGGACCTTCGGCAGAGGGACCTGCTGCACTGCTGCCCGGACATCTGTTACCGATACGCAGCCGCGTTTGTGTTCTTTCACTCCACCGCCATCCATTCTATATGGCCAGGATGGATTAGTGGGGCTCGCTTACACGGGAGAAGTTCCATCGAGGGGCTGGAATACAATCAAGAAGCAGCAGATCACAGCCTTTAAACACCGATCGCCCAGCGAGGATCCATTACAGATTCAGCTTCCATTACAGGTTCGGCTTCAGATGACCCCTCCCCGGCCCCGGCACGGGCTGATGCCCGGCACAGAGCGGCTCTCGTGGGGGGATGAGCCGACGCCACCCTGCAATCCAGCCGCAGCACCAGAGCGGGTTACGCTGTGCCGGCGGCAGCGCGGTGCCCTGCAGTATTGATGGGGATGTGGTACGAAAGACGGGAACACGGCCCGGTGCCGGAGGCGCCGTGCATCTCAGGTTAAGCAGCCAGATCGCACGTGAGCCCGGTCCCGTCTCGTTGCCGGCATGGCGGGCGAGGGCCGGAGCTTTGCCAGCTGCTGGGCCAAGGGGGGGATTTTGCCAAAAGCCCTGCGAGGGTTGGATCTTCCTCTAGGTACCAGAAAGCCGCTCACAAGCATCCTGCCTCCTGCTCCCCTGGAGTGCCGGGGAAGGACAGAAAGGGCCACCTCGATGCCCGATGTGGCCTGGGACCTTCGACGAGAGGATGCTGCTCAGAGGCAGCCTTTGGGAAGTACCAAAGAGCCACCTCCCTCTTGCCAGCATTTTCTGATCTAAATCTCCGTGAGATTTTCATCTTTGCATCCATCTCGGGGCAGAAGGCACCGAGAGGCCGTGGTCGCCCTGAGCAGACTCACCCCACGCTCGGCTGCCCTTGCTGGGGCAGACGTGGCCCCCAAGACTCTCGACACCAACGTTTGGGTCCGCTCACTGGGAAGCAAGGTCTGCCAAGGCAGCAGGCAGGTGTGGGCAGCAGCTCAGCCCCAACGCCGGGAGCTCCCCAGCCACCCGCTCCGCGGGAGGGGACGGAGTGGGGCGGCAGCGAGGGCCTGGCACTCTTTGGGGCACGCTGCCAATGCACAGCTCTTGGGGATGCCCTGGAGCGGGGAAGGGCTCCGGGTTTCCCTGAAGAAGAGACTCCCTAAATACGAGGCACATCCCGGCTGGGGCCGCTTCTCCCGTGGGCAGGCGGCTGTGCCAGGGCTGCCTCCCCCAGCCCGGAGAGCCTCCCCGCGGGATCGCAGCCCTCCACAGCACGGGGGTGTGCGGGACCAGGAGAGGAGAGGAGGGTCTCCCCCAAACCTCCATCTCAGCCTCCTTCCTTGCCCTGGCCTTCAGGAGAGCAGACGCTGGCCCCTTCGGGGATCTGCTTGGAAGAGTCCAGGGAACTCCCTTTCCTTTTCCCTTTCCTTTTCCCTTTCTACTTCCCCTTTCCCCTTTCCCTTCCGGGGGTGCAGCCCCACAGGGATGAGCAAAGCGGCTTGGAAGAAACCAGCAATGGCCCCTCTCCTCCAGTTCCGACATCCACATTCCTCCCTCTCTGCCAGTTCTTGAGCCATATCCCACCCTCTCCCCAAGCTCCCACAGCCATATCTTTCCCTCTCCCCCAGCTCCCAGGGCCATCTCCCTCCCACTGCCCCAGTTCTGCAGCAAGGAGCAAACCGGCATGGAAGAAACCAGGCGTGGCCCCTCTCAGCATCCCCGGGGTTTTTATTTCAGAGGGACCCCGGGGGGCCCGGCCGCCCCGCTCAGAAGCGGAGCCGGGGCAGGCGGCGCGCGTGGTCCCCTGAGCCCGGCTCTTCCTCCCGCACCCTCCGCAGCCACGATGGGTCTTCGCTGGTCTCCGGCGGATGGTGGAGCCAGCTGCGCCCGTCGCTGTCCCACTGCCCAGACAGGGTCCGGACACGCTGGCGGGGCACGGGGGGGCTGCGCTCCCCAAGCTCGGCGGAGAATCTCCGGCGCCGGGGACCTGCGGGACCCTGCTGCTGCCGCCGCCGCCCCTGCCGCCCCGGCCCCAGCCCCGGCCCCGGCCCCGCGTAGGGATGGAAGCGGCCCTGGTGACGGCGGGCCACCCCAGCGTGGTCCTCCTCTACCCGCAGGCGGCGGATGGCCCTGATGGGCTGCCGGCAGAGCGGGCAGGTGGCAGCGACGGCGGTGGCAGCCCAGCGCTGGATGCAGGCATGGCAGAAGGCATGCCAGCACGGGTCCACGCCAGCGGGGTGTTCGAGGGGACCCAAGCAGATGGGGCAGGTGTCCCCCCGCCGGGAGCTCCTGGCGGCTCCCGGCGCCGCCGGCTCGTGCCTGGACGCCTCCAGTGCTGCTGCCGGGACTTGGTGTCCTGTCAGGTGCTGGCAGGACTTGATGTCTCGTCTGCTGCTGGCAGGACTTGATGGGTGCCGCTGGCGGGACTCAAAGGCTCGGGTTCCGCTGGCGGGACTCGGTGGCTCTCGGCCGCTGGCAGGTCACAACGTCTGGCGTGCCGTTGGCAGGACTCGATGGCTCGTGTGCTGCCCACAGGACTCGACGTCTCGTGTGCCACTGGCAGTACGTGACGCTGGCATGTATTGTTGCCCACCACAAGTGATGTCACGGGGTGACTGTGACTCTCTGGTGACATCACAGGGCTCTTGGGGGCGTACCCGGGCACCCGCTCAGGAGCTCCCCCAGCCTCAGAGACAGACCCTGGGATGCAAAGCCCATCGGGGCGTGTGCTTCACACCTCCACGGTTGCTCAGGCCCCTTTCCGGCAGTCCCTGTTGTTGTTGGTTGGTGTGCCAGCATCACACCCCCACCGACCAGCTGGGGTTGGCAGGGACCTCCGGAGGTCATCTGGTCCAAGCCCCTGCTGAAGGAGGGCCACCCAGAGCCCAGCGCTGGACACAGCACTCGAAGCACACGAAAGCATAACATGGGATTTAGGTGAATACGCTACATAAAGCCTCCATGGTTGAACTGCTGCTGTTTTGCACCCTGTCATTAAAGACTCAGCTATGCAGTGAAAAACTTGGAGCTTTTCCTGCTCTCTTTGGAGGTCTCTCTCGTGTCAATAACACAACTGCTAAGGAATGTCGAGGATGCTTTTTGTTCAATACGTCTTTACCTTCCGCTTGAAACACAGAAACACAAGCGCAACCAAAACAACAGATGGGTTTAAGAGTACATTCTGTAATGTGGAGAGAAAGGGGACATTCTGCTTAGCGTCACCCTCTTCCCAGGTAACCCCTCAAATCACAGAGGTGGCTGCTCAGTAGGTCATCATCACCCTGAAGTTAAGTGCTCCTTTCCCTGCAGCAACGAGGCAGATTGGACGTACAATTACGAGAGGAAAAAAAAGCTGATATACTGAAGAGATACTGGAGTGCCTCAGGCTGTATATTATCCAGCAGAGACACACTGTGTGGCAGAGAAACATCTCAAGAATTTGTCTTCAACGAGAAACTTACAGCCACGTGCCCGCTTTCTTCACTGAGGCACGCTACCTTCAGCGGGCACCATATTACACCATGCTCAGCATATAAAGGTGGGGAAAGAAGAAAGAAGCGGGTGACATTCGGAGTGATGGCATTTGTCTTCCCATGTAACCGTTACGTGTGATGGAGCCCTGCTTTCCTGGAGGTGGCTGAACACCTGCCTGCCGATGGGAAGTAGTGAGTGAATTCCTTGTTTTGCTGTGCTTCCATCCACAGCTTTTGGTTTACCTATTAAATTGTCTTTATCTCAACCCATGAGTTTTCTCACTTTTACTCTTCCGATTGTCTCCGCCATCCCACCGGGGGCGGGAGTGAGCAAGCGGCTGTGTGGTGCTTAGTTGCTGTCTGGGGTTAAACCACGACAGTTGCATTTTCTGTCTTGTAACCATCATTTCCACTCTTATATGGCCTACTGCGTTGGCCAGCATAACTTCTGATGCGGTTCAACTCAATTCTGGTGCGTGTCAGACTCTTTTAGATAGGTGTGGAGGGCTTGTGGTCCATGGAGAATGACTGCCAGATGACTAACAGGCACTTCTGGGGTGTGGAGGGACCGCTGGCCTATAGATAATGACTGCTGGAGGACTAAGTGCACTTCTGAGTTTGTGTAGACTTCCAAATTCATGTTGCCTTGAGGAAGACCCATGGGAAAACACCAGCTGCATGGAAATGCAAGTGTTTCCCCAAGGGTACATGGCTTTTTGTTTTGCTTTTGAGAAAGAAACCTGCAAAGAGGCTGCTATCGTTAATTTTAGTGACGTTTGGTAAAGTAATGTGTTGAATATTGCATGACTGAAAACATCACTATAAAAAATGGTAGTTTGTCTGTGTGTTCTGGATGCTTTGGTTTTGAACATCTGCTAATGGTGGTAGCTTCATACTGTCCTTAGATCCTATCTCAAGGCACAACAAGTGCTTAGGGTGAAGTTCCTCATCCATGATAGTGGATCTGAATACATATTTCAAATAGACTTCTTATAATTTTGAATTTTTGGGGGCCAACTTCTTGTCACATCTGATTTGATTGTCCTTGGTTTTGCCTCATCACGTGCCTGGCGAAGAGGTCATAGGAGGAGCTGCCGGTCAGCGCTGCCATTTCCATGTTGGTCACTTGTGCTGGTGTTATCATGGTTATCTTTGTAGAAGTCAGTTCTTTGCTGGCCGAGGAGGGACACAAGGGTGCTTGGCATAGAATTACCAAGGGAATTTATTATCTCATTGTGTTGTGTTTGTGTAGCGAGGGAGGGGCTACAGGGGTGGCTCCTGTGAGAAGCTACTAGAAGCTTCCCTGGCTCCAACCTGGACCTGCCTCTGGCCAAGGCCGAGCCAATCAGCAATGGTGGTTGTGCCTCTGTGATAGCATATTTAAGAAGGGGAAAAAGGCTCCTGAGAGAGAGGGTAAGATGGAGGAGGAAGAAGAGGAAGAGGAGGAAGAAGAAGAGCTACTGTACAAAAAGAGGAGGAGAGGAAGAAGATGGGAGAAGAAGAAGAGGAGCTCCAGTGAGGAGAGGAGTGGGATGTGAGAGGAACAACCGTGCACACACCGAGGTCAGTGAAGAAGGAGAGGGAGGAGGTGCACCGGAGCAGAGATTCCCCTGCAGCCCATGGAAGACCCCACGCCGGAGCAGGTGGCTGGGCCCAGAGAAGGCCGTGACTCCGTGGGAAAGCCCACGCTGGAGCAGTTTGCGGAGGACTGCAGTGCGTGGAAAGGACTTGAGTTGGAGAAACTCATGGAGGGCTGACCCCCGTGAGCAGGACCCCACGCTGGAGCAGGGGAAGAGTGTGAGGAGTCCTCCCCCTGAGGAGGAAGCAGCAGCAGAAACAATGTGTGATGAACTGACTGCAACCCCCATTCCTGTCCCCCTGCGCCGCTGGCAGGGAGGAGGTAGAGGAATCGGGAGCAAAGCTGAGCCCGGGAAGAAGGGAGGGTCGGGGGGAAGGTGTGTTTCTAAGATATGGTTCTATTTCTCATCATTCTACTCTGATTTGGTTGTTAACAAATTAAATTGGTTTATTTTTCCCCCAAAATCGAGTCTGTTTTGCCTGTGACCATAATTGGTGAGTCCGTCCTGTCCTTGTCGCAACCCACGAGCTTTTGTTGTCTTCTCTCTTTCCCCATCCCGCCGGGAGGGGGAGGAGTGAGCGAGCGGCTGCGTGGTGCTTGGTGGCCGGCTGGGCTTAAACCACGACACTCATATTAGCTATGTGCATAGTGCTGCCCCAGCCTAATGCATGGGGGACCCTGATACAGAGGAAAGCAGGGTTTATTTATGTTACAATGCAGTTGTGTAGACCAATCAAATTACTCATGTTAAGGAGTGGGCTAATCAGTTACTATTGCTTGTGTAATCAGTATGTGCTTGTCCCATGCAGGATCAGTGTGTGCTTGCCCCATGCAGGTGGTGTGGATGTATGGTCAGTGGTGTGTTAATCTTCATTGTTCTAAACCGATGTCCCGTGCAGGTGGCGGGGTTTATCCTGGATTCTGGTCAATTCCTGTTCTGGCCGTGGTTATATGCCTGGGGGTTTTTTGAAAGATGTATCTTCTAGTGTTCTGTTCTCAGTATGGGGTGTTCTCAGCCAGTAAGAGCTGGCTTAAGTTGGGTCTTAAGGTCACATCGACCCTGAGGTAAAAGCTCATAGTCCCAGGTAGTGTTCATTCTTCTCAGCAAGCCATACTGCAGTTAGTTAGAATCTTGTGTTTCACATTGCCAAAGGGTACTTCTGACTATGGGGGAACAATGCTTGCAGAGGATGGAACTGTTGGAGATATGCGAGAAACAAAAGCAAAGGATGCTACTTAGTTAACGAGGCGTGACCTTGAGAAGAGAAACAAGATGACACCATAAGTAAGTCAGTGGGTAAAGACATACCAAGATAAGCACAGGGGCAATCAAAGAGCTACTTGAACTGTGAGTGAACTATCCTAATTAACGTACTAGAAAACCCACCCTTGGGTAGGGAGAGCCCCCTACCAACAGAAGCCCCTTCCTCACAGAACATGCGCAGTAAAAAAGGAGGACACTGCGACTTTAAGTGGAGATGAGACTTGCGAGAACCAATAGGAACGAGAGTAACTAAGCAAAACAGTAAAAATACTGATAGCTGTTGCTGGAAAGGTATAAAATGCTTTACCGCGTGTTAACCGGGCGTGCTGGCTTTGTGGAGTTACCACCTAGCGCCCATCTCTGCGCAGACACGAAATAAACAAATATCTCGACTCTGTGTGTTAATCGGCTTCTTTGCACACCGGGTGAAAGAATCCTGACTTTTGGGACAGCACAGGTACTGGCCGGGGAGCGAGACAAGGTGGGCCAGCTCCAGCAGCTCGGGCAGGAACTGGGCTGGGGGCTCCGGGCCGTGGCGTCCCCAGCTCCTGCTCCAGGGTGCGGACATAGCGCAGCATGAAGAGCTCCAGCGACAGGCTCTCGTAGTCGGCCAGCCCCCCCCCGGCCCTCGCCACCAACTGCTCCGGGGAGAGCGGGGCGCGGCCGGCGGCGAGGGGCGGCGGGAGGCGGCGTTCCGCCAGCCGCCCAGAAGCCGCTGGATGGCCGCCCTCTGCCGCGCCAGGCGGGCCGCCCCCCCCTCCCCGGTCCCCGCTGCCTCCCCTCGGGGGTCCCCGGGGGCCGGCGGGGGGGGCCCGTAGGCGGACCGTCTCCAGTGGCTCAGGAAGAGCATCACGATCCGCTCCTTCCTCAGGCTGCCCCACTCCGGCCCCGGCCCCGGCCCCGGCCCCGGCCCCGGCCCCGGGGAGCCGCCGCCGTCGGCAAACGCTTCCTCGCAGCTGATGCCCGAGTCGCTGGCGGCCTCCGCACCGCTCCCCCCAGCCGCCTTCCCCTCCGCCGCCCCCCACGCGGGCTCGAAGGCGCCGCGGAGGCTGCGGACGCAGACCCCGCACTGCCGCATCTCCCGCTGCGCCAGGCTGCCCGCCGGCTCCCGGGGCTGCCCGCCGGCGGCGGCGGGGGGAGCGGCCGCGGCGGCGGCGGGGGAGGCGACCCGCGCCCCCTCGGCGTGGGCCAGCAGCGCGGCCAGGCTGCTGCCGGCGCCGGCCAGGCGGCCACCCCAGAGGGGCAGGGGCTGCCCGGGGGCGGGCGGGGGGCTGCGCACGGTGATGCTGAGCAGCGGGGCGGGCAGGAGGGCGCGCAGCTTCCGCGCCAGGCGCCGCAGCTCGCCCTGGTACGCCTCGCCCCGCCGCCGCCGCCGCCGCCGCCGCCGCAGCCGCAGGCTCTCCCCCGCCCGCTCCAGCTGCTGCAGGTCTGCCTCGGTCAGCAGCTCCCCGAAGGGGCCCGGCACGGCCTGGCGGGACGGCGAGAAGCGCCAGGAGCCCGCGTCCTGCGGAGAGGGGCCGGCAGCGTCCCCCCCCCGGGCCGGCAGCCTGCGCCCCCCGGCCCCGGGACGCCCCGTCCCTGGCCGCCCGCCGCCTCCTCGTCCGCCAGCCGCGCCCGCAGCCGGCGCACCATCGCCTGCCGCTTCCACTCGGGGATGGGGCGGCCCCGCTCGTCGTGCGTGGGCACCAGGGAGTCCGCGTCCGCCTCCGCGGCGTCCGGCCCGGGGGGGTCCGCCGGCTCGGCCGCCCCACCCTACACGGGCAGAGGCACGGGGGGCTCGGGAATGGGGGGGGGCGGCAGCCGAGGGGCCGAGCCGGGGGCCGCGGGCGGAGGCAGCGACCTACCGGGTGGGCGCCGAAGGGCGCCGGGATCCTGGCCCGCTGCGAGGGCTTGCGGAGCTCCATCCCCCGCCGGGCCGGGTGGCTGCCGGGGGGAGAGGCGCAGGCCTCCTTCTGGAGGAGAGCAGGCGAGGGGAGATGGGCCCCCAACACCCCCACGGTCCCCCACGCGTGACCGGGTGCGGGCTGCCCCGGGAGGATGCCCGGCACATCGCCCGGTCCTTGCAGGGAACCCTCCCTGGAAAAGACCCCCGGGTGGGCGTTTCCTTCCGAAGACGGGACGGATCTGCGGAGCCCCCGCTGCCCCCTCTCCCCCCGAGGGACATCGTGATGCCCCTGCAGCCGAGGGCCAAGCCCGGGGCCGCCCCCATCGCCACCAGCCCTTCTCCGGGCGCGCCGTGCGCCCGGCACAGCCGGCCCACTCGCCGGGGGGCGATGGGCCTTCCCTGGGGGATGGGGGTGCCTGCAGCCCCAGCCCCAGCGGGCCCTTACCTGCTGCGGGGGGCTGAGCCGGCCGCCGGGGACAGGAATCACCTGGGAGCCCCCCGCCGAGGGCAGGTGCTTGGGTCCTGTCCTGCTCTGCCCGGGCAGCACCCAAAGGTGGGTGCGGCTGCACCCCCAAAGTCCCCACACGGGGAGCAATGCACACTGCAGGGCGGGAGGGGAGGCCGGAGGGGTCCGGCAGCCCTGGAGTGGGCAGGGGCCACGGCTGCAGCGCTGGGGCAGGGCAGAGAGCCCCGGGAGCATCGCATGAAGATTTGACGGGGGCATCGAGTGGCAGCGCCCGGGGCTCAGGGGGCGGCGCTGGCGCCGGTGCTGGAAAGAGCGGCTCGGTGGCTTGGCTCCAAGCCTCGTCCCGCTCCTCGGGCCAGCGGAGAACGGCCGAAGCTGGTCCCGGCGCCTGCCCCTGCACGTGGCCAGGCCAGGTTTTGGGGACAGAGGAAGGGTTTTGGCACAGAGGGCAGGTACCGGCAGTGGGGGACCTTCGGCAGAGGGACCTGCTGCACTGCTGCCCGGACATCTGTTACCGATACGCAGCCGCGTTTGTGTTCTTTCACTCCACCGCCATCCATTCTATATGGCCAGGATGGATTAGTGGGGCTCGCTTACACGGGAGAAGTTCCATCGAGGGGCTGGAATACAATCAAGAAGCAGCAGATCACAGCCTTTAAACACCGATCGCCCAGCGAGGATCCATTACAGATTCAGCTTCCATTACAGGTTCGGCTTCAGATGACCCCTCCCCGGCCCCGGCACGGGCTGATGCCCGGCACAGAGCGGCTCTCGTGGGGGGATGAGCCGACGCCACCCTGCAATCCAGCCGCAGCACCAGAGCGGGTTACGCTGTGCCGGCGGCAGCGCGGTGCCCTGCAGTATTGATGGGGATGTGGTACGAAAGACGGGAACACGGCCCGGTGCCGGAGGCGCCGTGCATCTCAGGTTAAGCAGCCAGATCGCACGTGAGCCCGGTCCCGTCTCGTTGCGGGCATGGCGGGCGAGGGCCGGAGCTTTGCCAGCTGCTGGGCCAAGGGGGGGATTTTGCCAAAAGCCCTGCGAGGGTTGGATCTTCCTCTAGGTACCAGAAAGCCGCTCACAAGCATCCTGCCTCCTGCTCCCCTGGAGTGCCGGGGAAGGACAGAAAGGGCCACCTCGATGCCCGATGTGGCCTGGGACCTTCGACGAGAGGATGCTGCTCAGAGGCAGCCTTTGGGAAGTACCAAAGAGCCACCTCCCTCTTGCCAGCATTTTCTGATCTAAATCTCCGTGAGATTTTCATCTTTGCATCCATCTCGGGGCAGAAGGCACCGAGAGGCCGTGGTCGCCCTGAGCAGCCTCACCCCACGCTCGGCTGCCCTTGCTGGGGCAGACGTGGCCCCCAAGACTCTCGACACCAACGTTTGGGTCCGCTCACTGGGAAGCAAGGTCTGCCAAGGCAGCAGGCAGGTGTGGGCAGCAGCTCAGCCCCAACGCCGGGAGCTCCCCAGCCACCCGCTCCGTGGGAGGGGACGGAGTGGGGCGGCAGCGAGGGCCTGGCACTCTTTGGGGCACGCTGCCAATGCACAGCTCTTGGGGATGCCCTGGAGCGGGGAAGGGCTCCGGGTTTCCCTGAAGAAGAGACTCCCTAAATACGAGGCACATCCCGGCTGGGGCCGCTTCTCCCGTGGGCAGGCGGCTGTGCCAGGGCTGCCTCCCCCAGCCCGGAGAGCCTCCCCGTGGGATCGCAGCCCTCCACAGCACGGGGGTGTGCGGGACCAGGAGAGGAGAGGAGGGTCTCCCCCAAACCTCCATCTCAGCCTCCTTCCTTGCCCTGGCCTTCAGGAGAGCAGACGCTGGCCCCTTCGGGGATCTGCTTGGAAGAGTCCAGGGAACTCCCTTTCCTTTTCCCTTTCCTTTTCCCTTTCTACTTCCCCTTTCCCGTTTCCCTTCCGGGGGTGCAGCCCCACAGGGATGAGCAAAGCGGCTTGGAAGAAACCAGCAATGGCCCCTCTCCTCCAGTTCCGACATCCACATTGCTCCCTCTCTGCCAGTTCTTGAGCCATATCCCACCCTCTCCCCAAGCTCCCACAGCCATATCCTTCCCTCTCCCCCAGCTCCCAGGGCCATCTCCCTCCCACTGCCCCAGTTCTGCAGCAAGGAGCAAACCGGCACGGAAGAAACCAGGCGTGGCCCCTCTCAGCATCCCCGGGGTTTTTATTTCAGAGGGACCCCGGGGGGCCCGGCCGCCCCGCTCAGAAGCGGAGCCGGGGCAGGCGGCGCGCGTGGTCCCCTGAGCCCGGCTCTTCCTCCCGCACCCTCCGCAGCCACGATGGGTCTTCGCTGGTCTCCGGCGGATGGTGGAGCCAGCTGCGCCCGTCGCTGTCCCACTGCCCAGACAGGGTCCGGACACGCTGGCGGGGCACGGGGGGGCTGCGCTCCCCAAGCTCGGCGGAGAATCTCCGGCGCCGGGGACCTGCGGGACCCTGCTGCTGCCGCCGCCGCCCCTGCCGCCCCGGCCCCAGCCCCGGCCCCGGCCCCGCGTAGGGATGGAAGCGGCCCTGGTGACGGCGGGCCACCCCAGCGTGGTCCTCCTCTACCCGCAGGCGGCGGATGGCCCTGATGGGCTGCCGGCAGAGCGGGCAGGTGGCAGCGACGGCGGTGGCAGCCCAGCGCTGGATGCAGGCATGGCAGAAGGCATGCCAGCACGGGTCCACGCCAGCGGGGTGTTCGAGGGGACCCAAGCAGATGGGGCAGGTGTCCCCCCGCCGGGAGCTCCTGGCGGCTCCCGGCGCCGCCGGCTCGTGCCTGGACGCCTCCAGTGCTGCTGCCGGGACTCGGTGTCCTGTCAGGTGCTGGCAGGACTTGATGTCTCGTCTGCTGCTGGCAGGACTTGATGGGTGCCGCTGGCGGGACTCAAAGGCTCGGGTTCCGCTGGCGGGACTCGGTGGCTCTCGGCCGCTGGCAGGTCACAACGTCTGGCGTGCCGTTGGCAGGACTCGACGGCTCGTGTGCTGCCCACAGGACTCGACGTCTCGTGTGCCACTGGCAGTACGTGACGCTGGCATGTATTGTTGCCCACCACAAGTGATGTCACGGGGTGACTGTGACTCTCTGGTGACATCACAGGGCTCTTGGGGGCGTACCCGGGCACCCGCCCAGGAGCTCCCCCAGCCTCAGAGACAGACCCTGGGATGCAAAGCCCATCGGGGCGTGTGCTTCACACCTCCACGGTTGCTCAGGCCCCTTTCCGGCAGTCCCTGTTGTTGGTGGTTGGTGTGCCAGCATCACACCCCCACCGACCGGCTGGGGTTGGCAGGGACCTCCGGAGGTCATCTGGTCCAAGCCCCTGCTGAAGGAGGGCCACCCAGAGCCCAGCGCTGGACACAGCACTCGAAGCACACGAAAGCATAACATGGGATTTAGGTGAATACGCTACATAAAGCCTCCATGGTTGAACCGCTGCTGTTTTGCACCCTGTCATTAAAGACTCAGCTATGCAGTGAAAAACTTGGAGCTTTTCCTGCTCTCTTTGGAGGTCTCTCTCGTGTCAATAACACAACTGCTAAGGAATGTCGAGGATGCTTTTTGTTCAATACGTCTTTACCTTCCGCTTGAAACACAGAAACACAAGCGCAACCAAAACAACAGATGGGTTTAAGAGTACATTCTGTAATGTGGAGAGAAAGGGGACATTCTGCTTAGCGTCACCCTCTTCCCAGGTAACCCCTCAAATCACAGAGGTGGCTGCTCAGTAGGTCATCATCACCCTGAAGTTAAGTGCTCCTTTCCCTGCAGCAACGAGGCAGATTGGACGTACAATTACGAGAGGAAAAAAAAGCTGATATACTGAAGAGATACTGGAGTGCCTCAGGCTGTATATTATCCAGCAGAGACACACTGTGTGGCAGAGAAACATCTCAAGAATTTGTCTTCAACGAGAAACTTACAGCCACGTGCCCGCTTTCTTCACTGAGGCACGCTACCTTCAGCGGGCACCATATTACACCATGCTCAGCATATAAAGGTGGGGAAAGAAGAAAGAAGCGGGTGACATTCGGAGTGATGGCATTTGTCTTCCCATGTAACCGTTACGTGTGATGGAGCCCTGCTTTCCTGGAGGTGGCTGAACACCTGCCTGCCGATGGGAAGTAGTGAGTGAATTCCTTGTTTTGCTGTGCTTCCATCCACAGCTTTTGGTTTACCTATTAAATTGTCTTTATCTCAACCCATGAGTTTTCTCACTTTTACTCTTCCGATTGTCTCCGCCATCCCACCGGGGGCGGGAGTGAGCAAGCGGCTGTGTGGTGCTTAGTTGCTGTCTGGGGTTAAACCACGACAGTTGCATTTTCTGTCTTGTAACCATCATTTCCACTCTTATATGGCCTACTGCGTTGGCCAGCATAACTTCTGATGCGGTTCAACTCAATTCTGGTGCGTGTCAGACTCTTTTAGATAGGTGTGGAGGGCTTGTGGTCCATGGAGAATGACTGCCAGATGACTAACAGGCACTTCTGGGGTGTGGAGGGACCGCTGGCCTATAGATAATGACTGCTGGAGGACTAAGTGCACTTCTGAGTTTGTGTAGACTTCCAAATTCATGTTGCCTTGAGGAAGACCCATGGGAAAACACCAGCTGCATGGAAATGCAAGTGTTTCCCCAAGGGTACATGGCTTTTTGTTTTGCTTTTGAGAAAGAAACCTGCAAAGAGGCTGCTATCGTTAATTTTAGTGACGTTTGGTAAAGTAATGTGTTGAATATTGCATGACTGAAAACATCACTAAAAAAAATGGTAGTTTGTCTGTGTGTTCTGGATGCTTTGGTTTTGAACATCTGCTAATGGTGGTAGCTTCATACTGTCCTTAGATCCTATCTCAAGGCACAACAAGTGCTTAGGGTGAAGTTCCTCATCCATGATAGTGGATCTGAATACATATTTCAAATAGACTTCTTATAATTTTGAATTTTTGGGGGCCAACTTCTTGTCACATCTGATTTGATTGTCCTTGGTTTTGCCTCATCACGTGCCTGGCGAAGAGGTCATAGGAGGAGCTGCCGGTCAGCGCTGCCATTTCCATGTTGGTCACTTGTGCTGGTGTTATCATGGTTATCTTTGTAGAAGTCAGTTCTTTGCTGGCCGAGGAGGGACACAAGGGTGCTTGGCATAGAATTACCAAGGGAATTTATTATCTCATTGTGTTGTGTTTGTGTAGCGAGGGAGGGGCTACAGGGGTGGCTCCTGTGAGAAGCTACTAGAAGCTTCCCTGGCTCCAACCTGGACCTGCCTCTGGCCAAGGCCGAGCCAATCAGCAATGGTGGTTGTGCCTCTGTGATAGCATATTTAAGAAGGGGAAAAAGGCTCCTGAGAGAGAGGGTAAGATGGAGGAGGAAGAAGAGGAAGAGGAGGAAGAAGAAGAGCTACTGTACAAAAAGAGGAGGAGAGGAAGAAGATGGGAGAAGAAGAAGAGGAGCTCCAGTGAGGAGAGGAGTGGGATGTGAGAGGAACAACCGTGCACACACCGAGGTCAGTGAAGAAGGAGAGGGAGGAGGTGCACCGGAGCAGAGATTCCCCTGCAGCCCATGGAAGACCCCACGCCGGAGCAGGTGGCTGGGCCCAGAGAAGGCCGTGACTCCGTGGGAAAGCCCACGCTGGAGCAGTTTGCGGAGGACTGCAGTGCGTGGAAAGGACTTGAGTTGGAGAAACTCATGGAGGGCTGACCCCCGTGAGCAGGACCCCACGCTGGAGCAGGGGAAGAGTGTGAGGAGTCCTCCCCCTGAGGAGGAAGCAGCAGCAGAAACAATGTGTGATGAACTGACTGCAACCCCCATTCCTGTCCCCCTGCGCCGCTGGCAGGGAGGAGGTAGAGGAATCGGGAGCAAAGCAGAGCCCGGGAAGAAGGGAGGGTCGGGGGGAAGGTGTGTTTCTAAGATATGGTTCTATTTCTCATCATTCTACTCTGATTTGGTTGTTAACAAATTAAATTGGTCTATTTTTCCCCCAAAATCGAGTCTGTTTTGCCTGTGACCATAATTGGCGAGTCCGTCCTGTCCTTGTCGCAACCCACGAGCTTTTGTTGTCTTCTCTCTTGCCCATCCCGCCGGGAGGGGGAGGAGTGAGCGAGCGGCTGCGTGGTGCTTGGTGGCCGGCTGGGCTTAAACCACGACACTCATATTAGCTATGTGCATAGTGCTGCCCCAGCCTAATGCATGGGGGACCCTGATACAGAGGAAAGCAGGGTTTATTTATGTTACAATGCAGTTGTGTAGACCAATCAAATTACTCATGTTAAGGAGTGGGCTAATCAGTTACTATTGCTTGTGTAATCAGTATGTGCTTGTCCCATGCAGGATCAGTGTGTGCTTGCCCCATGCAGGTGGTGTGGATGTATGGTCAGTGGTGTGTTAATCTTCATTGTTCTAAACCGATGTCCCGTGCAGGTGGCGGGGTTTATCCTGGATTCTGGTCAATTCCTGTTCTGGCCGTGGTTATATGCCTGGGGGTTTTTTGAAAGATGTATCTTCTAGTGTTCTGTTCTCAGTATGGGGTGTTCTCAGCCAGTAAGAGCTGGCTTAAGTTGGGTCTTAAGGTCACATCGACCCTGAGGTAAAAGCTCATAGTCCCAGGTAGTGTTCATTCTTCTCAGCAAGCCATACTGCAGTTAGTTAGAATCTTGTGTTTCACATTGCCAAAGGGTACTTCTGACTATGGGGGAACAATGCTTGCAGAGGATGGAACTGTTGGAGATATGCGAGAAACAAAAGCAAAGGATGCTACTTAGTTAACGAGGCGCGACCTTGAGAAGAGAAACAAGATGACACCATAAGTAAGTCAGTGGGTAAAGACATACCAAGATAAGCACAGGGGCAACCAAAGAGCTACCTGAACTGTGAGTGAACTATCCTAATTAACGTACTAGAAAACCCACCCTTGGGTAGGGAGAGCCCCCTACCAACAGAAGCCCCTTCCTCACAGAACATGCGCAGTAAAAAAGGAGGACACTGCGACTTTAAGTGGAGATGAGACTTGCGAGAACCAATAGGAACGAGAGTAACTAAGCAAAACAGTAAAAATACTGATAGCTGTTGCTGGAAAGGTATAAAATGCTTTACCGCGTGTTAACCGGGCGTGCTGGCTTTGTGGAGTTACCACCTAGCGCCCATCTCTGCGCAGACATGAAATAAACAAATATCTCGACTCTGTGTGTTAATCGGCTTCTTTGCACACCGGGTGAAAGAATCCTGACTTTTGGCACAGCACAGGTACTGGCCGGGGAGCGAGACAAAGTGGGCCAGCTCCAGCAGCTCGGGCAGGAACTGGGCTGGGGGCTCCGGGTCGTGGCGTCCCCAGCTCCTGCTCCAGGGTGCGGACATAGCGCAGCATGAAGAGCTCCAGCGACAGGCTCTCGTAGTCGGCCAGCCCCCCCCCGGCCCTCGCCACCAACTGCTCCGGGGAGAGCGGGGCGCGGCCGGCGGCGCGGGGCGGCGGGGGCGGGGGGCGGCGGGAGGCGGCGTTCCGCCAGCCGCCCAGAAGCCGCTGGATGGCCGCCCTCTGCCGCGCCAGGCGGGCCGCCCCCCCCTCCCCGGTCCCCGCTGCCTCCCCTCGGGGGTCCCCGGGGGCCGGCGGGGGGGGCCCGTAGGCGGACCGTCTCCAGTGGCTCAGGAAGAGCATCACGATCCGCTCCTTCCTCAGGCTGCCCCACTCCGGCCCCGGCCCCGGCCCCGGCCCCGGCCCCGGCCCCGGGGAGCCGCCGCCGTCGGCAAACGCTTCCTCGCAGCTGATGCCCGAGTCGCTGGCGGCCTCCGCACCGCTCCCCCCAGCCGCCTTCCCCTCCGCCGCCCCCCACGCGGGCTCGAAGGCGCCGCGGAGGCTGCGGACGCAGACCCCGCACTGCCGCATCTCCCGCTGCGCCAGGCTGCCCGCCGGCTCCCGGGGCTGCCCGCCGGCGGCGGCGGGGGGAGCGGCCGCGGCGGCGGCGGGGGAGGCGACCCGCGCCCCCTCGGCGTGGGCCAGCAGCGCGGCCAGGCTGCTGCCGGCGCCGGCCAGGCGGCCACCCCAGAGGGGCAGGGGCTGCCCGGGGGCGGGCGGGGGGCTGCGCACGGTGATGCTGAGCAGCGGGGCGGGCAGGAGGGCGCGCAGCTTCCGCGCCAGGCGCCGCAGCTCGCCCTGGTACGCCTCGCCCCGCCGCCGCCGCCGCCGCCGCCGCCGCAGCCGCAGGCTCTCCCCCGCCCGCTCCAGCTGCTGCAGGTCTGCCTCGGTCAGCAGCTCCCCGAAGGGGCCCGGCACGGCCTGGCGGGACGGCGAGAAGCGCCAGGAGCCCGCGTCCTGCGGAGAGGGGCCGGCAGCGTCCCCCCCCCGGGCCGGCAGCCTGCGCCCCCCGGCCCCGGGACGCCCCGTCCCTGGCCGCCCGCCGCCTCCTCGTCCGCCAGCCGCGCCCGCAGCCGGCGCACCATCGCCTGCCGCTTCCACTCGGGGATGGGGCGGCCCCGCTCGTCGTGCGTGGGCACCAGGGAGTCCGCGTCCGCCTCCGCGGCGTCCGGCCCGGGGGGGTCCGCCGGCTCGGCCGCCCCACCCTACACGGGCAGAGGCACGGGGGGCTCGGGAATGGGGGGGGGCGGCAGCCGAGGGGCCGAGCCGGGGGCCGCGGGCGGAGGCAGCGACCTACCGGGTGGGCGCCGAAGGGCGCCGGGATCCTGGCCCGCTGCGAGGGCTTGCGGAGCTCCATCCCCCGCCGGGCCGGGTGGCTGCCGGGGGGAGAGGCGCAGGCCTCCTTCTGGAGGAGAGCAGGCGAGGGGAGATGGGCCCCCAACACCCCCACGGTCCCCCACGCGTGACCGGGTGCGGGCTGCCCCGGGAGGATGCCCGGCACATCGCCCGGTCCTTGCAGGGAACCCTCCCTGGAAAAGACCCCCGGGTGGGCGTTTCCTTCCGAAGACGGGACGGATCTGCGGAGCCCCCGCTGCCCCCTCTCCCCCCGAGGGACATCGTGATGCCCCTGCAGCCGAGGGCCAAGCCCGGGGCCGCCCCCATCGCCACCAGCCCTTCTCCGGGCGCGCCGTGCGCCCGGCACAGCCGGCCCACTCGCCGGGGGGCGATGGGCCTTCCCTGGGGGATGGGGGTGCCTGCAGTCCCAGCCCCAGCGGGCCCTTACCTGCTGCGGGGGGCTGAGCCGGCCGCCGGGGACAGGAATCACCTGGGAGCCCCCCGCCGAGGGCAGGTGCTTGGGTCCTGTCCTGCTCTGCCCGGGCAGCACCCAAAGGTGGGTGCGGCTGCACCCCCAAAGTCCCCACACGGGGAGCAATGCACACTGCAGGGCGGGAGGGGAGGCCGGAGGGGTCCGGCAGCCCTGGAGTGGGCAGGGGCCACGGCTGCAGCGCTGGGGCAGGGCAGAGAGCCCCGGGAGCATCGCATGAAGATTTGACGGGGGCATCGAGTGGCAGCGCCCGGGGCTCAGTGGGCGGCGCTGGCGCCGGTGCTGGAAAGAGCGGCTCGGTGGCTTGGCTCCAAGCCTCGTCCCGCTCCTCGGGCCAGCGGAGAACGGCCGAAGCTGGTCCCGGCGCCTGCCCCTGCACGTGGCCAGGCCAGGTTTTGGGGACAGAGGAAGGGTTTTGGCACAGAGGGCAGGTACCGGCAGTGGGGGACCTTCGGCAGAGGGACCTGCTGCACTGCTGCCCGGACATCTGTTACCGATACGCAGCCGCGTTTGTGTTCTTTCACTCCACCGCCATCCATTCTATATGGCCAGGATGGATTAGTGGGGCTCGCTTACACGGGAGAAGTTCCATCGAGGGGCTGGAATACAATCAAGAAGCAGCAGATCACAGCCTTTAAACACCGATCGCCCAGCGAGGATCCATTACAGATTCAGCTTCCATTACAGGTTCGGCTTCAGATGACCCCTCCCCGGCCCCGGCACGGGCTGATGCCCGGCACAGAGCGGCTCTCGTGGGGGGATGAGCCGACGCCACCCTGCAATCCAGCCGCAGCACCAGAGCGGGTTACGCTGTGCCGGCGGCAGCGCGGTGCCCTGCAGTATTGATGGGGATGTGGTACGAAAGACGGGAACACGGCCCGGTGCCGGAGGCGCCGTGCATCTCAGGTTAAGCAGCCAGATCGCACGTGAGCCCGGTCCCGTCTCGTTGCGGGCATGGCGGGCGAGGGCCGGAGCTTTGCCAGCTGCTGGGCCAAGGGGGGGATTTTGCCAAAAGCCCTGCGAGGGTTGGATCTTCCTCTAGGTACCAGAAAGCCGCTCACAAGCATCCTGCCTCCTGCTCCCCTGGAGTGCCGGGGAAGGACAGAAAGGGCCACCTCGATGCCCGATGTGGCCTGGGACCTTCGACGAGAGGATGCTGCTCAGAGGCAGCCTTTGGGAAGTACCAAAGAGCCACCTCCCTCTTGCCAGCATTTTCTGATCTAAATCTCCGTGAGATTTTCATCTTTGCATCCATCTCGGGGCAGAAGGCACCGAGAGGCCGTGGTCGCCCTGAGCAGCCTCACCCCACGCTCGGCTGCCCTTGCTGGGGCAGACGTGGCCCCCAAGACTCTCGACACCAACGTTTGGGTCCGCTCACTGGGAAGCAAGGTCTGCCAAGGCAGCAGGCAGGTGTGGGCAGCAGCTCAGCCCCAACGCCGGGAGCTCCCCAGCCACCCGCTCCGTGGGAGGGGACGGAGTGGGGCGGCAGCGAGGGCCTGGCACTCTTTGGGGCACGCTGCCAATGCACAGCTCTTGGGGATGCCCTGGAGCGGGGAAGGGCTCCGGGTTTCCCTGAAGAAGAGACTCCCTAAATACGAGGCACATCCCGGCTGGGGCCGCTTCTCCCGTGGGCAGGCGGCTGTGCCAGGGCTGCCTCCCCCAGCCCGGAGAGCCTCCCCGTGGGATCGCAGCCCTCCACAGCACGGGGGTGTGCGGGACCAGGAGAGGAGAGGAGGGTCTCCCCCAAACCTCCATCTCAGCCTCCTTCCTTGCCCTGGCCTTCAGGAGAGCAGACGCTGGCCCCTTCGGGGATCTGCTTGGAAGAGTCCAGGGAACTCCCTTTCCTTTTCCCTTTCCTTTTCCCTTTCTACTTCCCCTTTCCCGTTTCCCTTCCGGGGGTGCAGCCCCACAGGGATGAGCAAAGCGGCTTGGAAGAAACCAGCAATGGCCCCTCTCCTCCAGTTCCGACATCCACATTGCTCCCTCTCTGCCAGTTCTTGAGCCATATCCCACCCTCTCCCCAAGCTCCCACAGCCATATCCTTCCCTCTCCCCCAGCTCCCAGGGCCATCTCCCTCCCACTGCCCCAGTTCTGCAGCAAGGAGCAAACCGGCACGGAAGAAACCAGGCGTGGCCCCTCTCAGCATCCCCGGGGTTTTTATTTCAGAGGGACCCCGGGGGGCCCGGCCGCCCCGCTCAGAAGCGGAGCCGGGGCAGGCGGCGCGCGTGGTCCCCTGAGCCCGGCTCTTCCTCCCGCACCCTCCGCAGCCACGATGGGTCTTCGCTGGTCTCCGGCGGATGGTGGAGCCAGCTGCGCCCGTCGCTGTCCCACTGCCCAGACAGGGTCCGGACACGCTGGCGGGGCACGGGGGGGCTGCGCTCCCCAAGCTCGGCGGAGAATCTCCGGCGCCGGGGACCTGCGGGACCCTGCTGCTGCCGCCGCCGCCCCTGCCGCCCCGGCCCCAGCCCCGGCCCCGGCCCCGCGTAGGGATGGAAGCGGCCCTGGTGACGGCGGGCCACCCCAGCGTGGTCCTCCTCTACCCGCAGGCGGCGGATGGCCCTGATGGGCTGCCGGCAGAGCGGGCAGGTGGCAGCGACGGCGGTGGCAGCCCAGCGCTGGATGCAGGCATGGCAGAAGGCATGCCAGCACGGGTCCACGCCAGCGGGGTGTTCGAGGGGACCCAAGCAGATGGGGCAGGTGTCCCCCCGCCGGGAGCTCCTGGCGGCTCCCGGCGCCGCCGGCTCGTGCCTGGACGCCTCCAGTGCTGCTGCCGGGACTCGGTGTCCTGTCAGGTGCTGGCAGGACTTGATGTCTCGTCTGCTGCTGGCAGGACTTGATGGGTGCCGCTGGCGGGACTCAAAGGCTCGGGTTCCGCTGGCGGGACTCGGTGGCTCTCGGCCGCTGGCAGGTCACAACGTCTGGCGTGCCGTTGGCAGGACTCGACGGCTCGTGTGCTGCCCACAGGACTCGACGTCTCGTGTGCCACTGGCAGTACGTGACGCTGGCATGTATTGTTGCCCACCACAAGTGATGTCACGGGGTGACTGTGACTCTCTGGTGACATCACAGGGCTCTTGGGGGCGTACCCGGGCACCCGCCCAGGAGCTCCCCCAGCCTCAGAGACAGACCCTGGGATGCAAAGCCCATCGGGGCGTGTGCTTCACACCTCCACGGTTGCTCAGGCCCCTTTCCGGCAGTCCCTGTTGTTGGTGGTTGGTGTGCCAGCATCACACCCCCACCGACCGGCTGGGGTTGGCAGGGACCTCCGGAGGTCATCTGGTCCAAGCCCCTGCTGAAGGAGGGCCACCCAGAGCCCAGCGCTGGACACAGCACTCGAAGCACACGAAAGCATAACATGGGATTTAGGTGAATACGCTACATAAAGCCTCCATGGTTGAACCGCTGCTGTTTTGCACCCTGTCATTAAAGACTCAGCTATGCAGTGAAAAACTTGGAGCTTTTCCTGCTCTCTTTGGAGGTCTCTCTCGTGTCAATAACACAACTGCTAAGGAATGTCGAGGATGCTTTTTGTTCAATACGTCTTTACCTTCCGCTTGAAACACAGAAACACAAGCGCAACCAAAACAACAGATGGGTTTAAGAGTACATTCTGTAATGTGGAGAGAAAGGGGACATTCTGCTTAGCGTCACCCTCTTCCCAGGTAACCCCTCAAATCACAGAGGTGGCTGCTCAGTAGGTCATCATCACCCTGAAGTTAAGTGCTCCTTTCCCTGCAGCAACGAGGCAGATTGGACGTACAATTACGAGAGGAAAAAAAAGCTGATATACTGAAGAGATACTGGAGTGCCTCAGGCTGTATATTATCCAGCAGAGACACACTGTGTGGCAGAGAAACATCTCAAGAATTTGTCTTCAACGAGAAACTTACAGCCACGTGCCCGCTTTCTTCACTGAGGCACGCTACCTTCAGCGGGCACCATATTACACCATGCTCAGCATATAAAGGTGGGGAAAGAAGAAAGAAGCGGGTGACATTCGGAGTGATGGCATTTGTCTTCCCATGTAACCGTTACGTGTGATGGAGCCCTGCTTTCCTGGAGGTGGCTGAACACCTGCCTGCCGATGGGAAGTAGTGAGTGAATTCCTTGTTTTGCTGTGCTTCCATCCACAGCTTTTGGTTTACCTATTAAATTGTCTTTATCTCAACCCATGAGTTTTCTCACTTTTACTCTTCCGATTGTCTCCGCCATCCCACCGGGGGCGGGAGTGAGCAAGCGGCTGTGTGGTGCTTAGTTGCTGTCTGGGGTTAAACCACGACAGTTGCATTTTCTGTCTTGTAACCATCATTTCCACTCTTATATGGCCTACTGCGTTGGCCAGCATAACTTCTGATGCGGTTCAACTCAATTCTGGTGCGTGTCAGACTCTTTTAGATAGGTGTGGAGGGCTTGTGGTCCATGGAGAATGACTGCCAGATGACTAACAGGCACTTCTGGGGTGTGGAGGGACCGCTGGCCTATAGATAATGACTGCTGGAGGACTAAGTGCACTTCTGAGTTTGTGTAGACTTCCAAATTCATGTTGCCTTGAGGAAGACCCATGGGAAAACACCAGCTGCATGGAAATGCAAGTGTTTCCCCAAGGGTACATGGCTTTTTGTTTTGCTTTTGAGAAAGAAACCTGCAAAGAGGCTGCTATCGTTAATTTTAGTGACGTTTGGTAAAGTAATGTGTTGAATATTGCATGACTGAAAACATCACTAAAAAAAATGGTAGTTTGTCTGTGTGTTCTGGATGCTTTGGTTTTGAACATCTGCTAATGGTGGTAGCTTCATACTGTCCTTAGATCCTATCTCAAGGCACAACAAGTGCTTAGGGTGAAGTTCCTCATCCATGATAGTGGATCTGAATACATATTTCAAATAGACTTCTTATAATTTTGAATTTTTGGGGGCCAACTTCTTGTCACATCTGATTTGATTGTCCTTGGTTTTGCCTCATCACGTGCCTGGCGAAGAGGTCATAGGAGGAGCTGCCGGTCAGCGCTGCCATTTCCATGTTGGTCACTTGTGCTGGTGTTATCATGGTTATCTTTGTAGAAGTCAGTTCTTTGCTGGCCGAGGAGGGACACAAGGGTGCTTGGCATAGAATTACCAAGGGAATTTATTATCTCATTGTGTTGTGTTTGTGTAGCGAGGGAGGGGCTACAGGGGTGGCTCCTGTGAGAAGCTACTAGAAGCTTCCCTGGCTCCAACCTGGACCTGCCTCTGGCCAAGGCCGAGCCAATCAGCAATGGTGGTTGTGCCTCTGTGATAGCATATTTAAGAAGGGGAAAAAGGCTCCTGAGAGAGAGGGTAAGATGGAGGAGGAAGAAGAGGAAGAGGAGGAAGAAGAAGAGCTACTGTACAAAAAGAGGAGGAGAGGAAGAAGATGGGAGAAGAAGAAGAGGAGCTCCAGTGAGGAGAGGAGTGGGATGTGAGAGGAACAACCGTGCACACACCGAGGTCAGTGAAGAAGGAGAGGGAGGAGGTGCACCGGAGCAGAGATTCCCCTGCAGCCCATGGAAGACCCCACGCCGGAGCAGGTGGCTGGGCCCAGAGAAGGCCGTGACTCCGTGGGAAAGCCCACGCTGGAGCAGTTTGCGGAGGACTGCAGTGCGTGGAAAGGACTTGAGTTGGAGAAACTCATGGAGGGCTGACCCCCGTGAGCAGGACCCCACGCTGGAGCAGGGGAAGAGTGTGAGGAGTCCTCCCCCTGAGGAGGAAGCAGCAGCAGAAACAATGTGTGATGAACTGACTGCAACCCCCATTCCTGTCCCCCTGCGCCGCTGGCAGGGAGGAGGTAGAGGAATCGGGAGCAAAGCAGAGCCCGGGAAGAAGGGAGGGTCGGGGGGAAGGTGTGTTTCTAAGATATGGTTCTATTTCTCATCATTCTACTCTGATTTGGTTGTTAACAAATTAAATTGGTCTATTTTTCCCCCAAAATCGAGTCTGTTTTGCCTGTGACCATAATTGGCGAGTCCGTCCTGTCCTTGTCGCAACCCACGAGCTTTTGTTGTCTTCTCTCTTGCCCATCCCGCCGGGAGGGGGAGGAGTGAGCGAGCGGCTGCGTGGTGCTTGGTGGCCGGCTGGGCTTAAACCACGACACTCATATTAGCTATGTGCATAGTGCTGCCCCAGCCTAATGCATGGGGGACCCTGATACAGAGGAAAGCAGGGTTTATTTATGTTACAATGCAGTTGTGTAGACCAATCAAATTACTCATGTTAAGGAGTGGGCTAATCAGTTACTATTGCTTGTGTAATCAGTATGTGCTTGTCCCATGCAGGATCAGTGTGTGCTTGCCCCATGCAGGTGGTGTGGATGTATGGTCAGTGGTGTGTTAATCTTCATTGTTCTAAACCGATGTCCCGTGCAGGTGGCGGGGTTTATCCTGGATTCTGGTCAATTCCTGTTCTGGCCGTGGTTATATGCCTGGGGGTTTTTTGAAAGATGTATCTTCTAGTGTTCTGTTCTCAGTATGGGGTGTTCTCAGCCAGTAAGAGCTGGCTTAAGTTGGGTCTTAAGGTCACATCGACCCTGAGGTAAAAGCTCATAGTCCCAGGTAGTGTTCATTCTTCTCAGCAAGCCATACTGCAGTTAGTTAGAATCTTGTGTTTCACATTGCCAAAGGGTACTTCTGACTATGGGGGAACAATGCTTGCAGAGGATGGAACTGTTGGAGATATGCGAGAAACAAAAGCAAAGGATGCTACTTAGTTAACGAGGCGCGACCTTGAGAAGAGAAACAAGATGACACCATAAGTAAGTCAGTGGGTAAAGACATACCAAGATAAGCACAGGGGCAACCAAAGAGCTACCTGAACTGTGAGTGAACTATCCTAATTAACGTACTAGAAAACCCACCCTTGGGTAGGGAGAGCCCCCTACCAACAGAAGCCCCTTCCTCACAGAACATGCGCAGTAAAAAAGGAGGACACTGCGACTTTAAGTGGAGATGAGACTTGCGAGAACCAATAGGAACGAGAGTAACTAAGCAAAACAGTAAAAATACTGATAGCTGTTGCTGGAAAGGTATAAAATGCTTTACCGCGTGTTAACCGGGCGTGCTGGCTTTGTGGAGTTACCACCTAGCGCCCATCTCTGCGCAGACATGAAATAAACAAATATCTCGACTCTGTGTGTTAATCGGCTTCTTTGCACACCGGGTGAAAGAATCCTGACTTTTGGCACAGCACAGGTACTGGCCGGGGAGCGAGACAAAGTGGGCCAGCTCCAGCAGCTCGGGCAGGAACTGGGCTGGGGGCTCCGGGTCGTGGCGTCCCCAGCTCCTGCTCCAGGGTGCGGACATAGCGCAGCATGAAGAGCTCCAGCGACAGGCTCTCGTAGTCGGCCAGCCCCCCCCCGGCCCTCGCCACCAACTGCTCCGGGGAGAGCGGGGCGCGGCCGGCGGCGCGGGGCGGCGGGGGCGGGGGGCGGCGGGAGGCGGCGTTCCGCCAGCCGCCCAGAAGCCGCTGGATGGCCGCCCTCTGCCGCGCCAGGCGGGCCGCCCCCCCCTCCCCGGTCCCCGCTGCCTCCCCTCGGGGGTCCCCGGGGGCCGGCGGGGGGGGCCCGTAGGCGGACCGTCTCCAGTGGCTCAGGAAGAGCATCACGATCCGCTCCTTCCTCAGGCTGCCCCACTCCGGCCCCGGCCCCGGCCCCGGCCCCGGCCCCGGCCCCGGGGAGCCGCCGCCGTCGGCAAACGCTTCCTCGCAGCTGATGCCCGAGTCGCTGGCGGCCTCCGCACCGCTCCCCCCAGCCGCCTTCCCCTCCGCCGCCCCCCACGCGGGCTCGAAGGCGCCGCGGAGGCTGCGGACGCAGACCCCGCACTGCCGCATCTCCCGCTGCGCCAGGCTGCCCGCCGGCTCCCGGGGCTGCCCGCCGGCGGCGGCGGGGGGAGCGGCCGCGGCGGCGGCGGGGGAGGCGACCCGCGCCCCCTCGGCGTGGGCCAGCAGCGCGGCCAGGCTGCTGCCGGCGCCGGCCAGGCGGCCACCCCAGAGGGGCAGGGGCTGCCCGGGGGCGGGCGGGGGGCTGCGCACGGTGATGCTGAGCAGCGGGGCGGGCAGGAGGGCGCGCAGCTTCCGCGCCAGGCGCCGCAGCTCGCCCTGGTACGCCTCGCCCCGCCGCCGCCGCCGCCGCCGCCGCCGCAGCCGCAGGCTCTCCCCCGCCCGCTCCAGCTGCTGCAGGTCTGCCTCGGTCAGCAGCTCCCCGAAGGGGCCCGGCACGGCCTGGCGGGACGGCGAGAAGCGCCAGGAGCCCGCGTCCTGCGGAGAGGGGCCGGCAGCGTCCCCCCCCCGGGCCGGCAGCCTGCGCCCCCCGGCCCCGGGACGCCCCGTCCCTGGCCGCCCGCCGCCTCCTCGTCCGCCAGCCGCGCCCGCAGCCGGCGCACCATCGCCTGCCGCTTCCACTCGGGGATGGGGCGGCCCCGCTCGTCGTGCGTGGGCACCAGGGAGTCCGCGTCCGCCTCCGCGGCGTCCGGCCCGGGGGGGTCCGCCGGCTCGGCCGCCCCACCCTACACGGGCAGAGGCACGGGGGGCTCGGGAATGGGGGGGGGCGGCAGCCGAGGGGCCGAGCCGGGGGCCGCGGGCGGAGGCAGCGACCTACCGGGTGGGCGCCGAAGGGCGCCGGGATCCTGGCCCGCTGCGAGGGCTTGCGGAGCTCCATCCCCCGCCGGGCCGGGTGGCTGCCGGGGGGAGAGGCGCAGGCCTCCTTCTGGAGGAGAGCAGGCGAGGGGAGATGGGCCCCCAACACCCCCACGGTCCCCCACGCGTGACCGGGTGCGGGCTGCCCCGGGAGGATGCCCGGCACATCGCCCGGTCCTTGCAGGGAACCCTCCCTGGAAAAGACCCCCGGGTGGGCGTTTCCTTCCGAAGACGGGACGGATCTGCGGAGCCCCCGCTGCCCCCTCTCCCCCCGAGGGACATCGTGATGCCCCTGCAGCCGAGGGCCAAGCCCGGGGCCGCCCCCATCGCCACCAGCCCTTCTCCGGGCGCGCCGTGCGCCCGGCACAGCCGGCCCACTCGCCGGGGGGCGATGGGCCTTCCCTGGGGGATGGGGGTGCCTGCAGCCCCAGCCCCAGCGGGCCCTTACCTGCTGCGGGGGGCTGAGCCGGCCGCCGGGGACAGGAATCACCTGGGAGCCCCCCGCCGAGGGCAGGTGCTTGGGTCCTGTCCTGCTCTGCCCGGGCAGCACCCAAAGGTGGGTGCGGCTGCACCCCCAAAGTCCCCACACGGGGAGCAATGCACACTGCAGGGCGGGAGGGGAGGCCGGAGGGGTCCGGCAGCCCTGGAGTGGGCAGGGGCCACGGCTGCAGCGCTGGGGCAGGGCAGAGAGCACCGGGAGCATCGCATGAAGATTTGACGGGGGCATCGAGTGGCAGCGCCCGGGGCTCAGTGGGCGGCGCTGGCGCCGGTGCTGGAAAGAGCGGCTCGGTGGCTTGGCTCCAAGCCTCGTCCCGCTCCTCGGGCCAGCGGAGAACGGCCGAAGCTGGTCCCGGCGCCTGCCCCTGCACGTGGCCAGGCCAGGTTTTGGGGACAGAGGAAGGGTTTTGGCACAGAGGGCAGGTACCGGCAGTGGGGGACCTTCGGCAGAGGGACCTGCTGCACTGCTGCCCGGACATCTGTTACCGATACGCAGCCGCGTTTGTGTTCTTTCACTCCACCGCCATCCATTCTATATGGCCAGGATGGATTAGTGGGGCTCGCTTACACGGGAGAAGTTCCATCGAGGGGCTGGAATACAATCAAGAAGCAGCAGATCACAGCCTTTAAACACCGATCGCCCAGCGAGGATCCATTACAGATTCAGCTTCCATTACAGGTTCGGCTTCAGATGACCCCTCCCCGGCCCCGGCACGGGCTGATGCCCGGCACAGAGCGGCTCTCGTGGGGGGATGAGCCGACGCCACCCTGCAATCCAGCCGCAGCACCAGAGCGGGTTACGCTGTGCCGGCGGCAGCGCGGTGCCCTGCAGTATTGATGGGGATGTGGTACGAAAGACGGGAACACGGCCCGGTGCCGGAGGCGCCGTGCATCTCAGGTTAAGCAGCCAGATCGCACGTGAGCCCGGTCCCGTCTCGTTGCGGGCATGGCGGGCGAGGGCCGGAGCTTTGCCAGCTGCTGGGCCAAGGGGGGGATTTTGCCAAAAGCCCTGCGAGGGTTGGATCTTCCTCTAGGTACCAGAAAGCCGCTCACAAGCATCCTGCCTCCTGCTCCCCTGGAGTGCCGGGGAAGGACAGAAAGGGCCACCTCGATGCCCGATGTGGCCTGGGACCTTCGACGAGAGGATGCTGCTCAGAGGCAGCCTTTGGGAAGTACCAAAGAGCCACCTCCCTCTTGCCAGCATTTTCTGATCTAAATCTCCGTGAGATTTTCATCTTTGCATCCATCTCGGGGCAGAAGGCACCGAGAGGCTGTGGTCGCCCTGAGCAGCCTCACCCCATGCTCGGCTGCCCTTGCTGGGGCAGACGTGGCCCCCAAGACTCTCGACACCAACGTTTGGGTCCGCTCACTGGGAAGCAAGGTCTGCCAAGGCAGCAGGCAGGTGTGGGCAGCAGCTCAGCCCCAACGCCGGGAGCTCCCCAGCCACCCGCTCCGTGGGAGGGGACGGAGTGGGGCGGCAGCGAGGGCCTGGCACTCTTTGGGGCACGCTGCCAATGCACAGCTCTTGGGGATGCCCTGGAGCGGGGAAGGGCTCCGGGTTTCCCTGAAGAAGAGACTCCCTAAATACGAGGCACATCCCGGCTGGGGCCGCTTCTCCCGTGGGCAGGCGGCTGTGCCAGGGCTGCCTCCCCCAGCCCGGAGAGCCTCCCCGTGGGATCGCAGCCCTCCACAGCACGGGGGTGTGCGGGACCAGGAGAGGAGAGGAGGGTCTCCCCCAAACCTCCATCTCAGCCTCCTTCCTTGCCCTGGCCTTCAGGAGAGCAGACGCTGGCCCCTTCGGGGATCTGCTTGGAAGAGTCCAGGGAACTCCCTTTCCTTTTCCCTTTCCTTTTCCCTTTCTACTTCCCCTTTCCCCTTTCCCTTCCGGGGGTGCAGCCCCACAGGGATGAGCAAAGCGGCTTGGAAGAAACCAGCAATGGCCCCTCTCCTCCAGTTCCGACATCCACATTGCTCCCTCTCTGCCAGTTCTTGAGCCATATCCCACCCTCTCCCCAAGCTCCCACAGCCATATCCTTCCCTCTCCCCCAGCTCCCAGGGCCATCTCCCTCCCACTGCCCCAGTTCTGCAGCAAGGAGCAAACCGGCACGGAAGAAACCAGGCGTGGCCCCTCTCAGCATCCCCGGGGTTTTTATTTCAGAGGGACCCCGGGGGGCCCGGCCGCCCCGCTCAGAAGCGGAGCCGGGGCAGGCGGCGCGCGTGGTCCCCTGAGCCCGGCTCTTCCTCCCGCACCCTCCGCAGCCACGATGGGTCTTCGCTGGTCTCCGGCGGATGGTGGAGCCAGCTGCGCCCGTCGCTGTCCCACTGCCCAGACAGGGTCCGGACACGCTGGCGGGGCACGGGGGGGCTGCGCTCCCCAAGCTCAGCGGAGAATCTCCGGCGCCGGGGACCTGCGGGACCCTGCTGCTGCCGCCGCCGCCCCTGCCGCCCCGGCCCCAGCCCCGGCCCCGGCCCCGCGTAGGGATGGAAGCGGCCCTGGTGACGGCGGGCCACCCCAGCGTGGTCCTCCTCTACCCGCAGGCGGCGGATGGCCCTGATGGGCTGCCGGCAGAGCGGGCAGGTGGCAGCGACGGCGGTGGCAGCCCAGCGCTGGATGCAGGCATGGCAGAAGGCATGCCAGCACGGGTCCACGCCAGCGGGGTGTTCGAGGGGACCCAAGCAGATGGGGCAGGTGTCCCCCCGCCGGGAGCTCCTGGCGGCTCCCGGCGCCGCCGGCTCGTGCCTGGACGCCTCCAGTGCTGCTGCCGGGACTCGGTGTCCTGTCAGGTGCTGGCGGGACTTGATGTCTCGTCTGCTGCTGGCAGGACTTGATGGGTGCCGCTGGCGGGACTCAAAGGCTCGGGTTCCGCTGGCGGGACTCGGTGGCTCTCGGCCGCTGGCAGGTCACAACGTCTGGCGTGCCGTTGGCAGGACTCGACGTCTCGTGTGCTGCCCACAGGACTCGTCGTCTCGTGTGCCACTGGCAGTACGTGACGCTGGCATGTATTGTTGCCCACCACAAGTGATGTCACGGGGTGACTGTGACTCTCTGGTGACATCACAGGGCTCTTGGGGGCGTACCCGGGCACCCGCCCAGGAGCTCCCCCAGCCTCAGAGACAGACCCTGGGATGCAAAGCCCATCGGGGCGTGTGCTTCACACCTCCACGGTTGCTCAGGCCCCTTTCCGGCAGTCCCTGTTGTTGTTGGTTGGTGTGCCAGCATCACACCCCCACCGACCGGCTGGGGTTGGCAGGGACCTCCGGAGGTCATCTGGTCCAAGCCCCTGCTGAAGGAGGGCCACCCAGAGCCCAGCGCTGGACACAGCACTCGAAGCACACAAAAGCATAACATGGGATTTAGGTGAATACGCTACATAAAGCCTCCATGGTTGAACCGCTGCTGTTTTGCACCCTGTCATTAAAGACTCAGCTATGCAGTGAAAAACTTGGAGCTTTTCCTGCTCTCTTTGGAGGTCTCTCTCGTGTCAATAACACAACTGCTAAGGAATGTCGAGGATGCTTTTTGTTCAATACGTCTTTACCTTCCGCTTGAAACACAGAAACACAAGCGCAACCAAAACAACAGATGGGTTTAAGAGTACATTCTGTAATGTGGAGAGAAAGGGGACATTCTGCTTAGCGTCACCCTCTTCCCAGGTAACCCCTCAAATCACAGAGGTGGCTGCTCAGTAGGTCATCATCACCCTGAAGTTAAGTGCTCCTTTCCCTGCAGCAACGAGGCAGATTGGACGTACAATTACGAGAGGAAAAAAAAGCTGATATACTGAAGAGATACTGGAGTGCCTCAGGCTGTATATTATCCAGCAGAGACACACTGTGTGGCAGAGAAACATCTCAAGAATTTGTCTTCAACGAGAAACTTACAGCCACGTGCCCGCTTTCTTCACTGAGGCACGCTACCTTCAGCGGGCACCATATTACACCATGCTCAGCATATAAAGGTGGGGAAAGAAGAAAGAAGCGGGTGACATTCGGAGTGATGGCATTTGTCTTCCCATGTAACCGTTACGTGTGATGGAGCCCTGCTTTCCTGGAGGTGGCTGAACACCTGCCTGCCGATGGGAAGTAGTGAGTGAATTCCTTGTTTTGCTGTGCTTCCATCCACAGCTTTTGGTTTACCTATTAAATTGTCTTTATCTCAACCCATGAGTTTTCTCACTTTTACTCTTCCGATTGTCTCCGCCATCCCACCGGGGGCGGGAGTGAGCAAGCGGCTGTGTGGTGCTTAGTTGCTGTCTGGGGTTAAACCACGACAGTTGCATTTTCTGTCTTGTAACCATCATTTCCACTCTTATATGGCCTACTGCGTTGGCCAGCATAACTTCTGATGCGGTTCAACTCAATTCTGGTGCGTGTCAGACTCTTTTAGATAGGTGTGGAGGGCTTGTGGTCCATGGAGAATGACTGCCAGATGACTAACAGGCACTTCTGGGGTGTGGAGGGACCGCTGGCCTATAGATAATGACTGCTGGAGGACTAAGTGCACTTCTGAGTTTGTGTAGACTTCCAAATTCATGTTGCCTTGAGGAAGACCCATGGGAAAACACCAGCTGCATGGAAATGCAAGTGTTTCCCCAAGGGTACATGGCTTTTTGTTTTGCTTTTGAGAAAGAAACCTGCAAAGAGGCTGCTATCGTTAATTTTAGTGACGTTTGGTAAAGTAATGTGTTGAATATTGCATGACTGAAAACATCACTATAAAAAATGGTAGTTTGTGTGTTCTGGATGCTTTGGTTTTGAACATCTGCTAATGGTGGTAGCTTCATACTGTCCTTAGATCCTATCTCAAGGCACAACAAGTGCTTAGGGTGAAGTTCCTCATCCATGATAGTGGATCTGAATACATATTTCAAATAGACTTCTTATAATTTTGAATTTTTGGGGGCCAACTTCTTGTCACATCTGATTTGATTGTCCTTGGTTTTGCCTCATCACGTGCCTGGCGAAGAGGTCATAGGAGGAGCTGCCGGTCAGCGCTGCCATTTCCATGTTGGTCACTTGTGCTGGTGTTATCATGGTTATCTTTGTAGAAGTCAGTTCTTTGCTGGCCGAGGAGGGACACAAGGGTGCTTGGCATAGAATTACCAAGGGAATTTATTATCTCATTGTGTTGTGTTTGTGTAGCGAGGGAGGGGCTACAGGGGTGGCTCCTGTGAGAAGCTACTAGAAGCTTCCCTGGCTCCAACCTGGACCTGCCTCTGGCCAAGGCCGAGCCAATCAGCAATGGTGGTTGTGCCTCTGTGATAGCATATTTAAGAAGGGGAAAAAGGCTCCTGAGAGAGAGGGTAAGATGGAGGAGGAAGAAGAGGAAGAGGAGGAAGAAGAAGAGCTACTGTAAAAAAAGAGGAGGAGAGGAAGAAGATGGCAGAAGAAGAAGAGGAGCTCCAGTGAGGAGAGGAGTGGGATGTGAGAGGAACAACCGTGCACACACCGAGGTCAGTGAAGAAGGAGAGGGAGGAGGTGCACCGGAGCAGAGATTCCCCTGCAGCCCATGGAAGACCCCACGCCGGAGCAGGTGGCTGGGCCCAGAGAAGGCCGTGACTCCGTGGGAAAGCCCACGCTGGAGCAGTTTGCGGAGGACTGCAGTGCGTGGAAAGGACTTGAGTTGGAGAAACTCATGGAGGGCTGACCCCCGTGAGCAGGACCCCACGCTGGAGCAGGGGAAGAGTGTGAGGAGTCCTCCCCCTGAGGAGGAAGCAGCAGCAGAAACAATGTGTGATGAACTGACTGCAACCCCCATTCCTGTCCCCCTGCGCCGCTGGCAGGGAGGAGGTAGAGGAATCGGGAGCAAAGCAGAGCCCGGGAAGAAGGGAGGGTCGGGGGGAAGGTGTGTTTCTAAGATATGGTTCTATTTCTCATCATTCTACTCTGATTTGGTTGTTAACAAATTAAATTGGTCTATTTTTCCCCCAAAATCGAGTCTGTTTTGCCTGTGACCATAATTGGCGAGTCCGTCCTGTCCTTGTCGCAACCCACGAGCTTTTGTTGTCTTCTCTCTTGCCCATCCCGCCGGGAGGGGGAGGAGTGAGCGAGCGGCTGCGTGGTGCTTGGTGGCCGGCTGGGCTTAAACCACGACACTCATATTAGCTATGTGCATAGTGCTGCCCCAGCCTAATGCATGGGGGACCCTGATACAGAGGAAAGCAGGGTTTATTTATGTTACAATGCAGTTGTGTAGACCAATCAAATTACTCATGTTAAGGAGTGGGCTAATCAGTTACTATTGCTTGTGTAATCAGTATGTGCTTGTCCCATGCAGGATCAGTGCGTGCTTGCCCCATGCAGGTGGTGTGGATGTATGGTCAGTGGTGTGTTAATCTTCATTGTTCTAAACCGATGTCCCGTGCAGGTGGCGGGGTTTATCCTGGATTCTGGTCAATTCCTGTTCTGGCCGTGGTTATATGCCTGGGGGTTTTTTGAAAGATGTATCTTCTAGTGTTCTGTTCTCAGTATGGGGTGTTCTCAGCCAGTAAGAGCTGGCTTAAATTGGGTCTTAAGGTCACATCGACCCTGAGGTAAAAGCTCATAGTCCCAGGTAGTGTTCATTCTTCTCAGCAAGCCATACTGCAGTTAGTTAGAATCTTGTGTTTCACATTGCCAAAGGGTACTTCTGACTATGGGGGAACAATGCTTGCAGAGGATGGAACTGTTGGAGATATGCGAGAAACAAAAGCAAAGGATGCTACTTAGTTAACGAGGCGCGACCTTGAGAAGAGAAACAAGATGACACCATAAGTAAGCCAGTGGGTAAAGAAATACCAAGATAAGCACAGGGGCAATCAAAGAGCTACTTGAACTGTGAGTGAACTATCCTAATTAACGTACTAGAAAACCCACCCTTGGGTAGGGAGAGCCCCCTACCAACAGAAGCCCCTTCCTCACAGAACATGCGCAGTAAAAAAGGAGGACACTGCGACTTTAAGTGGAGATGAGACTTGCGAGAACCAATAGGAACGAGAGTAACTAAGCAAAACAGTAAAAATACTGATAGCTGTTGCTGGAAAGGTATAAAATGCTTTACCGCGTGTTAACCGGGCGTGCTGGCTTTGTGGAGTTACCACCTAGCACCCATCTCTGCGCAGACATGAAATAAACAAATATCTCGACTCTGTGTGTTAATCGGCTTCTTTGCACACCGGGTGAAAGAATCCTGACTTTTGGCACAGCACAGGTACTGGCCGGGGAGCGAGACAAAGTGGGCCAGCTCCAGCAGCTCGGGCAGGAACTGGGCTGGGGGCTCCGGGTCGTGGCGTCCCCAGCTCCTGCTCCAGGGTGCGGACATAGCGCAGCATGAAGAGCTCCAGCGACAGGCTCTCGTAGTCGGCCAGCCCCCCCCCGGCCCTCGCCACCAACTGCTCCGGGGAGAGCGGGGCGCGGCCGGCGGCGCGGGGCGGCGGGGGCGGGGGGCGGCGGGAGGCGGCGTTCCGCCAGCCGCCCAGAAGCCGCTGGATGGCCGCCCTCTGCCGCGCCAGGCGGGCCGCCCCCCCCTCCCCGGTCCCCGCTGCCTCCCCTCGGGGGTCCCCGGGGGCCGGCGGGGGGGGCCCGTAGGCGGACCGTCTCCAGTGGCTCAGGAAGAGCATCACGATCCGCTCCTTCCTCAGGCTGCCCCACTCCGGCCCCGGCCCCGGCCCCGGCCCCGGCCCCGGCCCCGGGGAGCCGCCGCCGTCGGCAAACGCTTCCTCGCAGCTGATGCCCGAGTCGCTGGCGGCCTCCGCACCGCTCCCCCCAGCCGCCTTCCCCTCCGCCGCCCCCCACGCGGGCTCGAAGGCGCCGCGGAGGCTGCGGACGCAGACCCCGCACTGCCGGATCTCCCGCTGCGCCAGGCTGCCCGCCGGCTCCCGGGGCTGCCCGCCGGCGGCGGCGGGGGGAGCGGCGGCGGCGGCGGCGGGGGAGGCGACCCGCGCCCCCTCGGCGTGGGCCAGCAGCGCGGCCAGGCTGCTGCCGGCGCCGGCCAGGCGGCCACCCCAGAGGGGCAGGGGCTGCCCGGGGGCGGGCGGGGGGCTGCGCACGGTGATGCTGAGCAGCGGGGCGGGCAGGAGGGCGCGCAGCTCCCGCGCCAGGCGCCGCAGCTCGCCCTGGTACGCCTCGCCCCGCCGCCGCAGCCGCAGGCTCTCCCCCGCCCGCTCCAGCTGCTGCAGGTCTGCCTCGGTCAGCAGCTCCCCGAAGGGGCCCGGCACGGCCTGGCGGGACGGCGAGAAGCGCCAGGAGCCCGCGTCCTGCGGAGAGGGGCCGGCAGCGTCCCCCCCCCGGGCCGGCAGCCTGCGCCCCCCGGCCCCGGGACGCCCCGTCCCTGGCCGCCCGCCGCCTCCTCGTCCGCCAGCCGCGCCCGCAGCCGGCGCACCATCGCCTGCCGCTTCCACTCGGGGATGGGGCGGCCCCGCTCGTCGTGCGTGGGCACCAGGGAGTCCGCGTCCGCCTCCGCGGCGTCCGGCCCGGGGGGGTCCGCCGGCTCGGCCGCCCCACCCTACACGGGCAGAGGCACGGGGGGCTCGGGAATGGGGGGGGGCGGCAGCCGAGGGGCCGAGCCGGGGGCCGCGGGCGGAGGCAGCGACCTACCGGGTGGGCGCCGAAGGGCGCCGGGATCCTGGCCCGCTGCGAGGGCTTGCGGAGCTCCATCCCCCGCCGGGCCGGGTGGCTGCCGGGGGGAGAGGCGCAGGCCTCCTTCTGGAGGAGAGCAGGCGAGGGGAGATGGGCCCCCAACACCCCCACGGTCCCCCACGCGTGACCGGGTGCGGGCTGCCCCGGGAGGATGCCCGGCACATCGCCCGGTCCTTGCAGGGAACCCTCCCTGGAAAAGACCCCCGGGTGGGCGTTTCCTTCCGAAGACGGGACGGATCTGCGGAGCCCCCGCTGCCCCCTCTCCCCCCGAGGGACATCGTGATGCCCCTGCAGCCGAGGGCCAAGCCCGGGGCCGCCCCCATCGCCACCAGCCCTTCTCCGGGCGCGCCGTGCGCCCGGCACAGCCGGCCCACTCGCCGGGGGGCGATGGGCCTTCCCTGGGGGATGGGGGTGCCTGCAGCCCCAGCCCCAGCGGGCCCTTACCTGCTGCGGGGGGCTGAGCCGGCCGCCGGGGACAGGAATCACCTGGGAGCCCCCCGCCGAGGGCAGGTGCTTGGGTCCTGTCCTGCTCTGCCCGGGCAGCACCCAAAGGTGGGTGCAGCTGCACCCCCAAAGTCCCCACACGGGGAGCAATGCACACTGCAGGGCGGGAGGGGAGGCCGGAGGGGTCCGGCAGCCCTGGAGTGGGCAGGGGCCACGGCTGCAGCGCTGGGGCAGGGCAGAGAGCACCGGGAGCATCGCATGAAGATTTGACGGGGGCATCGAGTGGCAGCGCCCGGGGCTCAGGGGGCGGCGCTGGCGCCGGTGCTGGAAAGAGCGGCTCGGTGGCTTGGCTCCAAGCCTCGTCCCGCTCCTCGGGCCAGCGGAGAACGGCCGAAGCTGGTCCCAGCGCCTGCCCCTGCACGTGGCCAGGCCAGGTTTTGGGGACAGAGGAAGGGTTTTGGCACAGAGGGCAGGTACCGGCAGTGGGGGACCTTCGGCAGAGGGACCTGCTGCACTGCTGCCCGGACATCTGTTACCGATACGCAGCCGCGTTTGTGTTCTTTCACTCCACCGCCATCCATTCTATATGGCCAGGATGGATTAGTGGGGCTCGCTTACACGGGAGAAGTTCCATCGAGGGGCTGGAATACAATCAAGAAGCAGCAGATCACAGCCTTTAAACACCGATCGCCCAGCGAGGATCCATTACAGATTCAGCTTCCATTACAGGTTCGGCTTCAGATAACCCCTCCCCGGCCCCGGCACGGGCTGATGCCCGGCACAGAGCGGCTCTCGTGGGGGGATGAGCCGACGCCACCCTGCAATCCAGCCGCAGCACCAGAGCGGGTTACGCTGTGCCGGCGGCAGCGCGGTGCCCTGCAGTATTGATGGGGATGTGGTACGAAAGACGGGAACACGGCCCGGTGCCGGAGGCGCCGTGCATCTCAGGTTAAGCAGCCAGATCGCACGTGAGCCCGGTCCCGTCTCGTTGCCGGCATGGCGGGCGAGGGCCGGAGCTTTGCCAGCTGCTGGGCCAAGGGGGGGATTTTGCCAAAAGCCCTGCGAGGGTTGGATCTTCCTCTAGGTACCAGAAAGCCGCTCACAAGCATCCTGCCTCCTGCTCCCCTGGAGTGCCGGGGAAGGACAGAAAGGGCCACCTCGATGCCCGATGTGGCCTGGGACCTTCGACGAGAGGATGCTGCTCAGAGGCAGCCTTTGGGAAGTACCAAAGAGCCACCTCCCTCTTGCCAGCATTTTCTGATCTAAATCTCCGTGAGATTTTCATCTTTGCATCCATCTCGGGGCAGAAGGCACCGAGAGGCCGTGGTCGCCCTGAGCAGACTCACCCCACGCTCGGCTGCCCTTGCTGGGGCAGACGTGGCCCCCAAGACTCTCGACACCAACGTTTGGGTCCGCTCACTGGGAAGCAAGGTCTGCCAAGGCAGCAGGCAGGTGTGGGCAGCAGCTCAGCCCCAACGCCGGGAGCTCCCCAGCCACCCGCTCCGTGGGAGGGGACGGAGTGGGGCGGCAGCGAGGGCCTGGCACTCTTTGGGGCACGCTGCCAATGCACAGCTCTTGGGGATGCCCTGGAGCGGGGAAGGGCTCCGGGTTTCCCTGAAGAAGAGACTCCCTAAATACGAGGCACATCCCGGCTGGGGCCGCTTCTCCCGTGGGCAGGCGGCTGTGCCAGGGCTGCCTCCCCCAGCCCGGAGAGCCTCCCCGTGGGATCGCAGCCCTCCACAGCACGGGGGTGTGCGGGACCAGGAGAGGAGAGGAGGGTCTCCCCCAAACCTCCATCTCAGCCTCCTTCCTTGCCCTGGCCTTCAGGAGAGCAGACGCTGGCCCCTTCGGGGGTCTGCTTGGAAGAGTCCAGGGAACTCCCTTTCCTTTTCCCTTTCCTTTTCCCTTTCTACTTCCCCTTTCCCCTTTCCCTTCCGGGGGTGCAGCCCCACAGGGATGAGCAAAGCGGCTTGGAAGAAACCAGCAATGGCCCCTCTCCTCCAGTTCCGACATCCACATTCCTCCCTCTCTGCCAGTTCTTGAGCCATATCCCACCCTCTCCCCAAGCTCCCACAGCCATATCCTTCCCTCTCCCCCAGCTCCCAGGGCCATCTCCCTCCCACTGCCCCAGTTCTGCAGCAAGGAGCAAACCGGCACGGAAGAAACCAGGCGTGGCCCCTCTCAGCATCCCCGGGGTTTTTATTTCAGAGGGACCCCGGGGGGCCCGGCCGCCCCGCTCAGAAGCGGAGCCGGGGCAGGCGGCGCGCGTGGTCCCCTGAGCCCGGCTCTTCCTCCCGCACCCTCCGCAGCCACGATGGGTCTTCGCTGGTCTCCGGCGGGTAGCGGAGCCAGCTGTGCCCGTCGCTGTCCCACTGCCCAGACAGGGTCCGGACACGCTGGCGGGGCACGGGGGGGCTGCGCTCCCCAAGCTCGGCGGAGAATCTCCGGCGCCGGGGACCTGCGGGGCCCCGCTGCTGCTGCCGCCGCCCCTGCCGCCCCGGCCCCAGCCCCGGCCCCGCGTAGGGATGGAAGCGGCCCTGGTGACGGCGGGCCACCCCAGCGTGGTCCTCCTCTACCCGCAGGCGGCGGATGGCCCTGATGGGCTGCCGGCAGAGCGGGCAGGTGGCAGCGACGGCGGTGGCAGCCCAGCGCTGGATGCAGGCATGGCAGAAGGCATGCCAGCACGGGTCCACGCCAGCGGGGTGTTCGAGGGGACCCAAGCAGATGGGGCAGGTGTCCCCCCGCCGGGAGCTCCTGGCGGCTCCCGGCGCCGCCGGCTCGTGCCTGGACGCCTCCAGTGCTGCTGCCGGGACTCGGTGTCCTGTCAGGTGCTGGCGGGACTTGATGTCTCGTCTGCTGCTGGCAGGACTTGATGGGTGCCGCTGGCGGGACTCAAAGGCTCGGGTTCCGCTGGCGGGACTCGGTGGCTCTCGGCCGCTGGCAGGTCACAACGTCTGGCGTGCTGTTGGCAGGACTCGATGGCTCGGGTGCTGCCCACAGGACTCGACGTCTCGTGTGCTGCCCACAGGACTCGATGGCTCGGGTGCTGCCCACAGGACTCGACGTCTCGTGTGCTGCCCACAGGACTCGACGTCTCGTGTGCCACTGGCAGTACGTGACGCTGGCATGTATTGTTGCCCACCACAAGTGATGTCACGGGGTGACTGTGACTCTCTGGTGACATCACAGGGCTCTTGGGGGCGTACCCGGGCACCCGCCCAGGAGCTCCCCCAGCCTCAGAGACAGACCCTGGGATGCAAAGCCCATCGGGGCGTGTGCTTCACACCTCCACGGTTGCTCAGGCCCCTTTTCGGCAGTCCCTGTTGTTGTTGGTTGGTGTGCCAGCATCACACCCCCACCGACCGGCTGGGGTTGGCAGGGACCTCCGGAGGTCATCTGGTCCAAGCCCCTGCTGAAGGAGGGCCACCCAGAGCCCAGCGCTGGACACAGCACTCGAAGCACACGAAAGCATAACATGGGATTTAGGTGAATACGCTACATAAAGCCTCCATGGTTGAACCGCTGCTGTTTTGCACCCTGTCATTAAAGACTCAGCTATGCAGTGAAAAACTTGGAGCTTTTCCTGCTCTCTTTGGAGGTCTCTCTCGTGTCAATAACACAACTGCTAAGGAATGTCGAGGATGCTTTTTGTTCAATACGTCTTTACCTTCCGCTTGAAACACAGAAACACAAGCGCAACCAAAACAACAGATGGGTTTAAGAGTACATTCTGTAATGTGGAGAGAAAGGGGACATTCTGCTTAGCGTCACCCTCTTCCCAGGTAACCCCTCAAATCACAGAGGTGGCTGCTCAGTAGGTCATCATCACCCTGAAGTTAAGTGCTCCTTTCCCTGCAGCAACGAGGCAGATTGGACGTACAATTACGAGAGGAAAAAAAAGCTGATATACTGAAGAGATACTGGAGTGCCTCAGGCTGTATATTATCCAGCAGAGACACACTGTGTGGCAGAGAAACATCTCAAGAATTTGTCTTCAACGAGAAACTTACAGCCACGTGCCCGCTTTCTTCACTGAGGCACGCTACCTTCAGCGGGCACCATATTACACCATGCTCAGCATATAAAGGTGGGGAAAGAAGAAAGAAGCGGGTGACATTCGGAGTGATGGCATTTGTCTTCCCATGTAACCGTTACGTGTGATGGAGCCCTGCTTTCCTGGAGGTGGCTGAACACCTGCCTGCCGATGGGAAGTAGTGAGTGAATTCCTTGTTTTGCTGTGCTTCCATCCACAGCTTTTGGTTTACCTATTAAATTGTCTTTATCTCAACCCATGAGTTTTCTCACTTTTACTCTTCCGATTGTCTCCGCCATCCCACCGGGGGCGGGAGTGAGCAAGCGGCTGTGTGGTGCTTAGTTGCTGTCTGGGGTTAAACCACGACAGTTGCATTTTCTGTCTTGTAACCATCATTTCCACTCTTATATGGCCTACTGCGTTGGCCAGCATAACTTCTGATGCGGTTCAACTCAATTCTGGTGCGTGTCAGACTCTTTTAGATAGGTGTGGAGGGCTTGTGGTCCATGGAGAATGACTGCCAGATGACTAACAGGCACTTCTGGGGTGTGGAGGGACCGCTGGCCTATAGATAATGACTGCTGGAGGACTAAGTGCACTTCTGAGTTTGTGTAGACTTCCAAATTCATGTTGCCTTGAGGAAGACCCATGGGAAAACACCAGCTGCATGGAAATGCAAGTGTTTCCCCAAGGGTACATGGCTTTTTGTTTTGCTTTTGAGAAAGAAACCTGCAAAGAGGCTGCTATCGTTAATTTTAGTGACGTTTGGTAAAGTAATGTGTTGAATATTGCATGACTGAAAACATCACTATAAAAAATGGTAGTTTGTCTGTGTGTTCTGGATGCTTTGGTTTTGAACATCTGCTAATGGTGGTAGCTTCATACTGTCCTTAGATCCTATCTCAAGGCACAACAAGTGCTTAGGGTGAAGTTCCTCATCCATGATAGTGGATCTGAATACATATTTCAAATAGACTTCTTATAATTTTGAATTTTTGGGGGCCAACTTCTTGTCACATCTGATTTGATTGTCCTTGGTTTTGCCTCATCACGTGCCTGGCGAAGAGGTCATAGGAGGAGCTGCCGGTCAGCGCTGCCATTTCCATGTTGGTCACTTGTGCTGGTGTTATCATGGTTATCTTTGTAGAAGTCAGTTCTTTGCTGGCCGAGGAGGGACACAAGGGTGCTTGGCATAGAATTACCAAGGGAATTTATTATCTCATTGTGTTGTGTTTGTGTAGCGAGGGAGGGGCTACAGGGGTGGCTCCTGTGAGAAGCTACTAGAAGCTTCCCTGGCTCCAACCTGGACCTGCCTCTGGCCAAGGCCGAGCCAATCAGCAATGGTGGTTGTGCCTCTGTGATAGCATATTTAAGAAGGGGAAAAAGGCTCCTGAGAGAGAGGGTAAGATGGAGGAGGAAGAAGAGGAAGAGGAGGAAGAAGAAGAGCTACTGTACAAAAAGAGGAGGAGAGGAAGAAGATGGGAGAAGAAGAAGAGGAGCTCCAGTGAGGAGAGGAGTGGGATGTGAGAGGAACAACCGTGCACACACCGAGGTCAGTGAAGAAGGAGAGGGAGGAGGTGCACCGGAGCAGAGATTCCCCTGCAGCCCATGGAAGACCCCACGCCGGAGCAGGTGGCTGGGCCCAGAGAAGGCCGTGACTCCGTGGGAAAGCCCACGCTGGAGCAGTTTGCGGAGGACTGCAGTGCGTGGAAAGGACTTGAGTTGGAGAAACTCATGGAGGGCTGACCCCCGTGAGCAGGACCCCACGCTGGAGCAGGGGAAGAGTGTGAGGAGTCCTCCCCCTGAGGAGGAAGCAGCAGCAGAAACAATGTGTGATGAACTGACTGCAACCCCCATTCCTGTCCCCCTGCGCCGCTGGCAGGGAGGAGGTAGAGGAATCGGGAGCAAAGCAGAGCCCGGGAAGAAGGGAGGGTCGGGGGGAAGGTGTGTTTCTAAGATATGGTTCTATTTCTCATCATTCTACTCTGATTTGGTTGTTAACAAATTAAATTGGTTTATTTTTCCCCCAAAATCGAGTCTGTTTTGCCTGTGACCATAATTGGTGAGTCCGTCCTGTCCTTGTCGCAACCCACGAGCTTTTGTTGTCTTCTCTCTTGCCCATCCCGCCGGGAGGGGGAGGAGTGAGCGAGCGGCTGCGTGGTGCTTGGTGGCCGGCTGGGCTTAAACCACGACACTCATATTAGCTATGTGCATAGTGCTGCCCCAGCCTAATGCATGGGGGACCCTGATACAGAGGAAAGCAGGGTTTATTTATGTTACAATGCAGTTGTGTAGACCAATCAAATTACTCATGTTAAGGAGTGGGCTAATCAGTTACTATTGCTTGTGTAATCAGTATGTGCTTGTCCCATGCAGGATCAGTGTGTGCTTGCCCCATGCAGGTGGTGTGGATGTATGGTCAGTGGTGTGTTAATCTTCATTGTTCTAAACCGATGTCCCGTGCAGGTGGCGGGGTTTATCCTGGATTCTGGTCAATTCCTGTTCTGGCCGTGGTTATATGCCTGGGGGTTTTTTGAAAGATGTATCTTCTAGTGTTCTGTTCTCAGTATGGGGTGTTCTCAGCCAGTAAGAGCTGGCTTAAGTTGGGTCTTAAGGTCACATCGACCCTGAGGTAAAAGCTCATAGTCCCAGGTAGTGTTCATTCTTCTCAGCAAGCCATACTGCAGTTAGTTAGAATCTTGTGTTTCACATTGCCAAAGGGTACTTCTGACTATGGGGGAACAATGCTTGCAGAGGATGGAACTGTTGGAGATATGCGAGAAACAAAAGCAAAGGATGCTACTTAGTTAACGAGGCGTGACCTTGAGAAGAGAAACAAGATGACACCATAAGTAAGTCAGTGGGTAAAGACATACCAAGATAAGCACAGGGGCAATCAAAGAGCTACTTGAACTGTGAGTGAACTATCCTAATTAACGTACTAGAAAACCCACCCTTGGGTAGGGAGAGCCCCCTACCAACAGAAGCCCCTTCCTCACAGAACATGCGCAGTAAAAAAGGAGGACACTGCGACTTTAAGTGGAGATGAGACTTGCGAGAACCAATAGGAACGAGAGTAACTAAGCAAAACAGTAAAAATACTGATAGCTGTTGCTGGAAAGGTATAAAATGCTTTACCGCGTGTTAACCGGGCGTGCTGGCTTTGTGGAGTTACCACCTAGCGCCCATCTCTGCGCAGACACGAAATAAACAAATATCTCGACTCTGTGTGTTAATCGGCTTCTTTGCACACCGGGTGAAAGAATCCTGACTTTTGGGACAGCACAGGTACTGGCCGGGGAGCGAGACAAGGTGGGCCAGCTCCAGCAGCTCGGGCAGGAACTGGGCTGGGGGCTCCGGGCCGTGGCGTCCCCAGCTCCTGCTCCAGGGTGCGGACATAGCGCAGCATGAAGAGCTCCAGCGACAGGCTCTCGTAGTCGGCCAGCCCCCCCCCGGCCCTCGCCACCAACTGCTCCGGGGAGAGCGGGGCGCGGCCGGCGGCGAGGGGCGGCGGGAGGCGGCGTTCCGCCAGCCGCCCAGAAGCCGCTGGATGGCCGCCCTCTGCCGCGCCAGGCGGGCCGCCCCCCCCTCCCCGGTCCCCGCTGCCTCCCCTCGGGGGTCCCCGGGGGCCGGCGGGGGGGGCCCGTAGGCGGACCGTCTCCAGTGGCTCAGGAAGAGCATCACGATCCGCTCCTTCCTCAGGCTGCCCCACTCCGGCCCCGGCCCCGGCCCCGGCCCCGGCCCCGGCCCCGGGGAGCCGCCGCCGTCGGCAAACGCTTCCTCGCAGCTGATGCCCGAGTCGCTGGCGGCCTCCGCACCGCTCCCCCCAGCCGCCTTCCCCTCCGCCGCCCCCCACGCGGGCTCGAAGGCGCCGCGGAGGCTGCGGACGCAGACCCCGCACTGCCGCATCTCCCGCTGCGCCAGGCTGCCCGCCGGCTCCCGGGGCTGCCCGCCGGCGGCGGCGGGGGGAGCGGCCGCGGCGGCGGCGGGGGAGGCGACCCGCGCCCCCTCGGCGTGGGCCAGCAGCGCGGCCAGGCTGCTGCCGGCGCCGGCCAGGCGGCCACCCCAGAGGGGCAGGGGCTGCCCGGGGGCGGGCGGGGGGCTGCGCACGGTGATGCTGAGCAGCGGGGCGGGCAGGAGGGCGCGCAGCTTCCGCGCCAGGCGCCGCAGCTCGCCCTGGTACGCCTCGCCCCGCCGCCGCCGCCGCCGCCGCCGCCGCAGCCGCAGGCTCTCCCCCGCCCGCTCCAGCTGCTGCAGGTCTGCCTCGGTCAGCAGCTCCCCGAAGGGGCCCGGCACGGCCTGGCGGGACGGCGAGAAGCGCCAGGAGCCCGCGTCCTGCGGAGAGGGGCCGGCAGCGTCCCCCCCCCGGGCCGGCAGCCTGCGCCCCCCGGCCCCGGGACGCCCCGTCCCTGGCCGCCCGCCGCCTCCTCGTCCGCCAGCCGCGCCCGCAGCCGGCGCACCATCGCCTGCCGCTTCCACTCGGGGATGGGGCGGCCCCGCTCGTCGTGCGTGGGCACCAGGGAGTCCGCGTCCGCCTCCGCGGCGTCCGGCCCGGGGGGGTCCGCCGGCTCGGCCGCCCCACCCTACACGGGCAGAGGCACGGGGGGCTCGGGAATGGGGGGGGGCGGCAGCCGAGGGGCCGAGCCGGGGGCCGCGGGCGGAGGCAGCGACCTACCGGGTGGGCGCCGAAGGGCGCCGGGATCCTGGCCCGCTGCGAGGGCTTGCGGAGCTCCATCCCCCGCCGGGCCGGGTGGCTGCCGGGGGGAGAGGCGCAGGCCTCCTTCTGGAGGAGAGCAGGCGAGGGGAGATGGGCCCCCAACACCCCCACGGTCCCCCACGCGTGACCGGGTGCGGGCTGCCCCGGGAGGATGCCCGGCACATCGCCCGGTCCTTGCAGGGAACCCTCCCTGGAAAAGACCCCCGGGTGGGCGTTTCCTTCCGAAGACGGGACGGATCTGCGGAGCCCCCGCTGCCCCCTCTCCCCCCGAGGGACATCGTGATGCCCCTGCAGCCGAGGGCCAAGCCCGGGGCCGCCCCCATCGCCACCAGCCCTTCTCCGGGCGCGCCGTGCGCCCGGCACAGCCGGCCCACTCGCCGGGGGGCGATGGGCCTTCCCTGGGGGATGGGGGTGCCTGCAGCCCCAGCCCCAGCGGGCCCTTACCTGCTGCGGGGGGCTGAGCCGGCCGCCGGGGACAGGAATCACCTGGGAGCCCCCCGCCGAGGGCAGGTGCTTGGGTCCTGTCCTGCTCTGCCCGGGCAGCACCCAAAGGTGGGTGCGGCTGCACCCCCAAAGTCCCCACACGGGGAGCAATGCACACTGCAGGGCGGGAGGGGAGGCCGGAGGGGTCCGGCAGCCCTGGAGTGGGCAGGGGCCACGGCTGCAGCGCTGGGGCAGGGCAGAGAGCCCCGGGAGCATCGCATGAAGATTTGACGGGGGCATCGAGTGGCAGCGCCCGGGGCTCAGGGGGCGGCGCTGGCGCCGGTGCTGGAAAGAGCGGCTCGGTGGCTTGGCTCCAAGCCTCGTCCCGCTCCTCGGGCCAGCGGAGAACGGCCGAAGCTGGTCCCGGCGCCTGCCCCTGCACGTGGCCAGGCCAGGTTTTGGGGACAGAGGAAGGGTTTTGGCACAGAGGGCAGGTACCGGCAGTGGGGGACCTTCGGCAGAGGGACCTGCTGCACTGCTGCCCGGACATCTGTTACCGATACGCAGCCGCGTTTGTGTTCTTTCACTCCACCGCCATCCATTCTATATGGCCAGGATGGATTAGTGGGGCTCGCTTACACGGGAGAAGTTCCATCGAGGGGCTGGAATACAATCAAGAAGCAGCAGATCACAGCCTTTAAACACCGATCGCCCAGCGAGGATCCATTACAGATTCAGCTTCCATTACAGGTTCGGCTTCAGATGACCCCTCCCCGGCCCCGGCACGGGCTGATGCCCGGCACAGAGCGGCTCTCGTGGGGGGATGAGCCGACGCCACCCTGCAATCCAGCCGCAGCACCAGAGCGGGTTACGCTGTGCCGGCGGCAGCGCGGTGCCCTGCAGTATTGATGGGGATGTGGTACGAAAGACGGGAACACGGCCCGGTGCCGGAGGCGCCGTGCATCTCAGGTTAAGCAGCCAGATCGCACGTGAGCCCGGTCCCGTCTCGTTGCGGGCATGGCGGGCGAGGGCCGGAGCTTTGCCAGCTGCTGGGCCAAGGGGGGGATTTTGCCAAAAGCCCTGCGAGGGTTGGATCTTCCTCTAGGTACCAGAAAGCCGCTCACAAGCATCCTGCCTCCTGCTCCCCTGGAGTGCCGGGGAAGGACAGAAAGGGCCACCTCGATGCCCGATGTGGCCTGGGACCTTCGACGAGAGGATGCTGCTCAGAGGCAGCCTTTGGGAAGTACCAAAGAGCCACCTCCCTCTTGCCAGCATTTTCTGATCTAAATCTCCGTGAGATTTTCATCTTTGCATCCATCTCGGGGCAGAAGGCACCGAGAGGCCGTGGTCGCCCTGAGCAGCCTCACCCCACGCTCGGCTGCCCTTGCTGGGGCAGACGTGGCCCCCAAGACTCTCGACACCAACGTTTGGGTCCGCTCACTGGGAAGCAAGGTCTGCCAAGGCAGCAGGCAGGTGTGGGCAGCAGCTCAGCCCCAACGCCGGGAGCTCCCCAGCCACCCGCTCCGTGGGAGGGGACGGAGTGGGGCGGCAGCGAGGGCCTGGCACTCTTTGGGGCACGCTGCCAATGCACAGCTCTTGGGGATGCCCTGGAGCGGGGAAGGGCTCCGGGTTTCCCTGAAGAAGAGACTCCCTAAATACGAGGCACATCCCGGCTGGGGCCGCTTCTCCCGTGGGCAGGCGGCTGTGCCAGGGCTGCCTCCCCCAGCCCGGAGAGCCTCCCCGTGGGATCGCAGCCCTCCACAGCACGGGGGTGTGCGGGACCAGGAGAGGAGAGGAGGGTCTCCCCCAAACCTCCATCTCAGCCTCCTTCCTTGCCCTGGCCTTCAGGAGAGCAGACGCTGGCCCCTTCGGGGATCTGCTTGGAAGAGTCCAGGGAACTCCCTTTCCTTTTCCCTTTCCTTTTCCCTTTCTACTTCCCCTTTCCCGTTTCCCTTCCGGGGGTGCAGCCCCACAGGGATGAGCAAAGCGGCTTGGAAGAAACCAGCAATGGCCCCTCTCCTCCAGTTCCGACATCCACATTGCTCCCTCTCTGCCAGTTCTTGAGCCATATCCCACCCTCTCCCCAAGCTCCCACAGCCATATCCTTCCCTCTCCCCCAGCTCCCAGGGCCATCTCCCTCCCACTGCCCCAGTTCTGCAGCAAGGAGCAAACCGGCACGGAAGAAACCAGGCGTGGCCCCTCTCAGCATCCCCGGGGTTTTTATTTCAGAGGGACCCCGGGGGGCCCGGCCGCCCCGCTCAGAAGCGGAGCCGGGGCAGGCGGCGCGCGTGGTCCCCTGAGCCCGGCTCTTCCTCCCGCACCCTCCGCAGCCACGATGGGTCTTCGCTGGTCTCCGGCGGATGGTGGAGCCAGCTGCGCCCGTCGCTGTCCCACTGCCCAGACAGGGTCCGGACACGCTGGCGGGGCACGGGGGGGCTGCGCTCCCCAAGCTCGGCGGAGAATCTCCGGCGCCGGGGACCTGCGGGACCCTGCTGCTGCCGCCGCCGCCCCTGCCGCCCCGGCCCCAGCCCCGGCCCCGGCCCCGCGTAGGGATGGAAGCGGCCCTGGTGACGGCGGGCCACCCCAGCGTGGTCCTCCTCTACCCGCAGGCGGCGGATGGCCCTGATGGGCTGCCGGCAGAGCGGGCAGGTGGCAGCGACGGCGGTGGCAGCCCAGCGCTGGATGCAGGCATGGCAGAAGGCATGCCAGCACGGGTCCACGCCAGCGGGGTGTTCGAGGGGACCCAAGCAGATGGGGCAGGTGTCCCCCCGCCGGGAGCTCCTGGCGGCTCCCGGCGCCGCCGGCTCGTGCCTGGACGCCTCCAGTGCTGCTGCCGGGACTCGGTGTCCTGTCAGGTGCTGGCAGGACTTGATGTCTCGTCTGCTGCTGGCAGGACTTGATGGGTGCCGCTGGCGGGACTCAAAGGCTCGGGTTCCGCTGGCGGGACTCGGTGGCTCTCGGCCGCTGGCAGGTCACAACGTCTGGCGTGCCGTTGGCAGGACTCGACGGCTCGTGTGCTGCCCACAGGACTCGACGTCTCGTGTGCCACTGGCAGTACGTGACGCTGGCATGTATTGTTGCCCACCACAAGTGATGTCACGGGGTGACTGTGACTCTCTGGTGACATCACAGGGCTCTTGGGGGCGTACCCGGGCACCCGCCCAGGAGCTCCCCCAGCCTCAGAGACAGACCCTGGGATGCAAAGCCCATCGGGGCGTGTGCTTCACACCTCCACGGTTGCTCAGGCCCCTTTCCGGCAGTCCCTGTTGTTGGTGGTTGGTGTGCCAGCATCACACCCCCACCGACCGGCTGGGGTTGGCAGGGACCTCCGGAGGTCATCTGGTCCAAGCCCCTGCTGAAGGAGGGCCACCCAGAGCCCAGCGCTGGACACAGCACTCGAAGCACACGAAAGCATAACATGGGATTTAGGTGAATACGCTACATAAAGCCTCCACGGTTGAACCGCTGCTGTTTTGCACCCTGTCATTAAAGACTCAGCTATGCAGTGAAAAACTTGGAGCTTTTCCTGCTCTCTTTGGAGGTCTCTCTCGTGTCAATAACACAACTGCTAAGGAATGTCGAGGATGCTTTTTGTTCAATACGTCTTTACCTTCCGCTTGAAACACAGAAACACAAGCGCAACCAAAACAACAGATGGGTTTAAGAGTACATTCTGTAATGTGGAGAGAAAGGGGACATTCTGCTTAGCGTCACCCTCTTCCCAGGTAACCCCTCAAATCACAGAGGTGGCTGCTCAGTAGGTCATCATCACCCTGAAGTTAAGTGCTCCTTTCCCTGCAGCAACGAGGCAGATTGGACGTACAATTACGAGAGGAAAAAAAAGCTGATATACTGAAGAGATACTGGAGTGCCTCAGGCTGTATATTATCCAGCAGAGACACACTGTGTGGCAGAGAAACATCTCAAGAATTTGTCTTCAACGAGAAACTTACAGCCACGTGCCCGCTTTCTTCACTGAGGCACGCTACCTTCAGCGGGCACCATATTACACCATGCTCAGCATATAAAGGTGGGGAAAGAAGAAAGAAGCGGGTGACATTCGGAGTGATGGCATTTGTCTTCCCATGTAACCGTTACGTGTGATGGAGCCCTGCTTTCCTGGAGGTGGCTGAACACCTGCCTGCCGATGGGAAGTAGTGAGTGAATTCCTTGTTTTGCTGTGCTTCCATCCACAGCTTTTGGTTTACCTATTAAATTGTCTTTATCTCAACCCATGAGTTTTCTCACTTTTACTCTTCCGATTGTCTCCGCCATCCCACCGGGGGCGGGAGTGAGCAAGCGGCTGTGTGGTGCTTAGTTGCTGTCTGGGGTTAAACCACGACAGTTGCATTTTCTGTCTTGTAACCATCATTTCCACTCTTATATGGCCTACTGCGTTGGCCAGCATAACTTCTGATGCGGTTCAACTCAATTCTGGTGCGTGTCAGACTCTTTTAGATAGGTGTGGAGGGCTTGTGGTCCATGGAGAATGACTGCCAGATGACTAACAGGCACTTCTGGGGTGTGGAGGGACCGCTGGCCTATAGATAATGACTGCTGGAGGACTAAGTGCACTTCTGAGTTTGTGTAGACTTCCAAATTCATGTTGCCTTGAGGAAGACCCATGGGAAAACACCAGCTGCATGGAAATGCAAGTGTTTCCCCAAGGGTACATGGCTTTTTGTTTTGCTTTTGAGAAAGAAACCTGCAAAGAGGCTGCTATCGTTAATTTTAGTGACGTTTGGTAAAGTAATGTGTTGAATATTGCATGACTGAAAACATCACTATAAAAAATGGTAGTTTGTCTGTGTGTTCTGGATGCTTTGGTTTTGAACATCTGCTAATGGTGGTAGCTTCATACTGTCCTTAGATCCTATCTCAAGGCACAACAAGTGCTTAGGGTGAAGTTCCTCATCCATGATAGTGGATCTGAATACATATTTCAAATAGACTTCTTATAATTTTGAATTTTTGGGGGCCAACTTCTTGTCACATCTGATTTGATTGTCCTTGGTTTTGCCTCATCACGTGCCTGGCGAAGAGGTCATAGGAGGAGCTGCCGGTCAGCGCTGCCATTTCCATGTTGGTCACTTGTGCTGGTGTTATCATGGTTATCTTTGTAGAAGTCAGTTCTTTGCTGGCCGAGGAGGGACACAAGGGTGCTTGGCATAGAATTACCAAGGGAATTTATTATCTCATTGTGTTGTGTTTGTGTAGCGAGGGAGGGGCTACAGGGGTGGCTCCTGTGAGAAGCTACTAGAAGCTTCCCTGGCTCCAACCTGGACCTGCCTCTGGCCAAGGCCGAGCCAATCAGCAATGGTGGTTGTGCCTCTGTGATAGCATATTTAAGAAGGGGAAAAAGGCTCCTGAGAGAGAGGGTAAGATGGAGGAGGAAGAAGAGGAAGAGGAGGAAGAAGAAGAGCTACTGTAAAAAAAGAGGAGGAGAGGAAGAAGATGGCAGAAGAAGAAGAGGAGCTCCAGTGAGGAGAGGAGTGGGATGTGAGAGGAACAACCGTGCACACACCGAGGTCAGTGAAGAAGGAGAGGGAGGAGGTGCACCGGAGCAGAGATTCCCCTGCAGCCCATGGAAGACCCCACGCCGGAGCAGGTGGCTGGGCCCAGAGAAGGCCGTGACTCCGTGGGAAAGCCCACGCTGGAGCAGTTTGCGGAGGACTGCAGTGCGTGGAAAGGACTTGAGTTGGAGAAACTCATGGAGGGCTGACCCCCGTGAGCAGGACCCCACGCTGGAGCAGGGGAAGAGTGTGAGGAGTCCTCCCCCTGAGGAGGAAGCAGCAGCAGAAACAATGTGTGATGAACTGACTGCAACCCCCATTCCTGTCCCCCTGCGCCGCTGGCAGGGAGGAGGTAGAGGAATCGGGAGCAAAGCAGAGCCCGGGAAGAAGGGAGGGTCGGGGGGAAGGTGTGTTTCTAAGATATGGTTCTATTTCTCATCATTCTACTCTGATTTGGTTGTTAACAAATTAAATTGGTCTATTTTTCCCCCAAAATCGAGTCTGTTTTGCCTGTGACCATAATTGGCGAGTCCGTCCTGTCCTTGTCGCAACCCACGAGCTTTTGTTGTCTTCTCTCTTTCCCCATCCCGCCGGGAGGGGGAGGAGTGAGCGAGCGGCTGCGTGGTGCTTGGTGGCCGGCTGGGCTTAAACCACGACACTCATATTAGCTATGTGCATAGTGCTGCCCCAGCCTAATGCATGGGGGACCCTGATACAGAGGAAAGCAGGGTTTATTTATGTTACAATGCAGTTGTGTAGACCAATCAAATTACTCATGTTAAGGAGTGGGCTAATCAGTTACTATTGCTTGTGTAATCAGTATGTGCTTGTCCCATGCAGGATCAGTGCGTGCTTGCCCCATGCAGGTGGTGTGGATGTATGGTCAGTGGTGTGTTAATCTTCATTGTTCTAAACCGATGTCCCGTGCAGGTGGCGGGGTTTATCCTGGATTCTGGTCAATTCCTGTTCTGGCCGTGGTTATATGCCTGGGGGTTTTTTGAAAGATGTATCTTCTAGTGTTCTGTTCTCAGTATGGGGTGTTCTCAGCCAGTAAGAGCTGGCTTAAATTGGGTCTTAAGGTCACATCGACCCTGAGGTAAAAGCTCATAGTCCCAGGTAGTGTTCATTCTTCTCAGCAAGCCATACTGCAGTTAGTTAGAATCTTGTGTTTCACATTGCCAAAGGGTACTTCTGACTATGGGGGAACAATGCTTGCAGAGGATGGAACTGTTGGAGATATGCGAGAAACAAAAGCAAAGGATGCTACTTAGTTAACGAGGCGCGACCTTGAGAAGAGAAACAAGATGACACCATAAGTAAGCCAGTGGGTAAAGAAATACCAAGATAAGCACAGGGGCAATCAAAGAGCTACTTGAACTGTGAGTGAACTATCCTAATTAACGTACTAGAAAACCCACCCTTGGGTAGGGAGAGCCCCCTACCAACAGAAGCCCCTTCCTCACAGAACATGCGCAGTAAAAAAGGAGGACACTGCGACTTTAAGTGGAGATGAGACTTGCGAGAACCAATAGGAACGAGAGTAACTAAGCAAAACAGTAAAAATACTGATAGCTGTTGCTGGAAAGGTATAAAATGCTTTACCGCGTGTTAACCGGGCGTGCTGGCTTTGTGGAGTTACCACCTAGCACCCATCTCTGCGCAGACATGAAATAAACAAATATCTCGACTCTGTGTGTTAATCGGCTTCTTTGCACACCGGGTGAAAGAATCCTGACTTTTGGCACAGCACAGGTACTGGCCGGGGAGCGAGACAAAGTGGGCCAGCTCCAGCAGCTCGGGCAGGAACTGGGCTGGGGGCTCCGGGTCGTGGCGTCCCCAGCTCCTGCTCCAGGGTGCGGACATAGCGCAGCATGAAGAGCTCCAGCGACAGGCTCTCGTAGTCGGCCAGCCCCCCCCCGGCCCTCGCCACCAACTGCTCCGGGGAGAGCGGGGCGCGGCCGGCGGCGCGGGGCGGCGGGGGCGGGGGGCGGCGGGAGGCGGCGTTCCGCCAGCCGCCCAGAAGCCGCTGGATGGCCGCCCTCTGCCGCGCCAGGCGGGCCGCCCCCCCCTCCCCGGTCCCCGCTGCCTCCCCTCGGGGGTCCCCGGGGGCCGGCGGGGGGGGCCCGTAGGCGGACCGTCTCCAGTGGCTCAGGAAGAGCATCACGATCCGCTCCTTCCTCAGGCTGCCCCACTCCGGCCCCGGCCCCGGCCCCGGCCCCGGCCCCGGCCCCGGGGAGCCGCCGCCGTCGGCAAACGCTTCCTCGCAGCTGATGCCCGAGTCGCTGGCGGCCTCCGCACCGCTCCCCCCAGCCGCCTTCCCCTCCGCCGCCCCCCACGCGGGCTCGAAGGCGCCGCGGAGGCTGCGGACGCAGACCCCGCACTGCCGGATCTCCCGCTGCGCCAGGCTGCCCGCCGGCTCCCGGGGCTGCCCGCCGGCGGCGGCGGGGGGAGCGGCGGCGGCGGCGGCGGGGGAGGCGACCCGCGCCCCCTCGGCGTGGGCCAGCAGCGCGGCCAGGCTGCTGCCGGCGCCGGCCAGGCGGCCACCCCAGAGGGGCAGGGGCTGCCCGGGGGCGGGCGGGGGGCTGCGCACGGTGATGCTGAGCAGCGGGGCGGGCAGGAGGGCGCGCAGCTCCCGCGCCAGGCGCCGCAGCTCGCCCTGGTACGCCTCGCCCCGCCGCCGCAGCCGCAGGCTCTCCCCCGCCCGCTCCAGCTGCTGCAGGTCTGCCTCGGTCAGCAGCTCCCCGAAGGGGCCCGGCACGGCCTGGCGGGACGGCGAGAAGCGCCAGGAGCCCGCGTCCTGCGGAGAGGGGCCGGCAGCGTCCCCCCCCCGGGCCGGCAGCCTGCGCCCCCCGGCCCCGGGACGCCCCGTCCCTGGCCGCCCGCCGCCTCCTCGTCCGCCAGCCGCGCCCGCAGCCGGCGCACCATCGCCTGCCGCTTCCACTCGGGGATGGGGCGGCCCCGCTCGTCGTGCGTGGGCACCAGGGAGTCCGCGTCCGCCTCCGCGGCGTCCGGCCCGGGGGGGTCCGCCGGCTCGGCCGCCCCACCCTACACGGGCAGAGGCACGGGGGGCTCGGGAATGGGGGGGGGCGGCAGCCGAGGGGCCGAGCCGGGGGCCGCGGGCGGAGGCAGCGACCTACCGGGTGGGCGCCGAAGGGCGCCGGGATCCTGGCCCGCTGCGAGGGCTTGCGGAGCTCCATCCCCCGCCGGGCCGGGTGGCTGCCGGGGGGAGAGGCGCAGGCCTCCTTCTGGAGGAGAGCAGGCGAGGGGAGATGGGCCCCCAACACCCCCACGGTCCCCCACGCGTGACCGGGTGCGGGCTGCCCCGGGAGGATGCCCGGCACATCGCCCGGTCCTTGCAGGGAACCCTCCCTGGAAAAGACCCCCGGGTGGGCGTTTCCTTCCGAAGACGGGACGGATCTGCGGAGCCCCCGCTGCCCCCTCTCCCCCCGAGGGACATCGTGATGCCCCTGCAGCCGAGGGCCAAGCCCGGGGCCGCCCCCATCGCCACCAGCCCTTCTCCGGGCGCGCCGTGCGCCCGGCACAGCCGGCCCACTCGCCGGGGGGCGATGGGCCTTCCCTGGGGGATGGGGGTGCCTGCAGCCCCAGCCCCAGCGGGCCCTTACCTGCTGCGGGGGGCTGAGCCGGCCGCCGGGGACAGGAATCACCTGGGAGCCCCCCGCCGAGGGCAGGTGCTTGGGTCCTGTCCTGCTCTGCCCGGGCAGCACCCAAAGGTGGGTGCAGCTGCACCCCCAAAGTCCCCACACGGGGAGCAATGCACACTGCAGGGCGGGAGGGGAGGCCGGAGGGGTCCGGCAGCCCTGGAGTGGGCAGGGGCCACGGCTGCAGCGCTGGGGCAGGGCAGAGAGCACCGGGAGCATCGCATGAAGATTTGACGGGGGCATCGAGTGGCAGCGCCCGGGGCTCAGGGGGCGGCGCTGGCGCCGGTGCTGGAAAGAGCGGCTCGGTGGCTTGGCTCCAAGCCTCGTCCCGCTCCTCGGGCCAGCGGAGAACGGCCGAAGCTGGTCCCAGCGCCTGCCCCTGCACGTGGCCAGGCCAGGTTTTGGGGACAGAGGACGGGTTTTGGCACAGAGGGCAGGTACCGGCAGTGGGGGACCTTCGGCAGAGGGACCTGCTGCACTGCTGCCCGGACATCTGTTACCGATACGCAGCCGCGTTTGTGTTCTTTCACTCCACCGCCATCCATTCTATATGGCCAGGATGGATTAGTGGGGCTCGCTTACACGGGAGAAGTTCCATCGAGGGGCTGGAATACAATCAAGAAGCAGCAGATCACAGCCTTTAAACACCGATCGCCCAGCGAGGATCCATTACAGATTCAGCTTCCATTACAGGTTCGGCTTCAGATAACCCCTCCCCGGCCCCGGCACGGGCTGATGCCCGGCACAGAGCGGCTCTCGTGGGGGGATGAGCCGACGCCACCCTGCAATCCAGCCGCAGCACCAGAGCGGGTTACGCTGTGCCGGCGGCAGCGCGGTGCCCTGCAGTATTGATGGGGATGTGGTACGAAAGACGGGAACACGGCCCGGTGCCGGAGGCGCCGTGCATCTCAGGTTAAGCAGCCAGATCGCACGTGAGCCCGGTCCCGTCTCGTTGCCGGCATGGCGGGCGAGGGCCGGAGCTTTGCCAGCTGCTGGGCCAAGGGGGGGATTTTGCCAAAAGCCCTGCGAGGGTTGGATCTTCCTCTAGGTACCAGAAAGCCGCTCACAAGCATCCTGCCTCCTGCTCCCCTGGAGTGCCGGGGAAGGACAGAAAGGGCCACCTCGATGCCCGATGTGGCCTGGGACCTTCGACGAGAGGATGCTGCTCAGAGGCAGCCTTTGGGAAGTACCAAAGAGCCACCTCCCTCTTGCCAGCATTTTCTGATCTAAATCTCCGTGAGATTTTCATCTTTGCATCCATCTCGGGGCAGAAGGCACCGAGAGGCCGTGGTCGCCCTGAGCAGACTCACCCCACGCTCGGCTGCCCTTGCTGGGGCAGACGTGGCCCCCAAGACTCTCGACACCAACGTTTGGGTCCGCTCACTGGGAAGCAAGGTCTGCCAAGGCAGCAGGCAGGTGTGGGCAGCAGCTCAGCCCCAACGCCGGGAGCTCCCCAGCCACCCGCTCCGTGGGAGGGGACGGAGTGGGGCGGCAGCGAGGGCCTGGCACTCTTTGGGGCACGCTGCCAATGCACAGCTCTTGGGGATGCCCTGGAGCGGGGAAGGGCTCCGGGTTTCCCTGAAGAAGAGACTCCCTAAATACGAGGCACATCCCGGCTGGGGCCGCTTCTCCCGTGGGCAGGCGGCTGTGCCAGGGCTGCCTCCCCCAGCCCGGAGAGCCTCCCCGTGGGATCGCAGCCCTCCACAGCACGGGGGTGTGCGGGACCAGGAGAGGAGAGGAGGGTCTCCCCCAAACCTCCATCTCAGCCTCCTTCCTTGCCCTGGCCTTCAGGAGAGCAGACGCTGGCCCCTTCGGGGGTCTGCTTGGAAGAGTCCAGGGAACTCCCTTTCCTTTTCCCTTTCCTTTTCCCTTTCTACTTCCCCTTTCCCCTTTCCCTTCCGGGGGTGCAGCCCCACAGGGATGAGCAAAGCGGCTTGGAAGAAACCAGCAATGGCCCCTCTCCTCCAGTTCCGACATCCACATTCCTCCCTCTCTGCCAGTTCTTGAGCCATATCCCACCCTCTCCCCAAGCTCCCACAGCCATATCCTTCCCTCTCCCCCAGCTCCCAGGGCCATCTCCCTCCCACTGCCCCAGTTCTGCAGCAAGGAGCAAACCGGCACGGAAGAAACCAGGCGTGGCCCCTCTCAGCATCCCCGGGGTTTTTATTTCAGAGGGACCCCGGGGGGCCCGGCCGCCCCGCTCAGAAGCGGAGCCGGGGCAGGCGGCGCGCGTGGTCCCCTGAGCCCGGCTCTTCCTCCCGCACCCTCCGCAGCCACGATGGGTCTTCGCTGGTCTCCGGCGGGTAGCGGAGCCAGCTGTGCCCGTCGCTGTCCCACTGCCCAGACAGGGTCCGGACACGCTGGCGGGGCACGGGGGGGCTGCGCTCCCCAAGCTCGGCGGAGAATCTCCGGCGCCGGGGACCTGCGGGGCCCCGCTGCTGCTGCCGCCGCCCCTGCCGCCCCGGCCCCAGCCCCGGCCCCGCGTAGGGATGGAAGCGGCCCTGGTGACGGCGGGCCACCCCAGCGTGGTCCTCCTCTACCCGCAGGCGGCGGATGGCCCTGATGGGCTGCCGGCAGAGCGGGCAGGTGGCAGCGACGGCGGTGGCAGCCCAGCGCTGGATGCAGGCATGGCAGAAGGCATGCCAGCACGGGTCCACGCCAGCGGGGTGTTCGAGGGGACCCAAGCAGATGGGGCAGGTGTCCCCCCGCCGGGAGCTCCTGGCGGCTCCCGGCGCCGCCGGCTCGTGCCTGGACGCCTCCAGTGCTGCTGCCGGGACTCGGTGTCCTGTCAGGTGCTGGCGGGACTTGATGTCTCGTCTGCTGCTGGCAGGACTTGATGGGTGCCGCTGGCGGGACTCAAAGGCTCGGGTTCCGCTGGCGGGACTCGGTGGCTCTCGGCCGCTGGCAGGTCACAACGTCTGGCGTGCTGTTGGCAGGACTCGATGGCTCGGGTGCTGCCCACAGGACTCGACGTCTCGTGTGCTGCCCACAGGACTCGATGGCTCGGGTGCTGCCCACAGGACTCGACGTCTCGTGTGCTGCCCACAGGACTCGACGTCTCGTGTGCCACTGGCAGTACGTGACGCTGGCATGTATTGTTGCCCACCACAAGTGATGTCACGGGGTGACTGTGACTCTCTGGTGACATCACAGGGCTCTTGGGGGCGTACCCGGGCACCCGCCCAGGAGCTCCCCCAGCCTCAGAGACAGACCCTGGGATGCAAAGCCCATCGGGGCGTGTGCTTCACACCTCCACGGTTGCTCAGGCCCCTTTTCGGCAGTCCCTGTTGTTGTTGGTTGGTGTGCCAGCATCACACCCCCACCGACCGGCTGGGGTTGGCAGGGACCTCTGGAGGTCATCTGGTCCAAGCCCCTGCTGAAGGAGGGCCACCCAGAGCCCAGCGCTGGACACAGCACTCGAAGCACACGAAAGCATAACATGGGATTTAGGTGAATACGCTACATAAAGCCTCCATGGTTGAACCGCTGCTGTTTTGCACCCTGTCATTAAAGACTCAGCTATGCAGTGAAAAACTTGGAGCTTTTCCTGCTCTCTTTGGAGGTCTCTCTCGTGTCAATAACACAACTGCTAAGGAATGTCGAGGATGCTTTTTGTTCAATACGTCTTTACCTTCCGCTTGAAACACAGAAACACAAGCGCAACCAAAACAACAGATGGGTTTAAGAGTACATTCTGTAATGTGGAGAGAAAGGGGACATTCTGCTTAGCGTCACCCTCTTCCCAGGTAACCCCTCAAATCACAGAGGTGGCTGCTCAGTAGGTCATCATCACCCTGAAGTTAAGTGCTCCTTTCCCTGCAGCAACGAGGCAGATTGGACGTACAATTACGAGAGGAAAAAAAAGCTGATATACTGAAGAGATACTGGAGTGCCTCAGGCTGTATATTATCCAGCAGAGACACACTGTGTGGCAGAGAAACATCTCAAGAATTTGTCTTCAACGAGAAACTTACAGCCACGTGCCCGCTTTCTTCACTGAGGCACGCTACCTTCAGCGGGCACCATATTACACCATGCTCAGCATATAAAGGTGGGGAAAGAAGAAAGAAGCGGGTGACATTCGGAGTGATGGCATTTGTCTTCCCATGTAACCGTTACGTGTGATGGAGCCCTGCTTTCCTGGAGGTGGCTGAACACCTGCCTGCCGATGGGAAGTAGTGAGTGAATTCCTTGTTTTGCTGTGCTTCCATCCACAGCTTTTGGTTTACCTATTAAATTGTCTTTATCTCAACCCATGAGTTTTCTCACTTTTACTCTTCCGATTGTCTCCGCCATCCCACCGGGGGCGGGAGTGAGCAAGCGGCTGTGTGGTGCTTAGTTGCTGTCTGGGGTTAAACCACGACAGTTGCATTTTCTGTCTTGTAACCATCATTTCCACTCTTATATGGCCTACTGCGTTGGCCAGCATAACTTCTGATGCGGTTCAACTCAATTCTGGTGCGTGTCAGACTCTTTTAGATAGGTGTGGAGGGCTTGTGGTCCATGGAGAATGACTGCCAGATGACTAACAGGCACTTCTGGGGTGTGGAGGGACCGCTGGCCTATAGATAATGACTGCTGGAGGACTAAGTGCACTTCTGAGTTTGTGTAGACTTCCAAATTCATGTTGCCTTGAGGAAGACCCATGGGAAAACACCAGCTGCATGGAAATGCAAGTGTTTCCCCAAGGGTACATGGCTTTTTGTTTTGCTTTTGAGAAAGAAACCTGCAAAGAGGCTGCTATCGTTAATTTTAGTGACGTTTGGTAAAGTAATGTGTTGAATATTGCATGACTGAAAACATCACTATAAAAAATGGTAGTTTGTCTGTGTGTTCTGGATGCTTTGGTTTTGAACATCTGCTAATGGTGGTAGCTTCATACTGTCCTTAGATCCTATCTCAAGGCACAACAAGTGCTTAGGGTGAAGTTCCTCATCCATGATAGTGGATCTGAATACATATTTCAAATAGACTTCTTATAATTTTGAATTTTTGGGGGCCAACTTCTTGTCACATCTGATTTGATTGTCCTTGGTTTTGCCTCATCACGTGCCTGGCGAAGAGGTCATAGGAGGAGCTGCCGGTCAGCGCTGCCATTTCCATGTTGGTCACTTGTGCTGGTGTTATCATGGTTATCTTTGTAGAAGTCAGTTCTTTGCTGGCCGAGGAGGGACACAAGGGTGCTTGGCATAGAATTACCAAGGGAATTTATTATCTCATTGTGTTGTGTTTGTGTAGCGAGGGAGGGGCTACAGGGGTGGCTCCTGTGAGAAGCTACTAGAAGCTTCCCTGGCTCCAACCTGGACCTGCCTCTGGCCAAGGCCGAGCCAATCAGCAATGGTGGTTGTGCCTCTGTGATAGCATATTTAAGAAGGGGAAAAAGGCTCCTGAGAGAGAGGGTAAGATGGAGGAGGAAGAAGAGGAAGAGGAGGAAGAAGAAGAGCTACTGTAAAAAAAGAGGAGGAGAGGAAGAAGATGGCAGAAGAAGAAGAGGAGCTCCAGTGAGGAGAGGAGTGGGATGTGAGAGGAACAACCGTGCACACACCGAGGTCAGTGAAGAAGGAGAGGGAGGAGGTGCACCGGAGCAGAGATTCCCCTGCAGCCCATGGAAGACCCCACGCCGGAGCAGGTGGCTGGGCCCAGAGAAGGCCGTGACTCCGTGGGAAAGCCCACGCTGGAGCAGTTTGCGGAGGACTGCAGTGCGTGGAAAGGACTTGAGTTGGAGAAACTCATGGAGGGCTGACCCCCGTGAGCAGGACCCCACGCTGGAGCAGGGGAAGAGTGTGAGGAGTCCTCCCCCTGAGGAGGAAGCAGCAGCAGAAACAATGTGTGATGAACTGACTGCAACCCCCATTCCTGTCGCCCTGCGCCGCTGGCAGGGAGGAGGTAGAGGAATCGGGAGCAAAGCAGAGCCCGGGAAGAAGGGAGGGTCGGGGGGAAGGTGTGTTTCTAAGATATGGTTCTATTTCTCATCATTCTACTCTGATTTGGTTGTTAACAAATTAAATTGGTTTATTTTTCCCCCAAAATCGAGTCTGTTTTGCCTGTGACCATAATTGGCGAGTCCGTCCTGTCCTTGTCGCAACCCACGAGCTTTTGTTGTCTTCTCTCTTGCCCATCCCGCCGGGAGGGGGAGGAGTGAGCGAGCGGCTGCGTGGTGCTTGGTGGCCGGCTGGGCTTAAACCACGACACTCATATTAGCTATGTGCATAGTGCTGCCCCAGCCTAATGCATGGGGGACCCTGATACAGAGGAAAGCAGGGTTTATTTATGTTACAATGCAGTTGTGTAGACCAATCAAATTACTCATGTTAAGGAGTGGGCTAATCAGTTACTATTGCTTGTGTAATCAGTATGTGCTTGTCCCATGCAGGATCAGTGTGTGCTTGCCCCATGCAGGTGGTGTGGATGTATGGTCAGTGGTGTGTTAATCTTCATTGTTCTAAACCGATGTCCCGTGCAGGTGGCGGGGTTTATCCTGGATTCTGGTCAATTCCTGTTCTGGCCGTGGTTATATGCCTGGGGGTTTTTTGAAAGATGTATCTTCTAGTGTTCTGTTCTCAGTATGGGGTGTTCTCAGCCAGTAAGAGCTGGCTTAAATTGGGTCTTAAGGTCACATCGACCCTGAGGTAAAAGCTCATAGTCCCAGGTAGTGTTCATTCTTCTCAGCAAGCCATACTGCAGTTAGTTAGAATCTTGTGTTTCACATTGCCAAAGGGTACTTCTGACTATGGGGGAACAATGCTTGCAGAGGATGGAACCAGTGTGGAAAGGCACTTGCACATGCACATGTTGTTCCCCGGCACTCATGCCCCCAAAGCCCTCTCCAGAGGAATCCTTCATTGTCATCATCAGCCATGGCCAAAAAGGCCAGGGTGAAACTAACAGTAACCCTCTGGCCAACCACCCAGCCAGCTTTCATAAACTCGCAAGAACCTCCAGGCTGTGGTTAGGAATAACAGCATTGAAAAAGGTGATAGTAAATACATCCAAGGACATAGAAAGTATTACAAATGCTACAGTAGACAGCATAAAAGCCTTACAAATAGAGCTCAAATCTATACCTCCAACGGTAATACAAATCCCATTAGTGTTAGTCTGTATTAACTGCTCAAGGAGGGGTTTGTGCTCTCGTAAACACCAGCTGTCGGTTTGACGTAGACCAAGACAAAAGAGTAGAAACAGATGAAATGAAAATCCAAAGCCACCTTAAAGTTTTTAAAAAATGTCTCTGTTTAGGAACTGTTCAAAGGCAACGGCTGAACAACAATAGCAGGCTACAGCCTGATGTGCTCCACAGAAGACTTTTGACAACAGCACCCAGGCCAGTTAGGAAAAGGTCCAACAAATCCAGCTGCCTTAGGCAGGGGTAAAATCTGGTTTCGGGGTCAGGGTTGTCAGTTGTCATGGTGGAAGAAGTAGAACCATAAAATGGGGGAGGTGGGTTTAGAAAGCTTGCAGAATCCATTCATTTCTCCGTGTGACTTCCTGCCACGTAGTTCAGAAATCATGCAGGTTCCTCATGCCTTTGTGGGTACAGGGAGGGCTGAGGAACAGGTGATGCAGGCTGTCTCAGGAGCGAGTAAGGCCAGACACTGGCATTTGAACATGGTTTGAAGGGCTTGCAACAATTGCTCCCTTCTCAAGCCTGCAACCTGCCTTGCCATAAGAAATGCGCATCCACAGGTGGGAGAAGTTGCACCTTCTGGAGTGGAGATGTGGGAAAATAATGGAAGATTGGTGAGAAGGATTACAAACACGCTCAAGTGACTTGCAGGTGAGGTGTAGAAAAATACATATATCATACTAATTGTTGTTTAGCCTTGTGTGTTGGACAAGTAGAACATCTGTGTTTTGATAACATAGGCCTGTGATAGATTTAGAGGCATCCTACCGAACATGCTTGAGATTCCTGCCCTGCTGTGGGAAAGATCAAAGCACAGTGGTAAACTACACCTGCGCGAATCCCTGAAATACAGGTGGAAACAGCAGGTTTGGCGATCCTCTAGCAAAGACCAAGCTCCATGGTGCCTGCGTCCCCGCTTGTGTGCCTCTGCCCAGGTGCTGCTTCGGGGATCCCCCGGTTTGCGAGGTAATGAAAATAAATTGACTCTTTGCATTTCATCTGTGGTTTTGTGGTTGTTCCTGCGTCCTGCCTGTGCCAGCTCACACAGGAGACAAAGTCAGGAGACTCCACTTGGAGAGCTGCCATCCTGCACTGTGCGCTCACTAGCGACACATGGAAAATGCAGAGCTGTCCTTGCTGCTGAGGAGGTGAAGGGGACAATGCTGCTGGCAGCCAGAGAGTGTGGGTGGCTTTGTATCTCCGGGGTTCAGCTGATGTGTCTGAACCCAGGAGCCCAGACGAGGGGAGGCAGCCCCATGTCCTCCCTCAGGCAGGGTGTGGCAGATAAAGTGACTTGCCTTGGTGTGGCCCTGGAGAGGGGAGGGAAGGCTTCAGCTTCAGCTTCTCCCTTCCTCTGTTTTGTGGCCCAGCAGAGCAGCTGGTGCTTTGAAGCAAAGACAAAGCATGTGGGTATGCACTGCACTGGCACGGACTGCTGGGAAGAGCAGATGTCCTGCTACTCTCAGGATGATGCAGATTCCTTTGGCATTAGTCTTCACAAAGAGAAGGTACCCACACCTGCTGAGAAAGCAGGGCTCCTTTGGGAAAAGCACAACAGCGTGAATGGTAGCACAGCAATGGGGGTGGGATGTGCCCAAGGAGTGGAGCTGTGCTGTGGGCAGGAGGAGATGCCAGGAACTCGGCAGCACCCTCAGATATCCCCAGAATGCAGAGCACCCCGGGGTTAGGACTGCTAAGCTGGCTCTGCTCAGGCAGTGCTATCCTTCGGGGCAGAGCACCACCTCTTCCATGCCCCTTGGAGCCTGAAGCACAGCTGTCCCAGGTTAAACCTTGGTGCTGGACTTCCTTTTCTCAAGATCAGGAGCATTTGAGTTGCCAGGTGTTGTGGTTTAACCCCAGTCAGCAACTCAGCACCACGCAGCCGCTTCCCCCTTCCCCCTCCCAGTGGGGTGAGGAGGAGGAAAGGAAAAAAAAAAGTAAAACTTGTGAGTTGAGATAAGAACAGTTTAATAACTAAAGTAAAATATACTACTAACAATAGGAATAATGAAATATAATAATAATAGTAATGAAAAGGAATATAACAAAAAAAAAGGAAGGGGGGGGGAAGAAAAAAACCAGTGATGCACAATGCAGTTGCCCACCACCCGCTGACCAATGCCCAGTGATTAGCTCTGTTGGTTAGAGTGTGGTGCTAAAATGCTGGGCTCTGGGCAGCAGTGGGAGGACTCAGGCTGGCTGCGCCGCCACGATTGCCTTGGCTCGGTCCTGGGCGCTGTTGGGCATGACGTTCCGTGGTATGGAATACCCCTTTGGCTAGTTCAGGTCAGCTGCCCCGGCTACGCTCCCTCCCAGCTTCTTGCACACCTGCTTGCTGGCAGAGCATGGGAAACTGAAAAGTCCTTGGCTTAAGATAAGCGCTACTTAGCAACAACTAAAACATCGGTGTGCTATCAACATCATTCTCACACTAAATCCAAAACACAGCACTGTACCAGCTACTAAGAAGAGAGTTAACTCTGTCCCAGCTGAAACCAGAACACCAGGGAAGAGACCAAGGGGCTGGGTGTCTTCCCTCAAGCTTAAAAAACTGAGAGGACAAAGAAACAAAGGTGAGCTGACATGCCTGTATCTGCAGAGAGCCCTTCCTCCCCTCCAGGCAGGCCCCACTGCAGCCAGCTCTTCCCAGGGCCAGGAGGGAGCCAGAAGGCGGGTGGCTCAGCTGGAGGCTGCTGGTCAGGAATACCCCAGGGGCCCCTGAAACACCCCCCTCCCCACAGATGTACTGGGAGCAGAGTCCCCCTCGCCTGGGCCAGACAGGAGCTCAGTGCCAGAGTCCTTCCTCCTCCCCGCCAGCCCCCACTGCCCTCGCTCACCCTTGCAGGTGCACTGGATCTTCTCCTCGGACTGCTCCACCACGTGCAGCCCGACAAGTCCTAGGGACGCGCAGCCCATCAGGGACCCCGCTGCCCAGCCCATCCAGCAGCAGAACTCCCCCAGGCAGGGCTGATCCTGGGGTGCTCCCGGGGCACAGCATCAGGGGTGTGGGACTGACAAGACTCCCACCAGCCCCACCTGTGCAGGCAGGGGTGGGAGCAGGTGACAGGGCACCCCACAGGTGCCCGGGCCCTGCACCTGGCCGTCGGGGCTCCTGACTTGCTGCCTCGGGACAGAGGGACCCCAGGACAAGGAGGCCACCTGCCTGCTCCTGGGGACACCACGAGCCCTGGCTCCGGGCTGGGGATGGGGCACTGGCAGCCAGCATCCCCCGAGTGCCCCAGGGCTGGCAGTGCCAGCAGGGAGGGCACGATGCTGGAGCACAGCACAGGGAGGGAGCCCCCAGCATGCCCAGGTAAGGAACGTGCTGGCACCTGGGGGGCAGGGATGGTCCCTGTCCCAGGAAGCAGGACCCAGCCAGCCTGGCTCGAGTCAGGAGCCCAGGGCAGGGCAGGGCAGGGCTGGGCTGGCAGCCCCTGGCTTGTCCTGTGGTGCCCGCTCACTCACCCGCCGGCAGCGGCTGGACCTCGCACACCTTGTCGGGCTGTGGCCCAGAGGTGGGAGCCACAGTGGCTCCAGCCTGCTCCTCCCAGGCTCATCTGGGATGGCTGGGGGGGTCTCCGTGCCATCCTACAGGAAAGGGGGGAGGAAGGGGGTGAGGAGGGACCCTGCAGTCTGGCCTGGTTTTAGCCCCTTGCTCTGACCTGTGGGGATGGGGACGCAGGGGTAGCCCAGGTAGAAATGGCTACCGATACCTTTGCTCTGCCTCTGGACAAGGCTGGGATGACTTTCTGGGTTTCCTCTGCCTCCCTCGGCAAAGCCAACCCTCAGGAAATGCCTCAGCCCTGCAGCTGGGGGCTGCCGGGGGCTGATCTGCCAGAGGTGGTGGGACAGAGGGGGCCGCACTCAGGGGCTCCTTGCGAGACCCCCTCCTGCCCTGTCCCATCACCGTCACCAGCTGCTAACTGCTTTTTTACTCTCTGAAATTGTCCAACCTATTCTGTAAGGAGAGATTTACTTTATCAACTAGGTGTACCCTTTCTCGTACCTCAGAGGGAATATATCTCAAAGTTCCCTCATCATTTTCAGAAATGGTGCAAGACCTTTTAGACAGCAGTAGTGATGGAACAGAAATCTCCCTTTACGTTAACGCCAGAACAACCAACAATATTGAAAGTAGACCCTGCCCTCTGGGCTGTCTCATCAACTGAAACGGGCTGTCTAAAAACTGACCCAGTTCAGGTCACCATAGAGCCAACAAAACCCTTACCAAGAGTTCCCCAATATCCACCAAGTCTAGAAGCCAAGGAAGGGATAGTTCACAGGATCACAGAATCAGAGATTGGTTGAGTTTGGAAGGGACTTCTGGAGGTCATTTGGTCCAACCCTACCACTGCTCAAGCAGGGCCACCTAGAGCCAGTTGCCCAGGACCCTGTCTAGATGGCTTTTGAATATCTCCAGGGATGGAGACTCCACAACTCCCTGGGCAACCTGTGCCAGTGCTCAATCACCCTCACAGTGAAAAAGTGTTTCCTGGTGTTCAGAGGGAACCTCCTGTGTTTCAGTTTGTGCCCATTGCCTCTGGTCCTGCCACTGGACACCACTGAAAAGAGCCTGGCTCCATCCTCTTTGTAGTCTCCATTCATGTTGATAAGATTCCCCTCCTGAGCATTCTCTTCTCCAGGCTACACAGTCCCAGCTCTCTCAGTCTTTCCTCACAGGAGAGATGCTTCAGTCCCTTCATCACCTTGGTGGCTCTTTGCTGGACTCTCTCCAGTATGTCCATGTCTCTCTTGTACTGCGGAGCCCAGAACTAGACACAGTACTCTAGGTGTGGCCACACTAGTGCTGAGTAGAGAGGAAAAAGTTATCCCAGAGGCACCACCAGCTTTGCTCATGGACGCAGTTTTGCCAGTAGTGGGTCTGTTTTGGAGCCGGCTGGAAGTGGCTCTGTCTGACATGGGGGCAGCCCCTTGTCTCTTCTCACAAGGGCCACCCTTGCAGCCCTCCCCCACCGCCGCTGCCGCTACACAAACATTGCCACATAAACCCAATACATCAGGTCAGGAAATACTTGAGCAAACTGGACATATGGGCCCTGATGGGATGCACTCATGAGTGCTGAGGCAACTGGCTGATGTCATTGCGAGGCCACTCTCAATACTCTTTGATTGATGCTGGTAATTGGGAGAAGTGCCCAAATCCTGCAAGAAAGCAAATATCACCCCCATCTTCAAGGCAGGCAAGAAGGGGGACCCAGGGAACTACAGGCCGGTCATCCCTCATCGAGGTGATGGAGCAGCTAATCCTGGAAACCATTTCCAGGCATATGAAGGACAAGACAGTCATCAGGAGGAGTCAGTATGGCTTCCCCAGGGGGAAGTCATGCTTGACCAACCCGATAAACATCTGGGATGCAATCACTGGCCTGGTAGACAAAGGGAGAGTAGTTGATATTTTCTGCCTGGACTTCAGGAAGGCCTTTGACACTGTCTCTCATAACATCCTCCTAGAGAAGCTCTTGAAGTCTGGGCTGGGTGAGCAGACAGTGAGGTGGACTGAAAACTGGCTGAATGGCCAGGCCCAAAGGGTTGTGATCCATGGTGCAAAATGTAGTTGGAGGCCAGTAACTAGCAGTGTACCCCCAGGGGTCAATACTGGGTTCAGTCCAGTTCAACATCTTCATTAATGATCTGGATGATGGGCAAAGTGTACCTCAGCAAATTTGCAGATGACACCAAAGGTGGGACGAGTGGCTGATAGGCCAGAGGGTCATGATGCCATCCAGAGGGACCTCAACAGGTTGGAGAAATGGGCTGACAGGAACCTCAGGCACTTCAACATGGAAAAGTGGGAAGTCCTTCATCTGCAGAGTACTAACCCCATGCACCAATATATGCTGGGGGCCACCCAGCTGGAAAGCAGCTCTTCAGAAAAGGACCTGGGTGTCCTTGCACCAAATAGCTGCAAAGAAGGCTAAAGGTATCCTGGGCTGCATTAGGAGGAGCCTTGGCATTCTTGGATTTCTTCTGGATTCCCTCCCCCCCCCCCCCCCCAAATAAAGATAATAATCAGGTCAACCTTATGGAATTTGTTGCCTCGATTCCTCTGTATGTGATCATATATGTAATTAAGGACTATTAAACAGAGTCACGGTTCCCTGTTGCTCCGCAGGAGGACACTTTTATCCCAAAGGAGAAAGTGCAAGCATGGAGTGCACTGGGAAGCAGGTCTTGGACAGAGTTAGTCCTGAAGCACTCCTGAGCAGAGGAGAGTCTAGCTCAGCAGGCAGGGGCCCCAAGAACGAGACATGCTCACATTGGAAATGCAACGACATAGTTGGGAGGATTATGAGGATCTCCGCTGTCTTTGCTTGGTATGATGAATTTCCTCATCTCTGGACTCAGCAACAGTGACAGAGAGACATGAGATGGTGCTATCATTGCTCGCAAATGCAGGTGACTTCTCCAGTGCTCAGAGAAGACAGGAGTGCTCCAGTCTCTCCTCAACACAGAGAATACAAGTGTCAAGTGGGAGCTCTCTCCTTTGGAAGAGACTCGATTGCAGGGAGGGGGGCTGGGAGGCATGAATCCTCAACACCCAACTCCTGTATACTTCCACCAAAGGCGGTGAACAACCCTTTAAGCACTGCGCTGATCCCTCTTACAGTGACACTGAGCCTGTCACTCATGCTTCAGAAAGGCAAGAGTCAACTGAGTGAACGGTTCATCGCTCTCAAACCGATTTTGGCTTGCCTTTGCCCAGAAACAGTCTTCAGAGACCTCGTGTACCTCAATGTGCAAGAAGGACCAAGCATAAATCCCAAGTCTTTAAAATATTTCTCCTCCCCTCAGTTATGTTTGTGTCAGCCCATCACTTCAGTGTCTTTCAGCTGCTCCTTCTCATCGCCACTATTTTCACCACTGCCCAAGGTCTGCGACTTACTTCAGGCCTCCACCCTCTTCTTTTACATGAAATCTCTGAGATTTTTTCATCCCAGTTAAAAGGAAGAAAAAGCAGGTTTCCTCCTGCAATTTAAATTTAAAGTGTTATTTAAATTACAAAAGTAGCCTGTAATTTATCAAGCAGTGTAATTATCTGATGCTTGCTTATTTCAAAAAGGTTATGATTATTAAATTGGGTGTAACTGTGGCACAGCCTTCAGAACGCTTTCTACAAGACAGAGGGCAGAAAACATTCAATAAACACCAGTAACATGAAATAAAACTAAGTACCAGAGAGTTCATTAACCAGTGACTACAGACTAACTAAGAAACAGTCTGTTCCTCTGCATCTCAAACCATGGAAAGGGACACCGTTGTGCTGCAAAGCGCATCTGACCCAGCTGCATGCCCCTATTTCCACCAAGCACTTCTAGTCCCCGTGTGCTCTGCTCAGCCCTCTCTGCACACAAAGGCAAAGATGAAATCACCTCCTTCTATAGAGAAGAGACTTCTTCTGTAGACTACAGAAAACAGTGCCATGAAACCACTCCATCATGGTGATGTAATGAGACACAAGGAAAGATTGGAGCTTGCTTGGGTGAAAGAACAGGGCGCAAGAAGGCCTTTAAAATGTAGGTCTTACCTTAGTCCACTTTGGTTGTCTTGGTTGTATGGCTGGTTGGTAAAACTTCTTCTGAGGAACTTGAGGTGCACAAGCTTCCCAGAACCTGAAGCCAGGGGAGGAGTTGGAATACCTACGCCTGGGGGAGGCAGTGGGATGCCCCCAGCCACGGCCCCTGGTAGGGCAGGGGAAGGTGCTGGCTCGATGTTCCCTGCATTTCCTGGAAGGAAAGCAGCAGGTAGGGCAGGAAAGCATGAAGCTGTTCCTCTCCTAGTCTCTTCCAGCTCTTTTTTCAGCCTATCCATCTGTAGTAGAAACAAGAACATGCAGAACATGCTGGCATTCAGTTCATGCTCAGTGTCACAGAGCAAACAGGGTCCCCTGCTTAAACATCTTCCAAATGATCTGGCCTATTGTGCTGTTTTTGGCTGGGACAGAGTTAACTTTCTTCATAGTAGCTGGTATGGGGCTATGTTTTGGATTTATGCTGGAAACAGTGCTGATAACACAGAGATGTTGTTGTTACTGCTGAGCAGTGCTTACACAGAGTCAAGGCCTTTTCTGCTTCTCACCCCACCCCACCTGCGAGTAGGCTGGGGGTGCACAAGGAGCTGGGAGGGGACACAGCCGGGACAGCTGACCCCAACTGACCAAACGGATATTCCATACCATATGAAGTCATGCTCAGCATATAAAGCTGGGGGAAGAAGAAGGAAGGGGGGGACGTTCGGAGTGATGGCATTTGTCTTCCCATGTAACCGTTACGTGTGATGGAGCCCTGCTTTCCTGGAGATGGCTGAACACCTGCCTGTTCATGGGAAGTGGTGAATGAATTCCTTGTTTTACTTTGCTTGCCTGCGCAGCTTTTGCTTTACTTACTAAACTGTCTTTATCTCAACCCACGAGTTTTCTCACTTTTATTCTTCCGATTCTCTCCCCCATCCCACCAGGGAGAAGTGAGCGAGCAGCTGCGTGGTGCTTAGTTGCCAGCTGGGGTTAAACCACGACACCTATCTAAATTCCCTATTCTTCACCTCACATAATGCTATCAGCTTCCATCAACAATGAAAAACCAGAGCAGAAGGCAGGACAATATGGCAGGAACCTGTATGTTCCCTTAAGGAGTTGAAGTCCTCCTCCCATGAGCTGATGCAGGGAAAGAGGCATTCCTGCAGCAAGGTGACTTCAGAAGAGGTGTGGCGAGCAAACTACGCAGGCAAGCATCATACTGAAGCACAGCCCCCCTGCCCCGCAGTCAGTGGTTGAAACAGAGACTCGTGGTGATTTATTAGGTCTGTCTCAATTGTTAGGAAGCTGGTGAATACATACAAAAATCCCCCAGCAATCCATGCCCATGACTATCATACAGGGTGCTAGATACACACTGCACAGCATATAAAGAAAATCCTAATTCTCTGTTTGCACCATCTGCTAATCCTGTCAGTGAGGACAAAAAGGGAAGAAAGTCTGTGCTAGCGTCAACAGAAAGGGCTACTGATAGGACTCAGTAGCTGCACTGGCACTCTGATTTATGAACTGAAGTGAGCTGAAGCAGAAACTGAAATGATTAAAGTCATTACAAATGCCAAGCTAGATTTGTTGTAACAAGAAAAATCTTCAGTTAAAAAAAAAAAATTTGAGACGAGACCTTGGGGAGGAAAGGGTTTGAGGGGCATTTCTTCAAGGCGGATAAGCCCTTGCTTTGCCCCAAAGAGGCTGCCTTTAGATGGAGTTGGAGGATTGTCAGGTCAGCCAGAGGCTGCACTGGCATTGGTGTGTCCACACCATGGTCAGCCTGTGGTCCTCGCTGTTTGACCCACCAGAGACTCCGACAGGCCTTCTCTTGCATTGCATGGCCCCACTCACCATCTCTCCTATTCTCTCTCAGCTTGGGACCTGAACCTGGCACGAGACAGTACAAGCCTGATGAGATTAAACCTCGTGACCACAGCATCCAAATCTCAGAAAGGAGAGGCCTCCACCGATCAACTCACTCCTGCCTTGTGATGGGAGATAAGTGCAGAGCAGCAGTTGCCACAGCCAAGTTGCTAGTACCAAGCAGCCCAAGAACTGCAGCAAAAAGTTTGATGTTTCCCTCCTCCAGTCATCTGTTCTTTCTAATCTGGTCAAAGGTAAACAATCAGAGGGATAAGACTTGATAACGGAGAAGTTTTTCTTCCTCTCCTCCACAAGAAGAGCTGCTTACAAAAGTATGTTGTCACCAAGAAAGGGATTTCAATAGAACTTCTATTCAAGACTATTTGTTTTTTATAAACAATTGCAAGAAGCTTTACCTTGCTCTATATTATTTTTATCATAAGTAACGAAGTCAACACATTTAAAAAAAACCAGTGTGTATTTTCTATTCTATCAGACAAGGAACTTAGGAGGCAGAAATGTCTGCATTCAAATCCAAAAGTTTACTTAATTGTTCAGTCTTTGCTCTCCAGAGAGCAAACCCAAGTATGCACAGACTACCTGGGCTCTAGGCCAGGCACAGGACTTGGTGCAGTAATAGTAGACTGCTTGAACTGAGGACACAAGCTAACACAGGGCATCCTGAAAAAAAGATCACAAAATTTCCGCATTTTCCTACTCACACAGAGTAGGACAGAGAGCATGGCAGTTTTAGGAGCAAGCCTCCCACAATTTCTTTGATGATACAAAAAAGCAGCTCTGAGAACATGCTTAGCAACCTTTGTGAGGAGTCTACGTGCCTATGGGAAAGCCACGATACTTCAGGGTCAGTCCCACATAAGCCAGGTCACTTCAGTGGAGATCTGGATGACACTGAGCTGAAAGAAGAGTGTGAGTGTAATGCTGGACAAAGTACAAGAAGAAAAATTTAAGACAGACAACTCTATTCATGTTACAGCTCTGATCCAAACCTATTTAGAGCATAACAAAACACCAGAGCTGCCTGTGGAGCAGAAGAGTAGGGAGAGAATCAACTCAAGGAATGCCTTCCCAGCTTCGGGGCTAGGGAGAAATAAAAGTTGTCATCTGCGGACTGATTCTGCAGCCTCAGATCTATTGCTGCTGTCCAGAGCAAAGGACATTGGTGAGCAGCTATAAGCATCACCAGCACCATTCAGCCTCTTCATCTTCTTCCTGTCTACCTGTTCAAGCAAAAGCGGCTGACTGCCTCCTGAGGACACTGCTCAAATCTCTGACCAGTGGAGTCTCTCACCATTATTTCTCCTCTTTCCATTGTCACTTCTACACGGAGAGGGACAGAACTTTGAGGAGGACACAGTCTCTGACCTGCTGTAACCTGTCCCCAACTCATCAGCCCATGACTGAGCGTGAGATGTACCGCCTCACTCGGATGGGAGACTTTGCTTTCCAGCTCCTGCTTCTCTGCTGTGACTTGCTGTTTCTCCATGTCCAGTTTCTCCGTCCCACCACATGCATCTTGCTCAGCTAGAGGAAAAAAATAGGAAGAGAAGAAGATCTGATGGCCAACAGCTCAAATGAATACAGGGTTTGTTCTAGAAGCATGATCTGATGGGCCTAGTTTCAGCTGGGGTATACTCAGCAAAAGGACTTAGCTAACAACTGCTCAACGTTCATGTCAAGATGCTTGCACTTGAAGTTAGGATCAGCTGCATTCTTCTATATTATTTGGGAGACACATTCATCAATCAGATTGTGATAGTGAGGTCTGCAGTAGGAGAACACAAAACAACAAGGCAATTAATAGCACTGCAAGCCGTTGGGTTCAAATAAGGAAAGGACTCCCAATAAAGTATTTGTTGCTGAGTTTTCATAAACATGCCCCATTGTAACTTTTCAAGATTTCAGACAATGGCCGCATGAACAATGAAAATGTGGAAAGGTTTCTACATGCAGGGCAAGCAAGCAAGCTAGGCCTTCTCTAAGTAGAGACAGTGAAGGGAGGGAAACAACAGAGGTTTAAAATGATGATTCCTAGGGGTAGGAAAAGGACAGGTAGGATTCTGTTGTTCACCATCTACTCAAACAAGACTGGGCGCCATCGTGCAAGATCAAGAATCAGGTTCAAAGCAAACAAGAGGAGTTAGCTCGTCACACAAGGGGCAGCAGAGCCGTGACACTCTTGCCCCAGATCTTACAGGTGCTCAGGGATGATACAGCTTCAAGAGGTGACCAGATAGGTTTATGGAAGACAAATCCACTCAGGGGTACAAAGTACATTGAAAATACACCCGGCTCGCACCGTCTTGGAACAGCGTGTGTTTGGAGGCCAGAAGAGCACTTTGGGAACTGCTATATATGCTTCCCTCTTTCTCACATGCTTCCCCAGGCACAAGGTCACTGTCATTGACAGGACACTGAGCTAGACATTCAGGTAGACCAAATAATCAAACATTTTTTCTGACCCTCTATGTTATGTTCTTTTAAGGAACAAGCTTGCTTTTTAGATAACATGTGGTCTGTTATTTCTCAGAATCTCCACTATAAGCAATAAAGCATCAAGAGTTCAACTGCAAGTGGACTCCATACTATTCAACACTCGACCAGCATCTTCACCACCATTAGCTATTAGCTATTGCTCCTCTAAACCAGCCTTTTATCCTCAGCCCCTACAGTACAGGTTCCTCCTGTGTTCATACAGGCAGCAAGAGCTCACCCCTCCTGCAAGTAGCAAACTTTACTGTCACTCATGCAGGAAAAATTTCTCCTGAATTAATTCAGAAAACAGCTTTTGGGGAGCTCAATGGTTGCTAGTGACCTAATGAACAGCAATTATTTCAGTTATTCTTAGATCTTCTTTCATCTTTGCTTGTGGGACTTTTATTTGCTTTATTTTATTCTGCTCCACTAATGACTTTTCCTGTTTAAGTTTGGCACAGTATCTTTCCTCTTCTGAAATTCAACTTCTTTGAAAATTAAGAGCATAAACTTTAAATGTAAAAAATCTACAACAATTGTCTGAGTACAGAAAGTCATGAACTCTGCAATCATTCACAATGAAGCACAAAAATAATCAAATGTAAAAGAGCTTATTCTAAACAAAAACTTGTGAGACTATATCCTCAGCATATTTAAACACAGTGGCGGACATATGGAGGGAGTATGTACACAGATATGGAAAACAAAGGGAGGCAGACAATTTATTTTGTTTTGAACTAATTTCAAGTAATTTCAAGCTTTCAATAACCATTGCAAGCATCCTTGTCTACTCTTCATCTTTGCTTTCTGTTCGCTAAAAGAAGTTTCTCAGCTTTACCAGGTTGAAAAATCATTTCTTTGAAAATCTTTCCAAGCCTTTTGGAATTTCTCTGACCTCTGAAGAATGGCCACTAACAGCTCAGTCAGTTCACAGTGGTATTATTTTTTTCAGGCAGCACAACTAATCTGAACAGATTTGATTTTCAGAGATGCTCTTTAATCTTCTAATTTTTTCACCCCCCTATTCTCCTACAGAGTCTTCTGCTTTTCTTAATATTGTTCATTTTTTTAAATGGAGTGCAGCTGTGGTTTTTATTTACTGAAGGCTGAACACAACGGCATGAAGTTTTTGATTCTTGTTAGAATCATATCAACAACATTTCACTGGAAATAGCAGACTAACATTAATCCTGAGTTCCCTGCAATTATATTAATTGACTTCTTGTTCTTGCTGGTTTTTGGGACCTGTGCTCCATTCTATGCTTTTAGCTGATGTTGTGCTTTTATCTGATTTCTTCCTTACTTGTAGCATTTTCTTCTAAGACCCACCATTAGGAATTTACTTACCTTGCAGTATTTAGCTACTTCCTTCTGCTGTTGAAGCCAATTAAAGCTACGAGAACTTTCAGTTTTACCTACATAACCTTCATTCACTGCTCCCACTCGTACATAAGCAGTGCGGTGGGGACCACAGGCAAACATGCATCTCACACAGCCCAGGGTGAAATTTCACCTGGCTTCTCAGTCATTGGGGATTAGCAAAAGGTGCTACGTTATTGAGAGGAGAAATGGTTCTCCTAATGGTTCTGCCTAATACTCCTATTCTCTCTCTTTCCCCTAAAAATATTAGTCCCACATGTCTCCCTCACAGCTGAAAAGAACAAAACCACTTTATTAAAAAAAGGGAGACAAAAATGGGAAATAAACCAGCTTTGAAAACCAGAGAATTTAAGAATTTTCACTTTCCTACTAATCGTATGCAAAGGCACAAGAAGGAACATGGAAAATTTGGTAATTTAGGTTCATACTTACTTTAAAGAATAATTTTAAGAACAGCAGCAAATTGGCTGCAGTAGTGCAGCCAAGCAGCACTGGACATACATGCAGTCACCAAAACACTTAGGAGGCCACCACCCTTAGCTCTTGGGCTGGATGTCAGAGACAACAGCAGAGACTTTCTTCCAAGACACCTTTTCTTTAAAGCCTCTCACTTCCTGTAAAAAAAAAAAAAGACCCATTCTACTTTCTGATGAGACAGTTCAGTGCCCCAAGGAATTATAACAGAACTGACTGTAGAGAGGAAGGAGTGCAGGTGCCACTTCTGGGGGCAGGGATGAAAAGCTTTCAGTCTGAGTCTGTTATCCACAAGCAGTGCCTCATAGTCAGCAGGGCAGCAGGATGCTCTTTTCTCATTTCTTTACTCTTGCTTACCCCATCCCAAAGCCACGCCTGAACCACCAGCTGCCTCCTCCACGTTCCAGACTGAGATGAGACCTGTGTCCTGGGGTTCTGTTAGTACAGTCTGAGGATGGCACGTCTTTGGGAACTGGTGACTAGTTAGCTGGTTGCCCTCCTGACCAGGGTCAGTCTATGCCCACAACCGCAAGCAGCCGCAGCACAGTATGGGTGCTGCGGCACATCCCATGCTATGGCTGTGGGATGGCATTTCTCTATGCAGAGGGAAAGGTCCATTATAGAGACTGCTGTTCTCCCCAGATTTACACACCAAAAGGGACTGATGAAAATACTCTAAAATGATACCCCTGCAAAGCAGCAGTGGTTTCACGTGTCCTCTGGGGGCCATCTCCAAAAAGCTGAATATGCTGCACAGAAATGTCACCTGCATCGTATTGTCCAGAAGGCAAACCACAGCTTGCCTAAAAGGCCAGTCTAAACACAGGAACACCCAACAAGCTGTGGCCCACGCTGTATCAAGTCACTGGGGCCAGTTCTGCCTCCTGATACTCACAAGCTTCAAAACTGTCATCTGCAGACCAACCTCTCTTCCTGGGTGCAGCACCAGCCTTACCCTTACTCACTTCCTTATTCTTTAGGCAGAGTCAGACAACCCAGCATGCAAAATTTTATAACAACTATGGTCCAATAACAGCAAGATGTCTGGGTTCACCTGCGTCCTGACTTAAGGGGTAACACTCCATCACCCGCCCACAAAAAAAATCCACACATCAGCATATATCCATGCTTCCATAAAGACAGGAGGACTCTGGCAATTTCTTTCTGAACCCACATACAATCCTATGCCTGTCTAGTAGCATGAAGGGCTTGGATATGTGCACATTCCCTGTGCTGGTAGAGATGGCAGTTCCAGTCATCCTTTCACCTGGGTTTGAGCTGAGAAATCTTCCAGGAAGGTCAGTTTTCCCACGCTCATCCACAGCCTAGAAAACAGCAAAAGGATATTCCACTTGAGCACGAGTAGATTCATTTAGATGAATCCTTGGGTCTTCAGAGTCTTCCCCACATTGTTCTTCAAATATATCCAATTGTAGTTTCAGCTCTTCTTTCTCCAGTGTTCGCAACTCCTGTCAATGACATCAGCACACCTAAAAACACCCAATGAAAACTGATGGTGTTGCAGTATTGGGAAAGTATCAGCCAAGCTACAGGCTAAGGCCTCTGAAGTGCATTGTTTGAAGATGACAGGGGTTCAGAGTTCACAGTAAACCTTGAAGTAACATGGTCTGGATTGGGTATATTGGTAATATTCCCACAGGTTTGAATAAGGCCCTAGGAAGAGCACGTAATCACATAGCTGAGGCCAGGAACAGACCCAGAAGGGAGTGTGAACTGCACATTCACAAGCAGAGATCATTGTCACAGGTTTCCAGTAAAAAGCAGTATCGCTATTTAACAAAAACACATGCTTGGAGCTGAATGTCCCTGCAAGCGTGGGCAGCTAGAAGGATACTGAAAGGACTGCAATATAGCATGTCTCATCGCAGCAGCAGATGTGAGAAGACCAGCCTCGCTTTGCGTCCACTAGAAACACAGAATTTCTGGGTGTTTTCACACTGAAAACAGCTCTGCTACAGTTGTGGGGCCATCAGACTCCATGGGGAAACAGGGAAGACAGCAGCTTCTTACCTTGAGGATGTGTTGAAGTCCTGAATGCATCAGCTCAGTACAAATCTGAACTCCCAAGTCAGGCTCACCAGCAGGGCAGATCATGGCTTTGATCAGCTGCATACATGCCACCTGAAAAAAACAACCCTAAACATGAAAGAGAAAACTTCTGAGCATGGACTGGAAGTCAGTGGTTGTCGTGTTTTAACTCCAGCCAGCAGCTAAGCACCACGCAGCTGCTCCCTCACTCCCCCCCGGCTCCCAGTGGGATGGGGAGGAGAACCAGGAAAGAAGGTAAAACTCATGGGTTGAGATAAGAAAGGTTTAATAACTAAAGTAAAATATAATACTAACAATAATAATAATGAAATATAATAATAATAGTAATGAAAAGGAATATAGCAAAAAAAAGAAAGGGGGGGGAGGGAAGGAAAAAAACCCCAGTGATGCACAATGCAATTGCTCACCACCCGCTGACCAATGCCCAAGCAGCGATCTGCCCCTCCTGGCCAACTCCCCCCCATTTATATACTGGGCATGACGTTCTATCATACGGAATATCCCTGTGGCTAGTTCAGGTCAGCTGCCCCGGCTCTGCTCCCTCCCAGCTTCTTGCACACCTGCTTGCTGGCAGAGCACGGGAAACTGAAAAATCCTTGACTTAAGATAAGTGCTACTTAGCAACAACTAAAACATCAGCATGTTATCAACATGACTCTCACACTAAATCCAAGACACAGCACTGTACCAGCTACTAAGAAGAGAATTAACTCTATCCCAGCCGAAACCTGGACAGTGGTTCAGGACTTACTAGGAGGCCAGAGGACAATACATGAAGCTGCAGCAGAAAAAAGCAGTAAAGCCAAAGGCATTTCATCCACATCAAGTTCATCCTGCTACAAGTTCTTCAGCTCCCATGTTAGATTCCAAGTGCCGTGTCCACAAAAATTTGAGGAACTACATACCTTCAGCACCACCGAGGTTCCACTCTCCAGGCCATTCAAGAGGGGCTTGAATCGCTCCACTCCATTCATTTCTGCTCTTCCAATAAAAGCCTCCAGCACCTGCTCACAGCTACAAGTAGAGAGGATCAGCTAACACAGAAGCCAGGACAGGAGTGTGCAAGTGCAGACCACTGTAAAATGAAGAGTGAGAGTCAGAAGAGAGACTCCACAGGGAGTCAAAAGCTCAAGAGCAGCAAAAGGCAGGACTTCTACCACCATGTACATGCCTTCGGGTTGAGGCAGGACACAAAGGGTACACAGACCCTTCGCAGCATCTAGCATCACGTGAGGGACTTCGATATCAACAGCTCTTGCCAGGAGCAGCATCCACTCTTCTGTACCCAGTGGTGTTTTGCTTCCAAACTAAGGAGAAAAGGAAGTTGGAATCAATGTCTGAGACCAGGCAAGCTCTAAAGAAGAGTCTAATGGGAATGCCTCATGATTGAGAATGCTCTGAGGAATAACCATGAGAAAACACTTGCCCCCAAAACCTTGTCCAAACATCTATGTTACCCTTGTTTCTGATGGGACAGAGGAGTCACAAGAAAGAGAGTGATGCATCTCAGATCACACACTGCCAGCAAGACAAAGGCTTTCGGCAAAACTTAAGACCCCGGGAGCCACTGAAGGAACGTGTGGACTTGGGAGGAAACAGAGACTCTCTGTTTACCCAAGGAGAGCGGGGAAGAGCACACACAGGGACAATGAAGTGCCCCAGCTCATTCACAGGGAAAGGAAAACAGGTGTCCACTGCACAGGAGTGTAAAATAATAAAAATTTAAAAACCCACAGATGCAGAGAAAGACAAAGAGGAAAAATTCTGAAGCGCATCAAGCCCTCATAGGTAGGTTAAGAGGCATAATCAGAGAGGAGCAGAGTAAGCTGCACAAGAGGGCAGAGCAGTTGAAGTCTCAAAGGCCTGGACAAAGAGATGGAAAGTATTTTGTAAGTTCCAGAAAAAGTATATGGTGGTGATGGTACCAGGAAATGTACAGTAGGGGGAAAAGCAGAACAAGCAATGTGACGATAACAAGGATTTACTAAAGAGCAGGAGACTTCCACCAGTATCTTCCCTGCCTATTCCAGCAACTGTCCTGAGATATCCGGGCAGACATCATGCGGCCGGAGCTGTGGCTGTGTGAGGTCATCTCCGGACACTGGACAAGGCTTTTACCTGGTTGTGTATAAAAGCCTTCAGGCATCAAATGGTCTCTTGTCTGCTCTGTGTACCGTATGAACTGTGAGGAAGAAAATCAGCAAGCTGACAAACTTTTGGAACAAGACACCTCCCCTCTCTCCTCCAGAGCTCTCTGATTAGGCTATGATGAGAACTTCAGCACCAACAGTCACACTGAGATTCCACCTTAATTGGCTCTTACCTCCAAAAGACAGCAGAAAAGGTTGTTTATGCAGGAAACCACCAGACTGAATTCCAATACCGCCAATATTCATGCTGCTATCAAACCTAGTATCAAACCTGTATTTTCTCTGTCAAGAAAAGAAACTGGTACTTATCCATCTCCCAGTATTCTTGCAATGAGTTTCTGTTTAACAGGAAGGTCTTCCTTGAGTATGTTGAGTATCTTGAATTAGAAAGGAAGTCACATGCTTTTGTGAATGACTTCTGTTTGCTCTAAAGGAAGAGAAGTTGCTGCACTATGCCCGCGTGTCTCAACACTGGTTCTAATCTCAGAAACTGAACATGGAAAATCCTTAACTAATGATGCAGTGAACCCCAAATCCTACCCTGAAAAAAAAAGTACATGCTTCTGGAACAGCCAAAGAAAAAATCACCTGCTTCCCTGAAATGATATCCAGCATGCACAGCTACTGAACAGGACCCAAAAGCTGTTACCCATAACATCAGAGTCGCATTTCAAGACAAAGCCCCAGACAAACCCCCACCTCTAGCCAGTAACTCAAATCCCTTTCCAATTCCAAGTCCCTGGCAGGCAGGCCTTATTCTCCTTCACAAACTAGTAGCATCAGTCGCCTTTGCTGTGGAGCAGCAAGCCTCGTGAACAAGATATACAGGGTGTTTTGAAAATAGGCTGTGCCAGCTCTCCAACACATGGCCATGAATGGGATCCTGGGACAGGGACACTAACCAGAGAGCTGCTTGCATGGGCTTTTCTCACCCTGTAGACACTAAGAGCCAGATGCAGCCCCCAGACTCCTCCACAGCCCCTTCAGACCTGGCTATTGATGCAGGCGCTGAGGCCAGCAGTAGCTGTTTGTGTCAGGTTTAGAAAGGATGTGTTCAACAGCATTGCCAACACCCTTGGATAACTGGAACATGCCACATCCAGCAATGTATTCATACTTCCTTGCTCCACAAACAACAGGTCCAGAAGCAGCTTTGCTATTTAAGCCTCTGTTTCCTCTTGTGCTCTTCCTCATCCCAGAGAGAGCACCGATAGCAGCGCGTTTGTTCAAGTTTAGCCCAGGACAGCCAGCACAGTGAGCCAGGGAGGAGGCAGTATGGCACTGACACCCAAAAAACCTACGAGCAGTCAGTTTCACAGCTGGGAAGTCAGGATCCAGGTCTGCACAGAAACAATACACAGAAGACAGGCAGGACTCCACCAGCTATGGGCTGGAGTCTGGTATTTTCAGACAGCTCTCATCCTGCCTCCTCCATAAAATGATACAACCATACTGCCAATGTTTACGGTTCTGACACATAATATTTTGCTCTACTAATATTGCAAAGAGCTCTTGCTTCTGCAGGGGCAGATGTCTGCAAGTCCTACTTCCTAACCCTCACCTCACCCAGCCTTGACAGCACCTAGCCAAAGCTCACAGCTCCAGTTGCGTACGCCCTGCACTATGGGAAACAGTCACCAACTTTGCCTGCGTCGCCTTCTGCCACTAAGGGAAATCAGAAGGGCTTTCACAGATGAAGGCAGGTGGGCAAAAAACAGAACTGCGCAAAACTTTGTAAGCCCTGTGACTTTTATATGGAGCTCAAAGTGAAGAGACAGAGCTCATATGCTGGAACCTCAATTTCCCTGTCCCACCTTCAGAAACTGGGGATCCAGAAGTGGGATGGCCAGGTTTAATTAACTGAGCACACTTATGCCACAAAAAGACAGGGGTGGGAAGAAAAAAGGTACATTTTCTTCATGAACAGAGCACCACATTGAAATTGGGAATCTTGGTACTTTCCAGAAATATTGTGGAGAAAAAATGATGGGATCCCAAGACAGCATGTCAACCCAAGAACTGCACGAGAGAGGATGTGTGAATGTCATCAGCTGCCGTTAAGAAGCAAACAGCCCAAGGGATGGGGTGGCAGGAGCAGCAAGAGGAGAACAAGCACTTGCAGGAACCAAGATTACACAGGCAGGGACTGTCTGCCGGACTCCAGAGAGCGACGAAAGGGCTGAGCTAGAACCCGTTAAAACAGAGTTTATAGAGGAAGAGAGTAAAGAGGGAGTGGGTGAGTTGAAAACAGTCAAGTAAGTGGAGAGGGTCAAGAAAGTAGGTATTTCATCTGTTAGCATATGAATACTTAGCTCTCAAATGCAACACCTCAATGCAAACTGCTCAGAGAGACTGTCAAAAAAACCACGAAGTGACAAGAAATTTCAAAAATCAAGAGGGAATACACTCACAATGCTTCGTCCTGAACCTCAGAAATTACTTGAAATTTTTACTAGAAATCTTGCTCCAAGACACCTTTTTTCCCTCTCCCCCCTCTAAAAATGATCTCCGGCCAAAGTTTTGAAACAATATCGCAGCAGTCAAGGCTTAATCCAGGTTTATGGCCTAAGATATTTGCATGCAGACAGCAGGTGGCTTCACCCCAAATGAAAATATGTGCCAGTGGGCTTGCCATTGGACTTCTCATTTCCTTTTTTTTTTTTAAATATATAAAAGCTACTTCTTATAAAAAAAAATTTCTGAAATTTGAGTTTCAAGAAATAGAATTTGAAGAACCTGAATTAAGTTTGCTTGCTTGCTTTTTCTCAATTTCTAGGGAGTGGGGCAGAAATAGCCAGCAGAATAGAAAGCAGTGTTTCCATTTTTGAAAGTGCCTTTTAGCCTTTTACTCTCCAGCCCAGTATTTGGCAATAAGGTCAACCTGCAATATTGTATTTTATTTTTTTCAGATTTTGACACCTGTTGAGATATAATGTACTGATTCTCCACGAGTTTTCTTTCTTGCAAAGAGAGATTTTTGAACATATCAAGAGATATCAAAAGCACTCATAAAGCATCAAGGTTTTCTTTGCAGTTGAAACCTTAGTCTGAATAAGAAAGAGAATTTGCAGGAACTTTTAAAAAGTTATATTTAAAAAAAAAGAAGCCATCACTAGCTACAGAACACCATGGTTCCCTCTGTTCCTGTAAAAATCAAGCCATGAAAGTTGGCCAAATGATGAAACATGTAACAGTTGAATCTTTACCACCATTTAATATCGGTTTAATTACTGCACGATCAACCACTTTGCTGAAAGCTTCCTGCAGGTCTTCAATAACCAACCAAATGAATAATTGTGGTGTTATATACTACTGCCAAAAAGATTTAACACTTACTCTCTAAGTATGCACATTTCTTTTGACTTATTCAGAGGGACTCCATTTTAGGTGATGTTTTAACTCAAGAAACTTGTGAAATTTTTATTTAGAAGCCAGGCTGGAGTTTTTGTGCTGGAGCCACTGCAGAGCCTGTAGTGCCTCCTCCTGATGACCCCAGCACAGAAGGCAAGCAGTGAAGGTCAGAAATACTCAACTGCATTGGATGCGTGCAGATAACAGGACACCATGTCCCTCTTGATTGTAATGGCCTTCTCCCTCAGAGGCTGCTGCTTCTCCTTGCTTAGGTTCATATCCAGCTGTTGAAGAAAAGCACACCAATGTTTAACACCCTTGCTCTCAGAACAGTGCTCAGCAAGCAAAAAAATGTTTAGAGGATAATCTGTTACAAAAGTGTGGTGGCAAATATGACTGCTATCAAGCTCATCCAGTATTCATTGGACTTTAGTCTCATTAGAAAGCTAAAACCACTAGGAGAGAAACCAGAGATGCAGCTCCAACCAAAACCTGCTTTCAGCCTTTTGAGGCAAGTTTACTCTTCTCTTTTCCCTAAATACTGTCCCAAGCAAATCAAGTGCAGATTGAAGAATCCAGCCTGGAGAACCAGAAGTGTCCCAAACAAGCCACCACTGAACAGCTCATTTTGATCTGAGAAAGAGCAGCCCAAACAATAAAAGAAGAGTCTCCTCAAAGAAGAGGCACATGCAAGCAGACGAGGTGAAGCAGGCCAGTGGAAGACTTCAGCAATCATCTCCATTCCTCTACTTGCGGCAGAGAAACTGCCACAGAAAGCAGGTAAGACTAGTGCACGGAGAGAGGGAATACGAAGTTAGCTTAACAACATCTGCTCACAAAGCGCCAGCACACGTCCCCCTGGTGCTTCCTGATGTGTCTGTCTCCAAGCAGAGATGCCCGTACGGGCAGAGGAGGTGCTCGGACCTGCATCGGACTTTTCCCTCTCCTTCTTTACGCTCGTACTGGGGAATTGTCCCAGCTGGTGAGAGAAACAAAGCAAAAGTCAGCGATCACTCATGGCCTACGTGCTATCCCGAAAGTCACAGCAGGCATCCTGCCTGCACTCCTGCCACTGGTTATCCCAGGCACCCAGCGCTGGAGCAAGCGGCACTCAGTGCTGGCAGCTCAAGGGTCCTCAGCCTGGGCACTACCTGCACCAAACAGGAGTTAGTAAGGACGCTGCTGAAATTTAAAGTCAGAGAGGCTACAAATTCAATAGCTCCTTTGGAAACCACCAAATTCTGGTCAAATCCAAACAGTTTTGTACTGCCCCCAGCTTTTGATTCACGCTCAAGTAAGACTGCTGGTTAAATGGAGACGAGGAGAGCAGAGACAGAAGGGTACGCTGCAGCCCGTACCCCAAGAGCAAAACTAGAGGATCCTATGAAATTGAACAGCCTTTCACAAGGAACAGCTGCATGCAACAGGGCATGTGGCACTAGGAGCTGAATTCCCTCCACAGTAAAGCATTGGAGTAAGCTCTGCCCTGAGCAAGCAGGCACCCTGTGTATGACACCGTCTGCTGGGGAAGCAGCTGGCACAAAAGATGGTAATAAGCAGAAGAAAACACATACAGGAAAAAAGAAGTGACCAGTCTTGCTTCATCTGCTACGATGCCGTTTCAAAGCCTGTGAGAGAAGGCAAGGAGAAAGGGGAAAACAAATCAGTGACAAAAAATGCTTCAGACAAAAGTGGACATAAAAAAGAGGAATAAAAAAAGGAGGCAGCAGTGATCCTTCCTATGCTTTCAGTCTGAACAGCTGTCAGAAATGCTGAGTTTCTGCATCCTGCATGTGGTGTCTGGTGCAAGTTCCTCCAACATCAACATCTCCGAGTGCTGGGGCAGGTCAGAGCAATCCCAGCGATGGATTAAGTTCCTCTTCCCTCTCTCCTCAGCACAGGAAGCTGTCCCACACTAAAGCTCTGTCTAATGCCACGTACTGGTAAGCTCTGGAGAAAAGGGACAATCCCATCGTGGCGTGTACCCTGCAGCCAGGAGGGTGCTGCTGCTTTTCCTATGCGATGCCTTCGCTCCCTTCCACAGGAGGCAGAAGCACAAATTGAACCATCACACAGTTATGCCCATCCCCTCCTCCACCAGAGATGCAAAAAGGTAAAAATCAACTTCCCAGACCCCTAGGTCTTCCTGCTCAGCAGGGCTGAATGACAAAAAAGCAGCATAGCAGGCAATGCACTGCTGGGAAGCAGGTCCCCAGTAACACAACCCCCTCCCCAACCTGACTCGGTGCATCCCCACCACCACAGCAGTACACAAACTGCGGGAGCAGATGTTTCTGGTCCCCTGGCCACGCTATTGACTTGCAGGATGCACATGATGGCCATCCCCACCACACATGGGGCCCAGTTCTCCATAGGACCAGGGCTGCAGCTAAGGGCAGGATGTGGTCCTGCTGCAGGACTGCTGCAGGGCCAGCAGCCACAGACCTGCCTCTGGTGCAATGTCCCACAACAGAGCAGGCAAGGCAGGAGCCCTGGGGAGGGACATGCAGCCCAACAGCACACAGAGCACACGAATGGCACCCAGCTGCCCATCAGAGGATTGTATCATATGTCCCACACAAGACCTGGACATAACTTAGAAAAATTAAGATACAAAAGGGCTATCTTAAGGCTGCAGGATCCACAGAATGGAGGCAAAAATCCTCTAATGTGGTGAGCCATGTTTTTAACTCGAGAATCTGAGATGTTCCAAAATGCTGTAATTACAGAATTCTCCTTTTATTGATTAAATGCAGAATTTCAGTTCTTACTTTATTAAAGTAACCTTCCTCCATGCTGGAAGAGGACTGGCAAGGAGAGCAGAGTCCAGATACATGGACCTGCACACCTTTGCTCTCAAACAGGGCTGGCTCATGGGGGTGCAGCCACCAAGACATTAAAACAGAGTGGCTGAAACTTCCTGCATGTCACGTCTAACCCAAAGCAAGGACAGAAAGCCTACACCCAGCTGCCCAAACCCCCCCAAATGTGAACTGAGGCTCCTGAGAGCCCCAGACCAGACCATGGCCAGACAGACCGGGCAGGAGACAGAGCTGGATTTATACAGCACTCCTGCTCAGCTGCAAAGACCTGCTCCACCTGGGATTGTAACAGGGGCAGGCTGGCTACTCTGTGAAATTTGAGCAGAATAGGTATTTATTTCCAATGACAACAACTCCAGATCTGTCAAAGGCCGTGACCCTGCCATCAGCTGGGGAAAGACAGCCCACACGGCTGGACAGACTCCTCGGCTGGGTCCCTTACTGACCTTGCTGCACCTCCAGAACAAGAACCTTGTTCTGCATTTATTGCTGTGACTGAAATTGCCATCCCTAAGGTAGGAACTCAACTGCAGGGCTTAGACATGAAAAAGTAAACACCACTTGCCACCATTTCCACCATGTACCACTCCTATTCTGAAGCAGGATGGCTACCATTTCAAATTACATCTCTCTGCAGATAGGCCCACCTCTGAGCAACAGGGCCAGGACGAGGTTATTTGCTGTCGGTAATCTGATACTGTCACTTATGTCAACACTGTCACTTATGTCAATGCTGTCACTTATGTCAATGCTGTCACTTAGGCTTATAAACATATGCTCAATTACTCTTGAAAAGAGATTATAATCGTCAACTAGTGGATGCAGAAGGATAGAATAAACTAATCTGTGCTACGAGGGTGTACATGCACCACACAGCAGCAGATTATCAACTGGTAATGTTGGAGACAGGCAGGAAACAAAAGCAAAGGATGCTACTTAGTTAACGAGGCACGACCCTGAGAAGAGAAACAAGATGACACCATAAGTCAGCCGGGTAAAGAAATACCAAGATAAGCACAAGGCCAACGAAAGAGCTACTTGACCTTTGAGTGAACTATCCTAATTAACATAATAGAAAACCCACCCTTGGGTAGGGAGAGCCCCCTACCAACAGAAGCCCCTTCCTCACAGAACATGTGCAGTAAAAAAGGAGGACACTGCGACTTTAAGTGGAGATGAGGCTTGCGAGAACCAATAGGAATGAGGGTAACTCAGTGAAACTGTAAAACTACTGATAACTGTTGCTCGAAATGTATAAAATGCTGTGTGCTAGCTTGTGGAGTTACCACCTACCACCCAACTCTGTGCAGACATGAAAAAAACAAATATCTTGACTATGTGTGTTAATCAGCTTTTTTGCACACTGGGTAAAAGAATCCTGATTTTTGGGACAACACTACGAACTAACCGTCACACGCAGCTGCCTGCTCACCCTGAACCAGATGATAGCTTCGATAGAGACAGTTGCCAGCTAGTTCTCCCACAGAGATCTGGCCAGGACTGAAAGCTAATGCTGGCCCTCTGTGTTGGGTTTGTGTGGCGGGGTTTTGGTAGCGGGTGAGGGGCTACAGGGGTGGCTCCTGTCAGAAGCTGCTGGAAGCTTCCCTGGCTCCAAGTCGGACCCACCTCTGGCCAAGGCTGAGCCGGTGGTAGCGCCTCTGTGATAACATATGTAAGAAGGGGAAAGACGACTGCTGAAAAAAAGAGCTGCAGTGGAGAGAGGGGTGGGATGTGAGAGAAACACCCTGCAGACAGTGAGGGCAGTGAAGAAGGCGAGGGAGGAGGTGCGGGGGAGCAGAGATTCCCCTGCAGCCCGCGGTGAGAGGGCAGGCTGTCCCCCTGCAGCCCATGGAGGTTAATGGTGGAGCAGAGATGCCCCTGCAGCCCGTGGAGGACCCAACGTCGGACAGAGAGAGCGTAACATTAGGTGGGTAGGCAAGCACAGAGCCCCACGGTTGGTGCGGCTCTGAAAGCATAGCCTAGGGATACTTAGATCAAGCACTAGATTTCAGTGCTAGCACCGTCCATGTGGGAGCAGTGGCTGGATGTTTTCAATTTGAGAGCTGAGCTCTGTGAGAGTGATAGTGACCGTTAGGTTAGGTGGTTAGAAAAGCGCAGAGCCCCAGTGTTGCTGGGGTTGTGAAAGCGATTCCAAGGAAAGGTGCTGGCTAGCAAGAGCTTTCAGTGCTGGCAGCTTCCCTGTGGGAGCAGTCGCTGGACGTTTTCAATTTTCGAAAATGCGTTTTCGCTTGTACAACAGCTGAAATCTTTTCATATATCTCGCAGCTGCATTGGGGATAGAGATCAGGTGATTATCTGCGGTTCTGCCTCTTCGTGCTCTTGTCATGATGACCCTTGTTCACCTTAATCTTTTTTTAAGCAAACTGATTCTTTTCTATATTTCTTTTTCTGTATATGGGCGACTGATAGTGGCACTGGTTGATTCTCTGGTTCAGCTGTATCACCCATCACTGGAGTCTGAGTAGCCGCAGTAGCTGTCGTGTGGGTTGATCTCTGGTTGGTATTTTTAAATAGTTGTTTAACCCTAAAGAAGACCTTAACCACATTCAGGAACATGCTGCTTCCTAGCAATCGGACCATGCGTGTTGGTTCAACATGCCAAGGATATTCAACATTTGCACACTCCTCAAACTCTATTGTAATTAACCTGGCGGAGAAGGGGAAGATGTGGGAAGATGTCTCCCCCATAGGTCGACTCCCCGAAGAGAAAAGGTAAAAAGTGTAATTAGTAATAGTCTCCAGGAGATGGCACCAGAAGTACAGAGATGGCTCCTCCATAGATTGGCTCTCCCAGAAAAGGTAAAAGGTGTAATTATTAATACTTTCCCGTAGATGGCTCCCGAAGTACAGAGGTGACGGCCATGCTCCGTACAAATACCAAATTAGTTTCACAACCTGCACTTCTTTTGTGTCATAAGCCAGTGTTACAAACAACAACAACATGATAACTCTAGTCCAGTTCCCACAGCACAACAGGGAGCATATACTGCAAGTAAGGTATTTCATCATGTAATTTTAAGAACAACCACACCAACTTTGAGAGCAAAAAATCCACATTGTGACCAGTGACTATTAAACCAATACAATGAATGCTTACAATAAATTTGTTTTCACACACTCTGATCAGATCTGTCATTATCTCAACCCTTTGTGCCCCATGTTGGGCGCCAAAAAGGACTGTCGTGGTTTGACCCCAGCCAGCAACTAAGCACCACACGGCCGCTCCCCCCTCCCCGCTCCCAGTGGGACAGGGAGGAGGATCGGAAAAAGGAAGTAAAACTCATGGGTTGAGATAAGAACAGTCTAATAACTGAAGTAAAATAAAATATAATACTAACAATAATAAAAATATAATAATAAGAATAATACTAATGAAAAGGAATATGACCAAAAAAAGAGAAATAAAACCCAAGAAAAGACAAGTGATGCGCAATGCAATTGCTCACCACCCGCTGACTGATGCCCCAGCAGCGATCTGCCCCTCCCGGCCAACTCCCCCAGTTTATATACTGGGCATGACGTTCCATGGTATGGAATACCCCTTTGGCTAGTTCAGGTCAGCTGTCCTGGCCATGCTCCCTCCCAGCTTCTTGTACTCCTGCTTGCTGGCAGAGCATGGGAAACTGAAAAAGCTTTAAGATAAGCACTACTTAGCAACACCTAAACCATCAGCGTGTTATCAACATGATTCTCACACTAAATCCAAAACACAGCACTGTACCAGCTACTAAGAGGAAAATTAACTCTATCCCAGCCGAAACCAGGACAGGCAACAAGAGGCAACAAAAGACAACAGGAATAGGAGGAGAAAGCAGAGGAGGTAGGGGAAGAGGAGGAGGAGACAACAGGAGGCAACTGAAGGAACCAGGACTTATATTTATAGGAGGGAAAAGGCGGCAACAGGAGGAAGAGGGAACAGGATGCAGGAGGAAGAGGCAACAGGAAGAGGAGGAGGAGGCCACAGGAGGCCACAGGAGCAAAAAAGGAAGAAGAGGCAACTGGGGGCAACAGGAGTAAAAGGTAACAGCAGTCAAAAGGAGCAAGAGGAAGAGGAGGAAGAGCTGGAGGCATAGAAGGAGGAGGCAGAGGAGGAAGAACAGGAGGAAGAGGAAGAAGAGGAAGAGAAGGAGGCAACAGGTGGCAAGAGGAGGAAGAGGCAAAGGCAGAAGAGGACGAGAAGGAGGAGGAAACAGGAGGCAATAAGGTGAAGAGACTAGGAGAGGACAAGATGAGGAAGAAGAGAACGAGGAGGGAACAGCTGACCCAAACTGACCAAAGGGATATTCCATACCATATGACATCTGCTCAGCAATAAAAGCTAGGAGAAGGAGGAGGAAGTAGGGGGGTCATTCGTTATTTATGTTTGTCTTCCAGAGCAACCGCTACGCGTACTGAAGCCCTGCTTCCTGGGAAGTGGGTGGACATCACCTGCTGATGGGAAGTAAAGAATAAAATCTTTTGGTTTTCTTTGCTTTCGCGTGTGACCCTGGCTTTTACTTTATTAAACTGTCCTTGTCTCGACTCACGAGCCTTCCGTTATATTTTCTCTCCCCTGTCCAGTTGAGAAGGGGGAGTGATAGAGCGGCTTTGGTGGGCACCTGGCATCCAGCCAGGGTCAACCCACCACAGTCCGTTTTGGCACCCAACGTGGGGCTTGACAACGGCAGTTTTGTATTACGTGTGCTATAGCTATAGTAGTTATTAAGTGGCAAGCTCCTGTGCGGGCCACAGAGTTTGTTGGCTGCACTGCTTATCTCTTTATTTTGCTGAGCTTAGGAACATGTTAATAGAAATAATGGCTCTGTGCTGTGCCCTGGCATTGATGGCCTTGCTGTGCTGGGGGAGCTATTTTGCGGGGAGGATGAAGGAACTTGGGAACATGCTGGTACAAACAATGGCTATGTGCTTTGTCCTGGCATTGATGGCCTTGCTGTGTTGGCGGAGCTATCTTGTGGAGAAGATGAGGGAATACATCTCCCTCTCCCTACCTGGGATTGATGTGGATGGTTTTATTATGCAGGCTCCCGAGGTCCTTGTTCACCCTTATGTGAGCTGTTTAATACTATTAATTAATATTATTGGCATATTATGGGCTTTGTGGAATCCGGTCTTGTCCTGGTGTAAGAGAAGACAACTTTTGGGTGAGGCAATACTGAAACGTGCCCCGAGGCGTCCGGTCCCTGGGTGGCAGGGTGTGTGGAAGGATTTGAGCAGATTTCTAGGACGGTTATCACCTCCCATAACGTGGGACTTTACACCTGAACAGGCAAGCAACCCTGGCAAACTGACGCGCCACTTGATAGAAGGGTGCCTTGCCTACCCCAGTGAAAACGAACAGCTTCTAGCACTGTACTGGGCCTGGCCTGTGCCTATCAAGCCACAGTTCAGTACTCTCAGAGGATTATGGTTGAGGTGGGGACCCAAACTGCGTCTGAGAACACCATGGTTGAGACAGGCACCCAAACAACAACTACAGTAATTGCCCCAGTAGTGAAAAAGAAACAGTGGACAAGGAGAACAACGGTCATACCCTCGATTAGTAAGGGAGGAAGAAGAAGAGGAAAGGTTTAATCAAGAAGCCGGTCCTTCGACAAAGAAATTGGAGGAAGGAATGAGAGAACTTAGACAGGAAGTAGAAACTACCCAGTATCTGACCTCAACAGAACTTCGAGACATGCAGAAAGATTACAGCCACCAGCCAGGTGAGCGGATTGCTGCCTGGCTGCTGCGATGCTGGGATAGAGGGGCCGACAGTCAGCAATTGGAAGGTAAGGAAGCCCAACAGCTGGGATCTCTTCCTAGAAACCAGGGAATTGAGAGAGGAATTGGAAAAGAGGCAGCAATTTGCAGTCTCTGGAGACGGCTCCTCTCAAGCGTGAGGGCAAGATATCCATTCAAGGAAGATCTTGTCAACTCCCCAGGAAAGTGGACTACTGCAGATAAAGGCATCCAATGCCTGAGAGAATTAGCAGTGCTGGAAGTCATCTGCAGTGATCTAGATGATGAGGAGGTCTCCAAAGATCCAGAGGATGTCCTGTGCACAGGGGCCATGTGGAGGAAGGTGATTCAAAGTGCCCCAGTGTCGTATTCTAACAGCTTGTGTTGTCCGGATATGGATACACCAACTGTGGAGAAAGTGTCTTCTTGGCTCCAAAACTTTGAAGAAAATCTCTGTACCTCCTCATCCCTATGGAACAGCGACTTGGCTGTTAGGGGCACCCCAAGAAGTCAGTCTCCTCCTGCCCCGGTCAGAGGGAAAGGGAGCCCCATGCACATGCTGCGTGGTGCACTCTGGTTCTTCCTGCATGACCAGGGGGAGGACATGAGGAAGTGGGATGGTGAACCCACCTTTAAGCTGGAAGCCTGTGTATGTGAACTGAGAGGGAAGAAAGCTGTTAAGAAGGGGTCATCCAAGAAGGCTGTCAGCATAGCAGCTGTAGAGACACAAGAAGGCAATCAGCAATCTCCCAGACATAGAAGAACTGAAAACACCTCCCTTGATTCTGGTGAGATGACTTCTGGTCTGGCACTGCAAGAGTCAGACAGTGAATACTCCGACCAGGAACAGGAATAGAGGGTCCCTACCTTCAGCCAGGAGGAAGAAAGGGATGACCGGGTATACTGGACTGTGTGGATTCGATGGCCTGGCACATCAGACCGACAGAAGGATAAGGCTTTGGTAGACACTGGTGCACAGTGTACGCTGGTGCCATCAGGGTATAGGGGCACAGAACCCATCTGGATCTCTGGAGTGACAGGGGGATGCCAAGAATTGTCTGTATTGGAGGCTGAGGTGAGCTTAACAGAGGACATGTGGGAAAAGCACCCCATTGTGACCGGCCCAGAGGCCCCTTGTATCCTTGGCATAGACTACTTCAGGACAGGGTACTTCAAGGACCCAAAGGGGAACCAATGGACTTTTGGTGTAGCCACTGTGAACACAGAGAAGATCAAACAGCTATCTACCCTGCCTGGCCTCTCAGAAGATCCCTTCATTGTGCCTGGGCTGAAAGCTGTTGCTTGCCTTCTCCATCCCTTGTCATCCTATTCAATGCCCCACCAACACTGGAGCCCTGCAAAATTGAAAACATCTGGTGACTACTCCACCACAGAAGGTGCCAAGATTGAATGCTGTTGCTGTCCCTCAGCTTTCCTTGGCAGCCCTTTCACAGTCCCACCAACACTGGGGCTCTGCGCTTCTCCAGCCACCAAACATGAGGGTCACTCTCAGCGTAGGCAGAGCTCAGCTCTGAAATTGAAAACATTCAGCGATTGCTCACACATGGAAAGTGCCAGGACTGAATGCTGTTGCTAGACCACACCATCCATTGGCTACTCTTTCACAGCCCCACCAACACTAGGGCTCTGCGCTTGCTTACTCACCTCATGTTATGCTCTCTCTTGCAGTCTAGGTAGAGCTCAGATCCGAAATTGAAAAGGTCCAGTGACTGACCTCACACGGAAGCTGCCAGCACTGAAAGCTGTTGCTAGCCAGCACCTTTCCTTGGAAGCGCTTTCACAGCCCCATCAACCTTGGCGCTCTGCGCTTTTCTAACCACCTACCCTAATGGTCACTACCTCTCACTCGTGTAGAGCTCAGTTCCCAAATTAAAAACGTCCAGCCACTGCTCCCACATGGAAGGCGCTAACACTGAAAAGTACTTCTTGATCTAACCATCCCTAGGCTACGCTTGCAGAGCCACACCAAGCGTGGGGCTCTGCGCTCGCCTACCCACCTAATGTTATGCTCTTTCTGTTTTGCAGTCAATGGAGAGCTCAGCTCCCATTTCAAAAAGGTCCAGTTACTGCTCCCACATGGAAGCTGCCAGCACTGAAAGCTGTTGCTAGCCAACACCTTTCCTTGGAAGTGCTTTCACAGCCCCAACAACACTGGCGCTCTGCGCTTTTCTAACCACCTAAAGTAATATCACCATCTCTCACTCGTGTAGAGCTCAGCTCCCAAATTGGAAACGTCCAGCCACTGCTCCCACAGGGAAGCTGCCAGCAATGAAAAGCTGTTGATAGCCAGCACATTTCCTTGGAAGCACTTCACCGACCCTACAACAAAGCTGCACTGCCCTTTTCTAACCGCCTAAATTAAAGTCACTACCTCTCACTCGCGTAGAGCCAAGCTCCCAAATTGAAAACGTCCACGCACCGCTCCAACAGGGAAGCTGCCAGCACTGAAAGCTCTTCCTACCCAGCACCTTTCCTTGGAAGCACTTTCACAGCCCCAACAACACTGGCGCTCTGTGCTTTTCTAACCACCTAAAGTAATGTCACTAACTCTCACTCGTGTAGAGGTCAGTTTTCAATTTCTCAGTTGAGTTCTACGAGACGGAGAGATAGTGACCATGACGTTTGGTGGCTAGAGAACCGCAAAGCCCCAGTGTTGCTGCGCCTGTGAAAGCGCTTCCAAGGAAGGGTGCTGGCTAGCAACAGCTTTCAGTGCTGGCACTTTTCATGTCTGAGCAATTGCTCGACGTTTGCAATTTCTCACCTGAGTTCTCCTTCGACTGCGAGAGAGGATGAGATAAGAATAGGTGGCTAGAGAAGCACAGAGCCCCATTCTTTGTGTGGCTCTGAAAGGCTAGCCAAGGCATGGTTAGATCAAGCAGTAGCATTCAGTGCTGGCACTTCTCATGTCTGAGCAATTGCTGGACGTTTTCCATTTCTCACCTGAGCTCTCCTTCGACTGCAAGAGAGGATGAGCAGAAGATTAGGTGGCTAGGCAAGCACAGAGCCCCACCGTTTGTGTGGCTCTGAAAGGCTAGCCAAGGCATGGTTAGATCAAGCAGTAGCATTCAGCGCTGGCACTTTTTATGTGTGAGGAATAACTAGATGTTTTCAATTTCTCAGCTCAGCTCTACGAGACGGAGAGATAGTGACCATGACATTAGGTGGCTAGAGAAGCTAGGCAAGCCACCAATCTTCTGCTCATCGTCTCTTGCACTCTAAGGAGAGCTCAGGTGAGAAATTGAAAATGTCCAGCAATTGCTCAGACATGAAAAGTGCCAGCACTGAAAGCTGTTGCTAGCCAGCACTGTTCCTTGGAAACGCTTTCACAGGCGCAGCAACACTGGTGCTCTGCCCTTCTCTAGCCGCCTAACGTCATGGGCACTATCTCTCCGTCTCGCAGAGCTGAGCTGAGAAAGTGAAAACGTCCAGCAATTTCTCAGACATGAAAATTGCCAGCACTGAAAGCTGTTGATAGCCAGCACCGTTCCTTGGCAGTGTTTCCTAGCCCTAAGAGCACTGGGGGTCTGTGCTTGCCTAGCCACCTAATCTTCTGCTCATCCTCTCTTGCAGTCGAAGGAGAGCTCAGGTGAGAAATGGAAAACGTCCAGCAATTGCTCAGACATGAGAAGTGCCAGCACTGAATGCTACTGCTTGATCTAACCATGCCTTGGCTAACCTTTCAGAGCCACACAAAGAATGGGGCTCTGTGCTTCTCTAGCCACCTATTCTTATCTCATCCTCTCTCGCAGTCGAAGGAGAACTCAGGTGAGAAATTGCAAACGTCCAGCAATTGCTCAGACATGAAAAGTGCCAGCACTGAAAGCTGTTGCTAGCCAGCACCGTTCCTTGGAAGCGTTCACAGGCTTTTGGTGCTTAAAATAATCATTGAAATGTCCTTTGAGGTGTGGGTCTTGAGGTGAGCTATGTCTGCATTTCTTTGCTTAACAGGAGAAAGATTTTGAGCCTGTTCCCAGAATGAAGAAGAGCACAGGGATTCCAAGGAGTTTGATGCTGGAGGTGAAAGATCCCAATCCCGAGGGCGCTCTGGTGACAAACGCTGGCAAATATGCGATACCAACTCTTCATGCGTAAGTATGGAATTAATGGGACTGACCCAAAAGGGAACGAGAGAAAGCACACGTAAATGTCTGCGTGGCAATGCAAGCAAGTTGGCCAGCGTCTGTAATTACGGGGGAGGAAGCCTTGTCGTTGTATCTTAACCTTCCTATCTGTGATGCTTTCTAGTCTTAAACGAGGGCGGTGCTGCTGTCGATGCCCCTGGCAGTTGCTTGAAGTGGTGGTACGCTAAGAATGCGTCTTTCTGGCAACCATTTTGGTAGTGTTTGGAGGGGAGTGGTTCTCTTTGAAAGCACCTTTTGCTTCTGTTCATGTTTCAAAGGCTTCTGGCAAACTTTAACAAGTAGCTGTCGGCCTGAGGCTTCCCCCGTCTCTGCCTTTTATCCGATCCCATGTGTGAAACAGAGTGAAGTTTTCCTGTTGCACTAAACACCTGCTTCTACAAAACAGAGTTGGGCTGAAGATGTTCTGGGCAGTCCTTGCGCCATCACAGGCTCTTTACGTGCCTGGCACCCTGCCTGAAAAGAGCATTCTGGGGCACTCAAAACCTTAGGCTCTCTTTGCACCTTCCACAAAGACTTGGGTAACCAATCCCATTTGCTTCCAAGTGGACTGAAGCTATGTCTAGAAAGAATTGCACGCTCCACTCTTTTTCAACTGACTTTTAAGCTCCAGACCAGTTGAAAGAGAAGACGGCCACTGGACATTGGAGGGACAAAGAGGTGTGCAAGTAGCATTATGGACCTTTGGCAGCATTACAAGGACACGCAAGGCAGGAGTCGGGGAACTTGGTTTTGCTTGCTGACATTCAGCTGCAGACACAGAAGCGTGAAAAGGAATCAAGCTTTTTAGGATCCCTCAGCAAGACAAAAGATTCTCTTCACTAGAAATTTGACCATCACGTGCTGTAGGCACTCCAAACTGCGTGTTAAAACTGTTTCCTGTGCTGAATGATGGTTTCCCATCGGCACGATGGTTTCCCATCCCAGCGATGATTTCTCAGCCCCGTGATGGTTTCCTAGCCCAACCGTTTCCCATGCCCACGATTTCCCATCCCAAGCATGATTTTGGGGGGGAGGTGAATTTCCTGTGCAAGGGGAAGGGATGGGGCCGGCACCGGTGGCCCTGCGATGCCGACATGTGTGTGCTGCCCCATCGTGCCGTGGTGGTGGGGATGGGGGGGGTTGGGGTGCTTTTGGGTTGTTTTTGTCCTCCCCCTCTCTGTCCCGGGGGGGCAACTGCTGCCCGCAACTGTGGTGGAACGGGTGCTGGTACCGTGCGGCCATGATGGGGAGCTGTCACGAAAATTTGGCAGCTGGCCCGTGCCGACCGAGGAGAGAGGCAGGGATGCAAAGTATAGCATTACAAGAGGAATTCTCGCATTCGTGCGCATGAGCTGTCCCATTTGAACTGGGGCACCGCGAATGCAGTTTCACACATGGTTCTTACACCTTTCAGGTGTTCAGGTCCAAAGCAATTTGACCAGTCGCTGCTTAACACACACACACGCACACACAGGCACACACAGGCACATGCACGCGCTGTTGTTCTGCAAAGCAACTCTAGTTCTGTGGCGTTGTCATCCCTCTGCTTCTTTCTTGATCCAGACGACCCTGGAGTCGGTCTTGCTGCAGTTCCTTCTCTCTGACGCCAGAGAAGGGGGGCGTTTCACGGCGGTGTGGGACGGTCTGGGGTGCTGGCGGGATCTGGGTAGTGCAGGGGTAGTGGCGGGCGAGGATCCCCGGTCCGGGGAGGGGGGCAGTGCTGTTTGTTCCCCTCCATTGGAGCTGAAGGGCTGTGCTATAGCCTTCGCGAAAAGAGAACTTGAGTTTCTGGGTGTGTTTGTCACGCTGCAGTGCTTTGCCCCAGGCTCACGTTTTCTGGTCAGTCCTGGAAACCGTCAGCTGAACAGTCCCAAAGCGGTGAGGGCGTGAGCGCGTTCTGGTTTGGCTCGGTGTAACTTGTGTGTCAGTGTGCGTCTGCCTTTGCTCGTTGCCTGCGTCTTTCTGTTTGAAGGGCTGACCTTTGGGAGGTTCTGCAGCATGGACTTCTTGTGCATCGCCAGCCTACTCTTTGGTGGGGCGGTGTGAGAAGCAGAAAAGGCCTTGACTCTGTGTAAGCACTGCTCATCAGTAACTAAAACATCCTTGTCTTATCAACCTTTTTTCCAGCACAAATCCAAAATATAGCCCCATGCTAGCTAATGTGAAGAAAATTAACTCTATCCCAGCCAAAACCAGCACATTCTTTACCCCTTGTTCCATACCATTTATGTCCTGCTCAGCTCCCACACTATCCAATATTCTCATTATCCACCCCCCACCCCCACCCCCCATCATTTGATATACAAAGATATCATTCCCCTAGTCTGTGGACCACCCCTGTAAAATTTCTGTAAAACGTCCACAAATGTCCACAAAATGTCCACTGAGTTCATTTAGCCCATGAGTTTGGGCTCCATCTGTTATGGTGGTCCCTCAGGACAGGAGAGGTGGTGTGTTACGTGGAGTTCCTGGGCACCAAAGCCAGCTCAGGTCGGGTCACTGCTGCACCTGTCCTGCTTCTTGTAAGGCTTGTCCGTCATTGTTTCAGGTGGTTCCTGCTATAGTCATTCCTATAACATGCAACTCAAACCATGGGTTACAACAATTGAAAGGTGTTTCCGTTACAATCTCCAGCCCTGGTCCCTTTGGGCCAGGTTATAGGGTTCAACATGGCACCCAACTCCTCCCTTTGCTCTTAGCCTGGCTAGCAACTAGGGGTTCCTGCTATAGTAATTCCCGCAACATGCAACTCAAATCCCGGTTTGCAGCAATTTAAAGGTATTACCATTACAATCTCCACCCGTGGTCCCTTTGGACCATACCGTAGGGTTGAACATCGCAATGATCTCCTCCCCTTGCCCCTGCTCCAGCTTGGACTTAGGCAGAGAGTGCAGGCCCTTAGGGGCATACCTGCTCCAAGTGGAGCCTTATTTACGAGCCACAGTCTCTTCAGGGGTATACCTGCTGCAGCACGGACTTATCCACAGCCACAGAGGCTTCGAGGCGTACCTTCTCCAGCATGGACTTATGCTTGGGCCACAATCCCTTCAGAGGTGGAGTTGCTGCAACACAGACATAACCATGGCCACAGACGCTTCGAGATATACCTGCTCTGGTGTGGACTTATTCACAGCCACAGCCGCTTCAGGGTGTCCTGCTCCCGCGTGGACTCATCCACAGGTCACAGTCCCGTCGACTCAGGTTCACCCTGGAGTTCCAGCCTGCCCATTACAGCAGCACAGAAACAGCAGCGATGGCCTGGCCGTCTGCCAGCCCAGGCGCGTGGCCCTTGCTGTTATGAAGATGTGCCCAGGACACAGCAGAGTAAGATGATAAGCAGTACAGCAGTACAGCAGGCAGCAAAAGCAAAAAGCAGCCACTAACAAGCACTAGACTCTAATATACAGCAAGGCAAGCAAGCCCCATGGCAAGCGCAGAAGCCTGTACATTAGTAGCTAAACAGCAATACCAGCTAGAAATTCTATGTAGCCCATTCCAATCAAATCTGTCATTATCTGGAACCCTTCAGGCCCCACGCTGGGAGCCAAAAGGAGTGTCGGGGTTTAAGCCTAGCCAGCAACTAAGCACCACACAGCCGCTCGCTCCCTCCCCCCCTGGTGGGATGGGGGAGAGAATCGGAAGAGTAAAAATGAGAAAACTCGTGAGTCAGTTGAGGTAAAGACAATTTAATAGGTAAAGCCAAAGCTGCACATGCCAGCAAAGCAAAACAAGGAATTCATTCACCACTTCCCATCGGCAGGCAGGCGTTCAGCCATCTCCAGGAGAGCAGGGCTCCATCACACCTAAGGGTGACTTGGGAAGACAAAGGCCATCGCTCCGAACGTCCCCCCCTTCCTTCTTCTTCCCCCAGCTTTTTATTGCTGAGCACGATGTCATATGGTATGGAATATCCATTTGGTCAGTTGGGGTCAGCTGTCCCGGCTGTGTCCCCTCCCAGCTCCTTGTGCACCCCCAGCCTACTCACAGGTGGGGTGGGGTGAGAAGCAGAAAAGGCCTTGACTCTGTGTAAGCACTGCTCAGCAGTAACAACAACATCTCTGTGTTGTCAACCCTGGTTTCAGCACAAATCCAAGACATAGCCCCATACCAGCTACTATGAAGAAAATGAACTCTATCCCAGCCAAAACCAGCACACCCGCCTGTGCAGTCCATGTCATTCTGGCACAGGGCTGTCAAAACCGACGGACCTCCAGGTAAGTGACGGCTGGGAGATGCATATCCTTGCAGCTCGAGTGTCCTCTAGTGACAATCTGCTGGTCAGCTTTTTAAGCAGGGCTAGTCCAAAGCCTACACCCCAGGACACAACTGTTCCCTGACAAGCTTCCTTTATGTCCCGTAGAAGCAAGTGGGGAGTGCTCCTGGTTTGATGCAGCTCCCTTGGCAGATGCTTGTGCTCCTCTCTGTGTCCCAAGGTCTGGTCCATGCCTTTCCCCCCACCCAAGCTGTGCTACTGACTCTTGGGAATGGGAATACAGAGGGCAGATGGTTTCTACCAGAGCTGTGAAGTTCCAGCCAGCCCCTCAGGGATTTTTTCTTCCTGGTTCTTGCAGTTACAGGACCAATGCATCTCATGTCATCCCACAGAAGCACTGGCAGCTCAGCCTTGGAGCTGCCTACAGTCCCCCAGTGTGGCAGAAGACGGAGGGATAGGGAAAGGGGGAAGCCATCCTTCCTGCTCGTCTGAGCAGGCTTTGCAGGGGGCCTGTCTCTGACCCAGAGGTTTCGTCTGTCTCCTGAGGACTCAGGCACACTCTCTTCCCATTCCTCTTGCAGGTGCGGGCACCTCCATGTTGCCTAGGATGATGGGCCCCAACACGGCGTACACAGCTGCCAGCCCATGCTATTCCATGAGGTGGAAGAGTCAGCGTGATCGCTTTGATGCAGATCTCTCCAAGGTGAGCTCTGCTTCTCTGCCTTTTTGCGAGAGCAGCTGAAGCTCCTCTGCTCTCCTCATGGCAGAAAGGCTCCAAAGCCTGCGGAATCCTTTCTTAGCACATACTGGGCTGCAACAGGAGCAAAACCCAAGAGTGGACGTGTCTGCTGGCAGGGCCCCAGGCTTCTCCTGCCATGACAGCAGGAGAGAGGAGTCTCTGCCTACACCCCCATCCCTTGCTTTCTAACAGTGACAGTTTTGCAGAACGTTTGCTGGGCAGTGTGTACATGCAAAGGGCTTGCTCTTACCTTGAAGCAGGCATAGTTTTGCAGGTAAACGGTTACCAGCTCCTGGAAGCATAATGTAATGATAAATAGTCATGACCTTGATTTTGTTAGCAAGTAGAATCAATCTTTGTCCACGGTTGATGCCTCCAATAAAGAGGAAGACACATTAATCTTGGAAACATTCTATACGCCATTTGAATGTAAAGGGAGCGTGGAAAGAGATCATAGAGACGGTTTGATGGATGCTGCTTGTGGTACTGCAGTGTCACCTCTCGTAGACCATTTCAATATAGCTTGTTAATTGTCCTGTTGTATGCAGTGTCCTCTACGGGATGTTGCTCTCGGAAGCAGCAGCGTGTTGCCAGCTAATAAAGCCTGGTAGGCATAAAGATCAGCAACTGGTGGTTTAAGATTTAAGATTCAGATTCAGAGACTTGAAAGTCTTTGGATGAGCAAATGAGCGAGAGCGCAATTACGAGAAGCAATTTAAGTCGTGTGGTATGTGGAGATGAGAGAGATGGCAAATTCCTGTGGCTCTTACTGTTAAACTAGTAGGTAGTGCTGTGCTGTGATTGACAGGAATGGAATCAAAGCTGTGTTTGAGTTTCAAGTGTAGTTCTTCACAGTGCAGAAGAGAGACTAGGTATTTTTACTTTTGTTGCTGGCTTTATAAAAAGAGTACAGCTGTTGTATGCAGCTGTGAACAAAAGCTGGTTTTGAAAGACATCTCTGACTAGGTGCTGGAAGCTTTTGTTGTTGGCGTCATCTTACAGTGATTTAGACTGGGCTGGTGTTTCTGAGATGGATTCCCCCTGAAGCAGTCAGTCCAATGTATCTGTGGTGGTGAAGACACAGGTAACGTGGAAGCCCAGCTTTTGTGCTTGGCCTCTACCAGCTTTGCCTCTAAAGAGACAGACTTCCTAAGGGCGGGGTAGGACCTAGAAGCCTTGCTAACTGTCATCTGTCAGTGGCTAAAATTGGTACTTAAAGCAGTTTAAAATAGGTCTTTACCATGCAAACAATTTTTAAAGCTCCCCTGCAACCATGCCGCTGCCTCTGGACTGTGACTTTCCTGCCTTACGTGCAGCTGGCTGCAGGATGTGCAGGCTGCGTGGGATGTGGCAAAACCTATGTTGAAACATAGCTTGCAGTGCTGTGTTCAGAAGGAGTACTGGCTTCGGAAGAGCAACCATCAGTTTAATCATGTTCCCTGCTCTGACGCAGATTTTGTCTGTGCAAACAGAGAAGAGCAGGTTTTTTCTTTTTCTGAAAAAGTTCAAGATCACTCTTTCAAAATAAACAGCACCATGGGAAGTGGATGCATGCCGGTCAATGAAATGGGAAACAATTTGATGTGTAAGCCACACGTGAAACTATTTTCTGCAAGTCTGAAGCTCAGGGTTCCTCAACGAGACCCTTCCTCATAGCTATGTCAGCACAGCTGGGTGCAAATTCAGGGTCAAATTCAGCCTTTCCAAGCCCTGGTTTCAGTTTTCACAACCTCAGAAAAGCCGGTAGAGGAATGCACTCTCCAAGTGGCAGAACGTACCTTTCTTTATCGAGCTGTATTTTTAACAGCCTAATGCTTCTTTGTTTGTGTTTCTCTCTTGTGTTTCTGAATTAGTTTTAGAATCGAAAAGATCTGCTTCAGGTTGGAATCTGATTTGATGTTCATCGGAGCAGGAATGAAAAAGGATGATTAAAAGGTTCAATTCTGAATAGAAGATAAGCTCAACCTGCCTGTGAGGGGTGGGTGAATCTCATATTGTGTAATACTAGTAGTTCAGGCTCCTGAAGTGCTTTTCCTGCTAACCTTAGAGAGCTGTGAAAACAGCACCGGGAGATAAATCCGCTGACGTGCTTCTAGTTTCCCTGTACAATCACTTCTGGGGTAGGAAATGGGGCTGGCGAGTACTGCCCCTGCCACCAGGCAGCCCTGTTAGTGTGAGAAGGCCCTACAAGGGTGTAAAGTATGCGTTAGAGCTGCCTGCATTCATTGCTGGTTGGTAGCTGGAGGAACGGGTGGATTTGTGAGCTGACTTAGGGCCAGAGGTAGGGAACAGAGCACGGGGGCTGAATCAGTGGGGTCTTCCCTGTGCCTGATTGATTTGCCACGGATGGGACGGTGGGAAGGCTCTCGAACACAGGCGTCGTGGCTGCTGCTGAAGGGTCTGCAGGCCTTCCGATGCAAAGGCAGCTGCTGTAGGCCAGGTACTGCTCTCCTCCGAGCCTTTGGAGAGCTAAGCTGGATGTCGGCGATCCTGATAGCCCGGGGCATAGGGAGGTGCTCTTCCCCTAGGGAAGAAGCCTAGGGAGATCAGAGAGCCCCCACGTTGGTTTTGTAAATCCAACAAAGCCTCACTGTGTTGTGTTGCTGGACTTGGTTTTACTACCGGGCCATGAGCTACTGGTTGCTGCTGCTGCTTGCCTAGAGTGATTTTGTCCATCTTGGCAGAGATCCGAGCTCCGCTTTCTTGATGCTGCTCAGGTGCTTCCTAGGAGCCAGCCCAGCCCAGGCAGAGCGGATGAAGGGGGAAACGGTGTGTGGCAGGTCCCGCAGCTGTAAGCTTCGGAGTGCCTGCGAGCTTCCTGATCCACCCTACCCTAGTTGCCATCCTAGAGCAGAGTCTGTTCTCCATCAGAGCCCAAAGCAAGTGGCACAGCAGATCCTGCTGCTGACCACCCACGTGTCTTTGCTGTAGGTTACTGCTTCGCAGGAGATGGTGCTTACAGGACCAAGAAAGGCTATTACCAGATGACGGGACGCACGGATGATGTCATTAACGTCAGCGGGCACAGGCTCGGGACAGCAGAGATGCATTTGGCAAAACAACCCTTCCCCCCTTCTGGAAAGATGAGGAGGTCTGATGCTTTCTGCCTTCTGGTGTGCTTTGGGCACTTGTAAACAGCGGTCGAATGTGGACTGTGATGTTGACAGCTCCACTTTTGCTCTGCTGGCAACAGTTCCCTGTGGCACAGAGCAATGGAGGACTGGTTTTGCTTGTGATTTGGCCATGGCCCGTCACCACTTGGGACCGCAGCCGTGCACGCACAAGAGCACAGACACAGAAGGAGAAAGCAGGTTTCGAGCTGGTGCCAATTCAGCTTGGTGTGCAGTGGGCTTAGCAGTGTGTGTAAGAGTGCTTATTGGTGTGTTTAAAAGCAGGGCCAATCCAGTGAGTAACTGCTACTCCCAGAGACGTGGGCATGGCCGTGGCCACCAGCTGACGATGCAGTAGGAAGGCGGCATCGAGCTTTCCTGTTGTGCTTTCAGCAGGATCTGCCAAGGGGAGAGTGAGCTATGGCAAGGTGTTTTGTTCCTAGAGCAACTGGCGCCAACTCTACAGGGCTTTTTGCAGTTGTTATGCTCTGTGTCTTTTTGTTTCACTTTTTGTGAAGGCTGATCACCCTAAGGTCCTTGAGACAGCTGTGACTGGGTATGCACACAAGATCAAAGGAGAAGGTATGTGAGAAGCAGTGTTCTGACATGACACCTACGTACACTTCCCTTAATTTCTGAGCTAGGTTTTGTGTTCGGAGGTGCCTAGGGAACGGGAGGACAGTTATCCTTAGGTTGACTGGTGTTGCAGCCCCAAGAGGCAGACACAGCCATGAAAATAACTGCATGTTCCTAAGCTGGGGGCAGGTATTCCTCCCTAAACTGTTTTCGCACATAGTATTTATGTATGGGGTAGAGCTTCCTTAAAAAGGATTGTGCTCAGAGATGCCACAACCTTCAGTGCGACTGAGGGGCAGAGTGGCACTTTCCACTGCCCAGCCATTTTGCATTGACAATTAGCATCAACGCCAGATCCCAGAGCGCTGGCTGTTTCTGTTGCGTAACTCTGAGAGCTGTTCAGCCTGACCCTGGGAGCACTGATGAACTCCAGGCTCTGTTTCAAGCCTGCTCACCTTTCAGCAGCTGCCTTTGCACAAAGCTGCCCCTTAGCTGCCCCCCAAGGCCCGTCTGCATCCATTCCACTCTCTGCTTGGAGGCAGTGACCAGACCGCTTCTTTGAGGGGCTCTGCTTTAGTCCCGTGCTGGAAAGGTGGACACCAAGACACAGGTTACAGAGTACAACAGGAGCAGGCAAGGGTGGCTCATTCAACTTGGAAGAGCCCAGGACATCCTCAGTGGATTGGAGCAGCTCCCAGAACTTGCAGGTTTGCAGGGAAACACCTCTGTTTCCCTGTGTTTGGGGGTCTTTGCTTGCTTGTTTGTTAATGCTTTGGAGTTTTGTAGCCTGCTGGCCTGATCACGTAGCAAAATGTGAGACCTGCTAGCGTCTCTGTTCAGTGCCTGAGAACTCTTTACCAGGCTCAAGTTTATGCTAAAGGCTTTGAATCTGCTCCTAAGTCCTTTGCAGGAAGCGTAGCCAAGACATTTAACATTCTTCTGGATATGAAGGCAGGCATGTAGTCTGCCAGCTATGATCAGGCAGAGAGAAACATCAGCAGACAGGAGTTATCCCTTGAGTAGGAGACCCTGTCGCTGGCGTGCAGTATTGTGTGCTTTATATGCCTGCCCTGTAAAGGGGAATATGAATGTCTGTTCCGGTAATGTGTTGAGATCTGTGTCATCATCAGTGCCTGAGTTTTCAAGTGTTACTAGCTTTCTAGTGCAATAGTGAACAGCTTATGCAGGACCTGATTCTCCAAAGAGCTGTGCGTCCTGCAGAACCCAGCCTGGACATACACAGCAATGAGTAAATGGGGAACAAAGTCCCCTCAGATAAGAATAAAATTTGTAGCACAGGGAACTGATGCTAGTAACACTCCTTTCCTTGGACATAAACTAATGTGCTCAATGGTCTGGTATTTCCCAGGAGCCTCAAAGGAGCTGTGGCCGTGAGATAGTGTGCCAGCTTAGGACAGTTCAGCCAAATTTCCTTGTGTTTTCCAGCAGGACCCAGGTTCTAATAGAGGTGCATCTTTCCCTTCTCTGCAGGTGGTGAAACATCTTCCTACAACCCGATCAGAGATCCTCATGAGAAGGCTGCTGAGGAAGGTAGTCACTGAACAATCAAACAGCATGGGAGATGTCACCACACATGATGGTCCAAGTGTTGTCAAGGAGATATTGGATGCTTAGCAGAAATACATGGAGAAGAGTTCCTCCTAGCAGATGGCTCTGGAATCTCTCTCCTCTGGAAATGCGGAAGGTCTCAAATAACCAGCCAAACGACATAGTTCTCTCTTGGTGTTTTTTAAAAATCTCTCTGTTCCCTGCTAGGGGAACAAGATTTTCCGCTCCACAGCGTATTTTGAGATGCACAGGGCTAGGAGCAATCTGCAGTTCTGCACAGTCAGTGAGCTCCCTTTCATTCCTTTTAGGGCTGATGTAGAGCAGCCATTGGTGGTTTCCATTAGCTATGATGCAATTTAATACTAGCTGAAGCAAGATGCAGACGTTAATGGTTCTCATTGTAATGTTACTGTACAGGGAAATGTCTTTACACAATACCTCTGCTGTTTTAAAAGAAGCCCTGGAATACACTTCCCCAATTTTTCCTTCAGCTTGGGTATCCAAGTTCAAGTAGCTGTATTTCACTGCAACTGTGGTGCCTTTTCAGCAATGCTGGGTATTCTAGTAGTTGTTTCACATGTGTTATTAGGGAAATAAGAAGGACATTGCTAGTCTGCTAATTCTTTCTTGTGTTTACCTAGTCGTAAACACTTGTGTTTACCTCCTTCGGGTTTCCTCGTAAGGATTGTGCTGGGACTTGCCAGAGAGGGTGGGCTTGTGTCCCTTCATGTCCCACCTAGGCAACCCAGCACTAGCACTTCCAGCCGCAAAACTGAGCTACAAAGCCTACCGCTGGGCTCCCTTCCATGTCCTCAGGGCACTGCCAGTTGCGTACAAGGGGTCTAGTCCCATGTGTTTTTATTCTGCTTTGAGAACCTGAGATCACCAACTGGGTTTGTGAAATAACTGTCCTCTTCCTTATCAGTGATGACAACTGGATCAGCTGTAGGAATGGACTTCACCACTTCCTTGGTCTTCCAAGTTTTTTCTCTTTGTAAACCACCTGTGCAAACACTGCGCTGCCCAGGAGAGGGTGAGAGAATGTGTGGATGATGCTAACGAGACCTGCAGTGAAATAAATGAGATTCCTCTTTTTTCTTCCAGAGGACTTGCTTGGAACATCTATTTGAAAAGGGAAGGTGTTAGCATTATGTTCAGCCCGAGTCCTTCATGAATGCTGCTGATCTCAAGTGGCTTAGTACTTCTCCTGTGTTCATAAACAAATGCTTCCTGGCTATTCTGCCTTGTTAACTTAGGTGAAGCGCATGTGAGAGAAGGAGGAATGTCTGGAGAATGAAGCCAAGGTGCATATGTATTTGTCTTCACTCAGAAACATCCAAAATGCTTTCTTGTTAGCCTGCTTGAATATGACACAGTAACAAAAGAACTGAAAGTCTTCATGGTGGGGCTGAGGTTTCCCAATGGTGTCCAGCTCTCTCCTGCGGAAGACTTTGTCCTGGTGCAGGAGACAACCATGGCTAGTATCAGGAGGTGAGTATGACTTAGCTGAAATTATTGGTACTCTCTGTTTAGAGATGGTGTGAATAAATGAGTTGAATGACAAAAGAAATCCTACACTCTCTTCATGCCTAGTTAGCAACGGCAAAGAAGGTGGCCTTCCTCAATACTTAATTTTTTTCTTTCACTGTAAACATCTGGACTGCATAATCTTTCCATCATGGGCTCCTTGAGCACAGTGAGTAAGCTGACTTTTTCTGGGGAGAGGAATGCGGCTCTGCTGCATTTCCCTGTACCAAAACAAGGAAAAAAATAAATTCTTTTTATTTTTTGAAGTGAATTCCTTTTGGGACTTTTATTTATTACTTAGACTGCTTGAGTTAAGATGTCCTAATCCTACTATCTGTAACTTTCAGGTATTATGTGTCTAGTCTAATGAAAGGTGGAGCAGATATGTTTGTTGAGAATATGCCTGGTCTTCCAGATAATATCAGGTTAAGCAGCTCTGGAGGACATTGGGTAGCTATGTTAGCTGTCCGGCCCAATCCTGGATTTTCTTTGTTGGACTTCTTGTCTGAACAACCATGGATTAAAAGGATGATATTGAAGGCAAAAAAAAAAAAAAAAAAAAAAAAAGACATTAAAAAAATCACCTTTAGTATAGGAATGGAAGTGATAAATACTCGTTTACTTGTTTGTCCAGTTTCTTCCTCTTCACAGGAAGATTTTTAATTTTTTTGTAGTGCCGTGGTTAAAACTGTTGTGGTTGTGCCCAGGTAGAACGGTCCTTATATATTCATAGGCAGTAAAACTAACATTTGCTTCTCTGAGTAGCAGGTACACATCTCTTAAGTTGCCTTCCATCCTGATCTCAGGAAAGAAAAAGGGATTGTCTCTGCCCTAGCCGTGCAGCAACACAGAATCTACATTGGGATATGTGAAGATTCCACCTTTGTACCCAAAGTGCCTGAACTACTTATTGCCAGGTGTCTGGAGAGCATTTGGGAAGTCTGACCTGTTCTAATGACTACCCTAGGCATCCTAGGAGGCAGTGTGTATGTTATGGATGCTGCTAGGTGACACTTTGTTCTGACTCAGTATGCCTGTTGTTATGTCACACCCCCCTTTAGGATGAAGATGAGCAAGAATAATGTATTTTGTAAGGGATATCTGACGCTAAAGAAATGGCATGGTGCTTTTTAAACAATACAGAGACTTGAAAATACTTCCGTTCTCAAAAAAAAAAAAAAAAAACAACAAGCAGTGTTTAGGATGGAAGTGCCGTTTCAGCTAAACAAACTCTGTGCTGTCCCTGTAAAACCTGTTGTCTCTCCTGGTGCAGTCCAGGAGCCTTAACAAACTGATGCTATGGGGAACAGAGCATGATGCCTGCTGCTTGACATCAGCTGCACCAGAACAAGCTGATGTCTCCTGCATGGACATCCTTTCAGCCTAGTGCTGAAGTAGAGTACGCTTCTGCTGGTCTTTTTTTTTTTTTTTTTTTTTTTAAGTTGGCTTTTCAGATGTTAATGTGTTAAGCCTGTGTAATAGTGCTTACTCAAAATGTGTGCTTATGTTCTTAGCTGCTTCTTCCAAGGAGTGTGGAATGGTCTTTGACTGTCTAAGTGTCTGAGATCTAATTGTGGAGAACAAAATCTTTTCTTGTTAATTTTCTTTTTTTTCTTTTCTTTTAGTTGCTGAGTCAGGGAAGTGTGGCAAAGTTTGTGCCCAAATAGAGCCTTGTTGTTGAACTTAGTGAGACAGGATCCTACAGAAGAAGCTTTCGTGATCCCAATGGTGTGACGGTAGCTTATGTTAGCGAGGCACATGAGCACAATGGATGTCTTTACCTGGGCTCCTTCCGGTCTCCATTTATTTGCAGACTTAGTCTTCAGCATGTTTAACTGTCCATCCATGATAAAGTGCCACTGTCCTCTAATATTCCAGAGGTACGAAGGAAGCACGTGCTTGAGGCAGCGTGTGACCAAGGACAAAAAGTGAAAGACAGTCTGTTAACGTGCAGTAGTACTGTTCTGTTGCCCTAGGAAAAGGTACAACTTGCTGTACCTGACCTCTTCTTTGGAGTTGACATGCATAATTATTAATATCTGAGGAGCATGGTGGGGTATTTTCATACGGTTATATGCCCCTGAAAGAAAATCCATTGCTTTTCCGCACCCAGCCCTGTTTGGAGTCATCTTAGACATCATCTGTCACCTGTAGTGCAACTGTATGTCTGAAGATGAATGTGGACTGGAAGGGCCCCTGTAAAATCTAGCGATAGTGGCCATGGAAGGCTTTGGTGGAAAATCTTGGAATGCAGTAGTAGCTCATGGATGCTTTCTGGCGTCTCCAGAGGAGATGGTTTACTTCATCTGTTAACAGATACTCCGCTTGGTAAATCCAGAGAATGCTTTTCTGTCAACTACTACAAAGGCAAGACTGTTCTGTTACATTTTAAATAAGAAGTTTTGCATCTTGAAGAAGGGGTTACTTCAGCTGCTCTGTGATTTGGTGGATTGATTCCTGCTCTGGGACTGAAGACTTTGTTGCTCTCTCTTCTTCTGCCCCTGGGTGACAGTCAAACATAAACTTACGTTATTGCTCCACTTCCTCCCCTTTGAAAAGGCAATACTCAAGATTTGCTTGATCTAGAATGAAAAGCACCAGAGAAGGGGCAGATGATGTTAAAAACATCATCTGCTTTCACTGGCCTTCTGCGCTTGTCTTTATTAATGGAGGGGTATGCAAATGGCAGTGATTCTTTTCTGTCCGTGCTTCTGTCCCCTTGTTCTGTGTTACTAGCAGGCTGCAGCAGTCCTGTGGTAAGTAGCGGATGGTTGCTGGGTCAGGCTGACTTGTTCCTGTCCAGGCCAGGGGCTGCAAGCCCTTTTGCTTAACCTGGTGGTTCCTGGATTCGGGAGGGAGCTCAGTAAGCGGCAAAAGAAGCCTAGTAGCTGAGTTGCTGCAGGCTCTGACCTTTGGTCCAGCTGAGCTCTACCTTAATAGTTTGTGGGCAGAGATGGAGTGATCCTGTGGTAAGTTGGGCAGGCTGGAGAGGTGTGACTGCCTGAGCGGGGACAGACTTGTTGCTGTGTGAGCTCTGAGGAAGGGCTGAGAGGCGGGGGGCGGGATGAGAGGTGGGGGGCGGGACAGAGAGCTGGGGGGGCGGGACAGAGAGCCAGGAGGGCGGGACAGAGAAGCAGGGGGCGGGATGAGAGGCGGGGCAGCATGAGAGGCAGGGGGGCGGGATGAGAGGCAGGGGGCGGGATGAGAGGTGGGGGGCGGGATGAGAGGTGGGGGGCGGGATGAGAGATGGGGGGGCTGGACAGAGAGGCAGGGGCCGGCACAGAGAGGCGGGGGCGTGACAGAGAGCTGGGGGGGCGGGACAGACAGACAGGGGCGGGACAGAGAGGCAGGGGGCGGGACAGAGAGGCAGGGGGCGGGACAGAGAGGCAGTGTTGTCCCAAAAATCAGGATTCTTTCACCCGGTGTGCAAAAAAGCCGATTAACACACAGAGTTGAGATATTTGTTTATTTCATGTCTGCGCAGAGATGGGCGCTAGGTGGTAACTCCACAAAGCCAGCACGCCTGGTTAACACGCGGTAAAGCATTTTATACCTTTCGAGCAACAGTTATCAGTATTTTTACTGTTTTGCTTAGTTACTCTCGTTCCTATTGGTTCTCGCAAGTCTCATCTCCACTTAAAGTCGCAGTGTCCTCCTTTTTTACTGCGCATGTTCTGTGAGGAAGGGGCTTCTGTTGGTAGGGGGCTCTCCCTACCCAAGGGTGGGTTTTCTAGTACGTTAGTTAGGATAGTTCACTCACAGTTCAAGTAGCTCTTTGGTTGCCCCTGTGCTTATCTTGGTATTTCTTTACCCACTGACTTACTTATGGTGTCATCTTGTTTCTCTTCTCAAGGTCACGCCTCGTTAACTAAATAGCATCCTTTGCTTTTGTTTCTCGCATATCTCCAACAGCAGGGGCGGGATGAGAGGCAGGGAGGGCGGGACAGAGAGGCAGGGGGCGGGACAGAGAGCCAGGGGGCGGGACAGAGAGGCAGGGGGCGGAACAGAGAGGCAGGGGGCGGAACAGAGAGGCAGGGAGGGATGGACAGAGAGGCAGGGGGCGGGACAGAGAGCTGGGGGGGCGGGACAGAGAGCCAGGGGTGAGGGAACGAGAGCCGGGGGGACGGGACAGAGAGCCAGGGGGCAGGACAGAGAGCTGGGGGGGCGGGACACAGAGCCAGGGGGCGGGACAGAGAGCAGGGGGGGCGGGACAGAGAGCCAGGGGGGCGGGACAGAGAGTGGGGGGCGGGAGAGAGAGCCAGGGGGCGGGACAGAGAGGCAGGGAGGGATGGACAGAGAGGCAGGGGCGGGACAGAGAGCCGAGGGGCGGGAAAGAGAGCCGGGGGGGCGGGACAGAGCGGCAGGGGCGCGGGAAAAGGACTTCAGTGTTAACACCAAAGCTGACAGTGAGGCAATCCTGTTCAACAAAAGTCTGACCCAAACTTGCCAGATTGTCTCTACAGAGTTGTAAGCTCCTGGAACAACAGAGAAGGGATTTGAAAAGGAAATTTAGCCTTATTCCATTTAGCCTTGCTTTAGGAGATGGCAATCAATAGTTTCTTCCCTCTCGGCTTTTTACAAAGAGACTTTTCTTACAAACCGTTTACGGACAAGTCACCATGGTACCTGGCGTAGGCACTCGTTGGCAACTAAAGCATCAGGAGAAACATCTGTCTGATGACACGCTGGGCACCTCTCTGCCTCAGATTCCAGCTGTGCTCTTCTAATACCTCTCAAGAATCGGAATCATCCCAACAGTTTTTAGCCAAACTAAGGAAATCTGCGGGGTTCCAATCAATTATAAAAACCCGTATATGATGAATGGGTGAATATGGTCTTGAATTGAGAGCACGAAGCTGCAAATATTCAACAGTGTAAAAAATTGCTAGCATGCAGCAAAGAACTGGACAGGTTTGATATTTCCCTCTCGTAACATTTGGAGAGGTAGACTAGGCCGTCTCTTGATGTTTCGGCTAGTCTTTTTTCCACTCTCCAGTACAGTGAGAAGGCCCCAAGCTCAAGCTTCATGAATAAAACCCGTCTCAAAAAACCATTAGCAGGCTCGACTTCTGAAGGTTTTAACCACCTCTCCCCTGGAGAAGAAGGTGCATTAAATGCCTAACTAGCCCTTTGTTGCAGACCACACTAAGGCACCAGAGATGCCTATGTAAGTCTGGAGGAGAGACAGGGCTGTGGACAAACTAAATGCCTTCAGTATCCAATACTCTAATCCCCTGCACAATGAGGCACTCTTCTCAGACTCGTCCTTCCCCATGGAAGGAGGATTTCACTAGATACCTGACAAGGGAAAAAAGCTTGCCGCCTTTTTTTTTCCCTTTAGACGCTTTCCTCTTCAGGGTATACTTCAGTATTAAACAGAACTGGGAAGAAAGTCATTGCGTTCTCTCCTATTGCTGCTTTCACAAGATCAGCTGTGATGTTTTAAATTAACAAACATGGGACTAACACATTCGTCGCAAGAACTCTGTCCACAGCAGGCAAGAGCAACTGCACCGGTCATTGTAGCGTTACAAATGAGACAGAACAACTCATCTGGAATAGGATCGGAGGAGGAGGAGGAGGAGGAGGAGGAGGAGGACGGCCTCTCCGGTAAAGAGGGAGGCTTTTCCTTCTTTCCTCTAGCATAAGCTTCCCTGGAGCGGGGGTGGGGAAGGAAAAAGAAAAACGTTAAAGATGGGTAAAGGAAAACTTTTCTAGGCTTTGGATTTTATCCAAGGAAGGTAAGAGATGGAATTCTTCTCGCTCCACAGGAGCCTTCTAAAATGTAGGCATTTAGTTTAAACCACTTCCCTGGAGCCACACCACTACAAGAGGGAGGGGGGAACAACTTCCCTTCTGCAGAACTCTCCCATTCCTTGCATCAACTACGAAATTACCTCCGACTACAACAATCATTTCTCCACAGCTCCAAATCAGCTGAAACGAATCCCACCTCTCCGTCGCCAGATGGGAAATGGCAATTGCAGGCGCAGGATGAAGTTAGCCTCCTACTCATTACCTTTGAGAACTGCAAGAAGTCTACCTTACAGCTGCTACAAAAGGAGATCCCTGACAGAAAAACACAAGTGCTACCGAGTGCATTGTCAAACAGCCACTGCTGTCAGCACCCAGGAGGATTCTCTTAGTTGAGTGCAACAGGAAAACTTCACTCTGTTTCACACATGGGATCGGATAAAAGGCAGAGACGGGGGAAGCCTCAGGCCGACAGCTACTTGTTCAAGTTTGCCAGAAGCCTTTGAAACATGAACAGAAGCAAAAGGTGCTTTCAAAGAGAACCACTCCCCTCCAAACACTACCAAAATGGTTGGCAGAAATACGCATTCTTAGCGTACCACCACTTCAAGCAACTGCCAGGGCCATCGACAGCAGCACCGCCCTCGTTTAAGACTAGAAAGCATCACAGATAGGAAGGTTAAGGTACAACAACAAGGCTTCCTCCCCCGTAATTACAGACGCTGGCCAACTTGCTTGCATTGCCACGCAGACATTTACGCGTGCTTTCTCTCGTTCCCTTTTGGGTCAGTCCCATTAATTCCATACTTACGCATGAAGAGTTGGTATCGCATATTTGCCAGCGTTTGTCACCAGAGCGCCCTTGGGATTGGGATCTTTCACCTCCAGCATCAAACTCCTTGGAATCCCTGTGCTCTTCTTCATTCTGGGAACACGCTCAAAATCTTTCTCCTGTTAAGCAAAGAAATGCAGACATAGCTCACCTCAAGACCCACACCTCAAAGGACATTTCAATGATTCTTTCAAGCACCAAAAGCCTTTCATCCTCTCCTTTTACCTCGCCTCAGGCTTCCTCGACTGAAAGACTTCTTTTCCTCACTGAATAGAGCCGGGATGCTCCAAAGCCTTGAGCAGGGTTTTGAACTCAGTCGACATGCTTGGGCTTAACTGCCGGTTCCTTAAGGGTGCAACATCCCTTGGCTCACCACCCACCCCGAGAACAGACACAAACCCGCTCCTCCTCCAAAGCCCAATTCATAGTGAGGGCTCCATTCAGGGCTCTCACTCAGTCACGGCACAAACCGCTAGACGTGAAGGCTGAATTCAGACCTCACACAGATACATTCAGTCACTAACATGCAATACCGGCATCAAGACGTGACGGTAGCATCGTAGCTTTGATTTTCTCTTCGGCGGAAGCATTGGCTTCGGCCACACTGCCAGTCTCCTTAACGCCTAACTAGTTGACACACCCAGTAGAAACACAGGTAAGCCCACACAGCCAAAGACAACACCACTCACCCAAGCCTCTAAAGAGCAGCACAACGCTAGCCCAGGTTGCAGGAAAACACCTGCTTCTACAAAACAGAGTTGGGCTGAAGATGTTCTGGGCAGTCCTTGCGCCATCACAGGCTCTTTACGTGCCTGGCACCCTGCCTGAAAAGAGCATTCGGGGGCACTCAAAACCTTAGGCTCTCTTTGGACCTTCCACAAAGACTTGGGTAACCAATCCCATTTGCTTCCAAGTGGACTGAAGCTATGTCTAGAAAGAATTGCACTCTCCACTCTTTTTCAACTGACTTTTAAGCTCCAGACCAGTTGAAAGAGAAGACGGCCACTGGACAGTGGAGGGACAAAGAGGTGTGCAAGTATCATTATGGACATTGGGCAGCATTACAAGGACACGCAAGGCAGGAGTCGGGGAACTTGGTTTTGCTTGCTGACATTCAGCTGCAGACACAGAAGCATGAAAAGGAATCAAGCTTTTTAGGATCCCTCAGCAAGACAAAAGATTCTCTTCACTAGAAATTTGACCGTCACGTGCTGTAGGCACTCCAAACTGCGTGTTCCCCCGCTACTAACTGCGTGGGGAAAAGACGGGGGTGCGGGAAAAAGACGGGGGCACGGGGAAAGACGGGGGTGTGGGAAAAGACGGGGCGCGGGAACCGACGGGGGCGCGGGAACCGACGGGGGCGCGGAAACCAAGGGGGGCGTGGGAACCGAGGGGGGCGTGGGAACCAATGGGGGCACGGGAACCGACGGGGGCGCGGGAACCGACGGGGGCGTGGGAACCGACGGGGGCACGGGAACCGACGGGGGCGTGGGAACCGAGGGGGGCGTGGGAACCAATGGGGGCGCGGGAACCGACGGGGCGTGGGAACCGACGGGGGCGTGGGAACCAATGGGCGCGTGGGAACCGATGGGGGCACGGGAACCGACGGGGGCGTGGGAACCAATGGGGGCGCGGGAACCGACGGGGGCGTGGGAACTGAGGGGGCGCGGGAACAGACATGAGCACGGGAAGAGACGGGAGCGCGGGAAGAGACGGGGGCGCGGGAAAAGGACTTCAGTGTTAACACCAAAGCTGACAGTGAGGCAATCCTGTTCAACAAAAGTCTGACCCAAACTTGCCAGATTGTCTCTACAGAGTTGTAAGCTCCTGGAACAACAGAGAAGGGATTTGAAAAGGAAATTTAGCCTTATTCCGTTTAGCCTTGCTTTAGGAGATGGCAATCAATAGTTTCTTCCCTCTCGGCTTTTTACAAAGAGACTTTTCTTACAAACCGTTTACGGACAAGTCACCATGGTACCTGGCGTAGGCACTCGTTGGCAACTAAAGCATCAGGAGAAACATCTGTCTGATGACACGCTGGGCACCTCTCTGCCTCAGATTCCAGCTGTGCTCTTCTAATACCTCTCAAGAATCGGAATCATCCCAACAGTTTTTAGCCAAACTAAGGAAATCTGCGGGGTTCCAATCAATTATAAAAACCCGTATATGATGAATGGGTGAATATGGTCTTGAATTGAGAGCACGAAGCTGCAAATATTCAACAGTGTAAAAAATTGCTAGCATGCAGCAAAGAACTGGACAGTTTTGATATTTCCCTCTCGTAACATTTGGAGAGGTAGACTAGGCCGTCTCTTGATGTTTCGGCTAGTCTTTTTTCCACTCTCCAGTACAGTGAGAAGGCCCCAAGCTCAAGCTTCATGAATAAAACCCGTCTCAAAAAACCATTAGCAGGCTCGACTTCTGAAGGTTTTAACCACCTCTCCCCTGGAGAAGAAGGTGCATTAAATGCCTAACTAGCCCTTTGTTGCAGACCACACTAAGGCACCAGAGATGCCTATGTAAGTCTGGAGGAGAGACAGGGCTGTGGACAAACTAAATGCCTTCAGTATCCAATACTCTAATCCCCTGCACAATGAGGCACTCTTCTCAGACTCGTCCTTCCCCATGGAAGGAGGATTTCACTAGATACCTGACAAGGGAAAAAAGCTTGCTGCCTTTTTTTTTCCCTTTAGACGCTTTCCTCTTCAGGGTATACTTCAGTATTAAACAGAACTGGGAAGAAAGTCATTGCGTTCTCTCCTATTGCTGCTTTCACAAGATCAGCTGTGATGTTTTAAATTAACAACCATGGGACTAACACATTTGTCGCAAGAACTCTGTCCACAGCAGGCAAGAGCAACTGCACCGGTCATTGTAGCGTTACAAATGAGACAGAACAACTCATCTGGAATAGGATCGGAGGAGGAGGAGGAGGAGGAGGAGGAGGAGGAGGACGGCCTCTCCGGTAAAGAGGGAGGCTTTTCCTTCTTTCCTCTAGCATAAGCTTCCCTGGAGCGGGGGTGGGGAAGGAAAAAGAAAAAAGTTAAAGATGGGTAAAGGAAAACTTTTCTAGGCTTTGGATTTTATCCAAGGAAGGTAAGAGATGGAATTCTTCTCGCTCCACAGGAGCCTTCTAAAATGTAGGCATTTAGTTTAAACCACTTCCCTGGAGCCACACCACTACAAGAGGGAGGGGGGAACAACTTCCCTTCTGCAGAACTCTCCCATTCCTTGTATCAACTACGAAATTACCTCCGACTACAACAATCATTTCTCCACACCTCCAAATCAGCTGAAACGAATCCCACCTCTCCGTCGCCAGATGGGAAATGGCAATTGCAGGCGCAGGATGAAGTTAGCCTCCTACTCATTACTTTTGAGAACTGCAAGAAGTCTACCTTACAGCTGCTACAAAAGGAGATCCCTGACAGAAAAACACAAGTGCTACCGAGTGCATTGTCAAACAGCCACTGCTGTCAGCACCCAGGAGGATTCTCTTAGTTGAGTGCAACAGGAAAACTTCACTCTGTTTCACACATGCGATTGGATAAAAGGCAGAGACGGGGGAAGCCTCAGGCTGACAGCTACTTGTTAAAGTTTGCCAGAAGCCTTTGAAACATGAACAGAAGCAAAAGGCGCTTTCAAAGAGAACCACTCCCCTCCAAACACTACCAAAATGGTTGGCAGAAATACGCATTCTTAGCGTACCACCACTTCAAGCAACTGCCAGGGCCATCGACAGCAGCACCGCCCTCGTTTAAGACTAGAAAGCATCACAGATAGGAAGGTTAAGATACAACGACAAGGCTTCCTCCCCCGTAATTACAGACGCTGGCCAACTTGCTTGCATTGCCACGCAGACATTTACGCGTGCTTTCTCTCGTTCCCTTTTGGGTCAGTCCCATTAATTCCATACTTACGCATGAAGAGTTGGTATCGCATATTTGCCAGCGTTTGTCACCAGAGCGCCCTTGGGATTGGGATCTTTCACCTCCAGCATCAAACTCCTTGGAATCCCTGTGCTCTTCTTCATTCCGGGAACACGCTCAAAATCTTTCTCCTGTTAAGCAAAGAAATGCAGACATAGCTCACCTCAAGACCCACACCTCAAAGGACATTTCAATGATTCTTTCAAGCACCAAAAGCCTTTCATCCTCTCCTTTTACCTCGCCTCAGGCTTCCTCGACTGAAAGACTTCTTTTCCTCACTGAATAGAGCCGGGATGCTCCAAAGCCTTGAGCAGGGTTTTGAACTCAGTCGACATGCTTGGGCTTAACTGCCGGGTCCTTAAGGGTGCAACATCCCTTGGCTCACCACCCACCCCGAGAACAGACACAAACCCGCTCCTCCTCCAAAGCCCAATTCACAGTGAGGGCTCCATTCAGGGCTCTCACTCACTCACGGCACAAACCGCTAGACGTGAAGGCTGAATTCAGACCTCACGCAGATACATTCAGTCACTAACATGCAATACCGGCATCAAGACGTGACGGTAGCATCGTAGCTTTGATTTTCTCTTCGGCAGAAGCATTGGCTTCAGCCACACTGCCAGTCTCCTTAACGCCTAACTAGTTGACACACCCATTAGAAACACAGGTAAGCCCACACAGCCAAAGACAACACCACTCACCCAAGCCTCTAAAGAGCAGCACAACGCTAGCCCAGGTTGCAGGAAAACACCTGCTTCTACAAAACAGAGTTGGGCTGAAGATGTTCTGGGCAGTCCTTGCGCCATCACAGGCTCTTTACGTGCCTGGCACCCTGCCTGAAAAGGGCATTCGGGGGCACTGAAAACCTTAGGCTCTCTTTGGACCTTCCACAAAGACTTGGGTAACCAATCCCATTTGCTTCCAAGTGCACTGAAGCTATGTCTAGAAAGAATTGCACTCTCCACTCTTTTTCAACTGACTTTTAAGCTCCAGACCAGCTGAAAGAGAAGACGGCCACTGGACAGTGGAGGATCAAAGAGGTGTGCAAGTAGCATTATGGACATTTGGCAGCATTACAAGGACACGCAAGGCAGGAGTCGGGGAACTTGGTTTTGCTTGCTGACATTCAGCTGCAGACACAGAAGCATGAAAAGGAATCAAGCTTTTTAGGATCCCTCAGCAAGACAAAAGATTCTCTTCACTAGAATTTTGACCGTCACGTGCTGTAGGCACTCCAAACTGTGTGTTCCCCTGCTACTAACTGCGTGGGGAAAAGACGGGGGTGCGGGAAAAAGACGGGGGCACGGGGAAAGACGGGGGCGTGGGAAAAGACGGGGCGCGGGAACCGACGGGGGTGCGGGAACCAAGGGGGGCGTGGGAACCGACGGGGGCACGGGAACCAAGGGGGGCGCGGGAACCGACGGGGCGTGGGAACCGAGGGGGTCGCGGGAACCGAGGGGGTCGTGGGAACCAATGGGGGCGCGGGAACCGACGGGGGCGTGGGAACCGACGGGGGCGCGGGAACCGACGGGGGCGTGGGAACCGAGGGGGCATGGGAACCGAGGGGGGCGCGGGAACCGACTGGGGCGTGGGAACCGACGGGGGCGTGGGAACAGACACGAGCACGGGAAGAGACGGGGGCGCGGGAAGAGACGGGGGCGCGGGAAAAGGACTTCAGTGTTAACACCAAAGCTGACAGTGAGGCAATCCTGTTCAACAAAAGTCTGACCCAAACTTGCCAGATTGTCTCTACAGAGTTGTAAGCTCCTGGAACAACAGAGAAGGGATTTGAAAAGGAAATTTAGCCTTATTCCATTTAGCCTTGCTTTAGGAGATGGCAATCAATAGTTTCTTCCCTCTCGGCTTTTTACAAAGAGACTTTTCTTACAAACCATTTACGGACAAGTCACCATGGTACCTGGCGTAGGCACTCGTTGGCAACTAAAGCATCAGGAGAAACATCTGTCTGATGACACGCTGGGCACCTCTCTGCCTCAGATTCCAGCTGTGCTCTTCTAATACCTCTCAAGAATCGGAATCATCCCAACAGTTTTTAGCCAAACTAAGGAAATCTGCGGGGTTCCAATCAATTATAAAAACCCGTATATGATGAATGGGTGAATATGGTCTTGAATTGAGAGCACGAAGCTGCAAATATTCAACAGTGTAAAAAATTGCTAGCATGCAGCAAAGAACTGGACAGTTTTGATATTTCCCTCTCGTAACATTTGGAGAGGTAGACTAGGCCGTCTCTTGATGTTTCGGCTAGTCTTTTTTCCACTCTCCAGTACAGTGAGAAGGCCCCAAGCTCAAGCTTCATGAATAAAACCCGTCTCAAAAAACCATTAGCAGGCTCGACTTCTGAAGGTTTTAACCACCTCTCCCCTGGAGAAGAAGGTGCATTAAATGCCTAACTAGCCCTTTGTTGCAGACCACACTAAGGCACCAGAGATGCCTATGTAAGTCTGGAGGAGAGACAGGGCTGTGGACAAACTAAATGCCTTCAGTATCCAATACTCTAATCCCCTGCACAATGAGGCACTCTTCTCAGACTCGTCCTTCCGCATGGAAGGAGGATTTCACTAGATACCTGACAAGGGAAAAAAGCTTGCTGCCTTTTTTTTTCCCTTTAGACGCTTTCCTCTTCAGGGTATACTTCAGTATTAAACAGAACTGGGAAGAAAGTCATTGCGTTCTCTCCTATTGCTGCTTTCACAAGATCAGCTGTGATGTTTTAAATTAACAACCATGGGACTAACACATTCGTCGCAAGAACTCTGTCCACAGCAGGCAAGAGCAACTGCACCGGTCATTGTAGCGTTACAAATGAGACAGAACAACTCATCTGGAATAGGATCGGAGGAGGAGGAGGAGGAGGAGGAGGAGGAGGACGGCCTCTCCGGTAAAGAGGGAGGCTTTTCCTTCTTTCCTCTAGCACAAGCTTCCCTGGAGCGGGGGTGGGGAAGGAAAAAGAAAAAAGTTAAAGATGGGTAAAGGAAAACTTTTCTAGGCTTTGGATTTTATCCAAGGAAGGTAAGAGATGGAATTCTTCTCGCTCCACAGGAGCCTTCTAAAATGTAGGCATTTAGTTTAAACCACTTCCCTGGAGCCACACCACTACAAGAGGGAGGGGGGAACAACTTCCCTTCTGCAGAACTCTCCCATTCCTTGCATCAACTACGAAATTACCTCCGACTACAACAATCATTTCTCCACACCTCCAAATCAGCTGAAACGAATCCCACCTCTCCGTCGCCAGATGGGAAATGGCAATTGCAGGCGCAGGATGAAGTTAGCCTCCTACTCATTACTTTTGAGAACTGCAAGAAGTCTACCTTACAGCTGCTACAAAAGGAGATCCCTGACAGAAAAACACAAGTGCTACCGAGTGCATTGTCAAACAGCCACTGCTGTCAGCACCCAGGAGGATTCTCTTAGTTGAGTGCAACAGGAAAACTTCACTCTCTTTCACACATGGGATCGGATAAAAGGCAGAGACGGGGGAAGCCTCAGGCCGACAGCTACTTGTTAAAGTTTGCCAGAAGCCTTTGAAACATGAACAGAAGCAAAAGGCGCTTTCAAAGAGAACCACTCCCCTCCAAACACTACCAAAATGGTTGGCAGAAATACGCATTCTTAGCGTACCACCACTTCAAGCAACTGCCAGGGCCATCGACAGCAGCACCGCCCTCGTTTAAGACTAGAAAGCATCACAGATAGGAAGGTTAAGATACAACGACAAGGCTTCCTCCCCCGTAATTACAGACGCTGGCCAACTTGCTTGCATTGCCACGCAGACATTTACGCGTGCTTTCTCTCGTTCCCTTTTGGGTCAGTCCCATTAATTCCATACTTACGCATGAAGAGTTGGTATCGCATATTTGCCAGCGTTTGTCACCAGAGCGCCCTTGGGATTGGGATCTTTCACCTCCAGCATCAAACTCCTTGGAATCCCTGTGCTCTTCTTCATTCCGGGAACACGCTCAAAATCTTTCTCCTGTTAAGCAAAGAAATGCAGACATAGCTCACCTCAAGACCCACACCTCAAAGGACATTTCAATGATTCTTTCAAGCACCAAAAGCCTTTCATCCTCTCCTTTTACCTCGCCTCAGGCTTCCTCGACTGAAAGACTTCTTTTCCTCACTGAATAGAGCCGGGATGCTCCAAAGCCTTGAGCAGGGTTTTGAACTCAGTCGACATGCTTGGGCTTAACTGCCGGTTCCTTAAGGGTGCAACATCCCTTGGCTCACCACCCACCCCGAGAACAGACACAAACCCGCTCCTCCTCCAAAGCCCAATTCACAGTGAGGGCTCCATTCAGGGCTCTCACTCACTCACGGCACAAACCGCTAGACGTGAAGGCTGAATTCAGACCTCACGCAGATACATTCAGTCACTAACATGCAATACCGGCATCAAGACGTGACGGTAGCATCGTAGCTTTGATTTTCTCTTCGGCGGAAGCATTGGCTTCAGCCACACTGCCAGTCTCCTTAACGCCTAACTAGTTGACACACCCAGTAGAAACACAGGTAAGCCCACACAGCCAAAGACAACACCACTCACCCAAGCCTCTAAAGAGCAGCACAACGCTAGCCCAGGTTGCAGGAAAACACCTGCTTCTACAAAACAGAGTTGGGCTGAAGATGTTCTGGGCAGTCCTTGCGCCATCACAGGCTCTTTACGTGCCTGGCACCCTGCTTGAAAAGAGCATTCTGGGGCACTCAAAACCTTAGGCTCTCTTTGGACCTTCCACAAAGACTTGGGTAACCAATCCCATTTGCTTCCAAGTGGACTGAAGCTATGTCTAGAAAGAATTGCACTCTCCACTCTTTTTCAACTGACTTTTAAGCTCCAGACCAGTTGAAAGAGAAGACGGCCACTGGACAGTGGAGGATCAAAGAGGTGTGCAAGTAGCATTATGGACATTTGGCAGCATTACAAGGACACGCAACGCAGGAGTCGGGGAACTTGGTTTTGCTTGCTGACATTCAGCTGCAGACACAGAAGCATGAAAAGGAATCAAGCTTTTTAGGATCCCTCAGCAAGACAAAAGATTCTCTTCACTAGAATTTTGACCATCACGTGCTGTAGGCACTCCAAACTGCGTGTTCCCCCGCTACTAACTGCGCGGGGAAAAGACGGGGGTGCGGGAAAAAGACGGGGGCACGGGGAAAGACGGGGGCGTGGGAAAAGACGGGGCGCGGGAACCGACGGGGGTGCGGGAACCAAGGGGGGCGTGGGAACCGAGGGGGGCACGGGAACCAAGGGGGGCGCGGGAACCGACGGGGCGTGGGAACCGAGGGGGTCGCGGGAACCGAGGGGGTCGTGGGAACCAATGGGGGCGCGGGAACCGACGGGGGCGTGGGAACCGACGGGGGCGTGGGAACCGACGGGGGCGTGGGAACCGAGGGGGCATGGGAACCGAGGGGGGCGCGGGAACCGACGGGGGCGTGGGAACTGAGGGGGCGCGGGAACAGACACGAGCACGGGAAGAGACAGGGGCGTGGGAAGAGACGGGGGCGCGGGAAAAGGACTTCAGTGTTAACACCAAAGCGGACAGTGAGGCAATCCTGTTCAACAAAAGTCTGACCCAAACTTGCCAGATTGTCTCTACAGAGTTGTAAGCTCCTGGAACAACAGAGAAGGGATTTGAAAAGGAAATTTAGCCTTATTCCATTTAGCCTTGCTTTAGGAGATGGCAATCAATAGTTTCTTCCCTCTCGGCTTTTTACAAAGAGACTTTTCTTACAAACCGTTTACGGACAAGTCACCATGGTACCTGGCGTAGGCACTCGTTGGCAACTAAAGCATCAGGAGAAACATCTGTCTGATGACACGCTGGGCACCTCTCTGCCTCAGATTCCAGCTGTGCTCTTCTAATACCTCTCAAGAATCGGAATCATCCCAACAGTTTTTAGCCAAACTAAGGAAATCTGCGGGGTTCCAATCAATTATAAAAACCCGTATATGATGAATGGGTGAATATGGTCTTGAATTGAGAGCACGAAGCTGCAAATATTCAACAGTGTAAAAAATTGCTAGCATGCAGCAAAGAACTGGACAGGTTTGATATTTCCCTCTCGTAACATTTGGAGAGGTAGACTAGGCCGTCTCTTGATGTTTCGGCTAGTCTTTTTTCCACTCTCCAGTACAGTGAGAAGGCCCCAAGCTCAAGCTTCATGAATAAAACCCGTCTCAAAAAACCATTAGCAGGCTCGACTTCTGAAGGTTTTAACCACCTCTCCCCTGGAGAAGAAGGTGCATTAAATGCCTAACTAGCCCTTTGTTGCAGACCACACTAAGGCACCAGAGATGCCTATGTAAGTCTGGAGCAGAGACAGGGCTGTGGACAAACGAAATGCCTTCAGTATCCAATACTCTAATCCCCTGCACAATGAGGCACTCTTCTCAGACTCGTCCTTCCGCATGGAAGGAGGATTTCACTAGATACCTGACAAGGGAAAAAAGCTTGCTGCCTTTTTTTTTCCCTTTAGACGCTTTCCTCTTCAGGGTATACTTCAGTATTAAACAGAACTGGGAAGAAAGTCATTGCGTTCTCTCCTATTGCTGCTTTCACAAGATCAGCTGTGATGTTTTAAATTAACAACCATGGGACTAACACATTTGTCGCAAGAACTCTGTCCACAGCAGGCAAGAGCAACTGCACCGGTCATTGTAGCGTTACAAATGAGACAGAACAACTCATCTGGAATAGGATCGGAGGAGGAGGAGGAGGAGGAGGAGGAGGAGGACGGCCTCTCCGGTAAAGAGGGAGGCTTTTCCTTCTTTCCTCTAGCATAAGCTTCCCTGGAGCGGGGGTGGGGAAGGAAAAAGAAAAAAGTTAAAGATGGGTAAAGGAAAACTTTTCTAGGCTTTGGATTTTATCCAAGGAAGGTAAGAGATGGAATTCTTCTCGCTCCACAGGAGCCTTCTAAAATGTAGGCATTTAGTTTAAACCACTTCCCTGGAGCCACACCACTACAAGAGGGAGGGGGGAACAACTTCCCTTCTGCAGAACTCTCCCATTCCTTGCATCAACTACGAAATTACCTCCGACTACAACAATCATTTCTCCACACCTCCAAATCAGCTGAAACGAATCCCACCTCTCCGTCGCCAGATGGGAAATGGCAATTGCAGGCGCAGGATGAAGTTAGCCTCCTACTCATTACTTTTGAGAACTGCAAGAAGTCTACCTTACAGCTGCTACAAAAGGAGATCCCTGACAGAAAAACACAAGTGCTACCGAGTGCATTGTCAAACAGCCACTGCTGTCAGCACCCAGGAGGATTCTCTTAGTTGAGTGCAACAGGAAAACTTCACTCTGTTTCACACATGGGATCGGATAAAAGGCAGAGACGGGGGAAGCCTCAGGCCGACAGCTACTTGTTCAAGTTTGCCAGAAGCCTTTGAAACATGAACAGAAGCAAAAGGCGCTTTCAAAGAGAACCACTCCCCTCCAAACACTACCAAAATGGTTGGCAGAAATACGCATTCTTAGCGTACCACCACTTCAAGCAACTGCCAGGGCCATCGACAGCAGCACCACCCTCGTTTAAGACTAGAAAGCATCACAGATAGGAAGGTTAAGATACAACGACAAGGCTTCCTCCCCCGTAATTACAGACGCTGGCCAACTTGCTTGCATTGCCACGCAGACATTTACGCGTGCTTTCTCTCGTTCCCTTTTGGGTCAGTCCCATTAATTCCATACTTACGCATGAAGAGTTGGTATCGCATATTTGCCAGCGTTTGTCACCAGAGCGCCCTCGGGATTGGGATCTTTCACCTCCAGCATCAAACTCCTTGGAATCCCTGTGCTCTTCTTCATTCCGGGAACACGCTCAAAATCTTTCTCCTGTTAAGCAAAGAAATGCAGACATAGCTCACCTCAAGACCCACACCTCAAAGGACATTTCAATGATTCTTTCAAGCACCAAAAGCCTTTCATCCTCTCCTTTTACCTCGCCTCAGGCTTCCTCGACTGAAAGACTTCTTTTCCTCACTGAATAGAGCCGGGATGCTCCAAAGCCTTGAGCAGGGTTTTGAACTCAGTCGACATGCTTGGGCTTAACTGACGGGTCCTTAAGGGTGCAACATCCCTTGGCTCACCACCCACCCCGAGAACAGACACAAACCCGCTCCTCCTCCAAAGCCCAATTCACAGTGAGGGCTCCATTCAGGGCTCTCACTCACTCACGGCACAAACCGCTAGACGTGAAGGCTGAATTCAGACCTCACGCAGATACATTCAGTCACTAACATGCAATACCGGCATCAAGACGTGACGGTAGCATCGTAGCTTTGATTTTCTCTTCGGCGGAAGCATTGGCTTCAGCCACACTGCCAGTCTCCTTAACGCCTAACTAGTTGACACACCCAGTAGAAACACAGGTAAGCCCACACAGCCAAAGACAACACCACTCACCCAAGCCTCTAAAGAGCAGCACAACGCTAGCCCAGGTTGCAGGAAAACACCTGCTTCTACAAAACAGAGTTGGGCTGAAGATGTTCTGGGCAGTCCTTGCGCCATCACAGGCTCTTTACGTGCCTGGCACCCTGCTTGAAAAGAGCATTCTGGGGCACTCAAAACCTTAGGCTCTCTTTGGACCTTCCACAAAGACTTGGGTAACCAATCCCATTTGCTTCCAAGTGCACTGAAGCTATGTCTAGAAAGAATTGCACTCTCCACTCTTTTTCAACTGACTTTTAAGCTCCAGACCAGTTGAAAGAGAAGACGGCCACTGGACAGTGGAGGATCAAAGAGGTGTGCAAGTAGCATTATGGACATTTGGCAGCATTACAAGGACACGCAACGCAGGAGTCGGGGAACTTGGTTTTGCTTGCTGACATTCAGCTGCAGACACAGAAGCATGAAAAGGAATCAAGCTTTTTAGGATCCCTCAGCAAGACAAAAGATTCTCTTCACTAGAATTTTGACCATCACGTGCTGTAGGCACTCCAAACTGCGTGTTCCCCCGCTACTAACTGCGCGGGGAAAAGACGGGGGTGCGGGAAAAAGACGGGGGCACGGGGAAAGACGGGGGCGTGGGAAAAGACGGGGCGCGGGAACCGACGGGGGTGCGGGAACCAAGGGGGGCGTGGGAACCGAGGGGGGCACGGGAACCAAGGGGGGCGCGGGAACCGACGGGGCGTGGGAACCGAGGGGGTCGCGGGAACCGAGGGGGTCGTGGGAACCAACGGGGGCGCGGGAACCGACGGGGGCGTGGGAACCGACGGGGGCGCGGGAACCAACGGGGGCATGGGAACCGAGGGGGCGCGGGAACAGACAGGAGCACGGGAAGAGACGGGAGCGCGGTAAGAGACTGGGGCGCAGGAAGAGACGCTGGCGTGGGAAGAGACGGGGGCGTGGGAAGAGACTGGGGCGCGGGAAAAGGACTTCAGTGTTAACACCAAAGCTGACAGTGAGGCAATCCTGTTCAACAAAAGTCTGACCCAAACTTGCCAGATTGTCTCTACAGAGTTGTAAGCTCCTGGAACAACAGAGAAGGGATTTGAAAAGGAAATTTAGCCTTATTCCATTTAGCCTTGCTTTAGGAGATGGCAATCAATAGTTTCTTCCCTCTCGGCTTTTTACAAAGAGACTTTTCTTACAAACCGTTTACGGACAAGTCACCATGGTACCTGGCGTAGGCACTCGTTGGCAACTAAAGCATCAGGAGAAACATCTGTCTGATGACACGCTGGGCACCTCTCTGCCTCAGATTCCAGCTGTGCTCTTCTAATACCTCTCAAGAATCGGAATCATCCCAACAGTTTTTAGCCAAACTAAGGAAATCTGCGGGGTTCCAATCAATTATAAAAACCCGTATATGATGAATGGGTGAATATGGTCTTGAATTGAGAGCACGAAGCTGCAAATATTCAACAGTGTAAAAAATTGCTAGCATGCAGCAAAGAACTGGACAGGTTTGATATTTCCCTCTCGTAACATTTGGAGAGGTAGACTAGGCCGTCTCTTGATGTTTCGGCTAGTCTTTTTTCCACTCTCCAGTACAGTGAGAAGGCCCCAAGCTCAAGCTTCATGAATAAAACCCGTCTCAAAAAACCATTAGCAGGCTCGACTTCTGAAGGTTTTAACCACCTCTCCCCTGGAGAAGAAGGTGCATTAAATGCCTAACTAGCCCTTTGTTGCAGACCACACTAAGGCACCAGAGATGCCTATGGAAGTCTGGAGCAGAGACAGGGCTGTGGACAAACTAAATGCCTTCAGTATCCAATACTCTAATCCCCTGCACAATGAGGCACTCTTCTCAGACTCGTCCTTCCCCATGGAAGGAGGATTTCACTAGATACCTGACAAGGGAAAAAAGCTTGCTGCCTTTTTTTTTCCCTTTAGACGCTTTCCTCTTCAGGGTATACTTCAGTATTAAACAGAACTGGGAAGAAAGTCATTGCGTTCTCTCCTATTGCTGCTTTCACAAGATCAGCTGTGATGTTTTAAATTAACAACCATGGGACTAACACATTGGTCGCAAGAACTCTGTCCACAGCAGGCAAGAGCAACTGCACCGGTCATTGTAGCATTACAAATGAGACAGAACAACTCATCTGGAATAGGATCGGAGGAGGAGGAGGAGGAGGAGGAGGAGGAGGACGGCCTCTCCGGTAAAGAGGGAGGCTTTTCCTTCTTTCCTCTAGCATAAGCTTCCCTGGAGCGGGGGTGGGGAAGGAAAAAGAAAAAAGTTAAAGATGGGTAAAGGAAAACTTTTCTAGGCTTTGGATTTTATCCAAGGAAGTTAATAGATGGAATTCTTCTCGCTCCACAGGAGCCTTCTAAAATGTAGGCATTTAGTTTAAACCACTTCCCTGGAGCCACACCACTACAAGAGGGAGGGGGGAACAACTTCCCTTCTGCAGAACTCTCCCATTCCTTGCATCAACTACGAAATTACCTCCGACTACAACAATCATTTCTCCACACCTCCAAATCAGCTGAAACGAATCCCACCTCTCCGTCGCCAGATGGGAAATGGCAATTGCAGGCGCAGGATGAAGTTAGCCTCCTACTCATTACTTTTGAGAACTGCAAGAAGTCTACCTTACAGCTGCTACAAAAGGAGATCCCTGACAGAAAAACACAAGTGCTACCGAGTGCATTGTCAAACAGCCACTGCTGTCAGCACCCAGGAGGATTCTCTTAGTTGAGTGCAACAGGAAAACTTCACTCTGTTTCACACATGGGATCGGATAAAAGGCAGAGACGGGGGAAGCCTCAGGCCGACAGCTACTTGTTAAAGTTTGCCAGAAGCCTTTGAAACATGAACAGAAGCAAAAGGCGCTTTCAAAGAGAACCACTCCCCTCCAAACACTACCAAAATGGTTGCCAGAAAGACGCATTCTTAGCGTACCACCACTTCAAGCAACTGCCAGGGCCATCGACAGCAGCACCGCCCTCGTTTAAGACTAGAAAGCATCACAGATAGGAAGGTTAAGGTACAACGACAAGGCTTCCTCCCCCGTAATTACAGACGCTGGCCAACTTGCTTGCATTGCCACGCAGACATTTACGCGTGCTTTCTCTCGTTCCCTTTTGGGTCAGTCCCATTAATTCCATACTTACGCATGAAGAGTTGGTACCGCATATTTGCCAGCGTTTGTCACCAGAGCGCCCTTGGGATTGGGATCTTTCACCTCCAGCATCAAACTCCTTGGAATCCCTGTGCTCTTCTTCATTCCGGGAACACGCTCAAAATCTTTCTCCTGTTAAGCAAAGAAATGCAGACATAGCTCACCTCAAGACCCACACCTCAAAGGACATTTCAATGATTCTTTCAAGCACCAAAAGCCTTTCATCCTCTCCTTTTACCTCGCCTCAGGCTTCCTCGACTGAAAGACTTCTTTTCCTCACTGAATAGAGCCGGGATGCTCCAAAGCCTTGAGCAGGGTTTTGAACTCAGTCGACATGCTTGGGCTTAACTGCCGGGTCCTTAAGGGTGCAACATCCCTTGGCTCACCACCCACCCCGAGAACAGACACAAACCCGCTCCTCCTCCAAAGCCCAATTCACAGTGAGGGCTCCATTCAGGGCTCTCACTCACTCACGGCACAAACCGCTAGACGTGAAGGCTGAATTCAGACCTCACGCAGATACATTCAGTCACTAACATGCAATACCGGCATCAAGACGTGACGGTAGCATCGTAGCTTTGATTTTCTCTTCGGCGGAAGCATTGGCTTCAGCCACACTGCCAGTCTCCTTAACGCCTAACTAGTTGACACACCCAGTAGAAACACAGGTAAGCCCACACAGCCAAAGACAACACCACTCACCCAAGCCTCTAAAGAGCAGCACAACGCTAGCCCAGGTTGCAGGAAAACACCTGCTTCTACAAAACAGAGTTGGGCTGAAGATGTTCTGGGCAGTCCTTGCGCCATCACAGGCTCTTTACGTGCCTGGCACCCTGCTTGAAAAGAGCATTCGGGGGCACTCAAAACCTTAGGCTCTCTTTGGACCTTCCACAAAGACTTGGGTAACCAATCCCATTTGCTTCCAAGTGGACTGAAGCTATGTCTAGAAAGAATTGCACTCTCCACTCTTTTTCAACTGACTTTTAAGCTCCAGACCAGTTGAAAGAGAAGACGGCCACTGGACAGTGGAGGATCAAAGAGGTGTGCAAGTAGCATTATGGACATTTGGCAGCATTACAAGGACACGCAACGCAGGAGTCGGGGAACTTGGTTTTGCTTGCTGACATTCAGCTGCAGACACAGAAGCATGAAAAGGAATCAAGCTTTTTAGGATCCCTCAGCAAGACAAAAGATTCTCTTCACTAGAATTTTGACCATCACGTGCTGTAGGCACTCCAAACTGCGTGTTCCCCCGCTACTAACTGCGCGGGGAAAAGACGGGGGTGCGGGAAAAAGACGGGGGCACGGGGAAAGACGGGGGCGTGGGAAAAGACGGGGCGCGGGAACCGACGGGGGTGCGGGAACCAAGGGGGGCGTGGGAACCGAGGGGGGCACGGGAACCAAGGGGGGCGCGGGAACCGACGGGGCGTGGGAACCGAGGGGGTCGCGGGAACCGAGGGGGTCGTGGGAACCAACGGGGGCGCGGGAACCGACGGGGGCGTGGGAACCGACGGGGGCGCGGGAACCAACGGGGGCATGGGAACCGAGGGGGCGCGGGAACAGACAGGAGCACGGGAAGAGACGGGAGCGCGGTAAGAGACTGGGGCGCAGGAAGAGACGCTGGCGTGGGAAGAGACGGGGGCGTGGGAAGAGACTGGGGCGCGGGAAAAGGACTTCAGTGTTAACACCAAAGCTGACAGTGAGGCAATCCTGTTCAACAAAAGTCTGACCCAAACTTGCCAGATTGTCTCTACAGAGTTGTAAGCTCCTGGAACAACAGAGAAGGGATTTGAAAAGGAAATTTAGCCTTATTCCATTTAGCCTTGCTTTAGGAGATGGCAATCAATAGTTTCTTCCCTCTCGGCTTTTTACAAAGAGACTTTTCTTACAAACCGTTTACGGACAAGTCACCATGGTACCTGGCATAGGCACTCGTTGGCAACTAAAGCATCAGGAGAAACATCTGTCTGATGACACGCTGGGCACCTCTCTGCCTCAGATTCCAGCTGTGCTCTTCTAATACCTCTCAAGAATCGGAATCATCCCAACAGTTTTTAGCCAAACTAAGGAAATCTGCGGGGTTCCAATCAATTATAAAAACCCGTATATGATGAATGGGTGAATATGGTCTTGAATTGAGAGCACGAAGCTGCAAATATTCAACAGTGTAAAAAATTGCTAGCATGCAGCAAAGAACTGGACAGGTTTGATATTTCCCTCTCGTAACATTTGGAGAGGTAGACTAGGCCGTCTCTTGATGTTTCGGCTAGTCTTTTTTCCACTCTCCAGTACAGTGAGAAGGCCCCAAGCTCAAGCTTCATGAATAAAACCCGTCTCAAAAAACCATTAGCAGGCTCGACTTCTGAAGGTTTTAACCACCTCTCCCCTGGAGAAGAAGGTGCATTAAATGCCTAACTAGCCCTTTGTTGCAGACCACACTAAGGCACCAGAGATGCCTATGGAAGTCTGGAGGAGAGACAGGGCTGTGGACAAACGAAATGCCTTCAGTATCCAATAGTCTAATCCCCTGCACAATGAGGCACTCTTCTCAGACTCGTCCTTCCCCATGGAAGGAGGATTTCACTAGATACCTGACAAGGGAAAAAAGCTTGCTGCCTTTTTTTTTCCCTTTAGACGCTTTCCTCTTCAGGGTATACTTCAGTATTAAACAGAACTGGGAAGAAAGTCATTGCGTTCTCTCCTATTGCTGCTTTCACAAGATCAGCTGTGATGTTTTAAATTAACAACCATGGGACTAACACATTTGTCGCAAGAACTCTGTCCACAGCAGGCAAGAGCAACTGCACCGGTCATTGTAGCGTTACAAATGAGACAGAACAACTCATCTGGAATAGGATCGGAGGAGGAGGAGGAGGAGGAGGAGGAGGAGGACGGCCTCTCCGGTAAAGAGGGAGGCTTTTCCTTCTTTCCTCTAGCATAAGCTTCCCTGGAGCGGGGGTGGGGAAGGAAAAAGAAAAAAGTTAAAGATGGGTAAAGGAAAACTTTTCTAGGCTTTGGATTTTATCCAAGGAAGGTAAGAGATGGAATTCTTCTCGCTCCACAGGAGCCTTCTAAAATGTAGGCATTTAGTTTAAACCACTTCCCTGGAGCCACACCACTACAAGAGGGAGGGGGGAACAACTTCCCTTCTGCAGAACTCTCCCATTCCTTGCATCAACTACGAAATTACCTCCGACTGCAACAATCATTTCTCCACAGCTCCAAATCAGCTGAAACGAATCCCACCTCTCCGTCGCCAGATGGGAAATGGCAATTGCAGGCGCAGGATGAAGTTAGCCTCCTACTCATTACTTTTGAGAACTGCAAGAAGTCTACCTTACAGCTGCTACAAAAGGAGATCCCTGACAGAAAAACACAAGTGCTACCGAGTGCATTGTCAAACAGCCACTGCTGTCAGCACCCAGGAGGATTCTCTTAGTTGAGTGCAACAGGAAAACTTCACTCTGTTTCACACATGGGATCGGATAAAAGGCAGAGACGGGGGAAGCCTCAGGCCGACAGCTACTTGTTAAAGTTTGCCAGAAGCCTTTGAAACATGAACAGAAGCAAAAGGCGCTTTCAAAGAGAACCACTCCCCTCCAAACACTACCAAAATGGTTGGCAGAAATACGCATTCTTAGCGTACCACCACTTCAAGCAACTGCCAGGGCCATCGACAGCAGCACCGCCCTCGTTTAAGACTAGAAAGCATCACAGATAGGAAGGTTAAGATACAACGACAAGGCTTCCTCCCCCGTAATTACAGACGCTGGCCAACTTGCTTGCATTGCCACGCAGACATTTACGCGTGCTTTCTCTCGTTCCCTTTTGGGTCAGTCCCATTAATTCCATACTTACGCATGAAGAGTTGGTATCGCATATTTGCCAGCGTTTGTCACCAGAGCGCCCTTGGGATTGGGATCTTTCACCTCCAGCATCAAACTCCTTGGAATCCCTGTGCTCTTCTTCATTCCGGGAACACGCTCAAAATCTTTCTCCTGTTAAGCAAAGAAATGCAGACATAGCTCACCTCAAGACCCACACCTCAAAGGACATTTCAATGATTCTTTCAAGCACCAAAAGCCTTTCATCCTCTCCTTTTACCTCGCCTCAGGCTTCCTCGACTGAAAGACTTCTTTTCCTCACTGAATAGAGCCGGGATGCTCCAAAGCCTTGAGCAGGGTTTTGAACTCAGTCGACATGCTTGGGCTTAACTGCCGGTTCCTTAAGGGTGCAACATCCCTTGGCTCACCACCCACCCCGAGAACAGACACAAACCCGCTCCTCCTCCAAAGCCCAATTCACAGTGAGGGCTCCATTCAGGGCTCTCACTCACTCACGGCACAAACCGCTAGACGTGAAGGCTGAATTCAGACCTCACGCAGATACATTCAGTCACTAACATGCAATACCGGCATCAAGACGTGACGGTAGCATCGTAGCTTTGATTTTCTCTTCGGCGGAAGCATTGGCTTCAGCCACACTGCCAGTCTCCTTAACGCCTAACTAGTTGACACACCCAGTAGAAACACAGGTAAGCCCACACAGCCAAAGACAACACCACTCACCCAAGCCTCTAAAGAGCAGCACAACGCTAGCCCAGGTTGCAGGAAAACACCTGCTTCTACAAAACAGAGTTGGGCTGAAGATGTTCTGGGCAGTCCTTGCGCCATCACAGGCTCTTTACGTGCCTGGCACCCTGCTTGAAAAGAGCATTCGGGGGCACTCAAAACCTTAGGCTCTCTTTGGACCTTCCACAAAGACTTGGGTAACCAATCCCATTTGCTTCCAAGTGGACTGAAGCTATGTCTAGAAAGAATTGCACTCTCCACTCTTTTTCAACTGACTTTTAAGCTCCAGACCAGTTGAAAGAGAAGACGGCCACTGGACAGTGGAGGATCAAAGAGGTGTGCAAGTAGCATTATGGACATTTGGCAGCATTACAAGGACACGCAACGCAGGAGTCGGGGAACTTGGTTTTGCTTGCTGACATTCAGCTGCAGACACAGAAGCATGAAAAGGAATCAAGCTTTTTAGGATCCCTCAGCAAGACAAAAGATTCTCTTCACTAGAATTTTGACCATCACGTGCTGTAGGCACTCCAAACTGCGTGTTCCCCCGCTACTAACTGCGCGGGGAAAAGACGGGGGTGCGGGAAAAAGACGGGGGCACGGGGAAAGACGGGGGCGTGGGAAAAGACGGGGCGCGGGAACCGACGGGGGTGCGGGAACCAAGGGGGGCGTGGGAACCGAGGGGGGCACGGGAACCAAGGGGGGCGCGGGAACCGACGGGGCGTGGGAACCGAGGGGGTCGCGGGAACCGAGGGGGTCGTGGGAACCAACGGGGGCGCGGGAACCGACGGGGGCGTGGGAACCGACGGGAGCGCGGGAACCAACGGGGGCATGGGAACCGAGGGGGCGCGGGAACAGACAGGAGCACGGGAAGAGACGGGAGCGCGGTAAGAGACTGGGGCGCAGGAAGAGACGCTGGCGTGGGAAGAGACGGGGGCGTGGGAAGAGACTGGGGCGCGGGAAAAGGACTTCAGTGTTAACACCAAAGCTGACAGTGAGGCAATCCTGTTCAACAAAAGTCTGACCCAAACTTGCCAGATTGTCTCTACAGAGTTGTAAGCTCCTGGAACAACAGAGAAGGGATTTGAAAAGGAAATTTAGCCTTATTCCATTTAGCCTTGCTTTAGGAGATGGCAATCAATAGTTTCTTCCCTCTCGGCTTTTTACAAAGAGACTTTTCTTACAAACCGTTTACGGACAAGTCACCATGGTACCTGGCATAGGCACTCGTTGGCAACTAAAGCATCAGGAGAAACATCTGTCTGATGACACGCTGGGCACCTCTCTGCCTCAGATTCCAGCTGTGCTCTTCTAATACCTCTCAAGAATCGGAATCATCCCAACAGTTTTTAGCCAAACTAAGGAAATCTGCGGGGTTCCAATCAATTATAAAAACCCGTATATGATGAATGGGTGAATATGGTCTTGAATTGAGAGCACGAAGCTGCAAATATTCAACAGTGTAAAAAATTGCTAGCATGCAGCAAAGAACTGGACAGGTTTGATATTTCCCTCTCGTAACATTTGGAGAGGTAGACTAGGCCGTCTCTTGATGTTTCGGCTAGTCTTTTTTCCACTCTCCAGTACAGTGAGAAGGCCCCAAGCTCAAGCTTCATGAATAAAACCCGTCTCAAAAAACCATTAGCAGGCTCGACTTCTGAAGGTTTTAACCACCTCTCCCCTGGAGAAGAAGGTGCATTAAATGCCTAACTAGCCCTTTGTTGCAGACCACACTAAGGCACCAGAGATGCCTATGTAAGTCTGGAGCAGAGACAGGGCTGTGGACAAACTAAATGCCTTCAGTATCCAATACTCTAATCCCCTGCACAATGAGGCACTCTTCTCAGACTCGTCCTTCCCCATGGAAGGAGGATTTCACTAGATACCTGACAAGGGAAAAAAGCTTGCTGCCTTTTTTTTTCCCTTTAGACGCTTTCCTCTTCAGGGTATACTTCAGTATTAAACAGAACTGGGAAGAAAGTCATTGCGTTCTCTCCTATTGCTGCTTTCACAAGATCAGCTGTGATGTTTTAAATTAACAACCATGGGACTAACACATTTGTCGCAAGAACTCTGTCCACAGCAGGCAAGAGCAACTGCACCGGTCATTGTAGCGTTACAAATGAGACAGAACAACTCATCTGGAATAGGATCGGAGGAGGAGGAGGAGGAGGAGGAGGAGGAGGACGGCCTCTCCGGTAAAGAGGGAGGCTTTTCCTTCTTTCCTCTAGCATAAGCTTCCCTGGAGCGGGGGTGGGGAAGGAAAAAGAAAAAAGTTAAAGATGGGTAAAGGAAAACTTTTCTAGGCTTTGGATTTTATCCAAGGAAGGTAAGAGATGGAATTCTTCTCGCTCCACAGGAGCCTTCTAAAATGTAGGCATTTAGTTTAAACCACTTCCCTGGAGCCACACCACTACAAGAGGGAGGGGGGAACAACTTCCCTTCTGCAGAACTCTCCCATTCCTTGCATCAACTACGAAATTACCTCCGACTACAACAATCATTTCTCCACACCTCCAAATCAGCTGAAACGAATCCCACCTCTCCGTCGCCAGATGGGAAATGGCAATTGCAGGCGCAGGATGAAGTTAGCCTCCTACTCATTACTTTTGAGAACTGCAAGAAGTCTACCTTACAGCTGCTACAAAAGGAGATCCCTGACAGAAAAACACAAGTGCTACCGAGTGCATTGTCAAACAGCCACTGCTGTCAGCACCCAGGAGGATTCTCTTAGTTGAGTGCAACAGGAAAACTTCACTCTCTTTCACACATGGGATCGGATAAAAGGCAGAGACGGGGGAAGCCTCAGGCCGACAGCTACTTGTTAAAGTTTGCCAGAAGCCTTTGAAACATGAACAGAAGCAAAAGGCGCTTTCAAAGAGAACCACTCCCCTCCAAACACTACCAAAATGGTTGGCAGAAATACGCATTCTTAGCGTACCACCACTTCAAGCAACTGCCAGGGCCATCGACAGCAGCACCGCCCTCGTTTAAGACTAGAAAGCATCACAGATAGGAAGGTTAAGGTACAACGACAAGGCTTCCTCCCCCGTAATTACAGACGCTGGCCAACTTGCTTGCATTGCCACGCAGACATTTACGCGTGCTTTCTCTCGTTCCCTTTTGGGTCAGTCCCATTAATTCCATACTTACGCATGAAGAGTTGGTACCGCATATTTGCCAGCGTTTGTCACCAGAGCGCCCTTGGGATTGGGATCTTTCACCTCCAGCATCAAACTCCTTGGAATCCCTGTGCTCTTCTTCATTCCGGGAACACGCTCAAAATCTTTCTCCTGTTAAGCAAAGAAATGCAGACATAGCTCACCTCAAGACCCACACCTCAAAGGACATTTCAATGATTCTTTCAAGCACCAAAAGCCTTTCATCCTCTCCTTTTACCTCGCCTCAGGCTTCCTCGACTGAAAGACTTCTTTTCCTCACTGAATAGAGCCGGGATGCTCCAAAGCCTTGAGCAGGGTTTTGAACTCAGTCGACATGCTTGGGCTTAACTGCCGGGTCCTTAAGGGTGCAACATCCCTTGGCTCACCACCCACCCCGAGAACAGACACAAACCCGCTCCTCCTCCAAAGCCCAATTCACAGTGAGGGCTCCATTCAGGGCTCTCACTCACTCACGGCACAAACCGCTAGACGTGAAGGCTGAATTCAGACCTCACGCAGATACATTCAGTCACTAACATGCAATACCGGCATCAAGACGTGACGGTAGCATCGTAGCTTTGATTTTCTCTTCGGCGGAAGCATTGGCTTCAGCCACACTGCCAGTCTCCTTAACGCCTAACTAGTTGACACACCCAGTAGAAACACAGGTAAGCCCACACAGCCAAAGACAACACCACTCACCCAAGCCTCTAAAGAGCAGCACAACGCTAGCCCAGGTTGCAGGAAAACACCTGCTTCTACAAAACAGAGTTGGGCTGAAGATGTTCTGGGCAGTCCTTGCGCCATCACAGGCTCTTTACGTGCCTGGCACCCTGCTTGAAAAGAGCATTCGGGGGCACTCAAAACCTTAGGCTCTCTTTGGACCTTCCACAAAGACTTGGGTAACCAATCCCATTTGCTTCCAAGTGGACTGAAGCTATGTCTAGAAAGAATTGCACTCTCCACTCTTTTTCAACTGACTTTTAAGCTCCAGACCAGTTGAAAGAGAAGACGGCCACTGGACAGTGGAGGATCAAAGAGGTGTGCAAGTAGCATTATGGACATTTGGCAGCATTACAAGGACACGCAACGCAGGAGTCGGGGAACTTGGTTTTGCTTGCTGACATTCAGCTGCAGACACAGAAGCATGAAAAGGAATCAAGCTTTTTAGGATCCCTCAGCAAGACAAAAGATTCTCTTCACTAGAATTTTGACCATCACGTGCTGTAGGCACTCCAAACTGCGTGTTCCCCCGCTACTAACTGCGCGGGGAAAAGACGGGGGTGCGGGAAAAAGACGGGGGCACGGGGAAAGACGGGGGTGTGGGAAAAGACGGGGCGCGGGAACCGACGGGGGTGCGGGAACCAAGGGGGGCGTGGGAACCGAGGGGGGCACGGGAACCAATGGGGGCGCGGGAACCGACGGGGCGTGGGAACCGAGGGGGTCGCGGGAACCGAGGGGGTCGTGGGAACCAACGGGGGCGCGGGAACCGACGGGGGCGTGGGAACCGACGGGGGCGCGGGAACCAACGGGGGCATGGGAACCGAGGGGGCGCGGGAACAGACAGGAGCACGGGAAGAGACGGGAGCGCGGTAAGAGACTGGGGCGCAGGAAGAGACGCTGGCGTGGGAAGAGACGGGGGCGTGGGAAGAGACTGGGGCGCGGGAAAAGGACTTCAGTGTTAACACCAAAGCTGACAGTGAGGCAATCCTGTTCAACAAAAGTCTGACCCAAACTTGCCAGATTGTCTCTACAGAGTTGTAAGCTCCTGGAACAACAGAGAAGGGATTTGAAAAGGAAATTTAGCCTTATTCCATTTAGCCTTGCTTTAGGAGATGGCAATCAATAGTTTCTTCCCTCTCGGCTTTTTACAAAGAGACTTTTCTTACAAACCGTTTACGGACAAGTCACCATGGTACCTGGCGTAGGCACTCGTTGGCAACTAAAGCATCAGGAGAAACATCTGTCTGATGACACGCTGGGCACCTCTCTGCCTCAGATTCCAGCTGTGCTCTTCTAATACCTCTCAAGAATCGGAATCATCCCAACAGTTTTTAGCCAAACTAAGGAAATCTGCGGGGTTCCAATCAATTATAAAAACCCGTATATGATGAATGGGTGAATATGGTCTTGAATTGAGAGCACGAAGCTGCAAATATTCAACAGTGTAAAAAATTGCTAGCATGCAGCAAAGAACTGGACAGGTTTGATATTTCCCTCTCGTAACATTTGGAGAGGTAGACTAGGCCGTCTCTTGATGTTTCGGCTAGTCTTTTTTCCACTCTCCAGTACAGTGAGAAGGCCCCAAGCTCAAGCTTCATGAATAAAACCCGTCTCAAAAAACCATTAGCAGGCTCGACTTCTGAAGGTTTTAACCACCTCTCCCCTGGAGAAGAAGGTGCATTAAATGCCTAACTAGCCCTTTGTTGCAGACCACACTAAGGCACCAGAGATGCCTATGTAAGTCTGGAGCAGAGACAGGGCTGTGGACAAACTAAATGCCTTCAGTATCCAATACTCTAATCCCCTGCACAATGAGGCACTCTTCTCAGACTCGTCCTTCCCCATGGAAGGAGGATTTCACTAGATACCTGACAAGGGAAAAAAGCTTGCTGCCTTTTTTTTTCCCTTTAGACGCTTTCCTCTTCAGGGTATACTTCAGTATTAAACAGAACTGGGAAGAAAGTCATTGCGTTCTCTCCTATTGCTGCTTTCACAAGATCAGCTGTGATGTTTTAAATTAACAACCATGGGACTAACACATTTGTCGCAAGAACTCTGTCCACAGCAGGCAAGAGCAACTGCACCGGTCATTGTAGCGTTACAAATGAGACAGAACAACTCATCTGGAATAGGATCGGAGGAGGAGGAGGAGGAGGAGGAGGAGGAGGACGGCCTCTCCGGTAAAGAGGGAGGCTTTTCCTTCTTTCCTCTAGCATAAGCTTCCCTGGAGCGGGGGTGGGGAAGGAAAAAGAAAAAAGTTAAAGATGGGTAAAGGAAAACTTTTCTAGGCTTTGGATTTTATCCAAGGAAGGTAAGAGATGGAATTCTTCTCGCTCCACAGGAGCCTTCTAAAATGTAGGCATTTAGTTTAAACCACTTCCCTGGAGCCACACCACTACAAGAGGGAGGGGGGAACAACTTCCCTTCTGCAGAACTCTCCCATTCCTTGCATCAACTACGAAATTACCTCCGACTACAACAATCATTTCTCCACACCTCCAAATCAGCTGAAACGAATCCCACCTCTCCGTCGCCAGATGGGAAATGGCAATTGCAGGCGCAGGATGAAGTTAGCCTCCTACTCATTACTTTTGAGAACTGCAAGAAGTCTACCTTACAGCTGCTACAAAAGGAGATCCCTGACAGAAAAACACAAGTGCTACCGAGTGCATTGTCAAACAGCCACTGCTGTCAGCACCCAGGAGGATTCTCTTAGTTGAGTGCAACAGGAAAACTTCACTCTCTTTCACACATGGGATCGGATAAAAGGCAGAGACGGGGGAAGCCTCAGGCCGACAGCTACTTGTTAAAGTTTGCCAGAAGCCTTTGAAACATGAACAGAAGCAAAAGGCGCTTTCAAAGAGAACCACTCCCCTCCAAACACTACCAAAATGGTTGGCAGAAATACGCATTCTTAGCGTACCACCACTTCAAGCAACTGCCAGGGCCATCGACAGCAGCACCGCCCTCGTTTAAGACTAGAAAGCATCACAGATAGGAAGGTTAAGGTACAACGACAAGGCTTCCTCCCCCGTAATTACAGACGCTGGCCAACTTGCTTGCATTGCCACGCAGACATTTACGCGTGCTTTCTCTCGTTCCCTTTTGGGTCAGTCCCATTAATTCCATACTTACGCATGAAGAGTTGGTACCGCATATTTGCCAGCGTTTGTCACCAGAGCGCCCTTGGGATTGGGATCTTTCACCTCCAGCATCAAACTCCTTGGAATCCCTGTGCTCTTCTTCATTCCGGGAACACGCTCAAAATCTTTCTCCTGTTAAGCAAAGAAATGCAGACATAGCTCACCTCAAGACCCACACCTCAAAGGACATTTCAATGATTCTTTCAAGCACCAAAAGCCTTTCATCCTCTCCTTTTACCTCGCCTCAGGCTTCCTCGACTGAAAGACTTCTTTTCCTCACTGAATAGAGCCGGGATGCTCCAAAGCCTTGAGCAGGGTTTTGAACTCAGTCGACATGCTTGGGCTTAACTGCCGGGTCCTTAAGGGTGCAACATCCCTTGGCTCACCACCCACCCCGAGAACAGACACAAACCCGCTCCTCCTCCAAAGCCCAATTCACAGTGAGGGCTCCATTCAGGGCTCTCACTCACTCACGGCACAAACCGCTAGACGTGAAGGCTGAATTCAGACCTCACGCAGATACATTCAGTCACTAACATGCAATACCGGCATCAAGACGTGACGGTAGCATCGTAGCTTTGATTTTCTCTTCGGCGGAAGCATTGGCTTCAGCCACACTGCCAGTCTCCTTAACGCCTAACTAGTTGACACACCCAGTAGAAACACAGGTAAGCCCACACAGCCAAAGACAACACCACTCACCCAAGCCTCTAAAGAGCAGCACAACGCTAGCCCAGGTTGCAGGAAAACACCTGCTTCTACAAAACAGAGTTGGGCTGAAGATGTTCTGGGCAGTCCTTGCGCCATCACAGGCTCTTTACGTGCCTGGCACCCTGCTTGAAAAGAGCATTCGGGGGCACTCAAAACCTTAGGCTCTCTTTGGACCTTCCACAAAGACTTGGGTAACCAATCCCATTTGCTTCCAAGTGGACTGAAGCTATGTCTAGAAAGAATTGCACTCTCCACTCTTTTTCAACTGACTTTTAAGCTCCAGACCAGTTGAAAGAGAAGACGGCCACTGGACAGTGGAGGATCAAAGAGGTGTGCAAGTAGCATTATGGACATTTGGCAGCATTACAAGGACACGCAACGCAGGAGTCGGGGAACTTGGTTTTGCTTGCTGACATTCAGCTGCAGACACAGAAGCATGAAAAGGAATCAAGCTTTTTAGGATCCCTCAGCAAGACAAAAGATTCTCTTCACTAGAATTTTGACCATCACGTGCTGTAGGCACTCCAAACTGCGTGTTCCCCCGCTACTAACTGCGCGGGGAAAAGACGGGGGTGCGGGAAAAAGACGGGGGCACGGGGAAAGACGGGGGTGTGGGAAAAGACGGGGCGCGGGAACCGACGGGGGTGCGGGAACCAAGGGGGGCGTGGGAACCGAGGGGGGCACGGGAACCAATGGGGGCGCGGGAACCGACGGGGCGTGGGAACCGAGGGGGTCGCGGGAACCGAGGGGGTCGTGGGAACCAACGGGGGCGCGGGAACCGACGGGGGCGTGGGAACCGACGGGGGCGCGGGAACCAACGGGGGCATGGGAACCGAGGGGGCGCGGGAACAGACAGGAGCACGGGAAGAGACGGGAGCGCGGTAAGAGACTGGGGCGCAGGAAGAGACGCTGGCGTGGGAAGAGACGGGGGCGTGGGAAGAGACTGGGGCGCGGGAAAAGGACTTCAGTGTTAACACCAAAGCTGACAGTGAGGCAATCCTGTTCAACAAAAGTCTGACCCAAACTTGCCAGATTGTCTCTACAGAGTTGTAAGCTCCTGGAACAACAGAGAAGGGATTTGAAAAGGAAATTTAGCCTTATTCCATTTAGCCTTGCTTTAGGAGATGGCAATCAATAGTTTCTTCCCTCTCGGCTTTTTACAAAGAGACTTTTCTTACAAACCGTTTACGGACAAGTCACCATGGTACCTGGCGTAGGCACTCGTTGGCAACTAAAGCATCAGGAGAAACATCTGTCTGATGACACGCTGGGCACCTCTCTGCCTCAGATTCCAGCTGTGCTCTTCTAATACCTCTCAAGAATCGGAATCATCCCAACAGTTTTTAGCCAAACTAAGGAAATCTGCGGGGTTCCAATCAATTATAAAAACCCGTATATGATGAATGGGTGAATATGGTCTTGAATTGAGAGCACGAAGCTGCAAATATTCAACAGTGTAAAAAATTGCTAGCATGCAGCAAAGAACTGGACAGGTTTGATATTTCCCTCTCGTAACATTTGGAGAGGTAGACTAGGCCGTCTCTTGATGTTTCGGCTAGTCTTTTTTCCACTCTCCAGTACAGTGAGAAGGCCCCAAGCTCAAGCTTCATGAATAAAACCCGTCTCAAAAAACCATTAGCAGGCTCGACTTCTGAAGGTTTTAACCACCTCTCCCCTGGAGAAGAAGGTGCATTAAATGCCTAACTAGCCCTTTGTTGCAGACCACACTAAGGCACCAGAGATGCCTATGGAAGTCTGGAGGAGAGACAGGGCTGTGGACAAACTAAATGCCTTCAGTATCCAATACTCTAATCCCCTGCACAATGAGGCACTCTTCTCAGACTCGTCCTTCCCCATGGAAGGAGGATTTCACTAGATACCTGACAAGGGAAAAAAGCTTGCCGCCTTTTTTTTTCCCTTTAGACGCTTTCCTCTTCAGGGTATACTTCAGTATTAAACAGAACTGGGAAGAAAGTCATTGCGTTCTCTCCTATTGCTGCTTTCACAAGATCAGCTGTGATGTTTTAAATTAACAACCATGGGACTAACACATTCGTCGCAAGAACTCTGTCCACAGCAGGCAAGAGCAACTGCACCGGTCATTGTAGCGTTACAAATGAGACAGAACAACTCATCTGGAATAGGATCGGAGGAGGAGGAGGAGGAGGAGGAGGAGGAGGATGGCCTCTCCGCTAAAGAGGGAGGCTTTTCCTTCTTTCCTCTAGCATAAGCTTCCCTGGAGCGGGGGTGGGGAAGGAAAAAGAAAAAAGTTAAAGATGGGTAAAGGAAAACTTTTCTAGGCTTTGGATTTTATCCAAGGAAGGTAAGAGATGGAATTCTTCTCGCTCCACAGGAGCCTTCTAAAATGTAGGCATTTAGTTTAAACCACTTCCCTGGAGCCACACCACTACAAGAGGGAGGGGGGAACAACTTCCCTTCTGCAGAACTCTCCCATTCCTTGCATCAACTACGAAATTACCTCCGACTACAACAATCATTTCTCCACAGCTCCAAATCAGCTGAAACGAATCCCACCTCTCCGTCGCCAGATGGGAAATGGCAATTGCAGGCGCAGGATGAAGTTAGCCTCCTACTCATTACTTTTGAGAACTGCAAGAAGTCTACCTTACAGCTGCTACAAAAGGAGATCCCTGACAGAAAAACACAAGTGCTACCGAGTGCATTGTCAAACAGCCACTGCTGTCAGCACCCAGGAGGATTCTCTTAGTTGAGTGCAACAGGAAAACTTCACTCTGTTTCACACATGGGATCGGATAAAAGGCAGAGACGGGGGAAGCCTCAGGCCGACAGCTACTTGTTAAAGTTTGCCAGAAGCCTTTGAAACATGAACAGAAGCAAAAGGTGCTTTCAAAGAGAACCACTCCCCTCCAAACACTACCAAAATGGTTGGCAGAAATACGCATTCTTAGCGTACCACCACTTCAAGCAACTGCCAGGGCCATCGACAGCAGCACCGCCCTCGTTTAAGACTAGAAAGCATCACAGATAGGAAGGTTAAGATACAACGACAAGGCTTCCTCCCCCGTAATTACAGACGCTGGCCAACTTGCTTGCATTGCCACGCAGACATTTACGCGTGCTTTCTCTCGTTCCCTTTTGGGTCAGTCCCATTAATTCCATACTTACGCATGAAGAGTTGGTACCGCATATTTGCCAGCGTTTGTCACCAGAGCGCCCTTGGGATTGGGATCTTTCACCTCCAGCATCAAACTCCTTGGAATCCCTGTGCTCTTCTTCATTCCGGGAACACGCTCAAAATCTTTCTCCTGTTAAGCAAAGAAATGCAGACATAGCTCACCTCAAGACCCACACCTCAAAGGACATTTCAATGATTCTTTCAAGCACCAAAAGCCTTTCATCCTCTCCTTTTACCTCGCCTCAGGCTTCCTCGACTGAAAGACTTCTTTTCCTCACTGAATAGAGCCGGGATGCTCCAAAGCCTTGAGCAGGGTTTTGAACTCAGTCGACATGCTTGGGCTTAACTGCCGGGTCCTTAAGGGTGCAACATCCCTTGGCTCACCACCCACCCCGAGAACAGACACAAACCCGCTCCTCCTCCAAAGCCCAATTCACAGTGAGGGCTCCATTCAGGGCTCTCACTCACTCACGGCACAAACCGCTAGACGTGAAGGCTGAATTCAGACCTCACGCAGATACATTCAGTCACTAACATGCAATACCGGCATCAAGACGTGACGGTAGCATCGTAGCTTTGATTTTCTCTTCGGCGGAAGCATTGGCTTCAGCCACACTGCCAGTCTCCTTAACGCCTAACTAGTTGACACACCCAGTAGAAACACAGGTAAGCCCACACAGCCAAAGACAACACCACTCACCCAAGCCTCTAAAGAGCAGCACAACGCTAGCCCAGGTTGCAGGAAAACACCTGCTTCTACAAAACAGAGTTGGGCTGAAGATGTTCTGGGCAGTCCTTGCGCCATCACAGGCTCTTTACGTGCCTGGCACCCTGCTTGAAAAGAGCATTCGGGGGCACTCAAAACCTTAGGCTCTCTTTGGACCTTCCACAAAGACTTGGGTAACCAATCCCATTTGCTTCCAAGTGGACTGAAGCTATGTCTAGAAAGAATTGCACTCTCCACTCTTTTTCAACTGACTTTTAAGCTCCAGACCAGTTGAAAGAGAAGACGGCCACTGGACAGTGGAGGATCAAAGAGGTGTGCAAGTAGCATTATGGACATTTGGCAGCATTACAAGGACACGCAACGCAGGAGTCGGGGAACTTGGTTTTGCTTGCTGACATTCAGCTGCAGACACAGAAGCATGAAAAGGAATCAAGCTTTTTAGGATCCCTCAGCAAGACAAAAGATTCTCTTCACTAGAATTTTGACCATCACGTGCTGTAGGCACTCCAAACTGCGTGTTCCCCCGCTACTAACTGCGCGGGGAAAAGACGGGGGTGCGGGAAAAAGACGGGGGCACGGGGAAAGACGGGGGCGTGGGAAAAGATGGGGCGCGGGAACCGACGGGGGTGCGGGAACCAAGGGGGGCGTGGGAACTGAGCGGGGCACGGGAACCAAGGGGGGCGCGGGAACCGACGGGGCGTGGGAACCGAGGGGGTCGCGGGAACCGAGGGGGTCGTGGGAACCAACGGGGGCGCGGGAACCGACGGGGGCGTGGGAACCGACGGGAGCGCGGGAACCAACGGGGGCATGGGAACCGAGGGGGCGCGGGAACAGACAGGAGCACGGGAAGAGACGGGAGCGCGGTAAGAGACTGGGGCGCAGGAAGAGACGCTGGCGTGGGAAGAGACGGGGGCGTGGGAAGAGACTGGGGTGCGGGAAAAGGACTTCAGTGTTAACACCAAAGCTGACAGTGAGGCAATCCTGTTCAACAAAAGTCTGACCCAAACTTGCCAGATTGTCTCTACAGAGTTGTAAGCTCCTGGAACAACAGAGAAGGGATTTGAAAAGGAAATTTAGCCTTATTCCATTTAGCCTTGCTTTAGGAGATGGCAATCAATAGTTTCTTCCCTCTCGGCTTTTTACAAAGAGACTTTTCTTACAAACCGTTTACGGACAAGTCACCATGGTACCTGGCGTAGGCACTCGTTGGCAACTAAAGCATCAGGAGAAACATCTGTCTGATGACACGCTGGGCACCTCTCTGCCTCAGATTCCAGCTGTGCTCTTCTAATACCTCTCAAGAATCGGAATCATCCCAACAGTTTTTAGCCAAACTAAGGAAATCTGCGGGGTTCCAATCAATTATAAAAACCCGTATATGATGAATGGGTGAATATGGTCTTGAATTGAGAGCACGAAGCTGCAAATATTCAACAGTGTAAAAAATTGCTAGCATGCAGCAAAGAACTGGACAGTTTTGATATTTCCCTCTCGTAACATTTGGAGAGGTAGACTAGGCCGTCTCTTGATGTTTCGGCTAGTCTTTTTTCCACTCTCCAGTACAGTGAGAAGGCCCCAAGCTCAAGCTTCATGAATAAAACCCGTCTCAAAAAACCATTAGCAGGCTCGACTTCTGAAGGTTTTAACCACCTCTCCCCTGGAGAAGAAGGTGCATTAAATGCCTAACTAGCCCTTTGTTGCAGACCACACTAAGGCACCAGAGATGCCTATGGAAGTCTGGAGGAGAGACAGGGCTGTGGACAAACTAAATGCCTTCAGTATCCAATACTCTAATCCCCTGCACAATGAGGCACTCTTCTCAGACTCGTCCTTCCCCATGGAAGGAGGATTTCACTAGATACCTGACAAGGGAAAAAAGCTTGCTGCCTTTTTTTTTCCCTTTAGACGCTTTCCTCTTCAGGGTATACTTCAGTATTAAACAGAACTGGGAAGAAAGTCATTGCGTTCTGTCCTATTGCTGCTTTCACAAGATCAGCTGTGATGTTTTAAATTAACAACCATGGGACTAACACATTTGTCGCAAGAACTCTGTCCACAGCAGGCAAGAGCAACTGCACCGGTCATTGTAGCGTTACAAATGAGACAGAACAACTCATCTGGAATAGGATCGGAGGAGGAGGAGGAGGAGGAGGAGGAGGAGGAGGAGGATGGCCTCTCCGCTAAAGAGGGAGGCTTTTCCTTCTTTCCTCTAGCATAAGCTTCCCTGGAGCGCGGGTGGGGAAGGAAAAAGAAAAAAGTTAAAGATGGGTAAAGGAAAACTTTTCTAGGCTTTGGATTTTATCCAAGGAAGGTAAGAGATGGAATTCTTCTCGCTCCACAGGAGCCTTCTAAAATGTAGGCATTTAGTTTAAACCACTTCCCTGGAGCCACACCACTACAAGAGGGAGGGGGGAACAACTTCCCTTCTGCAGAACTCTCCCATTCCTTGCATCAACTACGAAATTACCTCCGACTACAACAATCATTTCTCCACACCTCCAAATCAGCTGAAACGAATCCCACCTCTCCGTCGCCAGATGGGAAATGGCAATTGCAGGCGCAGGATGAAGTTAGCCTCCTACTCATTACTTTTGAGAACTGCAAGAAGTCTACCTTACAGCTGCTACAAAAGGAGATCCCTGACAGAAAAACACAAGTGCTACCGAGTGCATTGTCAAACAGCCACTGCTGTCAGCACCCAGGAGGATTCTCTTAGTTGAGTGCAACAGGAAAACTTCACTCTCTTTCACACATGGGATCGGATAAAAGGCAGAGACGGGGGAAGCCTCAGGCCGACAGCTACTTGTTAAAGTTTGCCAGAAGCCTTTGAAACATGAACAGAAGCAAAAGGCGCTTTCAAAGAGAACCACTCCCCTCCAAACACTACCAAAATGGTTGGCAGAAATACGCATTCTTAGCGTACCACCACTTCAAGCAACTGCCAGGGCCATCGACAGCAGCACCGCCCTCGTTTAAGACTAGAAAGCATCACAGATAGGAAGGTTAAGATACAACGACAAGGCTTCCTCCCCCGTAATTACAGACGCTGGCCAACTTGCTTGCATTGCCACGCAGACATTTACGCGTGCTTTCTCTTGTTCCCTTTTGGGTCAGTCCCATTAATTCCATACTTACACATGAAGAGTTGGTATCGCATATTTGCCAGCGTTTGTCACCAGAGCGCCCTTGGGATTGGGATCTTTCACCTCCAGCATCAAACTCCTTGGAATCCCTGTGCTCTTCTTCATTCCGGGAGCACGCTCAAAATCTTTCTCCTGTTAAGCAAAGAAATGCAGACATAGCTCACCTCAAGACCCACACCTCAAAGGACATTTCAATGATTCTTTCAAGCACCAAAAGCCTTTCATCCTCTCCTTTTACCTCGCCTCAGGCTTCCTCGACTGAAAGACTTCTTTTCCTCACTGAATAGAGCCGGGATGCTCCAAAGCCTTGAGCAGGGTTTTGAACTCAGTCGACATGCTTGGGCTTAACTGCCGGGTCCTTAAGGGTGCAACATCCCTTGGCTCACCACCCACCCCGAGAACAGACACAAACCCGCTCCTCCTCCAAAGCCCAATTCACAGTGAGGGCTCCATTCAGGGCTCTCACTCACTCACGGCACAAACCGCTAGACGTGAAGGCTGAATTCAGACCTCACGCAGATACATTCAGTCACTAACATGCAATACCGGCATCAAGACGTGACGGTAGCATCGTAGCTTTGATTTTCTCTTCGGCGGAAGCATTGGCTTCAGCCACACTGCCAGTCTCCTTAACGCCTAACTAGTTGACACACCCAGTAGAAACACAGGTAAGCCCACACAGCCAAAGACAACACCACTCACCCAAGCCTCTAAAGAGCAGCACAACGCTAGCCCAGGTTGCAGGAAAACACCTGCTTCTACAAAACAGAGTTGGGCTGAAGATGTTCTGGGCAGTCCTTGCGCCATCACAGGCTCTTTACGTGCCTGGCACCCTGCTTGAAAAGAGCATTCGGGGGCACTCAAAACCTTAGGCTCTCTTTGGACCTTCCACAAAGACTTGGGTAACCAATCCCATTTGCTTCCAAGTGGACTGAAGCTATGTCTAGAAAGAATTGCACTCTCCACTCTTTTTCAACTGACTTTTAAGCTCCAGACCAGTTGAAAGAGAAGACGGCCACTGGACAGTGGAGGATCAAAGAGGTGTGCAAGTAGCATTATGGACATTTGGCAGCATTACAAGGACACGCAACGCAGGAGTCGGGGAACTTGGTTTTGCTTGCTGACATTCAGCTGCAGACACAGAAGCATGAAAAGGAATCAAGCTTTTTAGGATCCCTCAGCAAGACAAAAGATTCTCTTCACTAGAATTTTGACCATCACGTGCTGTAGGCACTCCAAACTGCGTGTTCCCCCGCTACTAACTGCGCGGGGAAAAGACGGGGGTGCGGGAAAAAGACGGGGGCACGGGGAAAGACGGGGGCGTGGGAAAAGACGGGGCGCGGGAACCGACGGGGGTGCGGGAACCAAGGGGGGCGTGGGAACCGACGGGGGCACGGGAACCAAGGGGGGCGCGGGAACCGACGGGGCGTGGGAACCGAGGGGGTCGCGGGAACCGAGGGGGTCGTGGGAACCAATGGGGGCGCGGGAACCGACGGGGGCGTGGGAACCGACGGGGGCGCGGGAACCGACGGGGGCATGGGAACCGAGGGGGCGTGGGAACCGAGGGGGGCGCGGGAACCGACAGGGGCGTGGGAACCGAGGGGGCGCGGGAACAGACACGAGCACGGGAAGAGACGGGGGCGTGGGAAGAGACGGGGGCGCGGGAAAAGGACTTCAGTGTTAACACCAAAGCTGACAGTGAGGCAATCCTGTTCAACAAAAGTCTGACCCAAACTTGCCAGATTGTCTCTACAGAGTTGTAAGCTCCTGGAACAACAGAGAAGGGATTTGAAAAGGAAATTTAGCCTTATTCCATTTAGCCTTGCTTTAGGAGATGGCAATCAATAGTTTCTTCCCTCTCGGCTTTTTACAAAGAGACTTTTCTTACAAACCGTTTACGGACAAGTCACCATGGTACCTGGCGTAGGCACTCGTTGGCAACTAAAGCATCAGGAGAAACATCTGTCTGATGACACGCTGGGCACCTCTCTGCCTCAGATTCCAGCTGTGCTCTTCTAATACCTCTCAAGAATCGGAATCATCCCAACAGTTTTTAGCCAAACTAAGGAAATCTGCGGGGTTCCAATCAATTATAAAAACCCGTATATGATGAATGGGTGAATATGGTCTTGAATTGAGAGCACGAAGCTGCAAATATTCAACAGTGTAAAAAATTGCTAGCATGCAGCAAAGAACTGGACAGTTTTGATATTTCCCTCTCGTAACATTTGGAGAGGTAGACTAGGCCGTCTCTTGATGTTTCGGCTAGTCTTTTTTCCACTCTCCAGTACAGTGAGAAGGCCCCAAGCTCAAGCTTCATGAATAAAACCCGTCTCAAAAAACCATTAGCAGGCTCGACTTCTGAAGGTTTTAACCACCTCTCCCCTGGAGAAGAAGGTGCATTAAATGCCTAACTAGCCCTTTGTTGCAGACCACACTAAGGCACCAGAGATGCCTATGTAAGTCTGGAGCAGAGACAGGGCTGTGGACAAACTAAATGCCTTCAGTATCCAATACTCTAATCCCCTGCACAATGAGGCACTCTTCTCAGACTCGTCCTTCCCCATGGAAGGAGGATTTCACTAGATACCTGACAAGGGAAAAAAGCTTGCTGCCTTTTTTTTTCCCTTTAGACGCTTTCCTCTTCAGGGTATACTTCAGTATTAAACAGAACTGGGAAGAAAGTCATTGCGTTCTCTCCTATTGCTGCTTTCACAAGATCAGCTGTGATGTTTTAAATTAACAACCATGGGACTAACACATTTGTCGCAAGAACTCTGTCCACAGCAGGCAAGAGCAACTGCACCGGTCATTGTAGCGTTACAAATGAGACAGAACAACTCATCTGGAATAGGATCGGAGGAGGAGGAGGAGGAGGAGGAGGAGGAGGACGGCCTCTCCGGTAAAGAGGGAGGCTTTTCCTTCTTTCCTCTAGCATAAGCTTCCCTGGAGCGGGGGTGGGGAAGGAAAAAGAAAAAAGTTAAAGATGGGTAAAGGAAAACTTTTCTAGGCTTTGGATTTTATCCAAGGAAGGTAAGAGATGGAATTCTTCTCGCTCCACAGGAGCCTTCTAAAATGTAGGCATTTAGTTTAAACCACTTCCCTGGAGCCACACCACTACAAGAGGGAGGGGGGAACAACTTCCCTTCTGCAGAACTCTCCCATTCCTTGCATCAACTACGAAATTACCTCCGACTACAACAATCATTTCTCCACACCTCCAAATCAGCTGAAACGAATCCCACCTCTCCGTCGCCAGATGGGAAATGGCAATTGCAGGCGCAGGATGAAGTTAGCCTCCTACTCATTACTTTTGAGAACTGCAAGAAGTCTACCTTACAGCTGCTACAAAAGGAGATCCCTGACAGAAAAACACAAGTGCTACCGAGTGCATTGTCAAACAGCCACTGCTGTCAGCACCCAGGAGGATTCTCTTAGTTGAGTGCAACAGGAAAACTTCACTCTCTTTCACACATGGGATCGGATAAAAGGCAGAGACGGGGGAAGCCTCAGGCCGACAGCTACTTGTTAAAGTTTGCCAGAAGCCTTTGAAACATGAACAGAAGCAAAAGGCGCTTTCAAAGAGAACCACTCCCCTCCAAACACTACCAAAATGGTTGGCAGAAATACGCATTCTTAGCGTACCACCACTTCAAGCAACTGCCAGGGCCATCGACAGCAGCACCGCCCTCGTTTAAGACTAGAAAGCATCACAGATAGGAAGGTTAAGGTACAACAACAAGGCTTCCTCCCCCGTAATTACAGACGCTGGCCAACTTGCTTGCATTGCCACGCAGACATTTACGCGTGCTTTCTCTCGTTCCCTTTTGGGTCAGTCCCATTAATTCCATACTTACGCATGAAGAGTTGGTATCGCATATTTGCCAGCGTTTGTCACCAGAGCGCCCTTGGGATTGGGATCTTTCACCTCCAGCATCAAACTCCTTGGAATCCCTGTGCTCTTCTTCATTCCGGGAGCACGCTCAAAATCTTTCTCCTGTTAAGCAAAGAAATGCAGACATAGCTCACCTCAAGACCCACACCTCAAAGGACATTTCAATGATTCTTTCAAGCACCAAAAGCCTTTCATCCTCTCCTTTTACCTCGCCTCAGGCTTCCTCGACTGAAAGACTTCTTTTCCTCACTGAATAGAGCCGGGATGCTCCAAAGCCTTGAGCAGGGTTTTGAACTCAGTCGACATGCTTGGGCTTAACTGCCGGTTCCTTAAGGGTGCAACATCCCTTGGCTCACCACCCACCCCGAGAACAGACACAAACCCGCTCCTCCTCCAAAGCCCAATTCACAGTGAGGGCTCCATTCAGGGCTCTCACTCACTCACGGCACAAACCGCTAGACGTGAAGGCTGAATTCAGACCTCACGCAGATACATTCAGTCACTAACATGCAATACCGGCATCAAGACGTGACGGTAGCATCGTAGCTTTGATTTTCTCTTCGGCGGAAGCATTGGCTTCAGCCACACTGCCAGTCTCCTTAACGCCTAACTAGTTGACACACCCAGTAGAAACACAGGTAAGCCCACACAGCCAAAGACAACACCACTCACCCAAGCCTCTAAAGAGCAGCACAACGCTAGCCCAGGTTGCAGGAAAACACCTGCTTCTACAAAACAGAGTTGGGCTGAAGATGTTCTGGGCAGTCCTTGCGCCATCACAGGCTCTTTACGTGCCTGGCACCCTGCTTGAAAAGAGCATTCGGGGGCACTCAAAACCTTAGGCTCTCTTTGGACCTTCCACAAAGACTTGGGTAACCAATCCCATTTGCTTCCAAGTGGACTGAAGCTATGTCTAGAAAGAATTGCACTCTCCACTCTTTTTCAACTGACTTTTAAGCTCCAGACCAGTTGAAAGAGAAGACGGCCACTGGACAGTGGAGGATCAAAGAGGTGTGCAAGTAGCATTATGGACATTTGGCAGCATTACAAGGACACGCAAGGCAGGAGTCGGGGAACTTGGTTTTGCTTGCTGACATTCAGCTGCAGACACAGAAGCATGAAAAGGAATCAAGCTTTTTAGGATCCCTCAGCAAGACAAAAGATTCTCTTCACTAGAAATTTGACCATCACGTGCTGTAGGCACTCCAAACTGCGTGTTCCCCCGCCACTAACTGCGCGGGGAAAAGACGGGGGTGCGGGAAAAAGACGGGGGCACGGGGAAAGACGGGGGCGTGGGAAAAGATGGGGCGCGGGAACCGACGGGGGCGCGGGAACCAAGGGGGGCGTGGGAACCGACGGGGGCACGGGAACCAAGGGGGGCGCGGGAACCGACGGGGCGTGGGAACCGAGGGGGTCGCGGGAACCGAGGGGGTCGTGGGAACCAATGGGGGCGCGGGAACCGACGGGGGCGTGGGAACCGACGGGGGCGCGGGAACCGACGGGGGCGTGGGAACCGAGGGGGCATGGGAACTGAGGGGGGCGCGGGAACCGACGGGGGCGTGGGAACCGAGGGGGCGCGGGAACAGACACGAGCACGGGAAGAGACGGGGGCGTGGGAAGAGACGGGGGCGCGGGAAAAGGACTTCAGTGTTAACACCAAAGCTGACAGTGAGGCAATCCTGTTCAACAAAAGTCTGACCCAAACTTGCCAGATTGTCTCTACAGAGTTGTAAGCTCCTGGAACAACAGAGAAGGGATTTGAAAAGGAAATTTAGCCTTATTCCATTTAGCCTTGCTTTAGGAGATGGCAATCAATAGTTTCTTCCCTCTCGGCTTTTTACAAAGAGACTTTTCTTACAAACCGTTTACGGACAAGTCACCATGGTACCTGGCGTAGGCACTCGTTGGCAACTAAAGCATCAGGAGAAACATCTGTCTGATGACACGCTGGGCACCTCTCTGCCTCAGATTCCAGCTGTGCTCTTCTAATACCTCTCAAGAATCGGAATCATCCCAACAGTTTTTAGCCAAACTAAGGAAATCTGCGGGGTTCCAATCAATTATAAAAACCCGTATATGATGAATGGGTGAATATGGTCTTGAATTGAGAGCACGAAGCTGCAAATATTCAACAGTGTAAAAAATTGCTAGCATGCAGCAAAGAACTGGACAGGTTTGATATTTCCCTCTCGTAACATTTGGAGAGGTAGACTAGGCCGTCTCTTGATGTTTCGGCTAGTCTTTTTTCCACTCTCCAGTACAGTGAGAAGGCCCCAAGCTCAAGCTTCATGAATAAAACCCGTCTCAAAAAACCATTAGCAGGCTCGACTTCTGAAGGTTTTAACCACCTCTCCCCTGGAGAAGAAGGTGCATTAAATGCCTAACTAGCCCTTTGTTGCAGACCACACTAAGGCACCAGAGATGCCTATGGAAGTCTGGAGGAGAGACAGGGCTGTGGACAAACTAAATGCCTTCAGTATCCAATACTCTAATCCCCTGCACAATGAGGCACTCTTCTCAGACTCGTCCTTCCCCATGGAAGGAAGATTTCACTAGATACCTGACAAGGGAAAAAAGCTTGCTGCCTTTTTTTTTCCCTTTAGACGCTTTCCTCTTCAGGGTATACTTCAGTATTAAACAGAACTGGGAAGAAAGTCATTGCGTTCTCTCCTATTGCTGCTTTCACAAGATCAGCTGTGATGTTTTAAATTAACAACCATGGGACTAACACATTGGTCGCAAGAACTCTGTCCACAGCAGGCAAGAGCAACTGCACCGGTCATTGTAGCGTTACAAATGAGACAGAACAACTCATCTGGAATAGGATCGGAGGAGGAGGAGGAGGAGGAGGAGGAGGAGGACGGCCTCTCCGGTAAAGAGGGAGGCTTTTCCTTCTTTCCTCCAGCATAAGCTTCCCTGGAGCGGGGGTGGGGAAGGAAAAAGAAAAAAGTTAAAGATGGGTAAAGGAAAACTTTTCTAGGCTTTGGATTTTATCCAAGGAAGGTAAGAGATGGAATTCTTCTCGCTCCACAGGAGCCTTCTAAAATGTAGGCATTTAGTTTAAACCACTTCCCTGGAGCCACACCACTACAAGAGGGAGGGGGGAACAACTTCCCTTCTGCAGAACTCTCCCATTCCTTGCATCAACTACGAAATTACCTCCGACTACAACAATCATTTCTCCACACCTCCAAATCAGCTGAAACGAATCCCACCTCTCCGTCGCCAGATGGGAAATGGCAATTGCAGGCGCAGGATGAAGTTAGCCTCCTACTCATTACTTTTGAGAACTGCAAGAAGTCTACCTTACAGCTGCTACAAAAGGAGATCCCTGACAGAAAAACACAAGTGCTACCGAGTGCATTGTCAAACAGCCACTGCTGTCAGCACCCAGGAGGATTCTCTTAGTTGAGTGCAACAGGAAAACTTCACTCTCTTTCACACATGGGATCGGATAAAAGGCAGAGACGGGGGAAGCCTCAGGCCGACAGCTACTTGTTAAAGTTTGCCAGAAGCCTTTGAAACATGAACAGAAGCAAAAGGCGCTTTCAAAGAGAACCACTCCCCTCCAAACACTACCAAAATGGTTGCCAGAAAGACGCATTCTTAGCGTACCACCACTTCAAGCAACTGCCAGGGCCATCGACAGCAGCACCGCCCTCGTTTAAGACTAGAAAGCATCACAGATAGGAAGGTTAAGATACAACGACAAGGCTTCCTCCCCCGTAATTACAGACGCTGGCCAACTTGCTTGCATTGCCACGCAGACATTTACGCGTGCTTTCTCTCGTTCCCTTTTGGGTCAGTCCCATTAATTCCATACTTACACATGAAGAGTTGGTATCGCATATTTGCCAGCGTTTGTCACCAGAGCGCCCTCGGGATTGGGATCTTTCACCTCCAGCATCAAACTCCTTGGAATCCCTGTGCTCTTCTTCATTCCGGGAACACGCTCAAAATCTTTCTCCTGTTAAGCAAAGAAATGCAGACATAGCTCACCTCAAGACCCACACCTCAAAGGACATTTCAATGATTCTTTCAAGCACCAAAAGCCTTTCATCCTCTCCTTTTACCTCGCCTCAGGCTTCCTCGACTGAAAGACTTCTTTTCCTCACTGAATAGAGCCGGGATGCTCCAAAGCCTTGAGCAGGGTTTTGAACTCAGTCGACATGCTTGGGCTTAACTGCCGGGTCCTTAAGGGTGCAACATCCCTTGGCTCACCACCCACCCCGAGAACAGACACAAACCCGCTCCTCCTCCAAAGCCCAATTCACAGTGAGGGCTCCATTCAGGGCTCTCACTCACTCACGGCACAAACCGCTAGACGTGAAGGCTGAATTCAGACCTCACGCAGATACATTCAGTCACTAACATGCAATACCGGCATCAAGACGTGACGGTAGCATCGTAGCTTTGATTTTCTCTTCGGCGGAAGCATTGGCTTCAGCCACACTGCCAGTCTCCTTAACGCCTAACTAGTTGACACACCCAGTAGAAACACAGGTAAGCCCACACAGCCAAAGACAACACCACTCACCCAAGCCTCTAAAGAGCAGCACAACGCTAGCCGAGCTTGCAGGAAAACACCTGCTTCTACAAAACAGAGTTGGGCTGAAGATGTTCTGGGCAGTCCTTGCGCCATCACAGGCTCTTTACGTGCCTGGCACCCTGCTTGAAAAGAGCATTCTGGGGCACTCAAAACCTTAGGCTCTCTTTGGACCTTCCACAAAGACTTGGGTAACCAATCCCATTTGCTTCCAAGTGGACTGAAGCTATGTCTAGAAAGAATTGCACTCTCCACTCTTTTTCAACTGACTTTTAAGCTCCAGACCAGTTGAAAGAGAAGACGGCCACTGGACAGTGGAGGATCAAAGAGGTGTGCAAGTAGCATTATGGACATTTGGCAGCATTACAAGGACACGCAACGCAGGAGTCGGGGAACTTGGTTTTGCTTGCTGACATTCAGCTGCAGACACAGAAGCATGAAAAGGAATCAAGCTTTTTAGGATCCCTCAGCAAGACAAAAGATTCTCTTCACTAGAATTTTGACCATCACGTGCTGTAGGCACTCCAAACTGCGTGTTCCCCCGCTACTAACTGCGCGGGGAAAAGACGGGGGTGCGGGAAAAAGACGGGGGCACGGGGAAAGACGGGGGCGTGGGAAAAGATGGGGCGCGGGAACCGACGGGGGTGCGGGAACCGACGGGGGTGCGGGAACCAAGGGGGGCGTGGGAACCGAGGGGGGCATGGGAACCAAGGGGGGCGCGGGAACCGACGGGGCGTGGGAACCGAGGGGGTCGCGGGAACCGAGGGGGTCGTGGGAACCAACGGGGGCGCGGGAACCGACGGGGGCGTGGGAACTGACGGGGGCGCGGGAACCAACGGGGGCGTGGGAACCGAGGGGGCGCGGGAACAGACAGGAGCACGGGAAGAGACGGGAGCGCGGGAACAGACACGAGCACGGGAAGAGACGGGGGCGTGGGAAGAGACGGGGGTGTGGGAAGAGACTGGGGCGCGGGAAAAGGACTTCAGTGTTAACACCAAAGCTGACAGTGAGGCAATCCTGTTCAACAAAAGTCTGACCCAAACTTGCCAGATTGTCTCTACAGAGTTGTAAGCTCCTGGAACAACAGAGAAGGGATTTGAAAAGGAAATTTAGCCTTATTCCATTTAGCCTTGCTTTAGGAGATGGCAATCAATAGTTTCTTCCCTCTCGGCTTTTTACAAAGAGACTTTTCTTACAAACCGTTTACGGACAAGTCACCATGGTACCTGGCGTAGGCACTCGTTGGCAACTAAAGCATCAGGAGAAACATCTGTCTGATGACACGCTGGGCACCTCTCTGCCTCAGATTCCAGCTGTGCTCTTCTAATACCTCTCAAGAATCGGAATCATCCCAACAGTTTTTAGCCAAACTAAGGAAATCTGCGGGGTTCCAATCAATTATAAAAACCCGTATATGATGAATGGGTGAATATGGTCTTGAATTGAGAGCACGAAGCTGCAAATATTCAACAGTGTAAAAAATTGCTAGCATGCAGCAAAGAACTGGACAGGTTTGATATTTCCCTCTCGTAACATTTGGAGAGGTAGACTAGGCCGTCTCTTGATGTTTCGGCTAGTCTTTTTTCCACTCTCCAGTACAGAGAGAAGGCCCCAAGCTCAAGCTTCATGAATAAAACCCGTCTCAAAAAACCATTAGCAGGCTCGACTTCTGAAGGTTTTAACCACCTCTCCCCTGGAGAAGAAGGTGCATTAAATGCCTAACTAGCCCTTTGTTGCAGACCACACTAAGGCACCAGAGATGCCTATGGAAGTCTGGAGGAGAGACAGGGCTGTGGACAAACTAAACGCCTTCAGTATCCAATACTCTAATCCCCTGCACAATGAGGCACTCTTCTCAGACTCGTCCTTCCCCATGGAAGGAGGATTTCACTAGGTACCTGACAAGGGAAAAAAGCTTGCTGCCTTTTTTTTTCCCTTTAGACGCTTTCCTCTTCAGGGTATACTTCAGTATTAAACAGAACTGGGAAGAAAGTCATTGCGTTCTCTCCTATTGCTGCTTTCACAAGATCAGCTGTGATGTTTTAAATTAACAACCATGGGACTAACACATTGGTCGCAAGAACTCTGTCCACAGCAGGCAAGAGCAACTGCACCGGTCATTGTAGCATTACAAATGAGACAGAACAACTCATCTGGAATAGGATCGGAGGAGGAGGAGGAGGAGGAGGAGGAGGAGGACGGCCTCTCCGGTAAAGAGGGAGGCTTTTCCTTCTTTCCTCTAGCATAAGCTTCCCTGGAGCGGGGGTGGGGAAGGAAAAAGAAAAAAGTTAAAGATGGGTAAAGGAAAACTTTTCTAGGCTTTGGATTTTATCCAAGGAAGGTAAGAGATGGAATTCTTCTCGCTCCACAGGAGCCTTCTAAAATGTAGGCATTTAGTTTAAACCACTTCCCTGGAGCCACACCACTACAAGAGGGAGGGGGGAACAACTTCCCTTCTGCAGAACTCTCCCATTCCTTGCATCAACTACGAAATTACCTCTGACTACAACAATCATTTCTCCACAGCTCCAAATCAGCTGAAACGAATCCCACCTCTCCGTCGCCAGATGGGAAATGGCAATTGCAGGCGCAGGATGAAGTTAGCCTCCTACTCATTACCTTTGAGAACTGCAAGAAGTCTACCTTACAGCTGCTACAAAAGGAGATCCCTGACAGAAAAACACAAGTGCTACCGAGTGCATTGTCAAACAGCCACTGCTGTCAGCACCCAGGAGGATTCTCTTAGTTGAGTGCAACAGGAAAACTTCACTCTGTTTCACACATGGGATCGGATAAAAGGCAGAGACGGGGGAAGCCTCAGGCCGACAGCTACTTGTTAAAGTTTGCCAGAAGCCTTTGAAACATGAACAGAAGCAAAAGGCGCTTTCAAAGAGAACCACTCCCCTCCAAACACTACCAAAATGGTTGCCAGAAAGACGCATTCTTAGCGTACCACCACTTCAAGCAACTGCCAGGGCCATCGACAGCAGCACCGCCCTCGTTTAAGACTAGAAAGCATCACAGATAGGAAGGTTAAGATACAACGACAAGGCTTCCTCCCCTGTAATTACAGACGCTGGCCAACTTGCTTGCATTGCCACGCAGACATTTACGCGTGCTTTCTCTCGTTCCCTTTTGGGTCAGTCCCATTAATTCCATACTTACACATGAAGAGTTGGTATCGCATATTTGCCAGCGTTTGTCACCAGAGCGCCCTCGGGATTGGGATCTTTCACCTCCAGCATCAAACTCCTTGGAATCCCTGTGCTCTTCTTCATTCCGGGAACACGCTCAAAATCTTTCTCCTGTTAAGCAAAGAAATGCAGACATAGCTCACCTCAAGACCCACACCTCAAAGGACATTTCAATGATTCTTTCAAGCACCAAAAGCCTTTCATCCTCTCCTTTTACCTCGCCTCAGGCTTCCTCGACTGAAAGACTTCTTTTCCTCACTGAATAGAGCCGGGATGCTCCAAAGCCTTGAGCAGGGTTTTGAACTCAGTCGACATGCTTGGGCTTAACTGACGGGTCCTTAAGGGTGCAACATCCCTTGGCTCACCACCCACCCCGAGAACAGACACAAACCCGCTCCTCCTCCAAAGCCCAATTCACAGTGAGGGCTCCATTCAGGGCTCTCACTCACTCACGGCACAAACCGCTAGACGTGAAGGCTGAATTCAGACCTCACGCAGATACATTCAGTCACTAACATGCAATACCGGCATCAAGACGTGACGGTAGCATCGTAGCTTTGATTTTCTCTTCGGCGGAAGCATTGGCTTCAGCCACACTGCCAGTCTCCTTAACGCCTAACTAGTTGACACACCCAGTAGAAACACAGGTAAGCCCACACAGCCAAAGACAACACCACTCACCCAAGCCTCTAAAGAGCAGCACAACGCTAGCCCAGGTTGCAGGAAAACACCTGCTTCTACAAAACAGAGTTGGGCTGAAGATGTTCTGGGCAGTCCTTGCGCCATCACAGGCTCTTTACGTGCCTGGCACCCTGCTTGAAAAGAGCATTCGGGGGCACTCAAAACCTTAGGCTCTCTTTGGACCTTCCACAAAGACTTGGGTAACCAATCCCATTTGCTTCCAAGTGGACTGAAGCTATGTCTAGAAAGAATTGCACTCTCCACTCTTTTTCAACTGACTTTTAAGCTCCAGACCAGTTGAAAGAGAAGACGGCCACTGGACATTGGAGGGACAAAGAGGTGTGCAAGTAGCATTATGGACATTTGGCAGCATTACAAGGACACGCAAGGCAGGAGTCGGGGAACTTGGTTTTGCTTGCTGACATTCAGCTGCAGACACAGAAGCATGAAAAGGAATCAAGCTTTTTAGGATCCCTCAGCAAGACAAAAGATTCTCTTCACTAGAATTTTGACCATCACGTGCTGTAGGCACTCCAAACTGCGTGTTCCCCCGCTACTCACTTCTTCATATTGTGTGATTTAACTACAGTAAGCACAGCCTGCAGTTTTTTCCAGTTGACTGTGTCCTTTTAACACACAAATTGTCACATAGACCTTATCCAGAACTAGATCTTCACATTATTGAAGCCAGCTGATTTTTTTTTAAGTAGTATTTGTTCAAATGTTTTTATTACACACTGGTCCAGATACCAGCAGGGTCTAAGGGAGTGACTCTAAATGATTTGGACCTTCAAGCACCTATCATTCAGATCAACCACTCATGTTTTTCTTCTTGTATGCATTCATTCACAAAAGCAACCAACGAGTTTCAACGTTTTATTAAATGGTTGCTTCATAGGGACAGTTTTTTCTCAACAGTAACATAATCGAGATCGACATCTATGAAAGCGTGTCCATTAACATTTACAGACAGCTTTACAGATACTTGACTAATTTGTTTGAACCCAAATGGTTTACAAAACACATCCAAAACCCACAAAACATTACTAGGAAGAGACCAAAACTCAAATATGGCATTTCATACGTAGTAATAATCAAACAGAAACCTTTGAACAACACATTGCCTCCATGCTAAGCCACTCTGCACTAAAGAGGTTAGAGTAAGTAACCGTTTTGAGCTGCTTTATTGTTATGTTCCTGCATTTTTTGGAAATGCTTAAATTTTCTCGAAATTTTAAATGAGTACGCCACTTGGACAGTTTTTCACATTTTAGAGTAAAACTTCACATGAGTTTACGGAACCACGGACACGGTTAGGGACAGCACTAATGGAGACCAATTTCTTTTGGTGGCTACCTTCCAAACTAATTTCTTTTTTTTTTTTTTTTCTTCCCAAGGGTCCACAATTTAATTTCTGCAGTGAGAGAGGGAAGAAGTTACCAGTGGGAAGAGATTTCTCTTTCTTGGAAATGAACTCCAGCCTTTCTTTTCAGAAGAAAGAACTAGCTCCTCTGCATTAGGCCCTGCCTCCTCCAATCTTTGTCACTTGAAAGACTAGGAATTTAATTGGCTAGCACTATGCCTTTTCCCGAAGTGCCATCGCTAGTGCTTTCCCAGACAAAGTTACACACTGTTGAGCAAAAAATGCCAGCAGTTCCATAGCAAAACATGGCATTACAACAGTTTCAGCAGGTCACATCTGCTAATATGCCACACATACCCACTGGTATATTCCTAGAAACAATTCGGTACATTTACACAAGTTACACAGTCTGCGTTCAAACCAATCAGATTGTGTTGTCCACTGTCTGTACACTACAATTTATGAAATTGTGCAGCATTCAAAGAATGGATCTACAGTGACTAGAAGTTCAAAAACAGCCAGGCAATTGTCCACGTTCCAGAAACGCTTCTGTTGTGGCTGTTGCAAACCCCCCTGAAATGTCCGTAACTTACAGCCAATTAAATTCTTCTGTAAAAATTGTGGTAGCTTCCAATGCAAAATTAACGAAACGTATGAAAAATGGTAAAGAGCTTCTGAAGGGTTTCTTCTTTGTGCCTTGAAGATGAGTAATACTGCAACATTACGCTGAGGCTGATAAGGTACTCCCCTTCTATCTTCCCAACTGGGAGCTACTCTTTACAGGATAGTATCAAAAGATACACACTTTTCAAAGTCAAAATAAATACTTTAAATTATTAAATATGAAATTACAGTTTTCTTCACATGACAACAGTTACCCAGCTATAGATCACAGTAGAACATTTAAAAATACAAAGCAAAGACTTTTTTTTGTGAAGTATTGGACAAGAATATCTATATCTACCTTAATAAGCTGGGCCAGAGAAAGAGACGCAGAAGAGTCATCAATCTGTTCACAAAAAAGTAAACACATATTCAAGTTCTACAATCAAAACATAGCCATAGTTAACCTTTACTGTAGTCTGAAAGTCTGCGCTATATCCTCCGAGGGTCACTGAAAGGGGCATTTCCAACCTAGTGTAATTTGGATTCGTTCAAAACAAAGTCCAAAGCTATGACAGCTCAAGAGTGCCTATGTGGTTCATGAGAAGAAACTAAAATAAGCAAACCCGCCTGAGACCAACTTAGTGCTCCACAATATCTCAGAGAGGGACCCTTGGCAAATGCTCACAACTGCTTACAAGTCGAAGGGGTAAGGAAGCTCTCCGTTTCCAGCTAAAGAGGATTTTTAAAAAATACTGCAGCTTATTTGAGAAGGAAGCATCATTACAGGAAACTTATTTTCCGTGTAGTTTGCAAATTAATCAGTACATGTCTCATCATGGATAAATGCACCCAGTAGAGTTGCCTGTCAAAAGAAAGCACAGGCACATCAGCCCTGAAACATGAACTCTGCCCCTCCCGTCACTAAGTTTAAAAATGCCAAAATCACCATACCTCACGAGACCCAAATAAAAACACCAATCCAAAACATCACCCATAAAAGTAACCCACCACTTCGTCTACAAAGAAATAAACTGCTCCAATTCTTGAAATACAGGTATTTCCCATGACAGAGGAGCCTATCAAAACTGAGAAAACTCATTTCTTGTATTTTATTAGACCCCAGGCCATACTATCCAAATTAGTTTGGCAAGTGTGAGAATAGATATTATTCTCCTTGCTATCAGACCAAACCCAATTTTGGATGATGATGAAAACATGGATTCAGAGCACAGTCCTGTCATTTTTTTCTCCATTGCAACCACACTCCTCCCTCCCAGCTGCCTACTGGAACAGCTTGCAGGAATGAAGTCCTCAGGCCACTAGTTAGTAATGGACTGCAGTGTTTAATCAGAACTAAGACTGAAGGGCAGCTTGTCCACAAGTAAAAAGGGTAACTCTTATCTTGTTCCTTTTCCACTCTCTTGAATTGTATTATGCCACAAGCAGCAGTTAAGCTTACACTAGTAAAACATGATCAGAAAGACACTCGAGGCACTGCTTATTATGCCTTAAGTTGTTCAAAAACGTAGACTGAAATTTCACAAGGTAAACTGAACAGCTCTCCTCAAGAGGTCACGAAATGGATCAGAAGAGAGATGCAAACCCTTCCTTGGAAAAAGCTCTTGTCCTTTACGACCTAATGCAGTGGAAGAATTCAAGGGAGCAGTTTTAGCAGACTCGGGGGGGGGGAAAAATCTACATGCAGAAGATGATTCCTCGCTCCAGTTAATCATGCCTTCTCTATATGGTTAGGAAAGCACACACAACATATTATTAAGGTCTTGAAAATGTGCCTTTGGAGAGGAACAGCCAGATCTGGAAAAAGAGACCTTCCTTCCCTTGCAAGTCGTACCAGAAGATTCAACTTTCCTTCTTTTCAGAACATTTTGTACCTAGTTCTGTTCAAAAGGAAGTCTGGCAAAATCAAGATCTAGACTGTCAAGATCTTCCTTCTGTTAAAAAGGAAGCGGCAAATCAAGATCTCGACCACTACCAGTCAAGTATTTCCTTGTCTTACTTAGATCTCTGGTCACCCAGATCCAACAAGGTACTGCAGGCAGAAGTTAAGAAAAATGACAGGGATTTTACCCACAAATGCTCCAGGCTCTAACCTTGTGCCAAAATTTGTAGGCTGGGTTTTAGATATTTTCATTTGCAGACAAACTTATTAAACTAAACTGCTTCATCAGATCAAGTGGAAAGAGCAAATGCAGAACTTTAGAATACCACTTTGTGTAGCAATGATATTTAAATTCATGGCAATCTAGTAAAGACAGTTATGAACTCAGAGGGGCCCAAACGATATCACCTCAATTACACAGCTTGAGGAACAAATACCCAAGTATTTAAGGACATGAAAAGGAACCATTTAGCTGCACAGAACTGTCTGCAAAACGTATGGGATAGGTTGGTTTTGGTATTTGTTTGAACCCCCAAGTCAAAAGAAAGAAACAGTACCAAGTCGAACAATAATGGTTTCTCAGTGGTTTCTGATAACATTTTCAAAAACCATTAAGCAAAATAAGTATTTAAAACCAAAAGCTGAGGGATACAGAGTGAAAAGGACAAAAAATACACTCCAAATAATTTTTATTGCAAGAAACAAAAAGCACACACCAACCTATACAAACATACGTATTACTAGCTATAGACAGACAGATGGAGAACATGGCACCATGTTCAGTTGTGCAAACCTTGAACCTACATGATCTAAAAACGATCATACGTTATCTGTACAACACAAAGTCATACAGGAAATATTCTAGCCTATTCCATATGAAATGCAAGGCATTACTAGGCACAAATACCAATATTCACATTAGAACTGTGCAAATGATAGCATTACTCAGTTCTTCCTAGGCTGAATCAAAGACATTGTATTTACAACATAGACTACGTTTTACTGGAAATTATACTAAGGCACTGTTTGGAAAATTAATACAAATTAAACTCTAATTGTTTAGAGTTAAGTGCAGTGTGTAGAAAACAGTGTGAGGTTGTGGTTTTACATACGGCTTTTGATGTTCCACTCACTGGCTCAGTTCGACTTCTAGAAGAAGAAATAAAGGTGATCAGAACTTAAAATAAAGCACTGGTACCCAACAGAAAGCAGTGAAAACGGATTGTAAAACCTGAGCATCAAAACATTATGTTCTGATAGTCTAGTGAATGTGCAAATTTGTTCGTATACATAAACTGTTCTCTCTCGGTACAGTCAGTGCAACTAAAAAAACCCCCCAAATCCCATTTCTGCTTTGTCACCAATTACCCTAAGACTTTCAGATATCTACCATGCTTAGCCATGAAAGTTCAAAATACCAAATGCGTTACATATGCTATATTGACTCAAAATAGTAGCAGAAATGTCACCTGAAAGCAGTTCCTAGGGTTTTGTGTGATTGAGGATGCCCCGTGACAAAAAAAAAGGTCTTAATTGCCAGAACTTGCTTTAAGATAATCTTAAAAATGCTACAATATTTTAGGAAATATTTATTACATTTGAAAACTGTATTTTTTTTGAAAAACTTTTTTTTTTTTTAAAAACCACAAGCTAATAACATCTCCTAATTGTGGTGGAGAGGCATCGCTTTAAGAAGGCTGGAAAACATGACCATTCACACAATGCTAACATAGCTGATATAGAACTGGACTGTATGAATACATAAATGACAGCAGGAATCCTGTAGTCAGGATTGCATTTGAATTTCTGTAATTTTAATCAAGACACCTGATTCTCTGTCCTCTGTAAATCTTAGGAATACGGAATTAAAACCTGGAGCACAGATATCAGCTGCGAGCAAAACGGTCTCAAAGGTCACTAAAGGAGAGTCTGCTAATGCATGACGTTCTTTCCTGATCTAGCTTAAGTTGCTTTTGCTTCTGTTAGGCTACAAAACCAATCCATCTCTGGAGAAAAACAAAGCACAGCAAAGTCTCACCTGCATAAACCAGATTCTAAAGTCTGACTCGCTTGCCCTGCAACAAAACAGGCACTTAGCTAAAGCATGACAACTCTGCGCCATTGCTTTCAGAGCTGTTCACTAACAACGATTCCCCTATGCTGCTGGTGCTCAAGACTGACAGAACACACAAGAGAGCCTGCCATCTCTGTCTATTCCTTGGAGCTTAGTCCATCAGCAACCACACTTCTCAGCTGCGCAGGGCTTTACATTTAAATGGAAACAAAACTGGCAGTGCTAGAATTTGGATCGCAGGCGTTTGGGGGTTTTTTGAGCTTGCTTTCACAAGTAGGGCAGAATTGGCTCCAACTGAAGGGGTACTTCCCCTCCTAAGCTAATCCTCTCGTTTGAATTAACCAAAGGGACAGGAATTCGTTCGATTCACTTTTTGCAGAGCAGAGAGACTCAAACAAAATTCCTTACGAAGACAGCCTTGAAAAGCCTTTCGAAAGCAGCGGGTGCCTGAAGCTATTCATGCTTTGCCTTGGCTTACACCATGTTAGTCTTTTGAAGAGGAGGAAAGCCTTCTGACCTTTTACATAAGGCCCAAACAAAAAAAACAACTATCTGACACACTGTGACTGAGTCAGCTCCAAAGGCAAGCATCTCTCCATAAGAATGGTTTTTCTATTGTTCTTACACAAGCTGGATATGACTAAATATTTTTAAGTACTAGCAGCAGCCATTCCCGGTAATCTGCCTACAGTTTTAAAAGCTAAAAGCCCTTACCTTTGCAGACTGATGGTCTGAAAACCAAAGATGCTGTCTATCTAGTCAAGCTCTCTCAGGGCAGTTTTGCTCAGTGGTCACACACAAAACGGGAATAGTTCACCATTAGTGCTCCAGTTCTCAGTATATTCCTCCTACAGGCAGGAACCTCTCTTAGACCAAAACACACCTTCCAGAAGACATGATTTCAACAAGGAAAGGAAAATGTTACTTCTCTTTCCAAATGACAGAAGGCTGCTTTGGAAACTGAGAAATCATTTAGCTGAAACAAACTCCTGATCTTCCCCCCTAGGGAACCGAACAGCAAGCTTCCTCTGGACTTCAGAGTACTTTCCAATTGTAGGAGAAAGGACTACTAATGAGGAAAACAGAAGCTTTTAGAGAAGTCATCTCCTGAAACCAACCCCTAGAGCTCTTCTCCAAAGGAAAACCTAACCCTTACACAGCCACCTGTCAAGAAAGGCCTGGATGGAGAAGGAGCTCAAACAGTACTGAGGCCCAGACAAACCACTGGGAGATCATGCCAGCTCCAGTTCTAGAAGCCCAAAGCAGCTGTTTCTACCTGCTGAACGGAGTCATACAGAGTATTCTTTCTGGTCCACATCACAAACCACTGGCTTAAGATTTCCGAGATGCAGGATAAGCAACAGTGGCTCCACAAAAAGGCAGGCGTTTGCTACGCCTGTGCCGAACTGAGGATTGTGGTAGTTCTGCAGAAGGTTACGAGTGGCAGCACCTCTCCTAGACAGAGACTGTACCTATGAGGACAGCAACCAATGCATTTCTTCACAAATTATGCAAGCCTGCAGGGGTCAATTGGAACATGCACAACAGGTGTCTGATGCAAAAAGAGGAATAAGTCCTCTTTTAGTATTTTGTGACAATTCATTGACCATTAGAAGAGAAGCATTGACATCTGCCTTCTGAAAAGACTACCCTTGCACGGGGGCGGGGGGGGGGGAAGGGGGGCGAGGGGAGAGAGAGAGAGAGGTGCTTGTTTTCTATCTACTTGTTAAGTGCACAGTGAAGAGAGCTCCAGCCATCTAATAACAGACTGATATAAAAATGAATTCACCTTAAGAGTCAATCAGTGCGCATTTAAATGGACCAACTGAAGAGTGAAAACAGCTTGGGGAAGTAAAGGCTTTTTTGGCATAGGACACTTATCACGGCACATATTTGTATTGATTTTTGTATTGATTTTGTTAAAGGTGAAGTCAAACAATGTGGACTAACAAGTTAACTTTTTTTTTTTTTTAAGTAGGAAAGGACTGAAGCTGGAGCACAATTCCTGAAGCCCCTGGAAATTTTTGTTTGCTCGATTTGAATTTAACAGATACCAGCTTAGTGTAACAGCTCTCAGACTAAACTGGCATCTCCCGGCAGGAACCTGTTCCCCACGGGCAGCAACATCCTCTAGCAGAGACTTGGCAACTGCCAGGACCTGCAAAGCAGCGTCGCTCTGCCTCACCGCATGACTCCACATCTGCAAAGTGAGCAGTGACGACTTTTCACACTCGTCCCAGCAGAGCTCCAAGAGAAGCTCCAAGATAGTCCTTCTTTAACTTCACCTTTAGGCAACACCACATTTAACAGAACCTAGTGAAGCAGATACTTTGTCTCCGCTGGATTCTGATTCCATACGAAAACAAAGCAACACGCTTTGTAAAACTCCTACTATGTCTATTAGAGTAACACTTCATGCGGTCACATATTTATCAGCATGAATTTTTCTTCTGCAACTTTGCTTCCTGTTCCTCACCTGCTAGAACAGAATCCACGTGTTTGGCCTATTTCAAAACACTTTTTCTTCTGGTGACGATAATTGGGCTCCGTCTCAGTTTATTACCATCCAACATTCTGCTTTTAAGGCTCTGTTTTACACAGACCCAACTATCACAGGAGTGACGTCAGCCAGGTGGCCATTCAGCCTGCTAGCATTTGTCAAGCTGAAAGGACATTAGCAACTCATGACAAAATTCAGAGACCCCTATGCAGCAAAGCCCTTAAAGCAAATGCAACATTTTTCACAAGCTCTTGGCAATTTTAGTCAATACTACTAGAAGTAGTCTCTTCACCACAGCCATTCTCCTGCAAATAGTTTAAATACCTGTTGATAAACAGCCAGCTTTAGGTCCAACCACTTTAAAGGCTAGGGCTGAAGTTACAGTTACCGCAGCACACATAGTCTTCTGTTCAAGTTTTAATACATGAAACAGGAAAAGGAAAACAAACACTAGTACACATTTGAAAGAAAAGACTGTTGTAAGAGTGTCACAGAACCACAGAAAAAAGAAAACTAAGAAATTTAATGTGTAAGGAATGAAAACACAAGCCTCTCTTTCTGAAAAGTCACATCCCAAAGTCTTTAACTGCATTCAAACTTTTCAAGATGGCAGACTACCAAACTGAAGTAGCATACTAAGGAATACGAAACCATTATCATCTCTGAGAATCAGGCACCATTTATTAGAAACAAAAGAATCTATGACTTCTCTAAGAACATTTCTGATGTATATTCACCATAAATGTTCTGCCATGAAATTTCAGGACTGCCCTGATACGGTTAACGCGTAGTACGAGGGAAAAAAAACAACCACGGTTAGAAATGAAGGACGAAATCATGCTCAATAGCATCTGAATGACAATGTCTTTGGTGTAGACAAGACGTTACACGAACATGAAATTCCAAAGTATAATTCAGATACAGAGAACACTCATGTGCAACATGGCTTTAAAGGGTCTGCAGAGATTATAACTCACAAAGACACCCTTGATCCAAGATGTTGCTAGGGAGCAGTTTCTGCAACAGCCACAAAACCAGTTTTCCAATGCAGTGGAGTAAAGCAAGTCGAAGACAAAATTAAGTCACCCAAACCACTTTTTTTCCTTCAAATGAGCCATCTGTTCTATTTCTATCCCTTTCAGCTTTCTCCGCCAGATTTCAAAGAAATCTGGCAAGTTTGTTATTGTAAGATATCCTCCCACGTTTCCTTATCATTTTACCGAGAAGAATTGAGGAAAGCAAAACTTTTGGAAGCACTATATGTCGCACATCAACCACGCACTCTTCCACGCCTAGCTCCGTGTCTAAAACACAGATCTGAAGGTAGCTGTCTGAACAGCAACTACAAAAGAACAGCAACTACAAAAGAAGAGCTCTGTGAGGCCCCCAACACAAGTCACAGCCACCGATCGTGCCCGAATCGCATTATCGCTTCCCACCCAGCTTAATCCCCGGTGTCGCTTGCCCTCCCGGTCCCCCCGCACGCTGGCAGGATGGGCCCCAGGCTGACTCACGCTACATGGGGACGAGCCACAAAGAGCAGAGCGCGGCTCCCACAGGCTGCGGCCGCCGTGGGGCCGTCTGCGACGCTGCCTGCCAGGCGGTCCCCGAGGCCCCGCGCCCACCACCCCCACGCACCTTCTTTGCTCTGGGCGTTGGTGATCTGCAGGTCGCAGTTAGCTGCCTTCAGCTTCTCACGGCCCATGATCTGCCGCTTGAGGTCGCGCAGGGAGGTGTGGAGGCCGCTGAAGGAGACCGTATCGTACTTCAGCGCCGACGAGAACTTGTAGTGGACGCACGACATGGTCGGGGCCAGGTGCTGCCTGCTCCGCGAGGGCGTCTGCTGCAGCAGGTGGTGTCGCGGCCTCCACGCCGGGTTAGGGCCCGCGGCAGCGCACGGAAGGGCCCAGCAAGGGGTGTGGGGCAAGCAGCACGGGCTGAGCTTGGGTGGGCTGGTGGTGCTCAGAGGCTGCGGCGCTCCACCATCACCAGGCCGCGCGGCCTCAGGCAGACTCGGCTGGCGGAGGCCTCAGAACTCCGTCCCAGCGGCGCTGCAAGGCCCCGGCCCCCGCCCCCACAACGACTCCGGCCCGCGGCCCTCAGCAATCGAGCTGGGCCGTGGCGACGGCGCCCACTCGGCTTCTCCTCACAGCCCAGGCAGGCAGGTGGACGACGGGGAGAGGCCCCCGCAGCCCCGGCTCGGCCTCCGCTCCCTCTCACACGCAGCGCTCCCAGGCCTGACCGCTGGCTACGGCAACTCGGGCGCCCCTGCCTCAGTGCTCTGCGGAGGGGTTTCCCAGCTGCCAACTGCACAGGCTGCCGCAAGCCTGTCGCTGCGCACAATGGCACAATGGCACACCACACCCGCTCCCCCTGCATCTCACGTGACCCAGCGCATTATGACAAAAGGCCCACGTCACGTGGGCGTGGCGGCCCCGCCCTCTTCCTCCGAAAGCCAAGCGCCCCCTAGGGGAGGGGGGGGCTTGTCAGCCCCAGGCCTGTCACTGCCCGGTGTCCTGCCACCCCCTGGGCCTGTGCTGTCCCTCCCGTCACCCCACGGCCCTTCACCACCCAGCGGCACCTCCCGTCGGCCCCTGGGCCTCTGCTGGCTCTCCCAACAGCCCTGGGCCCATCACCGCCCGATGGCCTGGCACCCCCCAGCCTGTCACCAGCCGCTGTCCCCTCCTCTCAGCAGCCAGCCAGGGCAAGACAGCCTGGGGGAGATGCAGCGGGCTTTGCCGGCTGGCGCCCGGCTGCCCGTGCTGCAGGGCCAGCAAAGGGAGGGGACAGCTCACTGTCTTTGAGTCTAGCTTGGTGCATTTATGGAAAGGTCGCTCAAAGAAGCCAATGACCAGTTCTCTTTATTGCCATAAACCAATGTACTTCCCACCTGGGGCACATCCACGGCTGCTTGAACTCTGGGGAGGAGGACTACGAAGGAAGGAAGGAACTTGAGGTTCATTTAGCCTTCGTTTAGGTTTAGCGTTAGGAGGTGCCCCAGGACCTCCTAGTTCTTGCTTTCTCAATCATCACAGCTGCTGCTGCAACAGCCCTAGCGCATGAAATCAGGCCTTGAATTAGGAGGTCTACTTCTGCTGAGTCATATGCTACGGCTTGCAGATGTTTCTGGGCCAACTGGCTATTCCTTTCTCTTCATGTAAATAGAATAGAAAAGGCTTGTTGTAGCCTGGCAGGGCTAAGGAGGGAGCTTCCACGACTCCTTGCTTTACATCTTGAAATGCCTTTTGGGTTTCCGGAGTCAGAAAACCCTTTGGATTTCAGTGCTGTCCTCTACACCCAAGGGATAGTTAGTTTGGCTATTTGTGTCTGTCTGTCTTGTTAAGAGTGATTTGGAAGCCTAGCTTTTCATATGGTAGCCGTGCCTAGAAGCCTGGGGTGGAATATGGATTATATGGATTCAGTCCGTAACTCGGCCATCGCCACAGTCCAAACTACAGCAGCAGAGCCTAATAAGCCCCACTGTTGGATATGCACTAAAAGCCCATCCTCCACCAGAAATCAACTCTCCTGGGTATCTGTCCCACTGAGTTCTCAGTGCTACAAGGACGGGCCTCTACATTATGAACTCTAGATCTGCCTCTGTAGCTCCTAACTCCTGATCTCTATGGCAACAAGTGTTACAACCCTCTGATAGAATGTGGCACTAAGTTCCACGGTTACTGGTTGCAAAACTAGAAAGAGCTCTTGCAAATGTGTCAAGAGAATTAGAAGAAAGCCAGTCATGAAACCGCAGAGAGTGTTACAGCCCTGCAGGAAGAAATCAAATTATTATCCCAAATTCTAATACAGAAGCGATTCGCCCTAGACCACCTTTGAGAAGTACAGGACAGACTATGTGCATTATTGAATAAGAGCTGCTGGGGCTTTTATGTAAATGAAGAGCAGAAAAATGAAACTGACAGAAACAAGATAAAGACTCACTTAAAAAGATTACATGAAGTAAAGCAGGGATCTCCCCTAAATCCCACCCCTAAATGGGTGGCTAACCTCTTGGCTCCCAGACTTAGGCAGAGGACTGTGAACTAAAAGGAGCTGGGTGGTTGTATTCACTCTCTTGTTTTGCTTTGTAATTATATGGGTGTGTTTACAGTGGTGTCTTACTTGATGACCTCGACTTACGACTTCAGTAATGAAGACTACAGTGTGACGCTGACGGTCAAAAGAAAAGGAGGGACTGTTAGGAAAATCTCATTATTGTACCAATTTGTCTTCAGAGTATGAAATTGTATGAACTTCCTGAAGAGATCTATAGTTTACATTGTCTACTGCACAGTCATGGTTCAGGCAGCATGACTAAAGGACCCCAGCTCACTGCAAGCAGGAGAAGGACAGCCCCCACTCTGAAGAAGAAAGGATACCCCTGCACTACCCAGACCACGCCAGCATCCCAGCCCCTCCAACACCTCTGTGAAACCCTCCCCTTCTCTGGCATCAGAGAGGAGCAACTGCAGCAAGACCCACTCCAGGGAGGTCTACATCAAGAAAGAAGCAGACGGACGGTTTTGCCACAGAATTGGAGTTGCTTTGCAAAACAGCAGTATCTGTGTGTGTTAAGTAGCGATTGCTCAAACCATGTTGTACCTGAACGCTTGAAAGGCCTAAGAACCCTGTGTAAATCCGCATTCGGGGTGCCCCGATTTGACTGGGACACCTCATGTGCATGAAGAGAGAATTACTCTTGTCATTCTAGACTTTGTGTCCTAGCCTCTCTCCTCGGATGGCACAGGCCAGTTGCCAAATTTTCGTGACAACACCCCTCTCCCCATTCTGAAAGTTATTCTCCAAGGCTGAGAATTGCCCCTAGGGCTGGCCCCTTCAGCAGGGGACACTTCACCTCCACCATCGCGCTGTCCTCCCGGGAAATCATTGTTCCGGAAGGACTCCTACTGAAACCGTAACTCCAACAGGACTGCCTCAAGTAGAGGAGAGCGATGCATCAGCCTCTCCTATGCAAGATGCTCCCCCTTTCGACCCTGGTAATACTTTAGCAGTATGGTTTACAGACACAAGTGCCCACTTGAAAAATTTTGTTTGGTGCCGTAAATCCACAGCCATTTCTGCAGACGGAAGAGCAGAGTTAACTGAGGAAATAAAAGGTTCTGCCCAATAAGCTGAGTCCCTGGCCATCACCCGAGCCTTTGAAGCTGGAGCCAGCACAGTTTATACTGACTCTGCTGCCGTATCGGCTGGAGCCACCCAGTGCCTTGGGAATGGGCAAGAGCTGCTGCACTCCCTTCACAGAAGATGCAGGCAGGGATACACCTCCGCTTGCGTTTTGCCTGGGAGAACCAGGATAACAGCAGTGGCCTCGAGCCTAACCTGGTATTTGGGCCCTGCTTTGCTGCCGTCCCAGGACTTAAGAAAGGCAATTAACAATTGCACTTGTGACCAGTACCCCCGGCTCCCGACCCCTGGTCGTACGGTTAGCAGAACGAACGCCATTTGATGAGGCAAACGGCCCTGCTCTGTGACCGAGCTGGTCACGTATCACATTTCCCCTCCTCATCAGGCCTCGAAGCTCCTCTGCACCAGGCAGATTTCTTCTTGCCCTCCCTATCGGCCTCAAGGCTCCCGGGCGCCAGGCCGACTTCTTCCCTCCTTACGGGCCTTGAAGGTCCCAGGCACCCGCCCAACCAGGCTGTCATGACCCCGTCACAGAACAGGGAAGCGCAGCAGCACACACAGCACCGTCTCTAAAATCAAGCAGCACTTTTTCCCTCTTCTCCTCCACGGGCTAACTTGGGGAGGAAATGACAAATGGCACCTTCCCCTCCTGCGCAGCAGAAGTTTTCTGCCTTGCTAAAACACAGAAAAATGGACGGGAATGGTGTGAACCTCAGGGACTTGCCTGGGTCTTCCGCCTGCCCTAGAGACCCAAAACTAACAGCGCTTAAATGACGACGCAGGTTAATAATGGGCAGCTACCCACCGGATGCCCAGTGGAATCAGCTCATTCTCCTGCTCTCTCCAACCCACAAACCCTTTAAAACCCCCACTGTCAGCCCGTCCTTTTGCTCATGTTGACATGAGCAAAGGGCATATGGAAACCCACTTCTAAATGGGGAACCCCTTTATCTATCACTGAGTCCAGGCACCCAACCAACCAGGAAGACAAACAGGACGAACTGGTGGACGGCAGGAGGAGGAGGAGGAGGAGGAGGAAGGGGATGAAGAGGACGAGGAACACAGAAGGAGAAGGAGAACAAGGAGGAAGAAGAGAAAGAAAAGAAGGAAGAGGAAGAACATGAGGAGGAGCAAGAGGAGGAGAAAGAAGAGGTGGAGGAGGAACACAGGGAGCACTCAGAAGAGGAACAGGTGGCACAGGACTAGGAGCAGGTGGAAGAACAGGAAGAGAAGAAGGATGAGCAGGACGAGGAACAGCAGAGAGAGGAACAAGATACAGAACAGGAGGACAAACATGAGAAAGAAGAGAAAAAAAGAGGAGGAAGAGGAGTAGGAGGAGAAGGGGGAGGAGGAGGTAGAGGGGCAGGAGGAGGAGAAGGCGGAAGGAAAAGGAGAAGGAGAATGAAGAGGAATGTGAATACGAGGAGGAGGAAGGTGAAGAGAAGGAAGAGGAGGATGACATACAGGATGAAGAGGAACAGAACAAAGAGGAGGCGGGGGAGCAAGAGGAGAAGAAGGAGCAGGAGGAGAAACAAGAAGAGGATGAGCAAGAGGATGAACAGGAGAAGAAGGATGGCTACAGGAGAAGGAGGATTAGGATGAAGTTGTGGAGGAGGAGGAGGAGGAAGGGGGAGGAAGAGGACGAGGATGAGGACAACTACAGCAACGACAAACGGGGCAAGGACAGACAGAAGGAGGAGAAGAAGGGTAAAAGGACGACAATGAAGAGGAGAAGGAACAGGAGGTGGAGGAAGATGATCAGGAGCAGCAAGAGGGGGAGGAGAGGAGGAAGCATTGCAAGCCAAATGTTCCACGGCACACACAGAGCAATGTACAACGAGAAATTACAAACAAACATTTGTTTGTTGAACAAGTCCCCATGGTCACCTTTTTCTCCTTTTCCCTTCCAGGTGACACTGGACAAGCCCCAGGCACCTGCAGCCATTCGCTGTACACAACTCCCCTGATGCTGGGGAGAACACAACTGCCCTGATGTTTCATAAAACAACGTACCCCCACAGATTTTCTCTGTTCACCTGGAGCTGGGGGGAAGGTGTGTATGTGGGTGACGATGATCTGCTTTATCCCTTTATGTTTTATACCTCAGCAAAAACACTGCAAGACTCAGACTAGAGGACAGCACTGAAATCCAAGGGTAAGCGACCAAGTTGCAACAAAACAGGGCAAACTCAGCTAATTAATAGGCATTCAGCGTGCTTGCACAGCGGGTTCACAGGAACAAAGACTCAAAAGTGAATGGCAACAAGCAACCTCATGGCCAAAGCCAAGAAGTTTTTTGGACTGTAAAAAGGAATATGTGAGTAGCCTTACGATTGCACAGAAGGAATCAAGAATTGGAACACGAGGTCCTTCTCGGGCTCCCAGCCAAGAGGCACCTTTATGGCCAGCAGTAAAAAGGGGGTTTAGCCAGTGTGTACGTCTGCTGCCTTCTCTCCTGGACCCACGCGTGAACTAGAAGAGAAGAAAAGTGCAAGCAAATCCAGTTCGGTCAAAGTTCAAGTCAACATTTCAACAGCCAAAACTCTGGAGAGTTACGCTGACCCTTACTTAGATATTTAGTTTATCTTCCTTTCATGTGTAAACTAAGCACATTCCCTCCTACCCACAGTCTCTCCTCCCAGCCTCCCAGCTCTCCTACATAACAAACAGAAGCTCCATAAGCTACAACAGAAAAAAAACCCGCTCTGGTGAACACCAAAACACCCATGACTTTCTCAAACTCTTCCCCGCCCCAGCTGAGAGTCAAGCGACAGGATCTCCTAAAGCCTCTTCCACAGGCACTGCCCTGAAAACCCCCCACTGCTTCTCTACTAGTGCACAAAGAGATTGGGAAGAGTTTCATTTTGAAGGCGAGGTAGACCCTTGCTGAAATTAGACAAGGAAGTTTGAACGAGGAGAAGCCCTTTGCCTTGCATCTGGCAACCAACAGGGATGGGGACCCAGCACCACAGACCACTGCCATGCACAAACCACCACCCTACGCACAGGGAAAGCATGACAAGTCAGATGTGGTACCCAATAACGCCAAAAAATGGCTCTTCACACCACTTCTCTGTACGACCAGGTTAGTTCTTTTAGGCGGACACAGAAATCAGAAGTGAAATCAGAAGTCGTCTTCTTTCCCTGCAGTAGACTTGTAAGGAGATATTGCCAAAGAATGCAAAAGCAACCAAAAAAAGTTAAAGCAGGTACTTTCATCCTCACTAGGTGCCTGTCATTGAAGTGCTTCTCACATCCTCTTCTCTACTCTAAGGGTCCTCACTTAAGATGCATTGGAGTTACATTACTGTTAAGCAGACGCCGCTACCCGACATTTCTCTAGACTGAAGGCTGACAGCAGCGGACAAGGACAGTCCCTTCTGGATATCTCACTCCTGGCTAGAAATCCTAGAGGCTTCCTTTAAGGACAGAAATCCAAAGAGCTGCAATAAGCTTTTGAAATCAAGCACAGCAAACAAAAAGCAAACCAACCAACCAAAACTGGCAGGTAAACCTCTGAGGCACTAATGAGGAACAAAAGGTCTCCCGTTAAGTCCACTACCCCTCACAAAACAGACAAGTGGCTTAAAGAGATGACTGCAAAGAAACCGCAAATGGAAGAGAACCCTGATCACTGCAGCACAAGCGACCAATGGGCAAAACGTAGCACTGACCTTCCTCCTGCTCCTCCTACGAGCTCTTCGCCAGCCACGTCCACAGCCACGCGCTCTGTCCCTGCCCCTCCCTTTCGCTCCCCCCTCCCTTCTCCCTCTCACCCTTTCCCCTCTCTTCCTCTCTCCTGCTCCCTCTCCCAGTTCTCGCTCACTCCGCTCTCCTGCTGCCTCTTCTGTCTCTCTGCCCCTCTGTCCCGCTCCATCACCATGCCTGGGGGGGTCCCTCCCGCTGTCCTCCTTCCTGCCACTCTTCCACACTCTCTCGCCCTCTCTCCTGCTGCTTAGCACTCTTGCTCTTCCTGCACCCCGCTGCCCCCTTCCCCTCCCTCTCTTTCCCGCTCTAGCCCGGGGCCGGCTCCTCACCACCACTTCTCCTTCCTCCACTCCCTGCCCACTTCCCCCCCGCTCTCCTCGTCCCTCTGCCCGTCTCCCGTCCCTCACTGCTGCTCCCGTCCCTCTCCTGCCCCCTCACCGCCCTGTCCCACCCCTCTCTGCCGCTCTCTCCCTCTCTCCTCCTCCTCCTCCCTGCTCCACCGGGGCTCCGGGGCCGGGGCAGCCCCGGGGAGGCGGCCATGGGGCCTGCGGGGGGGCTGGGCCGGGCGGGGGGACGGTGTCCCCGCAGGGTCAGACAGCAGGAAGGAGCGCCCCAGGGCATGCCGGGAGCTGTAGGCCTGGGGCAGGGGGCTGCCAGGCAGCCCTGCTCCTTCCCAGGGCATGCCGGGAGCTGTAGGCCTGGGGCAGGGGGCTGCCAGGCAGCCCTGCTCCTTCCCAGGGCATGCTGGGAGCTGTAGGCCTGGGGCAGGGGGCTGCCAGGCAGCCCTGCTCCTTCCCAGGGCATGCCGGGAGCTGTAGGCCTGGGGCAGGGGGCTGCCAGGCAGCCCTGCTCCTTCCCAGGGCATGCCGGGAGCTGTAGGCCTGGGGCACGGGGCTGCCAGGCAGCCCTGTTGGTCTCGGCACTCGCAGTCTCGGCTCCAGCTGCGGCCTGGCTGAGGTGAGGGCTGGGGCTGCCCGTGAGGCGAGCGAGGCTCTTGGGCGGGTTCAGGGCTGTCTCCTGCCCGCTGGCTGCCCGGGGGTGGTGGTGGGGAGCTCCAAACCGCCCGGTGCGATGGGGTCCCGGTCAGCTGGAGCCGGGCCCAGCCGGGACAGCCCCGGGAGTGACCCGAGAGCTGGGGAGGGGAAGGAGAGGGAGATGGAGACAGACCCCCCTGGGCCCAGGCACCGGGCACCCCGACTCCCAGAGCCCCCCTGAGCCGCCACAGCATTTTTCGTTACTGCAAGAAGAGGAGTTGTGTGGCTTTGTGTTCACTCTGACAGGGCTTTCAGTACAAGGGCCCTGCTCAGGGACTGGGAATCTTCAGGTGTCTTGGAAAATCGCCAGCCAGATGATGATGGTTCAAGCCTTGTTTCCCTTGCTAGAAAGCACTTCATTTTTAAAGACGTCCTTGCAGGGGCAAGATCCAGGCAGTCGGGATTGTTTCCTGTAGGGAGCAGCCGGATGAATCCAGGCTGCTGCCGTTCAGGGGCAGAGCTGAACACTTCTGCCTGCAAGTGCTGGGCCAGTGGTTTCGCAGGTCCAGTCAGCCCGACTGGGAGCTTGCTATCCTTGCTGTGCTGCTGCTTTGGCAAGGGCCTCGGGGTAGGAGGGGACAAATGTTCTGGCTTCCCGGCTGGAGTCTGGCACATTCACTGGGTGAGGTACGGACCATAACGTGTAATGCGAAACCTGCGTCCTTCGGGAGTGAAAAATGGGGTGTAGTATTTTCTGGGGATTTTTGTAGTTTTGGTTAGATCTCTGGGATTCGTGTGACCTTTAATAGCCAGTTGGTGGGATTTCAGCATACATTTAAAGTTAAGCGCATGCTAAGTGCTACCCTGAGGTATAGCTGGAATCCACTTGTGAGCTCCTCTTCCCACCCCACTGGAGAAAGCAAATCTTTTTTTATTTGGTGATGAAAGCAACTGAGGGAGTTGCCCTGAAGTGCAGCACCTTTTTTAACTTCAGGTCTAAAGTGGCACCAGTCCTACTGCGTAACGTGTCCTTCCCCAGGCTTTCACAAAAGGGAAAGGATACATCAAACCGACCCCACAAACGTAGCCAGCGCTTTTTTGATCTTACCTGGAGCGGCGGGACATGACCCTGCTGGGCCACCTCTGCCGCTCTGCGTGGGAACCAAGGTGGTGTCTTGACATTCCAGGAGAAGGACTTACCTTTTTTTTTTTTTTTTTTTGTAAGCGACTTTAGAGACGTCCTTAGGCTGGCTGTGTTACGTTGGTTTACTGCAGAGTTGGTCGAATGGAGGAAAACAGTAAGCTCCGGTATTGCCTTTGGCGTTTTCTCGTGACTGTGTAGCTCATTTAAGTCACCTTCTCATGACCTGGCAAGCAGAAGCTATCACTTCATTTTTGGCCTTGGTCTAATGGTCACGACAATCAATATTGAAAGTCTTTCTGAGATTTGGATCAGGCAGTTTTAGAAAACTGCTTCTTGGCCACTGTTTAACTTTACTTTTTTTTTTTCCCCCCCCCAGTGTTGAAATTCTGAAAGGAGCCGATGAGTTGCCCTCCCTCAGTTTGCTGCCTCCCCTTTGGGGAGTGTGTTTAATGTTCGCTCCTTGGCTTTGCAGAGGGGAAAATCCATTAATGCGCCACCTCACTTGAATTGCTCTTGTTGGAAAGTGATTAAAAGCTTATTGCTGCCTCATCTCGCAAATGGCATGCGTTCTGGTTCTCATTTGCTGGGCAGCCCGTCGACTTGTCAAAGTACTCCGTAGAACAATTCAAATACTCAAAGCAGCGATGCTGATCTGAAGAGCTTACGTACTTCCTTGCTAGCGATTCTGTGCTTTTCTGTGCTGGAAACATGATTTGTGAGTGGGCTGTGGCTTTAACAAGGGAAGGCAAATCTGCTTCTCTGTGTATTTCCTTTCCACCTCTTCCCTTATCCCCTCCCTTTCCCTCTGTGAGGCTATTTTTGCAGTGTACCTTCACTGGTGAAATGAGCTCCCACAGCAAAGTGAGGGAAAGAGAAAAGGGGCAAGGGGAGAGGTGTCGCAGTCCTTAGTCTGCAGATGTCATACATAGGCCCTGTTCAGAAAATGCAGCATGTATGTGGGTCAGCAGTCCCTGCAGATTTTTATTCTTTATAGCCATTTCTATCAATGCAGGACGTCACACAGCGGGTTCACACGGTGCTGTGCTTCTTGTAGACTGAATCGTTTCTACCCTTGCTGCAGTCTGGAGGTAGCAAGTGCCAGCTGATCGATGAAGATGGAAGTGAAAGCAAGCGATACACACGCGATGGTGATCCTGCCCCAAGGCATGCTGTTTATTGATCTGGGAAAACACTGCCGTGACTCTATCAGAGGACAAGGTTTTCAGCGCTCTTTCTGGATGTGATACCCAAGGAGGTTTTTTCCCTCTGCGCGTGTTTCTGTGCAGGCATGTGCCTGAAGCAGAGGTGTTTCTCTGTGCTGTAACGGGGACGGAGGACAGCTGGGTGGGTGGGAACATGTGCAATCACGGAAGAAACTTCCTGCAGCTGCCCTGCCATGTACTTCAGGAGAAAACAGCTCTTCTGGTCGTTTGCTGCCATCGAGAGCTACCAAGTGCATGGGAAGGTACTGGGTTCCCTGCGGTCGGCACTGGTCCTAACTGGGTAGCCTCCCCCAGCAGCCAGTGCTGTACGCCCCTATCAGTTGTTAGGCGGACATCTGCAGCTGGACTGTGTGGCACGTTCCTCTGATCCGTCCATTCTCCACCTTGCACAGCAACACATTTGAAATCCTGAAATGTGCTCTTTTGATTGCTGTTAATGTTCAAAAATCTTGTTTTGGTCTGGTCAGCAAGGCATTTGGAAAACAGTACTGTTGCACTGTGAGAATAAACCAGGTTCCCATCCTTCCCCCTACCCCCCACACTGTGTAGGATCCAGACCTTTTCCCCCAACCCCCCGATGTGTAGCTTGGCTTCGTTCATTTTGCTGCCTCCTACCAAGAATATAGCAACCAACTGCGACGTGTGCTGTGTGCTCCAGGCCAAAGAAAGTTTTCAATGGTCCCAGTTTGTTTTATGCAGCCGTGCAGCATGGTACATTTGGGAAGGAACACTGCGATGATGTATCAGAAGTTACTGACGATGAGGTGCTACTGGTAGTGCTTTCTTTTCAGTGTCTGGTTTGGGAAAGAATAAACGCCAATATTCTAAGATACAGAACTATCAGAGAAAAATGTGTGCGAGGTAAGGAGCGCCATGCTGCATTTATGGCTAAATGTTTGTTTTTATTTCATTCAAACTAGAAAGTAAGCAGAGACTGTTTAATCTCCTCCTCCCGCCTCTGCCAGGGGCTTTCTCAGCTCTGGGGCCCTTCCCGAGGACAGCCCCACCAGGTGGGCGCAGTCAGCATTGCAGGCAAGAACAGGCAGCAGCCACAAGAGTCAGCACTGGGGGAGAGCTGGGAGCCCGGAGAGCCTCCCAGGGTCCCCAGTGCCAGCCTGGCCCCGTGTGTGTGAGACAGTGCCCAGAAGAGTGGTTTTGTATCCCTTTTCCCAAAGAGTTAAATTTCCCTTAAAGCAGTAACCACTGGACCCACTTGCCGGACTGCAAGATATCCAACAGATACTTTTGGAAATGTCTGTGATTTCCTGCATTTTTCCTGAAAAAGGCAGGTTTTTAACTCTCTTAATCGCCTCTATTTTAATCAAGGCATTGCTCAGTGTCAACACTTAAACCAGACGCATGACATCCAAAGCTGACTTGGGATCCTTGTTTTGCCATCTGGAGAGCCTTGCACACAAACTTGTCCCCGGCTGTGTTGGCCGCTCGGTGGGTGAAGGTCACGGGTGACAGGGCAGGACTCCTTTCTGGTGCTCCTCCAGCCCTGTAGGCCAAGGATAAAGCCCTAACACCCTCGTGTGATAAAGCCTTAACACCCCAGTGTGCTGCTCCATGGACATGAGGATTCCTGCCTAAGCTCACCACACGTTTCATTGCCATGTGGCTCTTGGCAGGATATGAACGGCTCTGCGGTGCTGGTGGTTCCTCCCCTCTTTCAGCAAAACCGGCAGATTTTCTTCCTGTTGGGCCTGCCATAATTCCAGCGTCTTGGGGATTGAAAGCTGGAGCAGCATGTGTGCCAGAGACACTCCCGCTGCTTGGCTGGTGCCCACCAAGGGGAGTCTGTCTTCAGCCACGATGGTCATTTCCAGGGAAAAGAGCTTGTTTTATCGAGCAGGACCCTACAGGGAGAACAGGAGAGCAGGGATGCAGACCCAACATTTGCCACAAGTCCAGTGGAGCAGGTTGCTCAAAGGCAGCCCGCTGTGACTTTCTATGCTGCTGGGCCTGTGGGGATGGTCGGGGGACAAAGGATTAAACCTGAGCTACCTACCTGAAATACAGCTATCGCTAGCCTCGGTGCAAGTGGAGCCAGGAGCTGGTCCTGAATCCCATCAGTGCAGATACGTGCTGGGAGACACAGACAAGTGAGTCTGTAGGGGAAATTGGTGACTTGCACAGGCTTCTGCTGTCGGCCAGAGGGCAGCAAGTGCCAACGCTGCCTCCAGCCGTGCAGCTGCTCCCGCGTGGCCATGGGACGGGGCAGCTCTCAGAGCCCGGGGAAGAGCCTCTCACAGCTCCACTTCATCTCCTCTGCCAGCGTCCGGGTCCAAACGCGAGACATTGGACAACCCCCCCTGCCTCAGGCACCCCTGGGTAGAGACATCTCACCTGAGGTTCAAGCGCCTCTGGCTTCCATGTTTCAGTTTTCAACTCCTGAGCTCAACAGGAAATAGTTCAATATTTTTATAGAGATGTTCAAGATCTAGAGGAATTCAGATGATCAGGGAAAAAGAAGAATAAAATTGGAAAAGGATTCCCCAAAGTCTCCTTTGCAAAGAAAGGGCAAAGGCCAATCAAGCCTGGATGAACGGGGGGACTGTTCAGAGCCCAGACCAACACAGGCAGACGCTGAAGGCTGTCTCCCCTCCCTGCAGTAGCTGAGCTGCCTGGAAAAGCCTGTTTCAAAACAGCCAAGGAAAGAAGGGCACGAGGAGTGACTCTGTCCCGAGCAAAGCACACTCTGCTCCACTCCCCCTCCACTGTGCTGGCGCTCAGGCCAGGCTGCTCTGCTCAGCTGCGCGCTTGCTTGTGATGTGAAGGGGAAATTCAAGCTGTAACCGCTCAGCGGTGGTCATTTGTGACCAGGGGATGATCTGGCATGGAGGGCGAGAAGCGGTTAAGCAGGCTGGGAGCAGGAATGCCAGAGCCAGAAGGACTCCAGGTCAGGGAGGGAAGTTTCCTCAGCGCCCTGTTTCTTGTGAGACTTCCAAGGGTGCAGGGTGTAAGGGCCATCCCTCCAACAGTCATGCCAACTTTTGTCAAGTTCAGGTTTTCTGCAGCCAACAGAATTAAAGGCGAGTAGGAAATGTCGTTGTTCCCCGGCCACTGATGGTGCTATTTATAATCTGCCCAGCTGTGCGCATTGCCTTTTATTCAAATACAGTTCCTTCCTATGCTCCTGCCTGGCTGCCAAAGTTTGCTGGAACAGAGTGCTTATACAAGGCAGCGTAGTCATTACAGCCAGAAATGCCATGCCATACCATCCGATTCGAGTGGTTTGTTTGCATCTGGCTATTAGGAACACCACCACCATGTCTGTGGATTTCTTGAGTTGTAGGTAAAGCTAGTTACAGTCCTTCAGGTTGGGCTGACGTATGAGGGATGTTGGGTTTCATGAAAGCATGCGCTAGTTGCGTTTGTCCTCCTGCAACACATAGAATATCAGGGGAGGAAACAGAATCCCCCAGAACAAATACAAAGCTAATTCCCACCCCAAAGCATCAGGTTTTAGAATACCCCCAGAAGACTGAATAGGTTGACATTTTTCTTCTGGTTTGAACTGTTGTTGTTTTCATTCTGGGGTAAGGACTTTAATGTGCAGTTATTTGATTGGTTTGTTTACTCATTGGTTTTATCATCTTTTTTTCATTCCCCTCACAGAACAGACAGATCTCCTGTACGCATCCGTGCAGCTGTCGTGGTTTAACCCCAGCCAGCAACTAAGCACCACGCAGCCGCTTGCTCACTCCTCCCTGCCTCCCCCGGTTGGATGGGGAGGAGAATCGAAAACAAGTGAAACTCGTGGGTTGAGGTAAGAACAGTTTACTACTTGAAATAAAAATACAACAAAATAAAATGATACTAATAATAATAATAATAATAATAATAATTTGTAATGAAAAGGAAGGTAACAAAAAGAGTGAAATAAAACCCAAGAAAAGACAAGTGATGCACAATGCAATTGCTCACCACCTGCTTAAATCACTGCTTAAATCACTAACCCCCTAACCCCTAACCTAAGCCCCTAAACACTAAATTCTAACCCCCTAATGCCCTAACCTGCTAACCCAAACCCCCTAACTCCCTAACCCCCTAAACCCCTAACCCCCTAACTCTTAAGACTAAGCCCCTAACACTTAACCCTAACCCCCTAACCCCTAACACCCTAACGCCCTAAACCCTAACCCCTTAACCCCCTACACCCTAACGCTAAAACCTAATCCCCTAAACGCCTAGCCCTAACCCCCTAACACCCTAAACCCCCAAACCCCTAACTCCCTAACCCCCTAACCACTAATGCTAACCGCCTAACCCCCAACCCCTAACCCCCTAAACCCTAACCTAACCCCCTAACCACTAACTCTAACCCTCTAAACCCCTAACCCGCTAACCCTAACCCCCTAACAACTCCCTAACCCCCTAACTCCTTCACTCCCTAACCCCCTAACCCCCTAAACCCTAACCTAACCCCCTAAACACTAAACTGTAACCCCCTAACCCGCTAACCTGCTAACCCTAACCCCCTAACCCCTAACACCCTAACCCGTAACCCCCAACCTCCAAGCCCGCACCCCCCAACCCCCCACCCCTACCCCCCCCACCCTCCACCCCCCAAACCCCCCCAGCCCCCCCACCTCCCTCACCCCTCCCAACCCCCCCACCCCCCCGCACCCCCCCAGCCCCCCCACCCCCCCAACCCCACCCCACCCCCCAACCCCCCCACCCCCTCCCCCCCACCCCCCCCCCCACAAGACAATTGTCTTGTCCATTTTTGCTTTTGGCTCATCTCCGGCAGGAGACGACGGCTGGCGGCAGCGGCAAGCGGGTCAAAAGCACGCGGGGCTGCCGCCGCAGCGCCTCCTCCACCAGTTGGGCCGTGCGGGGCAGATGGCGCTGGGGGGCAGGCGGGGTCCTCGCTGGGGGACTCGGCAGCGGGATCTGCAGGGGGCTCAGCAGGGGAGTCTCCGGAGGACCCTTGATGGGATTCTTTGGGGGACTCTCCACAGGAGTGTCCTCTGATGTGGCTGGAGAACTCTGCGGAGAGCCCTCCTCGGAAGTCTCCAAGGGACTCAGTGGCAGCCAGGCGGGGAGGTCTGCTGCCACCCCGCCCTGCTTCCCCTTGGAGTCCTGCAAGGGGGAGCCCGCCACCCCCCAAAAGGGGTCGGTGTCCCCCAGCATCGCCGCCGCCAGGCGGTCCTCAGGGCAGTCGGCCTCCGCCCCGTACTCCAACAAGTCGGCGAGTTGGTTGAAGGAGGCGGTGCTGGCGAGGCTGTCGGGGACATCGGGGAAGGAGTTTTCGCCGTCCACCAGCATGACCACCGCCACTTGCTCCTTGTTGCAGCCGCCCTGTGCCCTGTAGTCCAAGAGGTGGGGGAGCTTGTTGAGGGAGGTGGTCAAGTTGGGGAGGTCGGAGAGGTCGGGGACATCGGGGACGGTGTCCTCGCCATCCCCCAGCCCCACCAACACCGCTCGCTCCTTGGGGCAGCCGCCCTGTGCCACGTACTCGGAGAGGTCGGGGAGCTCACGGAGGACCTGGGCGGTCAAGCTGGGGACACTGGCAGTCAAGATGGTGTCCTTGCTGTCCCCTAGCCGTGGCACCACCGCTTGGTCCTGGGAGCAGTCGCCGTCCGCCACGTACTCCGAGAAGTCGTGGAGCTCATTGAGGAGAGCGGTGCTGGCGAGGCTGTTGGGGAAATGAGGGACATCAGGGACGGTGTCCTCGCTGTCCCCCAGCCCCGCCGGCACCGCTCGCTCCTTGGGGCAGCTGCCCTGCGCCACGTACTCGGAGAGGTCGGGGAGGTGGTGGAGGAAGGCGGTGAAGGTGGGGCTGTCGGGGACATCGGGGACATCGGGGACGGTGTCCTGGCCGTCCGCGGTGTCGAGCCGGGTGAGCACATGGTTGACGGTGGTGTCCTCTGCCTGGTCAGGAAGGGCCTCGGCGAAGGCGGCCGGCCCCTGCTCGGGCAGATCCACGGGCTTCACCACTGCTGAAAAAGCAAAGAAAGGCAACCGAGCCCCGGGGTGATGCAAGCTTTCCTTAGCTTGGCCGCCCACCTGTGAGCTCTGCCACCCCCCAAAACTCACCCTTGGGCTTTGGCGTGGTTCTGCCGGTCGGTGGAGCCAGGGCGGGCTGGTGGGGGCTGGCAGCAGGGACGCTGTCCTTGATGGCCGCCCCGTCCTCATTGGAGGCCACTGAGGGCTTCTGGGCACTGCTGGGCAGGGTGTGGAGCACAGCGGGGCCCACATGCCCCCAATGCTGAGGCACGGGGCAGCGGGGTGGCGGGGGGCCGGGTCGGTCAGGGAGGTGCAGCGGGCAGGAGCCCGTGGGGTCCAGGGTCTCCCCCTGGACCACGGCCGCCGGCCCCAGCCCCCTTGGCTGGTGGGGCAGCAGCGTCCCCATCACCACGTGCTGTCCCCAGCCATAGGCAGGGGGACTGGGAGCAGGCACGTGTGGGAGCTGCACCCAGCGGGGAGGCTGCACCCCGGCGGGGAGCCGCGCCCCGCGGGGGAGCTGCACCCCAGAGGGGAGCTGCACCAAAGAGGGGAGCTGCACCCCGCGGGGAAGCTGCACCACGGGTGGGAGCTGCACCCCGACGGGGAGCTGCACCCCGCGGGGGAGCTGCACCAGCCGTCCTGAGGGTCCCAGGGGCCCTGGCACCCCATGCCAGACGCTGGCCTGCACCAGCTGGCCCGTGATGGGGTGAAGCTGGGCAGGCTGAGAGGACAGCGGCAGCCCCGGGACAGAGGGCAGCATGCAGGCACTGACCGGTGGCGGCATGGCCGGAAGGGTGCAGGTCACAGCGGGCACCTGCGATGCCATCGGCAGCTGGAGAGGGAACCTCTCTGTTGGGGGAAGCAAAGAGGGGTGATGAGGTGAGATAGTGGCGGGCAGAGCCGGCTGGGGGGTTACCTGGAGGGCAAGAGCACCAGGAGGAGCGGGAGCCTGCTGCTGTACCTGCCATGGCGGTTGGTCAGTGTGGGCTTTGTTGGGGGCAAAGAGCCTCCGTCCCCATGGCGATGGGTCAGTGTGGGCTTTGTTGGGGCAAAGAGCCTCCGTCCCCATGGCGATCATTCCGCCAGCACCTGCTTCAGCCAGCCTTGCGAGGGTTTGCTTTTTCAGCCCACAACAGCTTCCCATCTCAATGATTTCCTATCCTGATGATGATTTCCTGTGCTGAATGATGGTTTCCCATCGGCACGATGGTTTCCCATCCCAGCGATGATTTCTCAGCCCCGTGATGGTTTCCTAGCCCAACGGTTTCCCATGCCCACGATTTCCCATCCCAAGCATGATTTTGGGGGGGAGGTGAATTTCCTGTGCAAGGGGAAGGGATGGGGCCGGCACCGGTGGCCCTGCGATGCCGACATGTGTGTGCTGCCCCATCGTGCCATGGTGGTGGGGATGGGGGGGGTTGGGGTGCTTTTGGGTTGTTTTTGTCCTCCCCCTCTCTGTCCCGGGGGGGCAACTGCTGCCCGCAACTGTGGTGGAACGGGTGCTGGTACCGTGCGGCCATGATGGGGAGCTGTCACGAAAATTTGGCAGCTGGCCCGTGCCGACCGAGGAGAGAGGCAGGGATGCAAAGTATAGCATTGCAAGAGGAATTCTCGCATTCGTGCGCATGAGCTGTCCCATTTGAACTGGGGCACCGTGAATGCAGTTTCACACATGGTTCTTACACCTTTCAGGTGTTCAGGTCCAAAGCAATTTGACCAGTCGCTGCTTAACACACACACACGCACACACAGGCACACACAGGCACATGCACGCGCTGTTGTTCTGCAAAGCAACTCTAGTTCTGTGGCGTTGTCATCCCTCTGCTTCTTTCTTGATCCAGACGACCCTGGAGTCGGTCTTGCTGCAGTTCCTTCTCTCTGACGCCAGAGAAGGGGGGCGTTTCACGGCAGTGTGGGACGCTGGTGGGATCTGGGTAGTGCAGGGGTAGTGGCAGGCGAGGATCCCCGGTCCGGGGAGGGGGGCAGTGCTGTTTGTTCCCCTCCATTGGAGCTGAAGGGCTGTGCTATAGCCTTCGCGAAAAGAGAACTTGAGTTTCTGGGTGTTTTTGTCACGCTGCAGTGCTTTGCCCCAGGCTCACGTTTTCCGGTCAGTCCTGGAAACCGTCAGCTGAACAGTCCCAAAGCGGTGAGGGCGTGAGCGCGTTCTGGTTTGGCTCGGTGTAACTTGTGTGTCAGTGTGCGTCTGCCTTTGCTCGTTGCCTGCGTCTTTCTGTTTGAAGGGCTGACCTTTGGGAGGTTCTGCAGCATGGACTTCTTGTGCATCGCCAGCCTGCTCTTTGGTGGGGCGGTGTGAGAAGCAGAAAAGGCCTTGACTCTGTGTAAGCACTGCTCATCAGTAACTAAAACATCCTTGTGTTATCAACCTTTTTTCCAGCACAAATCCAAAATATAGCCCCATGCTAGCTAATGTGAAGAAAATTAACTCTATCCCAGCCAAAACCAGCACATTCTTTACCCCTTGTTCCATACCATTTATGTCCTGCTCAGCTCCCACACTATCCAATATTCTCATTATGCACCCCCCACCCCCACCCCCCATCATTTGATATACAAAGATATCATTCCCCTAGTCTCTGGAACACCCCTGTAAAATTTCTGTAAAACGTCCACAAATGTCCACAAAATGTCCACTGAGTTCATTTAGCCCATGAGTTTGGGCTCCATCTGTTATGGTGGTCCCTCAGGACAGGAGAGGTGGTGTGTTACGTGGAGTTCCTGGGCACCAAAGCCAGCTCAGGTCGGGTCACTGCTGCACCTGTACTGCTTCTTGTAAGGCTTGTCCGTCATTGTTTCAGGTGGTTCCTGCTATAGTCATTCCTATAACATGCAACTCAAACCATGGGTTACAACAATTGAAAGGTGTTTCCGTTACAATCTCCAGCCCTGCTCCCTTTGGGCCAGGTTATAGGGTTCAACATGGCACCCAACTCCTCCCTTTGCTCGTAGCCTGGCTAGCAACTAGGGGTTCCTGCTATAGTAATTCCCGCAACATGCAACTCAAATCCCGGTTTGCAGCAATTTAAAGGTATTTCCATTACAATCTCCACCCGTGGTCCCTTTGGACCATACCGTAGGGTTGAACATCGCAATGATCTCCTCCCCTTGCCCCTGCTCCAGCTTGGACTTAGGCAGAGAGTGCAGGCCCTTAGGGGCATACCTGCTCCAAGTGGAGCCTTATTTATGAGCCACAGTCTCTTCAGGGGTATACCTGCTGCAGCACGGACTTATCCACAGCCACAGAGGCTTCGAGGCGTACCTTCTCCAGCATGGACTTATGCTTGGGCCACAATCCCTTCAGAGGTGGAGTTGCTGCAACACAGACATAACCATGGCCACAGACGCTTCGAGATATACCTGCTCTGGTGTGGACTTATTCACAGCCACAGCCGCTTCGGGGTGTCCTGCTCCCGCGTGGACTCATCCACAGGTCACAGTCCCGTCGACTCAGGTTCACCCTGGAGTTCCAGCCTGTCCATTACAGCAGCACAGAAACAGCAGCGATGGCCTGGCCGTCTGCCAGCCCAGGCGCGTGGCCCTTGCTGTTATGAAGATGTGCCCAGGACACAGCAGAGTAAGATGATAAGCAGTACAGCAGTACAGCAAGCAGCAAAAGCAAAAAGCAGCCACTAACAAGCACTAGACTCTAATATACAGCAAGGCAAGCAAGCCCCATGGCAAGCGCAGAAGCCTGTCCATTAGTAGCTAAACAGCAATACCAGCTAGAAATTCGATGTAGCCCATTCCAGTCAAATCTGTCATTATCTGGAACCCTTCAGGCCCCACGCTGGGAGCCAAAAGGACTGTCGGGGTTTAAGCCTAGCCAGCAACTAAGCACCACACAGCCGCTCGCTCCCTCCCCCCCTGGTGGGATGGGGGAGAGAACCGGAAGAGTAAAAATGAGAAAACTCGTGAGTCAGTTGAGGTAAAGACAATTTAATAGGTAAAGCCAAAGCTGCACATGCCAGCAAAGCAAAACAAGGAATTCATTCACCACTTCCCATCGGCAGGCAGGCGTTCAGCCATCTCCAGGAAAGCAGGGCTCCATCACGCCTAAGGGTGACTTGGGGAGACAAAGGCCATCGCTCCGAACATCCCCCCCTTCCTTCTTCTTCCCCCAGCTTTTTATTGCTGAGCACGATGTCATATGGTATGGAATATCCGTTTGGTCAGTTGGGGTCAGCTGTCCCGGCTGTGTCCCCTCCCAGCTCCTTGTGCACCCCAGCCTACTCGCAGGTGGGGTGGGGTGAGAAGCAGAAAAGGCCTTGACTCTGTGTAAGCACTGCTCAGCAGTAACAACAACATCTCTGTGTTGTCAACCCTGGTTTCAGCACAAATCCAAAACATAGCCCCATACCAGCTACTATGAAGAAAATGAACTCTATCCCAGCCAAAACCAGCACACCCGCCTGTGCAGTCCATGTCATTCTGGCACAGGGCTGTCAAAACCGACCGACCTCCAGGTAAGTGACGGCTGGGAGATGCATATCCTTGCAGCTCGAGTGTCCTCTAGTGACAATCTGCTGGTCAGCTTTTTAAGCAGGGCTAGTCCAAAGCCTACACCCCAGGACACAACTGTTCCCTGACAAGCTTCCTTTATGTGCCGTAGAAGCAAGTGGGGAGTGCTCCTGGTTTGATGCAGCTCCCTTGGCAGATGCTTGTGCTCCTCTCTGTGTCCCAAGGTCTGGTCCATGCCTTTCCCCCCACCCAAGCTGTGCTACTGACTCTTGGGAATGGGAATACAGAGGGCAGATGGTTTCTACCAGAGCTGTGAAGTTCCAGCCAGCCCCTCAGGGATTTTTTCTTCCTGGTTCTTGCAGTTACAGGACCAATGCATCTCATGTCATCCCACAGAAGCACTGGCAGCTCAGCCTTGGAGCTGCCTACAGTCCCCCAGTGTGGCAGAAGACGGAGGGATAGGGAAAGGGGGAAGCCATCCTTCCTGCTCGTCTGAGCAGGCTTTGCAGGGGGCCTGTCTCTGACCCAGAGGTTTCGTCTGTCTCCTGAGGACTCAGGCACACTCTCTTCCCATTCCTCTTGCAGGTGCGGGCACCTCCATGTTGCCTAGGGTGATGGGCCCCAACACGGCGTACACAGCTGCCAGCCCATGCTATTCCATGAGGTGGAAGAGTCAGCGTGATCGCTTTGATGCAGATCTCTCCAAGGTGATCCCTGCTTCTCTGCCTTTTTGCGAGAGCAGCTGAAGCTCCTCTGCTCTCCTCATGGCAGAAAGGCTCCAAAGCCTGCGGAATCCTTTCTTAGCACATACTGGGCTGCAACAGGAGCAAAACCCAAGAGTGGACGTGTCTGCTGGCAGGGCCCCAGGCTTCTCCTGCCATGACAGCAGGAGAGAGGAGTCTCTGCCTACACCCCCATCCCTTGCTTTCTAACAGTGACAGTTTTGCAGAACGTTTGCTGGGCAGTGTGTACATGCAAAGGGCTTGCTCTTACCTTGAAGCAGGCATAGTTTTGCAGGGAAACGGTTACCAGCTCCTGGAAGCATAATGTAATGATAAATAGCCATGACCTTGATTTTGTTAGCAAGTAGAATCAATCTTTGTCCACGGTTGATGCTTCCAATAAAGAGGAAGACACATTAATCTTGGAAACATTCTATACGCCATTTGAATGTAAAGGGAGCGTGGAAAGAGATCATAGAGACAGTTTGATGGATGCTGCTTGTGGTACTGCAGTGTCACCTCTCGCAGACCATTTCAATATAGCTTGTTAATTGTCCTGTTGTATGCAGTGTCCTCTACGGGATGTTGCTCTCGGAAGCAGCAGCGTGTTGCCAGCTAATAAAGCCTGGTAGGCGTAAAGATCAGCAACTGGTGGTTTAAGATTTAAGATTCAGATTCAGAGACTTGAAAGTCTTTGGATGAGCAAATGAGTGAGAGTGCAATTACGAGAAGCAATTTAAGTCGTGTGGTATGTGGAGATGAGAGAGATGGCAAATTCCTGTGGCTCTTACTGTTAAACTAGTAGGTAGTGCTGTGCTGTGATTGACAGTAATGGAATCAAAGCTGTGTTTGAGTTTCAAGTGTAGTTCTTCACAGTGCAGGAGAGAGACTAGGTATTTTTACTTTTGTTGCTGGCTTTATAAAAAGAGTACAGCTGTTGTATGCAGCTGTGAACAAAAGCTGGTTTTGAAAGACATCTCTGAAGAGGTGCTGGAAGCTTTTGTTGTTGGCGTCATCTTACAGTGATTTAGACTGGGCTGGTGTTTCTGAGATGGATTCCCCCTGAAGCAGTCAGTCCAATGTATCTGTGGTGGTGAAGACACAGGTAACGTGGAAGCCCAGCTTTTGTGCTTGGCCTCTACCAGCTTTGCCTCTAAAGAGACAGACTTCCTAAAGGCGGAGTAGGACCTAGAAGCCTTGCTAACTGTCATCTGTCAGTGGCTAAAATTGGTACTTAAAGCAGTTTAAAATAGGTCTTTACCATGCAAACAATTTTTAAAGCTCCCCTGCAACCATGCCGCTGCCTCTGGACTGTGACTTTCCTGCCTTACGTGCAGCTGGCTGCAGGATGTGCAGGCTGCGTGGGATGTGGCAAAACCTATGTTGAAACATAGCTTGCAGTGCTGTGTTCAGAAGGAGTACTGGCTTCGGAAGAGCAACCATCAGTTTAATCATGTTCCCTGCTCTGACGCAGATTTTGTCTGTGCAAACAGAGAAGAGCAGGTTTTTTCTTTTTCTGAAAAAGTTCAAGATCGCTCTTTCAAAATAAACAGCACCATGGGAAGTGGATGCATGCCGGTCAATGAAATGGGAAACGATTTGATGTGTAAGCCACATGTGAAACTATTTTCTGCAAGTCTGAAGCTCAGGGTTCCTCAACGAGACCCTTCCTCATAGCTATGTCAGCACAGCTGGGTGCAAATTCAGGGTCAAATTCAGCCTTTCCAAGCCCTGGTTTCCGTTTTCACAACCTCAGAAAAGCCGGTAGAGGAATGCACTCTCCAAGTGGCAGAACGTACCTTTCTTTATCGAGCTGTATTTTTAACAGCCTAATGCTTCTTTGTTTGTGTTTCTCTCTTGTGTTTCTGAATTAGTTTTAGAATCGAAAAGATCTGCTTCAGGTTGGAATCTGATTTGATGTTCATCGGAGCAGGAATGAAAAAGGATGATTAAAAGGTTCAATTCTGAATAGAAGATAAGCTCAACCTGCCTGTGAGGGGTGGGTGAATCTCATATTGTGTAATACTAGTAGTTCAGGCTCCTGAAGTGCTTTTCCTGCTAACCTTAGAGAGCTGTGAAAACAGCACCGGGAGATAAATCCGCTGACGTGCTTCTAGTTTCCCTGTACAATCACTTCTGGGGTAGGAAATGGGGCTGGCGAGTACTGCCCCTGCCACCAGGCAGCCCTGTTAGTGTGAGAAGGCCCTACAAGGGTGTAAAGTATGCGTTAGAGCTGCCTGCATTCATTGCTGGTTGGTAGCTGGAGGAACGGGTGGATTTGTGAGCTGACTTAGGGCCAGAGGTAGGGAACAGAGCACGGGGGCTGAATCAGTGGGGTCTTCCCTGTGCCTGATTGATTTGCCACGGATGGGACGGTGGGAAGGCTCTCGAACACAGGCGTCGTGGCTGCTGCTGAAGGGTCTGCAGGCCTTCCGATGCAAAGGCAGCTGCTGTAGGCCAGGTACTGCTCTCCTCCGAGCCTTTGGAGAGCTAAGCTGGATGTCGGCGATCCTGATAGCCCGGGGCATAGGGAGGTGCTCTTCCCCTAGGGAAGAAGCCTAGGGAGATCAGAGAGCCCCCACGTTGGTTTTGTAAATCCAACAAAGCGTCACTGTGTTGTGTTGCTGGACTTGGTTTTACTACCGGGCCATGAGCTACTGGTTGCTGCTGCTGCTTGCCTAGAGTGATTTTGTCCATCTTGGCAGAGATCCGAGCTCCGCTTTCTTGATGCTGCTCAGGTGCTTCCTAGGAGCCAGCCCAGCCCAGGCAGAGCGGATGAAGGGGGAAACGGTGTGTGGCAGGTCCCGCAGCTGTAAGCTTCGGAGTGCCTGCGAGCTTCCTGATCCACCCTACCCTAGTTGCCATCCTAGAGCAGAGTCTGTTCTCCATCAGAGCCCAAAGCAAGTGGCACAGCGGATCCTGCTGCTGACCACCCACGTGTCTTTGCTGTAGGTTACTGCTTCGCAGGAGATGGTGCTTACAGGACCAAGAAAGGCTATTACCAGATGACGGGACGCACGGATGATGTCATTAACGTCAGCGGGCACAGGCTCGGGACGGCAGAGATAGAAGATGCAAGGGTAAGTTCCAAGCAGGTAGACGTCCCTTGACAGGGCATGTCTGTGGGGCAGGGTGGCCCTTTGAAAGAAGCTTTATGAATTTAGACAAGCGCAGGCTCTGTTGCCTTTGAACCCCTGCCCCTGCATACACACAGCTTGATGCATGATGCAGAATGACTAGCAACTGTGCAAAAGGAAACAGACCCTTATGAAGGAGACGACGAATGGGCAAGCGAGAGAGGCGTCACTTCGTGGGCAGTCCCTGCAGTCGAACTGTGAGAGCTGTGTTTCCTCTCCGGGACGTTGTACTGTTGCAGTTGTAATTTTGGATGCTGGTGGAGTCTCCATAAGGGATTGTCTCTCCCGTTTGCTCCTTCCCCTCCCTTCTGCTAACACCTAACCTCTTCTTCCCAAATCTGCGGTTCTTGCTCATCTGAACGAGCTGAGTATGCCTAAGAATTCGGCAGTGTTAAACATGAAGCGACCTTGATTCATGTGAGCTGCAAAGCAGGCCTGTCATTTGGAGAGAAAATAATATTAGCGCAGGGAATTGACAACAAAAAGTGCTCAGAGTATTTCTCTTCAAAGCTTGCCCTGAGTATTTATTTCTCTATTACGTGCCTTGCCTGCAAATGGCACTTAAATGTAACATTTGATAAACCTGAGCTGTGTTCGCATGGCACACCGGATCCTACTGTCTCCTCTGTGGGTAAATTTTTTGTCTGCGTGGGTTTCTGACCGTAGATAGAGGATCCAGTTCCTGTCCCACTCCGCGGATGTGTGTGCATGTGTATATGGAAATGTATTAATCTGCTTGGATTGCTCTGTGATGTTTTCTTTCGTATTTTACTCTGATTTAAGATAGCATAATCCGGTCTTTGGTGTGGGATTCAGATATGCAATTTCTTTTAGTCTGTACAGCCAAATTGTCTCCTTACTGCAGAAGACTGTTAAACTCTGAAGTGTGCCAATAAATCACTGTTGTGTAGCATAAGAATAAAAATATGCATTTGGCAAAACAACCCTTCCCCCCTTCTGGAAAGATGAGGAGGTCTGATGCTTTCTGCCTTCTGGTGAGCTTTGGGCACTTGTAAACAGCGGTCGAATGTGGACTGTGATGTTGACAGCTCCACTTTTGCTCTGCTGGCAACAGTTCCCTGTGGCACAGAGCAATGGAGGACTGGTTTTGCTTGTGATTTGGCCATGGCCCGTCACCACTTGGCACCGCAGCCGTGCACGCACAAGAGCACAGACACAGAAGGAGAAAGCAGGTTTCGAGCTGGTGCCAATTCAGCTTGGTGTGCAGTGGGCTTAGCAGTGTGTGTAAGAGTACTTATTGGTGTGTTTAAAAGCAGGGCCAATCCAGTGAGTAACTGCTACTCCCAGAGACGTGGGCATGGCCGTGGCCACCAGCTGACGATGCAGTAGGAAGGCGGCATCGAGCTTTCCTGTTGTGCTTTCAGCAGGATCTGCCAAGGGGAGAGTGAGCTATGGCAAGGTGTTTTGTTCCTAGAGCAACTGGCGCCAACTCTACAGGGCTTTTTGCAGTTGTTATGCTCTGTGTCTTTTTGTTTCACTTTTTGTGAAGGCTGATCACCCTAAGGTCCTTGAGACAGCTGTGACTGGGTATGCACACAAGATCAAAGGAGAAGGTATGTGAAAAGCAGTGTTCTGACATGACACCTCCTTACACTTCCCTTAATTTCTGAGCTAGGTTTTGTGTTCGGAGGTGCCTAGGGAACGGGAGGACAGTTATCCTTAGGTTGACTGGTGTTGCAGCCCCAAGAGGCAGACACAGCCATGAAAATAACTGCATGTTCCTAAGCTGGGGGCAGGTATTCCTCCCTAAACTGTTTTCGCACATAGTATTTATGTATGTGGTAGAGCTTCCTTAAAAAGGATTGTGCTCAGAGATGCCACAACCTTCAGTGCGACTGAGGGGCAGAGTGGCACTTTCCACTGCCCAGCCATTTTGCATTGACAATTAGCATCAACGCCAGATCCCAGAGCACTGGCTGTTTCTGTTGCGTAACTCTGAGAGCTGTTCAGCCTGACCCTGGGAGCACTGATGAACTCCAGGCTCTGTTTCAAGCCTGCTCACCTTTCAGCAGCTGCCTTTGCACAAAGCTGCCCCTTAGCTGCCCCCCAAGGCCCGTCTGCATCCATTCCACTCTCTGCTTGGAGGCAGTGACCAGACCGCTTCTTTGAGGGGCTCTGCTTTAGTCCCGTGCTGGAAAGGTGGACACCAAGACACAGGTTACAGAGTACAACAGGAGCAGGCAAGGGTGGCTCATTCAACTTGGAAGAGCCCAGGACATCCTCCGTGGATTGGAGCAGCTCCCAGAACTTGCAGGTTTGCAAGGCAACACCTCTGTTTCCCTGTGTTTGGGGGTCTTTGCTTGCTTGTTTGTTAATGCTTTGGAGTTTTGTAGCCTGCTGGCCTGATCACGTAGCAAAATGTGAGACCTGCTAGCGTCTCTGTTCAGTGCCTGAGAACTCTTTACCAGGCTCAAGTTTATGCTAAAGGCTTTGAATCTGCTACTAAGTCCTTTGCAGGAAGCGTAGCCAAGACATTTAACATTCTTCTGGATATGAAGGCAGGCATGTAGTCTGCCAGCTATAATCAGGCAGAGAGAAACATCAGCAGACAGGAGTTATCCCTTGAGTAGGAGACCCTGTCGCTGGCGTGCAGTATTGTGTGCTTTATATGCCTGCCCTGTAAAGGGGAATATGAATGCCTGTTCCGGTAATGTGTTGAGATCTGTGTCATCATCAGTGCCTGAGTTTTCAAGTGTTACTAGCTTTCTAGTGCAATAGTGAACAGCTTATGCAGGACCTGATTCTCCAAAGAGCTGTGCGTCCTGCAGAACCCAGCCTGGACATACACAGCAATGAGTAAATGGGGAACAAAGTCCCCTTAGATAAGAATAAAATTTGTAGCACAGGGAACTGATGCTAGTAACACTCCTTTCCTTGGACATAAACTAATGTGCTCAATGGTCTGGTATTTCCCAGGAGCCTCAAAGGAGCTGTGGCCGTGAGATAGTGTGCCAGCTTAGGACAGTTCAGCCAAATTTCCTTGTGTTTTCCAGCAGGACCCAGGTTCTAATAGAGGTGCATCTTTCCCTTCTCTGCAGGTGGTGAAACATCTTCCTACAACCCGATCAGAGATCCTCATGAGAAGGCTGCTGAGGAAGGTAGTCACTGAACAATCAAACAACGTGGGAGATGTCACCACACATGATGGTCCAAGTGTTGTCAAGGAGATATTGGATGCTTAGCAGAAATACATGGAGAAGAGTTCCTCCTAGCAGATGGCTCTGGAATCTCTCTCCTCTGGAAATGCGGAAGGTCTCAAATAACCAGCCAAACGACATAGTTCTCTCTTGGTGTTTTTTAAAAATCTCTCTGTTCCCTGCTAGGGGAACAAGATTTTCCGCTCCACAGCGTATTTTGAGATGCACAGAGCTAGGAGCAATCTGCAGTTCTGCACAGTCAGTGAGCTCCCTTTCATTCCTTTTAGGGCTGATGTAGAGCAGCCATTGGTGGTTTCCATTAGCTATGATGCAATTTAATACTAGCTGAAGCAAGATGCAGACGTTAATGGTTCTCATTGTAATGTTACTGTACAGGGAAATGTCTTTACACAATACCTCTGCTGTTTTAAAAGAAGCCCTGGAATACACTTCCCCAATTTTTCCTTCAGCTTGGGTATCCAAGTTCAAGTAGCTGTATTTCACTGCAACTGTGATGCCTTTTCAGCAATGCTGGATATTCTAGTAGTTGTTTCACATGTGTTATTAGGGAACTAAGAAGGACATTGCTAGTCTGCTAATTCTTTCTTGTGTTTACCTAGTCGTAAACACTTGTGTTTACCTCCTTCGGGTTTCCTCGTAAGGATTGTGCTGGGACTTGCCAGAGAGGGTGGGCTTGTGTCCCTTCATGTCCCACCTAGGCAACCCAGCGCTAGCACTTCCAGCCGCAAAACTGAGCTACAAAGCCTACCGCTGGGCTCCCTTCCACGTCCTCCGGGCACTGCCAGTTGCGTACAAGGGGTCTAGTCCCATGTGTTTTTATTCTGCTTTGAGAACCTGAGATCACCAACTGGGTTTGTGAAATAACTGTCCTCTTCCTTATCAGTGATGACAACTGGATCAGCTGTAGGAATGGACTTCACCACTTCCTTGGTCTTCCAAGTTTTTTCTCTTTATAAACCACCTGTGCAAACACTGCGCTGCCCAGGAGAGGGTGAGAGAATGTGTGGATGATGCTAACGAGACCTGCAGTGAAATAAATGAGATTCCTCTTTTTTCTTCCAGAGGACTTGCTTGGAACATCTATTTGAAAAGGGAAGGTGTTAGCATTATGTTCAGCCCGAGTCCTTCATGAATGCTGCTGATCTCAAGTGGCTTAGTATTTCTCCTGTGTTCATAAACAAATGCTTCCTGGCTATTCTGCCTTGTTAACTTAGGTGAAGCGCATGGGAGAGAAGGAGGAATGTCTGGAGAATGAAGCCAAGGTGAATATGTATTTGTCTTCACTCAGAAACATCCAAAATGCTTTCTTGTTAGCCTGCTTGAATATGACACAGTAACAAAAGAACTGAAAGTCTTCATGGTGGGGCTGAGGTTTCCCAATGGTGTCCAGCTCTCTCCTGCGGAAGACTTTGTCCTGGTGCAGGAGACAACCATGGCTAGTATCAGGAGGTGAGTATGACTTAGCTGAAATTATTGGTACTCTCTGTTTAGAGATGGTGTGAATAAATGAGTTGAATGACAAAAGAAATCCTACACTCTCTTCATGCCTAGTTAGCAACGGCAAAGAAGGTGGCCTTCCTCAATACTTAATTTTTTTCTTTCACTGTAAACATCTGGACTGCATAATCTTTCCATCATGGGCTCCTTGAGCACAGTGAGTAAGCTGACTTTTTCTGGGGAGAGGAATGCGGCTCTGCTGCATTTCCCTGTACCAAAACAAGGAAAAAAATAAATTCTTTTTATTTTTTGAAGTGAATTCCTTTTGGGACTTTTATTTATTACTTAGACTGCTTGAGTTAAGATGTCCTAATCCTACTACCTGTAACTTTCAGGTATTATGTGTCTAGTCTAATGAAAGGTGGAGCAGATATGTTTGTTGAGAATATGCCTGGTCTTCCAGATAATATCAGGTTAAGCAGCTCTGGAGGACATTGGGTAGCTATGTTAGCTGTCCGGCCCAATCCTGGATTTTCTTTGTTGGACTTCTTGTCTGAACAACCATGGATTAAAAGGATGATATTGAAGGCAAAAAAAAAAAAAAAAAAAAAAAAAAGACATTAAAAAAATCACCTTTAGTATAGGAATGGAAGTGATAAATACTCGTTTACTTGTTTGTCCAGTTTCTTCCTCTTCACGGGAAGATTTTTACTTTTTTTGTAGTGCCGTGGTTAAAACTGTTGTGGTTGTGCCCAGGTAGAACGGTCCTTATATATTCATAGGCAGTAAAACTAACATTTGCTTCTCTGAGTAGCAGGTACACATCTCTTAAGTTGCCTTCCATCCTGATCTCAGGAAAGAAAAAGGGATTGTCTCTGCCCTAGCCGTGCAGCAACACAGAATCTACATTTGGATATGTGAAGATTCCACCTTTGTACCCAAAGTGCCTGAACTACTTATTGCCAGGTGTCTGGAGAGCATTTGGGAAGTCTGACCTGTTCTAATGACTACCCTAGGCATCCTAGGAGGCAGTGTGTATGTTATGGATGCTGCTAGGTGACACCTTGTTCTGACTCAGTATGCCTGTTGTTATGTCACACCCCCCTTTAGGATGAAGATGAGCAAGAATAATGTATTTTGTAAGGGATATCTGATGCTAAAGAAATGGCATGGTGCTTTTTAAACAATACAGAGACTTGAAAATACTTCCGTTCTCAAAAAAAAAAACCAAAACAACAAGCAGTGTTTAGGATGGAAGTGCCATTTCAGCTAAACAAACTCTGTGCTGTCCCTGTAAAACCTGTTGTCTCTCCTGGTGCAGTGCAGGAGCCTTAACAAACTGATGCTATGGGGAACAGAGCATGATGCCTGCTGCTTGACATCAGCTGCACCAGAACAAGCTGATGTCTCCTGCATGGACATCCTTTCAGCCTAGTGCTGAAGTAGAGTACGCTTCTGCTGGTCTTTTTTTTTTTTTTTTTTTTTTAAGTTGGCTTTTCAGATGTTAATGGTTAAGCCTGTGTAATAGTGTTTACTCCAAATGTGTGCTTATGTTGTTAGCTGCTTCTTCCAAGGAGTGTGGAATGGTCTTTGACTGTCTAAGTGTCTGAGATCTAATTGTGGAGAACAAAATCTTTTCTTGTTAATTTTCTTTTTTTTCTTTTCTTTTAGTTGCTGAGTCAGGGAAGTGTGGCAAAGTTTGTGCCCAAATATAGCCTTGTTGTTGAACTTAGTGAGACAGGATCCCACAGAAGAAGCTTTTGTGATCCCAATGGTGTGACGGTAGCTTATGTTAGCGAGGCACATGAGCACAATGGATGTCTTTACCTGGGCTCCTTCCGGTCTCCATTTATTTGCAGACTTAGTCTTCAGCATGTTTAACTGTCCATCCATGATAAAGTGCCACTGTCCTCTAATATTCCAGAGGTACGAAGGAAGCACGTGCTTGAGGCAGCGTGTGACCAAGGACAAAAAGTGAAAGACAGTCTGTTAACGTGCAGTAGTACTGTTCTGTTGCCCTAGGAAAAGGTACGACTTGCTGTACCTGACCTCTTCTTTGGTTTGACTGCTCTTGCTTTGGAGTTGACATGCATAATTATTAATATCTGAGGAGCATGGTGGGGTATTTTCATACGGTTATATGCCCCTTAAAGAAAATCCATTGCTTTTCCGCACCCAGCCCTGTTTGGAGTCATCTTAGACATCATCTGTCACCTGTAGTGCAACTGTATGTCTGAAGATGAATGTGGACTGGAAGGGCCCCTGTAAAATCTAGTGATAGTGGCCATGGAAGGCTTTGGTGGAAAATCTTGGAATGCAGTAGTAGCTCATGGATGCTTTCTGGCGTCTCCAGAGGAGATGGTTTACTTCATCTGTTAACAGATACTCCGCTTGGTAAATCCAGAGAATGCTTTTCTGTCAACTACTACAAAGGCAAGACTGTTCTGTTACATTTTAAATAAGAAGTTTTGCATCTTGAAGAAGGGGTTACTTCAGCTGCTCTGTGATTTGGTGGATTGATTCCTGCTCTGGGACTGAAGACTTTGTTGCTCTCTCTTCTTCTGCCACTGGGTGACAGTCAAACATAAACTTACGTTATTGCTCCACTTCCTCACCTTTGAAAAGGCAATAATCAAGATTTGCTTGATCTAGAATGAAAAGCACCAGAGAAGGGGCAGATGATGTTAAAAACGTCATCTGCTTTCACTGGCCTTCTGCGCTTGTCTTTATTAATGGAGGGGTATGCAAATGGCAGTGATTCTTTTCTGTCCGTGCTTCTGTCCCCTTGTTCTGTGTTACTAGCAGGCTGCAGCAGTCCTGTGGTAAGTAGCGGATGGTTGCTGGGTCAGGCTGACTTGTTCCTGTCCAGGCCAGGGGCTGCAAGCCCTTTTGCTTAACCTGGTGGTTCCTGGATTCGGGAGGGAGCTCAGTAAGCGGCAAAAGAAGCCTAGTAGCTGAGTTGCTGCAGGCTCTGACCTTTGGTCCAGCTGAGCTCTACCTTAATAGTTTGTGGGCAGAGATGGAGTGATCCTGTGGTAAGTTGGGCAGGCTGGAGAGGTGTGACTGCCTGAGCGGGGACAGACTTGTTGCTGTGTGAGCTCTGAGGAAGGGCTGAGAGGCGGGGGGCGGGATGAGAGGTGGGGGGGCGGGACAGAGAGGTGGGGGGGCGGGACAGAGAGCCAGGAGGGCGGGACAGAGAGGCAGGGGGCGGGACAGAGAGGCAGGGGGCGGGATGAGAGGCGGGGGGCGGGACAGAGAGGCAGGGGGCGGGACAGAGAGGCAGGGGGCGTGATGAGAGGCGGGGGGCGGGACAGAGAGGCAGTGTTGTCCCAAAAATCAGGATTCTTTCACCCGGTGTGCAAAAAAGCCGATTAACACACACAGTCGAGATATTTGTTTATTTCATGTCTGCGCAGAGATGGGCGCTAGGTGGTAACTCCACAAAGCCGGCACGCCTGGTTAACACGCGGTAAAGCATTTTATACCTTTCGAGCAACAGTTATCAGTATTTTTACTGTTTTGCTTAGTTACTCTCGTTCCTATTGGTTCTCGCAAGCCTCATCTCCACTTAAAGTCGCAGTGTCCTCCTTTTTTACTGCGCATGTTCTGTGAGGAAGGGGCTTCTGTTGGTAGGGGGCTCTCCCTACCCAAGGGTGGGTTTTCTAGTACGTTAATTAGGATAGTTCACTCACAGTTCAAGTAGCTCTTTGATTGCCCCTGTGCTTATCTTGGTATTTCTTTACCCACTGGCTTACTTATGGTGTCATCTTGTTTCTCTTCTCAAGGTCACGCCTCGTTAACTAAATAGCATCCTTTGCTTTTGTTTCTCGCATATCTCCAACAATTCCCCCCTTTGAGACTTAGATAAATAGTTCTTATTTAAAATAAGTCTCACTTAGATATTTTCATTCTAAAATGTCAGTCTCTGGGAGATTTCAAAATTTTCCAAAACTGCTCATAGGTTCCTTCCCATTGACATATGTCTCGCTGGAATTTTTCCCTGTCCTTTATAGGGAAGTTTTCAAGTTTGAGGGATTTATCTCCCTCTGTCGTGAGCGTACATACCCTGGATGATTGCATTAGAGGAATTTGCTTCATCATGTGCCAAACCTTAAAATACAGTATGATTATAAGCAGTAAACATAAACATGTTAGTGATAACAAGATCACAACAGGGTGCAGCATGAGATTAAGAATGCCTGTTGTCTTGGGTGACCATCCAAGGAAGGCTTCCCACCACCTATGTTCTCCAACTTTCTTCACCCGGTCCAAAACACGATGTCTCTCTTCTGTGTCATGGTGAACGGTGATTAAAGTCCTTTGTCCCTCTTCTCGGGCACGTTCCAGCCACTGGCGTAGATCATTATGTTGTAAAAATTTTTTTCACCAGTGTGAGATCCCTCCCAATGGAAGTAAACAATAGATCCTTAACTAAAGTATAATTGGATTGTATTAGCTGATAAGTCGTAACCGGAGCTGAGTAGTTGAAATCACATCCTCTAATGTTAGTAAAGTTACAAATGCAAGTATTTGTGTGATTATTTATCCCGACAGTCATATTATCTACAACTACAAAATTACATAGAGTTCTTATACACACACATCCTTTCCCAATATATAAGTACAGTTCCAGGGATTTCTTTTGGATGTATCTCGAAGTGACAAACATTTTGCTCAGTGTCAAGACAAATGTCTTGAGCTGTGATGGTATTACTTTCGCAAATAAATCCCTGTTGTTCCCGTACCGTACATGCATCAACTTCAACAGTCTGCCATTTGTTATTGTCTCGTTGTGCCCATACTCTGTGCTCTAGTGGATAAAGTACAGTCCCGTTGTGATTTAAGCCTAACGCAATGGTCGGGTAGATGGTTTTTACCGATGCATTCTGTATGGTTACAACAAAGGCCGTGGCTTTGTTATTGATAGGATTGTGAGTGAAATTGCCCAGATACCACCATGATTGGGATTCTCTTTCAAATGCAGTTGCCTTTTCCCAGATTATTTTCTGAATTTCGGTAGGTAAGGTGCCATCTTCACCTTCTCTTACAATTGCTGCTATTGTATATTGCACCCACAGTTGAGCTTGGATGCAACTAAGAGCTAGCGAAATATTGTTTTGGGCTATACCAAGTGCATCTATGATTAATTGGTGGTCCTTTTCATTAACCCTTTCCCATTGAGGCAATATATCAGACAACAGCCATTGATGAGTTCCTAAAGCTGACAGGGAGGATTGCAATGGATGTTCTAGTTTTTTTAGATCATGTGTGGCTGTACTGAGTTTGTCTGCAAGTACTTCAGCATCTATGCTGTTTAAGACTCCCAATCCTGTCCCTAGGATACCAGTTACGTCTCTTTTTACTCGATTTGGAAGGGTAAGAGACCGCCCATGTAACCACGCTAACCATCCTGTATAGGATGTACTTATGAATGGTGAACAGGCTGGTTTAACTGCAGAGATATTAATCTGCATTGATAGTTCTACCCGTTTGAGGGACCATGATGGATTAAACAAAAGTCGTTGTTGTCCAACCCTTTTAATGACATATGGTCCAATTCTAGTTATCTGGGGTGTTAGAGTTATCTCTTTTTCTGAATTAGCCAACGGACCTTCTTCTCTTGTGGGGCTGGGGTTCTGTTTTGTAGTTGTAATTTCTAACTTAAACTTAAACGACAGTGCAGTTTGGTTTTTTCCTGCCCTTTTATCAGCCCACAGACATATTACAAACGTTGGTTGGGTCAAGGTGAAATTGTGCCAACATTCTCTCTCTCGGTTCTGATTTGAACATATCACACTCGTTCGACTTGGGCCATTATAGATATCTCTTACAGTAATTTGAGAGGCTTTTTTATAACTCGTTCCGTTAATCATTCGGCATCCTACCTTAATCTCTTTCCCTTGTTTTGCCCTAAGTTGGGGGGTCCTATGAGGGGCTCCCTCCTGGTCCCAACCCCACTCGTTCTCCAAAAATATTTCATTACCGTGCATAACTACCGTGGATAAGTTTAAGCCGTTTATCTTTGATTTCTGCCCCATACTACCAGTGTATCCAATATGTGCTTGTGTCCATGGCCATCGTGTTGTGTTCACACAGGTACCCAAGAGCACCAACACTAGTAATTTCAGGTTAATTTTTGTCAGACACTCCTTAGTCATTACTAATCCGTTATGCATATGAGTGTTATATTCAGTATTCCTTTCATGCAACTCTATTAGTGAAACAATCCGTGTTACTATGATCAATATTATAACTAGAGATAGTTCATTAGCCCGTAGAGTTTTTAGAAAATCTTAGCTTCAGTGCTCCTGTTGATACCGATGTCCACGATTCCTCTGGGGGAGCTTCCTTCACCCTCGTATAGTGGATCCAGGAGCTAATCCCTTCTACTTTTACTGCGGTGTATGTGGTCAAGAGCACGAGGTAAGGTCCCTTCCATTTTTCTTTTAGTGGTTCATCTTTCCAGGTCTGGATGTAAACCAGATCTCTGGGCTTAAAGTTATGTACCGGAGAGTCCAAAGGAAGCGGAGCCCGCTGGTTGAGATATCTGTGTAAAGAGGATAATACCCGCGAGAGAGAGAGCAAATAATCTTTTAAAATTTCTTCACCTTTAATGTGTATCTGATCACTCCGGTTACCCACCTCAGTGACGGGATACGGTTTTCCATACAATATTTCAAAGGGGCTTATCCCTTCCCTCACTCGAGGAGTAATCCTAATTCTCATCAAGGCAATCGGTAGAATGTCTACCCATTTCAGTTGGGTTTCTTGACCTAATTTAGAGATTTGTCTTTTAAGGGTCTGATTCATCCTTTCTACCTTCCCACTGGACTGTGGTCTCCAAGGGGTATGCAGATCCCACTTCATCCCAAGGAATTTAGATACCCCCTGGATTATTTCCAAAATAAAGTGAGGTCCTTTGTCTGAGGATAATCCCTCAGGTACTCCAAATCTGGGGATTATTTCTTTTAGTAGTATCCTAGTTACTTCCCTAGCCCGATTGTTGCGACAAGGGAAAGCCTCAGGCCATCCAGAAAATGTATCCACTAAAACAAGTAGATACTTATACTGTCTGCACTTTGGTAGTTCAGAGAAATCTATTTGCCAGTATTCCCTAGGGGTTATTCCTCTTTTTACATCACCTGCTGGCGGCTTTCTTTGTATTTTGGGATCATTTACACAAGTTTCATCTCTTTGCTATTATATCTGCATTTGTCTGCATTTTTGGCCCTACAGCGTATCTCTTTAACACCGCTTATCATAGCATTGGCTCCCATGTGAGTTTCTTCATGTAGTTTCTTGAGGAGAGCTTCCATCATTTTTTTAAATTTCATCAAAACTACTCCGACACTCTGGAGTCCATTCTAACAACTCCCCCGGGCCCTTTGTGGCTGCATATATGGGTTTGGCTAGGAGTCCAAACTTGGGGATCCACATCCGGCAGAATCCGGCCATTCCCAGAAACCCCCTTAGCTGCTTTTTTGGTTTTGGTACTGCTATTCGGCATATAGCCTCCTTCCTTTCTTCCCCTCGTGCTCGTTGTCCTTTTGATATATTAAAACCAAGATACCGGACTTGCTCCTTAGCAATTTGGGCCTTCTTCTTCGAGACCCTGTATCCAGCCAGTCCCAGAAAGTTTAGCAGGCTTACTGTAGCTTCAGTACAAGTCTGTTCAGTATCTGCTCCAATTAAGATATCATCCACATACTGTAAGAGAGTAACATTATCATTATTAGTTCGCCATTGTTCTAATTCTTTGGCCGGTACTTCACCGAACAAAGTGGGACTATTTTTAAATCCCTGGGGAAGAACGGTCCAACACAGTTGTCCTTTCCTTCCAGTAGTCGGATTCTCCCATTCAAAAGCGAAGAGTGTTTGACTCTGTTCATCCACTGGAATGCAGAAGGCGACATCTTTTAGGTCCAACACTGTAAAATAGGCATTGTTTTCGGGTACAGATGCTAACAAAGTATAAGGGTTAGACACCGTAGGATGTATGTCTTTGGTTATCCAATTTATAGCCCTCAAGTCCTGCACTAATCAGTAATCCTGGGAGTGAGGCTTTCTCACCAATAAAATCGGTGTATTGTATTCAGATTGACATTCTCTGAGCAGTCCATATTGAATAAAGGTATTTGTCAGGGCTTCGAGGCCCTTGAGAGCTTCCAGCCTAATAGGATGTTGATGCACCCTTACTGGTTTTGCCCCCTCTTTTAGTTCTACTTTAATCGGACTCACTTTTTTGCTTTACCTGGGTTTTTTGAAGCCCATACCAGGGGAATTACCGCATTTAATACAGCGTCTGGAATATTCTCTTCAATTTCTTCTGATGTTTCATCTGTCAGCAAGCAGATCTGAGCTCTCCAGGCGGTTTCAGGCGGGATATGGAGCTGTACAGCATTCTTAGAAAAGGTTACTTGTGCATTTAGTTTGCATAATAAATCTCACCCCAGTAAAGGTAGGGGGCATTCCGGCATGTATAGAAACTCATGAATTAATTTAGCTCCCCCAATTGTGCATTCCATTGGTTGTAAAAATGGCCTTAACATTCTTCTTCCCTTTGCCCCAACAATAGGTATAGTTACTTTACTTAGAGGTCCTTTACAACTGGTGACTACTGAATGAGTAGCCCCACTGTCAATTAAAAAAATCTGTGGTCTCGTTCCCCAGCTTAACTGGAACCAGGGGATCAGCTGGGGAGACTTTAATGTTCTCCCCCGGTCCCCTTCATTCATTGTCTGAATCTTCTAACATAATAAGATTAGCATTTTCTATATGATCCCGTTCCTTTGGCCTCTTTCGTTTCGGGTGCTCATTTTTCCGGTGTCCCTCCTGTTTACAGACCGCACACTGATTTAGCCCTAAAGGGGTTCGTTTTTGCGGACCTCTTCCCTGCATTATTCCACCACATCCTCCTCTTCCTTTGCTTTTTTCTCTGCCCTTCCCTTCAACATCATTTCCATTTATCGCTGCTGCCAGCAAAGATGCGTGCAACTTTATTTTGTTCTGTTTTTCTTTTCTTTCCCTCTCATCTCGATTGTCATAAACCTCATACGCTATCTCTGTCAATTGTGAGATTGACACTCCCCCAGCTCCATCAACTTTCTGCAGCTTTCTCCTTATATCCCGACTCGACTACCCAATAAACAACATATATTGAACATCCTCTGATTTGCCTCATCATCCGGATTCAAGTCCATCCATTTTCTAGCTACCTCACATAGCCTTTCGTAAAAGGCAGATGGATTTTCCTCCGGACCCTGCCTTACCTCATAAAGGTTAGACACATTCTTCGATTTAGGCACTCCATGCTGAACCCCATATAGTATCAGCTGCTGATACTGCTTCAGTTGAACCCTCGTTCCCCCCCCATTAGGATCCCATTCTGGGTCCCTTTTAGTAGGTAGGAACTCCTCAGAATCTTCTTGCCTGTTTCTCCTTCCCCCTTCTTCCCTGGCCCTTTCAATCACCATTCTCTTTTCCTCTGCCGTAAAGAATGTATTTAGCAGAGCCTGTATATCTCCCCAGTTGGGATTATGTGTTAACATTATAGCTTCTAATAGTTGATGTATTCCGTCAGGGTTTCCCCTATAGGATCCAACAGATTGTTTCCAATTTAACAGCTCAGAGGTAGCGAATGGAACATGTACAAAAACCAGCAGTCCTTCTGGTCCCACCGCCTGTCTCAGGGGAGCCTGTGTAACTGGTTGAGTGTGCCCCCTAGTCCGGCTGGAAATGGGGCTAAAATTCTCATTGCCCGATTGTAAATTAGGATCAATTATCGATTGTCCGGCACTATTTTTGTATGAAGGTGGGGCTGTCGGGACTAACAGTTGCACATCCTCCTGCTCTTCTCCCCCTGCAATCTTTCTATCATCACAGCCTATGCAACAAGCACTCTCCTTTTTCTCAGAAGCTGTATCCATCACTAGGTCAGTCTTTAGCTTACATTTTTTCTGAATATCAGGTTTTCTGTATAGAGTCATAAAAGCATCAACATAAGGCACTTCATCCCATTTCCCCGTCCGACGGCAAAACGACAGCAATTGTAATATAGTATTATAGTTTACCGATCCATTTTCTGGCCAGACCTCATCATCACCCAATTTATAATTTGGCCACCATTGATTACAATATCTTTTCATTTTATCTTTAGTCATCGGATCTCCCCCAAACTTATTCCAATTTTTCAAAATACACCCCAAAGGGCTACAGGGAGGAATCGTGGATTGGCTTGCTCCCATTTTAGCCGAATTTACCTATTTGCCGGCTTTGACTCCCTTGGTCGGTAATTACCCTTCTGACCCCTTTAGTCAGTAGTTACCACTCTGACCCCCCTTGGTCAGTATGCGCACTCAGTTCTGACCCCCCTGGTCAATTAAGGCAACCCTTGCCGAACGTCTACGTGCGACTTTATGCGCCCCACCGGCGACTTGATGCGCACTCGGCTCTGACCCCCCTGGTCAATTACGGCACCCCTTGCCGAGCGTCTACGTGCGACTTTACCCTTTCACCTTCCACGGGAGTCATTGAATTTGTAATTAAATTTTATACTCACCAATCCAAGGATTCATTCCCCTTTCACCCTGATACAAATATCTCTGGTCGGCGTTGCACCTTTGAGTCGCTTGTCGCCCCGGCTTCGGAGGGAATCCGGAGGAGTCCCCGATCAATAGGTCGGTGCGCGCTGGAGCTCAGTCCGGTCCGGTCCGCTGTCGGGGACGGCAAGACGATCCGGGCAAGGCCTTATGGCTGTCCCATCTGGGTCGCCAAAATGTTGTCCCAAAAATTCTTTCACCCGGTGTGCAAAAAAGCCGATTAACACACAGAGTTGAGATATTTGTTTATTTCATGTCTGCGCAGAGATGGGCGCTAGGTGGTAACTCCACAAAGCCAGCACGCCTGGTTAACACGCGGTAAAGCATTTTATACCTTTCGAGCAACAGTTATCAGTATTTTTACTGTTTTGCTTAGTTACTCTCGTTCCTATTGGTTCTCGCAAGTCTCATCTCCACTTAAAGTCGCAGTGTCCTCCTTTTTTACTGCGCATGTTCTGTGAGGAAGGGGCTTCTGTTGGTAGGGGGCTCTCCCTACCCAAGGGTGGGTTTTCTAGTACGTTAGTTAGGATAGTTCACTCACAGTTCAAGTAGCTCTTTGGTTGCCCCTGTGCTTATCTTGGTATTTCTTTACCCACTGACTTACTTATGGTGTCATCTTGTTTCTCTTCTCAAGGTCACGCCTCGTTAACTAAATAGCATCCTTTGCTTTTGTTTCTCGCATATCTCCAACAGCAGGGGCGGGATGAGAGGCAGGGAGGGCGGGACAGAGAGCCGGGGGGGCGGGACAGAGAGCCAGGGGGCGGGACAGAGAGGCAGGGGGCGGAACAGAGAGGCAGGGGGAGGCACAGAGAGGCAGGGGGCGGGACAGATTGGCAGGGGGCGGGACAGAGAGGCAGGGGGCGGGACAGAGAGGCAGGGGCGGGACAGAGAGGTGGGGCAGGACAGAGAGGCAGGGGCGGGACAGAGAGGCTGGGGGCGGGATGAGAGGCAGGGGGCGGGACAGAGAGATGGGGCGGGACAGAGAGACGGGGGCAGGACAGTGGCAGGGGCGGGACAGAGAGACAGGGGCGGGACACAGAGGAAGGGGGCGGGACAGAGAGGCAAGGGGTGGGACTGAGATGCAGGGGGCGGGACAGATAGGCAGGGTGTGGGACAGAGAGGCAGGGGGCGGGATGAGAGGAAGGGGGCGGGAGGAGAGGCAGGGGGCGGGTTGAGAGGCGGGGGGGATGAGAGGCAGGGAGGGCGGGACAGAGAGCTGGGGGCGGGACAGAGAGCCAGGGGGTGGGACAGAGATGTGGGGGGGCGGTACAGAGAGGCAGGGGGGCGGGACAGAGAGGCGGGGGGTGGGACAGAGATGTGGGGGGCGGGACAGAGAGGTGGGGGGGCGGGACAGAGAGGCGAGGGGCGGGATGAGAGGCTGGGGGGGCATGAGAGGCAGGGGGCGGGATGAGAACCAGGGGGCGGGACAGAGGGACAGGGGCGGGACAGAGAGGCAGGGAGGCGGGACAGAGATGCAGGGGGTGGGACAGAGATGCAGGGGCGGGACAGAGACGTGGGGAGCGGGACAAGAGGTGGGGGGTGGGACAGAGAGATGGGGCGGGACAGAGAGGCAGGGGGCGGGATGAGAGGCAGGGGGCGGGAAAAAGAGATGGGGCAGGATGAGCGAGACGGGGGCGGGACAAGAGATGGGGGGGCGGGAAGAGACGGGGGCGTGGGAAGAGACGGGGGCGCGGGAAAAGGACTTCAGTGTTAACACCAAAGTTGACAGTGAGGCAATCCTGTTCAACAAAAGTCTGACCCAAACTTGCCAGATTGTCTCTACACAGTTGTAAGCTCCTGGAACAACAGAGAAGGGATTTGAAAAGGAAATTTAGCCTTATTCCATTTAGCCTTGCTTTAGGAGATGGCAATCACTAGTTTCTTCCCTCTCAGCTTTTTACAAAGAGACTTTTCTTACAAACCGGTTACGGACAAGTCACCATGGTACCTGGCGTAGGCACTCGTTGGCAACTAAAGCATCAGGAGAAACATCTGTCTGATGACACGCTGGGCACCTCTCTGCCTCAGATTCCAGCTGTGCTCTTCTACTACCTCTCAAGAATCGGAATCATCCAAATAGTTTTTAGCCAAACTAAGGAAATTTGCGGGGTTCCAATCAATTATAAAAACCCGTAGATGATGAATGGGTGAATATGGTCTTGAATTGAGAGCACGAAGCTGCAAATATTCAACAGTGTAAAAAATTGCTAGCATGCAGCAAAGGACTGGACAGTTTTGATATTTCCCTCTCGTAACATTTGGAGAGGTAGACTAGGCCGTGTCTTGATGTTTCGGCTAGTCTTTTTTCCACTCTCCAGTACAGTGAGAAGGCCCCAAGCTCAAGCTTCGTGAATAAAACCCATCTCAAAAAACCATTAGCAGGCTCGACTTCTGAAGGTTTTAACCACCTCTCCCCTGGAGAAGAAGGTGCATTAAATGCCTAACTAGCCCTTTGTTGCAGACCACAGTAAGGCACCAGAGATGCCTATGTAAGTCTGGAGGAGAGACAGGGCTGTGGACAAACTAAATGCCTTCAGTATCCAATACTCTAATCCCCTGCACAATGAGGCACTCTTCTCAGACTCGTCCTTCCCCATGGAAGGAGGATTTCACTAGATACCTGACAAGGGAAAAAAGCTTGCTGCCTTTTTTTTTCCCTTTAGACGCTTTCCTACTCAGGGTATACTTCAGTATTAAACAGAACTGGGAAGAAAGTCATTTCGTTCTCTCCTATTGCTGCTTTCACAAGATCAGCTGTGATGTTTTAAATTAACAAACATGGGACTAACACATTTGTCGCAAGAACTCTGTCCACAGCAGGCAAGAGCAACTGCACCGGTCATTGTAGCGTTACAAATGAGACAGAACAACTCATCTGGAATAGGATCGGAGGAGGAGGAGGAGGAGGAGGAGGAGGAGGACGGCCTCTCCGGTAAAGAGGGAGGCTTTTCCTTCTTTCCTCTAGCATAAGCTTCCCTGGAGCGGGGGTGGGGAAGGAAAAAGAAAAAAGTTAAAGATGGGTAAAGGAAAACTTTTCTAGGCTTTGGATTTTATCCAAGGAAGGTAAGAGATGGAATTCTTCTCGCTCCACAGGAGCCTGCTAAAATGGAGGCATTTAGTTTAAACCACTTCCCTGGAGCCACACCACTACAAGAGGGAGGGGGGAACAACTTCCCTTCTGCAGAACTCTCCCATTCCTTGCATCAACTACGAAATTACCTCCGACTAGAACAATCATTTGTCCACAGCTCCAAATCAGCTGAAATGAATCCCACCTCTCCGTCGCCAGACGGGAAATGGCAATTGCAGGCGCAGGATGAAGTTAGCCTCCTACTCATTACATTTGAGAACTGCAAGAAGTCTACCTTACAGCTGCTACAAAAGGAGATCCCTGACAGAAAAACACAAGTGCTACCGAGTGCATTGTCAAACAGCCACTGCTGTCAGCACCCAGGAGGATTCTCTTAGTTGAGTGCAACAGGAAAACTTCACTCTCTTTCACACATGGGATCGGATAAAAGGCAGAGACGGGGGAAGCCTCAGGCCGACAGCTACTTGTTCAAGTTTGCCAGAAGCCTTTGAAACATGAACAGAAGCAAAAGGCGCTTTCAAAGAGAACCACTCCCCTCCAAACACTACCAAAATGGTTGCCAGAAAGACGCATTCTTAGCGTACCACCACTTCAAGCAACTGCCAGGGGCATCGACAGCAGCACCACCCTCGTTTAAGACTACAAAGCATCACAGATAGGAAGGTTAAGATACAACGACAAGGCTTCCTCCCCCGTAATTACAGACGCTGGCCAACTTGCTTGCATTGCCACGCAGACATTTACGCGTGCTTTCTCTCGTTCCCTTTTGGGTCAGTCCCATTAATTCCATACTTACGCATGAAGAGTTGGTATCGCATATTTGCCAGCGTTTGTCACCAGAGCGCCCTTGGGATTGGGATCTTTCACCTCCAGCATCAAACTCCTTGCAATCCCTGTGCTCTTCTTCATTCCGGGAACACGCTCAAAATCTTTCTCCTGTTAAGCAAAGAAATGCAGACATAGCTCACCTCAAGACCCACACCTCAAAGGACATTTCAATGATTCTTTGAAGCACCAAAAGCCTTTCATCCTCTCCTTTTACCTCGCCTCAGGCTTCCTCGACTGAAAGACTTCTTTTCCTCACTGAATAGAGCCGGGATGCTCCAAAGCCTTGAGCAGGGTTTTGAACTCAGTCGACATGCCTGGGCTTAACTGCCGGTTCCTTAAGGGTGCAACATCCCTTGGCTCACCACCCACCCCGAGAACAGACACAAACCCGCTCCTCCTCCAAAGCGCAATTCACAGTGAGGGCTCCATTCAGGGCTCTCACTCAGTCACGGCACAAACCGCTAGACGTGAAGGCTGAATTCAGACCTCACACAGATACATTCAGTCACTAACATGCAATACCGGCATCAAGACGTGACGGTAGCATCGTAGCTTTGATTTTCTCTTCGGCGGAAGCATTGGCTTCAGCCACACTGCCAGTCTCCTTAACGCCTAACTAGTTGACACACCCAGTAGAAACACAGGTAAGCCCACACAGCCAAAGACAACACCACTCACCCAAGCCTCTAAAGAGCAGCACAACGCTAGCCCAGGTTGCAGGAAAACACCGGCTTCTACAAAACAGAGGTGGGCTGAAGATGTTCTGGGCAGTCCTTGCGCCATCACAGGCTCTTTACGTGCCTGGGACCCTGCCTGAAAAGAGCATTCTGGGGCACTCAAAACCTTAGGCTCTCTTTGCACCTTCCACAAAGACTTGGGTAACCAATCCCATTTGCTTCCAAGTGCACTGAAGCTATGTCTAGAAAGAATTGCACTCTCCACTCTTTTTCAACTGACTTTTAAGCTCCAGACCAGTTGAAAGAGAAGACGGCCACTGGACACTGGAGGGACAAAGAGGTGTGCAAGTAGCATTATGGACATTTGGCAGCATTACAAGGACACGCAAGGCAGGAGTCGGGGAACTTGGTTTTGCTTGCTGACATTCAGCTGCAGACACAGAAGCATGAAAAGGAATCAAGCTTTTTAGGATCCCTCAGCAAGACAAAAGATTCTCTTCACTAGAAATTTGACCATCACGTGCTGTAGGCACTCCAAACTGCGTGTTCCCCCGCTACTCACTTCTTCATATTGTGTGATTTAACTACAGTAAGCACAGCCTGCAGTTTTTTCCAGTTGACTGTGTCCTTTTAACACACAAATTGTCACATAGACCTTATCCAGAACTAGATCTTCACATTATTGAAGCCAGCTGATCTTTTTTTAAGTAGTATTTGTTCAAATGTTTTTATTACACACTGGTCCAGATACCAGCAGGGTCTAAGGGAGTGACTCTCAATGATTTGGACCTTCAAACACCTATCATTCAGATCAACCACTCATGTTTTTCTTCTTATATGCATTCATTCACAAAAGCAACCAACGAGTTTCAACGTTTTATTAAATGGTTGCTTCATAGGGACAGTTTTTTCTCAACAGTAACATAATCGAGATCGACATCTATGAAAGCGTGTCCATTAACATTTACAGACAGCTTTACAGATACTTGACTAATTTGTTTGAACCCAAATGGTTTACAAAACACATCCAAAACCCACAAAACATTACTAGGAATAGACCAAAACTCAAATATGGCATTTCATACATACTAATAATCAAACAGAAACCTTTGAACAACACATTGCCTCCATGCTAAGCCACTCTGCACTAAAGAGGTTAGAGTAAGTAACCGTTTTGAGCTGCTTTATTGTTATGTTCCTGCATTTTTTGGAAATGCTTAAATTTTCTCGAAATTTTAAATGAGTACGCCACTTGGACAGTTTTTCACATTTTAGAGTAAAACTTCACATGAGTTTACGGAACCACGGACACGGTTAGGGACAGCACTAATGGAGACCAATTTCTTTTGGTGGCTACCTTCCAAACTAATTTCTTTTTTTTTTTTTTTCTTCCCAAGGGTCCACAATTTAATTTCTGCAGTGAGAGAGGGAAGAAGTTACCAGTGGGAAGAGATTTCTCTTTCTTGGAAATGAACTCCAGCCTTTCTTTTCAGAAGAAAGAACTAGCTCCTCTGCATTAGGCCCTGCCTCCTCCAATCTTTGTCACTTGAAAGACTAGGAATTTAATTGGCTAGCACTATGCCTTTTCCCAAAGTGCCATCGCTAGTGCTTTCCCAGACAAAGTTACACACTGTTGAGCAAAAAATGCCAGCAGTTCCATAGCAAAACATGGCATTACAACAGTTTCAGCAGGTCACATCTGCTAATATGCCACACATACCCATTGGTATATTCCTAGAAACAATTCGGTACATTTACACAAGTTACACAGTCTGCGCTCAAACCAATCAGATTGTGTTGTCCACTGTCTGTACACTACAATTTATGAAATTGTGCAGCATTCAAAGAATGGATCTACAGTGACTAGAAGTTCAAAAACAGCCAGGCAATTGTCCACGTTCCAGAAACGCTTCTATTGTGGCTGTTGCAAACCCCCCTGAAATGTCTGTAACTTACAGCCAATTAAATTCTTCTGTAAAAATTGTGGTAGCTTCCAACGCAAAATTAACGAAACGTATGAAAAATGGTAAAGAGCTTCTGAAGGGTTTCTTCTTTGTGCCTTGAAGATGAGTAATACTGCAACATTACGCTGAGGCTGATAAGGTACTCCCCTTCTATCTTCCCAACTGGGAGCTACTCTTTACAGGATAGTATCAAAAGATACACACTTCTCAAAGTCAAAATAAATACTTTAAATTATTAAATATTAAATTACAGTTTTCTTCACATGACAACAGTTACCCAGCTATAGATCACAGTACAACATTTAAAAATACAAAGCAAAGACTTTTTTTTGTGAAGTATTGGACAAGAATATCTATATCTACCTTAATAAGCTGGGCCAGAGAAAGAGACGCAGAAGAGTCATCAATCTGTTCACAAAAAAGTAAACACATATTCAAGTTCTACAATCAAAACATAGCCATAGTTAACCTCTACTGTAGTCTGAAAGTCTGCGCTATATCCTCCGAGGGTCACTGAAAGGGGCATTTCCAACCTAGTGTAATTTGGATTCGTTCAAAACAAAGTCCAAAGCTATGACAGCTCAAGAGTGCCTATGTGGTTCATGAGAAGAAACTAAAATAAGCAAACCCGCCTGAGACCAACTTAGTGCTCCACAATATCTCAGAGAGGGACCCTTGGCAAATGCTCACAACTGCTTACAAGTCGAAGGGGTAAGGAAGCTGTCCGTTTCCAGCTAAAGAGGATTTTTAAAAAATACTGCAGTTTATTTGAGAAGGAAGCACCATTACAGGAAACTTATTTTCCGTGTAGTTTGCAAATTAATCAGTACATCTCTCATCATGGATAAATGCACACAATAGAGTTGCCTGTCAAAAGAAAGCACAGGCACATCAGCCCTGAAACATGAACTCTGCCCCTCCCGTCACTAAGTTTAAAAATGCCAAACTCACCATACCTCACGAGACCCAAAGAAAAACACCAATCCAAAACATCACCCATAAAAGTAACCCACCACTTTGTCTACAAAGAAATAAACTGCTCCAATTCTTGAAATACAGGTATTTCCCATGACAGAGGAGCCTATCAAAACTGAGAAAACTCATTTCTTGTATTTTATTAGACCCCAGGCCATACTATCCAAATTAGTTTGGCAAGTGTGAGAATAGATATTATTCTCCTTGCTATCAGACCAAACCCAATTTTGGATGATGATGAAAACATGGATTCAGAGCACAGTCCTGTCATTTTTTTCTCCATTGCAACCACACTCCTCCCTCCCAGCTGCCTACTGGAACAGCTTGCAGGAATGAAGTCCTCAGGCCACTAGTTAGTAATGGACTGCAGTGTTTAATCAGAACTAAGACTGAAGGGCAGCTTGTCCACAAGTAAAAAGGGTAACTCTTATCTTGTTCCTTTTCCACTCTCTTGAATTGTATTATGCCACAAGCAGCAGTTAAGCTTACACTAGTAAAACATGATCAGAAAGACACTCGAGTCACTGCTTATTATGCCTTAAGTTGTTCAAAAACGTAGACTGAAATTGCACAAGGTAAACTGAACAGCTCTCCTCAAGAGGTCACGAAATGGATCAGAAGAGAGATGCAAACCCTTCCTTGGAAAAAGCTCTTGTCCTTTATGACCTAATGTAGTGGAAGAATTCAAGGGAGCAGTTTTAGCAGACTCGGGGGGGGAAAAAAAATCTACATGCAGAAGACGATTCCTCGCTCCAGTTAATCATGCCTTCTCTATATGGTTAGGAAAGCACACACAACATATTATTAAGGTCTTGAAAATGTGCCTTTGGAGAGGAACAGCCAGATCTGGAAAAAGAGACCTTCCTTCCATTGCAAGTCGTACCAGAAGATTCAACTTTCCTTCTTTTCAGAACATTTTGTACCTAGTTCTGTTCAAAAGGAAGTCTGGCAAAATCAAGATCTAGACTGTCAAGATCTTCCTTCTGTTAAAAAGGAAGCGGCAAATCAAGATCTCGACCACTACCAGTCAAGTAGTTCCTTGTCTTAGATCTCTGGTCACCCAGATCCAACAAGGTACTGCAGGCAGAAGTTAAGAAAAATGACAGGGATTTTACCCACAAATGCTCCAGGCTCTAACCTTGTGCCAAAATTTGTAGGCTGGGTTTTAGATATTTTCATTTGCAGACAAACTTATTAAACTAAACTGCTTCATCAGATCAAGTGGAAAGAGCAAATGCAGAACTTTAGAATACCACTTTGTGTAGCAATGATATTTAAATTCATGGCAATCTAGTAAAGACAGTTATGTACTCAGAGGGGCCCAAACGATATCACCTCAATTACACAGCTTGAGGAACAAATACCCAACTATTTAAGGACATGAAAAGGAACCATTTCGCTGCACAGAACTGTCTGCAAAACGTATGGGATAGGTTGGGTTTGGTATTTGTTTGAACCCCCAAGTCAAAAGAAAGAAACAGTACCAAGTCGAACAATAATGGTTTCTCAGTGGTTTCTGATAACATTTTCAAAAACCATTAAGCAAAATAAGTATTTAAAACCAAAAGCTGAGGGATACAGAGTGAAAAGGACAAAAAATACACTCCAAATAATTTTTATTGCAAGAAACAAAAAGCACACAACAACCTATACAAACATACGCATTACTAGCTATAGACAGACAGATGGAGAACATGGCACCATGTTCAGTTGTGCAAACCTTGAACCTACATGATCTGAAAACGATCATACGTTATCTGTACAACACAAAGTCATACAGGAAATATTCTAGCATATTCCATATGAAATGCAAGGCATTACTAGGCACAAATACCAATATTCACATTAGAACTGTGCAAATGATAGCATTACTCAGTTCTTCCTAGGCTGAATCAAAGACATTGTATTTACAACACAGACTACGTTTTACTGGAAATTATACTAAGGCACTGTTTGGAAAATTCATACAAGGCTACATTGTTTAGAGGTAAGGGCAGTGTGTAGAAAACAGTGTGAGGTTGTGGTTTTACATACGGCTTTTGATGTTCCACTCACTGGCTCAGTTCGACTTCTAGAAGAAGAAATAAAGGTGATCAGAACTTAAAATAAAGCACTGGTACCCAACAGAAAGCAGTGAAAACAGATTGTAAAACCTGAGCATCAAAACATTATGTTCTGATAGTCTAGTGAATGTGCAAATTTATTCGTATACATAAACTGTTCTCTCTCGGTACATTCAGTGCAACTAAAAAAAACCCCCAAATCCCATTTCTGCTTTGTCACCAATTACCCTAAGACTTTCAGATATCTACCATGCTTAGCCATGAACGTGCCAAAATACCAAATGCGTTACATATGCTATATTGACTCAAAATAGTAGCAGAAATGTCACCTGAAAGCAGTTCCTAGGGTTTTGTGTGATTGAGGATGCCCCGTGACAAAAAAAAAAGGTCTCAATTGCCAGAACTTGCTTTAAGATAATCTTAAAAATGCTACAATATTTTAGGAAATATTTATTACATTTGAAAACTGTATTTTTTTTGAAAAACATTTTTTTTTTTTTAAAAACCACAAGCTAATAACATCTCCTAATTGTGGTGGAGAGGCATCGCTTTAAGAAGGCTGGAAAACATGACCATTCAAACAATGCTAACGTAGCTGATATAGAACTGGACTGTATGAATACATAAATGACAGCAGGAATCCTGTAGTCAGGATTGCATTTGAATTTCTGTAATTTTAATCAAGGCACCTGATTCTCTGTCCTCTGTAAATCTTAGGAATACAGAATTAAAACCTGGAGCACAGATATCAGCTGCGAGTCAAAACAGACTTAGAAAGATAACTAGCGCCATTTGGTAACGTGCTAAACTGCTTACTGAGTTTCAGGTTGGGAAAGGATTAACCATTCCTTCATTGTCCTCGCACAAAAGGCAATACGCTTTAGGATATTGTTCTTTTTCTCTTGCCTGAAATGGACATGGTCTTTAGGAAACTCACAGGAATCACTTATGAATGGAACTTCTGGTTTGCATGGTTCGCCAGCTGGCAACCCTTGGTCTTCCTCTACAGCTAGTGTGCAAAAACCCAGATGTGGGGCATAAGAATACCTGCCAGATCCCGCCCCCTCTCCTCCAAAAGCAAGAAATAGTCAAACACTGAGACTCAGACTCTTCTGAGATGGGAACAAATTAGAAGTTTACACTACAATGCCTATCTGTCTTTCCTAGAAAAGCAAACACATAGAAGAAGGAACCTCTCCACGCAGAGGGAACAGGATCTACAGCTTGGCTCTCAGAAAAATCAACCCCAAGAACAAACCCAAGAGGATCATCTTCAAAGTTACCATTGTTGCAGTTTGAGCCCCATGTCCCAGCAGGCCTAGAAATGTAAGTCTACTTTGGGACAGACACATTAAAATCTACCCCATGACAACACAAATGAACAGCAGCTTTCACAAGAAAGATACAACCGGAATGCCTCTGTAAGCTAATAGCCAGAAAAAAAGCTAACACACTGAAACCCCTCACAAGGAATACAATCCTTTATGGATACTTACCTAACATATGTTTTGCTGGTAGCTTTAACTCCTCCAGCAGGGAGTCTTCGAACTACTGATGAGTTCCTAGGAATCAGGCCGTTCTCATCTGTGTACTCTGAAAACAACACAAATACAGAAAAAAACATGAGTCGATTTGTAAGAACGTATAGTCATATGGAATTACACAGCACTTCAGAGAATCCCTTTACAGATAGAAAAGCAAAATTTTATAAACCCACTTCTAAATGGGGAACCCCTTTATCTATCACTGAGTCCAGGCACCCAACCAACCAGGAAGACAAACAGGATGAACTGGTGGACGGCAGGAGGAGGAGGAGGAGGAGGAGGAAGGGGATGAAGAGGACGAGGAACACAGAAGGAGAAGGAGAACAAGGAGGAAGAAGAGAAAGAAAAGAAGGAAGAGGAAGAACATGAGGAGGAGCAAGAGGAGGAGAAAGAAGAGGTGGAGGAGGAACACAGGGAGCACTCAGAAGAGGAACAGGTGGCACAGGACTAGGAGCAGGCGGAAGAACAGGAAGAGAAGAAGGATGAGCAGGAGGAGGAACAGCAGAGAGAGGAACAAGATACAGAACAGGAGGACAAACATGAGAAAGAAGAGAAAAAAAGAGGAGGAAGAGGAGTAGGAGGAGAAGGGGGAGGAGGAGGTAGAGGGGCAGGAGGAGGAGAAGGCGGAAGGAAAAGGAGAAGGAGAATGAAGAGGAATGCGAATACGAGGAGGAGGAAGGTGAAGAGAAGGAAGAGGAGGATGACATACAGGATGAAGAGGAACAGAACAAAGAGGAGGCGGGGGAGAAAGAGGAGAAGAAGGAGCAGGAGGAGAAACAAGAAGAGGATGAGCAAGAGGATGAACAGGAGAAGAAGGATGTCTACAGGAGAAGGAGGATTAGGATGAAGTGGTGGAGGAGGAGGAGGAAGGGGGAGGAAGAGGACGAGGATGAGGACAACTACAGCAACGACAAACGGGGCAAGGACAGACAGAAGGAGGAGAAGAAGGGTAAAAGAACGACAATGAAGAGGAGAAGGAACAGGAGGTGGAGGAAGATGATCAGGAGGAGCAAGAGGGGGAGGAGAGGAGGAAGCATTGCAAGCCAAATGTTCCACGGCACACACACAGCAATGTACAACGAGAAATTACAAACAAACATTTGTTTGTTGAACAAGTCCCCATGGTCACCTTTTTCTCCTTTTCCCTTCCAGGTGACACTGGACAAGCCCCAGGCACCTGCAGCCATTCGCTGTACACAACTCCCCTGATGCTGGGGAGAACACAACTGCCCTGATGTTTCATAAAACAACGTACCCCCACAGATTTTCTCTGTTCACCTGGAGCTGGGGGGAAGGTGTGTATGTGGGTGACGATGATCTGCTTTATCCCTTTAAGTTTTATACCTCAGCAAAAACACTGCAAGACTCAGACTAGAGGACAGCACTGAAATCCAAGGGTAAGCCACCAAGTTGCAACAAAACAGGGCAAACTCAGCTAATTAATAGGCATTAAGCGTGCTTGCACAGCGGCTTCACAGGAACAAAGACTCAAAAGTGAATGGCAACAAGCAACCTCATGGCCAAAGCCAAGCAGTTTTTTGGACTGTAAAAAGGAATATGTGAGTAGCCTTACGATTGCACAGAAGGAATCAAGAATTGGAACACGAGGTCCTTCTCGGGCTCCCAGCCAAGAGGCACCTTTATGGCCAGCAGTAAAAAGGGGGTTTAGCCAGTGTGTACGTCTGCTGCCTTCTCTCCTGGACCCACGCGTGAACTAGAAGAGAAGAAAAGTGCAAGCAAATCCAGTTCGGTCAAAGTTCAAGTCAACATTTCAACAGCCAAAACTCTGGAGAGTTACGCTGACCCTTACTTAGATATTTAGTTTATCTTCCTTTCACGTGTAACTAAGCACATTCCCTCCTACCCACAGTCTTTCCTCCCAGCCTCCCAGCTCTCCTACATAAGAAACAGAAGCTCCATAAGCTACAACAGAAAAAAAACCCGCTCTGGTGAACACCAAAACACCCATGACTTTCTCAAACTCTTCCCCGCCCCAGCTGAGAGTCAAGCGACAGGATCTCCTAAAGCCTCTTCCACAGGCACTGCCCTGAAAACCCCCCACTGCTTCTCTACTAGTGCACAAAGAGATTGGGAAGAGTTTCATTTTGAAGGCGAGGTAGACCCTTGCTGAAATTAGACAAGTAAGTTTGAACGAGGAGAAGCCCTTTGCCTTGCATCTGGCAACCAACAGGGATGGGGACCCAGCACCACAGACCACTGCCATGCACAAACCACCACCCTGCGCACAGGGAAAGCATGACAAGTCAGATGTGGTACCCAATAACGCCAAAAAATGGCTCTTCACACCACTTCTCTGTACGACCAGGTTAGTTCTTTTAGGCGGACACAGAAATCAGAAGTGAAATCAGAAGTCGTCTTCTTTCCCTGCAGTAGACTTGTAAGGAGATATTGCCAAAGAATGCAAAAGCAACCAAAAAAAGTTAAAGCAGGTACTTTCATCCTCACTAGGTGCCTGTCATTGAAGTGCTTCTCACATCCTCTTCTCTACTCTAAGGGTCCTCACTTAAGATGCATTGGAGTTACATTACTGTTAAGCAGACACCGCTACCCGACATTTCTCTAGACTGAAGGCTGACAGCAGCGGACAAGGACAGTCCCTTCTGGATATCTCACTCCTGGCTAGAAATCCTAGAGGCTTCCTTTCAGGACAGAAATCCAAAGAGCTGCAATAAGCTTTTGAAATCAAGCACAGCAAACAAAAAGCAAACAAACCAACCAAAACTGGCAGGTAAACCTCTGAGGCACTAATGAGGAACAAAAGGTCTCCCGTTAAGTCCACTACCCCTCACAAAACAGACAAGGGGCTTAAAGAGATGACTGCAAAGAAACCGCAAATGGAAGAGAACCCTGATCACTGCAGCACAAGCGACCAACGGGCAAAACGTAGCACTGACCTTCCTCCTGCTCCTCCTACGAGCTCTTCGCCAGCCACGTCCACAGCCACGCGCTCTGTCCCTGCCCCTCCCTTTCGCTCCCCCCTCCCTTCTCCCTCTCACCCTTTCCCCTCTCTTCCTCTCTCCTGCTCCCTCTCCCAGTTCTCGCTCACTCCGCTCTCCTGCTGCCTCTTCTGTCTCTCTGCCCCTCTGTCCCGCTCCATCACCATGCCTGGGGGGGTCCCTCCCGCTGTCCTCCTTCCTGCCACTCTTCCACACTCTCTCGCCCTCTCTCCTGCTGCTTAGCACTCTTGCTCTTCCTGCACCCCGCTGCCCCCTTCCCCTCCCTCTCTTTCCCGCTCTAGCCCGGGGCCGGCTCCTCACCACCACTTCTCCTTCCTCCACTCCCTGCCCACTTCCCCCCCGCTCTCCTCGTCCCTCTGCCCGTCTCCCGTCCCTCACTGCTGCTCCCGTCCCTCTCCTGCCCCCTCACCGCCCTGTCCCACCCCTCTCTGCCGCTCTCTCCCTCTCTCCTCCTCCTCCTCCCTGCTCCACCGGGGCTCCGGGGCCGGGCCAGCCCCGGGGAGGCGGCCATGGGGCCTGCGGGGGGGCTGGGCCGGGCGGGGGGACGGTGTCCCCACAGGGTCAGACAGCAGGAAGGAGCGCCCCAGGGCATGCCGGGAGCTGTAGGCCTGGGGCACGGGGCTGCCAGGCAGCCCTGCTCCTTCCCAGGGCATGCCGGGAGCTGTAGGCCTGGGGCACGGGGCTGCCAGGCAGCCATGTTGGTCTCGGCACTCGCAGTCTCGGCTCCAGCTGCGGCCTGGCTGAGGTGAGGGCTGGGGCTGCCCGTGAGGCGAGCGAGGCCCTTGGGCGGGTTCAGGGCTGTCTCCTGCCCGCTGGCTGCCCGGGGGTGGTGGTGGGGAGCTCCAAACCGCCCGGTGCGATGGGGTCCCGGTCAGCTGGAGCCGGGCCCGGCCGGGACAGCCCCGGGAGTGACCCGAGAGCTGGGGAGGGGAAGGAGAGGGAGATGGAGACAGACCCCCCTGGGCCCAGGCACCGGGCACCCCGACTCCCAGAGCCCCCCTGAGCCGCCACAGCATTTTTAGTTACTACAAGAAGAGGAGTCGTGGGGGTTTGTGTTCACTCTTACAGGGCTTTCAGTACAAGGGCCCTGCTCAGGGACTGGGAATCTTCAGGTGTCTTGGAAAATCGCCAGCCAGATGATGATGGTTCAAGCCTTGTTTCCCTTGCTAGAAAGCACTTCATTTTTAAAGACGTCCTTGCACGGGCAAGATCCAGGCAGTCGGGATTGTTTCCTGTAGGGAGCAGCCTGATGAATCCAGGCTGCTGCCGTTCAGTGGCAGAGCTGAACACTTCTGCCTGCAAGTGCTGGGCCAGTGGTTTCGCAGGTCCAGTCAGCCCGACTGGGAGCTTGCTATCCTTGCTGTGCTGCTGCTTTGTCAACGGCCTCGGGGTAGGAGGGGACAAATGTTCTGGCTTCCCGGCCGGAGTCTGGCACGTTCACTGGGTGAGGTACGGACCGTAACGTGTAATGCGAACCCTGCGTCCTTCGGGAGTGAAAAATGGAGCGTAGTATTTTCTGGGGATTTTTGTAGTTTTGGTTAGATCTCTGGGATTCGTGTGACCTTGAATAGCCAGTTGGTGGGATTTCAGCATACATTTAAAGTTAAGCGCATGCTAAGTGCTACCCTGAGGTATAGCTGGAATCCACTTGTGAGCTCCTGTTCCCACCACACTGGAGAAAGCAAACCTTTTTTTATTTGGTGATGAAAGCAACTGAGGGAGTTGCCCTGAAGTGCAGCACCTTTTTGAACTTCAGGCCTGAAGTGGCACCGGTCCTACCGCATAATGTGTCCTTCCCCAGGCTTTCACAAAAGGGAAAGGATACATCAAACCGACCCCACAAACGTAGCCAGCGCTTTTTTGATCTTACCTGGAGCGGCGGGACATGACCCTGCTGGGCCACCTCTGCCGCTCTGCGTGGGAACCAAGGTGGTGTCTTGACATTCCAGGAGAAGGACTTACCTTTTTTTTTTTTTTTTTGTAAGCGACTTTAGAGACATCCTTAGGCTGGCTGTGTTACGTTGGTTTACTGCAGAGTTGGTCGAATGGAGGAAAACAGTAAGCTCCGGTATTGCCTTTGGCGTTTTCTCGTGACTGTGTAGCTCATTTAAGTTACCTTCTCATGACCTGGCAAGCAGAAGCTATCACTTCATTTTTGGCCTTGGTCTAATGGTCACGACAATCAATATTGAAAGTCTTTCTGAGATTTGGATCAGGCAGTTTTATAAAAACTGCTTCTTGGCCACTGTTTAACTTTACTTTTTTTTTTCCCCCCCCAGTGTTGAAACTCTGAAAGGAGCCGATGAGTTGCCCTCCCTCAGTTTGCTGCCTCCCCTTTGGGGAGTGTGTTTAATGTTCGCTCCTTGGCTTTGCAGAGGGGAAAATCCATTAATGCGCCACCTCACTTGAATTGCTCTTGTTGGAAAGTGATTAAAAGCTTATTGCTGCCTCATCTCGCAAATGGCATGCGTTCTGGTTCTCATTTGCTGGGCAGCCCGTCGACTTGTCAAAGTACTCCGTAGAACAATTCAAATACTCAAAGCAGCGATGCTGATCTGAAGAGCTTACGTACTTCCTTGCTAGCGATTCTGTGCTTTTCTGTGCTGGAAACATGATTTGTGAGTGGGCTGTGGCTTTAACAAGGGAAGGCAAATCTGCTTCTCTGTGTATTTCCTTTCCACCTCTTCCCTTATCCCCTCCCTTTCCCTCTGTGAGGCTATTTTTGCAGTGTACCTTCACTGGTGAAATGAGCTCCCACAGCAAAGTGAGGGAAAGAGAAAAGGGGCAAGGGGAGAGGTGTCGCAGTCCTTAGTCTGCAGATGTCATACATAGGCCCTGTTCAGAAAATGCAGCATGTATGTGGGTCAGCAGTCCCTGCAGATTTTTATTCTTTATAGCCATTTCTATCAATGCAGGACGTCACACAGCGGGTTCACACGGTGCTGTGCTTCTTGTAGACTGAATCGTTTCTACCCTTGCTGCAGTCTGGAGGTAGCAAGTGCCAGCTGATCGATGAAGATGGAAGTGAAAGCAAGCGATACACATGCGATGGTGATCCTGCCCCAAGGCATGCTGTTTATTGATCTGGGAAAACACTGCCGTGACCCTATCAGAGGACAAGGTTTTCAGTGCTCTTTCTGGATGTGATACCCAAGGAGGTTTTTTCCCTCTGCGCGTGTTTCTGTGCAGGCATGTGCCTGAAGCAGAGGTGTTTCTCTGTGCTGTAATGGGGACTGAGGACAGCTGGGTGGGTGGGAACATGTGCAATCACGGAAGAAGCTTCCTGCAGCTGCCCTGCCATGTACTTCAGGAGAAAACAGCTCTTCTGGTCATTTGCTGCCATCGAGAGCTACCAAGTGCATGGGAAGGTACTGGGTTCCCTGCGGTCGGCACTGGTCCTGACTGGGTAGCCTCCCCCAGCAGCCAGTGCTGTACGCCCCTGTCAGTTGTTAGGCGGACATCTGCAGCTGGACTGTGTGGCACGTTCCTCTGATCCGTCCATTCTCCACCTTGCACAGCAACACATTTGAAATCCTGAAATGTGCTCTTTTGATTGCTGTTAATGTTCAAAAATCTTGTTTTGGTCTGGTCAGCAAGGCATTTGGAAAACAGCACTGTTGCACTGTGAGAATAAACCAGGTTCCCATCCTTCCCCCTACCCCCCACACTGTGTAGGATCCAGACCTTTTCCCCCAACCCCCCGATGTGTAGCTTGGCTTCGTTCATTTTGCTGCCTCCTACCAAGAATATAGCAACCAACTGCGACGTGTGCTGTGTGCTCCAGGCCAAAGAAAGTTTTCAGTGGTCCCAGTGTGTTTTATGCAGCCTTGCACCATGGTACATTTGGGAAGGAACACTGCGATGATGTATCAGAAGTTACTGACGATGAGGTGCTACTGGTAGTGCTTTCTTTTCAGTGTCTGGTTTGGGAAAGAATAAACGCCAATATTCTAAGATACAGAACTATTAGAGAAAAATGTGTGCGAGGTAAGGAGCGCCATGCTGCATTTATGGCTAAATGTTTGTTTTCATTTCATTCAAACTAGAAAGTAAGCAGAGACTGTTTAATCTCCTCCTCCCGCCTCTGCCAGGGGCTTTCTCAGCTCTGGGGCCCTTCCCAAGGACAGCCCCACCAGGTGGGTGCAGTCAGCATTGCAGGCAAGAACAGGCAGCAGCCACAAGAGTCAGCACTGGGGGAGAGCTGGGAGCCCGGAGAGCCTCCCAGGGTCCCCAGTGCCAGCCTAGCCCCGTGTGTGTGAGACAGTGCCCAGAAGAGTGGTTTTGTATCCCTTTTCCCAAAGAGTTAAATTTCCCTTAAAGCAGTAACCACTGGACCCCCTGCTTCTTGCTGGACTGCAAGATATCCAACAGATACTTTTGGAAATGTCTGTGATTTCCTGCATTTTTCCTGAAAAAGGCAGGTTTTTAACTCTCTTAATCGCCTCTATTTTAATCAAGGCGTTGCTCAGTATCAACACTTAAACCAGACGCATGACATCCAAAGCTGACTTGGGATCCTTGTTTTGCCATCTGGAGAGCCTTGCACACAAACTTGTCCCCGGCTGTGTTGGCCGCTCGGTGGGTGAAGGTCACGGGTGACAGGGCAGGACTCCTTTCTGGTGCTCCTCCAGCCCTGTAGGCCAAGGATAAAGCCCTAACACCCTCGTGTGATAAAGCCTTAACACCCCAGTGTGCTGCTCCACGGACATGAGGATTCCTGCCTAAGCTCACCACACGTTTCATTGCCATGTGGCTCTTGGCAGGATATGAACGGCTCTGCGGTGCTGGTGGTTCCTCCCCTCTTTCAGCAAAAACGGCAGATTTCCTTCCTGTTGGGCCTGCCTTAATTCCAGCGTCTTGGGGATTGAAAGCTGGAGCAGCATGTGTGCCAGAGACACTCCCGCTGCTTGGCTGGTGCCCACCAAGGGGAGTCTGTCTTCAGCCACGATGGTCATTTCCAGGGAAAAGAGCTTGTTTTATCGACCAGGACCCTACAGGGAGAACAGGAGAGCAGGGATGCAGACCCAACATTTGCCACAAGTCCAGTGGAGCAGGTTGCTCAAAGGCAGCCCGCTGTGACTTTCTGTGCTGCTGGGCCTGTGGGGATGGTCGGGGGACAAAGGATTAAACCTGAGCTACCTACCTGAAATACAGCTATCGCTAGCCCCGGTGCAAGTGGAGCCAGGAGCTGGTCCTGAATCCCATCAGTGCAGATACGTGCTGGGAGACAGAGACAAGTGAGTCTGTAGGGGAAATTGGTGACTTGCACAGGCTTCTGCTGTCGGCCAGAGGGCAGCAAGTGCCAACGCTGCCTCCAGCCGTGCAGCTGCTCCCGCGTGGCCATGGGACGGGGCAGCTCTCAGAGCCCGGGGAAGGGCCTCTCACAGCTCCACTTCATCTCCTCTGCCAGCGTCCGGGTCCAAACGCGAGACATTGGACAACCCCCCCTGCCTCAGGCACCCCTGGGTAGAGACATCTCACCTGAGGTTCAAGCGCCTCTGGCTCCCATGTTTCAGTTTTCAACTCCTGAGCTCAACAGGAAATAGTTCAATGTTTTTATAGAGATGTTCAAGATCTAGAGGAATTCAGATGATCAGGGAAAAAGAAGAAGAAAATTGGAAAAGGATTCCCCAAAGTCTCCTTTGCAAAGAAAGGGCAAAGGCCAATCAAGCCTGGATGAACGGGGGGACTGTTCAGGGCCCGGACCAACACAGGCAGACGCTGAAGGCTGTCTCCCCTCCCTGCAGTAGCTGGAAAAGCCTGTTTCAAAACAGCCAAGGAAAGAAGGGCACGAGGAGTGACTCTGTCCTGAGCAAAGCACACTCTGCTCCACTCCCCCTCCACTGTGCTGGCGCTCAGGCCAGGCTGCTCTGCTCAGCTGCGCGCTTGCTTGTGATGTGAAGGGGAAATTCAAGCTGTAACCGCTCAGCGGTGGTCATTTGTGACCAGGGGATGATCTGGCATGGAGGGCGAGAAGCGGTTAAGCAGGCTGGGAGCAGGAATGCCAGAGCCAGAAGGACTCCAGGTCAGGGAGGGAAGTTTCCTCAGCGCCCTGTTTCTTGTGAGACTTCCAAGGGTGCAGGGTGTAAGGGCCATCCCTCCAACAGTCATGCCAACTTTTGTCAAGTTCAGGTTTTCCGCAGCCAACAGAATTAAAGGCGAGTAGGAAATGTCGTTGTTCCCCGGCCATTGATGGTGCTATTTATAATCTGCCCAGCTGTGCGCATTGCCTTTTATTCAAATACAGTTCCTTCCTATGCTCCTGCCTGGCTGCCAAAGTTTGCTGGAACAGAGTGCTTATACAAGGCAGCGTAGTCATTACAGCCAGAAATGCCATGCCATACCATCCGATTCGAGTGGTTTGTTTGCATCTGGCTATTAGGAACACCACCACCATGTCTGTGGATTTCTTGAGTTGTAGGTAAAGCTAGTTACAGTCCTTCAGGTTGGGCTGACGTATGAGGGATGTTGGGTTTCATGAAAGCATGCGCTAGTTGCATTTGTCCTCCTGCAACACATAGAATATCAGGGGAGGAAACAGAATCCCCCAGAACAAATACAAAGCTAATTCCCACCCCAAAGCATCAGGTTTTAGAATACCCCCAGAAGACTGAATAGGTTGACATTTTTCTTCTGGTTTGAATTGTTGTTGTTTTCATTCTGGGGTAAGGACTTTAATGTGCAGTTATTTGATTGGTTTGTTTACTCATTGGTTTTATCATCTTTTTTTCATTCCCCTCACAGAACAGACAGATCTCCTGTACGAATCCGTGCAGCTGTCGTGGTTTAACCCCAGCCAGCAACTAAGCACCACGCAGCCGCTTGCTCACTTCTCCCTGCCTCCCCCGGTGGGATGGGGAGGAGAATCGAAAACAAGTGAAACTCGTGGGTTGAGGTAAGAACAGTTTACTAATTGAAATAAAAATACAATACAATAAAATGATAATAATAATAATAATAATAATTTGTAATGAAAAGGAAGGTAACAAAAAGAGTGAAATAAAACCCAAGAAAAGACAAGTGATGCACAATGCAATTGCTCACCACCTGCTTAAATCACTGCTTAAATCACTAACCCCCTAACCCCCTAACCCCTAACCTAAGCCCCTAAACACTAAATTCTAACCCCCTAACGCCCAAACCTGCTAACCCAAACCCCCTAACTCCCTAACCCCCTAAACCCCTAACCCCCTAACCCTTAAGACTAAGCCCCTAACACTTAACCCTAACCCCCTAACCCCCTAACCCTCACTCCCAAACCACCTAAACCCAAACCCCCTAAACACCTAACCCTCTAAACCCCTAACCTCTAGCCCTAACCCCGTAACACTCTAAACACTAACACCCTAACCCCTAACCCCCTAACCCCTAAACTCTAACCCCCTAACCCCCTACACCATAACCCTAAAACCTAACCCCCTAAGCCCCTAGCCCCTAACCCACTAACCCCATAACTGCCTAACCCCCTAACCCTAACCCCCTAACCCCTAATCCTAACCCCCCAACCCCTAAACCCCTAACCCACTCACCCCCTAACCCCTAACCCCCTAACCCCAAACCCTAACCCCTAACCCTAAACCTAATCCCTTAACCCCCTACACCCTAACACTAAAACCTAACCCCCTAACCCCCTAACACCTACCCCTAACTCCCTAACCCTGTAACCCGTAACCCCCTAACCCCTAACCCCCTAACCCCCTAAACCCTAACCCTAAACCCCCTAACCACTAAACTCTAACCCCCTAGCCCCCTAACCCCCTACCCGCTAACTCTAACCCCCTAACCCCCAAACCCCAACCCCCTAAACCCTAACCCCTTAACCCCCTACACCCTAACCCTAACCCTAATCCCCTAAACCCCTAGCCCTAACCCCCTAACACCCTAAACCCCCAAACCCCTAACTCCCTAACCCCCTAACCACTAATGCTAACCGCCTAACCCCCAACCCCTAACCCCCTAAACCCTGACCTAACCCCCTAACCACTAACTCTAAGCCTCTAAACCCCTAACCCGCTAACCCTAACCTCGCAACCTGTAACCCCCTAACCCCTAACCCTACCCCCCCAACCCCCTAAACCCTAACCTTAACCCCCTAACCCCCTACCTCCTTAACTCCCTAAACCCCTAACCCCCTAACCCATAATGCTAAACCCCTAACCCTTTAAACCCTAACCCCCTAACCCCTCACACCTACCCCTAAGCCCCTAACCCTGTAACCCCTTACCCCCTAGCCCCCTAAACCCTAGCCGTCTAACCCCTAACCCCCTAAACACTAACCCTAGCCCCCTAACCCTGTAAACCATAACCCCCTAACCCCGTAAACCATAACCCTAACCCCCTACACTCCCTTACTCCCTAACCCCCAACCCCCTAATCCCCTAATCCCCTAACCCTGTAACCCCTAACCCCTTAACCCCTAACACCCTAATCCCCTAACCCCTTACCTGCTTATTCTAACCCCCAAACCCCAACCCCCTAAACCCTAACCCTAACCCCTTAACCCCTACATCCTAACCCTAAAACCTAACCGCCTAATCCCCTAACCCCCTAACCCTAACACCTAACCCCCTAACCCGTAGCCCTAACCCTCTAACCCCCTAACCCCTAACACCCTAACCCCCTAAACCTTATCCCTAACCCACAAAACCCCCTAACCCTCAACCCTAACCCCCAACCCCCTAACCCTAACCCAAACCCCCTAACCCCCTAACCTCAAACCCCTAACCCCCTAACCCCCTAACTCCCTAACGCTAACCTCCTAATACCCTAAACCCTAACCCCCTAAACTTTAACCCTAACCCCCTAACCCCCTAAACCCTAACACCGTAACCCCCTAACCCTAACTGCCTAACCCCTAACCCCCAACCCCCTAAACCAAACCCCCTAAACCCCTAACCCTTTAACCCCCTAACCACCACCCCCTATCCCTAATGCCCTAAACCCTAACCCCCTAACACCTACACCTAGACCCCTAACCCCGTAACCCCTAACCCCCTAACCCCTAACACCCTAACCCCCTGAACCCTAACACCCTAACCCGTAACCGCCTAAACCCTAACCCTAACCCCCTAACCCCCTAACTCCTTTACTCCCTAACCCCCTAAACCCCTAAACCCTAACCTAACCCCCTAAACACTAAACTGTAACCCCCTAACCCCCTAACCTGCTAACCCTAACACCCTAACCCCTAACACCCTAACCCGTAACCCCCAACCCCCAACCCTGCACCCCCCCAACCCCCCACCCCAACCCCCCCACCCCCCGCACCGCCCCCACCCCCCACACCCCTCCCAACCCCCCACACCCCCCACACCCCTGCACCCCCCAACCCCCCCACCCCCCCACCCCTCCCAACCCCCCCAGCCCCCCAACCTTCCCAACCCCCCCACCCCCCACCCCCACGCACCCCCCCACACCCCACACCCCTCCCAACCCACCCCACCCCCCACCCCCACGCACCCCCCCACCCCTCCTAAGCCCCCCCACCCGCCACCCTCCCCACTCCCCCAACCCCCCCCACCCCCCACCCCCATGCACCCCACCCCCCCCACCCCTCCCAACCCCCCACCCCCACGCACCCCCCCACCCCTCCTAACCCCCCCACCCCCCACCCCCCCCCACCCCCCCAACCCCCCCAACTCCCCAACCCCCCAAAGCCTAACCCTAACTCCCTAACCCCCTAACCTCCTAACCCCCTATCTCCCTAACTTCCTAAACCCTAACCCCCTAACCCCAACCCCCTAAACCCGAAACCCCGAACCCCCTAAACCCAAACCCCCTAACCCTAACCCCCTAACCACCTAACCCTAACCCTTGAAAAATGTCACAAATTCAGGTCGGCTACTCCTCCTTTACTTTTTTCACAGGAGGTTCCATTTGAGCAGATTTTTCACGATCGGTGTCCACCTTCTCTTGGGAAGCTTTAGCTCGTTTTAGTATATTGTCTTTCTTCGCAGGAACAGCCACTTCTACTTTCTGCTTTGTCTTGTCCATTTTTGGACCAAACCTCTCTGGAGAAAACTTCTCGCTCTTTACTGGAGGTCGAGGTTGAGCGCCAACAGCACAGCCCTTGTAAAACTGGTCATACCGTTCTGTATAGTTCCTTTCCCATCCTCTGTATCTTTCCTTTGCAAATGGATCTCTGAAGTCAACAGATCTGCCGCAGTAAGCTTTCATATCGTATGCTGGAACTTCTGTGTATCTGTTAAAATACTCCCTTTCTCCTTCCCCTTGAGGTATAGTCCTTTTAGTGCGAGACTGGTCTCTAAATGCTGGAGACCTTGACCGTGAATGGCATCTTCTGTATGGGGGTGACCTTGACCTTGAGCGAGGATAACCGTGTGACCTATTGCAAAAAACCACTATGTCATTTCTGCTTATGACAGATGCACTTTAGTGTAACTGCAGTCCGATATGCTATCGAAATACAAACATGAAAAACAACGCAACTTCCTTGAGCCAAATCCTTACTCCTCTCTAAGTCCCCGTTGTTCTCTGTAAAACTCCTCCCTAGACAAGGGAGGCCAAGAGCATCCTGGCTTGTGTCAGAAATAGTGTGGCCAGCAGGACTAGGGAACTGATTGTCCCCCTGTACTCGGCGCTGGTGAGGCCGCACCTCGAATACTGTGTTCAGGTTTGGGCCCCTCCTTACAAGAAAGACACTGAGGTGCTGGAGCGCATCCAAAGAAGGGCAACGAAGCTGGTGAAGGGTCAAGAGAACAGGTCTTATGAGGAGCGGCTGAGGGAACTGGGGTGGTTTAGTCTGGAGAAAAGGAGGCTGAGGGGAGACCTCATCGCTCTCTACAACTACCTGGAAGGAGGTTGTAGCGAGGTGGGTGTCAGTCTCTTTTCCCAGGTAACAAGTGATAGGACGAGAGGAAACAGCCCCAAGTTGCGCCAGGGGAGGTTTACACTGGATATTGGGAAAAATTCCTTCACCGAAAGGGTTGTCAAGCACTGGAACTGGCTGCCCAGGGAAGTGGTTGAGTCACCATCCCTGGAGGTATTGAAAAGATGTGTCGATGTGGCACTTAGGGACACGGTTTAGTGGTGGACTTGGCAGTGTTGGGTTTACGGTTGGACTCGCTGATCTTCAAGGTCTTTTCCAACCTAAATGATTCTATGATTCTGTGAAGGAGGTGCTTGTGTCACTGAGACGGTATTTGAATGAGCCGTTGGTACTGCTGTTGGTACCCAAGCTGATGACCTGTTTGCAGCAGCTGGGGGATATCCTGGAGCGGGGAGAGTGTACCCAGCAGATGGAGGCTGACCAGGTGGAAACTGAGGAGGAAACGGTGGTGGTGGTACCCCGGGTGGAAGAGGAAGTGCATGGGGCGGTGGAGGATACAAGGGAGGTGGAGGCACAGGCGCAAAGACTGGTGTTGACGCTGGTAGTGTTGGGGCCTGAGTCCTTTGGGTACGTTCACTGTGCGGGCGTCCTCGATTTGAACTTCTAAAGAAACCCCAAAACATGTGTCACTGTTTGTTACACTCGGCCTTCATTTTAACGAGGAAAGCAAATGAAGCGCGAGCGTGGTGGCGAGCACTTCTTGTTCTCAACAAGCAGCATTCTTCTCCCTGCTTTCTGTTCATTTGAGACTACACTCATTTCTTCATCCTCATACTTGCCTTCCACATCCTCGCCCCCAACACTTCCCTCGGTCTCCTCTCCTTATACTCAGCTTTGCGACTGTGGATGGAGGCTGCCCATGCTTCACAGAGACTCCCATCTCCCAGGTGCCCAGGGCCCACCGCTCCTCTGCCACTCCTTCATACACTTACTACCTCACACTTCTGATCTTCAAAGTACTGCACAGGTATTAACTAATCTTCTCTCAAACTTCTTTTAACTTCTTCCACCTACGCTTCCTATGTTGTTGCCTCACGAGGATGTATTTGGCCTACTTTAAAGAATCTTACTGCAAGCACAGATCCCCTTTGTTAAAGCCAATTCAAATTAAGGCATTCAAAACTTAATTGCCACGGGTATTCTCCGCAACTATCTGTGCCTACTTATCTCATTCTAAATCAGCTGTTGTGGAAGTTACGTGTTACGGCCTCGTTTAACAGGTTCCAAGTAGTAATAGATTGCATTTCTGTAGAATACTTACAGTTCCCAGCCTGGTCTGCCACCTGCTGAGCGAACTGTACTGGCCCTCACTGGATGACCTTTTGGAGTGGGGAGAGGAAAGAGAAAACAATCCCATTTGGTTTATCTGAAGATAATTTTTTAAAAGGAATTCAAAAGTTAGAGTTACTTACCAGTTGTGGGTACTGATTGTCCTTGGGGGCCCAGAAGGCTTGGTAATGCTGGTTCTCTTAGCACAGGAACCTGATAGCCCTTGCGAATAAATGCAAACAGTTGGAAAAGAAGCTCTACTAAAATACCAGAATCACTGCATATGTTGAAATAAACCTTACCTTCTCTTCCAACAGGCTGCTCACTGACAGAGAGGAAGGTTTAGAAAGTTCAGCGGCAGTCAGCAGAGCAGCAGGAGGTGTACCAGTCGTCAGTGGTGGTGGAGGTGGTGGCGGCTGCTGCTGCTCTTGCTGCTGAATCTGCTTAAGGAGCCCTTTTGTGTAGCCAGTTCCATTTCTGAAGTTGTTCACAGCCTAGAGGCAGAAAAACATTGACCAAAAGGTAATATGAAACTTCAGGAGATATACGAACAAAAGCCTCCACAGAGTAAAATTACTTGTGTATTCCTGTAAACGCTATCAATCCTAAAATAAACCAACATCCAGATAGATGAACGCATCCCATTAAACACTGATGCTAATGACTGGTAACTCAGAGTGCCTGTATTACAAGTACTTCAGTGTTAACACCAAATTTGAAAGTGAGGCAATGCTGTTAAATAAAAGTGCGACCTGAACTTGCCAGATTGTCTCCAAAGAGCTGTAAGCTTCTGTAACAACAGAGAATGGATTTGAAAACTAAATTTAGCCTTATTCAATTTAGCCTTGCTTAAGGAGATGGCAATTAATAGTTTCTTCCCTCTCAGCTTTTTACGAAGAGACTTTTCTTACAAACAGTTTACGGACAAGTCACCATGTTACCTGGCGTAGGCACTCGTTGGCAACTAAAGCATCAGGAGAAACATCTGTCTGACGACACGTTGGGCACGTATGTTCCTCAGAGTCCAGTAATGCTGTTCTAATACCTGTGAATAATTGGAATCATCCAAATAGTTTTTAGCCAAACTAAGGAAAATGTGGTGGTTTTAATCAATTATAAAAACCCGCATATGATGAATGGGTGAATACGGTCTTGAATTGAGAGCATGAAGCTACAAATGTTCAACAGTGTAAAAAAGTTCTAGCATGCAGCAAAGAACTGGACAGTTTTGATATTTCCCTCTCGTAACATTTGGAGAGGTAGACTAGGCCGTGTCTTGATGTTTCGGCTAGTCTTTTTTCCACTCTCCAGTACAGTGAGAAGGCCCCAAGCTCAAGCTTCATGAATAAAACCCATCTCAAAAAACCATTACCAGGCTCGAGTTCTGAAGGTTTTAACCACCTCTCCCCTGGAGAAGAAGGTGCATTAAATGCCTAACTAGCCCTTTGCTGCAGACCACAGTAAGGCACCAGAGATGCCTACGTAAGTCTGGAGGAGAGACAGGGCTGTGGACAAACTAAATGCCTTCAGTATCCAATACTCTAATCCCCTGCACAATGAGGCACTCTTCTCAGACTCGTCCTTCCACATGGAAGGAGGATTTCACTAGATACCTGACAAGGGAAAAAAGCTTGCTGCCTTTTTTTTTCCCTTTAGATGCTTTCCTCTTCAGGGTATACTTCAGTATTAAACAGAACTGGGAAGAAAGTAATTTTGTTCTCTCCTATTTCTGCTTTCACAAGATCAGCTGTGATGTTTTAAATTAACAAACATGGGAGTAACACTTACATTCGTCACAATAACTGTTTCCACAGCAGGGAATAACAACTGCATCGGTCATTGTATCTTTACAAATGAGACACAACAAATCCTCTGGAATACGGTCGTCTGAGGAGGAGGAGGAGGACGGCTCCTCTGGTGAAAAGGGAGGCTTTTCCTTCTTTCCTCTAGCATAAGCTTCCCTGGAGCGGGGGTGGGGAAGGAAAAAGAAAAAAGTTAAAGATGGGTAAAGGAAAACTTTTCCAAGCTTTGGATTTTATCCAAGGAAGATAATAGATGGAATTCTTCTCGCTCCACAGGAGCCTTCTAAAATGTAGGCATGTAGTTTAAACTACTTCCCTGTAGCCACACCACTAGAAGAGGGAGGGGGGAACAACTTTCCTTCTGCAGAACCCTCCCATTTGTTCGATCAGCTGCGAAATTACCTCAGACTAGAACAATGATTTTTCGACAGCCACAAACCAGGTGAAATGAATCCTGAGATTCATGGATCTCAAAAGGAGATCCCTGACAGAAAAACAGAAGGGCTACCGAGTGCATTGTCAAACAGCCACTGCTGTCAGCACCCAGGAGGATTCTCTTAGTTTAGTGCAACAGGAAAACTCCAGTCTGTTTCACACATGGGATTGGATAAAAGTCAGAGGGGGGAAGCCTCAGTCCAACAGCTATTTGTTAAAGTTTGCAAGAAGCCTTTGAAACGCAACACAGAAGCAAAAGGAGCTTTCAAAGAGAACGACTCCCCTGTAAACACTACGGAAATATTTGGCAGAAATACGCATTCTTAGCATACCCCGAGTTCAAGCAACTTCCTGGGGCATCGACAGCAGCACCACCCTCGTTTAAGACTAGAAAGCATCACAGATAGGAAGGTTAAGATACAACGACAAGGCTTCCTCCCCTGTGATTACAGATGCTGGCCAACTTGCTTGCATTGCCACGCAGGCATTTACGCGTGCTTTCTCTCGTTCCCTTTTGGGTCAGTCCCATTAATTCCATACTTACGCATTAATAATTGGTATTGCATATTTTCCAGTGTTTGTCAGCATAGCACCCTTTGTATTGGGATCTTTCACCTCCATCATGAAACTCCTTGGAATCCCTGTGCTCTTCTTCATTCTGGGAACAGGCTCAAAATCTTTCTCCTGTTAAGCAAAGAAATGCAGGCATGGCTCACCTCAAGAGCCACACTTAAAAGGACATTTCAATGATTCTTTCAAGCACCAAAAGCCTTTCATCCTCTCCTTTTACCTCGCCTAAGGCTTCCTCGACTGAAAGACTTCTTTTCCTCACTGAATACAGCCAGGATGTTCCAAAGGCTTGAGCAGTGTTTTGAACTCAGTCGACATTCTTTGGCTTAACTTCAGGTTCCTTAAGGGTGCAACATCCCTTGGCTCACCACCCACCCCGAGAAGAGACACAAACCCGCTCTTCCTCCAAAGCCAATTCACAGTGAGGGCTCCATTCAGGGCTCTCACTCAGTCACGGGACAAACCGCTATTCACCACCTGTACTTGAAGGCTGAATTCATACCTCAGGCACATACGTGCAGTCCCTAAGGTTAAATGGCATGACTACTCAACCAGAGACTTGTGTAATTAAACCATGCAAATATTCAAGAGAGGGGGTCAACAGAAACGTCTTCTTTTCATATGAAATAGTACAAACTGTGAACTGTCATTAGAAAGAGTTAAAACCAGGAAAATTTCCAGTAATATTGAAATAGGTAAAAATATGCATGAAAGTTCACAGAGAAAGATCGATGGACATATTTAATGTCTAGGACCTAGAAAAAAGAACATTTCACAGTTACAATTCCAGCCTGCCCTGGAATTTTGAAGGGCTTTGCAACATTGCCATATAACCTCTGTATTTCACCCCAAGAGAAACAATTCTTCACATGAGTAGTCATTTATTTGTTACCTAACGGCCAAGGTAAAAAAATTAAAAACTAAGTAACGCCACAAGTCCCCCACAATCTTACCCCATTTGTTGGGCAGTTCTTTCTATAGTGGCCAGGTTTTCCGCAACGAAAGCAAGTATATGATGGTGGAGGTGGACCCAAGGGTTTCTTCATGTAACTAAAAGGTTTTGGGGGAAAAAAAGAAAACAGTACGCATGTGTCTCTCGTGTTAAAACAAACATATTTTCCATAATCTTCAAAGAACAGATTTGACATTATCAACACTTACTTGATCGGATCATATTCACGGCAAGACTGTATCATCATAGCTTTTATTTTGTCTTCTTCGGAAGCATTGGCTTCAGCCAGATTGGCAGTCTGTTTAACAGGTAAGTAGGTGACACACACGTTAGAAACACAGGTAAGCCCCCACAGCCAAAGACAACACCACTCACCCGATCCTGTAAAGAGCAGCACAACGCTAGCCGAGGTTGCAGGAAAACACCTGCTTCTACAAAACAGAGTTGGGCTGAAGATGTTCTGGGCAGTCCTTGCGCCATCACAGGCTCTTTACGTGCCTGGCACCCTGCCTGAAAAGAGCATTCGGGGGCACTCAAAACCTTAGGCTCTCTTTGGACCTTCCACAAAGACTTGGGTAACCAATCCCATTTGCTTCCAAGTGCACTGAAGCTATGTCTAGAAAGAACTACGCTCTCCAGTCTTTTTCAACTGACTTTTAAGCTCCAGACCAGTTGAAAGAGAAGACGGCCACTGGACATTGGAGGGACAAAGAGGTGTGCGAGTATCATTATGGACATTTGGCAGCATTACAAGGACACGCAAGGCAGGAGTCGGGGAAGTTGGTTTTGCTTGCTGACATTCAGCTGCAGACACAGAAGCATGAAAAGGAATCAAGCTTTTTAGGATCCCTCAGCAAGCCAAAAGATTCTCTTCACTAGAAATTTGACCATCACGTGCTGTAGGCACTCCAAACTGCGTGTTCCCCCGCTACTCACTTCTTCATACTGTGTGATTTAACTCCAGTAAGCACAGCCTGCAGTTTTTGCCAGTTGACTGTGTCCTTTTAACACACAAATTGTCACATAGACCTTATCCAGAACTAGATCTTCACATTATTGAAGCCAGCTGATTTTTTTTTAAGTAGTATTTGTTCAAATGTTTTTATTACACACTGGTCCAGATACCAGCAGGGTCTAAGGGAGTGACTCTAAATGATTTGGACCTTCAAGCACCTATCATTCAGATCAACCACTCATGTTTTCCTTCTTATATGCATTCATTCACAAAAGCAACCAACGAGTTTCAACGTTTTATTAAATGGTTGTTTCATAGGGACAGTTTTTTCTCAACAGTAACATAATCCAGATCGACATCTATGAAAGCGTGTCCATTAACATTTACAGAAAGCTTTACAGATACTTGACTAATTTGTTTGAACCCAAATGGTTTACAAAACACATCCAAAACCCACAAAACATTACTAGGAATAGACCAAAACTCAAATACGGCATTTCATACGTAGTAATAATCAAACAGAAACCTTTGAACAACACATTGCCTCCATGCTAAGCCAAGCCACTCTGCACTAAAGAGGTTAGAGTAAGTAACTGTTTTGAGCTGCTTTATCGTTATGTTCCTGCATTTTTTGGAAATGCTTAAATTTTCTCGAAATTTTAAATGAGTACGCCACTTGGACAGTTTTTCACATTTTAGAGTAAAACTTCACATGAGTTTACGGAACCACGGACACGGTTAGGGACAGCACTAATGGAGACCAATTTCTTTTGGTGGCTACCTTCCAAACTAATTTCTTTTTTTTTTTTTTTTCTTCCCAAGGGTCCACAATTTAATTTCTGCAGTGAGAGAGGGAAGAAGTTACCAGTGGGAAGAGATTTCTCTTTCTTGGAAATGAACTCCAGCCTTTCTTTTCAGAAGAAAGAACTAGCTCCTCTGCATTAGGCCCTGCCTCCTCCAATCTTTGTCACTTGAAAGACTAGGAATTTAATTGGCTAGCACTATGCCTTTTCCCAAAGTGCCATCGCTAGTGCTTTCCCAGACAAAGTTACACACTGTTGAGCAAAAAATGCCAGCAGTTCCATAGCAAAACATGGCATTACAACAGTTTCAGCAGGTCACATCTGCTAATATGCCACACATACCCATTGGTATATTCCTAGAAACAATTCGGTACGTTTACACAAGTTACACAGTCTGCGTTCAAACCAATCAGATTGTGTTGTCCACTGTCTGTATACTACAATTTATGAAATTGTGCAGCATTCAAAGAATGGATCTACAGTGACTAGAAGTTCAAAAACAGCCAGGCAATTGTCCACGTTCCAGAAACGCTTCTGTTGTGGCTGTTGCAAACCCCCCTGAAATGTCCGTAACTTACAGCCACTTAAATTCTTCTGTAAAAATTGTGGTAGCTTCCAACGCAAAATTAACGAAACGTATGAAAAATGGTAAAGAGCTTCTGAAGGGTTTCTTCTTTGTGCCTTGAAGATGAGTAATACTGCAACATTACGCTGAGGCTGATAAGGTACTCCCCTTCTATCTTCCCAACTGGGAGCTACTCTTTACAGGATAGTATCAAAAGATACACACTTTTCAAAGTCAAAATAAATACTTTAAATTATTAAATATTAAATTACAGTTTTCTTCACATGACAACAGTTACCCAGCTATAGATCACAGTAGAACATTTAAAAATACAAAGCAAAGACTTTTTTTTGTTAAGTATTGGACAAGAATATCTATATCTACCTTGATAAGCTGGGCCAGAGAAAGAGACGCAGAAGAGTCATCAATCTGTTCACAAAAAAGTAAACACATATTCAAGTTCTACAATCAAAACATAGCCATAGTTAACCTCTACTGTAGTCTGAAAGTCTGCGCTATATCCTCCGAGGGTCACTGAAAGGGGCATTTCCAACCTAGTGTAATTTGGATTCGTTCAAAACAAAGTCCAAAGCTATGACAGCTCAAGAGTGCCTATGTGGTTCATGAGAAGAAACTAAAATAAGCAAACCCGCCTGAGACCAACTTATTGCTCCACAATATCTCAGAGAGGGACCCTTGGCAAATGCTCACAACTGCTTACAAGTCGAAGGGGTAAGGAAGCTCTCCGTTTCCAGCTAAAGAGGATTTTTAAAAAATACTGCAGTTTATTTGAGAAGGAAGCATCATTACAGGAAACTTATTTTCCGTGTAGTTTGCAAATTAATCAGTACATCTCTCATCATGGATAAATGCACACAATAGAGTTGCCTGTCAAAAGAAAGCACAGGCACATCAGCCCTGAAACATGAACTCTGCCCCTCCCATCACTAAGTTTAAAAATGCCAAACTCACCATACCCCACGAGACCCAAATAAAAACACCAATCCAAAACATCACCCATAAAAGTAACCCACCACTTTGTCTACAAAGAAATAAACTGCTCCAATTCTTGAAATACAGGTATTTCCCATGACAGAGGAGCCTATCAAAACTGAGAAAACTCATTTCTTGTATTTTATTAGACCCCAGGCCATACTATCCAAATTAGTTTGGCAAGTGTGAGAATAGATATTATTCTCCTTGCTATCAGACCAAACCCAATTTTGGATGATGATGAAAACATGGATTCAGAGCACAGTCCTGTCATTTTTTTCTCCATTGCAACCACACTCCTCCCTCCCAGCTGCCTACTGGAACAGCTTGCAGGAATGAAGTCCTCAGGCCACTAGTTAGTAATGGACTGCAGTGTTTAATCAGAACTAAGACTGAAGGGCAGCTTGTCCACAAGTAAAAAGGGTAACTCTTATCTTGTTCCTTTTCCACTCTCTTGAATTGTATTATGCCACAAGCAGCAGTTAAGCTTACACTAGTAAAACATGATCAGAAAGACACTCGAGGCACTGCTTATTATGCCTTAAGTTGTTCAAAAACGTAGACTGAAATTGCACAAGGTAAACTGAACAGCTCTCCTCAAGAGGTCACGAAATGGATCAGAAGAGAGATGCAAACCCTTCCTTGGAAAAAGCTCTTGTCCTTTATGACCTAATGCAGTGGAAGAATTCAAGGGAGCAGTTTTAGCAGACTCGGGGGGGAAAAAAATCTACATGCAGAAGATGATTCCTCGCTCCAGTTAATCATGCCTTCTCTATATGGTTAGGAAAGCACACACAACATATTATTAAGGTCTTGAAAATGTGCCTTTGGAGAGGAACAGCCAGATCTGGAAAAAGAGACCTTCCTTCCCTTGCAAGTCGTACCAGAAGATTCAACTTTCCTTCTTTTCAGAACATTTTGTACCTAGTTCTGTTCAAAAGGAAGTCTGGCAAAATCAAGATCTAGACTGTCAAGATCTTCCTTCTGTTAAAAAGGAAGCGGCAAATCAAGATCTAGACCACTACCAGTCAAGTATTTCCTTGTGTTACTTAGATCTCTGGTCACCCAGATCCAACAAGGTACTGCAGGCAGAAGTTAAGAAAAATGACAGGGATTTTACCCACAAATGCTCCAGGCTCTAACCTTGTGCCAAAACTTGTAGGCTGGGTTTTAGATATTTTCATTTGCAGACAAACTTATTAAACTAAACTGCTTCATCAGATCAAGTGGAAAGAGCAAATGCAGAACTTCAGAATACCACTTTGTGTAGCAATGATATTTAAATTCATGGCAATCTAGTAAAGACAGTTATGTACTCAGAGGGGCCCAAACGATATCACCTCAATTACACAGCTTGAGGAACAAATACCCAACTATTTAAGGACATGAAAAGGAACCATTTAGCTGCACAGAACTGTCTGCAAAACGTATGGGATAGGTTGGTTTTGGTATTTGTTTGAACCCCCAAGTCAAAAGAAAGAAACAGTACCAAGTCGAACAATAATGGTTTCTCAGTGGTTTCTGATAACATTTTCAATAAGTATTTAAAATGAAAAGCTGAGGGATACAGAGTGAAAACGACAAAAAATACACTCCAAATAATTTTTATTGCAAGAAACAAAAAGCACACACCAACCTATACAAACATACGTATGACTAGCTGTAGACAGACAGATGGAGAACATGGCACCATGTTCAGTTGTGCAAACCTTGAACCTACATGATCTAAAAACGATCATACGTTATCTGTACAACACAAAGTCATACAGGAAATATTCTAGCCTATTCCATATGAAATGCAAGGCATTACTAGGCACAAATACCAATATTCACATTAGAACTGTGCAAATGATAGCATTACTCAGTTCTTCCTAGGCTGAATCAAAGACATTGTATTTACAACATAGACTACATTTTACGGGAAATTATACTAAGGCACTGTTTGGAAAATTAATACAAATTAAACTCTAATTGTTTAGAGTTAAGTGCAGTGTGTAGAAAACAGTGTGAGGTTGTGGTTTTACATACGGCTTTTGATGTTCCACTCACTGGCTCAGTTCGACTTCTAGAAGAAGAAATAAAGGTGATCAAAACTTAAAATAAAGCACTGGTACCCAACAGAAAGCAGTGAAAACAGATTGTAAAACCTGAGCATCAAAACATTATGTTCTGATAGTCTAGTGAATGTGCAAATTTATTCGTATACATAAACTGTTCTCTCTCGGTACAGTCAGTGCAACTAAAAAAACCCCCCAAATCCCATTTCTGCTTTGTCACCAATTACCCTAAGACTTTCAGATATCTACCATGCTTAGCCATGAAAGTGCCAAAATACCAAATGCGTTACATATGCTATATTGACTCAAAATAGTAGCAGAAATGTCACCTGAAAGCAGTTCCTAGGGTTTTGTGTGATTGAGGATGCCCCGTGACAAAAAAAAAAGGTCTCAATTGCCAGAACTTGCTTTAAGATAATCTTAAAAATGCTACAATATTTTAGGAAATATTTATTACATTTGAAAACTGTATTTTTTTTGAAAAACTTTTTTTTTTTTTAAAAACCACAAGCTAATAACATCTCCTAATTGTGGTGGAGAGGCATCGCTTTAAGAAGGCTGGAAAACATGACCATTCAAACAATGCTAACGTAGCTGATATAGAACTGGACTGTATGAATACATAAATGACAGCAGGAATCCTGTAGTCAGGATTGAATTTCTGTAATTTTAACCAAGGCACCTGATTCTCTGTCCTCTGTAAATCTTAGGAATACAGAATTAAAACCTGGAGCACAGATATCAGCTGAGAGTAAAAACGGACTTCGAAAGATAACTAGCACCATTTGGTAACGTGCTAAACTGCTTACTGAGTTTCAGGTTGGGAAAGGATTAACCATTCCTTCATCGTCCTCGCACAAAAGGCAATACGCTTTAGGATATTGTTCTTTTTCTCTTGCCTGAAATGGACATTGTCTTCAGGAAACTCACAGGAATCACTTATGAACGGAACTTCTGGTTTGCATGGTTCGCCAGCTGGCAACCCTTGGTCTTCCTCTACAGCTAGTGTGCAAAAACCCAGATGTGGGGCATAAGAATACCTGCCAGATCCCGCCCCCTCTCCTCCAAAAGCAAGAAATAGTCGAACACTGAGACTCAGACTCTTCTGAGATGGGAACAAATTAGAAGTTTACACTACAATGCCTATCTGTCTTTCCTAGAAAAGCAAACACATAGAAGAAGGAACCTCTCCACGCAGAGGGAACAGGATCTACAGCTTGGCTCTCAGAAAAATCAACCCCAAGAACAAACCCAAGAGGATCATCTTCAAAGTTACCATTGTTGCAGTTTGAGCCCCATGTCCCAGCAGGCCTAGAAATGTAAGTCTGCTTTGGGACAGACACATTAAAATCTACCCCATGACAACACAAATGAACAGCAGCTTTCACAAGAAAGATACAACTGGAATGCCTCTGTAAGCTAATAGCCAGAAAAAAAGCTAACACACTGAAACCCCTCACAAGGAATACAATCCTTTATGGATACTTACCTAACATATGTTTTGCTGGTAGCTTTAACTCCTCCAGCAGGGAGTCTTCGAACTACTGATGAGTTCCTAGGAATCAGGCCGTTCTCATCTGTGTACTCTGAAAACAACACAAATACAGAAAAAAACATGAGTCGATTTGTAAGAACGTATAGTCATATGGAATTACACAGCACTTCAGAGAATCCCTTTACAGATAGAAAAGCAAAATTTTATAGGTAACATTGCGCTTGTATCATCTCAACACACTAACAGTACCTTTCAAGAAATCTTCAGGTTTGATAACCAAACACAAGCAGCACAATCTTTTTCTTTTTTTTTTCAATAGTGGGAATGCCAACAGCAAAACGGTCTCAAAGGTCACTAAAGGAGAGTCTGCTAATGCAGGAGGTTCTTTCCTGATCTAGCTTCAGTTGCTTTTGCTTCTGTTAGGCTACAAAACCAATCCATCTCTGGAGAAAAACAAAGCACAGCAAAGTCTCACCTGCATAAACCAGATTCTAAAGTCTGACTCGCTTGCCCTGCAACAAAACAGGCACTTAGCTAAAGCATGACAACTCTGCGCCATTGCTTTCAGAGCTGTTCACTAACAACGATTCCCCTATGCTGCTGGTGCTCAAGACTGACAGAACACACAAGAGAGCCTGCCATCTCTGTCTATTCCTTGGAGCTTAGTCCATCAGCAACCACACTTCTCAGCTGCGCAGGGCTTTACATTTAAATGGAAACAAAACTGGCAGTGCTAGAATTTGGATCGCAGGCGTTTGGGGGTTTTTTGAGCTTGCTTTCACAAGTAGGGCAGAATTGGCTCCAACTGAAGGGGTACTTCCCCTCCTAAGCTAATCCTCTCGTTTGAATTAACCAAAGGGACAGGAATTCGTTCGATTCACTTTTTGCAGAGCAGAGAGACTCAAACAAAATTCCTTACAAAGACAGCCTTGAAAAGCCTTTCGAAAGCAGCGGGTGCCTGAAGCTATTCGTGCTTTGCCTTGGCTTACACCATGTTAGTCTTTTGAAGAGGAGGAAAGCCTTCTGACCTTTTACATAAGGCCCAAACAAAAAAAACAACTATCTGACACACTGTGACTGAGTCAGCTCCAAAGGCAACCATCTCTCCATAAGAATGGTTTTTCTATTGTTCTTACACAAGCTGGATATGACTAAATATATTTAAGTACTAGCAGCAGCCATTCCCGGTAATCTGCCTACAGTTTTAAAAGCTAAAAGCCCTTACCTTTGCAGACCGATGGTCTGAAAACCAAAGATGCTGTCTATCTAGTCAAGCTCTCTCAGGGCAGTTTTGCTCAGTGGTCACACACAAAACAGGAATAGTTCACCATTAGTGCTCCGGTTCTCAGTATATTCCTCCTACAGGCAGGAACCTCTCTTAGACCAAAACACACCTTCCAGAAGACATGATTTCAACAATGAAAGGAAAATGTTACTTCTCTTTCCAAATGACAGAAGGCTGCTTTGAAAACTGAGAAATCATTTAGCTGAAACGAACTCCTGATCTTCCCCCCTAGGGAACCGAACAGCAAGCTTCCTCTGGACTTCAGAGTACTTTCCAATTGTAGGAGAAAGGACTACTAACGAGGAGAACAGAAGCTTTTAGAGAAGTCATCTCCTGAAACCAACCCCTAGAGCTCTTCTCCAAAGGAAAACCTAACCCTTACACAGCCACCTGTCAAGAAAGGCCTGGATGGAGAAGGAGCTCAAACAGTACTGAGGCCCAGACAAACCACTGGGAGATCATGCCAGCTCCAGTTCTAGAAGCCCAAAGCAGCTGTTTCTACCTGCTGAACGGAGTCATACAGAGTATTCTTTCTGGTCCACATCACAAACCACTGGCTTAAGATTTCCGAGATGCAGGATAAGCAACAGTGGCTCCACAAAAAGGCAGGCGTTTGCTACGCCTGTGCCGAACTGAGGATCGTGGTAGTTCCGCAGAAGGTTACGAGTGGCAGCACCTCTCCTAGACAGAGACTGTACCTATGAGGACAGCAACCAATGCATTTCTTCACAAATTATGCAAGCCTGCAGGGGTCAGTTGGAACATGCACAACAGGTGTCTGATGCAAAAAGAGGAATAAGTCCTCTTTTAGTATTTTGTGACAATTCATTGACCATTAGAAGAGAAGCATTGACATCTGCCTTCTGAAAAGACTACCCTTGCACGGGGGCGGGGGGGGGGGGGAAGGGGGGGGGGAGAGAGAGAGAGAGGTGCTTGTTTTTTATCTACTTGTTAAGTGCACAGTGAAGAGAGCTCCAGCCATCTAATAACAGACTGATATAAAAATGAATTCACCTTAAGAGTCAATCAGTGCGCATTTAAATGGACCAACTGAAGAGTGACAAGAGCTTGGGGAAGTAAAGGCTTTTTTGGCATAGGACACTTATCACGGCACATATTTGTATTGATTTTTGTATTGATTTTGTTAAAGGTGAAGTCAAACAATGTGGACTAACAAGTTAACTTCTTTTTTTTTTTAAGTAGGAAAGGACTGAAGCTGGAGCACAATTCCTGAAGCCCCTGGAAATTTTTGTTTGCTTGATTTGAATTTAACAGATACCAGCTTAGTGTAACAGCTCTCAGACTAAACTGGCATCTCCCGGCAGGAACCTGTTCCCCACGGGCAGCAACATCCTCTAGCAGAGACTTGGCAACTGCCAGGACCTGCAAAGCAGCGTCGCTCTGCCTCACTGCATGGCTCCACATCTGCAAAGTGAGCAGTGACGACTTTTCACACTCGTCCCAGCAGAGCTCCAAGAGAAGCTCCAAGATAGTCCTTCTTTAACTTCACCTTTAGGCAACACCACATTTAACAGAACCTAGTGAAGCAGATACTTTGTCTCCACTGGATTCTGATTCCATACGAAAACAAAGCAACACGCTTTGTAAAACTCGTACTATGTCTATTAGAGTAACACTTCATGCGGTCACATATTTATCAGCATGAAGTTTTCTTCTGCAACTTTGCTTCCCGTTCCTCACCTGCTAGAACAGAATCCACGTGTTTGGCCTATTTCAAAACACTTTTTCTTCTGGTGACGATAATTGGGCTCCGTCACAGTTTATTACCATCCAACATTCTGCTTTTAAGGCTCTGTTTTACACAGACCCAACTATCACAGGAGTGATGTCAGCCAGGTGGCCATTCAGCCTGCTAGCATTTGTCAAGCTGAAAGGACATTAGCAACTCAAGACAAAATTCAGAGACCCCTATGCAGCAAAGCCCTTAAAGCAAATGCAACATTTTTCACAAGCTCTTGGCAATTTTAGTCAATACTACTAGAAGTAGTCTCTTCACCACAGCCATTCTCCTGAAAATAGTTTAAATATCTGTTGATAAACAGCCAGCTTTAGGTCCAACCACTTTAAAGGCTAGGGCTGAAGTTACAGTTACCGCAGCACACATAGTCTTCTGTTCAAGTTTTAATACATGAAACAGGAAAAGGAAAACAAACACTAGTACACATTTGAAAGAAAAGACTGTTGTAAGAGTGTCACAGAACCACAGAAAAAAGAAAACTAAGAAATTTAATGTGTAAGGAATGAAAACACAAGCCTCTCTCTTTCTGAAAAGTCACATCCCAAAGTCTTTAACTGCATTCAAACTTTTCAAGATGGCAGACTACCAAACTGAAGTAGCATACTAAGGAATACGAAACCATTATCATCTCTGAGAATCAGGCACCATTTATTAGAATCAAAAGAATCTATGACTTCTCTAAGAACATTTCTGATGTATATTCACCATAAATGTTCTGCCATGAAACTTCAGGACTGCCCTGATACCGTTAACACGTAGTACGAGGGAAAAAAACCAACCACGGTTAGAAATGAAGGACGAAATCATGCTCAATAGCATCTGAATGACAATGTCTTTGGTGTAGACAAGACGCTACACGAACATGAAATTCCAAAGTATAATTCAGATACAGAGAACACTCGTGTGCAACACGGCTTTAAAGGGTCTGCAGAGATTATAACTCACAAAGACACCCTTGATCCAAGATGTTGCTAGGGAGCAGTTTCTGCAACAGCCACAAAACCAGTTTTCCAATGCAGTGGAGTAAAGCAAGTCGAAGACAAAATTAAGTCACCCAAACCACTTTTTTTCCTTCAAATGAGCCATCTGTTCTATTTCTATCGCTTTCAGCTTTCTCCGCCAGATTTCAAAGAAATCTGGCAAGTTTGTTATTGTAAGATATCCTCCCACGTTTCCTTATCATTTTACCGAGAAGAATTGAGGAAAGCAAAACTTTTGGAAGCACTGTATGTCGCACATCAACCACGCACTCTTCCACGCCTAGCTCCGCGTCTAAAACGCAGATCTGAAGGTAGCTGTCAGAACAGCAACTACAAAAGAACAGCAACTACAAAAGAAGAGCTCTGTGAGGCCCCCAACACAAGTCACAGCCACCGATCGTGCCCGAATCGCATTATCGCTTCCCACCCAGCTTAATCCCCGGTGTCGCTTGCCCTCCCGGTCCCCCCGCACGCTGGCAGGATGGGCCCCAGGCTGACTCACGCTACATGGGGACGAGCCACAAAGAGCAGAGCGCGGCTCCCACAGGCTGCGGCCGCCGTGGGGCCGTCTGCGACGCTGCCTGCCAGGCGGTCCCCGAGGCCCCGCGCCCACCACCCCCACGCACCTTCTTTGCTCTGGGCGTTGGTGATCTGCAGGTCGCAGTTAGCTGCCTTCAGCTTCTCACGGCCCATGATCTGCCGCTTGAGGTCGCGCAGGGAGATGTGGAGGCCGCTGAAGGAGACCGTATCGTACTTCAGCGCCGACGAGAACTTGTAGTGGACGCACGACATGGTCGGGGCCAGGTGCTGCCTGCTCCGCGAGGGCGTCTGCTGCGGCAGATGGTGTCGCGGCCTCCACGCCGGGTTAGGGCCCGCGGCAGCGCACGGAAGGGCCCAGCAAGGGGTGTGGGGCAAGCAGCACGGGCTGAGCTTGGGTGGGCTGGTGGTGCTCAGAGGCTGCGGCGCTCCACCATCGCCAGGCCGCGCGGCCTCAGGCAGACTCGGCTGGCGGAGGCCTCAGAACTCCGTCGCAGCGGCGCTGCAAGGCCCCGGCCCCCGCCCCCACAACGACTCCGGCCCGCGGCCCTCAGCAATCGAGCTGGGCCGTGGCGACGGCGCCCACTCGGCTTCTCCTCACAGCCCAGGCAGGCAGGTGGACGACGGGGAGAGGCCCCCGCAGCCCCGGCTCGGCCTCCGCTCCCTCTCACACGCAGCGCTCCCAGGCCTGACCGCTGGCTACGGCAACTCGGGCGCCCCTGCCTCAGTGCTCTGCGGAGGGGTTTCCCAGCTGCCAACTGCACAGGCTGCCGCAAGCCTGTCGCTGCGCACAATGGCACAATGGCACACCACACCCACTCCCCCTGCATCTCACGTGACCCAGCGCATTATGACAAAAGGCCCACGTCATGTGGGCGTGGCGGCCCCGCCCTCTTCCTCCGAAAGCCAAGCGCCCCCTAGGGGAGGGGGGGGCTTGTCAGCCCCAGGCCTGTCACCGCCCGGTGTCCTGCCACCCCCTGGGCCTGTGCTGTCCCTCCCGTCACCCCACGGCCCTTCACCACCCAGCGGCACCTCCCGTCGGCCCCTGGGCCTCTGCTGGCTCTCCCAACAGCCCTGGGCCCATCACCGCCCGATGGCCTGGCACCCCCCAGCCTGTCACCACCCGCTGTCCCCTCCTCTCAGCAGCCAGCCAGGGCAAGACAGCCTGGGGGAGATGCAGCGGGCTTTGCCGGCTGGTGCCCGGCTGCCTGTGCTGCAAGGCCAGCAAAGGGAGGGGACAGCTCACTGTCTTTGAGTCTAGCTTGGTGCATTTATGGAAAGGTCGCTCAAAGAAGCCAATGACCAGTTCTCTTTATTGCCATAAACCAATGTACTTCCCACCTGGGGCACATCCACGGCTGCTTGAACTCTGGGGAGGAGGACTACGAAGGAAGGAAGGAACTTGAGGTTCATTTAGCCTTCGTTTAGGTTTAGCGTTAGGAGGTGCCCCAGGACCTCCTAGTTCTTGCTTTCTCAATCATCACAGCTGCTGCTGCAACAGCCCTAGCGCATGAAATCAGGCCTTGAATTAGGAGGTCTACTTCTGCTGAGTCATATGCTACGGCTTGCAGATGTTTCTGGGCCAACTGGCTATTCCTTTCTCTTCATGTAAATAGAATAGAAAAGGCTTGTTGTAGCCTGGCAGGGCTAAGGAGGGAGCTTCCACGACTCCTTGCTTTACATCTTGAAATGCCTTTTGGGTTTCCGGAGTCAGAAAACCCTTTGGATTTCAGTGCTGTCCTCTACACCCAAGGGATAGTTAGTTTGGCTATTTGTGTCTGTCTGTCTTGTTAAGAGTGATTTGGAAGCCTAGCTTTTCATATGGTAGCCGTGCCTAGAAGCCTGGGGTGGAATATGGATTATATGGATTCAGTCCGTAACTCGGCCATCGCCACAGTCCAAACTACAGCAGCAGAGCCTAATAAGCCCGACTGTTGGATATGCACTAAAAGCCCATCCTCCACCAGAAATCAACTCTCCTGGGTATCTGTCCCACTGAGTTCTCAGTGCTACAAGGACGGGCCTCTACATTATGAACTCTAGATCTGCCTCTGTAGCTCCTAACTCCTGATCTCTATGGCAACAAGTGTTACAACCCTCTGATAGAATGTGGCACTAAGTTCCACGGTTACGGGTTGCAAAACTAGAAAGAGCTCTTGCAAATGTGTCAAGAGAATTAGAAGAAAGCCAGTCATGAAACCGCAGAGAGTGTTACAGCCCTGCAGGAAGAAATCAAATTATTATCCCAAATTCTAATACAGAAGCGATTCGCCCTAGACCACCTTTGAGAAGTACAGGACAGACTATGTGCATTATTGAATAAGAGCTGCTGGGGCTTTTATGTAAATGAAGAGCAGAAAAATGAAACTGACAGAAACAAGATAAAGACTCACTTAAAAAGATTACATGAAGTAAAGCAGGGATCTCCCCTAAATCCCACCCCTAAATGGGTGGCTAACCTCTTGGCTCCCAGACTTAGGCAGAGGACTGTGAACTAAAAGGAGCTGGGTGGTTGTATTCACTCTCTTGTTTTGCTTTGTAATTATATGGGTGTGTTTACAGTGGTGTCTTACTTGATGACCTCGACTTACGACTTCAGTAATGAAGACTACAGTGTGACGCTGACGGTCAAAAGAAAAGGAGGGACTGTTAGGAAAATCTCATTATTGTACCAATTTGTCTTCAGAGTATGAAATTGTATGAACTTCCTGAAGAGATCTATAGTTTACATTGTCTACTGCACAGTCATGGTTCAGGCAGCATGACTAAAGGACCCCAGCTCACTGCAAGCAGGAGAAGGACAGCCCCCACTCTGAAGAAGAAAGGATACCCCTGCACTACCCAGACCACGCCAGCATCCCAGCCCCTCCAACACCTCTGTGAAACCCTCCCCTTCTCTGGCATCAGAGAGGAGCAACTGCAGCAAGACCCACTCCAGGGAGGTCTACATCAAGAAAGAAGCAGACGGACGGTTTTGCCACAGAATTGGAGTTGCTTTGCAAAACAGCAGTATCTGTGTGTGTTAAGTAGTGATTGCTCAAACCATGTTGTACCTGAACGCTTGAAAGGCCTAAGAACCCTGTGTAAATCCGCATTTGGGGTGCCCCGATTTGACTGGGACACCTCATGTGCATGAAGAGAGAATTACTCTTGTCATTCTAGACTTTGTGTCCTAGCCTCTCTCCTCGGATGGCACAGGCCAGTTGCCAAATTTTCGTGACAACACCCCTCTCCCCATTCTGAAAGTTATTCTCCAAGGCTGAGAATTGCCCCTAGGGCTGGCCCCTTCAGCAGGGGACACTTCACCTCCACCATCGCGCTGTCCTCCCGGGAAATCATTGTTCCGGAAGGACTCCTACTGAAACCGTAACTCCAACAGGACTGCCTCAAGTAGAGGAGAGCGATGCATCAGCCTCTCCTATGCAAGATGCTCCCCCTTTCGACCCCGGTAATACTTTAGCAGTATGGTTTACAGACACAAGTGCCCACTTGAAAAATTTTGTTTGGTGCCGTAAATCCACAGCCATTTCTGCAGACGGAAGAGCAGAGTTAACTGAGGAAATAAAAGGTTCTGCCCAATAAGCTGAGTCCCTGGCCATCACCCGAGCCTTTGAAGCTGGAGCCAGCACAGTTTATACTGACTCTGCTGCCGTATCGGCTGGAGCCACCCAGTGCCTTGGGAATGGGCAAGAGCTGCTGCACTCCCTTCACAGAAGATGCAGGCAGGGATACACCTCCGCTTGCGTTTTGCCTGGGAGAACCAGGATAACAGCAGTGGCCTCGAGCCTAACCTGGTATTTGGGCCCTGCTTTGCTGCCGTCCCAGGACTTAAGAAAGGCAATTAACAATTGCACTTGTGACCAGTACCCCCGGCTCCCGACCCCTGGTCGTACGGTTAGCAGAACGAACGCCATTTGATGAGGCAAACGGCCCTGCTCTGTGACCGAGCTGGTCACGTATCACATTTCCCCTCCTCATCAGGCCTCGAAGCTCCTCTGCACCAGGCAGATTTCTTCTTGCCCTCCCTATCGGCCTCAAGGCTCCCAGGCGCCAGGCCGACTTCTTCCCTCCTTACGGGCCTTGAAGGTCCCAGGCACCCGCCCAACCAGGCTGTCATGACCCCGTCACAGAACAGGGAAGCGCAGCAGCACACACAGCACCGTCTCTAAAATCAAGCAGCACTTTTTCCCTCTTCTCCTCCACGGGCTAACTTGGGGAGGAAATGACAAATGGCACCTTCCCCTCCTGCGCAGCAGAAGTTTTCTGCCTTGCTAAAACACAGAAAAACGGACGGGAATGGTGTGAACCTCAAGGACTTGCCTGGGTCTTCCGCCTGCCCTAGAGACCCAAAACTAACAGCGCTTAAATGACGACGCAGGTTAATAATGGGCAGCTACCCACCGGATGCCCAGTGGAATCAGCTCATTCTCCTGCTCTCTCCAACCCACAAACCCTTTAAAACCCCCACTGTCAGCCTGTCCTTTTGCTCATGTTGACATGAGCAAAGGGCATATGGAAACCCACTTCTAAATGGGGAACCCCTTTATCTATCACTGAGTCCAGGCACCCAACCAACCAGGAAGACAAACAGGACGAACTGGTGGACGGCAGGAGGAGGAGGAGGAGGAGGAGGAAGGGGATGAAGAGGACGAGGAACACAGAAGGAGAAGGAGAACAAGGAGGAAGAAGAGAAAGAAAAGAAGGAAGAGGAAGAACATGAGGAGGAGCAAGAGGAGGAGAAAGAAGAGGTGGAGGAGGAACACAGGGAGCACTCAGAAGAGGAACAGGTGGCACAGGACTAGGAGCAGGTGGAAGAACAGGAAGAGAAGAAGGATGAGCAGGACGAGGAACAGCAGAGAGAGGAACAAGATACAGAACAGGAGGACAAACATGAGAAAGAAGAGAAAAAAAGAGGAGGAAGAGGAGTAGGAGGAGAAGGGGGAGGAGGAGGTAGAGGGGCAGGAGGAGGGGAAGGCGGAAGGAAAAGGAGAAGGAGAATGAAGAGGAATGTGAATACGAGGAGGAGGAAGGTGAAGAGAAGGAAGAGGAGGATGACATACAGGATGAAGAGGAACAGAACAAAGAGGAGGCGGGGGAGCAAGAGGAGAAGAAGGAGCAGGAGGAGAAACAAGAAGAGGATGAGCAAGAGGATGAACAGGAGAAGAAGGATGGCTACAGGAGAAGGAGGATTAGGATGAAGTTGTGGAGGAGGAGGAGGAGGAAGGGGGAGGAAGAGGACGAGGATGAGGACAACTACAGCAACGACAAACGGGGCAAGGACAGACAGAAGGAGGAGAAGAAGGGTAAAAGAATGACAATGAAGAGGAGAAGGAACAGGAGGTGGAGGAAGATGATCAGGAGGAGCAAGAGGGGGAGGAGAGGAGGAAGCATTGCAAGCCAAATGTTCCACGGCACACACACAGCAATGTACAACGAGAAATTACAAACAAACATTTGTTTGTTGAACAAGTCCCCATGGTCACCTTTTTCTCCTTTTCCCTTCCAGGTGACGCTGGAGAAGCCCCAGGCACCTGCAGCCATTCGCTGTACACAACTCCCCTGATGCTGGGGAGAACACAACTGCCCTGATGTTTCATAAAACAACGTACCCCCACAGATTTTCTCTGTTCACCTGGAGCTGGGGGGAAGGTGTGTATGTGGGTGACGATGATCTGCTTTATCCCTTTATGTTTTATACCTCAGCAAAAACACTGCAAGACTCAGACTAGAGGACAGCACTGAAATCCAAGGGTAAGCGACCAAGTTGCAACAAAACAGGGCAAACTCAGCTAATTAATAGGCATTCAGCGTGCTTGCACAGCGGCTTCACAGGAACAAAGACTCAAAAGTGAATGGCAACAAGCAACCTCATGGCCAAAGCCAAGAAGTTTTTTGGACTGTAAAAAGGAATATGTGAGTAGCCTTACGATTGCACAGAAGGAATCAAGAATTGGAACACGAGGTCCTTCTCGGGCTCCCAGCCAAGAGGCACCTTTATGGCCAGCAGTAAAAAGGGGGTTTAGCCAGTGTGTACGTCTGCTGCCTTCTCTCCTGGACCCACGCGTGAACTAGAAGAGAAGAAAAGTGCAAGCAAATCCAGTTCGGTCAAAGTTCAAGTCAACATTTCAACAGCCAAAACTCTGGAGAGTTACGCTGACCCTTACTTAGATATTTAGTTTATCTTCCTTTCATGTGTAAACTAAGCACATTCCCTCCTACCCACAGTCTCTCCTCCCAGCCTCCCAGCTCTCCTACATAACAAACAGAAGCTCCATAAGCTACAACAGAAAAAAAACCCGCTCTGGTGAACACCAAAACACCCATGACTTTCTCAAACTCTTCCCCGCCCCAGCTGAGAGTCAAGCGACAGGATCTCCTAAAGCCTCTTCCACAGGCACTGCCCTGAAAACCCCCCACTGCTTCTCTACTAGTGCACAAAGAGATTGGGAAGAGTTTCATTTTGAAGGCGAGGTAGACCCTTGCTGAAATTAGACAAGTAAGTTTGAACGAGGAGAAGCCCTTTGCCTTGCATCTGGCAACCAACAGGGATGGGGACCCAGCACCACAGACCACTGCCATGCACAAACCACCACCCTACGCACAGGGAAAGCATGACAAGTCAGATGTGGTACCCAATAACGCCAAAAAATGGCTCTTCACACCACTTCTCTGTACGACCAGGTTAGTTCTTTTAGGCGGACACAGAAATCAGAAGTGAAATCAGAAGTCGTCTTCTTTCCCTGCAGTAGACTTGTAAGGAGATATTGCCAAAGAATGCAAAAGCAACCAAAAAAAGTTAAAGCAGGTACTTTCATCCTCACTAGGTGCCTGTCATTGAAGTGCTTCTCACATCCTCTTCTCTACTCTAAGGGTCCTCACTTAAGATGCATTGGAGTTACATTACTGTTAAGCAGACGCCGCTACCCGACATTTCTCTAGACTGAAGGCTGACAGCAGCGGACAAGGACAGTCCCTTCTGGATATCTCACTCCTGGCTAGAAATCCTAGAGGCTTCCTTTAAGGACAGAAATCCAAAGAGCTGCAATAAGCTTTTGAAATCAAGCACAGCAAACAAAAAGCAAACCAACCAACCAAAACTGGCAGGTAAACCTCTGAGGCACTAATGAGGAACAAAAGGTCTCCCGTTAAGTCCACTACCCCTCACAAAACAGACAAGTGGCTTAAAGAGATGACTGCAAAGAAACCGCAAATGGAAGAGAACCCTGATCACTGCAGCACAAGCGACCAACGGGCAAAACGTAGCACTGACCTTCCTCCTGCTCCTCCTACGAGCTCTTCGCCAGCCACGTCCACAGCCACGCGCTCTGTCCCTGCCCCTCCCTTTCGCTCCCCCCTCCCTTCTCCCTCTCACCCTTTCCCCTCTCTTCCTCTCTCCTGCTCCCTCTCCCAGTTCTCGCTCACTCCGCTCTCCTGCTGCCTCTTCTGTCTCTCTGCCCCTCTGTCCCGCTCCATCACCATGCCTGGGGGGGTCCCTCCCGCTGTCCTCCTTCCTGCCACTCTTCCACACTCTCTCGCCCTCTCTCCTGCTGCTTAGCACTCTTGCTCTTCCTGCACCCCGCTGCCCCCTTCCCCTCCCTCTCTTTCCCGCTCTAGCCCGGGGCCGGCTCCTCACCACCACTTCTCCTTCCTCCACTCCCTGCCCACTTCCCCCCCGCTCTCCTCGTCCCTCTGCCCGTCTCCCGTCCCTCACTGCTGCTCCCGTCCCTCTCCTGCCCCCTCACCGCCCTGTCCCACCCCTCTCTGCCGCTCTCTCCCTCTCTCCTCCTCCTCCTCCCTGCTCCACCGGGGCTCCGGGGCCGGGGCAGCCCCGGGGAGGCGGCCATGGGGCCTGCGGGGGGGCTGGGCCGGGCGGGGGGACGGTGTCCCCGCAGGGTCAGACAGCAGGAAGGAGCGCCCCAGGGCATGCCGGGAGCTGTAGGCCTGGGGCAGGGGGCTGCCAGGCAGCCCTGCTCCTTCCCAGGGCATGCCGGGAGCTGTAGGCCTGGGGCAGGGGGCTGCCAGGCAGCCCTGCTCCTTCCCAGGGCATGCTGGGAGCTGTAGGCCTGGGGCAGGGGGCTGCCAGGCAGCCCTGCTCCTTCCCAGGGCATGCCGGGAGCTGTAGGCCTGGGGCAGGGGGCTGCCAGGCAGCCCTGCTCCTTCCCAGGGCATGCCGGGAGCTGTAGGCCTGGGGCACGGGGCTGCCAGGCAGCCCTGCTCCTTCCCAGGGCATGCCGGGAGCTGTAGGCCTGGGGCACGGGGCTGCCAGGCAGCCATGTTGGTCTCGGCACTCGCAGTCTCGGCTCCAGCTGCGGCCTGGCTGAGGTGAGGGCTGGGGCTGCCCGTGAGGCGAGCGAGGCTCTTGGGCGGGTTCAGGGCTGTCTCCTGCCCGCTGGCTGCCCGGGGGTGGTGGTGGGGAGCTCCAAACCGCCCGGTGCGATGGGGTCCTGGTCAGCTGGAGCCGGGCCCAGCCGGGACAGCCCCGGGAGTGACCCGAGAGCTGGGGAGGGGAAGGAGAGGGAGATGGAGACAGACCCCCCTGGGCCCAGGCACCGGGCACCCCGACTCCCAGAGCCCCCCTGAGCCGCCACAGCATTTTTCGTTACTGCAAGAAGAGGAGTCGTGTGGCTTTGTGTTCACTCTGACAGGGCTTTCAGTACAAGGGCCCTGCTCAGGGACTGGGAATCTTCAGGTGTCTTGGAAAATCGCCAGCCAGATGATGATGGTTCAAGCCTTGTTTCCCTTGCTAGAAAGCACTTCATTTTTAAAGACGTCCTTGCACGGGCAAGATCCAGGCAGTCGGGATTGTTTCCTGTAGGGAGCAGCCGGATGAATCCAGGCTGCTGCCGTTCAGTGGCAGAGCTGAACACTTCTGCCTGCAAGTGCTGGGCCAGTGGTTTCGCAGGTCCAGTCAGCCCGACTGGGAGCTTGCTATCCTTGCTGTGCTGCTGCTTTGGCAAGGGCCTCGGGGTAGGAGGGGACAAATGTTCTGGCTTCCCGGCTGGAGTCTGGCACATTCACTGGGTGAGGTACGGACCATAACGTGTAATGCGAAACCTGCGTCCTTCGGGAGTGAAAAATGGGGTGTAGTATTTTCTGGGGATTTTTGTAGTTTTGGTTAGATCTCTGGGATTCGTGTGACCTTGAATAGCCAGTTGGTGGGATTTCAGCATACATTTAAAGTTAAGCGCATGCTAAGTGCTACCCTGAGGTATAGCTGGAATCCACTTGTGAGCTCCTCTTCCCACCCCACTGGAGAAAGCAAATCTTTTTTTATTTGGTGATGAAGGCAACTGAGGGAGTTGCCCTGAAGTGCAGCACCTTTTTTAACTTCAGGTCTAAAGTGGCACCAGTCCTACTGCGTAACGTGTCCTTCCCCAGGCTTTCACAAAAGGGAAAGGATACATCAAACCGACCCCACAAACGTAGCCAGCGCTTTTTTGATCTTACCTGGAGCGGCGGGACATGACCCTGCTGGGCCACCTCTGCCGCTCTGCGTGGGAACCAAGGTGGTGTCTTGACATTCCAGGAGAAGGACTTACCTTTTTTTTTTTTTTTTGTAAGCGACTTTAGAGACGTCCTTAGGCTGGCTGTGTTACGTTGGTTTACTGCAGAGTTGGTCGAATGGAGGAAAACAGTAAGCTCCGGTATTGCCTTTGGCGTTTTCTCGTGACTGTGTAGCTCATTTAAGTCACCTTCTCATGACCTGGCAAGCAGAAGCTATCACTTCATTTTTGGCCTTGGTCTAATGGTCACGACAATCAATATTGAAAGTCTTTCTGAGATTTGGATCAGGCAGTTTTAGAAAACTGCTTCTTGGCCACTGTTTAACTTTACTTTTTTTTTTTTTCCCCCCCAGTGTTGAAATTCTGAAAGGAGCCGATGAGTTGCCCTCCCTCAGTTTGCTGCCTCCCCTTTGGGGAGTGTGTTTAATGTTCGCTCCTTGGCTTTGCAGAGGGGAAAATCCATTAATGCGCCACCTCACTTGAATTGCTCTTGTTGGAAAGTGATTAAAAGCTTATTGCTGCCTCATCTCGCAAATGGCATGCGTTCTGGTTCTCATTTGCTGGGCAGCCCGTCGACTTGTCAAAGTACTCCGTAGAACAATTCAAATACTCAAAGCAGCGATGCTGATCTGAAGAGCTTACGTACTTCCTTGCTAGCGATTCTGTGCTTTTCTGTGCTGGAAACATGATTTGTGAGTGGGCTGTGGCTTTAACAAGGGAAGGCAAATCTGCTTCTCTGTGTATTTCCTTTCCACCTCTTCCCTTATCCCCTCCCTTTCCCTCTGTGAGGCTATTTTTGCAGTGTACCTTCACTGGTGAAATGAGCTCCCACAGCAAAGTGAGGGAAAGAGAAAAGGGGCAAGGGGAGAGGTGTCGCAGTCCTTAGTCTGCAGATGTCATACATAGGCCCTGTTCAGAAAATGCAGCATGTATGTGGGTCAGCAGTCCCTGCAGATTTTTATTCTTTATAGCCATTTCTATCAATGCAGGACGTCACACAGCGGGTTCACACGGTGCTGTGCTTCTTGTAGACTGAATCGTTTCTACCCTTGCTGCAGTCTGGAGGTAGCAAGTGCCAGCTGATCGATGAAGATGGAAGTGAAAGCAAGCGATACACACGCGATGGTGATCCTGCCCCAAGGCATGCTGTTTATTGATCTGGGAAAACACTGCCGTGACTCTATCAGAGGACAAGGTTTTCAGCGCTCTTTCTGGATGTGATACCCAAGGAGGTTTTTTCCCTCTGCGTGTGTTTCTGTGCAGGCATGTGCCTGAAGCAGAGGTGTTTCTCTGTGCTGTAATGGGGACTGAGGACAGCTGGGTGGGTGGGAACATGTGCAATCACGGAAGAAACTTCCTGCAGCTGCCCTGCCATGTACTTCAGGAGAAAACAGCTCTTCTGGTCGTTTGCTGCCATCGAGAGCTACCGAGTGCATGGGAAGGTACTGGGTTCCCTGCGGTCGGCACTGGTCCTAACTGGGTAGCCTCCCCCAGCAGCCAGTGCTGTACGCCCCTATCAGTTGTTAGGCGGACATCTGCAGCTGGACTGTGTGGCACGTTCCTCTGATCCGTCCATTCTCCACCTTGCACAGCAACACATTTGAAATCCTGAAATGTGCTCTTTTGATTGCTGTTAATGTTCAAAAATCTTGTTTTGGTCTGGTCAGCAAGGCATTTGGAAAACAGCACTGTTGCACTGTGAGAATAAACCAGGTTCCCATCCTTCCCCCTACCCCCCACACTGTGTAGGATCCAGACCTTTTCCCCCAACCCCCCGATGTGTAGCTTGGCTTCGTTCATTTTGCTGCCTCCTACCAAGAATCTAGCAACCAACTGCGACGTGTGCTGTGTGCTCCAGGCCAAAGAAAGTTTTCAATGGTCCCAGTGTGTTTTATGCAGCCGTGCAGCATGGTACATTTGGGAAGGAACACTGCGATGATGTATCAGAAGTTACTGACGATGAGGTGCTACTGGTAGTGCTTTCTTTTCAGTGTCTGGTTTGGGAAAGAATAAACCCCAATATTCTAAGATACAGAACTATCAGAGAAAAATGTGTGCGAGGTAAGGAGCGCCATGCTGCATTTATGGCTAAATGTTTGTTTTTATTTCATTCAAACTAGAAAGTAAGCAGAGACTGTTTAATCTCCTCCTCCCGCCTCTGCCAGGGGCTTTCTCAGCTCTGGGGCCCTTCCCAAGGACAGCCCCACCAGGTGGGCGCAGTCAGCATTGCAGGCAAGAACAGGCAGCAGCCACAAGAGTCAGCACTGGGGGAGAGCTGGGAGCCCGGAGAGCCTCCCAGGGTCCCCAGTGCCAGCCTGGCCCCGTGTGTGTGAGACAGTGCCCAGAAGAGTGGTTTTGTATCCCTTTTCCCAAAGAGTTAAATTCCCCTTAAAGCAGTAACCACTGGACCCACTTGCCGGACTGCAAGATATCCAACAGATACTTTTGGAAATGTCTGTGATTTCCTGCATTTTTCCTGAAAAAGGCAGGTTTTTAACTCTCTTAATCGCCTCTATTTTAATCAAGGCATTGCTCAGTGTCAACACTTAAACCAGACGCATGACATCCAAAGCTGACTTGGGATCCTTGTTTTGCCATCTGGAGAGCCTTGCACACAAACTTGTCCCCGGCTGTGTTGGCCGCTCGGTGGGTGAAGGTCACGGGTGACAGGGCAGGACTCCTTTCTGGTGCTCCTCCAGCCCTGTAGGCCAAGGATAAAGCCCTAACACCCTCGTGTGATAAAGCCTTAACACCCCAGTGTGCTGCTCCATGGACATGAGGATTCCTGCCTAAGCTCACCACACGTTTCATTGCCATGTGGCTCTTGGCAGGATATGAACGGCTCTGCGGTGCTGGTGGTTCCTCCCCTCTTTCAGCAAAACCGGCAGATTTCCTTCCTGTTGGGCCTGCCATAATTCCAGCGTCTTGGGGATTGAAAGCTGGAGCAGCATGTGTGCCAGAGACACTCCCGCTGCTTGGCTGGTGCCCACCAAGGGGAGTCTGTCTTCAGCCACGATGGTCATTTCCAGGGAAAAGAGCTTGTTTTATCGAGCAGGACCCTACAGGGAGAACAGGAGAGCAGGGATGCAGACCCAACATTTGCCACAAGTCCAGTGGAGCAGGTTGCTCAAAGGCAGCCCGCTGTGACTTTCTATGCTGCTGGGCCTGTGGGGATGGTCGGGGGACAAAGGATTAAACCTGAGCTACCTACCTGAAATACAGCTATCGCTAGCCTCGGTGCAAGTGGAGCCAGGAGCTGGTCCTGAATCCCATCAGTGCAGATACGTGCTGGGAGACACAGACAAGTGAGTCTGTAGGGGAAATTGGTGACTTGCACAGGCTTCTGCTGTCGGCCAGAGGGCAGCAAGTGCCAACGCTGCCTCCAGCCGTGCAGCTGCTCCCGCGTGGCCATGGGACGGGGCAGCTCTCAGAGCCCGGGGAAGAGCCTCTCACAGCTCCACTTCATCTCCTCTGCCAGCATCCGGGTCCAAACGCAAGACATTTGACAACCCCCCCTGCCTCAGGCACCCCTGGGTAGAGACATCTCACCTGAGGTTCAAGCGCCTCTGGCTTCCATGTTTCAGTTTTCAACTCCTGAGCTCAACAGGAAATAGTTCAATGTTTTTATAGAGATGTTCAAGATCTAGAGGAATTCAGATGATCAGGGAAAAAGAAGAAGAAAATTGGAAAAGGATTCCCCAAAGTCTCCTTTGCAAAGAAAGGGCAAAGGCCAATCAAGCCTGGATGAACGGGGGGACTGTTCAGAGCCCAGACCAACACAGGCAGACGCTGAAGGCTGTCTCCCCTCCCTGCAGTAGCTGAGCTGCCTGGAAAAGCCTGTTTCAAAACAGCCAAGGAAAGAAGGGCACGAGGAGTGACTCTGTCCCGAGCAAAGCACACTCTGCTCCACTCCCCCTCCACTGTGCTGGCGCTCAGGCCAGGCTGCTCTGCTCAGCTGCGCGCTTGCTTGTGATGTGAAGGGGAAATTCAAGCTGTAACCGCTCAGCGGTGGTCATTTGTGACCAGGGGATGATCTGGCATGGAGGGCGAGAAGCGGTTAAGCAGGCTGGGAGCAGGAATGCCAGAGCCAGAAGGACTCCAGGTCAGGGAGGGAAGTTTCCTCAGCGCCCTGTTTCTTGTGAGACTTCCAAGGGTGCAGGGTGTAAGGGCCATCCCTCCAACAGTCATGCCAACTTTTGTCAAGTTCAGGTTTTCTGCAGCCAACAGAATTAAAGGCGAGTAGGAAATGTCGTTGTTCCCCGGCCACTGATGGTGCTATTTATAATCTGCCCAGCTGTGCGCATTGCCTTTTATTCAAATACAGTTCCTTCCTATGCTCCTGCCTGGCTGCCAAAGTTTGCTGGAACAGAGTGCTTATACAAGGCAGCGTAGTCATTACAGCCAGAAATGCCATGCCATACCATCCGATTCGAGTGGTTTGTTTGCATCTGGCTATTAGGAACACCACCACCATGTCTGTGGATTTCTTGAGTTGTAGGTAAAGCTAGTTACAGTCCTTCAGGTTGGGCTGACGTATGAGGGATGTTGGGTTTCATGAAAGCATGCGCTAGTTGCGTTTGTCCTCCTGCAACACATAGAATATCAGGGGAGGAAACAGAATCCCCCAGAACAAATACAAAGCTAATTCCCACCCCAAAGCATCAGGTTTTAGAATACCCCCAGAAGACTGAATAGGTTGACATTTTTCTTCTGGTTTGAATTGTTGTTGTTTTCATTCTGGGGTAAGGACTTTAATGTGCAGTTATTTGATTGGTTGGTTTACTCATTGGTTTTATCATCTTTTTTTCATTGCCCTCACAGAACAGACAGATCTCCTGTACGCATCCGTGCAGCTGTCGTGGTTTAACCCCAGCCAGCAACTAAGCACCACGCAGCCGCTTGCTCACTCCTCCCTGCCTCCCCCGGTTGGATGGGGAGGAGAATCGAAAACAAGTGAAACTCGTGGGTTGAGGTAAGAACAGTTTACTACTTGAAATAAAAATACAACAAAATAAAATGATAATAATAATAATAATAATAATAATAATTTGTAATGAAAAGGAAGGTAACAAAAAGAGTGAAATAAAACCCAAGAAAAGACAAGTGATGCACAATGCAATTGCTCACCACCTGCTTAAATCACTGCTTAAATCACTAACCCCCTAACCCCTAACCTAAGCCCCTAAACACTAAATTCTAACCCCCTAATGCCCTAACCTGCTAACCCAAACCCCCTAACTCCCTAACCCCCTAAACCCCTAACCCCCTAACTCTTAAGACTAAGCCCCTAACACTTAACCCTAACCCCCTAACCCCTAACACCCTAACGCCCTAAACCCTAACCCCTTAACCCCCTACACCCTAACGCTAAAACCTAATCCCCTAAACGCCTAGCCCTAACCCCCTAACACCCTAAACCCCCAAACCCCTAACTCCCTAACCCCCTAACCACTAATGCTAACCGCCTAACCCCCAACCCCTAACCCCCTAAACCCTAACCTAACCCCCTAACCACTAACTCTAACCCTCTAAACCCCTAACCCGCTAACCCTAACCCCCTAACAACTCCCTAACCCCCTAACTCCTTCACTCCCTAACCCCCTAACCCCCTAAACCCTAACCTAACCCCCTAAACACTAAACTGTAACCCCCTAACCCGCTAACCTGCTAACCCTAACCCCCTAACCCCTAACACCCTAACCCGTAACCCCCAACCCCCAAGCCCGCACCCCCCAACCCCCCACCCCTACCCCCCCCACCCTCCACCCCCCAAACCCCCCCAGCCCCCCCACCTCCCTCACCCCTCCCAACCCCCCCACCCCCCCGCACCCCCCCCAGCCCCCCCACCCCCCCAACCCCACCCCACCCCCCAACCCCCCCACCCCCTCCCCCCCACCCCCCCCCCCACAAGACAATTGTCTTGTCCATTTTTGCTTTTGGCTCATCTCCGGCAGGAGACGACGGCTGGCGGCAGCGGCAAGCGGGTCAAAAGCACGCGGGGCTGCCGCCGCAGCGCCTCCTCCACCAGTTGGGCCGTGCGGGGCAGATGGCGCTGGGGGGCAGGCGGGGTCCTCGCTGGGGGACTCGGCAGCGGGATCTGCAGGGGGCTCAGCAGGGGAGTCTCCGGAGGACCCTTGATGGGATTCTTTGGGGGACTCTCCACAGGAGTGTCCTCTGATGTGGCTGGAGAACTCTGCGGAGAGCCCTCCTCGGAAGTCTCCAAGGGACTCAGTGGCAGCCAGGCGGGGAGGTCTGCTGCCACCCCGCCCTGCTTCCCCTTGGGGTCCTGCAAGGGGGAGCCCGCCACCCCCCAAAAGGGGTCGGTGTCCCCCAGCATCGCCGCCGCCAGGCGGTCCTCAGGGCAGTCGGCCTCCGCCCCGTACTCCAACAAGTCGGCGAGTTGGTTGAAGGAGGCGGTGCTGGCGAGGCTGTCGGGGACATCGGGGAAGGAGTTTTCGCCGTCCACCAGCATGACCGCCGCCACTTGCTCCTTGTTGCAGCCGCCCTGTGCCCTGTAGTGCAAGAGGTGGGGGAGCTTGTTGAGGGAGGTGGTCAAGTTGGGGAGGTCGGAGAGGTCGGGGACATCGGGGACGGTGTCCTCGCCATCCCCCAGCCCCACCAACACCGCTCGCTCCTTGGGGCAGCCGCCCTGTGCCACGTACTCGGAGAGGTCGGGGAGCTCACGGAGGACCTGGGCGGTCAAGCTGGGGACACTGGCAGTCAAGATGGTGTCCTTGCTGTCCCCTAGCCGTGGCACCACCGCTTGGTCCTGGGAGCAGTCGCCGTCCGCCACGTACTCCGAGAAGTCGTGGAGCTCATTGAGGAGAGCGGTGCTGGCGAGGCTGTTGGGGAAATGAGGGACATCAGGGACGGTGTCCTCGCTGTCCCCCAGCCCCGCCGGCACCGCTCGCTCCTTGGGGCAGCTGCCCTGCGCCACGTACTCGGAGAGGTCGGGGAGGTGGTGGAGGAAGGCGGTGAAGGTGGGGCTGTCGGGGACATCGGGGACATCGGGGACGGTGTCCTGGCCGTCCGCGGTGTCGAGCCGGGTGAGCACATGGTTGACGGTGGTGTCCTCTGCCTGGTCAGGAAGGGCCTCGGCGAAGGCGGCCGGCCCCTGCTCGGGCAGATCCACGGGCTTCACCACTGCTGAAAAAGCAAAGAAAGGCAACCGAGCCCCGGGGTGATGCAAGCTTTCCTTAGCTTGGCCGCCCACCTGTGAGCTCTGCCACCCCCCAAAACTACCCTTGGGCTTTGGCGTGGTTCTGCCGGTCGGTGGAGCCAGGGCGGGCTGGTGGGGGCTGGCAGCAGGGACGCTGTCCTTGATGGCCGCCCCGTCCTCATTGGAGGCCACTGAGGGCTTCTGGGCACTGCTGGGCAGGGTGTGGAGCACAGCGGGGCCCACATGCCCCCAATGCTGAGGCACGGGGCAGCGGGGTGGCGGGGGGCCGGGTCGGTCAGGGAGGTGCAGCGGGCAGGAGCCCGTGGGGTCCAGGGTCTCCCCCTGGACCACGGCCGCCGGCCCCAGCCCCCTTGGCTGGTGGGGCAGCAGCGTCCCCATCACCACGTGCTGTCCCCAGCCATAGGCAGGGGGACTGGGAGCAGGCACGTGTGGGAGCTGCACCCAGCGGGGAGGCTGCACCCCGGCGGGGAGCCGCGCCCCGCGGGGGAGCTGCACCCCAGAGGGGAGCTGCACCAAAGAGGGGAGCTGCACCCCGCGGGGAAGCTGCACCACGGGTGGGAGCTGCACCCCGACGGGGAGCTGCACCCCGCGGGGGAGCTGCACCAGCCGTCCTGAGGGTCCCAGGGGCCCTGGCACCCCATGCCAGACGCTGGCCTGCACCAGCTGGCCCGTGATGGGGTGAAGCTGGGCAGGCTGAGAGGACAGCGGCAGCCCCGGGACAGAGGGCAGCATGCAGGCACTGACCGGTGGCGGCATGGCCGGAAGGGTGCAGGTCACAGCGGGCACCTGCGATGCCATCGGCAGCTGGAGAGGGAACCTCTCTGTTGGGGGAAGCAAAGAGGGGTGATGAGGTGAGATAGTGGCGGGCAGAGCCGGCTGGGGGGTTACCTGGAGGGCAAGAGCACCAGGAGGAGCGGGAGCCTGCTGCTGTACCTGCCATGGCGGTTGGTCAGTGTGGGCTTTGTTGGGGGCAAAGAGCCTCCGTCCCCATGGCGATGGGTCAGTGTGGGCTTTGTTGGGGCAAAGAGCCTCCGTCCCCATGGCGATCATTCCGCCAGCACCTGCTTCAGCCAGCCTTGCGAGGGTTTGCTTTTTCAGCCCACAACAACTTCCCATCTCAATGATTTCCTATCCTGATGATGATTTCCTGTGCTGAATGATGGTTTCCCATCGGCACGATGGTTTCCCATCCCAGCGATGATTTCTCAGCCCCGTGATGGTTTCCTAGCCCAACCGTTTCCCATGCCCACGATTTCCCATCCCAAGCATGATTTTGGGGGGGAGGTGAATTTCCTGTGCAAGGGGAAGGGATGGGGCCGGCACCGGTGGCCCTGCGATGCCGACATGTGTGTGCTGCCCCATCGTGCCGTGGTGGTGGGGATGGGGGGGGTTGGGGTGCTTTTGGGTTGTTTTTGTCCTCCCCCTCTCTGTCCCGGGGGGGCAACTGCTGCCCGCAACTGTGGTGGAACGGGTGCTGGTACCGTGCGGCCATGATGGGGAGCTGTCACGAAAATTTGGCAGCTGGCCCGTGCCGACCGAGGAGAGAGGCAGGGATGCAAAGTATAGCATTACAAGAGGAATTCTCGCATTCGTGCGCATGAGCTGTCCCATTTGAACTGGGGCACCGCGAATGCAGTTTCACACATGGTTCTTACACCTTTCAGGTGTTCAGGTCCAAAGCAATTTGACCAGTCGCTGCTTAACACACACACACGCACACACAGGCACACGCAGGCACATGCACGCGCTGCTGTTCTGCAAAGCAACTCTAGTTCTGTGGCGTTGTCATCCATCTGCTTCTTTCTTGATCCAGACGACCCTGGAGTCAGTCTTGCTGCAGTTCCTTCTCTCTGACGCCAGAGAAGGGGGGCGTTTCACGGCGGTGTGGGACGGTCTGGGGTGCTGGCGGGATCTGGGTAGTGCAGGGGTAGTGGCGGGCGAGGATCCCCGGTCCGGGGAGGGGGGCAGTGCTGTTTGTTCCCCTCCATTGGAGCTGAAGGGCTGTGCTATAGCCTTCGCGAAAAGAGAACTTGAGTTTCTGGGTGTGTTTGTCACGCTGCAGTGCTTTGCCCCAGTCTCACGTTTTCCGGTCAGTCCTGGAAACCGTCAGCTGAACAGTCCCAAAGCGGTGAGGGCGTGAGCGCGTTCTGGTTTGGCTCGGTGTAACTTGTGTGTCAGTGTGCGTCTGCCTTTGCTCGTTGCCTGCGTCTTTCTGTTTGAAGGGCTGACCTTTGGGAGGTTCTGCAGCATGGACTTCTTGTGCATCGCCAGCCTACTCTTTGGTGGGGCGGTGTGAGAAGCAGAAAAGGCCTTGACTCTGTGTAAGCACTGCTCAGCAGTAACTAAAACCTCCTTGTCTTATCAACCTTTTTTCCAGCACAAATCCAAAATATAGCCCCATGCTAGCTAATGTGAAGAAAATTAACTCTATCCCAGCCAAAACCAGCACATTCTTTACCCCTTGTTCCATACCATTTATGTCCTGCTCAGCTCCCACACTATCCAATATTCTCATTATCCACCCCCCACCCCCACCCCCCATCATTTGATATACAAAGATATCATTCCCCTAGTCTGTGGACCACCCCTGTAAAATTTCTGTAAAACGTCCACAGATGTCCACAAAATGTCCACTGAGTTCATTTAGCCCATGAGTTTGGGCTCCATCTGTTATGGTGGTCCCTCAGGACAGGAGAGGTGGTGTGTTACGTGGAGTTCCTGGGCACCAAAGCCAGCTCAGGTCGGGTCACTGCTGCACCTGTACTGCTTCTTGTAAGGCTTGTCCGTCATTGTTTCAGGTGGTTCCTGCTATAGTCATTCCTATAACATGCAACTCAAACCATGGGTTACAACAATTGAAAGGTGTTTCCGTTACAATCTCCAGCCCTGGTCCCTTTGGGCCAGGTTATAGGGTTCAACATGGCACCCAACTCCTCCCTTTGCTCGTAGCCTGGCTAGCAACTAGGGGTTCCTGCTATAGTAATTCCCGCAACATGCAACTCAAATCCCGGTTTGCAGCAATTTAAAGGTATTTCCATTACAATCTCCACCCGTGGTCCCTTTGGACCATACCGTAGGGTTGAACATCGCAATGATCTCCTCCCCTTGCCCCTGCTCCAGCTTGGACTTAGGCAGAGAGTGCAGGCCCTTAGGGGCATACCTGCTCCAAGTGGAGCCTTATTTATGAGCCACAGTCTCTTCAGGGGTATACCTGCTGCAGCACGGACTTATCCACAGCCACAGAGGCTTCGAGGCGTACCTTCTCCAGCATGGACTTATGCTTGGGCCACAATCCCTTCAGAGGTGGAGTTGCTGCAACACAGACATAACCATGGCCACAGACGCTTCGAGATATACCTGCTCTGGTGTGGACTTATTCACAGCCACAGCCGCTTCGGGGTGTCCTGCTCCCGCGTGGACTCATCCACAGGTCACAGTCCCGTCGACTCAGGTTCACCCTGGAGTTCCAGCCTGTCCATTACAGCAGCACAGAAACAGCAGCGATGGCCTGGCCGTCTGCCAGCCCAGGCGCGTGGCCCTTGCTGTTATGAAGATGTGCCCAGGACACAGCAGAGTAAGATGATAAGCAGTACAGCAGTACAGCAAGCAGCAAAAGCAAAAAGCAGCCACTAACAAGCACTAGACTCTAATATACAGCAAGGCAAGCAAGCCCCATGGCAAGCGCAGAAGCCTGTCCATTAGTAGCTAAACAGCAATACCAGCTAGAAATTCGATGTAGCCCATTCCAGTCAAATCTGTCATTATCTGGAACCCTTCAGGCCCCACGCTGGGAGCCAAAAGGAGTGTCGGGGTTTAAGCCTAGCCAGCAACTAAGCACCACACAGCCGCTCGCTCCCTCCCCCCCTGGTGGGATGGGGGAGAGAACCGGAAGAGTAAAAATGAGAAAACTCGTGAGTCAGTTGAGGTAAAGACAATTTAATAGGTAAAGCCAAAGCTGCACATGCCAGCAAAGCAAAACAAGGAATTCATTCACCACTTCCCATCGGCAGGCAGGCGTTCAGCCATCTCCAGGAAAGCAGGGCTCCATCACGCCTAAGGGTGACTTGGGGAGACAAAGGCCATCGCTCCGAACATCCCCCCCTTCCTTCTTCTTCCCCCAGCTTTTTATTGCTGAGCACGATGTCATATGGTATGGAATATCCGTTTGGTCAGTTGGGGTCAGCTGTCCCGGCTGTGTCCCCTCCCAGCTCCTTGTGCACCCCAGCCTACTCGCAGGTGGGGTGGGGTGAGAAGCAGAAAAGGCCTTGACTCTGTGTAAGCACTGCTCAGCAGTAACAACAACATCTCTGTGTTGTCAGCCCTGGTTTCAGCACAAATCCAAGACATAGCCCCATACCAGCTACTATGAAGAAAATGAACTCTATCCCAGCCAAAACCAGCACACCCGCCTGTGCAGTCCATGTCATTCTGGCACAGGGCTGTCAAAACCGACCGACCGACCTCCAGGTAAGTGACGGCTGGGAGATGCATATCCTTGCAGCTCGAGTGTCCTCTAGTGACAATCTGCTGGTCAGCTTTTTAAGCAGGGCTAGTCCAAAGCCTACACCCCAGGACACAACTGTTCCCTGACAAGCTTCCTTTATGTCCCGTAGAAGCAAGTGGGGAGTGCTCCTGGTTTGATGCAGCTCCCTTGGCAGATGCTTGTGCTCCTCTCTGTGTCCCAAGGTCTGGTCCATGCCTTTCCCCCCACCCAAGCTGTGCTACTGACTCTTGGGAATGGGAATACAGAGGGCAGATGGTTTCTACCAGAGCTGTGAAGTTCCAGCCAGCCCCTCAGGGATTTTTTCTTCCTGGTTCTTGCAGTTACAGGACCAATGCATCTCATGTCATCCCACAGAAGCACTGGCAGCTCAGCCTTGGAGCTGCCTACAGTCCCCCAGTGGGGCAGAAGATGGAGGGATAGGGAAAGGGGGAAGCCATCCTTCCTGCTCGTCTGAGCAGGCTTTGCAGGGGGCCTGTCTCTGACCCAGAGGTTTCGTCTGTCTCCTGAGGACTCAGGCACACTCTCTTCCCATTCCTCTTGCAGGTGCGGGCACCTCCATGTTGCCTAGGGTGATGGGCCCCAACACGGCGTACACAGCTGCCAGCCCATGCTATTCCATGAGGTGGAAGAGTCAGCGTGATCGCTTTGATGCAGATCTCTCCAAGGTGAGCTCTGCTTCTCTGCCTTTTTGCAAGAGCAGCTGAAGCTCCTCTGCTCTCCTCATGGCAGAAAGGCTCCAAAGCCTGCGGAATCCTTTCTTAGCACATACTGGGCTGCAACAGGAGCAAAACCCAAGAGTGGACGTGTCTGCTGGCAGGGCCCCAGGCTTCTCCTGCCATGACAGCAGGAGAGAGGAGTCTCTGCCTACACCCCCATCCCTTGCTTTCTAACAGTGACAGTTTTGCAGAACGTTTGCTGGGCAGTGTGTACATGCAAAGGGCTTGCTCTTACCTTGAAGCAGGCATAGTTTTGCAGGGAAACGGTTACCAGCTCCTGGAAGCATAATGTAATGATAAATAGTCATGACCTTGATTTTGTTAGCAAGTAGAATCAATCTTTGTCCACGGTTGATGCTTCCAATAAAGAGGAAGACAAATTAATCTTGGAAACATTCTATACGCCATTTGAATGTCAAGGGAGCGTGGAAAGAGATCATAGAGACAGTTTGATGGATGCTGCTTGTGGTACTGCAGTGTCACCTCTCGTAGACCATTTCAATATAGCTTGTTAATTGTCCTGTTGTAGGCAGTGTCCTCTACGGGATGTTGCTCTCGGAAGCAGCAGCGTGTTGCCAGCTAATAAAGCCTGGTAGGCGTAAAGATCAGCAACTGGTGGTTTAAGATTTAAGATTCAGATTCAGAGACTTGAAAGTCTTTGGATGAGCAAATGAGCGAGAGCGCAATTACGAGAAGCAATTTAAGTCGTGTGGTATGTGGAGATGAGAGAGATGGCAAATTCCTGTGGCTCTTACTGTTAAACTAGTAGGTAGTGCTGTGCTGTGATTGACAGTAATGGAATCAAAGCTGTGTTTGAGTTTCAAGTGTAGTTCTTCACAGTGCAGAAGAGAGACTAGGTATTTTTACTTTTGTTGCTGGCTTTATAAAAAGAGTACAGCTGTTGTATGCAGCTGTGAACAAAAGCTGGTTTTGAAAGACATCTCTGACTAGGTGCTGGAAGCTTTTGTTGTTGGCGTCATCTTACAGTGATTTAGACTGGGCTGGTGTTTCTGAGATGGATTCCCCCTGAAGCAGTCAGTCCAATGTATCTGTGGTGGTGAAGACACAGGTAACGTGGAAGCCCAGCTTTTGTGCTTGGCCTCTACCAGCTTTGCCTCTAAAGAGACAGACTTCCTAAGGGCGGGGTAGGACCTAGAAGCCTTGCTAACTGTCATCTGTCAGTGGCTAAAATTGGTACTTAAAGCAGTTTAAAATAGGTCTTTACCATGCAAACAATTTTTAAAGCTCCCCTGCAACCATGCCGCTGCCTCTGGACTGTGACTTTCCTGCCTTACGTGCAGCTGGCTGCAGGATGTGCAGGCTGTGTGGGATGTGGCAAAACCTATGTTGAAACACAGCTTGCAGTGCTGTGTTCAGAAGGAGTACTGGCTTCGGAAGAGCAACCATCAGTTTAATCATGTTCCCTGCTCTGACGCAGATTTTGTCTGTGCAAACAGAGAAGAGCAGGTTTTTTCTTTTTCTGAAAAAGTTCAAGATCGCTCTTTCAAAATAAACAGCACCATGGGAAGTGGATGCATGCCGGTCAATGAAATGGGAAACGATTTGATGTGTAAGCCACATGTGAAACTATTTTCTGCAAGTCTGAAGCTCAGGGTTCCTCAACGAGACCCTTCCTCATAGCTATGTCAGCACAGCTGGGTGCAAATTCAGGGTCAAATTCAGCCTTTCCAAGCCCTGGTTTCCGTTTTCACAACCTCAGAAAAGCCAGTAGAGGAATACACTCTCCAAGTGGCAGAACGTACCTTTCTTTATAGAGCTGTATTTTTAACAGCCTAATGCTTCTTTGTTTGTGTTTCTCTCTTGTGTTTCTGAATTAGTTTTAGAATCGAAAAGATCTGCTTCAGGTTGGAATCTGGTTTGACGTTCATCGGAGCAGGAATGAAAAAGGATGATTAAAAGGTTCCATTCTGAATAGAAGATAAGCTCAACCTGCCTGTGAGGGGTGGGTGAATCTCATATTGTGTAATACTAGTAGTTCAGGCTCCTGAAGTGCTTTTCCTGCTAACCTTAGAGAGCTGTGAAAACAGCACCGGGAGATAAATCCGCTGACGTGCTTCTAGTTTCCCTGTACAATCACTTCTGGGGTAGGAAATGGGGCTGGCGAGTACTGCCCCTGCCACCAGGCAGCCCTGTTAGTGTGAGAAGGCCCTACAAGGGTGTAAAGTATGCGTTAGAGCTGCCTGCATTCATTGCTGGTTGGTAGCTGGAGGAACGGGTGGATTTGTGAGCTGACTTAGGGCCAGAGGTAGGGAACAGAGCACGGGGGCTGAATCAGTGGGGTCTTCCCTGTGCCTGATTGATTTGCCACGGATGGGACGGTGGGAAGGCTCTCGAACACAGGCGTCGTGGCTGCTGCTGAAGGGTCTGCAGGCCTTCCGATGCAAAGGCAGCTGCTGTAGGCCAGGTGCTGCTCTCCTCCGAGCCTTTGGAGAGCTAAGCTGGATGTCGGCGATCCTGATAGCCCGGGGCATAGGGAGGTGCTCTTCCCCTAGGGAAGAAGCCTAGGGAGATCAGAGAGCCCCCACGTTGGTTTTGTAAATCCACCAAAGCCTCACTGTGTTGTGTTGCTGGACTTGGTTTTACTACCGGGCCATGAGCTACTGGTTGCTGCTGCTGCTTGCCTAGAGTGATTTTGTCCATCTTGGCAGAGATCCGAGCTCCGCTTTCTTGATGCTGCTCAGGTGCTTCCTAGGAGCCAGCCCAGCCCAGGCAGAGCGGATGAAGGGGGAAACGGTGTGTGGCAGGTCCCGCAGCTGTAAGCTTCGGAGTGCCTGCGAGCTTCCTGATCCACCCTACCCTAGTTGCCATCCTAGAGCAGAGTCTGTTCTCCATCAGAGCCCAAAGCAAGTGGCACAGCGGATCCTGCTGCTGACCACCCACGTGTCTTTGCTGTAGGTTACTGCTTCACAGGAGATGGTGCTTACAGGACCAAGAAAGGCTATTACCAGATGACGGGACGCACGGATGATGTCATTAACGTCAGCGGGCACAGGCTCGGGACGGCAGAGATAGAAGATGCAAGGGTAAGTTCCAAGCAGGTAGATGTCCCTTGACAGGGCATGTCTGTGGGGCAGGGTGGCCCTTTGAAAGAAGCTTTATGAATTTAGACAAGCGCAGGCTCTGTTGCCTTTGAACCCCTGCCCCTGCATACACACAGCTTGATGCATGATGCAGAATGACTAGCAACTGTGCAAAAGGAAACAGACCCTTATGAAGGAGACGACGAATGGGCAAGCGAGAGAGGCGTCACTTCGTGGGCAGTCCCTGCAGTCGAACTGTCAGAGCTGTGTTTCCTCTCTGGGACGTTGTACTGTTGCAGTTGTAATTTTGGATGCTGGTGGAGTCTCCATAAGGGATTGTCTCTCCCGTTTGCTCCTTCCCCTCCCTTCTGCTAACACCTAACCTCTTCTTCCCAAATCTGCGGTTCTTGCTCATCTGAACGAGCTGAGTATGCCTAAGAATTCGGCAGTGTTAAACATGAAGCGACCTTGATTCATGTGAGCTGCAAAGCAGGCCTGTCATTTGGAGAGAAAATAATATTAGCGCAGGGAATTGACAACAAAAAGTGCTCAGAGTATTTCTCTTCAAAGCTTGCCCTGAGTATTTATTTCTCTATTACGTGCCTTGCCTGCAAATGGCACTTAAATGTAACATTTGATAAACCTGAGCTGTGTTCGCATGGCACACCGGATCCTACTGTCTCCTCTGTGGGTAAATTTTTTGTCTGCGTGGGTTTCTGACCGTAGATAGAGGATCCAGTTCCTGTCCCACTCCGCGGATGTGTGTGCATGTGTATATGGAAATGTATTAATCTGCTTGGATTGCTCTGTGATGTTTTCTTTCGTATTTTACTCTGATTTAAGATAGCATAATCCAGTCTTTGGTGTGGGATTCAGATATGCAATTTCTTTTAGTCTGTACAGCCAAATTGTCTCCTTACTGCAGAAGACTGTTAAACTCTGAAGTGTGCCAATAAATCACTGTTGTGTAGCATAAGAATAAGAATATGCATTTGGCAAAACAACCCTTCCCCCCTTCTGGAAAGACGAGGAGGTCTGATGCTTTCTGCCTTCTGGTGTGCTTTGGGCACTTGTAAACAGCGGTCGAATGTGGACTGTGATGTTGACAGCTTCACTTTTGCTCTGCTGGCAACAGTTCCCTGTGGCACAGAGCAATGGAGGACTGGTTTTGCTTGTGATTTGGCCATGGCCCGTCACCACTTGGGACCGCAGCCGTGCACGCACAAGAGCACAGACAAAGAAAGAGAAAGCAGGTTTCAAGCTGGTGCCAATTCAGCTTGGTGTGCAGTGGGCTTAGCAGTGTGTGTAAGAGTACTTATTGGTGTGTTTAAAAGCAGGGCCAATCCAGTGAGTAACTGCTACTCCCAGAGACGTGGGCATGGCCGTGGCCACCAGCTGACGATGCAGTAGGAAGGCGGCATCGAGCTTTCCTGTTGTGCTTTCAGCAGGATCTGCCAAGGGGAGAGTGAGCTATGGCAAGGTGTTTTGTTCCTAGAGCAACTGGCGCCAACTCTACAGGGCTTTTTGCAGTTGTTATGCTCTGTGTCTTTTTGTTTCACTTTTTGTGAAGGCTGATCACCCTAAGGTCCTTGAGACAGCTGTGACTGGGTATGCACACAAGATCAAAGGAGAAGGTATGTGAAAAGCAGTGTTCTGACATGACACCTCCGTACACTTCCCTTAATTTCTGAGCTAGGTTTTGTGTTCGGAGGTGCCTAGGGAACGGGAGGACAGTTATCCTTAGGTTGACTGGTGTTGCAGCCCCAAGAGGCAGACACAGCCATGAAAATAACTGCATGTTCCTAAGCTGGGGGCAGGTATTCCTCCCTAAACTGTTTTCGCACATAGTATTTATGTATGTGGTAGAGCTTCCTTAAAAAGGATTGTGCTCAGAGATGCCACAACCTTCAGTGTCACTGAGGGGCAGAGTGGCACTTGCCACTGCCCAGCCATTTTGCATTGACAATTGGCATCAACGCCAGATCCCAGAGCACTGGCTGTTCCTGTTGCGTAACTCTGAGAGCTGTTCAGCCTGGCCCTGGGAGCACTGATGAACTCCAGGCTCTGTTTCAAGCCTGCTCACCTTTCAGCAGCTGCCTTTGCACAAAGCTGCCCCTTAGCTGCCCCCCAAGGCCCGTCTGCATCCATTCCACTCTCTGCTTGGAGGCAGTGACCAGACCGCTTCTTTGAGGGGCTCTGCTTTAGTCCCATGCTGGAAAGGTGGACACCAAGACACAGGTTACAGCGTACAACAGGAGCAGGCAAGGGTGGCTCATTCAACTTGGAAGAGCCCAGGACATCCTCCGTGGATTGGAGCAGCTCCCAGAACTTGCAGGTTTGCAAGGCAACACCTCTGTTTCCCTGTGTTTGGGGGTCTTTGCTTGCTTGTTTGTTAATGCTTTGGAGTTTTGTAGCCTGCTGGCCTGATCACGTAGCAAAATGTGAGACCTGCTAGCGTCTCTGTTCAGTGCCTGAGAACTCTTTACCAGGCTCAAGTCTATGCTAAAGGCTTTGAATCTGCTCCTAAGTCCTTTGCAGGAAGCTCAGCCAAGACATTTAACATTCTTCTGGATATGAAGGCAGGCATGTAGTCTGCCAGCTATACTCAGGCAGAGAGAAACATCAGCAGACAGGAGTTATCCCTTGAGTAGGAGACCCTGTCGCTGGCGTGCAGTATTGTGTGCTTTATATGCCTGCCCTGTAAAGGGGAATATGAATGTCTGTTCCGGTAATGTGTTGAGATCTGTGTCATCATCAGTGCCTGAGTTTTCAAGTGTTACTAGCTTTCTAGTGCAATAGTGAACAGCTTATGCAGGACCTGATTCTCCAAAGAGCTGTGCGTCCTGCAGAACCCAGCCTGGACATACACAGCAATGAGTAAATGGGGAACAAAGTCCCCTCAGATAAGAATAAAATTTGTAGCACAGGGAACTGATGCTAGTAACACTCCTTTCCTTGGACATAAACTAATGTGCTCAATGGTCTGGTATTTCCCAGGAGCCTCAAAGGAGCTGTGGCCATGAGATAGTGTGCCAGCTTAGGACAGTTCAGCCAAATTTCCTTGTGTTTTCCAGCAGGACCCAGGTTCTAATAGAGGTGCATCTTTCCCTTCTCTGCAGGTGGTGAAACATCTTCCTACAACCCGATCAGAGATCCTCATGAGAAGGCTGCTGAGGAAGGTAGTCACTGAACAATCAAACAACGTGGGAGATGTCACCACACATGATGGTCCAAGTGTTGTCAAGGAGATATTGGATGCTTAGCAGAAATACATGGAGAAGAGTTCCTCCTAGCAGATGGCTCTGGAATCTCTCTCCTCTGGAAATGCGGAAGGTCTCAAATAACCAGCCAAACGACATAGTTCTCTCTTGGTGTTTTTTAAAAATCTCTCTGTTCCCTGCTAGGGGAACAAGATTTTCCGCTCCACAGCGTATTTTGAGATGCACAGAGCTAGGAGCAATCTGCAGTTCTGCACAGTCAGTGAGCTCCCTTTCATTCCTTTTAGGGCTGATGTAGAGCAGCCATTGGTGGTTTCCATTAGCTATGATGCAGTTTAATACTAGCTGAAGCAAGATGCAGACGTTAATGGTTCTCATTGTAATGTTACTGTACAGGGAAATGTCTTTATACAATACCTCTGCTGTTTTAAAAGAAGCCCTGGAATACACTTCCCCAATTTTTCCTTCAACTTGGGTATCCAAGTTTAAGTAGCTGTATTTCACTGCAACTGTGATGCCTTTTCAGCAATGCTGGATATTCTAGTAGTTGTTTCACATGTGTTATTAGGGAACTAAGAAGGACATTGCTAGTCTGCTAATTCTTTCTTGTGTTTACCTAGTCGTAAACACTTGTGTTTACCTCCTTCGGGTTTCCTCGTAAGGATTGTGCTGGGACTTGCCAGAGAGGGTGGGCTTGTGTCCCTTCATGTCCCACCTAGGCAACCCAGCACTAGCACTTCCAGCCGCAAAACTGAGCTACAAAGCCTACTGCTGGGCTCCCTTCCACGTCCTCCGGGCACTGCCAGTTGCGTACAAGGGGTCTAGTCCCATGTGTTTTTATTCTGCTTTGAGAACCTGAGATCACCAACTGGGTTTGTGAAATAACTGTCCTCTTCCTTATCAGTGATGACAACTGGATCAGCTGTAGGAATGGACTTCACCACTTCCTTGGTCTTCCAAGTTTTTTCTCTTTATAAACCACCTGTGCAAACACTGCGCTGCCCAGGAGAGGGTGAGAGAATGTGTGGATGATGCTAACGAGACCTGCAGTGAAATAAATGAGATTCCTCTTTTTTCTTCCAGAGGACTTGCTTGGAACATCTGTTTGAAAAGGGAAGGTGTTAGCATTATGTTCAGCCCGAGTCCTTCATGAATGCTGCTGATCTCAAGTGGCTTAGTATTTCTCCTGTGTTCATAAACAAATGCTTCCTGGCTATTCTGCCTTGTTAACTTAGGTGAAGCGCATGGGAGAGAAGGAGGAATGTCTGGAGAATGAAGCCAAGATGAATATTTATTTGTCTTCACTCAGAAACATCCAAAATGCTTTCTTGTTAGCCTGCTTGAATATGACACAGTAACAAAAGAACTGAAAGTCTTCATGGTGGGGCTGAGGTTTCCCAATGGTGTCCAGCTCTCTCCTGCGGAAGACTTTGTCCTGGTGCAGGAGACAGCCATGGCTAGTATCAGGAGGTGAGTATGACTTAGCTGAAATTATTGGTACTCTCTGTTTAGAGATGGTGTGAATAAATGAGTTGAATGACAAAAGAAATCCTACACTCTCTTCATGCCTAGTTAGCAACGGCAAAGAAGGTGGCCTTCCTCAATACTTAATTTTTTTCTTTCACTGTAAACATCTGGACTGCATAATCTTTCCATCATGGGCTCCTTGAGCACAGTGAGTAAGCTGACTTTTTCTGGGGAGAGGAATGCGGCTCTGCTGCATTTCCCTGTACCAAAACAAGGAAAAAAATAAATTCTTTTTATTTTTTGAAGTGAATTCCTTTTGGGACTTTTATTTATTACTTAGACTGCTTGAGTTAAGATGTCCTAATCCTACTATCTGTAACTTTCAGGTATTATGTGTCTAGTCTAATGAAAGGTGGAGCAGATATGTTTGTTGAGAATATGCCTGGTCTTCCAGATAATATCAGGTTAAGCAGCTCTGGAGGACATTGGGTAGCTATGTTAGCTGTCCAGCCCAATCCTGGATTTTCTTTGTTGGACTTCTTGTCTGAACAACCATGGATTAAAAGGATGATATTGAAGGCAAAAAAAAAAAAAAAAAAAAAAAAAGACATTAAAAAAATCACCTTTAGTATAGGAATGGAAGTGATAAATACTCGTTTACTTGTTTGTCCAGTTTCTTCCTCTTCACAGGAAGATTTTTAATTTTTTTGTAGTGCCGTGGTTAAAACTGTTGTGGTTGTGCCCAGGTAGAACGGTCCTTATATATTCATAGGCAGTAAAACTAACATTTGCTTCTCTGAGTAGCAGGTACACATCTCTTAAGTTGCCTTCCATCCTGATCTCAGGAAAGAAAAAGGGATTGTCTCTGCCCTAGCCGTGCAGCAACACAGAATCTACATTTGGATATGTGAAGATTCCACCTTTGTACCCAAAGTGCCTGAACTACTTATTGCCAGGCGTCTGGAGAGCATTTGGGAAGTCTGACCTGTTCTAATGACTACCCTAGGCATCCTAGGAGGCAGTGTGTATGTTATGGATGCTGCTAGGTGACACTTTGTTCTGACTCAGTATGCCTGTTGTTATGTCACACCCCCCTTTAGGATGAAGATGAGCAAGAATAATGTATTTTGTAAGGGATATCTGATGCTAAAGAAATGGCATGGTGCTTTTTAAACAATACAGAGACTTGAAAATACTTCCGTTCTCAAAAAAAAAAAAAATCAACAAGCAGTGTTTGGGATGGAAGTGCCATTTCAGCTAAACAAACTCTGTGCTGTCCCTGTAAAACCTGTTGTCTCTCCTGGTGCAGTGCAGGAGCCTTAACAAACTGATGCTATGGGGAACAGAGCATGATGCCTGCTGCTTGACATCAGCTGCACCAGAACAAGCTGATGTCTCCTGCATGGACATCCTTTCAGCCTAGTGCTGAAGTAGAGTATGCTTCTGCTGGTCTTTTTTTTTTTTTTTTTTTTTTTAAGTTGGCTTTTCAGATGTTAATGGTTAAGCCTGTGTAATAGTGTTTACTCAAAATGTGTGCTTATGTTCTTAGCTGCTTCTTCCAAGGAGTGTGGAATGGTCTTTGACTGTCTAAGTGTCTGAGATCTAATTGTGGAGAACAAAATCTTTTCTTGTTAATTTTCTTTTTTTTCTTTTCTTTTAGTTGCTGAGTCAGGGAAGTGTGGCAAAGTTTGTGCCCAAATATAGCCTTGTTGTTGAACTTAGTGAGACAGGATCCTACAGAAGAAGCTTTCGTGATCCCAATGGTGTGACGGTAGCTTATGTTAGCGAGGCACATGAGCACAATGGATGTCTTTACCTGGGCTCCTTCCGGTCTCCATTTATTTGCAGACTTAGTCTTCAGCATGTTTAACTGTCCATCCATGATAAAGTGCCACTGTCCTCTAATATTCCAGAGGTACGAAGGAAGCACGTGCTTGAGGCAGCGTGTGACCAAGGACAAAAAGTGAAAGACAGTCTGTTAACGTGCAGTAGTACTGTTCTGTTGCCCTAGGAAAAGGTACGACTTGCTGTACCTGACCTCTTCTTTGGTTTGACTGCTCTTGCTTTGGAGTTGACATGCATAATTATTAATATCTGAGGAGCATGGTGGGGTATTTTCATACGGTTATATGCCCCTTAAAGAAAATCCATTGCTTTTCCGCACCCAGCCCTGTTTGGAGTCATCTTAGACATCATCTGTCACCTGTAGTGCAACTGTATGTCTGAAGATGAATGTGGACTGGAAGGGCCCCTGTAAAATCTAGTGATAGTGGCCATGGAAGGCTTTGGTGGAAAATCTTGGAATGCAGTAGTAGCTCATGGATGCTTTCTGGCGTCTCCAGAGGAGATGGTTTACTTCATCTGTTAACAGATACTCCGCTTGGTAAATCCAGAGAATGCTTTTCTGTCAACTACTACAAAGGCAAGACTGTTCTGTTACATTTTAAATAAGAAGTTTTGCATCTTGAAGAAGGGGTTACTTCAGCTGCTCTGTGATTTGGTGGATTGATTCCTGCTCTGGGATTGAAGACTTTGTTGCTCTCTCTTCTTCTGCCCCTGGGTGACAGTCAAACATAAACTTACGTTATTGCTCCACTTCCTCACCTTTGAAAAGGCAATAATCAAGATTTGCTTGATCTAGAATGAAAAGCACCAGAGAAGGGGCAGATGATGTTAAAAACGTCATCTGCTTTCACTGGCCTTCTGCGCTTGTCTTTATTAATGGAGGGGTATGCAAATGGCAGTGATTCTTTTCTGTCCGTGCTTCTGTCCCCTTGTTCTGTGTTACTAGCAGGCTGCAGCAGTCCTGTGGTAAGTAGCGGATGGTTGCTGGGTCAGGCTGACTTGTTCCTGTCCAGGCCAGGGGCTGCAAGCCCTTTTGCTTAACCTGGTGGTTCCTGGATTCGGGAGGGAGCTCAGTAAGCGGCAAAAGAAGCCTAGTAGCTGAGTTGCTGCAGGCTCTGACCTTTGGTCCAGCTGAGCTCTACCTTAATAGTTTGTGGGCAGAGATGGAGTGATCCTGTGGTAAGTTGGGCAGGCTGGAGAGGTGTGACTGCCTGAGCGGGGACAGACTTGTTGCTGTGTGAGCTCTGAGGAAGGGCTGAGAGGCGGGGGGCGGGATGAGAGGTGGGGGGCGGGACAGAGAGGTGGGGGGGCGGGACAGAGAGCCAGGAGGGCGGGACAGAGAGGCAGGGGGCGGGACAGAGAGGCAGGGGGCGGGATGAGAGGCGGGGCAGCATGAGAGGCAGGGGGGGCGGGATGAGAGGCAGGGGGCGGGATGAGAGGTGGGGGGCGGGACAGAGAGGCAGGGGGCGGGACAGAGAGATGGGTGCGGGATGAGGGGCAGGGGGAGGGACAGAGAGGCAGGGGGCGGGATGAGAGGTGGGGGGGCAGGACAGAGAGGCGGGGGCGGGATGAGAGGTGGGGGGGCGGGACAGAGAGCTGGGGGGGCGGGACAGAGAGCTGGGGGGGTGGGACAGAGAGCCAGGAGGGCGGGACAGAGAGGCAGGGGGCGAGATGAGAGGCGGGGTGGGATAAGAGGCAGGGGGCGGGATGAGAAGTGGGGGGGCGGGACAGAGAGGTGGGGGCGGGATGAGAGGCAGGGGGCGGGACAGAGAGCTGGGGGGCGGGACAGAGAGCCAGGGGGTGGGACAGAGAGCTGGGGGGGCGGGACAGAGAGCTGGGGGGGCGGGACAGAGAGGCAGGGGGCGGGACAGAGAGGCAGGGGGCGGGACAGAGAGGCAGGGGGCGGGACAGAGAGGCAGGGGGCGGGACAGAGAGGCAGGGAGGGATGGACAGAGAGCCAGGGGGCGGGACAGAGAGGCAGGGGGCGGGACAGAGAGGTGGGGGGCGGTACAGAGAGGCAGGGGGCGGGACAGAGAGGCGGGGGGGGAAAGAGAGCCCCCCTTCAATGATTCTTTGAAGCACCAAAAGCCTTTCATCCTCTCCTTTTACCTCGCCTAAGGCTTCCTCGACTGAAAGACTTCTTTTCCTCACTGAATAGAGCCGGGATGCTCCAAAGCCTTGAGCAGGGTTTTGAACTCAGTCAACATGCTTGGGCTTAACTGCCGGGTCCTTAAGGGTGCAACATCCCTTGGCTCACCACCCACCCCGAGAACAGACACAAACCCGCTCCTCCTCCAAAGCGCAATTCACAGTGAGGGCTCCATTCAGGGCTCTCACTCACTCACGGCACAAACCGCTAGACGTGAAGGCTGAATTCAGACCTCACGCAGATACATTCAGTCACTAACATGCAATACCGGCATCAAGACGTGACGGTAGCATCGTAGCTTTGATTTTCTCTTCGGCGGAAGCATTGGCTTCAACCACACTGCCAGTCTCCTTAACGCCTAACTAGTTGACACACCCAGTAGAAACACAGGTAAGCCCACACAGCCAAAGACAACACCACTCACCCAAGCCTCTAAAGAGCAGCACAACGCTAGCCGAGGTTGCAGGAAAACACCTGCTTCTACAAAACAGAGTTGGGCTGAAGATGTTCTGGGCAGTCCTTGCGCCATCACAGGCTCTTTACGTGCCTGGCACCCTGCCTGAAAAGAGCATTCGGGGGCACTCAAAACCTTAGGCTCTCTTTGCACCTTCCACAAAGACTTGGGTAACCAATCCCATTTGCTTCCAAGTGCACTGAAGCTATGTCTAGAAAGAATTGCACTCTCCACTCTTTTTCAACTGACTTTTAAGCTCCAGACCAGTTGAAAGAGAAGACGGCCACTGGACACTGGAGGGACAAAGAGGTGTGCAAGTAGCATTATGGACATTTGGCAGCATTACAAGGACACGCAACGCAGGAGTCGGGGAACTTGGTTTTGCTTGCATCAAGCTTTTTAGGATCCCTCAGCAAGACAAAAGATTCTCTTCACTAGAAATTTGACCATCACGTGCTGTAGGCACTCCAAACTGCGTGTTCCCCCGCTACTAACTGCGTGGGGAAAAGACGGGGGTGCGGGAAAAAGACGGGGGCACGGGGAAAGATGGGGGCGTGGGAACAGACGGGGCGCGGGAACCAACAGGGGCGTGGGAACAGACAGGGGCGTGGGAACAGACAAGGGCGTGGGAACAGACAAGGGCGTGGGAACACACGGGGGCGCGGGAACCGAGGGGGGCGTGGGCTGTTTTAGCTTTGGAATTTGCAGATTCAGGATGTGAGGATGCTCAGAAGGTCCCTGCAGTTTTCACCACAGAGCTGATGGCTGGAGAGTAAGACAGCTCTCCCTGTGTCTGATACTAGACGGTTTACTCAAAATTCCCAGAGCCCCACTGTTACATGACTGTCTTTAAGCTTGTTTGTTTGTTTGTTTGTTTTTCCTGAATGATGATAACTTGGGGTTCTTAAGTGACCAGATCCAAACCCATAGGCAAATTGACGTTTCTTCTTTCTATTAGGTTGGCATGTGTTGCTCACAGGTGGGTATGCAGCAGAGCACCCATCCTGTGGGTTTGGGGCTGGCAGTATGAAGGTGAGAGACAAAAGGCAGGGAAGAGAGCAGGAGGCAGAGTGTGGTGATTGCTACAGAGGGTTTTTAGCAGCAGGCCTGAGCTTACTTTGGCCATGCTCAGCACTGCCTGACGTGTGTTAGTGCCTCACCCAAATCGAGACAACTGCAAAGAGCCCCTAGTACCTCAGGTTGGTGGCGGGAGTGTGAAACTGATACGAGCCCCACCGAGGCCCTCTGGAGTCTTTAAAGGCACCGAGGTGCTTGTCCCAAGGACAGAGTGCAGGCTGTGCCCTTGGCCCTACTCATCCCCTCTCCTTTTTTCTCTTTATCCTCCTGTGAGCATGGCCCACAAAGCCTCCTCTTCATCCCTTCCTCAGGCTGGGGGTAGGGAAGTACTGCTCTTGCCTCCTCCCCAAGGATACTTCTCCCCACCTCTGTCTCAAGGAGGGAAGGCAGAGCAAGTGCAGCCTGTTCGTCCTCCTTCCTGAGGTCAATGAGAGATGGCAGCAAATGGATCCCTTCCCGTACTGCTGTGCTCGAGTGGCTCCTGTAACCCAAGAACAGCAGGAAAAACGCAGCCCATGAGGTCTCTGCCTGAGTAGGACAGATGGCCATCTAAATACTGCTCAGTGGCAAATGGCTTTCCAGCTAAGTGGAAGCTGCTCAAGAAATAACTCTCTTTTCATAACAGAGGAACATTATGTTTTTGTCCAAAGGAAAATACGCTGCGAAGAAACTTGTTATTTAAAAAAAAAACCCCAACCCTCTGAAAACCAAAGAAAACAAGGTCTCATGGTTGATGCACACTTGCACGGAGCAACTATTTCTTGCCAGGCACTTGTATCCTACAGGTATCATGGTTTGAGTGTTTGACTACCTGAGCTCCATGCTGGTGCATTCAAAGCTTTCTTGCTGATGCAGCTCACATCAGCAACAGTGGAGGAAATCAACAGCCACAAAGGAAGAAAGAAAAAACTGAACTCTGAAGAGGGAACAAGGTATAGAAAGAAGCAGGAGATGCTGATGTTTCAGGTCCTGCCTGTGTCTGAGCTTTTGAAATTCATAAGGACTCAGCTGACACTCTACAAACAAAAGTACATTTCCCTTCACTCAGTTTTTAAATTCTCCAGAGGTCACAGATGTTGCAAACAGACAGTTCTTGGTATTAGCTCTGTTGTACGTGGTGAATGCATACCGCACTCCCCACGCTTGTGCAAAAAATTGAACAGTCAAAGCAGAATCTAGTTATACATTCCAGATATAACTACTGCTCGGTTCAATATATTCGTCCCCTGGTATTGTTCCATAGCCGCTTTCATCAATAGACATGAACAGTGCAATACACAGTAAAGGTAAATTGGTATTCATATGGTTATGTAGATTTGATGACTCCCTAAGCAAACCGTCAATGGAAGTCCTCTGGAAGGGATGAGCTTCCACATTTCTCTCTCAGCAAACTGGCTGCAGATGGGGTCAGAACATTGCAAAGGCTGCCCCATTCCCAGGAGAAGCTGGGAACCTGCTTCAGCTGTTGCTCTGACTCGTAGGTTTTTCTGTGAAGTACGTACGTGCAGCTGCTGCAGGGGAGAAGCACCCAGCGGATACAGGACGTATGGATCTTGAAAGCTTGTCTGTTCTGTGGGATTTTGGAACATGTTGAAACGCTGGTTTTAATTGGGAATGAATGTAAACATTTGCTAGCACACTGAAGTGCTTCCATAGTCGGAGTCACTGCTTCGAGAAAACTGAGATACTGAAATGCACGTGACAAGGAGGAGAAAAAGCTGTTGTTAATAACTCTCTGAGAAGCAGAAAACTGAAGGCTGGGAGTTTGTGCATTCGGGCCTTGTTTACCTTGCCCTTCTGATTTGTGCCTGCTAAAGAAGGTGTAAGCTTCTGTTACTGTAATAAAAAGCAGCTGTTGTTTCAATTGCATACATTGATAGCTACAGCAGTTAGTTACAGAGTTGCTAACAACCATACTCTGACACCCAAAGCACAACAGACTTGTTCTGAAGGCTTTATATGAATGTACAACTTTTAAACATGGCACTCCTTGAAAACATGGCTTGTTCAACAGTGGGTGAACTTGCTCCTGGCTGGTAAACTGCAGAGCGCGAAGAGGTCAGGCTGCCAAAACCCGAGCGGGTGCTCTCGGAGAAAATGCCCATCGATTCTAAAAAGGCAAATGTGGCATGCTTTTGAAAACCTGGTCCACAACACAACACAACACAACACAACACCACAACACCACTGTTTTAAAATAGCATTAACACCACCATGAAGACGAACCCGGGTGGTGAATATTTGCATACAATCTCTGGGTGCATAACAATTCGCTGGGGAGAAGGGACATGCTATTAATATAAACAACTATATGTAAATGAGCCTTTCCCTGTTTTCAATATCCCTGGGTACCTGAGACGTTGGCTAGAGACCTACACGGCAGCCCCAGCCCCTGGAGTGGCGGCTGGAGGATGGGCAGGTCGAAGGACCCTGATGGGAGCCCTGCAGGGCCTCAGCCGTTGGGCCAACGGGCACCTTCCCTTGTCACACAGAGCATCTCATGGGCTGGAAAAGGGATGCTCTGGAGGGTTTCGGGCAACCCTCTGGAGAAGAGCTTCTCCCCGCCCCTCTGCCAGGGGCTTTCTCAGCTCTGGGGCCCTTCCCAAGGACAGCCCCACCAGGTGGGCGCAGTCAGCATTGCAGGCAAGAACAGGCAGCAGCCACAAGAGTCAGCACTGGGGGAGAGCTGGGAGCCCGGAGAGCCTCCCAGGGTCCCCAGTGCCAGCCTGGCCCCGTGTGTGTGAGACAGTGCCCAGAAGAGTGGTTTTGTATCCCTTTTCCCAAAGAGTTAAATTCCCCTTAAAGCAGTAACCACTGGACCCCCTGCTTCTTGCTGGACTGCAAATTATCCAACAGATACTTTTGGAAATGTCTGTGATTTCCTGCATTTTTCCTGAAAAAGGCAGGTTTTTAACTCTCTTAATCGCCCCTGTTTTAATCAAGGCATTGCTCAGTATCAACACTTAAACCAGACGCATGACATCCAAAGCTGACTTGGGATCCTTGTTTTGCCATCTGGAGAGCCTTGCACACAAACTTGTCCCCGGCTGTGTTGGCCGCTCGGTGGGTGAAGGTCACGGGTGACAGGGCAGGACTCCTTTCTGGTGCTCCTCCAGCCCTGTAGGCCAAGGATAAAGCCCTAACACCCTCGTGTGATAAAGCCTTAACACCCCAGTGTGCTGCTCCACGGACATGAGGATTCCTGCCTAAGCTCACCACACGTTTCATTGCCATGTGGCTCTTGGCAGGATATGAACGGCTCTGCGGTGCTGGTGGTTCCTCCCCTCTTTCAGCAAAAACGGCAGATTTCCTTCCTGTTGGGCCTGCCTTAATTCCAGCGTCTTGGGGATTGAAAGCTGGAGCAGCATGTGTGCCAGAGACACTCCCGCTGCTTGGCTGGTGCCCACCAAGGGGAGTCTGTCTTCAGCCACGATGGTCATTTCCAGGGAAAAGAGCTTGTTTTATCGACCAGGACCCTACAGGGAGAACAGGAGAGCAGGGATGCAGACCCAACATTTGCCACAAGTCCAGTGGAGCAGGTTGCTCAAAGGCAGCCCGCTGTGACTTTCTATGCTGCTGGGCCTGTGGGGATGGTCGGGGGACAAAGGATTAAACCTGAGCTACCTACCTGAAATACAGCTATCGCTAGCCTCGGTGCAAGTGGAGCCAGGAGCTGGTCCTGAATCCCATCAGTGCAGATACGTGCTGGGAGACACAGACAAGTGAGTCTGTAGGGGAAATTGGTGACTTGCACAGGCTTCTGCTGTCGGCCAGAGGGCAGCAAGTGCCAACGCTGCCTCCAGCCGTGCAGCTGCTCCCGCGTGGCCATGGGACGGGGCAGCTCTCAGAGCCCGGGGAAGAGCCTCTCACAGCTCCACTTCATCTCCTCTGCCAGCGTCTGGGTCCAAACGCAAGACATTGGACAACCCCCCCTGCCTCAGGCACCCCTGGGTAGAGACATCTCACCTGAGGTTCAAGCGCCTCTGGCTTCCATGTTTCAGTTTTCAACTCCTGAGCTCAACAGGAAATAGTTCAATGTTTTTATAGAGATGTTCAAGATCTAGAGGAATTCAGATGATCAGGGAAAAAGAAGAATAACATTGGAAAAGGATTCCCCAAAGTCTCCTTTGCAAAGAAAGGGCAAAGGCCAATCAAGCCTGGATGAACGGGGGGACTGTTCAGAGCCCAGACCAACACAGGCAGACGCTGAAGGCTGTCTCCCCTCCCTGCAGTAGCTGAGCTGCCTGGAAAAGCCTGTTTCAAAACAGCCAAGGAAAGAAGGGCACGAGGAGTGACTCTGTCCCGAGCAAAGCACACTCTGCTCCACTCCCCCTCCACTGTGCTGGCGCTCAGGCCAGGCTGCTCTGCTCAGCTGCGCGCTTGCTTGTGATGTGAAGGGGAAATTCAAGCTGTAACCGCTCAGCGGTGGTCATTTGTGACCAGGGGATGATCTGGCATGGAGGGCGAGAAGCGGTTAAGCAGGCTGGGAGCAGGAATGCCAGAGCCAGAAGGACTCCAGGTCAGGGAGGGAAGTTTCCTCAGCGCCCTGTTTCTTGTGAGACTTCCAAGGGTGCAGGGTGTAAGGGCCATCCCTCCAACAGTCATGCCAACTTTTGTCAAGTTCAGGTTTTCCGCAGCCAACAGAATTAAAGGCGAGTAGGAAATGTCGTTGTTCCCTGGCCACTGATGGTGCTATTTATAATCTGCCCAGCTGTGCGCATTGCCTTTTATTCAAATACAGTTCCTTCCTATGCTCCTGCCTGGCTGCCAAAGTTTGCTGGAACAGAGTGCTTATACAAGGCAGCGTAGTCATTACAGCCAGAAATGCCATGCCATACCATCCGATTCGAGTGGTTTGTTTGCATCTGGCTATTAGGAACACCACCACCATGTCTGTGGATTTCTTGAGTTGTAGGTAAAGCTAGTTACAGTCCTTCAGGTTGGGCTGACGTATGAGGGATGTTGGGTTTCATGAAAGCATGCGCTAGTTGCATTTGTCCTCCTGCAACACATAGAATATCAGGGGAGGAAACAGAATCCCCCAGAACAAATACAAAGCTAATTCCCACCCCAAAGCATCAGGTTTTAGAATACCCCCAGAAGACTGAATAGGTTGACATTTTTCTTCTGGTTTGAACTGTTGTTGTTTTCATTCTGGGGTAAGGACTTTAATGTGCAGTTATTTGATTGGTTTGTTTACTCATTGGTTTTATCATCTTTTTTTCATTGCCCTCACAGAACAGACAGATCTCCTGTACGCATCCGTGCAGCTGTCGTGGTTTAACCCCAGCCAGCAACTAAGCACCACGCAGCCGCTTGCTCACTCCTCCCTGCCTCCCCCGGTGGGATGGGGAGGAGAATCGAAAACAAGTGAAACTCGTGGGCTGAGATAAGAACAGTTTACTACTTGAAATAAAAATACAATAAAATAAAATGATAATAATAATAATAATAATAATAATAATTTGTAATGAAAAGGAAGGTAACAAAAAGAGTGAAATAAAACCCAACAAAAGACAAGTGATGCACAATGCAATTGCTCACCACCTGCTTAAATCACTGCTTAAATCACTAACCCCCTAACCCCTAACCTAAGCCCCTAAACACTAAATTCTAACCCCCTAACGCCCTAACCTGCTAACCCAAACCCCCTAACTCCCTAACCCCCTAAACCCCTAACCCCCTAACCCTTAAGACTAAGCCCCTAACACTTAACCCTAACCCCCTAACCCCCTAACCCTCACTCCCAAACCACCTAAACCCAAACCCCCTAAACACCTAACCCTCTAAACCCCTAACCTCTAGCCCTAACCCCGTAACACTCTAAACACTAACACCCTAACCCCTAACCCCCTAACCCCTAAACTCTAACCCCCTAACCCCCTACACCATAACCCTAAAACCTAACCCCCTAAGCCCCTAGCCCCTAACCCACTAACCCCATAACTGCCTAACCCCCTAATCCTAACCCCCTAACCCCCTAAACCCCCAAACCCCTAACTCCCTAACCCCCTAACCGCTAATGCTAACCGCCTAACCCCCAACCCCTAACCCCCTAAACCCTAACCTAACCCCCTAACCACTAACTCTAACCCTCTAAACCCCTAACCCGCTAACCCTAACCCCCTAACTCCCTAACCCCCTAACTCCTTCACTCCCTAACCCCCTAACCCCCTAAACCCTAACCTAACCCTCTAAACACTAAACTCTAACCCCCTAACCCCCTAACCTGCTAACCCTAACACCCTAACCCCTAACACCCTAACCCGTAACCCCCAACCCCCACGCCCGCACCCCCCAACCCCCCACCCCAACCCCCCCCCACCCCCCACCCCCCAACACCCCCCACCCCCCCAGCCCCCCCCACCTCCCTCACCCCTCCCAACCCCCCCACCCCCCCGCACCCCCCCCAGCCCCCCCACCCCCCCAACCCCACCCCACCCCCCCACCTCCCCACCCCCCCAACCCCACCCCACCCCCCACCCCCCCACCCCCCACCCCCCCCCACCCCCCACAAGACAATTGTCTTGTCCATTTTTGCTTTTGGCTCATCCTGCTCTTTTTTCTCCCGAGTTAAGCAAGAAAGAGGGATCTGGGAGAGGGCTGGGGCTGGAGCGGGTGGGTGCTGGGGGGATCCTCTGCCTGCGGATGTCCTCTGCGCGTGGGTGCTACGGGGGACGGTGCTGGACCGGCGGGTTATGGGTAGCCGTACGGATTGGCTATCTCCATGTCGGTCTCCCTCTGCACAACAAGCTGCAGCTGTGCCAGTGACATCTGCAGGGCCGCCCGCTCGCGCTCATCCTGGGCCAGCTTCTTCCTGCGCTCCCGGTCGGGCCGCTGCTCGGGTGTGATGGGCACCGAGTCCTCCTGCTGCTGCAGCGGGGTGGGCGCAGCGTGAGGTCCCGCCAAGGCCCGAGGGATAGCACGGAGTCGGCGGCAGGGCACGGCAGGCGCGGCAGCATGCGCAGCTGCTGCGGCTGCCCCTCCCGTGGGGTTGGGCCCCCCGTGGGCGAGAGGCGCAGCCAGCTCGGCTGCTTGGGTTTGGCAGCGGCCCCGGTGCACGCCTTGCTGCTCGATGCTGCCGCCGGTGCCGTCTCCTTCTTGCCATCAGGCGGGGGCTTGGAGGCAGCCGGCCCCGCGCTGGGTGTCGGGGCCGCCGGCAGGTGCTTGGGGAGCCTGCGGGGCACGCCGGGTCCGGCTTGTGGCTGCGGGTCGGGCGGTTGGCGCACCGGCCCCACCACCTTCACTCCTTGTCCCGGCGGGTGGAAGCTCCGGATGGAGTTGAGCAAGTGCGCCCTGAGGTGGGTGCGGGGCGTGCTCAGCGCCGGGGTGGGGGTGCTGTTCGTGGGGACGCCATGAGCAGCCTGTCCGGGCCCTGACAGCAGCGTCGCCGGCGGGCGGCAGCGCTGTGTCGCCTGTTCCATTGAACATATCGCAGCCCCCGGGCAGCGGGGAGCCGTAGCTTCAAATGCCCGGGCCGGGGGGCCGGGGGACCGGGGCAGGTGAGGGTTAAGGCCTCCACGCTGTGGGGTTTTGTTGGACCGGCTGCATGAAACCTGTCCCCTCCCGCTGCGCGAAGGACCTTTGCCCCCTGGCGTCCCCGCGGGTTCTAGGTCGCTTGGCGGGCCCATTGTCGCCGCTGGATGCTCTCGGCTTGGTGGTTCCTTCCTGTAGCCCGCTGCCGCCTGCCCCGGCGCCGTCCCCGTCCAGCTTCCCCCTGCCAGGGGTTTTGTCAGCGTTTGGCCGCCTGGCACACCACGGTCTTCTTTTTCTTTGGTGGGATGTTGTCCCGCCGGGAGGCCTCCTGCGTGTTGGGGGCGCTGGCTGGCGCGGGGCGCTTGGCCTTCTTGGCGCCTGCCTCTGCCGATCTGGGCACCAGCCGGCAGGAGACGACGGCTGGCGGCAGCGGCAAGCGGGTCAAAAGCACGCGGGGCTGCCGCCGCAGCGCCTCCTCCACCAGTTGGGCCGTGCGGGGCAGATGGCGCTGGGGGGCAGGCGGGGTCCTCGCTGGGGGACTCGGCAGCGGGATCTGCAGGGGGCTCAGCAGGGGAGTCTCCGGAGGACCCTTGATGGGATTCTTCGGGGGACTCTCCACAGGAGTGTCCTCTGATGTGGCTGGAGAACTCTGCGGAGAGCCCTCCTCGGAAGTCTCCAAGGGACTCAGTGGCAGCCAGGCGGGGAGGTCTGCTGCCACCCCGCCCTGCTTCCCCTTGGGGTCCTGCAAGGGGGAGCCCGCCACCCCCCAAAAGGGGTCGGTGTCCCCCAGCATCGCCGCCGCCAGGCGGTCCTCAGGGCAGTCGGCCTCCGCCCCGTACTCCAACAAGTCGGCGAGTTGGTTGAAGGAGGCGGTGCTGGCGAGGCTGTCGGGGACATCGGGGAAGGAGTTTTCGCCGTCCACCAGCATGACCGCCGCCACTTGCTCCTTGTTGCAGCCGCCCTGTGCCCTGTAGTCCAAGAGGTGGGGGAGCTTGTTGAGGGAGGTGGTCAAGTTGGGGAGGTCGGAGAGGTCGGGGACATCGGGGACGGTGTCCTCGCCATCCCCCAGCCCCACCAACACCGCTCGCTCCTTGGGGCAGCCGCCCTGTGCCACGTACTCGGAGAGGTCGGGGAGCTCACGGAGGACCTGGGCGGTCAAGCTGGGGACACTGGCAGTCAAGATGGTGTCCTTGCTGTCCCCTAGCCGTGGCACCACCGCTTGGTCCTGGGAGCAGTCGCCGTCCGCCACGTACTCCGAGAAGTCGTGGAGCTCATTGAGGAGAGCGGTGCTGGCGAGGCTGTTGGGGAAATGAGGGACATCAGGGACGGTGTCCTCGCTGTCCCCCAGCCCCGCCGGCGCCGCTCGCTCCTTGGGGCAGCCGCCCTGCGCCACGTACTTGGAGAAGTCGGGAAGCTCGTTGAGGAAGGCAGTCAAGTCAGGGACATCGGGGACGCTGTCCTCTCTGTCCCCCAGCCCCGCCACCGCCGCTCGCTCCTTGGGGCAGCCGCCCTCCGCCACGTACTCGGAGAGGTCGGGGAGGTGGTGGAGGAAGGCGGTGAAGGTGGGGCTGTCGGGGACGTCGGGGACGTCGGGGACATCGGGGACGGTGTCCTGGCCGTCCGCGGTGTCGAGCCGGGTGAGCACATGGTTGACGGCGGTGTCCTGTGCCTGGTCAGGAAGGGCCTCGGCGAAGGCGGCCGGCCCCTGCTCGGGCAGATCCGCGGGCTTCACCACTGCTGAAAAAGCAAAGAAAGGCAACCGAGCCCCGGGGTGATGCAAGCTTTCCTTAGCTTGGCCACCCACCTGTGAGCTCTGCCACCCCCCAAAACTCACCCTTGGGCTTTGGTGTGGTTCTGCCGGTCGGTGGAGCCAGGGCGGGCTGGTGGGGGCTGGCAGCAGGGACACTGTCCTCGATGGCCGCCCCGTCCTCACTGGAGGCCACTGAGGGCTTCTGGGCACTGCTGGGCAGGGTGTGGAGCACAGTGGGGCCCACATGCCCCCAGTGCTGAGGCGCAGGGCGGCGGGGTGGCAGGGGGCCGGGTCGGGCAGGGAGGTGCAGCGGGCAGGAGCCCGTGGGGTCCAGGGTCTCCCCCTGGACCACGGCCGCCGGCCCCAGCCCCCTTGGCTGGTGGGGCAGCAGCGTCCCCATCACCACGTGCTGTCCCCAGCCATAGGCAGGGGGACTGGGAGCAGGCACGTGTGGGAGCCGCGCCCCGCGGGGGAGCTGCACCCCAGAGGGGAGCTGCACCAAAGAGGGGAGCTGCACCCCGTGGGGAAGCTGCACCACGGGTGGGAGCTGCACCCCGATGGGGAGCTGCACCCCGCGGGGGAGCTGCACCAGCTGTCCCGAGGGTCCCAGGGGCCCTGGCACCCCATGCCAGACGCTGGCCTGCACCAGCTGGCCCGTGATGGGGTGAAGCTGGGCAGGCTGAGAGGACAGCGGCAGCCCCGGGACAGAGGGCAGCATGCAGGCACTGACCGGTGGCGGCATGGCCGGAAGGGTGCAGGTCACAGCGGGCACCTGCGATGCCATCGGCAGCTGGAGAGGGAACCTCTCTGTTGGGGGAAGCAAAGAGGGGTGATGAGGTGAGATAGTGGCGGGCAGAGCCGGCTGGGGGGTTACCTGGAGGGCAAGAGCACCAGGAGGAGCGGGAGCCTGCTGCTGTACCTGCCATGGCGGTTGGTCAGTGTGGGCTTTGTTGGGGGCAAAGAGCCTCCGTCCCCATGGCGATGGGTCAGTGTGGGCTTTGTTGGGGCAAAGAGCCTCCGTCCCCATGGCGATCATTCCGCCAGCACCTGCTTCAGCCAGCCTTGCGAGGGTTTGCTTTTTCAGCCCACAACAACTTCCCATCTCAATGATTTCCTATCCTGATGATGATTTCCTGTGCTGAATGATGGTTTCCCATCGGCACGATGGTTTCCCATCCCAGCGATGATTTCTCAGCCCCGTGATGGTTTCCTAGCCCAACGGTTTCCCATGCCCACGATTTCCCATCCCAAGCATGATTTTGGGGGGGAGGTGAATTTCCTGTGCAAGGGGAAGGGATGGGGCCGGCACCGGTGGCCCTGCGATGCCGACATGTGTGTGCTGCCCCATCGTGCCGTGGTGGTGGGGATGGGGGGGGGTGGGGTGCTTTTGGGTTGTTTTTGTCCTCCCCCTCTCTGTCCCGGGGGGGCAACTGCTGCCCGCAACTGTGGTGGAACGGGTGCTGGTACCGTGCGGCCATGATGGGGAGCTGTCACGAAAATTTGGCAGCTGGCCCGTGCCGACCGAGGAGAGAGGCAGGGATGCAAAGTATAGCATTGCAAGAGGAATTCTCGCATTCGTGCGCATGAGCTGTCCCATTTGAACTGGGGCACCGCGAATGCAGTTTCACACATGGTTCTTACACCTTTCAGGTGTTCAGGTCCAAAGCAATTTGACCAGTCGCTGCTTAACACACACACACGCACACACAGGCACACGCAGGCACATGCACGCGCTGTTGTTCTGCAAAGCAACTCTAGTTCTGTGGCGTTGTCATCCCTCTGCTTCTTTCTTGATCCAGACGACCCTGGAGTCGGTCTTGCTGCAGTTCCTTCTCTCTGACGCCAGAGAAGGGGGGCGTTTCACGGCGGTGTGGGACGGTCTGGGGTGCTGGCGGGATCTGGGTAGTGCAGGGGTAGTGGCGGGCGAGGATCCCCGGTCCGGGGAGGGGGGCAGTGCTGTTTGTTCCCCTCCATTGGAGCTGAAGGGCTGTGCTATAGCCTTCGCGAAAAGAGAACTTGAGTTTCTGGGTGTGTTTGTCACGCTGCAGTGCTTTGCCCCAGGCTCACGTTTTCCGGTCAGTCCTGGAAACCGTCAGCTGAACAGTCCCAAAGCAGTGAGGGCGTGAGCGCGTTCTGGTTTGGCTCGGTGTAACTTGTGTGTCAGTGTGCGTCTGCCTTTGCTCGTTGCCTGCGTCTTTCTGTTTGAAGGGCTGACCTTTGGGAGGTTCTGCAGCATGGACTTCTTGTGCATCGCCAGCCTACTCTTTGGTGGGGCGGTGTGAGAAGCAGAAAAGGCCTTGACTCTGTGTAAGCACTGCTCATCAGTAACTAAAACATCCTTGTCTTATCAACCTTTTTTCCAGCACAAATCCAAAATATAGCCCCATGCTAGCTAATGTGAAGAAAATTAACTCTATCCCAGCCAAAACCAGCACATTCTTTACCCCTTGTTCCATACCATTTATGTCCTGCTCAGCTCCCACACTATCCAATATTCTCATTATGCACCCCCCACCCCCACCCCCCATCATTTGATATACAAAGATATCATTCCCCTAGTCTGTGGAACACCCCTGTAAAATTTCTGTAAAACGTCCACAGATGTCCACAAAATGTCCACTGAGTTCATTTAGCCCAGGAGTTTGGGCTCCATCTGTTATGGTGGTCCCTCAGGACAGGAGAGATGGTGTGTTACGTGGAGTTCCTGGGCACCAAAGCCAGCTCAGGTCGGGTCACTGCTGCACCTGTACTGCTTCTTGTAAGGCTTGTCCGTCATTGTTTCAGGTGGTTCCTGCTATAGTCATTCCTATAACATGCAACTCAAACCATGGGTTACAACAATTGAAAGGTGTTTCCGTTACAATCTCCAGCCCTGGTCCCTTTGGGCCAGGTTATAGGGTTCAACATGGCACCCAACTCCTCCCTTTGCTCGTAGCCTGGCTAGCAACTAGGGGTTCCTGCTATAGTAATTCCCGCAACATGCAACTCAAATCCCGGTTTGCAGCAATTTAAAGGTATTACCATTACAATCTCCACCCGTGGTCCCTTTGGACCATACCGTAGGGTTGAACATCGCAATGATCTCCTCCCCTTGCCCCTGCTCCAGCTTGGACTTAGGCAGAGAGTGCAGGCCCTTAGGGGCATACCTGCTCCAAGTGGAGCCTTATTTACGAGCCACAGTCTCTTCAGGGGTATACCTGCTGCAGCACGGACTTATCCACAGCCACAGAGGCTTCGAGGCGTACCTTCTCCAGCATGGACTTATGCTTGGGCCACAATCCCTTCAGAGGTGGAGTTGCTGCAACACAGACATAACCATGGCCACAGACGCTTCGAGATATACCTGCTCTGGTGTGGACTTATTCACAGCCACAGCCGCTTCGGGGTGTCCTGCTCCCGCGTGGACTCATCCACAGGTCACAGTCCCGTCGACTCAGGTTCACCCTGGAGTTCCAGCCTGCCCATTACAGCAGCACAGAAACAGCAGCGATGGCCTGGCCGTCTGCCAGCCCAGGCGCGTGGCCCTTGCTGTTATGAAGATGTGCCCAGGACACAGCAGAGTAAGATGATAAGCAGTACAGCAGTACAGCAAGCAGCAAAAGCAAAAAGCAGCCACTAACAAGCACTAGACTCTAATATACAGCAAGGCAAGCAAGCCCCATGGCAAGCGCAGAAGCCTGTCCATTAGTAGCTAAACAGCAATACCAGCTAGAAATTCGATGTAGCCCATTCCAGTCAAATCTGTCATTATCTGGAACCCTTCAGGCCCCACGCTGGGAGCCAAAAGGACTGTCGGGGTTTAAGCCTAGCCAGCAACTAAGCACCACACAGCCGCTCGCTCCCTCCCCCCCTGGTGGGATGGGGGAGAGAACCGGAAGAGTAAAAATGAGAAAACTCGTGAGTCAGTTGAGGTAAAGACAATTTAATAGGTAAAGCCAAAGCTGCACATGCCAGCAAAGCAAAACAAGGAATTCATTCACCACTTCCCATCGGCAGGCAGGCGTTCAGCCATCTCCAGGAAAGCAGGGCTCCATCACGCCTAAGGGTGACTTGGGAAGACAAAGGCCATCGCTCCGAACGTCCCCCCCTTCCTTCTTCTTCCCCCAGCTTTTTATTGCTGAGCACGATGTCATATGGTATGGAATATCCGTTTGGTCAGTTGGGGTCAGCTGTCCCGGCTGTGTCCCCTCCCAGCTCCTTGGGCACCCCAGCCTACTCGCAGGTGGGGTGGGGTGAGAAGCAGAAAAGGCCTTGACTCTGTGTAAGCACTGCTCAGCAGTAACAACAACATCTCTGTGTTGTCAACCCTGGTTTCAGCACAAATCCAAAACATAGCCCCATACCAGCTACTATGAAGAAAATGAACTCTATCCCAGCCAAAACCAGCACACCCGCCTGTGCAGTCCATGTCATTCTGGCACAGGGCTGTCAAAACCGACCGACCTCCAGGTAAGTGACGGCTGGGAGATGCATATCCTTGCAGCTCGAGTGTCCTCTAGTGACAATCTGCTGGTCAGCTTTTTAAGCAGGGCTAGTCCAAAGCCTACACCCCAGGACACAACTGTTCCCTGACAAGCTTCCTTTATGTGCCGTAGAAGCAAGTGGGGAGTGCTCCTGGTTTGATGCAGCTCCCTTGGCAGATGCTTGTGCTCCTCTCTGTGTCCCAAGGTCTGGTCCATGCCTTTCCCCCCACCCAAGCTGTGCTACTGACTCTTGGGAATGGGAATACAGAGGGCAGATGGTTTCTACCAGAGCTGTGAAGTTCCAGCCAGCCCCTCAGGGATTTTTTCTTCCTGGTTCTTGCAGTTACAGGACCAATGCATCTCATGTCATCCCACAGAAGCACTGGCAGCTCAGCCTTGGAGCTGCCTACAGTCCCCCAGTGTGGCAGAAGACGGAGGGATAGGGAAAGGGGGAAGCCATCCTTCCTGCTCGTCTGAGCAGGCTTTGCAGGGGGCCTGTCTCTGACCCAGAGGTTTCGTCTGTCTCCTGAGGACTCAGGCACACTCTCTTCCCATTCCTCTTGCAGGTGCGGGCACCTCCATGTTGCCTAGGGTGATGGGCCCCAACACGGCGTACACAGCTGCCAGCCCATGCTATTCCATGAGGTGGAAGAGTCAGCGTGATCGCTTTGATGCAGATCTCTCCAAGGTGAGCTCTGCTTCTCTGCCTTTTTGCGAGAGCAGCTGAAGCTCCTCTGCTCTCCTCATGGCAGAAAGGCTCCAAAGCCTGCGGAATCCTTTCTTAGCACATACTGGGCTGCAACAGGAGCAAAACCCAAGAGTGGACGTGTCTGCTGGCAGGGCCCCAGGCTTCTCCTGCCATGACAGCAGGAGAGAGGAGTCTCTGCCTACACCCCCATCCCTTGCTTTCTAACAGTGACAGTTTTGCAGAACGTTTGCTGGGCAGTGTGTACATGCAAAGTGCTTGCTCTTACCTTGAAGCAGGCATAGTTTTGCAGGGAAACGGTTACCAGCTCCTGGAAGCATAATGTAATGATAAATAGCCATGACCTTGATTTTGTTAGCAAGTAGAATCAATCTTTGTCCACGGTTGATGCTTCCAATAAAGAGGAAGACACATTAATCTTGGAAACATTCTATACGCCATTTGAATGTAAAGGGAGCGTGGAAAGAGATCATAGAGACAGTTTGATGGATGCTGCTTGTGGTACTGCAGTGTCACCTCTCGCAGACCATTTCAATATAGCTTGTTAATTGTCCTGTTGTATGCAGTGTCCTCTACGGGATGTTGCTCTCGGAAGCAGCAGCGTGTTGCCAGCTAATAAAGCCTGGTAGGCGTAAAGATCAGCAACTGGTGGTTTAAGATTTAAGATTCAGATTCAGAGACTTGAAAGTCTTTGGATGAGCAAATGAGTGAGAGCGCAATTACGAGAAGCAATTTAAGTCGTGTGGTATGTGGAGATGAGAGAGATGGCAAATTCCTGTGGCTCTTACTGTTAAACTAGTAGGTAGTGCTGTGCTGTGATTGACAGTAATGGAATCAAAGCCGTGTTTGAGTTTCAAGTGTAGTTCTTCACAGTGCAGGAGAGAGACTAGGTATTTTTACTTTTGTTGCTGGCTTTATAAAAAGAGTACAGCTGTTGTATGCAGCTGTGAACAAAAGCTGGTTTTGAAAGACATCTCTGAAGAGGTGCTGGAAGCTTTTGTTGTTGGCGTCATCTTACAGTGATTAAGACTGGGCTGGTGTTTCTGAGATGCATTCCCCCTGAAGCAGTCAGTCCAATGTATCTGTGGTGGTGAAGACACAGGTAACGTGGAAGCCCAGCTTTTGTGCTTTGCCTCTACCAGCTTTGCCTCTAAAGAGACAGACTTCCTAAGGGCGGGGTAGGACCTAGAAGCCTTGCTAACTGTCATCTGTCAGTGGCTAAAATTGGTACTTAAAGCAGTTTAAAATAGGTCTTTACCATGCAAACCATTTTTAAAGCTCCCCTGCAACCATGCCGCTGCCTCTGGACTGTGACTTTCCTGCCTTACGTGCAGCTGGCTGCAGGATGTGCAGGCTGCGTGGGATGTGGCAAAACCTATGTTGAAACACAGCTTGCAGTGCTGTGTTCAGAAGGAGTACTGGCTTCGGAAGAGCAACCATCAGTTTAATCATGTTCCCTGCTCTGACGCAGATTTTGTCTGTGCAAACAGAGAAGAGCAGGTTTTTTCTTTTTCTGAAAAAGTTCAAGATCACTCTTTCAAAATAAACAGCACCATGGGAAGTGGATGCATGCCGGTCAATGAAATGGGAAACGATTTGATGTGTAAGCCACATGTGAAACTATTTTCTGCAAGTCTGAAGCTCAGGGTTCCTCAACGAGACCCTTCCTCATAGCTATGTCAGCACAGCTGGGTGCAAATTCAGGGTCAAACTCAGCCTTTCCAAGCCCTGGTTTCAGTTTTCACAACCTCAGAAAAGCCAGTAGAGGAATGCACTCTCCAAGTGGCAGAACGTACCTTTCTTTATCGAGCTGTATTTTTAACAGCCTAATGCTTCTTTGTTTGTGTTTCTCTCTTGTGTTTCTGAATTAGTTTTAGAATTGAAAAGATCTGCTTCAGGTTGGAATCTGATTTGATGTTCATCGGAGCAGGAATGAAAAAGGATGATTAAAAGGTTCAATTCTGAATAGAAGATAAGCTCAACCTGCCTGTGAGGGGTGGGTGAATCTCATATTGTGTAATACTAGTAGTTCAGGCTCCTGAAGTGCTTTTCCTGCTAACCTTAGAGAGCTGTGAAAACAGCACCGGGAGATAAATCCGCTGACGTGCTTCTAGTTTCCCTGTACAATCACTTCTGGGGTAGGAAATGGGGCTGGCGAGTACTGCCCCTGCCACCAGGCAGCCCTGTTAGTGTGAGAAGGCCCTACAAGGGTGTAAAGTATGCGTTAGAGCTGCCTGCATTCATTGCTGGTTGGTAGCTGGAGGAACGGGTGGATTTGTGAGCTGACTTAGGGCCAGAGGTAGGGAACAGAGCACGGGGGCTGAATCAGTGGGGTCTTCCCTGTGCCTGATTGATTTGCCACGGATGGGACGGTGGGAAGGCTCTCGAACACAGGCGTCGTGGCTGCTGCTGAAGGGTCTGCAGGCCTTCCGATGCAAAGGCAGCTGCTGTAGGCCAGGTACTGCTCTCCTCCGAGCCTTTGGAGAGCTAAGCTGGATGTCGGCGATCCTGATAGCCCGGGGCATAGGGAGGTGCTCTTCCCCTAGGGAAGAAGCCTAGGGAGATCAGAGAGCCCCCACGTTGGTTTTGTAAATCCACCAAAGCCTCACTGTGTTGTGTTGCTGGACTTGGTTTTACTACCGGGCCATGAGCTACTGGTTGCTGCTGCTGCTTGCCTAGAGTGATTTTGTCCATCTTGGCAGAGATCCGAGCTCCGCTTTCTTGGTGCTGCTCAGGTGCTTCCTAGGAGCCAGCCCAGCCCAGGCAGAGCGGATGAAGGGGGAAACGGTGTGTGGCAGGTCCCGCAGCTGTAAGCTTCGGAGTGCCTGCGAGCTTCCTGATCCACCCTACCCTAGTTGCCATCCTAGAGCAGAGTCTGTTCTCCATCAGAGCCCAAAGCAAGTGGCACAGCGGATCCTGCTGCTGACCACCCACGTGTCTTTGCTGTAGGTTACTGCTTCACAGGAGATGGTGCTTACGGGACCAAGAAAGGCTATTACCAGATGACGGGACGCACGGATGATGTCATTAACGTCAGCGGGCACAGGCTCGGGACGGCAGAGATAGAAGATGCAAGGGTAAGTTCCAAGCAGGTAGACGTCCCTTGACAGGGCATGTCTGTGGGGCAGGGTGGCCCTTTGAAAGAAGCTTTATGAATTTAGACAAGCGCAGGCTCTGTTGCCTTTGAACCCCTGCCCCTGCATACACACAGCTTGATGCATGATGCAGAATGACTAGCAACTGTGCAAAAGGAAACAGACCCTTATGAAGGAGACGACGAATGGGCAAGCGAGAGAGGCGTCACTTCGTGGGCAGTCCCTGCAGTCGAACTGTCAGAGCTGTGTTTCCTCTCCGGGACGTTGTACTGTTGCAGTTGTAATTTTGGATGCTGGTGGAGTCTCCATAAGGGATTGTCTCTCCCGTTTGCTCCTTCCCCTCCCTTCTGCTAACACCTAACCTCTTCTTCCCAAATCTGCGGTTCTTGCTCATCTGAACTAGCTGAGTATGCCTAAGAATTCGGCAGTGTTAAACATGAAGCGACCTTGATTCATGTGAGCTGCAAAGCAGGCCTGTCATTTGGAGAGAAAATAATATTAGCGCAGGGAATTGACAACAAAAAGTGCTCAGAGTATTTCTCTTCAAAGCTTGCCCTGAGTATTTATTTCTCTATTACGTGCCTTGCCTGCAAATGGCACTTAAATGTAACATTTGATAAACCTGAGCTGTGTTCGCATGGCACACCGGATCCTACTGTCTCCTCTGTGAGTAAATTTTTTGTCTGCGTGGGTTTCTGACCGTAGATAGAGGATCCAGTTCCTGTCCCACTCCGCGGATGTGTGTGCATGTGTATATGGAAATGTATTAATCTGCTTGGATTGCTCTGTGATGTTTTCTTTCGTATTTTACTCTGATTTAAGATAGCATAATCCGGTCTTTGGTGTGGGATTCAGATATGCAATTTCTTTTAGTCTGTACAGCCAAATTGTCTCCTTACTGCAGAAGACTGTTAAACTCTGAAGTGTGCCAATAAATCACTGTTGTGTAGCATAAGAATAAAAATATGCATTTGGCAAAACAACCCTTCCCCCCTTCTGGAAAGATGAGGAGGTCTGATGCTTTCTGCCTTCTGGTGTGCTTTGGGCACTTGTAAACAGCGGTCGAATGTGGACTGTGATGTTGACAGCTCCACTTTTGCTCTGCTGGCAACAGTTCCCTGTGGCACAGAGCAATGGAGGACTGGTTTTGCTTGTGATTTGGCCATGGCCCGTCACCACTTGGGACCGCAGCCGTGCACGCACAAGAGCACAGACACAGAAAGAGAAAGCAGGTTTCGAGCTGGTGCCAATTCAGCTTGGTGTGCAGTGGGCTTAGCAGTGTGTGTAAGAGTACTTATTGGTGTGTTTAAAAGCAGGGCCAATCCAGTGAGTAACTGCTACTCCCAGAGACGTGGGCATGGCCGTGGCCACCAGCTGACGATGCAGTAGGAAGGCGGCATCGAGCTTTCCTGTTGTGCTTTCAGCAGGATCTGCCAAGGGGAGAGTGAGCTATGGCAAGGTGTTTTGTTCCTAGAGCAACTGGCGCCAACTCTACAGGGCTTTTTGCAGTTGTTATGCTCTGTGTCTTTTTGTTTCACTTTTTGTGAAGGCTGATCACCCTAAGGTCCTTGAGACAGCTGTGACTGGGTATGCACACAAGATCAAAGGAGAAGGTATGTGAAAAGCAGTGTTCTGACATGACACCTCCGTACACTTCCCTTAATTTCTGAGCTAGGTTTTGTGTTCGGAGGTGCCTAGGGAACGGGAGGACAGTTATCCTTAGGTTGACTGGTGTTGCAGCCCCAAGAGGCAGACACAGCCATGAAAATAACTGCATGTTCCTAAGCTGGGGGCAGGTATTCCTCCCTAAACTGTTTTCGCACATAGTATTTATGTATGTGGTAGAGCTTCCTTAAAAAGGATTGTGCTCAGAGATGCCACAACCTTCAGTGCGACTGAGGGGCAGAGTGGCACTTTCCACTGCCCAGCCATTTTGCATTGACAATTGGCATCAACGCCAGATCCCAGAGCACTGGCTGTTCCTGTTGCGTAACTCTGAGAGCTGTTCAGCCTGGCCCTGGGAGCACTGATGAACTCCAGGCTCTGTTTCAAGCCTGCTCACCTTTCAGCAGCTGCCTTTGCACAAAGCTGCCCCTTAGCTGCCCCCCAAGGCCTGTCTGCATCCATTCCACTCTCTGCTTGGAGGCAGTGACCAGGCCGCTTCTTTGAGGGGCTCTGCTTTAGTCCCATGCTGGAAAGGTGGACACCAAGACACAGGTTACAGAGTACAACAGGAGCAGGCAAGGGTGGCTCATTCAACTTGGAAGAGCCCAGGACATCCTCAGTGGATTGGAGCAGCTCCCAGAACTTGCAGGTTTGCAGGGAAACACCTCTGTTTCCCTGTGTTTGGGGGTCTTTGCTTGCTTGTTTGTTAATGCTTTGGAGTTTTGTAGCCTGCTGGCCTGATCACGTAGCAAAATGTGAGACCTGCTAGCGTCTCTGTTCAGTGCCTGAGAACTCTTTACCAGGCTCAAGTTTATGCTAAAGGCTTTGAATCTGCTCCTAAGTCCTTTGCAGGAAGCTCAGCCAAGACATTTAACATTCTTCTGGATATGAAGGCAGGCATGTAGTCTGCCAGCTATAATCAGGCAGAGAGAAACATCAGCAGACAGGAGTTATCCCTTGAGTAGGAGACCCTGTCGCTGGCGTGCAGTATTGTGTGCTTTATATGCCTGCCCTGTAAAGGGGAATATGAATGCCTGTTCCGGTAATGTGTTGAGATCTGTGTCATCATCAGTGCCTGAGTTTTCAAGTGTTACTAGCTTTCTAGTGCAATAGTGAACAGCTTATGCAGGACCTGATTCTCCAAAGAGCTGTGCGTCCTGCAGAACCCAGCCTGGACATACACAGCAATGAGTAAATGGGGAACAAAGTCCCCTCAGATAAGAATAAAATTTGTAGCACAGGGAACTGATGCTAGTAACACTCCTTTCCTTGGACATAAACTAATGTGCTCAATGGTCTGGTATTTCCCAGGAGCCTCAAAGGAGCTGTGGCCATGAGATAGTGTGCCAGCTTAGGACAGTTCAGCCAAATTTCCTTGTGTTTTCCAGCAGGACCCAGGTTCTAATAGAGGTGCATCTTTCCCTTCTCTGCAGGTGGTGAAACATCTTCCTACAACCCGATCAGAGATCCTCATGAGAAGGCTGCTGAGGAAGGTAGTCACTGAACAATCAAACAGCATGGGAGATGTCACCACACATGATGGTCCAAGTGTTGTCAAGGAGATATTGGATGCTTAGCAGAAATACATGGAGAAGAGTTCCTCCTAGCAGATGGCTCTGGAATCTCTCTCCTCTGGAAATGCGGAAGGTCTCAAATAACCAGCCAAACGACATAGTTCTCTCTTGGTGTTTTTTAAAAATCTCTCTGTTCCCTGCTAGGGGAACAAGATTTTCCGCTCCACAGCGTATTTTGAGATGCACAGAGCTAGGAGCAATCTGCAGTTCTGCACAGTCAGTGAGCTCCCTTTCATTCCTTTTAGGGCTGATGTAGAGCAGCCATTGGTGGTTTCCATTAGCTATGATGCAGTTTAATACTAGCTGAAGCAAGATGCAGACGTTAATGGTTCTCATTGTAATGTTACTGTACAGGGAAATGTCTTTACACAATACCTCTGCTGTTTTAAAAGAAGCCCTGGAATACACTTCCCCAATTTTTCCTTCAGCTTGGGTATCCAAGTTCAAGTAGCTGTATTTCACTGCAACTGTGGTGCCTTTTCAGCAATGCTGGGTATTCTAGTAGTTGTTTCACATGTGTTATTAGGGAAATAAGAAGGACATTGCTAGTCTGCTGATTCTTTCTTGTGTTTACCTAGTCGTAAACACTTGTGTTTACCTCCTTCGGGTTTCCTCGTAAGGATTGTGCTGGGACTTGCCAGAGAGGGTGGGCTTGTGTCCCTTCATGTCCCACCTAGGCAACCCAGCACTAGCACTTCCAGCCGCAAAACTGAGCTACAAAGCCTACCGCTGGGCTCCCTTCCATGTCCTCAGGGCACTGCCAGTTGCGTACAAGGGGTCTAGTCCCATGTGTTTTTATTCTGCTTTGAGAACCTGAGATCACCAACTGGGTTTGTGAAATAACTGTCCTCTTCCTTATCAGTGATGACAACTGGATCAGCTGTAGGAATGGACTTCACCACTTCCTTGGTCTTCCAAGTTTTTTCTCTTTATAAACCACCTGTGCAAACACTGCGCTGCCCAGGAGAGGGTGAGAGAATGTGTGGATGATGCTAACGAGACCTGCAGTGAAATAAATGAGATTCCTCTTTTTTCTTCCAGAGGACTTGCTTGGAACATCTGTTTGAAAAGGGAAGGTGTTAGCATTATGTTCAGCCCGAGTCCTTCATGAATGCTGCTGATCTCAAGTGGCTTAGTATTTCTTCTGTGTTCATAAACAAATGCTTCCTTGGCTATTCTGCCTTGTTAACTTAGGTGAAGCGCATGGGAGAGAAGGAGGAATGTCTGGAGAATGAAGCCAAGGTGAATATGTATTTGTCTTCACTCAGAAACATCCAAAATGCTTTCTTGTTAGCCTGCTTGAATATGACACAGTAACAAAAGAACTGAAAGTCTTCATGGTGGGGCTGAGGTTTCCCAATGGTGTCCAGCTCTCTCCTGCGGAAGACTTTGTCCTGGTGCAGGAGACAGCCATGGCTAGTATCAGGAGGTGAGTATGACTTAGCTGAAATTATTGGTACTCTCTGTTTAGAGATGGTGTGAATAAATGAGTTGAATGACAAAAGAAATCCTACACTCTCTTCATGCCTAGTTAGCAACGGCAAAGAAGGTGGCCTTCCTCAATACTTAATTTTTTTCTTTCACTGTAAACATCTGGACTGCATAATCTTTCCATCATGGGCTCCTTGAGCACAGTGAGTAAGCTGACTTTTTCTGGGGAGAGGAATGCGGCTCTGCTGCATTTCCCTGTACCAAAACAAGGAAAAAAATAAATTCTTTTTATTTTTTGAAGTGAATTCCTTTTGGGACTTTTATTTATTACTTAGACTGCTTGAGTTAAGATGTCCTAATCCTACTACCTGTAACTTTCAGGTATTATGTGTCTAGTCTAATGAAAGGTGGAGCAGATATGTTTGTTGAGAATATGCCTGGTCTTCCAGATAATATCAGGTTAAGCAGCTCTGGAGGACATTGGGTAGCTATGTTAGCTGTCCGGCCCAATCCTGGATTTTCTTTGTTGGACTTCTTGTCTGAACAACCATGGATTAAAAGGATGATATTGAAGGCAAAAAAAAAAAAAAAAAAAAAAAAAAGACATTAAAAAAATCACCTTTAGTATAGGAATGGAAGTGATAAATACTCGTTTACTTGTTTGTCCAGTTTCTTCCTCTTCACGGGAAGATTTTTACTTTTTTTGTAGTGCCGTGGTTAAAACTGTTGTGGTTGTGCCCAGGTAGAACGGTCCTTATATATTCATAGGCAGTAAAACTAACATTTGCTTCTCTGAGTAGCAGGTACACATCTCTTAAGTTGCCTTCCATCCTGATCTCAGGAAAGAAAAAGGGATTGTCTCTGCCCTAGCCGTGCAGCAACACAGAATCTACATTTGGATATGTGAAGATTCCACCTTTGTACCCAAAGTGCCTGAACTACTTATTGCCAGGTGTCTGGAGAGCATTTGGGAAGTCTGACCTGTTCTAATGACTACCCTAGGCATCCTAGGAGGCAGTGTGTATGTTATGGATGCTGCTAGGTGACACCTTGTTCTGACTCAGTATGCCTGTTGTTATGTCACACCCCCCTTTAGGATGAAGATGAGCAAGAATAATGTATTTTGTAAGGGATATCTGATGCTAAAGAAATGGCATGGTGCTTTTTAAACAATACAGAGACTTGAAAATACTTCCGTTCTCAAAAAAAAAAACCAAAACAACAAGCAGTGTTTAGGATGGAAGTGCCATTTCAGCTAAACAAACTCTGTGCTGTCCCTGTAAAACCTGTTGTCTCTCCTGGTGCAGTGCAAGAGCCTTAACAAACTGATGCTATGGGGAGCAGAGCATGATGCCTGCTGCTTGACATCAGCTGCACCAGAACAAGCTGATGTCTCCTGCATGGACATCCTTTCAGCCTAGTGCTGAAGTAGAGTACGCTTCTGCTGGTCTTTTTTTTTTTTTTTTTTTTTTTTTAAGTTGGCTTTTCAGATGTTAATGTGTTAAGCCTGTGTAATAGTGTTTACTCAAAATGTGTGCTTATGTTCTTAGCTGCTTCTTCCAAGGAGTGTGGAATGGTCTTTGACTGTCTAAGTGTCTGAGATCTAATTGTGGAGAACAAAATCTTTTCTTGTTAATTTTCTTTTTTTTCTTTTCTTTTAGTTGCTGAGTCAGGGAAGTGTGGCAAAGTTTGTGCCCAAATATAGCCTTGTTGTTGAACTTAGTGAGACAGGATCCTACAGAAGAAGCTTTCGTGATCCCAATGGTGTGACGGTAGCTTATGTTAGCGAGGCACATGAGCACAATGGATGTCTTTACCTGGGCTCCTTCCGGTCTCCATTTATTTGCAGACTTAGTCTTCAGCATGTTTAACTGTCCATCCATGATAAAGTGCCACTGTCCTCTAATATTCCAGAGGTACGAAGGAAGCACGTGCTTGAGGCAGCGTGTGACCAAGGACAAAAAGTGAAAGACAGTCTGTTAACGTGCAGTAGTACTGTTCTGTTGCCCTAGGAAAAGGTACGACTTGCTGTACCTGACCTCTTCTTTGGTTTGACTGCTCTTGCTTTGGAGTTGACATGCATAATTATTACTATCTGAGGAGCATGGTGGGGTATTTTCATACGGTTATATGCCCCTTAAAGAAAATCCATTGCTTTTCCGCACCCAGCCCTGTTTGGAGTCATCTTAGACATCATCTGTCACCTGTAGTGCAACTGTATGTCTGAAGATGAATGTGGACTGGAAGGGCCCCTGTAAAATCTAGCGATAGTGGCCATGGAAGGCTTTGGTGGACAATCTTGGAATGCAGTAGTAGCTCATGGATGCTTTCTGGCGTCTCCAGAGGAGATGGTTTACTTCATCTGTTAACAGATACTCCGCTTGGTAAATCCAGAGAATGCTTTTCTGTCAACTACTACAAAGGCAAGACTGTTCTGTTACATTTTAAATAAGAAGTTTTGCATCTTGAAGAAGGGGTTACTTCAGCTGCTCTGTGATTTGGTGGATTGATTCCTGCTCTGGGACTGAAGACTTTGTTGCTCTCTCTTCTTCTGCCACTGGGTGACAGTCAAACATAAACTTACGTTATTGCTCCACTTCCTCACCTTTGAAAAGGCAATAATCAAGATTTGCTTGATCTAGAATGAAAAGCACCAGAGAAGGGGCAGATGATGTTAAAAACGTCATCTGCTTTCACTGGCCTTCTGCGCTTGTCTTTATTAATGGAGGGGTATGCAAATGGCAGTGATTCTTTTCTGTCCGTGCTTCTGTCCCCTTGTTCTGTGTTACTAGCAGGCTGCAGCAGTCCTGTGGTAAGTAGCGGATGGTTGCTGGGTCAGGCTGACTTGTTCCTGTCCAGGCCAGGGGCTGCAAGCCCTTTTGCTTAACCTGGTGGTTCCTGGATTCGGGAGGGAGCTCAGTAAGCGGCAAAAGAAGCCTAGTAGCTGAGTTGCTGCAGGCTCTGACCTTTGGTCCAGCTGAGCTCTACCTTAATAGTTTGTGGGCAGAGATGGAGTGATCCTGTGGTAAGTTGGGCAGGCTGGAGAGGTGTGACTGCCTGAGCGGGGACAGACTTGTTGCTGTGTGAGCTCTGAGGAAGGGCTGAGAGGCGGGGGGCGGGATGAGAGGTGGGGGGCGGGACAGAGAGGTGGGGGGGCGGGACAGAGAGCCAGGAGGGCGGGACAGAGAGGCAGGGGGCGGGACAGAGAGGCAGGGGGCGGGATGAGAGGCGGGGGGCGGGACAGAGAGGCAGGGGGCGGGACAGAGAGGCAGGGGGCGGGACAGAGAGGCAGGGGGCGGGATGAGAGGCGGGGGGCGGGACAGAGAGGCAGTGTTGTCCCAAAAATCAGGATTCTTTCACCCGGTGTGCAAAAAAGCCGATTAACACACACAGTCGAGATATTTGTTTATTTCATGTCTGCGCAGAGATGGGCGCTAGGTGGTAACTCCACAAAGCCGGCACGCCTGGTTAACACGCGGTAAAGCATTTTATACCTTTCGAGCAACAGTTATCAGTATTTTTACTGTTTTGCTTAGTTACTCTCGTTCCTATTGGTTCTCGCAAGCCTCATCTCCACTTAAAGTCGCAGTGTCCTCCTTTTTTACTGCGCATGTTCTGTGAGGAAGGGGCTTCTGTTGGTAGGGGGCTCTCCCTACCCAAGGGTGGGTTTTCTAGTACGTTAATTAGGATAGTTCACTCACAGTTCAAGTAGCTCTTTGATTGCCCCTGTGCTTATCTTGGTATTTCTTTACCCACTGGCTTACTTATGGTGTCATCTTGTTTCTCTTCTCAAGGTCACGCCTCGTTAACTAAATAGCATCCTTTGCTTTTGTTTCTCGCATATCTCCAACAATTCCCCCCTTTGAGACTTAGATAAATAGTTCTTATTTAAAATAAGTCTCACTTAGATATTTTCATTCTAAAATGTCAGTCTCTGGGAGATTTCAAAATTTTCCAAAACTGCTCATAGGTTCCTTCCCATTGACATATGTCTCGCTGGAATTTTTCCCTGTCCTTTATAGGGAAGTTTTCAAGTTTGAGGGATTTATCTCCCTCTGTCGTGAGCGTACATACCCTGGATGATTGCATTAGAGCAATTTGCTTCATCATGTGCCAAACCTTAAAATACAGTATGATTATAAGCAGTAAACATAAACATGTTAGTGATAACAAGATCACAACAGGGTGCAGCATGAGATTAAGAATGCCTGTTGTCTTGGGTGACCATCCAAGGAAGGCTTCCCACCACCTATGTTCTCCAACTTTCTTCACCCGGTCCAAAACACGATGTCTCTCTTCTGTGTCATGGTGAACGGTGATTAAAGTCCTTTGTCCCTCTTCTCGGGCACGTTCCAGCCACTGGCGTAGATCATTATGTTGTAAAAATTTTTTTCACCAGTGTGAGATCCCTCCCAATGGAAGTAAACAATAGATCCTTAACTAAAGTATAATTGGATTGTATTAGCTGATAAGTCGTAACCGGAGCTGAGTAGTTGAAATCACATCCTCTAATGTTAGTAAAGTTACAAATGCAAGTATTTGTGTGATTATTTATCCCGACAGTCATATTATCTACAACTACAAAATTACATAGAGTTCTTATACACACACATCCTTTCCCAATATATAAGTACAGTTCCAGGGATTTCTTTTGGATGTATCTCGAAGTGACAAACATTTTGCTCAGTGTCAAGACAAATGTCTTGAGCTGTGATGGTATTACTTTCGCAAATAAATCCCTGTTGTTCCCGTACCATACATGCATCAACTTCAACAGTCTGCCATTTGTTATTGTCTCGTTGTGCCCATACTCTGTGCTCTAGTGGATAAAGTACAGTCCCGTTGTGATTTAAGCCTAACGCAATGGTCGGGTAGATGGTTTTTACCGATGCATTCTGTATGGTTACAACAAAGGCCGTGGCTTTGTTATTGATAGGATTGTGAGTGAAATTGCCCAGATACCACCATGATTGGGATTCTCTTTCAAATGCAGTTGCCTTTTCCCAGATTATTTTCTGAATTTCGGTAGGTAAGGTGCCATCTTCACCTTCTCTTACAATTGCTGCTATTGTATATTGCACCCACAGTTGAGCTTGGATGCAACTAAGAGCTAGCGAAATATTGTTTTGGGCTATACCAAGTGCATCTATGATTAATTGGTGGTCCTTTTCATTAACCCTTTCCCATTGAGGCAATATATCAGACAACAGCCATTGATGAGTTCCTAAAGCTGACAGGGAGGATTGCAATGGATGTTCTAGTTTTTTTAGATCATGTGTGGCTGTACTGAGTTTGTCTGCAAGTACTTCAGCATCTATGCTGTTTAAGACTCCCAATCCTGTCCCTAGGATACCAGTTACGTCTCTTTTTACTCGATTTGGAAGGGTAAGAGACCGCCCATGTAACCACGCTAACCATCCTGTATAGGATGTACTTATGAATGGTGAACAGGCTGGTTTAACTGCAGAGATATTAATCTGCATTGATAGTTCTACCCGTTTGAGGGACCATGATGGATTAAACAAAAGTCGTTGTTGTCCAACCCTTTTAATGACATATGGTCCAATTCTAGTTATCTGGGGTGTTAGAGTTATCTCTTTTTCTGAATTAGCCAACGGACCTTCTTCTCTTGTGGGGCTGGGGTTCTGTTTTGTAGTTGTAATTTCTAACTTAAACTTAAACGACAGTGCAGTTTGGTTTTTTCCTGCCCTTTTATCAGCCCACAGACATATTACAAACATTGGTTGGGTCAAGGTGAAATTGTGCCAACATTCTCTCTCTCGGTTCTGATTTGAACCTATCACACTCGTTCGACTTGGGCCATTATAGATATCTCTTACAGTAATTTGAGAGGCTTTTTTATAACTCGTTCCGTTAATCATTCGGCATCCTACCTTAATCTCTTTCCCTTGTTTTGCCCTAAGTTGGGGGGTCCTATGAGGGGCTCCCTCCTGGTCCCAACCCCACTCGTTCTCCAAAAATATTTCATTACCGTGCATAACTACCGTGGATAAGTTTAAGCCGTTTATCTTTGATTTCTGCCCCATACTACCAGTGTATCCAATATGTGCTTGTGTCCATGGCCATCGTGTTGTGTTCACACAGGTACCCAAGAGCACCAACACTAGTAATTTCAGGTTAATTTTTGTCAGACACTCCTTAGTCATTACTAATCCGTTATGCATATGAGTGTTATATTCAGTATTCCTTTCATGCAACTCTATTAGTGAAACAATCCGTGTTACTATGATCAATATTATAACTAGAGATAGTTCATTAGCCCGTAGAGTTTTTAGAAAATCTTAGCTTCAGTGCTCCTGTTGATACCGATGTCCACGATTCCTCTGGGGGAGCTTCCTTCACCCTCGTATAGTGGATCCAGGAGCTAATCCCTTCTACTTTTACTGCGGTGTATGTGGTCAAGAGCACGAGGTAAGGTCCCTTCCATTTTTCTTTTAGTGGTTCATCTTTCCAGGTCTGGATGTAAACCAGATCTCTGGGCTTAAAGTTATGTACCGGAGAGTCCAAAGGAAGCGGAGCCCGCTGGTTGAGATATCTGTGTAAAGAGGATAATACCCGCGAGAGAGAGAGCAAATAATCTTTTAAAATTTCTTCACCTTTAATGTGTATCTGATCACTCCGGTTACCCACCTCAGTGACGGGATACGGTTTTCCATACAATATTTCAAAGGGGCTTATCCCTTCCCTCACTCGAGGAGTAATCCTAATTCTCATCAAGGCAATCGGTAGAATGTCCACCCATTTCAGTTGGGTTTCTTGACCTAATTTAGAGATTTGTCTTTTAAGGGTCTGATTCATCCTTTCTACCTTCCCACTGGACTGTGGTCTCCAAGGGGTATGCAGATCCCACTTCATCCCAAGGAATTTAGATACCCCCTGGATTATTTCCAAAATAAAGTGAGGTCCTTTGTCTGAGGATAATCCCTCAGGTACTCCAAATCTGGGGATTATTTCTTTTAGTAGTATCCTAATTACTTCCCTAGCCCTATTGTTGCGACAAGGGAAAGCCTCAGGCCACCCAGAAAATGTATCCACTAAAACAAGTAGATACTTATACTGTCTGCACTTTGGTAGTTCAGAGAAATCTATTTGCCAGTATTCCCTAGGGGTTATTCCTCTTTTTACATCACCTGCTGGCGGCTTTCTTTGTATTTTGGGATCATTTACACAAGTTTCATCTCTTTGCTATTATATCTGCATTTGTCTGCATTTTTGGCCCTACAGCGTATCTCTTTAACACTGCTTATCATAGCATTGGCTCCCATGGGAGTTTCTTCATGTAGTTTCTTGAGGAGAGCTTCCATCATTTTTTTAAATTTCATCAAAACTACTCCGACACTCTGGAGTCCATTCTAACAACTCCCCTGGGCCCTTTGTGGCTGCGTATACGGGTTTGGCTAGGAGTCCAAACTTGGGGATCCACATCCGGCAGAATCCGGCCATTCCCAGAAACCCCCTTAGCTGCTTTTTTGGTTTTGGTACTGCTATTGGGCATATAGCCTCCTTCCTTTCTTCCCCTAGTGCTCGTTGTCCTTTTGATATATTAAAACCAAGATACCGGACTTGCTCCTTAGCAATTTGGGCCTTCTTCTTCGAGACCCTGTATCCAGCCAGTCCCAGGAAGTTTAGCAGGCTTACTGTAGCTTCAGTACAAGTCTGTTCAGTATCTGCTCCAATTAAGATATCATCCACATACTGTAAGAGAGTAACATTATCATTATTAGTTCGCCATTGTTCTAATTCTTTGGCCGGTACTTCACCGAACAAAGTGGGACTATTTTTAAATCCCTGGGGAAGAACGGTCCAACACAGTTGTCCTTTCCTTCCAGTAGTCGGATTCTCCCATTCAAAAGCGAAGAGTGTTTGACTCTGTTCATCCACTGGAATGCAGAAGGCGACATCTTTTAGGTCCAACACTGTAAAATAGGCATTGTTTTCGGGTACAGATGCTAACAAAGTATAAGGGTTAGACACCGTAGGATGTATGTCTTTGGTTATCCAATTTATAGCCCTCAAGTCCTGCACTAATCAGTAATCCTGGGAGTGAGGCTTTCTCACCAATAAAATCGGTGTATTGTATTCAGATTGACATTCTCTGAGCAGTCCATATTGAATAAAGGTATTTGTCAGGGCTTCGAGGCCCTTGAGAGCTTCCAGCCTAATAGGATGTTGATGCACCCTTACTGGTTTTGCCCCCTCTTTTAGTTCTACTTTAATCGGACTCACTTTTTTGCTTTACCTGGGTTTTTTGAAGCCCATACCAGGGGAATTACCGCATTTAATACAGCGTCTGGAATATTCTCTTCAATTTCTTCTGATGTTTCATCTGTCAGCAAGCAGATCTGAGCTCTCCAGGCGGTTTCAGGCGGGATATGGAGCTGTACAGCATTCTTAGAAAAGGTTACTTGTGCATTTAGTTTGCATAATAAATCTCACCCCAGTAAAGGTAGGGGGCATTCCGGCATGTATAGAAACTCATGAATTAATTTAGCTCCCCCAATTGTGCATTCCATTGGTTGTAAAAATGGCCTTAACATTCTTCTTCCCTTTGCCCCAACAATAGGTATAGTTACTTTACTTAGAGGTCCTTTACAACTGGTGACTACTGAATGAGTAGCCCCACTGTCAATTAAAAAAATCTGTGGTCTCGTTCCCCAGCTTAACTGGAACCAGGGGATCAGCTGGGGAGACTTTAATGTTCTCCCCCGGTCCCCTTCATTCATTGTCTGAATCTTCTAACATAATAAGATTAGCATTTTCTATATGATCCCGTTCCTTTGGCCTCTTTCGTTTCGGGTGCTCATTTTTCCGGTGTCCCTCCTGTTTACAGACCGCACACTGATTTAGCCCTAAAGGGGTTCGTTTTTGCGGACCTCTTCCCTGCATTATTCCACCACATCCTCCTCTTCCTTTGCTTTTTTCTCTGCCCTTCCCTTCAACATCATTTCCATTTATCGCTGCTGCCAGCAAAGATGCGTGCAACTTTATTTTGTTCTGTTTTTCTTTTCTTTCCCTCTCATCTCGATTGTCATAAACCTCATACGCTATCTCTGTCAATTGTGAGATTGACACTCCCCCAGCTCCATCAACTTTCTGCAGCTTTCTCCTTATATCCCGACTCGACTACCCAATAAACAACATATATTGAACATCCTCTGATTTGCCTCATCATCCGGATTCAAGTCCATCCATTTTCTAGCTACCTCACATAGCCTTTCGTAAAAGGCAGATGGATTTTCCTCCGGACCCTGCCTTACCTCATAAAGGTTAGACACATTCTTCGATTTAGGCACTCCATGCTGAACCCCATATAGTATCAGCTGCTGATACTGCTTCAGTTGAACCCTCGTTCCCCCCCCATTAGGATCCCATTCTGGGTCCCTTTTAGTAGGTAGGAACTCCTCAGAATCTTCTTGCCTGTTTCTCCTTCCCCCTTCTTCCCTGGCCCTTTCAATCACCATTCTCTTTTCCTCTGCCGTAAAGAATGTATTTAGCAGAGCCTGTATATCTCCCCAGTTGGGATTATGTGTTAACATTATAGCTTCTAATAGTTGATGTATTCCGTCAGGGTTTCCCCTATAGGATCCAACAGATTGTTTCCAATTTAACAGCTCAGAGGTAGCGAATGGAACATGTACAAAAACCAGCAGTCCTTCTGGTCCCACCGCCTGTCTCAGGGGAGCCTGTGTAACTGGTTGAGTGTGCCCCCTAGTCCGGCTGGAAACGGGGCTAAAATTCTCATTGCCCGATTGTAAATTAGGATCAATTATCGATTGGCCGGCACTATTTTTGTATGAAGGTGGGGCTGTCGGGACTAACAGTTGCACATCCTCCTGCTCTTCTCCCCCTGCAATCTTTCTATCATCACAGCCTATGCAACAAGCACTCTCCTTTTTCTCAGAAGCTGTATCCATCACTAGGTCAGTCTTTAGCTTACATTTTTTCTGAATATCAGGTTTTCTGTATAGAGTCATAAAAGCATCAACATAAGGCACTTCATCCCATTTCCCCGTCCGACGGCAAAACGACATCAATTGTAATATAGTATTATAGTTTACCGATCCATTTTCTGGCCAGACCTCATCATCACCCAATTTATAATTTGGCCACCATTGATTACAATATCTTTTCATTTTATCTTTAGTCATCGGATCTCCCCCAAACTTATTCCAATTTTTCAAAATACACCCCAAAGGGCTACAGGGAGGAATCGTGGATTGGCTTGCTCCCATTTTAACTGAATTTACCTATTTGCCGGCTTTGACTCCCTTGGTCGGTAATTACCCTTCTGACCCCTTTAGTCAGTAGTTACCACTCTGACCCCCCTTGGTCAGTATGCGCACTCAGTTCTGACCCCCCTGGTCAATTAAGGCACCCCTTGCCGAACGTCTACGTGCGACTTTATGCGCCCCACCAGCGACTTGATGCACACTCGGCTCTGACCCCCCCGGTCAATTACGGCACCCCTTGCCGAGCGTCTACGTGCGACTTTACCCTTTCACCTTCCACGGGAGTCATTGAATTTGTAATTAAATTTTATACTCACCAATCCAAGGATTCATTCCCCTTTCACCCTGATACAAATATCTCTGGTCGGCGTTGCACCTTTGAGTCGCTTGTCGCCCCGGCTTCGGAGGGAATCCGGAGGAGTCCCCGATCAATAGGTCGGTGCGCGCTGGAGCTCAGTCCGGTCCGGTCCGCTGTCGGGGACGGCAAGACGATCCGGGCAAGGCCTTATGGCTGTCCCATCTGGGTCGCCAAAATGTTGTCCCAAAAATTCTTTCACCCGGTGTGCAAAAAAGCCGATTAACACACAGAGTTGAGATATTTGTTTATTTCATGTCTGCGCAGAGATGGGCGCTAGGTGGTAACTCCACAAAGCCAGCACGCCTGGTTAACACGCGGTAAAGCATTTTATACCTTTCCAGCAACAGTTATCAGTATTTTTACTGTTTTGCTTAGTTACTCTCGTTCCTATTGGTTCTCGCAAGTCTCATCTCCACTTAAAGTCGCAGTGTCCTCCTTTTTTACTGCGCATGTTCTGTGAGGAAGGGGCTTCTGTTGGTAGGGGGCTCTCCCTACCCAAGGGTGGGTTTTCTAGTATGTGAATTAGGATAGTTCACTCACAGTTCAAGTAGCTCTTTGGTTGCCCCTGTGCTTATCTTGGTATTTCTTTACCCACTGACTTACTTATGGTGTCATCTTGTTTCTCTTCTCAAGGTCACGCCTCGTTAACTAAATAGCATCCTTTGCTTTTGTTTCTCGCATATCTCCAACAGCAGGGGCGGGATGAGAGGCAGGGAGGGCAGGACAGAGAGGCAGGGGGCGGGACAGAGAGGCAGGGGGCGGGACAGAGAGGCAGGGGGCGGAACAGAGAGGCAGGGGGCGGAACAGAGAGGCAGGGGGAGGCACAGAGAGGCAGGGGGCGGGACAGATTGGCAGGGGGCGGGACAGAGAGGCAGGGGGCGGGACAGAGAGGCAGGGGCGGGACAGAGAGGTGGGGCAGGACAGAGAGGCAGGGGCGGGACAGAGAGGCTGGGGGCGGGATGAGAGGCAGGGGGCGGGACAGAGAGATGGGGCGGGACAGAGAGACGGGGGCAGGACAGTGGCAGGGGCGGGACAGAGAGACAGGGGCGGGACACAGAGGAAGGGGGCGGGACAGAGAGGCAAGGGGTGGGACTGAGATGCAGGGGGCGGGACAGATAGGCAGGGTGTGGGACAGAGAGGCAGGGGGCGGGATGAGAGGAAGGGGGCGGGAGGAGAGGCAGGGGGCGGGTTGAGAGGCGGGGGGGATGAGAGGCAGGGAGGGCGGGACAGAGAGCTGGGGGCGGGACAGAGAGCCAGGGGGTGGGACAGAGATGTGGGGGGGCGGTACAGAGAGGCAGGGGGGTGGGACAGAGAGGCGGGGGGTGGGACAGAGATGTGGGGGGCGGGACAGAGAGGTGGGGGGGCGGGACAGAGAGGCGAGGGGCGGGATGAGAGGCTGGGGGGGCATGAGAGGCAGGGGGCGGGATGAGAACCAGGGGGCGGGACAGAGGGACAGGGGCGGGACAGAGAGGCAGGGAGGCGGGACAGAGATGCAGGGGGTGGGACAGAGATGCAGGGGCGGGACAGAGACGTGGGGAGCGGGACAAGAGGTGGGGGGTGGGACAGAGAGATGGGGCGGGACAGAGAGGCAGGGGGCGGGATGAGAGGCAGGGGGCGGGAAAAAGAGATGGGGCAGGATGAGCGAGACGGGGGCGGGACAAGAGATGGGGGGGCGGGAAGAGACGGGGGCGTGGGAAGAGACGGGGGCGCGGGAAAAGGACTTCAGTGTTAACACCAAAGTTGACAGTGAGGCAATCCTGTTCAACAAAAGTCTGACCCAAACTTGCCAGATTGTCTCTACACAGTTGTAAGCTCCTGGAACAACAGAGAAGGGATTTGAAAAGGAAATTTAGCCTTATTCCATTTAGCCTTGCTTTAGGAGATGGCAATCACTAGTTTCTTCCCTCTCAGCTTTTTACAAAGAGACTTTTCTTACAAACCGGTTACGGACAAGTCACCATGGTACCTGGCGTAGGCACTCGTTGGCAACTAAAGCATCAGGAGAAACATCTGTCTGATGACACGCTGGGCACCTCTCTGCCTCAGATTCCAGCTGTGCTCTTCTACTACCTCTCAAGAATCGGAATCATCCAAATAGTTTTTAGCCAAACTAAGGAAATTTGCGGGGTTCCAATCAATTATAAAAACCCGTAGATGATGAATGGGTGAATATGGTCTTGAATTGAGAGCACGAAGCTGCAAATATTCAACAGTGTAAAAAATTGCTAGCATGCAGCAAAGGACTGGACAGTTTTGATATTTCCCTCTCGTAACATTTGGAGAGGTAGACTAGGCCGTGTCTTGATGTTTCGGCTAGTCTTTTTTCCACTCTCCAGTACAGTGAGAAGGCCCCAAGCTCAAGCTTCGTGAATAAAACCCATCTCAAAAAACCATTACCAGGCTCGACTTCTGAAGGTTTTAACCACCTCTCCCCTGGAGAAGAAGGTGCATTAAATGCCTAACTAGCCCTTTGTTGCAGACCACACTAAGGCACCAGAGATGCCTATGTAAGTCTGGAGGAGAGACAGGGCTGTGGACAAACTAAATGCCTTCAGTATCCAATACTCTAATCCCCTGCACAATGAGGCACTCTTCTCAGACTCGTCCTTCCGCATGGAAGGAGGATTTCACGAGATACCTGACAAGGGAAAAAAGCTTGCTGCCTTTTTTTTTCCCTTTAGACGCTTTCCTCTTCAGGGTATACTTCAGTATTAAACAGAACTGGGAAGAAAGTCATTTCGTTCTCTCCTATTGCTGCTTTCACAAGATCAGCTGTGATGTTTTAAATTAACAAACATGGGACTAACACATTCGTCGCAAGAACTCTGTCCACAGCAGGCAAGAACAACTGCACCGCTCATTGTAGCGTTACAAATGAGACAGAACAACTCATCTGGAATAGGATCGTCGGAGGAGGAGGAGGAGGAGGAGGAGGAGGACGGCCTCTCCGGTAAAGAGGGAGGCTTTTCCTTCTTTCCTCTAGCATAAGCTTCCCTGGAGCGGGGGTGGGGAAGGAAAAAGAAAAAAGTTAAAGATGGGTAAAGGAAAACTTTTCTAGGCTTTGGATTTTATCCAAGGAAGGTAAGAGATGGAATTCTTCTCGCTCCACAGGAGCCTTCTAAAATGTAGGCATTTAGTTTAAACCACTTCCCTGGAGCCACACCACTACAAGAGGGAGGGGGGAACAACTTCCCTTCTGCAGAACTCTCCCATTCCTTGCATCAACTACGAAATTACCTCCGACTACAACAATCATTTCTCCACAGCTCCAAATCAGCTGAAACGAATCCCACCTCTCCGTCGCCAGACGGGAAATGGCAATTGCAGGCGCAGGATGAAGTTAGCCTCCTACTCATTACATTTGAGAACTGCAAGAAGTCTACCTTACAGCTGCTACAAAAGGAGATCCCTGACAGAAAAACACAAGTGCTACCGAGTGCATTGTCAAACAGCCACTGCTGTCAGCACCCAGGAGGATTCTCTTAGTTGAGTGCAACAGGAAAACTTCACTCTCTTTCACACATGGGATCGGATAAAAGGCAGAGACGGGGGAAGCCTCAGGCCGACAGCTACTTGTTAAAGTTTGCCAGAAGCCTTTGAAACATGAACAGAAGCAAAAGGCGCTTTCAAAGAGAACCACTCCCCTCCAAACACTACCAAAATGGTTGCCAGAAAGACGCATTCTTAGCGTACCACCACTTCAAGCAACTGCCAGGGGCATCGACAGCAGCACCACCCTCGTTTAAGACTACAAAGCATCACAGATAGGAAGGTTAAGATACAACGACAAGGCTTCCTCCCCCGTAATTACAGACGCTGGCCAACTTGCTTGCATTGCCACGCAGACATTTACGCGTGCTTTCTCTCGTTCCCTTTTGGGTCAGTCCCATTAATTCCATACTTACGCATGAAGAGTTGGTATCGCATATTTGCCAGCGTTTGTCACCAGAGCGCCCTTGGGATTGGGATCTTTCACCTCCAGCATCAAACTCCTTGCAATCCCTGTGCTCTTCTTCATTCCGGGAACACGCTCAAAATCTTTCTCCTGTTAAGCAAAGAAATGCAGACATAGCTCACCTCAAGACCCACACCTCAAAGGACATTTCAATGATTCTTTGAAGCACCAAAAGCCTTTCATCCTCTCCTTTTACCTCGCCTCAGGCTTCCTCGACTGAAAGACTTCTTTTCCTCACTGAATAGAGCCGGGATGCTCCAAAGCCTTGAGCAGGGTTTTGAACTCAGTCGACATGCCTGGGCTTAACTGCCGGTTCCTTAAGGGTGCAACATCCCTTGGCTCACCACCCACCCCGAGAACAGACACAAACCCGCTCCTCCTCCAAAGCGCAATTCACAGTGAGGGCTCCATTCAGGGCTCTCACTCACTCACGGCACAAACCGCTAGACGTGAAGGCTGAATTCAGACCTCACGCAGATACATTCAGTCACTAACATGCAATACCGGCATCAAGACGTGACGGTAGCATCGTAGCTTTGATTTTCTCTTCGGCGGAAGCATTGGCTTCAGCCACACTGCCAGTCTCCTTAACGCCTAACTAGTTGACACACCCAGTAGAAACACAGGTAAGCCCACACAGCCAAAGACAACACCACTCACCCAAGCCTCTAAAGAGCAGCACAACGCTAGCCCAGGTTGCAGGAAAACACCGGCTTCTACAAAACAGAGGTGGGCTGAAGATGTTCTGGGCAGTCCTTGCGCCATCACAGGCTCTTTACGTGCCTGGGACCCTGCCTGAAAAGAGCATTCTGGGGCACTCAAAACCTTAGGCTCTCTTTGCACCTTCCACAAAGACTTGGGTAACCAATCCCATTTGCTTCCAAGTGCACTGAAGCTATGTCTAGAAAGAATTGCACTCTCCACTCTTTTTCAACTGACTTTTAAGCTCCAGACCAGTTGAAAGAGAAGACGGCCACTGGACACTGGAGGGACAAAGAGGTGTGCAAGTAGCATTATGGACATTTGGCAGCATTACAAGGACACGCAAGGCAGGAGTCGGGGAACTTGGTTTTGCTTGCTGACATTCAGCTGCAGACACAGAAGCGTGAAAAGGAATCAAGCTTTTTAGGATCCCTCAGCAAGACAAAAGATTCTCTTCACTAGAAATTTGACCATCACGTGCTGTAGGCACTCCAAACTGCGTGTTCCCCCGCTACTCACTTCTTCATATTGTGTGATTTAACTACAGTTAGCACAGCCTGCAGTTTTTTCCAGTTGACTGTGTCCTTTTAACACACAAATTGTCACATAGACCTTATCCAGAACTAGATCTTCACATTATTGAAGCCAGCTGATCTTTTTTTAAGTAGTATTTGTTCAAATGTTTTTATTACACACTGGTCCAGATACCAGCAGGGTCTAAGGGAGTGACTCTAAATGATTTGGACCTTCAAACACCTATCATTCAGATCAACCACTCATGTTTTTCTTCTTATATGCATTCATTCACAAAAGCAACCAACGAGTTTCAACGTTTTATTAAATGGTTGCTTCATAGGGACAGTTTTTTCTCAACAGTAACATAATCGAGATCGACATCTATGAAAGCGTGTCCATTAACATTTACAGACAGCTTTACAGATACTTGACTAATTTGTTTGAACCCAAATGGTTTACAAAACACATCCAAAACCCACAAAACATTACTAGGAATAGACCAAAACTCAAATATGGCATTTCATACGTACTAATAATCAAACAGAAACCTTTGAACAACACATTGCCTCCATGCTAAGCCACTCTGCACTAAAGAGGTTAGAGTAAGTAACCGTTTTGAGCTGCTTTATTGTTATGTTCCTGCATTTTTTGGAAATGCTTAAATTTTCTCGAAATTTTAAATGAGTACGCCACTTGGACAGTTTTTCACATTTTAGAGTAAAACTTCACATGAGTTTACGGAACCACGGACACGGTTAGGGACAGCACTAATGGAGACCAATTTCTTTTGGTGGCTACCTTCCAAACTAATTTCTTTTTTTTTTTTTTTCTTCCCAAGGGTCCACAATTTAATTTCTGCAGTGAGAGAGGGAAGAAGTTACCAGTGGGAAGAGATTTCTCTTTCTTGGAAATGAACTCCAGCCTTTCTTTTCAGAAGAAAGAACTAGCTCCTCTGCATTAGGCCCTGCCTCCTCCAATCTTTGTCACTTGAAAGACTAGGAATTTAATTGGCTAGCACTATGCCTTTTCCCAAAGTGCCATCGCTAGTGCTTTCCCAGACAAAGTTACACACTGTTGAGCAAAAAATGCCAGCAGTTCCATAGCAAAACATGGCATTACAACAGTTTCAGCAGGTCACATCTGCTAATATGCCACACATACCCATTGGTATATTCCTAGAAACAATTCGGTACATTTACACAAGTTACACAGTCTGCGCTCAAACCAATCAGATTGTGTTGTCCACTGTCTGTACACTACAATTTATGAAATTGTGCAGCATTCAAAGAATGGATCTACAGTGACTAGAAGTTCAAAAACAGCCAGGCAATTGTCCACGTTCCAGAAACGCTTCTGTTGTGGCTGTTGCAAACCCCCCTGAAATGTCTGTAACTTACAGCCAATTAAATTCTTCTGTAAAAATTGTGGTAGCTTCCAACGCAAAATTAACGAAACGTATGAAAAATGGTAAAGAGCTTCTGAAGGGTTTCTTCTTTGTGCCTTGAAGATGAGTAATACTGCAACATTACGCTGAGGCTGATAAGGTACTCCCCTTCTATCTTCCCAACTGGGAGCTACTCTTTACAGGATAGTATCAAAAGATACACACTTCTCAAAGTCAAAATAAATACTTTAAATTATTAAATATTAAATTACAGTTTTCTTCACATGACAACAGTTACCCAGCTATAGATCACAGTACAACATTTAAAAATACAAAGCAAAGACTTTTTTTTGTGAAGTATTGGACAAGAATATCTATATCTACCTTAATAAGCTGGGCCAGAGAAAGAGACGCAGAAGAGTCATCAATCTGTTCACAAAAAAGTAAACACATATTCAAGTTCTACAATCAAAACATAGCCATAGTTAACCTCTACTGTAGTCTGAAAGTCTGCGCTATATCCTCCGAGGGTCACTGAAAGGGGCATTTCCAACCTAGTGTAATTTGGATTCGTTCAAAACAAAGTCCAAAGCTATGACAGCTCAAGAGTGCCTATGTGGTTCATGAGAAGAAACTAAAATAAGCAAACCCGCCTGAGACCAACTTAGTGCTCCACAATATCTCAGAGAGGGACCCTTGGCAAATGCTCACAACTGCTTACAAGTCGAAGGGGTAAGGAAGCTGTCCGTTTCCAGCTAAAGAGGATTTTTAAAAAATACTGCAGTTTATTTGAGAAGGAAGCACCATTACAGGAAACTTATTTTCCGTGTAGTTTGCAAATTAATCAGTACATCTCTCATCATGGATAAATGCACACAATAGAGTTGCCTGTCAAAAGAAAGCACAGGCACATCAGCCCTGAAACATGAACTCTGCCCCTCCCGTCACTAAGTTTAAAAATGCCAAACTCACCATACCTCACGAGACCCAAAGAAAAACACCAATCCAAAACATCACCCATAAAAGTAACCCACCACTTTGTCTACAAAGAAATAAACTGCTCCAATTCTTGAAATACAGGTATTTCCCATGACAGAGGAGCCTATCAAAACTGAGAAAACTCATTTCTTGTATTTTATTAGACCCCAGGCCATACTATCCAAATTAGTTTGGCAAGTGTGAGAATAGATATTATTCTCCTTGCTATCAGACCAAACCCAATTTTGGATGATGATGAAAACATGGATTCAGAGCACAGTCCTGTCATTTTTTTCTCCATTGCAACCACACTCCTCCCTCCCAGCTGCCTACTGGAACAGCTTGCAGGAATGAAGTCCTCAGGCCACTAGTTAGTAATGGACTGCAGTGTTTAATCAGAACTAAGACTGAAGGGCAGCTTGTCCACAAGTAAAAAGGGTAACTCTTATCTTGTTCCTTTTCCACTCTCTTGAATTGTATTATGCCACAAGCAGCAGTTAAGCTTACACTAGTAAAACATGATCAGAAAGACACTCGAGTCACTGCTTATTATGCCTTAAGTTGTTCAAAAACGTAGACTGAAATTGCACAAGGTAAACTGAACAGCTCTCCTCAAGAGGTCACGAAATGGATCAGAAGAGAGATGCAAACCCTTCCTTGGAAAAAGCTCTTGTCCTTTATGACCTAATGTAGTGGAAGAATTCAAGGGAGCAGTTTTAGCAGACTCGGGGGGGGAAAAAAAATCTATATGCAGAAGACGATTCCTCGCTCCAGTTAATCATGCCTTCTCTATATGGTTAGGAAAGCACACACAACATATTATTAAGGTCTTGAAAATGTGCCTTTGGAGAGGAACAGCCAGATCTGGAAAAAGAGACCTTCCTTCCATTGCAAGTCGTACCAGAAGATTCAACTTTCCTTCTTTTCAGAACATTTTGTACCTAGTTCTGTTCAAAAGGAAGTCTGGCAAAATCAAGATCTAGACTGTCAAGATCTTCCTTCTGTTAAAAAGGAAGCGGCAAATCAAGATCTCGACCACTACCAGTCAAGTAGTTCCTTGTCTTAGATCTCTGGTCACCCAGATCCAACAAGGTACTGCAGGCAGAAGTTAAGAAAAATGACAGGGATTTTACCCACAAATGCTCCAGGCTCTAACCTTGTGCCAAAATTTGTAGGCTGGGTTTTAGATATTTTCATTTGCAGACAAACTTATTAAACTAAACTGCTTCATCAGATCAAGTGGAAAGAGCAAATGCAGAACTTCAGAATACCACTTTGTGTAGCAATGATATTTAAATTCATGGCAATCTAGTAAAGACAGTTATGTACTCAGAGGGGCCCAAACGATATCACCTCAATTACACAGCTTGAGGAACAAATACCCAACTATTTAAGGACATGAAAAGGAACCATTTCGCTGCACAGAACTGTCTGCAAAACGTATGGGATAGGTTGGGTTTGGTATTTGTTTGAACCCCCAAGTCAAAAGAAAGAAACAGTACCAAGTCGAACAATAATGGTTTCTCAGTGGTTTCTGATAACATTTTCAAAAACCATTAAGCAAAATAAGTATTTAAAACCAAAAGCTGAGGGATACAGAGTGAAAAGGACAAAAAATACACTCCAAATAATTTTTATTGCAAGAAACAAAAAGCACACAACAACCTATACAAACATACGCATTACTAGCTATAGACAGACAGATGGAGAACATGGCACCATGTTCAGTTGTGCAAACCTTGAACCTACATGATCTGAAAACGATCATACGTTATCTGTACAACACAAAGTCATACAGGAAATATTCTAGCATATTCCATATGAAATGCAAGGCATTACTAGGCACAAATACCAATATTCACATTAGAACTGTGCAAATGATAGCATTACTCAGTTCTTCCTAGGCTGAATGAAAGACATTGTATTTACAACACAGACTACGTTTTACTGGAAATTATACTAAGGCACTGTTTGGAAAATTCATACAAGGCTACATTGTTTAGAGTTAAGTGCAGTGTGTAGAAAACAGTGTGAGGTTGTGGTTTTACATACGGCTTTTGATGTTCCACTCACTGGCTCAGTTCGACTTCTAGAAGAAGAAATAAAGGTGATCAGAACTTAAAATAAAGCACTGGTACCCAACAGAAAGCAGTGAAAACAGATTGTAAAACCTGAGCATCAAAACATTATGTTCTGATAGTCTAGTGAATGTGCAAATTTGTTCGTATACATAAACTGTTCTCTCTCGGTACAGTCAGTGCAACTAAAAAAAACCCCCAAATCCCATTTCTGCTTTGTCACCAATTACCCTAAGACTTTCAGATATCTACCATGCTTAGCCATGAAAGTGCCAAAATACCAAATGCGTTACATATGCTATATTGACTCAAAATAGTAGCAGAAATGTCACCTGAAAGCAGTTCCTAGGATTTTGTGTGATTGAGGATGCCCCGTGACAAAAAAAAAGGTCTTAATTGCCAGAACTTGCTTTAAGATAATCTTAAAAATGCTACAATATTTTAGGAAATATTTATTACATTTGAAAACTGTATTTTTTTTGAAAAACATTTTTTTTTTTTAAAAACCACAAGCTAATAACATCTCCTAATTGTGGTGGAGAGGCATCGCTTTAAGAAGGCTGGAAAACATGACCATTCAAACAATGCTAACGTAGCTGATATAGAACTGGACTGTATGAATACATAAATGACAGCAGGAATCCTGTAGTCAGGATTGCATTTGAATTTCTGTAATTTTAATCAAGGCACCTGATTCTCTGTCCTCTGTAAATCTTAGGAATACAGAATTAAAACCTGGAGCACAGATATCAGCTGAGAGTCAAAACAGACTTAGAAAGATAACTAGCACCATTTGGTAACGTGCTAAACTGCTTACTGAGTTTCAGGTTGGGAAAGGATTAACCATTCCTTCATTGTCCTCGCACAAAAGGCAATACGCTTTAGGATATTGTTCTTTTTCTCTTGCCTGAAATGGACATGGTCTTTAGGAAACTCACAGGAATCACTTATGAATGGAACTTCTGGTTTGCATGGTTCGCCAGCTGGCAACCCTTGGTCTTCCTCTACAGCTAGTGTGCAAAAACCCAGATGTGGGGCATAAGAATACCTGCCAGATCCCGCCCCCTCTCCTCCAAAAGCAAGAAATAGTCAAACACTGAGACTCAGACTCTTCTGAGATGGGAACAAATTAGAAGTTTACACTACAATGCCTATCTGTCTTTCCTAGAAAAGCAAACACATAGAAGAAGGAACCTCCCCACGCAGAGGGAACAGGATCTACAGCTTGGCTCTCAGAAAAATCAACCCCAAGAACAAACCCAAGAGGATCATCTTCAAAGTTACCATTGTTGCAGTTTGAGCCCCATGTCCCAGCAGGCCTAGAAATGTAAGTCTACTTTGGGACAGACACATTAAAATCTACCCCATGACAACACAAATGAACAGCAGCTTTCACAAGAAAGATACAACCGGAATGCCTCTGTAAGCTAATAGCCAGAAAAAAAGCTAACACACTGAAACCCCTCACAAGGAATACAATCCTTTATGGATACTTACCTAACATATGTTTTGCTGGTAGCTTTAACTCCTCCAGCAGGGAGTCTTCGAACTACTGATGAGTTCCTAGGAATCAGGCCGTTCTCATCTGTGTACTCTGAAAACAACACAAATACAGAAAAAAACATGAGTCGATTTGTAAGAACGTATAGTCATATGGAATTACACAGCACTTCAGAGAATCCCTTTACAGATAGAAAAGCAAAATTTTATAAACCCACTTCTAAATGGGGAACCCCTTTATCTATCACTGAGTCCAGGCACCCAACCAACCAGGAAGACAAACAGGATGAACTGGTGGACGGCAGGAGGAGGAGGAGGAGGAGGAGGAAGGGGATGAAGAGGACGAGGAACACAGAAGGAGAAGGAGAACAAGGAGGAAGAAGAGAAAGAAAAGAAGGAAGAGGAAGAACATGAGGAGGAGCAAGAGGAGGAGAAAGAAGAGGTGGAGGAGGAACACAGGGAGCACTCAGAAGAGGAACAGGTGGCACAGGACTAGGAGCAGGCGGAAGAACAGGAAGAGAAGAAGGATGAGCAGGACGAGGAACAGCAGAGAGAGGAACAAGATACAGAACAGGAGGACAAACATGAGAAAGAAGAGGAAAAAAGAGGAGGAAGAGGAGTAGGAGGAGAAGGGGGAGGAGGAGGTAGAGGGGCAGGAGGAGGAGAAGGCGGAAGGAAAAGGAGAAGGAGAATGAAGAGGAATGCGAATACGAGGAGGAGGAAGGTGAAGAGAAGGAAGAGGAGGATGACATACAGGATGAAGAGGAACAGAACAAAGAGGAGGCGGGGGAGAAAGAGGAGAAGAAGGAGCAGGAGGAGAAACAAGAAGAGGATGAGCAAGAGGATGAACAGGAGAAGAAGGATGTCTACAGGAGAAGGAGGATTAGGATGAAGTGGTGGAGGAGGAGGAGGAAGGGGGAGGAAGAGGACGAGGATGAGGACAACTACAGCAACGACAAACGGGGCAAGGACAGACAGAAGGAGGAGAAGAAGGGTAAAAGAACGACAATGAAGAGGAGAAGGAACAGGAGGTGGAGGAAGATGATCAGGAGGAGCAAGAGGGGGAGGAGAGGAGGAAGCATTGCAAGCCAAATGTTCCACGGCACACACACAGCAATGTACAACGAGAAATTACAAACAAACATTTGTTTGTTGAACAAGTCCCCATGGTCACCTTTTTCTCCTTTTCCCTTCCAGGTGACACTGGACAAGCCCCAGGCACCTGCAGCCATTCGCTGTACACAACTCCCCTGATGCTGGGGAGAACACAACTGCCCTGATGTTTCATAAAACAACGTACCCCCACAGATTTTCTCTGTTCACCTGGAGCTGGGGGGAAGGTGTGTATGTGGGTGACGATGATCTGCTTTATCCCTTTAAGTTTTATACCTCAGCAAAAACACTGCAAGACTCAGACTAGAGGACAGCACTGAAATCCAAGGGTAAGCCACCAAGTTGCAACAAAACAGGGCAAACTCAGCTAATTAATAGGCATTAAGCGTGCTTGCACAGCGGCTTCACAGGAACAAAGACTCAAAAGTGAATGGCAACAAGCAACCTCATGGCCAAAGCCAAGCAGTTTTTTGGACTGTAAAAAGGAATATGTGAGTAGCCTTACGATTGCACAGAAGGAATCAAGAATTGGAACACGAGGTCCTTCTCGGGCTCCCAGCCAAGAGGCACCTTTATGGCCAGCAGTAAAAAGGGGGTTTAGCCAGTGTGTACGTCTGCTGCCTTCTCTCCTGGACCCACGCGTGAACTAGAAGAGAAGAAAAGTGCAAGCAAATCCAGTTCGGTCAAAGTTCAAGTCAACATTTCAACAGCCAAAACTCTGGAGAGTTACGCTGACCCTTACTTAGATATTTAGTTTATCTTCCTTTCACGTGTAACTAAGCACATTCCCTCCTACCCACAGTCTCTCCTCCCAGCCTCCCAGCTCTCCTACATAACAAACAGAAGCTCCATAAGCTACAACAGAAAAAAAACCCGCTCTGGTGAACACCAAAACACCCATGACTTTCTCAAACTCTTCCCCGCCCCAGCTGAGAGTCAAGCGACAGGATCTCCTAAAGCCTCTTCCACAGGCACTGCCCTGAAAACCCCCCACTGCTTCTCTACTAGTGCACAAAGAGATTGGGAAGAGTTTCATTTTGAAGGCGAGGTAGACCCTTGCTGAAATTAGACAAGTAAGTTTGAACGAGGAGAAGCCCTTTGCCTTGCATCTGGCAACCAACAGGGATGGGGACCCAGCACCACAGACCACTGCCATGCACAAACCACCACCCTGCGCACAGGGAAAGCATGACAAGTCAGATGTGGTACCCAATAACGCCAAAAAATGGCTCTTCACACCACTTCTCTGTATGACCAGGTTAGTTCTTTTAGGCGGACACAGAAATCAGAAGTGTAATCAGAAGTCTTCTTCTTTCCCTGCAGTAGACCTGTAAGGAGATATTGCCAAAGAATGCAAAAGCAACCAAAAAAAGTTAAAGCAGGTACTTTCATCCTCACTAGGTGCCTGTCATTGAAGTGCTTCTCACATCCTCTTCTCTACTCTAAGGGTCCTCACTTAAGATGCATTGGAGTTACATTACTGTTAAGCAGACGCCGCTACCCGACACTTCTCTAGACTGAAGGCTGACAGCAGCGGACAAGGACAGTCCCTTCTGGATATCTCACTCCTGGCTAGAAATCCTAGAGGCTTCCTTTCAGGACAGAAATCCAAAGAGCTGCAATAAGCTTTTGAAATCAAGCACAGCAAACAAAAAGCAAACAAACCAACCAAAACTGGCAGGTAAACCTCTGAGGCACTAATGAGGAACAAAAGGTCTCCCGTTAAGTCCACTACCCCTCACAAAACAGACAAGTGGCTTAAAGAGATGACTGCAAAGAAACCGCAAATGGAAGAGAACCCTGATCACTGCAGCACAAGCGACCAACGGGCAAAACGTAGCACTGACCTTCCTCCTGCTCCTCCTACGAGCTCTTCGCCAGCCACGTCCACAGCCACGCGCTCTGTCCCTGCCCCTCCCTTTCGCTCCCCCCTCCCTTCTCCCTCTCACCCTTTCCCCTCTCTTCCTCTCTCCTGCTCCCTCTCCCAGTTCTCGCTCACTCCGCTCTCCTGCTGCCTCTTCTGTCTCTCTGCCCCTCTGTCCCGCTCCATCACCATGCCTGGGGGGGTCCCTCCCGCTGTCCTCCTTCCTGCCACTCTTCCACACTCTCTCGCCCTCTCTCCTGCTGCTTAGCACTCTTGCTCTTCCTGCACCCCGCTGCCCCCTTCCCCTCCCTCTCTTTCCCGCTCTAGCCCGGGGCCGGCTCCTCACCACCACTTCTCCTTCCTCCACTCCCTGCCCACTTCCCCCCCGCTCTCCTCGTCCCTCTGCCCGTCTCCCGTCCCTCACTGCTGCTCCCGTCCCTCTCCTGCCCCCTCACCGCCCTGTCCCACCCCTCTCTGCCGCTCTCTCCCTCTCTCCTCCTCCTCCTCCCTGCTCCACCGGGGCTCCGGGGCCGGGGCAGCCCCGGGGAGGCGGCCATGGGGCCTGCGGGGGGGCTGGGCCGGGCGGGGGGACGGTGTCCCCGCAGGGTCAGACAGCAGGAAGGAGCGCCCCAGGGCATGCCGGGAGCTGTAGGCCTGGGGCAGGGGGCTGCCAGGCAGCCCTGCTCCTTCCCAGGGCATGCCGGGAGCTGTAGGCCTGGGGCACGGGGCTGCCAGGCAGCCCTGCTCCTTCCCAGGGCATGCCGGGAGCTGTAGGCCTGGGGCACGGGGCTGCCAGGCAGCCCTGTTGGTCTCGGCACTCGCAGTCTCGGCTCCAGCTGCGGCCTGGCTGAGGTGAGGGCTGGGGCTGCCCGTGAGGCGAGCGAGGCCCTTGGGCGGGTTCAGGGCTGTCTCCTGCCCGCTGGCTGCCCGGGGGTGGTGGTGGGGAGCTCCAAACCGCCCGGTGCGATGGGGTCCCGGTCAGCTGGAGCCGGGCCCGGCCGGGACAGCCCCGGGAGTGACCCGAGAGCTGGGGAGGGGAAGGAGAGGGAGATGGAGACAGACCCCCCTGGGCCCAGGCACCGGGCACCCCGACTCCCAGAGCCCCCCTGAGCCGCCACAGCATTTTTCGTTACTACAAGAAGAGGAGTTGTGTGGCTTTGTGTTCACTCTTACAGGGCTTTCAGTACAAGGGCCCTGCTCAGGGACTGGGAAGCTTCAGGTGCCTTGGAAAATCGCCAGCCAGATGATGATGGTTCAAGCCTTGTTTCCCTTGCTAGAAAGCACTTCATTTTTAAAGACGTCCTTGCACGGGCAAGATCCAGGCAGTCGGGATTGTTTCCTGTAGGGAGCAGCCGGATGAATCCAGGCTGCTGCCGTTCAGTGGCAGAGCTGAACACTTCTGCCCGCAAGTGCTGGGCCAGTGGTTTCGCAGGTCCAGTCAGCCCGACTGGGAGCTTGCTATCCTTGCTGTGCTGCTGCTTTGGCAAGGGCCTCGGGGTAGGAGGGGACAAATGTTCTGGCTTCCCGGCTGGAGTCTGGCACGTTCACTGGGTGAGGTACGGACCGTAATGTGTAATGCGAACCCTGCGTCCTTCGGGAGTGAAAAATGGGGTGTAGTATTTTCTGGGGATTTTTGTAGTTTTGGTTAGATCTCTGGGATTCGTGTGACCTTTAATAGCCAGTTGGTGGGATTTCAGCATACATTTAAAGTTAAGTGCATGCTAAGTGCTACCCTGAGGTATAGCTGGAATCCACTTGTGAGCTCCTGTTCCCACCCCACTGGAGAAAGCAAATCTTTTTTTATTTGGTGATGAAGGCAACTGAGGGAGTTGCCCTGAAGTGCAGCACCTTTTTGAACTTCAGGTCTAAAGTGGCACCGGTCCTACCGCATAAGGTGTCCTTCCCCAGGTTTTCACAAAAGGGAAAGGATACATCAAACCGACCCCACAAACGTAGCCAGCCCTTTTTTGATCTTACCTGGAGCGGCGGGACATGACCCTGCTGGGCCACCTCTGCCGCTCTGCGTGGGAACCAAGGTGGTGTCTTGACATTCCAGGAGAAGGACTTACCTTTTTTTTTTTTTTTTGTAAGCGACTTTAGAGACGTCCTTAGGCTGGCTGTGTTAAGTTGGTTTACTGCAGAGTTGGTCGAATGGAGGAAAACAGTAAGCTCCGGTATTGCCTTTGGCGTTTTCTCGTGACTGTGTAGCTCATTTAAGTTACCTTCTCATGACCTGGCAAGCAGAAGCTATCACTTCATTTTTGGCCTTGGTCTAATGGTCACGACAATCAATATTGAAAGTCTTTCTGAGATTTGGATCAGGCAGTTTTATAAAAACTGCTTCTTGGCCACTGTTTAACTTTACTTTTTTTTTTTTCCCCCCCAGTGTTGAAATTCTGAAAGGAGCCGATGAGTTGCCCTCCCTCAGTTTGCTGCCTCCCCTTTGGGGAGCGTGTTTAATGTTCGCTCCTTGGCTTTGCAGAGGGGAAAATCCATTAATGCGCCACCTCACTTGAATTGCTCTTGTTGGAAAGTGATTAAAAGCTTATTGCTGCCTCATCTCGCAAATGGCATGCGTTCTGGTTCTCATTTGCTGGGCAGCCCGTCGACTTGTCAAAGTACTCCGTAGAACAATTCAAATACTCAAAGCAGCGATGCTGATCTGAAGAGCTTACGTACTTCCTTGCTAGCGATTCTGTGCTTTTCTGTGCTGGAAACATGATTTGTGAGTGGGCTGTGGCTTTAACAAGGGAAGGCAAATCTGCTTCTCTGTGTATTTCCTTTCCACCTCTTCCCTTATCCCCTCCCTTTCCCTCTGTGAGGCTATTTTTGCAGTGTACCTTCACTGGTGAAATGAGCTCCCACAGCAAAGTGAGGGAAAGAGAAAAAGGGCAAGGGGAGAGGTGTCGCAGTCCTTAGTCTGCAGATGTCATACATAGGCCCTGTTCAGAAAATGCAGCATGTATGTGGGTCAGCAGTCCCTGCAGATTTTTATTCTTTATAGCCATTTCTATCAATGCAGGACGTCACACAGCGGGTTCACACGGTGCTGTGCTTCTTGTAGACTGAATCGTTTCTACCCTTGCTGCAGTCTGGAGGTAGCAAGTGCCAGCTGATCGATGAAGATGGAAGTGAAAGCAAGCGATACACACGCGATGGTGATCCTGCCCCAAGGCATGCTGTTTATTGATCTGGGAAAACACTGCCGTGACTCTATCAGAGGACAAGGTTTTCAGCGCTCTTTCTGGATGTGATACCCAAGGAGGTTTTTTCCCTCTGCGTGTGTTTCTGTGCAGGCATGTGCCTGAAGCAGAGGTGTTTCTCTGTGCTGTAATGGGGACTGAGGACAGCTGGGTGGGTGGGAACATGTGCAATCACGGAAGAAACTTCCTGCAGCTGCCCTGCCATGTACTTCAGGAGAAAACAGCTCTTCTGGTCGTTTGCTGCCATCGAGAGCTACCGAGTGCATGGGAAGGTACTGGGTTCCCTGCGGTCGGCACTGGTCCTAACTGGGTAGCCTCCCCCAGCAGCCAGTGCTGTACGCCCCTATCAGTTGTTAGGCGGACATCTGCAGCTGGACTGTGTGGCACGTTCCTCTGATCCGTCCATTCTCCACCTTGCACAGCAACACATTTGAAATCCTGAAATGTGCTCTTTTGATTGCTGTTAATGTTCAAAAATCTTGTTTTGGTCTGGTCAGCAAGGCATTTGGAAAACAGCACTGTTGCACTGTGAGAATAAACCAGGTTCCCATCCTTCCCCCTACCCCCCACACTGTGTAGGATCCAGACCTTTTCCCCCAACCCCCCGATGTGTAGCTTGGCTTCGTTCATTTTGCTGCCTCCTACCAAGAATATAGCAACCAACTGCGACGTGTGCTCCAGGCCAAAGAAAGTTTTCAATGGTCCCAGTTTGTTTTATGCAGCCGTGCAGCATGATACATTTGGGAAGGAACACTGCGATGATGTATCAGAAGTTACTGACGATGAGGTGCTACTGGTAGTGCTTTCTTTTCAGTGTCTGGTTTGGGAAAGAATAAACGCCAATATTCTAAGATACAGAACTATTAGAGAAAAATGTGTGCGAGGTAAGGAGCGCCATGCTGCATTTATGGCTAAATGTTTGTTTTCATTTCATTCAAACTAGAAAGTAAGCAGAGACTGTTTAATCTCCTCCTCCCGCCTCTGCCAGGGGCTTTCTCAGCTCTGGGGCCCTTCCCAAGGACAGCCCCACCAGGTGGGCGCAGTCAGCATTGCAGGCAAGAACAGGCAGCAGCCACAAGAGTCAGCACTGGGGGAAAGCTGGGACCCCGGAGAGCCTCCCAGGGTCCCCAGTGCCAGCCTAGCCCCGTGTGTGTGAGACAGTGCCCAGAAGAGTGGTTTTGTATCCCTTTTCCCAAAGAGTTAAATTCCCCTTAAAGCAGTAACCACTGGACCCACTTGCCGGACTGCAAGATATCCAACAGATACTTTTGGAAATGTCTGTGATTTCCTGCATTTTTCCTGAAAAAGGCAGGTTTTTAACTCTCTTAATCGCCTCTGTTTTAATCAAGGCGTTGCTCAGTATCAACACTTAAACCAGACGCATGACATCCAAAGCTGACTTGGGATCCTTGTTTTGCCATCTGGAGAGCCTTGCACACAAACTTGTCCCCGGCTGTGTTGGCCGCTCGGTGGGTGAAGGTCACGGGTGACAGGGCAGGACTCCTTTCTGGTGCTCCTCCAGCCCTGTAGGCCAAGGATAAAGCCCTAACACCCTCGTGTGATAAAGCCTTAACACCCCAGTGTGCTGCTCCATGGACATGAGGATTCCTGCCTAAGCTCACCACACGTTTCATTGCCATGTGGCTCTTGGCAGGATATGAACGGCTCTGCGGTGCTGGTGGTTCCTCCCCTCTTTCAGCAAAACCGGCAGATTTTCTTCCTGTTGGGCCTGCCTTAATTCCAGCGTCTTGGGGATTGAAAGCTGGAGCAGCATGTGTGCCAGAGACACTCCCGCTGCTTGGCTGGTGCCCACCAAGGGGAGTCTGTCTTCAGCCACGATGGTCATTTCCAGCCACGATGGTCATTTCCAGGGAAAAGAGCTTGTTTTATCGACCAGGACCCTACAGGGAGAACAGGAGAGCAGGGATGCAGACCCAACATTTGCCACAAGTCCAGTGGAGCAGGTTGCTCAAAGGCAGCCCGCTGTGACTTTCTGTGCTGCTGGGCCTGTGGGGATGGTCGGGGGACAAAGGATTAAACCTGAGCTACCTACCTGAAATACAGCTATCGCTAGCCTCGGTGCAAGTGGAGCCAGGAGCTGGTCCTGAATCCCATCAGTGCAGATACGTGCTGGGAGACACAGACAAGTGAGTCTGTAGGGGAAATTGGTGACTTGCACAGGCTTCTGCTGTCGGCCAGAGGGCAGCAAGTGCCAACGCTGCCTCCAGCCGTGCAGCTGCTCCCGCGTGGCCATGGGACGGGGCAGCTCTCAGAGCCCGGGGAAGAGCCTCTCACAGCTCCACTTCATCTCCTCTGCCAGCGTCCGGGTCCAAACGCAAGACATTTGACAACCCCCCCTGCCTCAGGCACCCCTGGGTAGAGACATCTCACCTGAGGTTCAAGTGCCTCTGGCTTCCATGTTTCAGTTTTCAACTCCTGAGCTCAACAGGAAATAGTTCAATGTTTTTATAGAGATGTTCAAGATCTAGAGGAATTCAGATGATCCGGGAAAAAGAAGAAGAAAATTGGAAAAGGATTCCCCAAAGTCTCCTTTGCAAAGAAAGGGCAAAGGCCAATCAAGCCTGGATGAACGGGGGGACTGTTCAGAGCCCAGACCAACACAGGCAGACGCTGAAGGCTGTCTCCCCTCCCTGCAGTAGCTGAGCTGCCTGGAAAAGCCTGTTTCAAAACAGCCAAGGAAAGAAGGGCACGAGGAGTGACTCTGTCCCGAGCAAAGCACACTCTGCTCCACTCCCCCTCCACTGTGCTGGCGCTCAGGCCAGGCTGCTCTGCTCAGCTGCGCGCTTGCTTGTGATGTGAAGGGGAAATTCAAGCTGTAACTGCTCGGCGGTGGTCATTTGTGACCAGGGGATGATCTGGCATGGAGGGCGAGAAGCGGTTAAGCAGGCTGGGAGCAGGAATGCCAGAGCCAGAAGGACTCCAGGTCAGGGAGGGAAGTTTCCTCAGCGCCCTGTTTCTTGTGAGACTTCCAAGTGTGCAGGGTGTAAGGGCCATCCCTCCAACAGTCATGCCAACTTTTGTCAAGTTCAGGTTTTCTGCAGCCAACAGAATTAAAGGCGAGTAGGAAATGTCGTTGTTCCCTGGCCATTGATGGTGCTATTTATAATCTGCCCAGCCGTGCGCATTGCCTTTTATTCAAATACAGTTCCTTCCTATGCTCCTGCCTGGCTGCCAAAGTTTGCTGGAACAGAGTGCTTATACAAGGCAGCGTAGTCATTACAGCCAGAAATGCCATGCCATACCATCCGATTCGAGTGGTTTGTTTGCATCTGGCTATTAGGAACACCACCACCATGTCTGTGGATTTCTTGAGTTGTAGGTAAAGCTAGTTACAGTCCTTCAGGTTGGGCTGACGTATGAGGGATGTTGGGTTTCATGAAAGCATGCGCTAGTTGCATTTGTCCTCCTGCAACACATAGAATATCAGGGGAGGAAACAGAATCCCCCAGAACAAATACAAAGCTAATTCCCACCCCAAAGCATCAGGTTTTAGAATACCCCCAGAAGACTGAATAGGTTGACATTTTTCTTCTGGTTTGAATTGTTGTTGTTTTCATTCTGGGGTAAGGACTTTAATGTGCAGTTAGTTGATTGGTTTGTTTACTCATTGGTTTTATCATCTTTTTTTCATTCCCCTCACAGAACAGACAGATCTCCTGTACGCATCCGTGCAGCTGTCGTGGTTTAACCCCAGCCAGCAACTAAGCACCACGCAGCCGCTTGCTCACTCCTCCCTGCCTCCCCCGGTGGGATGGGGAGGAGAATCGAAAACAAGTGAAACTCGTGGGTTGAGGTAAGAACAGTTTACTACTTGAAATAAAAATACAACAAAATAAAATGATAATAATAATAATAATAATAATAATAATTTGTAATGAAAAGGAAGGTAACAAAAAGAGTGAAATAAAACCCAAGAAAAGACAAGTGATGCACAATGCAATTGCTCACCACCTGCTTAAATCACTGCTTAAATCACTAACCCCCTAACCCCTAACCTAAGCCCGTAAACACTAAATTCTAACCCCCTAATGCCCTAACCTGCTAACCCAAACCCCCTAACTCCCTAACCCCCTAAACCCCTAACCCCCTAACCCTTAAGACTAAGTGCCTAACACTTAACCCTAACCCCCTAACCCCTAACACCCTAACGCCCTAAACCCTAACCCCTTAACCCCCTACACCCTAACGCTAAAACCTAATCCCCTAAACGCCTAGCCCTAACCCCCTAACACCCTAAACCCCCAAACCCCTAACTCCCTAACCCCCTAACCACTAATGCTAACCACCTAACCCCCAACCCCTAACCCCCTAAACACTAACCTAACCCCCTAACCACTAACTCTAACCCTCTAAACCCCTAACCCGCTAACCCTAACCCCCTAACAACTCCCTAACCCCCTAACTCCTTCACTCCCTAACCCCCTAACCCCCTAAACCCTAACCTAACCCCCTAAACACTAAACTGTAACCCCCTAACCCGCTAACCTGCTAACCCTAACCCCCTAACCCCTAACACCCTAACCCGTAACCCCCAACCCCCAAGCCCGCACCCCCCAACCCCCCACCCCTACCCCCCCCACCCTCCACCCCCCAAACCCCCCCAGCCCCCCCACCTCCCTCACCCCTCCCAACCCCCCCACCCCCCCGCACCCCCCCCAGCCCCCCCACCCCCCCAACCCCACCCCACCCCCCAACCCCCCCACCCCCTCCCCCCCACCCCCCCCCCCACAAGACAATTGTCTTGTCCATTTTTGCTTTTGGCTCATCTCCGGCAGGAGACGACGGCTGGCGGCAGCGGCAAGCGGGTCAAAAGCACGCGGGGCTGCCGCCGCAGCGCCTCCTCCACCAGTTGGGCCGTGCGGGGCAGATGGCGCTGGGGGGCAGGCGGGGTCCTCGCTGGGGGACTCGGCAGCGGGATCTGCAGGGGGCTCAGCAGGGGAGTCTCCGGAGGACCCTTGATGGGATTCTTCGGGGGACTCTCCACAGGAGTGTCCTCTGATGTGGCTGGAGAACTCTGCGGAGAGCCCTCCTCGGAAGTCTCCAAGGGACTCAGTGGCAGCCAGGCGGGGAGGTCTGCTGCCACCCCGCCCTGCTTCCCCTTGGGGTCCTGCAAGGGGGAGCCCGCCACCCCCCAAAAGGGGTCGGTGTCCCCCAGCATCGCCGCCGCCAGGCGGTCCTCAGGGCAGTCGGCCTCCGCCCCGTACTCCAACAAGTCGGCGAGTTGGTTGAAGGAGGCGGTGCTGGCGAGGCTGTCGGGGACATCGGGGAAGGAGTTTTCGCCGTCCACCAGCATGACCGCCGCCACTTGCTCCTTGTTGCAGCCGCCCTGTGCCCTGTAGTCCAAGAGGTGGGGGAGCTTGTTGAGGGAGGTGGTCAAGTTGGGGAGGTCGGAGAGGTCGGGGACATCGGGGACGGTGTCCTCGCCATCCCCCAGCCCCACCAACACCGCTCGCTCCTTGGGGCAGCCGCCCTGTGCCACGTACTCGGAGAGGTCGGGGAGCTCACGGAGGACCTGGGCGGTCAAGCTGGGGACACTGGCAGTCAAGATGGTGTCCTTGCTGTCCCCTAGCCGTGGCACCACCGCTTGGTCCTGGGAGCAGTCGCTGTCCGCCACGTACTCCGAGAAGTCGTGGAGCTCATTGAGGAGAGCGGTGCTGGCGAGGCTGTTGGGGAAATGAGGGACATCAGGGACGGTGTCCTCGCTGTCCCCCAGCCCCGCCGGCACCGCTCGCTCCTTGGGGCGGCTGCCCTGCGCCACGTACTCGGAGAGGTCGGGGAGGTGGTGGAGGAAGGCGGTGAAGGTGGGGCTGTCGGGGACATCGGGGACATCGGGGACGGTGTCCTGGCCGTCCGCGGTGTCGAGCCGGGTGAGCACATGGTTGACGGTGGTGTCCTCTGCCTGGTCAGGAAGGGCCTCGGCGAAGGCGGCCGGCCCCTGCTCGGGCAGATCCACGGGCTTCCGGGGGGCCGCCGGGGTGGTCACCACTGCTGAAAAAGCAAAGAAAGGCAACCGAGCCCCGGGACGATGCAAGCTTTCCTTAGCTTGGCCACCCACCTGTGAGCTCTGCCACCCCCCAAAACTCACCCTTGGGCTTTGGCGTGGTTCTGCCGGTCGGTGGAGCCAGGGCGGGCTGGTGGGGGCTGGCAGCAGGGACGCTGTCCTTGATGGCCGCCCCGTCCTCATTGGAGGCCACTGAGGGCTTCTGGGCACTGCCGGGCAGGGTGTGGAGCACAGCGGGGCCCACATGCCCCCAATGCTGAGGCACGGGGCAGCGGGGTGGCGGGGGGCCGGGTCGGTCAGGGAGGTGCAGCGGGCAGGAGCCCGTGGGGTCCAGGGTCTCCCCCTGGACCACGGCCACCGGCCCCAGCCCCCTTGGCTGGTGGGGCAGCAGCGTCCCCATCACCACGTGCTGTCCCCAGCCATAGGCAGGGGGACTGGGAGCAGGCACGTGTGGGAGCCGCGCCCCGCGGGGGAGCTGCACCCCAGAGGGGAGCTGCACCAAAGAGGGGAGCTGCACCCCGCGGGGAAGCTGCACCACGGGTGGGAGCTGCACCCCGCGGGGGAGCTGCACCAGCCGTCCTGAGGGTCCCAGGGGCCCTGGCACCCCATGCCAGACGCTGGCCTGCACCAGCTGGCCCGTGATGGGGTGAAGCTGGGCAGGCTGAGAGGACAGCGGCAGCCCCGGGACAGAGGGCAGCATGCAGGCACTGACCGGTGGCGGCATGGCTGGAAGGGTGCAGGTCACAGCGGGCACCTGCGATGCCATCGGCAGCTGGAGAGGGAACCTCTCTGTTGGGGGAAGCAAAGAGGGGTGATGAGGTGAGATAGTGGCGGGCAGAGCCGGCTGGGGGGTTACCTGGAGGGCAAGAGCACCAGGAGGAGCGGGAGCCTGCTGCTGTACCTGCCATGGCGGTTGGTCAGTGTGGGCTTTGTTGGGGGCAAAGAGCCTCCGTCCCCATGGCGATGGGTCAGTGTGGGCTTTGTTGGGGCAAAGAGCCTCCGTCCCCATGGCGATCATTCCGCCAGCACCTGCTTCAGCCAGCCTTGCGAGGGTTTGCTTTTTCAGCCCACAACAACTTCCCATCTCAATGATTTCCTATCCTGATGATGATTTCCTGTGCTGAATGATGGTTTCCCATCGGCACGATGGTTTCCCATCCCAGCGATGATTTCTCAGCCCCGTGATGGTTTCCTAGCCCAACGGTTTCCCATGCCCACGATTTCCCATCCCAAGCATGATTTTGGGGGGGAGGTGAATTTCCTGTGCAAGGGGAAGGGATGGGGCCGGCACCGGTGGCCCTGCGATGCCGACATGTGTGTGCTGCCCCATCGTGCCGTGGTGGTGGGGATGGGGGGGGTTGGGGTGCTTTTGGGTTGTTTTTGTCCTCCCCCTCTCTGTCCCGGGGGGGCAACTGCTGCCCGCAACTGTGGTGGAACAGGTGCTGGTACCGTGCGGCCATGATGGGGAGCTGTCACGAAAATTTGGCAGCTGGCCCGTGCCAACCGAGGAGAGAGGCAGGGATGCAAAGTATAGCATTGCAAGAGGAATTCTCGCATTCGTGCGCATGAGCTGTCCCATTTGAACTGGGGCACCGCGAATGCAGTTTCACACATGGTTCTTACACCTTTCAGGTGTTCAGGTCCAAAGCAATTTGACCAGTCGCTGCTTAACACACACACACGCACACACAGGCACACGCAGGCACATGCACACGCTGCTGTTCTGCAAAGCAACTCTAGTTCTGTGGCGTTGTCATCCATCTGCTTCTTTCTTGATCCAGACGACCCTGGAGTCGGTCTTGCTGCAGTTCCTTCTCTCTGACGCCAGAGAAGGGGGGCGTTTCACGGCAGTGTGGGACGGTCTGGGGTGCTGGTGGGATCTGGGTAGTGCAGGGGTAGTGGCGGGCGAGGATCCCCGGTCCGGGGAGGGGGGCAGTGCTGTTTGTTCCCCTCCATTGGAGCTGAAGGGCTGTGCTATAGCCTTCGCGAAAAGAGAACTTGAGTTTCTGGGTGTGTTTGTCACGCTGCAGTGCTTTGCCCCAGGCTCACGTTTTCCGGTCAGTCCTGGAAACCGTCAGCTGAACAGTCCCAAAGCGGTGAGGGCGTGAGCGCGTTCTGGTTTGGCTCGGTGTAACTTGTGTGTCAGTGTGCGTCTGCCTTTGCTCGTTGCCTGCGTCTTTCTGTTTGAAGGGCTGACCTTTGGGAGGTTCTGCAGCATGGACTTCTTGTGCATCGCCAGCCTGCTCTTTGGTGGGGCGGTGTGAGAAGCAGAAAAGGCCTTGACTCTGTGTAAGCACTGCTCATCAGTAACTAAAACATCCTTGTGTTATCAACCTTTTTTCCAGCACAAATCCAAAATATAGCCCCATGCTAGCTAATGTGAAGAAAATTAACTCTATCCCAGCCAAAACCAGCACATTCTTTACCCCTTGTTCCATACCATTTATGTCCTGCTCAGCTCCCACACTATCCAATATTCTCATTATGCACCCCCCACCCCCACCCCCCATCATTTGATATACAAAGATATCATTCCCCTAGTCTCTGGAACACCCCTGTAAAATTTCTGTAAAACGTCCACAGATGTCCACAAAATGTCCACTGAGTTCATTTAGCCCATGAGTTTGGGCTCCATCTGTTATGGTGGTCCCTCAGGACAGGAGAGGTGGTGTGTTACGTGGAGTTCCTGGGCACCAAAGCCAGCTCAGGTCGGGTCACTGCTGCACCTGTACTGCTTCTTGTAAGGCTTGTCCGTCATTGTTTCAGGTGGTTCCTGCTATAGTCATTCCTATAACATGCAACTCAAACCATGGGTTACAACAATTGAAAGGTGTTTCCGTTACAATCTCCAGCCCTGCTCCCTTTGGGCCAGGTTATAGGGTTCAACATGGCACCGAACTCCTCCCTTTGCTCGTAGCCTGGCTAGCAACTAGGGGTTCCTGCTATAGTAATTCCCGCAACATGCAACTCAAATCCCGGTTTGCAGCAATTTAAAGGTATTTCCATTACAATCTCCACCCGTGGTCCCTTTGGACCATACCGTAGGGTTGAACATCGCAATGATCTCCTCCCCTTGCCCCTGCTCCAGCTTGGACTTAGGCAGAGAGTGCAGGCCCTTAGGGGCATACCTGCTCCAAGTGGAGCCTTATTTATGAGCCACAGTCTCTTCAGGGGTATACCTGCTGCAGCACGGACTTATCCACAGCCACAGAGGCTTCGAGGCGTACCTTCTCCAGCATGGACTTATGCTTGGGCCACAATCCCTTCAGAGGTGGAGTTGCTGCAACACAGACATAACCATGGCCACAGACGCTTCGAGATATACCTGCTCTGGTGTGGACTTATTCACAGCCACAGCCGCTTCAGGGTGTCCTGCTCCCGCGTGGACTCATCCACAGGTCACAGTCCCGTCGACTCAGGTTCACCCTGGAGTTCCAGCCTGTCCATTACAGCAGCACAGAAACAGCAGCGATGGCCTGGCCGTCTGCCAGCCCAGGCGCGTGGCCCTTGCTGTTATGAAGATGTGCCCAGGACACAGCAGAGTAAGATGATAAGCAGTACAGCAGTACAGCAAGCAGCAAAAGCAAAAAGCAGCCACTAACAAGCACTAGACTCTAATATACAGCAAGGCAAGCAAGCCCCATGGCAAGCGCAGAAGCCTGTCCATTAGTAGCTAAACAGCAATACCAGCTAGAAATTCAATGTAGCCCATTCCAGTCAAATCTGTCATTATCTGGAACCCTTCAGGCCCCACGCTGGGAGCCAAAAGGACTGTCGGGGTTTAAGCCTAGCCAGCAACTAAGCACCACACAGCCGCTCGCTCCCTCCCCCCCTGGTGGGATGGGGGAGAGAACCGGAAGAGTAAAAATGAGAAAACTCGTGAGTCAGTTGAGGTAAAGACAATTTAATAGGTAAAGCCAAAGCTGCACATGCCAGCAAAGCAAAACAAGGAATTCATTCACCACTTCCCATCGGCAGGCAGGCGTTCAGCCATCTCCAGGAAAGCAGGGCTCCATCACGCCTAAGGGTGACTTGGGGAGACAAAGGCCATCACTCCGAACATCCCCCCCTTCCTTCTTCTTCCCCCAGCTTTTTATTGCTGAGCACGATGTCATATGGTATGGAATATCCGTTTGGTCAGTTGGGGTCAGCTGTCCCGGCTGTGTCCCCTCCCAGCTCCTTGTGCACCCCAGCCTACTCGCAGGTGGGGTGGGGTGAGAAGCAGAAAAGGCCTTGACTCTGTGTAAGCACTGCTCAGCAGTAACAACAACATCTCTGTGTTGTCAACCCTGGTTTCAGCACAAATCCAAAACATAGCCCCATACCAGCTACTATGAAGAAAATGAACTCTATCCCAGCCAAAACCAGCACACCCGCCTGTGCAGTCCATGTCATTCTGGCACAGGGCTGTCAAAACCGACCGACCTCCAGGTAAGTGACGGCTGGGAGATGCATATCCTTGCAGCTCGAGTGTCCTCTAGTGACAATCTGCTGGTCAGCTTTTTAAGCAGGGCTAGTCCAAAGCCTACACCCCAGGACACAACTGTTCCCTGACAAGCTTCCTTTATGTGCCGTAGAAGCAAGTGGGGAGTGCTCCTGGTTTGATGCAGCTCCCTTGGCAGATGCTTGTGCTCCTCTCTGTGTCCCAAGGTCTGGTCCATGCCTTTCCCCCCACCCAAGCTGTGCTACTGACTCTTGGGAATGGGAATACAGAGGGCAGATGGTTTCTACCAGAGCTGTGAAGTTCCAGCCAGCCCCTCAGGGATTTTTTCTTCCTGGTTCTTGCAGTTACAGGACCAATGCATCTCATGTCATCCCACAGAAGCACTGGCAGCTCAGCCTTGGAGCTGCCTACAGTCCCCCAGTGTGGCAGAAGACGGAGGGATAGGGAAAGGGGGAAGCCATCCTTCCTGCTCGTCTGAGCAGGCTTTGCAGGGGGCCTGTCTCTGACCCAGAGGTTTCGTCTGTCTCCTGAGGACTCAGGCACACTCTCTTCCCATTCCTCTTGCAGGTGCGGGCACCTCCATGTTGCCTAGGGTGATGGGCCCCAACACGGCGTACACAGCTGCCAGCCCATGCTATTCCATGAGGTGGAAGAGTCAGCGTGATCGCTTTGATGCAGATCTCTCCAAGGTGATCCCTGCTTCTCTGCCTTTTTGCGAGAGCAGCTGAAGCTCCTCTGCTCTCCTCATGGCAGAAAGGCTCCAAAGCCTGCGGAATCCTTTCTTAGCACATACTGGGCTGCAACAGGAGCAAAACCCAAGAGTGGACGTGTCTGCTGGCAGGGCCCCAGGCTTCTCCTGCCATGACAGCAGGAGAGAGGAGTCTCTGCCTACACCCCCATCCCTTGCTTTCTAACAGTGACAGTTTTGCAGAACGTTTGCTGGGCAGTGTGTACATGCAAAGTGCTTGCTCTTACCTTGAAGCAGGCATAGTTTTGCAGGGAAACGGTTACCAGCTCCTGGAAGCATAATGTAATGATAAATAGCCATGACCTTGATTTTGTTAGCAAGTAGAATCAATCTTTGTCCACGGTTGATGCTTCCAATAAAGAGGAAGACACATTAATCTTGGAAACATTCTATACGCCATTTGAATGTAAAGGGAGCGTGGAAAGAGATCATAGAGACAGTTTGATGGATGCTGCTTGTGGTACTGCAGTGTCACCTCTCGTAGACCATTTCAATATAGCTTGTTAATTGTCCTGTTGTAGGCAGTGTCCTCTACGGGATGTTGCTCTCGGAAGCAGCAGCGTGTTGCCAGCTAATAAAGCCTGGTAGGCGTAAAGATCAGCAACTGGTGGTTTAAGATTTAAGATTCAGATTCAGAGACTTGAAAGTCTTTGGATGAGCAAATGAGTGAGAGCGCAATTACGAGAAGCAATTTAAGTCGTGTGGTATGTGGAGATGAGAGAGATGGCAAATTCCTGTGGCTCTTACTGTTAAACTAGTAGGTAGTGCTGTGCTGTGATTGACAGTAATGGAATCAAAGCTGTGTTTGAGTTTCAAGTGTAGTTCTTCACAGTGCAGGAGAGAGACTAGGTATTTTTACTTTTGTTGCTGGCTTTATAAAAAGAGTACAGCTGTTGTATGCAGCTGTGAACAAAAGCTGGTTTTGAAAGACATCTCTGAAGAGGTGCTGGAAGCTTTTGTTGTTGGCGTCATCTTACAGTGATTTAGACTGGGCTGGTGTTTCTGAGATGGATTCCCCCTGAAGCAGTCAGTCCAATGTATCTGTGGTGGTGAAGACACAGGTAACGTGGAAGCCCAGCTTTTGTGCTTGGCCTCTACCAGCTTTGCCTCTAAAGAGACAGACTTCCTAAAGGCGGAGTAGGACCTAGAAGCCTTGCTAACTGTCATCTGTCAGTGGCTAAAATTGGTACTTAAAGCAGTTTAAAATAGGTCTTTACCATGCAAACAATTTTTAAAGCTCCCCTGCAACCATGCCGCTGCCTCTGGACTGTGACTTTCCTGCCTTACGTGCAGCTGGCTGCAGGATGTGCAGGCTGCGTGGGATGTGGCAAAACCTATGTTGAAACATAGCTTGCAGTGCTGTGTTCAGAAGGAGTACTGGCTTCGGAAGAGCAACCATCAGTTTAATCATGTTCCCTGCTCTGACGCAGATTTTGTCTGTGCAAACAGAGAAGAGCAGGTTTTTTCTTTTTCTGAAAAAGTTCAAGATCGCTCTTTCAAAATAAACAGCACCATGGGAAGTGGATGCATGCCGGTCAATGAAATGGGAAACGATTTGATGTGTAAGCCACATGTGAAACTATTTTCTGCAAGTCTGAAGCTCAGGGTTCCTCAACGAGACCCTTCCTCATAGCTATGTCAGCACAGCTGGGTGCAAATTCAGGGTCAAATTCAGCCTTTCCAAGCCCTGGTTTCCGTTTTCACAACCTCAGAAAAGCCGGTAGAGGAATGCACTCTCCAAGTGGCAGAACGTACCTTTCTTTATCGAGCTGTATTTTTAACAGCCTAATGCTTCTTTGTTTGTGTTTCTCTCTTGTGTTTCTGAATTAGTTTTAGAATCGAAAAGATCTGCTTAAGGTTGGAATCTGGTTTGACGTTCATCGGAGCAGGAATGAAAAAGGATGATTAAAAGGTTCAATTCTGAATAGAAGATAAGCTCAACCTGCCTGTGAGGGGTGGGTGAATCTCATATTGTGTAATACTAGTAGTTCAGGCTCCTGAAGTGCTTTTCCTGCTAACCTTAGAGAGCTGTGAAAACAGCACCGGGAGATAAATCCGCTGACGTGCTTCTAGTTTCCCTGTACAATCACTTCTGGGGTAGGAAATGGGGCTGGCGAGTACTGCCCCTGCCACCAGGCAGCCCTGTTAGTGTGAGAAGGCCCTACAAGGGTGTAAAGTATGCGTTAGAGCTGCCTGCATTCATTGCTGGTTGGTAGCTGGAGGAACGGGTGGATTTGTGAGCTGACTTAGGGCCAGAGGTAGGGAACAGAGCACGGGGGCTGAATCAGTGGGGTCTTCCCTGTGCCTGATTGATTTGCCACGGATGGGACGGTGGGAAGGCTCTCGAACACAGGCGTCGTGGCTGCTGCTGAAGGGTCTGCAGGCCTTCCGATGCAAAGGCAGCTGCTGTAGGCCAGGTACTGCTCTCCTCCGAGCCTTTGGAGAGCTAAGCTGGATGTCGGCGATCCTGATAGCCCGGGGCATAGGGAGGTGCTCTTCCCCTAGGGAAGAAGCCTAGGGAGATCAGAGAGCCCCCACGTTGGTTTTGTAAATCCAACAAAGCGTCACTGTGTTGTGTTGCTGGACTTGGTTTTACTACCGGGCCATGAGCTACTGGTTGCTGCTGCTGCTTGCCTAGAGTGATTTTGTCCATCTTGGCAGAGATCCGAGCTCCGCTTTCTTGATGCTGCTCAGGTGCTTCCTAGGAGCCAGCCCAGCCCAGGCAGAGCGGATGAAGGGGGAAACGGTGTGTGGCAGGTCCCGCAGCTGTAAGCTTCGGAGTGCCTGCGAGCTTCCTGATCCACCCTACCCTAGTTGCCATCCTAGAGCAGAGTCTGTTCTCCATCAGAGCCCAAAGCAAGTGGCACAGCGGATCCTGCTGCTGACCACCCACGTGTCTTTGCTGTAGGTTACTGCTTCGCAGGAGATGGTGCTTACAGGACCAAGAAAGGCTATTACCAGATGACGGGACGCACGGATGATGTCATTAACGTCAGCGGGCACAGGCTCGGGACGGCAGAGATAGAAGATGCAAGGGTAAGTTCCAAGCAGGTAGACGTCCCTTGACAGGGCATGTCTGTGGGGCAGGGTGGCCCTTTGAAAGAAGCTTTATGAATTTAGACAAGCGCAGGCTCTGTTGCCTTTGAACCCCTGCCCCTGCATACACACAGCTTGATGCATGATGCAGAATGACTAGCAACTGTGCAAAAGGAAACAGACCCTTATGAAGGAGACGACGAATGGGCAAGCGAGAGAGGCGTCACTTCGTGGGCAGTCCCTGCAGTCGAACTGTGAGAGCTGTGTTTCCTCTCCGGGACGTTGTACTGTTGCAGTTGTAATTTTGGATGCTGGTGGAGTCTCCATAAGGGATTGTCTCTCCCGTTTGCTCCTTCCCCTCCCTTCTGCTAACACCTAACCTCTTCTTCCCAAATCTGCGGTTCTTGCTCATCTGAACGAGCTGAGTATGCCTAAGAATTCGGCAGTGTTAAACATGAAGCGACCTTGATTCATGTGAGCTGCAAAGCAGGCCTGTCATTTGGAGAGAAAATAATATTAGCGCAGGGAATTGACAACAAAAAGTGCTCAGAGTATTTCTCTTCAAAGCTTGCCCTGAGTATTTATTTCTCTATTACGTGCCTTGCCTGCAAATGGCACTTAAATGTAACATTTGATAAACCTGAGCTGTGTTCGCATGGCACACCGGATCCTACTGTCTCCTCTGTGGGTAAATTTTTTGTCTGCGTGGGTTTCTGACCGTAGATAGAGGATCCAGTTCCTGTCCCACTCCGCGGATGTGTGTGCATGTGTATATGGAAATGTATTAATCTGCTTGGATTGCTCTGTGATGTTTTCTTTCGTATTTTACTCTGATTTAAGATAGCATAATCCGGTCTTTGGTGTGGGATTCAGATATGCAATTTCTTTTAGTCTGTACAGCCAAATTGTCTCCTTACTGCAGAAGACTGTTAAACTCTGAAGTGTGCCAATAAATCACTGTTGTGTAGCATAAGAATAAAAATATGCATTTGGCAAAACAACCCTTCCCCCCTTCTGGAAAGATGAGGAGGTCTGATGCTTTCTGCCTTCTGGTGAGCTTTGGGCACTTGTAAACAGCGGTCGAATGTGGACTGTGATGTTGACAGCTCCACTTTTGCTCTGCTGGCAACAGTTCCCTGTGGCACAGAGCAATGGAGGACTGGTTTTGCTTGTGATTTGGCCATGGCCCGTCACCACTTGGCACCGCAGCCGTGCACGCACAAGAGCACAGACACAGAAGGAGAAAGCAGGTTTCGAGCTGGTGCCAATTCAGCTTGGTGTGCAGTGGGCTTAGCAGTGTGTGTAAGAGTACTTATTGGTGTGTTTAAAAGCAGGGCCAATCCAGTGAGTAACTGCTACTCCCAGAGACGTGGGCATGGCCGTGGCCACCAGCTGACGATGCAGTAGGAAGGCGGCATCGAGCTTTCCTGTTGTGCTTTCAGCAGGATCTGCCAAGGGGAGAGTGAGCTATGGCAAGGTGTTTTGTTCCTAGAGCAACTGGCGCCAACTCTACAGGGCTTTTTGCAGTTGTTATGCTCTGTGTCTTTTTGTTTCACTTTTTGTGAAGGCTGATCACCCTAAGGTCCTTGAGACAGCTGTGACTGGGTATGCACACAAGATCAAAGGAGAAGGTATGTGAAAAGCAGTGTTCTGACATGACACCTCCTTACACTTCCCTTAATTTCTGAGCTAGGTTTTGTGTTCGGAGGTGCCTAGGGAACGGGAGGACAGTTATCCTTAGGTTGACTGGTGTTGCAGCCCCAAGAGGCAGACACAGCCATGAAAATAACTGCATGTTCCTAAGCTGGGGGCAGGTATTCCTCCCTAAACTGTTTTCGCACATAGTATTTATGTATGTGGTAGAGCTTCCTTAAAAAGGATTGTGCTCAGAGATGCCACAACCTTCAGTGCGACTGAGGGGCAGAGTGGCACTTTCCACTGCCCAGCCATTTTGCATTGACAATTAGCATCAACGCCAGATCCCAGAGCACTGGCTGTTTCTGTTGCGTAACTCTGAGAGCTGTTCAGCCTGACCCTGGGAGCACTGATGAACTCCAGGCTCTGTTTCAAGCCTGCTCACCTTTCAGCAGCTGCCTTTGCACAAAGCTGCCCCTTAGCTGCCCCCCAAGGCCCGTCTGCATCCATTCCACTCTCTGCTTGGAGGCAGTGGCCAGACCGCTTCTTTGAGGGGCTCTGCTTTAGTCCCATGCTGGAAAGGTGGACACCAAGACACAGGTTACAGAGTACAACAGGAGCAGGCAAGGGTGGCTCATTCAACTTGGAAGAGCCCAGGACATCCTCCGTGGATTGGAGCAGCTCCCAGAACTTGCAGGTTTGCAAGGCAACACCTCTGTTTCCCTGTGTTTGGGGGTCTTCGCTTGCTTGTTTGTTAATGCTTTGGAGTTTTGTAGCCTGCTGGCCTGATCACGTAGCAAAATGTGAGACCTGCTAGCGTCTCTGTTCAGTGCCTGAGAACTCTTTACCAGGCTCAAGTTTATGCTAAAGGCTTTGAATCTGCTACTAAGTCCTTTGCAGGAAGCGTAGCCAAGACATTTAACATTCTTCTGGATATGAAGGCAGGCATGTAGTCTGCCAGCTATACTCAGGCAGAGAGAAACATCAGCAGACAGGAGTTATCCCTTGAGTAGGAGACCCTGTCGCTGGCGTGCAGTATTGTGTGCTTTATATGCCTGCCCTGTAAAGGGGAATATGAATGCCTGTTCCGGTAATGTGTTGAGATCTGTGTCATCATCAGTGCCTGAGTTTTCAAGTGTTACTAGCTTTCTAGTGCAATAGTGAACAGCTTATGCAGGACCTGATTCTCCAAAGAGCTGTGCGTCCTGCAGAACCCAGCCTGGACATACACAGCAATGAGTAAATGGGGAACAAAGTCCCCTTAGATAAGAATAAAATTTGTAGCACAGGGAACTGATGCTAGTAACACTCCTTTCCTTGGACATAAACTAATGTGCTCAATGGTCTGGTATTTCCCAGGAGCCTCAAAGGAGCTGTGGCCGTGAGATAGTGTGCCAGCTTAGGACAGTTCAGCCAAATTTCCTTGTGTTTTCCAGCAGGACCCAGGTTCTAATAGAGGTGCATCTTTCCCTTCTCTGCAGGTGGTGAAACATCTTCCTACAACCCGATCAGAGATCCTCATGAGAAGGCTGCTGAGGAAGGTAGTCACTGAACAATCAAACAACGTGGGAGATGTCACCACACATGATGGTCCAAGTGTTGTCAAGGAGATATTGGATGCTTAGCAGAAATACATGGAGAAGAGTTCCTCCTAGCAGATGGCTCTGGAATCTCTCTCCTCTGGAAATGCGGAAGGTCTCAAATAACCAGCCAAACGACATAGTTCTCTCTTGGTGTTTTTTAAAAATCTCTCTGTTCCCTGCTAGGGGAACAAGATTTTCCGCTCCACAGCGTATTTTGAGATGCACAGAGCTAGGAGCAATCTGCAGTTCTGCACAGTCAGTGAGCTCCCTTTCATTCCTTTTAGGGCTGATGTAGAGCAGCCATTGGTGGTTTCCATTAGCTATGATGCAATTTAATACTAGCTGAAGCAAGATGCAGACGTTAATGTTTCTCATTGTAATGTTACTGTACAGGGAAATGTCTTTACACAATACCTCTGCTGTTTTAAAAGAAGCCCTGGAATACACTTCCCCAATTTTTCCTTCAGCTTGGGTATCCAAGTTCAAGTAGCTGTATTTCACTGCAACTGTGATGCCTTTTCAGCAATGCTGGATATTCTAGTAGTTGTTTCACATGTGTTATTAGGGAACTAAGAAGGACATTGCTAGTCTGCTAATTCTTTCTTGTGTTTACCTAGTCGTAAACACTTGTGTTTACCTCCTTCGGGTTTCCTCGTAAGGATTGTGCTGGGACTTGCCAGAGAGGGTGGGCTTGTGTCCCTTCATGTCCCACCTAGGCAACCCAGCGCTAGCACTTCCAGCCGCAAAACTGAGCTACAAAGCCTACCGCTGGGCTCCCTTCCACGTCCTCCGGGCACTGCCAGTTGCGTACAAGGGGTCTAGTCCCATGTGTTTTTATTCTGCTTTGAGAACCTGAGATCACCAACTGGGTTTGTGAAATAACTGTCCTCTTCCTTATCAGTGATGACAACTGGATCAGCTGTAGGAATGGACTTCACCACTTCCTTGGTCTTCCAAGTTTTTTCTCTTTATAAACCACCTGTGCAAACACTGCGCTGCCCAGGAGAGGGTGAGAGAATGTGTGGATGATGCTAACGAGACCTGCAGTGAAATAAATGAGATTCCTCTTTTTTCTTCCAGAGGACTTGCTTGGAACATCTATTTGAAAAGGGAAGGTGTTAGCATTATGTTCAGCCCGAGTCCTTCATGAATGCTGCTGATCTCAAGTGGCTTAGTATTTCTCCTGTGTTCATAAACAAATGCTTCCTGGCTATTCTGCCTTGTTAACTTAGGTGAAGCGCATGGGAGAGAAGGAGGAATGTCTGGAGAATGAAGCCAAGGTGAATATGTATTTGTCTTCACTCAGAAACATCCAAAATGCTTTCTTGTTAGCCTGCTTGAATATGACACAGTAACAAAAGAACTGAAAGTCTTCATGGTGGGGCTGAGGTTTCCCAATGGTGTCCAGCTCTCTCCTGCGGAAGACTTTGTCCTGGTGCAGGAGACAACCATGGCTAGTATCAGGAGGTGAGTATGACTTAGCTGAAATTATTGGTACTCTCTGTTTAGAGATGGTGTGAATAAATGAGTTGAATGACAAAAGAAATCCTACACTCTCTTCATGCCTAGTTAGCAACGGCAAAGAAGGTGGCCTTCCTCAATACTTAATTTTTTTCTTTCACTGTAAACATCTGGACTGCATAATCTTTCCATCATGGGCTCCTTGAGCACAGTGAGTAAGCTGACTTTTTCTGGGGAGAGGAATGCGGCTCTGCTGCATTTCCCTGTACCAAAACAAGGAAAAAAATAAATTCTTTTTATTTTTTGAAGTGAATTCCTTTTGGGACTTTTATTTATTACTTAGACTGCTTGAGTTAAGATGTCCTAATCCTACTACCTGTAACTTTCAGGTATTATGTGTCTAGTCTAATGAAAGGTGGAGCAGATATGTTTGTTGAGAATATGCCTGGTCTTCCAGATAATATCAGGTTAAGCAGCTCTGGAGGACATTGGGTAGCTATGTTAGCTGTCCGGCCCAATCCTGGATTTTCTTTGTTGGACTTCTTGTCTGAACAACCATGGATTAAAAGGATGATATTGAAGGCAAAAAAAAAAAAAAAAAAAAAAAAAAGACATTAAAAAAATCACCTTTAGTATAGGAATGGAAGTGATAAATACTCGTTTACTTGTTTGTCCAGTTTCTTCCTCTTCACGGGAAGATTTTTACTTTTTTTGTAGTGCCGTGGTTAAAACTGTTGTGGTTGTGCCCAGGTAGAACGGTCCTTATATATTCATAGGCAGTAAAACTAACATTTGCTTCTCTGAGTAGCAGGTACACATCTCTTAAGTTGCCTTCCATCCTGATCTCAGGAAAGAAAAAGGGATTGTCTCTGCCCTAGCCGTGCAGCAACACAGAATCTACATTTGGATATGTGAAGATTCCACCTTTGTACCCAAAGTGCCTGAACTACTTATTGCCAGGTGTCTGGAGAGCATTTCGGAAGTCTGACCTGTTCTAATGACTACCCTAGGCATCCTAGGAGGCAGTGTGTATGTTATGGATGCTGCTAGGTGACACCTTGTTCTGACTCAGTATGCCTGTTGTTATGTCACACCCCCCTTTAGGATGAAGATGAGCAAGAATAATGTATTTTGTAAGGGATATCTGATGCTAAAGAAATGGCATGGTGCTTTTTAAACAATACAGAGACTTGAAAATACTTCCGTTCTCAAAAAAAAAAACCAAAACAACAAGCAGTGTTTAGGATGGAAGTGCCATTTCAGCTAAACAAACTCTGTGCTGTCCCTGTAAAACCTGTTGTCTCTCCTGGTGCAGTGCAGGAGCCTTAACAAACTGATGCTATGGGGAACAGAGCATGATGCCTGCTGCTTGACATCAGCTGCACCAGAACAAGCTGATGTCTCCTGCATGGACATCCTTTCAGCCTAGTGCTGAAGTAGAGTACGCTTCTGCTGGTCTTTTTTTTTTTTTTTTTTTTTTTTTAAGTTGGCTTTTCAGATGTTAATGGTTAAGCCTGTGTAATAGTGTTTACTCCAAATGTGTGCTTATGTTGTTAGCTGCTTCTTCCAAGGAGTGTGGAATGGTCTTTGACTGTCTAAGTGTCTGAGATCTAATTGTGGAGAACAAAATCTTTTATTGTTAATTTTCTTTTTTTTCTTTTCTTTTAGTTGCTGAGTCAGGGAAGTGTGGCAAAGTTTGTGCCCAAATATAGCCTTGTTGTTGAACTTAGTGAGACAGGATCCCACAGAAGAAGCTTTCGTGATCCCAATGGTGTGACGGTAGCTTATGTTAGCGAGGCACATGAGCACAATGGATGTCTTTACCTGGGCTCCTTCCGGTCTCCATTTATTTGCAGACTTAGTCTTCAGCATGTTTAACTGTCCATCCATGATAAAGTGCCACTGTCCTCTAATATTCCAGAGGTACGAAGGAAGCACGTGCTTGAGGCAGCGTGTGACCAAGGACAAAAAGTGAAAGACAGTCTGTTAACGTGCAGTAGTACTGTTCTGTTGCCCTAGGAAAAGGTACGACTTGCTGTACCTGACCTCTTCTTTGGTTTGACTGCTCTTGCTTTGGAGTTGACATGCATAATTATTAATATCTGAGGAGCATGGTGGGGTATTTTCATACGGTTATATGCCCCTTAAAGAAAATCCATTGCTTTTCCGCACCCAGCCCTGTTTGGAGTCATCTTAGACATCATCTGTCACCTGTAGTGCAACTGTATGTCTGAAGATGAATGTGGACTGGAAGGGCCCCTGTAAAATCTAGCGATAGTGGCCATGGAAGGCTTTGGTGGAAAATCTTGGAATGCAGTAGTAGCTCATGGATGCTTTCTGGCGTCTCCAGAGGAGATGGTTTACTTCATCTGTTAACAGATACTCCGCTTGGTAAATCCAGAGAATGCTTTTCTGTCAACTACTACAAAGGCAAGACTGTTCTGTTACATTTTAAATAAGAAGTTTTGCATCTTGAAGAAGGGGTTACTTCAGCTGCTCTGTGATTTGGTGGATTGATTCCTGCTCTGGGACTGAAGACTTTGTTGCTCTCTCTTCTTCTGCCACTGGGTGACAGTCAAACATAAACTTACGTTATTGCTCCACTTCCTCACCTTTGAAAAGGCAATAATCAAGATTTGCTTGATCTAGAATGAAAAGCACCAGAGAAGGGGCAGATGATGTTAAAAACGTCATCTGCTTTCACTGGCCTTCTGCGCTTGTCTTTATTAATGGAGGGGTATGCAAATGGCAGTGATTCTTTTCTGTCCGTGCTTCTGTCCCCTTGTTCTGTGTTACTAGCAGGCTGCAGCAGTCCTGTGGTAAGTAGCGGATGGTTGCTGGGTCAGGCTGACTTGTTCCTGTCCAGGCCAGGGGCTGCAAGCCCTTTTGCTTAACCTGGTGGTTCCTGGATTCGGGAGGGAGCTCAGTAAGCGGCAAAAGAAGCCTAGTAGCTGAGTTGCTGCAGGCTCTGACCTTTGGTCCAGCTGAGCTCTACCTTAATAGTTTGTGGGCAGAGATGGAGTGATCCTGTGGTAAGTTGGGCAGGCTGGAGAGGTGTGACTGCCTGAGCGGGGACAGACTTGTTGCTGTGTGAGCTCTGAGGAAGGGCTGAGAGGCGGGGGGCGGGATGAGAGGTGGGGGGCGGGACAGAGAGGTGGGGGGGCGGGACAGAGAGCCAGGAGGGCGGGACAGAGAGGCAGGGGGCGGGACAGAGAGGCAGGGGGCGGGATGAGAGGCGGGGGGCGGGACAGAGAGGCAGGGGGCGGGACAGAGAGGCAGGGGGCGGGATGAGAGGCGGGGGGCGGGACAGAGAGGCAGTGTTGTCCCAAAAATCAGGATTCTTTCACCCGGTGTGCAAAAAAGCCGATTAACACACACAGTCGAGATATTTGTTTATTTCATGTCTGCGCAGAGATGGGCGCTAGGTGGTAACTCCACAAAGCCAGCACGCCTGGTTAACACGCGGTAAAGCATTTTATACCTTTCGAGCAACAGTTATCAGTATTTTTACTGTTTTGCTTAGTTACTCTCGTTCCTATTGGTTCTCGCAAGCCTCATCTCCACTTAAAGTCGCAGTGTCCTCCTTTTTTACTGCGCATGTTCTGTGAGGAAGGGGCTTCTGTTGGTAGGGGGCTCTCCCTACCCAAGGGTGGGTTTTCTAGTACGTTAATTAGGATAGTTCACTCACAGTTCAAGTAGCTCTTTGATTGCCCCTGTGCTTATCTTGGTATTTCTTTACCCACTGGCTTACTTATGGTGTCATCTTGTTTCTCTTCTCAAGGTCACGCCTCGTTAACTAAATAGCATCCTTTGCTTTTGTTTCTCGCATATCTCCAACAATTCCCCCCTTTGAGACTTAGATAAATAGTTCTTATTTAAAATAAGTCTCACTTAGATATTTTCATTCTAAAATGTCAGTCTCTGGGAGATTTCAAAATTTTCCAAAACTGCTCATAGGTTCCTTCCCATTGACATATGTCTCGCTGGAATTTTTCCCTGTCCTTTATAGGGAAGTTTTCAAGTTTGAGGGATTTATCTCCCTCTGTCGTGAGCGTACATACCCTGGATGATTGCATTAGAGGAATTTGCTTCATCATGTGCCAAACCTTAAAATACAGTATGATTATAAGCAGTAAACATAAACATGTTAGTGATAACAAGATCACAACAGGGTGCAGCATGAGATTAAGAATGCCTGTTGTCTTGGGTGACCATCCAAGGAAGGCTTCCCACCACCTATGTTCTCCAACTTTCTTCACCCGGTCCAAAACACGATGTCTCTCTTCTGTGTCATGGTGAACGGTGATTAAAGTCCTTTGTCCCTCTTCTCGGGCACGTTCCAGCCACTGGCGTAGATCATTATGTTGTAAAAATTTTTTTCACCAGTGTGAGATCCCTCCCAATGGAAGTAAACAATAGATCCTTAACTAAAGTATAATTGGATTGTATTAGCTGATAAGTCGTAACCGGAGCTGAGTAGTTGAAATCACATCCTCTAATGTTAGTAAAGTTACAAATGCAAGTATTTGTGTGATTATTTATCCCGACAGTCATATTATCTACAACTACAAAATTACATAGAGTTCTTATACACACACATCCTTTCCCAATATATAAGTACAGTTCCAGGGATTTCTTTTGGATGTATCTCGAAGTGACAAACATTTTGCTCAGTGTCAAGACAAATGTCTTGAGCTGTGATGGTATTACTTTCGCAAATAAATCCCTGTTGTTCCCGTACCGTACATGCATCAACTTCAACAGTCTGCCATTTGTTATTGTCTCGTTGTGCCCATACTCTGTGCTCTAGTGGATAAAGTACAGTCCCGTTGTGATTTAAGCCTAACGCAATGGTCGGGTAGATGGTTTTTACCGATGCATTCTGTATGGTTACAACAAAGGCCGTGGCTTTGTTATTGATAGGATTGTGAGTGAAATTGCCCAGATACCACCATGATTGGGATTCTCTTTCAAATGCAGTTGCCTTTTCCCAGATTATTTTCTGAATTTCGGTAGGTAAGGTGCCATCTTCACCTTCTCTTACAATTGCTGCTATTGTATATTGCACCCACAGTTGAGCTTGGATGCAACTAAGAGCTAGCGAAATATTGTTTTGGGCTATACCAAGTGCATCTATGATTAATTGGTGGTCCTTTTCATTAACCCTTTCCCATTGAGGCAATATATCAGACAACAGCCATTGATGAGTTCCTAAAGCTGACAGGGAGGATTGCAATGGATGTTCTAGTTTTTTTAGATCATGTGTGGCTGTACTGAGTTTGTCTGCAAGTACTTCAGCATCTATGCTGTTTAAGACTCCCAATCCTGTCCCTAGGATACCAGTTACGTCTCTTTTTACTCGATTTGGAAGGGTAAGAGACCGCCCATGTAACCACGCTAACCATCCTGTATAGGATGTACTTATGAATGGTGAACAGGCTGGTTTAACTGCAGAGATATTAATCTGCATTGATAGTTCTACCCGTTTGAGGGACCATGATGGATTAAACAAAAGTCGTTGTTGTCCAACCCTTTTAATGACATATGGTCCAATTCTAGTTATCTGGGGTGTTAGAGTTATCTCTTTTTCTGAATTAGCCAACGGACCTTCTTCTCTTGTGGGGCTGGGGTTCTGTTTTGTAGTTGTAATTTCTAACTTAAACTTAAACGACAGTGCAGTTTGGTTTTTTCCTGCCCTTTTATCAGCCCACAGACATATTACAAACGTTGGTTGGGTCAAGGTGAAATTGTGCCAACATTCTCTCTCTCGGTTCTGATTTGAACATATCACACTCGTTCGACTTGGGCCATTATAGATATCTCTTACAGTAATTTGAGAGGCTTTTTTATAACTCGTTCCGTTAATCATTCGGCATCCTACCTTAATCTCTTTCCCTTGTTTTGCCCTAAGTTGGGGGGTCCTATGAGGGGCTCCCTCCTGGTCCCAACCCCACTCGTTCTCCAAAAATATTTCATTACCGTGCATAACTACCGTGGATAAGTTTAAGCCGTTTATCTTTGATTTCTGCCCCATACTACCAGTGTATCCAATATGTGCTTGTGTCCATGGCCATCGTGTTGTGTTCACACAGGTACCCAAGAGCACCAACACTAGTAATTTCAGGTTAATTTTTGTCAGACACTCCTTAGTCATTACTAATCCGTTATGCATATGAGTGTTATATTCAGTATTCCTTTCATGCAACTCTATTAGTGAAACAATCCGTGTTACTATGATCAATATTATAACTAGAGATAGTTCATTAGCCCGTAGAGTTTTTAGAAAATCTTAGCTTCAGTGCTCCTGTTGATACCGATGTCCACGATTCCTCTGGGGGAGCTTCCTTCACCCTCGTATAGTGGATCCAGGAGCTAATCCCTTCTACTTTTACTGCGGTGTATGTGGTCAAGAGCACGAGGTAAGGTCCCTTCCATTTTTCTTTTAGTGGTTCATCTTTCCAGGTCTGGATGTAAACCAGATCTCTGGGCTTAAAGTTATGTACCGGAGAGTCCAAAGGAAGCGGAGCCCGCTGGTTGAGATATCTGTGTAAAGAGGATAATACCCGCGAGAGAGAGAGCAAATAATCTTTTAAAATTTCTTCACCTTTAATGTGTATCTGATCACTCCGGTTACCCACCTCAGTGACGGGATACGGTTTTCCATACAATATTTCAAAGGGGCTTATCCCTTCCCTCACTCGAGGAGTAATCCTAATTCTCATCAAGGCAATCGGTAGAATGTCTACCCATTTCAGTTGGGTTTCTTGACCTAATTTAGAGATTTGTCTTTTAAGGGTCTGATTCATCCTTTCTACCTTCCCACTGGACTGTGGTCTCCAAGGGGTATGCAGATCCCACTTCATCCCAAGGAATTTAGATACCCCCTGGATTATTTCCAAAATAAAGTGAGGTCCTTTGTCTGAGGATAATCCCTCAGGTACTCCAAATCTGGGGATTATTTCTTTTAGTAGTATCCTAGTTACTTCCCTAGCCCGATTGTTGCGACAAGGGAAAGCCTCAGGCCATCCAGAAAATGTATCCACTAAAACAAGTAGATACTTATACTGTCTGCACTTTGGTAGTTCAGAGAAATCTATTTGCCAGTATTCCCTAGGGGTTATTCCTCTTTTTACATCACCTGCTGGCGGCTTTCTTTGTATTTTGGGATCATTTACACAAGTTTCATCTCTTTGCTATTATATCTGCATTTGTCTGCATTTTTGGCCCTACAGCGTATCTCTTTAACACCGCTTATCATAGCATTGGCTCCCATGTGAGTTTCTTCATGTAGTTTCTTGAGGAGAGCTTCCATCATTTTTTTAATTTCATCAAAACTACTCCGACACTCTGGAGTCCATTCTAACAACTCCCCCGGGCCCTTTGTGGCTGCGTATATGGGTTTGGCTAGGAGTCCAAACTTGGGGATCCACATCCGGCAGAATCCGGCCATTCCCAGAAACCCCCTTAGCTGCTTTTTTGGTTTTGGTACTGCTATTCGGCATATAGCCTCCTTCCTTTCTTCCCCTCGTGCTCGTTGTCCTTTTGATATATTAAAACCAAGATACCGGACTTGCTCCTTAGCAATTTGGGCCTTCTTCTTCGAGACCCTGTATCCAGCCAGTCCCAGAAAGTTTAGCAGGCTTACTGTAGCTTCAGTACAAGTCTGTTCAGTATCTGCTCCAATTAAGATATCATCCACATACTGTAAGAGAGTAACATTATCATTATTAGTTCGCCATTGTTCTAATTCTTTGGCCGGTACTTCACCGAACAAAGTGGGACTATTTTTAAATCCCTGGGGAAGAACGGTCCAACACGGTTGTCCTTTCCTTCCAGTAGTCGGATTCTCCCATTCAAAAGCGAAGAGTGTTTGACTCTGTTCATCCACTGGAATGCAGAAGGCGACATCTTTTAGGTCCAACACTGTAAAATAGGCATTGTTTTCGGGTACAGATGCTAACAAAGTATAAGGGTTAGACACCGTAGGATGTATGTCTTTGGTTATCCAATTTATAGCCCTCAAGTCCTGCACTAATCAGTAATCCTGGGAGTGAGGCTTTCTCACCAATAAAATCGGTGTATTGTATTCAGATTGACATTCTCTGAGCAGTCCATATTGAATAAAGGTATTTGTCAGGGCTTCGAGGCCCTTGAGAGCTTCCAGCCTAATAGGATGTTGATGCACCCTTACTGGTTTTGCCCCCTCTTTTAGTTCTACTTTAATCGGACTCACTTTTTTGCTTTACCTGGGTTTTTTGAAGCCCATACCAGGGGAATTACCGCATTTAATACAGCGTCTGGAATATTCTCTTCAATTTCTTCTGATGTTTCATCTGTCAGCAAGCAGATCTGAGCTCTCCAGGCGGTTTCAGGCGGGATATGGAGCTGTACAGCATTCTTAGAAAAGGTTACTTGTGCATTTAGTTTGCATAATAAATCTCACCCCAGTAAAGGTAGGGGGCATTCCGGCATGTATAGAAACTCATGAATTAATTTAGCTCCCCCAATTGTGCATTCCATTGGTTGTAAAAATGGCCTTAACATTCTTCTTCCCTTTGCCCCAACAATAGGTATAGTTACTTTACTTAGAGGTCCTTTACAACTGGTGACTACTGAATGAGTAGCCCCACTGTCAATTAAAAAAATCTGTGGTCTCGTTCCCCAGCTTAACTGGAACCAGGGGATCAGCTGGGGAGACTTTAATGTTCTCCCCCGGTCCCCTTCATTCATTGTCTGAATCTTCTAACATAATAAGATTAGCATTTTCTATATGATCCCGTTCCTTTGGCCTCTTTCGTTTCGGGTGCTCATTTTTCCGGTGTCCCTCCTGTTTACAGACCGCACACTGATTTAGCCCTAAAGGGGTTCGTTTTTGCGGACCTCTTCCCTGCATTATTCCACCACATCCTCCTCTTCCTTTGCTTTTTTCTCTGCCCTTCCCTTCAACATCATTTCCATTTATCGCTGCTGCCAGCAAAGATGCGTGCAACTTTATTTTGTTCTGTTTTTCTTTTCTTTCCCTCTCATCTCGATTGTCATAAACCTCATACGCTATCTCTGTCAATTGTGAGATTGACACTCCCCCAGCTCCATCAACTTTCTGCAGCTTTCTCCTTATATCCCGACTCGACTACCCAATAAACAACATATATTGAACATCCTCTGATTTGCCTCATCATCCGGATTCAAGTCCATCCATTTTCTAGCTACCTCACATAGCCTTTCGTAAAAGGCAGATGGATTTTCCTCCGGACCCTGCCTTACCTCATAAAGGTTAGACACATTCTTCGATTTAGGCACTCCATGCTGAACCCCATATAGTATCAGCTGCTGATACTGCTTCAGTTGAACCCTCGTTCCCCCCCCATTAGGATCCCATTCTGGGTCCCTTTTAGTAGGTAGGAACTCCTCAGAATCTTCTTGCCTGTTTCTCCTTCCCCCTTCTTCCCTGGCCCTTTCAATCACCATTCTCTTTTCCTCTGCCGTAAAGAATGTATTTAGCAGAGCCTGTATATCTCCCCAGTTGGGATTATGTGTTAACATTATAGCTTCTAATAGTTGATGTATTCCGTCAGGGTTTCCCCTATAGGATCCAACAGATTGTTTCCAATTTAACAGCTCAGAGGTAGCGAATGGAACATGTACAAAAACCAGCAGTCCTTCTGGTCCCACCGCCTGTCTCAGGGGAGCCTGTGTAACTGGTTGAGTGTGCCCCCTAGTCCGGCTGGAAACGGGGCTAAAATTCTCATTGCCCGATTGTAAATTAGGATCAATTATCGATTGGCCGGCACTATTTTTGTATGAAGGTGGGGCTGTCGGGACTAACAGTTGCACATCCTCCTGCTCTTCTCCCCCTGCAATCTTTCTATCATCACAGCCTATGCAACAAGCACTCTCCTTTTTCTCAGAAGCTGTATCCATCACTAGGTCAGTCTTTAGCTTACATTTTTTCTGAATATCAGGTTTTCTGTATAGAGTCATAAAAGCATCAACATAAGGCACTTCATCCCATTTCCCCGTCCGACGGCAAAACGACAGCAATTGTAATATAGTATTATAGTTTACCGATCCATTTTCTGGCCAGACCTCATCATCACCCAATTTATAATTTGGCCACCATTGATTACAATATCTTTTCATTTTATCTTTAGTCATCGGATCTCCCCCAAACTTATTCCAATTTTTCAAAATACACCCCAAAGGGCTACAGGGAGGAATCGTGGATTGGCTTGCTCCCATTTTAGCCGAATTTACCTATTTGCCGGCTTTGACTCCCTTGGTCGGTAATTACCCTTCTGACCCCTTTAGTCAGTAGTTACCACTCTGACCCCCCTTGGTCAGTATGCGCACTCAGTTCTGACCCCCCTGGTCAATTAAGGCAACCCTTGCCGAACGTCTACGTGCGACTTTATGCGCCCCACCGGCGACTTGATGCGCACTCGGCTCTGACCCCCCTGGTCAATTACGGCACCCCTTGCCGAGCGTCTACGTGCGACTTTACCCTTTCACCTTCCACGGGAGTCATTGAATTTGTAATTAAATTTTATACTCACCAATCCAAGGATTCATTCCCCTTTCACCCTGATACAAATATCTCTGGTCGGCGTTGCACCTTTGAGTCGCTTGTCGCCCCGGCTTCGGAGGGAATCCGGAGGAGTCCCCGATCAATAGGTCGGTGCGCGCTGGAGCTCAGTCCGGTCCGGTCCGCTGTCGGGGACGGCAAGACGATCCGGGCAAGGCCTTATGGCTGTCCCATCTGGGTCGCCAAAATGTTGTCCCAAAAATTCTTTCACCCGGTGTGCAAAAAAGCCGATTAACACACAGAGTTGAGATATTTGTTTATTTCATGTCTGCGCAGAGATGGGCGCTAGGTGGTAACTCCACAAAGCCAGCACGCCTGGTTAACACGCGGTAAAGCATTTTATACCTTTCGAGCAACAGTTATCAGTATTTTTACTGTTTTGCTTAGTTACTCTCGTTCCTATTGGTTCTCGCAAGTCTCATCTCCACTTAAAGTCGCAGTGTCCTCCTTTTTTACTGCGCATGTTCTGTGAGGAAGGGGCTTCTGTTGGTAGGGGGCTCTCCCTACCCAAGGGTGGGTTTTCTAGTACGTTAGTTAGGATAGTTCACTCACAGTTCAAGTAGCTCTTTGGTTGCCCCTGTGCTTATCTTGGTATTTCTTTACCCACTGACTTACTTATGGTGTCATCTTGTTTCTCTTCTCAAGGTCACGCCTCGTTAACTAAATAGCATCCTTTGCTTTTGTTTCTCGCATATCTCCAACAGCAGGGGCGGGATGAGAGGCAGGGAGGGCGGGACAGAGAGGCAGGGGGCGGGACAGAGAGGCAGGGGGCGGGACAGAGAGGCAGGGGGCGGAACAGAGAGGCAGGGGGCGGAACAGAGAGGCAGGGGGAGGCACAGAGAGGCAGGGGGCGGGACAGATTGGCAGGGGGCGGGACAGAGAGGCAGGGGGCGGGACAGAGAGGCAGGGGCGGGACAGAGAGGTGGGGCAGGACAGAGAGGCAGGGGCGGGACAGAGAGGCTGGGGGCGGGATGAGAGGCAGGGGGCGGGACAGAGAGATGGGGCGGGACAGAGAGACGGGGGCAGGACAGTGGCAGGGGCGGGACAGAGAGACAGGGGCGGGACACAGAGGAAGGGGGCGGGACAGAGAGGCAAGGGGTGGGACTGAGATGCAGGGGGCGGGACAGATAGGCAGGGTGTGGGACAGAGAGGCAGGGGGCGGGATGAGAGGAAGGGGGCGGGAGGAGAGGCAGGGGGCGGGTTGAGAGGCGGGGGGGATGAGAGGCAGGGAGGGCGGGACAGAGAGCAGGGGGCGGGACAGAGAGCCAGGGGGTGGGACAGAGATGTGGGGGGGCGGTACAGAGAGGCAGGGGGGCGGGACAGAGAGGCGGGGGGTGGGACAGAGATGTGGGGGGCGGGACAGAGAGGTGGGGGGGCGGGACAGAGAGGCGAGGGGCGGGATGAGAGGCTGGGGGGGCATGAGAGGCAGGGGGCGGGATGAGAACCAGGGGGCGGGACAGAGGGACAGGGGCGGGACAGAGAGGCAGGGAGGCGGGACAGAGATGCAGGGGGTGGGACAGAGATGCAGGGGCGGGACAGAGACGTGGGGAGCGGGACAAGAGGTGGGGGGTGGGACAGAGAGATGGGGCGGGACAGAGAGGCAGGGGGCGGGATGAGAGGCAGGGGGCGGGAAAAAGAGATGGGGCAGGATGAGCGAGACGGGGGCGGGACAAGAGATGGGGGGGCGGGAAGAGACGGGGGCGTGGGAAGAGACGGGGGCGCGGGAAAAGGACTTCAGTGTTAACACCAAAGTTGACAGTGAGGCAATCCTGTTCAACAAAAGTCTGACCCAAACTTGCCAGATTGTCTCTACACAGTTGTAAGCTCCTGGAACAACAGAGAAGGGATTTGAAAAGGAAATTTAGCCTTATTCCATTTAGCCTTGCTTTAGGAGATGGCAATCACTAGTTTCTTCCCTCTCAGCTTTTTACAAAGAGACTTTTCTTACAAACCGTTTACGGACAAGTCACCATGGTACCTGGCGTAGGCACTCGTTGGCAACTAAAGCATCAGGAGAAACATCTGTCTGATGACACGCTGGGCACCGCTCTGCCTCAGATTCCAGCTGTGCTCTTCTACTACCTCTCAAGAATCGGAATCATCCAAATAGTTTTTAGCCAAACTAAGGAAATTTGCGGGGTTCCAATCAATTATAAAAACCCGTAGATGATGAATGGGTGAATATGGTCTTGAATTGAGAGCACGAAGCTGCAAATATTCAACAGTGTAAAAAATTGCTAGCATGCAGCAAAGGACTGGACAGTTTTGATATTTCCCTCTCGTAACATTTGGAGAGGTAGACTAGGCCGTGTCTTGATGTTTCGGCTAGTCTTTTTTCCACTCTCCAGTACAGTGAGAAGGCCCCAAGCTCAAGCTTCGTGAATAAAACCCATCTCAAAAAACCATTACCAGGCTCGACTTCTGAAGGTTTTAACCACCTCTCCCCTGGAGAAGAAGGTGCATTAAATGCCTAACTAGCCCTTTGTTGCAGACCACAGTAAGGCACCAGAGATGCCTATGTAAGTCTGGAGGAGAGACAGGGCTGTGGACAAACTAAATGCCTTCAGTATCCAATACTCTAATCCCCTGCACAATGAGGCACTCTTCTCAGACTCGTCCTTCCCCATGGAAGGAGGATTTCACTAGATACCTGACAAGGGAAAAAAGCTTGCTGCCTTTTTTTTTCCCTTTAGACGCTTTCCTACTCAGGGTATACTTCAGTATTAAACAGAACTGGGAAGAAAGTCATTGCGTTCTCTCCTATTGCTGCTTTCACAAGATCAGCTGTGATGTTTTAAATTAACAAACATCTTGGTTTTAATATATCAAAAGGACAACGAGCTCCACAGCGTATTTTGAGATGCACAGAGCTAGGAGCAATCTGCAGTTCTGCACAGTCAGTGAGCTCCCTTTCATTCCTTTTAGGGCTGATGTAGAGCAGCCATTGGTGGTTTCCATTAGCTATGATGCAATTTAATACTAGCTGAAGCAAGATGCAGACGTTAATGTTTCTCATTGTAATGTTACTGTACAGGGAAATGTCTTTACACAATACCTCTGCTGTTTTAAAAGAAGCCCTGGAATACACTTCCCCAATTTTTCCTTCAGCTTGGGTATCCAAGTTCAAGTAGCTGTATTTCACTGCAACTGTGATGCCTTTTCAGCAATGCTGGATATTCTAGTAGTTGTTTCACATGTGTTATTAGGGAACTAAGAAGGACATTGCTAGTCTGCTAATTCTTTCTTGTGTTTACCTAGTCGTAAACACTTGTGTTTACCTCCTTCGGGTTTCCTCGTAAGGATTGTGCTGGGACTTGCCAGAGAGGGTGGGCTTGTGTCCCTTCATGTCCCACCTAGGCAACCCAGCGCTAGCACTTCCAGCCGCAAAACTGAGCTACAAAGCCTACCGCTGGGCTCCCTTCCACGTCCTCCGGGCACTGCCAGTTGCGTACAAGGGGTCTAGTCCCATGTGTTTTTATTCTGCTTTGAGAACCTGAGATCACCAACTGGGTTTGTGAAATAACTGTCCTCTTCCTTATCAGTGATGACAACTGGATCAGCTGTAGGAATGGACTTCACCACTTCCTTGGTCTTCCAAGTTTTTTCTCTTTATAAACCACCTGTGCAAACACTGCGCTGCCCAGGAGAGGGTGAGAGAATGTGTGGATGATGCTAACGAGACCTGCAGTGAAATAAATGAGATTCCTCTTTTTTCTTCCAGAGGACTTGCTTGGAACATCTATTTGAAAAGGGAAGGTGTTAGCATTATGTTCAGCCCGAGTCCTTCATGAATGCTGCTGATCTCAAGTGGCTTAGTATTTCTCCTGTGTTCATAAACAAATGCTTCCTGGCTATTCTGCCTTGTTAACTTAGGTGAAGCGCATGGGAGAGAAGGAGGAATGTCTGGAGAATGAAGCCAAGGTGAATATGTATTTGTCTTCACTCAGAAACATCCAAAATGCTTTCTTGTTAGCCTGCTTGAATATGACACAGTAACAAAAGAACTGAAAGTCTTCATGGTGGGGCTGAGGTTTCCCAATGGTGTCCAGCTCTCTCCTGCGGAAGACTTTGTCCTGGTGCAGGAGACAACCATGGCTAGTATCAGGAGGTGAGTATGACTTAGCTGAAATTATTGGTACTCTCTGTTTAGAGATGGTGTGAATAAATGAGTTGAATGACAAAAGAAATCCTACACTCTCTTCATGCCTAGTTAGCAACGGCAAAGAAGGTGGCCTTCCTCAATACTTAATTTTTTTCTTTCACTGTAAACATCTGGACTGCATAATCTTTCCATCATGGGCTCCTTGAGCACAGTGAGTAAGCTGACTTTTTCTGGGGAGAGGAATGCGGCTCTGCTGCATTTCCCTGTACCAAAACAAGGAAAAAAATAAATTCTTTTTATTTTTTGAAGTGAATTCCTTTTGGGACTTTTATTTATTACTTAGACTGCTTGAGTTAAGATGTCCTAATCCTACTACCTGTAACTTTCAGGTATTATGTGTCTAGTCTAATGAAAGGTGGAGCAGATATGTTTGTTGAGAATATGCCTGGTCTTCCAGATAATATCAGGTTAAGCAGCTCTGGAGGACATTGGGTAGCTATGTTAGCTGTCCGGCCCAATCCTGGATTTTCTTTGTTGGACTTCTTGTCTGAACAACCATGGATTAAAAGGATGATATTGAAGGCAAAAAAAAAAAAAAAAAAAAAAAAAAGACATTAAAAAAATCACCTTTAGTATAGGAATGGAAGTGATAAATACTCGTTTACTTGTTTGTCCAGTTTCTTCCTCTTCACGGGAAGATTTTTACTTTTTTTGTAGTGCCGTGGTTAAAACTGTTGTGGTTGTGCCCAGGTAGAACGGTCCTTATATATTCATAGGCAGTAAAACTAACATTTGCTTCTCTGAGTAGCAGGTACACATCTCTTAAGTTGCCTTCCATCCTGATCTCAGGAAAGAAAAAGGGATTGTCTCTGCCCTAGCCGTGCAGCAACACAGAATCTGCATTTGGATATGTGAAGATTCCACCTTTGTACCCAAAGTGCCTGAACTACTTATTGCCAGGTGTCTGGAGAGCATTTCGGAAGTCTGACCTGTTCTAATGACTACCCTAGGCATCCTAGGAGGCAGTGTGTATGTTATGGATGCTGCTAGGTGACACCTTGTTCTGACTCAGTATGCCTGTTGTTATGTCACACCCCCCTTTAGGATGAAGATGAGCAAGAATAATGTATTTTGTAAGGGATATCTGATGCTAAAGAAATGGCATGGTGCTTTTTAAACAATACAGAGACTTGAAAATACTTCCGTTCTCAAAAAAAAAAACCAAAACAACAAGCAGTGTTTGGGATGGAAGTGCCATTTCAGCTAAACAAACTCTGTGCTGTCCCTGTAAAACCTGTTGTCTCTCCTGGTGCAGTGCAGGAGCCTTAACAAACTGATGCTATGGGGAACAGAGCATGATGCCTGCTGCTTGACATCAGCTGCACCAGAACAAGCTGATGTCTCCTGCATGGACATCCTTTCAGCCTAGTGCTGAAGTAGAGTACGCTTCTGCTGGTCTTTTTTTTTTTTTTTTTTTTTTAAGTTGGCTTTTCAGATGTTAATGGTTAAGCCTGTGTAATAGTGTTTACTCCAAATGTGTGCTTATGTTGTTAGCTGCTTCTTCCAAGGAGTGTGGAATGGTCTTTGACTGTCTAAGTGTCTGAGATCTAATTGTGGAGAACAAAATCTTTTATTGTTAATTTTCTTTTTTTTCTTTTCTTTTAGTTGCTGAGTCAGGGAAGTGTGGCAAAGTTTGTGCCCAAATATAGCCTTGTTGTTGAACTTAGTGAGACAGGATCCTACAGAAGAAGCTTTCGTGATCCCAATGGTGTGACGGTAGCTTATGTTAGCGAGGCACATGAGCACAATGGATGTCTTTACCTGGGCTCCTTCCGGTCTCCATTTATTTGCAGACTTAGTCTTCAGCATGTTTAACTGTCCATCCATGATAAAGTGCCACTGTCCTCTAATATTCCAGAGGTACGAAGGAAGCACGTGCTTGAGGCAGCGTGTGACCAAGGACAAAAAGTGAAAGACAGTCTGTTAACGTGCAGTAGTACTGTTCTGTTGCCCTAGGAAAAGGTACAACTTGCTGTACCTGACCTCTTCTTTGGTTTGACTGCTCTTGCTTTGGAGTTGACATGCATAATTATTAATATCTGAGGAGCATGGTGGGGTATTTTCATACGGTTATATGCCCCTTAAAGAAAATCCATTGCTTTTCCGCACCCAGCCCTGTTTGGAGTCATCTTAGACATCATCTGTCACCTGTAGTGCAACTGTATGTCTGAAGATGAATGTGGACTGGAAGGGCCCCTGTAAAATCTAGTGATAGTGGCCATGGAAGGCTTTGGTGGAAAATCTTGGAATGCAGTAGTAGCTCATGGATGCTTTCTGGCGTCTCCAGAGGAGATGGTTTACTTCATCTGTTAACAGATACTCCGCTTGGTAAATCCAGAGAATGCTTTTCTGTCAACTACTACAAAGGCAAGACTGTTCTGTTACATTTTAAATAAGAAGTTTTGCATCTTGAAGAAGGGGTTACTTCAGCTGCTCTGTGATTTGGTGGATTGATTCCTGCTCTGGGACTGAAGACTTTGTTGCTCTCTCTTCTTCTGCCACTGGGTGACAGTCAAACATAAACTTACGTTATTGCTCCACTTCCTCACCTTTGAAAAGGCAATAATCAAGATTTGCTTGATCTAGAATGAAAAGCACCAGAGAAGGGGCAGATGATGTTAAAAATGTCATCTGCTTTCACTGGCCTTCTGCGCTTGTCTTTATTAATGGAGGGGTATGCAAATGGCAGTGATTCTTTTCTGTCCGTGCTTCTGTCCCCTTGTTCTGTGTTACTAGCAGGCTGCAGCAGTCCTGTGGTAAGTAGCGGATGGTTGCTGGGTCAGGCTGACTTGTTCCTGTCCAGGCCAGGGGCTGCAAGCCCTTTTGCTTAACCTGGTGGTTCCTGGATTCGGGAGGGAGCTCAGTAAGCGGCAAAAGAAGCCTAGTAGCTGAGTTGCTGCAGGCTCTGACCTTTGGTCCAGCTGAGCTCTACCTTAATAGTTTGTGGGCAGAGATGGAGTGATCCTGTGGTAAGTTGGGCAGGCTGGAGAGGTGTGACTGCCTGAGCGGGGACAGACTTGTTGCTGTGTGAGCTCTGAGGAAGGGCTGAGAGGCGGGGGGCGGGATGAGAGGTGGGGGGCGGGACAGAGAGCTGGGGGGGCGGGACAGAGAGCTGGGGGGGCGGGACAGAGAGCCAGGAGGGCGGGACAGAGAGGCAGGGGGCGGGACAGAGAGGCAGGGGGCGGGATGAGAGGCGGGGGGCGGGACAGAGAGGCAGGGGGCGGGACAGAGAGGCAGGGGGCGGGATGAGAGGCGGGGGGCGGGACAGAGAGGCAGTGTTGTCCCAAAAATCAGGATTCTTTCACCCGGTGTGCAAAAAAGCCGATTAACACACACAGTCGAGATATTTGTTTATTTCATGTCTGCGCAGAGATGGGCGCTAGGTGGTAACTCCACAAAGCCGGCACGCCTGGTTAACACGCGGTAAAGCATTTTATACCTTTCGAGCAACAGTTATCAGTATTTTTACTGTTTTGCTTAGTTACTCTCGTTCCTATTGGTTCTCGCAAGCCTCATCTCCACTTAAAGTCGCAGTGTCCTCCTTTTTTACTGCGCATGTTCTGTGAGGAAGGGGCTTCTGTTGGTAGGGGGCTCTCCCTACCCAAGGGTGGGTTTTCTAGTACGTTAATTAGGATAGTTCACTCACAGTTCAAGTAGCTCTTTGATTGCCCCTGTGCTTATCTTGGTATTTCTTTACCCACTGGCTTACTTATGGTGTCATCTTGTTTCTCTTCTCAAGGTCACGCCTCGTTAACTAAATAGCATCCTTTGCTTTTGTTTCTCGCATATCTCCAACAATTCCCCCCTTTGAGACTTAGATAAATAGTTCTTATTTAAAATAAGTCTCACTTAGATATTTTCATTCTAAAATGTCAGTCTCTGGGAGATTTCAAAATTTTCCAAAACTGCTCATAGGTTCCTTCCCATTGACATATGTCTCGCTGGAATTTTTCCCTGTCCTTTATAGGGAAGTTTTCAAGTTTGAGGGATTTATCTCCCTCTGTCGTGAGCGTACATACCCTGGATGATTGCATTAGAGCAATTTGCTTCATCATGTGCCAAACCTTAAAATACAGTATGATTATAAGCAGTAAACATAAACATGTTAGTGATAACAAGATCACAACAGGGTGCAGCATGAGATTAAGAATGCCTGTTGTCTTGGGTGACCATCCAAGGAAGGCTTCCCACCACCTATGTTCTCCAACTTTCTTCACCCGGTCCAAAACACGATGTCTCTCTTCTGTGTCATGGTGAACGGTGATTAAAGTCCTTTGTCCCTCTTCTCGGGCACGTTCCAGCCACTGGCGTAGATCATTATGTTGTAAAAATTTTTTTCACCAGTGTGAGATCCCTCCCAATGGAAGTAAACAATAGATCCTTAACTAAAGTATAATTGGATTGTATTAGCTGATAAGTCGTAACCGGAGCTGAGTAGTTGAAATCACATCCTCTAATGTTAGTAAAGTTACAAATGCAAGTATTTGTGTGATTATTTATCCCGACAGTCATATTATCTACAACTACAAAATTACATAGAGTTCTTATACACACACATCCTTTCCCAATATATAAGTACAGTTCCAGGGATTTCTTTTGGATGTATCTCGAAGTGACAAACATTTTGCTCAGTGTCAAGACAAATGTCTTGAGCTGTGATGGTATTACTTTCGCAAATAAATCCCTGTTGTTCCCGTACCGTACATGCATCAACTTCAACAGTCTGCCATTTGTTATTGTCTCGTTGTGCCCATACTCTGTGCTCTAGTGGATAAAGTACAGTCCCGTTGTGATTTAAGCCTAACGCAATGGTCGGGTAGATGGTTTTTACCGATGCATTCTGTATGGTTACAACAAAGGCCGTGGCTTTGTTATTGATAGGATTGTGAGTGAAATTGCCCAGATACCACCATGATTGGGATTCTCTTTCAAATGCAGTTGCCTTTTCCCAGATTATTTTCTGAATTTCGGTAGGTAAGGTGCCATCTTCACCTTCTCTTACAATTGCTGCTATTGTATATTGCACCCACAGTTGAGCTTGGATGCAACTAAGAGCTAGCGAAATATTGTTTTGGGCTATACCAAGTGCATCTATGATTAATTGGTGGTCCTTTTCATTAACCCTTTCCCATTGAGGCAATATATCAGACAACAGCCATTGATGAGTTCCTAAAGCTGACAGGGAGGATTGCAATGGATGTTCTAGTTTTTTTAGATCATGTGTGGCTGTACTGAGTTTGTCTGCAAGTACTTCAGCATCTATGCTGTTTAAGACTCCCAATCCTGTCCCTAGGATACCAGTTACGTCTCTTTTTACTCGATTTGGAAGGGTAAGAGACCGCCCATGTAACCACGCTAACCATCCTGTATAGGATGTACTTATGAATGGTGAACAGGCTGGTTTAACTGCAGAGATATTAATCTGCATTGATAGTTCTACCCGTTTGAGGGACCATGATGGATTAAACAAAAGTCGTTGTTGTCCAACCCTTTTAATGACATATGGTCCAATTCTAGTTATCTGGGGTGTTAGAGTTATCTCTTTTTCTGAATTAGCCAACGGACCTTCTTCTCTTGTGGGGCTGGGGTTCTGTTTTGTAGTTGTAATTTCTAACTTAAACTTAAACGACAGTGCAGTTTGGTTTTTTCCTGCCCTTTTATCAGCCCACAGACATATTACAAACGTTGGTTGGGTCAAGGTGAAATTGTGCCAACATTCTCTCTCTCGGTTCTGATTTGAACATATCACACTCGTTCGACTTGGGCCATTATAGATATCTCTTACAGTAATTTGAGAGGCTTTTTTATAACTCGTTCCGTTAATCATTCGGCATCCTACCTTAATCTCTTTCCCTTGTTTTGCCCTAAGTTGGGGGGTCCTATGAGGGGCTCCCTCCTGGTCCCAACCCCACTCGTTCTCCAAAAATATTTCATTACCGTGCATAACTACCGTGGATAAGTTTAAGCCGTTTATCTTTGATTTCTGCCCCATACTACCAGTGTATCCAATATGTGCTTGTGTCCATGGCCATCGTGTTGTGTTCACACAGGTACCCAAGAGCACCAACACTAGTAATTTCAGGTTAATTTTTGTCAGACACTCCTTAGTCATTACTAATCCGTTATGCATATGAGTGTTATATTCAGTATTCCTTTCATGCAACTCTATTAGTGAAACAATCCGTGTTACTATGATCAATATTATAACTAGAGATAGTTCATTAGCCCGTAGAGTTTTTAGAAAATCTTAGCTTCAGTGCTCCTGTTGATACCGATGTGCACGATTCCTCTGGGGGAGCTTCCTTCACCCTCGTATAGTGGATCCAGGAGCTAATCCCTTCTACTTTTACTGCGGTGTATGTGGTCAAGAGCACGAGGTAAGGTCCCTTCCATTTTTCTTTTAGTGGTTCATCTTTCCAGGTCTGGATGTAAACCAGATCTCTGGGCTTAAAGTTATGTACCGGAGAGTCCAAAGGAAGCGGAGCCCGCTGGTTGAGATATCTGTGTAAAGAGGATAATACCCGCGAGAGAGAGAGCAAATAATCTTTTAAAATTTCTTCACCTTTAATGTGTATCTGATCACTCCGGTTACCCACCTCAGTGACGGGATACGGTTTTCCATACAATATTTCAAAGGGGCTTATCCCTTCCCTCACTCGAGGAGTAATCCTAATTCTCATCAAGGCAATCGGTAGAATGTCTACCCATTTCAGTTGGGTTTCTTGACCTAATTTAGAGATTTGTCTTTTAAGGGTCTGATTCATCCTTTCTACCTTCCCACTGGACTGTGGTCTCCAAGGGGTATGCAGATCCCACTTCATCCCAAGGAATTTAGATACCCCCTGGATTATTTCCAAAATAAAGTGAGGTCCTTTGTCTGAGGATAATCCCTCAGGTACTCCAAATCTGGGGATTATTTCTTTTAGTAGTATCCTAGTTACTTCCCTAGCCCGATTGTTGCGACAAGGGAAAGCCTCAGGCCATCCAGAAAATGTATCCACTAAAACAAGTAGATACTTATACTGTCTGCACTTTGGTAGTTCAGAGAAATCTATTTGCCAGTATTCCCTAGGGGTTATTCCTCTTTTTACATCACCTGCTGGCGGCTTTCTTTGTATTTTGGGATCATTTACACAAGTTTCATCTCTTTGCTATTATATCTGCATTTGTCTGCATTTTTGGCCCTACAGCGTATCTCTTTAACACCGCTTATCATAGCATTGGCTCCCATGTGAGTTTCTTCATGTAGTTTCTTGAGGAGAGCTTCCATCATTTTTTTAAATTTCATCAAAACTACTCCGACACTCTGGAGTCCATTCTAACAACTCCCCCGGGCCCTTTGTGGCTGCATATATGGGTTTGGCTAGGAGTCCAAACTTGGGGATCCACATCCGGCAGAATCCGGCCATTCCCAGAAACCCCCTTAGCTGCTTTTTTGGTTTTGGTACTGCTATTCGGCATATAGCCTCCTTCCTTTCTTCCCCTCGTGCTCGTTGTCCTTTTGATATATTAAAACCAAGATACCGGACTTGCTCCTTAGCAATTTGGGCCTTCTTCTTCGAGACCCTGTATCCAGCCAGTCCCAGAAAGTTTAGCAGGCTTACTGTAGCTTCAGTACAAGTCTGTTCAGTATCTGCTCCAATTAAGATATCATCCACATACTGTAAGAGAGTAACATTATCATTATTAGTTCGCCATTGTTCTAATTCTTTGGCCGGTACTTCACCGAACAAAGTGGGACTATTTTTAAATCCCTGGGGAAGAACGGTCCAACACAGTTGTCCTTTCCTTCCAGTAGTCGGATTCTCCCATTCAAAAGCGAAGAGTGTTTGACTCTGTTCATCCACTGGAATGCAGAAGGCGACATCTTTTAGGTCCAACACTGTAAAATAGGCATTGTTTTCGGGTACAGATGCTAACAAAGTATAAGGGTTAGACACCGTAGGATGTATGTCTTTGGTTATCCAATTTATAGCCCTCAAGTCCTGCACTAATCAGTAATCCTGGGAGTGAGGCTTTCTCACCAATAAAATCGGTGTATTGTATTCAGATTGACATTCTCTGAGCAGTCCATATTGAATAAAGGTATTTGTCAGGGCTTCGAGGCCCTTGAGAGCTTCCAGCCTAATAGGATGTTGATGCACCCTTACTGGTTTTGCCCCCTCTTTTAGTTCTACTTTAATCGGACTCACTTTTTTGCTTTACCTGGGTTTTTTGAAGCCCATACCAGGGGAATTACCGCATTTAATACAGCGTCTGGAATATTCTCTTCAATTTCTTCTGATGTTTCATCTGTCAGCAAGCAGATCTGAGCTCTCCAGGCGGTTTCAGGCGGGATATGGAGCTGTACAGCATTCTTAGAAAAGGTTACTTGTGCATTTAGTTTGCATAATAAATCTCACCCCAGTAAAGGTAGGGGGCATTCCGGCATGTATAGAAACTCATGAATTAATTTAGCTCCCCCAATTGTGCATTCCATTGGTTGTAAAAATGGCCTTAACATTCTTCTTCCCTTTGCCCCAACAATAGGTATAGTTACTTTACTTAGAGGTCCTTTACAACTGGTGACTACTGAATGAGTAGCCCCACTGTCAATTAAAAAAATCTGTGGTCTCGTTCCCCAGCTTAACTGGAACCAGGGGATCAGCTGGGGAGACTTTAATGTTCTCCCCCGGTCCCCTTCATTCATTGTCTGAATCTTCTAACATAATAAGATTAGCATTTTCTATATGATCCCGTTCCTTTGGCCTCTTTCGTTTCGGGTGCTCATTTTTCCGGTGTCCCTCCTGTTTACAGACCGCACACTGATTTAGCCCTAAAGGGGTTCGTTTTTGCGGACCTCTTCCCTGCATTATTCCACCACATCCTCCTCTTCCTTTGCTTTTTTCTCTGCCCTTCCCTTCAACATCATTTCCATTTATCGCTGCTGCCAGCAAAGATGCGTGCAACTTTATTTTGTTCTGTTTTTCTTTTCTTTCCCTCTCATCTCGATTGTCATAAACCTCATACGCTATCTCTGTCAATTGTGAGATTGACACTCCCCCAGCTCCATCAACTTTCTGCAGCTTTCTCCTTATATCCCGACTCGACTACCCAATAAACAACATATATTGAACATCCTCTGATTTGCCTCATCATCCGGATTCAAGTCCATCCATTTTCTAGCTACCTCACATAGCCTTTCGTAAAAGGCAGATGGATTTTCCTCCGGACCCTGCCTTACCTCATAAAGGTTAGACACATTCTTCGATTTAGGCACTCCATGCTGAACCCCATATAGTATCAGCTGCTGATACTGCTTCAGTTGAACCCTCGTTCCCCCCCCATTAGGATCCCATTCTGGGTCCCTTTTAGTAGGTAGGAACTCCTCAGAATCTTCTTGCCTGTTTCTCCTTCCCCCTTCTTCCCTGGCCCTTTCAATCACCATTCTCTTTTCCTCTGCCGTAAAGAATGTATTTAGCAGAGCCTGTATATCTCCCCAGTTGGGATTATGTGTTAACATTATAGCTTCTAATAGTTGATGTATTCCGTCAGGGTTTCCCCTATAGGATCCAACAGATTGTTTCCAATTTAACAGCTCAGAGGTAGCGAATGGAACATGTACAAAAACCAGCAGTCCTTCTGGTCCCACCGCCTGTCTCAGGGGAGCCTGTGTAACTGGTTGAGTGTGCCCCCTAGTCCGGCTGGAAACGGGGCTAAAATTCTCATTGCCCGATTGTAAATTAGGATCAATTATCGATTGGCCGGCACTATTTTTGTATGAAGGTGGGGCTGTCGGGACTAACAGTTGCACATCCTCCTGCTCTTCTCCCCCTGCAATCTTTCTATCATCACAGCCTATGCAACAAGCACTCTCCTTTTTCTCAGAAGCTGTATCCATCACTAGGTCAGTCTTTAGCTTACATTTTTTCTGAATATCAGGTTTTCTGTATAGAGTCATAAAAGCATCAACATAAGGCACTTCATCCCATTTCCCCGTCCGACGGCAAAACGACAGCAATTGTAATATAGTATTATAGTTTACCGATCCATTTTCTGGCCAGACCTCATCATCACCCAATTTATAATTTGGCCACCATTGATTACAATATCTTTTCATTTTATCTTTAGTCATCGGATCTCCCCCAAACTTATTCCAATTTTTCAAAATACACCCCAAAGGGCTACAGGGAGGAATCGTGGATTGGCTTGCTCCCATTTTAGCCGAATTTACCTATTTGCCGGCTTTGACTCCCTTGGTCGGTAATTACCCTTCTGACCCCTTTAGTCAGTAGTTACCACTCTGACCCCCCTTGGTCAGTATGCGCACTCAGTTCTGACCCCCCTGGTCAATTAAGGCAACCCTTGCCGAACGTCTACGTGCGACTTTATGCGCCCCACCGGCGACTTGATGCGCACTCGGCTCTGACCCCCCTGGTCAATTACGGCACCCCTTGCCGAGCGTCTACGTGCGACTTTACCCTTTCACCTTCCACGGGAGTCATTGAATTTGTAATTAAATTTTATACTCACCAATCCAAGGATTCATTCCCCTTTCACCCTGATACAAATATCTCTGGTCGGCGTTGCACCTTTGAGTCGCTTGTCGCCCCGGCTTCGGAGGGAATCCGGAGGAGTCCCCGATCAATAGGTCGGTGCGCGCTGGAGCTCAGTCCGGTCCGGTCCGCTGTCGGGGACGGCAAGACGATCCGGGCAAGGCCTTATGGCTGTCCCATCTGGGTCGCCAAAATGTTGTCCCAAAAATTCTTTCACCCGGTGTGCAAAAAAGCCGATTAACACACAGAGTTGAGATATTTGTTTATTTCATGTCTGCGCAGAGATGGGCGCTAGGTGGTAACTCCACAAAGCCAGCACGCCTGGTTAACACGCGGTAAAGCATTTTATACCTTTCGAGCAACAGTTATCAGTATTTTTACTGTTTTGCTTAGTTACTCTCGTTCCTATTGGTTCTCGCAAGTCTCATCTCCACTTAAAGTCGCAGTGTCCTCCTTTTTTACTGCGCATGTTCTGTGAGGAAGGGGCTTCTGTTGGTAGGGGGCTCTCCCTACCCAAGGGTGGGTTTTCTAGTATGTGAATTAGGATAGTTCACTCACAGTTCAAGTAGCTCTTTGGTTGCCCCTGTGCTTATCTTGGTATTTCTTTACCCACTGACTTACTTATGGTGTCATCTTGTTTCTCTTCTCAAGGTCACGCCTCGTTAACTAAATAGCATCCTTTGCTTTTGTTTCTCGCATATCTCCAACAGCAGGGGCGGGATGAGAGGCAGGGAGGGCGGGACAGAGAGCCGGGGGGGCGGGACAGAGAGGCAGGGGGCGGGACAGAGAGGCAGGGGGCGGAACAGAGAGGCAGGGGGCGGAACAGAGAGGCAGGGGGAGGCACAGAGAGGCAGGGGGCGGGACAGATTGGCAGGGGGCGGGACAGAGAGGCAGGGGGCGGGACAGAGAGGCAGGGGCGGGACAGAGAGGTGGGGCAGGACAGAGAGGCAGGGGCGGGACAGAGAGGCTGGGGGCGGGATGAGAGGCAGGGGGCGGGACAGAGAGATGGGGCGGGACAGAGAGACGGGGGCAGGACAGTGGCAGGGGCGGGACAGAGAGACAGGGGCGGGACACAGAGGAAGGGGGCGGGACAGAGAGGCAAGGGGTGGGACTGAGATGCAGGGGGCGGGACAGATAGGCAGGGTGTGGGACAGAGAGGCAGGGGGCGGGATGAGAGGAAGGGGGCGGGAGGAGAGGCAGGGGGCGGGTTGAGAGGCGGGGGGGATGAGAGGCAGGGAGGGCGGGACAGAGAGCTGGGGGCGGGACAGAGAGCCAGGGGGTGGGACAGAGATGTGGGGGGGCGGTACAGAGAGGCAGGGGGGCGGGACAGAGAGGCGGGGGGTGGGACAGAGATGTGGGGGGCGGGACAGAGAGGTGGGGGGGCGGGACAGAGAGGCGAGGGGCGGGATGAGAGGCTGGGGGGGCATGAGAGGCAGGGGGCGGGATGAGAACCAGGGGGCGGGACAGAGGGACAGGGGCGGGACAGAGAGGCAGGGAGGCGGGACAGAGATGCAGGGGGTGGGACAGAGATGCAGGGGCGGGACAGAGACGTGGGGAGCGGGACAAGAGGTGGGGGGTGGGACAGAGAGATGGGGCGGGACAGAGAGGCAGGGGGCGGGATGAGAGGCAGGGGGCGGGAAAAAGAGATGGGGCAGGATGAGCGAGACGGGGGCGGGACAAGAGATGGGGGGGCGGGAAGAGACGGGGGCGTGGGAAGAGACGGGGGCGCGGGAAAAGGACTTCAGTGTTAACACCAAAGTTGACAGTGAGGCAATCCTGTTCAACAAAAGTCTGACCCAAACTTGCCAGATTGTCTCTACACAGTTGTAAGCTCCTGGAACAACAGAGAAGGGATTTGAAAAGGAAATTTAGCCTTATTCCATTTAGCCTTGCTTTAGGAGATGGCAATCACTAGTTTCTTCCCTCTCAGCTTTTTACAAAGAGACTTTTCTTACAAACCGGTTACGGACAAGTCACCATGGTACCTGGCGTAGGCACTCGTTGGCAACTAAAGCATCAGGAGAAACATCTGTCTGATGACACGCTGGGCACCTCTCTGCCTCAGATTCCAGCTGTGCTCTTCTACTACCTCTCAAGAATCGGAATCATCCAAATAGTTTTTAGCCAAACTAAGGAAATTTGCGGGGTTCCAATCAATTATAAAAACCCGTAGATGATGAATGGGTGAATATGGTCTTGAATTGAGAGCACGAAGCTGCAAATATTCAACAGTGTAAAAAATTGCTAGCATGCAGCAAAGGACTGGACAGTTTTGATATTTCCCTCTCGTAACATTTGGAGAGGTAGACTAGGCCGTGTCTTGATGTTTCGGCTAGTCTTTTTTCCACTCTCCAGTACAGTGAGAAGGCCCCAAGCTCAAGCTTCGTGAATAAAACCCATCTCAAAAAACCATTACCAGGCTCGACTTCTGAAGGTTTTAACCACCTCTCCCCTGGAGAAGAAGGTGCATTAAATGCCTAACTAGCCCTTTGTTGCAGACCACACTAAGGCACCAGAGATGCCTATGTAAGTCTGGAGGAGAGACAGGGCTGTGGACAAACTAAATGCCTTCAGTATCCAATACTCTAATCCCCTGCACAATGAGGCACTCTTCTCAGACTCGTCCTTCCCCATGGAAGGAGGATTTCACTAGATACCTGACAAGGGAAAAAAGCTTGCTGCCTTTTTTTTTCCCTTTAGACGCTTTCCTACTCAGGGTATACTTCAGTATTAAACAGAACTGGGAAGAAAGTCATTTCGTTCTCTCCTATTGCTGCTTTCACAAGATCAGCTGTGATGTTTTAAATTAACAAACATGGGACTAACACATTCGTCGCAAGAACTCTGTCCACAGCAGGCAAGAGCAACTGCACCGGTCATTGTAGCGTTACAAATGAGACAGAACAACTCATCTGGAATAGGATCGGAGGAGGAGGAGGAGGAGGAGGAGGAGGAGGACGGCCTCTCCGGTAAAGAGGGAGGCTTTTCCTTCTTTCCTCTAGCATAAGCTTCCCTGGAGCGGGGGTGGGGAAGGAAAAAGAAAAAAGTTAAAGATGGGTAAAGGAAAACTTTTCTAGGCTTTGGATTTTATCCAAGGAAGGTAAGAGATGGAATTCTTCTCGCTCCACAGGAGCCTGCTAAAATGGAGGCATTTAGTTTAAACCACTTCCCTGGAGCCACACCACTACAAGAGGGAGGGGGGAACAACTTCCCTTCTGCAGAACTCTCCCATTCCTTGCATCAACTACGAAATTACCTCCGACTAGAACAATCATTTGTCCACAGCTCCAAATCAGCTGAAATGAATCCCACCTCTCCGTCGCCAGACGGGAAATGGCAATTGCAGGCGCAGGATGAAGTTAGCCTCCTACTCATTACATTTGAGAACTGCAAGAAGTCTACCTTACAGCTGCTACAAAAGGAGATCCCTGACAGAAAAACACAAGTGCTACCGAGTGCATTGTCAAACAGCCACTGCTGTCAGCACCCAGGAGGATTCTCTTAGTTGAGTGCAACAGGAAAACTTCACTCTCTTTCACACATGGGATCGGATAAAAGGCAGAGACGGGGGAAGCCTCAGGCCGACAGCTACTTGTTCAAGTTTGCCAGAAGCCTTTGAAACATGAACAGAAGCAAAAGGCGCTTTCAAAGAGAACCACTCCCCTCCAAACACTACCAAAATGGTTGCCAGAAAGACGCATTCTTAGCGTACCACCACTTCAAGCAACTGCCAGGGGCATCGACAGCAGCACCACCCTCGTTTAAGACTACAAAGCATCACAGATAGGAAGGTTAAGATACAACGACAAGGCTTCCTCCCCCGTAATTACAGACGCTGGCCAACTTGCTTGCATTGCCACGCAGACATTTACGCGTGCTTTCTCTCGTTCCCTTTTGGGTCAGTCCCATTAATTCCATACTTACGCATGAAGAGTTGGTATCGCATATTTGCCAGCGTTTGTCACCAGAGCGCCCTTGGGATTGGGATCTTTCACCTCCAGCATCAAACTCCTTGCAATCCCTGTGCTCTTCTTCATTCCGGGAACACGCTCAAAATCTTTCTCCTGTTAAGCAAAGAAATGCAGACATAGCTCACCTCAAGACCCACACCTCAAAGGACATTTCAATGATTCTTTGAAGCACCAAAAGCCTTTCATCCTCTCCTTTTACCTCGCCTCAGGCTTCCTCGACTGAAAGACTTCTTTTCCTCACTGAATAGAGCCGGGATGCTCCAAAGCCTTGAGCAGGGTTTTGAACTCAGTCGACATGCCTGGGCTTAACTGCCGGTTCCTTAAGGGTGCAACATCCCTTGGCTCACCACCCACCCCGAGAACAGACACAAACCCGCTCCTCCTCCAAAGCGCAATTCACAGTGAGGGCTCCATTCAGGGCTCTCACTCAGTCACGGCACAAACCGCTAGACGTGAAGGCTGAATTCAGACCTCACACAGATACATTCAGTCACTAACATGCAATACCGGCATCAAGACGTGACGGTAGCATCGTAGCTTTGCTTTTCTCTTCGGCGGAAGCATTGGCTTCAGCCACACTGCCAGTCTCCTTAACGCCTAACTAGTTGACACACCCAGTAGAAACACACTGAAGCCCCCACAGCCAAAGACAACACCACTCACCCAAGCCTCTAAAGAGCAGCACAACGCTAGCCCAGGTTGCAGGAAAACACCGGCTTCTACAAAACAGAGTTGGGCTGAAGATGTTCTGGGCAGTCCTTGCGCCATCACAGGCTCTTTACGTGCCTGGGACCCTGCCTGAAAAGAGCATTCTGGGGCACTCAAAACCTTAGGCTCTCTTTGCACCTTCCACAAAGACTTGGGTAACCAATCCCATTTGCTTCCAAGTGCACTGAAGCTATGTCTAGAAAGAATTGCACTCTCCACTCTTTTTCAACTGACTTTTAAGCTCCAGACCAGTTGAAAGAGAAGACGGCCACTGGACACTGGAGGGACAAAGAGGTGTGCAAGTAGCATTATGGACATTTGGCAGCATTACAAGGACACGCAAGGCAGGAGTCGGGGAACTTGGTTTTGCTTGCTGACATTCAGCTGCAGACACAGAAGCATGAAAAGGAATCAAGCTTTTTAGGATCCCTCAGCAAGACAAAAGATTCTCTTCACTAGAAATTTGACCATCACGTGCTGTAGGCACTCCAAACTGCGTGTTCCCCCGCTACTCACTTCTTCATATTGTGTGATTTAACTACAGTAAGCACAGCCTGCAGTTTTTTCCAGTTGACTGTGTCCTTTTAACACACAAATTGTCACATAGACCTTATCCAGAACTAGATCTTCACATTATTGAAGCCAGCTGATCTTTTTTTAAGTAGTATTTGTTCAAATGTTTTTATTACACACTGGTCCAGATACCAGCAGGGTCTAAGGGAGTGACTCTCAATGATTTGGACCTTCAAACACCTATCATTCAGATCAACCACTCATGTTTTTCTTCTTATATGCATTCATTCACAAAAGCAACCAACGAGTTTCAACGTTTTATTAAATGGTTGCTTCATAGGGACAGTTTTTTCTCAACAGTAACATAATCGAGATCGACATCTATGAAAGCGTGTCCATTAACATTTACAGACAGCTTTACAGATACTTGACTAATTTGTTTGAACCCAAATGGTTTACAAAACACATCCAAAACCCACAAAACATTACTAGGAATAGACCAAAACTCAAATATGGCATTTCATACATACTAATAATCAAACAGAAACCTTTGAACAACACATTGCCTCCATGCTAAGCCACTCTGCACTAAAGAGGTTAGAGTAAGTAACCGTTTTGAGCTGCTTTATTGTTATGTTCCTGCATTTTTTGGAAATGCTTAAATTTTCTCGAAATTTTAAATGAGTACGCCACTTGGACAGTTTTTCACATTTTAGAGTAAAACTTCACATGAGTTTACGGAACCACGGACACGGTTAGGGACAGCACTAATGGAGACCAATTTCTTTTGGTGGCTACCTTCCAAACTAATTTCTTTTTTTTTTTTTTTCTTCCCAAGGGTCCACAATTTAATTTCTGCAGTGAGAGAGGGAAGAAGTTACCAGTGGGAAGAGATTTCTCTTTCTTGGAAATGAACTCCAGCCTTTCTTTTCAGAAGAAAGAACTAGCTCCTCTGCATTAGGCCCTGCCTCCTCCAATCTTTGTCACTTGAAAGACTAGGAATTTAATTGGCTAGCACTATGCCTTTTCCCAAAGTGCCATCGCTAGTGCTTTCCCAGACAAAGTTACACACTGTTGAGCAAAAAATGCCAGCAGTTCCATAGCAAAACATGGCATTACAACAGTTTCAGCAGGTCACATCTGCTAATATGCCACACATACCCATTGGTATATTCCTAGAAACAATTCGGTACATTTACACAAGTTACACAGTCTGCGCTCAAACCAATCAGATTGTGTTGTCCACTGTCTGTACACTACAATTTATGAAATTGTGCAGCATTCAAAGAATGGATCTACAGTGACTAGAAGTTCAAAAACAGCCAGGCAATTGTCCACGTTCCAGAAACGCTTCTATTGTGGCTGTTGCAAACCCCCCTGAAATGTCTGTAACTTACAGCCAATTAAATTCTTCTGTAAAAATTGTGGTAGCTTCCAACGCAAAATTAACGAAACGTATGAAAAATGGTAAAGAGCTTCTGAAGGGTTTCTTCTTTGTGCCTTGAAGATGAGTAATACTGCAACATTACGCTGAGGCTGATAAGGTACTCCCCTTCTATCTTCCCAACTGGGAGCTACTCTTTACAGGATAGTATCAAAAGATACACACTTCTCAAAGTCAAAATAAATACTTTAAATTATTAAATATTAAATTACAGTTTTCTTCACATGACAACAGTTACCCAGCTATAGATCACAGTACAACATTTAAAAATACAAAGCAAAGACTTTTTTTTGTGAAGTATTGGACAAGAATATCTATATCTACCTTAATAAGCTGGGCCAGAGAAAGAGACGCAGAAGAGTCATCAATCTGTTCACAAAAAAGTAAACACATATTCAAGTTCTACAATCAAAACATAGCCATAGTTAACCTCTACTGTAGTCTGAAAGTCTGCGCTATATCCTCCGAGGGTCACTGAAAGGGGCATTTCCAACCTAGTGTAATTTGGATTCGTTCAAAACAAAGTCCAAAGCTATGACAGCTCAAGAGTGCCTATGTGGTTCATGAGAAGAAACTAAAATAAGCAAACCCGCCTGAGACCAACTTAGTGCTCCACAATATCTCAGAGAGGGACCCTTGGCAAATGCTCACAACTGCTTACAAGTCGAAGGGGTAAGGAAGCTGTCCGTTTCCAGCTAAAGAGGATTTTTAAAAAATACTGCAGTTTATTTGAGAAGGAAGCACCATTACAGGAAACTTATTTTCCGTGTAGTTTGCAAATTAATCAGTACATCTCTCATCATGGATAAATGCACACAATAGAGTTGCCTGTCAAAAGAAAGCACAGGCACATCAGCCCTGAAACATGAACTCTGCCCCTCCCGTCACTAAGTTTAAAAATGCCAAACTCACCATACCTCACGAGACCCAAAGAAAAACACCAATCCAAAACATCACCCATAAAAGTAACCCACCACTTTGTCTACAAAGAAATAAACTGCTCCAATTCTTGAAATACAGGTATTTCCCATGACAGAGGAGCCTATCAAAACTGAGAAAACTCATTTCTTGTATTTTATTAGACCCCAGGCCATACTATCCAAATTAGTTTGGCAAGTGTGAGAATAGATATTATTCTCCTTGCTATCAGACCAAACCCAATTTTGGATGATGATGAAAACATGGATTCAGAGCACAGTCCTGTCATTTTTTTCTCCATTGCAACCACACTCCTCCCTCCCAGCTGCCTACTGGAACAGCTTGCAGGAATGAAGTCCTCAGGCCACTAGTTAGTAATGGACTGCAGTGTTTAATCAGAACTAAGACTGAAGGGCAGCTTGTCCACAAGTAAAAAGGGTAACTCTTATCTTGTTCCTTTTCCACTCTCTTGAATTGTATTATGCCACAAGCAGCAGTTAAGCTTACACTAGTAAAACATGATCAGAAAGACACTCGAGGCACTGCTTATTATGCCTTAAGTTGTTCAAAAACGTAGACTGAAATTGCACAAGGTAAACTGAACAGCTCTCCTCAAGAGGTCACGAAATGGATCAGAAGAGAGATGCAAACCCTTCCTTGGAAAAAGCTCTTGTCCTTTATGACCTAATGTAGTGGAAGAATTCAAGGGAGCAGTTTTAGCAGACTCGGGGGGGGAAAAAAAATCTACATGCAGAAGACGATTCCTCGCTCCAGTTAATCATGCCTTCTCTATATGGTTAGGAAAGCACACACAACATATTATTAAGGTCTTGAAAATGTGCCTTTGGAGAGGAACAGCCAGATCTGGAAAAAGAGACCTTCCTTCCATTGCAAGTCGTACCAGAAGATTCAACTTTCCTTCTTTTCAGAACATTTTGTACCTAGTTCTGTTCAAAAGGAAGTCTGGCAAAATCAAGATCTAGACTGTCAAGATCTTCCTTCTGTTAAAAAGGAAGCGGCAAATCAAGATCTCGACCACTACCAGTCAAGTAGTTCCTTGTCTTAGATCTCTGGTCACCCAGATCCAACAAGGTACTGCAGGCAGAAGTTAAGAAAAATGACAGGGATTTTACCCACAAATGCTCCAGGCTCTAACCTTGTGCCAAAATTTGTAGGCTGGGTTTTAGATATTTTCATTTGCAGACAAACTTATTAAACTAAACTGCTTCATCAGATCAAGTGGAAAGAGCAAATGCAGAACTTTAGAATACCACTTTGTGTAGCAATGATATTTAAATTCATGGCAATCTAGTAAAGACAGTTATGTACTCAGAGGGGCCCAAACGATATCACCTCAATTACACAGCTTGAGGAACAAATACCCAACTATTTAAGGACATGAAAAGGAACCATTTCGCTGCACAGAACTGTCTGCAAAACGTATGGGATAGGTTGGGTTTGGTATTTGTTTGAACCCCCAAGTCAAAAGAAAGAAACAGTACCAAGTCGAACAATAATGGTTTCTCAGTGGTTTCTGATAACATTTTCAAAAACCATTAAGCAAAATAAGTATTTAAAACCAAAAGCTGAGGGATACAGAGTGAAAAGGACAAAAAATACACTCCAAATAATTTTTATTGCAAGAAACAAAAAGCACACAACAACCTATACAAACATACGCATTACTAGCTATAGACAGACAGATGGAGAACATGGCACCATGTTCAGTTGTGCAAACCTTGAACCTACATGATCTGAAAACGATCATACGTTATCTGTACAACACAAAGTCATACAGGAAATATTCTAGCATATTCCATATGAAATGCAAGGCATTACTAGGCACAAATACCAATATTCACATTAGAACTGTGCAAATGATAGCATTACTCAGTTCTTCCTAGGCTGAATCAAAGACATTGTATTTACAACACAGACTACGTTTTACTGGAAATTATACTAAGGCACTGTTTGGAAAATTCATACAAGGCTACATTGTTTAGAGGTAAGGGCAGTGTGTAGAAAACAGTGTGAGGTTGTGGTTTTACATACGGCTTTTGATGTTCCACTCACTGGCTCAGTTCGACTTCTAGAAGAAGAAATAAAGGTGATCAGAACTTAAAATAAAGCACTGGTACCCAACAGAAAGCAGTGAAAACAGATTGTAAAACCTGAGCATCAAAACATTATGTTCTGATAGTCTAGTGAATGTGCAAATTTATTCGTATACATAAACTGTTCTCTCTCGGTACATTCAGTGCAACTAAAAAAAACCCCCAAATCCCATTTCTGCTTTGTCACCAATTACCCTAAGACTTTCAGATATCTACCATGCTTAGCCATGAACGTGCCAAAATACCAAATGCGTTACATATGCTATATTGACTCAAAATAGTAGCAGAAATGTCACCTGAAAGCAGTTCCTAGGGTTTTGTGTGATTGAGGATGCCCCGTGACAAAAAAAAAAGGTCTCAATTGCCAGAACTTGCTTTAAGATAATCTTAAAAATGCTACAATATTTTAGGAAATATTTATTACATTTGAAAACTGTATTTTTTTTGAAAAACATTTTTTTTTTTTTAAAAACCACAAGCTAATAACATCTCCTAATTGTGGTGGAGAGGCATCGCTTTAAGAAGGCTGGAAAACATGACCATTCAAACAATGCTAACGTAGCTGATATAGAACTGGACTGTATGAATACATAAATGACAGCAGGAATCCTGTAGTCAGGATTGCATTTGAATTTCTGTAATTTTAATCAAGGCACCTGATTCTCTGTCCTCTGTAAATCTTAGGAATACAGAATTAAAACCTGGAGCACAGATATCAGCTGCGAGTCAAAACAGACTTAGAAAGATAACTAGCGCCATTTGGTAACGTGCTAAACTGCTTACTGAGTTTCAGGTTGGGAAAGGATTAACCATTCCTTCATTGTCCTCGCACAAAAGGCAATACGCTTTAGGATATTGTTCTTTTTCTCTTGCCTGAAATGGACATGGTCTTTAGGAAACTCACAGGAATCACTTATGAATGGAACTTCTGGTTTGCATGGTTCGCCAGCTGGCAACCCTTGGTCTTCCTCTACAGCTAGTGTGCAAAAACCCAGATGTGGGGCATAAGAATACCTGCCAGATCCCGCCCCCTCTCCTCCAAAAGCAAGAAATAGTCAAACACTGAGACTCAGACTCTTCTGAGATGGGAACAAATTAGAAGTTTACACTACAATGCCTATCTGTCTTTCCTAGAAAAGCAAACACATAGAAGAAGGAACCTCTCCACGCAGAGGGAACAGGATCTACAGCTTGGCTCTCAGAAAAATCAACCCCAAGAACAAACCCAAGAGGATCATCTTCAAAGTTACCATTGTTGCAGTTTGAGCCCCATGTCCCAGCAGGCCTAGAAATGTAAGTCTACTTTGGGACAGACACATTAAAATCTACCCCATGACAACACAAATGAACAGCAGCTTTCACAAGAAAGATACAACCGGAATGCCTCTGTAAGCTAATAGCCAGAAAAAAAGCTAACACACTGAAACCCCTCACAAGGAATACAATCCTTTATGGATACTTACCTAACATATGTTTTGCTGGTAGCTTTAACTCCTCCAGCAGGGAGTCTTCGAACTACTGATGAGTTCCTAGGAATCAGGCCGTTCTCATCTGTGTACTCTGAAAACAACACAAATACAGAAAAAAACATGAGTCGATTTGTAAGAACGTATAGTCATATGGAATTACACAGCACTTCAGAGAATCCCTTTACAGATAGAAAAGCAAAATTTTATAAACCCACTTCTAAATGGGGAACCCCTTTATCTATCACTGAGTCCAGGCACCCAACCAACCAGGAAGACAAACAGGATGAACTGGTGGACGGCAGGAGGAGGAGGAGGAGGAGGAGGAAGGGGATGAAGAGGACGAGGAACACAGAAGGAGAAGGAGAACAAGGAGGAAGAAGAGAAAGAAAAGAAGGAAGAGGAAGAACATGAGGAGGAGCAAGAGGAGGAGAAAGAAGAGGTGGAGGAGGAACACAGGGAGCACTCAGAAGAGGAACAGGTGGCACAGGACTAGGAGCAGGCGGAAGAACAGGAAGAGAAGAAGGATGAGCAGGACGAGGAACAGCAGAGAGAGGAACAAGATACAGAACAGGAGGACAAACATGAGAAAGAAGAGGAAAAAAGAGGAGGAAGAGGAGTAGGAGGAGAAGGGGGAGGAGGAGGTAGAGGGGCAGGAGGAGGAGAAGGCGGAAGGAAAAGGAGAAGGAGAATGAAGAGGAATGCGAATACGAGGAGGAGGAAGGTGAAGAGAAGGAAGAGGAGGATGACATACAGGATGAAGAGGAACAGAACAAAGAGGAGGCGGGGGAGAAAGAGGAGAAGAAGGAGCAGGAGGAGAAACAAGAAGAGGATGAGCAAGAGGATGAACAGGAGAAGAAGGATGTCTACAGGAGAAGGAGGATTAGGATGAAGTGGTGGAGGAGGAGGAGGAAGGGGGAGGAAGAGGACGAGGATGAGGACAACTACAGCAACGACAAACGGGGCAAGGACAGACAGAAGGAGGAGAAGAAGGGTAAAAGAACGACAATGAAGAGGAGAAGGAACAGGAGGTGGAGGAAGATGATCAGGAGGAGCAAGAGGGGGAGGAGAGGAGGAAGCATTGCAAGCCAAATGTTCCACGGCACACACACAGCAATGTACAACGAGAAATTACAAACAAACATTTGTTTGTTGAACAAGTCCCCATGGTCACCTTTTTCTCCTTTTCCCTTCCAGGTGACACTGGACAAGCCCCAGGCACCTGCAGCCATTCGCTGTACACAACTCCCCTGATGCTGGGGAGAACACAACTGCCCTGATGTTTCATAAAACAACGTACCCCCACAGATTTTCTCTGTTCACCTGGAGCTGGGGGGAAGGTGTGTATGTGGGTGACGATGATCTGCTTTATCCCTTTAAGTTTTATACCTCAGCAAAAACACTGCAAGACTCAGACTAGAGGACAGCACTGAAATCCAAGGGTAAGCCACCAAGTTGCAACAAAACAGGGCAAACTCAGCTAATTAATAGGCATTAAGCGTGCTTGCACAGCGGCTTCACAGGAACAAAGACTCAAAAGTGAATGGCAACAAGCAACCTCATGGCCAAAGCCAAGCAGTTTTTTGGACTGTAAAAAGGAATATGTGAGTAGCCTTACGATTGCACAGAAGGAATCAAGAATTGGAACACGAGGTCCTTCTCGGGCTCCCAGCCAAGAGGCACCTTTATGGCCAGCAGTAAAAAGGGGGTTTAGCCAGTGTGTACGTCTGCTGCCTTCTCTCCTGGACCCACGCGTGAACTAGAAGAGAAGAAAAGTGCAAGCAAATCCAGTTCGGTCAAAGTTCAAGTCAACATTTCAACAGCCAAAACTCTGGAGAGTTACGCTGACCCTTACTTAGATATTTAGTTTATCTTCCTTTCACGTGTAACTAAGCACATTCCCTCCTACCCACAGTCTTTCCTCCCAGCCTCCCAGCTCTCCTACATAAGAAACAGAAGCTCCATAAGCTACAACAGAAAAAAAACCCGCTCTGGTGAACACCAAAACACCCATGACTTTCTCAAACTCTTCCCCGCCCCAGCTGAGAGTCAAGCGACAGGATCTCCTAAAGCCTCTTCCACAGGCACTGCCCTGAAAACCCCCCACTGCTTCTCTACTAGTGCACAAAGAGATTGGGAAGAGTTTCATTTTGAAGGCGAGGTAGACCCTTGCTGAAATTAGACAAGTAAGTTTGAACGAGGAGAAGCCCTTTGCCTTGCATCTGGCAACCAACAGGGATGGGGACCCAGCACCACAGACCACTGCCATGCACAAACCACCACCCTGCGCACAGGGAAAGCATGACAAGTCAGATGTGGTACCCAATAACGCCAAAAAATGGCTCTTCACACCACTTCTCTGTACGACCAGGTTAGTTCTTTTAGGCGGACACAGAAATCAGAAGTGAAATCAGAAGTCGTCTTCTTTCCCTGCAGTAGACTTGTAAGGAGATATTGCCAAAGAATGCAAAAGCAACCAAAAAAAGTTAAAGCAGGTACTTTCATCCTCACTAGGTGCCTGTCATTGAAGTGCTTCTCACATCCTCTTCTCTACTCTAAGGGTCCTCACTTAAGATGCATTGGAGTTACATTACTGTTAAGCAGACACCGCTACCCGACATTTCTCTAGACTGAAGGCTGACAGCAGCGGACAAGGACAGTCCCTTCTGGATATCTCACTCCTGGCTAGAAATCCTAGAGGCTTCCTTTCAGGACAGAAATCCAAAGAGCTGCAATAAGCTTTTGAAATCAAGCACAGCAAACAAAAAGCAAACAAACCAACCAAAACTGGCAGGTAAACCTCTGAGGCACTAATGAGGAACAAAAGGTCTCCCGTTAAGTCCACTACCCCTCACAAAACAGACAAGGGGCTTAAAGAGATGACTGCAAAGAAACTGCAAATGGAAGAGAACCCTGATCACTGCAGCACAAGCGACCAACGGGCAAAACGTAGCACTGACCTTCCTCCTGCTCCTCCTACGAGCTCTTCGCCAGCCACGTCCACAGCCACGCGCTCTGTCCCTGCCCCTCCCTTTCGCTCCCCCCTCCCTTCTCCCTCTCACCCTTTCCCCTCTCTTCCTCTCTCCTGCTCCCTCTCCCAGTTCTCGCTCACTCCGCTCTCCTGCTGCCTCTTCTGTCTCTCTGCCCCTCTGTCCCGCTCCATCACCATGCCTGGGGGGGTCCCTCCCGCTGTCCTCCTTCCTGCCACTCTTCCACACTCTCTCGCCCTCTCTCCTGCTGCTTAGCACTCTTGCTCTTCCTGCACCCCGCTGCCCCCTTCCCCTCCCTCTCTTTCCCGCTCTAGCCCGGGGCCGGCTCCTCACCACCACTTCTCCTTCCTCCACTCCCTGCCCACTTCCCCCCCGCTCTCCTCGTCCCTCTGCCCGTCTCCCGTCCCTCACTGCTGCTCCCGTCCCTCTCCTGCCCCCTCACCGCCCTGTCCCACCCCTCTCTGCCGCTCTCTCCCTCTCTCCTCCTCCTCCTCCCTGCTCCACCGGGGCTCCGGGGCCGGGGCAGCCCCGGGGAGGCGGCCATGGGGCCTGCGGGGGGGCTGGGCCGGGCGGGGGGACGGTGTCCCCGCAGGGTCAGACAGCAGGAAGGAGCGCCCCAGGGCATGCCGGGAGCTGTAGGCCTGGGGCACGGGGCTGCCAGGCAGCCCTGCTCCTTCCCAGGGCATGCCGGGAGCTGTAGGCCTGGGGCACGGGGCTGCCAGGCAGCCCTGCTCCTTCCCAGGGCATGCCGGGAGCTGTAGGCCTGGGGCACGGGGCTGCCAGGCAGCCATGTTGGTCTCGGCACTCGCAGTCTCGGCTCCAGCTGCGGCCTGGCTGAGGTGAGGGCTGGGGCTGCCCGTGAGGCGAGCGAGGCCCTTGGGCGGGTTCAGGGCTGTCTCCTGCCCGCTGGCTGCCCGGGGGTGGTGGTGGGGAGCTCCAAACCGCCCGGTGCGATGGGGTCCCGGTCAGCTGGAGCCGGGCCCGGCCGGGACAGCCCCGGGAGTGACCCGAGAGCTGGGGAGGGGAAGGAGAGGGAGATGGAGACAGACCCCCCTGGGCCCAGGCACCGGGCACCCCGACTCCCAGAGCCCCCCTGAGCCGCCACAGCATTTTTAGTTACTGCAAGAAGAGGAGTTGTGGGGGTTTGTGTTCACTCTTACAGGGCTTTCAGTACAAGGGCCCTGCTCAGGGACTGGGAATCTTCAGGTGTCTTGGAAAATCGCCAGCCAGATGATGATGGTTCAAGCCTTGTTTCCCTTGCTAGAAAGCACTTCATTTTTAAAGACGTCCTTGCACGGGCAAGATCCAGGCAGTCGGGATTGTTTCCTGTAGGGAGCAGCCTGATGAATCCAGGCTGCTGCCGTTCAGTGGCAGAGCTGAACACTTCTGCCTGCAAGTGCTGGGCCAGTGGTTTCGCAGGTCCAGTCAGCCCGACTGGGAGCTTGCTATCCTTGCTGTGCTGCTGCTTTGGCAAGGGCCTCGGGGTAGGAGGGGACAAATGTTCTGGCTTCCCGGCCGGAGTCTGGCACGTTCACTGGGTGAGGTACGGACCGTAACGTGTAATGCGAACCCTGCGTCCTTCGGGAGTGAAAAATGGAGCGTAGTATTTTCTGGGGATTTTTGTAGTTTTGGTTAGATCTCTGGGATTCGTGTGACCTTGAATAGCCAGTTGGTGGGATTTCAGCATACATTTAAAGTTAAGCGCATGCTAAGTGCTACCCTGAGGTATAGCTGGAATCCACTTGTGAGCTCCTGTTCCCACCACACTGGAGAAAGCAAACCTTTTTTTATTTGGTGATGAAAGCAACTGAGGGAGTTGCCCTGAAGTGCAGCACCTTTTTGAACTTCAGGCCTGAAGTGGCACCGGTCCTACCGCATAATGTGTCCTTCCCCAGGCTTTCACAAAAGGGAAAGGATACATCAAACCGACCCCACAAACGTAGCCAGCGCTTTTTTGATCTTACCTGGAGCGGCGGGACATGACCCTGCTGGGCCACCTCTGCCGCTCTGCGTGGGAACCAAGGTGGTGTCTTGACATTCCAGGAGAAGGACTTACCTTTTTTTTTTTTTTTTTGTAAGCGACTTTAGAGACATCCTTAGGCTGGCTGTGTTACGTTGGTTTACTGCAGAGTTGGTCGAATGGAGGAAAACAGTAAGCTCCGGTATTGCCTTTGGCGTTTTCTCGTGACTGTGTAGCTCATTTAAGTTACCTTCTCATGACCTGGCAAGCAGAAGCTATCACTTCATTTTTGGCCTTGGTCTAATGGTCACGACAATCAATATTGAAAGTCTTTCTGAGATTTGGATCAGGCAGTTTTATAAAAACTGCTTCTTGGCCACTGTTTAACTTTACTTTTTTTTTTCCCCCCCCAGTGTTGAAACTCTGAAAGGAGCCGATGAGTTGCCCTCCCTCAGTTTGCTGCCTCCCCTTTGGGGAGTGTGTTTAATGTTCGCTCCTTGGCTTTGCAGAGGGGAAAATCCATTAATGCGCCACCTCACTTGAATTGCTCTTGTTGGAAAGTGATTAAAAGCTTATTGCTGCCTCATCTCGCAAATGGCATGCGTTCTGGTTCTCATTTGCTGGGCAGCCCGTCGACTTGTCAAAGTACTCCGTAGAACAATTCAAATACTCAAAGCAGCGATGCTGATCTGAAGAGCTTACGTACTTCCTTGCTAGCGATTCTGTGCTTTTCTGTGCTGGAAACATGATTTGTGAGTGGGCTGTGGCTTTAACAAGGGAAGGCAAATCTGCTTCTCTGTGTATTTCCTTTCCACCTCTTCCCTTATCCCCTCCCTTTCCCTCTGTGAGGCTATTTTTGCAGTGTACCTTCACTGGTGAAATGAGCTCCCACAGCAAAGTGAGGGAAAGAGAAAAGGGGCAAGGGGAGAGGTGTCGCAGTCCTTAGTCTGCAGATGTCATACATAGGCCCTGTTCAGAAAATGCAGCATGTATGTGGGTCAGCAGTCCCTGCAGATTTTTATTCTTTATAGCCATTTCTATCAATGCAGGACGTCACACAGCGGGTTCACACGGTGCTGTGCTTCTTGTAGACTGAATCGTTTCTACCCTTGCTGCAGTCTGGAGGTAGCAAGTGCCAGCTGATCGATGAAGATGGAAGTGAAAGCAAGCGATACACATGCGATGGTGATCCTGCCCCAAGGCATGCTGTTTATTGATCTGGGAAAACACTGCCGTGACCCTATCAGAGGACAAGGTTTTCAGTGCTCTTTCTGGATGTGATACCCAAGGAGGTTTTTTCCCTCTGCGCGTGTTTCTGTGCAGGCATGTGCCTGAAGCAGAGGTGTTTCTCTGTGCTGTAATGGGGACTGAGGACAGCTGGGTGGGTGGGAACATGTGCAATCACGGAAGAAGCTTCCTGCAGCTGCCCTGCCATGTACTTCAGGAGAAAACAGCTCTTCTGGTCATTTGCTGCCATCGAGAGCTACCAAGTGCATGGGAAGGTACTGGGTTCCCTGCGGTCGGCACTGGTCCTGACTGGGTAGCCTCCCCCAGCAGCCAGTGCTGTACGCCCCTGTCAGTTGTTAGGCGGACATCTGCAGCTGGACTGTGTGGCACGTTCCTCTGATCCGTCCATTCTCCACCTTGCACAGCAACACATTGAAAATCCTGAAATGTGCTCTTTTGATTGCTGTTAATGTTCAAAAATCTTGTTTTGGTCTGGTCAGCAAGGCATTTGGAAAACAGCACTGTTGCACTGTGAGAATAAACCAGGTTCCCATCCTTCCCCCTACCCCCCACACTGTGTAGGATCCAGACCTTTTCCCCCAACCCCCCGATGTGTAGCTTGGCTTCGTTCATTTTGCTGCCTCCTACCAAGAATATAGCAACCAACTGCGACGTGTGCTGTGTGCTCCAGGCCAAAGAAAGTTTTCAGTGGTCCCAGTGTGTTTTATGCAGCCTTGCACCATGGTACATTTGGGAAGGAACACTGCGATGATGTATCAGAAGTTACTGACGATGAGGTGCTACTGGTAGTGCTTTCTTTTCAGTGTCTGGTTTGGGAAAGAATAAACGCCAATATTCTAAGATACAGAACTATTAGAGAAAAATGTGTGCGAGGTAAGGAGCGCCATGCTGCATTTATGGCTAAATGTTTGTTTTCATTTCATTCAAACTAGAAAGTAAGCAGAGACTGTTTAATCTCCTCCTCCCGCCTCTGCCAGGGGCTTTCTCAGCTCTGGGGCCCTTCCCGAGGACAGCCCCACCAGGTGGGTGCAGTCAGCATTGCAGGCAAGAACAGGCAGCAGCCACAAGAGTCAGCACTGGGGGAGAGCTGGGAGCCCGGAGAGCCTCCCAGGGTCCCCAGTGCCAGCCTAGCCCCGTGTGTGTGAGACAGTGCCCAGAAGAGTGGTTTTGTATCCCTTTTCCCAAAGAGTTAAATTTCCCTTAAAGCAGTAACCACTGGACCCCCTGCTTCTTGCTGGACTGCAAGATATCCAACAGATACTTTTGGAAATGTCTGTGATTTCCTGCATTTTTCCTGAAAAAGGCAGGTTTTTAACTCTCTTAATCGCCTCTATTTTAATCAAGGCGTTGCTCAGTATCAACACTTAAACCAGACGCATGACATCCAAAGCTGACTTGGGATCCTTGTTTTGCCATCTGGAGAGCCTTGCACACAAACTTGTCCCCGGCTGTGTTGGCCGCTCGGTGGGTGAAGGTCACGGGTGACAGGGCAGGACTCCTTTCTGGTGCTCCTCCAGCCCTGTAGGCCAAGGATAAAGCCCTAACACCCTCGTGTGATAAAGCCTTAACACCCCAGTGTGCTGCTCCACGGACATGAGGATTCCTGCCTAAGCTCACCACACGTTTCATTGCCATGTGGCTCTTGGCAGGATATGAACGGCTCTGCGGTGCTGGTGGTTCCTCCCCTCTTTCAGCAAAAACGGCAGATTTCCTTCCTGTTGGGCCTGCCTTAATTCCAGCATCTTGGGGATTGAAAGCTGGAGCAGCATGTGTGCCAGAGACACTCCCGCTGCTTGGCTGGTGCCCACCAAGGGGAGTCTGTCTTCAGCCACGATGGTCATTTCCAGGGAAAAGAGCTTGTTTTATCGACCAGGACCCTACAGGGAGAACAGGAGAGCAGGGATGCAGACCCAACATTTGCCACAAGTCCAGTGGAGCAGGTTGCTCAAAGGCAGCCCGCTGTGACTTTCTGTGCTGCTGGGCCTGTGGGGATGGTCGGGGGACAAAGGATTAAACCTGAGCTACCTACCTGAAATACAGCTATCGCTAGCCCCGGTGCAAGTGGAGCCAGGAGCTGGTCCTGAATCCCATCAGTGCAGATACGTGCTGGGAGACAGAGACAAGTGAGTCTGTAGGGGAAATTGGTGACTTGCACAGGCTTCTGCTGTCGGCCAGAGGGCAGCAAGTGCCAACGCTGCCTCCAGCCGTGCAGCTGCTCCCGCGTGGCCATGGGACGGGGCAGCTCTCAGAGCCCGGGGAAGGGCCTCTCACAGCTCCACTTCATCTCCTCTGCCAGCGTCCGGGTCCAAACGCGAGACATTGGACAACCCCCCCTGCCTCAGGCACCCCTGGGTAGAGACATCTCACCTGAGGTTCAAGCGCCTCTGGCTCCCATGTTTCAGTTTTCAACTCCTGAGCTCAACAGGAAATAGTTCAATGTTTTTATAGAGATGTTCAAGATCTAGAGGAATTCAGATGATCAGGGAAAAAGAAGAAGAAAATTGGAAAAGGATTCCCCAAAGTCTCCTTTGCAAAGAAAGGGCAAAGGCCAATCAAGCCTGGATGAACGGGGGGACTGTTCAGAGCCCAGACCAACACAGGCAGACGCTGAAGGCTGTCTCCCCTCCCTGCAGTAGCTGAGCTGCCTGGAAAAGCCTGTTTCAAAACAGCCAAGGAAAGAAGGGCACGAGGAGTGACTCTGTCCTGAGCAAAGCACACTCTGCTCCACTCCCCCTCCACTGTGCTGGCGCTCAGGCCAGGCTGCTCTGCTCAGCTGCGCGCTTGCTTGTGATGTGAAGGGGAAATTCAAGCTGTAACCGCTCAGCGGTGGTCATTTGTGACCAGGGGATGATCTGGCATGGAGGGCGAGAAGCGGTTAAGCAGGCTGGGAGCAGGAATGCCAGAGCCAGAAGGACTCCAGGTCAGGGAGGGAAGTTTCCTCAGCGCCCTGTTTCTTGTGAGACTTCCAAGGGTGCAGGGTGTAAGGGCCATCCCTCCAACAGTCATGCCAACTTTTGTCAAGTTCAGGTTTTCCGCAGCCAACAGAATTAAAGGCGAGTAGGAAATGTCGTTGTTCCCCGGCCATTGATGGTGCTATTTATAATCTGCCCAGCTGTGCGCATTGCCTTTTATTCAAATACAGTTCCTTCCTATGCTCCTGCCTGGCTGCCAAAGTTTGCTGGAACAGAGTGCTTATACAAGGCAGCGTAGTCATTACAGCCAGAAATGCCATGCCATACCATCCGATTCGAGTGGTTTGTCTGCATCTGGCTATTAGGAACACCACCACCATGTCTGTGGATTTCTTGAGTTGTAGGTAAAGCTAGTTACAGTCCTTCAGGTTGGGCTGACGTATGAGGGATGTTGGGTTTCATGAAAGCATGCGCTAGTTGCATTTGTCCTCCTGCAACACATAGAATATCAGGGGAGGAAACAGAATCCCCCAGAACAAATACAAAGCTAATTCCCACCCCAAAGCATCAGGTTTTAGAATAGCCCCAGAAGACTGAATAGGTTGACATTTTTCTTCTGGTTTGAATTGTTGTTGTTTTCATTCTGGGGTAAGGACTTTAATGTGCAGTTATTTGATTGGTTTGTTTACTCATTGGTTTTATCATCTTTTTTTCATTCCCCTCACAGAACAGACAGATCTCCTGTACGAATCCGTGCAGCTGTCGTGGTTTAACCCCAGCCAGCAACTAAGCACCACGCAGCCGCTTGCTCACTTCTCCCTGCCTCCCCCGGTGGGATGGGGAGGAGAATCGAAAACAAGTGAAACTCGTGGGTTGAGGTAAGAACAGTTTACTAATTGAAATAAAAATACAATACAATAAAATGATAATAATAATAATAATAATAATTTGTAATGAAAAGGAAGGTAACAAAAAGAGTGAAATAAAACCCAAGAAAAGACAAGTGATGCACAATGCAATTGCTCACCACCTGCTTAAATCACTGCTTAAATCACTAACCCCCTAACCCCCTAACCCCTAACCTAAGCCCCTAAACACTAAATTCTAACCCCCTAACGCCCAAACCTGCTAACCCAAACCCCCTAACTCCCTAACCCCCTAAACCCCTAACCCCCTAACCCTTAAGACTAAGCCCCTAACACTTAACCCTAACCCCCTAACCCCCTAACCCTCACTCCCAAACCACCTAAACCCAAACCCCCTAAACACCTAACCCTCTAAACCCCTAACCTCTAGCCCTAACCCCGTAACACTCTAAACACTAACACCCTAACCCCTAACCCCCTAACCCCTAAACTCTAACCCCCTAACCCCCTACACCATAACCCTAAAACCTAACCCCCTAAGCCCCTAGCCCCTAACCCACTAACCCCATAACTGCCTAACCCCCTAACCCTAACCCCCTAACCCCTAATCCTAACCCCCCAACCCCTAAACCCCTAACCCACTCACCCCCTAACCCCTAACCCCCTAACCCCAAACCCTAACCCCTAACCCTAAACCTAATCCCTTAACCCCCTACACCCTAACACTAAAACCTAACCCCCTAACCCCCTAACACCTACCCCTAACTCCCTAACCCTGTAACCCGTAACCCCCTAACCCCTAACCCCCTAACCCCCTAAACCCTAACCCTAAACCCCCTAACCACTAAACTCTAACCCCCTAGCCCCCTAACCCCCTACCCGCTAACTCTAACCCCCTAACCCCCAAACCCCAACCCCCTAAACCCTAACCCCTTAACCCCCTACACCCTAACCCTAACCCTAATCCCCTAAACCCCTAGCCCTAACCCCCTAACACCCTAAACCCCCAAACCCCTAACTCCCTAACCCCCTAACCACTAATGCTAACCGCCTAACCCCCAACCCCTAACCCCCTAAACCCTGACCTAACCCCCTAACCACTAACTCTAAGCCTCTAAACCCCTAACCCGCTAACCCTAACCTCGCAACCTGTAACCCCCTAACCCCTAACCCTACCCCCCCAACCCCCTAAACCCTAACCTTAACCCCCTAACCCCCTACCTCCTTAACTCCCTAAACCCCTAACCCCCTAACCCATAATGCTAAACCCCTAACCCTTTAAACCCTAACCCCCTAACCCCTCACACCTACCCCTAAGCCCCTAACCCTGTAACCCCTTACCCCCTAGCCCCCTAAACCCTAGCCGTCTAACCCCTAACCCCCTAAACACTAACCCTAGCCCCCTAACCCTGTAAACCATAACCCCCTAACCCCGTAAACCATAACCCTAACCCCCTACACTCCCTTACTCCCTAACCCCCAACCCCCTAATCCCCTAATCCCCTAACCCTGTAACCCCTAACCCCTTAACCCCTAACACCCTAATCCCCTAACCCCTTACCTGCTTATTCTAACCCCCAAACCCCAACCCCCTAAACCCTAACCATAACCCCTTAACCCCTACATCCTAACCCTAAAACCTAACCGCCTAATCCCCTAACCCCCTAACCCTAACACCTAACCCCCTAACCCGTAGCCCTAACCCTCTAACCCCCTAACCCCTAACACCCTAACCCCCTAAACCTTATCCCTAACCCACAAAACCCCCTAACCCTCAACCCTAACCCCCAACCCCCTAACCCTAACCCAAACCCCCTAACCCCCTAACCTCAAACCCCTAACCCCCTAACCCCCTAACTCCCTAACGCTAACCTCCTAATACCCTAAACCCTAACCCCCTAAACTTTAACCCTAACCCCCTAACCCCCTAAACCCTAACACCGTAACCCCCTAACCCTAACTGCCTAACCCCTAACCCCCTAAACCAAACCCCCTAAACCCCTAACCCTTTAACCCCCTAACCACCACCCCCTATCCCTAATGCCCTAAACCCTAACCCCCTAACACCTACACCTAGACCCCTAACCCCGTAACCCCTAACCCCCTAACCCCTAACACCCTAACCCCCTGAACCCTAACACCCTAACCCGTAACCCCCTAAACCCTAACCCTAACCCCCTAACCCCCTAACTCCTTTACTCCCTAACCCCCTAAACCCCTAAACCCTAACCTAACCCCCTAAACACTAAACTGTAACCCCCTAACCCCCTAACCTGCTAACCCTAACACCCTAACCCCTAACACCCTAACCCGTAACCCCCAACCCCCAACCCTGCACCCCCCCAACCCCCCACCCCAACCCCCCCACCCCCCGCACCGCCCCCACCCCCCACACCCCTCCCAACCCCCCACACCCCCCACACCCCTGCACCCCCCAACCCCCCCACCCCCCCACCCCTCCCAACCCCCCCAGCCCCCCAACCTTCCCAACCCCCCCACCCCCCACCCCCACGCACCCCCCCACACCCCACACCCCTCCCAACCCACCCCACCCCCCACCCCCACGCACCCCCCCACCCCTCCTAAGCCCCCCCACCCGCCACCCTCCCCACTCCCCCAACCCCCCCCACCCCCCACCCCCATGCACCCCACCCCCCCCACCCCTCCCAACCCCCCACCCCCACGCACCCCCCCACCCCTCCTAACCCCCCCACCCCCCACCCCCCCCCACCCCCCCAACCCCCCCAACTCCCCAACCCCCCAAAGCCTAACCCTAACTCCCTAACCCCCTAACCTCCTAACCCCCTATCTCCCTAACTTCCTAAACCCTAACCCCCTAACCCCAACCCCCTAAACCCGAAACCCCGAACCCCCTAAACCCAAACCCCCTAACCCTAACCCCCTAACCACCTAACCCTAACCCTTGAAAAATGTCACAAATTCAGGTCGGCTACTCCTCCTTTACTTTTTTCACAGGAGGTTCCATTTGAGCAGATTTTTCACGATCGGTGTCCACCTTCTCTTGGGAAGCTTTAGCTCGTTTTAGTATATTGTCTTTCTTCGCAGGAACAGCCACTTCTACTTTCTGCTTTGTCTTGTCCATTTTTGGACCAAACCTCTCTGGAGAAAACTTCTCGCTCTTTACTGGAGGTCGAGGTTGAGCGCCAACAGCACAGCCCTTGTAAAACTGGTCATACCGTTCTGTATAGTTCCTTTCCCATCCTCTGTATCTTTCCTTTGCAAATGGATCTCTGAAGTCAACAGATCTGCCGCAGTAAGCTTTCATATCGTATGCTGGAACTTCTGTGTATCTGTTAAAATACTCCCTTTCTCCTTCCCCTTGAGGTATAGTCCTTTTAGTGCGAGACTGGTCTCTAAATGCTGGAGACCTTGACCGTGAATGGCATCTTCTGTATGGGGGTGACCTTGACCTTGAGCGAGGATAACCGTGTGACCTATTGCAAAAAACCACTATGTCATTTCTGCTTATGACAGATGCACTTTAGTGTAACTGCAGTCCGATATGCTATCGAAATACAAACACGAAAAACAACGCAACTTCCTTGAGCCAAATCCTTACTCCTCTCTAAGTCCCCGTTGTTCTCTGTAAAACTCCTCCCTAGACAAGGGAGGCCAAGAGCATCCTGGCTTGTGTCAGAAATAGTGTGGCCAGCAGGACTAGGGAACTGATTGTCCCCCTGTACTCGGCGCTGGTGAGGCCGCACCTCGAATACTGTGTTCAGGTTTGGGCCCCTCCCTACAAGAAAGACACTGAGGTGCTGGAGCGCATCCAAAGAAGGGCAACGAAGCTGGTGAAGGGTCAAGAGAACAGGTCTTATGAGGAGCGGCTGAGGGAACTGGGGTGGTTTAGTCTGGAGAAAAGGAGGCTGAGGGGAGACCTCATCGCTCTCTACAACTACCTGGAAGGAGGTTGTAGCGAGGTGGGTGTCAGTCTCTTTTCCCAGGTAACAAGTGATAGGACGAGAGGAAACAGCCCCAAGTTGCGCCAGGGGAGGTTTACACTGGATATTGGGAAAAATTCCTTCACCGAAAGGGTTGTCAAGCACTGGAACTGGCTGCCCAGGGAAGTGGTTGAGTCACCATCCCTGGAGGTATTGAAAAGATGTGTCGATGTGGCACTTAGGGACACGGTTTAGTGGTGGACTTGGCAGTGTTGGGTTTACGGTTGGACTCGCTGATCTTCAAGGTCTTTTCCAACCTAAATGATTCTATGATTCTATGAAGGAGGTGCTTGTGTCACTGAGACGGTATTTGAATGAGCCGTTGGTACTGCTGTTGGTACCCACGCTGATGACCTGTTTGCAGCAGCTGGGGGATATCCTGGAGCGGGGAGAGTGTACCCAGCAGATGGAGGCTGACCAGGTGGAAACTGAGGAGGAAACGGTGGTGGTGGTACCCCGGGTGGAAGAGGAAGTGCATGGGGCGGTGGAGGATACAAGGGAGGTGGAGGCACAGGCGCAAAGACTGGTGTTGACGCTGGTAGTGTTGGGGCCTGAGTCCTTTGGGTACGTTCACTGTGCGGGCGTCCTCGATTTGAACTTCTAAAGAAACCCCAAAACATGTGTCACTGTTTGTTACACTCGGCCTTCATTTTAACGAGGAAAGCAAATGAAGCGCGAGCGTGGTGGCGAGCACTTCTTGTTCTCAACAAGCAGCATTCTTCTCCCTGCTTTCTGTTCATTTGAGACTACACTCATTTCTTCATCCTCATACTTGCCTTCCACATCCTCGCCCCCAACACTTCCCTCGGTCTCCTCTCCTTATACTCAGCTTTGCGACTGTGGATGGAGGCTGCCCATGCTTCACAGAGACTCCCATCTCCCAGGTGCCCAGGGCCCACCGCTCCTCTGCCACTCCTTCATACACTTACTACCTCACACTTCTGATCTTCAAAGTACTGCACAGGTATTAACTAATCTTCTCTCAAACTTCTTTTAACTTCTTCCACCTACGCTTCCTATGTTGTTGCCTCACGAGGATGTATTTGGCCTACTTTAAAGAATCTTACTGCAAGCACAGATCCCCTTTGTTAAAGCCAATTCAAATTAAGGCATTCAAAAATTAATTGCCACGGGTATTCTCCGCAACTATCTGTGCCTACTTATCTCATTCTAAATCAGCTGTTGTGGAAGTTACGTGTTACGGCCTCGTTTAACAGGTTCCAAGTAGTAATAGATTGCATTTCTGTAGAATACTTACAGTTCCCAGCCTGGTCTGCCACCTGCTGAGCGAACTGTACTGGCCCTCACTGGATGACCTTTTGGAGTGGGGAGAGGAAAGAGAAAACAATCCCATTTGGTTTATCTGAAGATAATTTTTTAAAAGGAATTCAAAAGTTAGAGTTACTTACCAGTTGTGGGTACTGATTGTCCTTGGGGGCCCAGAAGGCTTGGTAATGCTGGTTCTCTTAGCACAGGAACCTGATAGCCCTTGCGAATAAATGCAAACAGTTGGAAAAGAAGCTCTACTAAAATACCAGAATCACTGCATATGTTGAAATAAACCTTACCTTCTCTTCCAACAGGCTGCTCACTGACAGAGAGGAAGGTTTAGAAAGTTCAGCGGCAGTCAGCAGAGCAGCAGGAGGTGTACCAGTCGTCAGTGGTGGTGGAGGTGGTGGCGGCTGCTGCTGCTCTTGCTGCTGAATCTGCTTAAGGAGCCCTTTTGTGTAGCCAGTTCCATTTCTGAAGTTGTTCACAGCCTAGAGGCAGAAAAACATTGACCAAAAGGTAATATGAAACTTCAGGAGATATACGAACAAAAGCCTCCACAGAGTAAAATTACTTGTGTATTCCTGTAAACGCTATCAATCCTAAAATAAACCAACATCCAGATAGATGAACGCATCCCATGAAACACTGATGCTAATGACTGGTAACTCAGAGTGCCTGTATTACAAGTACTTCAGTGTTAACACCAAATTTGAAAGTGAGGCAATGCTGTTAAATAAAAGTGCGACCTGAACTTGCCAGATTGTCTCCAAAGAGCTGTAAGCTTCTGTAACAACAGAGAATGGATTTGAAAACTAAATTTAGCCTTATTCAATTTAGCCTTGCTTAAGGAGATGGCAATTAATAGTTTCTTCCCTCTCAGCTTTTTACGAAGAGACTTTTCTTACAAACAGTTTACGGACAAGTCACCATGTTACCTGGCGTAGGCACTCGTTGGCAACTAAAGCATCAGGAGAAACATCTGTCTGACGACACGTTGGGCACGTATGTTCCTCAGAGTCCAGTAATGCTGTTCTAATACCTGTGAATAATTGGAATCATCCAAATAGTTTTTAGCCAAACTAAGGAAAATGTGGTGGTTTTAATCAATTATAAAAACCCGCATATGATGAATGGGTGAATACGGTCTTGAATTGAGAGCATGAAGCTACAAATGTTCAACAGTGTAAAAAAGTTCTAGCATGCAGCAAAGAACTGGACAGTTTTGATATTTCCCTCTCGTAACATTTGGAGAGGTAGACTAGGCCGTGTCTTGATGTTTCGGCTAGTCTTTTTTCCACTCTCCAGTACAGTGAGAAGGCCCCAAGCTCAAGCTTCATGAATAAAACCCATCTCAAAAAACCATTACCAGGCTCGAGTTCTGAAGGTTTTAACCACCTCTCCCCTGGAGAAGAAGGTGCATTAAATGCCTAACTAGCCCTTTGCTGCAGACCACAGTAAGGCACCAGAGATGCCTACGTAAGTCTGGAGGAGAGACAGGGCTGTGGACAAACTAAATGCCTTCAGTATCCAATACTCTAATCCCCTGCACAATGAGGCACTCTTCTCAGACTCGTCCTTCCACATGGAAGGAGGATTTCACTAGATACCTGACAAGGGAAAAAAGCTTGCTGCCTTTTTTTTTCCCTTTAGATGCTTTCCTCTTCAGGGTATACTTCAGTATTAAACAGAACTGGGAAGAAAGTAATTTTGTTCTCTCCTATTTCTGCTTTCACAAGATCAGCTGTGATGTTTTAAACTAACAAACATGGGAGTAACACTTACATTCGTCACAATAACTGTTTCCACAGCAGGGAATAACAACTGCATCAGTCATTGTATCTTTACAAATGAGACACAACAAATCCTCTGGAATACGGTCGTCTGAGGAGGAGGAGGAGGACGGCTCCTCTGGTGAAAAGGGAGGCTTTTCCTTCTTTCCTCTAGCATAAGCTTCCCTGGAGTGGGGGTGGGGAAGGAAAAAGAAAAAAGTTAAAGATGGGTAAAGGAAAACTTTTCTAGGCTTTGGATTTTATCAAAGGAAGATAATAGATGGAATTCTTCTCGCTCCACAGGAGCCTTCTAAAATGTAGGCATGTAGTTTAAACTACTTCCCTGTAGCCACACCACTAGAAGAGGGAGGGGGGAACAACTTTCCTTCTGCAGAACTCTCCCATTTGTTCGATCAGCTGCGAAATTACCTCAGACTAGAACAATGATTTTTCGACAGCCACAAACCAGGTGAAATGAATCCTGAGATTCATGGATCTCAAAAGGAGATCCACGACAGAAAAACAGAAGGGCTACCGAGTGCATTGTCAAACAGCCACTGCTGTCAGCACCCAGGAGGATTCTCTTAGTTTAGTGCAACAGGAAAACTCCAGTCTGTTTCACACATGGGATTGGATAAAAGTCAGAGGGGGGAAGCCTCAGTCCAACAGCTATTTGTTAAAGTTTGCAAGAAGCCTTTGAAACGCAACACAGAAGCAAAAGGAGCTTTCAAAGAGAACGACTCCCCTGTAAACACTACGGAAATATTTGGCAGAAATACGCATTCTTAGCATACCCCGAGTTCAAGCAACTTCCTGGGGCATCGACAGCAGCACCACCCTCGTTTAAGACTAGAAAGCATCACAGATAGGAAGGTTAAGATACAACGACAAGGCTTCCTCCCCTGTGATTACAGATGCTGGCCAACTTGCTTGCATTGCCACGCAGGCATTTACGCGTGCTTTCTCTCGTTCCCTTTTGGGTCAGTCCCATTAATTCCATACTTACGCATTAATAATTGGTATTGCATATTTTCCAGTGTTTGTCAGCATAGCACCCTTTGTATTGGGATCTTTCACCTCCATCATGAAACTCCTTGGAATCCCTGTGCTCTTCTTCATTCTGGGAACAGGCTCAAAATCTTTCTCCTGTTAAGCAAAGAAATGCAGGCATGGCTCACCTCAAGAGCCACACTTAAAAGGACATTTCAATGATTCTTTCAAGCACCAAAAGCCTTTCATCCTCTCCTTTTACCTCGCCTAAGGCTTCCTCGACTGAAAGACTTCTTTTCCTCACTGAATACAGCCAGGATGTTCCAAAGGCTTGAGCAGTGTTTTGAACTCAGTCGACATTCTTTGGCTTAACTTCAGGTTCCTTAAGGGTGCAACATCCCTTGGCTCACCACCCACCCCGAGAAGAGACACAAACCCGCTCTTCCTCCAAAGCCAATTCACAGTGAGGGCTCCATTCAGGGCTCTCACTCAGTCACGGGACAAACCGCTATTCACCACCTGTACTTGAAGGCTGAATTCATACCTCAGGCACATACGTGCAGTCCCTAAGGTTAAATGGCATGACTACTCAACCAGAGACTTGTGTAATTAAACCATGCAAATATTCAAGAGAGGGGGTCAACAGAAACGTCTTCTTTTCATATGAAATAGTACAAACTGTGAACTGTCATTAGAAAGAGTTAAAACCAGGAAAATTTCCAGTAATATTGAAATAGGTAAAAATATGCATGAAAGTTCACAGAGAAAGATCGATGGACATATTTAATGTCTAGGACCTAGAAAAAAGAACATTTCACAGTTACAATTCCAGCCTGCCCTGGAATTTTGAAGGGCTTTGCAACATTGCCATATAACCTCTGTATTTCACCCCAAGAGAAACAATTCTTCACATGAGTAGTCATTTATTTGTTACCTAACGGCCAAGGTAAAAAAATTAAAAACTAAGTAACGCCACAAGTCCCCCACAATCTTACCCCATTTGTTGGGCAGTTCTTTCTATAGTGGCCAGGTTTTCCGCAACGAAAGCAAGTATATGATGGTGGAGGTGGACCCAAGGGTTTCTTCATGTAACTAAAAGGTTTTGGGGGAAAAAAAGAAAACAGTACGCATGTGTCTCTCGTGTTAAAACAAACATATTTTCCATAATCTTCAAAGAACAGATTTGACATTATCAACACTTACTTGATCGGATCATATTCACGGCAAGACTGTATCATCATAGCTTTTATTTTGTCTTCTTCGGAAGCATTGGCTTCAGCCAGATTGGCAGTCTGTTTAACAGGTAAGTAGGTGACACACACGTTAGAAACACAGGTAAGCCCCCACAGCCAAAGACAACACCACTCACCCGATCCTGTAAAGAGCAGCACAACGCTAGCCGAGGTTGCAGGAAAACACCTGCTTCTACAAAACAGAGTTGGGCTGAAGATGTTCTGGGCAGTCCTTGCGCCATCACAGGCTCTTTACGTGCCTGGCACCCTGCCTGAAAAGAGCATTCGGGGGCACTCAAAACCTTAGGCTCTCTTTGGACCTTCCACAAAGACTTGGGTAACCAATCCCATTTGCTTCCAAGTGCACTGAAGCTATGTCTAGAAAGAATTGCACTCTCCACTCTTTTTCAACTGACTTTTAAGCTCCAGACCAGTTGAAAGAGAAGACGGCCACTGGACATTGGAGGGACAAAGAGGTGTGCGAGTATCATTATGGACATTTGGCAGCATTACAAGGACACACAACTTAGGAGTCGGGGAAGTTGGTTTTGCTTGCTGACATTCAGCTGCAGACACAGAAGCATGAAAAGGAATCAAGCTTTTTAGGATCCCTCAGCAAGCCAAAAGATTCTCTTCACTAGAAATTTGACCATCACGTGCTCTAGGCACTCCAAACTGCGTGTTCCCCCGCTACTCACTTCTTCATACTGTGTGATTTAACTCCAGTAAGCACAGCCTGCAGTTTTTGCCAGTTGACTGTGTCCTTTTAACACACAAATTGTCACATAGACCTTATCCAGAACTAGATCTTCACATTATTGAAGCCAGCTGATTTTTTTTTAAGTAGTATTTGTTCAAATGTTTTTATTACACACTGGTCCAGATACCAGCAGGGTCTAAGGGAGTGACTCTCAATGATTTGGACCTTCAAGCACCTATCATTCAGATCAACCACTCATGTTTTCCTTCTTATATGCATTCATTCACAAAAGCAACCAACGAGTTTCAACGTTTTATTAAATGGTTGTTTCATAGGGACAGTTTTTTCTCAACAGTAACATAATCCAGATCGACATCTATGAAAGCGTGTCCATTAACATTTACAGAAAGCTTTACAGATACTTGACTAATTTGTTTGAACCCAAATGGTTTACAAAACACATCCAAAACCCACAAAACATTACTAGGAATAGACCAAAACTCAAATACGGCATTTCATACGTAGTAATAATCAAACAGAAACCTTTGAACAACACATTGCCTCCTAGCTAAGCCAAGCCACTCTGCACTAAAGAGGTTAGAGTAAGTAACTGTTTTGAGCTGCTTTATCGTTATGTTCCTGCATTTTTTGGAAATGCTTAAATTTTCTCGAAATTTTAAATGAGTACGCCACTTGGACAGTTTTTCACATTTTAGAGTAAAACTTCACATGAGTTTACGGAACCACGGACACGGTTAGGGACAGCACTAATGGAGACCAATTTCTTTTGGTGGCTACCTTCCAAACTAATTTCTTTTTTTTTTTTTTTTCTTCCCAAGGGTCCACAATTTAATTTCTGCAGTGAGAGAGGGAAGAAGTTACCAGTGGGAAGAGATTTCTCTTTCTTGGAAATGAACTCCAGCCTTTCTTTTCAGAAGAAAGAACTAGCTCCTCTGCATTAGGCCCTGCCTCCTCCAATCTTTGTCACTTGAAAGACTAGGAATTTAATTGGCTAGCACTATGCCTTTTCCCAAAGTGCCATCGCTAGTGCTTTCCCAGACAAAGTTACACACTGTTGAGCAAAAAATGCCAGCAGTTCCATAGCAAAACATGGCATTACAACAGTTTCAGCAGGTCACATCTGCTAATATGCCACACATACCCATTGGTATATTCCTAGAAACAATTCGGTACGTTTACACAAGTTACACAGTCTGCGTTCAAACCAATCAGATTGTGTTGTCCACTGTCTGTATACTACAATTTATGAAATTGTGCAGCATTCAAAGAATGGATCTACAGTGACTAGAAGTTCAAAAACAGCCAGGCAATTGTCCACGTTCCAGAAACGCTTCTGTTGTGGCTGTTGCAAACCCCCCTGAAATGTCCGTAACTTACAGCCACTTAAATTCTTCTGTAAAAATTGTGGTAGCTTCCAACGCAAAATTAACGAAACGTATGAAAAATGGTAAAGAGCTTCTGAAGGGTTTCTTCTTTGTGCCTTGAAGATGAGTAATACTGCAACATTACGCTGAGGCTGATAAGGTACTCCCCTTCTATCTTCCCAACTGGGAGCTACTCTTTACAGGATAGTATCAAAAGATACACACTTTTCAAAGTCAAAATAAATACTTTAAATTATTAAATATTAAATTACAGTTTTCTTCACATGACAACAGTTACCCAGCTATAGATCACAGTAGAACATTTAAAAATACAAAGCAAAGACTTTTTTTGGTTAAGTATTGGACAAGAATATCTATATCTACCTTGATAAGCTGGGCCAGAGAAAGAGACGCAGAAGAGTCATCAATCTGTTCACAAAAAAGTAAACACATATTCAAGTTCTACAATCAAAACATAGCCATAGTTAACCTCTACTGTAGTCTGAAAGTCTGCGCTATATCCTCCGAGGGTCACTGAAAGGGGCATTTCCAACCTAGTGTAATTTGGATTCGTTCAAAACAAAGTCCAAAGCTATGACAGCTCAAGAGTGCCTATGTGGTTCATGAGAAGAAACTAAAATAAGCAAACCCGCCTGAGACCAACTTATTGCTCCACAATATCTCAGAGAGGGACCCTTGGCAAATGCTCACAACTGCTTACAAGTCGAAGGGGTAAGGAAGCTCTCCGTTTCCAGCTAAAGAGGATTTTTAAAAAATACTGCAGTTTATTTGAGAAGGAAGCATCATTACAGGAAACTTATTTTCCGTGTAGTTTGCAAATTAATCAGTACATCTCTCATCATGGATAAATGCACACAATAGAGTTGCCTGTCAAAAGAAAGCACAGGCACATCAGCCCTGAAACATGAACTCTGCCCCTCCCGTCACTAAGTTTAAAAATGCCAAACTCACCATACCCCACGAGACCCAAATAAAAACACCAATCCAAAACATCACCCATAAAAGTAACCCACCACTTTGTCTACAAAGAAATAAACTGCTCCAATTCTTGAAATACAGGTATTTCCCATGACAGAGGAGCCTATCAAAACTGAGAAAACTCATTTCTTGTATTTTATTAGACCCCAGGCCATACTATCCAAATTAGTTTGGCAAGTGTGAGAATAGATATTATTCTCCTTGCTATCAGACCAAACCCAATTTTGGATGATGATGAAAACATGGATTCAGAGCACAGTCCTGTCATTTTTTTCTCCATTGCAACCACACTCCTCCCTCCCAGCTGCCTACTGGAACAGCTTGCAGGAATGAAGTCCTCAGGCCACTAGTTAGTAATGGACTGCAGTGTTTAATCAGAACTAAGACTGAAGGGCAGCTTGTCCACAAGTAAAAAGGGTAACTCTTATCTTGTTCCTTTTCCACTCTCTTGAATTGTATTATGCCACAAGCAGCAGTTAAGCTTACACTAGTAAAACATGATCAGAAAGACACTCGAGGCACTGCTTATTATGCCTTAAGTTGTTCAAAAACGTAGACTGAAATTGCACAAGGTAAACTGAACAGCTCTCCTCAAGAGGTCACGAAATGGATCAGAAGAGAGATGCAAACCCTTCCTTGGAAAAAGCTCTTGTCCTTTATGACCTAATGCAGTGGAAGAATTCAAGGGAGCAGTTTTAGCAGACTCGGGGGGGAAAAAAATCTACATGCAGAAGACGATTCCTCGCTCCAGTTAATCATGCCTTCTCTATATGGTTAGGAAAGCACACACAACATATTATTAAGGTCTTGAAAATGTGCCTTTGGAGAGGAACAGCCAGATCTGGAAAAAGAGACCTTCCTTCCCTTGCAAGTCGTACCAGAAGATTCAACTTTCCTTCTTTTCAGAACATTTTGTACCTAGTTCTGTTCAAAAGGAAGTCTGGCAAAATCAAGATCTAGACTGTCAAGATCTTCCTTCTGTTAAAAAGGAAGCGGCAAATCAAGATCTAGACCACTACCAGTCAAGTATTTCCTTGTGTTACTTAGATCTCTGGTCACCCAGATCCAACAAGGTACTGCAGGCAGAAGTTAAGAAAAATGACAGGGATTTTACCCACAAATGCTCCAGGCTCTAACCTTGTGCCAAAATTTGTAGGCTGGGTTTTAGATATTTTCATTTGCAGACAAACTTATTAAACTAAACTGCTTCATCAGATCAAGTGGAAAGAGCAAATGCAGAACTTCAGAATACCACTTTGTGTAGCAATGATATTTAAATTCATGGCAATCTAGTAAAGACAGTTATGTACTCAGAGGGGCCCAAACGATATCACCTCAATTACACAGCTTGAGGAACAAATACCCAACTATTTAAGGACATGAAAAGGAACCATTTCGCTGCACAGAACTGTCTGCAAAACGTATGGGATAGGTTGGTTTTGGTATTTGTTTGAACCCCCAAGTCAAAAGAAAGAAACAGTACCAAGTCGAACAATAATGGTTTCTCAGTGGTTTCTGATAACATTTTCAATAAGTATTTAAAATGAAAAGCTGAGGGATACAGAGTGAAAACGACAAAAAATACACTCCAAATAATTTTTATTGCAAGAAACAAAAAGCACACACCAACCTATACAAACATACGTATGACTAGCTATAGACAGACAGATGGAGAACATGGCACCATGTTCAGTTGTGCAAACCTTGAACCTACATGATCTAAAAACGATCATACGTTATCTGTACAACACAAAGTCATACAGGAAATATTCTAGCCTATTCCATATGAAATGCAAGGCATTACTAGGCACAAATACCAATATTCACATTAGAACTGTGCAAATGATAGCATTACTCAGTTCTTCCTAGGCTGAATCAAAGACATTGTATTTACAACATAGACTACATTTTACGGGAAATTATACTAAGGCACTGTTTGGAAAATTAATACAAATTAAACTCTAATTGTTTAGAGTTAAGTGCAGTGTGTAGAAAACAGTGTGAGGTTGTGGTTTTACATACGGCTTTTGATGTTCCACTCACTGGCTCAGTTCGACTTCTAGAAGAAGAAATAAAGGTGATCAAAACTTAAAATAAAGCACTGGTACCCAACAGAAAGCAGTGAAAACAGATTGTAAAACCTGAGCATCAAAACATTATGTTCTGATAGTCTAGTGAATGTGCAAATTTATTCGTATACATAAACTGTTCTCTCTCGGTACAGTCAGTGCAACTAAAAAAACCCCCCAAATCCCATTTCTGCTTTGTCACCAATTACCCTAAGACTTTCAGATATCTACCATGCTTAGCCATGAAAGTGCCAAAATACCAAATGCGTTACATATGCTATATTGACTCAAAATAGTAGCAGAAATGTCACCTGAAAGCAGTTCCTAGGGTTTTGTGTGATTGAGGATGCCCCGTGACAAAAAAAAAAGGTCTCAATTGCCAGAACTTGCTTTAAGATAATCTTAAAAATGCTACAATATTTTAGGAAATATTTATTACATTTGAAAACTGTATTTTTTTTGAAAAACTTTTTTTTTTTTTAAAAACCACAAGCTAATAACATCTCCTAATTGTGGTGGAGAGGCATCGCTTTAAGAAGGCTGGAAAACATGACCATTCAAACAATGCTAACGTAGCTGATATAGAACTGGACTGTATGAATACATAAATGACAGCAGGAATCCTGTAGTCAGGATTGAATTTCTGTAATTTTAACCAAGGCACCTGATTCTCTGTCCTCTGTAAATCTTAGGAATACAGAATTAAAACCTGGAGCACAGATATCAGCTGAGAGTAAAAACGGACTTCGAAAGATAACTAGCACCATTTGGTAACGTGCTAAACTGCTTACTGAGTTTCAGGTTGGGAAAGGATTAACCATTCCTTCATCGTCCTCGCACAAAAGGCAATACGCTTTAGGATATTGTTCTTTTTCTCTTGCCTGAAATGGACATTGTCTTCAGGAAACTCACAGGAATCACTTATGAACGGAACTTCTGGTTTGCATGGTTCGCCAGCTGGCAACCCTTGGTCTTCCTCTACAGCTAGTGTGCAAAAACCCAGATGTGGGGCATAAGAATACCTGCCAGATCCCGCCCCCTCTCCTCCAAAAGCAAGAAATAGTCGAACACTGAGACTCAGACTCTTCTGAGATGGGAACAAATTAGAAGTTTACACTACAATGCCTATCTGTCTTTCCTAGAAAAGCAAACACATAGAAGAAGGAACCTCTCCACGCAGAGGGAACAGGATCTACAGCTTGGCTCTCAGAAAAATCAACCCCAAGAACAAACCCAAGAGGATCATCTTCAAAGTTACCATTGTTGCAGTTTGAGCCCCATGTCCCAGCAGGCCTAGAAATGTAAGTCTGCTTTGGGACAGACACATTAAAATCTACCCCATGACAACACAAATGAACAGCAGCTTTCACAAGAAAGATACAACTGGAATGCCTCTGTAAGCTAATAGCCAGAAAAAAAGCTAACACACTGAAACCCCTCACAAGGAATACAGTGCGTTATGGATACTTACCTAACATATGTTTTGCTGGTAGCTTTAACTCCTCCAGCAGGGAGTCTTCGAACAATTACTGATGAGTTCTTCGGAATCAGGGCATTATCATCTGTGTATTCTGAAAACAACACAAATACAGAAAAAAACATGAGTCGATTTGTAAGAATGTATAGTCATATGGAATTACACAGCACTTCAGAGAATCCCTTTACAGATAGAAAAGCAAAATTTTATAGGTAACATTGCGCTTGTATCATCTCAACACACTAACAGTACCTTTCAAGAAATCTTCAGGTTTGATAACCAAACACAAGCAGCACAATCTTTTTCTTTTTTTTTTCAATAGTGGGAATGCCAACAGCAAAACGGTCTCAAAGGTCACTAAAGGAGAGTCTGCTAATGCAGGAGGTTCTTTCCTGATCTAGCTTAAGTTGCTTTTGCTTCTGTTAGGCTACAAAACCAATCCATCTCTGGAGAAAAACAAAGCACAGCAAAGTCTCACCTGCATAAACCAGATTCTAAAGTCTGACTCGCTTGCCCTGCAACAAAACAGGCACTTAGCTAAAGCATGACAACTCTGCGCCATTGCTTTCAGAGCTGTTCACTAACAACGATTCCCCTATGCTGCTGGTGCTCAAGACTGACAGAACACACAAGAGAGCCTGCCATCTCTGTCTATTCCTTGGAGCTTAGTCCATCAGCAACCACACTTCTCAGCTGCGCAGGGCTTTACATTTAAATGGAAACAAAACTGGCAGTGCTAGAATTTGGATCGCAGGCGTTTGGGGGTTTTTTGAGCTTGCTTTCACAAGTAGGGCAGAATTGGCTCCAACTGAAGGGGTACTTCCCCTCCTAAGCTAATCCTCTCCTTTGAATTAACCAAAGGGACAGGAATTCGTTCGATTCACTTTTTGCAGAGCAGAGAGACTCAAACAAAATTCCTTACAAAGACAGCCTTGAAAAGCCTTTCGAAAGCAGCGGGTGCCTGAAGCTATTCGTGCTTTGCCTTGGCTTACACCATGTTAGTCTTTTGAAGAGGAGGAAAGCCTTCTGACCTTTTACATAAGGCCCAAACAAAAAAAACAACTATCTGACACACTGTGACTGAGTCAGCTCCAAAGGCAACCATCTCTCCATAAGAATGGTTTTTCTATTGTTCTTACACAAGCTGGATATGACTAAATATATTTAAGTACTAGCAGCAGCCATTCCCGGTAATCTGCCTACAGTTTTAAAAGCTAAAAGCCCTTACCTTTGCAGACCGATGGTCTGAAAACCAAAGATGCTGTCTATCTAGTCAAGCTCTCTCAGGGCAGTTTTGCTCAGTGGTCACACACAAAACAGGAATAGTTCACCATTAGTGCTCCGGTTCTCAGTATATTCCTCCTACAGGCAGGAACCTCTCTTAGACCAAAACACACCTTCCAGAAGACATGATTTCAACAATGAAAGGAAAATGTTACTTCTCTTTCCAAATGACAGAAGGCTGCTTTGAAAACTGAGAAATCATTTAGCTGAAACGAACTCCTGATCTTCCCCCCTAGGGAACCGAACAGCAAGCTTCCTCTGGACTTCAGAGTACTTTCCAATTGTAGGAGAAAGGACTACTAACGAGGAGAACAGAAGCTTTTAGAGAAGTCATCTCCTGAAACCAACCCCTAGAGCTCTTCTCCAAAGGAAAACCTAACCCTTACACAGCCACCTGTCAAGAAAGGCCTGGATGGAGAAGGAGCTCAAACAGTACTGAGGCCCAGACAAACCACTGGGAGATCATGCCAGCTCCAGTTCTAGAAGCCCAAAGCAGCTGTTTCTACCTGCTGAACGGAGTCATACAGAGTATTCTTTCTGGTCCACATCACAAACCACTGGCTTAAGATTTCCGAGATGCAGGATAAGCAACAGTGGCTCCACAAAAAGGCAGGCGTTTGCTACGCCTGTGCCGAACTGAGGATCGTGGTAGTTCCGCAGAAGGTTACGAGTGGCAGCACCTCTCCTAGACAGAGACTGTACCTATGAGGACAGCAACCAATGCATTTCTTCACAAATTATGCAAGCCTGCAGGGGTCAGTTGGAACATGCACAACAGGTGTCTGATGCAAAAAGAGGAATAAGTCCTCTTTTAGTATTTTGTGACAATTCATTGACCATTAGAAGAGAAGCATTGACATCTGCCTTCTGAAAAGACTACCCTTGCACGGGGGCGGGGGGGGGGGGGGAAGGGGGGGGGGAGAGAGAGAGAGAGGTGCTTGTTTTTTATCTACTTGTTAAGTGCACAGTGAAGAGAGCTCCAGCCATCTAATAACAGACTGATATAAAAATGAATTCACCTTAAGAGTCAATCAGTGCGCATTTAAATGGACCAACTGAAGAGTGACAAGAGCTTGGGGAAGTAAAGGCTTTTTTGGCATAGGACACTTATCACGGCACATATTTGTATTGATTTTTGTATTGATTTTGTTAAAGGTGAAGTCAAACAATGTGGACTAACAAGTTAACTTCTTTTTTTTTTTAAGTAGGAAAGGACTGAAGCTGGAGCACAATTCCTGAAGCCCCTGGAAATTTTTGTTTGCTTGATTTGAATTTAACAGATACCAGCTTAGTGTAACAGCTCTCAGACTAAACTGGCATCTCCCGGCAGGAACCTGTTCCCCACGGGCAGCAACATCCTCTAGCAGAGACTTGGCAACTGCCAGGACCTGCAAAGCAGCGTCGCTCTGCCTCACTGCATGGCTCCACATCTGCAAAGTGAGCAGTGACGACTTTTCACACTCGTCCCAGCAGAGCTCCAAGAGAAGCTCCAAGATAGTCCTTCTTTAACTTCACCTTTAGGCAACACCACATTTAACAGAACCTAGTGAAGCAGATACTTTGTCTCCACTGGATTCTGATTCCATACGAAAACAAAGCAACACGCTTTGTAAAACTCGTACTATGTCTATTAGAGTAACACTTCATGCGGTCACATATTTATCAGCATGAAGTTTTCTTCTGCAACTTTGCTTCCCGTTCCTCACCTGCTAGAACAGAATCCACGTGTTTGGCCTATTTCAAAACACTTTTTCTTCTGGTGACGATAATTGGGCTCCGTCACAGTTTATTACCATCCAACATTCTGCTTTTAAGGCTCTGTTTTACACAGACCCAACTATCACAGGAGTGATGTCAGCCAGGTGGCCATTCAGCCTGCTAGCATTTGTCAAGCTGAAAGGACATTAGCAACTCAAGACAAAATTCAGAGACCCCTATGCAGCAAAGCCCTTAAAGCAAATGCAACATTTTTCACAAGCTCTTGGCAATTTTAGTCAATACTACTAGAAGTAGTCTCTTCACCACAGCCATTCTCCTGAAAATAGTTTAAATATCTGTTGATAAACAGCCAGCTTTAGGTCCAACCACTTTAAAGGCTAGGGCTGAAGTTACAGTTACCGCAGCACACATAGTCTTCTGTTCAAGTTTTAATACATGAAACAGGAAAAGGAAAACAAACACTAGTACGCATTTGAAAGAAAAGACTGTTGTAAGAGTGTCACAGAACCACAGAAAAAAGAAAACTAAGAAATTTAATGTGTAAGGAATGAAAACACAAGCCTCTCTCTTTCTGAAAAGTCACATCCCAAAGTCTTTAACTGCATTCAAACTTTTCAAGATGGCAGACTACCAAACTGAAGTAGCATACTAAGGAATACGAAACCATTATCATCTCTGAGAATCAGGCACCATTTATTAGAATCAAAAGAATCTATGACTTCTCTAAGAACATTTCTGATGTATATTCACCATAAATGTTCTGCCATGAAACTTCAGGACTGCCCTGATACCGTTAACACGTAGTACGAGGGAAAAAAACCAACCACGGTTAGAAATGAAGGACGAAATCATGCTCAATAGCATCTGAATGACAATGTCTTTGGTGTAGACAAGACGCTACACGAACATGAAATTCCAAAGTATAATTCAGATACAGAGAACACTCGTGTGCAACATGGCTTTAAAGGGTCTGCAGAGATTATAACTCACAAAGACACCCTTGATCCAAGATGTTGCTAGGGAGCAGTTTCTGCAACAGCCACAAAACCAGTTTTCCAATGCAGTGGAGTAAAGCAAGTCGAAGACAAAATTAAGTCACCCAAACCACTTTTTTTCCTTCAAATGAGCCATCTGTTCTATTTCTATCGCTTTCAGCTTTCTCCGCCAGATTTCAAAGAAATCTGGCAAGTTTGTTATTGTAAGATATCCTCCCACGTTTCCTTATCATTTTACCGAGAAGAATTGAGGAAAGCAAAACTTTTGGAAGCACTGTATGTCGCACATCAACCACGCACTCTTCCACGCCTAGCTCCGCGTCTAAAACGCAGATCTGAAGGTAGCTGTCAGAACAGCAACTACAAAAGAACAGCAACTACAAAAGAAGAGCTCTGTGAGGCCCCCAACACAAGTCACAGCCACCGATCGTGCCCGAATCGCATTATCGCTTCCCACCCAGCTTAATCCCCGGTGTCGCTTGCCCTCCCGGTCCCCCCGCACGCTGGCAGGATGGGCCCCAGGCTGACTCACGCTACATGGGGACGAGCCACAAAGAGCAGAGCGCGGCTCCCACAGGCTGCGGCCGCCGTGGGGCCGTCTGCGACGCTGCCTGCCAGGCGGTCCCCGAGGCCCCGCGCCCACCACCCCCACGCACCTTCTTTGCTCTGGGCGTTGGTGATCTGCAGGTCGCAGTTAGCTGCCTTCAGCTTCTCACGGCCCATGATCTGCCGCTTGAGGTCGCGCAGGGAGATGTGGAGGCCGCTGAAGGAGACCGTATCGTACTTCAGCGCCGACGAGAACTTGTAGTGGACGCACGACATGGTCGGGGCCAGGTGCTGCCTGCTCCGCGAGGGCGTCTGCTGCGGCAGATGGTGTCGCGGCCTCCACGCCGGGTTAGGGCCCGCGGCAGCGCACGGAAGGGCCCAGCAAGGGGTGTGGGGCAAGCAGCACGGGCTGAGCTTGGGTGGGCTGGTGGTGCTCAGAGGCTGCGGCGCTCCACCATCGCCAGGCCGCGCGGCCTCAGGCAGACTCGGCTGGCGGAGGCCTCAGAACTCCGTCGCAGCGGCGCTGCAAGGCCCCGGCCCCCGCCCCCACAACGACTCCGGCCCGCGGCCCTCAGCAATCGAGCTGGGCCGTGGCGACGGCGCCCACTCGGCTTCTCCTCACAGCCCAGGCAGGCAGGTGGACGACGGGGAGAGGCCCCCGCAGCCCCGGCTCGGCCTCCGCTCCCTCTCACACGCAGCGCTCCCAGGCCTGACCGCTGGCTACGGCAACTCGGGCGCCCCTGCCTCAGTGCTCTGCGGAGGGGTTTCCCAGCTGCCAACTGCACAGGCTGCCGCAAGCCTGTCGCTGCGCACAATGGCACAATGGCACACCACACCCGCTCCCCCTGCATCTCACATGACCCAGCGCATTATGACAAAAGGCCCACGTCATGTGGGCGTGGCGGCCCCGCCCTCTTCCTCCGAAAGCCAAGCGCCCCCTAGGGGAGGGGGGGGCTTGTCAGCCCCAGGCCTGTCACCGCCCGGTGTCCTGCCACCCCCTGGGCCTGTGCTGTCCCTCCTGTCACCCCACGGCCCTTCACCACCCAGCGGCACCTCCCGTCGGCCCCTGGGCCTCTGCTGGCTCTCCCAACAGCCCTGGGCCCATCACCGCCCGATGGCCTGGCACCCCCCAGCCTGTCACCACCCGCTGTCCCCTCCTCTCAGCAGCCAGCCAGGGCAAGACAGCCTGGGGGAGATGCAGCGGGCTTTGCCGGCTGGCGCCCGGCTGCCCGTGCTGCAGGGCCAGCAAAGGGAGGGGACAGCTCACTGTCTTTGAGTCTAGCTTGGTGCATTTATGGAAAGGTCGCTCAAAGAAGCCAATGACCAGTTCTCTTTATTGCCATAAACCAATGTACTTCCCACCTGGGGCACATCCATGGCTGCTTGAACTCTGGGGAGGAGGACTACGAAGGAAGGAAGGAACTTGAGGTTCATTTAGCCTTCGTTTAGGTTTAGCGTTAGGAGGTGCCCCAGGACCTCCTAGTTCTTGCTTTCTCAATCATCACAGCTGCTGCTGCAACAGCCCTAGCGCATGAAATCAGGCCTTGAATTAGGAGGTCTACTTCTGCTGAGTCATATGCTACGGCTTGCAGATGTTTCTGGGCCAACTGGCTATTCCTTTCTCTTCATGTAAATAGAATAGAAAAGGCTTGTTGTAGCCTGGCAGGGCTAAGGAGGGAGCTTCCACGACTCCTTGCTTTACATCTTGAAATGCCTTTTGGGTTTCCGGAGTCAGAAAACCCTTTGGATTTCAGTGCTGTCCTCTACACCCAAGGGATAGTTAGTTTGGCTATTTGTGTCTGTCTGTCTTGTTAAGAGTGATTTGGAAGCCTAGCTTTTCATATGGTAGCCGTGCCTAGAAGCCTGGGGTGGAATATGGATTATATGGATTCAGTCCGTAACTCGGCCATCGCCACAGTCCAAACTACAGCAGCAGAGCCTAATAAGCCCGACTGTTGGATATGCACTAAAAGCCCATCCTCCACCAGAAATCAACTCTCCTGGGTATCTGTCCCACTGAGTTCTCAGTGCTACAAGGACGGGCCTCTACATTATGAACTCTAGATCTGCCTCTGTAGCTCCTAACTCCTGATATCTATGGCAACAAGTGTTACAACCCTCTGATAGAATGTGGCACTAAGTTCCACGGTTACGGGTTGCAAAACTAGAAAGAGCTATTGCAAATGTGTCAAGAGAATTAGAAGAAAGCCAGTCATGAAACCGCAGAGAGTGTTACAGCCCTGCAGGAAGAAATCAAATTATTATCCCAAATTCTAATACAGAAGCGATTCGCCCTAGACCACCTTTGAGAAGTACAGGACAGACTATGTGCATTATTGAATAAGAGCTGCTGGGGCTTTTATGTAAATGAAGAGCAGAAAAATGAAACTGACAGAAACAAGATAAAGACTCACTTAAAAAGATTACATGAAGTAAAGCAGGGATCTCCCCTAAATCCCACCCCTAAATGGGTGGCTAACCTCTTGGCTCCCAGACTTAGGCAGAGGACTGTGAACTAAAAGGAGCTGGGTGGTTGTATTCACTCTCTTGTTTTGCTTTGTAATTATATGGGTGTGTTTACAGTGGTGTCTTACTTGATGACCTCGACTTACGACTTCAGTAATGAAGACTACAGTGTGACGCTGACGGTCAAAAGAAAAGGAGGGACTGTTAGGAAAATCTCATTATTGTACCAATTTGTCTTCAGAGTATGAAATTGTATGAACTTCCTGAAGACATCTATAGTTTACATTGTCTACTGCACAATCATGGTTCAGGCAGCATGACTAAAGGACCCCAGCTCACTGCAAGCAGGAGAAGGACAGCCCCCACTCTGAAGAAGAAAGGATACCCCTGCACTACCCAGACCACGCCAGCATCCCAGCCCCTCCAACACCTCTGTGAAACCCTCCCCTTCTCTGGCATCAGAGAGGAGCAACTGCAGCAAGACCCACTCCAGGGAGGTCTACATCAAGAAAGAAGCAGACGGACGGTTTTGCCACAGAATTGGAGTTGCTTTGAAAAAACAGCAGTATCTGTGTGTGTTAAGTAGCGATTGCTCAAACCATGTTGTACCTGAACGCTTGAAAGGCCTAAGAACCCTGTGTACATCCGCATTCGGGGTGCCCCGATTTGACTGGGACACCTCATGTGCATGAACAGAGAATTACTCTTGTCATTCTAGACTTTGTGTCCTAGCCTCTCTCCTCGGATGGCACAGGCCAGTTGCCAAATTTTCGTGACAACACCCCTCTCCCCATTCTGAAAGTTATTCTCCAAGGCTGAGAATTGCCCCTAGGGCTGGCCCCTTCAGCAGGGGACACTTCACCTCCACCATCGCGCTGTCCTCCCGGGAAATCATTGTTCCGGAAGGACTCCTACTGAAACCGTAACTCCAACAGGACTGCCTCAAGTAGAGGAGAGCGATGCATCAGCCTCTCCTATGCAAGATGCTCCCCCTTTCGACCCCGGTAATACTTTAGCAGTATGGTTTACAGACACAAGTGCCCACTTGAAAAATTTTGTTTGGTGCCGTAAATCCACAGCCATTTCTGCAGACGGAAGAGCAGAGTTAACTGAGGAAATAAAAGGTTCTGCCCAATAAGCTGAGTCCCTGGCCATCACCCGAGCCTTTGAAGCTGGAGCCAGCACAGTTTATACTGACTCTGCTGCCGTATCGGCTGGAGCCACCCAGTGCCTTGGGAATGGGCAAGAGCTGCTGCACTCCCTTCACAGAAGATGCAGGCAGGGATACACCTCCGCTTGCGTTTTGCCTGGGAGAACCAGGATAACAGCAGTGGCCTCGAGCCTAACCTGGTATTTGGGCCCTGCTTTGCTGCCGTCCCAGGACTTAAGAAAGGCAATTAACAATTGCACTTGTGACCAGTACCCCCGGCTCCCGACCCCTGGTCGTATGGTTAGCAGAACGAACGCCATTTGATGAGGCAAACGGCCCTGCTCTGTGACCGAGCTGGTCACGTATCACATTTCCCCTCCTCATCAGGCCTCGAAGCTCCTCTGCACCAGGCAGATTTCTTCTTGCCCTCCCTATCGGCCTCAAGGCTCCCAGGCGCCAGGCCGACTTCTTCCCTCCTTACGGGCCTTGAAGGTCCCAGGCACCCGCCCAACCAGGCTGTCATGACCCCGTCACAGAACAGGGAAGCGCAGCAGCACACACAGCACCGTCTCTAAAATCAAGCAGCACTTTTTCCCTCTTCTCCTCCACGGGCTAACTTGGGGAGGAAATGACAAATGGCACCTTCCCCTCCTGCGCAGCAGAAGTTTTCTGCCTTGCTAAAACACAGAAAAACGGACGGGAATGGTGTGAACCTCAGGGACTTGCCTGGGTCTTCCGCCTGCCCTAGAGACCCAAAACTAACAGCGCTTAAATGACGACGCAGGTTAATAATGGGCAGCTACCCACCGGATGCCCAGTGGAATCAGCTCATTCTCCTGCTCTCTCCAACCCACAAACCCTTTAAAACCCCCACTGTCAGCCCGTCCTTTTGCTCATGTTGACATGAGCAAAGGGCATATGGAAACCCACTTCTAAATGGGGAACCCCTTTATCTATCACTGAGTCCAGGCACCCAACCAACCAGGAAGACAAACAGGACGAACTGGTGGACGGCAGGAGGAGGAGGAGGAGGAGGAGGAAGGGGATGAAGAGGACGAGGAACACAGAAGGAGAAGGAGAACAAGGAGGAAGAAGAGAAAGAAAAGAAGGAAGAGGAAGAACATGAGGAGGAGCAAGAGGAGGAGAAAGAAGAGGTGGAGGAGGAACACAGGGAGCACTCAGAAGAGGAACAGGTGGCACAGGACTAGGAGCAGGTGGAAGAACAGGAAGAGAAGAAGGATGAGCAGGACGAGGAACAGCAGAGAGAGGAACAAGATACAGAACAGGAGGACAAACATGAGAAAGAAGAGAAAAAAAGAGGAGGAAGAGGAGTAGGAGGAGAAGGGGGAGGAGGAGGTAGAGGGGCAGGAGGAGGAGAAGGCGGAAGGAAAAGGAGAAGGAGAATGAAGAGGAATGTGAATACGAGGAGGAGGAAGGTGAAGAGAAGGAAGAGGAGGATGACATACAGGATGAAGAGGAACAGAACAAAGAGGAGGCGGGGGAGCAAGAGGAGAAGAAGGAGCAGGAGGAGAAACAAGAAGAGGATGAGCAAGAGGATGAACAGGAGAAGAAGGATGGCTACAGGAGAAGGAGGATTAGGATGAAGTTGTGGAGGAGGAGGAGGAGGAAGGGGGAGGAAGAGGACGAGGATGAGGACAACTACAGCAACGACAAACGGGGCAAGGACAGACAGAAGGAGGAGAAGAAGGGTAAAAGGACGACAATGAAGAGGAGAAGGAACAGGAGGTGGAGGAAGATGATCAGGAGGAGCAAGAGGGGGAGGAGAGGAGGAAGCATTGCAAGCCAAATGTTCCACGGCACACACACAGCAATGTACAACGAGAAATTACAAACAAACATTTGTTTGTTGAACAAGTCCCCATGGTCACCTTTTTATCCTTTTCCCTTCCAGGTGACGCTGGACAAGCCCCAGGCACCTGCAGCCATTCGCTGTACACAACTCCCCTGATGCTGGGGAGAACACAACTGCCCTGATGTTTCATAAAACAACGTACCCCCACAGATTTTCTCTGTTCACCTGGAGCTGGGGGGAAGGTGTGTATGTGGGTGACGATGATCTGCTTTATCCCTTTAAGTTTTATACCTCAGCAAAAACACTGCAAGACTCAGACTAGAGGACAGCACTGAAATCCAAGGGTAAGCCACCAAGTTGCAACAAAACAGGGCAAACTCAGCTAATTAATAGGCATTAAGCGTGCTTGCACAGCGGGTTCACAGGAACAAAGACTCAAAAGTGAATGGCAACAAGCAACCTCATGGCCAAAGCCAAGAAGTTTTTTGGACTGTAAAAAGGAATATGTGAGTAGCCTTACGATTGCACAGAAGGAATCAAGAATTGGAACACGAGGTCCTTCTCGGGCTCCCAGCCAAGAGGCACCTTTATGGCCAGCAGTAAAAAGGGGGTTTAGCCAGTGTGTACGTCTGCTGCCTTCTCTCCTGGACCCACGCGTGAACTAGAAGAGAAGAAAAGTGCAAGCAAATCCAGTTCGGTCAAAGTTCAAGTCAACATTTCAACAGCCAAAACTCTGGAGAGTTACGCTGACCCTTACTTAGATATTTAGTTTATCTTCCTTTCATGTGTAAACTAAGCACATTCCCTCCTACCCACAGTCTCTCCTCCCAGCCTCCCAGCTCTCCTACATAACAAACAGAAGCTCCATAAGCTACAACAGAAAAAAAACCCGCTCTGGTGAACACCAAAACACCCATGACTTTCTCAAACTCTTCCCCGCCCCAGCTGAGAGTCAAGCGACAGGATCTCCTAAAGCCTCTTCCACAGGCACTGCCCTGAAAACCCCCCACTGCTTCTCTACTAGTGCACAAAGAGATTGGGAAGAGTTTCATTTTGAAGGCGAGGTAGACCCTTGCTGAACTTAGACAAGTAAGTTTGAACGAGGAGAAGCCCTTTGCCTTGCATCTGGCAACCAACAGGGATGGGGACCCAGCACCACAGACCACTGCCATGCACAAACCACCACCCTGCGCACAGGGAAAGCATGACAAGTCAGATGTGGTACCCAATAACGCCAAAAAATGGCTCTTCACACCACTTCTCTGTACGACCAGGTTAGTTCTTTTAGGCGGACACAGAAATCAGAAGTGAAATCAGAAGTCGTCTTCTTTCCCTGCAGTAGACTTGTAAGGAGATATTGCCAAAGAATGCAAAAGCAACCAAAAAAAGTTAAAGCAGGTACTTTCATCCTCACTAGGTGCCTGTCATTGAAGTGCTTCTCACATCCTCTTCTCTACTCTAAGGGTCCTCACTTAAGATGCATTGGAGTTACATTACTGTTAAGCAGACGCCGCTACCCGACATTTCTCTAGACTGAAGGCTGACAGCAGCGGACAAGGACAGTCCCTTCTGGATATCTCACTCCTGGCTAGAAATCCTAGAGGCTTCCTTTAAGGACAGAAATCCAAAGAGCTGCAATAAGCTTTTGAAATCAAGCACAGCAAACAAAAAGCAAACCAACCAACCAAAACTGGCAGGTAAACCTCTGAGGCACTAATGAGGAACAAAAGGTCTCCCGTTAAGTCCACTACCCCTCACAAAACAGACAAGTGGCTTAAAGAGATGACTGCAAAGAAACCGCAAATGGAAGAGAACCCTGATCACTGCAGCACAAGCGACCAACGGGCAAAACGTAGCACTGACCTTCCTCCTGCTCCTCCTACGAGCTCTTCGCCAGCCACGTCCACAGCCACGCGCTCTGTCCCTGCCCCTCCCTTTCGCTCCCCCCTCCCTTCTCCCTCTCACCCTTTCCCCTCTCTTCCTCTCTCCTGCTCCCTCTCCCAGTTCTCGCTCACTCCGCTCTCCTGCTGCCTCTTCTGTCTCTCTGCCCCTCTGTCCCGCTCCATCACCATGCCTGGGGGGGTCCCTCCCGCTGTCCTCCTTCCTGCCACTCTTCCACACTCTCTCGCCCTCTCTCCTGCTGCTTAGCACTCTTGCTCTTCCTGCACCCCGCTGCCCCCTTCCCCTCCCGCTCTTTCCCGCTCTAGCCCGGGGCCGGCTCCTCACCACCACTTCTCCTTCCTCCACTCCCTGCCCACTTCCCCCCCGCTCTCCTCGTCCCTCTGCCCGTCTCCCGTCCCTCACTGCTGCTCCCGTCCCTCTCCTGCCCCCTCACCGCCCTGTCCCACCCCTCTCTGCCGCTCTCTCCCTCTCTCCTCCTCCTCCTCCCTGCTCCACCGGGGCTCCGGGGCCGGGGCAGCCCCGGGGAGGCGGCCATGGGGCCTGCGGGGGGGCTGGGCCGGGCGGGGGGACGGTGTCCCCGCAGGGTCAGACAGCAGGAAGGAGCGCCCCAGGGCATGCCGGGAGCTGTAGGCCTGGGGCACGGGGCTGCCAGGCAGCCCTGCTCCTTCCCAGGGCATGCCGGGAGCTGTAGGCCTGGGGCACGGGGCTGCCAGGCAGCCCTGCTCCTTCCCAGGGCATGCCGGGAGCTGTAGGCCTGGGGCACGGGGCTGCCAGGCAGCCATGTTGGTCTCGGCACTCGCAGTCTCGGCTCCAGCTGCGGCCTGGCTGAGGTGAGGGCTGGGGCTGCCCGTGAGGCGAGCGAGGCCCTTGGGCGGGTTCAGGGCTGTCTCCTGCCCGCTGGCTGCCCGGGGGTGGTGGTGGGGAGCTCCAAACCGCCCGGTGCGATGGGGTCCCGGTCAGCTGGAGCCGGGCCCGGCCGGGACAGCCCCGGGAGTGACCCGAGAGCTGGGGAGGGGAAGGAGAGGGAGATGGAGACAGACCCCCCTGGGCCCAGGCACCGGGCACCCCGACTCCCAGAGCCCCCCTGAGCCGCCACAGCATTTTTCGTTACTGCAAGAAGAGGAGTCGTGTGGCTTTGTGTTCACTCTGACAGGGCTTTCAGTACAAGGGCCCTGCTCAGGGACTGGGAATCTTCAGGTGTCTTGGAAAATCGCCAGCCAGATGATGATGGTTCAAGCCTTGTTTCCCTTGCTAGAAAGCACTTCATTTTTAAAGACGTCCTTGCAGGGGCAAGATCCAGGCAGTCGGGATTGTTTCCTGTAGGGAGCAGCCGGATGAATCCAGGCTGCTGCCGTTCAGGGGCAGAGCTGAACACTTCTGCCTGCAAGTGCTGGGCCAGTGGTTTCGCAGGTCCAGTCAGCCCGACTGGGAGCTTGCTATCCTTGCTGTGCTGCTGCTTTGGCAAGGGCCTCGGGGTAGGAGGGGACAAATGTTCTGGCTTCCCGGCTGGAGTCTGGCACATTCACTGGGTGAGGTACGGACCATAACGTGTAATGCGAAACCTGCGTCCTTCGGGAGTGAAAAATGGGGTGTAGTATTTTCTGGGGATTTTTGTAGTTTTGGTTAGATCTCTGGGATTCGTGTGACCTTTAATAGCCAGTTGGTGGGATTTCAGCATACATTTAAAGTTAAGCGCATGCTAAGTGCTACCCTGAGGTATAGCTGGAATCCACTTGTGAGCTCCTCTTCCCACCCCACTGGAGAAAGCAAATCTTTTTTTATTTGGTGATGAAAGCAACTGAGGGAGTTGCCCTGAAGTGCAGCACCTTTTTTAACTTCAGGTCTAAAGTGGCACCAGTCCTACTGCGTAACCTGTCCTTCCCCAGGCTTTCACAAAAGGGAAAGGATACATCAAACCGACCCCACAAACGTAGCCAGTGCTTTTTTGATCTTACCTGGAGCGGCGGGACGTGACCCTGCTGGGCCACCTCTGCCGCTCTGCATGGGAACCAAGGTGGTGTCTTGACATTCCAGGAGAAGGACTTACCTTTTTTTTTTTTTTTTTTGTAAGCGACTTTAGAGACGTCCTTAGGCTGGCTGTGTTACGTTGGTTTACTGCAGAATTGGTCGAATGGAGGAAAACAGTAAGCTCCGGTATTGCCTTTGGCGTTTTCTCGTTACTGTGTAGCTCATTTAAGTCACCTTCTCATGACCTGGCAAGCAGAAGCTATCACTTCATTTTTGGCCTTGGTCTAATGGTCACGACAATCAATATTGAAAGTCTTTCTGAGATTTGGATCAGGCAGTTTTAGAAAACTGCTTCTTGGCCACTGTTTAACTTTACTTTTTTTTTTTTTCCCCCCCAGTGTTGAAATTCTGAAAGGAGCCGATGAGTTGCCCTCCCTCAGTTTGCTGCCTCCCCTTTGGGGAGTGTGTTTAATGTTCGCTCCTTGGCTTTGCAGAGGGGAAAATCCATTAATGCGCCACCTCACTTGAATTGCTCTTGTTGGAAAGTGATTAAAAGCTTATTGCTGCCTCATCTCGCAAATGGCATGCGTTCTGGTTCTCATTTGCTGGGCAGCCCGTCGACTTGTCAAAGTACTCCGTAGAACAATTCAAATACTCAAAGCAGCGATGCTGATCTGAAGAGCTTACGTACTTCCTTGCTAGCGATTCTGTGCTTTTCTGTGCTGGAAACATGATTTGTGAGTGGGCTGTGGCTTTAACAAGGGAAGGCAAATCTGCTTCTCTGTGTATTTCCTTTCCACCTCTTCCCTTATCCCCTCCCTTTCCCTCTGTGAGGCTATTTTTGCAGTGTACCTTCACTGGTGAAATGAGCTCCCACAGCAAAGTGAGGGAAAGAGAAAAGGGGCAAGGGGAGAGGTGTCGCAGTCCTTAGTCTGCAGATGTCATACATAGGCCCTGTTCAGAAAATGCAGCATGTATGTGGGTCAGCAGTCCCTGCAGATTTTTATTCTTTATAGCCATTTCTATCAATGCAGGACGTCACACAGCGGGTTCACACGGTGCTGTGCTTCTTGTAGACTGAATCGTTTCTACCCTTGCTGCAGTCTGGAGGTAGCAAGTGCCAGCTGATCGATGAAGATGGAAGTGAAAGCAAGCGATACACATGCGATGGTGATCCTGCCCCAAGGCATGCTGTTTATTGATCTGGGAAAACACTGCCGTGACTCTATCAGAGGACAAGGTTTTCAGCGCTCTTTCTGGATGTGATACCCAAGGAGGTTTTTTCCCTCTGCGCGTGTTTCTGTGCAGGCATGTGCCTGAAGCAGAGGTGTTTCTCTGTGCTGTAATGGGGACTGAGGACAGCTGGGTGGGTGGGAACATGTGCAATCACGGAAGAAGCTTCCTGCAGCTGCCCTGCCGTGTACTTCAGGAGAAAACAGCTCTTCTGGTCGTTTGCTGCCATCGAGAGCTACCGAGTGCATGGGAAGGTACTGGGTTCCCTGCGGTCGGCACTGGTCCTGACTGGGTAGCCTCCCCCAGCAGCCAGTGCTGTACGCCCCTATCAGTTGTTAGGCGGACATCTGCAGCTGGACTGTGTGGCACGTTCCTCTGATCCGTCCATTCTCCACCTTGCACAGCAACACATTTGAAATCCTGAAATGTGCTCTTTTGATTGCTGTTAATGTTCAAAAATCTTGTTTTGGTCTGGTCAGCAAGGCATTTGGAAAACAGCACTGTTGCACTGTGAGAATAAACCAGGTTCCCATCCTTCCCCCTACCCCCCACACTGTGTAGGATCCAGACCTTTTCCCCCAACCCCCCGATGTGTAGCTTGGCTTCGTTCATTTTGCTGCCTCCTACCAAGAATATAGCAACCAGCTGCGACGTGTGCTGTGTGCTCCAGGCCAAAGAAAGTTTTCAGTGGTCCCAGTTTGTTTTATGCAGCCGTGCAGCATGGTACATTTGGGAAGGAACACTGCGATGATGTATCAGAAGTTACTGACGATGAGGTGCTACTGGTAGCGCTTTCTTTTCAGTGTCTGGTTTGGGAAAGAATAAACCCCAATATTCTAAGATACAGAACTATCAGAGAAAAATGTGTGCGAGGTAAGGAGCGTCATGCTGCATTTATGGCTAAATGTTTGTTTTCATTTCATTCAAACTAGAAAGTAAGCAGAGACTGTTTAATCTCCTCCTCCCGCCTCTGCCAGGGGCTTTCTCAGCTCTGGGGCCCTTCCCAAGGACAGCCCCACCAGGTGGGCGCAGTCAGCATTGCAGGCAAGAACAGGCAGCAGCCACAAGAGTCAGCACTGGGGGAGAGCTGGGACCCCGGAGAGCCTCCCAGGGTCCCCAGTGCCAGCCTGGCCCCGTGTGTGTGAGACAGTGCCCAGAAGAGTGGTTTTGTATCCCTTTTCCCAAAGAGTTAAATTCCCCTTAAAGCAGTAACCACTGGACCCACTTGCCGGACTGCAAGATATCCAACAGATAATTTTGGAAATGTCTGTGATTTCCTGCATTTTTCCTGAAAAAGGCAGGTTTTTAACTCTCTTAATCGCCTCTATTTTAATCAAGGCGTTGCTCAGTATCAACACTTAAACCAGACGCATGACATCCAAAGCTGACTTGGGATCCTTGTTTTGCCATCTGGAGAGCCTTGCACACAAACTTGTCCCCGGCTGTGTTGGCCGCTCGGTGGGTAAAGGTCACGGGTGACAGGGCAGGACTCCTTTCTGGTGCTCCTCCAGCCCTGTAGGCCAAGGATAAAGCCCTAACACCCTCGTGTGATAAAGCCTTAACACCCCAGTGTGCTGCTCCATGGACACGAGGATTCCTGCCTAAGCTCACCACACGTTTCATTGCCATGTGGCTCTTGGCAGGATATGAACGGCTCTGCGGTGCTGGTGGTTCCTCCCCTCTTTCAGCAAAACCGGCAGATTTTCTTCCTGTTGGGCCTGCCTTAATTCCAGCGTCTTGGGGATTGAAAGCTGGAGCAGCATGTGTGCGAGAGACATTCCCGCTGCTTGGCTGGTGCCCACCAAGGGGAGTCTGTCTTCAGCCACGATGGTCATTTCCAGGGAAAAGAGCTTGTTTTATCGAGCAGGACCCTACAGGGAGAACAGGAGAGCAGGGATGCAGACCCAACATTTGCCACAAGTCCAGTGGAGCAGGTTGCTCAAAGGCAGCCCGCTGTGACTTTCTGTGCTGCTGGGCCTGTGGGGATGGTCGGGGGACAAAGGATTAAACCTGAGCTACCTACCTGAAATACAGCTATCGCTAGCCTCGGTGCAAGTGGAGCCAGGAGCTCGTCCTGAATCCCATCAGTGCAGATACGTGCTGGGAGACAGAGACAAGTGAGTCTGTAGGGGAAATTGGTGACTTGCACAGGCTTCTGCTGTCGGCCAGAGGGCAGCAAGTGCCAACGCTGCCTCCAGCCGTGCAGCTGCTCCCGCGTGGCCATGGGACGGGGCAGCTCTCAGAGCCCGGGGAAGAGCCTCTCACAGCTCCACTTCATCTCCTCTGCCAGCATCCGGGTCCAAACGCAAGACATTTGACAACCCCCCCTGCCTCAGGCACCCCTGGGTAGAGACATCTCACCTGAGGTTCAAGCGCCTCTGGCTTCCATGTTTCAGTTTTCAACTCCTGAGCTCAACAGGAAATAGTTCAATGTTTTTATAGAGATGTTCAAGATCTAGAGGAATTCAGATGATCCGGGAAAAAGAAGAAGAAAATTGGAAAAGGATTCCCCAAAGTCTCCTTTGCAAAGAAAGGGCAAAGGCCAATCAAGCCTGGATGAACGGGGGGACTGTTCAGAGCCCAGACCAACACAGGCAGACGCTGAAGGCTGTCTCCCCTCCCTGCAGTAGCTGAGCTGCCTGGAAAAGCCTGTTTCAAAACAGCCAAGGAAAGAAGGGCACGAGGAGTGACTCTGTCCTGAGCAAAGCACACTCTGCTCCACTCCCCCTCCACTGTGCTGGCGCTCAGGCCAGGCTGCTCTGCTCAGCTGCGCGCTTGCTTGTGATGTGAAGGGGAAATTCAAGCTGTAACCGCTCAGCGGTGGTCATTTGTGACCAGGGGATGATCTGGCATGGAGGGCGAGAAGCGGTTAAGCAGGCTGGGAGCAGGAATGCCAGAGCCAGAAGGACTCCATGTCAGGGAGGGAAGTTTCCTCAGCGCCATGTTTCTTGTGAGACTTCCAAGGGTGCAGGGTGTAAGGGCCATCCCTCCAACAGTCATGCCAACTTTTGTCAAGTTCAGGTTTTCCGCAGCCAACAGAATTAAAGGCGAGTAGGAAATGTCGTTGTTCCCCGGCCACTGATGGTGCTATTTATAATCTGCCCAGCCGTGCGCATTGCCTTTTATTCAAATACAGTTCCTTCCTATGCTCCTGCCTGGCTGCTAAAGTTTGCTGGAACAGAGTGCTTATACAAGGCAGCGTAGTCATTACAGCCAGAAATGCCATGCCATACCATCCGATTCGAGTGGTTTGTTTGCATCTGGCTATTAGGAACACCACCACCATGTCTGTGGATTTCTTGAGTTGTAGGTAAAGCTAGTTACAGTCCTTCAGGTTGGGCTGACGTATGAGGGATGTTGGGTTTCATGAAAGCATGCGCTAGTTGCATTTGTCCTCCTGCAACACATAGAATATCAGGGGAGGAAACAGAATCCCCCAGAACAAATACAAAGCTAATTCCCACCCCAAAGCATCAGGTTTTAGAATAGCCCCAGAAGACTGAATAGGTTGACATTTTTCTTCTGGTTTGAATTGTTGTTGTTTTCATTCTGGGGTAAGGACTTTAATGTGCAGTTATTTGATTGGTTTGTTTACTCATTGGTTTTATCATCTTTTTTTCATTCCCCTCACAGAACAGACAGATCTCCTGTACGAATCCGTGCAGCTGTCGTGGTTTAACCCCAGCCAGCAACTAAGCACCACGCAGCCGCTTGCTTACTCCTCCCTGCCTCCCCCGGTGGGATGGGGAGGAGAATCGAAAACAAGTGAAACTCATGGGTTGAGGTAAGAACAGTTTACTACTTGAAATAAAAATACAATACAATAAAATGATAATAAGAATAATAATAATAATTTGTAATGAAAAGGAAGGTAACAAAAAGAGTGAAATAAAACCCAAGAAAAGACAAGTGATGCACAATGCAATTGCTCACCACCTGCTTAAATCACTGCTTAAATCACTAACCCCCTAACCCCCTAACCCCCTAACCCTTAAGACTAAGCCCCTAACACTTAACCCTAACCCCCTAACCCCCTAACGCTCACTCCCAAACCACCTAAACCCAAACCCCCTAAACACCTAACCCTCTAAACCCCTAACCTCTAGCCCTAACCCCGTAACACTCTAAACACTAACACCCTAACCCCTAACCCCCTAACCCCTAAACTCTAACCCCCTAACCCCCTACACCATAACCCTAAAACCTAACCCTCTAAGCCCCTAGCCCCTAACCCACTAACCCCATAACTGCCTAACCCCCTAACCCTAACCCCCTAACCCCTAATCCTAACCCCCCAACCCCTAAACCCCTAACCCACTAACCCCCTAACACCTAACCCCCTAACCCCTAACCCTAACCCCAACCCTAAACCTAATCCCTTAACCCCCTAGACCCTAACCCTAAAACCTAACCCCCTAACCCCCTAACACCGACCCCTAACTCCCTAACCCTGTAACCCGTAACCCCCTAACCCCTAACCCCCTAACCCCCTAAACCCTAACCCTAAACCCCCTAACCACTAAACTCTGACCCCCTAACCCCCTACCCGCTAACTCTAACCCCCTAACCCCAACCCCCTAAACCCTAACCCCTTAACCCCCTACACCCTAACCCTAACCCTAATCCCCTAAACCCCTAGCCCTAACCCCCTAACACCCTAAACCCCCAAACCCCTAACTCCCTAACCCCCTAACCACTAATGCTAACCGCCTAACCCCCAACCCCTAACCCCCTAAACCCTAACCTAACCCCCTAACCACTAACTCTAAGCCTCTAAACCGCTAACCCGCTAACCCTAACCCCCCAAACCACAACCCCCTAACCCCTAACCCTACCCCCCCAACCCCCTAAACCCTAACCTTAACCCCCTAACCCCCTACCTCCTTAACTCCCTAAACCCCTAACCCCCTAACCCATAATGCTAAACCCCTAACCCTTTAAATCCTAACCCCCTAACCCCTCACACCTACCCCTAAGCCCCTAACCCTGTAACCCCTTACCCCCTAGCCCCCTAAACCCTAGCCGTCTAACCCCTAACCCCCTAAACACTAACCCTAGCCCCCTATCCTCGTAAACCATAACCCCCTAACCCCGTAAACCATAACCCTAACCCCCTACACCCCCTTACTGCCTAACCCCCAACCCCCTAATCCCCTAATCCCCTAACCCTGTAACCCCTAACCCCTTAACCCCTAACACCCTAATCCCCTAACCCCTTACCTGCTTATTCTAACCCCCAAACCCCAACCCCCTAAACCCTAACCCTAACCCCTTAACCCCCTACATCCTAACCCTAAAACCTAACCCCCTAATCCCCTAACCCCCTAACCCTAACACCTAACCCCCTAACCCGTAACCCTAACCCTCTAACCCCCTAAACCCTAACCCCCTAACCCCCTAAACCTTATCCCTAACCCCCTAAACCCCCTAACCCTTAACCCTAACCCCCAACCCCCTAACCCTAACCCGAACCCCCTAACCCCCTAACCTCAAACCCCTAACCCCCTAACCCCCTAACTCCCTAACGCTAACCTCCTAATACCCTAAACCCTAACCCCCTAAACTTTAACCCTAACCCCCTAAACCCTAACACCGTAACCCCCTAACCCTAACTGCCTAACCCCTAACCCCCTACCCCTAACCCCCTAAACCAAACCCCCTAAACCCCTAACCCTTTAACCCCCTAACCACCACCCCCTACCCCCTAACGCCCTAAACCCTAACCCCCTAACACCTACACCTAGCCCCCTAACCCTGTAACCCCTAACCCCCTAACCCCTAACACCCTAACCCCCTGAACGCTAACACCCTAACCTGTAACCCCCTAAACCCTAACCCTAACTCCCTAACCCCCTAACCCCCTAACTCCTTTACTACCTAACCCCCTAACCCCCTAAACCCTAACGTAACCCCCTAAACACTAAACTCTAACCCCCTAACCCCCTAACCTGCTAACCCTAACACCCTAACCCCTAACATCCTAACCCGTAACCCCCACCCCCCAACCCTGCACCCCCCCAACCCCCCACCCCAACCCCCCCACCCCCCGCACCGCCCCCACCCCCCCCACCCCTCCCAACCCCCCCCACCCCCCACCCCCCTGCACCCCCCCAGCCCCCCCACCCCTCCCAACCTCCCCCACCCCCACGCACCCCCCCACCCCTCCTAACCCCCCCACCCCCCACCCCCCCGCAGCCCCCCACCCCTCCTAACCCCCCCATCCCCCACCCCCCCGCAGCCCCCCCACCCCCCCCAACCCCCCAACCCCCCAAAGCCTAACCCTAACTCCCTAACCCCCTAACCTCCTAACCCCCTATCTCCCTAACTTCCTAAACCCTAACCCCCTAACCCCAACCCCCTAAACCCGAAACCCCGAACCCCCTAAACCCAAACCCCCTAACCCTAACCCCCTAACCACCTAACCCTAACCCTTGAAAAATGTCACAAATTCAGGTCGGCTACTCCTCCTTTACTTTTTTCACAGGAGGTTCCATTTGAGCAGATTTTTCACGATCGGTGTCCACCTTCTCTTGGGAAGCTTTAGCTCGTTTTAGTATATTGTCTTTCTTTGGAGGAACAGCCACTTCTACTTTCTGCTTTGTCTTGTCCATTTTTGGACCAAACCTCTCTGGAGAAAACTTCTCGCTCTTTACTGGAGGTCGAGGTTGAGCGCCAACAGCACAGCCCTTGTAAAACTGGTCATACCGTTCTGTATAGTTCCTTTCCCATCCTCTGTATCTTTCCTTTGCAAATGGATCTCTGAAGTCAACAGATCTGCCGCAGTAAGCTTTCATATCGTATGCTGGAACTTCTGTGTATCTGTTAAAATACTCCCTTTCTCCTTCCCCTTGAGGTATAGTCCTTTTAGTGCGAGACTGGTCTCTAAATGCTGGAGACCTTGACCGTGAATGGCATCTTCTGTATGGGGGTGACCTTGACCTTGAGCGAGGATAACCGTGTGACCTATTGCAAAAAACCACTATGTCATTTCTGCTTATGACAGATGCACTTTAGTGTAACTGCAGTCCGATATGCTATCGAAATACAAACACGAAAAACAACGCAACTTCCTTGAGCCAAATCCTTACTCCTCTCTAAGTCCCCGTTGTTCTCTGTAAAACTCCTCCCTAGACAAGGGAGGCCAAGAGCATCCTGGCTTGTGTCAGAAATAGTGTGGCCAGCAGGACTAGGGAACTGATTGTCCCCCTGTACTCGGCGCTGGTGAGGCCGCACCTCGAATACTGTGTTCAGGTTTGGGCCCCTCCTTACAAGAAAGACACTGAGGTGCTGGAGCGCATCCAAAGAAGGGCAACGAAGCTGGTGAAGGGTCAAGAGAACAGGTCTTATGAGGAGCGGCTGAGGGAACTGGGGTGGTTTAGTCTGGAGAAAAGGAGGCTGAGGGGAGACCTCATCGCTCTCTACAACTACCTGGAAGGAGGTTGTAGCGAGGTGGGTGTCAGTCTCTTTTCCCAGGTAACAAGTGACAGGACGAGAGGAAACAGCCTCAAGTTGCGCCAGGGGAGGTTTAGACTGGATATTGGGAAAAATTCCTTCACCGAAAGGGTTGTCAAGCACTGGAACTGGCTGCCCAGGGAAGTGGTTGAGTCACCATCCCTGGAGGTATTGAAAAGATGTGTCGATGTGGCACTTAGGGACACGGTTTAGTGGTGGACTTGGCAGTGTTGGGTTTACGGTTGGACTCGCTGATCTTCAAGGTCTTTTCCAACCTAAATGATTCTATGATTCTATGAAGGAGGTGCTTGTGTCACTGAGACGGTATTTGAATGAGCCGTTGGTACTGCTGTTGGTACCCACGCTGATGACCTGTTTGCAGCAGCTGGGGGATATCCTGGAGCGGGGAGAGTGTACCCAGCAGATGGAGGCTGACCAGGTGGAAACTGAGGAGGAAACGGTGGTGGTGGTACCCCGGGTGGAAGAGGAAGTGCATGGGGCGGTGGAGGATACAAGGGAGGTGGAGGCACAGGCGCAAAGACTGGTGTTGACGCTGGTAGTGTTGGGGCCTGAGTCCTTTGGGTACGTTCACTGTGCGGGCGTCCTCGATTTGAACTTCTAAAGAAACCCCAAAACATGTGTCACTGTTTGTTACACTCGGCCTTCATTTTAACGAGGAAAGCAAATGAAGCGCGAGCGTGGTGGCGAGCACTTCTTGTTCTCAACAAGCAGCATTCTTCTCCCTGCTTTCTGTTCATTTGAGACTACACTCATTTCTTCATCCTCATACTTGCCTTCCACATCCTCGCCCCCAACACTTCCCTCGGTCTCCTCTCCTTATACTCAGCTTTGCGACTGTGGATGGAGGCTGCCCATGCTTCACAGAGACTCCCATCTCCCAGGTGCCCAGGGCCCACCGCTCCTCTGCCACTCCTTCATACACTTACTACCTCACACTTCTGATCTTCAAAGTACTGCACAGGTATTAACTAATCTTCTCTCAAACTTCTTTTAACTTCTTCCACCTACGCTTCCTATGTTGTTGCCTCACGAGGATGTATTTGGCCTACTTTAAAGAATCTTACTGCAAGCACAGATCCCCTTTGTTAAAGCCAATTCAAATTAAGGCATTCAAAACTTAATTGCCACGGGTATTCTCCGCAACTATCTGTGCCTACTTATCTCATTCTAAATCAGCTGTTGTGGAAGTTATGTGTTACGGCCTCGTTTAACAGGTTCCAAGTAGTAATAGATTGCATTTCTGTAGAATACTCACGGTTCCCAGCCTGGTCTGCCACCTGCTGAGCGAACTGTACTGGCCCTCACTGGATGACCTTTTGGAGTGGGGAGAGGAAAGAGAAAACAATCCCATTCGGTTTATCTGAAGATAATTTTTTAAAAGGAATTCAAAAGTTAGAGTTACTTACCAGTTGTGGGTACTGATTGTCCTTGGGGGCCCAGAAGGCTTGGTAATGCTGGTTCTCTTAGCACAGGAACCTGATAGCCCTTGCGAATAAATGCAAACAGTTGGAAAAGAAGCTCTACTAAAATACCAGAATCACTGCATATGTTGAAATAAACCTTACCTTCTCTTCCAACAGGCTGCTCACTGACAGAGAGGAAGGTTTAGAAAGTTCAGCGGCAGTCAGCAGAGCAGCAGGAGGTGTACCAGTCGTGAGTGGTGGTGGAGGTGGTGGCGGCTGCTGCTGCTCTTGCTGCTGAATCTGCTTAAGGAGCCCTTTTGTGTAGCCAGTTCCATTTCTGAAGTTGTTCACAGCCTAGAGGCAGAAAAACATTGACCAAAAGGTAGTACGAAACTTCAGGAGATAGACGAACAAAAGCCTCCACAGAGTAAAATTACTTGTGTATTCCTGTAAACGCTATCAATCCTAAAATAAACCAACATCCAGATAGATGAACGCATCCCATTAAACACTGATGCTAATGACTGGTAACTCAGAGTGCCTGTATTACAAGTACTTCAGTGTTAACACCAAATTTGAAAGTGAGGCAATGCTGTTAAACAAAAGTGCGACCTGAACTTGCCAGATTGTCTCCAAAGAGCTGTAAGCTTCTGTAACAACAGAGAATGGATTTGAAAACTAAATTTAGCCTAATTCAATTTAGCCTTGCTTAAGGAGATGGCAATCACTAGTTTCTTCCCTCTCAGCTTTTTACAAAGAGACTTTTCTTACAAACCGTTTACGGACAAGTCACCATGTTACCTGGCGTAGGCACTCGTTGGCAACTAAAGCATCAGGAGAAACATCTGTCTGATGACACGTTGGGCACGTATGTTCCTCAGAGTCCAGTAATGCCGTTCTAATACCTGTGAATAATTGGAATCATCCAAATAGTTTTTAGCCAAACTAGGGAAAATGTGGTGGTTTTAATCAATTATAAAAACCCGTATATGATGAATGGGTGAATACGGTCTTGAATTGAGAGCATGAAGCTGCAAATATTCAACAGTGTAAAAAAGTTCTAGCATGCAGCAAAGAACTGGACAGTTTTGATATTTCCCTCTCGTAACATTTGGAGAGGTAGACTAGGCCGTGTCTTGATGTTTCGGCTAGTCTTTTTTCCACTCTCCAGTACAGTGAGAAGGCCCCAAGCTCAAGCTTCATGAATAAAACCCATCTCAAAAAACCATTACCAGGCTCGACTTCTGAAGGTTTTAACCACCTCTCCCCTGGAGAAGAAGGTGCATTAAATGCCTAACTAGCCCTTTGTTGCAGACCACAGTAAGGCACCAGAGATGCCTACGTAAGTCTGGAGGAGAGACAGGGCTGTGGACAAACTAAATGCCTTCAGTATCCAATACTCTAATCCCCTGCACAATGAGGCACTCTTCTCAGACTCGTCCTTCCGCATGGAAGGAGGATTTCACTAGATACCTGACAAGGGAAAAAAGCTTGCTGCCTTTTTTTTCCCCTTTAGACGCTTTCCTCTTCAGGGTATACTTCAGTATTAAACAGAACTGGGAAGAAAGTAATTTCGTTCTCTCCTTTTTCTGCTTTCAGAAGATCAGCTGTGATGTTTTAAATTAACAAACATGGGAGTAACACTTACATTCGTCACAATAACTGTTTCCACAGCAGGGAATAACAACTGCATCAGTCATTGTATCTTTACAAATGAGACATAACAAATCCTCTGGAATACAGTCGTCTGAGGAGGAGGAGGAGGACGGCTCCTCTGGTGAAAAGGGAGGCTTTTCCTTCTTTCCTCTAGCATAAGCTTCCCTGGAGTGGGGGTGGGGAAGGAAAAAGAAAAAAGTTAAAGATGGGTAAAGGAAAACTTTTCTAGGCTTTGGATTTTATCAAAGGAAGATAATAGATGGAATTCTTCTCGCTCCACAGGAGCCTTCTAAAATGTAGGCATGTAGTTTAAACTACTTCCCTGTAGCCACACCACTAGAAGAGGGAGGGGGGAACAACTTCCCTTCTGCAGAACTCTCCCATTTGTTCGATCAACTACGGAATTAGCTCAGACGAGAACAATGATTTTTCGACAGCCACAAACCAGGTGAAATGAATCCTGAGATTCATGGATCTCAAAAGGAGATCCACGACAGAAAAACAGAAGGGCTACCGAGTGCATTGTCAAACAGCCACTGCTGTCAGCACACAGGAGGATTTTCTTAGTTTAGTGCAACAGGAAAACTCCAGTCTGTTTCACACATGGGATTGGATAAAAGTCAGAGGGGGGAAGCCTCAGGCCGACAGCTATTTGTTCAAGTTTGCCAGAAGCCTTTGAAACGTAACACAGAAGCAAAAGGAGCTTTCAAAGAGAACGACTCCCCTGTAAACACTACCGAAATATTTGGCAGAAATACGGATTCTTAGCATACCCCGAGTTCAAGCAACTTCCTGGGGCATCGACAGCAGCACCACCCTCGTTTAAGACTAGAAAGCATCACAGATAGGAAGGTTAAGATACAACGACAAGGCTTCCTCCCCTGTGATTACAGATGCTGGCCAACTTGCTTGCATTGCCACGCAGGCATTTACGCGTGCTTTCTCTCGTTCCCTTTTGGGTCAGTCCCATTAATTCCATACTTACGCATTAATAATTGGTATTGCGTATTTTCCAGTTTTTGTCAGCATAGCACCCTTTGTATTGGGATCTTTCACCTCCATCATGAAACTCCTTGGAATCCCTGTGCTCTTCTTCATTCTGGGAACAGGCTCAAAATCTTTGTCCTGTTAAGCAAAGAAATGCAGGCATGGCTCACCTCAAGACCCACACCTCAAAGGACATTTCCATGATTCTTTGAAGCACCAAAAGCCTTTCATCCTCTCCTTTTACCTCACCTCAGGCTTCCTCGACTGAAAGACTTATTTTCCTCACTGAATAGAGCCGGGATGCTCCAAAGGCTTGAGCAGGGTTTTGAACTCAGTCGACATGCTTGAGCTTAACTGCCGGTTCCTTAAGGGTGCAACATCCCTTGGCTCACCACCCACCCCGAGAAGAGACACAAACCCGCTCCTCCTCCAAAGCGCAATTCACAGTGAGGGCTCCATTTAGGGCTCTCACTCAGTCACTGGAGAAACCACTATTCACCATCTGTACTTGAAGGTTGAATTCATACCTCAGGCACATACGTGCAGTCCCTAAGGTTAAATGGCATGACTACTCAACCAGAGACTTGTGTAATTAAACCATGCAAATATTCAAGAGATGGGGTCAACAGAAACGTCTTCTTTTCATATGAAATAGTACAAACTGTGAACTGTCATTGGAAAGAGTTAAAACCAGGAAAATTTCCAGTAATATTGAAATAGGTAAAAATATGCATGAAAGTTCACAGAGAAAGATCGATGGACATATTTAATGTCTAGGACCTAGAAAAAAGAACATTTCACAGTTACAATTCCAGCCTGCCCTGGAATTTTGAAGGGCTTTGCAACATTGCCATATAACCTCTGTATTTCACCCCAAGAGAAACAATTCTTCACATGAGTAGTCATTTATTTGTTACCTAACGGCCAAGGTAAAAAAATTAAAAACTAAGTAACGCCACAAGTCCCCCACAATCTTACCCCATTTGTTGGGCAGTTCTTTCTATAGTGGCCAGGTTTTCCGCAACGAAAGCAAGTATATGATGGTGGAGGTGGACCCAAGGGTTTCTTCATGTAACTAAAAGGTTTTGGGGGAAAAAAAGAAAACAGTACGCATGTGTCTCTCGTGTTAAAACAAACATATTTTCCATAATCTTCAAAGAACAGATTTGACGTTATCAACACTTACTTGATCGGATCATATTCACGGCAAGACTGTATCATCATAGCTTTTATTTTGTCTTCTTCGGAAGCATTGGCTTCAGCCAGATTGGCAGTCTGTTTAACAGGTAAGTAGTTGACACACACATTAGAAACACAGGTAAGCCCCCACAGCCAAAGACAACACCACTCACCCAAGCCTCTAAAGAGCAGCACAACGCTAGCCGAGGTTGCAGGAAAACACCTGCTTCTACAAAACAGAGTTGGGCTGAAGATGTTCTGGGCAGTCCTTGCGCCATCACAGGCTCTTTACGTGCCTGGCACCCTGCCTGAAAAGAGCATTCGGGGGCACTCAAAACCTTAGGCTCTCTTTGGACCTTCCACAAAGACTTGGGTAACCAATCCCATTTGCTTCCAAGTGGACTGAAGCTATGTCTAGAAAGAATTGCACTCTCCACTCTTTTTCAACTGACTTTTAAGCTCCAGACCAGTTGAAAGAGAAGACGGCCACTGGACATTGGAGGGACAAAGAGGTGTGCGAGTATCATTATGGACATTTGGCAGCATTACAAGGACACGCAACGCAGGAGTCGGGGAACTTGGTTTTGCTTGCTGACATTCAGCTGCAGACACAGAAGCATGAAAAGGAATCAAGCTTTTTAGGATCCCTCAGCAAGACAAAAGATTCTCTTCACTAGAAATTTGACCGTCACGTGCTGTAGGCACTCCAAACTGCGTGTTCCCCCGCTACTCACTTCTTCATACTGTGTGATTTAACTACAGTAAGCACAGCCTGCAGTTTTTTCCAGTTGACTGTGTCCTTTTAACACACGAATTGTCACATAGACCTTATCCAGAACTAGATCTTCACATTATTGAAGCCAGCTGATTTTTTTTTAAGTAGTATTTGTTCAAATGTTTTTATTACACACTGGTCCAGATACCAGCAGGGTCTAAGGGAGTGACTCTCAATGATTTGGACCTTCAAGCACCTATCATTCAGATCAACCACTCATGTTTTTCTTCTTATATGCATTCATTCACAAAAGCAACCAACGAGTTTCAACGTTTTATTAAATGGTTGTTTCATAGGGACAGTTTTTTCTCAGCAGTAACATAATCGAGATCGACATCTATGAAAGCGTGTCCATTAACATTTACAGAAAGCTTTACAGATACTTGACTAATTTGTTTGAACCCAAATGGTTTACAAAACACATCCAAAACCCACAAAACATTACTAGGAATAGACCAAAACTCAAATACGGCATTTCATACGTAGTAATAATCAAACAGAAACCTTTGAACAACACATTGCCTCCATGCTAAGCCACTCTGCACTAAAGAGGTTAGAGTAAGTAACCGTTTTGAGCTGCTTTATTGTTATGTTCCTGCATTTTTTGGAAATGCTTAAATTTTCTCGAAATTTTAAATGAGTACGCCACTTGGACAGTTTTTCACATTTTAGAGTAAAACTTCACATGAGTTTACGGAACCACGGACACGTTTAGGGACAGCACTAATGGAGACCAATTTCTTTTGGTGGCTACCTTCCAAACTAATTTCTTTTTTTTTTTTTTTCTTCCCAAGGGTCCACAATTTAATTTCTGCAGTGAGAGAGGGAAGAAGTTACCAGTGGGAAGAGATTTCTCTTTCTTGGAAATGAACTCCAGCCTTTCTTTTCAGAAGAAAGAACTAGCTCCTCTGCATTAGGCCCTGCCTCCTCCAATCTTTGTCACTTGAAAGACTAGGAATTTAATTGGCTAGCACTACGCCTTTTCCCAAAGTGCCATCGCTAGTGCTTTCCCAGACAAAGTTACACACTGTTGAGCAAAAAATGCCAGCAGTTCCATAGCAAAACATGGCATTACAACAGTTTCAGCAGGTCACATCTGCTAATATGCCACACATACCCATTGGTATATTCCTAGAAACAATTTGGTACATTTACACAAGTTACACAGTCTGCGTTCAAACCAATCAGATTGTGTTGTCCACTGTCTGTACACTACAATTTATGAAATTGTGCAGCATTCAAAGAATGGATCTACAGTGACTAGAAGTTCAAAAACAGCCAGGCAATTGTCCACGTTCCAGAAACACTTCTGTTGTGGCTGTTGCAAACCCCCCTGAAATGTCCGTAACTTACAGCCAATTAAATTCTTCTGTAAAAATTGTGGTAGCTTCCAACGCAAAATTAACGAAACGTATGAAAAATGGTAAAGAGCTTCTGAAGGGTTTCTTCTTTGTGCCTTGAAGATGAGTAATACTGCAACATTACGCTGAGGCTGATAAGGTACTCCCCTTCTATCTTCCCAACTGGGAGCTACTCTTTACAGGATAGTATCAAAAGATACACACTTCTCAAAGTCACAATAAATACTTTAAATTATTAAATATTAAATTACAGTTTTCTTCACATGACAACAGTTACCCAGCTATAGATCACAGTAGAACATTTGAAAATACAAAGCAAAGACTTTTTTTTGTGAACTATTGGACAAGAATATCTATATCTACCTTGATAAGCTGGGCCAGAGAAAGAGATGCAGAAGAGTCAGCAATCTGTTCACAAAAAAGTAAACACATATTCAAGTTCTACAATCAAAACATAGCCATAGTTAACCTTTACTGTAGTCTGAAAGTCTGCGCTATATCCTCCGAGGGTCACTGAAAGGGGCATTTCCAACCTAGTGTAATTTGGATTCGTTCAAAACAAAGTCCAAAGCTATGACAGCTCAAGAGTGCCTATGTGGTTCATGAGAAGAAACTAAAATAAGCAAACCCGCCTGAGACCAACTTATTGCTCTGGAAAAAGAGACCTTCCTTCCATTGCAAGTCGTACCAGAAGATTCAACTTTCCTTCTTTTCAGAACATTTTGTACCTAGTTCTGTTCAAAAGGAAGTCTGGCAAAATCAAGATCTAGACTGTCAAGATCTTCCTTCTGTTAAAAAGGAAGCGGCAAATCAAGATCTCGACCACTACCAGTCAAGTAGTTCCTTGTGTTACTTAGATCTCTGGTCACCCAGATCCAACAAGGTACTGCAGGCAGAAGTTAAGAAAAATGACAGGGATTTTACCCACAAATGCTCCAGGCTCTAACCTTGTGCCAAAACTTGTAGGCTGGGTTTTAGATATTTTCATTTGCAGACAAACTTATTAAACTAAACTGCTTCATCAGATCAAGTGGAAAGAGCAAATGCAGAACTTCAGAATACCACTTTGTGTAGCAATGATATTTAAATTCATGGCAATCTAGTAAAGACAGTTATGAACTCAGAGGGGCCCAAACGATATCACCTCAATTACACAGCTTGAGGAACAAATACCCAACTATTTAAGGACATGAAAAGGAACCATTTAGCTGCACAGAACTGTCTGCAAAACGTATGGGATAGGTTGGTTTTGGTATTTGTTTGAACCCCCAAGTCAAAAGTAAGAAACAGTACCAAGTCGAACAATAATGGTTTCTCAGTGGTTTCTGATAACATTTTCAAAAACCATTAAGCAAAATAAGTATTTAAAACCAAAAGCTGAGGGATACAGAGTGAAAAGGACAAAAAATACACTCCAAATAATTTTTATTGCAAGAAACAAAAAGCACACAACAACCTATACAAACATACGCATTACTAGCTATAGACAGACAGATGGAGAACATGGCACCATGTTCAGTTGTGCAAACTTTGAACCTACATGATCTAAAAACGATCGTACGTTATCTGTACAACACAAAGTCATACAGGAAATATTCTAGCATATTCCATATGAAATGCAAGGCATTACTAGGCACAAATACCAATATTCACATTAGAACTGTGCAAATGATAGCATTACTCAGTTCTTCCTAGGCTGAATCAAAGACATTGTATTTACAACACAGACTACATTTTACTGGAAATTATACTAAGGCACTGTTTGGAAAATTCATACAAGGCTACATTGTTTAGAGTTAAGTGCAGTGTGTAGAAAACAGTGTGAGGTTGTGGTTTTACATACGGCTTTTGATGTTCCACTCACTGGCTCAGTTCGACTTCTAGAAGAAGAAATAAAGGTGATCAGAACTTAAAATAAAGCACTGGTACCCAACAGAAAGCAGTGAAAACAGACTGTAAAACCTGAGCATCAAAACATTATGTTCTGATAGTCTAGTGAATGTGCAAATTTATTCGTATACATAAACTGTTCTCTCTCGGTACATTCAGTGCAACTAAAAAAAACCCCCAAATCCCATTTCTGCTTTGTCACCAATTACCCTAAGACTTTCAGATATCTACCATGCTTAGCCATGAACGTGCCAAAATACCAAATGCGTTACATATGCTATATTGACTCAAAATAGTAGCAGAAATGTCACCTGAAAGCAGTTCCTAGGGTTTTGTGTGATTGAGGATGCCCCGTGACAAAAAAAAAGGTCTTAATTGCCAGAACTTGCTTTAAGATAATCTTAAAAATGCTACAATATTTTAGGAAATATTTATTACATTTGAAAACTGTATTTTTTTTGAAAAACTTTTTTTTTTTTTTTAAAAACCACAAGCTAATAACATCTCCTAATTGTGGTGGAGAGGCGTCGCTTTAAGAAGGCTGGAAAACATGACCATTCAAACAATGCTAACGTAGCTGATATAGAACTGGACTGTATGAATACATAAATGACAGCAGGAATCCTGTAGTCAGGATTGCATTTGAATTTCTGTAATTTTAATCAAGACAGCTGATTCTCTGTCCTCTGTAAATCTTAGGAATACAGAATTAAAACCTGGAGCACAGATATCAGCTGCGAGTCAAAACAGACTTAGAAAGATAACTAGCACCATTTGGTAACGTGCTAAACTGCTTACTGAGCTTCAGGTTGGGAAAGGATTAACCATTCCTTCATTGTCCTCGCACAAAAGGCAATACGCTTTAGGATATTGTTCTTTTTCTCTTGCCTGAAACGGACATGGTCTTTAGGAAACTCACAGGAATCACTTATGAACGGAACCTCTGGTTTGCATGGTTCGCCAGCTGGCAACCCTTGGTCTTCCTCTACAGCTAGTGTGCAAAAACCCAGATGTGGGGCATAAGAATACCTGCCAGATCCCGCCCCCTCTCCTCCAAAAGCAAGAAATAGTCCAACACTGAGACTCAGACTCTTCTGAGATGGGAACAAATTAGAAGTTTACACTACAATGCCTATCTGTCTTTCCTAGAAAAGCAAACACATAGAAGAAGGAACCTCCCCACGCAGAGGGAACAGGATCTACAGCTTGGCTCTCAGAAAAATCAACCCCAAGAACAAACCCAAGAGGATCATCTTCAAAGTTACCATTGTTGCAGTTTGAGCCCCATGTCCCAGCAGGCCTAGAAATGTAAGTCTACTTTGGGACAGACACATTAAAATCTACCCCATGACAACACAAATGAACAGCAGCTTTCACAAGAAAGATACAACCGGAATGCCTCTGTAAGCTAATAGCCAGAAAAAAAGCTAACACACTGAAACCCCTCACAAGGAATACAATGCTTTATGGATACTTACCTGACATATGTTTTGCTGGTAGCTTTAACTCCTCCAGCAGGGAGTCTTCGAACAATTACTGATGAGTTCCTCGGAATCAGGCCGTTCTCATCTGTGTATTCTGAAAACAACACAAATACAGAAAAAAACATGAGTCGATTTGTAAGAACGTATAGTCGTATGGAATTACACAGCACTTCAGAGAATCCCTTTACAGATAGAAAAGCAAAATTTTATAGGTAACATTGCGCTTGTATCGTCTCAACACACTAACAGGACCTTTCAAGAAATCTTCAGGTTTGATAATCAAACACAAGCAGCACAACCTTCTTCTTTTTTTTTTCAATAGTGGGAATGCCAACAGCAAAACGGTCTCAAAGGTCACTAAAGGAGAGTCTGCTAATGCATGAGGTTCTTTCCTGATCTAGCTTCAGTTGCTTTTGCTTCTGTTAGGCTACAAAACCAATCCATCTCTGGAGAAAAACAAAGCACAGCAAAGTCTCACCTGCATAAACCAGATTCTAAAGTCTGACTCGCTTGCCCTGCAACAAAACAGGCACTTAGCTAAAGCATGACAACTCTGCGCCATTGCTTTCAGAGCTGTTCACTAACAACGATTCCCCTATGCTGCTGGTGCTCAAGACTGACAGAACACACAAGAGAGCCTGCCATCTCTGTCTATTCCTTGGAGCTTAGTCCATCAGCAACCACACTTCTCAGCTGCGCAGGGCTTTACATTTAAATGGAAACAAAACTGGCAGTGCTAGAATTTGGATCGCAGGCGTTTGGGGGTTTTTTGAGCTTGCTTTCACAAGTAGGGCAGAATTGGCTCCAACTGAAGGGGTACTTCCCCTCCTAAGCTAATCCTCTAGTTTGAATTAACCAAAGGGACAGGAATTTGTTTGATTCACTTTTTGCAGAGCAGAGAGACGCAAACAAAATTACTTATGAAGACAGCCTTGAAAAGCCTTTCGAAAACAGCGGGTGCCTGAAGCTATTCATGCTTTGCCTTGGCTTACACCATGTTAGTCTTTTGAAGAGGAGGAAAGCCTTCTGACCTTTTACATAAGGCCCAAACAAAAAAAACAACTATCTGACACACTGTGACTGAGTCAGCTCCAAATGCAAACATCTCTCCATAAGAATGGTTTTTCTATTGTTCTCACACAAGCTGGATATGACTAAATATATTTAAGTACTATCAGCAGCCATTCCCGGTAATCTGCCTACAGTTTTAAAAGCTAAAAGCCCTTACCTTTGCAGACCGATGGTCTGAAAACCAAAGATGCTGTCTATCTAGTCAAGCTCTCTCAGGGCAGTTTTGCTCAGTGGTCACACACAAAACAGGAATAGTTCACCATTAGTGCTCCAGTTCTCAGTATATTCCTCCTACAGGCAGGAACCTCTCTTAGACCAAAACACACCTTCCAGAAGACATGATTTCAACAATGAAAGGAAAATGTTACTTCTCTTTCCAAATGACAGAAGGCTGCTTTGAAAACTGAGAAATCATTTAGCTGAAACGAACTCCTGATCTTCCCCCCTAGGGAACCGAACAGCAAGCTTCCTCTGGACTTCAGAGTACTTTCCAATTGTAGGAGAAAGGACTACTAACGAGGAGAACAGAAGCTTTTAGAGAAGTCATCTCCTGAAACCAACCCCTAGAGCTCTTCTCCAAAGGAAAACCTAACCCTTACACAGCCACCTGTCAAGAAAGGCCTGGATGGAGAAGGAGCTCAAACAGTACTGAGGCCCAGACAAACCACTGGGAGATCATGCCAGCTCCAGTTCTAGAAGCCCAAAGCAGCTGTTTCTACCTGCTGAACGGAGTCATACAGAGTATTCTTTCTGGTCCACATCACAAACCACTGGCTTAAGATTTCCGAGATACAGGATAAGCAACAGTGGCTCCACAAAAAGGCAGGCGTTTGCTACGCCTGTGCCAAACTGAGGATTGTGGTAGTTCCGCAGAAGGTTACGAGTGGCAGCACCTCTCCTAGACAGAGACTGTACCTATGAGGACAGCAACCAATGCATTTCTTCACAAATTATGCAAGCCTGCAGGGGTCAGTTGGAACATGCACAACAGGTGTCTGATGCAAAAAGAGGAATAAATCCTCTTTTAGTATTTTGTGACAATTCATTGACCATTAGAAGAGAAGCATTGACATCTGCCTTCTGAAAAGACTACCCTTGCACGGGGGCGGGGGGGCGGGGGGAAGGGGGGGGGAGAGAGAGAGAGAGAGAGATGCTTGTTTTCTATCTACTTGTTAAGTGCACAGTGAAGAGAGCTCCAGCCATCTAATAACAGACTGATATAAAAATGAATTCACCTTAAGAGTCAATCAGTGCGCATTTAAATGGACCAACTGAAGAGTGACAAGAGCTTGGGGAAGTAAAGGCTTTTTTGGCATAGGACACTTATCACGGCACATATTTGTATTGATTTTTGTATTGATTTTGTTAAAGGTGAAGTCAAACAATGTGGACTAACAAGTTAACTTTTTTTTTTTTTTAAGTAGGAAAGGACTGAAGCTGGAGCACAATTCCTGAAGCCCCTGGAAATTTTTGTTTGCTCGATTTGAATTTAACAGATACCAGCTTAGTGTAACAGCTCTCAGACTAAACTGGCATCTCCCGGCAGGAACCTGTTCCCCACGGGCAGCAACATCCTCTAGCAGAGACTTGGCAACTGCCAGGACCTGCAAAGCAGCGTCGCTCTGCCTCACCGCATGACTCCACATCTGCAAAGTGAGCAGTGACGACTTTTCACACTCGTCCCAGCAGAGCTCCAAGAGAAGCTCCAAGATAGTCCTTCTTTAACTTCACCTTTAGGCAACACCACATTTAACAGAACCTAGTGAAGCAGATACTTTGTCTCCGCTGGATTCTGATTCCATACGAAAACAAAGCAACACGCTTTGTAAAACTCGTACTATGTCTATTAGAGTAACACTTCATGCGGTCACATATTTATCAGCATGAATTTTTCTTCTGCAACTTTGCTTCCCGTTCCTCACCTGCTAGAACAGAATCCACGTGTTTGGCCTATTTCAAAACACTTTTTCTTCTGGTGACGATAATTGGGCTCCGTCACAGTTTATTACCATCCAACATTCTGCTTTTAAGGCTCTGTTTTACACAGACCCAACTATCACAGGAGTGACGTCAGCCAGGTGGCCATTCAGCCTGCTAGCATTTGTCAAGCTGAAAGGACATTAGCAACTCAAGACAAAATTCAGAGACCCCTATGCAGCAAAGCCCTTAAAGCAAATGCAACATTTTTCACAAGCTCTTGACAATTTTCGTCACTACTACTAGAAGTAGTCTCTTCACCACAGCCATTCTCCTGAAAATAGTTTAAATACCTGTTGATAAACAGCCAGCTTTAGGTCCAACCACTTTAAAGGCTAGGGCTGAAGTTACAGTTACCGCAGCACACATATTCTTCTGTTCAAGTTTTAATACATGAAACAGGAAAAGGAAAACAAACACTAGTACGCATTTGAAAGAAAAGACTGTTGTAAGAGTGTCACAGAACCACAGAAAAAAGAAAACTAAGAAATTTAATGTGTAAGGAATGAAAACACAAGCCTCTCTCTTTCTGAAAAGTCACATCCCAAAGTCTTTAACTGCATTCAAACTTTTCAAGCTGGCAGACTACCAAACTGAAGTAGCATACTAAGGAATACGAAACCATTATCATCTCTGAGAATCAGGCACCATTTATTAGAATCAAAAGAATCTATGACTTCTCTAAGAACATTTCTGATGTATATTCACCATAAATGTTCTGCCATGAAACTTCAGGACTGCCCTGATACGGTTTACACGTAGTACGAGGGAAAAAAAACAACCACGGTTAGAAATGAAGGATGAAATCATGCTCAATAGCACCTGGATGACAATGTCTTTGGTGTAGACAAGACGTTACATGAACATGAAATTCCAAAGTATAATTCAGATACAGAGAACACTCATGTGCAACATGGCTTTAAAGGGTCTGCAGAGATTATAACTCACAAAGACACCCTTGATCCAAGATGTTGCTAGGGAGCAGTTTCTGCAACAGCCACAAAACCAGTTTTCCAATGCAGTGGAGTAAAGCAAGTCGAAGACAAAATTAAGTCACCCAAACCACTTTTTTTCCTTCAAATGAGCCATCTGTTCTATTTCTATCGCTTTCAGCTTTCTCCGCCAGATTTCAAAGAAATCTGGCAAGTTTGTTATTGTAAGATATCCTCCCACGTTTCCTTATCATTTTACCGAGAAGAATTGAGGAAAGCAAAACTTTTGGAAGCACTATATGTCGCACATCAACCACGCACTCTTCCACGCCTAGCTCCGCGTCTAAAACACAGATCTGAAGGTAGCTGTCAGAACAGCAACTACAAAAGAACAGCGACTACAAAAGAAGAGCTCTGTGAGGCCCCCAACACAAGTCACAGCCACTGATCGTGGCCGAATCGCATTATCGCTTCCCACCCAGCTTAATCCCCGGTGTCGCTTGCCCTCCCGGCCCCCCCGCACGCTGGCAGGATGGGCCCCAGGCTGACTCACGCTACATGGGGACGAGCCACAAAGAGCAGAGCGCGGCTCCCACAGGCTGCGGCCGCCGTGGGGCCGTCTGCGACGCTGCCTGCCAGGCGGTCCCCGAGGCCCCGCGCCCACCACCCCCACGCACCTTCTTTGCTCTGGGCGTTGGTGATCTGCAGGTCGCAGTTAGCTGCCTTCAGCTTCTCACGGCCCATGATCTGCCGCTTGAGGTCGCGCAGGGAGATGTGGAGGCCGCTGAAGGAGACCGTATCGTACTTCAGCGCCGACGAGAACTTGTAGTGGACGCACGACATGGTCGGGGCCAGGTGCTGCCTGCTCCGCGAGGGCGTCTGCTGCGGCAGATGGTGTCGCGGCCTCCACGCCGGGTTAGGGCCCGCGGCAGCGCACGGAAGGGCCCAGCAAGGGGTGTGGGGCAAGCAGCACGGGCTGAGCTTGGGTGGGCTGGTGGTGCTCAGAGGCTGCGGCGCTCCACCATCGCCAGGCCGCGCGGCCTCAGGCAGACTCGGCTGGCGGAGGCCTCAGAACTCCGTCGCAGCGGCGCTGCAAGGCCCCGGCCCCCGCCCCCACAACGACTCCGGCCCGCGGCCCTCAGCAATCGAGCTGGGCCGTGGCGACGGCGCCCACTCGGCTTCTCCTCACAGCCCAGGCAGGCAGGTGGACGACGGGGAGAGGCCCCCGCAGCCCCGGCTCGGCCTCCGCTCCCTCTCACACGCAGCGCTCCCAGGCCTGACCGCTGGCTACGGCAACTCGGGCGCCCCTGCCTCAGTGCTCTGCGGAGGGGTTTCCCAGCTGCCAACTGCACAGGCTGCCGCAAGCCTGTCGCTGCGCACAATGGCACAATGGCACACCACACCCGCTCCCCCTGCATCTCACATGACCCAGCGCATTATGACAAAAGGCCCACGTCATGTGGGCGTGGCGGCCCCGCCCTCTTCCTCCGAAAGCCAAGCGCCCCCTAGGGGAGGGGGGGGCTTGTCAGCCCCAGGCCTGTCACCGCCCGGTGTCCTGCCACCCCCTGGGCCTGTGCTGTCCCTCCTGTCACCCCACGGCCCTTCACCACCCAGCGGCACCTCCCGTCGGCCCCTGGGCCTCTGCTGGCTCTCCCAACAGCCCTGGGCCCATCACCGCCCGATGGCCTGGCACCCCCCAGCCTGTCACCACCCGCTGTCCCCTCCTCTCAGCAGCCAGCCAGGCCAAGACAGCCTGGGGGAGATGCAGCGGGCTTTGCCGGCTGGCGCCCGGCTGCCCGTGCTGCAGGGCCAGCAAAGGGAGGGGACAGCTCACTGTCTTTGAGTCTAGCTTGGTGCATTTATGGAAAGGTCGCTCAAAGAAGCCAATGACCAGTTCTCTTTATTGCCATAAACCAATGTACTTCCCACCTGGGGCACATCCATGGCTGCTTGAACTCTGGGGAGGAGGACTACGAAGGAAGGAAGGAACTTGAGGTTCATTTAGCCTTCGTTTAGGTTTAGCGTTAGGAGGTGCCCCAGGACCTCCTAGTTCTTGCTTTCTCAATCATCACAGCTGCTGCTGCAACAGCCCTAGCGCATGAAATCAGGCCTTGAATTAGGAGGTCTACTTCTGCTGAGTCATATGCTACGGCTTGCAGATGTTTCTGGGCCAACTGGCTATTCCTTTCTCTTCATGTAAATAGAATAGAAAAGGCTTGTTGTAGCCTGGCAGGGCTAAGGAGGGAGCTTCCACGACTCCTTGCTTTACATCTTGAAATGCCTTTTGGGTTTCCGGAGTCAGAAAACCCTTTGGATTTCAGTGCTGTCCTCTACACCCAAGGGATAGTTAGTTTGGCTATTTGTGTCTGTCTGTCTTGTTAAGAGTGATTTGGAAGCCTAGCTTTTCATATGGTAGCCGTGCCTAGAAGCCTGGGGTGGAATATGGATTATATGGATTCAGTCCGTAACTCGGCCATCGCCACAGTCCAAACTACAGCAGCAGAGCCTAATAAGCCCGACTGTTGGATATGCACTAAAAGCCCATCCTCCACCAGAAATCAACTCTCCTGGGTATCTGTCCCACTGAGTTCTCAGTGCTACAAGGACGGGCCTCTACATTATGAACTCTAGATCTGCCTCTGTAGCTCCTAACTCCTGATCTCTATGGCAACAAGTGTTACAACCCTCTGATAGAATGTGGCACTAAGTTCCACGGTTACGGGTTGCAAAACTAGAAAGAGCTCTTGCAAATGTGTCAAGAGAATTAGAAGAAAGCCAGTCATGAAACCGCAGAGAGTGTTACAGCCCTGCAGGAAGAAATCAAATTATTATCCCAAATTCTAATACAGAAGCGATTCGCCCTAGACCACCTTTGAGAAGTACAGGACAGACTATGTGCATTATTGAATAAGAGCTGCTGGGGCTTTTATGTAAATGAAGAGCAGAAAAATGAAACTGACAGAAACAAGATAAAGACTCACTTAAAAAGATTACATGAAGTAAAGCAGGGATCTCCCCTAAATCCCACCCCTAAATGGGTGGCTAACCTCTTGGCTCCCAGACTTAGGCAGAGGACTGTGAACTAAAAGGAGCTGGGTGGTTGTATTCACTCTCTTGTTTTGCTTTGTAATTATATGGGTGTGTTTACAGTGGTGTCTTACTTGATGACCTCGACTTACGACTTCAGTAATGAAGACTACAGTGTGACGCTGACGGTCAAAAGAAAAGGAGGGACTGTTAGGAAAATCTCATTATTGTACCAATTTGTCTTCAGAGTATGAAATTGTATGAACTTCCTGAAGAGATCTATAGTTTACATTGTCTACTGCACAGTCATGGTTCAGGCAGCATGACTAAAGGACCCCAGCTCACTGCAAGCAGGAGAAGGACAGCCCCCACTCTGAAGAAGAAAGGATACCCCTGCACTACCCAGACCACGCCAGCATCCCAGCCCCTCCAACACCTCTGTGAAACCCTCCCCTTCTCTGGCATCAGAGAGGAGCAACTGCAGCAAGACCCACTCCAGGGAGGTCTACATCAAGAAAGAAGCAGACGGACGGTTTTGCCACAGAATTGGAGTTGCTTTGAAAAAACAGCAGTATCTGTGTGTGTTAAGTAGCGATTGCTCAAACCATGTTGTACCTGAACGCTTGAAAGGCCTAAGAACCCTGTGTACATCCGCATTCGGGGTGCCCCGATTTGACTGGGACACCTCATGTGCATGAACAGAGAATTACTCTTGTCATTCTAGACTTTGTGTCCTAGCCTCTCTCCTCGGATGGCACAGGCCAGTTGCCAAATTTTCGTGACAACACCCCTCTCCCCATTCTGAAAGTTATTCTCCAAGGCTGAGAATTGCCCCTAGGGCTGGCCCCTTCAGCAGGGGACACTTCACCTCCACCATCGCGCTGTCCTCCCGGGAAATCATTGTTCCGGAAGGACTCCTACTGAAACCGTAACTCCAACAGGACTGCCTCAAGTAGAGGAGAGCGATGCATCAGCCTCTCCTATGCAAGATGCTCCCCCTTTCGACCCCGGTAATACTTTAGCAGTATGGTTTACAGACACAAGTGCCCACTTGAAAAATTTTGTTTGGTGCCGTAAATCCACAGCCATTTCTGCAGACGGAAGAGCAGAGTTAACTGAGGAAATAAAAGGTTCTGCCCAATAAGCTGAGTCCCTGGCCATCACCCGAGCCTTTGAAGCTGGAGCCAGCACAGTTTATACTGACTCTGCTGCCGTATCGGCTGGAGCCACCCAGTGCCTTGGGAATGGGCAAGAGCTGCTGCACTCCCTTCACAGAAGATGCAGGCAGGGATACACCTCCGCTTGCGTTTTGCCTGGGAGAACCAGGATAACAGCAGTGGCCTCGAGCCTAACCTGGTATTTGGGCCCTGCTTTGCTGCCGTCCCAGGACTTAAGAAAGGCAATTAACAATTGCACTTGTGACCAGTACCCCCGGCTCCCGACCCCTGGTCGTACGGTTAGCAGAACGAACGCCATTTGATGAGGCAAACGGCCCTGCTCTGTGACCGAGCTGGTCACGTATCACATTTCCCCTCCTCATCAGGCCTCGAAGCTCCTCTGCACCAGGCAGATTTCTTCTTGCCCTCCCTATCGGCCTCAAGGCTCCCAGGCGCCAGGCCGACTTCTTCCCTCCTTACGGGCCTTGAAGGTCCCAGGCACCCGCCCAACCAGGCTGTCATGACCCCGTCACAGAACAGGGAAGCGCAGCAGCACACACAGCACCGTCTCTAAAATCAAGCAGCACTTTTTCCCTCTTCTCCTCCACGGGCTAACTTGGGGAGGAAATGACAAATGGCACCTTCCCCTCCTGCGCAGCAGAAGTTTTCTGCCTTGCTAAAACACAGAAAAATGGACGGGAATGGTGTGAACCTCAGGGACTTGCCTGGGTCTTCCGCCTGCCCTAGAGACCCAAAACTAACAGCGCTTAAATGACGACGCAGGTTAATAATGGGCAGCTACCCACTGGATGCCCAGTGGAATCAGCTCATTCTCCTGCTCTCTCCAACCCACAAACCCTTTAAAACCCCCACTGTCAGCCCGTCCTTTTGCTCATGTTGACATGAGCAAAGGGCATATGGAAACCCACTTCTAAATGGGGAACCCCTTTATCTATCACTGAGTCCAGGCACCCAACCAACCAGGAAGACAAACAGGATGAACTGGTGGACGGCAGGAGGAGGAGGAGGAGGAGGAGGAAGGGGATGAAGAGGACGAGGAACACAGAAGGAGAAGGAGAACAAGGAGGAAGAAGAGAAAGAAAAGAAGGAAGAGGAAGAACATGAGGAGGAGCAAGAGGAGGAGAAAGAAGAGGTGGAGGAGGAACACAGGGAGCACTCAGAAGAGGAACAGGTGGCACAGGACTAGGAGCAGGTGGAAGAACAGGAAGAGAAGAAGGATGAGCAGGACGAGGAACAGCAGAGAGAGGAACAAGATACAGAACAGGAGGACAAACATGAGAAAGAAGAGAAAAAAAGAGGAGGAAGAGGAGTAGGAGGAGAAGGGGGAGGAGGAGGTAGAGGGGCAGGAGGAGGGGAAGGCGGAAGGAAAAGGAGAAGGAGAATGAAGAGGAATGTGAATACGAGGAGGAGGAAGGTGAAGAGAAGGAAGAGGAGGATGACATACAGGATGAAGAGGAACAGAACAAAGAGGAGGCGGGGGAGCAAGAGGAGAAGAAGGAGCAGGAGGAGAAACAAGAAGAGGATGAGCAAGAGGATGAACAGGAGAAGAAGGATGGCTACAGGAGAAGGAGGATTAGGATGAAGTTGTGGAGGAGGAGGAGGAGGAAGGGGGAGGAAGAGGACGAGGATGAGGACAACTACAGCAACGACAAACGGGGCAAGGACAGACAGAAGGAGGAGAAGAAGGGTAAAAGGACGACAATGAAGAGGAGAAGGAACAGGAGGTGGAGGAAGATGATCAGGAGGAGCAAGAGGGGGAGGAGAGGAGGAAGCATTGCAAGCCAAATGTTCCACGGCACACACACAGCAATGTACAACGAGAAATTACAAACAAACATTTGTTTGTTGAACAAGTCCCCATGGTCACCTTTTTCTCCTTTTCCCTTCCAGGTGACGCTGGAGAAGCCCCAGGCACCTGCAGCCATTCGCTGTACACAACTCCCCTGATGCTGGGGAGAACACAACTGCCCTGATGTTTCATAAAACAACGTACCCCCACAGATTTTCTCTGTTCACCTGGAGCTGGGGGGAAGGTGTGTATGTGGGTGACGATGATCTGCTTTATCCCTTTATGTTTTATACCTCAGCAAAAACACTGCAAGACTCAGACTAGAGGACAGCACTGAAATCCAAGGGTAAGCCACCAAGTTGCAACAAAACAGGGCAAACTCAGCTAATTAATAGGCATTCAGCGTGCTTGCACAGCGGCTTCACAGGAACAAAGACTCAAAAGTGAATGGCAACAAGCAACCTCATGGCCAAAGCCAAGAAGTTTTTTGGACTGTAAAAAGGAATATGTGAGTAGCCTTACGATTGCACAGAAGGAATCAAGAATTGGAACACGAGGTCCTTCTCGGGCTCCCAGCCAAGAGGCACCTTTATGGCCAGCAGTAAAAAGGGGGTTTAGCCAGTGTGTACGTCTGCTGCCTTCTCTCCTGGACCCACGCGTGAACTAGAAGAGAAGAAAAGTGCAAGCAAATCCAGTTAGGTCAAAGTTCAAGTCAACATTTCAACAGCCAAAACTCTGGAGAGTTACCCTGACCCTTACTTAGATATTTAGTTTATCTTCCTTTCATGTGTAAACTAAGCACATTCCCTCCTACCCACAGTCTCTCCTCCCAGCCTCCCAGCTCTCCTACATAAGAAACAGAAGCTCCATAAGCTACAACAGAAAAAAAACCCGCTCTGGTGAACACCAAAACACCCATGACTTTCTCAAACTCTTCCCCGCCCCAGCTGAGAGTCAAGCGACAGGATCTCCTAAAGCCTCTTCCACAGGCACTGCCCTGAAAACCCCCCACTGCTTCTCTACTAGTGCACAAAGAGATTGGGAAGAGTTTCATTTTGAAGGCGAGGTAGACCCTTGCTGAAATTAGACAAGTAAGTTTGAACGAGGAGAAGCCCTTTGCCTTGCATCTGGCAACCAACAGGGATGGGGACCCAGCACCACAGACCACTGCCATGCACAAACCACCACCCTGCGCACAGGGAAAGCATGACAAGTCAGATGTGGTACCCAATAACGCCAAAAAATGGCTCTTCACACCACTTCTCTGTATGACCAGGTTAGTTCTTTTAGTCGGACACAGAAATCAGAAGTGAAATCAGAAGTCTTCTTCTTTCCCTGCAGTAGACCTGTAAGGAGATATTGCCAAAGAATGCAAAAGCAACCAAAAAAAGTTAAAGCAGGTACTTTCATCCTCACTAGGTGCCTGTCATTGAAGTGCTTCTCACATCCTCTTCTCTACTCTAAGGGTCCTCACTTAAGATGCATTGGAGTTACATTACTGTTAAGCAGACGCCGCTACCCGACATTTCTCTAGACTGAAGGCTGACAGCAGCGGACAAGGACAGTCCCTTCTGGATATCTCACTCCTGGCTAGAAATCCTAGAGGCTTCCTTTAAGGACAGAAATCCAAAGAGCTGCAATAAGCTTTTGAAATCAAGCACAGCAAACAAAAAGCAAACCAACCAACCAAAACTGGCAGGTAAACCTCTGAGGCACTAATGAGGAACAAAAGGTCTCCCGTTAAGTCCACTACCCCTCACAAAACAGACAAGTGGCTTAAAGAGATGACTGCAAAGAAACCGCAAATGGAAGATAACCCTGATCACTGCAGCACAAGCGACCAATGGGCAAAACGTAGCACTGACCTTCCTCCTGCTCCTCCTACGAGCTCTTCGCCAGCCACGTCCACAGCCACGCGCTCTGTCCCTGCCCCTCCCTTTCGCTCCCCCCTCCCTTTTCCCTCTCACCCTTTCCCCTCTCTTCCTCTCTCCTGCTCCCTCTCCCAGTTCTCGCTCACTCCGCTCTCCTGCTGCCTCTTCTGTCTCTCTGCCCCTCTGTCCCGCTCCATCACCATGCCTGGGGGGGTCCCTCCCGCTGTCCTCCTTCCTGCCACTCTTCCACACTCTCTCGCCCTCTCTCCTGCTGCTTAGCACTCTTGCTCTTCCTGCACCCCGCTGCCCCCTTCCCCTCCCTCTCTTTCCCGCTCTAGCCCGGGGCCGGCTCCTCACCACCACTTCTCCTTCCTCCACTCCCTGCCCACTTCCCCCCCGCTCTCCTCGTCCCTCTGCCCGTCTCCCGTCCCTCACTGCTGCTCCCGTCCCTCTCCTGCCCCCTCACCGCCCTGTCCCACCCCTCTCTGCCGCTCTCTCCCTCTCTCCTCCTCCTCCTCCCTGCTCCACCGGGGCTCCGGGGCCGGGGCAGCCCCGGGGAGGCGGCCATGGGGCCTGCGGGGGGGCTGGGCCGGGCGGGGGGACGGTGTCCCCGCAGGGTCAGACAGCAGGAAGGAGCGCCCCAGGGCATGCCGGGAGCTGTAGGCCTGGGGCACGGGGCTGCCAGGCAGCCCTGCTCCTTCCCAGGGCATGCCGGGAGCTGTAGGCCTGGGGCACGGGGCTGCCAGGCAGCCATGTTGGTCTCGGCACTCGCAGTCTCGGCTCCAGCTGCGGCCTGGCTGAGGTGAGGGCTGGGGCTGCCCGTGAGGCGAGCGAGGCCCTTGGGCGGGTTCAGGGCTGTCTCCTGCCCGCTGGCTGCCCGGGGGTGGTGGTGGGGAGCTCCAAACCGCCCGGTGCGATGGGGTCCCGGTCAGCTGGAGCCGGGCCCGGCCGGGACAGCCCCGGGAGTGACCCGAGAGCTGGGGAGGGGAAGGAGAGGGAGATGGAGACAGACCCCCCTGGGCCCAGGCACCGGGCACCCCGACTCCCAGAGCCCCCCTGAGCCGCCACAGCATTTTTCGTTACTGCAAGAAGAGGAGTTGTGTGGCTTTGTGTTCACTCTGACAGGGCTTTCAGTACAAGGGCCCTGCTCAGGGACTGGGAATCTTCAGGTGTCTTGGAAAATCGCCAGCCAGATGATGATGGTTCAAGCCTTGTTTCCCTTGCTAGAAAGCACTTCATTTTTAAAGACGTCCTTGCAGGGGCAAGATCCAGGCAGTCGGGATTGTTTCCTGTAGGGAGCAGCCGGATGAATCCAGGCTGCTGCCGTTCAGGGGCAGAGCTGAACACTTCTGCCTGCAAGTGCTGGGCCAGTGGTTTCGCAGGTCCAGTCAGCCCGACTGGGAGCTTGCTATCCTTGCTGTGCTGCTGCTTTGGCAAGGGCCTCGGGGTAGGAGGGGACAAATGTTCTGGCTTCCCGGCTGGAGTCTGGCACATTCACTGGGTGAGGTACGGACCGTAACGTGTAATGCGAAACCTGCGTCCTTCGGGAGTGAAAAATGGGGTGTAGTATTTTCTGGGGATTTTTATAGTTTTGGTTAGATCTCTGGGATTCGTGTGACCTTTAATAGCCAGTTGGTGGGATTTCAGCATACATTTAAAGTTAAGCGCATGCTAAGTGCTACCCTGAGGTATAGCTGGAATCCACTTGTGAGCTCCTGTTCCCACCCCACTGGAGAAAGCAAATCTTTTTTTATTTGGTGATGAAAGCAACTGAGGGAGTTGCCCTGAAGTGCAGCACCTTTTTTAACTTCAGGTCTAAAGTGGCACCAGTCCTACTGCGTAACGTGTCCTTCCCCAGGCTTTCACAAAAGGGAAAGGATACATCAAACCGACCCCACAAACGTAGCCAGCGCTTTTTTGATCTTACCTGGAGCGGCAGGACGTGACCCTGCTGGGCCACCTCTGCCGCTCTGCGTGGGAACCAAGGTGGTGTCTTGACATTCCAGGAGAAGGACTTACCTTTTTTTTTTTTTTTTTTGTAAGCGACTTTAGAGACGTCCTTAGGCTGGCTGTGTTACGTTGGTTTACTGCAGAATTGGTCGAATGGAGGAAAACAGTAAGCTCCGGTGTTGCCTTTGGCGTTTTCTCGTTACTGTGTAGCTCATTTAAGTCACCTTCTCATGACCTGGCAAGCAGAAGCTATCACTTCATTTTTGGCCTTGGTCTAATGGTCACGACAATCAATATTGAAAGTCTTTCTGAGATTTGGATCAGGCAGTTTTAGAAAACTGCTTCTTGGCCACTGTTTAACTTTACTTTTTTTTTTTTCCCCCCCAGTGTTGAAATTCTGAAAGGAGCCGATGAGTTGCCCTCCCTCAGTTTGCTGCCTCCCCTTTGGGGAGCGTGTTTAATGTTCGCTCCTTGGCTTTGCAGAGGGGAAAATCCATTAATGCGCCACCTCACTTGAATTGCTCTTGTTGGAAAGTGATTAAAAGCTTATTGCTGCCTCATCTCGCAAATGGCATGCGTTCTGGTTCTCATTTGCTGGGCAGCCCGTCGACTTGTCAAAGTACTCCGTAGAACAATTCAAATACTCAAAGCAGCGATGCTGATCTGAAGAGCTTACGTACTTCCTTGCTAGCGATTCTGTGCTTTTCTGTGCTGGAAACATGATTTGTGAGTGGGCTGTGGCTTTAACAAGGGAAGGCAAATCTGCTTCTCTGTGTATTTCCTTTCCACCTCTTCCCTTATCCCCTCCCTTTCCCTCTGTGAGGCTATTTTTGCAGTGTACCTTCACTGGTGAAATGAGCTCCCACAGCAAAGTGAGGGAAAGAGAAAAGGGGCAAGGGGAGAGGTGTCGCAGTCCTTAGTCTGCAGATGTCATACATAGGCCCTGTTCAGAAAATGCAGCATGTATGTGGGTCAGCAGTCCCTGCAGATTTTTATTCTTTATAGCCATTTCTATCAATGCAGGACGTCACACAGCGGGTTCACACGGTGCTGTGCTTCTTGTAGACTGAATCGTTTCTACCCTTGCTGCAGTCTGGAGGTAGCAAGTGCCAGCTGATCGATGAAGATGGAAGTGAAAGCAAGCGATACACATGCGATGGTGATCCTGCCCCAAGGCATGCTGTTTATTGATCTGGGAAAACACTGCCGTGACTCTATCAGAGGACAAGGTTTTCAGCGCTCTTTCTGGATGTGATACCCAAGGAGGTTTTTTCCCTCTGCGCGTGTTTCTGTGCAGGCATGTGCCTGAAGCAGAGGTGTTTCTCTGTGCTGTAATGGGGACTGAGGACAGCTGGGTGGGTGGGAACATGTGCAATCACGGAAGAAGCTTCCTGCAGCTGCCCTGCCGTGTACTTCAGGAGAAAACAGCTCTTCTGGTCGTTTGCTGCCATCGAGAGCTACCGAGTGCATGGGAAGGTACTGGGTTCCCTGCGGTCGGCACTGGTCCTGACTGGGTAGCCTCCCCCAGCAGCCAGTGCTGTACGCCCCTATCAGTTGTTAGGCGGACATCTGCAGCTGGACTGTGTGGCACGTTCCTCTGATCCGTCCATTCTCCACCTTGCACAGCAACACATTTGAAATCCTGAAATGTGCTCTTTTGATTGCTGTTAATGTTCAAAAATCTTGTTTTGGTCTGGTCAGCAAGGCATTTGGAAAACAGCACTGTTGCACTGTGAGAATAAACCAGGTTCCCATCCTTCCCCCTACCCCCCACACTGTGTAGGATCCAGACCTTTTCCCCCAACCCCCCGATGTGTAGCTTGGCTTCGTTCATTTTGCTGCCTCCTACCAAGAATATAGCAACCAGCTGCGACGTGTGCTGTGTGCTCCAGGCCAAAGAAAGTTTTCAGTGGTCCCAGTTTGTTTTATGCAGCCGTGCAGCATGGTACATTTGGGAAGGAACACTGCGATGATGTATCAGAAGTTACTGACGATGAGGTGCTACTGGTAGCGCTTTCTTTTCAGTGTCTGGTTTGGGAAAGAATAAACCCCAATATTCTAAGATACAGAACTATCAGAGAAAAATGTGTGCGAGGTAAGGAGCGCCATGCTGCATTTATGGCTAAATGTTTGTTTTCATTTCATTCAAACTAGAAAGTAAGCAGAGACTGTTTAATCTCCTCCTCCCGCCTCTGCCAGGGGCTTTCTCAGCTCTGGGGCCCTTCCCAAGGACAGCCCCACCAGGTGGGCGCAGTCAGCATTGCAGGCAAGAACAGGCAGCAGCCACAAGAGTCAGCACTGGGGGAGAGCTGGGACCCCGGAGAGCCTCCCAGGGTCCCCAGTGCCAGCCTGGCCCCGTGTGTGTGAGACAGTGCCCAGAAGAGTGGTTTTGTATCCCTTTTCCCAAAGAGTTAAATTCCCCTTAAAGCAGTAACCACTGGACCCACTTGCCGGACTGCAAGATATCCAACAGATACTTTTGGAAATGTCTGTGATTTCCTGCATTTTTCCTGAAAAAGGCAGGTTTTTAACTCTCTTAATCGCCTCTATTTTAATCAAGGCGTTGCTCAGTATCAACACTTAAACCAGACGCATGACATCCAAAGCTGACTTGGGATCCTTGTTTTGCCATCTGGAGAGCCTTGCACACAAACTTGTCCCCGGCTGTGTTGGCCGCTCGGTGGGTGAAGGTCACGGGTGACAGGGCAGGACTCCTTTCTGGTGCTCCTCCAGCCCTGTAGGCCAAGGATAAAGCCCTAACACCCTCGTGTGATAAAGCCTTAACACCCCAGTGTGCTGCTCCATGGACACGAGGATTCCTGCCTAAGCTCACCACACGTTTCATTGCCATGTGGCTCTTGGCAGGATATGAACGGCTCTGCGGTGCTGGTGGTTCCTCCCCTCTTTCAGCAAAACCGGCAGATTTTCTTCCTGTTGGGCCTGCCTTAATTCCAGCGTCTTGGGGATTGAAAGCTGGAGCAGCATGTGTGCGAGAGACATTCCCGCTGCTTGGCTGGTGCCCACCAAGGGGAGTCTGTCTTCAGCCACGATGGTCATTTCCAGGGAAAAGAGCTTGTTTTATCGAGCAGGACCCTACAGGGAGAACAGGAGAGCAGGGATGCAGACCCAACATTTGCCACAAGTCCAGTGGAGCAGGTTGCTCAAAGGCAGCCCGCTGTGACTTTCTATGCTGCTGGGCCTGTGGGGATGGTCGGGGGACAAAGGATTAAACCTGAGCTACCTACCTGAAATACAGCTATCGCTAGCCTCGGTGCAAGTGGAGCCAGGAGCTGGTCCTGAATCCCATCAGTGCAGATACGTGCTGGGAGACACAGACAAGTGAGTCTGTAGGGGAAATTGGTGACTTGCACAGGCTTCTGCTGTCGGCCAGAGGGCAGCAAGTGCCAACGCTGCCTCCAGCCGTGCAGCTGCTCCCGCGTGGCCATGGGACGGGGCAGCTCTCAGAGCCCGGGGAAGAGCCTCTCACAGCTCCACTTCATCTCCTCTGCCAGCATCCGGGTCCAAACGCAAGACATTTGACAACCCCCCCTGCCTCAGGCACCCCTGGGTAGAGACATCTCACCTGAGGTTCAAGCGCCTCTGGCTTCCATGTTTCAGTTTTCAACTCCTGAGCTCAACAGGAAATAGTTCAATGTTTTTATAGAGATGTTCAAGATCTAGAGGAATTCAGATGATCAGGGAAAAAGAAGAAGAAAATTGGAAAAGGATTCCCCAAAGTCTCCTTTGCAAAGAAAGGGCAAAGGCCAATCAAGCCTGGATGAACGGGGGGACTGTTCAGAGCCCAGACCAACACAGGCAGACGCTGAAGGCTGTCTCCCCTCCCTGCAGTAGCTGAGCTGCCTGGAAAAGCCTGTTTCAAAACAGCCAAGGAAAGAAGGGCACGAGGAGTGACTCTGTCCTGAGCAAAGCACACTCTGCTCCACTCCCCCTCCACTGTGCTGGCGCTCAGGCCAGGCTGCTCTGCTCAGCTGCGCGCTTGCTTGTGATGTGAAGGGGAAATTCAAGCTGTAACCGCTCAGCGGTGGTCATTTGTGACCAGGGGATGATCTGGCATGGAGGGCGAGAAGCGGTTAAGCAGGCTGGGAGCAGGAATGCCAGAGCCAGAAGGACTCCAGGTCAGGGAGGGAAGTTTCCTCAGCGCCATGTTTCTTGTGAGACTTCCAAGGGTGCAGGGTGTAAGGGCCATCCCTCCAACAGTCATGCCAACTTTTGTCAAGTTCAGGTTTTCTGCAGCCAACAGAATTAAAGGCGAGTAGGAAATGTCGTTGTTCCCCGGCCACTGATGGTGCTATTTATAATCTGCCCAGCTGTGCGCATTGCCTTTTATTCAAATACAGTTCCTTCCTATGCTCCTGCCTGGCTGCCAAAGTTTGCTGGAACAGAGTGCTTATACAAGGCAGCGTAGTCATTACAGCCAGAAATGCCATGCCATACCATCCGATTCGAGTGGTTTGTTTGCATCTGGCTATTAGGAACACCACCACCATGTCTGTGGATTTCTTGAGTTGTAGGTAAAGCTAGTTACAGTCCTTCAGGTTGGGCTGACGTATGAGGGATGTTGGGTTTCATGAAAGCATGCGCTAGTTGCATTTGTCCTCCTGCAACACATAGAATATCAGGGGAGGAAACAGAATCCCCCAGAACAAATACAAAGCTAATTCCCACCCCAAAGCATCAGGTTTTAGAATAGCCCCAGAAGACTGAATAGGTTGACATTTTTCTTCTGGTTTGAATTGTTGTTGTTTTCATTCTGGGGTAAGGACTTTAATGTGCAGTTATTTGATTGGTTTGTTTACTCATTGGTTTTATCATCTTTTTTTCATTCCCCTCACAGAACAGACAGATCTCCTGTACGAATCTGTGCAGCTGTCGTGGTTTAACCCCAGCCAGCAACTAAGCACCACGCAGCCGCTTGCTTACTCCTCCCTGCCTCCCCCGGTGGGATGGGGAGGAGAATCGAAAACAAGTGAAACTCGTGGGTTGAGGTAAGAACAGTTTACTAATTGAAATAAAAATACAATACAATAAAATGATAATAAGAATAATAATAATAATTTGTAATGAAAAGGAAGGTAACAAAAAGAGTGAAATAAAACCCAAGAAAAGACAAGTGATGCACAATGCAATTGCTCACCACCTGCTTAAATCACTGCTTAAATCACTAACCCCCTAACCCCCTAACCCCCTAACCCTTAAGACTAAGCCCCTAACACTTAACCCTAACCCCCTAACCCCCTAACGCTCACTCCCAAACCACCTAAACCCAAACCCCCTAAACACCTAACCCTCTAAACCCCTAACCTCTAGCCCTAACCCCGTAACACTCTAAACACTAACACCCTAACCCCTAACCCCCTAACCCCTAAACTCTAACCCCCTAACCCCCTACACCATAACCCTAAAACCTAACCCTCTAAGCCCCTAGCCCCTAACCCACTAACCCCATAACTGCCTAACCCCCTAACCCTAACCCCCTAACCCCTAATCCTAACCACCCAACCCCTAAACCCCTAACCCACTAACCCCCTAACACCTAACCCCCTAACCCCTAACCCTAACCCCAACCCTAAACCTAATCCCTTAACCCCCTAGACCCTAACCCTAAAACCTAACCCCCTAACCCCCTAACACCGACCCCTAACTCCCTAACCCTGTAACCCGTAACCCCCTAACCCCTAACCCCCTAACCCCCTAAACCCTAACCCTAAACCCCCTAACCACTAAACTCTGACCCCCTAACCCCCTACCCGCTAACTCTAACCCCCTAACCCCAACCCCCTAAACCCTAACCCCTTAACCCCCTACACCCTAACCCTAACCCTAATCCCCTAAACCCCTAGCCCTAACCCCCTAACACCCTAAACCCCCAAACCCCTAACTCCCTAACCCCCTAACCACTAATGCTAACCGCCTAACCCCCAACCCCTAACCCCCTAAACCCTAACCTAACCCCCTAACCACTAACTCTAAGCCTCTAAACCGCTAACCCGCTAACCCTAACCCCCCAAACCACAACCCCCTAACCCCTAACCCTACCCCCCCAACCCCCTAAACCCTAACCTTAACCCCCTAACCCCCTACCTCCTTAACTCCCTAAACCCCTAACCCCCTAACCCATAATGCTAAACCCCTAACCCTTTAAATCCTAACCCCCTAACCCCTCACACCTACCCCTAAGCCCCTAACCCTGTAACCCCTTACCCCCTAGCCCCCTAAACCCTAGCCGTCTAACCCCTAACCCCCTAAACACTAACCCTAGCCCCCTATCCTCGTAAACCATAACCCCCTAACCCCGTAAACCATAACCCTAACCCCCTACACCCCCTTACTGCCTAACCCCCAACCCCCTAATCCCCTAATCCCCTAACCCTGTAACCCCTAACCCCTTAACCCCTAACACCCTAATCCCCTAACCCCTTACCTGCTTATTCTAACCCCCAAACCCCAACCCCCTAAACCCTAACCCTAACCCCTTAACCCCCTACATCCTAACCCTAAAACCTAACCCCCTAATCCCCTAACCCCCTAACCCTAACACCTAACCCCCTAACCCGTAACCCTAACCCTCTAACCCCCTAAACCCTAACCCCCTAACCCCCTAAACCTTATCCCTAACCCCCTAAACCCCCTAACCCTTAACCCTAACCCCCAACCCCCTAACCCTAACCCGAACCCCCTAACCCCCTAACCTCAAACCCCTAACCCCCTAACCCCCTAACTCCCTAACGCTAACCTCCTAATACCCTAAACCCTAACCCCCTAAACTTTAACCCTAACCCCCTAAACCCTAACACCGTAACCCCCTAACCCTAACTGCCTAACCCCTAACCCCCTACCCCTAACCCCCTAAACCAAACCCCCTAAACCCCTAACCCTTTAACCCCCTAACCACCACCCCCTACCCCCTAACGCCCTAAACCCTAACCCCCTAACACCTACACCTAGCCCCCTAACCCTGTAACCCCTAACCCCCTAACCCCTAACACCCTAACCCCCTGAACGCTAACACCCTAACCTGTAACCCCCTAAACCCTAACCCTAACTCCCTAACCCCCTAACCCCCTAACTCCTTTACTACCTAACCCCCTAACCCCCTAAACCCTAACGTAACCCCCTAAACACTAAACTCTAACCCCCTAACCCCCTAACCTGCTAACCCTAACACCCTAACCCCTAACATCCTAACCCGTAACCCCCACCCCCCAACCCTGCACCCCCCCAACCCCCCACCCCAACCCCCCCACCCCCCGCACCGCCCCCACCCCCCCCACCCCTCCCAACCCCCCCCACCCCCCACCCCCCTGCACCCCCCCAGCCCCCCCACCCCTCCCAACCTCCCCCACCCCCCCCACCCCCCCCACCCCCCACCCCCACGCACCCCCCCACCCCTCCTAACCCCCCCACCCCCCACCCCCCCGCAGCCCCCCACCCCTCCTAACCCCCCCATCCCCCACCCCCCCGCAGCCCCCCCACCCCCCCCAACCCCCCAACCCCCCAAAGCCTAACCCTAACTCCCTAACCCCCTAACCTCCTAACCCCCTATCTCCCTAACTTCCTAAACCCTAACCCCCTAACCCCAACCCCCTAAACCCGAAACCCCGAACCCCCTAAACCCAAACCCCCTAACCCTAACCCCCTAACCACCTAACCCTAACCCTTGAAAAATGTCACAAATTCAGGTCGGCTACTCCTCCTTTACTTTTTTCACAGGAGGTTCCATTTGAGCAGATTTTTCACGATCGGTGTCCACCTTCTCTTGGGAAGCTTTAGCTCGTTTTAGTATATTGTCTTTCTTTGGAGGAACAGCCACTTCTACTTTCTGCTTTGTCTTGTCCATTTTTGGACCAAACCTCTCTGGAGAAAACTTCTCGCTCTTTACTGGAGGTCGAGGTTGAGCGCCAACAGCACAGCCCTTGTAAAACTGGTCATACCGTTCTGTATAGTTCCTTTCCCATCCTCTGTATCTTTCCTTTGCAAATGGATCTCTGAAGTCAACAGATCTGCCGCAGTAAGCTTTCATATCGTATGCTGGAACTTCTGTGTATCTGTTAAAATACTCCCTTTCTCCTTCCCCTTGAGGTATAGTCCTTTTAGTGCGAGACTGGTCTCTAAATGCTGGAGACCTTGACCGTGAATGGCATCTTCTGTATGGGGGTGACCTTGACCTTGAGCGGGGATAACCGTGTGACCTATTGCAAAAAACCACCATGTCATTTCTGCTTATGACAGATGCACTTTAGTGTAACTGCAGTCCGATATGCTATCGAAATACAAACATGAAAAACAACGCAACTTCCTTGAGCCAAATCCTTACTCCTCTCTAAGTCCCCGTTGTTCTCTGTAAAACTCCTCCCTAGACAAGGGAGGCCAAGAGCATCCTGGCTTGTGTCAGAAATAGTGTGGCCAGCAGGACTAGGGAACTGATTGTCCCCCTGGACTCGGCGCTGGGGAGGCCGCACCTCGAATACTGTGTTCAGGTTTGGGCCCCTCCCTACAAGAAAGACACTGAGGTGCTGGAGCGCATCCAAAGAAGGGCAACGAAGCTGGTGAAGGGTCAAGAGAACAGGTCTTATGAGGAGCGGCTGAGGGAACTGGGGTGGTTTAGTCTGGAGAAAAGGAGGCTGAGGGGAGACCTCATCGCTCTCTACAACTACCTGGAAGGAGGTTGTAGCGAGGTGGGTGTCAGTCTCTTTTCCCAGGTAACAAGTGACAGGACGAGAGGAAACAGCCTCAAGTTGCGCCAGGGGAGGTTTAGACTGGATATTGGGAAAAATTCCTTCACCGAAAGGGTTGTCAAGCACTGGAACTGGCTGCCCAGGGAAGTGGTTGAGTCACCATCCCTGGAGGTATTGAAAAGATGTGTCGATGTGGCACTTAGGGACACAGTTTAGTGGTGGACTTGGCAGTGTTGGGTTTACGGTTGGACTCGCTGATCTTCAAGGTCTTTTCCAACCTAAATGATTCTATGATTCTATGAAGGAGGTGCTTGTGTCACTGAGACAGTATTTGAATGAGCCGTTGGTACTGCTGTTGGTACCCAAGCTGATGACCTGTTTGCAGCAGCTGGGGGATATCGTGGAGCGGGGAGAGTGTACCCAGCAGATGGAGGCTGACCAGGTGGAAACTGAGGAGGAAACGGTGGTGGTGGTACCCCGGGTGGAAGAGGAAGTGCATGGGGCGGTGGAGGATACAAGGGAGGTGGAGGCACAGGCACAAAGACTGGTGTTGACGCTGGTAGTGTTGGGGCCTGAGTCCTTTGGGTATGTTCACTGTGCGGGCATCCTCGATTTGAACTTCTAAAGAAACCCCAAAACATGTGTCACTGTTTGTTACACTCGGCCTTCATTTTAACGAGGAAAGCAAATGAAGCGCGAGCGTGGTGGCGAGCACTTCTTGTTCTCAACAAGCAGCATTCTTCTCCCTGCTTTCTGTTCATTTGAGACTACACTCATTTCTTCATCCTCATACTTGCCTTCCACATCCTCGCCCCCAACACTTCCCTCGGTCTCCTCTCCTTATACTCAGCTTTGCGACTGTGGATGGAGGCTGCCCATGCTTCACAGAGACTCCCATCTCCCAGGTGCCCAGGGCCCACCGCTCCTCTGCCACTCCTTCATACACTTACTACCTCACACTTCTGATCTTCAAAGTACTGCACAGGTATTAACTAATCTTCTCTCAAACTTCTTTTAACTTCTTCCACCTACGCTTCCTATGTTGTTGCCTCACGAGGATGTATTTGGCCTACTTTAAAGAATCTTACTGCAAGCACAGATCCCCTTTGTTAAAGCCAATTCAAATTAAGGCATTCAAAACTTAATTGCCACGGGTATTCTCCGCAACTATCTGTGCCTACTTATCTCATTCTAAATCAGCTGTTGTGGAAGTTATGTGTTACGGCCTCGTTTAACAGGTTCCAAGTAGTAATAGATTGCATTTGTGTAGAATACTCACGGTTCCCAGCCTGGTCTGCCACCTGCTGAGCGAACTGTACTGGCCCTCACTGGATGACCTTTTGGAGTGGGGAGAGGAAAGAGAAAACAATCCCATTCGGTTTATCTGAAGATAATTTTTTAAAAGGAATTCAAAAGTTAGAGTTACTTACCAGTTGTGGGTACTGATTGTCCTTGGGGGCCCAGAAGGCTTGGTAATGCTGGTTCTCTTAGCACAGGAACCTGATAGCCCTTGCGAATAAATGCAAACAGTTGGAAAAGAAGCTCTACTAAAATACCAGAATCACTGCATATGTTGAAATAAACCTTACCTTCTCTTCCAACAGGCTGCTCACTGACAGAGAGGAAGGTTTAGAAAGTTCAGCGGCAGTCAGCAGAGCAGCAGGAGGTGTACCAGTCGTGAGTGGTGGTGGAGGTGGTGGCGGCTGCTGCTGCTCTTGCTGCTGAATCTGCTTAAGGAGCCCTTTTGTGTAGCCAGTTCCATTTCTGAAGTTGTTCACAGCCTAGAGGCAGAAAAACATTGACCAAAAGGTAATACGAACCTTCAGGAGATAGACGAACAAAAGCCTCCACAGAGTAAAATTACTTGTGTATTCCTGTAAACGCTATCAATCCTAAAATAAACCAACATCCAGATAGATGAACGCATCCCATTAAACACTGATGCTAATGACTGGTAACTCAGAGTGCCTGTATTACAAGTACTTCAGTGTTAACACCAAATTTGACAGCGAGGCAATGCTGTTAAACAAAAGTGCGACCTGAACTTGCCAGATTGTCTCCAAAGAGCTGTAAGCTTCTGTAACAACAGAGAATGGATTTGAAAACTAAATTTAGCCTAATTCAATTTAGCCTTGCTTAAGGAGATGTCAATTAACATTTTCTTCCCTCTCAGCTTTTTACAAAGAGACTTTTCTTACAAACCGTTTACGGACAAGTCACCATGTTACCTGGCGTAGGCACTTGTTGGCAACTAAAGCATCAGGAGAAACATCTGTCTGATGACACGTTGGGCACGTATGTTCCTCAGAGTCCAGTAATGCCGTTCTAATACCTGTGAATAATTGGAATCATCCAAATAGTTTTTAGCCAAACTAGGGAAAATGTGGTGGTTTTAATCAATTATAAAAACCCGTATATGATGAATGGGTGAATACGGTCTTGAATTGAGAGCATGAAGCTACAAATGTTCAACAGTGTAAAAAAGTTCTAGCATGCAGCAAAGAACTGGACAGTTTTGATATTTCCCTCTCGTAACATTTGGAGAGGTAGACTAGGCCGTGTCTTCATGTTTCGGCTAGTCTTTTTTCCACTCTCCAGTACAGTGAGAAGGCCCCAAGCTCAAGCTTCATGAATAAAACCCATCTCAAAAAACCATTACCAGGCTCGACTTCTGAAGGTTTTAACCACCTCTCCCCTGGAGAAGAAGGTGCATTAAATGCCTAACTAGCCCTTTGTTGCAGACCACAGTAAGGCACCAGAGATGCCTATGTAAGTCTGGAGGAGAGACAGGGCTGTGGACAAACTAAATGCCTTCAGTATTCAATACTCTAATCCCCTGCACAATGAGGCACTCTTCTCAGACTCGTCCTTCCGCATGGAAGGAGGATTTCACTAGATACCTGACAAGGGAAAAAAGCTTGCTGCCTTTTTTTTTCCCTTTAGACGCTTTCCTCTTCAGGGTATACTTCAGTATTAAACAGAACTGGGAAGAAAGTAATTTCGTTCTCTCCTTTTTCTGCTTTCAGAAGATCAGCTGTGATGTTTTAAATTAACAAACATGGGAGTAACACTTACATTCGTCACAATAACTGTTTCCACAGCAGGGAATAACAACTGCATCAGTCATTGTATCTTTACAAATGAGACATAACAAATCCTCTGGAATACAGTCGTCTGAGGAGGAGGAGGAGGAGGAGGACGGCTCCTCTGGTGAAAAGGGAGGCTTTTCCTTCTTTCCTCTAGCATAAGCTTCCCTGGAGTGGGGGTGGGGAAGGAAAAAGAAAAAAGTTAAAGATGGGTAAAGGAAAACTTTTCTAGGCTTTGGATTTTATCAAAGGAAGATAATAGATGGAATTCTTCTCGCTCCACAGGAGCCTTCTAAAATGTAGGCATGTAGTTTAAACTACTTCCCTGTAGCCACACCACTAGAAGAGGGAGGGGGGAACAACTTCCCTTCTGCAGAACTCTCCCATTTGTTCGATCAACTACGGAATTAGCTCAGACGAGAACAATGATTTTTCGACAGCCACAAACCAGGTGAAATGAATCCTGAGATTCATGGATCTCAAAAGGAGATCCACGACAGAAAAACAGAAGGGCTACCGAGTGCATTGTCAAACAGCCACTGCTGTCAGCACACAGGAGGATTTTCTTAGTTTAGTGCAACAGGAAAACTCCAGTCTGTTTCACACATGGGATTGGATAAAAGTCAGAGGGGGGAAGCCTCAGGCCGACAGCTAGTTGTTAAAGTTTGCAAGAAGCCTTTGAAACGTAACACAGAAGCAAAAGGAGCTTTCAAAGAGAACGACTCCCCTGTAAACACTACCGAAATATTTGGCAGAAATACGGATTCTTAGCATACCCCGAGTTCAAGCAACTTCCTGGGGCATCGACAGCAGCACCACCCTCGTTTAAGACTAGAAAGCATCACCGATGTTTAGGTTAAGATACGACGACAAGGCTTCCTCCCCCGTAATTACAGATGCTGGCCAACTTGCTTGCATTGCCACGCAGGCATTTACGCGTGCTTTCTCTCGTTCCCTTTTGGGTCAGTCCCATTAATTCCATACTTACGCATTAATAATTGGTATTGCGTATTTTCCAGTTTTTGTCAGCATAGCACCCTTTGTATTGGGATCTTTCACCTCCATCATGAAACTCCTTGGAATCCCTGTGCTCTTCTTCATTCTGGGAACAGGCTCAAAATCTTTGTCCTGTTAAGCAAAGAAATGCAGGCATGGCTCACCTCAAGACCCACACCTCAAAGGACATTTCCATGATTCTTTGAAGCACCAAAAGCCTTTCATCCTCTCCTTTTACCTCACCTCAGGCTTCCTCGACTGAAAGACTTATTTTCCTCACTGAATAGAGCCGGGATGCTCCAAAGGCTTGAGCAGGGTTTTGAACTCAGTCGACATGCTTGAGCTTAACTGCCGGTTCCTTAAGGGTGCAACATCCCTTGGCTCACCACCCACCCCGAGAAGAGACACAAACCCGCTCTTCCTCCAAAGCCAATTCACAGTGAGGGCTCCATTCAGGGCTCTCACTCAGTCACGGGACAAACTGCTATTCACCACCTGTACTTGAAGGCTGAATTCATACCTCAGGCACATACGTGCAGTCCCTAAGGTTAAATGGCATGACTACTCAACCAGAGACTTGTGTAATTAAACCATGCAAATATTCAAGAGATGGGGTCAACAGAAACGTCTTCTTTTCATATGAAATAGTACAAACTGTGAACTGTCATTGGAAAGAGTTAAAACCAGGAAAATTTCCAGTAATATTGAAATAGGTAAAAATATGCATGAAAGTTCACAGAGAAAGATCGATGGACATATTTAATGTCTAGGACCTAGAAAAAAGAACATTTCACAGTTACAATTCCAGCCTGCCCTGGAATTTTGAAGGGCTTTGCAACATTGCCATATAACCTCTGTATTTCACCCCAAGAGAAACAATTCTTCACATGAGTAGTCATTTATTTGTTACCTAACGGCCAAGGTAAAAAAATTAAAAACTAAGTAACGCCACAAGTCCCCCACAGTCTTACCCCATTTGTTGGGCAGTTCTTTCTATAGTGGCCAGGTTTTCCGCAACGAAAGCAAGTATATGATGGTGGAGGTGGACCCAAGGGTTTCTTCATGTAACTAAAAGGTTTTGGGGGAAAAAAAGAAAACAGTACGCATGTGTCTCTCGTGTTAAAACAAACATATTTTCCATAATCTTCAAAGAACAGATTTGACATTATCAACACTTACTTGATCGGATCATATTCACGGCAAGACTGTATCATCATAGCTTTTATTTTGTCTTCTTCGGAAGCATTGGCTTCAGCCAGATTGGCAGTCTGTTTAACAGGTAAGTAGGTGACACACACGTTAGAAACACAGGTAAGCCCCCACAGCCAAAGACAACACCACTCACCCAAGCCTCTAAAGAGCAGCACAACGCTAGCCGAGGTTGCAGGAAAACACCTGCTTCTACAAAACAGAGTTGGGCTGAAGATGTTCTGGGCAGTCCTTGCGCCATCACAGGCTCTTTACGTGCCTGGCACCCTGCCTGAAAAGAGCATTCGGGGGCACTCAAAACCTTAGGCTCTCTTTGGACCTTCCACAAAGACTTGGGTAACCAATCCCATTTGCTTCCAAGTGGACTGAAGCTATGTCTAGAAAGAATTGCACTCTCCACTCTTTTTCAACTGACTTTTAAGCTCCAGACCAGTTGAAAGAGAAGACGGCCACTGGACATTGGAGGGACAAAGAGGTGTGCGAGTATCATTATGGACATTTGGCAGCATTACAAGGACACGCAAGGCAGGAGTCGGGGAACTTGGTTTTGCTTGCTGACATTCAGCTGCAGACACAGAAGCATGAAAAGGAATCAAGCTTTTTAGGATCCCTCAGCAAGACAAAAGATTCTCTTCACTAGAAATTTGACCGTCACGTGCTGTAGGCACTCCAAACTGCGTGTTCCCCCGCTACTCACTTCTTCATACTGTGTGATTTAACTACAGTAAGCACAGCCTGCAGTTTTTTCCAGTTGACTGTGTCCTTTTAACACACGAATTGTAACATAGACCTTATCCAGAACTAGATCTTCACATTATTGAAGCCAGCTGATTTTTTTTTAAGTAGTATTTGTTCAAATGTTTTTATTACACACTGGTCCAGATACCAGCAGGGTCTAAGGGAGTGACTCTCAATGATTTGGACCTTCAAGCACCTATCATTCAGATCAACCACTCATGTTTTTCTTCTTATATGCATTCATTCACAAAAGCAACCAACGAGTTTCAACGTTTTATTAAATGGTTGTTTCATAGGGACAGTTTTTTCTCAGCAGTAACATAATCGAGATCGACATCTATGAAAGCGTGTCCATTAACATTTACAGAAAGCTTTACAGATACTTGACTAATTTGTTTGAACCCAAATGGTTTACAAAACACATCCAAAACCCACAAAACATTACTAGGAAGAGACCAAAACTCAAATACGGCATTTCATACGTAGTAATAATCAAACAGAAACCTTTGAACAACACATTGCCTCCATGCTAAGCCACTCTGCACTAAAGAGGTTAGAGTAAGTAACCGTTTTGAGCTGCTTTATTGTTATGTTCCTGCATTTTTTGGAAATGCTTAAATTTTCTCGAAATTTTAAATGAGTACGCCACTTGGACAGTTTTTCACATTTTAGAGTAAAACTTCACATGAGTTTACGGAACCACGGACACGGTTAGGGACAGCACTAATGGAGACCAATTTCTTTTGGTGGCTACCTTCCAAACTAATTTCTTTTTTTTTTTTTTTCTTCCCAAGGGTCCACAATTTAATTTCTGCAGTGAGAGAGGGAAGAAGTTACCAGTGGGAAGAGATTTCTCTTTCTTGGAAATGAACTCCAGCCTTTCTTTTCAGAAGAAAGAACTAGCTCCTCTGCATTAGGCCCTGCCTCCTCCAATCTTTGTCACTTGAAAGACTAGGAATTTAATTGGCTAGCACTATGCCTTTTCCCAAAGTGCCATCGCTAGTGCTTTCCCAGACAAAGTTACACACTGTTGAGCAAAAAATGCCAGCAGTTCCATAGCAAAACATGGCATTACAACAGTTTCAGCAGGTCACATCTGCTAATATGCCACACATACCCATTGGTATATTCCTAGAAACAATTTGGTACATTTACACAAGTTACACAGTCTGCGTTCAAACCAATCAGATTGTGTTGTCCACTGTCTGTACACTACAATTTATGAAATTGTGCAGCATTCAAAGAATGGATCTACAGTGACTAGAAGTTCAAAAACAGCCAGGCAATTGTCCACGTTCCAGAAACACTTCTGTTGTGGCTGTTGCAAACCCCCCTGAAATGTCCGTAACTTACAGCCAATTAAATTCTTCTGTAAAAATTGTGGTAGCTTCCAACGCAAAATTAACGAAACGTATGAAAAATGGTAAAGAGCTTCTGAAGGGTTTCTTCTTTGTGCCTTGAAGATGAGTAATACTGCAACATTACGCTGAGGCTGATAAGGTACTCCCCTTCTATCTTCCCAACTGGGAGCTACTCTTTACAGGATAGTATCAAAAGATACACACTTCTCAAAGTCACAATAAATACTTTAAATTATTAAATATTAAATTACAGTTTTCTTCACATGACAACAGTTACCCAGCTATAGATCACAGTAGAACATTTGAAAATACAAAGCAAAGACTTTTTTTTGTGAACTATTGGACAAGAATATCTATATCTACCTTGATAAGCTGGGCCAGAGAAAGAGATGCAGAAGAGTCAGCAATCTGTTCACAAAAAAGTAAACACATATTCAAGTTCTACAATCAAAACATAGCCATAGTTAACCTCTACTGTAGTCTGAAAGTCTGCGCTATATCCTCCGAGGGTCACTGAAAGGGGCATTTCCAACCTAGTGTAATTTGGATTCGTTCAAAACAAAGTCCAAAGCTATGACAGCTCAAGAGTGCCTATGTGGTTCATGAGAAGAAACTAAAATAAGCAAACCCGCCTGAGACCAACTTATTGCTCTGGAAAAAGAGACCTTCCTTCCATTGCAAGTCGTACCAGAAGATTCAACTTTCCTTCTTTTCAGAACATTTTGTACCTAGTTCTGTTCAAAAGGAAGTCTGGCAAAATCAAGATCTAGACTGTCAAGATCTTCCTTCTGTTAAAAAGGAAGCGGCAAATCAAGATCTCGACCACTACCAGTCAAGCATTTCCTTGTGTTACTTAGATCTCTGGTCACCCAGATCCAACAAGGTACTGCAGGCAGAAGTTAAGAAAAATGACAGGGATTTTACCCACAAATGCTCCAGGCTCTAACCTTGTGCCAAAACTTGTAGGCTGGGTTTTAGATATTTTCATTTGCAGACAAACTTATTAAACTAAACTGCTTCATCAGATCAAGTGGAAAGAGCAAATGCAGAACTTTAGAATACCACTTTGTGTAGCAATGATATTTAAATTCATGGCAATCTAGTAAAGACAGTTATGAACTCAGAGGGGCCCAAACGATATCACCTCAATTACACAGCTTGAGGAACAAATACCCAACTATTTAAGGACATGAAAAGGAACCATTTAGCTGCACAGAACTGTCTGCAAAACGTATGGGATAGGTTGGGTTTGGTATTTGTTTGAACCCCCAAGTCAAAAGTAAGAAACAGTACCAAGTTGAACAATAATGGTTTCTCAGTGGTTTCTGATAACATTTTCAAAAACCATTAAGCAAAATAAGTATTTAAAACCAAAAGCTGAGGGATACAGAGTGAAAAGGACAAAAAATACACTCCAAATAATTTTTATTGCAAGAAACAAAAAGCACACAACAACCTATACAAACATACGCATTACTAGCTATAGACAGACAGATGGAGAACATGGCACCATGTTCAGTTGTGCAAACTTTGAACCTACATGATCTAAAAACGATCGTACGTTATCTGTACAACACAAAGTCATACAGGAAATATTCTAGCATATTCCATATGAAATGCAAGGCATTACTAGGCACAAATACCAATATTCACATTAGAACTGTGCAAATGATAGCATTACTCAGTTCTTCCTAGGCTGAATCAAAGACATTGTATTTACAACATAGACTACATTTTACTGGAAATTATACTAAGGCACTGTTTGGAAAATTCATACAAGGCTACATTGTTTAGAGGTAAGTGCAGTGTGTAGAAAACAGTGTGAGGTTGTGGTTTTACATACGGCTTTTGATGTTCCACTCACTGGCTCAGTTCGACTTCTAGAAGAAGAAATAAAGGTGATCAGAACTTAAAATAAAGCACTGGTACCCAACAGAAAGCAGTGAAAACAGACTGTAAAACCTGAGCATCAAAACATTATGTTCTGATAGTCTAGTGAATGTGCAAATTTATTCGTATACATAAACTGTTCTCTCTCGGTACATTCAGTGCAACTAAAAAAAACCCCCAAATCCCATTTCTGCTTTGTCACCAATTACCCTAAGACTTTCAGATATCTACCATGCTTAGCCATGAACGTGCCAAAATACCAAATGCGTTACATATGCTATATTGACTCAAAATAGTAGCAGAAATGTCACCTGAAAGCAGTTCCTAGGGTTTTGTGTGATTGAGGATGCCCCGTGACAAAAAAAAAAGGTCTTAATTGCCAGAACTTGCTTTAAGATAATCTTAAAAATGCTACAATATTTTAGGAAATATTTATTACATTTGAAAACTGTATTTTTTTTGAAAAACTTTTTTTTTTTTTTTAAAAACCACAAGCTAATAACATCTCCTAATTGTGGTGGAGAGGCGTCGCTTTAAGAAGGCTGGAAAACATGACCATTCAAACAATGCTAACGTAGCTGATATAGAACTGGACTGTATGAATACATAAATGACAGCAGGAATCCTGTAGTCAGGATTGCATTTGAATTTCTGTAATTTTAATCAAGACACCTGATTCTCTGTCCTCTGTAAATCTTAGGAATACGGAATTAAAACCTGGAGCACAGATATCAGCTGAGAGTAAAAACGGACTTCGAAAGATAACTAGCACCATTTGGTAACGTGCTAAACTGCTTACTGAGTTTCAGGTTGGGAAAGGATTAACCATTCCTTCATTGTCCTCGCACAAAAGGCAATACGCTTTAGGATATTGTTCTTTTTCTCTTGCCTGAAACGGACATGGTCTTTAGGAAACTCACAGGAATCACTTATGAACGGAACCTCTGGTTTGCATGGTTCGCCAGCTGGCAACCCTTGGTCTTCCTCTACAGCTAGTGTGCAAAAACCCAGATGTGGGGCATAAGAATACCTGCCAGATCCCGCCCCCTCTCCTCCAAAAGCAAGAAATAGTCCAACACTGAGACTCAGACTCTTCTGAGATGGGAACAAATTAGAAGTTTACACTACAATGCCTATCTGTCTTTCCTAGAAAAGCAAACACATAGAAGAAGGAACCTCCCCACGCAGAGGGAACAGGATCTACAGCTTGGCTCTCAGAAAAATCAACCCCAAGAACAAACCCAAGAGGATCATCTTCAAAGTTACCATTGTTGCAGTTTGAGCCCCATGTCCCAGCAGGCCTAAAAATGTAAGTCTACTTTGGGACAGACACATTAAAATCTACCCCATGACGACACAAATGAACAGCAGCTTTCACAAGAAAGATACAACCGGAATGCCTCTGTAAGCTAATAGCCAGAAAAAAAGCTAACACACTGAAACCCCTCACAAGGAATACAATGCTTTATGGATACTTACCTGACATATGTTTTGCTGGTAGCTTTAACTCCTCCAGCAGGGAGTCTTCGAACAATTACTGATGAGTTCCTCGGAATCAGGCCGTTCTCATCTGTGTATTCTGAAAACAACACAAATACAGAAAAAAACATGAGTCGATTTGTAAGAACGTATAGTCATATGGAATTACACAGCACTTCAGAGAATCCCTTTACAGATAGAAAAGCAAAATTTTATAGGTAACATTGCGCTTGTATCGTCTCAACACACTAACAGGACCTTTCAAGAAATCTTCAGGTTTGATAATCAAACACAAGCAGCACAACCACCTTCTTTTTTTTTTCAATAGTGGGAATGCCAACAGCAAAACGGTCTCAAAGGTCACTAAAGGAGAGTCTGCTAATGCATGAGGTTCTTTCCTGATCTAGCTTCAGTTGCTTTTGCTTCTGTTAGGCTACAAAACCAATCCATCTCTGGAGAAAAACAAAGCACAGCAAAGTCTCACCTGCATAAACCAGATTCTAAAGTCTGACTCGCTTGCCCTGCAACAAAACAGGCACTTAGCTAAAGCATGACAACTCTGCGCCATTGCTTTCAGAGCTGTTCACTAACAACGATTCCCCTATGCTGCTGGTGCTCAAGACTGACAGAACACACAAGAGAGCCTGCCATCTCTGTCTATTCCTTGGAGCTTAGTCCATCAGCAACCACACTTCTCAGCTGCGCAGGGCTTTACATTTAAATGGAAACAAAACTGGCAGTGCTAGAATTTGGATCGCAGGCGTTTGGGGGTTTTTTGAGCTTGCTTTCACAAGTAGGGCAGAATTGGCTCCAACTGAAGGGGTACTTCCCCTCCTAAGCTAATCCTCTAGTTTGAATTAACCAAAGGGACAGGAATTTGTTTGATTCACTTTTTGCAGAGCAGAGAGACGCAAACAAAATTACTTATGAAGACAGCCTTGAAAAGCCTTTCGAAAACAGCGGGTGCCTGAAGCTATTCATGCTTTGCCTTGGCTTACACCATGTTAGTCTTTTGAAGAGGAGGAAAGCCTTCTGACCTTTTACATAAGGCCCAAACAAAAAAAACAACTATCTGACACACTGTGACTGAGTCAGCTCCAAATGCAAACATCTCTCCATAAGAATGGTTTTTCTATTGTTCTCACACAAGCTGGATATGACTAAATATATTTAAGTACTATCAGCAGCCATTCCCGGTAATCTGCCTACAGTTTTAAAAGCTAAAAGCCCTTACCTTTGCAGACCGATGGTCTGAAAACCAAAGATGCTGTCTATCTAGTCAAGCTCTCTCAGGGCAGTTTTGCTCAGTGGTCACACACAAAACAGGAATAGTTCACCATTAGTGCTCCAGTTCTCAGTATATTCCTCCTACAGGCAGGAACCTCTCTTAGACCAAAACACACCTTCCAGAAGACATGATTTCAACAATGAAAGGAAAATGTTACTTCTCTTTCCAAATGACAGAAGGCTGCTTTGAAAACTGAGAAATCATTTAGCTGAAACGAACTCCTGATCTTCCCCCCTAGGGAACCGAACAGCAAGCTTCCTCTGGACTTCAGAGTACTTTCCAATTGTAGGAGAAAGGACTACTAACGAGGAGAACAGAAGCTTTTAGAGAAGTCATCTCCTGAAACCAACCCCTAGAGCTCTTCTCCAAAGGAAAACCTAACCCTTACACAGCCACCTGTCAAGAAAGGCCTGGATGGAGAAGGAGCTCAAACAGTACTGAGGCCCAGACAAACCACTGGGAGATCATGCCAGCTCCAGTTCTAGAAGCCCAAAGCAGCTGTTTCTACCTGCTGAACGGAGTCATACAGAGTATTCTTTCTGGTCCACATCACAAACCACTGGCTTAAGATTTCCGAGATACAGGATAAGCAACAGTGGCTCCACAAAAAGGCAGGCGTTTGCTACGCCTGTGCCAAACTGAGGATTGTGGTAGTTCCGCAGAAGGTTACGAGTGGCAGCACCTCTCCTAGACAGAGACTGTACCTATGAGGACAGCAACCAATGCATTTCTTCACAAATTATGCAAGCCTGCAGGGGTCAATTGGAACATGCACAACAGGTGTCTGATGCAAAAAGAGGAATAAATCCTCTTTTAGTATTTTGTGACAATTCATTGACCATTAGAAGAGAAGCATTGACATCTGCCTTCTGAAAAGACTACCCTTGCACGGGGGCGGGGGGAAGGGGGGGGGAGAGAGAGAGAGAGAGATATGCTTGTTTTCTATCTACTTGTTAAGTGCACAGTGAAGAGAGCTCCAGCCATCTAATAACAGACTGATATAAAAATGAATTCACCTTAAGAGTCAATCAGTGCGCATTTAAATGGACCAACTGAAGAGTGACAAGAGCTTGGGGAAGTAAAGGCTTTTTTGGCATAGGACACTTATCACGGCACATATTTGTATTGATTTTTGTATTGATTTTGTTAAAGGTGAAGTCAAACAATGTGGACTAACAAGTTAACTTTTTTTTTTTTTTAAGTAGGAAAGGACTGAAGCTGGAGCACAATTCCTGAAGCCCCTGGAAATTTTTGTTTGCTCGATTTGAATTTAACAGATACCAGCTTAGTGTAACAGCTCTCAGACTAAACTGGCATCTCCCGGCAGGAACCTGTTCCCCACGGGCAGCAACATCCTCTAGCAGAGACTTGGCAACTGCCAGGACCTGCAAAGCAGCGTCGCTCTGCCTCACCGCATGACTCCACATCTGCAAAGTGAGCAGTGACGACTTTTCACACTCGTCCCAGCAGAGCTCCAAGAGAAGCTCCAAGATAGTCCTTCTTTAACTTCACCTTTAGGCAACACCACATTTAACAGAACCTAGTGAAGCAGATACTTTGTCTCCGCTGGATTCTGATTCCATACGAAAACAAAGCAACACGCTTTGTAAAACTCGTACTATGTCTATTAGAGTAACACTTCATGCGGTCACATATTTATCAGCATGAATTTTTCTTCTGCAACTTTGCTTCCCGTTCCTCACCTGCTAGAACAGAATCCACGTGTTTGGCCTATTTCAAAACACTTTTTCTTCTGGTGACGATAATTGGGCTCCGTCACAGTTTATTACCATCCAACATTCTGCTTTTAAGGCTCTGTTTTACACAGACCCAACTATCACAGGAGTGACGTCAGCCAGGTGGCCATTCAGCCTGCTAGCATTTGTCAAGCTGAAAGGACATTAGCAACTCAAGACAAAATTCAGAGACCCCTATGCAGCAAAGCCCTTAAAGCAAATGCAACATTTTTCACAAGCTCTTGACAATTTTCGTCACTACTACTAGAAGTAGTCTCTTCACCACAGCCATTCTCCTGAAAATAGTTTAAATACCTGTTGATAAACAGCCAGCTTTAGGTCCAACCACTTTAAAGGCTAGGGCTGAAGTTACAGTTACCACAGCACACATGTTCTTCTGTTCAAGTTTTAATACATGAAACAGGAAAAGGAAAACAAACACTAGTACGCATTTGAAAGAAAAGACTGTTGTAAGAGTGTCACAGAACCACAGAAAAAAGAAAACTAAGAAATTTAATGTGTAAGGAATGAAAACACAAGCCTCTCTCTTTCTGAAAAGTCACATCCCAAAGTCTTTAACTGCATTCAAACTTTTCAAGCTGGCAGACTACCAAACTGAAGTAGCATACTAAGGAATACGAAACCATTATCATCTCTGAGAATCAGGCACCATTTATTAGAATCAAAAGAATCTATGACTTCTCTAAGAACATTTCTGATGTATATTCACCATAAATGTTCTGCCATGAAACTTCAGGACTGCCCTGATACGGTTTACACGTAGTACGAGGGAAAAAAAACAACCACGGTTAGAAATGAAGGATGAAATCATGCTCAATAGCACCTGGATGACAATGTCTTTGGTGTAGACAAGACGTTACATGAACATGAAATTCCAAAGTATAATTCAGATACAGAGAACACTCATGTGCAACATGGCTTTAAAGGGTCTGCAGAGATTATAACTCACAAAGACACCCTTGATCCAAGATGTTGCTAGGGAGCAGTTTCTGCAACAGCCACAAAACCAGTTTTCCAATGCAGTGGAGTAAAGCAAGTCGAAGACAAAATTAAGTCACCCAAACCACTTTTTTTCCTTCAAATGAGCCATCTGTTCTATTTCTATCGCTTTCAGCTTTCTCCGCCAGATTTCAAAGAAATCTGGCAAGTTTGTTATTGTAAGATATCCTCCCACGTTTCCTTATCATTTTACCGAGAAGAATTGAGGAAAGCAAAACTTTTGGAAGCACTATATGTCGCACATCAACCACGCACTCTTCCACGCCTAGCTCCGCGTCTAAAACACAGATCTGAAGGTAGCTGTCAGAACAGCAACTACAAAAGAACAGCGACTACAAAAGAAGAGCTCTGTGAGGCCCCCAACACAAGTCACAGCCACTGATCGTGGCCGAATCGCATTATCGCTTCCCACCCAGCTTAATCCCCGGTGTCGCTTGCCCTCCCGGCCCCCCCGCACGCTGGCAGGATGGGCCCCAGGCTGACTCACGCTACATGGGGACGAGCCACAAAGAGCAGAGCGCGGCTCCCACAGGCTGCGGCCGCCGTGGGGCCGTCTGCGACGCTGCCTGCCAGGCGGTCCCCGAGGCCCCGCGCCCACCACCCCCACGCACCTTCTTTGCTCTGGGCGTTGGTGATCTGCAGGTCGCAGTTAGCTGCCTTCAGCTTCTCACGGCCCATGATCTGCCGCTTGAGGTCGCGCAGGGAGATGTGGAGGCCGCTGAAGGAGACCGTATCGTACTTCAGCGCCGACGAGAACTTGTAGTGGACGCACGACATGGTCGGGGCCAGGTGCTGCCTGCTCCGCGAGGGCGTCTGCTGCAGCAGGTGGTGTCGCGGCCTCCACGCCGGGTTAGGGCCCGCGGCAGCGCACGGAAGGGCCCAGCAAGGGGTGTGGGGCAAGCAGCACGGGCTGAGCTTGGGTGGGCTGGTGGTGCTCAGAGGCTGCGGCGCTCCACCATCGCCAGGCCGCGCGGCCTCAGGCAGACTCGGCTGGCGGAGGCCTCAGAACTCCGTCGCAGCGGCGCTGCAAGGCCCCGGCCCCCGCCCCCACAACGACTCCGGCCCGCGGCCCTCAGCAATCGAGCTGGGCCGTGGCGACGGCGCCCACTCGGCTTCTCCTCACAGCCCAGGCAGGCAGGTGGACGACGGGGAGAGGCCCCCGCAGCCCCGGCTCGGCCTCCGCTCCCTCTCACACGCAGCGCTCCCAGGCCTGACCGCTGGCTACGGCAACTCGGGCGCCCCTGCCTCAGTGCTCTGCGGAGGGGTTTCCCAGCTGCCAACTGCACAGGCTGCCGCAAGCCTGTCGCTGCGCACAATGGCACAATGGCACACCACACCCGCTCCCCCTGCATCTCACATGACCCAGCGCATTATGACAAAAGGCCCACGTCACGTGGGCGTGGCGGCCCCGCCCTCTTCCTCCGAAAGCCAAGCGCCCCCTAGGGGAGGGGGGGGCTTGTCAGCCCCAGGCCTGTCACTGCCCGGTGTCCTGCCACCCCCTGGGCCTGTGCTGTCCCTCCCGTCACCCCACGGCCCTTCACCACCCAGCGGCACCTCCCGTCGGCCCCTGGGCCTCTGCTGGCTCTCCCAACAGCCCTGGGCCCATCACCGCCCGATGGCCTGGCACCCCCCAGCCTGTCACCACCCGCTGTCCCCTCCTCTCAGCAGCCAGCCAGGGCAAGACAGCCTGGGGGAGATGCAGCGGGCTTTGCCGGCTGGCGCCCGGCTGCCTGTGCTGCAAGGCCAGCAAAGGGAGGGGACAGCTCACTGTCTTTGAGTCTAGCTTGGTGCATTTATGGAAAGGTCGCTCAAAGAAGCCAATGACCAGTTCTCTTTATTGCCATAAACCAATGTACTTCCCACCTGGGGCACATCCACGGCTGCTTGAACTCTGGGGAGGAGGACTACGAAGGAAGGAAGGAACTTGAGGTTCATTTAGCCTTCGTTTAGGTTTAGCGTTAGGAGGTGCCCCAGGACCTCCTAGTTCTTGCTTTCTCAATCATCACAGCTGCTGCTGCAACAGCCCTAGCGCATGAAATCAGGCCTTGAATTAGGAGGTCTACTTCTGCTGAGTCATATGCTACGGCTTGCAGATGTTTCTGGGCCAACTGGCTATTCCTTTCTCTTCATGTAAATAGAATAGAAAAGGCTTGTTGTAGCCTGGCAGGGCTAAGGAGGGAGCTTCCACGACTCCTTGCTTTACATCTTGAAATGCCTTTTGGGTTTCTGGAGTCAGAAAACCCTTTGGATTTCAGTGCTGTCCTCTACACCCAAGGGATAGTTAGTTTGGCTATTTGTGTCTGTCTGTCTTGTTAAGAGTGATTTGGAAGCCTAGCTTTTCATATGGTAGCCGTGCCTAGAAGCCTGGGGTGGAATATGGATTATATGGATTCAGTCCGTAACTCGGCCATCGCCACAGTCCAAACTACAGCAGCAGAGCCTAATAAGCCCGACTGTTGGATATGCACTAAAAGCCCATCCTCCACCAGAAATCAACTCTCCTGGGTATCTGTCCCACTGAGTTCTCAGTGCTACAAGGACGGGCCTCTACATTATGAACTCTAGATCTGCCTCTGTAGCTCCTATCTCCTGATCTCTATGGCAACAAGTGTTACAACCCTCTGATAGAATGTGGCACTAAGTTCCACGGTTACGGGTTGCAAAACTAGAAAGAGCTATTGCAAATGTGTCAAGAGAATTAGAAGAAAGCCAGTCATGAAACCGCAGAGAGTGTTACAGCCCTGCAGGAAGAAATCAAATTATTATCCCAAATTCTAATACAGAAGCGATTCGCCCTAGACCACCTTTGAGAAGTACAGGACAGACTATGTGCATTATTGAATAAGAGCTGCTGGGGCTTTTATGTAAATGAAGAGCAGAAAAATGAAACTGACAGAAACAAGATAAAGACTCACTTAAAAAGATTACATGAAGTAAAGCAGGGATCTCCCCTAAATCCCACCCCTAAATGGGTGGCTAACCTCTTGGCTCCCAGACTTAGGCAGAGGACTGTGAACTAAAAGGAGCTGGGTGGTTGTATTCACTCTCTTGTTTTGCTTTGTAATTATATGGGTGTGTTTACAGTGGTGTCTTACTTGATGACCTCGACTTACGACTTCAGTAATGAAGACTACAGTGTGACGCTGACGGTCAAAAGAAAAGGAGGGACTGTTAGGAAAATCTCATTATTGTACCAATTTGTCTTCAGAGTATGAAATTGTATGAACTTCCTGAAGAGATCTATAGTTTACATTGTCTACTGCACAGTCATGGTTCAGGCAGCATGACTAAAGGACCCCAGCTCACTGCAAGCAGGAGAAGGACAGCCCCCACTCTGAAGAAGAAAGGATACCCCTGCACTACCCAGACCACGCCAGCATCCCAGCCCCTCCAACACCTCTGTGAAACCCTCCCCTTCTCTGGCATCAGAGAGGAGCAACTGCAGCAAGACCCACTCCAGGGAGGTCTACATCAAGAAAGAAGCAGACGGACGGTTTTGCCACAGAATTGGAGTTGCTTTGCAAAACAGCAGTATCTGTGTGTGTTAAGTAGTGATTGCTCAAACCATGTTGTACCTGAACGCTTGAAAGGCCTAAGAACCCTGTGTAAATCCGCATTCGGGGTGCCCCGATTTGACTGGGACACCTCATGTGCATGAAGAGAGAATTACTCTTGTCATTCTAGACTTTGTGTCCTAGCCTCTCTCCTCGGATGGCACAGGCCAGTTGCCAAATTTTCGTGACAACACCCCTCTCCCCATTCTGAAAGTTATTCTCCAAGGCTGAGAATTGCCCCTAGGGCTGGCCCCTTCAGCAGGGGACACTTCACCTCCACCATCGCGCTGTCCTCCCGGGAAATCATTGTTCCGGAAGGACTCCTACTGAAACCGTAACTCCAACAGGACTGCCTCAAGTAGAGGAGAGCGATGCATCAGCCTCTCCTATGCAAGATGCTCCCCCTTTCGACCCCGGTAATACTTTAGCAGTATGGTTTACAGACACAAGTGCCCACTTGAAAAATTTTGTTTGGTGCCGTAAATCCACAGCCATTTCTGCAGACGGAAGAGCAGAGTTAACTGAGGAAATAAAAGGTTCTGCCCAATAAGCTGAGTCCCTGGCCATCACCCGAGCCTTTGAAGCTGGAGCCAGCACAGTTTATACTGACTCTGCTGCCGTATCGGCTGGAGCCACCCAGTGCCTTGGGAATGGGCAAGAGCTGCTGCACTCCCTTCACAGAAGATGCAGGCAGGGATACACCTCCGCTTGCGTTTTGCCTGGGAGAACCAGGATAACAGCAGTGGCCTCGAGCCTAACCTGGTATTTGGGCCCTGCTTTGCTGCCGTCCCAGGACTTAAGAAAGGCAATTAACAATTGCACTTGTGACCAGTACCCCCGGCTCCCGACCCCTGGTCGTACGGTTAGCAGAACGAACGCCATTTGATGAGGCAAACGGCCCTGCTCTGTGACCGAGCTGGTCACGTATCACATTTCCCCTCCTCATCAGGCCTCGAAGCTCCTCTGCACCAGGCAGATTTCTTCTTGCCCTCCCTATCGGCCTCAAGGCTCCCAGGCGCCAGGCCGACTTCTTCCCTCCTTACGGGCCTTGAAGGTCCCAGGCACCCGCCCAACCAGGCTGTCATGACCCCGTCACAGAACAGGGAAGCGCAGCAGCACACACAGCACCGTCTCTAAAATCAAGCAGCACTTTTTCCCTCTTCTCCTCCACGGGCTAACTTGGGGAGGAAATGACAAATGGCACCTTCCCCTCCTGCGCAGCAGAAGTTTTCTGCCTTGCTAAAACACAGAAAAACGGACGGGAATGGTGTGAACCTCAAGGACTTGCCTGGGTCTTCCGCCTGCCCTAGAGACCCAAAACTAACAGCGCTTAAATGACGACGCAGGTTAATAATGGGCAGCTACCCACCGGATGCCCAGTGGAATCAGCTCATTCTCCTGCTCTCTCCAACCCACAAACCCTTTAAAACCCCCACTGTCAGCCTGTCCTTTTGCTCATGTTGACATGAGCAAAGGGCATATGGAAACCCACTTCTAAATGGGGAACCCCTTTATCTATCACTGAGTCCAGGCACCCAACCAACCAGGAAGACAAACAGGACGAACTGGTGGACGGCAGGAGGAGGAGGAGGAGGAGGAGGAAGGGGATGAAGAGGACGAGGAACACAGAAGGAGAAGGAGAACAAGGAGGAAGAAGAGAAAGAAAAGAAGGAAGAGGAAGAACATGAGGAGGAGCAAGAGGAGGAGAAAGAAGAGGTGGAGGAGGAACACAGGGAGCACTCAGAAGAGGAACAGGTGGCACAGGACTAGGAGCAGGTGGAAGAACAGGAAGAGAAGAAGGATGAGCAGGACGAGGAACAGCAGAGAGAGGAACAAGATACAGAACAGGAGGACAAACATGAGAAAGAAGAGAAAAAAAGAGGAGGAAGAGGAGTAGGAGGAGAAGGGGGAGGAGGAGGTAGAGGGGCAGGAGGAGGGGAAGGCGGAAGGAAAAGGAGAAGGAGAATGAAGAGGAATGTGAATACGAGGAGGAGGAAGGTGAAGAGAAGGAAGAGGAGGATGACATACAGGATGAAGAGGAACAGAACAAAGAGGAGGCGGGGGAGCAAGAGGAGAAGAAGGAGCAGGAGGAGAAACAAGAAGAGGATGAGCAAGAGGATGAACAGGAGAAGAAGGATGGCTACAGGAGAAGGAGGATTAGGATGAAGTTGTGGAGGAGGAGGAGGAGGAAGGGGGAGGAAGAGGACGAGGATGAGGACAACTACAGCAACGACAAACGGGGCAAGGACAGACAGAAGGAGGAGAAGAAGGGTAAAAGGACGACAATGAAGAGGAGAAGGAACAGGAGGTGGAGGAAGATGATCAGGAGGAGCAAGAGGGGGAGGAGAGGAGGAAGCATTGCAAGCCAAATGTTCCACGGCACACACACAGCAATGTACAACGAGAAATTACAAACAAACATTTGTTTGTTGAACAAGTCCCCATGGTCACCTTTTTCTCCTTTTCCCTTCCAGGTGACGCTGGAGAAGCCCCAGGCACCTGCAGCCATTCGCTGTACACAACTCCCCTGATGCTGGGGAGAACACAACTGCCCTGATGTTTCATAAAACAACGTACCCCCACAGATTTTCTCTGTTCACCTGGAGCTGGGGGGAAGGTGTGTATGTGGGTGACGATGATCTGCTTTATCCCTTTATGTTTTATACCTCAGCAAAAACACTGCAAGACTCAGACTAGAGGACAGCACTGAAATCCAAGGGTAAGCCACCAAGTTGCAACAAAACAGGGCAAACTCAGCTAATTAATAGGCATTCAGCGTGCTTGCACAGCGGCTTCACAGGAACAAAGACTCAAAAGTGAATGGCAACAAGCAACCTCATGGCCAAAGCCAAGAAGTTTTTTGGACTGTAAAAAGGAATATGTGAGTAGCCTTACGATTGCACAGAAGGAATCAAGAATTGGAACACGAGGTCCTTCTCGGGCTCCCAGCCAAGAGGCACCTTTATGGCCAGCAGTAAAAAGGGGGTTTAGCCAGTGTGTACGTCTGCTGCCTTCTCTCCTGGACCCACGCGTGAACTAGAAGAGAAGAAAAGTGCAAGCAAATCCAGTTCGGTCAAAGTTCAAGTCAACATTTCAACAGCCAAAACTCTGGAGAGTTACGCTGACCCTTACTTAGATATTTAGTTTATCTTCCTTTCATGTGTAAACTAAGCACATTCCCTCCTACCCACAGTCTCTCCTCCCAGCCTCCCAGCTCTCCTACATAACAAACAGAAGCTCCATAAGCTACAACAGAAAAAAAACCCGCTCTGGTGAACACCAAAACACCCATGACTTTCTCAAACTCTTCCCCGCCCCAGCTGAGAGTCAAGCGACAGGATCTCCTAAAGCCTCTTCCACAGGCACTGCCCTGAAAACCCCCCACTGCTTCTCTACTAGTGCACAAAGAGATTGGGAAGAGTTTCATTTTGAAGGCGAGGTAGACCCTTGCTGAACTTAGACAAGTAAGTTTGAACGAGGAGAAGCCCTTTGCCTTGCATCTGGCAACCAACAGGGATGGGGACCCAGCACCACAGACCACTGCCATGCACAAACCACCACCCTACGCACAGGGAAAGCATGACAAGTCAGATGTGGTACCCAATAACGCCAAAAAATGGCTCTTCACACCACTTCTCTGTACGACCAGGTTAGTTCTTTTAGGCGGACACAGAAATCAGAAGTGAAATCAGAAGTCGTCTTCTTTCCCTGCAGTAGACTTGTAAGGAGATATTGCCAAAGAATGCAAAAGCAACCAAAAAAAGTTAAAGCAGGTACTTTCATCCTCACTAGGTGCCTGTCATTGAAGTGCTTCTCACATCCTCTTCTCTACTCTAAGGGTCCTCACTTAAGATGCATTGGAGTTACATTACTGTTAAGCAGACGCCGCTACCCGACATTTCTCTAGACTGAAGGCTGACAGCAGCGGACAAGGACAGTCCCTTCTGGATATCTCACTCCTGGCTAGAAATCCTAGAGGCTTCCTTTAAGGACAGAAATCCAAAGAGCTGCAATAAGCTTTTGAAATCAAGCACAGCAAACAAAAAGCAAACCAACCAACCAAAACTGGCAGGTAAACCTCTGAGGCACTAATGAGGAACAAAAGGTCTCCCGTTAAGTCCACTACCCCTCACAAAACAGACAAGTGGCTTAAAGAGATGACTGCAAAGAAACCGCAAATGGAAGATAACCCTGATCACTGCAGCACAAGCGACCAACAGGCAAAACGTAGCACTGACCTTCCTCCTGCTCCTCCTACGAGCTCTTCGCCAGCCACGTCCACAGCCACGCGCTCTGTCCCTGCCCCTCCCTTTCGCTCCCCCCTCCCTTCTCCCTCTCACCCTTTCCCCTCTCTTCCTCTCTCCTGCTCCCTCTCCCAGTTCTCGCTCACTCCGCTCTCCTGCTGCCTCTTCTGTCTCTCTGCCCCTCTGTCCCGCTCCATCACCATGCCTGGGGGGGTCCCTCCCGCTGTCCTCCTTCCTGCCACTCTTCCACACTCTCTCGCCCTCTCTCCTGCTGCTTAGCACTCTTGCTCTTCCTGCACCCCGCTGCCCCCTTCCCCTCCCGCTCTTTCCCGCTCTAGCCCTGGGCCGGCTCCTCACCACCACTTCTCCTTCCTCCACTCCCTGCCCACTTCCCCCCCGCTCTCCTCGTCCCTCTGCCCGTCTCCCGTCCCTCACTGCTGCTCCCGTCCCTCTCCTGCCCCCTCACCGCCCTGTCCCACCCCTCTCTGCCGCTCTCTCCCTCTCTCCTCCTCCTCCTCCCTGCTCCACCGGGGCTCCGGGGCCGGGGCAGCCCCGGGGAGGCGGCCATGGGGCCTGCGGGGGGGCTGGGCCGGGCGGGGGGACGGTGTCCCCGCAGGGTCAGACAGCAGGAAGGAGCGCCCCAGGGCATGCCGGGAGCTGTAGGCCTGGGGCAGGGGGCTGCCAGGCAGCCCTGCTCCTTCCCAGGGCATGCCGGGAGCTGTAGGCCTGGGGCACGGGGCTGCCAGGCAGCCCTGCTCCTTCCCAGGGCATGCTGGGAGCTGTAGGCCTGGGGCAGGGGGCTGCCAGGCAGCCCTGCTCCTTCCCAGGGCATGCCGGGAGCTGTAGGCCTGGGGCAGGGGGCTGCCAGGCAGCCATGTTGGTCTCGGCACTCGCAGTCTCGGCTCCAGCTGCGGCCTGGCTGAGGTGAGGGCTGGGGCTGCCCGTGAGGCGAGCGAGGCTCTTGGGCGGGTTCAGGGCTGTCTCCTGCCCGCTGGCTGCCCGGGGGTGGTGGTGGGGAGCTCCAAACCGCCCGGTGCGATGGGGTCCTGGTCAGCTGGAGCCGGGCCCAGCCGGGACAGCCCCGGGAGTGACCCGAGAGCTGGGGAGGGGAAGGAGAGGGAGATGGAGACAGACCCCCCTGGGCCCAGGCACCGGGCACCCCGACTCCCAGAGCCCCCCTGAGCCGCCACAGCATTTTTCGTTACTGCAAGAAGAGGAGTTGTGTGGCTTTGTGTTCACTCTGACAGGGCTTTCAGTACAAGGGCCCTGCTCAGGGACTGGGAATCTTCAGGTGTCTTGGAAAATCGCCAGCCAGATGATGATGGTTCAAGCCTTGTTTCCCTTGCTAGAAAGCACTTCATTTTTAAAGACGTCCTTGCACGGGCAAGATCCAGGCAGTCGGGATTGTTTCCTGTAGGGAGCAGCCGGATGAATCCAGGCTGCTGCCGTTCAGGGGCAGAGCTGAACACTTCTGCCTGCAAGTGCTGGGCCAGTGGTTTCGCAGGTCCAGTCAGCCCGACTGGGAGCTTGCTATCCTTGCTGTGCTGCTGCTTTGGCAAGGGCCTCGGGGTAGGAGGGGACAAATGTTCTGGCTTCCCGGCTGGAGTCTGGCACATTCACTGGGTGAGGTACGGACCATAACGTGTAATGCGAAACCTGCGTCCTTCGGGAGTGAAAAATGGGGTGTAGTATTTTCTGGGGATTTTTGTAGTTTTGGTTAGATCTCTGGGATTCGTGTGACCTTGAATAGCCAGTTGGTGGGATTTCAGCATACATTTAAAGTTAAGCGCATGCTAAGTGCTACCCTGAGGTATAGCTGGAATCCACTTGTGAGCTCCTCTTCCCACCCCACTGGAGAAAGCAAATCTTTTTTTATTTGGTGATGAAGGCAACTGAGGGAGTTGCCCTGAAGTGCAGCACCTTTTTTAACTTCAGGTCTAAAGTGGCACCAGTCCTACTGCGTAACGTGTCCTTCCCCAGGCTTTCACAAAAGGGAAAGGATACATCAAACCGACCCCACAAACGTAGCCAGCGCTTTTTTGATCTTACCTGGAGCGGCGGGACATGACCCTGCTGGGCCACCTCTGCCGCTCTGCATGGGAACCAAGGTGGTGTCTTGACATTCCAGGAGAAGGACTTACCTTTTTTTTTTTTTTTTTTTGTAAGTGACTTTAGAGACGTCCTTAGGCTGGCTGTGTTACGTTGGTTTACTGCAGAGTTGGTCGAATGGAGGAAAACAGTAAGCTCCGGTATTGCCTTTGGCGTTTTCTCGTGACTGTGTAGCTCATTTAAGTCACCTTCTCATGACCTGGCAAGCAGAAGCTATCACTTCATTTTTGGCCTTGGTCTAATGGTCACGACAATCAATATTGAAAGTCTTTCTGAGATTTGGATCAGGCAGTTTTAGAAAACTGCTTCTTGGCCACTGTTTAACTTTACTTTTTTTTTTTTTCCCCCCCAGTGTTGAAATTCTGAAAGGAGCCGATGAGTTGCCCTCCCTCAGTTTGCTGCCTCCCCTTTGGGGAGTGTGTTTAATGTTCGCTCCTTGGCTTTGCAGAGGGGAAAATCCATTAATGCGCCACCTCACTTGAATTGCTCTTGTTGGAAAGTGATTAAAAGCTTATTGCTGCCTCATCTCGCAAATGGCATGCGTTCTGGTTCTCATTTGCTGGGCAGCCCGTCGACTTGTCAAAGTACTCCGTAGAACAATTCAAATACTCAAAGCAGCGATGCTGATCTGAAGAGCTTACGTACTTCCTTGCTAGCGATTCTGTGCTTTTCTGTGCTGGAAACATGATTTGTGAGTGGGCTGTGGCTTTAACAAGGGAAGGCAAATCTGCTTCTCTGTGTATTTCCTTTCCACCTCTTCCCTTATCCCCTCCCTTTCCCTCTGTGAGGCTATTTTTGCAGTGTACCTTCACTGGTGAAATGAGCTCCCACAGCAAAGTGAGGGAAAGAGAAAAGGGGCAAGGGGAGAGGTGTCGCAGTCCTTAGTCTGCAGATGTCATACATAGGCCCTGTTCAGAAAATGCAGCATGTATGTGGGTCAGCAGTCCCTGCAGATTTTTATTCTTTATAGCCATTTCTATCAATGCAGGACGTCACACAGCGGGTTCACACGGTGCTGTGCTTCTTGTAGACTGAATCGTTTCTACCCTTGCTGCAGTCTGGAGGTAGCAAGTGCCAGCTGATCGATGAAGATGGAAGTGAAAGCAAGCGATACACACGCGATGGTGATCCTGCCCCAAGGCATGCTGTTTATTGATCTGGGAAAACACTGCCGTGACTCTATCAGAGGACAAGGTTTTCAGCGCTCTTTCTGGATGTGATACCCAAGGAGGTTTTTTCCCTCTGCGCGTGTTTCTGTGCAGGCATGTGCCTGAAGCAGAGGTGTTTCTCTGTGCTGTAATGGGGACTGAGGACAGCTGGGTGGGTGGGAACATGTGCAATCACGGAAGAAGCTTCCTGCAGCTGCCCTGCCGTGTACTTCAGGAGAAAACAGCTCTTCTGGTCGTTTGCTGCCATCGAGAGCTACCGAGTGCATGGGAAGGTACTGGGTTCCCTGCGGTCGGCACTGGTCCTGACTGGGTAGCCTCCCCCAGCAGCCAGTGCTGTACGCCCCTATCAGTTGTTAGACGGACATCTGCAGCTGGACTGTGTGGCACGTTCCTCTGATCCGTCCATTCTCCACCTTGCACAGCAACACATTTGAAATCCTGAAATGTGCTCTTTTGATTGCTGTTAATGTTCAAAAATCTTGTTTTGGTCTGGTCAGCAAGGCATTTGGAAAACAGCACTGTTGCACTGTGAGAATAAACCAGGTTCCCATCCTTCCCCCTACCCCCCACACTGTGTAGGATCCAGACCTTTTCCCCCAACCCCCCGATGTGTAGCTTGGCTTCGTTCATTTTGCTGCCTCCTACCAAGAATCTAGCAACCAACTGCGACGTGTGCTGTGTGCTCCAGGCCAAAGAAAGTTTTCAATGGTCCCAGTTTGTTTTATGCAGCCGTGCAGCATGGTACATTTGGGAAGGAACACTGCGATGATGTATCAGAAGTTACTGACGATGAGGTGCTACTGGTAGTGCTTTCTTTTCAGTGTCTGGTTTGGGAAAGAATAAACCCCAATATTCTAAGATACAGAACTATCAGAGAAAAATGTGTGCGAGGTAAGGAGCGCCATGCTGCATTTATGGCTAAATGTTTGTTTTTATTTCATTCAAACTAGAAAGTAAGCAGAGACTGTTTAATCTCCTCCTCCCGCCTCTGCCAGGGGCTTTCTCAGCTCTGGGGCCCTTCCCAAGGACAGCCCCACCAGGTGGGCGCAGTCAGCATTGCAGGCAAGAACAGGCAGCAGCCACAAGAGTCAGCACTGGGGGAGAGCTGGGAGCCCGGAGAGCCTCCCAGGGTCCCCAGTGCCAGCCTGGCCCCGTGTGTGTGAGACAGTGCCCAGAAGAGTGGTTTTGTATCCCTTTTCCCAAAGAGTTAAATTTCCCTTAAAGCAGTAACCACTGGACCCACTTGCCGGACTGCAAGATATCCAACAGATACTTTTGGAAATGTCTGTGATTTCCTGCATTTTTCCTGAAAAAGGCAGGTTTTTAACTCTCTTAATCGCCCCTATTTTAATCAAGGCATTGCTCAGTATCATCACTTAAACCAGACGCATGACATCCAAAGCTGACTTGGGATCCTTGTTTTGCCATCTGGAGAGCCTTGCACACAAACTTGTCCCCGGCTGTGTTGGCCGCTCGGTGGGTGAAGGTCACGGGTGACAGGGCAGGACTCCTTTCTGGTGCTCCTCCAGCCCTGTAGGCCAAGGATAAAGCCCTAACACCCTCGTGTGATAAAGCCTTAACACCCCAGTGTGCTGCTCCATGGACATGAGGATTCCTGCCTAAGCTCACCACACGTTTCATTGCCATGTGGCTCTTGGCAGGATATGAACGGCTCTGCGGTGCTGGTGGTTCCTCCCCTCTTTCAGCAAAAACGGCAGATTTCCTTCCTGTTGGGCCTGCCATAATTCCAGCGTCTTGGGGATTGAAAGCTGGAGCAGCATGTGTGCCAGAGACACTCCCGCTGCTTGGCTGGTGCCCACCAAGGGGAGTCTGTCTTCAGCCACGATGGTCATTTCCAGGGAAAAGAGCTTGTTTTATCGAGCAGGACCCTACAGGGAGAACAGGAGAGCAGGGATGCAGACCCAACATTTGCCACAAGTCCAGTGGAGCAGGTTGCTCAAAGGCAGCCCGCTGTGACTTTCTATGCTGCTGGGCCTGTGGGGATGGTCGGGGGACAAAGGATTAAACCTGAGCTACCTACCTGAAATACAGCTATCGCTAGCCTCGGTGCAAGTGGAGCCAGGAGCTGGTCCTGAATCCCATCAGTGCAGATACGTGCTGGGAGACACAGACAAGTGAGTCTGTAGGGGAAATTGGTGACTTGCACAGGCTTCTGCTGTCGGCCAGAGGGCAGCAAGTGCCAACGCTGCCTCCAGCCGTGCAGCTGCTCCCGCGTGGCCATGGGACGGGGCAGCTCTCAGAGCCCGGGGAAGAGCCTCTCACAGCTCCACTTCATCTCCTCTGCCAGCGTCTGGGTCCAAACGCGAGACATTGGACAACCCCCCCTGCCTCAGGCACCCCTGGGTAGAGACATCTCACCTGAGGTTCAAGCGCCTCTGGCTTCCATGTTTCAGTTTTCAACTCCTGAGCTCAACAGGAAATAGTTCAATATTTTTATAGAGATGTTCAAGATCTAGAGGAATTCAGATGATCAGGGAAAAAGAAGAATAAAATTGGAAAAGGATTCCCCAAAGTCTCCTTTGCAAAGAAAGGGCAAAGGCCAATCAAGCCTGGATGAACGGGGGGACTGTTCAGAGCCCAGACCAACACAGGCAGACGCTGAAGGCTGTCTCCCCTCCCTGCAGTAGCTGAGCTGCCTGGAAAAGCCTGTTTCAAAACAGCCAAGGAAAGAAGGGCACGAGGAGTGACTCTGTCCCGAGCAAAGCACACTCTGCTCCACTCCCCCTCCACTGTGCTGGCGCTCAGGCCAGGCTGCTCTGCTCAGCTGCGCGCTTGCTTGTGATGTGAAGGGGAAATTCAAGCTGTAACCGCTCAGCAGTGGTCATTTGTGACCAGGGGATGATCTGGCATGGAGGGCGAGAAGCGGTTAAGCAGGCTGGGAGCAGGAATGCCAGAGCCAGAAGGACTCCAGGTCAGGGAGGGAAGTTTCCTCAGCGCCCTGTTTCTTGTGAGACTTCCAAGGGTGCAGGGTGTAAGGGCCATCCCTCCAACAGTCATGCCAACTTTTGTCAAGTTCAGGTTTTCTGCAGCCAACAGAATTAAAGGCGAGTAGGAAATGTCGTTGTTCCCCGGCCACTGATGGTGCTATTTATAATCTGCCCAGCTGTGCGCATTGCCTTTTATTCAAATACAGTTCCTTCCTATGCTCCTGCCTGGCTGCCAAAGTTTGCTGGAACAGAGTGCTTATACAAGGCAGCGTAGTCATTACAGCCAGAAATGCCATGCCATACCATCCGATTCGAGTGGTTTGTTTGCATCTGGCTATTAGGAACACCACCACCATGTCTGTGGATTTCTTGAGTTGTAGGTAAAGCTAGTTACAGTCCTTCAGGTTGGGCTGACGTATGAGGGATGTTGGGTTTCATGAAAGCATGCGCTAGTTGCGTTTGTCCTCCTGCAACACATAGAATATCAGGGGAGGAAACAGAATCCCCCAGAACAAATACAAAGCTAATTCCCACCCCAAAGCATCAGGTTTTAGAATACCCCCAGAAGACTGAATAGGTTGACATTTTTCTTCTGGTTTGAATTGTTGTTGTTTTCATTCTGGGGTAAGGACTTTAATGTGCAGTTATTTGATTGGTTGGTTTACTCATTGGTTTTATCATCTTTTTTTCATTCCCCTCACAGAACAGACAGATCTCCTGTACGCATCCGTGCAGCTGTCGTGGTTTAACCCCAGCCAGCAACTAAGCACCACGCAGCCGCTTGCTCACTCCTCCCTGCCTCCCCCGGTTGGATGGGGAGGAGAATCGAAAACAAGTGAAACTCGTGGGTTGAGGTAAGAACAGTTTACTACTTGAAATAAAAATACAACAAAATAAAATGATAATAATAATAATAATAATAATAATAATTTGTAATGAAAAGGAAGGTAACAAAAAGAGTGAAATAAAACCCAAGAAAAGACAAGTGATGCACAATGCAATTGCTCACCACCTGCTTAAATCACTGCTTAAATCACTAACCCCCTAACCCCTAACCTAAGCCCCTAAACACTAAATTCTAACCCCCTAATGCCCTAACCTGCTAACCCAAACCCCCTAACTCCCTAACCCCCTAAACCCCTAACCCCCTAACTCTTAAGACTAAGCCCCTAACACTTAACCCTAACCCCCTAACCCCTAACACCCTAACGCCCTAAACCCTAACCCCTTAACCCCCTACACCCTAACGCTAAAACCTAATCCGCTAAACGCCTAGCCCTAACCCCCTAACACCCTAAACCCCCAAACCCCTAACTCCCTAACCCCCTAACCACTAATGCTAACCGCCTAACCCCCAACCCCTAACCCCCTAAACCCTAACCTAACCCCCTAACCACTAACTCTAACCCTCTAAACCCCTAACCCGCTAACCCTAACCCCCTAACAACTCCCTAACCCCCTAACTCCTTCACTCCCTAACCCCCTAACCCCCTAAACCCTAACCTAACCCCCTAAACACTAAACTGTAACCCCCTAACCCGCTAACCTGCTAACCCTAACCCCCTAACCCCTAACACCCTAACCCGTAACCCCCAACCCCCAAGCCCGCACCCCCCAACCCCCCACCCCTACCCCCCCCACCCTCCACCCCCCAAACCCCCCCAGCCCCCCCACCTCCCTCACCCCTCCCAACCCCCCCACCCCCCCGCACCCCCCCCAGCCCCCCCACCCCCCCAACCCCACCCCACCCCCCAACCCCCCCACCCCCTCCCCCCCACCCCCCCCCCCACAAGACAATTGTCTTGTCCATTTTTGCTTTTGGCTCATCTCCGGCAGGAGACGACGGCTGGCGGCAGCGGCAAGCGGGTCAAAAGCACGCGGGGCTGCCGCCGCAGCGCCTCCTCCACCAGTTGGGCCGTGCGGGGCAGATGGCGCTGGGGGGCAGGCGGGGTCCTCGCTGGGGGACTCGGCAGCGGGATCTGCAGGGGGCTCAGCAGGGGAGTCTCCGGAGGACCCTTGATGGGATTCTTTGGGGGACTCTCCACAGGAGTGTCCTCTGATGTGGCTGGAGAACTCTGCGGAGAGCCCTCCTCGGAAGTCTCCAAGGGACTCAGTGGCAGCCAGGCGGGGAGGTCTGCTGCCACCCCGCCCTGCTTCCCCTTGGGGTCCTGCAAGGGGGAGCCCGCCACCCCCCAAAAGGGGTCGGTGTCCCCCAGCATCGCCGCCGCCAGGCGGTCCTCAGGGCAGTCGGCCTCTGCCCCGTACTCCAACAAGTCGGCGAGTTGGTTGAAGGAGGCGGTGCTGGCGAGGCTGTCGGGGACATCGGGGAAGGAGTTTTCGCCGTCCACCAGCATGACCGCCGCCACTTGCTCCTTGTTGCAGCCGCCCTGTGCCCTGTAGTCCAAGAGGTGGGGGAGCTTGTTGAGGGAGGTGGTCAAGTTGGGGAGGTCGGAGAGGTCGGGGACATCGGGGACGGTGTCCTCGCCATCCCCCAGCCCCACCAACACCGCTCGCTCCTTGGGGCAGCCGCCCTGTGCCACGTACTCGGAGAGGTCGGGGAGCTCACGGAGGACCTGGGCGGTCAAGCTGGGGACACTGGCAGTCAAGATGGTGTCCTTGCTGTCCCCTAGCCGTGGCACCACCGCTTGGTCCTGGGAGCAGTCGCCGTCCGCCACGTACTCCGAGAAGTCGTGGAGCTCATTGAGGAGAGCGGTGCTGGCGAGGCTGTTGGGGAAATGAGGGACATCAGGGACGGTGTCCTCGCTGTCCCCCAGCCCCGCCGGCACCGCTCGCTCCTTGGGGCAGCTGCCCTGCGCCACGTACTCGGAGAGGTCGGGGAGGTGGTGGAGGAAGGCGGTGAAGGTGGGGCTGTCGGGGACATCGGGGACATCGGGGACGGTGTCCTGGCCGTCCGCGGTGTCGAGCCGGGTGAGCACATGGTTGACGGTGGTGTCCTCTGCCTGGTCAGGAAGGGCCTCGGCGAAGGCGGCCGGCCCCTGCTCGGGCAGATCCACGGGCTTCACCACTGCTGAAAAAGCAAAGAAAGGCAACCGAGCCCCGGGACGATGCAAGCTTTCCTTAGCTTGGCCGCCCACCTGTGAGCTCTGCCACCCCCCAAAACTACCCTTGGGCTTTGGCGTGGTTCTGCCGGTCGGTGGAGCCAGGGCGGGCTGGTGGGGGCTGGCAGCAGGGACGCTGTCCTTGATGGCCGCCCCGTCCTCATTGGAGGCCACTGAGGGCTTCTGGGCACTGCTGGGCAGGGTGTGGAGCACAGCGGGGCCCACATGCCCCCAATGCTGAGGCACGGGGCAGCGGGGTGGCGGGGGGCCGGGTCGGTCAGGGAGGTGCAGCGGGCAGGAGCCCGTGGGGTCCAGGGTCTCCCCCTGGACCACGGCCGCCGGCCCCAGCCCCCTTGGCTGGTGGGGCAGCAGCGTCCCCATCACCACGTGCTGTCCCCAGCCATAGGCAGGGGGACTGGGAGCAGGCACGTGTGGGAGCTGCACCCAGCGGGGAGGCTGCACCCCGGCGGGGAGCCGCGCCCCGCGGGGGAGCTGCACCCCAGAGGGGAGCTGCACCAAAGAGGGGAGCTGCACCCCGCGGGGAAGCTGCACCACGGGTGGGAGCTGCACCCCGACGGGGAGCTGCACCCCGCGGGGGAGCTGCACCAGCTGTCCCGAGGGTCCCAGGGGCCCTGGCACCCCATGCCAGACGCTGGCCTGCACCAGCTGGCCCGTGATGGGGTGAAGCTGGGCAGGCTGAGAGGACAGCGGCAGCCCCGGGACAGAGGGCAGCATGCAGGCACTGACCGGTGGCGGCATGGCCGGAAGGGTGCAGGTCACAGCGGGCACCTGCGATGCCATCGGCAGCTGGAGAGGGAACCTCTCTGTTGGGGGAAGCAAAGAGGGGTGATGAGGTGAGATAGTGGCGGGCAGAGCCGGCTGGGGGGTTACCTGGAGGGCAAGAGCACCAGGAGGAGCGGGAGCCTGCTGCTGTACCTGCCATGGCGGTTGGTCAGTGTGGGCTTTGTTGGGGGCAAAGAGCCTCCGTCCCCATGGCGATGGGTCAGTGTGGGCTTTGTTGGGGCAAAGAGCCTCCGTCCCCATGGCGATCATTCCGCCAGCACCTGCTTCAGCCAGCCTTGCGAGGGTTTGCTTTTTCAGCCCACAACAACTTCCCATCTCAATGATTTCCTATCCTGATGATGATTTCCTGTGCTGAATGATGGTTTCCCATCGGCACGATGGTTTCCCATCCCAGCGATGATTTCTCAGCCCCGTGATGGTTTCCTAGCCCAACCGTTTCCCATGCCCACGATTTCCCATCCCAAGCATGATTTTGGGGGGGAGGTGAATTTCCTGTGCAAGGGGAAGGGATGGGGCCGGCACCGGTGGCCCTGCGATGCCGACATGTGTGTGCTGCCCCATCGTGCCGTGGTGGTGGGGATGGGGGGGGGTGGGGTGCTTTTGGGTTGTTTTTGTCCTCCCCCTCTCTGTCCCGGGGGGGCAACTGCTGCCCGCAACTGTGGTGGAACAGGTGCTGGTACCGTGCGGCCATGATGGGGAGCTGTCACGAAAATTTGGCAGCTGGCCCGTGCCGACCGAGGAGAGAGGCAGGGATGCAAAGTATAGCATTACAAGAGGAATTCTCGCATTCGTGCGCATGAGCTGTCCCATTTGAACTGGGGCACCGCGAATGCAGTTTCACACATGGTTCTTACACCTTTCAGGTGTTCAGGTCCAAAGCAATTTGACCAGTCGCTGCTTAACACACACACACGCACACACAGGCACACGCAGGCACATGCACGCGCTGCTGTTCTGCAAAGCAACTCTAGTTCTGTGGCGTTGTCATCCCTCTGCTTCTTTCTTGATCCAGACGACCCTGGAGTCAGTCTTGCTGCAGTTCCTTCTCTCTGACGCCAGAGAAGGGGGGCGTTTCACGGCGGTGTGGGACGGTCTGGGGTGCTGGCGGGATCTGGGTAGTGCAGGGGTAGTGGCGGGCGAGGATCCCCGGTCCGGGGAGGGGGGCAGTGCTGTTTGTTCCCCTCCATTGGAGCTGAAGGGCTGTGCTATAGCCTTCGCGAAAAGAGAACTTGAGTTTCTGGGTGTGTTTGTCACGCTGCAGTGCTTTGCCCCAGTCTCACGTTTTCCGGTCAGTCCTGGAAACCGTCAGCTGAACAGTCCCAAAGCAGTGAGGGCGTGAGCGCGTTCTGGTTTGGCTCGGTGTAACTTGTGTGTCAGTGTGTGTCTGCCTTTGCTCGTTGCCTGCGTCTTTCTGTTTGAAGGGCTGACCTTTGGGAGGTTCTGCAGCATGGACTTCTTGTGCATCGCCAGCCTACTCTTTGGTGGGGCGGTGTGAGAAGCAGAAAAGGCCTTGACTCTGTGTAAGCACTGCTCATCAGTAACTAAAACCTCCTTGTCTTATCAACCTTTTTTCCAGCACAAATCCAAAATATAGCCCCATGCTAGCTAATGTGAAGAAAATTAACTCTATCCCAGCCAAAACCAGCACATTCTTTACCCCTTGTTCCATACCATTTATGTCCTGCTCAGCTCCCACACTATCCAATATTCTCATTATCCACCCCCCACCCCCACCCCCCATCATTTGATATACAAAGATATCATTCCCCTAGTCTGTGGACCACCCCTGTAAAATTTCTGTAAAACGTCCACAGATGTCCACAAAATGTCCACTGAGTTCATTTAGCCCATGAGTTTGGGCTCCATCTGTTATGGTGGTCCCTCAGGACAGGAGAGGTGGTGTGTTACGTGGAGTTCCTGGGCACCAAAGCCAGCTCAGGTCGGGTCACTGCTGCACCTGTCCTGCTTCTTGTAAGGCTTGTCCGTCATTGTTTCAGGTGGTTCCTGCTATAGTCATTCCTATAACATGCAACTCAAACCATGGGTTACAACAATTGAAAGGTGTTTCCGTTACAATCTCCAGCCCTGGTCCCTTTGGGCCAGGTTATAGGGTTCAACATGGCACCGAACTCCTCCCTTTGCTCTTAGCCTGGCTAGCAACTAGGGGTTCCTGCTATAGTAATTCCCGCAACATGCAACTCAAATCCCGGTTTGCAGCAATTTAAAGGTATTTCCATTACAATCTCCACCCGTGGTCCCTTTGGACCATACCGTAGGGTTGAACATCGCAATGATCTCCTCCCCTTGCCCCTGCTCCAGCTTGGACTTAGGCAGAGAGTGCAGGCCCTTAGGGGCATACCTGCTCCAAGTGGAGCCTTATTTATGAGCCACAGTCTCTTCAGGGGTATACCTGCTGCAGCACGGACTTATCCACAGCCACAGAGGCTTCGAGGCGTACCTTCTCCAGCATGGACTTATGCTTGGGCCACAATCCCTTCAGAGGTGGAGTTGCTGCAACACAGACATAACCATGGCCACAGACGCTTCGAGATATACCTGCTCTGGTGTGGACTTATTCACAGCCACAGCCGCTTCGGGGTGTCCTGCTCCCGCGTGGACTCATCCACAGGTCACAGTCCCGTCGACTCAGGTTCACCCTGGAGTTCCAGCCTGTCCATTACAGCAGCACAGAAACAGCAGCGATGGCCTGGCCGTCTGCCAGCCCAGGCGCGTGGCCCTTGCTGTTATGAAGATGTTCCCAGGACACAGCAGAGTAAGATGATAAGCAGTACAGCAGTACAGCAAGCAGCAAAAGCAAAAAGCAGCCACTAACAAGCACTAGACTCTAATATACAGCAAGGCAAGCAAGCCCCATGGCAAGCGCAGAAGCCTGTCCATTAGTAGCTAAACAGCAATACCAGCTAGAAATTCGATGTAGCCCATTCCAGTCAAATCTGTCATTATCTGGAACCCTTCAGGCCCCACGCTGGGAGCCAAAAGGACTGTCGGGGTTTAAGCCTAGCCAGCAACTAAGCACCACACAGCCGCTCGCTCCCTCCCCCCCTGGTGGGATGGGGGAGAGAACCGGAAGAGTAAAAATGAGAAAACTCGTGAGTCAGTTGAGGTAAAGACAATTTAATAGGTAAAGCCAAAGCTGCACATGCCAGCAAAGCAAAACAAGGAATTCATTCACCACTTCCCATCGGCAGGCAGGCGTTCAGCCATCTCCAGGAAAGCAGGGCTCCATCACGCCTAAGGGTGACTTGGGGAGACAAAGGCCATCGCTCCGAACATCCCCCCCTTCCTTCTTCTTCCCCCAGCTTTTTATTGCTGAGCACGATGTCATATGGTATGGAATATCCGTTTGGTCAGTTGGGGTCAGCTGTCCCGGCTGTGTCCCCTCCCAGCTCCTTGTGCACCCCAGCCTACTCGCAGGTGGGGTGGGGTGAGAAGCAGAAAAGGCCTTGACTCTGTGTAAGCACTGCTCAGCAGTAACAACAACATCTCTGTGTTGTCAGCCCTGGTTTCAGCACAAATCCAAGACATAGCCCCATACCAGCTACTAAGAAGAAAATGAACTCTATCCCAGCCAAAACCAGCACACCCGCCTGTGCAGTCCATGTCATTCTGGCACAGGGCTGTCAAAACCGACCGACCGACCTCCAGGTAAGTGACGGCTGGGAGATGCATATCCTTGCAGCTCGAGTGTCCTCTAGTGACAATCTGCTGGTCAGCTTTTTAAGCAGGGCTAGTCCAAAGCCTACACCCCAGGACACAACTGTTCCCTGACAAGCTTCCTTTATGTGCCGTAGAAGCAAGTGGGGAGTGCTCCTGGTTTGATGCAGCTCCCTTGGCAGATGCTTGTGCTCCTCTCTGTGTCCCAAGGTCTGGTCCATGCCTTTCCCCCCACCCAAGCTGTGCTACTGACTCTTGGGAATGGGAATACAGAGGGCAGATGGTTTCTACCAGAGCTGTGAAGTTCCAGCCAGCCCCTCAGGGATTTTTTCTTCCTGGTTCTTGCAGTTACAGGACCAATGCATCTCATGTCATCCCACAGAAGCACTGGCAGCTCAGCCTTGGAGCTGCCTACAGTCCCCCAGTGGGGCAGAAGATGGAGGGATAGGGAAAGGGGGAAGCCATCCTTCCTGCTCGTCTGAGCAGGCTTTGCAGGGGGCCTGTCTCTGACCCAGAGGTTTCGTCTGTCTCCTGAGGACTCAGGCACACTCTCTTCCCATTCCTCTTGCAGGTGCGGGCACCTCCATGTTGCCTAGGGTGATGGGCCCCAACACGGCGTACACAGCTGCCAGCCCATGCTATTCCATGAGGTGGAAGAGTCAGCGTGATCGCTTTGATGCAGATCTCTCCAAGGTGAGCTCTGCTTCTCTGCCTTTTTGCAAGAGCAGCTGAAGCTCCTCTGCTCTCCTCATGGCAGAAAGGCTCCAAAGCCTGCGGAATCCTTTCTTAGCACATACTGGGCTGCAACAGGAGCAAAACCCAAGAGTGGACGTGTCTGCTGGCAGGGCCCCAGGCTTCTCCTGCCATGACAGCAGGAGAGAGGAGTCTCTGCCTACACCCCCATCCCTTGCTTTCTAACAGTGACAGTTTTGCAGAACGTTTGCTGGGCAGTGTGTACATGCAAAGGGCTTGCTCTTACCTTGAAGCAGGCATAGTTTTGCAGGGAAACGGTTACCAGCTCCTGGAAGCATAATGTAATGATAAATAGTCATGACCTTGATTTTGTTAGCAAGTAGAATCAATCTTTGTCCACGGTTGATGCTTCCAATAAAGAGGAAGACAAATTAATCTTGGAAACATTCTATACGCCATTTGAATGTCAAGGGAGCGTGGAAAGAGATCATAGAGACAGTTTGATGGATGCTGCTTGTGGTACTGCAGTGTCACCTCTCGTAGACCATTTCAATATAGCTTGTTAATTGTCCTGTTGTAGGCAGTGTCCTCTACGGGATGTTGCTCTCGGAAGCAGCAGCGTGTTGCCAGCTAATAAAGCCTGGTAGGCGTAAAGATCAGCAACTGGTGGTTTAAGATTTAAGATTCAGATTCAGAGACTTGAAAGTCTTTGGATGAGCAAATGAGCGAGAGCGCAATTACGAGAAGCAATTTAAGTCGTGTGGTATGTGGAGATGAGAGAGATGGCAAATTCCTGTGGCTCTTACTGTTAAACTAGTAGGTAGTGCTGTGCTGTGATTGACAGTAATGGAATCAAAGCTGTGTTTGAGTTTCAAGTGTAGTTCTTCACAGTGCAGAAGAGAGACTAGGTATTTTTACTTTTGTTGCTGGCTTTATAAAAAGAGTACAGCTGTTGTATGCAGCTGTGAACAAAAGCTGGTTTTGAAAGACATCTCTGACTAGGTGCTGGAAGCTTTTGTTGTTGGCGTCATCTTACAGTGATTTAGACTGGGCTGGTGTTTCTGAGATGGATTCCCCCTGAAGCAGTCAGTCCAATGTATCTGTGGTGGTGAAGACACAGGTAACGTGGAAGCCCAGCTTTTGTGCTTGGCCTCTACCAGCTTTGCCTCTAAAGAGACAGACTTCCTAAGGGCGGGGTAGGACCTAGAAGCCTTGCTAACTGTCATCTGTCAGTGGCTAAAATTGGTACTTAAAGCAGTTTAAAATAGGTCTTTACCATGCAAACAATTTTTAAAGCTCCCCTGCAACCATGCCGCTGCCTCTGGACTGTGACTTTCCTGCCTTACGTGCAGCTGGCTGCAGGATGTGCAGGCTGTGTGGGATGTGGCAAAACCTATGTTGAAACACAGCTTGCAGTGCTGTGTTCAGAAGGAGTACTGGCTTCGGAAGAGCAACCATCAGTTTAATCATGTTCCCTGCTCTGACGCAGATTTTGTCTGTGCAAACAGAGAAGAGCAGGTTTTTTCTTTTTCTGAAAAAGTTCAAGATCACTCTTTCAAAATAAACAGCACCATGGGAAGTGGATGCATGCCGGTCAATGAAATGGGAAACGATTTGATGTGTAAGCCACATGTGAAACTATTTTCTGCAAGTCTGAAGCTCAGGGTTCCTCAACGAGACCCTTCCTCATAGCTATGTCAGCACAGCTGGGTGCAAATTCAGGGTCAAATTCAGCCTTTCCAAGCCCTGGTTTCCGTTTTCACAACCTCAGAAAAGCCAGTAGAGGAATACACTCTCCAAGTGGCAGAACGTACCTTTCTTTATAGAGCTGTATTTTTAACAGCCTAATGCTTCTTTGTTTGTGTTTCTCTCTTGTGTTTCTGAATTAGTTTTAGAATCGAAAAGATCTGCTTCAGGTTGGAATCTGGTTTGACGTTCATCGGAGCAGGAATGAAAAAGGATGATTAAAAGGTTCCATTCTGAATAGAAGATAAGCTCAACCTGCCTGTGAGGGGTGGGTGAATCTCATATTGTGTAATACTAGTAGTTCAGGCTCCTGAAGTGCTTTTCCTGCTAACCTTAGAGAGCTGTGAAAACAGCACCGGGAGATAAATCCGCTGACGTGCTTCTAGTTTCCCTGTACAATCACTTCTGGGGTAGGAAATGGGGCTGGCGAGTACTGCCCCTGCCACCAGGCAGCCCTGTTAGTGTGAGAAGGCCCTACAAGGGTGTAAAGTATGCGTTAGAGCTGCCTGCATTCATTGCTGGTTGGTAGCTGGAGGAACGGGTGGATTTGTGAGCTGACTTAGGGCCAGAGGTAGGGAACAGAGCACGGGGGCTGAATCAGTGGGGTCTTCCCTGTGCCTGATTGATTTGCCACGGATGGGACGGTGGGAAGGCTCTCGAACACAGGCGTCGTGGCTGCTGCTGAAGGGTCTGCAGGCCTTCCGATGCAAAGGCAGCTGCTGTAGGCCAGGTACTGCTCTCCTCCGAGCCTTTGGAGAGCTAAGCTGGATGTCGGCGATCCTGATAGCCCGGGGCATAGGGAGGTGCTCTTCCCCTAGGGAAGAAGCCTAGGGAGATCAGAGAGCCCCCACGTTGGTTTTGTAAATCCAACAAAGCGTCACTGTGTTGTGTTGCTGGACTTGGTTTTACTACCGGGCCATGAGCTACTGGTTGCTGCTGCTGCTTGCCTAGAGTGATTTTGTCCATCTTGGCAGAGATCCGAGCTCCGCTTTCTTGATGCTGCTCAGGTGCTTCCTAGGAGCCAGCCCAGCCCAGGCAGAGCGGATGAAGGGGGAAACGGTGTGTGGCAGGTCCCGCAGCTGTAAGCTTCGGAGTGCCTGCGAGCTTCCTGATCCACCCTACCCTAGTTGCCATCCTAGAGCAGAGTCTGTTCTCCATCAGAGCCCAAAGCAAGTGGCACAGCGGATCCTGCTGCTGACCACCCACGTGTCTTTGCTGTAGGTTACTGCTTCACAGGAGATGGTGCTTACAGGACCAAGAAAGGCTATTACCAGATGACGGGACGCACGGATGATGTCATTGACGTCAGCGGGCACAGGCTCGGGACGGCAGAGATAGAAGACGCAAGGGTAAGTTCCAAGCAGGTAGATGTCCCTTGACAGGGCATGTCTGTGGGGCAGGGTGGCCCTTTGAAAGAAGCTTTATGAATTTAGACAAGCGCAGGCTCTGTTGCCTTTGAACCCCTGCCCCTGCATACACACAGCTTGATGCATGATGCAGAATGACTAGCAACTGTGCAAAAGGAAACAGACCCTTATGAAGGAGACGACGAATGGGCAAGCGAGAGAGGCGTCACTTCGTGGGCAGTCCCTGCAGTCGAACTGTCAGAGCTGTGTTTCCTCTCCGGGACGTTGTACTGTTGCAGTTGTAATTTTGGATGCTGGTGGAGTCTCCATAAGGGATTGTCTCTCCCGTTTGCTCCTTCCCCTCCCTTCTGCTAACACCTAACCTCTTCTTCCCAAATCTGCGGTTCTTGCTCATCTGAACGAGCTGAGTATGCCTAAGAATTCGGCAGTGTTAAACATGAAGCGACCTTGATTCATGTGAGCTGCAAAGCAGGCCTGTCATTTGGAGAGAAAATAATATTAGCGCAGGGAATTGACAACAAAAAGTGCTCAGAGTATTTCTCTTCAAAGCTTGCCCTGAGTATTTATTTCTCTATTACGTGCCTTGCCTGCAAATGGCACTTAAATGTAACATTTGATAAACCTGAGCTGTGTTCGCATGGCACACCGGATCCTACTGTCTCCTCTGTGGGTAAATTTTTTGTCTGCGTGGGTTTCTGACCGTAGATAGAGGATCCAGTTCCTGTCCCACTCCGCGGATGTGTGTGCATGTGTATATTGAAATGTATTAATCTGCTTGGATTGCTCTGTGATGTTTTCTTTCGTATTTTACTCTGATTTAAGATAGCATAATCCAGTCTTTGGTGTGGGATTCAGATATGCAATTTCTTTTAGTCTGTACAGCCAAATTGTCTCCTTACTGCAGAAGACTGTTAAACTCTGAAGTGTGCCAATAAATCACTGTTGTGTAGCATAAGAATAAGAATATGCATTTGGCAAAACAACCCTTCCCCCCTTCTGGAAAGACGAGGAGGTCTGATGCTTTCTGCCTTCTGGTGTGCTTTGGGCACTTGTAAACAGCGGTCGAATGTGGACTGTGATGTTGACAGCTTCACTTTTGCTCTGCTGGCAACAGTTCCCTGTGGCACAGAGCAATGGAGGACTGGTTTTGCTTGTGATTTGGCCATGGCCCGTCACCACTTGGGACCGCAGCCGTGCACGCACAAGAGCACAGACAAAGAAAGAGAAAGCAGGTTTCAAGCTGGTGCCAATTCAGCTTGGTGTGCAGTGGGCTTAGCAGTGTGTGTAAGAGTACTTATTGGTGTGTTTAAAAGCAGGGCCAATCCAGTGAGTAACTGCTACTCCCAGAGACGTGGGCATGGCCGTGGCCACCAGCTGACGATGCAGTAGGAAGGCGGCATCGAGCTTTCCTGTTGTGCTTTCAGCAGGATCTGCCAAGGGGAGAGTGAGCTATGGCAAGGTGTTTTGTTCCTAGAGCAACTGGCGCCAACTCTACAGGGCTTTTTGCAGTTGTTATGCTCTGTGTCTTTTTGTTTCACTTTTTGTGAAGGCTGATCACCCTAAGGTCCTTGAGACAGCTGTGATTGGGTATGCACACAAGATCAAAGGAGAAGGTATGTGAGAAGCAGTGTTCTGACATGACACCTCCGTACACTTCCCTTAATTTCTGAGCTAGGTTTTGTGTTCGGAGGTGCCTAGGGAACGGGAGGACAGTTATCCTTAGGTTGACTGGTGTTGCAGCCCCAAGAGGCAGACACAGCCATGAAAATAACTGCATGTTCCTAAGCTGGGGGCAGGTATTCCTCCCTAAACTGTTTTCGCACATAGTATTTATGTATGTGGTAGAGCTTCCTTAAAAAGGATTGTGCTCAGAGATGCCACAACCTTCAGTGCGACTGAGGGGCAGAGTGGCACTTGCCACTGCCCAGCCATTTTGCATTGACAATTGGCATCAACGCCAGATCCCAGAGCACTGGCTGTTCCTGTTGCGTAACTCTGAGAGCTGTTCAGCCTGGCCCTGGGAGCACTGATGAACTCCAGGCTCTGTTTCAAGCCTGCTCACCTTTCAGCAGCTGCCTTTGCACAAAGCTGCCCCTTAGCTGCCCCCCAAGGCCCGTCTGCATCCATTCCACTCTCGGCTTGGAGGCAGTGACCAGACCGCTTCTTTGAGGGGCTCTGCTTTAGTCCCATGCTGGAAAGGTGGACACCAAGACACAGGTTACAGCGTACAACAGGAGCAGGCAAGGGTGGCTCATTCAACTTGGAAGAGCCCAGGACATCCTCCGTGGATTGGAGCAGCTCCCAGAACTTGCAGGTTTGCAAGGCAACACCTCTGTTTCCCTGTGTTTGGGGGTCTTTGCTTGCTTGTTTGTTAATGCTTTGGAGTTTTGTAGCCTGCTGGCCTGATCACGTAGCAAAATGTGAGACCTGCTAGCGTCTCTGTTCAGTGCCTGAGAACTCTTTACCAGGCTCAAGTCTATGCTAAAGGCTTTGAATCTGCTCCTAAGTCCTTTGCAGGAAGCTCAGCCAAGACATTTAACATTCTTCTGGATATGAAGGCAGGCATGTAGTCTGCCAGCTATACTCAGGCAGAGAGAAACATCAGCAGACAGGAGTTATCCCTTGAGTAGGAGACCCTGTCGCTGGCGTGCAGTATTGTGTGCTTTATATGCCTGCCCTGTAAAGGGGAATATGAATGTCTGTTCCGGTAATGTGTTGAGATCTGTGTCATCATCAGTGCCTGAGTTTTCAAGTGTTACTAGCTTTCTAGTGCAATAGTGAACAGCTTATGCAGGACCTGATTCTCCAAAGAGCTGTGCGTCCTGCAGAACCCAGCCTGGACATACACAGCAATGAGTAAATGGGGAACAAAGTCCCCTCAGATAAGAATAAAATTTGTAGCACAGGGAACTGATGCTAGTAACACTCCTTTCCTTGGACATAAACTAATGTGCTCAATGGTCTGGTATTTCCCAGGAGCCTCAAAGGAGCTGTGGCCATGAGATAGTGTGCCAGCTTAGGACAGTTCAGCCAAATTTCCTTGTGTTTTCCAGCAGGACCCAGGTTCTAATAGAGGTGCATCTTTCCCTTCTCTGCAGGTGGTGAAACATCTTCCTACAACCCGATCAGAGATCCTCATGAGAAGGCTGCTGAGGAAGGTAGTCACTGAACAATCAAACAACGTGGGAGATGTCACCACACATGATGGTCCAAGTGTTGTCAAGGAGATATTGGATGCTTAGCAGAAATACATGGAGAAGAGTTCCTCCTAGCAGATGGCTCTGGAATCTCTCTCCTCTGGAAATGCGGAAGGTCTCAAATAACCAGCCAAACGACATAGTTCTCTCTTGGTGTTTTTTAAAAATCTCTCTGTTCCCTGCTAGGGGAACAAGATTTTCCGCTCCACAGCGTATTTTGAGATGCACAGAGCTAGGAGCAATCTGCAGTTCTGCACAGTCAGTGAGCTCCCTTTCATTCCTTTTAGGGCTGATGTAGAGCAGCCATTGGTGGTTTCCATTAGCTATGATGCAGTTTAATACTAGCTGAAGCAAGATGCAGACGTTAATGGTTCTCATTGTAATGTTACTGTACAGGGAAATGTCTTTATACAATACCTCTGCTGTTTTAAAAGAAGCCCTGGAATACACTTCCCCAATTTTTCCTTCAACTTGGGTATCCAAGTTTAAGTAGCTGTATTTCACTGCAACTGTGATGCCTTTTCAGCAATGCTGGATATTCTAGTAGTTGTTTCACATGTGTTATTAGGGAACTAAGAAGGACATTGCTAGTCTGCTAATTCTTTCTTGTGTTTACCTAGTCGTAAACACTTGTGTTTACCTCCTTCGGGTTTCCTCGTAAGGATTGTGCTGGGACTTGCCAGAGAGGGTGGGCTTGTGTCCCTTCATGTCCCACCTAGGCAACCCAGCACTAGCACTTCCAGCCGCAAAACTGAGCTACAAAGCCTACTGCTGGGCTCCCTTCCACGTCCTCCGGGCACTGCCAGTTGCGTACAAGGGGTCTAGTCCCATGTGTTTTTATTCTGCTTTGAGAACCTGAGATCACCAACTGGGTTTGTGAAATAACTGTCCTCTTCCTTATCAGTGATGACAACTGGATCAGCTGTAGGAATGGACTTCACCACTTCCTTGGTCTTCCAAGTTTTTTCTCTTTATAAACCACCTGTGCAAACACTGCGCTGCCCAGGAGAGGGTGAGAGAATGTGTGGATGATGCTAACGAGACCTGCAGTGAAATAAATGAGATTCCTCTTTTTTCTTCCAGAGGACTTGCTTGGAACATCTGTTTGAAAAGGGAAGGTGTTAGCATTATGTTCAGCCCGAGTCCTTCATGAATGCTGCTGATCTCAAGTGGCTTAGTATTTCTCCTGTGTTCATAAACAAATGCTTCCTGGCTATTCTGCCTTGTTAACTTAGGTGAAGCGCATGGGAGAGAAGGAGGAATGTCTGGAGAATGAAGCCAAGATGAATATTTATTTGTCTTCACTCAGAAACATCCAAAATGCTTTCTTGTTAGCCTGCTTGAATATGACACAGTAACAAAAGAACTGAAAGTCTTCATGGTGGGGCTGAGGTTTCCCAATGGTGTCCAGCTCTCTCCTGCGGAAGACTTTGTCCTGGTGCAGGAGACAGCCATGGCTAGTATCAGGAGGTGAGTATGACTTAGCTGAAATTATTGGTACTCTCTGTTTAGAGATGGTGTGAATAAATGAGTTGAATGACAAAAGAAATCCTACACTCTCTTCATGCCTAGTTAGCAACGGCAAAGAAGGTGGCCTTCCTCAATACTTAATTTTTTTCTTTCACTGTAAACATCTGGACTGCATAATCTTTCCATCATGGGCTCCTTGAGCACAGTGAGTAAGCTGACTTTTTCTGGGGAGAGGAATGCGGCTCTGCTGCATTTCCCTGTACCAAAACAAGGAAAAAAATAAATTCTTTTTATTTTTTGAAGTGAATTCCTTTTGGGACTTTTATTTATTACTTAGACTGCTTGAGTTAAGATGTCCTAATCCTACTATCTGTAACTTTCAGGTATTATGTGTCTAGTCTAATGAAAGGTGGAGCAGATATGTTTGTTGAGAATATGCCTGGTCTTCCAGATAATATCAGGTTAAGCAGCTCTGGAGGACATTGGGTAGCTATGTTAGCTGTCCAGCCCAATCCTGGATTTTCTTTGTTGGACTTCTTGTCTGAACAACCATGGATTAAAAGGATGATATTGAAGGCAAAAAAAAAAAAAAAAAAAAAAAAAGACATTAAAAAAATCACCTTTAGTATAGGAATGGAAGTGATAAATACTCGTTTACTTGTTTGTCCAGTTTCTTCCTCTTCACAGGAAGATTTTTAATTTTTTTGTAGTGCCGTGGTTAAAACTGTTGTGGTTGTGCCCAGGTAGAACGGTCCTTATATATTCATAGGCAGTAAAACTAACATTTGCTTCTCTGAGTAGCAGGTACACAGCTCTTAAGTTGCCTTCCATCCTGATCTCAGGAAAGAAAAAGGGATTGTCTCTGCCCTAGCCGTGCAGCAACACAGAATCTGCATTTGGATATGTGAAGATTCCACCTTTGTACCCAAAGTGCCTGAACTACTTATTGCCAGGCGTCTGGAGAGCATTTGGGAAGTCTGACCTGTTCTAATGACTACCCTAGGCATCCTAGGAGGCAGTGTGTATGTTATGTATGCTGCTAGGTGACACTTTGTTCTGACTCAGTATGCCTGTTGTTATGTCACACCCCCCTTTAGGATGAAGATGAGCAAGAATAATGTATTTTGTAAGGGATATCTGATGCTAAAGAAATGGCATGGTGCTTTTTAAACAATACAGAGACTTGAAAATACTTCCGTTCTCAAAAAAAAAAAAAATCAACAAGCAGTGTTTGGGATGGAAGTGCCATTTCAGCTAAACAAACTCTGTGCTGTCCCTGTAAAACCTGTTGTCTCTCCTGGTGCAGTGCAGGAGCCTTAACAAACTGATGCTATGGGGAACAGAGCATGATGCCTGCTGCTTGACATCAGCTGCACCAGAACAAGCTGATGTCTCCTGCATGGACATCCTTTCAGCCTAGTGCTGAAGTAGAGTATGCTTCTGCTGGTCTTTTTTTTTTTTTTTTTTTTTTTAAGTTGGCTTTTCAGATGTTAATGGTTAAGCCTGTGTAATAGTGCTTACTCCAAATGTGTGCTTATGTTCTTAGCTGCTTCTTCCAAGGAGTGTGGAATGGTCTTTGACTGTCTAAGTGTCTGAGATCTAATTGTGGAGAACAAAATCTTTTCTTGTTAATTTTCTTTTTTTTCTTTTCTTTTAGTTGCTGAGTCAGGGAAGTGTGGCAAAGTTTGTGCCCAAATATAGCCTTGTTGTTGAACTTAGTGAGACAGGATCCCACAGAAGAAGCTTTCGTGATCCCAATGGTGTGACGGTAGCTTATGTTAGCGAGGCACATGAGCACAATGGATGTCTTTACCTGGGCTCCTTCCGGTCTCCATTTATTTGCAGACTTAGTCTTCAGCATGTTTAACTGTCCATCCATGATAAAGTGCCACTGTCCTCTAATATTCCAGAGGTACGAAGGAAGCACGTGCTTGAGGCAGCGTGTGACCAAGGACAAAAAGTGAAAGACAGTCTGTTAACGTGCAGTAGTACTGTTCTGTTGCCCTAGGAAAAGGTACGACTTGCTGTACCTGACCTCTTCTTTGGTTTGACTGCTCTTGCTTTGGAGTTGACATGCATAATTATTACTATCTGAGGAGCATGGTGGGGTATTTTCATACGGTTATATGCCCCTTAAAGAAAATCCATTGCTTTTCCGCACCCAGCCCTGTTTGGAGTCATCTTAGACATCATCTGTCACCTGTAGTGCAACTGTATGTCTGAAGATGAATGTGGACTGGAAGGGCCCCTGTAAAATCTAGCGATAGTGGCCATGGAAGGCTTTGGTGGACAATCTTGGAATGCAGTAGTAGCTCATGGATGCTTTCTGGCGTCTCCAGAGGAGATGGTTTACTTCATCTGTTAACAGATACTCCGCTTGGTAAATCCAGAGAATGCTTTTCTGTCAACTACTACAAAGGCAAGACTGTTCTGTTACATTTTAAATAAGAAGTTTTGCATCTTGAAGAAGGGGTTACTTCAGCTGCTCTGTGATTTGGTGGATTGATTCCTGCTCTGGGATTGAAGACTTTGTTGCTCTCTCTTCTTCTGCCCCTGGGTGACAGTCAAACATAAACTTACGTTATTGCTCCACTTCCTCACCTTTGAAAAGGCAATAATCAAGATTTGCTTGATCTAGAATGAAAAGCACCAGAGAAGGGGCAGATGATGTTAAAAACGTCATCTGCTTTCACTGGCCTTCTGCGCTTGTCTTTATTAATGGAGGGGTATGCAAATGGCAGTGATTCTTTTCTGTCCGTGCTTCTGTCCCCTTGTTCTGTGTTACTAGCAGGCTGCAGCAGTCCTGTGGTAAGTAGCGGATGGTTGCTGGGTCAGGCTGACTTGTTCCTGTCCAGGCCAGGGGCTGCAAGCCCTTTTGCTTAACCTGGTGGTTCCTGGATTCGGGAGGGAGCTCAGTAAGCGGCAAAAGAAGCCTAGTAGCTGAGTTGCTGCAGGCTCTGACCTTTGGTCCAGCTGAGCTCTACCTTAATAGTTTGTGGGCAGAGATGGAGTGATCCTGTGGTAAGTTGGGCAGGCTGGAGAGGTGTGACTGCCTGAGCGGGGACAGACTTGTTGCTGTGTGAGCTCTGAGGAAGGGCTGAGAGGCGGGGGGCGGGATGAGAGGTGGGGGGCGGGACAGAGAGGTGGGGGGGCGGGACAGAGAGCCAGGAGGGCGGGACAGAGAGGCAGGGGGCGGGACAGAGAGGCAGGGGGCGGGATGAGAGGCGGGGGGCGGGACAGAGAGGCAGGGGGCGGGACAGAGAGGCAGGGGGCGGGATGAGAGGCGGGGGGCGGGACAGAGAGATGGGTGCGGGATGAGGGGCAGGGGGAGGGACAGAGAGGCAGGGGGCGGGATGAGAGGTGGGGGGGCAGGACAGAGAGGCAGGGGGCGGGATGAGAGGTGGGGGGGCGGGACAGAGAGCTGGGGGGGCGGGACAGAGAGCTGGGGGGGTGGGACAGAGAGCCAGGAGGGCGGGACAGAGAGGCAGGGGGCGAGATGAGAGGCGGGGTGGGATAAGAGGCAGGGGGCGGGATGAGAAGTGGGGGGGCGGGACAGAGAGGTGGGGGCGGGATGAGAGGCAGGGGGCGGGACAGAGAGCTGGGGGGCGGGACAGAGAGCCAGGGGGTGGGACAGAGAGCTGGGGGGGCGGGACAGAGAGCTGGGGGGGCGGGACAGAGAGGCGGGGGGGGAAAGAGAGCCCCCCTTCAATGATTCTTTGAAGCACCAAAAGCCTTTCATCCTCTCCTTTTACCTCGCCTAAGGCTTCCTCGACTGAAAGACTTCTTTTCCTCACTGAATAGAGCCGGGATGCTCCAAAGCCTTGAGCAGGGTTTTGAACTCAGTCAACATGCTTGGGCTTAACTGCCGGGTCCTTAAGGGTGCAACATCCCTTGGCTCACCACCCACCCCGAGAACAGACACAAACCCGCTCCTCCTCCAAAGCGCAATTCACAGTGAGGGCTCCATTCAGGGCTCTCACTCACTCACGGCACAAACCGCTAGACGTGAAGGCTGAATTCAGACCTCAGGCAGATACATTCAGTCACTAACATGCAATACCAGCATCAAGACGTGACGGTAGCATCGTAGCTTTGCTTTTCTCTTCGGCGGAAGCATTGGCTTCAGCCACACTGCCAGTCTCCTTAACGCCTAACTAGTTGACACACCCAGTAGAAACACAGGTAAGCCCCCACAGCCAAAGACAACACCACTCACCCAAGCCTCTAAAGAGCAGCACAACGCTAGCCGAGGTTGCAGGAAAACACCTGCTTCTACAAAACAGAGTTGGGCTGAAGATGTTCTGGGCAGTCCTTGCGCCATCACAGGCTCTTTACGTGCCTGGCACCCTGCCTGAAAAGAGCATTTGGGGGCACTCAAAACCTTAGGCTCTCTTTGGACCTTCCACAAAGACTTGGGTAACCAATCCCATTTGCTTCCAAGTGCACTGAAGCTATGTCTAGAAAGAATTGCACTCTCCACTCTTTTTCAACTGACTTTTAAGCTCCAGACCAGTTGAAAGAGAAGACGGCCACTGGACACTGGAGGGACAAAGAGGTGTGCAAGTAGCATTATGGACATTTGGCAGCATTACAAGGACACGCAACGCAGGAGTCGGGGAACTTGGTTTTGCTTGCATCAAGCTTTTTAGGATCCCTCAGCAAGACAAAAGATTCTCTTCACTAGAAATTTGACCATCACGTGCTGTAGGCACTCCAAACTGCGTGTTCCCCCGCTACTAACTGCGTGGGGAAAAGACGGGGGTGCGGGAAAAAGACGGGGGCACGGGGAAAGATGGGGGCGTGGGAACAGACGGGGCGCGGGAACCAACAGGGGCGTGGGAACAGACAGGGGCGTGGGAACAGACAAGGGCGTGGGAACAGACAAGGGCGTGGGAACACACGGGGGCGCGGGAACCGAGGGGGGCGTGGGCTGTTTTAGCTTTGGAATTTGCAGATTCAGGATGTGAGGATGCTCAGAAGGTCCCTGCAGTTTTCACCACAGAGCTGATGGCTGGAGAGTAAGACAGCTCTCCCTGTGTCTGATACTAGACGGTTTACTCAAAATTCCCAGAGCCCCACTGTTACATGACTGTCTTTAAGCTTGTTTGTTTGTTTGTTTGTTTTTCCTGAATGATGATAACTTGGGGTTCTTAAGTGACCAGATCCAAACCCATAGGCAAATTGACGTTTCTTCTTTCTATTAGGTTGGCATGTGTTGCTCACAGGTGGGTATGCAGCAGAGCACCCATCCTGTGGGTTTGGGGCTGGCAGTATGAAGGTGAGAGACAAAAGGCAGGGAAGAGAGCAGGAACCAGAGTGTGGTGATTGCTACAGAGGGTTTTTAGCAGCAGGCCTGAGCTTACTTTGGCCATGCTCAGCACTGCCTGACGTGTGTTAGTGCCTCACCCAAATCGAGACAACTGCAAAGAGCCCCTAGTACCTCAGGTTGGTGGCGGGAGTGTGAAACTGATACGAGCCCCACCGAGGCCCTCTGGAGTCTTTAAAGGCACCGAGGTGCTTGTCCCAAGGACAGAGTGCAGGCTGTGCCCTTGGCCCTACTCATCCCCTCTCCTTTTTTCTCTTTATCCTCCTGTGAGCATGGCCCACAAAGCCTCCTCTTCATCCCTTCCTCAGGCTGGGGGTAGGGAAGTACTGCTCTTGCCTCCTCCCCAAGGATACTTCTCCCCACCTCTGTCTCAAGGAGGGAAGGCAGAGCAAGTGCAGCCTGTTCGTCCTCCTTCCTGAGGTCAATGAGAGATGGCAGCAAATGGATCCCTTCCCGTACTGCTGTGCTCGAGTGGCTCCTGTAACCCAAGAACAGCAGGAAAAACGCAGCCCATGAGGTCTCTGCCTGAGTAGGACAGATGGCCATCTAAATACTGCTCAGTGGCAAATGGCTTTCCAGCTAAGTGGAAGCTGCTCAAGAAATAACTCTCTTTTCATAACAGAGGAACATTATGTTTTTGTCCAAAGGAAAATACGCTGCGAAGAAACTTGTTATTTAAAAAAAAAACCCCAACCCTCTGAAAACCAAAGAAAACAAGGTCTCATGGTTGATGCACACTTGCACGGAGCAACTATTTCTTGCCAGGCACTTGTATCCTACAGGTATCATGGTTTGAGTGTTTGACTACCTGAGCTCCATGCTGGTGCATTCAAAGCTTTCTTGCTGATGCAGCTCACATCAGCAACAGTGGAGGAAATCAACAGCCACAAAGGAAGAAAGAAAAAACTGAACTCTGAAGAGGGAACAAGGTATAGAAAGAAGCAGGAGATGCTGATGTTTCAGGTCCTGCCTGTGTCTGAGCTTTTGAAATTCATAAGGACTCAGCTGACACTCTACAAACAAAAGTACATTTCCCTTCACTCAGTTTTTAAATTCTCCAGAGGTCACAGATGTTGCAAACAGACAGTTCTTGGTATTAGCTCTGTTGTACGTGGTGAATGCATACCGCACTCCCCACGCTTGTGCAAAAAATTGAACAGTCAAAGCAGAATCTAGTTATACATTCCAGATATAACTACTGCTCGGTTCAATATATTCGTCCCCTGGTATTGTTCCATAGCCGCTTTCATCAATAGACATGAACAGTGCAATACACAGTAAAGGTAAATTGGTATTCATATGGTTATGTAGATTTGATGACTCCCTAAGCAAACCGTCAATGGAAGTCCTCTGGAAGGGATGAGCTTCCACATTTCTCTCTCAGCAAACTGGCTGCAGATGGGGTCAGAACATTGCAAAGGCTGCCCCATTCCCAGGAGAAGCTGGGAACCTGCTTCAGCTGTTGCTCTGACTCGTAGGTTTTTCTGTGAAGTACGTACGTGCAGCTGCTGCAGGGGAGAAGCACCCAGCGGATACAGGACGTATGGATCTTGAAAGCTTGTCTGTTCTGTGGGATTTTGGAACATGTTGAAACGCTGGTTTTAATTGGGAATGAATGTAAACATTTGCTAGCACACTGAAGTGCTTCCATAGTCGGAGTCACTGCTTCGAGAAAACTGAGATACTGAAATGCACGTGACAAGGAGGAGAAAAAGCTGTTGTTAATAACTCTCTGAGAAGCAGAAAACTGAAGGCTGGGAGTTTGTGCATTCGGGCCTTGTTTACCTTGCCCTTCTGATTTGTGCCTGCTAAAGAAGGTGTAAGCTTCTGTTACTGTAATAAAAAGCAGCTGTTGTTTCAATTGCATACATTGATAGCTACAGCAGTTAGTTACAGAGTTGCTAACAACCATACTCTGACACCCAAAGCACAACAGACTTGTTCTGAAGGCTTTATATGAATGTACAACTTTTAAACATGGCACTCCTTGAAAACATGGCTTGTTCAACAGTGGGTGAACTTGCTCCTGGCTGGTAAACTGCAGAGCGCGAAGAGGTCAGGCTGCCAAAACCCGAGCGGGTGCTCTCGGAGAAAATGCCCATCGATTCTAAAAAGGCAAATGTGGCATGCTTTTGAAAACCTGGTCCACAACACAACACAACACAACACAACACCACAACACCACTGTTTTAAAATAGCATTAACACCACCATGAAGACGAACCCGGGTGGTGAATATTTGCATACAATCTCTGGGTGCATAACAATTCGCTGGGGAGAAGGGACATGCTATTAATATAAACAACTATATGTAAATGAGCCTTTCCCTGTTTTCAATATCCCTGGGTACCTGAGACGTTGGCTAGAGACCTACACGGCAGCCCCAGCCCCTGGAGTGGCGGCTGGAGGATGGGCAGGTCGAAGGACCCTGATGGGAGCCCTGCAGGGCCTCAGCCGTTGGGCCAACGGGCACCTTCCCTTGTCACACAGAGCATCTCATGGGCTGGAAAAGGGATGCTCTGGAGGGTTTCGGGCAACCCTCTGGAGAAGAGCTTCTCCCCGCCCCTCTGCCAGGGGCTTTCTCAGCTCTGGGGCCCTTCCCAAGGACAGCCCCACCAGGTGGGCGCAGTCAGCATTGCAGGCAAGAACAGGCAGCAGCCACAAGAGTCAGCACTGGGGGAGAGCTGGGAGCCCGGAGAGCCTCCCAGGGTCCCCAGTGCCAGCCTGGCCCCGTGTGTGTGAGACAGTGCCCAGAAGAGTGGTTTTGTATCCCTTTTCCCAAAGAGTTAAATTCCCCTTAAAGCAGTAACCACTGGACCCCCTGCTTCTTGCTGGACTGCAAATTATCCAACAGATACTTTTGGAAATGTCTGTGATTTCCTGCATTTTTCCTGAAAAAGGCAGGTTTTTAACTCTCTTAATCGCCCCTGTTTTAATCAAGGCATTGCTCAGTATCAACACTTAAACCAGACGCATGACATCCAAAGCTGACTTGGGATCCTTGTTTTGCCATCTGGAGAGCCTTGCACACAAACTTGTCCCCGGCTGTGTTGGCCGCTCGGTGGGTGAAGGTCACGGGTGACAGGGCAGGACTCCTTTCTGGTGCTCCTCCAGCCCTGTAGGCCAAGGATAAAGCCCTAACACCCTCGTGTGATAAAGCCTTAACACCCCAGTGTGCTGCTCCATGGACATGAGGATTCCTGCCTAAGCTCACCACACGTTTCATTGCCATGTGGCTCTTGGCAGGATATGAACGGCTCTGCGGTGCTGGTGGTTCCTCCCCTCTTTCAGCAAAAACGGCAGATTTCCTTCCTGTTGGGCCTGCCTTAATTCCAGCGTCTTGGGGATTGAAAGCTGGAGCAGCATGTGTGCCAGAGACACTCCCGCTGCTTGGCTGGTGCCCACCAAGGGGAGTCTGTCTTCAGCCACGATGGTCATTTCCAGGGAAAAGAGCTTGTTTTATCGACCAGGACCCTACAGGGAGAACAGGAGAGCAGGGATGCAGACCCAACATTTGCCACAAGTCCAGTGGAGCAGGTTGCTCAAAGGCAGCCCGCTGTGACTTTCTGTGCTGCTGGGCCTGTGGGGATGGTCGGGGGACAAAGGATTAAACCTGAGCTACCTACCTGAAATACAGCTATCGCTAGCCTCGGTGCAAGTGGAGCCAGGAGCTGGTCCTGAATCCCATCAGTGCAGATACGTGCTGGGAGACACAGACAAGTGAGTCTGTAGGGGAAATTGGTGACTTGCACAGGCTTCTGCTGTCGGCCAGAGGGCAGCAAGTGCCAACGCTGCCTCCAGCCGTGCAGCTGCTCCCGCGTGGCCATGGGACGGGGCAGCTCTCAGAGCCCGGGGAAGAGCCTCTCACAGCTCCACTTCATCTCCTCTGCCAGCGTCTGGGTCCAAACGCGAGACATTGGACAACCCCCCCTGCCTCAGGCACCCCTGGGTAGAGACATCTCACCTGAGGTTCAAGCGCCTCTGGCTTCCATGTTTCAGTTTTCAACTCCTGAGCTCAACAGGAAATAGTTCAATGTTTTTATAGAGATGTTCAAGATCTAGAGGAATTCAGATGATCAGGGAAAAAGAAGAATAACATTGGAAAAGGATTCCCCAAAGTCTCCTTTGCAAAGAAAGGGCAAAGGCCAATCAAGCCTGGATGAACGGGGGGACTGTTCAGAGCCCAGACCAACACAGGCAGACGCTGAAGGCTGTCTCCCCTCCCTGCAGTAGCTGAGCTGCCTGGAAAAGCCTGTTTCAAAACAGCCAAGGAAAGAAGGGCACGAGGAGTGACTCTGTCCCGAGCAAAGCACACTCTGCTCCACTCCCCCTCCACTGTGCTGGCGCTCAGGCCAGGCTGCTCTGCTCAGCTGCGCGCTTGCTTGTGATGTGAAGGGGAAATTCAAGCTGTAACCGCTCAGCGGTGGTCATTTGTGACCAGGGGATGATCTGGCATGGAGGGCGAGAAGCGGTTAAGCAGGCTGGGAGCAGGAATGCCAGAGCCAGAAGGACTCCAGGTCAGGGAGGGAAGTTTCCTCAGCGCCCTGTTTCTTGTGAGACTTCCAAGGGTGCAGGGTGTAAGGGCCATCCCTCCAACAGTCATGCCAACTTTTGTCAAGTTCAGGTTTTCCGCAGCCAACAGAATTAAAGGCGAGTAGGAAATGTCGTTGTTCCCTGGCCACTGATGGTGCTATTTATAATCTGCCCAGCTGTGCGCATTGCCTTTTATTCAAATACAGTTCCTTCCTATGCTCCTGCCTGGCTGCCAAAGTTTGCTGGAACAGAGTGCTTATACAAGGCAGCGTAGTCATTACAGCCAGAAATGCCATGCCATACCATCCGATTCGAGTGGTTTGTTTGCATCTGGCTATTAGGAACACCACCACCATGTCTGTGGATTTCTTGAGTTGTAGGTAAAGCTAGTTACAGTCCTTCAGGTTGGGCTGACGTATGAGGGATGTTGGGTTTCATGAAAGCATGCGCTAGTTGCATTTGTCCTCCTGCAACACATAGAATATCAGGGGAGGAAACAGAATCCCCCAGAACAAATACAAAGCTAATTCCCACCCCAAAGCATCAGGTTTTAGAATACCCCCAGAAGACTGAATAGGTTGACATTTTTCTTCTGGTTTGAATTGTTGTTGTTTTCATTCTGGGGTAAGGACTTTAATGTGCAGTTATTTGATTGGTTTGTTTACTCATTGGTTTTATCATCTTTTTTTCATTCCCCTCACAGAACAGACAGATCTCCTGTACGAATCCGTGCAGCTGTCGTGGTTTAACCCCAGCCAGCAACTAAGCACCACGCAGCCGCTTGCTCACTCCTCCCTGCCTCCCCCGGTGGGATGGGGAGGAGAATCGAAAACAAGTGAAACTCGTGGGCTGAGATAAGAACAGTTTACTACTTGAAATAAAAATACAATAAAATAAAATGATAATAATAATAATAATAATAATAATAATTTGTAATGAAAAGGAAGGTAACAAAAAGAGTGAAATAAAACCCAACAAAAGACAAGTGATGCACAATGCAATTGCTCACCACCTGCTTAAATCACTGCTTAAATCACTAACCCCCTAACCCCTAACCTAAGCCCCTAAACACTAAATTCTAACCCCCTAACGCCCTAACCTGCTAACCCAAACCCCCTAACTCCCTAACCCCCTAAACCCCTAACCCCCTAACCCTTAAGACTAAGCCCCTAACACTTAACCCTAACCCCCTAACCCCCTAACCCTCACTCCCAAACCACCTAAACCCAAACCCCCTAAACACCTAACCCTCTAAACCCCTAACCTCTAGCCCTAACCCCGTAACACTCTAAACACTAACACCCTAACCCCTAACCCCCTAACCCCTAAACTCTAACCCCCTAACCCCCTACACCATAACCCTAAAACCTAACCCCCTAAGCCCCTAGCCCCTAACCCACTAACCCCATAACTGCCTAACCCCCTAATCCTAACCCCCTAACCCCCTAAACCCCCAAACCCCTAACTCCCTAACCCCCTAACCGCTAATGCTAACCGCCTAACCCCCAACCCCTAACCCCCTAAACCCTAACCTAACCCCCTAACCACTAACTCTAACCCTCTAAACCCCTAACCCGCTAACCCTAACCCCCTAACTCCCTAACCCCCTAACTCCTTCACTCCCTAACCCCCTAACCCCCTAAACCCTAACCTAACCCTCTAAACACTAAACTCTAACCCCCTAACCCCCTAACCTGCTAACCCTAACACCCTAACCCCTAACACCCTAACCCGTAACCCCCAACCCCCACGCCCGCACCCCCCAACCCCCCACCCCAACCCCCCCCCACCCCCCACCCCCCAACACCCCCCACCCCCCCAGCCCCCCCCACCTCCCTCACCCCTCCCAACCCCCCCACCCCCCCGCACCCCCCCCAGCCCCCCCACCCCCCCAACCCCACCCCACCCCCCCACCTCCCCACCCCCCCAACCCCACCCCACCCCCCACCCCCCCACCCCCCACCCCCCCCCACCCCCCACAAGACAATTGTCTTGTCCATTTTTGCTTTTGGCTCATCCTGCTCTTTTTTCTCCCGAGTTAAGCAAGAAAGAGGGATCTGGGAGAGGGCTGGGGCTGGAGCGGGTGGGTGCTGGGGGGATCCTCTGCCTGCGGATGTCCTCTGCGCGTGGGTGCTACGGGGGACGGTGCTGGACCGGCGGGTTATGGGTAGCCGTACGGATTGGCTATCTCCATGTCGGTCTCCCTCTGCACAACAAGCTGCAGCTGTGCCAGTGACATCTGCAGGGCCGCCCGCTCGCGCTCGTCCTGGGCCAGCTTCTTCCTGCGCTCCCGGTCGGGCCGCTGCTCGGGTGTGATGGGCACCGAGTCCTCCTGCTGCTGCAGCGGGGTGGGCGCAGCGTGAGGTCCCGCCAAGGCCCGAGGGATAGCACGGAGTCGGCGGCAGGGCACGGCAGGCGCGGCAGCACGCGCAGCTGCTGCGGCTGCCCCTCCCGTGGGGTTGGGCCCCCCGTGGGCGAGAGGCGCAGCCAGCTCGGCTGCTTGGGTTTGGCAGCGGCCCCGGTGCACGCCTTGCTGCTCGATGCTGCCGCCGGTGCCGTCTCCTTCTTGCCATCAGGCGGGGGCTTGGAGGCAGCCGGCCCCGCGCTGGGTGTCGGGGCCGCCGGCAGGTGCTTGGGGAGCCTGCGGGGCACGCCGGGTCCGGCTTGTGGCTGCGGGTCGGGCGGTTGGCGCACCGGCCCCACCACCTTCACTCCTTGTCCCGGCGGGTGGAAGCTCCGGATGGAGTTGAGCAAGTGCGCCGTGAGGTGGGTGCGGGGCGTGCTCAGCGCCGGGGTGGGGGTGCTGTTCGTGGGGACGCCATGAGCAGCCTGTCCGGGCCCTGACAGCAGCGTCGCCGGCGGGCAGCAGCGCTGTGTCGCCTGTTCCATTGAACATATCGCAGCCCCCGGGCAGCGGGGAGCCGTAGCTTCAAATGCCGGGGCCGGGGGACCGGGACAGGTGAGGGTTAAGGCCTCCACGCTGTGGGGTTTTGTTGGACCGGCTGCATGAAACCTGTCCCCTCCCGCTGCGCGAAGGACCTTTGCCCCCTGGCGTCCCTGCGGGTTCTAGGTCGCTTGGCGGGCCCATTGTCGCCGCTGGATGCTCTCGGCTTGGTGGTTCCTTCCTGCAGCCCGCTGCCGCCTGCCCCGGCGCCGTCCCCGTCCAGCTTCCCCCTGCCAGGGGTTTTGTCAGCGTTTGGCCGCCTGGCACACCACGGTCTTCTTTTTCTTTGGTGGGATGTTGTCCCGCCGGGAGGCCTCCTGCGTGTTGGGGGCGCTGGCTGGCGCGGGGCGCTTGGCCTTCTTGGCGCCTGCCTCTGCCGATCTGGGCACCAGCCGGCAGGAGACGACGGCTGGCGGCAGCGGCAAGCGGGTCAAAAGCACGCGGGGCTGCCGCCGCAGCGCCTCCTCCACCAGTTGGGCCGTGCGGGGCAGATGGCGCTGGGGGGCAGGCGGGGTCCTCGCTGGGGGACTCGGCAGCGGGATCTGCAGGGGGCTCAGCAGGGGAGTCTCCGGAGGACCCTTGATGGGATTCTTCGGGGGACTCTCCACAGGAGTGTCCTCTGATGTGGCTGGAGAACTCTGCGGAGAGCCCTCCTCGGAAGTCTCCAAGGGACTCAGTGGCAGCCAGGCGGGGAGGTCTGCTGCCACCCCGCCCTGCTTCCCCTTGGGGTCCTGCAAGGGGGAGCCCGCCACCCCCCAAAAGGGGTCGGTGTCCCCCAGCATCGCCGCCGCCAGGCGGTCCTCAGGGCAGTCGGCCTCCGCCCCGTACTCCAACAAGTCGGGGAGTTGGTTGAAGGAGGCGGTGCTGGCGAGGCTGTCGGGGACATCGGGGAAGGAGTTTTCGCCGTCCACCAGCATGACCGCCGCCACTTGCTCCTTGTTGCAGCCGCCCTGTGCCCTGTAGTCCAAGAGGTGGGGGAGCTTGTTGAGGGAGGTGGTCAAGTTGGGGAGGTCGGAGAGGTCGGGGACATCGGGGACGGTGTCCTCGCCATCCCCCAGCCCCACCAACACCGCTCGCTCCTTGGGGCATCCGCCCTGTGCCACGTACTCGGAGAGGTCGGGGAGCTCACGGAGGACCTGGGCGGTCAAGCTGGGGACACTGGCAGTCAAGATGGTGTCCTCACTGTCCCCTAGCCGTGGCACCACCGCTTGGTCCTGGGAGCAGTCGCCGTCCGCCACGTACTCCGAGAAGTCGTGGAGCTCATTGAGGAGAGCGGTGCTGGCGAGGCTGTTGGGGAAATGAGGGACATCAGGGACGGTGTCCTCGCTGTCCCCCAGCCCCGCCGGCGCCGCTCGCTCCTTGGGGCAGCCGCCCTGCGCCACGTACTTGGAGAAGTCGGGAAGCTCGTTGAGGAAGGCAGTCAAGTCAGGGACATCGGGGACGCTGTCCTCTCTGTCCCCCAGCCCCGCCACCGCCGCTCGCTCCTTGGGGCAGCCGCCCTCCGCCACGTACTCGGAGAGGTCGGGGAGGTGGTGGAGGAAGGCGGTGAAGGTGGGGCTGTCGGGGACATCGGGGACATCGGGGACGGTGTCCTGGCCGTCCGCGGTGTCGAGCCGGGTGAGCACATGGTTGACGGTGGTGTCCTCTGCCTGGTCAGGAAGGGCCTCGGCGAAGGCGGCCGGCCCCTGCTCGGGCAGATCCGCGGGCTTCACCACTGCTGAAAAAGCAAAGAAAGGCAACCGAGCCCCGGGACGATGCAAGCTTTCCTTAGCTTGGCCACCCACCTGTGAGCTCTGCCACCCCCCAAAACTCACCCTTGGGCTTTGGCGTGGTTCTGCCGGTCGGTGGAGCCAGGGCGGGCTGGTGGGGGCTGGCAGCAGGGACACTGTCCTCGATGGCCGCCCCGTCCTCACTGGAGGCCACTGAGGGCTTCTGGGCACTGCTGGGCAGGGTGTGGAGCACAGCGGGGCCCACATGCCCCCAGTGCTGAGGCGCAGGGCGGCGGGGTGGCAGGGGGCCGGGTCGGGCAGGGAGGTGCAGCGGGCAGGAGCCCGTGGGGTCCAGGGTCTCCCCCTGGACCACGGCCGCCGGCCCCAGCCCCCTTGGCTGGTGGGGCAGCAGCGTCCCCATCACCACGTGCTGTCCCCAGCCATAGGCAGGGGGACTGGGAGCAGGCACGTGTGGGAGCCGCGCCCCGCGGGGGAGCTGCACCCCAGAGGGGACCTGCACCAAAGAGGGGAGCTGCACCCCGTGGGGAAGCTGCACCACGGGTGGGAGCTGCACCCCGATGGGGAGCTGCACCCCGCGGGGGAGCTGCACCAGCTGTCCCGAGGGTCCCAGGGGCCCTGGCACCCCATGCCAGACGCTGGCCTGCACCAGCTGGCCCGTGATGGGGTGAAGCTGGGCAGGCTGAGAGGACAGCGGCAGCCCCGGGACAGAGGGCAGCATGCAGGCACTGACCGGTGGCGGCATGGCCGGAAGGGTGCAGGTCACAGCGGGCACCTGCGATGCCATCGGCAGCTGGAGAGGGAACCTCTCTGTTGGGGGAAGCAAAGAGGGGTGATGAGGTGAGATAGTGGCGGGCAGAGCCGGCTGGGGGGTTACCTGGAGGGCAAGAGCACCAGGAGGAGCGGGAGCCTGCTGCTGTACCTGCCATGGCGGTTGGTCAGTGTGGGCTTTGTTGGGGGCAAAGAGCCTCCGTCCCCATGGCGATGGGTCAGTGTGGGCTTTGTTGGGGCAAAGAGCCTCTGTCCCCATGGCGATCATTCCGCCAGCACCTGCTTCAGCCAGCCTTGCGAGGGTTTGCTTTTTCAGCCCACAACAACTTCCCATCTCAATGATTTCCTATCCTGATGATGATTTCCTGTGCTGAATGATGGTTTCCCATCGGCACGATGGTTTCCCATCCCAGCGATGATTTCTCAGCCCCGTGATGGTTTCCTAGCCCAACCGTTTCCCATGCCCACGATTTCCCATCCCAAGCATGATTTTGGGGGGGAGGTGAATTTCCTGTGCAAGGGGAAGGGATGGGGCCGGCACCGGTGGCCCTGCGATGCCGACATGTGTGTGCTGCCCCATCGTGCCGTGGTGGTGGGGATGGGGGGGGTTGGGGTGCTTTTGGGTTGTTTTTGTCCTCCCCCTCTCTGTCCCGGGGGGGCAACTGCTGCCCGCAACTGTGGTGGAACGGGTGCTGGTACCGTGCGGCCATGATGGGGAGCTGTCACGAAAATTTGGCAGCTGGCCCGTGCCGACCGAGGAGAGAGGCAGGGATGCAAAGTATAGCATTGCAAGAGGAATTCTCGCATTCGTGCGCATGAGCTGTCCCATTTGAACTGGGGCACCGCGAATGCAGTTTCACACATGGTTCTTACACCTTTCAGGTGTTCAGGTCCAAAGCAATTTGACCAGTCGCTGCTTAACACACACACACGCACACACAGGCACACACAGGCACATGCACGCGCTGTTGTTCTGCAAAGCAACTCTAGTTCTGTGGCGTTGTCATCCCTCTGCTTCTTTCTTGATCCAGACGACCCTGGAGTCGGTCTTGCTGCAGTTCCTTCTCTCTGACGCCAGAGAAGGGGGGCGTTTCACGGCGGTGTGGGACGGTCTGGGGTGCTGGCGGGATCTGGGTAGTGCAGGGGTAGTGGCGGGCGAGGATCCCCGGTCCGGGGAGGGGGGCAGTGCTGTTTGTTCCCCTCCATTGGAGCTGAAGGGCTGTGCTATAGCCTTCGCGAAAAGAGAACTTGAGTTTCTGGGTGTGTTTGTCACGCTGCAGTGCTTTGCCCCAGGCTCACGTTTTCCGGTCAGTCCTGGAAACCGTCAGCTGAACAGTCCCAAAGCAGTGAGGGCGTGAGCGCGTTCTGGTTTGGCTCGGTGTAACTTGTGTGTCAGTGTGCGTCTGCCTTTGCTCGTTGCCTGCGTCTTTCTGTTTGAAGGGCTGACCTTTGGGAGGTTCTGCAGCATGGACTTCTTGTGCATCGCCAGCCTGCTCTTTGGTGGGGCGGTGTGAGAAGCAGAAAAGGCCTTGACTCTGTGTAAGCACTGCTCAGCAGTAACTAAAACATCCTTGTGTTATCAACCTTTTTTCCAGCACAAATCCAAAATATAGCCCCATGCTAGCTAATGTGAAGAAAATTAACTCTATCCCAGCCAAAACCAGCACATTCTTTACCCCTTGTTCCATACCATTTATGTCCTGCTCAGCTCCCACACTATCCAATATTCTCATTATCCACCCCCCACCCCCACCCCCCATCATTTGATATACAAAGATATCATTCCCCTAGTCTGTGGAGCACCCCTGTAAAATTTCTGTAAAACGTCCACAGATGTCCACAAAATGTCCACTGAGTTCATTTAGCCCATGAGTTTGGGCTCCATCTGTTATGGTGGTCCCTCAGGACAGGAGAGGTGGTGTGTTACGTGGAGTTCCTGGGCACCAAAGCCAGCTCAGGTCGGGTCACTGCTGCACCTGTCCTGCTTCTTGTAAGGCTTGTCCGTCATTGTTTCAGGTGGTTCCTGCTATAGTCATTCCTATAACATGCAACTCAAACCATGGGTTACAACAATTGAAAGGTGTTTCCGTTACAATCTCCAGCCCTGGTCCCTTTGGGCCAGGTTATAGGGTTCAACATGGCACCGAACTCCTCCCTTTGCTCGTAGCCTGGCTAGCAACTAGGGGTTCCTGCTATAGTAATTCCCGCAACATGCAACTCAAATCCCGGTTTGCAGCAATTTAAAGGTATTACCATTACAATCTCCACCCGTGGTCCCTTTGGACCATACCGTAGGGTTGAACATCGCAATGATCTCCTCCCCTTGCCCCTGCTCCAGCTTGGACTTAGGCAGAGAGTGCAGGCCCTTAGGGGCATACCTGCTCCAAGTGGAGCCTTATTTACGAGCCACAGTCTCTTCAGGGGTATACCTGCTGCAGCACGGACTTATCCACAGCCACAGAGGCTTCGAGGCGTACCTTCTCCAGCATGGACTTATGCTTGGGCCACAATCCCTTCAGAGGTGGAGTTGCTGCAACACAGACATAACCATGGCCACAGACGCTTCGAGATATACCTGCTCTGGTGTGGACTTATTCACAGCCACAGCCGCTTCGGGGTGTCCTGCTCCCGCGTGGACTCATCCACAGGTCACAGTCCCGTCGACTCAGGTTCACCCTGGAGTTCCAGCCTGCCCATTACAGCAGCACAGAAACAGCAGCGATGGCCTGGCCGTCTGCCAGCCCAGGCGCGTGGCCCTTGCTGTTATGAAGATGTGCCCAGGACACAGCAGAGTAAGATGATAAGCAGTACAGCAGTACAGCAAGCAGCAAAAGCAAAAAGCAGCCACTAACAAGCACTAGACTCTAATATACAGCAAGGCAAGCAAGCCCCATGGCAAGCGCAGAAGCCTGTCCATTAGTAGCTAAACAGCAATACCAGCTAGAAATTCGATGTAGCCCATTCCAGTCAAATCTGTCATTATCTGGAACCCTTCAGGCCCCACGCTGGGAGCCAAAAGGAGTGTCGGGGTTTAAGCCTAGCCAGCAACTAAGCACCACACAGCCGCTCGCTCCCTCCCCCCCTGGTGGGATGGGGGAGAGAATCGGAAGAGTAAAAATGAGAAAACTCGTGAGTCAGTTGAGGTAAAGACAATTTAATAGGTAAAGCCAAAGCTGCACATGCCAGCAAAGCAAAACAAGGAATTCATTCACCACTTCCCATCGGCAGGCAGGCGTTCAGCCATCTCCAGGAAAGCAGGGCTCCATCACGCCTAAGGGTGACTTGGGAAGACAAAGGCCATCGCTCCGAACGTCCCCCCCTTCCTTCTTCTTCCCCCAGCTTTTTATTGCTGAGCACGATGTCATATGGTATGGAATATCCGTTTGGTCAGTTGGGGTCAGCTGTCCCGGCTGTGTCCCCTCCCAGCTCCTTGTGCACCCCAGCCTACTCGCAGGTGGGGTGGGGTGAGAAGCAGAAAAGGCCTTGACTCTGTGTAAGCACTGCTCAGCAGTAACAACAACATCTCTGTGTTGTCAACCCTGGTTTCAGCACAAATCCAAAACATAGCCCCATACCAGCTACTAAGAAGAAAATGAACTCTATCCCAGCCAAAACCAGCACACCCGCCTGTGCAGTCCATGTCATTCTGGCACAGGGCTGTCAAAACCGACCGACCGACCTCCAGGTAAGTGACGGCTGGGAGATGCATATCCTTGCAGCTCGAGTGTCCTCTAGTGACAATCTGCTGGTCAGCTTTTTAAGCAGGGCTAGTCCAAAGCCTACACCCCAGGACACAACTGTTCCCTGACAAGCTTCCTTTATGTGCCGTAGAAGCAAGTGGGGAGTGCTCCTGGTTTGATGCAGCTCCCTTGGCAGATGCTTGTGCTCCTCTCTGTGTCCCAAGGTCTGGTCCATGCCTTTCCCCCCACCCAAGCTGTGCTACTGACTCTTGGGAATGGGAATACAGAGGGCAGATGGTTTCTACCAGAGCTGTGAAGTTCCAGCCAGCCCCTCAGGGATTTTTTCTTCCTGGTTCTTGCAGTTACAGGACCAATGCATCTCATGTCATCCCACAGAAGCACTGGCAGCTCAGCCTTGGAGCTGCCTACAGTCCCCCAGTGGGGCAGAAGATGGAGGGATAGGGAAAGGGGGAAGCCATCCTTCCTGCTCGTCTGAGCAGGCTTTGCAGGGGGCCTGTCTCTGACCCAGAGGTTTCGTCTGTCTCCTGAGGACTCAGGCACACTCTCTTCCCATTCCTCTTGCAGGTGCGGGCACCTCCATGTTGCCTAGGGTGATGGGCCCCAACACGGCGTACACAGCTGCCAGCCCATGCTATTCCATGAGGTGGAAGAGTCAGCGTGATCGCTTTGATGCAGATCTCTCCAAGGTGAGCTCTGCTTCTCTGCCTTTTTGCAAGAGCAGCTGAAGCTCCTCTGCTCTCCTCATGGCAGAAAGGCTCCAAAGCCTGCGGAATCCTTTCTTAGCACATACTGGGCTGCAACAGGAGCAAAACCCAAGAGTGGACGTGTCTGCTGGCAGGGCCCCAGGCTTCTCCTGCCATGACAGCAGGAGAGAGGAGTCTCTGCCTACACCCCCATCCCTTGCTTTCTAACAGTGACAGTTTTGCAGAACGTTTGCTGGGCAGTGTGTACATGCAAAGTGCTTGCTCTTACCTTGAAGCAGGCATAGTTTTGCAGGGAAACGGTTACCAGCTCCTGGAAGCATAATGTAATGATAAATAGTCATGACCTTGATTTTGTTAGCAAGTAGAATCAATCTTTGTCCACGGTTGATGCTTCCAATAAAGAGGAAGACACATTAATCTTGGAAACATTCTATACGCCATTTGAATGTAAAGGGAGCGTGGAAAGAGATCATAGAGACAGTTTGATGGATGCTGCTTGTGGTACTGCAGTGTCACCTCTCGTAGACCATTTCAATATAGCTTGTTAATTGTCCTGTTGTAGGCAGTGTCCTCTACGGGATGTTGCTCTCGGAAGCAGCAGCGTGTTGCCAGCTAATAAAGCCTGGTAGGCGTAAAGATCAGCAACTGGTGGTTTAAGATTTAAGATTCAGATTCAGAGACTTGAAAGTCTTTGGATGAGCAAATGAGTGAGAGCGCAATTACGAGAAGCAATTTAAGTCGTGTGGTATGTGGAGATGAGAGAGATGGCAAATTCCTGTGGCTCTTACTGTTAAACTAGTAGGTAGTGCTGTGCTGTGATTGACAGTAATGGAATCAAAGCCGTGTTTGAGTTTCAAGTGTAGTTCTTCACAGTGCAGAAGAGAGACTAGGTATTTTTACTTTTGTTGCTGGCTTTATAAAAAGAGTACAGCTGTTGTATGCAGCTGTGAACAAAAGCTGGTTTTGAAAGACATCTCTGAAGAGGTGCTGGAAGCTTTTGTTGTTGGCGTCATCTTACAGTGATTAAGACTGGGCTGGTGTTTCTGAGATGGATTCCCCCTGAAGCAGTCAGTCCAATGTATCTGTGGTGGTGAAGACACAGGTAACGTGGAAGCCCAGCTTTTGTGCTTTGCCTCTACCAGCTTTGCCTCTAAAGAGACAGACTTCCTAAGGGCGGGGTAGGACCTAGAAGCCTTGCTAACTGTCATCTGTCAGTGGCTAAAATTGGTACTTAAAGCAGTTTAAAATAGGTCTTTACCATGCAAACCATTTTTAAAGCTCCCCTGCAACCATGCCGCTGCCTCTGGACTGTGACTTTCCTGCCTTACGTGCAGCTGGCTGCAGGATGTGCAGGCTGCGTGGGATGTGGCAAAACCTATGTTGAAACATAGCTTGCAGTGCTGTGTTCAGAAGGAGTACTGGCTTCGGAAGAGCAACCATCAGTTTAATCATGTTCCCTGCTCTGACGCAGATTTTGTCTGTGCAAACAGAGAAGAGCAGGTTTTTTCTTTTTCTGAAAAAGTTCAAGATCGCTCTTTCAAAATAAACAGCACCATGGGAAGTGGATGCATGCCGGTCAATGAAATGGGAAACGATTTGATGTGTAAGCCACATGTGAAACTATTTTCTGCAAGTCTGAAGCTCAGGGTTCCTCAACGAGACCCTTCCTCATAGCTATGTCAGCACAGCTGGGTGCAAATTCAGGGTCAAACTCAGCCTTTCCAAGCCCTGGTTTCAGTTTTCACAACCTCAGAAAAGCCGGTAGAGGAATGCACTCTCCAAGTGGCAGAACGTACCTTTCTTTATCGAGCTGTATTTTTAACAGCCTAATGCTTCTTTGTTTGTGTTTCTCTCTTGTGTTTCTGAATTAGTTTTAGAATTGAAAAGATCTGCTTCAGGTTGGAATCTGATTTGATGTTCATCGGAGCAGGAATGAAAAAGGATGATTAAAAGGTTCCATTCTGAATAGAAGATAAGCTCAACCTGCCTGTGAGGGGTGGGTGAATCTCATATTGTGTAATACTAGTAGTTCAGGCTCCTGAAGTGCTTTTCCTGCTAACCTTAGAGAGCTGTGAAAACAGCACCGGGAGATAAATCCGCTGACGTGCTTCTAGTTTCCCTGTACAATCACTTCTGGGGTAGGAAATGGGGCTGGCGAGTACTGCCCCTGCCACCAGGCAGCCCTGTTAGTGTGAGAAGGCCCTACAAGGGTGTAAAGTATGCGTTAGAGCTGCCTGCATTCATTGCTGGTTGGTAGCTGGAGGAACGGGTGGATTTGTGAGCTGACTTAGGGCCAGAGGTAGGGAACAGAGCACGGGGGCTGAATCAGTGGGGTCTTCCCTGTGCCTGATTGATTTGCCACGGATGGGACGGTGGGAAGGCTCTCGAACACAGGCGTCGTGGCTGCTGCTGAAGGGTCTGCAGGCCTTCCGATGCAAAGGCAGCTGCTGTAGGCCAGGTACTGCTCTCCTCCGAGCCTTTGGAGAGCTAAGCTGGATGTCGGCGATCCTGATAGCCCGGGGCATAGGGAGGTGCTCTTCCCCTAGGGAAGAAGCCTAGGGAGATCAGAGAGCCCCCACGTTGGTTTTGTAAATCCACCAAAGCCTCACTGTGTTGTGTTGCTGGACTTGGTTTTACTACCGGGCCATGAGCTACTGGTTGCTGCTGCTGCTTGCCTAGAGTGATTTTGTCCATCTTGGCAGAGATCCGAGCTCCGCTTTCTTGGTGCTGCTCAGGTGCTTCCTAGGAGCCAGCCCAGCCCAGGCAGAGCGGATGAAGGGGGAAACGGTGTGTGGCAGGTCCCGCAGCTGTAAGCTTCGGAGTGCCTGCGAGCTTCCTGATCCACCCTACCCTAGTTGCCATCCTAGAGCAGAGTCTGTTCTCCATCAGAGCCCAAAGCAAGTGGCACAGCGGATCCTGCTGCTGACCACCCACGTGTCTTTGCTGTAGGTTACTGCTTCACAGGAGATGGTGCTTACAGGACCAAGAAAGGCTATTACCAGATGACGGGACGCACGGATGATGTCATTAACGTCAGCGGGCACAGGCTCGGGACGGCAGAGATGCATTTGGCAAAACAACCCTTCCCCCCTTCTGGAAAGATGAGGAGGTCTGATGCTTTCTGCCTTCTGGTGTGCTTTGGGCACTTGTAAACAGCGGTCGAATGTGGACTGTGATGTTGACAGCTCCACTTTTGCTCTGCTGGCAACAGTTCCCTGTGGCACAGAGCAATGGAGGACTGGTTTTGCTTGTGATTTGGCCATGGCCCGTCACCACTTGGGACCGCAGCCGTGCACGCACAAGAGCACAGACACAGAAAGAGAAAGCAGGTTTCGAGCTGGTGCCAATTCAGCTTGGTGTGCAGTGGGCTTAGCAGTGTGTGTAAGAGTACTTATTGGTGTGTTTAAAAGCAGGGCCAATCCAGTGAGTAACTGCTACTCCCAGAGACGTGGGCATGGCTGTGGCCACCAGCTGACGATGCAGTAGGAAGGCGGCATCGAGCTTTCCTGTTGTGCTTTCAGCAGGATCTGCCAAGGGGAGAGTGAGCTACGGCAAGGTGTTTTGTTCCTAGAGCAACTGGCGCCAACTCTACAGGGCTTTTTGCAGTTGTTATGCTCTGTGTCTTTTTGTTTCACTTTTTGTGAAGGCTGATCACCCTAAGGTCCTTGAGACAGCTGTGACTGGGTATGCACACAAGATCAAAGGAGAAGGTATGTGAAAAGCAGTGTTCTGACATGACACCTCCGTACACTTCCCTTAATTTCTGAGCTAGGTTTTGTGTTCGGAGGTGCCTAGGGAACGGGAGGACAGTTATCCTTAGGTTGACTGGTGTTGCAGCCCCAAGAGGCAGACACAGCCATGAAAATAACTGCATGTTCCTAAGCTGGGGGCAGGTATTCCTCCCTAAACTGTTTTCGCACATAGTATTTATGTATGTGGTAGAGCTTCCTTAAAAAGGATTGTGCTCAGAGATGCCACAACCTTCAGTGCGACTGAGGGGCAGAGTGGCACTTTCCACTGCCCAGCCATTTTGCATTGACAATTAGCATCAACGCCAGATCCCAGAGCACTGGCTGTTCCTGTTGCGTAACTCTGAGAGCTGTTCAGCCTGGCCCTGGGAGCACTGATGAACTCCAGGCTCTGTTTCAAGCCTGCTCACCTTTCAGCAGCTGCCTTTGCACAAAGCTGCCCCTTAGCTGCCCCCCAAGGCCTGTCTGCATCCATTCCACTCTCTGCTTGGAGGCAGTGACCAGGCCGCTTCTTTGAGGGGCTCTGCTTTAGTCCCATGCTGGAAAGGTGGACACCAAGACACAGGTTACAGAGTACAACAGGAGCAGGCAAGGGTGGCTCATTCAACTTGGAAGAGCCCAGGACATCCTCAGTGGATTGGAGCAGCTCCCAGAACTTGCAGGTTTGCAGGGAAACACCTCTGTTTCCCTGTGTTTGGGGGTCTTTGCTTGCTTGTTTGTTAATGCTTTGGAGTTTTGTAGCCTGCTGGCCTGATCACGTAGCAAAATGTGAGACCTGCTAGCGTCTCTGTTCAGTGCCTGAGAACTCTTTACCAGGCTCAAGTTTATGCTAAAGGCTTTGAATCTGCTCCTAAGTCCTTTGCAGGAAGCTCAGCCAAGACATTTAACATTCTTCTGGATATGAAGGCAGGCATGTAGTCTGCCAGCTATACTCAGGCAGAGAGAAACATCAGCAGACAGGAGTTATCCCTTGAGTAGGAGACCCTGTCGCTGGCGTGCAGTATTGTGTGCTTTATATGCCTGCCCTGTAAAGGGGAATATGAATGCCTGTTCCGGTAATGTGTTGAGATCTGTGTCATCATCAGTGCCTGAGTTTTCAAGTGTTACTAGCTTTCTAGTGCAATAGTGAACAGCTTATGCAGGACCTGATTCTCCAAAGAGCTGTGCGTCCTGCAGAACCCAGCCTGGACATACACAGCAATGAGTAAATGGGGAACAAAGTCCCCTCAGATAAGAATAAAATTTGTAGCACAGGGAACTGATGCTAGTAACACTCCTTTCCTTGGACATAAACTAATGTGCTCAATGGTCTGGCATTTCCCAGGAGCCTCAAAGGAGCTGTGGCCCTGAGATAGTGTGCCAGCTTAGGACAGTTCAGCCAAATTTCCTTGTGTTTTCCAGCAGGACCCAGGTTCTAATAGAGGTGCATCTTTCCCTTCTCTGCAGGTGGTGAAACATCTTCCTACAACCCGATCAGAGATCCTCATGAGAAGGCTGCTGAGGAAGGTAGTCACTGAACAATCAAACAGCATGGGAGATGTCACCACACATGATGGTCCAAGTGTTGTCAAGGAGATATTGGATGCTTAGCAGAAATACATGGAGAAGAGTTCCTCCTAGCAGATGGCTCTGGAATCTCTCTCCTCTGGAAATGCGGAAGGTCTCAAATAACCAGCCAAACGACATAGTTCTCTCTTGGTGTTTTTTAAAAATCTCTCTGTTCCCTGCTAGGGGAACAAGATTTTCCGCTCCACAGCGTATTTTGAGATGCACAGAGCTAGGAGCAATCTGCAGTTCTGCACAGTCAGTGAGCTCCCTTTCATTCCTTTTAGGGCTGATGTAGAGCAGCCATTGGTGGTTTCCATTAGCTATGATGCAGTTTAATACTAGCTGAAGCAAGATGCAGACGTTAATGGTTCTCATTGTAATGTTACTGTACAGGGAAATGTCTTTACACAATACCTCTGCTGTTTTAAAAGAAGCCCTGGAATACACTTCCCCAATTTTTCCTTCAGCTTGGGTATCCAAGTTCAAGTAGCTGTATTTCACTGCAACTGTGGTGCCTTTTCAGCAATGCTGGGTATTCTAGTAGTTGTTTCACATGTGTTATTAGGGAAATAAGAAGGACATTGCTAGTCTGCTGATTCTTTCTTGTGTTTACCTAGTCGTAAACACTTGTGTTTACCTCCTTCGGGTTTCCTCGTAAGGATTGTGCTGGGACTTGCCAGAGAGGGTGGGCTTGTGTCCCTTCATGTCCCACCTAGGCAACCCAGCACTAGCACTTCCAGCCGCAAAACTGAGCTACAAAGCCTACCGCTGGGCTCCCTTCCATGTCCTCAGGGCACTGCCAGTTGCGTACAAGGGGTCTAGTCCCATGTGTTTTTATTCTGCTTTGAGAACCTGAGATCACCAACTGGGTTTGTGAAATAACTGTCCTCTTCCTTATCAGTGATGACAACTGGATCAGCTGTAGGAATGGACTTCACCACTTCCTTGGTCTTCCAAGTTTTTTCTCTTTATAAACCACCTGTGCAAACACTGCGCTGCCCAGGAGAGGGTGAGAGAATGTGTGGATGATGCTAACGAGACCTGCAGTGAAATAAATGAGATTCCTCTTTTTTCTTCCAGAGGACTTGCTTGGAACATCTGTTTGAAAAGGGAAGGTGTTAGCATTATGTTCAGCCCGAGTCCTTCATGAATGCTGCTGATCTCAAGTGGCTTAGTATTTCTCCTGTGTTCATAAACAAATGCTTCCTGGCTATTCTGCCTTGTTAACTTAGGTGAAGCGCATGGGAGAGAAGGAGGAATGTCTGGAGAATGAAGCCAAGGTGAATATGTATTTGTCTTCACTCAGAAACATCCAAAATGCTTTCTTGTTAGCCTGCTTGAATATGACACAGTAACAAAAGAACTGAAAGTCTTCATGGTGGGGCTGAGGTTTCCCAATGGTGTCCAGCTCTCTCCTGCGGAAGACTTTGTCCTGGTGCAGGAGACAGCCATGGCTAGTATCAGGAGGTGAGTATGACTTAGCTGAAATTATTGGTACTCTCTGTTTAGAGATGGTGTGAATAAATGAGTTGAATGACAAAAGAAATCCTACACTCTCTTCATGCCTAGTTAGCAACGGCAAAGAAGGTGGCCTTCCTCAATACTTAATTTTTTTCTTTCACTGTAAACATCTGGACTGCATAATCTTTCCATCATGGGCTCCTTGAGCACAGTGAGTAAGCTGACTTTTTCTGGGGAGAGGAATGCGGCTCTGCTGCATTTCCCTGTACCAAAACAAGGAAAAAAATAAATTCTTTTTATTTTTTGAAGTGAATTCCTTTTGGGACTTTTATTTATTACTTAGACTGCTTGAGTTAAGATGTCCTAATCCTACTACCTGTAACTTTCAGGTATTATGTGTCTAGTCTAATGAAAGGTGGAGCAGATATGTTTGTTGAGAATATGCCTGGTCTTCCAGATAATATCAGGTTAAGCAGCTCTGGAGGACATTGGGTAGCTATGTTAGCTGTCCGGCCCAATCCTGGATTTTCTTTGTTGGACTTCTTGTCTGAACAACCATGGATTAAAAGGATGATATTGAAGGCAAAAAAAAAAAAAAAAAAAAAAAAAAGACATTAAAAAAATCACCTTTAGTATAGGAATGGAAGTGATAAATACTCGTTTACTTGTTTGTCCAGTTTCTTCCTCTTCACGGGAAGATTTTTACTTTTTTTGTAGTGCCGTGGTTAAAACTGTTGTGGTTGTGCCCAGGTAGAACGGTCCTTATATATTCATAGGCAGTAAAACTAACATTTGCTTCTCTGAGTAGCAGGTACACATCTCTTAAGTTGCCTTCCATCCTGATCTCAGGAAAGAAAAAGGGATTGTCTCTGCCCTAGCCGTGCAGCAACACAGAATCTACATTTGGATATGTGAAGATTCCACCTTTGTACCCAAAGTGCCTGAACTACTTATTGCCAGGTGTCTGGAGAGCATTTGGGAAGTCTGACCTGTTCTAATGACTACCCTAGGCATCCTAGGAGGCAGTGTGTATGTTATGGATGCTGCTAGGTGACACCTTGTTCTGACTCAGTATGCCTGTTGTTATGTCACACCCCCCTTTAGGATGAAGATGAGCAAGAATAATGTATTTTGTAAGGGATATCTGATGCTAAAGAAATGGCATGGTGCTTTTTAAACAATACAGAGACTTGAAAATACTTCCGTTCTCAAAAAAAAAAAACCAAACAACAAGCAGTGTTTGGGATGGAAGTGCCATTTCAGCTAAACAAACTCTGTGCTGTCCCTGTAAAACCTGTTGTCTCTCCTGGTGCAGTGCAGGAGCCTTAACAAACTGATGCTATGGGGAACAGAGCATGATGCCTGCTGCTTGACATCAGCTGCACCAGAACAAGCTGATGTCTCCTGCATGGACATCCTTTCAGCCTAGTGCTGAAGTAGAGTACGCTTCTGCTGGTCTTTTTTTTTTTTTTTTTTTTTTTTTAAGTTGGCTTTTCAGATGTTAATGGTTAAGCCTGTGTAATAGTGTTTACTCAAAATGTGTGCTTATGTTCTTAGCTGCTTCTTCCAAGGAGTGTGGAATGGTCTTTGACTGTCTAAGTGTCTGAGATCTAATTGTGGAGAACAAAATCTTTTCTTGTTAATTTTCTTTTTTTTCTTTTCTTTTAGTTGCTGAGTCAGGGAAGTGTGGCAAAGTTTGTGCCCAAATATAGCCTTGTTGTTGAACTTAGTGAGACAGGATCCTACAGAAGAAGCTTTCGTGATCCCAATGGTGTGACGGTAGCTTATGTTAGCGAGGCACATGAGCACAATGGATGTCTTTACCTGGGCTCCTTCCGGTCTCCATTTATTTGCAGACTTAGTCTTCAGCATGTTTAACTGTCCATCCATGATAAAGTGCCACTGTCCTCTAATATTCCAGAGGTACGAAGGAAGCACGTGCTTGAGGCAGCGTGTGACCAAGGACAAAAAGTGAAAGACAGTCTGTTAACGTGCAGTAGTACTGTTCTGTTGCCCTAGGAAAAGGTACGACTTGCTGTACCTGACCTCTTCTTTGGTTTGACTGCTCTTGCTTTGGAGTTGACATGCATAATTATTACTATCTGAGGAGCATGGTGGGGTATTTTCATACGGTTATATGCCCCTTAAAGAAAATCCATTGCTTTTCCGCACCCAGCCCTGTTTGGAGTCATCTTAGACATCATCTGTCACCTGTAGTGCAACTGTATGTCTGAAGATGAATGTGGACTGGAAGGGCCCCTGTAAAATCTAGCGATAGTGGCCATGGAAGGCTTTGGTGGACAATCTTGGAATGCAGTAGTAGCTCATGGATGCTTTCTGGCGTCTCCAGAGGAGATGGTTTACTTCATCTGTTAACAGATACTCCGCTTGGTAAATCCAGAGAATGCTTTTCTGTCAACTACTACAAAGGCAAGACTGTTCTGTTACATTTTAAATAAGAAGTTTTGCATCTTGAAGAAGGGGTTACTTCAGCTGCTCTGTGATTTGGTGGATTGATTCCTGCTCTGGGACTGAAGACTTTGTTGCTCTCTCTTCTTCTGCCACTGGGTGACAGTCAAACATAAACTTACGTTATTGCTCCACTTCCTCACCTTTGAAAAGGCAATAATCAAGATTTGCTTGATCTAGAATGAAAAGCACCAGAGAAGGGGCAGATGATGTTAAAAACGTCATCTGCTTTCACTGGCCTTCTGCGCTTGTCTTTATTAATGGAGGGGTATGCAAATGGCAGTGATTCTTTTCTGTCCGTGCTTCTGTCCCCTTGTTCTGTGTTACTAGCAGGCTGCAGCAGTCCTGTGGTAAGTAGCGGATGGTTGCTGGGTCAGGCTGACTTGTTCCTGTCCAGGCCAGGGGCTGCAAGCCCTTTTGCTTAACCTGGTGGTTCCTGGATTCGGGAGGGAGCTCAGTAAGCGGCAAAAGAAGCCTAGTAGCTGAGTTGCTGCAGGCTCTGACCTTTGGTCCAGCTGAGCTCTACCTTAATAGTTTGTGGGCAGAGATGGAGTGATCCTGTGGTAAGTTGGGCAGGCTGGAGAGGTGTGACTGCCTGAGCGGGGACAGACTTGTTGCTGTGTGAGCTCTGAGGAAGGGCTGAGAGGCGGGGGGCGGGATGAGAGGTGGGGGGCGGGACAGAGAGGTGGGGGGGCGGGACAGAGAGCCAGGAGGGCGGGACAGAGAGGCAGGGGGCGGGACAGAGAGGCAGGGGGCGGGATGAGAGGTGGGGGGCGGGACAGAGAGGCAGGGGGCGGGACAGAGAGGCAGGGGGCGTGATGAGAGGCGGGGGGCGGGACAGAGAGGCAGTGTTGTCCCAAAAATCAGGATTCTTTCACCCGGTGTGCAAAAAAGCCGATTAACACACACAGTCGAGATATTTGTTTATTTCATGTCTGCGCAGAGATGGGCGCTAGGTGGTAACTCCACAAAGCCGGCACGCCTGGTTAACACGCGGTAAAGCATTTTATACCTTTCGAGCAACAGTTATCAGTATTTTTACTGTTTTGCTTAGTTACTCTCGTTCCTATTGGTTCTCGCAAGCCTCATCTCCACTTAAAGTCGCAGTGTCCTCCTTTTTTACTGCGCATGTTCTGTGAGGAAGGGGCTTCTGTTGGTAGGGGGCTCTCCCTACCCAAGGGTGGGTTTTCTAGTACGTTAATTAGGATAGTTCACTCACAGTTCAAGTAGCTCTTTGGTTGCCCCTGTGCTTATCTTGGTATTTCTTTACCCACTGACTTACTTATGGTGTCATCTTGTTTCTCTTCTCAAGGTCACGCCTCGTTAACTAAATAGCATCCTTTGCTTTTGTTTCTCGCATATCTCCAACAATTCCCCCCTTTGAGACTTAGATAAATAGTTCTTATTTAAAATAAGTCTCACTTAGATATTTTCATTCTAAAATGTCAGTCTCTGGGAGATTTCAAAATTTTCCAAAACTGCTCATAGGTTCCTTCCCATTGACATATGTCTCGCTGGAATTTTTCCCTGTCCTTTATAGGGAAGTTTTCAAGTTTGAGGGATTTATCTCCCTCTGTCGTGAGCGTACATACCCTGGATGATTGCATTAGAGGAATTTGCTTCATCATGTGCCAAACCTTAAAATACAGTATGATTATAAGCAGTAAACATAAACATGTTAGTGATAACAAGATCACAACAGGGTGCAGCATGAGATTAAGAATGCCTGTTGTCTTGGGTGACCATCCAAGGAAGGCTTCCCACCACCTATGTTCTCCAACTTTCTTCACCCGGTCCAAAACACGATGTCTCTCTTCTGTGTCATGGTGAACGGTGATTAAAGTCCTTTGTCCCTCTTCTCGGGCACGTTCCAGCCACTGGCGTAGATCATTATGTTGTAAAAATTTTTTTCACCAGTGTGAGATCCCTCCCAATGGAAGTAAACAATAGATCCTTAACTAAAGTATAATTGGATTGTATTAGCTGATAAGTCGTAACCGGAGCTGAGTAGTTGAAATCACATCCTCTAATGTTAGTAAAGTTACAAATGCAAGTATTTGTGTGATTATTTATCCCGACAGTCATATTATCTACAACTACAAAATTACATAGAGTTCTTATACACACACATCCTTTCCCAATATATAAGTACAGTTCCAGGGATTTCTTTTGGATGTATCTCGAAGTGACAAACATTTTGCTCAGTGTCAAGACAAATGTCTTGAGCTGTGATGGTATTACTTTCGCAAATAAATCCCTGTTGTTCCCGTACCGTACATGCATCAACTTCAACAGTCTGCCATTTGTTATTGTCTCGTTGTGCCCATACTCTGTGCTCTAGTGGATAAAGTACAGTCCCGTTGTGATTTAAGCCTAACGCAATGGTCGGGTAGATGGTTTTTACCGATGCATTCTGTATGGTTACAACAAAGGCCGTGGCTTTGTTATTGATAGGATTGTGAGTGAAATTGCCCAGATACCACCATGATTGGGATTCTCTTTCAAATGCAGTTGCCTTTTCCCAGATTATTTTCTGAATTTCGGTAGGTAAGGTGCCATCTTCACCTTCTCTTACAATTGCTGCTATTGTATATTGCACCCACAGTTGAGCTTGGATGCAACTAAGAGCTAGCGAAATATTGTTTTGGGCTATACCAAGTGCATCTATGATTAATTGGTGGTCCTTTTCATTAACCCTTTCCCATTGAGGCAATATATCAGACAACAGCCATTGATGAGTTCCTAAAGCTGACAGGGAGGATTGCAATGGATGTTCTAGTTTTTTTAGATCATGTGTGGCTGTACTGAGTTTGTCTGCAAGTACTTCAGCATCTATGCTGTTTAAGACTCCCAATCCTGTCCCTGGGATACCAGTTATGTCTCTTTTTACTCGATTTGGAAGGGTAAGAGACCGCCCATGTAACCACGCTAACCATCCTGTATAGGATGTACTTATGAATGGTGAACAGGCTGGTTTAACTGCAGAGATATTAATCTGCATTGATAGTTCTACCCGTTTGAGGGACCATGATGGATTAAACAAAAGTCGTTGTTGTCCAACCCTTTTAATGACATATGGTCCAATTCTAGTTATCTGGGGTGTTAGAGTTATCTCTTTTTCTGAATTAGCCAACGGACCTTCTTCTCTTGTGGGGCTGGGGTTCTGTTTTGTAGTTGTAATTTCTAACTTAAACTTAAACGACAGTGCAGTTTGGTTTTTTCCTGCCCTTTTATCAGCCCACAGACATATTACAAACATTGGTTGGGTCAAGGTGAAATTGTGCCAACATTCTCTCTCTCGGTTCTGATTTGAACATATCACACTCGTTCGACTTGGGCCATTATAGATATCTCTTACAGTAATTTGAGAGGCTTTTTTATAACTCGTTCCGTTAATCATTCGGCATCCTACCTTAATCTCTTTCCCTTGTTTTGCCCTAAGTTGGGGGGTCCTATGAGGGGCTCCCTCCTGGTCCCAACCCCACTCGTTCTCCAAAAATATTTCATTACCGTGCATAACTACCGTGGATAAGTTTAAGCCGTTTATCTTTGATTTCTGCCCCATACTACCAGTGTATCCAATATGTGCTTGTGTCCATGGCCATCGTGTTGTGTTCACACAGGTACCCAAGAGCACCAACACTAGTAATTTCAGGTTAATTTTTGTCAGACACTCCTTAGTCATTACTAATCCGTTATGCATATGAGTGTTATATTCAGTATTCCTTTCATGCAACTCTATTAGTGAAACAATCCGTGTTACTATGATCAATATTATAACTAGAGATAGTTCATTAGCCCGTAGAGTTTTTAGAAAATCTTAGCTTCAGTGCTCCTGTTGATACCGATGTCCACGATTCCTCTGGGGGAGCTTCCTTCACCCTCGTATAGTGGATCCAGGAGCTAATCCCTTCTACTTTTACTGCGGTGTATGTGGTCAAGAGCACGAGGTAAGGTCCCTTCCATTTTTCTTTTAGTGGTTCATCTTTCCAGGTCTGGATGTAAACCAGATCTCTGGGCTTAAAGTTATGTACCGGAGAGTCCAAAGGAAGCGGAGCCCGCTGGTTGAGATATCTGTGTAAAGAGGATAATACCCGCGAGAGAGAGAGCAAATAATCTTTTAAAATTTCTTCACCTTTAATGTGTATCTGATCACTCCGGTTACCCACCTCAGTGACGGGATACGGTTTTCCATACAATATTTCAAAGGGGCTTATCCCTTCCCTCACTCGAGGAGTAATCCTAATTCTCATCAAGGCAATCGGTAGAATGTCCACCCATTTCAGTTGGGTTTCTTGACCTAATTTAGAGATTTGTCTTTTAAGGGTCTGATTCATCCTTTCTACCTTCCCACTGGACTGTGGTCTCCAAGGGGTATGCAGATCCCACTTCATCCCAAGGAATTTAGATACCCCCTGGATTATTTCCAAAATAAAGTGAGGTCCTTTGTCTGAGGATAATCCCTCAGGTACTCCAAATCTGGGGATTATTTCTTTTAGTAGTATCCTAGTTACTTCCCTAGCCCGATTGTTGCGACAAGGGAAAGCCTCAGGCCACCCAGAAAATGTATCCACTAAAACAAGTAGATACTTATACTGTCTGCACTTTGGTAGTTCAGAGAAATCTATTTGCCAGTATTCCCTAGGGGTTATTCCTCTTTTTACATCACCTGCTGGCGGCTTTCTTTGTATTTTGGGATCATTTACACAAGTTTCATCTCTTTGCTATTATATCTGCATTTGTCTGCATTTTTGGCCCTACAGCGTATCTCTTTAACACCGCTTATCATAGCATTGGCTCCCATGTGAGTTTCTTCATGTAGTTTCTTGAGGAGAGCTTCCATCATTTTTTTAAATTTCATCAAAACTACTCCGACACTCTGGAGTCCATTCTAACAACTCCCCCGGGCCCTTTGTGGCTGCGTATATGGGTTTGGCTAGGAGTCCAAACTTGGGGATCCACATCCGGCAGAATCCGGCCATTCCCAGAAACCCCCTTAGCTGCTTTTTTGGTTTTGGTACTGCTATTCGGCATATAGCCTCCTTCCTTTCTTCCCCTCGTGCTCGTTGTCCTTTTGATATATTAAAACCAAGATACCGGACTTGCTCCTTAGCAATTTGGGCCTTCTTCTTCGAGACCCTGTATCCAGCCAGTCCCAGAAAGTTTAGCAGGCTTACTGTAGCTTCAGTACAAGTCTGTTCAGTATCTGCTCCAATTAAGATATCATCCACATACTGTAAGAGAGTAACATTATCATTATTAGTTCGCCATTGTTCTAATTCTTTGGCCGGTACTTCACCGAACAAAGTGGGACTATTTTTAAATCCCTGGGGAAGAACGGTCCAACACAGTTGTCCTTTCCTTCCAGTAGTCGGATTCTCCCATTCAAAAGCGAAGAGTGTTTGACTCTGTTCATCCACTGGAATGCAGAAGGCGACATCTTTTAGGTCCAACACTGTAAAATAGGCATTGTTTTCGGGTACAGATGCTAACAAAGTATAAGGGTTAGACACCGTAGGATGTATGTCTTTGGTTATCCAATTTATAGCCCTCAAGTCCTGCACTAATCAGTAATCCTGGGAGTGAGGCTTTCTCACCAATAAAATCGGTGTATTGTATTCAGATTGACATTCTCTGAGCAGTCCATATTGAATAAAGGTATTTGTCAGGGCTTCGAGGCCCTTGAGAGCTTCCAGCCTAATAGGATGTTGATGCACCCTTACTGGTTTTGCCCCCTCTTTTAGTTCTACTTTAATCGGACTCACTTTTTTGCTTTACCTGGGTTTTTTGAAGCCCATACCAGGGGAATTACCGCATTTAATACAGCGTCTGGAATATTCTCTTCAATTTCTTCTGATGTTTCATCTGTCAGCAAGCAGATCTGAGCTCTCCAGGCGGTTTCAGGCGGGATATGGAGCTGTACAGCATTCTTAGAAAAGGTTACTTGTGCATTTAGTTTGCATAATAAATCTCACCCCAGTAAAGGTAGGGGGCATTCCGGCATGTATAGAAACTCATGAATTAATTTAGCTCCCCCAATTGTGCATTCCATTGGTTGTAAAAATGGCCTTAACATTCTTCTTCCCTTTGCCCCAACAATAGGTATAGTTACTTTACTTAGAGGTCCTTTACAACTGGTGACTACTGAATGAGTAGCCCCACTGTCAATTAAAAAAATCTGTGGTCTCGTTCCCCAGCTTAACTGGAACCAGGGGATCAGCTGGGGAGACTTTAATGTTCTCCCCCGGTCCCCTTCATTCATTGTCTGAATCTTCTAACATAATAAGATTAGCATTTTCTATATGATCCCGTTCCTTTGGCCTCTTTCGTTTCGGGTGCTCATTTTTCCGGTGTCCCTCCTGTTTACAGACCGCACACTGATTTAGCCCTAAAGGGGTTCGTTTTTGCGGACCTCTTCCCTGCATTATTCCACCACATCCTCCTCTTCCTTTGCTTTTTTCTCTGCCCTTCCCTTCAACATCATTTCCATTTATCGCTGCTGCCAGCAAAGATGCGTGCAACTTTATTTTGTTCTGTTTTTCTTTTCTTTCCCTCTCATCTCGATTGTCATAAACCTCATACGCTATCTCTGTCAATTGTGAGATTGACACTCCCCCAGCTCCATCAACTTTCTGCAGCTTTCTCCTTATATCCCGACTCGACTACCCAATAAACAACATATATTGAACATCCTCTGATTTGCCTCATCATCCGGATTCAAGTCCATCCATTTTCTAGCTACCTCACATAGCCTTTCGTAAAAGGCAGATGGATTTTCCTCCGGACCCTGCCTTACCTCATAAAGGTTAGACACATTCTTCGATTTAGGCACTCCATGCTGAACCCCATATAGTATCAGCTGCTGATACTGCTTCAGTTGAACCCTCGTTCCCCCCCCATTAGGATCCCATTCTGGGTCCCTTTTAGTAGGTAGGAACTCCTCAGAATCTTCTTGCCTGTTTCTCCTTCCCCCTTCTTCCCTGGCCCTTTCAATCACCATTCTCTTTTCCTCTGCCGTAAAGAATGTATTTAGCAGAGCCTGTATATCTCCCCAGTTGGGATTATGTGTTAACATTATAGCTTCTAATAGTTGATGTATTCCGTCAGGGTTTCCCCTATAGGATCCAACAGATTGTTTCCAATTTAACAGCTCAGAGGTAGCGAATGGAACATGTACAAAAACCAGCAGTCCTTCTGGTCCCACCGCCTGTCTCAGGGGAGCCTGTGTAACTGGTTGAGTGTGCCCCCTAGTCCGGCTGGAAATGGGGCTAAAATTCTCATTGCCCGATTGTAAATTAGGATCAATTATCGATTGTCCGGCACTATTTTTGTATGAAGGTGGGGCTGTCGGGACTAACAGTTGCACATCCTCCTGCTCTTCTCCCCCTGCAATCTTTCTATCATCACAGCCTATGCAACAAGCACTCTCCTTTTTCTCAGAAGCTGTATCCATCACTAGGTCAGTCTTTAGCTTACATTTTTTCTGAATATCAGGTTTTCTGTATAGAGTCATAAAAGCATCAACATAAGGCACTTCATCCCATTTCCCCGTCCGACGGCAAAACGACAGCAATTGTAATATAGTATTATAGTTTACCGATCCATTTTCTGGCCAGACCTCATCATCACCCAATTTATAATTTGGCCACCATTGATTACAATATCTTTTCATTTTATCTTTAGTCATCGGATCTCCCCCAAACTTATTCCAATTTTTCAAAATACACCCCAAAGGGCTACAGGGAGGAATCGTGGATTGGCTTGCTCCCATTTTAGCCGAATTTACCTATTTGCCGGCTTTGACTCCCTTGGTCGGTAATTACCCTTCTGACCCCTTTAGTCAGTAGTTACCACTCTGACCCCCCTTGGTCAGTATGCGCACTCAGTTCTGACCCCCCTGGTCAATTAAGGCAACCCTTGCCGAACGTCTACGTGCGACTTTATGCGCCCCACCGGCGACTTGATGCGCACTCGGCTCTGACCCCCCTGGTCAATTACGGCACCCCTTGCCGAGCGTCTACGTGCGACTTTACCCTTTCACCTTCCACGGGAGTCATTGAATTTGTAATTAAATTTTATACTCACCAATCCAAGGATTCATTCCCCTTTCACCCTGATACAAATATCTCTGGTCGGCGTTGCACCTTTGAGTCGCTTGTCGCCCCGGCTTCGGAGGGAATCCGGAGGAGTCCCCGATCAATAGGTCGGTGCGCGCTGGAGCTCAGTCCGGTCCGGTCCGCTGTCGGGGACGGCAAGACGATCCGGGCAAGGCCTTATGGCTGTCCCATCTGGGTCGCCAAAATGTTGTCCCAAAAATTCTTTCACCCGGTGTGCAAAAAAGCCGATTAACACACAGAGTTGAGATATTTGTTTATTTCATGTCTGCGCAGAGATGGGCGCTAGGTGGTAACTCCACAAAGCCAGCACGCCTGGTTAACACGCGGTAAAGCATTTTATACCTTTCGAGCAACAGTTATCAGTATTTTTACGGTTTTGCTTAGTTACTCTCGTTCCTATTGGTTCTCGCAAGTCTCATCTCCACTTAAAGTCGCAGTGTCCTCCTTTTTTACTGCGCATGTTCTGTGAGGAAGGGGCTTCTGTTGGTAGGGGGCTCTCCCTACCCAAGGGTGGGTTTTCTAGTATGTGAATTAGGATAGTTCACTCACAGTTCAAGTAGCTCTTTGATTGCCCCTGTGCTTATCTTGGTATGTCTTTACCCACTGACTTACTTATGGTGTCATCTTGTTTCTCTTCTCAAGGTCACGCCTCGTTAACTAAATAGCATCCTTTGCTTTTGTTTCTCGCATATCTCCAACAGCAGGGGCGGGATGAGAGGCAGGGAGGGCGGGACAGAGAGCCGGGGGGGCGGGACAGAGAGCCAGGGGGCGGGACAGAGAGGCAGGGGGCGGAACAGAGAGGCAGGGGGCGGAACAGAGAGGCAGGGGGAGGCACAGAGAGGCAGGGGGCGGGACAGATTGGCAGGGGGCGGGACAGAGAGGCAGGGGGCGGGACAGAGAGGCAGGGGCGGGACAGAGAGGTGGGGCAGGACAGAGAGGCAGGGGCGGGACAGAGAGGCTGGGGGCGGGATGAGAGGCAGGGGGCGGGACAGAGAGATGGGGCGGGACAGAGAGACGGGGCAGGACAGTGGCAGGGGCGGGACAGAGAGACAGGGGCGGGACACAGAGGAAGGGGGCGGGACAGAGAGGCAAGGGGTGGGACTGAGATGCAGGGGGCGGGACAGATAGGCAGGGTGTGGGACAGAGAGGCAGGGGGCGGGATGAGAGGAAGGGGGCGGGAGGAGAGGCAGGGGGCGGGTTGAGAGGCGGGGGGGATGAGAGGCAGGGAGGGCGGGACAGAGAGCTGGGGGCGGGACAGAGAGCCAGGGGGTGGGACAGAGATGTGGGGGGGCGGTACAGAGAGGCAGGGGGGCGGGACAGAGAGGCGGGGGTGGGACAGAGATGTGGGGGGCGGGACAGAGAGGTGGGGGGGCGGGACAGAGAGGCGAGGGGCGGGATGAGAGGCTGGGGGGGCATGAGAGGCAGGGGGCGGGATGAGAACCAGGGGGCGGGACAGAGGGACAGGGGCGGGACAGAGAGGCAGGGAGGCGGGACAGAGATGCAGGGGGTGGGACAGAGATGCAGGGGCGGGACAGAGACGTGGGGAGCGGGACAAGAGGTGGGGGGTGGGACAGAGAGATGGGGCGGGACAGAGAGGCAGGGGGCGGGATGAGAGGCAGGGGGCGGGAAAAAGAGATGGGGCAGGATGAGAGAGACGGGGGCGGGACAAGAGATGGGGGGGCGGGAAGAGACGGGGGCGTGGGAAGAGACGGGGGCGCGGGAAAAGGACTTCAGTGTTAACACCAAAGTTGACAGTGAGGCAATCCTGTTCAACAAAAGTCTGACCCAAACTTGCCAGATTGTCTCTACACAGTTGTAAGCTCCTGGAACAACAGAGAAGGGATTTGAAAAGGAAATTTAGCCTTATTCCATTTAGCCTTGCTTTAGGAGATGGCAATCACTAGTTTCTTCCCTCTCAGCTTTTTACAAAGAGACTTTTCTTACAAACCGGTTACGGACAAGTCACCATGGTACCTGGCGTAGGCACTCGTTGGCAACTAAAGCATCAGGAGAAACATCTGTCTGATGACACGCTGGGCACCTCTCTGCCTCAGATTCCAGCTGTGCTCTTCTACTACCTCTCAAGAATCGGAATCATCCAAATAGTTTTTAGCCAAACTAAGGAAATTTGCGGGGTTCCAATCAATTATAAAAACCCGTAGATGATGAATGGGTGAATATGGTCTTGAATTGAGAGCACGAAGCTGCAAATATTCAACAGTGTAAAAAATTGCTAGCATGCAGCAAAGGACTGGACAGTTTTGATATTTCCCTCTCGTAACATTTGGAGAGGTAGACTAGGCCGTGTCTTGATGTTTCGGCTAGTCTTTTTTCCACTCTCCAGTACAGTGAGAAGGCCCCAAGCTCAAGCTTCGTGAATAAAACCCATCTCAAAAAACCATTACCAGGCTCGACTTCTGAAGGTTTTAACCACCTCTCCCCTGGAGAAGAAGGTGCATTAAATGCCTAACTAGCCCTTTGTTGCAGACCACACTAAGGCACCAGAGATGCCTATGTAAGTCTGGAGGAGAGACAGGGCTGTGGACAAACTAAATGCCTTCAGGATCCAATACTCTAATCCCCTGCACAATGAGGCACTCTTCTCAGACTCGTCCTTCCGCATGGAAGGAGGATTTCACGAGATACCTGACAAGGGAAAAAAGCTTGCTGCCTTTTTTTTTCCCTTTAGACGCTTTCCTACTCAGGGTATACTTCAGTATTAAACAGAACTGGGAAGAAAGTCATTTCGTTCTCTTCTATTGCTGCTTTCACAAGATCAGCTGTGATGTTTTAAATTAACAAACATGGGACTAACACATTCGTCGCAAGAACTCTGTCCACAGCAGGCAAGAACAACTGCACCGGTCATTGTAGCGTTACAAATGAGACAGAACAACTCATCTGGAATAGGATCGGAGGAGGAGGAGGAGGAGGAGGAGGAGGAGGACGGCCTCTCCGGTAAAGAGGGAGGCTTTTCCTTCTTTCCTCTAGCATAAGCTTCCCTGGAGCGGGGGTGGGGAAGGAAAAAGAAAAAAGTTAAAGATGGGTAAAGGAAAACTTTTCTAGGCTTTGGATTTTATCCAAGGAAGGTAAGAGATGGAATTCTTCTCGCTCCACAGGAGCCTGCTAAAATGGAGGCATTTAGTTTAAACCACTTCCCTGGAGCCACACCACTACAAGAGGGAGGGGGGAACAACTTCCCTTCTGCAGAACTCTCCCATTCCTTGCATCAACTACGAAATTACCTCCGACTAGAACAATCATTTGTCCACAGCTCCAAATCAGCTGAAATGAATCCCACCTCTCCGTCGCCAGACGGGAAATGGCAATTGCAGGCGCAGGATGAAGTTAGCCTCCTACTCATTACATTTGAGAACTGCAAGAAGTCTACCTTACAGCTGCTACAAAAGGAGATCCCTGACAGAAAAACACAAGTGCTACCGAGTGCATTGTCAAACAGCCACTGCTGTCAGCACCCAGGAGGATTCTCTTAGTTGAGTGCAACAGGAAAACTTCACTCTCTTTCACACATGGGATCGGATAAAAGGCAGAGACGGGGGAAGCCTCAGGCCGACAGCTACTTGTTCAAGTTTGCCAGAAGCCTTTGAAACATGAACAGAAGCAAAAGGCGCTTTCAAAGAGAACCACTCCCCTCCAAACACTACCAAAATGGTTGCCAGAAAGACGCATTCTTAGCGTACCACCACTTCAAGCAACTGCCAGGGGCATCGACAGCAGCACCACCCTCGTTTAAGACTACAAAGCATCACAGATAGGAAGGTTAAGATACAACGACAAGGCTTCCTCCCCCGTAATTACAGACGCTGGCCAACTTGCTTGCATTGCCACGCAGACATTTACGCGTGCTTTCTCTCGTTCCCTTTTGGGTCAGTCCCATTAATTCCATACTTACGCATGAAGAGTTGGTATCGCATATTTGCCAGCGTTTGTCACCAGAGCGCCCTTGGGATTGGGATCTTTCACCTCCAGCATCAAACTCCTTGCAATCCCTGTGCTCTTCTTCATTCCGGGAACACGCTCAAAATCTTTCTCCTGTTAAGCAAAGAAATGCAGACATAGCTCACCTCAAGACCCACACCTCAAAGGACATTTCAATGATTCTTTGAAGCACCAAAAGCCTTTCATCCTCTCCTTTTACCTCGCCTCAGGCTTCCTCGACTGAAAGACTTCTTTTCCTCACTGAATAGAGCCGGGATGCTCCAAAGCCTTGAGCAGGGTTTTGAACTCAGTCGACATGCCTGGGCTTAACTGCCGGTTCCTTAAGGGTGCAACATCCCTTGGCTCACCACCCACCCCGAGAACAGACACAAACCCGCTCCTCCTCCAAAGCGCAATTCACAGTGAGGGCTCCATTCAGGGCTCTCACTCACTCACGGCACAAACCGCTAGACGTGAAGGCTGAATTCAGACCTCACGCAGATACATTCAGTCACTAACATGCAATACCGGCATCAAGACGTGACGGTAGCATCGTAGCTTTGATTTTCTCTTCGGCGGAAGCATTGGCTTCAGCCACACTGCCAGTCTCCTTAACGCCTAACTAGTTGACACACCCAGTAGAAACACAGGTAAGCCCACACAGCCAAAGACAACACCACTCACCCAAGCCTCTAAAGAGCAGCACAACGCTAGCCCAGGTTGCAGGAAAACACCGGCTTCTACAAAACAGAGGTGGGCTGAAGATGTTCTGGGCAGTCCTTGCGCCATCACAGGCTCTTTACGTGCCTGGGACCCTGCCTGAAAAGAGCATTCTGGGGCACTCAAAACCTTAGGCTCTCTTTGCACCTTCCACAAAGACTTGGGTAACCAATCCCATTTGCTTCCAAGTGCACTGAAGCTATGTCTAGAAAGAATTGCACTCTCCACTCTTTTTCAACTGACTTTTAAGCTCCAGACCAGTTGAAAGAGAAGACGGCCACTGGACACTGGAGGGACAAAGAGGTGTGCAAGTAGCATTATGGACATTTGGCAGCATTACAAGGACACGCAAGGCAGGAGTCGGGGAACTTGGTTTTGCTTGCTGACATTCAGCTGCAGACACAGAAGCGTGAAAAGGAATCAAGCTTTTTAGGATCCCTCAGCAAGACAAAAGATTCTCTTCACTAGAAATTTGACCATCACGTGCTGTAGGCACTCCAAACTGCGTGTTCCCCCGCTACTCACTTCTTCATATTGTGTGATTTAACTACAGTAAGCACAGCCTGCAGTTTTTTCCAGTTGACTGTGTCCTTTTAACACACAAATTGTCACATAGACCTTATCCAGAACTAGATCTTCACATTATTGAAGCCAGCTGATCTTTTTTTAAGTAGTATTTGTTCAAATGTTTTTATTACACACTGGTCCAGATACCAGCAGGGTCTAAGGGAGTGACTCTCAATGATTTGGACCTTCAAACACCTATCATTCAGATCAACCACTCATGTTTTTCTTCTTATATGCATTCATTCACAAAAGCAACCAACGAGTTTCAACGTTTTATTAAATGGTTGCTTCATAGGGACAGTTTTTTCTCAACAGTAACATAATCGAGATCGACATCTATGAAAGCGTGTCCATTAACATTTACAGACAGCTTTACAGATACTTGACTAATTTGTTTGAACCCAAATGGTTTACAAAACACATCCAAAACCCACAAAACATTACTAGGAATAGACCAAAACTCAAATATGGCATTTCATACGTACTAATAATCAAACAGAAACCTTTGAACAACACATTGCCTCCATGCTAAGCCACTCTGCACTAAAGAGGTTAGAGTAAGTAACCGTTTTGAGCTGCTTTATTGTTATGTTCCTGCATTTTTTGGAAATGCTTAAATTTTCTCGAAATTTTAAATGAGTACGCCACTTGGACAGTTTTTCACATTTTAGAGTAAAACTTCACATGAGTTTACGGAACCACGGACACGGTTAGGGACAGCACTAATGGAGACCAATTTCTTTTGGTGGCTACCTTCCAAACTAATTTCTTTTTTTTTTTTTTTCTTCCCAAGGGTCCACAATTTAATTTCTGCAGTGAGAGAGGGAAGAAGTTACCAGTGGGAAGAGATTTCTCTTTCTTGGAAATGAACTCCAGCCTTTCTTTTCAGAAGAAAGAACTAGCTCCTCTGCATTAGGCCCTGCCTCCTCCAATCTTTGTCACTTGAAAGACTAGGAATTTAATTGGCTAGCACTATGCCTTTTCCCAAAGTGCCATCGCTAGTGCTTTCCCAGACAAAGTTACACACTGTTGAGCAAAAAATGCCAGCAGTTCCATAGCAAAACATGGCATTACAACAGTTTCAGCAGGTCACATCTGCTAATATGCCACACATACCCATTGGTATATTCCTAGAAACAATTCGGTACATTTACACAAGTTACACAGTCTGCGCTCAAACCAATCAGATTGTGTTGTCCACTGTCTGTACACTACAATTTATGAAATTGTGCAGCATTCAAAGAATGGATCTACAGTGACTAGAAGTTCAAAAACAGCCAGGCAATTGTCCACGTTCCAGAAACGCTTCTATTGTGGCTGTTGCAAACCCCCCTGAAATGTCCGTAACTTACAGCCAATTAAATTCTTCTGTAAAAATTGTGGTAGCTTCCAACGCAAAATTAACGAAACGTATGAAAAATGGTAAAGAGCTTCTGAAGGGTTTCTTCTTTGTGCCTTGAAGATGAGTAATACTGCAACATTACGCTGAGGCTGATAAGGTACTCCCCTTCTATCTTCCCAACTGGGAGCTACTCTTTACAGGATAGTATCAAAAGATACACACTTCTCAAAGTCAAAATAAATACTTTAAATTATTAAATATTAAATTACAGTTTTCTTCACATGACAACAGTTACCCAGCTATAGATCACAGTACAACATTTAAAAATACAAAGCAAAGACTTTTTTTTGTGAAGTATTGGACAAGAATATCTATATCTACCTTAATAAGCTGGGCCAGAGAAAGAGACGCAGAAGAGTCATCAATCTGTTCACAAAAAAGTAAACACATATTCAAGTTCTACAATCAAAACATAGCCATAGTTAACCTCTACTGTAGTCTGAAAGTCTGCGCTATATCCTCCGAGGGTCACTGAAAGGGGCATTTCCAACCTAGTGTAATTTGGATTCGTTCAAAACAAAGTCCAAAGCTATGACAGCTCAAGAGTGCCTATGTGGTTCATGAGAAGAAACTAAAATAAGCAAACCCGCCTGAGACCAACTTAGTGCTCCACAATATCTCAGAGAGGGACCCTTGGCAAATGCTCACAACTGCTTACAAGTCGAAGGGGTAAGGAAGCTGTCCGTTTCCAGCTAAAGAGGATTTTTAAAAAATACTGCAGTTTATTTGAGAAGGAAGCACCATTACAGGAAACTTATTTTCCGTGTAGTTTGCAAATTAATCAGTACATGTCTCATCATGGATAAATGCACACAATAGAGTTGCCTGTCAAAAGAAAGCACAGGCACATCAGCCCTGAAACATGAACTCTGCCCCTCCCGTCACTAAGTTTAAAAATGCCAAACTCACCATACCTCACGAGACCCAAAGAAAAACACCAATCCAAAACATCACCCATAAAAGTAACCCACCACTTTGTCTACAAAGAAATAAACTGCTCCAATTCTTGAAATACAGGTATTTCCCATGACAGAGGAGCCTATCAAAACTGAGAAAACTCATTTCTTGTATTTTATTAGACCCCAGGCCATACTATCCAAATTAGTTTGGCAAGTGTGAGAATAGATATTATTCTCCTTGCTATCAGACCAAACCCAATTTTGGATGATGATGAAAACATGGATTCAGAGCACAGTCCTGTCATTTTTTTCTCCATTGCAACCACACTCCTCCCTCCCAGCTGCCTACTGGAACAGCTTGCAGGAATGAAGTCCTCAGGCCACTAGTTAGTAATGGACTGCAGTGTTTAATCAGAACTAAGACTGAAGGGCAGCTTGTCCACAAGTAAAAAGGGTAACTCTTATCTTGTTCCTTTTCCACTCTCTTGAATTGTATTATGCCACAAGCAGCAGTTAAGCTTACACTAGTAAAACATGATCAGAAAGACACTCGAGGCACTGCTTATTATGCCTTAAGTTGTTCAAAAACGTAGACTGAAATTGCACAAGGTAAACTGAACAGCTCTCCTCAAGAGGTCACGAAATGGATCAGAAGAGAGATGCAAACCCTTCCTTGGAAAAAGCTCTTGTCCTTTATGACCTAATGCAGTGGAAGAATTCAAGGGAGCAGTTTTAGCAGACTCGGGGGGGGAAAAAAAATCTACATGCAGAAGACGATTCCTCGCTCCAGTTAATCATGCCTTCTCTATATGGTTAGGAAAGCACACACAACATATTATTAAGGTCTTGAAAATGTGCCTTTGGAGAGGAACAGCCAGATCTGGAAAAAGAGACCTTCCTTCCATTGCAAGTCGTACCAGAAGATTCAACTTTCCTTCTTTTCAGAACATTTTGTACCTAGTTCTGTTCAAAAGGAAGTCTGGCAAAATCAAGATCTAGACTGTCAAGATCTTCCTTCTGTTAAAAAGGAAGCGGCAAATCAAGATCTCGACCACTACCAGTCAAGTAGTTCCTTGTCTTAGATCTCTGGTCACCCAGATCCAACAAGGTACTGCAGGCAGAAGTTAAGAAAAATGACAGGGATTTTACCCACAAATGCTCCAGGCTCTAACCTTGTGCCAAAATTTGTAGGCTGGGTTTTAGATATTTTCATTTGCAGACAAACTTATTAAACTAAACTGCTTCATCAGATCAAGTGGAAAGAGCAAATGCAGAACTTCAGAATACCACTTTGTGTAGCAATGATATTTAAATTCATGGCAATCTAGTAAAGACAGTTATGTACTCAGAGGGGCCCAAACGATATCACCTCAATTACACAGCTTGAGGAACAAATACCCAACTATTTAAGGACATGAAAAGGAACCATTTCGCTGCACAGAACTGTCTGCAAAACGTATGGGATAGGTTGGGTTTGGTATTTGTTTGAACCCCCAAGTCAAAAGAAAGAAACAGTACCAAGTCGAACAATAATGGTTTCTCAGTGGTTTCTGATAACATTTTCAATAAGTATTTAAAATGAAAAGCTGAGGGATACAGAGTGAAAACGACAAAAAATACACTCCAAATAATTTTTATTGCAAGAAACAAAAAGCACACACCAACCTATACAAACATACGTATGACTAGCTATAGACAGACAGATGGAGAACATGGCACCATGTTCAGTTGTGCAAACCTTGAACCTACATGATCTAAAAACGATCATACGTTATCTGTACAACACAAAGTCATACAGGAAATATTCTAGCATATTCCATATGAAATGCAAGGCATTACTAGGCACAAATACCAATATTCACATTAGAACTGTGCAAATGATAGCATTACTCAGTTCTTCCTAGGCTGAATCAAAGACATTGTATTTACAACACAGACTACGTTTTACTGGAAATTATACTAAGGCACTGTTTGGAAAATTCATACAAGGCTACATTGTTTAGAGGTAAGGGCAGTGTGTAGAAAACAGTGTGAGGTTGTGGTTTTACATACGGCTTTTGATGTTCCACTCACTGGCTCAGTTCGACTTCTAGAAGAAGAAATAAAGGTGATCAGAACTTAAAATAAAGCACTGGTACCCAACAGAAAGCAGTGAAAACAGATTGTAAAACCTGAGCATCAAAACATTATGTTCTGATAGTCTAGTGAATGTGCAAATTTATTCGTATACATAAACTGTTCTCTCTCGGTACATTCAGTGCAACTAAAAAAAACCCCCAAATCCCATTTCTGCTTTGTCACCAATTACCCTAAGACTTTCAGATATCTACCATGCTTAGCCATGAACGTGCCAAAATACCAAATGCGTTACATATGCTATATTGACTCAAAATAGTAGCAGAAATGTCACCTGAAAGCAGTTCCTAGGGTTTTGTGTGATTGAGGATGCCCCGTGACAAAAAAAAAAGGTCTTAATTGCCAGAACTTGCTTTAAGATAATCTTAAAAATGCTACAATATTTTAGGAAATATTTATTACATTTGAAAACTGTATTTTTTTTGAAAAACATTTTTTTTTTTTTAAAAACCACAAGCTAATAACATCTCCTAATTGTGGTGGAGAGGCATCGCTTTAAGAAGGCTGGAAAACATGACCATTCAAACAATGCTAACGTAGCTGATATAGAACTGGACTGTATGAATACATAAATGACAGCAGGAATCCTGTAGTCAGGATTGCATTTGAATTTCTGTAATTTTAATCAAGGCACCTGATTCTCTGTCCTCTGTAAATCTTAGGAATACAGAATTAAAACCTGGAGCACAGATATCAGCTGCGAGTCAAAACAGACTTAGAAAGATAACTAGCACCATTTGGTAACGTGCTAAACTGCTTACTGAGTTTCAGGTTGGGAAAGGATTAACCATTCCTTCATTGTCCTCGCACAAAAGGCAATACGCTTTAGGATATTGTTCTTTTTCTCTTGCCTGAAATGGACATGGTCTTTAGGAAACTCACAGGAATCACTTATGAATGGAACTTCTGGTTTGCATGGTTCGCCAGCTGGCAACCCTTGGTCTTCCTCTACAGCTAGTGTGCAAAAACCCAGATGTGGGGCATAAGAATACCTGCCAGATCCCGCCCCCTCTCCTCCAAAAGCAAGAAATAGTCAAACACTGAGACTCAGACTCTTCTGAGATGGGAACAAATTAGAAGTTTACACTACAATGCCTATCTGTCTTTCCTAGAAAAGCAAACACATAGAAGAAGGAACCTCTCCACGCAGAGGGAACAGGATCTACAGCTTGGCTCTCAGAAAAATCAACCCCAAGAACAAACCCAAGAGGATCATCTTCAAAGTTACCATTGTTGCAGTTTGAGCCCCATGTCCCAGCAGGCCTAGAAATGTAAGTCTACTTTGGGACAGACACATTAAAATCTACCCCATGACAACACAAATGAACAGCAGCTTTCACAAGAAAGATACAACCGGAATGCCTCTGTAAGCTAATAGCCAGAAAAAAAGCTAACACACTGAAACCCCTCACAAGGAATACAATCCTTTATGGATACTTACCTAACATATGTTTTGCTGGTAGCTTTAACTCCTCCAGCAGGGAGTCTTCGAACTACTGATGAGTTCCTAGGAATCAGGCCGTTCTCATCTGTGTACTCTGAAAACAACACAAATACAGAAAAAAACATGAGTCGATTTGTAAGAACGTATAGTCATATGGAATTACACAGCACTTCAGAGAATCCCTTTACAGATAGAAAAGCAAAATTTTATAAACCCACTTCTAAATGGGGAACCCCTTTATCTATCACTGAGTCCAGGCACCCAACCAACCAGGAAGACAAACAGGACGAACTGGTGGACGGCAGGAGGAGGAGGAGGAGGAGGAGGAAGGGGATGAAGAGGACGAGGAACACAGAAGGAGAAGGAGAACAAGGAGGAAGAAGAGAAAGAAAAGAAGGAAGAGGAAGAACATGAGGAGGAGCAAGAGGAGGAGAAAGAAGAGGTGGAGGAGGAACACAGGGAGCACTCAGAAGAGGAACAGGTGGCACAGGACTAGGAGCAGGCGGAAGAACAGGAAGAGAAGAAGGATGAGCAGGAGGAGGAACAGCAGAGAGAGGAACAAGATACAGAACAGGAGGACAAACATGAGAAAGAAGAGAAAAAAAGAGGAGGAAGAGGAGTAGGAGGAGAAGGGGGAGGAGGAGGTAGAGGGGCAGGAGGAGGAGAAGGCGGAAGGAAAAGGAGAAGGAGAATGAAGAGGAATGCGAATACGAGGAGGAGGAAGGTGAAGAGAAGGAAGAGGAGGATGACATACAGGATGAAGAGGAACAGAACAAAGAGGAGGCGGGGGAGAAAGAGGAGAAGAAGGAGCAGGAGGAGAAACAAGAAGAGGATGAGCAAGAGGATGAACAGGAGAAGAAGGATGTCTACAGGAGAAGGAGGATTAGGATGAAGTGGTGGAGGAGGAGGAGGAAGGGGGAGGAAGAGGACGAGGATGAGGACAACTACAGCAACGACAAACGGGGCAAGGACAGACAGAAGGAGGAGAAGAAGGGTAAAAGAACGACAATGAAGAGGAGAAGGAACAGGAGGTGGAGGAAGATGATCAGGAGGAGCAAGAGGGGGAGGAGAGGAGGAAGCATTGCAAGCCAAATGTTGCACGGCACACACACAGCAATGTACAACGAGAAATTACAAACAAACATTTGTTTGTTGAACAAGTCCCCATGGTCACCTTTTTCTCCTTTTCCCTTCCAGGTGACACTGGACAAGCCCCAGGCACCTGCAGCCATTCGCTGTACACAACTCCCCTGATGCTGGGGAGAACACAACTGCCCTGATGTTTCATAAAACAACGTACCCCCACAGATTTTCTCTGTTCACCTGGAGCTGGGGGGAAGGTGTGTATGTGGGTGACGATGATCTGCTTTATCCCTTTAAGTTTTATACCTCAGCAAAAACACTGCAAGACTCAGACTAGAGGACAGCACTGAAATCCAAGGGTAAGCCACCAAGTTGCAACAAAACAGGGCAAACTCAGCTAATTAATAGGCATTAAGCGTGCTTGCACAGCGGCTTCACAGGAACAAAGACTCAAAAGTGAATGGCAACAAGCAACCTCATGGCCAAAGCCAAGCAGTTTTTTGGACTGTAAAAAGGAATATGTGAGTAGCCTTACGATTGCACAGAAGGAATCAAGAATTGGAACACGAGGTCCTTCTCGGGCTCCCAGCCAAGAGGCACCTTTATGGCCAGCAGTAAAAAGGGGGTTTAGCCAGTGTGTACGTCTGCTGCCTTCTCTCCTGGACCCACGCGTGAACTAGAAGAGAAGAAAAGTGCAAGCAAATCCAGTTCGGTCAAAGTTCAAGTCAACATTTCAACAGCCAAAACTCTGGAGAGTTACGCTGACCCTTACTTAGATATTTAGTTTATCTTCCTTTCATGTGTAAACTAAGCACATTCCCTCCTACCCACAGTCTCTCCTCCCAGCCTCCCAGCTCTCCTACATAAGAAACAGAAGCTCCATAAGCTACAACAGAAAAAAAACCCGCTCTGGTGAACACCAAAACACCCATGACTTTCTCAAACTCTTCCCCGCCCCAGCTGAGAGTCAAGCGACAGGATCTCCTAAAGCCTCTTCCACAGGCACTGCCCTGAAAACCCCCCACTGCTTCTCTACTAGTGCACAAAGAGATTGGGAAGAGTTTCATTTTGAAGGCGAGGTAGACCCTTGCTGAAATTAGACAAGTAAGTTTGAACGAGGAGAAGCCCTTTGCCTTGCATCTGGCAACCAACAGGGATGGGGACCCAGCACCACAGACCACTGCCATGCACAAACCACCACCCTGCGCACAGGGAAAGCATGACAAGTCAGATGTGGTACCCAATAACGCCAAAAAATGGCTCTTCACACCACTTCTCTGTACGACCAGGTTAGTTCTTTTAGGCGGACACAGAAATCAGAAGTGAAATCAGAAGTCGTCTTCTTTCCCTGCAGTAGACTTGTAAGGAGATATTGCCAAAGAATGCAAAAGCAACCAAAAAAAGTTAAAGCAGGTACTTTCATCCTCACTAGGTGCCTGTCATTGAAGTGCTTCTCACATCCTCTTCTCTACTCTAAGGGTCCTCACTTAAGATGCATTGGAGTTACATTACTGTTAAGCAGACGCCGCTACCCGACATTTCTCTAGACTGAAGGCTGACAGCAGCGGACAAGGACAGTCCCTTCTGGATATCTCACTCCTGGCTAGAAATCCTAGAGGCTTCCTTTCAGGACAGAAATCCAAAGAGCTGCAATAAGCTTTTGAAATCAAGCACAGCAAACAAAAAGCAAACAAACCAACCAAAACTGGCAGGTAAACCTCTGAGGCACTAATGAGGAACAAAAGGTCTCCCGTTAAGTCCACTACCCCTCACAAAACAGACAAGGGGCTTAAAGAGATGACTGCAAAGAAACCGCAAATGGAAGAGAACCCTGATCACTGCAGCACAAGCGACCAACGGGCAAAACGTAGCACTGACCTTCCTCCTGCTCCTCCTACGAGCTCTTCGCCAGCCACGTCCACAGCCACGCGCTCTGTCCCTGCCCCTCCCTTTCGCTCCCCCCTCCCTTCTCCCTCTCACCCTTTCCCCTCTCTTCCTCTCTCCTGCTCCCTCTCCCAGTTCTCGCTCACTCCGCTCTCCTGCTGCCTCTTCTGTCTCTCTGCCCCTCTGTCCCGCTCCATCACCATGCCTGGGGGGGTCCCTCCCGCTGTCCTCCTTCCTGCCACTCTTCCACACTCTCTCGCCCTCTCTCCTGCTGCTTAGCACTCTTGCTCTTCCTGCACCCCGCTGCCCCCTTCCCCTCCCGCTCTTTCCCGCTCTAGCCCGGGGCCGGCTCCTCACCACCACTTCTCCTTCCTCCACTCCCTGCCCACTTCCCCCCCGCTCTCCTCGTCCCTCTGCCCGTCTCCCGTCCCTCACTGCTGCTCCCGTCCCTCTCCTGCCCCCTCACCGCCCTGTCGCACCCCTCTCTGCCGCTCTCTCCCTCTCTCCTCCTCCTCCTCCCTGCTCCACCGGGGCTCCGGGGCCGGGGCAGCCCCGGGGAGGCGGCCATGGGGCCTGCGGGGGGGCTGGGCCGGGCGGGGGGACGGTGTCCCCGCAGGGTCAGACAGCAGGAAGGAGCGCCCCAGGGCATGCCGGGAGCTGTAGGCCTGGGGCAGGGGGCTGCCAGGCAGCCCTGCTCCTTCCCAGGGCATGCCGGGAGCTGTAGGCCTGGGGCACGGGGCTGCCAGGCAGCCCTGCTCCTTCCCAGGGCATGCCGGGAGCTGTAGGCCTGGGGCACGGGGCTGCCAGGCAGCCATGTTGGTCTCGGCACTCGCAGTCTCGGCTCCAGCTGCGGCCTGGCTGAGGTGAGGGCTGGGGCTGCCCGTGAGGCGAGCGAGGCCCTTGGGCGGGTTCAGGGCTGTCTCCTGCCCGCTGGCTGCCCGGGGGTGGTGGTGGGGAGCTCCAAACCGCCCGGTGCGATGGGGTCCCGGTCAGCTGGAGCCGGGCCCGGCCGGGACAGCCCCGGGAGTGACCCGAGAGCTGGGGAGGGGAAGGAGAGGGAGATGGAGACAGACCCCCCTGGGCCCAGGCACCGGGCACCCCGACTCCCAGAGCCCCCCTGAGCCGCCACAGCATTTTTAGTTACTACAAGAAGAGGAGTCGTGGGGGTTTGTGTTCACTCTTACAGGGCTTTCAGTACAAGGGCCCTGCTCAGGGACTGGGAATCTTCAGGTGTCTTGGAAAATCGCCAGCCAGATGATGATGGTTCAAGCCTTGTTTCCCTTGCTAGAAAGCACTTCATTTTTAAAGACGTCCTTGCACGGGCAAGATCCAGGCAGTCGGGATTGTTTCCTGTAGGGAGCAGCCTGATGAATCCAGGCTGCTGCCGTTCAGTGGCAGAGCTGAACACTTCTGCCTGCAAGTGCTGGGCCAGTGGTTTCGCAGGTCCAGTCAGCCCGACTGGGAGCTTGCTATCCTTGCTGTGCTGCTGCTTTGGCAACGGCCTCGGGGTAGGAGGGGACAAATGTTCTGGCTTCCCGGCCGGAGTCTGGCACGTTCACTGGGTGAGGTACGGACCGTAACGTGTAATGCGAACCCTGCGTCCTTCGGGAGTGAAAAATGGAGCGTAGTATTTTCTGGGGATTTTTGTAGTTTTGGTTAGATCTCTGGGATTCGTGTGACCTTGAATAGCCAGTTGGTGGGATTTCAGCATACATTTAAAGTTAAGCGCATGCTAAGTGCTACCCTGAGGTATAGCTGGAATCCACTTGTGAGCTCCTGTTCCCACCCCACTGGAGAAAGCAAACCTTTTTTTATTTGGTGATGAAAGCAACTGAGGGAGTTGCCCTGAAGTGCAGCACCTTTTTGAACTTCAGGCCTGAAGTGGCACCGGTCCTACCGCATAATGTGTCCTTCCCCAGGCTTTCACAAAAGGGAAAGGATACATCAAACCGACCCCACAAACGTAGCCAGCGCTTTTTTGATCTTACCTGGAGCGGCGGGACATGACCCTGCTGGGCCACCTCTGCCGCTCTGCGTGGGAACCAAGGTGGTGTCTTGACATTCCAGGAGAAGGACTTACCTTTTTTTTTTTTTTTTTGTAAGCGACTTTAGAGACATCCTTAGGCTGGCTGTGTTACGTTGGTTTACTGCAGAGTTGGTCGAATGGAGGAAAACAGTAAGCTCCGGTATTGCCTTTGGCGTTTTCTCGTGACTGTGTAGCTCATTTAAGTTACCTTCTCATGACCTGGCAAGCAGAAGCTATCACTTCATTTTTGGCCTTGGTCTAATGGTCACGACAATCAATATTGAAAGTCTTTCTGAGATTTGGATCAGGCAGTTTTATAAAAACTGCTTCTTGGCCACTGTTTAACTTTACTTTTTTTTTTCCCCCCCCAGTGTTGAAACTCTGAAAGGAGCCGATGAGTTGCCCTCCCTCAGTTTGCTGCCTCCCCTTTGGGGAGTGTGTTTAATGTTCGCTCCTTGGCTTTGCAGAGGGGAAAATCCATTAATGCGCCACCTCACTTGAATTGCTCTTGTTGGAAAGTGATTAAAAGCTTATTGCTGCCTCATCTCGCAAATGGCATGCGTTCTGGTTCTCATTTGCTGGGCAGCCCGTCGACTTGTCAAAGTACTCCGTAGAACAATTCAAATACTCAAAGCAGCGATGCTGATCTGAAGAGCTTACGTACTTCCTTGCTAGCGATTCTGTGCTTTTCTGTGCTGGAAACATGATTTGTGAGTGGGCTGTGGCTTTAACAAGGGAAGGCAAATCTGCTTCTCTGTGTATTTCCTTTCCACCTCTTCCCTTATCCCCTCCCTTTCCCTCTGTGAGGCTATTTTTGCAGTGTACCTTCACTGGTGAAATGAGCTCCCACAGCAAAGTGAGGGAAAGAGAAAAGGGGCAAGGGGAGAGGTGTCGCAGTCCTTAGTCTGCAGATGTCATACATAGGCCCTGTTCAGAAAATGCAGCATGTATGTGGGTCAGCAGTCCCTGCAGATTTTTATTCTTTATAGCCATTTCTATCAATGCAGGACGTCACACAGCGGGTTCACACGGTGCTGTGCTTCTTGTAGACTGAATCGTTTCTACCCTTGCTGCAGTCTGGAGGTAGCAAGTGCCAGCTGATCGATGAAGATGGAAGTGAAAGCAAGCGATACACATGCGATGGTGATCCTGCCCCAAGGCATGCTGTTTATTGATCTGGGAAAACACTGCCGTGACCCTATCAGAGGACAAGGTTTTCAGTGCTCTTTCTGGATGTGATACCCAAGGAGGTTTTTTCCCTCTGCGCGTGTTTCTGTGCAGGCATGTGCCTGAAGCAGAGGTGTTTCTCTGTGCTGTAATGGGGACTGAGGACAGCTGGGTGGGTGGGAACATGTGCAATCACGGAAGAAGCTTCCTGCAGCTGCCCTGCCATGTACTTCAGGAGAAAACAGCTCTTCTGGTCATTTGCTGCCATCGAGAGCTACCAAGTGCATGGGAAGGTACTGGGTTCCCTGCGGTCGGCACTGGTCCTGACTGGGTAGCCTCCCCCAGCAGCCAGTGCTGTACGCCCCTGTCAGTTGTTAGGCGGACATCTGCAGCTGGACTGTGTGGCACGTTCCTCTGATCCGTCCATTCTCCACCTTGCACAGCAACACATTGAAAATCCTGAAATGTGCTCTTTTGATTGCTGTTAATGTTCAAAAATCTTGTTTTGGTCTGGTCAGCAAGGCATTTGGAAAACAGCACTGTTGCACTGTGAGAATAAACCAGGTTCCCATCCTTCCCCCTACCCCCCACACTGTGTAGGATCCAGACCTTTTCCCCCAACCCCCCGATGTGTAGCTTGGCTTCGTTCATTTTGCTGCCTCCTACCAAGAATATAGCAACCAACTGCGACGTGTGCTGTGTGCTCCAGGCCAAAGAAAGTTTTCAGTGGTCCCAGTGTGTTTTATGCAGCCTTGCACCATGGTACATTTGGGAAGGAACACTGCGATGATGTATCAGAAGTTACTGACGATGAGGTGCTACTGGTAGTGCTTTCTTTTCAGTGTCTGGTTTGGGAAAGAATAAACGCCAATATTCTAAGATACAGAACTATTAGAGAAAAATGTGTGCGAGGTAAGGAGCGCCATGCTGCATTTATGGCTAAATGTTTGTTTTCATTTCATTCAAACTAGAAAGTAAGCAGAGACTGTTTAATCTCCTCCTCCCGCCTCTGCCAGGGGCTTTCTCAGCTCTGGGGCCCTTCCCGAGGACAGCCCCACCAGGTGGGTGCAGTCAGCATTGCAGGCAAGAACAGGCAGCAGCCACAAGAGTCAGCACTGGGGGAGAGCTGGGAGCCCGGAGAGCCTCCCAGGGTCCCCAGTGCCAGCCTAGCCCCGTGTGTGTGAGACAGTGCCCAGAAGAGTGGTTTTGTATCCCTTTTCCCAAAGAGTTAAATTTCCCTTAAAGCAGTAACCACTGGACCCCCTGCTTCTTGCTGGACTGCAAGATATCCAACAGATACTTTTGGAAATGTCTGTGATTTCCTGCATTTTTCCTGAAAAAGGCAGGTTTTTAACTCTCTTAATCGCCTCTATTTTAATCAAGGCGTTGCTCAGTATCAACACTTAAACCAGACGCATGACATCCAAAGCTGACTTGGGATCCTTGTTTTGCCATCTGGAGAGCCTTGCACACAAACTTGTCCCCGGCTGTGTTGGCCGCTCGGTGGGTGAAGGTCACGGGTGACAGGGCAGGACTCCTTTCTGGTGCTCCTCCAGCCCTGTAGGCCAAGGATAAAGCCCTAACACCCTCGTGTGATAAAGCCTTAACACCCCAGTGTGCTGCTCCACGGACATGAGGATTCCTGCCTAAGCTCACCACACGTTTCATTGCCATGTGGCTCTTGGCAGGATATGAACGGCTCTGCGGTGCTGGTGGTTCCTCCCCTCTTTCAGCAAAAACGGCAGATTTCCTTCCTGTTGGGCCTGCCTTAATTCCAGCATCTTGGGGATTGAAAGCTGGAGCAGCATGTGTGCCAGAGACACTCCCGCTGCTTGGCTGGTGCCCACCAAGGGGAGTCTGTCTTCAGCCACGATGGTCATTTCCAGGGAAAAGAGCTTGTTTTATCGAGCAGGACCCTACAGGGAGAACAGGAGAGCAGGGATGCAGACCCAACATTTGCCACAAGTCCAGTGGAGCAGGTTGCTCAAAGGCAGCCCGCTGTGACTTTCTGTGCTGCTGGGCCTGTGGGGATGGTCGGGGGACAAAGGATTAAACCTGAGCTACCTACCTGAAATACAGCTATCGCTAGCCCCGGTGCAAGTGGAGCCAGGAGCTGGTCCTGAATCCCATCAGTGCAGATACGTGCTGGGAGACAGAGACAAGTGAGTCTGTAGGGGAAATTGGTGACTTGCACAGGCTTCTGCTGTCGGCCAGAGGGCAGCAAGTGCCAACGCTGCCTCCAGCCGTGCAGCTGCTCCCGCGTGGCCATGGGACGGGGCAGCTCTCAGAGCCCGGGGAAGGGCCTCTCACAGCTCCACTTCATCTCCTCTGCCAGCGTCTGGGTCCAAACGCGAGACATTGGACAACCCCCCCTGCCTCAGGCACCCCTGGGTAGAGACATCTCACCTGAGGTTCAAGTGCCTCTGGCTTCCATGTTTCAGTTTTCAACTCCTGAGCTCAACAGGAAATAGTTCAATATTTTTATAGAGATGTTCAAGATCTAGAGGAATTCAGATGATCAGGGAAAAAGAAGAAGAAAATTGGAAAAGGATTCCCCAAAGTCTCCTTTGCAAAGAAAGGGCAAAGGCCAATCAAGCCTGGATGAACGGGGGGACTGTTCAGGGCCCGGACCAACACAGGCAGACGCTGAAGGCTGTCTCCCCTCCCTGCAGTAGCTGGAAAAGCCTGTTTCAAAACAGCCAAGGAAAGAAGGGCACGAGGAGTGACTCTGTCCTGAGCAAAGCACACTCTGCTCCACTCCCCCTCCACTGTGCTGGCGCTCAGGCCAGGCTGCTCTGCTCAGCTGCGCGCTTGCTTGTGATGTAAAGGGGAAATTCAAGCTGTAACCGCTCAGCGGTGGTCATTTGTGACCAGGGGATGATCTGGCATGGAGGGCGAGAAGCGGTTAAGCAGGCTGGGAGCAGGAATGCCAGAGCCAGAAGGACTCCAGGTCAGGGAGGGAAGTTTCCTCAGCGCCCTGTTTCTTGTGAGACTTCCAAGGGTGCAGGGTGTAAGGGCCATCCCTCCAACAGTCATGCCAACTTTTGTCAAGTTCAGGTTTTCCGCAGCCAACAGAATTAAAGGCGAGTAGGAAATGTCGTTGTTCCCCGGCCATTGATGGTGCTATTTATAATCTGCCCAGCTGTGCGCATTGCCTTTTATTCAAATACAGTTCCTTCCTATGCTCCTGCCTGGCTGCCAAAGTTTGCTGGAACAGAGTGCTTATACAAGGCAGCGTAGTCATTACAGCCAGAAATGCCATGCCATACCATCCGATTCGAGTGGTTTGTTTGCATCTGGCTATTAGGAACACCACCACCATGTCTGTGGATTTCTTGAGTTGTAGGTAAAGCTAGTTACAGTCCTTCAGGTTGGGCTGACGTATGAGGGATGTTGGGTTTCATGAAAGCATGCGCTAGTTGCATTTGTCCTCCTGCAACACATAGAATATCAGGGGAGGAAACAGAATCCCCCAGAACAAATACAAAGCTAATTCCCACCCCAAAGCATCAGGTTTTAGAATACCCCCAGAAGACTGAATAGGTTGACATTTTTCTTCTGGTTTGAATTGTTGTTGTTTTCATTCTGGGGTAAGGACTTTAATGTGCAGTTATTTGATTGGTTTGTTTACTCATTGGTTTTATCATCTTTTTTTCATTCCCCTCACAGAACAGACAGATCTCCTGTACGAATCCGTGCAGCTGTCGTGGTTTAACCCCAGCCAGCAACTAAGCACCACGCAGCCGCTTGCTCACTTCTCCCTGCCTCCCCCGGTGGGATGGGGAGGAGAATCGAAAACAAGTGAAACTCGTGGGTTGAGGTAAGAACAGTTTACTAATTGAAATAAAAATACAATACAATAAAATGATAATAATAATAATAATAATAATTTGTAATGAAAAGGAAGGTAACAAAAAGAGTGAAATAAAACCCAAGAAAAGACAAGTGATGCACAATGCAATTGCTCACCACCTGCTTAAATCACTGCTTAAATCACTAACCCCCTAACCCCCTAACCCCTAACCTAAGCCCCTAAACACTAAATTCTAACCCCCTAACGCCCAAACCTGCTAACCCAAACCCCCTAACTCCCTAACCCCCTAAACCCCTAACCCCCTAACCCTTAAGACTAAGCCCCTAACACTTAACCCTAACCCCCTAACCCCCTAACCCTCACTCCCAAACCACCTAAACCCAAACCCCCTAAACACCTAACCCTCTAAACCCCTAACCTCTAGCCCTAACCCCGTAACACTCTAAACACTAACACCCTAACCCCTAACCCCCTAACCCCTAAACTCTAACCCCCTAACCCCCTACACCATAACCCTAAAACCTAACCCCCTAAGCCCCTAGCCCCTAACCCACTAACCCCATAACTGCCTAACCCCCTAACCCTAACCCCCTAACCCCTAATCCTAACCCCCCAACCCCTAAACCCCTAACCCACTCACCCCCTAACCCCTAACCCCCTAACCCCAAACCCTAACCCCTAACCCTAAACCTAATCCCTTAACCCCCTACACCCTAACACTAAAACCTAACCCCCTAACCCCCTAACACCTACCCCTAACTCCCTAACCCTGTAACCCGTAACCCCCTAACCCCTAACCCCCTAACCCCCTAAACCCTAACCCTAAACCCCCTAACCACTAAACTCTAACCCCCTAGCCCCCTAACCCCCTACCCGCTAACTCTAACCCCCTAACCCCCAAACCCCAACCCCCTAAACCCTAACCCCTTAGCCCCCTACACCCTAACCCTAACCCTAATCCCCTAAACCCCTAGCCCTAACCCCCTAACACCCTAAACCCCCAAACCCCTAACTCCCTAACCCCCTAACCACTAATGCTAACCGCCTAACCCCCAACCCCTAACCCCCTAAACCCTGACCTAACCCCCTAACCACTAACTCTAAGCCTCTAAACCCCTAACCCGCTAACCCTAACCTCGCAACCTGTAACCCCCTAACCCCTAACCCTACCCCCCCAACCCCCTAAACCCTAACCTTAACCCCCTAACCCCCTACCTCCTTAACTCCCTAAACCCCTAACCCCCTAACCCATAATGCTAAACCCCTAACCCTTTAAACCCTAACCCCCTAACCCCTCACACCTACCCCTAAGCCCCTAACCCTGTAACCCCTTACCCCCTAGCCCCCTAAACCCTAGCCGTCTAACCCCTAACCCCCTAAACACTAACCCTAGCCCCCTAACCCTGTAAACCATAACCCCCTAACCCCGTAAACCATAACCCTAACCCCCTACACTCCCTTACTCCCTAACCCCCAACCCCCTAATCCCCTAATCCCCTAACCCTGTAACCCCTAACCCCTTAACCCCTAACACCCTAATCCCCTAACCCCTTACCTGCTTATTCTAACCCCCAAACCCCAACCCCCTAAACCCTAACCCTAACCCCTTAACCCCTACATCCTAACCCTAAAACCTAACCGCCTAATCCCCTAACCCCCTAACCCTAACACCTAACCCCCTAACCCGTAGCCCTAACCCTCTAACCCCCTAACCCCTAACACCCTAACCCCCTAAACCTTATCCCTAACCCACAAAACCCCCTAACCCTCAACCCTAACCCCCAACCCCCTAACCCTAACCCAAACCCCCTAACCCCCTAACCTCAAACCCCTAACCCCCTAACCCCCTAACTCCCTAACGCTAACCTCCTAATACCCTAAACCCTAACCCCCTAAACTTTAACCCTAACCCCCTAACCCCCTAAACTCTAACACCGTAACCCCCTAACCCTAACTGCCTAACCCCTAACCCCCTAAACCAAACCCCCTAAACCCCTAACCCTTTAACCCCCTAACCACCACCCCCTATCCCTAATGCCCTAAACCCTAACCCCCTAACACCTACACCTAGACCCCTAACCCCGTAACCCCTAACCCCCTAACCCCTAACACCCTAACCCCCTGAACCCTAACACCCTAACCCGTAACCCCCTAAACCCTAACCCTAACCCCCTAACCCCCTAACTCCTTTACTCCCTAACCCCCTAAACCCCTAAACCCTAACCTAACCCCCTAAACACTAAACTGTAACCCCCTAACCCCCTAACCTGCTAACCCTAACACCCTAACCCCTAACACCCTAACCCGTAACCCCCAACCCCCAACCCTGCACCCCCCCAACCCCCCACCCCAACCCCCCCACCCCCCGCACCGCCCCCACCCCCCACACCCCTCCCAACCCCCCACACCCCCCACACCCCTGCACCCCCCAACCCCCCCACCCCCCCACCCCTCCCAACCCCCCCAGCCCCCCAACCTTCCCAACCCCCCCACCCCCCACCCCCACGCACCCCCCCACACCCCACACCCCTCCCAACCCGCCCCACCCCCCACCCCCACGCACCCCCCCACCCCTCCTAAGCCCCCCCACCCGCCACCCTCCCCACTCCCCCAACCCCCCCCACCCCCCACCCCCATGCACCCCACCCCCCCCACCCCTCCCAACCCCCCACCCCCACGCACCCCCCCACCCCTCCTAACCCCCCCACCCCCCACCCCCCCCCACCCCCCCAACCCCCCCAACTCCCCAACCCCCCAAAGCCTAACCCTAACTCCCTAACCCCCTAACCTCCTAACCCCCTATCTCCCTAACTTCCTAAACCCTAACCCCCTAACCCCAACCCCCTAAACCCGAAACCCCGAACCCCCTAAACCCAAACCCCCTAACCCTAACCCCCTAACCACCTAACCCTAACCCTTGAAAAATGTCACAAATTCAGGTCGGCTACTCCTCCTTTACTTTTTTCACAGGAGGTTCCATTTGAGCAGATTTTTCACGATCGGTGTCCACCTTCTCTTGGGAAGCTTTAGCTCGTTTTAGTATATTGTCTTTCTTCGCAGGAACAGCCACTTCTACTTTCTGCTTTGTCTTGTCCATTTTTGGACCAAACCTCTCTGGAGAAAACTTCTCGCTCTTTACTGGAGGTCGAGGTTGAGCGCCAACAGCACAGCCCTTGTAAAACTGGTCATACCGTTCTGTATAGTTCCTTTCCCATCCTCTGTATCTTTCCTTTGCAAATGGATCTCTGAAGTCAACAGATCTGCCGCAGTAAGCTTTCATATCGTATGCTGGAACTTCTGTGTATCTGTTAAAATACTCCCTTTCTCCTTCCCCTTGAGGTATAGTCCTTTTAGTGCGAGACTGGTCTCTAAATGCTGGAGACCTTGACCGTGAATGGCATCTTCTGTATGGGGGTGACCTTGACCTTGAGCGAGGATAACCGTGTGACCTATTGCAAAAAACCACTATGTCATTTCTGCTTATGACAGATGCACTTTAGTGTAACTGCAGTCCGATATGCTATCGAAATACAAACACGAAAAACAACGCAACTTCCTTGAGCCAAATCCTTACTCCTCTCTAAGTCCCCGTTGTTCTCTGTAAAACTCCTCCCTAGACAAGGGAGGCCAAGAGCATCCTGGCTTGTGTCAGAAATAGTGTGGCCAGCAGGACTAGGGAACTGATTGTCCCCCTGTACTCGGCGCTGGTGAGGCCGCACCTCGAATACTGTGTTCAGGTTTGGGCCCCTCCCTACAAGAAAGACACTGAGGTGCTGGAGCGCATCCAAAGAAGGGCAACGAAGCTGGTGAAGGGTCAAGAGAACAGGTCTTATGAGGAGCGGCTGAGGGAACTGGGGTGGTTTAGTCTGGAGAAAAGGAGGCTGAGGGGAGACCTCATCGCTCTCTACAACTACCTGGAAGGAGGTTGTAGCGAGGTGGGTGTCAGTCTCTTTTCCCAGGTAACAAGTGATAGGACGAGAGGAAACAGCCCCAAGTTGCGCCAGGGGAGGTTTACACTGGATATTGGGAAAAATTCCTTCACCGAAAGGGTTGTCAAGCACTGGAACTGGCTGCCCAGGGAAGTGGTTGAGTCACCATCCCTGGAGGTATTGAAAAGATGTGTCGATGTGGCACTTAGGGACACGGTTTAGTGGTGGACTTGGCAGTGTTGGGTTTACGGTTGGACTCGCTGATCTTCAAGGTCTTTTCCAACCTAAATGATTCTATGATTCTGTGAAGGAGGTGCTTGTGTCACTGAGACGGTATTTGAATGAGCCGTTGGTACTGCTGTTGGTACCCAAGCTGATGACCTGTTTGCAGCAGCTGGGGGATATCCTGGAGCGGGGAGAGTGTACCCAGCAGATGGAGGCTGACCAGGTGGAAACTGAGGAGGAAACGGTGGTGGTGGTACCCCGGGTGGAAGAGGAAGTGCATGGGGCGGTGGAGGATACAAGGGAGGTGGAGGCACAGGCGCAAAGACTGGTGTTGACGCTGGTAGTGTTGGGGCCTGAGTCCTTTGGGTACGTTCACTGTGCGGGCGTCCTCGATTTGAACTTCTAAAGAAACCCCAAAACATGTGTCACTGTTTGTTACACTCGGCCTTCATTTTAGAGAGGAAAGCGAATGAAGCGGGAGCATGGTGGCGAGCACTTCTTGTTCTCAACAAGCAGCATTCTTCTCCCTGCTTTCTGTTCATTTGAGACTACACTCATTTCTTCGTCCTCATACTTGCCTTCCACATCCTCGCCCCCAACACTTCCCTCGGTCTCCTCTCCTTATACTCAGCTTTGCGACTGTGGATGGAGGCTGCCCATGCTTCACAGAGACTCCCATCTCCCAGGTGCCCAGGGCCCACCGCTCCTCTGCCACTCCTTCATACACTTACTACCTCACACTTCTGATCTTCAAAGTACTGCACAGGTATTAACTAATCTTCTCTCAAACTTCTTTTAACTTCTTCCACCTACGCTTCCTATGTTGTTGCCTCACGAGGATGTATTTGGCCTACTTTAAAGAATCTTACTGCAAGCACAGATCCCCTTTGTTAAAGCCAATTCAAATTAAGGCATTCAAAAATTAATTGCCACGGGTATTCTCCGCAACTATCTGTGCCTACTTATCTCATTCTAAATCAGCTGTTGTGGAAGTTACGTGTTACGGCCTCGTTTAACAGGTTCCAAGTAGTAATAGATTGCATTTCTGTAGAATACTTACAGTTCCCAGCCTGGTCTGCCACCTGCTGAGCGAACTGTACTGGCCCTCACTGGATGACCTTTTGGAGTGGGGAGAGGAAAGAGAAAACAATCCCATTCGGTTTATCTGAAGATAATTTTTTAAAAGGAATTCAAAAGTTAGAGTTACTTACCAGTTGTGGGTACTGATTGTCCTTGGGGGCCCAGAAGGCTTGGTAATGCTGGTTCTCTTAGCACAGGAACCTGATAGCCCTTGCGAATAAATGCAAACAGTTGGAAAAGAAGCTCTACTAAAATACCAGAATCACTGCATATGTTGAAATAAACCTTACCTTCTCTTCCAACAGGCTGCTCACTGACAGAGAGGAAGGTTTAGAAAGTTCAGCGGCAGTCAGCAGAGCAGCAGGAGGTGTACCAGTCGTCAGTGGTGGTGGAGGTGGTGGCGGCTGCTGCTGCTCTTGCTGCTGAATCTGCTTAAGGAGCCCTTTTGTGTAGCCAGTTCCATTTCTGAAGTTGTTCACAGCCTAGAGGCAGAAAAACATTGACCAAAAGGTAATATGAAACTTCAGGAGATATACGAACAAAAGCCTCCACAGAGTAAAATTACTTGTGTATTCCTGTAAACGCTATCAATCCTAAAATAAACCAACATCCAGATAGATGAACGCATCCCATGAAACACTGATGCTAATGACTGGTAACTCAGAGTGCCTGTATTACAAGTACTTCAGTGTTAACACCAAATTTGACAGCGAGGCAATGCTGTTAAATAAAAGTGCGACCTGAACTTGCCAGATTGTCTCCAAAGAGCTGTAAGCTTCTGTAACAACAGAGAATGGATTTGAAAACTAAATTTAGCCTTATTCAATTTAGCCTTGCTTAAGGAGATGGCAATTAATAGTTTCTTCCCTCTCAGCTTTTTACGAAGAGACTTTTCTTACAAACAGTTTACGGACAAGTCACCATGTTACCTGGCGTAGGCACTCGTTGGCAACTAAAGCATCAGGAGAAACATCTGTCTGACGACACGTTGGGCACGTATGTTCCTCAGAGTCCAGTAATGCTGTTCTAATACCTGTGAATAATTGGAATCATCCAAATAGTTTTTAGCCAAACTAAGGAAAATGTGGTGGTTTTAATCAATTATAAAAACCCGCATATGATGAATGGGTGAATACGGTCTTGAATTGAGAGCATGAAGCTACAAATGTTCAACAGTGTAAAAAAGTTCTAGCATGCAGCAAAGAACTGGACAGTTTTGATATTTCCCTCTCGTAACATTTGGAGAGGTAGACTAGGCCGTGTCTTGATGTTTCGGCTAGTCTTTTTTCCACTCTCCAGTACAGTGAGAAGGCCCCAAGCTCAAGCTTCATGAATAAAACCCATCTCAAAAAACCATTACCAGGCTCGAGTTCTGAAGGTTTTAACCACCTCTCCCCTGGAGAAGAAGGTGCATTAAATGCCTAACTAGCCCTTTGCTGCAGACCACAGTAAGGCACCAGAGATGCCTACGTAAGTCTGGAGGAGAGACAGGGCTGTGGACAAACTAAATGCCTTCAGTATCCAATACTCTAATCCCCTGCACAATGAGGCACTCTTCTCAGACTCGTCCTTCCACATGGAAGGAGGATTTCACTAGATACCTGACAAGGGAAAAAAGCTTGCTGCCTTTTTTTTTCCCTTTAGATGCTTTCCTCTTCAGGGTATACTTCAGTATTAAACAGAACTGGGAAGAAAGTAATTTTGTTCTCTCCTATTTCTGCTTTCACAAGATCAGCTGTGATGTTTTAAACTAACAAACATGGGAGTAACACTTACATTCGTCACAATAACTGTTTCCACAGCAGGGAATAACAACTGCATCGGTCATTGTATCTTTACAAATGAGACACAACAAATCCTCTGGAATACGGTCGTCTGAGGAGGAGGAGGAGGACGGCTCCTCTGGTGAAAAGGGAGGCTTTTCCTTCTTTCCTCTAGCATAAGCTTCCCTGGAGCGGGGGTGGGGAAGGAAAAAGAAAAAAGTTAAAGATGGGTAAAGGAAAACTTTTCCAAGCTTTGGATTTTATCCAAGGAAGATAATAGATGGAATTCTTCTCGCTCCACAGGAGCCTTCTAAAATGTAGGCATGTAGTTTAAACTACTTCCCTGTAGCCACACCACTAGAAGAGGGAGGGGGGAACAACTTTCCTTCTGCAGAACTCTCCCATTTGTTCGATCAACTGCGAAATTACCTCAGACTAGAACAATGATTTTTCGACAGCCACAAACCAGGTGAAATGAATCCTGAGATTCATGGATCTCAAAAGGAGATCCCTGACAGAAAAACAGAAGGGCTACCGAGTGCATTGTCAAACAGCCACTGCTGTCAGCACCCAGGAGGATTCTCTTAGTTTAGTGCAACAGGAAAACTCCAGTCTGTTTCACACATGGGATTGGATAAAAGTCAGAGGGGGGAAGCCTCAGTCCAACAGCTATTTGTTAAAGTTTGCAAGAAGCCTTTGAAACGCAACACAGAAGCAAAAGGAGCTTTCAAAGAGAACGACTCCCCTGTAAACACTACGGAAATATTTGGCAGAAATACGCATTCTTAGCATACCCCGAGTTCAAGCAACTTCCTGGGGCATCGACAGCAGCACCACCCTCGTTTAAGACTAGAAAGCATCACAGATAGGAAGGTTAAGATACAACGACAAGGCTTCCTCCCCTGTGATTACAGATGCTGGCCAACTTGCTTGCATTGCCACGCAGGCATTTACGCGTGCTTTCTCTCGTTCCCTTTTGGGTCAGTCCCATTAATTCCATACTTACGCATTAATAATTGGTATTGCATATTTTCCAGTGTTTGTCAGCATAGCACCCTTTGTATTGGGATCTTTCACCTCCATCATGAAACTCCTTGGAATCCCTGTGCTCTTCTTCATTCTGGGAACAGGCTCAAAATCTTTCTCCTGTTAAGCAAAGAAATGCAGGCATGGCTCACCTCAAGAGCCACGCTTAAAAGGACATTTCAATGATTCTTTCAAGCACCAAAAGCCTTTCATCCTCTCCTTTTACCTCGCCTAAGGCTTCCTCGACTGAAAGACTTCTTTTCCTCACTGAATACAGCCAGGATGTTCCAAAGGCTTGAGCAGTGTTTTGAACTCAGTCGACATTCTTTGGCTTAACTTCAGGTTCCTTAAGGGTGCAACATCCCTTGGCTCACCACCCACCCCGAGAAGAGACACAAACCCGCTCTTCCTCCAAAGCCAATTCACAGTGAGGGCTCCATTCAGGGCTCTCACTCAGTCACGGGACAAACCGCTATTCACCACCTGTACTTGAAGGCTGAATTCATACCTCAGGCACATACGTGCAGTCCCTAAGGTTAAATGGCATGACTACTCAACCAGAGACTTGTGTAATTAAACCATGCAAATATTCAAGAGAGGGGGTCAACAGAAACGTCTTCTTTTCATATGAAATAGTACAAACTGTGAACTGTCATTAGAAAGAGTTAAAACCAGGAAAATTTCCAGTAATATTGAAATAGGTAAAAATATGCATGAAAGTTCACAGAGAAAGATCGATGGACATATTTAATGTCTAGGACCTAGAAAAAAGAACATTTCACAGTTACAATTCCAGCCTGCCCTGGAATTTTGAAGGGCTTTGCAACATTGCCATATAACCTCTGTATTTCACCCCAAGAGAAACAATTCTTCACATGAGTAGTCATTTATTTGTTACCTAACGGCCAAGGTAAAAAAATTAAAAACTAAGTAACGCCACAAGTCCCCCACAATCTTACCCCATTTGTTGGGCAGTTCTTTCTATAGTGGCCAGGTTTTCCGCAACGAAAGCAAGTATATGATGGTGGAGGTGGACCCAAGGGTTTCTTCATGTAACTAAAAGGTTTTGGGGGAAAAAAAGAAAACAGTACGCATGTGTCTCTCGTGTTAAAACAAACATATTTTCCATAATCTTCAAAGAACAGATTTGACATTATCAACACTTACTTGATCGGATCATATTCACGGCAAGACTGTATCATCATAGCTTTTATTTTGTCTTCTTCGGAAGCATTGGCTTCAGCCAGATTGGCAGTCTGTTTAACAGGTAAGTAGTTGACACACACATTAGAAACACAGTTAAGCCCACACAGCCAAAGACAACACCACTCACCCGATCCTGTAAAGAGCAGCACAACGCTAGCCGAGGTTGCAGGAAAACACCTGCTTCTACAAAACAGAGTTGGGCTGAAGATGTTCTGGGCAGTCCTTGCGCCATCACAGGCTCTTTACGTGCCTGGCACCCTGCCTGAAAAGAGCATTCGGGGGCACTCAAAACCTTAGGCTCTCTTTGGACCTTCCACAAAGACTTGGGTAACCAATCCCATTTGCTTCCAAGTGCACTGAAGCTATGTCTAGAAAGAACTACGCTCTCCAGTCTTTTTCAACTGACTTTTAAGCTCCAGACCAGTTGAAAGAGAAGACGGCCACTGGACATTGGAGGGACAAAGAGGTGTGCGAGTATCATTATGGACATTTGGCAGCATTACAAGGACACACAACTTAGGAGTCGGGGAAGTTGGTTTTGCTTGCTGACATTCAGCTGCAGACACAGAAGCATGAAAAGGAATCAAGCTTTTTAGGATCCCTCAGCAAGCCAAAAGATTCTCTTCACTAGAAATTTGACCATCACGTGCTCTAGGCACTCCAAACTGCGTGTTCCCCCGCTACTCACTTCTTCATACTGTGTGATTTAACTCCAGTAAGCACAGCCTGCAGTTTTTGCCAGTTGACTGTGTCCTTTTAACACACAAATTGTCACATAGACCTTATCCAGAACTAGATCTTCACATTATTGAAGCCAGCTGATTTTTTTTTAAGTAGTATTTGTTCAAATGTTTTTATTACACACTGGTCCAGATACCAGCAGGGTCTAAGGGAGTGACTCTAAATGATTTGGACCTTCAAGCACCTATCATTCAGATCAACCACTCATGTTTTCCTTCTTATATGCATTCATTCACAAAAGCAACCAACGAGTTTCAACGTTTTATTAAATGGTTGTTTCATAGGGACAGTTTTTTCTCAACAGTAACATAATCCAGATCGACATCTATGAAAGCGTGTCCATTAACATTTACAGACAGCTTTACAGATACTTGACTAATTTGTTTGAACCCAAATGGTTTACAAAACACATCCAAAACCCACAAAACATTACTAGGAATAGACCAAAACTCAAATACGGCATTTCATACGTAGTAATAATCAAACAGAAACCTTTGAACAACACATTGCCTCCATGCTAAGCCAAGCCACTCTGCACTAAAGAGGTTAGAGTAAGTAACTGTTTTGAGCTGCTTTATCGTTATGTTCCTGCATTTTTTGGAAATGCTTAAATTTTCTCGAAATTTTAAATGAGTACGCCACTTGGACAGTTTTTCACATTTTAGAGTAAAACTTCACATGAGTTTACGGAACCACGGACACGGTTAGGGACAGCACTAATGGAGACCAATTTCTTTTGGTGGCTACCTTCCAAACTAATTTCTTTTTTTTTTTTTTTTCTTCCCAAGGGTCCACAATTTAATTTCTGCAGTGAGAGAGGGAAGAAGTTACCAGTGGGAAGAGATTTCTCTTTCTTGGAAATGAACTCCAGCCTTTCTTTTCAGAAGAAAGAACTAGCTCCTCTGCATTAGGCCCTGCCTCCTCCAATCTTTGTCACTTGAAAGACTAGGAATTTAATTGGCTAGCACTATGCCTTTTCCCAAAGTGCCATCGCTAGTGCTTTCCCAGACAAAGTTACACACTGTTGAGCAAAAAATGCCAGCAGTTCCATAGCAAAACATGGCATTACAACAGTTTCAGCAGGTCACATCTGCTAATATGCCACACATACCCATTGGTATATTCCTAGAAACAATTCGGTACGTTTACACAAGTTACACAGTCTGCGTTCAAACCAATCAGATTGTGTTGTCCACTGTCTGTATACTACAATTTATGAAATTGTGCAGCATTCAAAGAATGGATCTACAGTGACTAGAAGTTCAAAAACAGCCAGGCAATTGTCCACGTTCCAGAAACGCTTCTGTTGTGGCTGTTGCAAACCCCCCTGAAATGTCCGTAACTTACAGCCACTTAAATTCTTCTGTAAAAATTGTGGTAGCTTCCAACGCAAAATTAACGAAACGTATGAAAAATGGTAAAGAGCTTCTGAAGGGTTTCTTCTTTGTGCCTTGAAGATGAGTAATACTGCAACATTACGCTGAGGCTGATAAGGTACTCCCCTTCTATCTTCCCAACTGGGAGCTACTCTTTACAGGATAGTATCAAAAGATACACACTTTTCAAAGTCAAAATAAATACTTTAAATTATTAAATATTAAATTACAGTTTTCTTCACATGACAACAGTTACCCAGCTATAGATCACAGTAGAACATTTAAAAATACAAAGCAAAGACTTTTTTTGGTTAAGTATTGGACAAGAATATCTATATCTACCTTGATAAGCTGGGCCAGAGAAAGAGACGCAGAAGAGTCATCAATCTGTTCACAAAAAAGTAAACACATATTCAAGTTCTACAATCAAAACATAGCCATAGTTAACCTCTACTGTAGTCTGAAAGTCTGCGCTATATCCTCCGAGGGTCACTGAAAGGGGCATTTCCAACCTAGTGTAATTTGGATTCGTTCAAAACAAAGTCCAAAGCTATGACAGCTCAAGAGTGCCTATGTGGTTCATGAGAAGAAACTAAAATAAGCAAACCCGCCTGAGACCAACTTATTGCTCCACAATATCTCAGAGAGGGACCCTTGGCAAATGCTCACAACTGCTTACAAGTCGAAGGGGTAAGGAAGCTCTCCGTTTCCAGCTAAAGAGGATTTTTAAAAAATACTGCAGTTTATTTGAGAAGGAAGCATCATTACAGGAAACTTATTTTCCGTGTAGTTTGCAAATTAATCAGTACATCTCTCATCATGGATAAATGCACACAATAGAGTTGCCTGTCAAAAGAAAGCACAGGCACATCAGCCCTGAAACATGAACTCTGCCCCTCCCATCACTAAGTTTAAAAATGCCAAACTCACCATACCCCACGAGACCCAAATAAAAACACCAATCCAAAACATCACCCATAAAAGTAACCCACCACTTTGTCTACAAAGAAATAAACTGCTCCAATTCTTGAAATACAGGTATTTCCCATGACAGAGGAGCCTATCAAAACTGAGAAAACTCATTTCTTGTATTTTATTAGACCCCAGGCCATACTATCCAAATTAGTTTGGCAAGTGTGAGAATAGATATTATTCTCCTTGCTATCAGACCAAACCCAATTTTGGATGATGATGAAAACATGGATTCAGAGCACAGTCCTGTCATTTTTTTCTCCATTGCAACCACACTCCTCCCTCCCAGCTGCCTACTGGAACAGCTTGCAGGAATGAAGTCCTCAGGCCACTAGTTAGTAATGGACTGCAGTGTTTAATCAGAACTAAGACTGAAGGGCAGCTTGTCCACAAGTAAAAAGGGTAACTCTTATCTTGTTCCTTTTCCACTCTCTTGAATTGTATTATGCCACAAGCAGCAGTTAAGCTTACACTAGTAAAACATGATCAGAAAGACACTCGAGGCACTGCTTATTATGCCTTAAGTTGTTCAAAAACGTAGACTGAAATTGCACAAGGTAAACTGAACAGCTCTCCTCAAGAGGTCACGAAATGGATCAGAAGAGAGATGCAAACCCTTCCTTGGAAAAAGCTCTTGTCCTTTATGACCTAATGCAGTGGAAGAATTCAAGGGAGCAGTTTTAGCAGACTCGGGGGGGAAAAAAATCTACATGCAGAAGATGATTCCTCGCTCCAGTTAATCATGCCTTCTCTATATGGTTAGGAAAGCACACACAACATATTATTAAGGTCTTGAAAATGTGCCTTTGGAGAGGAACAGCCAGATCTGGAAAAAGAGACCTTCCTTCCCTTGCAAGTCGTACCAGAAGATTCAACTTTCCTTCTTTTCAGAACATTTTGTACCTAGTTCTGTTCAAAAGGAAGTCTGGCAAAATCAAGATCTAGACTGTCAAGATCTTCCTTCTGTTAAAAAGGAAGCGGCAAATCAAGATCTAGACCACTACCAGTCAAGTAGTTCCTTGTGTTACTTAGATCTCTGGTCACCCAGATCCAACAAGGTACTGCAGGCAGAAGTTAAGAAAAATGACAGGGATTTTACCCACAAATGCTCCAGGCTCTAACCTTGTGCCAAAATTTGTAGGCTGGGTTTTAGATATTTTCATTTGCAGACAAACTTATTAAACTAAACTGCTTCATCAGATCAAGTGGAAAGAGCAAATGCAGAACTTCAGAATACCACTTTGTGTAGCAATGATATTTAAATTCATGGCAATCTAGTAAAGACAGTTATGTACTCAGAGGGGCCCAAACGATATCACCTCAATTACACAGCTTGAGGAACAAATACCCAACTATTTAAGGACATGAAAAGGAACCATTTAGCTGCACAGAACTGTCTGCAAAACGTATGGGATAGGTTGGTTTTGGTATTTGTTTGAACCCCCAAGTCAAAAGAAAGAAACAGTACCAAGTCGAACAATAATGGTTTCTCAGTGGTTTCTGATAACATTTTCAATAAGTATTTAAAATGAAAAGCTGAGGGATACAGAGTGAAAACGACAAAAAATACACTCCAAATAATTTTTATTGCAAGAAACAAAAAGCACACACCAACCTATACAAACATACGTATGACTAGCTATAGACAGACAGATGGAGAACATGGCACCATGTTCAGTTGTGCAAACCTTGAACCTACATGATCTAAAAACGATCATACGTTATCTGTACAACACAAAGTCATACAGGAAATATTCTAGCCTATTCCATATGAAATGCAAGGCATTACTAGGCACAAATACCAATATTCACATTAGAACTGTGCAAATGATAGCATTACTCAGTTCTTCCTAGGCTGAATCAAAGACATTGTATTTACAACATAGACTACATTTTACGGGAAATTATACTAAGGCACTGTTTGGAAAATTAATACAAATTAAACTCTAATTGTTTAGAGTTAAGTGCAGTGTGTAGAAAACAGTGTGAGGTTGTGGTTTTACATACGGCTTTTGATGTTCCACTCACTGGCTCAGTTCGACTTCTAGAAGAAGAAATAAAGGTGATCAAAACTTAAAATAAAGCACTGGTACCCAACAGAAAGCAGTGAAAACAGATTGTAAAACCTGAGCATCAAAACATTATGTTCTGATAGTCTAGTGAATGTGCAAATTTATTCGTATACATAAACTGTTCTCTCTCGGTACAGTCAGTGCAACTAAAAAAACCCCCCAAATCCCATTTCTGCTTTGTCACCAATTACCCTAAGACTTTCAGATATCTACCATGCTTAGCCATGAAAGTGCCAAAATACCAAATGCGTTACATATGCTATATTGACTCAAAATAGTAGCAGAAATGTCACCTGAAAGCAGTTCCTAGGGTTTTGTGTGATTGAGGATGCCCCGTGACAAAAAAAAAAGGTCTCAATTGCCAGAACTTGCTTTAAGATAATCTTAAAAATGCTACAATATTTTAGGAAATATTTATTACATTTGAAAACTGTATTTTTTTTGAAAAACATTTTTTTTTTTTTAAAAACCACAAGCTAATAACATCTCCTAATTGTGGTGGAGAGGCATCGCTTTAAGAAGGCTGGAAAACATGACCATTCAAACAATGCTAACGTAGCTGATATAGAACTGGACTGTATGAATACATAAATGACAGCAGGAATCCTGTAGTCAGGATTGAATTTCTGTAATTTTAACCAAGGCACCTGATTCTCTGTCCTCTGTAAATCTTAGGAATACAGAATTAAAACCTGGAGCACAGATATCAGCTGAGAGTAAAAACGGACTTCGAAAGATAACTAGCACCATTTGGTAACGTGCTAAACTGCTTACTGAGTTTCAGGTTGGGAAAGGATTAACCATTCCTTCATCGTCCTCGCACAAAAGGCAATACGCTTTAGGATATTGTTCTTTTTCTCTTGCCTGAAATGGACATTGTCTTCAGGAAACTCACAGGAATCACTTATGAACGGAACCTCTGGTTTGCATGGTTCGCCAGCTGGCAACCCTTGGTCTTCCTCTACAGCTAGTGTGCAAAAACCCAGATGTGGGGCATAAGAATACCTGCCAGATCCCGCCCCCTCTCCTCCAAAAGCAAGAAATAGTCGAACACTGAGACTCAGACTCTTCTGAGATGGGAACAAATTAGAAGTTTACACTACAATGCCTATCTGTCTTTCCTAGAAAAGCAAACACATAGAAGAAGGAACCTCTCCACGCAGAGGGAACAGGATCTACAGCTTGGCTCTCAGAAAAATCAACCCCAAGAACAAACCCAAGAGGATCATCTTCAAAGTTACCATTGTTGCAGTTTGAGCCCCATGTCCCAGCAGGCCTAGAAATGTAAGTCTGCTTTGGGACAGACACATTAAAATCTACCCCATGACAACACAAATGAACAGCAGCTTTCACAAGAAAGATACAACTGGAATGCCTCTGTAAGCTAATAGCCAGAAAAAAAGCTAACACACTGAAACCCCTCACAAGGAATACAATGCGTTATGGATACTTACCTAACATATGTTTTGCTGGTAGCTTTAACTCCTCCAGCAGGGAGTCTTCGAACAATTACTGATGAGTTCTTCGGAATCAGGGCATTATCATCTGTGTATTCTGAAAACAACACAAATACAGAAAAAAACATGAGTCGATTTGTAAGAACGTATAGTCATATGGAATTACACAGCACTTCAGAGAATCCCTTTACAGATAGAAAAGCAAAATTTTATAGGTAACATTGCGCTTGTATCATCTCAACACACTAACAGTACCTTTCAAGAAATCTTCAGGTTTGATAACCAAACACAAGCAGCACAATCTTTTTCTTTTTTTTTTCAATAGTGGGAATGCCAACAGCAAAACGGTCTCAAAGGTCACTAAAGGAGAGTCTGCTAATGCAGGAGGTTCTTTCCTGATCTAGCTTAAGTTGCTTTTGCTTCTGTTAGGCTACAAAACCAATCCATCTCTGGAGAAAAACAAAGCACAGCAAAGTCTCACCTGCATAAACCAGATTCTAAAGTCTGACTCGCTTGCCCTGCAACAAAACAGGCACTTAGCTAAAGCATGACAACTCTGCGCCATTGCTTTCAGAGCTGTTCACTAACAACGATTCCCCTATGCTGCTGGTGCTCAAGACTGACAGAACACACAAGAGAGCCTGCCATCTCTGTCTATTCCTTGGAGCTTAGTCCATCAGCAACCACACTTCTCAGCTGCGCAGGGCTTTACATTTAAATGGAAACAAAACTGGCAGTGCTAGAATTTGGATCGCAGGCGTTTGGGGGTTTTTTGAGCTTGCTTTCACAAGTAGGGCAGAATTGGCTCCAACTGAAGGGGTACTTCCCCTCCTAAGCTAATCCTCTCGTTTGAATTAACCAAAGGGACAGGAATTCGTTCGATTCACTTTTTGCAGAGCAGAGAGACTCAAACAAAATTCCTTACAAAGACAGCCTTGAAAAGCCTTTCGAAAGCAGCGGGTGCCTGAAGCTATTCGTGCTTTGCCTTGGCTTACACCATGTTAGTCTTTTGAAGAGGAGGAAAGCCTTCTGACCTTTTACATAAGGCCCAAACAAAAAAAACAACTATCTGACACACTGTGACTGAGTCAGCTCCAAAGGCAACCATCTCTCCATAAGAATGGTTTTTCTATTGTTCTTACACAAGCTGGATATGACTAAATATATTTAAGTACTAGCAGCAGCCATTCCCGGTAATCTGCCTACAGTTTTAAAAGCTAAAAGCCCTTACCTTTGCAGACCGATGGTCTGAAAACCAAAGATGCTGTCTATCTAGTCAAGCTCTCTCAGGGCAGTTTTGCTCAGTGGTCACACACAAAACAGGAATAGTTCACCATTAGTGCTCCGGTTCTCAGTATATTCCTCCTACAGGCAGGAACCTCTCTTAGACCAAAACACACCTTCCAGAAGACATGATTTCAACAATGAAAGGAAAATGTTACTTCTCTTTCCAAATGACAGAAGGCTGCTTTGAAAACTGAGAAATCATTTAGCTGAAACGAACTCCTGATCTTCCCCCCTAGGGAACCGAACAGCAAGCTTCCTCTGGACTTCAGAGTACTTTCCAATTGTAGGAGAAAGGACTACTAACGAGGAGAACAGAAGCTTTTAGAGAAGTCATCTCCTGAAACCAACCCCTAGAGCTCTTCTCCAAAGGAAAACCTAACCCTTACACAGCCACCTGTCAAGAAAGGCCTGGATGGAGAAGGAGCTCAAACAGTACTGAGGCCCAGACAAACCACTGGGAGATCATGCCAGCTCCAGTTCTAGAAGCCCAAAGCAGCTGTTTCTACCTGCTGAACGGAGTCATACAGAGTATTCTTTCTGGTCCACATCACAAACCACTGGCTTAAGATTTCCGAGATGCAGGATAAGCAACAGTGGCTCCACAAAAAGGCAGGCGTTTGCTACGCCTGTGCCGAACTGAGGATCGTGGTAGTTCCGCAGAAGGTTACGAGTGGCAGCACCTCTCCTAGACAGAGACTGTACCTATGAGGACAGCAACCAATGCATTTCTTCACAAATTATGCAAGCCTGCAGGGGTCAGTTGGAACATGCACAACAGGTGTCTGATGCAAAAAGAGGAATAAGTCCTCTTTTAGTATTTTGTGACAATTCATTGACCATTAGAAGAGAAGCATTGACATCTGCCTTCTGAAAAGACTACCCTTGCACGGGGGCGGGGGGGGGGGGGGAAGGGGGGGGGGAGAGAGAGAGAGAGGTGCTTGTTTTTTATCTACTTGTTAAGTGCACAGTGAAGAGAGCTCCAGCCATCTAATAACAGACTGATATAAAAATGAATTCACCTTAAGAGTCAATCAGTGCGCATTTAAATGGACCAACTGAAGAGTGACAAGAGCTTGGGGAAGTAAAGGCTTTTTTGGCATAGGACACTTATCACGGCACATATTTGTATTGATTTTTGTATTGATTTTGTTAAAGGTGAAGTCAAACAATGTGGACTAACAAGTTAACTTCTTTTTTTTTTTAAGTAGGAAAGGACTGAAGCTGGAGCACAATTCCTGAAGCCCCTGGAAATTTTTGTTTGCTTGATTTGAATTTAACAGATACCAGCTTAGTGTAACAGCTCTCAGACTAAACTGGCATCTCCCGGCAGGAACCTGTTCCCCACGGGCAGCAACATCCTCTAGCAGAGACTTGGCAACTGCCAGGACCTGCAAAGCAGCGTCGCTCTGCCTCACTGCATGGCTCCACATCTGCAAAGTGAGCAGTGACGACTTTTCACACTCGTCCCAGCAGAGCTCCAAGAGAAGCTCCAAGGTAGTCCTTCTTTAACTTCACCTTTAGGCAACACCACATTTAACAGAACCTAGTGAAGCAGATACTTTGTCTCCACTGGATTCTGATTCCATACGAAAACAAAGCAACACGCTTTGTAAAACTCGTACTATGTCTATTAGAGTAACACTTCATGCGGTCACATATTTATCAGCATGAAGTTTTCTTCTGCAACTTTGCTTCCCGTTCCTCACCTGCTAGAACAGAATCCACGTGTTTGGCCTATTTCAAAACACTTTTTCTTCTGGTGACGATAATTGGGCTCCGTCACAGTTTATTACCATCCAACATTCTGCTTTTAAGGCTCTGTTTTACACAGACCCAACTATCACAGGAGTGATGTCAGCCAGGTGGCCATTCAGCCTGCTAGCATTTGTCAAGCTGAAAGGACATTAGCAACTCAAGACAAAATTCAGAGACCCCTATGCAGCAAAGCCCTTAAAGCAAATGCAACATTTTTCACAAGCTCTTGGCAATTTTAGTCAATACTACTAGAAGTAGTCTCTTCACCACAGCCATTCTCCTGAAAATAGTTTAAATATCTGTTGATAAACAGCCAGCTTTAGGTCCAACCACTTTAAAGGCTAGGGCTGAAGTTACAGTTACCGCAGCACACATAGTCTTCTGTTCAAGTTTTAATACATGAAACAGGAAAAGGAAAACAAACACTAGTACACATTTGAAAGAAAAGACTGTTGTAAGAGTGTCACAGAACCACAGAAAAAAGAAAACTAAGAAATTTAATGTGTAAGGAATGAAAACACAAGCCTCTCTCTTTCTGAAAAGTCACATCCCAAAGTCTTTAACTGCATTCAAACTTTTCAAGATGGCAGACTACCAAACTGAAGTAGCATACTAAGGAATACGAAACCATTATCATCTCTGAGAATCAGGCACCATTTATTAGAATCAAAAGAATCTATGACTTCTCTAAGAACATTTCTGATGTATATTCACCATAAATGTTCTGCCATGAAACTTCAGGACTGCCCTGATACCGTTAACACGTAGTACGAGGGAAAAAAACCAACCACGGTTAGAAATGAAGGACGAAATCATGCTCAATAGCATCTGAATGACAATGTCTTTGGTGTAGACAAGACGCTACACGAACATGAAATTCCAAAGTATAATTCAGATACAGAGAACACTCGTGTGCAACACGGCTTTAAAGGGTCTGCAGAGATTATAACTCACAAAGACACCCTTGATCCAAGATGTTGCTAGGGAGCAGTTTCTGCAACAGCCACAAAACCAGTTTTCCAATGCAGTGGAGTAAAGCAAGTCGAAGACAAAATTAAGTCACCCAAACCACTTTTTTTCCTTCAAATGAGCCATCTGTTCTATTTCTATCGCTTTCAGCTTTCTCCGCCAGATTTCAAAGAAATCTGGCAAGTTTGTTATTGTAAGATATCCTCCCACGTTTCCTTATCATTTTACCGAGAAGAATTGAGGAAAGCAAAACTTTTGGAAGCACTGTATGTCGCACATCAACCACGCACTCTTCCACGCCTAGCTCCGCGTCTAAAACGCAGATCTGAAGGTAGCTGTCAGAACAGCAACTACAAAAGAACAGCAACTACAAAAGAAGAGCTCTGTGAGGCCCCCAACACAAGTCACAGCCACCGATCGTGCCCGAATCGCATTATCGCTTCCCACCCAGCTTAATCCCCGGTGTCGCTTGCCCTCCCGGTCCCCCCGCACGCTGGCAGGATGGGCCCCAGGCTGACTCACGCTACATGGGGACGAGCCACAAAGAGCAGAGCGCGGCTCCCACAGGCTGCGGCCACCGTGGGGCCGTCTGCGACGCTGCCTGCCAGGCGGTCCCCGAGGCCCCGCGCCCACCACCCCCACGCACCTTCTTTGCTCTGGGCGTTGGTGATCTGCAGGTCGCAGTTAGCTGCCTTCAGCTTCTCACGGCCCATGATCTGCCGCTTGAGGTCGCGCAGGGAGATGTGGAGGCCGCTGAAGGAGACCGTATCGTACTTCAGCGCCGACGAGAACTTGTAGTGGACGCACGACATGGTCGGGGCCAGGTGCTGCCTGCTCCGCGAGGGCGTCTGCTGCGGCAGATGGTGTCGCGGCCTCCACGCCGGGTTAGGGCCCGCGGCAGCGCACGGAAGGGCCCAGCAAGGGGTGTGGGGCAAGCAGCACGGGCTGAGCTTGGGTGGGCTGGTGGTGCTCAGAGGCTGCGGCGCTCCACCATCGCCAGGCCGCGCGGCCTCAGGCAGACTCGGCTGGCGGAGGCCTCAGAACTCCGTCCCAGCGGCGCTGCAAGGCCCCGGCCCCCGCCCCCACAACGACTCCGGCCCGCGGCCCTCAGCAATCGAGCTGGGCCGTGGCGACGGCGCCCACTCGGCTTCTCCTCACAGCCCAGGCAGGCAGGTGGACGACGGGGAGAGGCCCCCGCAGCCCCGGCTCGGCCTCCGCTCCCTCTCACACGCAGCGCTCCCAGGCCTGACCGCTGGCTACGGCAACTCGGGCGCCCCTGCCTCAGTGCTCTGCGGAGGGGTTTCCCAGCTGCCAACTGCACAGGCTGCCGCAAGCCTGTCGCTGCGCACAATGGCACAATGGCACACCACACCCACTCCCCCTGCATCTCACGTGACCCAGCGCATTATGACAAAAGGCCCACGTCACGTGGGCGTGGCGGCCCCGCCCTCTTCCTCCGAAAGCCAAGCGCCCCCTAGGGGAGGGGGGGGCTTGTCAGCCCCAGGCCTGTCACTGCCCGGTGTCCTGCCACCCCCTGGGCCTGTGCTGTCCCTCCCGTCACCCCACGGCCCTTCACCACCCAGCGGCACCTCCCGTCGGCCCCTGGGCCTCTGCTGGCTCTCCCAACAGCCCTGGGCCCATCACCGCCCGATGGCCTGGCACCCCCCAGCCTGTCACCACCCGCTGTCCCCTCCTCTCAGCAGCCAGCCAGGGCAAGACAGCCTGGGGGAGATGCAGCGGGCTTTGCCGGCTGGTGCCCGGCTGCCCGTGCTGCAGGGCCAGCAAAGGGAGGGGACAGCTCACTGTCTTTGAGTCTAGCTTGGTGCATTTATGGAAAGTTCGCTCAAAGAAGCCAATGACCAGTTCTCTTTACTGCCATAAACCAATGTACTTCCCACCTGGGGCACATCCACGGCTGCTTGAACTCTGGGGAGGAGGACTACGAAGGAAGGAAGGAACTTGAGGTTCATTTAGCCTTCGTTTAGGTTTAGCGTTAGGAGGTGCCCCAGGACCTCCTAGTTCTTGCTTTCTCAATCATCACAGCTGCTGCTGCAACAGCCCTAGCGCATGAAATCAGGCCTTGAATTAGGAGGTCTACTTCTGCTGAGTCATATGCTACGGCTTGCAGATGTTTCTGGGCCAACTGGCTATTCCTTTCTCTTCATGTAAATAGAATAGAAAAGGCTTGTTGTAGCCTGGCAGGGCTAAGGAGGGAGCTTCCACGACTCCTTGCTTTACATCTTGAAATGCCTTTTGGGTTTCCGGAGTCAGAAAACCCTTTGGATTTCAGTGCTGTCCTCTACACCCAAGGGATAGTTAGTTTGGCTATTTGTGTCTGTCTGTCTTGTTAAGAGTGATTTGGAAGCCTAGCTTTTCATATGGTAGCCGTGCCTAGAAGCCTGGGGTGGAATATGGATTATATGGATTCAGTCCGTAACTCGGCCATCGCCACAGTCCAAACTACAGCAGCAGAGCCTAATAAGCCCGACTGTTGGATATGCACTAAAAGCCCATCCTCCACCAGAAATCAACTCTCCTGGGTATCTGTCCCACTGAGTTCTCAGTGCTACAAGGACGGGCCTCTACATTATGAACTCTAGATCTGCCTCTGTAGCTCCTAACTCCTGATATCTATGGCAACAAGTGTTACAACCCTCTGATAGAATGTGGCACTAAGTTCCACGGTTACGGGTTGCAAAACTAGAAAGAGCTATTGCAAATGTGTCAAGAGAATTAGAAGAAAGCCAGTCATGAAACCGCAGAGAGTGTTACAGCCCTGCAGGAAGAAATCAAATTATTATCCCAAATTCTAATACAGAAGCGATTCGCCCTAGACCACCTTTGAGAAGTACAGGACAGACTATGTGCATTATTGAATAAGAGCTGCTGGGGCTTTTATGTAAATGAAGAGCAGAAAAATGAAACTGACAGAAACAAGATAAAGACTCACTTAAAAAGATTACATGAAGTAAAGCAGGGATCTCCCCTAAATCCCACCCCTAAATGGGTGGCTAACCTCTTGGCTCCCAGACTTAGGCAGAGGACTGTGAACTAAAAGGAGCTGGGTGGTTGTATTCACTCTCTTGTTTTGCTTTGTAATTATATGGGTGTGTTTACAGTGGTGTCTTACTTGATGACCTCGACTTACGACTTCAGTAATGAAGACTACAGTGTGACGCTGACGGTCAAAAGAAAAGGAGGGACTGTTAGGAAAATCTCATTATTGTACCAATTTGTCTTCAGAGTATGAAATTGTATGAACTTCCTGAAGAGATCTATAGTTTACATTGTCTACTGCACAGTCATGGTTCAGGCAGCATGACTAAAGGACCCCAGCTCACTGCAAGCAGGAGAAGGACAGCCCCCACTCTGAAGAAGAAAGGATACCCCTGCACTACCCAGACCACGCCAGCATCCCAGCCCCTCCAACACCTCTGTGAAACCCTCCCCTTCTCTGGCATCAGAGAGGAGCAACTGCAGCAAGACCCACTCCAGGGAGGTCTACATCAAGAAAGAAGCAGACGGACGGTTTTGCCACAGAATTGGAGTTGCTTTGAAAAAACAGCAGTATCTGTGTGTGTTAAGTAGCGATTGCTCAAACCATGTTGTACCTGAACGCTTGAAAGGCCTAAGAACCCTGTGTACATCCGCATTCGGGGTGCCCCGATTTGACTGGGACACCTCATGTGCATGAACAGAGAATTACTCTTGTCATTCTAGACTTTGTGTCCTAGCCTCTCTCCTCGGATGGCACAGGCCAGTTGCCAAATTTTCGTGACAACACCCCTCTCCCCATTCTGAAAGTTATTCTCCAAGGCTGAGAATTGCCCCTAGGGCTGGCCCCTTCAGCAGGGGACACTTCACCTCCACCATCGCGCTGTCCTCCCGGGAAATCATTGTTCCGGAAGGACTCCTACTGAAACCGTAACTCCAACAGGACTGCCTCAAGTAGAGGAGAGCGATGCATCAGCCTCTCCTATGCAAGATGCTCCCCCTTTCGACCCCGGTAATACTTTAGCAGTATGGTTTACAGACACAAGTGCCCACTTGAAAAATTTTGTTTGGTGCCGTAAATCCACAGCCATTTCTGCAGACGGAAGAGCAGAGTTAACTGAGGAAATAAAAGGTTCTGCCCAATAAGCTGAGTCCCTGGCCATCACCCGAGCCTTTGAAGCTGGAGCCAGCACAGTTTATACTGACTCTGCTGCCGTATCGGCTGGAGCCACCCAGTGCCTTGGGAATGGGCAAGAGCTGCTGCACTCCCTTCACAGAAGATGCAGGCAGGGATACACCTCCGCTTGCGTTTTGCCTGGGAGAACCAGGATAACAGCAGTGGCCTCGAGCCTAACCTGGTATTTGGGCCCTGCTTTGCTGCCGTCCCAGGACTTAAGAAAGGCAATTAACAATTGCACTTGTGACCAGTACCCCCGGCTCCCGACCCCTGGTCGTACGGTTAGCAGAACGAACGCCATTTGATGAGGCAAACGGCCCTGCTCTGTGACCGAGCTGGTCACGTATCACATTTCCCCTCCTCATCAGGCCTCGAAGCTCCTCTGCACCAGGCAGATTTCTTCTTGCCCTCCCTATCGGCCTCAAGGCTCCCAGGCGCCAGGCCGACTTCTTCCCTCCTTACGGGCCTTGAAGGTCCCAGGCACCCGCCCAACCAGGCTGTCATGACCCCGTCACAGAACAGGGAAGCGCAGCAGCACACACAGCACCGTCTCTAAAATCAAGCAGCACTTTTTCCCTCTTCTCCTCCACGGGCTAACTTGGGGAGGAAATGACAAATGGCACCTTCCCCTCCTGCGCAGCAGAAGTTTTCTGCCTTGCTAAAACACAGAAAAACGGACGGGAATGGTGTGAACCTCAGGGACTTGCCTGGGTCTTCCGCCTGCCCTAGAGACCCAAAACTAACAGCGCTTAAATGACGACGCAGGTTAATAATGGGCAGCTACCCACCGGATGCCCAGTGGAATCAGCTCATTCTCCTGCTCTCTCCAACCCACAAACCCTTTAAAACCCCCACTGTCAGCCCGTCCTTTTGCTCATGTTGACATGAGCAAAGGGCATATGGAAACCCACTTCTAAATGGGGAACCCCTTTATCTATCACTGAGTCCAGGCACCCAACCAACCAGGAAGACAAACAGGACGAACTGGTGGACGGCAGGAGGAGGAGGAGGAGGAGGAGGAAGGGGATGAAGAGGACGAGGAACACAGAAGGAGAAGGAGAACAAGGAGGAAGAAGAGAAAGAAAAGAAGGAAGAGGAAGAACATGAGGAGGAGCAAGAGGAGGAGAAAGAAGAGGTGGAGGAGGAACACAGGGAGCACTCAGAAGAGGAACAGGTGGCACAGGACTAGGAGCAGGTGGAAGAACAGGAAGAGAAGAAGGATGAGCAGGACGAGGAACAGCAGAGAGAGGAACAAGATACAGAACAGGAGGACAAACATGAGAAAGAAGAGAAAAAAAGAGGAGGAAGAGGAGTAGGAGGAGAAGGGGGAGGAGGAGGTAGAGGGGCAGGAGGAGGGGAAGGCGGAAGGAAAAGGAGAAGGAGAATGAAGAGGAATGTGAATACGAGGAGGAGGAAGGTGAAGAGAAGGAAGAGGAGGATGACATACAGGATGAAGAGGAACAGAACAAAGAGGAGGCGGGGGAGCAAGAGGAGAAGAAGGAGCAGGAGGAGAAACAAGAAGAGGATGAGCAAGAGGATGAACAGGAGAAGAAGGATGGCTACAGGAGAAGGAGGATTAGGATGAAGTTGTGGAGGAGGAGGAGGAGGAAGGGGGAGGAAGAGGACGAGGATGAGGACAACTACAGCAACGACAAACGGGGCAAGGACAGACAGAAGGAGGAGAAGAAGGGTAAAAGGACGACAATGAAGAGGAGAAGGAACAGGAGGTGGAGGAAGATGATCAGGAGGAGCAAGAGGGGGAGGAGAGGAGGAAGCATTGCAAGCCAAATGTTGCACGGCACACACACAGCAATGTACAACGAGAAATTACAAACAAACATTTGTTTGTTGAACAAGTCCCCATGGTCACCTTTTTATCCTTTTCCCTTCCAGGTGACGCTGGAGAAGCCCCAGGCACCTGCAGCCATTCGCTGTACACAACTCCCCTGATGCTGGGGAGAACACAACTGCCCTGATGTTTCATAAAACAACGTACCCCCACAGATTTTCTCTGTTCACCTGGAGCTGGGGGGAAGGTGTGTATGTGGGTGACGATGATCTGCTTTATCCCTTTAAGTTTTATACCTCAGCAAAAACACTGCAAGACTCAGACTAGAGGACAGCACTGAAATCCAAGGGTAAGCCACCAAGTTGCAACAAAACAGGGCAAACTCAGCTAATTAATAGGCATTAAGCGTGCTTGCACAGCGGGTTCACAGGAACAAAGACTCAAAAGTGAATGGCAACAAGCAACCTCATGGCCAAAGCCAAGCAGTTTTTTGGACTGTAAAAAGGAATATGTGAGTAGCCTTACGATTGCACAGAAGGAATCAAGAATTGGAACACGAGGTCCTTCTCGGGCTCCCAGCCAAGAGGCACCTTTATGGCCAGCAGTAAAAAGGGGGTTTAGCCAGTGTGTACGTCTGCTGCCTTCTCTCCTGGACCCACGCGTGAACTAGAAGAGAAGAAAAGTGCAAGCAAATCCAGTTCGGTCAAAGTTCAAGTCAACATTTCAACAGCCAAAACTCTGGAGAGTTACGCTGACCCTTACTTAGATATTTAGTTTATCTTCCTTTCATGTGTAAACTAAGCACATTCCCTCCTACCCACAGTCTCTCCTCCCAGCCTCCCAGCTCTCCTACATAACAAACAGAAGCTCCATAAGCTACAACAGAAAAAAAACCCGCTCTGGTGAACACCAAAACACCCATGACTTTCTCAAACTCTTCCCCGCCCCAGCTGAGAGTCAAGCGACAGGATCTCCTAAAGCCTCTTCCACAGGCACTGCCCTGAAAACCCCCCACTGCTTCTCTACTAGTGCACAAAGAGATTGGGAAGAGTTTCATTTTGAAGGCGAGGTAGACCCTTGCTGAAATTAGACAAGTAAGTTTGAACGAGGAGAAGCCCTTTGCCTTGCATCTGGCAACCAACAGGGATGGGGACCCAGCACCACAGACCACTGCCATGCACAAACCACCACCCTGCGCACAGGGAAAGCATGACAAGTCAGATGTGGTACCCAATAACGCCAAAAAATGGCTCTTCACACCACTTCTCTGTACGACCAGGTTAGTTCTTTTAGGCGGACACAGAAATCAGAAGTGAAATCAGAAGTCGTCTTCTTTCCCTGCAGTAGACTTGTAAGGAGATATTGCCAAAGAATGCAAAAGCAACCAAAAAAAGTTAAAGCAGGTACTTTCATCCTCACTAGGTGCCTGTCATTGAAGTGCTTCTCACATCCTCTTCTCTACTCTAAGGGTCCTCACTTAAGATGCATTGGAGTTACATTACTGTTAAGCAGACACCGCTACCCGACATTTCTCTAGACTGAAGGCTGACAGCAGCGGACAAGGACAGTCCCTTCTGGATATCTCACTCCTGGCTAGAAATCCTAGAGGCTTCCTTTCAGGACAGAAATCCAAAGAGCTGCAATAAGCTTTTGAAATCAAGCACAGCAAACAAAAAGCAAACAAACCAACCAAAACTGGCAGGTAAACCTCTGAGGCACTAATGAGGAACAAAAGGTCTCCCGTTAAGTCCACTACCCCTCACAAAACAGACAAGTGGCTTAAAGAGATGACTGCAAAGAAACCGCAAATGGAAGAGAACCCTGATCACTGCAGCACAAGCGACCAACGGGCAAAACGTAGCACTGACCTTCCTCCTGCTCCTCCTACGAGCTCTTCGCCAGCCACGTCCACAGCCACGCGCTCTGTCCCTGCCCCTCCCTTTCGCTCCCCCCTCCCTTCTCCCTCTCACCCTTTCCCCTCTCTTCCTCTCTCCTGCTCCCTCTCCCAGTTCTCGCTCACTCCGCTCTCCTGCTGCCTCTTCTGTCTCTCTGCCCCTCTGTCCCGCTCCATCACCATGCCTGGGGGGGTCCCTCCCGCTGTCCTCCTTCCTGCCACTCTTCCACACTCTCTCGCCCTCTCTCCTGCTGCTTAGCACTCTTGCTCTTCCTGCACCCCGCTGCCCCCTTCCCCTCCCTCTCTTTCCCGCTCTAGCCCGGGGCCGGCTCCTCACCACCACTTCTCCTTCCTCCACTCCCTGCCCACTTCCCCCCCGCTCTCCTCGTCCCTCTGCCCGTCTCCCGTCCCTCACTGCTGCTCCCGTCCCTCTCCTGCCCCCTCACCGCCCTGTCCCACCCCTCTCTGCCGCTCTCTCCCTCTCTCCTCCTCCTCCTCCCTGCTCCACCGGGGCTCCGGGGCCGGGGCAGCCCCGGGGAGGCGGCCATGGGGCCTGCGGGGGGGCTGGGCCGGGCGGGGGGACGGTGTCCCCGCAGGGTCAGACAGCAGGAAGGAGCGCCCCAGGGCATGCCGGGAGCTGTAGGCCTGGGGCACGGGGCTGCCAGGCAGCCATGTTGGTCTCGGCACTCGCAGTCTCGGCTCCAGCTGCGGCCTGGCTGAGGTGAGGGCTGGGGCTGCCCGTGAGGCGAGCGAGGCCCTTGGGCGGGTTCAGGGCTGTCTCCTGCCCGCTGGCTGCCCGGGGGTGGTGGTGGGGAGCTCCAAACCGCCCGGTGCGATGGGGTCCCGGTCAGCTGGAGCCGGGCCCGGCCGGGACAGCCCCGGGAGTGACCCGAGAGCTGGGGAGGGGAAGGAGAGGGAGATGGAGACAGACCCCCCTGGGCCCAGGCACCGGGCACCCCGACTCCCAGAGCCCCCCTGAGCCGCCACAGCATTTTTCGTTACTGCAAGAAGAGGAGTTGTGTGGCTTTGTGTTCACTCTGACAGGGCTTTCAGTACAAGGGCCCTGCTCAGGGACTGGGAATCTTCAGGTGTCTTGGAAAATCGCCAGCCAGATGATGATGGTTCAAGCCTTGTTTCCCTTGCTAGAAAGCACTTCATTTTTAAAGACGTCCTTGCACGGGCAAGATCCAGGCAGTCGGGATTGTTTCCTGTAGGGAGCAGCCGGATGAATCCAGGCTGCTGCCGTTCAGGGGCAGAGCTGAACACTTCTGCCTGCAAGTGCTGGGCCAGTGGTTTCGCAGGTCCAGTCAGCCCGACTGGGAGCTTGCTATCCTTGCTGTGCTGCTGCTTTGGCAAGGGCCTCGGGGTAGGAGGGGACAAATGTTCTGGCTTCCCGGCTGGAGTCTGGCACATTCACTGGGTGAGGTACGGACCATAACGTGTAATGCGAAACCTGCGTCCTTCGGGAGTGAAAAATGGGGTGTAGTATTTTCTGGGGATTTTTGTAGTTTTGGTTAGATCTCTGGGATTCGTGTGACCTTTAATAGCCAGTTGGTGGGATTTCAGCATACATTTAAAGTTAAGCGCATGCTAAGTGCTACCCTGAGGTATAGCTGGAATCCACTTGTGAGCTCCTCTTCCCACCCCACTGGAGAAAGCAAATCTTTTTTTATTTGGTGATGAAAGCAACTGAGGGAGTTGCCCTGAAGTGCAGCACCTTTTTTAACTTCAGGTCTAAAGTGGCACCAGTCCTACTGCGTAACGTGTCCTTCCCCAGGCTTTCACAAAAGGGAAAGGATACATCAAACCGACCCCACAAACGTAGCCAGCGCTTTTTTGATCTTACCTGGAGCGGCGGGACGTGACCCTGCTGGGCCACCTCTGCCGCTCTGCATGGGAACCAAGGTGGTGTCTTGACATTCCAGGAGAAGGACTTACCTTTTTTTTTTTTTTTTTTGTAAGCGACTTTAGAGACGTCCTTAGGCTGGCTGTGTTACGTTGGTTTACTGCAGAATTGGTCGAATGGAGGAAAACAGTAAGCTCCGGTATTGCCTTTGGCGTTTTCTCGTTACTGTGTAGCTCATTTAAGTCACCTTCTCATGACCTGGCAAGCAGAAGCTATCACTTCATTTTTGGCCTTGGTCTAATGGTCACGACAATCAATATTGAAAGTCTTTCTGAGATTTGGATCAGGCAGTTTTAGAAAACTGCTTCTTGGCCACTGTTTAACTTTACTTTTTTTTTTTTCCCCCCCCAGTGTTGAAATTCTGAAAGGAGCCGATGAGTTGCCCTCCCTCAGTTTGCTGCCTCCCCTTTGGGGAGTGTGTTTAATGTTCGCTCCTTGGCTTTGCAGAGGGGAAAATCCATTAATGCGCCACCTCACTTGAATTGCTCTTGTTGGAAAGTGATTAAAAGCTTATTGCTGCCTCATCTCGCAAATGGCATGCGTTCTGGTTCTCATTTGCTGGGCAGCCCGTCGACTTGTCAAAGTACTCCGTAGAACAATTCAAATACTCAAAGCAGCGATGCTGATCTGAAGAGCTTACGTACTTCCTTGCTAGCGATTCTGTGCTTTTCTGTGCTGGAAACATGATTTGTGAGTGGGCTGTGGCTTTAACAAGGGAAGGCAAATCTGCTTCTCTGTGTATTTCCTTTCCACCTCTTCCCTTATCCCCTCCCTTTCCCTCTGTGAGGCTATTTTTGCAGTGTACCTTCACTGGTGAAATGAGCTCCCACAGCAAAGTGAGGGAAAGAGAAAAGGGGCAAGGGGAGAGGTGTCGCAGTCCTTAGTCTGCAGATGTCATACATAGGCCCTGTTCAGAAAATGCAGCATGTATGTGGGTCAGCAGTCCCTGCAGATTTTTATTCTTTATAGCCATTTCTATCAATGCAGGACGTCACACAGCGGGTTCACACGGTGCTGTGCTTCTTGTAGACTGAATCGTTTCTACCCTTGCTGCAGTCTGGAGGTAGCAAGTGCCAGCTGATCGATGAAGATGGAAGTGAAAGCAAGCGATACACATGCGATGGTGATCCTGCCCCAAGGCATGCTGTTTATTGATCTGGGAAAACACTGCCGTGACCCTATCAGAGGACAAGGTTTTCAGTGCTCTTTCTGGATGTGATACCCAAGGAGGTTTTTTCCCTCTGCGCGTGTTTCTGTGCAGGCATGTGCCTGAAGCAGAGGTGTTTCTCTGTGCCGTAACGGGGACTGAGGACAGCTGGGTGGGTGGGAACATGTGCAATCACGGAAGAAGCTTCCTGCAGCTGCCCTGCCATGTACTTCAGGAGAAAACAGCTCTTCTGGTCGTTTGCTGCCATCGAGAGCTACCGAGTGCATGGGAAGGTACTGGGTTCCCTGCGGTCGGCACTGGTCCTGACTGGGTAGCCTCCCCCAGCAGCCAGTGCTGTACGCCCCTATCAGTTGTTAGACGGACATCTGCAGCTGGACTGTGTGGCACGTTCCTCTGATCCGTCCATTCTCCACCTTGCACAGCAACACATTTGAAATCCTGAAATGTGCTCTTTTGATTGCTGTTAATGTTCAAAAATCTTGTTTTGGTCTGGTCAGCAAGGCATTTGGAAAACAGCACTGTTGCACTGTGAGAATAAACCAGGTTCCCATCCTTCCCCCTACCCCCCACACTGTGTAGGATCCAGACCTTTTCCCCCAACCCCCCGATGTGTAGCTTGGCTTCGTTCATTTTGCTGCCTCCTACCAAGAATATAGCAACCAGCTGCGACGTGTGCTGTGTGCTCCAGGCCAAAGAAAGTTTTCAGTGGTCCCAGTTTGTTTTATGCAGCCGTGCAGCATGGTACATTTGGGAAGGAACACTGCGATGATGTATCAGAAGTTACTGACGATGAGGTGCTACTGGTAGCGCTTTCTTTTCAGTGTCTGGTTTGGGAAAGAATAAACCCCAATATTCTAAGATACAGAACTATCAGAGAAAAATGTGTGCGAGGTAAGGAGCGTCATGCTGCATTTATGGCTAAATGTTTGTTTTCATTTCATTCAAACTAGAAAGTAAGCAGAGACTGTTTAATCTCCTCCTCCCGCCTCTGCCAGGGGCTTTCTCAGCTCTGGGGCCCTTCCCAAGGACAGCCCCACCAGGTGGGCGCAGTCAGCATTGCAGGCAAGAACAGGCAGCAGCCACAAGAGTCAGCACTGGGGGAGAGCTGGGACCCCGGAGAGCCTCCCAGGGTCCCCAGTGCCAGCCTGGCCCCGTGTGTGTGAGACAGTGCCCAGAAGAGTGGTTTTGTATCCCTTTTCCCAAAGAGTTAAATTCCCCTTAAAGCAGTAACCACTGGACCCACTTGCCGGACTGCAAGATATCCAACAGATAATTTTGGAAATGTCTGTGATTTCCTGCATTTTTCCTGAAAAAGGCAGGTTTTTAACTCTCTTAATCGCCTCTATTTTAATCAAGGCGTTGCTCAGTATCAACACTTAAACCAGACGCATGACATCCAAAGCTGACTTGGGATCCTTGTTTTGCCATCTGGAGAGCCTTGCACACAAACTTGTCCCCGGCTGTGTTGGCCGCTCGGTGGGTGAAGGTCACGGGTGACAGGGCAGGACTCCTTTCTGGTGCTCCTCCAGCCCTGTAGGCCAAGGATAAAGCCCTAACACCCTCGTGTGATAAAGCCTTAACACCCCAGTGTGCTGCTCCATGGACATGAGGATTCCTGCCTAAGCTCACCACACGTTTCATTGCCATGTGGCTCTTGGCAGGATATGAACGGCTCTGCGGTGCTGGTGGTTCCTCCCCTCTTTCAGCAAAACCGGCAGATTTTCTTCCTGTTGGGCCTGCCTTAATTCCAGCGTCTTGGGGATTGAAAGCTGGAGCAGCATGTGTGCGAGAGACATTCCCGCTGCTTGGCTGGTGCCCACCAAGGGGAGTCTGTCTTCAGCCACGATGGTCATTTCCAGGGAAAAGAGCTTGTTTTATCGAGCAGGACCCTACAGGGAGAACAGGAGAGCAGGGATGCAGACCCAACATTTGCCACAAGTCCAGTGGAGCAGGTTGCTCAAAGGCAGCCCGCTGTGACTTTCTGTGCTGCTGGGCCTGTGGGGATGGTCGGGGGACAAAGGATTAAACCTGAGCTACCTACCTGAAATACAGCTATCGCTAGCCCCGGTGCAAGTGGAGCCAGGAGCTGGTCCTGAATCCCATCAGTGCAGATACGTGCTGGGAGACAGAGACAAGTGAGTCTGTAGGGGAAATTGGTGACTTGCACAGGCTTCTGCTGTCGGCCAGAGGGCAGCAAGTGCCAACGCTGCCTCCAGCCGTGCAGCTGCTCCCGCGTGGCCATGGGACGGGGCAGCTCTCAGAGCCCGGGGAAGAGCCTCTCACAGCTCCACTTCATCTCCTCTGCCAGCGTCCGGGTCCAAACGCAAGACATTTGACAACCCCCCCTGCCTCAGGCACCCCTGGGTAGAGACATCTCACCTGAGGTTCAAGCGCCTCTGGCTTCCATGTTTCAGTTTTCAACTCCTGAGCTCAACAGGAAATAGTTCAATGTTTTTACAGAGATGTTCAAGATCTAGAGGAATTCAGATGATCAGGGAAAAAGAAGAATAACATTGGAAAAGGATTCCCTAAAGTCTCCTTTGCAAAGAAAGGGCAAAGGCCAATCAAGCCTGGATGAACGGGGGGACTGTTCAGAGCCCAGACCAACACAGGCAGACGCTGAAGGCTGTCTCCCCTCCCTGCAGTAGCTGAGCTGCCTGGAAAAGCCTGTTTCAAAACAGCCAAGGAAAGAAGGGCACGAGGAGTGACTCTGTCCCGAGCAAAGCACACTCTGCTCCACTCCCCCTCCACTGTGCTGGCGCTCAGGCCAGGCTGCTCTGCTCAGCTGCGCGCTTGCTTGTGATGTGAAGGGGAAATTCAAGCTGTAACCGCTCAGCGGTGGTCATTTGTGACCAGGGGATGATCTGGCATGGAGGGCGAGAAGCGGTTAAGCAGGCTGGGAGCAGGAATGCCAGAGCCAGAAGGACTCCAGGTCAGGGAGGGAAGTTTCCTCAGCGCCATGTTTCTTGTGAGACTTCCAAGGGTGCAGGGTGTAAGGGCCATCCCTCCAACAGTCATGCCAACTTTTGTCAAGTTCAGGTTTTCCGCAGCCAACAGAATTAAAGGCGAGTAGGAAATGTCGTTGTTCCCCGGCCACTGATGGTGCTATTTATAATCTGCCCAGCCGTGCGCATTGCCTTTTATTCAAATACAGTTCCTTCCTATGCTCCTGCCTGGCTGCTAAAGTTTGCTGGAACAGAGTGCTTATACAAGGCAGCGTAGTCATTACAGCCAGAAATGCCATGCCATACCATCCGATTCGAGTGGTTTGTTTGCATCTGGCTATTAGGAACACCACCACCATGTCTGTGGATTTCTTGAGTTGTAGGTAAAGCTAGTTACAGTCCTTCAGGTTGGGCTGACGTATGAGGGATGTTGGGTTTCATGAAAGCATGCGCTAGTTGCATTTGTCCTCCTGCAACACATAGAATATCAGGGGAGGAAACAGAATCCCCCAGAACAAATACAAAGCTAATTCCCACCCCAAAGCATCAGGTTTTAGAATAGCCCCAGAAGACTGAATAGGTTGACATTTTTCTTCTGGTTTGAATTGTTGTTGTTTTCATTCTGGGGTAAGGACTTTAATGTGCAGTTATTTGATTGGTTTGTTTACTCATTGGTTTTATCATCTTTTTTTCATTCCCCTCACAGAACAGACAGATCTCCTGTACGAATCCGTGCAGCTGTCGTGGTTTAACCCCAGCCAGCAACTAAGCACCACGCAGCCGCTTGCTTACTCCTCCCTGCCTCCCCCGGTGGGATGGGGAGGAGAATCGAAAACAAGTGAAACTCATGGGTTGAGGTAAGAACAGTTTACTAATTGAAATAAAAATACAATACAATAAAATGATAATAATAATAATAATAATAATTTGTAATGAAAAGGAAGGTAACAAAAAGAGTGAAATAAAACCCAAGAAAAGACAAGTGATGCACAATGCAATTGCTCACCACCTGCTTAAATCACTGCTTAAATCACTAACCCCCTAACCCCCTAACCCCCTAACCCTTAAGACTAAGCCCCTAACACTTAACCCTAACCCCCTAACCCCCTAACGCTCACTCCCAAACCACCTAAACCCAAACCCCCTAAACACCTAACCCTCTAAACCCCTAACCTCTAGCCCTAACCCCGTAACACTCTAAACACTAACACCCTAACCCCTAACCCCCTAACCCCTAAACTCTAACCCCCTAACCCCCTACACCATAACCCTAAAACCTAACCCTCTAAGCCCCTAGCCCCTAACCCACTAACCCCATAACTGCCTAACCCCCTAACCCTAACCCCCTAACCCCTAATCCTAACCCCCCAACCCCTAAACCCCTAACCCACTAACCCCCTAACACCTAACCCCCTAACCCCTAACCCTAACCCCAACCCTAAACCTAATCCCTTAACCCCCTAGACCCTAACCCTAAAACCTAACCCCCTAACCCCCTAACACCGACCCCTAACTCCCTAACCCTGTAACCCGTAACCCCCTAACCCCTAACCCCCTAACCCCCTAAACCCTAACCCTAAACCCCCTAACCACTAAACTCTGACCCCCTAACCCCCTACCCGCTAACTCTAACCCCCTAACCCCAACCCCCTAAACCCTAACCCCTTAACCCCCTACACCCTAACCCTAACCCTAATCCCCTAAACCCCTAGCCCTAACCCCCTAACACCCTAAACCCCCAAACCCCTAACTCCCTAACCCCCTAACCACTAATGCTAACCGCCTAACCCCCAACCCCTAACCCCCTAAACCCTAACCTAACCCCCTAACCACTAACTCTAAGCCTCTAAACCGCTAACCCGCTAACCCTAACCCCCCAAACCACAACCCCCTAACCCCTAACCCTACCCCCCCAACCCCCTAAACCCTAACCTTAACCCCCTAACCCCCTACCTCCTTAACTCCCTAAACCCCTAACCCCCTAACCCATAATGCTAAACCCCTAACCCTTTAAATCCTAACCCCCTAACCCCTCACACCTACCCCTAAGCCCCTAACCCTGTAACCCCTTACCCCCTAGCCCCCTAAACCCTAGCCGTCTAACCCCTAACCCCCTAAACACTAACCCTAGCCCCCTATCCTCGTAAACCATAACCCCCTAACCCCGTAAACCATAACCCTAACCCCCTACACCCCCTTACTGCCTAACCCCCAACCCCCTAATCCCCTAATCCCCTAACCCTGTAACCCCTAACCCCTTAACCCCTAACACCCTAATCCCCTAACCCCTTACCTGCTTATTCTAACCCCCAAACCCCAAACCCCTAAACCCTAACCCTAACCCCTTAACCCCCTACATCCTAACCCTAAAACCTAACCCCCTAATCCCCTAACCCCCTAACCCTAACACCTAACCCCCTAACCCGTAACCCTAACCCTCTAACCCCCTAAACCCTAACCCCCTAACCCCCTAAACCTTATCCCTAACCCCCTAAACCCCCTAACCCTTAACCCTAACCCCCAACCCCCTAACCCTAACCCGAACCCCCTAACCCCCTAACCTCAAACCCCTAACCCCCTAACCCCCTAACTCCCTAACGCTAACCTCCTAATACCCTAAACCCTAACCCCCTAAACTTTAACCCTAACCCCCTAAACCCTAACACCGTAACCCCCTAACCCTAACTGCCTAACCCCTAACCCCCTACCCCTAACCCCCTAAACCAAACCCCCTAAACCCCTAACCCTTTAACCCCCTAACCACCACCCCCTACCCCCTAACGCCCTAAACCCTAACCCCCTAACACCTACACCTAGCCCCCTAACCCTGTAACCCCTAACCCCCTAACCCCTAACACCCTAACCCCCTGAACGCTAACACCCTAACCTGTAACCCCCTAAACCCTAACCCTAACTCCCTAACCCCCTAACCCCCTAACTCCTTTACTACCTAACCCCCTAACCCCCTAAACCCTAACGTAACCCCCTAAACACTAAACTCTAACCCCCTAACCCCCTAACCTGCTAACCCTAACACCCTAACCCCTAACATCCTAACCCGTAACCCCCACCCCCCAACCCTGCACCCCCCCAACCCCCCACCCCAACCCCCCCACCCCCCGCACCGCCCCCACCCCCCCCACCCCTCCCAACCCCCCCCACCCCCCACCCCCCTGCACCCCCCCAGCCCCCCCACCCCTCCCAACCTCCCCCACCCCCACGCACCCCCCCACCCCTCCTAACCCCCCCACCCCCCACCCCCCCGCAGCCCCCCACCCCTCCTAACCCCCCCATCCCCCACCCCCCCGCAGCCCCCCCACCCCCCCCAACCCCCCAACCCCCCAAAGCCTAACCCTAACTCCCTAACCCCCTAACCTCCTAACCCCCTATCTCCCTAACTTCCTAAACCCTAACCCCCTAACCCCAACCCCCTAAACCCGAAACCCCGAACCCCCTAAACCCAAACCCCCTAACCCTAACCCCCTAACCACCTAACCCTAACCCTTGAAAAATGTCACAAATTCAGGTCGGCTACTCCTCCTTTACTTTTTTCACAGGAGGTTCCATTTGAGCAGATTTTTCACGATCGGTGTCCACCTTCTCTTGGGAAGCTTTAGCTCGTTTTAGTATATTGTCTTTCTTCGCAGGAACAGCCACTTCTACTTTCTGCTTTGTCTTGTCCATTTTTGGACCAAACCTCTCTGGAGAAAACTTCTCGCTCTTTACTGGAGGTCGAGGTTGAGCGCCAACAGCACAGCCCTTGTAAAACTGGTCATACCGTTCTGTATAGTTCCTTTCCCATCCTCTGTATCTTTCCTTTGCAAATGGATCTCTGAAGTCAACAGATCTGCCGCAGTAAGCTTTCATATCGTATGCTGGAACTTCTGTGTATCTGTTAAAATACTCCCTTTCTCCTTCCCCTTGAGGTATAGTCCTTTTAGTGCGAGACTGGTCTCTAAATGCTGGAGACCTTGACCGTGAATGGCATCTTCTGTATGGGGGTGACCTTGACCTTGAGCGGGGATAACCGTGTGACCTATTGCAAAAAACCACCATGTCATTTCTGCTTATGACAGATGCACTTTAGTGTAACTGCAGTCCGATATGCTATCGAAATACAAACATGAAAAACAACGCAACTTCCTTGAGCCAAATCCTTACTCCTCTCTAAGTCCCCGTTGTTCTCTGTAAAACTCCTCCCTAGACAAGGGAGGCCAAGAGCATCCTGGCTTGTGTCAGAAATAGTGTGGCCAGCAGGACTAGGGAACTGATTGTCCCCCTGTACTCGGCGCTGGTGAGGCCGCACCTCGAATACTGTGTTCAGGTTTGGGCCCCTCCTTACAAGAAAGACACTGAGGTGCTGGAGCGCATCCAAAGAAGGGCAACGAAGCTGGTGAAGGGTCAAGAGAACAGGTCTTATGAGGAGCGGCTGAGGGAACTGGGGTGGTTTAGTCTGGAGAAAAGGAGGCTGAGGGGAGACCTCATCGCTCTCTACAACTACCTGGAAGGAGGTTGTAGCGAGGTGGGTGTCAGTCTCTTTTCCCAGGTAACAAGTGACAGGACGAGAGGAAACAGCCTCAAGTTGCGCCAGGGGAGGTTTAGACTGGATATTGGGAAAAATTCCTTCACCGAAAGGGTTGTCAAGCACTGGAACTGGCTGCCCAGGGAAGTGGTTGAGTCACCATCCCTGGAGGTATTGAAAAGATGTGTCGATGTGGCACTTAGGGACACGGTTTAGTGGTGGACTTGGCAGTGTTGGGTTTACGGTTGGACTCGCTGATCTTCAAGGTCTTTTCCAACCTAAATGATTCTATGATTCTGTGAAGGAGGTGCTTGTGTCACTGAGACGGTATTTGAATGAGCCGTTGGTACTGCTGTTGGTACCCACGCTGATGACCTGTTTGCAGCAGCTGGGGGATATCGTGGAGCGGGGAGAGTGTACCCAGCAGATGGAGGCTGACCAGGTGGAAACTGAGGAGGAAACGGTGGTGGTGGTACCCCGGGTGGAAGAGGAAGTGCATGGGGCGGTGGAGGATACAAGGGAGGTGGAGGCACAGGCGCAAAGACTGGTGTTGACGCTGGTAGTGTTGGGGCCTGAGTCCTTTGGGTACGTTCACTGTGCGGGCGTCCTCGATTTGAACTTCTAAAGAAACCCCAAAACATGTGTCACTGTTTGTTACACTCGGCCTTCATTTTAACGAGGAAAGCAAATGAAGCGCGAGCGTGGTGGCGAGCACTTCTTGTTCTCAACAAGCAGCATTCTTCTCCCTGCTTTCTGTTCATTTGAGACTACACTCATTTCTTCATCCTCATACTTGCCTTCCACATCCTCGCCCCCAACACTTCCCTCGGTCTCCTCTCCTTATACTCAGCTTTGCGACTGTGGATGGAGGCTGCCCATGCTTCACAGAGACTCCCATCTCCCAGGTGCCCAGGGCCCACCGCTCCTCTGCCACTCCTTCATACACTTACTACCTCACACTTCTGATCTTCAAAGTACTGCACAGGTATTAACTAATCTTCTCTCAAACTTCTTTTAACTTCTTCCACCTACGCTTCCTATGTTGTTGCCTCACGAGGATGTATTTGGCCTACTTTAAAGAATCTTACTGCAAGCACAGATCCCCTTTGTTAAAGCCAATTCAAATTAAGGCATTCAAAACTTAATTGCCACGGGTATTCTCCGCAACTATCTGTGCCTACTTATCTCATTCTAAATCAGCTGTTGTGGAAGTTATGTGTTACGGCCTCGTTTAACAGGTTCCAAGTAGTAATAGATTGCATTTGTGTAGAATACTCACGGTTCCCAGCCTGGTCTGCCACCTGCTGAGCGAACTGTACTGGCCCTCACTGGATGACCTTTTGGAGTGGGGAGAGGAAAGAGAAAACAATCCCATTCGGTTTATCTGAAGATAATTTTTTAAAAGGAATTCAAAAGTTAGAGTTACTTACCAGTTGTGGGTACTGATTGTCCTTGGGGGCCCAGAAGGCTTGGTAATGCTGGTTCTCTTAGCACAGGAACCTGATAGCCCTTGCGAATAAATGCAAACAGTTGGAAAAGAAGCTCTACTAAAATACCAGAATCACTGCATATGTTGAAATAAACCTTACCTTCTCTTCCAACAGGCTGCTCACTGACAGAGAGGAAGGTTTAGAAAGTTCAGCGGCAGTCAGCAGAGCAGCAGGAGGTGTACCAGTCGTCAGTGGTGGTGGAGGTGGTGGCGGCTGCTGCTGCTCTTGCTGCTGAATCTGCTTAAGGAGCCCTTTTGTGTAGCCAGTTCCATTTCTGAAGTTGTTCACAGCCTAGAGGCAGAAAAACATTGACCAAAAGGTAGTACGAAACTTCAGGAGATAGACGAACAAAAGCCTCCACAGAGTAAAATTACTTGTGTATTCCTGTAAACGCTATCAATCCTAAAATAAACCAACATCCAGATAGATGAACGCATCCCATTAAACACTGATGCTAATGACTGGTAACTCAGAGTGCCTGTATTACAAGTACTTCAGTGTTAACACCAAATTTGACAGTGAGGCAATGCTGTTAAACAAAAGTGCGACCTGAACTTGCCAGATTGTCTCCAAAGAGCTGTAAGCTTCTGTAACAACAGAGAATGGATTTGAAAACTAAATTTAGCCTAATTCAATTTAGCCTTGCTTAAGGAGATGGCAATCACTAGTTTCTTCCCTCTCAGCTTTTTACAAAGAGACTTTTCTTACAAACCGTTTACGGACAAGTCACCATGTTACCTGGCGTAGGCACTCGTTGGCAACTAAAGCATCAGGAGAAACATCTGTCTGATGACACGTTGGGCACGTATGTTCCTCAGAGTCCAGTAATGCCGTTCTAATACCTGTGAATAATTGGAATCATCCAAATAGTTTTTAGCCAAACTAGGGAAAATGTGGTGGTTTTAATCAATTATAAAAACCCGTATATGATGAATGGGTGAATACGGTCTTGAATTGAGAGCATGAAGCTGCAAATATTCAACAGTGTAAAAAAGTTCTAGCATGCAGCAAAGAACTGGACAGTTTTGATATTTCCCTCTCGTAACATTTGGAGAGGTAGACTAGGCCGTGTCTTGATGTTTCGGCTAGTCTTTTTTCCACTCTCCAGTACAGTGAGAAGGCCCCAAGCTCAAGCTTCATGAATAAAACCCATCTCAAAAAACCATTACCAGGCTCGACTTCTGAAGGTTTTAACCACCTCTCCCCTGGAGAAGAAGGTGCATTAAATGCCTAACTAGCCCTTTGTTGCAGACCACAGTAAGGCACCAGAGATGCCTACGTAAGTCTGGAGGAGAGACAGGGCTGTGGACAAACTAAATGCCTTCAGTATCCAATACTCTAATCCCCTGCACAATGAGGCACTCTTCTCAGACTCGTCCTTCCGCATGGAAGGAGGATTTCACTAGATACCTGACAAGGGAAAAAAGCTTGCTGCCTTTTTTTTTCCCTTTAGACGCTTTCCTACTCAGGGTATACTTCAGTATTAAACAGAACTGGGAAGAAAGTAATTTCGTTCTCTCCTTTTTCTGCTTTCAGAAGATCAGCTGTGATGTTTTAAATTAACAAACATGGGAGTAACACTTACATTCGTCACAATAACTGTTTCCACAGCAGGGAATAACAACTGCATCGGTCATTGTATCTTTACAAATGAGACATAACAAATCCTCTGGAATACAGTCGTCTGAGGAGGAGGAGGAGGACGGCTCCTCTGGTGAAAAGGGAGGCTTTTCCTTCTTTCCTCTAGCATAAGCTTCCCTGGAGTGGGGGTGGGGAAGGAAAAAGAAAAAAGTTAAAGATGGGTAAAGGAAAACTTTTCTAGGCTTTGGATTTTATCAAAGGAAGATAATAGATGGAATTCTTCTCGCTCCACAGGAGCCTTCTAAAATGTAGGCATGTAGTTTAAACTACTTCCCTGTAGCCACACCACTAGAAGAGGGAGGGGGGAACAACTTCCCTTCTGCAGAACTCTCCCATTTGTTCGATCAACTACGGAATTAGCTCAGACGAGAACAATGATTTTTCGACAGCCACAAACCAGGTGAAATGAATCCTGAGATTCATGGATCTCAAAAGGAGATCCACGACAGAAAAACAGAAGGGCTACCGAGTGCATTGTCAAACAGCCACTGCTGTCAGCACACAGGAGGATTTTCTTAGTTTAGTGCAACAGGAAAACTCCAGTCTGTTTCACACATGGGATTGGATAAAAGTCAGAGGGGGGAAGCCTCAGGCCGACAGCTACTTGTTCAAGTTTGCCAGAAGCCTTTGAAACGTAACACAGAAGCAAAAGGAGCTTTCAAAGAGAACGACTCCCCTGTAAACACTACCGAAATATTTGGCAGAAATACGGATTCTTAGCATACCCCGAGTTCAAGCAACTTCCTGGGGCATCGACAGCAGCACCACCCTCGTTTAAGACTAGAAAGCATCACCGATGTTTAGGTTAAGATACGACGACAAGGCTTCCTCCCCCGTAATTACAGATGCTGGCCAACTTGCTTGCATTGCCACGCAGGCATTTACGCGTGCTTTCTCTCGTTCCCTTTTGGGTCAGTCCCATTAATTCCATACTTACGCATTAATAATTGGTATTGCGTATTTTCCAGTTTTTGTCAGCATAGCACCCTTTGTATTGGGATCTTTCACCTCCATCATGAAACTCCTTGGAATCCCTGTGCTCTTCTTCATTCTGGGAACAGGCTCAAAATCTTTGTCCTGTTAAGCAAAGAAATGCAGGCATGGCTCACCTCAAGACCCACACCTCAAAGGACATTTCCATGATTCTTTGAAGCACCAAAAGCCTTTCATCCTCTCCTTTTACCTCGCCTAAGGCTTCCTCGACTGAAAGACTTCTTTTCCTCACTGAATAGAGCCGGGATGCTCCAAAGGCTTGAGCAGGGTTTTGAACTCAGTCGACATGCTTGAGCTTAACTGCCGGTTCCTTAAGGGTGCAACATCCCTTGGCTCACCACCCACCCCGAGAAGAGACACAAACCCGCTCCTCCTCCAAAGCGCAATTCACAGTGAGGGCTCCATTCAGGGCTCTCACTCAGTCACTGGAGAAACCACTATTCACCATCTGTACTTGAAGGTTGAATTCATACCTCAGGCACATACGTGCAGTCCCTAAGGTTAAATGGCATGACTACTCAACCAGAGACTTGTGTAATTAAACCATGCAAATATTCAAGAGATGGGGTCAACAGAAACGTCTTCTTTTCATATGAAATAGTACAAACTGTGAACTGTCATTGGAAAGAGTTAAAACCAGGAAAATTTCCAGTAATATTGAAATAGGTAAAAATATGCATGAAAGTTCACAGAGAAAGATCGATGGACATATTTAATGTCTAGGACCTAGAAAAAAGAACATTTCACAGTTACAATTCCAGCCTGCCCTGGAATTTTGAAGGGCTTTGCAACATTGCCATATAACCTCTGTATTTCACCCCAAGAGAAACAATTCTTCACATGAGTAGTCATTTATTTGTTACCTAACGGCCAAGGTAAAAAAATTAAAAACTAAGTAACGCCACAAGTCCCCCACAATCTTACCCCATTTGTTGGGCAGTTCTTTCTATAGTGGCCAGGTTTTCCGCAACGAAAGCAAGTATATGATGGTGGAGGTGGACCCAAGGGTTTCTTCATGTAACTAAAAGGTTTTGGGGGAAAAAAAGAAAACAGTACGCATGTGTCTCTCGTGTTAAAACACACATATTTTCCATAATCTTCAAAGAACAGATTTGACATTATCAACACTTACTTGATCGGATCATATTCACGGCAAGACTGTATCATCATAGCTTTTATTTTGTCTTCTTCGGAAGCATTGGCTTCAGCCAGATTGGCAGTCTGTTTAACAGGTAAGTAGTTGACACACACATTAGAAACACAGGTAAGCCCCCACAGCCAAAGACAACACCACTCACCCAAGCCTCTAAAGAGCAGCACAACGCTAGCCGAGGTTGCAGGAAAACACCTGCTTCTACAAAACAGAGTTGGGCTGAAGATGTTCTGGGCAGTCCTTGCGCCATCACAGGCTCTTTACGTGCCTGGCACCCTGCCTGAAAAGAGCATTCGGGGGCACTCAAAACCTTAGGCTCTCTTTGGACCTTCCACAAAGACTTGGGTAACCAATCCCATTTGCTTCCAAGTGGACTGAAGCTATGTCTAGAAAGAATTGCACTCTCCACTCTTTTTCAACTGACTTTTAAGCTCCAGACCAGTTGAAAGAGAAGACGGCCACTGGACATTGGAGGGACAAAGAGGTGTGCGAGTATCATTATGGACATTTGGCAGCATTACAAGGACACGCAACGCAGGAGTCGGGGAACTTGGTTTTGCTTGCTGACATTCAGCTGCAGACACAGAAGCATGAAAAGGAATCAAGCTTTTTAGGATCCCTCAGCAAGACAAAAGATTCTCTTCACTAGAAATTTGACCATCACGTGCTGTAGGCACTCCAAACTGCGTGTTCCCCCGCTACTCACTTCTTCATACTGTGTGATTTAACTACAGTAAGCACAGCCTGCAGTTTTTGCCAGTTGACTGTGTCCTTTTAACACACGAATTGTCACATAGACCTTATCCAGAACTAGATCTTCACATTATTGAAGCCAGCTGATTTTTTTTTAAGTAGTATTTGTTCAAATGTTTTTATTACACACTGGTCCAGATACCAGCAGGGTCTAAGGGAGTGACTCTCAATGATTTGGACCTTCAAGCACCTATCATTCAGATCATCCACTCATGTTTTTCTTCTTATATGCATTCATTCACAAAAGCAACCAACGAGTTTCAACGTTTTATTAAATGGTTGTTTCATAGGGACAGTTTTTTCTCAGCAGTAACATAATCGAGATCGACATCTATGAAAGCGTGTCCATTAACATTTACAGAAAGCTTTACAGATACTTGACTAATTTGTTTGAACCCAAATGGTTTACAAAACACATCCAAAACCCACAAAACATTACTAGGAATAGACCAAAACTCAAATACGGCATTTCATACGTAGTAATAATCAAACAGAAACCTTTGAACAACACATTGCCTCCATGCTAAGCCACTCTGCACTAAAGAGGTTAGAGTAAGTAACCGTTTTGAGCTGCTTTATTGTTATGTTCCTGCATTTTTTGGAAATGCTTAAATTTTCTCGAAATTTTAAATGAGTACGCCACTTGGACAGTTTTTCACATTTTAGAGTAAAACTTCACATGAGTTTACGGAACCACGGACACGTTTAGGGACAGCACTAATGGAGACCAATTTCTTTTGGTGGCTACCTTCCAAACTAATTTCTTTTTTTTTTTTTTTCTTCCCAAGGGTCCACAATTTAATTTCTGCAGTGAGAGAGGGAAGAAGTTACCAGTGGGAAGAGATTTCTCTTTCTTGGAAATGAACTCCAGCCTTTCTTTTCAGAAGAAAGAACTAGCTCCTCTGCATTAGGCCCTGCCTCCTCCAATCTTTGTCACTTGAAAGACTAGGAATTTAATTGGCTAGCACTACGCCTTTTCCCAAAGTGCCATCGCTAGTGCTTTCCCAGACAAAGTTACACACTGTTGAGCAAAAAATGCCAGCAGTTCCATAGCAAAACATGGCATTACAACAGTTTCAGCAGGTCACATCTGCTAATATGCCACACATACCCATTGGTATATTCCTAGAAACAATTCGGTACATTTACACAAGTTACACAGTCTGCGTTCAAACCAATCAGATTGTGTTGTCCACTGTCTGTACACTACAATTTATGAAATTGTGCAGCATTCAAAGAATGGATCTACAGTGACTAGAAGTTCAAAAACAGCCAGGCAATTGTCCACGTTCCAGAAACACTTCTGTTGTGGCTGTTGCAAACCCCCCTGAAATGTCCGTAACTTACAGCCAATTAAATTCTTCTGTAAAAATTGTGGTAGCTTCCAACGCAAAATTAACGAAACGTATGAAAAATGGTAAAGAGCTTCTGAAGGGTTTCTTCTTTGTGCCTTGAAGATGAGTAATACTGCAACATTACGCTGAGGCTGATAAGGTACTCCCCTTCTATCTTCCCAACTGGGAGCTACTCTTTACAGGATAGTATCAAAAGATACACACTTCTCAAAGTCACAATAAATACTTTAAATTATTAAATATTAAATTACAGTTTTCTTCACATGACAACAGTTACCCAGCTATAGATCACAGTAGAACATTTGAAAATACAAAGCAAAGACTTTTTTTTGTGAACTATTGGACAAGAATATCTATATCTACCTTGATAAGCTGGGCCAGAGAAAGAGATGCAGAAGAGTCAGCAATCTGTTCACAAAAAAGTAAACACATATTCAAGTTCTACAATCAAAACATAGCCATAGTTAACCTTTACTGTAGTCTGAAAGTCTGCGCTATATCCTCCGAGGGTCACTGAAAGGGGCATTTCCAACCTAGTGTAATTTGGATTCGTTCAAAACAAAGTCCAAAGCTATGACAGCTCAAGAGTGCCTATGTGGTTCATGAGAAGAAACTAAAATAAGCAAACCCGCCTGAGACCAACTTATTGCTCTGGAAAAAGAGACCTTCCTTCCATTGCAAGTCGTACCAGAAGATTCAACTTTCCTTCTTTTCAGAACATTTTGTACCTAGTTCTGTTCAAAAGGAAGTCTGGCAAAATCAAGATCTAGACTGTCAAGATCTTCCTTCTGTTAAAAAGGAAGCGGCAAATCAAGATCTCGACCACTACCAGTCAAGTAGTTCCTTGTGTTACTTAGATCTCTGGTCACCCAGATCCAACAAGGTACTGCAGGCAGAAGTTAAGAAAAATGACAGGGATTTTACCCACAAATGCTCCAGGCTCTAACCTTGTGCCAAAACTTGTAGGCTGGGTTTTAGATATTTTCATTTGCAGACAAACTTATTAAACTAAACTGCTTCATCAGATCAAGTGGAAAGAGCAAATGCAGAACTTCAGAATACCACTTTGTGTAGCAATGATATTTAAATTCATGGCAATCTAGTAAAGACAGTTATGAACTCAGAGGGGCCCAAATGATATCACCTCAATTACACAGCTTGAGGAACAAATACCCAACTATTTAAGGACATGAAAAGGAACCATTTCGCTGCACAGAACTGTCTGCAAAACGTATGGGATAGGTTGGGTTTGGTATTTGTTTGAACCCCCAAGTCAAAAGTAAGAAACAGTACCAAGTCGAACAATAATGGTTTCTCAGTGGTTTCTGATAACATTTTCAAAAACCATTAAGCAAAATAAGTATTTAAAACCAAAAGCTGAGGGATACAGAGTGAAAAGGACAAAAAATACACTCCAAATAATTTTTATTGCAAGAAACAAAAAGCACACAACAACCTATACAAACATACGCATTACTAGCTATAGACAGACAGATGGAGAACATGGCACCATGTTCAGTTGTGCAAACTTTGAACCTACATGATCTAAAAACGATCGTACGTTATCTGTACAACACAAAGTCATACAGGAAATATTCTAGCATATTCCATATGAAATGCAAGGCATTACTAGGCACAAATACCAATATTCACATTAGAACTGTGCAAATGATAGCATTACTCAGTTCTTCCTAGGCTGAATCAAAGACATTGTATTTACAACACAGACTACATTTTACTGGAAATTATACTAAGGCACTGTTTGGAAAATTCATACAAGGCTACATTGTTTAGAGGTAAGTGCAGTGTGTAGAAAACAGTGTGAGGTTGTGGTTTTACATACGGCTTTTGATGTTCCACTCACTGGCTCAGTTCGACTTCTAGAAGAAGAAATAAAGGTGATCAGAACTTAAAATAAAGCACTGGTACCCAACAGAAAGCAGTGAAAACAGATTGTAAAACCTGAGCATCAAAACATTATGTTCTGATAGTCTAGTGAATGTGCAAATTTATTCGTATACATAAACTGTTCTCTCTCGGTACATTCAGTGCAACTAAAAAAAACCCCCAAATCCCATTTCTGCTTTGTCACCAATTACCCTAAGACTTTCAGATATCTACCATGCTTAGCCATGAACGTGCCAAAATACCAAATGCGTTACATATGCTATATTGACTCAAAATAGTAGCAGAAATGTCACCTGAAAGCAGTTCCTAGGGTTTTGTGTGATTGAGGATGCCCCGTGACAAAAAAAAAAGGTCTTAATTGCCAGAACTTGCTTTAAGATAATCTTAAAAATGCTACAATATTTTAGGAAATATTTATTACATTTGAAAACTGTATTTTTTTTGAAAAACTTTTTTTTTTTTTTTAAAAACCACAAGCTAATAACATCTCCTAATTGTGGTGGAGAGGCGTCGCTTTAAGAAGGCTGGAAAACATGACCATTCAAACAATGCTAACGTAGCTGATATAGAACTGGACTGTATGAATACATAAATGACAGCAGGAATCCTGTAGTCAGGATTGCATTTGAATTTCTGTAATTTTAATCAAGACAGCTGATTCTCTGTCCTCTGTAAATCTTAGGAATACAGAATTAAAACCTGGAGCACAGATATCAGCTGCGAGTCAAAACAGACTTAGAAAGATAACTAGCACCATTTGGTAACGTGCTAAACTGCTTACTGAGCTTCAGGTTGGGAAAGGATTAACCATTCCTTCATTGTCCTCGCACAAAAGGCAATACGCTTTAGGATATTGTTCTTTTTCTCTTGCCTGAAACGGACATGGTCTTTAGGAAACTCACAGGAATCACTTATGAACGGAACCTCTGGTTTGCATGGTTCGCCAGCTGGCAACCCTTGGTCTTCCTCTACAGCTAGTGTGCAAAAACCCAGATGTGGGGCATAAGAATACCTGCCAGATCCCGCCCCCTCTCCTCCAAAAGCAAGAAATAGTCCAACACTGAGACTCAGACTCTTCTGAGATGGGAACAAATTAGAAGTTTACACTACAATGCCTATCTGTCTTTCCTAGAAAAGCAAACACATAGAAGAAGGAACCTCCCCACGCAGAGGGAACAGGATCTACAGCTTGGCTCTCAGAAAAATCAACCCCAAGAACAAACCCAAGAGGATCATCTTCAAAGTTACCATTGTTGCAGTTTGAGCCCCATGTCCCAGCAGGCCTAGAAATGTAAGTCTACTTTGGGACAGACACATTAAAATCTACCCCATGACAACACAAATGAACAGCAGCTTTCACAAGAAAGATACAACCGGAATGCCTCTGTAAGCTAATAGCCAGAAAAAAAGCTAACACACTGAAACCCCTCACAAGGAATACAATGCTTTATGGATACTTACCTGACATATGTTTTGCTGGTAGCTTTAACTCCTCCAGCAGGGAGTCTTCGAACAATTACTGATGAGTTCCTCGGAATCAGGCCGTTCTCATCTGTGTATTCTGAAAACAACACAAATACAGAAAAAAACATGAGTCGATTTGTAAGAACGTATAGTCGTATGGAATTACACAGCACTTCAGAGAATCCCTTTACAGATAGAAAAGCAAAATTTTATAGGTAACATTGCGCTTGTATCGTCTCAACACACTAACAGGACCTTTCAAGAAATCTTCAGGTTTGATAATCAAACACAAGCAGCACAACCTTCTTCTTTTTTTTTTCAATAGTGGGAATGCCAACAGCAAAACGGTCTCAAAGGTCACTAAAGGAGAGTCTGCTAATGCATGAGGTTCTTTCCTGATCTAGCTTCAGTTGCTTTTGCTTCTGTTAGGCTACAAAACCAATCCATCTCTGGAGAAAAACAAAGCACAGCAAAGTCTCACCTGCATAAACCAGATTCTAAAGTCTGACTCGCTTGCCCTGCAACAAAACAGGCACTTAGCTAAAGCATGACAACTCTGCGCCATTGCTTTCAGAGCTGTTCACTAACAACGATTCCCCTATGCTGCTGGTGCTCAAGACTGACAGAACACACAAGAGAGCCTGCCATCTCTGTCTATTCCTTGGAGCTTAGTCCATCAGCAACCACACTTCTCAGCTGCGCAGGGCTTTACATTTAAATGGAAACAAAACTGGCAGTGCTAGAATTTGGATCGCAGGCGTTTGGGGGTTTTTTGAGCTTGCTTTCACAAGTAGGGCAGAATTGGCTCCAACTGAAGGGGTACTTCCCCTCCTAAGCTAATCCTCTAGTTTGAATTAACCAAAGGGACAGGAATTCGTTCGATTCACTTTTTGCAGAGCAGAGAGACGCAAACAAAATTACTTACAAAGACAGCCTTGAAAAGCCTTTCGAAAACAGCGGGTGCCTGAAGCTATTCATGCTTTGCCTTGGCTTACACCATGTTAGTCTTTTGAAGAGGAGGAAAGCCTTCTGACCTTTTACATAAGGCCCAAACAAAAAAAAACAACTATCTGACACACTGTGACTGAGTCAGCTCCAAATGCAAGCATCTCTCCATAAGAATGGTTTTTCTATTGTTCTCACACAAGCTGGATATGACTAAATATATTTAAGTACTATCAGCAGCCATTCCCGGTAATCTGCCTACAGTTTTAAAAGCTAAAAGCCCTTACCTTTGCAGACCGATGGTCTGAAAACCAAAGATGCTGTCTATCTAGTCAAGCTCTCTCAGGGCAGTTTTGCTCAGTGGTCACACACAAAACAGGAATAGTTCACCATTAGTGCTCCGGTTCTCAGTATATTCCTCCTACAGGCAGGAACCTCTCTTAGACCAAAACACACCTTCCAGAAGACATGATTTCAACAATGAAAGGAAAATGTTACTTCTCTTTCCAAATGACAGAAGGCTGCTTTGAAAACTGAGAAATCATTTAGCTGAAACGAACTCCTGATCTTCCCCCCTAGGGAACCGAACAGCAAGCTTCCTCTGGACTTCAGAGTACTTTCCAATTGTAGGAGAAAGGACTACTAATGAGGAGAACAGAAGCTTTTAGAGAAGTCATCTCCTGAAACCAACCCCTAGAGCTCTTCTCCAAAGGAAAACCTAACCCTTACACAGCCACCTGTCAAGAAAGGCCTGGATGGAGAAGGAGCTCAAACAGTACTGAGGCCCAGACAAACCACTGGGAGATCATGCCAGCTCCAGTTCTAGAAGCCCAAAGCAGCTGTTTCTACCTGCTGAACGGAGTCATACAGAGTATTCTTTCTGGTCCACATCACAAACCACTGGCTTAAGATTTCCGAGATGCAGGATAAGCAACAGTGGCTCCACAAAAAGGCAGGTGTTTGCTACGCCTGTGCCAAACTGAGGATTGTGGTAGTTCCGCAGAAGGTTACGAGTGGCAGCACCTCTCCTAGACAGAGACTGTACCTATGAGGACAGCAACCAATGCATTTCTTCACAAATTATGCAAGCCTGCAGGGGTCAATTGGAACATGCACAACAGGTGTCTGATGCAAAAAGAGGAATAAATCCTCTTTTAGTATTTTGTGACAATTCATTGACCATTAGAAGAGAAGCATTGACATCTGCCTTCTGAAAAGACTACCCTTGCACGGGGGCGGGGGGAAGGGGGGGGGAGAGAGAGAGAGAGAGAGATGCTTGTTTTCTATCTACTTGTTAAGTGCACAGTGAAGAGAGCTCCAGCCATCTAATAACAGACTGATATAAAAATTAATTCACCTTAAGAGTCAATCAGTGCGCATTTAAATGGACCAACTGAAGAGTGACAAGAGCTTGGGGAAGTAAAGGCTTTTTTGGCATAGGACACTTATCACGGCACATATTTGTATTGATTTTTGTATTGATTTTGTTAAAGGTGAAGTCAAACAATGTGGACTAACAAGTTAACTTCTTTTTTTTTTTAAGTAGGAAAGGACTGAAGCTGGAGCACAATTCCTGAAGCCCCTGGAAATTTTTGTTTGCTCGATTTGAATTTAACAGATACCAGCTTAGTGTAACAGCTCTCAGACTAAACTGGCATCTCCCGGCAGGAACCTGTTCCCCACGGGCAGCAACATCCTCTAGCAGAGACTTGGCAACTGCCAGGACCTGCAAAGCAGTGTCGCTCTGCCTCACCGCATGACTCCACATCTGCAAAGTGAGCAGTGACGACTTTTCACACTCGTCCCAGCAGAGCTCCAAGAGAAGCTCCAAGGTAGTCCTTCTTTAACTTCACCTTTAGGCAACACCACATTTAACAGAACCTAGTGAAGCAGATACTTTGTCTCCGCTGGATTCTGATTCCATACGAAAACAAAGCAACACGCTTTGTAAAACTCCTACTATGTCTATTAGAGTAACACTTCATGCGGTCACATATTTATCAGCATGAAGTTTTCTTCTGCAACTTTGCTTCCCGTTCCTCACCTGCTAGAACAGAATCCACGTGTTTGGCCTATTTCAAAACACTTTTTCTTCTGGTGACGATAATTGGGCTCCGTCACAGTTTATTACCATCCAACATTCTGCTTTTAAGGCTCTGTTTTACACAGACCCAACTATCACAGGAGTGACGTCAGCCAGGTGGCCATTCAGCCTGCTAGCATTTGTCAAGCTGAAAGGACATTAGCAACTCAAGACAAAATTCAGAGACCCCTATGCAGCAAAGCCCTTAAAGCAAATGCAACATTTTTCACAAGCTCTTGACAATTTTCGTCACTACTACTAGAAGTAGTCTCTTCACCACAGCCATTCTCCTGAAAATAGTTTAAATACCTGTTGATAAACAGCCAGCTTTAGGTCCAACCACTTTAAAGGCTAGGGCTGAAGTTACAGTTACCGCAGCACACATATTCTTCTGTTCAAGTTTTAATACATGAAACAGGAAAAGGAAAACAAACACTAGTACGCATTTGAAAGAAAAGACTGTTGTAAGAGTGTCACAGAACCACAGAAAAAAGAAAACTAAGAAATTTAATGTGTAAGGAATGAAAACACAAGCCTCTCTCTTTCTGAAAAGTCACATCCCAAAGTCTTTAACTGCATTCAAACTTTTCAAGCTGGCAGACTACCAAACTGAAGTAGCATACTAAGGAATACGAAACCATTATAATCTCTGAGAATCAGGCACCATTTATTAGAATCAAAAGAATCTATGACTTCTCTAAGAACATTTCTGATGTATATTCACCATAAATGTTCTGCCATGAAACTTCAGGACTGCCCTGATACGGTTTACACGTAGTACGAGGGAAAAAAAACAACCACGGTTAGAAATGAAGGATGAAATCATGCTCAATAGCACCTGGATGACAATGTCTTTGGTGTAGACAAGACGTTACACGAACATGAAATTCCAAAGTATAATTCAGATACAGAGAACACTCATGTGCAACATGGCTTTAAAGGGTCTGCAGAGATTATAACTCACAAAGACACCCTTGATCCAAGATGTTGCTAGGGAGCAGTTTCTGCAACAGCCACAAAACCAGTTTTCCAATGCAGTGGAGTAAAGCAAGTCGAAGACAAAATTAAGTCACCCAAACCACTTTTTTTCCTTCAAATGAGCCATCTGTTCTATTTCTATCGCTTTCAGCTTTCTCCGCCAGATTTCAAAGAAATCTGGCAAGTTTGTTATTGTAAGATATCCTCCCACGTTTCCTTATCATTTTACCGAGAAGAATTGAGGAAAGCAAAACTTTTGGAAGCACTATATGTCGCACATCAACCACGCACTCTTCCACGCCTAGCTCCGCGTCTAAAACACAGATCTGAAGGTAGCTGTCAGAACAGCAACTACAAAAGAACAGCGACTACAAAAGAAGAGCTCTGTGAGGCCCCCAACACAAGTCACAGCCACCGATCGTGGCCGAATCGCATTATCGCTTCCCACCCAGCTTAATCCCCGGTGTCGCTTGCCCTCCCGGTCCCCCCGCACGCTGGCAGGATGGGCCCCAGGCTGACTCACGCTACATGGGGACGAGCCACAAAGAGCAGAGCGCGGCTCCCACAGGCTGCGGCCACCGTGGGGCCGTCTGCGACGCTGCCTGCCAGGCGGTCCCCGAGGCCCCGCGCCCACCACCCCCACGCACCTTCTTTGCTCTGGGCGTTGGTGATCTGCAGGTCGCAGTTAGCTGCCTTCAGCTTCTCACGGCCCATGATCTGCCGCTTGAGGTCGCGCAGGGAGATGTGGAGGCCGCTGAAGGAGACCGTATCGTACTTCAGCGCCGACGAGAACTTGTAGTGGACGCACGACATGGTCGGGACCAGGTGCTGCCTGCTCCGCGAGGGCGTCTGCTGCAGCAGGTGGTGTCGCGGCCTCCACGCCGGGTTAGGGCCCGCGGCAGCGCACGGAAGGGCCCAGCAAGGGGTGTGGGGCAAGCAGCACGGGCTGAGCTTGGGTGGGCTGGTGGTGCTCAGAGGCTGCGGCGCTCCACCATCACCAGGCCGCGCAGCCTCAGGCAGACTCGGCTGGCGGAGGCCTCAGAACTCCGTCCCAGCGGCGCTGCAAGGCCCCGGCCCCCGCCCCCACAACGACTCCGGCCCGCGGCCCTCAGCAATCGAGCTGGGCCGTGGCGACGGCGCCCACTCGGCTTCTCCTCACAGCCCAGGCAGGCAGGTGGACGACGGGGAGAGGCCCCCGCAGCCCCGGCTCGGCCTCCGCTCCCTCTCACACGCAGCGCTCCCAGGCCTGACCGCTGGCTACGGCAACTCGGGCGCCCCTGCCTCAGTGCTCTGCGGAGGGGTTTCCCAGCTGCCAACTGCACAGGCTGCCGCAAGCCTGTCGCTGCGCACAATGGCACAATGGCACACCACACCCGCTCCCCCTGCATCTCACATGACCCAGCGCATTATGACAAAAGGCCCACGTCACGTGGGCGTGGCGGCCCCGCCCTCTTCCTCCGAAAGCCAAGCGCCCCCTAGGGGAGGGGGGGGCTTGTCAGCCCCAGGCCTGTCACTGCCCGGTGTCCTGCCACCCCCTGGGCCTGTGCTGTCCCTCCCGTCACGCCACGGCCCTTCACCACCCAGCGGCACCTCCCGTCGGCCCCTGGGCCTCTGCTGGCTCTCCCAACAGCCCTGGGCCCATCACCGCCCGATGGCCTGGCACCCCCCAGCCTGTCACCACCCGCTGTCCCCTCCTCTCAGCAGCCAGCCAGGGCAAGACAGCCTGGGGGAGATGCAGCGGGCTTTGCCGGCTGGCGCCCGGCTGCCTGTGCTGCAAGGCCAGCAAAGGGAGGGGACAGCTCACTGTCTTTGAGTCTAGCTTGGTGCATTTATGGAAAGGTCGCTCAAAGAAGCCAATGACCAGTTCTCTTTATTGCCATAAACCAATGTACTTCCCACCTGGGGCACATCCACGGCTGCTTGAACTCTGGGGAGGAGGACTACGAAGGAAGGAAGGAACTTGAGGTTCATTTAGCCTTCGTTTAGGTTTAGCGTTAGGAGGTGCCCCAGGACCTCCTAGTTCTTGCTTTCTCAATCATCACAGCTGCTGCTGCAACAGCCCTAGCGCATGAAATCAGGCCTTGAATTAGGAGGTCTACTTCTGCTGAGTCATATGCTACGGCTTGCAGATGTTTCTGGGCCAACTGGCTATTCCTTTCTCTTCATGTAAATAGAATAGAAAAGGCTTGTTGTAGCCTGGCAGGGCTAAGGAGGGAGCTTCCACGACTCCTTGCTTTACATCTTGAAATGCCTTTTGGGTTTCCGGAGTCAGAAAACCCTTTGGATTTCAGTGCTGTCCTCTACACCCAAGGGATAGTTAGTTTGGCTATTTGTGTCTGTCTGTCTTGTTAAGAGTGATTTGGAAGCCTAGCTTTTCATATGGTAGCCGTGCCTAGAAGCCTGGGGTGGAATATGGATTATATGGATTCAGTCCGTAACTCGGCCATCGCCACAGTCCAAACTACAGCAGCAGAGCCTAATAAGCCCGACTGTTGGATATGCACTAAAAGCCCATCCTCCACCAGAAATCAACTCTCCTGGGTATCTGTCCCACTGAGTTCTCAGTGCTACAAGGACGGGCCTCTACATTATGAACTCTAGATCTGCCTCTGTAGCTCCTATCTCCTGATCTCTATGGCAACAAGTGTTACAACCCTCTGATAGAATGTGGCACTAAGTTCCACGGTTACGGGTTGCAAAACTAGAAAGAGCTCTTGCAAATGTGTCAAGAGAATTAGAAGAAAGCCAGTCATGAAACCGCAGAGAGTGTTACAGCCCTGCAGGAAGAAATCAAATTATTATCCCAAATTCTAATACAGAAGCGATTCGCCCTAGACCACCTTTGAGAAGTACAGGACAGACTATGTGCATTATTGAATAAGAGCTGCTGGGGCTTTTATGTAAATGAAGAGCAGAAAAATGAAACTGACAGAAACAAGATAAAGACTCACTTAAAAAGATTACATGAAGTAAAGCAGGGATCTCCCCTAAATCCCACCCCTAAATGGGTGGCTAACCTCTTGGCTCCCAGACTTAGGCAGAGGACTGTGAACTAAAAGGAGCTGGGTGGTTGTATTCACTCTCTTGTTTTGCTTTGTAATTATATGGGTGTGTTTACAGTGGTGTCTTACTTGATGACCTCGACTTACGACTTCAGTAATGAAGACTACAGTGTGACGCTGACGGTCAAAAGAAAAGGAGGGACTGTTAGGAAAATCTCATTATTGTACCAATTTGTCTTCAGAGTATGAAATTGTATGAACTTCCTGAAGAGATCTATAGTTTACATTGTCTACTGCACAGTCATGGTTCAGGCAGCATGACTAAAGGACCCCAGCTCACTGCAAGCAGGAGAAGGACAGCCCCCACTCTGAAGAAGAAAGGATACCCCTGCACTACCCAGACCACGCCAGCATCCCAGCCCCTCCAACACCTCTGTGAAACCCTCCCCTTCTCTGGCATCAGAGAGGAGCAACTGCAGCAAGACCCACTCCAGGGAGGTCTACATCAAGAAAGAAGCAGACGGACGGTTTTGCCACAGAATTGGAGTTGCTTTGAAAAAACAGCAGTATCTGTGTGTGTTAAGTAGCGATTGCTCAAACCATGTTGTACCTGAACGCTTGAAAGGCCTAAGAACCCTGTGTACATCCGCATTCGGGGTGCCCCGATTTGACTGGGACACCTCATGTGCATGAACAGAGAATTACTCTTGTCATTCTAGACTTTGTGTCCTAGCCTCTCTCCTCGGATGGCACAGGCCAGTTGCCAAATTTTCGTGACAACACCCCTCTCCCCATTCTGAAAGTTATTCTCCAAGGCTGAGAATTGCCCCTAGGGCTGGCCCCTTCAGCAGGGGACACTTCACCTCCACCATCGCGCTGTCCTCCCGGGAAATCATTGTTCCGGAAGGACTCCTACTGAAACCGTAACTCCAACAGGACTGCCTCAAGTAGAGGAGAGCGATGCATCAGCCTCTCCTATGCAAGATGCTCCCCCTTTCGACCCCGGTAATACTTTAGCAGTATGGTTTACAGACACAAGTGCCCACTTGAAAAATTTTGTTTGGTGCCGTAAATCCACAGCCATTTCTGCAGACGGAAGAGCAGAGTTAACTGAGGAAATAAAAGGTTCTGCCCAATAAGCTGAGTCCCTGGCCATCACCCGAGCCTTTGAAGCTGGAGCCAGCACAGTTTATACTGACTCTGCTGCCGTATCGGCTGGAGCCACCCAGTGCCTTGGGAATGGGCAAGAGCTGCTGCACTCCCTTCACAGAAGATGCAGGCAGGGATACACCTCCGCTTGCGTTTTGCCTGGGAGAACCAGGATAACAGCAGTGGCCTCGAGCCTAACCTGGTATTTGGGCCCTGCTTTGCTGCCGTCCCAGGACTTAAGAAAGGCAATTAACAATTGCACTTGTGACCAGTACCCCCGGCTCCCGACCCCTGGTCGTACGGTTAGCAGAACGAACGCCATTTGATGAGGCAAACGGCCCTGCTCTGTGACCGAGCTGGTCACGTATCACATTTCCCCTCCTCATCAGGCCTCGAAGCTCCTCTGCACCAGGCAGATTTCTTCTTGCCCTCCCTATCGGCCTCAAGGCTCCCAGGCGCCAGGCCGACTTCTTCCCTCCTTACGGGCCTTGAAGGTCCCAGGCACCCGCCCAACCAGGCTGTCATGACCCCGTCACAGAACAGGGAAGCGCAGCAGCACACACAGCACCGTCTCTAAAATCAAGCAGCACTTTTTCCCTCTTCTCCTCCACGGGCTAACTTGGGGAGGAAATGACAAATGGCACCTTCCCCTCCTGCGCAGCAGAAGTTTTCTGCCTTGCTAAAACACAGAAAAACGGACGGGAATGGTGTGAACCTCAAGGACTTGCCTGGGTCTTCCGCCTGCCCTAGAGACCCAAAACTAACAGCGCTTAAATGACGACGCAGGTTAATAATGGGCAGCTACCCACCGGATGCCCAGTGGAATCAGCTCATTCTCCTGCTCTCTCCAACCCACAAACCCTTTAAAACCCCCACTGTCAGCCCGTCCTTTTGCTCATGTTGACATGAGCAAAGGGCATATGGAAACCCACTTCTAAATGGGGAACCCCTTTATCTATCACTGAGTCCAGGCACCCAACCAACCAGGAAGACAAACAGGACGAACTGGTGGACGGCAGGAGGAGGAGGAGGAGGAGGAGGAAGGGGATGAAGAGGACGAGGAACACAGAAGGAGAAGGAGAACAAGGAGGAAGAAGAGAAAGAAAAGAAGGAAGAGGAAGAACATGAGGAGGAGCAAGAGGAGGAGAAAGAAGAGGTGGAGGAGGAACACAGGGAGCACTCAGAAGAGGAACAGGTGGCACAGGACTAGGAGCAGGTGGAAGAACAGGAAGAGAAGAAGGATGAGCAGGACGAGGAACAGCAGAGAGAGGAACAAGATACAGAACAGGAGGACAAACATGAGAAAGAAGAGAAAAAAAGAGGAGGAAGAGGAGTAGGAGGAGAAGGGGGAGGAGGAGGTAGAGGGGCAGGAGGAGGGGAAGGCGGAAGGAAAAGGAGAAGGAGAATGAAGAGGAATGTGAATACGAGGAGGAGGAAGGTGAAGAGAAGGAAGAGGAGGATGACATACAGGATGAAGAGGAACAGAACAAAGAGGAGGCGGGGGAGCAAGAGGAGAAGAAGGAGCAGGAGGAGAAACAAGAAGAGGATGAGCAAGAGGATGAACAGGAGAAGAAGGATGGCTACAGGAGAAGGAGGATTAGGATGAAGTTGTGGAGGAGGAGGAGGAGGAAGGGGGAGGAAGAGGACGAGGATGAGGACAACTACAGCAACGACAAACGGGGCAAGGACAGACAGAAGGAGGAGAAGAAGGGTAAAAGGACGACAATGAAGAGGAGAAGGAACAGGAGGTGGAGGAAGATGATCAGGAGGAGCAAGAGGGGGAGGAGAGGAGGAAGCATTGCAAGCCAAATGTTCCATGGCACACACACAGCAATGTACAACGAGAAATTACAAACAAACATTTGTTTGTTGAACAAGTCCCCATGGTCACCTTTTTCTCCTTTTCCCTTCCAGGTGACGCTGGAGAAGCCCCAGGCACCTGCAGCCATTCGCTGTACACAACTCCCCTGATGCTGGGGAGAACACAACTGCCCTGATGTTTCATAAAACAACGTACCCCCACAGATTTTCTCTGTTCACCTGGAGCTGGGGGGAAGGTGTGTATGTGGGTGACGATGATCTGCTTTATCCCTTTATGTTTTATACCTCAGCAAAAACACTGCAAGACTCAGACTAGAGGACAGCACTGAAATCCAAGGGTAAGCGACCAAGTTGCAACAAAACAGGGCAAACTCAGCTAATTAATAGGCATTAAGCGTGCTTGCACAGCGGGTTCACAGGAACAAAGACTCAAAAGTGAATGGCAACAAGCAACCTCATGGCCAAAGCCAAGCAGTTTTTTGGACTGTAAAAAGGAATATGTGAGTAGCCTTACGATTGCACAGAAGGAATCAAGAATTGGAACACGAGGTCCTTCTCGGGCTCCCAGCCAAGAGGCACCTTTATGGCCAGCAGTAAAAAGGGGGTTTAGCCAGTGTGTACGTCTGCTGCCTTCTCTCCTGGACCCACGCGTGAACTAGAAGAGAAGAAAAGTGCAAGCAAATCCAGTTCGGTCAAAGTTCAAGTCAACATTTCAACAGCCAAAACTCTGGAGAGTTACGCTGACCCTTACTTAGATATTTAGTTTATCTTCCTTTCATGTGTAAACTAAGCACATTCCCTCCTACCCACAGTCTCTCCTCCCAGCCTCCCAGCTCTCCTACATAACAAACAGAAGCTCCATAAGCTACAACAGAAAAAAAACCCGCTCTGGTGAACACCAAAACACCCATGACTTTCTCAAACTCTTCCCCGCCCCAGCTGAGAGTCAAGCGACAGGATCTCCTAAAGCCTCTTCCACAGGCACTGCCCTGAAAACCCCCCACTGCTTCTCTACTAGTGCACAAAGAGATTGGGAAGAGTTTCATTTTGAAGGCGAGGTAGACCCTTGCTGAAATTAGACAAGTAAGTTTGAACGAGGAGAAGCCCTTTGCCTTGCATCTGGCAACCAACAGGGATGGGGACCCAGCACCACAGACCACTGCCATGCACAAACCACCACCCTACGCACAGGGAAAGCATGACAAGTCAGATGTGGTACCCAATAACGCCAAAAAATGGCTCTTCACACCACTTCTCTGTACGACCAGGTTAGTTCTTTTAGGCGGACACAGAAATCAGAAGTGAAATCAGAAGTCGTCTTCTTTCCCTGCAGTAGACTTGTAAGGAGATATTGCCAAAGAATGCAAAAGCAACCAAAAAAAGTTAAAGCAGGTACTTTCATCCTCACTAGGTGCCTGTCATTGAAGTGCTTCTCACATCCTCTTCTCTACTCTAAGGGTCCTCACTTAAGATGCATTGGAGTTACATTACTGTTAAGCAGACGCCGCTACCCGACATTTCTCTAGACTGAAGGCTGACAGCAGCGGACAAGGACAGTCCCTTCTGGATATCTCACTCCTGGCTAGAAATCCTAGAGGCTTCCTTTAAGGACAGAAATCCAAAGAGCTGCAATAAGCTTTTGAAATCAAGCACAGCAAACAAAAAGCAAACCAACCAACCAAAACTGGCAGGTAAACCTCTGAGGCACTAATGAGGAACAAAAGGTCTCCCGTTAAGTCCACTACCCCTCACAAAACAGACAAGTGGCTTAAAGAGATGACTGCAAAGAAACCGCAAATGGAAGAGAACCCTGATCACTGCAGCACAAGCGACCAACGGGCAAAACGTAGCACTGACCTTCCTCCTGCTCCTCCTACGAGCTCTTCGCCAGCCACGTCCACAGCCACGCGCTCTGTCCCTGCCCCTCCCTTTCGCTCCCCCCTCCCTTCTCCCTCTCACCCTTTCCCCTCTCTTCCTCTCTCCTGCTCCCTCTCCCAGTTCTCGCTCACTCCGCTCTCCTGCTGCCTCTTCTGTCTCTCTGCCCCTCTGTCCCGCTCCATCACCATGCCTGGGGGGGTCCCTCCCGCTGTCCTCCTTCCTGCCACTCTTCCACACTCTCTCGCCCTCTCTCCTGCTGCTTAGCACTCTTGCTCTTCCTGCACCCCGCTGCCCCCTTCCCCTCCCGCTCTTTCCCGCTCTAGCCCTGGGCCGGCTCCTCACCACCACTTCTCCTTCCTCCACTCCCTGCCCACTTCCCCCCCGCTCTCCTCGTCCCTCTGCCCGTCTCCCGTCCCTCACTGCTGCTCCCGTCCCTCTCCTGCCCCCTCACCGCCCTGTCCCACCCCTCTCTGCCGCTCTCTCCCTCTCTCCTCCTCCTCCTCCCTGCTCCACCGGGGCTCCGGGGCCGGGGCAGCCCCGGGGAGGCGGCCATGGGGCCTGCGGGGGGGCTGGGCCGGGCGGGGGGACGGTGTCCCCGCAGGGTCAGACAGCAGGAAGGAGCGCCCCAGGGCATGCCGGGAGCTGTAGGCCTGGGGCACGGGGCTGCCAGGCAGCCCTGCTCCTTCCCAGGGCATGCCGGGAGCTGTAGGCCTGGGGCACGGGGCTGCCAGGCAGCCATGTTGGTCTCGGCACTCGCAGTCTCGGCTCCAGCTGCGGCCTGGCTGAGGTGAGGGCTGGGGCTGCCCGTGAGGCGAGCGAGGCTCTTGGGCGGGTTCAGGGCTGTCTCCTGCCCGCTGGCTGCCCGGGGGTGGTGGTGGGGAGCTCCAAACCGCCCGGTGCGATGGGGTCCTGGTCAGCTGGAGCCGGGCCCAGCCGGGACAGCCCCGGGAGTGACCCGAGAGCTGGGGAGGGGAAGGAGAGGGAGATGGAGACAGACCCCCCTGGGCCCAGGCACCGGGCACCCCGACTCCCAGAGCCCCCCTGAGCCGCCACAGCATTTTTCGTTACTGCAAGAAGAGGAGTTGTGTGGCTTTGTGTTCACTCTGACAGGGCTTTCAGTACAAGGGCCCTGCTCAGGGACTGGGAATCTTCAGGTGTCTTGGAAAATCGCCAGCCAGATGATGATGGTTCAAGCCTTGTTTCCCTTGCTAGAAAGCACTTCATTTTTAAAGACGTCCTTGCACGGGCAAGATCCAGGCAGTCGGGATTGTTTCCTGTAGGGAGCAGCCGGATGAATCCAGGCTGCTGCCGTTCAGGGGCAGAGCTGAACACTTCTGCCTGCAAGTGCTGGGCCAGTGGTTTCGCAGGTCCAGTCAGCCCGACTGGGAGCTTGCTATCCTTGCTGTGCTGCTGCTTTGGCAAGGGCCTCGGGGTAGGAGGGGACAAATGTTCTGGCTTCCCGGCTGGAGTCTGGCACATTCACTGGGTGAGGTACGGACCATAACGTGTAATGCGAAACCTGCGTCCTTCGGGAGTGAAAAATGGGGTGTAGTATTTTCTGGGGATTTTTGTAGTTTTGGTTAGATCTCTGGGATTCGTGTGACCTTGAATAGACAGTTGGTGGGATTTCAGCATACATTTAAAGTTAAGCGCATGCTAAGTGCTACCCTGAGGTATAGCTGGAATCCACTTGTGAGCTCCTCTTCCCACCCCACTGGAGAAAGCAAATCTTTTTTTATTTGGTGATGAAGGCAACTGAGGGAGTTGCCCTGAAGTGCAGCACCTTTTTTAACTTCAGGTCTAAAGTGGCACCAGTCCTACTGCGTAACCTGTCCTTCCCCAGGCTTTCACAAAAGGGAAAGGATACATCAAACCGACCCCACAAACGTAGCCAGCGCTTTTTTGATCTTACCTGGAGCGGCGGGACATGACCCTGCTGGGCCACCTCTGCCGCTCTGCATGGGAACCAAGGTGGTGTCTTGACATTCCAGGAGAAGGACTTACCTTTTTTTTTTTTTTTTTTTGTAAGTGACTTTAGAGACGTCCTTAGGCTGGCTGTGTTACGTTGGTTTACTGCAGAGTTGGTCGAATGGAGGAAAACAGTAAGCTCCGGTATTGCCTTTGGCGTTTTCTCGTGACTGTGTAGCTCATTTAAGTCACCTTCTCATGACCTGGCAAGCAGAAGCTATCACTTCATTTTTGGCCTTGGTCTAATGGTCACGACAATCAATATTGAAAGTCTTTCTGAGATTTGGATCAGGCAGTTTTAGAAAACTGCTTCTTGGCCACTGTTTAACTTTACTTTTTTTTTTTTCCCCCCCCAGTGTTGAAATTCTGAAAGGAGCCGATGAGTTGCCCTCCCTCAGTTTGCTGCCTCCCCTTTGGGGAGTGTGTTTAATGTTCGCTCCTTGGCTTTGCAGAGGGGAAAATCCATTAATGCGCCACCTCACTTGAATTGCTCTTGTTGGAAAGTGATTAAAAGCTTATTGCTGCCTCATCTCGCAAATGGCATGCGTTCTGGTTCTCATTTGCTGGGCAGCCCGTCGACTTGTCAAAGTACTCCGTAGAACAATTCAAATACTCAAAGCAGCGATGCTGATCTGAAGAGCTTACGTACTTCCTTGCTAGCGATTCTGTGCTTTTCTGTGCTGGAAACATGATTTGTGAGTGGGCTGTGGCTTTAACAAGGGAAGGCAAATCTGCTTCTCTGTGTATTTCCTTTCCACCTCTTCCCTTATCCCCTCCCTTTCCCTCTGTGAGGCTATTTTTGCAGTGTACCTTCACTGGTGAAATGAGCTCCCACAGCAAAGTGAGGGAAAGAGAAAAGGGGCAAGGGGAGAGGTGTCGCAGTCCTTAGTCTGCAGATGTCATACATAGGCCCTGTTCAGAAAATGCAGCATGTATGTGGGTCAGCAGTCCCTGCAGATTTTTATTCTTTATAGCCATTTCTATCAATGCAGGACGTCACACAGCGGGTTCACACGGTGCTGTGCTTCTTGTAGACTGAATCGTTTCTACCCTTGCTGCAGTCTGGAGGTAGCAAGTGCCAGCTGATCGATGAAGATGGAAGTGAAAGCAAGCGATACACACGCGATGGTGATCCTGCCCCAAGGCATGCTGTTTATTGATCTGGGAAAACACTGCCGTGACTCTATCAGAGGACAAGGTTTTCAGCGCTCTTTCTGGATGTGATACCCAAGGAGGTTTTTTCCCTCTGCGCGTGTTTCTGTGCAGGCATGTGCCTGAAGCAGAGGTGTTTCTCTGTGCCGTAACGGGGACTGAGGACAGCTGGGTGGGTGGGAACATGTGCAATCACGGAAGAAACTTCCTGCAGCTGCCCTGCCATGTACTTCAGGAGAAAACAGCTCTTCTGGTCGTTTGCTGCCATCGAGAGCTACCGAGTGCATGGGAAGGTACTGGGTTCCCTGCGGTCGGCACTGGTCCTAACTGGGTAGCCTCCCCCAGCAGCCAGTGCTGTACGCCCCTATCAGTTGTTAGGCGGACATCTGCAGCTGGACTGTGTGGCACGTTCCTCTGATCCGTCCATTCTCCACCTTGCACAGCAACACATTTGAAATCCTGAAATGTGCTCTTTTGATTGCTGTTAATGTTCAAAAATCTTGTTTTGGTCTGGTCAGCAAGGCATTTGGAAAACAGCACTGTTGCACTGTGAGAATAAACCAGGTTCCCATCCTTCCCCCTACCCCCCACACTGTGTAGGATCCAGACCTTTTCCCCCAACCCCCCGATGTGTAGCTTGGCTTCGTTCATTTTGCTGCCTCCTACCAAGAATATAGCAACCAACTGCGACGTGTGCTGTGTGCTCCAGGCCAAAGAAAGTTTTCAATGGTCCCAGTTTGTTTTATGCAGCCGTGCAGCATGGTACATTTGGGAAGGAACACTGCGATGATGTATCAGAAGTTACTGACGATGAGGTGCTACTGGTAGTGCTTTCTTTTCAGTGTCTGGTTTGGGAAAGAATAAACCCCAATATTCTAAGATACAGAACTATCAGAGAAAAATGTGTGCGAGGTAAGGAGCGCCATGCTGCATTTATGGCTAAATGTTTGTTTTTATTTCATTCAAACTAGAAAGTAAGCAGAGACTGTTTAATCTCCTCCTCCCGCCTCTGCCAGGGGCTTTCTCAGCTCTGGGGCCCTTCCCAAGGACAGCCCCACCAGGTGGGCGCAGTCAGCATTGCAGGCAAGAACAGGCAGCAGCCACAAGAGTCAGCACTGGGGGAGAGCTGGGAGCCCGGAGAGCCTCCCAGGGTCCCCAGTGCCAGCCTGGCCCCGTGTGTGTGAGACAGTGCCCAGAAGAGTGGTTTTGTATCCCTTTTCCCAAAGAGTTAAATTTCCCTTAAAGCAGTAACCACTGGACCCACTTGCCGGACTGCAAGATATCCAACAGATACTTTTGGAAATGTCTGTGATTTCCTGCATTTTTCCTGAAAAAGGCAGGTTTTTAACTCTCTTAATCGCCTCTATTTTAATCAAGGCATTGCTCAGTATCAACACTTAAACCAGACGCATGACATCCAAAGCTGACTTGGGATCCTTGTTTTGCCATCTGGAGAGCCTTGCACACAAACTTGTCCCCGGCTGTGTTGGCCGCTCGGTGGGTGAAGGTCACGGGTGACAGGGCAGGACTCCTTTCTGGTGCTCCTCCAGCCCTGTAGGCCAAGGATAAAGCCCTAACACCCTCGTGTGATAAAGCCTTAACACCCCAGTGTGCTGCTCCATGGACATGAGGATTCCTGCCTAAGCTCACCACACGTTTCATTGCCATGTGGCTCTTGGCAGGATATGAACGGCTCTGCGGTGCTGGTGGTTCCTCCCCTCTTTCAGCAAAACCGGCAGATTTCCTTCCTGTTGGGCCTGCCATAATTCCAGCGTCTTGGGGATTGAAAGCTGGAGCAGCATGTGTGCCAGAGACACTCCCGCTGCTTGGCTGGTGCCCACCAAGGGGAGTCTGTCTTCAGCCACGATGGTCATTTCCAGGGAAAAGAGCTTGTTTTATCGAGCAGGACCCTACAGGGAGAACAGGAGAGCAGGGATGCAGACCCAACATTTGCCACAAGTCCAGTGGAGCAGGTTGCTCAAAGGCAGCCCGCTGTGACTTTCTGTGCTGCTGGGCCTGTGGGGATGGTCGGGGGACAAAGGATTAAACCTGAGCTACCTACCTGAAATACAGCTATCGCTAGCCTCGGTGCAAGTGGAGCCAGGAGCTGGTCCTGAATCCCATCAGTGCAGATACGTGCTGGGAGACACAGACAAGTGAGTCTGTAGGGGAAATTGGTGACTTGCACAGGCTTCTGCTGTCGGCCAGAGGGCAGCAAGTGCCAACGCTGCCTCCAGCCGTGCAGCTGCTCCCGCGTGGCCATGGGACGGGGCAGCTCTCAGAGCCCGGGGAAGAGCCTCTCACAGCTCCACTTCATCTCCTCTGCCAGCGTCTGGGTCCAAACGCGAGACATTGGACAACCCCCCCTGCCTCAGGCACCCCTGGGTAGAGACATCTCACCTGAGGTTCAAGCGCCTCTGGCTTCCATGTTTCAGTTTTCAACTCCTGAGCTCAACAGGAAATAGTTCAATATTTTTATAGAGATGTTCAAGATCTAGAGGAATTCAGATGATCAGGGAAAAAGAAGAATAAAATTGGAAAAGGATTCCCCAAAGTCTCCTTTGCAAAGAAAGGGCAAAGGCCAATCAAGCCTGGATGAACGGGGGGACTGTTCAGAGCCCAGACCAACACAGGCAGACGCTGAAGGCTGTCTCCCCTCCCTGCAGTAGCTGAGCTGCCTGGAAAAGCCTGTTTCAAAACAGCCAAGGAAAGAAGGGCACGAGGAGTGACTCTGTCCCGAGCAAAGCACACTCTGCTCCACTCCCCCTCCACTGTGCTGGCGCTCAGGCCAGGCTGCTCTGCTCAGCTGCGCGCTTGCTTGTGATGTGAAGGGGAAATTCAAGCTGTAACCGCTCAGCGGTGGTCATTTGTGACCAGGGGATGATCTGGCATGGAGGGCGAGAAGCGGTTAAGCAGGCTGGGAGCAGGAATGCCAGAGCCAGAAGGACTCCAGGTCAGGGAGGGAAGTTTCCTCAGCGCCCTGTTTCTTGTGAGACTTCCAAGGGTGCAGGGTGTAAGGGCCATCCCTCCAACAGTCATGCCAACTTTTGTCAAGTTCAGGTTTTCTGCAGCCAACAGAATTAAAGGCGAGTAGGAAATGTCGTTGTTCCCCGGCCACTGATGGTGCTATTTATAATCTGCCCAGCTGTGCGCATTGCCTTTTATTCAAATACAGTTCCTTCCTATGCTCCTGCCTGGCTGCCAAAGTTTGCTGGAACAGAGTGCTTATACAAGGCAGCGTAGTCATTACAGCCAGAAATGCCATGCCATACCATCCGATTCGAGTGGTTTGTTTGCATCTGGCTATTAGGAACACCACCACCATGTCTGTGGATTTCTTGAGTTGTAGGTAAAGCTAGTTACAGTCCTTCAGGTTGGGCTGACGTATGAGGGATGTTGGGTTTCATGAAAGCATGCGCTAGTTGCGTTTGTCCTCCTGCAACACATAGAATATCAGGGGAGGAAACAGAATCCCCCAGAACAAATACAAAGCTAATTCCCACCCCAAAGCATCAGGTTTTAGAATACCCCCAGAAGACTGAATAGGTTGACATTTTTCTTCTGGTTTGAATTGTTGTTGTTTTCATTCTGGGGTAAGGACTTTAATGTGCAGTTATTTGATTGGTTGGTTTACTCATTGGTTTTATCATCTTTTTTTCATTCCCCTCACAGAACAGACAGATCTCCTGTACGCATCCGTGCAGCTGTCGTGGTTTAACCCCAGCCAGCAACTAAGCACCACGCAGCCGCTTGCTCACTCCTCCCTGCCTCCCCCGGTTGGATGGGGAGGAGAATCGAAAACAAGTGAAACTCGTGGGTTGAGGTAAGAACAGTTTACTACTTGAAATAAAAATACAACAAAATAAAATGATAATAATAATAATAATAATAATAATAATTTGTAATGAAAAGGAAGGTAACAAAAAGAGTGAAATAAAACCCAAGAAAAGACAAGTGATGCACAATGCAATTGCTCACCACCTGCTTAAATCACTGCTTAAATCACTAACCCCCTAACCCCTAACCTAAGCCCCTAAACACTAAATTCTAACCCCCTAATGCCCTAACCTGCTAACCCAAACCCCCTAACTCCCTAACCCCCTAAACCCCTAACCCCCTAACTCTTAAGACTAAGCCCCTAACACTTAACCCTAACCCCCTAACCCCTAACACCCTAACGCCCTAAACCCTAACCCCTTAACCCCCTACACCCTAACGCTAAAACCTAATCCCCTAAACGCCTAGCCCTAACCCCCTAACACCCTAAACCCCCAAACCCCTAACTCCCTAACCCCCTAACCACTAATGCTAACCGCCTAACCCCCAACCCCTAACCCCCTAAACCCTAACCTAACCCCCTAACCACTAACTCTAACCCTCTAAACCCCTAACCCGCTAACCCTAACCCCCTAACAACTCCCTAACCCCCTAACTCCTTCACTCCCTAACCCCCTAACCCCCTAAACCCTAACCTAACCCCCTAAACACTAAACTGTAACCCCCTAACCCGCTAACCTGCTAACCCTAACCCCCTAACCCCTAACACCCTAACCCGTAACCCCCAACCCCCAAGCCCGCACCCCCCAACCCCCCACCCCTACCCCCCCCACCCTCCACCCCCCAAACCCCCCCAGCCCCCCCACCTCCCTCACCCCTCCCAACCCCCCCACCCCCCCGCAGCCCCCCCAGCCCCCCCACCCCCCCAACCCCACCCCACCCCCCAACCCCCCCACCCCCTCCCCCCCACCCCCCCCCCCACAAGACAATTGTCTTGTCCATTTTTGCTTTTGGCTCATCTCCGGCAGGAGACGACGGCTGGCGGCAGCGGCAAGCGGGTCAAAAGCACGCGGGGCTGCCGCCGCAGCGCCTCCTCCACCAGTTGGGCCGTGCGGGGCAGATGGCGCTGGGGGGCAGGCGGGGTCCTCGCTGGGGGACTCGGCAGCGGGATCTGCAGGGGGCTCAGCAGGGGAGTCTCCGGAGGACCCTTGATGGGATTCTTTGGGGGACTCTCCACAGGAGTGTCCTCTGATGTGGCTGGAGAACTCTGCGGAGAGCCCTCCTCGGAAGTCTCCAAGGGACTCAGTGGCAGCCAGGCGGGGAGGTCTGCTGCCACCCCGCCCTGCTTCCCCTTGGGGTCCTGCAAGGGGGAGCCCGCCACCCCCCAAAAGGGGTCGGTGTCCCCCAGCATCGCCGCCGCCAGGCGGTCCTCAGGGCAGTCGGCCTCCGCCCCGTACTCCAACAAGTCGGCGAGTTGGTTGAAGGAGGCGGTGCTGGCGAGGCTGTCGGGGACATCGGGGAAGGAGTTTTCGCCGTCCACCAGCATGACCGCCGCCACTTGCTCCTTGTTGCAGCCGCCCTGTGCCCTGTAGTCCAAGAGGTGGGGGAGCTTGTTGAGGGAGGTGGTCAAGTTGGGGAGGTCGGAGAGGTCGGGGACATCGGGGACGGTGTCCTCGCCATCCCCCAGCCCCACCAACACCGCTCGCTCCTTGGGGCAGCCGCCCTGTGCCACGTACTCGGAGAGGTCGGGGAGCTCACGGAGGACCTGGGCGGTCAAGCTGGGGACACTGGCAGTCAAGATGGTGTCCTTGCTGTCCCCTAGCCGTGGCACCACCGCTTGGTCCTGGGAGCAGTCGCCGTCCGCCACGTACTCCGAGAAGTCGTGGAGCTCATTGAGGAGAGCGGTGCTGGCGAGGCTGTTGGGGAAATGAGGGACATCAGGGACGGTGTCCTCGCTGTCCCCCAGCCCCGCCGGCACCGCTCGCTCCTTGGGGCAGCTGCCCTGCGCCACGTACTCGGAGAGGTCGGGGAGGTGGTGGAGGAAGGCGGTGAAGGTGGGGCTGTCGGGGACATCGGGGACATCGGGGACGGTGTCCTGGCCGTCCGCGGTGTCGAGCCGGGTGAGCACATGGTTGACGGTGGTGTCCTCTGCCTGGTCAGGAAGGGCCTCGGCGAAGGCGGCCGGCCCCTGCTCGGGCAGATCCACGGGCTTCACCACTGCTGAAAAAGCAAAGAAAGGCAACCGAGCCCCGGGGTGATGCAAGCTTTCCTTAGCTTGGCCGCCCACCTGTGAGCTCTGCCACCCCCCAAAACTACCCTTGGGCTTTGGCGTGGTTCTGCCGGTCGGTGGAGCCAGGGCGGGCTGGTGGGGGCTGGCAGCAGGGACGCTGTCCTTGATGGCCGCCCCGTCCTCATTGGAGGCCACTGAGGGCTTCTGGGCACTGCTGGGCAGGGTGTGGAGCACAGCGGGGCCCACATGCCCCCAATGCTGAGGCACGGGGCAGCGGGGTGGCGGGGGGCCGGGTCGGGCAGGGAGGTGCAGCGGGCAGGAGCCCGTGGCGTCCAGGGTCTCCCCCTGGACCACGGCCGCCGGCCCCAGCCCCCTTGGCTGGTGGGGCAGCAGCGTCCCCATCACCACGTGCTGTCCCCAGCCATAGGCAGGGGGACTGGGAGCAGGCACGTGTGGGAGCCGCGCCCCGCGGGGGAGCTGCACCCCAGAGGGGAGCTGCACCAAAGAGGGGAGCTGCACCCCGTGGGGAAGCTGCACCACGGGTGGGAGCTGCACCCCGATGGGGAGCTGCACCCCGCGGGGGAGCTGCACCAGCTGTCCCGAGGGTCCCAGGGGCCCTGGCACCCCATGCCAGACGCTGGCCTGCACCAGCTGGCCCGTGATGGGGTGAAGCTGGGCAGGCTGAGAGGACAGCGGCAGCCCCGGGACAGAGGGCAGCATGCAGGCACTGACCGGTGGCGGCATGGCCGGAAGGGTACAGGTCACAGCGGGCACCTGCGATGCCATCGGCAGCTGGAGAGGGAACCTCTCTGTTGGGGGAAGCAAAGAGGGGTGATGAGGTGAGATAGTGGCGGGCAGAGCCGGCTGGGGGGTTACCTGGAGGGCAAGAGCACCAGGAGGAGCGGGAGCCTGCTGCTGTACCTGCCATGGCGGTTGGTCAGTGTGGGCTTTGTTGGGGGCAAAGAGCCTCCGTCCCCATGGCGATGGGTCAGTGTGGGCTTTGTTGGGGCAAAGAGCCTCCGTCCCCATGGCGATCATTCCGCCAGCACGTGCTTCAGCCAGCCTTGCGAGGGTTTGCTTTTTCAGCCCACAACAACTTCCCATCTCAATGATTTCCTATCCTGATGATGATTTCCTGTGCTGAATGATGGTTTCCCATCGGCACGATGGTTTCCCATCCCAGCGATGATTTCTCAGCCCCGTGATGGTTTCCTAGCCCAACGGTTTCCCATGCCCACGATTTCCCATCCCAAGCATGATTTTGGGGGGGAGGTGAATTTCCTGTGCAAGGGGAAGGGATGGGGCCGGCACCGGTGGCCCTGCGATGCCGACATGTGTGTGCTGCCCCATCGTGCCGTGGTGGTGGGGATGGGGGGGGGTGGGGTGCTTTTGGGTTGTTTTTGTCCTCCCCCTCTCTGTCCCGGGGGGGCAACTGCTGCCCGCAACTGTGGTGGAACAGGTGCTGGTACCGTGCGGCCATGATGGGGAGCTGTCACGAAAATTTGGCAGCTGGCCCGTGCCGACCGAGGAGAGAGGCAGGGATGCAAAGTATAGCATTACAAGAGGAATTCTCGCATTCGTGCGCATGAGCTGTCCCATTTGAACTGGGGCACCGCGAATGCAGTTTCACACATGGTTCTTACACCTTTCAGGTGTTCAGGTCCAAAGCAATTTGACCAGTCGCTGCTTAACACACACACACGCACACACAGGCACACGCAGGCACATGCACGCGCTGCTGTTCTGCAAAGCAACTCTAGTTCTGTGGCGTTGTCATCCATCTGCTTCTTTCTTGATCCAGACGACCCTGGAGTCAGTCTTGCTGCAGTTCCTTCTCTCTGACGCCAGAGAAGGGGGGCGTTTCACGGCGGTGTGGGACGGTCTGGGGTGCTGGCGGGATCTGGGTAGTGCAGGGGTAGTGGCGGGCGAGGATCCCCGGTCCGGGGAGGGGGGCAGTGCTGTTTGTTCCCCTCCATTGGAGCTGAAGGGCTGTGCTATAGCCTTCGCGAAAAGAGAACTTGAGTTTCTGGGTGTGTTTGTCACGCTGCAGTGCTTTGCCCCAGTCTCACGTTTTCCGGTCAGTCCTGGAAACCGTCAGCTGAACAGTCCCAAAGCGGTGAGGGCGTGAGCGCGTTCTGGTTTGGCTCGGTGTAACTTGTGTGTCAGTGTGCGTCTGCCTTTGCTCGTTGCCTGCGTCTTTCTGTTTGAAGGGCTGACCTTTGGGAGGTTCTGCAGCATGGACTTCTTGTGCATCGCCAGCCTACTCTTTGGTGGGGCGGTGTGAGAAGCAGAAAAGGCCTTGACTCTGTGTAAGCACTGCTCATCAGTAACTAAAACATCCTTGTCTTATCAACCTTTTTTCCAGCACAAATCCAAAATATAGCCCCATGCTAGCTAATGTGAAGAAAATTAACTCTATCCCAGCCAAAACCAGCACATTCTTTACCCCTTGTTCCATACCATTTATGTCCTGCTCAGCTCCCACACTATCCAATATTCTCATTATCCACCCCCCACCCCCACCCCCCATCATTTGATATACAAAGATATCATTCCCCTAGTCTGTGGAACACCCCTGTAAAATTTCTGTAAAACGTCCACAGATGTCCACAAAATGTCCACTGAGTTCATTTAGCCCATGAGTTTGGGCTCCATCTGTTATGGTGGTCCCTCAGGACAGGAGAGGTGGTGTGTTACGTGGAGTTCCTGGGCACCAAAGCCAGCTCAGGTCGGGTCACTGCTGCACCTGTACTGCTTCTTGTAAGGCTTGTCCGTCATTGTTTCAGGTGGTTCCTGCTATAGTCATTCCTATAACATGCAACTCAAACCATGGGTTACAACAATTGAAAGGTGTTTCCGTTACAATCTCCAGCCCTGGTCCCTTTGGGCCAGGTTATAGGGTTCAACATGGCACCGAACTCCTCCCTTTGCTCTTAGCCTGGCTAGCAACTAGGGGTTCCTGCTATAGTAATTCCCGCAACATGCAACTCAAATCCCGGTTTGCAGCAATTTAAAGGTATTTCCATTACAATCTCCACCCGTGGTCCCTTTGGACCATACCGTAGGGTTGAACATCGCAATGATCTCCTCCCCTTGCCCCTGCTCCAGCTTGGACTTAGGCAGAGAGTGCAGGCCCTTAGGGGCATACCTGCTCCAAGTGGAGCCTTATTTACGAGCCACAGTCTCTTCAGGGGTATACCTGCTGCAGCACGGACTTATCCACAGCCACAGAGGCTTCGAGGCGTACCTTCTCCAGCATGGACTTATGCTTGGGCCACAATCCCTTCAGAGGTGGAGTTGCTGCAACACAGACATAACCATGGCCACAGACGCTTCGAGATATACCTGCTCTGGTGTGGACTTATTCACAGCCACAGCCGCTTCGGGGTGTCCTGCTCCCGCGTGGACTCATCCACAGGTCACAGTCCCGTCGACTCAGGTTCACCCTGGAGTTCCAGCCTGTCCATTACAGCAGCACAGAAACAGCAGCGATGGCCTGGCCGTCTGCCAGCCCAGGCGCGTGGCCCTTGCTGTTATGAAGATGTGCCCAGGACACAGCAGAGTAAGATGATAAGCAGTACAGCAGTACAGCAAGCAGCAAAAGCAAAAAGCAGCCACTAACAAGCACTAGACTCTAATATACAGCAAGGCAAGCAAGCCCCATGGCAAGCGCAGAAGCCTGTCCATTAGTAGCTAAACAGCAATACCAGCTAGAAATTCGATGTAGCCCATTCCAGTCAAATCTGTCATTATCTGGAACCCTTCAGGCCCCACGCTGGGAGCCAAAAGGAGTGTCGGGGTTTAAGCCTAGCCAGCAACTAAGCACCACACAGCCGCTCGCTCCCTCCCCCCCTGGTGGGATGGGGGAGAGAACCGGAAGAGTAAAAATGAGAAAACTCGTGAGTCAGTTGAGGTAAAGACAATTTAATAGGTAAAGCCAAAGCTGTACATGCCAGCAAAGCAAAACAAGGAATTCATTCACCACTTCCCATCGGCAGGCAGGCGTTCAGCCATCTCCAGGAAAGCAGGGCTCCATCACGCCTAAGGGTGACTTGGGAAGACAAAGGCCATCGCTCCGAACGTCCCCCCCTTCCTTCTTCTTCCCCCAGCTTTTTATTGCTGAGCACGATGTCATATGGTATGGAATATCCGTTTGGTCAGTTGGGGTCAGCTGTCCCGGCTGTGTCCCCTCCCAGCTCCTTGTGCACCCCAGCCTACTCGCAGGTGGGGTGGGGTGAGAAGCAGAAAAGGCCTTGACTCTGTGTAAGCACTGCTCAGCAGTAACAACAACATCTCTGTGTTGTCAACCCTGGTTTCAGCACAAATCCAAAACATAGCCCCATACCAGCTACTATGAAGAAAATGAACTCTATCCCAGCCAAAACCAGCACACCCGCCTGTGCAGTCCATGTCATTCTGGCACAGGGCTGTCAAAACCGACCGACCTCCAGGTAAGTGACGGCTGGGAGATGCATATCCTTGCAGCTCGAGTGTCCTCTAGTGACAATCTGCTGGTCAGCTTTTTAAGCAGGGCTAGTCCAAAGCCTACACCCCAGGACACAACTGTTCCCTGACAAGCTTCCTTTATGTGCCGTAGAAGCAAGTGGGGAGTGCTCCTGGTTTGATGCAGCTCCCTTGGCAGATGCTTGTGCTCCTCTCTGTGTCCCAAGGTCTGGTCCATGCCTTTCCCCCCACCCAAGCTGTGCTACTGACTCTTGGGAATGGGAATACAGAGGGCAGATGGTTTCTACCAGAGCTGTGAAGTTCCAGCCAGCCCCTCAGGGATTTTTTCTTCCTGGTTCTTGCAGTTACAGGACCAATGCATCTCATGTCATCCCACAGAAGCACTGGCAGCTCAGCCTTGGAGCTGCCTACAGTCCCCCAGTGTGGCAGAAGACGGAGGGATAGGGAAAGGGGGAAGCCATCCTTCCTGCTCGTCTGAGCAGGCTTTGCAGGGGGCCTGTCTCTGACCCAGAGGTTTCGTCTGTCTCCTGAGGACTCAGGCACACTCTCTTCCCATTCCTCTTGCAGGTGCGGGCACCTCCATGTTGCCTAGGGTGATGGGCCCCAACACGGCGTACACAGCTGCCAGCCCATGCTATTCCATGAGGTGGAAGAGTCAGCGTGATCGCTTTGATGCAGATCTCTCCAAGGTGATCCCTGCTTCTCTGCCTTTTTGCGAGAGCAGCTGAAGCTCCTCTGCTCTCCTCATGGCAGAAAGGCTCCAAAGCCTGCGGAATCCTTTCTTAGCACATACTGGGCTGCAACAGGAGCAAAACCCAAGAGTGGACGTGTCTGCTGGCAGGGCCCCAGGCTTCTCCTGCCATGACAGCAGGAGAGAGGAGTCTCTGCCTACACCCCCATCCCTTGCTTTCTAACAGTGACAGTTTTGCAGAACGTTTGCTGGGCAGTGTGTACATGCAAAGGGCTTGCTCTTACCTTGAAGCAGGCATAGTTTTGCAGGGAAACGGTTACCAGCTCCTGGAAGCATAATGTAATGATAAATAGCCATGACCTTGATTTTGTTAGCAAGTAGAATCAATCTTTGTCCACGGTTGATGCTTCCAATAAAGAGGAAGACACATTAATCTTGGAAACATTCTATACGCCATTTGAATGTCAAGGGAGCGTGGAAAGAGATCATAGAGACAGTTTGATGGATGCTGCTTGTGGTACTGCAGTGTCACCTCTCGCAGACCATTTCAATATAGCTTGTTAATTGTCCTGTTGTAGGCAGTGTCCTCTACGGGATGTTGCTCTCGGAAGCAGCAGCGTGTTGCCAGCTAATAAAGCCTGGTAGGCGTAAAGATCAGCAACTGGTGGTTTAAGATTTAAGATTCAGATTCAGAGACTTGAAAGTCTTTGGATGAGCAAATGAGTGAGAGTGCAATTACGAGAAGCAATTTAAGTCGTGTGGTATGTGGAGATGAGAGAGATGGCAAATTCCTGTGGCTCTTACTGTTAAACTAGTAGGTAGTGCTGTGCTGTGATTGACAGTAATGGAATCAAAGCTGTGTTTGAGTTTCAAGTGTAGTTCTTCACAGTGCAGGAGAGAGACTAGGTATTTTTACTTTTGTTGCTGGCTTTATAAAAAGAGTACAGCTGTTGTATGCAGCTGTGAACAAAAGCTGGTTTTGAAAGACATCTCTGAAGAGGTGCTGGAAGCTTTTGTTGTTGGCGTCATCTTACAGTGATTTAGACTGGGCTGGTGTTTCTGAGATGGATTCCCCCTGAAGCAGTCAGTCCAATGTATCTGTGGTGGTGAAGACACAGGTAACGTGGAAGCCCAGCTTTTGTGCTTTGCCTCTACCAGCTTTGCCTCTAAAGAGACAGACTTCCTAAAGGCGGAGTAGGACCTAGAAGCCTTGCTAACTGTCATCTGTCAGTGGCTAAAATTGGTACTTAAAGCAGTTTAAAATAGGTCTTTACCATGCAAACCATTTTTAAAGCTCCCCTGCAACCATGCCGCTGCCTCTGGACTGTGACTTTCCTGCCTTACGTGCAGCTGGCTGCAGGATGTGCAGGCTGCGTGGGATGTGGCAAAACCTATGTTGAAACATAGCTTGCAGTGCTGTGTTCAGAAGGAGTACTGGCTTCGGAAGAGCAACCATCAGTTTAATCATGTTCCCTGCTCTGACGCAGATTTTGTCTGTGCAAACAGAGAAGAGCAGGTTTTTTCTTTTTCTGAAAAAGTTCAAGATCGCTCTTTCAAAATAAACAGCACCATGGGAAGTGGATGCATGCCGGTCAATGAAATGGGAAACGATTTGATGTGTAAGCCACATGTGAAACTATTTTCTGCAAGTCTGAAGCTCAGGGTTCCTCAACAAGACCCTTCCTCATAGCTATGTCAGCACAGCTGGGTGCAAATTCAGGGTCAAATTCAGCCTTTCCAAGCCCTGGTTTCCGTTTTCACAACCTCAGAAAAGCCGGTAGAGGAATGCACTCTCCAAGTGGCAGAACGTACCTTTCTTTATCGAGCTGTATTTTTAACAGCCTAATGCTTCTTTGTTTGTGTTTCTCTCTTGTGTTTCTGAATTAGTTTTAGAATCGAAAAGATCTGCTTCAGGTTGGAATCTGGTTTGACGTTCATCGGAGCAGGAATGAAAAAGGATGATTAAAAGGTTCCATTCTGAATAGAAGATAAGCTCAACCTGCCTGTGAGGGGTGGGTGAATCTCATATTGTGTAATACTAGTAGTTCAGGCTCCTGAAGTGCTTTTCCTGCTAACCTTAGAGAGCTGTGAAAACAGCACCGGGAGATAAATCCGCTGACGTGCTTCTAGTTTCCCTGTACAATCACTTCTGGGGTAGGAAATGGGGCTGGCGAGTACTGCCCCTGCCACCAGGCAGCCCTGTTAGTGTGAGAAGGCCCTACAAGGGTGTAAAGTATGCGTTAGAGCTGCCTGCATTCATTGCTGGTTGGTAGCTGGAGGAACGGGTGGATTTGTGAGCTGACTTAGGGCCAGAGGTAGGGAACAGAGCACGGGGGCTGAATCAGTGGGGTCTTCCCTGTGCCTGATTGATTTGCCACGGATGGGACGGTGGGAAGGCTCTCGAACACAGGCGTCGTGGCTGCTGCTGAAGGGTCTGCAGGCCTTCCGATGCAAAGGCAGCTGCTGTAGGCCAGGTACTGCTCTCCTCCGAGCCTTTGGAGAGCTAAGCTGGATGTCGGCGATCCTGATAGCCCGGGGCATAGGGAGGTGCTCTTCCCCTAGGGAAGAAGCCTAGGGAGATCAGAGAGCCCCCACGTTGGTTTTGTAAATCCAACAAAGCGTCACTGTGTTGTGTTGCTGGACTTGGTTTTACTACCGGGCCATGAGCTACTGGTTGCTGCTGCTGCTTGCCTAGAGTGATTTTGTCCATCTTGGCAGAGATCCGAGCTCCGCTTTCTTGGTGCTGCTCAGGTGCTTCCTAGGAGCCAGCCCAGCCCAGGCAGAGCGGATGAAGGGGGAAACGGTGTGTGGCAGGTCCCGCAGCTGTAAGCTTCGGAGTGCCTGCGAGCTTCCTGATCCACCCTACCCTAGTTGCCATCCTAGAGCAGAGTCTGTTCTCCATCAGAGCCCAAAGCAAGTGGCACAGCGGATCCTGCTGCTGACCACCCACGTGTCTTTGCTGTAGGTTACTGCTTCGCAGGAGATGGTGCTTACAGGACCAAGAAAGGCTATTACCAGATGACGGGACGCACGGATGATGTCATTAACGTCAGCGGGCACAGGCTCGGGACGGCAGAGATAGAAGATGCAAGGGTAAGTTCCAAGCAGGTAGACGTCCCTTGACAGGGCATGTCTGTGGGGCAGGGTGGCCCTTTGAAAGAAGCTTTATGAATTTAGACAAGCGCAGGCTCTGTTGCCTTTGAACCCCTGCCCCTGCATACACACAGCTTGATGCATGATGCAGAATGACTAGCAACTGTGCAAAAGGAAACAGACCCTTATGAAGGAGACGACGAATGGGCAAGCGAGAGAGGCGTCACTTCGTGGGCAGTCCCTGCAGTCGAACTGTCAGAGCTGTGTTTCCTCTCCGGGACGTTGTACTGTTGCAGTTGTAATTTTGGATGCTGGTGGAGTCTCCATAAGGGATTGTCTCTCCCGTTTGCTCCTTCCCCTCCCTTCTGCTAACACCTAACCTCTTCTTCCCAAATCTGCGGTTCTTGCTCATCTGAACTAGCTGAGTATGCCTAAGAATTCGGCAGTGTTAAACATGAAGCGACCTTGATTCATGTGAGCTGCAAAGCAGGCCTGTCATTTGGAGAGAAAATAATATTAGCGCAGGGAATTGACAACAAAAAGTGCTCAGAGTATTTCTCTTCAAAGCTTGCCCTGAGTATTTATTTCTCTATTACGTGCCTTGCCTGCAAATGGCACTTAAATGTAACATTTGATAAACCTGAGCTGTGTTCGCATGGCACACCGGATCCTACTGTCTCCTCTGTGGGTAAATTTTTTGTCTGCGTGGGTTTCTGACCGTAGATAGAGGATCCAGTTCCTGTCCCACTCCGCGGATGTGTGTGCATGTGTATATGGAAATGTATTAATCTGCTTGGATTGCTCTGTGATGTTTTCTTTCGTATTTTACTCTGATTTAAGATAGCATAATCCGGTCTTTGGTGTGGGATTCAGATATGCAATTTCTTTTAGTCTGTACAGCCAAATTGTCTCCTTACTGCAGAAGACTGTTAAACTCTGAAGTGTGCCAATAAATCACTGTTGTGTAGCATAAGAATAAAAATATGCATTTGGCAAAACAACCCTTCCCCCCTTCTGGAAAGATGAGGAGGTCTGATGCTTTCTGCCTTCTGGTGAGCTTTGGGCACTTGTAAACAGCGGTCGAATGTGGACTGTGATGTTGACAGCTCCACTTTTGCTCTGCTGGCAACAGTTCCCTGTGGCACAGAGCAATGGAGGACTGGTTTTGCTTGTGATTTGGCCATGGCCCGTCACCACTTGGCACCGCAGCCGTGCACGCACAAGAGCACAGACACAGAAGGAGAAAGCAGGTTTCGAGCTGGTGCCAATTCAGCTTGGTGTGCAGTGGGCTTAGCAGTGTGTGTAAGAGTACTTATTGGTGTGTTTAAAAGCAGGGCCAATCCAGTGAGTAACTGCTACTCCCAGAGACGTGGGCATGGCCGTGGCCACCAGCTGACGATGCAGTAGGAAGGCGGCATCGAGCTTTCCTGTTGTGCTTTCAGCAGGATCTGCCAAGGGGAGAGTGAGCTATGGCAAGGTGTTTTGTTCCTAGAGCAACTGGCGCCAACTCTACAGGGCTTTTTGCAGTTGTTATGCTCTGTGTCTTTTTGTTTCACTTTTTGTGAAGGCTGATCACCCTAAGGTCCTTGAGACAGCTGTGACTGGGTATGCACACAAGATCAAAGGAGAAGGTATGTGAAAAGCAGTGTTCTGACATGACACCTCCGTACACTTCCCTTAATTTCTGAGCTAGGTTTTGTGTTCGGAGGTGCCTAGGGAACGGGAGGACAGTTATCCTTAGGTTGACTGGTGTTGCAGCCCCAAGAGGCAGACACAGCCATGAAAATAACTGCATGTTCCTAAGCTGGGGGCAGGTATTCCTCCCTAAACTGTTTTCGCACATAGTATTTATGTATGTGGTAGAGCTTCCTTAAAAAGGATTGTGCTCAGAGATGCCACAACCTTCAGTGTCACTGAGGGGCAGAGTGGCACTTTCCACTGCCCAGCCATTTTGCATTGACAATTGGCATCAACGCCAGATCCCAGAGCACTGGCTGTTCCTGTTGCGTAACTCTGAGAGCTGTTCAGCCTGGCCCTGGGAGCACTGATGAACTCCAGGCTCTGTTTCAAGCCTGCTCACCTTTCAGCAGCTGCCTTTGCACAAAGCTGCCCCTTAGCTGCCCCCCAAGGCCTGTCTGCATCCATTCCACTCTCTGCTTGGAGGCAGTGACCAGGCCGCTTCTTTGAGGGGCTCTGCTTTAGTCCCATGCTGGAAAGGTGGACACCAAGACACAGGTTACAGAGTACAACAGGAGCAGGCAAGGGTGGCTCATTCAACTTGGAAGAGCCCAGGACATCCTCAGTGGATTGGAGCAGCTCCCAGAACTTGCAGGTTTGCAGGGAAACACCTCTGTTTCCCTGTGTTTGGGGGTCTTTGCTTGCTTGTTTGTTAATGCTTTGGAGTTTTGTAGCCTGCTGGCCTGATCACGTAGCAAAATGTGAGACCTGCTAGCGTCTCTGTTCAGTGCCTGAGAACTCTTTACCAGGCTCAAGTTTATGCTAAAGGCTTTGAATCTGCTCCTAAGTCCTTTGCAGGAAGCTCAGCCAAGACATTTAACATTCTTCTGGATATGAAGGCAGGCATGTAGTCTGCCAGCTATACTCAGGCAGAGAGAAACATCAGCAGACAGGAGTTATCCCTTGAGTAGGAGACCCTGTCGCTGGCGTGCAGTATTGTGTGCTTTATATGCCTGCCCTGTAAAGGGGAATATGAATGCCTGTTCCGGTAATGTGTTGAGATCTGTGTCATCATCAGTGCCTGAGTTTTCAAGTGTTACTAGCTTTCTAGTGCAATAGTGAACAGCTTATGCAGGACCTGATTCTCCAAAGAGCTGTGCGTCCTGCAGAACCCAGCCTGGACATACACAGCAATGAGTAAATGGGGAACAAAGTCCCCTTAGATAAGAATAAAATTTGTAGCACAGGGAACTGATGCTAGTAACACTCCTTTCCTTGGACATAAACTAATGTGCTCAATGGTCTGGTATTTCCCAGGAGCCTCAAAGGAGCTGTGGCCGTGAGATAGTGTGCCAGCTTAGGACAGTTCAGCCAAATTTCCTTGTGTTTTCCAGCAGGACCCAGGTTCTAATAGAGGTGCATCTTTCCCTTCTCTGCAGGTGGTGAAACATCTTCCTACAACCCGATCAGAGATCCTCATGAGAAGGCTGCTGAGGAAGGTAGTCACTGAACAATCAAACAACGTGGGAGATGTCACCACACATGATGGTCCAAGTGTTGTCAAGGAGATATTGGATGCTTAGCAGAAATACATGGAGAAGAGTTCCTCCTAGCAGATGGCTCTGGAATCTCTCTCCTCTGGAAATGCGGAAGGTCTCAAATAACCAGCCAAACGACATAGTTCTCTCTTGGTGTTTTTTAAAAATCTCTCTGTTCCCTGCTAGGGGAACAAGATTTTCCGCTCCACAGCGTATTTTGAGATGCACAGAGCTAGGAGCAATCTGCAGTTCTGCACAGTCAGTGAGCTCCCTTTCATTCCTTTTAGGGCTGATGTAGAGCAGCCATTGGTGGTTTCCATTAGCTATGATGCAGTTTAATACTAGCTGAAGCAAGATGCAGACGTTAATGGTTCTCATTGTAATGTTACTGTACAGGGAAATGTCTTTACACAATACCTCTGCTGTTTTAAAAGAAGCCCTGGAATACACTTCCCCAATTTTTCCTTCAGCTTGGGTATCCAAGTTCAAGTAGCTGTATTTCACTGCAACTGTGATGCCTTTTCAGCAATGCTGGATATTCTAGTAGTTGTTTCACATGTGTTATTAGGGAACTAAGAAGGACATTGCTAGTCTGCTAATTCTTTCTTGTGTTTACCTAGTCGTAAACACTTGTGTTTACCTCCTTCGGGTTTCCTCGTAAGGATTGTGCTGGGACTTGCCAGAGAGGGTGGGCTTGTGTCCCTTCATGTCCCACCTAGGCAACCCAGCGCTAGCACTTCCAGCCGCAAAACTGAGCTACAAAGCCTACCGCTGGGCTCCCTTCCACGTCCTCCGGGCACTGCCAGTTGCGTACAAGGGGTCTAGTCCCATGTGTTTTTATTCTGCTTTGAGAACCTGAGATCACCAACTGGGTTTGTGAAATAACTGTCCTCTTCCTTATCAGTGATGACAACTGGATCAGCTGTAGGAATGGACTTCACCACTTCCTTGGTCTTCCAAGTTTTTTCTCTTTATAAACCACCTGTGCAAACACTGCGCTGCCCAGGAGAGGGTGAGAGAATGTGTGGATGATGCTAACGAGACCTGCAGTGAAATAAATGAGATTCCTCTTTTTTCTTCCAGAGGACTTGCTTGGAACATCTGTTTGAAAAGGGAAGGTGTTAGCATTATGTTCAGCCCGAGTCCTTCATGAATGCTGCTGATCTCAAGTGGCTTAGTATTTCTCCTGTGTTCATAAACAAATGCTTCCTGGCTATTCTGCCTTGTTAACTTAGGTGAAGCGCATGGGAGAGAAGGAGGAATGTCTGGAGAATGAAGCCAAGGTGAATATGTATTTGTCTTCACTCAGAAACATCCAAAATGCTTTCTTGTTAGCCTGCTTGAATATGACACAGTAACAAAAGAACTGAAAGTCTTCATGGTGGGGCTGAGGTTTCCCAATGGTGTCCAGCTCTCTCCTGCGGAAGACTTTGTCCTGGTGCAGGAGACAGCCATGGCTAGTATCAGGAGGTGAGTATGACTTAGCTGAAATTATTGGTACTCTCTGTTTAGAGATGGTGTGAATAAATGAGTTGAATGACAAAAGAAATCCTACACTCTCTTCATGCCTAGTTAGCAACGGCAAAGAAGGTGGCCTTCCTCAATACTTAATTTTTTTCTTTCACTGTAAACATCTGGACTGCATAATCTTTCCATCATGGGCTCCTTGAGCACAGTGAGTAAGCTGACTTTTTCTGGGGAGAGGAATGCGGCTCTGCTGCATTTCCCTGTACCAAAACAAGGAAAAAAATAAATTCTTTTTATTTTTTGAAGTGAATTCCTTTTGGGACTTTTATTTATTACTTAGACTGCTTGAGTTAAGATGTCCTAATCCTACTACCTGTAACTTTCAGGTATTATGTGTCTAGTCTAATGAAAGGTGGAGCAGATATGTTTGTTGAGAATATGCCTGGTCTTCCAGATAATATCAGGTTAAGCAGCTCTGGAGGACATTGGGTAGCTATGTTAGCTGTCCGGCCCAATCCTGGATTTTCTTTGTTGGACTTCTTGTCTGAACAACCATGGATTAAAAGGATGATATTGAAGGCAAAAAAAAAAAAAAAAAAAAAAAAAGACATTAAAAAAATCACCTTTAGTATAGGAATGGAAGTGATAAATACTCGTTTACTTGTTTGTCCAGTTTCTTCCTCTTCACGGGAAGATTTTTACTTTTTTTGTAGTGCCGTGGTTAAAACTGTTGTGGTTGTGCCCAGGTAGAACGGTCCTTATATATTCATAGGCAGTAAAACTAACATTTGCTTCTCTGAGTAGCAGGTACACATCTCTTAAGTTGCCTTCCATCCTGATCTCAGGAAAGAAAAAGGGATTGTCTCTGCCCTAGCCGTGCAGCAACACAGAATCTACATTTGGATATGTGAAGATTCCACCTTTGTACCCAAAGTGCCTGAACTACTTATTGCCAGGCGTCTGGAGAGCATTTGGGAAGTCTGACCTGTTCTAATGACTACCCTAGGCATCCTAGGAGGCAGTGTGTATGTTATGGATGCTGCTAGGTGACACCTTGTTCTGACTCAGTATGCCTGTTGTTATGTCACACCCCCCTTTAGGATGAAGATGAGCAAGAATAATGTATTTTGTAAGGGATATCTGATGCTAAAGAAATGGCATGGTGCTTTTTAAACAATACAGAGACTTGAAAATACTTCCGTTCTCAAAAAAAAAAACCAAAACAACAAGCAGTGTTTAGGATGGAAGTGCCATTTCAGCTAAACAAACTCTGTGCTGTCCCTGTAAAACCTGTTGTCTCTCCTGGTGCAGTGCAGGAGCCTTAACAAACTGATGCTATGGGGAACAGAGCATGATGCCTGCTGCTTGACATCAGCTGCACCAGAACAAGCTGATGTCTCCTGCATGGACATCCTTTCAGCCTAGTGCTGAAGTAGAGTACGCTTCTGCTGGTCTTTTTTTTTTTTTTTTTTTTAAGTTGGCTTTTCAGATGTTAATGGTTAAGCCTGTGTAATAGTGTTTACTCCAAATGTGTGCTTATGTTGTTAGCTGCTTCTTCCAAGGAGTGTGGAATGGTCTTTGACTGTCTAAGTGTCTGAGATCTAATTGTGGAGAACAAAATCTTTTATTGTTAATTTTCTTTTTTTTCTTTTCTTTTAGTTGCTGAGTCAGGGAAGTGTGGCAAAGTTTGTGCCCAAATATAGCCTTGTTGTTGAACTTAGTGAGACAGGATCCCACAGAAGAAGCTTTCGTGATCCCAATGGTGTGACGGTAGCTTATGTTAGCGAGGCACATGAGCACAATGGATGTCTTTACCTGGGCTCCTTCCGGTCTCCATTTATTTGCAGACTTAGCCTTCAGCATGTTTAACTGTCCATCCATGATAAAGTGCCACTGTCCTCTAATATTCCAGAGGTACGAAGGAAGCACGTGCTTGAGGCAGCGTGTGACCAAGGACAAAAAGTGAAAGACAGTCTGTTAACGTGCAGTAGTACTGTTCTGTTGCCCTAGGAAAAGGTACGACTTGCTGTACCTGACCTCTTCTTTGGTTTGACTGCTCTTGCTTTGGAGTTGACATGCATAATTATTACTATCTGAGGAGCATGGTGGGGTATTTTCATACGGTTATATGCCCCTTAAAGAAAATCCATTGCTTTTCCGCACCCAGCCCTGTTTGGAGTCATCTTAGACATCATCTGTCACCTGTAGTGCAACTGTATGTCTGAAGATGAATGTGGACTGGAAGGGCCCCTGTAAAATCTAGCGATAGTGGCCATGGAAGGCTTTGGTGGAAAATCTTGGAATGCAGTAGTAGCTCATGGATGCTTTCTGGCGTCTCCAGAGGAGATGGTTTACTTCATCTGTTAACAGATACTCCGCTTGGTAAATCCAGAGAATGCTTTTCTGTCAACTACTACAAAGGCAAGACTGTTCTGTTACATTTTAAATAAGAAGTTTTGCATCTTGAAGAAGGGGTTACTTCAGCTGCTCTGTGATTTGGTGGATTGATTCCTGCTCTGGGACTGAAGACTTTGTTGCTCTCTCTTCTTCTGCCCCTGGGTGACAGTCAAACATAAACTTACGTTATTGCTCCACTTCCTCCCCTTTGAAAAGGCAATAATCAAGATTTGCTTGATCTAGAATGAAAAGCACCAGAGAAGGGGCAGATGATGTTAAAAACGTCATCTGCTTTCACTGGCCTTCTGCGCTTGTCTTTATTAATGGAGGGGTATGCAAATGGCAGTGATTCTTTTCTGTCCGTGCTTCTGTCCCCTTGTTCTGTGTTACTAGCAGGCTGCAGCAGTCCTGTGGTAAGTAGCGGATGGTTGCTGGGTCAGGCTGACTTGTTCCTGTCCAGGCCAGGGGCTGCAAGCCCTTTTGCTTAACCTGGTGGTTCCTGGATTCGGGAGGGAGCTCAGTAAGCGGCAAAAGAAGCCTAGTAGCTGAGTTGCTGCAGGCTCTGACCTTTGGTCCAGCTGAGCTCTACCTTAATAGTTTGTGGGCAGAGATGGAGTGATCCTGTGGTAAGTTGGGCAGGCTGGAGAGGTGTGACTGCCTGAGCGGGGACAGACTTGTTGCTGTGTGAGCTCTGAGGAAGGGCTGAGAGGCGGGGGGCGGGATGAGAGGTGGGGGGCGGGACAGAGAGGCAGGGGGCGGGATGAGAGGCAGGGGGCGGGATGAGAGGTAGGGGGCGGGACAGAGAGGCAGGGGGCGGGATGAGAGGTGGGGGGCGGGACAGAGAGGCAGGGGGCGGGACAGAGAGGCAGGGGGCGGGATGAGAGGCGGGGGGCGGGACAGAGAGGCAGTGTTGTCCCAAAAATCAGGATTCTTTCACCCGGTGTGCAAAAAAGCCGATTAACACACACAGTCGAGATATTTGTTTATTTCATGTCTGCGCAGAGATGGGCGCTAGGTGGTAACTCCACAAAGCCGGCACGCCTGGTTAACACGCGGTAAAGCATTTTATACCTTTCGAGCAACAGTTATCAGTATTTTTACTGTTTTGCTTAGTTACTCTCGTTCCTATTGGTTCTCGCAAGCCTCATCTCCACTTAAAGTCGCAGTGTCCTCCTTTTTTACTGCGCATGTTCTGTGAGGAAGGGGCTTCTGTTGGTAGGGGGCTCTCCCTACCCAAGGGTGGGTTTTCTAGTACGTTAATTAGGATAGTTCACTCACAGTTCAAGTAGCTCTTTGGTTGCCCCTGTGCTTATCTTGGTATTTCTTTACCCACTGGCTTACTTATGGTGTCATCTTGTTTCTCTTCTCAAGGTCACGCCTCGTTAACTAAATAGCATCCTTTGCTTTTGTTTCTCGCATATCTCCAACAATTCCCCCCTTTGAGACTTAGATAAATAGTTCTTATTTAAAATAAGTCTCACTTAGATATTTTCATTCTAAAATGTCAGTCTCTGGGAGATTTCAGAATTTTCCAAAACTGCTCATAGGTTCCTTCCCATTGACATATGTCTCGCTGGAATTTTTCCCTGTCCTTTATAGGGAAGTTTTCAAGTTTGAGGGATTTATCTCCCTCTGTCGTGAGCGTACATACCCTGGATGATTGCATTAGAGGAATTTGCTTCATCATGTGCCAAACCTTAAAATACAGTATGATTATAAGCAGTAAACATAAACATGTTAGTGATAACAAGATCACAACAGGGTGCAGCATGAGATTAAGAATGCCTGTTGTCTTGGGTGACCATCCAAGGAAGGCTTCCCACCACCTATGTTCTCCAACTTTCTTCACCCGGTCCAAAACACGATGTCTCTCTTCTGTGTCATGGTGAACGGTGATTAAAGTCCTTTGTCCCTCTTCTCGGGCACGTTCCAGCCACTGGCGTAGATCATTATGTTGTAAAAATTTTTTTCACCAGTGTGAGATCCCTCCCAATGGAAGTAAACAATAGATCCTTAACTAAAGTATAATTGGATTGTATTAGCTGATAAGTCGTAACCGGAGCTGAGTAGTTGAAATCACATCCTCTAATGTTAGTAAAGTTACAAATGCAAGTATTTGTGTGATTATTTATCCCGACAGTCATATTATCTACAACTACAAAATTACATAGAGTTCTTATACACACACATCCTTTCCCAATATATAAGTACAGTTCCAGGGATTTCTTTTGGATGTATCTCGAAGTGACAAACATTTTGCTCAGTGTCAAGACAAATGTCTTGAGCTGTGATGGTATTACTTTCGCAAATAAATCCCTGTTGTTCCCGTACCGTACATGCATCAACTTCAACAGTCTGCCATTTGTTATTGTCTCGTTGTGCCCATACTCTGTGCTCTAGTGGATAAAGTACAGTCCCGTTGTGATTTAAGCCTAACGCAATGGTCGGGTAGATGGTTTTTACCGATGCATTCTGTATGGTTACAACAAAGGCCGTGGCTTTGTTATTGATAGGATTGTGAGTGAAATTGCCCAGATACCACCATGATTGGGATTCTCTTTCAAATGCAGTTGCCTTTTCCCAGATTATTTTCTGAATTTCGGTAGGTAAGGTGCCATCTTCACCTTCTCTTACAATTGCTGCTATTGTATATTGCACCCACAGTTGAGCTTGGATGCAACTAAGAGCTAGCGAAATATTGTTTTGGGCTATACCAAGTGCATCTATGATTAATTGGTGGTCCTTTTCATTAACCCTTTCCCATTGAGGCAATATATCAGACAACAGCCATTGATGAGTTCCTAAAGCTGACAGGGAGGATTGCAATGGATGTTCTAGTTTTTTTAGATCATGTGTGGCTGTACTGAGTTTGTCTGCAAGTACTGCAGCATCTATGCTGTTTAAGACTCCCAATCCTGTCCCTAGGATACCAGTTACGTCTCTTTTTACTCGATTTGGAAGGGTAAGAGACCGCCCATGTAACCACGCTAACCATCCTGTATAGGATGTACTTATGAATGGTGAACAGGCTGGTTTAACTGCAGAGATATTAATCTGCATTGATAGTTCTACCCGTTTGAGGGACCATGATGGATTAAACAAAAGTCGTTGTTGTCCAACCCTTTTAATGACATATGGTCCAATTCTAGTTATCTGGGGTGTTAGAGTTATCTCTTTTTCTGAATTAGCCAACGGACCTTCTTCTCTTGTGGGGCTGGGGTTCTGTTTTGTAGTTGTAATTTCTAACTTAAACTTAAACGACAGTGCAGTTTGGTTTTTTCCTGCCCTTTTATCAGCCCACAGACATATTACAAACGTTGGTTGGGTCAAGGTGAAATTGTGCCAACATTCTCTCTCTCGGTTCTGATTTGAACATATCACACTCGTTCGACTTGGGCCATTATAGATATCTCTTACAGTAATTTGAGAGGCTTTTTTATAACTCGTTCCGTTAATCATTCGGCATCCTACCTTAATCTCTTTCCCTTGTTTTGCCCTAAGTTGGGGGGTCCTATGAGGGGCTCCCTCCTGGTCCCAACCCCACTCGTTCTCCAAAAATATTTCATTACCGTGCATAACTACCGTGGATAAGTTTAAGCCGTTTATCTTTGATTTCTGCCCCATACTACCAGTGTATCCAATATGTGCTTGTGTCCATGGCCATCGTGTTGTGTTCACACAGGTACCCAAGAGCACCAACACTAGTAATTTCAGGTTAATTTTTGTCAGACACTCCTTAGTCATTACTAATCCGTTATGCATATGAGTGTTATATTCAGTATTCCTTTCATGCAACTCTATTAGTGAAACAATCCGTGTTACTATGATCAATATTATAACTAGAGATAGTTCATTAGCCCGTAGAGTTTTTAGAAAATCTTAGCTTCAGTGCTCCTGTTGATACCGATGTCCACGATTCCTCTGGGGGAGCTTCCTTCACCCTCGTATAGTGGATCCAGGAGCTAATCCCTTCTACTTTTACTGCGGTGTATGTGGTCAAGAGCACGAGGTAAGGTCCCTTCCATTTTTCTTTTAGTGGTTCATCTTTCCAGGTCTGGATGTAAACCAGATCTCTGGGCTTAAAGTTATGTACCGGAGAGTCCAAAGGAAGCGGAGCCCGCTGGTTGAGATATCTGTGTAAAGAGGATAATACCCGCGAGAGAGAGAGCAAATAATCTTTTAAAATTTCTTCACCTTTAATGTGTATCTGATCACTCCGGTTACCCACCTCAGTGACGGGATACGGTTTTCCATACAATATTTCAAAGGGGCTTATCCCTTCCCTCACTCGAGGAGTAATCCTAATTCTCATCAAGGCAATCGGTAGAATGTCTACCCATTTCAGTTGGGTTTCTTGACCTAATTTAGAGATTTGTCTTTTAAGGGTCTGATTCATCCTTTCTACCTTCCCACTGGACTGTGGTCTCCAAGGGGTATGCAGATCCCACTTCATCCCAAGGAATTTAGATACCCCCTGGATTATTTCCAAAATAAAGTGAGGTCCTTTGTCTGAGGATAATCCCTCAGGTACTCCAAATCTGGGGATTATTTCTTTTAGTAGTATCCTAGTTACTTCCCTAGCCCGATTGTTGCGACAAGGGAAAGCCTCAGGCCATCCAGAAAATGTATCCACTAAAACAAGTAGATACTTATACTGTCTGCACTTTGGTAGTTCAGAGAAATCTATTTGCCAGTATTCCCTAGGGGTTATTCCTCTTTTTACATCACCTGCTGGCGGCTTTCTTTGTATTTTGGGATCATTTACACAAGTTTCATCTCTTTGCTATTATATCTGCATTTGTCTGCATTTTTGGCCCTACAGCGTATCTCTTTAACACCGCTTATCATAGCATTGGCTCCCATGTGAGTTTCTTCATGTAGTTTCTTGAGGAGAGCTTCCATCATTTTTTTAAATTTCATCAAAACTACTCCGACACTCTGGAGTCCATTCTAACAACTCCCCCGGGCCCTTTGTGGCTGCATATATGGGTTTGGCTAGGAGTCCAAACTTGGGGATCCACATCCGGCAGAATCCGGCCATTCCCAGAAACCCCCTTAGCTGCTTTTTTGGTTTTGGTACTGCTATTCGGCATATAGCCTCCTTCCTTTCTTCCCCTCGTGCTCGTTGTCCTTTTGATATATTAAAACCAAGATACCGGACTTGCTCCTTAGCAATTTGGGCCTTCTTCTTCGAGACCCTGTATCCAGCCAGTCCCAGAAAGTTTAGCAGGCTTACTGTAGCTTCAGTACAAGTCTGTTCAGTATCTGCTCCAATTAAGATATCATCCACATACTGTAAGAGAGTAACATTATCATTATTAGTTCGCCATTGTTCTAATTCTTTGGCCGGTACTTCACCGAACAAAGTGGGACTATTTTTAAATCCCTGGGGAAGAACGGTCCAACACAGTTGTCCTTTCCTTCCAGTAGTCGGATTCTCCCATTCAAAAGCGAAGAGTGTTTGACTCTGTTCATCCACTGGAATGCAGAAGGCGACATCTTTTAGGTCCAACACTGTAAAATAGGCATTGTTTTCGGGTACAGATGCTAACAAAGTATAAGGGTTAGACACCGTAGGATGTATGTCTTTGGTTATCCAATTTATAGCCCTCAAGTCCTGCACTAATCAGTAATCCTGGGAGTGAGGCTTTCTCACCAATAAAATCGGTGTATTGTATTCAGATTGACATTCTCTGAGCAGTCCATATTGAATAAAGGTATTTGTCAGGGCTTCGAGGCCCTTGAGAGCTTCCAGCCTAATAGGATGTTGATGCACCCTTACTGGTTTTGCCCCCTCTTTTAGTTCTACTTTAATCGGACTCACTTTTTTGCTTTACCTGGGTTTTTTGAAGCCCATACCAGGGGAATTACCGCATTTAATACAGCGTCTGGAATATTCTCTTCAATTTCTTCTGATGTTTCATCTGTCAGCAAGCAGATCTGAGCTCTCCAGGCGGTTTCAGGCGGGATATGGAGCTGTACAGCATTCTTAGAAAAGGTTACTTGTGCATTTAGTTTGCATAATAAATCTCACCCCAGTAAAGGTAGGGGGCATTCCGGCATGTATAGAAACTCATGAATTAATTTAGCTCCCCCAATTGTGCATTCCATTGGTTGTAAAAATGGCCTTAACATTCTTCTTCCCTTTGCCCCAACAATAGGTATAGTTACTTTACTTAGAGGTCCTTTACAACTGGTGACTACTGAATGAGTAGCCCCACTGTCAATTAAAAAAATCTGTGGTCTCGTTCCCCAGCTTAACTGGAACCAGGGGATCAGCTGGGGAGACTTTAATGTTCTCCCCCGGTCCCCTTCATTCATTGTCTGAATCTTCTAACATAATAAGATTAGCATTTTCTATATGATCCCGTTCCTTTGGCCTCTTTCGTTTCGGGTGCTCATTTTTCCGGTGTCCCTCCTGTTTACAGACCGCACACTGATTTAGCCCTAAAGGGGTTCGTTTTTGCGGACCTCTTCCCTGCATTATTCCACCACATCCTCCTCTTCCTTTGCTTTTTTCTCTGCCCTTCCCTTCAACATCATTTCCATTTATCGCTGCTGCCAGCAAAGATGCGTGCAACTTTATTTTGTTCTGTTTTTCTTTTCTTTCCCTCTCATCTCGATTGTCATAAACCTCATACGCTATCTCTGTCAATTGTGAGATTGACACTCCCCCAGCTCCATCAACTTTCTGCAGCTTTCTCCTTATATCCCGACTCGACTACCCAATAAACAACATATATTGAACATCCTCTGATTTGCCTCATCATCCGGATTCAAGTCCATCCATTTTCTAGCTACCTCACATAGCCTTTCGTAAAAGGCAGATGGATTTTCCTCCGGACCCTGCCTTACCTCATAAAGGTTAGACACATTCTTCGATTTAGGCACTCCATGCTGAACCCCATATAGTATCAGCTGCTGATACTGCTTCAGTTGAACCCTCGTTCCCCCCCCATTAGGATCCCATTCTGGGTCCCTTTTAGTAGGTAGGAACTCCTCAGAATCTTCTTGCCTGTTTCTCCTTCCCCCTTCTTCCCTGGCCCTTTCAATCACCATTCTCTTTTCCTCTGCCGTAAAGAATGTATTTAGCAGAGCCTGTATATCTCCCCAGTTGGGATTATGTGTTAACATTATAGCTTCTAATAGTTGATGTATTCCGTCAGGGTTTCCCCTATAGGATCCAACAGATTGTTTCCAATTTAACAGCTCAGAGGTAGCGAATGGAACATGTACAAAAACCAGCAGTCCTTCTGGTCCCACCGCCTGTCTCAGGGGAGCCTGTGTAACTGGTTGAGTGTGCCCCCTAGTCCGGCTGGAAATGGGGCTAAAATTCTCATTGCCCGATTGTAAATTAGGATCAATTATCGATTGTCCGGCACTATTTTTGTATGAAGGTGGGGCTGTCGGGACTAACAGTTGCACATCCTCCTGCTCTTCTCCCCCTGCAATCTTTCTATCATCACAGCCTATGCAACAAGCACTCTCCTTTTTCTCAGAAGCTGTATCCATCACTAGGTCAGTCTTTAGCTTACATTTTTTCTGAATATCAGGTTTTCTGTATAGAGTCATAAAAGCATCAACATAAGGCACTTCATCCCATTTCCCCGTCCGACGGCAAAACGACAGCAATTGTAATATAGTATTATAGTTTACCGATCCATTTTCTGGCCAGACCTCATCATCACCCAATTTATAATTTGGCCACCATTGATTACAATATCTTTTCATTTTATCTTTAGTCATCGGATCTCCCCCAAACTTATTCCAATTTTTCAAAATACACCCCAAAGGGCTACAGGGAGGAATCGTGGATTGGCTTGCTCCCATTTTAGCCGAATTTACCTATTTGCCGGCTTTGACTCCCTTGGTCGGTAATTACCCTTCTGACCCCTTTAGTCAGTAGTTACCACTCTGACCCCCCTTGGTCAGTATGCGCACTCAGTTCTGACCCCCCTGGTCAATTAAGGCAACCCTTGCCGAACGTCTACGTGCGACTTTATGCGCCCCACCGGCGACTTGATGCGCACTCGGCTCTGACCCCCCTGGTCAATTACGGCACCCCTTGCCGAGCGTCTACGTGCGACTTTACCCTTTCACCTTCCACGGGAGTCATTGAATTTGTAATTAAATTTTATACTCACCAATCCAAGGATTCATTCCCCTTTCACCCTGATACAAATATCTCTGGTCGGCGTTGCACCTTTGAGTCGCTTGTCGCCCCGGCTTCGGAGGGAATCCGGAGGAGTCCCCGATCAATAGGTCGGTGCGCGCTGGAGCTCAGTCCGGTCCGGTCCGCTGTCGGGGACGGCAAGACGATCCGGGCAAGGCCTTATGGCTGTCCCATCTGGGTCGCCAAAATGTTGTCCCAAAAATTCTTTCACCCGGTGTGCAAAAAAGCCGATTAACACACAGAGTTGAGATATTTGTTTATTTCATGTCTGCGCAGAGATGGGCGCTAGGTGGTAACTCCACAAAGCCAGCACGCCTGGTTAACACGCGGTAAAGCATTTTATACCTTTCGAGCAACAGTTATCAGTATTTTTACTGTTTTGCTTAGTTACTCTCGTTCCTATTGGTTCTCGCAAGTCTCATCTCCACTTAAAGTCGCAGTGTCCTCCTTTTTTACTGCGCATGTTCTGTGAGGAAGGGGCTTCTGTTGGTAGGGGGCTCTCCCTACCCAAGGGTGGGTTTTCTAGTATGTGAATTAGGATAGTTCACTCACAGTTCAAGTAGCTCTTTGATTGCCCCTGTGCTTATCTTGGTATTTCTTTACCCACTGACTTACTTATGGTGTCATCTTGTTTCTCTTCTCAAGGTCACGCGTCGTTAACTAAATAGCATCCTTTGCTTTTGTTTCTCGCATATCTCCAACAGCAGGGGCGGGATGAGAGGCAGGGAGGGCGGGACAGAGAGCCGGGGGGGCGGGACAGAGAGCCAGGGGGCGGGACAGAGAGGCAGGGGGCGGAACAGAGAGGCAGGGGGCGGAACAGAGAGGCAGGGGGAGGCACAGAGAGGCAGGGGGCGGGACAGATTGGCAGGGGGCGGGACAGAGAGGCAGGGGGCGGGACAGAGAGGCAGGGGCGGGACAGAGAGGTGGGGCAGGACAGAGAGGCAGGGGCGGGACAGAGAGGCTGGGGGCGGGATGAGAGGCAGGGGGCGGGACAGAGAGATGGGGCGGGACAGAGAGACGGGGGCAGGACAGTGGCAGGGGCGGGACAGAGAGACAGGGGCGGGACACAGAGGAAGGGGGCGGGACAGAGAGGCAAGGGGTGGGACTGAGATGCAGGGGGCGGGACAGATAGGCAGGGTGTGGGACAGAGAGGCAGGGGGCGGGATGAGAGGAAGGGGGCGGGAGGAGAGGCAGGGGGCGGGTTGAGAGGCGGGGGGGATGAGAGGCAGGGAGGGCGGGACAGAGAGCTGGGGGCGGGACAGAGAGCCAGGGGGTGGGACAGAGATGTGGGGGGGCGGTACAGAGAGGCAGGGGGGCGGGACAGAGAGGCGGGGGGTGGGACAGAGATGTGGGGGGCGGGACAGAGAGGTGGGGGGGCGGGACAGAGAGGCGAGGGGCGGGATGAGAGGCTGGGGGGGCATGAGAGGCAGGGGGCGGGATGAGAACCAGGGGGCGGGACAGAGGGACAGGGGCGGGACAGAGAGGCAGGGAGGCGGGACAGAGATGCAGGGGGTGGGACAGAGATGCAGGGGCGGGACAGAGACGTGGGGAGCGGGACAAGAGGTGGGGGGTGGGACAGAGAGATGGGGCGGGACAGAGAGGCAGGGGGCGGGATGAGAGGCAGGGGGCGGGAAAAAGAGATGGGGCAGGATGAGAGAGACGGGGGCGGGACAAGAGATGGGGGGGCGGGAAGAGACGGGGGCGTGGGAAGAGACGGGGGCGCGGGAAAAGGACTTCAGTGTTAACACCAAAGTTGACAGTGAGGCAATCCTGTTCAACAAAAGTCTGACCCAAACTTGCCAGATTGTCTCTACACAGTTGTAAGCTCCTGGAACAACAGAGAAGGGATTTGAAAAGGAAATTTAGCCTTATTCCATTTAGCCTTGCTTTAGGAGATGGCAATCACTAGTTTCTTCCCTCTCAGCTTTTTACAAAGAGACTTTTCTTACAAACCGTTTACGGACAAGTCACCATGGTACCTGGCGTAGGCACTCGTTGGCAACTAAAGCATCAGGAGAAACATCTGTCTGATGACACGCTGGGCACCTCTCTGCCTCAGATTTCAGCTGTGCTCTTCTACTACCTCTCAAGAATCGGAATCATCCAAATAGTTTTTAGCCAAACTAAGGAAATTTGCGGGGTTCCAATCAATTATAAAAACCCGTAGATGATGAATGGGTGAATATGGTCTTGAATTGAGAGCACGAAGCTGCAAATATTCAACAGTGTAAAAAATTGCTAGCATGCAGCAAAGGACTGGACAGTTTTGATATTTCCCTCTCGTAACATTTGGAGAGGTAGACTAGGCCGTGTCTTGATGTTTCGGCTAGTCTTTTTTCCACTCTCCAGTACAGTGAGAAGGCCCCAAGCTCAAGCTTCGTGAATAAAACCCATCTCAAAAAACCATTACCAGGCTCGACTTCTGAAGGTTTTAACCACCTCTCCCCTGGAGAAGAAGGTGCATTAAATGCCTAACTAGCCCTTTGTTGCAGACCACACTAAGGCACCAGAGATGCCTATGTAAGTCTGGAGGAGAGACAGGGCTGTGGACAAACTAAATGCCTTCAGGATCCAATACTCTAATCCCCTGCACAATGAGGCACTCTTCTCAGACTCGTCCTTCCCCATGGAAGGAGGATTTCACTAGATACCTGACAAGGGAAAAAAGCTTGCTGCCTTTTTTTTTCCCTTTAGACGCTTTCCTACTCAGGGTATACTTCAGTATTAAACAGAACTGGGAAGAAAGTCATTTCGTTCTCTCCTATTGCTGCTTTCACAAGATCAGCTGTGATGTTTTAAATTAACAAACATCTTGGTTTTAATATATCAAAAGGACAACGAGCTCCACAGCGTATTTTGAGATGCACAGAGCTAGGAGCAATCTGCAGTTCTGCACAGTCAGTGAGCTCCCTTTCATTCCTTTTAGGGCTGATGTAGAGCAGCCATTGGTGGTTTCCATTAGCTATGATGCAATTTAATACTAGCTGAAGCAAGATGCAGACGTTAATGTTTCTCATTGTAATGTTACTGTACAGGGAAATGTCTTTACACAATACCTCTGCTGTTTTAAAAGAAGCCCTGGAATACACTTCCCCAATTTTTCCTTCAGCTTGGGTATCCAAGTTCAAGTAGCTGTATTTCACTGCAACTGTGATGCCTTTTCAGCAATGCTGGATATTCTAGTAGTTGTTTCACATGTGTTATTAGGGAACTAAGAAGGACATTGCTAGTCTGCTAATTCTTTCTTGTGTTTACCTAGTCGTAAACACTTGTGTTTACCTCCTTCGGGTTTCCTCGTAAGGATTGTGCTGGGACTTGCCAGAGAGGGTGGGCTTGTGTCCCTTCATGTCCCACCTAGGCAACCCAGCGCTAGCACTTCCAGCCGCAAAACTGAGCTACAAAGCCTACCGCTGGGCTCCCTTCCACGTCCTCCGGGCACTGCCAGTTGCGTACAAGGGGTCTAGTCCCATGTGTTTTTATTCTGCTTTGAGAACCTGAGATCACCAACTGGGTTTGTGAAATAACTGTCCTCTTCCTTATCAGTGATGACAACTGGATCAGCTGTAGGAATGGACTTCACCACTTCCTTGGTCTTCCAAGTTTTTTCTCTTTATAAACCACCTGTGCAAACACTGCGCTGCCCAGGAGAGGGTGAGAGAATGTGTGGATGATGCTAACGAGACCTGCAGTGAAATAAATGAGATTCCTCTTTTTTCTTCCAGAGGACTTGCTTGGAACATCTATTTGAAAAGGGAAGGTGTTAGCATTATGTTCAGCCCGAGTCCTTCATGAATGCTGCTGATCTCAAGTGGCTTAGTATTTCTCCTGTGTTCATAAACAAATGCTTCCTGGCTATTCTGCCTTGTTAACTTAGGTGAAGCGCATGGGAGAGAAGGAGGAATGTCTGGAGAATGAAGCCAAGGTGAATATGTATTTGTCTTCACTCAGAAACATCCAAAATGCTTTCTTGTTAGCCTGCTTGAATATGACACAGTAACAAAAGAACTGAAAGTCTTCATGGTGGGGCTGAGGTTTCCCAATGGTGTCCAGCTCTCTCCTGCGGAAGACTTTGTCCTGGTGCAGGAGACAACCATGGCTAGTATCAGGAGGTGAGTATGACTTAGCTGAAATTATTGGTACTCTCTGTTTAGAGATGGTGTGAATAAATGAGTTGAATGACAAAAGAAATCCTACACTCTCTTCATGCCTAGTTAGCAACGGCAAAGAAGGTGGCCTTCCTCAATACTTAATTTTTTTCTTTCACTGTAAACATCTGGACTGCATAATCTTTCCATCATGGGCTCCTTGAGCACAGTGAGTAAGCTGACTTTTTCTGGGGAGAGGAATGCGGCTCTGCTGCATTTCCCTGTACCAAAACAAGGAAAAAAATAAATTCTTTTTATTTTTTGAAGTGAATTCCTTTTGGGACTTTTATTTATTACTTAGACTGCTTGAGTTAAGATGTCCTAATCCTACTACCTGTAACTTTCAGGTATTATGTGTCTAGTCTAATGAAAGGTGGAGCAGATATGTTTGTTGAGAATATGCCTGGTCTTCCAGATAATATCAGGTTAAGCAGCTCTGGAGGACATTGGGTAGCTATGTTAGCTGTCCGGCCCAATCCTGGATTTTCTTTGTTGGACTTCTTGTCTGAACAACCATGGATTAAAAGGATGATATTGAAGGCAAAAAAAAAAAAAAAAAAAAAAAAAGACATTAAAAAAATCACCTTTAGTATAGGAATGGAAGTGATAAATACTCGTTTACTTGTTTGTCCAGTTTCTTCCTCTTCACGGGAAGATTTTTACTTTTTTTGTAGTGCCGTGGTTAAAACTGTTGTGGTTGTGCCCAGGTAGAACGGTCCTTATATATTCATAGGCAGTAAAACTAACATTTGCTTCTCTGAGTAGCAGGTACACATCTCTTAAGTTGCCTTCCATCCTGATCTCAGGAAAGAAAAAGGGATTGTCTCTGCCCTAGCCGTGCAGCAACACAGAATCTACATTTGGATATGTGAAGATTCCACCTTTGTACCCAAAGTGCCTGAACTACTTATTGCCAGGTGTCTGGAGAGCATTTGGGAAGTCTGACCTGTTCTAATGACTACCCTAGGCATCCTAGGAGGCAGTGTGTATGTTATGGATGCTGCTAGGTGACACCTTGTTCTGACTCAGTATGCCTGTTGTTATGTCACACCCCCCTTTAGGATGAAGATGAGCAAGAATAATGTATTTTGTAAGGGATATCTGATGCTAAAGAAATGGCATGGTGCTTTTTAAACAATACAGAGACTTGAAAATACTTCCGTTCTCAAAAAAAAAAACCAAAACAACAAGCAGTGTTTAGGATGGAAGTGCCATTTCAGCTAAACAAACTCTGTGCTGTCCCTGTAAAACCTGTTGTCTCTCCTGGTGCAGTGCAGGAGCCTTAACAAACTGATGCTATGGGGAACAGAGCATGATGCCTGCTGCTTGACATCAGCTGCACCAGAACAAGCTGATGTCTCCTGCATGGACATCCTTTCAGCCTAGTGCTGAAGTAGAGTACGCTTCTGCTGGTCTTTTTTTTTTTTTTTTTTTTTAAGTTGGCTTTTCAGATGTTAATGGTTAAGCCTGTGTAATAGTGTTTACTCCAAATGTGTGCTTATGTTGTTAGCTGCTTCTTCCAAGGAGTGTGGAATGGTCTTTGACTGTCTAAGTGTCTGAGATCTAATTGTGGAGAACAAAATCTTTTATTGTTAATTTTCTTTTTTTTCTTTTCTTTTAGTTGCTGAGTCAGGGAAGTGTGGCAAAGTTTGTGCCCAAATATAGCCTTGTTGTTGAACTTAGTGAGACAGGATCCCACAGAAGAAGCTTTCGTGATCCCAATGGTGTGACGGTAGCTTATGTTAGCGAGGCACATGAGCACAATGGATGTCTTTACCTGGGCTCCTTCCGGTCTCCATTTATTTGCAGACTTAGTCTTCAGCATGTTTAACTGTCCATCCATGATAAAGTGCCACTGTCCTCTAATATTCCAGAGGTACGAAGGAAGCACGTGCTTGAGGCAGCGTGTGACCAAGGACAAAAAGTGAAAGACAGTCTGTTAACGTGCAGTAGTACTGTTCTGTTGCCCTAGGAAAAGGTACGACTTGCTGTACCTGACCTCTTCTTTGGTTTGACTGCTCTTGCTTTGGAGTTGACATGCATAATTATTAATATCTGAGGAGCATGGTGGGGTATTTTCATACGGTTATATGCCCCTTAAAGAAAATCCATTGCTTTTCCGCACCCAGCCCTGTTTGGAGTCATCTTAGACATCATCTGTCACCTGTAGTGCAACTGTATGTCTGAAGATGAATGTGGACTGGAAGGGCCCCTGTAAAATCTAGTGATAGTGGCCATGGAAGGCTTTGGTGGAAAATCTTGGAATGCAGTAGTAGCTCATGGATGCTTTCTGGCGTCTCCAGAGGAGATGGTTTACTTCATCTGTTAACAGATACTCCGCTTGGTAAATCCAGAGAATGCTTTTCTGTCAACTACTACAAAGGCAAGACTGTTCTGTTACATTTTAAATAAGAAGTTTTGCATCTTGAAGAAGGGGTTACTTCAGCTGCTCTGTGATTTGGTGGATTGATTCCTGCTCTGGGACTGAAGACTTTGTTGCTCTCTCTTCTTCTGCCCCTGGGTGACAGTCAAACATAAACTTACGTTATTGCTCCACTTCCTCCCCTTTGAAAAGGCAATAATCAAGATTTGCTTGATCTAGAATGAAAAGCACCAGAGAAGGGGCAGATGATGTTAAAAATGTCATCTGCTTTCACTGGCCTTCCGCGCTTGTCTTTATTAATGGAGGGGTATGCAAATGGCAGTGATTCTTTTCTGTCCGTGCTTCTCTCCCCTTGTTCTGTGTTACTAGCAGGCTGCAGCAGTCCTGTGGTAAGTAGCGGATGGTTGCTGGGTCAGGCTGACTTGTTCCTGTCCAGGCCAGGGGCTGCAAGCCCTTTTGCTTAACCTGGTGGTTCCTGGATTCGGGAGGGAGCTCAGTAAGCGGCAAAAGAAGCCTAGTAGCTGAGTTGCTGCAGGCTCTGACCTTTGGTCCAGCTGAGCTCTACCTTAATAGTTTGTGGGCAGAGATGGAGTGATCCTGTGGTAAGTTGGGCAGGCTGGAGAGGTGTGACTGCCTGAGCGGGGACAGACTTGTTGCTGTGTGAGCTCTGAGGAAGGGCTGAGAGGCGGGGGGCGGGATGAGAGGTGGGGGGCGGGACAGAGAGGTGGGGGGGCGGGACAGAGAGCCAGGAGGGCGGGACAGAGAGGCAGGGGGCGGGACAGAGAGGCAGGGGGCGGGATGAGAGGCGGGGGGCGGGACAGAGAGGCAGGGGGCGGGACAGAGAGGCAGGGGGCGGGATGAGAGGCGGGGGGCGGGACAGAGAGGCAGTGTTGTCCCAAAAATCAGGATTCTTTCACCCGGTGTGCAAAAAAGCCGATTAACACACACAGTCGAGATATTTGTTTATTTCATGTCTGCGCAGAGATGGGCGCTAGGTGGTAACTCCACAAAGCCGGCACGCCTGGTTAACACGCGGTAAAGCATTTTATACCTTTCGAGCAACAGTTATCAGTATTTTTACTGTTTTGCTTAGTTACTCTCGTTCCTATTGGTTCTCGCAAGCCTCATCTCCACTTAAAGTCGCAGTGTCCTCCTTTTTTACTGCGCATGTTCTGTGAGGAAGGGGCTTCTGTTGGTAGGGGGCTCTCCCTACCCAAGGGTGGGTTTTCTAGTACGTTAATTAGGACAGTTCACTCACAGTTCAAGTAGCTCTTTGATTGCCCCTGTGCTTATCTTGGTATTTCTTTACCCACTGGCTTACTTATGGTGTCATCTTGTTTCTCTTCTCAAGGTCACGCCTCGTTAACTAAATAGCATCCTTTGCTTTTGTTTCTCGCATATCTCCAACAATTCCCCCCTTTGAGACTTAGATAAATAGTTCTTATTTAAAATAAGTCTCACTTAGATATTTTCATTCTAAAATGTCAGTCTCTGGGAGATTTCAAAATTTTCCAAAACTGCTCATAGGTTCCTTCCCATTGACATATGTCTCGCTGGAATTTTTCCCTGTCCTTTATAGGGAAGTTTTCAAGTTTGAGGGATTTATCTCCCTCTGTCGTGAGCGTACATACCCTGGATGATTGCATTAGAGGAATTTGCTTCATCATGTGCCAAACCTTAAAATACAGTATGATTATAAGCAGTAAACATAAACATGTTAGTGATAACAAGATCACAACAGGGTGCAGCATGAGATTAAGAATGCCTGTTGTCTTGGGTGACCATCCAAGGAAGGCTTCCCACCACCTATGTTCTCCATCTTTCTTCACCCGGTCCAAAACACGATGTCTCTCTTCTGTGTCATGGTGAACGGTGATTAAAGTCCTTTGTCCCTCTTCTCGGGCACGTTCCAGCCACTGGCGTAGATCATTATGCTGTAAAAATTTTTTTCACCAGTGTGAGATCCCTCCCAATGGAAGTAAACAATAGATCCTTAACTAAAGTATAATTGGATTGTATTAGCTGATAAGTCGTAACCGGAGCTGAGTAGTTGAAATCACATCCTCTAATGTTAGTAAAGTTACAAATGCAAGTATTTGTGTGATTATTTATCCCGACAGTCATATTATCTACAACTACAAAATTACATAGAGTTCTTATACACACACATCCTTTCCCAATATATAAGTACAGTTCCAGGGATTTCTTTTGGATGTATCTCGAAGTGACAAACATTTTGCTCAGTGTCAAGACAAATGTCTTGAGCTGTGATGGTATTACTTTCGCAAATAAATCCCTGTTGTTCCCGTACCGTACATGCATCAACTTCAACAGTCTGCCATTTGTTATTGTCTCGTTGTGCCCATACTCTGTGCTCTAGTGGATAAAGTACAGTCCCGTTGTGATTTAAGCCTAACGCAATGGTCGGGTAGATGGTTTTTACCGATGCATTCTGTATGGTTACAACAAAGGCCGTGGCTTTGTTATTGATAGGATTGTGAGTGAAATTGCCCAGATACCACCATGATTGGGATTCTCTTTCAAATGCAGTTGCCTTTTCCCAGATTATTTTCTGAATTTCGGTAGGTAAGGTGCCATCTTCACCTTCTCTTACAATTGCTGCTATTGTATATTGCACCCACAGTTGAGCTTGGATGCAACTAAGAGCTAGCGAAATATTGTTTTGGGCTATACCAAGTGCATCTATGATTAATTGGTGGTCCTTTTCATTAACCCTTTCCCATTGAGGCAATATATCAGACAACAGCCATTGATGAGTTCCTAAAGCTGACAGGGAGGATTGCAATGGATGTTCTAGTTTTTTTAGATCATGTGTGGCTGTACTGAGTTTGTCTGCAAGTACTGCAGCATCTATGCTGTTTAAGACTCCCAATCCTGTCCCTAGGATACCAGTTACGTCTCTTTTTACTCGATTTGGAAGGGTAAGAGACCGCCCATGTAACCACGCTAACCATCCTGTATAGGATGTACTTATGAATGGTGAACAGGCTGGTTTAACTGCAGAGATATTAATCTGCATTGATAGTTCTACCCGTTTGAGGGACCATGATGGATTAAACAAAAGTCGTTGTTGTCCAACCCTTTTAATGACATATGGTCCAATTCTAGTTATCTGGGGTGTTAGAGTTATCTCTTTTTCTGAATTAGCCAACGGACCTTCTTCTCTTGTGGGGCTGGGGTTCTGTTTTGTAGTTGTAATTTCTAACTTAAACTTAAACGACAGTGCAGTTTGGTTTTTTCCTGCCCTTTTATCAGCCCACAGACATATTACAAACGTTGGTTGGGTCAAGGTGAAATTGTGCCAACATTCTCTCTCTCGGTTCTGATTTGAACATATCACACTCGTTCGACTTGGGCCATTATAGATATCTCTTACAGTAATTTGAGAGGCTTTTTTATAACTCGTTCCGTTAATCATTCGGCATCCTACCTTAATCTCTTTCCCTTGTTTTGCCCTAAGTTGGGGGGTCCTATGAGGGGCTCCCTCCTGGTCCCAACCCCACTCGTTCTCCAAAAATATTTCATTACCGTGCATAACTACCGTGGATAAGTTTAAGCCGTTTATCTTTGATTTCTGCCCCATACTACCAGTGTATCCAATATGTGCTTGTGTCCATGGCCATCGTGTTGTGTTCACACAGGTACCCAAGAGCACCAACACTAGTAATTTCAGGTTAATTTTTGTCAGACACTCCTTAGTCATTACTAATCCGTTATGCATATGAGTGTTATATTCAGTATTCCTTTCATGCAACTCTATTAGTGAAACAATCCGTGTTACTATGATCAATATTATAACTAGAGATAGTTCATTAGCCCGTAGAGTTTTTAGAAAATCTTAGCTTCAGTGCTCCTGTTGATACCGATGTCCACGATTCCTCTGGGGGAGCTTCCTTCACCCTCGTATAGTGGATCCAGGAGCTAATCCCTTCTACTTTTACTGCGGTGTATGTGGTCAAGAGCACGAGGTAAGGTCCCTTCCATTTTTCTTTTAGTGGTTCATCTTTCCAGGTCTGGATGTAAACCAGATCTCTGGGCTTAAAGTTATGTACCGGAGAGTCCAAAGGAAGCGGAGCCCGCTGGTTGAGATATCTGTGTAAAGAGGATAATACCCGCGAGAGAGAGAGCAAATAATCTTTTAAAATTTCTTCACCTTTAATGTGTATCTGATCACTCCGGTTACCCACCTCAGTGACGGGATACGGTTTTCCATACAATATTTCAAAGGGGCTTATCCCTTCCCTCACTCGAGGAGTAATCCTAATTCTCATCAAGGCAATCGGTAGAATGTCTACCCATTTCAGTTGGGTTTCTTGACCTAATTTAGAGATTTGTCTTTTAAGGGTCTGATTCATCCTTTCTACCTTCCCACTGGACTGTGGTCTCCAAGGGGTATGCAGATCCCACTTCATCCCAAGGAATTTAGATACCCCCTGGATTATTTCCAAAATAAAGTGAGGTCCTTTGTCTGAGGATAATCCCTCAGGTACTCCAAATCTGGGGATTATTTCTTTTAGTAGTATCCTAGTTACTTCCCTAGCCCGATTGTTGCGACAAGGGAAAGCCTCAGGCCATCCAGAAAATGTATCCACTAAAACAAGTAGATACTTATACTGTCTGCACTTTGGTAGTTCAGAGAAATCTATTTGCCAGTATTCCCTAGGGGTTATTCCTCTTTTTACATCACCTGCTGGCGGCTTTCTTTGTATTTTGGGATCATTTACACAAGTTTCATCTCTTTGCTATTATATCTGCATTTGTCTGCATTTTTGGCCCTACAGCGTATCTCTTTAACACCGCTTATCATAGCATTGGCTCCCATGTGAGTTTCTTCATGTAGTTTCTTGAGGAGAGCTTCCATCATTTTTTTAAATTTCATCAAAACTACTCCGACACTCTGGAGTCCATTCTAACAACTCCCCCGGGCCCTTTGTGGCTGCATATATGGGTTTGGCTAGGAGTCCAAACTTGGGGATCCACATCCGGCAGAATCCGGCCATTCCCAGAAACCCCCTTAGCTGCTTTTTTGGTTTTGGTACTGCTATTCGGCATATAGCCTCCTTCCTTTCTTCCCCTCGTGCTCGTTGTCCTTTTGATATATTAAAACCAAGATACCGGACTTGCTCCTTAGCAATTTGGGCCTTCTTCTTCGAGACCCTGTATCCAGCCAGTCCCAGAAAGTTTAGCAGGCTTACTGTAGCTTCAGTACAAGTCTGTTCAGTATCTGCTCCAATTAAGATATCATCCACATACTGTAAGAGAGTAACATTATCATTATTAGTTCGCCATTGTTCTAATTCTTTGGCCGGTACTTCACCGAACAAAGTGGGACTATTTTTAAATCCCTGGGGAAGAACGGTCCAACACAGTTGTCCTTTCCTTCCAGTAGTCGGATTCTCCCATTCAAAAGCGAAGAGTGTTTGACTCTGTTCATCCACTGGAATGCAGAAGGCGACATCTTTTAGGTCCAACACTGTAAAATAGGCATTGTTTTCGGGTACAGATGCTAACAAAGTATAAGGGTTAGACACCGTAGGATGTATGTCTTTGGTTATCCAATTTATAGCCCTCAAGTCCTGCACTAATCAGTAATCCTGGGAGTGAGGCTTTCTCACCAATAAAATCGGTGTATTGTATTCAGATTGACATTCTCTGAGCAGTCCATATTGAATAAAGGTATTTGTCAGGGCTTCGAGGCCCTTGAGAGCTTCCAGCCTAATAGGATGTTGATGCACCCTTACTGGTTTTGCCCCCTCTTTTAGTTCTACTTTAATCGGACTCACTTTTTTGCTTTACCTGGGTTTTTTGAAGCCCATACCAGGGGAATTACCGCATTTAATACAGCGTCTGGAATATTCTCTTCAATTTCTTCTGATGTTTCATCTGTCAGCAAGCAGATCTGAGCTCTCCAGGCGGTTTCAGGCGGGATATGGAGCTGTACAGCATTCTTAGAAAAGGTTACTTGTGCATTTAGTTTGCATAATAAATCTCACCCCAGTAAAGGTAGGGGGCATTCCGGCATGTATAGAAACTCATGAATTAATTTAGCTCCCCCAATTGTGCATTCCATTGGTTGTAAAAATGGCCTTAACATTCTTCTTCCCTTTGCCCCAACAATAGGTATAGTTACTTTACTTAGAGGTCCTTTACAACTGGTGACTACTGAATGAGTAGCCCCACTGTCAATTAAAAAAATCTGTGGTCTCGTTCCCCAGCTTAACTGGAACCAGGGGATCAGCTGGGGAGACTTTAATGTTCTCCCCCGGTCCCCTTCATTCATTGTCTGAATCTTCTAACATAATAAGATTAGCATTTTCTATATGATCCCGTTCCTTTGGCCTCTTTCGTTTCGGGTGCTCATTTTTCCGGTGTCCCTCCTGTTTACAGACCGCACACTGATTTAGCCCTAAAGGGGTTCGTTTTTGCGGACCTCTTCCCTGCATTATTCCACCACATCCTCCTCTTCCTTTGCTTTTTTCTCTGCCCTTCCCTTCAACATCATTTCCATTTATCGCTGCTGCCAGCAAAGATGCGTGCAACTTTATTTTGTTCTGTTTTTCTTTTCTTTCCCTCTCATCTCGATTGTCATAAACCTCATACGCTATCTCTGTCAATTGTGAGATTGACACTCCCCCAGCTCCATCAACTTTCTGCAGCTTTCTCCTTATATCCCGACTCGACTACCCAATAAACAACATATATTGAACATCCTCTGATTTGCCTCATCATCCGGATTCAAGTCCATCCATTTTCTAGCTACCTCACATAGCCTTTCGTAAAAGGCAGATGGATTTTCCTCCGGACCCTGCCTTACCTCATAAAGGTTAGACACATTCTTCGATTTAGGCACTCCATGCTGAACCCCATATAGTATCAGCTGCTGATACTGCTTCAGTTGAACCCTCGTTCCCCCCCCATTAGGATCCCATTCTGGGTCCCTTTTAGTAGGTAGGAACTCCTCAGAATCTTCTTGCCTGTTTCTCCTTCCCCCTTCTTCCCTGGCCCTTTCAATCACCATTCTCTTTTCCTCTGCCGTAAAGAATGTATTTAGCAGAGCCTGTATATCTCCCCAGTTGGGATTATGTGTTAACATTATAGCTTCTAATAGTTGATGTATTCCGTCAGGGTTTCCCCTATAGGATCCAACAGATTGTTTCCAATTTAACAGCTCAGAGGTAGCGAATGGAACATGTACAAAAACCAGCAGTCCTTCTGGTCCCACCGCCTGTCTCAGGGGAGCCTGTGTAACTGGTTGAGTGTGCCCCCTAGTCCGGCTGGAAATGGGGCTAAAATTCTCATTGCCCGATTGTAAATTAGGATCAATTATCGATTGTCCGGCACTATTTTTGTATGAAGGTGGGGCTGTCGGGACTAACAGTTGCACATCCTCCTGCTCTTCTCCCCCTGCAATCTTTCTATCATCACAGCCTATGCAACAAGCACTCTCCTTTTTCTCAGAAGCTGTATCCATCACTAGGTCAGTCTTTAGCTTACATTTTTTCTGAATATCAGGTTTTCTGTATAGAGTCATAAAAGCATCAACATAAGGCACTTCATCCCATTTCCCCGTCCGACGGCAAAACGACAGCAATTGTAATATAGTATTATAGTTTACCGATCCATTTTCTGGCCAGACCTCATCATCACCCAATTTATAATTTGGCCACCATTGATTACAATATCTTTTCATTTTATCTTTAGTCATCGGATCTCCCCCAAACTTATTCCAATTTTTCAAAATACACCCCAAAGGGCTACAGGGAGGAATCATGGATTGGCTTGCTCCCATTTTAGCCGAATTTACCTATTTGCCGGCTTTGACTCCCTTGGTCGGTAATTACCCTTCTGACCCCTTTAGTCAGTAGTTACCACTCTGACCCCCCTTGGTCAGTATGCGCACTCAGTTCTGACCCCCCTGGTCAATTAAGGCAACCCTTGCCGAACGTCTACGTGCGACTTTATGCGCCCCACCGGCGACTTGATGCGCACTCGGCTCTGACCCCCCTGGTCAATTACGGCACCCCTTGCCGAGCGTCTACGTGCGACTTTACCCTTTCACCTTCCACGGGAGTCATTGAATTTGTAATTAAATTTTATACTCACCAATCCAAGGATTCATTCCCCTTTCACCCTGATACAAATATCTCTGGTCGGCGTTGCACCTTTGAGTCGCTTGTCGCCCCGGCTTCGGAGGGAATCCGGAGGAGTCCCCGATCAATAGGTCGGTGCGCGCTGGAGCTCAGTCCGGTCCGGTCCGCTGTCGGGGACGGCAAGACGATCCGGGCAAGGCCTTATGGCTGTCCCATCTGGGTCGCCAAAATGTTGTCCCAAAAATTCTTTCACCCGGTGTGCAAAAAAGCCGATTAACACACAGAGTTGAGATATTTGTTTATTTCATGTCTGCGCAGAGATGGGCGCTAGGTGGTAACTCCACAAAGCCAGCACGCCTGGTTAACACGCGGTAAAGCATTTTATACCTTTCGAGCAACAGTTATCAGTATTTTTACTGTTTTGCTTAGTTACTCTCGTTCCTATTGGTTCTCGCAAGTCTCATCTCCACTTAAAGTCGCAGTGTCCTCCTTTTTTACTGCGCATGTTCTGTGAGGAAGGGGCTTCTGTTGGTAGGGGGCTCTCCCTACCCAAGGGTGGGTTTTCTAGTACGTTAATTAGGATAGTTCACTCACAGTTCAAGTAGCTCTTTGGTTGCCCCTGTGCTTATCTTGGTATTTCTTTACCCACTGACTTACTTATGGTGTCATCTTGTTTCTCTTCTCAAGGTCACGCCTCGTTAACTAAATAGCATCCTTTGCTTTTGTTTCTCGCATATCTCCAACAGCAGGGGCGGGATGAGAGGCAGGGAGGGCGGGACAGAGAGCCGGGGGGGCGGGACAGAGAGGCAGGGGGCGGGACAGAGAGGCAGGGGGCGGAACAGAGAGGCAGGGGGCGGAACAGAGAGGCAGGGGGAGGCACAGAGAGGCAGGGGGCGGGACAGATTGGCAGGGGGCGGGACAGAGAGGCAGGGGGCGGGACAGATTGGCAGGGGGCGGGACAGAGAGGCAGGGGGCGGGACAGAGAGGCAGGGGCGGGACAGAGAGGTGGGGCAGGACAGAGAGGCAGGGGCGGGACAGAGAGGCTGGGGGCGGGATGAGAGGCAGGGGGCGGGACAGAGAGATGGGGCGGGACAGAGAGACGGGGGCAGGACAGTGGCAGGGGCGGGACAGAGAGACAGGGGCGGGACACAGAGGCAGGGGGCGGGACAGAGAGGCAAGGGGTGGGACTGAGATGCAGGGGCGGGACAGATAGGCAGGGTGTGGGACAGAGAGGCAGGGGGCGGGATGAGAGGAAGGGGGCGGGAGGAGAGGCAGGGGGCGGGTTGAGAGGCGGGGGGGATGAGAGGCAGGGAGGGCGGGACAGAGAGCTGGGGGCGGGACAGAGAGCCAGGGGGTGGGACAGAGATGTGGGGGGGCGGTACAGAGAGGCAGGGGGGCGGGACAGAGAGGCAGGGGGTGGGACAGAGATGTGGGGGGCGGGACAGAGAGGTGGGGGGGCGGGACAGAGAGGCGAGGGGCGGGATGAGAGGCTGGGGGGGCATGAGAGGCAGGGGGCGGGATGAGAACCAGGGGGCGGGACAGAGGGACAGGGGCGGGACAGAGAGGCAGGGAGGCGGGACAGAGATGCAGGGGGTGGGACAGAGATGCAGGGGCGGGACAGAGACGTGGGGAGCGGGACAAGAGGTGGGGGGTGGGACAGAGAGATGGGGCGGGACAGAGAGGCAGGGGGCGGGATGAGAGGCAGGGGGCGGGAAAAAGAGATGGGGCAGGATGAGCGAGACGGGGGCGGGACAAGAGATGGGGGGGCGGGAAGAGACGGGGGCGTGGGAAGAGACGGGGGCGCGGGAAAAGGACTTCAGTGTTAACACCAAAGTTGACAGTGAGGCAATCCTGTTCAACAAAAGTCTGACCCAAACTTGCCAGATTGTCTCTACACAGTTGTAAGCTCCTGGAACAACAGAGAAGGGATTTGAAAAGGAAATTTAGCCTTATTCCATTTAGCCTTGCTTTAGGAGATGGCAATCACTAGTTTCTTCCCTCTCAGCTTTTTACAAAGAGGCTTTTCTTACAAACCGTTTACGGACAAGTCACCATGGTACCTGGCGTAGGCACTCGTTGGCAACTAAAGCATCAGGAGAAACATCTGTCTGATGACACGCTGGGCACCTCTCTGCCTCAGATTCCAGCTGTGCTCTTCTACTACCTCTCAAGAATCGGAATCATCCAAATAGTTTTTAGCCAAACTAAGGAAATTTGCGGGGTTCCAATCAATTATAAAAACCCGTAGATGATGAATGGGTGAATATGGTCTTGAATTGAGAGCACGAAGCTGCAAATATTCAACAGTGTAAAAAATTGCTAGCATGCAGCAAAGGACTGGACAGTTTTGATATTTCCCTCTCGTAACATTTGGAGAGGTAGACTAGGCCGTGTCTTGATGTTTCGGCTAGTCTTTTTTCCACTCTCCAGTACAGTGAGAAGGCCCCAAGCTCAAGCTTCGTGAATAAAACCCATCTCAAAAAACCATTACCAGGCTCGACTTCTGAAGGTTTTAACCACCTCTCCCCTGGAGAAGAAGGTGCATTAAATGCCTAACTAGCCCTTTGTTGCAGACCACAGTAAGGCACCAGAGATGCCTATGTAAGTCTGGAGGAGAGACAGGGCTGTGGACAAACTAAATGCCTTCAGTATCCAATACTCTAATCCCCTGCACAATGAGGCACTCTTCTCAGACTCGTCCTTCCCCATGGAAGGAGGATTTCACTAGATACCTGACAAGGGAAAAAAGCTTGCTGCCTTTTTTTTTCCCTTTAGACGCTTTCCTACTCAGGGTATACTTCAGTATTAAACAGAACTGGGAAGAAAGTCATTTCGTTCTCTCCTATTGCTGCTTTCACAAGATCAGCTGTGATGTTTTAAATTAACAAACATCTTGGTTTTAATATATCAAAAGGACAACGAGCTCCACAGCGTATTTTGAGATGCACAGAGCTAGGAGCAATCTGCAGTTCTGCACAGTCAGTGAGCTCCCTTTCATTCCTTTTAGGGCTGATGTAGAGCAGCCATTGGTGGTTTCCATTAGCTATGATGCAATTTAATACTAGCTGAAGCAAGATGCAGACGTTAATGTTTCTCATTGTAATGTTACTGTACAGGGAAATGTCTTTACACAATACCTCTGCTGTTTTAAAAGAAGCCCTGGAATACACTTCCCCAATTTTTCCTTCAGCTTGGGTATCCAAGTTCAAGTAGCTGTATTTCACTGCAACTGTGATGCCTTTTCAGCAATGCTGGATATTCTAGTAGTTGTTTCACATGTGTTATTAGGGAACTAAGAAGGACATTGCTAGTCTGCTAATTCTTTCTTGTGTTTACCTAGTCGTAAACACTTGTGTTTACCTCCTTCGGGTTTCCTCGTAAGGATTGTGCTGGGACTTGCCAGAGAGGGTGGGCTTGTGTCCCTTCATGTCCCACCTAGGCAACCCAGCGCTAGCACTTCCAGCCGCAAAACTGAGCTACAAAGCCTACCGCTGGGCTCCCTTCCACGTCCTCCGGGCACTGCCAGTTGCGTACAAGGGGTCTAGTCCCATGTGTTTTTATTCTGCTTTGAGAACCTGAGATCACCAACTGGGTTTGTGAAATAACTGTCCTCTTCCTTATCAGTGATGACAACTGGATCAGCTGTAGGAATGGACTTCACCACTTCCTTGGTCTTCCAAGTTTTTTCTCTTTATAAACCACCTGTGCAAACACTGCGCTGCCCAGGAGAGGGTGAGAGAATGTGTGGATGATGCTAACGAGACCTGCAGTGAAATAAATGAGATTCCTCTTTTTTCTTCCAGAGGACTTGCTTGGAACATCTGTTTGAAAAGGGAAGGTGTTAGCATTATGTTCAGCCCGAGTCCTTCATGAATGCTGCTGATCTCAAGTGGCTTAGTATTTCTCCTGTGTTCATAAACAAATGCTTCCTGGCTATTCTGCCTTGTTAACTTAGGTGAAGCGCATGGGAGAGAAGGAGGAATGTCTGGAGAATGAAGCCAAGGTGAATATGTATTTGTCTTCACTCAGAAACATCCAAAATGCTTTCTTGTTAGCCTGCTTGAATATGACACAGTAACAAAAGAACTGAAAGTCTTCATGGTGGGGCTGAGGTTTCCCAATGGTGTCCAGCTCTCTCCTGCGGAAGACTTTGTCCTGGTGCAGGAGACAGCCATGGCTAGTATCAGGAGGTGAGTATGACTTAGCTGAAATTATTGGTACTCTCTGTTTAGAGATGGTGTGAATAAATGAGTTGAATGACAAAAGAAATCCTACACTCTCTTCATGCCTAGTTAGCAACGGCAAAGAAGGTGGCCTTCCTCAATACTTAATTTTTTTCTTTCACTGTAAACATCTGGACTGCATAATCTTTCCATCATGGGCTCCTTGAGCACAGTGAGTAAGCTGACTTTTTCTGGGGAGAGGAATGCGGCTCTGCTGCATTTCCCTGTACCAAAACAAGGAAAAAAATAAATTCTTTTTATTTTTTGAAGTGAATTCCTTTTGGGACTTTTATTTATTACTTAGACTGCTTGAGTTAAGATGTCCTAATCCTACTACCTGTAACTTTCAGGTATTATGTGTCTAGTCTAATGAAAGGTGGAGCAGATATGTTTGTTGAGAATATGCCTGGTCTTCCAGATAATATCAGGTTAAGCAGCTCTGGAGGACATTGGGTAGCTATGTTAGCTGTCCGGCCCAATCCTGGATTTTCTTTGTTGGACTTCTTGTCTGAACAACCATGGATTAAAAGGATGATATTGAAGGCAAAAAAAAAAAAAAAAAAAAAAAAAAAAGACATTAAAAAAATCACCTTTAGTATAGGAATGGAAGTGATAAATACTCGTTTACTTGTTTGTCCAGTTTCTTCCTCTTCACGGGAAGATTTTTACTTTTTTTGTAGTGCCGTGGTTAAAACTGTTGTGGTTGTGCCCAGGTAGAACGGTCCTTATATATTCATAGGCAGTAAAACTAACATTTGCTTCTCTGAGTAGCAGGTACACAGCTCTTAAGTTGCCTTCCATCCTGATCTCAGGAAAGAAAAAGGGATTGTCTCTGCCCTAGCCGTGCAGCAACACAGAATCTACATTTGGATATGTGAAGATTCCACCTTTGTACCCAAAGTGCCTGAACTACTTATTGCCAGGTGTCTGGAGAGCATTTGGGAAGTCTGACCTGTTCTAATGACTACCCTAGGCATCCTAGGAGGCAGTGTGTATGTTATGGATGCTGCTAGGTGACACTTTGTTCTGACTCAGTATGCCTGTTGTTATGTCACACCCCCCTTTAGGATGAAGATGAGCAAGAATAATGTATTTTGTAAGGGATATCTGACGCTAAAGAAATGGCATGGTGCTTTTTAAACAATACAGAGACTTGAAAATACTTCCGTTCTCAAAAAAAAAAAAAAAACCAACAAGCAGTGTTTAGGATGGAAGTGCCATTTCAGCTAAACAAACTCTGTGCTGTCCCTGTAAAACCTGTTGTCTCTCCTGGTGCAGTGCAGGAGCCTTAACAAACTGATGCTATGGGGAACAGAGCATGATGCCTGCTGCTTGACATCAGCTGCACCAGAACAAGCTGATGTCTCCTGCATGGACATCCTTTCAGCCTAGTGCTGAAGTAGAGTACGCTTCTGCTGGTCTTTTTTTTTTTTTTTTTTTTTTTTTTAAGTTGGCTTTTCAGATGTTAATGTGTTAAGCCTGTGTAATAGTGTTTACTCCAAATGTGTGCTTATGTTCTTAGCTGCTTCTTCCAAGGAGTGTGGAATGGTCTTTGACTGTCTAAGTGTCTGAGATCTAATTGTGGAGAACAAAATCTTTTATTGTTAATTTTCTTTTTTTTCTTTTCTTTTAGTTGCTGAGTCAGGGAAGTGTGGCAAAGTTTGTGCCCAAATATAGCCTTGTTGTTGAACTTAGTGAGACAGGATCCTACAGAAGAAGCTTTCGTGATCCCAATGGTGTGACGGTAGCTTATGTTAGCGAGGCACATGAGCACAATGGATGTCTTTACCTGGGCTCCTTCCGGTCTCCATTTATTTGCAGACTTAGTCTTCAGCATGTTTAACTGTCCATCCATGATAAAGTGCCACTGTCCTCTAATATTCCAGAGGTACGAAGGAAGCACGTGCTTGAGGCAGCGTGTGACCAAGGACAAAAAGTGAAAGACAGTCTGTTAACGTGCAGTAGTACTGTTCTGTTGCCCTAGGAAAAGGTACGACTTGCTGTACCTGACCTCTTCTTTGGTTTGACTGCTCTTGCTTTGGAGTTGACATGCATAATTATTAATATCTGAGGAGCATGGTGGGGTATTTTCATACGGTTATATGCCCCTTAAAGAAAATCCATTGCTTTTCCGCACCCAGCCCTGTTTGGAGTCATCTTAGACATCATCTGTCACCTGTAGTGCAACTGTATGTCTGAAGATGAATGTGGACTGGAAGGGCCCCTGTAAAATCTAGCGATAGTGGCCATGGAAGGCTTTGGTGGACAATCTTGGAATGCAGTAGTAGCTCATGGATGCTTTCTGGCGTCTCCAGAGGAGATGGTTTACTTCATCTGTTAACAGATACTCCGCTTGGTAAATCCAGAGAATGCTTTTCTGTCAACTACTACAAAGGCAAGACTGTTCTGTTACATTTTAAATAAGAAGTTTTGCATCTTGAAGAAGGGGTTACTTCAGCTGCTCTGTGATTTGGTGGATTGATTCCTGCTCTGGGACTGAAGACTTTGTTGCTCTCTCTTCTTCTGCCACTGGGTGACAGTCAAACATAAACTTACGTTATTGCTCCACTTCCTCACCTTTGAAAAGGCAATAATCAAGATTTGCTTGATCTAGAATGAAAAGCACCAGAGAAGGGGCAGATGATGTTAAAAACGTCATCTGCTTTCACTGGCCTTCCGCGCTTGTCTTTATTAATGGAGGGGTATGCAAATGGCAGTGATTCTTTTCTGTCCGTGCTTCTCTCCCCTTGTTCTGTGTTACTAGCAGGCTGCAGCAGTCCTGTGGTAAGTAGCGGATGGTTGCTGGGTCAGGCTGACTTGTTCCTGTCCAGGCCAGGGGCTGCAAGCCCTTTTGCTTAACCTGGTGGTTCCTGGATTCGGGAGGGAGCTCAGTAAGCGGCAAAAGAAGCCTAGTAGCTGAGTTGCTGCAGGCTCTGACCTTTGGTCCAGCTGAGCTCTACCTTAATAGTTTGTGGGCAGAGATGGAGTGATCCTGTGGTAAGTTGGGCAGGCTGGAGAGGTGTGACTGCCTGAGCGGGGACAGACTTGTTGCTGTGTGAGCTCTGAGGAAGGGCTGAGAGGCGGGGGGCGGGATGAGAGGTGGGGGGCGGGACAGAGAGGTGGGGGGGCGGGACAGAGAGCCAGGAGGGCGGGACAGAGAGGCAGGGGGCGGGACAGAGAGGCAGGGGGCGGGATGAGAGGTGGGGGGCGGGACAGAGAGGCAGGGGGCGGGACAGAGAGGCAGGGGGCGGGATGAGAGGCGGGGGGCGGGACAGAGAGGCAGTGTTGTCCCAAAAATCAGGATTCTTTCACCCGGTGTGCAAAAAAGCCGATTAACACACACAGTCGAGATATTTGTTTATTTCATGTCTGCGCAGAGATGGGCGCTAGGTGGTAACTCCACAAAGCCGGCACGCCTGGTTAACACGCGGTAAAGCATTTTATACCTTTCGAGCAACAGTTATCAGTATTTTTACTGTTTTGCTTAGTTACTCTCGTTCCTATTGGTTCTCGCAAGCCTCATCTCCACTTAAAGTCGCAGTGTCCTCCTTTTTTACTGCGCATGTTCTGTGAGGAAGGGGCTTCTGTTGGTAGGGGGCTCTCCCTACCCAAGGGTGGGTTTTCTAGTACGTTAATTAGGACAGTTCACTCACAGTTCAAGTAGCTCTTTGATTGCCCCTGTGCTTATCTTGGTATTTCTTTACCCACTGGCTTACTTATGGTGTCATCTTGTTTCTCTTCTCAAGGTCACGCCTCGTTAACTAAATAGCATCCTTTGCTTTTGTTTCTCGCATATCTCCAACAATTCCCCCCTTTGAGACTTAGATAAATAGTTCTTATTTAAAATAAGTCTCACTTAGATATTTTCATTCTAAAATGTCAGTCTCTGGGAGATTTCAAAATTTTCCAAAACTGCTCATAGGTTCCTTCCCATTGACATATGTCTCGCTGGAATTTTTCCCTGTCCTTTATAGGGAAGTTTTCAAGTTTGAGGGATTTATCTCCCTCTGTCGTGAGCGTACATACCCTGGATGATTGCATTAGAGGAATTTGCTTCATCATGTGCCAAACCTTAAAATACAGTATGATTATAAGCAGTAAACATAAACATGTTAGTGATAACAAGATCACAACAGGGTGCAGCATGAGATTAAGAATGCCTGTTGTCTTGGGTGACCATCCAAGGAAGGCTTCCCACCACCTATGTTCTCCAACTTTCTTCACCCGGTCCAAAACACGATGTCTCTCTTCTGTGTCATGGTGAACGGTGATTAAAGTCCTTTGTCCCTCTTCTCGGGCACGTTCCAGCCACTGGCGTAGATCATTATGTTGTAAAAATTTTTTTCACCAGTGTGAGATCCCTCCCAATGGAAGTAAACAATAGATCCTTAACTAAAGTATAATTGGATTGTATTAGCTGATAAGTCGTAACCGGAGCTGAGTAGTTGAAATCACATCCTCTAATGTTAGTAAAGTTACAAATGCAAGTATTTGTGTGATTATTTATCCCGACAGTCATATTATCTACAACTACAAAATTACATAGAGTTCTTATACACACACATCCTTTCCCAATATATAAGTACAGTTCCAGGGATTTCTTTTGGATGTATCTCGAAGTGACAAACATTTTGCTCAGTGTCAAGACAAATGTCTTGAGCTGTGATGGTATTACTTTCGCAAATAAATCCCTGTTGTTCCCGTACCGTACATGCATCAACTTCAACAGTCTGCCATTTGTTATTGTCTCGTTGTGCCCATACTCTGTGCTCTAGTGGATAAAGTACAGTCCCGTTGTGATTTAAGCCTAACGCAACGATCGGGTAGATGGTTTTTACCGATGCATTCTGTATGGTTACAACAAAGGCCGTGGCTTTGTTATTGATAGGATTGTGAGTGAAATTGCCCAGATACCACCATGATTGGGATTCTCTTTCAAATGCAGTTGCCTTTTCCCAGATTATTTTCTGAATTTCGGTAGGTAAGGTGCCATCTTCACCTTCTCTTACAATTGCTGCTATTGTATATTGCACCCACAGTTGAGCTTGGATGCAACTAAGAGCTAGCGAAATATTGTTTTGGGCTATACCAAGTGCATCTATGATTAATTGGTGGTCCTTTTCATTAACCCTTTCCCATTGAGGCAATATATCAGACAACAGCCATTGATGAGTTCCTAAAGCTGACAGGGAGGATTGCAATGGATGTTCTAGTTTTTTTAGATCATGTGTGGCTGTACTGAGTTTGTCTGCAAGTACTGCAGCATCTATGCTGTTTAAGACTCCCAATCCTGTCCCTAGGATACCAGTTACGTCTCTTTTTACTCGATTTGGAAGGGTAAGAGACCGCCCATGTAACCACGCTAACCATCCTGTATAGGATGTACTTATGAATGGTGAACAGGCTGGTTTAACTGCAGAGATATTAATCTGCATTGATAGTTCTACCCGTTTGAGGGACCATGATGGATTAAACAAAAGTCGTTGTTGTCCAACCCTTTTAATGACATATGGTCCAATTCTAGTTATCTGGGGTGTTAGAGTTATCTCTTTTTCTGAATTAGCCAACGGACCTTCTTCTCTTGTGGGGCTGGGGTTCTGTTTTGTAGTTGTAATTTCTAACTTAAACTTAAACGACAGTGCAGTTTGGTTTTTTCCTGCCCTTTTATCAGCCCACAGACATATTACAAACGTTGGTTGGGTCAAGGTGAAATTGTGCCAACATTCTCTCTCTCGGTTCTGATTTGAACATATCACACTCGTTCGACTTGGGCCATTATAGATATCTCTTACAGTAATTTGAGAGGCTTTTTTATAACTCGTTCCGTTAATCATTCGGCATCCTACCTTAATCTCTTTCCCTTGTTTTGCCCTAAGTTGGGGGGTCCTATGAGGGGCTCCCTCCTGGTCCCAACCCCACTCGTTCTCCAAAAATATTTCATTACCGTGCATAACTACCGTGGATAAGTTTAAGCCGTTTATCTTTGATTTCTGCCCCATACTACCAGTGTATCCAATATGTGCTTGTGTCCATGGCCATCGTGTTGTGTTCACACAGGTACCCAAGAGCACCAACACTAGTAATTTCAGGTTAATTTTTGTCAGACACTCCTTAGTCATTACTAATCCGTTATGCATATGAGTGTTATATTCAGTATTCCTTTCATGCAACTCTATTAGTGAAACAATCCGTGTTACTATGATCAATATTATAACTAGAGATAGTTCATTAGCCCGTAGAGTTTTTAGAAAATCTTAGCTTCAGTGCTCCTGTTGATACCGATGTCCACGATTCCTCTGGGGGAGCTTCCTTCACCCTCGTATAGTGGATCCAGGAGCTAATCCCTTCTACTTTTACTGCGGTGTATGTGGTCAAGAGCACGAGGTAAGGTCCCTTCCATTTTTCTTTTAGTGGTTCATCTTTCCAGGTCTGGATGTAAACCAGATCTCTGGGCTTAAAGTTATGTACCGGAGAGTCCAAAGGAAGCGGAGCCCGCTGGTTGAGATATCTGTGTAAAGAGGATAATACCCGCGAGAGAGAGAGCAAATAATCTTTTAAAATTTCTTCACCTTTAATGTGTATCTGATCACTCCGGTTACCCACCTCAGTGACGGGATACGGTTTTCCATACAATATTTCAAAGGGGCTTATCCCTTCCCTCACTCGAGGAGTAATCCTAATTCTCATCAAGGCAATCGGTAGAATGTCTACCCATTTCAGTTGGGTTTCTTGACCTAATTTAGAGATTTGTCTTTTAAGGGTCTGATTCATCCTTTCTACCTTCCCACTGGACTGTGGTCTCCAAGGGGTATGCAGATCCCACTTCATCCCAAGGAATTTAGATACCCCCTGGATTATTTCCAAAATAAAGTGAGGTCCTTTGTCTGAGGATAATCCCTCAGGTACTCCAAATCTGGGGATTATTTCTTTTAGTAGTATCCTAGTTACTTCCCTAGCCCGATTGTTGCGACAAGGGAAAGCCTCAGGCCATCCAGAAAATGTATCCACTAAAACAAGTAGATACTTATACTGTCTGCACTTTGGTAGTTCAGAGAAATCTATTTGCCAGTATTCCCTAGGGGTTATTCCTCTTTTTACATCACCTGCTGGCGGCTTTCTTTGTATTTTGGGATCATTTACACAAGTTTCATCTCTTTGCTATTATATCTGCATTTGTCTGCATTTTTGGCCCTACAGCGTATCTCTTTAACACCGCTTATCATAGCATTGGCTCCCATGTGAGTTTCTTCATGTAGTTTCTTGAGGAGAGCTTCCATCATTTTTTTAAATTTCATCAAAACTACTCCGACACTCTGGAGTCCATTCTAACAACTCCCCCGGGCCCTTTGTGGCTGCATATATGGGTTTGGCTAGGAGTCCAAACTTGGGGATCCACATCCGGCAGAATCCGGCCATTCCCAGAAACCCCCTTAGCTGCTTTTTTGGTTTTGGTACTGCTATTCGGCATATAGCCTCCTTCCTTTCTTCCCCTCGTGCTCGTTGTCCTTTTGATATATTAAAACCAAGATACCGGACTTGCTCCTTAGCAATTTGGGCCTTCTTCTTCGAGACCCTGTATCCAGCCAGTCCCAGAAAGTTTAGCAGGCTTACTGTAGCTTCAGTACAAGTCTGTTCAGTATCTGCTCCAATTAAGATATCATCCACATACTGTAAGAGAGTAACATTATCATTATTAGTTCGCCATTGTTCTAATTCTTTGGCCGGTACTTCACCGAACAAAGTGGGACTATTTTTAAATCCCTGGGGAAGAACGGTCCAACACAGTTGTCCTTTCCTTCCAGTAGTCGGATTCTCCCATTCAAAAGCGAAGAGTGTTTGACTCTGTTCATCCACTGGAATGCAGAAGGCGACATCTTTTAGGTCCAACACTGTAAAATAGGCATTGTTTTCGGGTACAGATGCTAACAAAGTATAAGGGTTAGACACCGTAGGATGTATGTCTTTGGTTATCCAATTTATAGCCCTCAAGTCCTGCACTAATCAGTAATCCTGGGAGTGAGGCTTTCTCACCAATAAAATCGGTGTATTGTATTCAGATTGACATTCTCTGAGCAGTCCATATTGAATAAAGGTATTTGTCAGGGCTTCGAGGCCCTTGAGAGCTTCCAGCCTAATAGGATGTTGATGCACCCTTACTGGTTTTGCCCCCTCTTTTAGTTCTACTTTAATCGGACTCACTTTTTTGCTTTACCTGGGTTTTTTGAAGCCCATACCAGGGGAATTACCGCATTTAATACAGCGTCTGGAATATTCTCTTCAATTTCTTCTGATGTTTCATCTGTCAGCAAGCAGATCTGAGCTCTCCAGGCGGTTTCAGGCGGGATATGGAGCTGTACAGCATTCTTAGAAAAGGTTACTTGTGCATTTAGTTTGCATAATAAATCTCACCCCAGTAAAGGTAGGGGGCATTCCGGCATGTATAGAAACTCATGAATTAATTTAGCTCCCCCAATTGTGCATTCCATTGGTTGTAAAAATGGCCTTAACATTCTTCTTCCCTTTGCCCCAACAATAGGTATAGTTACTTTACTTAGAGGTCCTTTACAACTGGTGACTACTGAATGAGTAGCCCCACTGTCAATTAAAAAAATCTGTGGTCTCGTTCCCCAGCTTAACTGGAACCAGGGGATCAGCTGGGGAGACTTTAATGTTCTCCCCCGGTCCCCTTCATTCATTGTCTGAATCTTCTAACATAATAAGATTAGCATTTTCTATATGATCCCGTTCCTTTGGCCTCTTTCGTTTCGGGTGCTCATTTTTCCGGTGTCCCTCCTGTTTACAGACCGCACACTGATTTAGCCCTAAAGGGGTTCGTTTTTGCGGACCTCTTCCCTGCATTATTCCACCACATCCTCCTCTTCCTTTGCTTTTTTCTCTGCCCTTCCCTTCAACATCATTTCCATTTATCGCTGCTGCCAGCAAAGATGCGTGCAACTTTATTTTGTTCTGTTTTTCTTTTCTTTCCCTCTCATCTCGATTGTCATAAACCTCATACGCTATCTCTGTCAATTGTGAGATTGACACTCCCCCAGCTCCATCAACTTTCTGCAGCTTTCTCCTTATATCCCGACTCGACTACCCAATAAACAACATATATTGAACATCCTCTGATTTGCCTCATCATCCGGATTCAAGTCCATCCATTTTCTAGCTACCTCACATAGCCTTTCGTAAAAGGCAGATGGATTTTCCTCCGGACCCTGCCTTACCTCATAAAGGTTAGACACATTCTTCGATTTAGGCACTCCATGCTGAACCCCATATAGTATCAGCTGCTGATACTGCTTCAGTTGAACCCTCGTTCCCCCCCCATTAGGATCCCATTCTGGGTCCCTTTTAGTAGGTAGGAACTCCTCAGAATCTTCTTGCCTGTTTCTCCTTCCCCCTTCTTCCCTGGCCCTTTCAATCACCATTCTCTTTTCCTCTGCCGTAAAGAATGTATTTAGCAGAGCCTGTATATCTCCCCAGTTGGGATTATGTGTTAACATTATAGCTTCTAATAGTTGATGTATTCCGTCAGGGTTTCCCCTATAGGATCCAACAGATTGTTTCCAATTTAACAGCTCAGAGGTAGCGAATGGAACATGTACAAAAACCAGCAGTCCTTCTGGTCCCACCGCCTGTCTCAGGGGAGCCTGTGTAACTGGTTGAGTGTGCCCCCTAGTCCGGCTGGAAATGGGGCTAAAATTCTCATTGCCCGATTGTAAATTAGGATCAATTATCGATTGTCCGGCACTATTTTTGTATGAAGGTGGGGCTGTCGGGACTAACAGTTGCACATCCTCCTGCTCTTCTCCCCCTGCAATCTTTCTATCATCACAGCCTATGCAACAAGCACTCTCCTTTTTCTCAGAAGCTGTATCCATCACTAGGTCAGTCTTTAGCTTACATTTTTTCTGAATATCAGGTTTTCTGTATAGAGTCATAAAAGCATCAACATAAGGCACTTCATCCCATTTCCCCGTCCGACGGCAAAACGACAGCAATTGTAATATAGTATTATAGTTTACCGATCCATTTTCTGGCCAGACCTCATCATCACCCAATTTATAATTTGGCCACCATTGATTACAATATCTTTTCATTTTATCTTTAGTCATCGGATCTCCCCCAAACTTATTCCAATTTTTCAAAATACACCCCAAAGGGCTACAGGGAGGAATCGTGGATTGGCTTGCTCCCATTTTAGCCGAATTTACCTATTTGCCGGCTTTGACTCCCTTGGTCGGTAATTACCCTTCTGACCCCTTTAGTCAGTAGTTACCACTCTGACCCCCCTTGGTCAGTATGCGCACTCAGTTCTGACCCCCCTGGTCAATTAAGGCAACCCTTGCCGAACGTCTACGTGCGACTTTATGCGCCCCACCGGCGACTTGATGCGCACTCGGCTCTGACCCCCCTGGTCAATTACGGCACCCCTTGCCGAGCGTCTACGTGCGACTTTACCCTTTCACCTTCCACGGGAGTCATTGAATTTGTAATTAAATTTTATACTCACCAATCCAAGGATTCATTCCCCTTTCACCCTGATACAAATATCTCTGGTCGGCGTTGCACCTTTGAGTCGCTTGTCGCCCCGGCTTCGGAGGGAATCCGGAGGAGTCCCCGATCAATAGGTCGGTGCGCGCTGGAGCTCAGTCCGGTCCGGTCCGCTGTCGGGGACGGCAAGACGATCCGGGCAAGGCCTTATGGCTGTCCCATCTGGGTCGCCAAAATGTTGTCCCAAAAATTCTTTCACCCGGTGTGCAAAAAAGCCGATTAACACACAGAGTTGAGATATTTGTTTATTTCATGTCTGCGCAGAGATGGGCGCTAGGTGGTAACTCCACAAAGCCAGCACGCCTGGTTAACACGCGGTAAAGCATTTTATACCTTTCGAGCAACAGTTATCAGTATTTTTACTGTTTTGCTTAGTTACTCTCGTTCCTATTGGTTCTCGCAAGTCTCATCTCCACTTAAAGTCGCAGTGTCCTCCTTTTTTACTGCGCATGTTCTGTGAGGAAGGGGCTTCTGTTGGTAGGGGGCTCTCCCTACCCAAGGGTGGGTTTTCTAGTACGTTAATTAGGATAGTTCACTCACAGTTCAAGTAGCTCTTTGGTTGCCCCTGTGCTTATCTTGGTATTTCTTTACCCACTGACTTACTTATGGTGTCATCTTGTTTCTCTTCTCAAGGTCACGCCTCGTTAACTAAATAGCATCCTTTGCTTTTGTTTCTCGCATATCTCCAACAGCAGGGGCGGGATGAGAGGCAGGGAGGGCGGGACAGAGAGCCGGGGGGGCGGGACAGAGAGGCAGGGGGCGGGACAGAGAGGCAGGGGGCGGAACAGAGAGGCAGGGGGCGGAACAGAGAGGCAGGGGGAGGCACAGAGAGGCAGGGGGCGGGACAGATTGGCAGGGGGCGGGACAGAGAGGCAGGGGGCGGGACAGATTGGCAGGGGGCGGGACAGAGAGGCAGGGGGCGGGACAGAGAGGCAGGGGCGGGACAGAGAGGTGGGGCAGGACAGAGAGGCAGGGGCGGGACAGAGAGGCTGGGGGCGGGATGAGAGGCAGGGGGCGGGACAGAGAGATGGGGCGGGACAGAGAGACGGGGGCAGGACAGTGGCAGGGGCGGGACAGAGAGACAGGGGCGGGACACAGAGGAAGGGGGCGGGACAGAGAGGCAAGGGGTGGGACTGAGATGCAGGGGGCGGGACAGATAGGCAGGGTGTGGGACAGAGAGGCAGGGGGCGGGATGAGAGGAAGGGGGCGGGAGGAGAGGCAGGGGGCGGGTTGAGAGGCGGGGGGGATGAGAGGCAGGGAGGGCGGGACAGAGAGCTGGGGGCGGGACAGAGAGCCAGGGGGTGGGACAGAGATGTGGGGGGGCGGTACAGAGAGGCAGGGGGGCGGGACAGAGAGGCGGGGGGTGGGACAGAGATGTGGGGGGCGGGACAGAGAGGTGGGGGGGCGGGACAGAGAGGCGAGGGGCGGGATGAGAGGCTGGGGGGGCATGAGAGGCAGGGGGCGGGATGAGAACCAGGGGGCGGGACAGAGGGACAGGGGCGGGACAGAGAGGCAGGGAGGCGGGACAGAGATGCAGGGGGTGGGACAGAGATGCAGGGGCGGGACAGAGACGTGGGGAGCGGGACAAGAGGTGGGGGGTGGGACAGAGAGATGGGGCGGGACAGAGAGGCAGGGGGCGGGATGAGAGGCAGGGGGCGGGAAAAAGAGATGGGGCAGGATGAGAGAGACGGGGGCGGGACAAGAGATGGGGGGGCGGGAAGAGACGGGGGCGCGGGAAAAGGACTTCAGTGTTAACACCAAAGTTGACAGTGAGGCAATCCTGTTCAACAAAAGTCTGACCCAAACTTGCCAGATTGTCTCTACACAGTTGTAAGCTCCTGGAACAACAGAGAAGGGATTTGAAAAGGAAATTTAGCCTTATTCCATTTAGCCTTGCTTTAGGAGATGGCAATCACTAGTTTCTTCCCTCTCAGCTTTTTACAAAGAGACTTTTCTTACAAACCGGTTACGGACAAGTCACCATGGTACCTGGCGTAGGCACTCGTTGGCAACTAAAGCATCAGGAGAAACATCTGTCTGATGACACGCTGGGCACCTCTCTGCCTCAGATTCCAGCTGTGCTCTTCTACTACCTCTCAAGAATCGGAATCATCCAAATAGTTTTTAGCCAAACTAAGGAAATTTGCGGGGTTCCAATCAATTATAAAAACCCGTAGATGATGAATGGGTGAATATGGTCTTGAATTGAGAGCACGAAGCTGCAAATATTCAACAGTGTAAAAAATTGCTAGCATGCAGCAAAGGACTGGACAGTTTTGATATTTCCCTCTCGTAACATTTGGAGAGGTAGACTAGGCCGTGTCTTGATGTTTCGGCTAGTCTTTTTTCCACTCTCCAGTACAGTGAGAAGGCCCCAAGCTCAAGCTTCGTGAATAAAACCCATCTCAAAAAACCATTACCAGGCTCGACTTCTGAAGGTTTTAACCACCTCTCCCCTGGAGAAGAAGGTGCATTAAATGCCTAACTAGCCCTTTGTTGCAGACCACACTAAGGCACCAGAGATGCCTATGTAAGTCTGGAGGAGAGACAGGGCTGTGGACAAACTAAATGCCTTCAGGATCCAATACTCTAATCCCCTGCACAATGAGGCACTCTTCTCAGACTCGTCCTTCCGCATGGAAGGAGGATTTCACGAGATACCTGACAAGGGAAAAAAGCTTGCTGCCTTTTTTTTTCCCTTTAGACGCTTTCCTACTCAGGGTATACTTCAGTATTAAACAGAACTGGGAAGAAAGTCATTTCGTTCTCTTCTATTGCTGCTTTCACAAGATCAGCTGTGATGTTTTAAATTAACAAACATGGGACTAACACATTCGTCGCAAGAACTCTGTCCACAGCAGGCAAGAACAACTGCACCGGTCATTGTAGCGTTACAAATGAGACAGAACAACTCATCTGGAATAGGATCGGAGGAGGAGGAGGAGGAGGAGGAGGAGGAGGACGGCCTCTCCGGTAAAGAGGGAGGCTTTTCCTTCTTTCCTCTAGCATAAGCTTCCCTGGAGCGGGGGTGGGGAAGGAAAAAGAAAAAAGTTAAAGATGGGTAAAGGAAAACTTTTCTAGGCTTTGGATTTTATCCAAGGAAGGTAAGAGATGGAATTCTTCTCGCTCCACAGGAGCCTGCTAAAATGGAGGCATTTAGTTTAAACCACTTCCCTGGAGCCACACCACTACAAGAGGGAGGGGGGAACAACTTCCCTTCTGCAGAACTCTCCCATTCCTTGCATCAACTACGAAATTACCTCCGACTAGAACAATCATTTGTCCACAGCTCCAAATCAGCTGAAATGAATCCCACCTCTCCGTCGCCAGACGGGAAATGGCAATTGCAGGCGCAGGATGAAGTTAGCCTCCTACTCATTACATTTGAGAACTGCAAGAAGTCTACCTTACAGCTGCTACAAAAGGAGATCCCTGACAGAAAAACACAAGTGCTACCGAGTGCATTGTCAAACAGCCACTGCTGTCAGCACCCAGGAGGATTCTCTTAGTTGAGTGCAACAGGAAAACTTCACTCTCTTTCACACATGGGATCGGATAAAAGGCAGAGACGGGGGAAGCCTCAGGCCGACAGCTACTTGTTCAAGTTTGCCAGAAGCCTTTGAAACATGAACAGAAGCAAAAGGCGCTTTCAAAGAGAACCACTCCCCTCCAAACACTACCAAAATGGTTGCCAGAAAGACGCATTCTTAGCGTACCACCACTTCAAGCAACTGCCAGGGGCATCGACAGCAGCACCACCCTCGTTTAAGACTACAAAGCATCACAGATAGGAAGGTTAAGATACAACGACAAGGCTTCCTCCCCCGTAATTACAGACGCTGGCCAACTTGCTTGCATTGCCACGCAGACATTTACGCGTGCTTTCTCTCGTTCCCTTTTGGGTCAGTCCCATTAATTCCATACTTACGCATGAAGAGTTGGTATCGCATATTTGCCAGCGTTTGTCACCAGAGCGCCCTTGGGATTGGGATCTTTCACCTCCAGCATCAAACTCCTTGCAATCCCTGTGCTCTTCTTCATTCCGGGAACACGCTCAAAATCTTTCTCCTGTTAAGCAAAGAAATGCAGACATAGCTCACCTCAAGACCCACACCTCAAAGGACATTTCAATGATTCTTTGAAGCACCAAAAGCCTTTCATCCTCTCCTTTTACCTCGCCTCAGGCTTCCTCGACTGAAAGACTTCTTTTCCTCACTGAATAGAGCCGGGATGCTCCAAAGCCTTGAGCAGGGTTTTGAACTCAGTCGACATGCCTGGGCTTAACTGCCGGTTCCTTAAGGGTGCAACATCCCTTGGCTCACCACCCACCCCGAGAACAGACACAAACCCGCTCCTCCTCCAAAGCGCAATTCACAGTGAGGGCTCCATTCAGGGCTCTCACTCACTCACGGCACAAACCGCTAGACGTGAAGGCTGAATTCAGACCTCACGCAGATACATTCAGTCACTAACATGCAATACCGGCATCAAGACGTGACGGTAGCATCGTAGCTTTGATTTTCTCTTCGGCGGAAGCATTGGCTTCAGCCACACTGCCAGTCTCCTTAACGCCTAACTAGTTGACACACCCAGTAGAAACACAGGTAAGCCCACACAGCCAAAGACAACACCACTCACCCAAGCCTCTAAAGAGCAGCACAACGCTAGCCCAGGTTGCAGGAAAACACCGGCTTCTACAAAACAGAGGTGGGCTGAAGATGTTCTGGGCAGTCCTTGCGCCATCACAGGCTCTTTACGTGCCTGGGACCCTGCCTGAAAAGAGCATTCTGGGGCACTCAAAACCTTAGGCTCTCTTTGCACCTTCCACAAAGACTTGGGTAACCAATCCCATTTGCTTCCAAGTGCACTGAAGCTATGTCTAGAAAGAATTGCACTCTCCACTCTTTTTCAACTGACTTTTAAGCTCCAGACCAGTTGAAAGAGAAGACGGCCACTGGACACTGGAGGGACAAAGAGGTGTGCAAGTAGCATTATGGACATTTGGCAGCATTACAAGGACACGCAAGGCAGGAGTCGGGGAACTTGGTTTTGCTTGCTGACATTCAGCTGCAGACACAGAAGCGTGAAAAGGAATCAAGCTTTTTAGGATCCCTCAGCAAGACAAAAGATTCTCTTCACTAGAAATTTGACCATCACGTGCTGTAGGCACTCCAAACTGCGTGTTCCCCCGCTACTCACTTCTTCATATTGTGTGATTTAACTACAGTAAGCACAGCCTGCAGTTTTTTCCAGTTGACTGTGTCCTTTTAACACACAAATTGTCACATAGACCTTATCCAGAACTAGATCTTCACATTATTGAAGCCAGCTGATCTTTTTTTAAGTAGTATTTGTTCAAATGTTTTTATTACACACTGGTCCAGATACCAGCAGGGTCTAAGGGAGTGACTCTCAATGATTTGGACCTTCAAACACCTATCATTCAGATCAACCACTCATGTTTTTCTTCTTATATGCATTCATTCACAAAAGCAACCAACGAGTTTCAACGTTTTATTAAATGGTTGCTTCATAGGGACAGTTTTTTCTCAACAGTAACATAATCGAGATCGACATCTATGAAAGCGTGTCCATTAACATTTACAGACAGCTTTACAGATACTTGACTAATTTGTTTGAACCCAAATGGTTTACAAAACACATCCAAAACCCACAAAACATTACTAGGAATAGACCAAAACTCAAATATGGCATTTCATACGTACTAATAATCAAACAGAAACCTTTGAACAACACATTGCCTCCATGCTAAGCCACTCTGCACTAAAGAGGTTAGAGTAAGTAACCGTTTTGAGCTGCTTTATTGTTATGTTCCTGCATTTTTTGGAAATGCTTAAATTTTCTCGAAATTTTAAATGAGTACGCCACTTGGACAGTTTTTCACATTTTAGAGTAAAACTTCACATGAGTTTACGGAACCACGGACACGGTTAGGGACAGCACTAATGGAGACCAATTTCTTTTGGTGGCTACCTTCCAAACTAATTTCTTTTTTTTTTTTTTTCTTCCCAAGGGTCCACAATTTAATTTCTGCAGTGAGAGAGGGAAGAAGTTACCAGTGGGAAGAGATTTCTCTTTCTTGGAAATGAACTCCAGCCTTTCTTTTCAGAAGAAAGAACTAGCTCCTCTGCATTAGGCCCTGCCTCCTCCAATCTTTGTCACTTGAAAGACTAGGAATTTAATTGGCTAGCACTATGCCTTTTCCCAAAGTGCCATCGCTAGTGCTTTCCCAGACAAAGTTACACACTGTTGAGCAAAAAATGCCAGCAGTTCCATAGCAAAACATGGCATTACAACAGTTTCAGCAGGTCACATCTGCTAATATGCCACACATACCCATTGGTATATTCCTAGAAACAATTCGGTACATTTACACAAGTTACACAGTCTGCGCTCAAACCAATCAGATTGTGTTGTCCACTGTCTGTACACTACAATTTATGAAATTGTGCAGCATTCAAAGAATGGATCTACAGTGACTAGAAGTTCAAAAACAGCCAGGCAATTGTCCACGTTCCAGAAACGCTTCTATTGTGGCTGTTGCAAACCCCCCTGAAATGTCCGTAACTTACAGCCAATTAAATTCTTCTGTAAAAATTGTGGTAGCTTCCAACGCAAAATTAACGAAACGTATGAAAAATGGTAAAGAGCTTCTGAAGGGTTTCTTCTTTGTGCCTTGAAGATGAGTAATACTGCAACATTACGCTGAGGCTGATAAGGTACTCCCCTTCTATCTTCCCAACTGGGAGCTACTCTTTACAGGATAGTATCAAAAGATACACACTTCTCAAAGTCAAAATAAATACTTTAAATTATTAAATATTAAATTACAGTTTTCTTCACATGACAACAGTTACCCAGCTATAGATCACAGTACAACATTTAAAAATACAAAGCAAAGACTTTTTTTTGTGAAGTATTGGACAAGAATATCTATATCTACCTTAATAAGCTGGGCCAGAGAAAGAGACGCAGAAGAGTCATCAATCTGTTCACAAAAAAGTAAACACATATTCAAGTTCTACAATCAAAACATAGCCATAGTTAACCTCTACTGTAGTCTGAAAGTCTGCGCTATATCCTCCGAGGGTCACTGAAAGGGGCATTTCCAACCTAGTGTAATTTGGATTCGTTCAAAACAAAGTCCAAAGCTATGACAGCTCAAGAGTGCCTATGTGGTTCATGAGAAGAAACTAAAATAAGCAAACCCGCCTGAGACCAACTTAGTGCTCCACAATATCTCAGAGAGGGACCCTTGGCAAATGCTCACAACTGCTTACAAGTCGAAGGGGTAAGGAAGCTGTCCGTTTCCAGCTAAAGAGGATTTTTAAAAAATACTGCAGTTTATTTGAGAAGGAAGCACCATTACAGGAAACTTATTTTCCGTGTAGTTTGCAAATTAATCAGTACATGTCTCATCATGGATAAATGCACACAATAGAGTTGCCTGTCAAAAGAAAGCACAGGCACATCAGCCCTGAAACATGAACTCTGCCCCTCCCGTCACTAAGTTTAAAAATGCCAAACTCACCATACCTCACGAGACCCAAAGAAAAACACCAATCCAAAACATCACCCATAAAAGTAACCCACCACTTTGTCTACAAAGAAATAAACTGCTCCAATTCTTGAAATACAGGTATTTCCCATGACAGAGGAGCCTATCAAAACTGAGAAAACTCATTTCTTGTATTTTATTAGACCCCAGGCCATACTATCCAAATTAGTTTGGCAAGTGTGAGAATAGATATTATTCTCCTTGCTATCAGACCAAACCCAATTTTGGATGATGATGAAAACATGGATTCAGAGCACAGTCCTGTCATTTTTTTCTCCATTGCAACCACACTCCTCCCTCCCAGCTGCCTACTGGAACAGCTTGCAGGAATGAAGTCCTCAGGCCACTAGTTAGTAATGGACTGCAGTGTTTAATCAGAACTAAGACTGAAGGGCAGCTTGTCCACAAGTAAAAAGGGTAACTCTTATCTTGTTCCTTTTCCACTCTCTTGAATTGTATTATGCCACAAGCAGCAGTTAAGCTTACACTAGTAAAACATGATCAGAAAGACACTCGAGGCACTGCTTATTATGCCTTAAGTTGTTCAAAAACGTAGACTGAAATTGCACAAGGTAAACTGAACAGCTCTCCTCAAGAGGTCACGAAATGGATCAGAAGAGAGATGCAAACCCTTCCTTGGAAAAAGCTCTTGTCCTTTATGACCTAATGCAGTGGAAGAATTCAAGGGAGCAGTTTTAGCAGACTCGGGGGGGGAAAAAAAATCTACATGCAGAAGACGATTCCTCGCTCCAGTTAATCATGCCTTCTCTATATGGTTAGGAAAGCACACACAACATATTATTAAGGTCTTGAAAATGTGCCTTTGGAGAGGAACAGCCAGATCTGGAAAAAGAGACCTTCCTTCCATTGCAAGTCGTACCAGAAGATTCAACTTTCCTTCTTTTCAGAACATTTTGTACCTAGTTCTGTTCAAAAGGAAGTCTGGCAAAATCAAGATCTAGACTGTCAAGATCTTCCTTCTGTTAAAAAGGAAGCGGCAAATCAAGATCTCGACCACTACCAGTCAAGTAGTTCCTTGTCTTAGATCTCTGGTCACCCAGATCCAACAAGGTACTGCAGGCAGAAGTTAAGAAAAATGACAGGGATTTTACCCACAAATGCTCCAGGCTCTAACCTTGTGCCAAAATTTGTAGGCTGGGTTTTAGATATTTTCATTTGCAGACAAACTTATTAAACTAAACTGCTTCATCAGATCAAGTGGAAAGAGCAAATGCAGAACTTCAGAATACCACTTTGTGTAGCAATGATATTTAAATTCATGGCAATCTAGTAAAGACAGTTATGTACTCAGAGGGGCCCAAACGATATCACCTCAATTACACAGCTTGAGGAACAAATACCCAACTATTTAAGGACATGAAAAGGAACCATTTCGCTGCACAGAACTGTCTGCAAAACGTATGGGATAGGTTGGGTTTGGTATTTGTTTGAACCCCCAAGTCAAAAGAAAGAAACAGTACCAAGTCGAACAATAATGGTTTCTCAGTGGTTTCTGATAACATTTTCAATAAGTATTTAAAATGAAAAGCTGAGGGATACAGAGTGAAAACGACAAAAAATACACTCCAAATAATTTTTATTGCAAGAAACAAAAAGCACACACCAACCTATACAAACATACGTATGACTAGCTATAGACAGACAGATGGAGAACATGGCACCATGTTCAGTTGTGCAAACCTTGAACCTACATGATCTAAAAACGATCATACGTTATCTGTACAACACAAAGTCATACAGGAAATATTCTAGCATATTCCATATGAAATGCAAGGCATTACTAGGCACAAATACCAATATTCACATTAGAACTGTGCAAATGATAGCATTACTCAGTTCTTCCTAGGCTGAATCAAAGACATTGTATTTACAACACAGACTACGTTTTACTGGAAATTATACTAAGGCACTGTTTGGAAAATTCATACAAGGCTACATTGTTTAGAGGTAAGGGCAGTGTGTAGAAAACAGTGTGAGGTTGTGGTTTTACATACGGCTTTTGATGTTCCACTCACTGGCTCAGTTCGACTTCTAGAAGAAGAAATAAAGGTGATCAGAACTTAAAATAAAGCACTGGTACCCAACAGAAAGCAGTGAAAACAGATTGTAAAACCTGAGCATCAAAACATTATGTTCTGATAGTCTAGTGAATGTGCAAATTTATTCGTATACATAAACTGTTCTCTCTCGGTACATTCAGTGCAACTAAAAAAAACCCCCAAATCCCATTTCTGCTTTGTCACCAATTACCCTAAGACTTTCAGATATCTACCATGCTTAGCCATGAACGTGCCAAAATACCAAATGCGTTACATATGCTATATTGACTCAAAATAGTAGCAGAAATGTCACCTGAAAGCAGTTCCTAGGGTTTTGTGTGATTGAGGATGCCCCGTGACAAAAAAAAAAGGTCTTAATTGCCAGAACTTGCTTTAAGATAATCTTAAAAATGCTACAATATTTTAGGAAATATTTATTACATTTGAAAACTGTATTTTTTTTGAAAAACATTTTTTTTTTTTTAAAAACCACAAGCTAATAACATCTCCTAATTGTGGTGGAGAGGCATCGCTTTAAGAAGGCTGGAAAACATGACCATTCAAACAATGCTAACGTAGCTGATATAGAACTGGACTGTATGAATACATAAATGACAGCAGGAATCCTGTAGTCAGGATTGCATTTGAATTTCTGTAATTTTAATCAAGGCACCTGATTCTCTGTCCTCTGTAAATCTTAGGAATACAGAATTAAAACCTGGAGCACAGATATCAGCTGCGAGTCAAAACAGACTTAGAAAGATAACTAGCACCATTTGGTAACGTGCTAAACTGCTTACTGAGTTTCAGGTTGGGAAAGGATTAACCATTCCTTCATTGTCCTCGCACAAAAGGCAATACGCTTTAGGATATTGTTCTTTTTCTCTTGCCTGAAATGGACATGGTCTTTAGGAAACTCACAGGAATCACTTATGAATGGAACTTCTGGTTTGCATGGTTCGCCAGCTGGCAACCCTTGGTCTTCCTCTACAGCTAGTGTGCAAAAACCCAGATGTGGGGCATAAGAATACCTGCCAGATCCCGCCCCCTCTCCTCCAAAAGCAAGAAATAGTCAAACACTGAGACTCAGACTCTTCTGAGATGGGAACAAATTAGAAGTTTACACTACAATGCCTATCTGTCTTTCCTAGAAAAGCAAACACATAGAAGAAGGAACCTCTCCACGCAGAGGGAACAGGATCTACAGCTTGGCTCTCAGAAAAATCAACCCCAAGAACAAACCCAAGAGGATCATCTTCAAAGTTACCATTGTTGCAGTTTGAGCCCCATGTCCCAGCAGGCCTAGAAATGTAAGTCTACTTTGGGACAGACACATTAAAATCTACCCCATGACAACACAAATGAACAGCAGCTTTCACAAGAAAGATACAACCGGAATGCCTCTGTAAGCTAATAGCCAGAAAAAAAGCTAACACACTGAAACCCCTCACAAGGAATACAATCCTTTATGGATACTTACCTAACATATGTTTTGCTGGTAGCTTTAACTCCTCCAGCAGGGAGTCTTCGAACTACTGATGAGTTCCTAGGAATCAGGCCGTTCTCATCTGTGTACTCTGAAAACAACACAAATACAGAAAAAAACATGAGTCGATTTGTAAGAACGTATAGTCATATGGAATTACACAGCACTTCAGAGAATCCCTTTACAGATAGAAAAGCAAAATTTTATAAACCCACTTCTAAATGGGGAACCCCTTTATCTATCACTGAGTCCAGGCACCCAACCAACCAGGAAGACAAACAGGACGAACTGGTGGACGGCAGGAGGAGGAGGAGGAGGAGGAGGAAGGGGATGAAGAGGACGAGGAACACAGAAGGAGAAGGAGAACAAGGAGGAAGAAGAGAAAGAAAAGAAGGAAGAGGAAGAACATGAGGAGGAGCAAGAGGAGGAGAAAGAAGAGGTGGAGGAGGAACACAGGGAGCACTCAGAAGAGGAACAGGTGGCACAGGACTAGGAGCAGGCGGAAGAACAGGAAGAGAAGAAGGATGAGCAGGAGGAGGAACAGCAGAGAGAGGAACAAGATACAGAACAGGAGGACAAACATGAGAAAGAAGAGAAAAAAAGAGGAGGAAGAGGAGTAGGAGGAGAAGGGGGAGGAGGAGGTAGAGGGGCAGGAGGAGGAGAAGGCGGAAGGAAAAGGAGAAGGAGAATGAAGAGGAATGCGAATACGAGGAGGAGGAAGGTGAAGAGAAGGAAGAGGAGGATGACATACAGGATGAAGAGGAACAGAACAAAGAGGAGGCGGGGGAGAAAGAGGAGAAGAAGGAGCAGGAGGAGAAACAAGAAGAGGATGAGCAAGAGGATGAACAGGAGAAGAAGGATGTCTACAGGAGAAGGAGGATTAGGATGAAGTGGTGGAGGAGGAGGAGGAAGGGGGAGGAAGAGGACGAGGATGAGGACAACTACAGCAACGACAAACGGGGCAAGGACAGACAGAAGGAGGAGAAGAAGGGTAAAAGAACGACAATGAAGAGGAGAAGGAACAGGAGGTGGAGGAAGATGATCAGGAGGAGCAAGAGGGGGAGGAGAGGAGGAAGCATTGCAAGCCAAATGTTGCACGGCACACACACAGCAATGTACAACGAGAAATTACAAACAAACATTTGTTTGTTGAACAAGTCCCCATGGTCACCTTTTTCTCCTTTTCCCTTCCAGGTGACACTGGACAAGCCCCAGGCACCTGCAGCCATTCGCTGTACACAACTCCCCTGATGCTGGGGAGAACACAACTGCCCTGATGTTTCATAAAACAACGTACCCCCACAGATTTTCTCTGTTCACCTGGAGCTGGGGGGAAGGTGTGTATGTGGGTGACGATGATCTGCTTTATCCCTTTAAGTTTTATACCTCAGCAAAAACACTGCAAGACTCAGACTAGAGGACAGCACTGAAATCCAAGGGTAAGCCACCAAGTTGCAACAAAACAGGGCAAACTCAGCTAATTAATAGGCATTAAGCGTGCTTGCACAGCGGGTTCACAGGAACAAAGACTCAAAAGTGAATGGCAACAAGCAACCTCATGGCCAAAGCCAAGCAGTTTTTTGGACTGTAAAAAGGAATATGTGAGTAGCCTTACGATTGCACAGAAGGAATCAAGAATTGGAACACGAGGTCCTTCTCGGGCTCCCAGCCAAGAGGCACCTTTATGGCCAGCAGTAAAAAGGGGGTTTAGCCAGTGTGTACGTCTGCTGCCTTCTCTCCTGGACCCACGCGTGAACTAGAAGAGAAGAAAAGTGCAAGCAAATCCAGTTCGGTCAAAGTTCAAGTCAACATTTCAACAGCCAAAACTCTGGAGAGTTACGCTGACCCTTACTTAGATATTTAGTTTATCTTCCTTTCATGTGTAAACTAAGCACATTCCCTCCTACCCACAGTCTCTCCTCCCAGCCTCCCAGCTCTCCTACATAACAAACAGAAGCTCCATAAGCTACAACAGAAAAAAAACCCGCTCTGGTGAACACCAAAACACCCATGACTTTCTCAAACTCTTCCCCGCCCCAGCTGAGAGTCAAGCGACAGGATCTCCTAAAGCCTCTTCCACAGGCACTGCCCTGAAAACCCCCCACTGCTTCTCTACTAGTGCACAAAGAGATTGGGAAGAGTTTCATTTTGAAGGCGAGGTAGACCCTTGCTGAAATTAGACAAGTAAGTTTGAACGAGGAGAAGCCCTTTGCCTTGCATCTGGCAACCAACAGGGATGGGGACCCAGCACCACAGACCACTGCCATGCACAAACCACCACCCTGCGCACAGGGAAAGCATGACAAGTCAGATGTGGTACCCAATAACGCCAAAAAATGGCTCTTCACACCACTTCTCTGTACGACCAGGTTAGTTCTTTTAGGCGGACACAGAAATCAGAAGTGAAATCAGAAGTCGTCTTCTTTCCCTGCAGTAGACTTGTAAGGAGATATTGCCAAAGAATGCAAAAGCAACCAAAAAAAGTTAAAGCAGGTACTTTCATCCTCACTAGGTGCCTGTCATTGAAGTGCTTCTCACATCCTCTTCTCTACTCTAAGGGTCCTCACTTAAGATGCATTGGAGTTACATTACTGTTAAGCAGACGCCGCTACCCGACATTTCTCTAGACTGAAGGCTGACAGCAGCGGACAAGGACAGTCCCTTCTGGATATCTCACTCCTGGCTAGAAATCCTAGAGGCTTCCTTTCAGGACAGAAATCCAAAGAGCTGCAATAAGCTTTTGAAATCAAGCACAGCAAACAAAAAGCAAACAAACCAACCAAAACTGGCAGGTAAACCTCTGAGGCACTAATGAGGAACAAAAGGTCTCCCGTTAAGTCCACTACCCCTCACAAAACAGACAAGGGGCTTAAAGAGATGACTGCAAAGAAACCGCAAATGGAAGAGAACCCTGATCACTGCAGCACAAGCGACCAACGGGCAAAACGTAGCACTGACCTTCCTCCTGCTCCTCCTACGAGCTCTTCGCCAGCCACGTCCACAGCCACGCGCTCTGTCCCTGCCCCTCCCTTTCGCTCCCCCCTCCCTTCTCCCTCTCACCCTTTCCCCTCTCTTCCTCTCTCCTGCTCCCTCTCCCAGTTCTCGCTCACTCCGCTCTCCTGCTGCCTCTTCTGTCTCTCTGCCCCTCTGTCCCGCTCCATCACCATGCCTGGGGGGGTCCCTCCCGCTGTCCTCCTTCCTGCCACTCTTCCACACTCTCTCGCCCTCTCTCCTGCTGCTTAGCACTCTTGCTCTTCCTGCACCCCGCTGCCCCCTTCCCCTCCCGCTCTTTCCCGCTCTAGCCCGGGGCCGGCTCCTCACCACCACTTCTCCTTCCTCCACTCCCTGCCCACTTCCCCCCCGCTCTCCTCGTCCCTCTGCCCGTCTCCCGTCCCTCACTGCTGCTCCCGTCCCTCTCCTGCCCCCTCACCGCCCTGTCCCACCCCTCTCTGCCGCTCTCTCCCTCTCTCCTCCTCCTCCTCCCTGCTCCACCGGGGCTCCGGGGCCGGGGCAGCCCCGGGGAGGCGGCCATGGGGCCTGCGGGGGGGCTGGGCCGGGCGGGGGGACGGTGTCCCCGCAGGGTCAGACAGCAGGAAGGAGCGCCCCAGGGCATGCCGGGAGCTGTAGGCCTGGGGCAGGGGGCTGCCAGGCAGCCCTGCTCCTTCCCAGGGCATGCCGGGAGCTGTAGGCCTGGGGCACGGGGCTGCCAGGCAGCCCTGCTCCTTCCCAGGGCATGCCGGGAGCTGTAGGCCTGGGGCACGGGGCTGCCAGGCAGCCATGTTGGTCTCGGCACTCGCAGTCTCGGCTCCAGCTGCGGCCTGGCTGAGGTGAGGGCTGGGGCTGCCCGTGAGGCGAGCGAGGCCCTTGGGCGGGTTCAGGGCTGTCTCCTGCCCGCTGGCTGCCCGGGGGTGGTGGTGGGGAGCTCCAAACCGCCCGGTGCGATGGGGTCCCGGTCAGCTGGAGCCGGGCCCAGCCGGGACAGCCCCGGGAGTGACCCGAGAGCTGGGGAGGGGAAGGAGAGGGAGATGGAGACAGACCCCCCTGGGCCCAGGCACCGGGCACCCCGACTCCCAGAGCCCCCCTGAGCCGCCACAGCATTTTTAGTTACTACAAGAAGAGGAGTCGTGGGGGTTTGTGTTCACTCTTACAGGGCTTTCAGTACAAGGGCCCTGCTCAGGGACTGGGAATCTTCAGGTGTCTTGGAAAATCGCCAGCCAGATGATGATGGTTCAAGCCTTGTTTCCCTTGCTAGAAAGCACTTCATTTTTAAAGACGTCCTTGCACGGGCAAGATCCAGGCAGTCGGGATTGTTTCCTGTAGGGAGCAGCCTGATGAATCCAGGCTGCTGCCGTTCAGTGGCAGAGCTGAACGCTTCTGCCTGCAAGTGCTGGGCCAGTGGTTTCGCAGGTCCAGTCAGCCCGACTGGGAGCTTGCTATCCTTGCTGTGCTGCTGCTTTGGCAACGGCCTCGGGGTAGGAGGGGACAAATGTTCTGGCTTCCCGGCTGGAGTCTGGCACGTTCACTGGGTGAGGTACGGACCGTAACGTGTAATGCGAACCCTGCGTCCTTCGGGAGTGAAAAATGGAGCGTAGTATTTTCTGGGGATTTTTGTAGTTTTGGTTAGATCTCTGGGATTCGTGTGACCTTGAATAGCCAGTTGGTGGGATTTCAGCATACATTTAAAGTTAAGCGCATGCTAAGTGCTACCCTGAGGTATAGCTGGAATCCACTTGTGAGCTCCTGTTCCCACCACACTGGAGAAAGCAAACCTTTTTTTATTTGGTGATGAAAGCAACTGAGGGAGTTGCCCTGAAGTGCAGCACCTTTTTGAACTTCAGGCCTGAAGTGGCACCGGTCCTACCGCATAATGTGTCCTTCCCCAGGCTTTCACAAAAGGGAAAGGATACATCAAACCGACCCCACAAACGTAGCCAGCGCTTTTTTGATCTTACCTGGAGCGGCGGGACATGACCCTGCTGGGCCACCTCTGCCGCTCTGCGTGGGAACCAAGGTGGTGTCTTGACATTCCAGGAGAAGGACTTACCTTTTTTTTTTTTTTTTTGTAAGCGACTTTAGAGACATCCTTAGGCTGGCTGTGTTACGTTGGTTTACTGCAGAGTTGGTCGAATGGAGGAAAACAGTAAGCTCCGGTATTGCCTTTGGCGTTTTCTCGTGACTGTGTAGCTCATTTAAGTTACCTTCTCATGACCTGGCAAGCAGAAGCTATCACTTCATTTTTGGCCTTGGTCTAATGGTCACGACAATCAATATTGAAAGTCTTTCTGAGATTTGGATCAGGCAGTTTTATAAAAACTGCTTCTTGGCCACTGTTTAACTTTACTTTTTTTTTCCCCCCCCCAGTGTTGAAACTCTGAAAGGAGCCGATGAGTTGCCCTCCCTCAGTTTGCTGCCTCCCCTTTGGGGAGTGTGTTTAATGTTCGCTCCTTGGCTTTGCAGAGGGGAAAATCCATTAATGCGCCACCTCACTTGAATTGCTCTTGTTGGAAAGTGATTAAAAGCTTATTGCTGCCTCATCTCGCAAATGGCATGCGTTCTGGTTCTCATTTGCTGGGCAGCCCGTCGACTTGTCAAAGTACTCCGTAGAACAATTCAAATACTCAAAGCAGCGATGCTGATCTGAAGAGCTTATGTACTTCCTTGCTAGCGATTCTGTGCTTTTCTGTGCTGGAAACATGATTTGTGAGTGGGCTGTGGCTTTAACAAGGGAAGGCAAATCTGCTTCTCTGTGTATTTCCTTTCCACCTCTTCCCTTATCCCCTCCCTTTCCCTCTGTGAGGCTATTTTTGCAGTGTACCTTCACTGGTGAAATGAGCTCCCACAGCAAAGTGAGGGAAAGAGAAAAGGGGCAAGGGGAGAGGTGTCGCAGTCCTTAGTCTGCAGATGTCATACATAGGCCCTGTTCAGAAAATGCAGCATGTATGTGGGTCAGCAGTCCCTGCAGATTTTTATTCTTTATAGCCATTTCTATCAATGCAGGACGTCACACAGCGGGTTCACACGGTGCTGTGCTTCTTGTAGACTGAATCGTTTCTACCCTTGCTGCAGTCTGGAGGTAGCAAGTGCCAGCTGATCGATGAAGATGGAAGTGAAAGCAAGCGATACACATGCGATGGTGATCCTGCCCCAAGGCATGCTGTTTATTGATCTGGGAAAACACTGCCGTGACCCTATCAGAGGACAAGGTTTTCAGTGCTCTTTCTGGATGTGATACCCAAGGAGGTTTTTTCCCTCTGCGCGTGTTTCTGTGCAGGCATGTGCCTGAAGCAGAGGTGTTTCTCTGTGCTGTAATGGGGACTGAGGACAGCTGGGTGGGTGGGAACATGTGCAATCACGGAAGAAGCTTCCTGCAGCTGCCCTGCCATGTACTTCAGGAGAAAACAGCTCTTCTGGTCATTTGCTGCCATCGAGAGCTACCAAGTGCATGGGAAGGTACTGGGTTCCCTGCGGTCGGCACTGGTCCTGACTGGGTAGCCTCCCCCAGCAGCCAGTGCTGTACGCCCCTGTCAGTTGTTAGGCGGACATCTGCAGCTGGACTGTGTGGCACGTTCCTCTGATCCGTCCATTCTCCACCTTGCACAGCAACACATTGAAAATCCTGAAATGTGCTCTTTTGATTGCTGTTAATGTTCAAAAATCTTGTTTTGGTCTGGTCAGCAAGGCATTTGGAAAACAGCACTGTTGCACTGTGAGAATAAACCAGGTTCCCATCCTTCCCCCTACCCCCCACACTGTGTAGGATCCAGACCTTTTCCCCCAACCCCCCGATGTGTAGCTTGGCTTCGTTCATTTTGCTGCCTCCTACCAAGAATATAGCAACCAACTGCGACGTGTGCTGTGTGCTCCAGGCCAAAGAAAGTTTTCAGTGGTCCCAGTGTGTTTTATGCAGCCTTGCACCATGGTACATTTGGGAAGGAACACTGCGATGATGTATCAGAAGTTACTGACGATGAGGTGCTACTGGTAGTGCTTTCTTTTCAGTGTCTGGTTTGGGAAAGAATAAACGCCAATATTCTAAGATACAGAACTATTAGAGAAAAATGTGTGCGAGGTAAGGAGCGCCATGCTGCATTTATGGCTAAATGTTTGTTTTCATTTCATTCAAACTAGAAAGTAAGCAGAGACTGTTTAATCTCCTCCTCCCGCCTCTGCCAGGGGCTTTCTCAGCTCTGGGGCCCTTCCCGAGGACAGCCCCACCAGGTGGGTGCAGTCAGCATTGCAGGCAAGAACAGGCAGCAGCCACAAGAGTCAGCACTGGGGGAGAGCTGGGAGCCCGGAGAGCCTCCCAGGGTCCCCAGTGCCAGCCTAGCCCCGTGTGTGTGAGACAGTGCCCAGAAGAGTGGTTTTGTATCCCTTTTCCCAAAGAGTTAAATTTCCCTTAAAGCAGTAACCACTGGACCCCCTGCTTCTTGCTGGACTGCAAGATATCCAACAGATACTTTTGGAAATGTCTGTGATTTCCTGCATTTTTCCTGAAAAAGGCAGGTTTTTAACTCTCTTAATCGCCTCTATTTTAATCAAGGCGTTGCTCAGTATCAACACTTAAACCAGACGCATGACATCCAAAGCTGACTTGGGATCCTTGTTTTGCCATCTGGAGAGCCTTGCACACAAACTTGTCCCCGGCTGTGTTGGCCGCTCGGTGGGTGAAGGTCACGGGTGACAGGGCAGGACTCCTTTCTGGTGCTCCTCCAGCCCTGTAGGCCAAGGATAAAGCCCTAACACCCTCGTGTGATAAAGCCTTAACACCCCAGTGTGCTGCTCCACGGACATGAGGATTCCTGCCTAAGCTCACCACACGTTTCATTGCCATGTGGCTCTTGGCAGGATATGAACGGCTCTGCGGTGCTGGTGGTTCCTCCCCTCTTTCAGCAAAAACGGCAGATTTCCTTCCTGTTGGGCCTGCCTTAATTCCAGCATCTTGGGGATTGAAAGCTGGAGCAGCATGTGTGCCAGAGACACTCCCGCTGCTTGGCTGGTGCCCACCAAGGGGAGTCTGTCTTCAGCCACGATGGTCATTTCCAGGGAAAAGAGCTTGTTTTATCGAGCAGGACCCTACAGGGAGAACAGGAGAGCAGGGATGCAGACCCAACATTTGCCACAAGTCCAGTGGAGCAGGTTGCTCAAAGGCAGCCCGCTGTGACTTTCTGTGCTGCTGGGCCTGTGGGGATGGTCGGGGGACAAAGGATTAAACCTGAGCTACCTACCTGAAATACAGCTATCGCTAGCCCCGGTGCAAGTGGAGCCAGGAGCTGGTCCTGAATCCCATCAGTGCAGATACGTGCTGGGAGACAGAGACAAGTGAGTCTGTAGGGGAAATTGGTGACTTGCACAGGCTTCTGCTGTCGGCCAGAGGGCAGCAAGTGCCAACGCTGCCTCCAGCCGTGCAGCTGCTCCCGCGTGGCCATGGGACGGGGCAGCTCTCAGAGCCCGGGGAAGGGCCTCTCACAGCTCCACTTCATCTCCTCTGCCAGCGTCCGGGTCCAAACGCGAGACATTGGACAACCCCCCCTGCCTCAGGCACCCCTGGGTAGAGACATCTCACCTGAGGTTCAAGCGCCTCTGGCTCCCATGTTTCAGTTTTCAACTCCTGAGCTCAACAGGAAATAGTTCAATGTTTTTATAGAGATGTTCAAGATCTAGAGGAATTCAGATGATCAGGGAAAAAGAAGAAGAAAATTGGAAAAGGATTCCCCAAAGTCTCCTTTGCAAAGAAAGGGCAAAGGCCAATCAAGCCTGGATGAACAGGGGGACTGTTCAGGGCCCGGACCAACACAGGCAGACGCTGAAGGCTGTCTCCCCTCCCTGCAGTAGCTGGAAAAGCCTGTTTCAAAACAGCCAAGGAAAGAAGGGCACGAGGAGTGACTCTGTCCTGAGCAAAGCACACTCTGCTCCACTCCCCCTCCACTGTGCTGGCGCTCAGGCCAGGCTGCTCTGCTCAGCTGCGCGCTTGCTTGTGATGTGAAGGGGAAATTCAAGCTGTAACCGCTCAGCGGTGGTCATTTGTGACCAGGGGATGATCTGGCATGGAGGGCGAGAAGCGGTTAAGCAGGCTGGGAGCAGGAATGCCAGAGCCAGAAGGACTCCAGGTCAGGGAGGGAAGTTTCCTCAGCGCCCTGTTTCTTGTGAGACTTCCAAGGGTGCAGGGTGTAAGGGCCATCCCTCCAACAGTCATGCCAACTTTTGTCAAGTTCAGGTTTTCCGCAGCCAACAGAATTAAAGGCGAGTAGGAAATGTCGTTGTTCCCCGGCCATTGATGGTGCTATTTATAATCTGCCCAGCTGTGCGCATTGCCTTTTATTCAAATACAGTTCCTTCCTATGCTCCTGCCTGGCTGCCAAAGTTTGCTGGAACAGAGTGCTTATACAAGGCAGCGTAGTCATTACAGCCAGAAATGCCATGCCATACCATCCGATTCGAGTGGTTTGTTTGCATCTGGCTATTAGGAACACCACCACCATGTCTGTGGATTTCTTGAGTTGTAGGTAAAGCTAGTTACAGTCCTTCAGGTTGGGCTGACGTATGAGGGATGTTGGGTTTCATGAAAGCATGCGCTAGTTGCATTTGTCCTCCTGCAACACATAGAATATCAGGGGAGGAAACAGAATCCCCCAGAACAAATACAAAGCTAATTCCCACCCCAAAGCATCAGGTTTTAGAATACCCCCAGAAGACTGAATAGGTTGACATTTTTCTTCTGGTTTGAATTGTTGTTGTTTTCATTCTGGGGTAAGGACTTTAATGTGCAGTTATTTGATTGGTTTGTTTACTCATTGGTTTTATCATCTTTTTTTCATTCCCCTCACAGAACAGACAGATCTCCTGTACGAATCCGTGCAGCTGTCGTGGTTTAACCCCAGCCAGCAACTAAGCACCACGCAGCCGCTTGCTCACTTCTCCCTGCCTCCCCCGGTGGGATGGGGAGGAGAATCGAAAACAAGTGAAACTCGTGGGTTGAGGTAAGAACAGTTTACTAATTGAAATAAAAATACAATACAATAAAATGATAATAATAATAATAATAATAATTTGTAATGAAAAGGAAGGTAACAAAAAGAGTGAAATAAAACCCAAGAAAAGACAAGTGATGCACAATGCAATTGCTCACCACCTGCTTAAATCACTGCTTAAATCACTAACCCCCTAACCCCCTAACCCCTAACCTAAGCCCCTAAACACTAAATTCTAACCCCCTAACGCCCAAACCTGCTAACCCAAACCCCCTAACTCCCTAACCCCCTAAACCCCTAACCCCCTAACCCTTAAGACTAAGCCCCTAACACTTAACCCTAACCCCCTAACCCCCTAACCCTCACTCCCAAACCACCTAAACCCAAACCCCCTAAACACCTAACCCTCTAAACCCCTAACCTCTAGCCCTAACCCCGTAACACTCTAAACACTAACACCCTAACCCCTAACCCCCTAACCCCTAAACTCTAACCCCTTAACCCCCTACACCATAACCCTAAAACCTAACCCCCTAAGCCCCTAGCCCCTAACCCACTAACCCCATAACTGCCTAACCCCCTAACCCTAACCCCCTAACCCCTAATCCTAACCCCCCAACCCCTAAACCCCTAACCCACTCACCCCCTAACCCCTAACCCCCTAACCCCAAACCCTAACCCCTAACCCTAAACCTAATCCCTTAACCCCCTACACCCTAACACTAAAACCTAACCCCCTAACCCCCTAACACCTACCCCTAACTCCCTAACCCTGTAACCCGTAACCCCCTAACCCCTAACCCCCTAACCCCCTAAACCCTAACCCTAAACCCCCTAACCACTAAACTCTAACCCCCTAGCCCCCTAACCCCCTACCCGCTAACTCTAACCCCCTAACCCCCAAACCCCAACCCCCTAAACCCTAACCCCTTAACCCCCTACACCCTAACCCTAACCCTAATCCCCTAAACCCCTAGCCCTAACCCCCTAACACCCTAAACCCCCAAACCCCTAACTCCCTAACCCCCTAACCACTAATGCTAACCGCCTAACCCCCAACCCCTAACCCCCTAAACCCTGACCTAACCCCCTAACCACTAACTCTAAGCCTCTAAACCCCTAACCCGCTAACCCTAACCTCGCAACCTGTAACCCCCTAACCCCTAACCCTACCCCCCCAACCCCCTAAACCCTAACCTTAACCCCCTAACCCCCTACCTCCTTAACTCCCTAAACCCCTAACCCCCTAACCCATAATGCTAAACCCCTAACCCTTTAAACCCTAACCCCCTAACCCCTCACACCTACCCCTAAGCCCCTAACCCTGTAACCCCTTACCCCCTAGCCCCCTAAACCCTAGCCGTCTAACCCCTAACCCCCTAAACACTAACCCTAGCCCCCTAACCCTGTAAACCATAACCCCCTAACCCCGTAAACCATAACCCTAACCCCCTACACTCCCTTACTCCCTAACCCCCAACGCCCTAATCCCCTAATCCCCTAACCCTGTAACCCCTAAACCCTTAACCCCTAACACCCTAATCCCCTAACCCCTTACCTGCTTATTCTAACCCCCAAACCCCAACCCCCTAAACCCTAACCCTAACCCCTTAACCCCTACATCCTAACCCTAAAACCTAACCGCCTAATCCCCTAACCCCCTAACCCTAACACCTAACCCCCTAACCCGTAGCCCTAACCCTCTAACCCCCTAACCCCTAACACCCTAACCCCCTAAACCTTATCCCTAACCCACAAAACCCCCTAACCCTCAACCCTAACCCCCAACCCCCTAACCCTAACCCAAACCCCCTAACCCCCTAACCTCAAACCCCTAACCCCCTAACCCCCTAACTCCCTAACGCTAACCTCCTAATACCCTAAACCCTAACCCCCTAAACTTTAACCCTAACCCCCTAACCCCCTAAACCCTAACACCGTAACCCCCTAACCCTAACTGCCTAACCCCTAACCCCCTAAACCAAACCCCCTAAACCCCTAACCCTTTAACCCCCTAACCACCACCCCCTATCCCTAATGCCCTAAACCCTAACCCCCTAACACCTACACCTAGACCCCTAACCCCGTAACCCCTAACCCCCTAACCCCTAACACCCTAACCCCCTGAACCCTAACACCCTAACCCGTAACCCCCTAAACCCTAACCCTAACCCCCTAACCCCCTAACTCCTTTACTCCCTAACCCCCTAAACCCCTAAACCCTAACCTAACCCCCTAAACACTAAACTGTAACCCCCTAACCCCCTAACCTGCTAACCCTAACACCCTAACCCCTAACACCCTAACCCGTAACCCCCAACCCCCAACCCTGCACCCCCCCAACCCCCCACCCCAACCCCCCCACCCCCCGCACCGCCCCCACCCCCCACACCCCTCCCAACCCCCCACACCCCCCACACCCCTGCACCCCCCAACCCCCCCACCCCCCCACCCCTCCCAACCCCCCCAGCCCCCCAACCTTCCCAACCCCCCCACCCCCCACCCCCACGCACCCCCCCACACCCCACACCCCTCCCAACCCGCCCCACCCCCCACCCCCACGCACCCCCCCACCCCTCCTAAGCCCCCCCACCCGCCACCCTCCCCACTCCCCCAACCCCCCCCACCCCCCACCCCCATGCACCCCACCCCCCCCACCCCTCCCAACCCCCCACCCCCACGCACCCCCCCACCCCTCCTAACCCCCCCACCCCCCACCCCCCCCCACCCCCCCAACCCCCCCAACTCCCCAACCCCCCAAAGCCTAACCCTAACTCCCTAACCCCCTAACCTCCTAACCCCCTATCTCCCTAACTTCCTAAACCCTAACCCCCTAACCCCAACCCCCTAAACCCGAAACCCCGAACCCCCTAAACCCAAACCCCCTAACCCTAACCCCCTAACCACCTAACCCTAACCCTTGAAAAATGTCACAAATTCAGGTCGGCTACTCCTCCTTTACTTTTTTCACAGGAGGTTCCATTTGAGCAGATTTTTCACGATCGGTGTCCACCTTCTCTTGGGAAGCTTTAGCTCGTTTTAGTATATTGTCTTTCTTCGCAGGAACAGCCACTTCTACTTTCTGCTTTGTCTTGTCCATTTTTGGACCAAACCTCTCTGGAGAAAACTTCTCGCTCTTTACTGGAGGTCGAGGTTGAGCGCCAACAGCACAGCCCTTGTAAAACTGGTCATACCGTTCTGTATAGTTCCTTTCCCATCCTCTGTATCTTTCCTTTGCAAATGGATCTCTGAAGTCAACAGATCTGCCGCAGTAAGCTTTCATATTGTATGCTGGAACTTCTGTGTATCTGTTAAAATACTCCCTTTCTCCTTCCCCTTGAGGTATAGTCCTTTTAGTGCGAGACTGGTCTCTAAATGCTGGAGACCTTGACCGTGAATGGCATCTTCTGTATGGGGGTGACCTTGACCTTGAGCGAGGATAACCGTGTGACCTATTGCAAAAAACCACTATGTCATTTCTGCTTATGACAGATGCACTTTAGTGTAACTGCAGTCCGATATGCTATCGAAATACAAACACGAAAAACAACGCAACTTCCTTGAGCCAAATCCTTACTCCTCTCTAAGTCCCCGTTGTTCTCTGTAAAACTCCTCCCTAGACAAGGGAGGCCAAGAGCATCCTGGCTTGTGTCAGAAATAGTGTGGCCAGCAGGACTAGGGAACTGGTTGTCCCCCTGTACTCGGCGCTGGTGAGGCCGCACCTCGAATACTGTGTTCAGGTTTGGGCCCCTCCCTACAAGAAAGACACTGAGGTGCTGGAGCGCATCCAAAGAAGGGCAACGAAGCTGGTGAAGGGTCAAGAGAACAGGTCTTATGAGGAGCGGCTGAGGGAACTGGGGTGGTTTAGTCTGGAGAAAAGGAGGCTGAGGGGAGACCTCATCGCTCTCTACAACTACCTGGAAGGAGGTTGTAGCGAGGTGGGTGTCAGTCTCTTTTCCCAGGTAACAAGTGATAGGACGAGAGGAAACAGCCCCAAGTTGCGCCAGGGGAGGTTTACACTGGATATTGGGAAAAATTCCTTCACCGAAAGGGTTGTCAAGCACTGGAACTGGCTGCCCAGGGAAGTGGTTGAGTCACCATCCCTGGAGGTATTGAAAAGATGTGTCGATGTGGCACTTAGGGACACGGTTTAGTGGTGGACTTGGCAGTGTTGGGTTTACGGTTGGACTCGCTGATCTTCAAGGTCTTTTCCAACCTAAATGATTCTATGATTCTGTGAAGGAGGTGCTTGTGTCACTGAGACGGTATTTGAATGAGCCGTTGGTACTGCTGTTGGTACCCAAGCTGATGACCTGTTTGCAGCAGCTGGGGGATATCCTGGAGCGGGGAGAGTGTACCCAGCAGATGGAGGCTGACCAGGTGGAAACTGAGGAGGAAACGGTGGTGGTGGTACCCCGGGTGGAAGAGGAAGTGCATGGGGCGGTGGAGGATACAAGGGAGGTGGAGGCACAGGCGCAAAGACTGGTGTTGACGCTGGTAGTGTTGGGGCCTGAGTCCTTTGGGTACGTTCACTGTGCGGGCGTCCTCGATTTGAACTTCTAAAGAAACCCCAAAACATGTGTCACTGTTTGTTACACTCGGCCTTCATTTTAGAGAGGAAAGCGAATGAAGCGGGAGCATGGTGGCGAGCACTTCTTGTTCTCAACAAGCAGCATTCTTCTCCCTGCTTTCTGTTCATTTGAGACTACACTCATTTCTTCGTCCTCATACTTGCCTTCCACATCCTCGCCCCCAACACTTCCCTCGGTCTCCTCTCCTTATACTCAGCTTTGCGACTGTGGATGGAGGCTGCCCATGCTTCACAGAGACTCCCATCTCCCAGGTGCCCAGGGCCCACCGCTCCTCTGCCACTCCTTCATACACTTACTACCTCACACTTCTGATCTTCAAAGTACTGCACAGGTATTAACTAATCTTCTCTCAAACTTCTTTTAACTTCTTCCACCTACGCTTCCTATGTTGTTGCCTCACGAGGATGTATTTGGCCTACTTTAAAGAATCTTACTGCAAGCACAGATCCCCTTTGTTAAAGCCAATTCAAATTAAGGCATTCAAAAATTAATTGCCACGGGTATTCTCCGCAACTATCTGTGCCTACTTATCTCATTCTAAATCAGCTGTTGTGGAAGTTACGTGTTACGGCCTCGTTTAACAGGTTCCAAGTAGTAATAGATTGCATTTCTGTAGAATACTTACAGTTCCCAGCCTGGTCTGCCACCTGCTGAGCGAACTGTACTGGCCCTCACTGGATGACCTTTTGGAGTGGGGAGAGGAAAGAGAAAACAATCCCATTCGGTTTATCTGAAGATAATTTTTTAAAAGGAATTCAAAAGTTAGAGTTACTTACCAGTTGTGGGTACTGATTGTCCTTGGGGGCCCAGAAGGCTTGGTAATGCTGGTTCTCTTAGCACAGGAACCTGATAGCCCTTGCGAATAAATGCAAACAGTTGGAAAAGAAGCTCTACTAAAATACCAGAATCACTGCATATGTTGAAATAAACCTTACCTTCTCTTCCAACAGGCTGCTCACTGACAGAGAGGAAGGTTTAGAAAGTTCAGCGGCAGTCAGCAGAGCAGCAGGAGGTGTACCAGTCGTCAGTGGTGGTGGAGGTGGTGGCGGCTGCTGCTGCTCTTGCTGCTGAATCTGCTTAAGGAGCCCTTTTGTGTAGCCAGTTCCATTTCTGAAGTTGTTCACAGCCTAGAGGCAGAAAAACATTGACCAAAAGGTAATATGAAACTTCAGGAGATATACGAACAAAAGCCTCCACAGAGTAAAATTACTTGTGTATTCCTGTAAACGCTATCAATCCTAAAATAAACCAACATCCAGATAGATGAACGCATCCCATGAAACACTGATGCTAATGACTGGTAACTCAGAGTGCCTGTATTACAAGTACTTCAGTGTTAACACCAAATTTGAAAGTGAGGCAATGCTGTTAAATAAAAGTGCGACCTGAACTTGCCAGATTGTCTCCAAAGAGCTGTAAGCTTCTGTAACAACAGAGAATGGATTTGAAAACTAAATTTAGCCTTATTCAATTTAGCCTTGCTTAAGGAGATGGCAATTAATAGTTTCTTCCCTCTCAGCTTTTTACGAAGAGACTTTTCTTACAAACAGTTTACGGACAAGTCACCATGTTACCTGGCGTAGGCACTCGTTGGCAACTAAAGCATCAGGAGAAACATCTGTCTGACGACACGTTGGGCACGTATGTTCCTCAGAGTCCAGTAATGCTGTTCTAATACCTGTGAATAATTGGAATCATCCAAATAGTTTTTAGCCAAACTAAGGAAAATGTGGTGGTTTTAATCAATTATAAAAACCCGCATATGATGAATGGGTGAATACGGTCTTGAATTGAGAGCATGAAGCTACAAATGTTCAACAGTGTAAAAAAGTTCTAGCATGCAGCAAAGAACTGGACAGTTTTGATATTTCCCTCTCGTAACATTTGGAGAGGTAGACTAGGCCGTGTCTTGATGTTTCGGCTAGTCTTTTTTCCACTCTCCAGTACAGTGAGAAGGCCCCAAGCTCAAGCTTCATGAATAAAACCCATCTCAAAAAACCATTACCAGGCTCGAGTTCTGAAGGTTTTAACCACCTCTCCCCTGGAGAAGAAGGTGCATTAAATGCCTAACTAGCCCTTTGCTGCAGACCACAGTAAGGCACCAGAGATGCCTACGTAAGTCTGGAGGAGAGACAGGGCTGTGGACAAACTAAATGCCTTCAGTATCCAATACTCTAATCCCCTGCACAATGAGGCACTCTTCTCAGACTCGTCCTTCCACATGGAAGGAGGATTTCACTAGATACCTGACAAGGGAAAAAAGCTTGCTGCCTTTTTTTTTCCCTTTAGATGCTTTCCTCTTCAGGGTATACTTCAGTATTAAACAGAACTGGGAAGAAAGTAATTTTGTTCTCTCCTATTTCTGCTTTCACAAGATCAGCTGTGATGTTTTAAACTAACAAACATGGGAGTAACACTTACATTCGTCACAATAACTGTTTCCACAGCAGGGAATAACAACTGCATCGGTCATTGTATCTTTACAAATGAGACACAACAAATCCTCTGGAATACGGTCGTCTGAGGAGGAGGAGGAGGACGGCTCCTCTGGTGAAAAGGGAGGCTTTTCCTTCTTTCCTCTAGCATAAGCTTCCCTGGAGCGGGGGTGGGGAAGGAAAAAGAAAAAAGTTAAAGATGGGTAAAGGAAAACTTTTCCAAGCTTTGGATTTTATCCAAGGAAGATAATAGATGGAATTCTTCTCGCTCCACAGGAGCCTTCTAAAATGTAGGCATGTAGTTTAAACTACTTCCCTGTAGCCACACCACTAGAAGAGGGAGGGGGGAACAACTTTCCTTCTGCAGAACTCTCCCATTTGTTCGATCAACTGCGAAATTACCTCAGACTAGAACAATGATTTTTCGACAGCCACAAACCAGGTGAAATGAATCCTGAGATTCATGGATCTCAAAAGGAGATCCCTGACAGAAAAACAGAAGGGCTACCGAGTGCATTGTCAAACAGCCACTGCTGTCAGCACCCAGGAGGATTCTCTTAGTTTAGTGCAACAGGAAAACTCCAGTCTGTTTCACACATGGGATTGGATAAAAGTCAGAGGGGGGAAGCCTCAGTCCAACAGCTATTTGTTAAAGTTTGCAAGAAGCCTTTGAAACGCAACACAGAAGCAAAAGGAGCTTTCAAAGAGAACGACTCCCCTGTAAACACTACGGAAATATTTGGCAGAAATACGCATTCTTAGCATACCCCGAGTTCAAGCAACTTCCTGGGGCATCGACAGCAGCACCACCCTCGTTTAAGACTAGAAAGCATCACAGATAGGAAGGTTAAGATACAACGACAAGGCTTCCTCCCCTGTGATTACAGATGCTGGCCAACTTGCTTGCATTGCCACGCAGGCATTTACGCGTGCTTTCTCTCGTTCCCTTTTGGGTCAGTCCCATTAATTCCATACTTACGCATTAATAATTGGTATTGCATATTTTCCAGTGTTTGTCAGCATAGCACCCTTTGTATTGGGATCTTTCACCTCCATCATGAAACTCCTTGGAATCCCTGTGCTCTTCTTCATTCTGGGAACAGGCTCAAAATCTTTCTCCTGTTAAGCAAAGAAATGCAGGCATGGCTCACCTCAAGAGCCACACTTAAAAGGACATTTCAATGATTCTTTCAAGCACCAAAAGCCTTTCATCCTCTCCTTTTACCTCGCCTAAGGCTTCCTCGACTGAAAGACTTCTTTTCCTCACTGAATACAGCCAGGATGTTCCAAAGGCTTGAGCAGTGTTTTGAACTCAGTCGACATTCTTTGGCTTAACTTCAGGTTCCTTAAGGGTGCAACATCCCTTGGCTCACCACCCACCCCGAGAAGAGACACAAACCCGCTCTTCCTCCAAAGCCAATTCACAGTGAGGGCTCCATTCAGGGCTCTCACTCAGTCACGGGACAAACCGCTATTCACCACCTGTACTTGAAGGCTGAATTCATACCTCAGGCACATACGTGCAGTCCCTAAGGTTAAATGGCATGACTACTCAACCAGAGACTTGTGTAATTAAACCATGCAAATATTCAAGAGAGGGGGTCAACAGAAACGTCTTCTTTTCATATGAAATAGTACAAACTGTGAACTGTCATTAGAAAGAGTTAAAACCAGGAAAATTTCCAGTAATATTGAAATAGGTAAAAATATGCATGAAAGTTCACAGAGAAAGATCGATGGACATATTTAATGTCTAGGACCTAGAAAAAAGAACATTTCACAGTTACAATTCCAGCCTGCCCTGGAATTTTGAAGGGCTTTGCAACATTGCCATATAACCTCTGTATTTCACCCCAAGAGAAACAATTCTTCACATGAGTAGTCATTTATTTGTTACCTAACGGCCAAGGTAAAAAAATTAAAAACTAAGTAACGCCACAAGTCCCCCACAATCTTACCCCATTTGTTGGGCAGTTCTTTCTATAGTGGCCAGGTTTTCCGCAACGAAAGCAAGTATATGATGGTGGAGGTGGACCCAAGGGTTTCTTCATGTAACTAAAAGGTTTTGGGGGAAAAAAAGAAAACAGTACGCATGTGTCTCTCGTGTTAAAACAAACATATTTTCCATAATCTTCAAAGAACAGATTTGACATTATCAACACTTACTTGATCGGATCATATTCACGGCAAGACTGTATCATCATAGCTTTTATTTTGTCTTCTTCGGAAGCATTGGCTTCAGCCAGATTGGCAGTCTGTTTAACAGGTAAGTAGTTGACACACACATTAGAAACACAGTTAAGCCCACACAGCCAAAGACAACACCACTCACCCGATCCTGTAAAGAGCAGCACAACGCTAGCCGAGGTTGCAGGAAAACACCTGCTTCTACAAAACAGAGTTGGGCTGAAGATGTTCTGGGCAGTCCTTGCGCCATCACAGGCTCTTTACGTGCCTGGCACCCTGCCTGAAAAGAGCATTCGGGGGCACTCAAAACCTTAGGCTCTCTTTGGACCTTCCACAAAGACTTGGGTAACCAATCCCATTTGCTTCCAAGTGCACTGAAGCTATGTCTAGAAAGAACTACGCTCTCCAGTCTTTTTCAACTGACTTTTAAGCTCCAGACCAGTTGAAAGAGAAGACGGCCACTGGACATTGGAGGGACAAAGAGGTGTGCGAGTATCATTATGGACATTTGGCAGCATTACAAGGACACACAACTTAGGAGTCGGGGAAGTTGGTTTTGCTTGCTGACATTCAGCTGCAGACACAGAAGCATGAAAAGGAATCAAGCTTTTTAGGATCCCTCAGCAAGCCAAAAGATTCTCTTCACTAGAAATTTGACCATCACGTGCTCTAGGCACTCCAAACTGCGTGTTCCCCCGCTACTCACTTCTTCATACTGTGTGATTTAACTCCAGTAAGCACAGCCTGCAGTTTTTGCCAGTTGACTGTGTCCTTTTAACACACAAATTGTCACATAGACCTTATCCAGAACTAGATCTTCACATTATTGAAGCCAGCTGATTTTTTTTTAAGTAGTATTTGTTCAAATGTTTTTATTACACACTGGTCCAGATACCAGCAGGGTCTAAGGGAGTGACTCTAAATGATTTGGACCTTCAAGCACCTATCATTCAGATCAACCACTCATGTTTTCCTTCTTATATGCATTCATTCACAAAAGCAACCAACGAGTTTCAACGTTTTATTAAATGGTTGTTTCATAGGGACAGTTTTTTCTCAACAGTAACATAATCCAGATCGACATCTATGAAAGCGTGTCCATTAACATTTACAGAAAGCTTTACAGATACTTGACTAATTTGTTTGAACCCAAATGGTTTACAAAACACATCCAAAACCCACAAAACATTACTAGGAATAGACCAAAACTCAAATACGGCATTTCATACGTAGTAATAATCAAACAGAAACCTTTGAACAACACATTGCCTGCATGCTAAGCCAAGCCACTCTGCACTAAAGAGGTTAGAGTAAGTAACTGTTTTGAGCTGCTTTATCGTTATGTTCCTGCATTTTTTGGAAATGCTTAAATTTTCTCGAAATTTTAAATGAGTACGCCACTTGGACAGTTTTTCACATTTTAGAGTAAAACTTCACATGAGTTTACGGAACCACGGACACGGTTAGGGACAGCACTAATGGAGACCAATTTCTTTTGGTGGCTACCTTCCAAACTAATTTCTTTTTTTTTTTTTTTTCTTCCCAAGGGTCCACAATTTAATTTCTGCAGTGAGAGAGGGAAGAAGTTACCAGTGGGAAGAGATTTCTCTTTCTTGGAAATGAACTCCAGCCTTTCTTTTCAGAAGAAAGAACTAGCTCCTCTGCATTAGGCCCTGCCTCCTCCAATCTTTGTCACTTGAAAGACTAGGAATTTAATTGGCTAGCACTATGCCTTTTCCCAAAGTGCCATCGCTAGTGCTTTCCCAGACAAAGTTACACACTGTTGAGCAAAAAATGCCAGCAGTTCCATAGCAAAACATGGCATTACAACAGTTTCAGCAGGTCACATCTGCTAATATGCCACACATACCCATTGGTATATTCCTAGAAACAATTCGGTACGTTTACACAAGTTACACAGTCTGCGTTCAAACCAATCAGATTGTGTTGTCCACTGTCTGTACACTACAATTTATGAAATTGTGCAGCATTCAAAGAATGGATCTACAGTGACTAGAAGTTCAAAAACAGCCAGGCAATTGTCCACGTTCCAGAAACGCTTCTGTTGTGGCTGTTGCAAACCCCCCTGAAATGTCCGTAACTTACAGCCACTTAAATTCTTCTGTAAAAATTGTGGTAGCTTCCAACGCAAAATTAACGAAACGTATGAAAAATGGTAAAGAGCTTCTGAAGGGTTTCTTCTTTGTGCCTTGAAGATGAGTAATACTGCAACATTACGCTGAGGCTGATAAGGTACTCCCCTTCTATCTTCCCAACTGGGAGCTACTCTTTACAGGATAGTATCAAAAGATACACACTTTTCAAAGTCAAAATAAATACTTTAAATTATTAAATATTAAATTACAGTTTTCTTCACATGACAACAGTTACCCAGCTATAGATCACAGTAGAACATTTAAAAATACAAAGCAAAGACTTTTTTTGGTTAAGTATTGGACAAGAATATCTATATCTACCTTGATAAGCTGGGCCAGAGAAAGAGACGCAGAAGAGTCATCAATCTGTTCACAAAAAAGTAAACACATATTCAAGTTCTACAATCAAAACATAGCCATAGTTAACCTCTACTGTAGTCTGAAAGTCTGCGCTATATCCTCCGAGGGTCACTGAAAGGGGCATTTCCAACCTAGTGTAATTTGGATTCGTTCAAAACAAAGTCCAAAGCTATGACAGCTCAAGAGTGCCTATGTGGTTCATGAGAAGAAACTAAAATAAGCAAACCCGCCTGAGACCAACTTAGTGCTCCACAATATCTCAGAGAGGGACCCTTGGCAAATGCTCACAACTGCTTACAAGTCGAAGGGGTAAGGAAGCTCTCCGTTTCCAGCTAAAGAGGATTTTTAAAAAATACTGCAGTTTATTTGAGAAGGAAGCATCATTACAGGAAACTTATTTTCCGTGTAGTTTGCAAATTAATCAGTACATCTCTCATCATGGATAAATGCACACAATAGAGTTGCCTGTCAAAAGAAAGCACAGGCACATCAGCCCTGAAACATGAACTCTGCCCCTCCCATCACTAAGTTTAAAAATGCCAAACTCACCATACCCCACGAGACCCAAATAAAAACACCAATCCAAAACATCACCCATAAAAGTAACCCACCACTTTGTCTACAAAGAAATAAACTGCTCCAATTCTTGAAATACAGGTATTTCCCATGACAGAGGAGCCTATCAAAACTGAGAAAACTCATTTCTTGTATTTTATTAGACCCCAGGCCATACTATCCAAATTAGTTTGGCAAGTGTGAGAATAGATATTATTCTCCTTGCTATCAGACCAAACCCAATTTTGGATGATGATGAAAACATGGATTCAGAGCACAGTCCTGTCATTTTTTTCTCCATTGCAACCACACTCCTCCCTCCCAGCTGCCTACTGGAACAGCTTGCAGGAATGAAGTCCTCAGGCCACTAGTTAGTAATGGACTGCAGTGTTTAATCAGAACTAAGACTGAAGGGCAGCTTGTCCACAAGTAAAAAGGGTAACTCTTATCTTGTTCCTTTTCCACTCTCTTGAATTGTATTATGCCACAAGCAGCAGTTAAGCTTACACTAGTAAAACATGATCAGAAAGACACTCGAGGCACTGCTTATTATGCCTTAAGTTGTTCAAAAACGTAGACTGAAATTGCACAAGGTAAACTGAACAGCTCTCCTCAAGAGGTCACGAAATGGATCAGAAGAGAGATGCAAACCCTTCCTTGGAAAAAGCTCTTGTCCTTTATGACCTAATGCAGTGGAAGAATTCAAGGGAGCAGTTTTAGCAGACTCGGGGGGGAAAAAAATCTACATGCAGAAGATGATTCCTCGCTCCAGTTAATCATGCCTTCTCTATATGGTTAGGAAAGCACACACAACATATTATTAAGGTCTTGAAAATGTGCCTTTGGAGAGGAACAGCCAGATCTGGAAAAAGAGACCTTCCTTCCCTTGCAAGTCGTACCAGAAGATTCAACTTTCCTTCTTTTCAGAACATTTTGTACCTAGTTCTGTTCAAAAGGAAGTCTGGCAAAATCAAGATCTAGACTGTCAAGATCTTCCTTCTGTTAAAAAGGAAGCGGCAAATCAAGATCTAGACCACTACCAGTCAAGTATTTCCTTGTGTTACTTAGATCTCTGGTCACCCAGATCCAACAAGGTACTGCAGGCAGAAGTTAAGAAAAATGACAGGGATTTTACCCACAAATGCTCCAGGCTCTAACCTTGTGCCAAAATTTGTAGGCTGGGTTTTAGATATTTTCATTTGCAGACAAACTTATTAAACTAAACTGCTTCATCAGATCAAGTGGAAAGAGCAAATGCAGAACTTCAGAATACCACTTTGTGTAGCAATGATATTTAAATTCATGGCAATCTAGTAAAGACAGTTATGTACTCAGAGGGGCCCAAACGATATCACCTCAATTACACAGCTTGAGGAACAAATACCCAACTATTTAAGGACATGAAAAGGAACCATTTAGCTGCACAGAACTGTCTGCAAAACGTATGGGATAGGTTGGTTTTGGTATTTGTTTGAACCCCCAAGTCAAAAGAAAGAAACAGTACCAAGTCGAACAATAATGGTTTCTCAGTGGTTTCTGATAACATTTTCAATAAGTATTTAAAATGAAAAGCTGAGGGATACAGAGTGAAAACGACAAAAAATACACTCCAAATAATTTTTATTGCAAGAAACAAAAAGCACACACCAACCTATACAAACATACGTATGACTAGCTATAGACAGACAGATGGAGAACATGGCACCATGTTCAGTTGTGCAAACCTTGAACCTACATGATCTAAAAACGATCATACGTTATCTGTACAACACAAAGTCATACAGGAAATATTCTAGCCTATTCCATATGAAATGCAAGGCATTACTAGGCACAAATACCAATATTCACATTAGAACTGTGCAAATGATAGCATTACTCAGTTCTTCCTAGGCTGAATCAAAGACATTGTATTTACAACATAGACTACATTTTACGGGAAATTATACTAAGGCACTGTTTGGAAAATTAATACAAATTAAACTCTAATTGTTTAGAGTTAAGTGCAGTGTGTAGAAAACAGTGTGAGGTTGTGGTTTTACATACGGCTTTTGATGTTCCACTCACTGGCTCAGTTCGACTTCTAGAAGAAGAAATAAAGGTGATCAAAACTTAAAATAAAGCACTGGTACCCAACAGAAAGCAGTGAAAACAGATTGTAAAACCTGAGCATCAAAACATTATGTTCTGATAGTCTAGTGAATGTGCAAATTTATTCGTATACATAAACTGTTCTCTCTCGGTACAGTCAGTGCAACTAAAAAAACCCCCCAAATCCCATTTCTGCTTTGTCACCAATTACCCTAAGACTTTCAGATATCTACCATGCTTAGCCATGAAAGTGCCAAAATACCAAATGCGTTACATATGCTATATTGACTCAAAATAGTAGCAGAAATGTCACCTGAAAGCAGTTCCTAGGGTTTTGTGTGATTGAGGATGCCCCGTGACAAAAAAAAAAGGTCTCAATTGCCAGAACTTGCTTTAAGATAATCTTAAAAATGCTACAATATTTTAGGAAATATTTATTACATTTGAAAACTGTATTTTTTTTGAAAAACATTTTTTTTTTTTTAAAAACCACAAGCTAATAACATCTCCTAATTGTGGTGGAGAGGCATCGCTTTAAGAAGGCTGGAAAACATGACCATTCAAACAATGCTAACGTAGCTGATATAGAACTGGACTGTATGAATACATAAATGACAGCAGGAATCCTGTAGTCAGGATTGCATTTGAATTTCTGTAATTTTAATCAAGACAGCTGATTCTCTGTCCTCTGTAAATCTTAGGAATACAGAATTAAAACCTGGAGCACAGATATCAGCTGCGAGTCAAAACAGACTTAGAAAGATAACTAGCACCATTTGGTAACGTGCTAAACTGCTTACTGAGCTTCAGGTTGGGAAAGGATTAACCATTCCTTCATTGTCCTCGCACAAAAGGCAATACGCTTTAGGATATTGTTCTTTTTCTCTTGCCTGAAACGGACATGGTCTTTAGGAAACTCACAGGAATCACTTATGAACGGAACCTCTGGTTTGCATGGTTCGCCAGCTGGCAACCCTTGGTCTTCCTCTACAGCTAGTGTGCAAAAACCCAGATGTGGGGCATAAGAATACCTGCCAGATCCCGCCCCCTCTCCTCCAAAAGCAAGAAATAGTCCAACACTGAGACTCAGACTCTTCTGAGATGGGAACAAATTAGAAGTTTACACTACAATGCCTATCTGTCTTTCCTAGAAAAGCAAACACATAGAAGAAGGAACCTCCCCACGCAGAGGGAACAGGATCTACAGCTTGGCTCTCAGAAAAATCAACCCCAAGAACAAACCCAAGAGGATCATCTTCAAAGTTACCATTGTTGCAGTTTGAGCCCCATGTCCCAGCAGGCCTAGAAATGTAAGTCTACTTTGGGACAGACACATTAAAATCTACCCCATGACAACACAAATGAACAGCAGCTTTCACAAGAAAGATACAACCGGAATGCCTCTGTAAGCTAATAGCCAGAAAAAAAGCTAACACACTGAAACCCCTCACAAGGAATACAATGCTTTATGGATACTTACCTGACATATGTTTTGCTGGTAGCTTTAACTCCTCCAGCAGGGAGTCTTCGAACAATTACTGATGAGTTCCTCGGAATCAGGCCGTTCTCATCTGTGTATTCTGAAAACAACACAAATACAGAAAAAAACATGAGTCGATTTGTAAGAACGTATAGTCGTATGGAATTACACAGCACTTCAGAGAATCCCTTTACAGATAGAAAAGCAAAATTTTATAGGTAACATTGCGCTTGTATCGTCTCAACACACTAACAGGACCTTTCAAGAAATCTTCAGGTTTGATAATCAAACACAAGCAGCACAACCTTCTTCTTTTTTTTTTCAATAGTGGGAATGCCAACAGCAAAACGGTCTCAAAGGTCACTAAAGGAGAGTCTGCTAATGCATGAGGTTCTTTCCTGATCTAGCTTCAGTTGCTTTTGCTTCTGTTAGGCTACAAAACCAATCCATCTCTGGAGAAAAACAAAGCACAGCAAAGTCTCACCTGCATAAACCAGATTCTAAAGTCTGACTCGCTTGCCCTGCAACAAAACAGGCACTTAGCTAAAGCATGACAACTCTGCGCCATTGCTTTCAGAGCTGTTCACTAACAACGATTCCCCTATGCTGCTGGTGCTCAAGACTGACAGAACACACAAGAGAGCCTGCCATCTCTGTCTATTCCTTGGAGCTTAGTCCATCAGCAACCACACTTCTCAGCTGCGCAGGGCTTTACATTTAAATGGAAACAAAACTGGCAGTGCTAGAATTTGGATCGCAGGCGTTTGGGGGTTTTTTGAGCTTGCTTTCACAAGTAGGGCAGAATTGGCTCCAACTGAAGGGGTACTTCCCCTCCTAAGCTAATCCTCTAGTTTGAATTAACCAAAGGGACAGGAATTCGTTCGATTCACTTTTTGCAGAGCAGAGAGACGCAAACAAAATTACTTACAAAGACAGCCTTGAAAAGCCTTTCGAAAACAGCGGGTGCCTGAAGCTATTCATGCTTTGCCTTGGCTTACACCATGTTAGTCTTTTGAAGAGGAGGAAAGCCTTCTGACCTTTTACATAAGGCCCAAACAAAAAAAAACAACTATCTGACACACTGTGACTGAGTCAGCTCCAAATGCAAGCATCTCTCCATAAGAATGGTTTTTCTATTGTTCTCACACAAGCTGGATATGACTAAATATATTTAAGTACTATCAGCAGCCATTCCCGGTAATCTGCCTACAGTTTTAAAAGCTAAAAGCCCTTACCTTTGCAGACCGATGGTCTGAAAACCAAAGATGCTGTCTATCTAGTCAAGCTCTCTCAGGGCAGTTTTGCTCAGTGGTCACACACAAAACAGGAATAGTTCACCATTAGTGCTCCGGTTCTCAGTATATTCCTCCTACAGGCAGGAACCTCTCTTAGACCAAAACACACCTTCCAGAAGACATGATTTCAACAATGAAAGGAAAATGTTACTTCTCTTTCCAAATGACAGAAGGCTGCTTTGAAAACTGAGAAATCATTTAGCTGAAACGAACTCCTGATCTTCCCCCCTAGGGAACCGAACAGCAAGCTTCCTCTGGACTTCAGAGTACTTTCCAATTGTAGGAGAAAGGACTACTAATGAGGAGAACAGAAGCTTTTAGAGAAGTCATCTCCTGAAACCAACCCCTAGAGCTCTTCTCCAAAGGAAAACCTAACCCTTACACAGCCACCTGTCAAGAAAGGCCTGGATGGAGAAGGAGCTCAAACAGTACTGAGGCCCAGACAAACCACTGGGAGATCATGCCAGCTCCAGTTCTAGAAGCCCAAAGCAGCTGTTTCTACCTGCTGAACGGAGTCATACAGAGTATTCTTTCTGGTCCACATCACAAACCACTGGCTTAAGATTTCCGAGATGCAGGATAAGCAACAGTGGCTCCACAAAAAGGCAGGTGTTTGCTACGCCTGTGCCAAACTGAGGATTGTGGTAGTTCCGCAGAAGGTTACGAGTGGCAGCACCTCTCCTAGACAGAGACTGTACCTATGAGGACAGCAACCAATGCATTTCTTCACAAATTATGCAAGCCTGCAGGGGTCAATTGGAACATGCACAACAGGTGTCTGATGCAAAAAGAGGAATAAATCCTCTTTTAGTATTTTGTGACAATTCATTGACCATTAGAAGAGAAGCATTGACATCTGCCTTCTGAAAAGACTACCCTTGCACGGGGGCGGGGGGAAGGGGGGGGGAGAGAGAGAGAGAGAGAGATGCTTGTTTTCTATCTACTTGTTAAGTGCACAGTGAAGAGAGCTCCAGCCATCTAATAACAGACTGATATAAAAATTAATTCACCTTAAGAGTCAATCAGTGCGCATTTAAATGGACCAACTGAAGAGTGACAAGAGCTTGGGGAAGTAAAGGCTTTTTTGGCATAGGACACTTATCACGGCACATATTTGTATTGATTTTTGTATTGATTTTGTTAAAGGTGAAGTCAAACAATGTGGACTAACAAGTTAACTTCTTTTTTTTTTTAAGTAGGAAAGGACTGAAGCTGGAGCACAATTCCTGAAGCCCCTGGAAATTTTTGTTTGCTCGATTTGAATTTAACAGATACCAGCTTAGTGTAACAGCTCTCAGACTAAACTGGCATCTCCCGGCAGGAACCTGTTCCCCACGGGCAGCAACATCCTCTAGCAGAGACTTGGCAACTGCCAGGACCTGCAAAGCAGTGTCGCTCTGCCTCACCGCATGACTCCACATCTGCAAAGTGAGCAGTGACGACTTTTCACACTCGTCCCAGCAGAGCTCCAAGAGAAGCTCCAAGGTAGTCCTTCTTTAACTTCACCTTTAGGCAACACCACATTTAACAGAACCTAGTGAAGCAGATACTTTGTCTCCGCTGGATTCTGATTCCATACGAAAACAAAGCAACACGCTTTGTAAAACTCCTACTATGTCTATTAGAGTAACACTTCATGCGGTCACATATTTATCAGCATGAAGTTTTCTTCTGCAACTTTGCTTCCCGTTCCTCACCTGCTAGAACAGAATCCACGTGTTTGGCCTATTTCAAAACACTTTTTCTTCTGGTGACGATAATTGGGCTCCGTCACAGTTTATTACCATCCAACATTCTGCTTTTAAGGCTCTGTTTTACACAGACCCAACTATCACAGGAGTGACGTCAGCCAGGTGGCCATTCAGCCTGCTAGCATTTGTCAAGCTGAAAGGACATTAGCAACTCAAGACAAAATTCAGAGACCCCTATGCAGCAAAGCCCTTAAAGCAAATGCAACATTTTTCACAAGCTCTTGACAATTTTCGTCACTACTACTAGAAGTAGTCTCTTCACCACAGCCATTCTCCTGAAAATAGTTTAAATACCTGTTGATAAACAGCCAGCTTTAGGTCCAACCACTTTAAAGGCTAGGGCTGAAGTTACAGTTACCGCAGCACACATATTCTTCTGTTCAAGTTTTAATACATGAAACAGGAAAAGGAAAACAAACACTAGTACGCATTTGAAAGAAAAGACTGTTGTAAGAGTGTCACAGAACCACAGAAAAAAGAAAACTAAGAAATTTAATGTGTAAGGAATGAAAACACAAGCCTCTCTCTTTCTGAAAAGTCACATCCCAAAGTCTTTAACTGCATTCAAACTTTTCAAGCTGGCAGACTACCAAACTGAAGTAGCATACTAAGGAATACGAAACCATTATAATCTCTGAGAATCAGGCACCATTTATTAGAATCAAAAGAATCTATGACTTCTCTAAGAACATTTCTGATGTATATTCACCATAAATGTTCTGCCATGAAACTTCAGGACTGCCCTGATACGGTTTACACGTAGTACGAGGGAAAAAAAACAACCACGGTTAGAAATGAAGGATGAAATCATGCTCAATAGCACCTGGATGACAATGTCTTTGGTGTAGACAAGACGTTACACGAACATGAAATTCCAAAGTATAATTCAGATACAGAGAACACTCATGTGCAACATGGCTTTAAAGGGTCTGCAGAGATTATAACTCACAAAGACACCCTTGATCCAAGATGTTGCTAGGGAGCAGTTTCTGCAACAGCCACAAAACCAGTTTTCCAATGCAGTGGAGTAAAGCAAGTCGAAGACAAAATTAAGTCACCCAAACCACTTTTTTTCCTTCAAATGAGCCATCTGTTCTATTTCTATCGCTTTCAGCTTTCTCCGCCAGATTTCAAAGAAATCTGGCAAGTTTGTTATTGTAAGATATCCTCCCACGTTTCCTTATCATTTTACCGAGAAGAATTGAGGAAAGCAAAACTTTTGGAAGCACTATATGTCGCACATCAACCACGCACTCTTCCACGCCTAGCTCCGCGTCTAAAACACAGATCTGAAGGTAGCTGTCAGAACAGCAACTACAAAAGAACAGCGACTACAAAAGAAGAGCTCTGTGAGGCCCCCAACACAAGTCACAGCCACCGATCGTGGCCGAATCGCATTATCGCTTCCCACCCAGCTTAATCCCCGGTGTCGCTTGCCCTCCCGGTCCCCCCGCACGCTGGCAGGATGGGCCCCAGGCTGACTCACGCTACATGGGGACGAGCCACAAAGAGCAGAGCGCGGCTCCCACAGGCTGCGGCCACCGTGGGGCCGTCTGCGACGCTGCCTGCCAGGCGGTCCCCGAGGCCCCGCGCCCACCACCCCCACGCACCTTCTTTGCTCTGGGCGTTGGTGATCTGCAGGTCGCAGTTAGCTGCCTTCAGCTTCTCACGGCCCATGATCTGCCGCTTGAGGTCGCGCAGGGAGATGTGGAGGCCGCTGAAGGAGACCGTATCGTACTTCAGCGCCGACGAGAACTTGTAGTGGACGCACGACATGGTCGGGACCAGGTGCTGCCTGCTCCGCGAGGGCGTCTGCTGCAGCAGGTGGTGTCGCGGCCTCCACGCCGGGTTAGGGCCCGCGGCAGCGCACGGAAGGGCCCAGCAAGGGGTGTGGGGCAAGCAGCACGGGCTGAGCTTGGGTGGGCTGGTGGTGCTCAGAGGCTGCGGCGCTCCACCATCACCAGGCCGCGCAGCCTCAGGCAGACTCGGCTGGCGGAGGCCTCAGAACTCCGTCCCAGCGGCGCTGCAAGGCCCCGGCCCCCGCCCCCACAACGACTCCGGCCCGCGGCCCTCAGCAATCGAGCTGGGCCGTGGCGACGGCGCCCACTCGGCTTCTCCTCACAGCCCAGGCAGGCAGGTGGACGACGGGGAGAGGCCCCCGCAGCCCCGGCTCGGCCTCCGCTCCCTCTCACACGCAGCGCTCCCAGGCCTGACCGCTGGCTACGGCAACTCGGGCGCCCCTGCCTCAGTGCTCTGCGGAGGGGTTTCCCAGCTGCCAACTGCACAGGCTGCCGCAAGCCTGTCGCTGCGCACAATGGCACAATGGCACACCACACCCGCTCCCCCTGCATCTCACATGACCCAGCGCATTATGACAAAAGGCCCACGTCACGTGGGCGTGGCGGCCCCGCCCTCTTCCTCCGAAAGCCAAGCGCCCCCTAGGGGAGGGGGGGGCTTGTCAGCCCCAGGCCTGTCACTGCCCGGTGTCCTGCCACCCCCTGGGCCTGTGCTGTCCCTCCCGTCACGCCACGGCCCTTCACCACCCAGCGGCACCTCCCGTCGGCCCCTGGGCCTCTGCTGGCTCTCCCAACAGCCCTGGGCCCATCACCGCCCGATGGCCTGGCACCCCCCAGCCTGTCACCACCCGCTGTCCCCTCCTCTCAGCAGCCAGCCAGGGCAAGACAGCCTGGGGGAGATGCAGCGGGCTTTGCCGGCTGGCGCCCGGCTGCCTGTGCTGCAAGGCCAGCAAAGGGAGGGGACAGCTCACTGTCTTTGAGTCTAGCTTGGTGCATTTATGGAAAGGTCGCTCAAAGAAGCCAATGACCAGTTCTCTTTATTGCCATAAACCAATGTACTTCCCACCTGGGGCACATCCACGGCTGCTTGAACTCTGGGGAGGAGGACTACGAAGGAAGGAAGGAACTTGAGGTTCATTTAGCCTTCGTTTAGGTTTAGCGTTAGGAGGTGCCCCAGGACCTCCTAGTTCTTGCTTTCTCAATCATCACAGCTGCTGCTGCAACAGCCCTAGCGCATGAAATCAGGCCTTGAATTAGGAGGTCTACTTCTGCTGAGTCATATGCTACGGCTTGCAGATGTTTCTGGGCCAACTGGCTATTCCTTTCTCTTCATGTAAATAGAATAGAAAAGGCTTGTTGTAGCCTGGCAGGGCTAAGGAGGGAGCTTCCACGACTCCTTGCTTTACATCTTGAAATGCCTTTTGGGTTTCCGGAGTCAGAAAACCCTTTGGATTTCAGTGCTGTCCTCTACACCCAAGGGATAGTTAGTTTGGCTATTTGTGTCTGTCTGTCTTGTTAAGAGTGATTTGGAAGCCTAGCTTTTCATATGGTAGCCGTGCCTAGAAGCCTGGGGTGGAATATGGATTATATGGATTCAGTCCGTAACTCGGCCATCGCCACAGTCCAAACTACAGCAGCAGAGCCTAATAAGCCCGACTGTTGGATATGCACTAAAAGCCCATCCTCCACCAGAAATCAACTCTCCTGGGTATCTGTCCCACTGAGTTCTCAGTGCTACAAGGACGGGCCTCTACATTATGAACTCTAGATCTGCCTCTGTAGCTCCTATCTCCTGATCTCTATGGCAACAAGTGTTACAACCCTCTGATAGAATGTGGCACTAAGTTCCACGGTTACGGGTTGCAAAACTAGAAAGAGCTCTTGCAAATGTGTCAAGAGAATTAGAAGAAAGCCAGTCATGAAACCGCAGAGAGTGTTACAGCCCTGCAGGAAGAAATCAAATTATTATCCCAAATTCTAATACAGAAGCGATTCGCCCTAGACCACCTTTGAGAAGTACAGGACAGACTATGTGCATTATTGAATAAGAGCTGCTGGGGCTTTTATGTAAATGAAGAGCAGAAAAATGAAACTGACAGAAACAAGATAAAGACTCACTTAAAAAGATTACATGAAGTAAAGCAGGGATCTCCCCTAAATCCCACCCCTAAATGGGTGGCTAACCTCTTGGCTCCCAGACTTAGGCAGAGGACTGTGAACTAAAAGGAGCTGGGTGGTTGTATTCACTCTCTTGTTTTGCTTTGTAATTATATGGGTGTGTTTACAGTGGTGTCTTACTTGATGACCTCGACTTACGACTTCAGTAATGAAGACTACAGTGTGACGCTGACGGTCAAAAGAAAAGGAGGGACTGTTAGGAAAATCTCATTATTGTACCAATTTGTCTTCAGAGTATGAAATTGTATGAACTTCCTGAAGAGATCTATAGTTTACATTGTCTACTGCACAGTCATGGTTCAGGCAGCATGACTAAAGGACCCCAGCTCACTGCAAGCAGGAGAAGGACAGCCCCCACTCTGAAGAAGAAAGGATACCCCTGCACTACCCAGACCACGCCAGCATCCCAGCTCCTCCAACACCTCTGTGAAACCCTCCCCTTCTCTGGCATCAGAGAGGAGCAACTGCAGCAAGACCCACTCCAGGGAGGTCTACATCAAGAAAGAAGCAGACGGACGGTTTTGCCACAGAATTGGAGTTGCTTTGAAAAAACAGCAGTATCTGTGTGTGTTAAGTAGCGATTGCTCAAACCATGTTGTACCTGAACGCTTGAAAGGCCTAAGAACCCTGTGTACATCCGCATTCGGGGTGCCCCGATTTGACTGGGACACTTCATGTGCATGAACAGAGAATTACTCTTGTCATTCTAGACTTTGTGTCCTAGCCTCTCTCCTCGGATGGCACAGGCCAGTTGCCAAATTTTCGTGACAACACCCCTCTCCCCATTCTGAAAGTTATTCTCCAAGGCTGAGAATTGCCCCTAGGGCTGGCCCCTTCAGCAGGGGACACTTCACCTCCACCATCGCGCTGTCCTCCCGGGAAATCATTGTTCCGGAAGGACTCCTACTGAAACCGTAACTCCAACAGGACTGCCTCAAGTAGAGGAGAGCGATGCATCAGCCTCTCCTATGCAAGATGCTCCCCCTTTCGACCCCGGTAATACTTTAGCAGTATGGTTTACAGACACAAGTGCCCACTTGAAAAATTTTGTTTGGTGCCGTAAATCCACAGCCATTTCTGCAGACGGAAGAGCAGAGTTAACTGAGGAAATAAAAGGTTCTGCCCAATAAGCTGAGTCCCTGGCCATCACCCGAGCCTTTGAAGCTGGAGCCAGCACAGTTTATACTGACTCTGCTGCCGTATCGGCTGGAGCCACCCAGTGCCTTGGGAATGGGCAAGAGCTGCTGCACTCCCTTCACAGAAGATGCAGGCAGGGATACACCTCCGCTTGCGTTTTGCCTGGGAGAACCAGGATAACAGCAGTGGCCTCGAGCCTAACCTGGTATTTGGGCCCTGCTTTGCTGCCGTCCCAGGACTTAAGAAAGGCAATTAACAATTGCACTTGTGACCAGTACCCCCGGCTCCCGACCCCTGGTCGTACGGTTAGCAGAACGAACGCCATTTGATGAGGCAAACGGCCCTGCTCTGTGACCGAGCTGGTCACGTATCACATTTCCCCTCCTCATCAGGCCTCGAAGCTCCTCTGCACCAGGCAGATTTCTTCTTGCCCTCCCTATCGGCCTCAAGGCTCCCAGGCGCCAGGACGACTTCTTCCCTCCTTAAGGGCCTTGAAGGTCCCAGGCACCCGCCCAACCAGGCTGTCATGACCCCGTCACAGAACAGGGAAGCGCAGCAGCACACACAGCACCGTCTCTAAAATCAAGCAGCACTTTTTCCCTCTTCTCCTCCACGGGCTAACTTGGGGAGGAAATGACAAATGGCACCTTCCCCTCCTGCGCAGCAGAAGTTTTCTGCCTTGCTAAAACACAGAAAAACGGACGGGAATGGTGTGAACCTCAGGGACTTGCCTGGGTCTTCCGCCTGCCCTAGAGACCCAAAACTAACAGCGCTTAAATGACGACGCAGGTTAATAATGGGCAGCTACCCACCGGATGCCCAGTGGAATCAGCTCATTCTCCTGCTCTCTCCAACCCACAAACCCTTTAAAACCCCCACTGTCAGCCCGTCCTTTTGCTCATGTTGACATGAGCAAAGGGCATATGGAAACCCACTTCTAAATGGGGAACCCCTTTATCTATCACTGAGTCCAGGCACCCAACCAACCAGGAAGACAAACAGGACGAACTGGTGGACGGCAGGAGGAGGAGGAGGAGGAGGAGGAAGGGGATGAAGAGGACGAGGAACACAGAAGGAGAAGGAGAACAAGGAGGAAGAAGAGAAAGAAAAGAAGGAAGAGGAAGAACATGAGGAGGAGCAAGAGGAGGAGAAAGAAGAGGTGGAGGAGGAACACAGGGAGCACTCAGAAGAGGAACAGGTGGCACAGGACTAGGAGCAGGTGGAAGAACAGGAAGAGAAGAAGGATGAGCAGGACGAGGAACAGCAGAGAGAGGAACAAGATACAGAACAGGAGGACAAACATGAGAAAGAAGAGAAAAAAAGAGGAGGAAGAGGAGTAGGAGGAGAAGGGGGAGGAGGAGGTAGAGGGGCAGGAGGAGGGGAAGGCGGAAGGAAAAGGAGAAGGAGAATGAAGAGGAATGTGAATACGAGGAGGAGGAAGGTGAAGAGAAGGAAGAGGAGGATGACATACAGGATGAAGAGGAACAGAACAAAGAGGAGGCGGGGGAGCAAGAGGAGAAGAAGGAGCAGGAGGAGAAACAAGAAGAGGATGAGCAAGAGGATGAACAGGAGAAGAAGGATGGCTACAGGAGAAGGAGGATTAGGATGAAGTTGTGGAGGAGGAGGAGGAGGAAGGGGGAGGAAGAGGACGAGGATGAGGACAACTACAGCAACGACAAACGGGGCAAGGACAGACAGAAGGAGGAGAAGAAGGGTAAAAGGACGACAATGAAGAGGAGAAGGAACAGGAGGTGGAGGAAGATGATCAGGAGGAGCAAGAGGGGGAGGAGAGGAGGAAGCATTGCAAGCCAAATGTTGCACGGCACACACACAGCAATGTACAACGAGAAATTACAAACAAACATTTGTTTGTTGAACAAGTCCCCATGGTCACCTTTTTATCCTTTTCCCTTCCAGGTGACGCTGGAGAAGCCCCAGGCACCTGCAGCCATTCGCTGTACACAACTCCCCTGATGCTGGGGAGAACACAACTGCCCTGATGTTTCATAAAACAACGTACCCCCACAGATTTTCTCTGTTCACCTGGAGCTGGGGGGAAGGTGTGTATGTGGGTGACGATGATCTGCTTTATCCCTTTAAGTTTTATACCTCAGCAAAAACACTGCAAGACTCAGACTAGAGGACAGCACTGAAATCCAAGGGTAAGCCACCAAGTTGCAACAAAACAGGGCAAACTCAGCTAATTAATAGGCATTAAGCGTGCTTGCACAGCGGGTTCACAGGAACAAAGACTCAAAAGTGAATGGCAACAAGCAACCTCATGGCCAAAGCCAAGAAGTTTTTTGGACTGTAAAAAGGAATATGTGAGTAGCCTTACGATTGCACAGAAGGAATCAAGAATTGGAACACGAGGTCCTTCTCGGGCTCCCAGCCAAGAGGCACCTTTATGGCCAGCAGTAAAAAGGGGGTTTAGCCAGTGTGTACGTCTGCTGCCTTCTCTCCTGGACCCACGCGTGAACTAGAAGAGAAGAAAAGTGCAAGCAAATCCAGTTCGGTCAAAGTTCAAGTCAACATTTCAACAGCCAAAACTCTGGAGAGTTACGCTGACCCTTACTTAGATATTTAGTTTATCTTCCTTTCATGTGTAAACTAAGCACATTCCCTCCTACCCACAGTCTCTCCTCCCAGCCTCCCAGCTCTCCTACATAACAAACAGAAGCTCCATAAGCTACAACAGAAAAAAAACCCGCTCTGGTGAACACCAAAACACCCATGACTTTCTCAAACTCTTCCCCGCCCCAGCTGAGAGTCAAGCGACAGGATCTCCTAAAGCCTCTTCCACAGGCACTGCCCTGAAAACCCCCCACTGCTTCTCTACTAGTGCACAAAGAGATTGGGAAGAGTTTCATTTTGAAGGCGAGGTAGACCCTTGCTGAACTTAGACAAGTAAGTTTGAACGAGGAGAAGCCCTTTGCCTTGCATCTGGCAACCAACAGGGATGGGGACCCAGCACCACAGACCACTGCCATGCACAAACCACCACCCTGCGCACAGGGAAAGCATGACAAGTCAGATGTGGTACCCAATAACGCCAAAAAATGGCTCTTCACACCACTTCTCTGTACGACCAGGTTAGTTCTTTTAGGCGGACACAGAAATCAGAAGTGAAATCAGAAGTCGTCTTCTTTCCCTGCAGTAGACTTGTAAGGAGATATTGCCAAAGAATGCAAAAGCAACCAAAAAAAGTTAAAGCAGGTACTTTCATCCTCACTAGGTGCCTGTCATTGAAGTGCTTCTCACATCCTCTTCTCTACTCTAAGGGTCCTCACTTAAGATGCATTGGAGTTACATTACTGTTAAGCAGACGCCGCTACCCGACATTTCTCTAGACTGAAGGCTGACAGCAGCGGACAAGGACAGTCCCTTCTGGATATCTCACTCCTGGCTAGAAATCCTAGAGGCTTCCTTTAAGGACAGAAATCCAAAGAGCTGCAATAAGCTTTTGAAATCAAGCACAGCAAACAAAAAGCAAACCAACCAACCAAAACTGGCAGGTAAACCTCTGAGGCACTAATGAGGAACAAAAGGTCTCCCGTTAAGTCCACTACCCCTCACAAAACAGACAAGTGGCTTAAAGAGATGACTGCAAAGAAACCGCAAATGGAAGAGAACCCTGATCACTGCAGCACAAGCGACCAACGGGCAAAACGTAGCACTGACCTTCCTCCTGCTCCTCCTACGAGCTCTTCGCCAGCCACGTCCACAGCCACGCGCTCTGTCCCTGCCCCTCCCTTTCGCTCCCCCCTCCCTTCTCCCTCTCACCCTTTCCCCTCTCTTCCTCTCTCCTGCTCCCTCTCCCAGTTCTCGCTCACTCCGCTCTCCTGCTGCCTCTTCTGTCTCTCTGCCCCTCTGTCCCGCTCCATCACCATGCCTGGGGGGGTCCCTCCCGCTGTCCTCCTTCCTGCCACTCTTCCACACTCTCTCGCCCTCTCTCCTGCTGCTTAGCACTCTTGCTCTTCCTGCACCCCGCTGCCCCCTTCCCCTCCCGCTCTTTCCCGCTCTAGCCCTGGGCCGGCTCCTCACCACCACTTCTCCTTCCTCCACTCCCTGCCCACTTCCCCCCCGCTCTCCTCGTCCCTCTGCCCGTCTCCCGTCCCTCACTGCTGCTCCCGTCCCTCTCCTGCCCCCTCACCGCCCTGTCCCACCCCTCTCTGCCGCTCTCTCCCTCTCTCCTCCTCCTCCTCCCTGCTCCACCGGGGCTCCGGGGCCGGGGCAGCCCCGGGGAGGCGGCCATGGGGCCTGCGGGGGGGCTGGGCCGGGCGGGGGGACGGTGTCCCCGCAGGGTCAGACAGCAGGAAGGAGCGCCCCAGGGCATGCCGGGAGCTGTAGGCCTGGGGCAGGGGGCTGCCAGGCAGCCCTGCTCCTTCCCAGGGCATGCCGGGAGCTGTAGGCCTGGGGCAGGGGGCTGCCAGGCAGCCCTGCTCCTTCCCAGGGCATGCCGGGAGCTGTAGGCCTGGGGCACGGGGCTGCCAGGCAGCCCTGCTCCTTCCCAGGGCATGCCGGGAGCTGTAGGCCTGGGGCAGGGGGCTGCCAGGCAGCCCTGCTCCTTCCCAGGGCATGCCGGGAGCTGTAGGCCTGGGGCACGGGGCTGCCAGGCAGCCATGTTGGTCTCGGCACTCGCAGTCTCGGCTCCAGCTGCGGCCTGGCTGAGGTGAGGGCTGGGGCTGCCCGTGAGGCGAGCGAGGCCCTTGGGCGGGTTCAGGGCTGTCTCCTGCCCGCTGGCTGCCCGGGGGTGGTGGTGGGGAGCTCCAAACCGCCCGGTGCGATGGGGTCCTGGTCAGCTGGAGCCGGGCCCAGCCGGGACAGCCCCGGGAGTGACCCGAGAGCTGGGGAGGGGAAGGAGAGGGAGATGGAGACAGACCCCCCTGGGCCCAGGCACCGGGCACCCCGACTCCCAGAGCCCCCCTGAGCCGCCACAGCATTTTTCGTTACTGCAAGAAGAGGAGTTGTGTGGCTTTGTGTTCACTCTGACAGGGCTTTCAGTACAAGGGCCCTGCTCAGGGACTGGGAATCTTCAGGTGTCTTGGAAAATCGCCAGCCAGATGATGATGGTTCAAGCCTTGTTTCCCTTGCTAGAAAGCACTTCATTTTTAAAGACGTCCTTGCACGGGCAAGATCCAGGCAGTCGGGATTGTTTCCTGTAGGGAGCAGCCGGATGAATCCAGGCTGCTGCCGTTCAGGGGCAGAGCTGAACACTTCTGCCTGCAAGTGCTGGGCCAGTGGTTTCGCAGGTCCAGTCAGCCCGACTGGGAGCTTGCTATCCTTGCTGTGCTGCTGCTTTGGCAAGGGCCTCGGGGTAGGAGGGGACAAATGTTCTGGCTTCCCGGCTGGAGTCTGGCACATTCACTGGGTGAGGTACGGACCATAACGTGTAATGCGAAACCTGCGTCCTTCGGGAGTGAAAAATGGGGTGTAGTATTTTCTGGGGATTTTTGTAGTTTTGGTTAGATCTCTGGGATTCGTGTGACCTTTAATAGCCAGTTGGTGGGATTTCAGCATACATTTAAAGTTAAGCGCATGCTAAGTGCTACCCTGAGGTATAGCTGGAATCCACTTGTGAGCTCCTCTTCCCACCCCACTGGAGAAAGCAAATCTTTTTTTATTTGGTGATGAAAGCAACTGAGGGAGTTGCCCTGAAGTGCAGCACCTTTTTTAACTTCAGGTCTAAAGTGGCACCAGTCCTACTGCGTAACCTGTCCTTCCCCAGGCTTTCACAAAAGGGAAAGGATACATCAAACCGACCCCACAAACGTAGCCAGCGCTTTTTTGATCTTACCTGGAGCGGCGGGACGTGACCCTGCTGGGCCACCTCTGCCGCTCTGCATGGGAACCAAGGTGGTGTCTTGACATTCCAGGAGAAGGACTTACCTTTTTTTTTTTTTTTTTTGTAAGCGACTTTAGAGACGTCCTTAGGCTGGCTGTGTTACGTTGGTTTACTGCAGAATTGGTCGAATGGAGGAAAACAGTAAGCTCCGGTGTTGCCTTTGGCGTTTTCTCGTTACTGTGTAGCTCATTTAAGTCACCTTCTCATGACCTGGCAAGCAGAAGCTATCACTTCATTTTTGGCCTTGGTCTAATGGTCACGACAATCAATATTGAAAGTCTTTCTGAGATTTGGATCAGGCAGTTTTAGAAAACTGCTTCTTGGCCACTGTTTAACTTTACTTTTTTTTTTTTTCCCCCCCAGTGTTGAAATTCTGAAAGGAGCCGATGAGTTGCCCTCCCTCAGTTTGCTGCCTCCCCTTTGGGGAGTGTGTTTAATGTTCGCTCCTTGGCTTTGCAGAGGGGAAAATCCATTAATGCGCCACCTCACTTGAATTGCTCTTGTTGGAAAGTGATTAAAAGCTTATTGCTGCCTCATCTCGCAAATGGCATGCGTTCTGGTTCTCATTTGCTGGGCAGCCCGTCGACTTGTCAAAGTACTCCGTAGAACAATTCAAATACTCAAAGCAGCGATGCTGATCTGAAGAGCTTACGTACTTCCTTGCTAGCGATTCTGTGCTTTTCTGTGCTGGAAACATGATTTGTGAGTGGGCTGTGGCTTTAACAAGGGAAGGCAAATCTGCTTCTCTGTGTATTTCCTTTCCACCTCTTCCCTTATCCCCTCCCTTTCCCTCTGTGAGGCTATTTTTGCAGTGTACCTTCACTGGTGAAATGAGCTCCCACAGCAAAGTGAGGGAAAGAGAAAAGGGGCAAGGGGAGAGGTGTCGCAGTCCTTAGTCTGCAGATGTCATACATAGGCCCTGTTCAGAAAATGCAGCATGTATGTGGGTCAGCAGTCCCTGCAGATTTTTATTCTTTATAGCCATTTCTATCAATGCAGGACGTCACACAGCGGGTTCACACGGTGCTGTGCTTCTTGTAGACTGAATCGTTTCTACCCTTGCTGCAGTCTGGAGGTAGCAAGTGCCAGCTGATCGATGAAGATGGAAGTGAAAGCAAGCGATACACATGCGATGGTGATCCTGCCCCAAGGCATGCTGTTTATTGATCTGGGAAAACACTGCCGTGACTCTATCAGAGGACAAGGTTTTCAGCGCTCTTTCTGGATGTGATACCCAAGGAGGTTTTTTCCCTCTGCGCGTGTTTCTGTGCAGGCATGTGCCTGAAGCAGAGGTGTTTCTCTGTGCCGTAACGGGGACTGAGGACAGCTGGGTGGGTGGGAACATGTGCAATCACGGAAGAAGCTTCCTGCAGCTGCCCTGCCGTGTACTTCAGGAGAAAACAGCTCTTCTGGTCGTTTGCTGCCATCGAGAGCTACCGAGTGCATGGGAAGGTACTGGGTTCCCTGCGGTCGGCACTGGTCCTGACTGGGTAGCCTCCCCCAGCAGCCAGTGCTGTACGCCCCTATCAGTTGTTAGACGGACATCTGCAGCTGGACTGTGTGGCACGTTCCTCTGATCCGTCCATTCTCCACCTTGCACAGCAACACATTTGAAATCCTGAAATGTGCTCTTTTGATTGCTGTTAATGTTCAAAAATCTTGTTTTGGTCTGGTCAGCAAGGCATTTGGAAAACAGCACTGTTGCACTGTGAGAATAAACCAGGTTCCCATCCTTCCCCCTACCCCCCACACTGTGTAGGATCCAGACCTTTTCCCCCAACCCCCCGATGTGTAGCTTGGCTTCGTTCATTTTGCTGCCTCCTACCAAGAATATAGCAACCAGCTGCGACGTGTGCTGTGTGCTCCAGGCCAAAGAAAGTTTTCAGTGGTCCCAGTTTGTTTTATGCAGCCGTGCAGCATGGTACATTTGGGAAGGAACACTGCGATGATGTATCAGAAGTTACTGACGATGAGGTGCTACTGGTAGCGCTTTCTTTTCAGTGTCTGGTTTGGGAAAGAATAAACCCCAATATTCTAAGATACAGAACTATCAGAGAAAAATGTGTGCGAGGTAAGGAGCGTCATGCTGCATTTATGGCTAAATGTTTGTTTTCATTTCATTCAAACTAGAAAGTAAGCAGAGACTGTTTAATCTCCTCCTCCCGCCTCTGCCAGGGGCTTTCTCAGCTCTGGGGCCCTTCCCAAGGACAGCCCCACCAGGTGGGCGCAGTCAGCATTGCAGGCAAGAACAGGCAGCAGCCACAAGAGTCAGCACTGGGGGAGAGCTGGGACCCCGGAGAGCCTCCCAGGGTCCCCAGTGCCAGCCTGGCCCCGTGTGTGTGAGACAGTGCCCAGAAGAGTGGTTTTGTATCCCTTTTCCCAAAGAGTTAAATTCCCCTTAAAGCAGTAACCACTGGACCCACTTGCCGGACTGCAAGATATCCAACAGATAATTTTGGAAATGTCTGTGATTTCCTGCATTTTTCCTGAAAAAGGCAGGTTTTTAACTCTCTTAATCGCCTCTATTTTAATCAAGGCGTTGCTCAGTATCAACACTTAAACCAGACGCATGACATCCAAAGCTGACTTGGGATCCTTGTTTTGCCATCTGGAGAGCCTTGCACACAAACTTGTCCCCGGCTGTGTTGGCCGCTCGGTGGGTGAAGGTCACGGGTGACAGGGCAGGACTCCTTTCTGGTGCTCCTCCAGCCCTGTAGGCCAAGGATAAAGCCCTAACACCCTCGTGTGATAAAGCCTTAACACCCCAGTGTGCTGCTCCATGGACACGAGGATTCCTGCCTAAGCTCACCACACGTTTCATTGCCATGTGGCTCTTGGCAGGATATGAACGGCTCTGCGGTGCTGGTGGTTCCTCCCCTCTTTCAGCAAAAACGGCAGATTTTCTTCCTGTTGGGCCTGCCTTAATTCCAGCGTCTTGGGGATTGAAAGCTGGAGCAGCATGTGTGCGAGAGACATTCCCGCTGCTTGGCTGGTGCCCACCAAGGGGAGTCTGTCTTCAGCCACGATGGTCATTTCCAGGGAAAAGAGCTTGTTTTATCGACCAGGACCCTACAGGGAGAACAGGAGAGCAGGGATGCAGACCCAACATTTGCCACAAGTCCAGTGGAGCAGGTTGCTCAAAGGCAGCCCGCTGTGACTTTCTGTGCTGCTGGGCCTGTGGGGATGGTCGGGGGACAAAGGATTAAACCTGAGCTACCTACCTGAAATACAGCTATCGCTAGCCTCGGTGCAAGTGGAGCCAGGAGCTCGTCCTGAATCCCATCAGTGCAGATACGTGCTGGGAGACACAGACAAGTGAGTCTGTAGGGGAAATTGGTGACTTGCACAGGCTTCTGCTGTCGGCCAGAGGGCAGCAAGTGCCAACGCTGCCTCCAGCCGTGCAGCTGCTCCCGCGTGGCCATGGGACGGGGCAGCTCTCAGAGCCCGGGGAAGAGCCTCTCACAGCTCCACTTCATCTCCTCTGCCAGCGTCCGGGTCCAAACGCAAGACATTTGACAACCCCCCCTGCCTCAGGCACCCCTGGGTAGAGACATCTCACCTGAGGTTCAAGCGCCTCTGGCTTCCATGTTTCAGTTTTCAACTCCTGAGCTCAACAGGAAATAGTTCAATGTTTTTATAGAGATGTTCAAGATCTAGAGGAATTCAGATGATCCGGGAAAAAGAAGAAGAAAATTGGAAAAGGATTCCCCAAAGTCTCCTTTGCAAAGAAAGGGCAAAGGCCAATCAAGCCTGGATGAACGGGGGGACTGTTCAGAGCCCAGACCAACACAGGCAGACGCTGAAGGCTGTCTCCCCTCCCTGCAGTAGCTGAGCTGCCTGGAAAACCCTGTTTCAAAACAGCCAAGGAAAGAAGGGCACGAGGAGTGACTCTGTCCTGAGCAAAGCACACTCTGCTCCACTCCCCCTCCACTGTGCTGGCGCTCAGGCCAGGCTGCTCTGCTCAGCTGCGCGCTTGCTTGTGATGTGAAGGGGAAATTCAAGCTGTAACCGCTCAGCGGTGGTCATTTGTGACCAGGGGATGATCTGGCATGGAGGGCGAGAAGCGGTTAAGCAGGCTGGGAGCAGGAATGCCAGAGCCAGAAGGACTCCATGTCAGGGAGGGAAGTTTCCTCAGCGCCATGTTTCTTGTGAGACTTCCAAGGGTGCAGGGTGTAAGGGCCATCCCTCCAACAGTCATGCCAACTTTTGTCAAGTTCAGGTTTTCCGCAGCCAACAGAATTAAAGGCGAGTAGGAAATGTCGTTGTTCCCCGGCCACTGATGGTGCTATTTATAATCTGCCCAGCCGTGCGCATTGCCTTTTATTCAAATACAGTTCCTTCCTATGCTCCTGCCTGGCTGCTAAAGTTTGCTGGAACAGAGTGCTTATACAAGGCAGCGTAGTCATTACAGCCAGAAATGCCATGCCATACCATCCGATTCGAGTGGTTTGTTTGCATCTGGCTATTAGGAACACCACCACCATGTCTGTGGATTTCTTGAGTTGTAGGTAAAGCTAGTTACAGTCCTTCAGGTTGGGCTGACGTATGAGGGATGTTGGGTTTCATGAAAGCATGCGCTAGTTGCATTTGTCCTCCTGCAACACATAGAATATCAGGGGAGGAAACAGAATCCCCCAGAACAAATACAAAGCTAATTCCCACCCCAAAGCATCAGGTTTTAGAATAGCCCCAGAAGACTGAATAGGTTGACATTTTTCTTCTGGTTTGAATTGTTGTTGTTTTCATTCTGGGGTAAGGACTTTAATGTGCAGTTATTTGATTGGTTTGTTTACTCATTGGTTTTATCATCTTTTTTTCATTCCCCTCACAGAACAGACAGATCTCCTGTACGAATCCGTGCAGCTGTCGTGGTTTAACCCCAGCCAGCAACTAAGCACCACGCAGCCGCTTGCTTACTCCTCCCTGCCTCCCCCGGTGGGATGGGGAGGAGAATCGAAAACAAGTGAAACTCGTGGGTTGAGGTAAGAACAGTTTACTACTTGAAATAAAAATACAATACAATAAAATGATAATAAGAATAATAATAATAATTTGTAATGAAAAGGAAGGTAACAAAAAGAGTGAAATAAAACCCAAGAAAAGACAAGTGATGCACAATGCAATTGCTCACCACCTGCTTAAATCACTGCTTAAATCACTAACCCCCTAACCCCCTAACCCCCTAACCCTTAAGACTAAGCCCCTAACACTTAACCCTAACCCCCTAACCCCCTAACGCTCACTCCCAAACCACTTAAACCCAAACCCCCTAAACACCTAACCCTCTAAACCCCTAACCTCTAGCCCTAACCCCGTAACACTCTAAACACTAACACCCTAACCCCTAACCCCCTAACCCCTAAACTCTAACCCCCTAACCCCCTACACCATAACCCTAAAACCTAACCCTCTAAGCCCCTAGCCCCTAACCCACTAACCCCATAACTGCCTAACCCCCTAACCCTAACCCCCTAACCCCTAATCCTAACCCCCCAACCCCTAAACCCCTAACCCACTAACCCCCTAACACCTAACCCCCTAACCCCTAACCCTAACCCCAACCCTAAACCTAATCCCTTAACCCCCTAGACCCTAACCCTAAAACCTAACCCCCTAACCCCCTAACACCGACCCCTAACTCCCTAACCCTGTAACCCGTAACCCCCTAACCCCTAACCCCCTAACCCCCTAAACCCTAACCCTAAACCCCCTAACCACTAAACTCTGACCCCCTAACCCCCTACCCGCTAACTCTAACCCCCTAACCCCAACCCCCTAAACCCTAACCCCTTAACCCCCTACACCCTAACCCTAACCCTAATCCCCTAAACCCCTAGCCCTAACCCCCTAACACCCTAAACCCCCAAACCCCTAACTCCCTAACCCCCTAACCACTAATGCTAACCGCCTAACCCCCAACCCCTAACCCCCTAAACCCTAACCTAACCCCCTAACCACTAACTCTAAGCCTCTAAACCGCTAACCCGCTAACCCTAACCCCCCAAACCACAACCCCCTAACCCCTAACCCTACCCCCCCAACCCCCTAAACCCTAACCTTAACCCCCTAACCCCCTACCTCCTTAACTCCCTAAACCCCTAACCCCCTAACCCATAATGCTAAACCCCTAACCCTTTAAATCCTAACCCCCTAACCCCTCACACCTACCCCTAAGCCCCTAACCCTGTAACCCCTTACCCCCTAGCCCCCTAAACCCTAGCCGTCTAACCCCTAACCCCCTAAACACTAACCCTAGCCCCCTATCCTCGTAAACCATAACCCCCTAACCCCGTAAACCATAACCCTAACCCCCTACACCCCCTTACTGCCTAACCCCCAACCCCCTAATCCCCTAATCCCCTAACCCTGTAACCCCTAACCCCTTAACCCCTAACACCCTAATCCCCTAACCCCTTACCTGCTTATTCTAACCCCCAAACCCCAACCCCCTAAACCCTAACCCTAACCCCTTAACCCCCTACATCCTAACCCTAAAACCTAACCCCCTAATCCCCTAACCCCCTAACCCTAACACCTAACCCCCTAACCCGTAACCCTAACCCTCTAACCCCCTAAACCCTAACCCCCTAACCCCCTAAACCTTATCCCTAACCCCCTAAACCCCCTAACCCTTAACCCTAACCCCCAACCCCCTAACCCTAACCCGAACCCCCTAACCCCCTAACCTCAAACCCCTAACCCCCTAACCCCCTAACTCCCTAACGCTAACCTCCTTATACCCTAAACCCTAACCCCCTAAACTTTAACCCTAACCCCCTAAACCCTAACACCGTAACCCCCTAACCCTAACTGCCTAACCCCTAACCCCCTACCCCTAACCCCCTAAACCAAACCCCCTAAACCCCTAACCCTTTAACCCCCTAACCACCACCCCCTACCCCCTAACGCCCTAAACCCTAACCCCCTAACACCTACACCTAGCCCCCTAACCCTGTAACCCCTAACCCCCTAACCCCTAACACCCTAACCCCCTGAACGCTAACACCCTAACCTGTAACCCCCTAAACCCTAACCCTAACTCCCTAACCCCCTAACCCCCTAACTCCTTTACTACCTAACCCCCTAACCCCCTAAACCCTAACGTAACCCCCTAAACACTAAACTCTAACCCCCTAACCCCCTAACCTGCTAACCCTAACACCCTAACCCCTAACACCCTAACCCGTAACCCCCACCCCCCAACCCTGCACCCCCCCAACCCCCCACCCCAACCCCCCCACCCCCCGCACCGCCCCCACCCCCCCCACCCCTCCCAACCCCCCCCACCCCCCACCCCCCTGCACCCCCCAGCCCCCCCACCCCTCCCGACCTCCCCCACCCCCCCCACCACCCCCACCCCCCACCCCCACGCACCCCCCCACCCCTCCTAACCCCCCACCCCCACGCACCCCCCCACCCCTCCTAACCCCCCCACCCCCCACCCCCCCCCACCCCCCCAACCCCCCCAACTCCCCAACCCCCCAAAGCCTAACCCTAACTCCCTAACCCCCTAACCTCCTAACCCCCTATCTCCCTAACTTCCTAAACCCTAACCCCCTAACCCCAACCCCCTAAACCCGAAACCCCGAACCCCCTAAACCCAAACCCCCTAACCCTAACCCCCTAACCACCTAACCCTAACCCTTGAAAAATGTCACAAATTCAGGTCGGCTACTCCTCCTTTACTTTTTTCACAGGAGGTTCCATTTGAGCAGATTTTTCACGATCGGTGTCCACCTTCTCTTGGGAAGCTTTAGCTCGTTTTAGTATATTGTCTTTCTTCGCAGGAACAGCCACTTCTACTTTCTGCTTTGTCTTGTCCATTTTTGGACCAAACCTCTCTGGAGAAAACTTCTCGCTCTTTACTGGAGGTCGAGGTTGAGCGCCAACAGCACAGCCCTTGTAAAACTGGTCATACCGTTCTGTATAGTTCCTTTCCCATCCTCTGTATCTTTCCTTTGCAAATGGATCTCTGAAGTCAACAGATCTGCCGCAGTAAGCTTTCATATTGTATGCTGGAACTTCTGTGTATCTGTTAAAATACTCCCTTTCTCCTTCCCCTTGAGGTATAGTCCTTTTAGTGCGAGACTGGTCTCTAAATGCTGGAGACCTTGACCGTGAATGGCATCTTCTGTATGGGGGTGACCTTGACCTTGAGCGGGGATAACCGTGTGACCTATTGCAAAAAACCACCATGTCATTTCTGCTTATGACAGATGCACTTTAGTGTAACTGCAGTCCGATATGCTATCGAAATACAAACATGAAAAACAACGCAACTTCCTTGAGCCAAATCCTTACTCCTCTCTAAGTCCCCGTTGTTCTCTGTAAAACTCCTCCCTAGACAAGGGAGGCCAAGAGCATCCTGGCTTGTGTCAGAAATAGTGTGGCCAGCAGGACTAGGGAACTGATTGTCCCCCTGTACTCGGCGCTGGTGAGGCCGCACCTCGAATACTGTGTTCAGGTTTGGGCCCCTCCTTACAAGAAAGACACTGAGGTGCTGGAGCGCATCCAAAGAAGGGCAACGAAGCTGGTGAAGGGTCAAGAGAACAGGTCTTATGAGGAGCGGCTGAGGGAACTGGGGTGGTTTAGTCTGGAGAAAAGGAGGCTGAGGGGAGACCTCATCGCTCTCTACAACTACCTGGAAGGAGGTTGTAGCGAGGTGGGTGTCAGTCTCTTTTCCCAGGTAACAAGTGACAGGACGAGAGGAAACAGCCTCAAGTTGCGCCAGGGGAGGTTTAGACTGGATATTGGGAAAAATTCCTTCACCGAAAGGGTTGTCAAGCACTGGAACTGGCTGCCCAGGGAAGTGGTTGAGTCACCATCCCTGGAGGTATTGAAAAGATGTGTCGATGTGGCACTTAGGGACACGGTTTAGTGGTGGACTTGGCAGTGTTGGGTTTACCGTTGGACTCGCTGATCTTCAAGGTCTTTTCCAACCTAAATGATTCTATGATTCTATGAAGGAGGTGCTTGTGTCACTGAGACGGTATTTGAATGAGCCGTTGGTACTGCTGTTGGTACCCACGCTGATGACCTGTTTGCAGCAGCTGGGGGATATCGTGGAGCGGGGAGAGTGTACCCAGCAGATGGAGGCTGACCAGGTGGAAACTGAGGAGGAAACGGTGGTGGTGGTACCCCGGGTGGAAGAGGAAGTGCATGGGGCGGTGGAGGATACAAGGGAGGTGGAGGCACAGGCGCAAAGACTGGTGTTGACGCTGGTAGTGTTGGGGCCTGAGTCCTTTGGGTACGTTCACTGTGCGGGCGTCCTCGATTTGAACTTCTAAAGAAACCCCAAAACATGTGTCACTGTTTGTTACACTCGGCCTTCATTTTAGAGAGGAAAGCGAATGAAGCGGGAGCATGGTGGCGAGCACTTCTTGTTCTCAACAAGCAGCATTCTTCTCCCTGCTTTCTGTTCATTTGAGACTACACTCATTTCTTCGTCCTCATACTTGCCTTCCACATCCTCGCCCCCAACACTTCCCTCGGTCTCCTCTCCTTATACTCAGCTTTGCGACTGTGGATGGAGGCTGCCCATGCTTCACAGAGACTCCCATCTCCCAGGTGCCCAGGGCCCACCGCTCCTCTGCCACTCCTTCATACACTTACTACCTCACACTTCTGATCTTCAAAGTACTGCACAGGTATTAACTAATCTTCTCTCAAACTTCTTTTAACTTCTTCCACCTACGCTTCCTATGTTGTTGCCTCACGAGGATGTATTTGGCCTACTTTAAAGAATCTTACTGCAAGCACAGATCCCCTTTGTTAAAGCCAATTCAAATTAAGGCATTCAAAACTTAATTGCCACGGGTATTCTCCGCAACTATCTGTGCCTACTTATCTCATTCTAAATCAGCTGTTGTGGAAGTTATGTGTTACGGCCTCGTTTAACAGGTTCCAAGTAGTAATAGATTGCATTTGTGTAGAATACTCACGGTTCCCAGCCTGGTCTGCCACCTGCTGAGCGAACTGTACTGGCCCTCACTGGATGACCTTTTGGAGTGGGGAGAGGAAAGAGAAAACAATCCCATTCGGTTTATCTGAAGATAATTTTTTAAAAGGAATTCAAAAGTTAGAGTTACTTACCAGTTGTGGGTACTGATTGTCCTTGGGGGCCCAGAAGGCTTGGTAATGCTGGTTCTCTTAGCACAGGAACCTGATAGCCCTTGCGAATAAATGCAAACAGTTGGAAAAGAAGCTCTACTAAAATACCAGAATCACTGCATATGTTGAAATAAACCTTACCTTCTCTTCCAACAGGCTGCTCACTGACAGAGAGGAAGGTTTAGAAAGTTCAGCGGCAGTCAGCAGAGCAGCAGGAGGTGTACCAGTCGTGAGTGGTGGTGGAGGTGGTGGCGGCTGCTGCTGCTCTTGCTGCTGAATCTGCTTAAGGAGCCCTTTTGTGTAGCCAGTTCCATTTCTGAAGTTGTTCACAGCCTAGAGGCAGAAAAACATTGACCAAAAGGTAGTACGAAACTTCAGGAGATAGACGAACAAAAGCCTCCACAGAGTAAAATTACTTGTGTATTCCTGTAAACGCTATCAATCCTAAAATAAACCAACATCCAGATAGATGAACGCATCCCATTAAACACTGATGCTAATGACTGGTAACTCAGAGTGCCTGTATTACAAGTACTTCAGTGTTAACACCAAATTTGACAGTGAGGCAATGCTGTTAAACAAAAGTGCGACCTGAACTTGCCAGATTGTCTCCAAAGAGCTGTAAGCTTCTGTAACAACAGAGAATGGATTTGAAAACTAAATTTAGCCTAATTCAATTTAGCCTTGCTTAAGGAGATGGCAATCACTAGTTTCTTCCCTCTCAGCTTTTTACAAAGAGACTTTTCTTACAAACCGTTTACGGACAAGTCACCATGTTACCTGGCGTAGGCACTCGTTGGCAACTAAAGCATCAGGAGAAACATCTGTCTGATGACACGTTGGGCACGTATGTTCCTCAGAGTCCAGTAATGCCGTTCTAATACCTGTGAATAATTGGAATCATCCAAATAGTTTTTAGCCAAACTAGGGAAAATGTGGTGGTTTTAATCAATTATAAAAACCCGTATATGATGAATGGGTGAATACGGTCTTGAATTGAGAGCATGAAGCTGCAAATATTCAACAGTGTAAAAAAGTTCTAGCATGCAGCAAAGAACTGGACAGTTTTGATATTTCCCTCTCGTAACATTTGGAGAGGTAGACTAGGCCGTGTCTTGATGTTTCGGCTAGTCTTTTTTCCACTCTCCAGTACAGTGAGAAGGCCCCAAGCTCAAGCTTCATGAATAAAACCCATCTCAAAAAACCATTACCAGGCTCGACTTCTGAAGGTTTTAACCACCTCTCCCCTGGAGAAGAAGGTGCATTAAATGCCTAACTAGCCCTTTGTTGCAGACCACAGTAAGGCACCAGAGATGCCTACGTAAGTCTGGAGGAGAGACAGGGCTGTGGACAAACTAAATGCCTTCAGTATCCAATACTCTAATCCCCTGCACAATGAGGCACTCTTCTCAGACTCGTCCTTCCGCATGGAAGGAGGATTTCACTAGATACCTGACAAGGGAAAAAAGCTTGCTGCCTTTTTTTTCCCCTTTAGACGCTTTCCTCTTCAGGGTATACTTCAGTATTAAACAGAACTGGGAAGAAAGTAATTTCGTTCTCTCCTTTTTCTGCTTTCAGAAGATCAGCTGTGATGTTTTAAATTAACAAACATGGGAGTAACACTTACATTCGTCACAATAACTGTTTCCACAGCAGGGAATAACAACTGCATCAGTCATTGTATCTTTACAAATGAGACATAACAAATCCTCTGGAATACAGTCGTCTGAGGAGGAGGAGGAGGACGGCTCCTCTGGTGAAAAGGGAGGCTTTTCCTTCTTTCCTCTAGCATAAGCTTCCCTGGAGTGGGGGTGGGGAAGGAAAAAGAAAAAAGTTAAAGATGGGTAAAGGAAAACTTTTCTAGGCTTTGGATTTTATCAAAGGAAGATAATAGATGGAATTCTTCTCGCTCCACAGGAGCCTTCTAAAATGTAGGCATGTAGTTTAAACTACTTCCCTGTAGCCACACCACTAGAAGAGGGAGGGGGGAACAACTTCCCTTCTGCAGAACTCTCCCATTTGTTCGATCAACTACGGAATTAGCTCAGACGAGAACAATGATTTTTCGACAGCCACAAACCAGGTGAAATGAATCCTGAGATTCATGGATCTCAAAAGGAGATCCACGACAGAAAAACAGAAGGGCTACCGAGTGCATTGTCAAACAGCCACTGCTGTCAGCACACAGGAGGATTTTCTTAGTTTAGTGCAACAGGAAAACTCCAGTCTGTTTCACACATGGGATTGGATAAAAGTCAGAGGGGGGAAGCCTCAGGCCGACAGCTACTTGTTCAAGTTTGCCAGAAGCCTTTGAAACGTAACACAGAAGCAAAAGGAGCTTTCAAAGAGAACGACTCCCCTGTAAACACTACTGAAATATTTGGCAGAAATACGGATTCTTAGCATACCCCGAGTTCAAGCAACTTCCTGGGGCATCGACAGCAGCACCACCCTCGTTTAAGACTAGAAAGCATCACCGATGTTTAGGTTAAGATACGACGACAAGGCTTCCTCCCCCGTAATTACAGATGCTGGCCAACTTGCTTGCATTGCCACGCAGGCATTTACGCGTGCTTTCTCTCGTTCCCTTTTGGGTCAGTCCCATTAATTCCATACTTACGCATTAATAATTGGTATTGCGTATTTTCCAGTTTTTGTCAGCATAGCACCCTTTGTATTGGGATCTTTCACCTCCATCATGAAACTCCTTGGAATCCCTGTGCTCTTCTTCATTCTGGGAACAGGCTCAAAATCTTTGTCCTGTTAAGCAAAGAAATGCAGGCATGGCTCACCTCAAGACCCACACCTCAAAGGACATTTCCATGATTCTTTGAAGCACCAAAAGCCTTTCATCCTCTCCTTTTACCTCGCCTAAGGCTTCCTCGACTGAAAGACTTCTTTTCCTCACTGAATAGAGCCGGGATGCTCCAAAGGCTTGAGCAGGGTTTTGAACTCAGTCGACATGCTTGAGCTTAACTGCCGGTTCCTTAAGGGTGCAACATCCCTTGGCTCACCACCCACCCCGAGAAGAGACACAAACCCGCTCCTCCTCCAAAGCGCAATTCACAGTGAGGGCTCCATTCAGGGCTCTCACTCAGTCACTGGAGAAACCACTATTCACCATCTGTACTTGAAGGTTGAATTCATACCTCAGGCACATACGTGCAGTCCCTAAGGTTAAATGGCATGACTACTCAACCAGAGACTTGTGTAATTAAACCATGCAAATATTCAAGAGATGGGGTCAACAGAAACGTCTTCTTTTCATATGAAATAGTACAAACTGTGAACTGTCATTGGAAAGAGTTAAAACCAGGAAAATTTCCAGTAATATTGAAATAGGTAAAAATATGCATGAAAGTTCACAGAGAAAGATCGATGGACATATTTAATGTCTAGGACCTAGAAAAAAGAACATTTCACAGTTACAATTCCAGCCTGCCCTGGAATTTTGAAGGGCTTTGCAACATTGCCATATAACCTCTGTATTTCACCCCAAGAGAAACAATTCTTCACATGAGTAGTCATTTATTTGTTACCTAACGGCCAAGGTAAAAAAATTAAAAACTAAGTAACGCCACAAGTCCCCCACAATCTTACCCCATTTGTTGGGCAGTTCTTTCTATAGTGGCCAGGTTTTCCGCAACGAAAGCAAGTATATGATGGTGGAGGTGGACCCAAGGGTTTCTTCATGTAACTAAAAGGTTTTGGGGGAAAAAAAGAAAACAGTACGCATGTGTCTCTCGTGTTAAAACAAACATATTTTCCATAATCTTCAAAGAACAGATTTGACATTATCAACACTTACTTGATCGGATCATATTCACGGCAAGACTGTATCATCATAGCTTTTATTTTGTCTTCTTCGGAAGCATTGGCTTCAGCCAGATTGGCAGTCTGTTTAACAGGTAAGTAGTTGACACACACATTAGAAACACAGGTAAGCCCCCACAGCCAAAGACAACACCACTCACCCAAGCCTCTAAAGAGCAGCACAACGCTAGCCGAGGTTGCAGGAAAACACCTGCTTCTACAAAACAGAGTTGGGCTGAAGATGTTCTGGGCAGTCCTTGCGCCATCACAGGCTCTTTACGTGCCTGGCACCCTGCCTGAAAAGAGCATTCGGGGGCACTCAAAACCTTAGGCTCTCTTTGGACCTTCCACAAAGACTTGGGTAACCAATCCCATTTGCTTCCAAGTGGACTGAAGCTATGTCTAGAAAGAATTGCACTCTCCACTCTTTTTCAACTGACTTTTAAGCTCCAGACCAGTTGAAAGAGAAGACGGCCACTGGACATTGGAGGGACAAAGAGGTGTGCGAGTATCATTATGGACATTTGGCAGCATTACAAGGACACGCAACGCAGGAGTCGGGGAACTTGGTTTTGCTTGCTGACATTCAGCTGCAGACACAGAAGCATGAAAAGGAATCAAGCTTTTTAGGATCCCTCAGCAAGACAAAAGATTCTCTTCACTAGAAATTTGACCGTCACGTGCTGTAGGCACTCCAAACTGCGTGTTCCCCCGCTACTCACTTCTTCATACTGTGTGATTTAACTACAGTAAGCACAGCCTGCAGTTTTTTCCAGTTGACTGTGTCCTTTTAACACACGAATTGTCACATAGACCTTATCCAGAACTAGATCTTCACATTATTGAAGCCAGCTGATTTTTTTTTAAGTAGTATTTGTTCAAATGTTTTTATTACACACTGGTCCAGATACCAGCAGGGTCTAAGGGAGTGACTCTCAATGATTTGGACCTTCAAGCACCTATCATTCAGATCAACCACTCATGTTTTTCTTCTTATATGCATTCATTCACAAAAGCAACCAACGAGTTTCAACGTTTTATTAAATGGTTGTTTCATAGGGACAGTTTTTTCTCAGCAGTAACATAATCGAGATCGACATCTATGAAAGCGTGTCCATTAACATTTACAGAAAGCTTTACAGATACTTGACTAATTTGTTTGAACCCAAATGGTTTACAAAACACATCCAAAACCCACAAAACATTACTAGGAATAGACCAAAACTCAAATACGGCATTTCATACGTAGTAATAATCAAACAGAAACCTTTGAACAACACATTGCCTCCATGCTAAGCCACTCTGCACTAAAGAGGTTAGAGTAAGTAACCGTTTTGAGCTGCTTTATTGTTATGTTCCTGCATTTTTTGGAAATGCTTAAATTTTCTCGAAATTTTAAATGAGTACGCCACTTGGACAGTTTTTCACATTTTAGAGTAAAACTTCACATGAGTTTACGGAACCACGGACACGTTTAGGGACAGCACTAATGGAGACCAATTTCTTTTGGTGGCTACCTTCCAAACTAATTTCTTTTTTTTTTTTTTTCTTCCCAAGGGTCCACAATTTAATTTCTGCAGTGAGAGAGGGAAGAAGTTACCAGTGGGAAGAGATTTCTCTTTCTTGGAAATGAACTCCAGCCTTTCTTTTCAGAAGAAAGAACTAGCTCCTCTGCATTAGGCCCTGCCTCCTCCAATCTTTGTCACTTGAAAGACTAGGAATTTAATTGGCTAGCACTATGCCTTTTCCCAAAGTGCCATCGCTAGTGCTTTCCCAGACAAAGTTACACACTGTTGAGCAAAAAATGCCAGCAGTTCCATAGCAAAACATGGCATTACAACAGTTTCAGCAGGTCACATCTGCTAATATGCCACACATACCCATTGGTATATTCCTAGAAACAATTTGGTACATTTACACAAGTTACACAGTCTGCGTTCAAACCAATCAGATTGTGTTGTCCACTGTCTGTACACTACAATTTATGAAATTGTGCAGCATTCAAAGAATGGATCTACAGTGACTAGAAGTTCAAAAACAGCCAGGCAATTGTCCACGTTCCAGAAACACTTCTGTTGTGGCTGTTGCAAACCCCCCTGAAATGTCCGTAACTTACAGCCAATTAAATTCTTCTGTAAAAATTGTGGTAGCTTCCAACGCAAAATTAACGAAACGTATGAAAAATGGTAAAGAGCTTCTGAAGGGTTTCTTCTTTGTGCCTTGAAGATGAGTAATACTGCAACATTACGCTGAGGCTGATAAGGTACTCCCCTTCTATCTTCCCAACTGGGAGCTACTCTTTACAGGATAGTATCAAAAGATACACACTTCTCAAAGTCACAATAAATACTTTAAATTATTAAATATTAAATTACAGTTTTCTTCACATGACAACAGTTACCCAGCTATAGATCACAGTAGAACATTTGAAAATACAAAGCAAAGACTTTTTTTTGTGAACTATTGGACAAGAATATCTATATCTACCTTGATAAGCTGGGCCAGAGAAAGAGATGCAGAAGAGTCATCAATCTGTTCACAAAAAAGTAAACACATATTCAAGTTCTACAATCAAAACATAGCCATAGTTAACCTTTACTGTAGTCTGAAAGTCTGCGCTATATCCTCCGAGGGTCACTGAAAGGGGCATTTCCAACCTAGTGTAATTTGGATTCGTTCAAAACAAAGTCCAAAGCTATGACAGCTCAAGAGTGCCTATGTGGTTCATGAGAAGAAACTAAAATAAGCAAACCCGCCTGAGACCAACTTATTGCTCTGGAAAAAGAGACCTTCCTTCCATTGCAAGTCGTACCAGAAGATTCAACTTTCCTTCTTTTCAGAACATTTTGTACCTAGTTCTGTTCAAAAGGAAGTCTGGCAAAATCAAGATCTAGACTGTCAAGATCTTCCTTCTGTTAAAAAGGAAGCGGCAAATCAAGATCTCGACCACTACCAGTCAAGTAGTTCCTTGTGTTACTTAGATCTCTGGTCACCCAGATCCAACAAGGTACTGCAGGCAGAAGTTAAGAAAAATGACAGGGATTTTACCCACAAATGCTCCAGGCTCTAACCTTGTGCCAAAACTTGTAGGCTGGGTTTTAGATATTTTCATTTGCAGACAAACTTATTAAACTAAACTGCTTCATCAGATCAAGTGGAAAGAGCAAATGCAGAACTTCAGAATACCACTTTGTGTAGCAATGATATTTAAATTCATGGCAATCTAGTAAAGACAGTTATGAACTCAGAGGGGCCCAAACGATATCACCTCAATTACACAGCTTGAGGAACAAATACCCAACTATTTAAGGACATGAAAAGGAACCATTTAGCTGCACAGAACTGTCTGCAAAACGTATGGGATAGGTTGGTTTTGGTATTTGTTTGAACCCCCAAGTCAAAAGTAAGAAACAGTACCAAGTCGAACAATAATGGTTTCTCAGTGGTTTCTGATAACATTTTCAAAAACCATTAAGCAAAATAAGTATTTAAAACCAAAAGCTGAGGGATACAGAGTGAAAAGGACAAAAAATACACTCCAAATAATTTTTATTGCAAGAAACAAAAAGCACACAACAACCTATACAAACATACGCATTACAAGCTATAGACAGACAGATGGAGAACATGGCACCATGTTCAGTTGTGCAAACTTTGAACCTACATGATCTAAAAACGATCGTACGTTATCTGTACAACACAAAGTCATACAGGAAATATTCTAGCATATTCCATATGAAATGCAAGGCATTACTAGGCACAAATACCAATATTCACATTAGAACTGTGCAAATGATAGCATTACTCAGTTCTTCCTAGGCTGAATCAAAGACATTGTATTTACAACATAGACTACATTTTACTGGAAATTATACTAAGGCACTGTTTGGAAAATTCATACAAGGCTACATTGTTTAGAGTTAAGTGCAGTGTGTAGAAAACAGTGTGAGGTTGTGGTTTTACATACGGCTTTTGATGTTCCACTCACTGGCTCAGTTCGACTTCTAGAAGAAGAAATAAAGGTGATCAGAACTTAAAATAAAGCACTGGTACCCAACAGAAAGCAGTGAAAACAGACTGTAAAACCTGAGCATCAAAACATTATGTTCTGATAGTCTAGTGAATGTGCAAATTTATTCGTATACATAAACTGTTCTCTCTCGGTACATTCAGTGCAACTAAAAAAAACCCCCAAATCCCATTTCTGCTTTGTCACCAATTACCCTAAGACTTTCAGATATCTACCATGCTTAGCCATGAAAGTGCCAAAATACCAAATGCGTTACATATGCTATATTGACTCAAAATAGTAGCAGAAATGTCACCTGAAAGCAGTTCCTAGGGTTTTGTGTGATTGAGGATGCCCCGTGACAAAAAAAAAAGGTCTTAATTGCCAGAACTTGCTTTAAGATAATCTTAAAAATGCTACAATATTTTAGGAAATATTTATTACATTTGAAAACTGTATTTTTTTTGAAAAACATTTTTTTTTTTAAAAACCACAAGCTAATAACATCTCCTAATTGTGGTGGAGAGGCATCGCTCTAAGAAGGCTGGAAAACATGACCATTCAAACAATGCTAACGTAGCTGATATAGAACTGGACTGTATGAATACATAAATGACAGCAGGAATCCTGTAGTCAGGATTGCATTTGAATTTCTGTAATTTTAATCAAGACAGCTGATTCTCTGTCCTCTGTAAATCTTAGGAATACAGAATTAAAACCTGGAGCACAGATATCAGCTGCGAGTCAAAACAGACTTAGAAAGATAACTAGCACCATTTGGTAACGTGCTAAACTGCTTACTGAGCTTCAGGTTGGGAAAGGATTAACCATTCCTTCATTGTCCTCGCACAAAAGGCAATACGCTTTAGGATATTGTTCTTTTTCTCTTGCCTGAAACGGACATGGTCTTTAGGAAACTCACAGGAATCACTTATGAACGGAACCTCTGGTTTGCATGGTTCGCCAGCTGGCAACCCTTGGTCTTCCTCTACAGCTAGTGTGCAAAAACCCAGATGTGGGGCATAAGAATACCTGCCAGATCCCGCCCCCTCTCCTCCAAAAGCAAGAAATAGTCCAACACTGAGACTCAGACTCTTCTGAGATGGGAACAAATTAGAAGTTTACACTACAATGCCTATCTGTCTTTCCTAGAAAAGCAAACACATAGAAGAAGGAACCTCCCCACGCAGAGGGAACAGGATCTACAGCTTGGCTCTCAGAAAAATCAACCCCAAGAACAAACCCAAGAGGATCATCTTCAAAGTTACCATTGTTGCAGTTTGAGCCCCATGTCCCAGCAGGCCTAGAAATGTAAGTCTACTTTGGGACAGACACATTAAAATCTACCCCATGACAACACAAATGAACAGCAGCTTTCACAAGAAAGATACAACCGGAATGCCTCTGTAAGCTAATAGCCAGAAAAAAAGCTAACACACTGAAACCCCTCACAAGGAATACAATGCTTTATGGATACTTACCTGACATATGTTTTGCTGGTAGCTTTAACTCCTCCAGCAGGGAGTCTTCGAACAATTACTGATGAGTTCCTCGGAATCAGGCCGTTCTCATCTGTGTATTCTGAAAACAACACAAATACAGAAAAAAACATGAGTCGATTTGTAAGAACGTATAGTCGTATGGAATTACACAGCACTTCAGAGAATCCCTTTACAGATAGAAAAGCAAAATTTTATAGGTAACATTGCGCTTGTATCGTCTCAACACACTAACAGGACCTTTCAAGAAATCTTCAGGTTTGATAATCAAACACAAGCAGCACAACCTTCTTCTTTTTTTTTTCAATAGTGGGAATGCCAACAGCAAAACGGTCTCAAAGGTCACTAAAGGAGAGTCTGCTAATGCATGAGGTTCTTTCCTGATCTAGCTTCAGTTGCTTTTGCTTCTGTTAGGCTACAAAACCAATCCATCTCTGGAGAAAAACAAAGCACAGCAAAGTCTCACCTGCATAAACCAGATTCTAAAGTCTGACTCGCTTGCCCTGCAACAAAACAGGCACTTAGCTAAAGCATGACAACTCTGCGCCATTGCTTTCAGAGCTGTTCACTAACAACGATTCCCCTATGCTGCTGGTGCTCAAGACTGACAGAACACACAAGAGAGCCTGCCATCTCTGTCTATTCCTTGGAGCTTAGTCCATCAGCAACCACACTTCTCAGCTGCGCAGGGCTTTACATTTAAATGGAAACAAAACTGGCAGTGCTAGAATTTGGATCGCAGGCGTTTGGGGGTTTTTTGAGCTTGCTTTCACAAGTAGGGCAGAATTGGCTCCAACTGAAGGGGTACTTCCCCTCCTAAGCTAATCCTCTAGTTTGAATTAACCAAAGGGACAGGAATTCGTTCGATTCACTTTTTGCAGAGCAGAGAGACGCAAACAAAATTACTTACAAAGACAGCCTTGAAAAGCCTTTCGAAAACAGCGGGTGCCTGAAGCTATTCATGCTTTGCCTTGGCTTACACCATGTTAGTCTTTTGAAGAGGAGGAAAGCCTTCTGACCTTTTACATAAGGCCCAAACAAAAAAAAACAACTATCTGACACACTGTGACTGAGTCAGCTCCAAATGCAAGCATCTCTCCATAAGAATGGTTTTTCTATTGTTCTCACACAAGCTGGATATGACTAAATATATTTAAGTACTATCAGCAGCCATTCCCGGTAATCTGCCTACAGTTTTAAAAGCTAAAAGCCCTTACCTTTGCAGACCGATGGTCTGAAAACCAAAGATGCTGTCTATCTAGTCAAGCTCTCTCAGGGCAGTTTTGCTCAGTGGTCACACACAAAACAGGAATAGTTCACCATTAGTGCTCCGGTTCTCAGTATATTCCTCCTACAGGCAGGAACCTCTCTTAGACCAAAACACACCTTCCAGAAGACATGATTTCAACAATGAAAGGAAAATGTTACTTCTCTTTCCAAATGACAGAAGGCTGCTTTGAAAACTGAGAAATCATTTAGCTGAAACGAACTCCTGATCTTCCCCCCTAGGGAACCGAACAGCAAGCTTCCTCTGGACTTCAGAGTACTTTCCAATTGTAGGAGAAAGGACTACTAATGAGGAGAACAGAAGCTTTTAGAGAAGTCATCTCCTGAAACCAACCCCTAGAGCTCTTCTCCAAAGGAAAACCTAACCCTTACACAGCCACCTGTCAAGAAAGGCCTGGATGGAGAAGGAGCTCAAACAGTACTGAGGCCCAGACAAACCACTGGGAGATCATGCCAGCTCCAGTTCTAGAAGCCCAAAGCAGCTGTTTCTACCTGCTGAACGGAGTCATACAGAGTATTCTTTCTGGTCCACATCACAAACCACTGGCTTAAGATTTCCGAGATGCAGGATAAGCAACAGTGGCTCCACAAAAAGGCAGGTGTTTGCTACGCCTGTGCCAAACTGAGGATTGTGGTAGTTCCGCAGAAGGTTACGAGTGGCAGCACCTCTCCTAGACAGAGACTGTACCTATGAGGACAGCAACCAATGCATTTCTTCACAAATTATGCAAGCCTGCAGGGGTCAATTGGAACATGCACAACAGGTGTCTGATGCAAAAAGAGGAATAAATCCTCTTTTAGTATTTTGTGACAATTCATTGACCATTAGAAGAGAAGCATTGACATCTGCCTTCTGAAAAGACTACCCTTGCACGGGGGCGGGGGGAAGGGGGGGAGAGAGAGAGAGAGAGAGAGATGCTTGTTTTCTATCTACTTGTTAAGTGCACAGTGAAGAGAGCTCCAGCCATCTAATAACAGACTGATATAAAAATTAATTCACCTTAAGAGTCAATCAGTGCGCATTTAAATGGACCAACTGAAGAGTGACAAGAGCTTGGGGAAGTAAAGGCTTTTTTGGCATAGGACACTTATCACGGCACATATTTGTATTGATTTTTGTATTGATTTTGTTAAAGGTGAAGTCAAACAATGTGGACTAACAAGTTAACTTTTTTTTTTTTTTAAGTAGGAAAGGACTGAAGCTGGAGCACAATTCCTGAAGCCCCTGGAAATTTTTGTTTGCTCGATTTGAATTTAACAGATACCAGCTTAGTGTAACAGCTCTCAGACTAAACTGGCATCTCCCGGCAGGAACCTGTTCCCCACGGGCAGCAACATCCTCTAGCAGAGACTTGGCAACTGCCAGGACCTGCAAAGCAGCGTCGCTCTGCCTCACCGCATGACTCCACATCTGCAAAGTGAGCAGTGACGACTTTTCACACTCGTCCCAGCAGAGCTCCAAGAGAAGCTCCAAGGTAGTCCTTCTTTAACTTCACCTTTAGGCAACACCACATTTAACAGAACCTAGTGAAGCAGATACTTTGTCTCCGCTGGATTCTGATTCCATACGAAAACAAAGCAACACGCTTTGTAAAACTCCTACTATGTCTATTAGAGTAACACTTCATGCGGTCACATATTTATCAGCATGAAGTTTTCTTCTGCAACTTTGCTTCCCGTTCCTCACCTGCTAGAACAGAATCCACGTGTTTGGCCTATTTCAAAACACTTTTTCTTCTGGTGACGATAATTGGGCTCCGTCACAGTTTATTACCATCCAACATTCTGCTTTTAAGGCTCTGTTTTACACAGACCCAACTATCACAGGAGTGACGTCAGCCAGGTGGCCATTCAGCCTGCTAGCATTTGTCAAGCTGAAAGGACATTAGCAACTCAAGACAAAATTCAGAGACCCCTATGCAGCAAAGCCCTTAAAGCAAATGCAACATTTTTCACAAGCTCTTGACAATTTTCGTCACTACTACTAGAAGTAGTCTCTTCACCACAGCCATTCTCCTGAAAATAGTTTAAATACCTGTTGATAAACAGCCAGCTTTAGGTCCAACCACTTTAAAGGCTAGGGCTGAAGTTACAGTTACCGCAGCACACATATTCTTCTGTTCAAGTTTTAATACATGAAACAGGAAAAGGAAAACAAACACTAGTACGCATTTGAAAGAAAAGACTGTTGTAAGAGTGTCACAGAACCACAGAAAAAAGAAAACTAAGAAATTTAATGTGTAAGGAATGAAAACACAAGCCTCTCTCTTTCTGAAAAGTCACATCCCAAAGTCTTTAACTGCATTCAAACTTTTCAAGCTGGCAGACTACCAAACTGAAGTAGCATACTAAGGAATACGAAACCATTATCATCTCTGAGAATCAGGCACCATTTATTAGAATCAAAAGAATCTATGACTTCTCTAAGAACTTTTCTGATGTATATTCACCATAAATGTTCTGCCATGAAACTTCAGGACTGCCCTGATACGGTTTACACGTAGTACGAGGGAAAAAAAACAACCACGGTTAGAAATGAAGGATGAAATCATGCTCAATAGCACCTGGATGACAATGTCTTTGGTGTAGACAAGACGTTACATGAACATGAAATTCCAAAGTATAATTCAGATACAGAGAACACTCATGTGCAACATGGCTTTAAAGGGTCTGCAGAGATTATAACTCACAAAGACACCCTTGATCCAAGATGTTGCTAGGGAGCAGTTTCTGCAACAGCCACAAAACCAGTTTTCCAATGCAGTGGAGTAAAGCAAGTCGAAGACAAAATTAAGTCACCCAAACCACTTTTTTTCCTTCAAATGAGCCATCTGTTCTATTTCTATCGCTTTCAGCTTTCTCCGCCAGATTTCAAAGAAATCTGGCAAGTTTGTTATTGTAAGATATCCTCCCACGTTTCCTTATCATTTTACCGAGAAGAATTGAGGAAAGCAAAACTTTTGGAAGCACTATATGTCGCACATCAACCACGCACTCTTCCACGCCTAGCTCCGCGTCTAAAACACAGATCTGAAGGTAGCTGTCAGAACAGCAACTACAAAAGAACAGCGACTACAAAAGAAGAGCTCTGTGAGGCCCCCAACACAAGTCACAGCCACCGATCGTGGCCGAATCGCATTATCGCTTCCCACCCAGCTTAATCCCCGGTGTCGCTTGCCCTCCCGGTCCCCCCGCACGCTGGCAGGATGGGCCCCAGGCTGACTCACGCTACATGGGGACGAGCCACAAAGAGCAGAGCGCGGCTCCCACAGGCTGCGGCCACCGTGGGGCCGTCTGCGACGCTGCCTGCCAGGCGGTCCCCGAGGCCCCGCGCCCACCACCCCCACGCACCTTCTTTGCTCTGGGCGTTGGTGATCTGCAGGTCGCAGTTAGCTGCCTTCAGCTTCTCACGGCCCATGATCTGCCGCTTGAGGTCGCGCAGGGAGATGTGGAGGCCGCTGAAGGAGACCGTATCGTACTTCAGCGCCGACGAGAACTTGTAGTGGACGCACGACATGGTCGGGACCAGGTGCTGCCTGCTCCGCGAGGGCGTCTGCTGCAGCAGGTGGTGTCGCGGCCTCCACGCCGGGTTAGGGCCCGCGGCAGCGCACGGAAGGGCCCAGCAAGGGGTGTGGGGCAAGCAGCACGGGCTGAGCTTGGGTGGGCTGGTGGTGCTCAGAGGCTGCGGCGCTCCACCATCACCAGGCCGCGCGGCCTCAGGCAGACTCGGCTGGCAGAGGCCTCAGAACTCCGTCCCAGCGGCGCTGCAAGGCCCCGGCCCCCGCCCCCACAACGACTCCGGCCCGCGGCCCTCAGCAATCGAGCTGGGCCGTGGCGACGGCGCCCACTCGGCTTCTCCTCACAGCCCAGGCAGGCAGGTGGACGACGGGGAGAGGCCCCCGCAGCCCCGGCTCGGCCTCCGCTCCCTCTCACACGCAGCGCTCCCAGGCCTGACCGCTGGCTACGGCAACTCGGGCGCCCCTGCCTCAGTGCTCTGCGGAGGGGTTTCCCAGCTGCCAACTGCACAGGCTGCCGCAAGCCTGTCGCTGCGCACAATGGCACAATGGCACACCACACCCACTCCCCCTGCATCTCACATGACCCAGCGCATTATGACAAAAGGCCCACGTCACGTGGGCGTGGCGGCCCCGCCCTCTTCCTCCGAAAGCCAAGCGCCCCCTAGGGGAGGGGGGGGCTTGTCAGCCCCAGGCCTGTCACTGCCCGGTGTCCTGCCACCCCCTGGGCCTGTGCTGTCCCTCCCGTCACCCCACGGCCCTTCACCACCCAGCGGCACCTCCCGTCGGCCCCTGGGCCTCTGCTGGCTCTCCCAACAGCCCTGGGCCCATCACCGCCCGATGGCCTGGCACCCCCCAGCCTGTCACCACCCGCTGTCCCCTCCTCTCAGCAGCCAGCCAGGGCAAGACAGCCTGGGGGAGATGCAGCGGGCTTTGCCGGCTGGCGCCCGGCTGCCTGTGCTGCAAGGCCAGCAAAGGGAGGGGACAGCTCACTGTCTTTGAGTCTAGCTTGGTGCATTTATGGAAAGGTCGCTCAAAGAAGCCAATGACCAGTTCTCTTTATTGCCATAAACCAATGTACTTCCCACCTGGGGCACATCCACGGCTGCTTGAACTCTGGGGAGGAGGACTACGAAGGAAGGAAGGAACTTGAGGTTCATTTAGCCTTCGTTTAGGTTTAGCGTTAGGAGGTGCCCCAGGACCTCCTAGTTCTTGCTTTCTCAATCATCACAGCTGCTGCTGCAACAGCCCTAGCGCATGAAATCAGGCCTTGAATTAGGAGGTCTACTTCTGCTGAGTCATATGCTACGGCTTGCAGATGTTTCTGGGCCAACTGGCTATTCCTTTCTCTTCATGTAAATAGAATAGAAAAGGCTTGTTGTAGCCTGGCAGGGCTAAGGAGGGAGCTTCCACGACTCCTTGCTTTACATCTTGAAATGCCTTTTGGGTTTCCGGAGTCAGAAAACCCTTTGGATTTCAGTGCTGTCCTCTACACCCAAGGGATAGTTAGTTTGGCTATTTGTGTCTGTCTGTCTTGTTAAGAGTGATTTGGAAGCCTAGCTTTTCATATGGTAGCCGTGCCTAGAAGCCTGGGGTGGAATATGGATTATATGGATTCAGTCCGTAACTCGGCCATCGCCACAGTCCAAACTACAGCAGCAGAGCCTAATAAGCCCGACTGTTGGATATGCACTAAAAGCCCATCCTCCACCAGAAATCAACTCTCCTGGGTATCTGTCCCACTGAGTTCTCAGTGCTACAAGGACGGGCCTCTACATTATGAACTCTAGATCTGCCTCTGTAGCTCCTATCTCCTGATCTCTATGGCAACAAGTGTTACAACCCTCTGATAGAATGTGGCACTAAGTTCCACGGTTACGGGTTGCAAAACTAGAAAGAGCTCTTGCAAATGTGTCAAGAGAATTAGAAGAAAGCCAGTCATGAAACCGCAGAGAGTGTTACAGCCCTGCAGGAAGAAATCAAATTATTATCCCAAATTCTAATACAGAAGCGATTCGCCCTAGACCACCTTTGAGAAGTACAGGACAGACTATGTGCATTATTGAATAAGAGCTGCTGGGGCTTTTATGTAAATGAAGAGCAGAAAAATGAAACTGACAGAAACAAGATAAAGACTCACTTAAAAAGATTACATGAAGTAAAGCAGGGATCTCCCCTAAATCCCACCCCTAAATGGGTGGCTAACCTCTTGGCTCCCAGACTTAGGCAGAGGACTGTGAACTAAAAGGAGCTGGGTGGTTGTATTCACTCTCTTGTTTTGCTTTGTAATTATATGGGTGTGTTTACAGTGGTGTCTTACTTGATGACCTCGACTTACGACTTCAGTAATGAAGACTACAGTGTGACGCTGACGGTCAAAAGAAAAGGAGGGACTGTTAGGAAAATCTCATTATTGTACCAATTTGTCTTCAGAGTATGAAATTGTATGAACTTCCTGAAGAGATCTATAGTTTACATTGTCTACTGCACAGTCATGGTTCAGGCAGCATGACTAAAGGACCCCAGCTCACTGCAAGCAGGAGAAGGACAGCCCCCACTCTGAAGAAGAAAGGATACCCCTGCACTACCCAGACCACGCCAGCATCCCAGCTCCTCCAACACCTCTGTGAAACCCTCCCCTTCTCTGGCATCAGAGAGGAGCAACTGCAGCAAGACCCACTCCAGGGAGGTCTACATCAAGAAAGAAGCAGACGGACGGTTTTGCCACAGAATTGGAGTTGCTTTGCAAAACAGCAGTATCTGTGTGTGTTAAGTAGTGATTGCTCAAACCATGTTGTACCTGAACGCTTGAAAGGCCTAAGAACCCTGTGTAAATCCGCATTTGGGGTGCCCCGATTTGACTGGGACACCTCATGTGCATGAACAGAGAATTACTCTTGTCATTCTAGACTTTGTGTCCTAGCCTCTCTCCTCGGATGGCACAGGCCAGTTGCCAAATTTTCGTGACAACACCCCTCTCCCCATTCTGAAAGTTATTCTCCAAGGCTGAGAATTGCCCCTAGGGCTGGCCCCTTCAGCAGGGGACACTTCACCTCCACCATCGCGCTGTCCTCCCGGGAAATCATTGTTCCGGAAGGACTCCTACTGAAACCGTAACTCCAACAGGACTGCCTCAAGTAGAGGAGAGCGATGCATCAGCCTCTCCTATGCAAGATGCTCCCCCTTTCGACCCCGGTAATACTTTAGCAGTATGGTTTACAGACACAAGTGCCCACTTGAAAAATTTTGTTTGGTGCCGTAAATCCACAGCCATTTCTGCAGACGGAAGAGCAGAGTTAACTGAGGAAATAAAAGGTTCTGCCCAATAAGCTGAGTCCCTGGCCATCACCCGAGCCTTTGAAGCTGGAGCCAGCACAGTTTATACTGACTCTGCTGCCGTATCGGCTGGAGCCACCCAGTGCCTTGGGAATGGGCAAGAGCTGCTGCACTCCCTTCACAGAAGATGCAGGCAGGGATACACCTCCGCTTGCGTTTTGCCTGGGAGAACCAGGATAACAGCAGTGGCCTCGAGCCTAACCTGGTATTTGGGCCCTGCTTTGCTGCCGTCCCAGGACTTAAGAAAGGCAATTAACAATTGCACTTGTGACCAGTACCCCCGGCTCCCGACCCCTGGTCGTACGGTTAGCAGAACGAACGCCATTTGATGAGGCAAACGGCCCTGCTCTGTGACCGAGCTGGTCACGTATCACATTTCCCCTCCTCATCAGGCCTCGAAGCTCCTCTGCACCAGGCAGATTTCTTCTTGCCCTCCCTATCGGCCTCAAGGCTCCCAGGCGCCAGGCCGACTTCTTCCCTCCTTACGGGCCTTGAAGGTCCCAGGCACCCGCCCAACCAGGCTGTCATGACCCCGTCACAGAACAGGGAAGCGCAGCAGCACACACAGCACCGTCTCTAAAATCAAGCAGCACTTTTTCCCTCTTCTCCTCCACGGGCTAACTTGGGGAGGAAATGACAAATGGCACCTTCCCCTCCTGCGCAGCAGAAGTTTTCTGCCTTGCTAAAACACAGAAAAACGGACGGGAATGGTGTGAACCTCAAGGACTTGCCTGGGTCTTCCGCCTGCCCTAGAGACCCAAAACTAACAGCGCTTAAATGACGACGCAGGTTAATAATGGGCAGCTACCCACCGGATGCCCAGTGGAATCAGCTCATTCTCCTGCTCTCTCCAACCCACAAACCCTTTAAAACCCCCACTGTCAGCCCGTCCTTTTGCTCATGTTGACATGAGCAAAGGGCATATGGAAACCCACTTCTAAATGGGGAACCCCTTTATCTATCACTGAGTCCAGGCACCCAACCAACCAGGAAGACAAACAGGACGAACTGGTGGACGGCAGGAGGAGGAGGAGGAGGAGGAGGAAGGGGATGAAGAGGACGAGGAACACAGAAGGAGAAGGAGAACAAGGAGGAAGAAGAGAAAGAAAAGAAGGAAGAGGAAGAACATGAGGAGGAGCAAGAGGAGGAGAAAGAAGAGGTGGAGGAGGAACACAGGGAGCACTCAGAAGAGGAACAGGTGGCACAGGACTAGGAGCAGGTGGAAGAACAGGAAGAGAAGAAGGATGAGCAGGACGAGGAACAGCAGAGAGAGGAACAAGATACAGAACAGGAGGACAAACATGAGAAAGAAGAGAAAAAAAGAGGAGGAAGAGGAGTAGGAGGAGAAGGGGGAGGAGGAGGTAGAGGGGCAGGAGGAGGGGAAGGCGGAAGGAAAAGGAGAAGGAGAATGAAGAGGAATGTGAATACGAGGAGGAGGAAGGTGAAGAGAAGGAAGAGGAGGATGACATACAGGATGAAGAGGAACAGAACAAAGAGGAGGCGGGGGAGCAAGAGGAGAAGAAGGAGCAGGAGGAGAAACAAGAAGAGGATGAGCAAGAGGATGAACAGGAGAAGAAGGATGGCTACAGGAGAAGGAGGATTAGGATGAAGTTGTGGAGGAGGAGGAGGAGGAAGGGGGAGGAAGAGGACGAGGATGAGGACAACTACAGCAACGACAAACGGGGCAAGGACAGACAGAAGGAGGAGAAGAAGGGTAAAAGGACGACAATGAAGAGGAGAAGGAACAGGAGGTGGAGGAAGATGATCAGGAGGAGCAAGAGGGGGAGGAGAGGAGGAAGCATTGCAAGCCAAATGTTCCATGGCACACACACAGCAATGTACAACGAGAAATTACAAACAAACATTTGTTTGTTGAACAAGTCCCCATGGTCACCTTTTTCTCCTTTTCCCTTCCAGGTGACGCTGGAGAAGCCCCAGGCACCTGCAGCCATTCGCTGTACACAACTCCCCTGATGCTGGGGAGAACACAACTGCCCTGATGTTTCATAAAACAACGTACCCCCACAGATTTTCTCTGTTCACCTGGAGCTGGGGGGAAGGTGTGTATGTGGGTGACGATGATCTGCTTTATCCCTTTATGTTTTATACCTCAGCAAAAACACTGCAAGACTCAGACTAGAGGACAGCACTGAAATCCAAGGCTAAGCGACCAAGTTGCAACAAAACAGGGCAAACTCAGCTAATTAATAGGCATTCAGCGTGCTTGCACAGCGGCTTCACAGGAACAAAGACTCAAAAGTGAATGGCAACAAGCAACCTCATGGCCAAAGCCAAGAAGTTTTTTGGACTGTAAAAAGGAATATGTGAGTAGCCTTACGATTGCACAGAAGGAATCAAGAATTGGAACACGAGGTCCTTCTCGGGCTCCCAGCCAAGAGGCACCTTTATGGCCAGCAGTAAAAAGGGGGTTTAGCCAGTGTGTACGTCTGCTGCCTTCTCTCCTGGACCCACGCGTGAACTAGAAGAGAAGAAAAGTGCAAGCAAATCCAGTTCGGTCAAAGTTCAAGTCAACATTTCAACAGCCAAAACTCTGGAGAGTTACGCTGACCCTTACTTAGATATTTAGTTTATCTTCCTTTCATGTGTAAACTAAGCACATTCCCTCCTACCCACAGTCTCTCCTCCCAGCCTCCCAGCTCTCCTACATAACAAACAGAAGCTCCATAAGCTACAACAGAAAAAAAACCCGCTCTGGTGAACACCAAAACACCCATGACTTTCTCAAACTCTTCCCCGCCCCAGCTGAGAGTCAAGCGACAGGATCTCCTAAAGCCTCTTCCACAGGCACTGCCCTGAAAACCCCCCACTGCTTCTCTACTAGTGCACAAAGAGATTGGGAAGAGTTTCATTTTGAAGGCGAGGTAGACCCTTGCTGAAATTAGACAAGTAAGTTTGAACGAGGAGAAGCCCTTTGCCTTGCATCTGGCAACCAACAGGGATGGGGACCCAGCACCACAGACCACTGCCATGCACAAACCACCACCCTACGCACAGGGAAAGCATGACAAGTCAGATGTGGTACCCAATAACGCCAAAAAATGGCTCTTCACACCACTTCTCTGTACGACCAGGTTAGTTCTTTTAGGCGGACACAGAAATCAGAAGTGAAATCAGAAGTCGTCTTCTTTCCCTGCAGTAGACTTGTAAGGAGATATTGCCAAAGAATGCAAAAGCAACCAAAAAAAGTTAAAGCAGGTACTTTCATCCTCACTAGGTGCCTGTCATTGAAGTGCTTCTCACATCCTCTTCTCTACTCTAAGGGTCCTCACTTAAGATGCATTGGAGTTACATTACTGTTAAGCAGACGCCGCTACCCGACATTTCTCTAGACTGAAGGCTGACAGCAGCGGACAAGGACAGTCCCTTCTGGATATCTCACTCCTGGCTAGAAATCCTAGAGGCTTCCTTTAAGGACAGAAATCCAAAGAGCTGCAATAAGCTTTTGAAATCAAGCACAGCAAACAAAAAGCAAACCAACCAACCAAAACTGGCAGGTAAACCTCTGAGGCACTAATGAGGAACAAAAGGTCTCCCGTTAAGTCCACTACCCCTCACAAAACAGACAAGTGGCTTAAAGAGATGACTGCAAAGAAACCGCAAATGGAAGATAACCCTGATCACTGCAGCACAAGCGACCAACAGGCAAAACGTAGCACTGACCTTCCTCCTGCTCCTCCTACGAGCTCTTCGCCAGCCACGTCCACAGCCACGCGCTCTGTCCCTGCCCCTCCCTTTCGCTCCCCCCTCCCTTCTCCCTCTCACCCTTTCCCCTCTCTTCCTCTCTCCTGCTCCCTCTCCCAGTTCTCGCTCACTCCGCTCTCCTGCTGCCTCTTCTGTCTCTCTGCCCCTCTGTCCCGCTCCATCACCATGCCTGGGGGGGTCCCTCCCGCTGTCCTCCTTCCTGCCACTCTTCCACACTCTCTCGCCCTCTCTCCTGCTGCTTAGCACTCTTGCTCTTCCTGCACCCCGCTGCCCCCTTCCCCTCCCTCTCTTTCCCGCTCTAGCCCGGGGCCGGCTCCTCACCACCACTTCTCCTTCCTCCACTCCCTGCCCACTTCCCCCCCGCTCTCCTCGTCCCTCTGCCCGTCTCCCGTCCCTCACTGCTGCTCCCGTCCCTCTCCTGCCCCCTCACCGCCCTGTCCCACCCCTCTCTGCCGCTCTCTCCCTCTCTCCTCCTCCTCCTCCCTGCTCCACCGGGGCTCCGGGGCCGGGGCAGCCCCGGGGAGGCGGCCATGGGGCCTGCGGGGGGGCTGGGCCGGGCGGGGGGACGGTGTCCCCGCAGGGTCAGACAGCAGGAAGGAGCGCCCCAGGGCATGCCGGGAGCTGTAGGCCTGGGGCAGGGGGCTGCCAGGCAGCCCTGCTCCTTCCCAGGGCATGCCGGGAGCTGTAGGCCTGGGGCACGGGGCTGCCAGGCAGCCCTGCTCCTTCCCAGGGCATGCCGGGAGCTGTAGGCCTGGGGCACGGGGCTGCCAGGCAGCCATGTTGGTCTCGGCACTCGCAGTCTCGGCTCCAGCTGCGGCCTGGCTGAGGTGAGGGCTGGGGCTGCCCGTGAGGCGAGCGAGGCTCTTGGGCGGGTTCAGGGCTGTCTCCTGCCCGCTGGCTGCCCGGGGGTGGTGGTGGGGAGCTCCAAACCGCCCGGTGCGATGGGGTCCTGGTCAGCTGGAGCCGGGCCCAGCCGGGACAGCCCCGGGAGTGACCCGAGAGCTGGGGAGGGGAAGGAGAGGGAGATGGAGACAGACCCCCCTGGGCCCAGGCACCGGGCACCCCGACTCCCAGAGCCCCCCTGAGCCGCCACAGCATTTTTCGTTACTGCAAGAAGAGGAGTTGTGTGGCTTTGTGTTCACTCTGACAGGGCTTTCAGTACAAGGGCCCTGCTCAGGGACTGGGAATCTTCAGGTGTCTTGGAAAATCGCCAGCCAGATGATGATGGTTCAAGCCTTGTTTCCCTTGCTAGAAAGCACTTCATTTTTAAAGACGTCCTTGCACGGGCAAGATCCAGGCAGTCGGGATTGTTTCCTGTAGGGAGCAGCCGGATGAATCCAGGCTGCTGCCGTTCAGGGGCAGAGCTGAACACTTCTGCCTGCAAGTGCTGGGCCAGTGGTTTCGCAGGTCCAGTCAGCCCGACTGGGAGCTTGCTATCCTTGCTGTGCTGCTGCTTTGGCAAGGGCCTCGGGGTAGGAGGGGACAAATGTTCTGGCTTCCCGGCTGGAGTCTGGCACATTCACTGGGTGAGGTACGGACCATAACGTGTAATGCGAAACCTGCGTCCTTCGGGAGTGAAAAATGGGGTGTAGTATTTTCTGGGGATTTTTGTAGTTTTGGTTAGATCTCTGGGATTCGTGTGACCTTGAATAGCCAGTTGGTGGGATTTCAGCATACATTTAAAGTTAAGCGCATGCTAAGTGCTACCCTGAGGTATAGCTGGAATCCACTTGTGAGCTCCTCTTCCCACCCCACTGGAGAAAGCAAATCTTTTTTTATTTGGTGATGAAGGCAACTGAGGGAGTTGCCCTGAAGTGCAGCACCTTTTTTAACTTCAGGTCTAAAGTGGCACCAGTCCTACTGCGTAACGTGTCCTTCCCCAGGCTTTCACAAAAGGGAAAGGATACATCAAACCGACCCCACAAACGTAGCCAGCGCTTTTTTGATCTTACCTGGAGCGGCGGGACATGACCCTGCTGGGCCACCTCTGCCGCTCTGCATGGGAACCAAGGTGGTGTCTTGACATTCCAGGAGAAGGACTTACCTTTTTTTTTTTTTTTTTTTGTAAGTGACTTTAGAGACGTCCTTAGGCTGGCTGTGTTACGTTGGTTTACTGCAGAATTGGTCGAATGGAGGAAAACAGTAAGCTCCGGTATTGCCTTTGGCGTTTTCTCGTGACTGTGTAGCTCATTTAAGTCACCTTCTCATGACCTGGCAAGCAGAAGCTATCACTTCATTTTTGGCCTTGGTCTAATGGTCACGACAATCAATATTGAAAGTCTTTCTGAGATTTGGATCAGGCAGTTTTAGAAAACTGCTTCTTGGCCACTGTTTAACTTTACTTTTTTTTTTTTTCCCCCCCAGTGTTGAAATTCTGAAAGGAGCCGATGAGTTGCCCTCCCTCAGTTTGCTGCCTCCCCTTTGGGGAGTGTGTTTAATGTTCGCTCCTTGGCTTTGCAGAGGGGAAAATCCATTAATGCGCCACCTCACTTGAATTGCTCTTGTTGGAAAGTGATTAAAAGCTTATTGCTGCCTCATCTCGCAAATGGCATGCGTTCTGGTTCTCATTTGCTGGGCAGCCCGTCGACTTGTCAAAGTACTCCGTAGAACAATTCAAATACTCAAAGCAGCGATGCTGATCTGAAGAGCTTACGTACTTCCTTGCTAGCGATTCTGTGCTTTTCTGTGCTGGAAACATGATTTGTGAGTGGGCTGTGGCTTTAACAAGGGAAGGCAAATCTGCTTCTCTGTGTATTTCCTTTCCACCTCTTCCCTTATCCCCTCCCTTTCCCTCTGTGAGGCTATTTTTGCAGTGTACCTTCACTGGTGAAATGAGCTCCCACAGCAAAGTGAGGGAAAGAGAAAAGGGGCAAGGGGAGAGGTGTCGCAGTCCTTAGTCTGCAGATGTCATACATAGGCCCTGTTCAGAAAATGCAGCATGTATGTGGGTCAGCAGTCCCTGCAGATTTTTATTCTTTATAGCCATTTCTATCAATGCAGGACGTCACACAGCGGGTTCACACGGTGCTGTGCTTCTTGTAGACTGAATCGTTTCTACCCTTGCTGCAGTCTGGAGGTAGCAAGTGCCAGCTGATCGATGAAGATGGAAGTGAAAGCAAGCGATACACACGCGATGGTGATCCTGCCCCAAGGCATGCTGTTTATTGATCTGGGAAAACACTGCCGTGACTCTATCAGAGGACAAGGTTTTCAGCGCTCTTTCTGGATGTGATACCCAAGGAGGTTTTTTCCCTCTGCGCGTGTTTCTGTGCAGGCATGTGCCTGAAGCAGAGGTGTTTCTCTGTGCTGTAATGGGGACTGAGGACAGCTGGGTGGGTGGGAACATGTGCAATCACGGAAGAAACTTCCTGCAGCTGCCCTGCCATGTACTTCAGGAGAAAACAGCTCTTCTGGTCGTTTGCTGCCATCGAGAGCTACCGAGTGCATGGGAAGGTACTGGGTTCCCTGCGGTCGGCACTGGTCCTAACTGGGTAGCCTCCCCCAGCAGCCAGTGCTGTACGCCCCTATCAGTTGTTAGGCGGACATCTGCAGCTGGACTGTGTGGCACGTTCCTCTGATCCGTCCATTCTCCACCTTGCACAGCAACACATTTGAAATCCTGAAATGTGCTCTTTTGATTGCTGTTAATGTTCAAAAATCTTGTTTTGGTCTGGTCAGCAAGGCATTTGGAAAACAGCACTGTTGCACTGTGAGAATAAACCAGGTTCCCATCCTTCCCCCTACCCCCCACACTGTGTAGGATCCAGACCTTTTCCCCCAACCCCCCGATGTGTAGCTTGGCTTCGTTCATTTTGCTGCCTCCTACCAAGAATCTAGCAACCAACTGCGACGTGTGCTGTGTGCTCCAGGCCAAAGAAAGTTTTCAATGGTCCCAGTTTGTTTTATGCAGCCGTGCAGCATGGTACATTTGGGAAGGAACACTGCGATGATGTATCAGAAGTTACTGACGATGAGGTGCTACTGGTAGTGCTTTCTTTTCAGTGTCTGGTTTGGGAAAGAATAAACCCCAATATTCTAAGATACAGAACTATCAGAGAAAAATGTGTGCGAGGTAAGGAGCGCCATGCTGCATTTATGGCTAAATGTTTGTTTTTATTTCATTCAAACTAGAAAGTAAGCAGAGACTGTTTAATCTCCTCCTCCCGCCTCTGCCAGGGGCTTTCTCAGCTCTGGGGCCCTTCCCAAGGACAGCCCCACCAGGTGGGCGCAGTCAGCATTGCAGGCAAGAACAGGCAGCAGCCACAAGAGTCAGCACTGGGGGAGAGCTGGGAGCCCGGAGAGCCTCCCAGGGTCCCCAGTGCCAGCCTGGCCCCGTGTGTGTGAGACAGTGCCCAGAAGAGTGGTTTTGTATCCCTTTTCCCAAAGAGTTAAATTTCCCTTAAAGCAGTAACCACTGGACCCACTTGCCGGACTGCAAGATATCCAACAGATACTTTTGGAAATGTCTGTGATTTCCTGCATTTTTCCTGAAAAAGGCAGGTTTTTAACTCTCTTAATCGCCTCTATTTTAATCAAGGCATTGCTCAGTGTCAACACTTAAACCAGACGCATGACATCCAAAGCTGACTTGGGATCCTTGTTTTGCCATCTGGAGAGCCTTGCACACAAACTTGTCCCCGGCTGTGTTGGCCGCTCGGTGGGTGAAGGTCACGGGTGACAGGGCAGGACTCCTTTCTGGTGCTCCTCCAGCCCTGTAGGCCAAGGATAAAGCCCTAACACCCTCGTGTGATAAAGCCTTAACACCCCAGTGTGCTGCTCCATGGACATGAGGATTCCTGCCTAAGCTCACCACACGTTTCATTGCCATGTGGCTCTTGGCAGGATATGAACGGCTCTGCGGTGCTGGTGGTTCCTCCCCTCTTTCAGCAAAAACGGCAGATTTCCTTCCTGTTGGGCCTGCCATAATTCCAGCGTCTTGGGGATTGAAAGCTGGAGCAGCATGTGTGCCAGAGACACTCCCGCTGCTTGGCTGGTGCCCACCAAGGGGAGTCTGTCTTCAGCCACGATGGTCATTTCCAGGGAAAAGAGCTTGTTTTATCGAGCAGGACCCTACAGGGAGAACAGGAGAGCAGGGATGCAGACCCAACATTTGCCACAAGTCCAGTGGAGCAGGTTGCTCAAAGGCAGCCCGCTGTGACTTTCTATGCTGCTGGGCCTGTGGGGATGGTCGGGGGACAAAGGATTAAACCTGAGCTACCTACCTGAAATACAGCTATCGCTAGCCTCGGTGCAAGTGGAGCCAGGAGCTGGTCCTGAATCCCATCAGTGCAGATACGTGCTGGGAGACACAGACAAGTGAGTCTGTAGGGGAAATTGGTGACTTGCACAGGCTTCTGCTGTCGGCCAGAGGGCAGCAAGTGCCAACGCTGCCTCCAGCCGTGCAGCTGCTCCCGCGTGGCCATGGGACGGGGCAGCTCTCAGAGCCCGGGGAAGAGCCTCTCACAGCTCCACTTCATCTCCTCTGCCAGCATCCGGGTCCAAACGCGAGACATTTGACAACCCCCCCTGCCTCAGGCACCCCTGGGTAGAGACATCTCACCTGAGGTTCAAGCGCCTCTGGCTTCCATGTTTCAGTTTTCAACTCCTGAGCTCAACAGGAAATAGTTCAATGTTTTTATAGAGATGTTCAAGATCTAGAGGAATTCAGATGATCAGGGAAAAAGAAGAATAAAATTGGAAAAGGATTCCCCAAAGTCTCCTTTGCAAAGAAAGGGCAAAGGCCAATCAAGCCTGGATGAACGGGGGGACTGTTCAGAGCCCAGACCAACACAGGCAGACGCTGAAGGCTGTCTCCCCTCCCTGCAGTAGCTGAGCTGCCTGGAAAAGCCTGTTTCAAAACAGCCAAGGAAAGAAGGGCACGAGGAGTGACTCTGTCCCGAGCAAAGCACACTCTGCTCCACTCCCCCTCCACTGTGCTGGCGCTCAGGCCAGGCTGCTCTGCTCAGCTGCGCGCTTGCTTGTGATGTGAAGGGGAAATTCAAGCTGTAACCGCTCAGCGGTGGTCATTTGTGACCAGGGGATGATCTGGCATGGAGGGCGAGAAGCGGTTAAGCAGGCTGGGAGCAGGAATGCCAGAGCCAGAAGGACTCCAGGTCAGGGAGGGAAGTTTCCTCAGCGCCATGTTTCTTGTGAGACTTCCAAGGGTGCAGGGTGTAAGGGCCATCCCTCCAACAGTCATGCCAACTTTTGTCAAGTTCAGGTTTTCTGCAGCCAACAGAATTAAAGGCGAGTAGGAAATGTCGTTGTTCCCCGGCCACTGATGGTGCTATTTATAATCTGCCCAGCTGTGCGCATTGCCTTTTATTCAAATACAGTTCCTTCCTATGCTCCTGCCTGGCTGCCAAAGTTTGCTGGAACAGAGTGCTTATACAAGGCAGCGTAGTCATTACAGCCAGAAATGCCATGCCATACCATCCGATTCGAGTGGTTTGTTTGCATCTGGCTATTAGGAACACCACCACCATGTCTGTGGATTTCTTGAGTTGTAGGTAAAGCTAGTTACAGTCCTTCAGGTTGGGCTGACGTATGAGGGATGTTGGGTTTCATGAAAGCATGCGCTAGTTGCGTTTGTCCTCCTGCAACACATAGAATATCAGGGGAGGAAACAGAATCCCCCAGAACAAATACAAAGCTAATTCCCACCCCAAAGCATCAGGTTTTAGAATACCCCCAGAAGACTGAATAGGTTGACATTTTTCTTCTGGTTTGAATTGTTGTTGTTTTCATTCTGGGGTAAGGACTTTAATGTGCAGTTATTTGATTGGTTGGTTTACTCATTGGTTTTATCATCTTTTTTTCATTCCCCTCACAGAACAGACAGATCTCCTGTACGCATCCGTGCAGCTGTCGTGGTTTAACCCCAGCCAGCAACTAAGCACCACGCAGCCGCTTGCTCACTCCTCCCTGCCTCCCCCGGTTGGATGGGGAGGAGAATCGAAAACAAGTGAAACTCGTGGGTTGAGGTAAGAACAGTTTACTACTTGAAATAAAAATACAACAAAATAAAATGATAATAATAATAATAATAATAATAATAATTTGTAATGAAAAGGAAGGTAACAAAAAGAGTGAAATAAAACCCAAGAAAAGACAAGTGATGCACAATGCAATTGCTCACCACCTGCTTAAATCACTGCTTAAATCACTAACCCCCTAACCCCTAACCTAAGCCCCTAAACACTAAATTCTAACCCCCTAATGCCCTAACCTGCTAACCCAAACCCCCTAACTCCCTAACCCCCTAAACCCCTAACCCCCTAACTCTTAAGACTAAGCCCCTAACACTTAACCCTAACCCCCTAACCCCTAACACCCTAACGCCCTAAACCCTAACCCCTTAACCCCCTACACCCTAACGCTAAAACCTAATCCGCTAAACGCCTAGCCCTAACCCCCTAACACCCTAAACCCCCAAACCCCTAACTCCCTAACCCCCTAACCACTAATGCTAACCGCCTAACCCCCAACCCCTAACCCCCTAAACCCTAACCTAACCCCCTAACCACTAACTCTAACCCTCTAAACCCCTAACCCGCTAACCCTAACCCCCTAACAACTCCCTAACCCCCTAACTCCTTCACTCCCTAACCCCCTAACCCCCTAAACCCTAACCTAACCCCCTAAACACTAAACTGTAACCCCCTAACCCGCTAACCTGCTAACCCTAACCCCCTAACCCCTAACACCCTAACCCGTAACCCCCAACCCCCAAGCCCGCACCCCCCAACCCCCCACCCCTACCCCCCCCACCCTCCACCCCCCAAACCCCCCCAGCCCCCCCACCTCCCTCACCCCTCCCAACCCCCCCACCCCCCCGCACCCCCCCCAGCCCCCCCACCCCCCCAACCCCACCCCACCCCCCAACCCCCCCACCCCCTCCCCCCCACCCCCCCCCCCACAAGACAATTGTCTTGTCCATTTTTGCTTTTGGCTCATCTCCGGCAGGAGACGACGGCTGGCGGCAGCGGCAAGCGGGTCAAAAGCACGCGGGGCTGCCGCCGCAGCGCCTCCTCCACCAGTTGGGCCGTGCGGGGCAGATGGCGCTGGGGGGCAGGCGGGGTCCTCGCTGGGGGACTCGGCAGCGGGATCTGCAGGGGGCTCAGCAGGGGAGTCTCCGGAGGACCCTTGATGGGATTCTTTGGGGGACTCTCCACAGGAGTGTCCTCTGATGTGGCTGGAGAACTCTGCGGAGAGCCCTCCTCGGAAGTCTCCAAGGGACTCAGTGGCAGCCAGGCGGGGAGGTCTGCTGCCACCCCGCCCTGCTTCCCCTTGGGGTCCTGCAAGGGGGAGCCCGCCACCCCCCAAAAGGGGTCGGTGTCCCCCAGCATCGCCGCCGCCAGGCGGTCCTCAGGGCAGTCGGCCTCTGCCCCGTACTCCAACAAGTCGGCGAGTTGGTTGAAGGAGGCGGTGCTGGCGAGGCTGTCGGGGACATCGGGGAAGGAGTTTTCGCCGTCCACCAGCATGACCGCCGCCACTTGCTCCTTGTTGCAGCCGCCCTGTGCCCTGTAGTCCAAGAGGTGGGGGAGCTTGTTGAGGGAGGTGGTCAAGTTGGGGAGGTCGGAGAGGTCGGGGACATCGGGGACGGTGTCCTCGCCATCCCCCAGCCCCACCAACACCGCTCGCTCCTTGGGGCAGCCGCCCTGTGCCACGTACTCGGAGAGGTCGGGGAGCTCACGGAGGACCTGGGCGGTCAAGCTGGGGACACTGGCAGTCAAGATGGTGTCCTTGCTGTCCCCTAGCCGTGGCACCACCGCTTGGTCCTGGGAGCAGTCGCCGTCCGCCACGTACTCCGAGAAGTCGTGGAGCTCATTGAGGAGAGCGGTGCTGGCGAGGCTGTTGGGGAAATGAGGGACATCAGGGACGGTGTCCTCGCTGTCCCCCAGCCCCGCCGGCACCGCTCGCTCCTTGGGGCAGCTGCCCTGCGCCACGTACTCGGAGAGGTCGGGGAGGTGGTGGAGGAAGGCGGTGAAGGTGGGGCTGTCGGGGACATCGGGGACATCGGGGACGGTGTCCTGGCCGTCCGCGGTGTCGAGCCGGGTGAGCACATGGTTGACGGTGGTGTCCTCTGCCTGGTCAGGAAGGGCCTCGGCGAAGGCGGCCGGCCCCTGCTCGGGCAGATCCACGGGCTTCACCACTGCTGAAAAAGCAAAGAAAGGCAACCGAGCCCCGGGACGATGCAAGCTTTCCTTAGCTTGGCCGCCCACCTGTGAGCTCTGCCACCCCCCAAAACTACCCTTGGGCTTTGGCGTGGTTCTGCCGGTCGGTGGAGCCAGGGCGGGCTGGTGGGGGCTGGCAGCAGGGACGCTGTCCTTGATGGCCGCCCCGTCCTCATTGGAGGCCACTGAGGGCTTCTGGGCACTGCTGGGCAGGGTGTGGAGCACAGCGGGGCCCACATGCCCCCAATGCTGAGGCACGGGGCAGCGGGGTGGCGGGGGGCCGGGTCGGGCAGGGAGGTGCAGCGGGCAGGAGCCCGTGGGGTCCAGGGTCTCCCCCTGGACCACGGCCGCCGGCCCCAGCCCCCTTGGCTGGTGGGGCAGCAGCGTCCCCATCACCACGTGCTGTCCCCAGCCATAGGCAGGGGGACTGGGAGCAGGCACGTGTGGGAGCTGCACCCAGCGGGGAGGCTGCACCCCGGCGGGGAGCCGCGCCCCGCGGGGGAGCTGCACCCCAGAGGGGAGCTGCACCAAAGAGGGGAGCTGCACCCCGCGGGGAAGCTGCACCACGGGTGGGAGCTGCACCCCGACGGGGAGCTGCACCCCGCGGGGGAGCTGCACCAGCCGTCCTGAGGGTCCCAGGGGCCCTGGCACCCCATGCCAGACGCTGGCCTGCACCAGCTGGCCCGTGATGGGGTGAAGCTGGGCAGGCTGAGAGGACAGCGGCAGCCCCGGGACAGAGGGCAGCATGCAGGCACTGACCGGTGGCGGCATGGCCGGAAGGGTGCAGGTCACAGCGGGCACCTGCGATGCCATCGGCAGCTGGAGAGGGAACCTCTCTGTTGGGGGAAGCAAAGAGGGGTGATGAGGTGAGATAGTGGCGGGCAGAGCCGGCTGGGGGGTTACCTGGAGGGCAAGAGCACCAGGAGGAGCGGGAGCCTGCTGCTGTACCTGCCATGGCGGTTGGTCAGTGTGGGCTTTGTTGGGGGCAAAGAGCCTCCGTCCCCATGGCGATGGGTCAGTGTGGGCTTTGTTGGGGCAAAGAGCCTCCGTCCCCATGGCGATCATTCCGCCAGCACCTGCTTCAGCCAGCCTTGCGAGGGTTTGCTTTTTCAGCCCACAACAACTTCCCATCTCAATGATTTCCTATCCTGATGATGATTTCCTGTGCTGAATGATGGTTTCCCATCGGCACGATGGTTTCCCATCCCAGCGATGATTTCTCAGCCCCGTGATGGTTTCCTAGCCCAACCGTTTCCCATGCCCACGATTTCCCATCCCAAGCATGATTTTGGGGGGGAGGTGAATTTCCTGTGCAAGGGGAAGGGATGGGGCCGGCACCGGTGGCCCTGCGATGCCGACATGTGTGTGCTGCCCCATCGTGCCGTGGTGGTGGGGATGGGGGGGGTTGGGGTGCTTTTGGGTTGTTTTTGTCCTCCCCCTCTCTGTCCCGGGGGGGCAACTGCTGCCCGCAACTGTGGTGGAACAGGTGCTGGTACCGTGCGGCCATGATGGGGAGCTGTCACGAAAATTTGGCAGCTGGCCCGTGCCGACCGAGGAGAGAGGCAGGGATGCAAAGTATAGCATTACAAGAGGAATTCTCGCATTCGTGCGCATGAGCTGTCCCATTTGAACTGGGGCACCGCGAATGCAGTTTCACACATGGTTCTTACACCTTTCAGGTGTTCAGGTCCAAAGCAATTTGACCAGTCGCTGCTTAACACACACACACGCACACACAGGCACACGCAGGCACATGCACGCGCTGCTGTTCTGCAAAGCAACTCTAGTTCTGTGGCGTTGTCATCCATCTGCTTCTTTCTTGATCCAGACGACCCTGGAGTCAGTCTTGCTGCAGTTCCTTCTCTCTGACGCCAGAGAAGGGGGGCGTTTCACGGCGGTGTGGGACGGTCTGGGGTGCTGGCGGGATCTGGGTAGTGCAGGGGTAGTGGCGGGCGAGGATCCCCGGTCCGGGGAGGGGGGCAGTGCTGTTTGTTCCCCTCCATTGGAGCTGAAGGGCTGTGCTATAGCCTTCGCGAAAAGAGAACTTGAGTTTCTGGGTGTGTTTGTCACGCTGCAGTGCTTTGCCCCAGTCTCACGTTTTCCGGTCAGTCCTGGAAACCGTCAGCTGAACAGTCCCAAAGCAGTGAGGGCGTGAGCGCGTTCTGGTTTGGCTCGGTGTAACTTGTGTGTCAGTGTGTGTCTGCCTTTGCTCGTTGCCTGCGTCTTTCTGTTTGAAGGGCTGACCTTTGGGAGGTTCTGCAGCATGGACTTCTTGTGCATCGCCAGCCTACTCTTTGGTGGGGCGGTGTGAGAAGCAGAAAAGGCCTTGACTCTGTGTAAGCACTGCTCATCAGTAACTAAAACCTCCTTGTCTTATCAACCTTTTTTCCAGCACAAATCCAAAATATAGCCCCATGCTAGCTAATGTGAAGAAAATTAACTCTATCCCAGCCAAAACCAGCACATTCTTTACCCCTTGTTCCATACCATTTATGTCCTGCTCAGCTCCCACACTATCCAATATTCTCATTATCCACCCCCCACCCCCACCCCCCATCATTTGATATACAAAGATATCATTCCCCTAGTCTGTGGACCACCCCTGTAAAATTTCTGTAAAACGTCCACAGATGTCCACAAAATGTCCACTGAGTTCATTTAGCCCATGAGTTTGGGCTCCATCTGTTATGGTGGTCCCTCAGGACAGGAGAGGTGGTGTGTTACGTGGAGTTCCTGGGCACCAAAGCCAGCTCAGGTCGGGTCACTGCTGCACCTGTCCTGCTTCTTGTAAGGCTTGTCCGTCATTGTTTCAGGTGGTTCCTGCTATAGTCATTCCTATAACATGCAACTCAAACCATGGGTTACAACAATTGAAAGGTGTTTCCGTTACAATCTCCAGCCCTGGTCCCTTTGGGCCAGGTTATAGGGTTCAACATGGCACCCAACTCCTCCCTTTGCTCTTAGCCTGGCTAGCAACTAGGGGTTCCTGCTATAGTAATTCCCGCAACATGCAACTCAAATCCCGGTTTGCAGCAATTTAAAGGTATTTCCATTACAATCTCCACCCGTGGTCCCTTTGGACCATACCGTAGGGTTGAACATCGCAATGATCTCCTCCCCTTGCCCCTGCTCCAGCTTGGACTTAGGCAGAGAGTGCAGGCCCTTAGGGGCATACCTGCTCCAAGTGGAGCCTTATTTACGAGCCACAGTCTCTTCAGGGGTATACCTGCTGCAGCACGGACTTATCCACAGCCACAGAGGCTTCGAGGCGTACCTTCTCCAGCATGGACTTATGCTTGGGCCACAATCCCTTCAGAGGTGGAGTTGCTGCAACACAGACATAACCATGGCCACAGACGCTTCGAGATATACCTGCTCTGGTGTGGACTTATTCACAGCCACAGCCGCTTCGGGGTGTCCTGCTCCCGCGTGGACTCATCCACAGGTCACAGTCCCGTCGACTCAGGTTCACCCTGGAGTTCCAGCCTGCCCATTACAGCAGCACAGAAACAGCAGCGATGGCCTGGCCGTCTGCCAGCCCAGGCGCGTGGCCCTTGCTGTTATGAAGATGTGCCCAGGACACAGCAGAGTAAGATGATAAGCAGTACAGCAGTACAGCAAGCAGCAAAAGCAAAAAGCAGCCACTAACAAGCACTAGACTCTAATATACAGCAAGGCAAGCAAGCCCCATGGCAAGCGCAGAAGCCTGTCCATTAGTAGCTAAACAGCAATACCAGCTAGAAATTCGATGTAGCCCATTCCAGTCAAATCTGTCATTATCTGGAACCCTTCAGGCCCCACGCTGGGAGCCAAAAGGAGTGTCGGGGTTTAAGCCTAGCCAGCAACTAAGCACCACACAGCCGCTCGCTCCCTCCCCCCCTGGTGGGATGGGGGAGAGAACCGGAAGAGTAAAAATGAGAAAACTCGTGAGTCAGTTGAGGTAAAGACAATTTAATAGGTAAAGCCAAAGCTGCACATGCCAGCAAAGCAAAACAAGGAATTCATTCACCACTTCCCATCGGCAGGCAGGCGTTCAGCCATCTCCAGGAAAGCAGGGCTCCATCACGCCTAAGGGTGACTTGGGGAGACAAAGGCCATCGCTCCGAACATCCCCCCCTTCCTTCTTCTTCCCCCAGCTTTTTATTGCTGAGCACGATGTCATATGGTATGGAATATCCGTTTGGTCAGTTGGGGTCAGCTGTCCCGGCTGTGTCCCCTCCCAGCTCCTTGTGCACCCCAGCCTACTCGCAGGTGGGGTGGGGTGAGAAGCAGAAAAGGCCTTGACTCTGTGTAAGCACTGCTCAGCAGTAACAACAACATCTCTGTGTTGTCAGCCCTGGTTTCAGCACAAATCCAAGACATAGCCCCATACCAGCTACTATGAAGAAAATGAACTCTATCCCAGCCAAAACCAGCACACCCGCCTGTGCAGTCCATGTCATTCTGGCACAGGGCTGTCAAAACCGACCGACCGACCTCCAGGTAAGTGACGGCTGGGAGATGCATATCCTTGCAGCTCGAGTGTCCTCTAGTGACAATCTGCTGGTCAGCTTTTTAAGCAGGGCTAGTCCAAAGCCTACACCCCAGGACACAACTGTTCCCTGACAAGCTTCCTTTATGTCCCGTAGAAGCAAGTGGGGAGTGCTCCTGGTTTGATGCAGCTCCCTTGGCAGATGCTTGTGCTCCTCTCTGTGTCCCAAGGTCTGGTCCATGCCTTTCCCCCCACCCAAGCTGTGCTACTGACTCTTGGGAATGGGAATACAGAGGGCAGATGGTTTCTACCAGAGCTGTGAAGTTCCAGCCAGCCCCTCAGGGATTTTTTCTTCCTGGTTCTTGCAGTTACAGGACCAATGCATCTCATGTCATCCCACAGAAGCACTGGCAGCTCAGCCTTGGAGCTGCCTACAGTCCCCCAGTGGGGCAGAAGATGGAGGGATAGGGAAAGGGGGAAGCCATCCTTCCTGCTCGTCTGAGCAGGCTTTGCAGGGGGCCTGTCTCTGACCCAGAGGTTTCTTCTGTCTCCTGAGGACTCAGGCACACTCTCTTCCCATTCCTCTTGCAGGTGCGGGCACCTCCATGTTGCCTAGGGTGATGGGCCCCAACACGGCGTACACAGCTGCCAGCCCATGCTATTCCATGAGGTGGAAGAGTCAGCGTGATCGCTTTGATGCAGATCTCTCCAAGGTGATCCCTGCTTCTCTGCCTTTTTGCGAGAGCAGCTGAAGCTCCTCTGCTCTCCTCATGGCAGAAAGGCTCCAAAGCCTGCGGAATCCTTTCTTAGCACATACTGGGCTGCAACAGGAGCAAAACCCAAGAGTGGACGTGTCTGCTGGCAGGGCCCCAGGCTTCTCCTGCCATGACAGCAGGAGAGAGGAGTCTCTGCCTACACCCCCATCCCTTGCTTTCTAACAGTGACAGTTTTGCAGAACGTTTGCTGGGCAGTGTGTACATGCAAAGGGCTTGCTCTTACCTTGAAGCAGGCATAGTTTTGCAGGGAAACGGTTACCAGCTCCTGGAAGCATAATGTAATGATAAATAGTCATGACCTTGATTTTGTTAGCAAGTAGAATCAATCTTTGTCCACGGTTGATGCTTCCAATAAAGAGGAAGACACATTAATCTTGGAAACATTCTATACGCCATTTGAATGTCAAGGGAGCGTGGAAAGAGATCATAGAGACAGTTTGATGGATGCTGCTTGTGGTACTGCAGTGTCACCTCTCGTAGACCATTTCAATATAGCTTGTTAATTGTCCTGTTGTAGGCAGTGTCCTCTACGGGATGTTGCTCTCGGAAGCAGCAGCGTGTTGCCAGCTAATAAAGCCTGGTAGGCGTAAAGATCAGCAACTGGTGGTTTAAGATTTAAGATTCAGATTCAGAGACTTGAAAGTCTTTGGATGAGCAAATGAGCGAGAGCGCAATTACGAGAAGCAATTTAAGTCGTGTGGTATGTGGAGATGAGAGAGATGGCAAATTCCTGTGGCTCTTACTGTTAAACTAGTAGGTAGTGCTGTGCTGTGATTGACAGTAATGGAATCAAAGCTGTGTTTGAGTTTCAAGTGTAGTTCTTCACAGTGCAGAAGAGAGACTAGGTATTTTTACTTTTGTTGCTGGCTTTATAAAAAGAGTACAGCTGTTGTATGCAGCTGTGAACAAAAGCTGGTTTTGAAAGACATCTCTGACTACGTGCTGGAAGCTTTTGTTGTTGGCGTCATCTTACAGTGATTTAGACTGGGCTGGTGTTTCTGAGATGGATTCCCCCTGAAGCAGTCAGTCCAATGTATCTGTGGTGGTGAAGACACAGGTAACGTGGAAGCCCAGCTTTTGTGCTTGGCCTCTACCAGCTTTGCCTCTAAAGAGACAGACTTCCTAAGGGCGGGGTAGGACCTAGAAGCCTTGCTAACTGTCATCTGTCAGTGGCTAAAATTGGTACTTAAAGCAGTTTAAAATAGGTCTTTACCATGCAAACAATTTTTAAAGCTCCCCTGCAACCATGCCGCTGCCTCTGGACTGTGACTTTCCTGCCTTACGTGCAGCTGGCTGCAGGATGTGCAGGCTGTGTGGGATGTGGCAAAACCTATGTTGAAACACAGCTTGCAGTGCTGTGTTCAGAAGGAGTACTGGCTTCGGAAGAGCAACCATCAGTTTAATCATGTTCCCTGCTCTGACGCAGATTTTGTCTGTGCAAACAGAGAAGAGCAGGTTTTTTCTTTTTCTGAAAAAGTTCAAGATCGCTCTTTCAAAATAAACAGCACCATGGGAAGTGGATGCATGCCGGTCAATGAAATGGGAAACGATTTGATGTGTAAGCCACATGTGAAACTATTTTCTGCAAGTCTGAAGCTCAGGGTTCCTCAACGAGACCCTTCCTCATAGCTATGTCAGCACAGCTGGGTGCAAATTCAGGGTCAAATTCAGCCTTTCCAAGCCCTGGTTTCCGTTTTCACAACCTCAGAAAAGCCAGTAGAGGAATACACTCTCCAAGTGGCAGAACGTACCTTTCTTTATAGAGCTGTATTTTTAACAGCCTAATGCTTCTTTGTTTGTGTTTCTCTCTTGTGTTTCTGAATTAGTTTTAGAATCGAAAAGATCTGCTTCAGGTTGGAATCTGGTTTGACGTTCATCGGAGCAGGAATGAAAAAGGATGATTAAAAGGTTCCATTCTGAATAGAAGATAAGCTCAACCTGCCTGTGAGGGGTGGGTGAATCTCATATTGTGTAATACTAGTAGTTCAGGCTCCTGAAGTGCTTTTCCTGCTAACCTTAGAGAGCTGTGAAAACAGCACCGGGAGATAAATCCGCTGACGTGCTTCTAGTTTCCCTGTACAATCACTTCTGGGGTAGGAAATGGGGCTGGCGAGTACTGCCCCTGCCACCAGGCAGCCCTGTTAGTGTGAGAAGGCCCTACAAGGGTGTAAAGTATGCGTTAGAGCTGCCTGCATTCATTGCTGGTTGGTAGCTGGAGGAACGGGTGGATTTGTGAGCTGACTTAGGGCCAGAGGTAGGGAACAGAGCACGGGGGCTGAATCAGTGGGGTCTTCCCTGTGCCTGATTGATTTGCCACGGATGGGACGGTGGGAAGGCTCTCGAACACAGGCGTCGTGGCTGCTGCTGAAGGGTCTGCAGGCCTTCCGATGCAAAGGCAGCTGCTGTAGGCCAGGTACTGCTCTCCTCCGAGCCTTTGGAGAGCTAAGCTGGATGTCGGCGATCCTGATAGCCCGGGGCATAGGGAGGTGCTCTTCCCCTAGGGAAGAAGCCTAGGGAGATCAGAGAGCCCCCACGTTGGTTTTGTAAATCCAACAAAGCGTCACTGTGTTGTGTTGCTGGACTTGGTTTTACTACCGGGCCATGAGCTACTGGTTGCTGCTGCTGCTTGCCTAGAGTGATTTTGTCCATCTTGGCAGAGATCCGAGCTCCGCTTTCTTGATGCTGCTCAGGTGCTTCCTAGGAGCCAGCCCAGCCCAGGCAGAGCGGATGAAGGGGGAAACGGTGTGTGGCAGGTCCCGCAGCTGTAAGCTTCGGAGTGCCTGCGAGCTTCCTGATCCACCCTACCCTAGTTGCCATCCTAGAGCAGAGTCTGTTCTCCATCAGAGCCCAAAGCAAGTGGCACAGCGGATCCTGCTGCTGACCACCCACGTGTCTTTGCTGTAGGTTACTGCTTCACAGGAGATGGTGCTTACAGGACCAAGAAAGGCTATTACCAGATGACGGGACGCACGGATGATGTCATTGACGTCAGCGGGCACAGGCTCGGGACGGCAGAGATAGAAGACGCAAGGGTAAGTTCCAAGCAGGTAGATGTCCCTTGACAGGGCATGTCTGTGGGGCAGGGTGGCCCTTTGAAAGAAGCTTTATGAATTTAGACAAGCGCAGGCTCTGTTGCCTTTGAACCCCTGCCCCTGCATACACACAGCTTGATGCATGATGCAGAATGACTAGCAACTGTGCAAAAGGAAACAGACCCTTATGAAGGAGACGACGAATGGGCAAGCGAGAGAGGCGTCACTTCGTGGGCAGTCCCTGCAGTCGAACTGTCAGAGCTGTGTTTCCTCTCCGGGACGTTGTACTGTTGCAGTTGTAATTTTGGATGCTGGTGGAGTCTCCATAAGGGATTGTCTCTCCCGTTTGCTCCTTCCCCTCCCTTCTGCTAACACCTAACCTCTTCTTCCCAAATCTGCAGTTCTTGCTCATCTGAACGAGCTGAGTATGCCTAAGAATTCGGCAGTGTTAAACATGAAGCGACCTTGATTCATGTGAGCTGCAAAGCAGGCCTGTCATTTGGAGAGAAAATAATATTAGCGCAGGGAATTGACAACAAAAAGTGCTCAGAGTATTTCTCTTCAAAGCTTGCCCTGAGTATTTATTTCTCTATTACGTGCCTTGCCTGCAAATGGCACTTAAATGTAACATTTGATAAACCTGAGCTGTGTTCGCATGGCACACCGGATCCTACTGTCTCCTCTGTGGGTAAATTTTTTGTCTGCGTGGGTTTCTGACCGTAGATAGAGGATCCAGTTCCTGTCCCACTCCGCGGATGTGTGTGCATGTGTATATTGAAATGTATTAATCTGCTTGGATTGCTCTGTGATGTTTTCTTTCGTATTTTACTCTGATTTAAGATAGCATAATCCAGTCTTTGGTGTGGGATTCAGATATGCAATTTCTTTTAGTCTGTACAGCCAAATTGTCTCCTTACTGCAGAAGACTGTTAAACTCTGAAGTGTGCCAATAAATCACTGTTGTGTAGCATAAGAATAAGAATATGCATTTGGCAAAACAACCCTTCCCCCCTTCTGGAAAGACGAGGAGGTCTGATGCTTTCTGCCTTCTGGTGTGCTTTGGGCACTTGTAAACAGCGGTCGAATGTGGACTGTGATGTTGACAGCTTCACTTTTGCTCTGCTGGCAACAGTTCCCTGTGGCACAGAGCAATGGAGGACTGGTTTTGCTTGTGATTTGGCCATGGCCCGTCACCACTTGGGACCGCAGCCGTGCACGCACAAGAGCACAGACAAAGAAAGAGAAAGCAGGTTTCAAGCTGGTGCCAATTCAGCTTGGTGTGCAGTGGGCTTAGCAGTGTGTGTAAGAGTACTTATTGGTGTGTTTAAAAGCAGGGCCAATCCAGTGAGTAACTGCTACTCCCAGAGACGTGGGCATGGCCGTGGCCACCAGCTGACGATGCAGTAGGAAGGCGGCATCGAGCTTTCCTGTTGTGCTTTCAGCAGGATCTGCCAAGGGGAGAGTGAGCTATGGCAAGGTGTTTTGTTCCTAGAGCAACTGGCGCCAACTCTACAGGGCTTTTTGCAGTTGTTATGCTCTGTGTCTTTTTGTTTCACTTTTTGTGAAGGCTGATCACCCTAAGGTCCTTGAGACAGCTGTGATTGGGTATGCACACAAGATCAAAGGAGAAGGTATGTGAGAAGCAGTGTTCTGACATGACACCTCCGTACACTTCCCTTAATTTCTGAGCTAGGTTTTGTGTTCGGAGGTGCCTAGGGAACGGGAGGACAGTTATCCTTAGGTTGACTGGTGTTGCAGCCCCAAGAGGCAGACACAGCCATGAAAATAACTGCATGTTCCTAAGCTGGGGGCAGGTATTCCTCCCTAAACTGTTTTCGCACATAGTATTTATGTATGTGGTAGAGCTTCCTTAAAAAGGATTGTGCTCAGAGATGCCACAACCTTCAGTGTCACTGAGGGGCAGAGTGGCACTTGCCACTGCCCAGCCATTTTGCATTGACAATTGGCATCAACGCCAGATCCCAGAGCACTGGCTGTTCCTGTTGCGTAACTCTGAGAGCTGTTCAGCCTGGCCCTGGGAGCACTGATGAACTCCAGGCTCTGTTTCAAGCCTGCTCACCTTTCAGCAGCTGCCTTTGCACAAAGCTGCCCCTTAGCTGCCCCCCAAGGCCTGTCTGCATCCGTTCCACTCTCTGCTTGGAGGCAGTGACCAGACCGCTTCTTTGAGGGGCTCTGCTTTAGTCCCATGCTGGAAAGGTGGACACCAAGACACAGGTTACAGCGTACAACAGGAGCAGGCAAGGGTGGCTCATTCAACTTGGAAGAGCCCAGGACATCCTCCGTGGATTGGAGCAGCTCCCAGAACTTGCAGGTTTGCAAGGCAACACCTCTGTTTCCCTGTGTTTGGGGGTCTTTGCTTGCTTGTTTGTTAATGCTTTGGAGTTTTGTAGCCTGCTGGCCTGATCACGTAGCAAAATGTGAGACCTGCTAGCGTCTCTGTTCAGTGCCTGAGAACTCTTTACCAGGCTCAAGTCTATGCTAAAGGCTTTGAATCTGCTCCTAAGTCCTTTGCAGGAAGCTCAGCCAAGACATTTAACATTCTTCTGGATATGAAGGCAGGCATGTAGTCTGCCAGCTATACTCAGGCAGAGAGAAACATCAGCAGACAGGAGTTATCCCTTGAGTAGGAGACCCTGTCGCTGGCGTGCAGTATTGTGTGCTTTATATGCCTGCCCTGTAAAGGGGAATATGAATGTCTGTTCCGGTAATGTGTTGAGATCTGTGTCATCATCAGTGCCTGAGTTTTCAAGTGTTACTAGCTTTCTAGTGCAATAGTGAACAGCTTATGCAGGACCTGATTCTCCAAAGAGCTGTGCGTCCTGCAGAACCCAGCCTGGACATACACAGCAATGAGTAAATGGGGAACAAAGTCCCCTCAGATAAGAATAAAATTTGTAGCACAGGGAACTGATGCTAGTAACACTCCTTTCCTTGGACATAAACTAATGTGCTCAATGGTCTGGTATTTCCCAGGAGCCTCAAAGGAGCTGTGGCCATGAGATAGTGTGCCAGCTTAGGACAGTTCAGCCAAATTTCCTTGTGTTTTCCAGCAGGACCCAGGTTCTAATAGAGGTGCATCTTTCCCTTCTCTGCAGGTGGTGAAACATCTTCCTACAACCCGATCAGAGATCCTCATGAGAAGGCTGCTGAGGAAGGTAGTCACTGAACAATCAAACAACGTGGGAGATGTCACCACACATGATGGTCCAAGTGTTGTCAAGGAGATATTGGATGCTTAGCAGAAATACATGGAGAAGAGTTCCTCCTAGCAGATGGCTCTGGAATCTCTCTCCTCTGGAAATGCGGAAGGTCTCAAATAACCAGCCAAACGACATAGTTCTCTCTTGGTGTTTTTTAAAAATCTCTCTGTTCCCTGCTAGGGGAACAAGATTTTCCGCTCCACAGCGTATTTTGAGATGCACAGAGCTAGGAGCAATCTGCAGTTCTGCACAGTCAGTGAGCTCCCTTTCATTCCTTTTAGGGCTGATGTAGAGCAGCCATTGGTGGTTTCCATTAGCTATGATGCAGTTTAATACTAGCTGAAGCAAGATGCAGACGTTAATGGTTCTCATTGTAATGTTACTGTACAGGGAAATGTCTTTATACAATACCTCTGCTGTTTTAAAAGAAGCCCTGGAATACACTTCCCCAATTTTTCCTTCAACTTGGGTATCCAAGTTTAAGTAGCTGTATTTCACTGCAACTGTGATGCCTTTTCAGCAATGCTGGATATTCTAGTAGTTGTTTCACATGTGTTATTAGGGAACTAAGAAGGACATTGCTAGTCTGCTAATTCTTTCTTGTGTTTACCTAGTCGTAAACACTTGTGTTTACCTCCTTCGGGTTTCCTCGTAAGGATTGTGCTGGGACTTGCCAGAGAGGGTGGGCTTGTGTCCCTTCATGTCCCACCTAGGCAACCCAGCACTAGCACTTCCAGCCGCAAAACTGAGCTACAAAGCCTACTGCTGGGCTCCCTTCCACGTCCTCCGGGCACTGCCAGTTGCGTACAAGGGGTCTAGTCCCATGTGTTTTTATTCTGCTTTGAGAACCTGAGATCACCAACTGGGTTTGTGAAATAACTGTCCTCTTCCTTATCAGTGATGACAACTGGATCAGCTGTAGGAATGGACTTCACCACTTCCTTGGTCTTCCAAGTTTTTTCTCTTTATAAACCACCTGTGCAAACACTGCGCTGCCCAGGAGAGGGTGAGAGAATGTGTGGATGATGCTAACGAGACCTGCAGTGAAATAAATGAGATTCCTCTTTTTTCTTCCAGAGGACTTGCTTGGAACATCTGTTTGAAAAGGGAAGGTGTTAGCATTATGTTCAGCCCGAGTCCTTCATGAATGCTGCTGATCTCAAGTGGCTTAGTATTTCTCCTGTGTTCATAAACAAATGCTTCCTGGCTATTCTGCCTTGTTAACTTAGGTGAAGCGCATGGGAGAGAAGGAGGAATGTCTGGAGAATGAAGCCAAGATGAATATTTATTTGTCTTCACTCAGAAACATCCAAAATGCTTTCTTGTTAGCCTGCTTGAATATGACACAGTAACAAAAGAACTGAAAGTCTTCATGGTGGGGCTGAGGTTTCCCAATGGTGTCCAGCTCTCTCCTGCGGAAGACTTTGTCCTGGTGCAGGAGACAGCCATGGCTAGTATCAGGAGGTGAGTATGACTTAGCTGAAATTATTGGTACTCTCTGTTTAGAGATGGTGTGAATAAATGAGTTGAATGACAAAAGAAATCCTACACTCTCTTCATGCCTAGTTAGCAACGGCAAAGAAGGTGGCCTTCCTCAATACTTAATTTTTTTCTTTCACTGTAAACATCTGGACTGCATAATCTTTCCATCATGGGCTCCTTGAGCACAGTGAGTAAGCTGACTTTTTCTGGGGAGAGGAATGCGGCTCTGCTGCATTTCCCTGTACCAAAACAAGGAAAAAAATAAATTCTTTTTATTTTTTGAAGTGAATTCCTTTTGGGACTTTTATTTATTACTTAGACTGCTTGAGTTAAGATGTCCTAATCCTACTATCTGTAACTTTCAGGTATTATGTGTCTAGTCTAATGAAAGGTGGAGCAGATATGTTTGTTGAGAATATGCCTGGTCTTCCAGATAATATCAGGTTAAGCAGCTCTGGAGGACATTGGGTAGCTATGTTAGCTGTCCAGCCCAATCCTGGATTTTCTTTGTTGGACTTCTTGTCTGAACAACCATGGATTAAAAGGATGATATTGAAGGCAAAAAAAAAAAAAAAAAAAAAAAAAGACATTAAAAAAATCACCTTTAGTATAGGAATGGAAGTGATAAATACTCGTTTACTTGTTTGTCCAGTTTCTTCCTCTTCACAGGAAGATTTTTAATTTTTTTGTAGTGCCGTGGTTAAAACTGTTGTGGTTGTGCCCAGGTAGAACGGTCCTTATATATTCATAGGCAGTAAAACTAACATTTGCTTCTCTGAGTAGCAGGTACACATCTCTTAAGTTGCCTTCCATCCTGATCTCAGGAAAGAAAAAGGGATTGTCTCTGCCCTAGCCGTGCAGCAACACAGAATCTGCATTTGGATATGTGAAGATTCCACCTTTGTACCCAAAGTGCCTGAACTACTTATTGCCAGGCGTCTGGAGAGCATTTGGGAAGTCTGACCTGTTCTAATGACTACCCTAGGCATCCTAGGAGGCAGTGTGTATGTTATGTATGCTGCTAGGTGACACTTTGTTCTGACTCAGTATGCCTGTTGTTATGTCACACCCCCCTTTAGGATGAAGATGAGCAAGAATAATGTATTTTGTAAGGGATATCTGATGCTAAAGAAATGGCATGGTGCTTTTTAAACAATACAGAGACTTGAAAATACTTCCGTTCTCAAAAAAAAAAAAAATCAACAAGCAGTGTTTGGGATGGAAGTGCCATTTCAGCTAAACAAACTCTGTGCTGTCCCTGTAAAACCTGTTGTCTCTCCTGGTGCAGTGCAGGAGCCTTAACAAACTGATGCTATGGGGAACAGAGCATGATGCCTGCTGCTTGACATCAGCTGCACCAGAACAAGCTGATGTCTCCTGCATGGACATCCTTTCAGCCTAGTGCTGAAGTAGAGTATGCTTCTGCTGGTCTTTTTTTTTTTTTTTTTTTTTTTAAGTTGGCTTTTCAGATGTTAATGGTTAAGCCTGTGTAATAGTGCTTACTCCAAATGTGTGCTTATGTTCTTAGCTGCTTCTTCCAAGGAGTGTGGAATGGTCTTTGACTGTCTAAGTGTCTGAGATCTAATTGTGGAGAACAAAATCTTTTCTTGTTAATTTTCTTTTTTTTCTTTTCTTTTAGTTGCTGAGTCAGGGAAGTGTGGCAAAGTTTGTGCCCAAATATAGCCTTGTTGTTGAACTTAGTGAGACAGGATCCTACAGAAGAAGCTTTCGTGATCCCAATGGTGTGATGGTAGCTTATGTTAGCGAGGCACATGAGCACAATGGATGTCTTTACCTGGGCTCCTTCCGGTCTCCATTTATTTGCAGACTTAGTCTTCAGCATGTTTAACTGTCCATCCATGATAAAGTGCCACTGTCCTCTAATATTCCAGAGGTACGAAGGAAGCACGTGCTTGAGGCAGCGTGTGACCAAGGACAAAAAGTGAAAGACAGTCTGTTAACGTGCAGTAGTACTGTTCTGTTGCCCTAGGAAAAGGTACGACTTGCTGTACCTGACCTCTTCTTTGGTTTGACTGCTCTTGCTTTGGAGTTGACATGCATAATTATTAATATCTGAGGAGCATGGTGGGGTATTTTCATACGGTTATATGCCCCTTAAAGAAAATCCATTGCTTTTCCGCACCCAGCCCTGTTTGGAGTCATCTTAGACATCATCTGTCACCTGTAGTGCAACTGTATGTCTGAAGATGAATGTGGACTGGAAGGGCCCCTGTAAAATCTAGCGATAGTGGCCATGGAAGGCTTTGGTGGACAATCTTGGAATGCAGTAGTAGCTCATGGATGCTTTCTGGCGTCTCCAGAGGAGATGGTTTACTTCATCTGTTAACAGATACTCCGCTTGGTAAATCCAGAGAATGCTTTTCTGTCAACTACTACAAAGGCAAGACTGTTCTGTTACATTTTAAATAAGAAGTTTTGCATCTTGAAGAAGGGGTTACTTCAGCTGCTCTGTGATTTGGTGGATTGATTCCTGCTCTGGGACTGAAGACTTTGTTGCTCTCTCTTCTTCTGCCCCTGGGTGACAGTCAAACATAAACTTACGTTATTGCTCCACTTCCTCCCCTTTGAAAAGGCAATAATCAAGATTTGCTTGATCTAGAATGAAAAGCACCAGAGAAGGGGCAGATGATGTTAAAAACGTCATCTGCTTTCACTGGCCTTCTGCGCTTGTCTTTATTAATGGAGGGGTATGCAAATGGCAGTGATTCTTTTCTGTCCGTGCTTCTCTCCCCTTGTTCTGTGTTACTAGCAGGCTGCAGCAGTCCTGTGGTAAGTAGCGGATGGTTGCTGGGTCAGGCTGACTTGTTCCTGTCCAGGCCAGGGGCTGCAAGCCCTTTTGCTTAACCTGGTGGTTCCTGGATTCGGGAGGGAGCTCAGTAAGCGGCAAAAGAAGCCTAGTAGCTGAGTTGCTGCAGGCTCTGACCTTTGGTCCAGCTGAGCTCTACCTTAATAGTTTGTGGGCAGAGATGGAGTGATCCTGTGGTAAGTTGGGCAGGCTGGAGAGGTGTGACTGCCTGAGCGGGGACAGACTTGTTGCTGTGTGAGCTCTGAGGAAGGGCTGAGAGGCGGGGGGCGGGATGAGAGGTGGGGGGGCGGGACAGAGAGGTGGGGGGGCGGGACAGAGAGCCAGGAGGGCGGGACAGAGAGGCAGGGGGCGGGATGAGAGGCGGGGCAGCATGAGAGGCAGGGGGGGCGGGATGAGAGGCAGGGGGCGGGATGAGAGGTGGGGGGCGGGACAGAGAGGCAGGGGGCGGGACAGAGAGATGGGTGCGGGATGAGGGGCAGGGGGAGGGACAGAGAGGCAGGGGGCGGGATGAGAGGTGGGGGGGCGGCACAGAGAGGCGGGGGCGGGATGAGAGCTGGGGGGGCGGGACAGAGAGCTGGGGGGGCGGGACAGAGAGCTGGGGGGGTGGGACAGAGAGCCAGGAGGGCGGGACAGAGAGGCAGGGGGCGAGATGAGAGGCGGGGTGGGATAAGAGGCAGGGGGCGGGATGAGAAGTGGGGGGGCGGGACAGAGAGGTGGGGGCGGGATGAGAGGCAGGGGGCGGGACAGAGAGCTGGGGGGCGGGACAGAGAGCCAGGGGGTGGGACAGAGAGCTGGGGGGGCGGGACAGAGAGCTGGGGGGGCGGGACAGAGAGGCGGGGGGTGGGACAGAGAGGCGGGGGGGGAAAGAGAGCCCCCCTTCAATGATTCTTTGAAGCACCAAAAGCCTTTCATCCTCTCCTTTTACCTCGCCTAAGGCTTCCTCGACTGAAAGACTTCTTTTCCTCACTGAATAGAGCCGGGATGCTCCAAAGCCTTGAGCAGGGTTTTGAACTCAGTCGACATGCTTGGGCTTAACTGCCGGGTCCTTAAGGGTGCAACATCCCTTGGCTCACCACCCACCCCGAGAACAGACACAAACCCGCTCCTCCTCCAAAGCGCAATTCACAGTGAGGGCTCCATTCAGGGCTCTCACTCACTCACGGCACAAACCGCTAGACGTGAAGGCTGAATTCAGACCTCACGCAGATACATTCAGTCACTAACATGCAATACCGGCATCAAGACGTGACGGTAGCATCGTAGCTTTGCTTTTCTCTTCGGCGGAAGCATTGGCTTCAGCCACACTGCCAGTCTCCTTAACGCCTAACTAGTTGACACACCCAGTAGAAACACACTGAAGCCCCCACAGCCAAAGACAACACCACTCACCCAAGCCTCTAAAGAGCAGCACAACGCTAGCCGAGGTTGCAGGAAAACACCTGCTTCTACAAAACAGAGTTGGGCTGAAGATGTTCTGGGCAGTCCTTGCGCCATCACAGGCTCTTTACGTGCCTGGCACCCTGCCTGAAAAGAGCATTCGGGGGCACTCAAAACCTTAGGCTCTCTTTGCACCTTCCACAAAGACTTGGGTAACCAATCCCATTTGCTTCCAAGTGCACTGAAGCTATGTCTAGAAAGAATTGCACTCTCCACTCTTTTTCAACTGACTTTTAAGCTCCAGACCAGTTGAAAGAGAAGACGGCCACTGGACACTGGAGGGACAAAGAGGTGTGCAAGTAGCATTATGGACATTTGGCAGCATTACAAGGACACGCAACGCAGGAGTCGGGGAACTTGGTTTTGCTTGCATCAAGCTTTTTAGGATCCCTCAGCAAGACAAAAGATTCTCTTCACTAGAAATTTGACCATCACGTGCTGTAGGCACTCCAAACTGCGTGTTCCCCCGCTACTAACTGCGTGGGGAAAAGACGGGGGTGCGGGAAAAAGACGGGGGCACGGGGAAAGATGGGGGCGTGGGAACAGACGGGGCGCGGGAACCAACAGGGGCGTGGGAACAGACAGGGGCGTGGGAACAGACAAGGGCGTGGGAACAGACAAGGGCGTGGGAACACACGGGGGCGCGGGAACCGAGGGGGGCGTGGGCTGTTTTAGCTTTGGAATTTGCAGATTCAGGATGTGAGGATGCTCAGAAGGTCCCTGCAGTTTTCACCACAGAGCTGATGGCTGGAGAGTAAGACAGCTCTCCCTGTGTCTGATACTAGACGGTTTACTCAAAATTCCCAGAGCCCCACTGTTACATGACTGTCTTTAAGCTTGTTTGTTTGTTTGTTTGTTTTTCCTGAATGATGATAACTTGGGGTTCTTAAGTGACCAGATCCAAACCCATAGGCAAATTGACGTTTCTTCTTTCTATTAGGTTGGCATGTGTTGCTCACAGGTGGGTATGCAGCAGAGCACCCATCCTGTGGGTTTGGGGCTGGCAGTACGAAGGTGAGAGACAAAAGGCAGGGAAGAGAGCAGGAACCAGAGTGTGGTGATTGCTACAGAGGGTTTTTAGCAGCAGGCCTGAGCTTACTTTGGCCATGCTCAGCACTGCCTGACGTGTGTTAGTGCCTCACCCAAATCGAGACAACTGCAAAGAGCCCCTAGTACCTCAGGTTGGTGGCGGGAGTGTGAAACTGATACGAGCCCCACCGAGGCCCTCTGGAGTCTTTAAAGGCACCGAGGTGCTTGTCCCAAGGACAGAGTGCAGGCTGTGCCCTTGGCCCTACTCATCCCCTCTCCTTTTTTCTCTTTATCCTCCTGTGAGCATGGCCCACAAAGCCTCCTCTTCATCCCTTCCTCAGGCTGGGGGTAGGGAAGTACTGCTCTTGCCTCCTCCCCAAGGATACTTCTCCCCACCTCTGTCTCAAGGAGGGAAGGCAGAGCAAGTGCAGCCTGTTCGTCCTCCTTCCTGAGGTCAATGAGAGATGGCAGCAAATGGATCCCTTCCCGTACTGCTGTGCTCGAGTGGCTCCTGTAACCCAAGAACAGCAGGAAAAACGCAGCCCATGAGGTCTCTGCCTGAGTAGGACAGATGGCCATCTAAATACTGCTCAGTGGCAAATGGCTTTCCAGCTAAGTGGAAGCTGCTCAAGAAATAACTCTCTTTTCATAACAGAGGAACATTATGTTTTTGTCCAAAGGAAAATACGCTGCGAAGAAACTTGTTATTTAAAAAAAAAACCCCAACCCTCTGAAAACCAAAGAAAACAAGGTCTCATGGTTGATGCACACTTGCACGGAGCAACTATTTCTTGCCAGGCACTTGTATCCTACAGGTATCATGGTTTGAGTGTTTGACTACCTGAGCTCCATGCTGGTGCATTCAAAGCTTTCTTGCTGATGCAGCTCACATCAGCAACAGTGGAGGAAATCAACAGCCACAAAGGAAGAAAGAAAAAACTGAACTCTGAAGAGGGAACAAGGTATAGAAAGAAGCAGGAGATGCTGATGTTTCAGGTCCTGCCTGTGTCTGAGCTTTTGAAATTCATAAGGACTCAGCTGACACTCTACAAACAAAAGTACATTTCCCTTCACTCAGTTTTTAAATTCTCCAGAGGTCACAGATGTTGCAAACAGACAGTTCTTGGTATTAGCTCTGTTGTACGTGGTGAATGCATACCGCACTCCCCACGCTTGTGCAAAAAATTGAACAGTCAAAGCAGAATCTAGTTATACATTCCAGATATAACTACTGCTCGGTTCAATATATTCGTCCCCTGGTATTGTTCCATAGCCGCTTTCATCAATAGACATGAACAGTGCAATACACAGTAAAGGTAAATTGGTATTCATATGGTTATGTAGATTTGATGACTCCCTAAGCAAACCGTCAATGGAAGTCCTCTGGAAGGGATGAGCTTCCACATTTCTCTCTCAGCAAACTGGCTGCAGATGGGGTCAGAACATTGCAAAGGCTGCCCCATTCCCAGGAGAAGCTGGGAACCTGCTTCAGCTGTTGCTCTGACTCGTAGGTTTTTCTGTGAAGTACGTACGTGCAGCTGCTGCAGGGGAGAAGCACCCAGCGGATACAGGACGTATGGATCTTGAAAGCTTGTCTGTTCTGTGGGATTTTGGAACATGTTGAAACGCTGGTTTTAATTGGGAATGAATGTAAACATTTGCTAGCACACTGAAGTGCTTCCATAGTCGGAGTCACTGCTTCGAGAAAACTGAGATACTGAAATGCACGTGACAAGGAGGAGAAAAAGCTGTTGTTAATAACTGTCTGAGAAGCAGAAAACTGAAGGCTGGGAGTTTGTGCATTCGGGCCTTGTTTACCTTGCCCTTCTGATTTGTGCCTGCTAAAGAAGGTGTAAGCTTCTGTTACTGTAATAAAAAGCAGCTGTTGTTTCAATTGCATACATTGATAGCTACAGCAGTTAGTTACAGAGTTGCTAACAACCATACTCTGACACCCAAAGCACAACAGACTTGTTCTGAAGGCTTTATATGAATGTACAACTTTTAAACATGGCACTCCTTGAAAACATGGCTTGTTCAACAGTGGGTGAACTTGCTCCTGGCTGGTAAACTGCAGAGCGCGAAGAGGTCAGGCTGCCAAAACCCGAGCGGGTGCTCTCGGAGAAAATGCCCATCGATTCTAAAAAGGCAAATGTGGCATGCTTTTGAAAACCTGGTCCACAACACAACACAACACAACACAACACCACAACACCACTGTTTTAAAATAGCATTAACACCACCATGAAGACGAACCCGGGTGGTGAATATTTGCATACAATCTCTGGGTGCATAACAATTCGCTGGGGAGAAGGGACATGCTATTAATATAAACAACTATATGTAAATGAGCCTTTCCCTGTTTTCAATATCCCTGGGTACCTGAGACGTTGGCTAGAGACCTACACGGCAGCCCCAGCCCCTGGAGTGGCGGCTGGAGGATGGGCAGGTCGAAGGACCCTGATGGGAGCCCTGCAGGGCCTCAGCCGTTGGGCCAACGGGCACCTTCCCTTGTCACACAGAGCATCTCATGGGCTGGAAAAGGGATGCTCTGGAGGGTTTCGGGCAACCCTCTGGAGAAGAGCTTCTCCCCGCCCCTCTGCCAGGGGCTTTCTCAGCTCTGGGGCCCTTCCCAAGGACAGCCCCACCAGGTGGGCGCAGTCAGCATTGCAGGCAAGAACAGGCAGCAGCCACAAGAGTCAGCACTGGGGGAGAGCTGGGAGCCCGGAGAGCCTCCCAGGGTCCCCAGTGCCAGCCTGGCCCCGTGTGTGTGAGACAGTGCCCAGAAGAGTGGTTTTGTATCCCTTTTCCCAAAGAGTTAAATTCCCCTTAAAGCAGTAACCACTGGACCCCCTGCTTCTTGCTGGACTGCAAATTATCCAACAGATACTTTTGGAAATGTCTGTGATTTCCTGCATTTTTCCTGAAAAAGGCAGGTTTTTAACTCTCTTAATCGCCCCTGTTTTAATCAAGGCATTGCTCAGTATCAACACTTAAACCAGACGCATGACATCCAAAGCTGACTTGGGATCCTTGTTTTGCCATCTGGAGAGCCTTGCACACAAACTTGTCCCCGGCTGTGTTGGCCGCTCGGTGGGTGAAGGTCACGGGTGACAGGGCAGGACTCCTTTCTGGTGCTCCTCCAGCCCTGTAGGCCAAGGATAAAGCCCTAACACCCTCGTGTGATAAAGCCTTAACACCCCAGTGTGCTGCTCCATGGACATGAGGATTCCTGCCTAAGCTCACCACACGTTTCATTGCCATGTGGCTCTTGGCAGGATATGAACGGCTCTGCGGTGCTGGTGGTTCCTCCCCTCTTTCAGCAAAAACGGCAGATTTCCTTCCTGTTGGGCCTGCCTTAATTCCAGCGTCTTGGGGATTGAAAGCTGGAGCAGCATGTGTGCCAGAGACACTCCCGCTGCTTGGCTGGTGCCCACCAAGGGGAGTCTGTCTTCAGCCACGATGGTCATTTCCAGGGAAAAGAGCTTGTTTTATCGACCAGGACCCTACAGGGAGAACAGGAGAGCAGGGATGCAGACCCAACATTTGCCACAAGTCCAGTGGAGCAGGTTGCTCAAAGGCAGCCCGCTGTGACTTTCTGTGCTGCTGGGCCTGTGGGGATGGTCGGGGGACAAAGGATTAAACCTGAGCTACCTACCTGAAATACAGCTATCGCTAGCCTCGGTGCAAGTGGAGCCAGGAGCTGGTCCTGAATCCCATCAGTGCAGATACGTGCTGGGAGACAGAGACAAGTGAGTCTGTAGGGGAAATTGGTGACTTGCACAGGCTTCTGCTGTCGGCCAGAGGGCAGCAAGTGCCGACGCTGCCTCCAGCCGTGCAGCTGCTCCCGCGTGGCCATGGGACGGGGCAGCTCTCAGAGCCCGGGGAAGAGCCTCTCACAGCTCCACTTCATCTCCTCTGCCAGCGTCTGGGTCCAAACGCGAGACATTGGACAACCCCCCCTGCCTCAGGCACCCCTGGGTAGAGACATCTCACCTGAGGTTCAAGCGCCTCTGGCTTCCATGTTTCAGTTTTCAACTCCTGAGCTCAACAGGAAATAGTTCAATGTTTTTATAGAGATGTTCAAGATCTAGAGGAATTCAGATGATCAGGGAAAAAGAAGAAGAAAATTGGAAAAGGATTCCCCAAAGTCTCCTTTGCAAAGAAAGGGCAAAGGCCAATCAAGCCTGGATGAACGGGGGGACTGTTCAGAGCCCAGACCAACACAGGCAGACGCTGAAGGCTGTCTCCCCTCCCTGCAGTAGCTGAGCTGCCTGGAAAAGCCTGTTTCAAAACAGCCAAGGAAAGAAGGGCACGAGGAGTGACTCTGTCCCGAGCAAAGCACACTCTGCTCCACTCCCCCTCCACTGTGCTGGCGCTCAGGCCAGGCTGCTCTGCTCAGCTGCGCGCTTGCTTGTGATGTGAAGGGGAAATTCAAGCTGTAACCGCTCAGCGGTGGTCATTTGTGACCAGGGGATGATCTGGCATGGAGGGCGAGAAGCGGTTAAGCAGGCTGGGAGCAGGAATGCCAGAGCCAGAAGGACTCCAGGTCAGGGAGGGAAGTTTCCTCAGCGCCATGTTTCTTGTGAGACTTCCAAGGGTGCAGGGTGTAAGGGCCATCCCTCCAACAGTCATGCCAACTTTTGTCAAGTTCAGGTTTTCCGCAGCCAACAGAATTAAAGGCGAGTAGGAAATGTCGTTGTTCCCCGGCCATTGATGGTGCTATTTATAATCTGCCCAGCTGTGCGCATTGCCTTTTATTCAAATACAGTTCCTTCCTATGCTCCTGCCTGGCTGCCAAAGTTTGCTGGAACAGAGTGCTTATACAAGGCAGCGTAGTCATTACAGCCAGAAATGCCATGCCATACCATCCGATTCGAGTGGTTTGTTTGCATCTGGCTATTAGGAACACCACCACCATGTCTGTGGATTTCTTGAGTTGTAGGTAAAGCTAGTTACAGTCCTTCAGGTTGGGCTGACGTATGAGGGATGTTGGGTTTCATGAAAGCATGCGCTAGTTGCATTTGTCCTCCTGCAACACATAGAATATCAGGGGAGGAAACAGAATCCCCCAGAACAAATACAAAGCTAATTCCCACCCCAAAGCATCAGGTTTTAGAATACCCCCAGAAGACTGAATAGGTTGACATTTTTCTTCTGGTTTGAATTGTTGTTGTTTTCATTCTGGGGTAAGGACTTTAATGTGCAGTTATTTGATTGGTTTGTTTACTCATTGGTTTTATCATCTTTTTTTCATTGCCCTCACAGAACAGACAGATCTCCTGTACGCATCCGTGCAGCTGTCGTGGTTTAACCCCAGCCAGCAACTAAGCACCACGCAGCCGCTTGCTCACTCCTCCCTGCCTCCCCCGGTGGGATGGGGAGGAGAATCGAAAACAAGTGAAACTCGTGGGCTGAGATAAGAACAGTTTACTACTTGAAATAAAAATACAATAAAATAAAATGATAATAATAATAATAATAATAATAATAATTTGTAATGAAAAGGAAGGTAACAAAAAGAGTGAAATAAAACCCAACAAAAGACAAGTGATGCACAATGCAATTGCTCACCACCTGCTTAAATCACTGCTTAAATCACTAACCCCCTAACCCCTAACCTAAGCCCCTAAACACTAAATTCTAACCCCCTAACGCCCAAACCTGCTAACCCAAACCCCCTAACTCCCTAACCCCCTAAACCCCTAACCCCCTAACCCTTAAGACTAAGCCCCTAACACTTAACCCTAACCCCCTAACCCCCTAACCCTCACTCCCAAACCACCTAAACCCAAACCCCCTAAACACCTAACCCTCTAAACCCCTAACCTCTAGCCCTAACCCCGTAACACTCTAAACACTAACACCCTAACCCCTAACCCCCTAACCCCTAAACTCTAACCCCCTAACCCCCTACACCATAACCCTAAAACCTAACCCCCTAAGCCCCTAGCCCCTAACCCACTAACCCCATAACTGCCTAACCCCCTAATCCTAACCCCCTAACCCCCTAAACCCCCAAACCCCTAACTCCCTAACCCCCTAACCGCTAATGCTAACCGCCTAACCCCCAACCCCTAACCCCCTAAACCCTAACCTAACCCCCTAACCACTAACTCTAACCCTCTAAACCCCTAACCCGCTAACCCTAACCCCCTAACTCCCTAACCCCCTAACTCCTTCACTCCCTAACCCCCTAACCCCCTAAACCCTAACCTAACCCTCTAAACACTAAACTCTAACCCCCTAACCCCCTAACCTGCTAACCCTAACACCCTAACCCCTAACACCCTAACCCGTAACCCCCAACCCCCACGCCCGCACCCCCCAACCCCCCACCCCAACCCCCCCCCACCCCCCACCCCCCAACACCCCCCACCCCCCCAGCCCCCCCCACCTCCCTCACCCCTCCCAACCCCCCCACCCCCCCGCACCCCCCCCAGCCCCCCCACCCCCCCAACCCCACCCCACCCCCCCACCTCCCCACCCCCCCAACCCCACCCCACCCCCCACCCCCCCACCCCCCACCCCCCCCCACCCCCCACAAGACAATTGTCTTGTCCATTTTTGCTTTTGGCTCATCCTGCTCTTTTTTCTCCCGAGTTAAGCAAGAAAGAGGGATCTGGGAGAGGGCTGGGGCTGGAGCGGGTGGGTGCTGGGGGGATCCTCTGCCTGCGGATGTCCTCTGCGCGTGGGTGCTACGGGGGACGGTGCTGGACCGGCGGGTTATGGGTAGCCGTACGGATTGGCTATCTCCATGTCGGTCTCCCTCTGCACAACAAGCTGCAGCTGTGCCAGTGACATCTGCAGGGCCGCCCGCTCGCGCTCGTCCTGGGCCAGCTTCTTCCTGCGCTCCCGGTCGGGCCGCTGCTCGGGTGTGATGGGCACCGAGTCCTCCTGCTGCTGCAGCGGGGTGGGCGCAGCGTGAGGTCCCGCCAAGGCCCGAGGGATAGCACGGAGTCGGCGGCAGGGCACGGCAGGCGCGGCAGCATGCGCAGCTGCTGCGGCTGCCCCTCCCGTGGGGTTGGGCCCCCCGTGGGCGAGAGGCGCAGCCAGCTCGGCTGCTTGGGTTTGGCAGCGGCCCCGGTGCACGCCTTGCTGCTCGATGCTGCCGCCGGTGCCGTCTCCTTCTTGCCATCAGGCGGGGGCTTGGAGGCAGCCGGCCCCGCGCTGGGTGTCGGGGCCGCCGGCAGGTGCTTGGGGAGCCTGCGGGGCACGCCGGGTCCGGCTTGTGGCTGCGGGTCGGGCGGTTGGCGCACCGGCCCCACCACCTTCACTCCTTGTCCCGGCGGGTGGAAGCTCCGGATGGAGTTGAGCAAGTGCGCCCTGAGGTGGGTGCGGGGCGTGCTCAGCGCCGGGGTGGGGGTGCTGTTCGTGGGGACGCCATGAGCAGCCTGTCCGGGCCCTGACAGCAGCGTCGCCGGCGGGCAGCAGCGCTGTGTCGCCTGTTCCATTGAACATATCGCAGCCCCCGGGCAGCGGGGAGCCGTAGCTTCAAATGCCGGGGCCGGGGGACCGGGGCAGGTGAGGGTTAAGGCCTCCACGCTGTGGGGTTTTGTTGGACCGGCTGCATGAAACCTGTCCCCTCCCGCTGCGCGAAGGACCTTTGCCCCCTGGCGTCCCCGCGGGTTCTAGGTCGCTTGGCGGGCCCATTGTCGCCGCTGGATGCTCTCGGCTTGGTGGTTCCTTCCTGTAGCCCGCTGCCGCCTGCCCCGGCGCCGTCCCCGTCCAGCTTCCCCCTGCCAGGGGTTTTTTCAGCGTTTGGCCGCCTGGCACACCACGGTCTTCTTTTTCTTCGGTGGGATGTTGTCCCGCCGGGAGGCCTCCTGCGTGTTGGGGGCGCTGGCTGGCGCGGGGCGCTTGGCCTTCTTGGCGCCTGCCTCTGCCGATCTGGGCACCAGCCGGCAGGAGACGACGGCTGGCGGCAGCGGCAAGCGGGTCAAAAGCACGCGGGGCTGCCGCCGCAGCGCCTCCTCCACCAGTTGGGCCGTGCGGGGCAGATGGCGCTGGGGGGCAGGCGGGGTCCTCGCTGGGGGACTCGGCAGCGGGATCTGCAGGGGGCTCAGCAGGGGAGTCTCCGGAGGACCCTTGATGGGATTCTTCGGGGGACTCTCCACAGGAGTGTCCTCTGATGTGGCTGGAGAACTCTGCGGAGAGCCCTCCTCGGAAGTCTCCAAGGGACTCAGTGGCAGCCAGGCGGGGAGGTCTGCTGCCACCCCGCCCTGCTTCCCCTTGGGGTCCTGCAAGGGGGAGCCCGCCACCCCCCAAAAGGGGTCGGTGTCCCCCAGCATCGCCGCCGCCAGGCGGTCCTCAGGGCAGTCGGCCTCCGCCCCGTACTCCAACAAGTCGGGGAGTTGGTTGAAGGAGGCGGTGCTGGCGAGGCTGTCGGGGACATCGGGGAAGGAGTTTTCGCCGTCCACCAGCATGACCGCCGCCACTTGCTCCTTGTTGCAGCCGCCCTGTGCCCTGTAGTCCAAGAGGTGGGGGAGCTTGTTGAGGGAGGTGGTCAAGTTGGGGAGGTCGGAGAGGTCGGGGACATCGGGGACGGTGTCCTCGCCATCCCCCAGCCCCACCAACACCGCTCGCTCCTTGGGGCATCCGCCCTGTGCCACGTACTCGGAGAGGTCGGGGAGCTCACGGAGGACCTGGGCGGTCAAGCTGGGGACACTGGCAGTCAAGATGGTGTCCTCACTGTCCCCTAGCCGTGGCACCACCGCTTGGTCCTGGGAGCAGTCGCCGTCCGCCACGTACTCCGAGAAGTCGTGGAGCTCATTGAGGAGAGCGGTGCTGGCGAGGCTGTTGGGGAAATGAGGGACATCAGGGACGGTGTCCTCGCTGTCCCCCAGCCCCGCCGGCGCCGCTCGCTCCTTGGGGCAGCCGCCCTGCGCCACGTACTTGGAGAAGTCGGGAAGCTCGTTGAGGAAGGCAGTCAAGTCAGGGACATCGGGGACGCTGTCCTCTCTGTCCCCCAGCCCCGCCACCGCCGCTCGCTCCTTGGGGCAGCCACCCTCCGCCACGTACTCGGAGAGGTCGGGGAGGTGGTGGAGGAAGGCGGTGAAGGTGGGGCTGTCGGGGACGTCGGGGACGTCGGGGACATCGGGGACGGTGTCCTGGCCGTCCGCGGTGTCGAGCCGGGTGAGCACATGGTTGACGGCGGTGTCCTGTGCCTGGTCAGGAAGGGCCTCGGCGAAGGCGGCCGGCCCCTGCTCGGGCAGATCCGCGGGCTTCACCACTGCTGAAAAAGCAAAGAAAGGCAACCGAGCCCCGGGACGATGCAAGCTTTCCTTAGCTTGGCCACCCACCTGTGAGCTCTGCCACCCCCCAAAACTCACCCTTGGGCTTTGGTGTGGTTCTGCCGGTCGGTGGAGCCAGGGCGGGCTGGTGGGGGCTGGCAGCAGGGACACTGTCCTCGATGGCCGCCCCGTCCTCACTGGAGGCCACTGAGGGCTTCTGGGCACTGCTGGGCAGGGTGTGGAGCACAGTGGGGCCCACATGCCCCCAGTGCTGAGGCGCAGGGCGGCGGGGTGGCAGGGGGCCGGGTCGGGCAGGGAGGTGCAGCGGGCAGGAGCCCGTGGGGTCCAGGGTCTCCCCCTGGACCACGGCCGCCGGCCCCAGCCCCCTTGGCTGGTGGGGCAGCAGCGTCCCCATCACCACGTGCTGTCCCCAGCCATAGGCAGGGGGACTGGGAGCAGGCACGTGTGGGAGCCGCGCCCCGCGGGGGAGCTGCACCCCAGAGGGGAGCTGCACCAAAGAGGGGAGCTGCACCCCGCGGGGAAGCTGCACCACGGGTGGGAGCTGCACCCCGACGGGGAGCTGCACCCCGCGGGGGAGCTGCACCAGCCGTCCTGAGGGTCCCAGGGGCCCTGGCACCCCATGCCAGACGCTGGCCTGCACCAGCTGGCCCGTGATGGGGTGAAGCTGGGCAGGCTGAGAGGACAGCGGCAGCCCCGGGACAGAGGGCAGCATGCAGGCACTGACCGGTGGCGGCATGGCTGGAAGGGTGCAGGTCACAGCGGGCACCTGCGATGCCATCGGCAGCTGGAGAGGGAACCTCTCTGTTGGGGGAAGCAAAGAGGGGTGATGAGGTGAGATAGTGGCGGGCAGAGCCGGCTGGGGGGTTACCTGGAGGGCAAGAGCACCAGGAGGAGCGGGAGCCTGCTGCTGTACCTGCCATGGCGGTTGGTCAGTGTGGGCTTTGTTGGGGGCAAAGAGCCTCCGTCCCCATGGCGATGGGTCAGTGTGGGCTTTGTTGGGGCAAAGAGCCTCCGTCCCCATGGCGATCATTCCGCCAGCACCTGCTTCAGCCAGCCTTGCGAGGGTTTGCTTTTTCAGCCCACAACAACTTCCCATCTCAATGATTTCCTATCCTGATGATGATTTCCTGTGCTGAATGATGGTTTCCCATCGGCACGATGGTTTCCCATCCCAGCGATGATTTCTCAGCCCCGTGATGGTTTCCTAGCCCAACGGTTTCCCGTGCCCACGATTTCCCATCCCAAGCATGATTTTGGGGGGCAGGTGAATTTCCTGTGCAAGGGGAAGGGATGGGGCCGGCACCGGTGGCCCTGCGATGCCGACATGTGTGTGCTGCCCCATCGTGCCGTGGTGGTGGGGATGGGGGGGGTTGGGGTGCTTTTGGGTTGTTTTTGTCCTCCCCCTCTCTGTCCCGGGGGGGCAACTGCTGCCCGCAACTGTGGTGGAACGGGTGCTGGTACCGTGCGGCCATGATGGGGAGCTGTCACGAAAATTTGGCAGCTGGCCCGTGCCGACCGAGGAGAGAGGCAGGGATGCAAAGTATAGCATTGCAAGAGGAATTCTCGCATTCGTGCGCATGAGCTGTCCCATTTGAACTGGGGCACCGCGAATGCAGTTTCACACATGGTTCTTACACCTTTCAGGTGTTCAGGTCCAAAGCAATTTGACCAGTCGCTGCTTAACACACACACACGCACACACAGGCACACGCAGGCACATGCACGCGCTGTTGTTCTGCAAAGCAACTCTAGTTCTGTGGCGTTGTCATCCCTCTGCTTCTTTCTTGATCCAGACGACCCTGGAGTCGGTCTTGCTGCAGTTCCTTCTCTCTGACGCCAGAGAAGGGGGGCGTTTCACGGCGGTGTGGGACGGTCTGGGGTGCTGGCGGGATCTGGGTAGTGCAGGGGTAGTGGCGGGCGAGGATCCCCGGTCCGGGGAGGGGGGCAGTGCTGTTTGTTCCCCTCCATTGGAGCTGAAGGGCTGTGCTATAGCCTTCGCGAAAAGAGAACTTGAGTTTCTGGGTGTGTTTGTCACGCTGCAGTGCTTTGCCCCAGGCTCACGTTTTCCGGTCAGTCCTGGAAACCGTCAGCTGAACAGTCCCAAAGCAGTGAGGGCGTGAGCGCGTTCTGGTTTGGCTCGGTGTAACTTGTGTGTCAGTGTGCGTCTGCCTTTGCTCGTTGCCTGCGTCTTTCTGTTTGAAGGGCTGACCTTTGGGAGGTTCTGCAGCATGGACTTCTTGTGCATCGCCAGCCTACTCTTTGGTGGGGCGGTGTGAGAAGCAGAAAAGGCCTTGACTCTGTGTAAGCACTGCTCATCAGTAACTAAAACATCCTTGTCTTATCAACCTTTTTTCCAGCACAAATCCAAAATATAGCCCCATGCTAGCTAATGTGAAGAAAATTAACTCTATCCCAGCCAAAACCAGCACATTCTTTACCCCTTGTTCCATACCATTTATGTCCTGCTCAGCTCCCACACTATCCAATATTCTCATTATGCACCCCCCACCCCCACCCCCCATCATTTGATATACAAAGATATCATTCCCCTAGTCTGTGGACCACCCCTGTAAAATTTCTGTAAAACGTCCACAAATGTCCACAAAATGTCCACTGAGTTCATTTAGCCCATGAGTTTGGGCTCCATCTGTTATGGTGGTCCCTCAGGACAGGAGAGATGGTGTGTTACGTGGAGTTCCTGGGCACCAAAGCCAGCTCAGGTCGGGTCACTGCTGCACCTGTACTGCTTCTTGTAAGGCTTGTCCGTCATTGTTTCAGGTGGTTCCTGCTATAGTCATTCCTATAACATGCAACTCAAACCATGGGTTACAACAATTGAAAGGTGTTTCCGTTACAATCTCCAGCCCTGGTCCCTTTGGGCCAGGTTATAGGGTTCAACATGGCACCCAACTCCTCCCTTTGCTCGTAGCCTGGCTAGCAACTAGGGGTTCCTGCTATAGTAATTCCCGCAACATGCAACTCAAATCCCGGTTTGCAGCAATTTAAAGGTATTACCATTACAATCTCCACCCGTGGTCCCTTTGGACCATACCGTAGGGTTGAACATCGCAATGATCTCCTCCCCTTGCCCCTGCTCCAGCTTGGACTTAGGCAGAGAGTGCAGGCCCTTAGGGGCATACCTGCTCCAAGTGGAGCCTTATTTACGAGCCACAGTCTCTTCAGGGGTATACCTGCTGCAGCACGGACTTATCCACAGCCACAGAGGCTTCGAGGCGTACCTTCTCCAGCATGGACTTATGCTTGGGCCACAATCCCTTCAGAGGTGGAGTTGCTGCAACACAGACATAACCATGGCCACAGACGCTTCGAGATATACCTGCTCTGGTGTGGACTTATTCACAGCCACAGCCGCTTCGGGGTGTCCTGCTCCCGCGTGGACTCATCCACAGGTCACAGTCCCGTCGACTCAGGTTCACCCTGGAGTTCCAGCCTGCCCATTACAGCAGCACAGAAACAGCAGCGATGGCCTGGCCGTCTGCCAGCCCAGGCGCGTGGCCCTTGCTGTTATGAAGATGTGCCCAGGACACAGCAGAGTAAGATGATAAGCAGTACAGCAGTACAGCAAGCAGCAAAAGCAAAAAGCAGCCACTAACAAGCACTAGACTCTAATATACAGCAAGGCAAGCAAGCCCCATGGCAAGCGCAGAAGCCTGTCCATTAGTAGCTAAACAGCAATACCAGCTAGAAATTCGATGTAGCCCATTCCAGTCAAATCTGTCATTATCTGGAACCCTTCAGGCCCCACGCTGGGAGCCAAAAGGAGTGTCGGGGTTTAAGCCTAGCCAGCAACTAAGCACCACACAGCCGCTCGCTCCCTCCCCCCCTGGTGGGATGGGGGAGAGAACCGGAAGAGTAAAAATGAGAAAACTCGTGAGTCAGTTGAGGTAAAGACAATTTAATAGGTAAAGCCAAAGCTGCACATGCCAGCAAAGCAAAACAAGGAATTCATTCACCACTTCCCATCGGCAGGCAGGCGTTCAGCCATCTCCAGGAAAGCAGGGCTCCATCACGCCTAAGGGTGACTTGGGAAGACAAAGGCCATCGCTCCGAACGTCCCCCCCTTCCTTCTTCTTCCCCCAGCTTTTTATTGCTGAGCACGATGTCATATGGTATGGAATATCCGTTTGGTCAGTTGGGGTCAGCTGTCCCGGCTGTGTCCCCTCCCAGCTCCTTGTGCACCCCAGCCTACTCGCAGGTGGGGTGGGGTGAGAAGCAGAAAAGGCCTTGACTCTGTGTAAGCACTGCTCAGCAGTAACAACAACATCTCTGTGTTGTCAACCCTGGTTTCAGCACAAATCCAAAACATAGCCCCATACCAGCTACTAAGAAGAAAATGAACTCTATCCCAGCCAAAACCAGCACACCCGCCTGTGCAGTCCATGTCATTCTGGCACAGGGCTGTCAAAACCGACCGACCGACCTCCAGGTAAGTGACGGCTGGGAGATGCATATCCTTGCAGCTCGAGTGTCCTCTAGTGACAATCTGCTGGTCAGCTTTTTAAGCAGGGCTAGTCCAAAGCCTACACCCCAGGACACAACTGTTCCCTGACAAGCTTCCTTTATGTCCCGTAGAAGCAAGTGGGGAGTGCTCCTGGTTTGATGCAGCTCCCTTGGCAGATGCTTGTGCTCCTCTCTGTGTCCCAAGGTCTGGTCCATGCCTTTCCCCCCACCCAAGCTGTGCTACTGACTCTTGGGAATGGGAATACAGAGGGCAGATGGTTTCTACCAGAGCTGTGAAGTTCCAGCCAGCCCCTCAGGGATTTTTTCTTCCTGGTTCTTGCAGTTACAGGACCAATGCATCTCATGTCATCCCACAGAAGCACTGGCAGCTCAGCCTTGGAGCTGCCTACAGTCCCCCAGTGGGGCAGAAGATGGAGGGATAGGGAAAGGGGGAAGCCATCCTTCCTGCTCGTCTGAGCAGGCTTTGCAGGGGGCCTGTCTCTGACCCAGAGGTTTCTTCTGTCTCCTGAGGACTCAGGCACACTCTCTTCCCATTCCTCTTGCAGGTGCGGGCACCTCCATGTTGCCTAGGGTGATGGGCCCCAACACGGCGTACACAGCTGCCAGCCCATGCTATTCCATGAGGTGGAAGAGTCAGCGTGATCGCTTTGATGCAGATCTCTCCAAGGTGAGCCCTGCTTCTCTGCCTTTTTGCAAGAGCAGCTGAAGCTCCTCTGCTCTCCTCATGGCAGAAAGGCTCCAAAGCCTGCGGAATCCTTTCTTAGCACATACTGGGCTGCAACAGGAGCAAAACCCAAGAGTGGACGTGTCTGCTGGCAGGGCCCCAGGCTTCTCCTGCCATGACAGCAGGAGAGAGGAGTCTCTGCCTACACCCCCATCCCTTGCTTTCTAACAGTGACAGTTTTGCAGAACGTTTGCTGGGCAGTGTGTACATGCAAAGGGCTTGCTCTTACCTTGAAGCAGGCATAGTTTTGCAGGGAAACGGTTACCAGCTCCTGGAAGCATAATGTAATGATAAATAGTCATGACCTTGATTTTGTTAGCAAGTAGAATCAATCTTTGTCCACGGTTGATGCTTCCAATAAAGAGGAAGACACATTAATCTTGGAAACATTCTATACGCCATTTGAATGTAAAGGGAGCGTGGAAAGAGATCATAGAGACAGTTTGATGGATGCTGCTTGTGGTACTGCAGTGTCACCTCTCGTAGACCATTTCAATATAGCTTGTTAATTGTCCTGTTGTATGCAGTGTCCTCTACGGGATGTTGCTCTCGGAAGCAGCAGCGTGTTGCCAGCTAATAAAGCCTGGTAGGCGTAAAGATCAGCAACTGGTGGTTTAAGATTTAAGATTCAGATTCAGAGACTTGAAAGTCTTTGGATGAGCAAATGAGTGAGAGCGCAATTACGAGAAGCAATTTAAGTCGTGTGGTATGTGGAGATGAGAGAGATGGCAAATTCCTGTGGCTCTTACTGTTAAACTAGTAGGTAGTGCTGTGCTGTGATTGACAGTAATGGAATCAAAGCCGTGTTTGAGTTTCAAGTGTAGTTCTTCACAGTGCAGGAGAGAGACTAGGTATTTTTACTTTTGTTGCTGGCTTTATAAAAAGAGTACAGCTGTTGTATGCAGCTGTGAACAAAAGCTGGTTTTGAAAGACATCTCTGAAGAGGTGCTGGAAGCTTTTGTTGTTGGCGTCATCTTACAGTGATTTAGACTGGGCTGGTGTTTCTGAGATGCATTCCCCCTGAAGCAGTCAGTCCAATGTATCTGTGGTGGTGAAGACACAGGTAACGTGGAAGCCCAGCTTTTGTGCTTTGCCTCTACCAGCTTTGCCTCTAAAGAGACAGACTTCCTAAGGGCGGGGTAGGACCTAGAAGCCTTGCTAACTGTCATCTGTCAGTGGCTAAAATTGGTACTTAAAGCAGTTTAAAATAGGTCTTTACCATGCAAACCATTTTTAAAGCTCCCCTGCAACCATGCCGCTGCCTCTGGACTGTGACTTTCCTGCCTTACGTGCAGCTGGCTGCAGGATGTGCAGGCTGCGTGGGATGTGGCAAAACCTATGTTGAAACATAGCTTGCAGTGCTGTGTTCAGAAGGAGTACTGGCTTCGGAAGAGCAACCATCAGTTTAATCATGTTCCCTGCTCTGACGCAGATTTTGTCTGTGCAAACAGAGAAGAGCAGGTTTTTTCTTTTTCTGAAAAAGTTCAAGATCGCTCTTTCAAAATAAACAGCACCATGGGAAGTGGATGCATGCCGGTCAATGAAATGGGAAACGATTTGATGTGTAAGCCACATGTGAAACTATTTTCTGCAAGTCTGAAGCTCAGGGTTCCTCAACGAGACCCTTCCTCATAGCTATGTCAGCACAGCTGGGTGCAAATTCAGGGTCAAACTCAGCCTTTCCAAGCCCTGGTTTCCGTTTTCACAACCTCAGAAAAGCCGGTAGAGGAATGCACTCTCCAAGTGGCAGAACGTACCTTTCTTTATCGAGCTGTATTTTTAACAGCCTAATGCTTCTTTGTTTGTGTTTCTCTCTTGTGTTTCTGAATTAGTTTTAGAATTGAAAAGATCTGCTTCAGGTTGGAATCTGATTTGATGTTCATCGGAGCAGGAATGAAAAAGGATGATTAAAAGGTTCCATTCTGAATAGAAGATAAGCTCAACCTGCCTGTGAGGGGTGGGTGAATCTCATATTGTGTAATACTAGTAGTTCAGGCTCCTGAAGTGCTTTTCCTGCTAACCTTAGAGAGCTGTGAAAACAGCACCGGGAGATAAATCCGCTGACGTGCTTCTAGTTTCCCTGTACAATCACTTCTGGGGTAGGAAATGGGGCTGGCGAGTACTGCCCCTGCCACCAGGCAGCCCTGTTAGTGTGAGAAGGCCCTACAAGGGTGTAAAGTATGCGTTAGAGCTGCCTGCATTCATTGCTGGTTGGTAGCTGGAGGAACGGGTGGATTTGTGAGCTGACTTAGGGCCAGAGGTAGGGAACAGAGCACGGGGGCTGAATCAGTGGGGTCTTCCCTGTGCCTGATTGATTTGCCACGGATGGGACGGTGGGAAGGCTCTCGAACACAGGCGTCGTGGCTGCTGCTGAAGGGTCTGCAGGCCTTCCGATGCAAAGGCAGCTGCTGTAGGCCAGGTACTGCTCTCCTCCGAGCCTTTGGAGAGCTAAGCTGGATGTCGGCGATCCTGATAGCCCGGGGCATAGGGAGGTGCTCTTCCCCTAGGGAAGAAGCCTAGGGAGATCAGAGAGCCCCCACGTTGGTTTTGTAAATCCAACAAAGCGTCACTGTGTTGTGTTGCTGGACTTGGTTTTACTACCGGGCCATGAGCTACTGGTTGCTGCTGCTGCTTGCCTAGAGTGATTTTGTCCATCTTGGCAGAGATCCGAGCTCCGCTTTCTTGGTGCTGCTCAGGTGCTTCCTAGGAGCCAGCCCAGCCCAGGCAGAGCAGATGAAGGGGGAAACGGTGTGTGGCAGGTCCCGCAGCTGTAAGCTTCGGAGTGCCTGCGAGCTTCCTGATCCACCCTACCCTAGTTGCCATCCTAGAGCAGAGTCTGTTCTCCATCAGAGCCCAAAGCAAGTGGCACAGCGGATCCTGCTGCTGACCACCCACGTGTCTTTGCTGTAGGTTACTGCTTCGCAGGAGATGGTGCTTACAGGACCAAGAAAGGCTATTACCAGATGACGGGACGCACGGATGATGTCATTAACGTCAGCGGGCACAGGCTCGGGACGGCAGAGATAGAAGATGCAAGGGTAAGTTCCAAGCAGGTAGACGTCCCTTGACAGGGCATGTCTGTGGGGCAGGGTGGCCCTTTGAAAGAAGCTTTATGAATTTAGACAAGCGCAGGCTCTGTTGCCTTTGAACCCCTGCCCCTGCATACACACAGCTTGATGCATGATGCAGAATGACTAGCAACTGTGCAAAAGGAAACAGACCCTTATGAAGGAGACGACGAATGGGCAAGCGAGAGAGGCGTCACTTCGTGGGCAGTCCCTGCAGTCGAACTGTGAGAGCTGTGTTTCCTCTCCGGGACGTTGTACTGTTGCAGTTGTAATTTTGGATGCTGGTGGAGTCTCCATAAGGGATTGTCTCTCCCGTTTGCTCCTTCCCCTCCCTTCTGCTAACACCTAACCTCTTCTTCCCAAATCTGCGGTTCTTGCTCATCTGAACGAGCTGAGTATGCCTAAGAATTCGGCAGTGTTAAACATGAAGCGACCTTGATTCATGTGAGCTGCAAAGCAGGCCTGTCATTTGGAGAGAAAATAATATTAGCGCAGGGAATTGACAACAAAAAGTGCTCAGAGTATTTCTCTTCAAAGCTTGCCCTGAGTATTTATTTCTCTATTACGTGCCTTGCCTGCAAATGGCACTTAAATGTAACATTTGATAAACCTGAGCTGTGTTCGCATGGCACACCGGATCCTACTGTCTCCTCTGTGGGTAAATTTTTTGTCTGCGTGGGTTTCTGACCGTAGATAGAGGATCCAGTTCCTGTCCCACTCCGCGCATGTGTGTGCATGTGTATATGGAAATGTATTAATCTGCTTGGATTGCTCTGTGATGTTTTCTTTCGTATTTTACTCTGATTTAAGATAGCATAATCCGGTCTTTGGTGTGGGATTCAGATATGCAATTTCTTTTAGTCTGTACAGCCAAATTGTCTCCTTACTGCAGAAGACTGTTAAACTCTGAAGTGTGCCAATAAATCACTGTTGTGTAGCATAAGAATAAAAATATGCATTTGGCAAAACAACCCTTCCCCCCTTCTGGAAAGATGAGGAGGTCTGATGCTTTCTGCCTTCTGGTGTGCTTTGGGCACTTGTAAACAGCGGTCGAATGTGGACTGTGATGTTGACAGCTCCACTTTTGCTCTGCTGGCAACAGTTCCCTGTGGCACAGAGCAATGGAGGACTGGTTTTGCTTGTGATTTGGCCATGGCCCGTCACCACTTGGGACCGCAGCCGTGCACGCACAAGAGCACAGACACAGAAAGAGAAAGCAGGTTTCGAGCTGGTGCCAATTCAGCTTGGTGTGCAGTGGGCTTAGCAGTGTGTGTAAGAGTACTTATTGGTGTGTTTAAAAGCAGGGCCAATCCAGTGAGTAACTGCTACTCCCAGAGACGTGGGCATGGCCGTGGCCACCAGCTGACGATGCAGTAGGAAGGCGGCATCGAGCTTTCCTGTTGTGCTTTCAGCAGGATCTGCCAAGGGGAGAGTGAGCTATGGCAAGGTGTTTTGTTCCTAGAGCAACTGGCGCCAACTCTACAGGGCTTTTTGCAGTTGTTATGCTCTGTGTCTTTTTGTTTCACTTTTTGTGAAGGCTGATCACCCTAAGGTCCTTGAGACAGCTGTGACTGGGTATGCACACAAGATCAAAGGAGAAGGTATGTGAAAAGCAGTGTTCTGACATGACACCTCCGTACACTTCCCTTAATTTCTGAGCTAGGTTTTGTGTTCGGAGGTGCCTAGGGAACGGGAGGACAGTTATCCTTAGGTTGACTGGTGTTGCAGCCCCAAGAGGCAGACACAGCCATGAAAATAACTGCATGTTCCTAAGCTGGGGGCAGGTATTCCTCCCTAAACTGTTTTCGCACATAGTATTTATGTATGTGGTAGAGCTTCCTTAAAAAGGATTGTGCTCAGAGATGCCACAACCTTCAGTGTCACTGAGGGGCAGAGTGGCACTTGCCACTGCCCAGCCATTTTGCATTGACAATTGGCATCAACGCCAGATCCCAGAGCACTGGCTGTTCCTGTTGCGTAACTCTGAGAGCTGTTCAGCCTGGCCCTGGGAGCACTGATGAACTCCAGGCTCTGTTTCAAGCCTGCTCACCTTTCAGCAGCTGCCTTTGCACAAAGCTGCCCCTTAGCTGCCCCCCAAGGCCTGTCTGCATCCGTTCCACTCTCTGCTTGGAGGCAGTGACCAGACCGCTTCTTTGAGGGGCTCTGCTTTAGTCCCATGCTGGAAAGGTGGACACCAAGACACAGGTTACAGAGTACAACAGGAGCAGGCAAGGGTGGCTCATTCAACTTGGAAGAGCCCAGGACATCCTCAGTGGATTGGAGCAGCTCCCAGAACTTGCAGGTTTGCAGGGAAACACCTCTGTTTCCCTGTGTTTGGGGGTCTTTGCTTGCTTGTTTGTTAATGCTTTGGAGTTTTGTAGCCTGCTGGCCTGATCACGTAGCAAAATGTGAGACCTGCTAGCGTCTCTGTTCAGTGCCTGAGAACTCTTTACCAGGCTCAAGTTTATGCTAAAGGCTTTGAATCTGCTCCTAAGTCCTTTGCAGGAAGCTCAGCCAAGACATTTAACATTCTTCTGGATATGAAGGCAGGCATGTAGTCTGCCAGCTATGATCAGGCAGAGAGAAACATCAGCAGACAGGAGTTATCCCTTGAGTAGGAGACCCTGTCGCTGGCGTGCAGTATTGTGTGCTTTATATGCCTGCCCTGTAAAGGGGAATATGAATGCCTGTTCCGGTAATGTGTTGAGATCTGTGTCATCATCAGTGCCTGAGTTTTCAAGTGTTACTAGCTTTCTAGTGCAATAGTGAACAGCTTATGCAGGACCTGATTCTCCAAAGAGCTGTGCGTCCTGCAGAACCCAGCCTGGACATACACAGCAATGAGTAAATGGGGAACAAAGTCCCCTCAGATAAGAATAAAATTTGTAGCACAGGGAACTGATGCTAGTAACACTCCTTTCCTTGGACATAAACTAATGTGCTCAATGGTCTGGTATTTCCCAGGAGCCTCAAAGGAGCTGTGGCCCTGAGATAGTGTGCCAGCTTAGGACAGTTCAGCCAAATTTCCTTGTGTTTTCCAGCAGGACCCAGGTTCTAATAGAGGTGCATCTTTCCCTTCTCTGCAGGTGGTGAAACATCTTCCTACAACCCGATCAGAGATCCTCATGAGAAGGCTGCTGAGGAAGGTAGTCACTGAACAATCAAACAGCATGGGAGATGTCACCACACATGATGGTCCAAGTGTTGTCAAGGAGATATTGGATGCTTAGCAGAAATACATGGAGAAGAGTTCCTCCTAGCAGATGGCTCTGGAATCTCTCTCCTCTGGAAATGCGGAAGGTCTCAAATAACCAGCCAAACGACATAGTTCTCTCTTGGTGTTTTTTAAAAATCTCTCTGTTCCCTGCTAGGGGAACAAGATTTTCCGCTCCACAGCGTATTTTGAGATGCACAGAGCTAGGAGCAATCTGCAGTTCTGCACAGTCAGTGAGCTCCCTTTCATTCCTTTTAGGGCTGATGTAGAGCAGCCATTGGTGGTTTCCATTAGCTATGATGCAGTTTAATACTAGCTGAAGCAAGATGCAGACGTTAATGGTTCTCATTGTAATGTTACTGTACAGGGAAATGTCTTTACACAATACCTCTGCTGTTTTAAAAGAAGCCCTGGAATACACTTCCCCAATTTTTCCTTCAGCTTGGGTATCCAAGTTCAAGTAGCTGTATTTCACTGCAACTGTGGTGCCTTTTCAGCAATGCTGGGTATTCTAGTAGTTGTTTCACATGTGTTATTAGGGAAATAAGAAGGACATTGCTAGTCTGCTGATTCTTTCTTGTGTTTACCTAGTCGTAAACACTTGTGTTTACCTCCTTCGGGTTTCCTCGTAAGGATTGTGCTGGGACTTGCCAGAGAGGGTGGGCTTGTGTCCCTTCATGTCCCACCTAGGCAACCCAGCACTAGCACTTCCAGCCGCAAAACTGAGCTACAAAGCCTACCGCTGGGCTCCCTTCCATGTCCTCAGGGCACTGCCAGTTGCGTACAAGGGGTCTAGTCCCATGTGTTTTTATTCTGCTTTGAGAACCTGAGATCACCAACTGGGTTTGTGAAATAACTGTCCTCTTCCTTATCAGTGATGACAACTGGATCAGCTGTAGGAATGGACTTCACCACTTCCTTGGTCTTCCAAGTTTTTTCTCTTTATAAACCACCTGTGCAAACACTGCGCTGCCCAGGAGAGGGTGAGAGAATGTGTGGATGATGCTAACGAGACCTGCAGTGAAATAAATGAGATTCCTCTTTTTTCTTCCAGAGGACTTGCTTGGAACATCTGTTTGAAAAGGGAAGGTGTTAGCATTATGTTCAGCCCGAGTCCTTCATGAATGCTGCTGATCTCAAGTGGCTTAGTATTTCTCCTGTGTTCATAAACAAATGCTTCCTGGCTATTCTGCCTTGTTAACTTAGGTGAAGCGCATGGGAGAGAAGGAGGAATGTCTGGAGAATGAAGCCAAGGTGAATATGTATTTGTCTTCACTCAGAAACATCCAAAATGCTTTCTTGTTAGCCTGCTTGAATATGACACAGTAACAAAAGAACTGAAAGTCTTCATGGTGGGGCTGAGGTTTCCCAATGGTGTCCAGCTCTCTCCTGCGGAAGACTTTGTCCTGGTGCAGGAGACAGCCATGGCTAGTATCAGGAGGTGAGTATGACTTAGCTGAAATTATTGGTACTCTCTGTTTAGAGATGGTGTGAATAAATGAGTTGAATGACAAAAGAAATCCTACACTCTCTTCATGCCTAGTTAGCAACGGCAAAGAAGGTGGCCTTCCTCAATACTTAATTTTTTTCTTTCACTGTAAACATCTGGACTGCATAATCTTTCCATCATGGGCTCCTTGAGCACAGTGAGTAAGCTGACTTTTTCTGGGGAGAGGAATGCGGCTCTGCTGCATTTCCCTGTACCAAAACAAGGAAAAAAATAAATTCTTTTTATTTTTTGAAGTGAATTCCTTTTGGGACTTTTATTTATTACTTAGACTGCTTGAGTTAAGATGTCCTAATCCTACTACCTGTAACTTTCAGGTATTATGTGTCTAGTCTAATGAAAGGTGGAGCAGATATGTTTGTTGAGAATATGCCTGGTCTTCCAGATAATATCAGGTTAAGCAGCTCTGGAGGACATTGGGTAGCTATGTTAGCTGTCCGGCCCAATCCTGGATTTTCTTTGTTGGACTTCTTGTCTGAACAACCATGGATTAAAAGGATGATATTGAAGGCAAAAAAAAAAAAAAAAAAAAAAAAAAGACATTAAAAAAATCACCTTTAGTATAGGAATGGAAGTGATAAATACTCGTTTACTTGTTTGTCCAGTTTCTTCCTCTTCACGGGAAGATTTTTACTTTTTTTGTAGTGCCGTGGTTAAAACTGTTGTGGTTGTGCCCAGGTAGAACGGTCCTTATATATTCATAGGCAGTAAAACTAACATTTGCTTCTCTGAGTAGCAGGTACACATCTCTTAAGTTGCCTTCCATCCTGATCTCAGGAAAGAAAAAGGGATTGTCTCTGCCCTAGCCGTGCAGCAACACAGAATCTACATTTGGATATGTGAAGATTCCACCTTTGTACCCAAAGTGCCTGAACTACTTATTGCCAGGTGTCTGGAGAGCATTTGGGAAGTCTGACCTGTTCTAATGACTACCCTAGGCATCCTAGGAGGCAGTGTGTATGTTATGGATGCTGCTAGGTGACACCTTGTTCTGACTCAGTATGCCTGTTGTTATGTCACACCCCCCTTTAGGATGAAGATGAGCAAGAATAATGTATTTTGTAAGGGATATCTGATGCTAAAGAAATGGCATGGTGCTTTTTAAACAATACAGAGACTTGAAAATACTTCCGTTCTCAAAAAAAAAAAACCAAACAACAAGCAGTGTTTGGGATGGAAGTGCCATTTCAGCTAAACAAACTCTGTGCTGTCCCTGTAAAACCTGTTGTCTCTCCTGGTGCAGTGCAAGAGCCTTAACAAACTGATGCTATGGGGAGCAGAGCATGATGCCTGCTGCTTGACATCAGCTGCACCAGAACAAGCTGATGTCTCCTGCATGGACATCCTTTCAGCCTAGTGCTGAAGTAGAGTACGCTTCTGCTGGTCTTTTTTTTTTTTTTTTTTTTTTTTTAAGTTGGCTTTTCAGATGTTAATGTGTTAAGCCTGTGTAATAGTGTTTACTCCAAATGTGTGCTTATGTTCTTAGCTGCTTCTTCCAAGGAGTGTGGAATGGTCTTTGACTGTCTAAGTGTCTGAGATCTAATTGTGGAGAACAAAATCTTTTCTTGTTAATTTTCTTTTTTTTCTTTTCTTTTAGTTGCTGAGTCAGGGAAGTGTGGCAAAGTTTGTGCCCAAATATAGCCTTGTTGTTGAACTTAGTGAGACAGGATCCCACAGAAGAAGCTTTCGTGATCCCAATGGTGTGACGGTAGCTTATGTTAGCGAGGCACATGAGCACAATGGATGTCTTTACCTGGGCTCCTTCCGGTCTCCATTTATTTGCAGACTTAGTCTTCAGCATGTTTAACTGTCCATCCATGATAAAGTGCCACTGTCCTCTAATATTCCAGAGGTACGAAGGAAGCACGTGCTTGAGGCAGCGTGTGACCAAGGACAAAAAGTGAAAGACAGTCTGTTAACGTGCAGTAGTACTGTTCTGTTGCCCTAGGAAAAGGTACGACTTGCTGTACCTGACCTCTTCTTTGGTTTGACTGCTCTTGCTTTGGAGTTGACATGCATAATTATTAATATCTGAGGAGCATGGTGGGGTATTTTCATACGGTTATATGCCCCTTAAAGAAAATCCATTGCTTTTCCGCACCCAGCCCTGTTTGGAGTCATCTTAGACATCATCTGTCACCTGTAGTGCAACTGTATGTCTGAAGATGAATGTGGACTGGAAGGGCCCCTGTAAAATCTAGCGATAGTGGCCATGGAAGGCTTTGGTGGACAATCTTGGAATGCAGTAGTAGCTCATGGATGCTTTCTGGCGTCTCCAGAGGAGATGGTTTACTTCATCTGTTAACAGATACTCCGCTTGGTAAATCCAGAGAATGCTTTTCTGTCAACTACTACAAAGGCAAGACTGTTCTGTTACATTTTAAATAAGAAGTTTTGCATCTTGAAGAAGGGGTTACTTCAGCTGCTCTGTGATTTGGTGGATTGATTCCTGCTCTGGGACTGAAGACTTTGTTGCTCTCTCTTCTTCTGCCCCTGGGTGACAGTCAAACATAAACTTACGTTATTGCTCCACTTCCTCCCCTTTGAAAAGGCAATAATCAAGATTTGCTTGATCTAGAATGAAAAGCACCAGAGAAGGGGCAGATGATGTTAAAAACGTCATCTGCTTTCACTGGCCTTCTGCGCTTGTCTTTATTAATGGAGGGGTATGCAAATGGCAGTGATTCTTTTCTGTCCGTGCTTCTGTCCCCTTGTTCTGTGTTACTAGCAGGCTGCAGCAGTCCTGTGGTAAGTAGCGGATGGTTGCTGGGTCAGGCTGACTTGTTCCTGTCCAGGCCAGGGGCTGCAAGCCCTTTTGCTTAACCTGGTGGTTCCTGGATTCGGGAGGGAGCTCAGTAAGCGGCAAAAGAAGCCTAGTAGCTGAGTTGCTGCAGGCTCTGACCTTTGGTCCAGCTGAGCTCTACCTTAATAGTTTGTGGGCAGAGATGGAGTGATCCTGTGGTAAGTTGGGCAGGCTGGAGAGGTGTGACTGCCTGAGCGGGGACAGACTTGTTGCTGTGTGAGCTCTGAGGAAGGGCTGAGAGGCGGGGGGCGGGATGAGAGGTGGGGGGCGGGACAGAGAGGTGGGGGGGCGGGATGAGAGGTGGGGGGCGGGACAGAGAGGTGGGGGGGCGGGACAGAGAGGTGGGGGGGCGGGACAGAGAGGCAGGGGGCGTGATGAGAGGCGGGGGGCGGGACAGAGAGGCAGTGTTGTCCCAAAAATCAGGATTCTTTCACCCGGTGTGCAAAAAAGCCGATTAACACACACAGTCGAGATATTTGTTTATTTCATGTCTGCGCAGAGATGGGCGCTAGGTGGTAACTCCACAAAGCCGGCACGCCTGGTTAACACGCGGTAAAGCATTTTATACCTTTCGAGCAACAGTTATCAGTATTTTTACTGTTTTGCTTAGTTACTCTCGTTCCTATTGGTTCTCGCAAGCCTCATCTCCACTTAAAGTCGCAGTGTCCTCCTTTTTTACTGCGCATGTTCTGTGAGGAAGGGGCTTCTGTTGGTAGGGGGCTCTCCCTACCCAAGGGTGGGTTTTCTAGTACGTTAATTAGGATAGTTCACTCACAGTTCAAGTAGCTCTTTGATTGCCCCTGTGCTTATCTTGGTATTTCTTTACCCACTGGCTTACTTATGGTGTCATCTTGTTTCTCTTCTCAAGGTCACGCCTCGTTAACTAAATAGCATCCTTTGCTTTTGTTTCTCGCATATCTCCAACAATTCCCCCCTTTGAGACTTAGATAAATAGTTCTTATTTAAAATAAGTCTCACTTAGATATTTTCATTCTAAAATGTCAGTCTCTGGGAGATTTCAAAATTTTCCAAAACTGCTCATAGGTTCCTTCCCATTGACATATGTCTCGCTGGAATTTTTCCCTGTCCTTTATAGGGAAGTTTTCAAGTTTGAGGGATTTATCTCCCTCTGTCGTGAGCGTACATACCCTGGATGATTGCATTAGAGGAATTTGCTTCATCATGTGCCAAACCTTAAAATACAGTATGATTATAAGCAGTAAACATAAACATGTTAGTGATAACAAGATCACAACAGGGTGCAGCATGAGATTAAGAATGCCTGTTGTCTTGGGTGACCATCCAAGGAAGGCTTCCCACCACCTATGTTCTCCAACTTTCTTCACCCGGTCCAAAACACGATGTCTCTCTTCTGTGTCATGGTGAACGGTGATTAAAGTCCTTTGTCCCTCTTCTCGGGCACGTTCCAGCCACTGGCGTAGATCATTATGTTGTAAAAATTTTTTTCACCAGTGTGAGATCCCTCCCAATGGAAGTAAACAATAGATCCTTAACTAAAGTATAATTGGATTGTATTAGCTGATAAGTCGTAACCGGAGCTGAGTAGTTGAAATCACATCCTCTAATGTTAGTAAAGTTACAAATGCAAGTATTTGTGTGATTATTTATCCCGACAGTCATATTATCTACAACTACAAAATTACATAGAGTTCTTATACACACACATCCTTTCCCAATATATAAGTACAGTTCCAGGGATTTCTTTTGGATGTATCTCGAAGTGACAAACATTTTGCTCAGTGTCAAGACAAATGTCTTGAGCTGTGATGGTATTACTTTCGCAAATAAATCCCTGTTGTTCCCGTACCATACATGCATCAACTTCAACAGTCTGCCATTTGTTATTGTCTCGTTGTGCCCATACTCTGTGCTCTAGTGGATAAAGTACAGTCCCGTTGTGATTTAAGCCTAACGCAATGGTCGGGTAGATGGTTTTTACCGATGCATTCTGTATGGTTACAACAAAGGCCGTGGCTTTGTTATTGATAGGATTGTGAGTGAAATTGCCCAGATACCACCATGATTGGGATTCTCTTTCAAATGCAGTTGCCTTTTCCCAGATTATTTTCTGAATTTCGGTAGGTAAGGTGCCATCTTCACCTTCTCTTACAATTGCTGCTATTGTATATTGCACCCACAGTTGAGCTTGGATGCAACTAAGAGCTAGCGAAATATTGTTTTGGGCTATACCAAGTGCATCTATGATTAATTGGTGGTCCTTTTCATTAACCCTTTCCCATTGAGGCAATATATCAGACAACACCCATTGATGAGTTCCTAAAGCTGACAGGGAGGATTGCAATGGATGTTCTAGTTTTTTTAGATCATGTGTGGCTGTACTGAGTTTGTCTGCAAGTACTGCAGCATCTATGCTGTTTAAGACTCCCAATCCTGTCCCTAGGATACCAGTTACGTCTCTTTTTACTCGATTTGGAAGGGTAAGAGACCGCCCATGTAACCACGCTAACCATCCTGTATAGGATGTACTTATGAATGGTGAACAGGCTGGTTTAACTGCAGAGATATTAATCTGCATTGATAGTTCTACCCGTTTGAGGGACCATGATGGATTAAACAAAAGTCGTTGTTGTCCAACCCTTTTAATGACATATGGTCCAATTCTAGTTATCTGGGGTGTTAGAGTTATCTCTTTTTCTGAATTAGCCAACGGACCTTCTTCTGTTGTGGGGCTGGGGTTCTGTTTTGTAGTTGTAATTTCTAACTTAAACTTAAACGACAGTGCAGTTTGGTTTTTTCCTGCCCTTTTATCAGCCCACAGACATATTACAAACATTGGTTGGGTCAAGGTGAAATTGTGCCAACATTCTCTCTCTCGGTTCTGATTTGAACCTATCACACTCGTTCGACTTGGGCCATTATAGATATCTCTTACAGTAATTTGAGAGGCTTTTTTATAACTCGTTCCGTTAATCATTCGGCATCCTACCTTAATCTCTTTCCCTTGTTTTGCCCTAAGTTGGGGGGTCCTATGAGGGGCTCCCTCCTGGTCCCAACCCCACTCGTTCTCCAAAAATATTTCATTACCGTGCATAACTACCGTGGATAAGTTTAAGCCGTTTATCTTTGATTTCTGCCCCATACTACCAGTGTATCCAATATGTGCTTGTGTCCATGGCCATCGTGTTGTGTTCACACAGGTACCCAAGAGCACCAACACTAGTAATTTCAGGTTAATTTTTGTCAGACACTCCTTAGTCATTACTAATCCGTTATGCATATGAGTGTTATATTCAGTATTCCTTTCATGCAACTCTATTAGTGAAACAATCCGTGTTACTATGATCAATATTATAACTAGAGATAGTTCATTAGCCCGTAGAGTTTTTAGAAAATCTTAGCTTCAGTGCTCCTGTTGATACCGATGTCCACGATTCCTCTGGGGGAGCTTCCTTCACCCTCGTATAGTGGATCCAGGAGCTAATCCCTTCTACTTTTACTGCGGTGTATGTGGTCAAGAGCACGAGGTAAGGTCCCTTCCATTTTTCTTTTAGTGGTTCATCTTTCCAGGTCTGGATGTAAACCAGATCTCTGGGCTTAAAGTTATGTACCGGAGAGTCCAAAGGAAGCGGAGCCCGCTGGTTGAGATATCTGTGTAAAGAGGATAACACCCGCGAGAGAGAGAGCAAATAATCTTTTAAAATTTCTTCACCTTTAATGTGTATCTGATCACTCCGGTTACCCACCTCAGTGACGGGATACGGTTTTCCATACAATATTTCAAAGGGGCTTATCCCTTCCCTCACTCGAGGAGTAATCCTAATTCTCATCAAGGCAATCGGTAGAATGTCCACCCATTTCAGTTGGGTTTCTTGACCTAATTTAGAGATTTGTCTTTTAAGGGTCTGATTCATCCTTTCTACCTTCCCACTGGACTGTGGTCTCCATGGGGTATGCAGATCCCACTTCATCCCAAGGAATTTAGATACCCCCTGGATTATTTCCAAAATAAAGTGAGGTCCTTTGTCTGAGGATAATCCCTCAGGTACTCCAAATCTGGGGATTATTTCTTTTAGTAGTATCCTAGTTACTTCCCTAGCCCGATTGTTGCGACAAGGGAAAGCCTCAGGCCATCCAGAAAATGTATCCACTAAAACAAGTAGATACTTATACTGTCTGCACTTTGGTAGTTCAGAGAAATCTATTTGCCAGTATTCCCTAGGGGTTATTCCTCTTTTTACATCACCTGCTGGCGGCTTTCTTTGTATTTTGGGATCATTTACACAAGTTTCATCTCTTTGCTATTATATCTGCATTTGTCTGCATTTTTGGCCCTACAGCGTATCTCTTTAACACCGCTTATCATAGCATTGGCTCCCATGTGAGTTTCTTCATGTAGTTTCTTGAGGAGAGCTTCCATCATTTTTTTAAATTTCATCAAAACTACTCCGACACTCTGGAGTCCATTCTAACAACTCCCCCGGGCCCTTTGTGGCTGCATATATGGGTTTGGCTAGGAGTCCAAACTTGGGGATCCACATCCGGCAGAATCCGGCCATTCCCAGAAACCCCCTTAGCTGCTTTTTTGGTTTTGGTACTGCTATTGGGCATATAGCCTCCTTCCTTTCTTCCCCTCGTGCTCGTTGTCCTTTTGATATATTAAAACCAAGATACCGGACTTGCTCCTTAGCAATTTGGGCCTTCTTCTTCGAGACCCTGTATCCAGCCAGTCCCAGGAAGTTTAGCAGGCTTACTGTAGCTTCAGTACAAGTCTGTTCAGTATCTGCTCCAATTAAGATATCATCCACATACTGTAAGAGAGTAACATTATCATTATTAGTTCGCCATTGTTCTAATTCTTTGGCCGGTACTTCACCGAACAAAGTGGGACTATTTTTAAATCCCTGGGGAAGAACGGTCCAACACAGTTGTCCTTTCCTTCCAGTAGTCGGATTCTCCCATTCAAAAGCGAAGAGTGTTTGACTCTGTTCATCCACTGGAATGCAGAAGGCGACATCTTTTAGGTCCAACACTGTAAAATAGGCATTGTTTTCGGGTACAGATGCTAACAAAGTATAAGGGTTAGACACCGTAGGATGTATGTCTTTGGTTATCCAATTTATAGCCCTCAAGTCCTGCACTAATCAGTAATCCTGGGAGTGAGGCTTTCTCACCAATAAAATCGGTGTATTGTATTCAGATTGACATTCTCTGAGCAGTCCATATTGAATAAAGGTATTTGTCAGGGCTTCGAGGCCCTTGAGAGCTTCCAGCCTAATAGGATGTTGATGCACCCTTACTGGTTTTGCCCCCTCTTTTAGTTCTACTTTAATCGGACTCACTTTTTTGCTTTACCTGGGTTTTTTGAAGCCCATACCAGGGGAATTACCGCATTTAATACAGCGTCTGGAATATTCTCTTCAATTTCTTCTGATGTTTCATCTGTCAGCAAGCAGATCTGAGCTCTCCAGGCGGTTTCAGGCGGGATATGGAGCTGTACAGCATTCTTAGAAAAGGTTACTTGTGCATTTAGTTTGCATAATAAATCTCACCCCAGTAAAGGTAGGGGGCATTCCGGCATGTATAGAAACTCATGAATTAATTTAGCTCCCCCAATTGTGCATTCCATTGGTTGTAAAAATGGCCTTAACATTCTTCTTCCCTTTGCCCCAACAATAGGTATAGTTACTTTACTTAGAGGTCCTTTACAACTGGTGACTACTGAATGAGTAGCCCCACTGTCAATTAAAAAAATCTGTGGTCTCGTTCCCCAGCTTAACTGGAACCAGGGGATCAGCTGGGGAGACTTTAATGTTCTCCCCCGGTCCCCTTCATTCATTGTCTGAATCTTCTAACATAATAAGATTAGCATTTTCTATATGATCCCGTTCCTTTGGCCTCTTTCGTTTCGGGTGCTCATTTTTCCGGTGTCCCTCCTGTTTACAGACCGCACACTGATTTAGCCCTAAAGGGGTTCGTTTTTGCGGACCTCTTCCCTGCATTATTCCACCACATCCTCCTCTTCCTTTGCTTTTTTCTCTGCCCTTCCCTTCAACATCATTTCCATTTATCGCTGCTGCCAGCAAAGATGCGTGCAACTTTATTTTGTTCTGTTTTTCTTTTCTTTCCCTCTCATCTCGATTGTCATAAACCTCATACGCTATCTCTGTCAATTGTGAGATTGACACTCCCCCAGCTCCATCAACTTTCTGCAGCTTTCTCCTTATATCCCGACTCGACTACCCAATAAACAACATATATTGAACATCCTCTGATTTGCCTCATCATCCGGATTCAAGTCCATCCATTTTCTAGCTACCTCACATAGCCTTTCGTAAAAGGCAGATGGATTTTCCTCCGGACCCTGCCTTACCTCATAAAGGTTAGACACATTCTTCGATTTAGGCACTCCATGCTGAACCCCATATAGTATCAGCTGCTGATACTGCTTCAGTTGAACCCTCGTTCCCCCCCCATTAGGATCCCATTCTGGGTCCCTTTTAGTAGGTAGGAACTCCTCAGAATCTTCTTGCCTGTTTCTCCTTCCCCCTTCTTCCCTGGCCCTTTCAATCACCATTCTCTTTTCCTCTGCCGTAAAGAATGTATTTAGCAGAGCCTGTATATCTCCCCAGTTGGGATTATGTGTTAACATTATAGCTTCTAATAGTTGATGTATTCCGTCAGGGTTTCCCCTATAGGATCCAACAGATTGTTTCCAATTTAACAGCTCAGAGGTAGCGAATGGAACATGTACAAAAACCAGCAGTCCTTCTGGTCCCACCGCCTGTCTCAGGGGAGCCTGTGTAACTGGTTGAGTGTGCCCCCTAGTCCGGCTGGAAACGGGGCTAAAATTCTCATTGCCCGATTGTAAATTAGGATCAATTATCGATTGTCCGGCACTATTTTTGTATGAAGGTGGGGCTGTTGGGACTAACAGTTGCACATCCTCCTGCTCTTCTCCCCCTGCAATCTTTCTATCATCACAGCCTATGCAACAAGCACTCTCCTTTTTCTCAGAAGCTGTATCCATCACTAGGTCAGTCTTTAGCTTACATTTTTTCTGAATATCAGGTTTTCTGTATAGAGTCATAAAAGCATCAACATAAGGCACTTCATCCCATTTCCCCGTCCGACGGCAAAACGACAGCAATTGTAATATAGTATTATAGTTTACCGATCCATTTTCTGGCCAGACCTCATCATCACCCAATTTATAATTTGGCCACCATTGATTACAATATCTTTTCATTTTATCTTTAGTCATCGGATCTCCCCCAAACTTATTCCAATTTTTCAAAATACACCCCAAAGGGCTACAGGGAGGAATCGTGGATTGGCTTGCTCCCATTTTAACTGAATTTACCTATTTGCCGGCTTTGACTCCCTTGGTCGGTAATTACCCTTCTGACCCCTTTAGTCAGTAGTTACCACTCTGACCCCCCTTGGTCAGTATGCGCACTCAGTTCTGACCCCCCTGGTCAATTAAGGCACCCCTTGCCGAACGTCTACGTGCGACTTTATGCGCCCCACCAGCGACTTGATGCGCACTCGGCTCTGACACCCCCGGTCAATTACGGCACCCCTTGCCGAGCGTCTACGTGCGACTTTACCCTTTCACCTTCCACGGGAGTCATTGAATTTGTAATTAAATTTTATACTCACCAATCCAAGGATTCATTCCCCTTTCACCCTGATACAAATATCTCTGGTCGGCGTTGCACCTTTGAGTCGCTTGTCGCCCCGGCTTCGGAGGGAATCCGGAGGAGTCCCCGATCAATAGGTCGGTGCGCGCTGGAGCTCAGTCCGGTCCGGTCCGCTGTCGGGGACGGCAAGACGATCCGGGCAAGGCCTTATGGCTGTCCCATCTGGGTCGCCAAAATGTTGTCCCAAAAATTCTTTCACCCGGTGTGCAAAAAAGCCGATTAACACACAGAGTTGAGATATTTGTTTATTTCATGTCTGCGCAGAGATGGGCGCTAGGTGGTAACTCCACAAAGCCAGCACGCCTGGTTAACACGCGGTAAAGCATTTTATACCTTTCCAGCAACAGTTATCAGTATTTTTACTGTTTTGCTTAGTTACTCTCGTTCCTATTGGTTCTCGCAAGTCTCATCTCCACTTAAAGTCGCAGTGTCCTCCTTTTTTACTGCGCATGTTCTGTGAGGAAGGGGCTTCTGTTGGTAGGGGGCTCTCCCTACCCAAGGGTGGGTTTTCTAGTACGTTAATTAGGATAGTTCACTCACAGTTCAAGTAGCTCTTTGGTTGCCCCTGTGCTTATCTTGGTATTTCTTTACCCACTGACTTACTTATGGTGTCATCTTGTTTCTCTTCTCAAGGTCACGCCTCGTTAACTAAATAGCATCCTTTGCTTTTGTTTCTCGCATATCTCCAACAGCAGGGGCGGGATGAGAGGCAGGGAGGGCGGGACAGAGAGCCGGGGGGGCGGGACAGAGAGGCAGGGGGCGGGACAGAGAGGCAGGGGGCGGAACAGAGAGGCAGGGGGCGGAACAGAGAGGCAGGGGGGCGGGATTAGAGGCAGGGAGGGCGGGACAGAGAGACAGGGCGGGACAGAGAGCCAGGGGGCGGGACAGAGAGGCAGGGGGCGGAACAGAGAGGCAGGGGGCGGAAAGAGAGGCAGGGGGAGGCACAGAGAGGCAGGGGGGCGGGATTAGAGAAAGGCAGGGCGGGACAGAGAGACAGGGCGGGACAGAGAGCTGGGGGGGCAGGACAGAGAGGCAGGGGGCGGGACAGAGAAGCAGGGGGCGGGACAGAGAGGCAGGGGGAGGCACAGAGAGGCAGAGGGGCGGGATTAGAGGCAGGGAGGGCGGGACAGAGAGACAGGGCGGGACAGAGAGACGGGGGTCGGGACAGAGAGGCAGGGGGCGGGACAGATTGGCAGGGGGCGGGACAGAGAGGCAGGGGGCGGGACAGAGAGGCAGGGGCGGGACAGAGAGGTGGGGCAGGACAGAGAGGCAGGGGCGGGACAGAGAGGCTGGGGGCGGGATGAGAGGCAGGGGGCGGGACAGAGAGATGGGGCGGGACAGAGAGATGGGGCGGGACAGAAAGGCAGGGAGCGGGATGAGAGGCAGGGAGAGCGGGACAGAGAGACAGGGGCAGGACAGAGAGACGGGGGGCAGGACAGTGGCAGGGGCGGGACAGAGAGACAGGGGCGGGACAGAGAGGCAGGGGGCGGGACAGAGAGGCAAGGGGTGGGACTGAGATGCAGGGGGCGGGACAGATAGGCAGGGTGTGGGACAGAGAGGCAGGGGGCGGGATGAGAGGAAGGGGGCGGGAGGAGAGGCAGGGGGCGGGTTGAGAGGCGGGGGGGATGAGAGGCAGGGAGGGCGGGACAGAGAGCTGGGGGCGGGACAGAGAGCCAGGGGGTGGGACAGAGATGTGGGGGGGTGGTACAGAGAGGCAGGGGGGCGGGACAGAGAGGCGGGGGGTGGGACAGAGATGTGGGGGGCGGGACAGAGAGGTGGGGGGGCGGGACAGAGAGGCGAGGGGCGGGATGAGAGGCTGGGGGGGCATGAGAGGCAGGGGGCGGGATGAGAACCAGGGGGCGGGACAGAGGGACAGGGGCGGGACAGAGAGGCTGGGAGGCGGGACAGAGATGCAGGGGGTGGGACAGAGATGCAGGGGCGGGACAGAGACGTGGGGAGTGGGACAAGAGGTGGGGGGTGGGACAGAGAGATGGGGCGGGACAGAGAGGCAGGGGGCGGGATGAGAGGCAGGGGGCGGGAAAAAGAGATGGGGCAGGATGAGCGAGACGGGGGTGGGACAAGAGATGGGGGGGCGGGAAGAGACGGGGGCGCGGGAAAAGGACTTCAGTGTTAACACCAAAGTTGACAGTGAGGCAATCCTGTTCAACAAAAGTCTGACCCAAACTTGCCAGATTGTCTCTACACAGTTGTAAGCTCCTGGAACAACAGAGAAGGGATTTGAAAAGGAAATTTAGCCTTATTCCATTTAGCCTTGCTTTAGGAGATGGCAATCACTAGTTTCTTCCCTCTCAGCTTTTTACAAAGAGACTTTTCTTACAAACCGTTTACGGACAAGTCACCATGGTACCTGGCGTAGGCACTCGTTGGCAACTAAAGCATCAGGAGAAACATCTGTCTGATGACACGCTGGGCACCTCTCTGCCTCAGATTCCAGCTGTGCTCTTCTACTACCTCTCAAGAATCGGAATCATCCAAATAGTTTTTAGCCAAACTAAGGAAATTTGCGGGGTTCCAATCAATTATAAAAACCCGTAGATGATGAATGGGTGAATATGGTCTTGAATTGAGAGCACGAAGCTGCAAATATTCAACAGTGTAAAAAATTGCTAGCATGCAGCAAAGGACTGGACAGTTTTGATATTTCCCTCTCGTAACATTTGGAGAGGTAGACTAGGCCGTGTCTTGATGTTTCGGCTAGTCTTTTTTCCACTCTCCAGTACAGTGAGAAGGCCCCAAGCTCAAGCTTCGTGAATAAAACCCATCTCAAAAAACCATTACCAGGCTCGACTTCTGAAGGTTTTAACCACCTCTCCCCTGGAGAAGAAGGTGCATTAAATGCCTAACTAGCCCTTTGTTGCAGACCACACTAAGGCACCAGAGATGCCTATGTAAGTCTGGAGGAGAGACAGGGCTGTGGACAAACTAAATGCCTTCAGTATCCAATACTCTAATCCCCTGCACAATGAGGCACTCTTCTCAGACTCGTCCTTCCGCATGGAAGGAGGATTTCACGAGATACCTGACAAGGGAAAAAAGCTTGCTGCCTTTTTTTTTCCCTTTAGACGCTTTCCTCTTCAGGGTATACTTCAGTATTAAACAGAACTGGGAAGAAAGTCATTTCGTTCTCTCCTATTGCTGCTTTCACAAGATCAGCTGTGATGTTTTAAATTAACAAACATGGGACTAACACATTCGTCGCAAGAACTCTGTCCACAGCAGGCAAGAGCAACTGCACCGGTCATTGTAGCGTTACAAATGAGACAGAACAACTCATCTGGAATAGGATCGTCGGAGGAGGAGGAGGAGGAGGAGGAGGAGGACGGCCTCTCCGGTAAAGAGGGAGGCTTTTCCTTCTTTCCTCTAGCATAAGCTTCCCTGGAGCGGGGGTGGGGAAGGAAAAAGAAAAAAGTTAAAGATGGGTAAAGGAAAACTTTTCTAGGCTTTGGATTTTATCCAAGGAAGGTAAGAGATGGAATTCTTCTCGCTCCACAGGAGCCTTCTAAAATGGAGGCATTTAGTTTAAACCACTTCCCTGGAGCCACACCACTACAAGAGGGAGGGGGGAACAACTTCCCTTCTGCAGAACTCTCCCATTCCTTGCATCAACTACGAAATTACCTCCGACTACAACAATCATTTCTCCACAGCTCCAAATCAGCTGAAACGAATCCCACCTCTCCGTCGCCAGACGGGAAATGGCAATTGCAGGCGCAGGATGAAGTTAGCCTCCTACTCATTACATTTGAGAACTGCAAGAAGTCTACCTTACAGCTGCTACAAAAGGAGATCCCTGACAGAAAAACACAAGTGCTACCGAGTGCATTGTCAAACAGCCACTGCTGTCAGCACCCAGGAGGATTCTCTTAGTTGAGTGCAACAGGAAAACTTCACTCTGTTTCACACATGGGATCGGATAAAAGGCAGAGACGGGGGAAGCCTCAGGCCGACAGCTACTTGTTCAAGTTTGCCAGAAGCCTTTGAAACATGAACAGAAGCAAAAGGCGCTTTCAAAGAGAACCACTCCCCTCCAAACACTACCAAAATGGTTGCCAGAAAGACGCATTCTTAGCGTACCACCACTTCAAGCAACTGCCAGGGGCATCGACAGCAGCACCACCCTCGTTTAAGACTACAAAGCATCACAGATAGGAAGGTTAAGATACAACGACAAGGCTTCCTCCCCCGTAATTACAGACGCTGGCCAACTTGCTTGCATTGCCACGCAGACATTTACGCGTGCTTTCTCTCGTTCCCTTTTGGGTCAGTCCCATTAATTCCATACTTACGCATGAAGAGTTGGTATCGCATATTTGCCAGCGTTTGTCACCAGAGCGCCCTTGGGATTGGGATCTTTCACCTCCAGCATCAAACTCCTTGCAATCCCTGTGCTCTTCTTCATTCCGGGAACACGCTCAAAATCTTTCTCCTGTTAAGCAAAGAAATGCAGACATAGCTCACCTCAAGACCCACACCTCAAAGGACATTTCCATGATTCTTTGAAGCACCAAAAGCCTTTCATCCTCTCCTTTTACCTCGCCTCAGGCTTCCTCGACTGAAAGACTTCTTTTCCTCACTGAATAGAGCCGGGATGCTCCAAAGCCTTGAGCAGGGTTTTGAACTCAGTCGACATGCCTGGGCTTAACTGCCGGTTCCTTAAGGGTGCAACATCCCTTGGCTCACCACCCACCCCGAGAACAGACACAAACCCGCTCCTCCTCCAAAGCGCAATTCACAGTGAGGGCTCCATTCAGGGCTCTCACTCACTCACGGCACAAACCGCTAGACGTGAAGGCTGAATTCAGACCTCACGCAGATACATTCAGTCACTAACATGCAATACCGGCATCAAGACGTGACGGTAGCATCGTAGCTTTGATTTTCTCTTCGGCGGAAGCATTGGCTTCAGCCACACTGCCAGTCTCCTTAACGCCTAACTAGTTGACACACCCAGTAGAAACACAGGTAAGCCCACACAGCCAAAGACAACACCACTCACCCAAGCCTCTAAAGAGCAGCACAACGCTAGCCCAGGTTGCAGGAAAACACCGGCTTCTACAAAACAGAGGTGGGCTGAAGATGTTCTGGGCAGTCCTTGCGCCATCACAGGCTCTTTACGTGCCTGGGACCCTGCCTGAAAAGAGCATTCTGGGGCACTCAAAACCTTAGGCTCTCTTTGCACCTTCCACAAAGACTTGGGTAACCAATCCCATTTGCTTCCAAGTGCACTGAAGCTATGTCTAGAAAGAATTGCACTCTCCACTCTTTTTCAACTGACTTTTAAGCTCCAGACCAGTTGAAAGAGAAGACGGCCACTGGACACTGGAGGGACAAAGAGGTGTGCAAGTAGCATTATGGACATTTGGCAGCATTACAAGGACACGCAAGGCAGGAGTCGGGGAACTTGGTTTTGCTTGCTGACATTCAGCTGCAGACACAGAAGCGTGAAAAGGAATCAAGCTTTTTAGGATCCCTCAGCAAGACAAAAGATTCTCTTCACTAGAAATTTGACCATCACGTGCTGTAGGCACTCCAAACTGCGTGTTCCCCCGCTACTCACTTCTTCATATTGTGTGATTTAACTACAGTTAGCACAGCCTGCAGTTTTTTCCAGTTGACTGTGTCCTTTTAACACACAAATTGTCACATAGACCTTATCCAGAACTAGATCTTCACATTATTGAAGCCAGCTGATCTTTTTTTAAGTAGTATTTGTTCAAATGTTTTTATTACACACTGGTCCAGATACCAGCAGGGTCTAAGGGAGTGACTCTAAATGATTTGGACCTTCAAACACCTATCATTCAGATCAACCACTCATGTTTTTCTTCTTATATGCATTCATTCACAAAAGCAACCAACGAGTTTCAACGTTTTATTAAATGGTTGCTTCATAGGGACAGTTTTTTCTCAACAGTAACATAATCGAGATCGACATCTATGAAAGCGTGTCCATTAACATTTACAGACAGCTTTACAGATACTTGACTAATTTGTTTGAACCCAAATGGTTTACAAAACACATCCAAAACCCACAAAACATTACTAGGAATAGACCAAAACTCAAATATGGCATTTCATACGTACTAATAATCAAACAGAAACCTTTGAACAACACATTGCCTCCATGCTAAGCCACTCTGCACTAAAGAGGTTAGAGTAAGTAACCGTTTTGAGCTGCTTTATTGTTATGTTCCTGCATTTTTTGGAAATGCTTAAATTTTCTCGAAATTTTAAATGAGTACGCCACTTGGACAGTTTTTCACATTTTAGAGTAAAACTTCACATGAGTTTACGGAACCACGGACACGGTTAGGGACAGCACTAATGGAGACCAATTTCTTTTGGTGGCTACCTTCCAAACTAATTTCTTTTTTTTTTTTTTTCTTCCCAAGGGTCCACAATTTAATTTCTGCAGTGAGAGAGGGAAGAAGTTACCAGTGGGAAGAGATTTCTCTTTCTTGGAAATGAACTCCAGCCTTTCTTTTCAGAAGAAAGAACTAGCTCCTCTGCATTAGGCCCTGCCTCCTCCAATCTTTGTCACTTGAAAGACTAGGAATTTAATTGGCTAGCACTATGCCTTTTCCCAAAGTGCCATCGCTAGTGCTTTCCCAGACAAAGTTACACACTGTTGAGCAAAAAATGCCAGCAGTTCCATAGCAAAACATGGCATTACAACAGTTTCAGCAGGTCACATCTGCTAATATGCCACACATACCCATTGGTATATTCCTAGAAACAATTCGGTACATTTACACAAGTTACACAGTCTGCGCTCAAACCAATCAGATTGTGTTGTCCACTGTCTGTACACTACAATTTATGAAATTGTGCAGCATTCAAAGAATGGATCTACAGTGACTAGAAGTTCAAAAACAGCCAGGCAATTGTCCACGTTCCAGAAACGCTTCTATTGTGGCTGTTGCAAACCCCCCTGAAATGTCTGTAACTTACAGCCAATTAAATTCTTCTGTAAAAATTGTGGTAGCTTCCAACGCAAAATTAACGAAACGTATGAAAAATGGTAAAGAGCTTCTGAAGGGTTTCTTCTTTGTGCCTTGAAGATGAGTAATACTGCAACATTACGCTGAGGCTGATAAGGTACTCCCCTTCTATCTTCCCAACTGGGAGCTACTCTTTACAGGATAGTATCAAAAGATACACACTTCTCAAAGTCAAAATAAATACTTTAAATTATTAAATATTAAATTACAGTTTTCTTCACATGACAACAGTTACCCAGCTATAGATCACAGTACAACATTTAAAAATACAAAGCAAAGACTTTTTTTTGTGAAGTATTGGACAAGAATATCTATATCTACCTTAATAAGCTGGGCCAGAGAAAGAGACGCAGAAGAGTCATCAATCTGTTCACAAAAAAGTAAACACATATTCAAGTTCTACAATCAAAACATAGCCATAGTTAACCTCTACTGTAGTCTGAAAGTCTGCGCTATATCCTCCGAGGGTCACTGAAAGGGGCATTTCCAACCTAGTGTAATTTGGATTCGTTCAAAACAAAGTCCAAAGCTATGACAGCTCAAGAGTGCCTATGTGGTTCATGAGAAGAAACTAAAATAAGCAAACCCGCCTGAGACCAACTTAGTGCTCCACAATATCTCAGAGAGGGACCCTTGGCAAATGCTCACAACTGCTTACAAGTCGAAGGGGTAAGGAAGCTGTCCGTTTCCAGCTAAAGAGGATTTTTAAAAAATACTGCAGTTTATTTGAGAAGGAAGCACCATTACAGGAAACTTATTTTCCGTGTAGTTTGCAAATTAATCAGTACATCTCTCATCATGGATAAATGCACACAATAGAGTTGCCTGTCAAAAGAAAGCACAGGCACATCAGCCCTGAAACATGAACTCTGCCCCTCCCGTCACTAAGTTTAAAAATGCCAAACTCACCATACCTCACGAGACCCAAAGAAAAACACCAATCCAAAACATCACCCATAAAAGTAACCCACCACTTTGTCTACAAAGAAATAAACTGCTCCAATTCTTGAAATACAGGTATTTCCCATGACAGAGGAGCCTATCAAAACTGAGAAAACTCATTTCTTGTATTTTATTAGACCCCAGGCCATACTATCCAAATTAGTTTGGCAAGTGTGAGAATAGATATTATTCTCCTTGCTATCAGACCAAACCCAATTTTGGATGATGATGAAAACATGGATTCAGAGCACAGTCCTGTCATTTTTTTCTCCATTGCAACCACACTCCTCCCTCCCAGCTGCCTACTGGAACAGCTTGCAGGAATGAAGTCCTCAGGCCACTAGTTAGTAATGGACTGCAGTGTTTAATCAGAACTAAGACTGAAGGGCAGCTTGTCCACAAGTAAAAAGGGTAACTCTTATCTTGTTCCTTTTCCACTCTCTTGAATTGTATTATGCCACAAGCAGCAGTTAAGCTTACACTAGTAAAACATGATCAGAAAGACACTCGAGGCACTGCTTATTATGCCTTAAGTTGTTCAAAAACGTAGACTGAAATTGCACAAGGTAAACTGAACAGCTCTCCTCAAGAGGTCACGAAATGGATCAGAAGAGAGATGCAAACCCTTCCTTGGAAAAAGCTCTTGTCCTTTATGACCTAATGTAGTGGAAGAATTCAAGGGAGCAGTTTTAGCAGACTCGGGGGGGGAAAAAAAATCTACATGCAGAAGACGATTCCTCGCTCCAGTTAATCATGCCTTCTCTATATGGTTAGGAAAGCACACACAACATATTATTAAGGTCTTGAAAATGTGCCTTTGGAGAGGAACAGCCAGATCTGGAAAAAGAGACCTTCCTTCCATTGCAAGTCGTACCAGAAGATTCAACTTTCCTTCTTTTCAGAACATTTTGTACCTAGTTCTGTTCAAAAGGAAGTCTGGCAAAATCAAGATCTAGACTGTCAAGATCTTCCTTCTGTTAAAAAGGAAGCGGCAAATCAAGATCTCGACCACTACCAGTCAAGTAGTTCCTTGTCTTAGATCTCTGGTCACCCAGATCCAACAAGGTACTGCAGGCAGAAGTTAAGAAAAATGACAGGGATTTTACCCACAAATGCTCCAGGCTCTAACCTTGTGCCAAAATTTGTAGGCTGGGTTTTAGATATTTTCATTTGCAGACAAACTTATTAAACTAAACTGCTTCATCAGATCAAGTGGAAAGAGCAAATGCAGAACTTCAGAATACCACTTTGTGTAGCAATGATGTTTAAATTCATGGCAATCTAGTAAAGACAGTTATGTACTCAGAGGGGCCCAAACGATATCACCTCAATTACACAGCTTGAGGAACAAATACCCAACTATTTAAGGACATGAAAAGGAACCATTTCGCTGCACAGAACTGTCTGCAAAACGTATGGGATAGGTTGGGTTTGGTATTTGTTTGAACCCCCAAGTCAAAAGAAAGAAACAGTACCAAGTCGAACAATAATGGTTTCTCAGTGGTTTCTGATAACATTTTCAAAAACCATTAAGCAAAATAAGTATTTAAAACCAAAAGCTGAGGGATACAGAGTGAAAAGGACAAAAAATACACTCCAAATAATTTTTATTGCAAGAAACAAAAAGCACACAACAACCTATACAAACATACGCATTACTAGCTATAGACAGACAGATGGAGAACATGGCACCATGTTCAGTTGTGCAAACCTTGAACCTACATGATCTGAAAACGATCATACGTTATCTGTACAACACAAAGTCATACAGGAAATATTCTAGCATATTCCATATGAAATGCAAGGCATTACTAGGCACAAATACCAATATTCACATTAGAACTGTGCAAATGATAGCATTACTCAGTTCTTCCTAGGCTGAATCAAAGACATTGTATTTACAACACAGACTACGTTTTACTGGAAATTATACTAAGGCACTGTTTGGAAAATTCATACAAGGCTACATTGTTTAGAGTTAAGTGCAGTGTGTAGAAAACAGTGTGAGGTTGTGGTTTTACATACGGCTTTTGATGTTCCACTCACTGGCTCAGTTCGACTTCTAGAAGAAGAAATAAAGGTGATCAGAACTTAAAATAAAGCACTGGTACCCAACAGAAAGCAGTGAAAACAGATTGTAAAACCTGAGCATCAAAACATTATGTTCTGATAGTCTAGTGAATGTGCAAATTTGTTCGTATACATAAACTGTTCTCTCTCGGTACATTCAGTGCAACTAAAAAAAACCCCCAAATCCCATTTCTGCTTTGTCACCAATTACCCTAAGACTTTCAGATATCTACCATGCTTAGCCATGAAAGTGCCAAAATACCAAATGCGTTACATATGCTATATTGACTCAAAATAGTAGCAGAAATGTCACCTGAAAGCAGTTCCTAGGGTTTTGTGTGATTGAGGATGCCCCGTGACAAAAAAAAAGGTCTTAATTGCCAGAACTTGCTTTAAGATAATCTTAAAAATGCTACAATATTTTAGGAAATATTTATTACATTTGAAAACTGTATTTTTTTTGAAAAACTTTTTTTTTTTTTTTAAAAACCACAAGCTAATAACATCTCCTAATTGTGGTGGAGAGGCATCGCTTTAAGAAGGCTGGAAAACATGACCATTCAAACAATGCTAACGTAGCTGATATAGAACTGGACTGTATGAATACATAAATGACAGCAGGAATCCTGTAGTCAGGATTGCATTTGAATTTCTGTAATTTTAATCAAGGCACCTGATTCTCTGTCCTCTGTAAATCTTAGGAATACAGAATTAAAACCTGGAGCACAGATATCAGCTGCGAGTCAAAACAGACTTAGAAAGATAACTAGCACCATTTGGTAACGTGCTAAACTGCTTACTGAGTTTCAGGTTGGGAAAGGATTAACCATTCCTTCATTGTCCTCGCACAAAAGGCAATACGCTTTAGGATATTGTTCTTTTTCTCTTGCCTGAAATGGACATGGTCTTTAGGAAACTCACAGGAATCACTTATGAATGGAACTTCTGGTTTGCATGGTTCGCCAGCTGGCAACCCTTGGTCTTCCTCTACAGCTAGTGTGCAAAAACCCAGATGTGGGGCATAAGAATACCTGCCAGATCCCGCCCCCTCTCCTCCAAAAGCAAGAAATAGTCAAACACTGAGACTCAGACTCTTCTGAGATGGGAACAAATTAGAAGTTTACACTACAATGCCTATCTGTCTTTCCTAGAAAAGCAAACACATAGAAGAAGGAACCTCTCCACGCAGAGGGAACAGGATCTACAGCTTGGCTCTCAGAAAAATCAACCCCAAGAACAAACCCAAGAGGATCATCTTCAAAGTTACCATTGTTGCAGTTTGAGCCCCATGTCCCAGCAGGCCTAGAAATGTAAGTCTACTTTGGGACAGACACATTAAAATCTACCCCATGACAACACAAATGAACAGCAGCTTTCACAAGAAAGATACAACCGGAATGCCTCTGTAAGCTAATAGCCAGAAAAAAAGCTAACACACTGAAACCCCTCACAAGGAATACAATCCTTTATGGATACTTACCTAACATATGTTTTGCTGGTAGCTTTAACTCCTCCAGCAGGGAGTCTTCGAACTACTGATGAGTTCCTAGGAATCAGGCCGTTCTCATCTGTGTACTCTGAAAACAACACAAATACAGAAAAAAACATGAGTCGATTTGTAAGAACGTATAGTCATATGGAATTACACAGCACTTCAGAGAATCCCTTTACAGATAGAAAAGCAAAATTTTATAAACCCACTTCTAAATGGGGAACCCCTTTATCTATCACTGAGTCCAGGCACCCAACCAACCAGGAAGACAAACAGGATGAACTGGTGGACGGCAGGAGGAGGAGGAGGAGGAGGAGGAAGGGGATGAAGAGGACGAGGAACACAGAAGGAGAAGGAGAACAAGGAGGAAGAAGAGAAAGAAAAGAAGGAAGAGGAAGAACATGAGGAGGAGCAAGAGGAGGAGAAAGAAGAGGTGGAGGAGGAACACAGGGAGCACTCAGAAGAGGAACAGGTGGCACAGGACTAGGAGCAGGCGGAAGAACAGGAAGAGAAGAAGGATGAGCAGGAGGAGGAACAGCAGAGAGAGGAACAAGATACAGAACAGGAGGACAAACATGAGAAAGAAGAGGAAAAAAGAGGAGGAAGAGGAGTAGGAGGAGAAGGGGGAGGAGGAGGTAGAGGGGCAGGAGGAGGAGAAGGCGGAAGGAAAAGGAGAAGGAGAATGAAGAGGAATGCGAATACGAGGAGGAGGAAGGTGAAGAGAAGGAAGAGGAGGATGACATACAGGATGAAGAGGAACAGAACAAAGAGGAGGCGGGGGAGAAAGAGGAGAAGAAGGAGCAGGAGGAGAAACAAGAAGAGGATGAGCAAGAGGATGAACAGGAGAAGAAGGATGTCTACAGGAGAAGGAGGATTAGGATGAAGTGGTGGAGGAGGAGGAGGAAGGGGGAGGAAGAGGACGAGGATGAGGACAACTACAGCAACGACAAACGGGGCAAGGACAGACAGAAGGAGGAGAAGAAGGGTAAAAGAACGACAATGAAGAGGAGAAGGAACAGGAGGTGGAGGAAGATGATCAGGAGGAGCAAGAGGGGGAGGAGAGGAGGAAGCATTGCAAGCCAAATGTTGCACGGCACACACACAGCAATGTACAACGAGAAATTACAAACAAACATTTGTTTGTTGAACAAGTCCCCATGGTCACCTTTTTCTCCTTTTCCCTTCCAGGTGACACTGGACAAGCCCCAGGCACCTGCAGCCATTCGCTGTACACAACTCCCCTGATGCTGGGGAGAACACAACTGCCCTGATGTTTCATAAAACAACGTACCCCCACAGATTTTCTCTGTTCACCTGGAGCTGGGGGGAAGGTGTGTATGTGGGTGACGATGATCTGCTTTATCCCTTTAAGTTTTATACCTCAGCAAAAACACTGCAAGACTCAGACTAGAGGACAGCACTGAAATCCAAGGGTAAGCCACCAAGTTGCAACAAAACAGGGCAAACTCAGCTAATTAATAGGCATTAAGCGTGCTTGCACAGCGGCTTCACAGGAACAAAGACTCAAAAGTGAATGGCAACAAGCAACCTCATGGCCAAAGCCAAGCAGTTTTTTGGACTGTAAAAAGGAATATGTGAGTAGCCTTACGATTGCATAGAAGGAATCAAGAATTGGAACACGAGGTCCTTCTCGGGCTCCCAGCCAAGAGGCACCTTTATGGCCAGCAGTAAAAAGGGGGTTTAGCCAGTGTGTACGTCTGCTGCCTTCTCTCCTGGACCCACGCGTGAACTAGAAGAGAAGAAAAGTGCAAGCAAATCCAGTTCGGTCAAAGTTCAAGTCAACATTTCAACAGCCAAAACTCTGGAGAGTTACGCTGACCCTTACTTAGATATTTAGTTTATCTTCCTTTCACGTGTAACTAAGCACATTCCCTCCTACCCACAGTCTTTCCTCCCAGCCTCCCAGCTCTCCTACATAACAAACAGAAGCTCCATAAGCTACAACAGAAAAAAAACCCGCTCTGGTGAACACCAAAACACCCATGACTTTCTCAAACTCTTCCCCGCCCCAGCTGAGAGTCAAGCGACAGGATCTCCTAAAGCCTCTTCCACAGGCACTGCCCTGAAAACCCCCCACTGCTTCTCTACTAGTGCACAAAGAGATTGGGAAGAGTTTCATTTTGAAGGCGAGGTAGACCCTTGCTGAAATTAGACAAGTAAGTTTGAACGAGGAGAAGCCCTTTGCCTTGCATCTGGCAACCAACAGGGATGGGGACCCAGCACCACAGACCACTGCCATGCACAAACCACCACCCTGCGCACAGGGAAAGCATGACAAGTCAGATGTGGTACCCAATAACGCCAAAAAATGGCTCTTCACACCACTTCTCTGTATGACCAGGTTAGTTCTTTTAGGCGGACACAGAAATCAGAAGTGTAATCAGAAGTCTTCTTCTTTCCCTGCAGTAGACCTGTAAGGAGATATTGCCAAAGAATGCAAAAGCAACCAAAAAAAGTTAAAGCAGGTACTTTCATCCTCACTAGGTGCCTGTCATTGAAGTGCTTCTCACATCCTCTTCTCTACTCTAAGGGTCCTCACTTAAGATGCATTGGAGTTACATTACTGTTAAGCAGACGCCGCTACCCGACACTTCTCTAGACTGAAGGCTGACAGCAGCGGACAAGGACAGTCCCTTCTGGATATCTCACTCCTGGCTAGAAATCCTAGAGGCTTCCTTTCAGGACAGAAATCCAAAGAGCTGCAATAAGCTTTTGAAATCAAGCACAGCAAACAAAAAGCAAACAAACCAACCAAAACTGGCAGGTAAACCTCTGAGGCACTAATGAGGAACAAAAGGTCTCCCGTTAAGTCCACTACCCCTCACAAAACAGACAAGTGGCTTAAAGAGATGACTGCAAAGAAACCGCAAATGGAAGAGAACCCTGATCACTGCAGCACAAGCGACCAACGGGCAAAACGTAGCACTGACCTTCCTCCTGCTCCTCCTACGAGCTCTTCGCCAGCCACGTCCACAGCCACGCGCTCTGTCCCTGCCCCTCCCTTTCGCTCCCCCCTCCCTTCTCCCTCTCACCCTTTCCCCTCTCTTCCTCTCTCCTGCTCCCTCTCCCAGTTCTCGCTCACTCCGCTCTCCTGCTGCCTCTTCTGTCTCTCTGCCCCTCTGTCCCGCTCCATCACCATGCCTGGGGGGGTCCCTCCCGCTGTCCTCCTTCCTGCCACTCTTCCACACTCTCTCGCCCTCTCTCCTGCTGCTTAGCACTCTTGCTCTTCCTGCACCCCGGTGCCCCCTTCCCCTCCCGCTCTTTCCCGCTCTAGCCCGGGGCCGGCTCCTCACCACCACTTCTCCTTCCTCCACTCCCTGCCCACTTCCCCCCCGCTCTCCTCGTCCCTCTGCCCGTCTCCCGTCCCTCACTGCTGCTCCCGTCCCTCTCCTGCCCCCTCACCGCCCTGTCCCACCCCTCTCTGCCGCTCTCTCCCTCTCTCCTCCTCCTCCTCCCTGCTCCACCGGGGCTCCGGGGCCGGGGCAGCCCCGGGGAGGCGGCCATGGGGCCTGCGGGGGGGCTGGGCCGGGCGGGGGGACGGTGTCCCCGCAGGGTCAGACAGCAGGAAGGAGCGCCCCAGGGCATGCCGGGAGCTGTAGGCCTGGGGCACGGGGCTGCCAGGCAGCCATGTTGGTCTCGGCACTCGCAGTCTCGGCTCCAGCTGCGGCCTGGCTGAGGTGAGGGCTGGGGCTGCCCGTGAGGCGAGCGAGGCCCTTGGGCGGGTTCAGGGCTGTCTCCTGCCCGCTGGCTGCCCGGGGGTGGTGGTGGGGAGCTCCAAACCGCCCGGTGCGATGGGGTCCCGGTCAGCTGGAGCCGGGCCCGGCCGGGACAGCCCCGGGAGTGACCCGAGAGCTGGGGAGGGGAAGGAGAGGGAGATGGAGACAGACCCCCCTGGGCCCAGGCACCGGGCACCCCGACTCCCAGAGCCCCCCTGAGCCGCCACAGCATTTTTCGTTACTACAAGAAGAGGAGTCGTGGGGGTTTGTGTTCACTCTGACAGGGCTTTCAGTACAAGGGCCCTGCTCAGGGACTGGGAAGCTTCAGGTGCCTTGGAAAATCGCCAGCCAGATGATGATGGTTCAAGCCTTGTTTCCCTTGCTAGAAAGCACTTCATTTTTAAAGACGTCCTTGCACGGGCAAGATCCAGGCAGTCGGGATTGTTTCCTGTAGGGAGCAGCCGGATGAATCCAGGCTGCTGCCGTTCAGTGGCAGAGCTGAACACTTCTGCCCGCAAGTGCTGGGCCAGTGGTTTCGCAGGTCCAGTCAGCCCGACTGGGAGCTTGCTATCCTTGCTGTGCTGCTGCTTTGGCAAGGGCCTCGGGGTAGGAGGGGACAAATGTTCTGGCTTCCCGGCTGGAGTCTGGCACGTTCACTGGGTGAGGTACGGACCGTAATGTGTAATGCGAACCCTGCGTCCTTCGGGAGTGAAAAATGGGGTGTAGTATTTTCTGGGGATTTTTGTAGTTTTGGTTAGATCTCTGGGATTCGTGTGACCTTTAATAGCCAGTTGGTGGGATTTCAGCATACATTTAAAGTTAAGCGCATGCTAAGTGCTACCCTGAGGTATAGCTGGAATCCACTTGTGAGCTCCTGTTCCCACCCCACTGGAGAAAGCAAACCTTTTTTTATTTGGTGATGAAAGCAACTGAGGGAGTTGCCCTGAAGTGCAGCACCTTTTTGAACTTCAGGTCTAAAGTGGCACCGGTCCTACCGCATAAGGTGTCCTTCCCCAGGTTTTCACAAAAGGGAAAGGATACATCAAACCGACCCCACAAACGTAGCCAGCGCTTTTTTGATCTTACCTGGAGCGGCGGGACATGACCCTGCTGGGCCACCTCTGCCGCTCTGCGTGGGAACCAAGGTGGTGTCTTGACATTCCAGGAGAAGGACTTACCTTTTTTTTTTTTTTTTGTAAGCGACTTTAGAGACGTCCTTAGGCTGGCTGTGTTAAGTTGGTTTACTGCAGAATTGGTCGAATGGAGGAAAACAGTAAGCTCCGGTATTGCCTTTGGCGTTTTCTCGTGACTGTGTAGCTCATTTAAGTTACCTTCTCATGACCTGGCAAGCAGAAGCTATCACTTCATTTTTGGCCTTGGTCTAATGGTCACGACAATCAATATTGAAAGTCTTTCTGAGATTTGGATCAGGCAGTTTTATAAAAACTGCTTCTTGGCCACTGTTTAACTTTACTTTTTTTTTTTTCCCCCCCAGTGTTGAAATTCTGAAAGGAGCCGATGAGTTGCCCTCCCTCAGTTTGCTGCCTCCCCTTTGGGGAGCGTGTTTAATGTTCGCTCCTTGGCTTTGCAGAGGGGAAAATCCATTAATGCGCCACCTCACTTGAATTGCTCTTGTTGGAAAGTGATTAAAAGCTTATTGCTGCCTCATCTCGCAAATGGCATGCGTTCTGGTTCTCATTTGCTGGGCAGCCCGTCGACTTGTCAAAGTACTCCGTAGAACAATTCAAATACTCAAAGCAGCGATGCTGATCTGAAGAGCTTACGTACTTCCTTGCTAGCGATTCTGTGCTTTTCTGTGCTGGAAACATGATTTGTGAGTGGGCTGTGGCTTTAACAAGGGAAGGCAAATCTGCTTCTCTGTGTATTTCCTTTCCACCTCTTCCCTTATCCCCTCCCTTTCCCTCTGTGAGGCTATTTTTGCAGTGTACCTTCACTGGTGAAATGAGCTCCCACAGCAAAGTGAGGGAAAGAGAAAAGGGGCAAGGGGAGAGGTGTCGCAGTCCTTAGTCTGCAGATGTCATACATAGGCCCTGTTCAGAAAATGCAGCATGTATGTGGGTCAGCAGTCCCTGCAGATTTTTATTCTTTATAGCCATTTCTATCAATGCAGGACGTCACACAGCGGGTTCACACGGTGCTGTGCTTCTTGTAGACTGAATCGTTTCTACCCTTGCTGCAGTCTGGAGGTAGCAAGTGCCAGCTGATCGATGAAGATGGAAATGAAAGCAAGCGATACACACGCGATGGTGATCCTGCCCCAAGGCATGCTGTTTATTGATCTGGGAAAACACTGCCGTGACTCTATCAGAGGACAAGGTTTTCAGCGCTCTTTCTGGATGTGATACCCAAGGAGGTTTTTTCCCTCTGCGTGTGTTTCTGTGCAGGCATGTGCCTGAAGCAGAGGTGTTTCTCTGTGCTGTAACGGAGACTGAGGACAGCTGGGTGGGTGGGAACATGTGCAATCACGGAAGAAACTTCCTGCAGCTGCCCTGCCATGTACTTCAGGAGAAAACAGCTCTTCTGGTCGTTTGCTGCCATCGAGAGCTACCGAGTGCATGGGAAGGTACTGGGTTCCCTGCGGTCGGCACTGGTCCTGACTGGGTAGCCTCCCCCAGCAGCCAGTGCTGTACGCCCCTATCAGTTGTTAGACGGACATCTGCAGCTGGACTGTGTGGCACGTTCCTCTGATCCGTCCATTCTCCACCTTGCACAGCAACACATTTGAAATCCTGAAATGTGCTCTTTTGATTGCTGTTAATGTTCAAAAATCTTGTTTTGGTCTGGTCAGCAAGGCATTTGGAAAACAGCACTGTTGCACTGTGAGAATAAACCAGGTTCCCATCCTTCCCCCTACCCCCCACACTGTGTAGGATCCAGACCTTTTCCCCCAACCCCCCGATGTGTAGCTTGGCTTCGTTCATTTTGCTGCCTCCTACCAAGAATATAGCAACCAACTGCGACGTGTGCTCCAGGCCAAAGAAAGTTTTCAATGGTCCCAGTTTGTTTTATGCAGCCGTGCAGCATGATACATTTGGGAAGGAACACTGCGATGATGTATCAGAAGTTACTGACGATGAGGTGCTACTGGTAGTGCTTTCTTTTCAGTGTCTGGTTTGGGAAAGAATAAACGCCAATATTCTAAGATACAGAACTATTAGAGAAAAATGTGTGCGAGGTAAGGAGCGCCATGCTGCATTTATGGCTAAATGTTTGTTTTCATTTCATTCAAACTAGAAAGTAAGCAGAGACTGTTTAATCTCCTCCTCCCGCCTCTGCCAGGGGCTTTCTCAGCTCTGGGGCCCTTCCCAAGGACAGCCCCACCAGGTGGGCGCAGTCAGCATTGCAGGCAAGAACAGGCAGCAGCCACAAGAGTCAGCACTGGGGGAAAGCTGGGACCCCGGAGAGCCTCCCAGGGTCCCCAGTGCCAGCCTAGCCCCGTGTGTGTGAGACAGTGCCCAGAAGAGTGGTTTTGTATCCCTTTTCCCAAAGAGTTAAATTCCCCTTAAAGCAGTAACCACTGGACCCACTTGCCGGACTGCAAGATATCCAACAGATACTTTTGGAAATGTCTGTGATTTCCTGCATTTTTCCTGAAAAAGGCAGGTTTTTAACTCTCTTAATCGCCTCTGTTTTAATCAAGGCGTTGCTCAGTATCAACACTTAAACCAGACGCATGACATCCAAAGCTGACTTGGGATCCTTGTTTTGCCATCTGGAGAGCCTTGCACACAAACTTGTCCCCGGCTGTGTTGGCCGCTCGGTGGGTGAAGGTCACGGGTGACAGGGCAGGACTCCTTTCTGGTGCTCCTCCAGCCCTGTAGGCCAAGGATAAAGCCCTAACACCCTCGTGTGATAAAGCCTTAACACCCCAGTGTGCTGCTCCATGGACATGAGGATTCCTGCCTAAGCTCACCACACGTTTCATTGCCATGTGGCTCTTGGCAGGATATGAACGGCTCTGCGGTGCTGGTGGTTCCTCCCCTCTTTCAGCAAAACCGGCAGATTTTCTTCCTGTTGGGCCTGCCTTAATTCCAGCGTCTTGGGGATTGAAAGCTGGAGCAGCATGTGTGCCAGAGACACTCCCGCTGCTTGGCTGGTGCCCACCAAGGGGAGTCTGTCTTCAGCCACGATGGTCATTTCCAGCCACGATGGTCATTTCCAGGGAAAAGAGCTTGTTTTATCGACCAGGACCCTACAGGGAGAACAGGAGAGCAGGGATGCAGACCCAACATTTGCCACAAGTCCAGTGGAGCAGGTTGCTCAAAGGCAGCCCGCTGTGACTTTCTGTGCTGCTGGGCCTGTGGGGATGGTCGGGGGACAAAGGATTAAACCTGAGCTACCTACCTGAAATACAGCTATCGCTAGCCTCGGTGCAAGTGGAGCCAGGAGCTGGTCCTGAATCCCATCAGTGCAGATACGTGCTGGGAGACACAGACAAGTGAGTCTGTAGGGGAAATTGGTGACTTGCACAGGCTTCTGCTGTCGGCCAGAGGGCAGCAAGTGCCAACGCTGCCTCCAGCCGTGCAGCTGCTCCCGCGTGGCCATGGGACGGGGCAGCTCTCAGAGCCCGGGGAAGAGCCTCTCACAGCTCCACTTCATCTCCTCTGCCAGCGTCCGGGTCCAAACGCAAGACATTTGACAACCCCCCCTGCCTCAGGCACCCCTGGGTAGAGACATCTCACCTGAGGTTCAAGTGCCTCTGGCTTCCATGTTTCAGTTTTCAACTCCTGAGCTCAACAGGAAATAGTTCAATATTTTTATAGAGATGTTCAAGATCTAGAGGAATTCAGATGATCAGGGAAAAAGAAGAATAAAATTGGAAAAGGATTCCCCAAAGTCTCCTTTGCAAAGAAAGGGCAAAGGCCAATCAAGCCTGGATGAACGGGGGGACTGTTCAGAGCCCAGACCAACACAGGCAGACGCTGAAGGCTGTCTCCCCTCCCTGCAGTAGCTGAGCTGCCTGGAAAAGCCTGTTTCAAAACAGCCAAGGAAAGAAGGGCACGAGGAGTGACTCTGTCCCGAGCAAAGCACACTCTGCTCCACTCCCCCTCCACTGTGCTGGCGCTCAGGCCAGGCTGCTCTGCTCAGCTGCGCGCTTGCTTGTGATGTGAAGGGGAAATTCAAGCTGTAACTGCTCGGCGGTGGTCATTTGTGACCAGGGGATGATCTGGCATGGAGGGCGAGAAGCGGTTAAGCAGGCTGGGAGCAGGAATGCCAGAGCCAGAAGGACTCCAGGTCAGGGAGGGAAGTTTCCTCAGCGCCATGTTTCTTGTGAGACTTCCAAGTGTGCAGGGTGTAAGGGCCATCCCTCCAACAGTCATGCCAACTTTTGTCAAGTTCAGGTTTTCTGCAGCCAACAGAATTAAAGGCGAGTAGGAAATGTCGTTGTTCCCTGGCCATTGATGGTGCTATTTATAATCTGCCCAGCCGTGCGCATTGCCTTTTATTCAAATACAGTTCCTTCCTATGCTCCTGCCTGGCTGCCAAAGTTTGCTGGAACAGAGTGCTTATACAAGGCAGCGTAGTCATTACAGCCAGAAATGCCATGCCATACCATCCGATTCGAGTGGTTTGTTTGCATCTGGCTATTAGGAACACCACCACCATGTCTGTGGATTTCTTGAGTTGTAGGTAAAGCTAGTTACAGTCCTTCAGGTTGGGCTGACGTATGAGGGATGTTGGGTTTCATGAAAGCATGCGCTAGTTGCATTTGTCCTCCTGCAACACATAGAATATCAGGGGAGGAAACAGAATCCCCCAGAACAAATACAAAGCTAATTCCCACCCCAAAGCATCAGGTTTTAGAATACCCCCAGAAGACTGAATAGGTTGACATTTTTCTTCTGGTTTGAATTGTTGTTGTTTTCATTCTGGGGTAAGGACTTTAATGTGCAGTTAGTTGATTGGTTTGTTTACTCATTGGTTTTATCATCTTTTTTTCATTCCCCTCACAGAACAGACAGATCTCCTGTACGCATCCGTGCAGCTGTCGTGGTTTAACCCCAGCCAGCAACTAAGCACCACGCAGCCGCTTGCTCACTCCTCCCTGCCTCCCCCGGTGGGATGGGGAGGAGAATCGAAAACAAGTGAAAATCGTGGATTGAGGTAAGAACAGTTTACTACTTGAAATAAAAATACAACAAAATAAAATGATAATAATAATAATAATAATAATAATAATTTGTAATGAAAAGGAAGGTAACAAAAAGAGTGAAATAAAACCCAAGAAAAGACAAGTGATGCACAATGCAATTGCTCACCACCTGCTTAAATCACTGCTTAAATCACTAACCCCCTAACCCCTAACCTAAGCCCGTAAACACTAAATTCTAACCCCCTAATGCCCTAACCTGCTAACCCAAACCCCCTAACTCCCTAACCCCCTAAACCCCTAACCCCCTAACCCTTAAGACTAAGCCCCTAACACTTAACCCTAACCCCCTAACCCCTAACACCCTAACGCCCTAAACCCTAACCCCTTAACCCCCTACACCCTAACGCTAAAACCTAATCCCCTAAACGCCTAGCCCTAACCCCCTAACACCCTAAACCCCCAAACCCCTAACTCCCTAACCCCCTAACCACTAATGCTAACCACCTAACCCCCAACCCCTAACCCCCTAAACACTAACCTAACCCCCTAACCACTAACTCTAACCCTCTAAACCCCTAACCCGCTAACCCTAACCCCCTAACAACTCCCTAACCCCCTAACTCCTTCACTCCCTAACCCCCTAACCCCCTAAACCCTAACCTAACCCCCTAAACACTAAACTGTAACCCCCTAACCCGCTAACCTGCTAACCCTAACCCCCTAACCCCTAACACCCTAACCCGTAACCCCCAACCCCCAAGCCCGCACCCCCCAACCCCCCACCCCTACCCCCCCCACCCTCCACCCCCCAAACCCCCCCAGCCCCCCCACCTCCCTCACCCCTCCCAACCCCCCCACCCCCCCGCACCCCCCCCAGCCCCCCCACCCCCCCAACCCCACCCCACCCCCCAACCCCCCCACCCCCTCCCCCCCACCCCCCCCCCCACAAGACAATTGTCTTGTCCATTTTTGCTTTTGGCTCATCTCCGGCAGGAGACGACGGCTGGCGGCAGCGGCAAGCGGGTCAAAAGCACGCGGGGCTGCCGCCGCAGCGCCTCCTCCACCAGTTGGGCCGTGCGGGGCAGATGGCGCTGGGGGGCAGGCGGGGTCCTCGCTGGGGGACTCGGCAGCGGGATCTGCAGGGGGCTCAGCAGGGGAGTCTCCGGAGGACCCTTGATGGGATTCTTCGGGGGACTCTCCACAGGAGTGTCCTCTGATGTGGCTGGAGAACTCTGCGGAGAGCCCTCCTCGGAAGTCTCCAAGGGACTCAGTGGCAGCCAGGCGGGGAGGTCTGCTGCCACCCCGCCCTGCTTCCCCTTGGGGTCCTGCAAGGGGGAGCCCGCCACCCCCCAAAAGGGGTCGGTGTCCCCCAGCATCGCCGCCGCCAGGCGGTCCTCAGGGCAGTCGGCCTCCGCCCCGTACTCCAACAAGTCGGCGAGTTGGTTGAAGGAGGCGGTGCTGGCGAGGCTGTCGGGGACATCGGGGAAGGAGTTTTCGCCGTCCACCAGCATGACCGCCGCCACTTGCTCCTTGTTGCAGCCGCCCTGTGCCCTGTAGTCCAAGAGGTGGGGGAGCTTGTTGAGGGAGGTGGTCAAGTTGGGGAGGTCGGAGAGGTCGGGGACATCGGGGACGGTGTCCTCGCCATCCCCCAGCCCCACCAACACCGCTCGCTCCTTGGGGCAGCCGCCCTGTGCCACGTACTCGGAGAGGTCGGGGAGCTCACGGAGGACCTGGGCGGTCAAGCTGGGGACACTGGCAGTCAAGATGGTGTCCTTGCTGTCCCCTAGCCGTGGCACCACCGCTTGGTCCTGGGAGCAGTCGCTGTCCGCCACGTACTCCGAGAAGTCGTGGAGCTCATTGAGGAGAGCGGTGCTGGCGAGGCTGTTGGGGAAATGAGGGACATCAGGGACGGTGTCCTCGCTGTCCCCCAGCCCCGCCGGCACCGCTCGCTCCTTGGGGCGGCTGCCCTGCGCCACGTACTCGGAGAGGTCGGGGAGGTGGTGGAGGAAGGCGGTGAAGGTGGGGCTGTCGGGGACATCGGGGACATCGGGGACGGTGTCCTGGCCGTCCGCGGTGTCGAGCCGGGTGAGCACATGGTTGACGGTGGTGTCCTCTGCCTGGTCAGGAAGGGCCTCGGCGAAGGCGGCCGGCCCCTGCTCGGGCAGATCCACGGGCTTCCGGGGGGCCGCCGGGGTGGTCACCACTGCTGAAAAAGCAAAGAAAGGCAACCGAGCCCCGGGACGATGCAAGCTTTCCTTAGCTTGGCCACCCACCTGTGAGCTCTGCCACCCCCCAAAACTCACCCTTGGGCTTTGGCGTGGTTCTGCCGGTCGGTGGAGCCAGGGCGGGCTGGTGGGGGCTGGCAGCAGGGACGCTGTCCTTGATGGCCGCCCCGTCCTCATTGGAGGCCACTGAGGGCTTCTGGGCACTGCCGGGCAGGGTGTGGAGCACAGCGGGGCCCACATGCCCCCAATGCTGAGGCACGGGGCAGCGGGGTGGCAGGGGGCCGGGTCGGGCAGGGAGGTGCAGCGGGCAGGAGCCCGTGGGGTCCAGGGTCTCCCCCTGGACCACGGCCACCGGCCCCAGCCCCCTTGGCTGGTGGGGCAGCAGCGTCCCCATCACCACGTGCTGTCCCCAGCCATAGGCAGGGGGACTGGGAGCAGGCACGTGTGGGAGCCGCGCCCCGCGGGGGAGCTGCACCCCAGAGGGGAGCTGCACCAAAGAGGGGAGCTGCACCCCGCGGGGAAGCTGCACCACGGGTGGGAGCTGCACCCCGCGGGGGAGCTGCACCAGCCGTCCTGAGGGTCCCAGGGGCCCTGGCACCCCATGCCAGACGCTGGCCTGCACCAGCTGGCCCGTGATGGGGTGAAGCTGGGCAGGCTGAGAGGACAGCGGCAGCCCCGGGACAGAGGGCAGCATGCAGGCACTGACCGGTGGCGGCATGGCTGGAAGGGTGCAGGTCACAGCGGGCACCTGCGATGCCATCGGCAGCTGGAGAGGGAACCTCTCTGTTGGGGGAAGCAAAGAGGGGTGATGAGGTGAGATAGTGGCGGGCAGAGCCGGCTGGGGGGTTACCTGGAGGGCAAGAGCACCAGGAGGAGCGGGAGCCTGCTGCTGTACCTGCCATGGCGGTTGGTCAGTGTGGGCTTTGTTGGGGGCAAAGAGCCTCCGTCCCCATGGCGATGGGTCAGTGTGGGCTTTGTTGGGGCAAAGAGCCTCCGTCCCCATGGCGATCATTCCGCCAGCACCTGCTTCAGCCAGCCTTGCGAGGGTTTGCTTTTTCAGCCCACAACAACTTCCCATCTCAATGATTTCCTATCCTGATGATGATTTCCTGTGCTGAATGATGGTTTCCCATCGGCACGATGGTTTCCCATCCCAGCGATGATTTCTCAGCCCCGTGATGGTTTCCTAGCCCAACGGTTTCCCATGCCCACGATTTCCCATCCCAAGCATGATTTTGGGGGGGAGGTGAATTTCCTGTGCAAGGGGAAGGGATGGGGCCGGCACCGGTGGCCCTGCGATGCCGACATGTGTGTGCTGCCCCATCGTGCCGTGGTGGTGGGGATGGGGGGGGTTGGGGTGCTTTTGGGTTGTTTTTGTCCTCCCCCTCTCTGTCCCGGGGGGGCAACTGCTGCCCGCAACTGTGGTGGAACAGGTGCTGGTACCGTGCGGCCATGATGGGGAGCTGTCACGAAAATTTGGCAGCTGGCCCGTGCCGACCGAGGAGAGAGGCAGGGATGCAAAGTATAGCATTACAAGAGGAATTCTCGCATTCGTGCGCATGAGCTGTCCCATTTGAACTGGGGCACCGCGAATGCAGTTTCACACATGGTTCTTACACCTTTCAGGTGTTCAGGTCCAAAGCAATTTGACCAGTCGCTGCTTAACACACACACACGCACACACAGGCACACGCAGGCACATGCACACGCTGCTGTTCTGCAAAGCAACTCTAGTTCTGTGGCGTTGTCATCCATCTGCTTCTTTCTTGATCCAGACGACCCTGGAGTCGGTCTTGCTGCAGTTCCTTCTCTCTGACGCCAGAGAAGGGGGGCGTTTCACGGCAGTGTGGGACGGTCTGGGGTGCTGGTGGGATCTGGGTAGTGCAGGGGTAGTGGCGGGCGAGGATCCCCGGTCCGGGGAGGGGGGCAGTGCTGTTTGTTCCCCTCCATTGGAGCTGAAGGGCTGTGCTATAGCCTTCGCGAAAAGAGAACTTGAGTTTCTGGGTGTGTTTGTCACGCTGCAGTGCTTTGCCCCAGGCTCACGTTTTCCGGTCAGTCCTGGAAACCGTCAGCTGAACAGTCCCAAAGTGGTGAGGGCGTGAGCGCGTTCTGGTTTGGCTCGGTGTAACTTGTGTGTCAGTGTGCGTCTGCCTTTGCTCGTTGCCTGCGTCTTTCTGTTTGAAGGGCTGACCTTTGGGAGGTTCTGCAGCATGGACTTCTTGTGCATCGCCAGCCTGCTCTTTGGTGGGGCGGTGTGAGAAGCAGAAAAGGCCTTGACTCTGTGTAAGCACTGCTCATCAGTAACTAAAACATCCTTGTGTTATCAACCTTTTTTCCAGCACAAATCCAAAATATAGCCCCATGCTAGCTAATGTGAAGAAAATTAACTCTATCCCAGCCAAAACCAGCACATTCTTTACCCCTTGTTCCATACCATTTATGTCCTGCTCAGCTCCCACACTATCCAATATTCTCATTATGCACCCCCCACCCCCACCCCCCATCATTTGATATACAAAGATATCATTCCCCTAGTCTCTGGAACACCCCTGTAAAATTTCTGTAAAACGTCCACAGATGTCCACAAAATGTCCACTGAGTTCATTTAGCCCATGAGTTTGGGCTCCATCTGTTATGGTGGTCCCTCAGGACAGGAGAGGTGGTGTGTTACGTGGAGTTCCTGGGCACCAAAGCCAGCTCAGGTCGGGTCACTGCTGCACCTGTACTGCTTCTTGTAAGGCTTGTCCGTCATTGTTTCAGGTGGTTCCTGCTATAGTCATTCCTATAACATGCAACTCAAACCATGGGTTACAACAATTGAAAGGTGTTTCCGTTACAATCTCCAGCCCTGCTCCCTTTGGGCCAGGTTATAGGGTTCAACATGGCACCGAACTCCTCCCTTTGCTCTTAGCCTGGCTAGCAACTAGGGGTTCCTGCTATAGTAATTCCCGCAACATGCAACTCAAATCCCGGTTTGCAGCAATTTAAAGGTATTTCCATTACAATCTCCACCCGTGGTCCCTTTGGACCATACCGTAGGGTTGAACATCGCAATGATCTCCTCCCCTTGCCCCTGCTCCAGCTTGGACTTAGGCAGAGAGTGCAGGCCCTTAGGGGCATACCTGCTCCAAGTGGAGCCTTATTTATGAGCCACAGTCTCTTCAGGGGTATACCTGCTGCAGCACGGACTTATCCACAGCCACAGAGGCTTCGAGGCGTACCTTCTCCAGCATGGACTTATGCTTGGGCCACAATCCCTTCAGAGGTGGAGTTGCTGCAACACAGACATAACCATGGCCACAGACGCTTCGAGATATACCTGCTCTGGTGTGGACTTATTCACAGCCACAGCCGCTTCGGGGTGTCCTGCTCCCGCGTGGACTCATCCACAGGTCACAGTCCCGTCGACTCAGGTTCACCCTGGAGTTCCAGCCTGCCCATTACAGCAGCACAGAAACAGCAGCGATGGCCTGGCCGTCTGCCAGCCCAGGCGCGTGGCCCTTGCTGTTATGAAGATGTGCCCAGGACACAGCAGAGTAAGATGATAAGCAGTACAGCAGTACAGCAAGCAGCAAAAGCAAAAAGCAGCCACTAACAAGCACTAGACTCTAATATACAGCAAGGCAAGCAAGCCCCATGGCAAGCGCAGAAGCCTGTCCATTAGTAGCTAAACAGCAATACCAGCTAGAAATTCAATGTAGCCCATTCCAGTCAAATCTGTCATTATCTGGAACCCTTCAGGCCCCACGCTGGGAGCCAAAAGGACTGTCGGGGTTTAAGCCTAGCCAGCAACTAAGCACCACACAGCCGCTCGCTCCCTCCCCCCCTGGTGGGATGGGGGAGAGAACCGGAAGAGTAAAAATGAGAAAACTCGTGAGTCAGTTGAGGTAAAGACAATTTAATAGGTAAAGCCAAAGCTGCACATGCCAGCAAAGCAAAACAAGGAATTCATTCACCACTTCCCATCGGCAGGCAGGCGTTCAGCCATCTCCAGGAAAGCAGGGCTCCATCACGCCTAAGGGTAACTTGGGGAGACAAAGGCCATCACTCCGAACATCCCCCCCTTCCTTCTTCTTCCCCCAGCTTTTTATTGCTGAGCACGATGTCATATGGTATGGAATATCCGTTTGGTCAGTTGGGGTCAGCTGTCCCGGCTGTGTCCCCTCCCAGCTCCTTGTGCACCCCAGCCTACTCGCAGGTGGGGTGGGGTGAGAAGCAGAAAAGGCCTTGACTCTGTGTAAGCACTGCTCAGCAGTAACAACAACATCTCTGTGTTGTCAACCCTGGTTTCAGCACAAATCCAAAACATAGCCCCATACCAGCTACTATGAAGAAAATGAACTCTATCCCAGCCAAAACCAGCACACCCGCCTGTGCAGTCCATGTCATTCTGGCACAGGGCTGTCAAAACCGACCGACCTCCAGGTAAGTGACGGCTGGGAGATGCATATCCTTGCAGCTCGAGTGTCCTCTAGTGACAATCTGCTGGTCAGCTTTTTAAGCAGGGCTAGTCCAAAGCCTACACCCCAGGACACAACTGTTCCCTGACAAGCTTCCTTTATGTGCCGTAGAAGCAAGTGGGGAGTGCTCCTGGTTTGATGCAGCTCCCTTGGCAGATGCTTGTGCTCCTCTCTGTGTCCCAAGGTCTGGTCCATGCCTTTCCCCCCACCCAAGCTGTGCTACTGACTCTTGGGAATGGGAATACAGAGGGCAGATGGTTTCTACCAGAGCTGTGAAGTTCCAGCCAGCCCCTCAGGGATTTTTTCTTCCTGGTTCTTGCAGTTACAGGACCAATGCATCTCATGTCATCCCACAGAAGCACTGGCAGCTCAGCCTTGGAGCTGCCTACAGTCCCCCAGTGTGGCAGAAGACGGAGGGATAGGGAAAGGGGGAAGCCATCCTTCCTGCTCGTCTGAGCAGGCTTTGCAGGGGGCCTGTCTCTGACCCAGAGGTTTCGTCTGTCTCCTGAGGACTCAGGCACACTCTCTTCCCATTCCTCTTGCAGGTGCGGGCACCTCCATGTTGCCTAGGGTGATGGGCCCCAACACGGCGTACACAGCTGCCAGCCCATGCTATTCCATGAGGTGGAAGAGTCAGCGTGATCGCTTTGATGCAGATCTCTCCAAGGTGATCCCTGCTTCTCTGCCTTTTTGCGAGAGCAGCTGAAGCTCCTCTGCTCTCCTCATGGCAGAAAGGCTCCAAAGCCTGCGGAATCCTTTCTTAGCACATACTGGGCTGCAACAGGAGCAAAACCCAAGAGTGGACGTGTCTGCTGGCAGGGCCCCAGGCTTCTCCTGCCATGACAGCAGGAGAGAGGAGTCTCTGCCTACACCCCCATCCCTTGCTTTCTAACAGTGACAGTTTTGCAGAACGTTTGCTGGGCAGTGTGTACATGCAAAGTGCTTGCTCTTACCTTGAAGCAGGCATAGTTTTGCAGGGAAACGGTTACCAGCTCCTGGAAGCATAATGTAATGATAAATAGCCATGACCTTGATTTTGTTAGCAAGTAGAATCAATCTTTGTCCACGGTTGATGCTTCCAATAAAGAGGAAGACACATTAATCTTGGAAACATTCTATACGCCATTTGAATGTAAAGGGAGCGTGGAAAGAGATCATAGAGACAGTTTGATGGATGCTGCTTGTGGTACTGCAGTGTCACCTCTCGCAGACCATTTCAATATAGCTTGTTAATTGTCCTGTTGTATGCAGTGTCCTCTACGGGATGTTGCTCTCGGAAGCAGCAGCGTGTTGCCAGCTAATAAAGCCTGGTAGGCGTAAAGATCAGCAACTGGTGGTTTAAGATTTAAGATTCAGATTCAGAGACTTGAAAGTCTTTGGATGAGCAAATGAGTGAGAGTGCAATTACGAGAAGCAATTTAAGTCGTGTGGTATGTGGAGATGAGAGAGATGGCAAATTCCTGTGGCTCTTACTGTTAAACTAGTAGGTAGTGCTGTGCTGTGATTGACAGTAATGGAATCAAAGCTGTGTTTGAGTTTCAAGTGTAGTTCTTCACAGTGCAGGAGAGAGACTAGGTATTTTTACTTTTGTTGCTGGCTTTATAAAAAGAGTACAGCTGTTGTATGCAGCTGTGAACAAAAGCTGGTTTTGAAAGACATCTCTGAAGAGGTGCTGGAAGCTTTTGTTGTTGGCGTCATCTTACAGTGATTTAGACTGGGCTGGTGTTTCTGAGATGGATTCCCCCTGAAGCAGTCAGTCCAATGTATCTGTGGTGGTGAAGACACAGGTAACGTGGAAGCCCAGCTTTTGTGCTTGGCCTCTACCAGCTTTGCCTCTAAAGAGACAGACTTCCTAAAGGCGGAGTAGGACCTAGAAGCCTTGCTAACTGTCATCTGTCAGTGGCTAAAATTGGTACTTAAAGCAGTTTAAAATAGGTCTTTACCATGCAAACAATTTTTAAAGCTCCCCTGCAACCATGCCGCTGCCTCTGGACTGTGACTTTCCTGCCTTACGTGCAGCTGGCTGCAGGATGTGCAGGCTGCGTGGGATGTGGCAAAACCTATGTTGAAACATAGCTTGCAGTGCTGTGTTCAGAAGGAGTACTGGCTTCGGAAGAGCAACCATCAGTTTAATCATGTTCCCTGCTCTGACGCAGATTTTGTCTGTGCAAACAGAGAAGAGCAGGTTTTTTCTTTTTCTGAAAAAGTTCAAGATCGCTCTTTCAAAATAAACAGCACCATGGGAAGTGGATGCATGCCGGTCAATGAAATGGGAAACGATTTGATGTGTAAGCCACATGTGAAACTATTTTCTGCAAGTCTGAAGCTCAGGGTTCCTCAACGAGACCCTTCCTCATAGCTATGTCAGCACAGCTGGGTGCAAATTCAGGGTCAAATTCAGCCTTTCCAAGCCCTGGTTTCCGTTTTCACAACCTCAGAAAAGCCGGTAGAGGAATGCACTCTCCAAGTGGCAGAACGTACCTTTCTTTATCGAGCTGTATTTTTAACAGCCTAATGCTTCTTTGTTTGTGTTTCTCTCTTGTGTTTCTGAATTAGTTTTAGAATCGAAAAGATCTGCTTAAGGTTGGAATCTGGTTTGACGTTCATCGGAGCAGGAATGAAAAAGGATGATTAAAAGGTTCAATTCTGAATAGAAGATAAGCTCAACCTGCCTGTGAGGGGTGGGTGAATCTCATATTGTGTAATACTAGTAGTTCAGGCTCCTGAAGTGCTTTTCCTGCTAACCTTAGAGAGCTGTGAAAACAGCACCGGGAGATAAATCCGCTGACGTGCTTCTAGTTTCCCTGTACAATCACTTCTGGGGTAGGAAATGGGGCTGGCGAGTACTGCCCCTGCCACCAGGCAGCCCTGTTAGTGTGAGAAGGCCCTACAAGGGTGTAAAGTATGCGTTAGAGCTGCCTGCATTCATTGCTGGTTGGTAGCTGGAGGAACGGGTGGATTTGTGAGCTGACTTAGGGCCAGAGGTAGGGAACAGAGCACGGGGGCTGAATCAGTGGGGTCTTCCCTGTGCCTGATTGATTTGCCACGGATGGGACGGTGGGAAGGCTCTCGAACACAGGCGTCGTGGCTGCTGCTGAAGGGTCTGCAGGCCTTCCGATGCAAAGGCAGCTGCTGTAGGCCAGGTACTGCTCTCCTCCGAGCCTTTGGAGAGCTAAGCTGGATGTCGGCGATCCTGATAGCCCGGGGCATAGGGAGGTGCTCTTCCCCTAGGGAAGAAGCCTAGGGAGATCAGAGAGCCCCCACGTTGGTTTTGTAAATCCAACAAAGCGTCACTGTGTTGTGTTGCTGGACTTGGTTTTACTACCGGGCCATGAGCTACTGGTTGCTGCTGCTGCTTGCCTAGAGTGATTTTGTCCATCTTGGCAGAGATCCGAGCTCCGCTTTCTTGGTGCTGCTCAGGTGCTTCCTAGGAGCCAGCCCAGCCCAGGCAGAGCGGATGAAGGGGGAAACGGTGTGTGGCAGGTCCCGCAGCTGTAAGCTTCGGAGTGCCTGCGAGCTTCCTGATCCACCCTACCCTAGTTGCCATCCTAGAGCAGAGTCTGTTCTCCATCAGAGCCCAAAGCAAGTGGCACAGCGGATCCTGCTGCTGACCACCCACGTGTCTTTGCTGTAGGTTACTGCTTCGCAGGAGATGGTGCTTACAGGACCAAGAAAGGCTATTACCAGATGACGGGACGCACGGATGATGTCATTAACGTCAGCGGGCACAGGCTCGGGACGGCAGAGATAGAAGATGCAAGGGTAAGTTCCAAGCAGGTAGACGTCCCTTGACAGGGCATGTCTGTGGGGCAGGGTGGCCCTTTGAAAGAAGCTTTATGAATTTAGACAAGCGCAGGCTCTGTTGCCTTTGAACCCCTGCCCCTGCATACACACAGCTTGATGCATGATGCAGAATGACTAGCAACTGTGCAAAAGGAAACAGACCCTTATGAAGGAGACGACGAATGGGCAAGCGAGAGAGGCGTCACTTCGTGGGCAGTCCCTGCAGTCGAACTGTGAGAGCTGTGTTTCCTCTCCGGGACGTTGTACTGTTGCAGTTGTAATTTTGGATGCTGGTGGAGTCTCCATAAGGGATTGTCTCTCCCGTTTGCTCCTTCCCCTCCCTTCTGCTAACACCTAACCTCTTCTTCCCAAATCTGCGGTTCTTGCTCATCTGAACGAGCTGAGTATGCCTAAGAATTCGGCAGTGTTAAACATGAAGCGACCTTGATTCATGTGAGCTGCAAAGCAGGCCTGTCATTTGGAGAGAAAATAATATTAGCGCAGGGAATTGACAACAAAAAGTGCTCAGAGTATTTCTCTTCAAAGCTTGCCCTGAGTATTTATTTCTCTATTACGTGCCTTGCCTGCAAATGGCACTTAAATGTAACATTTGATAAACCTGAGCTGTGTTCGCATGGCACACCGGATCCTACTGTCTCCTCTGTGGGTAAATTTTTTGTCTGCGTGGGTTTCTGACCGTAGATAGAGGATCCAGTTCCTGTCCCACTCCGCGCATGTGTGTGCATGTGTATATGGAAATGTATTAATCTGCTTGGATTGCTCTGTGATGTTTTCTTTCGTATTTTACTCTGATTTAAGATAGCATAATCCGGTCTTTGGTGTGGGATTCAGATATGCAATTTCTTTTAGTCTGTACAGCCAAATTGTCTCCTTACTGCAGAAGACTGTTAAACTCTGAAGTGTGCCAATAAATCACTGTTGTGTAGCATAAGAATAAAAATATGCATTTGGCAAAACAACCCTTCCCCCCTTCTGGAAAGATGAGGAGGTCTGATGCTTTCTGCCTTCTGGTGAGCTTTGGGCACTTGTAAACAGCGGTCGAATGTGGACTGTGATGTTGACAGCTCCACTTTTGCTCTGCTGGCAACAGTTCCCTGTGGCACAGAGCAATGGAGGACTGGTTTTGCTTGTGATTTGGCCATGGCCCGTCACCACTTGGCACCGCAGCCGTGCACGCACAAGAGCACAGACACAGAAGGAGAAAGCAGGTTTCGAGCTGGTGCCAATTCAGCTTGGTGTGCAGTGGGCTTAGCAGTGTGTGTAAGAGTACTTATTGGTGTGTTTAAAAGCAGGGCCAATCCAGTGAGTAACTGCTACTCCCAGAGACGTGGGCATGGCCGTGGCCACCAGCTGACGATGCAGTAGGAAGGCGGCATCGAGCTTTCCTGTTGTGCTTTCAGCAGGATCTGCCAAGGGGAGAGTGAGCTATGGCAAGGTGTTTTGTTCCTAGAGCAACTGGCGCCAACTCTACAGGGCTTTTTGCAGTTGTTATGCTCTGTGTCTTTTTGTTTCACTTTTTGTGAAGGCTGATCACCCTAAGGTCCTTGAGACAGCTGTGACTGGGTATGCACACAAGATCAAAGGAGAAGGTATGTGAAAAGCAGTGTTCTGACATGACACCTCCTTACACTTCCCTTAATTTCTGAGCTAGGTTTTGTGTTCGGAGGTGCCTAGGGAACGGGAGGACAGTTATCCTTAGGTTGACTGGTGTTGCAGCCCCAAGAGGCAGACACAGCCATGAAAATAACTGCATGTTCCTAAGCTGGGGGCAGGTATTCCTCCCTAAACTGTTTTCGCACATAGTATTTATGTATGTGGTAGAGCTTCCTTAAAAAGGATTGTGCTCAGAGATGCCACAACCTTCAGTGCGACTGAGGGGCAGAGTGGCACTTTCCACTGCCCAGCCATTTTGCATTGACAATTGGCATCAACGCCAGATCCCAGAGCACTGGCTGTTTCTGTTGCGTAACTCTGAGAGCTGTTCAGCCTGACCCTGGGAGCACTGATGAACTCCAGGCTCTGTTTCAAGCCTGCTCACCTTTCAGCAGCTGCCTTTGCACAAAGCTGCCCCTTAGCTGCCCCCCAAGGCCCGTCTGCATCCATTCCACTCTCTGCTTGGAGGCAGTGGCCAGACCGCTTCTTTGAGGGGCTCTGCTTTAGTCCCATGCTGGAAAGGTGGACACCAAGACACAGGTTACAGAGTACAACAGGAGCAGGCAAGGGTGGCTCATTCAACTTGGAAGAGCCCAGGACATCCTCCGTGGATTGGAGCAGCTCCCAGAACTTGCAGGTTTGCAAGGCAACACCTCTGTTTCCCTGTGTTTGGGGGTCTTCGCTTGCTTGTTTGTTAATGCTTTGGAGTTTTGTAGCCTGCTGGCCTGATCACGTAGCAAAATGTGAGACCTGCTAGCGTCTCTGTTCAGTGCCTGAGAACTCTTTACCAGGCTCAAGTTTATGCTAAAGGCTTTGAATCTGCTACTAAGTCCTTTGCAGGAAGCGTAGCCAAGACATTTAACATTCTTCTGGATATGAAGGCAGGCATGTAGTCTGCCAGCTATACTCAGGCAGAGAGAAACATCAGCAGACAGGAGTTATCCCTTGAGTAGGAGACCCTGTCGCTGGCGTGCAGTATTGTGTGCTTTATATGCCTGCCCTGTAAAGGGGAATATGAATGCCTGTTCCGGTAATGTGTTGAGATCTGTGTCATCATCAGTGCCTGAGTTTTCAAGTGTTACTAGCTTTCTAGTGCAATAGTGAACAGCTTATGCAGGACCTGATTCTCCAAAGAGCTGTGCGTCCTGCAGAACCCAGCCTGGACATACACAGCAATGAGTAAATGGGGAACAAAGTCCCCTTAGATAAGAATAAAATTTGTAGCACAGGGAACTGATGCTAGTAACACTCCTTTCCTTGGACATAAACTAATGTGCTCAATGGTCTGGTATTTCCCAGGAGCCTCAAAGGAGCTGTGGCCCTGAGATAGTGTGCCAGCTTAGGACAGTTCAGCCAAATTTCCTTGTGTTTTCCAGCAGGACCCAGGTTCTAATAGAGGTGCATCTTTCCCTTCTCTGCAGGTGGTGAAACATCTTCCTACAACCCGATCAGAGATCCTCATGAGAAGGCTGCTGAGGAAGGTAGTCACTGAACAATCAAACAGCATGGGAGATGTCACCACACATGATGGTCCAAGTGTTGTCAAGGAGATATTGGATGCTTAGCAGAAATACATGGAGAAGAGTTCCTCCTAGCAGATGGCTCTGGAATCTCTCTCCTCTGGAAATGCGGAAGGTCTCAAATAACCAGCCAAACGACATAGTTCTCTCTTGGTGTTTTTTAAAAATCTCTCTGTTCCCTGCTAGGGGAACAAGATTTTCCGCTCCACAGCGTATTTTGAGATGCACAGAGCTAGGAGCAATCTGCAGTTCTGCACAGTCAGTGAGCTCCCTTTCATTCCTTTTAGGGCTGATGTAGAGCAGCCATTGGTGGTTTCCATTAGCTATGATGCAATTTAATACTAGCTGAAGCAAGATGCAGACGTTAATGTTTCTCATTGTAATGTTACTGTACAGGGAAATGTCTTTACACAATACCTCTGCTGTTTTAAAAGAAGCCCTGGAATACACTTCCCCAATTTTTCCTTCAGCTTGGGTATCCAAGTTCAAGTAGCTGTATTTCACTGCAACTGTGATGCCTTTTCAGCAATGCTGGATATTCTAGTAGTTGTTTCACATGTGTTATTAGGGAACTAAGAAGGACATTGCTAGTCTGCTAATTCTTTCTTGTGTTTACCTAGTCGTAAACACTTGTGTTTACCTCCTTCGGGTTTCCTCGTAAGGATTGTGCTGGGACTTGCCAGAGAGGGTGGGCTTGTGTCCCTTCATGTCCCACCTAGGCAACCCAGCGCTAGCACTTCCAGCCGCAAAACTGAGCTACAAAGCCTACCGCTGGGCTCCCTTCCACGTCCTCCGGGCACTGCCAGTTGCGTACAAGGGGTCTAGTCCCATGTGTTTTTATTCTGCTTTGAGAACCTGAGATCACCAACTGGGTTTGTGAAATAACTGTCCTCTTCCTTATCAGTGATGACAACTGGATCAGCTGTAGGAATGGACTTCACCACTTCCTTGGTCTTCCAAGTTTTTTCTCTTTATAAACCACCTGTGCAAACACTGCGCTGCCCAGGAGAGGGTGAGAGAATGTGTGGATGATGCTAACGAGACCTGCAGTGAAATAAATGAGATTCCTCTTTTTTCTTCCAGAGGACTTGCTTGGAACATCTATTTGAAAAGGGAAGGTGTTAGCATTATGTTCAGCCCGAGTCCTTCATGAATGCTGCTGATCTCAAGTGGCTTAGTATTTCTCCTGTGTTCATAAACAAATGCTTCCTGGCTATTCTGCCTTGTTAACTTAGGTGAAGCGCATGGGAGAGAAGGAGGAATGTCTGGAGAATGAAGCCAAGGTGAATATGTATTTGTCTTCACTCAGAAACATCCAAAATGCTTTCTTGTTAGCCTGCTTGAATATGACACAGTAACAAAAGAACTGAAAGTCTTCATGGTGGGGCTGAGGTTTCCCAATGGTGTCCAGCTCTCTCCTGCGGAAGACTTTGTCCTGGTGCAGGAGACAACCATGGCTAGTATCAGGAGGTGAGTATGACTTAGCTGAAATTATTGGTACTCTCTGTTTAGAGATGGTGTAAATAAATGAGTTGAATGACAAAAGAAATCCTACACTCTCTTCATGCCTAGTTAGCAACGGCAAAGAAGGTGGCCTTCCTCAATACTTAATTTTTTTCTTTCACTGTAAACATCTGGACTGCATAATCTTTCCATCATGGGCTCCTTGAGCACAGTGAGTAAGCTGACTTTTTCTGGGGAGAGGAATGCGGCTCTGCTGCATTTCCCTGTACCAAAACAAGGAAAAAAATAAATTCTTTTTATTTTTTGAAGTGAATTCCTTTTGGGACTTTTATTTATTACTTAGACTGCTTGAGTTAAGATGTCCTAATCCTACTACCTGTAACTTTCAGGTATTATGTGTCTAGTCTAATGAAAGGTGGAGCAGATATGTTTGTTGAGAATATGCCTGGTCTTCCAGATAATATCAGGTTAAGCAGCTCTGGAGGACATTGGGTAGCTATGTTAGCTGTCCGGCCCAATCCTGGATTTTCTTTGTTGGACTTCTTGTCTGAACAACCATGGATTAAAAGGATGATATTGAAGGCAAAAAAAAAAAAAAAAAAAAAAAAAAGACATTAAAAAAATCACCTTTAGTATAGGAATGGAAGTGATAAATACTCGTTTACTTGTTTGTCCAGTTTCTTCCTCTTCACGGGAAGATTTTTACTTTTTTTGTAGTGCCGTGGTTAAAACTGTTGTGGTTGTGCCCAGGTAGAACGGTCCTTATATATTCATAGGCAGTAAAACTAACATTTGCTTCTCTGAGTAGCAGGTACACATCTCTTAAGTTGCCTTCCATCCTGATCTCAGGAAAGAAAAAGGGATTGTCTCTGCCCTAGCCGTGCAGCAACACAGAATCTACATTTGGATATGTGAAGATTCCACCTTTGTACCCAAAGTGCCTGAACTACTTATTGCCAGGTGTCTGGAGAGCATTTGGGAAGTCTGACCTGTTCTAATGACTACCCTAGGCATCCTAGGAGGCAGTGTGTATGTTATGGATGCTGCTAGGTGACACCTTGTTCTGACTCAGTATGCCTGTTGTTATGTCACACCCCCCTTTAGGATGAAGATGAGCAAGAATAATGTATTTTGTAAGGGATATCTGATGCTAAAGAAATGGCATGGTGCTTTTTAAACAATACAGAGACTTGAAAATACTTCCGTTCTCAAAAAAAAAAACCAAAACAACAAGCAGTGTTTAGGATGGAAGTGCCATTTCAGCTAAACAAACTCTGTGCTGTCCCTGTAAAACCTGTTGTCTCTCCTGGTGCAGTGCAGGAGCCTTAACAAACTGATGCTATGGGGAACAGAGCATGATGCCTGCTGCTTGACATCAGCTGCACCAGAACAAGCTGATGTCTCCTGCATGGACATCCTTTCAGCCTAGTGCTGAAGTAGAGTACGCTTCTGCTGGTCTTTTTTTTTTTTTTTTTTTTTAAGTTGGCTTTTCAGATGTTAATGGTTAAGCCTGTGTAATAGTGTTTACTCCAAATGTGTGCTTATGTTGTTAGCTGCTTCTTCCAAGGAGTGTGGAATGGTCTTTGACTGTCTAAGTGTCTGAGATCTAATTGTGGAGAACAAAATCTTTTATTGTTAATTTTCTTTTTTTTCTTTTCTTTTAGTTGCTGAGTCAGGGAAGTGTGGCAAAGTTTGTGCCCAAATATAGCCTTGTTGTTGAACTTAGTGAGACAGGATCCCACAGAAGAAGCTTTCGTGATCCCAATGGTGTGACGGTAGCTTATGTTAGCGAGGCACATGAGCACAATGGATGTCTTTACCTGGGCTCCTTCCGGTCTCCATTTATTTGCAGACTTAGTCTTCAGCATGTTTAACTGTCCATCCATGATAAAGTGCCACTGTCCTCTAATATTCCAGAGGTACGAAGGAAGCACGTGCTTGAGGCAGCGTGTGACCAAGGACAAAAAGTGAAAGACAGTCTGTTAACGTGCAGTAGTACTGTTCTGTTGCCCTAGGAAAAGGTACGACTTGCTGTACCTGACCTCTTCTTTGGTTTGACTGCTCTTGCTTTGGAGTTGACATGCATAATTATTAATATCTGAGGAGCATGGTGGGGTATTTTCATACGGTTATATGCCCCTTAAAGAAAATCCATTGCTTTTCCGCACCCAGCCCTGTTTGGAGTCATCTTAGACATCATCTGTCACCTGTAGTGCAACTGTATGTCTGAAGATGAATGTGGACTGGAAGGGCCCCTGTAAAATCTAGTGATAGTGGCCATGGAAGGCTTTGGTGGAAAATCTTGGAATGCAGTAGTAGCTCATGGATGCTTTCTGGCGTCTCCAGAGGAGATGGTTTACTTCATCTGTTAACAGATACTCCGCTTGGTAAATCCAGAGAATGCTTTTCTGTCAACTACTACAAAGGCAAGACTGTTCTGTTACATTTTAAATAAGAAGTTTTGCATCTTGAAGAAGGGGTTACTTCAGCTGCTCTGTGATTTGGTGGATTGATTCCTGCTCTGGGACTGAAGACTTTGTTGCTCTCTCTTCTTCTGCCACTGGGTGACAGTCAAACATAAACTTACGTTATTGCTCCACTTCCTCACCTTTGAAAAGGCAATAATCAAGATTTGCTTGATCTAGAATGAAAAGCACCAGAGAAGGGGCAGATGATGTTAAAAACGTCATCTGCTTTCACTGGCCTTCTGCGCTTGTCTTTATTAATGGAGGGGTATGCAAATGGCAGTGATTCTTTTCTGTCCGTGCTTCTGTCCCCTTGTTCTGTGTTACTAGCAGGCTGCAGCAGTCCTGTGGTAAGTAGCGGATGGTTGCTGGGTCAGGCTGACTTGTTCCTGTCCAGGCCAGGGGCTGCAAGCCCTTTTGCTTAACCTGGTGGTTCCTGGATTCGGGAGGGAGCTCAGTAAGCGGCAAAAGAAGCCTAGTAGCTGAGTTGCTGCAGGCTCTGACCTTTGGTCCAGCTGAGCTCTACCTTAATAGTTTGTGGGCAGAGATGGAGTGATCCTGTGGTAAGTTGGGCAGGCTGGAGAGGTGTGACTGCCTGAGCGGGGACAGACTTGTTGCTGTGTGAGCTCTGAGGAAGGGCTGAGAGGCGGGGGGCGGGATGAGAGGTGGGGGGCGGGACAGAGAGGTGGGGGGGCGGGACAGAGAGCCAGGAGGGCGGGACAGAGAGGCAGGGGGCGGGACAGAGAGGCAGGGGGCGGGATGAGAGGCGGGGGGCGGGACAGAGAGGCAGGGGGCGGGACAGAGAGGCAGGGGGCGGGATGAGAGGCGGGGGGCGGGACAGAGAGGCAGTGTTGTCCCAAAAATCAGGATTCTTTCACCCGGTGTGCAAAAAAGCCGATTAACACACACAGTCGAGATATTTGTTTATTTCATGTCTGCGCAGAGATGGGCGCTAGGTGGTAACTCCACAAAGCCGGCACGCCTGGTTAACACGCGGTAAAGCATTTTATACCTTTCGAGCAACAGTTATCAGTATTTTTACTGTTTTGCTTAGTTACTCTCGTTCCTATTGGTTCTCGCAAGCCTCATCTCCACTTAAAGTCGCAGTGTCCTCCTTTTTTACTGCGCATGTTCTGTGAGGAAGGGGCTTCTGTTGGTAGGGGGCTCTCCCTACCCAAGGGTGGGTTTTCTAGTACGTTAATTAGGATAGTTCACTCACAGTTCAAGTAGCTCTTTGATTGCCCCTGTGCTTATCTTGGTATTTCTTTACCCACTGGCTTACTTATGGTGTCATCTTGTTTCTCTTCTCAAGGTCACGCCTCGTTAACTAAATAGCATCCTTTGCTTTTGTTTCTCGCATATCTCCAACAATTCCCCCCTTTGAGACTTAGATAAATAGTTCTTATTTAAAATAAGTCTCACTTAGATATTTTCATTCTAAAATGTCAGTCTCTGGGAGATTTCAGAATTTTCCAAAACTGCTCATAGGTTCCTTCCCATTGACATATGTCTCGCTGGAATTTTTCCCTGTCCTTTATAGGGAAGTTTTCAAGTTTGAGGGATTTATCTCCCTCTGTCGTGAGCGTACATACCCTGGATGATTGCATTAGAGGAATTTGCTTCATCATGTGCCAAACCTTAAAATACAGTATGATTATAAGCAGTAAACATAAACATGTTAGTGATAACAAGATCACAACAGGGTGCAGCATGAGATTAAGAATGCCTGTTGTCTTGGGTGACCATCCAAGGAAGGCTTCCCACCACCTATGTTCTCCATCTTTCTTCACCCGGTCCAAAACACGATGTCTCTCTTCTGTGTCATGGTGAACGGTGATTAAAGTCCTTTGTCCCTCTTCTCGGGCACGTTCCAGCCACTGGCGTAGATCATTATGCTGTAAAAATTTTTTTCACCAGTGTGAGATCCCTCCCAATGGAAGTAAACAATAGATCCTTAACTAAAGTATAATTGGATTGTATTAGCTGATAAGTCGTAACCGGAGCTGAGTAGTTGAAATCACATCCTCTAATGTTAGTAAAGTTACAAATGCAAGTATTTGTGTGATTATTTATCCCGACAGTCATATTATCTACAACTACAAAATTACATAGAGTTCTTATACACACACATCCTTTCCCAATATATAAGTACAGTTCCAGGGATTTCTTTTGGATGTATCTCGAAGTGACAAACATTTTGCTCAGTGTCAAGACAAATGTCTTGAGCTGTGATGGTATTACTTTCGCAAATAAATCCCTGTTGTTCCCGTACCGTACATGCATCAACTTCAACAGTCTGCCATTTGTTATTGTCTCGTTGTGCCCATACTCTGTGCTCTAGTGGATAAAGTACAGTCCCGTTGTGATTTAAGCCTAACGCAATGGTCGGGTAGATGGTTTTTACCGATGCATTCTGTATGGTTACAACAAAGGCCGTGGCTTTGTTATTGATAGGATTGTGAGTGAAATTGCCCAGATACCACCATGATTGGGATTCTCTTTCAAATGCAGTTGCCTTTTCCCAGATTATTTTCTGAATTTCGGTAGGTAAGGTGCCATCTTCACCTTCTCTTACAATTGCTGCTATTGTATATTGCACCCACAGTTGAGCTTGGATGCAACTAAGAGCTAGCGAAATATTGTTTTGGGCTATACCAAGTGCATCTATGATTAATTGGTGGTCCTTTTCATTAACCCTTTCCCATTGAGGCAATATATCAGACAACAGCCATTGATGAGTTCCTAAAGCTGACAGGGAGGATTGCAATGGATGTTCTAGTTTTTTTAGATCATGTGTGGCTGTACTGAGTTTGTCTGCAAGTACTGCAGCATCTATGCTGTTTAAGACTCCCAATCCTGTCCCTAGGATACCAGTTACGTCTCTTTTTACTCGATTTGGAAGGGTAAGAGACCGCCCATGTAACCACGCTAACCATCCTGTATAGGATGTACTTATGAATGGTGAACAGGCTGGTTTAACTGCAGAGATATTAATCTGCATTGATAGTTCTACCCGTTTGAGGGACCATGATGGATTAAACAAAAGTCGTTGTTGTCCAACCCTTTTAATGACATATGGTCCAATTCTAGTTATCTGGGGTGTTAGAGTTATCTCTTTTTCTGAATTAGCCAACGGACCTTCTTCTCTTGTGGGGCTGGGGTTCTGTTTTGTAGTTGTAATTTCTAACTTAAACTTAAACGACAGTGCAGTTTGGTTTTTTCCTGCCCTTTTATCAGCCCACAGACATATTACAAACGTTGGTTGGGTCAAGGTGAAATTGTGCCAACATTCTCTCTCTCGGTTCTGATTTGAACATATCACACTCGTTCGACTTGGGCCATTATAGATATCTCTTACAGTAATTTGAGAGGCTTTTTTATAACTCGTTCCGTTAATCATTCAGCATCCTACCTTAATCTCTTTCCCTTGTTTTGCCCTAAGTTGGGGGGTCCTATGAGGGGCTCCCTCCTGGTCCCAACCCCACTCGTTCTCCAAAAATATTTCATTACCGTGCATAACTACCGTGGATAAGTTTAAGCCGTTTATCTTTGATTTCTGCCCCATACTACCAGTGTATCCAATATGTGCTTGTGTCCATGGCCATCGTGTTGTGTTCACACAGGTACCCAAGAGCACCAACACTAGTAATTTCAGGTTAATTTTTGTCAGACACTCCTTAGTCATTACTAATCCGTTATGCATATGAGTGTTATATTCAGTATTCCTTTCATGCAACTCTATTAGTGAAACAATCCGTGTTACTATGATCAATATTATAACTAGAGATAGTTCATTAGCCCGTAGAGTTTTTAGAAAATCTTAGCTTCAGTGCTCCTGTTGATACCGATGTCCACGATTCCTCTGGGGGAGCTTCCTTCACCCTCGTATAGTGGATCCAGGAGCTAATCCCTTCTACTTTTACTGCGGTGTATGTGGTCAAGAGCACGAGGTAAGGTCCCTTCCATTTTTCTTTTAGTGGTTCATCTTTCCAGGTCTGGATGTAAACCAGATCTCTGGGCTTAAAGTTATGTACCGGAGAGTCCAAAGGAAGCGGAGCCCGCTGGTTGAGATATCTGTGTAAAGAGGATAATACCCGCGAGAGAGAGAGCAAATAATCTTTTAAAATTTCTTCACCTTTAATGTGTATCTGATCACTCCGGTTACCCACCTCAGTGACGGGATACGGTTTTCCATACAATATTTCAAAGGGGCTTATCCCTTCCCTCACTCGAGGAGTAATCCTAATTCTCATCAAGGCAATCGGTAGAATGTCTACCCATTTCAGTTGGGTTTCTTGACCTAATTTAGAGATTTGTCTTTTAAGGGTCTGATTCATCCTTTCTACCTTCCCACTGGACTGTGGTCTCCAAGGGGTATGCAGATCCCACTTCATCCCAAGGAATTTAGATACCCCCTGGATTATTTCCAAAATAAAGTGAGGTCCTTTGTCTGAGGATAATCCCTCAGGTACTCCAAATCTGGGGATTATTTCTTTTAGTAGTATCCTAGTTACTTCCCTAGCCCGATTGTTGCGACAAGGGAAAGCCTCAGGCCATCCAGAAAATGTATCCACTAAAACAAGTAGATACTTATACTGTCTGCACTTTGGTAGTTCAGAGAAATCTATTTGCCAGTATTCCCTAGGGGTTATTCCTCTTTTTACATCACCTGCTGGCGGCTTTCTTTGTATTTTGGGATCATTTACACAAGTTTCATCTCTTTGCTATTATATCTGCATTTGTCTGCATTTTTGGCCCTACAGCGTATCTCTTTAACACCGCTTATCATAGCATTGGCTCCCATGTGAGTTTCTTCATGTAGTTTCTTGAGGAGAGCTTCCATCATTTTTTTAAATTTCATCAAAACTACTCCGACACTCTGGAGTCCATTCTAACAACTCCCCCGGGCCCTTTGTGGCTGCATATATGGGTTTGGCTAGGAGTCCAAACTTGGGGATCCACATCCGGCAGAATCCGGCCATTCCCAGAAACCCCCTTAGCTGCTTTTTTGGTTTTGGTACTGCTATTCGGCATATAGCCTCCTTCCTTTCTTCCCCTCGTGCTCGTTGTCCTTTTGATATATTAAAACCAAGATACCGGACTTGCTCCTTAGCAATTTGGGCCTTCTTCTTCGAGACCCTGTATCCAGCCAGTCCCAGAAAGTTTAGCAGGCTTACTGTAGCTTCAGTACAAGTCTGTTCAGTATCTGCTCCAATTAAGATATCATCCACATACTGTAAGAGAGTAACATTATCATTATTAGTTCGCCATTGTTCTAATTCTTTGGCCGGTACTTCACCGAACAAAGTGGGACTATTTTTAAATCCCTGGGGAAGAACGGTCCAACACAGTTGTCCTTTCCTTCCAGTAGTCGGATTCTCCCATTCAAAAGCGAAGAGTGTTTGACTCTGTTCATCCACTGGAATGCAGAAGGCGACATCTTTTAGGTCCAACACTGTAAAATAGGCATTGTTTTCGGGTACAGATGCTAACAAAGTATAAGGGTTAGACACCGTAGGATGTATGTCTTTGGTTATCCAATTTATAGCCCTCAAGTCCTGCACTAATCAGTAATCCTGGGAGTGAGGCTTTCTCACCAATAAAATCGGTGTATTGTATTCAGATTGACATTCTCTGAGCAGTCCATATTGAATAAAGGTATTTGTCAGGGCTTCGAGGCCCTTGAGAGCTTCCAGCCTAATAGGATGTTGATGCACCCTTACTGGTTTTGCCCCCTCTTTTAGTTCTACTTTAATCGGACTCACTTTTTTGCTTTACCTGGGTTTTTTGAAGCCCATACCAGGGGAATTACCGCATTTAATACAGCGTCTGGAATATTCTCTTCAATTTCTTCTGATGTTTCATCTGTCAGCAAGCAGATCTGAGCTCTCCAGGCGGTTTCAGGCGGGATATGGAGCTGTACAGCATTCTTAGAAAAGGTTACTTGTGCATTTAGTTTGCATAATAAATCTCACCCCAGTAAAGGTAGGGGGCATTCCGGCATGTATAGAAACTCATGAATTAATTTAGCTCCCCCAATTGTGCATTCCATTGGTTGTAAAAATGGCCTTAACATTCTTCTTCCCTTTGCCCCAACAATAGGTATAGTTACTTTACTTAGAGGTCCTTTACAACTGGTGACTACTGAATGAGTAGCCCCACTGTCAATTAAAAAAATCTGTGGTCTCGTTCCCCAGCTTAACTGGAACCAGGGGATCAGCTGGGGAGACTTTAATGTTCTCCCCCGGTCCCCTTCATTCATTGTCTGAATCTTCTAACATAATAAGATTAGCATTTTCTATATGATCCCGTTCCTTTGGCCTCTTTCGTTTCGGGTGCTCATTTTTCCGGTGTCCCTCCTGTTTACAGACCGCACACTGATTTAGCCCTAAAGGGGTTCGTTTTTGCGGACCTCTTCCCTGCATTATTCCACCACATCCTCCTCTTCCTTTGCTTTTTTCTCTGCCCTTCCCTTCAACATCATTTCCATTTATCGCTGCTGCCAGCAAAGATGCGTGCAACTTTATTTTGTTCTGTTTTTCTTTTCTTTCCCTCTCATCTCGATTGTCATAAACCTCATACGCTATCTCTGTCAATTGTGAGATTGACACTCCCCCAGCTCCATCAACTTTCTGCAGCTTTCTCCTTATATCCCGACTCGACTACCCAATAAACAACATATATTGAACATCCTCTGATTTGCCTCATCATCCGGATTCAAGTCCATCCATTTTCTAGCTACCTCACATAGCCTTTCGTAAAAGGCAGATGGATTTTCCTCCGGACCCTGCCTTACCTCATAAAGGTTAGACACATTCTTCGATTTAGGCACTCCATGCTGAACCCCATATAGTATCAGCTGCTGATACTGCTTCAGTTGAACCCTCGTTCCCCCCCCATTAGGATCCCATTCTGGGTCCCTTTTAGTAGGTAGGAACTCCTCAGAATCTTCTTGCCTGTTTCTCCTTCCCCCTTCTTCCCTGGCCCTTTCAATCACCATTCTCTTTTCCTCTGCCGTAAAGAATGTATTTAGCAGAGCCTGTATATCTCCCCAGTTGGGATTATGTGTTAACATTATAGCTTCTAATAGTTGATGTATTCCGTCAGGGTTTCCCCTATAGGATCCAACAGATTGTTTCCAATTTAACAGGTCAGAGGTAGCGAATGGAACATGTACAAAAACCAGCAGTCCTTCTGGTCCCACCGCCTGTCTCAGGGGAGCCTGTGTAACTGGTTGAGTGTGCCCCCTAGTCCGGCTGGAAATGGGGCTAAAATTCTCATTGCCCGATTGTAAATTAGGATCAATTATCGATTGTCCGGCACTATTTTTGTATGAAGGTGGGGCTGTCGGGACTAACAGTTGCACATCCTCCTGCTCTTCTCCCCCTGCAATCTTTCTATCATCACAGCCTATGCAACAAGCACTCTCCTTTTTCTCAGAAGCTGTATCCATCACTAGGTCAGTCTTTAGCTTACATTTTTTCTGAATATCAGGTTTTCTGTATAGAGTCATAAAAGCATCAACATAAGGCACTTCATCCCATTTCCCCGTCCGACGGCAAAACGACAGCAATTGTAATATAGTATTATAGTTTACCGATCCATTTTCTGGCCAGACCTCATCATCACCCAATTTATAATTTGGCCACCATTGATTACAATATCTTTTCATTTTATCTTTAGTCATCGGATCTCCCCCAAACTTATTCCAATTTTTCAAAATACACCCCAAAGGGCTACAGGGAGGAATCGTGGATTGGCTTGCTCCCATTTTAGCCGAATTTACCTATTTGCCGGCTTTGACTCCCTTGGTCGGTAATTACCCTTCTGACCCCTTTAGTCAGTAGTTACCACTCTGACCCCCCTTGGTCAGTATGCGCACTCAGTTCTGACCCCCCTGGTCAATTAAGGCAACCCTTGCCGAACGTCTACGTGCGACTTTATGCGCCCCACCGGCGACTTGATGCGCACTCGGCTCTGACCCCCCTGGTCAATTACGGCACCCCTTGCCGAGCGTCTACGTGCGACTTTACCCTTTCACCTTCCACGGGAGTCATTGAATTTGTAATTAAATTTTATACTCACCAATCCAAGGATTCATTCCCCTTTCACCCTGATACAAATATCTCTGGTCGGCGTTGCACCTTTGAGTCGCTTGTCGCCCCGGCTTCGGAGGGAATCCGGAGGAGTCCCCGATCAATAGGTCGGTGCGCGCTGGAGCTCAGTCCGGTCCGGTCCGCTGTCGGGGACGGCAAGACGATCCGGGCAAGGCCTTATGGCTGTCCCATCTGGGTCGCCAAAATGTTGTCCCAAAAATTCTTTCACCCGGTGTGCAAAAAAGCCGATTAACACACACAGTCGAGATATTTGTTTATTTCATGTCTGCGCAGAGATGGGCGCTAGGTGGTAACTCCACAAAGCCAGCACGCCTGGTTAACACGCGGTAAAGCATTTTATACCTTTCGAGCAACAGTTATCAGTATTTTTACTGTTTTGCTTAGTTACTCTCGTTCCTATTGGTTCTCGCAAGTCTCATCTCCACTTAAAGTCGCAGTGTCCTCCTTTTTTACTGCGCATGTTCTGTGAGGAAGGGGCTTCTGTTGGTAGGGGGCTCTCCCTACCCAAGGGTGGGTTTTCTAGTATGTGAATTAGGATAGTTCACTCACAGTTCAAGTAGCTCTTTGGTTGCCCCTGTGCTTATCTTGGTATTTCTTTACCCACTGACTTACTTATGGTGTCATCTTGTTTCTCTTCTCAAGGTCACGCCTCGTTAACTAAATAGCATCCTTTGCTTTTGTTTCTCGCATATCTCCAACAGCAGGGGCGGGATGAGAGGCAGGGAGGGCGGGACAGAGAGCCGGGGGGGCGGGACAGAGAGGCAGGGGGCGGGACAGAGAGGCAGGGGGCGGAACAGAGAGGCAGGGGGCGGAACAGAGAGGCAGGGGGAGGCACAGAGAGGCAGGGGGCGGGACAGATTGGCAGGGGGCGGGACAGAGAGCCAGGGGGCGGGACAGATTGGCAGGGGGCGGGACAGAGAGGCAGGGGGCGGGACAGAGAGGCAGGGGCGGGACAGAGAGGTGGGGCAGGACAGAGAGGCAGGGGCGGGACAGAGAGGCTGGGGGCGGGATGAGAGGCAGGGGGCGGGACAGAGAGATGGGGCGGGACAGAGAGACGGGGGCAGGACAGTGGCAGGGGCGGGACAGAGAGACAGGGGCGGGACACAGAGGAAGGGGGCGGGACAGAGAGGCAAGGGGTGGGACTGAGATGCAGGGGGCGGGACAGATAGGCAGGGTGTGGGACAGAGAGGCAGGGGGCGGGATGAGAGGAAGGGGGCGGGAGGAGAGGCAGGGGGCGGGTTGAGAGGCGGGGGGGATGAGAGGCAGGGAGGGCGGGACAGAGAGCTGGGGGCGGGACAGAGAGCCAGGGGGTGGGACAGAGATGTGGGGGGGCGGTACAGAGAGGCAGGGGGGCGGGACAGAGAGGCGGGGGGTGGGACAGAGATGTGGGGGGCGGGACAGAGAGGTGGGGGGGCGGGACAGAGAGGCGAGGGGCGGGATGAGAGGCTGGGGGGGCATGAGAGGCAGGGGGCGGGATGAGAACCAGGGGGCGGGACAGAGGGACAGGGGCGGGACAGAGAGGCAGGGAGGCGGGACAGAGATGCAGGGGGTGGGACAGAGATGCAGGGGCGGGACAGAGACGTGGGGAGCGGGACAAGAGGTGGGGGGTGGGACAGAGAGATGGGGCGGGACAGAGAGGCAGGGGGCGGGATGAGAGGCAGGGGGCGGGAAAAAGAGATGGGGCAGGATGAGAGAGACGGGGGCGGGACAAGAGATGGGGGGGCGGGAAGAGACGGGGGCGTGGGAAGAGACGGGGGCGCGGGAAAAGGACTTCAGTGTTAACACCAAAGTTGACAGTGAGGCAATCCTGTTCAACAAAAGTCTGACCCAAACTTGCCAGATTGTCTCTACACAGTTGTAAGCTCCTGGAACAACAGAGAAGGGATTTGAAAAGGAAATTTAGCCTTATTCCATTTAGCCTTGCTTTAGGAGATGGCAATCACTAGTTTCTTCCCTCTCAGCTTTTTACAAAGAGACTTTTCTTACAAACCGGTTACGGACAAGTCACCATGGTACCTGGCGTAGGCACTCGTTGGCAACTAAAGCATCAGGAGAAACATCTGTCTGATGACACGCTGGGCACCTCTCTGCCTCAGATTCCAGCTGTGCTCTTCTACTACCTCTCAAGAATCGGAATCATCCAAATAGTTTTTAGCCAAACTAAGGAAATTTGCGGGGTTCCAATCAATTATAAAAACCCGTAGATGATGAATGGGTGAATATGGTCTTGAATTGAGAGCACGAAGCTGCAAATATTCAACAGTGTAAAAAATTGCTAGCATGCAGCAAAGGACTGGACAGTTTTGATATTTCCCTCTCGTAACATTTGGAGAGGTAGACTAGGCCGTGTCTTGATGTTTCGGCTAGTCTTTTTTCCACTCTCCAGTACAGTGAGAAGGCCCCAAGCTCAAGCTTCGTGAATAAAACCCATCTCAAAAAACCATTACCAGGCTCGACTTCTGAAGGTTTTAACCACCTCTCCCCTGGAGAAGAAGGTGCATTAAATGCCTAACTAGCCCTTTGTTGCAGACCACAGTAAGGCACCAGAGATGCCTATGTAAGTCTGGAGGAGAGACAGGGCTGTGGACAAACTAAATGCCTTCAGTATCCAATACTCTAATCCCCTGCACAATGAGGCACTCTTCTCAGACTCGTCCTTCCGCATGGAAGGAGGATTTCACTAGATACCTGACAAGGGAAAAAAGCTTGCTGCCTTTTTTTTTCCCTTTAGACGCTTTCCTACTCAGGGTATACTTCAGTATTAAACAGAACTGGGAAGAAAGTCATTTCGTTCTCTCCTATTGCTGCTTTCACAAGATCAGCTGTGATGTTTTAAATTAACAAACATCTTGGTTTTAATATATCAAAAGGACAACGAGCTCCACAGCGTATTTTGAGATGCACAGAGCTAGGAGCAATCTGCAGTTCTGCACAGTCAGTGAGCTCCCTTTCATTCCTTTTAGGGCTGATGTAGAGCAGCCATTGGTGGTTTCCATTAGCTATGATGCAATTTAATACTAGCTGAAGCAAGATGCAGACGTTAATGTTTCTCATTGTAATGTTACTGTACAGGGAAATGTCTTTACACAATACCTCTGCTGTTTTAAAAGAAGCCCTGGAATACACTTCCCCAATTTTTCCTTCAGCTTGGGTATCCAAGTTCAAGTAGCTGTATTTCACTGCAACTGTGATGCCTTTTCAGCAATGCTGGATATTCTAGTAGTTGTTTCACATGTGTTATTAGGGAACTAAGAAGGACATTGCTAGTCTGCTAATTCTTTCTTGTGTTTACCTAGTCGTAAACACTTGTGTTTACCTCCTTCGGGTTTCCTCGTAAGGATTGTGCTGGGACTTGCCAGAGAGGGTGGGCTTGTGTCCCTTCATGTCCCACCTAGGCAACCCAGCGCTAGCACTTCCAGCCGCAAAACTGAGCTACAAAGCCTACCGCTGGGCTCCCTTCCACGTCCTCCGGGCACTGCCAGTTGCGTACAAGGGGTCTAGTCCCATGTGTTTTTATTCTGCTTTGAGAACCTGAGATCACCAACTGGGTTTGTGAAATAACTGTCCTCTTCCTTATCAGTGATGACAACTGGATCAGCTGTAGGAATGGACTTCACCACTTCCTTGGTCTTCCAAGTTTTTTCTCTTTATAAACCACCTGTGCAAACACTGCGCTGCCCAGGAGAGGGTGAGAGAATGTGTGGATGATGCTAACGAGACCTGCAGTGAAATAAATGAGATTCCTCTTTTTTCTTCCAGAGGACTTGCTTGGAACATCTGTTTGAAAAGGGAAGGTGTTAGCATTATGTTCAGCCCGAGTCCTTCATGAATGCTGCTGATCTCAAGTGGCTTAGTATTTCTCCTGTGTTCATAAACAAATGCTTCCTGGCTATTCTGCCTTGTTAACTTAGGTGAAGCGCATGGGAGAGAAGGAGGAATGTCTGGAGAATGAAGCCAAGGTGAATATGTATTTGTCTTCACTCAGAAACATCCAAAATGCTTTCTTGTTAGCCTGCTTGAATATGACACAGTAACAAAAGAACTGAAAGTCTTCATGGTGGGGCTGAGGTTTCCCAATGGTGTCCAGCTCTCTCCTGCGGAAGACTTTGTCCTGGTGCAGGAGACAGCCATGGCTAGTATCAGGAGGTGAGTATGACTTAGCTGAAATTATTGGTACTCTCTGTTTAGAGATGGTGTGAATAAATGAGTTGAATGACAAAAGAAATCCTACACTCTCTTCATGCCTAGTTAGCAACGGCAAAGAAGGTGGCCTTCCTCAATACTTAATTTTTTTCTTTCACTGTAAACATCTGGACTGCATAATCTTTCCATCATGGGCTCCTTGAGCACAGTGAGTAAGCTGACTTTTTCTGGGGAGAGGAATGCGGCTCTGCTGCATTTCCCTGTACCAAAACAAGGAAAAAAATAAATTCTTTTTATTTTTTGAAGTGAATTCCTTTTGGGACTTTTATTTATTACTTAGACTGCTTGAGTTAAGATGTCCTAATCCTACTACCTGTAACTTTCAGGTATTATGTGTCTAGTCTAATGAAAGGTGGAGCAGATATGTTTGTTGAGAATATGCCTGGTCTTCCAGATAATATCAGGTTAAGCAGCTCTGGAGGACATTGGGTAGCTATGTTAGCTGTCCGGCCCAATCCTGGATTTTCTTTGTTGGACTTCTTGTCTGAACAACCATGGATTAAAAGGATGATATTGAAGGCAAAAAAAAAAAAAAAAAAAAAAAAAAAAGACATTAAAAAAATCACCTTTAGTATAGGAATGGAAGTGATAAATACTCGTTTACTTGTTTGTCCAGTTTCTTCCTCTTCACGGGAAGATTTTTACTTTTTTTGTAGTGCCGTGGTTAAAACTGTTGTGGTTGTGCCCAGGTAGAACGGTCCTTATATATTCATAGGCAGTAAAACTAACATTTGCTTCTCTGAGTAGCAGGTACACAGCTCTTAAGTTGCCTTCCATCCTGATCTCAGGAAAGAAAAAGGGATTGTCTCTGCCCTAGCCGTGCAGCAACACAGAATCTACATTTGGATATGTGAAGATTCCACCTTTGTACCCAAAGTGCCTGAACTACTTATTGCCAGGTGTCTGGAGAGCATTTGGGAAGTCTGACCTGTTCTAATGACTACCCTAGGCATCCTAGGAGGCAGTGTGTATGTTATGGATGCTGCTAGGTGACACTTTGTTCTGACTCAGTATGCCTGTTGTTATGTCACACCCCCCTTTAGGATGAAGATGAGCAAGAATAATGTATTTTGTAAGGGATATCTGACGCTAAAGAAATGGCATGGTGCTTTTTAAACAATACAGAGACTTGAAAATACTTCCGTTCTCAAAAAAAAAAAAAAAACCAACAAGCAGTGTTTAGGATGGAAGTGCCATTTCAGCTAAACAAACTCTGTGCTGTCCCTGTAAAACCTGTTGTCTCTCCTGGTGCAGTGCAGGAGCCTTAACAAACTGATGCTATGGGGAACAGAGCATGATGCCTGCTGCTTGACATCAGCTGCACCAGAACAAGCTGATGTCTCCTGCATGGACATCCTTTCAGCCTAGTGCTGAAGTAGAGTACGCTTCTGCTGGTCTTTTTTTTTTTTTTTTTTTTTTTTTTAAGTTGGCTTTTCAGATGTTAATGTGTTAAGCCTGTGTAATAGTGTTTACTCCAAATGTGTGCTTATGTTGTTAGCTGCTTCTTCCAAGGAGTGTGGAATGGTCTTTGACTGTCTAAGTGTCTGAGATCTAATTGTGGAGAACAAAATCTTTTATTGTTAATTTTCTTTTTTTTCTTTTCTTTTAGTTGCTGAGTCAGGGAAGTGTGGCAAAGTTTGTGCCCAAATATAGCCTTGTTGTTGAACTTAGTGAGACAGGATCCCACAGAAGAAGCTTTCGTGATCCCAATGGTGTGACGGTAGCTTATGTTAGCGAGGCACATGAGCACAATGGATGTCTTTACCTGGGCTCCTTCCGGTCTCCATTTATTTGCAGACTTAGTCTTCAGCATGTTTAACTGTCCATCCATGATAAAGTGCCACTGTCCTCTAATATTCCAGAGGTACGAAGGAAGCACGTGCTTGAGGCAGCGTGTGACCAAGGACAAAAAGTGAAAGACAGTCTGTTAACGTGCAGTAGTACTGTTCTGTTGCCCTAGGAAAAGGTACGACTTGCTGTACCTGACCTCTTCTTTGGTTTGACTGCTCTTGCTTTGGAGTTGACATGCATAATTATTAATATCTGAGGAGCATGGTGGGGTATTTTCATACGGTTATATGCCCCTTAAAGAAAATCCATTGCTTTTCCGCACCCAGCCCTGTTTGGAGTCATCTTAGACATCATCTGTCACCTGTAGTGCAACTGTATGTCTGAAGATGAATGTGGACTGGAAGGGCCCCTGTAAAATCTAGCGATAGTGGCCATGGAAGGCTTTGGTGGAAAATCTTGGAATGCAGTAGTAGCTCATGGATGCTTTCTGGCGTCTCCAGAGGAGATGGTTTACTTCATCTGTTAACAGATACTCCGCTTGGTAAATCCAGAGAATGCTTTTCTGTCAACTACTACAAAGGCAAGACTGTTCTGTTACATTTTAAATAAGAAGTTTTGCATCTTGAAGAAGGGGTTACTTCAGCTGCTCTGTGATTTGGTGGATTGATTCCTGCTCTGGGACTGAAGACTTTGTTGCTCTCTCTTCTTCTGCCACTGGGTGACAGTCAAACATAAACTTACGTTATTGCTCCACTTCCTCACCTTTGAAAAGGCAATAATCAAGATTTGCTTGATCTAGAATGAAAAGCACCAGAGAAGGGGCAGATGATGTTAAAAACGTCATCTGCTTTCACTGGCCTTCTGCGCTTGTCTTTATTAATGGAGGGGTATGCAAATGGCAGTGATTCTTTTCTGTCCGTGCTTCTGTCCCCTTGTTCTGTGTTACTAGCAGGCTGCAGCAGTCCTGTGGTAAGTAGCGGATGGTTGCTGGGTCAGGCTGACTTGTTCCTGTCCAGGCCAGGGGCTGCAAGCCCTTTTGCTTAACCTGGTGGTTCCTGGATTCGGGAGGGAGCTCAGTAAGCGGCAAAAGAAGCCTAGTAGCTGAGTTGCTGCAGGCTCTGACCTTTGGTCCAGCTGAGCTCTACCTTAATAGTTTGTGGGCAGAGATGGAGTGATCCTGTGGTAAGTTGGGCAGGCTGGAGAGGTGTGACTGCCTGAGCGGGGACAGACTTGTTGCTGTGTGAGCTCTGAGGAAGGGCTGAGAGGCGGGGGGCGGGATGAGAGGTGGGGGGCGGGACAGAGAGGTGGGGGGGCGGGACAGAGAGGTGGGGGGGCGGGACAGAGAGCCAGGAGGGCGGGACAGAGAGGCAGGGGGCGGGACAGAGAGGCAGGGGGCGGGATGAGAGGCGGGGGGCGGGACAGAGAGGCAGGGGGCGGGACAGAGAGGCAGGGGGCGGGATGAGAGGCGGGGGGCGGGACAGAGAGGCAGTGTTGTCCCAAAAATCAGGATTCTTTCACCCGGTGTGCAAAAAAGCCGATTAACACACACAGTCGAGATATTTGTTTATTTCATGTCTGCGCAGAGATGGGCGCTAGGTGGTAACTCCACAAAGCCGGCACGCCTGGTTAACACGCGGTAAAGCATTTTATACCTTTCGAGCAACAGTTATCAGTATTTTTACTGTTTTGCTTAGTTACTCTCGTTCCTATTGGTTCTCGCAAGCCTCATCTCCACTTAAAGTCGCAGTGTCCTCCTTTTTTACTGCGCATGTTCTGTGAGGAAGGGGCTTCTGTTGGTAGGGGGCTCTCCCTACCCAAGGGTGGGTTTTCTAGTACGTTAATTAGGACAGTTCACTCACAGTTCAAGTAGCTCTTTGATTGCCCCTGTGCTTATCTTGGTATTTCTTTACCCACTGACTTACTTATGGTGTCATCTTGTTTCTCTTCTCAAGGTCACGCCTCGTTAACTAAATAGCATCCTTTGCTTTTGTTTCTCGCATATCTCCAACAATTCCCCCCTTTGAGACTTAGATAAATAGTTCTTATTTAAAATAAGTCTCACTTAGATATTTTCATTCTAAAATGTCAGTCTCTGGGAGATTTCAAAATTTTCCAAAACTGCTCATAGGTTCCTTCCCATTGACATATGTCTCGCTGGAATTTTTCCCTGTCCTTTATAGGGAAGTTTTCAAGTTTGAGGGATTTATCTCCCTCTGTCGTGAGCGTACATACCCTGGATGATTGCATTAGAGGAATTTGCTTCATCATGTGCCAAACCTTAAAATACAGTATGATTATAAGCAGTAAACATAAACATGTTAGTGATAACAAGATCACAACAGGGTGCAGCATGAGATTAAGAATGCCTGTTGTCTTGGGTGACCATCCAAGGAAGGCTTCCCACCACCTATGTTCTCCAACTTTCTTCACCCGGTCCAAAACACGATGTCTCTCTTCTGTGTCATGGTGAACGGTGATTAAAGTCCTTTGTCCCTCTTCTCGGGCACGTTCCAGCCACTGGCGTAGATCATTATGTTGTAAAAATTTTTTTCACCAGTGTGAGATCCCTCCCAATGGAAGTAAACAATAGATCCTTAACTAAAGTATAATTGGATTGTATTAGCTGATAAGTCGTAACCGGAGCTGAGTAGTTGAAATCACATCCTCTAATGTTAGTAAAGTTACAAATGCAAGTATTTGTGTGATTATTTATCCCGACAGTCATATTATCTACAACTACAAAATTACATAGAGTTCTTATACACACACATCCTTTCCCAATATATAAGTACAGTTCCAGGGATTTCTTTTGGATGTATCTCGAAGTGACAAACATTTTGCTCAGTGTCAAGACAAATGTCTTGAGCTGTGATGGTATTACTTTCGCAAATAAATCCCTGTTGTTCCCGTACCGTACATGCATCAACTTCAACAGTCTGCCATTTGTTATTGTCTCGTTGTGCCCATACTCTGTGCTCTAGTGGATAAAGTACAGTCCCGTTGTGATTTAAGCCTAACGCAACGATCGGGTAGATGGTTTTTACCGATGCATTCTGTATGGTTACAACAAAGGCCGTGGCTTTGTTATTGATAGGATTGTGAGTGAAATTGCCCAGATACCACCATGATTGGGATTCTCTTTCAAATGCAGTTGCCTTTTCCCAGATTATTTTCTGAATTTCGGTAGGTAAGGTGCCATCTTCACCTTCTCTTACAATTGCTGCTATTGTATATTGCACCCACAGTTGAGCTTGGATGCAACTAAGAGCTAGCGAAATATTGTTTTGGGCTATACCAAGTGCATCTATGATTAATTGGTGGTCCTTTTCATTAACCCTTTCCCATTGAGGCAATATATCAGACAACAGCCATTGATGAGTTCCTAAAGCTGACAGGGAGGATTGCAATGGATGTTCTAGATTTTTTAGATCATGTGTGGCTGTACTGAGTTTGTCTGCAAGTACTTCAGCATCTATGCTGTTTAAGACTCCCAATCCTGTCCCTAGGATACCAGTTACGTCTCTTTTTACTCGATTTGGAAGGGTAAGAGACCGCCCATGTAACCACGCTAACCATCCTGTATAGGATGTACTTATGAATGGTGAACAGGCTGGTTTAACTGCAGAGATATTAATCTGCATTGATAGTTCTACCCGTTTGAGGGACCATGATGGATTAAACAAAAGTCGTTGTTGTCCAACCCTTTTAATGACATATGGTCCAATTCTAGTTATCTGGGGTGTTAGAGTTATCTCTTTCTGAATTAGCCAACGGACCTTCTTCTCTTGTGGGGCTGGGGTTCTGTTTTGTAGTTGTAATTTCTAACTTAAACTTAAACGACAGTGCAGTTTGGTTTTTTCCTGCCCTTTTATCAGCCCACAGACATATTACAAACATTGGTTGGGTCAAGGTGAAATTGTGCCAACATTCTCTCTCTCGGTTCTGATTTGAACATATCACACTCGTTCGACTTGGGCCATTATAGATATCTCTTACAGTAATTTGAGAGGCTTTTTTATAACTCGTTCTGTTAATCATTCGGCATCCTACCTTAATCTCTTTCCCTTGTTTTGCCCTAAGTTGGGGGGTCCTATGAGGGGCTCCCTCCTGGTCCCAACCCCACTCGTTTTCCAAAAATATTTCATTACTGTGCATAACTACCGTGGATAAGTTTAAGCCATTTATCTTTGATTTCTGCCCCATACTACCAGTGTATCCAATATGTGCTTGTGTCCATGGCCATCGTGTTGTGTTCACACAGGTACCCAAGAGCACCAACACTAGTAATTTCAGGTTAATTTTTGTCAGACACTCCTTAGTCATTACTAATCCGTTATGCATATGAGTGTTATATTCAGTATTCCTTTCATGCAACTCTATTAGTGAAACAATCCGTGTTACTATGATCAATATTATAACTAGAGATAGTTCATTAGCCCGTAGAGTTTTTAGAAAATCTTAGCTTCAGTGCTCCTGTTGATACCGGTGTCCATGATTCCTCTGGGGGAGCTTCCTTCACCCTCGTATAGTGGATCCAGGAGCTAATCCCTTCTACTTTTACTGCGGTGTATGTGGTCAAGAGCACGAGGTAAGGTCCCTTCCATTTTTCTTTTAGTGGTTCATCTTTCCAGGTCTGGATGTAAACCAGATCTCTGGGCTTAAAGTTATGTACCGGAGAGTCCAAGGGAAGCGGAGCCCGCTGGTTGAGATATCTGTGTAAAGAGGATAATACCCGCGAGAGAGAGAGCAAATAATCTTTTAAAATTTCTTCACCTTTAATGTGTATCTGATCACTCCGGTTACCCACCTCAATGACGGGATACGGTTTTCCATACAATATTTCAAAGGGGCTTATCCCTTCCCTCACTCGAGGAGTAATCCTAATTCTCATCAAGGCAATCAGTAGAATGTCTACCCATTTCAGTTGGGTTTCTTGACCTAATTTAGAAATTTGTCTTTTAAGGGTCTGATTCATCCTTTCTACCTTCCCACTGGACTGTGGTCTCCAAGGGGTATGCAGATCCCACTTCATCCCAAGGAATTTAGATACCCCCTGGATTATTTCCAAAATAAAGTGAGGTCCTTTGTCTGAGGATAATCCCTCAGGTACTCCAAATCTGGGGATTATTTCTTTTAGTAGTATCCTAATTACTTCCCTAGCCCTATTGTTGCGACAAGGGAAAGCCTCAGGCCATCCAGAAAATGTATCCACTAAAACAAGTAGATACTTATACTGTCTGCACTTTGGTAGTTCAGAGAAATCTATTTGCCAGTATTCCCTAGGGGTTATTCCTCTTTTTACGTCACCTGCTGGCGGCTTTCTTTGTATTTTGGGATCATTTACACAAGTTTCATCTCTTTGCTATTATATCTGCATTTGTCTGCATTTTTGGCCCTACAGCGTATCTCTTTAACACCGCTTATCATAGCATTGGCTCCCATGTGAGTTTCTTCATGTAGTTTCTTGAGGAGAGCTTCCATCATTTTTTTAAATTTCATCAAAACTACTCCGACACTCTGGAGTCCATTCTAACAACCCCCCCGGGCCCTTTGTGGCTGCGTATACGGGTTTGGCTAGGAGTCCAAACTTGGGGATCCACATCCAGCAGAATCCGGCCATTCCCAGAAACCCCCTTAGCTGCTTTTTTGGTTTTGGTACTGCTATTGGGCATATAGCCTCCTTCCTTTCTTCCCCTAGTGCTCGTTGTCCTTTTGATATATTAAAACCAAGATACTGGACTTGCTCCTTAGCAATTTGGGCCTTCTTCTTCGAGACCCTGTATCCAGCCAGTCCCAGGAAGTTTAGCAGGCTTACTGTAGCTTCAGTACAAGTCTGTTCAGTATCTGCTCCAATTAAGATATCATCCACATACTGTAAGAGAGTAACATTATCATTATTAGTTCGCCATTGTTCTAATTCTTTGGCCGGTACTTCACCGAACAAAGTGGGACTATTTTTAAAACCCTGGGGAAGAACGGTCCAACACAGTTGTCCTTTCCTTCCAGTAGTCGGATTCTCCCATTCAAAAGCGAAGAGTGTTTGACTCTGTTCATCCACTGGAATGCAGAAGGCGACATCTTTTAGGTCCAACACTGTAAAATAGGCATTGTTTTCGGGTACAGATGCTAACAAAGTATAAGGGTTAGACACCGTAGGATGTATGTCTTTGGTTATCCAATTTATAGCCCTCAAGTCCTGCACTAATCGGTAATCCTGGGAGTGAGGCTTTCTCACCAATAAAATCGGTGTATTGTATTCAGATTGACATTCTCTGAGCAGTCCATAGTGAATAAAGGTATTTGTCAGGGCTTCGAGGCCCTTGAGAGCTTCCAGCCTAATAGGATGTTGATGCACCCTTACTGGTTTTGCCCCCTCTTTTAGTTCTACTTTAATCGGACTCACTTTTTTGCTTTACCTGGGTTTTTTGAAGCCCATACCAGGGGAATTACCGCATTTAATACAGCGTCTGGAATATTCTCTTCAATTTCTTCTGATGTTTCATCTGTCAGCAAGCAGATCTGAGCTCTCCAGGCGGTTTCAGGTGGGATATGGAGCTGTACAGCATTCTTAGAAAAGGTTACTTGTGCATTTAGTTTGCATAATAAATCTCACCCCAGTAAAGGTAGGGGGCATTCCAGCATGTATAGAAACTCATGAATTAATTTAGCTCCCCCAGTTGTGCATTCCATTGGTTGTAAAAATGGCCTTAACATTCTTCTTCCCTTTGCCCCACCAATAGGTATAGTTACTTTACTTAGAGGTCCTTTACAACTGGTGACTACTGAATGAGTAGCCCCACTGTCAATTAAAAAAATCTGTGGTCTCGTTCCCCAGCTTAACTGGAACCAGGGGATCAGCTGGGGAGACTTTAATGTTCTCCCCCGGTCCCCTTCATTCATTGTCTGAATCTTCTAACATAATAAGATTAGCATTTTCTATATGATCCCGTTCCTTTGGCCTCTTTCGTTTCGGGCGCTCATTTTTCCGGTGTCCTTCCTGTTTACAGACAGCACACTGATTTAGCCCTAAAGGGGTTCGTTTTTGCGGACCTCTTCCCTGCATTATTCCACCACATCCTCCTCTTCCTTTGCTTTTTTCTCTACCCTTCCCTTCAACATCATTTCCATTTATCGCTGCTGCCAGCAAAGATGCGTGCAACTTTATTTTGTTCTGTTTTTCTTTTCTTTCCCTCTCATCTTGATTGTCATAAACCTCATACGCTATCTCTATCAATTGTGAGATTGACATTCCCCCAGCTCCATCAACTTTCTGCAACTTTCTCCTTATATCCTGAGTCGACTACCCAATAAACAACATATATTGAACATCCTCTGATTTGCCTTATCATCCGGATTCAAGTCCATCCATTTTCTAGCTACCTCACATAGCCTTTCGTAAAAGGCAGATGGATTTTCCTCCGGACCCTGCCTTACCTCATAAAGGTTAGACACATTCTTCGATTTAGGCACTCCATGCTGAACCCCATATAGTATCAGCTGCTGATACTGCTTCAGTTGAACCCTCGTTCCCCCCCCATTAGGATCCCATTCTGGGTCCCTTTTAGTAGGTAGGAACTCCTCAGAATCTTCTTGCCTGTTTCTCCTTCCCCCTTCTTCCCTGGCCCTTTCAATCACCATTCTCTTTTCCTCTGCCGTAAAGAACGTATTTAGCAGAGCCTGTATATCTCCCCAGTTGGGATTATGTGTTAACATTATGGCTTCTAATAGTTGATGTATTCCGTCAGGGTTTCCCCTATAGGATCCAACAGATTGTTTCCAATTTAACAGGTCAGAGGTAGCGAATGGAACATGTACAAAAACCAGCAGTCCTTCTGGTCCCACCGCCTGTCTCAGGGGAGCCTGTATAACTGGTTGAGTGTGCCCCCTAGTCCGGCTGGAAATGGGGCTAAAATTCTCATTGCCCGATTGTAAATTAGGATCAATTATCGATTGTCCGGCACTATTTTTGTATGAAGGTGGGGCTGTCGGGACTAACAGTTGCACATCCTCCTGCTCTTCTCCCCCTGCAATCTTTCTATCATCACAGCCTATGCAACAAGCACTCTCCTTTTTCTCAGAAGCTGTATCCATCACTAGGTCAGTCTTTAGCTTACATTTTTTCTGAATATCAGGTTTTCTGTATAAAGTCATAAAAGCATCAACATAAGGCACTTCATCCCATTTCCCCGTCCGACGGCAAAACGACATCAATTGTAATATAGTATTATAGTTTACCGATCCATTTTCTGGCCAGACCTCATCATCACCCAATTTATAATTTGGCCACCATTGATTACAATATCTTTTCATTTTATCTTTAGTCATTGGATCTCCCCCAAACTTATTCCAATTTTTCAAAATACACCCCAAAGGGCTACAGGGAGGAATCGTGGATTGGCTTGCTCCCATTTTAACTGAATTTACCTATTTGCCGGCTTTGACTCCCTTGGTCGGTAATTACCCTTCTGACCCCTTTAGTCAGTAGTTACCACTCTGACCCCCCTTGGTCAGTATGCGCACTCAGTTCTGACCCCCCCGGTCAATTAAGGCAACCCTTGCCGAACGTCTACGTGCGACTTTATGCGCCCCACCAGCGACTTGATGCGCACTCGGCTCTGACCCCCCTGGTCAATTACGGCACCCCTTGCCGAGCGTCTACGTGCGACTTTACCCTTTCACCTCCCACGGGAGTCATTGAATTTGTAATTAAATTTTATACTCACCAATCCAAGGATTCATTCCCCTTTCACCCTGATACAAATATCTCTGGTCGGCGTTGCACCTTTGAGTCGCTTGTCGCCCCGGCTTCGGAGGGAATCCGGAGGAGTCCCCGATCAATAGGTCGGTGCGCGCTGGAGCTCAGTCCGGTCCGGTCCGCTGTCGGGGACGGCAAGACGATCCGGGCAAGGCCTTATGGCTGTCCCATCTGGGTCGCCAAAATGTTGTCCCAAAAATTCTTTCACCCGGTGTGCAAAAAAGCCGATTAACACACAGAGTCGAGATATTTGTTTATTTCATGTCTGCGCAGAGATGGGCGCTAGGTGGTAACTCCACAAAGCCAGCACGCCTGGTTAACACGCGGTAAAGCATTTTGTACCTTTTGAGCAACAGTTATCAGTATTTTTACTGTTTTGCTTAGTTACTCTCGTTCCTATTGGTTCTCGCAAGCCTCATCTCCACTTAAAGTCGCAGTGTCCTCCTTTTTTACTGCGCATGTTCTGTGAGGAAGGGGCTTCTGTTGGTAGGGGGCTCTCCCTACCCAAGGGTGGGTTTTCTAGTACGTTAATTAGGATAGTTCACTCACAGTTCAAGTAGCTCTTTGATTGCCCCTGTGCTTATCTTGGTATTTCTTTACCCACTGACTTACTTATGGTGTCATCTTGTTTCTCTTCTCAAGGTCACGCCTCGTTAACTAAATAGCATCCTTTGCTTTTGTTTCTCGCATATCTCCAACAGCAGGGGCGGGATGAGAGGCAGGGAGGGCGGGACAGAGAGCCGGGGGGCGGGACAGAGAGCTGGGGGGCGGGACAGAGAGGCAGGGGGCGGAACAGAGAGGCAGGGGGCGGAACAGAGAGGCAGGGGGAGGCACAGAGAGGCAGGGGGCGGGACAGATTGGCAGGGGGCGGGACAGAGAGGCAGGGGGCGGGACAGAGAGGCAGGGGCGGGACAGAGAGGTGGGGCAGGACAGAGAGGCAGGGGCGGGACAGAGAGGCTGGGGGCGGGATGAGAGGCAGGGGGCGGGACAGAGAGATGGGGCGGGACAGAGAGACGGGGGCAGGACAGTGGCAGGGGCGGGACAGAGAGACAGGGGCGGGACAGAGAGGCAAGGGGTGGGACAGAGAGGCAGGGGGCGGGACAGAGAGGTGGGGCAGGACAGAGAGGCAGGGGCGGGACAGAAAGGCAGGGGGCGGGATGAGAGGCAGGGAGGGCGGGACAGAGAGACGGGGGCAGGACAGAGAGACGGGGGGCAGGACAGTGGCAGGGGCGGGACAGAGAGACAGGGGCGGGACAGAGAGGCAGGGGGCGGGACAGAGAGGCAAGGGGCGGGACTGAGATGCAGGGGGCGGGACAGATAGGCAGGGGGTGGGACAGAGAGGCAGGGGGCGGGATGAGAGGAAGGGGGCGGGAGGAGAGGCAGGGGGCGGGTTGAGAGGCGGGGGGGATGAGAGGCAGGGAGGGCGGGACAGAGAGCTGGGGGCGGGACAGAGAGGCAGGGGGTGGGACAGAGATGTGGGGGGGCGGGACAGAGAGGCAGGGGGGCGGGACAGAGAGGTGGGGGTGGGACAGAGATGTGGGGGGGCGGGACAGAGACGTGGGGGGGCGGGACAGAGAGGCGAGGGGCGGGATGAGAGGCTGGGGGGTGCATGAGAGGCAGGGGGCGGGATGAGAACCAGGGGGCGGGACAGAGGGACAGGGGCGGGACAGAGAGGCTGGGAGCGGGACAAGAGATGGGGGGCGGGAAGAGACGGGGGCGCGGGAAAAGGACTTCAGTGTTAACACCAAAGTTGACAGTGAGGCAATCCTGTTCAACAAAAGTCTGACCCAAACTTGCCAGATTGTCTCTACAGAGTTGTAAGCTCCTGGAACAACAGAGAAGGGATTTGAAAAGGAAATTTAGCCTTATTCCATTTAGCCTTGCTTTAGGAGATGGCAATCACTAGTTTCTTCCCTCTCAGCTTTTTACAAAGAGACTTTTCTTACAAACCGGTTACGGACAAGTCACCATGGTACCTGGCGTAGGCACTCGTTGGCAACTAAAGCATCAGGAGAAACATCTGTCTGATGACACGCTGGGCACCTCTCTGCCTCAGATTCCAGCTGTGCTCTTCTACTACCTCTCAAGAATCGGAATCATCCAAATAGTTTTTAGCCAAACTAAGGAAATTTGCGGGGTTCCAATCAATTATAAAAACCCGTATATGATGAATGGGTGAAGATGGTCTTGAATTGAGAGCACGAAGCTGCAAATATTCAACAGTGTAAAAAATTGCTAGCATGCAGCAAAGAACTGGACAGTTTTGATATTTCCCTCTCGTAACATTTGGAGAGGTAGACTAGGCCGTGTCTTGATGTTTCGGCTAGTCTTTTTTCCACTCTCCAGTACAGTGAGAATGCCCCAAGCTCAAGCTTCATGAATAAAACCCATCTCAAAAAACTATTACCAGGCTCGACTTCTGAAGGTTTTCACCACCTCTCCCCTGGAGAAGAAGGTGCATTAAATGCCTAACTAGCCCTTTGTTGCAGACCACACTAAGGCACCAGAGATGCCTATGTAAGTCTGGAGGAGAGACAGGGCTGTGGACAAACTAAATGCCTTCAGTATCCAATACTCTAATCCCCTGCACAATGAGGCACTCTTCTCAGACTCGTCCTTCCCCATGGAAGGAGGATTTCACTAGATACCTGACAAGGGAAAAAAGCTTGCTGCCTTTTTTTTTCCCTTTAGACGCTTTCCTACTCAGGGTATACTTCAGTATTAAACAGAACTGGGAAGAAAGTCATTTCGTTCTCTCCTATTGCTGCTTTCACAAGATCACCTGTGATGTTTTAAATTAACAAACATGGGACTAACACATTCGTCGCAAGAACTCTGTCCACAGCAGGCAAGAGCAACTGCACCGGTCATTGTAGCATTACAAATGAGACAGAACAACTCATCTGGAATAGGATCGGAGGAGGAGGAGGAGGAGGAGGAGGAGGAGGACGGCCTCTCCGGTAAAGAGGGAGGCTTTTCCTTCTTTCCTCTAGCATAAGCTTCCCTGGAGCGGGGGTGGGGAAGGAAAAAGAAAAAAGTTAAAGATGGGTAAAGGAAAACTTTTCTAGGCTTTGGATTTTATCCAAGGAAGGTAAGAGATGGAATTCTTCTCGCTCCACAGGAGCCTTCTAAAATGGAGGCATTTAGTTTAAACCACTTCCCTGGAGCCACACCACTACAAGAGGGAGGGGGGAACAACTTCCCTTCTGCAGAACTCTCCCATTCCTTGCATCAACTACGAAATTACCTCCGACTACAACAATCATTTCTCCACAGCTCCAAATCAGCTGAAACGAATCCCACCTCTCCGTCGCCAGACGGGAAATGGCAATTGCAGGCGCAGGATGAAGTTAGCCTCCTACTCATTACATTTGAGAACTGCAAGAAGTCTACCTTACAGCTGCTACAAAAGGAGACCCCTGACAGAAAAACACAAGTGCTACCGAGTGCATTGTCAAACAGCCACTGCTGTCAGCACCCAGGAGGATTCTCTTAGTTGAGTGCAACAGGAAAACTTCACTCTGTTTCACACATGGGATCGGATAAAAGGCAGAGACGGGGGAAGCCTCAGGCCGACAGCTACTTGTTCAAGTTTGCCAGAAGCCTTTGAAACATGAACAGAAGCAAAAGGCGCTTTCAAAGAGAACCACTCCCCTCCAAACACTACCAAAATGGTTGCCAGAAAGACGCATTCTTAGCGTACCACCACTTCAAGCAACTGCCAGGGGCATCGACAGCAGCACCACCCTCGTTTAAGACTAGAAAGCATCACAGATAGGAAGGTTAAGATACAACGACAAGGCTTCCTCCCCCGTAATTACAGACGCTGGCCAACTTGCTTGCATTGCCACGCAGACATTTACGCGTGCTTTCTCTCGTTCCCTTTTGGGTCAGTCCCATTAATTCCATACTTACGCATGAAGAGTTGGTATCGCACATTTGCCAGCGTTTGTCACCAGAGCGCCCTCGGGACTGGGAGCTTTCACCTCCAGCATCAAACTCCTTGGAATCCCTGTGCTCTTCTTCATTCCGGGAACACGCTCAAAATCTTTCTCCTGTTAAGCAAAGAAATGCAGACATAGCTCACCTCAAGACCCACACCTCAAAGGACATTTCCATGATTCTTTGAAGCACCAAAACCCTTTCATCCTCTCCTTTTACCTCGCCTCAGGCTTCCTCGACTGAAAGACTTCTTTTCCTCACTGAATAGAGCCGGGATGCTCCAAAGCCTTGAGCAGGGTTTTGAACTCAGTCGACATGCTTGGGCTTAACTGACGGTTCCTTAAGGGTGCAACATCCCTTGGCTCACCACCCACCCCGAGAACAGACACAAACCCGCTCCTCCTCCAAAGCGCAATTCACAGTGAGGGCTCCATTCAGGGCTCTCACTCACTCACGGCACAAACCGCTAGACGTGAAGGCTGAATTCAGACCTCACGCAGATACATTCAGTCACTAACATGCAATACCGGCATCAAGACGTGACGGTAGCATCGTAGCTTTGGTTTTCTCTTCGGCGGAAGCATTGGCTTCACCCACACTGCCAGTCTCCTTAACGCCTAACTAGCTGACACACCCAGTAGAAACACAGGTAAGCCCACACAGCCAAAGACAACACCACTCACCCAAGCCTCTAAAGAGCAGCACAACGCTAGCCCAGGTTGCAGGAAAACACCTGCTTCTACAAAACAGAGTTGGGCTGAAGATGTTCTGGGCAGTCCTTGCGCCATCACAGGCTCTTTACGTGCCTGGCACCCTGCCTGAAAAGAGCATTCGGGGGCACTCAAAACCTTAGGCTCTCTTTGGACCTTCCACAAAGACTTGGGTAACCAATCCCATTTGCTTCCAAGTGCACTGAAGCTATGTCTAGAAAGAATTGCACTCTCCACTCTTTTTCAACTGACTTTTAAGCTCCAGACCAGTTGGAAGAGAAGACGGCCACTGGACAGTGGAGGGACAAAGAGGTGTGCAAGTAGCATTATGGACATTTGGCAGCGTTACAAGGACATGCAAGGCAGGAGTCGGGGAACTTGGTTTTGCTTGCTGACATTCAGCTGCAGACACAGAAGCGTGAAAAGGAATCAAGCTTTTTAGGATCCCTCAGCAAGACAAAAGATTCTCTTCACTAGAAATTTGACCATCACGTGCTGTAGGCACTCCAAACTGCGTGTTCCCCCGCTACTAACTGCGTGGGGAAAAGACGGGGGTGCGGGAAAAAGACGGGGGCACGGGGAAAGATGGGGGCGTGGGAAAAGACGGGGCGCGGGAACCGACAGGGGCGCGGGAACCGACGGGGGTGCGGGAACCGAGGGGGGCGTGGGAACCGAGGGGGGCGTGGGAACCAATGGGGGCACGGGAACCGACGGGGCGTGGGAACCGAGGGGGTCGCGGGAACCGAGAGGGGCGTGGGAACCGATGGGGGCGCGGGAACCGACGGGGGCGTGGGAACCGATGGGGGCACGGGAACAAAGGGGGGCGTGGGAACCGAGGGGGGCGTGGGAACCAATGGGGGCACGGGAACCAACGGGGCGTGGGAACCGAGGGGGTCGCGGGAACCGAGGGGGGCGTGGGAACCGATGGGGGCGTGGGAACTGACGGGGGCGTGGGAACCAATGGGGGCACGGGAACCGACGGGGGCGTGGGAACCAAGGGGGGTGCGGGAAACAACGGGGGCGTGGGAACCGACGGGGCGTGGGAACAGACAGGAGCACGGGAAGAGACGGGAGCGCGGGAAGAGACTGGGGCGCGGGAAGAGATGCTGGCGTGGGAAGAGACGGGGGCGTGGGAAGAGACGGGGGCGCGGGAAAAAGACTTCAGGGTTAACACCAAAGTTGACAGTGAGGCAATCCTGTTCAACAAAAGTCTGACCCAAACTTGCCAGATTGTCTCTACACAGTTGTAAGCTCCTGGAACAACAGAGAAGGGATTTGAAAAGGAAATTTAGCCTTATTCCATTTAGCCTTGCTTTAGGAGATGGCAATCACTAGTTTCTTCCCTCTCAGCTTTTTACAAAGAGACTTTTCTTACAAACCGGTTACGGACAAGTCACCATGGTACCTGGCGTAGGCACTCGTTGGCAACTAAAGCATCAGGAGAAACATCTGTCTGATGACACGCTGGGCACCTCTCTGCCTCAGATTCCAGCTGTGCTCTTCTACTACCTCTCAAGAATCGGAATCATCCAAATAGTTTTTAGCCAAACTAAGGAAATTTGCGGGGTTCCAATCAATTATAAAAACCCGTAGATGATGAATGGGTGAACATGGTCTTGAATTGAGAGCACGAAGCTGCAAATATTCAACAGTGTAAAAAATTGCTAGCATGCAGCAAAGAACTGGACAGTTTTGATATTTCCCTCTCGTAACATTTGGAGAGGTAGACTAGGCCGTGTCTTGATGTTTCGGCTAGTCTTTTTTCCACTCTCCAGTACAGTGAGAAGGCCCCAAGCTCAAGCTTCATGAATAAAACCCATCTCAAAAAACTATTACCAGGCTCGACTTCTGAAGGTTTTCACCACCTCTCCCCTGGAGAAGAAGGTGCATTAAATGCCTAACTAGCCCTTTGTTGCAGACCACACTAAGGCACCAGAGATGCCTATGTAAGTCTGGAGGAGAGACAGGGCTGTGGACAAACTAAACGCCTTCAGTATCCAATACTCTAATCCCCTGCACAATGAGGCACTCTTCTCAGACTCGTCCTTCCGCATGGAAGGAGGATTTCACTAGATACCTGACAAGGGAAAAAAGCTTGTTGCCTTTTTTTTTCCCTTTAGACGCTTTCCTACTCAGGGTATACTTCAGTATTAAACAGAACTGGGAAGAAAGTCATTTCGTTCTCTCCTATTGCTGCTTTCACAAGATCACCTGTGATGTTTTAAATTAACAAACATGGGACTAACACATTCGTCGCAAGAACTCTGTCCACAGCAGGCAAGAACAACTGCACCGCTCATTGTAGCGTTACAAATGAGACAGAACAACTCATCTGGAATAGGATCGGAGGAGGAGGAGGAGGAGGAGGAGGAGGAGGACGGCCTCTCCGGTAAAGAGGGAGGCTTTTCCTTCTTTCCTCTAGCATAAGCTTCCCTGGAGCGGGGGTGGGGAAGGAAAAAGAAAAAAGTTAAAGATGGGTAAAGGAAAACTTTTCTAGGCTTTGGATTTTATCCAAGGAAGGTAAGAGATGGAATTCTTCTCGCTCCACAGGAGCCTGCTAAAATGGAGGCATTTAGTTTAAACCACTTCCCTGGAGCCACACCACTACAAGAGGGAGGGGGGAACAACTTCCCTTCTGCAGAACTCTCCCATTCCTTGCATCAACTACGAAATTACCTCCAACTACAACAATCATTTCTCCACAGCTCCAAATCAGCTGAAATGTATCCCACCTCTCCGTCGCCAGACGGGAAATGGCAATTGCAGGCGCAGGATGAAGTTAGCCTCCTACTAATTACTTTTGAGAACTGCAAGAAGTCTACCTTACAGCTGCTACAAAAGGAGATCCCTGACAGAAAAACACAAGTGCTACCGAGTGCATTGTCAAACAGCCACTGCTGTCAGCACCCAGGAGGATTCTCTTAGTTGAGTGCAACAGGAAAACTTCACTCTGTTTCACACATGGGATCGGATAAAAGGCAGAGACGGGGGAAGCCTCAGGCCGACAGCTACTTGTTCAAGTTTGCCAGAAGCCTTTGAAACATGAACAGAAGCAAAAGGCGCTTTCAAAGAGAACCACTCCCCTCCAAACACTACCAAAATGGTTGCCAGAAAGACGCATTCTTAGCGTACCACCACTTCAAGCAACTGCCAGGGGCATCGACAGCAGCACCACCCTCGTTTAAGACTAGAAAGCATCACAGATAGGAAGGTTAAGATACAACGACAAGGCTTCCTCCCCCGTAATTACAGACGCTGGCCAACTTGCTTGCATTGCCACGCAGACATTTACGCGTGCTTTCTCTCGTTCCCTTTTGGGTCAGTCCCATTAATTCCATACTTACGCATGAAGAGTTGGTATCGCGTATTTGCCAGCGTTTGTCACCAGAGCGCCCTCGGGACTGGGAGCTTTCACCTCCAGCATCAAACTCCTTGGAATCCCTGTGCTCTTCTTCATTCCGGGAACACGCTCAAAATCTTTCTCCTGTTAAGCAAAGAAATGCAGACATAGCTCACCTCAAGACCCACACCTCAAAGGACATTTCCATGATTCTTTGAAGCACCAAAACCCTTTCATCCTCTCCTTTTACCTCGCCTCAGGCTTCCTCGACTGAAAGACTTCTTTTCCTCACTGAATAGAGCCGGGATGCTCCAAAGCCTTGAGCAGGGTTTTGAACTCAGTCGACATGCTTGGGCTTAACTGACGGTTCCTTAAGGGTGCAACATCCCTTGGCTCACCACCCACCCCGAGAACAGACACAAACCCGCTCCTCCTCCAAAGCGCAATTCACAGTGAGGGCTCCATTCAGGGCTCTCACTCACTCACGGCACAAACCGCTAGACGTGAAGGCTGAATTCAGACCTCAGGCATATACATTCAGTCACTAACATGCAATACCGGCATCAAGACGTGACGGTAGCATCGTAGCTTTGCTTTTCTCTTTGGCGGAAGCATTGGCTTCAGCCACACTGCCAGTCTCCTTAACGCCTAACTAGTTGACACACCCATTAGAAACACACTGAAGCCCACACAGCCAAAGACAACACCACTCACCCAAGCCTCTAAAGAGCAGCACAACGCTAGCCCAGGTTGCAGGAAAACACCTGCTTCTACAAAACAGAGTTGGGCTGAAGATGTTCTGGGCAGTCCTTGCGCCATCACAGGCTCTTTACGTGCCTGGCACCCTGCCTGAAAAGAGCATTCGGGGGCACTCAAAACCTTAGGCTCTCTTTGCACCTTCCACAAAGACTTGGGTAACCAATCCCATTTGCTTCCAAGTGGACTGAAGCTATGTCTAGAAAGAATTGCACTCTCCACTCTTTTTCAACTGACTTTTAAGCTCCAGACCAGTTGAAAGAGAAGACGGCCACTGGACACTGGAGGGACAAAGAGGTGTGCAAGTAGCATTATGGACATTTGGCAGCATTACAAGGACACGCAAGGCAGGAGTCGGGGAACTTGGTTTTGCTTGCTGACATTCAGCTGCAGACACAGAAGCGTGAAAAGGAATCAAGCTTTTTAGGATCCCTCAGCAAGACAAAAGATTCTCTTCACTAGAAATTTGACCATCACGTGCTGTAGGCACTCCAAACTGCGTGTTCCCCCGCTACTAACTGCGTGGGGAAAAGACGGGGGTGCGGGAAAAAGACGGGGGCACGGGGAAAGATGGGGGCGTGGGAAAAGACGGGGCGCGGGAACCGACAGGGGCGCGGGAACCGACGGGGGTGCGGGAACCGAGGGGGGCGTGGGAACCGAGGGGGGCGTGGGAACCAATGGGGGCGCGGGAACCGACGGGGCGTGGGAACCGAGGGGGTCGCGGGAACCGAGAGGGGCGTGGGAACCGATGGGGGCGCGGGAACCGACGGGGGCGTGGGAACCGATGGGGGCACGGGAACAAAGGGGGGCGTGGGAACCGAGGGGGGCGTGGGAACCAATGGGGGCACGGGAACCAACGGGGCGTGGGAACCGAGGGGGTCGCGGGAACCGAGGGGGGCGCGGGAACCGAGGGGGGCGTGGGAACTGACGGGGGCGTGGGAACCAATGGGGGCACGGGAACCGACGGGGGCGTGGGAACCAAGGGGGGTGCGGGAAACAACGGGGGCGTGGGAACCGACGGGGCGTGGGAACAGACAGGAGCACGGGAAGAGACGGGAGCGCGGGAAGAGACTGGGGCGCGGGAAGAGACGCTGGCGTGGGAAGAGACGGGGGCGCGGGAAGAGACGGGGGCGCGGGAAAAGGACTTCAGTGTTAACACCAAAGTTGACAGTGAGGCAATCCTGTTCAACAAAAGTCTGACCCAAACTTGCCAGATTGTCTCTACAGAGTTGTAAGCTCCTGGAACAACAGAGAAGGGATTTGAAAAGGAAATTTAGCCTTATTCCATTTAGCCTCGCTTTAGGAGATGGCAATCACTAGTTTCTTCCCTCTCAGCTTTTTACAAAGAGACTTTTCTTACAAACCGTTTACGGACAAGTCACCATGGTACCTGGCGTAGGCACTCGTTGGCAACTAAAGCATCAGGAGAAACATCTGTCTGATGACACGCTGGGCACCTATCTGCCTCAGATTCCAGCTGTGCTCTTCTACTACCTCTCAAGAATCGGAATCATCCAAATAGTTTTTAGCCAAACTAAGGAAATTTGCGGGGTTCCAATCAATTATAAAAACCCGTATATGATGAATGGGTGAAGATGGTCTTGAATTGAGAGCACGAAGCTGCAAATATTCAACAGTGTAAAAAATTGCTAGCATGCAGCAAAGAACTGGACAGTTTTGATATTTCCCTCTCGTAACATTTGGAGAGGTAGACTAGGCCGTGTCTTGATGTTTCGGCTAGTCTTTTTTCCACTCTCCAGTACAGTGAGAAGGCCCCAAGCTCAAGCTTCATGAATAAAACCCATCTCAAAAAACTATTACCAGGCTCGACTTCTGAAGGTTTTCACCACCTCTCCCCTGGAGAAGAAGGTGCATTAAATGCCTAACTAGCCCTTTGTTGCAGACCACACTAAGGCACCAGAGATGCCTATGGAAGTCTGGAGGAGAGACAGGGCTGTGGACAAACTAAATGCCTTCAGTATCCAATACTCTAATCCCCTGCACAATGAGGCACTCTTCTCAGACTCGTCCTTCCGCATGGAAGGAGGATTTCACTAGATACCTGACAAGGGAAAAAAGCTTGCTGCCTTTTTTTTTCCCTTTAGACGCTTTCCTACTCAGGGTATACTTCAGTATTAAACAGAACTGGGAAGAAAGTCATTTCGTTCTCTCCTATTGCTGCTTTCACAAGATCACCTGTGATGTTTTAAATTAACAAACATGGGACTAACACATTCGTCGCAAGAACTCTGTCCACAGCAGGCAAGAGCAACTGCACCGGTCATTGTAGCATTACAAATGAGACAGAACAACTCATCTGGAATAGGATCGGAGGAGGAGGAGGAGGAGGAGGAGGAGGAGGACGGCCTCTCCGGTAAAGAGGGAGGCTTTTCCTTCTTTCCTCTAGCATAAGCTTCCCTGGAGCGGGGGTGGGGAAGGAAAAAGAAAAAAGTTAAAGATGGGTAAAGGAAAACTTTTCTAGGCTTTGGATTTTATCCAAGGAAGGTAAGAGATGGAATTCTTCTCGCTCCACAGGAGCCTTCTAAAATGGAGGCATTTAGTTTAAACCACTTCCCTGGAGCCACACCACTACAAGAGGGAGGGGGGAACAACTTCCCTTCTGCAGAACTCTCCCATTCCTTGCATCAACTACGAAATTACCTCCGACTACAACAATCATTTCTCCACAGCTCCAAATCAGCTGAAACGAATCCCACCTCTCCGTCGCCAGACGGGAAATGGCAATTGCAGGCGCAGGATGAAGTTAGCCTCCTACTCATTACATTTGAGAACTGCAAGAAGTCTACCTTACAGCTGCTACAAAAGGAGATCCCTGACAGAAAAACACAAGTGCTACCGAGTGCATTGTCAAACAGCCACTGCTGTCAGCACCCAGGAGGATTCTCTTAGTTGAGTGCAACAGGAAAACTTCACTCTGTTTCACACATGGGATCGGATAAAAGGCAGAGACGGGGGAAGCCTCAGGCCGACAGCTACTTGTTCAAGTTTGCCAGAAGCCTTTGAAACATGAACAGAAGCAAAAGGCGCTTTCAAAGAGAACCACTCCCCTCCAAACACTACCAAAATGGTTGCCAGAAAGACGCATTCTTAGCGTACCACCACTTCAAGCAACTGCCAGGGGCATCGACAGCAGCACCACCCTCGTTTAAGACTAGAAAGCATCACAGATAGGAAGGTTAAGATACAACGACAAGGCTTCCTCCCCCGTAATTACAGACGCTGGCCAACTTGCTTGCATTGCCACGCAGACATTTACGCGTGCTTTCTCTCGTTCCCTTTTGGGTCAGTCCCATTAATTCCATACTTACGCATGAAGAGTTGGTATCGCACATTTGCCAGCGTTTGTCACCAGAGCGCCCTCGGGACTGGGAGCTTTCACCTCCAGCATCAAACTCCTTGGAATCCCTGTGCTCTTCTTCATTCCGGGAACACGCTCAAAATCTTTCTCCTGTTAAGCAAAGAAATGCAGACATAGCTCACCTCAAGACCCACACCTCAAAGGACATTTCCATGATTCTTTGAAGCACCAAAACCCTTTCATCCTCTCCTTTTACCTCGCCTCAGGCTTCCTCGACTGAAAGACTTCTTTTCCTCACTGAATAGAGCCGGGATGCTCCAAAGCCTTGAGCAGGGTTTTGAACTCAGTCGACATGCTTGGGCTTAACTGACGGTTCCTTAAGGGTGCAACATCCCTTGGCTCACCACCCACCCCGAGAACAGACACAAACCCGCTCCTCCTCCAAAGCGCAATTCACAGTGAGGGCTCCATTCAGGGCTCTCACTCACTCACGGCACAAACCGCTAGACGTGAAGGCTGAATTCAGACCTCACGCAGATACATTCAGTCACTAACATGCAATACCGGCATCAAGACGTGACGGTAGCATCGTAGCTTTGGTTTTCTCTTCGGCGGAAGCATTGGCTTCACCCACACTGCCAGTCTCCTTAACGCCTAACTAGCTGACACACCCAGTAGAAACACAGGTAAGCCCACACAGCCAAAGACAACACCACTCACCCAAGCCTCTAAAGAGCAGCACAACGCTAGCCCAGGTTGCAGGAAAACACCTGCTTCTACAAAACAGAGTTGGGCTGAAGATGTTCTGGGCAGTCCTTGCGCCATCACAGGCTCTTTACGTGCCTGGCACCCTGCCTGAAAAGAGCATTCGGGGGCACTCAAAACCTTAGGCTCTCTTTGGACCTTCCACAAAGACTTGGGTAACCAATCCCATTTGCTTCCAAGTGCACTGAAGCTATGTCTAGAAAGAATTGCACTCTCCACTCTTTTTCAACTGACTTTTAAGCTCCAGACCAGTTGGAAGAGAAGACGGCCACTGGACAGTGGAGGGACAAAGAGGTGTGCAAGTAGCATTATGGACATTTGGCAGCGTTACAAGGACACGCAAGGCAGGAGTCGGGGAAATTGGTTTTGCTTGCTGACATTCAGCTGCAGACACAGAAGCGTGAAAAGGAATCAAGCATTTTAGGATCCCTCAGCAAGACAAAAGATTCTCTTCACTAGAAATTTCACCATCACGTGCTGTAGGCACTCCAAACTGCGTGTTCCCCCGCTACTAACTGCGTGGGGAAAAGACGGGGGTGCGGGAAAAAGACGGGGGCACGGGGAAAGATGGGGGCGTGGGAAAAGACGGGGCGCGGGAACCGACAGGGGCGCGGGAACCGACGGGGGTGCGGGAACCGAGGGGGGCGTGGGAACCGAGGGGGGCGTGGGAACCAATGGGGGCACGGGAACCGACGGGGCGTGGGAACCGAGGGGGTCGCGGGAACCGAGAGGGGCGTGGGAACCGATGGGGGCGCGGGAACCGACGGGGGCGTGGGAACCGATGGGGGCACGGGAACAAAGGGGGGCGTGGGAACCGAGGGGGGCGTGGGAACCAATGGGGGCACGGGAACCAACGGGGCGTGGGAACCGAGGGGGTCGCGGGAACCGAGGGGGGCGCGGGAACCGAGGGGGGCACGGGAACCGAGGGGGGCGTGGGAACTGACGGGGGCGTGGGAACCAATGGGGGCACGGGAACCGACGGGGGCGTGGGAACCAAGGGGGGTGCGGGAAACAACGGGGGCGTGGGAACCGACGGGGCGTGGGAACAGACAGGAGCACGGGAAGAGACGGGAGCGCGGGAAGAGACTGGGGCGCGGGAAGAGATGCTGGCGTGGGAAGAGACGGGGGCGTGGGAAGAGACGGGGGCGCGGGAAAAAGACTTCAGGGTTAACACCAAAGTTGACAGTGAGGCAATCCTGTTCAACAAAAGTCTGACCCAAACTTGCCAGATTGTCTCTACACAGTTGTAAGCTCCTGGAACAACAGAGAAGGGATTTGAAAAGGAAATTTAGCCTTATTCCATTTAGCCTTGCTTTAGGAGATGGCAATCACTAGTTTCTTCCCTCTCAGCTTTTTACAAAGAGACTTTTCTTACAAACTGTTTACGGACAAGTCACCATGGTACCTGGCGTAGGCACTCGTTGGCAACTAAAGCATCAGGAGAAACATCTGTCTGATGACACGCTGGGCACCTCTCTGCCTCAGATTCCAGCTGTGCTCTTCTACTACCTCTCAAGAATCGGAATCATCCAAATAGTTTTTAGCCAAACTAAGGAAATTTGCGGGGTTCCAATCAATTATAAAAACCCGTAGATGATGAATGGGTGAACATGGTCTTGAATTGAGAGCACGAAGCTGCAAATATTCAACAGTGTAAAAAATTGCTAGCATGCAGCAAAGAACTGGACAGTTTTGATATTTCCCTCTCGTAACATTTGGAGAGGTAGACTAGGCCGTGTCTTGATGTTTCGGCTAGTCTTTTTTCCACTCTCCAGTACAGTGAGAAGGCCCCAAGCTCAAGCTTCATGAATAAAACCCATCTCAAAAAACTATTACCAGGCTCGACTTCTGAAGGTTTTCACCACCTCTCCCCTGGAGAAGAAGGTGCATTAAATGCCTAACTAGCCCTTTGTTGCAGACCACACTAAGGCACCAGAGATGCCTATGTAAGTCTGGAGGAGAGACAGGGCTGTGGACAAACTAAACGCCTTCAGTATCCAATACTCTAATCCCCTGCACAATGAGGCACTCTTCTCAGACTCGTCCTTCCGCATGGAAGGAGGATTTCACTAGATACCTGACAAGGGAAAAAAGCTTGCTGCCTTTTTTTTTCCCTTTAGACGCTTTCCTACTCAGGGTATACTTCAGTATTAAACAGAACTGGGAAGAAAGTCATTTCGTTCTCTCCTATTGCTGCTTTCACAAGATCACCTGTGATGTTTTAAATTAACAAACATGGGACTAACACATTCGTCGCAAGAACTCTGTCCACAGCAGGCAAGAACAACTGCACCGCTCATTGTAGCGTTACAAATGAGACAGAACAACTCATCTGGAATAGGATCGGAGGAGGAGGAGGAGGAGGAGGAGGAGGAGGACGGCCTCTCCGGTAAAGAGGGAGGCTTTTCCTTCTTTCCTCTAGCATAAGCTTCCCTGGAGCGGGGGTGGGGAAGGAAAAAGAAAAAAGTTAAAGATGGGTAAAGGAAAACTTTTCTAGGCTTTGGATTTTATCCAAGGAAGGTAAGAGATGGAATTCTTCTCGCTCCACAGGAGCCTGCTAAAATGGAGGCATTTAGTTTAAACCACTTCCCTGGAGCCACACCACTACAAGAGGGAGGGGGGAACAACTTCCCTTCTGCAGAACTCTCCCATTCCTTGCATCAACTACGAAATTACCTCCGACTACAACAATCATTTCTCCACAGCTCCAAATCAGCTGAAATGTATCCCACCTCTCCGTCGCCAGACGGGAAATGGCAATTGCAGGCGCAGGATGAAGTTAGCCTCCTACTAATTACTTTTGAGAACTGCAAGAAGTCTACCTTACAGCTGCTACAAAAGGAGATCCCTGACAGAAAAACACAAGTGCTACCGAGTGCATTGTCAAACAGCCACTGCTGTCAGCACCCAGGAGGATTCTCTTAGTTGAGTGCAACAGGAAAACTTCACTCTGTTTCACACATGGGATCGGATAAAAGGCAGAGACGGGGGAAGCCTCAGGCCGACAGCTACTTGTTCAAGTTTGCCAGAAGCCTTTGAAACATGAACAGAAGCAAAAGGCGCTTTCAAAGAGAACCACTCCCCTCCAAACACTACCAAAATGGTTGCCAGAAAGACGCATTCTTAGCGTACCACCACTTCAAGCAACTGCCAGGGGCATCGACAGCAGCACCACCCTCGTTTAAGACTAGAAAGCATCACAGATAGGAAGGTTAAGATACAACGACAAGGCTTCCTCCCCCGTAATTACAGACGCTGGCCAACTTGCTTGCATTGCCACGCAGACATTTACGCGTGCTTTCTCTCGTTCCCTTTTGGGTCAGTCCCATTAATTCCATACTTACGCATGAAGAGTTGGTATCGCACATTTGCCAGCGTTTGTCACCAGAGCGCCCTCGGGACTGGGAGCTTTCACCTCCAGCATCAAACTCCTTGGAATCCCTGTGCTCTTCTTCATTCCGGGAACACGCTCAAAATCTTTCTCCTGTTAAGCAAAGAAATGCAGACATAGCTCACCTCAAGACCCACACCTCAAAGGACATTTCCATGATTCTTTGAAGCACCAAAACCCTTTCATCCTCTCCTTTTACCTCGCCTCAGGCTTCCTCGACTGAAAGACTTCTTTTCCTCACTGAATAGAGCCGGGATGCTCCAAAGCCTTGAGCAGGGTTTTGAACTCAGTCGACATGCTTGGGCTTAACTGACGGTTCCTTAAGGGTGCAACATCCCTTGGCTCACCACCCACCCCGAGAACAGACACAAACCCGCTCCTCCTCCAAAGCGCAATTCACAGTGAGGGCTCCATTCAGGGCTCTCACTCACTCACGGCACAAACCGCTAGACGTGAAGGCTGAATTCAGACCTCAGGCATATACATTCAGTCACTAACATGCAATACCGGCATCAAGACGTGACGGTAGCATCGTAGCTTTGCTTTTCTCTTTGGCGGAAGCATTGGCTTCAGCCACACTGCCAGTCTCCTTAACGCCTAACTAGTTGACACACCCATTAGAAACACACTGAAGCCCACACAGCCAAAGACAACACCACTCACCCAAGCCTCTAAAGAGCAGCACAACGCTAGCCCAGGTTGCAGGAAAACACCTGCTTCTACAAAACAGAGTTGGGCTGAAGATGTTCTGGGCAGTCCTTGCGCCATCACAGGCTCTTTACGTGCCTGGCACCCTGCCTGAAAAGAGCATTCGGGGGCACTCAAAACCTTAGGCTCTCTTTGGACCTTCCACAAAGACTTGGGTAACCAATCCCATTTGCTTCCAAGTGGACTGAAGCTATGTCTAGAAAGAATTGCACTCTCCACTCTTTTTCAACTGACTTTTAAGCTCCAGACCAGTTGAAAGAGAAGACGGCCACTGGACACTGGAGGGACAAAGAGGTGTGCAAGTAGCATTATGGACATTTGGCAGCATTACAAGGACACGCAAGGCAGGAGTCGGGGAACTTGGTTTTGCTTGCTGACATTCAGCTGCAGACACAGAAGCGTGAAAAGGAATCAAGCTTTTTAGGATCCCTCAGCAAGACAAAAGATTCTCTTCACTAGAAATTTGACCATCACGTGCTGTAGGCACTCCAAACTGCGTGTTCCCCCGCTACTAACTGCGTGGGGAAAAGACGGGGGTGCGGGAAAAAGACGGGGGCACGGGGAAAGATGGGGGCGTGGGAAAAGACGGGGCGCGGGAACCGACAGGGGCGCGGGAACCGACGGGGGTGCGGGAACCGAGGGGGGCGTGGGAACCGAGGGGGGCGTGGGAACCAATGGGGGCGCGGGAACCGACGGGGCGTGGGAACCGAGGGGGTCGCGGGAACCGAGAGGGGCGTGGGAACCGATGGGGGCGCGGGAACCGACGGGGGCGTGGGAACCGATGGGGGCACGGGAACAAAGGGGGGCGTGGGAACCGAGGGGGGCGTGGGAACCAATGGGGGCACGGGAACCAACGGGGCGTGGGAACCGAGGGGGTCGCGGGAACCGAGGGGGGCGCGGGAACCGAGGGGGGCGTGGGAACTGACGGGGGCGTGGGAACCAATGGGGGCACGGGAACCGACGGGGGCGTGGGAACCAAGGGGGGTGCGGGAAACAACGGGGGCGTGGGAACCGACGGGGCGTGGGAACAGACAGGAGCACGGGAAGAGACGGGAGCGCGGGAAGAGACTGGGGCGCGGGAAGAGACGCTGGCGTGGGAAGAGACGGGGGCGCGGGAAGAGATGGGGGCGCGGGAAAAGGACTTCAGTGTTAACACCAAAGTTGACAGTGAGGCAATCCTGTTCAACAAAAGTCTGACCCAAACTTGCCAGATTGTCTCTACACAGTTGTAAGCTCCTGGAACAACAGAGAAGGGATTTGAAAAGGAAATTTAGCCTTATTCCATTTAGCCTCGCTTTAGGAGATGGCAATCACTAGTTTCTTCCCTCTCAGCTTTTTACAAAGAGACTTTTCTTACAAACCGTTTACGGACAAGTCACCATGGTACCTGGCGTAGGCACTCGTTGGCAACTAAAGCATCAGGAGAAACATCTGTCTGATGACACGCTGGGCACCTCTCTGCCTCAGATTCCAGCTGTGCTCTTCTACTACCTCTCAAGAATCGGAATCATCCAAATAGTTTTTAGCCAAACTAAGGAAATTTGCGGGGTTCCAATCAATTATAAAAACCCGTAGATGATGAATGGGTGAATATGGTCTTGAATTGAGAGCACGAAGCTGCAAATATTCAACAGTGTAAAAAATTGCTAGCATGCAGCAAAGAACTGGACAGTTTTGATATTTCCCTCTCGTAACATTTGGAGAGGTAGACTAGGCCGTGTCTTGATGTTTCGGCTAGTCTTTTTTCCACTCTCCAGTACAGTGAGAAGGCCCCAAGCTCAAGCTTCATGAATAAAACCCATCTCAAAAAACCATTACCAGGCTCGACTTCTGAAGGTTTTCACCACCTCTCCCCTGGAGAAGAAGGTGCATTAAATGCCTAACTAGCCCTTTGTTGCAGACCACACTAAGGCACCAGAGATGCCTATGTAAGTCTGGAGGAGAGACAGGGCTGTGGACAAACTAAACGCCTTCAGTATCCAATACTCTAATCCCCTGCACAATGAGGCACTCTTCTCAGACTCGTCCTTCCGCATGGAAGGAGGATTTCACTAGATACCTGACAAGGGAAAAAAGCTTGCTGCCTTTTTTTTTCCCTTTAGACGCTTTCCTACTCAGGGTATACTTCAGTATTAAACAGAACTGGGAAGAAAGTCATTTCGTTCTCTCCTATTGCTGCTTTCACAAGATCACCTGTGATGTTTTAAATTAACAAACATGGGACTAACACATTCGTCGCAAGAACTCTGTCCACAGCAGGCAAGAACAACTGCACCGCTCATTGTAGCGTTACAAATGAGACAGAACAACTCATCTGGAATAGGATCGGAGGAGGAGGAGGAGGAGGAGGAGGAGGAGGACGGCCTCTCCGGTAAAGAGGGAGGCTTTTCCTTCTTTCCTCTAGCATAAGCTTCCCTGGAGCGGGGGTGGGGAAGGAAAAAGAAAAAAGTTAAAGATGGGTAAAGGAAAACTTTTCTAGGCTTTGGATTTTATCCAAGGAAGGTAAGAGATGGAATTCTTCTCGCTCCACAGGAGCCTTCTAAAATGGAGGCATTTAGTTTAAACCACTTCCCTGGAGCCACACCACTACAAGAGGGAGGGGGGAACAACTTCCCTTCTGCAGAACTCTCCCATTCCTTGCATCAACTACGAAATTACCTCCGACTACAACAATCATTTCTCCACAGCTCCAAATCAGCTGAAACGAATCCCACCTCTCCGTCGCCAGACGGGAAATGGCAATTGCAGGCGCAGGATGAAGTTAGCCTCCTACTAATTACTTTTGAGAACTGCAAGAAGTCTACCTTACAGCTGCTACAAAAGGAGATCCCTGACAGAAAAACACAAGTGCTACCGAGTGCATTGTCAAACAGCCACTGCTGTCAGCACCCAGGAGGATTCTCTTAGTTGAGTGCAACAGGAAAACTTCACTCTGTTTCACACATGGGATCGGATAAAAGGCAGAGACGGGGGAAGCCTCAGGCCGACAGCTACTTGTTCAAGTTTGCCAGAAGCCTTTGAAACATGAACAGAAGCAAAAGGCGCTTTCAAAGAGAACCACTCCCCTCCAAACACTACCAAAATGGTTGCCAGAAAGACGCATTCTTAGCGTACCACCACTTCAAGCAACTGCCAGGGGCATCGACAGCAGCACCACCCTCGTTTAAGACTAGAAAGCATCACAGATAGGAAGGTTAAGATACAACGACAAGGCTTCCTCCCCCGTAATTACAGACGCTGGCCAACTTGCTTGCATTGCCACGCAGACATTTACGCGTGCTTTCTCTCATTCCCTTTTGGGTCAGTCCCATTAATTCCATACTTACGCATGAAGAGTTGGTATCGCACATTTGCCAGCGTTTGTCACCAGAGCGCCCTCGGGACTGGGAGCTTTCACCTCCAGCATCAAACTCCTTGGAATCCCTGTGCTCTTCTTCATTCCGGGAACACGCTCAAAATCTTTCTCCTGTTAAGCAAAGAAATGCAGACATAGCTCACCTCAAGACCCACACCTCAAAGGACATTTCCATGATTCTTTGAAGCACCAAAACCCTTTCATCCTCTCCTTTTACCTCGCCTCAGGCTTCCTCGACTGAAAGACTTCTTTTCCTCACTGAATAGAGCCGGGATGCTCCAAAGCCTTGAGCAGGGTTTTGAACTCAGTCGACATGCTTGGGCTTAACTGACGGTTCCTTAAGGGTGCAACATCCCTTGGCTCACCACCCACCCCGAGAACAGACACAAACCCGCTCCTCCTCCAAAGCGCAATTCACAGTGAGGGCTCCATTCAGGGCTCTCACTCACTCACGGCACAAACCGCTAGACGTGAAGGCTGAATTCAGACCTCAGGCATATACATTCAGTCACTAACATGCAATACCGGCATCAAGACGTGACGGCAGCATCGTAGCTTTGATTTTCTCTTCGGCGGAAGCATTGGCTTCAGCCACACTGCCAGTCTCCTTAACACCTAACTAGCTGACACACCCATTAGAAACACACTGAAGCCCACACAGCCAAAGACAACACCACTCACCCAAGCCTCTAAAGAGCAGCACAACGCTAGCCCAGGTTGCAGGAAAACACCTGCTTCTACAAAACAGAGTTGGGCTGAAGATGTTCTGGGCAGTCCTTGCGCCATCACAGGCTCTTTACGTGCCTGGCACCCTGCCTGAAAAGAGCATTCGGGGGCACTCAAAACCTTAGGCTCTCTTTGCACCTTCCACAAAGACTTGGGTAACCAATCCCATTTGCTTCCAAGTGCACTGAAGCTATGTCTAGAAAGAATTGCACTCTCCACTCTTTTTCAACTGACTTTTAAGCTCCAGACCAGTTGAAAGAGAAGACGGCCACTGGACACTGGAGGGACAAAGAGGTGTGCAAGTAGCATTATGGACATTTGGCAGCATTACAAAGACACGCAAGGCAGGAGTCGGGGAACTTGGTTTTGCTTGCTGACATTCAGCTGCAGACACAGAAGCGTGAAAAGGAATCAAGCTTTTTAGGATCCCTCAGCAAGACAAAAGATTCTCTTCACTAGAAATTTGACCATCACGTGCTGTAGGCACTCCAAACTGCGTGTTCCCCCGCTACTCACTTCTTCATACTGTGTGATTTAACTACAGTAAGCACAGCCTGCAGTTTTTCCCAGTTGACTGTGTCCTTTTAACACACAAATTGTCACATAGACCTTATCCAGAACTAGATCTTCACATTATTGAAGCCAGCTGATTTTTTTTTAAGTAGTATTTGTTCAAATGTTTTTATTACACACTGGTCCAGATACCAGCAGGGTCTAAGGGAGTGACTCTAAATGATTTGGACCTTCAAACACCTATCATTCAGATCAACCACTCATGTTTTTCTTCTTATATGCATTCATTCACAAAAGCAACCAACGAGTTTCAACGTTTTATTAAATGGTTGCTTCATAGGGACAGTTTTTTCTCAACAGTAACATAATCGAGATCGACATCTATGAAAGCGTGTCCATTAACATTTACAGAAAGCTTTATAGATACTTGACTAATTTGTTTGAACCCAAATGGTTTACAAAACACATCCAAAACCCACAAAACATTACTAGGAAGAGACCAAAACTCAAATACGGCATTTCATACGTACTAATAATCAAACAGAAACCTTTGAACAACACATTGCCTCCATGCTAAGCCACTCTGCACTAAAGAGGTTAGAGTAAGTAACCGTTTTGAGCTGCTTTATTGTTATGTTCCTGCATTTTTTGGAAATGCTTAAATTTTCTCGAAATTTTAAATGAGTACGCCACTTGGACAGTTTTTCACATTTTAGAGTAAAACTTCACATGAGTTTACGGAACCACGGACACGTTTAGGGACAGCACTAATGGAGACCAATTTCTTTTGGTGGCTACCTTCCAAACTAATTTCTTTTTTTTTTTTTTTCTTCCCAAGGGTCCACAATTTAATTTCTGCAGTGAGAGAGGGAAGAAGTTACCAGTGGGAAGAGATTTCTCTTTCTTGGAAATGAACTCCAGCCTTTATTTTCAGAAGAAAGAACTAGCTCCTCTGCATTAGGCCCTGCCTCCTCCAATCTTTGTCACTTGAAAGACTAGGAATTTAATTGGCTAGCACTATGCCTTTTCCCAAAGTGCCATCGCTAGTGCTTTCCCAGACAAAGTTACACACTGTTGAGCAAAAAATGCCAGCAGTTCCATAGCAAAACATGGCATTACAACAGTTTCAGCAGGTCACATCTGCTAATATGCCACACATACCCATTGGTATATTCCTAGAAACAATTCGGTACATTTACACAAGTTACACAGTCTGCGCTCAAACCAATCAGATTGTGTTGTCCACTGTCTGTACACTACAATTTATGAAATTGTGCAGCATTCAAAGAATGGATCTACAGTGACTAGAAGTTCAAAAACAGCCAGGCAATTGTCCACGTTCCAGAAACGCTTCTGTTGTGGCTGTTGCAAACCCCCCTGAAATGTCCGTAACTTACAGCCAATTAAATTCTTCTGTAAAAATTGTGGTAGCTTCCAACGCAAAATTAACGAAACGTATGAAAAATGGTAAAGAGCTTCTGAAGGGTTTCTTCTTTGTGCCTTGAAGATGAGTAATACTGCAACATTACGCTGAGGCTGATAAGGTACTCCCCTTCTATCTTCCCAACTGGGAGCTACTCTTTACAGGATAGTATCAAAAGATACACACTTCTCAAAGTCACAATAAATACTTTAAATTATTAAATATTAAATTACAGTTTTCTTCACATGACAACAGTTACCCAGCTATAGATCACAGTAGAACATTTGAAAATACAAAGCAAAGACTTTTTTTTGTGAACTATTGGACAAGAATATCTATATCTACCTTAATAAGCTGGGCCAGAGAAAGAGACGCAGAAGAGTCATCAATCTGTTCACAAAAAAGTAAACACATATTCAAGTTCTACAATCAAAACATAGCCATAGTTAACCTTTACTGTAGTCTGAAAGTCTGCGCTATATCCTCCGAGGGTCACTGAAAGGGGCATTTCCAACCTAGTGTAATTTGGATTCGTTCAAAACAAAGTCCAAAGCTATGACAGCTCAAGAGTGCCTATGTGGTTCATGAGAAGAAACTAAAATAAGCAAACCCACCTGAGACCAACTTAGTGCTCCACAATATCTCAGAGAGGGACCCTTGGCAAATGCTCACAACTGCTTACAAGTCGAAGGGGTAAGGAAGCTGTCCGTTTCCAGCTAAAGAGGATTTTTAAAAAATACTGCAGTTTATTTGAGAAGGAAGCACCATTACAGGAAACTTATTTTCCGTGTAGTTTGCAAATTAATCAGTACATGTCTCATCATGGATAAATGCACACAATAGAGTTGCCTGTCAAAAGAAAGCACAGGCACATCAGCCCTGAAACATGAACTCTGCCCCTCCCGTCACTAAGTTTAAAAATGCCAAACTCACCATACCTCACGAGACCCAAATAAAAACACCAATCCAAAACATCACCCATAAAAGTAACCCACCACTTTGTCTACAAAGAAATAAACTGCTCCAATTCTTGAAATACAGGTATTTCCCATGACAGAGGAGCCTATCAAAACTGAGAAAACTCATTTCTTGTATTTTATTAGACCCCAGGCCATACTATCCAAATTAGTTTGGCAAGTGTGAGAATAGATATTATTCTCCTTGCTATCAGACCAAACCCAATTTTGGATGATGATGAAAACATGGATTCAGAGCACAGTCCTGTCATTTTTTTCTCCATTGCAACCACACTCCTCCCTCCCAGCTGCCTACTGGAACAGCTTGCAGGAATGAAGTCCTCAGGCCACTAGTTAGTAACGGACTGCAGTGTTTAATATCACCTCAATTACACAGCTTGAGGAACAAATACCCAACTATTTAAGGACATGAAAAGGAACCATTTAGCTGCACAGAACTGTCTGCAAAACGTATGGGATAGGTTGGTTTTGGTATTTGTTTGAACCCCCAAGTCAAAAGAAAGAAACAGTACCAAGTCGAACAATAATGGTTTCTCAGTGGTTTCTGATAACATTTTCAAAAACCATTAAGCAAAATAAGTATTTAAAACCAAAAGCTGAGGGATACAGAGTGAAAAGGACAAAAAATACACTCCAAATAATTTTTATTGCAAGAAACAAAAAGCACACACCAACCTATACAAACATACGCATTACAAGCTATAGACAGACAGATGGAGAACATGGCACCATGTTCAGTTGTGCAAACCTTGAACCTACATGATCTAAAAACGATCATACGTTATCTGTACAACACAAAGTCATACAGGAAATATTCTAGCATATTCCATATGAAATGCAAGGCATTACTAGGCACAAATACCAATATTCACATTAGAACTGTGCAAATGATAGCATTACTCAGTTCTTCCTAGGCTGAATCAAAGACATTGTATTTACAACATAGACTACATTTTACTGGAAATTATACTAAGGCACTGTTTGGAAAATTCATACAAGGCTACATTGTTTAGAGGTAAGTGCAGTGTGTAGAAAACAGTGTGAGGTTGTGGTTTTACATACGGCTTTTGATGTTCCACTCACTGGCTCAGTTCGACTTCTAGAAGAAGAAATAAAGGTGATCAGAACTTAAAATAAAGCACTGGTACCCAACAGAAAGCAGTGAAAACAGACTGTAAAACCTGAGCATCAAAACATTATGTTCTGATAGTCTAGTGAATGTGCAAATTTATTCGTATACATAAACTGTTCTCTCTCGGTACAGTCAGTGCAACTAAAAAAAACCCCCAAATCCCATTTCTGCTTTGTCACCAATTACCCTAAGACTTTCAGATATCTACCATGCTTAGCCATGAAAGTGCCAAAATACCAAATGCGTTACATATGCTATATTGACTCAAAATAGTAGCAGAAATGTCACCTGAAAGCAGTTCCTAGGGTTTTGTGTGATTGAGGATGCCCCGTGACAAAAAAAAAAGGTCTTAATTGCCAGAACTTGCTTTAAGATAATCTTAAAAATGCTACAATATTTTAGGAAATATTTATTACATTTGAAAACTGTATTTTTTTTGAAAAACATTTTTTTTTTTAAAAACCACAAGCTAATAACATCTCCTAATTGTGGTGGAGAGGCATCGCTTTAAGAAGGCTGGAAAACATGACCATTCAAACAATGCTAACGTAGCTGATATAGAACTGGACTGTATGAATACATAAATGACAGCAGGAATCCTGTAGTCAGGATTGCATTTGAATTTCTGTAATTTTAATCAAGACACCTGATTCTCTGTCCTCTGTAAATCTTAGGAATACGGAATTAAAACCTGGAGCACAGATATCAGCTGAGAGTAAAAACGGACTTCGAAAGATAACTAGCACCATTTGGTAACGTGCTAAACTGCTTACTGAGTTTCAGGTTGGGAAAGGATTAACCATTCCTTCATTGTCCTCGCACAAAAGGCAATACGCTTTAGGATATTGTTCTTTTTCTCTTGCCTGAAACGGACATGGTCTTTAGGAAACTCACAGGAATCACTTATGAACGGAACCTCTGGTTTGCATGGTTCGCCAGCTGGCAACCCTTGGTCTTCCTCTACAGCTAGTGTGCAAAAACCCAGATGTGGGGCATAAGAATACCTGCCAGATCCCGCCCCCTCTCCTCCAAAAGCAAGAAATAGTCCAACACTGAGACTCAGACTCTTCTGAGATGGGAACAAATTAGAAGTTTACACTACAATGCCTATCTGTCTTTCCTAGAAAAGCAAACACATAGAAGAAGGAACCTCCCCACGCAGAGGGAACAGGATCTACAGCTTGGCTCTCAGAAAAATCAACCCCAAGAACAAACCCAAGAGGATCATCTTCAAAGTTACCATTGTTGCAGTTTGAGCCCCATGTCCCAGCAGGCCTAGAAATGTAAGTCTACTTTGGGACAGACACATTAAAATCTACCCCATGACGACACAAATGAACAGCAGCTTTCACAAGAAAGATACAACCGGAATGCCTCTGTAAGCTAATAGCCAGAAAAAAAGCTAACACACTGAAACCCCTCACAAGGAATACAATGCTTTATGGATACTTACCTGACATATGTTTTGCTGGTAGCTTTAACTCCTCCAGCAGGGAGTCTTCGAACAATTACTGATGAGTTCCTCGGAATCAGGCCGTTCTCATCTGTGTATTCTGAAAACAACACAAATACAGAAAAAAACATGAGTCGATTTGTAAGAACGTATAGTCATATGGAATTACACAGCACTTCAGAGAATCCCTTTACAGATAGAAAAGCAAAATTTTATAGGTAACATTGCGCTTGTATCGTCTCAACACACTAACAGGACCTTTCAAGAAATCTTCAGGTTTGATAATCAAACACAAGCAGCACAACCTTCTTCTTTTTTTTTTCAATAGTGGGAATGCCAACAGCAAAACGGTCTCAAAGGTCACTAAAGGAGAGTCTGCTAATGCATGAGGTTCTTTCCTGATCTAGCTTCAGTTGCTTTTGCTTCTGTTAGGCTACAAAACCAATCCATCTCTGGAGAAAAACAAAGCACAGCAAAGTCTCACCTGCATAAACCAGATTCTAAAGTCTGACTCGCTTGCCCTGCAACAAAACAGGCACTTAGCTAAAGCATGACAACTCTGCGCCATTGCTTTCAGAGCTGTTCACTAACAACGATTCCCCTATGCTGCTGGTGCTCAAGACTGACAGAACACACAAGAGAGCCTGCCATCTCTGTCTATTCCTTGGAGCTTAGTCCATCAGCAACCACACTTCTCAGCTGCGCAGGGCTTTACATTTAAATGGAAACAAAACTGGCAGTGCTAGAATTTGGATCGCAGGCGTTTGGGGGTTTTTTGAGCTTGCTTTCACAAGTAGGGCAGAATTGGCTCCAACTGAAGGGGTACTTCCCCTCCTAAGCTAATCCTCTAGTTTGAATTAACCAAAGGGACAGGAATTCGTTCGATTCACTTTTTGCAGAGCAGAGAGACGCAAACAAAATTCCTTACGAAGACAGCCTTGAAAAGCCTTTCGAAAACAGCGGGTGCCTGAAGCTATTCATGCTTTGCCTTGGCTTACACCATGTTAGTCTTTTGAAGAGGAGGAAAGCCTTCTGACCTTTCACATAAGGCCCAAACAAAAAAAACAACTATCTGACACACTGTGACTGAGTCAGCTCCAAAGGCAAGCATCTCTCCATAAGAATGGTTTTTCTATTGTTCTCACACAAGCTGGATATGACTAAATATATTTAAGTACTATCAGCAGCCATTCCCGGTAATCTGCCTACAGTTTTAAAAGCTAAAAGCCCTTACCTTTGCAGACCGATGGTCTGAAAACCAAAGATGCTGTCTATCTAGTCAAGCTCTCTCAGGGCAGTTTTGCTCAGTGGTCACACACAAAACAGGAATAGTTCACCATTAGTGCTCCAGTTCTCAGTATATTCCTCCTACAGGCAGGAACCTCTCTTAGACCAAAACACACCTTCCAGAAGACATGATTTCAACAAGGAAAGGAAAATGTTACTTCTCTTTCCAAATGACAGAAGGCTGCTTTGAAAACTGAGAAATCATTTAGCTGAAACGAACTCCTGATCTTCCCCCCTAGGGAACCGAACAGCAAGCTTCCTCTGGACTTCAGAGTACTTTCCAATTGTAGGAGAAAGGACTACTAATGAGGAGAACAGAAGCTTTTAGAGAAGTCATCTCCTGAAACCAACCCCTAGAGCTCTTCTCCAAAGGAAAACCTAACCCTTACACAGCCACCTGTCAAGAAAGGCCTGGATGGAGAAGGAGCTCAAACAGTACTGAGGCCCAGACAAACAACTGGGAGATCATGCCAGCTCCAGTTCTAGAAGCCCAAAGCAGCTGTTTCTACCTGCTGAACGGAGTCATACAGAGTATTCTTTCTGGTCCACATCACAAACCACTGGCTTAAGATTTCCGAGATGCAGGATAAGCAACAGTGGCTCCACAAAAAGGCAGGCGTTTGCTACGCCTGTGCCGAACTGAGGATCGTGGTAGTTCCGCAGAAGGTTACGAGTGGCAGCACCTCTCCTAGACAGAGACTGTACCTATGAGGACAGCAACCAATGCATTTCTTCACAAATTATGCAAGCCTGCAGGGGTCAATTGGAACATGCACAACAGGTGTCTGATGCAAAAAGAGGAATAAGTCCTCTTTTAGTATTTTGTGACAATTCATTGACCATTAGAAGAGAAGCAATGACATCTGCCTTCTGAAAAGACTACCCTTGCACGGGGGCGGGGGGAAGGGGGGGGGGAGAGAGAGAGAGAGAGATGCTTGTTTTCTATCTACTTGTTAAGTGCACAGTGAAGAGAGCTCCAGCCATCTAATAACAGACTGATATAAAAATGAATTCACCTTAAGAGTCAATCAGTGCGCATTTAAATGGACCAACTGAAGAGTGACAAGAGCTTGGGGAAGTAAAGGCTTTTTTGGCATAGGACACTTATCACGGCACATATTTGTATTGATTTTTGTATTGATTTTGTTAAAGGTGAAGTCAAACAATGTGGACTAACAAGTTAACTTTTTTTTTTTTTTAAGTAGGAAAGGACTGAAGCTGGAGCACAATTCCTGAAGCCCCTGGAAATTTTTGTTTGCTCGATTTGAATTTAACAGATACCAGCTTAGTGTAACAGCTCTCAGACTAAACTGGCATCTCCCGGCAGGAACCTGTTCCCCACGGGCAGCAACATCCTCTAGCAGAGACTTGGCAACTGCCAGGACCTGCAAAGCAGCGTCGCTCTGCCTCACCGCATGACTCTACATCTGCAAAGTGAGCAGTGACGACTTTTCACACTCGTCCCAGCAGAGCTCCAAGAGAAGCTCCAAGATAGTCCTTCTTTAACTTCACCTTTAGGCAACACCACATTTAACAGAACCTAGTGAAGCAGATACTTTGTCTCCGCTGGATTCTGATTCCATACGAAAACAAAGCAACACGCTTTGTAAAACTCCTACTATGTCTATTAGAGTAACACTTCATGCGGTCACATATTTATCAGCATGAAGTTTTCTTCTGCAACTTTGCTTCCCGTTCCTCACCTGCTAGAACAGAATCCACGTGTTTGGCCTATTTCAAAACACTTTTTCTTCTGGTGACGATAATTGGGCTCCGTCACAGTTTATTACCATCCAACATTCTGCTTTTAAGGCTCTGTTTTACACAGACCCAACTATCACAGGAGTGACGTCAGCCAGGTGGCCATTCAGCCTGCTAGCATTTGTCAAGCTGAAAGGACATTAGCAACTCAAGACAAAATTCAGAGACCCCTATGCAGCAAAGCCCTTAAAGCAAATGCAACATTTTTCACAAGCTCTTGACAATTTTCGTCACTACTACTAGAAGTAGTCTCTTCACCACAGCCATTCTCCTGAAAATAGTTTAAATACCTGTTGATAAACAGCCAGCTTTAGGTCCAACCACTTTAAAGGCTAGGGCTGAAGTTACAGTTACCGCAGCACACATATTCTTCTGTTCAAGTTTTAATACATGAAACAGGAAAAGGAAAACAAACACTAGTACGCATTTGAAAGAAAAGACTGTTGTAAGAGTGTCACAGAACCACAGAAAAAAGAAAACTAAGAAATTTAATGTGTAAGGAATGAAAACACAAGCCTCTCTCTTTCTGAAAAGTCACATCCCAAAGTCTTTAACTGCATTCAAACTTTTCAAGCTGGCAGACTACCAAACTGAAGTAGCATACTAAGGAATACGAAACCATTATCATCTCTGAGAATCAGGCACCATTTATTAGAATCAAAAGAATCTATGACTTCTCTAAGAACATTTCTGATGTATATTCACCATAAATGTTCTGCCATGAAACTTCAGGACTGCCCTGATACGGTTTACACGTAGTACGAGGGAAAAAAAACAACCACGGTTAGAAATGAAGGATGAAATCATGCTCAATAGCATCTGAATGACAATGTCTTTGGTGTAGACATGACGTTACATGAACATGAAATTCCAAAGTATAATTCAGATACAGAGAACACTCATGTGCAACACGGCTTTAAAGGGTCTGCAGAGATTATAACTCACAAAGACACCCTTGATCCAAGATGTTGCTAGGGAGCAGTTTCTGCAACAGCCACAAAACCAGTTTTCCAATGCAGTGGAGTAAAGCAAGTCGAAGACAAAATTAAGTCACCCAAACCACTTTTTTTCCTTCAAATGAGCCATCTGTTCTATTTCTATCGCTTTCAGCTTTCTCCGCCAGATTTCAAACAAATCTGGCAAGTTTGTTATTGTAAGATATCCTCCCACGTTTCCTTATCATTTTACCGAGAAGAATTGAGGAAAGCAAAACTTTTGGAAGCACTATATGTCGCACATCAACCACGCACTCTTCCACGCCTAGCTCCGCGTCTAAAACACAGATCTGAAGGTAGCTGTCAGAACAGCAACTACAAAAGAACAGCAACTACAAAAGAAGAGCTCTGTGAGGCCCCCAACACAAGTCACAGCCACCGATCGTGGCCGAATCGCATTATCGCTTCCCACCCAGCTTAATCCCCGGTGTCGCTTGCCCTCCCGGTCCCCCCGCACGCTGGCAGGATGGGCCCCAGGCTGACTCACGCTACATGGGGACGAGCCACAAAGAGCAGAGCGCGGCTCCCACAGGCTGCGGCCGCCGTGGGGCCGTCTGCGACGCTGCCTGCCAGGCGGTCCCCGAGGCCCCGCGCCCACCACCCCCACGCACCTTCTTTGCTCTGGGCGTTGGTGATCTGCAGGTCGCAGTTAGCTGCCTTCAGCTTCTCACGGCCCATGATCTGCCGCTTGAGGTCGCGCAGGGAGATGTGGAGGCCGCTGAAGGAGACCGTATCGTACTTCAGCGCCGACGAGAACTTGTAGTGGATGCACGACATGGTCGGGGCCAGGTGCTGCCTGCTCCGCGAGGGCGTCTGCTGCGGCAGGTGGTGTCGCGGCCTCCACGCCGGGTTAGGGCCCGCGGCAGCGCACGGAAGGGCCCAGCAAGGGGTGTGGGGCAAGCAGCACGGGCTGAGCTTGGGTGGGCTGGTGGTGCTCAGAGGCTGCGGCGCTCCACCATCACCAGGCCGCGCGGCCTCAGGCAGACTCGGCTGGCGGAGGCCTCAGAACTCCGTCGCAGCGGCGCTGCAAGGCCCCGGCCCCCGCCCCCACAACGACTCCGGCCCGCGGCCCTCAGCAATCGAGCTGGGCCGTGGCGACGGCGCCCACTCGGCTTCTCCTCACAGCCCAGGCAGGCAGGTGGACGACGGGGAGAGGCCCCCGCAGCCCCGGCTCGGCCTCCGCTCCCTCTCACACGCAGCGCTCCCAGGCCTGACCGCTGGCTACGGCAACTCGGGCGCCCCTGCCTCAGTGTTCTGCGGAGGGGTTTCCCAGCTGCCAACTGCACAGGCTGCCGCAAGCCTGTCGCTGCGCACAATGGCACAATGGCACACCACACCCACTCCCCCTGCATCTCACATGACCCAGCGCATTATGACAAAAGGCCCACGTCACGTGGGCGTGGCGGCCCCGCCCTCTTCCTCCGAAAGCCAAGCGCCCCCTAGGGGAGGGGGGGGCTTGTCAGCCCCAGGCCTGTCACTGCCCGGTGTCCTGCCACCCCCTGGGCCTGTGCTGTCCCTCCCGTCACCCCACGGCCCTTCACCACCCAGCGGCACCTCCCGTCGGCCCCTGGGCCTCTGCTGGCTCTCCCAACAGCCCTGGGCCCATCACCGCCCGATGGCCTGGCACCCCCCAGCCTGTCACCACCCGCTGTCCCCTCCTCTCAGCAGCCAGCCAGGGCAAGACAGCCTGGGGGAGATGCAGCGGGCTTTGCCGGCTGGCGCCCGGCTGCCCGTGCTGCAGGGCCAGCAAAGGGAGGGGACAGCTCACTGTCTTTGAGTCTAGCTTGGTGCATTTATGGAAAGGTCGCTCAAAGAAGCCAATGACCAGTTCTCTTTATTGCCATAAACCAATGTACTTCCCACCTGGGGCACATCCACTGCTGCTTGAACTCTGGGGAGGAGGACTACGAAGGAAGGAAGGAACTTGAGGTTCATTTAGCCTTCGTTTAGGTTTAGCCTTAGGAGGTGCCCCAGGACCTCCTAGTTCTTGCTTTCTCAATCATCACAGCTGCTGCTGCAACAGCCCTAGCGCATGAAATCAGGCCTTGAATTAGGAGGTCTACTTCTGCTGAGTCATATGCTACGGCTTGCAGATGTTTCTGGGCCAACTGGCTATTCCTTTCTCTTCATGTAAATAGAATAGAAAAGGCTTGTTGTAGCCTGGCAGGGCTAAGGAGGGAGCTTCCACGACTCCTTGCTTTACATCTTGAAATGCCTTTTGGGTTTCCGGAGTCAGAAAACCCTTTGGATTTCAGTGCTGTCCTCTACACCCAAGGGATAGTTAGTTTGGCTATTTGTGTCTGTCTGTCTTGTTAAGAGTGATTTGGAAGCCTAGCTTTTCATATGGTAGCCGTGCCTAGAAGCCTGGGGTGGAATATGGATTATATGGATTCAGTCCGTAACTCGGCCATCGCCACAGTCCAAACTACAGCAGCAGAGCCTAATAAGCCCGACTGTTGGATATGCACTAAAAGCCCATCCTCCACCAGAAATCAACTCTCCTGGGTATCTGTCCCACTGAGTTCTCAGTGCTACAAGGACGGGCCTCTACATTATGAACTCTAGATCTGCCTCTGTAGCTCCTAACTCCTGATCTCTATGGCAACAAGTGTTGCAACCCTCTGATAGAATGTGGCACTAAGTTCCACGGTTACGGGTTGCAAAACTAGAAAGAGCTCTTGCAAATGTGTCAAGAGAATTAGAAGAAAGCCAGTCATGAAACCGCAGAGAGTGTTACAGCCCTGCAGGAAGAAATCAAATTATTATCCCAAATTCTAATACAGAAGCGATTCGCCCTAGACCACCTTTGAGAAGTACAGGACAGACTATGTGCATTATTGAATAAGAGCTGCTGGGGCTTTTATGTAAATGAAGAGCAGAAAAATGAAACTGACAGAAACAAGATAAAGACTCACTTAAAAAGATTACATGAAGTAAAGCAGGGATCTCCCCTAAATCCCACCCCTAAATGGGTGGCTAACCTCTTGGCTCCCAGACTTAGGCAGAGGACTGTGAACTAAAAGGAGCTGCGTGGTTGTATTCACTCTCTTGTTTTGCTTTGTAATTATATGGGTGTGTTTACAGTGGTGTCTTACTTGATGACCTCGACTTACGACTTCAATAATGAAGACTACAGTGTGACGCTGACGGTCAAAAGAAAAGGAGGGACTGTTAGGAAAATCTCATTATTGTACCAATTTGTCTTCAGAGTATGAAATTGCATGAACTTCCTGAAGAGATCTATAGTTTACATTGTCTACTGCACAGTCATGGTTCAGGCAGCATGACTAAAGGACCCCAGCTCACTGCAAGCAGGAGAAGGACAGCCCCCACTCTGAAGAAGAAAGGATACCCCTGCACTACCCAGACCACGCCAGCATCCCAGCCCCTCCAACACCTCTGTGAAACCCTCCCCTTCTCTGGCATCAGAGAGGAGCAACTGCAGCAAGACCCACTCCAGGGAGGTCTACATCAAGAAAGAAGCAGACGGACGGTTTTGCCACAGAATTGGAGTTGCTTTGCAAAACAGCAGTATCTGTGTGTGTTAAGTAGCGATTGCTCAAACCACGTTGTACCTGAACGCTTGAAAGGCCTAAGAACCCTGTGTACTTCCGCATTCGGGGTGCCCCGATTTGACTGGGACACCTCATGTGCATGAAGAGAGAATTACTCTTGTCATTCTAGACTTTGTGTCCTAGCCTCTCTCCTCGGATGGCACAGGCCAGTTGCCAAATTTTCGTGACAACACCCCTCTCCCCATTCTGAAAGTTATCCTCCAAGGCTGAGAATTGCCCCTACGGCTGGCCCCTTCAGCAGGGGACACTTCACCTCCACCATCGCGCTGTCCTCCCGGGAAATCATTGTTCCGGAAGGACTCCTACTGAAACCGTAACTCCAACAGGACTGCCTCAAGTAGAGGAGAGCGATGCATCAGCCTCTCCTATGCAAGATGCTCCCCCTTTCGACCCTGGTAATACTTTAGCAGTATGGTTTACAGACACAAGTGCCCACTTGAAAAATTTTGTTTGGTGCCGTAAATCCACAGCCATTTCTGCAGACGGAAGAGCAGAGTTAACTGAGGAAATAAAAGGTTCTGCCCAATAAGCTGAGTCCCTGGCCATCACCCGAGCCTTTGAAGCTGGAGCCAGCACAGTTTATACTGACTCTGCTGCCGTATCGGCTGGAGCCACCCAGTGCCTTGGGAATGGGCAAGAGCTGCTGCACTCCCTTCACAGAAGATGCAGGCAGGGATACACCTCCGCTTGCGTTTTGCCTGGGAGAACCAGGATAACAGCAGTGGCCTCGAGCCTAACCTGGTATTTGGGCCCTGCTTTGCTGCCGTCCCAGGACTTAAGAAAGGCAATTAACAATTGCACTTGTGACCAGTACCCCCGGCTCCCGACCCCTGGTCGTACGGTTAGCAGAACGAACGCCATTTGATGAGGCAAACGGCCCTGCTCTGTGACCGAGCTGGTCACGTATCACATTTCCCCTCCTCATCAGGCCTCGAAGCTCCTCTGCACCAGGCAGATTTCTTCTTGCCCTCCCTATCGGCCTCAAGGCTCCCAGGCGCCAGGCCGACTTCTTCCCTCCTTACGGGCCTTGAAGGTCCCAGGCACCCGCCCAACCAGGCTGTCATGACCCCGTCACAGAACAGGGAAGCGCAGCAGCACACACAGCACCGTCTCTAAAATCAAGCAGCACTTTTTCCCTCTTCTCCTCCACGGGCTAACTTGGGGAGGAAATGACAAATGGCACCTTCCCCTCCTGCGCAGCAGAAGTTTTCTGCCTCGCTAAAACACAGAAAAACGGACGGGAATGGTGTGAACCTCAGGGACTTGCCTGGGTCTTCCGCCTGCCCTAGAGACCCAAAACTAACAGCGCTTAAATGACGACACAGGTTAATAATGGGCAGCTACCCACCGGATGCCCAGTGGAATCAGCTCATTCTCCTGCTCTCTCCAACCCACAAACCCTTTAAAACCCCCACTGTCAGCCCGTCCTTTTGCTCATGTTGACATGAGCAAAGGGCATATGGAAACCCACTTCTAAATGGGGAACCCCTTTATCTATCACTGAGTCCCAGGCACCCAACCAACCAGGAAGACAAACAGGATGAACTGGTGGACGGCAGGAGGAGGAGGAGGAGGAGGAGGAAGGGGATGAAGAGGACGAGGAACACAGAAGGAGAAGGAGAACAAGGAGGAAGAAGAGAAAGAAAAGAAGGAAGAGGAAGAACATGAGGAGGAGCAAGAGGAGGAGAAAGAAGAGGTGGAGGAGGAACACAGGGAGCACTCAGAAGAGGAACAGGTGGCACAGGACTAGGAGCAGGTGGAAGAACAGGAAGAGAAGAAGGATGAGCAGGACGAGGAACAGCAGAGAGAGGAACAAGATACAGAACAGGAGGACAAACATGAGAAAGAAGAGAAAAAAAGAGGAGGAAGAGGAGTAGGAGGAGAAGGGGGAGGAGGAGGTAGAGGGGCAGGAGGAGGGGAAGGCGGAAGGAAAAGGAGAAGGAGAATGAAGAGGAATGTGAATACGAGGAGGAGGAAGGTGAAGAGAAGGAAGAGGAGGATGACATACAGGATGAAGAGGAACAGAACAAAGAGGAGGCGGGGGAGCAAGAGGAGAAGAAGGAGCAGGAGGAGAAACAAGAAGAGGATGAGCAAGAGGATGAACAGGAGAAGAAGGATGGCTACAGGAGAAGGAGGATTAGGATGAAGTTGTGGAGGAGGAGGAGGAGGAAGGGGGAGGAAGAGGACGAGGATGAGGACAACTACAGCAACGACAAACGGGGCAAGGACAGACAGAAGGAGGAGAAGAAGGGTAAAAGGACGACAATGAAGAGGAGAAGGAACAGGAGGTGGAGGAAGATGATCAGGAGCAGCAAGAGGGGGAGGAGAGGAGGAAGCATTGCAAGCCAAATGTTCCACGGCCCACACACAGCAATGTACAACGAGAAATTACAAACAAACATTTGTTTGTTGAACAAGTCCCCATGGTCACCTTTTTCTCCTTTTCCCTTCCAGGTGACGCTGGAGAAGCCCCAGGCACCTGCAGCCATTCGCTGTACACAACTCCCCTGATGCTGGGGAGAACACAACTGCCCTGATGTTTCATAAAACAACGTACCCCCACAGATTTTGTCTGTTCACCTGGAGCTGGGGGGAAGGTGTGTATGTGGGTGACGATGATCTGCTTTATCCCTTTATGTTTTATACCTCAGCAAAAACACTGCAAGACTCAGACTAGAGGACAGCACTGAAATCCAAGGGTAAGCCACCAAGTTGCAACAAAACAGGGCAAACTCAGCTAATTAATAGGCATTAAGCGTGCTTGCACAGCGGCTTCACAGGAACAAAGACTCAAAAGTGAATGGCAACAAGCAACCTCATGGCCAAAGCCAAGAAGTTTTTTGGACTGTAAAAAGGAATATGTGAGTAGCCTTACGATTGCATAGAAGGAATCAAGAATTGGAACACGAGGTCCTTCTCGGGCTCCCAGCCAAGAGGCACCTTTATGGCCAGCAGTAAAAAGGGGGTTTAGCCAGTGTGTACGTCTGCTGCCTTCTCTCCTGGACCCACGCGTGAACTAGAAGAGAAGAAAAGTGCAAGCAAATCCAGTTCGGTCAAAGTTCAAGTCAACATTTCAACAGCCAAAACTCTGGAGAGTTACGCTGACCCTTACTTAGATATTTAGTTTATCTTCCTTTCATGTGTAAACTAAGCACATTCCCTCCTACCCACAGTCTCTCCTCCCAGCCTCCCAGCTCTCCTACATAAGAAACAGAAGCTCCATAAGCTACAACAGAAAAAAAACCCGCTCTGGTGAACACCAAAACACCCATGACTTTCTCAAACTCTTCCCCGCCCCAGCTGAGAGTCAAGCGACAGGATCTCCTAAAGCCTCTTCCACAGGCACTGCCCTGAAAACCCCCCACTGCTTCTCTACTAGTGCACAAAGAGATTGGGAAGAGTTTCATTTTGAAGGCGAGGTAGACCCTTGCTGAAATTAGACAAGTAAGTTTGAACGAGGAGAAGCCCTTTGCCTTGCATCTGGCAACCAACAGGGATGGGGACCCAGCACCACAGACCACTGCCATGCACAAACCACCACCCTACGCACAGGGAAAGCATGACAAGTCAGATGTGGTACCCAATAACGCCAAAAAATGGCTCTTCACACCACTTCTCTGTACGACCAGGTTAGTTCTTTTAGGCGGACACAGAAATCAGAAGTGAAATCAGAAGTCGTCTTCTTTCCCTGCAGTAGACCTGTAAGGAGATATTGCCAAAGAATGCAAAAGCAACCAAAAAAAGTTAAAGCAGGTCCTTTCATCCTCACTAGGTGCCTGTCATTGAAGTGCTTCTCACATTCTCTTCTCTACTCTAAGGGTCCTCACTTAAGATGCATTGGAGTTACATTACTGTTAAGCAGACGCCGCTACCCGACATTTCTCTAGACTGAAGGCTGACAGCAGCGGACAAGGACAGTCCCTTCTGGATATCTCACTCCTGGCTAGAAATCCTAGAGGCTTCCTTTAAGGACAGAAATCCAAAGAGCTGCAATAAGCTTTTGAAATCAAGCACAGCAAACAAAAAGCAAACCAACCAACCAAAACTGGCAGGTAAACCTCTGAGGCACTAATGAGGAACAACAGGTCTCCCGTTAAGTCCACTACCCCTCACAAAACAGACAAGTGGCTTAAAGAGATGACTGCAAAGAAACCGCAAATGGAAGAGAACCCTGATCACTGCAGCACAAGCGACCAACGGGCAAAACGTAGCACTGACCTTCCTCCTGCTCCTCCTACGAGCTCTTCGCCAGCCACGTCCACAGCCACGCGCTCTGTCCCTGCCCCTCCCTTTCGCTCCCCCCTCCCTTTCCCTCTCACCCTTTCCCCTCTCTTCCTCTCTCCTGCTCCCTCTCCCAGTTCTCGCTCACTCCGCTCTCCTGCTGCCTCTTCTGTCTCTCTGCCCCTCTGTCCCGCTCCATCACCATGCCTGGGGGGGTCCCTCCCGCTGTCCTCCTTCCTGCCACTCTTCCACACTCTCTCGCCCTCTCTCCTGCTGCTTAGCACTCTTGCTCTTCCTGCACCCCGCTGCCCCCTTCCCCTCCCTCTCTTTCCCGCTCTAGCCCGGGGCCGGCTCCTCACCACCACTTCTCCTTCCTCCACTCCCTGCCCACTTCCCCCCCGCTCTCCTCGTCCCTCTGCCCGTCTCCCGTCCCTCACTGCTGCTCCCGTCCCTCTCCTGCCCCCTCACCGCCCTGTCCCACCCCTCTCTGCCGCTCTCTCCCTCTCTCCTCCTCCTCCTCCCTGCTCCACCGGGGCTCCGGGGCCGGGGCAGCCCCGGGGAGGCGGCCATGGGGCCTGCGGGGGGGCTGGGCCGGGCGGGGGGACGGTGTCCCCGCAGGGTCAGACAGCAGGAAGGAGCGCCCCAGGGCATGCCGGGAGCTGTAGGCCTGGGGCACGGGGCTGCCAGGCAGCCATGTTGGTCTCGGCACTCGCAGTCTCGGCTCCAGCTGCGGCCTGGCTGAGGTGAGGGCTGGGGCTGCCCGTGAGGCGAGCGAGGCCCTTGGGCGGGTTCAGGGCTGTCTCCTGCCCGCTGGCTGCCCGGGGGTGGTGGTGGGGAGCTCCAAACCGCCCGGTGCGATGGGGTCCCGGTCAGCTGGAGCCGGGCCCGGCCGGGACAGCCCCGGGAGTGACCCGAGAGCTGGGGAGGGGAAGGAGAGGGAGATGGAGACAGACCCCCCTGGGCCCAGGCACCGGGCACCCCGACTCCCAGAGCCCCCCTGAGCCGCCACAGCATTTTTCGTTACTGCAAGAAGAGGAGTTGTGTGGCTTTGTGTTCACTCTGACAGGGCTTTCAGTACAAGGGCCCTGCTCAGGGACTGGGAATCTTCAGGTGTCTTGGAAAATCGCCAGCCAGATGATGATGGTTCAAGCCTTGTTTCCCTTGCTAGAAAGCACTTCATTTTTAAAGACGTCCTTGCAGGGGCAAGATCCAGGCAGTCGGGATTGTTTCCTGTAGGGAGCAGCCGGATGAATCCAGGCTGCTGCCGTTCAGGGGCAGAGCTGAACACTTCTGCCTGCAAGTGCTGGGCCAGTGGTTTCGCAGGTCCAGTCAGCCCGACTGGGAGCTTGCTATCCTTGCTGTGCTGCTGCTTTGGCAAGGGCCTCGGGGTAGGAGGGGACAAATGTTCTGGCTTCCCGGCTGGAGTCTGGCACATTCACTGGGTGAGGTACGGACCGTAACGTGTAATGCGAAACCTGCGTCCTTCGGGAGTGAAAAATGGGGTGTAGTATTTTCTGGGGATTTTTGTAGTTTTGGTTAGATCTCTGGGATTCGTGTGACCTTTAATAGCCAGTTGGTGGGATTTCAGCATACATTTAAAGTTAAGCGCATGCTAAGTGCTACCCTGAGGTATAGCTGGAATCCACTTGTGAGCTCCTCTTCCCACCCCACTGGAGAAAGCAAATCTTTTTTTATTTGGTGATGAAAGCAACTGAGGGAGTTGCCCTGAAGTGCAGCACCTTTTTTAACTTCAGGTCTAAAGTGGCACCAGTCCTACTGCGTAACGTGTCCTTCCCCAGGCTTTCACAAAAGGGAAAGGATACATCAAACCGACCCCACAAACGTAGCCAGTGCTTTTTTGATCTTACCTGGAGCGGCGGGACGTGACCCTGCTGGGCCACCTCTGCCGCTCTGCATGGGAACCAAGGTGGTGTCTTGACATTCCAGGAGAAGGACTTACCTTTTTTTTTTTTTTTTTTGTAAGCGACTTTAGAGACGTCCTTAGGCTGGCTGTGTTACGTTGGTTTACTGCAGAATTGGTCGAATGGAGGAAAACAGTAAGCTCCGGTGTTGCCTTTGGCGTTTTCTCGTTACTGTGTAGCTCATTTAAGTCACCTTCTCATGACCTGGCAAGCAGAAGCTATCACTTCATTTTTGGCCTTGGTCTAATGGTCACGACAATCAATATTGAAAGTCTTTCTGAGATTTGGATCAGGCAGTTTTAGAAAACTGCTTCTTGGCCACTGTTTAACTTTACTTTTTTTTTTTTCCCCCCCAGTGTTGAAATTCTGAAAGGAGCCGATGAGTTGCCCTCCCTCAGTTTGCTGCCTCCCCTTTGGGGAGTGTGTTTAATGTTCGCTCCTTGGCTTTGCAGAGGGGAAAATCCATTAATGCGCCACCTCACTTGAATTGCTCTTGTTGGAAAGTGATTAAAAGCTTATTGCTGCCTCATCTCGCAAATGGCATGCGTTCTGGTTCTCATTTGCTGGGCAGCCCGTCGACTTGTCAAAGTACTCCGTAGAACAATTCAAATACTCAAAGCAGCGATGCTGATCTGAAGAGCTTACGTACTTCCTTGCTAGCGATTCTGTGCTTTTCTGTGCTGGAAACATGATTTGTGAGTGGGCTGTGGCTTTAACAAGGGAAGGCAAATCTGCTTCTCTGTGTATTTCCTTTCCACCTCTTCCCTTATCCCCTCCCTTTCCCTCTGTGAGGCTATTTTTGCAGTGTACCTTCACTGGTGAAATGAGCTCCCACAGCAAAGTGAGGGAAAGAGAAAAGGGGCAAGGGGAGAGGTGTCGCAGTCCTTAGTCTGCAGATGTCATACATAGGCCCTGTTCAGAAAATGCAGCATGTATGTGGGTCAGCAGTCCCTGCAGATTTTTATTCTTTATAGCCATTTCTATCAATGCAGGACGTCACACAGCGGGTTCACACGGTGCTGTGCTTCTTGTAGACTGAATCGTTTCTACCCTTGCTGCAGTCTGGAGGTAGCAAGTGCCAGCTGATCGATGAAGATGGAAGTGAAAGCAAGCGATACACATGCGATGGTGATCCTGCCCCAAGGCATGCTGTTTATTGATCTGGGAAAACACTGCCGTGACCCTATCAGAGGACAAGGTTTTCAGCGCTCTTTCTGGATGTGATACCCAAGGAGGTTTTTTCCCTCTGCGCGTGTTTCTGTGCAGGCATGTGCCTGAAGCAGAGGTGTTTCTCTGTGCCGTAACGGGGACTGAGGACAGCTGGGTGGGTGGGAACATGTGCAATCACGGAAGAAGCTTCCTGCAGCTGCCCTGCCGTGTACTTCAGGAGAAAACAGCTCTTCTGGTCGTTTGCTGCCATCGAGAGCTACCGAGTGCATGGGAAGGTACTGGGTTCCCTGCGGTCGGCACTGGTCCTGACTGGGTAGCCTCCCCCAGCAGCCAGTGCTGTACGCCCCTATCAGTTGTTAGACGGACATCTGCAGCTGGACTGTGTGGCACGTTCCTCTGATCCGACCATTCTCCACCTTGCACAGCAACACATTTGAAATCCTGAAATGTGCTCTTTTGATTGCTGTTAATGTTCAAAAATCTTGTTTTGGTCTGGTCAGCAAGGCATTTGGAAAACAGCACTGTTGCACTGTGAGAATAAACCAGGTTCCCATCCTTCCCCCTACCCCCCACACTGTGTAGGATCCAGACCTTTTCCCCCAACCCCCCGATGTGTAGCTTGGCTTCGTTCATTTTGCTGCCTCCTACCAAGAATATAGCAACCAGCTGCGACGTGTGCTGTGTGCTCCAGGCCAAAGAAAGTTTTCAGTGGTCCCAGTTTGTTTTATGCAGCCGTGCAGCATGGTACATTTGGGAAGGAACACTGCGATGATGTATCAGAAGTTACTGACGATGAGGTGCTACTGGTAGTGCTTTCTTTTCAGTGTCTGGTTTGGGAAAGAATAAACCCCAATATTCTAAGATACAGAACTATCAGAGAAAAATGTGTGCGAGGTAAGGAGCGTCATGCTGCATTTATGGCTAAATGTTTGTTTTCATTTCATTCAAACTAGAAAGTAAGCAGAGACTGTTTAATCTCCTCCTCCCACCTCTGCCAGGGGCTTTCTCAGCTCTGGGGCCCTTCCCAAGGACAGCCCCACCAGGTGGGCGCAGTCAGCATTGCAGGCAAGAACAGGCAGCAGCCACAAGAGTCAGCACTGGGGGAGAGCTGGGACCCCGGAGAGCCTCCCAGGGTCCCCAGTGCCAGCCTGGCCCCGTGTGTGTGAGACAGTGCCCAGAAGAGTGGTTTTGTATCCCTTTTCCCAAAGAGTTAAATTCCCCTTAAAGCAGTAACCACTGGACCCACTTGCCGGACTGCAAGATATCCAACAGATACTTTTGGAAATGTCTGTGATTTCCTGCATTTTTCCTGAAAAAGGCAGGTTTTTAACTCTCTTAATCGCCTCTATTTTAATCAAGGCGTTGCTCAGTATCAACACTTAAACCAGACGCATGACATCCAAAGCTGACTTGGGATCCTTGTTTTGCCATCTGGAGAGCCTTGCACACAAACTTGTCCCCGGCTGTGTTGGCCGCTCGGTGGGTGAAGGTCACGGGTGACAGGGCAGGACTCCTTTCTGGTGCTCCTCCAGCCCTGTAGGCCAAGGATAAAGCCCTAACACCCTCGTGTGATAAAGCCTTAACACCCCAGTGTGCTGCTCCATGGACACGAGGATTCCTGCCTAAGCTCACCACACGTTTCATTGCCATGTGGCTCTTGGCAGGATATGAACGGCTCTGCGGTGCTGGTGGTTCCTCCCCTCTTTCAGCAAAACCGGCAGATTTTCTTCCTGTTGGGCCTGCCTTAATTCCAGCGTCTTGGGGATTGAAAGCTGGAGCAGCATGTGTGCCAGAGACATTCCCGCTGCTTGGCTGGTGCCCACCAAGGGGAGTCTGTCTTCAGCCACGATGGTCATTTCCAGGGAAAAGAGCTTGTTTTATCGAGCAGGACCCTACAGGGAGAACAGGAGAGCAGGGATGCAGACCCAACATTTGCCACAAGTCCAGTGGAGCAGGTTGCTCAAAGGCAGCCCGCTGTGACTTTCTGTGCTGCTGGGCCTGTGGGGATGGTCGGGGGACAAAGGATTAAACCTGAGCTACCTACCTGAAATACAGCTATCGCTAGCCTCGGTGCAAGTGGAGCCAGGAGCTGGTCCTGAATCCCATCAGTGCAGATACGTGCTGGGAGACACAGACAAGTGAGTCTGTAGGGGAAATTGGTGACTTGCACAGGCTTCTGCTGTCGGCCAGAGGGCAGCAAGTGCCAACGCTGCCTCCAACCGTGCAGCTGCTCCCGCGTGGCCATGGGACGGGGCAGCTCTCAGAGCCCGGGGAAGAGCCTCTCACAGCTCCACTTCATCTCCTCTGCCAGCATCCGGGTCCAAACGCAAGACATTTGACAACCCCCCCTGCCTCAGGCACCCCTGGGTAGAGACATCTCACCTGAGGTTCAAGCGCCTCTGGCTTCCATGTTTCAGTTTTCAACTCCTGAGCTCAACAGGAAATAGTTCAATGTTTTTATAGAGATGTTCAAGATCTAGAGGAATTCAGATGATCAGGGAAAAAGAAGAAGAAAATTGGAAAAGGATTCCCCAAAGTCTCCTTTGCAAAGAAAGGGCAAAGGCCAATCAAGCCTGGATGAACGGGGGGACTGTTCAGAGCCCAGACCAACACAGGCAGACGCTGAAGGCTGTCTCCCCTCCCTGCAGTAGCTGAGCTGCCTGGAAAAGCCTGTTTCAAAACAGCCAAGGAAAGAAGGGCACGAGGAGTGACTCTGTCCTGAGCAAAGCACACTCTGCTCCACTCCCCCTCCACTGTGCTGGCGCTCAGGCCAGGCTGCTCTGCTCAGCTGCGCGCTTGCTTGTGATGTGAAGGGGAAATTCAAGCTGTAACCGCTCAGCGGTGGTCATTTGTGACCAGGGGATGATCTGGCATGGAGGGCGAGAAGCGGTTAAGCAGGCTGGGAGCAGGAATGCCAGAGCCAGAAGGACTCCAGGTCAGGGAGGGAAGTTTCCTCAGCGCCATGTTTCTTGTGAGACTTCCAAGGGTGCAGGGTGTAAGGGCCATCCCTCCAACAGTCATGCCAACTTTTGTCAAGTTCAGGTTTTCCGCAGCCAACAGAATTAAAGGCGAGTAGGAAATGTCGTTGTTCCCCGGCCACTGATGGTGCTATTTATAATCTGCCCAGCTGTGCGCATTGCCTTTTATTCAAATACAGTTCCTTCCTATGCTCCTGCCTGGCTGCTAAAGTTTGCTGGAACAGAGTGCTTATACAAGGCAGCGTAGTCATTACAGCCAGAAATGCCATGCCATACCATCCGATTCGAGTGGTTTGTTTGCATCTGGCTATTAGGAACACCACCACCATGTCTGTGGATTTCTTGAGTTGTAGGTAAAGCTAGTTACAGTCCTTCAGGTTGGGCTGACGTATGAGGGATGTTGGGTTTCATGAAAGCATGCGCTAGTTGCATTTGTCCTCCTGCAACACATAGAATATCAGGGGAGGAAACAGAATCCCCCAGAACAAATACAAAGCTAATTCCCACCCCAAAGCATCAGGTTTTAGAATAGCCCCAGAAGACTGAATAGGTTGACATTTTTCTTCTGGTTTGAATTGTTGTTGTTTTCATTCTGGGGTAAGGACTTTAATGTGCAGTTATTTGATTGGTTTGTTTACTCATTGGTTTTATCATCTTTTTTTCATTCCCCTCACAGAACAGACAGATCTCCTGTACGAATCCGTGCAGCTGTCGTGGTTTAACCCCAGCCAGCAACTAAGCACCACGCAGCCGCTTGCTTACTCCTCCCTGCCTCCCCCGGTGGGATGGGGAGGAGAATCGAAAACAAGTGAAACTCGTGGGTTGAGGTAAGAACAGTTTACTACTTGAAATAAAAATACAATACAATAAAATGATAATAAGAATAATAATAATAATTTGTAATGAAAAGGAAGGTAACAAAAAGAGTGAAATAAAACCCAAGAAAAGACAAGTGATGCACAATGCAATTGCTCACCACCTGCTTAAATCACTGCTTAAATCACTAACCCCCTAACCCCCTAACCCCCTAACCCTTAAGACTAAGCCCCTAACACTTAACCCTAACCCCCTAACCCCCTAACGCTCACTCCCAAACCACCTAAACCCAAACCCCCTAAACACCTAACCCTCTAAACCCCTAACCTCTAGCCCTAACCCCGTAACACTCTAAACACTAACACCCTAACCCCTAACCCCCTAACCCCTAAACTCTAACCCCCTAACCCCCTACACCATAACCCTAAAACCTAACCCTCTAAGCCCCTAGCCCCTAACCCACTAACCCCATAACTGCCTAACCCCCTAACCCTAACCCCCTAACCCCTAATCCTAACCCCCCAACCCCTAAACCCCTAACCCACTAACCCCCTAACACCTAACCCCCTAACCCCTAACCCTAACCCCAACCCTAAACCTAATCCCTTAACCCCCTAGACCCTAACCCTAAAACCTAACCCCCTAACCCCCTAACACCGACCCCTAACTCCCTAACCCTGTAACCCGTAACCCCCTAACCCCTAACCCCCTAACCCCCTAAACCCTAACCCTAAACCCCCTAACCACTAAACTCTGACCCCCTAACCCCCTACCCGCTAACTCTAACCCCCTAACCCCAACCCCCTAAACCCTAACCCCTTAACCCCCTACACCCTAACCCTAACCCTAATCCCCTAAACCCCTAGCCCTAACCCCCTAACACCCTAAACCCCCAAACCCCTAACTCCCTAACCCCCTAACCACTAATGCTAACCGCCTAACCCCCAACCCCTAACCCCCTAAACCCTAACCTAACCCCCTAACCACTAACTCTAAGCCTCTAAACCGCTAACCCGCTAACCCTAACCCCCCAAACCACAACCCCCTAACCCCTAACCCTACCCCCCCAACCCACTAAACCCTAACCTTAACCCCCTAACCCCCTACCTCCTTAACTCCCTAAACCCCTAACCCCCTAACCCATAATGCTAAACCCCTAACCCTTTAAATCCTAACCCCCTAACCCCTCACACCTACCCCTAAGCCCCTAACCCTGTAACCCCTTACCCCCTAGCCCCCTAAACCCTAGCCGTCTAACCCCTAACCCCCTAAACACTAACCCTAGCCCCCTATCCTCGTAAACCATAACCCCCTAACCCCGTAAACCATAACCCTAACCCCCTACACCCCCTTACTGCCTAACCCCCAACCCCCTAATCCCCTAATCCCCTAACCCTGTAACCCCTAACCCCTTAACCCCTAACACCCTAATCCCCTAACCCCTTACCTGCTTATTCTAACCCCCAAACCCCAACCCCCTAAACCCTAACCCTAACCCCTTAACCCCCTACATCCTAACCCTAAAACCTAACCCCCTAATCCCCTAACCCCCTAACCCTAACACCTAACCCCCTAACCCGTAACCCTAACCCTCTAACCCCCTAAACCCTAACCCCCTAACCCCCTAAACCTTATCCCTAACCCCCTAAACCCCCTAACCCTTAACCCTAACCCCCAACCCCCTAACCCTAACCCGAACCCCCTAACCCCCTAACCTCAAACCCCTAACCCCCTAACCCCCTAACTCCCTAACGCTAACCTCCTAATACCCTAAACCCTAACCCCCTAAACTTTAACCCTAACCCCCTAAACCCTAACACCGTAACCCCCTAACCCTAACTGCCTAACCCCTAACCCCCTACCCCTAACCCCCTAAACCAAACCCCCTAAACCCCTAACCCTTTAACCCCCTAACCACCACCCCCTACCCCCTAACGCCCTAAACCCTAACCCCCTAACACCTACACCTAGCCCCCTAACCCTGTAACCCCTAACCCCCTAACCCCTAACACCCTAACCCCCTGAACGCTAACACCCTAACCTGTAACCCCCTAAACCCTAACCCTAACTCCCTAACCCCCTAACCCCCTAACTCCTTTACTACCTAACCCCCTAACCCCCTAAACCCTAACGTAACCCCCTAAACACTAAACTCTAACCCCCTAACCCCCTAACCTGCTAACCCTAACACCCTAACCCCTAACATCCTAACCCGTAACCCCCACCCCCCAACCCTGCACCCCCCCAACCCCCCACCCCAACCCCCCCACCCCCCGCACCGCCCCCACCCCCCCCACCCCTCCCAACCCCCCCCACCCCCCTGCACCCCCCCAGCCCCCCCACCCCTCCCAACCTCCCCCACCCCCCCCACCCCCCCCACCCCCCACCCCCACGCACCCCCCCACCCCTCCTAACCCCCCCACCCCCCACCCCCCCGCAGCCCCCCACCCCTCCTAACCCCCCCATCCCCCACCCCCCCGCAGCCCCCCCACCCCCCCCAACCCCCCAACCCCCCAAAGCCTAACCCTAACTCCCTAACCCCCTAACCTCCTAACCCCCTATCTCCCTAACTTCCTAAACCCTAACCCCCTAACCCCAACCCCCTAAACCCGAAACCCCGAACCCCCTAAACCCAAACCCCCTAACCCTAACCCCCTAACCACCTAAGCCTAACCCTTGAAAAATGTCACAAATTCAGGTCGGCTACTCCTCCTTTACTTTTTTCACAGGAGGTTCCATTTGAGCAGATTTTTCACGATCGGTGTCCACCTTCTCTTGGGAAGCTTTAGCTCGTTTTAGTATATTGTCTTTCTTTGGAGGAACAGCCACTTCTACTTTGTGCTTTGTCTTGTCCATTTTTGGACCAAACCTCTCTGGAGAAAACTTCTCGCTCTTTACTGGAGGTCGAGGTTGAGCGCCAACAGCACAGCCCTTGTAAAACTGGTCATACCGTTCTGTATAGTTCCTTTCCCATCCTCTGTATCTTTCCTTTGCAAATGGATCTCTGAAGTCAACAGATCTGCCGCAGTAAGCTTTCATATCGTATGCTGGAACTTCTGTGTATCTGTTAAAATACTCCCTTTCTCCTTCCCCTTGAGGTATAGTCCTTTTAGTGCGAGACTGGTCTCTAAATGCTGGAGACCTTGACCGTGAATGGCATCTTCTGTATGGGGGTGACCTTGACCTTGAGCGGGGATAACCGTGTGACCTATTGCAAAAAACCACCATGTCATTTCTGCTTATGACAGATGCACTTTAGTGTAACTGCAGTCCGATATGCTATCGAAATACAAACATGAAAAACAACGCAACTTCCTTGAGCCAAATCCTTACTCCTCTCTAAGTCCCCGTTGTTCTCTGTAAAACTCCTCCCTAGACAAGGGAGGCCAAGAGCATCCTGGCTTGTGTCAGAAATAGTGTGGCCAGCAGGACTAGGGAACTGATTGTCCCCCTGTACTCGGCGCTGGTGAGGCCGCACCTCGAATACTGTGTTCAGGTTTGGGCCCCTCCCTACAAGAAAGACACTGAGGTGCTGGAGCGCATCCAAAGAAGGGCAACGAAGCTGGTGAAGGGTCAAGAGAACAGGTCTTATGAGGAGCGGCTGAGGGAACTGGGGTGGTTTAGTCTGGAGAAAAGGAGGCTGAGGGGAGACCTCATCGCTCTCTACAACTACCTGGAAGGAGGTTGTAGCGAGGTGGGTGTCAGTCTCTTTTCCCAGGTAACAAGTGACAGGACGAGAGGAAACAGCCCCAAGTTGCGCCAGGGGAGGTTTAGACTGGATATTGGGAAAAATTCCTTCACCGAAAGGGTTGTCAAGCACTGGAACTGGCTGCCCAGGGAAGTGGTTGAGTCACCATCCCTGGAGGTATTGAAAAGATGTGTCGATGTGGCACTTAGGGACACGGTTTAGTGGTGGACTTGGCAGTGTTGGGTTTACGGTTGGACTCGCTGATCTTCAAGGTCTTTTCCAACCTAAATGATTCTATGATTCTATGAAGGAGGTGCTTGTGTCACTGAGACGGTATTTGAATGAGCCGTTGGTACTGCTGTTGGTACCCAAGCTGATGACCTGTTTGCAGCAGCTGGGGGATATCGTGGAGCGGGGAGAGTGTACCCAGCAGATGGAGGCTGACCAGGTGGAAACTGAGGAGGAAACGGTGGTGGTGGTACCCCGGGTGGAAGAGGAAGTGCATGGGGCGGTGGAGGATACAAGGGAGGTGGAGGCACAGGCACAAAGACTGGTGTTGACGCTGGTAGTGTTGGGGCCTGAGTCCTTTGGGTACGTTCACTGTGCGGGCATCCTCGATTTGAACTTCTAAAGAAACCCCAAAACATGTGTCACTGTTTGTTACACTCGGCCTTCATTTTAACGAGGAAAGCAAATGAAGCGCGAGCGTGGTGGCGAGCACTTCTTGTTCTCAACAAGCAGCATTCTTCTCCCTGCTTTCTGTTCATTTGAGACTACACTCATTTCTTCATCCTCATACTTGCCTTCCACATCCTCGCCCCCAACACTTCCCTCGGTCTCCTCTCCTTATACTCAGCTTTGCGACTGTGGATGGAGGCTGCCCATGCTTCACAGAGACTCCCATCTCCCAGGTGCCCAGGGCCCACCGCTCCTCTGCCACTCCTTCATACACTTACTACCTCACACTTCTGATCTTCAAAGTACTGCACAGGTATTAACTAATCTTCTCTCAAACTTCTTTTAACTTCTTCCACCTACGCTTCCTATGTTGTTGCCTCACGAGGATGTATTTGGCCTACTTTAAAGAATCTTACTGCAAGCACAGATCCCCTTTGTTAAAGCCAATTCAAATTAAGGCATTCAAAACTTAATTGCCACGGGTATTCTCCGCAACTATCTGTGCCTACTTATCTCATTCTAAATCAGCTGTTGTGGAAGTTATGTGTTATGGCCTCGTTTAACAGGTTCCAAGTAGTAATAGATTGCATTTGTGTAGAATACTCACGGTTCCCAGCCTGGTCTGCCACCTGCTGAGCGAACTGTACTGGCCCTCACTGGATGACCTTTTGGAGTGGGGAGAGGAAAGAGAAAACAATCCCATTCGGTTTATCTGAAGATAATTTTTTAAAAGGAATTCAAAAGTTAGAGTTACTTACCAGTTGTGGGTACTGATTGTCCTTGGGGGCCCAGAAGGCTTGGTAATGCTGGTTCTCTTAGCACAGGAACCTGATAGCCCTTGCGAATAAATGCAAACAGTTGGAAAAGAAGCTCTACTAAAATACCAGAATCACTGCATATGTTGAAATAAACCTTACCTTCTCTTCCAACAGGCTGCTCACTGACAGAGAGGAAGGTTTAGAAAGTTCAGCGGCAGTCAGCAGAGCAGCAGGAGGTGTACCAGTCGTGAGTGGTGGTGGAGGTGGTGGCGGCTGCTGCTGCTCTTGCTGCTGAATCTGCTTAAGGAGCCCTTTTGTGTAGCCAGTTCCATTTCTGAAGTTGTTCACAGCCTAGAGGCAGAAAAACATTGACCAAAAGGTAGTACGAAACTTCAGGAGATAGACGAACAAAAGCCTCCACAGAGTAAAATTACTTGTGTATTCCTGTAAACGCTATCAATCCTAAAATAAACCAACATCCAGATAGATGAACGCATCCCATTAAACACTGATGCTAATGACTGGTAACTCAGAGTGCCTGTATTACAAGTACTTCAGTGTTAACACCAAATTTGACAGCGAGGCAATGCTGTTAAACAAAAGTGCGACCTGAACTTGCCAGATTGTCTCCAAAGAGCTGTAAGCTTCTGTAACAACAGAGAATGGATTTGAAAACTAAATTTAGCCTAATTCAATTTAGCCTTGCTTAAGGAGATGTCAATTAATATTTTCTTCCCTCTCAGCTTTTTACAAAGAGACTTTTCTTACAAACCGTTTACGGACAAGTCACCATGTTACCTGGCGTAGGCACTTGTTGGCAACTAAAGCATCAGGAGAAACATCTGTCTGATGACACGTTGGGCACGTATGTTCCTCAGAGTCCAGTAATGCCGTTCTAATACCTGTGAATAATTGGAATCATCCAAATAGTTTTTAGCCAAACTAGGGAAAATGTGGTGGTTTTAATCAATTATAAAAACCCATATATGATGAATGGGTGAATACGGTCTTGAATTGAGAGCATGAAGCTACAAATGTTCAACAGTGTAAAAAAGTTCTAGCATGCAGCAAAGAACTGGACAGTTTTGATATTTCCCTCTCGTAACATTTGGAGAGGTAGACTAGGCCGTGTCTTGATGTTTCGGCTAGTCTTTTTTCCACTCTCCAGTACAGTGAGAAGGCCCCAAGCTCAAGCTTCATGAATAAAACCCATCTCAAAAAACCATTACCAGGCTCGACTTCTGAAGGTTTTAACCACCTCTCCCCTGGAGAAGAAGGTGCATTAAATGCCTAACTAGCCCTTTGTTGCAGACCACACTAAGGCACCAGAGATGCCTATGTAAGTCTGGAGGAGAGACAGGGCTGTGGACAAACTAAATGCCTTCAGTATCCAATACTCTAATCCCCTGCACAATGAGGCACTCTTCTCAGACTCGTCCTTCCGCATGGAAGGAGGATTTCACTAGATACCTGACAAGGGAAAAAAGCTTGCTGCCTTTTTTTTCCCCTTTAGACGCTTTCCTCTTCAGGGTATACTTCAGTATTAAACAGAACTGGGAAGAAAGTAATTTCGTTCTCTCCTTTTTCTGCTTTCAGAAGATCAGCTGTGATGTTTTAAATTAACAACCATGGGAGTAACACTTACATTCGTCACAATAACTGTTTCCACAGCAGGGAATAACAACTGCATCAGTCATTGTATCTTTACAAATGAGACATAACAAATCCTCTGGAATACAGTCGTCTGAGGAGGAGGAGGAGGACGGCTCCTCTGGTGAAAAGGGAGGCTTTTCCTTCTTTCCTCTAGCATAAGCTTCCCTGGAGTGGGGGTGGGGAAGGAAAAAGAAAAAAGTTAAAGATGGGTAAAGGAAAACTTTTCTAGGCTTTGGATTTTATCAAAGGAAGATAATAGATGGAATTCTTCTCGCTCCACAGGAGCCTTCTAAAATGTAGGCATGTAGTTTAAACTACTTCCCTGTAGCCACACCACTAGAAGAGGGAGGGGGGAACAACTTCCCTTCTGCAGAACTCTCCCATTTGTTCGATCAACTACGGAATTAGCTCAGACGAGAACAATGATTTTTCGACAGCCACAAACCAGGTGAAATGAATCCTGAGATTCATGGATCTCAAAAGGAGATCCACGACAGAAAAACAGAAGGGCTACCGAGTGCATTGTCAAACAGCCACTGCTGTCAGCACACAGGAGGATTTTCTTAGTTTAGTGCAACAGGAAAACTCCAGTCTGTTTCACACATGGGATTGGATAAAAGTCAGAGGGGGGAAGCCTCAGGCCGACAGCTAGTTGTTAAAGTTTGCAAGAAGCCTTTGAAACGTAACACAGAAGCAAAAGGAGCTTTCAAAGAGAACGACTCCCCTGTAAACACTACCGAAATATTTGGCAGAAATACGGATTCTTAGCATACCCCGAGTTCAAGCAACTTCCTGGGGCATCGACAGCAGCACCACCCTCGTTTAAGACTAGAAAGCATCACCGATGTTTAGGTTAAGATACGACGACAAGGCTTCCTCCCCCGTAATTACAGATGCTGGCCAACTTGCTTGCATTGCCACGCAGGCATTTACGCGTGCTTTCTCTCGTTCCCTTTTGGGTCAGTCCCATTAATTCCATACTTACGCATTAATAATTGGTATTGCGTATTTTCCAGTTTTTGTCAGCATAGCACCCTTTGTATTGGGATCTTTCACCTCCATCATGAAACTCCTTGGAATCCCTGTGCTCTTCTTCATTCTGGGAACAGGCTCAAAATCTTTGTCCTGTTAAGCAAAGAAATGCAGGCATGGCTCACCTCAAGACCCACACCTCAAAGGACATTTCCATGATTCTTTGAAGCACCAAAAGCCTTTCATCCTCTCCTTTTACCTCGCCTAAGGCTTCCTCGACTGAAAGACTTATTTTCCTCACTGAATAGAGCCGGGATGCTCCAAAGGCTTGAGCAGGGTTTTGAACTCAGTCGACATGCTTGAGCTTAACTGCCGGTTCCTTAAGGGTGCAACATCCCTTGGCTCACCACCCACCCCGAGAAGAGACACAAACCCGCTCCTCCTCCAAAGCGCAATTCACAGTGAGGGCTCCATTCAGGGCTCTCAGTCAGTCACTGGAGAAACCACTATTCACCATCTGTACTTGAAGGTTGAATTCATACCTCAGGCACATACGTGCAGTCCCTAAGGTTAAATGGCATGACTACTCAACCAGAGACTTGTGTAATTAAACCATGCAAATATTCAAGAGATGGGGTCAACAGAAACGTCTTCTTTTCATATGAAATAGTACAAACTGTGAACTGTCATTGGAAAGAGTTAAAACCAGGAAAATTTCCAGTAATATTGAAATAGGTAAAAATATGCATGAAAGTTCACAAAGAAAGATCGATGGACATATTTAATGTCTATGACCTAGAAAAAAGAACATTTCACAGTTACAATTCCAGCCTGCCCTGGAATTTTGAAGGGCTTTGCAACATTGCCATATAACCTCTGTATTTCACCCCAAGAGAAACAATTCTTCACATGAGTAGTCATTTATTTGTTACCTAACGGCCAAGGTAAAAAAATTAAAAACTAAGTAACGCCACAAGTCCCCCACAATCTTACCCCATTTGTTGGGCAGTTCTTTCTATAGTGGCCAGGTTTTCCGCAACGAAAGCAAGTATATGATGGTGGAGGTGGACCCAAGGGTTTCTTCATGTAACTAAAAGGTTTTGGGGGAAAAAAAGAAAACAGTACGCATGTGTCTCTCGTGTTAAAACAAACATATTTTCCATAATCTTCAAAGAACAGATTTGACATTATCAACACTTACTTGATCGGATCATATTCACGGCAAGACTGTATCATCATAGCTTTTATTTTGTCTTCTTCGGAAGCATTGGCTTCAGCCAGATTGGCAGTCTGTTTAACAGGTAAGTAGGTGACACACACGTTAGAAACACAGGTAAGCCCCCACAGCCAAAGACAACACCACTCACCCAAGCCTCTAAAGAGCAGCACAACGCTAGCCCAGGTTGCAGGAAAACCCCTGCTTCTACAAAACAGAGTTGGGCTGAAGATGTTCTGGGCAGTCCTTGCGCCATCACAGGCTCTTTACGTGCCTGGCACCCTGCCTGAAAAGAGCATTCTGGGGCACTCAAAACCTTAGGCTCTCTTTGGACCTTCCACAAAGACTTGGGTAACCAATCCCATTTGCTTCCAAGTGGACTGAAGCTATGTCTAGAAAGAATTGCACTCTCCACTCTTTTTCAACTGACTTTTAAGCTCCAGACCAGTTGAAAGAGAAGACGGCCACTGGACATTGGAGGGACAAAGAGGTGTGCGAGTAGCATTATGGACATTTGGCAGCATTACAAGGACACGCAAGGCAGGAGTCGGGGAACTTGGTTTTGCTTGCTGACATTCAGCTGCAGACACAGAAGCATGAAAAGGAATCAAGCTTTTTAGGATCCCTCAGCAAGACAAAAGATTCTCTTCACTAGAAATTTGACCGTCACGTGCTGTAGGCACTCCAAACTGCGTGTTCCCCCGCTACTCACTTCTTCATACTGTGTGATTTAACTACAGTAAGCACAGCCTGCAGTTTTTCCCAGTTGACTGTGTCCTTTTAACACACAAATTGTCACATAGACCTTATCCAGAACTAGATCTTCACATTATTGAAGTCAGCTGATTTTTTTTTAAGTAGTATTTGTTCAAATGTTTTTATTACACACTGGTCCAGATACCAGCAGGGTCTAAGGGAGTGACTCTCAATGATTTGGACCTTCAAGCACCTATCATTCAGATCAACCACTCATGTTTTTCTTCTTATATGCATTCATTCACAAAAGCAACCAACGAGTTTCAACGTTTTATTAAATGGTTGTTTCATAGGGACAGTTTTTTCTCAACAGTAACATAATCGAGATCGACATCTATGAAAGCGTGTCCATTAACATTTACAGAAAGCTTTACAGATACTTGACTAATTTGTTTGAACCCAAATGGTTTACAAAACACATCCAAAACCCACAAAACGTTACTAGGAATAGACCAAAACTCAAATATGGCATTTCATACGTAGTAATAATCAAACAGAAACCTTTGAACAACACATTGCCTCCATGCTAAGCCACTCTGCACTAAAGAGGTTAGAGTAAGTAACCGTTTTGAGCTGCTTTATTGTTATGTTCCTGCATTTTTTGGAAATGCTTAAATTTTCTCGAAATTTTAAATGAGTACGCCACTTGGACAGTTTTTCACATTTTAGAGTAAAACTTCACATGAGTTTACGGAACCACGGACACGTTTAGGGACAGCACTAATGGAGACCAATTTCTTTTGGTGGCTACCTTCCAAACTAATTTCTTTTTTTTTTTTTTTCTTCCCAAGGGTCCACAATTTAATTTCTGCAGTGAGAGAGGGAAGAAGTTACCAGTGGGAAGAGATTTCTCTTTCTTGGAAATGAACTCCAGCCTTTCTTTTCAGAAGAAAGAACTAGCTCCTCTGCATTAGGCCCTGCCTCCTCCAATCTTTGTCACTTGAAAGACTAGGAATTTAATTGGCTAGCACTATGCCTTTTCCCAAAGTGCCATCGCTAGTGCTTTCCCAGACAAAGTTACACACTGTTGAGCAAAAAATGCCAGCAGTTCCATAGCAAAACATGGCATTACAACAGTTTCAGCAGGTCACATCTGCTAATATGCCACACATACCCATTGGTATATTCCTAGAAACAATTTGGTACATTTACACAAGTTACACAGTCTGCGTTCAAACCAATCAGATTGTGTTGTCCACTGTCTGTACACTACAATTTATGAAATTGTGCAGCATTCAAAGAATGGATCTACAGTGACTAGAAGTTCAAAAACAGCCAGGCAATTGTCCACGTTCCAGAAACACTTCTGTTGTGGCTGTTGCAAACCCCCCTGAAATGTCCGTAACTTACAGCCAATTAAATTCTTCTGTAAAAATTGTGGTAGCTTCCAACGCAAAATTAACGAAACGTATGAAAAATGGTAAAGAGCTTCTGAAGGGTTTCTTCTTTGTGCCTTGAAGATGAGTAATACTGCAACATTACGCTGAGGCTGATAAGGTACTCCCCTTCTATCTTCCCAACTGGGAGCTACTCTTTACAGGATAGTATCAAAAGATACACACTTCTCAAAGTCACAATAAATACTTTAAATTATTAAATATTAAATTACAGTTTTCTTCACATGACAACAGTTACCCAGCTATAGATCACAGTAGAACATTTAAAAATACAAAGCAAAGACTTTTTTTTGTGAACTATTGGACAAGAATATCTATATCTACCTTGATAAGCTGGGCCAGAGAAAGAGATGCAGAAGAGTCAGCAATCTGTTCACAAAAAAGTAAACACATATTCAAGTTCTACAATCAAAACATAGCCATAGTTAACCTCTACTGTAGTCTGAAAGTCTGCGCTATATCCTCCGAGGGTCACTGAAAGGGGCATTTCCAACCTAGTGTAATTTGGATTCGTTCAAAACAAAGTCCAAAGCTATGACAGCTCAAGAGTGCCTATGTGGTTCATGAGAAGAAACTAAAATAAGCAAACCCGCCTGAGACCAACTTATTGCTCTGGAAAAAGAGACCTTCCTTCCATTGCAAGTCGTACCAGAAGATTCAACTTTCCTTCTTTTCAGAACATTTTGTACCTAGTTCTGTTCAAAAGGAAGTCTGGCAAAATCAAGATCTAGACTGTCAAGATCTTCCTTCTGTTAAAAAGGAAGCGGCAAATCAAGATCTCGACCACTACCAGTCAAGCATTTCCTTGTGTTACTTAGATCTCTGGTCACCCAGATCCAACAAGGTACTGCAGGCAGAAGTTAAGAAAAATGACAGGGATTTTACCCACAAATGCTCCAGGCTCTAACCTTGTGCCAAAACTTGTAGGCTGGGTTTTAGATATTTTCATTTGCAGACAAACTTATTAAACTAAACTGCTTCATCAGATCAAGTGGAAAGAGCAAATGCAGAACTTTAGAATACCACTTTGTGTAGCAATGATATTTAAATTCATGGCAATCTAGTAAAGACAGTTATGAACTCAGAGGGGCCCAAACGATATCACCTCAATTACACAGCTTGAGGAACAAATACCCAACTATTTAAGGACATGAAAAGGAACCATTTAGCTGCACAGAACTGTCTGCAAAACGTATGGGATAGGTTGGTTTTGGTATTTGTTTGAACCCCCAAGTCAAAAGAAAGAAACAGTACCAAGTCGAACAATAATGGTTTCTCAGTGGTTTCTGATAACATTTTCAAAAACCATTAAGCAAAATAAGTATTTAAAACCAAAAGCTGAGGGATACAGAGTGAAAAGGACAAAAAATACACTCCAAATAATTTTTATTGCAAGAAACAAAAAGCACACACCAACCTATACAAACATACGCATTACTAGCTATAGACAGACAGATGGAGAACATGGCACCATGTTCAGTTGTGCAAACTTTGAACCTACATGATCTAAAAACGATCGTACGTTATCTGTACAACACAAAGTCATACAGGAAATATTCTAGCATATTCCATATGAAATGCAAGGCATTACTAGGCACAAATACCAATATTCACATTAGAACTGTGCAAATGATAGCATTACTCAGTTCTTCCTAGGCTGAATCAAAGACATTGTATTTACAACATAGACTACATTTTACTGGAAATTATACTAAGGCACTGTTTGGAAAATTCATACAAGGCTACATTGTTTAGAGTTAAGTGCAGTGTGTAGAAAACAGTGTGAGGTTGTGGTTTTACATACGGCTTTTGATGTTCCACTCACTGGCTCAGTTCGACTTCTAGAAGAAGAAATAAAGGTGATCAGAACTTAAAATAAAGCACTGGTACCCAACAGAAAGCAGTGAAAACAGACTGTAAAACCTGAGCATCAAAACATTATGTTCTGATAGTCTAGTGAATGTGCAAATTTATTCGTATACATAAACTGTTCTCTCTCGGTACATTCAGTGCAACTAAAAAAAACCCCCAAATCCCATTTCTGCTTTGTCACCAATTACCCTAAGACTTTCAGATATCTACCATGCTTAGCCATGAACGTGCCAAAATACCAAATGCGTTACATATGCTATATTGACTCAAAATAGTAGCAGAAATGTCACCTGAAAGCAGTTCCTAGGGTTTTGTGTGATTGAGGATGCCCCGTGACAAAAAAAAAAGGTCTTAATTGCCAGAACTTGCTTTAAGATAATCTTAAAAATGCTACAATATTTTAGGAAATATTTATTACATTTGAAAACTGTATTTTTTTTGAAAAACTTTTTTTTTTTTTTTAAAAACCACAAGCTAATAACATCTCCTAATTGTGGTGGAGAGGCATCGCTTTAAGAAGGCTGGAAAACATGACCATTCACACAATGCTAACGTAGCTGATACAGAACTGGACTGTATGAATACATAAATGACAGCAGGAATCCTGTAGTCAGGATTGCATTTGAATTTCTGTAATTTTAATCAAGACAGCTGATTCTCTGTCCTCTGTAAATCTTAGGAATACAGAATTAAAACCTGGAGCACAGATATCAGCTGCGAGTCAAAACAGACTTAGAAAGATAACTAGCGCCATTTGGTAACGTGCTAAACTGCTTACTGAGTTTCAGGTTGGGAAAGGATTAACCATTCCTTCATTGTCCTCGCACAAAAGGCAATACGCTTTAGGATATTGTTCTTTTTCTCTTGCCTGAAACGGACATGGTCTTTAGGAAACTCACAGGAATCACTTATGAATGGAACTTCTGGTTTGCATGGTTCGCCAGCTGGCAACCCTTGGTCTTCCTCTACAGCTAGTGTGCAAAAACCCAGATGTGGGGCATAAGAATACCTGCCAGATCCCGCCCCCTCTCCTCCAAAAGCAAGAAATAGTCCAACACTGAGACTCAGACTCTTCTGAGATGGGAACAAATTAGAAGTTTACACTACAATGCCTATCTGTCTTTCCTAGAAAAGCAAACACATAGAAGAAGGAACCTCTCCACGCAGAGGGAACAGGATCTACAGCTTGGCTCTCAGAAAAATCAACCCCAAGAACAAACCCAAGAGGATCATCTTCAAAGTTACCATTGTTGCAGTTTGAGCCCCATGTCCCAGCAGGCCTAAAAATGTAAGTCTACTTTGGGACAGACACATTAAAATCTACCCCATGACGACACAAATGAACAGCAGCTTTCACAAGAAAGATACAACCGGAATGCCTCTGTAAGCTAATAGCCAGAAAAAAAGCTAACACACTGAAACCCCTCACAAGGAATACAATGCTTTATGGATACTTACCTGACATATGTTTTGCTGGTAGCTTTAACTCCTCCAGCAGGGAGTCTTCGAACAATTACTGATGAGTTCCTCGGAATCAGGCCGTTCTCATCTGTGTATTCTGAAAACAACACAAATACAGAAAAAAACATGAGTCGATTTGTAAGAACGTATAGTCATATGGAATTACACAGCACTTCAGAGAATCCCTTTACAGATAGAAAAGCAAAATTTTATAGGTAACATTGCGCTTGTATCGTCTCAACACACTAACAGGACCTTTCAAGAAATCTTCAGGTTTGATAATCAAACACAAGCAGCACAACCTTCTTTTTTTTTTCAATAGTGGGAATGCCAACAGCAAAACGGTCTCAAAGGTCACTAAAGGAGAGTCTGCTAATGCATGAGGTTCTTTCCTGATCTAGCTTCAGTTGCTTTTGCTTCTGTTAGGCTACAAAACCAATCCATCTCTGGAGAAAAACAAAGCACAGCAAAGTCTCACCTGCATAAACCAGATTCTAAAGTCTGACTCGCTTGCCCTGCAACAAAACAGGCACTTAGCTAAAGCATGACAACTCTGCGCCATTGCTTTCAGAGCTGTTCACTAACAACGATTCCCCTATGCTGCTGGTGCTCAAGACTGACAGAACACACAAGAGAGCCTGCCATCTCTGTCTATTCCTTGGAGCTTAGTCCATCAGCAACCACACTTCTCAGCTGCGCAGGGCTTTACATTTAAATGGAAACAAAACTGGCAGTGCTAGAATTTGGATCGCAGGCGTTTGGGGGTTTTTTGAGCTTGCTTTCACAAGTAGGGCAGAATTGGCTCCAACTGAAGGGGTACTTCCCCTCCTAAGCTAATCCTCTAGTTTGAATTAACCAAAGGGACAGGAATTCATTCGATTCACTTTTTGCAGAGCAGAGAGATGCAAACAAAATTACTTACGAAGACAGCCTTGAAAAGCCTTTCGAAAGCAGCGGGTGCCTGAAGCTATTCATGCTTTGCCTTGGCTTACACCATGTTAGTCTTTTGAAGAGGAGGAAAGCCTTCTGACCTTTTACATAAGGCCCAAACAAAAAAAAACAACTATCTGACACACTGTGACTGAGTCAGCTCCAAATGCAAGCATCTCTCCATAAGAATGGTTTTTCTATTGTTCTTACACAAGCTGGATATGACTAAATATATTTAAGTACTATCAGCAGCCATTCCCGGTAATCTGCCTACAGTTTTAAAAGCTAAAAGCCCTTACCTTTGCAGACCGATGGTCTGAAAACCAAAGATGCTGTCTATCTAGTCAAGCTCTCTCAGGGCAGTTTTGCTCAGTGGTCACACACAAAACAGGAATAGTTCACCATTAGTGCTCCAGTTCTCAGTATATTCCTCCTACAGGCAGGAACCTCTCTTAGACCAAAACACACCTTCCAGAAGACATGATTTCAACAAGGAAAGGAAAATGTTACTTCTCTTTCCAAATGACAGAAGGCTGCTTTGAAAACTGAGAAATCATTTAGCTGAAACGAACTCCTGATCTTCCCCCCTAGGGAACCGAACAGCAAGCTTCCTCTGGACTTCAGAGTACTTTCCAATTGTAGGAGAAAGGACTACTAATGAGGAGAACAGAAGCTTTTAGAGAAGTCATCTCCTGAAACCAACCCCTAGAGCTCTTCTCCAAAGGAAAACCTAACCCTTACACAGCCACCTGTCAAGAAAGGCCTGGATGGAGAAGGAGCTCAAACAGTACTGAGGCCCAGACAAACAACTGGGAGATCATGCCAGCTCCAGTTCTAGAAGCCCAAAGCAGCTGTTTCTACCTGCTGAACGGAGTCATACAGAGTATTCTTTCTGGTCCACATCACAAACCACTGGCTTAAGATTTCCGAGATGCAGGATAAGCAACAGTGGCTCCACAAAAAGGCAGGCGTTTGCTACGCCTGTGCCGAACTGAGGATCGTGGTAGTTCCGCAGAAGGTTACGAGTGGCAGCACCTCTCCTAGACAGAGACTGTACCTATGAGGACAGCAACCAATGCATTTCTTCACAAATTATGCAAGCCTGCAGGGGTCAATTGGAACATGCACAACAGGTGTCTGATGCAAAAAGAGGAATAAGTCCTCTTTTAGTATTTTGTGACAATTCATTGACCATTAGAAGAGAAGCAATGACATCTGCCTTCTGAAAAGACTACCCTTGCACGGGGGCAGGGGGAAGGGGGGGGGGAGAGAGAGAGAGAGATGCTTGTTTTCTATCTACTTGTTAAGTGCACAGTGAAGAGAGCTCCAGCCATCTAATAACAGACTGATATAAAAATGAATTCACCTTAAGAGTCAATCAGTGCGCATTTAAATGGACCAACTGAAGAGTGACAAGAGCTTGGGGAAGTAAAGGCTTTTTTGGCATAGGACACTTATCACGGCACATATTTGTATTGATTTTTGTATTGATTTTGTTAAAGGTGAAGTCAAACAATGTGGACTAACAAGTTAACTTTTTTTTTTTTTTAAGTAGGAAAGGACTGAAGCTGGAGCACAATTCCTGAAGCCCCTGGAAATTTTTGTTTGCTCGATTTGAATTTAACAGATACCAGCTTAGTGTAACAGCTCTCAGACTAAACTGGCATCTCCCGGCAGGAACCTGTTCCCCACGGGCAGCAACATCCTCTAGCAGAGACTTGGCAACTGCCAGGACCTGCAAAGCAGCGTCGCTCTGCCTCACCGCATGACTCCACATCTGCAAAGTGAGCAGTGACGACTTTTCACACTCGTCCCAGCAGAGCTCCAAGAGAAGCTCCAAGATAGTCCTTCTTTAACTTCACCTTTAGGCAACACCACATTTAACAGAACCTAGTGAAGCAGATACTTTGTCTCCGCTGGATTCTGATTCCATACGAAAACAAAGCAACACGCTTTGTAAAACTCCTACTATGTCTATTAGAGTAACACTTCATGCGGTCACATATTTATCAGCATGAAGTTTTCTTCTGCAACTTTGCTTCCCGTTCCTCACCTGCTAGAACAGAATCCACGTGTTTGGCCTATTTCAAAACACTTTTTCTTCTGGTGACGATAATTGGGCTCCGTCACAGTTTATTACCATCCAACATTCTGCTTTTAAGGCTCTGTTTTACACAGACCCAACTATCACAGGAGTGACGTCAGCCAGGTGGCCATTCAGCCTGCTAGCATTTGTCAAGCTGAAAGGACATTAGCAACTCAAGACAAAATTCAGAGACCCCTATGCAGCAAAGCCCTTAAAGCAAATGCAACATTTTTCACAAGCTCTTGACAATTTTCGTCACTACTACTAGAAGTAGTCTCTTCACCACAGCCATTCTCCTGAAAATAGTTTAAATACCTGTTGATAAACAGCCAGCTTTAGGTCCAACCACTTTAAAGGCTAGGGCTGAAGTTACAGTTACCGCAGCACACATATTCTTCTGTTCAAGTTTTAATACATGAAACAGGAAAAGGAAAACAAACACTAGTACGCATTTGAAAGAAAAGACTGTTGTAAGAGTGTCACAGAACCACAGAAAAAAGAAAACTAAGAAATTTAATGTGTAAGGAATGAAAACACAAGCCTCTCTCTTTCTGAAAAGTCACATCCCAAAGTCTTTAACTGCATTCAAACTTTTCAAGCTGGCAGACTACCAAACTGAAGTAGCATACTAAGGAATACGAAACCATTATCATCTCTGAGAATCAGGCACCATTTATTAGAATCAAAAGAATTCTAATAAATCACGCACTCTTCCACGCCTAGCTCCGCGTCTAAAACACAGATCTGAAGGTAGCTGTCTGAACAGCAGCTACAAAAGAACAGCAACTACAAAAGAAGAGCTCTGTGAGGCCCCCAACACAAGTCACAGCCACCGATCGTGGCCGAATTGCATTATCGCTTTCCACCCAGCTTAATCCCCGGTGTCGCTTGCCCTCCCGGTCCCCCCGCACGCTGGCAGGATGGGCCCCAGGCTGACTCACGCTACATGGGGACGAGCCACAAAGAGCAGAGCGCGGCTCCCACAGGCTGCGGCCGCCGTGGGGCCGTCTGCGACGCTGCCTGCCAGGCGGTCCCCGAGGCCCCGCGCCCACCACCCCCACGCACCTTCTTTGCTCTGGGCGTTGGTGATCTGCAGGTCGCAGTTAGCTGCCTTCAGCTTCTCACGGCCCATGATCTGCCGCTTGAGGTCGCGCAGGGAGATGTGGAGGCCGCTGAAGGAGACCGTATCGTACTTCAGCGCCGACGAGAACTTGTAGTGGACGCACGACATGGTCGGGGCCAGGTGCTGCCTGCTCCGCGAGGGCGTCTGCTGCAGCAGATGGTGTCGCGGCCTCCACGCCGGGTTAGGGCCCGCGGCAGCGCACGGAAGGGCCCAGCAAGGGGTGTGGGGCAAGCAGCACGGGCTGAGCTTGGGTGGGCTGGTGGTGCTCAGAGGCTGCGGCGCTCCACCATCGCCAGGCCGCGCGGCCTCAGGCAGACTCGGCTGGCGGAGGCCTCAGAACTCCGTCGCAGCGGCGCTGCAAGGCCCCGGCCCCCGCCCCCACAACGACTCCGGCCCGCGGCCCTCAGCAATCGAGCTGGGCCGTGGCGACGGCGCCCACTCGGCTTCTCCTCACAGCCCAGGCAGGCAGGTGGACGACGGGGAGAGGCCCCCGCAGCCCCGGCTCGGCCTCCGCTCCCTCTCACACGCAGCGCTCCCAGGCCTGACCGCTGGCTACGGCAACTCGGGCGCCCCTGCCTCAGTGTTCTGCGGAGGGGTTTCCCAGCTGCCAACTGCACAGGCTGCCGCAAGCCTGTCGCTGCGCACAATGGCACAATGGCACACCACACCCGCTCCCCCTGCATCTCACGTGACCCAGCGCATTATGACAAAAGGCCCACGTCACGTGGGCGTGGCGGCCCCGCCCTCTTCCTCCGAAAGCCAAGCGCCCCCTAGGGGAGGGGGGGGCTTGTCAGCCCCAGGCCTGTCACCGCCCGGTGTCCTGCCACCCCCTGGGCCTGTGCTGTCCCTCCCGTCACCCCACGGCCCTTCACCACCCAGCGGCACCTCCCGTCAGCCCCTGGGCCTCTGCTGGCTCTCCCAACAGCCCTGGGCCCATCACCGCCCGATGGCCTGGCACCCCCCAGCCTGTCACCACCCGCTGTCCCCTCCTCTCAGCAGCCAGCCAGGGCAAGACAGCCTGGGGGAGATGCAGCGGGCTTTGCCGGCTGGCGCCCGGCTGCCCGTGCTGCAGGGCCAGCAAAGGGAGGGGACAGCTCACTGTCTTTGAGTCTAGCTTGGTGCATTTATGGAAAGGTCGCTCAAAGAAGCCAATGACCAGTTCTCTTTATTGCCATAAACCAATGTACTTCCCACCTGGGGCACATCCACTGCTGCTTGAACTCTGGGGAGGAGGACTACGAAGGAAGGAAGGAACTTGAGGTTCATTTAGCCTTCGTTTAGGTTTAGCCTTAGGAGGTGCCCCAGGACCTCCTAGTTCTTGCTTTCTCAATCATCACAGCTGCTGCTGCAACAGCCCTAGCGCATGAAATCAGGCCTTGAATTAGGAGGTCTACTTCTGCTGAGTCATATGCTACGGCTTGCAGATGTTTCTGGGCCAACTGGCTATTCCTTTCTCTTCATGTAAATAGAATAGAAAAGGCTTGTTGTAGCCTGGCAGGGCTAAGGAGGGAGCTTCCACGACTCCTTGCTTTACATCTTGAAATGCCTTTTGGGTTTCCGGAGTCAGAAAACCCTTTGGATTTCAGTGCTGTCCTCTACACCCAAGGGATAGTTAGTTTGGCTATTTGTGTCTGTCTGTCTTGTTAAGAGTGATTTGGAAGCCTAGCTTTTCATATGGTAGCCGTGCCTAAAAGCCTGGGGTGGAATATGGATTATATGGATTCAGTCCGTAACTCGGCCATCGCCACAGTCCAAACTACAGCAGCAGAGCCTAATAAGCCCGACTGTTGGATATGCACTAAAAGCCCATCCTCCACCAGAAATCAACTCTCCTGGGTATCTGTCCCACTGAGTTCTCAGTGCTACAAGGACGGGCCTCTACATTATGAACTCTAGATCTGCCTCTGTAGCTCCTAACTCCTGATCTCTATGGCAACAAGTGTTACAACCCTCTGATAGAATGTGGCACTAAGTTCCACGGTTACGGGTTGCAAAACTAGAAAGAGCTCTTGCAAATGTGTCAAGAGAATTAGAAGAAAGCCAGTCATGAAACCGCAGAGAGTGTTACAGCCCTGCAGGAAGAAATCAAATTATTATCCCAAATTCTAATACAGAAGCGATTCGCCCTAGACCACCTTTGAGAAGTACAGGACAGACTATGTGCATTATTGAATAAGAGCTGCTGGGGCTTTTATGTGAATGAAGAGCAGAAAAATGAAACTGACAGAAACAAGATAAAGACTCACTTAAAAAGATTACATGAAGTAAAGCAGGGATCTCCCCTAAATCCCACCCCTAAATGGGTGGCTAACCTCTTGGCTCCCAGACTTAGGCAGAGGACTGTGAACTAAAAGGAGCTGGGTGGTTGTATTCACTCTCTTGTTTTGCTTTGTAATTATATGGGTGTGTTTACAGTGGTGTCTTACTTGATGACCTCGACTTACGACTTCAGTAATGAAGACTACAGTGTGACGCTGACGGTCAAAAGAAAAGGAGGGACTGTTAGGAAAATCTCATTATTGTACCAATTTGTCTTCAGAGTATGAAATTGTATGAACTTCCTGAAGAGGTCTACATCAAGAAAGAAGCAGACGGACGGTTTTGCCACAGAATTGGAGCTGCTTTGCAAAACAGCAGTATCTGTGTGTGTTAAGTAGCGATTGCTCAAACCACGTTGTACCTGAACGCTTGAAAGGCCTAAGAACCCTGTGTAAATCCGCATTCGGGGTGCCCCGATTTGACTGGGACACCTCATGTGCATGAAGAGAGAATTACTCTTGTCATTCTAGACTTTGTGTCCTAGCCTCTCTCCTCGGATGGCACAGGCCAGTTGCCAAATTTTCGTGACAACACCCCTCTCCCCATTCTGAAAGTTATCCTCCAAGGCTGAGAATTGCCCCTAGGGCTGGCCCCTTCAGCAGGGGACACTTCACCTCCACCATCGCGCTGTCCTCCCGGGAAATCATTGTTCCGGAAGGACTCCTACTGAAACCGTAACTCCAACAGGACTGCCTCAAGTAGAGGAGAGCGATGCATCAGCCTCTCCTATGCAAGATGCTCCCCCTTTCGACCCCGGTAATACTTTAGCAGTATGGTTTACAGACACAAGTGCCCACTTGAAAAATTTTGTTTGGTGCCGTAAATCCACAGCCATTTCTGCAGATGGAAAAGCAGAGTTAACTGAGGAAATAAAAGGTTCTGCCCAATAAGCTGAGTCCCTGGCCATCACCCGAGCCTTTGAAGCTGGAGCCAGCACAGTTTATACTGACTCTGCTGCCGTATCGGCTGGAGCCACCCAGTGCCTTGGGAATGGGCAAGAGCTGCTACACTCCCTTCACAGAAGATGCAGGCAGGGATACACCTCCGCTTGCGTTTTGCCTGGGAGAACCAGGATAACAGCAGTGGCCTCGAGCCTAACCTGGTATTTGGGCCCTGCTTTGCTGCCGTCCCAGGACTTAAGAAAGGCAATTAACAATTGCACTTGTGACCAGTACCCCCGGCTCCCGACCCCTGGTCGTACGGTTAGCAGAACGAACGCCATTTGATGAGGCAAACGGCCCTGCTCTGTGACCGAGCTGGTCACGTATCACATTTCCCCTCCTCATCAGGCCTCGAAGCTCCTCTGCACCAGGCAGATTTCTTCTTGCCCTCCCTATCGGCCTCAAGGCTCCCAGGCGCCAGGCTGACTTCTTCCCTCCTTACGGGCCTTGAAGGTCCCAGGCACCCACCCAACCAGGCTGTCATGACCCCGTCACAGAACAGGGAAGCGCAGCAGCACACACAGCACCGTCTCTAAAATCAAGCAGCACTTTTTCCCTCTTCTCCTCCACGGGCTAACTTGGGGAGGAAATGACAAATGGCACCTTCCCCTCCTGCGCAGCAGAAGTTTTCTGCCTTGCTAAAACACAGAAAAACGGACGGGAATGGTGTGAACCTCAAGGACTTGCCTGGGTCTTCCGCCTGCCCTAGAGACCCAAAACTAACAGCGCTTAAATGACGACACAGGTTAATAATGGGCAGCTACCCACCGGATGCCCAGTGGAATCAGCTCATTCTCCTGCTCTCTCCAACCCACAAACCCTTTAAAACCCCCACTGTCAGCCCGTCCTTTTGCTCATGTTGACATGAGCAAAGGGCATATGGAAACCCACTTCTAAATGGGGAACCCCTTTATCTATCACTGAGTCCCAGGCACCCAACCAACCAGGAAGACAAACAGGACGAACTGGTGGATGGCAGGAGGAGGAGGAGGAGGAGGAGGAAGGGGATGAAGAGGACGAGGAACACAGAAGGAGGAGAACAAGGAGGAAGAAGAGAAAGAAAAGAAGGAAGAGGAAGAACATGAGGAGGAGCAAGAGGAGGAGAAAGAAGAGGTGGAGGAGGAACACAGGGAGCACTCAGAAGAGGAACAGGTGGCACAGGACTAGGAGCAGGCGGAAGAACAGGAAGAGAAGAAGGATGAGCAGGACGAGGAACAGCAGAGAGAGGAACAAGATACAGAACAGGAGGACAAACATGAGAAAGAAGAGAAAAAAAGAGGAGGAAGAGGAGTAGGAGGAGAAGGGGGAGGAGGAGGTAGAGGGGCAGGAGGAGGAGAAGGCGGAAGGAAAAGGAGAAGGAGAATGAAGAGGAATGTGAATACGAGGAGGAGGAAGGTGAAGAGAAGGAAGAGGAGGATGACATACAGGATGAAGAGGAACAGAACAAAGAGGAGGCGGGGGAGAAAGAGGAGAAGAAGGAGCAGGAGGAGAAACAAGAAGAGGATGAGCAAGAGGATGAACAGGAGAAGAAGGATGACTACAGGAGAAGGAGGATTAGGATGAAGTTGTGGAGGAGGAGGAGGAGGAGGAAGGGGGAGGAAGAGGACGAGGATGAGGACAACTACAGCAACGACAAACGGGGCAAGGACAGACAGAAGGAGGAGAAGAAGGGTAAAAGGACGACAATGAAGAGGAGAAGGAACAGGAGGTGGAGGAAGATGATCAGGAGGAGCAAGAGGGGGAGGAGAGGAGGAAGCATTGCAAGCCAAATGTTCCACAGCACACACACAGCAATGTACAACGAGAAATTACAAACAAACATTTGTTTGTTGAACAAGTCCCCATGGTCACCTTTTTCTCCTTTTCCCTTCCAGGTGACGCTGGAGAAGCCCCAGGCACCTGCAGCCATTCGCTGTACACAACTCCCCTGATGCTGGGGAGAACACAACTGCCCTGATGTTTCATAAAACAACGTACCCCCACAGATTTTGTCTGTTCACCTGGAGCTGCGGGGAAGGTGTGTATGTGGGTGACGATGATCTGCTTTATCCCTTTATGTTTTATACCTCAGCAAAAACACTGCAAGACTCAGACTAGAGGACAGCACTGAAATCCAAGGGTAAGCGACCAAGTTGCAACAAAACAGGGCAAACTCAGCTAATTAATAGGCATTAAGCGTGCTTGCACAGCGGGTTCACGGGAACAAAGACTCAAAAGTGAATGGCAACAAGCAACCTCATGGCCAAAGCCAAGAAGTTTTTTGGACTGTAAAAAGGAATATGTGAGTAGCCTTACGATTGCACAGAAGGAATCAAGAATTGGAACACGAGGTCCTTCTCGGGCTCCCAGCCAAGAGGCACCTTTATGGCCAGCAGTAAAAAGGGGGTTTAGCCAGTGTGTACGTCTGCTGCCTTCTCTCCTGGACCCACGCGTGAACTAGAAGAGAAGAAAAGTGCAAGCAAATCCAGTTCGGTCAAAGTTCAAGTCAACATTTCAACAGCCAAAACTCTGGAGAGTTACGCTGACCCTTACTTAGATATTTAGTTTATCTTCCTTTCATGTGTAAACTAAGCACATTCCCTCCTACCCACAGTCTTTCCTCCCAGCCTCCCAGCTCTCCTACATAAGAAACAGAAGCTCCATAAGCTACAACAGAAAAAAAACCCGCTCTGGTGAACACCAAAACACCCATGACTTTCTCAAACTCTTCCCCGCCCCAGCTGAGAGTCAAGCGACAGGATCTCCTAAAGCCTCTTCCACAGGCACTGCCCTGAAAACCCCCCACTGCTTCTCTACTAGTGCACAAAGAGATTGGGAAGAGTTTCATTTTGAAGGTGAGGTAGACCCTTGCTGAAATTAGACAAGTAAGTTTGAACGAGGAGAAGCCCTTTGCCTTGCATCTGGCAACCAACAGGGATGGGGACCCAGCACCACAGACCACTGCCATGCACAAACCACCACCCTGCGCACAGGGAAAGCATGACAAGTCAGATGTGGTACCCAATAACGCCAGAAAATGGCTCTTCACACCACTTCTCTGTAGGACCAGGTTAGTTCTTTTAGGCGGACACAGAAATCAGAAGTGAAATCAGAAGTCGTCTTCTTTCCCTGCAGTAGACTTGTAAGGAGATATTGCCAAAGAATGCAAAAGCAACCAAAAAAAGTTAAAGCAGGTCCTTTCATCCTCACTAGGTGCCTGTCATTGAAGTGCTTCTCACATCCTCTTCTCTACTCTAAGGGTCCTCACTTAAGATGCATTGGAGTTACATTACTGTTAAGCAGACACTGCTACCAGACATTTCTCTAGACTGAAGGCTGACAGCAGCGGACAAGGACAGTCCCTTCTGGATATCTCACTCCTGGCTAGAAATCCTAGAGGCTTCCTTTCAGGACAGAAATCCAAAGAGCTGCAATAAGCTTTTGAAATCAAGCACAGCAAACAAAAAGCAAACAAACCAACCAAAACTGGCAGGTAAACCTCTGAGGCACTAATGAGGAACAACAGGTCTCCCGTTAAGTCCACTACCCCTCACAAAACAGACAAGTGGCTTAAAGAGATGACTGCAAAGAAACCGCAAATGGAAGAGAACCCTGATCACTGCAGCACAAGCGACCAATGGGCAAAACGTAGCACTGACCTTCCTCCTGCTCCTCCTACGAGCTCTTCGCCAGCCACGTCCACAGCCACGCGCTCTGTCCCTGCCCCTCCCTTTCGCTCCCCCCTCCCTTTCCCTCTCACCCTTTCCCCTCTCTTCCTCTCTCCTGCTCCCTCTCCCAGTTCTCGCTCACTCCGCTCTCCTGCTGCCTCTTCTGTCTCTCTGCCCCTCTGTCCCGCTCCATCACCATGCCTGGGGGGGTCCCTCCCGCTGTCCTCCTTCCTGCCACTCTTCCACACTCTCTCGCCCTCTCTCCTGCTGCTTAGCACTCTTGCTCTTCCTGCACCCCGCTGCCCCCTTCCCCTCCCTCTCTTTCCCGCTCTAGCCCGGGGCCGGCTCCTCACCACCACTTCTCCTTCCTCCACTCCCTGCCCACTTCCCCCCCGCTCTCCTCGTCCCTCTGCCCGTCTCCCGTCCCTCACTGCTGCTCCCGTCCCTCTCCTGCCCCCTCACCGCCCTGTCCCACCCCTCTCTGCCGCTCTCTCCCTCTCTCCTCCTCCTCCTCCCTGTTCCACCGGGGCTCCGGGGCCGGGGCAGCCCCGGGGAGGCGGCCATGGGGCCTGCGGGGGGGCTGGGCCGGGCGGGGGGACGGTGTCCCCGCAGGGTCAGACAGCAGGAAGGAGCGCCCCAGGGCATGCCGGGAGCTGTAGGCCTGGGGCACGGGGCTGCCAGGCAGCCCTGCTCCTTCCCAGGGCATGCTGGGAGCTGTAGGCCTGGGGCACGGGGCTGCCAGGCAGCCATGTTGGTCTCGGCACTCGCAGTCTCGGCTCCAGCTGCGGCCTGGCTGAGGTGAGGGCTGGGGCTGCCCGTGAGGCGAGCGAGGCTCTTGGGCGGGTTCAGGGCTGTCTCCTGCCCGCTGGCTGCCCGGGGGTGGTGGTGGGGAGCTCCAAACCGCCCGGTGCGATGGGGTCCCGGTCAGCTGGAGCCGGGCCCGGCCGGGACAGCCCCGGGAGTGACCCGAGAGCTGGGGAGGGGAAGGAGAGGGAGATGGAGACAGACCCCCCTGGGCCCAGGCACCGGGCACCCCGACTCCCAGAGCCCCCCTGAGCCGCCACAGCATTTTTCGTTACTACAAGAAGAGGAGTCGTGTGGCTTTGTGTTCACTCTTACAGGGCTTTCAGTACAAGGGCCCTGCTCAGGGACTGGGAATCTTCAGGTGCCTTGGAAAATTGCCAGCCAGATGATGATGGTTCAAGCCTTGTTTCCCTTGCTAGAAAGCACTTCATTTTTAAAGACGTCCTTGCAGGGGCAAGATCCAGGCAGTCGGGATTGTTTCCTGTAGGGAGCAGCCGGATGAATCCAGGCTGCTGCCGTTCAGTGGCAGAGCTGAACACTTCTGCCCGCAAGTGCTGGGCCAGTGGTTTCGCAGGTCCAGTCAGCCCGACTGGGAGCTTGCTATCCTTGCTGTGCTGCTGCTTTGGCAACGGCCTCGGGGTAGGAGGGGACAAATGTTCTGGCTTCCCGGCTGGAGTCTGGCACGTTCACTGGGTGAGGTACGGACCGTAACGTGTAATGCGAACCCTGCGTCCTTCGGGAGTGAAAAATGGAGTGTAGTATTTTCTGGGGATTTTTGTAGTTTTGGTTAGATCTCTGGGATTCGTGTGACCTTTAATAGCCAGTTGGTGGGATTTCAGCATACATTTAAAGTTAAGCGCATGCTAAGTGCTACCCTGAGGTATAGCTGGAATCCACTTGTGAGCTCCTCTTCCCACCCCACTGGAGAAAGCAAATCTTTTTTTATTTGGTGATGAAAGCAACTGAGGGAGTTGCCCTGAAGTGCAGCACCTTTTTGAACTTCAGGTCTAAAGTGGCACTGGTGCTACCGCATAACGTGTCCTTCCCCAGGCTTTCACAAAAGGGAAAGGATACATCAAACCGACCCCACAAACGTAGCCAGTGCTTTTTTGATCTTGCCTGGAGCGGCGGGACATGACCCTGCTGGGCCACCTCTGCCGCTCTGCGTGGGAACCAAGGTGGTGTCTTGACATTCCAGGAGAAGGACTTACCTTTTTTTTTTTTTTTTGTAAGCGACTTTAGAGACGTCCTTAGGCTGGCTGTGTTACGTTGGTTTACTGCAGAGTTGGTCGAATGGAGGAAAACAGTAAGCTCCGGTATTGCCTTTGGCGTTTTCTCGTTACTGTGTAGCTCATTTAAGTTACCTTCTCATGACCTGGCAAGCAGAAGCTATCACTTCATTTTTGGCCTTGGTCTAATGGTCACGACAATCAATATTGAAAGTCTTTCTGAGATTTGGATCAGGCAGTTTTATAAAAACTGCTTCTTGGCCACTGTTTAACTTTACTTTTTTTTTTTCCCCCCCAGTGTTGAAACTCTGAAAGGAGCCGATGAGTTGCCCTCCCTCAGTTTGCTGCCTCCCCTTTGGGGAGTGTGTTTAATGTTCGCTCCTTGGCTTTGCAGAGGGGAAAATCCATTAATGCGCCACCTCACTTGAATTGCTCTTGTTGGAAAGTGATTAAAAGCTTATTGCTGCCTCATCTCGCAAATGGCATGCGTTCTGGTTCTCATTTGCTGGGCAGCCCGTCGACTTGTCAAAGTACTCCGTAGAACAATTCAAATACTCAAAGCAGCGATGCTGATCTGAAGAGCTTACGTACTTCCTTGCTAGCGATTCTGTGCTTTTCTGTGCTGGAAACATGATTTGTGAGTGGGCTGTGGCTTTAACAAGGGAAGGCAAATCTGCTTCTCTGTGTATTTCCTTTCCACCTCTTCCCTTATCCCCTCCCTTTCCCTCTGTGAGGCTATTTTTGCAGTGTACCTTCACTGGTGAAATGAGCTCCCACAGCAAAGTGAGGGAAAGAGAAAAGGGGCAAGGGGAGAGGTGTCGCAGTCCTTAGCCTGCAGATGTCATACATAGGCCCTGTTCAGAAAATGCAGCATGCGTGTGGGTCAGCAGTCCCTGCAGATTTTTATTCTTTATAGCCATTTCTATCAATGCAGGACGTCACACAGCGGGTTCACACGGTGCTGTGCTTCTTGTAGACTGAATCGTTTCTACCCTTGCTGCAGTCTGGAGGTAGCAAGTGCCAGCTGATCGATGAAGGTGGAAGTGAAAGCAAGCGATACACATGCGATGGTGATCCTGCCCCAAGGCATGCTGTTTATTGATCTGGGAAAACACTGCCGTGACTCTATCAGAGGACAAGGTTTTCAGCGCTCTTTCTGGATGTGATACCCAAGGAGGTTTTTTCCCTCTGCGCGTGTTTCTGTGCAGGCATGTGCCTGAAGCAGAGGTGTTTCTCTGTGCCGTAACGGGGACTGAGGACAGCTGGGTGGGTGGGAACATGTGCAATCACGGAAGAAGCTTCCTGCAGCTGCCCTGCCATGTACTTCAGGAGAAAACAGCTCTTCTGGTCGTTTGCTGCCATCGAGAGCTACCGAGTGCATGGGAAGGTACTGGGTTCCCTGCGGTCGGCACTGGTCCTGACTGGGTAGCCTCCCCCAGCAGCCAGTGCTGTACGCCCCTATCAGTTGTTAGACGGACATCTGCAGCTGGACTGTGTGGCACGTTCCTCTGATCCGTCCATTCTCCACCTTGCACAGCAACACATTTAGAATCCTGAAATGTGCTCTTTTGATTGCTGTTAATGTTCAAAAATCTTGTTTTGGTCTGGTCAGCAAGGCATTTGGAAAACAGCACTGTTGCACTGTGAGAATAAACCAGGTTCCCATCCTTCCCCCTACCCCCCACACTGTGTAGGATCCAGACCTTTTCCCCCAACCCCCCGATGTGTAGCTTGGCTTCGTTCATTTTGCTGCCTCCTACCAAGAATATAGCAACCAGCTGCGACGTGTGCTGTGTGCTCCAGGCCAAAGAAAGTTTTCAGTGGTCCCAGTTTGTTTTATGCAGCCGTGCAGCATGGTACATTTGGGAAGGAACACTGCGATGATGTATCAGAAGTTACTGACGATGAGGTGCTACTGGTAGTGCTTTCTTTTCAGTGTCTGGTTTGGGAAAGAATAAACCCCAATATTCTAAGATACAGAACTGTCAGAGAAAAATGTGTGCGAGGTAAGGAGCGCCATGCTGCATTTATGGCTAAATGTTTGTTTTCATTTCATTCAAACTAGAAAGTAAGCAGAGACTGTTTAATCTCCTCCTCCCGCCTCTGCCAGGGGCTTTCTCAGCTCTGGGGCCCTTCCCAAGGACAGCCCCACCAGGTGGGCGCAGTCAGCATTGCAGGCAAGAACAGGCAGCAGCCACAAGAGTCAGCACTGGGGAAGAGCTGGGACCCCGGAGAGCCTCCCAGGGTCCCCAGTGCCAGCCTGGCCCCGTGTGTGTGAGACAGTGCCCAGAAGAGTGGTTTTGTATCCCTTTTCCCAAAGAGTTAAATTCCCCTTAAAGCAGTAACCACTGGACCCACTTGCCGGACTGCAAGATATCCAACAGATACTTTTGGAAATGTCTGTGATTTCCTGCATTTTTCCTGAAAAAGGCAGGTTTTTAACTCTCTTAATCACCCCTATTTTAATCAAGGCATTGCTCAGTATCAACACTTAAACCAGACGCATGACATCCAAAGCTGACTTGGGATCCTTGTTTTGCCATCTGGAGAGCCTTGCACACAAACTTGTCCCCGGCTGTGTTGGCCGCTCGGTGGGTGAAGGTCACGGGTGACAGGGCAGGACTCCTTTCTGGTGCTCCTCCAGCCCTGTAGGCCAAGGATAAAGCCCTAACACCCTCGTGTGATAAAGCCTTAACACCCCAGTGTGCTGCTCCATGGACATGAGGATTCCTGCCTAAGCTCACCACACGTTTCATTGCCATGTGGCTCTTGGCAGGATATGAACGGCTCTGTGGTGCTGGTGGTTCCTCCCCTCTTTCAGCAAAACCGGCAGATTTTCTTCCTGTTGGGCCTGCCTTAATTCCAGCGTCTTGGGGACTGAAAGCTGGAGCAGCATGTGTGCCAGAGACATTCCCGCTGCTTGGCTGGTGCCCACCAAGGGGAGTCTGTCTTCAGCCACGATGGTCATTTCCAGGGAAAAGAGCTTGTTTTATCGAGCAGGACCCTACAGGGAGAACAGGAGAGCAGGGATGCAGACCCAACATTTGCCACAAGTCCAGTGGAGCAGGTTGCTCAAAGGCAGCCTGCTGTGACTTTCTGTGCTGCTGGGCCTGTGGGGATGGTCGGGGGACAAAGGATTAAACCTGAGCTACCTACCTGAAATACAGCTATCGCTAGCCTCGGTGCAAGTGGAGCCAGGAGCTGGTCCTGAATCCCATCAGTGCAGATACGTGCTGGGAGACACAGACAAGTGAGTCTGTAGGGGAAATTGGTGACTTGCACAGGCTTCTGCTGTCGGCCAGAGGGCAGCAAGTGCCAACGCTGCCTCCAGCCGTGCAGCTGCTCCCGCGTGGCCATGGGACGGGGCAGCTCTCAGAGCCCGGGGAAGAGCCTCTCACAGCTCCACTTCATCTCCTCTGCCAGCGTCCGGGTCCAAACGCGAGACATTGGACAACCCCCCCTGCCTCAGGCACCCCTGGGTAGAGACATCTCACCTGAGGTTCAAGCGCCTCTGGCTTCCATGTTTCAGTTTTCAACTCCTGAGCTCAACAGGAAATAGTTCAATGTTTTTATAGAGATGTTCAAGATCTAGAGGAATTCAGATGATCCGGGAAAAAGAAGAATAACATTGGAAAAGGATTCCCCAAAGTCTCCTTTGCAAAGAAAGGGCAAAGGCCAATCAAGCCTGGATGAACGGGGGGACTGTTCAGAGCCCAGACCAACACAGGCAGACGCTGAAGGCTGTCTCCCCTCCCTGCAGTAGCTGAGCTGCCTGGAAAAGCCTGTTTCAAAACAGCCAAGGAAAGAAGGGCACGAGGAGTGACTCTGTCCTGAGCAAAGCACACTCTGCTCCGCTCCCCCTCCACTGTGCTGGCGCTCAGGCCAGGCTGCTCTGCTCAGCTGCGCGCTTGCTTGTGATGTGAAGGGGAAATTCAAGCTGTAACCGCTCAGCGGTGGTCATTTGTGACCAGGGGATGATCTGGCATGGAGGGCGAGAAGCGGTTAAGCAGGCTGGGAGCAGGAATGCCAGAGCCAGAAGGACTCCAGGTCAGGGAGGGAAGTTTCCTCAGCACCCTGTTTCTTGTGAGACTTCCAAGGGTGCAGGGTGTAAGGGCCATCCCTCCAACAGTCATGCCAACTTTTGTCAAGTTCAGGTTTTCCGCAGCCAACAGAATTAAAGGCGAGTAGGAAATGTCGTTGTTCCCCGGCCACTGATGGTGCTATTTATAATCTGCCCAGCTGTGCGCATTGCCTTTTATTCAAATACAATTCCTTCCTATGCTCCTGCCTGGCTGCCAAAGTTTGCTGGAACAGAGTGCTTATACAAGGCAGCGTAGTCATTACAGCCAGAAATGCCATGCCATACCATCCGATTCGAGTGGTTTGTTTGCATCTGGCTATTAGGAACACCACCACCATGTCTGTGGATTTCTTGAGTTGTAGGTAAAGCTAGTTACAGTCCTTCAGGTTGGGCTGACGTATGAGGGATGTTGGGTTTCATGAAAGCATGCGCTAGTTGCATTTGTCCTCCTGCAACACATAGAATATCAGGGGAGGAAACAGAATCCCCCAGAACAAATACAAAGCTAATTCCCACCCCAAAGCATCAGGTTTTAGAATAGCCCCAGAAGACTGAATAGGTTGACATTTTTCTTCTGGTTTGAATTGTTGTTGTTTTCATTCTGGGGTAAGGACTTTAATGTGCAGTTATTTGATTGGTTTGTTTACTCATTGGTTTTATCATCTTTTTTTCATTCCCCTCACAGAACAGACAGATCTCCTGTACGCATCCGTGCAGCTGTCGTGGTTTAACCCCAGCCAGCAACTAAGCACCACGCAGCCGCTTGCTCACTCCTCCCTGCCTCCCCCGGTGGGATGGGGAGGAGAATCGAAAACAAGTGAAACTCGTGGGTTGAGGTAAGAACAGTTTACTAATTGAAATAAAAATACAATACAATAAAATGATAATAATAATAATAATAATTTGTAATGAAAAGGAAGGTAACAAAAAGAGTGAAATAAAACCCAAGAAAAGACAAGTGATGCACAATGCAATTGCTCACCACCTGCTTAAATCACTGCTTAAATCACTAACCCCCTAACCCCCTAACCCCTAACCTAAGCCCCTAAACACTAAATTCTAACCCCCTAACGCCCTAACCTGCTAACCCAAACCCCCTAACTCCCTAACCCCCTAACCCCCTAACCCCCTAACCCTTAAGACTAAGCCCCTAACACTTAACCCTAACCCCCTAACCCCCTAACGCTCACTCCTAAAACAACTAAACCCAAACCCCCTAAACACCTAACCCTCTAAACCCCTAACCTCTAGCCCTAACCCCGTAACACTCTAAACACTAACACCCTAACCCCTAACCCCCTAACCCCTAAACTCTAACCCCCTAACCCCCTACACCATAACCCTAAAACCTAACCCCCTAAGCCCCTAGCCCCTAACCCACTAACCCCATAACTGCCTAACCCCCTAACCCTAACCCCCTAACCCCTAATCCTAACCCCCAACCCCTAAACCCCTAACCCATTAACCCCCTAACACCTAACCCCCTAACCCCTAACCCTAACCCCTAACCCTAAACCTAATCCCTTAACCCCCTACACCCTAACCCTAAAACCTAACCCCCTAACCCCCTAACACCTACCCCTAACTCCCTAACCCTGTAACCCGTAACCCCCTAACCCCTAACCCCCTAACCCCCTAAACCCTAACCCTAAACCCCCTAACCACTAAACTCTAACCCCCTAACCCCCTACCCGCTAACTCTAACCCCCTAACCCCCTAACCCCAACCCCCTAAACCCTAACCCCTTAACCCCGTACACCCTAACCCTAACCCTAATCCCCTAAACCCCTAGCCCTAACCCCCTAACACCCTAAACCCCCAAACCCCTAACTCCCTAACCCCCTAACCACTAATGCTAACTGCCTAACCCCCAACCCCTAACCCCCTAAACCCTAACCTAACCCCCTAACCACTAACTCTAAGCCTCTAAACCCCTAACCCACTAACCCTAACCCCCTAACTCCCTAACCCCCTAACTCCTTCACTCCCTAACCCCCTAACCCCCTAACCCCTAACCTAACCCTCTACACTCTAACCCCCTAACCCCCTAACCTGCTAACCCTAACACCCTAACCCCTAACACCCTAACCCGTAACCCCCAACCCCCACGCCCGCACCCCCCAACCCCCCACCCCAACCCCCCCACCCCCCTCCCCCCAAACCCCCCCACTCCCCCAGCCCCTCCCACCTCCCTCACCCCTCCCAACCCCCCCACCCCCCCGCACCCCCCCCAGCCCCCCCACCCCCCCAACCCCCCCCCCCCACCCCCCCCAAGACAATTGTCTTGTCCATTTTTGCTTTTGGCTCATCCTGCTCTTTTTTCTCCCGAGTTAAGCAAGAAAGAGGGATCTGGGAGAGGGCTGGGGCTGGAGCGGGTGGGTGCAGGTCTCTGCCTGTGGATGTCCTCTGCGCGTGGGTGCTACGGGGGACGGTGCTGGACCGGCGGGTTATGGGTAGCCGTACGGATTGGCTAGCTCCATGTCGGTCTCCCTCTGCACAACAAGCTGCAGCTGTGCCAGTGACATCTGCAGGGCCGCCCGCTCGCGCTCGTCCTGGGCCAGCTTCTTCCTGCGCTCCCGGTTGGGCCGCTGCTCGGGTGTGATGGGCACCGAGTCCTCCTGCTGCTGCAGCGGGGTGGGCGCAGCGTGAGGTCCCGCCAAGGCCCGAGGGATAGCACGGAGTCAGCGGCAGGGCACGGCAGGCGCGGCAGCATGCGCAGCTGCTGCGGCTGCCCCTCCCGTGGGGTTGGGCCCCCCGTGGGTGAGAGGCGCAGCCAGCTCAGCTGCTTGGGTTTGGCAGCGGCCCCGGTGCACGCCTTGCTGCTCGATGCTGCCGCCGGTGCCGTCTCCTTCTTGCCATCAGGCGGGGGCTTGGAGGCAGCCGGCCCCGCGCTGGGTGTCGGGGCCGCCGGCAGGTGCTTGGGGAGCCTGCGGGGCACGCTGGGTCCGGCTTGTGGCTGCGGGTCGGGCGGTTGGCGCACCGGCCCCACCACCTTCACTCCTTGTCCCGGCGGGTGGAAGCTCCGAATGGAGTTGAGCAAGTGCGCCCTGAGGTGGGTGCGGGGCGTGCTCAGCGCCGGGGTGGGGGTGCTGTTCGTGGGGACGCCATGAGCAGCCTGTCCGGGCCCTGACAGCAGCGTCGCCGGCGGGCGGCAGCGCTGTGTCGCCTGTTCCATTGAACATATCGCAGCCCCCGGGCAGCGGGGAGCCGTAGCTTCAAATGCCGGGGCCGGGGGACCGGGGCAGGTGAGGGTTAAGGCCTCCACGCTGTGGGGTTTTGTTGGACCGGCTGCATGAAACCTGTCCCCTCCCGCTGCGCGAAGGACCTTTGCCCCCTGGCGTCCCCGCGGGTTCTAGGTCGCTTGGCGGGCCCATTGTCGCTGCTGGATGCTCTCGGCTTGGTGGTTCCTTCCTGTAGCCCGCTGCCGCCTGCCCCGGCACCGTCCCCGTCCAGCTTCCCCCTGCCAGGGGTTTTTTCAGCGTTTGGCCGCCTGGCACACCACGGTCTTCTTTTTCTTTGGTGGGATGTTGTCCCGCCGGGAGGCCTCCTGCGTGTTGGGGGCGCTGGCTGGCGCGGGGCGCTTGGCCTTCTTGGCGCCCGCCTCTGCCGATCTGGGCACCAGCCGGCGGGAGACGACGGCTGGCGGCAGCGGCAAGCAGGTCAAAAGCACGCGGGGCTGCCGCTGCAGTGCCTCCTCCACCAGTTGGGCCGTGCGGGGCAGATGGCGCTGGGGGGCAGGCGGGGTCCTCGCTGGGGGACTCGGCAGCGGGATCTGCAGGGGGCTCAGCAGGGGAGTCTCCGGAGGACCCTTGATGGGATTCTTCCGGGGACTCTCCACAGGAGTGTCCTCTGATGTGGCTGGAGAACTCTGCGGAGAGCCCTCCTCGGAAGTCTCCAAGGGACTCAGTGGCAGCCAGGCAGGGAGGTCTGCTGCCACCCCGCCCTGCTTCCCCTTGGGGTCCTGCAAGGGGGAGCCCGCCACCCCCCAAAAGGGGTCGGTGTCCCCCAGCATTGCCGCCGCCAGGCGGTCCTCAGGGCAGTCGGCCTCCGCCCCGTACTCCAACAAGTCGGGGAGTTGGTTGAAGGAGGCGGTGCTGGCGAGGCTGTCGGGGACATCGGGGAAGGAGTTTTCGCCGTCCACCAGCATGACCGCCGCCACTTGCTCCTTGTTGCAGCCGCCCTGTGCCCTGTAGTCCAAGAGGTGGGGGAGCTTGTTGAGGGAGGTGGTCAAGTTGGGGAGCTCGGAGAGGTCGGGGACATCGGGGACAGTGTCCTCACCATCCCCCAGCCCCACCAACACTGCTCGCTCCTTGGGGCAGCCACCCTGTGCCACGTACTCGGAGAGGTCGGGGAGCTCACGGAGGACCTGGGCGGTCAAGCTGGGGACACTGGCGGTCAAGATGGTGTCCTCGCTGTCCCCTAGCCGTGGCACCACCGCTTGGTCCTGGGAGCAGTCGCCGTCCGCCACGTACTCCGAGAAGTCGTGGAGCTCATTGAGGAGAGCGGTGCTGGCGAGGCTGTTGGGGAAATGAGGGACATCAGGGACGGTGTCCTCGCTGTCCCCCAGCCCCGCCGGCACCGCTCGCTCCTTGGGGCAGCCGCCCTGCGCCACGTACTCGGAGAAGTCGGGAAGCTCGTTGAGGAAGGCAGTCAAGTCGGGGACATCGGGGACGCTGTCCTCGCTGTCCCCCAGCCCTGCCACCGCCGCTCGCTCCTTGGGGCAGCCACCCTCCGCCACGTACTCGGAGAGGTCGGGGAGGTGGTGGAGGAAGGCGGTGAAGGTGGGGCTGTCGGGGACGTCGGGGACGTCGGGGACGGTGTCCTGGCCGTCCACGGTGTCGAGCCGGGTGAGCACATGGTTGGCGGCAGTGTCCTGTGCCTGGTCAGGAAGGGCCTCGGCGAAGGTGGCCGGCCCCTGCTTGGGCAGATCCGCGGGCTTCCGGGGGGCCGCCGGGGTGGTCACCACTGCTGAAAAAGCAAAGAAAGGCAACTGAGCCCCGGGACGATGCAAGCTTTCCTTAGCTTGGCCGCCCACCTGTGAGCTCTGCCACCCCCCAAAACTCACCCTTGGGCTTTGGCGTGGTTCTGCCGGTCGGTGGAGCCAGGGCGGGCTGGTGGGGGCTGGCAGCAGGGACGCTGTCCTCGATGGCCGCCCCGTCCTCATTGGAGGCCACCGAGGGCTTCTGGGCACTGCTGGGCAGGGTGTGGAGCACAGCGGGGCCCACATGCCCCCAATGCTGAGGCACGGGGCAGCGGGGTGGCGGGGGGCCGGGTCGGTCAGGGAGGTGCAGCGGGCAGGAGCCCGTGGGGTCCAGGGTCTCCCCCTGGACCACGGCCGCCGGCCCCAGCCCCCTTGGCTGGTGGGGCAGCAGCGTCCCCATCACCACGTGCTGTCCCCAGCCATAGGCAGGGGGACTGGGAGCAGGCACGTGTGGGAGCTGCACCCAGCGGGGAGGCTGCACCCCGGTGGGGAGCCGCGCCCCGCGGGGGAGCTGCACCCCAGAGGGGACCTGCACCAAAGAGGGGAGCTGCACCCCGCGGGGAAGCGGCACCACGGGTGGGAGCTGCACCCCGACGGGGAGCTGCACCCCACGGGGGAGCTGCACCAGCCGTCCCGAGGGTCCCAGGGGCCCTGGCACCCCATGCCAGACGCTGGCCTGCACCAGCTGGCCCGTGATGGGGTGAAGCTGGGCAGGCTGAGAGGACAGCGGCAGCCCCGGGACAGAGGGCAGCATGCAGGCACTGACCGGTGGCGGCATGGCTGGAAGGGTGCAGGTCACAGCGGGCACCTGCGATGCCATCGGCAGCTGGAGAGGGAACCTCTCTGTTGGGGGAAGCAAAGAGGGGTGATGAGGTGAGATAGTGGCGGGCAGAGCCGGCTGGGGGGTTACCTGGAGGGCAAGAGCACCAGGAGGAGCGGGAGCCTGCTGCTGTACCTGCCATGGCGGTTGGTCAGTGTGGGCTTTGTTGGGGGCAAAGAGCCTCCGTCCCCATGGCGATGGGTCAGTGTGGGCTTTGTTGGGGCAAAGAGCCTCCGTCCCCATGGCGATCATTCCGCCAGCACCTGCTTCAGCCAGCCTTGCAAGGGTTTGCTTTTTCAGCCCACAACAACTTCCCATCTCAATGATTTCCTATCCTGATGATGATTTCCTGTGCTGAATGATGGTTTCCCATCGGCACGATGGTTTCCCATCCCAGCGGTGATTTCTCAGCCCCGTGATGGTTTCCTAGCCCAACCGTTTCCCATGCCCACGATTTCCCATCCCAAGCATGATTTTGGGGGGGAGGTGGATTTCCTGTGCAAGGGGAAGGGATGGGGCTGGCACCGGTGGCCCTGCGATGCCGACATGTGTGTGCTGCCCCATCGTGCCGTGGTGGTGGGGATGGGGGGGGTTGGGGTGCTTTTGGGTTGTTTTTGTCCTCCCCCTCTCTGTCCCGGGGGGGCAACTGCTGCCCGCAACTGTGGTGGAACGGGTGCTGGTACCGTGCGGCCATGATGGGGAGCTGTCACGAAAATTTGGCAGCTGGCCCGTGCCGACCGAGGAGAGAGGCAGGGATGCAAAGTATAGCATTGCAAGAGGAATTCTCGCATTCGTGCGCATGAGCTGTCCCATTTGAACTGGGGCACCGCGAATGCAGTTTCACACATGGTTCTTACACCTTTCAGGTGTTCAGGTCCAAAGCAATTTGACCAGTCGCTGCTTAACACACACACACGCACACACAGGCACACGCAGGCACATGCACGCGCTGTTGTTCTGCAAAGCAACTCTAGTTCTGTGGCGTTGTCATCCATCTGCTTCTTTCTTGATCCAGACGACCCTGGAGTCGGTCTTGCTGCAGTTCCTTCTCTCTGACGCCAGAGAAGGGGGGCGTTTCACGGCGGTGTGGGACGGTCTGGGGTGCTGGCGGGATCTGGGTAGTGCAGGGGTAGTGGCGGGCGAGGATCCCCGGTCCGGGGAGGGGGGCAGTGCTGTTTGTTCCCCTCCATTGGAGCTGAAGGGCTGTGCTATAGCCTTCGCGAAAAGAGAACTTGAGTTTCTGGGTGTGTTTGTCACGCTGCAGTGCTTTGCCCCAGTCTCATGTTTTCCGGTCAGTCCTGGAAACCGTCAGCTGAACAGTCCCAAAGCAGTGAGGGCGTGAGCGCGTTCTGGTTTGGCTCGGTGTAACTTGTGTGTCAGTGTGCGTCTGCCTTTGCTCGTTGCCTGCGTCTTTCTGTTTGAAGGGCTGACCTTCGGGAGGTTCTGCAGCATGGACTGCATCGCCAGCCTACTCTTTGGTGGGGCGGTGTGAGAAGCAGAAAAGGCCTTGACTCTGTGTAAGCACTGCTCATCAGTAACTAAAACATCCTTGTGTTATCAACCTTTTTTCCAGCACAAATCCAAAATATAGCCCCATGCTAGCTAATGTGAAGAAAATTAACTCTATCCCAGCCAAAACCAGCACATTCTTTACCCCTTGTTCCATACCATTTATGTCCTGCTCAGCTCCCACACTATCCAATATTCTCATTATCCACCCCCCACTCCCACCCCCCATCATTTGATATACAAAGATATCATTCCCCTAGTCTGTGGACCACCCCTGTAAAATTTCTGTAAAACGTCCACAGATGTCCACAAAATGTCCACTGAGTTCATTTAGCCCATGAGTTTGGGCTCCATCTGTTATGGTGGTCCCTCAGGACAGGAGAGGTGGTGTGTTACGTGGAGTTCCTGGGCACCAAAGCCAGCTCAGGTCGGGTCACTGCTGCACCTGTACTGCTTCTTGTAAGGCTTGTCCGTCATTGTTTCAGGTGGTTCCTGCTATAGTCATTCCTATAACATGCAACTCAAATCATGGGTTACAACAATTGAAAGGTGTTTCCGTTACAATCTCCAGCCCTGGTCCCTTTGGGCCAGGTTATAGGGTTCAACATGGCACCGAACTCCTCCCTTTGCTCGTAGCCTGGCTAGCAACTAGGGGTTCCTGCTATAGTAATTCCCGCAACATGCAACTCAAATCCCGGTTTGCAGCAATTTAAAGGTATTTCCATTACAATCTCCACCCGTGGTCCCTTTGGACCATACCGTAGGGTTGAACATCGCAATGATCTCCTCCCCTTGCCCCTGCTCCAGCTTGGACTTAGGCAGAGAGTGCAGGCCCTTAGGGGCATACCTGCTCCAAGTGGAGCCTTATTTATGAGCCACAGTCTCTTCAGGGGTATACCTGCTGCAGCACGGACTTATCCACAGCCACAGAGGCTTCGAGGCGTACCTTCTCCAGCATGGACTTATGCTTGGGCCACAATCCCTTCAGAGGTGGAGTTGCTGCAACACAGACATAACCATGGCCACAGACGCTTCGAGATATACCTGCTCTGGTGTGGACTTATTCACAGCCACAGCCGCTTCGGGGTGTCCTGCTCCCGTGTGGACTCATCCACAGGTCACAGTCCCGTCGACTCAGGTTCACCCTGGAGTTCCAGCCTGTCCATTACAGCAGCACAGAAACAGCAGCGATGGCCTGGCCGTCTGCCAGCCCAGGCGCGTGGCCCTTGCTGTTATGAAGATGTTCCCAGGACATAGCAGAGTAAGATGATAAGCAGTACAGCAGTACAGCAAGCAGCAAAAGCAAAAAGCAGCCACTAACAAGCACTAGACTCTAATATACAGCAAGGCAAGCAAGCCCCATGGCAAGCACAGAAGCCTGTCCATTAGTAGCTAAACAGCAATACCAGCTAGAAATTCGATGTAGCCCATTCCAATCAAATCTGTCATTATCTGGAACCCTTCAGGCCCCACGCTGGGAGCCAAAAGGAGTGTCGGGGTTTAAGCCTAGCCAGCAACTAAGCACCACACAGCCGCTCGCTCCCTCCCCCCCTGGTGGGATGGGGGAGAGAACCGGAAGAGTAAAAATGAGAAAACTCGTGAGTCAGTTGAGGTAAAGACAATTTAATAGGTAAAGCCAAAGCTGCACATGCCAGCAAAGCAAAACAAGGAATTCATTCACCACTTCCCATCGGCAGGCAGGCGTTCAGCCATCTCCAGGAGAGCAGGGCTCCATCACGCCTAAGGGTGACTTGGGGAGACAAAGGCCATCGCTCCGAACGTCCCCCCCTTCCTTCTTCTTCCCCCAGCTTTTTATTGCTGAGCACGATGTCATATGGTATGGAATATCCGTTTGGTCAGTTGGGGTCAGCTGTCCCGGCTGTGTCCCCTCCCAGCTCCTTGGGCACCCCCAGCCTACTCGCAGGTGGGGTGGGGTGAGAAGCAGAAAAGGCCTTGACTCTGTGTAAGCACTGCTCAGCAGTAACAACAACATCTCTGTGTTGTCAGCCCTGGTTTCAGCACAAATCCAAAACATAGCCCCATACCAGCTACTATGAAGAAAATGAACTCTATCCCAGCCAAAACCAGCACACCCGCCTGTGCAGTCCATGTCATTCTGGCACAGGGCTGTCAAAACCGACCGACCGACCTCCAGGTAAGTGACGGCTGGGAGATGCATATCCTTGCAGCTCGAGTGTCCTCTAGTGACAATCTGCTGGTCAGCTTTTTAAGCAGGGCTAGTCCAAAGCCTACACCCCAGGACACAACTGTTCCCTGACAAGCTTCCTTTATGTCCCGTAGAAGCAAGTGGGGAGTGCTCCTGGTTTGATGCAGCTCCCTTGGCAGATGCTTGTGCTCCTCTCTGTGTCCCAAGGTCTGGTCCATGCCTTTCCCCCCACCCAAGCTGTGCTACTGACTCTTGGGAATGGGAATACAGAGGGCAGATGGTTTCTACCAGAGCTGTGAAGTTCCAGCCAGCCCCTCAGGGATTTTTTCTTCCTGGTTCTTGCAGTTACAGGACCAATGCATCTCATGTCATCCCACAGAAGCACTGGCAGCTCAGCCTTGGAGCTGCCTACAGTCCCCCAGTGGGGCAGAAGATGGAGGGATAGGGAAAGGGGGAAGCCATCCTTCCTGCTCGTCTGAGCAGGCTTTGCAGGGGGCCTGTCTCTGACCCAGAGGTTTCTTCTGTCTCCTGAGGACTCAGGCACACTCTCTTCCCATTCCTCTTGCAGGTGCCGGCACCTCCATGTTGCCTAGGGTGATGGGCCCCAACACGGCGTACACAGCTGCCAGCCCATGCTATTCCATGAGGTGGAAGAGTCAGCGTGATCGCTTTGATGCAGATCTCTCCAAGGTGAGCTCTGCTTCTCTGCCTTTTTGCAAGAGCAGCTGAAGCTCCTCTGCTCTCCTCATGGCAGAAAGGCTCCAAAGCCTGCGGAATCCTTTCTTAGCACATACTGGGCTGCAACAGGAGCAAAACCCAAGAGTGGACGTGTCTGCTGGCAGGGCCCCAGGCTTCTCCTGCCATGACAGCAGGAGAGAGGAGTCTCTGCCTACACCCCCATCCCTTGCTTTCTAACAGTGACAGTTTTGCAGAACGTTTGCTGGGCAGTGTGTACATGCAAAGGGCTTGCTCTTACCTTGAAGCAGGCATAGTTTTGCAGGGAAACGGTTACCAGCTCCTGGAAGCATAATGTAATGATAAATAGTCATGACCTTGATTTTGTTAGCAAGTAGAATCAATCTTTGTCCACGGTTGATGCTTCCAATAAAGAGGAAGACAAATTAATCTTGGAAACATTCTATACGCCATTTGAATGTAAAGGGAGCGTGGAAAGAGATCATAGAGACAGTTTGATGGATGCTGCTTGTGGTACTGCAGTGTCACCTCTCGTAGACCATTTCAATATAGCTTGTTAATTGTCCTGTTGTAGGCAGTGTCCTCTACGGGATGTTGCTCTCGGAAGCAGCAGCGTGTTGCCAGCTAATAAAGCCTGGTAGGTGTAAAGATCAGCAACTGGTGGTTTAAGATTTAAGATTCAGATTCAGAGACTTGAAAGTCTTTGGATGAGCAAATGAGTGAGAGCGCAATTACGAGAAGCAATTTAAGTCGTGTGGTATGTGGAGATGAGAGAGATGGCAAATTCCTGTGGCTCTTACTGTTAAACTAGTAGGTAGTGCTGTGCTGTGATTGACAGTAATGGAATCAAAGCCGTGTTTGAGTTTCAAGTGTAGTTCTTCACAGTGCAGGAGAGAGACTAGGTATTTTTACTTTTGTTGCTGGCTTTATAAAAAGAGTACAGCTGTTGTATGCAGCTGTGAACAAAAGCTGGTTTTGAAAGACATCTCTGAAGAGGTGCTGGAAGCTTTTGTTGTTGGCGTCATCTTACAGTGATTTAGACTGGGCTGGTGTTTCTGAGATGCATTCCCCCTGAAGCAGTCAGTCCAATGTATCTGTGGTGGTGAAGACACAGGTAACGTGGAAGCCCAGCTTTTGTGCTTTGCCTCTACCAGCTTTGCCTCTAAAGAGACAGACTTCCTAAGGGCGGGGTAGGACCTAGAAGCCTTGCTAACTGTCATCTGTCAGTGGCTAAAATTGGTACTTAAAGCAGTTTAAAATAGGTCTTTACCATGCAAACCATTTTTAAAGCTCCCCTGCAACCATGCCGCTGCCTCTGGACTGTGACTTTCCTGCCTTACGTGCAGCTGGCTGCAGGATGTGCAGGCTGCGTGGGATGTGGCAAAACCTATGTTGAAACACAGCTTGCAGTGCTGTGTTCAGAAGGAGTACTGGCTTCGGAAGAGCAACCATCAGTTTAATCATGTTCCCTGCTCTGACGCAGATTTTGTCTGTGCAAACAGAGAAGAGCAGGTTTTTTCTTTTTCTGAAAAAGTTCAAGATCACTCTTTCAAAATAAACAGCACCATGGGAAGTGGATGCATGCCGGTCAATGAAATGGGAAACGATTTGATGTGTAAGCCACATGTGAAACTATTTTCTGCAAGTCTGAAGCTCAGGGTTCCTCAACGAGACCCTTCCTCATAGCTATGTCAGCACAGCTGGGTGCAAATTCAGGGTCAAATTCAGCCTTTCCAAGCCCTGGTTTCAGTTTTCACAACCTCAGAAAAGCCGGTAGAGGAATGCACTCTCCAAGTGGCAGAACGTACCTTTCTTTATCGAGCTGTATTTTTAACAGCCTAATGCTTCTTTGTTTGTGTTTCTCTCTTGTGTTTCTGAATTAGTTTTAGAATTGAAAAGATCTGCTTCAGGTTGGAATCTGATTTGATGTTCATCGGAGCAGGAATGAAAAAGGATGATTAAAAGGTTCAATTCTGAATAGAAGATAAGCTCAACCTGCCTGTGAGGGGTGGGTGAATCTCATATTGTGTAATACTAGTAGTTCAGGCTCCTGAAGTGCTTTTCCTGCTAACCTTAGAGAGCTGTGAAAACAGCACCGGGAGATAAATCCGCTGACGTGCTTCTAGTTTCCCTGTACAATCACTTCTGGGGTAGGAAATGGGGCTGGCGAGTACTGCCCCTGCCACCAGGCAGCCCTGTTAGTGTGAGAAGGCCCTACAAGGGTGTAAAGTATGCGTTAGAGCTGCCTGCATTCATTGCTGGTTGGTAGCTGGAGGAACGGGTGGATTTGTGAGCTGACTTAGGGCCAGAGGTAGGGAACAGAGCACGGGGGCTGAATCAGTGGGGTCTTCCCTGTGCCTGATTGATTTGCCACGGATGGGACGGTGGGAAGGCTCTCGAACACAGGCGTCGTGGCTGCTGCTGAAGGGTCTGCAGGCCTTCCGATGCAAAGGCAGCTGCTGTAGGCCAGGTACTGCTCTCCTCCGAGCCTTTGGAGAGCTAAGCTGGATGTCGGCGATCCTGAGAGCCTGGGGCATAGGGAGGTGCTCTTCCCCTAGGGAAGAAGCCTAGGGAGATCAGAGAGCCCCCACGTTGGTTTTGTAAATCCAACAAAGCGTCACTGTGTTGTGTTGCTGGACTTGGTTTTACTACCGGGCCATGAGCTACTGGTTGCTGCTGCTGCTTGCCTAGAGTGATTTTGTCCATCTTGGCAGAGATCCGAGCTCCGCTTTCTTGGTGCTGCTCAGGTGCTTCCTAGGAGCCAGCCCAGCCCAGGCAGAGCAGATGAAGGGGGAAACGGTGTGTGGCAGGTCCCGCAGCTGTAAGCTTCGGAGTGCCTGCGAGCTTCCTGATCCACCCTACCCTAGTTGCCATCCTAGAGCAGAGTCTGTTCTCCATCAGAGCCCAAAGCAAGTGGCACAGCGGATCCTGCTGCTGACCACCCACGTGTCTTTGCTGTAGGTTACTGCTTCGCAGGAGATGGTGCTTACGGGACCAAGAAAGGCTATTACCAGATGACGGGACGCACGGATGATGTCATTAACGTCAGCGGGCACAGGCTCGGGACAGCAGAGATAGAAGATGCAAGGGTAAGTTCCAAGCAGGTAGACGTCCCTTGACAGGGCATGTCTGTGGGGCAGGGTGGCCCTTTGAAAGAAGCTTTATGAATTTAGACAAGCGCAGGCTCTGTTGCCTTTGAACCCCTGCCCCTGCATACACACAGCTTGATGCATGATGCAGAATGACTAGCAACTGTGCAAAAGGAAACAGACCCTTATGAAGGAGACGACGAATGGGCAAGCGAGAGAGGCGTCACTTCGTGGGCAGTCCCTGCAGTCGAACTGTGAGAGCTGTGTTTCCTCTCCGGGACGTTGTACTGTTGCAGTTGTAATTTTGGATGCTGGTGGAGTCTCCATAAGGGATTGTCTCTCCCGTTTGCTCCTTCCCCTCCCTTCTGCTAACACCTAACCTCTTCTTCCCAAATCTGCGGTTCTTGCTCATCTGAACGAGCTGAGTATGCCTAAGAATTCGGCAGTGTTAAACATGAAGCGACCTTGATTCATGTGAGCTGCAAAGCAGGCCTGTCATTTGGAGAGAAAATAATATTAGCGCAGGGAATTGACAACAAAAAGTGCTCAGAGTATTTCTCTTCAAAGCTTGCCCTGAGTATTTATTTCTCTATTACGTGCCTTGCCTGCAAATGGCACTTAAATGTAACATTTGATAAACCTGAGCTGTGTTCGCATGGCACACCGGATCCTACTGTCTCCTCTGTGGGTAAATTTTTTGTCTGCGTGGGTTTCTGACCGTAGATAGAGGATCCAGTTCCTGTCCCACTCCGCGCATGTGTGTGCATGTGTATATGGAAATGTATTAATCTGCTTGGATTGCTCTGCGATGTTTTCTTTCGTATTTTACTCTGATTTAAGATAGCATAACCCGGTCTTTGGTGTGGGATTCAAATATGCAATTTCTTTTAGTCTGTACAGCCAAATTGTCTCCTTACTGCAGAAGACTGTTAAACTCTGAAGTGTGCCAATAAATCACTGTTGTGTAGCATAAGAATAAAAATATGCATTTGGCAAAACAACCCTTCCCCCCTTCTGGAAAGATGAGGAGGTCTGATGCTTTCTGCCTTCTGGTGAGCTTTGGGCACTTGTAAACAGCGGTCGAATGTGGACTGTGATGTTGACAGCTCCACTTTTGCTCTGCTGGCAACAGTTCCCTGTGGCACAGAGCAATGGAGGACTGGTTTTGCTTGTGATTTGGCCATGGCCCGTCACCACTTGGGACCGCAGCCGTGCACGCACAAGAGCACAGACACAGAAAGAGAAAGCAGGTTTCGAGCTGGTGCCAATTCAGCTTGGTGTGCAGTGGGCTTAGCAGTGTGTGTAAGAGTACTTATTGGTGTGTTTAAAAGCAGGGCCAATCCAGTGAGTAACTGCTACTCCCAGAGACGTGGGCATGGCCGTGGCCACCAGCTGACGATGCAGTAGGAAGGCGGCATCGAGCTTTCCGGTTGTGCTTTCAGCAGGATCTGCCAAGGGGAGAGTGAGCTATGGCAAGGTGTTTTGTTCCTAGAGCAACTGGCGCCAACTCTACAGGGCTTTTTGCAGTTGTTATGCTCTGTGTCTTTTTGTTTCACTTTTTGTGAAGGCTGATCACCCTAAGGTCCTTGAGACAGCTGTGACTGGGTATGCACACAAGATCAAAGGAGAAGGTATGTGAAAAGCAGTGTTCTGACATGACACCTACGTACACTTCCCTTAATTTCTGAGCTAGGTTTTGTGTTCGGAGGTGCCTAGGGAACGGGAGGACAGTTATCCTTAGGTTGACTGGTGTTGCAGCCCCAAGAGGCAGACACAGCCATGAAAATAACTGCATGTTCCTAAGCTGGGGGCAGGTATTCCTCCCTAAACTGTTTTCGCACATAGTATTTATGTATGTGGTAGAGCTTCCTTAAAAAGGATTGTGCTCAGAGATGCCACAACCTTCAGTGTCACTGAGGGGCAGAGTGGCACTTGCCACTGCCCAGCCATTTTGCATTGACAATTGGCATCAACGCCAGATCCCAGAGCACTGGCTGTTTCTGTTGCGTAACTCTGAGAGCTGTTCAGCCTGGCCCTGGGAGCACTGATGAACTCCAGGCTCTGTTTCAAGCCTGCTCACCTTTCAGCAGCTGCCTTTGCACAAAGCTTCCCCTTAGCTGCCCCCCAAGGCCCGTCTGCATCCATTCCACTCTCTGCTTGGAGGCAGTGACCAGACCGCTTCTTTGAGGGGCTCTGCTTTAGTCCCGTGCTGGAAAGGTGGACACCAAGACACAGGTTACAGAGTACAACAGGAGCAGGCAAGGGTGGCTCATTCAACTTGGAAGAGCCCAGGACATCCTCCGTGGATTGGAGCAGCTCCCAGAACTTGCAGGTTTGCAGGGAAACACCTCTGTTTCCCTGTGTTTGGGGGTCTTTGCTTGCTTGTTTGTTAATGCTTTGGAGTTTTGTAGCCTGCTGGCCTGATCACGTAGCAAAATGTGAGACCTGCTAGCGTCTCTGTTCAGTGCCTGAGAACTCTTTACCAGGCTCAAGTCTATGCTAAAGGCTTTGAATCTGCTCCTAAGTCCTTTGCAGGAAGCTCAGCCAAGACATTTAACATTCTTCTGGATATGAAGGCAGGCATGTAGTCTGCCAGCTATACTCAGGCAGAGAGAAACATCAGCAGACAGGAGTTATCCCTTGAGTAGGAGACCCTGTCGCTGGCGTGCAGTATTGTGTGCTTTATATGCCTGCCCTGTAAAGGGGAATATGAATGCCTGTTCCGGTAATGTGTTGAGATCTGTGTCATCATCAGTGCCTGAGTTTTCAAGTGTTACTAGCTTTCTAGTGCAACAGTGAACAGCTTATGCAGGACCTGATTCTCCAAAGAGCTGTGCGTCCTGCAGAACCCAGCCTGGACATACACAGCAATGAGTAAATGGGGAACAAAGTCCCCTCAGATAAGAATAAAATTTGTAGCACAGGGAACTGATGCTAGTAACACTCCTTTCCTTGGACATAAACTAATGTGCTCAATGGTCTGGTATTTCCCAGGAGCCTCAAAGGAGCTGTGGGCGTGAGATAGTGTGCCAGCTTAGGACAGTTCAGCCAAATTGCCTTGTGTTTTCCAGCAGGACCCAGGTTCTAATAGAGGTGCATCTTTCCCTTCTCTGCAGGTGGTGAAACATCTTCCTACAACCCGATCAGAGATCCTCATGAGCAGGCTGCTGAGGAAGGTAGTCACTGAACAATCAAACAACATGGGAGATGTCACCACACATGATGGTCCAAGTGTTGTCAAGGAGATATTGGATGCTTAGCAGAAATACATGGAGAAGAGTTCCTCCTAGCAGATGGCTCTGGAATCTCTCTCCTCTGGAAATGCGGAAGGTCTCAAATAACCAGCCAAACGACATAGTTCTCTCTTGGTGTTTTTTAAAAATCTCTCTGTTCCCTGCTAGGGGAACAAGATTTTCCGCTCCACAGCGTATTTTGAGATGCACAGAGCTAGGAGCAATCTGCAGTTCTGCACAGTCAGTGAGCTCCCTTTCATTCCTTTTAGGGCTGATGTAGAGCAGCCATTGGTGGTTTCCATTAGCTATGATGCAATTTAATACTAGCTGAAGCAAGATGCAGACGTTAATGGTTCTCATTGTAATGTTACTGTACAGGGAAATGTCTTTACACAATACCTCTGCTGTTTTAAAAGAAGCCCTGGAATACACTTCCCCAATTTTTCCTTCAGCTTGGGTATCTAAGTTCAAGTAGCTGTATTTCACTGCAACTGTGGTGCCTTTTCAGCAATGCTGGGTATTCTAGTAGTTGTTTCACATGTGTTATTAGGGAACTAAGAAGGACATTGCTAGTCTGCTAATTCTTTCTTGTGTTTACCTAGTCGTAAACACTTGTGTTTACCTCCTTCGGGTTTCCTCGTAAGGATTGTGCTGGGACTTGCCAGAGAGGGTGGGCTTGTGTCCCTTCATGTCCCACCTAGGCAACCCAGCACTAGCACTTCCAGCCGCAAAACTGAGCTACAAAGCCTACTGCTGGGCTCCCTTCCACGTCCTCCGGGCACTGCCAGTTGCGTACAAGGGGTCTAGTCCCATGTGTTTTTATTCTGCTTTGAGAACCTGAGATCACCAACTGGGTTTGTGAAATAACTGTCCTCTTCCTTATCAGTGATGACAACTGGATCAGCTGTAGGAATGGACTTCACCACTTCCTTGGTCTTCCAAGTTTTTTCTCTTTATAAACCACCTGTGCAAACACTGCGCTGCCCAGGAGAGGGTGAGAGAATGTGTGGATGATGCTAACGAGACCTGCAGTGAAATAAATGAGATTCCTCTTTTTTCTTCCAGAGGACTTGCTTGGAACATCTATTTGAAAAGGGAAGGTGTTAGCATTATGTTCAGCCCGAGTCCTTCATGAATGCTGCTGATCTCAAGTGGCTTAGTATTTCTCCTGTGTTCATAAACAAATGCTTCCTGGCTATTCTGCCTTGTTAACTTAGGTGAAGCGCATGGGAGAGAAGGAGGAATGTCTGGAGAATGAAGCCAAGGTGAATATGTATTTGTCTTCACTCAGAAACATCCAAAATGCTTTCTTGTTAGCCTGCTTGAATATGACACAGTAACAAAAGAACTGAAAGTCTTCATGGTGGGGCTGAGGTTTCCCAATGGTGTCCAGCTCTCTCCTGTGGAAGACTTTGTCCTGGTGCAGGAGACAACCATGGCTAGTATCAGGAGGTGAGTATGACTTAGCTGAAATTATTGGTACTCTCTGTTTAGAGATGGTGTGAATAAATGAGTTGAATGACAAAAGAAATCCTACACTCTCTTCATGCCTAGTTAGCAACGGCAAAGAAGGTGGCCTTCCTCAATACTTAATTTTTTTCTTTCACTGTAAACATCTGGACTGCATAATCTTTCCATCATGGGCTCCTTGAGCACAGTGAGTAAGCTGACTTTTTCTGGGGAGAGGAATGCGGCTCTGCTGCATTTCCCTGTACCAAAACAAGGAAAAAAATAAATTCTTTTTATTTTTTGAAGTGAATTCCTTTTGGGACTTTTATTTATTACTTAGACTGCTTGAGTTAAGATGTCCTAATCCTCCTATCTGTAACTTTCAGGTATTATGTGTCTAGTCTAATGAAAGGTGGAGCAGATATGTTTGTTGAGAATATGCCTGGTCTTCCAGATAATATCAGGTTAAGCAGCTCTGGAGGACATTGGGTAGCTATGTTAGCTGTCCGGCCCAATCCTGGATTTTCTTTGTTGGACTTCTTGTCTGAACAACCATGGATTAAAAGGATGATATTGAAGGCAAAAAAAAAAAAAAAAAAAAAAAAAAAGACATTAAAAAAATCACCTTTAGTATAGGAATGGAAGTGATAAATACTCGTTTACTTGTTTGTCCAGTTTCTTCCTCTTCACGGGAAGATTTTTACTTTTTTTGTAGTGCCGTGGTTAAAACTGTTGTGGTTGTGCCCAGGTAGAACGGTCCTTATATATTCATAGGCAGTAAAACTAACATTTGCTTCTCTGAGTAGCAGGTACACATCTCTTAAGTTGCCTTCCATCCTGATCTCAGGAAAGAAAAAGGGATTGTCTCTGCCCTAGCCGTGCAGCAACACAGAATCTACATTTGGATATGTGAAGATTCCACCTTTGTACCCAAAGTGCCTGAACTACTTATTGCCAGGTGTCTGGAGAGCATTTGGGAAGTCTGACCTGTTCTAATGACTACCCTAGGCATCCTAGGAGGCAGTGTGTATGTTATGGATGCTGCTAGGTGACACTTTGTTCTGACTCAGTATGCCTGTTGTTATGTCACACCCCCCTTTAGGATGAAGATGAGTAAGAATAATGTATTTTGTAAGGGATATCTGATGCTAAAGAAATGGCGTGGTGCTTTTTAAACAATACAGAGACTTGAAAATACTTCCGTTCTCAAAAAAAAAAAAACAAACAACAAGCAGTGTTTAGGATGGAAGTGCCATTTCAGCTAAACAAACTCTGTGCTGTCCCTGTAAAACCTGTTGTCTCTCCTGGTGCAGTGCAGGAGCCTTAACAAACTGATGCTATGGGGAACAGAGCATGATGCCTGCTGCTTGACATCAGCTGCACCAGAACAAGCTGATGTCTCCTGCATGGACATCCTTTCAGCCTAGTGCTGAAGTAGAGTACGCTTCTGCTGGTCTTTTTTTTTTTTTTTTTTTTAAGTTGGCTTTTCAGATGTTAATGGTTAAGCCTGTGTAATAGTGCTTACTCCAAATGTGTGCTTATGTTGTTAGCTGCTTCTTCCAAGGAGTGTGGAATGGTCTTTGACTGTCTAAGTGTCTGAGATCTAATTGTGGAGAACAAAATCTTTTATTGTTAATTTTCTTTTTTTTCTTTTCTTTTAGTTGCTGAGTCAGGGAAGTGTGGCAAAGTTTGTGCCCAAATACAGCCTTGTTGTTGAACTTAGTGAGACAGGATCCTACAGAAGAAGCTTTCGTGATCCCAATGGTGTGACGGTAGCTTATGTTAGCGAGGCACATGAGCACAATGGATGTCTTTACCTGGGCTCCTTCCGGTCTCCATTTATTTGCAGACTTAGCCTTCAGCATGTTTAACTGTCCATCCATGATAAAGTGCCACTGTCCTCTAATATTCCAGAGGTACGAAGGAAGCACGTGCTTGAGGCAGCGTGTGACCAAGGACAAAAAGTGAAAGACAGTCTGTTAACGTGCAGTAGTACTGTTCTGTTGCCCTAGGAAAAGGTACGACTTGCTGTACCTGACCTCTTCTTTGGTTTGACTGCTCTTGCTTTGGAGTTGACATGCATAATTATTACTATCTGAGGAGCATGGTGGGGTATTTTCATACGGTTATATGCCCCTTAAAGAAAATCCATTGCTTTTCCGCACCCAGCCCTGTTTGGAGTCATCTTAGACATCATCTGTCACCTGTAGTGCAACTGTATGTCTGAAGATGAATGTGGACTGGAAGGGCCCCTGTAAAATCTAGCGATAGTGGCCATGGAAGGCTTTGGTGGACAATCTTGGAATGCAGTAGTAGCTCATGGATGCTTTCTGGCGTCTCCAGAGGAGATGGTTTACTTCATCTGTTAACAGATACTCCGCTTGGTAAATCCAGAGAATGCTTTTCTGTCAACTACTACAAAGGCAAGACTGTTCTGTTACATTTTAAATAAGAAGTTTTGCATCTTGAAGAAGGGGTTACTTCAGCTGCTCTGTGATTTGGTGGATTGATTCCTGCTCTGGGACTGAAGACTTTGTTGCTCTCTCTTCTTCTGCCACTGGGTGACAGTCAAACATAAACTTACGTTATTGCTCCACTTCCTCCCCTTTGAAAAGGCAATAATCAAGATTTGCTTGATCTAGAATGAAAAGCACCAGAGAAGGGGCAGATGACGTTAAAAACATCATCTGCTTTCACTGGCCTTCTGCGCTTGTCTTTATTAATGGAGGGGTATGCAAATGGCAGTGATTCTTTTCTGTCCGTGCTTCTGTCCCCTTGTTCTGTGTTACTAGCAGGCTGCAGCAGTCCTGTGGTAAGTAGCGGATGGTTGCTGGGTCAGGCTGACTTGTTCCTGTCCAGGCCAGGGGCTGCAAGCCCTTTTGCTTAACCTGGTGGTTCCTGGATTCGGGAGGGAGCTCAGTAAGCGGCAAAAGAAGCCTAGTAGCTGAGTTGCTGCAGGCTCTGACCTTTGGTCCAGCTGAGCTCTACCTTAATAGTTTGTGGGCAGAGATGGAGTGATCCTGTGGTAAGTTGGGCAGGCTGGAGAGGTGTGACTGCCTGAGCGGGGACAGACTTGTTGCTGTGTGAGCTCTGAGGAAGGGCTGAGAGGCGGGGGGCGGGATGAGAGGTGGGGGGCGGGACAGAGAGGTGGGGGGGCGGGATGAGAGGTGGGGGGGCGGGATGAGAGGTGGGGGGGCGGGACAGAGAGGCAGGGGGCGTGATGAGAGGCGGGGGGCGGGACAGAGAGGCAGTGTTGTCCCAAAAATCAGGATTCTTTCACCCGGTGTGCAAAAAAGCCGATTAACACACACAGTCGAGATATTTGTTTATTTCATGTCTGCGCAGAGATGGGCGCTAGGTGGTAACTCCACAAAGCCGGCACGCCTGGTTAACACGCGGTAAAGCATTTTGTACCTTTTGAGCAACAGTTATCAGTATTTTTACTGTTTTGCTTAGTTACTCTCGTTCCTATTGGTTCTCGCAAGCCTCATCTCCACTTAAAGTCGCAGTGTCCTCCTTTTTTACTGCGCATGTTCTGTGAGGAAGGGGCTTCTGTTGGTAGGGGGCTCTCCCTACCCAAGGGTGGGTTTTCTAGTACGTTAATTAGGACAGTTCACTCACAATTCAAGTAGCTCTTTGATTGCCCCTGTGCTTATCTTGGTATGTCTTTACCCACTGACTTACTTATGGTGTCATCTTGTTTCTCTTCTCAAGGTCACGCCTCGTTAACTAAATAGCATCCTTTGCTTTTGTTTCTCGCATATCTCCAACAGCAGGGGCGGGATGAGAGGCAGGGAGGGCGGGACAGAGAGCCAGGGCGGGACAGAGAGGCAGGGGGCGGGACAGAGAGGCAGGGGGCGGAACAGAGAGGTAGGGGGCGGGACAGAGAGGCAGGGGAGGCACAGAGAGGCAGGGGGGCGGGATTAGAGGCAGGGAGGGCGGGACAGAGAGACAGGGCGGGACAGAGAGGCAGGGGCGGGACAGAGAGCCAGGGGGGCGGGACAGAGAGGTAGGGGGCGGGACAGAGAGGCAGGGGGCGGGACAGAGAGACAGGGGCGGGACAGAGAGGCAGGGGGCGGAACAGAGAGGCAGGGGGCGGAACAGAGAGGCAGGGGGAGGCACAGAGAGGCAGGGGGGCGGGATTAGAGGCAGGGAGGGCGGGACAGAGAGACAGGTCGGGACAGAGAGCCAGGGGCGGGACAGAGAGCCGGGGGTCGGGACAGAGAGGCAGGGGGCGGGACAGAGAGGCAGGGGCGGAACAGAGAGGCAGGGGGCGGAACAGAGAGGCAGGGGGCGGAACAGAGAGGCAGGGGAGGCACAGAGAGGCAGGGGGCGGAACAGAGAGGCAGGGGGAGGCACAGAGAGGCAGGGGGGCGGGATTAGAGGCAGGGAGGGCGGGACAGAGAGACAGGGCGGGACAGAGAGGCAGGGGCGGGACAGAGAGCCGGGGGTCGGGACAGAGAGGTGGGGCAGGACAGAGAGGCAGGGGCGGGACAGAAAGGCAGGGGGCGGGATGAGAGGCAGGGAGGGCGGGACAGAGAGACGGGGGCGGGACAGAGAGACGGGGGGCAGGACAGTGGCAGGGGCGGGACAGAGAGACAGGGGCGGGACAGAGAGGCAGGGGGCGGGACAGAGAGGCAAGGGGCGGGACTGAGATGCAGGGGGCGGGACAGATAGGCAGGGGGTGGGACAGAGAGGCAGGGGGTGGGATGAGAGGAAGGGGGCGGGAGGAGAGGCAGGGGGCGGGTTGAGAGGCGGGGGGGGATGAGAGGCAGGGAGGGCGGGACAGAGAGCTGGGGGCGGGACAGAGAGGCAGGGGGTGGGACAGAGAGGTGGGGGGGCGGGACAGAGAGGCAGGGGGGCGGGACAGAGAGGTGGGGGTGGGACAGAGGTGGGGGGCGGGACAGAGAGGTGGGGGGGCGGGACAGAGAGGCAGGGGGGCGGGACAGAGAGGTGGGGGTGGGACAGAGATGGGGGGCGGGACAGAGAGGTGGGGGGGCGGGACAGAGAGGCGAGGGGCGGGATGAGAGGCTGGGGGGTGCATGAGAGGCAGGGGGCGGGATGAGAACCAGGGGGCGGGACAGAGGGACAGGGGCGGGACAGAGAGGCAGGGAGGCGGGACAGAGATGGGGGGCGGGAAGAGACGGGGGCGCGGGAAAAGGACTTCAGTGTTAACACCAAAGTTGACAGTGAGGCAATCCTGTTCAACAAAAGTCTGACCCAAACTTGCCAGATTGTCTCTACACAGTTGTAAGCTCCTGGAACAACAGAGAAGGGATTTGAAAAGGAAATTTAGCCTTATTCCATTTAGCCTTGCTTTAGGAGATGGCAATCAATAGTTTCTTCCCTCTCGGCTTTTTACAAAGAGACTTTTCTTACAAACCGTTTACGGACAAGTCACCATGGTACCTGGCGTAGGCACTCGTTGGCAACTAAAGCAGCAGGAGAAACATCTGTCTGATGACACGCTGGGCACCTCTCTGCCTCAGATTCCAGCTGTGCTCTTCTACTACCTCTCAAGAATCGGAATCATCCAAATAGTTTTTAGCCAAACTAAGGAAATTTGCGGGGTTCCAATCAATTATAAAAACCCGTATATGATGAATGGGTGAACATGGTCTTGAATTGAGAGCACGAAGCTGCAAATATTCAACAGTGTAAAAAATTGCTAGCATGCAGCAAAGAACTGGACAGTTTTGATATTTCCCTCTCGTAACATTTGGAGAGGTAGACTAGGCCGTGTCTTGATGTTTCGGCTAGTCTTTTTTCCACTCTCCAGTACAGTGAGAAGGCCCCAAGCTCAAGCTTCATGAATAAAACCCATCTCAAAAAACCATTACCAGGCTCGACTTCTGAAGGTTTTCACCACCTCTCCCCTGGAGAAGAAGGTGCATTAAATGCCTAACTAGCCCTTTGTTGCAGACCACACTAAGGCACCAGAGATGCCTATGTAAGTCTGGAGGAGAGACAGGGCTGTGGACAAACTAAACGCCTTCAGTATCCAATACTCTAATCCCCTGCACAATGAGGCACTCTTCTCAGACTCGTCCTTCCGCATGGAAGGAGGATTTCACTAGATACCTGACAAGGGAAAAAAGCTTGCTGCCTTTTTTTTTCCCTTTAGACGCTTTCCTACTCAGGGTATACTTCAGTATTAAACAGAACTGGGAAGAAAGTCATTTCGTTCTCTCCTATTGCTGCTTTCACAAGATCACCTGTGATGTTTTAAATTAACAAACATGGGACTAACACATTCGTCGCAAGAACTCTGTCCACAGCAGGCAAGAACAACTGCACCGCTCATTGTAGCGTTACAAATGAGACAGAACAACTCATCTGGAATAGGATCGGAGGAGGAGGAGGAGGAGGAGGAGGAGGAGGACGGCCTCTCCGGTAAAGAGGGAGGCTTTTCCTTCTTTCCTCTAGCATAAGCTTCCCTGGAGCGGGGGTGGGGAAGGAAAAAGAAAAAAGTTAAAGATGGGTAAAGGAAAACTTTTCTAGGCTTTGGATTTTATCCAAGGAAGGTAAGAGATGGAATTCTTCTCGCTCCACAGGAGCCTTCTAAAATGTAGGCATGTAGTTTAAACTACTTCCCTGGAGCCACACCACTACAAGAGGGAGGGGGGAACAACTTCCCTTCTGCAGAACTCTCCCATTCCTTGCATCAACTACGAAATTACCTCCGACTACAACAATCATTTCTCCACAGCTCCAAATCAGCTGAAACGAATCCCACCTCTCCGTCGCCAGACGGGAAATGGCAATTGCAGGCGCAGGATGAAGTTAGCCTCCTACTCATTACTTTTGAGAACTGCAAGAAGTCTACCTTACAGCTGCTACAAAAGGAGATCCCTGACAGAAAAACACAAGTGCTACCGAGTGCATTGTCAAACAGCCACTGCTGTCAGCACCCAGGAGGATTCTCTTAGTTGAGTGCAACAGGAAAACTTCACTCTGTTTCACACATGGGATCGGATAAAAGGCAGAGACGGGGGAAGCCTCAGGCCGACAGCTACTTGTTCAAGTTTGCCAGAAGCCTTTGAAACATGAACAGAAGCAAAAGGCGCTTTCAAAGAGAACCGCTCCCCTCCAAACACTACCAAAATGGTTGCCAGAAAGACGCATTCTTAGCGTACCACCACTTCAAGCAACTGCCAGGGGCATCGACAGCAGCACCACCCTCGTTTAAGACTACAAAGCATCACAGATAGGAAGGTTAAGATACAACGACAAGGCTTCCTCCCCCGTAATTACAGACGCTGGCCAACTTGCTTGCATTGCCACGCAGACATTTACGCGTGCTTTCTCTCGTTCCCTTTTGGGTCAGTCCCATTAATTCCATACTTACGCATGAAGAGTTGGTATCGCACATTTGCCAGCGTTTGTCACCAGAGCGCCCTCGGGACTGGGAGCTTTCACCTCCAGCATCAAACTCCTTGGAATCCCTGTGCTCTTCTTCATTCCGGGAACACGCTCAAAATCTTTCTCCTGTTAAGCAAAGAAATGCAGACATAGCTCACCTCAAGACCCACACCTCAAAGGACATTTCCATGATTCTTTCAAGCACCAAAAGCCTTTCATCCTCTCCTTTTACCTCGCCTCAGGCTTCCTCGACTGAAAGACTTCTTTTCCTCACTGAATAGAGCCGGGATGCTCCAAAGCCTTGAGCAGGGTTTTGAACTCAGTCGACATGCTTGGGCTTAACTGACGGTTCCTTAAGGGTGCAACATCCCTTGGCTCACCACCCACCCCGAGAACAGACACAAACCCGCTCCTCCTCCAAAGCGCAATTCACAGTGAGGGCTCCATTCAGGGCTCTCACTCACTCACGGCACAAACCGCTAGACGTGAAGGCTGAATTCAGACCTCACGCAGATACATTCAGTCACTAACATGCAATACCGGCATCAAGACGTGACGGTAGCATCGTAGCTTTGGTTTTCTCTTCGGCGGAAGCATTGGCTTCAGCCACACTGCCAGTCTCCTTAACACCTAACTAGCTGACACACCCATTAGAAACACACTGAAGCCCACACAGCCAAAGACAACACCACTCACCCAAGCCTCTAAAGAGCAGCACAACGCTAGCCCAGGTTGCAGGAAAACACCTGCTTCTACAAAACAGAGTTGGGCTGAAGATGTTCTGGGCAGTCCTTGCGCCATCACAGGCTCTTTACGTGCCTGGCACCCTGCCTGAAAAGAGCATTCGGGGGCACTCAAAACCTTAGGCTCTCTTTGGACCTTCCACAAAGACTTGGGTAACCAATCCCATTTGCTTCCAAGTGCACTGAAGCTATGTCTAGAAAGAATTGCACTCTCCACTCTTTTTCAACTGACTTTTAAGCTCCAGACCAGTTGAAAGAGAAGACGGCCACTGGACACTGGAGGGACAAAGAGGTGTGCAAGTAGCATTATGGACATTTGGCAGCATTACAAGGACACGCAAGGCAGGAGTCGGGGAACTTGGTTTTGCTTGCTGACATTCAGCTGCAGACACAGAAGCGTGAAAAGGAATCAAGCTTTTTAGGATCCCTCAGCAAGACAAAAGATTCTCTTCACTAGAAATTTGACCATCACGTGCTGTAGGCACTCCAAACTGCGTGTTCCCCCGCTACTAACTGCGTGGGGAAAAGACGGGGGTGCGGGAAAAAGACGGGGGCACGGGGAAAGATGGGGGCGTGGGAAAAGACGGGGCGCGGGAACCGACAGGGGCGCGGGAACCGACGGGGGTGCGGGAACCGAGGGGGGCGTGGGAACCGAGGGGGGCGTGGGAACCAATGGGGGCGCGGGAACCGACGGGGCGTGGGAACCGACGGGGTCGCGGGAACCGAGAGGGGCGTGGGAACCGATGGGGGCGCGGGAACCGACGGGGGTGTGGGAACCGATGGGGGCACGGGAACAAAGGGGGGCGTGGGAACCGAGGGGGGCGTGGGAACCAATGGGGGCACGGGAACCAACGGGGCATGGGAACCGAGGGGGTCGCGGGAACCGAGGGGGGCGCGGGAACCGAGGGGGGCGTGGGAACTGACGGGGGCGTGGGAACCAATGGGGGCACGGGAACCGACGGGGGCGTGGGAACCAAGGGGGGTGCGGGAAACAACGGGGGCGTGGGAACCGACGGGGCGTGGGAACAGACAGGAGCACGGGAAGAGACGGGAGCGCGGGAAGAGACTGGGGCGCGGGAAGAGACGCTGGCGTGGGAAGAGACGGGGGCGTGGGAAGAGACGGGGGCGCGGGAAAAGGACTTCAGTGTTAACACCAAAGTTGACAGTGAGGCAATCCTGTTCAACAAAAGTCTGACCCAAACTTGCCAGATTGTCTCTACACAGTTGTAAGCTCCTGGAACAACAGAGAAGGGATTTGAAAAGGAAATTTAGCCTTATTCCATTTAGCCTTGCTTTAGGAGATGGCAATCACTAGTTTCTTCCCTCTCAGCTTTTTACAAAGAGACTTTTCTTACAAACCGTTTACGGACAAGTCACCATGGTACCTGGCGTAGGCACTCGTTGGCAACTAAAGCATCAGGAGAAACATCTGTCTGATGACACGCTGGGCACCTATCTGCCTCAGATTCCAGCTGTGCTCTTCTAATACCTCTCAAGAATCGGAATCATCCAAATAGTTTTTAGCCAAACTAAGGAAATTTGCGGGGTTCCAATCAATTATAAAAACCCGTATATGATGAATGGGTGAATATGGTCTTGAATTGAGAGCACGAAGCTGCAAATATTCAACAGTGTAAAAAATTGCTAGCATGCAGCAAAGAACTGGACAGTTTTGATATTTCCCTCTCGTAACATTTGGAGAGGTAGACTAGGCCGTGTCTTGATGATGTTTCGGCTAGTCTTTTTTCCACTCTCCAGTACAGTGAGAAGGCCCCAAGCTCAAGCTTCATGAATAAAACCCATCTCAAAAAACCATTACCAGGCTCGACTTCTGAAGGTTTTCACCACCTCTCCCCTGGAGAAGAAGGTGCATTAAATGCCTAACTAGCCCTTTGTTGCAGACCACACTAAGGCACCAGAGATGCCTATGTAAGTCTGGAGGAGAGACAGGGCTGTGGACAAACTAAACGCCTTCAGTATCCAATACTCTAATCCCCTGCACAATGAGGCACTCTTCTCAGACTCGTCCTTCCGCATGGAAGGAGGATTTCACTAGATACCTGACAAGGGAAAAAAGCTTGCTGCCTTTTTTTTTCCCTTTAGACGCTTTCCTACTCAGGGTATACTTCAGTATTAAACAGAACTGGGAAGAAAGTCATTTCGTTCTCTCCTATTGCTGCTTTCACAAGATCACCTGTGATGTTTTAAATTAACAAACATGGGACTAACACATTCGTCGCAAGAACTCTGTCCACAGCAGGCAAGAACAACTGCACCGCTCATTGTAGCGTTACAAATGAGACAGAACAACTCATCTGGAATAGGATCGGAGGAGGAGGAGGAGGAGGAGGAGGAGGAGGACGGCCTCTCCGGTAAAGAGGGAGGCTTTTCCTTCTTTCCTCTAGCATAAGCTTCCCTGGAGCGGGGGTGGGGAAGGAAAAAGAAAAAAGTTAAAGATGGGTAAAGGAAAACTTTTCTAGGCTTTGGATTTTATCCAAGGAAGGTAAGAGATGGAATTCTTCTCGCTCCACAGGAGCCTGCTAAAATGGAGGCATTTAGTTTAAACCACTTCCCTGGAGCCACACCACTACAAGAGGGAGGGGGGAACAACTTCCCTTCTGCAGAACTCTCCCATTCCTTGCATCAACTACGAAATTACCTCCGACTACAACAATCATTTCTCCACAGCTCCAAATCAGCTGAAATGAATCCCACCTCTCCGTCGCCAGACGGGAAATGGCAATTGCAGGCGCAGGATGAAGTTAGCCTCCTACTAATTACTTTTGAGAACTGCAAGAAGTCTACCTTACAGCTGCTACAAAAGGAGATCCCTGACAGAAAAACACAAGTGCTACCGAGTGCATTGTCAAACAGCCACTGCTGTCAGCACCCAGGAGGATTCTCTTAGTTGAGTGCAACAGGAAAACTTCACTCTCTTTCACACATGGGATCGGATAAAAGGCAGAGACGGGGGAAGCCTCAGGCCGACAGCTACTTGTTCAAGTTTGCCAGAAGCCTTTGAAACATGAACAGAAGCAAAAGGCGCTTTCAAAGAGAACCACTCCCCTCCAAACACTACCAAAATGGTTGCCAGAAAGACGCATTCTTAGCGTACCACCACTTCAAGCAACTGCCAGGGGCATCGACAGCAGCACCACCCTCGTTTAAGACTACAAAGCATCACAGATAGGAAGGTTAAGATACAACGACAAGGCTTCCTCCCCCGTAATTACAGACGCTGGCCAACTTGCTTGCATTGCCACGCAGACATTTACGCGTGCTTTCTCTCGTTCCCTTTTGGGTCAGTCCCATTAATTCCATACTTACGCATGAAGAGTTGGTATCGCATATTTGCCAGCGTTTGTCACCAGAGCGCCCTTGGGATTGGGATCTTTCACCTCCAGCATCAAACTCCTTGGAATCCCTGTGCTCTTCTTCATTCCGGGAACACGCTCAAAATCTTTCTCCTGTTAAGCAAAGAAATGCAGACATAGCTCACCTCAAGACCCACACCTCAAAGGACATTTCCATGATTCTTTCAAGCACCAAAACCCTTTCATCCTCTCCTTTTACCTCGCCTCAGGCTTCCTCGACTGAAAGACTTCTTTTCCTCACTGAATAGAGCCGGGATGCTCCAAAGCCTTGAGCAGGGTTTTGAACTCAGTCGACATGCTTGGGCTTAACTGACGGTTCCTTAAGGGTGCAACATCCCTTGGCTCACCACCCACCCCGAGAACAGACACAAACCCGCTCCTCCTCCAAAGCGCAATTCACAGTGAGGGCTCCATTCAGGGCTCTCACTCACTCACGGCACAAACCGCTAGACGTGAAGGCTGAATTCAGACCTCACGCAGATACATTCAGTCACTAACATGCAATACCGGCATCAAGACGTGACGGCAGCATCGTAGCTTTGATTTTCTCTTCGGCGGAAGCATTGGCTTCAGCCACACTGCCAGTCTCCTTAACACCTAACTAGCTGACACACCCATTAGAAACACACTGAAGCCCACACAGCCAAAGACAACACCACTCACCCAAGCCTCTAAAGAGCAGCACAACGCTAGCCCAGGTTGCAGGAAAACACCTGCTTCTACAAAACAGAGTTGGGCTGAAGATGTTCTGGGCAGTCCTTGCGCCATCACAGGCTCTTTACGTGCCTGGCACCCTGCCTGAAAAGAGCATTCGGGGGCACTCAAAACCTTAGGCTCTCTTTGGACCTTCCACAAAGACTTGGGTAACCAATCCCATTTGCTTCCAAGTGCACTGAAGCTATGTCTAGAAAGAATTGCACTCTCCACTCTTTTTCAACTGACTTTTAAGCTCCAGACCAGTTGAAAGAGAAGACGGCCACTGGACACTGGAGGGACAAAGAGGTGTGCAAGTAGCATTATGGACATTTGGCAGCGTTACAAGGACACGCAAGGCAGGAGTCGGGGAACTTGGTTTTGCTTGCTGACATTCAGCTGCAGACACAGAAGCGTGAAAAGGAATCAAGCTTTTTAGGATCCCTCAGCAAGACAAAAGATTCTCTTCACTAGAAATTTGACCATCACGTGCTGTAGGCACTCCAAACTGCGTGTTCCCCCGCTACTCACTTCTTCATATTGTGTGATTTAACTACAGTAAGCACAGCCTGCAGTTTTTTTCCAGTTGACTGTGTCCTTTTAACACACAAATTGTCACATAGACCTTATCCAGAACTAGATCTTCACATTATTGAAGCCAGCTGATTTTTTTTTAAGTAGTATTTGTTCAAATGTTTTTATTACACACTGGTCCAGATACCAGCAGGGTCTAAGGGAGTGACTCTCAATGATTTGGACCTTCAAGCACCTATCATTCAGATCAACCACTCATGTTTTTCTTCTTATATGCATTCATTCACAAAAGCAACCAACGAGTTTCAACGTTTTATTAAATGGTTGCTTCATAGGGACAGTTTTTTCTCAGCAGTAACATAATCGAGATCGACATCTATGAAAGCGTGTCCATTAACATTTACAGACAGCTTTACAGATACTTGACTAATTTGTTTGAACCCAAATGGTTTACAAAACACATCCAAAACCCACAAAACATTACTAGGAATAGACCAAAACTCAAATATGGCATTTCATACGTAGTAATAATCAAACAGAAACCTTTGAACAACACATTGCCTCCATGCTAAGCCACTCTGCACTAAAGAGGTTAGAGTAAGTAACCGTTTTGAGCTGCTTTATTGTTATGTTCCTGCATTTTTTGGAAATGCTTAAATTTTCTCGAAATTTTAAATGAGTACGCCACTTGGACAGTTTTTCACATTTTAGAGTAAAACTTCACATGAGTTTACGGAACCACGGACACGTTTAGGGACAGCACTAATGGAGACCAATTTCTTTTGGTGGCTACCTTCCAAACTAATTTCTTTTTTTTTTTTTTCTTCCCAAGGGTCCACAATTTAATTTCTGCAGTGAGAGAGGGAAGAAGTTACCAGTGGGAAGAGATTTCTCTTTCTTGGAAATGAACTCCAGCCTTTCTTTTCAGAAGAAAGAACTAGCTCCTCTGCATTAGGCCCTGCCTCCTCCAATCTTTGTCACTTGAAAGACTAGGAATTTAATTGGCTAGCACTATGCCTTTTCCCAAAGTGCCATCGCTAGTGCTTTCCCAGACAAAGTTACACACTGTTGAGCAAAAAATGCCAGCAGTTCCATAGCAAAACATGGCATTACAACAGTTTCAGCAGGTCACATCTGCTAATATGCCACACATACCCATTGGTATATTCCTAGAAACAATTCGGTACATTTACACAAGTTACACAGTCTGCGCTCAAACCAATCAGATTGTGTTGTCCACTGTCTGTACACTACAATTTATGAAATTGTGCAGCATTCAAAGAATGGATCTACAGTGACTAGAAGTTCAAAAACAGCCAGGCAATTGTCCACGTTCCAGAAACGCTTCTGTTGTGGCTGTTGCAAACCCCCCTGAAATGTCCGTAACTTACAGCCAATTAAATTCTTCTGTAAAAATTGTGGTAGCTTCCAACGCAAAATTAACGAAACGTATGAAAAATGGTAAAGAGCTTCTGAAGGGTTTCTTCTTTGTGCCTTGAAGATGAGTAATACTGCAACATTACGCTGAGGCTGATAAGGTACTCCCCTTCTATCTTCCCAACTGGGAGCTACTCTTTACAGGATAGTATCAAAAGATACACACTTCTCAAAGTCAAAATAAATACTTTAAATTATTAAATATTAAATTACAGTTTTCTTCACATGACAACAGTTACCCAGCTATAGATCACAGTACAACATTTAAAAATACAAAGCAAAGACTTTTTTTTGTGAAGTATTGGACAAGAATATCTATATCTACCTTAATAAGCTGGGCCAGAGAAAGAGACGCAGAAGAGTCATCAATCTGTTCACAAAAAAGTAAACACATATTCAAGTTCTACAATCAAAACATAGCCATAGTTAACCTCTACTGTAGTCTGAAAGTCTGCGCTATATCCTCCGAGGGTCACTGAAAGGGGCATTTCCAACCTAGTGTAATTTGGATTCGTTCAAAACAAAGTCCAAAGCTATGACAGCTCAAGAGTGCCTATGTGGTTCATGAGAAGAAACTAAAATAAGCAAACCCGCCTGAGACCAACTTAGTGCTCCACAATATCTCAGAGAGGGACCCTTGGCAAATGCTCACAACTGCTTACAAGTCGAAGGGGTAAGGAAGCTGTCCGTTTCCAGCTAAAGAGGATTTTTAAAAAATACTGCAGTTTATTTGAGAAGGAAGCACCATTACAGGAAACTTATTTTCCGTGTAGTTTGCAAATTAATCAGTACATCTCTCATCATGGATAAATGCACACAATAGAGTTGCCTGTCAAAAGAAAGCACAGGCACATCAGCCCTGAAACATGAACTCTGCCCCTCCCATCACTAAGTTTAAAAATGCCAAACTCACCATACCTCACGAGACCCAAAGAAAAACACCAATCCAAAACATCACCCATAAAAGTAACCCACCACTTTGTCTACAAAGAAATAAACTGCTCCAATTCTTGAAATACAGGTATTTCCCATGACAGAGGAGCCTATCAAAACTGAGAAAACTCATTTCTTGTATTTTATTAGACCCCAGGCCATACTATCCAAATTAGTTTGGCAAGTGTGAGAATAGATATTATTCTCCTTGCTATCAGACCAAACCCAATTTTGGATGATGATGAAAACATGGATTCAGAGCACAGTCCTGTCATTTTTTTCTCCATTGCAACCACACTCCTCCCTCCCAGCTGCCTACTGGAACAGCTTGCAGGAATGAAGTCCTCAGGCCACTAGTTAGTAATGGACTGCAGTGTTTAATCAGAACTAAGACTGAAGGGCAGCTTGTCCACAAGTAAAAAGGGTAACTCTTATCTTGTTCCTTTTCCACTCTCTTGAATTGTATTATGCCACAAGCAGCAGTTAAGCTTACACTAGTAAAACATGATCAGAAAGACACTCGAGTCACTGCTTATTATGCCTTAAGTTGTTCAAAAACGTAGACTGAAATTGCACAAGGTAAACTGAACAGCTCTCCTCAAGAGGTCACGAAATGGATCAGAAGAGAGATGCAAACCCTTCCTTGGAAAAAGCTCTTGTCCTTTATGACCTAATGTAGTGGAAGAATTCAAGGGAGCAGTTTTAGCAGACTCGGGGGGGGGAAAAAATCTACATGCAGAAGACGATTCCTCGCTCCAGTTAATCATGCCTTCTCTATATGGTTAGGAAAGCACACACAACATATTATTAAGGTCTTGAAAATGTGCCTTTGGAGAGGAACAGCCAGATCTGGAAAAAGAGACCTTCCTTCCATTGCAAGTCGTACCAGAAGATTCAACTTTCCTTCTTTTCAGAACATTTTGTACCTAGTTCTGTTCAAAAGGAAGTCTGGCAAAATCAAGATCTAGACTGTCAAGATCTTCCTTCTGTTAAAAAGGAAGCGGCAAATCAAGATCTCGACCACTACCAGTCAAGTAGTTCCTTGTCTTAGATCTCTGGTCACCCAGATCCAACAAGGTACTGCAGGCAGAAGTTAAGAAAAATGACAGGGATTTTACCCACAAATGCTCCAGGCTCTAACCTTGTGCCAAAATTTGTAGGCTGGGTTTTAGATATTTTCATTTGCAGACAAACTTATTAAACTAAACTGCTTCATCAGATCAAGTGGAAAGAGCAAATGCAGAACTTTAGAATACCACTTTGTGTAGCAATGATATTTAAATTCATGGCAATCTAGTAAAGACAGTTATGTACTCAGAGGGGCCCAAACGATATCACCTCAATTACACAGCTTGAGGAACAAATACCCAACTATTTAAGGACATGAAAAGGAACCATTTCGCTGCACAGAACTGTCTGCAAAACGTATGGGATAGGTTGGGTTTGGTATTTGTTTGAACCCCCAAGTCAAAAGAAAGAAACAGTACCAAGTCGAACAATAATGGTTTCTCAGTGGTTTCTGATAACATTTTCAAAAACCATTAAGCAAAATAAGTATTTAAAACCAAAAGCTGAGGGATACAGAGTGAAAAGGACAAAAAATACACTCCAAATAATTTTTATTGCAAGAAACAAAAAGCACACAACAACCTATACAAACATACGCATTACTAGCTATAGACAGACAGATGGAGAACATGGCACCATGTTCAGTTGTGCAAACCTTGAACCTACATGATCTGAAAACGATCATACGTTATCTGTACAACACAAAGTCATACAGGAAATATTCTAGCATATTCCATATGAAATGCAAGGCATTACTAGGCACAAATACCAATATTCACATTAGAACTGTGCAAATGATAGCATTACTCAGTTCTTCCTAGGCTGAATCAAAGACATTGTATTTACAACACAGACTACGTTTTACTGGAAATTATACTAAGGCACTGTTTGGAAAATTCATACAAGGCTACATTGTTTAGAGGTAAGGGCAGTGTGTAGAAAACAGTGTGAGGTTGTGGTTTTACATACGGCTTTTGATGTTCCACTCACTGGCTCAGTTCGACTTCTAGAAGAAGAAATAAAGGTGATCAGAACTTAAAATAAAGCACTGGTACCCAACAGAAAGCAGTGAAAACAGATTGTAAAACCTGAGCATCAAAACATTATGTTCTGATAGTCTAGTGAATGTGCAAATTTATTCGTATACATAAACTGTTCTCTCTCGGTACATTCAGTGCAACTAAAAAAAACCCCCAAATCCCATTTCTGCTTTGTCACCAATTACCCTAAGACTTTCAGATATCTACCATGCTTAGCCATGAACGTGCCAAAATACCAAATGCGTTACATATGCTATATTGACTCAAAATAGTAGCAGAAATGTCACCTGAAAGCAGTTCCTAGGGTTTTGTGTGATTGAGGATGCCCCGTGACAAAAAAAAAAGGTCTTAATTGCCAGAACTTGCTTTAAGATAATCTTAAAAATGCTACAATATTTTAGGAAATATTTATTACATTTGAAAACTGTATTTTTTTTGAAAAACATTTTTTTTTTTTTAAAAACCACAAGCTAATAACATCTCCTAATTGTGGTGGAGAGGCATCGCTTTAAGAAGGCTGGAAAACATGACCATTCAAACAATGCTAACGTAGCTGATATAGAACTGGACTGTATGAATACATAAATGACAGCAGGAATCCTGTAGTCAGGATTGCATTTGAATTTCTGTAATTTTAATCAAGGCACCTGATTCTCTGTCCTCTGTAAATCTTAGGAATACAGAATTAAAACCTGGAGCACAGATATCAGCTGCGAGTCAAAACAGACTTAGAAAGATAACTAGCACCATTTGGTAACGTGCTAAACTGCTTACTGAGTTTCAGGTTGGGAAAGGATTAACCATTCCTTCATTGTCCTCGCACAAAAGGCAATACGCTTTAGGATATTGTTCTTTTTCTCTTGCCTGAAATGGACATGGTCTTTAGGAAACTCACAGGAATCACTTATGAATGGAACTTCTGGTTTGCATGGTTCGCCAGCTGGCAACCCTTGGTCTTCCTCTACAGCTAGTGTGCAAAAACCCAGATGTGGGGCATAAGAATACCTGCCAGATCCCGCCCCCTCTCCTCCAAAAGCAAGAAATAGTCAAACACTGAGACTCAGACTCTTCTGAGATGGGAACAAATTAGAAGTTTACACTACAATGCCTATCTGTCTTTCCTAGAAAAGCAAACACATAGAAGAAGGAACCTCTCCACGCAGAGGGAACAGGATCTACAGCTTGGCTCTCAGAAAAATCAACCCCAAGAACAAACCCAAGAGGATCATCTTCAAAGTTACCATTGTTGCAGTTTGAGCCCCATGTCCCAGCAGGCCTAGAAATGTAAGTCTACTTTGGGACAGACACATTAAAATCTACCCCATGACAACACAAATGAACAGCAGCTTTCACAAGAAAGATACAACCGGAATGCCTCTGTAAGCTAATAGCCAGAAAAAAAGCTAACACACTGAAACCCCTCACAAGGAATACAATCCTTTATGGATACTTACCTAACATATGTTTTGCTGGTAGCTTTAACTCCTCCAGCAGGGAGTCTTCGAACTACTGATGAGTTCCTAGGAATCAGGCCGTTCTCATCTGTGTACTCTGAAAACAACACAAATACAGAAAAAAACATGAGTCGATTTGTAAGAACGTATAGTCATATGGAATTACACAGCACTTCAGAGAATCCCTTTACAGATAGAAAAGCAAAATTTTATAAACCCACTTCTAAATGGGGAACCCCTTTATCTATCACTGAGTCCAGGCACCCAACCAACCAGGAAGACAAACAGGATGAACTGGTGGACGGCAGGAGGAGGAGGAGGAGGAGGAGGAAGGGGATGAAGAGGACGAGGAACACAGAAGGAGAAGGAGAACAAGGAGGAAGAAGAGAAAGAAAAGAAGGAAGAGGAAGAACATGAGGAGGAGCAAGAGGAGGAGAAAGAAGAGGTGGAGGAGGAACACAGGGAGCACTCAGAAGAGGAACAGGTGGCACAGGACTAGGAGCAGGTGGAAGAACAGGAAGAGAAGAAGGATGAGCAGGAGGAGGAACAGCAGAGAGAGGAACAAGATACAGAACAGGAGGACAAACATGAGAAAGAAGAGAAAAAAAGAGGAGGAAGAGGAGTAGGAGGAGAAGGGGGAGGAGGAGGTAGAGGGGCAGGAGGAGGAGAAGGCGGAAGGAAAAGGAGAAGGAGAATGAAGAGGAATGTGAATACGAGGAGGAGGAAGGTGAAGAGAAGGAAGAGGAGGATGACATACAGGATGAAGAGGAACAGAACAAAGAGGAGGCGGGGGAGAAAGAGGAGAAGAAGGAGCAGGAGGAGAAACAAGAAGAGGATGAGCAAGAGGATGAACAGGAGAAGAAGGATGTCTACAGGAGAAGGAGGATTAGGATGAAGTGGTGGAGGAGGAGGAGGAAGGGGGAGGAAGAGGACGAGGATGAGGACAACTACAGCAACGACAAACGGGGCAAGGACAGACAGAAGGAGGAGAAGAAGGGTAAAAGAACGACAATGAAGAGGAGAAGGAACAGGAGGTGGAGGAAGATGATCAGGAGGAGCAAGAGGGGGAGGAGAGGAGGAAGCATTGCAAGCCAAATGTTCCACGGCACACACACAGCAATGTACAACGAGAAATTACAAACAAACATTTGTTTGTTGAACAAGTCCCCATGGTCACCTTTTTCTCCTTTTCCCTTCCAGGTGACACTGGACAAGCCCCAGGCACCTGCAGCCATTCGCTGTACACAACTCCCCTGATGCTGGGGAGAACACAACTGCCCTGATGTTTCATAAAACAACGTACCCCCACAGATTTTCTCTGTTCACCTGGAGCTGGGGGGAAGGTGTGTATGTGGGTGACGATGATCTGCTTTATCCCTTTAAGTTTTATACCTCAGCAAAAACACTGCAAGACTCAGACTAGAGGACAGCACTGAAATCCAAGGGTAAGCCACCAAGTTGCAACAAAACAGGGCAAACTCAGCTAATTAATAGGCATTAAGCGTGCTTGCACAGCGGCTTCACAGGAACAAAGACTCAAAAGTGAATGGCAACAAGCAACCTCATGGCCAAAGCCAAGCAGTTTTTTGGACTGTAAAAAGGAATATGTGAGTAGCCTTACGATTGCACAGAAGGAATCAAGAATTGGAACACGAGGTCCTTCTCGGGCTCCCAGCCAAGAGGCACCTTTATGGCCAGCAGTAAAAAGGGGGTTTAGCCAGTGTGTACGTCTGCTGCCTTCTCTCCTGGACCCACGCGTGAACTAGAAGAGAAGAAAAGTGCAAGCAAATCCAGTTCGGTCAAAGTTCAAGTCAACATTTCAACAGCCAAAACTCTGGAGAGTTACGCTGACCCTTACTTAGATATTTAGTTTATCTTCCTTTCATGTGTAAACTAAGCACATTCCCTCCTACCCACAGTCTTTCCTCCCAGCCTCCCAGCTCTCCTACATAACAAACAGAAGCTCCATAAGCTACAACAGAAAAAAAACCCGCTCTGGTGAACACCAAAACACCCATGACTTTCTCAAACTCTTCCCCGCCCCAGCTGAGAGTCAAGCGACAGGATCTCCTAAAGCCTCTTCCACAGGCACTGCCCTGAAAACCCCCCACTGCTTCTCTACTAGTGCACAAAGAGATTGGGAAGAGTTTCATTTTGAAGGCGAGGTAGACCCTTGCTGAAATTAGACAAGTAAGTTTGAACGAGGAGAAGCCCTTTGCCTTGCATCTGGCAACCAACAGGGATGGGGACCCAGCACCACAGACCACTGCCATGCACAAACCACCACCCTGCGCACAGGGAAAGCATGACAAGTCAGATGTGGTACCCAATAACGCCAAAAAATGGCTCTTCACACCACTTCTCTGTACGACCAGGTTAGTTCTTTTAGGCGGACACAGAAATCAGAAGTGAAATCAGAAGTCGTCTTCTTTCCCTGCAGTAGACTTGTAAGGAGATATTGCCAAAGAATGCAAAAGCAACCAAAAAAAGTTAAAGCAGGTACTTTCATCCTCACTAGGTGCCTGTCATTGAAGTGCTTCTCACATCCTCTTCTCTACTCTAAGGGTCCTCACTTAAGATGCATTGGAGTTACATTACTGTTAAGCAGACGCCGCTACCCGACATTTCTCTAGACTGAAGGCTGACAGCAGCGGACAAGGACAGTCCCTTCTGGATATCTCACTCCTGGCTAGAAATCCTAGAGGCTTCCTTTCAGGACAGAAATCCAAAGAGCTGCAATAAGCTTTTGAAATCAAGCACAGCAAACAAAAAGCAAACAAACCAACCAAAACTGGCAGGTAAACCTCTGAGGCACTAATGAGGAACAAAAGGTCTCCCGTTAAGTCCACTACCCCTCACAAAACAGACAAGTGGCTTAAAGAGATGACTGCAAAGAAACCGCAAATGGAAGAGAACCCTGATCACTGCAGCACAAGCGACCAACGGGCAAAACGTAGCACTGACCTTCCTCCTGCTCCTCCTACGAGCTCTTCGCCAGCCACGTCCACAGCCACGCGCTCTGTCCCTGCCCCTCCCTTTCGCTCCCCCCTCCCTTCTCCCTCTCACCCTTTCCCCTCTCTTCCTCTCTCCTGCTCCCTCTCCCAGTTCTCGCTCACTCCGCTCTCCTGCTGCCTCTTCTGTCTCTCTGCCCCTCTGTCCCGCTCCATCACCATGCCTGGGGGGGTCCCTCCCGCTGTCCTCCTTCCTGCCACTCTTCCACACTCTCTCGCCCTCTCTCCTGCTGCTTAGCACTCTTGCTCTTCCTGCACCCCGGTGCCCCCTTCCCCTCCCGCTCTTTCCCGCTCTAGCCCGGGGCCGGCTCCTCACCACCACTTCTCCTTCCTCCACTCCCTGCCCACTTCCCCCCCGCTCTCCTCGTCCCTCTGCCCGTCTCCCGTCCCTCACTGCTGCTCCCGTCCCTCTCCTGCCCCCTCACCGCCCTGTCCCACCCCTCTCTGCCGCTCTCTCCCTCTCTCCTCCTCCTCCTCCCTGCTCCACCGGGGCTCCGGGGCCGGGGCAGCCCCGGGGAGGCGGCCATGGGGCCTGCGGGGGGGCTGGGCCGGGCGGGGGGACGGTGTCCCCGCAGGGTCAGACAGCAGGAAGGAGCGCCCCAGGGCATGCCGGGAGCTGTAGGCCTGGGGCAGGGGGCTGCCAGGCAGCCCTGCTCCTTCCCAGGGCATGCCGGGAGCTGTAGGCCTGGGGCACGGGGCTGCCAGGCAGCCCTGCTCCTTCCCAGGGCATGCCGGGAGCTGTAGGCCTGGGGCACGGGGCTGCCAGGCAGCCATGTTGGTCTCGGCACTCGCAGTCTCGGCTCCAGCTGCGGCCTGGCTGAGGTGAGGGCTGGGGCTGCCCGTGAGGCGAGCGAGGCCCTTGGGCGGGTTCAGGGCTGTCTCCTGCCCGCTGGCTGCCCGGGGGTGGTGGTGGGGAGCTCCAAACCGCCCGGTGCGATGGGGTCCCGGTCAGCTGGAGCCGGGCCCGGCCGGGACAGCCCCGGGAGTGACCCGAGAGCTGGGGAGGGGAAGGAGAGGGAGATGGAGACAGACCCCCCTGGGCCCAGGCACCGGGCACCCCGACTCCCAGAGCCCCCCTGAGCCGCCACAGCATTTTTCGTTACTGCAAGAAGAGGAGTCGTGTGGCTTTGTGTTCACTCTGACAGGGCTTTCAGTACAAGGGCCCTGCTCAGGGACTGGGAAGCTTCAGGTGCCTTGGAAAATCGCCAGCCAGATGATGATGGTTCAAGCCTTGTTTCCCTTGCTAGAAAGCACTTCATTTTTAAAGACGTCCTTGCACGGGCAAGATCCAGGCAGTCGGGATTGTTTCCTGTAGGGAGCAGCCGGATGAATCCAGGCTGCTGCCGTTCAGTGGCAGAGCTGAACACTTCTGCCCGCAAGTGCTGGGCCAGTGGTTTCGCAGGTCCAGTCGGCCCGACTGGGAGCTTGCTATCCTTGCTGTGCTGCTGCTTTGGCAAGGGCCTCGGGGTAGGAGGGGACAAATGTTCTGGCTTCCCGGCTGGAGTCTGGCACGTTCACTGGGTGAGGTACGGACCGTAATGTGTAATGCGAACCCTGCGTCCTTCGGGAGTGAAAAATGGGGTGTAGTATTTTCTGGGGATTTTTGTAGTTTTGGTTAGATCTCTGGGATTCGTGTGACCTTTAATAGCCAGTTGGTGGGATTTCAGCATACATTTAAAGTTAAGCGCATGCTAAGTGCTACCCTGAGGTATAGCTGGAATCCACTTGTGAGCTCCTGTTCCCACCCCACTGGAGAAAGCAAACCTTTTTTTATTTGGTGATGAAAGCAACTGAGGGAGTTGCCCTGAAGTGCAGCACCTTTTTGAACTTCAGGTCTAAAGTGGCACCGGTCCTACCGCATAAGGTGTCCTTCCCCAGGTTTTCACAAAAGGGAAAGGATACATCAAACCGACCCCACAAACGTAGCCAGCGCTTTTTTGATCTTACCTGGAGCGGCGGGACATGACCCTGCTGGGCCACCTCTGCCGCTCTGCGTGGGAACCAAGGTGGTGTCTTGACATTCCAGGAGAAGGACTTACCTTTTTTTTTTTTTTTTGTAAGCGACTTTAGAGACGTCCTTAGGCTGGCTGTGTTAAGTTGGTTTACTGCAGAGTTGGTCGAATGGAGGAAAACAGTAAGCTCCGGTATTGCCTTTGGCGTTTTCTCGTTACTGTGTAGCTCATTTAAGTTACCTTCTCATGACCTGGCAAGCAGAAGCTATCACTTCATTTTTGGCCTTGGTCTAATGGTCACGACAATCAATATTGAAAGTCTTTCTGAGATTTGGATCAGGCAGTTTTATAAAAACTGCTTCTTGGCCACTGTTTAACTTTACTTTTTTTTTTCCCCCCCCCAGTGTTGAAATTCTGAAAGGAGCCGATGAGTTGCCCTCCCTCAGTTTGCTGCCTCCCCTTTGGGGAGCGTGTTTAATGTTCGCTCCTTGGCTTTGCAGAGGGGAAAATCCATTAATGCGCCACCTCACTTGAATTGCTCTTGTTGGAAAGTGATTAAAAGCTTATTGCTGCCTCATCTCGCAAATGGCATGCGTTCTGGTTCTCATTTGCTGGGCAGCCCGTCGACTTGTCAAAGTACTCCGTAGAACAATTCAAATACTCAAAGCAGCGATGCTGATCTGAAGAGCTTACGTACTTCCTTGCTAGCGATTCTGTGCTTTTCTGTGCTGGAAACATGATTTGTGAGTGGGCTGTGGCTTTAACAAGGGAAGGCAAATCTGCTTCTCTGTGTATTTCCTTTCCACCTCTTCCCTTATCCCCTCCCTTTCCCTCTGTGAGGCTATTTTTGCAGTGTACCTTCACTGGTGAAATGAGCTCCCACAGCAAAGTGAGGGAAAGAGAAAAGGGGCAAGGGGAGAGGTGTCGCAGTCCTTAGTCTGCAGATGTCATACATAGGCCCTGTTCAGAAAATGCAGCATGTATGTGGGTCAGCAGTCCCTGCAGATTTTTATTCTTTATAGCCATTTCTATCAATGCAGGACGTCACACAGCGGGTTCACACGGTGCTGTGCTTCTTGTAGACTGAATCGTTTCTACCCTTGCTGCAGTCTGGAGGTAGCAAGTGCCAGCTGATCGATGAAGATGGAAATGAAAGCAAGCGATACACACGCGATGGTGATCCTGCCCCAAGGCATGCTGTTTATTGATCTGGGAAAACACTGCCGTGACTCTATCAGAGGACAAGGTTTTCAGCGCTCTTTCTGGATGTGATACCCAAGGAGGTTTTTTCCCTCTGCGTGTGTTTCTGTGCAGGCATGTGCCTGAAGCAGAGGTGTTTCTCTGTGCTGTAACGGAGACTGAGGACAGCTGGGTGGGTGGGAACATGTGCAATCACGGAAGAAACTTCCTGCAGCTGCCCTGCCATGTACTTCAGGAGAAAACAGCTCTTCTGGTCGTTTGCTGCCATCGAGAGCTACCGAGTGCATGGGAAGGTACTGGGTTCCCTGCGGTCGGCACTGGTCCTAACTGGGTAGCCTCCCCCAGCAGCCAGTGCTGTACGCCCCTATCAGTTGTTAGGCGGACATCTGCAGCTGGACTGTGTGGCACGTTCCTCTGATCCGTCCATTCTCCACCTTGCACAGCAACACATTTGAAATCCTGAAATGTGCTCTTTTGATTGCTGTTAATGTTCAAAAATCTTGTTTTGGTCTGGTCAGCAAGGCATTTGGAAAACAGCACTGTTGCACTGTGAGAATAAACCAGGTTCCCATCCTTCCCCCTACCCCCCACACTGTGTAGGATCCAGACCTTTTCCCCCAACCCCCCGATGTGTAGCTTGGCTTCGTTCATTTTGCTGCCTCCTACCAAGAATATAGCAACCAACTGCGACGTGTGCTCCAGGCCAAAGAAAGTTTTCAATGGTCCCAGTTTGTTTTATGCAGCCGTGCAGCATGATACATTTGGGAAGGAACACTGCGATGATGTATCAGAAGTTACTGACGATGAGGTGCTACTGGTAGTGCTTTCTTTTCAGTGTCTGGTTTGGGAAAGAATAAACGCCAATATTCTAAGATACAGAACTATCAGAGAAAAATGTGTGCGAGGTAAGGAGCGCCATGCTGCATTTATGGCTAAATGTTTGTTTTCATTTCATTCAAACTAGAAAGTAAGCAGAGACTGTTTAATCTCCTCCTCCCGCCTCTGCCAGGGGCTTTCTCAGCTCTGGGGCCCTTCCCAAGGACAGCCCCACCAGGTGGGCGCAGTCAGCATTGCAGGCAAGAACAGGCAGCAGCCACAAGAGTCAGCACTGGGGGAAAGCTGGGACCCCGGAGAGCCTCCCAGGGTCCCCAGTGCCAGCCTAGCCCCGTGTGTGTGAGACAGTGCCCAGAAGAGTGGTTTTGTATCCCTTTTCCCAAAGAGTTAAATTCCCCTTAAAGCAGTAACCACTGGACCCACTTGCCGGACTGCAAGATATCCAACAGATACTTTTGGAAATGTCTGTGATTTCCTGCATTTTTCCTGAAAAAGGCAGGTTTTTAACTCTCTTAATCGCCTCTGTTTTAATCAAGGCGTTGCTCAGTATCAACACTTAAACCAGACGCATGACATCCAAAGCTGACTTGGGATCCTTGTTTTGCCATCTGGAGAGCCTTGCACACAAACTTGTCCCCGGCTGTGTTGGCCGCTCGGTGGGTGAAGGTCACGGGTGACAGGGCAGGACTCCTTTCTGGTGCTCCTCCAGCCCTGTAGGCCAAGGATAAAGCCCTAACACCCTCGTGTGATAAAGCCTTAACACCCCAGTGTGCTGCTCCACGGACATGAGGATTCCTGCCTAAGCTCACCACACGTTTCATTGCCATGTGGCTCTTGGCAGGATATGAACGGCTCTGCGGTGCTGGTGGTTCCTCCCCTCTTTCAGCAAAACCGGCAGATTTTCTTCCTGTTGGGCCTGCCTTAATTCCAGCATCTTGGGGATTGAAAGCTGGAGCAGCATGTGTGCCAGAGACACTCCCGCTGCTTGGCTGGTGCCCACCAAGGGGAGTCTGTCTTCAGCCACGATGGTCATTTCCAGGGAAAAGAGCTTGTTTTATCGACCAGGACCCTACAGGGAGAACAGGAGAGCAGGGATGCAGACCCAACATTTGCCACAAGTCCAGTGGAGCAGGTTGCTCAAAGGCAGCCCGCTGTGACTTTCTGTGCTGCTGGGCCTGTGGGGATGGTCGGGGGACAAAGGATTAAACCTGAGCTACCTACCTGAAATACAGCTATCGCTAGCCTCGGTGCAAGTGGAGCCAGGAGCTGGTCCTGAATCCCATCAGTGCAGATACGTGCTGGGAGACACAGACAAGTGAGTCTGTAGGGGAAATTGGTGACTTGCACAGGCTTCTGCTGTCGGCCAGAGGGCAGCAAGTGCCAACGCTGCCTCCAGCCGTGCAGCTGCTCCCGCGTGGCCATGGGACGGGGCAGCTCTCAGAGCCCGGGGAAGAGCCTCTCACAGCTCCACTTCATCTCCTCTGCCAGCGTCCGGGTCCAAACGCAAGACATTTGACAACCCCCCCTGCCTCAGGCACCCCTGGGTAGAGACATCTCACCTGAGGTTCAAGTGCCTCTGGCTTCCATGTTTCAGTTTTCAACTCCTGAGCTCAACAGGAAATAGTTCAATATTTTTATAGAGATGTTCAAGATCTAGAGGAATTCAGATGATCAGGGAAAAAGAAGAAGAAAATTGGAAAAGGATTCCCCAAAGTCTCCTTTGCAAAGAAAGGGCAAAGGCCAATCAAGCCTGGATGAACGGGGGGACTGTTCAGAGCCCAGACCAACACAGGCAGACGCTGAAGGCTGTCTCCCCTCCCTGCAGTAGCTGAGCTGCCTGGAAAAGCCTGTTTCAAAACAGCCAAGGAAAGAAGGGCACGAGGAGTGACTCTGTCCCGAGCAAAGCACACTCTGCTCCACTCCCCCTCCACTGTGCTGGCGCTCAGGCCAGGCTGCTCTGCTCAGCTGCGCGCTTGCTTGTGATGTGAAGGGGAAATTCAAGCTGTAACTGCTCGGCGGTGGTCATTTGTGACCAGGGGATGATCTGGCATGGAGGGCGAGAAGCGGTTAAGCAGGCTGGGAGCAGGAATGCCAGAGCCAGAAGGACTCCAGGTCAGGGAGGGAAGTTTCCTCAGCGCCATGTTTCTTGTGAGACTTCCAAGTGTGCAGGGTGTAAGGGCCATCCCTCCAACAGTCATGCCAACTTTTGTCAAGTTCAGGTTTTCTGCAGCCAACAGAATTAAAGGCGAGTAGGAAATGTCGTTGTTCCCTGGCCATTGATGGTGCTATTTATAATCTGCCCAGCCGTGCGCATTGCCTTTTATTCAAATACAGTTCCTTCCTATGCTCCTGCCTGGCTGCCAAAGTTTGCTGGAACAGAGTGCTTATACAAGGCAGCGTAGTCATTACAGCCAGAAATGCCATGCCATACCATCCGATTCGAGTGGTTTGTTTGCATCTGGCTATTAGGAACACCACCACCATGTCTGTGGATTTCTTGAGTTGTAGGTAAAGCTAGTTACAGTCCTTCAGGTTGGGCTGACGTATGAGGGATGTTGGGTTTCATGAAAGCATGCGCTAGTTGCATTTGTCCTCCTGCAACACATAGAATATCAGGGGAGGAAACAGAATCCCCCAGAACAAATACAAAGCTAATTCCCACCCCAAAGCATCAGGTTTTAGAATACCCCCAGAAGACTGAATAGGTTGACATTTTTCTTCTGGTTTGAATTGTTGTTGTTTTCATTCTGGGGTAAGGACTTTAATGTGCAGTTAGTTGATTGGTTTGTTTACTCATTGGTTTTATCATCTTTTTTTCATTGCCCTCACAGAACAGACAGATCTCCTGTACGCATCCGTGCAGCTGTCGTGGTTTAACCCCAGCCAGCAACTAAGCACCACGCAGCCGCTTGCTCACTCCTCCCTGCCTCCCCCGGTGGGATGGGGAGGAGAATCGAAAACAAGTGAAACTCGTGGGTTGAGGTAAGAACAGTTTACTACTTGAAATAAAAATACAACAAAATAAAATGATAATAATAATAATAATAATAATAATAATTTGTAATGAAAAGGAAGGTAACAAAAAGAGTGAAATAAAACCCAAGAAAAGACAAGTGATGCACAATGCAATTGCTCACCACCTGCTTAAATCACTGCTTAAATCACTAACCCCCTAACCCCTAACCTAAGCCCGTAAACACTAAATTCTAACCCCCTAATGCCCTAACCTGCTAACCCAAACCCCCTAACTCCCTAACCCCCTAAACCCCTAACCCCCTAACCCTTAAGACTAAGCGCCTAACACTTAACCCTAACCCCCTAACCCCTAACACCCTAACGCCCTAAACCCTAACCCCTTAACCCCCTACACCCTAACGCTAAAACCTAATCCCCTAAACGCCTAGCCCTAACCCCCTAACACCCTAAACCCCCAAACCCCTAACTCCCTAACCCCCTAACCACTAATGCTAACCACCTAACCCCCAACCCCTAACCCCCTAAACACTAACCTAACCCCCTAACCACTAACTCTAACCCTCTAAACCCCTAACCCGCTAACCCTAACCCCCTAACAACTCCCTAACCCCCTAACTCCTTCACTCCCTAACCCCCTAACCCCCTAAACCCTAACCTAACCCCCTAAACACTAAACTGTAACCCCCTAACCCGCTAACCTGCTAACCCTAACCCCCTAACCCCTAACACCCTAACCCGTAACCCCCAACCCCCAAGCCCGCACCCCCCAACCCCCCACCCCTACCCCCCCCACCCTCCACCCCCCAAACCCCCCCAGCCCCCCCACCTCCCTCACCCCTCCCAACCCCCCCACCCCCCCGCACCCCCCCCAGCCCCCCCACCCCCCCAACCCCACCCCACCCCCCAAACCCCCCACCCCCTCCCCCCCACCCCCCCCCCCACAAGACAATTGTCTTGTCCATTTTTGCTTTTGGCTCATCTCCGGCAGGAGACGACGGCTGGCGGCAGCGGCAAGCGGGTCAAAAGCACGCGGGGCTGCCGCCGCAGCGCCTCCTCCACCAGTTGGGCCGTGCGGGGCAGATGGCGCTGGGGGGCAGGCGGGGTCCTCGCTGGGGGACTCGGCAGCGGGATCTGCAGGGGGCTCAGCAGGGGAGTCTCCGGAGGACCCTTGATGGGATTCTTTGGGGGACTCTCCACAGGAGTGTCCTCTGATGTGGCTGGAGAACTCTGCGGAGAGCCCTCCTCGGAAGTCTCCAAGGGACTCAGTGGCAGCCAGGCGGGGAGGTCTGCTGCCACCCCGCCCTGCTTCCCCTTGGGGTCCTGCAAGGGGGAGCCCGCCACCCCCCAAAAGGGGTCGGTGTCCCCCAGCATCGCCGCCGCCAGGCGGTCCTCAGGGCAGTCGGCCTCCGCCCCGTACTCCAACAAGTCGGCGAGTTGGTTGAAGGAGGCGGTGCTGGCGAGGCTGTCGGGGACATCGGGGAAGGAGTTTTCGCCGTCCACCAGCATGACCGCCGCCACTTGCTCCTTGTTGCAGCCGCCCTGTGCCCTGTAGTCCAAGAGGTGGGGGAGCTTGTTGAGGGAGGTGGTCAAGTTGGGGAGGTCGGAGAGGTTGGGGACATCGGGGACGGTGTCCTCGCCATCCCCCAGCCCCACCAACACCGCTCGCTCCTTGGGGCAGCCGCCCTGTGCCATGTACTCGGAGAGGTCGGGGAGCTCACGGAGGACCTGGGCGGTCAAGCTGGGGACACTGGCAGTCAAGATGGTGTCCTTGCTGTCCCCTAGCCGTGGCACCACCGCTTGGTCCTGGGAGCAGTCGCTGTCCGCCACGTACTCCGAGAAGTCGTGGAGCTCATTGAGGAGAGCGGTGCTGGCGAGGCTGTTGGGGAAATGAGGGACATCAGGGACGGTGTCCTCGCTGTCCCCCAGCCCCGCCGGCACCGCTCGCTCCTTGGGGCGGCTGCCCTGCGCCACGTACTCGGAGAGGTCGGGGAGGTGGTGGAGGAAGGCGGTGAAGGTGGGGCTGTCGGGGACATCGGGGACATCGGGGACGGTGTCCTGGCCGTCCGCGGTGTCGAGCCGGGTGAGCACATGGTTGACGGTGGTGTCCTCTGCCTGGTCAGGAAGGGCCTCGGCGAAGGCGGCCGGCCCCTGCTCGGGCAGATCCACGGGCTTCCGGGGGGCCGCCGGGGTGGTCACCACTGCTGAAAAAGCAAAGAAAGGCAACCGAGCCCCGGGACGATGCAAGCTTTCCTTAGCTTGGCCACCCACCTGTGAGCTCTGCCACCCCCCAAAACTCACCCTTGGGCTTTGGCGTGGTTCTGCCGGTCGGTGGAGCCAGGGCGGGCTGGTGGGGGCTGGCAGCAGGGACGCTGTCCTCGATGGCCGCCCCATCCTCATTGGAGGCCACTGAGGGCTTCTGGGCACTGCTGGGCAGGGTGTGGAGCACAGCGGGGCCCACATGCCCCCAATGCTGAGGCACGGGGCAGCGGGGTGGCGGGGGGCCGGGTCGGGCAGGGAGGTGCAGCGGGCAGGAGCCCGTGGGGTCCAGGGTCTCCCCCTGGACCACGGCCACCGGCCCCAGCCCCCTTGGCTGGTGGGGCAGCAGCGTCCCCATCACCACGTGCTGTCCCCAGCCATAGGCAGGGGGACTGGGAGCAGGCACGTGTGGGAGCTGCACCCAGCGGGGAGGCTGCACCCCGGCGGGGAGCCGCGCCCCGCGGGGGAGCTGCACCCCAGAGGGGAGCTGCACCAAAGAGGGGAGCTGCACCCCGCGGGGAAGCTGCACCACGGGTGGGAGCTGCACCCCGCGGGGGAGCTGCACCAGCCGTCCTGAGGGTCCCAGGGGCCCTGGCACCCCATGCCAGACGCTGGCCTGCACCAGCTGGCCCGTGATGGGGTGAAGCTGGGCAGGCTGAGAGGACAGCGGCAGCCCCGGGACAGAGGGCAGCATGCAGGCACTGACCGGTGGCGGCATGGCTGGAAGGGTGCAGGTCACAGCGGGCACCTGCGATGCCATCGGCAGCTGGAGAGGGAACCTCTCTGTTGGGGGAAGCAAAGAGGGGTGATGAGGTGAGATAGTGGCGGGCAGAGCCGGCTGGGGGGTTACCTGGAGGGCAAGAGCACCAGGAGGAGCGGGAGCCTGCTGCTGTACCTGCCATGGCGGTTGGTCAGTGTGGGCTTTGTTGGGGGCAAAGAGCCTCCGTCCCCATGGCGATGGGTCAGTGTGGGCTTTGTTGGGGCAAAGAGCCTCCGTCCCCATGGCGATCATTCCGCCAGCACCTGCTTCAGCCAGCCTTGCGAGGGTTTGCTTTTTCAGCCCACAACAACTTCCCATCTCAATGATTTCCTATCCTGATGATGATTTCCTGTGCTGAATGATGGTTTCCCATCGGCACGATGGTTTCCCATCCCAGCGATGATTTCTCAGCCCCGTGATGGTTTCCTAGCCCAACCGTTTCCCATGCCCACGATTTCCCATCCCAAGCATGATTTTGGGGGGGAGGTGAATTTCCTGTGCAAGGGGAAGGGATGGGGCCGGCACCGGTGGCCCTGCGATGCCGACATGTGTGTGCTGCCCCATCGTGCCGTGGTGGTGGGGATGGGGGGGGTTGGGGTGCTTTTGGGTTGTTTTTGTCCTCCCCCTCTCTGTCCCGGGGGGGCAACTGCTGCCCGCAACTGTGGTGGAACAGGTGCTGGTACCGTGCGGCCATGATGGGGAGCTGTCACGAAAATTTGGCAGCTGGCCCGTGCCGACCGAGGAGAGAGGCAGGGATGCAAAGTATAGCATTACAAGAGGAATTCTCGCATTCGTGCGCATGAGCTGTCCCATTTGAACTGGGGCACCGCGAATGCAGTTTCACACATGGTTCTTACACCTTTCAGGTGTTCAGGTCCAAAGCAATTTGACCAGTCGCTGCTTAACACACACACACGCACACACAGGCACACGCAGGCACATGCACGCGCTGCTGTTCTGCAAAGCAACTCTAGTTCTGTGGCGTTGTCATCCATCTGCTTCTTTCTTGATCCAGACGACCCTGGAGTCGGTCTTGCTGCAGTTCCTTCTCTCTGACGCCAGAGAAGGGGGGCGTTTCACGGCAGTGTGGGACGGTCTGGGGTGCTGGTGGGATCTGGGTAGTGCAGGGGTAGTGGCGGGCGAGGATCCCCGGTCCGGGGAGGGGGGCAGTGCTGTTTGTTCCCCTCCATTGGAGCTGAAGGGCTGTGCTATAGCCTTCGCGAAAAGAGAACTTGAGTTTCTGGGTGTGTTTGTCACGCTGCAGTGCTTTGCCCCAGGCTCACGTTTTCCGGTCAGTCCTGGAAACCGTCAGCTGAACAGTCCCAAAGCGGTGAGGGCGTGAGCGCGTTCTGGTTTGGCTCGGTGTAACTTGTGTGTCAGTGTGCGTCTGCCTTTGCTCGTTGCCTGCGTCTTTCTGTTTGAAGGGCTGACCTTTGGGAGGTTCTGCAGCATGGACTTCTTGTGCATCGCCAGCCTGCTCTTTGGTGGGGCGGTGTGAGAAGCAGAAAAGGCCTTGACTCTGTGTAAGCACTGCTCATCAGTAACTAAAACATCCTTGTCTTATCAACCTTTTTTCCAGCACAAATCCAAAATATAGCCCCATGCTAGCTAATGTGAAGAAAATTAACTCTATCCCAGCCAAAACCAGCACATTCTTTACCCCTTGTTCCATACCATTTATGTCCTGCTCAGCTCCCACACTATCCAATATTCTCATTATGCACCCCCCACCCCCACCCCCCATCATTTGATATACAAAGATATCATTCCCCTAGTCTGTGGACCACCCCTGTAAAATTTCTGTAAAACGTCCACAGATGTCCACAAAATGTCCACTGAGTTCATTTAGCCCATGAGTTTGGGCTCCATCTGTTATGGTGGTCCCTCAGGACAGGAGAGGTGGTGTGTTACGTGGAGTTCCTGGGCACCAAAGCCAGCTCAGGTCGGGTCACTGCTGCACCTGTACTGCTTCTTGTAAGGCTTGTCCGTCATTGTTTCAGGTGGTTCCTGCTATAGTCATTCCTATAACATGCAACTCAAACCATGGGTTACAACAATTGAAAGGTGTTTCCGTTACAATCTCCAGCCCTGCTCCCTTTGGGCCAGGTTATAGGGTTCAACATGGCACTGAACTCCTCCCTTTGCTCGTAGCCTGGCTAGCAACTAGGGGTTCCTGCTATAGTAATTCCCGCAACATGCAACTCAAATCCCGGTTTGCAGCAATTTAAAGGTATTTCCATTACAATCTCCACCCGTGGTCCCTTTGGACCATACCGTAGGGTTGAACATCGCAATGATCTCCTCCCCTTGCCCCTGCTCCAGCTTGGACTTAGGCAGAGAGTGCAGGCCCTTAGGGGCATACCTGCTCCAAGTGGAGCCTTATTTACGAGCCACAGTCTCTTCAGGGGTATACCTGCTGCAGCACGGACTTATCCACAGCCACAGAGGCTTCGAGGCGTACCTTCTCCAGCATGGACTTATGCTTGGGCCACAATCCCTTCAGAGGTGGAGTTGCTGCAACACAGACATAACCATGGCCACAGACGCTTCGAGATATACCTGCTCTGGTGTGGACTTATTCACAGCCACAGCCGCTTCAGGGTGTCCTGCTCCCGCGTGGACTCATCCACAGGTCACAGTCCCGTCGACTCAGGTTCACCCTGGAGTTCCAGCCTGTCCATTACAGCAGCACAGAAACAGCAGCGATGGCCTGGCCGTCTGCCAGCCCAGGCGCGTGGCCCTTGCTGTTATGAAGATGTGCCCAGGACACAGCAGAGTAAGATGATAAGCAGTACAGCAGTACAGCAAGCAGCAAAAGCAAAAAGCAGCCACTAACAAGCACTAGACTCTAATATACAGCAAGGCAAGCAAGCCCCATGGCAAGCGCAGAAGCCTGTCCATTAGTAGCTAAACAGCAATACCAGCTAGAAATTCGATGTAGCCCATTCCAGTCAAATCTGTCATTATCTGGAACCCTTCAGGCCCCACGCTGGGAGCCAAAAGGACTGTCGGGGTTTAAGCCTAGCCAGCAACTAAGCACCACACAGCCGCTCGCTCCCTCCCCCCCTGGTGGGATGGGGGAGAGAACCGGAAGAGTAAAAATGAGAAAACTCGTGAGTCAGTTGAGGTAAAGACAATTTAATAGGTAAAGCCAAAGCTGCACATGCCAGCAAAGCAAAACAAGGAATTCATTCACCACTTCCCATCGGCAGGCAGGCGTTCAGCCATCTCCAGGAAAGCAGGGCTCCATCACGCCTAAGGGTGACTTGGGGAGACAAAGGCCATCGCTCCGAACATCCCCCCCTTCCTTCTTCTTCCCCCAGCTTTTTATTGCTGAGCACGATGTCATATGGTATGGAATATCCGTTTGGTCAGTTGGGGTCAGCTGTCCCGGCTGTGTCCCCTCCCAGCTCCTTGTGCACCCCAGCCTACTCGCAGGTGGGGTGGGGTGAGAAGCAGAAAAGGCCTTGACTCTGTGTAAGCACTGCTCAGCAGTAACAACAACATCTCTGTGTTGTCAACCCTGGTTTCAGCACAAATCCAAAACATAGCCCCATACCAGCTACTATGAAGAAAATGAACTCTATCCCAGCCAAAACCAGCACACCCGCCTGTGCAGTCCATGTCATTCTGGCACAGGGCTGTCAAAACCGACCGACCTCCAGGTAAGTGACGGCTGGGAGATGCATATCCTTGCAGCTCGAGTGTCCTCTAGTGACAATCTGCTGGTCAGCTTTTTAAGCAGGGCTAGTCCAAAGCCTACACCCCAGGACACAACTGTTCCCTGACAAGCTTCCTTTATGTGCCGTAGAAGCAAGTGGGGAGTGCTCCTGGTTTGATGCAGCTCCCTTGGCAGATGCTTGTGCTCCTCTCTGTGTCCCAAGGTCTGGTCCATGCCTTTCCCCCCACCCAAGCTGTGCTACTGACTCTTGGGAATGGGAATACAGAGGGCAGATGGTTTCTACCAGAGCTGTGAAGTTCCAGCCAGCCCCTCAGGGATTTTTTCTTCCTGGTTCTTGCAGTTACAGGACCAATGCATCTCATGTCATCCCACAGAAGCACTGGCAGCTCAGCCTTGGAGCTGCCTACAGTCCCCCAGTGTGGCAGAAGACGGAGGGATAGGGAAAGGGGGAAGCCATCCTTCCTGCTCGTCTGAGCAGGCTTTGCAGGGGGCCTGTCTCTGACCCAGAGGTTTCGTCTGTCTCCTGAGGACTCAGGCACACTCTCTTCCCATTCCTCTTGCAGGTGCGGGCACCTCCATGTTGCCTAGGGTGATGGGCCCCAACACGGCGTACACAGCTGCCAGCCCATGCTATTCCATGAGGTGGAAGAGTCAGCGTGATCGCTTTGATGCAGATCTCTCCAAGGTGATCCCTGCTTCTCTGCCTTTTTGCGAGAGCAGCTGAAGCTCCTCTGCTCTCCTCATGGCAGAAAGGCTCCAAAGCCTGCGGAATCCTTTCTTAGCACATACTGGGCTGCAACAGGAGCAAAACCCAAGAGTGGACGTGTCTGCTGGCAGGGCCCCAGGCTTCTCCTGCCATGACAGCAGGAGAGAGGAGTCTCTGCCTACACCCCCATCCCTTGCTTTCTAACAGTGACAGTTTTGCAGAACGTTTGCTGGGCAGTGTGTACATGCAAAGGGCTTGCTCTTACCTTGAAGCAGGCATAGTTTTGCAGGGAAACGGTTACCAGCTCCTGGAAGCATAATGTAATGATAAATAGCCATGACCTTGATTTTGTTAGCAAGTAGAATCAATCTTTGTCCACGGTTGATGCTTCCAATAAAGAGGAAGACACATTAATCTTGGAAACATTCTATACGCCATTTGAATGTAAAGGGAGCGTGGAAAGAGATCATAGAGACAGTTTGATGGATGCTGCTTGTGGTACTGCAGTGTCACCTCTCGCAGACCATTTCAATATAGCTTGTTAATTGTCCTGTTGTATGCAGTGTCCTCTACGGGATGTTGCTCTCGGAAGCAGCAGCGTGTTGCCAGCTAATAAAGCCTGGTAGGCGTAAAGATCAGCAACTGGTGGTTTAAGATTTAAGATTCAGATTCAGAGACTTGAAAGTCTTTGGATGAGCAAATGAGTGAGAGTGCAATTACGAGAAGCAATTTAAGTCGTGTGGTATGTGGAGATGAGAGAGATGGCAAATTCCTGTGGCTCTTACTGTTAAACTAGTAGGTAGTGCTGTGCTGTGATTGACAGTAATGGAATCAAAGCTGTGTTTGAGTTTCAAGTGTAGTTCTTCACAGTGCAGGAGAGAGACTAGGTATTTTTACTTTTGTTGCTGGCTTTATAAAAAGAGTACAGCTGTTGTATGCAGCTGTGAACAAAAGCTGGTTTTGAAAGACATCTCTGAAGAGGTGCTGGAAGCTTTTGTTGTTGGCGTCATCTTACAGTGATTTAGACTGGGCTGGTGTTTCTGAGATGCATTCCCCCTGAAGCAGTCAGTCCAATGTATCTGTGGTGGTGAAGACACAGGTAACGTGGAAGCCCAGCTTTTGTGCTTTGCCTCTACCAGCTTTGCCTCTAAAGAGACAGACTTCCTAAAGGCGGAGTAGGACCTAGAAGCCTTGCTAACTGTCATCTGTCAGTGGCTAAAATTGGTACTTAAAGCAGTTTAAAATAGGTCTTTACCATGCAAACAATTTTTAAAGCTCCCCTGCAACCATGCCGCTGCCTCTGGACTGTGACTTTCCTGCCTTACGTGCAGCTGGCTGCAGGATGTGCAGGCTGTGTGGGATGTGGCAAAACCTATGTTGAAACATAGCTTGCAGTGCTGTGTTCAGAAGGAGTACTGGCTTCGGAAGAGCAACCATCAGTTTAATCATGTTCCCTGCTCTGACGCAGATTTTGTCTGTGCAAACAGAGAAGAGCAGGTTTTTTCTTTTTCTGAAAAAGTTCAAGATCGCTCTTTCAAAATAAACAGCACCATGGGAAGTGGATGCATGCCGGTCAATGAAATGGGAAACGATTTGATGTGTAAGCCACATGTGAAACTATTTTCTGCAAGTCTGAAGCTCAGGGTTCCTCAACGAGACCCTTCCTCATAGCTATGTCAGCACAGCTGGGTGCAAATTCAGGGTCAAATTCAGCCTTTCCAAGCCCTGGTTTCCGTTTTCACAACCTCAGAAAAGCCGGTAGAGGAATGCACTCTCCAAGTGGCAGAACGTACCTTTCTTTATCGAGCTGTATTTTTAACAGCCTAATGCTTCTTTGTTTGTGTTTCTCTCTTGTGTTTCTGAATTAGTTTTAGAATCGAAAAGATCTGCTTAAGGTTGGAATCTGGTTTGACGTTCATCGGAGCAGGAATGAAAAAGGATGATTAAAAGGTTCAATTCTGAATAGAAGATAAGCTCAACCTGCCTGTGAGGGGTGGGTGAATCTCATATTGTGTAATACTAGTAGTTCAGGCTCCTGAAGTGCTTTTCCTGCTAACCTTAGAGAGCTGTGAAAACAGCACCGGGAGATAAATCCGCTGACGTGCTTCTAGTTTCCCTGTACAATCACTTCTGGGGTAGGAAATGGGGCTGGCGAGTACTGCCCCTGCCACCAGGCAGCCCTGTTAGTGTGAGAAGGCCCTACAAGGGTGTAAAGTATGCGTTAGAGCTGCCTGCATTCATTGCTGGTTGGTAGCTGGAGGAACGGGTGGATTTGTGAGCTGACTTAGGGCCAGAGGTAGGGAACAGAGCACGGGGGCTGAATCAGTGGGGTCTTCCCTGTGCCTGATTGATTTGCCACGGATGGGACGGTGGGAAGGCTCTCGAACACAGGCGTCGTGGCTGCTGCTGAAGGGTCTGCAGGCCTTCCGATGCAAAGGCAGCTGCTGTAGGCCAGGTACTGCTCTCCTCCGAGCCTTTGGAGAGCTAAGCTGGATGTCGGCGATCCTGATAGCCCGGGGCATAGGGAGGTGCTCTTCCCCTAGGGAAGAAGCCTAGGGAGATCAGAGAGCCCCCACGTTGGTTTTGTAAATCCACCAAAGCCTCACTGTGTTGTGTTGCTGGACTTGGTTTTACTACCGGGCCATGAGCTACTGGTTGCTGCTGCTGCTTGCCTAGAGTGATTTTGTCCATCTTGGCAGAGATCCGAGCTCCGCTTTCTTGATGCTGCTCAGGTGCTTCCTAGGAGCCAGCCCAGCCCAGGCAGAGCGGATGAAGGGGGAAACGGTGTGTGGCAGGTCCCGCAGCTGTAAGCTTCGGAGTGCCTGCGAGCTTCCTGATCCACCCTACCCTAGTTGCCATCCTAGAGCAGAGTCTGTTCTCCATCAGAGCCCAAAGCAAGTGGCACAGCGGATCCTGCTGCTGACCACCCACGTGTCTTTGCTGTAGGTTACTGCTTCGCAGGAGATGGTGCTTACAGGACCAAGAAAGGCTATTACCAGATGACGGGACGCACGGATGATGTCATTAACGTCAGCGGGCACAGGCTCGGGACGGCAGAGATAGAAGATGCAAGGGTAAGTTCCAAGCAGGTAGACGTCCCTTGACAGGGCATGTCTGTGGGGCAGGGTGGCCCTTTGAAAGAAGCTTTATGAATTTAGACAAGCGCAGGCTCTGTTGCCTTTGAACCCCTGCCCCTGCATACACACAGCTTGATGCATGATGCAGAATGACTAGCAACTGTGCAAAAGGAAACAGACCCTTATGAAGGAGACGACGAATGGGCAAGCGAGAGAGGCGTCACTTCGTGGGCAGTCCCTGCAGTCGAACTGTGAGAGCTGTGTTTCCTCTCCGGGACGTTGTACTGTTGCAGTTGTAATTTTGGATGCTGGTGGAGTCTCCATAAGGGATTGTCTCTCCCGTTTGCTCCTTCCCCTCCCTTCTGCTAACACCTAACCTCTTCTTCCCAAATCTGCGGTTCTTGCTCATCTGAACGAGCTGAGTATGCCTAAGAATTCGGCAGTGTTAAACATGAAGCGACCTTGATTCATGTGAGCTGCAAAGCAGGCCTGTCATTTGGAGAGAAAATAATATTAGCGCAGGGAATTGACAACAAAAAGTGCTCAGAGTATTTCTCTTCAAAGCTTGCCCTGAGTATTTATTTCTCTATTACGTGCCTTGCCTGCAAATGGCACTTAAATGTAACATTTGATAAACCTGAGCTGTGTTCGCATGGCACACCGGATCCTACTGTCTCCTCTGTGGGTAAATTTTTTGTCTGCGTGGGTTTCTGACCGTAGATAGAGGATCCAGTTCCTGTCCCACTCCGCGCATGTGTGTGCATGTGTATATGGAAATGTATTAATCTGCTTGGATTGCTCTGTGATGTTTTCTTTCGTATTTTACTCTGATTTAAGATAGCATAATCCGGTCTTTGGTGTGGGATTCAGATATGCAATTTCTTTTAGTCTGTACAGCCAAATTGTCTCCTTACTGCAGAAGACTGTTAAACTCTGAAGTGTGCCAATAAATCACTGTTGTGTAGCATAAGAATAAAAATATGCATTTGGCAAAACAACCCTTCCCCCCTTCTGGAAAGATGAGGAGGTCTGATGCTTTCTGCCTTCTGGTGTGCTTTGGGCACTTGTAAACAGCGGTCGAATGTGGACTGTGATGTTGACAGCTCCACTTTTGCTCTGCTGGCAACAGTTCCCTGTGGCACAGAGCAATGGAGGACTGGTTTTGCTTGTGATTTGGCCATGGCCCGTCACCACTTGGGACCGCAGCCGTGCACGCACAAGAGCACAGACACAGAAGGAGAAAGCAGGTTTCGAGCTGGTGCCAATTCAGCTTGGTGTGCAGTGGGCTTAGCAGTGTGTGTAAGAGTACTTATTGGTGTGTTTAAAAGCAGGGCCAATCCAGTGAGTAACTGCTACTCCCAGAGACGTGGGCATGGCCGTGGCCACCAGCTGACGATGCAGTAGGAAGGCGGCATCGAGCTTTCCTGTTGTGCTTTCAGCAGGATCTGCCAAGGGGAGAGTGAGCTATGGCAAGGTGTTTTGTTCCTAGAGCAACTGGCGCCAACTCTACAGGGCTTTTTGCAGTTGTTATGCTCTGTGTCTTTTTGTTTCACTTTTTGTGAAGGCTGATCACCCTAAGGTCCTTGAGACAGCTGTGACTGGGTATGCACACAAGATCAAAGGAGAAGGTATGTGAAAAGCAGTGTTCTGACATGACACCTCCGTACACTTCCCTTAATTTCTGAGCTAGGTTTTGTGTTCGGAGGTGCCTAGGGAACGGGAGGACAGTTATCCTTAGGTTGACTGGTGTTGCAGCCCCAAGAGGCAGACACAGCCATGAAAATAACTGCATGTTCCTAAGCTGGGGGCAGGTATTCCTCCCTAAACTGTTTTCGCACATAGTATTTATGTATGTGGTAGAGCTTCCTTAAAAAGGATTGTGCTCAGAGATGCCACAACCTTCAGTGCGACTGAGGGGCAGAGTGGCACTTTCCACTGCCCAGCCATTTTGCATTGACAATTAGCATCAACGCCAGATCCCAGAGCACTGGCTGTTTCTGTTGCGTAACTCTGAGAGCTGTTCAGCCTGACCCTGGGAGCACTGATGAACTCCAGGCTCTGTTTCAAGCCTGCTCACCTTTCAGCAGCTGCCTTTGCACAAAGCTGCCCCTTAGCTGCCCCCCAAGGCCTGTCTGCATCCATTCCACTCTCTGCTTGGAGGCAGTGACCAGACCGCTTCTTTGAGGGGCTCTGCTTTAGTCCCATGCTGGAAAGGTGGACACCAAGACACAGGTTACAGCGTACAACAGGAGCAGGCAAGGGTGGCTCATTCAACTTGGAAGAGCCCAGGACATCCTCCGTGGATTGGAGCAGCTCCCAGAACTTGCAGGTTTGCAAGGCAACACCTCTGTTTCCCTGTGTTTGGGGGTCTTCGCTTGCTTGTTTGTTAATGCTTTGGAGTTTTGTAGCCTGCTGGCCTGATCACGTAGCAAAATGTGAGACCTGCTAGCGTCTCTGTTCAGTGCCTGAGAACTCTTTACCAGGCTCAAGTTTATGCTAAAGGCTTTGAATCTGCTACTAAGTCCTTTGCAGGAAGCGTAGCCAAGACATTTAACATTCTTCTGGATATGAAGGCAGGCATGTAGTCTGCCAGCTATAATCAGGCAGAGAGAAACATCAGCAGACAGGAGTTATCCCTTGAGTAGGAGACCCTGTCGCTGGCGTGCAGTATTGTGTGCTTTATATGCCTGCCCTGTAAAGGGGAATATGAATGCCTGTTCCGGTAATGTGTTGAGATCTGTGTCATCATCAGTGCCTGAGTTTTCAAGTGTTACTAGCTTTCTAGTGCAATAGTGAACAGCTTATGCAGGACCTGATTCTCCAAAGAGCTGTGCGTCCTGCAGAACCCAGCCTGGACATACACAGCAATGAGTAAATGGGGAACAAAGTCCCCTTAGATAAGAATAAAATTTGTAGCACAGGGAACTGATGCTAGTAACACTCCTTTCCTTGGACATAAACTAATGTGCTCAATGGTCTGGTATTTCCCAGGAGCCTCAAAGGAGCTGTGGCCGTGAGATAGTGTGCCAGCTTAGGACAGTTCAGCCAAATTTCCTTGTGTTTTCCAGCAGGACCCAGGTTCTAATAGAGGTGCATCTTTCCCTTCTCTGCAGGTGGTGAAACATCTTCCTACAACCCGATCAGAGATCCTCATGAGAAGGCTGCTGAGGAAGGTAGTCACTGAACAATCAAACAACGTGGGAGATGTCACCACACATGATGGTCCAAGTGTTGTCAAGGAGATATTGGATGCTTAGCAGAAATACATGGAGAAGAGTTCCTCCTAGCAGATGGCTCTGGAATCTCTCTCCTCTGGAAATGCGGAAGGTCTCAAATAACCAGCCAAACGACATAGTTCTCTCTTGGTGTTTTTTAAAAATCTCTCTGTTCCCTGCTAGGGGAACAAGATTTTCCGCTCCACAGCATATTTTGAGATGCACAGAGCTAGGAGCAATCTGCAGTTCTGCACAGTCAGTGAGCTCCCTTTCATTCCTTTTAGGGCTGATGTAGAGCAGCCATTGGTGGTTTCCATTAGCTATGATGCAATTTAATACTAGCTGAAGCAAGATGCAGACGTTAATGTTTCTCATTGTAATGTTACTGTACAGGGAAATGTCTTTACACAATACCTCTGCTGTTTTAAAAGAAGCCCTGGAATACACTTCCCCAATTTTTCCTTCAGCTTGGGTATCCAAGTTCAAGTAGCTGTATTTCACTGCAACTGTGATGCCTTTTCAGCAATGCTGGATATTCTAGTAGTTGTTTCACATGTGTTATTAGGGAAATAAGAAGGACATTGCTAGTCTGCTAATTCTTTCTTGTGTTTACCTAGTCGTAAACACTTGTGTTTACCTCCTTCGGGTTTCCTCGTAAGGATTGTGCTGGGACTTGCCAGAGAGGGTGGGCTTGTGTCCCTTCATGTCCCACCTAGGCAACCCAGCGCTAGCACTTCCAGCCGCAAAACTGAGCTACAAAGCCTACCGCTGGGCTCCCTTCCACGTCCTCCGGGCACTGCCAGTTGCGTACAAGGGGTCTAGTCCCATGTGTTTTTATTCTGCTTTGAGAACCTGAGATCACCAACTGGGTTTGTGAAATAACTGTCCTCTTCCTTATCAGTGATGACAACTGGATCAGCTGTAGGAATGGACTTCACCACTTCCTTGGTCTTCCAAGTTTTTTCTCTTTATAAACCACCTGTGCAAACACTGCGCTGCCCAGGAGAGGGTGAGAGAATGTGTGGATGATGCTAACGAGACCTGCAGTGAAATAAATGAGATTCCTCTTTTTTCTTCCAGAGGACTTGCTTGGAACATCTATTTGAAAAGGGAAGGTGTTAGCATTATGTTCAGCCCGAGTCCTTCATGAATGCTGCTGATCTCAAGTGGCTTAGTATTTCTCCTGTGTTCATAAACAAATGCTTCCTGGCTATTCTGCCTTGTTAACTTAGGTGAAGCGCATGGGAGAGAAGGAGGAATGTCTGGAGAATGAAGCCAAGGTGAATATGTATTTGTCTTCACTCAGAAACATCCAAAATGCTTTCTTGTTAGCCTGCTTGAATATGACACAGTAACAAAAGAACTGAAAGTCTTCATGGTGGGGCTGAGGTTTCCCAATGGTGTCCAGCTCTCTCCTGCGGAAGACTTTGTCCTGGTGCAGGAGACAACCATGGCTAGTATCAGGAGGTGAGTATGACTTAGCTGAAATTATTGGTACTCTCTGTTTAGAGATGGTGTGAATAAATGAGTTGAATGACAAAAGAAATCCTACACTCTCTTCATGCCTAGTTAGCAACGGCAAAGAAGGTGGCCTTCCTCAATACTTAATTTTTTTCTTTCACTGTAAACATCTGGACTGCATAATCTTTCCATCATGGGCTCCTTGAGCACAGTGAGTAAGCTGACTTTTTCTGGGGAGAGGAATGCGGCTCTGCTGCATTTCCCTGTACCAAAACAAGGAAAAAAATAAATTCTTTTTATTTTTTGAAGTGAATTCCTTTTGGGACTTTTATTTATTACTTAGACTGCTTGAGTTAAGATGTCCTAATCCTACTACCTGTAACTTTCAGGTATTATGTGTCTAGTCTAATGAAAGGTGGAGCAGATATGTTTGTTGAGAATATGCCTGGTCTTCCAGATAATATCAGGTTAAGCAGCTCTGGAGGACATTGGGTAGCTATGTTAGCTGTCCGGCCCAATCCTGGATTTTCTTTGTTGGACTTCTTGTCTGAACAACCATGGATTAAAAGGATGATATTGAAGGCAAAAAAAAAAAAAAAAAAAAAAAAAAGACATTAAAAAAATCACCTTTAGTATAGGAATGGAAGTGATAAATACTCGTTTACTTGTTTGTCCAGTTTCTTCTTCTTCACGGGAAGATTTTTACTTTTTTTGTAGTGCCGTGGTTAAAACTGTTGTGGTTGTGCCCAGGTAGAACGGTCCTTATATATTCATAGGCAGTAAAACTAACATTTGCTTCTCTGAGTAGCAGGTACACATCTCTTAAGTTGCCTTCCATCCTGATCTCAGGAAAGAAAAAGGGATTGTCTCTGCCCTAGCCGTGCAGCAACACAGAATCTACATTTGGATATGTGAAGATTCCACCTTTGTACCCAAAGTGCCTGAACTACTTATTGCCAGGTGTCTGGAGAGCATTTGGGAAGTCTGACCTGTTCTAATGACTACCCTAGGCATCCTAGGAGGCAGTGTGTATGTTATGGATGCTGCTAGGTGACACCTTGTTCTGACTCAGTATGCCTGTTGTTATGTCACACCCCCCTTTAGGATGAAGATGAGCAAGAATAATGTATTTTGTAAGGGATATCTGATGCTAAAGAAATGGCATGGTGCTTTTTAAACAATACAGAGACTTGAAAATACTTCCGTTCTCAAAAAAAAAAACCAAAACAACAAGCAGTGTTTAGGATGGAAGTGCCATTTCAGCTAAACAAACTCTGTGCTGTCCCTGTAAAACCTGTTGTCTCTCCTGGTGCAGTGCAGGAGCCTTAACAAACTGATGCTATGGGGAACAGAGCATGATGCCTGCTGCTTGACATCAGCTGCACCAGAACAAGCTGATGTCTCCTGCATGGACATCCTTTCAGCCTAGTGCTGAAGTAGAGTACGCTTCTGCTGGTCTTTTTTTTTTTTTTTTTTTTTTAAGTTGGCTTTTCAGATGTTAATGGTTAAGCCTGTGTAATAGTGTTTACTCCAAATGTGTGCTTATGTTGTTAGCTGCTTCTTCCAAGGAGTGTGGAATGGTCTTTGACTGTCTAAGTGTCTGAGATCTAATTGTGGAGAACAAAATCTTTTATTGTTAATTTTCTTTTTTTTCTTTTCTTTTAGTTGCTGAGTCAGGGAAGTGTGGCAAAGTTTGTGCCCAAATATAGCCTTGTTGTTGAACTTAGTGAGACAGGATCCCACAGAAGAAGCTTTCGTGATCCCAATGGTGTGACGGTAGCTTATGTTAGCGAGGCACATGAGCACAATGGATGTCTTTACCTGGGCTCCTTCCGGTCTCCATTTATTTGCAGACTTAGTCTTCAGCATGTTTAACTGTCCATCCATGATAAAGTGCCACTGTCCTCTAATATTCCAGAGGTACGAAGGAAGCACGTGCTTGAGGCAGCGTGTGACCAAGGACAAAAAGTGAAAGACAGTCTGTTAACGTGCAGTAGTACTGTTCTGTTGCCCTAGGAAAAGGTACGACTTGCTGTACCTGACCTCTTCTTTGGTTTGACTGCTCTTGCTTTGGAGTTGACATGCATAATTATTAATATCTGAGGAGCATGGTGGGGTATTTTCATACGGTTATATGCCCCTTAAAGAAAATCCATTGCTTTTCCGCACCCAGCCCTGTTTGGAGTCATCTTAGACATCATCTGTCACCTGTAGTGCAACTGTATGTCTGAAGATGAATGTGGACTGGAAGGGCCCCTGTAAAATCTAGTGATAGTGGCCATGGAAGGCTTTGGTGGAAAATCTTGGAATGCAGTAGTAGCTCATGGATGCTTTCTGGCGTCTCCAGAGGAGATGGTTTACTTCATCTGTTAACAGATACTCCGCTTGGTAAATCCAGAGAATGCTTTTCTGTCAACTACTACAAAGGCAAGACTGTTCTGTTACATTTTAAATAAGAAGTTTTGCATCTTGAAGAAGGGGTTACTTCAGCTGCTCTGTGATTTGGTGGATTGATTCCTGCTCTGGGACTGAAGACTTTGTTGCTCTCTCTTCTTCTGCCACTGGGTGACAGTCAAACATAAACTTACGTTATTGCTCCACTTCCTCACCTTTGAAAAGGCAATAATCAAGATTTGCTTGATCTAGAATGAAAAGCACCAGAGAAGGGGCAGATGATGTTAAAAACGTCATCTGCTTTCACTGGCCTTCTGCGCTTGTCTTTATTAATGGAGGGGTATGCAAATGGCAGTGATTCTTTTCTGTCCGTGCTTCTGTCCCCTTGTTCTGTGTTACTAGCAGGCTGCAGCAGTCCTGTGGTAAGTAGCGGATGGTTGCTGGGTCAGGCTGACTTGTTCCTGTCCAGGCCAGGGGCTGCAAGCCCTTTTGCTTAACCTGGTGGTTCCTGGATTCGGGAGGGAGCTCAGTAAGCGGCAAAAGAAGCCTAGTAGCTGAGTTGCTGCAGGCTCTGACCTTTGGTCCAGCTGAGCTCTACCTTAATAGTTTGTGGGCAGAGATGGAGTGATCCTGTGGTAAGTTGGGCAGGCTGGAGAGGTGTGACTGCCTGAGCGGGGACAGACTTGTTGCTGTGTGAGCTCTGAGGAAGGGCTGAGAGGCGGGGGGCGGGATGAGAGGTGGGGGGCGGGACAGAGAGGTGGGGGGGCGGGACAGAGAGCCAGGAGGGCGGGACAGAGAGGCAGGGGGCGGGACAGAGAGGCAGGGGGCGGGATGAGAGGCGGGGGGCGGGACAGAGAGGCAGGGGGCGGGACAGAGAGGCAGGGGGCGGGATGAGAGGCGGGGGGCGGGACAGAGAGGCAGTGTTGTCCCAAAAATCAGGATTCTTTCACCCGGTGTGCAAAAAAGCCGATTAACACACACAGTCGAGATATTTGTTTATTTCATGTCTGCGCAGAGATGGGCGCTAGGTGGTAACTCCACAAAGCCGGCACGCCTGGTTAACACGCGGTAAAGCATTTTATACCTTTCGAGCAACAGTTATCAGTATTTTTACTGTTTTGCTTAGTTACTCTCGTTCCTATTGGTTCTCGCAAGCCTCATCTCCACTTAAAGTCGCAGTGTCCTCCTTTTTTACTGCGCATGTTCTGTGAGGAAGGGGCTTCTGTTGGTAGGGGGCTCTCCCTACCCAAGGGTGGGTTTTCTAGTACGTTAATTAGGATAGTTCACTCACAGTTCAAGTAGCTCTTTGATTGCCCCTGTGCTTATCTTGGTATTTCTTTACCCACTGGCTTACTTATGGTGTCATCTTGTTTCTCTTCTCAAGGTCACGCCTCGTTAACTAAATAGCATCCTTTGCTTTTGTTTCTCGCATATCTCCAACAATTCCCCCCTTTGAGACTTAGATAAATAGTTCTTATTTAAAATAAGTCTCACTTAGATATTTTCATTCTAAAATGTCAGTCTCTGGGAGATTTCAAAATTTTCCAAAACTGCTCATAGGTTCCTTCCCATTGACATATGTCTCGCTGGAATTTTTCCCTGTCCTTTATAGGGAAGTTTTCAAGTTTGAGGGATTTATCTCCCTCTGTCGTGAGCGTACATACCCTGGATGATTGCATTAGAGGAATTTGCTTCATCATGTGCCAAACCTTAAAATACAGTATGATTATAAGCAGTAAACATAAACATGTTAGTGATAACAAGATCACAACAGGGTGCAGCATGAGATTAAGAATGCCTGTTGTCTTGGGTGACCATCCAAGGAAGGCTTCCCACCACCTATGTTCTCCAACTTTCTTCACCCGGTCCAAAACACGATGTCTCTCTTCTGTGTCATGGTGAACGGTGATTAAAGTCCTTTGTCCCTCTTCTCGGGCACGTTCCAGCCACTGGCGTAGATCATTATGTTGTAAAAATTTTTTTCACCAGTGTGAGATCCCTCCCAATGGAAGTAAACAATAGATCCTTAACTAAAGTATAATTGGATTGTATTAGCTGATAAGTCGTAACCGGAGCTGAGTAGTTGAAATCACATCCTCTAATGTTAGTAAAGTTACAAATGCAAGTATTTGTGTGATTATTTATCCCGACAGTCATATTATCTACAACTACAAAATTACATAGAGTTCTTATACACACACATCCTTTCCCAATATATAAGTACAGTTCCAGGGATTTCTTTTGGATGTATCTCGAAGTGACAAACATTTTGCTCAGTGTCAAGACAAATGTCTTGAGCTGTGATGGTATTACTTTCGCAAATAAATCCCTGTTGTTCCCGTACCGTACATGCATCAACTTCAACAGTCTGCCATTTGTTATTGTCTCGTTGTGCCCATACTCTGTGCTCTAGTGGATAAAGTACAGTCCCGTTGTGATTTAAGCCTAACGCAATGGTCGGGTAGATGGTTTTTACCGATGCATTCTGTATGGTTACAACAAAGGCCGTGGCTTTGTTATTGATAGGATTGTGAGTGAAATTGCCCAGATACCACCATGATTGGGATTCTCTTTCAAATGCAGTTGCCTTTTCCCAGATTATTTTCTGAATTTCGGTAGGTAAGGTGCCATCTTCACCTTCTCTTACAATTGCTGCTATTGTATATTGCACCCACAGTTGAGCTTGGATGCAACTAAGAGCTAGCGAAATATTGTTTTGGGCTATACCAAGTGCATCTATGATTAATTGGTGGTCCTTTTCATTAACCCTTTCCCATTGAGGCAATATATCAGACAACAGCCATTGATGAGTTCCTAAAGCTGACAGGGAGGATTGCAATGGATGTTCTAGTTTTTTTAGATCATGTGTGGCTGTACTGAGTTTGTCTGCAAGTACTTCAGCATCTATGCTGTTTAAGACTCCCAATCCTGTCCCTAGGATACCAGTTACGTCTCTTTTTACTCGATTTGGAAGGGTAAGAGACCGCCCATGTAACCACGCTAACCATCCTGTATAGGATGTACTTATGAATGGTGAACAGGCTGGTTTAACTGCAGAGATATTAATCTGCATTGATAGTTCTACCCGTTTGAGGGACCATGATGGATTAAACAAAAGTCGTTGTTGTCCAACCCTTTTAATGACATATGGTCCAATTCTAGTTATCTGGGGTGTTAGAGTTATCTCTTTTTCTGAATTAGCCAACGGACCTTCTTCTCTTGTGGGGCTGGGGTTCTGTTTTGTAGTTGTAATTTCTAACTTAAACTTAAACGACAGTGCAGTTTGGTTTTTTCCTGCCCTTTTATCAGCCCACAGACATATTACAAACGTTGGTTGGGTCAAGGTGAAATTGTGCCAACATTCTCTCTCTCGGTTCTGATTTGAACATATCACACTCGTTCGACTTGGGCCATTATAGATATCTCTTACAGTAATTTGAGAGGCTTTTTTATAACTCGTTCCGTTAATCATTCGGCATCCTACCTTAATCTCTTTCCCTTGTTTTGCCCTAAGTTGGGGGGTCCTATGAGGGGCTCCCTCCTGGTCCCAACCCCACTCGTTCTCCAAAAATATTTCATTACCGTGCATAACTACCGTGGATAAGTTTAAGCCGTTTATCTTTGATTTCTGCCCCATACTACCAGTGTATCCAATATGTGCTTGTGTCCATGGCCATCGTGTTGTGTTCACACAGGTACCCAAGAGCACCAACACTAGTAATTTCAGGTTAATTTTTGTCAGACACTCCTTAGTCATTACTAATCCGTTATGCATATGAGTGTTATATTCAGTATTCCTTTCATGCAACTCTATTAGTGAAACAATCCGTGTTACTATGATCAATATTATAACTAGAGATAGTTCATTAGCCCGTAGAGTTTTTAGAAAATCTTAGCTTCAGTGCTCCTGTTGATACCGATGTCCACGATTCCTCTGGGGGAGCTTCCTTCACCCTCGTATAGTGGATCCAGGAGCTAATCCCTTCTACTTTTACTGCGGTGTATGTGGTCAAGAGCACGAGGTAAGGTCCCTTCCATTTTTCTTTTAGTGGTTCATCTTTCCAGGTCTGGATGTAAACCAGATCTCTGGGCTTAAAGTTATGTACCGGAGAGTCCAAAGGAAGCGGAGCCCGCTGGTTGAGATATCTGTGTAAAGAGGATAATACCCGCGAGAGAGAGAGCAAATAATCTTTTAAAATTTCTTCACCTTTAATGTGTATCTGATCACTCCGGTTACCCACCTCAGTGACGGGATACGGTTTTCCATACAATATTTCAAAGGGGCTTATCCCTTCCCTCACTCGAGGAGTAATCCTAATTCTCATCAAGGCAATCGGTAGAATGTCTACCCATTTCAGTTGGGTTTCTTGACCTAATTTAGAGATTTGTCTTTTAAGGGTCTGATTCATCCTTTCTACCTTCCCACTGGACTGTGGTCTCCAAGGGGTATGCAGATCCCACTTCATCCCAAGGAATTTAGATACCCCCTGGATTATTTCCAAAATAAAGTGAGGTCCTTTGTCTGAGGATAATCCCTCAGGTACTCCAAATCTGGGGATTATTTCTTTTAGTAGTATCCTAATTACTTCCCTAGCCCTATTGTTGTGACAAGGGAAAGCCTCAGGCCATCCAGAAAATGTATCCACTAAAACAAGTAGATACTTATACTGTCTGCACTTTGGTAATTCAGAGAAATCTATTTGCCAGTATTCCCTAGGGGTTATTCCTCTTTTTACATCACCTGTGGGCGGCTTTCTTTGTGTTTTAGGATTATTTGCACAACAAATTTGACATCTTTTTACTATTCTATCTGCATTTGTCTGCATTTTTGGCCCTACAGCGTGTCTCTTAACACCGCTTATCATAGCATCGGCTCCCATGTGAGTTTCTTCATGTAGTTTCTTGAGGAGAGCTTCCATCATTTTTTTTAATTTCATCAAAACTACTCCGACACTCTGGAGTCCATTCTAACAACTCCCCCGGGCCCTTTGTGGCTGCATATATGGGTTTGGCTAGGAGTCCAAACTTGGGGATCCACATCCGGCAGAATCCGGCCATTCCCAGAAACCCCCTTAGCTGCTTTTTTGGTTTTGGTACTGCTATTGGGCATATAGCCTCCTTCCTTTCTTCCCCTAGTGCTCGTTGTCCTTTTGATATATTAAAACCAAGATACCGGACTTGCTCCTTAGCAATTTGGGCCTTCTTCTTCGAGACCCTGTATCCAGCCAGTCCCAGAAAGTTTAGCAGGCTTACTGTAGCTTCAGTACAAGTATGTTCAGTATCTGCTCCAATTAAGATATCATCCACATACTGTAAGAGAGTGACATTATCATTATTAGTTTGCCATTGTTCTAATTCTTTGGCCGGTACTTCACCGAACAAAGTGGGACTATTTTTAAATCCCTGGGGAAGAACGGTCCAACACAGTTGTCCTTTCCTTCCAGTAGTCGGATTCTCCCATTCAAAAGCGAAGAGTGTTTGACTCTGTTCATCCACTGGAATGCAGAAGGCGACATCTTTTAGGTCCAACACTGTAAAATAGGCATTGTTTTCGGGTACAGACGCTAACAAAGTATAAGGGTTAGACACCGTAGGATGTATGTCTTTGGTTATCCAATTTATAGCCCTCAAGTCCTGCACTAATCAGTAATCCTGGGAGTGAGGCTTTCTCACCAATAAAATCGGTGTATTGTATTCAGATTGACATTCTCTGAGCAGTCCATATTGAATAAAGGTATTTGTCAGGGCTTCGAGGCCCTTGAGAGCTTCCAGCCTAATAGGATGTTGATGCACCCTTACTGGTTTTGCCCCCTCTTTTAGTTCTACTTTAATCGGACTCACTTTTTGCTTTACCTGGGTTTTTTGAAGCCCATACCAGGGGAATTACCGCATTTAATACAGCGTCTGGAATATTCTCTTCAATTTCTTCTGATGTTTCATCTGTCAGCAAGCAGATCTGAGCTCTCCAGGCGGTTTCAGGTGGGATATGGAGCTGTACAGCATTCTTAGAAAAGGTTACTTGTGCATTTAATTTGCATAATAAATCTCACCCCAATAAAGGTAGGGGGCATTCCAGCATGTATAGAAACTCATGAATTAATTTAGCTCCCCCAGTTGTGCATTCCATTGGTTGTAAAAATGGCCTTAACATTCTTCTTCCCTTTGCCCCACCAATAGGTATAGTTACTTTACTTAGAGGTCCTTTACAACTGGTGACTACTGAATGAGTAGCCCCACTGTCAATTAAAAAAATCGGTGGTCTCGTTCCCCAGCTTAACTGGAACCAGGGGATCAGCTGGGGAGACTTTAATGTTCTCCCCCGGTCCCCTTCATTCATTGTCTGAATCTTCTAACATAATAAGATTAGCATTTTCTATATGATCCCGTTCCTTTGGCCTCTTTCGTTTCGGGTGCTCATTTTTCCGGTGTCCCTCCTGTTTACAGACCGCACACTGATTTAGCCCTAAAGGGGTTCGTTTTTGCGGACCTCTTCCCTGCATTATTCCACCACATCCTCCTCTTCCTTTGCTTTTTTCTCTGCCCTTCCCTTCAACATCATTTCCATTTATCGCTGCTGCCAGCAAAGATGCGTGCAACTTTATTTTGTTCTGTTTTTCTTTTCTTTCCCTCTCATCTCGATTGTCATAAACCTCATACGCTATCTCTGTCAATTGTGAGATTGACACTCCCCCAGCTCCATCAACTTTCTGCAGCTTTCTCCTTATATCCCGACTCGACTACCCAATAAACAACATATATTGAACATCCTCTGATTTGCCTCATCATCCGGATTCAAGTCCATCCATTTTCTAGCTACCTCACATAGCCTTTCGTAAAAGGCAGATGGATTTTCCTCCGGACCCTGCCTTACCTCATAAAGGTTAGACACATTCTTCGATTTAGGCACTCCATGCTGAACCCCATATAGTATCAGCTGCTGATACTGCTTCAGTTGAACCCTCGTTCCCCCCCCATTAGGATCCCATTCTGGGTCCCTTTTAGTAGGTAGGAACTCCTCAGAATCTTCTTGCCTGTTTCTCCTTCCCCCTTCTTCCCTGGCCCTTTCAATCACCATTCTCTTTTTCTCTGCCGCAAAGAACGTATTTAGCAGAGCCTGTCTATCTCCCCAGTTGGGATTATGTGTTAACATTATAGCTTCTAATAGTTGATGTATTCCGTCAGGGTTTCCCCTATAGGATCCAACAGATTGTTTCCAATTTAACAGGTCAGAGGTAGCGAATGGAACATGTACAAAAACCAGCAGTCCTTCTGGTCCCACCGCCTGTCTCAGGGGAGCCTGTATAACTGGTTGAGTGTGCCCCCTAGTCCGGCTGGAAATGGGGCTAAAATTCTCATTGCCCGATTGTAAATTAGGATCAATTATCGATTGTCCGGCACTATTTTTGTATGAAGGTGGGGCTGTCGGGACTAACAGTTGCACATCCTCCTGCTCTTCTCCCCCTGCAATCTTTCTATCATCACAGCCTATGCAACAAGCACTCTCCTTTTTCTCAGAAGCTGTATCCATCACTAGGTCAGTCTTTAGCTTACATTTTTTCTGAATATCAGGTTTTCTGTATAAAGTCATAAAAGCATCAACATAAGGCACTTCATCCCATTTCCCCGTCCGACGGCAAAACGACAGCAATTGTAATATAGTATTATAGTTTACCGATCCATTTTCTGGCCAGACCTCATCATCACCCAATTTATAATTTGGCCACCATTGATTACAATATCTTTTCATTTTATCTTTAGTCATTGGATCTCCCCCAAACTTATTCCAATTTTTCAAAATACACCCCAAAGGGCTACAGGGAGGAATCGTGGATTGGCTTGCTCCCATTTTAACCAAATTTACCTATTTGCCGGCTTTGACTCCCTTGGTCGGTAATTACCCTTCTGACCCCTTTAGTCAGTAGTTACCACTCTGACCCCCCTTGGTCAGTATGCGCACTCAGTTCTGACCCCCCTGGTCAATTAAGGCAACCCTTGCCGAACGTCTACGTGCGACTTTATGCGCCCCACCAGCGACTTGATGCGCACTCGGCTCTGACCCCCCTGGTCAATTACGGCACCCCTTGCCGAGCGTCTACGTGCGACTTTACCCTTTCACCTTCCACGGGAGTCATTGAATTTGTAATTAAATTTTATACTCACCAATCCAAGGATTCATTCCCCTTTCACCCTGATACAAATATCTCTGGTCGGCGTTGCACCTTTGAGTCGCTTGTCGCCCCGGCTTCGGAGGGAATCCGGAGGAGTCCCCGATCAATAGGTCGGTGCGCGCTGGAGCTCAGTCCGGTCCGGTCCGCTGTCGGGGACGGCAAGACGATCCGGGCAAGGCCTTATGGCCGTCCTATCTGGGGTGCCAAAATGTTGTCCCAAAAATTCTTTCACCCGGTGTGCAAAAAAGCCGATTAACACACAGAGTCGAGATATTTGTTTATTTCATGTCTGCGCAGAGATGGGTGCTAGGTGGTAACTCCACAAAGCCAGCACGCCTGGTTAACACGCGGTAAAGCATTTTATACCTTTCGAGCAACAGTTATCAGTATTTTTACTGTTTTGCTTAGTTACTCTCGTTCCTATTGGTTCTCGCAAGTCTCATCTCCACTTAAAGTCGCAGTGTCCTCCTTTTTTACTGCGCATGTTCTGTGAGGAAGGGGCTTCTGTTGGTAGGGGGCTCTCCCTACCCAAGGGTGGGTTTTCTAGTATGTGAATTAGGATAGTTCACTCACAGTTCAAGTAGCTCTTTGATTGCCCCTGTGCTTATCTTGGTATGTCTTTACCCACTGACTTACTTATGGTGTCATCTTGTTTCTCTTCTCAAGGTCGCGCCTCGTTAACTAAGTAGCATCCTTTGCTTTTGTTTCTTGCATATCTCCAACAGTTCCATCCTCTGCAAGCATTGTTCCCCCATAGTCAGAAGTACCCTTTGGCAATGTGAAACACAAGATTCTAACTAACTGCAGTATGGCTTGCTGAGAAGAATGAACACTACCTGGGACTATGAGCTTTTACCTCAGGGTCGATGTGACCTTAAGACCCAACTTAAGCCAGCTCTTACTGGCTGAGAACACCCCATACTGAGAACAGAACACTAGAAGATACATCTTTCAAAAAACCCCCAGGCATATAACCACGGCCAGAACAGGAATTGACCAGAATCCAGGATAAACCCCGCCACCTGCACGGGACATCGGTTTAGAACAATGAAGATTAACACACCACTGACCATACATCCACACCACCTGCATGGGGCAAGCACGCACTGATCCTGCATGGGACAAGCACATACTGATTACACAAGCAATAGTAACTGATTAGCCCACTCCTTAACATGAGTAATTTGATTGGTCTACACAACTGCATTGTAACATAAATAAACCCTGCTTTCCTCTGTATCAGGGTCCCCCATGCATTAGGCTGGGGCAGCACTATGCACATAGCTAATATGAGTGTCGTGGTTTAAGCCCAGCCGGCCACCAAGCACCACGCAGCCGCTCGCTCACTCCTCCCCCTCCCGGCGGGATGGGGAAGAGAGAAGACAACAAAAGCTCGTGGGTTGCGACAAGGACAGGACGGACTCACCAATTATGGTCACAGGCAAAACAGACTCGATTTTGGGGGAAAAATAAACCAATTTAATTTGTTAACAACCAAATCAGAGTAGAATGATGAGAAATAGAACCATATCTTAGAAACACACCTTCCCCCCGACCCTCCCTTCTTCCCGGGCTCAGCTTTGCTCCCGATTCCTCTACCTCCTCCCCGCCAGCGGCGCAGGGGGACAGGAATGGGGGTTGCAGTCAGTTCATCACACATTGTTTCTGCTGCTGCTTCCTCCTCAGGGGGAGGACTCCTCACACTCTTCCCCCGCTCCAGCGTGGGGTCCTGCTCACGGGGGTCAGCCCTCCATGAGTTTCTCCAACTCAAGTCCTTTCCACGCACTGCAGTCCTCCGCAAACTGCTCCAGCGTGGGCTTTCCCACGGAGTCACGGCCTTCTCTGGGCCCAGCCACCTGCTCCGGCGTGGGGTCTTCCATGGGCTGCAGGGGAATCTCTGCTCTGGTGCACCTCCTCCCTCTCCTTCTTCACTGACCTCGGTGTGTGCACGGTTGTTCCTCTCACATCCCACTCCTCTCCTCACTGGAGCTCCTCTTCTTCTTCTCCCATCTTCTTCCTCTCCTCCTCTTTTTTTACAGTAGCTCTTCTTCTTCCTCCTCTTCCTCTTCTTCCTCCTCCATCTTACCCTCTCTCTCAGGAGCCTTTTTCCCCTTCTTAAATATGCTATCACAGAGGCACAACCACCATTGCTGATTGGCTCGGCCTTGGCCAGAGGCAGGTCCAGGTTGGAGCCAGGGAAGCTTCTAGTAGCTTCTCACAGGAGCCACCCCTGTAGCCCCTCCCTCGCTACACAAACACAACACAATGAGATAATAAATTCCCTTGGTAATTCTATGCCAAGCACCCTTGTGTCCCTCCTTGGCCAGCAAAGAACTGACTTCTACAAAGATAACCATGATAACACCAGCACAAGTGACCAACATGGAAATGGCAGCGCTGACCGCCAGCTCCTCCTATGACCTCTTCGCCAGGCACGTGATGAGGCAAAACCAAGGACAATCAAATCAGATGTGACAAGAAGTTGGCCCCCAAAAATTCAAAATTATAAGAAGTCTATTTGAAATATGTATTCAGATCCACTATCATGGATGAGGAACTTCACCCTAAGCACTTGTTGTGCCTTGAGATAGGATCTAAGGACAGTATGAAGCTACCACCATTAGCAGATGTTCAAAACCAAAGCATCCAGAACACACAGACAAACTACCATTTTTTTTAGTGATGTTTTCAGTCATGCAATATTCAACACATTACTTTACAAAACATCACTAAAATTAACGATAGCAGCCTCTTTGCAGGTTTCTTTCTCAAAAGCAAAACAAAAAGCCATGTACCCTTGGGGAAACACTTGCATTTCCATGCAGCTGGTGTTTTCCCATGGGTCTTCCTCAAGGCAACATGAATTTGGAAGTCTACACAAACTCAGAAGTGCACTTAGTCCTCCAGCAGTCATTATCTATAGGCCAGCGGTCGCTCCACACCCCAGAAGTGCCTGTTAGTCATCTGGCAGTCATTCTCCATGGACCACAAGCCCTCCACACCTATCTAAAAGAGTCTGACACGCACCAGAATTGAGTTGAACCGCATCGGAAGTTATGCTGGCCAACGCAGTAGGCCATATAAGAGTGGAAATGATGGTTACAAGACAGAAAATGCAACTGTCGTGGTTTAACCCCAGACAGCAACTAAGCACCACACAGCCGCTTGCTCACTCCCGCCCCCGGTGGGATGGTGGAGACAATCGGAAGAGTAAAAGTGAGAAAACTCATGGGTTGAGATAAAGACAATTTAATAGGTAAACCAAAAGCTGTGGATGGAAGCACAGCAAAACAAGGAATTCACTCACTACTTCCCATTGGCAGGCAGGTGTTCAGCCACCTCCAGGAAAGCAGGGCTCCATCACACGTAACGGTTACATGGGAAGACAAATGCCATCACTCCGAATGTCACGCCCTTCTTTCTTCTTTCCCCACCTTTATATGCTGAGCATGATGTAATATGGTGCCCGCTGAAGGTAGCGTGCCTCAGTGAAGAAAGCGGGCGCGTGGCTGTAAGTTTCTTGTTGAAGACAAATTCTTGAGATGTTTCTCTGCCACACAGTGTGTCTCTGCTGGATAATATACAGCCTGAGGCACTCCAGTATCTCTTCAGTATATCAGCTTTTTTTTCCTCTCGTAATTGTATGTCCAATCTGCCTTGTTGCTGCAGGGAAAGGAGCACTTAACCTCAGGGTGATGATGACCTACTGAGCAGCCACCTCTGTGATTTGAGGGGTTACCTGGGAAGAGGGTGACGCTAAGAAGAATGTCCCCTTTCTCTCCACATTACAGAATGTACTCTTAAACCCATCTGTTGTTTTGGTTGCGCTTGTGTTTCTGTGTTTCAAGCGGAAGGTAAAGACATATTGAACAAAAAGCATCCTAGATGTTGCTTAGCAGTTGTGTTATTGACATGAGAGAGACCTCCAAAGAGAGCAGGAAAAGCTCCAAGTTTTTCACTGCATAGCTGAGTCTTTAATGACAAGGTGCAAAACAGCAGCGGTTCAACCATGGAGGCTTTATGTAGCGTATTCACCTAAATCCCATGTTATGCTTTCGTGTGCTTCGAGTGCTGTGTCCAGCGCTGGGCTCTGGGTGGCCCTCCTTCAGCAGGGGCTTGGACCAGATGACCTCCGGAGGTCCCTGCCAACCCCAGCCGGTCGGTGGGGGTGTGATGCTGGCACACCAACCAACAACAACAGGGACTGCCGGAAAGGGGCCTGAGCAACCGTGGAGGTGTGAAGCACATGCCCCGATGGGCTTTGCATCCCAGGGTCTGTCTCTGAGGCTGGGGGAGCTCCTGGGCGGGTGCCCGGGTACGCCCCCAAGAGCCCTGTGATGTCACCAGAGAGTCACAGTCACCCCGTGACATCACTTGTGGTGGGCAACAATACATGCCAGCGTCACGTACTGCCAGTGGCACACGAGACGACGAGTCCTGTGGGCAGCACCCGAGCCGTCGAGTCCTGCCAACAGCACGCCAGACGTTGTGACCTGCCAGCGGCCGAGAGCCACCGAGTCCCGCCAGCGGAACCCGAGCCTTTGAGTCCCGCCAGCGGCACCCATCAAGTCCTGCCAGCAGCAGACGAGACATCAAGTCCCGCCAGCACCTGACAGGACACCAAGTCCCGGCAGCAGCACTGGAGGCGTCCAGGCACGAGCCGGCGGTGCCGGGAGCCGCCAGGAGCTCCCGGCGGGGGGACACCTGCCCCATCTGCTTGGGTCCCCTCGAACACCCCGCTGGCGTGGACCCGTGCTGGCATGCCTTCTGCCATGCCTGCATCCAGCGCTGGGCTGCCACCGCCGTCGCTGCCACCTGCCCGCTCTGCCGGCAGCCCATCAGGGCCATCCGCCGCCTGCGGGTAGAGGAGGACCACGCTGGGGTGGCCCGCCGTCACCAGGGCCGCTTCCATCCCTACGCGGGGCCGGGGCTGGGGCCGGGGCGGCAGGGGCGGCGGCAGCAGCAGCGGGGCCCCGCAGGTCCCCGGCGCCGGAGATTCTCCGCCGAGCTTGGGGAGCACAGCCCCCCCGTGCCCCGCCAGCGTGTCCGGACCCTGTCCGGGCAGTGGGACAGCGATGGGCGCAGCCGGCTCCGCTACCCGCCGGAGACCAGCGAAGACCCATCGTGGCTGCGGAGGGTGCGGGAGGAAGAGCCGGGCTCAGGGGACCACGCGCGCCGCCTCCCCCGGCTCCGCTTCTGAGCGGGGCGGCCGGGCCCCCCGGGGTCCCTCTGAAATAAAAACCGCGGGGATGCTGAGAGGAGCCATGCCTGGTTTCTTCCGTGCCGGTTTGCTCCTTGCTGCAGAACTGGGGCAGTGGGAGGGAGATGGCCCTGGGAGCTGGGGGAGAGGGAAGGATATGGCTGTGGGAGCTTGGGGAGAGGGTGGGATATGGCTCAAGAACTGGCAGAGAGGGAGGAATGTGGGTGTCGGAACTGGAGGAGAGGGGCCATTGCTGGTTGCTTCCAAGCCGCTTTGCTCATCCCTGTGGGGCTGCACCCCCGGAAAGGAAACGGGAAAGGGGAAGGAGAAAGGGAAAAGGAAAGGGAGTCCCCTGGACTCTTCCAAGCAGATCCCCGAAGGGGCCAGCGTCTGCTCTCCTGAAGGCCAGGGCAAGGAAGGAGGCTGAGATGGAGGTTTGGGGGAGACCCTCCTCTCCTCTCCCGGTCCCGCACACCCCCGTGCTGTGGAGGGCTGCGATCCCGCGGGGAGGCTCTCCGGGCTGGGGGAGGCAGCCCTGGCACAGCCGCCTGCCCACGGGAGAAGCGGCCCCAGCTGGGATGTGCCTCGTATTTAGGGAGTCTCTTCTTCAGGGAAACCCGGAGCCCTTCCCCGCTCCAGGGCATCCCCAAGAGCTGTGCATTGGCAGCGTGCCCCAAAGAGTGCCAGGCCCTCGCTGCCGCCCCACTCCGTCCCCTCCCGCGGAGCGGGTGGCTGGGGAGCTCCCGGCGTTGGGGCTGAGCTGGTGCCCACACCTGCCTGCTGCCTTGGCAGACCTTGCTTCCCAGTGAGCGGACCCAAACGTTGGTGTCGAGAGTCTTGGGGGCCACGTCTGCCCCAGCAAGGGCAGCCGAGCGTGGGGTGAGGCTGCTCAGGGCGACCACGGCCTCTCGGTGCCTTCTGCCCCGAGATGGATGCAAAGATGAAAATCTCACGGAGATTTAGATGAGAAAATGCTGGCAAACAGGAGGTGGCTCTTTGGTACTTCCCAAAGGCTGCCTCTGAGCAGCATCCTCTCGTTGAAGGTCCCAGGCCACATCGGGCATCGAGGTGGCCCTTTCTGTCCTTCCCCGGCACTCCAGGGGAGCAGGAGGCAGGATGTTTGTGAGCAGCTTTCTGATACCTAGAGGAAGATCCAACCCTCGCAGGGCTTTTGGCAAAATCCCCCCCTTGGCCCAGCAGCTGGCAAAGCTCCGGCCCTTGCCCGCCATGCCGGCAACGAGACGGGACCGGGCTCACGTGCGATCTGTCTGCTTAACCTGAGATGCACGGCGCCTCCGGCACCGGGCCGTGTTCCCATCTTTCGTACCACATCCCCATCAATACTGCAGGGCACCGCGCTGCCGCTGGCACAGCGTAACCCGCTCTGGTGCTGCGGCTGGATTGCAGGGTGGCGTCGGCTCATCCCCCCACGAGAGCCGCTCTGTGCCGGGCATCAGCCCGTGCCGGGGCCGGGGAGGGGTTATCTGAAGCCGAACCTGTAATGGAAGCTGAATCTGTAATGGATCCTCGCTGGGCGATCGGTGTTTAAAGGCTGTGATCTGCTGCTTCTTGATTGTATTCCAGCCCCTCGATGGAACTTCTCCCGTGTAAGCGAGCCCCACTAATCCATCCTGGCCATATAGAATGGATGGCGGTGGAGTGAAAGAACACAAACACGGCTGCGTATCGGTAACAGATGTCCGGGCAGCAGTGCAGCAGGTCCCTCTGCCGAAGGTCCCCCACTGCCGGTACCTGCCCTCTGTGCCAAAACCCTTCCTCTGTCCCCAAAACCTGGCCTGGCCACGTGCGGGGGCAGGCGCCGGGACCAGCTTCGGCCGTTCTCCGCTGGCCCGAGGAGCGGGACAAGGCTTGGAGCCAAGCCACCGAGCCGCTCTTTCCAGCACCGGCGCCAGCGCCGCCCAGTGAGCCCCGGGCGCTGCCGCTCGATGCCCCCGTCAAATCTTCATGCGATGCTCCCGGTGCTCTCTGCCCTGCCTCAGCGCTGCAGCCGTGGCCCCTGCCCACTCCAGGGCTGCCGGACCCCTCCGGCCTCCCCTCCCGCCCTGCAGTGTGCATTGCTCCCTGTGTGGGGACTTTGGGGGTGCAGCTGCACCCACCTTTGGGTGCTGCCCGGGCAGAGCAGGACAGGACCCAAGCACCTGCCCTCGGCGGGGGGCTCCCAGGTGATTCCTGTCCCCGGCGGCCGGCTCAGCCCCCCCGCAGCAGGTAAGGGCCCGCTGGGGCTGGGGCTGCAGGCACCCCCATCCCCCAGGGAAGGCCCATCGCCCCCCGGCGAGTGGGCCGGCTGTGCCGGGCGCACGGCGCGCCCGGAGAAGGGCTGGCGGCGATGGGGGCGGCCCCGGGCTTGGCCCTCGGCTGCAGGGGCATCACGATGTCCCTCGGGGGGAGAGGGGGCAGCGGGGGCTCCGCAGATCCGTCCCGTCTTCGGAAGGAAACGCCCACCCGGGGGTCTTTTCCAGGGAGGGTTCCCTGCAAGGACCGGGCGATGTGCCGGGCATCCTCCCGGGGCAGCCTGCACCCGGTCACGCGTGGGGGACCGTGGGGGTGTTGGGGGCCCATCTCCCCTCGCCTGCTCTCCTCCAGAAGGAGGCCTGCGCCTCTCCCCCCGGCAGCCACCCGGCCCTGCAGGGGATGGAGCCCGGCAGGTCGGTGCCGGCGGAGCTGAAGCTCCGCAAGCCCTCGCAGCGGGCCAGGATCCCGGCGCCCTTCGTCGCCCACCCGGTAGGTCGCTGGCTCTGCCCGCGGCCCCCACCCCCGAGCCCCCCATGCCTCTGCCCGTGTAGGGTGGGGCGGCCGAGCCGGCGGACCCCCCCGGGCCGGACGCCGCGGAGGCGGACGCGGACTCCCTGGTGCCCACGCATGACGAGCGGGGCCGCCCCATCCCCGAGTGGAAGCGGCAGGCGATGGTGCGCCGGCTGCGGGCGCGGCTGGCGGACGAGGAGGCGGCGGGCGGCCAGGGACGGGGCGTCCCGGGGCCGGGGGGCGCAGGCTGCCGGCCCGGGGGGGGGACGCTGCCGGCCCCTCTCCGCAGGACGCGGGCTCCTGGCGCTTCTCGCCGTCCCGCCAGGCCGTGCCGGGCCCCTTCGGGGAGCTGCTGACCGAGGCAGACCTGCAGCAGCTGGAGCGGGCGGGGGAGAGCCTGCGGCTGCGGCTGCGGCGGCGGCGGCGGGGCGAGGCGTACCAGGGCGAGCTGCGGCGCCTGGCGCGGGAGCTGCGCGCCCTCCTGCCCGCCCCGCTGCTCAGCATCACCGTGCGCAGCCCCCCGCCCGCCCCCGGGCAGCCCCTGCCCCTCTGGGGTGGCCGCCTGGCCGGCGCCGGCAGCAGCCTGGCCGCGCTGCTGGCCCACGCCGAGGGGGCGCGGGTCGCCTCCCCCGCCGCCGCCGCCGCCGCTCCCCCCGCCGCCGCCGCCGCTCCCCCCGCCGCCGCCGGCGGGCAGCCCCGGGAGCCGGCGGGCAGCCTGGCGCAGCGGGAGATCCGGCAGTGCGGGGTCTGCGTCCGCAGCCTCCGCGGCGCCTTCGAGCCCGCGTGGGGGGCGGCGGAGGGGAAGGCGGCTGGGGGGAGCGGTGCGGAGGCCGCCAGCGACTCGGGCATCAGCTGCAAGGAAGCGTTTGCCGACGGCGGCGGCTCCCCAGGGCCGGGGCCGGGGCCGGGGCCGGGGCCGGGGCCGGAGTGGGGCAGCCTGAGGAAGGAGCGGATCGTGATGCTCTTCCTGAGCCACTGGAGACGGTCCGCCTACGGGCCCCCCCCGCCGGCCCCCGGGGACCCCCGAGGGGAGGCAGCGGGGACCGGGGAGGGGGGGGCGGCCCGCCTGGCGCGGCAGAGGGCGGCCATCCAGCGGCTTCTGGGCGGCTGGCGGAACGCCGCCTCCCGCCGCCCCCCGCCCCCGCCGCCCCTCGCCGCCGGCCGCGCCCCGCTCTCCCCGGAGCAGTTGGTGGCGAGGGCCGGGGGGGGGCTGGCCGACTACGAGAGCCTGTCGCTGGAGCTCTTCATGCTGGGCTATGTCCGCACCCTGGAGCAGGAGCTGGGGACGCCACGGCCCGGAGCCCCCAGCCCAGTTCCTGCCCGAGCTGCTGGAGCTGGCCCACCTTGTCTCGCTCCCCGGCCAGTACCTGTGTTGTCCCAAAAATCAGGATTCTTTCACCCGGTGTGCAAAAAAGCCGATTAACACACAGAGTCGAGATATTTGTTTATTTCATGTCTGCGCAGAGATGGGCGCTAGGTGGTAACTCCACAAAGCTAGCACGCCTGGTTAACACGCGGTAAAGCATTTTATACCTTTCCAGCAACAGCTATCAGTATTTTTACTGTTTTGCTTAGTTACTCTCGTTCCTATTGGTTCTCGCAAGTCTCATCTCCACTTAAAGTCGCAGTGTCCTCCTTTTTTACTGCGCATGTTCTGTGAGGAAGGGGCTTCTGTTGGTAGGGGGCTCTCCCTACCCAAGGGTGGGTTTTCTAGTACGTTAATTAGGATAGTTCACTCACAGTTCAAGTAGCTCTTTGATTGCCCCTGTGCTTATCTTGGTATGTCTTTACCCACTGACTTACTTATGGTGTCATCTTGTTTCTCTTCTCAAGGTCACGCCTCGTTAACTAAATAGCATCCTTTGCTTTTGTTTCTCGCATATCTCCAACAGCAGGGGCGGGATGAGAGGCACGGAGGGCGGGACAGAGAGCCGGGGGGCGGGACAGAGAGCTGGGGGGGCGGGACAGAGAGGCAGGGGGCGGGACAGAGAGCCGGGGAGGGACGGACAGAGAGGCAGGGGCACGGGAAAAGGACTTCAGTGTTAACACCAAAGTTGACAGTGAGGCAATCCTGTTCAACAAAAGTCTGACCCAAACTTGCCAGATTGTCTCTACAGAGTTGTAAGCTCCTGGAACAACAGAGAAGGGATTTGAAAAGGAAATTTAGCCTTATTCCATTTAGCCTTGCTTTAGGAGATGGCAATCACTAGTTTCTTCCCTCTCAGCTTTTTACAAAGAGACTTTTCTTACAAACCGGTTACGGACAAGTCACCATGGTACCTGGCGTAGGCACTCGTTGGCAACTAAAGCATCAGGAGAAACATCTGTCTGAGGACACGCTGGGCACCTCTCTGCCTCAGATTCCAGCTGTGCTCTTCTAATACCTCTCAAGAATCGGAATCATCCAAATAGTTTTTAGCCAAACTAAGGAAATTTGCGGGGTTCCAATCAATTATAAAAACCCGTATATGATGAATGGGTGAAGATGGTCTTGAATTGAGAGCACGAAGCTGCAAATCTTCAACAGTGTAAAAAATTGCTAGCATGCAGCAAAGAACTGGGCAGTTTTGATATTTCCCTCTCGTAACATTTGGAGAGGTAGACTAGGCCGTGTCTTGATGTTTCGGCTAGTCTTTTTTCCACTCTCCAGTACAGTGAGAAGGCCCCAAGCTCAAGCTTCATGAATAAAACCCATCTCAAAAAACCATTACCAGGCTCGACTTCTGAAGGTTTTCACCACCTCTCCCCTGGAGAAGAAGGTGCATTAAATGCCTAACTAGCCCTTTGTTGCAGACCACACTAAGGCACCAGAGATGCCTATGTAAGTCTGGAGGAGAGACAGGGCTGTGGACAAACTAAATGCCTTCAGTATCCAACACTCTAATCCCCTGCACAATGAGGCACTCTTCTCAGACTCGTCCTTCCGCATGGAAGGAGGATTTCACTAGATACCTGACAAGGGAAAAAAGCTTGCTGCCTTTTTTTCTCCCTTTAGACGCTTTCCTCTTCAGGGTATACTTCAGTATTAAACAGAACTGGGAAGAAAGTCATTGCGTTCTCTCCTATTGCTGCTTTCACAAGATCAGCTGTGATGTTTTAAATTAACAAACATGGGACTAACACATTCGTCGCAAGAACTCTGTCCACAGCAGGCAAGAGCAACTGCACCGCTCATTGTAGCGTTACAAATGAGACAGAACAACTCATCTGGAATAGGATCGTCGTCGTCGTCGGAGGAGGAGGAGGAGGAGGAGGAGGAGGACGGCCTCTGCGGTAAAGAGGGAGGCTTTTCCTTCTTTCCTCTAGCATAAGCTTCCCTGGAGCGGGGGTGGGGAAGGAAAAAGAAAAAAGTTAAAGATGGGTAAAGGAAAACTTTTCTAGGCTTTGGATTTTATCCAAGGAAGGTAAGAGATGGAATTCTTCTCGCTCCACAGGAGCCTTCTAAAATGGAGGCATTTAGTTTAAACCACTTCCCTGGAGCCACACCACTACAAGAGGGAGGGGGGAACAACTTCCCTTCTGCAGAACTCTCCCATTCCTTGCATCAACTACGAAATTACCTCCGACTACAACAATCATTTCTCCACAGCTCCAAATCAGCTGAAATGAATCCCACCTCTCCGTCGCCAGACGGGAAATGGCAATTGCAGGCGCAGGATGAAGTTAGCCTCCTACTCATTACATTTGAGAACTGCAAGAAGTCTACCTTACAGCTGCTACAAAAGGAGATCCCTGACAGAAAAACACAAGTGCTACCGAGTGCATTGTCAAACAGCCACTGCTGTCAGCACCCAGGAGGATTCTCTTACTTTAGTGCAACAGGAAAACTTCACTCTGTTTCACACATGGGATCGGATAAAAGGCAGAGACGGGGGAAGCCTCAGGCCGACAGCTACTTGTTCAAGTTTGCCAGAAGCCTTTGAAACATGAACAGAAGCAAAAGGCGCTTTCAAAGAGAACCACTCCCCTCCAAACACTACCAAAATGGTTGCCAGAAAGACGCATTCTTAGCGTACCACCACTTCAAGCAACTGCCAGGGGCATCGACAGCAGCACCACCCTCGTTTAAGACTAGAAAGCATCACAGATAGGAAGGTTAAGATACAACGACAAGGCTTCCTCCCCCATAATTACAGACGCTGGCCAACTTGCTTGCATTGCCACACAGACATTTACGCGTGCTTTCTCTCGTTCCCTTTTGGGTCAGTCCCATTAATTCCATACTTACGCATGAAGAGTTGGTATCGCACATTTGCCAGCGTTTGTCACCAGAGCGCCCTTGGGATTGGGATCTTTCACCTCCAGCATCAAACTCCTTGGAATCCCTGTGCTCTTCTTCATTCCGGGAACAGGCTCAAAATCTTTCTCCTGTTAAGCAAAGAAATGCAGACATAGCTCACCTCAAGACCCACACCTCAAAGGACATTTCCATGATTCTTTCAAGCACCAAAAGCCTTTCATCCTCTCCTTTTACCTCGCCTAAGGCTTCCTCGACTGAAAGACTTCTTTTCCTCACTGAATAGAGCCGGGATGCTCCAAAGCCTTGAGCAGGGTTTTGAACTCAGTCGACATGCTTGGGCTTAACTGCCGGGTCCTTAAGGGTGCAACATCCCTTGGCTCACCACCCACCCCGAGAACAGACACAAACCCGCTCCTCCTCCAAAGCGCAATTCACAGTGAGGGCTCCATTCAGGGCTCTCACTCACTCACGGCACAAACCGCTAGACGTGAAGGCTGAATTCAGACCTCACGCAGATACATTCAGTCACTAACATGCAATACCGGCATCAAGACGTGACGGTAGCATCGTAGCTTTGATTTTCTCTTCGGCGGAAGCATTGGCTTCAGCCACACTGCCAGTCTCCTTAACGCCTAACTAGTTGACACACCCAGTAGAAGCACACTGAAGCCCACACAGCCAAAGACAACACCACTCACCCAAGCCTCTAAAGAGCAGCACAACGCTAGCCGAGCTTGCAGGAAAACACCTGCTTCTACAAAACAGAGTTGGGCTGAAGATGTTCTGGGCAGTCCTTGCGCCATCACAGGCTCTTTACGTGCCTGGCACCCTGCCTGAAAAGAGCATTCGGGGGCACTCAAAACCTTAGGCTCTCTTTGGACCTTCCACAAACACTTGGGTAACCAGTCCCATTTGCTTCCAAGTGCACTGAAGCTATGTCTAGAAAGAATTGCACTCTCCACTCTTTTTCAACTGACTTTTAAGCTCCAGACCAGTTGGAAGAGAAGACGGCCACTGGACACTGGAGGGACAAAGAGGTGTGCAAGTAGCATTATGGACATTTGGCAGCATTACAAGGACACGCAACGCAGCAGTCGGGGAACTTGGTTTTGCTTGCATCAAGCTTTTTAGGATCCCTCAGCAAGACAAAAGATTCTCTTCACTAGAAATTTGACCATCACGTGCTGTAGGCACTCCAAACTGTGTGTTCCCCCGCTACTAACTGCGTGGGGAAAAGACGGGGGTGCGGGAAAAAGACGGGGGCACGGGGAAAGACGGGGGCGTGGGAAAAGACGGGGCGCGGGAACCGACGGGAGCGTGGGAACAGACAGGGGCGCGGGAACAGACGGGGCGCGGGAACCAACAGGGGCGTGGGAACAGACAGGGGCGTGGGAACAGACAAGGGCGTGGGAACACACGGGGGCGCGGGAACCGAGGGGGGCGTGGGCTGTTTTAGCTTTGGAATTTGCAGATTCAGGATGTGAGGATGCTCAGAAGGTCCCTGCAGTTTTCACCACAGAGCTGATGGCTGGAGAGTAAGACAGCTCTCCCTGTGTCTGATACTAGACGGTTTACTCAAAATTCCCAGAGCCCCACTGTTACATGACTGTCTTTAAGCTTGTTTGTTTGTTTGTTTGTTTTTCCTAAATGATGATAACTTGGGGTTCTTAAGTGACCAGATCCAAACCCATAGGCAAATTGACGTTTCTTCTTTCTATTAGGTTGGCATGTGTTGCTCACAGGTGGGTATGCAGCAGAGCACCCATCCTGTGGGTTTGGGGCTGGCAGTATGAAGGTGAGAGACAAAAGGCAGGGAAGAGAGCAGGAGGCAGAGTGTGGTGATTGCTACAGAGGGTTTTTAGCAGCAGGCCTGAGCTTACTTTGGCCATGCTCAGCACTGCCTGACGTGTGTTAGTGCCTCACCCAAATCGAGACAACTGCAAAGAGCCCCTAGTCCTTCAGGTTGGTGGCGGGAGTGTGAAACTGATACGAGCCCCACTGAGGCTCTCTGGAGTCTTTAAAGGCACCGAGGTGCTTGTCCCAAGGACAGAGTGCAGGCTGTGCCCTTGGCCCTACTCATCCCCTCTCCTTTTTTCTCTTTATCCTCCTGTGAGCATGGCCCACAAAGCCTCCTCTTCATCCCTTCCTCAGGCTGGGGGTAGGGAAGTACTGCTCTTGCCTCCTCCCCAAGGATACTTCTCCCCACCTCTGTCTCAAGGAGGGAAGGCAGAGCAAGTGCAGCCTGTTCGTCCTCCTTCCTGAGGTCAATGAGAGATGGCAGCAAATGGATCCCTTTCCGTACTGCTGTGCTCGAGTGGCTCCTGTAACCCAAGAACAGCAGGAAAAACGCAGCCCATGAGGTCTCTGCCTGAGTAGGACAGATGGCCATCTAAATACTGCTCAGTGGCAAATGGCTTTCCAGCTAAGTGGAAGCTGCTCAAGAAATAACTCTCTCTTCATAACAGAGGAACATTATTTCTTTGTCCAAAGGAAAATACGCTGCGAAGAAACTTGTTATTAAAAAAAAAAACCAACAAACTCTGAAAACCAAAGAAAACAAGGTCTCATGGTTGATGCACACTTGCACGGAGCAACTATTTCTTGCCAGGCACTTGTATCCTACAGGTATCATGGTTTGAGTGTATGACTACCTGAGCTCCATGCTGGTGCATTCAAAGCTTTCTTGCTGATGCAGCTCACATCAGCAACAGTGGAGGAAATCAACAGCCACAAAGGAAGAAAGAAAAAACTGAACTCTGAAGAAAGGAACAAGGTATAGAAAGAAGCAGGAGATGCTGATGTTTCAGGTCCTGCCTGTGTCTGAGCTTTTGAAATTCATAAGGACTCAGCTGACACTCTACAAACAAAAGTACATTTCCCTTCACTCAGTTTTTAAATTCGCCAGAGGTCACAGATGTTGCAAACAGACAGTTCTTGGTATTAGCTCTGTTGTACATGGTGAATGCATACCGCACTCGCCACGCTTGTGCAAAACATTGAACAGTCAAAGCAGAATCTAGTTATACATTCCAGATATATCTACTGCTCGGTTCAATATATTCGTCCCCTGGTATTGTTCCATAGCCGCTTTCATCAATAGACATGAACAGTGCAATACACAATAAAGGTAAATTGGTATTCATATGGTTATGTAGATTTGATGACTCCCTAAGCAAACCGTCAATGGAAGTCCTCTGGAAGGGATGAGCTTCCACATTTCTCTCTCAGCAAACTGGCTGCAGATGGGGTCAGAACATTGCAAAGGCTGCCCCATTCCCAGGAGAAGCTGGGAACCTGCTTCAGCTGTTGCTCTGACTCGTAGGTTTTTCTGTGAAGTACGTACGTGCAGCTGCTGCAGGGGAGAAGCACCCAGCGGATACAGGACGTATGGATCTTGAAAGCTTGTCTGTTCTGTGGGATTTTGGAACATGTTGAAACGCTGGTTTTAATTGGGAATGAATGTAAACATTTGCTAGCACACTGAAGTGCTTCCATAGTCGGAGTCACTGCTTCGAGAAAACTGAGATACTGAAATGCACGTGACAAGGAGGAGAAAAAGCTGTTGTTAATAACTCTCTGAGAAGCAGAAAACTGAAGGCTGGGGGTTTGTGCATTCGGGCCTTGTTTACCTTGCCCTTCTGATTTGTGCCTGCTAAAGAAGGTGTAAGCTTCTGTTACTGTAATAAAAAGCAGCTGTTGTTTCAATTGCATACATTGATAGCTACAGCAGTTAGTTACAGAGTTGCTAACAACCATACTCTGACACCCAAAGCACAACAGACTTGTTCTGAAGGCTTTATATGAATGTACAACTTTTAAACATGGCACTCCTTGAAAACATGGCTTGTTCAGCAGTGGGTGAACTTGCTCCTGGCTGGTAAACTGCAGAGCGCGAAGAGGTCAGGCTGCCAAAACCCGAGCGGGTGCTCTCGGAGAAAATGCCCATCGATTCTAAAAAGGCAAATGTGGCATGCTTTTGAAAACCTGGTCCACAACACAACACAACACAACACAACACAACACAACACCACAACACCACTGTTTTAAAATAGCATTAACACCACCATGAAGACGAACCCGGGTGGTGAATATTTGCATACAATCTCTGGGTGCATAACAATTTGCTGGGGAGAAGGGACATGCTATTAATATAAACAACTATATGTAAATGAGCCTTCCCCTGTTTTCAATATCCCTGGGTACCTGAGACGTTGGCTAGAGACCTACACGGCAGCCCCAGCCCCTGGAGTGGCGGCTGGAGGATGGGCAGGTCGAAGGACCCTGATGGGAGCCCTGCAGGGCCTCAGACGTTGGGCCAACGGGCACCTTCCCTTGTCACACAGAGCATCTCATGGGCTGGAAAAGGGATGCTCTGGAGGGTTTCGGGCAACCCTCTGGAGAAGAGCTTCTCCCCGCCCCTCTGCCAGGGGCTTTCTCAGCTCTGGGGCCCTTCCCAAGGACAGCCCCACCAGGTGGGCGCAGTCAGCATTGCAGGCAAGAACAGGCAGCAGCCACAAGAGTCAGCAGTGGGGGAGAGCTGGGACCCCGGAGAGCCTCCCAGGGTCCCCAGTGCCAGCCTGGCCCCGTGTGTGTGAGACAGTGCCCAGAAGAGTGGTTTTGTATCCCTTTTCCCAAAGAGTTAAATTCCCCTTAAAGCAGTAACCACTGGACCCCCTGCTTCTTGCTGGACTGCAAATTATCCAACAGATACTTTTGGAAATGTCTGTGATTTCCTGCATTTTTCCTGAAAAAGGCAGGTTTTTAACTCTCTTAATCGCCCCTATTTTAATCAAGGCATTGCTCAGTATCAACACTTAAACCAGACGCATGACATCCAAAGCTGACTTGGGATCCTTGTTTTGCCATCTGGAGAGCCTTGCACACAAACTTGTCCCCGGCTGTGTTGGCCGCTCGGTGGGTGAAGGTCACGGGTGACAGGGCAGGACTCCTTTCTGGTGCTCCTCCAGCCCTGTAGGCCAAGGATAAAGCCCTAACACCCTCGTGTGATAAAGCCTTAACACCCCAGTGTGCTGCTCCATGGACACGAGGATTCCTGCCTAAGCTCACCACACGTTTCATTGCCATGTGGCTCTTGGCAGGATATGAACGGCTCTGCGGTGCTGGTGGTTCCTCCCCTCTTTCAGCAAAAACGGCAGATTTTCTTCCCGTTGGGCCTGCCATAATTCCAGCGTCTTGGGGATTGAAAGCTGGAGCAGCATGTGTGCCAGAGACATTCCCGCTGCTTGGCTGGTGCCCACCAAGGGGAGTCTGTCTTCAGCCACGATGGTCATTTCCAGGGAAAAGAGCTTGTTTTATCGACCAGGACCCTACAGGGAGAACAGGAGAGCAGGGATGCAGACCCAACATTTGCCACAAGTCCAGTGGAGCAGGTTGCTCAAAGGCAGCCCGCTGTGACTTTCTGTGCTGCTGGGCCTGTGGGGATGGTCGGGGGACAAAGGATTAAACCTGAGCTACCTACCTGAAACACAGCTATCGCTAGCCTCGGTGCAAGTGGAGCCAGGAGCTGGTCCTGAATCCCATCAGTGCAGATACGTGCTGGGAGACACAGACGAGTGAGTCTGTAGGGGAAATTGGTGACTTGCACAGGCTTCTGCTGTCGGCCAGAGGGCAGCAAGTGCCAACGCTGCCTCCAGCCGTGCAGCTGCTCCCGCGTGGCCATGGGACGGGGCAGCTCTCAGAGCCCGGGGAAGAGCCTCTCACAGCTCCACTTCATCTCCTCTGCCAGCGTCCGGGTCCAAACGCAAGACATTTGACAACCCCCCCTGCCTCAGGCACCCCTGGGTAGAGACATCTCACCTGAGGTTCAAGCGCCTCTGGCTTCCGTGTTTCAGTTTTCAACTCCTGAGCTCAACAGGAAATAGTTCAATGTTTTTATAGAGATGTTCAAGATCTAGAGGAATTCAGATGATCAGGGAAAAAGAAGAAGAAAATTGGAAAAGGATTCCCCAAAGTCTCCTTTGCAAAGAAAGGGCAAAGGCCAATCAAGCCTGGATGAACGGGGGGACTGTTCAGAGCCCAGACCAACACAGGCAGACGCTGAAGGCTGTCTCCCCTCCCTGCAGTAGCTGAGCTGCCTGGAAAAGCCTGTTTCAAAACAGCCAAGGAAAGAAGGGCACGAGGAGTGACTCTGTCCCGAGCAAAGCACACTCTGCTCCACTCCCCCTCCACTGTGCTGGCGCTCAGGCCAGGCTGCTCTGCTCAGCTGCGCGCTTGCTTGTGATGTGAAGGGGAAATTCAAGCTGTAACCGCTCAGCGGTGGTCATTTGTGACCAGGGGATGATCTGGCATGGAGGGCGAGAAGCGGTTAAGCAGGCTGGGAGCAGGAATGCCAGAGCCAGAAGGACTCCAGGTCAGGGAGGGAAGTTTCCTCAGCGCCCTGTTTCTTGTGAGACTTCCAAGGGTGCAGGGTGTAAGGGCCATCCCTCCAACAGTCATGCCAACTTTTGTCAAGTTCAGGTTTTCCGCAGCCAACAGAATTAAAGGCGAGTAGGAAATGTCGTTGTTCCCCGGCCACTGATGGTGCTATTTATAATCTGCCCAGCTGTGCGCATTGCCTTTTATTCAAATACAGTTCCTTCCTATGCTCCTGCCTGGCTGCCAAAGTTTGCTGGAACAGAGTGCTTATACAAGGCAGCGTAGTCATTACAGCCAGAAATGCCATGCCATACCATCCGATTCGAGTGGTTTGTTTGCATCTGGCTATTAGGAACACCACCACCATGTCTGTGGATTTCTTGAGTTGTAGGTAAAGCTAGTTACAGTCCTTCAGGTTGGGCTGATGTATGAGGGATGTTGGGTTTCATGAAAGCATGCGCTAGTTGCATTTGTCCTCCTGCAACACATAGAATATCAGGGGAGGAAACAGAATCCCCCAGAACAAATACAAAGCTAATTCCCACCCCAAAGCATCAGGTTTTAGAATACCCCCAGAAGACTGAATAGGTTGACATTTTTCTTCTGGTTTGAATTGTTGTTGTTTTCATTCTGGGGTAAGGACTTTAATGTGCAGTTATTTGATTGGTTTGTTTACTCATTGGTTTTATCATCTTTTTTTCATTCCCCTCACAGAACAGACAGATCTCCTGTACGCATCCGTGCAGCTGTCGTGGTTTAACCCCAGCCAGCAACTAAGCACCACGCAGCCGCTTGCTCACTCCTCCCTGCCTCCCCCGGTGGGATGGGGAGGAGAATCGAAAACAAGTGAAACTCGTGGGTTGAGGTAAGAACAGTTTACTACTTGAAATAAAAATACAATAAAATAAAATGATAACAATAATAATAATAATAATAATAATTTGTAATGAAAAGGAAGGTAACAAAAAGAGTGAAATAAAACCCAAGAAAAGACAAGTGATGCACAATGCAATTGCTCACCACCTGCTTAAATCACTGCTTAAATCACTAACCCCCTAACCCCCTAACCCCTAACCTAAGCCCCTAAACACTAAACTCTAACCCCCTAACGCCCTAACCTGCTAACCCAAACCCCCTAACTCCCTAACCCCCTAAACCCCTAACCCCCTAACCCTTAAGACTAAGCCCCTAACACTTAACCCTAACCCCCTAACCCCTAACACCCTAACGCCCTAAACCCTAACCCCTTAACCCCCTACACCCTAACGCTAAAACCTAATCCCCTAAACGCCTAGCCCTAACCCCCTAACACCCTAAAACCCCAAACCCCTAACTCCCTAACCCCCTAACCACTAATGCTAACCGCCTAACCCCCAACCCCTAACCCCCTAAACCCTAACCTAACCCCCTAACCACTAACTCTAACCCTCTAAACCCCTAACCCGCTAACCCTAACCCCCTAACAACTCCCTAACCCCCTAACTCCTTCACTCCCTAACCCCCTAACCCCCTAAACCCTAACCTAACCCCCTAAACACTAAACTGTAACCCCCTAACCCGCTAACCTGCTAACCCTAACCCCCTAACCCCTAACACCCTAACCCGTAACCCCCAACCCCCAAGCCCGCACCCCCCAACCCCCCACCCCTACCCCCCCCACCCTCCACCCCCCAAACCCCCCCAGCCCCCCCACCTCCCTCACCCCTCCCAACCCCCCCACCCCCCCGCACCCCCCCCAGCCCCCCCACCCCCCCAACCCCACCCCACCCCCCAAACCCCCCACCCCCTCCCCCCCACCCCCCCCCCCACAAGACAATTGTCTTGTCCATTTTTGCTTTTGGCTCATCTCCGGCAGGAGACGACGGCTGGCGGCAGCGGCAAGCGGGTCAAAAGCACGCGGGGCTGCCGCCGCAGCGCCTCCTCCACCAGTTGGGCCGTGCGGGGCAGATGGCGCTGGGGGGCAGGCGGGGTCCTCGCTGGGGGACTCGGCAGCGGGATCTGCAGGGGGCTCAGCAGGGGAGTCTCCGGAGGACCCTTGATGGGATTCTTCGGGGGACTCTCCACAGGAGTGTCCTCTGATGTGGCTGGAGAACTCTGCGGAGAGCCCTCCTCGGAAGTCTCCAAGGGACTCAGTGGCAGCCAGGCGGGGAGGTCTGCTGCCACCCCGCCCTGCTTCCCCTTGGGGTCCTGCAAGGGGGAGCCCGCCACCCCCCAAAAGGGGTCGGTGTCCCCCAGCATCGCCGCCGCCAGGCGGTCCTCAGGGCAGTCGGCCTCCGCCCCGTACTCCAACAAGTCGGGGAGTTGGTTGAAGGAGAGGTCGGGGAGGTGGTGGAGGAAGGCGGTGAAGGTGGGGCTGTCGGGACGTCAGGGACATCGGGGACGGTGTCCTGGCCGTCCGCGGTGTCGAGCCGGGTGAGCACATGGTTGACGGCGGTGTCCTCTGCCTGGTCAGGAAGGGCCTCGGCGAAGGCGGCCGGCCCCTGCTCGGGCAGATCCACGGGCTTCTGCGGGGCCGCCAGGGTGGTCACCACTGCTGAAAAAGCAAAGAAAGGCAACCAAGCCCCGGGGCGATGCAAGCTTTCCTTAGCTTGGCCACCCACCTGTGAGCTCTGCCACCCCCCAAAACTCACCCTTGGGCTTTGGCGTGGTTCTGCCGGTCGGTGGAGCCAGGGCGGGCTGGTGGGGGCTGGCAGCAGGGACGCTGTCCTCGATGGCCGCCCCGTCCTCATTGGAGGCCACCGAGGGCTTCTGGGCACTGCTGGGCAGGGTGTGGAGCACAGCGGGGCCCACATGCCCCCAATGCCGAGGCGCGGGGCAGCGGGGTGGCGGGGGGCCGGGTCGGGCAGGGAGGTGCAGCGGGCAGGAGCCCGTGGGGTCCAGGGTCTCCCCCTGGACCACGGCCGCTGGCCCCAGCCCCCTTGGCTGGTGGGGCAGCAGCATCCCCATCACCACGTGCTGTCCCCAGCCATAGGCAGGGGGACTGGGAGCAGGCACGTGTGGGAGCTGCACCCAGCGGGGAGGCTGCACCCCGGCGGGGAGCCGCACCCCGCGGGGGAGCTGCACCCCAGAGGGGAGCTGCACCAAAGAGGGGAGCTGCACCCCGCGGGGAAGCTGCACCACGGGTGGGAGCTGCACCCCGATGGGGAGCTGCACCCCGCGGGGGAGCTGCACCAGCTGTCCCGAGGGTCCCAGGGGCCCTGGCACCCCATGCCAGACGCTGGCCTGCACCAGCTGGCCCGTGATGGGGTGAAGCTGGGCAGGCTGAGAGGGCAGCGGCAGCCCCGGGACAGAGGGCAGCATGCAGGCACTGACCGGTGGCGGCATGGCCGGAAGGGTGCAGGTCACAGCGGGCACCTGCGATGCCATCGGCAGCTGGAGAGGGAACCTCTCTGTTGGGGGAAGCAAAGAGGGGTGATGAGGTGAGATAGTGGCGGGCAGAGCCGGCTGGGGGGTTACCTGGAGGGCAAGAGCACCAGGAGGAGCGGGAGCCTGCTGCTGTACCTGCCATGGCGGTTGGTCAGTGTGGGCTTTGTTGGGGGCAAAGAGCCTCCGTCCCCATGGCGATGGGTCAGTGTGGGCTTTGTTGGGGCAAAGAGCCTCCGTCCCCATGGCGATCATTCCGCCAGCACGTGCTTCAGCCAGCCTTGCGAGGGTTTGCTTTTTCAGCCCACAACAACTTCCCATCTCAATGATTTCCTATCCTGATGATGATTTCCTGTGCTGAATGATGGTTTCCCATCGGCACGATGGTTTCCCATCCCAGCGATGATTTCTCAGCCCCGTGATGGTTTCCTAGCCCAACCGTTTCCCATGCCCACGATTTCCCATCCCAAGCATGATTTTGGGGGGGAGGTGAATTTCCTGTGCAAGGGGAAGGGATGGGGCCGGCACCGGTGGCCCTGCGATGCCGACATGTGTGTGCTGCCCCATCGTGCCGTGGTGGTGGGGATGGGGGGGGTTGGGATGCTTTTGGGTTGTTTTTGTCCTCCCCCTCTCTGTCCCGGGGGGGCAACTGCTGCCCGCAACTGTGGTGGAACGGGTGCTGGTACCGTGCGGCCATGATGGGGAGCTGTCACGAAAATTTGGCAGCTGGCCCGTGCCGACCGAGGAGAGAGGCAGGGATGCAAAGTATAGCATTGCAAGAGGAATTCTCGCATTCGTGCGCATGAGCTGTCCCATTTGAACTGGGGCACCGCGAATGCAGTTTCACACATGGTTCTTACACCTTTCAGGTGTTCAGGTCCAAAGCAATTTGACCAGTCGCTGCTTAACACACACACACGCACACACAGGCACACACAGGCACATGCACGCGCTGCTGTTCTGCAAAGCAACTCTAGTTCTGTGGCGTTGTCATCCATCTGCTTCTTTCTTGATCCAGACGACCCTGGAGTCGGTCTTGCTGCAGTTCCTTCTCTCTGACGCCAGAGAAGGGGGGCGTTTCACGGCGGTGTGGGACGGTCTGGGGTGCTGGCGGGATCTGGGTAGTGCAGGGGTAGTGGCGGGCGAGGATCCCCGGTCCGGGGAGGGGGGCAGTGCTGTTTGTTCCCCTCCATTGGAGCTGAAGGGCTGTGCTATAGCCTTCGCGAAAAGAGAACTTGAGTTTCTGGGTGTGTTTGTCATGCTGCAGTGCTTTGCCCCAGTCTCACGTTTTCCGGTCAGTCCTGGAAACCGTCAGCTGAACAGTCCCAAAGCGGTGAGGGCGTGAGCGCGTTCTGGTTTGGCTCGGTGTAACTTGTGTGTCAGTGTGCGTCTGCCTTTGCTCGTTGCCTGCGTCTTTCTGTTTGAAGGGCTGACCTTTGGGAGGTTCTGCAGCATGGACTTCTTGTGCATCGCCAGCCTACTCTTTGGTGGGGCGGTGTGAGAAGCAGAAAAGGCCTTGACTCTGTGTAAGCACTGCTCAGCAGTAACTAAAACATCCTTGTCTTATCAACCTTTTTTCCAGCACAAATCCAAAATATAGCCCCATGCTAGCTAATGTGAAGAAAATTAACTCTATCCCAGCCAAAACCAGCACGTTCTTTACCCCTTGTTCCATACCATTTATGTCCTGCTCAGCTCCCACACTATCCAATACTCTCATTATCCACCCCCCACCCCCACCCCCCATCATTTGATATACAAAGATATCATTCCCCTAGTCTGTGGAACACCCCTGTAAAATTTCTGTAAAACGTCCACAAATGTCCACAAAATGTCCACTGAGTTCATTTAGCCCATGAGTTTGGGCTCCATCTGTTATGGTGGTCCCTCAGGACAGGAGAGGTGGTGTGTTACGTGGAGTTCCTGGGCACCAAAGCCAGCTCAGGTCGGGTCACTGCTGCACCTGTACTGCTTCTTGTAAGGCTTGTCCGTCATTGTTTCAGGTGGTTCCTGCTATAGTCATTCCTATAACATGCAACTCAAACCATGGGTTACAACAATTGAAAGGTGTTTCCGTTACAATCTCCAGCCCTGGTCCCTTTGGGCCAGGTTATAGGGTTCAACATGGCACTGAACTCCTCCCTTTGCTCGTAGCCTGGCTAGCAACTAGGGGTTCCTGCTATAGTAATTCCCGCAACATGCAACTCAAATCCCGGTTTGCAGCAATTTAAAGGTATTTCCATTACAATCTCCACCCGTGGTCCCTTTGGACCATACCGTAGGGTTGAACATCGCAATGATCTCCTCCCCTTGCCCCTGCTCCAGCTTGGACTTAGGCAGAGAGTGCAGGCCCTTAGGGGCATACCTGCTCCAAGTGGAGCCTTATTTATGAGCCACAGTCTCTTCAGGGGTATACCTGCTGCAGCACGGACTTATCCACAGCCACAGAGGCTTCGAGGCGTACCTTCTCCAGCATGGACTTATGCTTGGGCCACAATCCCTTCAGAGGTGGAGTTGCTGCAACACAGACATAACCATGGCCACAGACGCTTCGAGATATACCTGCTCTGGTGTGGACTTATTCACAGCCACAGCCGCTTCGGGGTGTCCTGCTCCCGCGTGGACTCATCCACAGGTCACAGTCCCGTCGACTCAGGTTCACCCTGGAGTTCCAGCCTGCCCATTACAGCAGCACAGAAACAGCAGCGATGGCCTGGCCGTCTGCCAGCCCAGGCGCGTGGCCCTTGCTGTTATGAAGATGTTCCCAGGACACAGCAGAGTAAGATGATAAGCAGTACAGCAGTACAGCAAGCAGCAAAAGCAAAAAGCAGCCACTAACAAGCACTAGACTCTAATATACAGCAAGGCAAGCAAGCCCCATGGCAAGCGCAGAAGCCTGTCCATTAGTAGCTAAACAGCAATACCAGCTAGAAATTCGATGTAGCCCATTCCAGTCAAATCTGTCATTATCTGGAACCCTTCAGGCCCCACGCTGGGAGCCAAAAGGAGTGTCGGGGTTTAAGCCTAGCCAGCAACTAAGCACCACACAGCCGCTCGCTCCCTCCCCCCCTGGTGGGATGGGGGAGAGAACCGGAAGAGTAAAAATGAGAAAACTCGTGAGTCAGTTGAGGTAAAGACAATTTAATAGGTAAAGCCAAAGCTGCACATGCCAGCAAAGCAAAACAAGGAATTCATTCACCACTTCCCATCGGCAGGCAGGCGTTCAGCCATCTCCAGGAAAGCAGGGCTCCATCACGCCTAAGGGTGACTTGGGGAGACAAAGGCCATCGCTCCGAACATCCCCCCCTTCCTTCTTCTTCCCCCAGCTTTTTATTGCTGAGCACGATGTCATATGGTATGGAATATCCGTTTGGTCAGTTGGGGTCAGCTGTCCCGGCTGTGTCCCCTCCCAGCTCCTTGTGCACCCCAGCCTACTCGCAGGTGGGGTGGGGTGAGAAGCAGAAAAGGCCTTGACTCTGTGTAAGCACTGCTCAGCAGTAACAACAACATCTCTGTGTTGTCAGCCCTGGTTTCAGCACAAATCCAAAACATAGCCCCATACCAGCTACTATGAAGAAAATGAACTCTATCCCAGCCAAAACCAGCACACCCGCCTGTGCAGTCCATGTCATTCTGGCACAGGGCTGTCAAAACCGACCGACCTCCAGGTAAGTGACGGCTGGGAGATGCATATCCTTGCAGCTCGAGTGTCCTCTAGTGACAATCTGCTGGTCAGCTTTTTAAGCAGGGCTAGTCCAAAGCCTACACCCCAGGACACAACTGTTCCCTGACAAGCTTCCTTTATGTCCCGTAGAAGCAAGTGGGGAGTGCTCCTGGTTTGATGCAGCTCCCTTGGCAGATGCTTGTGCTCCTCTCTGTGTCCCAAGGTCTGGTCCATGCCTTTCCCCCCACCCAAGCTGTGCTACTGACTCTTGGGAATGGGAATACAGAGGGCAGATGGTTTCTACCAGAGCTGTGAAGTTCCAGCCAGCCCCTCAGGGATTTTTTCTTCCTGGTTCTTGCAGTTACAGGACCAATGCATCTCATGTCATCCCACAGAAGCACTGGCAGCTCAGCCTTGGAGCTGCCTACAGTCCCCCAGTGGGGCAGAAGACGGAGGGATAGGGAAAGGGGGAAGCCATCCTTCCTGCTCGTCTGAGCAGGCTTTGCAGGGGGCCTGTCTCTGACCCAGAGGTTTCGTCTGTCTCCTGAGGACTCAGGCACACTCTCTTCCCATTCCTCTTGCAGGTGCCGGCACCTCCATGTTGCCTAGGGTGATGGGCCCCAACACGGCGTACACAGCTGCCAGCCCATGCTATTCCATGAGGTGGAAGAGTCAGCGTGATCGCTTTGATGCAGATCTCTCCAAGGTGAGCCCTGCTTCTCTGCCTTTTTGCAAGAGCAGCTGAAGCTCCTCTGCTCTCCTCATGGCAGAAAGGCTCCAAAGCCTGCGGAATCCTTTCTTAGCACATACTGGGCTGCAACAGGAGCAAAACCCAAGAGTGGACGTGTCTGCTGGCAGGGCCCCAGGCTTCTCCTGCCATGACAGCAGGAGAGAGGAGTCTCTGCCTACACCCCCATCCCTTGCTTTCTAACAGTGACAGTTTTGCAGAACGTTTGCTGGGCAGTGTGTACATGCAAAGGGCTTGCTCTTACCTTGAAGCAGGCATAGTTTTGCAGGGAAACGGTTACCAGCTCCTGGAAGCATAATGTAATGATAAATAGTCATGACCTTGATTTTGTTAGCAAGTAGAATCAATCTTTGTCCACGGTTGATGCTTCCAATAAAGAGGAAGACACATTAATCTTGGAAACATTCTATATGCCATTTGAATGTAAAGGGAGCGTGGAAAGAGATCATAGAGACAGCTTGATGGATGCTGCTTGTGGTACTGCAGTGTCACCTCTCGTAGACCATTTCAATATAGCTTGTTAATTGTCCTGTTGTATGCAGTGTCCTCTACGGGATGTTGCTCTCGGAAGCAGCAGCGTGTTGCCAGCTAATAAAGCCTGGTAGGCGTAAAGATCAGCAACTGGTGGTTTAAGATTTAAGATTCAGATTCAGAGACTTGAAAGTCTTTGGATGAGCAAATGAGTGAGAGCGCAATTACGAGAAGCAATTTAAGTCGTGTGGTATGTGGAGATGAGAGAGATGGCAAATTCCTGTGGCTCTTACTGTTAAACTAGTAGGTAGTGCTGTGCTGTGATTGACAGTAATGGAATCAAAGCTGTGTTTGAGTTTCAAGTGTAGTTCTTCACAGTGCAGAAGAGAGACTAGGTATTTTTACTTTTGTTGCTGGCTTTATAAAAAGAGTACAGCTGTTGTATGCAGCTGTGAACAAAAGCTGGTTTTGAAAGACATCTCTGACTAGGTGCTGGAAGCTTTTGTTGTTGGCGTCATCTTACAGTGATTTAGACTGGGCTGGTGTTTCTGAGATGGATTCCCCCTGAAGCAGTCAGTCCAATGTATCTGTGGTGGTGAAGACACAGGTAACGTGGAAGCCCAGCTTTTGTGCTTGGCCTCTACCAGCTTTGCCTCTAAAGAGACAGACTTCCTAAGGGCGGGGTAGGACCTAGAAGCCTTGCTAACTGTCATCTGTCAGTGGCTAAAATTGGTACTTAAAGCAGTTTAAAATAGGTCTTTACCATGCAAACAATTTTTACAGCTCCCCTGCAACCATGCCGCTGCCTCTGGACTGTGACTTTCCTGCCTTACGTGCAGCTGGCTGCAGGATGTGCAGGCTGCGTGGGATGTGGCAAAACCTATGTTGAAACATAGCTTGCAGTGCTGTGTTCAGAAGGAGTACTGGCTTCGGAAGAGCAACCATCAGTTTAATCATGTTCCCTGCTCTGACGCAGATTTTGTCTGTGCAAACAGAGAAGAGCAGGTTTTTTCTTTTTCTGAAAAAGTTCAAGATCGCTCTTTCAAAATAAACAGCACCATGGGAAGTGGATGCATGCCGGTCAATGAAATGGGAAACGATTTGATGTGTAAGCCACATGTGAAACTATTTTCTGCAAGTCTGAAGCTCAGGGTTCCTCAACGAGACCCTTCCTCATAGCTATGTCAGCACAGCTGGGTGCAAATTCAGGGTCAAATTCAGCCTTTCCAAGCCCTGGTTTCAGTTTTCACAACCTCAGAAAAGCCTGTAGAGGAATGCACTCTCCAAGTGGCAGAACGTACCTTTCTTTATCGAGCTGTATTTTTAACAGCCTAATGCTTCTTTGTTTGTGTTTCTCTCTTGTGTTTCTGAATTAGTTTTAGAATCGAAAAGATCTGCTTCAGGTTGGAATCTGATTTGATGTTCATCGGAGCAGGAATGAAAAAGGATGATTAAAAGGTTCAATTCTGAATAGAAGATAAGCTCAACCTGCCTGTGAGTGGTGGGTGAATCTCATATTGTGTAATACTAGTAGTTCAGGCTCCTCAAGTGCTTTTCCTGCTAACCTTAGAGAGCTGTGAAAACAGCACCGGGAGATAAATCCGCTGACGTGCTTCTAGTTTCCCTGTACAATCACTTCTGGGGTAGGAAATGGGGCTGGCGAGTACTGCCCCTGCCACCAGGCAGCCCTGTTAGTGTGAGAAGGCCCTACAAGGGTGTAAAGTATGCGTTAGAGCTGCCTGCATTCATTGCTGGTTGGTAGCTGGAGGAACGGGTGGATTTGTGAGCTGACTTAGGGCCAGAGGTAGGGAACAGAGCACGGGGGCTGAATCAGTGGGGTCTTCCCTGTGCCTGATTGATTTGCCACGGATGGGACGGTGGGAAGGCTCTCGAACACAGGCGTCGTGGCTGCTGCTGAAGGGTCTGCAGGCCTTCCGATGCAAAGGCAGCTGCTGTAGGCCAGGTACTGCTCTCCTCCGAGCCTTTGGAGAGCTAAGCTGGATGTCGGCGATCCTGAGAGCCCGGGGCATAGGGAGGTGCTCTTCCCCTAGGGAAGAAGCCTAGGGAGATCAGAGAGCCCCCACGTTGGTTTTGTAAATCCAACAAAGCCTCACTGTGTTGTGTTGCTGGACTTGGTTTTACTACCGGGCCATGAGCTACTGGTTGCTGCTGCTGCTTGCCTAGAGTGATTTTGTCCATCTTGGCAGAGATCCGAGCTCCGCTTTCTTGGTGCTGCTCAGGTGCTTCCTAGGAGCCAGCCCAGCCCAGGCAGAGCGGATGAAGGGGGAAACGGTGTGTGGCAGGTCCCGCAGCTGTAAGCTTCGGAGTGCCTGCGAGCTTCCTGATCCACCCTACCCTAGTTGCCATCCTAGAGCAGAGTCTGTTCTCCATCAGAGCCCAAAGCAAGTGGCACAGCGGATCCTGCTGCTGACCACCCACGTGTCTTTGCTGTAGGTTACTGCTTCGCAGGAGATGGTGCTTACAGGACCAAGAAAGGCTATTACCAGATGACGGGACGCACGGATGATGTCATTAACGTCAGCGGGCACAGGCTCGGGACGGCAGAGATAGAAGATGCAAGGGTAAGTTCCAAGCAGGTAGACGTCCCTTGACAGGGCATGTCTGTGGGGCAGGGTGGCCCTTTGAAAGAAGCTTTATGAATTTAGACAAGCGCAGGCTCTGTTGCCTTTGAACCCCTGCCCCTGCATACACACACCTTGATGCATGATGCAGAATGACTAGCAACTGTGCAAAAGGAAACAGACCCTTATGAAGGAGACGACGAATGGGCAAGCGAGAGAGGCGTCACTTCGTGGGCAGTCCCTGCAGTCGAACTGTCAGAGCTGTGTTTCCTCTCCGGGACGTTGTACTGTTGCAGTTGTAATTTTGGATGCTGGTGGAGTCTCCATAAGGGATTGTCTCTCCCGTTTGCTCCTTCCCCTCCCTTCTGCTAACACCTAACCTCTTCTTCCCAAATCTGCGGTTCTTGCTCATCTGAACGAGCTGAGTATGCCTAAGAATTCGGCAGTGTTAAACATGAAGCGACCTTGATTCATGTGAGCTGCAAAGCAGGCCTGTCATTTGGAGAGAAAATAATATTAGCGCAGGGAATTGACAACAAAAAGTGCTCAGAGTATTTCTCTTCAAAGCTTGCCCTGAGTATTTATTTCTCTATTACGTGCCTTGCCTGCAAATGGCACTTAAATGTAACATTTGATAAACCTGAGCTGTGTTCGCATGGCACACCGGATCCTACTGTCCCCTCTGTGAGTAAATTTTTTGTCTGCGTGGGTTTCTGACCGTAGATAGAGGATCCAGTTCCTGTCCCACTCCGCGCATGTGTGTGCATGTGTATACGGAAATGTATTAATCTGCTTGGATTGCTCTGCGATGTTTTCTTTCGTATTTTACTCTGATTTAAGATAGCATAATCCAGTCTTTGGTGTGGGATTCAGATATGCAATTTCTTTTAGTCTGTACAGCCAAATTGTCTCCTTACTGCAGAAGACTGTTAAACTCTGAAGTGTGCCAATAAATCACTGTTGTGTAGCATAAGAATAAAAATATGCATTTGGCAAAACAACCCTTCCCCCCTTCTGGAAAGATGAGGAGGTCTGATGCTTTCTGCCTTCTGGTGAGCTTTGGGCACTTGTAAACAGCGGTCGAATGTGGACTGTGATGTTGACAGCTCCACTTTTGCTCTGCTGGCAACAGTTCCCTGTGGCACAGAGCAATGGAGGACTGGTTTTGCTTGTGATTTGGCCATGGCCCGTCACCACTTGGGACCGCAGCCGTGCACGCACAAGAGCACAGACACAGAAAGAGAAAGCAGGTTTCCAGCTGGTGCCAATTCAGCTTGGTGTGCAGTGGGCTTAGCAGTGTGTGTAAGAGTACTTATTGGTGTGTTTAAAAGCAGGGCCAATCCAGTGAGTAACTGCTACTCCCAGAGACGTGGGCATGGCCGTGGCCACCAGCTGACGATGCAGTAGGAAGGCGGCATCGAGCTTTCCTGTTGTGCTTTCAGCAGGATCTGCCAAGGGGAGAGTGAGCTATGGCAAGGTGTTTTGTTCCTAGAGCAACTGGCGCCAACTCTACAGGGCTTTTTGCAGTTGTTATGCTCTGTGTCTTTTTGTTTCACTTTTTGTGAAGGCTGATCACCCTAAGGTCCTTGAGACAGCTGTGACTGGGTATGCACACAAGATCAAAGGAGAAGGTATGTGAAAAGCAGTGTTCTGACATGACACCTCCGTACACTTCCCTTAATTTCTGAGCTAGGTTTTGTGTTCGGAGGTGCCTAGGGAACGGGAGGACAGTTATCCTTAGGTTGACTGGTGTTGCAGCCCCAAGAGGCAGACACAGCCATGAAAATAACTGCATGTTCCTAAGCTGGGGGCAGGTATTCCTCCCTAAACTGTTTTCGCACATAGTATTTATGTATGTGGTAGAGCTTCCTTAAAAAGGATTGTGCTCAGAGATGCCACAACCTTCAGTGTCACTGAGGGGCAGAGTGGCACTTGCCACTGCCCAGCCATTTTGCATTGACAATTGGCATCAACGCCAGATCCCAGAGCACTGGCTGTTTCTGTTGCGTAACTCTGAGAGCTGTTCAGCCTGGCCCTGGGAGCACTGATGAACTCCAGGCTCTGTTTCAAGCCTGCTCACCTTTCAGCAGCTGCCTTTGCACAAAGCTGCCCCTTAGCTGCCCCCCAAGGCCTGTCTGCATCCGTTCCACTCTCTGCTTGGAGGCAGTGACCAGACCGCTTCTTTGAGGGGCTCTGCTTTAGTCCCATGCTGGAAAGGTGGACACCAAGACACAGGTTACAGCGTACAACAGGAGCAGGCAAGGGTGGCTCATTCAACTTGGAAGAGCCCAGGACATCCTCCGTGGATTGGAGCAGCTCCCAGAACTTGCAGGTTTGCAAGGCAACACCTCTGTTTCCCTGTGTTTGGGGGTCTTCGCTTGCTTGTTTGTTAATGCTTTGGAGTTTTGTAGCCTGCTGGCCTGATCACGTAGCAAAATGTGAGACCTGCTAGCGTCTCTGTTCAGTGCCTGAGAACTCTTTACCAGGCTCAAGTCTATGCTAAAGGCTTTGAATCTGCTCCTAAGTCCTTTGCAGGAAGCGTAGCCAAGACATTTAACCTTCTTCTGGATATGAAGGCAGGCATGTAGTCTGCCAGCTATGATCAGGCAGAGAGAAACATCAGCAGACAGGAGTTATCCCTTGAGTAGGAGACCCTGTCGCTGGCGTGCAGTATTGTGTGCTTTATATGCCTGCCCTGTAAAGGGGAATATGAATGTCTGTTCCGGTAATGTGTTGAGATCTGTGTCATCATCAGTGCCTGAGTTTTCAAGTGTTACTAGCTTTCTAGTGCAATAGTGAACAGCTTATGCAGGACCTGATTCTCCAAAGAGCTGTGCGTCCTGCAGAACCCAGCCTGGACATACACAGCAATGAGTAAATGGGGAACAAAGTCCCCTCAGATAAGAATAAAATTTGTAGCACAGGGAACTGATGCTAGTAACACTCCTTTCCTTGGACATAAACTAATGTGCTCAATGGTCTGGTATTTCCCAGGAGCCTCAAAGGAGCTGTGGCCATGAGAGAGTGTGCCAGCTTAGGACAGTTCAGCCAAATTTCCTTGTGTTTTCCAGCAGGACCCAGGTTCTAATAGAGGTGCATCTTTCCCTTCTCTGCAGGTGGTGAAACATCTTCCTACAACCCGATCAGAGATCCTCATGAGAAGGCTGCTGAGGAAGGTAGTCACTGAACAATCAAACAACATGGGAGATGTCACCACACATGATGGTCCAAGTGTTGTCAAGGAGATATTGGATGCTTAGCAGAAATACATGGAGAAGAGTTCCTCCTAGCAGATGGCTCTGGAATCTCTCTCCTCTGGAAATGCGGAAGGTCTCAAATAACCAGCCAAACGACATAGTTCTCTCTTGGTGTTTTTTAAAAATCTCTCTGTTCCCTGCTAGGGGAACAAGATTTTCCGCTCCACAGCATATTTTGAGATGCACAGAGCTCGGAGCAATCTGCAGTTCTGCACAGTCAGTGAGCTCCCTTTCATTCCTTTTAGGGCTGATGTAGAGCAGCCATTGGTGGTTTCCATTAGCTGTGATGCAATTTAATACTAGCTGAAGCAAGATGCAGATGTTAATGGTTCTCATTGTAATGTTACTGTACAGGGAAATGTCTTTACACAATACCTCTGCTGTTTTAAAAGAAGCCCTGGAATACACTTCCCCAATTTTTCCTTCAGCTTGGGTATCCAAGTTCAAGTAGCTGTATTTCACTGCAACTGTGGTGCCTTTTCAGCAATGCTGGGTATTCTAGTAGTTGTTTCACATGTGTTATTAGGGAAATAAGAAGGACATTGCTAGTCTGCTGATTCTTTCTTGTGTTTACCTAGTCGTAAACACTTGTGTTTACCTCCTTCGGGTTTCCTCGTAAGGATTGTGCTGGGACTTGCCAGAGAGGGTGGGCTTGTGTCCCTTCATGTCCCACCTAGGCAACCCAGCGCTAGCACTTCCAGCCGCAAAACTGAGCTACAAAGCCTACCGCTGGGCTCCCTTCCATGTCCTCAGGGCACTGCCAGTTGCGTACAAGGGGTCTAGTCCCATGTGTTTTTATTCTGCTTTGAGAACCTGAGATCACCAACTGGGTTTGTGAAATAACTGTCCTCTTCCTTATCAGTGATGACAACTGGATCAGCTGTAGGAATGGACTTCACCACTTCCTTGGTCTTCCAAGTTTTTTCTCTTTATAAACCACCTGTGCAAACACTGCGCTGCCCAGGAGAGGGTGAGAGAATGTGTGGATGATGCTAACGAGACCTGCAGTGAAATAAATGAGATTCCTCTTTTTTCTTCCAGAGGACTTGCTTGGAACATCTGTTTGAAAAGGGAAGGTGTTAGCATTATGTTCAGCCCGAGTCCTTCATGAATGCTGCTGATCTCAAGTGGCTTAGTATTTCTCCTGTGTTCATAAACAAATGCTTCCTGGCTATTCTGCCTTGTTAACTTAGGTGAAGCGCATGGGAGAGAAGGAGGAATGTCTGGAGAATGAAGCCAAGGTGAATATGTATTTGTCTTCACTCAGAAACATCCAAAATGCTTTCTTGTTAGCCTGCTTGAATATGACACAGTAACAAAAGAACTGAAAGTCTTCATGGTGGGGCTGAGGTTTCCCAATGGTGTCCAGCTCTCTCCTGCGGAAGACTTTGTCCTGGTGCAGGAGACAACCATGGCTAGTATCAGGAGGTGAGTATGACTTAGCTGAAATTATTGGTACTCTCTGTTTAGAGATGGTGTGAATAAATGAGTTGAATGACAAAAGAAATCCTACACTCTCTTCATGCCTAGTTAGCAACGGCAAAGAAGGTGGCCTTCCTCAATACTTAATTTTTTTCTTTCACTGTAAACATCTGGACTGCATAATCTTTCCATCATGGGCTCCTTGAGCACAGTGAGTAAGCTGACTTTTTCTGGGGAGAGGAATGCGGCTCTGCTGCATTTCCCTGTACCAAAACAAGGAAAAAAATAAATTCTTTTTATTTTTTGAAGTGAATTCCTTTTGGGACTTTTATTTATTACTTAGACTGCTTGAGTTAAGATGTCCTAATCCTACTAGCTGTAACTTTCAGGTATTATGTGTCTAGTCTAATGAAAGGTGGAGCAGATATGTTTGTTGAGAATATGCCTGGTCTTCCAGACAATATCAGGTTAAGCAGCTCTGGAGGACATTGGGTAGCTATGTTAGCTGTCCGGCCCAATCCTGGATTTTCTTTGTTGGACTTCTTGTCTGAACAACCATGGATTAAAAGGATGATATTGAAGGCAAAAAAAAAAAAAAAAAAAAAAAAAAAGACATTAAAAAAATCACCTTTAGTATAGGAATGGAAGTGATAAATACTCGTTTACTTGTTTGTCCAGTTTCTTCCTCTTCACAGGAAGATTTTTAATTTTTCTGTAGTGCCGTGGTTAAAACTGTTGTGGTTGTGCCCAGGTAGAACGGTCCTTATATATTCATAGGCAGTAAAACTAACATTTGCTTCTCTGAGTAGCAGGTACACATCTCTTAAGTTGCCTTCCATCCTGATCTCAGGAAAGAAAAAGGGATTGTCTCTGCCCTAGCCGTGCAGCAACACAGAATCTGCATTTGGATATGTGAAGATTCCACCTTTGTACCCAAAGTGCCTGAACTACTTATTGCCAGGTGTCTGGAGAGCATTTGGGAAGTCTGACCTGTTCTAATGACTACCCTAGGCATCCTAGGAGGCAGTGTGTATGTTATGGATGCTGCTAGGTGACACTTTGTTCTGACTCAGTATGCCTGTTGTTATGTCACACCCCCCTTTAGGATGAAGATGAGCAAGAATAATGTATTTTGTAAGGGATATCTGATGCTAAAGAAAGGGCATGGTGCTTTTTAAACAATACAGAGACTTGAAAATACTTCCGTTCTCAAAAAAAAAAAAAAAAACCAACAAGCAGTGTTTAGGATGGAAGTGCCATTTCAGCTAAACAAACTCTGTGCTGTCCCTGTAAAACCTGTTGTCTCTCCTGGTGCAGTGCAGGAGCCTTAACAAACTGATGCTATGGGGAGCAGAGCATGATGCCTGCTGCTTGACATCAGCTGCACCAGAACAAGCTGATGTCTCCTGCATGGACATCCTTTCAGCCTAGTGCTGAAGTAGAGTACGCTTCTGCTGGTCTTTTTTTTTTTTTTTTTTTTTTTTTTAAGTTGGCTTTTCAGATGTTAATGGTTAAGCCTGTGTAATAGTGCTTACTCCAAATGTGTGCTTATGTTCTTAGCTGCTTCTTCCAAGGAGTGTGGAATGGTCTTTGACTGTCTAAGTGTCTGAGATCTAATTGTGGAGAACAAAATCTTTTCTTGTTAATTTTCTTTTTTTTCTTTTCTTTTAGTTGCTGAGTCAGGGAAGTGTGGCAAAGTTTGTGCCCAAATATAGCCTTGTTGTTGAACTTAGTGAGACAGGATCCTACAGAAGAAGCTTTCGTGATCCCAATGGTGTGACGGTAGCTTATGTTAGCGAGGCACATGAGCACAATGGATGTCTTTACCTGGGCTCCTTCCGGTCTCCATTTATTTGCAGACTTAGCCTTCAGCATGTTTAACTGTCCATCCATGATAAAGTGCCACTGTCCTCTAATATTCCAGAGGTACGAAGGAAGCACGTGCTTGAGGCAGCGTGTGACCAAGGACAAAAAGTGAAAGACAGTCTGTTAACGTGCAGTAGTACTGTTCTGTTGCCCTAGGAAAAGGTACGACTTGCTGTACCTGACCTCTTCTTTGGTTTGACTGCTCTTGCTTTGGAGTTGACATGCATAATTATTACTATCTGAGGAGCATGGTGGGGTATTTTCATACGGTTATATGCCCCTTAAAGAAAATCCATTGCTTTTCCGCACCCAGCCCTGTTTGGAGTCATCTTAGACATCATCTGTCACCTGTAGTGCAACTGTATGTCTGAAGATGAATGTGGACTGGAAGGGCCCCTGTAAAATCTAGCGATAGTGGCCATGGAAGGCTTTGGTGGACAATCTTGGAATGCAGTAGTAGCTCATGGATGCTTTCTGGCATCTCCAGAGGAGATGGTTTACTTCATCTGTTAACAGGTACTCCGCTTGGTAAATCCAGAGAATGCTTTTCTGTCAACTACTACAAAGGCAAGACTGTTCTGTTACATTTTAAATAAGAAGTTTTGCATCTTGAAGAAGGGGTTACTTCAGCTGCTCTGTGATTTGGTGGATTGATTCCTGCTCTGGGACTGAAGACTTTGTTGCTCTCTCTTCTTCTGCCCCTGGGTGACAGTCAAACATAAACTTACGTTATTGCTCCACTTCCTCCCCTTTGAAAAGGCAATAATCAAGATTTGCTTGATCTAGAATGAAAAGCACCAGAGAAGGGGCAGATGACGTTAAAAATGTCATCTGCTTTCACTGGCCTTCTGCGCTTGTCTTTATTAATGGAGGGGTATGCAAATGGCAGTGATTCTTTTCTGTCCGTGCTTCTGTCCCCTTGTTCTGTGTTACTAGCAGGCTGCAGCAGTCCTGTGGTAAGTAGCGGATGGTTGCTGGGTCAGGCTGACTTGTTCCTGTCCAGGCCAGGGGCTGCAAGCCCTTTTGCTTAACCTGGTGGTTCCTGGATTCGGGAGGGAGCTCAGTAAGCGGCAAAAGAAGCCTAGTAGCTGAGTTGCTGCAGGCTCTGACCTTTGGTCCAGCTGCGCTCTACCTTAATAGTTTGTGGGCAGAGATGGAGTGATCCTGTGGTAAGTTGGGCAGGCTGGAGAGGTGTGACTGCCTGAGCGGGGACAGACTTGTTGCTGTGTGAGCTCTGAGGAAGGGCTGAGAGGCAGGGGGCGGGATGAGAGGTGGGGGGGCGGGACAGAGAGCTGGGGGGGCGGGACAGAAAGCTGGGGGGGTGGGACAGAGAGCCAGGAGGGCGGGACAGAGAGGCAGGGGGCGAGATGAGAGGCGGGGTGGGATAAGAGGCAGGGGGCGGGATGAGAGGCAGGGGGCGGGATGAGAGTTGGGGGGGCGGGATGAGAGGTGGGGGGGCGGGACAGAGAGGCGGGGGGCGGGATGAGAGGTGGGGGGGCGGGACAGAGAGGTGGGGGGGCGGGACAGAGAGCCAGGAGGGCGGGACAGAGAGGCAGGGGGCGGGACAGAGAGGCGGGGGGCGGGATGAGAGGCGGGGGGCGGGACAGAGAGGGAGGGGGCGGGACAGAGAGGCAGGGGGCGGGACAGAGAGGCAGGGGGCGGGATGAGAGGCGGGGGGCGGGACAGAGAGGCAGTGTTGTCCCAAAAATCAGGATTCTTTCACCCGGTGTGCAAAAAAGCCGATTAACACACACAGTCGAGATATTTGTTTATTTCATGTCTGCGCAGAGATGGGCGCTAGGTGGTAACTCCACAAAGCCGGCACGCCTGGTTAACACGCGGTAAAGCATTTTATACCTTTCGAGCAACAGTTATCAGTATTTTTACTGTTTTGCTTAGTTACTCTCGTTCCTATTGGTTCTCGCAAGCCTCATCTCCACTTAAAGTCGCAGTGTCCTCCTTTTTTACTGCGCATGTTCTGTGAGGAAGGGGCTTCTGTTGGTAGGGGGCTCTCCCTACCCAAGGGTGGGTTTTCTAGTACGTTAATTAGGATAGTTCACTCACAGTTCAAGTAGCTCTTTGATTGCCCCTGTGCTTATCTTGGTATTTCTTTACCCACTGGCTTACTTATGGTGTCATCTTGTTTCTCTTCTCAAGGTCACGCCTCGTTAACTAAATAGCATCCTTTGCTTTTGTTTCTCGCATATCTCCAACAATTCCCCCCTTTGAGACTTAGATAAATAGTTCTTATTTAAAATAAGTCTCACTTAGATATTTTCATTCTAAAATGTCAGTCTCTGGGAGATTTCAAAATTTTCCAAAACTGCTCATAGGTTCCTTCCCATTGACATATGTCTCGCTGGAATTCTTCCCTGTCCTTTATAGGGAAGTTTTCAAGTTTGAGGGATTTATCTCCCTCTGTCGTGAGCGTACATACCCTGGATGATTGCATTAGAGGAATTTGCTTCATCATGTGCCAAACCTTAAAATACAGTATGATTATAAGCAGTAAACATAAACATGTTAGTGATAACAAGATCACAACAGGGTGCAGCATGAGATTAAGAATGCCTGTTGTCTTGGGTGACCATCCAAGGAAGGCTTCCCACCACCTATGTTCTCCAACTTTCTTCACCCGGTCCAAAACACGATGTCTCTCTTCTGTGTCATGGTGAACGGTGATTAAAGTCCTTTGTCCCTCTTCTCGGGCACGTTCCAGCCACTGGCGTAGATCATTATGTTGTAAAAATTTTTTTCACCAGTGTGAGATCCCTCCCAATGGAAGTAAACAATAGATCCTTAACTAAAGTATAATTGGATTGTATTAGCTGATAAGTCGTAACCGGAGCTGAGTAGTTGAAATCACATCCTCTAATGTTAGTAAAGTTACAAATGCAAGTATTTGTGTGATTATTTATCCCGACAGTCATATTATCTACAACTACAAAATTACATAGAGTTCTTATACACACACATCCTTTCCCAATATATAAGTACAGTTCCAGGGATTTCTTTTGGATGTATCTCGAAGTGACAAACATTTTGCTCAGTGTCAAGACAAATGTCTTGAGCTGTGATGGTATTACTTTCGCAAATAAATCCCTGTTGTTCCCGTACCATACATGCATCAACTTCAACAGTCTGCCATTTGTTATTGTCTCGTTGTGCCCATACTCTGTGCTCTAGTGGATAAAGTACAGTCCCGTTGTGATTTAAGCCTAACGCAATGGTCGGGTAGATGGTTTTTACCGATGCATTCTGTATGGTTACAACAAAGGCCGTGGCTTTGTTATTGATAGGATTGTGAGTGAAATTGCCCAGATACCACCATGATTGGGATTCTCTTTCAAATGCAGTTGCCTTTTCCCAGATTATTTTCTGAATTTCGGTAGGTAAGGTGCCATCTTCACCTTCTCTTACAATTGCTGCTATTGTATATTGCACCCACAGTTGAGCTTGGATGCAACTAAGAGCTAGCGAAATATTGTTTTGGGCTATACCAAGTGCATCTATGATTAATTGGTGGTCCTTTTCATTAACCCTTTCCCATTGAGGCAATATATCAGACAACAGCCATTGATGAGTTCCTAAAGCTGACAGGGAGGATTGCAATGGATGTTCTAGTTTTTTTAGATCATGTATGGCTGTACTGAGTTTGTCTGCAAGTACTTCAGCATCTATGCTGTTTAAGACTCCCAATCCTGTCCCTAGGATACCAGTTACGTCTCTTTTTACTCGATTTGGAAGGGTAAGAGACCGCCCATGTAACCACGCTAACCATCCTGTATAGGATGTACTTATGAATGGTGAACAGGCTGGTTTAACTGCAGAGATATTAATCTGCATTGATAGTTCTACCCGTTTGAGGGACCATGATGGATTAAACAAAAGTCGTTGTTGTCCAACCCTTTTAATGACATATGGTCCAATTCTAGTTATCTGGGGTGTTAGAGTTATCTCTTTTTCTGAATTAGCCAACGGACCTTCTTCTGTTGTGGGGCTGGGGTTCTGTTTTGTAGTTGTAATTTCTAACTTAAACTTAAACGACAGTGCAGTTTGGTTTTTTCCTGCCCTTTTATCAGCCCACAGACATATTACAAACATTGGTTGGGTCAAGGTGAAATTGTGCCAACATTCTCTCTCTCGGTTCTGATTTGAACCTATCACACTCGTTCGACTTGGGCCATTATAGATATCTCTTACAGTAATTTGAGAGGCTTTTTTATAACTCGTTCCGTTAATCATTCGGCATCCTACCTTAATCTCTTTCCCTTGTTTTGCCCTAAGTTGGGGGGTCCTATGAGGGGCTCCCTCCTGGTCCCAACCCCACTCGTTCTCCAAAAATATTTCATTACCGTGCATAACTACCGTGGATAAGTTTAAGCCGTTTATCTTTGATTTCTGCCCCATACTACCAGTGTATCCAATATGTGCTTGTGTCCATGGCCATCGTGTTGTGTTCACACAGGTACCCAAGAGCACCAACACTAGTAATTTCAGGTTAATTTTTGTCAGACACTCCTTAGTCATTACTAATCCGTTATGCATATGAGTGTTATATTCAGTATTCCTTTCATGCAACTCTATTAGTGAAACAATCCGTGTTACTATGATCAATATTATAACTAGAGATAGTTCATTAGCCCGTAGAGTTTTTAGAAAATCTTAGCTTCAGTGCTCCTGTTGATACCGATGTCCACGATTCCTCTGGGGGAGCTTCCTTCACCCTCGTATAGTGGATCCAGGAGCTAATCCCTTCTACTTTTACTGCGGTGTATGTGGTCAAGAGCACGAGGTAAGGTCCCTTCCATTTTTCTTTTAGTGGTTCATCTTTCCAGGTCTGGATGTAAACCAGATCTCTGGGCTTAAAGTTATGTACCGGAGAGTCCAAAGGAAGCGGAGCCCGCTGGTTGAGATATCTGTGTAAAGAGGATAATACCCGCGAGAGAGAGAGCAAATAATCTTTTAAAATTTCTTCACCTTTAATGTGTATCTGATCACTCCGGTTACCCACCTCAGTGACGGGATACGGTTTTCCATACAATATTTCAAAGGGGCTTATCCCTTCCCTCACTCGAGGAGTAATCCTAATTCTCATCAAGGCAATCGGTAGAATGTCCACCCATTTCAGTTGGGTTTCTTGACCTAATTTAGAGATTTGTCTTTTAAGGGTCTGATTCATCCTTTCTACCTTCCCACTGGACTGTGGTCTCCAAGGGGTATGCAGATCCCACTTCATCCCAAGGAATTTAGATACCCCCTGGATTATTTCCAAAATAAAGTGAGGTCCTTTGTCTGAGGATAATCCCTCAGGTACTCCAAATCTGGGGATTATTTCTTTTAGTAGTATCCTAATTACTTCCCTAGCCCTATTGTTGCGACAAGGGAAAGCCTCAGGCCACCCAGAAAATGTATCCACTAAAACAAGTAGATACTTATACTGTCTGCACTTTGGTAGTTCAGAGAAATCTATTTGCCAGTATTCCCTAGGGGTTATTCCTCTTTTTACATCACCTGCTGGCGGCTTTCTTTGTATTTTGGGATCATTTACACAAGTTTCATCTCTTTGCTATTATATCTGCATTTGTCTGCATTTTTGGCCCTACAGCGTATCTCTTTAACACTGCTTATCATAGCATTGGCTCCCATGTGAGTTTCTTCATGTAGTTTCTTGAGGAGAGCTTCCATCATTTTTTTAAATTTCATCAAAACTACTCCGACACTCTGGAGTCCATTCTAACAACTCCCCTGGGCCCTTTGTGGCTGCGTATACGGGTTTGGCTAGGAGTCCAAACTTGGGGATCCACATCCGGCAGAATCCGGCCATTCCCAGAAAACCCCTTAGCTGCTTTTTTGGTTTTGGTACTGCTATTGGGCATATAGCCTCCTTCCTTTCTTCCCCTAGTGCTCGTTGTCCTTTTGATATATTAAAACCAAGATACCGGACTTGCTCCTTAGCAATTTGGGCCTTCTTCTTCGAGACCCTGTATCCAGCCAGTCCCAGGAAGTTTAGCAGGCTTACTGTAGCTTCAGTACAAGTCTGTTCAGTATCTGCTCCAATTAAGATATCATCCACATACTGTAAGAGAGTAACATTATCATTATTAGTTCGCCATTGTTCTAATTCTTTGGCCGGTACTTCACCGAACAAAGTGGGACTATTTTTAAATCCCTGGGGAAGAACGGTCCAACACAGTTGTCCTTTCCTTCCAGTAGTCGGATTCTCCCATTCAAAAGCGAAGAGTGTTTGACTCTGTTCATCCACTGGAATGCAGAAGGCGACATCTTTTAGGTCCAACACTGTAAAATAGGCATTGTTTTCGGGTACAGATGCTAACAAAGTATAAGGGTTAGACACCGTAGGATGTATGTCTTTGGTTATCCAATTTATAGCCCTCAAGTCCTGCACTAATCAGTAATCCTGGGAGTGAGGCTTTCTCACCAATAAAATCGGTGTATTGTATTCAGATTGACATTCTCTGAGCAGTCCATATTGAATAAAGGTATTTGTCAGGGCTTCGAGGCCCTTGAGAGCTTCCAGCCTAATAGGATGTTGATGCACCCTTACTGGTTTTGCCCCCTCTTTTAGTTCTACTTTAATCGGACTCACTTTTTTGCTTTACCTGGGTTTTTTGAAGCCCATACCAGGGGAATTACCGCATTTAATACAGCGTCTGGAATATTCTCTTCAATTTCTTCTGATGTTTCATCTGTCAGCAAGCAGATCTGAGCTCTCCAGGCGGTTTCAGGCGGGATATGGAGCTGTACAGCATTCTTAGAAAAGGTTACTTGTGCATTTAGTTTGCATAATAAATCTCACCCCAGTAAAGGTAGGGGGCATTCCGGCATGTATAGAAACTCATGAATTAATTTAGCTCCCCCAATTGTGCATTCCATTGGTTGTAAAAATGGCCTTAACATTCTTCTTCCCTTTGCCCCAACAATAGGTATAGTTACTTTACTTAGAGGTCCTTTACAACTGGTGACTACTGAATGAGTAGCCCCACTGTCAATTAAAAAAATCTGTGGTCTCGTTCCCCAGCTTAACTGGAACCAGGGGATCAGCTGGGGAGACTTTAATGTTCTCCCCCGGTCCCCTTCATTCATTGTCTGAATCTTCTAACATAATAAGATTAGCATTTTCTATATGATCCCGTTCCTTTGGCCTCTTTCGTTTCGGGTGCTCATTTTTCCGGTGTCCCTCCTGTTTACAGACCGCACACTGATTTAGCCCTAAAGGGGTTCGTTTTTGCGGACCTCTTCCCTGCATTATTCCACCACATCCTCCTCTTCCTTTGCTTTTTTCTCTGCCCTTCCCTTCAACATCATTTCCATTTATCGCTGCTGCCAGCAAAGATGCGTGCAACTTTATTTTGTTCTGTTTTTCTTTTCTTTCCCTCTCATCTCGATTGTCATAAACCTCATACGCTATCTCTGTCAATTGTGAGATTGACACTCCCCCAGCTCCATCAACTTTCTGCAGCTTTCTCCTTATATCCCGACTCGACTACCCAATAAACAACATATATTGAACATCCTCTGATTTGCCTCATCATCCGGATTCAAGTCCATCCATTTTCTAGCTACCTCACATAGCCTTTCGTAAAAGGCAGATGGATTTTCCTCCGGACCCTGCCTTACCTCATAAAGGTTAGACACATTCTTCGATTTAGGCACTCCATGCTGAACCCCATATAGTATCAGCTGCTGATACTGCTTCAGTTGAACCCTCGTTCCCCCCCCATTAGGATCCCATTCTGGGTCCCTTTTAGTAGGTAGGAACTCCTCAGAATCTTCTTGCCTGTTTCTCCTTCCCCCTTCTTCCCTGGCCCTTTCAATCACCATTCTCTTTTCCTCTGCCGTAAAGAATGTATTTAGCAGAGCCTGTATATCTCCCCAGTTGGGATTATGTGTTAACATTATAGCTTCTAATAGTTGATGTATTCCGTCAGGGTTTCCCCTATAGGATCCAACAGATTGTTTCCAATTTAACAGCTCAGAGGTAGCGAATGGAACATGTACAAAAACCAGCAGTCCTTCTGGTCCCACCGCCTGTCTCAGGGGAGCCTGTGTAACTGGTTGAGTGTGCCCCCTAGTCCGGCTGGAAATGGGGCTAAAATTCTCATTGCCCGATTGTAAATTAGGATCAATTATCGATTGTCCGGCACTATTTTTGTATGAAGGTGGGGCTGTCGGGACTAACAGTTGCACATCCTCCTGCTCTTCTCCCCCTGCAATCTTTCTATCATCACAGCCTATGCAACAAGCACTCTCCTTTTTCTCAGAAGCTGTATCCATCACTAGGTCAGTCTTTAGCTTACATTTTTTCTGAATATCAGGTTTTCTGTATAGAGTCATAAAAGCATCAACATAAGGCACTTCATCCCATTTCCCCGTCCGACGGCAAAACGACAGCAATTGTAATATAGTATTATAGTTTACCGATCCATTTTCTGGCCAGACCTCATCATCACCCAATTTATAATTTGGCCACCATTGATTACAATATCTTTTCATTTTATCTTTAGTCATCGGATCTCCCCCAAACTTATTCCAATTTTTCAAAATACACCCCAAAGGGCTACAGGGAGGAATCGTGGATTGGCTTGCTCCCATTTTAGCCGAATTTACCTATTTGCCGGCTTTGACTCCCTTGGTCGGTAATTACCCTTCTGACCCCTTTAGTCAGTAGTTACCACTCTGACCCCCCTTGGTCAGTATGCGCACTCAGTTCTGACCCCCCTGGTCAATTAAGGCAACCCTTGCCGAACGTCTACGTGCGACTTTATGCGCCCCACCAGCGACTTGATGCACACTCGGCTCTGACCCCCCCGGTCAATTACGGCACCCCTTGCCGAGCGTCTACGTGCGACTTTACCCTTTCACCTTCCACGGGAGTCATTGAATTTGTAATTAAATTTTATACTCACCAATCCAAGGATTCATTCCCCTTTCACCCTGATACAAATATCTCTGGTCGGCGTTGCACCTTTGAGTCGCTTGTCGCCCCGGCTTCGGAGGGAATCCGGAGGAGTCCCCGATCAATAGGTCGGTGCGCGCTGGAGCTCAGTCCGGTCCGGTCCGCTGTCGGGGACGGCAAGACGATCCGGGCAAGGCCTTATGGCTGTCCCATCTGGGTCGCCAAAATGTTGTCCCAAAAATTCTTTCACCCGGTGTGCAAAAAAGCCGATTAACACACAGAGTTGAGATATTTGTTTATTTCATGTCTGCGCAGAGATGGGCGCTAGGTGGTAACTCCACAAAGCCAGCACGCCTGGTTAACACGCGGTAAAGCATTTTATACCTTTCCAGCAACAGTTATCAGTATTTTTACTGTTTTGCTTAGTTACTCTCGTTCCTATTGGTTCTCGCAAGTCTCATCTCCACTTAAAGTCGCAGTGTCCTCCTTTTTTACTGCGCATGTTCTGTGAGGAAGGGGCTTCTGTTGGTAGGGGGCTCTCCCTACCCAAGGGTGGGTTTTCTAGTACGTTAATTAGGATAGTTCACTCACAGTTCAAGTAGCTCTTTGGTTGCCCCTGTGCTTATCTTGGTATTTCTTTACCCACTGACTTACTTATGGTGTCATCTTGTTTCTCTTCTCAAGGTCACGCCTCGTTAACTAAATAGCATCCTTTGCTTTTGTTTCTCGCATATCTCCAACAGCAGGGGCGGGATGAGAGGCAGGGAGGGCGGGACAGAGAGCTGGGGGGGCGGGACAGAGAGGCAGGGGGCGGGACAGAGAGGCAGGGGGCGGAACAGAGAGGCAGGGGGCGGAACAGAGAGGCAGGGGGAGGCACAGAGAGGCAGGGGGCGGGACAGATTGGCAGGGGGCGGGACAGAGAGGCAGGGGGCGGGACAGAGAGGCTGGGGGCGGGATGAGAGGCAGGGGGCGGGACAGAGAGGCAGGGGGCGGGACAGAGAGGCAGGGGGCGGAACAGAGAGGCAGGGGGCGGAAAGAGAGGCAGGGGGAGGCACAGAGAGGCAGGGGGGCGGGATTAGAGAAAGGCAGGGCGGGACAGAGAGACAGGGCGGGACAGAGAGCTGGGGGGGCAGGACAGAGAGGCAGGGGGCGGGACAGAGAGGCAGGGGGCGGGACAGAGAGGCAGGGGGAGGCACAGAGAGGCAGAGGGGCGGGATTAGAGGCGGGGAGGGCGGGACAGAGAGACAGGGCGGGACAGAGAGACGGGGGTCGGGACAGAGAGGCAGGGGGCGGGACAGATTGGCAGGGGGCGGGACAGAGAGGCAGGGGGCGGGACAGAGAGGCAGGGGCGGGACAGAGAGGTGGGGCAGGACAGAGAGGCAGGGGCGGGACAGAGAGGCTGGGGGCGGGATGAGAGGCAGGGGGCGGGACAGAGAGATGGGGCGGGACAGAGAGATGGGGCGGGACAGAAAGGCAGGGAGCGGGATGAGAGGCAGGGAGAGCGGGACAGAGAGACAGGGGCAGGACAGAGAGACGGGGGGCAGGACAGTGGCAGGGGCGGGACAGAGAGACAGGGGCGGGACAGAGAGGCAGGGGGCGGGACAGAGAGGCAAGGGGTGGGACTGAGATGCAGGGGGCGGGACAGATAGGCAGGGTGTGGGACAGAGAGGCAGGGGGCGGGATGAGAGGAAGGGGGCGGGAGGAGAGGCAGGGGGCGGGTTGAGAGGCGGGGGGGATGAGAGGCAGGGAGGGCGGGACAGAGAGCTGGGGGCGGGACAGAGAGCCAGGGGGTGGGACAGAGATGTGGGGGGGTGGTACAGAGAGGCAGGGGGGCGGGACAGAGAGGCGGGGGGTGGGACAGAGATGTGGGGGGCGGGACAGAGAGGTGGGGGGGCGGGACAGAGAGGCGAGGGGCGGGATGAGAGGCTGGGGGGGCATGAGAGGCAGGGGGCGGGATGAGAACCAGGGGGCGGGACAGAGGGACAGGGGCGGGACAGAGAGGCTGGGAGGCGGGACAGAGATGCAGGGGGTGGGACAGAGATGCAGGGGCGGGACAGAGACGTGGGGAGTGGGACAAGAGGTGGGGGGTTGGACAGAGAGATGGGGCGGGACAGAGAGGCAGGGGGCGGGATGAGAGGCAGGGGGCGGGAAAAAGAGATGGGGCAGGATGAGCGAGACGGGGGTGGGACAAGAGATGGGGGGGCGGGAAGAGACGGGGGCGCGGGAAAAGGACTTCAGTGTTAACACCAAAGTTGACAGTGAGGCAATCCTGTTCAACAAAAGTCTGACCCAAACTTGCCAGATTGTCTCTACACAGTTGTAAGCTCCTGGAACAACAGAGAAGGGATTTGAAAAGGAAATTTAGCCTTATTCCATTTAGCCTTGCTTTAGGAGATGGCAATCACTAGTTTCTTCCCTCTCAGCTTTTTACAAAGAGACTTTTCTTACAAACCGGTTACGGACAAGTCACCATGGTACCTGGCGTAGGCACTCGTTGGCAACTAAAGCATCAGGAGAAACATCTGTCTGATGACACGCTGGGCACCTCTCTGCCTCAGATTCCAGCTGTGCTCTTCTACTACCTCTCAAGAATCGGAATCATCCAAATAGTTTTTAGCCAAACTAAGGAAATTTGCGGGGTTCCAATCAATTATAAAAACCCGTAGATGATGAATGGGTGAATATGGTCTTGAATTGAGAGCACGAAGCTGCAAATATTCAACAGTGTAAAAAATTGCTAGCATGCAGCAAAGAACTGGACAGTTTTGATATTTCCCTCTCGTAACATTTGGAGAGGTAGACTAGGCCGTGTCTTGATGTTTCGGCTAGTCTTTTTTCCACTCTCCAGTACAGTGAGAAGGCCCCAAGCTCAAGCTTCATGAATAAAACCCATCTCAAAAAACCATTACCAGGCTCGACTTCTGAAGGTTTTAACCACCTCTCCCCTGGAGAAGAAGGTGCATTAAATGCCTAACTAGCCCTTTGTTGCAGACCACACTAAGGCACCAGAGATGCCTATGTAAGTCTGGAGGAGAGACAGGGCTGTGGACAAACTAAATGCCTTCAGTATCCAATACTCTAATCCCCTGCACAATGAGGCACTCTTCTCAGACTCGTCCTTCCGCATGGAAGGAGGATTTCACGAGATACCTGACAAGGGAAAAAAGCTTGCTGCCTTTTTTTTTCCCTTTAGACGCTTTCCTCTTCAGGGTATACTTCAGTATTAAACAGAACTGGGAAGAAAGTCATTTCGTTCTCTCCTATTGCTGCTTTCACAAGATCAGCTGTGATGTTTTAAATTAACAAACATGGGACTAACACATTCGTCGCAAGAACTCTGTCCACAGCAGGCAAGAGCAACTGCACCGGTCATTGTAGCGTTACAAATGAGACAGAACAACTCATCTGGAATAGGATCGTCGGAGGAGGAGGAGGAGGAGGAGGAGGAGGACGGCCTCTCCGGTAAAGAGGGAGGCTTTTCCTTCTTTCCTCTAGCATAAGCTTCCCTGGAGCGGGGGTGGGGAAGGAAAAAGAAAAAAGTTAAAGATGGGTAAAGGAAAACTTTTCTAGGCTTTGGATTTTATCCAAGGAAGGTAAGAGATGGAATTCTTCTCGCTCCACAGGAGCCTGCTAAAATGTAGGCATTTAGTTTAAACCACTTCCCTGGAGCCACACCACTACAAGAGGGAGGGGGGAACAACTTCCCTTCTGCAGAACTCTCCCATTCCTTGCATCAACTACGAAATTACCTCCGACTACAACAATCATTTCTCCACAGCTCCAAATCAGCTGAAACGAATCCCACCTCTCCGTCGCCAGACGGGAAATGGCAATTGCAGGCGCAGGATGAAGTTAGCCTCCTACTCATTACATTTGAGAACTGCAAGAAGTCTACCTTACAGCTGCTACAAAAGGAGATCCCTGACAGAAAAACACAAGTGCTACCGAGTGCATTGTCAAACAGCCACTGCTGTCAGCACCCAGGAGGATTCTCTTAGTTGAGTGCAACAGGAAAACTTCACTCTCTTTCACACATGGGATCGGATAAAAGGCAGAGACGGGGGAAGCCTCAGGCCGACAGCTACTTGTTCAAGTTTGCCAGAAGCCTTTGAAACATGAACAGAAGCAAAAGGCGCTTTCAAAGAGAACCACTCCCCTCCAAACACTACCAAAATGGTTGCCAGAAAGACGCATTCTTAGCGTACCACCACTTCAAGCAACTGCCAGGGGCATCGACAGCAGCACCACCCTCGTTTAAGACTACAAAGCATCACAGATAGGAAGGTTAAGATACAACGACAAGGCTTCCTCCCCCGTAATTACAGACGCTGGCCAACTTGCTTGCATTGCCACGCAGACATTTACGCGTGCTTTCTCTCGTTCCCTTTTGGGTCAGTCCCATTAATTCCATACTTACGCATGAAGAGTTGGTATCGCATATTTGCCAGCGTTTGTCACCAGAGCGCCCTTGGGATTGGGATCTTTCACCTCCAGCATCAAACTCCTTGCAATCCCTGTGCTCTTCTTCATTCCGGGAACACGCTCAAAATCTTTCTCCTGTTAAGCAAAGAAATGCAGACATAGCTCACCTCAAGACCCACACCTCAAAGGACATTTCAATGATTCTTTGAAGCACCAAAAGCCTTTCATCCTCTCCTTTTACCTCGCCTCAGGCTTCCTCGACTGAAAGACTTCTTTTCCTCACTGAATAGAGCCGGGATGCTCCAAAGCCTTGAGCAGGGTTTTGAACTCAGTCGACATGCCTGGGCTTAACTGCCGGTTCCTTAAGGGTGCAACATCCCTTGGCTCACCACCCACCCCGAGAACAGACACAAACCCGCTCCTCCTCCAAAGCGCAATTCACAGTGAGGGCTCCATTCAGGGCTCTCACTCAGTCACGGCACAAACCGCTAGACGTGAAGGCTGAATTCAGACCTCACGCAGATACATTCAGTCACTAACATGCAATACCGGCATCAAGACGTGACGGTAGCATCGTAGCTTTGGTTTTCTCTTCGGCGGAAGCATTGGCTTCAGCCACACTGCCAGTCTCCTTAACGCCTAACTAGTTGACACACCCAGTAGAAACACAGGTAAGCCCACACAGCCAAAGACAACACCACTCACCCAAGCCTCTAAAGAGCAGCACAACGCTAGCCCAGGTTGCAGGAAAACACCGGCTTCTACAAAACAGAGGTGGGCTGAAGATGTTCTGGGCAGTCCTTGCGCCATCACAGGCTCTTTACGTGCCTGGGACCCTGCCTGAAAAGAGCATTCTGGGGCACTCAAAACCTTAGGCTCTCTTTGCACCTTCCACAAAGACTTGGGTAACCAATCCCATTTGCTTCCAAGTGCACTGAAGCTATGTCTAGAAAGAATTGCACTCTCCACTCTTTTTCAACTGACTTTTAAGCTCCAGACCAGTTGAAAGAGAAGACGGCCACTGGACACTGGAGGGACAAAGAGGTGTGCAAGTAGCATTATGGACATTTGGCAGCATTACAAGGACACGCAAGGCAGGAGTCGGGGAACTTGGTTTTGCTTGCTGACATTCAGCTGCAGACACAGAAGCGTGAAAAGGAATCAAGCTTTTTAGGATCCCTCAGCAAGACAAAAGATTCTCTTCACTAGAAATTTGACCATCACGTGCTGTAGGCACTCCAAACTGCGTGTTCCCCCGCTACTCACTTCTTCATATTGTGTGATTTAACTACAGTTAGCACAGCCTGCAGTTTTTTCCAGTTGACTGTGTCCTTTTAACACACAAATTGTCACATAGACCTTATCCAGAACTAGATCTTCACATTATTGAAGCCAGCTGATCTTTTTTTAAGTAGTATTTGTTCAAATGTTTTTATTACACACTGGTCCAGATACCAGCAGGGTCTAAGGGAGTGACTCTAAATGATTTGGACCTTCAAACACCTATCATTCAGATCAACCACTCATGTTTTTCTTCTTATATGCATTCATTCACAAAAGCAACCAACGAGTTTCAACGTTTTATTAAATGGTTGCTTCATAGGGACAGTTTTTTCTCAACAGTAACATAATCGAGATCGACATCTATGAAAGCGTGTCCATTAACATTTACAGACAGCTTTACAGATACTTGACTAATTTGTTTGAACCCAAATGGTTTACAAAACACATCCAAAACCCACAAAACATTACTAGGAATAGACCAAAACTCAAATATGGCATTTCATACGTACTAATAATCAAACAGAAACCTTTGAACAACACATTGCCTCCATGCTAAGCCACTCTGCACTAAAGAGGTTAGAGTAAGTAACCGTTTTGAGCTGCTTTATTGTTATGTTCCTGCATTTTTTGGAAATGCTTAAATTTTCTCGAAATTTTAAATGAGTACGCCACTTGGACAGTTTTTCACATTTTAGAGTAAAACTTCACATGAGTTTACGGAACCACGGACACGGTTAGGGACAGCACTAATGGAGACCAATTTCTTTTGGTGGCTACCTTCCAAACTAATTTCTTTTTTTTTTTTTTTCTTCCCAAGGGTCCACAATTTAATTTCTGCAGTGAGAGAGGGAAGAAGTTACCAGTGGGAAGAGATTTCTCTTTCTTGGAAATGAACTCCAGCCTTTCTTTTCAGAAGAAAGAACTAGCTCCTCTGCATTAGGCCCTGCCTCCTCCAATCTTTGTCACTTGAAAGACTAGGAATTTAATTGGCTAGCACTATGCCTTTTCCCAAAGTGCCATCGCTAGTGCTTTCCCAGACAAAGTTACACACTGTTGAGCAAAAAATGCCAGCAGTTCCATAGCAAAACATGGCATTACAACAGTTTCAGCAGGTCACATCTGCTAATATGCCACACATACCCATTGGTATATTCCTAGAAACAATTCGGTACATTTACACAAGTTACACAGTCTGCGCTCAAACCAATCAGATTGTGTTGTCCACTGTCTGTACACTACAATTTATGAAATTGTGCAGCATTCAAAGAATGGATCTACAGTGACTAGAAGTTCAAAAACAGCCAGGCAATTGTCCACGTTCCAGAAACGCTTCTATTGTGGCTGTTGCAAACCCCCCTGAAATGTCTGTAACTTACAGCCAATTAAATTCTTCTGTAAAAATTGTGGTAGCTTCCAACGCAAAATTAACGAAACGTATGAAAAATGGTAAAGAGCTTCTGAAGGGTTTCTTCTTTGTGCCTTGAAGATGAGTAATACTGCAACATTACGCTGAGGCTGATAAGGTACTCCCCTTCTATCTTCCCAACTGGGAGCTACTCTTTACAGGATAGTATCAAAAGATACACACTTCTCAAAGTCAAAATAAATACTTTAAATTATTAAATATTAAATTACAGTTTTCTTCACATGACAACAGTTACCCAGCTATAGATCACAGTACAACATTTAAAAATACAAAGCAAAGACTTTTTTTTGTGAAGTATTGGACAAGAATATCTATATCTACCTTAATAAGCTGGGCCAGAGAAAGAGACGCAGAAGAGTCATCAATCTGTTCACAAAAAAGTAAACACATATTCAAGTTCTACAATCAAAACATAGCCATAGTTAACCTCTACTGTAGTCTGAAAGTCTGCGCTATATCCTCCGAGGGTCACTGAAAGGGGCATTTCCAACCTAGTGTAATTTGGATTCGTTCAAAACAAAGTCCAAAGCTATGACAGCTCAAGAGTGCCTATGTGGTTCATGAGAAGAAACTAAAATAAGCAAACCCGCCTGAGACCAACTTATTGCTCCACAATATCTCAGAGAGGGACCCTTGGCAAATGCTCACAACTGCTTACAAGTCGAAGGGGTAAGGAAGCTGTCCGTTTCCAGCTAAAGAGGATTTTTAAAAAATACTGCAGTTTATTTGAGAAGGAAGCACCATTACAGGAAACTTATTTTCCGTGTAGTTTGCAAATTAATCAGTACATGTCTCATCATGGATAAATGCACACAATAGAGTTGCCTGTCAAAAGAAAGCACAGGCACATCAGCCCTGAAACATGAACTCTGCCCCTCCCGTCACTAAGTTTAAAAATGCCAAACTCACCATACCTCACGAGACCCAAAGAAAAACACCAATCCAAAACATCACCCATAAAAGTAACCCACCACTTTGTCTACAAAGAAATAAACTGCTCCAATTCTTGAAATACAGGTATTTCCCATGACAGAGGAGCCTATCAAAACTGAGAAAACTCATTTCTTGTATTTTATTAGACCCCAGGCCATACTATCCAAATTAGTTTGGCAAGTGTGAGAATAGATATTATTCTCCTTGCTATCAGACCAAACCCAATTTTGGATGATGATGAAAACATGGATTCAGAGCACAGTCCTGTCATTTTTTTCTCCATTGCAACCACACTCCTCCCTCCCAGCTGCCTACTGGAACAGCTTGCAGGAATGAAGTCCTCAGGCCACTAGTTAGTAATGGACTGCAGTGTTTAATCAGAACTAAGACTGAAGGGCAGCTTGTCCACAAGTAAAAAGGGTAACTCTTATCTTGTTCCTTTTCCACTCTCTTGAATTGTATTATGCCACAAGCAGCAGTTAAGCTTACACTAGTAAAACATGATCAGAAAGACACTCGAGGCACTGCTTATTATGCCTTAAGTTGTTCAAAAACGTAGACTGAAATTGCACAAGGTAAACTGAACAGCTCTCCTCAAGAGGTCACGAAATGGATCAGAAGAGAGATGCAAACCCTTCCTTGGAAAAAGCTCTTGTCCTTTATGACCTAATGTAGTGGAAGAATTCAAGGGAGCAGTTTTAGCAGACTCGGGGGGGGAAAAAAAATCTACATGCAGAAGACGATTCCTCGCTCCAGTTAATCATGCCTTCTCTATATGGTTAGGAAAGCACACACAACATATTATTAAGGTCTTGAAAATGTGCCTTTGGAGAGGAACAGCCAGATCTGGAAAAAGAGACCTTCCTTCCATTGCAAGTCGTACCAGAAGATTCAACTTTCCTTCTTTTCAGAACATTTTGTACCTAGTTCTGTTCAAAAGGAAGTCTGGCAAAATCAAGATCTAGACTGTCAAGATCTTCCTTCTGTTAAAAAGGAAGCGGCAAATCAAGATCTCGACCACTACCAGTCAAGTAGTTCCTTGTCTTAGATCTCTGGTCACCCAGATCCAACAAGGTACTGCAGGCAGAAGTTAAGAAAAATGACAGGGATTTTACCCACAAATGCTCCAGGCTCTAACCTTGTGCCAAAATTTGTAGGCTGGGTTTTAGATATTTTCATTTGCAGACAAACTTATTAAACTAAACTGCTTCATCAGATCAAGTGGAAAGAGCAAATGCAGAACTTCAGAATACCACTTTGTGTAGCAATGATATTTAAATTCATGGCAATCTAGTAAAGACAGTTATGTACTCAGAGGGGCCCAAACGATATCACCTCAATTACACAGCTTGAGGAACAAATACCCAACTATTTAAGGACATGAAAAGGAACCATTTCGCTGCACAGAACTGTCTGCAAAACGTATGGGATAGGTTGGGTTTGGTATTTGTTTGAACCCCCAAGTCAAAAGAAAGAAACAGTACCAAGTCGAACAATAATGGTTTCTCAGTGGTTTCTGATAACATTTTCAAAAACCATTAAGCAAAATAAGTATTTAAAACCAAAAGCTGAGGGATACAGAGTGAAAAGGACAAAAAATACACTCCAAATAATTTTTATTGCAAGAAACAAAAAGCACACAACAACCTATACAAACATACGCATTACTAGCTATAGACAGACAGATGGAGAACATGGCACCATGTTCAGTTGTGCAAACCTTGAACCTACATGATCTGAAAACGATCATACGTTATCTGTACAACACAAAGTCATACAGGAAATATTCTAGCATATTCCATATGAAATGCAAGGCATTACTAGGCACAAATACCAATATTCACATTAGAACTGTGCAAATGATAGCATTACTCAGTTCTTCCTAGGCTGAATCAAAGACATTGTATTTACAACACAGACTACGTTTTACTGGAAATTATACTAAGGCACTGTTTGGAAAATTCATACAAGGCTACATTGTTTAGAGGTAAGTGCAGTGTGTAGAAAACAGTGTGAGGTTGTGGTTTTACATACGGCTTTTGATGTTCCACTCACTGGCTCAGTTCGACTTCTAGAAGAAGAAATAAAGGTGATCAGAACTTAAAATAAAGCACTGGTACCCAACAGAAAGCAGTGAAAACAGATTGTAAAACCTGAGCATCAAAACATTATGTTCTGATAGTCTAGTGAATGTGCAAATTTGTTCGTATACATAAACTGTTCTCTCTCGGTACATTCAGTGCAACTAAAAAAAACCCCCAAATCCCATTTCTGCTTTGTCACCAATTACCCTAAGACTTTCAGATATCTACCATGCTTAGCCATGAAAGTGCCAAAATACCAAATGCGTTACATATGCTATATTGACTCAAAATAGTAGCAGAAATGTCACCTGAAAGCAGTTCCTAGGATTTTGTGTGATTGAGGATGCCCCGTGACAAAAAAAAAGGTCTTAATTGCCAGAACTTGCTTTAAGATAATCTTAAAAATGCTACAATATTTTAGGAAATATTTATTACATTTGAAAACTGTATTTTTTTTGAAAAACATTTTTTTTTTTAAAAAACCACAAGCTAATAACATCTCCTAATTGTGGTGGAGAGGCATCGCTTTAAGAAGGCTGGAAAACATGACCATTCAAACAATGCTAACGTAGCTGATATAGAACTGGACTGTATGAATACATAAATGACAGCAGGAATCCTGTAGTCAGGATTGCATTTGAATTTCTGTAATTTTAATCAAGGCACCTGATTCTCTGTCCTCTGTAAATCTTAGGAATACAGAATTAAAACCTGGAGCACAGATATCAGCTGCGAGTCAAAACAGACTTAGAAAGATAACTAGCACCATTTGGTAACGTGCTAAACTGCTTACTGAGTTTCAGGTTGGGAAAGGATTAACCATTCCTTCATTGTCCTCGCACAAAAGGCAATACGCTTTAGGATATTGTTCTTTTTCTCTTGCCTGAAATGGACATGGTCTTTAGGAAACTCACAGGAATCACTTATGAATGGAACTTCTGGTTTGCATGGTTCGCCAGCTGGCAACCCTTGGTCTTCCTCTACAGCTAGTGTGCAAAAACCCAGATGTGGGGCATAAGAATACCTGCCAGATCCCGCCCCCTCTCCTCCAAAAGCAAGAAATAGTCAAACACTGAGACTCAGACTCTTCTGAGATGGGAACAAATTAGAAGTTTACACTACAATGCCTATCTGTCTTTCCTAGAAAAGCAAACACATAGAAGAAGGAACCTCTCCACGCAGAGGGAACAGGATCTACAGCTTGGCTCTCAGAAAAATCAACCCCAAGAACAAACCCAAGAGGATCATCTTCAAAGTTACCATTGTTGCAGTTTGAGCCCCATGTCCCAGCAGGCCTAGAAATGTAAGTCTACTTTGGGACAGACACATTAAAATCTACCCCATGACAACACAAATGAACAGCAGCTTTCACAAGAAAGATACAACCGGAATGCCTCTGTAAGCTAATAGCCAGAAAAAAAGCTAACACACTGAAACCCCTCACAAGGAATACAATCCTTTATGGATACTTACCTAACATATGTTTTGCTGGTAGCTTTAACTCCTCCAGCAGGGAGTCTTCGAACTACTGATGAGTTCCTAGGAATCAGGCCGTTCTCATCTGTGTACTCTGAAAACAACACAAATACAGAAAAAAACATGAGTCGATTTGTAAGAACGTATAGTCATATGGAATTACACAGCACTTCAGAGAATCCCTTTACAGATAGAAAAGCAAAATTTTATAAACCCACTTCTAAATGGGGAACCCCTTTATCTATCACTGAGTCCAGGCACCCAACCAACCAGGAAGACAAACAGGATGAACTGGTGGACGGCAGGAGGAGGAGGAGGAGGAGGAGGAAGGGGATGAAGAGGACGAGGAACACAGAAGGAGAAGGAGAACAAGGAGGAAGAAGAGAAAGAAAAGAAGGAAGAGGAAGAACATGAGGAGGAGCAAGAGGAGGAGAAAGAAGAGGTGGAGGAGGAACACAGGGAGCACTCAGAAGAGGAACAGGTGGCACAGGACTAGGAGCAGGCGGAAGAACAGGAAGAGAAGAAGGATGAGCAGGACGAGGAACAGCAGAGAGAGGAACAAGATACAGAACAGGAGGACAAACATGAGAAAGAAGAGGAAAAAAGAGGAGGAAGAGGAGTAGGAGGAGAAGGGGGAGGAGGAGGTAGAGGGGCAGGAGGAGGGGAAGGCGGAAGGAAAAGGAGAAGGAGAATGAAGAGGAATGCGAATACGAGGAGGAGGAAGGTGAAGAGAAGGAAGAGGAGGATGACATACAGGATGAAGAGGAACAGAACAAAGAGGAGGCGGGGGAGAAAGAGGAGAAGAAGGAGCAGGAGGAGAAACAAGAAGAGGATGAGCAAGAGGATGAACAGGAGAAGAAGGATGTCTACAGGAGAAGGAGGATTAGGATGAAGTGGTGGAGGAGGAGGAGGAAGGGGGAGGAAGAGGACGAGGATGAGGACAACTACAGCAACGACAAACGGGGCAAGGACAGACAGAAGGAGGAGAAGAAGGGTAAAAGAACGACAATGAAGAGGAGAAGGAACAGGAGGTGGAGGAAGATGATCAGGAGGAGCAAGAGGGGGAGGAGAGGAGGAAGCATTGCAAGCCAAATGTTGCACGGCACACACACAGCAATGTACAACGAGAAATTACAAACAAACATTTGTTTGTTGAACAAGTCCCCATGGTCACCTTTTTCTCCTTTTCCCTTCCAGGTGACACTGGACAAGCCCCAGGCACCTGCAGCCATTCGCTGTACACAACTCCCCTGATGCTGGGGAGAACACAACTGCCCTGATGTTTCATAAAACAACGTACCCCCACAGATTTTCTCTGTTCACCTGGAGCTGGGGGGAAGGTGTGTATGTGGGTGACGATGATCTGCTTTATCCCTTTAAGTTTTATACCTCAGCAAAAACACTGCAAGACTCAGACTAGAGGACAGCACTGAAATCCAAGGGTAAGCCACCAAGTTGCAACAAAACAGGGCAAACTCAGCTAATTAATAGGCATTAAGCGTGCTTGCACAGCGGCTTCACAGGAACAAAGACTCAAAAGTGAATGGCAACAAGCAACCTCATGGCCAAAGCCAAGCAGTTTTTTGGACTGTAAAAAGGAATATGTGAGTAGCCTTACGATTGCACAGAAGGAATCAAGAATTGGAACACGAGGTCCTTCTCGGGCTCCCAGCCAAGAGGCACCTTTATGGCCAGCAGTAAAAAGGGGGTTTAGCCAGTGTGTACGTCTGCTGCCTTCTCTCCTGGACCCACGCGTGAACTAGAAGAGAAGAAAAGTGCAAGCAAATCCAGTTCGGTCAAAGTTCAAGTCAACATTTCAACAGCCAAAACTCTGGAGAGTTACGCTGACCCTTACTTAGATATTTAGTTTATCTTCCTTTCACGTGTAACTAAGCACATTCCCTCCTACCCACAGTCTTTCCTCCCAGCCTCCCAGCTCTCCTACATAACAAACAGAAGCTCCATAAGCTACAACAGAAAAAAAACCCGCTCTGGTGAACACCAAAACACCCATGACTTTCTCAAACTCTTCCCCGCCCCAGCTGAGAGTCAAGCGACAGGATCTCCTAAAGCCTCTTCCACAGGCACTGCCCTGAAAACCCCCCACTGCTTCTCTACTAGTGCACAAAGAGATTGGGAAGAGTTTCATTTTGAAGGCGAGGTAGACCCTTGCTGAAATTAGACAAGTAAGTTTGAACGAGGAGAAGCCCTTTGCCTTGCATCTGGCAACCAACAGGGATGGGGACCCAGCACCACAGACCACTGCCATGCACAAACCACCACCCTGCGCACAGGGAAAGCATGACAAGTCAGATGTGGTACCCAATAACGCCAAAAAATGGCTCTTCACACCACTTCTCTGTATGACCAGGTTAGTTCTTTTAGGCGGACACAGAAATCAGAAGTGTAATCAGAAGTCTTCTTCTTTCCCTGCAGTAGACCTGTAAGGAGATATTGCCAAAGAATGCAAAAGCAACCAAAAAAAGTTAAAGCAGGTACTTTCATCCTCACTAGGTGCCTGTCATTGAAGTGCTTCTCACATCCTCTTCTCTACTCTAAGGGTCCTCACTTAAGATGCATTGGAGTTACATTACTGTTAAGCAGACGCCGCTACCCGACACTTCTCTAGACTGAAGGCTGACAGCAGCGGACAAGGACAGTCCCTTCTGGATATCTCACTCCTGGCTAGAAATCCTAGAGGCTTCCTTTCAGGACAGAAATCCAAAGAGCTGCAATAAGCTTTTGAAATCAAGCACAGCAAACAAAAAGCAAACAAACCAACCAAAACTGGCAGGTAAACCTCTGAGGCACTAATGAGGAACAAAAGGTCTCCCGTTAAGTCCACTACCCCTCACAAAACAGACAAGTGGCTTAAAGAGATGACTGCAAAGAAACCGCAAATGGAAGAGAACCCTGATCACTGCAGCACAAGCGACCAACGGGCAAAACGTAGCACTGACCTTCCTCCTGCTCCTCCTACGAGCTCTTCGCCAGCCACGTCCACAGCCACGCGCTCTGTCCCTGCCCCTCCCTTTCGCTCCCCCCTCCCTTCTCCCTCTCACCCTTTCCCCTCTCTTCCTCTCTCCTGCTCCCTCTCCCAGTTCTCGCTCACTCCGCTCTCCTGCTGCCTCTTCTGTCTCTCTGCCCCTCTGTCCCGCTCCATCACCATGCCTGGGGGGGTCCCTCCCGCTGTCCTCCTTCCTGCCACTCTTCCACACTCTCTCGCCCTCTCTCCTGCTGCTTAGCACTCTTGCTCTTCCTGCACCCCGGTGCCCCCTTCCCCTCCCGCTCTTTCCCGCTCTAGCCCGGGGCCGGCTCCTCACCACCACTTCTCCTTCCTCCACTCCCTGCCCACTTCCCCCCCGCTCTCCTCGTCCCTCTGCCCGTCTCCCGTCCCTCACTGCTGCTCCCGTCCCTCTCCTGCCCCCTCACCGCCCTGTCCCACCCCTCTCTGCCGCTCTCTCCCTCTCTCCTCCTCCTCCTCCCTGCTCCACCGGGGCTCCGGGGCCGGGGCAGCCCCGGGGAGGCGGCCATGGGGCCTGCGGGGGGGCTGGGCCGGGCGGGGGGACGGTGTCCCCGCAGGGTCAGACAGCAGGAAGGAGCGCCCCAGGGCATGCCGGGAGCTGTAGGCCTGGGGCAGGGGGCTGCCAGGCAGCCCTGCTCCTTCCCAGGGCATGCTGGGAGCTGTAGGCCTGGGGCACGGGGCTGCCAGGCAGCCCTGCTCCTTCCCAGGGCATGCCGGGAGCTGTAGGCCTGGGGCAGGGGGCTGCCAGGCAGCCCTGCTCCTTCCCAGGGCATGCCGGGAGCTGTAGGCCTGGGGCAGGGGGCTGCCAGGCAGCCCTGCTCCTTCCCAGGGCATGCCGGGAGCTGTAGGCCTGGGGCACGGGGCTGCCAGGCAGCCCTGCTCCTTCCCAGGGCATGCCGGGAGCTGTAGGCCTGGGGCACGGGGCTGCCAGGCAGCCATGTTGGTCTCGGCACTCGCAGTCTCGGCTCCAGCTGCGGCCTGGCTGAGGTGAGGGCTGGGGCTGCCCGTGAGGCGAGCGAGGCTCTTGGGCGGGTTCAGGGCTGTCTCCTGCCCGCTGGCTGCCCGGGGGTGGTGGTGGGGAGCTCCAAACCGCCCGGTGCGATGGGGTCCTGGTCAGCTGGAGCCGGGCCCAGCCGGGACAGCCCCGGGAGTGACCCGAGAGCTGGGGAGGGGAAGGAGAGGGAGATGGAGACAGACCCCCCTGGGCCCAGGCACCGGGCACCCCGACTCCCAGAGCCCCCCTGAGCCGCCACAGCATTTTTCGTTACTGCAAGAAGAGGAGTTGTGTGGCTTTGTGTTCACTCTGACAGGGCTTTCAGTACAAGGGCCCTGCTCAGGGACTGGGAATCTTCAGGTGTCTTGGAAAATCGCCAGCCAGATGATGATGGTTCAAGCCTTGTTTCCCTTGCTAGAAAGCACTTCATTTTTAAAGACGTCCTTGCACGGGCAAGATCCAGGCAGTCGGGATTGTTTCCTGTAGGGAGCAGCCGGATGAATCCAGGCTGCTGCCGTTCAGGGGCAGAGCTGAACACTTCTGCCTGCAAGTGCTGGGCCAGTGGTTTCGCAGGTCCAGTCAGCCCGACTGGGAGCTTGCTATCCTTGCTGTGCTGCTGCTTTGGCAAGGGCCTCGGGGTAGGAGGGGACAAATGTTCTGGCTTCCCGGCTGGAGTCTGGCACATTCACTGGGTGAGGTACGGACCATAACGTGTAATGCGAAACCTGCGTCCTTCGGGAGTGAAAAATGGGGTGTAGTATTTTCTGGGGATTTTTGTAGTTTTGGTTAGATCTCTGGGATTCGTGTGACCTTGAATAGCCAGTTGGTGGGATTTCAGCATACATTTAAAGTTAAGCGCATGCTAAGTGCTACCCTGAGGTATAGCTGGAATCCACTTGTGAGCTCCTCTTCCCACCCCACTGGAGAAAGCAAATCTTTTTTTATTTGGTGATGAAGGCAACTGAGGGAGTTGCCCTGAAGTGCAGCACCTTTTTTAACTTCAGGTCTAAAGTGGCACCAGTCCTACTGCGTAACGTGTCCTTCCCCAGGCTTTCACAAAAGGGAAAGGATACATCAAACCGACCCCACAAACGTAGCCAGCGCTTTTTTGATCTTACCTGGAGCGGCGGGACATGACCCTGCTGGGTAGCCTCCCCCAGCAGCCAGTGCTGTACGCCCCTATCAGTTGTTAGGCGGACATCTGCAGCTGGACTGTGTGGCACGTTCCTCTGATCCATCCATTCTCCACCTTGCACAGCAACACATTTGAAATCCTGAAATGTGCTCTTTTGATTGCTGTTAATGTTCAAAAATCTTGTTTTGGTCTGGTCAGCAAGGCATTTGGAAAACAGCACTGTTGCACTGTGAGAATAAACCAGGTTCCCATCCTTCCCCCTACCCCCCACACTGTGTAGGATCCAGACCTTTTCCCCCAACCCCCCGATGTGTAGCTTGGCTTCGTTCATTTTGCTGCCTCCTACCAAGAATATAGCAACCAACTGCGACGTGTGCTCCAGGCCAAAGAAAGTTTTCAATGGTCCCAGTTTGTTTTATGCAGCCGTGCAGCATGATACATTTGGGAAGGAACACTGCGATGATGTATCAGAAGTTACTGACGATGAGGTGCTACTGGTAGTGCTTTCTTTTCAGTGTCTGGTTTGGGAAAGAATAAACGCCAATATTCTAAGATACAGAACTGTCAGAGAAAAATGTGTGCGAGGTAAGGAGCGCCATGCTGCATTTATGGCTAAATGTTTGTTTTCATTTCATTCAAACTAGAAAGTAAGCAGAGACTGTTTAATCTCCTCCTCCCGCCTCTGCCAGGGGCTTTCTCAGCTCTGGGGCCCTTCCCAAGGACAGCCCCACCAGGTGGGCGCAGTCAGCATTGCAGGCAAGAACAGGCAGCAGCCACAAGAGTCAGCACTGGGGGAAAGCTGGGACCCCGGAGAGCCTCCCAGGGTCCCCAGTGCCAGCCTAGCCCCGTGTGTGTGAGACAGTGCCCAGAAGAGTGGTTTTGTATCCCTTTTCCCAAAGAGTTAAATTCCCCTTAAAGCAGTAACCACTGGACCCACTTGCCGGACTGCAAGATATCCAACAGATACTTTTGGAAATGTCTGTGATTTCCTGCATTTTTCCTGAAAAAGGCAGGTTTTTAACTCTCTTAATCGCCTCTGTTTTAATCAAGGCGTTGCTCAGTATCAACACTTAAACCAGACGCATGACATCCAAAGCTGACTTGGGATCCTTGTTTTGCCATCTGGAGAGCCTTGCACACAAACTTGTCCCCGGCTGTGTTGGCCGCTCGGTGGGTGAAGGTCACGGGTGACAGGGCAGGACTCCTTTCTGGTGCTCCTCCAGCCCTGTAGGCCAAGGATAAAGCCCTAACACCCTCGTGTGATAAAGCCTTAACACCCCAGTGTGCTGCTCCATGGACATGAGGATTCCTGCCTAAGCTCACCACACGTTTCATTGCCATGTGGCTCTTGGCAGGATATGAACGGCTCTGCGGTGCTGGTGGTTCCTCCCCTCTTTCAGCAAAACCGGCAGATTTTCTTCCTGTTGGGCCTGCCTTAATTCCAGCGTCTTGGGGATTGAAAGCTGGAGCAGCATGTGTGCCAGAGACACTCCCGCTGCTTGGCTGGTGCCCACCAAGGGGAGTCTGTCTTCAGCCACGATGGTCATTTCCAGCCACGATGGTCATTTCCAGGGAAAAGAGCTTGTTTTATCGACCAGGACCCTACAGGGAGAACAGGAGAGCAGGGATGCAGACCCAACATTTGCCACAAGTCCAGTGGAGCAGGTTGCTCAAAGGCAGCCCGCTGTGACTTTCTGTGCTGCTGGGCCTGTGGGGATGGTCGGGGGACAAAGGATTAAACCTGAGCTACCTACCTGAAATACAGCTATCGCTAGCCTCGGTGCAAGTGGAGCCAGGAGCTCGTCCTGAATCCCATCAGTGCAGATACGTGCTGGGAGACACAGACAAGTGAGTCTGTAGGGGAAATTGGTGACTTGCACAGGCTTCTGCTGTCGGCCAGAGGGCAGCAAGTGCCAACGCTGCCTCCAGCCGTGCAGCTGCTCCCGCGTGGCCATGGGACGGGGCAGCTCTCAGAGCCCGGGGAAGAGCCTCTCACAGCTCCACTTCATCTCCTCTGCCAGCGTCCGGGTCCAAACGCAAGACATTTGACAACCCCCCCTGCCTCAGGCACCCCTGGGTAGAGACATCTCACCTGAGGTTCAAGTGCCTCTGGCTTCCATGTTTCAGTTTTCAACTCCTGAGCTCAACAGGAAATAGTTCAATATTTTTATAGAGATGTTCAAGATCTAGAGGAATTCAGATGATCAGGGAAAAAGAAGAAGAAAATTGGAAAAGGATTCCCCAAAGTCTCCTTTGCAAAGAAAGGGCAAAGGCCAATCAAGCCTGGATGAACGGGGGGACTGTTCAGAGCCCAGACCAACACAGGCAGACGCTGAAGGCTGTCTCCCCTCCCTGCAGTAGCTGAGCTGCCTGGAAAAGCCTGTTTCAAAACAGCCAAGGAAAGAAGGGCACGAGGAGTGACTCTGTCCCGAGCAAAGCACACTCTGCTCCACTCCCCCTCCACTGTGCTGGCGCTCAGGCCAGGCTGCTCTGCTCAGCTGCGCGCTTGCTTGTGATGTGAAGGGGAAATTCAAGCTGTAACTGCTCGGCGGTGGTCATTTGTGACCAGGGGATGATCTGGCATGGAGGGCGAGAAGCGGTTAAGCAGGCTGGGAGCAGGAATGCCAGAGCCAGAAGGACTCCAGGTCAGGGAGGGAAGTTTCCTCAGCGCCATGTTTCTTGTGAGACTTCCAAGTGTGCAGGGTGTAAGGGCCATCCCTCCAACAGTCATGCCAACTTTTGTCAAGTTCAGGTTTTCTGCAGCCAACAGAATTAAAGGCGAGTAGGAAATGTCGTTGTTCCCTGGCCATTGATGGTGCTATTTATAATCTGCCCAGCCGTGCGCATTGCCTTTTATTCAAATACAGTTCCTTCCTATGCTCCTGCCTGGCTGCCAAAGTTTGCTGGAACAGAGTGCTTATACAAGGCAGCGTAGTCATTACAGCCAGAAATGCCATGCCATACCATCCGATTCGAGTGGTTTGTTTGCATCTGGCTATTAGGAACACCACCACCATGTCTGTGGATTTCTTGAGTTGTAGGTAAAGCTAGTTACAGTCCTTCAGGTTGGGCTGACGTATGAGGGATGTTGGGTTTCATGAAAGCATGCGCTAGTTGCATTTGTCCTCCTGCAACACATAGAATATCAGGGGAGGAAACAGAATCCCCCAGAACAAATACAAAGCTAATTCCCACCCCAAAGCATCAGGTTTTAGAATAGCCCCAGAAGACTGAATAGGTTGACATTTTTCTTCTGGTTTGAATTGTTGTTGTTTTCATTCTGGGGTAAGGACTTTAATGTGCAGTTAGTTGATTGGTTTGTTTACTCATTGGTTTTATCATCTTTTTTTCATTCCCCTCACAGAACAGACAGATCTCCTGTACGCATCCGTGCAGCTGTCGTGGTTTAACCCCAGCCAGCAACTAAGCACCACGCAGCCGCTTGCTCACTCCTCCCTGCCTCCCCCGGTGGGATGGGGAGGAGAATCGAAAACAAGTGAAACTCGTGGGTTGAGGTAAGAACAGTTTACTACTTGAAATAAAAATACAACAAAATAAAATGATAATAATAATAATAATAATAATAATAATTTGTAATGAAAAGGAAGGTAACAAAAAGAGTGAAATAAAACCCAAGAAAAGACAAGTGATGCACAATGCAATTGCTCACCACCTGCTTAAATCACTGCTTAAATCACTAACCCCCTAACCCCTAACCTAAGCCCGTAAACACTAAATTCTAACCCCCTAATGCCCTAACCTGCTAACCCAAACCCCCTAACTCCCTAACCCCCTAAACCCCTAACCCCCTAACCCTTAAGACTAAGCGCCTAACACTTAACCCTAACCCCCTAACCCCTAACACCCTAACGCCCTAAACCCTAACCCCTTAACCCCCTACACCCTAACGCTAAAACCTAATCCCCTAAACGCCTAGCCCTAACCCCCTAACACCCTAAACCCCCAAACCCCTAACTCCCTAACCCCCTAACCACTAATGCTAACCACCTAACCCCCAACCCCTAACCCCCTAAACACTAACCTAACCCCCTAACCACTAACTCTAACCCTCTAAACCCCTAACCCGCTAACCCTAACCCCCTAACAACTCCCTAACCCCCTAACTCCTTCACTCCCTAACCCCCTAACCCCCTAAACCCTAACCTAACCCCCTAAACACTAAACTGTAACCCCCTAACCCGCTAACCTGCTAACCCTAACTCCCTAACCCCTAACACCCTAACCCGTAACCCCCAACCCCCAAGCCCGCACCCCCCAACCCCCCACCCCTACCCCCCCCACCCTCCACCCCCCAAACCCCCCCAGCCCCCCCACCTCCCTCACCCCTCCCAACCCCCCCACCCCCCCGCACCCCCCCCAGCCCCCCCACCCCCCCAACCCCACCCCACCCCCCAACCCCCCCACCCCCTCCCCCCCACCCCCCCCCCCACAAGACAATTGTCTTGTCCATTTTTGCTTTTGGCTCATCTCCGGCAGGAGACGACGGCTGGCGGCAGCGGCAAGCGGGTCAAAAGCACGCGGGGCTGCCGCCGCAGCGCCTCCTCCACCAGTTGGGCCGTGCGGGGCAGATGGCGCTGGGGGGCAGGCGGGGTCCTCGCTGGGGGACTCGGCAGCGGGATCTGCAGGGGGCTCAGCAGGGGAGTCTCCGGAGGACCCTTGATGGGATTCTTTGGGGGACTCTCCACAGGAGTGTCCTCTGATGTGGCTGGAGAACTCTGCGGAGAGCCCTCCTCGGAAGTCTCCAAGGGACTCAGTGGCAGCCAGGCGGGGAGGTCTGCTGCCACCCCGCCCTGCTTCCCCTTGGGGTCCTGCAAGGGGGAGCCCGCCACCCCCCAAAAGGGGTCGGTGTCCCCCAGCATCGCCGCCGCCAGGCGGTCCTCAGGGCAGTCGGCCTCCGCCCCGTACTCCAACAAGTCGGCGAGTTGGTTGAAGGAGGCGGTGCTGGCGAGGCTGTCGGGGACATCGGGGAAGGAGTTTTCGCCGTCCACCAGCATGACCGCCGCCACTTGCTCCTTGTTGCAGCCGCCCTGTGCCCTGTAGTCCAAGAGGTGGGGGAGCTTGTTGAGGGAGGTGGTCAAGTTGGGGAGGTCGGAGAGGCCGGGGACATCGGGGACGGTGTCCTCGCCATCCCCCAGCCCCACCAACACCGCTCGCTCCTTGGGGCAGCCGCCCTGTGCCACGTACTCGGAGAGGTCGGGGAGCTCACGGAGGACCTGGGCGGTCAAGCTGGGGACACTGGCAGTCAAGATGGTGTCCTTGCTGTCCCCTAGCCGTGGCACCACCGCTTGGTCCTGGGAGCAGTCGCTGTCCGCCACGTACTCCGAGAAGTCGTGGAGCTCATTGAGGAGAGCGGTGCTGGCGAGGCTGTTGGGGAAATGAGGGACATCAGGGACGGTGTCCTCGCTGTCCCCCAGCCCCGCCGGCACCGCTCGCTCCTTGGGGCGGCTGCCCTGCGCCACGTACTCGGAGAGGTCGGGGAGGTGGTGGAGGAAGGCGGTGAAGGTGGGGCTGTCGGGGACATCGGGGACATCGGGGACGGTGTCCTGGCCGTCCGCGGTGTCGAGCCGGGTGAGCACATGGTTGACGGTGGTGTCGTCTGCCTGGTCAGGAAGGGCCTCGGCGAAGGCGGCCGGCCCCTGCTCGGGCAGATCCACGGGCTTCCGGGGGGCCGCCGGGGTGGTCACCACTGCTGAAAAAGCAAAGAAAGGCAACCGAGCCCCGGGACGATGCAAGCTTTCCTTAGCTTGGCCACCCACCTGTGAGCTCTGCCACCCCCCAAAACTCACCCTTGGGCTTTGGCGTGGTTCTGCCGGTCGGTGGAGCCAGGGCGGGCTGGTGGGGGCTGGCAGCAGGGACGCTGTCCTCGATGGCCGCCCCGTCCTCATTGGAGGCCACTGAGGGCTTCTGGGCACTGCCGGGCAGGGTGTGGAGCACAGCGGGGCCCACATGCCCCCAATGCTGAGGCACGGGGCAGCGGGGTGGCGGGGGGCCGGGTCGGGCAGGGAGGTGCAGCGGGCAGGAGCCCGTGGGGTCCAGGGTCTCCCCCTGGACCACGGCCGCCGGCCCCAGCCCCCTTGGCTGGTGGGGCAGCAGCGTCCCCATCACCACGTGCTGTCCCCAGCCATAGGCAGGGGGACTGGGAGCAGGCACGTGTGGGAGCCGCGCCCCGCGGGGGAGCTGCACCCCAGAGGGGAGCTGCACCAAAGAGGGGAGCTGCACCCCGCGGGGAAGCTGCACCACGGGTGGGAGCTGCACCCCGCGGGGGAGCTGCACCAGCCGTCCTGAGGGTCCCAGGGGCCCTGGCACCCCATGCCAGACGCTGGCCTGCACCAGCTGGCCCGTGATGGGGTGAAGCTGGGCAGGCTGAGAGGACAGCGGCAGCCCCGGGACAGAGGGCAGCATGCAGGCACTGACCGGTGGCGGCATGGCCGGAAGGGTGCAGGTCACAGCGGGCACCTGCGATGCCATCGGCAGCTGGAGAGGGAACCTCTCTGTTGGGGGAAGCAAAGAGGGGTGATGAGGTGAGATAGTGGCGGGCAGAGCCGGCTGGGGGGTTACCTGGAGGGCAAGAGCACCAGGAGGAGCGGGAGCCTGCTGCTGTACCTGCCATGGCGGTTGGTCAGTGTGGGCTTTGTTGGGGGCAAAGAGCCTCCGTCCCCATGGCGATGGGTCAGTGTGGGCTTTGTTGGGGCAAAGAGCCTCCGTCCCCATGGCGATCATTCCGCCAGCACCTGCTTCAGCCAGCCTTGCGAGGGTTTGCTTTTTCAGCCCACAACAACTTCCCATCTCAATGATTTCCTATCCTGATGATGATTTCCTGTGCTGAATGATGGTTTCCCATCGGCACGATGGTTTCCCATCCCAGCGATGATTTCTCAGCCCCGTGATGGTTTCCTAGCCCAACGGTTTCCCATGCCCACGATTTCCCATCCCAAGCATGATTTTGGGGGGGAGGTGAATTTCCTGTGCAAGGGGAAGGGATGGGGCCGGCACCAGTGGCCCTGCGATGCCGACATGTGTGTGCTGCCCCATCGTGCCGTGGTGGTGGGGATGGGGGGGGGTGGGGTGCTTTTGGGTTGTTTTTGTCCTCCCCCTCTCTGTCCCGGGGGGGCAACTGCTGCCCGCAACTGTGGTGGAACAGGTGCTGGTACCGTGCGGCCATGATGGGGAGCTGTCACGAAAATTTGGCAGCTGGCCCGTGCCGACCGAGGAGAGAGGCAGGGATGCAAAGTATAGCATTACAAGAGGAATTCTCGCATTCGTGCGCATGAGCTGTCCCATTTGAACTGGGGCACCGCGAATGCAGTTTCACACATGGTTCTTACACCTTTCAGGTGTTCAGGTCCAAAGCAATTTGACCAGTCGCTGCTTAACACACACACACGCACACACAGGCACACGCAGGCACATGCACGCGCTGCTGTTCTGCAAAGCAACTCTAGTTCTGTGGCGTTGTCATCCATCTGCTTCTTTCTTGATCCAGACGACCCTGGAGTCGGTCTTGCTGCAGTTCCTTCTCTCTGACGCCAGAGAAGGGGGGCGTTTCACGGCGGTGTGGGACGGTCTGGGGTGCTGGCGGGATCTGGGTAGTGCAGGGGTAGTGGCGGGCGAGGATCCCCGGTCCGGGGAGGGGGGCAGTGCTGTTTGTTCCCCTCCATTGGAGCTGAAGGGCTGTGCTATAGCCTTCGCGAAAAGAGAACTTGAGTTTCTGGGTGTGTTTGTCACGCTGCAGTGCTTTGCCCCAGTCTCACGTTTTCCGGTCAGTCCTGGAAACCGTCAGCTGAACAGTCCCAAAGCGGTGAGGGCGTGAGCGCGTTCTGGTTTGGCTCGGTGTAACTTGTGTGTCAGTGTGCGTCTGCCTTTGCTCGTTGCCTGCGTCTTTCTGTTTGAAGGGCTGACCTTTGGGAGGTTCTGCAGCATGGACTTCTTGTGCATCGCCAGCCTACTCTTTGGTGGGGCGGTGTGAGAAGCAGAAAAGGCCTTGACTCTGTGTAAGCACTGCTCATCAGTAACTAAAACCTCCTTGTCTTATCAACCTTTTTTCCAGCACAAATCCAAAATATAGCCCCATGCTAGCTAATGTGAAGAAAATTAACTCTATCCCAGCCAAAACCAGCACATTCTTTACCCCTTGTTCCATACCATTTATGTCCTGCTCAGCTCCCACACTATCCAATATTCTCATTATCCACCCCCCACCCCCACCCCCCATCATTTGATATACAAAGATATCATTCCCCTAGTCTGTGGAACACCCCTGTAAAATTTCTGTAAAACGTCCACAGATGTCCACAAAATGTCCACTGAGTTCATTTAGCCCATGAGTTTGGGCTCCATCTGTTATGGTGGTCCCTCAGGACAGGAGAGGTGGTGTGTTACGTGGAGTTCCTGGGCACCAAAGCCAGCTCAGGTCGGGTCACTGCTGCACCTGTACTGCTTCTTGTAAGGCTTGTCCGTCATTGTTTCAGGTGGTTCCTGCTATAGTCATTCCTATAACATGCAACTCAAACCATGGGTTACAACAATTGAAAGGTGTTTCCGTTACAATCTCCAGCCCTGGTCCCTTTGGGCCAGGTTATAGGGTTCAACATGGCACCGAACTCCTCCCTTTGCTCTTAGCCTGGCTAGCAACTAGGGGTTCCTGCTATAGTAATTCCCGCAACATGCAACTCAAATCCCGGTTTGCAGCAATTTAAAGGTATTTCCATTACAATCTCCACCCGTGGTCCCTTTGGACCATACCGTAGGGTTGAACATCGCAATGATCTCCTCCCCTTGCCCCTGCTCCAGCTTGGACTTAGGCAGAGAGTGCAGGCCCTTAGGGGCATACCTGCTCCAAGTGGAGCCTTATTTACGAGCCACAGTCTCTTCAGGGGTATACCTGCTGCAGCACGGACTTATCCACAGCCACAGAGGCTTCGAGGCGTACCTTCTCCAGCATGGACTTATGCTTGGGCCACAATCCCTTCAGAGGTGGAGTTGCTGCAACACAGACATAACCATGGCCACAGACGCTTCGAGATATACCTGCTCTGGTGTGGACTTATTCACAGCCACAGCCGCTTCGGGGTGTCCTGCTCCCGCGTGGACTCATCCACAGGTCACAGTCCCGTCGACTCAGGTTCACCCTGGAGTTCCAGCCTGTCCATTACAGCAGCACAGAAACAGCAGCGATGGCCTGGCCGTCTGCCAGCCCAGGCGCGTGGCCCTTGCTGTTATGAAGATGTTCCCAGGACACAGCAGAGTAAGATGATAAGCAGTACAGCAGTACAGCAAGCAGCAAAAGCAAAAAGCAGCCACTAACAAGCACTAGACTCTAATATACAGCAAGGCAAGCAAGCCCCATGGCAAGCGCAGAAGCCTGTCCATTAGTAGCTAAACAGCAATACCAGCTAGAAATTCGATGTAGCCCATTCCAGTCAAATCTGTCATTATCTGGAACCCTTCAGGCCCCACGCTGGGAGCCAAAAGGAGTGTCGGGGTTTAAGCCTAGCCAGCAACTAAGCACCACACAGCCGCTCGCTCCCTCCCCCCCTGGTGGGATGGGGGAGAGAACCGGAAGAGTAAAAATGAGAAAACTCGTGAGTCAGTTGAGGTAAAGACAATTTAATAGGTAAAGCCAAAGCTGCACATGCCAGCAAAGCAAAACAAGGAATTCATTCACCACTTCCCATCAGCAGGCAGGCGTTCAGCCATCTCCAGGAAAGCAGGGCTCCATCACGCCTAAGGGTGACTTGGGAAGACAAAGGCCATCGCTCCGAACGTCCCCCCCTTCCTTCTTCTTCCCCCAGCTTTTTATTGCTGAGCACGATGTCATATGGTATGGAATATCCGTTTGGTCAGTTGGGGTCAGCTGTCCCGGCTGTGTCCCCTCCCAGCTCCTTGTGCACCCCAGCCTACTCGCAGGTGGGGTGGGGTGAGAAGCAGAAAAGGCCTTGACTCTGTGTAAGCACTGCTCAGCAGTAACAACAACATCTCTGTGTTGTCAACCCTGGTTTCAGCACAAATCCAAAACATAGCCCCATACCAGCTACTATGAAGAAAATGAACTCTATCCCAGCCAAAACCAGCACACCCGCCTGTGCAGTCCATGTCATTCTGGCACAGGGCTGTCAAAACCGACCGACCTCCAGGTAAGTGATGGCTGGGAGATGCATATCCTTGCAGCTCGAGTGTCCTCTAGTGACAATCTGCTGGTCAGCTTTTTAAGCAGGGCTAGTCCAAAGCCTACACCCCAGGACACAACTGTTCCCTGACAAGCTTCCTTTATGTCCCGTAGAAGCAAGTGGGGAGTGCTCCTGGTTTGATGCAGCTCCCTTGGCAGATGCTTGTGCTCCTCTCTGTGTCCCAAGGTCTGGTCCATGCCTTTCCCCCCACCCAAGCTGTGCTACTGACTCTTGGGAATGGGAATACAGAGGGCAGATGGTTTCTACCAGAGCTGTGAAGTTCCAGCCAGCCCCTCAGGGATTTTTTCTTCCTGGTTCTTGCAGTTACAGGACCAATGCATCTCATGTCATCCCACAGAAGCACTGGCAGCTCAGCCTTGGAGCTGCCTACAGTCCCCCAGTGGGGCAGAAGATGGAGGGATAGGGAAAGGGGGAAGCCATCCTTCCTGCTCGTCTGAGCAGGCTTTGCAGGGGGCCTGTCTCTGACCCAGAGGTTTCGTCTGTCTCCTGAGGACTCAGGCACACTCTCTTCCCATTCCTCTTGCAGGTGCGGGCACCTCCATGTTGCCTAGGGTGATGGGCCCCAACACGGCGTACACAGCTGCCAGCCCATGCTATTCCATGAGGTGGAAGAGTCAGCGTGATCGCTTTGATGCAGATCTCTCCAAGGTGAGCTCTGCTTCTCTGCCTTTTTGCAAGAGCAGCTGAAGCTCCTCTGCTCTCCTCATGGCAGAAAGGCTCCAAAGCCTGCGGAATCCTTTCTTAGCACATACTGGGCTGCAACAGGAGCAAAACCCAAGAGTGGACGTGTCTGCTGGCAGGGCCCCAGGCTTCTCCTGCCATGACAGCAGGAGAGAGGAGTCTCTGCCTACACCCCCATCCCTTGCTTTCTAACAGTGACAGTTTTGCAGAACGTTTGCTGGGCAGTGTGTACATGCAAAGGGCTTGCTCTTACCTTGAAGCAGGCATAGTTTTGCAGGGAAACGGTTACCAGCTCCTGGAAGCATAATGTAATGATAAATAGTCATGACCTTGATTTTGTTAGCAAGTAGAATCAATCTTTGTCCACGGTTGATGCTTCCAATAAAGAGGAAGACACATTAATCTTGGAAACATTCTATACGCCATTTGAATGTCAAGGGAGCGTGGAAAGAGATCATAGAGACAGTTTGATGGATGCTGCTTGTGGTACTGCAGTGTCACCTCTCGTAGACCATTTCAATATAGCTTGTTAATTGTCCTGTTGTATGCAGTGTCCTCTACGGGATGTTGCTCTCGGAAGCAGCAGCGTGTTGCCAGCTAATAAAGCCTGGTAGGCGTAAAGATCAGCAACTGGTGGTTTAAGATTTAAGATTCAGATTCAGAGACTTGAAAGTCTTTGGATGAGCAAATGAGTGAGAGCGCAATTACGAGAAGCAATTTAAGTCGTGTGGTATGTGGAGATGAGAGAGATGGCAAATTCCTGTGGCTCTTACTGTTAAACTAGTAGGTAGTGCTGTGCTGTGATTGACAGTAATGGAATCAAAGCCGTGTTTGAGTTTCAAGTGTAGTTCTTCACAGTGCAGGAGAGAGACTAGGTATTTTTACTTTTGTTGCTGGCTTTATAAAAAGAGTACAGCTGTTGTATGCAGCTGTGAACAAAAGCTGGTTTTGAAAGACATCTCTGAAGAGGTGCTGGAAGCTTTTGTTGTTGGCGTCATCTTACAGTGATTAAGACTGGGCTGGTGTTTCTGAGATGCATTCCCCCTGAAGCAGTCAGTCCAATGTATCTGTGGTGGTGAAGACACAGGTAACGTGGAAGCCCAGCTTTTGTGCTTGGCCTCTACCAGCTTTGCCTCTAAAGAGACAGACTTCCTAAGGGCGGGGTAGGACCTAGAAGCCTTGCTAACTGTCATCTGTCAGTGGCTAAAATTGGTACTTAAAGCAGTTTAAAATAGGTCTTTACCATGCAAACCATTTTTAAAGCTCCCCTGCAACCATGCCGCTGCCTCTGGACTGTGACTTTCCTGCCTTACGTGCAGCTGGCTGCAGGATGTGCAGGCTGTGTGGGATGTGGCAAAACCTATGTTGAAACACAGCTTGCAGTGCTGTGTTCAGAAGGAGTACTGGCTTCGGAAGAGCAACCATCAGTTTAATCATGTTCCCTGCTCTGACGCAGATTTTGTCTGTGCAAACAGAGAAGAGCAGGTTTTTTCTTTTTCTGAAAAAGTTCAAGATCGCTCTTTCAAAATAAACAGCACCATGGGAAGTGGATGCATGCCGGTCAATGAAATGGGAAACGATTTGATGTGTAAGCCACATGTGAAACTATTTTCTGCAAGTCTGAAGCTCAGGGTTCCTCAACGAGACCCTTCCTCATAGCTATGTCAGCACAGCTGGGTGCAAATTCAGGGTCAAATTCAGCCTTTCCAAGCCCTGGTTTCCGTTTTCACAACCTCAGAAAAGCCGGTAGAGGAATACACTCTCCAAGTGGCAGAACGTACCTTTCTTTATAGAGCTGTATTTTTAACAGCCTAATGCTTCTTTGTTTGTGTTTCTCTCTTGTGTTTCTGAATTAGTTTTAGAATCGAAAAGATCTGCTTCAGGTTGGAATCTGGTTTGACGTTCATCGGAGCAGGAATGAAAAAGGATGATTAAAAGGTTCCATTCTGAATAGAAGATAAGCTCAACCTGCCTGTGAGGGGTGGGTGAATCTCATATTGTGTAATACTAGTAGTTCAGGCTCCTGAAGTGCTTTTCCTGCTAACCTTAGAGAGCTGTGAAAACAGCACCGGGAGATAAATCCGCTGACGTGCTTCTAGTTTCCCTGTACAATCACTTCTGGGGTAGGAAATGGGGCTGGCGAGTACTGCCCCTGCCACCAGGCAGCCCTGTTAGTGTGAGAAGGCCCTACAAGGGTGTAAAGTATGCGTTAGAGCTGCCTGCATTCATTGCTGGTTGGTAGCTGGAGGAACGGGTGGATTTGTGAGCTGACTTAGGGCCAGAGGTAGGGAACAGAGCACGGGGGCTGAATCAGTGGGGTCTTCCCTGTGCCTGATTGATTTGCCACGGATGGGACGGTGGGAAGGCTCTCGAACACAGGCGTCGTGGCTGCTGCTGAAGGGTCTGCAGGCCTTCCGATGCAAAGGCAGCTGCTGTAGGCCAGGTACTGCTCTCCTCCGAGCCTTTGGAGAGCTAAGCTGGATGTCGGCGATCCTGATAGCCCGGGGCATAGGGAGGTGCTCTTCCCCTAGGGAAGAAGCCTAGGGAGATCAGAGAGCCCCCACGTTGGTTTTGTAAATCCAACAAAGCGTCACTGTGTTGTGTTGCTGGACTTGGTTTTACTACCGGGCCATGAGCTACTGGTTGCTGCTGCTGCTTGCCTAGAGTGATTTTGTCCATCTTGGCAGAGATCCGAGCTCCGCTTTCTTGGTGCTGCTCAGGTGCTTCCTAGGAGCCAGCCCAGCCCAGGCAGAGCGGATGAAGGGGGAAACGGTGTGTGGCAGGTCCCGCAGCTGTAAGCTTCGGAGTGCCTGCGAGCTTCCTGATCCACCCTACCCTAGTTGCCATCCTAGAGCAGAGTCTGTTCTCCATCAGAGCCCAAAGCAAGTGGCACAGCGGATCCTGCTGCTGACCACCCACGTGTCTTTGCTGTAGGTTACTGCTTCACAGGAGATGGTGCTTACAGGACCAAGAAAGGCTATTACCAGATGACGGGACGCACGGATGATGTCATTGACGTCAGCGGGCACAGGCTCGGGACGGCAGAGATAGAAGATGCAAGGGTAAGTTCCAAGCAGGTAGATGTCCCTTGACAGGGCATGTCTGTGGGGCAGGGTGGCCCTTTGAAAGAAGCTTTATGAATTTAGACAAGCGCAGGCTCTGTTGCCTTTGAACCCCTGCCCCTGCATACACACAGCTTGATGCATGATGCAGAATGACTAGCAACTGTGCAAAAGGAAACAGACCCTTATGAAGGAGACGACGAATGGGCAAGCGAGAGAGGTGTCACTTCGTGGGCAGTCCCTGCAGTCGAACTGTCAGAGCTGTGTTTCCTCTCCGGGACGTTGTACTGTTGCAGTTGTAATTTTGGATGCTGGTGGAGTCTCCATAAGGGATTGTCTCTCCCGTTTGCTCCTTCCCCTCCCTTCTGCTAACACCTAACCTCTTCTTCCCAAATCTGCGGTTCTTGCTCATCTGAACGAGCTGAGTATGCCTAAGAATTCGGCAGTGTTAAACATGAAGCGACCTTGATTCATGTGAGCTGCAAAGCAGGCCTGTCATTTGGAGAGAAAATAATATTAGCGCAGGGAATTGACAACAAAAAGTGCTCAGAGTATTTCTCTTCAAAGCTTGCCCTGAGTATTTATTTCTCTATTACGTGCCTTGCCTGCAAATGGCACTTAAATGTAACATTTGATAAACCTGAGCTGTGTTCGCATGGCACACCGGATCCTACTGTCCCCTCTGTGGGTAAATTTTTTGTCTGCGTGGGTTTCTGACCGTAGATAGAGGATCCAGTTCCTGTCCCACTCCGCGGATGTGTGTGCATGTGTATATTGAAATGTATTAATCTGCTTGGATTGCTCTGTGATGTTTTCTTTCGTATTTTACTCTGATTTAAGATAGCATAATCCGGTCTTTGGTGTGGGATTCAGATATGCAATTTCTTTTAGTCTGTACAGCCAAATTGTCTCCTTACTGCAGAAGACTGTTAAACTCTGAAGTGTGCCAATAAATCACTGTTGTGTAGCATAAGAATAAGAATATGCATTTGGCAAAACAACCCTTCCCCCCTTCTGGAAAGACGAGGAGGTCTGATGCTTTCTGCCTTCTGGTGTGCTTTGGGCACTTGTAAACAGCGGTCGAATGTGGACTGTGATGTTGACAGCTTCACTTTTGCTCTGCTGGCAACAGTTCCCTGTGGCACAGAGCAATGGAGGACTGGTTTTGCTTGTGATTTGGCCATGGCCCGTCACCACTTGGGACCGCAGCCGTGCACGCACAAGAGCACAGACAAAGAAAGAGAAAGCAGGTTTCGAGCTGGTGCCAATTCAGCTTGGTGTGCAGTGGGCTTAGCAGTGTGTGTAAGAGTACTTATTGGTGTGTTTAAAAGCAGGGCCAATCCAGTGAGTAACTGCTACTCCCAGAGACGTGGGCATGGCCGTGGCCACCAGCTGACGATGCAGTAGGAAGGCGGCATCGAGCTTTCCTGTTGTGCTTTCAGCAGGATCTGCCAAGGGGAGAGTGAGCTACGGCAAGGTGTTTTGTTCCTAGAGCAACTGGCGCCAACTCTACAGGGCTTTTTGCAGTTGTTATGCTCTGTGTCTTTTTGTTTCACTTTTTGTGAAGGCTGATCACCCTAAGGTCCTTGAGACAGCTGTGATTGGGTATGCACACAAGATCAAAGGAGAAGGTATGTGAGAAGCAGTGTTCTGACATGACACCTCCGTACACTTCCCTTAATTTCTGAGCTAGGTTTTGTGTTCGGAGGTGCCTAGGGAACGGGAGGACAGTTATCCTTAGGTTGACTGGTGTTGCAGCCCCAAGAGGCAGACACAGCCATGAAAATAACTGCATGTTCCTAAGCTGGGGGCAGGTATTCCTCCCTAAACTGTTTTCGCACATAGTATTTATGTATGTGGTAGAGCTTCCTTAAAAAGGATTGTGCTCAGAGATGCCACAACCTTCAGTGTCACTGAGGGGCAGAGTGGCACTTTCCACTGCCCAGCCATTTTGCATTGACAATTGGCATCAACGCCAGATCCCAGAGCACTGGCTGTTCCTGTTGCGTAACTCTGAGAGCTGTTCAGCCTGGCCCTGGGAGCACTGATGAACTCCAGGCTCTGTTTCAAGCCTGCTCACCTTTCAGCAGCTGCCTTTGCACAAAGCTGCCCCTTAGCTGCCCCCCAAGGCCTGTCTGCATCCGTTCCACTCTCTGCTTGGAGGCAGTGACCAGACCGCTTCTTTGAGGGGCTCTGCTTTAGTCCCATGCTGGAAAGGTGGACACCAAGACACAGGTTACAGCGTACAACAGGAGCAGGCAAGGGTGGCTCATTCAACTTGGAAGAGCCCAGGACATCCTCCGTGGATTGGAGCAGCTCCCAGAACTTGCAGGTTTGCAAGGCAACACCTCTGTTTCCCTGTGTTTGGGGGTCTTCGCTTGCTTGTTTGTTAATGCTTTGGAGTTTTGTAGCCTGCTGGCCTGATCACGTAGCAAAATGTGAGACCTGCTAGCGTCTCTGTTCAGTGCCTGAGAACTCTTTACCAGGCTCAAGTCTATGCTAAAGGCTTTGAATCTGCTCCTAAGTCCTTTGCAGGAAGCTCAGCCAAGACATTTAACATTCTTCTGGATATGAAGGCAGGCATGTAGTCTGCCAGCTATACTCAGGCAGAGAGAAACATCAGCAGACAGGAGTTATCCCTTGAGTAGGAGACCCTGTCGCTGGCGTGCAGTATTGTGTGCTTTATATGCCTGCCCTGTAAAGGGGAATATGAATGTCTGTTCCGGTAATGTGTTGAGATCTGTGTCATCATCAGTGCCTGAGTTTTCAAGTGTTACTAGCTTTCTAGTGCAATAGTGAACAGCTTATGCAGGACCTGATTCTCCAAAGAGCTGTGCGTCCTGCAGAACCCAGCCTGGACATACACAGCAATGAGTAAATGGGGAACAAAGTCCCCTCAGATAAGAATAAAATTTGTAGCACAGGGAACTGATGCTAGTAACACTCCTTTCCTTGGACATAAACTAATGTGCTCAATGGTCTGGTATTTCCCAGGAGCCTCAAAGGAGCTGTGGCCGTGAGATAGTGTGCCAGCTTAGGACAGTTCAGCCAAATTGCCTTGTGTTTTCCAGCAGGACCCAGGTTCTAATAGAGGTGCATCTTTCCCTTCTCTGCAGGTGGTGAAACATCTTCCTACAACCCGATCAGAGATCCTCATGAGAAGGCTGCTGAGGAAGGTAGTCACTGAACAATCAAACAACGTGGGAGATGTCACCACACATGATGGTCCAAGTGTTGTCAAGGAGATATTGGATGCTTAGCAGAAATACATGGAGAAGAGTTCCTCCTAGCAGATGGCTCTGGAATCTCTCTCCTCTGGAAATGCGGAAGGTCTCAAATAACCAGCCAAACGACATAGTTCTCTCTTGGTGTTTTTTAAAAATCTCTCTGTTCCCTGCTAGGGGAACAAGATTTTCCGCTCCACAGCGTATTTTGAGATGCACAGAGCTAGGAGCAATCTGCAGTTCTGCACAGTCAGTGAGCTCCCTTTCATTCCTTTTAGGGCTGATGTAGAGCAGCCATTGGTGGTTTCCATTAGCTATGATGCAGTTTAATACTAGCTGAAGCAAGATGCAGACGTTAATGGTTCTCATTGTAATGTTACTGTACAGGGAAATGTCTTTATACAATACCTCTGCTGTTTTAAAAGAAGCCCTGGAATACACTTCCCCAATTTTTCCTTCAACTTGGGTATCCAAGTTTAAGTAGCTGTATTTCACTGCAACTGTGATGCCTTTTCAGCAATGCTGGATATTCTAGTAGTTGTTTCACATGTGTTATTAGGGAAATAAGAAGGACATTGCTAGTCTGCTAATTCTTTCTTGTGTTTACCTAGTCGTAAACACTTGTGTTTACCTCCTTCGGGTTTCCTCGTAAGGATTGTGCTGGGACTTGCCAGAGAGGGTGGGCTTGTGTCCCTTCATGTCCCACCTAGGCAACCCAGCACTAGCACTTCCAGCCGCAAAACTGAGCTACAAAGCCTACTGCTGGGCTCCCTTCCACGTCCTCCGGGCACTGCCAGTTGCGTACAAGGGGTCTAGTCCCATGTGTTTTTATTCTGCTTTGAGAACCTGAGATCACCAACTGGGTTTGTGAAATAACTGTCCTCTTCCTTATCAGTGATGACAACTGGATCAGCTGTAGGAATGGACTTCACCACTTCCTTGGTCTTCCAAGTTTTTTCTCTTTATAAACCACCTGTGCAAACACTGCGCTGCCCAGGAGAGGGTGAGAGAATGTGTGGATGATGCTAACGAGACCTGCAGTGAAATAAATGAGATTCCTCTTTTTTCTTCCAGAGGACTTGCTTGGAACATCTGTTTGAAAAGGGAAGGTGTTAGCATTATGTTCAGCCCGAGTCCTTCATGAATGCTGCTGATCTCAAGTGGCTTAGTATTTCTCCTGTGTTCATAAACAAATGCTTCCTGGCTATTCTGCCTTGTTAACTTAGGTGAAGCGCATGGGAGAGAAGGAGGAATGTCTGGAGAATGAAGCCAAGGTGAATATGTATTTGTCTTCACTCAGAAACATCCAAAATGCTTTCTTGTTAGCCTGCTTGAATATGACACAGTAACAAAAGAACTGAAAGTCTTCATGGTGGGGCTGAGGTTTCCCAATGGTGTCCAGCTCTCTCCTGCGGAAGACTTTGTCCTGGTGCAGGAGACAGCCATGGCTAGTATCAGGAGGTGAGTATGACTTAGCTGAAATTATTGGTACTCTCTGTTTAGAGATGGTGTGAATAAATGAGTTGAATGACAAAAGAAATCCTACACTCTCTTCATGCCTAGTTAGCAACGGCAAAGAAGGTGGCCTTCCTCAATACTTAATTTTTTTCTTTCACTGTAAACATCTGGACTGCATAATCTTTCCATCATGGGCTCCTTGAGCACAGTGAGTAAGCTGACTTTTTCTGGGGAGAGGAATGCGGCTCTGCTGCATTTCCCTGTACCAAAACAAGGAAAAAAATAAATTCTTTTTATTTTTTGAAGTGAATTCCTTTTGGGACTTTTATTTATTACTTAGACTGCTTGAGTTAAGATGTCCTAATCCTACTATCTGTAACTTTCAGGTATTATGTGTCTAGTCTAATGAAAGGTGGAGCAGATATGTTTGTTGAGAATATGCCTGGTCTTCCAGATAATATCAGGTTAAGCAGCTCTGGAGGACATTGGGTAGCTATGTTAGCTGTCCAGCCCAATCCTGGATTTTCTTTGTTGGACTTCTTGTCTGAACAACCATGGATTAAAAGGATGATATTGAAGGCAAAAAAAAAAAAAAAAAAAAAAAAGACATTAAAAAAATCACCTTTAGTATAGGAATGGAAGTGATAAATACTCGTTTACTTGTTTGTCCAGTTTCTTCCTCTTCACAGGAAGATTTTTAATTTTTTTGTAGTGCCGTGGTTAAAACTGTTGTGGTTGTGCCCAGGTAGAACGGTCCTTATATATTCATAGGCAGTAAAACTAACATTTGCTTCTCTGAGTAGCAGGTACACAGCTCTTAAGTTGCCTTCCATCCTGATCTCAGGAAAGAAAAAGGGATTGTCTCTGCCCTAGCCGTGCAGCAACACAGAATCTGCATTTGGATATGTGAAGATTCCACCTTTGTACCCAAAGTGCCTGAACTACTTATTGCCAGGCGTCTGGAGAGCATTTGGGAAGTCTGACCTGTTCTAATGACTACCCTAGGCATCCTAGGAGGCAGTGTGTATGTTATGTATGCTGCTAGGTGACACTTTGTTCTGACTCAGTATGCCTGTTGTTATGTCACACCCCCCTTTAGGATGAAGATGAGCAAGAATAATGTATTTTGTAAGGGATATCTGATGCTAAAGAAATGGCATGGTGCTTTTTAAACAATACAGAGACTTGAAAATACTTCCGTTCTCAAAAAAAAAAAAAATCAACAAGCAGTGTTTGGGATGGAAGTGCCATTTCAGCTAAACAAACTCTGTGCTGTCCCTGTAAAACCTGTTGTCTCTCCTGGTGCAGTGCAGGAGCCTTAACAAACTGATGCTATGGGGAACAGAGCATGATGCCTGCTGCTTGACATCAGCTGCACCAGAACAAGCTGATGTCTCCTGCATGGACATCCTTTCAGCCTAGTGCTGAAGTAGAGTACGCTTCTGCTGGTCTTTTTTTTTTTTTTTTTTTTTTAAGTTGGCTTTTCAGATGTTAATGGTTAAGCCTGTGTAATAGTGCTTACTCCAAATGTGTGCTTATGTTGTTAGCTGCTTCTTCCAAGGAGTGTGGAATGGTCTTTGACTGTCTAAGTGTCTGAGATCTAATTGTGGAGAACAAAATCTTTTCTTGTTAATTTTCTTTTTTTTCTTTTCTTTTAGTTGCTGAGTCAGGGAAGTGTGGCAAAGTTTGTGCCCAAATATAGCCTTGTTGTTGAACTTAGTGAGACAGGATCCTACAGAAGAAGCTTTCGTGATCCCAATGGTGTGACGGTAGCTTATGTTAGCGAGGCACATGAGCACAATGGATGTCTTTACCTGGGCTCCTTCCGGTCTCCATTTATTTGCAGACTTAGTCTTCAGCATGTTTAACTGTCCATCCATGATAAAGTGCCACTGTCCTCTAATATTCCAGAGGTACGAAGGAAGCACGTGCTTGAGGCAGCGTGTGACCAAGGACAAAAAGTGAAAGACAGTCTGTTAACGTGCAGTAGTACTGTTCTGTTGCCCTAGGAAAAGGTACGACTTGCTGTACCTGACCTCTTCTTTGGTTTGACTGCTCTTGCTTTGGAGTTGACATGCATAATTATTACTATCTGAGGAGCATGGTGGGGTATTTTCATACGGTTATATGCCCCTTAAAGAAAATCCATTGCTTTTCCGCACCCAGCCCTGTTTGGAGTCATCTTAGACATCATCTGTCACCTGTAGTGCAACTGTATGTCTGAAGATGAATGTGGACTGGAAGGGCCCCTGTAAAATCTAGCGATAGTGGCCATGGAAGGCTTTGGTGGAAAATCTTGGAATGCAGTAGTAGCTCATGGATGCTTTCTGGCGTCTCCAGAGGAGATGGTTTACTTCATCTGTTAACAGATACTCCGCTTGGTAAATCCAGAGAATGCTTTTCTGTCAACTACTACAAAGGCAAGACTGTTCTGTTACATTTTAAATAAGAAGTTTTGCATCTTGAAGAAGGGGTTACTTCAGCTGCTCTGTGATTTGGTGGATTGATTCCTGCTCTGGGACTGAAGACTTTGTTGCTCTCTCTTCTTCTGCCCCTGGGTGACAGTCAAACATAAACTTACGTTATTGCTCCACTTCCTCACCTTTGAAAAGGCAATAATCAAGATTTGCTTGATCTAGAATGAAAAGCACCAGAGAAGGGGCAGATGATGTTAAAAATGTCATCTGCTTTCACTGGCCTTCTGCGCTTGTCTTTATTAATGGAGGGGTATGCAAATGGCAGTGATTCTTTTCTGTCCGTGCTTCTGTCCCCTTGTTCTGTGTTACTAGCAGGCTGCAGCAGTCCTGTGGTAAGTAGCGGATGGTTGCTGGGTCAGGCTGACTTGTTCCTGTCCAGGCCAGGGGCTGCAAGCCCTTTTGCTTAACCTGGTGGTTCCTGGATTCGGGAGGGAGCTCAGTAAGCGGCAAAAGAAGCCTAGTAGCTGAGTTGCTGCAGGCTCTGACCTTTGGTCCAGCTGAGCTCTACCTGAATAGTTTGTGGGCAGAGATGGAGTGATCCTGTGGTAAGTTGGGCAGGCTGGAGAGGTGTGACTGCCTGAGCGGGGACAGACTTGTTGCTGTGTGAGCTCTGAGGAAGGGCTGAGAGGCGGGGGGCGGGATGAGAGGTGGGGGGCGGGACAGAGAGCTGGGGGGGCGGGACAGAGAGCCAGGAGGGCGGGACAGAGAGGCAGGGGGCGGGATGAGAGGCAGGGCAGCATGAGAGGCAGGGGGGGCGGGATGAGAGGCAGGGGGCGGGATGAGAGGTGGGGGGCGGGACAGAGAGGCAGGGGGCGGGACAGAGAGATGGGGGCGGGATGAGGGGCAGGGGGAGGGACAGAGAGGCAGGGGGCGGGATGAGAGGTGGGGGGGCAGGACAGAGAGGCAGGGGGCGGGATGAGAGGTGGGGGGGCGGCACAGAGAGGCGGGGGCGGGATGAGAGGTGGAGGGGCGGGACAGAGAGCTGGGGGGGCGGGACAGAGAGCTGGGGGGGCGGGACAGAGAGCTGGGGGGGTGGGACAGAGAGCCAGGAGGGCGGGACAGAGAGGCAGGGGGCGAGATGAGAGGCGGGGTGGGATAAGAGGCAGGGGGCGGGATGAGAAGTGGGGGGGCGGGACAGAGAGGTGGGGGCGGGATGAGAGGCAGGGGGCGGGACAGAGAGCTGGGGGGCGGGACAGAGAGCCAGGGGGTGGGACAGAGAGCTGGGGGGGCGGGACAGAGAGCTGGGGGGGCGGGACAGAGAGCCAGGAGGGCGGGACAGAGAGGCAGGGGGCGGGATGAGAGGCGGGGTGGGATAAGAGGCAGGGGGCGGGATGAGAGGCAGGGGGCGGGATGAGAGGTGGGGGGGCGGGATGAGAGGTGGGGGGGCGGGACAGAGAGGCGGGGGTGGGATGAGAGGCAGGGGGCGGGACAGACAGCTGGGGGGCGGGACAGAGAGCCGGGGGGGCGGGACAGAGAGCCAGGAGGGCGGGACAGAGAGGCAGGGGGCAGGACAGAGAGCCAGGGGGCGGGACAGAGAGGCAGGGGGCGGGACAGAGAGGCAGGGGGCGGGACAGAGAGGCAGGGAGGGATGGACAGAGAGCCAGGGGGCGGGACAGAGAGGCAGGGGGCGGGACAGAGAGGTGGGGGGCGGGACAGAGAGGCAGGGGGCGGGACAGAGAGGCGGGGGGGGAAAGAGAGCCCCCCTTCAATGATTCTTTGAAGCACCAAAAGCCTTTCATCCTCTCCTTTTACCTCGCCTAAGGCTTCCTCGACTGAAAGACTTCTTTTCCTCACTGAATAGAGCCGGGATGCTCCAAAGCCTTGAGCAGGGTTTTGAACTCAGTCGACATGCTTGGGCTTAACTGCCGGGTCCTTAAGGGTGCAACATCCCTTGGCTCACCACCCACCCCGAGAACAGACACAAACCCGCTCCTCCTCCAAAGCGCAATTCACAGTGAGGGCTCCATTCAGGGCTCTCACTCACTCACGGCACAAACCGCTAGACGTGAAGGCTGAATTCAGACCTCAGGCAGATACATTCAGTCACTAACATGCAATACCGGCATCAAGACGTGACGGTAGCATCGTAGCTTTGCTTTTCTCTTCGGTGGAAGCATTGGCTTCAGCCACACTGCCAGTCTCCTTAACGCCTAACTAGTTGACACACCCAGTAGAAACACACTGAAGCCCCCACAGCCAAAGACAACACCACTCACCCAAGCCTCTAAAGAGCAGCACAACGCTAGCCGAGGTTGCAGGAAAACACCTGCTTCTACAAAACAGAGTTGGGCTGAAGATGTTCTGGGCAGTCCTTGCGCCATCACAGGCTCTTTACGTGCCTGGCACCCTGCCTGAAAAGAGCATTCGGGGGCACTCAAAACCTTAGGCTCTCTTTGCACCTTCCACAAAGACTTGGGTAACCAATCCCATTTGCTTCCAAGTGGACTGAAGCTATGTCTAGAAAGAATTGCACTCTCCACTCTTTTTCAACTGACTTTTAAGCTCCAGACCAGTTGAAAGAGAAGACGGCCACTGGACACTGGAGGGACAAAGAGGTGTGCAAGTAGCATTATGGACATTTGGCAGCATTACAAGGACACGCAACGCAGGAGTCGGGGAACTTGGTTTTGCTTGCATCAAGCTTTTTAGGATCCCTCAGCAAGACAAAAGATTCTCTTCACTAGAAATTTGACCATCACGTGCTGTAGGCACTCCAAACTGCGTGTTCCCCCGCTACTAACTGCGTGGGGAAAAGACGGGGGTGCGGGAAAAAGACGGGGGCACGGGGAAAGATGGGGGCGTGGGAACAGACGGGGCGCGGGAACCAACAGGGGCGTGGGAACAGACAGGGGCGTGGGAACAGACAAGGGCGTGGGAACAGACAAGGGCGTGGGAACACACGGGGGCGCGGGAACCGAGGGGGGCGTGGGCTGTTTTAGCTTTGGAATTTGCAGATTCAGGATGTGAGGATGCTCAGAAGGTCCCTGCAGTTTTCACCACAGAGCTGATGGCTGGAGAGTAAGACAGCTCTCCCTGTGTCTGATACTAGACGGTTTACTCAAAATTCCCAGAGCCCCACTGTTACATGACTGTCTTTAAGCTTGTTTGTTTGTTTGTTTGTTTTTCCTGAATGATGATAACTTGGGGTTCTTAAGTGACCAGATCCAAACCCATAGGCAAATTGACGTTTCTTCTTTCTATTAGGTTGGCATGTGTTGCTCACAGGTGGGTATGCAGCAGAGCACCCATCCTGTGGGTTTGGGGCTGGCAGTACGAAGGTGAGAGACAAAAGGCAGGGAAGAGAGCAGGAACCAGAGTGTGGTGATTGCTACAGAGGGTTTTTAGCAGCAGGCCTGAGCTTACTTTGGCCATGCTCAGCACTGCCTGACGTGTGTTAGTGCCTCACCCAAATCGAGACAACTGCAAAGAGCCCCTAGTACCTCAGGTTGGTGGCGGGAGTGTGAAACTGATACGAGCCCCACCGAGGCCCTCTGGAGTCTTTAAAGGCACCGAGGTGCTTGTCCCAAGGACAGAGTGCAGGCTGTGCCCTTGGCCCTACTCATCCCCTCTCCTTTTTTCTCTTTATCCTCCTGTGAGCATGGCCCACAAAGCCTCCTCTTCATCCCTTCCTCAGGCTGGGGGTAGGGAAGTACTGCTCTTGCCTCCTCCCCAAGGATACTTCTCCCCACCTCTGTCTCAAGGAGGGAAGGCAGAGCAAGTGCAGCCTGTTCGTCCTCCTTCCTGAGGTCAATGAGAGATGGCAGCAAATGGATCCCTTCCCGTACTGCTGTGCTCGAGTGGCTCCTGTAACCCAAGAACAGCAGGAAAAACGCAGCCCATGAGGTCTCTGCCTGAGTAGGACAGATGGCCATCTAAATACTGCTCAGTGGCAAATGGCTTTCCAGCTAAGTGGAAGCTGCTCAAGAAATAACTCTCTTTTCATAACAGAGGAACATTATGTTTTTGTCCAAAGGAAAATACGCTGCGAAGAAACTTGTTATTTAAAAAAAAAACCCCAACCCTCTGAAAACCAAAGAAAACAAGGTCTCATGGTTGATGCACACTTGCACGGAGCAACTATTTCTTGCCAGGCACTTGTATCCTACAGGTATCATGGTTTGAGTGTTTGACTACCTGAGCTCCATGCTGGTGCATTCAAAGCTTTCTTGCTGATGCAGCTCACATCAGCAACAGTGGAGGAAATCAACAGCCACAAAGGAAGAAAGAAAAAACTGAACTCTGAAGAGGGAACAAGGTATAGAAAGAAGCAGGAGATGCTGATGTTTCAGGTCCTGCCTGTGTCTGAGCTTTTGAAATTCATAAGGACTCAGCTGACACTCTACAAACAAAAGTACATTTCCCTTCACTCAGTTTTTAAATTCTCCAGAGGTCACAGATGTTGCAAACAGACAGTTCTTGGTATTAGCTCTGTTGTACGTGGTGAATGCATACCGCACTCCCCACGCTTGTGCAAAAAATTGAACAGTCAAAGCAGAATCTAGTTATACATTCCAGATATAACTACTGCTCGGTTCAATATATTCGTCCCCTGGTATTGTTCCATAGCCGCTTTCATCAATAGACATGAACAGTGCAATACACAGTAAAGGTAAATTGGTATTCATATGGTTATGTAGATTTGATGACTCCCTAAGCAAACCGTCAATGGAAGTCCTCTGGAAGGGATGAGCTTCCACATTTCTCTCTCAGCAAACTGGCTGCAGATGGGGTCAGAACATTGCAGAGGCTGCCCCATTCCCAGGAGAAGCTGGGAACCTGCTTCAGCTGTTGCTCTGACTCGTAGGTTTTTCTGTGAAGTACGTACGTGCAGCTGCTGCAGGGGAGAAGCACCCAGCGGATACAGGACGTATGGATCTTGAAAGCTTGTCTGTTCTGTGGGATTTTGGAACATGTTGAAACGCTGGTTTTAATTGGGAATGAATGTAAACATTTGCTAGCACACTGAAGTGCTTCCATAGTCGGAGTCACTGCTTCGAGAAAACTGAGATACTGAAATGCACGTGACAAGGAGGAGAAAAAGCTGTTGTTAATAACTCTCTGAGAAGCAGAAAACTGAAGGCTGGGAGTTTGTGCATTCGGGCCTTGTTTACCTTGCCCTTCTGATTTGTGCCTGCTAAAGAAGGTGTAAGCTTCTGTTACTGTAATAAAAAGCAGCTGTTGTTTCAATTGCATACATTGATAGCTACAGCAGTTAGTTACAGAGTTGCTAACAACCATACTCTGACACCCAAAGCACAACAGACTTGTTCTGAAGGCTTTATATGAATGTACAACTTTTAAACATGGCACTCCTTGAAAACATGGCTTGTTCAACAGTGGGTGAACTTGCTCCTGGCTGGTAAACTGCAGAGCGCGAAGAGGTCAGGCTGCCAAAACCCGAGCGGGTGCTCTCGGAGAAAATGCCCATCGATTCTAAAAAGGCAAATGTGGCATGCTTTTGAAAACCTGGTCCACAACACAACACAACACAACACAACACCACAACACCACTGTTTTAAAATAGCATTAACACCACCATGAAGACGAACCCGGGTGGTGAATATTTGCATACAATCTCTGGGTGCATAACAATTCGCTGGGGAGAAGGGACATGCTATTAATATAAACAACTATATGTAAATGAGCCTTTCCCTGTTTTCAATATCCCTGGGTACCTGAGACGTTGGCTAGAGACCTACACGGCAGCCCCAGCCCCTGGAGTGGCGGCTGGAGGATGGGCAGGTCGAAGGACCCTGATGGGAGCCCTGCAGGGCCTCAGACATGGGGCCAACGGGCACCTTCCCTTGTCACACAGAGCATCTCATGGGCTGGAAAAGGGATGCTCTGGAGGGTTTCGGGCAACCCTCTGGAGAAGAGCTTCTCCCCGCCCCTCTGCCAGGGGCTTTCTCAGCTCTGGGGCCCTTCCCAAGGACAGCCCCACCAGGTGGGCGCAGTCAGCATTGCAGGCAAGAACAGGCAGCAGCCACAAGAGTCAGCACTGGGGGAGAGCTGGGACCCCGGAGAGCCTCCCAGGGTCCCCAGTGCCAGCCTGGCCCCGTGTGTGTGAGACAGTGCCCAGAAGAGTGGTTTTGTATCCCTTTTCCCAAAGAGTTAAATTCCCCTTAAAGCAGTAACCACTGGACCCACTTGCCGGACTGCAAGATATCCAACAGATACTTTTGGAAATGTCTGTGATTTCCTGCATTTTTCCTGAAAAAGGCAGGTTTTTAACTCTCTTAATCGCCTCTGTTTTAATCAAGGCGTTGCTCAGTATCAACACTTAAACCAGACGCATGACATCCAAAGCTGACTTGGGATCCTTGTTTTGCCATCTGGAGAGCCTTGCACACAAACTTGTCCCCGGCTGTGTTGGCCGCTCGGTGGGTGAAGGTCACGGGTGACAGGGCAGGACTCCTTTCTGGTGCTCCTCCAGCCCTGTAGGCCAAGGATAAAGCCCTAACACCCTCGTGTGATAAAGCCTTAACACCCCAGTGTGCTGCTCCATGGACATGAGGATTCCTGCCTAAGCTCACCACACGTTTCATTGCCATGTGGCTCTTGGCAGGATATGAACGGCTCTGCGGTGCTGGTGGTTCCTCCCCTCTTTCAGCAAAAACGGCAGATTTCCTTCCTGTTGGGCCTGCCTTAATTCCAGCGTCTTGGGGATTGAAAGCTGGAGCAGCATGTGTGCCAGAGACACTCCCGCTGCTTGGCTGGTGCCCACCAAGGGGAGTCTGTCTTCAGCCACGATGGTCATTTCCAGGGAAAAGAGCTTGTTTTATCGAGCAGGACCCTACAGGGAGAACAGGAGAGCAGGGATGCAGACCCAACATTTGCCACAAGTCCAGTGGAGCAGGTTGCTCAAAGGCAGCCCGCTGTGACTTTCTGTGCTGCTGGGCCTGTGGGGATGGTCGGGGGACAAAGGATTAAACCTGAGCTACCTACCTGAAATACAGCTATCGCTAGCCTCGGTGCAAGTGGAGCCAGGAGCTGGTCCTGAATCCCATCAGTGCAGATACGTGCTGGGAGACAGAGACAAGTGAGTCTGTAGGGGAAATTGGTGACTTGCACAGGCTTCTGCTGTCGGCCAGAGGGCAGCAAGTGCCAACGCTGCCTCCAGCCGTGCAGCTGCTCCCGCGTGGCCATGGGACGGGGCAGCTCTCAGAGCCCGGGGAAGAGCCTCTCACAGCTCCACTTCATCTCCTCTGCCAGCATCCGGGTCCAAACGCAAGACATTTGACAACCCCCCCTGCCTCAGGCACCCCTGGGTAGAGACATCTCACCTGAGGTTCAAGCGCCTCTGGCTTCCATGTTTCAGTTTTCAACTCCTGAGCTCAACAGGAAATAGTTCAATGTTTTTATAGAGATGTTCAAGATCTAGAGGAATTCAGATGATCCGGGAAAAAGAAGAAGAAAATTGGAAAAGGATTCCCCAAAGTCTCCTTTGCAAAGAAAGGGCAAAGGCCAATCAAGCCTGGATGAACGGGGGGACTGTTCAGAGCCCAGACCAACACAGGCAGACGCTGAAGGCTGTCTCCCCTCCCTGCAGTAGCTGAGCTGCCTGGAAAAGCCTGTTTCAAAACAGCCAAGGAAAGAAGGGCACGAGGAGTGACTCTGTCCCGAGCAAAGCACACTCTGCTCCACTCCCCCTCCACTGTGCTGGCGCTCAGGCCAGGCTGCTCTGCTCAGCTGCGCGCTTGCTTGTGATGTGAAGGGGAAATTCAAGCTGTAACCGCTCAGCGGTGGTCATTTGTGACCAGGGGATGATCTGGCATGGAGGGCGAGAAGCGGTTAAGCAGGCTGGGAGCAGGAATGCCAGAGCCAGAAGGACTCCAGGTCAGGGAGGGAAGTTTCCTCAGCGCCCTGTTTCTTGTGAGACTTCCAAGTGTGCAGGGTGTAAGGGCCATCCCTCCAACAGTCATGCCAACTTTTGTCAAGTTCAGGTTTTCCGCAGCCAACAGAATTAAAGGCGAGTAGGAAATGTCGTTGTTCCCTGGCCACTGATGGTGCTATTTATAATCTGCCCAGCTGTGCGCATTGCCTTTTATTCAAATACAGTTCCTTCCTATGCTCCTGCCTGGCTGCCAAAGTTTGCTGGAACAGAGTGCTTATACAAGGCAGCGTAGTCATTACAGCCAGAAATGCCATGCCATACCATCCGATTCGAGTGGTTTGTTTGCATCTGGCTATTAGGAACACCACCACCATGTCTGTGGATTTCTTGAGTTGTAGGTAAAGCTAGTTACAGTCCTTCAGGTTGGGCTGACGTATGAGGGATGTTGGGTTTCATGAAAGCATGCGCTAGTTGCATTTGTCCTCCTGCAACACATAGAATATCAGGGGAGGAAACAGAATCCCCCAGAACAAATACAAAGCTAATTCCCACCCCAAAGCATCAGGTTTTAGAATAGCCCCAGAAGACTGAATAGGTTGACATTTTTCTTCTGGTTTGAATTGTTGTTGTTTTCATTCTGGGGTAAGGACTTTAATGTGCAGTTATTTGATTGGTTTGTTTACTCATTGGTTTTATCATCTTTTTTTCAGTGCCCTCACAGAACAGACAGATCTCCTGTACGCATCCGTGCAGCTGTCGTGGTTTAACCCCAGCCAGCAACTAAGCACCACGCAGCCGCTTGCTCACTCCTCCCTGCCTCCCCCGGTGGGATGGGGAGGAGAATCGAAAACAAGTGAAACTCGTGGGCTGAGATAAGAACAGTTTACTACTTGAAATAAAAATACAATAAAATAAAATGATAATAATAATAATAATAATAATAATAATTTGTAATGAAAAGGAAGGTAACAAAAAGAGTGAAATAAAACCCAACAAAAGACAAGTGATGCACAATGCAATTGCTCACCACCTGCTTAAATCACTGCTTAAATCACTAACCCCCTAACCCCTAACCTAAGCCCCTAAACACTAAATTCTAACCCCCTAACGCCCAAACCTGCTAACCCAAACCCCCTAACTCCCTAACCCCCTAAACCCCTAACCCCCTAACCCTTAAGACTAAGCCCCTAACACTTAACCCTAACCCCCTAACCCCCTAACCCTCACTCCCAAACCACCTAAACCCAAACCCCCTAAACACCTAACCCTCTAAACCCCTAACCTCTAGCCCTAACCCCGTAACACTCTAAACACTAACACCCTAACCCCTAACCCCCTAACCCCTAAACTCTAACCCCCTAACCCCCTACACCATAACCCTAAAACCTAAACCCCTAAGCCCCTAGCCCCTAACCCACTAACCCCATAACTGCCTAACCCCCTAATCCTAACCCCCTAACCCCCTAAACCCCCAAACCCCTAACTCCCTAACCCCCTAACCGCTAATGCTAACCGCCTAACCCCCAACCCCTAACCCCCTAAACCCTAACCTAACCCCCTAACCACTAACTCTAACCCTCTAAACCCCTAACCCGCTAACCCTAACCCCCTAACTCCCTAACCCCCTAACTCCTTCACTCCCTAACCCCCTAACCCCCTAAACCCTAACCTAACCCTCTAAACACTAAACTCTAACCCCCTAACCCCCTAACCTGCTAACCCTAACACCCTAACCCCTAACACCCTAACCCGTAACCCCCAACCCCCACGCCCGCACCCCCCAACCCCCCACCCCAACCCCCCCCCACCCCCCACCCCCCAACACCCCCCACCCCCCCAGCCCCCCCCACCTCCCTCACCCCTCCCAACCCCCCCACCCCCCCGCACCCCCCCCAGCCCCCCCACCCCCCCAACCCCACCCCACCCCCCCACCTCCCCACCCCCCCAACCCCACCCCACCCCCCACCCCCCCACCCCCCACCCCCCCCCACCCCCCACAAGACAATTGTCTTGTCCATTTTTGCTTTTGGCTCATCCTGCTCTTTTTTCTCCCGAGTTAAGCAAGAAAGAGGGATCTGGGAGAGGGCTGGGGCTGGAGCGGGTGGGTGCTGGGGGGATCCTCTGCCTGCGGATGTCCTCTGCGCGTGGGTGCTACGGGGGACGGTGCTGGACCGGCGGGTTATGGGTAGCCGTACGGATTGGCTATCTCCATGTCGGTCTCCCTCTGCACAACAAGCTGCAGCTGTGCCAGTGACATCTGCAGGGCCGCCCGCTCGCGCTCGTCCTGGGCCAGCTTCTTCCTGCGCTCCCGGTCGGGCCGCTGCTCGGGTGTGATGGGCACCGAGTCCTCCTGCTGCTGCAGCGGGGTGGGCGCAGCGTGAGGTCCCGCCAAGGCCCGAGGGATAGCACGGAGTCGGCGGCAGGGCACGGCAGGCGCGGCAGCATGCGCAGCTGCTGCGGCTGCCCCTCCCGTGGGGTTGGGCCCCCCGTGGGCGAGAGGCGCAGCCAGCTCGGCTGCTTGGGTTTGGCAGCGGCCCCGGTGCACGCCTTGCTGCTCGATGCTGCCGCCGGTGCCGTCTCCTTCTTGCCATCAGGCGGGGGCTTGGAGGCAGCCGGCCCCGCGCTGGGTGTCGGGGCCGCCGGCAGGTGCTTGGGGAGCCTGCGGGGCACGCCGGGTCCGGCTTGTGGCTGCGGGTCGGGCGGTTGGCGCACCGGCCCCACCACCTTCACTCCTTGTCCCGGCGGGTGGAAGCTCCGGATGGAGTTGAGCAAGTGCGCCGTGAGGTGGGTGCGGGGCGTGCTCAGCGCCGGGGTGGGGGTGCTGTTCGTGGGGACGCCATGAGCAGCCTGTCCGGGCCCTGACAGCAGCGTCGCCGGCGGGCAGCAGCGCTGTGTCGCCTGTTCCATTGAACATATCGCAGCCCCCGGGCAGCGGGGAGCCGTAGCTTCAAATGCCGGGGCCGGGGGACCGGGGCAGGTGAGGGTTAAGGCCTCCACGCTGTGGGGTTTTGTTGGACCGGCTGCATGAAACCTGTCCCCTCCCGCTGCGCGAAGGACCTTTGCCCCCTGGCGTCCCCGCGGGTTCTAGGTCGCTTGGCGGGCCCATTGTCGCCGCTGGATGCTCTCGGCTTGGTGGTTCCTTCCTGTAGCCCGCTGCCGCCTGCCCCGGCGCCGTCCCCGTCCAGCTTCCCCCTGCCAGGGGTTTTTTCAGCGTTTGGCCGCCTGGCACACCACGGTCTTCTTTTTCTTCGGTGGGATGTTGTCCCGCCGGGAGGCCTCCTGCGTGTTGGGGGCGCTGGCTGGCGCGGGGCGCTTGGCCTTCTTGGCGCCTGCCTCTGCCGATCTGGGCACCAGCCGGCAGGAGACGACGGCTGGCGGCAGCGGCAAGCGGGTCAAAAGCACGCGGGGCTGCCGCTGCAGCGCCTCCTCCACCAGTTGGGCCGTGCGGGGCAGATGGCGCTGGGGGGCAGGCGGGGTCCTCGCTGGGGGACTCGGCAGCGGGATCTGCAGGGGGCTCAGCAGGGGAGTCTCCGGAGGACCCTTGATGGGATTCTTTGGGGGACTCTCCACAGGAGTGTCCTCTGATGTGGCTGGAGAACTCTGCGGAGAGCCCTCCTCGGAAGTCTCCAAGGGACTCAGTGGCAGCCAGGCGGGGAGGTCTGCTGCCACCCCGCCCTGCTTCCCCTTGGGGTCCTGCAAGGGGGAGCCCGCCACCCCCCAAAAGGGGTCGGTGTCCCCCAGCATCGCCGCCGCCAGGCGGTCCTCAGGGCAGTCGGCCTCCGCCCCGTACTCCAACAAGTCGGGGAGTTGGTTGAAGGAGGCGGTGCTGGCGAGGCTGTCGGGGACATCGGGGAAGGAGTTTTCGCCGTCCACCAGCATGACCGCCGCCACTTGCTCCTTGTTGCAGCCGCCCTGTGCCCTGTAGTCCAAGAGGTGGGGGAGCTTGTTGAGGGAGGTGGTCAAGTTGGGGAGGTCGGAGAGGCCGGGGACATCGGGGACGGTGTCCTCGCCATCCCCCAGCCCCACCAACACCGCTCGCTCCTTGGGGCAGCCGCCCTGTGCCACGTACTCGGAGAGGTCGGGGAGCTCACGGAGGACCTGGGCGGTCAAGCTGGGGACACTGGCAGTCAAGATGGTGTCCTCACTGTCCCCTAGCCGTGGCACCACCGCTTGGTCCTGGGAGCAGTCGCCGTCCGCCACGTACTCCGAGAAGTCGTGGAGCTCATTGAGGAGAGCGGTGCTGGCGAGGCTGTTGGGGAAATGAGGGACATCAGGGACGGTGTCCTCGCTGTCCCCCAGCCCCGCCGGCGCCGCTCGCTCCTTGGGGCAGCCGCCCTGCGCCACGTACTTGGAGAAGTCGGGAAGCTCGTTGAGGAAGGCAGTCAAGTCAGGGACATCGGGGACGCTGTCCTCTCTGTCCCCCAGCCCCGCCACCGCCGCTCGCTCCTTGGGGCAGCCGCCCTCCGCCACGTACTCGGAGAGGTCGGGGAGGTGGTGGAGGAAGGCGGTGAAGGTGGGGCTGTCGGGGACGTCGGGGACGTCGGGGACATCGGGGACGGTGTCCTGGCCGTCCGCGGTGTCGAGCCGGGTGAGCACATGGTTGACGGCGGTGTCCTGTGCCTGGTCAGGAAGGGCCTCGGCGAAGGCGGCCGGCCCCTGCTCGGGCAGATCCGCGGGCTTCACCACTGCTGAAAAAGCAAAGAAAGGCAACCGAGCCCCGGGACGATGCAAGCTTTCCTTAGCTTGGCCACCCACCTGTGAGCTCTGCCACCCCCCAAAACTCACCCTTGGGCTTTGGTGTGGTTCTGCCGGTCGGTGGAGCCAGGGCGGGCTGGTGGGGGCTGGCAGCAGGGACACTGTCCTCGATGGCCGCCCCGTCCTCACTGGAGGCCACTGAGGGCTTCTGGGCACTGCTGGGCAGGGTGTGGAGCACAGTGGGGCCCACATGCCCCCAGTGCTGAGGCGCAGGGCGGCGGGGTGGCAGGGGGCCGGGTCGGGCAGGGAGGTGCAGCGGGCAGGAGCCCGTGGGGTCCAGGGTCTCCCCCTGGACCACGGCCGCCGGCCCCAGCCCCCTTGGCTGGTGGGGCAGCAGCGTCCCCATCACCACGTGCTGTCCCCAGCCATAGGCAGGGGGACTGGGAGCAGGCACGTGTGGGAGCCGCGCCCCGCGGGGGAGCTGCACCCCAGAGGGGAGCTGCACCAAAGAGGGGAGCTGCACCCCGTGGGGAAGCTGCACCACGGGTGGGAGCTGCACCCCGATGGGGAGCTGCACCCCGCGGGGGAGCTGCACCAGCTGTCCCGAGGGTCCCAGGGGCCCTGGCACCCCATGCCAGATGCTGGCCTGCACCAGCTGGCCCGTGATGGGGTGAAGCTGGGCAGGCTGAGAGGACAGCGGCAGCCCCGGGACAGAGGGCAGCATGCAGGCACTGACCGGTGGCGGCATGGCCGGAAGGGTGCAGGTCACAGCGGGCACCTGCGATGCCATCGGCAGCTGGAGAGGGAACCTCTCTGTTGGGGGAAGCAAAGAGGGGTGATGAGGTGAGATAGTGGCGGGCAGAGCCGGCTGGGGGGTTACCTGGAGGGCAAGAGCACCAGGAGGAGTGGGAGCCTGCTGCTGTACCTGCCATGGCGGTTGGTCAGTGTGGGCTTTGTTGGGGGCAAAGAGCCTCCGTCCCCATGGCGATGGGTCAGTGTGGGCTTTGTTGGGGCAAAGAGCCTCCGTCCCCATGGCGATCATTCCGCCAGCACCTGCTTCAGCCAGCCTTGCGAGGGTTTGCTTTTTCAGCCCACAACAACTTCCCATCTCAATGATTTCCTATCCTGATGATGATTTCCTGTGCTGAATGATGGTTTCCCATCGGCACGATGGTTTCCCATCCCAGCGATGATTTCTCAGCCCCGTGATGGTTTCCTAGCCCAACCGTTTCCCATGCCCACGATTTCCCATCCCAAGCATGATTTTGGGGGGGAGGTGAATTTCCTGTGCAAGGGGAAGGGATGGGGCCGGCACCGGTGGCCCTGCGATGCCGACATGTGTGTGCTGCCCCATCGTGCCGTGGTGGTGGGGATGGGGGGGGTTGGGGTGCTTTTGGGTTGTTTTTGTCCTCCCCCTCTCTGTCCCGGGGGGGCAACTGCTGCCCGCAACTGTGGTGGAACGGGTGCTGGTACCGTGCGGCCATGATGGGGAGCTGTCACGAAAATTTGGCAGCTGGCCCGTGCCGACCGAGGAGAGAGGCAGGGATGCAAAGTATAGCATTGCAAGAGGAATTCTCGCATTCGTGCGCATGAGCTGTCCCATTTGAACTGGGGCACCGCGAATGCAGTTTCACACATGGTTCTTACACCTTTCAGGTGTTCAGGTCCAAAGCAATTTGACCAGTCGCTGCTTAACACACACACACGCACACACAGGCACACACAGGCACATGCACGCGCTGTTGTTCTGCAAAGCAACTCTAGTTCTGTGGCGTTGTCATCCCTCTGCTTCTTTCTTGATCCAGACGACCCTGGAGTCGGTCTTGCTGCAGTTCCTTCTCTCTGACGCCAGAGAAGGGGGGCGTTTCACGGCGGTGTGGGACGGTCTGGGGTGCTGGCGGGATCTGGGTAGTGCAGGGGTAGTGGCGGGCGAGGATCCCCGGTCCGGGGAGGGGGGCAGTGCTGTTTGTTCCCCTCCATTGGAGCTGAAGGGCTGTGCTATAGCCTTCGCGAAAAGAGAACTTGAGTTTCTGGGTGTGTTTGTCACGCTGCAGTGCTTTGCCCCAGGCTCACGTTTTCCGGTCAGTCCTGGAAACCGTCAGCTGAACAGTCCCAAAGCAGTGAGGGCGTGAGCGCGTTCTGGTTTGGCTCGGTGTAACTTGTGTGTCAGTGTGCGTCTGCCTTTGCTCGTTGCCTGCGTCTTTCTGTTTGAAGGGCTGACCTTCGGGAGGTTCTGCAGCATGGACTTCTTGTGCATCGCCAGCCTACTCTTTGGTGGGGCGGTGTGAGAAGCAGAAAAGGCCTTGACTCTGTGTAAGCACTGCTCAGCAGTAACTAAAACATCCTTGTCTTATCAACCTTTTTTCCAGCACAAATCCAAAATATAGCCCCATGCTAGCTAATGTGAAGAAAATTAACTCTATCCCAGCCAAAACCAGCACATTCTTTACCCCTTGTTCCATACCATTTATGTCCTGCTCAGCTCCCACACTATCCAATATTCTCATTATGCACCCCCCACCCCCACCCCCCATCATTTGATATACAAAGATATCATTCCCCTAGTCTGTGGACCACCCCTGTAAAATTTCTGTAAAACGTCCACAAATGTCCACAAAATGTCCACTGAGTTCATTTAGCCCATGAGTTTGGGCTCCATCTGTTATGGTGGTCCCTCAGGACAGGAGAGATGGTGTGTTACGTGGAGTTCCTGGGCACCAAAGCCAGCTCAGGTCGGGTCACTGCTGCACCTGTCCTGCTTCTTGTAAGGCTTGTCCGTCATTGTTTCAGGTGGTTCCTGCTATAGTCATTCCTATAACATGCAACTCAAACCATGGGTTACAACAATTGAAAGGTGTTTCCGTTACAATCTCCAGCCCTGCTCCCTTTGGGCCAGGTTATAGGGTTCAACATGGCACCGAACTCCTCCCTTTGCTCGTAGCCTGGCTAGCAACTAGGGGTTCCTGCTATAGTAATTCCCGCAACACGCAACTCAAATCCCGGTTTGCAGCAATTTAAAGGTATTTCCATTACAATCTCCACCCGTGGTCCCTTTGGACCATACCGTAGGGTTGAACATCGCAATGATCTCCTCCCCTTGCCCCTGCTCCAGCTTGGACTTAGGCAGAGAGTGCAGGCCCTTAGGGGCATACCTGCTCCAAGTGGAGCCTTATTTACGAGCCACAGTCTCTTCAGGGGTATACCTGCTGCAGCACGGACTTATCCACAGCCACAGAGGCTTCGAGGCGTACCTTCTCCAGCATGGACTTATGCTTGGGCCACAATCCCTTCAGAGGTGGAGTTGCTGCAACACAGACATAACCATGGCCACAGACGCTTCGAGATATACCTGCTCTGGTGTGGACTTATTCACAGCCACAGCCGCTTCGGGGTGTCCTGCTCCCGCGTGGACTCATCCACAGGTCACAGTCCCGTCGACTCAGGTTCACCCTGGAGTTCCAGCCTGTCCATTACAGCAGCACAGAAACAGCAGCGATGGCCTGGCCGTCTGCCAGCCCAGGCGCGTGGCCCTTGCTGTTATGAAGATGTGCCCAGGACACAGCAGAGTAAGATGATAAGCAGTACAGCAGTACAGCAAGCAGCAAAAGCAAAAAGCAGCCACTAACAAGCACTAGACTCTAATATACAGCAAGGCAAGCAAGCCCCATGGCAAGCGCAGAAGCCTGTCCATTAGTAGCTAAACAGCAATACCAGCTAGAAATTCGATGTAGCCCATTCCAGTCAAATCTGTCATTATCTGGAACCCTTCAGGCCCCACGCTGGGAGCCAAAAGGAGTGTCGGGGTTTAAGCCTAGCCAGCAACTAAGCACCACACAGCCGCTCGCTCCCTCCCCCCCTGGTGGGATGGGGGAGAGAACCGGAAGAGTAAAAATGAGAAAACTCGTGAGTCAGTTGAGGTAAAGACAATTTAATAGGTAAAGCCAAAGCTGCACATGCCAGCAAAGCAAAACAAGGAATTCATTCACCACTTCCCATCGGCAGGCAGGCGTTCAGCCATCTCCAGGAGAGCAGGGCTCCATCACGCCTAAGGGTGACTTGGGAAGACAAAGGCCATCGCTCCGAACGTCCCCCCCTTCCTTCTTCTTCCCCCAGCTTTTTATTGCTGAGCACGATGTCATATGGTATGGAATATCCGTTTGGTCAGTTGGGGTCAGCTGTCCCGGCTGTGTCCCCTCCCAGCTCCTTGTGCACCCCAGCCTACTCGCAGGTGGGGTGGGGTGAGAAGCAGAAAAGGCCTTGACTCTGTGTAAGCACTGCTCAGCAGTAACAACAACATCTCTGTGTTGTCAACCCTGGTTTCAGCACAAATCCAAAACATAGCCCCATACCAGCTACTAAGAAGAAAATGAACTCTATCCCAGCCAAAACCAGCACACCCGCCTGTGCAGTCCATGTCATTCTGGCACAGGGCTGTCAAAACCGACCGACCTCCAGGTAAGTGACGGCTGGGAGATGCATATCCTTGCAGCTCGAGTGTCCTCTAGTGACAATCTGCTGGTCAGCTTTTTAAGCAGGGCTAGTCCAAAGCCTACACCCCAGGACACAACTGTTCCCTGACAAGCTTCCTTTATGTGCCGTAGAAGCAAGTGGGGAGTGCTCCTGGTTTGATGCAGCTCCCTTGGCAGATGCTTGTGCTCCTCTCTGTGTCCCAAGGTCTGGTCCATGCCTTTCCCCCCACCCAAGCTGTGCTACTGACTCTTGGGAATGGGAATACAGAGGGCAGATGGTTTCTACCAGAGCTGTGAAGTTCCAGCCAGCCCCTCAGGGATTTTTTCTTCCTGGTTCTTGCAGTTACAGGACCAATGCATCTCATGTCATCCCACAGAAGCACTGGCAGCTCAGCCTTGGAGCTGCCTACAGTCCCCCAGTGGGGCAGAAGATGGAGGGATAGGGAAAGGGGGAAGCCATCCTTCCTGCTCGTCTGAGCAGGCTTTGCAGGGGGCCTGTCTCTGACCCAGAGGTTTCGTCTGTCTCCTGAGGACTCAGGCACACTCTCTTCCCATTCCTCTTGCAGGTGCGGGCACCTCCATGTTGCCTAGGGTGATGGGCCCCAACACGGCGTACACAGCTGCCAGCCCATGCTATTCCATGAGGTGGAAGAGTCAGCGTGATCGCTTTGATGCAGATCTCTCCAAGGTGAGCTCTGCTTCTCTGCCTTTTTGCAAGAGCAGCTGAAGCTCCTCTGCTCTCCTCATGGCAGAAAGGCTCCAAAGCCTGCGGAATCCTTTCTTAGCACATACTGGGCTGCAACAGGAGCAAAACCCAAGAGTGGACGTGTCTGCTGGCAGGGCCCCAGGCTTCTCCTGCCATGACAGCAGGAGAGAGGAGTCTCTGCCTACACCCCCATCCCTTGCTTTCTAACAGTGACAGTTTTGCAGAACGTTTGCTGGGCAGTGTGTACATGCAAAGGGCTTGCTCTTACCTTGAAGCAGGCATAGTTTTGCAGGGAAACGGTTACCAGCTCCTGGAAGCATAATGTAATGATAAATAGTCATGACCTTGATTTTGTTAGCAAGTAGAATCAATCTTTGTCCACGGTTGATGCTTCCAATAAAGAGGAAGACACATTAATCTTGGAAACATTCTATACGCCATTTGAATGTCAAGGGAGCGTGGAAAGAGATCATAGAGACAGTTTGATGGATGCTGCTTGTGGTACTGCAGTGTCACCTCTCGTAGACCATTTCAATATAGCTTGTTAATTGTCCTGTTGTAGGCAGTGTCCTCTACGGGATGTTGCTCTCGGAAGCAGCAGCGTGTTGCCAGCTAATAAAGCCTGGTAGGCGTAAAGATCAGCAACTGGTGGTTTAAGATTTAAGATTCAGATTCAGAGACTTGAAAGTCTTTGGATGAGCAAATGAGTGAGAGTGCAATTACGAGAAGCAATTTAAGTCGTGTGGTATGTGGAGATGAGAGAGATGGCAAATTCCTGTGGCTCTTACTGTTAAACTAGTAGGTAGTGCTGTGCTGTGATTGACAGTAATGGAATCAAAGCCGTGTTTGAGTTTCAAGTGTAGTTCTTCACAGTGCAGAAGAGAGACTAGGTATTTTTACTTTTGTTGCTGGCTTTATAAAAAGAGTACAGCTGTTGTATGCAGCTGTGAACAAAAGCTGGTTTTGAAAGACATCTCTGAAGAGGTGCTGGAAGCTTTTGTTGTTGGCGTCATCTTACAGTGATTAAGACTGGGCTGGTGTTTCTGAGATGCATTCCCCCTGAAGCAGTCAGTCCAATGTATCTGTGGTGGTGAAGACACAGGTAACGTGGAAGCCCAGCTTTTGTGCTTTGCCTCTACCAGCTTTGCCTCTAAAGAGACAGACTTCCTAAGGGCGGGGTAGGACCTAGAAGCCTTGCTAACTGTCATCTGTCAGTGGCTAAAATTGGTACTTAAAGCAGTTTAAAATAGGTCTTTACCATGCAAACAATTTTTAAAGCTCCCCTGCAACCATGCCGCTGCCTCTGGACTGTGACTTTCCTGCCTTACGTGCAGCTGGCTGCAGGATGTGCAGGCTGCGTGGGATGTGGCAAAACCTATGTTGAAACATAGCTTGCAGTGCTGTGTTCAGAAGGAGTACTGGCTTCGGAAGAGCAACCATCAGTTTAATCATGTTCCCTGCTCTGACGCAGATTTTGTCTGTGCAAACAGAGAAGAGCAGGTTTTTTCTTTTTCTGAAAAAGTTCAAGATCGCTCTTTCAAAATAAACAGCACCATGGGAAGTGGATGCATGCCGGTCAATGAAATGGGAAACGATTTGATGTGTAAGCCACATGTGAAACTATTTTCTGCAAGTCTGAAGCTCAGGGTTCCTCAACGAGACCCTTCCTCATAGCTATGTCAGCACAGCTGGGTGCAAATTCAGGGTCAAACTCAGCCTTTCCAAGCCCTGGTTTCAGTTTTCACAACCTCAGAAAAGCCGGTAGAGGAATGCACTCTCCAAGTGGCAGAACGTACCTTTCTTTATCGAGCTGTATTTTTAACAGCCTAATGCTTCTTTGTTTGTGTTTCTCTCTTGTGTTTCTGAATTAGTTTTAGAATTGAAAAGATCTGCTTAAGGTTGGAATCTGATTTGATGTTCATCGGAGCAGGAATGAAAAAGGATGATTAAAAGGTTCCATTCTGAATAGAAGATAAGCTCAACCTGCCTGTGAGGGGTGGGTGAATCTCATATTGTGTAATACTAGTAGTTCAGGCTCCTGAAGTGCTTTTCCTGCTAACCTTAGAGAGCTGTGAAAACAGCACCGGGAGATAAATCCGCTGACGTGCTTCTAGTTTCCCTGTACAATCACTTCTGGGGTAGGAAATGGGGCTGGCGAGTACTGCCCCTGCCACCAGGCAGCCCTGTTAGTGTGAGAAGGCCCTACAAGGGTGTAAAGTATGCGTTAGAGCTGCCTGCATTCATTGCTGGTTGGTAGCTGGAGGAACGGGTGGATTTGTGAGCTGACTTAGGGCCAGAGGTAGGGAACAGAGCACGGGGGCTGAATCAGTGGGGTCTTCCCTGTGCCTGATTGATTTGCCACGGATGGGACGGTGGGAAGGCTCTCGAACACAGGCGTCGTGGCTGCTGCTGAAGGGTCTGCAGGCCTTCCGATGCAAAGGCAGCTGCTGTAGGCCAGGTACTGCTCTCCTCCGAGCCTTTGGAGAGCTAAGCTGGATGTCGGCGATCCTGATAGCCCGGGGCATAGGGAGGTGCTCTTCCCCTAGGGAAGAAGCCTAGGGAGATCAGAGAGCCCCCACTTTGGTTTTGTAAATCCAACAAAGCGTCACTGTGTTGTGTTGCTGGACTTGGTTTTACTACCGGGCCATGAGCTACTGGTTGCTGCTGCTGCTTGCCTAGAGTGATTTTGTCCATCTTGGCAGAGATCCGAGCTCCGCTTTCTTGGTGCTGCTCAGGTGCTTCCTAGGAGCCAGCCCAGCCCAGGCAGAGCGGATGAAGGGGGAAACGGTGTGTGGCAGGTCCCGCAGCTGTAAGCTTCGGAGTGCCTGCGAGCTTCCTGATCCACCCTACCCTAGTTGCCATCCTAGAGCAGAGTCTGTTCTCCATCAGAGCCCAAAGCAAGTGGCACAGCGGATCCTGCTGCTGACCACCCACGTGTCTTTGCTGTAGGTTACTGCTTCACAGGAGATGGTGCTTACGGGACCAAGAAAGGCTATTACCAGATGACGGGACGCACGGATGATGTCATTAACGTCAGCGGGCACAGGCTCGGGACGGCAGAGATAGAAGATGCAAGGGTAAGTTCCAAGCAGGTAGACGTCCCTTGACAGGGCATGTCTGTGGGGCAGGGTGGCCCTTTGAAAGAAGCTTTATGAATTTAGACAAGCGCAGGCTCTGTTGCCTTTGAACCCCTGCCCCTGCATACACACAGCTTGATGCATGATGCAGAATGACTAGCAACTGTGCAAAAGGAAACAGACCCTTATGAAGGAGACGACGAATGGGCAAGCGAGAGAGGCGTCACTTCGTGGGCAGTCCCTGCAGTCGAACTGTCAGAGCTGTGTTTCCTCTCCGGGACGTTGTACTGTTGCAGTTGTAATTTTGGATGCTGGTGGAGTCTCCATAAGGGATTGTCTCTCCCGTTTGCTCCTTCCCCTCCCTTCTGCTAACACCTAACCTCTTCTTCCCAAATCTGCGGTTCTTGCTCATCTGAACGAGCTGAGTATGCCTAAGAATTCGGCAGTGTTAAACATGAAGCGACCTTGATTCATGTGAGCTGCAAAGCAGGCCTGTCATTTGGAGAGAAAATAATATTAGCGCAGGGAATTGACAACAAAAAGTGCTCAGAGTATTTCTCTTCAAAGCTTGCCCTGAGTATTTATTTCTCTATTACGTGCCTTGCCTGCAAATGGCACTTAAATGTAACATTTGATAAACCTGAGCTGTGTTCGCATGGCACACCGGATCCTACTGTCTCCTCTGTGAGTAAATTTTTTGTCTGCGTGGGTTTCTGACCGTAGATAGAGGATCCAGTTCCTGTCCCACTCCGCGCATGTGTGTGCATGTGTATATGGAAATGTATTAATCTGCTTGGATTGCTCTGCGATGTTTTCTTTCGTATTTTACTCTGATTTAAGATAGCATAATCCAGTCTTTGGTGTGGGATTCAGATATGCAATTTCTTTTAGTCTGTACAGCCAAATTGTCTCCTTACTGCAGAAGACTGTTAAACTCTGAAGTGTGCCAATAAATCACTGTTGTGTAGCATAAGAATAAAAATATGCATTTGGCAAAACAACCCTTCCCCCCTTCTGGAAAGATGAGGAGGTCTGATGCTTTCTGCCTTCTGGTGTGCTTTGGGCACTTGTAAACAGCGGTCGAATGTGGACTGTGATGTTGACAGCTCCACTTTTGCTCTGCTGGCAACAGTTCCCTGTGGCACAGAGCAATGGAGGACTGGTTTTGCTTGTGATTTGGCCATGGCCCGTCACCACTTGGGACCGCAGCCGTGCACGCACAAGAGCACAGACACAGAAAGAGAAAGCAGGTTTCGAGCTGGTGCCAATTCAGCTTGGTGTGCAGTGGGCTTAGCAGTGTGTGTAAGAGTACTTATTGGTGTGTTTAAAAGCAGGGCCAATCCAGTGAGTAACTGCTACTCCCAGAGACGTGGGCATGGCTGTGGCCACCAGCTGACGATGCAGTAGGAAGGCGGCATCGAGCTTTCCTGTTGTGCTTTCAGCAGGATCTGCCAAGGGGAGAGTGAGCTACGGCAAGGTGTTTTGTTCCTAGAGCAACTGGCGCCAACTCTACAGGGCTTTTTGCAGTTGTTATGCTCTGTGTCTTTTTGTTTCACTTTTTGTGAAGGCTGATCACCCTAAGGTCCTTGAGACAGCTGTGACTGGGTATGCACACAAGATCAAAGGAGAAGGTATGTGAAAAGCAGTGTTCTGACATGACACCTCCGTACACTTCCCTTAATTTCTGAGCTAGGTTTTGTGTTCGGAGGTGCCTAGGGAACGGGAGGACAGTTATCCTTAGGTTGACTGGTGTTGCAGCCCCAAGAGGCAGACACAGCCATGAAAATAACTGCATGTTCCTAAGCTGGGGGCAGGTATTCCTCCCTAAACTGTTTTCGCACATAGTATTTATGTATGTGGTAGAGCTTCCTTAAAAAGGATTGTGCTCAGAGATGCCACAACCTTCAGTGTCACTGAGGGGCAGAGTGGCACTTGCCACTGCCCAGCCATTTTGCATTGACAATTGGCATCAACGCCAGATCCCAGAGCACTGGCTGTTCCTGTTGCGTAACTCTGAGAGCTGTTCAGCCTGGCCCCGGGAGCACTGATGAACTCCAGGCTCTGTTTCAAGCCTGCTCACCTTTCAGCAGCTGCCTTTGCACAAAGCTGCCCCTTAGCTGCCCCCCAAGGCCTGTCTGCATCCATTCCACTCTCTGCTTGGAGGCAGTGACCAGGCCGCTTCTTTGAGGGGCTCTGCTTTAGTCCCATGCTGGAAAGGTGGACACCAAGACACAGGTTACAGAGTACAACAGGAGCAGGCAAGGGTGGCTCATTCAACTTGGAAGAGCCCAGGACATCCTCAGTGGATTGGAGCAGCTCCCAGAACTTGCAGGTTTGCAGGGAAACACCTCTGTTTCCCTGTGTTTGGGGGTCTTTGCTTGCTTGTTTGTTAATGCTTTGGAGTTTTGTAGCCTGCTGGCCTGATCACGTAGCAAAATGTGAGACCTGCTAGCGTCTCTGTTCAGTGCCTGAGAACTCTTTACCAGGCTCAAGTTTATGCTAAAGGCTTTGAATCTGCTCCTAAGTCCTTTGCAGGAAGCTCAGCCAAGACATTTAACATTCTTCTGGATATGAAGGCAGGCATGTAGTCTGCCAGCTATACTCAGGCAGAGAGAAACATCAGCAGACAGGAGTTATCCCTTGAGTAGGAGACCCTGTCGCTGGCGTGCAGTATTGTGTGCTTTATATGCCTGCCCTGTAAAGGGGAATATGAATGCCTGTTCCGGTAATGTGTTGAGATCTGTGTCATCATCAGTGCCTGAGTTTTCAAGTGTTACTAGCTTTCTAGTGCAATAGTGAACAGCTTATGCAGGACCTGATTCTCCAAAGAGCTGTGCGTCCTGCAGAACCCAGCCTGGACATACACAGCAATGAGTAAATGGGGAACAAAGTCCCCTCAGATAAGAATAAAATTTGTAGCACAGGGAACTGATGCTAGTAACACTCCTTTCCTTGGACATAAACTAATGTGCTCAATGGTCTGGTATTTCCCAGGAGCCTCAAAGGAGCTGTGGCCCTGAGATAGTGTGCCAGCTTAGGACAGTTCAGCCAAATTTCCTTGTGTTTTCCAGCAGGACCCAGGTTCTAATAGAGGTGCATCTTTCCCTTCTCTGCAGGTGGTGAAACATCTTCCTACAACCCGATCAGAGATCCTCATGAGAAGGCTGCTGAGGAAGGTAGTCACTGAACAATCAAACAACGTGGGAGATGTCACCACACATGATGGTCCAAGTGTTGTCAAGGAGATATTGGATGCTTAGCAGAAATACATGGAGAAGAGTTCCTCCTAGCAGATGGCTCTGGAATCTCTCTCCTCTGGAAATGCGGAAGGTCTCAAATAACCAGCCAAACGACATAGTTCTCTCTTGGTGTTTTTTAAAAATCTCTCTGTTCCCTGCTAGGGGAACAAGATTTTCCGCTCCACAGCGTATTTTGAGATGCACAGAGCTAGGAGCAATCTGCAGTTCTGCACAGTCAGTGAGCTCCCTTTCATTCCTTTTAGGGCTGATGTAGAGCAGCCATTGGTGGTTTCCATTAGCTATGATGCAGTTTAATACTAGCTGAAGCAAGATGCAGACGTTAATGGTTCTCATTGTAATGTTACTGTACAGGGAAATGTCTTTACACAATACCTCTGCTGTTTTAAAAGAAGCCCTGGAATACACTTCCCCAATTTTTCCTTCAGCTTGGGTATCCAAGTTCAAGTAGCTGTATTTCACTGCAACTGTGATGCCTTTTCAGCAATGCTGGATATTCTAGTAGTTGTTTCACATGTGTTATTAGGGAAATAAGAAGGACATTGCTAGTCTGCTGATTCTTTCTTGTGTTTACCTAGTCGTAAACACTTGTGTTTACCTCCTTCGGGTTTCCTCGTAAGGATTGTGCTGGGACTTGCCAGAGAGGGTGGGCTTGTGTCCCTTCATGTCCCACCTAGGCAACCCAGCACTAGCACTTCCAGCCGCAAAACTGAGCTACAAAGCCTACCGCTGGGCTCCCTTCCATGTCCTCAGGGCACTGCCAGTTGCGTACAAGGGGTCTAGTCCCATGTGTTTTTATTCTGCTTTGAGAACCTGAGATCACCAACTGGGTTTGTGAAATAACTGTCCTCTTCCTTATCAGTGATGACAACTGGATCAGCTGTAGGAATGGACTTCACCACTTCCTTGGTCTTCCAAGTTTTTTCTCTTTATAAACCACCTGTGCAAACACTGCGCTGCCCAGGAGAGGGTGAGAGAATGTGTGGATGATGCTAACGAGACCTGCAGTGAAATAAATGAGATTCCTCTTTTTTCTTCCAGAGGACTTGCTTGGAACATCTGTTTGAAAAGGGAAGGTGTTAGCATTATGTTCAGCCCGAGTCCTTCATGAATGCTGCTGATCTCAAGTGGCTTAGTATTTCTCCTGTGTTCATAAACAAATGCTTCCTGGCTATTCTGCCTTGTTAACTTAGGTGAAGCGCATGGGAGAGAAGGAGGAATGTCTGGAGAATGAAGCCAAGGTGAATATGTATTTGTCTTCACTCAGAAACATCCAAAATGCTTTCTTGTTAGCCTGCTTGAATATGACACAGTAACAAAAGAACTGAAAGTCTTCATGGTGGGGCTGAGGTTTCCCAATGGTGTCCAGCTCTCTCCTGCGGAAGACTTTGTCCTGGTGCAGGAGACAACCATGGCTAGTATCAGGAGGTGAGTATGACTTAGCTGAAATTATTGGTACTCTCTGTTTAGAGATGGTGTGAATAAATGAGTTGAATGACAAAAGAAATCCTACACTCTCTTCATGCCTAGTTAGCAACGGCAAAGAAGGTGGCCTTCCTCAATACTTAATTTTTTTCTTTCACTGTAAACATCTGGACTGCATAATCTTTCCATCATGGGCTCCTTGAGCACAGTGAGTAAGCTGACTTTTTCTGGGGAGAGGAATGCGGCTCTGCTGCATTTCCCTGTACCAAAACAAGGAAAAAAATAAATTCTTTTTATTTATTGAAGTGAATTCCTTTTGGGACTTTTATTTATTACTTAGACTGCTTGAGTTAAGATGTCCTAATCCTACTACCTGTAACTTTCAGGTATTATGTGTCTAGTCTAATGAAAGGTGGAGCAGATATGTTTGTTGAGAATATGCCTGGTCTTCCAGATAATATCAGGTTAAGCAGCTCTGGAGGACATTGGGTAGCTATGTTAGCTGTCCGGCCCAATCCTGGATTTTCTTTGTTGGACTTCTTGTCTGAACAACCATGGATTAAAAGGATGATATTGAAGGCAAAAAAAAAAAAAAAAAAAAAAAAAGACATTAAAAAAATCACCTTTAGTATAGGAATGGAAGTGATAAATACTCGTTTACTTGTTTGTCCAGTTTCTTCCTCTTCACGGGAAGATTTTTACTTTTTTTGTAGTGCCGTGGTTAAAACTGTTGTGGTTGTGCCCAGGTAGAACGGTCCTTATATATTCATAGGCAGTAAAACTAACATTTGCTTCTCTGAGTAGCAGGTACACATCTCTTAAGTTGCCTTCCATCCTGATCTCAGGAAAGAAAAAGGGATTGTCTCTGCCCTAGCCGTGCAGCAACACAGAATCTACATTTGGATATGTGAAGATTCCACCTTTGTACCCAAAGTGCCTGAACTACTTATTGCCAGGTGTCTGGAGAGCATTTGGGAAGTCTGACCTGTTCTAATGACTACCCTAGGCATCCTAGGAGGCAGTGTGTATGTTATGGATGCTGCTAGGTGACACCTTGTTCTGACTCAGTATGCCTGTTGTTATGTCACACCCCCCTTTAGGATGAAGATGAGCAAGAATAATGTATTTTGTAAGGGATATCTGATGCTAAAGAAATGGCATGGTGCTTTTTAAACAATACAGAGACTTGAAAATACTTCCGTTCTCAAAAAAAAAAACCAAAACAACAAGCAGTGTTTAGGATGGAAGTGCCATTTCAGCTAAACAAACTCTGTGCTGTCCCTGTAAAACCTGTTGTCTCTCCTGGTGCAGTGCAGGAGCCTTAACAAACTGATGCTATGGGGAACAGAGCATGATGCCTGCTGCTTGACATCAGCTGCACCAGAACAAGCTGATGTCTCCTGCATGGACATCCTTTCAGCCTAGTGCTGAAGTAGAGTACGCTTCTGCTGGTCTTTTTTTTTTTTTTTTTTTTTTAAGTTGGCTTTTCAGATGTTAATGGTTAAGCCTGTGTAATAGTGTTTACTCCAAATGTGTGCTTATGTTGTTAGCTGCTTCTTCCAAGGAGTGTGGAATGGTCTTTGGCTGTCTAAGTGTCTGAGATCTAATTGTGGAGAACAAAATCTTTTATTGTTAATTTTCTTTTTTTTCTTTTCTTTTAGTTGCTGAGTCAGGGAAGTGTGGCAAAGTTTGTGCCCAAATATAGCCTTGTTGTTGAACTTAGTGAGACAGGATCCCACAGAAGAAGCTTTCGTGATCCCAATGGTGTGACGGTAGCTTATGTTAGCGAGGCACATGAGCACAATGGATGTCTTTACCTGGGCTCCTTCCGGTCTCCATTTATTTGCAGACTTAGTCTTCAGCATGTTTAACTGTCCATCCATGATAAAGTGCCACTGTCCTCTAATATTCCAGAGGTACGAAGGAAGCACGTGCTTGAGGCAGCGTGTGACCAAGGACAAAAAGTGAAAGACAGTCTGTTAACGTGCAGTAGTACTGTTCTGTTGCCCTAGGAAAAGGTACGACTTGCTGTACCTGACCTCTTCTTTGGTTTGACTGCTCTTGCTTTGGAGTTGACATGCATAATTATTACTATCTGAGGAGCATGGTGGGGTATTTTCATACGGTTATATGCCCCTTAAAGAAAATCCATTGCTTTTCCGCACCCAGCCCTGTTTGGAGTCATCTTAGACATCATCTGTCACCTGTAGTGCAACTGTATGTCTGAAGATGAATGTGGACTGGAAGGGCCCCTGTAAAATCTAGTGATAGTGGCCATGGAAGGCTTTGGTGGAAAATCTTGGAATGCAGTAGTAGCTCATGGATGCTTTCTGGCGTCTCCAGAGGAGATGGTTTACTTCATCTGTTAACAGATACTCCGCTTGGTAAATCCAGAGAATGCTTTTCTGTCAACTACTACAAAGGCAAGACTGTTCTGTTACATTTTAAATAAGAAGTTTTGCATCTTGAAGAAGGGGTTACTTCAGCTGCTCTGTGATTTGGTGGATTGATTCCTGCTCTGGGACTGAAGACTTTGTTGCTCTCTCTTCTTCTGCCACTGGGTGACAGTCAAACATAAACTTACGTTATTGCTCCACTTCCTCACCTTTGAAAAGGCAATAATCAAGATTTGCTTGATCTAGAATGAAAAGCACCAGAGAAGGGGCAGATGATGTTAAAAACGTCATCTGCTTTCACTGGCCTTCTGCGCTTGTCTTTATTAATGGAGGGGTATGCAAATGGCAGTGATTCTTTTCTGTCCGTGCTTCTGTCCCCTTGTTCTGTGTTACTAGCAGGCTGCAGCAGTCCTGTGGTAAGTAGCGGATGGTTGCTGGGTCAGGCTGACTTGTTCCTGTCCAGGCCAGGGGCTGCAAGCCCTTTTGCTTAACCTGGTGGTTCCTGGATTCGGGAGGGAGCTCAGTAAGCGGCAAAAGAAGCCTAGTAGCTGAGTTGCTGCAGGCTCTGACCTTTGGTCCAGCTGAGCTCTACCTTAATAGTTTGTGGGCAGAGATGGAGTGATCCTGTGGTAAGTTGGGCAGGCTGGAGAGGTGTGACTGCCTGAGCGGGGACAGACTTGTTGCTGTGTGAGCTCTGAGGAAGGGCTGAGAGGCAGGGGGCGGGATGAGAGGTGGGGGGGCGGGACAGAGAGAAGGGGGCGGGACAGAGAGCCAGGAGGGCGGGACAGAGAGGCAGGGGGCGGGACAGAGAGGCAGGGGGCGGGACAGAGAGGCAGGGGGCGTGATGAGAGGCGGGGGGCGGGACAGAGAGGCAGTGTTGTCCCAAAAATCAGGATTCTTTCACCCGGTGTGCAAAAAAGCCGATTAACACACACAGTCGAGATATTTGTTTATTTCATGTCTGCGCAGAGATGGGCGCTAGGTGGTAACTCCACAAAGCCGGCACGCCTGGTTAACACGCGGTAAAGCATTTTATACCTTTCGAGCAACAGTTATCAGTATTTTTACTGTTTTGCTTAGTTACTCTCGTTCCTATTGGTTCTCGCAAGCCTCATCTCCACTTAAAGTCGCAGTGTCCTCCTTTTTTACTGCGCATGTTCTGTGAGGAAGGGGCTTCTGTTGGTAGGGGGCTCTCCCTACCCAAGGGTGGGTTTTCTAGTACGTTAATTAGGATAGTTCACTCACAGTTCAAGTAGCTCTTTGGTTGCCCCTGTGCTTATCTTGGTATTTCTTTACCCACTGGCTTACTTATGGTGTCATCTTGTTTCTCTTCTCAAGGTCACGCCTCGTTAACTAAATAGCATCCTTTGCTTTTGTTTCTCGCATATCTCCAACAATTCCCCCCTTTGAGACTTAGATAAATAGTTCTTATTTAAAATAAGTCTCACTTAGATATTTTCATTCTAAAATGTCAGTCTCTGGGAGATTTCAAAATTTTCCAAAACTGCTCATAGGTTCCTTCCCATTGACATATGTCTCGCTGGAATTTTTCCCTGTCCTTTATAGGGAAGTTTTCAAGTTTGAGGGATTTATCTCCCTCTGTCGTGAGCGTACATACCCTGGATGATTGCATTAGAGGAATTTGCTTCATCATGTGCCAAACCTTAAAATACAGTATGATTATAAGCAGTAAACATAAACATGTTAGTGATAACAAGATCACAACAGGGTGCAGCATGAGATTAAGAATGCCTGTTGTCTTGGGTGACCATCCAAGGAAGGCTTCCCACCACCTATGTTCTCCAACTTTCTTCACCCGGTCCAAAACACGATGTCTCTCTTCTGTGTCATGGTGAACGGTGATTAAAGTCCTTTGTCCCTCTTCTCGGGCACGTTCCAGCCACTGGCGTAGATCATTATGTTGTAAAAATTTTTTTCACCAGTGTGAGATCCCTCCCAATGGAAGTAAACAATAGATCCTTAACTAAAGTATAATTGGATTGTATTAGCTGATAAGTCGTAACCGGAGCTGAGTAGTTGAAATCACATCCTCTAATGTTAGTAAAGTTACAAATGCAAGTATTTGTGTGATTATTTATCCCGACAGTCATATTATCTACAACTACAAAATTACATAGAGTTCTTATACACACACATCCTTTCCCAATATATAAGTACAGTTCCAGGGATTTCTTTTGGATGTATCTCGAAGTGACAAACATTTTGCTCAGTGTCAAGACAAATGTCTTGAGCTGTGATGGTATTACTTTCGCAAATAAATCCCTGTTGTTCCCGTACCGTACATGCATCAACTTCAACAGTCTGCCATTTGTTATTGTCTCGTTGTGCCCATACTCTGTGCTCTAGTGGATAAAGTACAGTCCCGTTGTGATTTAAGCCTAACGCAATGGTCGGGTAGATGGTTTTTACCGATGCATTCTGTATGGTTACAACAAAGGCCGTGGCTTTGTTATTGATAGGATTGTGAGTGAAATTGCCCAGATACCACCATGATTGGGATTCTCTTTCAAATGCAGTTGCCTTTTCCCAGATTATTTTCTGAATTTCGGTAGGTAAGGTGCCATCTTCACCTTCTCTTACAATTGCTGCTATTGTATATTGCACCCACAGTTGAGCTTGGATGCAACTAAGAGCTAGCGAAATATTGTTTTGGGCTATACCAAGTGCATCTATGATTAATTGGTGGTCCTTTTCATTAACCCTTTCCCATTGAGGCAATATATCAGACAACAGCCATTGATGAGTTCCTAAAGCTGACAGGGAGGATTGCAATGGATGTTCTAGTTTTTTTAGATCATGTGTGGCTGTACTGAGTTTGTCTGCAAGTACTTCAGCATCTATGCTGTTTAAGACTCCCAATCCTGTCCCTAGGATACCAGTTACGTCTCTTTTTACTCGATTTGGAAGGGTAAGAGACCGCCCCTGTAACCACGCTAACCATCCTGTATAGGATGTACTTATGAATGGTGAACAGGCTGGTTTAACTGCAGAGATATTAATCTGCATTGATAGTTCTACCCGTTTGAGGGACCATGATGGATTAAACAAAAGTCGTTGTTGTCCAACCCTTTTAATGACATATGGTCCAATTCTAGTTATCTGGGGTGTTAGAGTTATCTCTTTTTCTGAATTAGCCAACGGACCTTCTTCTCTTGTGGGGCTGGGGTTCTGTTTTGTAGTTGTAATTTCTAACTTAAACTTAAACGACAGTGCAGTTTGGTTTTTTCCTGCCCTTTTATCAGCCCACAGACATATTACAAACGTTGGTTGGGTCAAGGTGAAATTGTGCCAACATTCTCTCTCTCGGTTCTGATTTGAACCTATCACACTCGTTCGACTTGGGCCATTATAGATATCTCTTACAGTAATTTGAGAGGCTTTTTTATAACTCGTTCCGTTAATCATTCGGCATCCTACCTTAATCTCTTTCCCTTGTTTTGCCCTAAGTTGGGGGGTCCTATGAGGGGCTCCCTCCTGGTCCCAACCCCACTCGTTCTCCAAAAATATTTCATTACCGTGCATAACTACCGTGGATAAGTTTAAGCCGTTTATCTTTGATTTCTGCCCCATACTACCAGTGTATCCAATATGTGCTTGTGTCCATGGCCATCGTGTTGTGTTCACACAGGTACCCAAGAGCACCAACACTAGTAATTTCAGGTTAATTTTTGTCAGACACTCCTTAGTCATTACTAATCCGTTATGCATATGAGTGTTATATTCAGTATTCCTTTCATGCAACTCTATTAGTGAAACAATCCGTGTTACTATGATCAATATTATAACTAGAGATAGTTCATTAGCCCGTAGAGTTTTTAGAAAATCTTAGCTTCAGTGCTCCTGTTGATACCGATGTCCACGATTCCTCTGGGGGAGCTTCCTTCACCCTCGTATAGTGGATCCAGGAGCTAATCCCTTCTACTTTTACTGCGGTGTATGTGGTCAAGAGCACGAGGTAAGGTCCCTTCCATTTTTCTTTTAGTGGTTCATCTTTCCAGGTCTGGATGTAAACCAGATCTCTGGGCTTAAAGTTATGTACCGGAGAGTCCAAAGGAAGCGGAGCCCGCTGGTTGAGATATCTGTGTAAAGAGGATAATACCCGCGAGAGAGAGAGCAAATAATCTTTTAAAATTTCTTCACCTTTAATGTGTATCTGATCACTCCGGTTACCCACCTCAGTGACGGGATACGGTTTTCCATACAATATTTCAAAGGGGCTTATCCCTTCCCTCACTCGAGGAGTAATCCTAATTCTCATCAAGGCAATCGGTAGAATGTCTACCCATTTCAGTTGGGTTTCTTGACCTAATTTAGAGATTTGTCTTTTAAGGGTCTGATTCATCCTTTCTACCTTCCCACTGGACTGTGGTCTCCAAGGGGTATGCAGATCCCACTTCATCCCAAGGAATTTAGATACCCCCTGGATTATTTCCAAAATAAAGTGAGGTCCTTTGTCTGAGGATAATCCCTCAGGTACTCCAAATCTGGGGATTATTTCTTTTAGTAGTATCCTAGTTACTTCCCTAGCCCGATTGTTGCGACAAGGGAAAGCCTCAGGCCATCCAGAAAATGTATCCACTAAAACAAGTAGATACTTATACTGTCTGCACTTTGGTAGTTCAGAGAAATCTATTTGCCAGTATTCCCTAGGGGTTATTCCTCTTTTTACATCACCTGCTGGCGGCTTTCTTTGTATTTTGGGATCATTTACACAAGTTTCATCTCTTTGCTATTATATCTGCATTTGTCTGCATTTTTGGCCCTACAGCGTATCTCTTTAACACCGCTTATCATAGCATTGGCTCCCATGTGAGTTTCTTCATGTAGTTTCTTGAGGAGAGCTTCCATCATTTTTTTAAATTTCATCAAAACTACTCCGACACTCTGGAGTCCATTCTAACAACTCCCCCGGGCCCTTTGTGGCTGCATATATGGGTTTGGCTAGGAGTCCAAACTTGGGGATCCACATCCGGCAGAATCCGGCCATTCCCAGAAACCCCCTTAGCTGCTTTTTTGGTTTTGGTACTGCTATTCGGCATATAGCCTCCTTCCTTTCTTCCCCTCGTGCTCGTTGTCCTTTTGATATATTAAAACCAAGATACCGGACTTGCTCCTTAGCAATTTGGGCCTTCTTCTTCGAGACCCTGTATCCAGCCAGTCCCAGAAAGTTTAGCAGGCTTACTGTAGCTTCAGTACAAGTCTGTTCAGTATCTGCTCCAATTAAGATATCATCCACATACTGTAAGAGAGTAACATTATCATTATTAGTTCGCCATTGTTCTAATTCTTTGGCCGGTACTTCACCGAACAAAGTGGGACTATTTTTAAATCCCTGGGGAAGAACGGTCCAACACAGTTGTCCTTTCCTTCCAGTAGTCGGATTCTCCCATTCAAAAGCGAAGAGTGTTTGACTCTGTTCATCCACTGGAATGCAGAAGGCGACATCTTTTAGGTCCAACACTGTAAAATAGGCATTGTTTTCGGGTACAGATGCTAACAAAGTATAAGGGTTAGACACCGTAGGATGTATGTCTTTGGTTATCCAATTTATAGCCCTCAAGTCCTGCACTAATCAGTAATCCTGGGAGTGAGGCTTTCTCACCAATAAAATCGGTGTATTGTATTCAGATTGACATTCTCTGAGCAGTCCATATTGAATAAAGGTATTTGTCAGGGCTTCGAGGCCCTTGAGAGCTTCCAGCCTAATAGGATGTTGATGCACCCTTACTGGTTTTGCCCCCTCTTTTAGTTCTACTTTAATCGGACTCACTTTTTTGCTTTACCTGGGTTTTTTGAAGCCCATACCAGGGGAATTACCGCATTTAATACAGCGTCTGGAATATTCTCTTCAATTTCTTCTGATGTTTCATCTGTCAGCAAGCAGATCTGAGCTCTCCAGGCGGTTTCAGGCGGGATATGGAGCTGTACAGCATTCTTAGAAAAGGTTACTTGTGCATTTAGTTTGCATAATAAATCTCACCCCAGTAAAGGTAGGGGGCATTCCGGCATGTATAGAAACTCATGAATTAATTTAGCTCCCCCAATTGTGCATTCCATTGGTTGTAAAAATGGCCTTAACATTCTTCTTCCCTTTGCCCCAACAATAGGTATAGTTACTTTACTTAGAGGTCCTTTACAACTGGTGACTACTGAATGAGTAGCCCCACTGTCAATTAAAAAAATCTGTGGTCTCGTTCCCCAGCTTAACTGGAACCAGGGGATCAGCTGGGGAGACTTTAATGTTCTCCCCCGGTCCCCTTCATTCATTGTCTGAATCTTCTAACATAATAAGATTAGCATTTTCTATATGATCCCGTTCCTTTGGCCTCTTTCGTTTCGGGTGCTCATTTTTCCGGTGTCCCTCCTGTTTACAGACCGCACACTGATTTAGCCCTAAAGGGGTTCGTTTTTGCGGACCTCTTCCCTGCATTATTCCACCACATCCTCCTCTTCCTTTGCTTTTTTCTCTGCCCTTCCCTTCAACATCATTTCCATTTATCGCTGCTGCCAGCAAAGATGCGTGCAACTTTATTTTGTTCTGTTTTTCTTTTCTTTCCCTCTCATCTCGATTGTCATAAACCTCATACGCTATCTCTGTCAATTGTGAGATTGACACTCCCCCAGCTCCATCAACTTTCTGCAGCTTTCTCCTTATATCCCGACTCGACTACCCAATAAACAACATATATTGAACATCCTCTGATTTGCCTCATCATCCGGATTCAAGTCCATCCATTTTCTAGCTACCTCACATAGCCTTTCGTAAAAGGCAGATGGATTTTCCTCCGGACCCTGCCTTACCTCATAAAGGTTAGACACATTCTTCGATTTAGGCACTCCATGCTGAACCCCATATAGTATCAGCTGCTGATACTGCTTCAGTTGAACCCTCGTTCCCCCCCCATTAGGATCCCATTCTGGGTCCCTTTTAGTAGGTAGGAACTCCTCAGAATCTTCTTGCCTGTTTCTCCTTCCCCCTTCTTCCCTGGCCCTTTCAATCACCATTCTCTTTTCCTCTGCCGTAAAGAATGTATTTAGCAGAGCCTGTATATCTCCCCAGTTGGGATTATGTGTTAACATTATAGCTTCTAATAGTTGATGTATTCCGTCAGGGTTTCCCCTATAGGATCCAACAGATTGTTTCCAATTTAACAGCTCAGAGGTAGCGAATGGAACATGTACAAAAACCAGCAGTCCTTCTGGTCCCACCGCCTGTCTCAGGGGAGCCTGTGTAACTGGTTGAGTGTGCCCCCTAGTCCGGCTGGAAATGGGGCTAAAATTCTCATTGCCCGATTGTAAATTAGGATCAATTATCGATTGTCCGGCACTATTTTTGTATGAAGGTGGGGCTGTCGGGACTAACAGTTGCACATCCTCCTGCTCTTCTCCCCCTGCAATCTTTCTATCATCACAGCCTATGCAACAAGCACTCTCCTTTTTCTCAGAAGCTGTATCCATCACTAGGTCAGTCTTTAGCTTACATTTTTTCTGAATATCAGGTTTTCTGTATAGAGTCATAAAAGCATCAACATAAGGCACTTCATCCCATTTCCCCGTCCGACGGCAAAACGACAGCAATTGTAATATAGTATTATAGTTTACCGATCCATTTTCTGGCCAGACCTCATCATCACCCAATTTATAATTTGGCCACCATTGATTACAATATCTTTTCATTTTATCTTTAGTCATCGGATCTCCCCCAAACTTATTCCAATTTTTCAAAATACACCCCAAAGGGCTACAGGGAGGAATCGTGGATTGGCTTGCTCCCATTTTAGCCGAATTTACCTATTTGCCGGCTTTGACTCCCTTGGTCGGTAATTACCCTTCTGACCCCTTTAGTCAGTAGTTACCACTCTGACCCCCCTTGGTCAGTATGCGCACTCAGTTCTGACCCCCCTGGTCAATTAAGGCAACCCTTGCCGAACGTCTACGTGCGACTTTATGCGCCCCACCGGCGACTTGATGCGCACTCGGCTCTGACCCCCCTGGTCAATTACGGCACCCCTTGCCGAGCGTCTACGTGCGACTTTACCCTTTCACCTTCCACGGGAGTCATTGAATTTGTAATTAAATTTTATACTCACCAATCCAAGGATTCATTCCCCTTTCACCCTGATACAAATATCTCTGGTCGGCGTTGCACCTTTGAGTCGCTTGTCGCCCCGGCTTCGGAGGGAATCCGGAGGAGTCCCCGATCAATAGGTCGGTGCGCGCTGGAGCTCAGTCCGGTCCGGTCCGCTGTCGGGGACGGCAAGACGATCCGGGCAAGGCCTTATGGCTGTCCCATCTGGGTCGCCAAAATGTTGTCCCAAAAATTCTTTCACCCGGTGTGCAAAAAAGCCGATTAACACACAGAGTTGAGATATTTGTTTATTTCATGTCTGCGCAGAGATGGGCGCTAGGTGGTAACTCCACAAAGCCAGCACGCCTGGTTAACACGCGGTAAAGCATTTTATACCTTTCGAGCAACAGTTATCAGTATTTTTACTGTTTTGCTTAGTTACTCTCGTTCCTATTGGTTCTCGCAAGTCTCATCTCCACTTAAAGTCGCAGTGTCCTCCTTTTTTACTGCGCATGTTCTGTGAGGAAGGGGCTTCTGTTGGTAGGGGGCTCTCCCTACCCAAGGGTGGGTTTTCTAGTATGTGAATTAGGATAGTTCACTCACAGTTCAAGTAGCTCTTTGATTGCCCCTGTGCTTATCTTGGTATTTCTTTACCCACTGACTTACTTATGGTGTCATCTTGTTTCTCTTCTCAAGGTCACGCCTCGTTAACTAAATAGCATCCTTTGCTTTTGTTTCTCGCATATCTCCAACAGCAGGGGCGGGATGAGAGGCAGGGAGGGCGGGACAGAGAGCCGGGGGGGCGGGACAGAGAGCCAGGGGGCGGGACAGAGAGGCAGGGGGCGGAACAGAGAGGCAGGGGGCGGAACAGAGAGGCAGGGGGAGGCACAGAGAGGCAGGGGGCGGGACAGATTGGCAGGGGGCGGGACAGAGAGGCAGGGGGCGGGACAGAGAGGCAGGGGCGGGACAGAGAGGTGGGGCAGGACAGAGAGGCAGGGGCGGGACAGAGAGGCTGGGGGCGGGATGAGAGGCAGGGGGCGGGACAGAGAGATGGGGCGGGACAGAGAGACGGGGGCAGGACAGTGGCAGGGGCGGGACAGAGAGACAGGGGCGGGACACAGAGGAAGGGGGCGGGACAGAGAGGCAAGGGGTGGGACTGAGATGCAGGGGGCGGGACAGATAGGCAGGGTGTGGGACAGAGAGGCAGGGGGCGGGATGAGAGGAAGGGGGCGGGAGGAGAGGCAGGGGGCGGGTTGAGAGGCGGGGGGGATGAGAGGCAGGGAGGGCGGGACAGAGAGCTGGGGGCGGGACAGAGAGCCAGGGGGTGGGACAGAGATGTGGGGGGGCGGTACAGAGAGGCAGGGGGGCGGGACAGAGAGGCGGGGGGTGGGACAGAGATGTGGGGGGCGGGACAGAGAGGTGGGGGGGCGGGACAGAGAGGCGAGGGGCGGGATGAGAGGCTGGGGGGGCATGAGAGGCAGGGGGCGGGATGAGAACCAGGGGGCGGGACAGAGGGACAGGGGCGGGACAGAGAGGCAGGGAGGCGGGACAGAGATGCAGGGGGTGGGACAGAGATGCAGGGGCGGGACAGAGACGTGGGGAGCGGGACAAGAGGTGGGGGGTGGGACAGAGAGATGGGGCGGGACAGAGAGGCAGGGGGCGGGATGAGAGGCAGGGGGCGGGAAAAAGAGATGGGGCAGGATGAGCGAGACGGGGGCGGGACAAGAGATGGGGGGGCGGGAAGAGACGGGGGCGTGGGAAAAGGACTTCAGTGTTAACACCAAAGTTGACAGTGAGGCAATCCTGTTCAACAAAAGTCTGACCCAAACTTGCCAGATTGTCTCTACACAGTTGTAAGCTCCTGGAACAACAGAGAAGGGATTTGAAAAGGAAATTTAGCCTTATTCCATTTAGCCTTGCTTTAGGAGATGGCAATCACTAGTTTCTTCCCTCTCAGCTTTTTACAAAGAGACTTTTCTTACAAACCGTTTACGGACAAGTCACCATGGTACCTGGCGTAGGCACTCGTTGGCAACTAAAGCATCAGGAGAAACATCTGTCTGATGACACGCTGGGCACCTCTCTGCCTCAGATTCCAGCTGTGCTCTTCTACTACCTCTCAAGAATCGGAATCATCCAAATAGTTTTTAGCCAAACTAAGGAAATTTGCGGGGTTCCAATCAATTATAAAAACCCGTAGATGATGAATGGGTGAATATGGTCTTGAATTGAGAGCACGAAGCTGCAAATATTCAACAGTGTAAAAAATTGCTAGCATGCAGCAAAGGACTGGACAGTTTTGATATTTCCCTCTCGTAACATTTGGAGAGGTAGACTAGGCCGTGTCTTGATGTTTCGGCTAGTCTTTTTTCCACTCTCCAGTACAGTGAGAAGGCCCCAAGCTCAAGCTTCGTGAATAAAACCCATCTCAAAAAACCATTACCAGGCTCGACTTCTGAAGGTTTTAACCACCTCTCCCCTGGAGAAGAAGGTGCATTAAATGCCTAACTAGCCCTTTGTTGCAGACCACAGTAAGGCACCAGAGATGCCTATGTAAGTCTGGAGGAGAGACAGGGCTGTGGACAAACTAAATGCCTTCAGTATCCAATACTCTAATCCCCTGCACAATGAGGCACTCTTCTCAGACTCGTCCTTCCCCATGGAAGGAGGATTTCACTAGATACCTGACAAGGGAAAAAAGCTTGCTGCCTTTTTTTTTCCCTTTAGACGCTTTCCTACTCAGGGTATACTTCAGTATTAAACAGAACTGGGAAGAAAGTCATTTCGTTCTCTCCTATTGCTGCTTTCACAAGATCAGCTGTGATGTTTTAAATTAACAAACATGGGACTAACACATTCGTCGCAAGAACTCTGTCCACAGCAGGCAAGAGCAACTGCACCGGTCATTGTAGCGTTACAAATGAGACAGAACAACTCATCTGGAATAGGATCGGAGGAGGAGGAGGAGGAGGAGGAGGAGGAGGACGGCCTCTCCGGTAAAGAGGGAGGCTTTTCCTTCTTTCCTCTAGCATAAGCTTCCCTGGAGCGGGGGTGGGGAAGGAAAAAGAAAAAAGTTAAAGATGGGTAAAGGAAAACTTTTCTAGGCTTTGGATTTTATCCAAGGAAGGTAAGAGATGGAATTCTTCTCGCTCCACAGGAGCCTGCTAAAATGGAGGCATTTAGTTTAAACCACTTCCCTGGAGCCACACCACTACAAGAGGGAGGAGGGAACAACTTCCCTTCTGCAGAACTCTCCCATTCCTTGCATCAACTACGAAATTACCTCCGACTAGAACAATCATTTGTCCACAGCTCCAAATCAGCTGAAATGAATCCCACCTCTCCGTCGCCAGACGGGAAATGGCAATTGCAGGCGCAGGATGAAGTTAGCCTCCTACTCATTACATTTGAGAACTGCAAGAAGTCTACCTTACAGCTGCTACAAAAGGAGATCCCTGACAGAAAAACACAAGTGCTACCGAGTGCATTGTCAAACAGCCACTGCTGTCAGCACCCAGGAGGATTCTCTTAGTTGAGTGCAACAGGAAAACTTCACTCTCTTTCACACATGGGATCGGATAAAAGGCAGAGACGGGGGAAGCCTCAGGCCGACAGCTACTTGTTCAAGTTTGCCAGAAGCCTTTGAAACATGAACAGAAGCAAAAGGCGCTTTCAAAGAGAACCACTCCCCTCCAAACACTACCAAAATGGTTGCCAGAAAGACGCATTCTTAGCGTACCACCACTTCAAGCAACTGCCAGGGGCATCGACAGCAGCACCACCCTCGTTTAAGACTACAAAGCATCACAGATAGGAAGGTTAAGATACAACGACAAGGCTTCCTCCCCCGTAATTACAGACGCTGGCCAACTTGCTTGCATTGCCACGCAGACATTTACGCGTGCTTTCTCTCGTTCCCTTTTGGGTCAGTCCCATTAATTCCATACTTACGCATGAAGAGTTGGTATCGCATATTTGCCAGCGTTTGTCACCAGAGCGCCCTTGGGATTGGGAGCTTTCACCTCCAGCATCAAACTCCTTGGAATCCCTGTGCTCTTCTTCGTTCCGGGAACACGCTCAAAATCTTTCTCCTGTTAAGCAAAGAAATGCAGACATAGCTCACCTCAAGACCCACACCTCAAAGAACATTTCAATGATTCTTTGAAGCACCAAAAGCCTTTCATCCTCTCCTTTTACCTCGCCTCAGGCTTCCTCGACTGAAAGACTTCTTTTCCTCACTGAATAGAGCCGGGATGCTCCAAAGCCTTGAGCAGGGTTTTGAACTCAGTCGACATGCCTGGGCTTAACTGCCGGTTCCTTAAGGGTGCAACATCCCTTGGCTCACCACCCACCCCGAGAACAGACACAAACCCGCTCCTCCTCCAAAGCGCAATTCACAGTGAGGGCTCCATTCAGGGCTCTCACTCACTCACGGCACAAACCGCTAGACGTGAAGGCTGAATTCAGACCTCACACAGATACATTCAGTCACTAACATGCAATACCGGCATCAAGACGTGACGGTAGCATCGTAGCTTTGATTTTCTCTTCGGCGGAAGCATTGGCTTCAGCCACACTGCCAGTCTCCTTAACGCCTAACTAGTTGACACACCCAGTAGAAACACAGGTAAGCCCACACAGCCAAAGACAACACCACTCACCCAAGCCTCTAAAGAGCAGCACAACGCTAGCCCAGGTTGCAGGAAAACACCGGCTTCTACAAAACAGAGGTGGGCTGAAGATGTTCTGGGCAGTCCTTGCGCCATCACAGGCTCTTTACGTGCCTGGGACCCTGCCTGAAAAGAGCATTCTGGGGCACTCAAAACCTTAGGCTCTCTTTGCACCTTCCACAAAGACTTGGGTAACCAATCCCATTTGCTTCCAAGTGCACTGAAGCTATGTCTAGAAAGAATTGCACTCTCCACTCTTTTTCAACTGACTTTTAAGCTCCAGACCAGTTGAAAGAGAAGACGGCCACTGGACACTGGAGGGACAAAGAGGTGTGCAAGTAGCATTATGGACATTTGGCAGCATTACAAGGACACGCAAGGCAGGAGTCGGGGAACTTGGTTTTGCTTGCTGACATTCAGCTGCAGACACAGAAGCATGAAAAGGAATCAAGCTTTTTAGGATCCCTCAGCAAGACAAAAGATTCTCTTCACTAGAAATTTGACCATCACGTGCTGTAGGCACTCCAAACTGCGTGTTCCCCCGCTACTCACTTCTTCATATTGTGTGATTTAACTACAGTAAGCACAGCCTGCAGTTTTTTCCAGTTGACTGTGTCCTTTTAACACACAAATTGTCACATAGACCTTATCCAGAACTAGATCTTCACATTATTGAAGCCAGCTGATCTTTTTTTAAGTAGTATTTGTTCAAATGTTTTTATTACACACTGGTCCAGATACCAGCAGGGTCTAAGGGAGTGACTCTCAATGATTTGGACCTTCAAACACCTATCATTCAGATCAACCACTCATGTTTTTCTTCTTATATGCATTCATTCACAAAAGCAACCAACGAGTTTCAACGTTTTATTAAATGGTTGCTTCATAGGGACAGTTTTTTCTCAACAGTAACATAATCGAGATCGACATCTATGAAAGCGTGTCCATTAACATTTACAGACAGCTTTACAGATACTTGACTAATTTGTTTGAACCCAAATGGTTTACAAAACACATCCAAAACCCACAAAACATTACTAGGAATAGACCAAAACTCAAATATGGCATTTCATACGTACTAATAATCAAACAGAAACCTTTGAACAACACATTGCCTCCATGCTAAGCCACTCTGCACTAAAGAGGTTAGAGTAAGTAACCGTTTTGAGCTGCTTTATTGTTATGTTCCTGCATTTTTTGGAAATGCTTAAATTTTCTCGAAATTTTAAATGAGTACGCCACTTGGACAGTTTTTCACATTTTAGAGTAAAACTTCACATGAGTTTACGGAACCACGGACACGGTTAGGGACAGCACTAATGGAGACCAATTTCTTTTGGTGGCTACCTTCCAAACTAATTTCTTTTTTTTTTTTTTTCTTCCCAAGGGTCCACAATTTAATTTCTGCAGTGAGAGAGGGAAGAAGTTACCAGTGGGAAGAGATTTCTCTTTCTTGGAAATGAACTCCAGCCTTTCTTTTCAGAAGAAAGAACTAGCTCCTCTGCATTAGGCCCTGCCTCCTCCAATCTTTGTCACTTGAAAGACTAGGAATTTAATTGGCTAGCACTATGCCTTTTCCCAAAGTGCCATCGCTAGTGCTTTCCCAGACAAAGTTACACACTGTTGAGCAAAAAATGCCAGCAGTTCCATAGCAAAACATGGCATTACAACAGTTTCAGCAGGTCACATCTGCTAATATGCCACACATACCCATTGGTATATTCCTAGAAACAATTCGGTACATTTACACAAGTTACACAGTCTGCGCTCAAACCAATCAGATTGTGTTGTCCACTGTCTGTACACTACAATTTATGAAATTGTGCAGCATTCAAAGAATGGATCTACAGTGACTAGAAGTTCAAAAACAGCCAGGCAATTGTCCACGTTCCAGAAACGCTTCTGTTGTGGCTGTTGCAAACCCCCCTGAAATGTCCGTAACTTACAGCCACTTAAATTCTTCTGTAAAAATTGTGGTAGCTTCCAACGCAAAATTAACGAAACGTATGAAAAATGGTAAAGAGCTTCTGAAGGGTTTCTTCTTTGTGCCTTGAAGATGAGTAATACTGCAACATTACGCTGAGGCTGATAAGGTACTCCCCTTCTATCTTCCCAACTGGGAGCTACTCTTTACAGGATAGTATCAAAAGATACACACTTCTCAAAGTCACAATAAATACTTTAAATTATTAAATATTAAATTACAGTTTTCTTCACATGACAACAGTTACCCAGCTATAGATCACAGTACAACATTTAAAAATACAAAGCAAAGACTTTTTTTTGTGAAGTATTGGACAAGAATATCTATATCTACCTTAATAAGCTGGGCCAGAGAAAGAGACGCAGAAGAGTCATCAATCTGTTCACAAAAAAGTAAACACATATTCAAGTTCTACAATCAAAACATAGCCATAGTTAACCTCTACTGTAGTCTGAAAGTCTGCGCTATATCCTCCGAGGGTCACTGAAAGGGGCATTTCCAACCTAGTGTAATTTGGATTCGTTCAAAACAAAGTCCAAAGCTATGACAGCTCAAGAGTGCCTATGTGGTTCATGAGAAGAAACTAAAATAAGCAAACCCGCCTGAGACCAACTTAGTGCTCCACAATATCTCAGAGAGGGACCCTTGGCAAATGCTCACAACTGCTTACAAGTCGAAGGGGTAAGGAAGCTGTCCGTTTCCAGCTAAAGAGGATTTTTAAAAAATACTGCAGTTTATTTGAGAAGGAAGCACCATTACAGGAAACTTATTTTCCGTGTAGTTTGCAAATTAATCAGTACATGTCTCATCATGGATAAATGCACACAATAGAGTTGCCTGTCAAAAGAAAGCACAGGCACATCAGCCCTGAAACATGAACTCTGCCCCTCCCGTCACTAAGTTTAAAAATGCCAAACTCACCATACCTCACGAGACCCAAAGAAAAACACCAATCCAAAACATCACCCATAAAAGTAACCCACCACTTTGTCTACAAAGAAATAAACTGCTCCAATTCTTGAAATACAGGTATTTCCCATGACAGAGGAGCCTATCAAAACTGAGAAAACTCATTTCTTGTATTTTATTAGACCCCAGGCCATACTATCCAAATTAGTTTGGCAAGTGTGAGAATAGATATTATTCTCCTTGCTATCAGACCAAACCCAATTTTGGATGATGATGAAAACATGGATTCAGAGCACAGTCCTGTCATTTTTTTCTCCATTGCAACCACACTCCTCCCTCCCAGCTGCCTACTGGAACAGCTTGCAGGAATGAAGTCCTCAGGCCACTAGTTAGTAATGGACTGCAGTGTTTAATCAGAACTAAGACTGAAGGGCAGCTTGTCCACAAGTAAAAAGGGTAACTCTTATCTTGTTCCTTTTCCACTCTCTTGAATTGTATTATGCCACAAGCAGCAGTTAAGCTTACACTAGTAAAACATGATCAGAAAGACACTCGAGTCACTGCTTATTATGCCTTAAGTTGTTCAAAAACGTAGACTGAAATTGCACAAGGTAAACTGAACAGCTCTCCTCAAGAGGTCACGAAATGGATCAGAAGAGAGATGCAAACCCTTCCTTGGAAAAAGCTCTTGTCCTTTATGACCTAATGTAGTGGAAGAATTCAAGGGAGCAGTTTTAGCAGACTCGGGGGGGGAAAAAAAATCTACATGCAGAAGACGATTCCTCGCTCCAGTTAATCATGCCTTCTCTATATGGTTAGGAAAGCACACACAACATATTATTAAGGTCTTGAAAATGTGCCTTTGGAGAGGAACAGCCAGATCTGGAAAAAGAGACCTTCCTTCCATTGCAAGTCGTACCAGAAGATTCAACTTTCCTTCTTTTCAGAACATTTTGTACCTAGTTCTGTTCAAAAGGAAGTCTGGCAAAATCAAGATCTAGACTGTCAAGATCTTCCTTCTGTTAAAAAGGAAGCGGCAAATCAAGATCTCGACCACTACCAGTCAAGTAGTTCCTTGTCTTAGATCTCTGGTCACCCAGATCCAACAAGGTACTGCAGGCAGAAGTTAAGAAAAATGACAGGGATTTTACCCACAAATGCTCCAGGCTCTAACCTTGTGCCAAAATTTGTAGGCTGGGTTTTAGATATTTTCATTTGCAGACAAACTTATTAAACTAAACTGCTTCATCAGATCAAGTGGAAAGAGCAAATGCAGAACTTTAGAATACCACTTTGTGTAGCAATGATATTTAAATTCATGGCAATCTAGTAAAGACAGTTATGTACTCAGAGGGGCCCAAACGATATCACCTCAATTACACAGCTTGAGGAACAAATACCCAACTATTTAAGGACATGAAAAGGAACCATTTCGCTGCACAGAACTGTCTGCAAAACGTATGGGATAGGTTGGGTTTGGTATTTGTTTGAACCCCCAAGTCAAAAGAAAGAAACAGTACCAAGTCGAACAATAATGGTTTCTCAGTGGTTTCTGATAACATTTTCAAAAACCATTAAGCAAAATAAGTATTTAAAACCAAAAGCTGAGGGATACAGAGTGAAAAGGACAAAAAATACACTCCAAATAATTTTTATTGCAAGAAACAAAAAGCACACAACAACCTATACAAACATACGCATTACTAGCTATAGACAGACAGATGGAGAACATGGCACCATGTTCAGTTGTGCAAACCTTGAACCTACATGATCTGAAAACGATCATACGTTATCTGTACAACACAAAGTCATACAGGAAATATTCTAGCATATTCCATATGAAATGCAAGGCATTACTAGGCACAAATACCAATATTCACATTAGAACTGTGCAAATGATAGCATTACTCAGTTCTTCCTAGGCTGAATCAAAGACATTGTATTTACAACACAGACTACGTTTTACTGGAAATTATACTAAGGCACTGTTTGGAAAATTCATACAAGGCTACATTGTTTAGAGGTAAGGGCAGTGTGTAGAAAACAGTGTGAGGTTGTGGTTTTACATACGGCTTTTGATGTTCCACTCACTGGCTCAGTTCGACTTCTAGAAGAAGAAATAAAGGTGATCAGAACTTAAAATAAAGCACTGGTACCCAACAGAAAGCAGTGAAAACAGATTGTAAAACCTGAGCATCAAAACATTATGTTCTGATAGTCTAGTGAATGTGCAAATTTATTCGTATACATAAACTGTTCTCTCTCGGTACATTCAGTGCAACTAAAAAAAACCCCCAAATCCCATTTCTGCTTTGTCACCAATTACCCTAAGACTTTCAGATATCTACCATGCTTAGCCATGAACGTGCCAAAATACCAAATGCGTTACATATGCTATATTGACTCAAAATAGTAGCAGAAATGTCACCTGAAAGCAGTTCCTAGGGTTTTGTGTGATTGAGGATGCCCCGTGACAAAAAAAAAAGGTCTTAATTGCCAGAACTTGCTTTAAGATAATCTTAAAAATGCTACAATATTTTAGGAAATATTTATTACATTTGAAAACTGTATTTTTTTTGAAAAACATTTTTTTTTTTTTAAAAACCACAAGCTAATAACATCTCCTAATTGTGGTGGAGAGGCATCGCTTTAAGAAGGCTGGAAAACATGACCATTCAAACAATGCTAACGTAGCTGATATAGAACTGGACTGTATGAATACATAAATGACAGCAGGAATCCTGTAGTCAGGATTGCATTTGAATTTCTGTAATTTTAATCAAGGCACCTGATTCTCTGTCCTCTGTAAATCTTAGGAATACAGAATTAAAACCTGGAGCACAGATATCAGCTGCGAGTCAAAACAGACTTAGAAAGATAACTAGCACCATTTGGTAACGTGCTAAACTGCTTACTGAGTTTCAGGTTGGGAAAGGATTAACCATTCCTTCATTGTCCTCGCACAAAAGGCAATACGCTTTAGGATATTGTTCTTTTTCTCTTGCCTGAAATGGACATGGTCTTTAGGAAACTCACAGGAATCACTTATGAATGGAACTTCTGGTTTGCATGGTTCGCCAGCTGGCAACCCTTGGTCTTCCTCTACAGCTAGTGTGCAAAAACCCAGATGTGGGGCATAAGAATACCTGCCAGATCCCGCCCCCTCTCCTCCAAAAGCAAGAAATAGTCAAACACTGAGACTCAGACTCTTCTGAGATGGGAACAAATTAGAAGTTTACACTACAATGCCTATCTGTCTTTCCTAGAAAAGCAAACACATAGAAGAAGGAACCTCCCCACGCAGAGGGAACAGGATCTACAGCTTGGCTCTCAGAAAAATCAACCCCAAGAACAAACCCAAGAGGATCATCTTCAAAGTTACCATTGTTGCAGTTTGAGCCCCATGTCCCAGCAGGCCTAGAAATGTAAGTCTACTTTGGGACAGACACATTAAAATCTACCCCATGACAACACAAATGAACAGCAGCTTTCACAAGAAAGATACAACCGGAATGCCTCTGTAAGCTAATAGCCAGAAAAAAAGCTAACACACTGAAACCCCTCACAAGGAATACAATCCTTTATGGATACTTACCTAACATATGTTTTGCTGGTAGCTTTAACTCCTCCAGCAGGGAGTCTTCGAACTACTGATGAGTTCCTAGGAATCAGGCCGTTCTCATCTGTGTATTCTGAAAACAACACAAATACAGAAAAAAACATGAGTCGATTTGTAAGAACGTATAGTCATATGGAATTACACAGCACTTCAGAGAATCCCTTTACAGATAGAAAAGCAAAATTTTATAAACCCACTTCTAAATGGGGAACCCCTTTATCTATCACTGAGTCCAGGCACCCAACCAACCAGGAAGACAAACAGGACGAACTGGTGGACGGCAGGAGGAGGAGGAGGAGGAGGAGGAAGGGGATGAAGAGGACGAGGAACACAGAAGGAGAAGGAGAACAAGGAGGAAGAAGAGAAAGAAAAGAAGGAAGAGGAAGAACATGAGGAGGAGCAAGAGGAGGAGAAAGAAGAGGTGGAGGAGGAACACAGGGAGCACTCAGAAGAGGAACAGGTGGCACAGGACTAGGAGCAGGTGGAAGAACAGGAAGAGAAGAAGGATGAGCAGGACGAGGAACAGCAGAGAGAGGAACAAGATACAGAACAGGAGGACAAACATGAGAAAGAAGAGAAAAAAAGAGGAGGAAGAGGAGTAGGAGGAGAAGGGGGAGGAGGAGGTAGAGGGGCAGGAGGAGGAGAAGGCGGAAGGAAAAGGAGAAGGAGAATGAAGAGGAATGCGAATACGAGGAGGAGGAAGGTGAAGAGAAGGAAGAGGAGGATGACATACAGGATGAAGAGGAACAGAACAAAGAGGAGGCGGGGGAGAAAGAGGAGAAGAAGGAGCAGGAGGAGAAACAAGAAGAGGATGAGCAAGAGGATGAACAGGAGAAGAAGGATGTCTACAGGAGAAGGAGGATTAGGATGAAGTGGTGGAGGAGGAGGAGGAAGGGGGAGGAAGAGGACGAGGATGAGGACAACTACAGCAACGACAAACGGGGCAAGGACAGACAGAAGGAGGAGAAGAAGGGTAAAAGAACGACAATGAAGAGGAGAAGGAACAGGAGGTGGAGGAAGATGATCAGGAGGAGCAAGAGGGGGAGGAGAGGAGGAAGCATTGCAAGCCAAATGTTCCACGGCACACACACAGCAATGTACAACGAGAAATTACAAACAAACATTTGTTTGTTGAACAAGTCCCCATGGTCACCTTTTTCTCCTTTTCCCTTCCAGGTGACACTGGACAAGCCCCAGGCACCTGCAGCCATTCGCTGTACACAACTCCCCTGATGCTGGGGAGAACACAACTGCCCTGATGTTTCATAAAACAACGTACCCCCACAGATTTTCTCTGTTCACCTGGAGCTGGGGGGAAGGTGTGTATGTGGGTGACGATGATCTGCTTTATCCCTTTAAGTTTTATACCTCAGCAAAAACACTGCAAGACTCAGACTAGAGGACAGCACTGAAATCCAAGGGTAAGCCACCAAGTTGCAACAAAACAGGGCAAACTCAGCTAATTAATAGGCATTAAGCGTGCTTGCACAGCGGCTTCACAGGAACAAAGACTCAAAAGTGAATGGCAACAAGCAACCTCATGGCCAAAGCCAAGCAGTTTTTTGGACTGTAAAAAGGAATATGTGAGTAGCCTTACGATTGCACAGAAGGAATCAAGAATTGGAACACGAGGTCCTTCTCGGGCTCCCAGCCAAGAGGCACCTTTATGGCCAGCAGTAAAAAGGGGGTTTAGCCAGTGTGTACGTCTGCTGCCTTCTCTCCTGGACCCACGCGTGAACTAGAAGAGAAGAAAAGTGCAAGCAAATCCAGTTCGGTCAAAGTTCAAGTCAACATTTCAACAGCCAAAACTCTGGAGAGTTACGCTGACCCTTACTTAGATATTTAGTTTATCTTCCTTTCACGTGTAACTAAGCACATTCCCTCCTACCCACAGTCTCTCCTCCCAGCCTCCCAGCTCTCCTACATAACAAACAGAAGCTCCATAAGCTACAACAGAAAAAAAACCCGCTCTGGTGAACACCAAAACACCCATGACTTTCTCAAACTCTTCCCCGCCCCAGCTGAGAGTCAAGCGACAGGATCTCCTAAAGCCTCTTCCACAGGCACTGCCCTGAAAACCCCCCACTGCTTCTCTACTAGTGCACAAAGAGATTGGGAAGAGTTTCATTTTGAAGGCGAGGTAGACCCTTGCTGAAATTAGACAAGTAAGTTTGAACGAGGAGAAGCCCTTTGCCTTGCATCTGGCAACCAACAGGGATGGGGACCCAGCACCACAGACCACTGCCATGCACAAACCACCACCCTGCGCACAGGGAAAGCATGACAAGTCAGATGTGGTACCCAATAACGCCAAAAAATGGCTCTTCACACCACTTCTCTGTACGACCAGGTTAGTTCTTTTAGGCGGACACAGAAATCAGAAGTGAAATCAGAAGTCGTCTTCTTTCCCTGCAGTAGACTTGTAAGGAGATATTGCCAAAGAATGCAAAAGCAACCAAAAAAAGTTAAAGCAGGTACTTTCATCCTCACTAGGTGCCTGTCATTGAAGTGCTTCTCACATCCTCTTCTCTACTCTAAGGGTCCTCACTTAAGATGCATTGGAGTTACATTACTGTTAAGCAGACACCGCTACCCGACATTTCTCTAGACTGAAGGCTGACAGCAGCGGACAAGGACAGTCCCTTCTGGATATCTCACTCCTGGCTAGAAATCCTAGAGGCTTCCTTTCAGGACAGAAATCCAAAGAGCTGCAATAAGCTTTTGAAATCAAGCACAGCAAACAAAAAGCAAACAAACCAACCAAAACTGGCAGGTAAACCTCTGAGGCACTAATGAGGAACAAAAGGTCTCCCGTTAAGTCCACTACCCCTCACAAAACAGACAAGGGGCTTAAAGAGATGACTGCAAAGAAACTGCAAATGGAAGAGAACCCTGATCACTGCAGCACAAGCGACCAACGGGCAAAACGTAGCACTGACCTTCCTCCTGCTCCTCCTACGAGCTCTTCGCCAGCCACGTCCACAGCCACACGCTCTGTCCCTGCCCCTCCCTTTCGCTCCCCCCTCCCTTCTCCCTCTCACCCTTTCCCCTCTCTTCCTCTCTCCTGCTCCCTCTCCCAGTTCTCGCTCACTCCGCTCTCCTGCTGCCTCTTCTGTCTCTCTGCCCCTCTGTCCCGCTCCATCACCATGCCTGGGGGGGTCCCTCCCGCTGTCCTCCTTCCTGCCACTCTTCCACACTCTCTCGCCCTCTCTCCTGCTGCTTAGCACTCTTGCTCTTCCTGCACCCCGCTGCCCCCTTCCCCTCCCTCTCTTTCCCGCTCTAGCCCGGGGCCGGCTCCTCACCACCACTTCTCCTTCCTCCACTCCCTGCCCACTTCCCCCCCGCTCTCCTCGTCCCTCTGCCCGTCTCCCGTCCCTCACTGCTGCTCCCGTCCCTCTCCTGCCCCCTCACCGCCCTGTCGCACCCCTCTCTGCCGCTCTCTCCCTCTCTCCTCCTCCTCCTCCCTGCTCCACCGGGGCTCCGGGGCCGGGGCAGCCCCGGGGAGGCGGCCATGGGGCCTGCGGGGGGGCTGGGCCGGGCGGGGGGACGGTGTCCCCGCAGGGTCAGACAGCAGGAAGGAGCGCCCCAGGGCATGCCGGGAGCTGTAGGCCTGGGGCAGGGGGCTGCCAGGCAGCCCTGCTCCTTCCCAGGGCATGCCGGGAGCTGTAGGCCTGGGGCACGGGGCTGCCAGGCAGCCCTGCTCCTTCCCAGGGCATGCCGGGAGCTGTAGGCCTGGGGCACGGGGCTGCCAGGCAGCCATGTTGGTCTCGGCACTCGCAGTCTCGGCTCCAGCTGCGGCCTGGCTGAGGTGAGGGCTGGGGCTGCCCGTGAGGCGAGCGAGGCCCTTGGGCGGGTTCAGGGCTGTCTCCTGCCCGCTGGCTGCCCGGGGGTGGTGGTGGGGAGCTCCAAACCGCCCGGTGCGATGGGGTCCCGGTCAGCTGGAGCCGGGCCCGGCCGGGACAGCCCCGGGAGTGACCCGAGAGCTGGGGAGGGGAAGGAGAGGGAGATGGAGACAGACCCCCCTGGGCCCAGGCACCGGGCACCCCGACTCCCAGAGCCCCCCTGAGCCGCCACAGCATTTTTAGTTACTACAAGAAGAGGAGTCGTGGGGGTTTGTGTTCACTCTTACAGGGCTTTCAGTACAAGGGCCCTGCTCAGGGACTGGGAATCTTCAGGTGTCTTGGAAAATCGCCAGCCAGATGATGATGGTTCAAGCCTTGTTTCCCTTGCTAGAAAGCACTTCATTTTTAAAGACGTCCTTGCACGGGCAAGATCCAGGCAGTCGGGATTGTTTCCTGTAGGGAGCAGCCTGATGAATCCAGGCTGCTGCCGTTCAGTGGCAGAGCTGAACACTTCTGCCTGCAAGTGCTGGGCCAGTGGTTTCGCAGGTCCAGTCAGCCCGACTGGGAGCTTGCTATCCTTGCTGTGCTGCTGCTTTGGCAACGGCCTCGGGGTAGGAGGGGACAAATGTTCTGGCTTCCCGGCCGGAGTCTGGCACGTTCACTGGGTGAGGTACGGACCGTAACGTGTAATGCGAACCCTGCGTCCTTCGGGAGTGAAAAATGGAGCGTAGTATTTTCTGGGGATTTTTGTAGTTTTGGTTAGATCTCTGGGATTCGTGTGACCTTGAATAGCCAGTTGGTGGGATTTCAGCATACATTTAAAGTTAAGCGCATGCTAAGTGCTACCCTGAGGTATAGCTGGAATCCACTTGTGAGCTCCTGTTCCCACCACACTGGAGAAAGCAAACCTTTTTTTATTTGGTGATGAAAGCAACTGAGGGAGTTGCCCTGAAGTGCAGCACCTTTTTGAACTTCAGGCCTGAAGTGGCACCGGTCCTACCGCATAATGTGTCCTTCCCCAGGCTTTCACAAAAGGGAAAGGATACATCAAACCGACCCCACAAACGTAGCCAGCGCTTTTTTGATCTTACCTGGAGCGGCGGGACATGACCCTGCTGGGCCACCTCTGCCGCTCTGCGTGGGAACCAAGGTGGTGTCTTGACATTCCAGGAGAAGGACTTACCTTTTTTTTTTTTTTTTTGTAAGCGACTTTGGAGACATCCTTAGGCTGGCTGTGTTACGTTGGTTTACTGCAGAGTTGGTCGAATGGAGGAAAACAGTAAGCTCCGGTATTGCCTTTGGCGTTTTCTCGTGACTGTGTAGCTCATTTAAGTTACCTTCTCATGACCTGGCAAGCAGAAGCTATCACTTCATTTTTGGCCTTGGTCTAATGGTCACGACAATCAATATTGAAAGTCTTTCTGAGATTTGGATCAGGCAGTTTTATAAAAACTGCTTCTTGGCCACTGTTTAACTTTACTTTTTTTTTTCCCCCCCCAGTGTTGAAACTCTGAAAGGAGCCGATGAGTTGCCCTCCCTCAGTTTGCTGCCTCCCCTTTGGGGAGTGTGTTTAATGTTCGCTCCTTGGCTTTGCAGAGGGGAAAATCCATTAATGCGCCACCTCACTTGAATTGCTCTTGTTGGAAAGTGATTAAAAGCTTATTGCTGCCTCATCTCGCAAATGGCATGCGTTCTGGTTCTCATTTGCTGGGCAGCCCGTCGACTTGTCAAAGTACTCCGTAGAACAATTCAAATACTCAAAGCAGCGATGCTGATCTGAAGAGCTTACGTACTTCCTTGCTAGCGATTCTGTGCTTTTCTGTGCTGGAAACATGATTTGTGAGTGGGCTGTGGCTTTAACAAGGGAAGGCAAATCTGCTTCTCTGTGTATTTCCTTTCCACCTCTTCCCTTATCCCCTCCCTTTCCCTCTGTGAGGCTATTTTTGCAGTGTACCTTCACTGGTGAAATGAGCTCCCACAGCAAAGTGAGGGAAAGAGAAAAGGGGCAAGGGGAGAGGTGTCGCAGTCCTTAGTCTGCAGATGTCATACATAGGCCCTGTTCAGAAAATGCAGCATGTATGTGGGTCAGCAGTCCCTGCAGATTTTTATTCTTTATAGCCATTTCTATCAATGCAGGACGTCACACAGCGGGTTCACACGGTGCTGTGCTTCTTGTAGACTGAATCGTTTCTACCCTTGCTGCAGTCTGGAGGTAGCAAGTGCCAGCTGATCGATGAAGATGGAAGTGAAAGCAAGCGATACACATGCGATGGTGATCCTGCCCCAAGGCATGCTGTTTATTGATCTGGGAAAACACTGCCGTGACCCTATCAGAGGACAAGGTTTTCAGTGCTCTTTCTGGATGTGATACCCAAGGAGGTTTTTTCCCTCTGCGCGTGTTTCTGTGCAGGCATGTGCCTGAAGCAGAGGTGTTTCTCTGTGCTGTAATGGGGACTGAGGACAGCTGGGTGGGTGGGAACATGTGCAATCACGGAAGAAGCTTCCTGCAGCTGCCCTGCCATGTACTTCAGGAGAAAACAGCTCTTCTGGTCATTTGCTGCCATCGAGAGCTACCAAGTGCATGGGAAGGTACTGGGTTCCCTGCGGTCGGCACTGGTCCTAACTGGGTAGCCTCCCCCAGCAGCCAGTGCTGTACGCCCCTGTCAGTTGTTAGGCGGACATCTGCAGCTGGACTGTGTGGCACGTTCCTCTGATCCGTCCATTCTCCACCTTGCACAGCAACACATTGAAAATCCTGAAATGTGCTCTTTTGATTGCTGTTAATGTTCAAAAATCTTGTTTTGGTCTGGTCAGCAAGGCATTTGGAAAACAGCACTGTTGCACTGTGAGAATAAACCAGGTTCCCATCCTTCCCCCTACCCCCCACACTGTGTAGGATCCAGACCTTTTCCCCCAACCCCCCGATGTGTAGCTTGGCTTCGTTCATTTTGCTGCCTCCTACCAAGAATATAGCAACCAACTGCGACGTGTGCTGTGTGCTCCAGGCCAAAGAAAGTTTTCAGTGGTCCCAGTGTGTTTTATGCAGCCTTGCACCATGGTACATTTGGGAAGGAACACTGCGATGATGTATCAGAAGTTACTGACGATGAGGTGCTACTGGTAGTGCTTTCTTTTCAGTGTCTGGTTTGGGAAAGAATAAACGCCAATATTCTAAGATACAGAACTATTAGAGAAAAATGTGTGCGAGGTAAGGAGCGCCATGCTGCATTTATGGCTAAATGTTTGTTTTCATTTCATTCAAACTAGAAAGTAAGCAGAGACTGTTTAATCTCCTCCTCCCGCCTCTGCCAGGGGCTTTCTCAGCTCTGGGGCCCTTCCCGAGGACAGCCCCACCAGGTGGGTGCAGTCAGCATTGCAGGCAAGAACAGGCAGCAGCCACAAGAGTCAGCACTGGGGGAGAGCTGGGAGCCCGGAGAGCCTCCCAGGGTCCCCAGTGCCAGCCTGGCCCCGTGTGTGTGAGACAGTGCCCAGAAGAGTGGTTTTGTATCCCTTTTCCCAAAGAGTTAAATTTCCCTTAAAGCAGTAACCACTGGACCCCCTGCTTCTTGCTGGACTGCAAGATATCCAACAGATACTTTTGGAAATGTCTGTGATTTCCTGCATTTTTCCTGAAAAAGGCAGGTTTTTAACTCTCTTAATCGCCTCTATTTTAATCAAGGCGTTGCTCAGTATCAACACTTAAACCAGACGCATGACATCCAAAGCTGACTTGGGATCCTTGTTTTGCCATCTGGAGAGCCTTGCACACAAACTTGTCCCCGGCTGTGTTGGCCGCTCGGTGGGTGAAGGTCACGGGTGACAGGGCAGGACTCCTTTCTGGTGCTCCTCCAGCCCTGTAGGCCAAGGATAAAGCCCTAACACCCTCGTGTGATAAAGCCTTAACACCCCAGTGTGCTGCTCCATGGACACGAGGATTCCTGCCTAAGCTCACCACACGTTTCATTGCCATGTGGCTCTTGGCAGGATATGAACGGCTCTGCGGTGCTGGTGGTTCCTCCCCTCTTTCAGCAAAAACGGCAGATTTCCTTCCTGTTGGGCCTGCCTTAATTCCAGCGTCTTGGGGATTGAAAGCTGGAGCAGCATGTGTGCCAGAGACACTCCCGCTGCTTGGCTGGTGCCCACCAAGGGGAGTCTGTCTTCAGCCACGATGGTCATTTCCAGGGAAAAGAGCTTGTTTTATCGAGCAGGACCCTACAGGGAGAACAGGAGAGCAGGGATGCAGACCCAACATTTGCCACAAGTCCAGTGGAGCAGGTTGCTCAAAGGCAGCCCGCTGTGACTTTCTGTGCTGCTGGGCCTGTGGGGATGGTCGGGGGACAAAGGATTAAACCTGAGCTACCTACCTGAAATACAGCTATCGCTAGCCCCGGTGCAAGTGGAGCCAGGAGCTGGTCCTGAATCCCATCAGTGCAGATACGTGCTGGGAGACAGAGACAAGTGAGTCTGTAGGGGAAATTGGTGACTTGCACAGGCTTCTGCTGTCGGCCAGAGGGCAGCAAGTGCCAACACTGCCTCCAGCCGTGCAGCTGCTCCCGCGTGGCCATGGGACGGGGCAGCTCTCAGAGCCCGGGGAAGGGCCTCTCACAGCTCCACTTCATCTCCTCTGCCAGCATCCGGGTCCAAACGCGAGACATTGGACAACCCCCCCTGCCTCAGGCACCCCTGGGTAGAGACATCTCACCTGAGGTTCAAGCGCCTCTGGCTCCCATGTTTCAGTTTTCAACTCCTGAGCTCAACAGGAAATAGTTCAATGTTTTTATAGAGATGTTCAAGATCTAGAGGAATTCAGATGATCAGGGAAAAAGAAGAAGAAAATTGGAAAAGGATTCCCCAAAGTCTCCTTTGCAAAGAAAGGGCAAAGGCCAATCAAGCCTGGATGAACGGGGGGACTGTTCAGGGCCCGGACCAACACAGGCAGACGCTGAAGGCTGTCTCCCCTCCCTGCAGTAGCTGGAAAAGCCTGTTTCAAAACAGCCAAGGAAAGAAGGGCACGAGGAGTGACTCTGTCCTGAGCAAAGCACACTCTGCTCCACTCCCCCTCCACTGTGCTGGCGCTCAGGCCAGGCTGCTCTGCTCAGCTGCGCGCTTGCTTGTGATGTGAAGGGGAAATTCAAGCTGTAACCGCTCAGCGGTGGTCATTTGTGACCAGGGGATGATCTGGCATGGAGGGCGAGAAGCGGTTAAGCAGGCTGGGAGCAGGAATGCCAGAGCCAGAAGGACTCCAGGTCAGGGAGGGAAGTTTCCTCAGCGCCCTGTTTCTTGTGAGACTTCCAAGGGTGCAGGGTGTAAGGGCCATCCCTCCAACAGTCATGCCAACTTTTGTCAAGTTCAGGTTTTCCGCAGCCAACAGAATTAAAGGCGAGTAGGAAATGTCGTTGTTCCCCGGCCATTGATGGTGCTATTTATAATCTGCCCAGCTGTGCGCATTGCCTTTTATTCAAATACAGTTCCTTCCTATGCTCCTGCCTGGCTGCCAAAGTTTGCTGGAACAGAGTGCTTATACAAGGCAGCGTAGTCATTACAGCCAGAAATGCCATGCCATACCATCCGATTCGAGTGGTTTGTTTGCATCTGGCTATTAGGAACACCACCACCATGTCTGTGGATTTCTTGAGTTGTAGGTAAAGCTAGTTACAGTCCTTCAGGTTGGGCTGACGTATGAGGGATGTTGGGTTTCATGAAAGCATGCGCTAGTTGCATTTGTCCTCCTGCAACACATAGAATATCAGGGGAGGAAACAGAATCCCCCAGAACAAATACAAAGCTAATTCCCACCCCAAAGCATCAGGTTTTAGAATACCCCCAGAAGACTGAATAGGTTGACATTTTTCTTCTGGTTTGAATTGTTGTTGTTTTCATTCTGGGGTAAGGACTTTAATGTGCAGTTATTTGATTGGTTTGTTTACTCATTGGTTTTATCATCTTTTTTTCATTCCCCTCACAGAACAGACAGATCTCCTGTACGAATCCGTGCAGCTGTCGTGGTTTAACCCCAGCCAGCAACTAAGCACCACGCAGCCGCTTGCTCACTTCTCCCTGCCTCCCCCGGTGGGATGGGGAGGAGAATCGAAAACAAGTGAAACTCGTGGGTTGAGGTAAGAACAGTTTACTAATTGAAATAAAAATACAATACAATAAAATGATAATAATAATAATAATAATAATTTGTAATGAAAAGGAAGGTAACAAAAAGAGTGAAATAAAACCCAAGAAAAGACAAGTGATGCACAATGCAATTGCTCACCACCTGCTTAAATCACTGCTTAAATCACTAACCCCCTAACCCCCTAACCCCTAACCTAAGCCCCTAAACACTAAATTCTAACCCCCTAACGCCCAAACCTGCTAACCCAAACCCCCTAACTCCCTAACCCCCTAAACCCCTAACCCCCTAACCCTTAAGACTAAGCCCCTAACACTTAACCCTAACCCCCTAACCCCCTAACCCTCACTCCCAAACCACCTAAACCCAAACCCCCTAAACACCTAACCCTCTAAACCCCTAACCTCTAGCCCTAACCCCGTAACACTCTAAACACTAACACCCTAACCCCTAACCCCCTAACCCCTAAACTCTAACCCCCTAACCCCCTACACCATAACCCTAAAACCTAACCCCCTAAGCCCCTAGCCCCTAACCCACTAACCCCATAACTGCCTAACCCCCTAACCCTAACCCCCTAACCCCTAATCCTAACCCCCCAACCCCTAAACCCCTAACCCACTCACCCCCTAACCCCTAACCCCCTAACCCCAAACCCTAACCCCTAACCCTAAACCTAATCCCTTAACCCCCTACACCCTAACACTAAAACCTAACCCCCTAACCCCCTAACACCTACCCCTAACTCCCTAACCCTGTAACCCGTAACCCCCTAACCCCTAACCCCCTAACCCCCTAAACCCTAACCCTAAACCCCCTAACCACTAAACTCTAACCCCCTAGCCCCCTAACCCCCTACCCGCTAACTCTAACCCCCTAACCCCCAAACCCCAACCCCCTAAACCCTAACCCCTTAACCCCCTACACCCTAACCCTAACCCTAATCCCCTAAACCCCTAGCCCTAACCCCCTAACACCCTAAACCCCCAAACCCCTAACTCCCTAACCCCCTAACCACTAATGCTAACCGCCTAACCCCCAACCCCTAACCCCCTAAACCCTGACCTAACCCCCTAACCACTAACTCTAAGCCTCTAAACCCCTAACCCGCTAACCCTAACCTCGCAACCTGTAACCCCCTAACCCCTAACCCTACCCCCCCAACCCCCTAAACCCTAACCTTAACCCCCTAACCCCCTACCTCCTTAACTCCCTAAACCCCTAACCCCCTAACCCATAATGCTAAACCCCTAACCCTTTAAACCCTAACCCCCTAACCCCTCACACCTACCCCTAAGCCCCTAACCCTGTAACCCCTTACCCCCTAGCCCCCTAAACCCTAGCCGTCTAACCCCTAACCCCCTAAACACTAACCCTAGCCCCCTAACCCTGTAAACCATAACCCCCTAACCCCGTAAACCATAACCCTAACCCCCTACACTCCCTTACTCCCTAACCCCCAACCCCCTAATCCCCTAATCCCCTAACCCTGTAACCCCTAACCCCTTAACCCCTAACACCCTAATCCCCTAACCCCTTACCTGCTTATTCTAACCCCCAAACCCCAACCCCCTAAACCCTAACCCTAACCCCTTAACCCCTACATCCTAACCCTAAAACCTAACCGCCTAATCCCCTAACCCCCTAACCCTAACACCTAACCCCCTAACCCGTAGCCCTAACCCTCTAACCCCCTAACCCCTAACACCCTAACCCCCTAAACCTTATCCCTAACCCACAAAACCCCCTAACCCTCAACCCTAACCCCCAACCCCCTAACCCTAACCCAAACCCCCTAACCCCCTAACCTCAAACCCCTAACCCCCTAACCCCCTAACTCCCTAACGCTAACCTCCTAATACCCTAAACCCTAACCCCCTAAACTTTAACCCTAACCCCCTAACCCCCTAAACCCTAACACCGTAACCCCCTAACCCTAACTGCCTAACCCCTAACCCCCTAAACCAAACCCCCTAAACCCCTAACCCTTTAACCCCCTAACCACCACCCCCTATCCCTAATGCCCTAAACCCTAACCCCCTAACACCTACACCTAGACCCCTAACCCCGTAACCCCTAACCCCCTAACCCCTAACACCCTAACCCCCTGAACCCTAACACCCTAACCCGTAACCCCCTAAACCCTAACCCTAACCCCCTAACCCCCTAACTCCTTTACTCCCTAACCCCCTAAACCCCTAAACCCTAACCTAACCCCCTAAACACTAAACTGTAACCCCCTAACCCCCTAACCTGCTAACCCTAACACCCTAACCCCCAACCCCCAACCCTGCACCCCCCCAACCCCCCACCCCAACCCCCCCACCCCCCGCACCGCCCCCACCCCCCCCACCCCCCGCACCGCCCCCACCCCCCACACCCCTCCCAACCCCCCACACCCCCCACACCCCTGCACCCCCCACCCCCCCCACCCCCCCACCCCTCCCAACCCCCCCAGCCCCCCAACCTTCCCAACCCCCCCACCCCCCACCCCCACGCACCCCCCCCACACCCCACACCCCTCCCAACCCACCCCACCCCCCACCCCCACGCACCCCCCCACCCCTCCTAAGCCCCCCCACCCGCCACCCTCCCCACTCCCCCAACCCCCCCCACCCCCCACCCCCATGCACCCCACCCCCCCCACCCCTCCCAACCCCCCACCCCCACGCACCCCCCCACCCCTCCTAACCCCCCCACCCCCCACCCCCCCCAACCCCCCCAACCCCCCAACCCCCCAAAGCCTAACCCTAACTCCCTAACCCCCTAACCTCCTAACCCCCTATCTCCCTAACTTCCTAAACCCTAACCCCCTAACCCCAACCCCCTAAACCCGAAACCCCGAACCCCCTAAACCCAAACCCCCTAACCCTAACCCCCTAACCACCTAACCCTAACCCTTGAAAAATGTCACAAATTCAGGTCGGCTACTCCTCCTTTACTTTTTTCACAGGAGGTTCCATTTGAGCAGATTTTTCACGATCGGTGTCCACCTTCTCTTGGGAAGCTTTAGCTCGTTTTAGTATATTGTCTTTCTTCGCAGGAACAGCCACTTCTACTTTCTGCTTTGTCTTGTCCATTTTTGGACCAAACCTCTCTGGAGAAAACTTCTCGCTCTTTACTGGAGGTCGAGGTTGAGCGCCAACAGCACAGCCCTTGTAAAACTGGTCATACCGTTCTGTATAGTTCCTTTCCCATCCTCTGTATCTTTCCTTTGCAAATGGATCTCTGAAGTCAACAGATCTGCCGCAGTAAGCTTTCATATCGTATGCTGGAACTTCTGTGTATCTGTTAAAATACTCCCTTTCTCCTTCCCCTTGAGGTATAGTCCTTTTAGTGCGAGACTGGTCTCTAAATGCTGGAGACCTTGACCGTGAATGGCATCTTCTGTATGGGGGTGACCTTGACCTTGAGCGGGGATAACCGTGTGACCTATTGCAAAAAACCACTATGTCATTTCTGCTTATGACAGATGCACTTTAGTGTAACTGCAGTCCGATATGCTATCGAAATACAAACACGAAAAACAACGCAACTTCCTTGAGCCAAATCCTTACTCCTCTCTAAGTCCCCGTTGTTCTCTGTAAAACTCCTCCCTAGACAAGGGAGGCCAAGAGCATCCTGGCTTGTGTCAGAAATAGTGTGGCCAGCAGGACTAGGGAACTGATTGTCCCCCTGTACTCGGCGCTGGTGAGGCCGCACCTCGAATACTGTGTTCAGGTTTGGGCCCCTCCCTACAAGAAAGACACTGAGGTGCTGGAGCGCATCCAAAGAAGGGCAACGAAGCTGGTGAAGGGTCAAGAGAACAGGTCTTATGAGGAGCGGCTGAGGGAACTGGGGTGGTTTAGTCTGGAGAAAAGGAGGCTGAGGGGAGACCTCATCGCTCTCTACAACTACCTGGAAGGAGGTTGTAGCGAGGTGGGTGTCAGTCTCTTTTCCCAGGTAACAAGTGATAGGACGAGAGGAAACAGCCCCAAGTTGCGCCAGGGGAGGTTTACACTGGATATTGGGAAAAATTCCTTCACCGAAAGGGTTGTCAAGCACTGGAACTGGCTGCCCAGGGAAGTGGTTGAGTCACCATCCCTGGAGGTATTGAAAAGATGTGTCGATGTGGCACTTAGGGACACGGTTTAGTGGTGGACTTGGCAGTGTTGGGTTTACGGTTGGACTCGCTGATCTTCAAGGTCTTTTCCAACCTAAATGATTCTATGATTCTGTGAAGGAGGTGCTTGTGTCACTGAGACGGTATTTGAATGAGCCGTTGGTACTGCTGTTGGTACCCAAGCTGATGACCTGTTTGCAGCAGCTGGGGGATATCCTGGAGCGGGGAGAGTGTACCCAGCAGATGGAGGCTGACCAGGTGGAAACTGAGGAGGAAACGGTGGTGGTGGTACCCCGGGTGGAAGAGGAAGTGCATGGGGCGGTGGAGGATACAAGGGAGGTGGAGGCACAGGCGCAAAGACTGGTGTTGACGCTGGTAGTGTTGGGGCCTGAGTCCTTTGGGTACGTTCACTGTGCGGGCGTCCTCGATTTGAACTTCTAAAGAAACCCCAAAACATGTGTCACTGTTTGTTACACTCGGCCTTCATTTTAACGAGGAAAGCAAATGAAGCGCGAGCGTGGTGGCGAGCACTTCTTGTTCTCAACAAGCAGCATTCTTCTCCCTGCTTTCTGTTCATTTGAGACTACACTCATTTCTTCGTCCTCATACTTGCCTTCCACATCCTCGCCCCCAACACTTCCCTCGGTCTCCTCTCCTTATACTCAGCTTTGCGACTGTGGATGGAGGCTGCCCATGCTTCACAGAGACTCCCATCTCCCAGGTGCCCAGGGCCCACCGCTCCTCTGCCACTCCTTCATACACTTACTACCTCACACTTCTGATCTTCAAAGTACTGCACAGGTATTAACTAATCTTCTCTCAAACTTCTTTTAACTTCTTCCACCTACGCTTCCTATGTTGTTGCCTCACGAGGATGTATTTGGCCTACTTTAAAGAATCTTACTGCAAGCACAGATCCCCTTTGTTAAAGCCAATTCAAATTAAGGCATTCAAAAATTAATTGCCACGGGTATTCTCCGCAACTATCTGTGCCTACTTATCTCATTCTAAATCAGCTGTTGTGGAAGTTACGTGTTACGGCCTCGTTTAACAGGTTCCAAGTAGTAATAGATTGCATTTCTGTAGAATACTTACAGTTCCCAGCCTGGTCTGCCACCTGCTGAGCGAACTGTACTGGCCCTCACTGGATGACCTTTTGGAGTGGGGAGAGGAAAGAGAAAACAATCCCATTTGGTTTATCTGAAGATAATTTTTTAAAAGGAATGCAAAAGTTAGAGTTACTTACCAGTTGTGGGTACTGATTGTCCTTGGGGGCCCAGAAGGCTTGGTAATGCTGGTTCTCTTAGCACAGGAACCTGATAGCCCTTGCGAATAAATGCAAACAGTTGGAAAAGAAGCTCTACTAAAATACCAGAATCACTGCATATGTTGAAATAAACCTTACCTTCTCTTCCAACAGGCTGCTCACTGACAGAGAGGAAGGTTTAGAAAGTTCAGCGGCAGTCAGCAGAGCAGCAGGAGGTGTACCAGTCGTCAGTGGTGGTGGAGGTGGTGGCGGCTGCTGCTGCTCTTGCTGCTGAATCTGCTTAAGGAGCCCTTTTGTGTAGCCAGTTCCATTTCTGAAGTTGTTCACAGCCTAGAGGCAGAAAAACATTGACCAAAAGGTAATATGAAACTTCAGGAGATATACGAACAAAAGCCTCCACAGAGTAAAATTACTTGTGTATTCCTGTAAACGCTATCAATCCTAAAATAAACCAACATCCAGATAGATGAACGCATCCCATGAAACACTGATGCTAATGACTGGTAACTCAGAGTGCCTGTATTACAAGTACTTCAGTGTTAACACCAAATTTGAAAGTGAGGCAATGCTGTTAAATAAAAGTGCGACCTGAACTTGCCAGATTGTCTCCAAAGAGCTGTAAGCTTCTGTAACAACAGAGAATGGATTTGAAAACTAAATTTAGCCTTATTCAATTTAGCCTTGCTTAAGGAGATGGCAATTAATAGTTTCTTCCCTCTCAGCTTTTTACGAAGAGACTTTTCTTACAAACAGTTTACGGACAAGTCACCATGTTACCTGGCGTAGGCACTCGTTGGCAACTAAAGCATCAGGAGAAACATCTGTCTGACGACACGTTGGGCACGTATGTTCCTCAGAGTCCAGTAATGCTGTTCTAATACCTGTGAATAATTGGAATCATCCAAATAGTTTTTAGCCAAACTAAGGAAAATGTGGTGGTTTTAATCAATTATAAAAACCCGCATATGATGAATGGGTGAATACGGTCTTGAATTGAGAGCATGAAGCTACAAATGTTCAACAGTGTAAAAAAGTTCTAGCATGCAGCAAAGAACTGGACAGTTTTGATATTTCCCTCTCGTAACATTTTGAGAGGTAGACTAGGCCGTGTCTTGATGTTTCGGCTAGTCTTTTTTCCACTCTCCAGTACAGTGAGAAGGCCCCAAGCTCAAGCTTCATGAATAAAACCCATCTCAAAAAACCATTACCAGGCTCGAGTTCTGAAGGTTTTAACCACCTCTCCCCTGGAGAAGAAGGTGCATTAAATGCCTAACTAGCCCTTTGCTGCAGACCACAGTAAGGCACCAGAGATGCCTACGTAAGTCTGGAGGAGAGACAGGGCTGTGGACAAACTAAATGCCTTCAGTATCCAATACTCTAATCCCCTGCACAATGAGGCACTCTTCTCAGACTCGTCCTTCCACATGGAAGGAGGATTTCACTAGATACCTGACAAGGGAAAAAAGCTTGCTGCCTTTTTTTTTCCCTTTAGATGCTTTCCTCTTCAGGGTATACTTCAGTATTAAACAGAACTGGGAAGAAAGTAATTTTGTTCTCTCCTATTTCTGCTTTCACAAGATCAGCTGTGATGTTTTAAACTAACAAACATGGGAGTAACACTTACATTCGTCACAATAACTGTTTCCACAGCAGGGAATAACAACTGCATCGGTCATTGTATCTTTACAAATGAGACACAACAAATCCTCTGGAATACGGTCGTCTGAGGAGGAGGAGGAGGACGGCTCCTCTGGTGAAAAGGGAGGCTTTTCCTTCTTTCCTCTAGCATAAGCTTCCCTGGAGCGGGGGTGGGGAAGGAAAAAGAAAAAAGTTAAAGATGGGTAAAGGAAAACTTTTCCAAGCTTTGGATTTTATCCAAGGAAGATAATAGATGGAATTCTTCTCGCTCCACAGGAGCCTTCTAAAATGTAGGCATGTAGTTTAAACTACTTCCCTGTAGCCACACCACTAGAAGAGGGAGGGGGGAACAACTTTCCTTCTGCAGAACTCTCCCATTTGTTCGATCAACTGCGAAATTACCTCAGACTAGAACAATGATTTTTCGACAGCCACAAACCAGGTGAAATGAATCCTGAGATTCATGGATCTCAAAAGGAGATCCCTGACAGAAAAACAGAAGGGCTACCGAGTGCATTGTCAAACAGCCACTGCTGTCAGCACCCAGGAGGATTCTCTTAGTTTAGTGCAACAGGAAAACTCCAGTCTGTTTCACACATGGGATTGGATAAAAGTCAGAGGGGGGAAGCCTCAGTCCAACAGCTATTTGTTAAAGTTTGCAAGAAGCCTTTGAAACGCAACACAGAAGCAAAAGGAGCTTTCAAAGAGAACGACTCCCCTGTAAACACTACGGAAATATTTGGCAGAAATACGCATTCTTAGCATACCCCGAGTTCAAGCAACTTCCTGGGGCATCGACAGCAGCACCACCCTCGTTTAAGACTAGAAAGCATCACAGATAGGAAGGTTAAGATACAACGACAAGGCTTCCTCCCCTGTGATTACAGATGCTGGCCAACTTGCTTGCATTGCCACGCAGGCATTTACGCGTGCTTTCTCTCGTTCCCTTTTGGGTCAGTCCCATTAATTCCATACTTACGCATTAATAATTGGTATTGCATATTTTCCAGTGTTTGTCAGCATAGCACCCTTTGTATTGGGATCTTTCACCTCCATCATGAAACTCCTTGGAATCCCTGTGCTCTTCTTCATTCTGGGAACAGGCTCAAAATCTTTCTCCTGTTAAGCAAAGAAATGCAGGCATGGCTCACCTCAAGAGCCACACTTAAAAGGACATTTCAATGATTCTTTCAAGCACCAAAAGCCTTTCATCCTCTCCTTTTACCTCGCCTAAGGCTTCCTCGACTGAAAGACTTCTTTTCCTCACTGAATACAGCCAGGATGTTCCAAAGGCTTGAGCAGTGTTTTGAACTCAGTCGACATTCTTTGGCTTAACTTCAGGTTCCTTAAGGGTGCAACATCCCTTGGCTCACCACCCACCCCGAGAAGAGACACAAACCCGCTCTTCCTCCAAAGCCAATTCACAGTGAGGGCTCCATTCAGGGCTCTCACTCAGTCACGGGACAAACCGCTATTCACCACCTGTACTTGAAGGCTGAATTCATACCTCAGGCACATACGTGCAGTCCCTAAGGTTAAATGGCATGACTACTCAACCAGAGACTTGTGTAATTAAACCATGCAAATATTCAAGAGAGGGGGTCAACAGAAACGTCTTCTTTTCATATGAAATAGTACAAACTGTGAACTGTCATTAGAAAGAGTTAAAACCAGGAAAATTTCCAGTAATATTGAAATAGGTAAAAATATGCATGAAAGTTCACAGAGAAAGATCGATGGACATATTTAATGTCTAGGACCTAGAAAAAAGAACATTTCACAGTTACAATTCCAGCCTGCCCTGGAATTTTGAAGGGCTTTGCAACATTGCCATATAACCTCTGTATTTCACCCCAAGAGAAACAATTCTTCACATGAGTAGTCATTTATTTGTTACCTAACGGCCAAGGTAAAAAAATTAAAAACTAAGTAACGCCACAAGTCCCCCACAATCTTACCCCATTTGTTGGGCAGTTCTTTCTATAGTGGCCAGGTTTTCCGCAACGAAAGCAAGTATATGATGGTGGAGGTGGACCCAAGGGTTTCTTCATGTAACTAAAAGGTTTTGGGGGAAAAAAAGAAAACAGTACGCATGTGTCTCTCGTGTTAAAACAAACATATTTTCCATAATCTTCAAAGAACAGATTTGACATTATCAACACTTACTTGATCGGATCATATTCACGGCAAGACTGTATCATCATAGCTTTTATTTTGTCTTCTTCGGAAGCATTGGCTTCAGCCAGATTGGCAGTCTGTTTAACAGGTAAGTAGTTGACACACACATTAGAAACACAGTTAAGCCCACACAGCCAAAGACAACACCACTCACCCGATCCTGTAAAGAGCAGCACAACGCTAGCCGAGGTTGCAGGAAAACACCTGCTTCTACAAAACAGAGTTGGGCTGAAGATGTTCTGGGCAGTCCTTGCGCCATCACAGGCTCTTTACGTGCCTGGCACCCTGCCTGAAAAGAGCATTCGGGGGCACTCAAAACCTTAGGCTCTCTTTGGACCTTCCACAAAGACTTGGGTAACCAATCCCATTTGCTTCCAAGTGCACTGAAGCTATGTCTAGAAAGAACTACGCTCTCCAGTCTTTTTCAACTGACTTTTAAGCTCCAGACCAGTTGAAAGAGAAGACGGCCACTGGACATTGGAGGGACAAAGAGGTGTGCGAGTATCATTATGGACATTTGGCAGCATTACAAGGACACACAACTTAGGAGTCGGGGAAGTTGGTTTTGCTTGCTGACATTCAGCTGCAGACACAGAAGCATGAAAAGGAATCAAGCTTTTTAGGATCCCTCAGCAAGACAAAAGATTCTCTTCACTAGAAATTTGACCATCACGTGCTGTAGGCACTCCAAACTGCGTGTTCCCCCGCTACTCACTTCTTCATACTGTGTGATTTAACTCCAGTAAGCACAGCCTGCAGTTTTTGCCAGTTGACTGTGTCCTTTTAACACACAAATTGTCACATAGACCTTATCCAGAACTAGATCTTCACATTATTGAAGCCAGCTGATTTTTTTTTAAGTAGTATTTGTTCAAATGTTTTTATTACACACTGGTCCAGATACCAGCAGGGTCTAAGGGAGTGACTCTAAATGATTTGGACCTTCAAGCACCTATCATTCAGATCAACCACTCATGTTTTCCTTCTTATATGCATTCATTCACAAAAGCAACCAACGAGTTTCAACGTTTTATTAAATGGTTGTTTCATAGGGACAGTTTTTTCTCAACAGTAACATAATCCAGATCGACATCTATGAAAGCGTGTCCATTAACATTTACAGAAAGCTTTACAGATACTTGACTAATTTGTTTGAACCCAAATGGTTTACAAAACACATCCAAAACCCACAAAACATTACTAGGAATAGACCAAAACTCAAATACGGCATTTCATACGTAGTAATAATCAAACAGAAACCTTTGAACAACACATTGCCTCCTAGCTAAGCCAAGCCACTCTGCACTAAAGAGGTTAGAGTAAGTAACTGTTTTGAGCTGCTTTATCGTTATGTTCCTGCATTTTTTGGAAATGCTTAAATTTTCTCGAAATTTTAAATGAGTACGCCACTTGGACAGTTTTTCACATTTTAGAGTAAAACTTCACATGAGTTTACGGAACCACGGACACGGTTAGGGACAGCACTAATGGAGACCAATTTCTTTTGGTGGCTACCTTCCAAACTAATTTCTTTTTTTTTTTTTTTTCTTCCCAAGGGTCCACAATTTAATTTCTGCAGTGAGAGAGGGAAGAAGTTACCAGTGGGAAGAGATTTCTCTTTCTTGGAAATGAACTCCAGCCTTTCTTTTCAGAAGAAAGAACTAGCTCCTCTGCATTAGGCCCTGCCTCCTCCAATCTTTGTCACTTGAAAGACTAGGAATTTAATTGGCTAGCACTACGCCTTTTCCCAAAGTGCCATCGCTAGTGCTTTCCCAGACAAAGTTACACACTGTTGAGCAAAAAATGCCAGCAGTTCCATAGCAAAACATGGCATTACAACAGTTTCAGCAGGTCACATCTGCTAATATGCCACACATACCCATTGGTATATTCCTAGAAACAATTCGGTACGTTTACACAAGTTACACAGTCTGCGTTCAAACCAATCAGATTGTGTTGTCCACTGTCTGTATACTACAATTTATGAAATTGTGCAGCATTCAAAGAATGGATCTACAGTGACTAGAAGTTCAAAAACAGCCAGGCAATTGTCCACGTTCCAGAAACGCTTCTGTTGTGGCTGTTGCAAACCCCCCTGAAATGTCCGTAACTTACAGCCACTTAAATTCTTCTGTAAAAATTGTGGTAGCTTCCAACGCAAAATTAACGAAACGTATGAAAAATGGTAAAGAGCTTCTGAAGGGTTTCTTCTTTGTGCCTTGAAGATGAGTAATACTGCAACATTACGCTGAGGCTGATAAGGTACTCCCCTTCTATCTTCCCAACTGGGAGCTACTCTTTACAGGATAGTATCAAAAGATACACACTTTTCAAAGTCAAAATAAATACTTTAAATTATTAAATATTAAATTACAGTTTTCTTCACATGACAACAGTTACCCAGCTATAGATCACAGTAGAACATTTAAAAATACAAAGCAAAGACTTTTTTTGGTTAAGTATTGGACAAGAATATCTATATCTACCTTGATAAGCTGGGCCAGAGAAAGAGACGCAGAAGAGTCATCAATCTGTTCACAAAAAAGTAAACACATATTCAAGTTCTACAATCAAAACATAGCCATAGTTAACCTCTACTGTAGTCTGAAAGTCTGCGCTATATCCTCCGAGGGTCACTGAAAGGGGCATTTCCAACCTAGTGTAATTTGGATTCGTTCAAAACAAAGTCCAAAGCTATGACAGCTCAAGAGTGCCTATGTGGTTCATGAGAAGAAACTAAAATAAGCAAACCCGCCTGAGACCAACTTATTGCTCCACAATATCTCAGAGAGGGACCCTTGGCAAATGCTCACAACTGCTTACAAGTCGAAGGGGTAAGGAAGCTCTCCGTTTCCAGCTAAAGAGGATTTTTAAAAAATACTGCAGTTTATTTGAGAAGGAAGCATCATTACAGGAAACTTATTTTCCGTGTAGTTTGCAAATTAATCAGTACATCTCTCATCATGGATAAATGCACACAATAGAGTTGCCTGTCAAAAGAAAGCACAGGCACATCAGCCCTGAAACATGAACTCTGCCCCTCCCATCACTAAGTTTAAAAATGCCAAACTCACCATACCCCACGAGACCCAAATAAAAACACCAATCCAAAACATCACCCATAAAAGTAACCCACCACTTTGTCTACAAAGAAATAAACTGCTCCAATTCTTGAAATACAGGTATTTCCCATGACAGAGGAGCCTATCAAAACTGAGAAAACTCATTTCTTGTATTTTATTAGACCCCAGGCCATACTATCCAAATTAGTTTGGCAAGTGTGAGAATAGATATTATTCTCCTTGCTATCAGACCAAACCCAATTTTGGATGATGATGAAAACATGGATTCAGAGCACAGTCCTGTCATTTTTTTCTCCATTGCAACCACACTCCTCCCTCCCAGCTGCCTACTGGAACAGCTTGCAGGAATGAAGTCCTCAGGCCACTAGTTAGTAATGGACTGCAGTGTTTAATCAGAACTAAGACTGAAGGGCAGCTTGTCCACAAGTAAAAAGGGTAACTCTTATCTTGTTCCTTTTCCACTCTCTTGAATTGTATTATGCCACAAGCAGCAGTTAAGCTTACACTAGTAAAACATGATCAGAAAGACACTCGAGGCACTGCTTATTATGCCTTAAGTTGTTCAAAAACGTAGACTGAAATTGCACAAGGTAAACTGAACAGCTCTCCTCAAGAGGTCACGAAATGGATCAGAAGAGAGATGCAAACCCTTCCTTGGAAAAAGCTCTTGTCCTTTATGACCTAATGCAGTGGAAGAATTCAAGGGAGCAGTTTTAGCAGACTCGGGGGGGAAAAAAATCTACATGCAGAAGATGATTCCTCGCTCCAGTTAATCATGCCTTCTCTATATGGTTAGGAAAGCACACACAACATATTATTAAGGTCTTGAAAATGTGCCTTTGGAGAGGAACAGCCAGATCTGGAAAAAGAGACCTTCCTTCCCTTGCAAGTCGTACCAGAAGATTCAACTTTCCTTCTTTTCAGAACATTTTGTACCTAGTTCTGTTCAAAAGGAAGTCTGGCAAAATCAAGATCTAGACTGTCAAGATCTTCCTTCTGTTAAAAAGGAAGCGGCAAATCAAGATCTAGACCACTACCAGTCAAGTATTTCCTTGTGTTACTTAGATCTCTGGTCACCCAGATCCAACAAGGTACTGCAGGCAGAAGTTAAGAAAAATGACAGGGATTTTACCCACAAATGCTCCAGGCTCTAACCTTGTGCCAAAATTTGTAGGCTGGGTTTTAGATATTTTCATTTGCAGACAAACTTATTAAACTAAACTGCTTCATCAGATCAAGTGGAAAGAGCAAATGCAGAACTTCAGAATACCACTTTGTGTAGCAATGATATTTAAATTCATGGCAATCTAGTAAAGACAGTTATGTACTCAGAGGGGCCCAAACGATATCACCTCAATTACACAGCTTGAGGAACAAATACCCAACTATTTAAGGACATGAAAAGGAACCATTTAGCTGCACAGAACTGTCTGCAAAACGTATGGGATAGGTTGGTTTTGGTATTTGTTTGAACCCCCAAGTCAAAAGAAAGAAACAGTACCAAGTCGAACAATAATGGTTTCTCAGTGGTTTCTGATAACATTTTCAATAAGTATTTAAAATGAAAAGCTGAGGGATACAGAGTGAAAACGACAAAAAATACACTCCAAATAATTTTTATTGCAAGAAACAAAAAGCACACACCAACCTATACAAACATACGTATGACTAGCTATAGACAGACAGATGGAGAACATGGCACCATGTTCAGTTGTGCAAACCTTGAACCTACATGATCTAAAAACGATCATACGTTATCTGTACAACACAAAGTCATACAGGAAATATTCTAGCCTATTCCATATGAAATGCAAGGCATTACTAGGCACAAATACCAATATTCACATTAGAACTGTGCAAATGATAGCATTACTCAGTTCTTCCTAGGCTGAATCAAAGACATTGTATTTACAACATAGACTACATTTTACGGGAAATTATACTAAGGCACTGTTTGGAAAATTAATACAAATTAAACTCTAATTGTTTAGAGTTAAGTGCAGTGTGTAGAAAACAGTGTGAGGTTGTGGTTTTACATACGGCTTTTGATGTTCCACTCACTGGCTCAGTTCGACTTCTAGAAGAAGAAATAAAGGTGATCAAAACTTAAAATAAAGCACTGGTACCCAACAGAAAGCAGTGAAAACAGATTGTAAAACCTGAGCATCAAAACATTATGTTCTGATAGTCTAGTGAATGTGCAAATTTATTCGTATACATAAACTGTTCTCTCTCGGTACAGTCAGTGCAACTAAAAAAACCCCCCAAATCCCATTTCTGCTTTGTCACCAATTACCCTAAGACTTTCAGATATCTACCATGCTTAGCCATGAAAGTGCCAAAATACCAAATGCGTTACATATGCTATATTGACTCAAAATAGTAGCAGAAATGTCACCTGAAAGCAGTTCCTAGGGTTTTGTGTGATTGAGGATGCCCCGTGACAAAAAAAAAAGGTCTCAATTGCCAGAACTTGCTTTAAGATAATCTTAAAAATGCTACAATATTTTAGGAAATATTTATTACATTTGAAAACTGTATTTTTTTTGAAAAACATTTTTTTTTTTTTAAAAACCACAAGCTAATAACATCTCCTAATTGTGGTGGAGAGGCATCGCTTTAAGAAGGCTGGAAAACATGACCATTCAAACAATGCTAACGTAGCTGATATAGAACTGGACTGTATGAATACATAAATGACAGCAGGAATCCTGTAGTCAGGATTGAATTTCTGTAATTTTAATCAAGGCACCTGATTCTCTGTCCTCTGTAAATCTTAGGAATACAGAATTAAAACCTGGAGCACAGATATCAGCTGAGAGTAAAAACAGACTTAGAAAGATAACTAGCACCATTTGGTAACGTGCTAAACTGCTTACTGAGTTTCAGGTTGGGAAAGGATTAACCATTCCTTCATCGTCCTCGCACAAAAGGCAATACGCTTTAGGATATTGTTCTTTTTCTCTTGCCTGAAATGGACATTGTCTTTAGGAAACTCACAGGAATCACTTATGAACGGAACTTCTGGTTTGCATGGTTCGCCAGCTGGCAACCCTTGGTCTTCCTCTACAGCTAGTGTGCAAAAACCCAGATGTGGGGCATAAGAATACCTGCCAGATCCCGCCCCCTCTCCTCCAAAAGCAAGAAATAGTCCAACACTGAGACTCAGACTCTTCTGAGATGGGAACAAATTAGAAGTTTACACTACAATGCCTATCTGTCTTTCCTAGAAAAGCAAACACATAGAAGAAGGAACCTCTCCACGCAGAGGGAACAGGATCTACAGCTTGGCTCTCAGAAAAATCAACCCCAAGAACAAACCCAAGAGGATCATCTTCAAAGTTACCATTGTTGCAGTTTGAGCCCCATGTCCCAGCAGGCCTAGAAATGTAAGTCTGCTTTGGGACAGACACATTAAAATCTACCCCATGACAACACAAATGAACAGCAGCTTTCACAAGAAAGATACAACTGGAATGCCTCTGTAAGCTAATAGCCAGAAAAAAAGCTAACACACTGAAACCCCTCACAAGGAATACAATGCGTTATGGATACTTACCTAACATATGTTTTGCTGGTAGCTTTAACTCCTCCAGCAGGGAGTCTTCGAACAATTACTGATGAGTTCTTCGGAATCAGGGCATTATCATCTGTGTATTCTGAAAACAACACAAATACAGAAAAAAACATGAGTCGATTTGTAAGAACGTATAGTCATATGGAATTACACAGCACTTCAGAGAATCCCTTTACAGATAGAAAAGCAAAATTTTATAGGTAACATTGCGCTTGTATCATCTCAACACACTAACAGTACCTTTCAAGAAATCTTCAGGTTTGATAACCAAACACAAGCAGCACAATCTTTTTCTTTTTTTTTTCAATAGTGGGAATGCCAACAGCAAAACGGTCTCAAAGGTCACTAAAGGAGAGTCTGCTAATGCAGGAGGTTCTTTCCTGATCTAGCTTAAGTTGCTTTTGCTTCTGTTAGGCTACAAAACCAATCCATCTCTGGAGAAAAACAAAGCACAGCAAAGTCTCACCTGCATAAACCAGATTCTAAAGTCTGACTCGCTTGCCCTGCAACAAAACAGGCACTTAGCTAAAGCATGACAACTCTGCGCCATTGCTTTCAGAGCTGTTCACTAACAACGATTCCCCTATGCTGCTGGTGCTCAAGACTGACAGAACACACAAGAGAGCCTGCCATCTCTGTCTATTCCTTGGAGCTTAGTCCATCAGCAACCACACTTCTCAGCTGCGCAGGGCTTTACATTTAAATGGAAACAAAACTGGCAGTGCTAGAATTTGGATCGCAGGCGTTTGGGGGTTTTTTGAGCTTGCTTTCACAAGTAGGGCAGAATTGGCTCCAACTGAAGGGGTACTTCCCCTCCTAAGCTAATCCTCTCGTTTGAATTAACCAAAGGGACAGGAATTCGTTCGATTCACTTTTTGCAGAGCAGAGAGACTCAAACAAAATTCCTTACAAAGACAGCCTTGAAAAGCCTTTCGAAAGCAGCGGGTGCCTGAAGCTATTCGTGCTTTGCCTTGGCTTACACCATGTTAGTCTTTTGAAGAGGAGGAAAGCCTTCTGACCTTTTACATAAGGCCCAAACAAAAAAAACAACTATCTGACACACTGTGACTGAGTCAGCTCCAAAGGCAACCATCTCTCCATAAGAATGGTTTTTCTATTGTTCTTACACAAGCTGGATATGACTAAATATATTTAAGTACTAGCAGCAGCCATTCCCGGTAATCTGCCTACAGTTTTAAAAGCTAAAAGCCCTTACCTTTGCAGACCGATGGTCTGAAAACCAAAGATGCTGTCTATCTAGTCAAGCTCTCTCAGGGCAGTTTTGCTCAGTGGTCACACACAAAACAGGAATAGTTCACCATTAGTGCTCCGGTTCTCAGTATATTCCTCCTACAGGCAGGAACCTCTCTTAGACCAAAACACACCTTCCAGAAGACATGATTTCAACAATGAAAGGAAAATGTTACTTCTCTTTCCAAATGACAGAAGGCTGCTTTGAAAACTGAGAAATCATTTAGCTGAAACGAACTCCTGATCTTCCCCCCTAGGGAACCGAACAGCAAGCTTCCTCTGGACTTCAGAGTACTTTCCAATTGTAGGAGAAAGGACTACTAACGAGGAGAACAGAAGCTTTTAGAGAAGTCATCTCCTGAAACCAACCCCTAGAGCTCTTCTCCAAAGGAAAACCTAACCCTTACACAGCCACCTGTCAAGAAAGGCCTGGATGGAGAAGGAGCTCAAACAGTACTGAGGCCCAGACAAACCACTGGGAGATCATGCCAGCTCCAGTTCTAGAAGCCCAAAGCAGCTGTTTCTACCTGCTGAACGGAGTCATACAGAGTATTCTTTCTGGTCCACATCACAAACCACTGGCTTAAGATTTCCGAGATGCAGGATAAGCAACAGTGGCTCCACAAAAAGGCAGGCGTTTGCTACGCCTGTGCCGAACTGAGGATCGTGGTAGTTCCGCAGAAGGTTACGAGTGGCAGCACCTCTCCTAGACAGAGACTGTACCTATGAGGACAGCAACCAATGCATTTCTTCACAAATTATGCAAGCCTGCAGGGGTCAATTGGAACATGCACAACAGGTGTCTGATGCAAAAAGAGGAATAAGTCCTCTTTTAGTATTTTGTGACAATTCATTGACCATTAGAAGAGAAGCATTGACATCTGCCTTCTGAAAAGACTACCCTTGCACGGGGGCGGGGGGGGGGGGGGAAGGGGGGGGGGAGAGAGAGAGAGAGGTGCTTGTTTTTTATCTACTTGTTAAGTGCACAGTGAAGAGAGCTCCAGCCATCTAATAACAGACTGATATAAAAATGAATTCACCTTAAGAGTCAATCAGTGCGCATTTAAATGGACCAACTGAAGAGTGACAAGAGCTTGGGGAAGTAAAGGCTTTTTTGGCATAGGACACTTATCACGGCACATATTTGTATTGATTTTTGTATTGATTTTGTTAAAGGTGAAGTCAAACAATGTGGACTAACAAGTTAACTTCTTTTTTTTTTTAAGTAGGAAAGGACTGAAGCTGGAGCACAATTCCTGAAGCCCCTGGAAATTTTTGTTTGCTTGATTTGAATTTAACAGATACCAGCTTAGTGTAACAGCTCTCAGACTAAACTGGCATCTCCCGGCAGGAACCTGTTCCCCACGGGCAGCAACATCCTCTAGCAGAGACTTGGCAACTGCCAGGACCTGCAAAGCAGCGTCGCTCTGCCTCACTGCATGGCTCCACATCTGCAAAGTGAGCAGTGACGACTTTTCACACTCGTCCCAGCAGAGCTCCAAGAGAAGCTCCAAGATAGTCCTTCTTTAACTTCACCTTTAGGCAACACCACATTTAACAGAACCTAGTGAAGCAGATACTTTGTCTCCACTGGATTCTGATTCCATACGAAAACAAAGCAACACGCTTTGTAAAACTCGTACTATGTCTATTAGAGTAACACTTCATGCGGTCACATATTTATCAGCATGAAGTTTTCTTCTGCAACTTTGCTTCCCGTTCCTCACCTGCTAGAACAGAATCCACGTGTTTGGCCTATTTCAAAACACTTTTTCTTCTGGTGACGATAATTGGGCTCCGTCACAGTTTATTACCATCCAACATTCTGCTTTTAAGGCTCTGTTTTACACAGACCCAACTATCACAGGAGTGACGTCAGCCAGGTGGCCATTCAGCCTGCTAGCATTTGTCAAGCTGAAAGGACATTAGCAACTCAAGACAAAATTCAGAGACCCCTATGCAGCAAAGCCCTTAAAGCAAATGCAACATTTTTCACAAGCTCTTGGCAATTTTAGTCAATACTACTAGAAGTAGTCTCTTCACCACAGCCATTCTCCTGAAAATAGTTTAAATATCTGTTGATAAACAGCCAGCTTTAGGTCCAACCACTTTAAAGGCTAGGGCTGAAGTTACAGTTACCGCAGCACACATAGTCTTCTGTTCAAGTTTTAATACATGAAACAGGAAAAGGAAAACAAACACTAGTACACATTTGAAAGAAAAGACTGTTGTAAGAGTGTCACAGAACCACAGAAAAAAGAAAACTAAGAAATTTAATGTGTAAGGAATGAAAACACAAGCCTCTCTCTTTCTGAAAAGTCACATCCCAAAGTCTTTAACTGCATTCAAACTTTTCAAGATGGCAGACTACCAAACTGAAGTAGCATACTAAGGAATACGAAACCATTATCATCTCTGAGAATCAGGCACCATTTATTAGAATCAAAAGAATCTATGACTTCTCTAAGAACATTTCTGATGTATATTCACCATAAATGTTCTGCCATGAAACTTCAGGACTGCCCTGATACCGTTAACACGTAGTACGAGGGAAAAAAAACAACCACGGTTAGAAATGAAGGACGAAATCATGCTCAATAGCATCTGAATGACAATGTCTTTGGTGTAGACAAGACGCTACACGAACATGAAATTCCAAAGTATAATTCAGATACAGAGAACACTCATGTGCAACACGGCTTTAAAGGGTCTGCAGAGATTATAACTCACAAAGACACCCTTGATCCAAGATGTTGCTAGGGAGCAGTTTCTGCAACAGCCACAAAACCAGTTTTCCAATGCAGTGGAGTAAAGCAAGTCGAAGACAAAATTAAGTCACCCAAACCACTTTTTTTCCTTCAAATGAGCCATCTGTTCTATTTCTATCGCTTTCAGCTTTCTCCGCCAGATTTCAAAGAAATCTGGCAAGTTTGTTATTGTAAGATATCCTCCCACGTTTCCTTATCATTTTACCGAGAAGAATTGAGGAAAGCAAAACTTTTGGAAGCACTGTATGTCGCACATCAACCACGCACTCTTCCACGCCTAGCTCCGCGTCTAAAACGCAGATCTGAAGGTAGCTGTCAGAACAGCAACTACAAAAGAACAGCAACTACAAAAGAAGAGCTCTGTGAGGCCCCCAACACAAGTCACAGCCACCGATCGTGCCCGAATCGCATTATCGCTTCCCACCCAGCTTAATCCCCGGTGTCGCTTGCCCTCCCGGTCCCCCCGCACGCTGGCAGGATGGGCCCCAGGCTGACTCACGCTACATGGGGACGAGCCACAAAGAGCAGAGCGCGGCTCCCACAGGCTGCGGCCGCCGTGGGGCCGTCTGCGACGCTGCCTGCCAGGCGGTCCCCGAGGCCCCGCGCCCACCACCCCCACGCACCTTCTTTGCTCTGGGCGTTGGTGATCTGCAGGTCGCAGTTAGCTGCCTTCAGCTTCTCACGGCCCATGATCTGCCGCTTGAGGTCGCGCAGGGAGATGTGGAGGCCGCTGAAGGAGACCGTATCGTACTTCAGCGCCGACGAGAACTTGTAGTGGACGCACGACATGGTCGGGGCCAGGTGCTGCCTGCTCCGCGAGGGCGTCTGCTGCGGCAGATGGTGTCGCGGCCTCCACGCCGGGTTAGGGCCCGCGGCAGCGCACGGAAGGGCCCAGCAAGGGGTGTGGGGCAAGCAGCACGGGCTGAGCTTGGGTGGGCTGGTGGTGCTCAGAGGCTGCGGCGCTCCACCATCGCCAGGCCGCGCGGCCTCAGGCAGACTCGGCTGGCGGAGGCCTCAGAACTCCGTCGCAGCGGCGCTGCAAGGCCCCGGCCCCCGCCCCCACAACGACTCCGGCCCGCGGCCCTCAGCAATCGAGCTGGGCCGTGGCGACGGCGCCCACTCGGCTTCTCCTCACAGCCCAGGCAGGCAGGTGGACGACGGGGAGAGGCCCCCGCAGCCCCGGCTCGGCCTCCGCTCCCTCTCACACGCAGCGCTCCCAGGCCTGACCGCTGGCTACAGCAACTCGGGCGCCCCTGCCTCAGTGCTCTGCGGAGGGGTTTCCCAGCTGCCAACTGCACAGGCTGCCGCAAGCCTGTCGCTGCGCACAATGGCACAATGGCACACCACACCCACTCCCCCTGCATCTCACATGACCCAGCGCATTATGACAAAAGGCCCACGTCATGTGGGCGTGGCGGCCCCGCCCTCTTCCTCCGAAAGCCAAGCGCCCCCTAGGGGAGGGGGGGGCTTGTCAGCCCCAGGCCTGTCACCGCCCGGTGTCCTGCCACCCCCTGGGCCTGTGCTGTCCCTCCTGTCACCCCACGGCCCTTCACCACCCAGCGGCACCTCCCGTCAGCCCCTGGGCCTCTGCTGGCTCTCCCAACAGCCCTGGGCCCATCACCGCCCGATGGCCTGGCACCCCCCAGCCTGTCACCACCCGCTGTCCCCTCCTCTCAGCAGCCAGCCAGGGCAAGACAGCCTGGGGGAGATGCAGCGGGCTTTGCCGGCTGGTGCCCGGCTGCCCGTGCTGCAGGGCCAGCAAAGGGAGGGGACAGCTCACTGTCTTTGAGTCTAGCTTGGTGCATTTATGGAAAGTTCGCTCAAAGAAGCCAATGACCAGTTCTCTTTATTGCCATAAACCAATGTACTTCCCACCTGGGGCACATCCACGGCTGCTTGAACTCTGGGGAGGAGGACTACGAAGGAAGGAAGGAACTTGAGGTTCATTTAGCCTTCGTTTAGGTTTAGCGTTAGGAGGTGCCCCAGGACCTCCTAGTTCTTGCTTTCTCAATCATCACAGCTGCTGCTGCAACAGCCCTAGCGCATGAAATCAGGCCTTGAATTAGGAGGTCTACTTCTGCTGAGTCATATGCTACGGCTTGCAGATGTTTCTGGGCCAACTGGCTATTCCTTTCTCTTCATGTAAATAGAATAGAAAAGGCTTGTTGTAGCCTGGCAGGGCTAAGGAGGGAGCTTCCACGACTCCTTGCTTTACATCTTGAAATGCCTTTTGGGTTTCCGGAGTCAGAAAACCCTTTGGATTTCAGTGCTGTCCTCTACACCCAAGGGATAGTTAGTTTGGCTATTTGTGTCTGTCTGTCTTGTTAAGAGTGATTTGGAAGCCTAGCTTTTCATATGGTAGCCGTGCCTAGAAGCCTGGGGTGGAATATGGATTATATGGATTCAGTCCGTAACTCGGCCATCGCCACAGTCCAAACTACAGCAGCAGAGCCTAATAAGCCCGACTGTTGGATATGCACTAAAAGCCCATCCTCCACCAGAAATCAACTCTCCTGGGTATCTGTCCCACTGAGTTCTCAGTGCTACAAGGACGGGCCTCTACATTATGAACTCTAGATCTGCCTCTGTAGCTCCTAACTCCTGATATCTATGGCAACAAGTGTTACAACCCTCTGATAGAATGTGGCACTAAGTTCCACGGTTACGGGTTGCAAAACTAGAAAGAGCTCTTGCAAATGTGTCAAGAGAATTAGAAGAAAGCCAGTCATGAAACCGCAGAGAGTGTTACAGCCCTGCAGGAAGAAATCAAATTATTATCCCAAATTCTAATACAGAAGCGATTCGCCCTAGACCACCTTTGAGAAGTACAGGACAGACTATGTGCATTATTGAATAAGAGCTGCTGGGGCTTTTATGTAAATGAAGAGCAGAAAAATGAAACTGACAGAAACAAGATAAAGACTCACTTAAAAAGATTACATGAAGTAAAGCAGGGATCTCCCCTAAATCCCACCCCTAAATGGGTGGCTAACCTCTTGGCTCCCAGACTTAGGCAGAGGACTGTGAACTAAAAGGAGCTGGGTGGTTGTATTCACTCTCTTGTTTTGCTTTGTAATTATATGGGTGTGTTTACAGTGGTGTCTTACTTGATGACCTCGACTTACGACTTCAGTAATGAAGACTACAGTGTGACGCTGACGGTCAAAAGAAAAGGAGGGACTGTTAGGAAAATCTCATTATTGTACCAATTTGTCTTCAGAGTATGAAATTGTATGAACTTCCTGAAGAGATCTATAGTTTACATTGTCTACTGCACAGTCATGGTTCAGGCAGCATGACTAAAGGACCCCAGCTCACTGCAAGCAGGAGAAGGACAGCCCCCACTCTGAAGAAGAAAGGATACCCCTGCACTACCCAGACCACGCCAGCATCCCAGCCCCTCCAACACCTCTGTGAAACCCTCCCCTTCTCTGGCATCAGAGAGGAGCAACTGCAGCAAGACCCACTCCAGGGAGGTCTACATCAAGAAAGAAGCAGACGGACGGTTTTGCCACAGAATTGGAGTTGCTTTGAAAAAACAGCAGTATCTGTGTGTGTTAAGTAGCGATTGCTCAAACCATGTTGTACCTGAATGCTTGAAAGGCCTAAGAACCCTGTGTACATCCGCATTCGGGGTGCCCCGATTTGACTGGGACACCTCATGTGCATGAACAGAGAATTACTCTTGTCATTCTAGACTTTGTGTCCTAGCCTCTCTCCTCGGATGGCACAGGCCAGTTGCCAAATTTTCGTGACAACACCCCTCTCCCCATTCTGAAAGTTATTCTCCAAGGCTGAGAATTGCCCCTAGGGCTGGCCCCTTCAGCAGGGGACACTTCACCTCCACCATCGCGCTGTCCTCCCGGGAAATCATTGTTCCGGAAGGACTCCTACTGAAACCGTAACTCCAACAGGACTGCCTCAAGTAGAGGAGAGCGATGCATCAGCCTCTCCTATGCAAGATGCTCCCCCTTTCGACCCCGGTAATACTTTAGCAGTATGGTTTACAGACACAAGTGCCCACTTGAAAAATTTTGTTTGGTGCCGTAAATCCACAGCCATTTCTGCAGACGGAAGAGCAGAGTTAACTGAGGAAATAAAAGGTTCTGCCCAATAAGCTGAGTCCCTGGCCATCACCCGAGCCTTTGAAGCTGGAGCCAGCACAGTTTATACTGACTCTGCTGCCGTATCGGCTGGAGCCACCCAGTGCCTTGGGAATGGGCAAGAGCTGCTGCACTCCCTTCACAGAAGATGCAGGCAGGGATACACCTCCGCTTGCGTTTTGCCTGGGAGAACCAGGATAACAGCAGTGGCCTCGAGCCTAACCTGGTATTTGGACCCTGCTTTGCTGCCGTCCCAGGACTTAAGAAAGGCAATTAACAATTGCACTTGTGACCAGTACCCCCGGCTCCCGACCCCTGGTCGTACGGTTAGCAGAACGAACGCCATTTGATGAGGCAAACGGCCCTGCTCTGTGACCGAGCTGGTCACGTATCACATTTCCCCTCCTCATCAGGCCTCGAAGCTCCTCTGCACCAGGCAGATTTCTTCTTGCCCTCCCTATCGGCCTCAAGGCTCCCAGGCGCCAGGCCGACTTCTTCCCTCCTTACGGGCCTTGAAGGTCCCAGGCACCCGCCCAACCAGGCTGTCATGACCCCGTCACAGAACAGGGAAGCGCAGCAGCACACACAGCACCGTCTCTAAAATCAAGCAGCACTTTTTCCCTCTTCTCCTCCACGGGCTAACTTGGGGAGGAAATGACAAATGGCACCTTCCCCTCCTGCGCAGCAGAAGTTTTCTGCCTTGCTAAAACACAGAAAAACGGACGGGAATGGTGTGAACCTCAGGGACTTGCCTGGGTCTTCCGCCTGCCCTAGAGACCCAAAACTAACAGCGCTTAAATGACGACGCAGGTTAATAATGGGCAGGTACCCACCGGATGCCCAGTGGAATCAGCTCATTCTCCTGCTCTCTCCAACCCACAAACCCTTTAAAACCCCCACTGTCAGCCCGTCCTTTTGCTCATGTTGACATGAGCAAAGGGCATATGGAAACCCACTTCTAAATGGGGAACCCCTTTATCTATCACTGAGTCCAGGCACCCAACCAACCAGGAAGACAAACAGGACGAACTGGTGGACGGCAGGAGGAGGAGGAGGAGGAGGAGGAAGGGGATGAAGAGGACGAGGAACACAGAAGGAGAAGGAGAACAAGGAGGAAGAAGAGAAAGAAAAGAAGGAAGAGGAAGAACATGAGGAGGAGCAAGAGGAGGAGAAAGAAGAGGTGGAGGAGGAACACAGGGAGCACTCAGAAGAGGAACAGGTGGCACAGGACTAGGAGCAGGTGGAAGAACAGGAAGAGAAGAAGGATGAGCAGGACGAGGAACAGCAGAGAGAGGAACAAGATACAGAACAGGAGGACAAACATGAGAAAGAAGAGGAAAAAAGAGGAGGAAGAGGAGTAGGAGGAGAAGGGGGAGGAGGAGGTAGAGGGGCAGGAGGAGGGGAAGGCGGAAGGAAAAGGAGAAGGAGAATGAAGAGGAATGTGAATACGAGGAGGAGGAAGGTGAAGAGAAGGAAGAGGAGGATGACATACAGGATGAAGAGGAACAGAACAAAGAGGAGGCGGGGGAGCAAGAGGAGAAGAAGGAGCAGGAGGAGAAACAAGAAGAGGATGAGCAAGAGGATGAACAGGAGAAGAAGGATGGCTACAGGAGAAGGAGGATTAGGATGAAGTTGTGGAGGAGGAGGAGGAGGAAGGGGGAGGAAGAGGACGAGGATGAGGACAACTACAGCAACGACAAACGGGGCAAGGACAGACAGAAGGAGGAGAAGAAGGGTAAAAGGACGACAATGAAGAGGAGAAGGAACAGGAGGTGGAGGAAGATGATCAGGAGGAGCAAGAGGGGGAGGAGAGGAGGAAGCATTGCAAGCCAAATGTTCCACGGCACACACACAGCAATGTACAACGAGAAATTACAAACAAACATTTGTTTGTTGAACAAGTCCCCATGGTCACCTTTTTCTCCTTTTCCCTTCCAGGTGACGCTGGAGAAGCCCCAGGCACCTGCAGCCATTCGCTGTACACAACTCCCCTGATGCTGGGGAGAACACAACTGCCCTGATGTTTCATAAAACAACGTACCCCCACAGATTTTCTCTGTTCACCTGGAGCTGGGGGGAAGGTGTGTATGTGGGTGACGATGATCTGCTTTATCCCTTTAAGTTTTATACCTCAGCAAAAACACTGCAAGACTCAGACTAGAGGACAGCACTGAAATCCAAGGGTAAGCCACCAAGTTGCAACAAAACAGGGCAAACTCAGCTAATTAATAGGCATTAAGCGTGCTTGCACAGCGGCTTCACAGGAACAAAGACTCAAAAGTGAATGGCAACAAGCAACCTCATGGCCAAAGCCAAGAAGTTTTTTGGACTGTAAAAAGGAATATGTGAGTAGCCTTACGATTGCACAGAAGGAATCAAGAATTGGAACACGAGGTCCTTCTCGGGCTCCCAGCCAAGAGGCACCTTTATGGCCAGCAGTAAAAAGGGGGTTTAGCCAGTGTGTACGTCTGCTGCCTTCTCTCCTGGACCCACGCGTGAACTAGAAGAGAAGAAAAGTGCAAGCAAATCCAGTTCGGTCAAAGTTCAAGTCAACATTTCAACAGCCAAAACTCTGGAGAGTTACGCTGACCCTTACTTAGATATTTAGTTTATCTTCCTTTCATGTGTAAACTAAGCACATTCCCTCCTACCCACAGTCTCTCCTCCCAGCCTCCCAGCTCTCCTACATAAGAAACAGAAGCTCCATAAGCTACAACAGAAAAAAAACCCGCTCTGGTGAACACCAAAACACCCATGACTTTCTCAAACTCTTCCCCGCCCCAGCTGAGAGTCAAGCGACAGGATCTCCTAAAGCCTCTTCCACAGGCACTGCCCTGAAAACCCCCCACTGCTTCTCTACTAGTGCACAAAGAGATTGGGAAGAGTTTCATTTTGAAGGCGAGGTAGACCCTTGCTGAACTTAGACAAGTAAGTTTGAACGAGGAGAAGCCCTTTGCCTTGCATCTGGCAACCAACAGGGATGGGGACCCAGCACCACAGACCACTGCCATGCACAAACCACCACCCTGCGCACAGGGAAAGCATGACAAGTCAGATGTGGTACCCAATAACGCCAAAAAATGGCTCTTCACACCACTTCTCTGTACGACCAGGTTAGTTCTTTTAGGCGGACACAGAAATCAGAAGTGAAATCAGAAGTCGTCTTCTTTCCCTGCAGTAGACTTGTAAGGAGATATTGCCAAAGAATGCAAAAGCAACCAAAAAAAGTTAAAGCAGGTACTTTCATCCTCACTAGGTGCCTGTCATTGAAGTGCTTCTCACATCCTCTTCTCTACTCTAAGGGTCCTCACTTAAGATGCATTGGAGTTACATTACTGTTAAGCAGACGCCGCTACCCGACATTTCTCTAGACTGAAGGCTGACAGCAGCGGACAAGGACAGTCCCTTCTGGATATCTCACTCCTGGCTAGAAATCCTAGAGGCTTCCTTTAAGGACAGAAATCCAAAGAGCTGCAATAAGCTTTTGAAATCAAGCACAGCAAACAAAAAGCAAACAAACCAACCAAAACTGGCAGGTAAACCTCTGAGGCACTAATGAGGAACAAAAGGTCTCCCGTTAAGTCCACTACCCCTCACAAAACAGACAAGTGGCTTAAAGAGATGACTGCAAAGAAACCGCAAATGGAAGAGAACCCTGATCACTGCAGCACAAGCGACCAACGGGCAAAACGTAGCACTGACCTTCCTCCTGCTCCTCCTACGAGCTCTTCGCCAGCCACGTCCACAGCCACGCGCTCTGTCCCTGCCCCTCCCTTTCGCTCCCCCCTCCCTTCTCCCTCTCACCCTTTCCCCTCTCTTCCTCTCTCCTGCTCCCTCTCCCAGTTCTCGCTCACTCCGCTCTCCTGCTGCCTCTTCTGTCTCTCTGCCCCTCTGTCCCGCTCCATCACCATGCCTGGGGGGGTCCCTCCCGCTGTCCTCCTTCCTGCCACTCTTCCACACTCTCTCGCCCTCTCTCCTGCTGCTTAGCACTCTTGCTCTTCCTGCACCCCGCTGCCCCCTTCCCCTCCCTCTCTTTCCCGCTCTAGCCCGGGGCCGGCTCCTCACCACCACTTCTCCTTCCTCCACTCCCTGCCCACTTCCCCCCCGCTCTCCTCGTCCCTCTGCCCGTCTCCCGTCCCTCACTGCTGCTCCCGTCCCTCTCCTGCCCCCTCACCGCCCTGTCCCACCCCTCTCTGCCGCTCTCTCCCTCTCTCCTCCTCCTCCTCCCTGCTCCACCGGGGCTCCGGGGCCGGGGCAGCCCCGGGGAGGCGGCCATGGGGCCTGCGGGGGGGCTGGGCCGGGCGGGGGGACGGTGTCCCCGCAGGGTCAGACAGCAGGAAGGAGCGCCCCAGGGCATGGCGGGAGCTGTAGGCCTGGGGCACGGGGTTGCCAGGCAGCCCTGCTCCTTCCCAGGGCATGCTGGGAGCTGTAGGCCTGGGGCAGGGGGCTGCCAGGCAGCCCTGCTCCTTCCCAGGGCATGCCGGGAGCTGTAGGCCTGGGGCAGGGGGCTGCCAGGCAGCCCTGCTCCTTCCCAGGGCATGCCGGGAGCTGTAGGCCTGGGGCACGGGGCTGCCAGGCGGCCCTGCTCCTTCCCAGGGCATGCCGGGAGCTGTAGGCCTGGGGCACGGGGCTGCCAGGCAGCCCTGCTCCTTCCCAGGGCATGCCGGGAGCTGTAGGCCTGGGGCACGGGGCTGCCAGGCAGCCATGTTGGTCTCGGCACTCGCAGTCTCGGCTCCAGCTGCGGCCTGGCTGAGGTGAGGGCTGGGGCTGCCCGTGAGGCGAGCGAGGCTCTTGGGCGGGTTCAGGGCTGTCTCCTGCCCGCTGGCTGCCCGGGGGTGGTGGTGGGGAGCTCCAAACCGCCCGGTGCGATGGGGTCCTGGTCAGCTGGAGCCGGGCCCAGCCGGGACAGCCCCGGGAGTGACCCGAGAGCTGGGGAGGGGAAGGAGAGGGAGATGGAGACAGACCCCCCTGGGCCCAGGCACCGGGCACCCCGACTCCCAGAGCCCCCCTGAGCCGCCACAGCATTTTTCGTTACTGCAAGAAGAGGAGTTGTGTGGCTTTGTGTTCACTCTGACAGGGCTTTCAGTACAAGGGCCCTGCTCAGGGACTGGGAATCTTCAGGTGTCTTGGAAAATCGCCAGCCAGATGATGATGGTTCAAGCCTTGTTTCCCTTGCTAGAAAGCACTTCATTTTTAAAGACGTCCTTGCACGGGCAAGATCCAGGCAGTCGGGATTGTTTCCTGTAGGGAGCAGCCGGATGAATCCAGGCTGCTGCCGTTCAGGGGCAGAGCTGAACACTTCTGCCTGCAAGTGCTGGGCCAGTGGTTTCGCAGGTCCAGTCAGCCCGACTGGGAGCTTGCTATCCTTGCTGTGCTGCTGCTTTGGCAAGGGCCTCGGGGTAGGAGGGGACAAATGTTCTGGCTTCCTGGCTGGAGTCTGGCACATTCACTGGGTGAGGTACGGACCATAACGTGTAATGCGAAACCTGCGTCCTTCGGGAGTGAAAAATGGGGTGTAGTATTTTCTGGGGATTTTTGTAGTTTTGGTTAGATCTCTGGGATTCGTGTGACCTTTAATAGCCAGTTGGTGGGATTTCAGCATACATTTAAAGTTAAGCGCATGCTAAGTGCTACCCTGAGGTATAGCTGGAATCCACTTGTGAGCTCCTCTTCCCACCCCACTGGAGAAAGCAAATCTTTTTTTATTTGGTGATGAAAGCAACTGAGGGAGTTGCCCTGAAGTGCAGCACCTTTTTTAACTTCAGGTCTAAAGTGGCACCAGTCCTACTGCGTAACCTGTCCTTCCCCAGGCTTTCACAAAAGGGAAAGGATACATCAAACCGACCCCACAAACGTAGCCAGTGCTTTTTTGATCTTACCTGGAGCGGCGGGACGTGACCCTGCTGGGCCACCTCTGCCGCTCTGCATGGGAACCAAGGTGGTGTCTTGACATTCCAGGAGAAGGACTTACCTTTTTTTTTTTTTTTTTTGTAAGCGACTTTAGAGACGTCCTTAGGCTGGCTGTGTTACGTTGGTTTACTGCAGAATTGGTCGAATGGAGGAAAACAGTAAGCTCCGGTATTGCCTTTGGCGTTTTCTCGTTACTGTGTAGCTCATTTAAGTCACCTTCTCATGACCTGGCAAGCAGAAGCTATCACTTCATTTTTGGCCTTGGTCTAATGGTCACGACAATCAATATTGAAAGTCTTTCTGAGATTTGGATCAGGCAGTTTTAGAAAACTGCTTCTTGGCCACTGTTTAACTTTACTTTTTTTTTTTTCCCCCCCCAGTGTTGAAATTCTGAAAGGAGCCGATGAGTTGCCCTCCCTCAGTTTGCTGCCTCCCCTTTGGGGAGTGTGTTTAATGTTCGCTCCTTGGCTTTGCAGAGGGGAAAATCCATTAATGCGCCACCTCACTTGAATTGCTCTTGTTGGAAAGTGATTAAAAGCTTATTGCTGCCTCATCTCGCAAATGGCATGCGTTCTGGTTCTCATTTGCTGGGCAGCCCGTCGACTTGTCAAAGTACTCCGTAGAACAATTCAAATACTCAAAGCAGCGATGCTGATCTGAAGAGCTTACGTACTTCCTTGCTAGCGATTCTGTGCTTTTCTGTGCTGGAAACATGATTTGTGAGTGGGCTGTGGCTTTAACAAGGGAAGGCAAATCTGCTTCTCTGTGTATTTCCTTTCCACCTCTTCCCTTATCCCCTCCCTTTCCCTCTGTGAGGCTATTTTTGCAGTGTACCTTCACTGGTGAAATGAGCTCCCACAGCAAAGTGAGGGAAAGAGAAAAGGGGCAAGGGGAGAGGTGTCGCAGTCCTTAGTCTGCAGATGTCATACATAGGCCCTGTTCAGAAAATGCAGCATGTATGTGGGTCAGCAGTCCCTGCAGATTTTTATTCTTTATAGCCATTTCTATCAATGCAGGACGTCACACAGCGGGTTCACACGGTGCTGTGCTTCTTGTAGACTGAATCGTTTCTACCCTTGCTGCAGTCTGGAGGTAGCAAGTGCCAGCTGATCGATGAAGATGGAAGTGAAAGCAAGCGATACACATGCGATGGTGATCCTGCCCCAAGGCATGCTGTTTATTGATCTGGGAAAACACTGCCGTGACTCTATCAGAGGACAAGGTTTTCAGCGCTCTTTCTGGATGTGATACCCAAGGAGGTTTTTTCCCTCTGCGCGTGTTTCTGTGCAGGCATGTGCCTGAAGCAGAGGTGTTTCTCTGTGCCGTAACGGGGACTGAGGACAGCTGGGTGGGTGGGAACATGTGCAATCACGGAAGAAGCTTCCTGCAGCTGCCCTGCCGTGTACTTCAGGAGAAAACAGCTCTTCTGGTCGTTTGCTGCCATCGAGAGCTACCGAGTGCATGGGAAGGTACTGGGTTCCCTGCGGTCGGCACTGGTCCTGACTGGGTAGCCTCCCCCAGCAGCCAGTGCTGTACGCCCCTATCAGTTGTTAGACGGACATCTGCAGCTGGACTGTGTGGCACGTTCCTCTGATCCGTCCATTCTCCACCTTGCACAGCAACACATTTGAAATCCTGAAATGTGCTCTTTTGATTGCTGTTAATGTTCAAAAATCTTGTTTTGGTCTGGTCAGCAAGGCATTTGGAAAACAGCACTGTTGCACTGTGAGAATAAACCAGGTTCCCATCCTTCCCCCTACCCCCCACACTGTGTAGGATCCAGACCTTTTCCCCCAACCCCCCGATGTGTAGCTTGGCTTCGTTCATTTTGCTGCCTCCTACCAAGAATATAGCAACCAGCTGCGACGTGTGCTGTGTGCTCCAGGCCAAAGAAAGTTTTCAGTGGTCCCAGTTTGTTTTATGCAGCCGTGCAGCATGGTACATTTGGGAAGGAACACTGCGATGATGTATCAGAAGTTACTGACGATGAGGTGCTACTGGTAGCGCTTTCTTTTCAGTGTCTGGTTTGGGAAAGAATAAACCCCAATATTCTAAGATACAGAACTATCAGAGAAAAATGTGTGCGAGGTAAGGAGCGTCATGCTGCATTTATGGCTAAATGTTTGTTTTCATTTCATTCAAACTAGAAAGTAAGCAGAGACTGTTTAATCTCCTCCTCCCGCCTCTGCCAGGGGCTTTCTCAGCTCTGGGGCCCTTCCCAAGGACAGCCCCACCAGGTGGGCGCAGTCAGCATTGCAGGCAAGAACAGGCAGCAGCCACAAGAGTCAGCACTGGGGGAGAGCTGGGACCCCGGAGAGCCTCCCAGGGTCCCCAGTGCCAGCCTGGCCCCGTGTGTGTGAGACAGTGCCCAGAAGAGTGGTTTTGTATCCCTTTTCCCAAAGAGTTAAATTCCCCTTAAAGCAGTAACCACTGGACCCACTTGCCGGACTGCAAGATATCCAACAGATAATTTTGGAAATGTCTGTGATTTCCTGCATTTTTCCTGAAAAAGGCAGGTTTTTAACTCTCTTAATCGCCTCTATTTTAATCAAGGCGTTGCTCAGTATCAACACTTAAACCAGACGCATGACATCCAAAGCTGACTTGGGATCCTTGTTTTGCCATCTGGAGAGCCTTGCACACAAACTTGTCCCCGGCTGTGTTGGCCGCTCGGTGGGTGAAGGTCACGGGTGACAGGGCAGGACTCCTTTCTGGTGCTCCTCCAGCCCTGTAGGCCAAGGATAAAGCCCTAACACCCTCGTGTGATAAAGCCTTAACACCCCAGTGTGCTGCTCCATGGACACGAGGATTCCTGCCTAAGCTCACCACACGTTTCATTGCCATGTGGCTCTTGGCAGGATATGAACGGCTCTGCGGTGCTGGTGGTTCCTCCCCTCTTTCAGCAAAAACGGCAGATTTTCTTCCTGTTGGGCCTGCCTTAATTCCAGCGTCTTGGGGATTGAAAGCTGGAGCAGCATGTGTGCGAGAGACATTCCCGCTGCTTGGCTGGTGCCCACCAAGGGGAGTCTGTCTTCAGCCACGATGGTCATTTCCAGGGAAAAGAGCTTGTTTTATCGAGCAGGACCCTACAGGGAGAACAGGAGAGCAGGGATGCAGACCCAACATTTGCCACAAGTCCAGTGGAGCAGGTTGCTCAAAGGCAGCCCGCTGTGACTTTCTGTGCTGCTGGGCCTGTGGGGATGGTCGGGGGACAAAGGATTAAACCTGAGCTACCTACCTGAAATACAGCTATCGCTAGCCTCGGTGCAAGTGGAGCCAGGAGCTCGTCCTGAATCCCATCAGTGCAGATACGTGCTGGGAGACAGAGACAAGTGAGTCTGTAGGGGAAATTGGTGACTTGCACAGGCTTCTGCTGTCGGCCAGAGGGCAGCAAGTGCCAACGCTGCCTCCAGCCGTGCAGCTGCTCCCGCGTGGCCATGGGACGGGGCAGCTCTCAGAGCCCGGGGAAGAGCCTCTCACAGCTCCACTTCATCTCCTCTGCCAGCATCCGGGTCCAAACGCAAGACATTTGACAACCCCCCCTGCCTCAGGCACCCCTGGGTAGAGACATCTCACCTGAGGTTCAAGCGCCTCTGGCTTCCATGTTTCAGTTTTCAACTCCTGAGCTCAACAGGAAATAGTTCAATGTTTTTATAGAGATGTTCAAGATCTAGAGGAATTCAGATGATCCGGGAAAAAGAAGAAGAAAATTGGAAAAGGATTCCCCAAAGTCTCCTTTGCAAAGAAAGGGCAAAGGCCAATCAAGCCTGGATGAACGGGGGGACTGTTCAGAGCCCAGACCAACACAGGCAGACGCTGAAGGCTGTCTCCCCTCCCTGCAGTAGCTGAGCTGCCTGGAAAAGCCTGTTTCAAAACAGCCAAGGAAAGAAGGGCACGAGGAGTGACTCTGTCCTGAGCAAAGCACACTCTGCTCCACTCCCCCTCCACTGTGCTGGCGCTCAGGCCAGGCTGCTCTGCTCAGCTGCGCGCTTGCTTGTGATGTGAAGGGGAAATTCAAGCTGTAACCGCTCAGCGGTGGTCATTTGTGACCAGGGGATGATCTGGCATGGAGGGCGAGAAGCGGTTAAGCAGGCTGGGAGCAGGAATGCCAGAGCCAGAAGGACTCCATGTCAGGGAGGGAAGTTTCGTCAGCGCCATGTTTCTTGTGAGACTTCCAAGGGTGCAGGGTGTAAGGGCCATCCCTCCAACAGTCATGCCAACTTTTGTCAAGTTCAGGTTTTCCGCAGCCAACAGAATTAAAGGCGAGTAGGAAATGTCGTTGTTCCCCGGCCACTGATGGTGCTATTTATAATCTGCCCAGCCGTGCGCATTGCCTTTTATTCAAATACAGTTCCTTCCTATGCTCCTGCCTGGCTGCTAAAGTTTGCTGGAACAGAGTGCTTATACAAGGCAGCGTAGTCATTACAGCCAGAAATGCCATGCCATACCATCCGATTCGAGTGGTTTGTTTGCATCTGGCTATTAGGAACACCACCACCATGTCTGTGGATTTCTTGAGTTGTAGGTAAAGCTAGTTACAGTCCTTCAGGTTGGGCTGACGTATGAGGGATGTTGGGTTTCATGAAAGCATGCGCTAGTTGCATTTGTCCTCCTGCAACACATAGAATATCAGGGGAGGAAACAGAATCCCCCAGAACAAATACAAAGCTAATTCCCACCCCAAAGCATCAGGTTTTAGAATAGCCCCAGAAGACTGAATAGGTTGACATTTTTCTTCTGGTTTGAATTGTTGTTGTTTTCATTCTGGGGTAAGGACTTTAATGTGCAGTTATTTGATTGGTTTGTTTACTCATTGGTTTTATCATCTTTTTTTCATTCCCCTCACAGAACAGACAGATCTCCTGTACGAATCCGTGCAGCTGTCGTGGTTTAACCCCAGCCAGCAACTAAGCACCACGCAGCCGCTTGCTTACTCCTCCCTGCCTCCCCCGGTGGGATGGGGAGGAGAATCGAAAACAAGTGAAACTCATGGGTTGAGGTAAGAACAGTTTACTAATTGAAATAAAAATACAATACAATAAAATGATAATAAGAATAATAATAATAATTTGTAATGAAAAGGAAGGTAACAAAAAGAGTGAAATAAAACCCAAGAAAAGACAAGTGATGCACAATGCAATTGCTCACCACCTGCTTAAATCACTGCTTAAATCACTAACCCCCTAACCCCCTAACCCCCTAACCCTTAAGACTAAGCCCCTAACACTTAACCCTAACCCCCTAACCCCCTAACGCTCACTCCCAAACCACCTAAACCCAAACCCCCTAAACACCTAACCCTCTAAACCCCTAACCTCTAGCCCTAACCCCGTAACACTCTAAACACTAACACCCTAACCCCTAACCCCCTAACCCCTAAACTCTAACCCCCTAACGCCCTACACCATAACCCTAAAACCTAACCCTCTAAGCCCCTAGCCCCTAACCCACTAACCCCATAACTGCCTAACCCCCTAACCCTAACCCCCTAACCCCTAATCCTAACCCCCCAACCCCTAAACCCCTAACCCACTAACCCCCTAACACCTAACCCCCTAACCCCTAACCCTAACCCCAACCCTAAACCTAATCCCTTAACCCCCTAGACCCTAACCCTAAAACCTAACCCCCTAACCCCCTAACACCGACCCCTAACTCCCTAACCCTGTAACCCGTAACCCCCTAACCCCTAACCCCCTAACCCCCTAAACCCTAACCCTAAACCCCCTAACCACTAAACTCTGACCCCCTAACCCCCTACCCGCTAACTCTAACCCCCTAACCCCAACCCCCTAAACCCTAACCCCTTAACCCCCTACACCCTAACCCTAACCCTAATCCCCTAAACCCCTAGCCCTAACCCCCTAACACCCTAAACCCCCAAACCCCTAACTCCCTAACCCCCTAACCACTAATGCTAACCGCCTAACCCCCAACCCCTAACCCCCTAAACCCTAACCTAACCCCCTAACCACTAACTCTAAGCCTCTAAACCGCTAACCCGCTAACCCTAACCCCCCAAACCACAACCCCCTAACCCCTAACCCTACCCCCCCAACCCCCTAAACCCTAACCTTAACCCCCTAACCCCCTACCTCCTTAACTCCCTAAACCCCTAACCCCCTAACCCATAATGCTAAACCCCTAACCCTTTAAATCCTAACCCCCTAACCCCTCACACCTACCCCTAAGCCCCTAACCCTGTAACCCCTTACCCCCTAGCCCCCTAAACCCTAGCCGTCTAACCCCTAACCCCCTAAACACTAACCCTAGCCCCCTATCCTCGTAAACCATAACCCCCTAACCCCGTAAACCATAACCCTAACCCCCTACACCCCCTTACTGCCTAACCCCCAACCCCCTAATCCCCTAATCCCCTAACCCTGTAACCCCTAACCCCTTAACCCCTAACACCCTAATCCCCTAACCCCTTACCTGCTTATTCTAACCCCCAAACCCCAACCCCCTAAACCCTAACCCTAACCCCTTAACCCCCTACATCCTAACCCTAAAACCTAACCGCCTAATCCCCTAACCCCCTAACCCTAACACCTAACCCCCTAACCCGTAACCCTAACCCTCTAACCCCCTAAACCCTAACCCCCTAACCCCCTAAACCTTATCCCTAACCCCCTAAACCCCCTAACCCTTAACCCTAACCCCCAACCCCCTAACCCTAACCCGAACCCCCTAACCCCCTAACCTCAAACCCCTAACCCCCTAACCCCCTAACTCCCTAACGCTAACCTCCTAATACCCTAAACCCTAACCCCCTAAACTTTAACCCTAACCCCCTAAACCCTAACACCGTAACCCCCTAACCCTAACTGCCTAACCCCTAACCCCCTACCCCTAACCCCCTAAACCAAACCCCCTAAACCCCTAACCCTTTAACCCCCTAACCACCACCCCCTACCCCCTAACGCCCTAAACCCTAACCCCCTAACACCTACACCTAGCCCCCTAACCCTGTAACCCCTAACCCCCTAACCCCTAACACCCTAACCCCCTGAACGCTAACACCCTAACCTGTAACCCCCTAAACCCTAACCCTAACTCCCTAACCCCCTAACCCCCTAACTCCTTTACTACCTAACCCCCTAACCCCCTAAACCCTAACGTAACCCCCTAAACACTAAACTCTAACCCCCTAACCCCCTAACCTGCTAACCCTAACACCCTAACCCCTAACATCCTAACCCGTAACCCCCACCCCCCAACCCTGCACCCCCCCAACCCCCCACCCCAACCCCCCCACCCCCCGCACCGCCCCCACCCCCCCCACCCCTCCCAACCCCCCCCACCCCCCACCCCCCTGCACCCCCCCAGCCCCCCCACCCCTCCCAACCTCCCCCACCCCCCCCACCCCCCCCACCCCCCACCCCCACGCACCCCCCCACCCCTCCTAACCCCCCCACCCCCCACCCCCCCGCAGCCCCCCACCCCTCCTAACCCCCCCATCCCCCACCCCCCCGCAGCCCCCCCACCCCCCCCAACCCCCCAACCCCCCAAAGCCTAACCCTAACTCCCTAACCCCCTAACCTCCTAACCCCCTATCTCCCTAACTTCCTAAACCCTAACCCCCTAACCCCAACCCCCTAAACCCGAAACCCCGAACCCCCTAAACCCAAACCCCCTAACCCTAACCCCCTAACCACCTAACCCTAACCCTTGAAAAATGTCACAAATTCAGGTCGGCTACTCCTCCTTTACTTTTTTCACAGGAGGTTCCATTTGAGCAGATTTTTCACGATCGGTGTCCACCTTCTCTTGGGAAGCTTTAGCTCGTTTTAGTATATTGTCTTTCTTCGGAGGAACAGCCACTTCTACTTTCTGCTTTGTCTTGTCCATTTTTGGACCAAACCTCTCTGGAGAAAACTTCTCGCTCTTTACTGGAGGTCGAGGTTGAGCGCCAACAGCACAGCCCTTGTAAAACTGGTCATACCGTTCTGTATAGTTCCTTTCCCATCCTCTGTATCTTTCCTTTGCAAATGGATCTCTGAAGTCAACAGATCTGCCGCAGTAAGCTTTCATATCGTATGCTGGAACTTCTGTGTATCTGTTAAAATACTCCCTTTCTCCTTCCCCTTGAGGTATAGTCCTTTTAGTGCGAGACTGGTCTCTAAATGCTGGAGACCTTGACCGTGAATGGCATCTTCTGTATGGGGGTGACCTTGACCTTGAGCGAGGATAACCGTGTGACCTATTGCAAAAAACCACTATGTCATTTCTGCTTATGACAGATGCACTTTAGTGTAACTGCAGTCCGATATGCTATCGAAATACAAACACGAAAAACAACGCAACTTCCTTGAGCCAAATCCTTACTCCTCTCTAAGTCCCCGTTGTTCTCTGTAAAACTCCTCCCTAGACAAGGGAGGCCAAGAGCATCCTGGCTTGTGTCAGAAATAGTGTGGCCAGCAGGACTAGGGAACTGATTGTCCCCCTGTACTCGGCGCTGGTGAGGCCGCACCTCGAATACTGTGTTCAGGTTTGGGCCCCTCCTTACAAGAAAGACACTGAGGTGCTGGAGCGCATCCAAAGAAGGGCAACGAAGCTGGTGAAGGGTCAAGAGAACAGGTCTTATGAGGAGCGGCTGAGGGAACTGGGGTGGTTTAGTCTGGAGAAAAGGAGGCTGAGGGGAGACCTCATCGCTCTCTACAACTACCTGGAAGGAGGTTGTAGCGAGGTGGGTGTCAGTCTCTTTTCCCAGGTAACAAGTGACAGGACGAGAGGAAACAGCCTCAAGTTGCGCCAGGGGAGGTTTAGACTGGATATTGGGAAAAATTCCTTCACCGAAAGGGTTGTCAAGCACTGGAACTGGCTGCCCAGGGAAGTGGTTGAGTCACCATCCCTGGAGGTATTGAAAAGATGTGTCGATGTGGCACTTAGGGACACGGTTTAGTGGTGGACTTGGCAGTGTTGGGTTTACGGTTGGACTCGCTGATCTTCAAGGTCTTTTCCAACCTAAATGATTCTATGATTCTATGAAGGAGGTGCTTGTGTCACTGAGACGGTATTTGAATGAGCCGTTGGTACTGCTGTTGGTACCCACGCTGATGACCTGTTTGCAGCAGCTGGGGGATATCGTGGAGCGGGGAGAGTGTACCCAGCAGATGGAGGCTGACCAGGTGGAAACTGAGGAGGAAACGGTGGTGGTGGTACCCCGGGTGGAAGAGGAAGTGCATGGGGCGGTGGAGGATACAAGGGAGGTGGAGGCACAGGCGCAAAGACTGGTGTTGACGCTGGTAGTGTTGGGGCCTGAGTCCTTTGGGTACGTTCACTGTGCGGGCGTCCTCGATTTGAACTTCTAAAGAAACCCCAAAACATGTGTCACTGTTTGTTACACTCGGCCTTCATTTTAACGAGGAAAGCAAATGAAGCGCGAGCGTGGTGGCGAGCACTTCTTGTTCTCAACAAGCAGCATTCTTCTCCCTGCTTTCTGTTCATTTGAGACTACACTCATTTCTTCATCCTCATACTTGCCTTCCACATCCTCGCCCCCAACACTTCCCTCGGTCTCCTCTCCTTATACTCAGCTTTGCGACTGTGGATGGAGGCTGCCCATGCTTCACAGAGACTCCCATCTCCCAGGTGCCCAGGGCCCACCGCTCCTCTGCCACTCCTTCATACACTTACTACCTCACACTTCTGATCTTCAAAGTACTGCACAGGTATTAACTAATCTTCTCTCAAACTTCTTTTAACTTCTTCCACCTACGCTTCCTATGTTGTTGCCTCACGAGGATGTATTTGGCCTACTTTAAAGAATCTTACTGCAAGCACAGATCCCCTTTGTTAAAGCCAATTCAAATTAAGGCATTCAAAACTTAATTGCCACGGGTATTCTCCGCAACTATCTGTGCCTACTTATCTCATTCTAAATCAGCTGTTGTGGAAGTTATGTGTTACGGCCTCGTTTAACAGGTTCCAAGTAGTAATAGATTGCATTTGTGTAGAATACTCACGGTTCCCAGCCTGGTCTGCCACCTGCTGAGCGAACTGTACTGGCCCTCACTGGATGACCTTTTGGAGTGGGGAGAGGAAAGAGAAAACAATCCCATTCGGTTTATCTGAAGATAATTTTTTAAAAGGAATTCAAAAGTTAGAGTTACTTACCAGTTGTGGGTACTGATTGTCCTTGGGGGCCCAGAAGGCTTGGTAATGCTGGTTCTCTTAGCACAGGAACCTGATAGCCCTTGCGAATAAATGCAAACAGTTGGAAAAGAAGCTCTACTAAAATACCAGAATCACTGCATATGTTGAAATAAACCTTACCTTCTCTTCCAACAGGCTGCTCACTGACAGAGAGGAAGGTTTAGAAAGTTCAGCGGCAGTCAGCAGAGCAGCAGGAGGTGTACCAGTCGTGAGTGGTGGTGGAGGTGGTGGCGGCTGCTGCTGCTCTTGCTGCTGAATCTGCTTAAGGAGCCCTTTTGTGTAGCCAGTTCCATTTCTGAAGTTGTTCACAGCCTAGAGGCAGAAAAACATTGACCAAAAGGTAGTACGAAACTTCAGGAGATATACGAACAAAAGCCTCCACAGAGTAAAATTACTTGTGTATTCCTGTAAACGCTATCAATCCTAAAATAAACCAACATCCAGATAGATGAACGCATCCCATTAAACACTGATGCTAATGACTGGTAACTCAGAGTGCCTGTATTACAAGTACTTCAGTGTTAACACCAAATTTGACAGTGAGGCAATGCTGTTAAACAAAAGTGCGACCTGAACTTGCCAGATTGTCTCCAAAGAGCTGTAAGCTTCTGTAACAACAGAGAATGGATTTGAAAACTAAATTTAGCCTAATTCAATTTAGCCTTGCTTAAGGAGATGGCAATCACTAGTTTCTTCCCTCTCAGCTTTTTACAAAGAGACTTTTCTTACAAACCGTTTACGGACAAGTCACCATGTTACCTGGCGTAGGCACTCGTTGGCAACTAAAGCATCAGGAGAAACATCTGTCTGATGACACGTTGGGCACGTATGTTCCTCAGAGTCCAGTAATGCCGTTCTAATACCTGTGAATAATTGGAATCATCCAAATAGTTTTTAGCCAAACTAGGGAAAATGTGGTGGTTTTAATCAATTATAAAAACCCGTATATGATGAATGGGTGAATACGGTCTTGAATTGAGAGCATGAAGCTGCAAATATTCAACAGTGTAAAAAAGTTCTAGCATGCAGCAAAGAACTGGACAGTTTTGATATTTCCCTCTCGTAACATTTGGAGAGGTAGACTAGGCCGTGTCTTGATGTTTCGGCTAGTCTTTTTTCCACTCTCCAGTACAGTGAGAAGGCCCCAAGCTCAAGCTTCATGAATAAAACCCATCTCAAAAAACCATTACCAGGCTCGACTTCTGAAGGTTTTAACCACCTCTCCCCTGGAGAAGAAGGTGCATTAAATGCCTAACTAGCCCTTTGTTGCAGACCACAGTAAGGCACCAGAGATGCCTACGTAAGTCTGGAGGAGAGACAGGGCTGTGGACAAACTAAATGCCTTCAGTATCCAATACTCTAATCCCCTGCACAATGAGGCACTCTTCTCAGACTCGTCCTTCCGCATGGAAGGAGGATTTCACTAGATACCTGACAAGGGAAAAAAGCTTGCTGCCTTTTTTTTCCCCTTTAGACGCTTTCCTCTTCAGGGTATACTTCAGTATTAAACAGAACTGGGAAGAAAGTAATTTCGTTCTCTCCTTTTTCTGCTTTCAGAAGATCAGCTGTGATGTTTTAAATTAACAAACATGGGAGTAACACTTACATTCGTCACAATAACTGTTTCCACAGCAGGGAATAACAACTGCATCAGTCATTGTATCTTTACAAATGAGACATAACAAATCCTCTGGAATACAGTCGTCTGAGGAGGAGGAGGAGGACGGCTCCTCTGGTGAAAAGGGAGGCTTTTCCTTCTTTCCTCTAGCATAAGCTTCCCTGGAGTGGGGGTGGGGAAGGAAAAAGAAAAAAGTTAAAGATGGGTAAAGGAAAACTTTTCTAGGCTTTGGATTTTATCAAAGGAAGATAATAGATGGAATTCTTCTCGCTCCACAGGAGCCTTCTAAAATGTAGGCATGTAGTTTAAACTACTTCCCTGTAGCCACACCACTAGAAGAGGGAGGGGGGAACAACTTCCCTTCTGCAGAACTCTCCCATTTGTTCGATCAACTACGGAATTAGCTCAGACGAGAACAATGATTTTTCGACAGCCACAAACCAGGTGAAATGAATCCTGAGATTCATGGATCTCAAAAGGAGATCCACGACAGAAAAACAGAAGGGCTACCGAGTGCATTGTCAAACAGCCACTGCTGTCAGCACACAGGAGGATTTTCTTAGTTTAGTGCAACAGGAAAACTCCAGTCTGTTTCACACATGGGATTGGATAAAAGTCAGAGGGGGGAAGCCTCAGGCCGACAGCTACTTGTTCAAGTTTGCCAGAAGCCTTTGAAACGTAACACAGAAGCAAAAGGAGCTTTCAAAGAGAACGACTCCCCTGTAAACACTACCGAAATATTTGGCAGAAATACGGATTCTTAGCATACCCCGAGTTCAAGCAACTTCCTGGGGCATCGACAGCAGCACCACCCTCGTTTAAGACTAGAAAGCATCACCGATGTTTAGGTTAAGATACGACGACAAGGCTTCCTCCCCCGTAATTACAGATGCTGGCCAACTTGCTTGCATTGCCACGCAGGCATTTACGCGTGCTTTCTCTCGTTCCCTTTTGGGTCAGTCCCATTAATTCCATACTTACGCATTAATAATTGGTATTGCGTATTTTCCAGTTTTTGTCAGCATAGCACCCTTTGTATTGGGATCTTTCACCTCCATCATGAAACTCCTTGGAATCCCTGTGCTCTTCTTCATTCTGGGAACAGGCTCAAAATCTTTGTCCTGTTAAGCAAAGAAATGCAGGCATGGCTCACCTCAAGACCCACACCTCAAAGGACATTTCCATGATTCTTTGAAGCACCAAAAGCCTTTCATCCTCTCCTTTTACCTCACCTCAGGCTTCCTCGACTGAAAGACTTCTTTTCCTCACTGAATAGAGCCGGGATGCTCCAAAGGCTTGAGCAGGGTTTTGAACTCAGTCGACATGCTTGAGCTTAACTGCCGGTTCCTTAAGGGTGCAACATCCCTTGGCTCACCACCCACCCCGAGAAGAGACACAAACCCGCTCCTCCTCCAAAGCGCAATTCACAGTGAGGGCTCCATTCAGGGCTCTCACTCAGTCACTGGAGAAACCACTATTCACCATCTGTACTTGAAGGTTGAATTCATACCTCAGGCACATACGTGCAGTCCCTAAGGTTAAATGGCATGACTACTCAACCAGAGACTTGTGTAATTAAACCATGCAAATATTCAAGAGATGGGGTCAACAGAAACGTCTTCTTTTCATATGAAATAGTACAAACTGTGAACTGTCATTGGAAAGAGTTAAAACCAGGAAAATTTCCAGTAATATTGAAATAGGTAAAAATATGCATGAAAGTTCACAGAGAAAGATCGATGGACATATTTAATGTCTAGGACCTAGAAAAAAGAACATTTCACAGTTACAATTCCAGCCTGCCCTGGAATTTTGAAGGGCTTTGCAACATTGCCATATAACCTCTGTATTTCACCCCAAGAGAAACAATTCTTCACATGAGTAGTCATTTATTTGTTACCTAACGGCCAAGGTAAAAAAATTAAAAACTAAGTAACGCCACAAGTCCCCCACAATCTTACCCCATTTGTTGGGCAGTTCTTTCTATAGTGGCCAGGTTTTCCGCAACGAAAGCAAGTATATGATGGTGGAGGTGGACCCAAGGGTTTCTTCATGTAACTAAAAGGTTTTGGGGGAAAAAAAGAAAACAGTACGCATGTGTCTCTCGTGTTAAAACAAACATATTTTCCATAATCTTCAAAGAACAGATTTGACATTATCAACACTTACTTGATCGGATCATATTCACGGCAAGACTGTATCATCATAGCTTTTATTTTGTCTTCTTCGGAAGCATTGGCTTCAGCCAGATTGGCAGTCTGTTTAACAGGTAAGTAGTTGACACACACATTAGAAACACAGGTAAGCCCCCACAGCCAAAGACAACACCACTCACCCAAGCCTCTAAAGAGCAGCACAACGCTAGCCGAGGTTGCAGGAAAACACCTGCTTCTACAAAACAGAGTTGGGCTGAAGATGTTCTGGGCAGTCCTTGCGCCATCACAGGCTCTTTACGTGCCTGGCACCCTGCCTGAAAAGAGCATTCGGGGGCACTCAAAACCTTAGGCTCTCTTTGGACCTTCCACAAAGACTTGGGTAACCAATCCCATTTGCTTCCAAGTGGACTGAAGCTATGTCTAGAAAGAATTGCACTCTCCACTCTTTTTCAACTGACTTTTAAGCTCCAGACCAGTTGAAAGAGAAGACGGCCACTGGACATTGGAGGGACAAAGAGGTGTGCGAGTATCATTATGGACATTTGGCAGCATTACAAGGACACGCAACGCAGGAGTCGGGGAACTTGGTTTTGCTTGCTGACATTCAGCTGCAGACACAGAAGCATGAAAAGGAATCAAGCTTTTTAGGATCCCTCAGCAAGACAAAAGATTCTCTTCACTAGAAATTTGACCGTCACGTGCTGTAGGCACTCCAAACTGCGTGTTCCCCCGCTACTCACTTCTTCATACTGTGTGATTTAACTACAGTAAGCACAGCCTGCAGTTTTTTCCAGTTGACTGTGTCCTTTTAACACACGAATTGTCACATAGACCTTATCCAGAACTAGATCTTCACATTATTGAAGCCAGCTGATCTTTTTTTAAGTAGTATTTGTTCAAATGTTTTTATTACACACTGGTCCAGATACCAGCAGGGTCTAAGGGAGTGACTCTCAATGATTTGGACCTTCAAGCACCTATCATTCAGATCAACCACTCATGTTTTTCTTCTTATATGCATTCATTCACAAAAGCAACCAACGAGTTTCAACGTTTTATTAAATGGTTGTTTCATAGGGACAGTTTTTTCTCAGCAGTAACGTAATCGAGATCGACATCTATGAAAGCGTGTCCATTAACATTTACAGAAAGCTTTACAGATACTTGACTAATTTGTTTGAACCCAAATGGTTTACAAAACACATCCAAAACCCACAAAACATTACTAGGAATAGACCAAAACTCAAATACGGCATTTCATACGTAGTAATAATCAAACAGAAACCTTTGAACAACACATTGCCTCCATGCTAAGCCACTCTGCACTAAAGAGGTTAGAGTAAGTAACCGTTTTGAGCTGCTTTATTGTTATGTTCCTGCATTTTTTGGAAATGCTTAAATTTTCTCGAAATTTTAAATGAGTACGCCACTTGGACAGTTTTTCACATTTTAGAGTAAAACTTCACATGAGTTTACGGAACCACGGACACGTTTAGGGACAGCACTAATGGAGACCAATTTCTTTTGGTGGCTACCTTCCAAACTAATTTCTTTTTTTTTTTTTTCTTCCCAAGGGTCCACAATTTAATTTCTGCAGTGAGAGAGGGAAGAAGTTACCAGTGGGAAGAGATTTCTCTTTCTTGGAAATGAACTCCAGCCTTTCTTTTCAGAAGAAAGAACTAGCTCCTCTGCATTAGGCCCTGCCTCCTCCAATCTTTGTCACTTGAAAGACTAGGAATTTAATTGGCTAGCACTACGCCTTTTCCCAAAGTGCCATCGCTAGTGCTTTCCCAGACAAAGTTACACACTGTTGAGCAAAAAATGCCAGCAGTTCCATAGCAAAACATGGCATTACAACAGTTTCAGCAGGTCACATCTGCTAATATGCCACACATACCCATTGGTATATTCCTAGAAACAATTTGGTACATTTACACAAGTTACACAGTCTGCGTTCAAACCAATCAGATTGTGTTGTCCACTGTCTGTACACTACAATTTATGAAATTGTGCAGCATTCAAAGAATGGATCTACAGTGACTAGAAGTTCAAAAACAGCCAGGCAATTGTCCACGTTCCAGAAACACTTCTGTTGTGGCTGTTGCAAACCCCCCTGAAATGTCCGTAACTTACAGCCAATTAAATTCTTCTGTAAAAATTGTGGTAGCTTCCAACGCAAAATTAACGAAACGTATGAAAAATGGTAAAGAGCTTCTGAAGGGTTTCTTCTTTGTGCCTTGAAGATGAGTAATACTGCAACATTACGCTGAGGCTGATAAGGTACTCCCCTTCTATCTTCCCAACTGGGAGCTACTCTTTACAGGATAGTATCAAAAGATACACACTTCTCAAAGTCACAATAAATACTTTAAATTATTAAATATTAAATTACAGTTTTCTTCACATGACAACAGTTACCCAGCTATAGATCACAGTAGAACATTTGAAAATACAAAGCAAAGACTTTTTTTTGTGAACTATTGGACAAGAATATCTATATCTACCTTGATAAGCTGGGCCAGAGAAAGAGATGCAGAAGAGTCAGCAATCTGTTCACAAAAAAGTAAACACATATTCAAGTTCTACAATCAAAACATAGCCATAGTTAACCTTTACTGTAGTCTGAAAGTCTGCGCTATATCCTCCGAGGGTCACTGAAAGGGGCATTTCCAACCTAGTGTAATTTGGATTCGTTCAAAACAAAGTCCAAAGCTATGACAGCTCAAGAGTGCCTATGTGGTTCATGAGAAGAAACTAAAATAAGCAAACCCGCCTGAGACCAACTTATTGCTCTGGAAAAAGAGACCTTCCTTCCATTGCAAGTCGTACCAGAAGATTCAACTTTCCTTCTTTTCAGAACATTTTGTACCTAGTTCTGTTCAAAAGGAAGTCTGGCAAAATCAAGATCTAGACTGTCAAGATCTTCCTTCTGTTAAAAAGGAAGCGGCAAATCAAGATCTCGACCACTACCAGTCAAGTAGTTCCTTGTGTTACTTAGATCTCTGGTCACCCAGATCCAACAAGGTACTGCAGGCAGAAGTTAAGAAAAATGACAGGGATTTTACCCACAAATGCTCCAGGCTCTAACCTTGTGCCAAAACTTGTAGGCTGGGTTTTAGATATTTTCATTTGCAGACAAACTTATTAAACTAAACTGCTTCATCAGATCAAGTGGAAAGAGCAAATGCAGAACTTCAGAATACCACTTTGTGTAGCAATGATATTTAAATTCATGGCAATCTAGTAAAGACAGTTATGAACTCAGAGGGGCCCAAACGATATCACCTCAATTACACAGCTTGAGGAACAAATACCCAACTATTTAAGGACATGAAAAGGAACCATTTAGCTGCACAGAACTGTCTGCAAAACGTATGGGATAGGTTGGTTTTGGTATTTGTTTGAACCCCCAAGTCAAAAGAAAGAAACAGTACCAAGTCGAACAATAATGGTTTCTCAGTGGTTTCTGATAACATTTTCAAAAACCATTAAGCAAAATAAGTATTTAAAACCAAAAGCTGAGGGATACAGAGTGAAAAGGACAAAAAATACACTCCAAATAATTTTTATTGCAAGAAACAAAAAGCACACAACAACCTATACAAACATACGCATTACTAGCTATAGACAGACAGATGGAGAACATGGCACCATGTTCAGTTGTGCAAACTTTGAACCTACATGATCTAAAAACGATCGTACGTTATCTGTACAACACAAAGTCATACAGGAAATATTCTAGCATATTCCATATGAAATGCAAGGCATTACTAGGCACAAATACCAATATTCACATTAGAACTGTGCAAATGATAGCATTACTCAGTTCTTCCTAGGCTGAATCAAAGACATTGTATTTACAACACAGACTACATTTTACTGGAAATTATACTAAGGCACTGTTTGGAAAATTCATACAAGGCTACATTGTTTAGAGGTAAGTGCAGTGTGTAGAAAACAGTGTGAGGTTGTGGTTTTACATACGGCTTTTGATGTTCCACTCACTGGCTCAGTTCGACTTCTAGAAGAAGAAATAAAGGTGATCAGAACTTAAAATAAAGCACTGGTACCCAACAGAAAGCAGTGAAAACAGATTGTAAAACCTGAGCATCAAAACATTATGTTCTGATAGTCTAGTGAATGTGCAAATTTATTCGTATACATAAACTGTTCTCTCTCGGTACATTCAGTGCAACTAAAAAAAACCCCCAAATCCCATTTCTGCTTTGTCACCAATTACCCTAAGACTTTCAGATATCTACCATGCTTAGCCATGAACGTGCCAAAATACCAAATGCGTTACATATGCTATATTGACTCAAAATAGTAGCAGAAATGTCACCTGAAAGCAGTTCCTAGGGTTTTGTGTGATTGAGGATGCCCCGTGACAAAAAAAAAAGGTCTTAATTGCCAGAACTTGCTTTAAGATAATCTTAAAAATGCTACAATATTTTAGGAAATATTTATTACATTTGAAAACTGTATTTTTTTTGAAAAACTTTTTTTTTTTTTTTAAAAACCACAAGCTAATAACATCTCCTAATTGTGGTGGAGAGGCGTCGCTTTAAGAAGGCTGGAAAACATGACCATTCAAACAATGCTAACGTAGCTGATATAGAACTGGACTGTATGAATACATAAATGACAGCAGGAATCCTGTAGTCAGGATTGCATTTGAATTTCTGTAATTTTAATCAAGACAGCTGATTCTCTGTCCTCTGTAAATCTTAGGAATACAGAATTAAAACCTGGAGCACAGATATCAGCTGCGAGTCAAAACAGACTTAGAAAGATAACTAGCACCATTTGGTAACGTGCTAAACTGCTTACTGAGCTTCAGGTTGGGAAAGGATTAACCATTCCTTCATTGTCCTCGCACAAAAGGCAATACGCTTTAGGATATTGTTCTTTTTCTCTTGCCTGAAACGGACATGGTCTTTAGGAAACTCACAGGAATCACTTATGAACGGAACCTCTGGTTTGCATGGTTCGCCAGCTGGCAACCCTTGGTCTTCCTCTACAGCTAGTGTGCAAAAACCCAGATGTGGGGCATAAGAATACCTGCCAGATCCCGCCCCCTCTCCTCCAAAAGCAAGAAATAGTCCAACACTGAGACTCAGACTCTTCTGAGATGGGAACAAATTAGAAGTTTACACTACAATGCCTATCTGTCTTTCCTAGAAAAGCAAACACATAGAAGAAGGAACCTCCCCACGCAGAGGGAACAGGATCTACAGCTTGGCTCTCAGAAAAATCAACCCCAAGAACAAACCCAAGAGGATCATCTTCAAAGTTACCATTGTTGCAGTTTGAGCCCCATGTCCCAGCAGGCCTAGAAATGTAAGTCTACTTTGGGACAGACACATTAAAATCTACCCCATGACAACACAAATGAACAGCAGCTTTCACAAGAAAGATACAACCGGAATGCCTCTGTAAGCTAATAGCCAGAAAAAAAGCTAACACACTGAAACCCCTCACAAGGAATACAATGCTTTATGGATACTTACCTGACATATGTTTTGCTGGTAGCTTTAACTCCTCCAGCAGGGAGTCTTCGAACAATTACTGATGAGTTCCTCGGAATCAGGCCGTTCTCATCTGTGTATTCTGAAAACAACACAAATACAGAAAAAAACATGAGTCGATTTGTAAGAACGTATAGTCGTATGGAATTACACAGCACTTCAGAGAATCCCTTTACAGATAGAAAAGCAAAATTTTATAGGTAACATTGCGCTTGTATCGTCTCAACACACTAACAGGACCTTTCAAGAAATCTTCAGGTTTGATAATCAAACACAAGCAGCACAACCTTCTTCTTTTTTTTTTCAATAGTGGGAATGCCAACAGCAAAACGGTCTCAAAGGTCACTAAAGGAGAGTCTGCTAATGCATGAGGTTCTTTCCTGATCTAGCTTCAGTTGCTTTTGCTTCTGTTAGGCTACAAAACCAATCCATCTCTGGAGAAAAACAAAGCACAGCAAAGTCTCACCTGCATAAACCAGATTCTAAAGTCTGACTCGCTTGCCCTGCAACAAAACAGGCACTTAGCTAAAGCATGACAACTCTGCGCCATTGCTTTCAGAGCTGTTCACTAACAACGATTCCCCTATGCTGCTGGTGCTCAAGACTGACAGAACACACAAGAGAGCCTGCCATCTCTGTCTATTCCTTGGAGCTTAGTCCATCAGCAACCACACTTCTCAGCTGCGCAGGGCTTTACATTTAAATGGAAACAAAACTGGCAGTGCTAGAATTTGGATCGCAGGCGTTTGGGGGTTTTTTGAGCTTGCTTTCACAAGTAGGGCAGAATTGGCTCCAACTGAAGGGGTACTTCCCCTCCTAAGCTAATCCTCTAGTTTGAATTAACCAAAGGGACAGGAATTCGTTCGATTCACTTTTTGCAGAGCAGAGAGACGCAAACAAAATTACTTACAAAGACAGCCTTGAAAAGCCTTTCGAAAACAGCGGGTGCCTGAAGCTATTCATGCTTTGCCTTGGCTTACACCATGTTAGTCTTTTGAAGAGGAGGAAAGCCTTCTGACCTTTTACATAAGGCCCAAACAAAAAAAAACAACTATCTGACACACTGTGACTGAGTCAGCTCCAAATGCAAGCATCTCTCCATAAGAATGGTTTTTCTATTGTTCTCACACAAGCTGGATATGACTAAATATATTTAAGTACTATCAGCAGCCATTCCCGGTAATCTGCCTACAGTTTTAAAAGCTAAAAGCCCTTACCTTTGCAGACCGATGGTCTGAAAACCAAAGATGCTGTCTATCTAGTCAAGCTCTCTCAGGGCAGTTTTGCTCAGTGGTCACACACAAAACAGGAATAGTTCACCATTAGTGCTCCGGTTCTCAGTATATTCCTCCTACAGGCAGGAACCTCTCTTAGACCAAAACACACCTTCCAGAAGACATGATTTCAACAATGAAAGGAAAATGTTACTTCTCTTTCCAAATGACAGAAGGCTGCTTTGAAAACTGAGAAATCATTTAGCTGAAACGAACTCCTGATCTTCCCCCCTAGGGAACCGAACAGCAAGCTTCCTCTGGACTTCAGAGTACTTTCCAATTGTAGGAGAAAGGACTACTAATGAGGAGAACAGAAGCTTTTAGAGAAGTCATCTCCTGAAACCAACCCCTAGAGCTCTTCTCCAAAGGAAAACCTAACCCTTACACAGCCACCTGTCAAGAAAGGCCTGGATGGAGAAGGAGCTCAAACAGTACTGAGGCCCAGACAAACCACTGGGAGATCATGCCAGCTCCAGTTCTAGAAGCCCAAAGCAGCTGTTTCTACCTGCTGAACGGAGTCATACAGAGTATTCTTTCTGGTCCACATCACAAACCACTGGCTTAAGATTTCCGAGATGCAGGATAAGCAACAGTGGCTCCACAAAAAGGCAGGTGTTTGCTACGCCTGTGCCAAACTGAGGATTGTGGTAGTTCCGCAGAAGGTTACGAGTGGCAGCACCTCTCCTAGACAGAGACTGTACCTATGAGGACAGCAACCAATGCATTTCTTCACAAATTATGCAAGCCTGCAGGGGTCAATTGGAACATGCACAACAGGTGTCTGATGCAAAAAGAGGAATAAATCCTCTTTTAGTATTTTGTGACAATTCATTGACCATTAGAAGAGAAGCATTGACATCTGCCTTCTGAAAAGACTACCCTTGCACGGGGGCGGGGGGAAGGGGGGGGGAGAGAGAGAGAGAGAGAGATGCTTGTTTTCTATCTACTTGTTAAGTGCACAGTGAAGAGAGCTCCAGCCATCTAATAACAGACTGATATAAAAATTAATTCACCTTAAGAGTCAATCAGTGCGCATTTAAATGGACCAACTGAAGAGTGACAAGAGCTTGGGGAAGTAAAGGCTTTTTTGGCATAGGACACTTATCACGACACATATTTGTATTGATTTTTGTATTGATTTTGTTAAAGGTGAAGTCAAACAATGTGGACTAACAAGTTAACTTTTTTTTTTTTTTAAGTAGGAAAGGACTGAAGCTGGAGCACAATTCCTGAAGCCCCTGGAAATTTTTGTTTGCTCGATTTGAATTTAACAGATACCAGCTTAGTGTAACAGCTCTCAGACTAAACTGGCATCTCCCGGCAGGAACCTGTTCCCCACGGGCAGCAACATCCTCTAGCAGAGACTTGGCAACTGCCAGGACCTGCAAAGCAGCGTCGCTCTGCCTCACCGCATGACTCCACATCTGCAAAGTGAGCAGTGACGACTTTTCACACTCGTCCCAGCAGAGCTCCAAGAGAAGCTCCAAGGTAGTCCTTCTTTAACTTCACCTTTAGGCAACACCACATTTAACAGAACCTAGTGAAGCAGATACTTTGTCTCCGCTGGATTCTGATTCCATACGAAAACAAAGCAACACGCTTTGTAAAACTCCTACTATGTCTATTAGAGTAACACTTCATGCGGTCACATATTTATCAGCATGAAGTTTTCTTCTGCAACTTTGCTTCCCGTTCCTCACCTGCTAGAACAGAATCCACGTGTTTGGCCTATTTCAAAACACTTTTTCTTCTGGTGACGATAATTGGGCTCCGTCACAGTTTATTACCATCCAACATTCTGCTTTTAAGGCTCTGTTTTACACAGACCCAACTATCACAGGAGTGACGTCAGCCAGGTGGCCATTCAGCCTGCTAGCATTTGTCAAGCTGAAAGGACATTAGCAACTCAAGACAAAATTCAGAGACCCCTATGCAGCAAAGCCCTTAAAGCAAATGCAACATTTTTCACAAGCTCTTGACAATTTTCGTCACTACTACTAGAAGTAGTCTCTTCACCACAGCCATTCTCCTGAAAATAGTTTAAATACCTGTTGATAAACAGCCAGCTTTAGGTCCAACCACTTTAAAGGCTAGGGCTGAAGTTACAGTTACCGCAGCACACATATTCTTCTGTTCAAGTTTTAATACATGAAACAGGAAAAGGAAAACAAACACTAGTACGCATTTGAAAGAAAAGACTGTTGTAAGAGTGTCACAGAACCACAGAAAAAAGAAAACTAAGAAATTTAATGTGTAAGGAATGAAAACACAAGCCTCTCTCTTTCTGAAAAGTCACATCCCAAAGTCTTTAACTGCATTCAAACTTTTCAAGCTGGCAGACTACCAAACTGAAGTAGCATACTAAGGAATACGAAACCATTATCATCTCTGAGAATCAGGCACCATTTATTAGAATCAAAAGAATCTATGACTTCTCTAAGAACATTTCTGATGTATATTCACCATAAATGTTCTGCCATGAAACTTCAGGACTGCCCTGATACGGTTTACACGTAGTACGAGGGAAAAAAAACAACCACGGTTAGAAATGAAGGATGAAATCATGCTCAATAGCACCTGGATGACAATGTCTTTGGTGTAGACAAGACGTTACATGAACATGAAATTCCAAAGTATAATTCAGATACAGAGAACACTCATGTGCAACATGGCTTTAAAGGGTCTGCAGAGATTATAACTCACAAAGACACCCTTGATCCAAGATGTTGCTAGGGAGCAGTTTCTGCAACAGCCACAAAACCAGTTTTCCAATGCAGTGGAGTAAAGCAAGTCGAAGACAAAATTAAGTCACCCAAACCACTTTTTTTCCTTCAAATGAGCCATCTGTTCTATTTCTATCGCTTTCAGCTTTCTCCGCCAGATTTCAAAGAAATCTGGCAAGTTTGTTATTGTAAGATATCCTCCCACGTTTCCTTATCATTTTACCGAGAAGAATTGAGGAAAGCAAAACTTTTGGAAGCACTATATGTCGCACATCAACCACGCACTCTTCCACGCCTAGCTCCGCGTCTAAAACACAGATCTGAAGGTAGCTGTCAGAACAGCAACTACAAAAGAACAGCGACTACAAAAGAAGAGCTCTGTGAGGCCCCCAACACAAGTCACAGCCACCGATCGTGCCCGAATCGCATTATCGCTTCCCACCCAGCTTAATCCCCGGTGTCGCTTGCCCTCCCGGTCCCCCCGCACGCTGGCAGGATGGGCCCCAGGCTGACTCACGCTACATGGGGACGAGCCACAAAGAGCAGAGCGCGGCTCCCACAGGCTGCGGCCGCCGTGGGGCCGTCTGCGACGCTGCCTGCCAGGCGGTCCCCGAGGCCCCGCGCCCACCACCCCCACGCACCTTCTTTGCTCTGGGCGTTGGTGATCTGCAGGTCGCAGTTAGCTGCCTTCAGCTTCTCACGGCCCATGATCTGCCGCTTGAGGTCGCGCAGGGAGATGTGGAGGCCGCTGAAGGAGACCGTATCGTACTTCAGCGCCGACGAGAACTTGTAGTGGACGCACGACATGGTCGGGACCAGGTGCTGCCTGCTCCGCGAGGGCGTCTGCTGCAGCAGGTGGTGTCGCGGCCTCCACGCCGGGTTAGGGCCCGCGGCAGCGCACGGAAGGGCCCAGCAAGGGGTGTGGGGCAAGCAGCACGGGCTGAGCTTGGGTGGGCTGGTGGTGCTCAGAGGCTGCGGCGCTCCACCATCACCAGGCCGCGCGGCCTCAGGCAGACTCGGCTGGCGGAGGCCTCAGAACTCCGTCCCAGCGGCGCTGCAAGGCCCCGGCCCCCGCCCCCACAACGACTCCGGCCCGCGGCCCTCAGCAATCGAGCTGGGCCGTGGCGACGGCGCCCACTCGGCTTCTCCTCACAGCCCAGGCAGGCAGGTGGACGACGGGGAGAGGCCCCCGCAGCCCCGGCTCGGCCTCCGCTCCCTCTCACACGCAGCGCTCCCAGGCCTGACCGCTGGCTACGGCAACTCGGGCGCCCCTGCCTCAGTGCTCTGCGGAGGGGTTTCCCAGCTGCCAACTGCACAGGCTGCCGCAAGCCTGTCGCTGCGCACAATGGCACAATGGCACACCACACCCGCTCCCCCTGCATCTCACATGACCCAGCGCATTATGACAAAAGGCCCACGTCACGTGGGCGTGGCGGCCCCGCCCTCTTCCTCCGAAAGCCAAGCGCCCCCTAGGGGAGGGGGGGGCTTGTCAGCCCCAGGCCTGTCACTGCCCGGTGTCCTGCCACCCCCTGGGCCTGTGCTGTCCCTCCCGTCACCCCACGGCCCTTCACCACCCAGCGGCACCTCCCGTCGGCCCCTGGGCCTCTGCTGGCTCTCCCAACAGCCCTGGGCCCATCACCGCCCGATGGCCTGGCACCCCCCAGCCTGTCACCACCCGCTGTCCCCTCCTCTCAGCAGCCAGCCAGGGCAAGACAGCCTGGGGGAGATGCAGCGGGCTTTGCCGGCTGGTGCCCGGCTGCCTGTGCTGCAAGGCCAGCAAAGGGAGGGGACAGCTCACTGTCTTTGAGTCTAGCTTGGTGCATTTATGGAAAGGTCGCTCAAAGAAGCCAATGACCAGTTCTCTTTATTGCCATAAACCAATGTACTTCCCACCTGGGGCACATCCACGGCTGCTTGAACTCTGGGGAGGAGGACTACGAAGGAAGGAAGGAACTTGAGGTTCATTTAGCCTTCGTTTAGGTTTAGCGTTAGGAGGTGCCCCAGGACCTCCTAGTTCTTGCTTTCTCAATCATCACAGCTGCTGCTGCAACAGCCCTAGCGCATGAAATCAGGCCTTGAATTAGGAGGTCTACTTCTGCTGAGTCATATGCTACGGCTTGCAGATGTTTCTGGGCCAACTGGCTATTCCTTTCTCTTCATGTAAATAGAATAGAAAAGGCTTGTTGTAGCCTGGCAGGGCTAAGGAGGGAGCTTCCACGACTCCTTGCTTTACATCTTGAAATGCCTTTTGGGTTTCCGGAGTCAGAAAACCCTTTGGATTTCAGTGCTGTCCTCTACACCCAAGGGATAGTTAGTTTGGCTATTTGTGTCTGTCTGTCTTGTTAAGAGTGATTTGGAAGCCTAGCTTTTCATATGGTAGCCGTGCCTAGAAGCCTGGGGTGGAATATGGATTATATGGATTCAGTCCGTAACTCGGCCATCGCCACAGTCCAAACTACAGCAGCAGAGCCTAATAAGCCCGACTGTTGGATATGCACTAAAAGCCCATCCTCCACCAGAAATCAACTCTCCTGGGTATCTGTCCCACTGAGTTCTCAGTGCTACAAGGACGGGCCTCTACATTATGAACTCTAGATCTGCCTCTGTAGCTCCTATCTCCTGATCTCTATGGCAACAAGTGTTACAACCCTCTGATAGAATGTGGCACTAAGTTCCACGGTTACGGGTTGCAAAACTAGAAAGAGCTCTTGCAAATGTGTCAAGAGAATTAGAAGAAAGCCAGTCATGAAACCGCAGAGAGTGTTACAGCCCTGCAGGAAGAAATCAAATTATTATCCCAAATTCTAATACAGAAGCGATTCGCCCTAGACCACCTTTGAGAAGTACAGGACAGACTATGTGCATTATTGAATAAGAGCTGCTGGGGCTTTTATGTAAATGAAGAGCAGAAAAATGAAACTGACAGAAACAAGATAAAGACTCACTTAAAAAGATTACATGAAGTAAAGCAGGGATCTCCCCTAAATCCCACCCCTAAATGGGTGGCTAACCTCTTGGCTCCCAGACTTAGGCAGAGGACTGTGAACTAAAAGGAGCTGGGTGGTTGTATTCACTCTCTTGTTTTGCTTTGTAATTATATGGGTGTGTTTACAGTGGTGTCTTACTTGATGACCTCGACTTACGACTTCAGTAATGAAGACTACAGTGTGACGCTGACGGTCAAAAGAAAAGGAGGGACTGTTAGGAAAATCTCATTATTGTACCAATTTGTCTTCAGAGTATGAAATTGTATGAACTTCCTGAAGAGATCTATAGTTTACATTGTCTACTGCACAGTCATGGTTCAGGCAGCATGACTAAAGGACCCCAGCTCACTGCAAGCAGGAGAAGGACAGCCCCCACTCTGAAGAAGAAAGGATACCCCTGCACTACCCAGACCACGCCAGCATCCCAGCCCCTCCAACACCTCTGTGAAACCCTCCCCTTCTCTGGCATCAGAGAGGAGCAACTGCAGCAAGACCCACTCCAGGGAGGTCTACATCAAGAAAGAAGCAGACGGACGGTTTTGCCACAGAATTGGAGTTGCTTTGAAAAAACAGCAGTATCTGTGTGTGTTAAGTAGTGATTGCTCAAACCATGTTGTACCTGAACGCTTGAAAGGCCTAAGAACCCTGTGTAAATCCGCATTTGGGGTGCCCCGATTTGACTGGGACACCTCATGTGCATGAACAGAGAATTACTCTTGTCATTCTAGACTTTGTGTCCTAGCCTCTCTCCTCGGATGGCACAGGCCAGTTGCCAAATTTTCGTGACAACACCCCTCTCCCCATTCTGAAAGTTATTCTCCAAGGCTGAGAATTGCCCCTAGGGCTGGCCCCTTCAGCAGGGGACACTTCACCTCCACCATCGCGCTGTCCTCCCGGGAAATCATTGTTCCGGAAGGACTCCTACTGAAACCGTAACTCCAACAGGACTGCCTCAAGTAGAGGAGAGCGATGCATCAGCCTCTCCTATGCAAGATGCTCCCCCTTTCGACCCCGGTAATACTTTAGCAGTATGGTTTACAGACACAAGTGCCCACTTGAAAAATTTTGTTTGGTGCCGTAAATCCACAGCCATTTCTGCAGACGGAAGAGCAGAGTTAACTGAGGAAATAAAAGGTTCTGCCCAATAAGCTGAGTCCCTGGCCATCACCCGAGCCTTTGAAGCTGGAGCCAGCACAGTTTATACTGACTCTGCTGCCGTATCGGCTGGAGCCACCCAGTGCCTTGGGAATGGGCAAGAGCTGCTGCACTCCCTTCACAGAAGATGCAGGCAGGGATACACCTCCGCTTGCGTTTTGCCTGGGAGAACCAGGATAACAGCAGTGGCCTCGAGCCTAACCTGGTATTTGGGCCCTGCTTTGCTGCCGTCCCAGGACTTAAGAAAGGCAATTAACAATTGCACTTGTGACCAGTACCCCCGGCTCCCGACCCCTGGTCGTACGGTTAGCAGAACGAACGCCATTTGATGAGGCAAACGGCCCTGCTCTGTGACCGAGCTGGTCACGTATCACATTTCCCCTCCTCATCAGGCCTCGAAGCTCCTCTGCACCAGGCAGATTTCTTCTTGCCCTCCCTATCGGCCTCAAGGCTCCCAGGCGCCAGGCCGACTTCTTCCCTCCTTACGGGCCTTGAAGGTCCCAGGCACCCGCCCAACCAGGCTGTCATGACCCCGTCACAGAACAGGGAAGCGCAGCAGCACACACAGCACCGTCTCTAAAATCAAGCAGCACTTTTTCCCTCTTCTCCTCCACGGGCTAACTTGGGGAGGAAATGACAAATGGCACCTTCCCCTCCTGCGCAGCAGAAGTTTTCTGCCTTGCTAAAACACAGAAAAACGGACGGGAATGGTGTGAACCTCAAGGACTTGCCTGGGTCTTCCGCCTGCCCTAGAGACCCAAAACTAACAGCGCTTAAATGACGACGCAGGTTAATAATGGGCAGCTACCCACCGGATGCCCAGTGGAATCAGCTCATTCTCCTGCTCTCTCCAACCCACAAACCCTTTAAAACCCCCACTGTCAGCCTGTCCTTTTGCTCATGTTGACATGAGCAAAGGGCATATGGAAACCCACTTCTAAATGGGGAACCCCTTTATCTATCACTGAGTCCAGGCACCCAACCAACCAGGAAGACAAACAGGACGAACTGGTGGACGGCAGGAGGAGGAGGAGGAGGAGGAGGAAGGGGATGAAGAGGACGAGGAACACAGAAGGAGAAGGAGAACAAGGAGGAAGAAGAGAAAGAAAAGAAGGAAGAGGAAGAACATGAGGAGGAGCAAGAGGAGGAGAAAGAAGAGGTGGAGGAGGAACACAGGGAGCACTCAGAAGAGGAACAGGTGGCACAGGACTAGGAGCAGGTGGAAGAACAGGAAGAGAAGAAGGATGAGCAGGACGAGGAACAGCAGAGAGAGGAACAAGATACAGAACAGGAGGACAAACATGAGAAAGAAGAGAAAAAAAGAGGAGGAAGAGGAGTAGGAGGAGAAGGGGGAGGAGGAGGTAGAGGGGCAGGAGGAGGGGAAGGCGGAAGGAAAAGGAGAAGGAGAATGAAGAGGAATGTGAATACGAGGAGGAGGAAGGTGAAGAGAAGGAAGAGGAGGATGACATACAGGATGAAGAGGAACAGAACAAAGAGGAGGCGGGGGAGCAAGAGGAGAAGAAGGAGCAGGAGGAGAAACAAGAAGAGGATGAGCAAGAGGATGAACAGGAGAAGAAGGATGGCTACAGGAGAAGGAGGATTAGGATGAAGTTGTGGAGGAGGAGGAGGAGGAAGGGGGAGGAAGAGGACGAGGATGAGGACAACTACAGCAACGACAAACGGGGCAAGGACAGACAGAAGGAGGAGAAGAAGGGTAAAAGGACGACAATGAAGAGGAGAAGGAACAGGAGGTGGAGGAAGATGATCAGGAGGAGCAAGAGGGGGAGGAGAGGAGGAAGCATTGCAAGCCAAATGTTCCATGGCACACACACAGCAATGTACAACGAGAAATTACAAACAAACATTTGTTTGTTGAACAAGTCCCCATGGTCACCTTTTTCTCCTTTTCCCTTCCAGGTGACGCTGGAGAAGCCCCAGGCACCTGCAGCCATTCGCTGTACACAACTCCCCTGATGCTGGGGAGAACACAACTGCCCTGATGTTTCATAAAACAACGTACCCCCACAGATTTTCTCTGTTCACCTGGAGCTGGGGGGAAGGTGTGTATGTGGGTGACGATGATCTGCTTTATCCCTTTATGTTTTATACCTCAGCAAAAACACTGCAAGACTCAGACTAGAGGACAGCACTGAAATCCAAGGGTAAGCGACCAAGTTGCAACAAAACAGGGCAAACTCAGCTAATTAATAGGCATTCAGCGTGCTTGCACAGCGGGTTCACAGGAACAAAGACTCAAAAGTGAATGGCAACAAGCAACCTCATGGCCAAAGCCAAGAAGTTTTTTGGACTGTAAAAAGGAATATGTGAGTAGCCTTACGATTGCACAGAAGGAATCAAGAATTGGAACACGAGGTCCTTCTCGGGCTCCCAGCCAAGAGGCACCTTTATGGCCAGCAGTAAAAAGGGGGTTTAGCCAGTGTGTACGTCTGCTGCCTTCTCTCCTGGACCCACGCGTGAACTAGAAGAGAAGAAAAGTGCAAGCAAATCCAGTTCGGTCAAAGTTCAAGTCAACATTTCAACAGCCAAAACTCTGGAGAGTTACGCTGACCCTTACTTAGATATTTAGTTTATCTTCCTTTCATGTGTAAACTAAGCACATTCCCTCCTACCCACAGTCTCTCCTCCCAGCCTCCCAGCTCTCCTACATAAGAAACAGAAGCTCCATAAGCTACAACAGAAAAAAAACCCGCTCTGGTGAACACCAAAACACCCATGACTTTCTCAAACTCTTCCCCGCCCCAGCTGAGAGTCAAGCGACAGGATCTCCTAAAGCCTCTTCCACAGGCACTGCCCTGAAAACCCCCCACTGCTTCTCTACTAGTGCACAAAGAGATTGGGAAGAGTTTCATTTTGAAGGCGAGGTAGACCCTTGCTGAACTTAGACAAGTAAGTTTGAACGAGGAGAAGCCCTTTGCCTTGCATCTGGCAACCAACAGGGATGGGGACCCAGCACCACAGACCACTGCCATGCACAAACCACCACCCTGCGCACAGGGAAAGCATGACAAGTCAGATGTGGTACCCAATAACGCCAAAAAATGGCTCTTCACACCACTTCTCTGTACGACCAGGTTAGTTCTTTTAGGCGGACACAGAAATCAGAAGTGAAATCAGAAGTCGTCTTCTTTCCCTGCAGTAGACTTGTAAGGAGATATTGCCAAAGAATGCAAAAGCAACCAAAAAAAGTTAAAGCAGGTACTTTCATCCTCACTAGGTGCCTGTCATTGAAGTGCTTCTCACATCCTCTTCTCTACTCTAAGGGTCCTCACTTAAGATGCATTGGAGTTACATTACTGTTAAGCAGACGCCGCTACCCGACATTTCTCTAGACTGAAGGCTGACAGCAGCGGACAAGGACAGTCCCTTCTGGATATCTCACTCCTGGCTAGAAATCCTAGAGGCTTCCTTTAAGGACAGAAATCCAAAGAGCTGCAATAAGCTTTTGAAATCAAGCACAGCAAACAAAAAGCAAACCAACCAACCAAAACTGGCAGGTAAACCTCTGAGGCACTAATGAGGAACAAAAGGTCTCCCGTTAAGTCCACTACCCCTCACAAAACAGACAAGTGGCTTAAAGAGATGACTGCAAAGAAACCGCAAATGGAAGATAACCCTGATCACTGCAGCACAAGCGACCAACAGGCAAAACGTAGCACTGACCTTCCTCCTGCTCCTCCTACGAGCTCTTCGCCAGCCACGTCCACAGCCACGCGCTCTGTCCCTGCCCCTCCCTTTCGCTCCCCCCTCCCTTCTCCCTCTCACCCTTTCCCCTCTCTTCCTCTCTCCTGCTCCCTCTCCCAGTTCTCGCTCACTCCGCTCTCCTGCTGCCTCTTCTGTCTCTCTGCCCCTCTGTCCCGCTCCATCACCATGCCTGGGGGGGTCCCTCCCGCTGTCCTCCTTCCTGCCACTCTTCCACACTCTCTCGCCCTCTCTCCTGCTGCTTAGCACTCTTGCTCTTCCTGCACCCCGCTGCCCCCTTCCCCTCCCGCTCTTTCCCGCTCTAGCCCTGGGCCGGCTCCTCACCACCACTTCTCCTTCCTCCACTCCCTGCCCACTTCCCCCCCGCTCTCCTCGTCCCTCTGCCCGTCTCCCGTCCCTCACTGCTGCTCCCGTCCCTCTCCTGCCCCCTCACCGCCCTGTCCCACCCCTCTCTGCCGCTCTCTCCCTCTCTCCTCCTCCTCCTCCCTGCTCCACCGGGGCTCCGGGGCCGGGGCAGCCCCGGGGAGGCGGCCATGGGGCCTGCGGGGGGGCTGGGCCGGGCGGGGGGACGGTGTCCCCGCAGGGTCAGACAGCAGGAAGGAGCGCCCCAGGGCATGGCGGGAGCTGTAGGCCTGGGGCACGGGGCTGCCAGGCAGCCCTGCTCCTTCCCAGGGCATGCCGGGAGCTGTAGGCCTGGGGCACGGGGCTGCCAGGCAGCCCTGCTCCTTCCCAGGGCATGCCGGGAGCTGTAGGCCTGGGGCACGGGGCTGCCAGGCAGCCATGTTGGTCTCGGCACTCGCAGTCTCGGCTCCAGCTGCGGCCTGGCTGAGGTGAGGGCTGGGGCTGCCCGTGAGGCGAGCGAGGCCCTTGGGCGGGTTCAGGGCTGTCTCCTGCCCGCTGGCTGCCCGGGGGTGGTGGTGGGGAGCTCCAAACCGCCCGGTGCGATGGGGTCCTGGTCAGCTGGAGCCGGGCCCAGCCGGGACAGCCCCGGGAGTGACCCGAGAGCTGGGGAGGGGAAGGAGAGGGAGATGGAGACAGACCCCCCTGGGCCCAGGCACCGGGCACCCCGACTCCCAGAGCCCCCCTGAGCCGCCACAGCATTTTTCGTTACTGCAAGAAGAGGAGTTGTGTGGCTTTGTGTTCACTCTGACAGGGCTTTCAGTACAAGGGCCCTGCTCAGGGACTGGGAATCTTCAGGTGTCTTGGAAAATCGCCAGCCAGATGATGATGGTTCAAGCCTTGTTTCCCTTGCTAGAAAGCACTTCATTTTTAAAGACGTCCTTGCACGGGCAAGATCCAGGCAGTCGGGATTGTTTCCTGTAGGGAGCAGCCGGATGAATCCAGGCTGCTGCCGTTCAGGGGCAGAGCTGAACACTTCTGCCTGCAAGTGCTGGGCCAGTGGTTTCGCAGGTCCAGTCAGCCCGACTGGGAGCTTGCTATCCTTGCTGTGCTGCTGCTTTGGCAAGGGCCTCGGGGTAGGAGGGGACAAATGTTCTGGCTTCCCGGCTGGAGTCTGGCACATTCACTGGGTGAGGTACGGACCATAACGTGTAATGCGAAACCTGCGTCCTTCGGGAGTGAAAAATGGGGTGTAGTATTTTCTGGGGATTTTTGTAGTTTTGGTTAGATCTCTGGGATTCGTGTGACCTTGAATAGCCAGTTGGTGGGATTTCAGCATACATTTAAAGTTAAGCGCATGCTAAGTGCTACCCTGAGGTATAGCTGGAATCCACTTGTGAGCTCCTCTTCCCACCCCACTGGAGAAAGCAAATCTTTTTTTATTTGGTGATGAAGGCAACTGAGGGAGTTGCCCTGAAGTGCAGCACCTTTTTTAACTTCAGGTCTAAAGTGGCACCAGTCCTACTGCGTAACGTGTCCTTCCCCAGGCTTTCACAAAAGGGAAAGGATACATCAAACCGACCCCACAAACGTAGCCAGCGCTTTTTTGATCTTACCTGGAGCGGCGGGACATGACCCTGCTGGGCCACCTCTGCCGCTCTGCATGGGAACCAAGGTGGTGTCTTGACATTCCAGGAGAAGGACTTACCTTTTTTTTTTTTTTTTTTTGTAAGTGACTTTAGAGACGTCCTTAGGCTGGCTGTGTTACGTTGGTTTACTGCAGAGTTGGTCGAATGGAGGAAAACAGTAAGCTCCGGTATTGCCTTTGGCGTTTTCTCGTGACTGTGTAGCTCATTTAAGTCACCTTCTCATGACCTGGCAAGCAGAAGCTATCACTTCATTTTTGGCCTTGGTCTAATGGTCACGACAATCAATATTGAAAGTCTTTCTGAGATTTGGATCAGGCAGTTTTAGAAAACTGCTTCTTGGCCACTGTTTAACTTTACTTTTTTTTTTTTCCCCCCCCAGTGTTGAAATTCTGAAAGGAGCCGATGAGTTGCCCTCCCTCAGTTTGCTGCCTCCCCTTTGGGGAGTGTGTTTAATGTTCGCTCCTTGGCTTTGCAGAGGGGAAAATCCATTAATGCGCCACCTCACTTGAATTGCTCTTGTTGGAAAGTGATTAAAAGCTTATTGCTGCCTCATCTCGCAAATGGCATGCGTTCTGGTTCTCATTTGCTGGGCAGCCCGTCGACTTGTCAAAGTACTCCGTAGAACAATTCAAATACTCAAAGCAGCGATGCTGATCTGAAGAGCTTACGTACTTCCTTGCTAGCGATTCTGTGCTTTTCTGTGCTGGAAACATGATTTGTGAGTGGGCTGTGGCTTTAACAAGGGAAGGCAAATCTGCTTCTCTGTGTATTTCCTTTCCACCTCTTCCCTTATCCCCTCCCTTTCCCTCTGTGAGGCTATTTTTGCAGTGTACCTTCACTGGTGAAATGAGCTCCCACAGCAAAGTGAGGGAAAGAGAAAAGGGGCAAGGGGAGAGGTGTCGCAGTCCTTAGTCTGCAGATGTCATACATAGGCCCTGTTCAGAAAATGCAGCATGTATGTGGGTCAGCAGTCCCTGCAGATTTTTATTCTTTATAGCCATTTCTATCAATGCAGGACGTCACACAGCGGGTTCACACGGTGCTGTGCTTCTTGTAGACTGAATCGTTTCTACCCTTGCTGCAGTCTGGAGGTAGCAAGTGCCAGCTGATCGATGAAGATGGAAGTGAAAGCAAGCGATACACACGCGATGATGATCCTGCCCCAAGGCATGCTGTTTATTGATCTGGGAAAACACTGCCGTGACTCTATCAGAGGACAAGGTTTTCAGCGCTCTTTCTGGATGTGATACCCAAGGAGGTTTTTTCCCTCTGCGCGTGTTTCTGTGCAGGCATGTGCCTGAAGCAGAGGTGTTTCTCTGTGCTGTAACGGGGACTGAGGACAGCTGGGTGGGTGGGAACATGTGCAATCACGGAAGAAACTTCCTGCAGCTGCCCTGCCATGTACTTCAGGAGAAAACAGCTCTTCTGGTCGTTTGCTGCCATCGAGAGCTACCGAGTGCATGGGAAGGTACTGGGTTCCCTGCGGTCGGCACTGGTCCTAACTGGGTAGCCTCCCCCAGCAGCCAGTGCTGTACGCCCCTATCAGTTGTTAGGCGGACATCTGCAGCTGGACTGTGTGGCACGTTCCTCTGATCCGTCCATTCTCCACCTTGCACAGCAACACATTTGAAATCCTGAAATGTGCTCTTTTGATTGCTGTTAATGTTCAAAAATCTTGTTTTGGTCTGGTCAGCAAGGCATTTGGAAAACAGCACTGTTGCACTGTGAGAATAAACCAGGTTCCCATCCTTCCCCCTACCCCCCACACTGTGTAGGATCCAGACCTTTTCCCCCAACCCCCCGATGTGTAGCTTGGCTTCGTTCATTTTGCTGCCTCCTACCAAGAATCTAGCAACCAACTGCGACGTGTGCTGTGTGCTCCAGGCCAAAGAAAGTTTTCAATGGTCCCAGTTTGTTTTATGCAGCCGTGCAGCATGGTACATTTGGGAAGGAACACTGCGATGATGTATCAGAAGTTACTGACGATGAGGTGCTACTGGTAGTGCTTTCTTTTCAGTGTCTGGTTTGGGAAAGAATAAACCCCAATATTCTAAGATACAGAACTATCAGAGAAAAATGTGTGCGAGGTAAGGAGCGCCATGCTGCATTTATGGCTAAATGTTTGTTTTTATTTCATTCAAACTAGAAAGTAAGCAGAGACTGTTTAATCTCCTCCTCCCGCCTCTGCCAGGGGCTTTCTCAGCTCTGGGGCCCTTCCCAAGGACAGCCCCACCAGGTGGGCGCAGTCAGCATTGCAGGCAAGAACAGGCAGCAGCCACAAGAGTCAGCACTGGGGGAGAGCTGGGACCCCGGAGAGCCTCCCAGGGTCCCCAGTGCCAGCCTGGCCCCGTGTGTGTGAGACAGTGCCCAGAAGAGTGGTTTTGTATCCCTTTTCCCAAAGAGTTAAATTTCCCTTAAAGCAGTAACCACTGGACCCACTTGCCGGACTGCAAGATATCCAACAGATACTTTTGGAAATGTCTGTGATTTCCTGCATTTTTCCTGAAAAAGGCAGGTTTTTAACTCTCTTAATCGCCTCTATTTTAATCAAGGCATTGCTCAGTGTCAACACTTAAACCAGACGCATGACATCCAAAGCTGACTTGGGATCCTTGTTTTGCCATCTGGAGAGCCTTGCACACAAACTTGTCCCCGGCTGTGTTGGCCGCTCGGTGGGTGAAGGTCACGGGTGACAGGGCAGGACTCCTTTCTGGTGCTCCTCCAGCCCTGTAGGCCAAGGATAAAGCCCTAACACCCTCGTGTGATAAAGCCTTAACACCCCAGTGTGCTGCTCCATGGACATGAGGATTCCTGCCTAAGCTCACCACACGTTTCATTGCCATGTGGCTCTTGGCAGGATATGAACGGCTCTGCGGTGCTGGTGGTTCCTCCCCTCTTTCAGCAAAAACGGCAGATTTCCTTCCTGTTGGGCCTGCCATAATTCCAGCGTCTGGGGGATTGAAAGCTGGAGCAGCATGTGTGCCAGAGACACTCCCGCTGCTTGGCTGGTGCCCACCAAGGGGAGTCTGTCTTCAGCCACGATGGTCATTTCCAGGGAAAAGAGCTTGTTTTATCGAGCAGGACCCTACAGGGAGAACAGGAGAGCAGGGATGCAGACCCAACATTTGCCACAAGTCCAGTGGAGCAGGTTGCTCAAAGGCAGCCCGCTGTGACTTTCTATGCTGCTGGGCCTGTGGGGATGGTCGGGGGACAAAGGATTAAACCTGAGCTACCTACCTGAAATACAGCTATCGCTAGCCTCGGTGCAAGTGGAGCCAGGAGCTGGTCCTGAATCCCATCAGTGCAGATACGTGCTGGGAGACACAGACAAGTGAGTCTGTAGGGGAAATTGGTGACTTGCACAGGCTTCTGCTGTCGGCCAGAGGGCAGCAAGTGCCAACGCTGCCTCCAGCCGTGCAGCTGCTCCCGCGTGGCCATGGGACGGGGCAGCTCTCAGAGCCCGGGGAAGAGCCTCTCACAGCTCCACTTCATCTCCTCTGCCAGCGTCTGGGTCCAAACGCGAGACATTGGACAACCCCCCCTGCCTCAGGCACCCCTGGGTAGAGACATCTCACCTGAGGTTCAAGCGCCTCTGGCTTCCATGTTTCAGTTTTCAACTCCTGAGCTCAACAGGAAATAGTTCAATATTTTTATAGAGATGTTCAAGATCTAGAGGAATTCAGATGATCAGGGAAAAAGAAGAATAAAATTGGAAAAGGATTCCCCAAAGTCTCCTTTGCAAAGAAAGGGCAAAGGCCAATCAAGCCTGGATGAACGGGGGGACTGTTCAGAGCCCAGACCAACACAGGCAGACGCTGAAGGCTGTCTCCCCTCCCTGCAGTAGCTGAGCTGCCTGGAAAAGCCTGTTTCAAAACAGCCAAGGAAAGAAGGGCACGAGGAGTGACTCTGTCCCGAGCAAAGCACACTCTGCTCCACTCCCCCTCCACTGTGCTGGCGCTCAGGCCAGGCTGCTCTGCTCAGCTGCGCGCTTGCTTGTGATGTGAAGGGGAAATTCAAGCTGTAACCGCTCAGCGGTGGTCATTTGTGACCAGGGGATGATCTGGCATGGAGGGCGAGAAGCGGTTAAGCAGGCTGGGAGCAGGAATGCCAGAGCCAGAAGGACTCCAGGTCAGGGAGGGAAGTTTCCTCAGCGCCATGTTTCTTGTGAGACTTCCAAGGGTGCAGGGTGTAAGGGCCATCCCTCCAACAGTCATGCCAACTTTTGTCAAGTTCAGGTTTTCTGCAGCCAACAGAATTAAAGGCGAGTAGGAAATGTCGTTGTTCCCCGGCCACTGATGGTGCTATTTATAATCTGCCCAGCTGTGCGCATTGCCTTTTATTCAAATACAGTTCCTTCCTATGCTCCTGCCTGGCTGCCAAAGTTTGCTGGAACAGAGTGCTTATACAAGGCAGCGTAGTCATTACAGCCAGAAATGCCATGCCATACCATCCGATTCGAGTGGTTTGTTTGCATCTGGCTATTAGGAACACCACCACCATGTCTGTGGATTTCTTGAGTTGTAGGTAAAGCTAGTTACAGTCCTTCAGGTTGGGCTGACGTATGAGGGATGTTGGGTTTCATGAAAGCATGCGCTAGTTGCGTTTGTCCTCCTGCAACACATAGAATATCAGGGGAGGAAACAGAATCCCCCAGAACAAATACAAAGCTAATTCCCACCCCAAAGCATCAGGTTTTAGAATACCCCCAGAAGACTGAATAGGTTGACATTTTTCTTCTGGTTTGAATTGTTGTTGTTTTCATTCTGGGGTAAGGACTTTAATGTGCAGTTATTTGATTGGTTGGTTTACTCATTGGTTTTATCATCTTTTTTTCATTCCCCTCACAGAACAGACAGATCTCCTGTACGCATCCGTGCAGCTGTCGTGGTTTAACCCCAGCCAGCAACTAAGCACCACGCAGCCGCTTGCTCACTCCTCCCTGCCTCCCCCGGTTGGATGGGGAGGAGAATCGAAAACAAGTGAAACTCGTGGGTTGAGGTAAGAACAGTTTACTACTTGAAATAAAAATACAACAAAATAAAATGATAATAATAATAATAATAATAATAATAATTTGTAATGAAAAGGAAGGTAACAAAAAGAGTGAAATAAAACCCAAGAAAAGACAAGTGATGCACAATGCAATTGCTCACCACCTGCTTAAATCACTGCTTAAATCACTAACCCCCTAACCCCTAACCTAAGCCCCTAAACACTAAATTCTAACCCCCTAATGCCCTAACCTGCTAACCCAAACCCCCTAACTCCCTAACCCCCTAAACCCCTAACCCCCTAACTCTTAAGACTAAGCCCCTAACACTTAACCCTAACCCCCTAACCCCTAACACCCTAACGCCCTAAACCCTAACCCCTTAACCCCCTACACCCTAACGCTAAAACCTAATCCGCTAAACGCCTAGCCCTAACCCCCTAACACCCTAAACCCCCAAACCCCTAACTCCCTAACCCCCTAACCACTAATGCTAACCGCCTAACCCCCAACCCCTAACCCCCTAAACCCTAACCTAACCCCCTAACCACTAACTCTAACCCTCTAAACCCCTAACCCGCTAACCCTAACCCCCTAACAACTCCCTAACCCCCTAACTCCTTCACTCCCTAACCCCCTAACCCCCTAAACCCTAACCTAACCCCCTAAACACTAAACTGTAACCCCCTAACCCGCTAACCTGCTAACCCTAACCCCCTAACCCCTAACACCCTAACCCGTAACCCCCAACCCCCAAGCCCGCACCCCCCAACCCCCCACCCCTACCCCCCCCACCCTCCACCCCCCAAACCCCCCCAGCCCCCCCACCTCCCTCACCCCTCCCAACCCCCCCACCCCCCCGCACCCCCCCCAGCCCCCCCACCCCCCCAACCCCACCCCACCCCCCAACCCCCCCACCCCCTCCCCCCCACCCCCCCCCCCACAAGACAATTGTCTTGTCCATTTTTGCTTTTGGCTCATCTCCGGCAGGAGACGACGGCTGGCGGCAGCGGCAAGCGGGTCAAAAGCACGCGGGGCTGCCGCCGCAGCGCCTCCTCCACCAGTTGGGCCGTGCGGGGCAGATGGCGCTGGGGGGCAGGCGGGGTCCTCGCTGGGGGACTCGGCAGCGGGATCTGCAGGGGGCTCAGCAGGGGAGTCTCCGGAGGACCCTTGATGGGATTCTTTGGGGGACTCTCCACAGGAGTGTCCTCTGATGTGGCTGGAGAACTCTGCGGAGAGCCCTCCTCGGAAGTCTCCAAGGGACTCAGTGGCAGCCAGGCGGGGAGGTCTGCTGCCACCCCGCCCTGCTTCCCCTTGGGGTCCTGCAAGGGGGAGCCCGCCACCCCCCAAAAGGGGTCGGTGTCCCCCAGCATCGCCGCCGCCAGGCGGTCCTCAGGGCAGTCGGCCTCTGCCCCGTACTCCAACAAGTCGGCGAGTTGGTTGAAGGAGGCGGTGCTGGCGAGGCTGTCGGGGACATCGGGGAAGGAGTTTTCGCCGTCCACCAGCATGACCGCCGCCACTTGCTCCTTGTTGCAGCCGCCCTGTGCCCTGTAGTGCAAGAGGTGGGGGAGCTTGTTGAGGGAGGTGGTCAAGTTGGGGAGGTCGGAGAGGTCGGGGACATCGGGGACGGTGTCCTCGCCATCCCCCAGCCCCACCAACACCGCTCGCTCCTTGGGGCAGCCGCCCTGTGCCACGTACTCGGAGAGGTCGGGGAGCTCACGGAGGACCTGGGCAGTCAAGCTGGGGACACTGGCAGTCAAGATGGTGTCCTTGCTGTCCCCTAGCCGTGGCACCACCGCTTGGTCCTGGGAGCAGTCGCCGTCCGCCACGTACTCCGAGAAGTCGTGGAGCTCATTGAGGAGAGCGGTGCTGGCGAGGCTGTTGGGGAAATGAGGGACATCAGGGACGGTGTCCTCGCTGTCCCCCAGCCCCGCCGGCACCGCTCGCTCCTTGGGGCAGCTGCCCTGCGCCACGTACTCGGAGAGGTCGGGGAGGTGGTGGAGGAAGGCGGTGAAGGTGGGGCTGTCGGGGACATCGGGGACATCGGGGACGGTGTCCTGGCCGTCCGCGGTGTCGAGCCGGGTGAGCACATGGTTGACGGTGGTGTCCTCTGCCTGGTCAGGAAGGGCCTCGGCGAAGGCGGCCGGCCCCTGCTCGGGCAGATCCATGGGCTTCACCACTGCTGAAAAAGCAAAGAAAGGCAACCGAGCCCCGGGGTGATGCAAGCTTTCCTTAGCTTGGCCGCCCACCTGTGAGCTCTGCCACCCCCCAAAACTACCCTTGGGCTTTGGCGTGGTTCTGCCGGTCGGTGGAGCCAGGGCGGGCTGGTGGGGGCTGGCAGCAGGGACGCTGTCCTTGATGGCCGCCCCGTCCTCATTGGAGGCCACTGAGGGCTTCTGGGCACTGCTGGGCAGGGTGTGGAGCACAGCGGGGCCCACATGCCCCCAATGCTGAGGCACGGGGCAGCGGGGTGGCGGGGGGCCGGGTCGGTCAGGGAGGTGCAGCGGGCAGGAGCCCGTGGGGTCCAGGGTCTCCCCCTGGACCACGGCCGCCGGCCCCAGCCCCCTTGGCTGGTGGGGCAGCAGCGTCCCCATCACCACGTGCTGTCCCCAGCCATAGGCAGGGGGACTGGGAGCAGGCACGTGTGGGAGCTGCACCCAGCGGGGAGGCTGCACCCCGGCGGGGAGCCGCGCCCCGCGGGGGAGCTGCACCCCAGAGGGGAGCTGCACCAAAGAGGGGAGCTGCACCCCGCGGGGAAGCTGCACCACGGGTGGGAGCTGCACCCCGACGGGGAGCTGCACCCCGCGGGGGAGCTGCACCAGCCGTCCTGAGGGTCCCAGGGGCCCTGGCACCCCATGCCAGACGCTGGCCTGCACCAGCTGGCCCGTGATGGGGTGAAGCTGGGCAGGCTGAGAGGACAGCGGCAGCCCCGGGACAGAGGGCAGCATGCAGGCACTGACCGGTGGCGGCATGGCCGGAAGGGTGCAGGTCACAGCGGGCACCTGCGATGCCATCGGCAGCTGGAGAGGGAACCTCTCTGTTGGGGGAAGCAAAGAGGGGTGATGAGGTGAGATAGTGGCGGGCAGAGCCGGCTGGGGGGTTACCTGGAGGGCAAGAGCACCAGGAGGAGCGGGAGCCTGCTGCTGTACCTGCCATGGCGGTTGGTCAGTGTGGGCTTTGTTGGGGGCAAAGAGCCTCCGTCCCCATGGCGATGGGTCAGTGTGGGCTTTGTTGGGGCAAAGAGCCTCCGTCCCCATGGCGATCATTCCGCCAGCACCTGCTTCAGCCAGCCTTGCGAGGGTTTGCTTTTTCAGCCCACAACAACTTCCCATCTCAATGATTTCCTATCCTGATGATGATTTCCTGTGCTGAATGATGGTTTCCCATCGGCACGATGGTTTCCCATCCCAGCGATGATTTCTCAGCCCCGTGATGGTTTCCTAGCCCAACCGTTTCCCATGCCCACGATTTCCCATCCCAAGCATGATTTTGGGGGGGAGGTGAATTTCCTGTGCAAGGGGAAGGGATGGGGCCGGCACTGGTGGCCCTGCGATGCCGACATGTGTGTGCTGCCCCATCGTGCCGTGGTGGTGGGGATGGGGGGGGGTGGGGTGCTTTTGGGTTGTTTTTGTCCTCCCCCTCTCTGTCCCGGGGGGGCAACTGCTGCCCGCAACTGTGGTGGAACGGGTGCTGGTACCGTGCGGCCATGATGGGGAGCTGTCACGAAAATTTGGCAGCTGGCCCGTGCCGACCGAGGAGAGAGGCAGGGATGCAAAGTATAGCATTACAAGAGGAATTCTCGCATTCGTGCGCATGAGCTGTCCCATTTGAACTGGGGCACCGCGAATGCAGTTTCACACATGGTTCTTACACCTTTCAGGTGTTCAGGTCCAAAGCAATTTGACCAGTCGCTGCTTAACACACACACACGCACACACAGGCACACGCAGGCACATGCACGCGCTGCTGTTCTGCAAAGCAACTCTAGTTCTGTGGCGTTGTCATCCATCTGCTTCTTTCTTGATCCAGACGACCCTGGAGTCGGTCTTGCTGCAGTTCCTTCTCTCTGACGCCAGAGAAGGGGGGCGTTTCACGGCGGTGTGGGACGGTCTGGGGTGCTGGTGGGATCTGGGTAGTGCAGGGGTAGTGGCGGGCGAGGATCCCCGGTCCGGGGAGGGGGGCAGTGCTGTTTGTTCCCCTCCATTGGAGCTGAAGGGCTGTGCTATAGCCTTCGCGAAAAGAGAACTTGAGTTTCTGGGTGTGTTTGTCACGCTGCAGTGCTTTGCCCCAGTCTCACGTTTTCCGGTCAGTCCTGGAAACCGTCAGCTGAACAGTCCCAAAGCGGTGAGGGCGTGAGCGCGTTCTGGTTTGGCTCGGTGTAACTTGTGTGTCAGTGTGTGTCTGCCTTTGCTCGTTGCCTGCGTCTTTCTGTTTGAAGGGCTGACCTTTGGGAGGTTCTGCAGCATGGACTTCTTGTGCATCGCCAGCCTACTCTTTGGTGGGGCGGTGTGAGAAGCAGAAAAGGCCTTGACTCTGTGTAAGCACTGCTCATCAGTAACTAAAACCTCCTTGTCTTATCAACCTTTTTTCCAGCACAAATCCAAAATATAGCCCCATGCTAGCTAATGTGAAGAAAATTAACTCTATCCCAGCCAAAACCAGCACATTCTTTACCCCTTGTTCCATACCATTTATGTCCTGCTCAGCTCCCACACTATCCAATATTCTCATTATGCACCCCCCACCCCCACCCCCCATCATTTGATATACAAAGATATCATTCCCCTAGTCTGTGGAACACCCCTGTAAAATTTCTGTAAAACGTCCACAGATGTCCACAAAATGTCCACTGAGTTCATTTAGCCCATGAGTTTGGGCTCCATCTGTTATGGTGGTCCCTCAGGACAGGAGAGGTGGTGTGTTACGTGGAGTTCCTGGGCACCAAAGCCAGCTCAGGTCGGGTCACTGCTGCACCTGTACTGCTTCTTGTAAGGCTTGTCCGTCATTGTTTCAGGTGGTTCCTGCTATAGTCATTCCTATAACATGCAACTCAAACCATGGGTTACAACAATTGAAAGGTGTTTCCGTTACAATCTCCAGCCCTGGTCCCTTTGGGCCAGGTTATAGGGTTCAACATGGCACCGAACTCCTCCCTTTGCTCTTAGCCTGGCTAGCAACTAGGGGTTCCTGCTATAGTAATTCCCGCAACATGCAACTCAAATCCCGGTTTGCAGCAATTTAAAGGTATTTCCATTACAATCTCCACCCGTGGTCCCTTTGGACCATACCGTAGGGTTGAACATCGCAATGATCTCCTCCCCTTGCCCCTGCTCCAGCTTGGACTTAGGCAGAGAGTGCAGGCCCTTAGGGGCATACCTGCTCCAAGTGGAGCCTTATTTATGAGCCACAGTCTCTTCAGGGGTATACCTGCTGCAGCACGGACTTATCCACAGCCACAGAGGCTTCGAGGCGTACCTTCTCCAGCATGGACTTATGCTTGGGCCACAATCCCTTCAGAGGTGGAGTTGCTGCAACACAGACATAACCATGGCCACAGACGCTTCGAGATATACCTGCTCTGGTGTGGACTTATTCACAGCCACAGCCGCTTCGGGGTGTCCTGCTCCCGCGTGGACTCATCCACAGGTCACAGTCCCGTCGACTCAGGTTCACCCTGGAGTTCCAGCCTGTCCATTACAGCAGCACAGAAACAGCAGCGATGGCCTGGCCGTCTGCCAGCCCAGGCGCGTGGCCCTTGCTGTTATGAAGATGTGCCCAGGACACAGCAGAGTAAGATGATAAGCAGTACAGCAGTACAGCAAGCAGCAAAAGCAAAAAGCAGCCACTAACAAGCACTAGACTCTAATATACAGCAAGGCAAGCAAGCCCCATGGCAAGCGCAGAAGCCTGTCCATTAGTAGCTAAACAGCAATACCAGCTAGAAATTCGATGTAGCCCATTCCAGTCAAATCTGTCATTATCTGGAACCCTTCAGGCCCCACGCTGGGAGCCAAAAGGAGTGTCGGGGTTTAAGCCTAGCCAGCAACTAAGCACCACACAGCCGCTCGCTCCCTCCCCCCCTGGTGGGATGGGGGAGAGAACCGGAAGAGTAAAAATGAGAAAACTCGTGAGTCAGTTGAGGTAAAGACAATTTAATAGGTAAAGCCAAAGCTGCACATGCCAGCAAAGCAAAACAAGGAATTCATTCACCACTTCCCATCGGCAGGCAGGCGTTCAGCCATCTCCAGGAAAGCAGGGCTCCATCACGCCTAAGGGTGACTTGGGGAGACAAAGGCCATCGCTCCGAACATCCCCCCCTTCCTTCTTCTTCCCCCAGCTTTTTATTGCTGAGCACGATGTCATATGGTATGGAATATCCGTTTGGTCAGTTGGGGTCAGCTGTCCCGGCTGTGTCCCCTCCCAGCTCCTTGTGCACCCCAGCCTACTCGCAGGTGGGGTGGGGTGAGAAGCAGAAAAGGCCTTGACTCTGTGTAAGCACTGCTCAGCAGTAACAACAACATCTCTGTGTTGTCAGCCCTGGTTTCAGCACAAATCCAAGACATAGCCCCATACCAGCTACTATGAAGAAAATGAACTCTATCCCAGCCAAAACCAGCACACCCGCCTGTGCAGTCCATGTCATTCTGGCACAGGGCTGTCAAAACCGACCGACCGACCTCCAGGTAAGTGACGGCTGGGAGATGCATATCCTTGCAGCTCGAGTGTCCTCTAGTGACAATCTGCTGGTCAGCTTTTTAAGCAGGGCTAGTCCAAAGCCTACACCCCAGGACACAACTGTTCCCTGACAAGCTTCCTTTATGTCCCGTAGAAGCAAGTGGGGAGTGCTCCTGGTTTGATGCAGCTCCCTTGGCAGATGCTTGTGCTCCTCTCTGTGTCCCAAGGTCTGGTCCATGCCTTTCCCCCCACCCAAGCTGTGCTACTGACTCTTGGGAATGGGAATACAGAGGGCAGATGGTTTCTACCAGAGCTGTGAAGTTCCAGCCAGCCCCTCAGGGATTTTTTCTTCCTGGTTCTTGCAGTTACAGGACCAATGCATCTCATGTCATCCCACAGAAGCACTGGCAGCTCAGCCTTGGAGCTGCCTACAGTCCCCCAGTGGGGCAGAAGATGGAGGGATAGGGAAAGGGGGAAGCCATCCTTCCTGCTCGTCTGAGCAGGCTTTGCAGGGGGCCTGTCTCTGACCCAGAGGTTTCGTCTGTCTCCTGAGGACTCAGGCACACTCTCTTCCCATTCCTCTTGCAGGTGCGGGCACCTCCATGTTGCCTAGGGTGATGGGCCCCAACACGGCGTACACAGCTGCCAGCCCATGCTATTCCATGAGGTGGAAGAGTCAGCGTGATCGCTTTGATGCAGATCTCTCCAAGGTGAGCTCTGCTTCTCTGCCTTTTTGCAAGAGCAGCTGAAGCTCCTCTGCTCTCCTCATGGCAGAAAGGCTCCAAAGCCTGCGGAATCCTTTCTTAGCACATACTGGGCTGCAACAGGAGCAAAACCCAAGAGTGGACGTGTCTGCTGGCAGGGCCCCAGGCTTCTCCTGCCATGACAGCAGGAGAGAGGAGTCTCTGCCTACACCCCCATCCCTTGCTTTCTAACAGTGACAGTTTTGCAGAACGTTTGCTGGGCAGTGTGTACATGCAAAGGGCTTGCTCTTACCTTGAAGCAGGCATAGTTTTGCAGGGAAACGGTTACCAGCTCCTGGAAGCATAATGTAATGATAAATAGTCATGACCTTGATTTTGTTAGCAAGTAGAATCAATCTTTGTCCACGGTTGATGCTTCCAATAAAGAGGAAGACAAATTAATCTTGGAAACATTCTATACGCCATTTGAATGTCAAGGGAGCGTGGAAAGAGATCATAGAGACAGTTTGATGGATGCTGCTTGTGGTACTGCAGTGTCACCTCTCGTAGACCATTTCAATATAGCTTGTTAATTGTCCTGTTGTAGGCAGTGTCCTCTACGGGATGTTGCTCTCGGAAGCAGCAGCGTGTTGCCAGCTAATAAAGCCTGGTAGGCGTAAAGATCAGCAACTGGTGGTTTAAGATTTAAGATTCAGATTCAGAGACTTGAAAGTCTTTGGATGAGCAAATGAGTGAGAGTGCAATTACGAGAAGCAATTTAAGTCGTGTGGTATGTGGAGATGAGAGAGATGGCAAATTCCTGTGGCTCTTACTGTTAAACTAGTAGGTAGTGCTGTGCTGTGATTGACAGTAATGGAATCAAAGCTGTGTTTGAGTTTCAAGTGTAGTTCTTCACAGTGCAGAAGAGAGACTAGGTATTTTTACTTTTGTTGCTGGCTTTATAAAAAGAGTACAGCTGTTGTATGCGGCTGTGAACAAAAGCTGGTTTTGAAAGACATCTCTGACTAGGTGCTGGAAGCTTTTGTTGTTGGCGTCATCTTACAGTGATTTAGACTGGGCTGGTGTTTCTGAGATGGATTCCCCCTGAAGCAGTCAGTCCAATGTATCTGTGGTGGTGAAGACACAGGTAACGTGGAAGCCCAGCTTTTGTGCTTGGCCTCTACCAGCTTTGCCTCTAAAGAGACAGACTTCCTAAGGGCGGGGTAGGACCTAGAAGCCTTGCTAACTGTCATCTGTCAGTGGCTAAAATTGGTACTTAAAGCAGTTTAAAATAGGTCTTTACCATGCAAACAATTTTTAAAGCTCCCCTGCAACCATGCCGCTGCCTCTGGACTGTGACTTTCCTGCCTTACGTGCAGCTGGCTGCAGGATGTGCAGGCTGTGTGGGATGTGGCAAAACCTATGTTGAAACACAGCTTGCAGTGCTGTGTTCAGAAGGAGTACTGGCTTCGGAAGAGCAACCATCAGTTTAATCATGTTCCCTGCTCTGACGCAGATTTTGTCTGTGCAAACAGAGAAGAGCAGGTTTTTTCTTTTTCTGAAAAAGTTCAAGATCGCTCTTTCAAAATAAACAGCACCATGGGAAGTGGATGCATGCCGGTCAATGAAATGGGAAACGATTTGATGTGTAAGCCACATGTGAAACTATTTTCTGCAAGTCTGAAGCTCAGGGTTCCTCAACGAGACCCTTCCTCATAGCTATGTCAGCACAGCTGGGTGCAAATTCAGGGTCAAATTCAGCCTTTCCAAGCCCTGGTTTCCGTTTTCACAACCTCAGAAAAGCCAGTAGAGGAATACACTCTCCAAGTGGCAGAACGTACCTTTCTTTATAGAGCTGTATTTTTAACAGCCTAATGCTTCTTTGTTTGTGTTTCTCTCTTGTGTTTCTGAATTAGTTTTAGAATCGAAAAGATCTGCTTCAGGTTGGAATCTGGTTTGACGTTCATCGGAGCAGGAATGAAAAAGGATGATTAAAAGGTTCCATTCTGAATAGAAGATAAGCTCAACCTGCCTGTGAGGGGTGGGTGAATCTCATATTGTGTAATACTAGTAGTTCAGGCTCCTGAAGTGCTTTTCCTGCTAACCTTAGAGAGCTGTGAAAACAGCACCGGGAGATAAATCCGCTGACGTGCTTCTAGTTTCCCTGTACAATCACTTCTGGGGTAGGAAATGGGGCTGGCGAGTACTGCCCCTGCCACCAGGCAGCCCTGTTAGTGTGAGAAGGCCCTACAAGGGTGTAAAGTATGCGTTAGAGCTGCCTGCATTCATTGCTGGTTGGTAGCTGGAGGAACGGGTGGATTTGTGAGCTGACTTAGGGCCAGAGGTAGGGAACAGAGCACGGGGGCTGAATCAGTGGGGTCTTCCCTGTGCCTGATTGATTTGCCACGGATGGGACGGTGGGAAGGCTCTCGAACACAGGCGTCGTGGCTGCTGCTGAAGGGTCTGCAGGCCTTCCGATGCAAAGGCAGCTGCTGTAGGCCAGGTACTGCTCTCCTCCGAGCCTTTGGAGAGCTAAGCTGGATGTCGGCGATCCTGATAGCCCGGGGCATAGGGAGGTGCTCTTCCCCTAGGGAAGAAGCCTAGGGAGATCAGAGAGCCCCCACGTTGGTTTTGTAAATCCAACAAAGCGTCACTGTGTTGTGTTGCTGGACTTGGTTTTACTACCGGGCCATGAGCTACTGGTTGCTGCTGCTGCTTGCCTAGAGTGATTTTGTCCATCTTGGCAGAGATCCGAGCTCCGCTTTCTTGATGCTGCTCAGGTGCTTCCTAGGAGCCAGCCCAGCCCAGGCAGAGCGGATGAAGGGGGAAACGGTGTGTGGCAGGTCCCGCAGCTGTAAGCTTCGGAGTGCCTGCGAGCTTCCTGATCCACCCTACCCTAGTTGCCATCCTAGAGCAGAGTCTGTTCTCCATCAGAGCCCAAAGCAAGTGGCACAGCGGATCCTGCTGCTGACCACCCACGTGTCTTTGCTGTAGGTTACTGCTTCACAGGAGATGGTGCTTACAGGACCAAGAAAGGCTATTACCAGATGACGGGACGCACGGATGATGTCATTGACGTCAGCGGGCACAGGCTCGGGACGGCAGAGATAGAAGACGCAAGGGTAAGTTCCAAGCAGGTAGATGTCCCTTGACAGGGCATGTCTGTGGGGCAGGGTGGCCCTTTGAAAGAAGCTTTATGAATTTAGACAAGCTCAGGCTCTGTTGCCTTTGAACCCCTGCCCCTGCATACACACAGCTTGATGCATGATGCAGAATGACTAGCAACTGTGCAAAAGGAAACAGACCCTTATGAAGGAGACGACGAATGGGCAAGCGAGAGAGGCGTCACTTCGTGGGCAGTCCCTGCAGTCGAACTGTCAGAGCTGTGTTTCCTCTCCGGGACGTTGTACTGTTGCAGTTGTAATTTTGGATGCTGGTGGAGTCTCCATAAGGGATTGTCTCTCCCGTTTGCTCCTTCCCCTCCCTTCTGCTAACACCTAACCTCTTCTTCCCAAATCTGCGGTTCTTGCTCATCTGAACGAGCTGAGTATGCCTAAGAATTCGGCAGTGTTAAACATGAAGCGACCTTGATTCATGTGAGCTGCAAAGCAGGCCTGTCATTTGGAGAGAAAATAATATTAGCGCAGGGAATTGACAACAAAAAGTGCTCAGAGTATTTCTCTTCAAAGCTTGCCCTGAGTATTTATTTCTCTATTACGTGCCTTGCCTGCAAATGGCACTTAAATGTAACATTTGATAAACCTGAGCTGTGTTCGCATGGCACACCGGATCCTACTGTCTCCTCTGTGGGTAAATTTTTTGTCTGCGTGGGTTTCTGACCGTAGATAGAGGATCCAGTTCCTGTCCCACTCCGCGGATGTGTGTGCATGTGTATATGGAAATGTATTAATCTGCTTGGATTGCTCTGTGATGTTTTCTTTCGTATTTTACTCTGATTTAAGATAGCATAATCCAGTCTTTGGTGTGGGATTCAGATATGCAATTTCTTTTAGTCTGTACAGCCAAATTGTCTCCTTACTGCAGAAGACTGTTAAACTCTGAAGTGTGCCAATAAATCACTGTTGTGTAGCATAAGAATAAGAATATGCATTTGGCAAAACAACCCTTCCCCCCTTCTGGAAAGACGAGGAGGTCTGATGCTTTCTGCCTTCTGGTGAGCTTTGGGCACTTGTAAACAGCGGTCGAATGTGGACTGTGATGTTGACAGCTTCACTTTTGCTCTGCTGGCAACAGTTCCCTGTGGCACAGAGCAATGGAGGACTGGTTTTGCTTGTGATTTGGCCATGGCCCGTCACCACTTGGGACCGCAGCCGTGCACGCACAAGAGCACAGACAAAGAAAGAGAAAGCAGGTTTCAAGCTGGTGCCAATTCAGCTTGGTGTGCAGTGGGCTTAGCAGTGTGTGTAAGAGTACTTATTGGTGTGTTTAAAAGCAGGGCCAATCCAGTGAGTAACTGCTACTCCCAGAGACGTGGGCATGGCCGTGGCCACCAGCTGACGATGCAGTAGGAAGGCGGCATCGAGCTTTCCTGTTGTGCTTTCAGCAGGATCTGCCAAGGGGAGAGTGAGCTATGGCAAGGTGTTTTGTTCCTAGAGCAACTGGCGCCAACTCTACAGGGCTTTTTGCAGTTGTTATGCTCTGTGTCTTTTTGTTTCACTTTTTGTGAAGGCTGATCACCCTAAGGTCCTTGAGACAGCTGTGATTGGGTATGCACACAAGATCAAAGGAGAAGGTATGTGAGAAGCAGTGTTCTGACATGACACCTCCGTACACTTCCCTTAATTTCTGAGCTAGGTTTTGTGTTCGGAGGTGCCTAGGGAACGGGAGGACAGTTATCCTTAGGTTGACTGGTGTTGCAGCCCCAAGAGGCAGACACAGCCATGAAAATAACTGCATGTTCCTAAGCTGGGGGCAGGTATTCCTCCCTAAACTGTTTTCGCACATAGTATTTATGTATGTGGTAGAGCTTCCTTAAAAAGGATTGTGCTCAGAGATGCCACAACCTTCAGTGTCACTGAGGGGCAGAGTGGCACTTTCCACTGCCCAGCCATTTTGCATTGACAATTGGCATCAACGCCAGATCCCAGAGCACTGGCTGTTCCTGTTGCGTAACTCTGAGAGCTGTTCAGCCTGGCCCTGGGAGCACTGATGAACTCCAGGCTCTGTTTCAAGCCTGCTCACCTTTCAGCAGCTGCCTTTGCACAAAGCTGCCCCTTAGCTGCCCCCCAAGGCCTGTCTGCATCCGTTCCACTCTCTGCTTGGAGGCAGTGACCAGACCGCTTCTTTGAGGGGCTCTGCTTTAGTCCCATGCTGGAAAGGTGGACACCAAGACACAGGTTACAGCGTACAACAGGAGCAGGCAAGGGTGGCTCATTCAACTTGGAAGAGCCCAGGACATCCTCCGTGGATTGGAGCAGCTCCCAGAACTTGCAGGTTTGCAAGGCAACACCTCTGTTTCCCTGTGTTTGGGGGTCTTTGCTTGCTTGTTTGTTAATGCTTTGGAGTTTTGTAGCCTGCTGGCCTGATCACGTAGCAAAATGTGAGACCTGCTAGCGTCTCTGTTCAGTGCCTGAGAACTCTTTACCAGGCTCAAGTCTATGCTAAAGGCTTTGAATCTGCTCCTAAGTCCTTTGCAGGAAGCTCAGCCAAGACATTTAACATTCTTCTGGATATGAAGGCAGGCATGTAGTCTGCCAGCTATACTCAGGCAGAGAGAAACATCAGCAGACAGGAGTTATCCCTTGAGTAGGAGACCCTGTCGCTGGCGTGCAGTATTGTGTGCTTTATATGCCTGCCCTGTAAAGGGGAATATGAATGTCTGTTCCGGTAATGTGTTGAGATCTGTGTCATCATCAGTGCCTGAGTTTTCAAGTGTTACTAGCTTTCTAGTGCAATAGTGAACAGCTTATGCAGGACCTGATTCTCCAAAGAGCTGTGCGTCCTGCAGAACCCAGCCTGGACATACACAGCAATGAGTAAATGGGGAACAAAGTCCCCTCAGATAAGAATAAAATTTGTAGCACAGGGAACTGATGCTAGTAACACTCCTTTCCTTGGACATAAACTAATGTGCTCAATGGTCTGGTATTTCCCAGGAGCCTCAAAGGAGCTGTGGCCATGAGATAGTGTGCCAGCTTAGGACAGTTCAGCCAAATTTCCTTGTGTTTTCCAGCAGGACCCAGGTTCTAATAGAGGTGCATCTTTCCCTTCTCTGCAGGTGGTGAAACATCTTCCTACAACCCGATCAGAGATCCTCATGAGAAGGCTGCTGAGGAAGGTAGTCACTGAACAATCAAACAACGTGGGAGATGTCACCACACATGATGGTCCAAGTGTTGTCAAGGAGATATTGGATGCTTAGCAGAAATACATGGAGAAGAGTTCCTCCTAGCAGATGGCTCTGGAATCTCTCTCCTCTGGAAATGCGGAAGGTCTCAAATAACCAGCCAAACGACATAGTTCTCTCTTGGTGTTTTTTAAAAATCTCTCTGTTCCCTGCTAGGGGAACAAGATTTTCCGCTCCACAGCGTATTTTGAGATGCACAGAGCTAGGAGCAATCTGCAGTTCTGCACAGTCAGTGAGCTCCCTTTCATTCCTTTTAGGGCTGATGTAGAGCAGCCATTGGTGGTTTCCATTAGCTATGATGCAGTTTAATACTAGCTGAAGCAAGATGCAGACGTTAATGGTTCTCATTGTAATGTTACTGTACAGGGAAATGTCTTTATACAATACCTCTGCTGTTTTAAAAGAAGCCCTGGAATACACTTCCCCAATTTTTCCTTCAACTTGGGTATCCAAGTTTAAGTAGCTGTATTTCACTGCAACTGTGATGCCTTTTCAGCAATGCTGGATATTCTAGTAGTTGTTTCACATGTGTTATTAGGGAACTAAGAAGGACATTGCTAGTCTGCTAATTCTTTCTTGTGTTTACCTAGTCGTAAACACTTGTGTTTACCTCCTTCGGGTTTCCTCGTAAGGATTGTGCTGGGACTTGCCAGAGAGGGTGGGCTTGTGTCCCTTCATGTCCCACCTAGGCAACCCAGCACTAGCACTTCCAGCCGCAAAACTGAGCTACAAAGCCTACTGCTGGGCTCCCTTCCACGTCCTCAGGGCACTGCCAGTTGCGTACAAGGGGTCTAGTCCCATGTGTTTTTATTCTGCTTTGAGAACCTGAGATCACCAACTGGGTTTGTGAAATAACTGTCCTCTTCCTTATCAGTGATGACAACTGGATCAGCTGTAGGAATGGACTTCACCACTTCCTTGGTCTTCCAAGTTTTTTCTCTTTATAAACCACCTGTGCAAACACTGCGCTGCCCAGGAGAGGGTGAGAGAATGTGTGGATGATGCTAACGAGACCTGCAGTGAAATAAATGAGATTCCTCTTTTTTCTTCCAGAGGACTTGCTTGGAACATCTGTTTGAAAAGGGAAGGTGTTAGCATTATGTTCAGCCCGAGTCCTTCATGAATGCTGCTGATCTCAAGTGGCTTAGTATTTCTCCTGTGTTCATAAACAAATGCTTCCTGGCTATTCTGCCTTGTTAACTTAGGTGAAGCGCATGGGAGAGAAGGAGGAATGTCTGGAGAATGAAGCCAAGATGAATATTTATTTGTCTTCACTCAGAAACATCCAAAATGCTTTCTTGTTAGCCTGCTTGAATATGACACAGTAACAAAAGAACTGAAAGTCTTCATGGTGGGGCTGAGGTTTCCCAATGGTGTCCAGCTCTCTCCTGCGGAAGACTTTGTCCTGGTGCAGGAGACAGCCATGGCTAGTATCAGGAGGTGAGTATGACTTAGCTGAAATTATTGGTACTCTCTGTTTAGAGATGGTGTGAATAAATGAGTTGAATGACAAAAGAAATCCTACACTCTCTTCATGCCTAGTTAGCAACGGCAAAGAAGGTGGCCTTCCTCAATACTTAATTTTTTTCTTTCACTGTAAACATCTGGACTGCATAATCTTTCCATCATGGGCTCCTTGAGCACAGTGAGTAAGCTGACTTTTTCTGGGGAGAGGAATGCGGCTCTGCTGCATTTCCCTGTACCAAAACAAGGAAAAAAATAAATTCTTTTTATTTTTTGAAGTGAATTCCTTTTGGGACTTTTATTTATTACTTAGACTGCTTGAGTTAAGATGTCCTAATCCTACTACCTGTAACTTTCAGGTATTATGTGTCTAGTCTAATGAAAGGTGGAGCAGATATGTTTGTTGAGAATATGCCTGGTCTTCCAGATAATATCAGGTTAAGCAGCTCTGGAGGACATTGGGTAGCTATGTTAGCTGTCCAGCCCAATCCTGGATTTTCTTTGTTGGACTTCTTGTCTGAACAACCATGGATTAAAAGGATGATATTGAAGGCAAAAAAAAAAAAAAAAAAAAAAAAAGACATTAAAAAAATCACCTTTAGTATAGGAATGGAAGTGATAAATACTCGTTTACTTGTTTGTCCAGTTTCTTCCTCTTCACAGGAAGATTTTTAATTTTTTTGTAGTGCCGTGGTTAAAACTGTTGTGGTTGTGCCCAGGTGCAACGGTCCTTATATATTCATAGGCAGTAAAACTAACATTTGCTTCTCTGAGTAGCAGGTACACATCTCTTAAGTTGCCTTCCATCCTGATCTCAGGAAAGAAAAAGGGATTGTCTCTGCCCTAGCCGTGCAGCAACACAGAATCTGCATTTGGATATGTGAAGATTCCACCTTTGTACCCAAAGTGCCTGAACTACTTATTGCCAGGCGTCTGGAGAGCATTTGGGAAGTCTGACCTGTTCTAATGACTACCCTAGGCATCCTAGGAGGCAGTGTGTATGTTATGTATGCTGCTAGGTGACACTTTGTTCTGACTCAGTATGCCTGTTGTTGTGTCACACCCCCCTTTAGGATGAAGATGAGCAAGAATAATGTATTTTGTAAGGGATATCTGATGCTAAAGAAATGGCATGGTGCTTTTTAAACAATACAGAGACTTGAAAATACTTCCGTTCTCAAAAAAAAAAAAAATCAACAAGCAGTGTTTGGGATGGAAGTGCCATTTCAGCTAAACAAACTCTGTGCTGTCCCTGTAAAACCTGTTGTCTCTCCTGGTGCAGTGCAGGAGCCTTAACAAACTGATGCTATGGGGAACAGAGCATGATGCCTGCTGCTTGACATCAGCTGCACCAGAACAAGCTGATGTCTCCTGCATGGACATCCTTTCAGCCTAGTGCTGAAGTAGAGTATGCTTCTGCTGGTCTTTTTTTTTTTTTTTTTTTTTTTAAGTTGGCTTTTCAGATGTTAATGGTTAAGCCTGTGTAATAGTGCTTACTCCAAATGTGTGCTTATGTTCTTAGCTGCTTCTTCCAAGGAGTGTGGAATGGTCTTTGACTGTCTAAGTGTCTGAGATCTAATTGTGGAGAACAAAATCTTTTCTTGTTAATTTTCTTTTTTTTCTTTTCTTTTAGTTGCTGAGTCAGGGAAGTGTGGCAAAGTTTGTGCCCAAATATAGCCTTGTTGTTGAACTTAGTGAGACAGGATCCTACAGAAGAAGCTTTCGTGATCCCAATGGTGTGACGGTAGCTTATGTTAGCGAGGCACATGAGCACAATGGATGTCTTTACCTGGGCTCCTTCCGGTCTCCATTTATTTGCAGACTTAGTCTTCAGCATGTTTAACTGTCCATCCATGATAAAGTGCCACTGTCCTCTAATATTCCAGAGGTACGAAGGAAGCACGTGCTTGAGGCAGCGTGTGACCAAGGACAAAAAGTGAAAGACAGTCTGTTAACGTGCAGTAGTACTGTTCTGTTGCCCTAGGAAAAGGTACGACTTGCTGTACCTGACCTCTTCTTTGGTTTGACTGCTCTTGCTTTGGAGTTGACATGCATAATTATTACTATCTGAGGAGCATGGTGGGGTATTTTCATACGGTTATATGCCCCTTAAAGAAAATCCATTGCTTTTCCGCACCCAGCCCTGTTTGGAGTCATCTTAGACATCATCTGTCACCTGTAGTGCAACTGTATGTCTGAAGATGAATGTGGACTGGAAGGGCCCCTGTAAAATCTAGCGATAGTGGCCATGGAAGGCTTTGGTGGAAAATCTTGGAATGCAGTAGTAGCTCATGGATGCTTTCTGGCGTCTCCAGAGGAGATGGTTTACTTCATCTGTTAACAGATACTCCGCTTGGTAAATCCAGAGAATGCTTTTCTGTCAACTACTACAAAGGCAAGACTGTTCTGTTACATTTTAAATAAGAAGTTTTGCATCTTGAAGAAGGGGTTACTTCAGCTGCTCTGTGATTTGGTGGATTGATTCCTGCTCTGGGACTGAAGACTTTGTTGCTCTCTCTTCTTCTGCCCCTGGGTGACAGTCAAACATAAACTTACGTTATTGCTCCACTTCCTCACCTTTGAAAAGGCAATAATCAAGATTTGCTTGATCTAGAATGAAAAGCACCAGAGAAGGGGCAGATGATGTTAAAAACGTCATCTGCTTTCACTGGCCTTCTGCGCTTGTCTTTATTAATGGAGGGGTATGCAAATGGCAGTGATTCTTTTCTGTCCGTGCTTCTGTCCCCTTGTTCTGTGTTACTAGCAGGCTGCAGCAGTCCTGTGGTAAGTAGCGGATGGTTGCTGGGTCAGGCTGACTTGTTCCTGTCCAGGCCAGGGGCTGCAAGCCCTTTTGCTTAACCTGGTGGTTCCTGGATTCGGGAGGGAGCTCAGTAAGCGGCAAAAGAAGCCTAGTAGCTGAGTTGCTGCAGGCTCTGACCTTTGGTCCAGCTGAGCTCTACCTTAATAGTTTGTGGGCAGAGATGGAGTGATCCTGTGGTAAGTTGGGCAGGCTGGAGAGGTGTGACTGCCTGAGCGGGGACAGACTTGTTGCTGTGTGAGCTCTGAGGAAGGGCTGAGAGGCGGGGGGCGGGATGAGAGGTGGGGGGCGGGACAGAGAGGTGGGGGGGCGGGACAGAGAGCCAGGAGGGCGGGACAGAGAGGCAGGGGGCGGGATGAGAGGCGGGGCAGCATGAGAGGCAGGGGGGGCGGGATGAGAGGCAGGGGGCGGGATGAGAGGTGGGGGGCGGGACAGAGAGATGGGTGCGGGATGAGGGGCAGGGGGAGGGACAGAGAGGCAGGGGGCGGGATGAGAGGTGGGGGGGCGGCACAGAGAGGCGGGGGCGGGATGAGAGGTGGGGGGGCGGGACAGAGAGCTGGGGGGGCGGGACAGAGAGCTGGGGGGGTGGGACAGAGAGCCAGGAGGGCGGGACAGAGAGGCAGGGGGCGAGATGAGAGGCGGGGTGGGATAAGAGGCAGGGGGCGGGATGAGAAGTGGGGGGGCGGGACAGAGAGGTGGGGGCGGGATGAGAGGCAGGGGGCGGGACAGAGAGCTGGGGGGCGGGACAGAGAGCCAGGGGGTGGGACAGAGAGCTGGGGGGGCGGGACAGAGAGCTGGGGGGGCTGGACAGAGAGGCGGGGGGGGAAAGAGAGCCCCCCTTCAATGATTCTTTGAAGCACCAAAAGCCTTTCATCCTCTCCTTTTACCTCGCCTCAGGCTTCCTCGACTGAAAGACTTCTTTTCCTCACTGAATAGAGCCGGGATGCTCCAAAGCCTTGAGCAGGGTTTTGAACTCAGTCGACATGCTTGGGCTTAACTGCCGGGTCCTTAAGGGTGCAACATCCCTTGGCTCACCACCCACCCCGAGAACAGACACAAACCCGCTCCTCCTCCAAAGCGCAATTCACAGTGAGGGCTCCATTCAGGGCTCTCACTCACTCACGGCACAAACCGCTAGACGTGAAGGCTGAATTCAGACCTCACGCAGATACATTCAGTCACTAACATGCAATACCGGCATCAAGACGTGACGGTAGCATCGTAGCTTTGCTTTTCTCTTCGGCGGAAGCATTGGCTTCAGCCACACTGCCAGTCTCCTTAACGCCTAACTAGTTGACACACCCAGTAGAAACACACTGAAGCCCCCACAGCCAAAGACAACACCACTCACCCAAGCCTCTAAAGAGCAGCACAACGCTAGCCGAGGTTGCAGGAAAACACCTGCTTCTACAAAACAGAGTTGGGCTGAAGATGTTCTGGGCAGTCCTTGCGCCATCACAGGCTCTTTACGTGCCTGGCACCCTGCCTGAAAAGAGCATTCGGGGGCACTCAAAACCTTAGGCTCTCTTTGCACCTTCCACAAAGACTTGGGTAACCAATCCCATTTGCTTCCAAGTGCACTGAAGCTATGTCTAGAAAGAATTGCACTCTCCACTCTTTTTCAACTGACTTTTAAGCTCCAGACCAGTTGAAAGAGAAGACGGCCACTGGACACTGGAGGGACAAAGAGGTGTGCAAGTAGCATTATGGACATTTGGCAGCATTACAAGGACACGCAACGCAGGAGTCGGGGAACTTGGTTTTGCTTGCATCAAGCTTTTTAGGATCCCTCAGCAAGACAAAAGATTCTCTTCACTAGAAATTTGACCATCACGTGCTGTAGGCACTCCAAACTGCGTGTTCCCCCGCTACTAACTGCGTGGGGAAAAGACGGGGGTGCGGGAAAAAGACGGGGGCACGGGGAAAGATGGGGGCGTGGGAACAGACGGGGCGCGGGAACCAACAGGGGCGTGGGAACAGACAGGGGCGTGGGAACAGACAAGGGCGTGGGAACAGACAAGGGCGTGGGAACACACGGGGGCGCGGGAACCGAGGGGGGCGTGGGCTGTTTTAGCTTTGGAATTTGCAGATTCAGGATGTGAGGATGCTCAGAAGGTCCCTGCAGTTTTCACCACAGAGCTGATGGCTGGAGAGTAAGACAGCTCTCCCTGTGTCTGATACTAGACGGTTTACTCAAAATTCCCAGAGCCCCACTGTTACATGACTGTCTTTAAGCTTGTTTGTTTGTTTGTTTGTTTTTCCTGAATGATGATAACTTGGGGTTCTTAAGTGACCAGATCCAAACCCATAGGCAAATTGACGTTTCTTCTTTCTATTAGGTTGGCATGTGTTGCTCACAGGTGGGTATGCAGCAGAGCACCCATCCTGTGGGTTTGGGGCTGGCAGTATGAAGGTGAGAGACAAAAGGCAGGGAAGAGAGCAGGAACCAGAGTGTGGTGATTGCTACAGAGGGTTTTTAGCAGCAGGCCTGAGCTTACTTTGGCCATGCTCAGCACTGCCTGACGTGTGTTAGTGCCTCACCCAAATCGAGACAACTGCAAAGAGCCCCTAGTACCTCAGGTTGGTGGCGGGAGTGTGAAACTGATACGAGCCCCACCGAGGCCCTCTGGAGTCTTTAAAGGCACCGAGGTGCTTGTCCCAAGGACAGAGTGCAGGCTGTGCCCTTGGCCCTACTCATCCCCTCTCCTTTTTTCTCTTTATCCTCCTGTGAGCATGGCCCACAAAGCCTCCTCTTCATCCCTTCCTCAGGCTGGGGGTAGGGAAGTACTGCTCTTGCCTCCTCCCCAAGGATACTTCTCCCCACCTCTGTCTCAAGGAGGGAAGGCAGAGCAAGTGCAGCCTGTTCGTCCTCCTTCCTGAGGTCAATGAGAGATGGCAGCAAATGGATCCCTTCCCGTACTGCTGTGCTCGAGTGGCTCCTGTAACCCAAGAACAGCAGGAAAAACGCAGCCCATGAGGTCTCTGCCTGAGTAGGACAGATGGCCATCTAAATACTGCTCAGTGGCAAATGGCTTTCCAGCTAAGTGGAAGCTGCTCAAGAAATAACTCTCTTTTCATAACAGAGGAACATTATGTTTTTGTCCAAAGGAAAATACGCTGCGAAGAAACTTGTTATTTAAAAAAAAAACCCCAACCCTCTGAAAACCAAAGAAAACAAGGTCTCATGGTTGATGCACACTTGCACGGAGCAACTATTTCTTGCCAGGCACTTGTATCCTACAGGTATCATGGTTTGAGTGTTTGACTACCTGAGCTCCATGCTGGTGCATTCAAAGCTTTCTTGCTGATGCAGCTCACATCAGCAACAGTGGAGGAAATCAACAGCCACAAAGGAAGAAAGAAAAAACTGAACTCTGAAGAGGGAACAAGGTATAGAAAGAAGCAGGAGATGCTGATGTTTCAGGTCCTGCCTGTGTCTGAGCTTTTGAAATTCATAAGGACTCAGCTGACACTCTACAAACAAAAGTACATTTCCCTTCACTCAGTTTTTAAATTCTCCAGAGGTCACAGATGTTGCAAACAGACAGTTCTTGGTATTAGCTCTGTTGTACGTGGTGAATGCATACCGCACTCCCCACGCTTGTGCAAAAAATTGAACAGTCAAAGCAGAATCTAGTTATACATTCCAGATATAACTACTGCTCGGTTCAATATATTCGTCCCCTGGTATTGTTCCATAGCCGCTTTCATCAATAGACATGAACAGTGCAATACACAGTAAAGGTAAATTGGTATTCATATGGTTATGTAGATTTGATGACTCCCTAAGCAAACCGTCAATGGAAGTCCTCTGGAAGGGATGAGCTTCCACATTTCTCTCTCAGCAAACTGGCTGCAGATGGGGTCAGAACATTGCAAAGGCTGCCCCATTCCCAGGAGAAGCTGGGAACCTGCTTCAGCTGTTGCTCTGACTCGTAGGTTTTTCTGTGAAGTACGTACGTGCAGCTGCTGCAGGGGAGAAGCACCCAGCGGATACAGGACGTATGGATCTTGAAAGCTTGTCTGTTCTGTGGGATTTTGGAACATGTTGAAACGCTGGTTTTAATTGGGAATGAATGTAAACATTTGCTAGCACACTGAAGTGCTTCCATAGTCAGAGTCACTGCTTCGAGAAAACTGAGATACTGAAATGCACGTGACAAGGAGGAGAAAAAGCTGTTGTTAATAACTGTCTGAGAAGCAGAAAACTGAAGGCTGGGGGTTTGTGCATTCGGGCCTTGTTTACCTTGCCCTTCTGATTTGTGCCTGCTAAAGAAGGTGTAAGCTTCTGTTACTGTAATAAAAAGCAGCTGTTGTTTCAATTGCATACATTGATAGCTACAGCAGTTAGTTACAGAGTTGCTAACAACCATACTCTGACACCCAAAGCACAACAGACTTGTTCTGAAGGCTTTATATGAATGTACAACTTTTAAATATGGCACTCCTTGAAAACATGGCTTGTTCAACAGTGGGTGAACTTGCTCCTGGCTGGTAAACTGCAGAGCACGAAGAGGTCAGGCTGCCAAAACCCGAGCGGGTGCTCTCGGAGAAAATGCCCATCGATTCTAAAAAGGCAAATGTGGCATGCTTTTGAAAACCTGGTCCACAACACAACACAACACAACACAACACAACACAACACCACAACACCACTGTTTTAAAATAGCATTAACACCACCATGAAGAGGAACCCGGGTGGTGAATATTTGCATACAATCTCTGGGTGCATAACAATTTGCTGGGGAGAAGGGACATGCTATTAATATAAACAACTATATGTAAATGAGCCTTCCCCTGTTTTCAATATCCCTGGGTACCTGAGACGTTGGCTAGAGACCTACACGGCAGCCCCAGCCCCTGGAGTGGCGGCTGGAGGATGGGCAGGTCGAAGCACCCTGATGGGAGCCCTGCAGGGCCTCAGACGTTGGGCCAACGGGCACCTTCCCTTGTCACACAGAGCATCTCATGGGCTGGAAAAGGGATGCTCTGGAGGGTTTCGGGCAACCCTCTGGAGAAGAGCTTCTCCCCGCCCCTCTGCCAGGGGCTTTCTCAGCTCTGGGGCCCTTCCCAAGGACAGCCCCACCAGGTGGGCGCAGTCAGCATTGCAGGCAAGAACAGGCAGCAGCCACAAGAGTCAGCACTGGGGGAGAGCTGGGACCCCGGAGAGCCTCCCAGGGTCCCCAGTGCCAGCCTGGCCCCGTGTGTGTGAGACAGTGCCCAGAAGAGTGGTTTTTTAATCTAGGCTGCCTACTATCTAACGATCTATGCGAGAGTACAACCCGATCCGATGTCACACATGACATCAGCACTCTGAAGAGAGGTGACATTCAAGTGAAAAATGAGACAGTTTGAACACCTTTTAATAGCTTGCAGGATTAAAAAGGGGAAGCACTGTAGATAGAATAAAAAAATAGGATTAAATAAAAGCCGTTTTCCGAACCTTCTGTGACAAGTTCTGTCATGTCAAAGTGCACGTCTGCGACCCCCTGCGCTGCACTATGCGGGTCCTGTTCCCATTCAGTGATGTGGATGATGGGGCAGAGCGTACCCTCAGAGAGCTGGCAGATGGCCCGAAACTGGGAGGAGAGGCTCATGCGCCGGAGGGTCGTGCTGCCGAGCAGAGGGGCCTGGACAGGCTGGAGAAAGGGGCTGACAGGACCCGCGTGCGGTTCGACCAGGGGAAGAGCAAAGCCCTGCACCTGGGGAGGAACAGGCCCTTGCAGCAGGACATGCTGGGGCACAGCCAGCCGGAAAGCAGCTGCGCAGACCCCTGGGGTCCCGGTGGACCCCAAGTTGACCACTTTGGAGCCAGCAAAGTGCCCTTGGGGCAAAGAAGGCTAACGGCATCCTGGGCTGCAGTAGGCAAAGCATTGGCAGCAGGTGGAGGGAGGTGATCCTTGCCCTCTGCTGTGTCCAGCTCTGGGCTCCCCCGTGCAAGAGAGACAGGGCCATACTGGAGAGAACCCCCGCCCCAGGCCCCCCCCCCGCTCCCCCCCCAGTGTCCGTTGGGCTCGGAACGTTGGTGCGTTGGAGCCAACAGCCACCAGTGGCAGCAGGACGGAGCTGTGCTGGCACGGAGCGGCGCTGGGAGGAGGCAGGGTCTGGTGGAGCAGCGCTGCCCGGGCACTGGCACCGGCACCCCGCTTCCCAGCCTCGCTCACGCCGGCTGGCCCGCGTCCTTGGTGTCAGCCAGCGCCGCGCACCGCGACGGTCCTCCTGGCCCGGGCGCGATGGGCCAGGCCAGCTGCTGCTGCGGCTCCAGGTGGGCTCCCCCCGCGGCTCGGGGACACGCGGGCACAGCCGGGCCCCGCCGCAGCGGCGTTGCTCATGCCCAGCGCTCTCTGCTCTGCAGGGAGGCTCTCAGCGACGCCGAGCCGGTGCTGAGCACGGGCGTGCGGCTGAGCCGGGGCCGCAAGAGGAGCGAGAGGCGCCTTCTCCTCCTCCAGGACGAACTGGTCATCGCCAAGTTGCAGTAAGACCCTCGGAGCCCAGCTGCCTTTCCCCCGTCCCTGGCCCTGGGAGCAGGGCAGGGACACCCTGGCCCCAGCCCCAGGCCCCGGCACCTTGGTGCTGGATGCACCACTGTCCGTCCCAGCGGCCGGTGGGAGACAGGGCTCTGCCCGCGGCGACCCCAAGGAGGCCACCTCCAGCTCGCTGCCTGCCTCTCCTCTCCGCAGACGTGGCACCTCCGTGCGCCCACAGCTCCGCCTGGCCCTGGACCAGCTGTGGGTGCTGAGCGGCGGGACGGAGGCGGCGGGGGAGGAGGAAGAGGAGGAGGACGGCAGCGGCGAGGGCAGCAAGTCCCTCATCCTGGCCTGGCCCACCGGCTCCTGCCTTGCCACTTTCGAGTGAGTCGTGGTGCCCCGTCCCACGGCAGGGCTGGGCGGTGCGGCGCGGTGCTGGCCCCCGTCCTCTCTGGGGCGTGGCAGCTGCGGTGAGGGCTGGCAAGGGGCAGGAGAGGTTCCCAACCGTGCCCACGCCATCCTGTGAACGGGCTCTGCCCTCCGTGCAGAGCCTGGGCAGGGAGCGGGCAGCACGCCGGCAGGGAGGGAGGCAGGCCGGGTTGGCCGGGTGGGGCCTGAGGGGTGGGCATGCAGGCAGCTGGAACGAGAGGGATGGGGGGCATTTCTGCATCCCCTGCAGGTCCCCAGAAGGGAAGGCCAAAAGGAGGACGAGAGGGAGCCAGGGCTTGGGCAGCGCCTCTGTCCTGCCCCCCGGGGCTTCGTCCTGCCCCTGCGTCCTTCCCCACGGGGCAGGGCTGTGCAGGCGCCCGCCTCTGCCCACGGGCGGGGGGGCAGCGGGGCCTGACGCTGTTTCTCCTCTCTTTCTGCAGCTCCCGGGCCCTGAAGGAGCTGTGGGTGGGCACCCTGCTGGGGTAAGAGTAGTGCCCTGAATGCTCCAGGCGCAGCCGGACGGGGCAACCCAGCTCCCCAGCTGGGGAGAGATGCCCCCACGGCTGCGGGCAGCTCTCGGGCAGACGGGGGATGAGCAGGGACGGAAAGCCTCTTCTTCCTCTGGTTGCAGCAGGGAGAGGCAGGCGGGGAAGCAGGGCTGAGTGCCTGGCAGGCAGGAGCTCTGCAGGCAGCTCTGCTCTCTGCTTGGCTCCGGGGCGGCAGCCGGGGCGGGTTCGGGATGACTTTCGCTGGAGAGAGAAGCGGTGGCTTGGGGCTCACTCTTGCTCTGTCCCTGCCCGGTGCACAGGCAAGCAGAAGGAGCAACGAGAGCGCGGGTGACGCGACTGCCCTCCATCAAAGTCCTGGAGAAGGAGCTGAGCCGCCGCCGTGCCGTGAGTGTCGCTCTCGTCTCGGCTCTGTCCCCCGAGCCCTGGTCCTCCAGGCGAGCAGCAGAGGCATCGCTTCTCACCTTCTTCCCCTCCTTCTCTCTTGCCCAGTGGAGGACGTTAAGCGCCAGGAGCCTGGAGACCCTGATCGAGGGCCAGGCAAAGGTGAGAACGGCTGCCTTTCCCCCGCCTCTCGCTGTGCCGGAGTGCCGGGGATCTCCGGCGAGCGGGGTGACCTTCTGCGGGAGGGTCCCGCGGTGCCAGTCGGGGCGCTGAGAGGGTTGGGGAGCCAGCAGGAACGGCGGCACGTCCTCGCTGGCGGCGCTGGGAGGAAACCTGCCGCGCGGGGCAGAGAGCCCGGCGGGGCAGACGGTCCCAGCTCTGCCGTGCTCAGGCTGCTGGTGCCTGGTGGCAGCTCGCCGGTGGCCCTTTCTGCTGCGGGGCTGCTCTCTAAGCGCAGCCTGGTTCTTGCAGGCTGATCCCCAGCAAGGGCCTCCGCCGTTCCCTGCTGGCAATGGAGGGGGACGTTGCCGCTCGGCAGGTGAGTTTGGGAAAGAAAGGCAGGGAGGGCCGCCTTTCCTCCCTCAACCAGCACTTGTGCCCAAGGTGGGATGCTGCTGCGGCTGCCCTTCGCCCCGAGCAAGTCGGTCCCCACGGCTCTGCAGCAGGAGAGAGCTGAGCCCTCGGGGTCCCTTCGTTCCCCCGTGACGCCTCTCCCTTGCACGCAGGGGCAGAGGGGACATTGCCGAGCGCTCGAGGTGCTGCCTGCCTCTGGTGCATCCTCAGAGCCAGGCGGATGGGTCCTTGCTCCTCGGCTGGAGTCGGCAGGAGCTCTGCTGGCTTGTCCCCTGAGTGTCGCCATGCAGGTTTGGCACCCCAAGGGAGGACGTCACCTGGACGAGGAAGGACACCCGCTGGGCAGCGGCCGCTGAACGTGGTTCTCCCAGGAGACGGAGCCTCTGCTGCTGCGCACAGCTTGGAGGAGGGCAGAGCGAGGGCTGGGCCAGGCTGTCATGGTGGCACGCTGGCTCTCAGGAGCCTCCGAGCTGGAGCCACTGAGCCGGAGCCGCGGTTGCAGCTGCCTGCTCCCTGCCCGTCCTGCCGCACCGCTCCGTACCGCGCTGCAGGCAGGGTAGGGCAGGGCAGGCTGCGAGAGCGCTGGCCTGGCGGTCTCCATTGACGGGCTCTTGCTGGGTTTTCCTTTGCAGCAGGAGGGAGCAGCAGCAGGAGGAGGAGGGGGCTGCCCTGGCCCTTTGCTCTGCGGCGGCCCGCGGCCGCTGCCCAGGCGCCAGGGCGGGCGGGCTCTGGCTGCAGCCGGGCGCTCTTTGGACAGCCCCTGGCAGCCATCTGCGGGGAGGACGGCACGCTGCCCCAGCCCATCCAGGTAGGGCAGCCTGGCCAGGGGGTCCCCAGCCCTCCCTCCGCCTGCTCGGGAGAGGCAGTGTCCCTAGGAGCTCCGAGGACGGGGGATTGGGCTCTTCAGGCCTGGCTCCCGCTCTGGTCCCAGCCCCTTTGCGGGGGGAGGGAGCCGGGTCTGGGGCAGAGCTCTGGCCCCGGCCACCGCTGTCAGCAGGCAGCTCTTCAGCCAAGCAACTGTCCTGCTGCGTCTCCTGCAGGAGCTCCTGGCTATCCTGCACCAAGAAGGACCGTCGACGGAGGGGATATTCCGGAGAGCTGCCAGCGGGACAGCGCTTCGGGAGCTGAAGGAGGCCCTTGACAGCGGCGCAGACGTCGACCTGGGAAGCCAGCCTGTGCTCCTGCTGGCCGTCGTCTTGAAGGTGAGCGCTTGTGACCTGCAGCTGGAAGAGCTCCTGGCTGGCCTGGAGCGACCAAAGGCTCACCTGGAGCCCTTGGCATGGCAGGACTTCCTCCGAAGCATCCCCGCCAAGCTCCTCGTCATCGACCTCTACGAGGACTGGATGCGAGCCATGGAGAGGCCAAACAAGCAGGCAAAGGTGGAGGAGCTGAAAGCGTAAGTGTGGCCAGCAGCCTGCCTTTTGAGCAGCGACTGGTAGGGGCCTGGGACTTGCCTGCAAAGGGACGGTGTTTTCTGGCAGCCCGCTCTTGCTGGGCTGGGGTTGGATTTTGGGGGAAAGGGCATGGACAGGGAGCCTTCCCTTGCGTGGGCTTGGGTGAAATCAGGAGGTGGGAAGCAACGGCGTGCTTCCTTCCTGAGGCGCAGGAGCACTGGCCGCTGGCTGAGAGCACCTGGAAAGCTGCGCAACACAGCCGCTGGCTCCCCCCTGCCTTGGGCAAGCTGCGGGGCCGGCTGTGGGCAACATCTGCTTTGTCAGCGTGGCGTTCCTGTTCCCTCAGGGTGGCCAGCAAGTTGCCTGCAGCCAACCTCCTCCTCCTCGAGCGGCTGCTGTCCCTCCTCCAGCATATCGGCCACAACGCGTCCACCAGCAGGATGAGCTGCAGCAATCTGGCCATCTGCGTTGGGCCAAACCTGCTGAGCGCAGGCAACGAGGACCTGCTCTCGTTGGAGGCCATGCTGGAGGTGACTGAGAAGGTAGGCTGTATTGAGCAGGCGGCTGCAGCCTTCCCGGCCCATCAGAGCTTGGCTGTTCAGAGGTCCCTGGCTGCCCCCTCTCTCCGGCAAATGCTGGTGGGGCGGCTGCCTGCAAGAGCAGCCCCACAGCGACAGCCTTCTGCGCAGAGGCAAGGGTCAGGAGTGGGAAAGGCTGCTTGACACCTTTTCAGGCACCTGCGCTGAAAGCAAGGCTTTCGTGTGTGCAGGTGAAGGCGCTGGTGCAGTTTCTGGCTGAAAACTGCTGCGAAATCTTTGGGGAGGAGACGGCCGGCCTTTCCAGTCCCTCAGCTGAGGAGTCGCCAGCGCCCATGGGCAGATCCACAGGTATGAGGAGGGACTGAGGGTTGTCACAGCCTGAGCAGACAGCTGGTGGAGGGCTTCGGGTGGGTTTTGCTTCAGCTGTTGTGCACTTCCAACAAGTCACTTTGCTGCACGTGCTTTTGCTCGCCAGAGCTGCCTTTGGAAGAGGAACGTGGCCCTGCAGGCGAAGCAGATGTGGAGCACCAGGCAAAAGCCCTCCTGGACGCACCACCCTCTCTGCCCGTCCTCCAGAAAGCAGCAGGGGCAGACACGGTGCTGGGATGGGAAAGGGCAGAGGTAGGGCAGCTCCACAAACACTGGGACAAGGCGTCTCGTGTAGGAGGGTAGTTCCTGCTGAGTCCAAGGAGCTGCTGTGCCTCTTCGCGGCGTTCCATTTCTTGTGGCTCTGGGTGGGTTTTTTTTCCCCAGAACGATCCATTGTAAGTGAAACTGGAAAGGTTGTTTCTCAGATGCGTTAGGCATGTGCTTGATCAAAGGAAGTACCTCCCAAATAGCGACAGAAAGATGGATTTCAAAAGCAAAGCCTCCCGCCACAGAAGGCGGCGTTGCACCAAAGGGATAGCCTTTGCAGAGCTGTGTCTCGGGAGGGCAGAAGCAACCCCGGCAGCATGAAGTGGGCAAGCCTTTTCTTGGCCGGAGGGGGACCGCAGGCTCCCTGCTGAATGGCCCCCACGAAGGAACTGAGTCTCACACACCCGTGTGAACGTTGTGTTCCGAAGGGCGGCCCTTGGAAGACAGGGCTAACGCAAACCAGCCAAAGGGATCTTCTCTGTAGAGCTAAGGGAGCAATTTGCCAAACCGTCGCTTCCTACGCCAGGGCGCCCCTTGCCACCTGCTAACGCCGACATTTCTGTTGTAGGCACCCGTTGCTTTGCCTCCAGCCACCCCAGGGACCACGGTGGACTCCGCGGTATGCGCAGAGGAACTAAAGAGCCTTTCAGCGGAAAGAAGGTAAAATGAGTCAGCTTTGGTGAAATCAAGAACTGATTCCAGCTGATGCTGGCTTTCCCCATCTAATCCCACTGTGGGATGGAAAGGTTTGCAGGCTCCCCCCAGGAAAATGAAGACCGAAGCAAAAGAAAGAGAAAGGAAGCCTGGGCAGAGGAGAGGGAATGCCAACAAGCAAAGAAAAGAAGGAAGAGAGAAAAAGACGGGGACTGAAAAAAAGCAGGAAGGGCCAGAAGGTGAAGCAGCCCGGGTGCGTACCAGGCTCTGCTGCCCATCTTTCCCAACTCTGACACTGCTCTAAGTCAGTTGAACTCGCTGGCAAGGGACGGCGAGGGGTGGTGCTGCGCAGGGTTTGGAAAGAACTCCACGGCAGCTCCCCAGGGGCTCCCCGTCGAGCCCTGCTGCGTGGCACAGGGGCACGGTGCATCTCTGTACACTCACAGGTCTCTAGGGGTATTAGCCATGGGGATAAGGCGCCAGAGCCATCCCGTGGCCAATGCCAGCAATAGCTCTCTCTTCTGGGCTCTAAACAATTCCTCGTCAAGTGTGTTCCCCAAAGAAAGGGGAACCAACTCATGCCTATTGCTGCCTTTGTGGGTTTACCAGTGCTTTCTGACTCTGTCGTTGTAGGTGCCGATTTCCTGTTACTGGCTGAACCCCTGGGACTCCCGGGCTCCCGCACTTGATGTCCACAATAAAAGGATATTTTCTCTCTTCTGACTGTGTCTGCCGTACGATATTCCGGCCTAGGTCGATGTCGTTTTGTGACGAATCGTGTTGGAGGAGTTTGGGATCATCCCTTGCCCCAGAATCCTTTCCAGCGCACATCAGGGCTGAGTTCAGAGGCTTTAGGAGTCAAACCAAAGCACAGAATGACACAGAACGGCTGAGGTTGGACCTGTGGAGGTCATCTGGTCCAACCCCTCTGCTCAAGCGGGGTCACCTAGAGCAGGTTGCCCAGGACCGTGTCCCCTTGGGCTGTGAATATCTCCAAGGACGGAGACTCCACAACCTCCCCGTCAGGTCCCTTAGTGGTCCCTTGGCTTTCCTGGCTGCTCTTCTGGTTCCCTGCTGGCACAAGCCAGAGAGGAAACAGCACAGTGCTCAGCTCTTCAAGGGCTGACACGAGTGAAATGGGCAAACCCTTTCTTTTCTTGTTGCCCGTGTTGAGGAGGATCTGGTTTTAGTGACACCAGAGGCTTTTGTGACTCTGTCACCTTTTTCTTCTTTTGTTGTAGTTTTTCATCTAGAGTCAAATTAATCAAGGCATCCACAACCATTCTAGGCTTGATGGCGTCAAAAGGAACCAAAAATCAGTTTGGAAGACTGACATTTCAAACTCTTCTTTCACTGTAGGACATTGCAGAAGAGCCACAAAATTACAAGCTCAGGGTTGGAACCCAGTGTTGCGGCTGACCTGACATTTTTTCTCCTTTTTCTTTTCATCCCCTGATAGTTATAGGAGGGAAAAAGGGGATTCCTTTCCAAATAAACACTTCTTTTCCTCTGCCCTTGTCGTGGTTTAACCCCAGTCAGCAACTAAGCACCACGCAGCCACTTCCCCCTCCCCCCTCCCAGTGGGGTGAGGAGGAGGAAAGGAGAAAAAAAGAGTAAAACTCGTGGGTTGAGATAAGAACAGTTTAATTATGAAAGTAAAATATAATACTAACAATAGTAATAATGAAATATAATAATAATAATAATAATAGTAATGCAAATGAGTATAACAAAAAACAGGCGGGGGGGGGAAGGAAAAAAAACCAGCGATGCACAATGCAATTGCTCACCACCCGCTGACCGATGCCAGAGCCGCGATCTGCCCCTCCTGGCCAACTCCCCAGTTTATATACTGGGCATGACGTTCCATGGTATGGAATACCCCTTGGGCTAGTTCAGGTCAGCTGCCCCGGCTACGCTCCCTCCCAGCTTCTTGCACACCTGCTTGCTGGCAGAGCATGGGAAACCGAAAAGTCCTTGGCTTAAGATAAGCGCTACGTAGCAACAACGAAAACATCGGAGTGTTATCAACAGTATTCTCACACTACATCCAAAACACAGCACTGTACCAGCAACTAAGAGGAGAGTTAACTTTGTCCCAGCCGAAACCAGGACAGCCCTTCTTCTTTACCAGTCATCTGAACATTGGTGGTTTTAATGGTAGTGGTGGGGGACGGGTATTTTGGTGCTGCGTCACTGTAGTTACAGCTGTGCTAGAGACACTGACTGTAGGACAGGTAGAAATTGACAGTGGGGATCATGAGGCTGAAGAAGCCGAAGGAAAAAGCAGGGGGCTGGAGTCGCCTGGAGGGAGAGGGTCCAGTGTCCAAGCTAGGTCAGCTCGTGCCCTCGTCTCCCGTGCAGGAGATGAATCACACACACGCGCTGCAAAGCGATGTGACCCATAGAAAAAGGTTTGCTTAGGTCCGGATTGCCCAGGGGCATTTAATTGGAATTCAGCCCTTGCCAGCGGGAAGGACACAAGCCCTGCAAGCACACGCTGAGACATGAGACCTTGCCTGGGGCTAAGGGATATGTCAGGGGACGTAGAGGAGACCCCCAGCCCCTGGAGTGGCGGCTGGAGGATGGGCAGGTCGAAGGACCCTGATGGGAGCCCTGCAGGGCCTCAGACGTTGGGCCAACGGGCACCTTCCCTTGTCACACAGAGCATCTCATGGGCTGGAAAAGGGATGCTCTGGAGGGTTTCGGGCAACCCTCTGGAGAAGAGCTTCTCCCCGCCCCTCTGCCAGGGGCTTTCTCAGCTCTGGGGCCCTTCCCAAGGACAGCCCCACCAGGTGGGTGCAGTCAGCATTGCAGGCAAGAACAGGCAGCAGCCACAAGAGTCAGCACTGGGGGAGAGCTGGGAGCCCGGAGAGCCTCCCAGGGTCCCCAGTGCCAGCCTGGCCCCGTGTGTGTGAGACAGTGCCCAGAAGAGTGGTTTTGTATCCCTTTTCCCAAAGAGTTAAATTCCCCTTAAAGCAGTAACCACTGGACCCCCTGCTTCTTGCTGGACTGCAAATTATCCAACAGATACTTTTGGAAATGTCTGTGATTTCCTGCATTTTTCCTGAAAAAGGCAGGTTTTTAACTCTCTTAATCGCCTCTGTTTTAATCAAGGCGTTGCTCAGTATCAACACTTAAACCAGACGCATGACATCCAAAGCTGACTTGGGATCCTTGTTTTGCCATCTGGAGAGCCTTGCACACAAACTTGTCCCCGGCTGTGTTGGCCGCTCGGTGGGTGAAGGTCACGGGTGACAGGGCAGGACTCCTTTCTGGTGCTCCTCCAGCCCTGTAGGCCAAGGATAAAGCCCTAACACCCTCGTGTGATAAAGCCTTAACACCCCAGTGTGCTGCTCCATGGACATGAGGATTCCTGCCTAAGCTCACCACACGTTTCATTGCCATGTGGCTCTTGGCAGGATATGAACGGCTCTGCGGTGCTGGTGGTTCCTCCCCTCTTTCAGCAAAAACGGCAGATTTCCTTCCTGTTGGGCCTGCCTTAATTCCAGCGTCTTGGGGATTGAAAGCTGGAGCAGCATGTGTGCCAGAGACACTCCCGCTGCTTGGCTGGTGCCCACCAAGGGGAGTCTGTCTTCAGCCACGATGGTCATTTCCAGGGAAAAGAGCTTGTTTTATCGACCAGGACCCTACAGGGAGAACAGGAGAGCAGGGATGCAGACCCAACATTTGCCACAAGTCCAGTGGAGCAGGTTGCTCAAAGGCAGCCCGCTGTGACTTTCTGTGCTGCTGGGCCTGTGGGGATGGTCGGGGGACAAAGGATTAAACCTGAGCTACCTACCTGAAATACAGCTATCGCTAGCCTCGGTGCAAGTGGAGCCAGGAGCTGGTCCTGAATCCCATCAGTGCAGATACGTGCTGGGAGACACAGACAAGTGAGTCTGTAGGGGAAATTGGTGACTTGCACAGGCTTCTGCTGTCGGCCAGAGGGCAGCAAGTGCCAACGCTGCCTCCAGCCGTGCAGCTGCTCCCGCGTGGCCATGGGACGGGGCAGCTCTCAGAGCCCGGGGAAGAGCCTCTCACAGCTCCACTTCATCTCCTCTGCCAGCGTCTGGGTCCAAACGCAAGACATTTGACAACCCCCCCTGCCTCAGGCACCCCTGGGTAGAGACATCTCACCTGAGGTTCAAGTGCCTCTGGCTTCCATGTTTCAGTTTTCAACTCCTGAGCTCAACAGGAAATAGTTCAATATTTTTATAGAGATGTTCAAGATCTAGAGGAATTCAGATGATCAGGGAAAAAGAAGAATAACATTGGAAAAGGATTCCCCAAAGTCTCCGTTGCAAAGAAAGGGCAAAGGCCAATCAAGCCTGGATGAACGGGGGGACTGTTCAGAGCCCAGACCAACACAGGCAGACGCTGAAGGCTGTCTCCCCTCCCTGCAGTAGCTGAGCTGCCTGGAAAAGCCTGTTTCAAAACAGCCAAGAAGGGCACGAGGAGTGACTCTGTCCCGAGCAAAGCACACTCTGCTCCACTCCCCCTCCACTGTGCTGGCGCTCAGGCCAGGCTGCTCTGCTCAGCTGCGCGCTTGCTTGTGATGTGAAGGGGAAATTCAAGCTGTAACCGCTCAGCGGTGGTCATTTGTGACCAGGGGATGATCTGGCATGGAGGGCGAGAAGCGGTTAAGCAGGCTGGGAGCAGGAATGCCAGAGCCAGAAGGACTCCAGGTCAGGGAGGGAAGTTTCCTCAGCGCCCTGTTTCTTGTGAGACTTCCAAGGGTGCAGGGTGTAAGGGCCATCCCTCCAACAGTCATGCCAACTTTTGTCAAGTTCAGGTTTTCCGCAGCCAACAGAATTAAAGGCGAGTAGGAAATGTCGTTGTTCCCCGGCCATTGATGGTGCTATTTATAATCTGCCCAGCTGTGCGCATTGCCTTTTATTCAAATACAGTTCCTTCCTATGCTCCTGCCTGGCTGCCAAAGTTTGCTGGAACAGAGTGCTTATACAAGGCAGCGTAGTCATTACAGCCAGAAATGCCATGCCATACCATCCGATTCGAGTGGTTTGTTTGCATCTGGCTATTAGGAACACCACCACCATGTCTGTGGATTTCTTGAGTTGTAGGTAAAGCTAGTTACAGTCCTTCAGGTTGGGCTGACGTATGAGGGATGTTGGGTTTCATGAAAGCATGCGCTAGTTGCATTTGTCCTCCTGCAACACATAGAATATCAGGGGAGGAAACAGAATCCCCCAGAACAAATACAAAGCTAATTCCCACCCCAAAGCATCAGGTTTTAGCATACCCCCAGAAGACTGAATAGGTTGACATTTTTCTTCTGGTTTGAATTGTTGTTGTTTTCATTCTGGGGTAAGGACTTTAATGTGCAGTTATTTGATTGGTTTGTTTACTCATTGGTTTTATCATCTTTTTTTCATTCCCCTCACAGAACAGACAGATCTCCTGTACGAATCCGTGCAGCTGTCGTGGTTTAACCCCAGCCAGCAACTAAGCACCACGCAGCCGCTTGCTCACTCCTCCCTGCCTCCCCCGGTGGGATGGGGAGGAGAATCGAAAACAAGTGAAACTCGTGGGTTGAGGTAAGAACAGTTTACTACTTGAAATAAAAATACAATACAATAAAATGATAACAATAATAATAATAATAATTTGTAATGAAAAGGAAGGTAACAAAGAGTGAAATAAATCCCAACAAAAGACAAGTGATGCACAATGCAATTGCTCACCACCTGCTTAAATCACTGCTTAAGTCACTAACCCCCTAACCCCCTAACCCCTAACCTAAGCCCCTAAACACTAAATTCTAACCCCCTAATGCCCTAACCTGCTAACCCAAACCCCCTAACTCCCTAACCCCCTAAACCCCTAACCCCCTAACCCTTAAGACTAAGCCCCTAACACTTACCCCTAACCCCCTAACCCCCTAACCCTCACTCCCAAACCACCTAAACCCAAACCCCCTAAACACCTAACCCTCTAAACCCCTAACCTCTAGCCCTAACCCCATAACACTCTAAACACTAACACCCTAACCCCTAACCCCCTAACCCCTAAACTCTAACCCCCTAACCCCCTACACCATAACCCTAAAACCTAACCCCCTAAGCCCCTAGCCCCTAACCCACTAACCCCATAACTGCCTAACCCCCTAACCCTAACCCCCTAACCCCTAATCCTAACCCCCCAACCCCTAAACCCCTAACCCACTAACCCCCTAACACCTAACCCCCTAACCCCTAACCCTAACCCCTAACCCTAAACCTAATCCCTTAACCCCCTACACCCTAACCCTAAAGCCTAACCCCCTAACCCCCTAACACCTACCCCTAACTTCCTAACCCTGTAACCCGTAACCCCCTAACCCCTAACCCCCTAAACCCTAACCCTAAACCCCCTAACCCCTAAACTCGAACCCCCTAACCCCCTACCCGCTAACTCTAACCCCCTAACCCCCTAACCCCAACCCCCTAAACCCTAACCCCTTAACCCCCTACACCCTAACCCTAACCCTAATCCCCTAAACCCCTAGCCCTAACCCCCTAACACCCTAAACCCCCAAACCCCTAACTCCCTAACCCCCTAACCACTAATGCTAACCGCCTAACCCCCAACCCCTAACCCCCTAAACCCTAACCTAACCCCCTAACCACTAACTCTAAGCCTCTAAACCCCTAACCCGCTAACCCCCTAAACCCTAACCTAACCCCCTAACCACTAACTCTAACCCTCTAAACCCCTAACCCGCTAACCCTAACCCCCTAACTCCCTAACCCCCTAACTCCTTCACTCCCTAACCACCTAACCCCCTAAACCCTAACCTAACCCTCTAAACACTAAACTCTAACCCCCTAACCCCCTAACCTGCTAACCCTAACCCCCTAACCCCTAACACCCTAACCCGTAACCCCCAACCCCCACGCCCGCACCCCCCAACCCCCCACCCCAACCCCCCCCACCCCCCACCCCCCAAACCCCCCCACCCCCCCAGCCCCCCCCACCTCCCTCACCCCTCCCAACCCCCCCACCCCCCCGCACCCCCCCAGCCCCCCCACCCCCCCAACCCCACCCCACCCCCCACCCCCCCACCCCCCCAACCCCCCCCACCCCCCACAAGACAATTTTCTTGTCCATTTTTGCTTTTGGCTCATCCTTCTCTTTTTTCTCCCGAGTTAAGCAAGAAAGAGGGATCTGGGAGAGGGCTGGGGCTGGAGCGGGTGGGTGCTGGGGGGATCCTCTGCCTGCGGATGTCCTCTGCGCGTGGGTGCTACGGGGGACGGTGCTGGACCGGCGGGTTATGGGTAGCCGTACGGATCGGCTATCTCCATGTCGGTCTCCCTCTGCACAACAAGCTGCAGCTGTGCCAGTGACATCTGCAGGGCCGCCCGCTCGCGCTCGTCCTGGGCCAGCTTCTTCCTGCGCTCCCGGTCGGGCCGCTGCTCGGGTGTGATGGGCACCGAGTCCTCCTGCTGCTGCAGCGGGGTGGGCACAGCGTGAGGTCCCGCCAAGGCCCGAGGGATAGCACGGAGTCGGCGGCAGGGCACGGCAGGCGCGGCAGCACGCGCAGCTGCTGCGGCTGCCCCTCCCGTGGGGTTGGGCCCCCCGTGGGCGAGAGGCGCAGCCAGCTCGGCTGCTTGGGTTTGGCAGCGGCCCCGGTGCACGCCTTGCTGCTCGATGCTGCCGCCGGTGCCGTCTCCTTCTTGCCATCAGGCGGGGGCTTGGAGGCAGCCGGCCCCGCGCTGGGTGTCGGGGCCGCCGGCAGGTGCTTGGGGAGCCTGCGGGGCACGCTGGGTCCGGCTTGTGGCTGCGGGTCGGGCGGTTGGCGCACCGGCCCCACCACCTTCACTCCTTGTCCCGGCGGGTGGAAGCTCCGGATGGAGTTGAGCAAGTGCGCCCTGAGGTGGGTGCGGGGCGTGCTCAGCGCCGGGGAGGGGGTGCTGTTCGTGGGGACGCCATGAGCAGCCTGTCCGGGCCCTGACAGCAGCGTCGCCGGCGGGCGGCAGCGCTGTGTCGCCTGTTCCATTGAACATATCGCAGCCCCCGGGCAGCGGGGAGCCGTAGCTTCAAATGCCGGGGCCGGGGGACCGGGGCAGGTGAGGGTTAAGGCCTCCACGCTGTGGGGTTTTGTTGGACCGGCTGCATGAAACCTGTCCCCTCCCGCTGCGCGAAGGACCTTTGCCCCCTGGCGTCCCCGCGGGTTCTAGGTCGCTTGGCGGGCCCATTGTCGCCGCTGGATGCTCTCGGCTTGGTGGTTCCTTCCTGTAGCCTGCTGCCGCCTGCCCCGGCGCCGTCCCCGTCCAGCTTCCCCCTGCCAGGGGTTTTTTCAGCGTTTGGCCGCCTGGCACACCACGGTCTTCTTTTTCTTTGGTGGGATGTTGTCCCGCCGGGAGGCCTCCTGCGTGTTGGGGGCGCTGGCTGGCGCGGGGCGCTTGGCCTTCTTGGCGCCCGCCTCTGCCGATCTGGGCACCAGCTGGCAGGAGACGACGGCTGGCGGCAGCGGCAAGCGGGTCAAAAGCACGCGGGGCTGCCGCCGCAGCGCCTCCTCCACCAGTTGGGCCGTGCGGGGCAGATGGCGCTGGGGGGCAGGCGGGGTCCTCGCTGGGGGACTCGGCAGCGGGATCTGCAGGGGGCTCAGCAGGGGAGTCTCCGGAGGACCCTTGATGGGATTCTTTGGGGGACTCTCCACAGGAGTGTCCTCTGATGTGGCTGGAGAACTCTGCGGAGAGCCCTCCTCGGAAGTCTCCAAGGGACTCAGTGGCAGCCAGGCGGGGAGGTCTGCTGCCACCCCGCCCTGCTTCCCCTTGGGGTCCTGCAAGGGGGAGCCCGCCACCCCCCAAAAGGGGTCGGTGTCTCCCAGCATCGCCGCTGCCAGGCGGTCCTCAGGGCAGTCGGCCTCTGCCCCGTACTCCAACAAGTCGGGGAGTTGGTTGAAGGAGGCGGTGCTGGCGAGGCTGTTGGGGAAATGAGGGACATCAGGGACGGTGTCCTCGCTGTCCCCCAGCCCCGCCGGCACCGCTCGCTCCTTGGGGCAGCCGCCCTGCGCCACGTACTCGGAGAAGTCGGGAAGCTCGTTGAGGAAGGCAGTCAAGTCGGGGACATCGGGGACGCTGTCCTCTCTGTCCCCCAGCCCCGCCACCGCCGCTCGCTCCTTGGGGCAGCCGCCCTCCGCCACGTACTCGGAGAGGTCGGGGAGGTGGTGGAGGAAGGCGGTGAAGGTGGGGCTGTCGGGGACGTCGGGGACGTCGGGGACATCGGGGACGGTGTCCTGGCCGTCCGCGGTGTCGAGCCGGGTGAGCACATGGTTGACGGCAGTGTCCTGTGCCTGGTCAGGAAGGGCCTCGGCGAAGGCGGCCGGCCCCTGCTCGGGCAGATCCGCGGGCTTCCGGGGGGCCGCCAGGGTGGTCACCACTGCTGAAAAAGCAAAGAAAGGCAACCAAGCCCCGGGGCGATGCAAGCTTTCCTTAGCTTGGCCGCCCACCTGTGAGCTCTGCCACCCCCCAAAACTCACCCTTGGGCTTTGGCGTGGTTCTGCCGGTCGGTGGAGCCAGGGCGGGCTGGTGGGGGCTGGCAGCAGGGACACTGTCCTCGATGGCCGCCCCGTCCTCACTGGAGGCCACTGAGGGCTTCTGGGCACTGCCAGGCAGGGTGTGGAGCACAGCGGGGCCCACATGCCCCCAATGCTGAGGCGCGGGGCGGCGGGGTGGTGGGGGGCCGGGTCGGGCAGGGAGGTGCAGCGGGCAGGAGCCCGTGGGGTCCAGGGTCTCCCCCTGGACCACGGCCGCCGGCCCCAGCCCCCTTGGCTGGTGGGGCAGCAGCGTCCCCATCACCACGTGCTGTCCCCAGCCATAGGCAGGGGGACTGGGAGCAGGCACGTGTGGGAGCTGCACCCAGCGGGGAGGCTGCACCCTGGCGGGGAGCTGCGCCCCGTGGGGGAGCTGCACCCCAGAGGGGAGCTGCACCAAAGAGGGGAGCTGCACCCCGTGGGGAAGCTGCACCACGGGTGGGAGCTGCACCCCGATGGGGAGCCGCACCCCGCGGGGGAGCTGCACCAGCCGTCCCGAGGGTCCCAGGGGCCCTGGCACCCCATGCCAGACGCTGGCCTGCACCAGCTGGCCCGTGATGGGGTGAAGCTGGGCAGGCTGAGAGGACAGCGGCAGCCCCGGGACAGAGGGCAGCATGCAGGCACTGACCGGTGGCGGCATGGCCGGAAGGGTGCAGGTCACAGCGGGCACCTGCGATGCCATCGGCAGCTGGAGAGGGAACCTCTCTGTTGGGGGAAGCAAAGAGGGGTGATGAGGTGAGATAGTGGCGGGCAGAGCCGGCTGGGGGGTTACCTGGAGGGCAAGAGCACCAGGAGGAGCGGGAGCCTGCTGCTGTACCTGCCATGGCGGTTGGTCAGTGTGGGCTTTGTTGGGGGCAAAGAGCCTCCGTCCCCATGGCGATGGGTCAGTGTGGGCTTTGTTGGGGCAAAGAGCCTCCGTCCCCATGGCGATCATTCCGCCAGCACCTGCTTCAGCCAGCCTTGCGAGGGTTTGCTTTTTCAGCCCACAACAACTTCCCATCTCAATGATTTCCTATCCTGATGATGATTTCCTGTGCTGAATGATGGTTTCCCATCGGCACGATGGTTTCCCATCCCAGCGATGATTTCTCAGCCCCGTGATGGTTTCCTAGCCCAACCGTTTCCCATGCCCACAATTTCCCATCCCAAGCATGATTTTGGGGGGGAGGTGAATTTCCTGTGCAAGGGGAAGGGATGGGGTCGGCACCGGTGGCCCTGCGATGCCGACATGTGTGTGCTGCCCCATCGTGCCGTGGTGGTGGGGATGGGGGGGGTTGGGGTGCTTTTGGGTTGTTTTTGTCCTCCCCCTCTCTGTCCCGGGGGGGCAACTGCTGCCCGCAACTGTGGTGGAACGGGTGCTGGTACCGTGCGGCCATGATGGGGAGCTGTCACGAAAATTTGGCAGCTGGCCCGTGCCGACCGAGGAGAGAGGCAGGGATGCAAAGTATAGCATTGCAAGAGGAATTCTCGCATTCGTGCGCATGAGCTGTCCCATTTGAACTGGGGCACCGCGAATGCAGTTTCACACATGGTTCTTACACCTTTCAGGTGTTCAGGTCCAAAGCAATTTGACCAGTCGCTGCTTAACACACACACACGCACACACAGGCACACACAGGCACATGCACGCGCTGCTGTTCTGCAAAGCAACTCTAGTTCTGTGGCGTTGTCATCCATCTGCTTCTTTCTTGATCCAGACGACCCTGGAGTCGGTCTTGCTGCAGTTCCTTCTCTCTGACGCCAGAGAAGGGGGGCGTTTCACGGCGGTGTGGGACGGTCTGGGGTGCTGGCGGGATCTGGGTAGTGCAGGGGTAGTGGCAGGCAAGGATCCCCGGTCCGGGGAGGGGGGCAGTGCTGTTTGTTCCCCTCCATTGGAGCTGAAGGGCTGTGCTATAGCCTTCGCGAAAAGCGAACTTGAGTTTCTGGGTGTGTTTGTCACGCTGCAGTGCTTTGCCCCAGTCTCACGTTTTCCGGTCAGTCCTGGAAACCGTCAGCTGAACAGTCCCAAAGCAGTGAGGGCATGAGCGCGTTCTGGTTTGGCTCGGTGTAACTTGTGTGTCAGTGTGCGTCTGCCTTTGCTCGTTGCCTGCGTCTTTCTGTTTGAAGGGCTGACCTTTGGGAGGTTCTGCGGCATGGACTTCTTGTGCATCGCCAGCCTACTCTTTGGTGGGGCGGTGTGAGAAGCATAAAAGGCCTTGACTCTGTGTAAGCACTGCTCATCAGTAACTAAAACATCCTTGTGTTATCAACCTTTTTTCCAGCACAAATCCAAAATATAGCCCCATGCTAGCTAATGTGAAGAAAATTAACTCTATCCCAGCCAAAACCAGCACATTCTTTACCCCTTGTTCCATACCATTTATGTCCTGCTCAGCTCCCACACTATCCAATAGTCTCATTATCCACCCCCCACCCTCACCCCCCATCATTTGATATACAAAGATATCATTCCCCTAGTCTCTGGAACACCCCTGTAAAATTTCTGTAAAACGTCCACAGATGTCCACAAAATGTCCACTGAGTTCATTTAGCCCATGAGTTTGGGCTCCATCTGTTATGGTGGTCCCTCAGGACAGGAGAGGTGGTGTGTTACGTGGAGTTCCTGGGCACCAAAGCCAGCTCAGGTCGGGTCACTGCTGCACCTGTACTGCTTCTTGTAAGGCTTGTCCGTCATTGTTTCAGGTGGTTCCTGCTATAGTCATTCCTATAACATGCAACTCAAACCATGGGTTACAACAATTGAAAGGTGTTTCCGTTACAATCTCCAGCCCTGGTCCCTTTGGGCCAGGTTATAGGGTTCAACATGGCACCGAACTCCTCCCTTTGCTCGTAGCCTGGCTAGCAACTAGGGGTTCCTGCTATAGTAATTCCCGCAACATGCAACTCAAATCCCGGTTTGCAGCAATTTAAAGGTATTTCCATTACAATCTCCACCCGTGGTCCCTTTGGACCATACCGTAGGGTTGAACATCGCAATGATCTCCTCCCCTTGCCCCTGCTCCAGCTTGGACTTAGGCAGAGAGTGCAGGCCCTTAGGGGCATACCTGCTCCAAGTGGAGCCTTATTTATGAGCCACAGTCTCTTCAGGGGTATACCTGCTGCAGCACGGACTTATCCACAGCCACAGAGGCTTCGAGGCGTACCTTCTCCAGCATGGACTTATGCTTGGGCCACAATCCCTTCAGAGGTGGAGTTGCTGCAACACAGACATAACCATGGCCACAGACGCTTCGAGATATACCTGCTCTGGTGTGGACTTATTCACAGCCACAGCCGCTTCGGGGTGTCCTGCTCCCGCGTGGACTCATCCACAGGTCACAGTCCCGTCGACTCAGGTTCACCCTGGAGTTCCAGCCTGTCCATTACAGCAGCACAGAAACAGCAGCGATGGCCTGGCCGTCTGCCAGCCCAGGCGCGTGGCCCTTGCTGTTATGAAGATGTGCCCAGGACACAGCAGAGTAAGGTGATAAGCAGTACAGCAGTACAGCAAGCAGCAAAAGCAAAAAGCAGCCACTAACAAGCACTAGACTCTAATATACAGCAAGGCAGGCAAGCCCCATGGCAAGTGCAGAAGCCTGTCCATTAGTAGCTAAACAGCAATACCAGCTAGAAATTCGATGTAGCCCATTCCAATCAAATCTGTCATTATCTGGAACCCTTCAGGCCCCACACTGGGAGCCAAAAGGACTGTCGGGGTTTAAGCCTAGCCAGCAACTAAGCACCACACAGCCGCTCGCTCCCTCCCCCCCTGGTGGGATGGGGGAGAGAACCGGAAGAGTAAAAATGAGAAAACTCGTGAGTCAGTTGAGGTAAAGACAATTTAATAGGTAAAGCCAAAGCTGCACATGCCAGCAAAGCAAAACAAGGAATTCATTCACCACTTCCCATCGGCAGGCAGGCGTTCAGCCATCTCCAGGAGAGCAGGGCTCCATCACGCCTAAGGGTGACTTGGGAAGACAAAGGCCATCGCTCCGAACGTCCCCCCCTTCCTTCTTCTTCCCCCAGCTTTTTATTGCTGAGCATGATGTCATATGGTATGGAATATCCGTTTGGTCAGTTGGGGTCAGCTGTCCCGGCTGTGTCCCCTCCCAGCTCCTTGTGCACCCCAGCCTACTCGCAGGTGGGGTGGGGTGAGAAGCAGAAAAGGCCTTGACTCTGTGTAAGCACTGCTCAGCAGTAACAACAACATCTCTGTGTTGTCAGCCCTGGTTTCAGCACAAATCCAAGACATAGCCCCATACCAGCTACTATGAAGAAAATGAACTCTATCCCAGCCAAAACCAGCACACCCGCCTGTGCAGTCCATGTCATTCTGGCACAGGGCTGTCAAAACCGACCGACCTCCAGGTAAGTGACGGCTGGGAGATGCATATCCTTGCAGCTCGAGTGTCCTCTAGTGACAATCTGCTGGTCAGCTTTTTAAGCAGGGCTAGTCCAAAGCCTACACCCCAGGACACAACTGTTCCCTGACAAGCTTCCTTTATGTCCCGTAGAAGCAAGTGGGGAGTGCTCCTGGTTTGATGCAGCTCCCTTGGCAGATGCTTGTGCTCCTCTCTGTGTCCCAAGGTCTGGTCCATGCCTTTCCCCCCACCCAAGCTGTGCTACTGACTCTTGGGAATGGGAATACAGAGGGCAGATGGTTTCTACCAGAGCTGTGAAGTTCCAGCCAGCCCCTCAGGGATTTTTTCTTCCTGGTTCTTGCAGTTACAAGACCAATGCATCTCATGTCATCCCACAGAAGCACTGGCAGCTCAGCCTTGGAGCTGCCTACAGTCCCCCAGTGTGGCAGAAGATGGAGGGATAGGGAAAGGGGGAAGCCATCCTTCCTGCTCGTCTGAGCAGGCTTTGCAGGGGGCCTGTCTCTGACCCAGAGGTTTCGTCTGTCTCCTGAGGACTCAGGCACACTCTCTTCCCATTCCTCTTGCAGGTGCGGGCACCTCCATGTTGCCTAGGGTGATGGGCCCCAACACAGCGTACACAGCTGCCAGCCCATGCTATTCCATGAGGTGGAAGAGTCAGCGTGATCGCTTTGATGCAGATCTCTCCAAGGTGATCCCTGCTTCTCTGCCTTTTTGCGAGAGCAGCTGAAGCTCCTCTGCTCTCCTCATGGCAGAAAGGCTCCAAAGCCTGCGGAATCCTTTCTTAGCACATACTGGGCTGCAACAGGAGCAAAACCCAAGAGTGGACGTGTCTGCTGGCAGGGCCCCAGGCTTCTCCTGCCATGACAGCAGGAGAGAGGAGTCTCTGCCTACACCCCCATCCCTTGCTTTCTAACAGTGACAGTTTTGCAGAACGTTTGCTGGGCAGTGTGTACATGCAAAGGGCTTGCTCTTACCTTGAAGCAGGCATAGTTTTGCAGGGAAACGGTTACCAGCTCCTGGAAGCATAATGTAATGATAAATAGTCATGACCTTGATTTTGTTAGCAAGTAGAATCAATCTTTGTCCACGGTTGATGCTTCCAATAAAGAGGAAGACACATTAATCTTGGAAACATTCTATACACCATTTGAATGTAAAGGGAGCGTGGAAAGAGATCATAGAGACAGTTTGATGGATGCTGCTTGTGGTACTGCAGTGTCACCTCTCGTAGACCATTTCAATATAGCTTGTTAATTGTCCTGTTGTATGCAGTGTCCTCTACGGGATGTTGCTCTCGGAAGCAGCAGCGTGTTGCCAGCTAATAAAGCCTGGTAGGCGTAAAGATCAGCAACTGGTGGTTTAAGATTTAAGATTCAGATTCAGAGACTTGAAAGTCTTTGGATGAGCAAATGAGTGAGAGCGCAATTACGAGAAGCAATTTAAGTCGTGTGGTATGTGGAGATGAGAGAGATGGCAAACTCCTGTGGCTCTTACTGTTAAACTAGTAGGTAGTGCTGTGCTGTGATTGACAGGAATGGAATCAAAGCTGTGTTTGAGTTTCAAGTGTAGTTCTTCACAGTGCAGAAGAGAGACTAGGTATTTTTACTTTTGTTGCTGGCTTTATAAAAAGAGTACAGCTGTTGTATGCGGCTGTGAACAAAAGCTGGTTTTGAAAGACATCTCTGACTAGGTGCTGGAAGCTTTTGTTGTTGGCGTCATCTTACAGTGATTTAGACTGGGCTGGTGTTTCTGAGATGGATTCCCCCTGAAGCAGTCAGTCCAATGTATCTGTGGTGGTGAAGACACAGGTAACGTGGAAGCCCAGCTTTTGTGCTTGGCCTCTACCAGCTTTGCCTCTAAAGAGACAGACTTCCTAAGGGCGGGGTAGGACCTAGAAGCCTTGCTAACTGTCATCTGTCAGTGGCTAAAATTGGTACTTAAAGCAGTTTAAAATAGGTCTTTACCATGCAAACAATTTTTAAAGCTCCCCTGCAACCATGCCGCTGCCTCTGGACTGTGACTTTCCTGCCTTACGTGCAGCTGGCTGCAGGATGTGCAGGCTGCGTGGGATGTGGCAAAACCTATGTTGAAACATAGCTTGCAGTGCTGTGTTCAGAAGGAGTACTGGCTTCGGAAGAGCAACCATCAGTTTAATCATGTTCCCTGCTCTGACGCAGATTTTGTCTGTGCAAACAGAGAAGAGCAGGTTTTTTCTTTTTCTGAAAAAGTTCAAGATCACTCTTTCAAAATAAACAGCACCATGGGAAGTGGATGCATGCCGGTCAATGAAATGGGAAACGATTTGATGTGTAAGCCACATGTGAAACTATTTTCTGCAAGTCTGAAGCTCAGGGTTCCTCAACGAGACCCTTCCTCATAGCTATGTCAGCACAGCTGGGTGCAAATTCAGGGTCAAACTCAGCCTTTCCAAGCCCTGGTTTCCGTTTTCACAACCTCAGAAAAGCCGGTAGAGGAATACACTCTCCAAGTGGCAGAACGTACCTTTCTTTATCGAGCTGTATTTTTAACAGCCTAATGCTTCTTTGTTTGTGTTTCTCTCTTGTGTTTCTGAATTAGTTTTAGAATCGAAAAGATCTGCTTAAGGTTGGAATCTGGTTTGACGTTCATCGGAGCAGGAATGAAAAAGGATGATTAAAAGGTTCAATTCTGAATAGAAGATAAGCTCAACCTGCCTGTGAGGGGTGGGTGAATCTCATATTGTGTAATACTAGTAGTTCAGGCTCCTGAAGTGCTTTTCCTGCTAACCTTAGAGAGCTGTGAAAACAGCACCGGGAGATAAATCCGCTGACGTGCTTCTAGTTTCCCTGTACAATCACTTCTGGGGTAGGAAATGGGGCTGGCGAGTACTGCCCCTGCCACCAGGCAGCCCTGTTAGTGTGAGAAGGCCCTACAAGGGTGTAAAGTATGCGTTAGAGCTGCCTGCATTCATTGCTGGTTGGTAGCTGGAGGAACGGGTGGATTTGTGAGCTGACTTAGGGCCAGAGGTAGGGAACAGAGCACGGGGGCTGAATCAGTGGGGTCTTCCCTGTGCCTGATTGATTTGCCACGGATGGGACGGTGGGAAGGCTCTCGAACACAGGCGTCGTGGCTGCTGCTGAAGGGTCTGCAGGCCTTCCGATGCAAAGGCAGCTGCTGTAGGCCAGGTACTGCTCTCCTCCGAGCCTTTGGAGAGCTAAGCTGGATGTCGGCGATCCTGATAGCCCGGGGCATAGGGAGGTGCTCTTCCCCTAGGGAAGAAGCCTAGGGAGATCAGAGAGCCCCCACGTTGGTTTTGTAAATCCAACAAAGCGTCACTGTGTTGTGTTGCTGGACTTGGTTTTACTACCGGGCCATGAGCTACTGGTTGCTGCTGCTGCTTGCCTAGAGTGATTTTGTCCATCTTGGCAGAGATCCGAGCTCCGCTTTCTTGATGCTGCTCAGGTGCTTCCTAGGAGCCAGCCCAGCCCAGGCAGAGCGGATGAAGGGGGAAACGGTGTGTGGCAGGTCCCGCAGCTGTAAGCTTCGGAGTGCCTGCGAGCTTCCTGATCCACCCTACCCTAGTTGCCATCCTAGAGCAGAGTCTGTTCTCCATCAGAGCCCAAAGCAAGTGGCACAGCGGATCCTGCTGCTGACCACCCACGTGTCTTTGCTGTAGGTTACTGCTTCGCAGGAGATGGTGCTTACAGGACCAAGAAAGGCTATTACCAGATGACGGGACGCACGGATGATGTCATTGACGTCAGCGGGCACAGGCTCGGGACGGCAGAGATAGAAGATGCAAGGGTAAGTTCCAAGCAGGTAGACGTCCCTTGACAGGGCATGTCTGTGGGGCAGGGTGGCCCTTTGAAAGAAGCTTTATGAATTTAGACAAGCGCAGGCTCTGTTGCCTTTGAACCCCTGCCCCTGCATACACACAGCTTGATGCATGATGCAGAATGACTAGCAACTGTGCAAAAGGAAACAGACCCTTATGAAGGAGACGACGAATGGGCAAGCGAGAGAGGCGTCACTTCGTGGGCAGTCCCTGCAGTCGAACTGTCAGAGCTGTGTTTCCTCTCCGGGACGTTGTACTGTTGCAGTTGTAATTTTGGATGCTGGTGGAGTCTCCATAAGGGATTGTCTCTCCCGTTTGCTCCTTCCCCTCCCTTCTGCTAACACCTAACCTCTTCTTCCCAAATCTGCGGTTCTTGCTCATCTGAACTAGCTGAGTATGCCTAAGAATTCGGCAGTGTTAAACATGAAGCGACCTTGATTCATGTGAGCTGCAAAGCTAGCCTGTCATTTGGAGAGAAAATAATATTAGCGCAGGGAATTGACAACAAAAAGTGCTCAGAGTATTTCTCTTCAAAGCTTGCCCTGAGTATTTATTTCTCTATTACGTGCCTTGCCTGCAAATGGCACTTAAATGTAACATTTGATAAACCTGAGCTGTGTTCGCATGGCACACCGGATCCTACTGTCTCCTCTGTGGGTAAATTTTTTGTCTGCGTGGGTTTCTGACCGTAGATAGAGGATCCAGTTCCTGTCCCACTCCGCGCATGTGTGTGCATGTGTATACGGAAATGTATTAATCTGCTTGGATTGCTCTGCGATGTTTTCTTTCGTATTTTACTCTGATTTAAGATAGCATAATCCGGTCTTTGGTGTGGGATTCAGATATGCAATTTCTTTTAGTCTGTACAGCCAAATTGTCTCCTTACTGCAGAAGACTGTTAAACTCTGAAGTGTGCCAATAAATCACTGTTGTGTAGCATAAGAATAAGAATATGCATTTGGCAAAACAACCCTTCCCCCCTTCTGGAAAGATGAGGAGGTCTGATGCTTTCTGCCTTCTGGTGAGCTTTGGGCACTTGTAAACAGCGGTCGAATGTGGACTGTGATGTTGACAGCTCCACTTTTGCTCTGCTGGCAACAGTTCCCTGTGGCACAGAGCAATGGAGGACTGGTTTTGCTTGTGATTTGGCCATGGCCCGTCACCACTTGGGACCGCAGCCGTGCACGCACAAGAGCACAGACACAGAAAGAGAAAGCAGGTTTCGAGCTGGTGCCAATTCAGCTTGGTGTGCAGTGGGCTTAGCAGTGTGTGTAAGAGTGCTTATTGGTGTGTTTAAAAGCAGGGCCAATCCAGTGAGTAACTGCTACTCCCAGAGACGTGGGCATGGCCGTGGCCACCAGCTGACGATGCAGTAGGAAGGCGGCATCGAGCTTTCCGGTTGTGCTTTCAGCAGGATCTGCCAAGGGGAGAGTGAGCTATGGCAAGGTGTTTTGTTCCTAGAGCAACTGGCGCCAACTCTACAGGGCTTTTTGCAGTTGTTATGCTCTGTGTCTTTTTGTTTCACTTTTTGTGAAGGCTGATCACCCTAAGGTCCTTGAGACAGCTGTGATTGGGTATGCACACAAGATCAAAGGAGAAGGTATGTGAGAAGCAGTGTTCTGACATGACACCTACGTACACTTCCCTTAATTTCTGAGCTAGGTTTTGTGTTCGGAGGTGCCTAGGGAACGGGAGGACAGTTATCCTTAGGTTGACTGGTGTTGCAGCCCCAAGAGGCAGACACAGCCATGAAAATAACTGCATGTTCCTAAGCTGGGGGCAGGTATTCCTCCCTAAACTGTTTTCGCACATAGTATTTATGTATGTGGTAGAGCTTCCTTAAAAAGGATTGTGCTCAGAGATGCCACAACCTTCAGTGTCACTGAGGGGCAGAGTGGCACTTGCCACTGCCCAGCCATTTTGCATTGACAATTAGCATCAACGCCAGATCCCAGAGCACTGGCTGTTTCTGTTGCGTAACTCTGAGAGCTGTTCAGCCTGACCCTGGGAGCACTGATGAACTCCAGGCTCTGTTTCAAGCCTGCTCACCTTTCAGCAGCTGCCTTTGCACAAAGCTGCCCCTTAGCTGCCCCCCAAGGCCCGTCTGCATCCATTCCACTCTCTGCTTGGAGGCAGTGACCAGACCGCTTCTTTGAGGGGCTCTGCTTTAGTCCCATGCTGGAAAGGTGGACACCAAGACACAGGTTACAGAGTACAACAGGAGCAGGCAAGGGTGGCTCATTCAACTTGGAAGAGCCCAGGACATCCTCCGTGGATTGGAGCAGCTCCCAGAACTTGCAGGTTTGCAGGGAAACACCTCTGTTTCCCTGTGTTTGGGGGTCTTTGCTTGCTTGCTTGTTAATGCTTTGGAGTTTTGTAGCCTGCTGGCCTGATCACGTAGCAAAATGTGAGACCTGCTAGCGTCTCTGTTCAGTGCCTGAGAACTCTTTACCAGGCTCAAGTTTATGCTAAAGGCTTTGAATCTGCTCCTAAGTCCTTTGCAGGAAGCGTAGCCAAGACATTTAACATTCTTCTGGATATGAAGGCAGGCATGTAGTCTGCCAGCTATAATCAGGCAGAGAGAAACATCAGCAGACAGGAGTTATCCCTTGAGTAGGAGACCCTGTCGCTGGCGTGCAGTATTGTGTGCTTTATATGCCTGCCCTGTAAAGGGGAATATGAATGTCTGTTCCGGTAATGGGTTGAGATCTGTGTCATCATCAGTGCCTGAGTTTTCAAGTGTTACTAGCTTTCTAGTGCAATAGTGAACAGCTTATGCAGGACCTGATTCTCCAAAGAGCTGTGCGTCCTGCAGAACCCAGCCTGGACATACACAGCAATGAGTAAATGGGGAACAAAGTCCCCTTAGATAAGAATAAAATTTGTAGCACAGGGAACTGATGCTAGTAACACTCCTTTCCTTGGACATAAACTAATGTGCTCAATGGTCTGGTATTTCCCAGGAGCCTCAAAGGAGCTGTGGCCGTGAGATAGTGTGCCAGCTTAGGACAGTTCAGCCAAATTTCCTTGTGTTTTCCAGCAGGACCCAGGTTCTAATAGAGGTGCATCTTTCCCTTCTCTGCAGGTGGTGAAACATCTTCCTACAACCCGATCAGAGATCCTCATGAGAAGGCTGCTGAGGAAGGCAGTCACTGAACAATCAAACAACGTGGGAGATATCACCACACATGATGGTCCAAGTGTTGTCAAGGAGATATTGGATGCTTAGCAGAAATACATGGAGAAGAGTTCCTCCTAGCAGATGGCTCTGGAATCTCTCTCCTCTGGAAATGCGGAAAGTCTCAAATAACCAGCCAAACGACATAGTTCTCTCTTGGTGTTTTTTAAAAATCTCTCTGTTCCCTGCTAGGGGAACAAGATTTTCCGCTCCACAGCGTATTTTGAGATGCACAGAGCTAGGAGCAATCTGCAGTTCTGCACAGTCAGTGAGCTCCCTTTCATTCCTTTTAGGGCTGATGTAGAGCAGCCATTGGTGGTTTCCATTAGCTATGATGCAATTTAATACTAGCTGAAGCAAGATGCAGACGTTAATGGTTCTCATTGTAATGTTACTGTACAGGGAAATGTCTTTACACAATACCTCTGCTGTTTTAAAAGAAGCCCTGGAATACACTTCCCCAATTTTTCCTTCAGCTTGGGTATCCAAGTTCAAGTAGCTGTATTTCACTGCAACTGTGGTGCCTTTTCAGCAATGCTGGGTATTCTAGTAGTTGTTTCACATGTGTTATTAGGGAACTAAGAAGGACATTGCTAGTCTGCTAATTCTTTCTTGTGTTTACCTAGTCGTAAACACTTGTGTTTACCTCCTTCGGGTTTCCTCGTAAGGATTGTGCTGGGACTTGCCAGAGAGGGTGGGCTTGTGTCCCTTCATGTCCCACCTAGGCAACCCAGCACTAGCACTTCCAGCCGCAAAACTGAGCTACAAAGCCTACCGCTGGGCTCCCTTCCATGTCCTCAGGGCACTGCCAGTTGCGTACAAGGGGTCTAGTCCCATGTGTTTTTATTCTGCTTTGAGAACCTGAGATCACCAACTGGGTTTGTGAAATAACTGTCCTCTTCCTTATCAGTGATGACAACTGGATCAGCTGTAGGAATGGACTTCACCACTTCCTTGGTCTTCCAAGTTTTTTCTCTTTATAAACCACCTGTGCAAACACTGCGCTGCCCAGGAGAGGGTGAGAGAATGTGTGGATGATGCTAATGAGACCTGCAGTGAAATAAATGAGATTCCTCTTTTTTCTTCCAGAGGACTTGCTTGGAACATCTGTTTGAAAAGGGAAGGTGTTAGCATTATGTTCAGCCCGAGTCCTTCATGAATGCTGCTGATCTCAAGTGGCTTAGTATTTCTCCTGTGTTCATAAACAAATGCTTCCTGGCTATTCTGCCTTGTTAACTTAGGTGAAGCGCATGTGAGAGAAGGAGGAATGTCTGGAGAATGAAGCCAAGGTGAATATGTATTTGTCTTCACTCAGAAACATCCAAAATGCTTTCTTGTTAGCCTGCTTGAATATGACACAGTAACAAAAGAACTGAAAGTCTTCATGGTGGGGCTGAGGTTTCCCAATGGTGTCCAGCTCTCTCCTGCGGAAGACTTTGTCCTGGTGCAGGAGACAACCATGGCTAGTATCAGGAGGTGAGTATGACTTAGCTGAAATTATTGGTACTCTCTGTTTAGAGATGGTGTGAATAAATGAGTTGAATGACAAAAGAAATCCTACACTCTATTCATGCCTAGTTAGCAACGGCAAAGAAGGTGGCCTTCCTCAATACTTAATTTTTTTCTTTCACTGTAAACATCTGGACTGCATAATCTTTCCAGCATGGGCTCCTTGAGCACAGTGAGTAAGCTGACTTTTTCTGGGGAGAGGAATGCGGCTCTGCTGCATTTCCCTGTACCAAAACAAGGAAAAAAATAAATTCTTTTTATTTTTTGAAGTGAATTCCTTTTGGGACTTTTATTTATTACTTAGACTGCTTGAGTTAAGATGTCCTAATCCTACTATCTGTAACTTTCAGGTATTATGTGTCTAGTCTAATGAAAGGTGGAGCAGATATGTTTGTTGAGAGTATGCCTGGTCTTCCAGACAATATCAGGTTAAGCAGCTCTGGAGGACATTGGGTAGCTATGTTAGCTGTCCGGCCCAATCCTGGATTTTCTTTGTTGGACTTCTTGTCTGAACAACCATGGATTAAAAGGATGATATTGAAGGAGGGGAAAAAAAAAAAAAAAAGACATTAAAAAAAATCACCTTTAGTATAGGAATGGAAGTGATAAATACTCGTTTACTTGTTTGTCCAGTTTCTTCCTCTTCACAGGAAGATTTTTAATTTTTTTGTAGTGCCGTGGTTAAAACTGTTGTGGTTGTGCCCAGGTGCAACGGTCCTTATATATTCATAGGCAGTAAAACTAACATTTGCTTCTCTGAGTAGCAGGTACACATCTCTTAAGTTGCCTTCCATCCTGATCTCAGGAAAGAAAAAGGGATTGTCTCTGCCCTAGCCGTGCAGCAACACAGAATCTACATTTGGATATGTGAAGATTCCACCTTTGTACCCAAAGTGCCTGAACTACTTATTGCCAGGTGTCTGGAGAGCATTTGGGAAGTCTGACCTGTTCTAATGACTACCCTAGGCATCCTAGGAGGCAGTGTGTATGTTATGTATGCTGCTAGGTGACACTTTGTTCTGACTCAGTATGCCTGTTGTTATGTCACACCCCCCTTTAGGATGAAGAGGAGCAAGAATAATGTATTTTGTAAGGGATATCTGATGCTAAAGAAATGGCATGGTGCTTTTTAAACAATACAGAGACTTGAAAATACTTCCGTTCTCAAAAAAAAACCAAAATCAACAAGCAGTGTTTAGGGTGGAAGTGCCATTTCAGCTAAACAAACTCTGTGCTGTCCCTGTAAAACCTGTTGTCTCTCCTGGTGCAGTGCAGGAGCCTTAACAAACTGATGCTATGGGGAGCAGAGCATGATGCCTGCTGCTTGACATCAGCTGCACCAGAACAAGCTGATGTCTCCTGCATGGACATCCTTTCAGCCTAGTGCTGAAGTAGAGTACGCTTCTGCTGGTCTTTTTTTTTTTTTTTTTTTTTTTTTTTAGTTGGCTTTTCAGATGTTAATGTGTTAAGCCTGTGTAATAGTGCTTACTCCAAATGTGTGCTTATGTTCTTAGCTGCTTCTTCCAAGGAGTGTGGAATGGTCTTTGACTGTCTAAGTGTCTGAGATCTAATTGTGGAGAACAAAATCTTTTCTTGTTAATTTTCTTTTTTTTCTTTTCTTTTAGTTGCTGAGTCAGGGAAGTGTGGCAAAGTTTGTGCCCAAATATAGCCTTGTTGTTGAACTTAGTGAGACAGGATCCCACAGAAGAAGCTTTCGTGATCCCAATGGTGTGACGGTAGCTTATGTTAGCGAGGCACATGAGCACAATGGATGTCTTTACCTGGGCTCCTTCCGGTCTCCATTTATTTGCAGACTTAGTCTTCAGCATGTTTAACTGTCCATCCATGATAAAGTGCCACTGTCCTCTAATATTCCAGAGGTACGAAGGAAGCACGTGCTTGAGGCAGCGTGTGACCAAGGACAAAAAGTGAAAGACAGTCTGTTAACGTGCAGTAGTACTGTTCTGTTGCCCTAGGAAAAGGTACAACTTGCTGTACCTGACCTCTTCTTTGGTTTGACTGCTCTTGCTTTGGAGTTGACATGCATAATTATTACTATCTGAGGAGCATGGTGGGGTATTTTCGTACGGTTATATGCCCCTTAAAGAAAATCCATTGCTTTTCCACACCCAGCCCTGTTTGGAGTCATCTTAGACATCATCTGTCACCTGTAGTGCAACTGTATGTCTGAAGATGAATGTGGACTGGAAGGGCCCCTGTAAAATCTAGCGATAGTGGCCATGGAAGGCTTTGGTGGACAATCTTGGAATGCAGTAGTAGCTCATGGATGCTTTCTGGCGTCTCCAGAGGAGATGGTTTACTTCATCTGTTAACAGATACTCCGCTTGGTAAATCCAGAGAATGCTTTTCTGTCAACTACTACAAAGGCAAGACTGTTCTGTTACATTTTAAATAAGAAGTTTTGCATCTTGAAGAAGGGGTTACTTCAGCTGCTCTGTGATTTGGTGGATTGATTCCTGCTCTGGGACTGAAGACTTTGTTGCTCTCTCTTCTTCTGCCCCTGGGTGACAGTCAAACATAAACTTACGTTATTGCTCCACTTCCTCCCCTTTGAAAAGGCAATACTCAAGATTTGCTTGATCTAGAATGAAAAGCACCAGAGAAGGGGCAGATGATGTTAAAAACGTCATCTGCTTTCACTGGCCTTCTGCGCTTGTCTTTATTAATGGAGGGGTATGCAAATGGCAGTGATTCTTTTCTGTCCGTGCTTCTGTCCCCTTGTTCTGTGTTACTAGCAGGCTGCAGCAGTCCTGTGGTAAGTAGCGGATGGTTGCTGGGTCAGGCTGACTTGTTCCTGTCCAGGCCAGGGGCTGCAAGCCCTTTTGCTTAACCTGGTGGTTCCTGGATTCGGGAGGGAGCTCAGTAAGCGGCAAAAGAAGCCTAGTAGCTGAGTTGCTGCAGGCTCTGACCTTTGGTCCAGCTGAGCTCTACCTGAATAGTTTGTGGGCAGAGATGGAGTGATCCTGTGGTAAGTTGGGCAGGCTGGAGAGGTGTGACTGCCTGAGCGGGGACAGACTTGTTGCTGTGTGAGCTCTGAGGAAGGGCTGAGAGGCGGGGGGCGGGATGAGAGGTGGGGGGCGGGACAGAGAGGTGGGGGGGCGGGATGAGAGGTGGGGGGCGGGATGAGAGGTGGGGGGCGGGATGAGAGGTGGGGGGGCGGGACAGAGAGCTGGGGGGGCGGGACAGAGAGCCGGGGGGGCGGGACAGAGAGCCAGGAGGGCGGGACAGAGAGGCAGGGGGAGGGACAGAGAGGCAGGGGGCGGGATGAGAGGGAGGGAGGGCAAAACAGAGAGCCGGGGGGCGGGACAGAGAGGCGGGGGCGGGATGAGAGGCAGGGGGCGGGACAGAGAGCTGGGGGGCGGGACAGAGAGCTGGGGGGGCGGGACAGAGAGCTGGGGAGGCGGGACAGAGAGCTGGGGGGGCGGGACAGAGAGCCAGGAGGGCGGGACAGAGAGGCAGGGGGCGGGATGAGAGGCGGGGCAGGATAAGAGGCAGGGGGCGGGATGAGAGGCAGGGGGTGGGATGAGAGGCAGGGGGCGGGACAGAGAGGTAGGGGGTGGGATGAGAGGCGGGGTGGGATAAGAGGCAGGGGGCGGGATGAGAGGCAGGGGGCGGGATGAGAGGTGGGGGGCGGGATGAGAGGTGGGGGGGCGGGACAGAGAGGTGGGGGGCGGGATGAGAGGCAGGGGGCGGGACAGAGAGCTGGGGGGGCGGGACAGAGAGCCAGAGGGCGGGACAGAGAGGCAGGGGGCGGGATGAGAGGCGGGGTGGGATAAGAGGCAGGGGGCGGGATGAGAGGCAGGGGGCGGGACAGAGAGGCTGGGGGCGGGATGAGAGGCAGGGGGCGGGATGAGAGGTGGGGGGGGACAGAGAGGCAGGGGGCGGGATGAGAGGCAGGGAGGGCAAACCAGAGAGCCGGGGGGCGGGACAGAGAGCCGGGGGGGCGGTATGAGAGATGGGGGGGCGGGACAGAGAGGTGGGGGGGCGGGACAGAGAGGCAGGGGGCGGGACAGAGAGGCAGTGTTGTCCCAAAAATCAGGATTCTTTCACCCGGTGTGCAAAAAAGCCGATTAACACACAGAGTCGAGGTATTTGTTTATTTCATGTCTGCGCAGAGATGGGCGCTAGGTGGTAACTCCACAAAGCCGGCACGCCTGGTTAACACGCGGTAAAGCATTTTATACCTTTCGAGCAACAGTTATCAGTATTTTTACAGTTTTGCTTAGTTACTCTCGTTCCTATTGGTTCTCGCAAGTCTCATCTCCACTTAAAGTCGCAGTGTCCTCCTTTTTTACAGCGCATGTTCTGTGAGGAAGGGGCTTCTGTTGGTAGGGGGCTCTCCCTACCCAAGGGTGGGTTTTCTAGTACGTTAATTAGGATAGTTCACTCACAGTTCAAGTAGCTCTTTGGTTGCCCCTGTGCTTATCTTGGTATGTCTTTACCCACTGGCTTACTTATGGTGTCATCTTGTTTCTCTTCTCAAGGTCACGCCTCGTTAACTAAATAGCATCCTTTGCTTTTGTTCTCGCATATCTCCAACAATTCCCCCCTTTGAGACTTAGATAAATAGTTCTTATTTAAAATAAGTCTCACTTAGATATTTTCATTCTAAAATGTCAGTCTCTGGGAGATTTCAAAATTTTCCAAAACTGCTCATAGGTTCCTTCCCATTGACATATGTCTCGCTGGAATTTTTCCCTGTCCTTTATAGGGAAGTTTTCAAGTTTGAGGGATTTATCTCCCTCTGTCGTGAGCGTACATACCCTGGATGATTGCATTAGAGCAATTTGCTTCATCATGTGCCAAACCTTAAAATACAGTATGATTATAAGCAGTAAACATAAACATGTTAGTGATAACAAGATCACAACAGGGTGCAGCATGAGATTAAGAATGTCTGTTGTCTTGGGTGACCATCCAAGGAAGGCTTCCCACCACCTATGTTCTCCAACTTTCTTCACCCGGTCCAAAACACGATGTCTCTCTTCTGTGTCATGGTGAACGGTGATTAAAGTCCTTTGTCCCTCTTCTCGGGCACGTTCCAGCCACTGGCGTAGATCATTATGTTGTAAAAATTTTTTTCACCAGTGTGAGATCCCTCCCAATGGAAGTAAACAATAGATCCTTAACTAAAGTATAATTGGACTGTATTAGCTGATAAGTCGTAACCGGAGCTGAGTAGTTGAAATCACATCCTCTAATGTTAGTAAAGTTACAAATGCAAGTATTTGTGTGATTATTTATCCCGACAGTCATATTATCTACAACTATAAAATTACATAGAGTTCTTATACACACACATCCTTTCCCAATATATAAGTACAGTTCCAGGGATTTCTTTTGGATGTATCTCGAAGTGACAAACATTTTGCTCAGTGTCAAGACAAATGTCTTGAGCTTTGATGGTATTACTTTCGCAAATAAATCCCTGTTTTTCCCGTACCGTACATGCACCAACTTCAACAGTCTGCCATTTGTTATTGTCTCGTTGTGCCCATACTCTGTGCTCTAGTGGATAAAGCACAGTCCCGTTGTGATTTAAGCCTAACGCAATGGTCGGGTAGATGGTTTTTACCGATGCATTCTGTATGGTTACAACAAAGGCCGTGGCTTTGTTATTGATAGGATTGTGAGTGAAATTGTCCAGATACCACCATGATTGGAATTCTCTTTCAAATGCAGTTGCCTTTTCCCAGATTATTTTCTGAATTTCGGTAGGTAAGGTGCCATCTTCACCTTCTCTTACAATTGCTGCTATTGTATATTGCACCCACAGTTGAGCTTGGATGCAACTAAGAGCTAGCGAAATATTGTTTTGGGCTATACCAAGTGCATCTATGATTAATTGGTGGTCCTTTTCATTAACCCTTTCCCAGTGAGGCAATATATCAGACAACAGCCATTGATGAGTTCCTAAAGCTGACAGGGAGGATCGCAATGGATGTTCTCATTTTTTTAGATCATGTGTGGCTGTACTGAGTTTGTCTGCAAGTACTTCAGCATCTATGCTGTTTAAGACTCCCAATCCTGTCCCTAGGATACCAGTTATGTCTCTTTTTACTCGATTTGGAAGGGTAAGAGACCGCCCATGTAACCACGCTAACCATCCTGTATAGGATGTACTTATGAATGGTGAACAGGCTGGTTTAACTGCAGAGATATTAATCTGCATTGATAGTTCTACCCGTTTGAGGGACCACGATGGATTAAACAAAAGTCGTTGTTGTCCAACCCTTTTAATGACATATGGTCCAATTCTAGTTATCTGGGGGGTTAGAGTTATCTCTTTTTCTGAATTAGCCAACGGACCTTCTTCTCTTGTGGGGGTGGGGTTCTGTTTTGTAGTTGTAATTTCTAACTTAAACTTAAATGACAGTGCAGTTTGGTTTTTTCCTGCCCTTTTATCAGCCCACAGACATATTACAAACATTGGTTGGGTCAAGGTGAAATTGTGCCAACATTCTCTCTCTCGGTTCTGATTTGAACATATCACACTCGTTCGACTTGGGCCATTATAGATATCTCTTACAGTAATTTGAGAGGCTTTTTTATAACTCGTTCTGTTAATCATTCGGCATCCTACCTTAATCTCTTTCCCTTGTTTTGCCCTAAGTTGGGGGGTCCTATGAGGGGCTCCCTCCTGGTCCCAACCCCACTCGTTTTCCAAAAATATTTCATTACCGTGCATAACTACCGTGGATAAGTTTAAGCCATTTATCTTTGATTTCTGCCCCATACTACCAGTGTATCCAATATGTGCTTGTGTCCATGGCCATCGTGTTGTGTTCACACAGGTACCCAAGAGCACCAACACTAGTAATTTCAGGTTAATTTTTGTCAGACACTCCTTAGTCATTATTAATCCGTTATGCATATGAGTGTTATATTCAGTATTCCTTTCATGCAACTCTATTAGTGAAACAATCCGTGTTACTATGATCAATATTATAACTAGAGATAGTTCCTTAGCCCGTAGAGTTTTTAGAAAATCTTAGCTTCAGTGCTCCTATTGATACCGATGTCCACGATTCCTCTGGGGGAGCTTCCTTCACCCTCGTATAGTGGATCCAGGAGCTAATCCCTTCTACTTTTACTGCGGTGTATGTGGTCAAGAGCACGAGGTAAGGTCCCTTCCATTTTTCTTTTAGTGGTTCATCTTTCCAGGTCTGGATGTAAACCAGATCTCTGGGCTTAAAGTTATGTACCGGAGAGTCCAAAGGAAGCGGAGCCCGCTGGTTGAGATATCTGTGTAAAGAGGATAATACCCGCGAGAGAGAGAGCAAATAATCTTTTAAAATTTCTTCACCTTTAATGTGTATCTGATCACTCCGGTTACCCACCTCAGTGACGGGATACGGTTTTCCATACAATATTTCAAAGGGGCTTATCCCTTCCCTCACTCGAGGAGTAATCCTAATTCTCATCAAGGCAATCGGTAGAATGTCTACCCATTTCAGTTGGGTTTCTTGACCTAATTTAGAGATTTGTCTTTTAAGGGTCTGATTCATCCTTTCTACCTTCCCACTGGACTGTGGTCTCCAAGGGGTATGCAGATCCCACTTCATCCCAAGGAATTTAGATACCCCCTGGATTATTTCCAAAATAAAGTGAGGTCCTTTGTCTGAGGATAATCCCTCAGGTACTCCAAATCTGGGGATTATTTCTTTTAGTAGTATCCTAATTACTTCCCTAGCCCTATTGTTGCGACAAGGGAAAGCCTCAGGCCATCCAGAAAATGTATCCACTAGAACAAGTAGATACTTATACTGTCTGCACTTTGGTAGTTCAGAGAAATCTATTTGCCAGTATTCCCCAGGGGTTATTCCTCTTTTTACGTCACCTCCTGGCGGCTTTCTTTGTATTTTGGGATCATTTACACAAGTTTCATCTCTTTGCTATTATATCTGCATTTGTCTGCATTTTTGGCCCTACAGCGTATCTCTTTAACACCGCTTATCATAGCATTGGACCCCATGTGAATTTCTTCATGTAGTTTCTTGAGGAGAGCTTCCATCATTTTTTTTAATTTCATCAAAACTACTCCGACACTCTGGAGTCCATTCTAACAACTCCCCCGGGCCCTTTGTGGCTGCGTATATGGGTTTGGCTAGGAGTCCAAACTTGGGGATCCACATCCAGCAGAATCCGGCCATTCCCAGAAACCCCCTTAGCTGCTTTTTTGGTTTTGGTACTGCTATTCGGCATATAGCCTCCTTCCTTTCTTCCCCTAGTGCTCGTTGTCCTTTTGATATATTAAAACCAAGATACCGGACTTGCTTCTTAGCAATTTGGGCCTTCTTCTTCGAGACCCTGTATCCAGCCAGTCCCAGAAAGTTTAGCAGGCTTACTGTAGCTTCTGTACAAGTCTGTTCAGTATCTGCTCCAATTAAGATATCATCCACATACTGTAAGAGAGTAACATTATCATTATTAGTTCGCCATTGTTCTAATTCTTTGGCCGGTACTTCACCGAACAAAGTGGGACTATTTTTAAATCCCTGGGGAAGAACGGTCCAACACAGTTGTCCTTTCCTTCCAGTAGTCGGATTCTCCCATTCAAAAGCAAAGAGTGTTTGACTCTGTTCATCCACTGGAATGCAGAAGGCGACATCTTTTAGGTCCAACACTGTAAAATAGGCATTGTTTTCGGGTACAGATGCTAACAAAGTATAAGGGTTAGACACCGTAGGATGTATGTCTTTGGTTATCCAATTTATAGCCCTCAAGTCCTACACTAATCGGTAATCCTGGGAGTGAGGCTTTCTCACCAATAAAATCGGTGTATTGTATTCAGATTGACATTCTCTGAGCAGTCCATATTGAATAAAGGTATTTGTCAGGGCTTCGAGGCCCTTGAGAGCTTCCAGCCTAATAGGATGTTGATGCACCCTTACTGGTTTTGCCCCCTCTTTTAGTTCTACCTTAATCGGACTCACTTTTTTGCTTTACCTGGGTTTTTTGAAGCCCATACCAGGGGAATTACCGCACTTAATACAGCGTCTGGAATATTCTCTTCAATTTCTTCTGATGTTTCATCTGTCAGCAAGCAGATCTGAGCTCTCCAGGCAGTTTCAGGCGGGATATGGAGCTGTACAGCATTCTTAGAAAAGGTTACTTGTGCATTTAGTTTGCATAATAAATCTCACCCCAGTAAAGGTAGGGGGCATTCTGGCATGTATAGAAACTCACGAATTAATTTAGCTCCCCCAGTTGTGCATTCCATTGGTTGTAAAAATGGCCTTAACATTCTTCTTCCCTTTGCCCCAACAATAGGTATAGTTACTTTACTTAGAGGTCCTTTACAACTGCTGACTACTGAATGAGTAGCCCCACTGTCAATTAAAAAAATCTGTGGTCTCGTTCCCCAGCTTAACTGGAACCAGGGGATCAGCTGGGGAGACTTTAATGTTCTCCCCCGGTCCCCTTCATTCATTGTCTGAATCTTCTAACATAATAAGATTAGCATTTTCTATATGATCCCGTTCCTTTGGCCTCTTTCGTTTCGGGTGCTCATTTTTCCGGTGTCCCTCCTGTTTACAGACCGCACACTGATTTAGCCCTAAAGGGGTTCGTTTTTGCGGACCTCTTCCCTGCATTATTCCACCACATCCTCCTCTTCCTTTGCTTTTTTCTCTACCCTTCCCTTCAACATCATTTCCATTTATCGCTGCTGCCAGCAAAGATGCGTGCAACTTTATTTTGTTCTGTTTTTCTTTTCTTTCCCTCTCATCTCGATTGTCATAAACCTCATACGCTATCTCTGTCAATTGTGAGATTGACATTCCCCCAGCTCCATCAACTTTCTGCAACTTTCTCCTTATATCCTGAGTCGACTACCCAATAAACAACATATATTGAACATCCTCTGATTTGCCTTATCATCCGGATTCAAGTCCATCCATTTTCTAGCTGCCTCACATAGCCTTTTGTAAAAGGCAGATGGATTTTCCTCCGGACCCTGCCTTACCTCATAAAGCTTAGACACATTCTTCGATTTAGGCACTCCATGCTGAACCCCATATAGTATCAGCTGCTGATACTGCTTCAGTTGAACCCTCGTTCCCCCCCCATTAGGATCCCATTCTGGGTCCCTTTTAGTAGGTAGGAACTCCTCAGAATCTTCTTGCCTGTTTCTCCTTCCCCCTTCTTCCCTGGCCCTTTCAATCACCATTCTCTTTTCCTCTGCCGTAAAGAACGTATTTAGCAGAGCCTGTCTATCTCCCCAGTTGGGATTATGTGTTAACATTATAGCTTCTAATAGTTGATGTATTCCGTCAGGGTTTCCCCTATAGGATCCAACAGATTGTTTCCAATTTAACAGGTCAGAGGTAGCGAATGGAACATGTACAAAAACCAGCAGTCCTTCTGGTCCCACCGCCTGTCTCAGGGGAGCCTGTACAACTGGTTGAGTGTGCCCCCTAGTCCGGCTGGAAATGGGGCTAAAGTTCTCATTGCCCGATTGTAAATTAGGATCAATTATCGATTGTCCGGCACTATTTTTGTATGAAGGTGGGGCTGTCGGGACTAACAGTTGCACATCTTTCTGCTCTTCTCCCCCTGCAATCTTTCTATCATCACAGCCTATGCAACAAGCACTCTCCTTTTTCTCAGAAGCTGTATACATCACTAGGTCAGTCTTTAGCTTACATTTTTTCTGAATATCAGGTTTTCTGTATAAAGTCATAAAAGCATCAACATAAGGCACTTCATCCCATTTCCCCGTCCGACGGCAAAACGACATCAATTGTCGTATAGTATTATAGTTTACCGATCCATTTTCTGGCCAGACCTCATCATCACCCAATTTATAATTTGGCCACCACTGATTACAATATCTTTTCATTTTATCTTTAGTCATCGGATCTCCCCCAAACTTATTCCAATTTTTCAAAATACACCCCAAAGGGCTACAGGGAGGAATCGTGGATTGGCTTGCTCCCATTTTAACTGAATTTACCTATTTGCCGGCTTTGACTCCCTTGGTCGGTAATTACCCTTCTGACCCCTTTAGTCAGTAGTTACCACTCTGACCCCCCTTGGTCAGTATGCGCACTCAGTTCTGACCCCCCTGGTCAATTAAGGCACCCCTTGCCGAACGTCTACGTGCGACTTTATGCGCCCCACCAGCGACTTGATGCGCACTCGGCTCTGACCCCCCTGGTCAATTACGGCACCCCTTGCCGAGCGTCTACGTGCGACTTTACCCTTTCACCTCCCATGGGAGTCATTGAATTTGTAATTAAATTTTATACTCACCAATCCAAGGATTCATTCCCCTTTCACCCTGATACAAATATCTCTGGTCGGCGTTGCACCTTTGAGTCGCTTGTCGCCCCGGCTTCGGAGGGAGTCCGGAGGAGTCCCCGATCAATAGGTCGGTGCGCGCTGGAGCTCAGTCCGGGCCGGTCCGCTGTCGGGGACGGCAAGACGATCCGGGCAAGGCCTTATGGCTGTCCCATCTGGGTCGCCAAAATGTTGTCCCAAAAATCAGGATTCTTTCACCCGGTGTGCAAAAAAGCCGATTAACACACAGAGTCGAGGTATTTGTTTATTTCATGTCTGCGCAGAGATGGGCGCTAGGTGGTAACTCCACAAAGCCAGCACGCCTGGTTAACACGCAGTAAAGCATTTTATACCTTTCGAGCAACAGTTATCAGTATTTTTACTGTTTTGCTTAGTTACTCTCGTTCCTATTGGTTCTCGCAAGTCTCATCTCCACTTAAAGTCGCAGTGCCCTCCTTTTTTACTGCGCATGTTCTGTGAGGAAGGGGCTTCTGTTGGTAGGGGGCTCTCCCTACCCAAGGGTGGGTTTTCTAGTACGTTAATTAGGATAGTTCACTCACAGTTCAAGTAGCTCTTTGATTGCCCCTGTGCTTATCTTGGTATTTCTTTACCCACTGACTTACTTATGGTGTCATCTTGTTTCTCTTCTCAAGGTCACGCCTCGTTAACTAAATAGCATCCTTTGCTTTTGTTTCTCGCATATCTCCAACAGCAGGGGCGGGATGAGAGGCAGGGAGGGCGGGACAGAGAGCTGGGGGGGCGGGACAGAGAGGTGGGGGGGCGGGACAGAGAGGCAGGGGGAGGCACAGAGAGGCAGGGGGGCGGGATTAGAAGCAGGGAGGGCGGGACAGAGAGACAGGGCGGGACAGAGAGCCAGGGGCGGGACAGAGAGCTGGGGGTCGGGACAGAGAGACAGGGGTCGGGACAGATTGGCAGGGGGCGGGACAGAGAGGCAGGGGCGGGACAGAGAGATGGGGCGGGACAGAAAGGCAGGGGCGGGATGAGAGGCAGGGAGGGTGGGACAGAGACACGGGGGCAGGACAGAGAGACGGGGGGCAGGACAGTGGCAGGGGCGGGACAGAGAGACAGGGGCGGGACAGAGAGGCTGGGGCGGGACAGAGAGGCAGGGGGCGGGAAAAAGAGATGGGGCAGGATGAGAGAGATGGGGGCGGGAAGAGACGGGGGCGCGGGAAAAGGACTTCAGGGTTAACACCAAAGTTGACAGTGAGGCAATCCTGTTCAACAAAAGTCTGACCCAAACTTGCCAGATTGTCTCTACACAGTTGTAAGCTCCTGGAACAACAGAGAAGGGATTTGAAAAGGAAATTTAGCCTTATTCCATTTAGCCTTGCTTTAGGAGATGGCAATCACTAGTTTCTTCCCTCTCAGCTTTTTACAAAGAGACTTTTCTTACAAACCGGTTACGGACAAGTCACCATGGTACCTGGCGTAGGCACTCGTTGGCAACTAAAGCATCAGGAGAAACATCTGTCTGATGACACGCTGGGCACCTATCTGCCTCAGATTCCAGCTGTGCTCTTCTACTACCTCTCAAGAATCGGAATCGTCCAAATAGTTTTTAGCCAAACTAAGGAAATTTGCGGGGTTCCAATCAATTATAAAAACCCGTATATGATGAATGGGTGAAGATGGTCTTGAATTGAGAGCACGAAGCTGCAAATATTCAACAGTGTAAAAAATTGCTAGCATGCAGCAAAGAACTGGACAGTTTTGATATTTCCCTCTCGTAACATTTGGAGAGGTAGACTAGGCCGTGTCTTGATGTTTCGGCTAGTCTTTTTTCCACTCTCCAGTACAGTGAGAAGGCCCCAAGCTCAAGCTTCATGAATAAAACCCATCTCAAAAAACCATTACCAGGCTCGACTTCTGAAGGTTTTAACCACCTCTCCCCTGGAGAAGAAGGTGCATTAAATGCCTAACTAGCCCTTTGTTGCAGACCACACTAAGGCACCAGAGATGCCTATGGAAGTCTGGAGGAGAGACAGGGCTGTGGACAAACTAAATGCCTTCAGTATCCAATACTCTAATCCCCTGCACAATGAGGCACTCTTCTCAGACTCGTCCTTCCCCATGGAAGGAGGATTTCACTAGATACCTCACAAGGGAAAAAAGCTTGCTGCCTTTTTTTCTCCCTTTAGACGCTTTCCTCTTCAGGGTATACTTCAGTATTAAACAGAACTGGGAAGAAAGTCATTGCGTTCTCTCCTATTGCTGCTTTCACAAGATCAGCTGTGATGTTTTAAATTAACAAACATGGGACTAACACATTCGTCGCAAGAACTCTGTCCACAGCAGGCAAGAGCAACTGCACCGGTCATTGTAGCGTTACAAATGAGACAGAACAACTCATCTGGAATAGGATCGGAGGAGGAGGAGGAGGAGGAGGAGGAGGAGGAGGAGGAGGGCCTCTCCGGTAAAGAGGGAGGCTTTTCCTTCTTTCCTCTAGCATAAGCTTCCCTGGAGCGGGGGTGGGGAAGGAAAAAGAAAAAAGTTAAAGATGGGTAAAGGAAAACTTTTCTAGGCTTTGGATTTTATCCAAGGAAGGTAAGAGATGGAATTCTTCTCGCTCCACAGGAGCCTTCTAAAATGTAGGCATTTAGTTTAAACCACTTCCCTGGAGCCACACCACTACAAGAGGGAGGGGGGAACAACTTCCCTTCTGCAGAACTCTCCCATTCCTTGCATCAACTACGAAATTACCTCCGACTACAACAATCATTTCTCCACAGCTCCAAATCAGCTGAAATGAATCCCACCTCTCCGTCGCCAGATGGGAAATGGCAATTGCAGGCGCAGGATGAAGTTAGCCTCCTACTCATTACATTTGAGAACTGCAAGAAGTCTACCTTACAGCTGCTACAAAAGGAGATCCCTGACAGAAAAACACAAGTGCTACCGAGTGCATTGTCAAACAGCCACTGCTGTCAGCACCCAGGAGGATTCTCTTACTTTAGTGCAACAGGAAAACTTCACTCTCTTTCACACATGGGATCGGATAAAAGGCAGAGACGGGGGAAGCCTCAGCCCGACAGCTACTTGTTCAAGTTTGCCAGAAGCCTTTGAAACATGAACAGAAGCAAAAGGCGCTTTCAAAGAGAACCACTCCCCTCCAAACACTACCAAAATGGTTGCCAGAAAGACGCATTCTTAGCGTACCACCACTTCAAGCAACTGCCAGGGGCATCGACAGCAGCACCACCCTCGTTTAAGACTACAAAGCATCACAGATAGGAAGGTTAAGATACAACGACAAGGCTTCCTCCCCCGTAATTACAGACGCTGGCCAACTTGCTTGCATTGCCACGCAGACATTTACGCGTGCTTTCTCTCGTTCCCTTTTGGGTCAGTCCCATTAATTCCATACTTACGCATGAAGAGTTGGTATCGCATATTTGCCAGCGTTTGTCACCAGAGCGCCCTTGGGATTGGGAGCTTTCACCTCCAGCATCAAACTCCTTGGAAACCCTGTGCTCTTCTTCGTTCCGGGAACACGCTCAAAATCTTTCTCCTGTTAAGCAAAGAAATGCAGACATAGCTCACCTCAAGACCCACACCTCAAAGGACATTTCAATGATTCTTTCAAGCACCAAAAGCCTTTCATCCTCTCCTTTTACCTCGCCTCAGGCTTCCTCGACTGAAAGACTTCTTTTCCTCACTGAATAGAGCCGGGATGCTCCAAAGCCTTGAGCAGGGTTTTGAACTCAGTCGACATGCTTGGGCTTAACTGCCGGGTCCTTAAGGGTGCAACATCCCTTGGCTCACCACCCACCCCGAGAACAGACACAAACCCGCTCCTCCTCCAAAGCGCAATTCACAGTGAGGGCTCCATTCAGGGCTCTCACTCACTCACGGCACAAACCGCTAGACGTGAAGGCTGAATTCAGACCTCACGCAGATACATTCAGTCACTAACATGCAATACCGGCATCAAGACGTGACGGCAGCATCGTAGCTTTGATTTTCTCTTCGGCGGAAGCATTGGCTTCAGCCACACTGCCAGTCTCCTTAACGCCTAACTAGTTGACACACCCAGTAGAAACACACTGAAGCCCACACAGCCAAAGACAACACCACTCACCCAAGCCTCTAAAGAGCAGCACAACGCTAGCCGAGCTCGCAGGAAAACACCTGCTTCTACAAAACAGAGTTGGGCTGAAGATGTTCTGGGCAGTCCTTGCGCCATCACAGGCTCTTTACGTGCCTGGCACCCTGCCTGAAAAGAGCATTCGGGGGCACTCAAAACCTTAGGCTCTCTTTGGACCTTCCACAAAGACTTGGGTAACCAATCCCATTTGCTTCCAAGTGCACTGAAGCTATGTCTAGAAAGAATTGCACTCTCCACTCTTTTTCAACTGACTTTTAAGCTCCAGACCAGTTGGAAGAGAAGACGGCCACTGGACAGTGGAGGGACAAAGAGGTGTGCAAGTAGCATTATGGACATTTGGCAGCATTACAAGGACACGCAAGGCAGGAGTCGGGGAACTTGGTTTTGCTTGCTGACATTCAGCTGCAGACACAGAAGCGTGAAAAGGAATCAAGCTTTTTAGGATCCCTCAGCAAGACAAAAGATTCTCTTCACTAGAAATTTGACCATCACGTGCTGTAGGCACTCCAAACTGTGTGTTTCCCCGCTACTAACTGCATGGGGAAAAGACGCGGGTGTGGGAAAAAGACGGGGGCACGGGGAAAGACGGGGGCGTGGGAAAAGACAGGGCGCGGGAACTGACGGGGGCGCGGGAACCAATGGGGGCGTGGGAACCAATGGGGGTGTGGGAACCAATGGGGGCGTGGGAACCGAGGGGGCGTGGGAACCGAGGGGGTCGCGGGAACCGAGGGGGGCGTGGGAACCAATGGGGGCGCGGGAACCGACAGGGGCATGGGAACCAATGGGGGCGCGGGAACCAAGCGGGGCGTGGGAACCGAGGGGGGCGTGGGAACCAATGGGGGCGCGGGAACCGACGGGGCGTGGGAACCGATGGGGACGCGGGAACCGAGGGGGGCGTGGGAACTGACGGGGGCGTGGGAACCAATGGGGGCACGGGAACCGACGGGGGCGTGGGAACTGAGGGGGGCGCGGGAACCGACGGGGGCGTGGGAACCGACGGGGCGCGGGAACAGACAGGAGCACGGGAAGAGACGGGAGCGCGGGAAGAGACTGGGGCGCAGGAAGAGACGCTGGCGTGGGAAGAGACGGGGGCGTGGGAAGAGACGGGGGCGCGGGAAAAGGACTTCAGTGTTAACACCAAAGTTGACAGTGAGGCAATCCTGTTCAACAAAAGTCTGACCCAAACTTGCCAGATTGTCTCTACAGAGTTGTAAGCTCCTGGAACAACAGAGAAGGGATTTGAAAAGGAAATTTAGCCTTATTCCATTTAGCCTTGCTTTAGGAGATGGCAATCACTAGTTTCTTCCCTCTCAGCTTTTTACAAAGAGACTTTTCTTACAAACCGGTTACGGACAAGTCACCATGGTACCTGGCGTAGGCACTCGTTGGCAACTAAAGCATCAGGAGAAACATCTGTCTGATGACACGCTGGGCACCTATCTGCCTCAGATTCCAGCTGTGCTCTTCTACTACCTCTCAAGAATCGGAATCGTCCAAATAGTTTTTAGCCAAACTAAGGAAATTTGCGGGGTTCCAATCAATTATAAAAACCCGTATATGATGAATGGGTGAAGATGGTCTTGAATTGAGAGCACGAAGCTGCAAATATTCAACAGTGTAAAAAATTGCTAGCATGCAGCAAAGAACTGGACAGTTTTGATATTTCCCTCTCGTAACATTTGGAGAGGTAGACTAGGCCGTGTCTTGATGTTTCGGCTAGTCTTTTTTCCACTCTCCAGTACAGTGAGAAGGCCCCAAGCTCAAGCTTCGTGAATAAAACCCATCTCAAAAAACCATTACCAGGCTCGACTTCTGAAGGTTTTAACCACCTCTCCCCTGGAGAAGAAGGTGCATTAAATGCCTAACTAGCCCTTTGTTGCAGACCACACTAAGGCACCAGAGATGCCTATGGAAGTCTGGAGGAGAGACAGGGCTGTGGACAAATTAAATGCCTTCAGTATCCAATACTCTAATCCCCTGCACAATGAGGCACTCTTCTCAGACTCGTCCTTCCCCATGGAAGGAGGATTTCACTAGATACCTGACAAGGGAAAAAAGCTTGCTGCCTTTTTTTTTCCCTTTAGACGCTTTCCTCTTCAGGGTATACTTCAGTATTAAACAGAACTGGGAAGAAAGTCATTGCGTTCTCTCCTATTGCTGCTTTCACAAGATCAGCTGTGATGTTTTAAATTAACAAACATGGGACTAACAGATTCGTCGCAAGAACTCTGTCCACAGCAGGCAAGAGCAACTGCACCGGTCATTGTAGCGTTACAAATGAGACAGAACAACTCATCTGGAATAGGATCGGAGGAGGAGGAGGAGGAGGAGGAGGAGGAGGACGGCCTCTGCGGTAAAGAGGGAGGCTTTTCCTTCTTTCCTCTAGCATAAGCTTCCCTGGAGCGGGGGTGGGGAAGGAAAAAGAAAAAAGTTAAAGATGGGTAAAGGAAAACTTTTCTAGGCTTTGGATTTTATCCAAGGAAGGTAAGAGATGGAATTCTTCTCGCTCCACAGGAGCCTTCTAAAATGTAGGCATTTAGTTTAAACCACTTCCCTGGAGCCACACCACTACAAGAGGGAGGGGGGAACAACTTCCCTTCTGCAGAACTCTCCCATTCCTTGCATCAACTACGAAATTACCTCCGACTACAACAATCATTTCTCCACAGCTCCAAATCAGCTGAAATGAATCCCACCTCTCCGTCGCCAGACGCGAAATGGCAATTGCAGGCGCAGGATGAAGTTAGCCTCCTACTCATTACATTGGAGAACTGCAAGAAGTCTACCTTACAGCTGCTACAAAAGGAGATCCCTGACAGAAAAACACAAGTGCTACCGAGTGCATTGTCAAACAGCCACTGCTGTCAGCACCCAGGAGGATTCTCTTACTTTAGTGCAACAGGAAAACTTCACTCTCTTTCACACATGGGATCGGATAAAAGGCAGAGACGGGGGAAGCCTCAGGCCGACAGCTACTTGTTCAAGTTTGCCAGAAGCCTTTGAAACATGAACAGAAGCAAAAGGCGCTTTCAAAGAGAACCACTCCCCTCCAAACACTACCAAAATGGTTGCCAGAAAGACGCATTCTTAGCGTACCACCACTTCAAGCAACTGCCAGGGGCATCGACAGCAGCACCACCCTCGTTTAAGACTACAAAGCATCACAGATAGGAAGGTTAAGATACAACGACAAGGCTTCCTCCCCCGTAATTACAGACGCTGGCCAACTTGCTTGCATTGCCACGCAGACATTTACGCGTGCTTTCTCTCGTTCCCTTTTGGGTCAGTCCCATTAATTCCATACTTACGCATGAAGAGTTGGTATCGCATATTTGCCAGCGTTTGTCACCAGAGCGCCCTTGGGATTGGGAGCTTTCACCTCCAGCATCAAACTCCTTGGAATCCCTGTGCTCTTCTTCATTCCAGGAACACGCTCAAAATCTTTCTCCTGTTAAGCAAAGAAATGCAGACATAGCTCACCTCAAGACCCACACCTCAAAGGACATTTCCATGATTCTTTCAAGCACCAAAACCCTTTCATCCTCTCCTTTTACCTCGCCTCAGGCTTCCTCGACTGAAAGACTTCTTTTCCTCACTGAATAGAGCCGGGATGCTCCAAAGCCTTGAGCAGGGTTTTGAACTCAGTCGACATGCTTGGGCTTAACTGCCGGGTCCTTAAGGGTGCAACATCCCTTGGCTCACCACCCACCCCGAGAACAGACACAAACCCGCTCCTCCTCCAAAGCGCAATTCACAGTGAGGGCTCCATTCAGGGCTCTCACTCACTCACGGCACAAACCGCTAGACGTGAAGGCTGAATTCAGACTTCACGCAGATACATTCAGTCACTAACATGCAATACCGGCATCAAGACGTGACGGTAGCATCGTAGCTTTGATTTTCTCTTCGGCGGAAGCATTGGCTTCAGCCACACTGCCAGTCTCCTTAACGCCTAACTAGTTGACACACCCAGTAGAAACACACTGAAGCCCACACAGCCAAAGACAACACCACTCACCCAAGCCTCTAAAGAGCAGCACAACGCTAGCCGAGCTCGCAGGAAAACACCTGCTTCTACAAAACAGAGTTGGGCTGAAGATGTTCTGGGCAGTCCTTGCGCCATCACAGGCTCTTTACGTGCCTGGCACCCTGCCTGAAAAGAGCATTCGGGGGCACTCAAAACCTTAGGCTCTCTTTGGACCTTCCACAAAGACTTGGGTAACCAATCCCATTTGCTTCCAAGTGCACTGAAGCTATGTCTAGAAAGAATTGCACTCTCCACTCTTTTTCAACTGACTTTTAAGCTCCAGACCAGTTGAAAGAGAAGACGGCCACTGGACAGTGGAGGGACAAAGAGGTGTGCAAGTAGCATTATGGACATTTGGCAGCATTACAAGGACACGCAACGCAGGAGTCGGGGAACTTGGTTTTGCTTGCTGACATTCAGCTGCAGACACAGAAGCGTGAAAAGGAATCAAGCTTTTTAGGATCCCTCAGCAAGACAAAAGATTCTCTTCACTAGAAATTTGACCATCACGTGCTGTAGGCACTCCAAACTGCGTGTTTCCCCGCTACTAACTGCATGGGGAAAAGACGCGGGTGTGGGAAAAAGACGGGGGCACGGGGAAAGACGGGGGCGTGGGAAAAGACGGGGTGCGGGAACCGACGGGAGCGTGGGAACAGACGGGGCGTGGGAACCGAGGGGGGCGTGGGAACTGACGGGGGCGTGGGAACTGAGGGGGGCACGGGAACCGACGGGGGCGTGGGAACTGAGGGGGGCGCGGGAACCGACGGGGGCGTGGGAACTGACGGGGCGCGGGAACAGACAGGAGCACGGGAAGAGACGGGAGCGCGGGAAGAGACTGGGGCGCAGGAAGAGACGCTGGCGTGGGAAGAGACGGGGGCGTGGGAAGAGACGGGGGCGCGGGAAAAGGACTTCAGTGTTAACACCAAGGTTGACAGTGAGGCAATCCTGTTCAACAAAAGTCTGACCCAAACTTGCCAGATTGTTTCTACAGAGTTGTAAGCTCCTGGAACAACAGAGAAGGGATTTGAAAAGGAAATTTAGCCTTATTCCATTTAGCCTTGCTTTAGGAGATGGCAATCACTAGTTTCTTCCCTCTCAGCTTTTTACAAAGAGACTTTTCTTACAAACCGGTTACGGACAAGTCACCATGGTACCTGGCGTAGGCACTCGTTGGCAACTAAAGCATCAGGAGAAACATCTGTCTGATGACACGCTGGGCACCTATCTGCCTCAGATTCCAGCTGTGCTCTTCTACTACCTCTCAAGAATCGGAATCGTCCAAATAGTTTTTAGCCAAACTAAGGAAATTTGCGGGGTTCCAATCAATTATAAAAACCCGTATATGATGAATGGGTGAAGATGGTCTTGAATTGAGAGCACGAAGCTGCAAATTTTCAACAGTGTAAAAAATTGCTAGCATGCAGCAAAGAACTGGACAGTTTTGATATTTCCCTCTCGTAACATTTGGAGAGGTAGACTAGGCCGTGTCTTGATGTTTCGGCTAGTCTTTTTTCCACTCTCCAGTACAGTGAGAAGGCCCCAAGCTCAAGCTTCATGAATAAAACCCATCTCAAAAAACCATTACCAGGCTCGACTGCTGAAGGTTTTAACCACCTCTCCCCTGGAGAAGAAGGTGCATTAAATGCCTAACTAGCCCTTTGTTGCAGACCACACTAAGGCACCAGAGATGCCTATGGAAGTCTGGAGGAGAGACAGGGCTGTGGACAAACTAAATGCCTTCAGTATCCAATACTCTAATCCCCTGCACAATGAGGCACTCTTCTCAGACTCGTCCTTCCCCATGGAAGGAGGATTTCACTAGATACCTGACAAGGGAAAAAAGCTTGCTGCCTTTTTTTTTCCCTTTAGACGCTTTCCTCTTCAGGGTATACTTCAGTATTAAACAGAAGTGGGAAGAAAGTCATTGCGTTCTCTCCTATTGCTGCTTTCACAAGATCAGCTGTGATGTTTTAAATTAACAAACATGGGACTAACAGATTCGTCGCAAGAACTCTGTCCACAGCAGGCAAGAGCAACTGCACCGGTCATTGTAGCGTTACAAATGAGACAGAACAACTCATCTGGAATAGGATCGGAGGAGGAGGAGGAGGAGGAGGAGGAGGAGGACGGCCTCTGCGGTAAAGAGGGAGGCTTTTCCTTCTTTCCTCTAGCATAAGCTTCCCTGGAGCGGGGGTGGGGAAGGAAAAAGAAAAAAGTTAAAGATGGGTAAAGGAAAACTTTTCTAGGCTTTGGATTTTATCCAAGGAAGGTAAGAGATGGAATTCTTCTCGCTCCACAGGAGCCTTCTAAAATGTAGGCATTTAGTTTAAACCACTTCCCTGGAGCCACACCACTACAAGAGGGAGGGGGGAACAGCTTCCCTTCGGCAGAACTCTCCCATTCCTTGCATCAACTACGAAATTACCTCCGACTACAACAATCATTTCTCCACAGCTCCAAATCAGCTGAAATGAATCCCACCTCTCCGTCGCCAGACGCGAAATGGCAATTGCAGGCGCAGGATGAAGTTAGCCTCCTACTCATTACATTTGAGAACTGCAAGAAGTCTACCTTACAGCTGCTACAAAAGGAGATCCCTGACAGAAAAACACAAGTGCTACCGAGTGCATTGTCAAACAGCCACTGCTGTCAGCACCCAGGAGGATTCTCTTACTTTAGTGCAACAGGAAAACTTCACTCTCTTTCACACATGGGATCGGATAAAAGGCAGAGACGGGGGAAGCCTCAGCCCGACAGCTACTTGTTCAAGTTTGCCAGAAGCCTTTGAAACATGAACAGAAGCAAAAGGCGCTTTCAAAGAGAACCACTCCCCTCCAAACACTACCAAAATGGTTGCCAGAAAGACGCATTCTTAGCGTACCACCACTTCAAGCAACTGCCAGGGGCATCGACAGCAGCACCACCCTCGTTTAAGACTACAAAGCATCACAGATAGGAAGGTTAAGATACAACGACAAGGCTTCCTCCCCCGTAATTACAGACGCTGGCCAACTTGCTTGCATTGCCACGCAGACATTTACGCGTGCTTTCTCTCGTTCCCTTTTGGGTCAGTCCCATTAATTCCATACTTACGCATGAAGAGTTGGTATCGCATATTTGCCAGCGTTTGTCACCAGAGCGCCCTTGGGATTGGGAGCTTTCACCTCCAGCATCAAACTCCTTGGAATCCCTGTGCTCTTCTTCATTCCAGGAACACGCTCAAAATCTTTCTCCTGTTAAGCAAAGAAATGCAGACATAGCTCACCTCAAGACCCACACCTCAAAGGACATTTCAATGATTCTTTCAAGCACCAAAAGCCTTTCATCCTCTCCTTTTACCTCGCCTCACGCTTCCTCGACTGAAAGACTTCTTTTCCTCACCGAATAGAGCCGGGATGCTCCAAAGCCTTGAGCAGGGTTTTGAACTCAGTCGACATGCTTGGGCTTAACTGCCGGGTCCTTAAGGGTGCAACATCCCTTGGCTCACCACCCACCCCGAGAACAGACACAAACCCGCTCCTCCTCCAAAGCGCAATTCACAGTGAGGGCTCCATTCAGGGCTCTCACTCACTCACGGCACAAACCGCTAGACGTGAAGGCTGAATTCAGACCTCATGCAGACACATTCAGTCACTAACACGCAATACCGGCATCAAGACGTGACGGTAGCATCGTAGCTTTGATTTTCTCTTCGGCGGAAGCATTGGCTTCAGCCACACTGCCAGTCTCCTTAACGCCTAACTAGTTGACACACCCAGTAGAAACACACTGAAGCCCACACAGCCAAAGACAACACCACTCACCCAAGCCTCTAAAGAGCAGCACAACGCTAGCCGAGCTTGCAGGAAAACACCTGCTTCTACAAAACAGAGTTGGGCTGAAGATGTTCTGGGCAGTCCTTGCGCCATCACAGGCTCTTTACGTGCCTGGCACCCTGCCTGAAAAGAGCATTCTGGGGCACTCAAAACCTTAGGCTCTCTTTGGACCTTCCACAAAGACTTGGGTAACCAATCCCATTTGCTTCCAAGTGCACTGAAGCTATGTCTAGAAAGAATTGCACTCTCCACTCTTTTTCAACTGACTTTTAAGCTCCAGACCAGTTGGAAGAGAAGACGGCCACTGGACAGTGGAGGGACAAAGAGGTGTGCAAGTAGCATTATGGACATTTGGCAGCATTACAAGGACACGCAAGGCAGGAGTCGGGGAACTTGGTTTTGCTTGCTGACATTCAGCTGCAGACACAGAAGCGTGAAAAGGAATCAAGCTTTTTAGGATCCCTCAGCAAGACAAAAGATTCTCTTCACTAGAAATTTGACCATCACGTGCTGTAAGCACTCCAAACTGCGTGTTTCCCCGCTACTAACTGCGTGGGGAAAAGACGGGGGTGCGGGAAAAAGACGGGGGCACGGGGAAAGACGGGGGCGTGGGAAAAGATGGGGTGCGGGAACCGAGGGGGTCGCGGGAACCAAGGGGGGCGTGGGAACCAATGGGGGCGCGGGAACCAAGCGGGGCGTGGGAACCGAGGGGGGCGCGGGAACCGAGGGGGGCACGGGAACCGACAGGGGCGTGGGAACCAATGGGGGCGCGGGAACCAAGCGGGGCGTGGGAACCGAGGGGGGCGTGGGAACCGAGGGGGGCGTGGGAACCGACGGGGCGTGGGAACCGATGGGGGCGCGGGAACCGAGGGGGGCGTGGGAACTGACGGGGGCGTGGGAACCAATGGGGGCACGGGAACCGACGGGGGTGTGGGAACCGAGGGGGGCGCGGGAACCGACGGGGGCGTGGGAACCGACGGGGCGCGGGAACAGACAGGAGCACGGGAAGAGACGGGAGCGCGGGAAGAGACTGGGGCGCAGGAAGAGACGCTGGCGTGGGAAGAGACGGGGGCATGGGAAGAGACGGGGGCGCGGGAAAAGGACTTCAGTGTTAACACCAAAGTTGACAGTGAGGCAATCCTGTTCAACAAAAGTCTGACCCAAACTTGCCAGATTGTCTCTACAGAGTTGTAAGCTCCTGGAACAACAGAGAAGGGATTTGAAAAGGAAATTTAGCCTTATTCAATTTAGCCTTGCTTTAGGAGATGGCAATCACTAGTTTCTTCCCTCTCAGCTTTTTACAAAGAGACTTTTCTTACAAACCGGTTACGGACAAGTCACCATGGTACCTGGCGTAGGCACTCGTTGGCAACTAAAGCATCAGGAGAAACATCTGTCTGATGACACGCTGGGCACCTCTCTGCCTCAGATTCCAGCTGTGCTCTTCTACTACCTCTCAAGAATCGGAATCGTCCAAATAGTTTTTAGCCAAACTAAGGAAATTTGCGGGGTTCCAATCAATTATAAAAACCCGTATATGATGAATGGGTGAAGATGGTCTTGAATTGAGAGCACGAAGCTGCAAATATTCAACAGTGTAAAAAATTGCTAGCATGCAGCAAAGAACTGGACAGTTTTGATATTTCCCTCTCGTAACATTTGGAGAGGTAGACTAGGCCGTGTCTTGATGTTTCGGCTAGTCTTTTTTCCACTCTCCAGTACAGTGAGAAGGCCCCAAGCTCAAGCTTCATGAATAAAACCCATCTCAAAAAACCATTACCAGGCTCGACTGCTGAAGGTTTTAACCACCTCTCCCCTGGAGAAGAAGGTGCATTAAATGCCTAACTAGCCCTTTGTTGCAGACCACACTAAGGCACCAGAGATGCCTATGGAAGTCTGGAGGAGAGACAGGGCTGTGGACAAACTAAATGCCTTCAGTATCCAATACTCTAATCCCCTGCACAATGAGGCACTCTTCTCAGACTCGTCCTTCCCCATGGAAGGAGGATTTCACTAGATACCTGACAAGGGAAAAAAGCTTGCTGCCTTTTTTTCTCCCTTTAGACGCTTTCCTCTTCAGGGTATACTTCAGTATTAAACAGAACTGGGAAGAAAGTCATTGCGTTCTCTCCTATTGCTGCTTTCACAAGATCAGCTGTGATGTTTTAAATTAACAAACATGGGACTAACACATTCGTCGCAAGAACTCTGTCCACAGCAGGCAAGAGCAACTGCACCGGTCATTGTAGCGTTACAAATGAGACAGAACAACTCATCTGGAATAGGATCGGAGGAGGAGGAGGAGGAGGAGGAGGAGGAGGAGGAGGAGGGCCTCTCCGGTAAAGAGGGAGGCTTTTCCTTCTTTCCTCTAGCATAAGCTTCCCTGGAGCGGGGGTGGGGAAGGAAAAAGAAAAAAGTTAAAGATGGGTAAAGGAAAACTTTTCTAGGCTTTGGATTTTATCCAAGGAAGGTAAGAGATGGAATTCTTCTCGCTCCACAGGAGCCTTCTAAAATGGAGGCATTTAGTTTAAACCACTTCCCTGGAGCCACACCACTACAAGAGGGAGGGGGGAACAGCTTCCCTTCTGCAGAACTCTCCCATTCCTTGCATCAACTACGAAATTACCTCCGACTACAACAATCATTTCTCCACAGCTCCAAATCAGCTGAAATGAATCCCACCTCTCCGTCGCCAGACGCGAAATGGCAATTGCAGGCGCAGGATGAAGTTAGCCTCCTACTCATTACATTTGAGAACTGCAAGAAGTCTACCTTACAGCTGCTACAAAAGGAGATCCCTGACAGAAAAACACAAGTGCTACCGAGTGCATTGTCAAACAGCCACTGCTGTCAGCACCCAGGAGGATTCTCTTACTTTAGTGCAACAGGAAAACTTCACTCTCTTTCACACATGGGATCGGATAAAAGGCAGAGACGGGGGAAGCCTCAGCCCGACAGCTACTTGTTCAAGTTTGCCAGAAGCCTTTGAAACATGAACAGAAGCAAAAGGCGCTTTCAAAGAGAACCACTCCCCTCCAAACACTACCAAAATGGTTGCCAGAAAGACGCATTCTTAGCGTACCACCACTTCAAGCAACTGCCAGGGGCATCGACAGCAGCACCACCCTCGTTTAAGACTACAAAGCATCACAGATAGGAAGGTTAAGATACAACGACAAGGCTTCCTCCCCCGTAATTACAGACGCTGGCCAACTTGCTTGCATTGCCACGCAGACATTTACGCGTGCTTTCTCTCGTTCCCTTTTGGGTCAGTCCCATTAATTCCATACTTACGCATGAAGAGTTGGTATCGCATATTTGCCAGCGTTTGTCACCAGAGCGCCCTTGGGATTGGGAGCTTTCACCTCCAGCATCAAACTCCTTGGAATCCCTGTGCTCTTCTTCATTCCGGGAACACGCTCAAAATCTTTCTCCTGTTAAGCAAAGAAATGCAGACATAGCTCACCTCAAGACCCACACCTCAAAGGACATTTCAATGATTCTTTCAAGCACCAAAAGCCTTTCATCCTCTCCTTTTACCTCGCCTCACGCTTCCTCGACTGAAAGACTTCTTTTCCTCACTGAATAGAGCCGGGATGCTCCAAAGCCTTGAGCAGGGTTTTGAACTCAGTCGACATGCTTGGGCTTAACTGCCGGGTCCTTAAGGGTGCAACATCCCTTGGCTCACCACCCACCCCGAGAACAGACACAAACCCGCTCCTCCTCCAAAGCGCAATTCACAGTGAGGGCTCCATTCAGGGCTCTCACTCACTCACGGCACAAACCGCTAGACGTGAAGGCTGAATTCAGACCTCATGCAGACACATTCAGTCACTAACACGCAATACCGGCATCAAGACGTGACGGTAGCATCGTAGCTTTGATTTTCTCTTCGGCGGAAGCATTGGCTTCAGCCACACTGCCAGTCTCCTTAACGCCTAACTAGTTGACACACCCAGTAGAAACACACTGAAGCCCACACAGCCAAAGACAACACCACTCACCCAAGCCTCTAAAGAGCAGCACAACGCTAGCCGAGCTTGCAGGAAAACACCTGCTTCTACAAAACAGAGTTGGGCTGAAGATGTTCTGGGCAGTCCTTGCGCCATCACAGGCTCTTTACGTGCCTGGCACCCTGCCTGAAAAGAGCATTCTGGGGCACTCAAAACCTTAGGCTCTCTTTGGACCTTCCACAAAGACTTGGGTAACCAATCCCATTTGCTTCCAAGTGCACTGAAGCTATGTCTAGAAAGAATTGCACTCTCCACTCTTTTTCAACTGACTTTTAAGCTCCAGACCAGTTGGAAGAGAAGACGGCCACTGGACAGTGGAGGGACAAAGAGGTGTGCAAGTAGCATTATGGACATTTGGCAGCATTACAAGGACACGCAAGGCAGGAGTCGGGGAACTTGGTTTTGCTTGCTGACATTCAGCTGCAGACACAGAAGCGTGAAAAGGAATCAAGCTTTTTAGGATCCCTCAGCAAGACAAAAGATTCTCTTCACTAGAAATTTGACCATCACGTGCTGTAAGCACTCCAAACTGCGTGTTTCCCCGCTACTAACTGCGTGGGGAAAAGACGGGGGTGCGGGAAAAAGACGGGGGCACGGGGAAAGACGGGGGCGTGGGAAAAGATGGGGTGCGGGAACCGAGGGGGTCGCGGGAACCAAGGGGGGCGTGGGAACCAATGGGGGCGCGGGAACCAAGCGGGGCGTGGGAACCGAGGGGGGCGCGGGAACCGAGGGGGGCACGGGAACCGACAGGGGCGTGGGAACCAATGGGGGCGCGGGAACCAAGCGGGGCGTGGGAACCGAGGGGGGCGTGGGAACCGAGGGGGGCGTGGGAACCGACGGGGCGTGGGAACCGATGGGGGCGCGGGAACCGAGGGGGGCGTGGGAACTGACGGGGGCGTGGGAACCAATGGGGGCACGGGAACCGACGGGGGTGTGGGAACCGAGGGGGGCGCGGGAACCGACGGGGGCGTGGGAACCGACGGGGCGCGGGAACAGACAGGAGCATGGGAAGAGACGGGAGCGCGGGAAGAGACTGGGGCGCAGGAAGAGACGCTGGCGTGGGAAGAGACGGGGGCGTGGGAAGAGACGGGGGCGCGGGAAAAGGACTTCAGTGTTAACACCAAAGTTGACAGTGAGGCAATCCTGTTCAACAAAAGTCTGACCCAAACTTGCCAGATTGTCTCTACAGAGTTGTAAGCTCCTGGAACAACAGAGAAGGGATTTGAAAAGGAAATTTAGCCTTATTCAATTTAGCCTTGCTTTAGGAGATGGCAATCACTAGTTTCTTCCCTCTCAGCTTTTTACAAAGAGACTTTTCTTACAAACCGTTTACGGACAAGTCACCATGGTACCTGGCGTAGGCACTCGTTGGCAACTAAAGCATCAGGAGAAACATCTGTCTGATGACACGCTGGGCACCTATCTGCCTCAGATTCCAGCTGTGCTCTTCTACTACCTCTCAAGAATCGGAATCGTCCAAATAGTTTTTAGCCAAACTAAGGAAATTTGCGGGGTTCCAATCAATTATAAAAACCCGTATATGATGAATGGGTGAAGATGGTCTTGAATTGAGAGCACGAAGCTGCAAATATTCAACAGTGTAAAAAATTGCTAGCATGCAGCAAAGAACTGGACAGTTTTGATATTTCCCTCTCGTAACATTTGGAGAGGTAGACTAGGCCGTGTCTTGATGTTTCGGCTAGTCTTTTTTCCACTCTCCAGTACAGTGAGAAGGCCCCAAGCTCAAGCTTCATGAATAAAACCCATCTCAAAGAACCATTACCAGGCTCGACTGCTGAAGGTTTTAACCACCTCTCCCCTGGAGAAGAAGGTGCATTAAATGCCTAACTAGCCCTTTGTTGCAGACCACACTAAGGCACCAGAGATGCCTATGGAAGTCTGGAGGAGAGACAGGGCTGTGGACAAACTAAATGCCTTCAGTATCCAATACTCTAATCCCCTGCACAATGAGGCACTCTTCTCAGACTCGTCCTTCCCCATGGAAGGAGGATTTCACTAGATACCTGACAAGGGAAAAAAGCTTGCTGCCTTTTTTTCTCCCTTTAGACGCTTTCCTCTTCAGGGTATACTTCAGTATTAAACAGAAGTGGGAAGAAAGTCATTGCGTTCTCTCCTATTGCTGCTTTCACAAGATCAGCTGTGATGTTTTAAATTAACAAACATGGGACTAACACATTCGTCGCAAGAACTCTGTCCACAGCAGGCAAGAGCAACTGCACCGGTCATTGTAGCGTTACAAATGAGACAGAACAACTCATCTGGAATAGGATCGGAGGAGGAGGAGGAGGAGGAGGAGGAGGAGGAGGAGGAGGGCCTCTCCGGTAAAGAGGGAGGCTTTTCCTTCTTTCCTCTAGCATAAGCTTCCCTGGAGCGGGGGTGGGGAAGGAAAAAGAAAAAAGTTAAAGATGGGTAAAGGAAAACTTTTCTAGGCTTTGGATTTTATCCAAGGAAGGTAAGAGATGGAATTCTTCTCGCTCCACAGGAGCCTTCTAAAATGTAGGCATTTAGTTTAAACCACTTCCCTGGAGCCACACCACTACAAGAGGGAGGGGGGAACAGCTTCCCTTCTGCAGAACTCTCCCATTCCTTGCATCAACTACGAAATTACCTCCGACTACAACAATCATTTCTCCACAGCTCCAAATCAGCTGAAATGAATCCCACCTCTCCGTCGCCAGACGCGAAATGGCAATTGCAGGCGCAGGATGAAGTTAGCCTCCTACTCATTACATTTGAGAACTGCAAGAAGTCTACCTTACAGCTGCTACAAAAGGAGATCCCTGACAGAAAAACACAAGTGCTACCGAGTGCATTGTCAAACAGCCACTGCTGTCAGCACCCAGGAGGATTCTCTTACTTTAGTGCAACAGGAAAACTTCACTCTCTTTCACACATGGGATCGGATAAAAGGCAGAGACGGGGGAAGCCTCAGCCCGACAGCTACTTGTTCAAGTTTGCCAGAAGCCTTTGAAACATGAACAGAAGCAAAAGGCGCTTTCAAAGAGAACCACTCCCCTCCAAACACTACCAAAATGGTTGCCAGAAAGACGCATTCTTAGCGTACCACCACTTCAAGCAACTGCCAGGGGCATCGACAGCAGCACCACCCTCGTTTAAGACTACAAAGCATCACAGATAGGAAGGTTAAGATACAACGACAAGGCTTCCTCCCCCGTAATTACAGACGCTGGCCAACTTGCTTGCATTGCCACGCAGACATTTACGCGTGCTTTCTCTCGTTCCCTTTTGGGTCAGTCCCATTAATTCCATACTTACGCATGAAGAGTTGGTATCGCATATTTGCCAGCGTTTGTCACCAGAGCGCCCTTGGGATTGGGAGCTTTCACCTCCAGCATCAAACTCCTTGGAAACCCTGTGCTCTTCTTCATTCCGGGAACACGCTCAAAATCTTTCTCCTGTTAAGCAAAGAAATGCAGACATAGCTCACCTCAAGACCCACACCTCAAAGGACATTTCCATGATTCTTTCAAGCACCAAAACCCTTTCATCCTCTCCTTTTACCTCGCCTCACGCTTCCTCGACTGAAAGACTTCTTTTCCTCACCGAATAGAGCCGGGATGCTCCAAAGCCTTGAGCAGGGTTTTGAACTCAGTCGACATGCTTGGGCTTAACTGCCGGGTCCTTAAGGGTGCAACATCCCTTGGCTCACCACCCACCCCGAGAACAGACACAAACCCGCTCCTCCTCCAAAGCGCAATTCACAGTGAGGGCTCCATTCAGGGCTCTCACTCACTCACGGCACAAACCGCTAGACGTGAAGGCTGAATTCAGACCTCACGCAGATACATTCAGTCACTAACACGCAATACCGGCATCAAGACGTGACGGTAGCATCGTAGCTTTGATTTTCTCTTCGGCGGAAGCATTGGCTTCAGCCACACTGCCAGTCTCCTTAACGCCTAACTAGTTGACACACCCAGTAGAAACACAGGTAAGCCCACACAGCCAAAGACAACACCACTCACCCAAGCCTCTAAAGAGCAGCACAACGCTAGCCGAGCTTGCAGGAAAACACCTGCTTCTACAAAACAGAGTTGGGCTGAAGATGTTCTGGGCAGTCCTTGCGCCATCACAGGCTCTTTACGTGCCTGGCACCCTGCCTGAAAAGAGCATTCGGGGGCACTCAAAACCTTAGGCTCTCTTTGGACCTTCCACAAAGACTTGGGTAACCAATCCCATTTGCTTCCAAGTGCACTGAAGCTATGTCTAGAAAGAATTGCACTCTCCACTCTTTTTCAACTGACTTTTAAGCTCCAGACCAGTTGGAAGAGAAGACGGCCACTGGACAGTGGAGGGACAAAGAGGTGTGCAAGTAGCATTATGGACATTTGGCAGCATTACAAGGACACGCAAGGCAGGAGTCGGGGAACTTGGTTTTGCTTGCTGACATTCAGCTGCAGACACAGAAGCGTGAAAAGGAATCAAGCTTTTTAGGATCCCTCAGCAAGACAAAAGATTCTCTTCACTAGAAATTTGACCATCACGTGCTGTAGGCACTCCAAACTGCGTGTTCCCCCGCTACTAACTGCGTGGGGAAAAGACGGGGGTGCGGGAAAAAGACGGGGGCACGGGGAAAGATGGGGGCGTGGGAAAAGATGGGGTGCGGGAACCGAGGGGGTCGCGGGAACCAAGGGGGGCGTGGGAACCAATGGGGGCGCGGGAACCAAGCGGGGCGTGGGAACCGAGGGGGTCGCGGGAACACACGGGGGCGCGGGAACCGAGGGGGGCGTGGGAACCAATGGGGGCGCGGGAACCGACAGGGGCGTGGGAACCAATGGGGGCGTGGGAACCAATGGGGGCGTGGGAACCGAGGGGGGCGTGGGAACCAATGGGGGCGCGGGAACCGACGGGGGCGTGGGAACTGAGGGGGGCGCGGGAACCGACGGGGGCGTGGGAACCGACGGGGCCCGGGAACAGACAGGAGCACGGGAAGAGACGGGAGCGCGGGAAGAGACTGGGGCGCAGGAAGAGACGCTGGCGTGGGAAGAGACGGGGGCGTGGGAAGAGACGGGGGCGCGGGAAAAGGACTTCAGGGTTAACACCAAAGTTGACAGTGAGGCAATCCTGTTCAACAAAAGTCTGACCCAAACTTGCCAGATTGTCTCTACAGAGTTGTAAGCTCCTGGAACAACAGAGAAGGGATTTGAAAAGGAAATTTAGCCTTATTCCATTTAGCCTTGCTTTAGGAGATGGCAATCACTAGTTTCTTCCCTCTCAGCTTTTTACAAAGAGACTTTTCTTACAAACCGGTTACGGACAAGTCACCATGGTACCTGGCGTAGGCACTCGTTGGCAACTAAAGCATCAGGAGAAACATCTGCCTGATGACACGCTGGGCACCTCTCTGCCTCAGATTCCAGCTGTGCTCTTCTACTACCTCTCAAGAATCGGAATCGTCCAAATAGTTTTTAGCCAAACTAAGGAAATTTGCGGGGTTCCAATCAATTATAAAAACCCGTATATGATGAATGGGTGAAGATGGTCTTGAATTGAGAGCACGAAGCTGCAAATATTCAACAGTGTAAAAAATTGCTAGCATGCAGCAAAGAACTGGACAGTTTTGATATTTCCCTCTCGTAACATTTGGAGAGGTAGACTAGGCCGTGTCTTGATGTTTCGGCTAGTCTTTTTTCCACTCTCCAGTACAGTGAGAAGGCCCCAAGCTCAAGCTTCATGAATAAAACCCATCTCAAAAAACCATTACCAGGCTCGACTGCTGAAGGTTTTAACCACCTCTCCCCTGGAGAAGAAGGTGCATTAAATGCCTAACTAGCCCTTTGTTGCAGACCACACTAAGGCACCAGAGATGCCTATGGAAGTCTGGAGGAGAGACAGGGCTGTGGACAAACTAAATGCCTTCAGTATCCAATACTCTAATCCCCCGCACAATGAGGCACTCTTCTCAGACTCGTCCTTCCCCATGGAAGGAGGATTTCACTAGATACCTGACAAGGGAAAAAAGCTTGCTGCCTTTTTTTCTCCCTTTAGACGCTTTCCTCTTCAGGGTATACTTCAGTATTAAACAGAAGTGGGAAGAAAGTCATTTCGTTCTCTCCTATTGCTGCTTTCACAAGATCAGCTGTGATGTTTTAAATTAACAAACATGGGACTAACACATTCGTCGCAAGAACTCTGTCCACAGCAGGCAAGAGCAACTGCACCGGTCATTGTAGCGTTACAAATGAGACAGAACAACTCATCTGGAATAGGATCGGAGGAGGAGGAGGAGGAGGAGGAGGAGGAGGAGGAGGAGGGCCTCTCCGGTAAAGAGGGAGGCTTTTCCTTCTTTCCTCTAGCATAAGCTTCCCTGGAGCGGGGGTGGGGAAGGAAAAAGAAAAAAGTTAAAGATGGGTAAAGGAAAACTTTTCTAGGCTTTGGATTTTATCCAAGGAAGGTAAGAGATGGAATTCTTCTCGCTCCACAGGAGCCTTCTAAAATGTAGGCATTTAGTTTAAACCACTTCCCTGGAGCCACACCACTACAAGAGGGAGGGGGGAACAACTTCCCTTCTGCAGAACTCTCCCATTCCTTGCATCAACTACGAAATTACCTCCGACTACAACAATCATTTCTCCACAGCTCCAAATCAGCTGAAATGAATCCCACCTCTCCGTCGCCAGACGCGAAATGGCAATTGCAGGCGCAGGATGAAGTTAGCCTCCTACTCATTACATTGGAGAACTGCAAGAAGTCTACCTTACAGCTGCTACAAAAGGAGATCCCTGACAGAAAAACACAAGTGCTACCGAGTGCATTGTCAAACAGCCACTGCTGTCAGCACCCAGGAGGATTCTCTTACTTTAGTGCAACAGGAAAACTTCACTCTCTTTCACACATGGGATCGGATAAAAGGCAGAGACGGGGGAAGCCTCAGCCCGACAGCTACTTGTTCAAGTTTGCCAGAAGCCTTTGAAACATGAACAGAAGCAAAAGGCGCTTTCAAAGAGAACCACTCCCCTCCAAACACTACCAAAATGGTTGCCAGAAAGACGCATTCTTAGCGTACCACCACTTCAAGCAACTGCCAGGGGCATCGACAGCAGCACCACCCTCGTTTAAGACTACAAAGCATCACGGATAGGAAGGTTAAGATACAACGACAAGGCTTCCTCCCCCGTAATTACAGACGCTGGCCAACTTGCTTGCATTGCCACGCAGACATTTACGCGTGCTTTCTCTCGTTCCCTTTTGGGTCAGTCCCATTAATTCCATACTTACGCATGAAGAGTTGGTATCGCATATTTGCCAGCGTTTGTCACCAGAGCGCCCTTGGGATTGGGAGCTTTCACCTCCAGCATCAAACTCCTTGGAAACCCTGTGCTCTTCTTCGTTCCGGGAACACGCTCAAAATCTTTCTCCTGTTAAGCAAAGAAATGCAGACATAGCTCACCTCAAGACCCACACCTCAAAGGACATTTCAATGATTCTTTCAAGCACCAAAACCCTTTCATCCTCTCCTTTTACCTCGCCTCACGCTTCCTCGACTGAAAGACTTCTTTTCCTCACCGAATAGAGCCGGGATGCTCCAAAGCCTTGAGCAGGGTTTTGAACTCAGTCGACATGCTTGGGCTTAACTGCCGGGTCCTTAAGGGTGCAACATCCCTTGGCTCACCACCCACCCCGAGAACAGACACAAACCCGCTCCTCCTCCAAAGCGCAATTCACAGTGAGGGCTCCATTCAGGGCTCTCACTCACTCACGGCACAAACCGCTAGACGTGAAGGCTGAATTCAGACCTCACGCAGATACATTCAGTCACTAACACGCAATACCGGCATCAAGACGTGACGGTAGCATCGTAGCTTTGATTTTCTCTTCGGCGGAAGCATTGGCTTCAGCCACACTGCCAGTCTCCTTAACGCCTAACTAGTTGACACACCCAGTAGAAACACAGGTAAGCCCACACAGCCAAAGACAACACCACTCACCCAAGCCTCTAAAGAGCAGCACAACGCTAGCCGAGCTTGCAGGAAAACACCTGCTTCTACAAAACAGAGTTGGGCTGAAGATGTTCTGGGCAGTCCTTGCGCCATCACAGGCTCTTTACGTGCCTGGCACCCTGCCTGAAAAGAGCATTCGGGGGCACTCAAAACCTTAGGCTCTCTTTGGACCTTCCACAAAGACTTGGGTAACCAATCCCATTTGCTTCCAAGTGCACTGAAGCTATGTCTAGAAAGAATTGCACTCTCCACTCTTTTTCAACTGACTTTTAAGCTCCAGACCAGTTGGAAGAGAAGACGGCCACTGGACAGTGGAGGGACAAAGAGGTGTGCAAGTAGCATTATGGACATTTGGCAGCATTACAAGGACACGCAAGGCAGGAGTCGGGGAACTTGGTTTTGCTTGCTGACATTCAGCTGCAGACACAGAAGCGTGAAAAGGAATCAAGCTTTTTAGGATCCCTCAGCAAGACAAAAGATTCTCTTCACTAGAAATTTGACCATCACGTGCTGTAGGCACTCCAAACTGCGTGTTCCCCCGCTACTAACTGCGTGGGGAAAAGACGGGGGTGCGGGAAAAAGATGGGGGCACGGGGAAAGATGGGGGCGTGGGAAAAGATGGGGTGCGGGAACCGAGGGGGTCGCGGGAACCAAGGGGGGCGTGGGAACCAATGGGGGCGCGGGAACCAAGCGGGGCGTGGGAACCGAGGGGGTCGCGGGAACACACGGGGGCGCGGGAACCGAGGGGGGCGTGGGAACCAATGGGGGCGCAGGAACCGACAGGGGCGTGGGAACCAATGGGGGCGTGGGAACCGAGGGGGGCGTGGGAACCAATGGGGGCGCGGGAACCGACGGGGCGTGGGAACCGATGGGGGCGCGGGAACCGAGGGGGGCGTGGGAACTGACGGGGGCGTGGGAACCAATGGGGGCACGGGAACCGACGGGGGCGTGGGAACTGAGGGGGGCGCGGGAACCGACGGGGGCGTGGGAACCGACGGGGCGCGGGAACAGACAGGAGCACGGGAAGAGACGGGAGCGCGGGAAGAGACTGGGGCGCAGGAAGAGACGCTGGCGTGGGAAGAGACGGGGGCGTGGGAAGAGACGGGGGCGCGGGAAAAGGACTTCAGGGTTAACACCAAAGTTGACAGTGAGGCAATCCTGTTCAACAAAAGTCTGACCCAAACTTGCCAGATTGTCTCTACAGAGTTGTAAACTCCTGGAACAACAGAGAAGGGATTTGAAAAGGAAATTTAGCCTTATTCCATTTAGCCTTGCTTTAGGAGATGGCAATCACTAGTTTCTTCCCTCTCAGCTTTTTACAAAGAGACTTTTCTTACAAACCGGTTACGGACAAGTCACCATGGTACCTGGCGTAGGCACTCGTTGGCAACTAAAGCATCAGGAGAAACATCTGTCTGATGACACGCTGGGCACCTCTCTGCCTCAGATTCCAGCTGTGCTCTTCTACTACCTCTCAAGAATCGGAATCGTCCAAATAGTTTTTAGCCAAACTAAGGAAATTTGCGGGGTTCCAATCAATTATAAAAACCCGTATATGATGAATGGGTGAAGATGGTCTTGAATTGAGAGCACGAAGCTGCAAATATTCAACAGTGTAAAAAATTGCTAGCATGCAGCAAAGAACTGGACAGTTTTGATATTTCCCTCTCGTAACATTTGGAGAGGTAGACTAGGCCGTGTCTTGATGTTTCGGCTAGTCTTTTTTCCACTCTCCAGTACAGTGAGAAGGCCCCAAGCTCAAGCTTCATGAATAAAACCCATCTCAAAAAACCATTACCAGGCTCGACTGCTGAAGGTTTTAACCACCTCTCCCCTGGAGAAGAAGGTGCATTAAATGCCTAACTAGCCCTTTGTTGCAGACCACACTAAGGCACCAGAGATGCCTATGGAAGTCTGGAGGAGAGACAGGGCTGTGGACAAACTAAATGCCTTCAGTATCCAATACTCTAATCCCCTGCACAATGAGGCACTCTTCTCAGACTCGTCCTTCCCCATGGAAGGAGGATTTCACTAGATACCTGACAAGGGAAAAAAGCTTGCTGCCTTTTTTTTTCCCTTTAGACGCTTTCCTCTTCAGGGTATACTTCAGTATTAAACAGAAGTGGGAAGAAAGTCATTGCGTTCTCTCCTATTGCTGCTTTCACAAGATCAGCTGTGATGTTTTAAATTAACAAACATGGGACTAACACATTCGTCGCAAGAACTCTGTCCACAGCAGGCAAGAGCAACTGCACCGGTCATTGTAGCGTTACAAATGAGACAGAACAACTCATCTGGAATAGGATCGGAGGAGGAGGAGGAGGAGGAGGAGGAGGAGGAGGAGGGCCTCTGCGGTAAAGAGGGAGACTTTTCCTTCTTTCCTCTAGCATAAGCTTCCCTGGAGCAGGGGTGGGGAAGGAAAAAGAAAAAAGTTAAAGATGGGTAAAGGAAAACTTTTCTAGGCTTTGGATTTTATCCAAGGAAGGTAAGAGATGGAATTCTTCTCGCTCCACAGGAGCCTTCTAAAATGTAGGCATTTAGTTTAAACCACTTCCCTGGAGCCACACCACTACAAGAGGGAGGGGGGAACAACTTCCCTTCTGCAGAACTCTCCCATTCCTTGCATCAACTACGAAATTACCTCCGACTACAACAATCATTTCTCCACAGCTCCAAATCAGCTGAAATGAATCCCACCTCTCCGTCGCCAGACGCGAAATGGCAATTGCAGGCGCAGGATGAAGTTAGCCTCCTACTCATTACATTGGAGAACTGCAAGAAGTCTACCTTACAGCTGCTACAAAAGGAGATCCCTGACAGAAAAACACAAGTGCTACCGAGTGCATTGTCAAACAGCCACTGCTGTCAGCACCCAGGAGGATTCTCTTAGTTGAGTGCAACAGGAAAACTTCACTCTGTTTCACACATGGGATCGGATAAAAGGCAGAGACGGGGGAAGCCTCAGGCCGACAGCTACTTGTTCAAGTTTGCCAGAAGCCTTTGAAACATGAACAGAAGCAAAAGGCGCTTTCAAAGAGAACCACTCCCCTCCAAACACTACCAAAATGGTTGCCAGAAAGACGCATTCTTAGCGTACCACCACTTCAAGCAACTGCCAGGGGCATCGACAGCAGCACCACCCTCGTTTAAGACTACAAAGCATCACAGATAGGAAGGTTAAGATACAACGACAAGGCTTCCTCCCCCGTAATTACAGACGCTGGCCAACTTGCTTGCATTGCCACGCAGACATTTACGCGTGCTTTCTCTCGTTCCCTTTTGGGTCAGTCCCATTAATTCCATACTTACGCATGAAGAGTTGGTATCGCATATTTGCCAGCGTTTGTCACCAGAGCGCCCTTGGGATTGGGAGCTTTCACCTCCAGCATCAAACTCCTTGGAAACCCTGTGCTCTTCTTCATTCCGGGAACACGCTCAAAATCTTTCTCCTGTTAAGCAAAGAAATGCAGACATAGCTCACCTCAAGACCCACACCTCAAAGGACATTTCAATGATTCTTTCAAGCACCAAAACCCTTTCATCCTCTCCTTTTACCTCGCCTCACGCTTCCTCGACTGAAAGACTTCTTTTCCTCACCGAATAGAGCCGGGATGCTCCAAAGCCTTGAGCAGGGTTTTGAACTCAGTCGACATGCTCGGGCTTAACTGCCGGGTCCTTAAGGGTGCAACATCCCTTGGCTCACCACCCACCCCGAGAACAGACACAAACCCGCTCCTCCTCCAAAGCGCAATTCACAGTGAGGGCTCCATTCAGGGCTCTCACTCACTCACGGCACAAACCGCTAGACGTGAAGGCTGAATTCAGACCTCACGCAGATACATTCAGTCACTAACACGCAATACCGGCATCAAGACGTGACGGTAGCATCGTAGCTTTGATTTTCTCTTCGGCGGAAGCATTGGCTTTAGCCACACTGCCAGTCTCCTTAACGCCTAACTAGTTGACACACCCAGTAGAAACACAGGTAAGCCCACACAGCCAAAGACAACACCACTCACCCAAGCCTCTAAAGAGCAGCACAACGCTAGCCGAGCTTGCAGGAAAACACCTGCTTCTACAAAACAGAGTTGGGCTGAAGATGTTCTGGGCAGTCCTTGCGCCATCACAGGCTCTTTACGTGCCTGGCACCCTGCCTGAAAAGAGCATTCGGGGGCACTCAAAACCTTAGGCTCTCTTTGGACCTTCCACAAAGACTTGGGTAACCAATCCCATTTGCTTCCAAGTGCACTGAAGCTATGTCTAGAAAGAATTGCACTCTCCACTCTTTTTCAACTGACTTTTAAGCTCCAGACCAGTTGGAAGAGAAGACGGCCACTGGACAGTGGAGGGACAAAGAGGTGTGCAAGTAGCATTATGGACATTTGGCAGCATTACAAGGACACGCAAGGCAGGAGTCGGGGAACTTGGTTTTGCTTGCTGACATTCAGCTGCAGACACAGAAGCGTGAAAAGGAATCAAGCTTTTTAGGATCCCTCAGCAAGACAAAAGATTCTCTTCACTAGAAATTTGACCATCACGTGCTGTAGGCACTCCAAACTGCGTGTTCCCCCGCTACTAACTGCGTGGGGAAAAGACGGGGGTGCGGGAAAAAGACGGGGGCACGGGGAAAGATGGGGGCGTGGGAAAAGATGGGGTGCGGGAACCGAGGGGGTCGCGGGAACCAAGGGGGGCGTGGGAACCAATGGGGGCGCGGGAACCAAGCGGGGCGTGGGAACCGAGGGGGTCGCGGGAACCGAGGGGGGCGCGGGAACCGAGGGGGGCGTGGGAACCAATGGGGGCGCGGGAACCGACAGGGGCGTGGGAACCAATGGGGGCGTGGGAACCGAGGGGGGCGTGGGAACCAATGGGGGCGCGGGAACCGACGGGGCGTGGGAACCGATGGGGGCGCGGGAACCGAGGGGGGCGTGGGAACTGACGGGGGCGTGGGAACCAATGGGGGCACGGGAACCGACGGGGGCGTGGGAACTGAGGGGGGCGCGGGAACCGACGGGGGCGTGGGAACCGACGGGGCGCGGGAACAGACAGGAGCACGGGAAGAGACGGGAGCGCGGGAAGAGACTGGGGCGCAGGAAGAGACGCTGGCGTGGGAAGAGACGGGGGCGTGGGAAGAGACGGGGGCGCGGGAAAAGGACTTCAGTGTTAACACCAAAGTTGACAGTGAGGCAATCCTGTTCAACAAAAGTCTGACCCAAACTTGCCAGATTGTCTCTACAGAGTTGTAAGCTCCTGGAACAACAGAGAAGGGATTTGAAAAGGAAATTTAGCCTTATTCCATTTAGCCTTGCTTTAGGAGATGGCAATCACTAGTTTCTTCCCTCTCAGCTTTTTACAAAGAGACTTTTCTTACAAACCGGTTACGGACAAGTCACCATGGTACCTGGCGTAGGCACTCGTTGGCAACTAAAGCATCAGGAGAAACATCTGTCTGATGACACGCTGGGCACCTCTCTGCCTCAGATTCCAGCTGTGCTCTTCTACTACCTCTCAAGAATCGGAATCGTCCAAATAGTTTTTAGCCAAACTAAGGAAATTTGCGGGGTTCCAATCAATTATAAAAACCCGTATATGATGAATGGGTGAAGATGGTCTTGAATTGAGAGCACGAAGCTGCAAATATTCAACAGTGTAAAAAATTGCTAGCATGCAGCAAAGAACTGGACAGTTTTGATATTTCCCTCTCGTAACATTTGGAGAGGTAGACTAGGCCGTGTCTTGATGTTTCGGCTAGTCTTTTTTCCACTCTCCAGTACAGTGAGAAGGCCCCAAGCTCAAGCTTCATGAATAAAACCCATCTCAAAAAACCATTACCAGGCTCGACTGCTGAAGGTTTTAACCACCTCTCCCCTGGAGAAGAAGGTGCATTAAATGCCTAACTAGCCCTTTGTTGCAGACCACACTAAGGCACCAGAGATGCCTATGGAAGTCTGGAGGAGAGACAGGGCTGTGGACAAATTAAATGCCTTCAGTATCCAATACTCTAATCCCCTGCACAATGAGGCACTCTTCTCAGACTCGTCCTTCCCCATGGAAGGAGGATTTCACTAGATACCTGACAAGGGAAAAAAGCTTGCTGCCTTTTTTTTTCCCTTTAGACGCTTTCCTCTTCAGGGTATACTTCAGTATTAAACAGAAGTGGGAAGAAAGTCATTGCGTTCTCTCCTATTGCTGCTTTCACAAGATCAGCTGTGATGTTTTAAATTAACAAACATGGGACTAACACATTCGTCGCAAGAACTCTGTCCACAGCAGGCAAGAGCAACTGCACCGGTCATTGTAGCGTTACAAATGAGACAGAACAACTCATCTGGAATAGGATCGGAGGAGGAGGAGGAGGAGGAGGAGGAGGAGGAGGAGGGCCTCTGCGGTAAAGAGGGAGGCTTTTCCTTCTTTCCTCTAGCATAAGCTTCCCTGGAGCAGGGGTGGGGAAGGAAAAAGAAAAAAGTTAAAGATGGGTAAAGGAAAACTTTTCTAGGCTTTGGATTTTATCCAAGGAAGGTAAGAGATGGAATTCTTCTCGCTCCACAGGAGCCTTCTAAAATGTAGGCATTTAGTTTAAACCACTTCCCTGGAGCCACACCACTACAAGAGGGAGGGGGGAACAACTTCCCTTCTGCAGAACTCTCCCATTCCTTGCATCAACTACGAAATTACCTCCGACTACAACAATCATTTCTCCACAGCTCCAAATCAGCTGAAATGAATCCCACCTCTCCGTCGCCAGACGCGAAATGGCAATTGCAGGCGCAGGATGAAGTTAGCCTCCTACTCATTACATTGGAGAACTGCAAGAAGTCTACCTTACAGCTGCTACAAAAGGAGATCCCTGACAGAAAAACACAAGTGCTACCGAGTGCATTGTCAAACAGCCACTGCTGTCAGCACCCAGGAGGATTCTCTTACTTTAGTGCAACAGGAAAACTTCACTCTCTTTCACACATGGGATCGGATAAAAGGCAGAGACGGGGGAAGCCTCAGGCCGACAGCTACTTGTTCAAGTTTGCCAGAAGCCTTTGAAACATGAACAGAAGCAAAAGGCGCTTTCAAAGAGAACCACTCCCCTCCAAACACTACCAAAATGGTTGCCAGAAAGACGCATTCTTAGCGTACCACCACTTCAAGCAACTGCCAGGGGCATCGACAGCAGCACCACCCTCGTTTAAGACTACAAAGCATCACAGATAGGAAGGTTAAGATACAACGACAAGGCTTCCTCCCCCGTAATTACAGACGCTGGCCAACTTGCTTGCATTGCCACGCAGACATTTACGCGTGCTTTCTCTCGTTCCCTTTTGGGTCAGTCCCATTAATTCCATACTTACGCATGAAGAGTTGGTATCGCATATTTGCCAGCGTTTGTCACCAGAGCGCCCTTGGGATTGGGAGCTTTCACCTCCAGCATCAAACTCCTTGGAAACCCTGTGCTCTTCTTCATTCCGGGAACACGCTCAAAATCTTTCTCCTGTTAAGCAAAGAAATGCAGACATAGCTCACCTCAAGACCCACACCTCAAAGGACATTTCAATGATTCTTTCAAGCACCAAAACCCTTTCATCCTCTCCTTTTACCTCGCCTCACGCTTCCTCGACTGAAAGACTTCTTTTCCTCACCGAATAGAGCCGGGATGCTCCAAAGCCTTGAGCAGGGTTTTGAACTCAGTCGACATGCTCGGGCTTAACTGCCGGGTCCTTAAGGGTGCAACATCCCTTGGCTCACCACCCACCCTGAGAACAGACACAAACCCGCTCCTCCTCCAAAGCGCAATTCACAGTGAGGGCTCCATTCAGGGCTCTCACTCACTCACGGCACAAACCGCTAGACGTGAAGGCTGAATTCAGACCTCACGCAGATACATTCAGTCACTAACACGCAATACCGGCATCAAGACGTGACGGTAGCATCGTAGCTTTGATTTTCTCTTCGGCGGAAGCATTGACTTCAGCCACACTGCCAGTCTCCTTAACGCCTAACTAGTTGACACACCCAGTAGAAACACAGGTAAGCCCACACAGCCAAAGACAACACCACTCACCCAAGCCTCTAAAGAGCAGCACAACGCTAGCCGAGCTTGCAGGAAAACACCTGCTTCTACAAAACAGAGTTGGGCTGAAGATGTTCTGGGCAGTCCTTGCGCCATCACAGGCTCTTTACGTGCCTGGCACCCTGCCTGAAAAGAGCATTCGGGGGCACTCAAAACCTTAGGCTCTCTTTGGACCTTCCACAAAGACTTGGGTAACCAATCCCATTTGCTTCCAAGTGCACTGAAGCTATGTCTAGAAAGAATTGCACTCTCCACTCTTTTTCAACTGACTTTTAAGCTCCAGACCAGTTGGAAGAGAAGACGGCCACTGGACAGTGGAGGGACAAAGAGGTGTGCAAGTAGCATTATGGACATTTGGCAGCATTACAAGGACACGCAAGGCAGGAGTCGGGGAACTTGGTTTTGCTTGCTGACATTCAGCTGCAGACACAGAAGCGTGAAAAGGAATCAAGCTTTTTAGGATCCCTCAGCAAGACAAAAGATTCTCTTCACTAGAAATTTGACCATCACGTGCTGTAGGCACTCCAAACTGCGTGTTCCCCCGCTACTAACTGCGTGGGGAAAAGACGGGGGTGCGGGAAAAAGATGGGGGCACGGGGAAAGATGGGGGCGTGGGAAAAGATGGGGTGCGGGAACCGAGGGGGTCGCGGGAACCAAGGGGGGCGTGGGAACCAATGGGGGCGCGGGAACCAAGCGGGGCGTGGGAACCGAGGGGGTCGCGGGAACACACGGGGGCGCGGGAACCGAGGGGGGCGTGGGAACCAATGGGGGCGCAGGAACCGACAGGGGCGTGGGAACCAATGGGGGCGTGGGAACCGAGGGGGGCGTGGGAACCAATGGGGGCGCGGGAACCGACGGGGCGTGGGAACCGATGGGGGCGCGGGAACCGAGGGGGGCGTGGGAACTGACGGGGGCGTGGGAACCAATGGGGGCACGGGAACCGACGGGGGCGTGGGAACTGAGGGGGGCGCGGGAACCGACGGGGGCGTGGGAACCGACGGGGCGCGGGAACAGACAGGAGCACGGGAAGAGACGGGAGCGCGGGAAGAGACTGGGGCGCAGGAAGAGACGCTGGCGTGGGAAGAGACGGGGGCGTGGGAAGAGACGGGGGCGCGGGAAAAGGACTTCAGGGTTAACACCAAAGTTGACAGTGAGGCAATCCTGTTCAACAAAAGTCTGACCCAAACTTGCCAGATTGTCTCTACAGAGTTGTAAACTCCTGGAACAACAGAGAAGGGATTTGAAAAGGAAATTTAGCCTTATTCCATTTAGCCTTGCTTTAGGAGATGGCAATCACTAGTTTCTTCCCTCTCAGCTTTTTACAAAGAGACTTTTCTTACAAACCGGTTACGGACAAGTCACCATGGTACCTGGCGTAGGCACTCGTTGGCAACTAAAGCATCAGGAGAAACATCTGTCTGATGACACGCTGGGCACCTCTCTGCCTCAGATTCCAGCTGTGCTCTTCTACTACCTCTCAAGAATCGGAATCGTCCAAATAGTTTTTAGCCAAACTAAGGAAATTTGCGGGGTTCCAATCAATTATAAAAACCCGTATATGATGAATGGGTGAAGATGGTCTTGAATTGAGAGCACGAAGCTGCAAATATTCAACAGTGTAAAAAATTGCTAGCATGCAGCAAAGAACTGGACAGTTTTGATATTTCCCTCTCGTAACATTTGGAGAGGTAGACTAGGCCGTGTCTTGATGTTTCGGCTAGTCTTTTTTCCACTCTCCAGTACAGTGAGAAGGCCCCAAGCTCAAGCTTCATGAATAAAACCCATCTCAAAAAACCATTACCAGGCTCGACTGCTGAAGGTTTTAACCACCTCTCCCCTGGAGAAGAAGGTGCATTAAATGCCTAACTAGCCCTTTGTTGCAGACCACACTAAGGCACCAGAGATGCCTATGGAAGTCTGGAGGAGAGACAGGGCTGTGGACAAACTAAATGCCTTCAGTATCCAATACTCTAATCCCCTGCACAATGAGGCACTCTTCTCAGACTCGTCCTTCCCCATGGAAGGAGGATTTCACTAGATACCTGACAAGGGAAAAAAGCTTGCTGCCTTTTTTTTTCCCTTTAGACGCTTTCCTCTTCAGGGTATACTTCAGTATTAAACAGAAGTGGGAAGAAAGTCATTGCGTTCTCTCCTATTGCTGCTTTCACAAGATCAGCTGTGATGTTTTAAATTAACAAACATGGGACTAACACATTCGTCGCAAGAACTCTGTCCACAGCAGGCAAGAGCAACTGCACCGGTCATTGTAGCGTTACAAATGAGACAGAACAACTCATCTGGAATAGGATCGGAGGAGGAGGAGGAGGAGGAGGAGGAGGAGGAGGAGGGCCTCTGCGGTAAAGAGGGAGGCTTTTCCTTCTTTCCTCTAGCATAAGCTTCCCTGGAGCAGGGGTGGGGAAGGAAAAAGAAAAAAGTTAAAGATGGGTAAAGGAAAACTTTTCTAGGCTTTGGATTTTATCCAAGGAAGGTAAGAGATGGAATTCTTCTCGCTCCACAGGAGCCTTCTAAAATGTAGGCATTTAGTTTAAACCACTTCCCTGGAGCCACACCACTACAAGAGGGAGGGGGGAACAACTTCCCTTCTGCAGAACTCTCCCATTCCTTGCATCAACTACGAAATTACCTCCGACTACAACAATCATTTCTCCACAGCTCCAAATCAGCTGAAATGAATCCCACCTCTCCGTCGCCAGACGCGAAATGGCAATTGCAGGCGCAGGATGAAGTTAGCCTCCTACTCATTACATTGGAGAACTGCAAGAAGTCTACCTTACAGCTGCTACAAAAGGAGATCCCTGACAGAAAAACACAAGTGCTACCGAGTGCATTGTCAAACAGCCACTGCTGTCAGCACCCAGGAGGATTCTCTTACTTTAGTGCAACAGGAAAACTTCACTCTCTTTCACACATGGGATCGGATAAAAGGCAGAGACGGGGGAAGCCTCAGCCCGACAGCTACTTGTTCAAGTTTGCCAGAAGCCTTTGAAACATGAACAGAAGCAAAAGGCGCTTTCAAAGAGAACCACTCCCCTCCAAACACTACCAAAATGGTTGCCAGAAAGACGCATTCTTAGCGTACCACCACTTCAAGCAACTGCCAGGGGCATCGACAGCAGCACCACCCTCGTTTAAGACTACAAAGCATCACAGATAGGAAGGTTAAGATACAACGACAAGGCTTCCTCCCCCGTAATTACAGACGCTGGCCAACTTGCTTGCATTGCCACGCAGACATTTACGCGTGCTTTCTCTCGTTCCCTTTTGGGTCAGTCCCATTAATTCCATACTTACGCATGAAGAGTTGGTATCGCATATTTGCCAGCGTTTGTCACCAGAGCGCCCTTGGGATTGGGAGCTTTCACCTCCAGCATCAAACTCCTTGGAAACCCTGTGCTCTTCTTCATTCCGGGAACACGCTCAAAATCTTTCTCCTGTTAAGCAAAGAAATGCAGACATAGCTCACCTCAAGACCCACACCTCAAAGGACATTTCAATGATTCTTTCAAGCACCAAAACCCTTTCATCCTCTCCTTTTACCTCGCCTCACGCTTCCTCGACTGAAAGACTTCTTTTCCTCACCGAATAGAGCCGGGATGCTCCAAAGCCTTGAGCAGGGTTTTGAACTCAGTCGACATGCTCGGGCTTAACTGCCGGGTCCTTAAGGGTGCAACATCCCTTGGCTCACCACCCACCCCGAGAACAGACACAAACCCGCTCCTCCTCCAAAGCGCAATTCACAGTGAGGGCTCCATTCAGGGCTCTCACTCACTCACGGCACAAACCGCTAGACGTGAAGGCTGAATTCAGACCTCACGCAGATACATTCAGTCACTAACACGCAATACCGGCATCAAGACGTGACGGTAGCATCGTAGCTTTGATTTTCTCTTCGGCGGAAGCATTGGCTTCAGCCACACTGCCAGTCTCCTTAACGCCTAACTAGTTGACACACCCAGTAGAAACACAGGTAAGCCCACACAGCCAAAGACAACACCACTCACCCAAGCCTCTAAAGAGCAGCACAACGCTAGCCGAGCTTGCAGGAAAACACCTGCTTCTACAAAACAGAGTTGGGCTGAAGATGTTCTGGGCAGTCCTTGCGCCATCACAGGCTCTTTACGTGCCTGGCACCCTGCCTGAAAAGAGCATTCGGGGGCACTCAAAACCTTAGGCTCTCTTTGGACCTTCCACAAAGACTTGGGTAACCAATCCCATTTGCTTCCAAGTGCACTGAAGCTATGTCTAGAAAGAATTGCACTCTCCACTCTTTTTCAACTGACTTTTAAGCTCCAGACCAGTTGGAAGAGAAGACGGCCACTGGACAGTGGAGGGACAAAGAGGTGTGCAAGTAGCATTATGGACATTTGGCAGCATTACAAGGACACGCAAGGCAGGAGTCGGGGAACTTGGTTTTGCTTGCTGACATTCAGCTGCAGACACAGAAGCGTGAAAAGGAATCAAGCTTTTTAGGATCCCTCAGCAAGACAAAAGATTCTCTTCACTAGAAATTTGACCATCACGTGCTGTAAGCACTCCAAACTGCGTGTTTCCCCGCTACTAACTGCGTGGGGAAAAGACGGGGGTGCGGGAAAAAGACGGGGGCACGGGGAAAGACGGGGGCGTGGGAAAAGATGGGGTGCGGGAACCGAGGGGGTCGCGGGAACCAAGGGGGGCGTGGGAACCAATGGGGGCGCGGGAACCAAGCGGGGCGTGGGAACCGAGGGGGGCGCGGGAACCGAGGGGGGCACGGGAACCGACAGGGGCGTGGGAACCAATGGGGGCGCGGGAACCAAGCGGGGCGTGGGAACCGAGGGGGGCGTGGGAACCGAGGGGGGCGTGGGAACCGACGGGGCGTGGGAACCGATGGGGGCGCGGGAACCGAGGGGGGCGTGGGAACTGACGGGGGCGTGGGAACCAATGGGGGCACGGGAACCGACGGGGGTGTGGGAACCGAGGGGGGCGCGGGAACCGACGGGGGCGTGGGAACCGACGGGGCGCGGGAACAGACAGGAGCACGGGAAGAGACGGGAGCGCGGGAAGAGACTGGGGCGCAGGAAGAGACGCTGGCGTGGGAAGAGACGGGGGCGTGGGAAGAGACGGGGGCGCGGGAAAAGGACTTCAGTGTTAACACCAAAGTTGACAGTGAGGCAATCCTGTTCAACAAAAGTCTGACCCAAACTTGCCAGATTGTCTCTACAGAGTTGTAAGCTCCTGGAACAACAGAGAAGGGATTTGAAAAGGAAATTTAGCCTTATTCAATTTAGCCTTGCTTTAGGAGATGGCAATCACTAGTTTCTTCCCTCTCAGCTTTTTACAAAGAGACTTTTCTTACAAACCGGTTACGGACAAGTCACCATGGTACCTGGCGTAGGCACTCGTTGGCAACTAAAGCATCAGGAGAAACATCTGTCTGATGACACGCTGGGCACCTCTCTGCCTCAGATTCCAGCTGTGCTCTTCTACTACCTCTCAAGAATCGGAATCGTCCAAATAGTTTTTAGCCAAACTAAGGAAATTTGCGGGGTTCCAATCAATTATAAAAACCCGTATATGATGAATGGGTGAAGATGGTCTTGAATTGAGAGCACGAAGCTGCAAATATTCAACAGTGTAAAAAATTGCTAGCATGCAGCAAAGAACTGGACAGTTTTGATATTTCCCTCTCGTAACATTTGGAGAGGTAGACTAGGCCGTGTCTTGATGTTTCGGCTAGTCTTTTTTCCACTCTCCAGTACAGTGAGAAGGCCCCAAGCTCAAGCTTCATGAATAAAACCCATCTCAAAAAACCATTACCAGGCTCGACTGCTGAAGGTTTTAACCACCTCTCCCCTGGAGAAGAAGGTGCATTAAATGCCTAACTAGCCCTTTGTTGCAGACCACACTAAGGCACCAGAGATGCCTATGGAAGTCTGGAGGAGAGACAGGGCTGTGGACAAACTAAATGCCTTCAGTATCCAATACTCTAATCCCCTGCACAATGAGGCACTCTTCTCAGACTCGTCCTTCCCCATGGAAGGAGGATTTCACTAGATACCTGACAAGGGAAAAAAGCTTGCTGCCTTTTTTTCTCCCTTTAGACGCTTTCCTCTTCAGGGTATACTTCAGTATTAAACAGAACTGGGAAGAAAGTCATTGCGTTCTCTCCTATTGCTGCTTTCACAAGATCAGCTGTGATGTTTTAAATTAACAAACATGGGACTAACACATTCGTCGCAAGAACTCTGTCCACAGCAGGCAAGAGCAACTGCACCGGTCATTGTAGCGTTACAAATGAGACAGAACAACTCATCTGGAATAGGATCGGAGGAGGAGGAGGAGGAGGAGGAGGAGGAGGAGGAGGAGGGCCTCTCCGGTAAAGAGGGAGGCTTTTCCTTCTTTCCTCTAGCATAAGCTTCCCTGGAGCGGGGGTGGGGAAGGAAAAAGAAAAAAGTTAAAGATGGGTAAAGGAAAACTTTTCTAGGCTTTGGATTTTATCCAAGGAAGGTAAGAGATGGAATTCTTCTCGCTCCACAGGAGCCTTCTAAAATGGAGGCATTTAGTTTAAACCACTTCCCTGGAGCCACACCACTACAAGAGGGAGGGGGGAACAGCTTCCCTTCTGCAGAACTCTCCCATTCCTTGCATCAACTACGAAATTACCTCCGACTACAACAATCATTTCTCCACAGCTCCAAATCAGCTGAAATGAATCCCACCTCTCCGTCGCCAGACGCGAAATGGCAATTGCAGGCGCAGGATGAAGTTAGCCTCCTACTCATTACATTTGAGAACTGCAAGAAGTCTACCTTACAGCTGCTACAAAAGGAGATCCCTGACAGAAAAACACAAGTGCTACCGAGTGCATTGTCAAACAGCCACTGCTGTCAGCACCCAGGAGGATTCTCTTACTTTAGTGCAACAGGAAAACTTCACTCTCTTTCACACATGGGATCGGATAAAAGGCAGAGACGGGGGAAGCCTCAGCCCGACAGCTACTTGTTCAAGTTTGCCAGAAGCCTTTGAAACATGAACAGAAGCAAAAGGCGCTTTCAAAGAGAACCACTCCCCTCCAAACACTACCAAAATGGTTGCCAGAAAGACGCATTCTTAGCGTACCACCACTTCAAGCAACTGCCAGGGGCATCGACAGCAGCACCACCCTCGTTTAAGACTACAAAGCATCACAGATAGGAAGGTTAAGATACAACGACAAGGCTTCCTCCCCCGTAATTACAGACGCTGGCCAACTTGCTTGCATTGCCACGCAGACATTTACGCGTGCTTTCTCTCGTTCCCTTTTGGGTCAGTCCCATTAATTCCATACTTACGCATGAAGAGTTGGTATCGCATATTTGCCAGCGTTTGTCACCAGAGCGCCCTTGGGATTGGGAGCTTTCACCTCCAGCATCAAACTCCTTGGAATCCCTGTGCTCTTCTTCATTCCGGGAACACGCTCAAAATCTTTCTCCTGTTAAGCAAAGAAATGCAGACATAGCTCACCTCAAGACCCACACCTCAAAGGACATTTCAATGATTCTTTCAAGCACCAAAAGCCTTTCATCCTCTCCTTTTACCTCGCCTCACGCTTCCTCGACTGAAAGACTTCTTTTCCTCACTGAATAGAGCCGGGATGCTCCAAAGCCTTGAGCAGGGTTTTGAACTCAGTCGACATGCTTGGGCTTAACTGCCGGGTCCTTAAGGGTGCAACATCCCTTGGCTCACCACCCACCCCGAGAACAGACACAAACCCGCTCCTCCTCCAAAGCGCAATTCACAGTGAGGGCTCCATTCAGGGCTCTCACTCACTCACGGCACAAACCGCTAGACGTGAAGGCTGAATTCAGACCTCATGCAGACACATTCAGTCACTAACACGCAATACCGGCATCAAGACGTGACGGTAGCATCGTAGCTTTGATTTTCTCTTCGGCGGAAGCATTGGCTTCAGCCACACTGCCAGTCTCCTTAACGCCTAACTAGTTGACACACCCAGTAGAAACACACTGAAGCCCACACAGCCAAAGACAACACCACTCACCCAAGCCTCTAAAGAGCAGCACAACGCTAGCCGAGCTTGCAGGAAAACACCTGCTTCTACAAAACAGAGTTGGGCTGAAGATGTTCTGGGCAGTCCTTGCGCCATCACAGGCTCTTTACGTGCCTGGCACCCTGCCTGAAAAGAGCATTCTGGGGCACTCAAAACCTTAGGCTCTCTTTGGACCTTCCACAAAGACTTGGGTAACCAATCCCATTTGCTTCCAAGTGCACTGAAGCTATGTCTAGAAAGAATTGCACTCTCCACTCTTTTTCAACTGACTTTTAAGCTCCAGACCAGTTGGAAGAGAAGACGGCCACTGGACAGTGGAGGGACAAAGAGGTGTGCAAGTAGCATTATGGACATTTGGCAGCATTACAAGGACACGCAAGGCAGGAGTCGGGGAACTTGGTTTTGCTTGCTGACATTCAGCTGCAGACACAGAAGCGTGAAAAGGAATCAAGCTTTTTAGGATCCCTCAGCAAGACAAAAGATTCTCTTCACTAGAAATTTGACCATCACGTGCTGTAAGCACTCCAAACTGCGTGTTTCCCCGCTACTAACTGCGTGGGGAAAAGACGGGGGTGCGGGAAAAAGACGGGGGCACGGGGAAAGACGGGGGCGTGGGAAAAGATGGGGTGCGGGAACCGAGGGGGTCGCGGGAACCAAGGGGGGCGTGGGAACCAATGGGGGCGCGGGAACCAAGCGGGGCGTGGGAACCGAGGGGGGCGCGGGAACCGAGGGGGGCACGGGAACCGACAGGGGCGTGGGAACCAATGGGGGCGCGGGAACCAAGCGGGGCGTGGGAACCGAGGGGGGCGTGGGAACCGAGGGGGGCGTGGGAACCGACGGGGCGTGGGAACCGATGGGGGCGCGGGAACCGAGGGGGGCGTGGGAACTGACGGGGGCGTGGGAACCAATGGGGGCACGGGAACCGACGGGGGTGTGGGAACCGAGGGGGGCGCGGGAACCGACGGGGGCGTGGGAACCGACGGGGCGCGGGAACAGACAGGAGCATGGGAAGAGACGGGAGCGCGGGAAGAGACTGGGGCGCAGGAAGAGACGCTGGCGTGGGAAGAGACGGGGGCGTGGGAAGAGACGGGGGCGCGGGAAAAGGACTTCAGTGTTAACACCAAAGTTGACAGTGAGGCAATCCTGTTCAACAAAAGTCTGACCCAAACTTGCCAGATTGTCTCTACAGAGTTGTAAGCTCCTGGAACAACAGAGAAGGGATTTGAAAAGGAAATTTAGCCTTATTCAATTTAGCCTTGCTTTAGGAGATGGCAATCACTAGTTTCTTCCCTCTCAGCTTTTTACAAAGAGACTTTTCTTACAAACCGTTTACGGACAAGTCACCATGGTACCTGGCGTAGGCACTCGTTGGCAACTAAAGCATCAGGAGAAACATCTGTCTGATGACACGCTGGGCACCTATCTGCCTCAGATTCCAGCTGTGCTCTTCTACTACCTCTCAAGAATCGGAATCGTCCAAATAGTTTTTAGCCAAACTAAGGAAATTTGCGGGGTTCCAATCAATTATAAAAACCCGTATATGATGAATGGGTGAAGATGGTCTTGAATTGAGAGCACGAAGCTGCAAATATTCAACAGTGTAAAAAATTGCTAGCATGCAGCAAAGAACTGGACAGTTTTGATATTTCCCTCTCGTAACATTTGGAGAGGTAGACTAGGCCGTGTCTTGATGTTTCGGCTAGTCTTTTTTCCACTCTCCAGTACAGTGAGAAGGCCCCAAGCTCAAGCTTCATGAATAAAACCCATCTCAAAGAACCATTACCAGGCTCGACTGCTGAAGGTTTTAACCACCTCTCCCCTGGAGAAGAAGGTGCATTAAATGCCTAACTAGCCCTTTGTTGCAGACCACACTAAGGCACCAGAGATGCCTATGGAAGTCTGGAGGAGAGACAGGGCTGTGGACAAACTAAATGCCTTCAGTATCCAATACTCTAATCCCCTGCACAATGAGGCACTCTTCTCAGACTCGTCCTTCCCCATGGAAGGAGGATTTCACTAGATACCTGACAAGGGAAAAAAGCTTGCTGCCTTTTTTTCTCCCTTTAGACGCTTTCCTCTTCAGGGTATACTTCAGTATTAAACAGAAGTGGGAAGAAAGTCATTGCGTTCTCTCCTATTGCTGCTTTCACAAGATCAGCTGTGATGTTTTAAATTAACAAACATGGGACTAACACATTCGTCGCAAGAACTCTGTCCACAGCAGGCAAGAGCAACTGCACCGGTCATTGTAGCGTTACAAATGAGACAGAACAACTCATCTGGAATAGGATCGGAGGAGGAGGAGGAGGAGGAGGAGGAGGAGGAGGAGGAGGGCCTCTCCGGTAAAGAGGGAGGCTTTTCCTTCTTTCCTCTAGCATAAGCTTCCCTGGAGCGGGGGTGGGGAAGGAAAAAGAAAAAAGTTAAAGATGGGTAAAGGAAAACTTTTCTAGGCTTTGGATTTTATCCAAGGAAGGTAAGAGATGGAATTCTTCTCGCTCCACAGGAGCCTTCTAAAATGTAGGCATTTAGTTTAAACCACTTCCCTGGAGCCACACCACTACAAGAGGGAGGGGGGAACAGCTTCCCTTCTGCAGAACTCTCCCATTCCTTGCATCAACTACGAAATTACCTCCGACTACAACAATCATTTCTCCACAGCTCCAAATCAGCTGAAATGAATCCCACCTCTCCGTCGCCAGACGCGAAATGGCAATTGCAGGCGCAGGATGAAGTTAGCCTCCTACTCATTACATTTGAGAACTGCAAGAAGTCTACCTTACAGCTGCTACAAAAGGAGATCCCTGACAGAAAAACACAAGTGCTACCGAGTGCATTGTCAAACAGCCACTGCTGTCAGCACCCAGGAGGATTCTCTTACTTTAGTGCAACAGGAAAACTTCACTCTCTTTCACACATGGGATCGGATAAAAGGCAGAGACGGGGGAAGCCTCAGCCCGACAGCTACTTGTTCAAGTTTGCCAGAAGCCTTTGAAACATGAACAGAAGCAAAAGGCGCTTTCAAAGAGAACCACTCCCCTCCAAACACTACCAAAATGGTTGCCAGAAAGACGCATTCTTAGCGTACCACCACTTCAAGCAACTGCCAGGGGCATCGACAGCAGCACCACCCTCGTTTAAGACTACAAAGCATCACAGATAGGAAGGTTAAGATACAACGACAAGGCTTCCTCCCCCGTAATTACAGACGCTGGCCAACTTGCTTGCATTGCCACGCAGACATTTACGCGTGCTTTCTCTCGTTCCCTTTTGGGTCAGTCCCATTAATTCCATACTTACGCATGAAGAGTTGGTATCGCATATTTGCCAGCGTTTGTCACCAGAGCGCCCTTGGGATTGGGAGCTTTCACCTCCAGCATCAAACTCCTTGGAAACCCTGTGCTCTTCTTCATTCCGGGAACACGCTCAAAATCTTTCTCCTGTTAAGCAAAGAAATGCAGACATAGCTCACCTCAAGACCCACACCTCAAAGGACATTTCCATGATTCTTTCAAGCACCAAAACCCTTTCATCCTCTCCTTTTACCTCGCCTCACGCTTCCTCGACTGAAAGACTTCTTTTCCTCACCGAATAGAGCCGGGATGCTCCAAAGCCTTGAGCAGGGTTTTGAACTCAGTCGACATGCTTGGGCTTAACTGCCGGGTCCTTAAGGGTGCAACATCCCTTGGCTCACCACCCACCCCGAGAACAGACACAAACCCGCTCCTCCTCCAAAGCGCAATTCACAGTGAGGGCTCCATTCAGGGCTCTCACTCACTCACGGCACAAACCGCTAGACGTGAAGGCTGAATTCAGACCTCACGCAGATACATTCAGTCACTAACACGCAATACCGGCATCAAGACGTGACGGTAGCATCGTAGCTTTGATTTTCTCTTCGGCGGAAGCATTGGCTTCAGCCACACTGCCAGTCTCCTTAACGCCTAACTAGTTGACACACCCAGTAGAAACACAGGTAAGCCCACACAGCCAAAGACAACACCACTCACCCAAGCCTCTAAAGAGCAGCACAACGCTAGCCGAGCTTGCAGGAAAACACCTGCTTCTACAAAACAGAGTTGGGCTGAAGATGTTCTGGGCAGTCCTTGCGCCATCACAGGCTCTTTACGTGCCTGGCACCCTGCCTGAAAAGAGCATTCGGGGGCACTCAAAACCTTAGGCTCTCTTTGGACCTTCCACAAAGACTTGGGTAACCAATCCCATTTGCTTCCAAGTGCACTGAAGCTATGTCTAGAAAGAATTGCACTCTCCACTCTTTTTCAACTGACTTTTAAGCTCCAGACCAGTTGGAAGAGAAGACGGCCACTGGACAGTGGAGGGACAAAGAGGTGTGCAAGTAGCATTATGGACATTTGGCAGCATTACAAGGACACGCAAGGCAGGAGTCGGGGAACTTGGTTTTGCTTGCTGACATTCAGCTGCAGACACAGAAGCGTGAAAAGGAATCAAGCTTTTTAGGATCCCTCAGCAAGACAAAAGATTCTCTTCACTAGAAATTTGACCATCACGTGCTGTAGGCACTCCAAACTGCGTGTTCCCCCGCTACTAACTGCGTGGGGAAAAGACGGGGGTGCGGGAAAAAGACGGGGGCACGGGGAAAGATGGGGGCGTGGGAAAAGATGGGGTGCGGGAACCGAGGGGGTCGCGGGAACCAAGGGGGGCGTGGGAACCAATGGGGGCGCGGGAACCAAGCGGGGCGTGGGAACCGAGGGGGTCGCGGGAACACACGGGGGCGCGGGAACCGAGGGGGGCGTGGGAACCAATGGGGGCGCGGGAACCGACAGGGGCGTGGGAACCAATGGGGGCGTGGGAACCAATGGGGGCGTGGGAACCGAGGGGGGCGTGGGAACCAATGGGGGCGCGGGAACCGACGGGGGCGTGGGAACTGAGGGGGGCGCGGGAACCGACGGGGGCGTGGGAACCGACGGGGCCCGGGAACAGACAGGAGCACGGGAAGAGACGGGAGCGCGGGAAGAGACTGGGGCGCAGGAAGAGACGCTGGCGTGGGAAGAGACGGGGGCGTGGGAAGAGACGGGGGCGCGGGAAAAGGACTTCAGGGTTAACACCAAAGTTGACAGTGAGGCAATCCTGTTCAACAAAAGTCTGACCCAAACTTGCCAGATTGTCTCTACAGAGTTGTAAGCTCCTGGAACAACAGAGAAGGGATTTGAAAAGGAAATTTAGCCTTATTCCATTTAGCCTTGCTTTAGGAGATGGCAATCACTAGTTTCTTCCCTCTCAGCTTTTTACAAAGAGACTTTTCTTACAAACCGGTTACGGACAAGTCACCATGGTACCTGGCGTAGGCACTCGTTGGCAACTAAAGCATCAGGAGAAACATCTGCCTGATGACACGCTGGGCACCTCTCTGCCTCAGATTCCAGCTGTGCTCTTCTACTACCTCTCAAGAATCGGAATCGTCCAAATAGTTTTTAGCCAAACTAAGGAAATTTGCGGGGTTCCAATCAATTATAAAAACCCGTATATGATGAATGGGTGAAGATGGTCTTGAATTGAGAGCACGAAGCTGCAAATATTCAACAGTGTAAAAAATTGCTAGCATGCAGCAAAGAACTGGACAGTTTTGATATTTCCCTCTCGTAACATTTGGAGAGGTAGACTAGGCCGTGTCTTGATGTTTCGGCTAGTCTTTTTTCCACTCTCCAGTACAGTGAGAAGGCCCCAAGCTCAAGCTTCATGAATAAAACCCATCTCAAAAAACCATTACCAGGCTCGACTGCTGAAGGTTTTAACCACCTCTCCCCTGGAGAAGAAGGTGCATTAAATGCCTAACTAGCCCTTTGTTGCAGACCACACTAAGGCACCAGAGATGCCTATGGAAGTCTGGAGGAGAGACAGGGCTGTGGACAAACTAAATGCCTTCAGTATCCAATACTCTAATCCCCCGCACAATGAGGCACTCTTCTCAGACTCGTCCTTCCCCATGGAAGGAGGATTTCACTAGATACCTGACAAGGGAAAAAAGCTTGCTGCCTTTTTTTCTCCCTTTAGACGCTTTCCTCTTCAGGGTATACTTCAGTATTAAACAGAAGTGGGAAGAAAGTCATTTCGTTCTCTCCTATTGCTGCTTTCACAAGATCAGCTGTGATGTTTTAAATTAACAAACATGGGACTAACACATTCGTCGCAAGAACTCTGTCCACAGCAGGCAAGAGCAACTGCACCGGTCATTGTAGCGTTACAAATGAGACAGAACAACTCATCTGGAATAGGATCGGAGGAGGAGGAGGAGGAGGAGGAGGAGGAGGAGGAGGAGGGCCTCTCCGGTAAAGAGGGAGGCTTTTCCTTCTTTCCTCTAGCATAAGCTTCCCTGGAGCGGGGGTGGGGAAGGAAAAAGAAAAAAGTTAAAGATGGGTAAAGGAAAACTTTTCTAGGCTTTGGATTTTATCCAAGGAAGGTAAGAGATGGAATTCTTCTCGCTCCACAGGAGCCTTCTAAAATGTAGGCATTTAGTTTAAACCACTTCCCTGGAGCCACACCACTACAAGAGGGAGGGGGGAACAACTTCCCTTCTGCAGAACTCTCCCATTCCTTGCATCAACTACGAAATTACCTCCGACTACAACAATCATTTCTCCACAGCTCCAAATCAGCTGAAATGAATCCCACCTCTCCGTCGCCAGACGCGAAATGGCAATTGCAGGCGCAGGATGAAGTTAGCCTCCTACTCATTACATTGGAGAACTGCAAGAAGTCTACCTTACAGCTGCTACAAAAGGAGATCCCTGACAGAAAAACACAAGTGCTACCGAGTGCATTGTCAAACAGCCACTGCTGTCAGCACCCAGGAGGATTCTCTTACTTTAGTGCAACAGGAAAACTTCACTCTCTTTCACACATGGGATCGGATAAAAGGCAGAGACGGGGGAAGCCTCAGCCCGACAGCTACTTGTTCAAGTTTGCCAGAAGCCTTTGAAACATGAACAGAAGCAAAAGGCGCTTTCAAAGAGAACCACTCCCCTCCAAACACTACCAAAATGGTTGCCAGAAAGACGCATTCTTAGCGTACCACCACTTCAAGCAACTGCCAGGGGCATCGACAGCAGCACCACCCTCGTTTAAGACTACAAAGCATCACGGATAGGAAGGTTAAGATACAACGACAAGGCTTCCTCCCCCGTAATTACAGACGCTGGCCAACTTGCTTGCATTGCCACGCAGACATTTACGCGTGCTTTCTCTCGTTCCCTTTTGGGTCAGTCCCATTAATTCCATACTTACGCATGAAGAGTTGGTATCGCATATTTGCCAGCGTTTGTCACCAGAGCGCCCTTGGGATTGGGAGCTTTCACCTCCAGCATCAAACTCCTTGGAAACCCTGTGCTCTTCTTCGTTCCGGGAACACGCTCAAAATCTTTCTCCTGTTAAGCAAAGAAATGCAGACATAGCTCACCTCAAGACCCACACCTCAAAGGACATTTCAATGATTCTTTCAAGCACCAAAACCCTTTCATCCTCTCCTTTTACCTCGCCTCACGCTTCCTCGACTGAAAGACTTCTTTTCCTCACCGAATAGAGCCGGGATGCTCCAAAGCCTTGAGCAGGGTTTTGAACTCAGTCGACATGCTTGGGCTTAACTGCCGGGTCCTTAAGGGTGCAACATCCCTTGGCTCACCACCCACCCCGAGAACAGACACAAACCCGCTCCTCCTCCAAAGCGCAATTCACAGTGAGGGCTCCATTCAGGGCTCTCACTCACTCACGGCACAAACCGCTAGACGTGAAGGCTGAATTCAGACCTCACGCAGATACATTCAGTCACTAACACGCAATACCGGCATCAAGACGTGACGGTAGCATCGTAGCTTTGATTTTCTCTTCGGCGGAAGCATTGGCTTCAGCCACACTGCCAGTCTCCTTAACGCCTAACTAGTTGACACACCCAGTAGAAACACAGGTAAGCCCACACAGCCAAAGACAACACCACTCACCCAAGCCTCTAAAGAGCAGCACAACGCTAGCCGAGCTTGCAGGAAAACACCTGCTTCTACAAAACAGAGTTGGGCTGAAGATGTTCTGGGCAGTCCTTGCGCCATCACAGGCTCTTTACGTGCCTGGCACCCTGCCTGAAAAGAGCATTCGGGGGCACTCAAAACCTTAGGCTCTCTTTGGACCTTCCACAAAGACTTGGGTAACCAATCCCATTTGCTTCCAAGTGCACTGAAGCTATGTCTAGAAAGAATTGCACTCTCCACTCTTTTTCAACTGACTTTTAAGCTCCAGACCAGTTGGAAGAGAAGACGGCCACTGGACAGTGGAGGGACAAAGAGGTGTGCAAGTAGCATTATGGACATTTGGCAGCATTACAAGGACACGCAAGGCAGGAGTCGGGGAACTTGGTTTTGCTTGCTGACATTCAGCTGCAGACACAGAAGCGTGAAAAGGAATCAAGCTTTTTAGGATCCCTCAGCAAGACAAAAGATTCTCTTCACTAGAAATTTGACCATCACGTGCTGTAGGCACTCCAAACTGCGTGTTCCCCCGCTACTAACTGCGTGGGGAAAAGACGGGGGTGCGGGAAAAAGATGGGGGCACGGGGAAAGATGGGGGCGTGGGAAAAGATGGGGTGCGGGAACCGAGGGGGTCGCGGGAACCAAGGGGGGCGTGGGAACCAATGGGGGCGCGGGAACCAAGCGGGGCGTGGGAACCGAGGGGGGCGCGGGAACACACGGGGGCGCGGGAACCGAGGGGGGCGTGGGAACCAATGGGGGCGCAGGAACCGACAGGGGCGTGGGAACCAATGGGGGCGTGGGAACCGAGGGGGGCGTGGGAACCAATGGGGGCGCGGGAACCGACGGGGCGTGGGAACCGATGGGGGCGCGGGAACCGAGGGGGGCGTGGGAACTGACGGGGGCGTGGGAACCAATGGGGGCACGGGAACCGACGGGGGCGTGGGAACTGAGGGGGGCGCGGGAACCGACGGGGGCGTGGGAACCGACGGGGCGCGGGAACAGACAGGAGCACGGGAAGAGACGGGAGCGCGGGAAGAGACTGGGGCGCAGGAAGAGACGCTGGCGTGGGAAGAGACGGGGGCGTGGGAAGAGACGGGGGCGCGGGAAAAGGACTTCAGGGTTAACACCAAAGTTGACAGTGAGGCAATCCTGTTCAACAAAAGTCTGACCCAAACTTGCCAGATTGTCTCTACAGAGTTGTAAACTCCTGGAACAACAGAGAAGGGATTTGAAAAGGAAATTTAGCCTTATTCCATTTAGCCTTGCTTTAGGAGATGGCAATCACTAGTTTCTTCCCTCTCAGCTTTTTACAAAGAGACTTTTCTTACAAACCGGTTACGGACAAGTCACCATGGTACCTGGCGTAGGCACTCGTTGGCAACTAAAGCATCAGGAGAAACATCTGTCTGATGACACGCTGGGCACCTCTCTGCCTCAGATTCCAGCTGTGCTCTTCTACTACCTCTCAAGAATCGGAATCGTCCAAATAGTTTTTAGCCAAACTAAGGAAATTTGCGGGGTTCCAATCAATTATAAAAACCCGTATATGATGAATGGGTGAAGATGGTCTTGAATTGAGAGCACGAAGCTGCAAATATTCAACAGTGTAAAAAATTGCTAGCATGCAGCAAAGAACTGGACAGTTTTGATATTTCCCTCTCGTAACATTTGGAGAGGTAGACTAGGCCGTGTCTTGATGTTTCGGCTAGTCTTTTTTCCACTCTCCAGTACAGTGAGAAGGCCCCAAGCTCAAGCTTCATGAATAAAACCCATCTCAAAAAACCATTACCAGGCTCGACTGCTGAAGGTTTTAACCACCTCTCCCCTGGAGAAGAAGGTGCATTAAATGCCTAACTAGCCCTTTGTTGCAGACCACACTAAGGCACCAGAGATGCCTATGGAAGTCTGGAGGAGAGACAGGGCTGTGGACAAACTAAATGCCTTCAGTATCCAATACTCTAATCCCCTGCACAATGAGGCACTCTTCTCAGACTCGTCCTTCCCCATGGAAGGAGGATTTCACTAGATACCTGACAAGGGAAAAAAGCTTGCTGCCTTTTTTTTTCCCTTTAGACGCTTTCCTCTTCAGGGTATACTTCAGTATTAAACAGAAGTGGGAAGAAAGTCATTGCGTTCTCTCCTATTGCTGCTTTCACAAGATCAGCTGTGATGTTTTAAATTAACAAACATGGGACTAACACATTCGTCGCAAGAACTCTGTCCACAGCAGGCAAGAGCAACTGCACCGGTCATTGTAGCGTTACAAATGAGACAGAACAACTCATCTGGAATAGGATCGGAGGAGGAGGAGGAGGAGGAGGAGGAGGAGGAGGAGGGCCTCTGCGGTAAAGAGGGAGACTTTTCCTTCTTTCCTCTAGCATAAGCTTCCCTGGAGCAGGGGTGGGGAAGGAAAAAGAAAAAAGTTAAAGATGGGTAAAGGAAAACTTTTCTAGGCTTTGGATTTTATCCAAGGAAGGTAAGAGATGGAATTCTTCTCGCTCCACAGGAGCCTTCTAAAATGTAGGCATTTAGTTTAAACCACTTCCCTGGAGCCACACCACTACAAGAGGGAGGGGGGAACAACTTCCCTTCTGCAGAACTCTCCCATTCCTTGCATCAACTACGAAATTACCTCCGACTACAACAATCATTTCTCCACAGCTCCAAATCAGCTGAAATGAATCCCACCTCTCCGTCGCCAGACGCGAAATGGCAATTGCAGGCGCAGGATGAAGTTAGCCTCCTACTCATTACATTGGAGAACTGCAAGAAGTCTACCTTACAGCTGCTACAAAAGGAGATCCCTGACAGAAAAACACAAGTGCTACCGAGTGCATTGTCAAACAGCCACTGCTGTCAGCACCCAGGAGGATTCTCTTAGTTGAGTGCAACAGGAAAACTTCACTCTGTTTCACACATGGGATCGGATAAAAGGCAGAGACGGGGGAAGCCTCAGGCCGACAGCTACTTGTTCAAGTTTGCCAGAAGCCTTTGAAACATGAACAGAAGCAAAAGGCGCTTTCAAAGAGAACCACTCCCCTCCAAACACTACCAAAATGGTTGCCAGAAAGACGCATTCTTAGCGTACCACCACTTCAAGCAACTGCCAGGGGCATCGACAGCAGCACCACCCTCGTTTAAGACTACAAAGCATCACAGATAGGAAGGTTAAGATACAACGACAAGGCTTCCTCCCCCGTAATTACAGACGCTGGCCAACTTGCTTGCATTGCCACGCAGACATTTACGCGTGCTTTCTCTCGTTCCCTTTTGGGTCAGTCCCATTAATTCCATACTTACGCATGAAGAGTTGGTATCGCATATTTGCCAGCGTTTGTCACCAGAGCGCCCTTGGGATTGGGAGCTTTCACCTCCAGCATCAAACTCCTTGGAAACCCTGTGCTCTTCTTCATTCCGGGAACACGCTCAAAATCTTTCTCCTGTTAAGCAAAGAAATGCAGACATAGCTCACCTCAAGACCCACACCTCAAAGGACATTTCAATGATTCTTTCAAGCACCAAAACCCTTTCATCCTCTCCTTTTACCTCGCCTCACGCTTCCTCGACTGAAAGACTTCTTTTCCTCACCGAATAGAGCCGGGATGCTCCAAAGCCTTGAGCAGGGTTTTGAACTCAGTCGACATGCTCGGGCTTAACTGCCGGGTCCTTAAGGGTGCAACATCCCTTGGCTCACCACCCACCCCGAGAACAGACACAAACCCGCTCCTCCTCCAAAGCGCAATTCACAGTGAGGGCTCCATTCAGGGCTCTCACTCACTCACGGCACAAACCGCTAGACGTGAAGGCTGAATTCAGACCTCACGCAGATACATTCAGTCACTAACACGCAATACCGGCATCAAGACGTGACGGTAGCATCGTAGCTTTGATTTTCTCTTCGGCGGAAGCATTGGCTTTAGCCACACTGCCAGTCTCCTTAACGCCTAACTAGTTGACACACCCAGTAGAAACACAGGTAAGCCCACACAGCCAAAGACAACACCACTCACCCAAGCCTCTAAAGAGCAGCACAACGCTAGCCGAGCTTGCAGGAAAACACCTGCTTCTACAAAACAGAGTTGGGCTGAAGATGTTCTGGGCAGTCCTTGCGCCATCACAGGCTCTTTACGTGCCTGGCACCCTGCCTGAAAAGAGCATTCGGGGGCACTCAAAACCTTAGGCTCTCTTTGGACCTTCCACAAAGACTTGGGTAACCAATCCCATTTGCTTCCAAGTGCACTGAAGCTATGTCTAGAAAGAATTGCACTCTCCACTCTTTTTCAACTGACTTTTAAGCTCCAGACCAGTTGGAAGAGAAGACGGCCACTGGACAGTGGAGGGACAAAGAGGTGTGCAAGTAGCATTATGGACATTTGGCAGCATTACAAGGACACGCAAGGCAGGAGTCGGGGAACTTGGTTTTGCTTGCTGACATTCAGCTGCAGACACAGAAGCGTGAAAAGGAATCAAGCTTTTTAGGATCCCTCAGCAAGACAAAAGATTCTCTTCACTAGAAATTTGACCATCACGTGCTGTAGGCACTCCAAACTGCGTGTTCCCCCGCTACTAACTGCGTGGGGAAAAGACGGGGGTGCGGGAAAAAGACGGGGGCACGGGGAAAGATGGGGGCGTGGGAAAAGATGGGGTGCGGGAACCGAGGGGGTCGCGGGAACCAAGGGGGGCGTGGGAACCAATGGGGGCGCGGGAACCAAGCGGGGCGTGGGAACCGAGGGGGTCGCGGGAACCGAGGGGGGCGCGGGAACCGAGGGGGGCGTGGGAACCAATGGGGGCGCGGGAACCGACAGGGGCGTGGGAACCAATGGGGGCGTGGGAACCGAGGGGGGCGTGGGAACCAATGGGGGCGCGGGAACCGACGGGGCGTGGGAACCGATGGGGGCGCGGGAACCGAGGGGGGCGTGGGAACTGACGGGGGCGTGGGAACCAATGGGGGCACGGGAACCGACGGGGGCGTGGGAACTGAGGGGGGCGCGGGAACCGACGGGGGCGTGGGAACCGACGGGGCGCGGGAACAGACAGGAGCACGGGAAGAGACGGGAGCGCGGGAAGAGACTGGGGCGCAGGAAGAGACGCTGGCGTGGGAAGAGACGGGGGCGTGGGAAGAGACGGGGGCGCGGGAAAAGGACTTCAGTGTTAACACCAAAGTTGACAGTGAGGCAATCCTGTTCAACAAAAGTCTGACCCAAACTTGCCAGATTGTCTCTACAGAGTTGTAAGCTCCTGGAACAACAGAGAAGGGATTTGAAAAGGAAATTTAGCCTTATTCCATTTAGCCTTGCTTTAGGAGATGGCAATCACTAGTTTCTTCCCTCTCAGCTTTTTACAAAGAGACTTTTCTTACAAACCGGTTACGGACAAGTCACCATGGTACCTGGCGTAGGCACTCGTTGGCAACTAAAGCATCAGGAGAAACATCTGTCTGATGACACGCTGGGCACCTCTCTGCCTCAGATTCCAGCTGTGCTCTTCTACTACCTCTCAAGAATCGGAATCGTCCAAATAGTTTTTAGCCAAACTAAGGAAATTTGCGGGGTTCCAATCAATTATAAAAACCCGTATATGATGAATGGGTGAAGATGGTCTTGAATTGAGAGCACGAAGCTGCAAATATTCAACAGTGTAAAAAATTGCTAGCATGCAGCAAAGAACTGGACAGTTTTGATATTTCCCTCTCGTAACATTTGGAGAGGTAGACTAGGCCGTGTCTTGATGTTTCGGCTAGTCTTTTTTCCACTCTCCAGTACAGTGAGAAGGCCCCAAGCTCAAGCTTCATGAATAAAACCCATCTCAAAAAACCATTACCAGGCTCGACTGCTGAAGGTTTTAACCACCTCTCCCCTGGAGAAGAAGGTGCATTAAATGCCTAACTAGCCCTTTGTTGCAGACCACACTAAGGCACCAGAGATGCCTATGGAAGTCTGGAGGAGAGACAGGGCTGTGGACAAATTAAATGCCTTCAGTATCCAATACTCTAATCCCCTGCACAATGAGGCACTCTTCTCAGACTCGTCCTTCCCCATGGAAGGAGGATTTCACTAGATACCTGACAAGGGAAAAAAGCTTGCTGCCTTTTTTTTTCCCTTTAGACGCTTTCCTCTTCAGGGTATACTTCAGTATTAAACAGAAGTGGGAAGAAAGTCATTGCGTTCTCTCCTATTGCTGCTTTCACAAGATCAGCTGTGATGTTTTAAATTAACAAACATGGGACTAACACATTCGTCGCAAGAACTCTGTCCACAGCAGGCAAGAGCAACTGCACCGGTCATTGTAGCGTTACAAATGAGACAGAACAACTCATCTGGAATAGGATCGGAGGAGGAGGAGGAGGAGGAGGAGGAGGAGGAGGAGGGCCTCTGCGGTAAAGAGGGAGGCTTTTCCTTCTTTCCTCTAGCATAAGCTTCCCTGGAGCAGGGGTGGGGAAGGAAAAAGAAAAAAGTTAAAGATGGGTAAAGGAAAACTTTTCTAGGCTTTGGATTTTATCCAAGGAAGGTAAGAGATGGAATTCTTCTCGCTCCACAGGAGCCTTCTAAAATGTAGGCATTTAGTTTAAACCACTTCCCTGGAGCCACACCACTACAAGAGGGAGGGGGGAACAACTTCCCTTCTGCAGAACTCTCCCATTCCTTGCATCAACTACGAAATTACCTCCGACTACAACAATCATTTCTCCACAGCTCCAAATCAGCTGAAATGAATCCCACCTCTCCGTCGCCAGACGCGAAATGGCAATTGCAGGCGCAGGATGAAGTTAGCCTCCTACTCATTACATTGGAGAACTGCAAGAAGTCTACCTTACAGCTGCTACAAAAGGAGATCCCTGACAGAAAAACACAAGTGCTACCGAGTGCATTGTCAAACAGCCACTGCTGTCAGCACCCAGGAGGATTCTCTTACTTTAGTGCAACAGGAAAACTTCACTCTCTTTCACACATGGGATCGGATAAAAGGCAGAGACGGGGGAAGCCTCAGCCCGACAGCTACTTGTTCAAGTTTGCCAGAAGCCTTTGAAACATGAACAGAAGCAAAAGGCGCTTTCAAAGAGAACCACTCCCCTCCAAACACTACCAAAATGGTTGCCAGAAAGACGCATTCTTAGCGTACCACCACTTCAAGCAACTGCCAGGGGCATCGACAGCAGCACCACCCTCGTTTAAGACTACAAAGCATCACAGATAGGAAGGTTAAGATACAACGACAAGGCTTCCTCCCCCGTAATTACAGACGCTGGCCAACTTGCTTGCATTGCCACGCAGACATTTACGCGTGCTTTCTCTCGTTCCCTTTTGGGTCAGTCCCATTAATTCCATACTTACGCATGAAGAGTTGGTATCGCATATTTGCCAGCGTTTGTCACCAGAGCGCCCTTGGGATTGGGAGCTTTCACCTCCAGCATCAAACTCCTTGGAAACCCTGTGCTCTTCTTCATTCCGGGAACACGCTCAAAATCTTTCTCCTGTTAAGCAAAGAAATGCAGACATAGCTCACCTCAAGACCCACACCTCAAAGGACATTTCAATGATTCTTTCAAGCACCAAAACCCTTTCATCCTCTCCTTTTACCTCGCCTCACGCTTCCTCGACTGAAAGACTTCTTTTCCTCACCGAATAGAGCCGGGATGCTCCAAAGCCTTGAGCAGGGTTTTGAACTCAGTCGACATGCTCGGGCTTAACTGCCGGGTCCTTAAGGGTGCAACATCCCTTGGCTCACCACCCACCCTGAGAACAGACACAAACCCGCTCCTCCTCCAAAGCGCAATTCACAGTGAGGGCTCCATTCAGGGCTCTCACTCACTCACGGCACAAACCGCTAGACGTGAAGGCTGAATTCAGACCTCACGCAGATACATTCAGTCACTAACACGCAATACCGGCATCAAGACGTGACGGTAGCATCGTAGCTTTGATTTTCTCTTCGGCGGAAGCATTGACTTCAGCCACACTGCCAGTCTCCTTAACGCCTAACTAGTTGACACACCCAGTAGAAACACAGGTAAGCCCACACAGCCAAAGACAACACCACTCACCCAAGCCTCTAAAGAGCAGCACAACGCTAGCCGAGCTTGCAGGAAAACACCTGCTTCTACAAAACAGAGTTGGGCTGAAGATGTTCTGGGCAGTCCTTGCGCCATCACAGGCTCTTTACGTGCCTGGCACCCTGCCTGAAAAGAGCATTCGGGGGCACTCAAAACCTTAGGCTCTCTTTGGACCTTCCACAAAGACTTGGGTAACCAATCCCATTTGCTTCCAAGTGCACTGAAGCTATGTCTAGAAAGAATTGCACTCTCCACTCTTTTTCAACTGACTTTTAAGCTCCAGACCAGTTGGAAGAGAAGACGGCCACTGGACAGTGGAGGGACAAAGAGGTGTGCAAGTAGCATTATGGACATTTGGCAGCATTACAAGGACACGCAAGGCAGGAGTCGGGGAACTTGGTTTTGCTTGCTGACATTCAGCTGCAGACACAGAAGCGTGAAAAGGAATCAAGCTTTTTAGGATCCCTCAGCAAGACAAAAGATTCTCTTCACTAGAAATTTGACCATCACGTGCTGTAGGCACTCCAAACTGCGTGTTCCCCCGCTACTAACTGCGTGGGGAAAAGACGGGGGTGCGGGAAAAAGATGGGGGCACGGGGAAAGATGGGGGCGTGGGAAAAGATGGGGTGCGGGAACCGAGGGGGTCGCGGGAACCAAGGGGGGCGTGGGAACCAATGGGGGCGCGGGAACCAAGCGGGGCGTGGGAACCGAGGGGGTCGCGGGAACACACGGGGGCGCGGGAACCGAGGGGGGCGTGGGAACCAATGGGGGCGCAGGAACCGACAGGGGCGTGGGAACCAATGGGGGCGTGGGAACCGAGGGGGGCGTGGGAACCAATGGGGGCGCGGGAACCGACGGGGCGTGGGAACCGATGGGGGCGCGGGAACCGAGGGGGGCGTGGGAACTGACGGGGGCGTGGGAACCAATGGGGGCACGGGAACCGACGGGGGCGTGGGAACTGAGGGGGGCGCGGGAACCGACGGGGGCGTGGGAACCGACGGGGCGCGGGAACAGACAGGAGCACGGGAAGAGACGGGAGCGCGGGAAGAGACTGGGGCGCAGGAAGAGACGCTGGCGTGGGAAGAGACGGGGGCGTGGGAAGAGACGGGGGCGCGGGAAAAGGACTTCAGGGTTAACACCAAAGTTGACAGTGAGGCAATCCTGTTCAACAAAAGTCTGACCCAAACTTGCCAGATTGTCTCTACAGAGTTGTAAACTCCTGGAACAACAGAGAAGGGATTTGAAAAGGAAATTTAGCCTTATTCCATTTAGCCTTGCTTTAGGAGATGGCAATCACTAGTTTCTTCCCTCTCAGCTTTTTACAAAGAGACTTTTCTTACAAACCGGTTACGGACAAGTCACCATGGTACCTGGCGTAGGCACTCGTTGGCAACTAAAGCATCAGGAGAAACATCTGTCTGATGACACGCTGGGCACCTCTCTGCCTCAGATTCCAGCTGTGCTCTTCTACTACCTCTCAAGAATCGGAATCGTCCAAATAGTTTTTAGCCAAACTAAGGAAATTTGCGGGGTTCCAATCAATTATAAAAACCCGTATATGATGAATGGGTGAAGATGGTCTTGAATTGAGAGCACGAAGCTGCAAATATTCAACAGTGTAAAAAATTGCTAGCATGCAGCAAAGAACTGGACAGTTTTGATATTTCCCTCTCGTAACATTTGGAGAGGTAGACTAGGCCGTGTCTTGATGTTTCGGCTAGTCTTTTTTCCACTCTCCAGTACAGTGAGAAGGCCCCAAGCTCAAGCTTCATGAATAAAACCCATCTCAAAAAACCATTACCAGGCTCGACTGCTGAAGGTTTTAACCACCTCTCCCCTGGAGAAGAAGGTGCATTAAATGCCTAACTAGCCCTTTGTTGCAGACCACACTAAGGCACCAGAGATGCCTATGGAAGTCTGGAGGAGAGACAGGGCTGTGGACAAACTAAATGCCTTCAGTATCCAATACTCTAATCCCCTGCACAATGAGGCACTCTTCTCAGACTCGTCCTTCCCCATGGAAGGAGGATTTCACTAGATACCTGACAAGGGAAAAAAGCTTGCTGCCTTTTTTTTTCCCTTTAGACGCTTTCCTCTTCAGGGTATACTTCAGTATTAAACAGAAGTGGGAAGAAAGTCATTGCGTTCTCTCCTATTGCTGCTTTCACAAGATCAGCTGTGATGTTTTAAATTAACAAACATGGGACTAACACATTCGTCGCAAGAACTCTGTCCACAGCAGGCAAGAGCAACTGCACCGGTCATTGTAGCGTTACAAATGAGACAGAACAACTCATCTGGAATAGGATCGGAGGAGGAGGAGGAGGAGGAGGAGGAGGAGGAGGAGGGCCTCTGCGGTAAAGAGGGAGGCTTTTCCTTCTTTCCTCTAGCATAAGCTTCCCTGGAGCAGGGGTGGGGAAGGAAAAAGAAAAAAGTTAAAGATGGGTAAAGGAAAACTTTTCTAGGCTTTGGATTTTATCCAAGGAAGGTAAGAGATGGAATTCTTCTCGCTCCACAGGAGCCTTCTAAAATGTAGGCATTTAGTTTAAACCACTTCCCTGGAGCCACACCACTACAAGAGGGAGGGGGGAACAACTTCCCTTCTGCAGAACTCTCCCATTCCTTGCATCAACTACGAAATTACCTCCGACTACAACAATCATTTCTCCACAGCTCCAAATCAGCTGAAATGAATCCCACCTCTCCGTCGCCAGACGCGAAATGGCAATTGCAGGCGCAGGATGAAGTTAGCCTCCTACTCATTACATTGGAGAACTGCAAGAAGTCTACCTTACAGCTGCTACAAAAGGAGATCCCTGACAGAAAAACACAAGTGCTACCGAGTGCATTGTCAAACAGCCACTGCTGTCAGCACCCAGGAGGATTCTCTTACTTTAGTGCAACAGGAAAACTTCACTCTCTTTCACACATGGGATCGGATAAAAGGCAGAGACGGGGGAAGCCTCAGCCCGACAGCTACTTGTTCAAGTTTGCCAGAAGCCTTTGAAACATGAACAGAAGCAAAAGGCGCTTTCAAAGAGAACCACTCCCCTCCAAACACTACCAAAATGGTTGCCAGAAAGACGCATTCTTAGCGTACCACCACTTCAAGCAACTGCCAGGGGCATCGACAGCAGCACCACCCTCGTTTAAGACTACAAAGCATCACAGATAGGAAGGTTAAGATACAACGACAAGGCTTCCTCCCCCGTAATTACAGACGCTGGCCAACTTGCTTGCATTGCCACGCAGACATTTACGCGTGCTTTCTCTCGTTCCCTTTTGGGTCAGTCCCATTAATTCCATACTTACGCATGAAGAGTTGGTATCGCATATTTGCCAGCGTTTGTCACCAGAGCGCCCTTGGGATTGGGAGCTTTCACCTCCAGCATCAAACTCCTTGGAAACCCTGTGCTCTTCTTCATTCCGGGAACACGCTCAAAATCTTTCTCCTGTTAAGCAAAGAAATGCAGACATAGCTCACCTCAAGACCCACACCTCAAAGGACATTTCAATGATTCTTTCAAGCACCAAAACCCTTTCATCCTCTCCTTTTACCTCGCCTCACGCTTCCTCGACTGAAAGACTTCTTTTCCTCACCGAATAGAGCCGGGATGCTCCAAAGCCTTGAGCAGGGTTTTGAACTCAGTCGACATGCTCGGGCTTAACTGCCGGGTCCTTAAGGGTGCAACATCCCTTGGCTCACCACCCACCCCGAGAACAGACACAAACCCGCTCCTCCTCCAAAGCGCAATTCACAGTGAGGGCTCCATTCAGGGCTCTCACTCACTCACGGCACAAACCGCTAGACGTGAAGGCTGAATTCAGACCTCACGCAGATACATTCAGTCACTAACACGCAATACCGGCATCAAGACGTGACGGTAGCATCGTAGCTTTGATTTTCTCTTCGGCGGAAGCATTGGCTTCAGCCACACTGCCAGTCTCCTTAACGCCTAACTAGTTGACACACCCAGTAGAAACACAGGTAAGCCCACACAGCCAAAGACAACACCACTCACCCAAGCCTCTAAAGAGCAGCACAACGCTAGCCGAGCTTGCAGGAAAACACCTGCTTCTACAAAACAGAGTTGGGCTGAAGATGTTCTGGGCAGTCCTTGCGCCATCACAGGCTCTTTACGTGCCTGGCACCCTGCCTGAAAAGAGCATTCGGGGGCACTCAAAACCTTAGGCTCTCTTTGGACCTTCCACAAAGACTTGGGTAACCAATCCCATTTGCTTCCAAGTGCACTGAAGCTATGTCTAGAAAGAATTGCACTCTCCACTCTTTTTCAACTGACTTTTAAGCTCCAGACCAGTTGGAAGAGAAGACGGCCACTGGACAGTGGAGGGACAAAGAGGTGTGCAAGTAGCATTATGGACATTTGGCAGCATTACAAGGACACGCAAGGCAGGAGTCGGGGAACTTGGTTTTGCTTGCTGACATTCAGCTGCAGACACAGAAGCGTGAAAAGGAATCAAGCTTTTTAGGATCCCTCAGCAAGACAAAAGATTCTCTTCACTAGAAATTTGACCATCACGTGCTGTAGGCACTCCAAACTGCGTGTTCCCCCGCTACTAACTGCGTGGGGAAAAGACGGGGGTGCGGGAAAAAGACGGGGGCACGGGGAAAGATGGGGGCGTGGGAAAAGATGGGGTGCGGGAACCGAGGGGGTCGCGGGAACCAAGGGGGGCGTGGGAACCAATGGGGGCGCGGGAACCAAGCGGGGCGTGGGAACCGAGGGGGTCGCGGGAACCGAGGGGGGCGCGGGAACCGAGGGGGGCGTGGGAACCAATGGGGGCGCGGGAACCGACAGGGGCGTGGGAACCAATGGGGGCGTGGGAACCGAGGGGGGCGTGGGAACCAATGGGGGCGCGGGAACCGACGGGGCGTGGGAACCGATGGGGGCGCGGGAACCGAGGGGGGCGTGGGAACTGACGGGGGCGTGGGAACCAATGGGGGCACGGGAACCGACGGGGGCGTGGGAACTGAGGGGGGCGCGGGAACCGACGGGGGCGTGGGAACCGACGGGGCGCGGGAACAGACAGGAGCACGGGAAGAGACGGGAGCGCGGGAAGAGACTGGGGCGCAGGAAGAGACGCTGGCGTGGGAAGAGACGGGGGCGTGGGAAGAGACGGGGGCGCGGGAAAAGGACTTCAGTGTTAACACCAAAGTTGACAGTGAGGCAATCCTGTTCAACAAAAGTCTGACCCAAACTTGCCAGATTGTCTCTACAGAGTTGTAAGCTCCTGGAACAACAGAGAAGGGATTTGAAAAGGAAATTTAGCCTTATTCCATTTAGCCTTGCTTTAGGAGATGGCAATCACTAGTTTCTTCCCTCTCAGCTTTTTACAAAGAGACTTTTCTTACAAACCGGTTACGGACAAGTCACCATGGTACCTGGCGTAGGCACTCGTTGGCAACTAAAGCATCAGGAGAAACATCTGTCTGATGACACGCTGGGCACCTCTCTGCCTCAGATTCCAGCTGTGCTCTTCTACTACCTCTCAAGAATCGGAATCGTCCAAATAGTTTTTAGCCAAACTAAGGAAATTTGCGGGGTTCCAATCAATTATAAAAACCCGTATATGATGAATGGGTGAAGATGGTCTTGAATTGAGAGCACGAAGCTGCAAATATTCAACAGTGTAAAAAATTGCTAGCATGCAGCAAAGAACTGGACAGTTTTGATATTTCCCTCTCGTAACATTTGGAGAGGTAGACTAGGCCGTGTCTTGATGTTTCGGCTAGTCTTTTTTCCACTCTCCAGTACAGTGAGAAGGCCCCAAGCTCAAGCTTCATGAATAAAACCCATCTCAAAAAACCATTACCAGGCTCGACTGCTGAAGGTTTTAACCACCTCTCCCCTGGAGAAGAAGGTGCATTAAATGCCTAACTAGCCCTTTGTTGCAGACCACACTAAGACACCAGAGATGCCTATGGAAGTCTGGAGGAGAGACAGGGCTGTGGACAAATTAAATGCCTTCAGTATCCAATACTCTAATCCCCTGCACAATGAGGCACTCTTCTCAGACTCGTCCTTCCCCATGGAAGGAGGATTTCACTAGATACCTGACAAGGGAAAAAAGCTTGCTGCCTTTTTTTTTCCCTTTAGACGCTTTCCTCTTCAGGGTATACTTCAGTATTAAACAGAAGTGGGAAGAAAGTCATTGCGTTCTCTCCTATTGCTGCTTTCACAAGATCAGCTGTGATGTTTTAAATTAACAAACATGGGACTAACACATTCGTCGCAAGAACTCTGTCCACAGCAGGCAAGAGCAACTGCACCGGTCATTGTAGCGTTACAAATGAGACAGAACAACTCATCTGGAATAGGATCGGAGGAGGAGGAGGAGGAGGAGGAGGAGGAGGAGGAGGGCCTCTGCGGTAAAGAGGGAGGCTTTTCCTTCTTTCCTCTAGCATAAGCTTCCCTGGAGCAGGGGTGGGGAAGGAAAAAGAAAAAAGTTAAAGATGGGTAAAGGAAAACTTTTCTAGGCTTTGGATTTTATCCAAGGAAGGTAAGAGATGGAATTCTTCTCGCTCCACAGGAGCCTTCTAAAATGTAGGCATTTAGTTTAAACCACTTCCCTGGAGCCACACCACTACAAGAGGGAGGGGGGAACAACTTCCCTTCTGCAGAACTCTCCCATTCCTTGCATCAACTACGAAATTACCTCCGACTACAACAATCATTTCTCCACAGCTCCAAATCAGCTGAAATGAATCCCACCTCTCCGTCGCCAGACGCGAAATGGCAATTGCAGGCGCAGGATGAAGTTAGCCTCCTACTCATTACATTTGAGAACTGCAAGAAGTCTACCTTACAGCTGCTACAAAAGGAGATCCCTGACAGAAAAACACAAGTGCTACCGAGTGCATTGTCAAACAGCCACTGCTGTCAGCACCCAGGAGGATTCTCTTACTTTAGTGCAACAGGAAAACTTCACTCTCTTTCACACATGGGATCGGATAAAAGGCAGAGACGGGGGAAGCCTCAGCCCGACAGCTACTTGTTCAAGTTTGCCAGAAGCCTTTGAAACATGAACAGAAGCAAAAGGCGCTTTCAAAGAGAACCACTCCCCTCCAAACACTACCAAAATGGTTGCCAGAAAGACGCATTCTTAGCGTACCACCACTTCAAGCAACTGCCAGGGGCATCGACAGCAGCACCACCCTCGTTTAAGACTACAAAGCATCACAGATAGGAAGGTTAAGATACAACGACAAGGCTTCCTCCCCCGTAATTACAGACGCTGGCCAACTTGCTTGCATTGCCACGCAGACATTTACGCGTGCTTTCTCTCGTTCCCTTTTGGGTCAGTCCCATTAATTCCATACTTACGCATGAAGAGTTGGTATCGCATATTTGCCAGCGTTTGTCACCAGAGCGCCCTTGGGATTGGGAGCTTTCACCTCCAGCATCAAACTCCTTGGAAACCCTGTGCTCTTCTTCATTCCGGGAACACGCTCAAAATCTTTCTCCTGTTAAGCAAAGAAATGCAGACATAGCTCACCTCAAGACCCACACCTCAAAGGACATTTCAATGATTCTTTCAAGCACCAAAACCCTTTCATCCTCTCCTTTTACCTCGCCTCACGCTTCCTCGACTGAAAGACTTCTTTTCCTCACCGAATAGAGCCGGGATGCTCCAAAGCCTTGAGCAGGGTTTTGAACTCAGTCGACATGCTCGGGCTTAACTGCCGGGTCCTTAAGGGTGCAACATCCCTTGGCTCACCACCCACCCCGAGAACAGACACAAACCCGCTCCTCCTCCAAAGCGCAATTCACAGTGAGGGCTCCATTCAGGGCTCTCACTCACTCACGGCACAAACCGCTAGACGTGAAGGCTGAATTCAGACCTCACGCAGATACATTCAGTCACTAACACGCAATACCGGCATCAAGACGTGACGGTAGCATCGTAGCTTTGATTTTCTCTTCGGCGGAAGCATTGGCTTCAGCCACACTGCCAGTCTCCTTAACGCCTAACTAGTTGACACACCCAGTAGAAACACAGGTAAGCCCACACAGCCAAAGACAACACCACTCACCCAAGCCTCTAAAGAGCAGCACAACGCTAGCCGAGCTTGCAGGAAAACACCTGCTTCTACAAAACAGAGTTGGGCTGAAGATGTTCTGGGCAGTCCTTGCGCCATCACAGGCTCTTTACGTGCCTGGCACCCTGCCTGAAAAGAGCATTCGGGGGCACTCAAAACCTTAGGCTCTCTTTGGACCTTCCACAAAGACTTGGGTAACCAATCCCATTTGCTTCCAAGTGCACTGAAGCTATGTCTAGAAAGAATTGCACTCTCCACTCTTTTTCAACTGACTTTTAAGCTCCAGACCAGTTGGAAGAGAAGACGGCCACTGGACAGTGGAGGGACAAAGAGGTGTGCAAGTAGCATTATGGACATTTGGCAGCATTACAAGGACACGCAAGGCAGGAGTCGGGGAACTTGGTTTTGCTTGCTGACATTCAGCTGCAGACACAGAAGCGTGAAAAGGAATCAAGCTTTTTAGGATCCCTCAGCAAGACAAAAGATTCTCTTCACTAGAAATTTGACCATCACGTGCTGTAGGCACTCCAAACTGCGTGTTTCCCCGCTACTAACTGCGTGGGGAAAAGACGGGGGTGCGGGAAAAAGACGGGGGCACGGGGAAAGACGGGGGCGTGGGAAAAGATGGGGTGCGGGAACCGAGGGGGTCGCGGGAACCAAGGGGGGCGTGGGAACCAATGGGGGCGCGGGAACCAAGCGGGGCGTGGGAACCGAGGGGGTCGCGGGAACACACGGGGGCGCGGGAACCGAGGGGGGCGTGGGAACCGAGGGGGGCATGGGAACCAACGGGGGCGCGGGAACCAATGGGGGCGTGGGAACCGAGGGGGGCGTGGGAACCAATGGGGGCGCGGGAACCGACGGGGCGTGGGAACCGATGGGGGCGCGGGAACCGAGGGGGGCGTGGGAACTGACGGGGGCGTGGGAACCAATGGGGGCACGGGAACCGACGGGGGCGTGGGAACTGAGGGGGGCACGGGAACCGACGGGGGCGTGGGAACCGACGGGGCGCGGGAACAGACAGGAGCACGGGAAGAGACGGGAGCGCGGGAAGAGACTGGGGCGCAGGAAGAGACGCTGGCGTGGGAAGAGACGGGGGCGTGGGAAGAGACGGGGGCGCGGGAAAAGGACTTCAGTGTTAACACCAAAGTTGACAGTGAGGCAATCCTGTTCAACAAAAGTCTGACCCAAACTTGCCAGATTGTCTCTACAGAGTTGTAAACTCCTGGAACAACAGAGAAGGGATTTGAAAAGGAAATTTAGCCTTATTCCATTTAGCCTTGCTTTAGGAGATGGCAATCACTAGTTTCTTCCCTCTCAGCTTTTTACAAAGAGACTTTTCTTACAAACCGGTTACGGACAAGTCACCATGGTACCTGGCGTAGGCACTCGTTGGCAACTAAAGCATCAGGAGAAACATCTGTCTGATGACACGCTGGGCACCTCTCTGCCTCAGATTCCAGCTGTGCTCTTCTACTACCTCTCAAGAATCGGAATCGTCCAAATAGTTTTTAGCCAAACTAAGGAAATTTGCGGGGTTCCAATCAATTATAAAAACCCGTATATGATGAATGGGTGAAGATGGTCTTGAATTGAGAGCACGAAGCTGCAAATTTTCAACAGTGTAAAAAATTGCTAGCATGCAGCAAAGAACTGGACAGTTTTGATATTTCCCTCTCGTAACATTTGGAGAGGTAGGCTAGGCCGTGTCTTGATGTTTCGGCTAGTCTTTTTTCCACTCTCCAGTACAGTGAGAAGGCCCCAAGCTCAAGCTTCATGAATAAAACCCATCTCAAAAAACCATTACCAGGCTCGACTGCTGAAGGTTTTAACCACCTCTCCCCTGGAGAAGAAGGCGCATTAAATGCCTAACTAGCCCTTTGTTGCAGACCACACTAAGGCACCAGAGATGCCTATGGAAGTCTGGAGGAGAGACAGGGCTGTGGACAAACTAAATGCCTTCAGTATCCAATACTCTAATCCCCTGCACAATGAGGCACTCTTCTCAGACTCGTCCTTCCCCATGGAAGGAGGATTTCACTAGATACCTGACAAGGGAAAAAAGCTTGCTGCCTTTTTTTTTCCCTTTAGACGCTTTCCTCTTCAGGGTATACTTCAGTATTAAACAGAAGTGGGAAGAAAGTCATTGCGTTCTCTCCTATTGCTGCTTTCACAAGATCAGCTGTGATGTTTTAAATTAACAAACATGGGACTAACACATTCGTCGCAAGAACTCTGTCCACAGCAGGCAAGAGCAACTGCACCGGTCATTGTAGCGTTACAAATGAGACAGAACAACTCATCTGGAATAGGATCGGAGGAGGAGGAGGAGGAGGAGGAGGAGGAGGAGGAGGAGGGCCTCTCCGGTAAAGAGGGAGGCTTTTCCTTCTTTCCTCTAGCATAAGCTTCCCTGGAGCGGGGGTGGGGAAGGAAAAAGAAAAAAGTTAAAGATGGGTAAAGGAAAACTTTTCTAGGCTTTGGATTTTATCCAAGGAAGGTAAGAGATGGAATTCTTCTCGCTCCACAGGAGCCTTCTAAAATGTAGGCATTTAGTTTAAACCACTTCCCTGGAGCCACACCACTACAAGAGGGAGGGGGGAACAACTTCCCTTCGGCAGAACTCTCCCATTCCTTGCATCAACTACGAAATTACCTCCGACTACAACAATCATTTCTCCACAGCTCCAAATCAGCTGAAATGAATCCCACCTCTCCGTCGCCAGACGCGAAATGGCAATTGCAGGCGCAGGATGAAGTTAGCCTCCTACTCATTACATTTGAGAACTGCAAGAAGTCTACCTTACAGCTGCTACAAAAGGAGATCCCTGACAGAAAAACACAAGTGCTACCGAGTGCATTGTCAAACAGCCACTGCTGTCAGCACCCAGGAGGATTCTCTTACTTTAGTGCAACAGGAAAACTTCACTCTCTTTCACACATGGGATCGGATAAAAGGCAGAGACGGGGGAAGCCTCAGCCCGACAGCTACTTGTTCAAGTTTGCCAGAAGCCTTTGAAACATGAACAGAAGCAAAAGGCGCTTTCAAAGAGAACCGCTCCCCTCCAAACACTACCAAAATGGTTGCCAGAAAGACGCATTCTTAGCGTACCACCACTTCAAGCAACTGCCAGGGGCATCGACAGCAGCACCACCCTCGTTTAAGACTACAAAGCATCACGGATAGGAAGGTTAAGATACAACGACAAGGCTTCCTCCCCTGTAATTACAGACGCTGGCCAACTTGCTTGCATTGCCACGCAGACATTTACGCGTGCTTTCTCTCGTTCCCTTTTGGGTCAGTCCCATTAATTCCATACTTACGCATGAAGAGTTGGTATCGCATATTTGCCAGCGTTTGTCACCAGAGCGCCCTTGGGATTGGGAGCTTTCACCTCCAGCATCAAACTCCTTGGAATCCCTGTGCTCTTCTTCATTCCGGGAACACGCTCAAAATCTTTCTCCTGTTAAGCAAAGAAATGCAGACATAGCTCATCTCAAGACCCACACCTCAAAGGACATTTCCATGATTCTTTCAAGCACCAAAACCCTTTCATCCTCTCCTTTTACCTCGCCTCACGCTTCCTCGACTGAAAGACTTCTTTTCCTCACCGAATAGAGCCGGGATGCTCCAAAGCCTTGAGCAGGGTTTTGAACTCAGTCGACATGCTCGGGCTTAACTGCCGGGTCCTTAAGGGTGCAACATCCCTTGGCTCACCACCCACCCCGAGAACAGACACAAACCCGCTCCTCCTCCAAAGCGCAATTCACAGTGAGGGCTCCATTCAGGGCTCTCACTCACTCACGGCACAAACCGCTAGACGTGAAGGCTGAATTCAGACCTCACGCAGATACATTCAGTCACTAACACGCAATACCGGCATCAAGACGTGACGGTAGCATCGTAGCTTTGATTTTCTCTTCGGCGGAAGCATTGGCTTCAGCCACACTGCCAGTCTCCTTAACGCCTAACTAGTTGACACACCCAGTAGAAACACAGGTAAGCCCACACAGCCAAAGACAACACCACTCACCCAAGCCTCTAAAGAGCAGCACAACGCTAGCCGAGCTTGCAGGAAAACACCTGCTTCTACAAAACAGAGTTGGGCTGAAGATGTTCTGGGCAGTCCTTGCGCCATCACAGGCTCTTTACGTGCCTGGCACCCTGCCTGAAAAGAGCATTCGGGGGCACTCAAAACCTTAGGCTCTCTTTGGACCTTCCACAAAGACTTGGGTAACCAATCCCATTTGCTTCCAAGTGCACTGAAGCTATGTCTAGAAAGAATTGCACTCTCCACTCTTTTTCAACTGACTTTTAAGCTCCAGACCAGTTGGAAGAGAAGACGGCCACTGGACAGTGGAGGGACAAAGAGGTGTGCAAGTAGCATTATGGACATTTGGCAGCATTACAAGGACACGCAAGGCAGGAGTCGGGGAACTTGGTTTTGCTTGCTGACATTCAGCTGCAGACACAGAAGCGTGAAAAGGAATCAAGCTTTTTAGGATCCCTCAGCAAGACAAAAGATTCTCTTCACTAGAAATTTGACCATCACGTGCTGTAGGCACTCCAAACTGCGTGTTCCCCCGCTACTAACTGCGTGGGGAAAAGACGGGGGTGCGGGAAAAAGACAGGGGCACGGGGAAAGACGGGGGCGTGGGAAAAGATGGGGTGCGGGAACCGAGGGGGTCGCGGGAACCAAGGGGGGCGTGGGAACCAATGGGGGCACGGGAACCAAGCGGGGCATGGGAACCGAGGGGGTCGCGGGAACCGAGGGGGTCGCGGGAACCGAGGGGGTCGCGGGAACCGAGGGGGGCGTGGGAACCGAGGGGGGCATGGGAACCAATGGGGGCGCGGGAACCGACGGGGCGTGGGAACCGATGGGGGCGCGGGAACCGAGGGGGGCGTGGGAACTGACGGGGGCGTGGGAACCAATGGGGGCACGGGAACCGACGGGGGCGTGGGAACTGAGGGGGGCGCGGGAACCGACGGGGGCGTGGGAACCGACGGGGCCCGGGAACAGACAGGAGCACGGGAAGAGACGGGAGCGCGGGAAGAGACTGGGGCGCAGGAAGAGACGCTGGCGTGGGAAGAGACGGGGGCGTGGGAAGAGACAGGGGCGCGGGAAAAGGACTTCAGGGTTAACACCAAGGTTGACAGTGAGGCAATCCTGTTCAACAAAAGTCTGACCCAAACTTGCCAGATTGTCTCTACAGAGTTGTAAACTCCTGGAACAACAGAGAAGGGATTTGAAAAGGAAATTTAGCCTTATTCCATTTAGCCTTGCTTTAGGAGATGGCAATCACTAGTTTCTTCCCTCTCAGCTTTTTACAAAGAGACTTTTCTTACAAACCGGTTACGGACAAGTCACCATGGTACCTGGCGTAGGCACTCGTTGGCAACTAAAGCATCAGGAGAAACATCTGTCTGATGACACGCTGGGCACCTCTCTGCCTCAGATTCCAGCTGTGCTCTTCTACTACCTCTCAAGAATCGGAATCGTCCAAATAGTTTTTAGCCAAACTAAGGAAATTTGCGGGGTTCCAATCAATTATAAAAACCCGTATATGATGAATGGGTGAAGATGGTCTTGAATTGAGAGCACGAAGCTGCAAATATTCAACAGTGTAAAAAATTGCTAGCATGCAGCAAAGAACTGGACAGTTTTGATATTTCCCTCTCGTAACATTTGGAGAGGTAGACTAGGCCGTGTCTTGATGTTTCGGCTAGTCTTTTTTCCACTCTCCAGTACAGTGAGAAGGCCCCAAGCTCAAGCTTCATGAATAAAACCCATCTCAAAAAACCATTACCAGGCTCGACTTCTGAAGGTTTTCACCACCTCTCCCCTGGAGAAGAAGGTGCATTAAATGCCTAACTAGCCCTTTGTTGCAGACCACACTAAGGCACCAGAGATGCCTATGGAAGTCTGGAGGAGAGACAGGGCTGTGGACAAACTAAATGCCTTCAGTATCCAATACTCTAATCCCCTGCACAATGAGGCACTCTTCTCAGACTCGTCCTTCCCCATGGAAGGAGGATTTCACTAGATACCTGACAAGGGAAAAAAGCTTGCTGCCTTTTTTTTTCCCTTTAGACGCTTTCCTCTTCAGGGTATACTTCAGTATTAAACAGAAGTGGGAAGAAAGTCATTTCGTTCTCTCCTATTGCTGCTTTCACAAGATCAGCTGTGATGTTTTAAATTAACAAACATGGGACTAACACATTCGTCGCAAGAACTCTGTCCACAGCAGGCAAGAGCAACTGCACCGGTCATTGTAGCGTTACAAATGAGACAGAACAACTCATCTGGAATAGGATCGGAGGAGGAGGAGGAGGAGGAGGAGGAGGAGGAGGAGGAGGGCCTCTCCGGTAAAGAGGGAGGCTTTTCCTTCTTTCCTCTAGCATAAGCTTCCCTGGAGCGGGGGTGGGGAAGGAAAAAGAAAAAAGTTAAAGATGGGTAAAGGAAAACTTTTCTAGGCTTTGGATTTTATCCAAGGAAGGTAAGAGATGGAATTCTTCTCGCTCCACAGGAGCCTTCTAAAATGTAGGCATTTAGTTTAAACCACTTCCCTGGAGCCACACCACTACAAGAGGGAGGGGGGAACAACTTCCCTTCGGCAGAACTCTCCCATTCCTTGCATCAACTACGAAATTACCTCCGACTACAACAATCATTTCTCCACAGCTCCAAATCAGCTGAAATGAATCCCACCTCTCCGTCGCCAGACGCGAAATGGCAATTGCAGGCGCAGGATGAAGTTAGCCTCCTACTCATTACATTGGAGAACTGCAAGAAGTCTACCTTACAGCTGCTACAAAAGGAGATCCCTGACAGAAAAACACAAGTGCTACCGAGTGCATTGTCAAACAGCCACTGCTGTCAGCACCCAGGAGGATTCTCTTACTTTAGTGCAACAGGAAAACTTCACTCTCTTTCACACATGGGATCGGATAAAAGGCAGAGACGGGGGAAGCCTCAGGCCGACAGCTACTTGTTCAAGTTTGCCAGAAGCCTTTGAAACATGAACAGAAGCAAAAGGCGCTTTCAAAGAGAACCGCTCCCCTCCAAACACTACCAAAATGGTTGCCAGAAAGACGCATTCTTAGCGTACCACCACTTCAAGCAACTGCCAGGGGCATCGACAGCAGCACCACCCTCGTTTAAGACTACAAAGCATCACAGATAGGAAGGTTAAGATACAACGACAAGGCTTCCTCCCCCGTAATTACAGACGCTGGCCAACTTGCTTGCATTGCCACGCAGACATTTACGCGTGCTTTCTCTCGTTCCCTTTTGGGTCAGTCCCATTAATTCCATACTTACGCATGAAGAGTTGGTATCGCATATTTGCCAGCGTTTGTCACCAGAGCGCCCTTGGGATTGGGAGCTTTCACCTCCAGCATCAAACTCCTTGGAACCCCTGTGCTCTTCTTCATTCCGGGAACACGCTCAAAATCTTTCTCCTGTTAAGCAAAGAAATGCAGACATAGCTCACCTCAAGACCCACACCTCAAAGGACATTTCCATGATTCTTTCAAGCACCAAAACCCTTTCATCCTCTCCTTTTACCTCGCCTCACGCTTCCTCGACTGAAATACTTCTTTTCCTCACCGAATAGAGCCGGGATGCTCCAAAGCCTTGAGCAGGGTTTTGAACTCAGTCGACATGCTCGGGCTTAACTGCCGGGTCCTTAAGGGCGCAACATCCCTTGGCTCACCACCCACCCCGAGAACAGACACAAACCCGCTCCTCCTCCAAAGCGCAATTCACAGTGAGGGCTCCATTCAGGGCTCTCACTCACTCACGGCACAAACCGCTAGACGTGAAGGCTGAATTCAGACCTCATGCAGATACATTCAGTCACTAACACGCAATACCGGCATCAAGACGTGACGGTAGCATCGTAGCTTTGATTTTCTCTTCGGCGGAAGCATTGGCTTCAGCCACACTGCCAGTCTCCTTAACGCCTAACTAGTTGACACACCCAGTAGAAACACAGGTAAGCCCACACAGCCAAAGACAACACCACTCACCCAAGCCTCTAAAGAGCAGCACAACGCTAGCCGAGCTTGCAGGAAAACACCTGCTTCTACAAAACAGAGTTGGGCTGAAGATGTTCTGGGCAGTCCTTGCGCCATCACAGGCTCTTTACGTGCCTGGCACCCTGCCTGAAAAGAGCATTCGGGGGCACTCAAAACCTTAGGCTCTCTTTGGACCTTCCACAAAGACTTGGGTAACCAATCCCATTTGCTTCCAAGTGCACTGAAGCTATGTCTAGAAAGAATTGCACTCTCCACTCTTTTTCAACTGACTTTTAAGCTCCAGACCAGTTGGAAGAGAAGACGGCCACTGGACAGTGGAGGGACAAAGAGGTGTGCAAGTAGCATTATGGACATTTGGCAGCATTACAAGGACACGCAAGGCAGGAGTCGGGGAACTTGGTTTTGCTTGCTGACATTCAGCTGCAGACACAGAAGCGTGAAAAGGAATCAAGCTTTTTAGGATCCCTCAGCAAGACAAAAGATTCTCTTCACTAGAAATTTGACCATCACGTGCTGTAGGCACTCCAAACTGCGTGTTCCCCCGCTACTAACTGCGTGGGGAAAAGACGGGGGTGCGGGAAAAAGACGGGGGCACGGGGAAAGACGGGGGCGTGGGAAAAGATGGGGTGCGGGAACCGAGGGGGTCGCGGGAACCAAGGGGGGCGTGGGAACCAATGGGGGCACGGGAACCAAGCGGGGCGTGGGAACCGAGGGGGTCGCGGGAACACACGGGGGCGCGGGAACCGAGGAGGGCGTGGGAACCAATGGGGGCGCGGGAACCGACAGGGGCGTGGGAACCAATGGGGGCGTGGGAACCGAGGGGGGCGTGGGAACCAATGGGGGCGCGGGAACCGGCGGGGCGTGGGAACCGATGGGGGCGCGGGAACCGAGGGGGGCGTGGGAACTGACGGGGGCGTGGGAACCAATGGGGGCACGGGAACCGACGGGGGCGTGGGAACTGAGGGGGGCGTGGGAACCGACGGGGGCGTGGGAACCGACGGGGCCCGGGAACAGACAGGAGCACGGGAAGAGACGGGAGCGCGGGAAGAGACTGGGGCGCAGGAAGAGACGCTGGCGTGGGAAGAGACGGGGGCGTGGGAAGAGACGGGGGCGCGGGAAAAGGACTTCAGGGTTAACACCAAGGTTGACAGTGAGGCAATCCTGTTCAACAAAAGTCTGACCCAAACTTGCCAGATTGTCTCTACAGAGTTGTAAACTCCTGGAACAACAGAGAAGGGATTTGAAAAGGAAATTTAGCCTTATTCCATTTAGCCTTGCTTTAGGAGATGGCAATCACTAGTTTCTTCCCTCTCAGCTTTTTACAAAGAGACTTTTCTTACAAACCGGTTACGGACAAGTCACCATGGTACCTGGCGTAGGCACTCGTTGGCAACTAAAGCATCAGGAGAAACATCTGTCTGATGACACGCTGGGCACCTCTCTGCCTCAGATTCCAGCTGTGCTCTTCTACTACCTCTCAAGAATCGGAATCGTCCAAATAGTTTTTAGCCAAACTAAGGAAATTTGCGGGGTTCCAATCAATTATAAAAACCCGTATATGATGAATGGGTGAAGATGGTCTTGAATTGAGAGCACGAAGCTGCAAATATTCAACAGTGTAAAAAATTGCTAGCATGCAGCAAAGAACTGGACAGTTTTGATATTTCCCTCTCGTAACATTTGGAGAGGTAGACTAGGCCGTGTCTTGATGTTTCGGCTAGTCTTTTTTCCACTCTCCAGTACAGTGAGAAGGCCCCAAGCTCAAGCTTCATGAATAAAACCCATCTCAAAAAACCATTACCAGGCTCGACTTCTGAAGGTTTTAACCACCTCTCCCCTGGAGAAGAAGGTGCATTAAATGCCTAACTAGCCCTTTGTTGCAGACCACACTAAGGCACCAGAGATGCCTATGGAAGTCTGGAGGACAGACAGGGCTGTGGACAAACTAAATGCCTTCAGGATCCAATACTCTAATCCCCTGCACAATGAGGCACTCTTCTCAGACTCGTCCTTCCCCATGGAAGGAGGATTTCACTAGATACCTGACAAGGGAAAAAAGCTTGCTGCCTTTTATTTCCCTTTAGACGCTTTCCTCTTCAGGGTATACTTCAGTATTAAACAGAACTGGGAAGAAAGTCATTGCGTTCTCTCCTATTGCTGCTTTCACAAGATCAGCTGTGATGTTTTAAATTAACAAACATGGGACTAACACATTCGTCGCAAGAACTCTGTCCACAGCAGGCAAGAGCAACTGCACCGGTCATTGTAGCGTTACAAATGAGACAGAACAACTCATCTGGAATAGGATCGGAGGAGGAGGAGGAGGAGGAGGAGGAGGAGGAGGACGGCCTCTGCGGTAAAGAGGGAGGCTTTTCCTTCTTTCCTCTAGCATAAGCTTCCCTGGAGCGGGGGTGGGGAAGGAAAAAGAAAAAAGTTAAAGATGGGTAAAGGAAAACTTTTCTAGGCTTTGGATTTTATCCAAGGAAGGTAAGAGATGGAATTCTTCTCGCTCCACAGGAGCCTTCTAAAATGTAGGCATTTAGTTTAAACCACTTCCCTGGAGCCACACCACTACAAGAGGGAGGGGGGAACAACTTCCCTTCGGCAGAACTCTCCCATTCCTTGCATCAACTACGAAATTACCTCCGACTACAACAATCATTTCTCCACAGCTCCAAATCAGCTGAAATGAATCCCACCTCTCCGTCGCCAGACGCGAAATGGCAATTGCAGGCGCAGGATGAAGTTAGCCTCCTACTCATTACATTTGAGAACTGCAAGAAGTCTACCTTACAGCTGCTACAAAAGGAGATCCCTGACAGAAAAACACAAGTGCTACCGAGTGCATTGTCAAACAGCCACTGCTGTCAGCACCCAGGAGGATTCTCTTACTTTAGTGCAACAGGAAAACTTCACTCTCTTTCACACATGGGATCGGATAAAAGGCAGAGACGGGGGAAGCCTCAGCCCGACAGCTACTTGTTCAAGTTTGCCAGAAGCCTTTGAAACATGAACAGAAGCAAAAGGCGCTTTCAAAGAGAACCACTCCCCTCCAAACACTACCAAAATGGTTGCCAGAAAGACGCATTCTTAGCGTACCACCACTTCAAGCAACTGCCAGGGGCATCGACAGCAGCACCACCCTCGTTTAAGACTACAAAGCATCACAGATAGGAAGGTTAAGATACAACGACAAGGCTTCCTCCCCCGTAATTACAGATGCTGGCCAACTTGCTTGCATTGCCACGCAGACATTTACGCGTGCTTTCTCTCGTTCCCTTTTGGGTCAGTCCCATTAATTCCATACTTACGCATGAAGAGTTGGTATCGCATATTTGCCAGTGTTTGTCACCAGAGCGCCCTCGGGATTGGGATCTTTCACCTCCAGCATCAAACTCCTTGGAATCCCTGTGCTCTTCTTCATTCCGGGAACACGCTCAAAATCTTTCTCCTGTTAAGCAAAGAAATGCAGACATAGCTCACCTCAAGACCCACACCTCAAAGGACATTTCAATGATTCTTTCAAGCACCAAAACCCTTTCATCCTCTCCTTTTACCTCGCCTCACGCTTCCTCGACTGAAAGACTTCTTTTCCTCACTGAATAGAGCCGGGATGCTCCAAAGCCTTGAGCAGGGTTTTGAACTCAGTCGACATGCTTGGGCTTAACTGCCGGGTCCTTAAGGGTGCAACATCCCTTGGCTCACCACCCACCCCGAGAACAGACACAAACCCGCTCCTCCTCCAAAGCGCAATTCACAGTGAGGGCTCCATTCAGGGCTCTCACTCACTCACGGCACAAACCGCTAGACGTGAAGGCTGAATTCAGACCTCACGCAGATACATTCAGTCACTAACACGCAATACCGGCATCAAGACGTGACGGTAGCATCGTAGCTTTGATTTTCTCTTCGGCGGAAGCATTGGCTTCAGCCACACTGCCAGTCTCCTTAACGCCTAACTAGTTGACACACCCAGTAGAAACACAGGTAAGCCCACACAGCCAAAGACAACACCACTCACCCAAGCCTCTAAAGAGCAGCACAACGCTAGCCGAGCTTGCAGGAAAACACCTGCTTCTACAAAACAGAGTTGGGCTGAAGATGTTCTGGGCAGTCCTTGCGCCATCACAGGCTCTTTACGTGCCTGGCACCCTGCCTGAAAAGAGCATTCGGGGGCACTCAAAACCTTAGGCTCTCTTTGGACCTTCCACAAAGACTTGGGTAACCAATCCCATTTGCTTCCAAGTGCACTGAAGCTATGTCTAGAAAGAATTGCACTCTCCACTCTTTTTCAACTGACTTTTAAGCTCCAGACCAGTTGGAAGAGAAGACGGCCACTGGACAGTGGAGGGACAAAGAGGTGTGCAAGTAGCATTATGGACATTTGGCAGCATTACAAGGACACGCAAGGCAGGAGTCGGGGAACTTGGTTTTGCTTGCTGACATTCAGCTGCAGACACAGAAGCGTGAAAAGGAATCAAGCTTTTTAGGATCCCTCAGCAAGACAAAAGATTCTCTTCACTAGAAATTTGACCATCACGTGCTGTAGGCACTCCAAACTGCATGTTCCCCCGCTACTAACTACGTGGGGAAAAGACGGGGGTGCGGGAAAAAGACAGGGGCACGGGGAAAGACAGAGGCGTGGGAAAAGACGGGGCGCGGGAACCGACGGGGGTGCGGGAACCAAGGGGGGCGTGGGAACCGAGGGGGGCGTGGGAACCAATGGGGGCGCGGGAACCGACGGGGCGTGCGAACCGAGGGGGTCGCGGGAACCGAGGGGGGCGTGGGAACCGATGGGGGCGTGGGAACCAAGCGGGGCGTGGGAACCGAGGGGGGCATGGGAACCAATGGGGGCGCGGGAACCGGCGGGGCGTGGGAACCGATGGGGGCGCGGGAACCGAGGGGGGCGTGGGAACTGACGGGGGCGTGGGAACCAATGGGGGCGTGGGAACCGACGGGGGCGTGGGAACTGAGGGGGGCGCGGGAACCGACGGGGGCGTGGGAACCGACGGGGCGTGGGAACAGACAGGAGCACGGGAAGAGACGGGAGCGCGGGAAGAGACTGGGGCGCAGGAAGAGACGCTGGCGTGGGAAGAGACGGGGGCGTGGGAAGAGACGGGGGCGCGGGAAAAGGACTTCAGGGTTAACACCAAAGTTGACAGTGAGGCAATCCTGTTCAACAAAAGTCTGACCCAAACTTGCCAGATTGTCTCTACAGAGTTGTAAACTCCTGGAACAACAGAGAAGGGATTTGAAAAGGAAATTTAGCCTTATTCCATTTAGCCTTGCTTTAGGAGATGGCAATCACTAGTTTCTTCCCTCTCAGCTTTTTACAAAGAGACTTTTCTTACAAACCGGTTACGGACAAGTCACCATGGTACCTGGCGTAGGCACTCGTTGGCAACTAAAGCATCAGGAGAAACATCTGTCTGATGACACGCTGGGCACCTCTCTGCCTCAGATTCCAGCTGTGCTCTTCTACTACCTCTCAAGAATCGGAATCGTCCAAATAGTTTTTAGCCAAACTAAGGAAATTTGCGGGGTTCCAATCAATTATAAAAACCCGTATATGATGAATGGGTGAAGATGGTCTTGAATTGAGAGCACGAAGCTGCAAATATTCAACAGTGTAAAAAATTGCTAGCATGCAGCAAAGAACTGGACAGTTTTGATATTTCCCTCTCGTAACATTTGGAGAGGTAGACTAGGCCGTGTCTTGATGTTTCGGCTAGTCTTTTTTCCACTCTCCAGTACAGTGAGAAGGCCCCAAGCTCAAGCTTCATGAATAAAACCCATCTCAAAAAACCATTACCAGGCTCGACTTCTGAAGGTTTTCACCACCTCTCCCCTGGAGAAGAAGGTGCATTAAATGCCTAACTAGCCCTTTGTTGCAGACCACACTAAGGCACCAGAGATGCCTATGGAAGTCTGGAGGAGAGACAGGGCTGTGGACAAACTAAATGCCTTCAGTATCCAATACTCTAATCCCCTGCACAATGAGGCACTCTTCTCAGACTCGTCCTTCCCCATGGAAGGAGGATTTCACTAGATACCTGACAAGGGAAAAAAGCTTGCTGCCTTTTTTTTCCCTTTAGACGCTTTCCTCTTCAGGGTATACTTCAGTATTAAACAGAAGTGGGAAGAAAGTCATTTCGTTCTCTCCTATTGCTGCTTTCACAAGATCAGCTGTGATGTTTTAAATTAACAAACATGGGACTAACACATTCGTCGCAAGAACTCTGTCCACAGCAGGCAAGAGCAACTGCACCGGTCATTGTAGCGTTACAAATGAGACAGAACAACTCATCTGGAATAGGATCGTCGGAGGAGGAGGAGGAGGAGGAGGAGGAGGAGGAGGAGGAGGGCCTCTCCGGTAAAGAGGGAGGCTTTTCCTTCTTTCCTCTAGCATAAGCTTCCCTGGAGCGGGGGTGGGGAAGGAAAAAGAAAAAAGTTAAAGATGGGTAAAGGAAAACTTTTCTAGGCTTTGGATTTTATCCAAGGAAGGTAAGAGATGGAATTCTTCTCGCTCCACAGGAGCCTTCTAAAATGTAGGCATTTAGTTTAAACCACTTCCCTGGAGCCACACCACTACAAGAGGGAGGGGGGAACAACTTCCCTTCGGCAGAACTCTCCCATTCCTTGCATCAACTACGAAATTACCTCCGACTACAACAATCATTTCTCCACAGCTCCAAATCAGCTGAAATGAATCCCACCTCTCCGTCGCCAGACGCGAAATGGCAATTGCAGGCGCAGGATGAAGTTAGCCTCCTACTCATTACATTTGAGAACTGCAAGAAGTCTACCTTACAGCTGCTACAAAAGGAGATCCCTGACAGAAAAACACAAGTGCTACCGAGTGCATTGTCAAACAGCCACTGCTGTCAGCACCCAGGAGGATTCTCTTACTTTAGTGCAACAGGAAAACTTCACTCTCTTTCACACATGGGATCGGATAAAAGGCAGAGACGGGGGAAGCCTCAGCCCGACAGCTACTTGTTCAAGTTTGCCAGAAGCCTTTGAAACATGAACAGAAGCAAAAGGCGCTTTCAAAGAGAACCACTCCCCTCCAAACACTACCAAAATGGTTGCCAGAAAGACGCATTCTTAGCGTACCACCACTTCAAGCAACTGCCAGGGGCATCGACAGCAGCACCACCCTCGTTTAAGACTACAAAGCATCACAGATAGGAAGGTTAAGATACAACGACAAGGCTTCCTCCCCCGTAATTACAGATGCTGGCCAACTTGCTTGCATTGCCACGCAGACATTTACGCGTGCTTTCTCTCGTTCCCTTTTGGGTCAGTCCCATTAATTCCATACTTACGCATGAAGAGTTGGTATCGCATATTTGCCAGTGTTTGTCACCAGAGCGCCCTCGGGATTGGGATCTTTCACCTCCAGCATCAAACTCCTTGGAATCCCTGTGCTCTTCTTCATTCCGGGAACACGCTCAAAATCTTTCTCCTGTTAAGCAAAGAAATGCAGACATAGCTCACCTCAAGACCCACACCTCAAAGGACATTTCAATGATTCTTTCAAGCACCAAAACCCTTTCATCCTCTCCTTTTACCTCGCCTCACGCTTCCTCGACTGAAAGACTTCTTTTCCTCACTGAATAGAGCCGGGATGCTCCAAAGCCTTGAGCAGGGTTTTGAACTCAGTCGACATGCTTGGGCTTAACTGCCGGGTCCTTAAGGGTGCAACATCCCTTGGCTCACCACCCACCCCGAGAACAGACACAAACCCGCTCCTCCTCCAAAGCGCAATTCACAGTGAGGGCTCCATTCAGGGCTCTCACTCACTCACGGCACAAACCGCTAGACGTGAAGGCTGAATTCAGACCTCACGCAGATACATTCAGTCACTAACACGCAATACCGGCATCAAGACGTGACGGTAGCATCGTAGCTTTGATTTTCTCTTCGGCGGAAGCATTGGCTTCAGCCACACTGCCAGTCTCCTTAACGCCTAACTAGTTGACACACCCAGTAGAAACACAGGTAAGCCCACACAGCCAAAGACAACACCACTCACCCAAGCCTCTAAAGAGCAGCACAACGCTAGCCGAGCTTGCAGGAAAACACCTGCTTCTACAAAACAGAGTTGGGCTGAAGATGTTCTGGGCAGTCCTTGCGCCATCACAGGCTCTTTACGTGCCTGGCACCCTGCCTGAAAAGAGCATTCGGGGGCACTCAAAACCTTAGGCTCTCTTTGGACCTTCCACAAAGACTTGGGTAACCAATCCCATTTGCTTCCAAGTGCACTGAAGCTATGTCTAGAAAGAATTGCACTCTCCACTCTTTTTCAACTGACTTTTAAGCTCCAGACCAGTTGGAAGAGAAGACGGCCACTGGACAGTGGAGGGACAAAGAGGTGTGCAAGTAGCATTATGGACATTTGGCAGCATTACAAGGACACGCAAGGCAGGAGTCGGGGAACTTGGTTTTGCTTGCTGACATTCAGCTGCAGACACAGAAGCGTGAAAAGGAATCAAGCTTTTTAGGATCCCTCAGCAAGACAAAAGATTCTCTTCACTAGAAATTTGACCATCACGTGCTGTAGGCACTCCAAACTGCATGTTCCCCCGCTACTAACTACGTGGGGAAAAGACGGGGGTGCGGGAAAAAGACAGGGGCACGGGGAAAGACAGAGGCGTGGGAAAAGACGGGGCGCGGGAACCGACGGGGGTGCGGGAACCAAGGGGGGCGTGGGAACCGAGGGGGGCGTGGGAACCAATGGGGGCGCGGGAACCGACGGGGCGTGCGAACCGAGGGGGTCGCGGGAACCGAGGGGGGCGTGGGAACCGATGGGGGCGTGGGAACCAAGCGGGGCGTGGGAACCGAGGGGGGCATGGGAACCAATGGGGGCGCGGGAACCGGCGGGGCGTGGGAACCGATGGGGGCGCGGGAACCGAGGGGGGCGTGGGAACTGACGGGGGCGTGGGAACCAATGGGGGCGTGGGAACCGACGGGGGCGTGGGAACTGAGGGGGGCGCGGGAACCGACGGGGGCGTGGGAACCGACGGGGCGTGGGAACAGACAGGAGCACGGGAAGAGACGGGAGCGCGGGAAGAGACTGGGGCGCAGGAAGAGACGCTGGCGTGGGAAGAGACGGGGGCGTGGGAAGAGACGGGGGCGCGGGAAAAGGACTTCAGGGTTAACACCAAAGTTGACAGTGAGGCAATCCTGTTCAACAAAAGTCTGACCCAAACTTGCCAGATTGTCTCTACAGAGTTGTAAACTCCTGGAACAACAGAGAAGGGATTTGAAAAGGAAATTTAGCCTTATTCCATTTAGCCTTGCTTTAGGAGATGGCAATCACTAGTTTCTTCCCTCTCAGCTTTTTACAAAGAGACTTTTCTTACAAACCGGTTACGGACAAGTCACCATGGTACCTGGCGTAGGCACTCGTTGGCAACTAAAGCATCAGGAGAAACATCTGTCTGATGACACGCTGGGCACCTCTCTGCCTCAGATTCCAGCTGTGCTCTTCTACTACCTCTCAAGAATCGGAATCGTCCAAATAGTTTTTAGCCAAACTAAGGAAATTTGCGGGGTTCCAATCAATTATAAAAACCCGTATATGATGAATGGGTGAAGATGGTCTTGAATTGAGAGCACGAAGCTGCAAATATTCAACAGTGTAAAAAATTGCTAGCATGCAGCAAAGAACTGGACAGTTTTGATATTTCCCTCTCGTAACATTTGGAGAGGTAGACTAGGCCGTGTCTTGATGTTTCGGCTAGTCTTTTTTCCACTCTCCAGTACAGTGAGAAGGCCCCAAGCTCAAGCTTCATGAATAAAACCCATCTCAAAAAACCATTACCAGGCTCGACTTCTGAAGGTTTTCACCACCTCTCCCCTGGAGAAGAAGGTGCATTAAATGCCTAACTAGCCCTTTGTTGCAGACCACACTAAGGCACCAGAGATGCCTATGGAAGTCTGGAGGAGAGACAGGGCTGTGGACAAACTAAATGCCTTCAGTATCCAATACTCTAATCCCCTGCACAATGAGGCACTCTTCTCAGACTCGTCCTTCCCCATGGAAGGAGGATTTCACTAGATACCTGACAAGGGAAAAAAGCTTGCTGCCTTTTTTTTCCCTTTAGACGCTTTCCTCTTCAGGGTATACTTCAGTATTAAACAGAAGTGGGAAGAAAGTCATTTCGTTCTCTCCTATTGCTGCTTTCACAAGATCAGCTGTGATGTTTTAAATTAACAAACATGGGACTAACACATTCGTCGCAAGAACTCTGTCCACAGCAGGCAAGAGCAACTGCACCGGTCATTGTAGCGTTACAAATGAGACAGAACAACTCATCTGGAATAGGATCGTCGGAGGAGGAGGAGGAGGAGGAGGAGGAGGAGGAGGAGGAGGGCCTCTCCGGTAAAGAGGGAGGCTTTTCCTTCTTTCCTCTAGCATAAGCTTCCCTGGAGCGGGGGTGGGGAAGGAAAAAGAAAAAAGTTAAAGATGGGTAAAGGAAAACTTTTCTAGGCTTTGGATTTTATCCAAGGAAGGTAAGAGATGGAATTCTTCTCGCTCCACAGGAGCCTTCTAAAATGTAGGCATTTAGTTTAAACCACTTCCCTGGAGCCACACCACTACAAGAGGGAGGGGGGAACAACTTCCCTTCGGCAGAACTCTCCCATTCCTTGCATCAACTACGAAATTACCTCCGACTACAACAATCATTTCTCCACAGCTCCAAATCAGCTGAAATGAATCCCACCTCTCCGTCGCCAGACGCGAAATGGCAATTGCAGGCGCAGGATGAAGTTAGCCTCCTACTCATTACATTTGAGAACTGCAAGAAGTCTACCTTACAGCTGCTACAAAAGGAGATCCCTGACAGAAAAACACAAGTGCTACCGAGTGCATTGTCAAACAGCCACTGCTGTCAGCACCCAGGAGGATTCTCTTACTTTAGTGCAACAGGAAAACTTCACTCTCTTTCACACATGGGATCGGATAAAAGGCAGAGACGGGGGAAGCCTCAGCCCGACAGCTACTTGTTCAAGTTTGCCAGAAGCCTTTGAAACATGAACAGAAGCAAAAGGCGCTTTCAAAGAGAACCACTCCCCTCCAAACACTACCAAAATGGTTGCCAGAAAGACGCATTCTTAGCGTACCACCACTTCAAGCAACTGCCAGGGGCATCGACAGCAGCACCACCCTCGTTTAAGACTACAAAGCATCACAGATAGGAAGGTTAAGATACAACGACAAGGCTTCCTCCCCCGTAATTACAGATGCTGGCCAACTTGCTTGCATTGCCACGCAGACATTTACGCGTGCTTTCTCTCGTTCCCTTTTGGGTCAGTCCCATTAATTCCATACTTACGCATGAAGAGTTGGTATCGCATATTTGCCAGCGTTTGTCACCAGAGCGCCCTCGGGATTGGGATCTTTCACCTCCAGCATCAAACTCCTTGGAATCCCTGTGCTCTTCTTCATTCCGGGAACACGCTCAAAATCTTTCTCCTGTTAAGCAAAGAAATGCAGACATAGCTCACCTCAAGACCCACACCTCAAAGGACATTTCAATGATTCTTTCAAGCACCAAAACCCTTTCATCCTCTCCTTTTACCTCGCCTCACGCTTCCTCGACTGAAAGACTTCTTTTCCTCACTGAATAGAGCCGGGATGCTCCAAAGCCTTGAGCAGGGTTTTGAACTCAGTCGACATGCTTGGGCTTAACTGCCGGGTCCTTAAGGGTGCAACATCCCTTGGCTCACCACCCACCCCGAGAACAGACACAAACCCGCTCCTCCTCCAAAGCGCAATTCACAGTGAGGGCTCCATTCAGGGCTCTCACTCACTCACGGCACAAACCGCTAGACGTGAAGGCTGAATTCAGACCTCACGCAGATACATTCAGTCACTAACACGCAATACCGGCATCAAGACGTGACGGTAGCATCGTAGCTTTGATTTTCTCTTCGGCGGAAGCATTGGCTTCAGCCACACTGCCAGTCTCCTTAACGCCTAACTAGTTGACACACCCAGTAGAAACACAGGTAAGCCCACACAGCCAAAGACAACACCACTCACCCAAGCCTCTAAAGAGCAGCACAACGCTAGCCGAGCTTGCAGGAAAACACCTGCTTCTACAAAACAGAGTTGGGCTGAAGATGTTCTGGGCAGTCCTTGCGCCATCACAGGCTCTTTACGTGCCTGGCACCCTGCCTGAAAAGAGCATTCGGGGGCACTCAAAACCTTAGGCTCTCTTTGGACCTTCCACAAAGACTTGGGTAACCAATCCCATTTGCTTCCAAGTGCACTGAAGCTATGTCTAGAAAGAATTGCACTCTCCACTCTTTTTCAACTGACTTTTAAGCTCCAGACCAGTTGGAAGAGAAGACGGCCACTGGACAGTGGAGGGACAAAGAGGTGTGCAAGTAGCATTATGGACATTTGGCAGCATTACAAGGACACGCAAGGCAGGAGTCGGGGAACTTGGTTTTGCTTGCTGACATTCAGCTGCAGACACAGAAGCGTGAAAAGGAATCAAGCTTTTTAGGATCCCTCAGCAAGACAAAAGATTCTCTTCACTAGAAATTTGACCATCACGTGCTGTAGGCACTCCAAACTGCATGTTCCCCCGCTACTAACTACGTGGGGAAAAGACGGGGGTGCGGGAAAAAGACAGGGGCACGGGGAAAGACAGAGGCGTGGGAAAAGACGGGGCGCGGGAACCGACGGGGGCGCGGGAACCAAGGGGGGCGTGGGAACCGAGGGGGGCGTGGGAACCAATGGGGGCGCGGGAACCGACGGGGCGTGCGAACCGAGGGGGTCGCGGGAACCGAGGGGGGCGTGGGAACCGATGGGGGCGTGGGAACCAAGCGGGGCGTGGGAACCGAGGGGGGCATGGGAACCAATGGGGGCGCGGGAACCGGCGGGGCGTGGGAACCGATGGGGGCGCGGGAACCGAGGGGGGCGTGGGAACTGACGGGGGCGTGGGAACCAATGGGGGCGTGGGAACCGACGGGGGCGTGGGAACTGAGGGGGGCGCGGGAACCGACGGGGGCGTGGGAACCGACGGGGCGTGGGAACAGACAGGAGCACGGGAAGAGACGGGAGCGCGGGAAGAGACTGGGGCGCAGGAAGAGACGCTGGCGTGGGAAGAGACGGGGGCGTGGGAAGAGACGGGGGCGCGGGAAAAGGACTTCAGGGTTAACACCAAAGTTGACAGTGAGGCAATCCTGTTCAACAAAAGTCTGACCCAAACTTGCCAGATTGTCTCTACAGAGTTGTAAACTCCTGGAACAACAGAGAAGGGATTTGAAAAGGAAATTTAGCCTTATTCCATTTAGCCTTGCTTTAGGAGATGGCAATCACTAGTTTCTTCCCTCTCAGCTTTTTACAAAGAGACTTTTCTTACAAACCGGTTACGGACAAGTCACCATGGTACCTGGCGTAGGCACTCGTTGGCAACTAAAGCATCAGGAGAAACATCTGTCTGATGACACGCTGGGCACCTCTCTGCCTCAGATTCCAGCTGTGCTCTTCTACTACCTCTCAAGAATCGGAATCGTCCAAATAGTTTTTAGCCAAACTAAGGAAATTTGCGGGGTTCCAATCAATTATAAAAACCCGTAGATGATGAATGGGTGAAGATGGTCTTGAATTGAGAGCACGAAGCTGCAAATATTCAACAGTGTAAAAAATTGCTAGCATGCAGCAAAGAACTGGACAGTTTTGATATTTCCCTCTCGTAACATTTGGAGAGGTAGACTAGGCCGTGTCTTGATGTTTCGGCTAGTCTTTTTTCCACTCTCCAGTACAGTGAGAAGGCCCCAAGCTCAAGCTTCATGAATAAAACCCATCTCAAAAAACCATTACCAGGCTCGACTTCTGAAGGTTTTCACCACCTCTCCCCTGGAGAAGAAGGTGCATTAAATGCCTAACTAGCCCTTTGTTGCAGACCACACTAAGGCACCAGAGATGCCTATGGAAGTCTGGAGGAGAGACAGGGCTGTGGACAAACTAAATGCCTTCAGTATCCAATACTCTAATCCCCTGCACAATGAGGCACTCTTCTCAGACTCGTCCTTCCCCATGGAAGGAGGATTTCACTAGATACCTGACAAGGGAAAAAAGCTTGCTGCCTTTTTTTTCCCTTTAGACGCTTTCCTCTTCAGGGTATACTTCAGTATTAAACAGAAGTGGGAAGAAAGTCATTTCGTTCTCTCCTATTGCTGCTTTCACAAGATCAGCTGTGATGTTTTAAATTAACAAACATGGGACTAACACATTCGTCGCAAGAACTCTGTCCACAGCAGGCAAGAGCAACTGCACCGGTCATTGTAGCGTTACAAATGAGACAGAACAACTCATCTGGAATAGGATCGTCGGAGGAGGAGGAGGAGGAGGAGGAGGAGGAGGAGGAGGAGGGCCTCTCCGGTAAAGAGGGAGGCTTTTCCTTCTTTCCTCTAGCATAAGCTTCCCTGGAGCGGGGGTGGGGAAGGAAAAAGAAAAAAGTTAAAGATGGGTAAAGGAAAACTTTTCTAGGCTTTGGATTTTATCCAAGGAAGGTAAGAGATGGAATTCTTCTCGCTCCACAGGAGCCTTCTAAAATGTAGGCATTTAGTTTAAACCACTTCCCTGGAGCCACACCACTACAAGAGGGAGGGGGGAACAACTTCCCTTCGGCAGAACTCTCCCATTCCTTGCATCAACTACGAAATTACCTCCGACTACAACAATCATTTCTCCACAGCTCCAAATCAGCTGAAATGAATCCCACCTCTCCGTCGCCAGACGCGAAATGGCAATTGCAGGCGCAGGATGAAGTTAGCCTCCTACTCATTACATTTGAGAACTGCAAGAAGTCTACCTTACAGCTGCTACAAAAGGAGATCCCTGACAGAAAAACACAAGTGCTACCGAGTGCATTGTCAAACAGCCACTGCTGTCAGCACCCAGGAGGATTCTCTTACTTTAGTGCAACAGGAAAACTTCACTCTCTTTCACACATGGGATCGGATAAAAGGCAGAGACGGGGGAAGCCTCAGCCCGACAGCTACTTGTTCAAGTTTGCCAGAAGCCTTTGAAACATGAACAGAAGCAAAAGGCGCTTTCAAAGAGAACCACTCCCCTCCAAACACTACCAAAATGGTTGCCAGAAAGACGCATTCTTAGCGTACCACCACTTCAAGCAACTGCCAGGGGCATCGACAGCAGCACCACCCTCGTTTAAGACTACAAAGCATCACAGATAGGAAGGTTAAGATACAACGACAAGGCTTCCTCCCCCGTAATTACAGATGCTGGCCAACTTGCTTGCATTGCCACGCAGACATTTACGCGTGCTTTCTCTCGTTCCCTTTTGGGTCAGTCCCATTAATTCCATACTTACGCATGAAGAGTTGGTATCGCATATTTGCCAGCGTTTGTCACCAGAGCGCCCTTGGGATTGGGAGCTTTCACCTCCAGCATCAAACTCCTTGGAATCCCTGTGCTCTTCTTCATTCCAGGAACACGCTCAAAATCTTTCTCCTGTTAAGCAAAGAAATGCAGACATAGCTCACCTCAAGACCCACACCCCAAAGGACATTTCAATGATTCTTTCAAGCACCAAAAGCCTTTCATCCTCTCCTTTTACCTCGCCTCACGCTTCCTCGACTGAAAGACTTCTTTTCCTCACTGAATAGAGCCGGGATGCTCCAAAGCCTTGAGCAGGGTTTTGAACTCAGTCGACATGCTTGGGCTTAACTGCCGGGTCCTTAAGGGTGCAACATCCCTTGGCTCACCACCCACCCCGAGAACAGACACAAACCCGCTCCTCCTCCAAAGCGCAATTCACAGTGAGGGCTCCATTCAGGGCTCTCACTCACTCACGGCACAAACCGCTAGACGTGAAGGCTGAATTCAGACCTCACGCAGATACATTCAGTCACTAACACGCAATACCGGCATCAAGACGTGACGGTAGCATCGTAGCTTTGATTTTCTCTTCGGCGGAAGCATTGGCTTCAGCCACACTGCCAGTCTCCTTAACGCCTAACTAGTTGACACACCCAGTAGAAACACACTGAAGCCCACACAGCCAAAGACAACACCACTCACCCAAGCCTCTAAAGAGCAGCACAACGCTAGCCGAGCTTGCAGGAAAACACCTGCTTCTACAAAACAGAGTTGGGCTGAAGATGTTCTGGGCAGTCCTTGCGCCATCACAGGCTCTTTACGTGCCTGGCACCCTGCCTGAAAAGAGCATTCGGGGGCACTCAAAACCTTAGGCTCTCTTTGGACCTTCCACAAAGACTTGGGTAACCAATCCCATTTGCTTCCAAGTGCACTGAAGCTATGTCTAGAAAGAATTGCACTCTCCACTCTTTTTCAACTGAATTTAAGTTCCAGACCAGTTGGAAGAGAAGACGGCCACTGGACAGTGGAGGGACAAAGAGGTGTGCAAGTAGCATTAAGGACATTTGGCAGCATTACAAGGACACGCAAGGCAGGAGTCGGGGAACTTGGTTTTGCTTGCTGACATTCAGCTGCAGACACAGAAGCGTGAAAAGGAATCAAGCTTTTTAGGATCCCTCAGCAAGACAAAAGATTCTCTTCACTAGAAATTTGACCATCACGTGCTGTAGGCACTCCAAACTGTGTGTTTCCCCGCTACTAACTGCGTGGGGAAAAGACGGGGGTGCGGGAAAAAGACAGGGGCACGGGGAAAGACGGGGGCGTGGGAAAAGATGGGGTGCGGGAACCGAGGGGGTCGCGGGAACCAAGGGGGGCGTGGGAACCAATGGGGGCACGGGAACCAAGAGGGGCGTGGGAACCGAGGGGGTCGCGGGAACCGAGGGGGGCGCGGGAACCGAGGGGGGCGTGGGAACCGAGGGGGGCGTGGGAACCAATGGGGGGGCGGGAACCGACGGGGCGTGGGAACCGATGGGGGCGCGGGAACCGAGGGGGGCGTGGGAACCGACGGGGCCCGGGAACAGACAGGAGCACGGGAAGAGACGGGAGCGCGGGAAGAGACTGGGGCGCAGGAAGAGACGCTGGCGTGGGAAGAGACGGGGGCGTGGGAAGAGACGGGGGCGCGGGAAAAGGACTTCAGGGTTAACACCAAAGTTGACAGTGAGGCAATCCTGTTCAACAAAAGTCTGACCCAAACTTGCCAGATTGTCTCTACAGAGTTGTAAACTCCTGGAACAACAGAGAAGGGATTTGAAAAGGAAATTTAGCCTTATTCCATTTAGCCTTGCTTTAGGAGATGGCAATCACTAGTTTCTTCCCTCTCAGCTTTTTACAAAGAGACTTTTCTTACAAACCGGTTACGGACAAGTCACCATGGTACCTGGCGTAGGCACTCGTTGGCAACTAAAGCATCAGGAGAAACATCTGTCTGATGACACGCTGGGCACCTCTCTGCCTCAGATTCCAGCTGTGCTCTTCTACTACCTCTCAAGAATCGGAATCGTCCAAATAGTTTTTAGCCAAACTAAGGAAATTTGCGGGGTTCCAATCAATTATAAAAACCCGTATATGATGAATGGGTGAAGATGGTCTTGAATTGAGAGCACGAAGCTGCAAATATTCAACAGTGTAAAAAATTGCTAGCACGCAGCAAAGAACTGGACAGTTTTGATATTTCCCTCTCGTAACATTTGGAGAGGCAGACTAGGCCGTGTCTTGATGTTTCGGCTAGTCTTTTTTCCACTCTCCAGTACAGTGAGAAGGCCCCAAGCTCAAGCTTCATGAATAAAACCCATCTCAAAAAACCATTACCAGGCTCGACTTCTGAAGGTTTTCACCACCTCTCCCCTGGAGAAGAAGGTGCATTAAATGCCTAACTAGCCCTTTGTTGCAGACCACACTAAGGCACCAGAGATGCCTATGGAAGTCTGGAGGAGAGACAGGGCTGTGGACAAACTAAATGCCTTCAGCATCCAATACTCTAATCCCCCACACAATGAGGCACTCTTCTCAGACTCGTCCTTCCCCATGGAAGGAGGATTTCACTAGATACCTGACAAGGGAAAAAAGCTTGCTGCCTTTTTTTTTCCCTTTAGACACTTTCCTACTCAGGGTATACTTCAGTGTTAAACAGAAGTGGGAAGAAAGTCATTGCGTTCTCTCCTATTGCTGCTTTCACAAGATCAGCTGTGATGTTTTAAATTAACAAACATGGGACTAACACATTCGTCGCAAGAACTCTGTCCACAGCAGGCAAGAGCAACTGCACCGGTCATTGTAGCGTTACAAATGAGACAGAACAACTCATCTGGAATAGGATCGTCGGAGGAGGAGGAGGAGGAGGAGGAGGAGGAGGAGGAGGACGGCCTCTGCGGTAAAGAGGGAGGCTTTTCCTTCTTTCCTCTAGCATAAGCTTCCCTGGAGCGGGGGTGGGGAAGGAAAAAGAAAAAAGTTAAAGATGGGTAAAGGAAAACTTTTCTAGGCTTTGGATTTTATCCAAGGAAGGTAAGAGATGGAATTCTTCTCGCTCCACAGGAGCCTTCTAAAATGTAGGCATTTAGTTTAAACCACTTCCCTGGAGCCACACCACTACAAGAGGGAGGGGGGAACAACTTCCCTTCGGCAGAACTCTCCCATTCCTTGCATCAACTACGAAATTACCTCCGACTACAACAATCATTTCTCCACAGCTCCAAATCAGCTGAAATGAATCCCACCTCTCCGTCGCCAGACGCGAAATGGCAATTGCAGGCGCAGGATGAAGTTAGCCTCCTACTCATTACATTGGAGAACTGCAAGAAGTCTACCTTACAGCTGCTACAAAAGGAGATCCCTGACAGAAAAACACAAGTGCTACCGAGTGCATTGTCAAACAGCCACTGCTGTCAGCACCCAGGAGGATTCTCTTACTTTAGTGCAACAGGAAAACTTCACTCTCTTTCACACATGGGATCGGATAAAAGGCAGAGACGGGGGAAGCCTCAGCCCGACAGCTACTTGTTCAAGTTTGCCAGAAGCCTTTGAAACATGAACAGAAGCAAAAGGCGCTTTCAAAGAGAACCACTCCCCTCCAAACACTACCAAAATGGTTGCCAGAAAGACGCATTCTTAGCGTACCACCACTTCAAGCAACTGCCAGGGGCATCGACAGCAGCACCACCCTCGTTTAAGACTACAAAGCATCACAGATAGGAAGGTTAAGATACAACGACAAGGCTTCCTCCCCCGTAATTACAGACGCTGGCCAACTTGCTTGCATTGCCACGCAGACATTTACGCGTGCTTTCTCTCGTTCCCTTTTGGGTCAGTCCCATTAATTCCATACTTACGCATGAAGAGTTGGTATCGCATATTTGCCAGCGTTTGTCACCAGAGCGCCCTTGGGATTGGGAGCTTTCACCTCCAGCATCAAACTCCTTGGAATCCCTGTGCTCTTCTTCATTCCGGGAACACGCTCAAAATCTTTCTCCTGTTAAGCAAAGAAATGCAGACATAGCTCACCTCAAGACCCACACCTCAAAGGACATTTCAATGATTCTTTCAAGCACCAAAACCCTTTCATCCTCTCCTTTTACCTCGCCTCACGCTTCCTCGACTGAAAGACTTCTTTTCCTCACTGAATAGAGCCGGGATGCTCCAAAGCCTTGAGCAGGGTTTTGAACTCAGTCGACATGCTTGGGCTTAACTGCCGGGTCCTTAAGGGTGCAACATCCCTTGGCTCACCACCCACCCCGAGAACAGACACAAACCCGCTCCTCCTCCAAAGCGCAATTCACAGTGAGGGCTCCATTCAGGGCTCTCACTCACTCACGGCACAAACCGCTAGACGTAAAGGCTGAATTCAGACCTCACGCAGATACATTCAGTCACTAACATGCAATACCGGCATCAAGACGTGACGGTAGCATCGTAGCTTTGATTTTCTCTTCGGCGGAAGCATTGGCTTCAGCCACACTGCCAGTCTCCTTAACGCCTAACTAGTTGACACACCCAGTAGAAACACAGGTAAGCCCACACAGCCAAAGACAACACCACTCACCCAAGCCTCTAAAGAGCAGCACAACGCTAGCCGAGCTCGCAGGAAAACACCTGCTTCTACAAAACAGAGTTGGGCTGAAGATGTTCTGGGCAGTCCTTGCGCCATCACAGGCTCTTTACGTGCCTGGCACCCTGCCTGAAAAGAGCATTCGGGGGCACTCAAAACCTTAGGCTCTCTTTGGACCTTCCACAAAGACTTGGGTAACCAATCCCATTTGCTTCCAAGTGCACTGAAGCTATGTCTAGAAAGAATTGCACTCTCCACTCTTTTTCAACTGACTTTTAAGCTCCAGACCAGTTGGAAGAGAAGACGGCCACTGGACAGTGGAGGGACAAAGAGGTGTGCAAGTAGCATTATGGACATTTGGCAGCTTTACAAGGACACGCAAGGCAGGAGTCGGGGAACTTGGTTTTGCTTGCTGACATTCAGCTGCAGACACAGAAGCGTGAAAAGGAATCAAGCTTTTTAGGATCCCTCAGCAAGACAAAAGATTCTCTTCACTAGAAATTTGACCATCACGTGCTGTAGGCACTCCAAACTGCGTGTTCCCCCGCTACTAACTGCGTGGGGAAAAGACGGGGGTGCGGGAAAAAGACGGGGGCACGGGGAAAGACGGGGGCGTGGGAAAAGACGGGGCGCGGGAACCGAGGGGGGCGCGGGAACCAAGGGGGGCGTGGGAACCGAGGGGGGCGTGGGAACCAATGGGGGCGCGGGAACCGATGGGGCGTGCGAACCGAGGGGGTCGCGGGAACCGAGGGGGGCGTGGGAACCGATGGGGGCGCGGGAACCGACAGGGGCGTGGGAACTGAGGGGGGCATGGGAACCAATGGGGGCGCGGGAACCGACGGGGCGTGGGAACCGATGGGGGCGCGGGAACTGAGGGGGGTGTGGGAACTGACGGGGGCGTGGGAACCAATGGGGGCACGGGAACCGACGGGGGCGTGGGAACTGAGGGGGGCGCGGGAACCGACGGGGGCGTGGGAACCGACGGGGCGCGGGAACAGACAGGAGCACGGGAAGAGACGGGAGCGCGGGAAAAGACTGGGGCGCAGGAAGAGACGCTGGCGTGGGAAGAGACGGGGGCGTGGGAAGAGACGGGGGCGCGGGAAAAGGACTTCAGTGTTAACACCAAAGTTGACAGTGAGGCAATCCTGTTCAACAAAAGTCTGACCCAAACTTGCCAGATTGTCTCTACAGAGTTGTAAACTCCTGGAACAACAGAGAAGGGATTTGAAAAGGAAATTTAGCCTTATTCCATTTAGCCTTGCTTTAGGAGATGGCAATCACTAGTTTCTTCCCTCTCAGCTTTTTACAAAGAGACTTTTCTTACAAACCGGTTACGGACAAGTCACCATGGTACCTGGCGTAGGCACTCGTTGGCAACTAAAGCATCAGGAGAAACATCTGTCTGATGACACGCTGGGCACCTCTCTGCCTCAGATTCCAGCTGTGCTCTTCTACTACCTCTCAAGAATCGGAATCGTCCAAATAGTTTTTAGCCAAACTAAGGAAATTTGCGGGGTTCCAATCAATTATAAAAACCCGTATATGATGAATGGGTGAAGATGGTCTTGAATTGAGAGCACGAAGCTGCAAATATTCAACAGTGTAAAAAATTGCTAGCATGCAGCAAAGAACTGGACAGTTTTGATATTTCCCTCTCGTAACATTTGGAGAGGTAGACTAGGCCGTGTCTTGATGTTTCGGCTAGTCTTTTTTCCACTCTCCAGTACAGTGAGAAGGCCCCAAGCTCAAGCTTCATGAATAAAACCCATCTCAAAAAACCATTACCAGGCTCGACTTCTGAAGGTTTTCACCACCTCTCCCCTGGAGAAGAAGGTGCATTAAATGCCTAACTAGCCCTTTGTTGCAGACCACACTAAGGCACCAGAGATGCCTATGGAAGTCTGGAGGAGAGACAGGGCTGTGGACAAACTAAATGCCTTCAGTATCCAATACTCTAATCCCCTGCACAATGAGGCACTCTTCTCAGACTCGTCCTTCCCCATGGAAGGAGGATTTCACTAGATACCTGACAAGGGAAAAAAGCTTGCTGCCTTTTTTTTTGCCTTTAGACGCTTTCCTCTTCAGGGTATACTTCAGTATTAAACAGAACTGGGAAGAAAGTCATTGCGTTCTCTCCTATTGCTGCTTTCACAAGATCAGCTGTGATGTTTTAAATTAACAAACATGGGACTAACACATTCGTCGCAAGAACTCTGTCCACAGCAGGCAAGAGCAACTGCACCGGTCATTGTAGCGTTACAAATGAGACAGAACAACTCATCTGGAATAGGATCGGAGGAGGAGGAGGAGGAGGAGGAGGAGGAGGACGGCCTCTGCGGTAAAGAGGGAGGCTTTTCCTTCTTTCCTCTAGCATAAGCTTCCCTGGAGCGGGGGTGGGGAAGGAAAAAGAAAAAAGTTAAAGATGGGTAAAGGAAAACTTTTCTAGGCTTTGGATTTTATCCAAGGAAGGTAAGAGATGGAATTCTTCTCGCTCCACAGGAGCCTTCTAAAATGTAGGCATTTAGTTTAAACCACTTCCCTGGAGCCACACCACTACAAGAGGGAGGGGGGAACAACTTCCCTTCGGCAGAACTCTCCCATTCCTTGCATCAACTATGAAATTACCTCCGACTACAACAATCATTTCTCCACAGCTCCAAATCAGCTGAAATGAATCCCACCTCTCCGTCGCCAGACGCGAAATGGCAATTGCAGGCGCAGGATGAAGTTAGCCTCCTACTCATTACATTGGAGAACTGCAAGAAGTCTACCTTACAGCTGCTACAAAAGGAGATCCCTGACAGAAAAACACAAGTGCTACCGAGTGCATTGTCAAACAGCCACTGCTGTCAGCACCCAGGAGGATTCTCTTACTTTAGTGCAACAGGAAAACTTCACTCTCTTTCACACATGGGATCGGATAAAAGGCAGAGACGGGGGAAGCCTCAGCCCGACAGCTACTTGTTCAAGTTTGCCAGAAGCCTTTGAAACATGAACAGAAGCAAAAGGCGCTTTCAAAGAGAACCGCTCCCCTCCAAACACTACCAAAATGGTTGCCAGAAAGACGCATTCTTAGCGTACCACCACTTCAAGCAACTGCCAGGGGCATCGACAGCAGCACCACCCTCGTTTAAGACTACAAAGCATCACGGATAGGAAAGTTAAGATACAACGACAAGGCTTCCTCCCCCGTAATTACAGACGCTGGCCAACTTGCTTGCATTGCCACGCAGACATTTACGCGTGCTTTCTCTCGTTCCCTTTTGGGTCAGTCCCATTAATTCCATACTTACGCATGAAGAGTTGGTATCGCATATTTGCCAGCGTTTGTCACCAGAGCGCCCTTGGGATTGGGAGCTTTCACCTCCAGCATCAAACTCCTTGGAATCCCTGTGCTCTTCTTCATTCCGGGAACACGCTCAAAATCTTTCTCCTGTTAAGCAAAGAAATGCAGACATAGCTCACCTCAAGACCCACACCTCAAAGGACATTTCAATGATTCTTTCAAGCACCAAAACCCTTTCATCCTCTCCTTTTACCTCGCCTCACGCTTCCTCGACTGAAAGACTTCTTTTCCTCACTGAATAGAGCCGGGATGCTCCAAAGCCTTGAGCAGGGTTTTGAACTCAGTCGACATGCTTGGGCTTAACTGCCGGGTCCTTAAGGGTGCAACATCCCTTGGCTCACCACCCACCCCGAGAACAGACACAAACCCGCTCCTCCTCCAAAGCGCAATTCACAGTGAGGGCTCCATTCAGGGCTCTCACTCACTCACGGCACAAACCGCTAGACGTGAAGGCTGAATTCAGACCTCACGCAGATACATTCAGTCACTAACACGCAATACCGGCATCAAGACGGGACAGTAGCATCGTAGCTTTGATTTTCTCTTCGGCGGAAGCATTGGCTTCAGCCACACTGCCAGTCTCCTTAACGCCTAACTAGTTGACACACCCAGTAGAAACACAGGTAAGCCCACACAGCCAAAGACAACACCACTCACCCAAGCCTCTAAAGAGCAGCACAACGCTAGCCGAGCTTGCAGGAAAACACCTGCTTCTACAAAACAGAGTTGGGCTGAAGATGTTCTGGGCAGTCCTTGCGCCATCACAGGCTCTTTACGTGCCTGGCACCCTGCCTGAAAAGAGCATTCGGGGGCACTCAAAACCTTAGGCTCTCTTTGGACCTTCCACAAAGACTTGGGTAACCAATCCCATTTGCTTCCAAGTGCACTGAAGCTATGTCTAGAAAGAATTGCACTCTCCACTCTTTTTCAACTGACTTTTAAGCTCCAGACCAGTTGGAAGAGAAGACGGCCACTGGACAGTGGAGGGACAAAGAGGTGTGCAAGTAGCATTATGGACATTTGGCAGCATTACAAGGACACGCAACGCAGGAGTCGGGGAACTTGGTTTTGCTTGCTGACATTCAGCTGCAGACACAGAAGCGTGAAAAGGAATCAAGCTTTTTAGGATCCCTCAGCAAGACAAAAGATTCTCTTCACTAGAAATTTGACCATCACGTGCTGTAGGCACTCCAAACTGCGTGTTCCCCCGCTACTCACTTCTTCATATTGTGTGATTTAACTACAGTAAGCACAGCCTGCAGTTTTTTCCAGTTGTTTGTGTCCTTTTAGCACACAAATTGTCACATAGACCTTATCCAGAACTAGATCTTCACATTATTGAAGCCAGCTGATTTTTTTTTAAGTAGTATTTGTTCAAATGTTTTTATTACACACTGGTCCAGATACCAGCAGGGTCTAAGGGAGTGACTCTAAATGATTTGGACCTTCAAACACTTATCATTCAGATCAACCACTCATGTTTTTCTTCTTATATGCATTCATTCACAAAAGCAACCAACGAGTTTCAATGTTTTATTAAATGGTTGCTTCATAGGGACAGTTTTTTCTCAACAGTAACATAATCCAGATCGACATCTATGAAAGCGTGTCCATTAACATTTACAGAAAGCTTTATAGATACTTGACTAATTTGTTTGAACCCAAATGGTTTACAAAACACATCCAAAACCCACAAAACATTACTAGGAATAGACCAAAACTCAAATATGGCATTTCATACGTAGTAATAATCAAACAGAAACCTTTGAACAACACATTGCCTCCATGCTAAGCCACTCTGCACTAAAGAGGTTAGAGTAAGTAACTGTTTTGAGCTGCTTTATTGTTATGTTCCTGCATTTTTTGGAAATGCTTAAATTTTCTCGAAATTTTAAATGAGTACGCCACTTGGACAGTTTTTCACATTTTAGAGTAAAACTTCACATGAGTTTACGGAACCACGGACACGTTTAGGGACAGCACTAATGGAGACCAATTTCTTTTGGTGGCTACCTTCCAAACTAATTTCTTTTTTTTTTTTTTTCTTCCCAAGGGTCCACAATTTAATTTCTGCAGTGAGAGAGGGAAGAAGTTACCAGTGGGAAGAGATTTCTCTTTCTTGGAAATGAACTCCAGCCTTTCTTTTCAGAAGAAAGAACTAGCTCCTCTGCATTAGGCCCTGCCTCCTCCAATCTTTGTCACTTGAAAGACTAGGAATTTAATTGGCTAGCACTATGCCTTTTCCCAAAGTGCCATCACTAGTGCTTTCCCAGACAAAGTTACACACTGTTGAGCAAAAAATGCCAGCAGTTCCATAGCAAAACATGGCATTACAACAGTTTCAGCAGGTCACATCTGCTAATATGCCACACATACCCACTGGTATATTCCTAGAAACAATTCGGTACATTTACACAAGTTACACAGTCTGCGTTCAAACCAATCAGATTGTGTTGTCCACTGTCTGTACACTACAATTTATGAAATTGTGCAGCATTCAAAGAATGGATCTACAGTGACTAGAAGTTCAAAAACAGCCAGGCAATTGTCCACGTTCCAGAAACGCTTCTGTTGTGGCTGTTGCAAACCCCCCTGAAATGTCCGTAACTTACAGCCACTTAAATTCTTCTGTAAAAATTGTGGTAGCTTCCAACGCAAAATTAACGAAACGTATGAAAAATGGTAAAGAGCTTCTGAAGGGTTTCTTCTTTGTGCCTTGAAGATGAGTAATACTGCAACATTACGCTGAGGCTGATAAGGTACTCCCCTTCTATCTTCCCAACTGGGAGCTACTCTTTACAGGATAGTATCAAAAGATACACACTTTTCAAAGTCAAAATAAATACTTTAAATTATTAAATATTAAATTACAGTTTTCTTCACATGACAACAGTTACCCAGCTATAGATCACAGTAGAACATTTAAAAATACAAAGCAAAGACTTTTTTTGGTTAAGTATTGGACAAGAATATCTATATCTACCTTAATAAGCTGGGCCAGAGAAAGAGGTGCAGAAGAGTCATCAATCTGTTCACAAAAAAGTAAACACATATTCAAGTTCTACAATCAAAACATAGCCATAGTTAACCTTTACTGTAGTCTGAAAGTCTGCGCTATATCCTCCGAGGGTCACTGAAAGGGGCATTTCCAACCTAGTGTAATTTGGATTCGTTCAAAACAAAGTCCAAAGCTATGACAGCTCAAGAGTGCCTATGTGGTTCATGAGAAGAAACTAAAATAAGCAAACCCGCCTGAGACCAGCTTATTGCTCCACAATATCTCAGAGAGGGACCCTTGGCAAATGCTCACAACTGCTTACAAGTCGAAGGGGTAAGGAAGCTCTCCGTTTCCAGCTAAAGAGGATTTTTAAAAAATACTGCAGTTTATTTGAGAAGGAAGCACCATTACAGGAAACTTATTTTCCGTGTAGTTTGCAAATTAATCAGTACATGTCTCATCATGGATAAATGCACACAATAGAGTTGCCTGTCAAAAGAAAGCACAGGCACATCAGCCCTGAAACATGAACTCTGCCCCTCCCATCACTAAGTTTAAAAATGCCAAACTCACCATACCTCACGAGACCCAAAGAAAAACACCAATCCAAAACATCACCCATAAAAGTAACCCACCACTTTGTCTACAAAGAAATAAACTGCTCCAATTCTTGAAATACAGGTATTTCCCATCACAGAGGAGCCTATCAAAACTGAGAAAACTCATTTCTTGTATTTTATTAGACCCCAGGCCATACTATCCAAATTAGTTTGGCAAGTGTGAGAATAGATATTATTCTCCTTGCTATCAGACCAAACCCAATTTTGGATGATGATGAAAACATGGATTCAGAGCACAGTCCTGTCATTTTTTTCTCCATTGCAACCACACTCCTCCCTCCCAGCTGCCTACTGGAACAGCTTGCAGGAATGAAGTCCTCAGGCCACTAGTTAGTAATGGACTGCAGTGTTTAATCAGAACTAAGACTGAAGGGCAGCTTGTCCACAAGTAAAAAGGGTAACTCTTATCTTGTTCCTTTTCCACTCTCTTGAATTATATTATGCCACAAGCAGCAGTTAAGCTTACACTAGTAAAACATGATCAGAAAGACACTCGAGGCACTGCTTATTATGCCTTAAGTTGTTCAAAAACGTAGACTGAAATTGCACAAGGTAAACTGAACAGCTCTCCTCAAGAGGTCACGAAATGGATCAGAAGAGAGATGCAAACCCTTCCTTGGAAAAAGCTCTTGTCCTTTATGACCTAATGTAGTGGAAGAATTCAAGGGAGCAGTTTTAGCAGACTCGGGGGGGGGAAAAAAATCTACATGCAGAAGATGATTCCTCGCTCCAGTTAATCATGCCTTCTCTATATGGTTAGGAAAGCACACACAACATATTATTAAGGTCTTGAAAATGTGCCTTTGGAGAGGAACAGCTAGATCTGGAAAAAGAGACCTTCCTTCCATTGCAAGTCGTACCAGAAGATTCAACTTTCCTTCTTTTCAGAACATTTTGTACCTAGTTCTGTTCAAAAGGAAGTCTGGCAAAATCAAGATCTAGACTGTCAAGATCTTCCTTCTGTTAAAAAGGAAGCAGCAAATCAAGATCTAGACCACTACCAGTCAAGTAGTTCCTTGTCTTAGATCTCTGGTCACCCAGATCCAACAAGGTACTGCAGGCAGAAGTTAAGAAAAATGACAGGGATTTTACCCACAAATGCTCCAGGCTCTAACCTTGTGCCAAAATTTGTAGGCTGGGTTTTAGATATTTTCATTTGCAGACAAACTTATTAAACTAAACTGCTTCATCAGATCAAGTGGAAAGAGCAAATGCAGAACTTCAGAATACCACTTTGTGTAGCAATGATATTTAAATTCATGGCAATCTAGTAAAGACAGTTATGTACTCAGAGGGGCCCAAACGATATCACCTCAATTACACAGCTTGAGGAACAAATACCCAACTATTTAAGGACATGAAAAGGAACCATTTAGCTGCACAGAACTGTCTGCAAAACGTATGGGATAGGTTGGGTTTGGTATTTGTTTGAACCCCCAAGTCAAAAGAAAGAAACAGTACCAAGTCGAACAATAATGGTTTCTCAGTGGTTTCTGATAACATTTTCAAAAACCGTTAAGCAAAATAAGTATTTAAAACCAAAAGCTGAGGGATACAGAGTGAAAATGGCAAAAAATACACTCCAAATAATTTTTATTGCAAGAAACAAAAAGCACACCCCAACCTATACAAACATACGCATTACTAGCTATAGACAGACAGATGGAGAACATGGCACCATGTTCAGTTGTGCAAACCTTGAACCTACATGATCTGAAAACGATCATACGTTATCTGTACAACACAAAGTCATACAGGAAATATTCTAGCCTATTCCATATGAAATGCAAGGCATTACTAGGCACAAATACCAATATTCACATTAGAACTGTGCAAATGATAGCATTACTCAGTTCTTCCTAGGCTGAATCAAAGACATTGTATTTACAACATAGACTACGTTTTACGGGAAATTATACTAAGGCACTGTTTGGAAAATTCATACAAGGCTACATTGTTTAGAGGTAAGGGCAGTGTGTAGAAAACAGTGTGAGGTTGTGGTTTTACATACGGCTTTTGATGTTCCACTCACTGGCTCAGTTCGACTTCTAGAAGAAGAAATAAAGGTGATCAGAACTTAAAATAAAGCACTGGTACCCAACAGAAAGCAGTGAAAACAGATTGTAAAACCTGAGCATCAAAACATTATGTTCTGATAGTCTAGTGAATGTGCAAATTTATTCGTATACATAAACTGTTCTCTCTCGGTACAGTCAGTGCAACTAAAAAAACCCCCCAAATCCCATTTCTGCTTTGTCACCAATTACCCTAAGACTTTCAGATATCTACCATGCTTAGCCATGAAAGTGCCAAAATACCAAATGCGTTACATATGCTATATTGACTCAAAATAGTAGCAGAAATGTCACCTGAAAGCAGTTCCTAGGGTTTTGTGTGATTGAGGATGCCCCGTGACAAAAAAAAAGGTCTTAATTGCCAGAACTTGCTTTAAGATAATCTTAAAAATGCTACAATATTTTAGGAAACATTTATTACATTTGAAAACTGTATTTTTTTTGAAAAACATTTTTTTTTTTTAAAAACCACAAGCTAATAACATCTCCTAATTGTGGTGGAGAGGCATCGCTTTAAGAAGGCTGGAAAACATGACCATTCAAACAATGCTAACGTAGCTGATATAGAACTGGACTGTATGAATACATAAATGACAGCAGGAATCCTGTAGTCAGGATTGCATTTGAATTTCTGTAATTTTAATCAAGACACCTGATTCTCTGTCCTCTGTAAATCTTAGGAATACGGAATTAAAACCTGGAGCACAGATATCAGCTGAGAGTAAAAACGGACTTCGAAAGATAACTAGCACCATTTGGTAACGTGCTAAACTGCTTACTGAGTTTCAGGTTGGGAAAGGATTAACCATTCCTTCATTGTCCTCGCACAAAAGGCAATACGCTTTAGGATATTGTTCTTTTTCTCTTGCCTGAAATGGACATGGTCTTTAGGAAACTCACAGGAATCACTTATGAATGGAACTTCTGGTTTGCATGGTTCACCAGCTGGCAACCCTTGGTCTTCCTCTACAGCTAGTGTGCAAAAACCCAGATGTGGGGCATAAGAATACCTGCCAGATCCCGCCCCCTCTCCTCCAAAAGCAAGAAATAGTCAAACACTGAGACTCAGACTCTTCTGAGATGGGAACAAATTAGAAGTTTACACTACAATGCCTATCTGTCTTTCCTAGAAAAGCAAACACATAGAAGAAGGAACCTCTCCACGCAGAGGGAACAGGATCTACAGCTTGGCTCTCAGAAAAATCAACCCCAAGAACAAACCCAAGAGGATCATCTTCAAAGTTACCATTGTTGCAGTTTGAGCCCCATGTCCCAGCAGGCCTAGAAATGTAAGTCTACTTTGGGACAGACACATTAAAATCTACCCCATGACAACACAAATGAACAGCAGCTTTCACAAGAAAGATACAACCGGAATGCCTCTGTAAGCTAATAGCCAGAAAAAAAGCTAACACACTGAAACCCCTCACAAGGAATACAATGCTTTATGGATACTTACCTAACATATGTTTTGCTGGTAGCTTTAACTCCTCCAGCAGGGAGTCTTCGAACAATTACTGATGAGTTCTTAGGAATCAGGCCATTCTCATCTGTGTACTCTGAAAACAACACAAATACAGAAAAAAACATGAGTCGATTTGTAAGAACGTATAGTCATATGGAATTACACAGCACTTCAGAGAATCCCTTTACAGATAGAAAAGCAAAATTTTATAGGTAACATTGCGCTTGTATCGTCTCAACACACTAACAGGACCTTTCAAGAAATCTTCAGGTTTGATAATCAAACACAAGCAGCACAACCTTCTTCTTTTTTTTTTCAATAGTGGGAATGCCAACAGCAAAACGGTCTCAAAGGTCACTAAAGGAGAGTCTGCTAATGCAGGAGGTTCTTTCCTGATCTAGCTTAAGTTGCTTTTGCTTCTGTTAGGCTACAAAACCAATCCATCTCTGGAGAAAAACAAAGCACAGCAAAGTCTCACCTGCATAAACCAGATTCTAAAGGCTGACTCGCTTGCCCTGCAACAAAACAGGCACTTAGCTAAAGCATGACAACTCTGCGCCATTGCTTTCAGAGCTGTTCACTAACAACGATTCCCCTATGCTGCTGGTGCTCAAGACTGACAGAACACACAAGAGAGCCTGCCATCTCTGTCTATTCCTTCGAGCTTAGTCCATCAGCAACCACACTTCTCAGCTGCGCAGGGCTTTACATTTAAATGGAAACAAAACTGGCAGTGCTAGAATTTGGATCGCAGGCGTTTGGGGGTTTTTTGAGCTTGCTTTCACAAGTAGGGCAGAATTGGCTCCAACTGAAGGGGTACTTCCCCTCCTAAGCTAATCCTCTAGTTTGAATTAACCAAAGGGACAGGAATTCGTTCGATTCACTTTTTGCAGAGCAGAGAGACTCAAACAAAATTCCTTACGAAGACAGCCTTGAAAAGCCTTTCGAAAGCAGCGGGTGCCTGAAGCTATTCGTGCTTTGCCTTGGCTTACACCATGTTAGTCTTTTGAAGAGGAGGAAAGCCTTCTGACCTTTTACATAAGGCCCAAACAAAAAAAACAACTATCTGACACACTGTGACTGAGTCAGCTCCAAAGGCAACCATCTCTCCATAAGAATGGTTTTTCTATTGTTCTTACACAAGCTGGATATGACTAAATATATTTAAGTACTAGCAGCAGCCATTCCCGGTAATCTGCCTACAGTTTTAAAAGCTAAAAGCCCTTACCTTTGCAGACCGATGGTCTGAAAACCAAAGATGCTGTCTATCTAGTCAAGCTCTCTCAGGGCAGTTTTGCTCAGTGGTCACACACAAAACAGGAATAGTTCACAATTAGTGCTCCAGTTCTCAGTATATTCCTCCTACAAGCAGGAACCTCTCTTAGACCAAAACACACCTTCCAGAAGACATGATTTCAACAAGGAAAGGAAAATGTTACTTCTCTTTCCAAATGGCAGAAGGCTGCTTTGAAAACTGAGAAATCATTTAGCTGAAACAAACTCCTGATCTTCCCCCCTAGGGAACCGAACAGCAAGCTTCCTCTGGACTTCAGGAGTCGTTTCCAATTGTAGGAGAAAGGACTACTAACGAGGAGAACAGAAGCTTTTAGAGAAGTCATCTCCTGAAACCAACCCCTAGAGCTCTTCTCCAAAGGAAAACCTAACCCTTACACAGCCACCTGTCAAGAAAGGCCTGGATGGAGAAGGAGCTCAAACAGTACTGAGGCCCAGACAAACCACTGGGAGATCATGCCAGCTCCAGTTCTAGAAGCCCAAAGCAGCTCTTTCTACCTGCTGAACGGAGTCATACAGAGTATTCTTTCTGGTCCACATCACAAACCACTGGCTTAAGATTTCCGAGATACAGGATAAGCAACAGTGGCTCCACAAAAAGGCAGGCGTTTGCTACGCCTGTGCCAAACTGAGGATCGTGGTAGTTCCGCAGAAGGTTACGAGTGGCAGCACCTCTCCTAGACAGAGACTGTACCTATGAGGACAGCAACCAATGCATTTCTTCACAAATTATGCAAGCCTGCAGGGGTCAATTGGAACATGCACAACAGGTGTCTGATGCAAAAAGAGGAATAAGTCCTCTTTTAGTATTTTGTGACAATTCATTGACCATTAGAAGAGAAGCATTGACATCTGCCTTCTGAAAAGACTACCCTTGCACGGGGGCGGGGGGAAGGGGGGGGGGAGAGAGAGAGAGAGAGGTGCTTGTTTTCTATCTACTTGTTAAGTGCACAGTGAAGAGAGCTCCAGCCATCTAATAACAGACTGATATAAAAATTAATTCACCTTAAGAGTCAATCAGTGCGCATTTAAATGGACCAACTGAAGAGTGACAAGAGCTTGGGGAAGTAAAGGCTTTTTTGGCATAGGACACTTATCACGGCACATATTTGTATTGATTTTTGTATTGATTTTGTTAAAGGTGAAGTCAAACAATGTGGACTAAAAAGTTAACTTCTTTTTTTTTTTTAAGTAGGAAAGGACTGAAGCTGGAGCACAATTCCTGAAGCCCCTGGAAATTTTTGTTTGCTCGATTTGAATTTAACAGATACCAGCTTAGTGTAACAGCTCTCAGACTAAACTGGCATCTCCCGGCAGGAACCTGTTCCCCACGGGCAGCAACATCCTCTAGCAGAGACTTGGCAACTGCCAGGACCTGCAAAGCAGCGTCGCTCTGCCTCACCGCATGACTCCACATCTGCAAAGTGAGCAGTGACGACTTTTCACACTCGTCCCAGCAGAGCTCCAAGAGAAGCTCCAAGATAGTCCTTCTTTAACTTCACCTTTAGGCAACACCACATTTAACAGAACCTAGTGAAGCAGATACTTTGTCTCCGCTGGATTCTGATTCCATACGAAAACAAAGCAGCACGCTTTGTAAAACTCCTACTATGTCTATTAGAGTAACACTTCATGCGGTCACATATTTATCAGCATAAATTTTTCTTCTGCAACTTTGCTTCCCGTTCCTCACCTGCTAGAACAGAATCCACGTGTTTGGCCTATTTCAAAACACTTTTTCTTCTGGTGATGATAATTGGGCTCCGTCACAGTTTATTACCATCCAACATTCTGCTTTTAAGGCTCTGTTTTACACAGACCCAACTATCACAGGAGTGACGTCAGCCAGGTGGCCATTCAGCCTGCTAGCATTTGTCAAGCTGAAAGGACATTAGCAACTCAAGACAAAATTCAGAGACCCCTATGCAGCAAAGCCCTTAAAGCAAATGCAACATTTTTCACAAGCTCTTGACAATTTTAGTCAATACTACTAGAAGTAGTCTCTTCACCACAGCCATTCTCCTGAAAATAGTTTAAATACCTGTTGATAAACAGCCAGCTTTAGGTCCAACCACTTTAAAGGCTAGGGCTGAAGTTACAGTTACCGCAGCACACATAGTCTTCTGTTCAAGTTTTAATACATGAAACAGGAAAAGGAAAAAAAACCACTAGTACACATTTGAAAGAAAAGACTGTTGTAAGAGTGTCACAGAACCACAGAAAAAAGAAAACTAAGAAATTTAATGTGTAAGGAATGAAAACACAAGCCTCTCTCTTTCTGAAAAGTCACATCCCAAAGTCTTTAACTGCATTCAAACTTTTCAAGCTGGCAGACTACCAAACTGAAGTAGCATACTAAGGAATACGAAACCATTATCATCTCTGAGAATCAGGCACCATTTATTAGAATCAAAAGAATCTATGACTTCTCTAAGAACATTTCTGATGTATATTCACCATAAATGTTCTGCCATGAAATTTCAGGACTGCCCTGATACGGTTAACACGTAGTACGAGGGAAAAAAAACAACCACGGTTAGAAATGAAGGATGAAATCATGCTCAATAGCATCTGAATGACAATGTCTTTGGTGTAGACAAGACGTTACATGAACATGAAATTCCAAAGTATAATTCAGATACAGAGAACACTCGTGTGCAACACGGCTTTAAAGGGTCTGCAGAGATTATAACTCACAAAGACACCCTTGATCCAAGATGTTGCTAGGGAGCAGTTTCTGCAACAGCCACAAAACCAGTTTTCCAATGCAGTGGAGTAAAGCAAGTCGAAGACAAAATTAAGTCACCCAAACCACTTTTTTTCCTTCAAATGAGCCATCTGTTCTATTTCTATCGCTTTCAGCTTTCTCCGCCAGATTTCAAAGAAATCTGGCAAGTTTGTTATTGTAAGATATCCTCCCACGTTTCCTTATCATTTTACCGAGAAGAATTGAGGAAAGCAAAACTTTTGGAAGCACTATATGTCGCACATCAACCACGCACTCTTCCACGCCTAGCTCCGCGTCTAAAACACAGATCTGAAGGTAGCTGTCAGAACAGCAACTACAAAAGAACAGCAACTACAAAAGAAGAGCTCTGTGAGGCCCCCAACACAAGTCACAGCCACCGATCGTGCCCGAATCGCATTATCGCTTCCCACCCAGCTTAATCCCCGGTGTCGCTTGCCCTCCCGGTCCCCCCGCACGCTGGCAGGATGGGCCCCAGGCTGACTCACGCTACATGGGGACGAGCCACAAAGAGCAGAGCGCGGCTCCCACAGGCTGCGGCCGCCGTGGGGCCGTCTGCGACGCTGCCTGCCAGGCGGTCCCCGAGGCCCCGCGCCCACCACCCCCACGCGCCTTCTTTGCTCTGGGCATTGGTGATCTGCAGGTCGCAGTTAGCTGCCTTCAGCTTCTCACGGCCCATGATCTGCCGCTTGAGGTCGCGCAGGGAGATGTGGAGGCCGCTGAAGGAGACCGTATCGTACTTCAGCGCCGACGAGAACTTGTAGTGGACGCACGACATGGTCGGGGCCAGGTGCTGCCTGCTCCGCGAGGGCGTCTGCTGCGGCAGATGGTGTCGCGGCCTCCACGCCGGGTTAGGGCCCGCGGCAGCGCACGGAAGGGCCCAGCAAGGGGTGTGGGGCAAGCAGCACGGGCTGAGCTTGGGTGGGCTGGTGGTGCTCAGAGGCTGCGGCGCTCCACCATCGCCAGGCCGCGCGGCCTCAGGCAGACTCGGCTGGCGGAGGCCTCAGAACTCCGTCCCAGCGGCGCTGCAAGGCCCCGGCCCCCGCCCCCACAACGACTCCGGCCCGCGGCCCTCAGCAATCGAGCTGGGCCGTGGCGACGGCGCCCACTCGGCTTCTCCTCACAGCCCAGGCAGGCAGGTGGACGACGGGGAGAGGCCCCCGCAGCCCCGGCTCGGCCTCCGCTCCCTCTCACACGCAGCGCTCCCAGGCCTGACCGCTGGCTACGGCAACTCGGGCGCCCCTGCCTCAGTGCTCTGCGGAGGGGTTTCCCAGCTGCCAACTGCACAGGCTGCCGCAAGCCTGTCGCTGCGCACAATGGCACAATGGCACACCACACCCACTCCCCCTGCATCTCACGTGACCCAGCGCATTATGACAAAAGGCCCACGTCACGTGGGCGTGGCGGCCCCGCCCTCTTCCTCCGACAGCCAAGCGCCCCCTAGGGGAGGGGGGGGCTTGTCAGCCCCAGGCCTGTCACCGCCCGGTGTCCTGCCACCCCCTGGGCCTGTGCTGTCCCTCCCGTCACCCCACGGCCCTTCACCACCCAGCGGCACCTCCCGTCAGCCCCTGGGCCTCTGCTGGCTCTCCCAACAGCCCTGGGCCCGTCACCGCCCGATGGCCTGGCACCCCCCAGCCTGTCACCACCCGCTGTCCCCTCCTCTCAGCAGCCAGCCAGGGCAAGACAGCCTGGGGGAGATGCAGCGGGCTTTGCCGGCTGGCGCCCGGCTGCCCGTGCTGCAGGGCCAGCAAAGGGAGGGGACAGCTCGCTGTCTTTGAGTCTAGCTTGGTGCATTTATGGAAAGGTCGCTCAAAGAAGCCAATGACCAGTTCTCTTTATTGCCATAAACCAATGTACTTCCCACCTGGGGCACATCCACGGCTGCTTGAACTCTGGGGAGGAGGACTACGAAGGAAGGAAGGAACTTGAGGTTCATTTAGCCTTCGTTTAGGTTTGGCGTTAGGAGGTGCTCCAGGACAAGAGTTCTTGCTTTCTCAATCATCACAGCTGCTGCTGCAACAGCCCTAGCGCATGAAATCAGGCCTTGAATTAGGAGGTCTACTTCTGCTGAGTCATATGCTATGGCTTGCAGATGTTTCTGGGCCAACTGGCTATTCCTTTCTCTTCATGTAAATAGAATAGAAAAGGCTTGTTGTAGCCTGGCAGGGCTAAGGAGGGAGCTTCCACGACTCCTTGCTTTACATCTTTAAATGCCTGTTGGGTTTCCGGAGTCAGAAAACCCTTTGGATTTCAGTGCTGTCCTCTACACCCAAGGGATAGTTAGTTTGGCTATTTGTGTCTGTCTGTCTTGTTAAGAGTGATTTGGAAGCCTAGCTTTTCATATGGTAGCCGTGCCTAGAAGCCTGGGGTGGAATATGGATTATATGGATTCAGTCCGTAATTCGGCCATCGCCACAGTCCAAACTACAGCAGCAGAGCCTAATAAGCCCGACTGTTGGATATGCACTAAAAGCCCATCCTCCACCAGAAATCAACTCTCCTGGGTATCTGTCCCACTGAGTTCTCAGTGCTACAAGGACGGGCCTCTACATTATGAACTCTAGATCTGCCTCTGTAGCTCCTAACTCCTGATCTCTATGGCAAGAAGTGTTGCAACCCTCTGATAGAATGTGGCACTAAGTTCCACGGTTACGGGTTGCAAAACTAGAAAGAGCTATTGCAAATGTGTCAAGAGAATTAGAAAAAAGCCAGTCATGAAACCGCAGATAGTGTTACAGCCCTGCAGGAAGAAATCAAATTATTATCCCAAATTCTAATACACAAGCAATTAGCCCTAGACCACCTTTGAGAAGTACAGGACAGACTATGGGCATTATTGAATAAGAGCTGCTGGGGCTTTTATGTAAATGAAGAGCAGAAAAATGAAACTGACAGAAACAAGATAAAGACTCACTTAAAAAGATTACATGAAGTAAAGCAGGGATCTCCCCTAAATCCCACCCCTAAATGGGTGGCTAACCTCTTGGCTCCCAGACTTAGGCAGAGGACTGTGAACTAAAAGGAGCTGGGTGGTTGTATTCACTCTCTTGTTTTGCTTTGTAATTATATGGGTGTGTTTACAGTGCTGTATTACTTGATGACCTCGACTTACGACTTCAATAATGAAGACTACAGTGTGACGCTGATGGTCAAAAGAAAAGGAGGGACTGTTAGGAAAATCTCATTATTGTACCAATTTGTCTTCAGAGTATGAAATTGTATGAACTTCCTGAAGAGATCTATAGTTTACATTGTCTACTGCACAGTCATGGTTCAGGCAGCATGACTAAAGGACCCCAGCTCACTGCAAGCAGGAGAAGGACAGCCCCCACTCTGAAGAAGAAAGGATACCCCTGCACTACCCAGACCACGCCAGCATCCCAGCCCCTCCAACACCTCTGTGAAACCCTCCCCTTCTCTGGCATCAGAGAGAAGCAACTGCAGCAAGACCCACTCCAGGGAGGTCTACATCAAGAAAGAAGCAGATGGACGGTTTTGCCACAGAATCGGAGTTGCTTTGCAAAACAGCAGTATCTGTGTGTGTTAAGTAGCGATTGCTCAAACCACGTTGTACCTGAACGCTTGAAAGGCCTAAGAACCCTGTGTAAATCCGCATTCGGGGTGCCCCGATTTGACTGGGACACCTCATGTGCATGAACAGAGAATTACTCTTGTCATTCTAGACTTTGTGTCCTAGCCTCTCTCCTCGGATGGCACAGGCCAGTTGCCAAATTTTCGTGACAATACCCCTCTCCCCATTCTGAAAGTTATCCTCCAAGGCTGAGAATTGCCCCTAGGGCTGGCCCCTTCAGCAGGGGACACTTCACCTCCACCATCGCGCTGTCCTCCCGGGAAATCATTGTTCCGGAAGGACTCCTACTGAAACCGTAACTCCAACAGGACTGCCTCAAGTAGAGGAGAGCGATGCATCAGCCTCTCCTATGCAAGATGCTCCCCCTTTCGACCCCGGTAATACTTTAGCAGTATGGTTTACAGACACAAGTGCCCACTTGAAAAATTTTGTTTGGTGCCGTAAATCCACAGCCATTTCTGCAGATGGAAAAGCAGAGTTAACTGAGGAAATAAAAGGTTCTGCCCAATAAGCTGAGTCCCTGGCCATCACCCGAGCCTTTGAAGCTGGAGCCAGCACAGTTTATACTGACTCTGCTGCCGTATCGGCTGGAGCCACCCTGTGCCTTGGGAATGGGCAAGAGCTGCTGCACTCCCTTCACAGAAGATGCAGGCAGGGATACACCTCCGCTTGCGTTTTGCCTGGGAGAACCAGGATAACAGCAGTGGCCTCGAGCCTAACCTGGTATTTGGGCCCTGCTTTGCTGCCGTCCCAGGACTTAAGAAAGGCAATTAACAATTGCACTTGTGACCAGTACCCCCGGCTCCCGACCCCTGGTCGTACGGTTAGCAGAACGAATGCCTTTTGATGAGGCAAACGGCCCTGCTCTGTGACCGAGCTGGTCACGTATCACATTTCCCCTCCTCATCAGGCCTCGAAGCTCCTCTGCACCAGGCAGATTTCTTCTTGCCCTCCCTATCGGCCTCAAGGCTCCCGGGCGCCAGGCCGACTTCTTCCCTCCTTACGGGCCTTGAAGGTCCCAGGCACCCGCCCAACCAGGCTGTCATGACCCCGTCACAGAACAGGGAAGCGCAGCAGCACACACAGCACCGTCTCTAAAATCAAGCAGCACTTTTTCCCTCTTCTCCTCCACGGGCTAACTTGGGGAGGAAATGACAAATGGCACCTTCCCCTCCTGCGCAGCAGAAGTTTTCTGCCTCGCTAAAACACAGAAAAACGGACGGGAATGGTGTGAACCTCAGGGACTTGCCTGGGTCTTCCGCCTGCCCTAGAGACCCAAAACTAACAGCGCTTAAATGACGACGCAGGTTAATAATGGGCAGGTACCCACCGGATGCCCAGTGGAATCAGCTCATTCTCCTGCTCTCTCCAACCCACAAACCCTTTAAAACCCCCACTGTCAGCCCGTCCTTTTGCTCATGTTGACATGAGCAAAGGGCATATGGAAACCCACTTCTAAATGGGGAACCCCTTTATCTATCACTGAGTCCCAGGAACCCAACCAACCAGGAAGACAAACAGGATGAACTGGTGGATGGCAGGAGGAGGAGGAGGAGGAGGAAGGGGATGAAGACGACGAGGAACACAGAAGGAGAAGGAGAACAAGGAGGAAGAAGAGAAAGAAAAGAAGGAAGAGGAAGAACATGAGGAGGAGCAAGAGGAGGAGAAAGAAGAGGTGGAGGAGGAACACAGGGAGCACTCAGAAGAGGAACAGGTGGCACAGGACTAGGAGCAGGCGGAAGAACAGGAAGAGAAGAAGGATGAGCAGGAGGAGGAACAGCAGAGAGAGGAACAAGATACAGAACAGGAGGACAAACATGAGAAAGAAGAGGAAAAAAGAGGAGGAAGAGGAGGAGGAGGAGAAGGGGGAGGAGGAGGTAGAGGGGCAGGAGGAGGAGAAGGCGGAAGGAAAAGGAGAAGGAGAATGAAGAGGAATGCGAATACGAGGAGGAGGAAGGTGAAGAGAAGGAAGAGGAGGATGACATGGAGGATGACATACAGGATGAAGAGGAACAGAACAAAGAGGAGGCGGGGGAGAAAGAGGAGAAGAAGGAGCAGGAGGAGAAACAAGAAGAGGATGAGCAAGAGGATGAACAGGAGAAGAAGGATGACTCCAGGAGAAGGAGGATTAGGATGAAGTGGTGGAGGAGGAGGAGGAGGAGGAAGGGGGAGGAAGAGGACGAGGATGAGGACAACTACAGCAACGACAAACAGGGCAAGGACAGACAGAAGGAGGAGAAGAAGGGTAAAAGAACGACAATGAAGAGGAGAAGGAACAGGAGGTGGAGGAAGAGGATCAGGAGGAGCAAGAGGGGGAGGAGAGGAGGAAGCATTGCAAGCCAAATGTTCCACGGCACACACACAGCAATGTACAACGAGAAATTACAAACAAACATTTGTTTGTTGAACAAGTCCCCATGGTCACCTTTTTCTCCTTTTCCCTTCCAGGGGACACTGGACAAGCCCCAGGCACCTGCAGCCATTCGCTGTACACAACTCCCCTGATGCTGGGGAGAACACAACTGCCCTGATGTTTCATAAAACAACGTACCCCCACAGATTTTCTCTGTTCACCTGGAGCTGGGGGGAAGGTGTGTATGTGGGTGACGATGATCTGCTTTATCCCTTTAAGTTTTATACCTCAGCAAAAACACTGCAAGACTCAGACTAGAGGACAGCACTGAAATCCAAGGGTAAGCCACCAAGTTGCAACAAAACAGGGCAAACTCAGCTAATTAATAGGCATTAAGCGTGCTTGCACAGCGGCTTCACAGGAACAAAGACTCAAAAGTGAATGGCAACAAGCAACCTCATGGCCAATCAGTTTTTTGGACTGTAAAAAGGAATATGTGAGTAGCCTTACGATTGCATAGAAGGAATCAAGAATTGGAACACGAGGTCCTTCTCGGGCTCCCAGCCAAGAGGCACCTTTATGGCCAGCAGTAAAAAGGGGGTTTAGCCAGTGTGTACGTCTGCTGCCTTCTCTCCTGGACCCACGCGTGAACTAGAAGAGAAGAAAAGTGCAAGCAAATCCAGTTCGGTCAAAGTTCAAGTCAACATTTCAACAGCCAAAACTCTGGAGAGTTACGCTGACCCTTACTTAGATATTTAGTTTATCTTCCTTTCACATGTAACTAAGCACATTCCCTCCTACCCACAGTCTTTCCTCCCAGCCTCCCAGCTCTCCTACATAACAAACACAAGCTCCATAAGCTACAGCAGAAAAAAAACCTGCTCTGGTGAACACCAAAACACCCATGACTTTCTCAAACTCTTCCCCGCCCCAGCTGAGAGTCGAGCGACAGGATCTCCTAAAGCCTCTTCCACAGGCACTGCCCTGAAAACCCCCCACTGCTTCTCTACTAGTGCACAAAGAGATTGGGAAGAGTTTCATTTTGAAGGTGAGGTAGACCCTTGCTGAACTTAGACAAGTAATTTTGAACGAGGAGAAGCCCTTTGCCTTGCATCTGGCAACCAACAGGGATGGGGACCCAGCACCACAGACCACTGCCATGCACAAACCACCACCCTGCGCACAGGGAAAGCATGACAAGTCAGATGTGGTACCCAATAACGCCAAAAAATGGCTCTTCACACCACTTCTCTGTATGACCAGGTTAGTTCTTTTAGGCGGACACAGAAATCAGAAGTGAAATCAGAAGTCGTCTTCTTTCCCTGCAGTAGACCTGTAAGGAGATATTGCCAAAGAATGCAAAAGCAACCAAAAAAAGTTAAAGCAGGTACTTTCATCCTCACTAGGTGCCTGTCATTGAAGTGCTTCTCACATCCTCTTCTCTACTCTAAGGGTCCTCACTTAAGATGCATTGGAGTTACATTACTGTTAAGCAGACACCGCTACCCGACATTTCTCTAGACTGAAGGCTGACAGCAGCGGACAAGGACAGTCCCTTCTGGATATCTCACTCCTGGCTAGAAATCCTAGAGGCTTCCTTTCAGGACAGAAATCCAAAGAGCTGCAATAAGCTTTTGAAATCAAGCACAGCAAACAAAAAGCAAACAAACCAACCAAAACTGGCAGGTAAACCTCTGAGGCACTAATGAGGAACAAAAGGTCTCCCGTTAAGTCCACTACCCCTCACAAAACAGACAAGTGGCTTAAAGAGATGACTGCAAAGAAACCGCAAATGGAAGAGAACCCTGATCACTGCAGCACAAGCGACCAACGGGCAAAACGTAGCACTGACCTTCCTCCTGCTCCTCCTACGAGCTCTTCGCCAGCCACGTCCACAGCCACGCGCTCTGTCCCTGCCCCTCCCTTTCGCTCCCCCCTCCCTTCTCCCTCTCACCCTTTCCCCTCTCTTCCTCTCTCCTGCTCCCTCTCCCAGTTCTCGCTCACTCCGCTCTCCTGCTGCCTCTTCTGTCTCTCTGCCCCTCTGTCCCGCTCCATCACCATGCCTGGGGGGGGTCCCTCCCGCTGTCCTCCTTCCTGCCACTCTTCCACACTCTCTCGCCCTCTCTCCTGCTGCTTAGCACTCTTGCTCTTCCTGCACCCCGCTGCCCCCTTCCCCTCCCTCTCTTTCCCGCTCTAGCCCGGGGCCGGCTCCTCACCACCACTTCTCCTTCCTCCACTCCCTGCCCACTTCCCCCCCGCTCTCCTCGTCCCTCTGCCCGTCTCCCGTCCCTCACTGCTGCTCCCGTCCCTCTCCTGCCCCCTCACCGCCCTGTCGCACCCCTCTCTGCCGCTCTCTCCCTCTCTCCTCCTCCTCCTCCCTGCTCCACCGGGGCTCCGGGGCCGGGGCAGCCCCGGGGAGGCGGCCATGGGGCCTGCGGGGGGGCTGGGCCGGGCGGGGGGACGGTGTCCCCGCAGGGTCAGACAGCAGGAAGGAGCGCCCCAGGGCATGCCGGGAGCTGTAGGCCTGGGGCACGGGGCTGCCAGGCAGCCCTGCTCCTTCCCAGGGCATGCCGGGAGCTGTAGGCCTGGGGCAGGGGGCTGCCAGGCAGCCCTGCTCCTTCCCAGGGCATGCTGGGAGCTGTAGGCCTGGGGCACGGGGCTGCCAGGCAGCCCTGCTCCTTCCCAGGGCATGCTGGGAGCTGTAGGCCTGGGGCACGGGGCTGCCAGGCAGCCATGTTGGTCTCGGCACTCGCAGTCTCGGCTCCAGCTGCGGCCTGGCTGAGGTGAGGGCTGGGGCTGCCCGTGAGGCGAGCGAGGCCCTTGGGCGGGTTCAGGGCTGTCTCCTGCCCGCTGGCTGCCCGGGGGTGGTGGTGGGGAGCTCCAAACCGCCCGGTGCGATGGGGTCCCGGTCAGCTGGAGCCGGGCCCGGCCGGGACAGCCCCGGGAGTGACCCGAGAGCTGGGGAGGGGAAGGAGAGGGAGATGGAGACAGACCCCCCTGGGCCCAGGCACCGGGCACCCCGACTCCCAGAGCCCCCCTGAGCCGCCATGGCATTTTTAGTTACTACAAGAAGAGGAGTCGTGTGGCTTTGTGTTCACTCTTACAGGGCTTTCAGTACAAGGGCCCTGTTCAGGGACTGGGAATCTTCAGGTGCCTTGTTTCCCTTGCTAGAAAGCACTTCATTTTTAAAGACGTCCTTGCACAGGCAAGATCCAGGCAGTCGGGATTGTTTCCTGTAGGGAGCAGCCTGATGAATCCAGGCTGCTGCCGTTCAGTGGCAGAGCTGAACACTTCTGCCCGCAAGTGCTGGGCCAGTGGTTTCGCAGGTCCAGTCAGCCCGACTGGGAGCTTGCTATCCTTGCTGTGCTGCTGCTTTGGCAACGGCCTCGGGGTAGGAGGGGACAAATGTTCTGGCTTCCCGGCTGGAGTCTGGCACGTTCACTGGGTGAGGTACGGACCGTAACGTGTAATGCGAACCCTGCGTCCTTCGGGAGTGAAAAATGGAGTGTAGTATTTTCTGCGGATTTTTGTAGTTTTGGTTAGATCTCTGGGATTCATGTGACCTTTAATAGCCAGTTGGTGGGATTTCAGCATACATTTAAAGTTAAGCGCATGCTAAGTGCTACCCTGAGGTATAGCTGGAATCCACTTGTGAGCTCCTGTTCCCACCCCACTGGAGAAAGCAAATCTTTTTTTATTTGGTGATGAAAGCAACTGAGGGAGTTGCACTGAAGTGCAGCACCTTTTTTAACTTCAGGCCTAAAGTGGCACCGGTGCTACCGCATAACGTGTCCTTCCCCAGGCTTTCACAAAAGGGAAAGGATACATCAAACCGACCCCACAAACATAGCCAGCGCTTTTTTGGTCTTACCTGGAGCGGCGGGACATGACCCTGCTGGGCCACCTCTGCTGCTCTGCGTGGGAACCAAGGTGGTGTCTTGACATTCCAGGAGAAGGACTTACCTTTTTTTTTTTTTTTTGTAAGCGACTTTAGAGACGTCCTTAGGCTGGCTGTGTTACGTTGGTTTACTGCAGAGTTGGTCGAATGGAGGAAAACAGTAAGCTCCGGTATTGCCTTTGGCGTTTTCTCGTTACTGTGTAGCTCATTTAAGTCACCTTCTCATGACCTGGCAAGCAGAAGCTATCACTTCATTTTTGGCCTTGGTCTAATGGTCACGAAAATCAATATTGAAAGTCTTTCTGAGATTTGGATCAGGCAGTTTTATAAAACTGCTTCTTGGCCACTGTTTAACTTTACTTCCCCCCCCCCCCCAGTGTTGAAACTCTGAAAGGAGCCGATGAGTTGCCCTCCCTCAGTTTGCTGCCTCCCCTTTGGGGAGTGTGTTTAATGTTCGCTCCTTGGCTTTGCAGAGGGGAAAATCCATTAATGCGCCACCTCACGTGAATTGCTCTTGTTGGAAAGTGATTAAAAGCTTATTGCTGCCTCATCTCGCAAATGGCATGCGTTCTGGTTCTCATTTGCTGGGCAGCCCGTCGACTTGTCAAAGTACTCTGTAGAACAATTCAAATACTCAAAGCAGCGATGCTGATCTGAAGAGCTTACGTACTTCCTTGCTAGCGATTCTGTGCTTTTCTGTGCTGGAAACATGATTTGTGAGTGGGCTGTGGCTTTAACAAGGGAAGGCAAATCTGCTTCTCTGTGTATTTCCTTTCCACCTCTTCCCTTATCCCCTCCCTTTCCCTCTGTGAGGCTATTTTTGCAGTGTACCTTCACTGGTGAAATGAGCTCCCACAGCAAAGTGAGGGAAAGAGAAAAGGGGCAAGGGGAGAGGTGTCGCAGTCCTTAGTCTGCAGATGTCATACATAGGCCCTGTTCAGAAAATGCAGCATGTATGTGGGTCAGCAGTCCCTGCAGATTTTTATTCTTTATAGCCATTTCTGTCAATGCAGGACGTCACACAGCGGGTTCACACGGTGCTGTGCTTCTTGTAGACTGAATCGTTTCTACCCTTGCTGCAGTCTGGAGGTAGCAAGTGCCAGCTGATCGATGAAGATGGAAGTGAAAGCAAGCGATACACATGCGATGGTGATCCTGCCCCAAGGCATGCTGTTTATTGATCTGGGAAAACACTGCCGTGACTCTATCAGAGGACAAGGTTTTCAGCGCTCTTTCTGGATGTGATACCCAAGGAGGTTTTTTCCCTCTGCGTGTGTTTCTGTGCAGGCATGTGCCTGAAGCAGAGGTGTTTCTCTGTGCTGTAATGGGGACTGAGGACAGCTGGGTGGGTGGGAACATGTGCAATCACGGAAGAAACTTCCTGCAGCTGCCCTGCCATGTACTTCAGGAGAAAACAGCTCTTCTGGTTGTTTGCTGCCATCGAGAGCTACCGAGTTCATGGGAAGGTACTGGGTTCCCTGCGGTCGGCACTGGTCCTAACTGGGTAGCCTCCCCCAGCAGCCAGTGCTGTACGCCCCTATCAGTTGTTAGGCGGACATCTGCAGCTGGACTGTGTGGCACGTTCCTCTGATCCGTCCATTCTCCACCTTGCACAGCAACACATTTAAAATCCTGAAATGTGCTCTTTTGATTGCTGTTAATGTTCAAAAATCTTGTTTTGGTCTGGTCAGCAAGGCATTTGGAAAACAGCACTGTTGCACTGTGAGAATAAAACAGGTTCCCATCCTTCCCCCTACCCCCCACACTGTGTAGGATCCAGACCTTTTCCCCCAACCCCCCGATGTGTAGCTTGGCTTCGTTCATTTTGCTGCCTCCTACCAAGAATATAGCAACCAACTGCGACGTGTGCTGTGTGCTCCAGGCCAAAGAAAGTTTTCAGTGGTCCCAGTTTGTTTTATGCAGCCGTGCAGCATGGTACATTTGGGAAGGAACACTGCGATGATGTATCAGAAGTTACTGACGATGAGGTGCTACTGGTAGCGCTTTCTTTTCAGTGTCTGGTTTGGGAAAGAATAAACCCCAATATTCTAAGATACAGAACTATTAGAGAAAAATGTGTGCGAGGTAAGGAGCGCCATGCTGCATTTATGGCTAAATGTTTGTTTTCATTTCATTCAAACTAGAAAGTAAGCAGAGACTGTTTAATCTCCTCCTCCCACCTCTGCCAGGGGCTTTCTCAGCTCTGGGGCCCTTCCCAAGGACAGCCCCACCAGGTGGGTGCAGTCAGCATTGCAGGCAAGAACAGGCAGCAGCCACAAGAGTCAGCACTGGGGGAAAGCTGGGACCCCGGAGAGCCTCCCCGGGTCCCCAGTGCCAGCCTAGCCCCGTGTGTGTGAGACAGTGCCCAGAAGAGTGGTTTTGTATCCCTTTTCCCAAAGAGTTAAATTTCCCTTAAAGCAGTAACCACTGGACCCACTTGCCGGACTGCAAGATATCCAACAGATACTTTTGGAAATGTCTGTGATTTCCTGCATTTTTCCTGAAAAAGGCAGGTTTTTAACTCTCTTAATCGCCTCTGTTTTAATCAAGGCATTGCTCAGTATCAACACTTAAACCAGACGCATGACATCCAAAGCTGACTTGGGATCCTTGTTTTGCCATCTGGAGAGCCTTGCACACAAACTTGTCCCCGGCTGTGTTGGCCGCTCGGTGGGTGAAGGTCACGGGTGACAGGGCAGGACTCCTTTCTGGTGCTCCTCCAGCCCTGTAGGCCAAGGATAAAGCCCTAACACCCTCGTGTGATAAAGCCTTAACACCCCCGTGTGCTGCTCCATGGACATGAGGATTCCTGCCTAAGCTCACCACACGTTTCATTGCCATGTGGCTCTTGGCAGGATATGAACGGCTCTGCGGTGCTGGTGGTTCCTCCCCTCTTTCAGCAAAAACGGCAGATTTTCTTCCTGTTGGGCCTGCCTTAATTCCAGCGTCTTGGGGATTGAAAACTGGAGCAGCATGTGTGCCAGAGACATTCCCGCTGCTTGGCTGGTGCCCACCAAGGGGAGTCTGTCTTCAGCCACGATGGTCATTTCCAGGGAAAAGAGCTTGTTTTATCGACCAGGACCCTACAGGGAGAACAGGAGAGCAGGGATGCAGACCCAACATTTGCCACAAGTCCAGTGGAGCAGGTTGCTCAAAGGCAGCCCGCTGTGACTTTCTGTGCTGCTGGGCCTGTGGGGATGGTCGGGGGACAAAGGATTAAGCCTGAGCTACCTACCTGAAATACAGCTATCGCTAGCCTCGGTGCAAGTGGAGCCAGGAGCTGGTCCTGAATCCCATCAGTGCAGATACGTGCTGGGAGACACAGACAAGTGAGTCTATAGGGGAAATTGGTGACTTGCACAGGCTTCTGCTGTCGGCCAGAGGGCAGCAAGTGCCAACGCTGCCTCCAGCCATGCAGCTGCTCCCGCGTGGCCATGGGACGGGGCAGCTCTCAGAGCCCGGGGAAGAGCCTCTCACAGCTCCACTTCATCTCCTCTGCCAGCGTCCGGGTCCAAACGCAAGACATTTGACAACCCCCCCTGCCTCAGGCACCCCTGGGTAGAGACATCTCACCTGAGGTTCAAGCGCCTCTGGCTTCCATGTTTCAGTTTTCAACTCCTGAGCTCAACAGGAAATAGTTCAATGTTTTTATAGAGATGTTCAAGATCTAGAGGAATTCAGATGATCAGGGAAAAAGAAGAAGAAAATTGGAAAAGGATTCCCCAAAGTCTCCTTTGCAAAGAAAGGGCAAAGGCCAATCAAGCCTGGATGAACGGGGGGACTGTTCAGAGCCCAGACCAACACAGGCAGACGCTGAAGGCTGTCTCCCCTCCCTGCAGTAGCTGAGCTGCATGGAAAAGCCTGTTTCAAAACAGCCAAGGAAAGAAGGGCACGAGGAGTGACTCTGTCCCGAGCAAAGCACACTCTGCTCCACTCCCCCTCCACTGTGCGGTGCTCAGGCCAGGCTGCTCTGCTCAGCTGCGCGCTTGCTTGTGATGTGAAGGGGAAATTCAAGCTGTAACCGCTCAGCGGTGGTCATTTGTGACCAGGGGATGATCTGGCATGGAGGGCGAGAAGCGGTTAAGCAGGCTGGGAGCAGGAATGCCAGAGCCAGAAGGACTCCAGGTCAGGGAGGGAAGTTTCCTCAGCGCCCTGTTTCTTGTGAGACTTCCAAGGGTGCAGGGTGTAAGGGCCATCCCTCCAACAGTCATGCCAACTTTTGTCAAGTTCAGGTTTTCCGCAGCCAACAGAATTAAAGGCGAGTAGGAAATGTCGTTGTTCCCTGGCCATTGATGGTGCTATTTATAATCTGCCCAGCTGTGCGCATTGCCTTTTATTCAAATAGAGTTCCTTCCTATGCTCCTGCCTGGCTGCCAAAGTTTGCTGGAACAGAGTGCTTATACAAGGCAGCGTAGTCATTACAGCCAGAAATGCCATGCCATTCCATCCGATTCGAGTGGTTTGTTTGCATCTGGCTATTAGGAACACCACCACCATGTCTGTGGATTTCTTGAGTTGTAGGTAAAGCTAGTTACAGTCCTTCAGGTTGGGCTGACGTATGAGGGATGTTGGGTTTCATGAAAGCATGCGCTAGTTGCATTTGTCCTCCTGCAACACATAGAATATCAGGGGAGGAAACAGAATCCCCCAGAACAAATACAAAGCTAATTCCCACCCCAAAGCATCAGGTTTTAGAATACCCCCAGAAGACTGAATAGGTTGACATTTTTCTTCTGGTTTGAATTGTTGTTGTTTTCATTCTGGGGTAAGGACTTTAATGTGCAGTTATTTGATTGGTTTGTTTACTCATTGGTTTTATCATCTTTTTTTCATTCCCCTCACAGAACAGACAGATCTCCTGTACGCATCCGTGCAGCTGTCGTGGTTTAACCCCAGCCAGCAACTAAGCACCACGCAGCCGCTTGCTCACTCCTCCCTGCCTCCCCCAGTGGGATGGGGAGGAGAATCGAAAACAAGTGAAACTCGTGGGTTGAGGTAAGAACAGTTTACTAATTGAAATAAAAATACAATACAATAAAATGATAATAATAATAATAATAATAATTTGTAATGAAAAGGAAGGTAACAAAAAGAGTGAAATAAAACCCAAGAAAAGACAAGTGATGCACAATGCAATTGCTCACCACCTGCTTAAATCACTGCTTAAGTCACTAACCCCCTAACCCCCTAACCCCTAACCTAAGCCCCTAAACACTAAATTCTAACCCCCTAACGCCCTAACCTGCTAACCCAAACCCCCTAACTCCCTAACCCCCTAAACCCCTAACCCCCTAACCATTAAGACTAACCCCCTAACACTTAACCCTAACCCCCTAACCCCCTAACCCTCACTCCCAAACCACCTAAACCCAAACCCCCTAAACACCTAACCCTCTAAACCCCTAACCTCTAGCCCTAACCCCGTAACACTCTAAACACTAAAACCCTAACCCCTAACCCCCAACCCCTAAACTCTAACCCCCTAACCCCCTACACCATAACCCTAAAACCTAACCCCCTAAGCCCCTAGCCCCTAACCCACTAACCCCATAACTGCCTAACCCCCTAACCCTAACCCCCTAACCCCTAATTCTAACACCCCAACCCCTAAACCCCTAACCCACTAACCCCCTAACCCCTAACCCCCTAACCCCTAACCCTAACCCCTAACCCTAAACCGAATCCCTTAACCCCCTACACCCTAACCCTAAAACCTAACCCCCTAACCCCCTAACACCTACCCCTAACTCCCTAACCCTGTAACCCGTAACCCCCTAACCCCTAACCCCCTAACCCCCTAACCCCTAACCCTAAACCCCCTAACCACTAAACTCTAACCCCCTAGCCCCCTAACCCTCTACCCGCTAACTCTAACCCCCTAACCCCCTAACCCCAACCCCCTAAACCCTAACCCCTTAACCCCCTACACCCTAACCCTAACCCTAATCCCCTAAACCCCTTAGCCCTAACCCCCTAACCCCCTAAACCCCCAAACCCCTGACTCCCTAACCCCCTAACCACTAATGCTAACCGCCTAACCCCCAACCCCTAACCCCCTAAACCCTAACCTAACCCCCTAACCACTAACTCTAACCCTCTAAACCCCTAACCCGCTAAACCTAACCCCCTAACTCCCTAACCCCCTAACTCCTTCACTCCCTAACCCCCTAACCCCCTAAACCCTAACCTAACCCTCTAAACACTAAACTCTAACCCCCTAACCTGCTAACCCTAACACCCTAACCCCTAACACCCTAACCCGCACCCCCCAACCCCCCACCCCAACCCCCCCCACCCCCCACCCCCCAAACCGCCCCACCCCCCCAGCCCCCCCCACCTCCCTCACCCCTCCCAACCCCCCCACCCCCCCGCACCCCCCCCAGCCCCCCCACCCCCCCAACCCCACCCCACCCCACCCCCCACCCCCTCCCCACCCCCCCACCCCCCCCCCCACAAGACAATTGTCTTGTCCATTTTTGCTTTTGGCTCATCCTGCTCTTTTTTCTCCCGAGTTAAGCAAGAAAGAGGGATCTGGGAGAGGGCTGGGGCTGGAGCGGGTGGGTGCAGGTCTCTGCCTGTGGATGTCCTCTGCGCGTGGGTGCTACGGGGGACGGTGCTGGACCGGCGGGTTATGGGTAGCCGTACGGATTGGCTATCTCCATGTCGGTCTCCCTCTGCACAACAAGCTGCAGCTGTGCCAGTGACATCTGCAGGGCCGCCCGCTCGCGCTCGTCCTGGGCCAGCTTCTTCCTGCGCTCCCGGTCGGGCCGCTGCTCGGGTGTGATGGGCACCGAGTCCTCCTGCTGCTGCAGCGGGGTGGGCGCAGCGTGAGGTCCCGCCAAGGCCCGAGGGATAGCACGGAGTCGGCGGCAGGGCACGGCAGGCGCGGCAGCATGCGCAGCTGCTGCGGCTGCCCCTCCCGTGGGGTTGGGCCCCCCGTGGGCGAGAGGCGCAGCCAGCTCGGCTGCTTGGGTTTGGCAGCGGCCCCGGTGCACGCCGTGCTGCTCGATGCTGCCGCCGGTGCCGTCTCCTTCTTGCCATCAGGCGGGGGCTTGGAGGCAGCCGGCCCCGCGCTGGGTGTCGGGGCCGCCGGCAGGTGCTTGGGGAGCCTGCGGGGCACGCTGGGTCCGGCTTGTGGCTGCGGGTCGGGCGGTTGGCGCACCGGCCCCACCACCTTCACTCCTTGTCCCGGCGGGTGGAAGCTCCGGATGGAGTTGAGCAAGTGCGCCCTGAGGTGGGTGCGGGGCGTGCTCAGCGCCGGGGTGGGGGTGCTGTTCGTGGGGACGCCATGAGCAGCCTGTCCGGGCCCTGACAGCAGCGTCGCCGGCGGGCAGCAGCGCTGTGTCGCCTGTTCCATTGAACATATCGCAGCCCCCGGGCAGCGGGGAGCCGTAGCTTCAAATGCCGGGGCCGGGGGACCAGGGCAGGTGAGGGTTAAGGCCTCCACGCTGTGGGGTTTTGTTGGACCGGCTGCATGAAACCTGTCCCCTCCCGCTGCGCGAAGGACCTTTGCCCCCTGGCGTCCCCGCGGGTTCTAGGTCGCTTGGCGGGCCCATTGTCGCCGCTGGATGCTCTCGGCTTGGTGGTTCCTTCCTGCAGCCCGCTGCCGCCTGCCCTGGCGCCGTCCCCGTCCAGCTTCCCCCTGCCAGGGGTTTTTTCAGCGTTCGGCCGCCTGGCACACCACGGTCTTCTTTTTCTTTGGTGGGATGTTGTCCCGCCGGGAGGCCTCCTGCGTGTTGGGGGCGCTGGCTGGCGCGGGGCGCTTGGCCTTCTTGGCGCCCGCCTCTGCCGATCTGGGCACCAGCCGGCAGGAGACGACGGCTGGCAGCAGCGGCAAGCAGGTCAAAAGCACGCGGGGCTGCCGCCGCAGCGCCTCCTCCACCAGTTGGGCCGTGCGGGGCAGATGGCGCTGGGGGGCAGGCGGGGTCCTCGCTGGGGGACTCGGCAGCGGGATCTGCAGGGGGCTGAGCAGGGGAGTCTCCGGAGGACCCTTGATGGGATTCTTTGGGGGACTCTCCACAGGAGTGTCCTCTGATGTGGCTGGAGAACTCTGCGGAGAGCCCTCCTCGGAAGTCTCCAAGGGACTGAGTGGCAGCCAGGCGGGGAGGTCTGCTGCCACCCCGCCCTGCTTCCCCTTGGGGTCCTGCAAGGGGGAGCCCGCCACCACCCAAAAGGGGTCGGTGTCCCCCAGCATCGCCGCCGCCAGGCGGTCCTCAGGGCAGTCGGCCTCCGCCCCGTACTCCAACAAGTCGGGGAGTTGGTTGAAGGAGGCGGTGCTGGCGAGGCTGTCGGGGACATCGGGGAAGGAGTTTTCGCCGTCCACCAGCATGACCGCCGCCACTTGCTCCTTGTTGCAGCCGCCCTGTGCCCTGTAGTGCAAGAGGTGGGGGAGCTTGTTGAGGGAGGTGGTCAAGTTGGGGAGGTCGGAGAGGTCGGGGACATCGGGGACGGTGTCCTCGCCATCCCCCAGCCCCACCAACACCGCTCGCTCCTTGGGGCAGCCGCCCTGTGCCACGTACTCGGAGAGGTCGGGGAGCTCACGGAGGACCTGGGTGGTCAAGCTGGGGACACTGGCAGTCAAGATGGTGTCCTCGCTGTCCCCTAGCCGTGGCACCACCGCTTGGTCCTGGGAGCAGTCGCCGTCCGCCACGTACTCCGAGAAGTCGTGGAGCTCATTGAGGAGAGCGGTGCTGGCGAGGCTGTTGGGGAAATGAGGGACATCAGGGACGGTGTCCTCGCTGTCCCCCAGCCCCGCCGGCACCGCTCGCTCCTTGGGGCAGCCGCCCTGCGCCACGTACTCGGAGAAGTCGGGAAGCTGGTTGAGGAAGGCAGTCAAGTCGGGGACATCGGGGACGCTGTCCTCTCTGTCCCCCAGCCCCGCCACCGCCGCTCGCTCCTTGGGGCAGCCGCCCTCCGCCACGTACTCGGAGAGGTCGGGGAGGTGGTGGAGGAAGGCGGTGAAGGTGGGGCTGTCGGGGACATCGGGGACGGTGTCCTGGCCGTCCGCGGTGTCGAGCCGGGTGAGCACATGGTTGGCGGCAGTGTCCTGTGCCTGGTCAGGAAGGGCCTCGGCGAAGGTGGCCGGCCCCTGCTCGGGCAGATCCGCGGGCTTCCGGGGGGCCGCCGGGGTGGTCACCACTGCTGAAAAAGCAAAGAAAGGCAACCGAGCCCCGGGACGATGCAAGCTTTCCTTAGCTTGGCCGCCCACCTGTGAGCTGTGCCACCCCCCAAAACTCACCCTTGGGCTTTGGCGTGGTTCTGCCGGTCGGTGGAGCCAGGGCGGGCTGGTGAGGGCTGGCAGCAGGGACGCTGTCCTCGATGGCCGCCCCGTCCTCATTGGAGGCCACCGAGGGCTTCTGGGCACTGCCGGGCAGGGTGTGGAGCACAGCGGGGCCCATATGCCCCCAATGCTGAGGCGCGGGGTGGCGGGGTGGCGGGGGGCCGGGTCGGGCAGGGAGGTGCAGCGGGCAGGAGCCCGTGGGGTCCAGGGTCTCCCCCTGGACCACGGCCGCCGGCCCCAGCCCCCTTGGCTGGTGGGGCAGCAGCGTCCCCATCACCACGTGCTGTCCCCAGCCATAGGCAGGGGGACTGGGAGCAGGCACGTGTGGGAGCTGCACCCAGCGGGGAGGCTGCACCCTGGCGGGGAGCTGCGCCCCGTGGGGGAGCTGCACCCCAGAGGGGAGCTGCACCAAAGAGGGGAGCTGCACCCCGCGGGGGAGCTGCACCAGCCGTCCCGAGGGTCCCAGGGGCCCTGGCACCCCATGCCAGACGCTGGCCTGCACCAGCTGGCCCGTGATGGGGTGGAGCTGGGCAGGCTGAGAGGACAGCGGCAGCCCCAGGACAGAGGGCAGCATGCAGGCACTGACCGGTGGCGGCATGGCCGGAAGGGTGCAGGTCACAGCGGGCACCTGCGATGCCATCGGCAGCTGGAGAGGGAACCTCTCTGTTGGGGGAAGCAAAGAGGGGTGATGAGGTGAGATAGTGGCGGGCAGAGCCGGCTGGGGGGTTACCTGGAGGGCAAGAGCACCAGGAGGAGCGGGAGCCTGCTGCTGTACCTGCCATGGCGGTTGGTCAGTGTGGGCTTTGTTTGGGGCAAAGAGCCTCCGTCCCCATGGCGATGGGTCAGTGTGGGCTTTGTTGGGGCAAAGAGCCTCCGTCCCCATGGCGATCATTCCGCCAGCACCTGCTTCAGCCAGCCTTGCGAGGGTTTGCTTTTTCAGCCCACAACAACTTCCCATCTCAATGATTTCCTATCCTGATGATGATTTCCTGTGCTGAATGATGGTTTCCCATCGGCACGATGGTTTCCCATCCCAGCGATGATTTCTCAGCCCCGTGATGGTTTCCTAGCCCAACCGTTTCCCATGCCCACGATTTCCCATCCCAAGCATGATTTTGGGGGGGAGGTGAATTTCCTGTGCAAGGGGAAGGGATGGGGCAGGCACCGGTGGCCCTGCGATGCCGACATGTGTGTGCTGCCCCATCGTGCCGTGGTGGTGGGGATGGGGGGGGTTGGGATGCTTTTGGGTTGTTTTTGTCCTCCCCCTCTCTGTCCCGGGGGGGCAACTGCTGCCCGCAACTGTGGTGGAACGGGTGCTGGTACCGTGCGGCCATGATGGGGAGCTGTCACGAAAATTTGGCAGCTGGCCCGTGCCGACCGAGGAGAGAGGCAGGGATGCAAAGTATAGCATTGCAAGAGGAATTCTCGCATTCGTGCGCATGAGCTGTCCCATTTGAACTGGGGCACCGCGAATGCAGTTTCACACATGGTTCTTACACCTTTCAGGTGTTCAGGTCCAAAGCAATTTGACCAGTCGCTGCTTAACACACACACACGCACACACAGGCACACACAGGCACATGCACACGCTGCTGTTCTGCAAAGCAACTCTAGTTCTGTGGCGTTGTCATCCATCTGCTTCTTTCTTGATCCAGACGACCCTGGAGTCGGTCTTGCTGCAGTTCCTTCTCTCTGACGCCAGAGAAGGGGGGCGTTTCACGGCGGTGTGGGACGGTCTGGGGTGCTGGTGGGATCTGGGTAGTGCAGGGGTAGTGGCGGGCGAGGATCCCCGGTCCGGGGAGGGGGGCAGTGCTGTTTGTTCCCCTCCATTGGAGCTGAAGGGCTGTGCTATAGCCTTCGCGAAAAGCGAACTTGAGTTTCTGGGTGTGTTTGTCACGCTGCAGTGCTTTGCCCCAGGCTCACGTTTTCCGGTCAGTCCTGGAAACCGTCAGCTGAACAGTCCCAAAGCAGTGAGGGCGTGAGCGCGTTCTGGTTTGGCTCGGTGTAACTTGTGTGTCAGTGTGCGTCTGCCTTTGCTCGTTGCCTGCGTCTTTCTGTTTGAAGGGCTGACCTTTGGGAGGTTCTGCAGCATGGACTTCTTGTGCATCGCCAGCCTACTCTTTGGTGGGGCGGTGTGAGAAGCAGAAAAGGCCTTGACTCTGTGTAAGCACTGCTCATCAGTAACTAAAACATCCTTGTGTTATCAACCTTTTTTCCAGCACAAATCCAAAATATAGCCCCATGCTAGCTAATGTGAAGAAAATTAACTCTATCCCAGCCAAAACCAGCACATTCTTTACCCCTTGTTCCATACCATTTACGTCCTGCTCAGCTCCCACACTATCCAATAGTTTCATTATCCACCCCCCACCCCCACCCCCCATCATTTGATATACAAAGATATCATTCCCCTAGTCTCTGGAACACCCCTGTAAAATTTCTGTGAAACGTCCACAGATGTCCACAAAATGTCCACTGAGTTCATTTAGCCCATGAGTTTGGGCTCCATCTGTTATGGTGGTCCCTCAGGACAGGAGAGGTGGTGTGTTACGTGGAGTTCCTGGGCACCAAAGCCAGCTCAGGTCGGGTCACTGCTGCACCTGTACTGCTTCTTGTAAGGCTTGTCCGTCATTGTTTCAGGTGGTTCCTGCTATAGTCATTCCTATAACATGCAACTCAAACCATGGGTTACAACAATTGAAAGGTGTTTCCGTTACAATCTCCAGCCCTGGTCCCTTTGGGCCAGGTTATAGGGTTCAACATGGCACCGAACTCCTCCCTTTGCTCGTAGCCTGGCTAGCAACTAGGGGTTCCTGCTATAGTAATTCCCGCAACATGCAACTCAAATCCCGGTTTGCAGCAATTTAAAGGTATTTCCATTACAATCTCCACCCGTGGTCCCTTTGGACCATACCGTAGGGTTGAACATCGCAATGATCTCCTCCCCTTGCCCCTGCTCCAGCTTGGACTTAGGCAGAGAGTGCAGGCCCTTAGGGGCATACCTGCTCCAAGTGGAGCCTTATTTATGAGCCACAGTCTCTTCAGGGGTATACCTGCTGCAGCACGGACTTATCCACAGCCACAGAGGCTTCGAGGCGTACCTTCTCCAGCATGGACTTATGCTTGGGCCACAATCCCTTCAGAGGTGGAGTTGCTGCAACACAGACATAACCATGGCCACAGACGCTTCGAGATATACCTGCTCTGGTGTGGACTTATTCACAGCCACAGCCGCTTCGGGGTGTCCTGCTCCCGCGTGGACTCATCCACAGGTCACAGTCCCGTCGACTCAGGTTCACCCTGGAGTTCCAGCCTGTCCATTACAGCAGCACAGAAACAGCAGCGATGGCCTGGCCGTCTGCCAGCCCAGGCGCGTGGCCCTTGCTGTTATGAAGATGTGCCCAGGACACAGCAGAGTAAGATGATAAGCAGTACAGCAGTACAGCAAGCAGCAAAAGCAAAAAGCAGCCACTAACAAGCACTAGACTCTAATATACAGCAAGGCAAGCAAGCCCCATGGCAAGCGCAGAAGCCTGTCCATTAGCTAAACAGCAATACCAGCTAGAAATTCGATGTAGCCCATTCCAATCAAATCTGTCATTATCTGGAACCCTTCAGGCCCCACGCTGGGAGCCAAAAGGACTGTCGGGGTTTAAGCCTAGCCAGCAACTAAGCACCACACAGCCGCTCGCTCCCTCCCCCCCTGGTGGGATGGGGGAGAGAACCGGAAGAGTAAAAATGAGAAAACTCGTGAGTCAGTTGAGGTAAAGACAATTTAATAGGTAAAGCCAAAGCTGCACATGCCAGCAAAGCAAAACAAGGAATTCATTCACCACTTCCCATCGGCAGGCAGGCGTTCAGCCATCTCCAGGAAAGCAGGGCTCCATCACGCCTAAGGGTGACTTGGGAAGACAAAGGCCATCGCTCCGAACGTCCCCCCCTTCCTTCTTCTTCCCCCAGCTTTTTATTGCTGAGCACGATGTCATATGGTATGGAATATCCGTTTGGTCAGTTGGGGTCAGCTGTCCCGGCTGTGTCCCCTCCCAGCTCCTTGTGCACCCCAGCCTACTCGCAGGTGGGGTGGGGTGAGAAGCAGAAAAGGCCTTGACTCTGTGTAAGCACTGCTCAGCAGTAACAACAACATCTCTGTGTTGTCAGCCCTGGTTTCAGCACAAATCCAAAACATAGCCCCATACCAGCTACTATGAAGAAAATGAACTCTATCCCAGCCAAAACCAGCACACCCGCCTGTGCAGTCCATGTCATTCTGGCACAGGGCTGTCAAAACCGACCGACCTCCAGGTAAGTGACGGCTGGGAGATGCATATCCTTGCAGCTCGAGTGTCCTCTAGTGACAATCTGCTGGTCAGCTTTTTAAGCAGGGCTAGTCCAAAGCCTACACCCCAGGACACAACTGTTCCCTGACAAGCTTCCTTTATGTCCCGTAGAAGCAAGTGGGGAGTGCTCCTGGTTTGATGCAGCTCCCTTGGCAGATGCTTGTGCTCCTCTCTGTGTCCCAAGGTCTGGTCCATGCCTTTCCCCCCACCCAAGCTGTGCTACTGACTCTTGGGAATGGGAATACAGAGGGCAGATGGTTTCTACCAGAGCTGTGAAGTTCCAGCCAGCCCCTCAGGGATTTTTTCTTCCTGGTTCTTGCAGTTACAGGACCAATGCATCTCATGTCATCCCACAGAAGCACTGGCAGCTCAGCCTTGGAGCTGCCTACAGTCCCCCAGTGGGGCAGAAGATGGAGGGATAGGGAAAGGGGGAAGCCATCCTTCCTGCTCGTCTGAGCAGGCTTTGCAGGGGGCCTGTCTCTGACCCAGAGGTTTCGTCTGTCTCCTGAGGACTCAGGCACACTCTCTTCCCATTCCTCTTGCAGGTGCGGGCACCTCCATGTTGCCTAGGGTGATGGGCCCCAACACGGCGTACACAGCTGCCAGCCCATGCTATTCCATGAGGTGGAAGAGTCAGCGTGATCGCTTTGATGCAGATCTCTCCAAGGTGAGCTCTGCTTCTCTGCCTTTTTGCAAGAGCAGCTGAAGCTCCTCTGCTCTCCTCATGGCAGAAAGGCTCCAAAGCCTGCGGAATCCTTTCTTAGCACATACTGGGCTGCAACAGGAGCAAAACCCAAGAGTGGACATGTCTGCTGGCAGGGCCCCAGGCTTCTCCTGCCATGACAGCAGGAGAGAGGAGTCTCTGCCTACACCCCCATCCCTTGCTTTCTAACAGTGACAGTTTTGCAGAACGTTTGCTGGGCAGTGTGTACATGCAAAGGGCTTGCTCTTACCTTGAAGCAGGCATAGTTTTGCAGGGAAACGGTTACCAGCTCCTGGAAGCATAATGTAATGATAAATAGTCATGACCTTGATTTTGTTAGCAAGTAGAATCAATCTTTGTCCATGGTTGATGCTTCCAATAAAGAGGAAGACACATTAATCTTGGAAACATTCTATACGCCATTTGAATGTAAAGGGAGCGTGGAAAGAGATCATAGAGACAGTTTGATGGATGCTGCTTGTGGTACTGCAGTGTCACCTCTCGTAGACCATTTCAATATAGCTTGTTAATTGTCCTGTTGTATGCAGTGTCCTCTACGGGATGTTGCTCTCGGAAGCAGCAGCGTGTTGCCAGCTAATAAAGCCTGGTAGGCGTAAAGATCAGCAACTGGTGGTTTAAGATTTAAGATTCAGATTCAGAGACTTGAAAGCCTTTGGATGAGCAAATGAGTGAGAGCGCAATTACGAGAAGCAATTTAAGTCGTGTGGTATGTGGAGATGAGAGAGATGGCAAATTCCTGTGGCTCTTACTGTTAAACTAGTAGGTAGTGCTGTGCTGTGATTGACAGTAATGGAATCAAAGCTGTGTTTGAGTTTCAAGTGTAGTTCTTCACAGTGCAGAAGAGAGACTAGGTATTTTTACTTTTGTTGCTGGCTTTATAAAAAGAGTACAGCTGTTGTATGCAGCTGTGAACAAAAGCTGGTTTTGAAAGACATCTCTGACTAGGTGCTGGAAGCTTTTGTTGTTGGCATCATCTTACAGTGATTTAGACTGGGCTGGTGTTTCTGAGATGGATTCCCCCTGAAGCAGTCAGTCCAATGTATCTGTGGTGGTGAAGACACAGGTAACGTGGAAGCCCAGCTTTTGTGCTTTGCCTCTACCAGCTTTGCCTCTAAAGAGACAGACTTCCTAAGGGCGGGGTAGGACCTGGAAGCCTTGCTAACTGTCATCTGTCAGTGGCTAAAATTGGTACTTAAAGCAGTTTAAAATAGGTCTTTACCATGCAAACAATTTTTAAAGCTCCCCTGCAACCATGCCGCTGCCTCTGGACTGTGACTTTCCTGCCTTACGTGCAGCTGGCTGCAGGATGTGCAGGCTGCGTGGGATGTGGCAAAACCTATGTTGAAACATAGCTTGCAGTGCTGTGTTCAGAAGGAGTACTGGCTTCGGAAGAGCAACCATCAGTTTAATCATGTTCCCTGCTCTGACGCAGATTTTGTCTGTGCAAACAGAGAAGAGCAGGTTTTTTCTTTTTCTGAAAAAGTTCAAGATCACTCTTTCAAAATAAACAGCACCATGGGAAGTGGATGCATGCCGGTCAATGAAATGGGAAACGATTTGATGTGTAAGCCACATGTGAAACTATTTTCTGCAAGTCTGAAGCTCAGGGTTCCTCAACGAGACCCTTCCTCATAGCTATGTCAGCACAGCTGGGTGCAAATTCAGGGTCAAATTCAGCCTTTCCAAGCCCTGGTTTCCGTTTTCACAACCTCGGAAAAGCCGGTAGAGGAATGCACTCTCCAAGTGGCAGAACGTACCTTTCTTTATCGAGCTGTATTTTTAACAGCCTAATGCTTCTTTGTTTGTGTTTCTCTCTTGTGTTTCTGAATTAGTTTTAGAATCGAGAAGATCTGCTTCAGGTTGGAATCTGATTTGATGTTCATCGGAGCAGGAATGAAAAAGGATGATTAAAAGGTTCAATTCTGAATAGAAGATAAGCTCAACCTGCCTGTGAGGGGTGGGTGAATCTCATATTGTGTAATACTAGTAGTTCAGGCTCCTGAAGTGCTTTTCCTGCTAACCTTAGAGAGCTGTGAAAACAGCACCGGGAGATAAATCCGCTGACGTGCTTCTAGTTTCCCTGTACAATCACTTCTGGGGTAGGAAATGGGGCTGGCGAGTACTGCCCCTGCCACCAGGCAGCCCTGTTAGTGTGAGAAGGCCCTACAAGGGTGTAAAGTATGCGTTAGAGCTGCCTGCATTCATTGCTGGTTGGTAGCTGGAGGAACGGGTGGATTTGTGAGCTGACTTAGGGCCAGAGGTAGGGAACAGAGCACGGGGGCTGAATCAGTGGGGTCTTCCCTGTGCCTGATTGATTTGCCACGGATGGGACGGTGGGAAGGCTCTCGAACACAGGCGTCGTGGCTGCTGCTGAAGGGTCTGCAGGCCTTCCGATGCAAAGGCAGCTGCTGTAGGCCAGGTACTGCTCTCCTCCGAGCCTTTGGAGAGCTAAGCTGGATGTCGGCGATCCTGATAGCCCGGGGCATAGGGAGGTGCTCTTCCCCTAGGGAAGAAGCCTAGGGAGATCAGAGAGCCCCCACGTTGGTTTTGTAAATCCAACAAAGCGTCACTGTGTTGTGTTGCTGGACTTGGTTTTCCTACCGGGCCATGAGCTACTGGTTGCTGCTGCTGCTTGCCTAGAGTGATTTTGTCCATCTTGGCAGAGATCCGAGCTCCGCTTTCTTGATGCTGCTCAGGTGCTTCCTAGGAGCCAGCCCAGCCCAGGCAGAGCGGATGAAGGGGGAAACGGTGTGTGGCAGGTCCCGCAGCTGTAAGCTTCGGAGTGCCTGCGAGCTTCCTGATCCACCCTACCCTAGTTGCCATCCTAGAGCAGAGTCTGTTCTACATCAGAGCCCAAAGCAAGTGGCACAGCGGATCCTGCTGCTGACCACCCACGTGTCTTTGCTGTAGGTTACTGCTTCGCAGGAGATGGTGCTTACAGGACCAAGAAAGGCTATTGCCAGATGACGGGACGCACGGATGATGTCATTAACATCAGCGGGCACAGGCTCGGGACGGCAGAGATAGAAGATGCAAGGGTAAGTTCCAAGCAGGTAGACGTCCCTTGACAGGGCATGTCTGTGGGGCAGGGTGGCCCTTTGAAAGAAGCTTTATGAATTTAGACAAGCGCAGGCTCTGTTGCCTTTGAACCCCTGCCCCTGCATACACACAGCTTGATGCATGATGCATAATGACTAGCAACTGTGCAAAAGGAAACAGACCCTTATGAAGGAGACGACGAATGGGCAAGCGAGAGAGGCGTCACTTTGTGGGCAGTCCCTGCAGTCGAACTGTCAGAGCTGTGTTTCCTCTCCGGGACGTTGTACTGTTGCAGTTGTAATTTTGGATGCTGGTGGAGTCTCCACAAGGGATTGTCTCTCCCGTTTGCTCCTTCCCCTCCCTTCTGCTAACACCTAACCTCTTCTTCCCAAATCTGCGGTTCTTGCTCATCTGAACTAGCTGAGTATGCCTAAGAATTCGGCAGTGTTAAACATGAAGCGGCCTTGATTCATGTGAGCTGCAAAGCAGGCCTGTCATTTGGAGAGAAAATAATATTAGCGCAGGGAATTGACAACAAAAAGTGCTCAGAGTATTTCTCTTCAAAGCTTGCCCTGAGTATTTATTTCTCTATTACGTGCCTTGCCTGCAAATGGCACTTAAATGTAACATTTGATAAACCTGAGCTGTGTTCGCATGGCACACCGGATCCTACTGTCTCCTCTGTGAGTAAATTTTTTGTCTGCGTGGGTTTCTGACCGTAGATAGAGGATCCAGTTCCTGTCCCACTCCGCGCATGTGTGTGCATGTGTATATGGAAATGTATTAATCTGCTTGGATTGCTCTGCGATGTTTTCTTTCGTATTTTACTCTGATTTAAGATAGCATAATCCGGTCTTTGGTGTGGGATTCAGACATGCAATTTCTTTTAGTCTGTACAGCCAAATTGTATCCTTACTGCAGAAGGCTGTTAAACTCTGAAGTGTGCCAATAAATCACTGTTGTGTAGCATAAGAATAAAAATATGCATTTGGCAAAACAACCCTTCCCCCCTTCTGGAAAGATGAGGAGGTCTGATGCTTTCTGCCTTCTGGTGTGCTTTGGGCACTTGTAAACAGCGGTCGAATGTGGACTGTGATGTTGACAGCTCCACTTTTGCTCTGCTGGCAACAGTTCCCTGTGGCACAGAGCAATGGAGGACTGGTTTTGCTTGTGATTTGGCCGTGGCCCGTCACCACTTGGGACCGCAGCCGTGCACGCACAAGAGCACAGACACAGAAAGAGAAAGCAGGTTTCGAGCTGGTGCCAATTCAGCTTGGTGTGCAGTGGGCTTAGCAGTGTGTGTAAGAGTACTTATTGGTGTGTTTAAAAGCAGGGCCAATCCAGTGAGTAACTGCTACTCCCAGAGACGTGGGCATGGCCGTGGCCACCAGCTGACGATGCAGTAGGAAGGCGGCATCGAGCTTTCCTGTTGTGCTTTCAGCAGGATCTGCCAAGGGGAGAGTGAGCTATGGCAAGGTGTTTTGTTTCTAGAACAACTGGCGCCAACTCTACAGGGCTTTTTGCAGTTGTTATGCTCTGTGTCTTTTTGTTTCACTTTTTGTGAAGGCTGATCACCCTAAGGTCCTTGAGACAGCTGTGACTGGGTATGCACACAAGATCAAAGGAGAAGGTATGTGAAAAGCAGTGTTCTGACATGACACCTACGTACACTTCCCTTAATTTCTGAGCTAGGTTTTGTGTTCGGAGGTGCCTAGGGAACGGGAGGACAGTTATCCTTAGGTTGACTGGTTGTTGCAGCCCCAAGAGGCAGACACAGCCATGAAAATAACTGCATGTTCCTAAGCTGGGGGCAGGTATTCCTCCCTAAACTGTTTTCGCACATAGTATTTATGTATGTGGTAGAGCTTCCTTAAAAAGGATTGTGCTCAGAGATGCCACAACCTTCAGTGTCACTGAGGGGCAGAGTGGCACTTGCCACTGCCCAGCCATTTTGCATTGACAATTGGCATCAACGCCAGATCCCAGAGCACTGGCTGTTTCTGTTGCGTAACTCTGAGAGCTGTTCAGCCTGGCCCTGGGAGCACTGATGAACTCCAGGCTCTGTTTCAAGCCTGCTCACCTTTCAGCAGCTGCCTTTGCACAAAGCTGCCCCTTAGCTGCCCCCCAAGGCCCGTCTGCATCTGTTCCACTCTCTGCTTGGAGGCAGTGACCAGACCGCTTCTTTGAGGGGCTCTGCTTTAGTCCCATGCTGGAAAGGTGGACACCAAGACACAGGTTACAGAGTACAATAGGAGCAGGCAAGGGTGGCTCATTCAACTTGGAAGAGCCCAGGACATCCTCCGTGGATTGGAGCAGCTCCCAGAACTTGCAGGTTTGCAGGGAAACACCTCTGTTTCCCTGTGTTTGGGGGTCTTTGCTTGCTTGTTTGTTAATGCTTTGGAGTTTTGTAGCCTGCTGGCCTGATCACGTAGCAAAATGTGAGACCTGCTAGCGTCTCTGTTCAGTGCCTGAGAACTCTTTACCAGGCTCAAGTTTATGCTAAAGGCTTTGAATCTGCTCCTAAGTCCTTTGCAGGAAGCGTAGCCAAGACATTTAACATTCTTCTGGATATGAAGGCAGGCATGTAGTCTGCCAGCTATACTCAGGCAGAGAGAAACATCAGCAGACAGGAGTTATCCCTTGAGTAGGAGACCCTGTCGCTGGCGTGCAGTATTGTGTGCTTTATATGCCTGCCCTGTAAAGGGGAATATGAATGTCTGTTCCGGTAATGTGTTGAGATCTGTGTCATCATCAGTGCCTGAGTTTTCAAGTGTTACTAGCTTTCTAGTGCAATAGTGAACAGCTTATGCAGGACCTGATTCTCCAAAGAGCTGTGCGTCCTGCAGAACCCAGCCTGGACATACACAGCAATGAGTAAATGGGGAACAAAGTCCCCTCAGATAAGAATAAAATTTGTAGCACAGGGAACTGATGCTAGTAACACTCCTTTCCTTGGACATAAACTAATGTGCTCAATGGTCTGGTATTTCCCAGGAGCCTCAAAGGAGCTGTGGCCATGAGATAGTGTGCCAGCTTAGGACAGTTCAGCCAAATTTCCTTGTGTTTTCCAGCAGGACCCAGGTTCTAATAGAGGTGCATCTTTCCCTTCTCTGCAGGTGGTGAAACATCTTCCTACAACCCAATCAGAGATCCTCATGAGAAGGCTGCTGAGGAAGGTAGTTACTGAACAATCAAACAACATGGGAGATGTCACCACACATGATGGTCCAAGTGTTGTCAAGGAGATATTGGATGCTTAGCAGAAATACATGGAGAAGAGTTCCTCCTAGCAGATGGCTCTGGAATCTCTCTCCTCTGGAAATGCGGAAGGTCTCAAATAACCAGCCAAACGACATAGTTCTCTCTTGGTGTTTTTTAAAAATCTCTCTGTTCCCTGCTAGGGGAACAAGATTTTCCGCTCCACAGCGTATTTTGAGATGCACAGAGCTAGGAGCAATCTGCAGTTCTGCACAGTCAGTGAGCTCCCTTTCATTCCTTTTAGGGCTGATGTAGAGCAGCCATTGGTGGTTTCCATCAGCTATGATGCAATTTAATACTAGCTGAAGCAAGGTGCAGACGTTAATGTTTCTCATTGTAATGTTACTGTACAGGGAAATGTCTTTACACAATACCTCTGCTGTTTTAAAAGAAGCCCTGGAATACACTTCCCCAGTTTTTCCTTCAGCTTGGGTATCCAAGTTCAAGTAGCTGTATTTCACTGCAACTGTGGTGCCTTTTCAGCAATGCTGGGTATTCTAGTAGTTGTTTCACATGTGTTATAGGGAAATAAGGAGGACATTGCTAGTCTGCTAATTCTTTCTTGTGTTTACCTAGTCGTAAACACTTGTGTTTACCTCCTTCGGGTTTCCTCGTAAGGATTGTGCTGGGACTTGCCAGAGAGGGTGGGCTTGTGTCCCTTCATGTCCCACCTAGGCAACCCAGCACTAGCACTTCCAGCCGCAAAACTGAGCTACAAAGCCTACCGCTGGGCTCCCTTCCATGTCCTCAGGGCACTGCCAGTTGCGTACAAGGGGTCTAGTCCCATGTGTTTTTATTCTGCTTTGAGAACCTGAGATCACCAACTGGGTTTGTGAAATAACTGTCCTCTTCCTTATCAGTGATGACAACTGGATCAGCTGTAGGAATGGACTTCACCACTTCCTTGGTCTTCCAAGTTTTTTCTCTTTATAAACCACCTGTGCAAACACTGCACTGCCCAGGAGAGGGTGAGAGAATGTGTGGATGATGCTAACGAGACCTGCAGTGAAATAAATGAGATTCCTCTTTTTTCTTCCAGAGGACTTGCTTGGAACATCTGTTTGAAAAGGGAAGGTGTTAGCATTATGTTCAGCCCGAGTCCTTCATGAATGCTGCTGATCTCAAGTGGCTTAGTATTTCTCCTGTGTTCATAAACAAATGCTTCCTGGCTATTCTGCCTTGTTAACTTAGGTGAAGCGCATGGGAGAGAAGGAGGAATGTCTGGAGAATGAAGCCAAGGTGAATATGTATTTGTCTTCACTCAGAAACATCCAAAATGCTTTCTTGTTAGCCTGCTTGAATATGACACAGTAACAAAAGAACTGAAAGTCTTCATGGTGGGGCTGAGGTTTCCCAATGGTGTCCAGCTCTCTCCTGCGGAAGACTTTGTCCTGGTGCAGGAGACAACCATGGCTAGTATCAGGAGGTGAGTATGACTTAGCTGAAATTATTGGTACTCTCTGTTTAGAGATGGTGTGAATAAATGAGTTGAATGACAAAAGAAATCCTACACTCTCTTCATGCCTAGTTAGCAACGGCAAAGAAGGTGGCCTTCCTCAATACTTAATTTTTTTCTTTCACTGTAAACATCTGGACTGCATAATCTTTCCATCATGGGCTCCTTGAGCACAGTGAGTAAGCTGACTTTTTCTGGGGAGAGGAATGCGGCTCTGCTGCATTTACCTGTACCAAAACAAGGAAAAAAATAAATTCTTTTTATTTTTTGAAGTGAATTCCTTTTGGGACTTTTATTTATTACTTAGACTGCTTGAGTTAAGATGTCCTAATCCTACTATCTGTAACTTTCAGGTGTTATGTGTCTAGTCTAATGAAAGGTGGAGCAGATATGTTTGTTGAGAATATGCCTGGTCTTCCAGATAATATCAGGTTAAGCAGCTCTGGAGGACATTGGGTAGCTATGTTAGCTGTCCGGCCCAATCCTGGATTTTCTTTGTTGGACTTCTTGTCTGGACAACCATGGATTAAAAGGATGATATTGAAGGCAAAAAAAAAAAAAAAAAAAAAAAAAGACATTAAAAAAAATCACCTTTAGTATAGGAATGGAAGTGATAAATACTCGTTTACTTGTTTGTCCAGTTTCTTCCTCTTCACAGGAAGATTTTTAATTTTTCTGTAGTGCCGTGGTTAAAACTGTTGTGGTTGTGCCCAGGTAGAACGGTCCTTATATATTCATAGGCAGTAAAACTAACATTTGCTTCTCTGAGTAGCAGGTACACATCTCTTAAGTTGCCTTCCATCCTGATCTCAGAAAAGAAAAAGGGATTGTCTCTGCCCTAGCCGTGCAGCAACACAGAATCTACATTTGGATATGTGAAGATTCCACCTTTGTACCCAAAGTGCCTGAACTACTTATTGCCAGGTGTCTGGAGAGCATTTGGGAAGTCTGACCTGTTCTAATGACTACCCTAGGCATCCTAGGAGGCAGTGTGTATGTTATGGATGCTGCTAGGTGACACTTTGTTCTGACTCAGTATGCCTGTTGTTATGTCACACCCCCCTTTAGGATGAAGATGAGCAAGAATAATGTATTTTGTAAGGGATATCTGATGCTAAAGAAATGGCATGGTGCTTTTTAAACAATACAGAGACTTGAAAATACTTCCGTTCTCAAAAAAAAAAAAACAACCAACAAGCAGTGTTTAGGATGGAAGTGCCATTTCAGTTAAACAAACTCTGTGCTGTCCCTGTAAAACCTGTTGTCTCTCCTGGTGCAGTGCAGGAGCCTTAACAAACTGATGCTATGGGGAGCAGAGCATGATGTCTGCTGCTTGACATCAGCTGCACCAGAACAAGCTGATGTCTCCTGCATGGACATCCTTTCAGCCTAGTGCTGAAGTAGAGTACGCTTCTGCTGGTCTTTTTTTTTTTTTTTTTTTTTTTTTAAAGTTGGCTTTTCAGATGTTAATGTGTTAAGCCTGTGTAATAGTGTTTACTCCAAATGTGTGCTTATGTTCTTAGCTGCTTCTTCCAAGGAGTGTGGAATGGTCTTTGACTGTCTAAGTGTCTGAGATCTAATTGTGGAGAACAAAATCTTTTCTTGTTAATTTTCTTTTTTTTCTTTTCTTTTAGTTGCTGAGTCAGGGAAGTGTGGCAAAGTTTGTGCCCAAATATAGCCTTGTTGTTGAACTTAGTGAGACAGGATCCTACAGAAGAAGCTTTCGTGATCCCAATGGTGTGACGGTAGCTTATGTTAGCGAGGCACATGAGCACAATGGATGTCTTTACCTGGGCTCCTTCCGGTCTCCATTTATTTGCAGACTTAGTCTTCAGCATGTTTAAGTGTCCATCCATGATAAAGTGCCACTGTCCTCTAAAATTCCAGAGGTACGAAGGAAGCACGTGCTTGAGGCAGCGTGTGACCAAGGACAAAAAGTGAAAGACAGTCTGTTAACGTGCGGTTGTACTGTTCTGTTGCCCTAGGAAAAGGTACAACTTGCTGTACCTGACCTCTTCTTTGGTTTGACTGCTCTTGCTTTGGAGTTGACATGCATAATTATTACTATCTGAGGAGCATGGTGGGGTATTTTCATACGGTTGTATGCCCCTGAAAGAAAATCCATTGCTTTTCCGCACCCAGCCCTGTTTGGAGTAATCTTAGACATCATCTGTCACCTGTAGTGCAACTGTATGTCTGAAGATGAATGTGGACTGGAAGGGCCCCTGTAAAATCTAGCGATAGTGGCCATGGAAGGCTTTGGTGGAAAATCTTGGAATGCAGTAGTAGCTCATGGATGCTTTCTGGCGTCTCCAGAGGAGATGGTTTACTTCATCTGTTAACAGATACTCCGCTTGGTAAATCCAGAGAATGCTTTTCTGTCAACTACTACAAAGGCAAGACTGTTCTGTTACATTTTAAATAAGAAGTTTTGCATCTTGAAGAAGGGGTTACTTCAGCTGCTCTGTGATTTGGTGGATTGATTCCTGCTCTGGGACTGAAGACTTTGTTGCTCTCTCTTCTTCTGCCACTGGGTGACAGTCAAACATAAACTTACGTTATTGCTCCCCTTCCTCACCTTTGAAAAGGCAATAATCAAGATTTGCTTGATCTAGAATGAAAAGCACCAGAGAAGGGGCAGATGATGTTAAAAATGTCATCTGCTTTCACTGGCCTTCTGCGCTTGTCTTTATTAATGGAGGGGTATGCAAATGGCAGTGATTCTTTTCTGTCCGTGCTTCTGTCCCCTTGTTCTGTGTTACTAGCAGGCTGCAGCAGTCCTGTGGTAAGTAGCGGATGGTTGCTGGGTCAGGCTGACTTGTTCCTGTCCAGGCCAGGGGCTGCAAGCCCTTTTGCTTAACCTGGTGGTTCCTGGATTCGGGAGGGAGCTCAGTAAGCGGCAAAAGAAGCCTAGTAGCTGAGTTGCTGCAGGCTCTGACCTTTGGTCCAGCTGAGCTCTACCTTAATAGTTTGTGGGCAGAGATGGAGTGATCCTGTGGTAAGTTGGGCAGGCTGGAGAGGTGTGACTGCCTGAGCGGGGACAGACTTGTTGCTGTGTGAGCTCTGAGGAAGGGCTGAGAGGCGGGGGGCGGGATGAGAGGTGGGGGGCGGGACAGAGAGGTGGGGGGGCGGGACAGAGAGCCAGGAGGGCGGGACAGAGAGGCAGGGGGCGGGATGAGAGGCGGGGCAGCATGAGAGGCAGGGGGGGCGGGATGAGAGGCAGGGGGCGGGATGAGAGGTGGGGGGCGGGACAGAGAGATGGGTGCGGGATGAGGGGCAGGGGGAGGGACAGAGAGGCAGGGGGCGGGATGAGAGGTGGGGGGGCGGCACAGAGAGGCGGGGGCGGGATGAGAGGTGGGGGGGCGGGATGAGAGGTGGGGGGCAGGACAGAGAGCAGGGGGGGCGGGACAGAGAGCCAGGGGGGCGGGACAGAGAGGCAGGGGGCGGGACAGAGGCAGGGGGCGGGATGAGAGACGGGGGGCGGGATGAGAGGCAGGGGGTGGGATGAGAGGCAGGGGGCGGGATGAGAGGTGAGGAGGCGGGACAGAGAGGCAGGGGCGGGATGAGAGGCAGGGGGCGGGACAGAGAGCCAGGGGGCGGGACAGAGAGCTGGGGGGGCGGGACAGAGAGCCGGGGGGGCGGGACAGAGAGCCAGGAGGGCGGGACAGAGAGACAGGGGGCAGGACAGAGAGCCGGGGGCGGGACAGAGAGCCAGGGGGCGGGACAGAGAGGCAGGGGGCGGGACAGAGAGCCAGGGGGCGGGACAGAGAGGCAGGGGGGGAAAGAGAGCCCCCCTTCAATGATTCTTTGAAGCACCAAAAGCCTTTCATCCTCTCCTTTTACCTCGCCTAAGGCTTCCTCGACTGAAAGACTTCTTTTCCTCACTGAATAGAGCCGGGATGCTCCAAAGCCTTGAGCAGGGTTTTGAACTCAGTCGACATGCTTGGGCTTAACTGCCGGGTCCTTAAGGGTGCAACATCCCTTGGCTCACCACCCACCCCGAGAACAGACACAAACCCGCTCCTCCTCCAAAGCGCAATTCACAGTGAGGGCTCCATTCAGGGCTCTCACTCACTCACGGCACAAACCGCTAGACGTGAAGGCTGAATTCAGACCTCACGCAGATACATTCAGTCACTAACATGCAATACCGGCATCAAGACGTGACGGTAGCATCGTAGCTTTGATTTTCTCTTCGGCGGAAGCATTGGCTTCAGCCACACTGCCAGTCTCCTTAACGCCTAACTAGTTGACACACCCAGTAGAAACACAGGTAAGCCCACACAGCCAAAGACAACACCACTCACCCAAGCCTCTAAAGAGCAGCACAACGCTAGCCGAGCTTGCAGGAAAACACCTGCTTCTACAAAACAGAGTTGGGCTGAAGATGTTCTGGGCAGTCCTTGCGCCATCACAGGCTCTTTACGTGCCTGGCACCCTGCCTGAAAAGAGCATTCTGGGCCACTCAAAACCTTAGGCTCTCTTTGGACCTTCCACAAAGACTTGGGTAACCAATCCCATTTGCTTCCAAGTGCACTGAAGCTATGTCCAGAAAGAATTGCACTCTCCACTCTTTTTCAACTGACTTTTAAGCTCCAGACCAGTTGGAAGAGAAGACGGCCACTGGACAGTGGAGGGACAAAGAGGTGTGCAAGTAGCATTATGGACATTTGGCAGCATTACAAGGACACGCAAGGCAGGAGTCGGGGAAGTTGGTTTTGCTTGCTGACATTCAGCTGCAGACACAGAAGCATGAAAAGGAATCAAGCTTTTTAGGATCCCTCAGCAAGACAAAAGATTCTCTTCACTAGAAATTTGACCATCACGTGCTGTAGGCACTCCAAACTGCGTGTTCCCCCGCTACTAACTGCGTGGGGAAAAGACGGGGGTGCGGGAAAAAGACGGGGGCACGGGGAAAGACGGGGGCGTGGGAACAGACGGGGCGCGGGAACCGACGGGAGCGTGGGAACAGACAGGGGCGCGGGAACAGACAGGGGCGTGGGAACACACGGGGGCGCGGGAACCGAGGGGGGCGTGGGCTGTTTTAGCTTTGGAATTTGCAGATTCAGGATGTGAGGATGCTCAGAAGGTCCCTGCAGTTTTCACCACAGAGCTGATGGCTGGAGAGTAAGACAGCTCTCCCTGTGTCTGATACTAGACGGTTTACTCAAAATTCCCAGAGCCCCACTGTTACATGACTGTCTTTAAGGTTGTTTGTTTGTTTGTTTGTTTTTCCTAAATGATGATAACTTGGGGTTCTTAAGTGACCAGATCCAAACCCATAGGCAAATTGACATTTCTTCTTTCTATTAGGTTGGCATGTGTTGCTCACAGGTGGGTATGCAGCCGAGCACCCATCCTGTGGGTTTGGGGCTGGCAGTATGAAGGTGAGAGACAAAAGGCAGGGAAGAGAGTAGGAAGCAGAGTGTGGTGATTGCTACAGAGGGTTTTTAGCAGCAGGCCTGAGCTTACTTTGGCCATGCTCAGCACTGCCTGATGTGTGTTAGTGCCTCACCCAAATCGAGACAACTGCAAAGAGCCCCTAGTACTTCAGGTTGGTGGCGGGAGTGTGAAACTGATACGAGCCCCACCGAGGCTCTCTGGAGTCTTTAAAGGCACCGAGGTGCTTGTCCCAAGGACAGAGTGCAGGCTGTGCCCTTGGCCCTACTCATCCCCTCTCCTTTTTTCTCTTTATCCTCCTGTGAGCATGGCCCACAAAGCCTCCTCTTCATCCCTTCCTCAGGCTGGGGGTAGGGAAGTACTGCTCTTGCCTCCTCCCCAAGGATACTTCTCCCCACCTCTGTCTCAAGGAGGGAAGGCAGAGCAAGTGCAGCCTGTTCGTCCTCCTTCCTGAGGTCAATGAGAGATGGCAGCAAATGGATCCCTTCCCGTACTGCTGTGCTCGAGTGGCTCCTGTAACCCAAGAACAGCAGGAAAAACGCAGCCCATGAGGTCTCTGCCTGAGTAGGACAGATGGCCATCTAAATACTGCTCAGTGGCAAATGGCTTTCCAGCTAAGTGGAAGCTGCTCAAGAAATAACTCTCTTTTCATAACAGAGGAACATTATGTTTTTGTCCAAAGGAAAATACGCTGCGAAGAAACTTGTTATTTAAAAAAAAAACCCAACCCTCTGAAAACCAAAGAAAACAAGGTCTCATGGTTGATGCACACTTGCACGGAGCAACTATTTCTTGTCAGCTTCTCTAACGACCTAATGTCATGGTCACTATAATTCCGTCTCGTAGACACGAGATGAGAAATTGCAAAGGTCGAGCAATTGCTCAGAGATGAAAAGTGCCAGCACTGAAAGCTGTTGCTAGCCAGCAGCCCTCCTTGGAAGCGCTTTCACAGGCGCAGCAACACTGGGGCTTTGCGCTTCTCTAGCCACCAAATGTCACGGTCACTATCTCTCCGTCTCGTAGACATGAGCTGAGAAATTGCAAACGTCGAGCAATTGCTCAGAGATGAAAAGTGCCAGCACTGAAAGCTCTTGCTAGCCAGCACCCTTCCTTGGAAGCGCTTTCACAGGCGCAGTAACAATGGGGCTTTGCGCTTCTCTACCCACCAAACGTCACGGTCATTCTCTTTCCATCTCGTAGACACGAGCTGAGAAATTGCAAACGTCGAGCAATTGCTCAGAGATGAAAAGTGCCAACACTGAAAGCTGTTGCTAGCCAGCACCCTTCCTTGGAAGTGCTTTTGTAGGCCTAAGAACACTGGGGCTCTGGGATTCTCTAGCCACCTAATCTTCTGCTCATCCTCTCGCGCAGTCTAAAGAGAGCTCAGGTGAGAAATTGCAAACGTCGAGCAATTGCTCAGCGATGAAAAGTGCCAGCACTGAAAGCTCTTGCTAGCCAGCACCCTTCCTTGGAAGCGCTTTTGTAGGCCTAAGAAGACTGGGGCTCTGGGCTTCTCTAGCCACCTAATCTTCTGCTCATCCTCTCGCGCAGTCTAAAGAGAGCTCAGGTGAGAAATTGCAAACGTCGAGCAATTGCTCAGCGATGAAAAGTGCCAGCACTGAAAGCTGTTGCTAGCCAGCACCCTTCCTTGGAAGCGCTTTCACAGGCGCAGCAACACTGGGGCTTTGCGCTTCTCCACCCACCAAAAGTCACGGTTACTATCTCTCCGTCTCGTAGACACGAGTTGAGAAATTGCAAACGTCGAGCAATTGCTCAGAGATGAAAAGTGCCAGCACTGAAAGCTGTTGCTAGCCAGCACCCTTCCTTGGAAGCGCTTTTGTAGCCCTAGAACACTAGGGCTCTGGGCTTCTCTAGCCACCAAACGTCACGGTCCTTCTCTTTCCGTCTCGTAGACACGAGCTGAGAAGTTGCAAACGTCCAGCAATTGCTCAGAGATGAAAAGTGCCAGCACTGAAAGCTGTTGCTAGCCAGCACCCTTCCTTGGAAGCGCTTTTGTAGCCCTAGAACACTGGGGCTCTGGGCTTCTCTACCACCAAACGTCACGGTCCTTCTCTTTCCGTCTCATAGATACGAGCTGAGAAATTGCAAACGTCGAGCAATTGCTCAGAGATGAAAAGTGCCAGCACTGAAAGCTGTTGCTAGCCAGCACCCTTCCTTGGAAGCGCTTTTGTAGGCCTAAGAAGACTGGGGCTCTGGGCTTCTCTAGCCACCTAATCTTCTGCTCATCCTCTCGCGCACTCTAAAGAGAGCTCAGGTGAGAAATTGCAAACGTCGAGCAATTGCTCAGCGATGAAAAGTGCCAGCACTGAAAGCTGTTGCTAGCCAGCACCCTTCCTTGGAAGCGCTTTTGTAGGCCTAAGCGCACTGGGGCTCTGGGCTTCTCTAGCCACCTAATCTTCTGCTCATCCTCTCGCGCACTCTAAAGAGAGCTCAGGTGAGAAATTGCAAACGTCGAGCAATTGCTCAGAGATGAAAAGTGCCAGCACTGAAAGCTCTTGCTAGCCAGCACCCTTCCTTGGAAGCGCTTTCACAGGCGCAGCAACACTGGGGCTTTGCGCTTCTCTACCCACCAAACATCACGGTCACTATCTCTCCGTCTCGTAGACACGAGCTGAGAGATTGCAAACGTCGAGCAATTGCTCAGAGATGAAAAGTGCCAGCACTGAAAGCTGTTGCTAGCCAGCACCCTTCCTTGGAAGCGCTTTCACAGGCGCAGCAACACTGGGGCTTTGCGCTTCTCTACCCACCAAACGTCACGGTCATTCTCTTTCCATCTCGTAGACACGAGTTGAGAAATTGCAAACGTCGAGCAATTGCTCAGAGATGAAAAGTGCCAGCACTGAAAGCTGTTGCTAGCCAGCACCCTTCCTTGGAAGCGCTTTTGTAGGCCTAAGAACACTGGGGCTCTGGGATTCTCTAGCCACCTAATCTTCTGCTCATCCTCTCGCGCAGTCTAAAGAGAGCTCAGGTGAGAAATTGCAAACGTCGAGCAATTGCTCAGAGATGAAAAGTGCCAGCACTGAAAGCTGTTGCTAGCCAGCACCCTTCCTTGGAAGCGCTTTTGTAGGCCTAAGAACACTGGGGCTCTGGGCTTCTCTAGCCACCTAATCTTCTGCTCATCCTCTCGCACAGTCTAAAGAGAGCTCAGGTGAGAAATTGCAAACGTCGAGCAATTGCTCAGAGATGAAAAGTGCCAGCACTGAAAGCTGTTGCTAGGCAGCACCCTTCCTTGGAAGCGCTTTCACAGGCGCAGCAACACTGGGGCTTTGCGCTTCTCTACCCACCAAACGTCACGGTTACTATCTCTCCGTCTCGTAGACACGAGTTGAGAAATTGCAAACGTCGAGCAATTACTCAGAGATGAAAAGTGCCAGCACTGAAAGCTGTTGCTAGCCAGCACCCTTCCTTGGAAGCGCTTTTGTAGCCCTAGAACACTAGGGCTCTGGGCTTCTCTAGCCACCAAACGTCACTGTCATTCTCTTTCCGTCTCGTAGACACGAGCTGAGAAATTGCAAACGTCGAGCAATTGCTCAGCGATGAAAAGTGCCAGCACTGAAAGCTGTTGCTAGCCAGCACCCTTCCTTGGAAGCGCTTTTGTAGGCCTAAGAAGACTGGGGCTCTGGGCTTCTCTAGCCACCTAATCTTCTGCTCATCCTCTCGCGCAGTCTAAAGAGAGCTCAGGTGAGAAATTGCAAATGTCCAGCAATTGCTCAGCGATGAAAAGTGCCAGCACTGAAAGCTCTTGCTAGCTAGCACCCTTCTTTGGAAACGCTTTAACAGGCGCAGCAACACTGGGGCTTTGCGCTTCTCTACCCACCAATCGTCACGGTCATTCTCTTTCCGTCTTGTAGACACGAGCTGAGAAATTGCAAACGTCGAGCAATTGCTCAGAGATGAAAAGTGCCAACACTGAAAGCTGTTGCTAGCCAGCACCCTTCCTTGGAAGCGCTTTTGTAGCCCTAGAACACTGGAGCTCTGGGCTTCTCTAGCCACCAAACGTCACGGTCCTTCTCTTTCCGTCTCATAGACACGAGCTGAGAAATTGCAAACGTCGAGCAATTGCTCAGAGATGAAAAGTGCCAGCACTGAAAGCTGTTGCTAGCCAGCACCCTTCCTTGGAAGCGCTTTCAGAGGCGCAGCAACACTGGGGCTTTGCGCTTCTCTAGCCACCAAACGTCATGGTCACTATCTCTCCGTCTCGTAGACACGAGCTGAGAAATTGCAAACGTCGAGCAATTGCTCAGAGATGAAAAGTGCCAGCACTGAAAGCTGTTGCTAGCCAGCACCCTTCCTTGGAAGCGCTTTTGTAGGCCTAAGAACACTGTGGCTCTGTGCTTCTCTAGCCACCTAATTGTCTGCTCATCCTCTCGCGCACTCTGAAGAGAGCTCAGGTGAGAAATTGCAAACGGCGAGCAATTGCTCAGAGATGAAAAGTGCCAGCACTGAAAGCTCTTGCTAGCCAGCACCCTTCCTTGGAAGCGCTTTCAGAGGCGCAGCAACAGTGGGGCTTTGCGCTTCTCTAGCCACCAAACGTCACGGTCCTTCTCTTTCCGTCTCGTAGACACGAGCTGAGAAATTGCAAAAGTCGAGCAATTGCTCAGAGATGAAAAGTGCCAACACTGAAAGCTGTGGCTAGCCAGCACCCTTCCTTGGAAGCGCTTTTGTAGCCCTAGAACACTGGGGCTCTGGGCTTCTCTAGCCACCAAACGTCACGGTCCTTCTCTTTCCGTCTCGTAGACACGAGCTGAGAAATTGCAAACGTCGAGCAATTGCTCAGCGATGAAAAGTGCCAGCACTGAAAGCTGTTGCTAGCCAGCACCCTTCCTTGGAAGCGCTTTTGTAGGCCTAAGAACACTGGGGCTCTGGGCTTCTCTAGCCACCAAACGTCACGGTCCTTCTCTTTCCGTCTCGTAGACACGAGCTGAGAAATTGCAAACGTCGAGCAATTGCTCAGCGATGAAAAGTGCCAGCACTGAAAGCTGTTGCTAGCCAGCACCCTTCCTTGGAAGCGCTTTTGTAGGCCTAAGAAGACTGGGGCTCTGGGCTTCTCTAGCCACCTAATCTTCTGCTCATCCTCTCGCGCACTCTAAAGAGAGCTCAGGTGAGAAATTGCAAACGTCGAGCAATTGCTCAGAGATGAAAAGTGCCAGCACTGAAAGCTGTTGCTAGCCAGCACCCTTCCTTGGAAGCGCTTTCACAGGCGCAGCAACACTGGGGCTTTGCGCTTCTCTAGCCACCAAATGTCACGGTCCTTCTCTTTCCGTCTCGTAGACACGAGGTGAGAAATTGCAAAAGTCGAGCAATTGCTCAGAGATGAAAAGTGCCAGCACTGAAAGCTCTTGCTAGCCAGCACCCTTCCTTGGAAGCGCTTTTGTAGCCCTAGAACACTGGAGCTCTGGGCTTCTCTAGCCACCAAACGTCACGGTCCTTCTCTTTCCGTCTCATAGACACGAGCTGAGAAATTGCAAACGTCGAGCAATTGCTCAGCGATGAAAAGTGCCAGCACTGAAAGCTGTTGCTAGCCAGCACCCTTCCTTGGAAGCGCTTTCACAGGCGCAGCAACACTGGGGCTTTGCGCTTCTCTAGCCACCAAACATCACGGTCATTCTCTTTCCGTCTCGTAGACACGAGCTGAGAGATTGCAAACGTCGAGCAATTGCTCAGAGATGAAAAGTGCCAGCACTGAAAGCTGTTGCTAGCCAGCACCCTTCCTTGGAAGCGCTTTCAGAGGCGCAGCAACACTGGGGCTTTGCGCTTCTCTAGCCACCAAACGTCACGGTCACTATCTCTCCGTCTCGTAGACACGAGCTGAGAAATTGCAAACGCCGAGCAATTGCTCAGAGATGAAAAGTGCCAGCACTGAAAGCTGTTGCTAGCCAGCACCCTTCCTTGGAAGCGCTTTTGTAGGCCTAAGAAGACTGGGGCTCTGGGCTTCTCTAGCCACCTAATCTTCTGCTCATCCTCTCGCGCAGTCTAAAGAGAGCTCAGGTGAGAAATTGCAAATGTCCAGCAATTGCTCAGAGATGAAAAGTGCCAGCACTGAAAGCTCTTGCTAGCCAGCACCCTTCCTTGGAAGCGCTTTAACAGGCGCAGCAACACTGGGGCTTTGCGCTTCTCTACCCACCAATCGTCACGGTCCTTCTCTTTCCGTCTTGTAGACACGAGCTGAGAAATTGCAAACGTCGAGCAATTGCTCAGAGATGAAAAGTGCCAACACTGAAAGCTGTGGCTAGCCAGCACCCTTCCTTGGAAGCGCTTTTGTAGCCCTAGAACACTGGAGCTCTGGGCTTCTCTAGCCACCAAACGTCACGGTCCTTCTCTTTCCGTCTCATAGACACGAGCTGAGAAATTGCAAACGTCGAGCAATTGCTCAGAGATGAAAAGTGCCAGCACTGAAAGCTCTTGCTAGCCAGCACCCTTCCTTGGAAGCGCTTTCACAGGCGCAGCAACACTGGGGCTTTGCGCTTCTCTAGCCACCAAACGTCACGGTCACTATCTCTCCGTCTCGTAGACACGAGCTGAGAAATTGCAAACGTCGAGCAATTGCTCAGCGATGAAAAGTGCCAGCACTGAAAGCTGTTGCTAGCCAGCACCCTTCCTTGGAAGCGCTTTTGTAGGCCTAAGAACACTGGGGCTCTGGGCTTCTCTAGCCACCTAATCTTCTGCTCATCCTCTCGCGCACTCTAAAGAGAGCTCAGGTGAGAAATTGCAAACGTCGAGCAATTGCTCAGAGATGAAAAGTGCCAGCACTAAAAGCTGTTGCTAGCCAGCACCCTTCCTTGGAAGCGCTTTCACAGGCGCAGCAACACTGGGGCTTTGCGCTTCTCTAGCCACCAAATGTCACGTTCATTCTCTTTCCGTCTGGTAGACACGAGGTGAGAAATTGCAAAAGTCGAGCAATTGCTCAGCGATGAAAAGTGCCAGCACTGAAAGCTGTTGCTAGCCAGCACCCTTCCTTGGAAGCGCTTTTGTAGGCCTAAGCGCACTGGGGCTCTGGGCTTCTCTAGCCACCTAATCTTCTGCTCATCCTCTCGCGCAGTCTAAAGAGAGCTCAGGTGAGAAATTGCAAACGTCGAGCAATTGCTCAGAGATGAAAAGTGCCAGCACTGAAAGCTGTTGCTAGCCAGCACCCTTCCTTGGAAGCACTTTCACAGGTGCAGCAACACTGGGGCTTTGCGCTTCTCTACCCACCAAACGTCACGGTTACTATCTCTCCGTCTCGTAGACACGAGTTGAGAAATTGCAAACGTCGAGCAATTGCTCAGAGATGAAAAGTGCCAGCACTGAAAGCTGTTGCTAGCCAGCACCCTTCCTTGGAAGCGCTTTTGTAGGCCTAAGAACACTAGGGCTCTGGGCTTCTCTAGCCACCAAACGTCACGGTCCTTCTCTTTCCGTCTCGTAGACACGAGCTGAGAAATTGCAAACGTCGAGCAATTGCTCAGAGATGAAAAGTGCCAGCACTGAAAGCTGTTGCTAGCCAGCACCCTTCCTTGGAAGCGCTTTTGTAGGCCTAAGAACACTGGGGCTCTGGGATTCTCTAGCCACCAAACGTCACGGTCCTTCTCTTTCCGTCTCGTAGACACGAGCTGAGAAATTGCAAACGTCGAGCAATTGCTCAGCGATGAAAAGTGCCAGCACTGAAAGCTGTTGCTAGCCAGCACCCTTCCTTGGAAGCGCTTTTGTAGGCCTAAGCGCACTGGGGCTCTGGGCTTCTCTAGCCACCTAATCTTCTGCTCATCCTCTCGCGCACTCTAAAGAGAGCTCAGGTGAGAAATTGCAAACGTCGAGCAATTGCTCAGAGATGAAAAGTGCCAGCACTGAAAGCTGTTGCTAGCCAGCACCCTTCCTTGGAAGCACTTTCACAGGCGCAGCAACACTGGGGCTTTGCACTTGTCTAGCCACCAAATGTCACGGTCCTTCTCTTTCCGTCTCGTAGACACGAGCTGAGAGATTGCAAAAGTCGAGCAATTGCTCAGAGATGAAAAGTGCCAGCACTGAAAGCTGTTGCTAGCCAGCACCCTTCCTTGGAAGCGCTTTTGTAGCCCTAGAACACTGGAGCTCTGGGCTTCTCTAGCCACCAAACGTCACGGTCCTTCTCTTTCCGTCTCATAGACACGAGCTGAGAAATTGCAAACGTCGAGCAATTGCTCAGCGATGAAAAGTGCCAGCACTGAAAGCTGTTGCTAGCCAGCACCCTTCCTTGGAAGCGCTTTCACAGGCGCAGCAACACTGGGGCTTTGCGCTTCTCTAGCCACCAAATGTCACGTTCATTCTCTTTCCGTCTCGTAGACACGAGGTGAGAAATTGCAAAAGTCGAGCAATTGCTCAGCGATGAAAAGTGCCAGCACTGAAAGCTGTTGCTAGCCAGCACCCTTCCTTGGAAGCGATTTTGTAGGCCTAAGAACACTGGGGCTCTGGGCTTCTCTAGCCACCAAACGTCACGGTCCTTCTCTTTCCGTCTCATAGATACGAGCTGAGAAATTGCAAACGTCGAGCAATTGCTCAGCGATGAAAAGTGCCAGCACTGAAAGCTCTTGCTAGCCAGCACCCTTCCTTGGAAGCGCTTTTGTAGGCCTAAGAAGACTGGGGCTCTGGGCTTCTCTAGCCACCTAATCTTCTGCTCATCCTCTCGCGCACTCTAAAGAGAGCTCAGGTGAGAAATTGCAAACGTCGAGCAATTGCTCAGAGATGAAAAGTGCCAGCACTAAAAGCTGTTGCTAGCCAGCACCCTTCCTTGGAAGCGCTTTCACAGGCGCAGCAACACTGGGGCTTTGCGCTTCTCTAGCCACCAAATGTCACGGTCCTTCTCTTTCCGTCTCGTAGACACGAGCTGAGAAATTGCAAACGTCCAGCAATTGCTCAGAGATGAAAAGTGCCAGCACTGAAAGCTGTTGCTAGCCAGCACCCTTCCTTGGAAGCGCTTTTGTAGGCCTAAGAACCCTGGGGCTCTGGGCTTCTCTAGCCACCTAATCTTCTGCTCATCCTCTCGCGCAGTCTAAAGAGAGCTCAGGTGAGAAATTGCAAACGTCGAGCAATTGCTCAGAGATGAAAAGTGCCAGCACTGAAAGCTGTTGCTAGCCAGCACCCTTCCTTGGAAACGCTTCCACAGGCGCAGCAACACTGGGGCTTTGCGCTTCTCTACGCACCAAACGTCACGGTCCTTCTCTTTCCGTCTCGTAGACACGAGCTGAGAAATTGCAAACGTCGAGCAATTGCTCAGAGATGAAAAGTGCCAGCACTGAAAGCTGTGGCTAGCCAGCACCCTTCCTTGGAAGCGCTTTTGTAGCCCTAGAACACTGGGGCTCTGGGCTTCTCTAGCCACCAAACGTCACGATCCTTCTCTTTCCGTCTCATAGACACGAGCTGAGAAATTGCAAACGTCGAGCAATTGCTCAGAGATGAAAAGTGCCAGCACTGAAAGCTGTTGCTAGCCAGCAGCCTTCCTTGGAAGCGCTTTTGTAGGCCTAAGAACACTGGGGCTCTGGGCTTCTCTAGCCACCTAATCTTCTGCTCATCCTCTCGCGCACTCTAAAGAGAGCTCAGGTGAGAAATTGCAAACGTCGAGCAATTGCTCAGAGATGAAAAGTGCCAGCACTGAAAGCTGTTGCTAGCCAGCACCCTTCCTTGGAAGTGCTTTCACAGGCGCAGCAACACTGGGGCTTTGCGCTTCTCTAGCCACCAAACGTCACGGTCACTATCTCTCCGTCTCGTAGACACGAGCTGAGAAATTGCAAACGTCGAGCAATTGCTCAGAGATGAAAAGTGCCAGCACTGAAAGCTGTTGCTAGCCAGCACCCTTCCTTGGAAGCGCTTTCAGAGGCGCAGCAACACTGGGGCTTTGCGCTTCTCTAGCCACCAAACGTCACGGTCACTATCTCTCCGTCTCGTAGACACGAGCTGAGAAATTGCAAACGTCGAGCAATTGCTCAGCGATGAAAAGTGCCAGCACTGAAAGCTGTTGCTAGCCAGCACCCTTCCTTGGAAGCGCTTTTGTAGGCCTAAGAACACTGGGGCTCTGGGCTTCTCTAGCCACCTAATCTTCTGCTCATCCTCTCGCGCAGTCTAAAGAGAGCTCAGGTGAGAAATTGCAAACGTCGAGCAATTGCTCAGAGATGAAAAGTGCCAGCACTGAAAGCTCTTGCTAGCCAGCACCCTTCCTTGGAAGTGCTTTCACAGGCGCAGCAACACTGGGGCTTTGCGCTTCTCTACCCACCAAACGTCACGGTTACTATCTCTCCGTCTCGTAGACACGAGCTGAGAAATTGCAAACGTCGAGCAATTGCTCAGAGATGAAAAGTGCCAGCACTGAAAGCTGTTGCTAGCCAGCACCCTTCCTTGGAAGCGCTTTTGTAGCCCTAGAACACCAGGGCTCTGGGCTTCTCTAGCCACCAAACGTCACGGTCCTTCTCTTTCCGTCTCGTAGACACGAGCTGAGAAATTGCAAACGTCGAGCAATTGCTCAGCGATGAAAAGTGCCAGCACTGAAAGCTGTTGCTAGCCAGCACCCTTCCTTGGAAGCGCTTTTCTAGGCCTAAGAACACTGGGGCTCTGGGCGTCTCTAGCCACCAAACGTCACGGTCCTTCTCTTTCCGTCTCGTAGACACGAGCTGAGAAATTGCAAACGTCGAGCAATTGCTCAGAGATGAAAAGTGCCAGAACTGAAAGCTCTTGCTAGCCAGCACCCTTCCTTGGAAGCGCTTTTGTAGGCCTAAGAAGACTGGGGCTCTGGGCTTCTCTAGCCACCTAATCTTCTGCTCATCCTCTCGCGCACTCTAAAGAGAGCTCAGGTGAGAAATTGCAAACGTCGAGCAATTGCTCAGAGATGAAAAGTGCCAGCACTGAAAGCTGTTGCTAGCCAGCACCCTTCCTTGGAAGCGCTTTCACAGGCGCAGCAACACTGGGGCTTTGCGCTTCTCTAGCCACCAAACGTCACGGTCACTATCTCTCCGTCTCGTAGACACGAGCTGAGAAATTGCAAACGTCGAGCAATTGCTCAGAGATGAAAAGTGCCAGCACTGAAAGCTGTTGCTAGCCAGCACCCTTCCTTGGAAGCGCTTTTGTAGGCCTAAGAAGACTGGGGCTCTGGGCTTCTCTAGCCACCTAATCTTCTGCTCATCCTCTCGCGCACTCTAAAGAGAGCTCAGGTGAGAAATTGCAAACGTCGAGCAATTGCTCAGCGATGAAAAGTGCCAGCACTGAAAGCTCTTGCTAGCCAGCACCCTTCCTTGGAAGCGCTTTCAGAGGCGCAGCAACACTGGGGCTTTGCGCTTCTCTAGCCACCAAACGTCACGGTCATTCTCTTTCCGTCTGGTAGACACGAGCTGAGAAATTGCAAACGTCGAGCAATTGCTCAGAGATGAAAAGTGCCAGCACTGAAAGCTGTTGCTAGCCAGCACCCTTCCTTGGAAGCGCTTTTGTAGCCCTAGAACACTGGGGCTCTGGGCTTCTCTAGCCACCAAACGTCACGGTCCTTCTCTTTCCGTCTCATATACACGAGCTGAGAAATTGCAAACGTCGAGCAATTGCTCAGCGATGAAAAGTGCCAGCACTGAAAGCTCTTGCTAGCCAGCACCCTTCCTTGGAAGCACTTTCACAGGCGCAGCAACACTGGGGCTTTGCGCTTCTCTACCCACCAAACGTCACGGTTACTATCTCTCTGTCTCGTAGACACGAGTTGAGAAATTGCAAACGTCCAGCAATTGCTCAGAGATGAAAAGTGCCAGCACTGAAAGCTCTTGCTAGCCAGCACCCTTCCTTGGAAGCGCTTTTGTAGCCCTAGAACACTAGGGCTCTGGGCTTCTCTAGCCACCAAACGTCACGGTCCTTCTCTTTCCGTCTCGTAGACACGAGCTGAGAAATTGCAAACGTCGAGCAATTGCTCAGAGATGAAAAGTGCCAGCACTGAAAGCTGTTGCTAGCCAGCAGCCTTCCTTGGAAGCGCTTTTGTAGGCCTAAGAACACTGGGGCTCTGGGCTTCTCTAGCCACCAAACGTCACGGTCCTTCTCTTTCCGTCTCGTAGACACGAGCTGAGAGATTGCAAACGTCGAGCAATTGCTCAGAGATGAAAAGTGCCAGCACTGAAAGCTGTTGCTAGCCAGCACCCTTCCTTGGAAGCGCTTTCAGAGGCGCAGCAACACTGGGGCTTTGCGCTTCTCTAGCCACCAAACGTCACGGTCACTATCTCTCCGTCTCGTAGACACGAGCTGAGAAATTGCAAACGTCGAGCAATTGCTCAGAGATGAAAAGTGCCAGCACTGAAAGCTGTTGCTAGCCAGCACCCTTCCTTGGAAGCGCTTTCACAGGCGCAGCAACACTGGGGCTTTGCGCTTCTCTAGCCACCAAACATCACGGTCCTTCTCTTTCCGTCTCGTAGACACGAGCTGAGAAATTGCAAACGTCGAGCAATTGCTCAGAGATGAAAAGTGCCAGCACTGAAAGCTGTTGCTAGCCAGCACCCTTCCTTGGAAGCGCTTTCACAGGCGCAGCAACACTGGGGCTTTGCGCTTCTCTAGCCACCAAAGGTCACGGTCACTATCTCTCCGTCTCGTAGACACGAGCTGAGAAATTGCAAAAGTCGAGCAATTGCTCAGAGATGAAAAGTGCCAGCACTGAAAGCTGTGGCTAGCCAGCACCCTTCCTTGGAAGCGCTTTTGTAGGCCTAAGAACACTGGGGCTCTGTGCTTGTCTAGCCACCTAATCTTCTGCTCATCCTCTCGCACAGTCTAAAGAGAGCTCAGGTGAGAAATTGCAAACGGCGAGCAATTGCTCAGAGATGAAAAGTGCCAGCACTGAAAGCTGTTGCTAGCCAGCACCCTTCCTTGGAAGCGCTTTCACAGGCGCAGCAACACTGGGGCTTTGCGCTTCTCTAGCCACCAAAAGTCACGGTCCTTCTCTTTCCGTCTCGTAGACACGAGCTGAGAAATTGCAAACGCCGAGCAATTGCTCAGAGATGAAAAGTGCCAGCACTGAAAGCTGTTGCTAGCCAGCACCCTTCCTTGGAAGCGCTTTTGTAGCCCTAGAACACTGGGGCTCTGGGCTTCTCTAGCCACCAAACGTCACGGTCCTTCTCTTTCCGTCTCATAGACACGAGCTGAGAAATTGCAAAAGTCGAGCAATTGCTCAGAGATGAAAAGTGCCAGCACTGAAAGCTGTTGCTAGCCAGCACCCTTCCTTGGAAGCGCTTTCACAGGCGCAGCAACACTGGGGCTTTGCGCTTCTCTAGCCACCAAACATCACGGTCATTCTCTTTCCGTCTCGTAGACACGAGCTGAGAAATTGCAAACGTCGAGCAATTGCTCAGAGATGAAAAGTGCCAGCACTGAAAGCTCTTGCTAGCCAGCACCCTTCCTTGGAAGCGCTTTCACAGGCACAGCAACACTGGGGCTTTGCGCTTCTCTACCCACCAAACGTCACGGTCACTATTTCCCCGTCTCCTAGACACGAGCTGAGAAATTGCAAACGTCGAGCAATTGCTCAGAGATGAAAAGTGCCAGCACTGAAAGCTGTTGCTAGCCAGCACCCTTCCTTGGAAGCGCTTTTGTAGCCCTAAGTACACTGGGGCTCTGGGCTTCTCTAGCCACCTAATCTTCTACTCATCCTCTCGCGCAGTCTAAAGAGAGCTCAGGTGAGAAATTGCAAACGTCGAGCAATTGCTCAGAGATGAAAAGTGCCAGCACTGAAAGCTGTTGCTAGCCAGCACCCTTCCTTGGAAGCGCTTTTGTAGGCCTAAGAAGACTGGGGCTCTGGGCTTCTCTAGCCACCTAATCTTCTGCTCATCCTCTCGCGCAGTCTAAAGAGAGCTCAGGTGAGAAATTGCAAACGTCGAGCAATTGCTCAGCGATGAAAAGTGCCAGCACTGAAAGCTCTTGCTAGCCAGCACCCTTCCTTGGAAGCGCTTTCACAGGCGCAGCAACACTGGGGCTTTGCGCTTCTCTAGCCACCAAATGTCACGGTCCTTCTCTTTCTGTCTCGTAGACACGAGCTGAGAAATTGCAAACGTCGAGCAATTGCTCAGAGATGAAAAGTGCCAGCACTGAAAGCTGTTGCTAGCCAGCACCCTTCCTTGGAAGCGCTTTCACAGGCGCAGCAACACTGGGGCTTTGCGCTTCTCTAGCCACGAAAGGTCACTGTCACTATCTCTCCGTCTCGTAGACACGAGCTGAGAAATTGCAAACGTCGAGCAATTGCTCAGAGATGAAAAGTGCCAGCACTGAAAGCTCTTGCTAGCCAGCACCCTTCCTTGGAAGCGCTTTTGTGGGCCTAAGAACACTGTGGCTCTGGGCTTCTCTAGCCACCTAATCTTCTGCTCATCCTCTCGCGCACTCTAAAGAGAGCTCAGGTGAGAAATTGCAAACGTCGAGCAATTGCTCAGCGATGAAAAGTGCCAGCACTGAAAGCTCTTGCTAGCCAGCACCCTTCCTTGGAAGTGCTTTCATAGGCGCAGCAACACTGGGGCTTTGCGCTTCTCTACCCACCAGACGTCACGGTCATTCTCTTTCCATCTCGGAGACACGAGCTGAGAAATTGCAAACGTCGAGCAATTGCTCAGCGATGAAAAGTGCCAGCACTGAAAGCTGTTGCTAGCCAGCACCCTTCCTTGGAAGCGCTTTTGTAGGCCTAAGAAGACTGGGGCTCTGTGCTTGTCTAGCCCCCTAATCTTCTGCTCATCCTCTCGCGCACTCTAAAGAGAGCTCAGGTGAGAAATTGCAAACGTCGAGCAATTGCTCAGAGAGGAAAAGTGCCAGCACTGAAAGCTCTTGCTAGCCAGCACCCTTCCTTGGAAGCGCTTTAGTAGGCCTAAGAACACTGGGGCTCTGGGCTTCTCTAGCCACCTAATCTTCTGCTCATCCTCTCGCGCAGTCTAAAGAGAGCTCAGGTGAGAAATTGCAAACGTCGAGCAATTGCTCAGCGATGAAAAGTGCCAGCACTGAAAGCTGTTGCTAGCCAGCACCCTTCCTTGGAAGCGCTTTCACAGGCGCAGCAACACTGGGGCTTTGCGCTTCTCTAGCCAACAAAGGTCACGGTCACTATCTCTCCGTCTCGTAGACACGAGCTGAGAAATTGCAAACGTCGAGCAATTGCTCAGAGATGAAAAGTGCCAGCACTGAAAGCTGTGGCTAGCCAGCACCCTTCCTTGGAAGCGCTTTTGTAGGCCTAAGAACACTGGGGCTCTGTGCTTGTCTAGCCACCTAATCTTCTGCTCATCCTCTCGCACAGTCTAAAGAGAGCTCAGGTGAGAAATTGCAAATGGCGAGCAATTGCTCAGAGATGAAAAGTGCCAGCACTGAAAGCTGTTGCTAGCCAGCACCCTTCCTTGGAAGCGCTTTCACAGGCGCAGCAACACTGGGGCTTTGCGCTTCTCTAGCCACCAAACGTCACGGTCATTCTCTTTCCGTCTCGTAGACACGAGCTGAGAAATTGCAAACGCCGAGCAATTGCTCAGAGATGAAAAGTGCCAGCACTGAAAGCTGTTGCTAGCCAGCACCCTTCCTTGGAAGCGCTTTTGTAGCCCTAGAACACTGGGGCTCTGGGCTTCTCTAGCCACCAAACGTCACGGTCCTTCTCTTTCCGTCTCATAGACACGAGCTGAGAAATTGCAAACGTCGAGCAATTGCTCAGAGATGAAAAGTGCCAGCACTGAAAGCTGTTGCTAGCCAGCACCCTTCCTTGGAAGCGCTTTCACAGGCGCAGCAACACTGGGGCTTTGCGCTTCTCTAGCCACCAAACATCACGGTCATTCTCTTTCCGTCTCGTAGACACGAGCTGAGAAATTGCAAACGTCGAGCAATTGCTCAGAGATGAAAAGTGCCAGCACTGAAAGCTCTTGCTAGCCAGCACCCTTCCTTGGAAGCGCTTTCACAGGCACAGCAACACTGGGGCTTTGCGCTTCTCTACCCACCAAACGTCACGGTCACTATTTCCCCGTCTCCTAGACACGAGCTGAGAAATTGCAAACGTCGAGCAATTGCTCAGAGATGAAAAGTGCCAGCACTGAAAGCTGTTGCTAGCCAGCACCCTTCCTTGGAAGCGCTTTTGTAGCCCTAAGTACACTGGGGCTCTGGGCTTCTCTAGCCACCTAATCTTCTACTCATCCTCTCGCGCAGTCTAAAGAGAGCTCAGGTGAGAAATTGCAAACGTCGAGCAATTGCTCAGAGATGAAAAGTGCCAGCACTGAAAGCTGTTGCTAGCCAGCACCCTTCCTTGGAAGCGCTTTTGTAGGCCTAAGAAGACTGGGGCTCTGGGCTTCTCTAGCCACCTAATCTTCTGCTCATCTTCTCGCGCACTCAGAAGAGAGCTCAGGTGAGAGATTGCAAACGTCGAGCAATTGCTCAGAGATGAAAAGTGCCAGCACTGAAAGCTGTTGCTAGCCAGCACCCTTCCTTGGAAGCGCTTTCACAGTCACAGCAACACTGGGGCTTTGCGCTTCTCTACCCACCAGACGTCACGGTCATTCTCTTTCCATCTCGGAGACACGAGCTGAGAAATTGCAAACGTCGAGCAATTGCTCAGAGATGAAAAGTGCCAGCACTGAAAGCTGTTGCTAGCCAGCACCCTTCCTTGGAAGCGCTTTTGTAGGCCTAAGAAGACTGGGGCTCTGTGCTTGTCTAGCCCCCTAATCTTCTGCTCATCCTCTCGCGCACTCTAAAGAGAGCTCAGGTGAGAAATTGCAAACGTCGAGCAATTGCTCAGAGAGGAAAAGTGCCAGCACTGAAAGCTCTTGCTAGCCAGCACCCTTCCTTGGAAGCGCTTTTGTAGGCCTAAGAACACTGGGGCTCTGGGCTTCTCTAGCCACCTAATCTTCTGCTCATCCTCTCGCGCAGTCTAAAGAGAGCTCAGGTGAGAAATTGCAAACGTCGAGCAATTGCTCAGAGATGAAAAGTGCCAGCACTGAAAGGTCTTGCTAGCCAGCACCCTTCCTTGGAAGCGCTTTCACAGGCACAGCAACACTGGGGCTTTGCGCTTCTCTACCCACCAAACGTCACGGTTACTATCTCTCCGTCTCATAGACACGAGTTGAGAAATTGCAAACGTCGAGCAATTGCTCAGAGATGAAAAGTGCCAGCACTGAAAGCTGTGGCTAGCCAGCACCCTTCCTTGGAAGCGCTTTTGTAGCCCTAGAACACTGGGGCTCTGGGCTTCTCTAGCCACCAAACGTCACGGTCCTTCTCTTTCCGTCTCATAGATACGAGCTGAGAAATTGCAAACGTCGAGCAATTGCTCAGAGATGAAAAGTGCCAGCACTGAAAGCTGTTGCTAGCCAGCACCCTTCCTTGGAAGCGCTTTTGTAGGCCTAAGAAGACTGGGGCTCTGGGCTTCTCTAGCCACCTAATCTTCTGCTCATCCTCTCGCGCACTCTAAAGAGAGCTCAGGTGAGAAATTGCAAACGTCGAGCAATTGCTCAGAGATGAAAAGTGCCAGCACTGAAAGCTGTTGCTAGCCAGCACCCTTCCTTGGAAGCGCTTTTGTAGGCCTAAGAACACTGGGGCTCTGGGCTTCTCTAGCCACCTAATCTTCTGCTCATCCTCTCGCGCAGTCTAAAGAGAGCTCAGGTGAGAAATTGCAAATGTCCAGCAATTGCTCAGAGATGAAAAGTGCCAGCACTGAAAGCTGTTGCTAGCCAGCACCCTTCCTTGGAAGCGCTTTCATAGGCGCAGCAACACTGGGGCTTTGCGCTTCTCTAGCCACCAAACTTCACGGTCCTTCTCTTTCCGTCTGGTAGACACGAGCTGAGAAATTGCAAACGTCGAGCAATTGCTCAGAGATGAAAAGTGCCAGCACTGAAAGCTGTTGCTAGCCAGCACCCTTCCTTGGAAGCGCTTTCACAGGCGCAGTAACACTGGGGCTTTGTGCTTCTCTACCCCCCAAAAGTCATGGTCCTTCTCTTTCCGTCTCGTAGACACGAGCTGAGAAATTGCAAACGTCGAGCAATTGCTCAGCGATGAAAAGTGCCAGCACTGAAAGCTGTTGCTAGCCAGCACCCTTCCTTGGAAGCGCTTTTGTAGGCCTAAGAAGACTGGGGCTCTGGGCTTCTCTAGCCACCAAACGTCACGGTCCTTCTCTTTCCATCTCGTAGACACGAGCTGAGAAATTGCAAACGTCGAGCAATTGCTCAGCGATGAAAAGTGCCAGCACTGAAAGCTGTTGCTAGCCAGCACCCTTCCTTGGAAGCGCTTTTGTAGGCCTAAGAAGACTGGGGCTCTGGGCTTCTCTAGCCACCTAATCTTCTGCTCATCCTCTCGCGCACTCTAAAGAGAGCTCAGGTGAGAAATTGCAAATGTCCAGCAATTGCTCAGAGATGAAAAGTGCCAGCACTGAAAGCTGTTGCTAGCCAGCACCCTTCCTTGGAAACGCTTTTGTAGGCCTAAGAACACTGGGGCTCTGGGCTTCTCTAGCCACCTCATCTTCTGCTCATCCTCTCGCGCACTCTAAAGAGAGCTCAGGTGAGAAATGGCAAACGGCGAGCAATTGCTCAGAGATGAAAAGTGCCAGCACTGAAAGCTGTTGCTAGCCAGCACCCTTCCTTGGAAGTGCTTTCATAGGCGCAGTAACACTGGGGCTTTGCGCTTCTCTACCCACCAAACATCACGGTCCTTCTCGTTCCGTCTGGTAGACACGAGCTGAGAAATTGCAAACGTCGAGCAATTGCTCAGCGATGAAAAGTGCCAGCACTGAAAGCTGTTGCTAGCCAGCACCCTTCCTTGGAAGCGCTTTTGTAGGCCTAAGAAGACTGGGGCTCTGGGCTTCTCTAGCCACCAAACGTCACGGTCCTTCTCTTTCCGTCTCGTAGACACGAGCTGAGAAATTGCAAACGTCGAGCAATTGCTCAGCGATGAAAAGTGCCAGCACTGAAAGCTGTTGCTAGCCAGCACCCTTCCTTGGAAGCGCTTTCACAGGCGCAGTAACACTGGGGCTTTGCGCTTCTCTAGCCACCAAACGTCACGGTCCTTCTCTTTCTGTCTCGTAGACACGAGCTGAGAAATTGCAAACGTCGAGCAATTGCTCAGAGATGAAAAGTGCCAGCACTGAAAGCTGTTGCTAGCCAGCACCCTTCCTTGGAAGCGCTTTCACAGGCGCAGAAACACTGGGGCTCTGGGCTTCTCTAGCCACCAAACGTCACGGTCCTTCTCTTTCCGTCTCGTAGACACGAGGTGAGAAATTGCAAACGTCGAGCAATTGCTCAGAGATGAAAAGTGCCAACACTGAAAGCTGTTGCTAGCCAGCACCCTTCCTTGGAAGCGCTTTTGTAGGCCTAAGAACACTGGGGCTCTGGGCTTCTCTAGCCACCTATTCTTCTGCTCATCCTCTCGTGCACTCTAAAGAGAGCTCAGGTGTGAAATTGCAAACGTCGAGCAATTGCTCAGAGATGAAAAGTGCCAGCACTGAAAGCTGTTGCTAGCCAGCACCCTTCCTTGGAAGCACTTCCACAGGCGCAGCAACACTGGGGCTTTGCGTTTCTCTACCCACCAAACGTCACGGTCATTCTCTTTCCGTCTCGTAGACACGAGCTGAGAAATTGCAAAAGTCGAGCAATTGCTCAGAGATGAAAAGTGCCAGCACTGAAAGCTGTTGCTAGCCAGCACAATTCCTTGGAAGCGCTTTTGTAGCCCTAAGGACACTGGGGCTCTGGGCTTCTCTAGCCACCTCATCTTCTGCTCATCCTCTCGCGCACTCTAAAGAGAGCTCAGGTGAGAAATTGCAAACGGCGAGCAATTGCTCAGCGATGAAAAGTGCCAGCACTGAAAGCTGTTGCTAGCCAGCACCCTTCCTTGGAAGCGCTTTCACAGGCGCAGCAACACTGGGGCTCTGGCTTCTCTGGCCACCAAACGTCACGGTCCTTCTCTTTCCGTCTCGTAGACACGAGCTGAGAGATTGCAAACGTCGAGCAATTGCTCAGCGATGAAAAGTGCCAGCACTGAAAGCTGTTGCTAGCCAGCACCCTTCCTTGGAAGCGCTTTCACAGGCGCAGCAACACTGGGGCTCTGGCTTCTCTGGCCACCAAACGTCACGGTCCTTCTCTTTCCGTCTCGTAGACACGAGGTGAGAAATTGCAAACGTCGAGCAATTGCTCAGAGATGAAAAGTGCCAACACTGAAAGCTGTTGCTAGCCAGCACCCTTCCTTGGAAGCGCTTTTGTAGGCCTAAGAACAGTGGGGCTCTGGGCTTCTCTAGCCACCTAATCTTCTGCTCATCCTCTCGCGCAGTCTAAAGAGAGCTCAGGTGAGAAATTGCAAACGGCGAGCAATTGCTCAGAGATGAAAAGTGCAGGCACTGAAAGCTGTTGCTAGCCAGCACCCTTCCTTGGAAGCGCTTTTGTAGGCCTAAGAACACTGGGGCTCTGGGCTTCTCTAGCCACCTAATCTTCTGCTCATCCTCTTGCGCACTCTAAAGAGAGCTCAGGTGAGAAATTGCAAATGTCCAGCAATTGCTCAGAGATTGAAAGTGCCAGCACTGAAAGCTCTTGCTAGCCAGCACCCTTCCTTGGAAGCGCTTTCACAGGCGCAGTAACACTGGAGCTTTGCGCTTCTCTACCCACCAAACGTCACTGTCATTCTCTTTCCGTCTCGTAGACACGAGGTGAGAAATTGCAAACGTCGAGCAATTGCTCAGAGATGAAAAGTGCCAGCACTGCAAGCTGTTGCTAGCCAGCACCCTTCCTTGGAAGCGCTTTTGTAGGCCTAAGAACACTGGGGCTCTGGGATTCTCTAGCCACCTAATCTTCTGCTCATCCTCTCGCGCACTCTAAAGAGAGCTCAGGTGAGAAATTGCAAACGGCGAGCAATTGCTCAGAGATGAAAAGTGCAGGCACTGAAAGCTGTTGCTAGCCAGCACCCTTCCTTGGAAGCGCTTTCACAGGCGCAGTAACACTGGGGCTTTGCGCTTCTCTACCCACCAAACGTCACGGTCCTTCTCTTTCCGTCTCATAGACACGAGCTGAGAAATTGCAAACGTCGAGCAATTGCTCAGAGATGAAAAGTGCCAGCACTAAAAGCTGTTGCTAGCCAGCACCCTTCCTTGGAAGCGCTTTTGTAGCCCTAAGAAGACTGGGGCTCTGGGCTTCTCTAGCCACCAAACGTCACGGTCCTTCTCTTTCCGTCTCGTAGACACGAGCTGAGAAATTGCAAACGTCGAGCAATTGCTCAGAGATGAAAAGTGCCAGCACTGAAAGCTGTTGCTAGCCAGCACCCTTCCTTGGAAGCGCTTTTGTAGGCCTAAGAACACTGGGGCTCTGGGCTTCTCTAGCCACCTAATCTTCTGCTCATCCTCTCGCGCACTCTAAAGAGAGCTCAGGTGAGAAATTGCAAACGTCGAGCAATTGCTCAGAGATGAAAAGTGCCAGCACTGAAAGCTGTTGCTAGCCAGCACCCTTCCTTGGAAGCACTTTTGTAGGCCTAAGAACACTGGGGCTCTGGGCTTCTCTAGCCACCTAATTGTCTGCTCATCCTCTCGCGCACTCTAAAGAGAGCTCAGGTGAGAAATTGCAAACGTCGAGCAATTGCTCAGAGATGAAAAGTGCCAGCACTGAAAGCTGTTGCTAGCCAGCACCCTTCCTTGGAAGCGCTTTAGTAGGCCTAAGAACACTGGGGCTCTGGGCTTCTCTAGCCACCTAATCTTCTGCTCATCCTCTCGCGCACTCTAAAGAGAGCTCAGGTGAGAAATTGCAAACGTCCAGCAATTGCTCAGAGATGAAAAGTGCCAGCACTAAAAGCTGTTGCTAGCCAGCACCCTTCCTTGGAAGCGCTTTTGTAGCCCTAAGAAGACTGGGGCTCTGGGCTTCTCTAGCCACCAAACATCACGGTCCTTCTCTTTCCGTCTCGTAGACACGAGCTGAGAAATTGCAAACGTCGAGCAATTGCTCAGCGATGAAAAGTGCCAGCACTGAAAGCTGTTGCTAGCCAGCACCCTTCCTTGGAAGCGCTTTTGTAGGCCTAAGAAGACTGGGGCTCTGGGCTTCTCTAGCCACCTAATCTTCTGCTCATCCTCTCGCGCAGTCTAAAGAGAGCTCAGGTGAGAAATTGCAAACGTCGAGCAATTGCTCAGAGATGAAAAGTGCCAGCACTGAAAGCTGTTGCTAGCCAGCACCCTTCCTTGGAAGCGCTTTTGTAGGCCTAAGAAGACTGGGGCTCTGGGCTTCTCTAGCCACCTAATTGTCGGCTCATCCTCTCGCGCACTCTAAAGAGAGCTCAGGTGAGAAATTGCAAACGTCGAGCAATTGCTCAGAGATGAAAAGTGCCAGCACTGAAAGCTGTTGCTAGCCAGCACCCTTCCTTGGAAGCGCTTTTGTAGGCCTAAGCACACTGGGGCTCTGGGCTTCTCTAGCCACCTAATTGTCTGCTCATCCTCTCGCGCACTCTGAAGAGAGCTCAGGTGAGAAATTGCAAACGTCGAGCAATTGCTCAGAGATGAAAAGTGCCAGCACTAAAAGCTGTTGCTAGCCAGCACCCTTCCTTGGAAGCGCTTTTGTAGGCCTAAGAAGACTGGGGCTCTGGGCTTCTCTAGCCACCTAATCTTCTGCTCATCCTCTCGCGCACTCTAAAGAGAGCTCAGGTGAGAAATTGCAAACGTCGAGCAATTGCTCAGAGATGAAAAGTGCCAGCACTGAAAGCTGTTGCTAGCCAGCACCCTTCCTTGGAAGCGCTTTCACAGGCGCAGCAACACTGGGGCTTTGTGCTTCTCTACCCACCAAACGTCACTGTCATTCTCTTTCCGTCTCGTAGACACGAGCTTAGAGATTGCAAACGTCGAGCAATTGCTCAGCGATGAAAAGTGCCAGCACTGAAAGCTGTTGCTAGCCAGCACCCTTCCTTGGAAGCGCTTTTGTAGGCCTAAGAAGACTGGGGCTCTGGGCTTCTCTAGCCACCTAATCTTCTGCTCAACCTCTCGCGCAGTCTAAAGAGAGCTCAGGTGAGAAATTGCAAATGTCCAGCAATTGCTCAGAGATGAAAAGTGCCAGCACTGAAAGCTGTTGCTAGCCAGCACCCTTCCTTGGAAGTGCTTTTGTAGGCCTAAGAAGACTGGGGCTCTGGGCTTCTCTAGCCACCTAATCTTCTGCTCATCCTCTCGCGCACTCTAAAGAGAGCTCAGGTGAGAAATTGCAAACGTCGAGCAATTGCTCAGAGATGAAAAGTGCCAGCACTGAAAGCTGTTGCTAGCCAGCACCCTTCCTTGGAAACGCTTTCACAGGCGCAGCAACACTGGGGCTTTGCGCTTCTCTAGCCACCAAACGTCACGGTCCTTCTCTTTCCATCTCGTAGACAAGAGCTGAGAAATTGCAAACGTCGAGCAATTGCTCAGAGATGAAAAGTGCCAGCACTGAAAGCTGTTGCTAGCCAGCAGCCTTCCTTGGAAGCGCTTTTGTAGGCCTAAGAAGACTGGGGCTCTGGGCTTCTTTAGCCACCTAATTGTCTGCTCATCCTCTCGCGCACTCTAAAGAGAGCTCAGGTGAGAAATTGCAAACGTCGAGCAATTGCTCAGAGATGAAAAGTGCCAGCACTGAAAGCTGTTGCTAGCCAGCACCCTTCCTTGGAAGCGCTTTTGTAGGCCTAAGAACACTGGGGCTCTGGGCTTCTTTAGCCACCTAATCTTCTGCTCATCCTCTCGCGCACTCTAAAGAGAGCTCAGGTGAGAAATTGCAAACGTCGAGCAATTGCTCAGAGATGAAAAGTGCCAGCACTGAAAGCTCTTTCTAGCCAGCACCCTTCCTTGGAAGCGCTTTCACAGGCGCAGCAACACTGGGGCTTTGCGCTTCTCTACCCACCAAACGTCACGGTCCTTCTCTTTCCGTCTCGTAGACACGAGTTGAGAAATTGCAAACGTCGAGCAATTGCTCAGCGATGAAAAGTGCCAGCACTGAAAGCTGTTGCTAGCCAGCACCCTTCCTTGGAAGCGCTTTTGTAGGCCTAAGAACACTGGGGCTCTGGGCTTCTCTAGCCACCTAATCTTCTGCTCAACCTCTCGCGCAGTCTAAAGAGAGCTCAGGTGAGAAATTGCAAATGTCCAGCAATTGCTCAGAGATGAAAAGTGCCAGCACTGAAAGCTGTTGCTAGCCAGCACCCTTCCTTGGAAGCGCTTTTGTAGGCCTAAGAAGACTGAGGCTCTGGGCTTCTCTAGCCACCTAATCTTCTGCTCATCCTCTCGCGCACTCTAAAGAGAGCTCAGGTGAGAAATTGCAAATGTCCAGCAATTGCTCAGAGATGAAAAGTGCCAGCACTGAAAGCTGTTGCTAGCCAGCCCCCTTCCTTGGAAGCGCTTTTGTAGGCCTAAGAACACTGGGGCTCTGGGCTTCTCTAGCCACCTAATCTTCTGCTCATCCTCTCGCGCACTCTAAAGAGAGCTCAGGTGAGAAATTGCAAATGTCCAGCAATTGCTCAGAGATGAAAAGTGCCAGCACTGAAAGCTGTTGCTAGCCAGCACCCTTCCTTGGAAGCGCTTTCACAGGCGCAGCAACACTGGGGCTTTGCGCTTCTCTAGCCACCAAACGTCACGGTCCTTCTCGTTCCGTCTCGTAGACACGAGCTGAGAAATTGCAAACGTCGAGCAATTGCTCAGAGATGAAAAGTGCCAGCACTGAAAGCTGTTGCTAGCCAGCACCCTTCCTTGGAAGCGCTTTTGTAGGCCTAAGAAGACTGGGGCTCTGGGCTTCTTTAGCCACCTAATTGTCTGCTCATCCTCTCGCGCAGTCTAAAGAGAGCTCAGGTGAGAAATTGCAAACGTCGAGCAATTGCTCAGAGATGAAAAGTGCCAGCACTGAAAGCTGTTGCTAGCCAGCACCCTTCCTTGGAAGCGCTTTCACAGGCGCAGTAACACTGGGGCTTTGCGCTTCTCTACCCACCAAACGTCACGGTCATTCTCTTTCCGTCTCGTAGACACGAGCTGAGAAATTGCAAACATCGAGCAATTGCTCAGCGATGAAAAGTGCCAGCACTGGAAGCTGTTGCTAGCCAGCACCCTTCCTTGGAAGCGCTTTTGTAGGCCTAAGAAGACTGGGGCTCTGGGCTTCTCTAGCCACCAAACGTCACGGTCCTTCTCTTTCCGTCTCGTAGACACGAGGTGAGAAATTGCAAACGTCGAGCAATTGCTCAGAGATGAAAAGTGCCAGCACTGAAAGCTGTTGCTAGCCAGCACCCTTCCTTGGAAGCGCTTTTGTAGGCCTAAGAACACTGGGGCTCTGGGCTTCTCTAGCCACCTAATCTTCTGCTCATCCTCTCGCGCACTCTAAAGAGAGCTCAGGAGAGAAATTGCAAACGTCGAGCAATTGCTCAGAGATGAAAAGTGCCAGCACTGAAAGCTCTTGCTAGCCAGCACCCTTCCTTGGAAGCGCTTTCAGAGGCGCAGCAACACTGGGGCTTTGCGCTTCTCTACCCACCAGACGTCACGGTCCTTCTCTTTCCGTCTCGTAGACACGAGCTGAGAAATTGCAAACGTCGAGCAATTGCTCAGCGATGAAAAGTGCCAGCACTGAAAGATGTTGCTAGCCAGCACCCTTCCTTGGAAGCGCTTTCACAGGCGCAGCAACACTGGGGCTCTGGGCTTCTCTAGCCACCAAACATCACGGTCACTATCTCTCCGTCTCGTAGACACGAGGTGAGAAATTGCAAACGTCGAGCAATTGCTCAGAGATGAAAAGTGCCAGCACTGAAAGCTGTTGCTAGCCAGCACCCTTCCTTGGAAGCGCTTTAGTAGGCCTAAGAACACTGGGGCTCTGGGCTTCTCTAGCCACCTAATCTTCTGCTCATCCTCTCGCACAGTCTAAAGAGAGCTCAGGTGAGAAATTGCAAACGTCGAGCAATTGCTCAGAGATGAAAAGTGCCAGCACTGAAAGCTGTTGCTAGCCAGCACCCTTCCTTGGAAGCGCTTTCACAGGCGCAGTAACACTGGGGCTTTGCGCTTCTCTACGCACCAAACGTCACGGTCCTTCTCTTTCCGTCTCGTAGACACGAGCTGAGAAATTGCAAACGTCGAGCAATTGCTCAGAGATGAAAAGTGCCAGCACTGAAAGCTGTTGCTAGCCAGCAGCCTTCCTTGGAAGCGCTTTTGTAGGCCTAAGAACACTGGGGCTCTGGGCTTCTTTAGCCATCTAATTGTCTGCTCATCCTCTCGCGCACTCTGAAGAGAGCTCAGGTGAGAAATTGCAAACGTCGAGCAATTGCTCAGAGATGAAAAGTGCCAGCACTGAAAGCTGTTGCTAGCCAGCACCCTTCCTTGGAAGCGCTTTTGTAGGCCTAAGAACACTGGGGCTCTGGGCTTCTTTAGCCACCTAATTGTCTGCTCATCCTCTCGCGCACTCTAAAGAGAGCTCAGGTGAGAAATTGCAAACGTCGAGCAATTGCTCAGAGATGAAAAGTGCCAGCACTGAAAGCTGTTGCTAGCCAGCACCCTTCCTTGGAAGCGCTTTTGTAGGCCTAAGAACACTGGGGCTCTGGGCTTCTCTAGCCACCTAATCTTCTGCTCATCCTCTCGCGCAGTCTAAAGAGAGCTGAGGTGAGAAATTGCAAACGTCCAGCAATTGCTCAGCGATGAAAAGTGCCAGCACTGAAAGCTCTTGCTAGCCAGCACCCTTCCTTGGAAGCGCTTTTGTAGGCCTAAGAACACTGGGGCTTTGCGCTTCTCTAGCCACCAAACGTCACGGTCCTTCTCTTTCCGTCTCGTAGACACGAGGTGAGAAATTGCAAACGTCGAGCAATTGCTCAGAGATGAAAAGTGCCAGCACTGAAAGCTGTTGCTAGCCAGCACCCTTCCTTGGAAGCGCTTTTGTAGGCCTAAGAACACTGGGGCTCTGGCTTCTCTAGCCACCAAACGTCACGGTCCTTCTCTTTCCGTCTCATAGACACGAGCTGAGAAATTGCAAAAGTCGAGCAATTGCTCAGAGATGAAAAGTGCCAGCACTGAAAGCTGTTGCTAGCCAGCACCCTTCCTTGGAAGTGCTTTTGTAGGCCTAAGAACACTGGGGCTTTGCGCTTCTCTACCCACCAAGCATCACGGTCATTCTCTTTCCGTCTCGTAGACACGAGGTGAGAAATTGCAAACGTCGAGCAATTGCTCAGCGATGAAAAGTGCCAGCACTGAAAGCTGTTGCTAGCCAGCACCCTTCCTTGGAAGCGCTTTTGTAGGCCTAAGAAGACTGGGGCTCTGGGCTTCTCTAGCCACCTAATCTTCTGCTCATCCTCTCGCGCAGTCTAAAGAGAGCTCAGGTGAGAAATTGCAAACGTCGAGCAATTGCTCAGAGATGAAAAGTGCCAGCACTGAAAGCTGTTGCTAGCCAGCACCCTTCCTTGGAAGCGCTTTCATACGCACAGCAACACTGGGGCTTTGCGCTTCTCTACCCACCAAACGTCACGGTCCTTCTCTTTCCGTCTCATAGACACGAGGTGAGAAATTGCAAACGTCGAGCAATTGCTCAGAGATGAAAAGTGCCAGCACTGAAAGCTGTTGCTAGCCAGCAGCCTTCCTTGGAAGCGCTTTTGTAGGCCTAAGAACACTGGGGCTCTGGGCTTCTCTAGCCACCTAATCTTCTGCTCAACCTCTCGCGCACTCTAAAGAGAGCTCAGGTGAGAAATTGCAAATGTCCAGCAATTGCTCAGAGATGAAAAGTGCCAGCACTGAAAGCTGTTGCTAGCCAGCACCCTTCCTTGGAAGCACTTCCACAGGCGCAGCAACACTGGGGCTTTGCGTTTCTCTACCCACCAAACGTCACGGTCATTCTCTTTCCGTCTCGTAGACACGAGCTGAGAAATTGCAAACGTCGAGCAATTGCTCAGAGATGAAAAGTGCCAGCACTGAAAGCTGTTGCTAGCCAGCACAATTCCTTGGAAGCGCTTTCACAGGCGCAGCAACACTGGGGCTCTGGGCTTCTCTAGCCACCAAACATCACGGTCACTCTCTCTCCGTCTCGTAGACACGAGGTGAGAAATTGCAAACGTCGAGCAATTGCTCAGAGATGAAAAGTGCCAACACTGAAAGCTGTTGCTAGCCAGCACCCTTCCTTGGAAGCGCTTTTGTAGGCCTAAGAACACTGGGGCTCTGGGCTTCTCTAGCCACCTAATCTTCTGCTCATCCTCTCGCGCACTCTAAAGAGAGCTCAGGTGAGAAATTGCAAACGGCGAGCAATTGCTCAGAGATGAAAAGTGCAGGCACTGAAAGCTGTTGCTAGCCAGCACCCTTCCTTGGAAGCGCTTTTGTAGGCCTAAGAACACTGGGGCTCTGGGCTTCTCTAGCCACCTAATCTTCTGCTCATCCTCTCGCGCACTCTAAAGAGAGCTCAGGTGAGAAATTGGAAACGTCGAGCAATTGCTCAGAGATGAAAAGTGCCAGCACTGAAAGCTGTTGCTAGCCAGCACCCTTCCTTGGAAGCGCTTTCACAGGCGCAGTAACACTGGGGCTTTGCGCTTCTCTACCCACCAAACGTCACGGTCCTTCTCTTTCCGTCTCATAGACACGAGCTGAGAAATTGCAAACGTCGAGCAATTGCTCAGAGATGAAAAGTGCCAGCACTAAAAGCTGTTGCTAGCCAGCACCCTACCTTGGAAACGCTTTCACAGGCGCAGCAACACTGGGGCTCTGGGCTTCTCTAGCCACCAAACGTCACGGTCCTTCTCTTTCCGTCTCGTAGACACGAGCTGAGAAATTGCAAACGTCGAGCAATTGCTCAGCGATGAAAAGTGCCAGCACTGAAAGCTGTTGCTAGCCAGCACCCTTCCTTGGAAGCGCTTTTGTAGGCCTAAGAAGACTGGGGCTCTGGGCTTCTCTAGCCACCTAATCTTCTGCTCATCCTCTCGTGCAGTCTAAAGAGAGCTCAGGTGAGAAATTGCAAACGTCGAGCAATTGCTCAGAGATGAAAAGTGCCAGCACTGAAAGCTCTTGCTAGCCAGCACCCTTCCTTGGAAGCGCTTTCACAGGCGCAGTAACACTGCGGCTTTGCGCTTCTCTAGCCACCAGACGTCACGGTCATTCTCTTTCCGTCTCGTAGACATGAGCTGAGAAATTGCAAACATGGAGCAATTGCTCAGAGATGAAAAGTGCCAGCACTGCAAGCTGTTGCTAGCCAGCACCCTTCCTTGGAAGCGCTTTTGTAGGCCTAAGAAGACTGGGGCTCTGGGCTTCTCTAGCCACCAAACGTCACGGTCCTTCTCTTTCCGTCTCGTAGACACGAGCTGAGAAATTGCAAACGTCGAGCAATTGCTCAGAGATGAAAAGTGCCAGCACTGAAAGCTGTTGCTAGCCAGCACCCTTCCTTGGAAGCGCTTTTGTAGGCCTAAGAAGACTGGGGCTCTGGGCTTCTCTAGCCACCTAATCTTCTGCTCATCCTCTCGCGCACTCTAAAGAGAGCTCAGGTGAGAAATTGCAAACGTCGAGCAATTGCTCAGAGATGAAAAGTGCCAGCACTGAAAGCTGTTGCTAGCCAGCACCCTTCCTTGGAAGCGCTTTTGTAGGCCTAAGAAGACTGGGGCTCTGGGCTTCTCTAGCCACCTAATTGTCTGCTCATCCTCTCGCGCACTCTAAAGAGAGCTCAGGTGAGAAATTGCAAACGTCGAGCAATTGCTCAGAGATGAAAAGTGCCAGCACTGAAAGCTGTTGCTAGCCAGCACCCTTCCTTGGAAGCGCTTTAGTAGGCCTAAGAACACTGGGGCTCTGGGCTTCTCTAGCCACCTAATCTTCTGCTCATCCTCTCGCGCACTCTAAAGAGAGCTCAGGTGAGAAATTGCAAACGTCCAGCAATTGCTCAGAGATGAAAAGTGCCAGCACTAAAAGCTGTTGCTAGCCAGCACCCTTCCTTGGAAGCGCTTTTGTAGCCCTAAGAAGACTGGGGCTCTGGGCTTCTCTAGCCACCAAACGTCACGGTCCTTCTCTTTCCGTCTCGTAGACACGAGCTGAGAAATTGCAAACGTCGAGCAATTGCTCAGCGATGAAAAGTGCCAGCACTGAAAGCTGTTGCTAGCCAGCACCCTTCCTTGGAAGCGCTTTTGTAGGCCTAAGAAGACTGGGGCTCTGGGCTTCTCTAGCCACCTAATCTTCTGCTCATCCTCTCGCGCACTCTAAAGAGAGCTCAGGTGAGAAATTGCAAACGTCGAGCAATTGCTCAGAGATGAAAAGTGCCAGCACTGAAAGCTGTTGCTAGCCAGCACCCTTCCTTGGAAGCGCTTTTGTAGGCCTAAGAACACTGGGGCTCTGGGCTTCTCTAGCCACCTAATTGTCGGCTCATCCTCTCGCGCACTCTAAAGAGAGCTCAGGTGAGAAATTGCAAACGTCGAGCAATTGCTCAGAGATGAAAAGTGCCAGCACTAAAAGCTGTTGCTAGCCAGCACCCTTCCTTGGAAGCGCTTTTGTAGGCCTAAGAAGACTGGGGCTCTGGGCTTCTCTAGCCACCTAATCTTCTGCTCATCCTCTCGCGCACTCTAAAGAGAGCTCAGGTGAGAAATTGCAAACGTCGAGCAATTGCTCAGAGATGAAAAGTGCCAGCACTGAAAGCTGTTGCTAGCCAGCACCCTTCCTTGGAAGCGCTTTCACAGGCGCAGCAACACTGGGGCTTTGTGCTTCTCTACCCACCAAACGTCACTGTCATTCTCTTTCCGTCTCGTAGACACGAGCTTAGAGATTGCAAACGTCGAGCAATTGCTCAGCGATGAAAAGTGCCAGCACTGAAAGCTGTTGCTAGCCAGCACCCTTCCTTGGAAGCGCTTTTGTAGGCCTAAGAACACTGGGGCTCTGGCTTCTCTAGCCACCAAACGTCACGGTCCTTCTCTTTCCGTCTCATAGACACGAGCTGAGAAATTGCAAACGTCGAGCAATTGCTCAGAGATGAAAAGTGCCAGCACTGAAAGCTGTTGCTAGCCAGCACCCTTCCTTGGAAGCGCTTTCAGAGGCGCAGCAACACTGGGGCTTTGCGCTTCTCTACCCACCAAGCATCACGGTCATTCTCTTTCCGTCTCGTAGACACGAGGTGAGAAATTGCAAACGTCGAGCAATTGCTCAGCGATGAAAAGTGCCAGCACTGAAAGCTGTTGCTAGCCAGCACCCTTCCTTGGAAGCGCTTTTGTAGGCCTAAGAAGACTGGGGCTCTGGGCTTCTCTAGCCACCTAATCTTCTGCTCATCCTCTCGCGCAGTCTAAAGAGAGCTCAGGTGAGAAATTGCAAACGTCGAGCAATTGCTCAGAGATGAAAAGTGCCAGCACTGAAAGCTGTTGCTAGCCAGCACCCTTCCTTGGAAGCGCTTTCATACGCACAGCAACACTGGGGCTTTGCGCTTCTCTACCCACCAAACGTCACGGTCCTTCTCTTTCCGTCTCATAGACACGAGCTGAGAAATTGCAAACGTCGAGCAATTGCTCAGCGATGAAAAGTGCCAGCACTGAAAGCTGTTGCTAGCCAGCAGCCTTCCTTGGAAGCGCTTTTGTAGGCCTAAGAACACTGGGGCTCTGGGCTTCTCTAGCCACCTAATCTTCTGCTCAACCTCTCGCGCACTCTAAAGAGAGCTCAGGTGAGAAATTGCAAATGTCCAGCAATTGCTCAGAGATGAAAAGTGCCAGCACTGAAAGCTGTTGCTAGCCAGCACCCTTCCTTGGAAGCACTTCCACAGGCGCAGCAACACTGGGGCTTTGCGTTTCTCTACCCACCAAACGTCACGGTCATTCTCTTTCCGTCTCGTAGACACGAGCTGAGAAATTGCAAACGTCGAGCAATTGCTCAGAGATGAAAAGTGCCAGCACTGAAAGCTGTTGCTAGCCAGCACAATTCCTTGGAAGCGCTTTTGTAGCCCTAAGGACACTGGGGCTCTGGGCTTCTCTAGCCACCTAATCTTCGGCTCATCCTCTCGCGCACTCTAAAGAGAGCTCAGGTGAGAAATTGCAAACGTCGAGCAATTGCTCAGCGATGAAAAGTGCCAGCACTGAAAGCTGTTGCTAGCCAGCACCCTTCCTTGGAAGCGCTTTCACAGGCGCAGCAACACTGGGGCTCTGGCTTCTCTGGCCACCAAACGTCACGGTCCTTCTCTTTCCGTCTCGTAGACACGAGCTGAGAGATTGCAAACGTCGAGCAATTGCTCAGCGATGAAAAGTGCCAGCACTGAAAGCTGTTGCTAGCCAGCACCCTTCCTTGGAAGCGCTTTCACAGGCGCAGCAACACTGGGGCTCTGGGCTTCTCTAGCCACCAAACATCACGGTCACTCTCTCTCCGTCTCGTAGACACGAGGTGAGAAATTGCAAACGTCGAGCAATTGCTCAGAGATGAAAAGTGCCAACACTGAAAGCTGTTGCTAGCCAGCACCCTTCCTTGGAAGCGCTTTTGTAGGCCTAAGAACAGTGGGGCTCTGGGCTTCTCTAGCCACCTAATCTTCTGCTCATCCTCTCGCGCACTCTAAAGAGAGCTCAGGTGAGAAATTGCAAACGGCGAGCAATTGCTCAGAGATGAAAAGTGCAGGCACTGAAAGCTGTTGCTAGCCAGCACCCTTCCTTGGAAGCGCTTTTGTAGGCCTAAGAACACTGGGGCTCTGGGCTTCTCTAGCCACCTAATCTTCTGCTCATCCTCTCGCGCACTCTAAAGAGAGCTCAGGTGAGAAATTGCAAATGTCCAGCAATTGCTCAGAGATTGAAAGTGCCAGCACTGAAAGCTCTTGCTAGCCAGCACCCTTCCTTGGAAGCGCTTTCACAGGCGCAGTAACACTGGAGCTTTGCGCTTCTCTACCCACCAAACGTCACTGTCATTCTCTTTCCGTCTCGTAGACACGAGGTGAGAAATTGCAAACGTCGAGCAATTGCTCAGAGATGAAAAGTGCCAGCACTGAAAGCTGTTGCTAGCCAGCACCCTTCCTTGGAAGCGCTTTTGTAGGCCTAAGAACACTGGGGCTCTGGGATTCTCTAGCCACCTAATCTTCTGCTCATCCTCTCGCGCACTCTAAAGAGAGCTCAGGTGAGAAATTGGAAACGTCGAGCAATTGCTCAGAGATGAAAAGTGCCAGCACTGAAAGCTGTTGCTAGCCAGCACCCTTCCTTGGAAGCGCTTTCACAGGCGCAGTAACACTGGGGCTTTGCGCTTCTCTACCCACCAAACGTCACGGTCCTTCTCTTTCCGTCTCATAGACACGAGCTGAGAAATTGCAAACGTCGAGCAATTGCTCAGAGATGAAAAGTGCCAGCACTAAAAGCTGTTGCTAGCCAGCACCCTACCTTGGAAACGCTTTCACAGGCGCAGCAACACTGGGGCTCTGGGCTTCTCTACCCACCAAACGTCACGGTCCTTCTCTTTCCGTCTCGTAGACACGAGCTGAGAAATTGCAAACGTCGAGCAATTGCTCAGCGATGAAAAGTGCCAGCACTGAAAGCTGTTGCTAGCCAGCACCCTTCCTTGGAAGCGCTTTTGTAGGCCTAAGAAGACTGGGGCTCTGGGCTTCTCTAGCCACCTAATCTTCTGCTCATCCTCTCGTGCAGTCTAAAGAGAGCTCAGGTGAGAAATTGCAAACGTCGAGCAATTGCTCAGAGATGAAAAGTGCCAGCACTGAAAGCTCTTGCTAGCCAGCACCCTTCCTTGGAAGCGCTTTCACAGGCGCTGTAACACTGCGGCTTTGCGCTTCTCTACCCACCAGACGTCACGGTCATTCTCTTTCCGTCTCGTAGACACGAGCTGAGAAATTGCAAACATGGAGCAATTGCTCAGAGATGAAAAGTGCCAGCACTGCAAGCTGTTGCTAGCCAGCACCCTTCCTTGGAAGCGCTTTTGTAGCCCTAAGAAGACTGGGGCTCTGGGCTTCTCTAGCCACCAAACGTCACGGTCCTTCTCTTTCCGTCTCGTAGACACGAGCTGAGAAATTGCAAACGTCGAGCAATTGCTCAGAGATGAAAAGTGCCAGCACTGAAAGCTGTTGCTAGCCAGCACCCTTCCTTGGAAGCGCTTTTGTAGGCCTAAGAAGACTGGGGCTCTGGGCTTCTCTAGCCACCTAATCTTCTGCTCATCCTCTCGCGCACTCTAAAGAGAGCTCAGGTGAGAAATTGCAAACGTCGAGCAATTGCTCAGAGATGAAAAGTGCCAGCACTGCAAGCTGTTGCTAGCCAGCACCCTTCCTTGGAAGCGCTTTTGTAGGCCTAAGAACACTGGGGCTCTGGGCTTCTCTAGCCACCTAATTGTCTGCTCATCCTCTCGCGCACTCTAAAGAGAGCTCAGGTGAGAAATTGCAAACGTCGAGCAATTGCTCAGAGATGAAAAGTGCCAGCACTGAAAGCTGTTGCTAGCCAGCCCCCTTCCTTGGAAGCGCTTTAGTAGGCCTAAGAACACTGGGGCTCTGGGCTTCTCTAGCCACCTAATCTTCTGCTCATCCTCTCGCGCACTCTAAAGAGAGCTCAGGGGAGAAATTGCAAACGTCGAGCAATTGCTCAGAGATGAAAAGTGCCAGCACTAAAAGCTGTTGCTAGCCAGCACCCTTCCTTGGAAGCGCTTTTGTAGGCCTAAGAAGACTGGGGCTCTGGGCTTCTCTAGCCACCAAACGTCACGGTCCTTCTCTTTCCGTCTCGTAGACACGAGCTGAGAAATTGCAAACGTCGAGCAATTGCTCAGCGATGAAAAGTGCCAGCACTGAAAGCTGTTGCTAGCCAGCACCCTTCCTTGGAAGCGCTTTTGTAGGCCTAAGAAGACTGGGGCTCTGGGCTTCTCTAGCCACCTAATCTTCTGCTCATCCTCTCGCGCACTCTAAAGAGAGCTCAGGTGAGAAATTGCAAACGTCGAGCAATTGCTCAGAGATGAAAAGTGCCAGCACTGAAAGCTGTTGCTAGCCAGCACCCTTCCTTGGAAGCGCTTTTGTAGGCCTAAGAAGACTGGGGCTCTGGGCTTCTCTAGCCACCTAATTGTCGGCTCATCCTCTCGCGCACTCTAAAGAGAGCTCAGGTGAGAAATTGCAAACGTCGAGCAATTGCTCAGAGATGAAAAGTGCCAGCACTGAAAGCTGTTGCTAGCCAGCACCCTTCCTTGGAAGCGCTTTAGTAGGCCTAAGAACACTGGGGCTCTGGGCTTCTCTAGCCACCTAATTGTCTGCTCATCCTCTCGCGCACTCTAAAGAGAGCTCAGGTGAGAAATTGCAAACGTCGAGCAATTGCTCAGAGATGAAAAGTGCCAGCACTAAAAGCTGTTGCTAGCCAGCACCCTTCCTTGGAAGCGCTTTTGTAGCCCTAAGAACACTGGGGCTCTGGGCTTCTCTAGCCACCTAATCTTCTGCTCATCCTCTCGCGCACTCTAAAGAGAGCTCAGGTGAGAAATTGCAAACGTCGAGCAATTGCTCAGAGATGAAAAGTGCCAGCACTGAAAGCTGTTGCTAGCCAGCACCCTTCCTTGGAAGCACTTCCACAGGCGCAGCAACACTGGGGCTTTGTGCTTCTCTACCCACCAAACGTCACTGTCATTCTCTTTCCGTCTCGTAGACACGAGCTTAGAGATTGCAAACGTCGAGCAATTGCTCAGCGATGAAAAGTGCCAGCACTGAAAGCTGTTGCTAGCCAGCACCCTTCCTTGGAAGCGCTTTTGTAGGCCTAAGACGACTGGGGCTCTGGGCTTCTCTAGCCACCTAATCTTCTGCTCATCCTCTCGCGCACTCTAAAGAGAGCTAAGGTGAGAAATTGCAAACGTCGAGCAATTGCTCAGAGATGAAAAGTGCCAGCACTGAAAGCTGTTGCTAGCCAGCACCCTTCCTTGGAAACGCTTTCACAGGCGCAGCAACACTGGGGCTTTGCGCTTCTCTAGCCACCAAACGTCACGGTCCTTCTCTTTCCATCTCGTAGACAAGAGCTGAGAAATTGCAAACGTCGAGCAATTGCTCAGAGATGAAAACTGCCAGCACTGAAAGCTGTTGCTAGCCAGCACCCTTCCTTGGAAGCGCTTTTGTAGGCCTAAGAACACTGGGGCTCTGGGCTTCTTTAGCCACCTAATTGTCTGCTCATCCTCTCGCGCAGTCTAAAGAGAGCTCAGGTGAGAAATTGCAAACGTCGAGCAATTGCTCAGAGATGAAAAGTGCCAGCACTGAAAGCTGTTGCTAGCCAGCACCCTTCCTTGGAAGCGCTTTTGTAGGCCTAAGAAGACTGGGGCTCTGGGATTCTCTAGCCACCTAATCTTCTGCTCATCCTCTCGCGCACTCTAAAGAGAGCTCAGGTGAGAAATTGCAAACGTCGAGCAATTGCTCAGAGATGAAAAGTGCCAGCACTGAAAGCTCTTTCTAGCCAGCACCCTTCCTTGGAAGCGCTTTCACAGGCGCGGTAACACTGGGGCTTTGCGCTTCTCTACCCACCAAACGTCACGGTCCTTCTCTTTCCGTCTCGTAGACACGAGTTGAGAAATTGCAAACGTCGAGCAATTGCTCAGCGATGAAAAGTGCCAGCACTGAAAGCTGTTGCTAGCCAGCACCCTTCCTTGGAAGCGCTTTTGTAGGCCTAAGAACACTGGGGCTCTGGGCTTCTCTAGCCACCTCATCTTCTGCTCAACCTCTCGCGCAGTCTAAAGAGAGCTCAGGTGAGAAATTGCAAACGTTGAGCAATTGCTCAGAGATGAAAAGTGCCAGCACTGAAAGCTGTTGCTAGCCAGCACCCTTCCTTGGAAGCGCTTTTGTAGGCCTAAGAAGACTGGGGCTCTGGGCTTCTCTAGCCACCTAATCTTCTGCTCATCCTCTCGCGCACTCTAAAGAGAGCTCAGGTGAGAAATTGCAAATGTCCAGCAATTGCTCAGAGATGAAAAGTGCCAGCACTGAAAGCTGTTGCTAGCCAGCACCCTTCCTTGGAAGCGCTTTTGTAGGCCTAAGAAGACTGGGGCTCTGGGCTTCTCTAGCCACCTAATCTTCTGCTCATCCTCTCGCGCACTCTAAAGAGAGCTCAGGTGAGAAATTGCAAATGTCCAGCAATTGCTCAGAGATGAAAAGTGCCAGCACTGAAAGCTGTTGCTAGCCAGCACCCTTCCTTGGAAGCGCTTTCACAGGCGCAGCAACACTGGGGCTTTGCGCTTCTCTAGCCACCAAACGTCACGGTCCTTCTCGTTCCGTCTCGTAGACACGAGCTGAGAAATTGCAAACGTCGAGCAATTGCTCAGAGATGAAAAGTGCCAGCACTGAAAGCTGTTGCTAGCCAGCACCCTTCCTTGGAAGCGCTTTTGTAGGCCTAAGAACACTGGGGCTCTGGGCTTCTTTAGCCACCTAATTGTCTGCTCATCCTCTCGCGCAGTCTAAAGAGAGCTCAGGTGAGAAATTGCAAACGTCGAGCAATTGCTCAGAGATGAAAAGTGCCAGCACTGAAAGCTGTTGCTAGCCAGCACCCTTCCTTGGAAGCGCTTTCACAGGCGCAGTAACACTGGGGCTTTGCGCTTCTCTAGCCACCAAACGTCACGGTCCTTCTCTTTCCGTCTCGTAGACACGAGCTGAGAAATTGCAAACATCGAGCAATTGCTCAGCGATGAAAAGTGCCAGCACTGAAAGCTGTTGCTAGCCAGCACCCTTCCTTGGAAGCGCTTTTGTAGGCCTAAGAAGACTGGGGCTCTGGGCTTCTCTAGCCACCAAACGTCACGGTCCTTCTCTTTCCGTCTCGTAGACACGAGGTGAGAAATTGCAAACGTCGAGCAATTGCTCAGAGATGAAAAGTGCCAGCACTGAAAGCTGTTGCTAGCCAGCACCCTTCCTTGGAAGCGCTTTTGTAGGCCTAAGAACACTGGGGCTCTGGGCTTCTCTAGCCACCTAATCTTCTGCTCATCCTCTCGCGCACTCTAAAGAGAGCTCAGGAGAGAAATTGCAAACGTCGAGCAATTGCTCAGAGATGAAAAGTGCCAGCACTGAAAGCTCTTGCTAGCCAGCACCCTTCCTTGGAAGCGCTTTTGTAGGCGCAGCAACACTGGGGCTTTGCGCTTCTCTACCCACCAGACGTCACGGTCCTTCTCTTTCCGTCTCGTAGACACGAGCTGAGAAATTGCAAACGTCGAGCAATTGCTCAGCGATGAAAAGTGCCAGCACTGAAAGCTGTTGCTAGCCAGCACCCTTCCTTGGAAGCGCTTTCACAGGCGCAGCAACACTGGGGCTCTGGGCTTCTCTAGCCACCAAACATCACGGTCACTATCTCTCCGTCTCGTAGACACGAGGTGAGAAATTGCAAACGTCGAGCAATTGCTCAGCGATGAAAAGTGCCAGCACTGAAAGCTGTTGCTAGCCAGCACCCTTCCTTGGAAGCGCTTTAGTAGGCCTAAGAACACTGGGGCTCTGGGCTTCTCTAGCCACCTAATCTTCTGCTCATCCTCTCGCACAGTCTAAAGAGAGCTCAGGTGAGAAATTGCAAACGTCGAGCAATTGCTCAGAGATGAAAAGTGCCAGCACTGAAAGCTGTTGCTAGCCAGCACCCTTCCTTGGAAGCGCTTTCACAGGCGCAGTAACACTGGGGCTTTGCGCTTCTCTACGCACCAAACGTCACGGTCCTTCTCTTTCCGTCTCGTAGACACGAGCTGAGAAATTGCAAACGTCGAGCAATTGCTCAGAGATGAAAAGTGCCAGCACTGAAAGCTGTTGCTAGCCAGCACCCTTCCTTGGAAGCGCTTTTGTAGGCCTAAGAACACTGGGGCTCTGGGCTTCTTTAGCCACCTAATTGTCTGCTCATCCTCTCGCGCACTCTAAAGAGAGCTCAGGTGAGAAATTGCAAACGTCGAGCAATTGCTCAGAGATGAAAAGTGCCAGCACTGAAAGCTGTTGCTAGCCAGCACCCTTCCTTGGAAGCGCTTTTGTAGGCCTAAGAACACTGGGGCTCTGGGCTTCTCTAGCCACCTAATCTTCTGCTCATCCTCTCGCGCAGTCTAAAGAGAGCTCAGGTGAGAAATTGCAAACGTCCAGCAATTGCTCAGAGATGAAAAGTGCCAGCACTGAAAGCTCTTGCTAGCCAGCACCCTTCCTTGGAAGCGCTTTTGTAGGCCTAAGAACACTGGGGCTTTGCGCTTCTCTAGCCACCAAACGTCACGGTCCTTCTCTTTCCGTCTCGTAGACACGAGGTGAGAAATTGCAAACGTCGAGCAATTGCTCAGAGATGAAAAGTGCCAGCACTGAAAGCTGTTGCTAGCCAGCACCCTTCCTTGGAAGCGCTTTTGTAGGCCTAAGAACACTGGGGCTCTGGCTTCTCTAGCCACCAAACGTCACGGTCCTTCTCTTTCCGTCTCATAGACACGAGCTGAGAAATTGCAAACGTCGAGCAATTGCTCAGAGATGAAAAGTGCCAGCACTGAAAGCTGTTGCTAGCCAGCACCCTTCCTTGGAAGCGCTTTCAGAGGCGCAGCAACACTGGGGCTTTGCGCTTCTCTACCCACCAAGCATCACGGTCATTCTCGTTCCATCTCGTAGACACGAGGTGAGAAATTGCAAACGTCGAGCAATTGCTCAGCGATGAAAAGTGCCAGCACTGAAAGCTGTTGCTAGCCAGCACCCTTCCTTGGAAGCGCTTTTGTAGGCCTAAGAAGACTGGGGCTCTGGGCTTCTCTAGCCACCTAATCTTCTGCTCATCCTCTCGCGCAGTCTAAAGAGAGCTCAGGTGAGAAATTGCAAACGTCGAGCAATTGCTCAGAGATGAAAAGTGCCAGCACTGAAAGCTGTTGCTAGCCAGCACCCTTCCTTGGAAGCGCTTTCATAGGCGCAGCAACACTGGGGCTTTGCGCTTCTCTACCCACCAAACGTCACGGTCCTTCTCTTTCCGTCTCATAGACACGAGCTGAGAAATTGCAAACGTCGAGCAATTGCTCAGCGATGAAAAGTGCCAGCACTGAAAGCTGTTGCTAGCCAGCAGCCTTCCTTGGAAGCGCTTTTGTAGGCCTAAGAACACTGGGGCTCTGGGCTTCTCTAGCCACCTAATCTTCTGCTCAACCTCTCGCGCACTCTAAAGAGAGCTCAGGTGAGAAATTGCAAATGTCCAGCAATTGCTCAGAGATGAAAAGTGCCAGCACTGAAAGCTGTTGCTAGCCAGCACCCTTCCTTGGAAGCGCTTTTGTAGGCCTAAGAACACTGGGGCTCTGGGCTTCTTTAGCCACCTAATTGTCTGCTCATCCTCTCGCGCACTCTAAAGAGAGCTCAGGTGAGAAATTGCAAATGTCCAGCAATTGCTCAGAGATGAAAAGTGCCAGCACTGAAAGCTGTTGCTAGCCAGCACCCTTCCTTGGAAGCGCTTTCACAGGCGCAGTAACACTGCGGCTTTGCGCTTCTCTACCCACCAAATGTCACGGTCCTTCTCTTTCCATCTCGTAGACACGAGCTGAGAAATTGCAAACGTCGAGCAATTGCTCAGAGATGAAAAGTGCCAGCACTGAAAGCTGTTGCTAGCCAGCAGCCTTCCTTGGAAGCGCTTTTGTAGGCCTAAGAACACTGGGGCTCTGGGCTTCTCTAGCCACCTAATCTTCTGCTCATCCTCTCGCGCAGTTTAAAGAGAGCACAGGTGAGAAATTGCAAATGTCCAGCAATTGCTCAGAGATGAAAAGTGCCAGCACTGCAAGCTGTTGCTAGCCAGCACCCTTCCTTGGAAGCGCTTTTGTAGCCCTAGAACACTGGGGCTTTGCGCTTCTCTAGCCACCAAACGTCACGGTCCTTCTCTTTCCGTCTCGTAGACAGGAGCTGAGAAATTGCAAACGTCGAGCAAATGCTCAGCGATGAAAAGTGCCAACACTGAAAGCTGTGGCTAGCCAGCACCCTTCCTTGGAAGCGCTTTTGTAGCCCTAGAACACTGGGGCTCTGGGCTTCTCTAGCCACCAAACGTCACGGTCCTTCTCTTTCCGTCTCATAGACACGAGCTGAGAAATTGCAAAAGTCGAGCAATTGCTCAGAGATGAAAAGTGCCAGCACTAAAAGCTGTTGCTAGCCAGCACCCTTCCTTGGAAGCGCTTTCACAGGCGCAGCAACACTGGGGCTTTGCGCTTCTCTAGCCACCAAATGTCACGGTCATTCTCTTTCCGTCTCGTAGACACGAGCTGAGAGATTGCAAACGTCGAGCAATTGCTCAGAGATGAAAAGTGCCAGCACTGAAAGCTGTTGCTAGCCAGCAGCCTTCCTTGGAAGCGCTTTTGTAGGCCTAAGAAGACTGGGGCTCTGGGCTTCTCTAGCCACCTAATCTTCTGCTCATCCTCTCGCGCACTCTGAAGAGAGCTCAGGTGAGAAATTGCAAACGTCGAGCAATTGCTCAGAGATGAAAAGTGCCAGCACTGAAAGCTGTTGCTAGCCAGCACCCTTCCTTGGAAGCGCTTTCATAGGCGCAGCAACACTGGGGCTTTGCGCTTCTCTACCCACCAAACGTCACGGTCATTCTCTTTCCGTCTCGTAGACACGAGCTGAGAAATTGCAAACGTCGAGCAATTGCTCAGAGATGAAAAGTGCCAGCACTGAAAGCTGTTGCTAGCCAGCACCCTTCCTTGGAAGCGCTTTCACAGGCGCAGTAACACTGGGGCTTTGTGCTTCTCTACCCACCAAACGTCACTGTCATTCTCTTTCCGTCTCGTAGACACGAGCTGAGAAATTGCAAACGTCGAGCAATTGCTCAGCAATGAAAAGTGCCAGCACTGAAAGCTGTTGCTAGCCAGCACCCTTCCTTGGAAGCGCTTTTGTAGGCCTAAGAAGACTGGGGCTCTGGGCTTCTCTAGCCACCAAACGTCACGGTCCTTCTCTTTCGGTCTCGTAGACACGAGCTGAGAAATTGCAAACGTCGAGCAATTGCTCAGCGATGAAAAGTGCCAGCACTGAAAGCTGTGGCTAGCCAGCAGCCTTCCTTGGAAGCGCTTTTGTAGGCCTAAGCACACTGGGGCTCTGGGCTTCTCTAGCCACCTCATCTTCTGCTCATCCTCTCGCGCACTCTAAAGAGAGCTCAGGTGAGAAATTGCAAACGTCGAGCAATTGCTCAGAGATGAAAAGTGCCAGCACTGAAAGCTGTTGCTAGCCAGCACCCTTCCTTGGAAGCGTTTTCACAGGCGCAGCAACACTGGGGCTTTGCGCTTCTCTAGCCACCAAACGTCACGGTCCTTCTCTTTCAGTCTCGTAGACACGAGCTGAGAAATTGCAAACGTCGAGCAATTGCTCAGAGATGAAAAGTGCCAGCACTAAAAGCTGTTGCTAGCCAGCACCCTTCCTTGGAAGCACTTTCACAGGCGCAGCAACGCTGGGGCTTTGCGTTTCTCTACCCACCTAAAGTCACGGTCATTCTCTTTCCGTCTCGTAGACACGAGCTGAGAAATTGCAAACGTCGAGCAATTGCTCAGAGATGAAAAGTGCCAGCACTGAAAGCTGTTGTTAGCCAGCACCCTTCCTTGGAAGCGCTTTTGTAGGCCTAAGAAGACTGGGGCTCTGGGCTTCTCTAGCCACCTAATCTTCTGCTCATCCTCTCGCGCAGTCTAAAGAGAGCTCAGGTGAGAAATTGCAAACGTCGAGCAATTGCTCAGAGATGAAAAGTGCCAGCACTGAAAGCTGTTGCTAGCCAGCACCCTTCCTTGGAAGCGCTTTTGTAGCCCTAGAACCCTGGGGCTTTGCGCTTCTCTAGCCACCAAACGTCACGGTCCTTCTCTTTCCGTCTCCTAGACACGAGGTGAGAAATTGCAAACGTCGAGCAATTGCTCAGAGATGAAAAGTGCCAGCACTAAAAGCTGTTGCTAGCCAGCACCCTTCCTTGGAAGCGCTTTCACAGGCGCTGTAACACTGGGGCTTTGCGCTTCTCTAGCCACCAAACGTCACGGTCCTTCTCTTTCCGTCTCGTAGACACGAGCTGAGAAATTGCAAACGTCGAGCAATTGCTCAGAGATGAAAAGTGCCAGCACTGAAAGCTGTTGCTAGCCAGCACCCTTCCTTGGAAGCGCTTTTGTAGGCCTAAGAACACTGGGGCTCTGGGCTTCTCTAGCCACCTAATCTTCTGCTCATCCTCTCGCGCAGTCTAAAGAGAGCTGAGGTGAGAAATTGCAAACGTCGAGCAATTGCTCAGAGATGAAAAGTGCCAGCACTGAAAGCTGTTGCTAGCCAGCACCCTTCCTTGGAAGCGCTTTTGTAGCCCTAGAACACTGGGGCTTTGCGCTTCTCTAGCCACCAAACGTCACGGTCCTTCTCTTTCCGTCTCGTAGACACGAGGTGAGAAATTGCAAACGTCGAGCAATTGCTCAGAGATGAAAAGTGCCAGCACTGAAAGCTGTTGCTAGCCAGCACCCTTCCTTGGAAGCGCTTTTGTAGGCCTAAGAACACTGGGGCTCTGGCTTCTCTAGCCACCAAACGTCACGGTCCTTCTCTTTCCGTCTCATAGACACGAGCTGAGAAATTGCAAACGTCGAGCAATTGCTCAGAGATGAAAAGTGCCAGCACTGAAAGCTGTTGCTAGCCAGCACCCTTCCTTGGAAGCGCTTTCAGAGGCGCAGCAACACTGGGGCTTTGCGCTTCTCTAGCCACCAAACGTCACTGTCATTCTCTTTCCGTCTCGTAGACACGAGGTGAGAAATTGCAAACGTCGAGCAATTGCTCAGCGATGAAAAGTGCCAGCACTGAAAGCTGTTGCTAGCCAGCACCCTTCCTTGGAAGCGCTTTTGTAGGCCTAAGAACACTGGGGCTCTGGGCTTCTCTAGCCACCTAATCTTCTGCTCATCCTCTCGCGCAGTCTAAAGAGAGCTCAGGTGAGAAATTGCAAACGTCGAGCAATTGCTCAGAGAGGAAAAGTGCCAGCACTGAAAGCTGTTGCTAGCCAGCACCCTTCCTTGGAAGCGCTTTCACAGGCGCAGCAACACTGGGGCTTTGCGCTTCTCTAGCCACCAAACGTCACGGTCCTTCTCTTTCCGTCTCGTAGACACGAGGTGAGAAATTGCAAACGTCGAGCAATTGCTCAGAGATGAAAAGTGCCAGCACTGAAAGCTGTTGCTAGCCAGCACCCTTCCTTGGAAGCGCTTTTGTAGGCCTAAGAACACTGGGGCTCTGGGCTTCTTTAGCCACCTAATTGTCTGCTCATCCTCTCGCGCACTCTAAAGAGAGCTCAGGTGAGAAATTGCAAACGTCGAGCAATTGCTCAGAGATGAAAAGTGCCAGCACTGAAAGCTGTTGCTAGCCAGCACCCTTCCTTGGAAGCGCTTTCACAGGCGCAGTAACACTGCGGCTTTGCGCTTCTCTACCCACCAAATGTCACGGTCCTTCTCTTTCCATCTCGTAGACACGAGCTGAGAAATTGCAAACGTCGAGCAATTGCTCAGCGATGAAAAGTGCCAGCACTGAAAGCTGTTGCTAGCCAGCACCCTTCCTTGGAAGTGCTTTTGTAGGCCTAAGAACACTGGGGCTCTGGGCTTCTCTAGCCACCAAACGTCACGGTCCTTCTCTTTCCGTCTCGTAGACACGAGGTGAGAAATTGCAAACGTCGAGCAATTGCTCAGCGATGAAAAGTGCCAGCACTGAAAGCTGTTGCTAGCCAGCACCCTTCCTTGGAAGCGCTTTTGTAGGCCTAAGAAGACTGGGGCTCTGGGCTTCTCTAGCCACCTAATCTTCTGCTCATCCTCTCGCGCAGTCTAAAGAGAGCACAGGTGAGAAATTGCAAATGTCCAGCAATTGCTCAGAGATGAAAAGTGCCAGCACTGAAAGCTCTTGCTAGCCAGCACCCTTCCTTGGAAGCGCTTTTGTAGCCCTAGAACACTGGGGCTTTGCGCTTCTCTAGCCACCAAACGTCACGGTCCTTCTCTTTCCGTCTCGTAGACACGAGCTGAGAAATTGCAAACGTCGAGCAATTGCTCAGCGATGAAAAGTGCCAGCACTGAAAGCTGTTGCTAGCCAGCACCCTTCCTTGGAAGCGCTTTTGTAGGCCTAAGAAGACTGGGGCTCTGGGCTTCTCTAGCCACCTAATCTTCTGCTCATCCTCTCGCGCAGTCTAAAGAGAGCTCAGGTGAGAAATTGCAAACGTCGAGCAATTGCTCAGCGATGAAAAGTGCCAGCACTGAAAGCTCTTGCTAGCCAGCACCCTTCCTTGGAAGCGCTTTCATAGGCGCAGCAACACTGGGGCTTTGCGCTTCTCTACCCACCAGACGTCACGGTCCTTCTCTTTCCGTCTCGTAGACACGAGCTGAGAAATTGCAAACGTCGAGCAATTGCTCAGAGATGAAAAGTGCCAGCACTGAAAGCTGTTGCTAGCCAGCACCCTTCCTTGGAAACGCTTTCACAGGCGCAGCAACACTGGGGCTTTGCGCTTCTCTACCCACCAAACGTCACGGTCATTCTCTTTCCATCTCGTAGACACGAGCTGAGAAATTGCAAACGTCGAGCAATTGCTCAGAGATGAAAAGTGCCAACACTAAAAGCTGTGGCTAGCCAGCACCCTTCCTTGGAAGCGCTTTTGTAGCCCTAGAACCCTGGGGCTCTGGGCTTCTCTAGCCACCAAACGTCACGGTCCTTCTCTTTCCGTCTCATAGACACGAGCTGAGAAATTGCAAACGTCGAGCAATTGCTCAGAGATGAAAAGTGCCAGCACTGAAAGCTGTTGCTAGCCAGCACCCTTCCTTGGAAACGCTTTCACAGGCGCAGCAACACTGGGGCTTTGCGCTTCTCTAGCCACCAAACGTCACGGTCCTTCTCTTTCCGTCTCGTAGACACGAGCTGAGAAATTGCAAACGTCGAGCAATTGCTCAGAGATGAAAAGTGCCAGCACTGAAAGCTGTTGCTAGCCAGCACCCTTCCTTGGAAGCACTTTCACAGGCGCAGCAACGCTGGGGCTTTGCGTTTCTCTACCCACCTAAAGTCACGGTCCTTCTCTTTCCGTCTCGTAGACACGAGCTGAGAAATTGCAAACGTCGAGCAATTGCTCAGAGATGAAAAGTGCCAGCACTGAAAGCTGTTGTTAGCCAGCACCCTTCCTTGGAAGCGCTTTTGTAGGCCTAAGAAGACTGTGGCTCTCGGCTTCTCTAGCCACCTCATCTTCTGCTCATCCTCTCGCGCAGTCTAAAGAGAGCTCAGGTGAGAAATTGCAAATGTCGAGCAATTGCTCAGAGATGAAAAGTGCCAGCACTGAAAGCTGTTGCTAGCCAGCACCCTTCCTTGGAAGCGCTTTTGTAGCCCTAGAACACTGGGGCTTTGCGCTTCTCTAGCCACCAAACGTCACGGTCCTTCTCTTTCCGTCTCGTAGACACGAGGTGAGAAATTGCAAACGTCGAGCAATTGCTCAGAGATGAAAAGTGCCAGCACTAAAAGCTGTTGCTAGCCAGCACCCTTCCTTGGAAGCGCTTTCACAGGCGCAGCAACACTGGGGCTTTGCGCTTCTCTAGCCACCAAACGTCACGGTCCTTCTCTTTCCGTCTCGTAGACACGAGCTGAGAAATTGCAAACGTCGAGCAATTGCTCAGAGATGAAAAGTGCCAGCACTGAAAGCTGTTGCTAGCCAGCACCCTTCCTTGGAAGCGCTTTTGTAGGCCTAAGAAGACTGGGGCTCTGGGCTTCTCTAGCCACCTAATCTTCTGCTCATCCTCTCGCGCAGTCTAAAGAGAGCTCAGGTGAGAAATTGCAAACGTCGAGCAATTGCTCAGAGATGAAAAGTGCCAGCACTGAAAGCTCTTGCTAGCCAGCACCCTTCCTTGGAAGCGCTTTCACAGGCGCAGCAACACTGGGGCTTTGCGCTTCTCTAGCCACCAAACGTCACGGTCCTTCTCTTTCCGTCTCGTAGACACGAGGTGAGAAATTGCAAACGTCGAGCAATTGCTCAGAGATGAAAAGTGCCAGCACTGAAAGCTGTTGCTAGCCAGCACCCTTCCTTGGAAGCGCTTTTGTAGGCCTAAGAACACTGGGGCTCTGGGCTTCTCTAGCCACCAAACGTCACGGTCCTTCTCTTTCCGTCTCGTAGACACGAGGTGAGAAATTGCAAACGTCGAGCAATTGCTCAGCGATGAAAAGTGCCAGCACTGAAAGCTGTTGCTAGCCAGCACCCTTCCTTGGAAGCGCTTTTGTAGGCCTAAGAAGACTGGGGCTCTGGGCTTCTCTAGCCACCTAATCTTCTGCTCATCCTCTCGCGCAGTCTAAAGAGAGCACAGGTGAGAAATTGCAAATGTCCAGCAATTGCTCAGAGATGAAAAGTGCCAGCACTGAAAGCTCTTGCTAGCCAGCACCCTTCCTTGGAAGCGCTTTTGTAGCCCTAGAACACTGGGGCTTTGCGCTTCTCTAGCCACCAAACGTCACGGTCCTTCTCTTTCCGTCTCGTAGACACGAGCTGAGAAATTGCAAACGTCGAGCAATTGCTCAGAGATGAAAAGTGCCAGCACTGAAAGCTGTTGCTAGCCAGCACCCTTCCTTGGAAGCGCTTTTGTAGGCCTAAGAAGACTGGGGCTCTGGGCTTCTCTAGCCACCTAATCTTCTGCTCATCCTCTCGCGCAGTCTAAAGAGAGCTCAGGTGAGAAATTGCAAACGTCGAGCAATTGCTCAGAGATGAAAAGTGCCAGCACTGAAAGCTGTTGCTAGCCAGCACCCTTCCTTGGAAGCGCTTTCATAGGCGCAGCAACACTGGGGCTTTGCGCTTCTCTACCCACCAGACGTCACGGTCCTTCTCTTTCCGTCTCGTAGACACGAGCTGAGAAATTGCAAACGTCGAGCAATTGCTCAGAGATGAAAAGTGCCAGCACTGAAAGCTGTTGCTAGCCAGCACCCTTCCTTGGAAACGCTTTCACAGGCGGAGCAACACTGGGGCTTTGCGCTTCTCTACCCACCAAACGTCACTGTCATTCTCTTTCCATCTCGTAGACACGAGGTGAGAAATTGCAAACGTCGAGCAATTGCTCAGAGATGAAAAGTGCCAACACTAAAAGCTGTGGCTAGCCAGCACCCTTCCTTGGAAGCGCTTTTGTAGCCCTAGAACACTGGGGCTCTGGGCTTCTCTAGCCACCAAACGTCACGGTCCTTCTCTTTCCGTCTCATAGACACGAGCTGAGAAATTGCAAACGTCGAGCAATTGCTCAGAGATGAAAAGTGCCAGCACTGAAAGCTGTTGCTAGCCAGCACCCTTCCTTGGAAGCGCTTTCACAGGCGCAGCAACACTGGGGCTTTGCGCTTCTCTACCCACCAAATGTCACGGTCATTCTCTTTCCGTCTCGTAGACACGAGCTGAGAGATTGCAAACGTCGAGCAATTGCTCAGAGATGAAAAGTGCCAGCACTGAAAGCTGTTGCTAGCCAGCACCCTTCCTTGGAAGCGCTTTTGTAGGCCTAAGAAGATGGGGCTCTGGGCTTCTCTAGCCACCTAATCTTCTGCTCATCCTCTCGCGCACTCTGAAGAGAGCTCAGGTGAGAAATTGCAAACGGCGAGCAATTGCTCAGAGATGAAAAGTGCCAGCACTGAAAGCTGTTGCTAGCCAGCACCCTTCCTTGGAAGTGCTTTCATAGGCGCAGCAACACTGGGGCTTTGCGCTTCTCTAGCCACCAAACGTCACGGTCCTTCTCTTTCCGTCTCGTAGACACGAGCTGAGAAATTGCAAAAGTCGAGCAATTGCTCAGAGATGAAAAGTGCCAGCACTGAAAGCTGTTGCTAGCCAGCACCCTTCCTTGGAAGCGCTTTCACAGGCGCAGTAACACTGGGGCTTTGTGCTTCTCTACCCACCAAACGTCACTGTCATTCTCTTTCCGTCTCGTAGACACGAGCTGAGAGATTGCAAACGTCGAGCAATTGCTCAGAGATGAAAAGTGCCAGCACTGAAAGCTGTTGCTAGCCAGCACCCTTCCTTGGAAGCGCTTTTGTAGGCCTAAGAAGATGGGGCTCTGGGCTTCTCTAGCCACCTAATCTTCTGCTCATCCTCTCGCGCACTCTGAAGAGAGCTCAGGTGAGAAATTGCAAACGGCGAGCAATTGCTCAGAGATGAAAAGTGCCAGCACTGAAAGCTGTTGCTAGCCAGCACCCTTCCTTGGAAGTGCTTTCATAGGCGCAGCAACACTGGGGCTTTGCGCTTCTCTAGCCACCAAACGTCACGGTCCTTCTCTTTCCGTCTCATAGACACGAGCTGAGAAATTGCAAACGTCGAGCAATTGCTCAGAGATGAAAAGTGCCAGCACTGAAAGCTGTTGCTAGCCAGCACCCTTCCTTGGAAGCGCTTTCACAGGCGCAGCAACACTGGGGCTTTGCGCTTCTCTACCCACCAAATGTCACGGTCATTCTCTTTCCGTCTCGTAGACACGAGCTGAGAGATTGCAAACGTCGAGCAATTGCTCAGAGATGAAAAGTGCCAGCACTGAAAGCTGTTGCTAGCCAGCACCCTTCCTTGGAAGCGCTTTTGTAGGCCTAAGAAGATGGGGCTCTGGGCTTCTCTAGCCACCTAATCTTCTGCTCATCCTCTCGCGCACTCTGAAGAGAGCTCAGGTGAGAAATTGCAAACGGCGAGCAATTGCTCAGAGATGAAAAGTGCCAGCACTGAAAGCTGTTGCTAGCCAGCACCCTTCCTTGGAAGTGCTTTCATAGGCGCAGCAACACTGGGGCTTTGCGCTTCTCTAGCCACCAAACGTCACGGTCCTTCTCTTTCCGTCTCGTAGACACGAGCTGAGAAATTGCAAAAGTCGAGCAATTGCTCAGAGATGAAAAGTGCCAGCACTGAAAGCTGTTGCTAGCCAGCACCCTTCCTTGGAAGCGCTTTCACAGGCGCAGTAACACTGGGGCTTTGTGCTTCTCTACCCACCAAACGTCACGGTCCTTCTCGTTCCGTCTCGTAGACACGAGGTGAGAAATTGCAAACGTCGAGCAATTGCTCAGCGATGAAAAGTGCCAGCACTGAAAGCTGTGGCTAGCCAGCAGCCTTCCTTGGAAGCGCTTTTGTAGGCCTAAGAACACTGGGGCTCTGGGCTTCTCTAGCCACCTCATCTTCTGCTCATCCTCTCGCGCACTCTAAAGAGAGCTCAGGTGAGAAATTGCAAACGTCGAGCAATTGCTCAGAGATGAAAAGTGCCAGCACTGAAAGCTGTTGCTAGCCAGCACCCTTCCTTGGAAGCGCTTTCACAGGCGCAGCAACACTGGGGCTTTGCGCTTCTCTAGCCACCAAACGTCACGGTCCTTCTCTTTCCGTCTCGTAGACACGAGCTGAGAAATTGTAAACGTCGAGCAATTGCTCAGAGATGAAAAGTGCCAGCACTAAAAGCTGTTGCTAGCCAGAACCCTTCCTTGGAAGTGCTTTCACAGGCGCAGTAACACTGGGGCTTTGCGCTTCTCTAGCCACCAAACGTCACAGTCCTTCTCTTTCCGTCTCGTAGACACGAGGTGAGAAATTGCAAACGTCGAGCAATTGCTCAGAGATGAAAAGTGCCAGCACTGAAAGCTGTTGCTAGCCAGCACCCTTCCTTGGAAGCACTTTCACAGGCGCAGCAACGCTGGGGCTTTGCGTTTCTCTACCCACCTAAAGTCACGGTCATTCTCTTTCCGTCTCGTAGACACGAGCTGAGAAATTGCAAACGTCGAGCAATTGCTCAGCGATGAAAAGTGCCAGCACTGAAAGCTGTTGTTAGCCAGCACCCTTCCTTGGAAGCGCTTTTGTAGGCCTAAGAAGACTGGGGCTCTGGGCTTCTCTAGCCACCTAATCTTCTGCTCATCCTCTCGCGCAGTCTAAAGAGAGCTCAGGTGAGAAATTGCAAATGTCCAGCAATTGCTCAGAGATGAAAAGTGCCAGCACTGAAAGCTGTTGCTAGCCAGCACCCTTCCTTGGAAGCGCTTTTGTAGCCCTAGAACACTGGGGCTTTGCGCTTCTCTAGCCACCAAACGTCACGGTCCTTCTCTTTCCGTCTCGTAGACACGAGGTGAGAAATTGCAAACGTCGAGCAATTGCTCAGAGATGAAAAGTGCCAGCACTAAAAGCTGTTGCTAGCCAGCACCCTTCCTTGGAAGCGCTTTCACAGGCGCAGCAACACTGGGGCTTTGCGCTTCTCTAGCCACCAAACGTCACGGTCCTTCTCTTTCCGTCTCGTAGACACGAGGTGAGAAATTGCAAACGTCGAGCAATTGCTCAGCGATGAAAAGTGCCAGCACTGAAAGCTGTTGCTAGCCAGCACCCTTCCTTGGAAGCGCTTTTGTAGGCCTAAGAAGACTGGGGCTCTGGGCTTCTCTAGCCACCTAATCTTCTGCTCATCCTCTCGCGCACTCTAAAGAGAGCTCAGGTGAGAAATTGCAAATGTCCAGCAATTGCTCAGAGATGAAAAGTGCCAGCACTGAAAGCTCTTGCTAGCCAGCACCCTTCCTTGGAAGCGCTTTTGTAGCCCTAGAACAATGGGGCTTTGCGCTTCTCTAGCCACCAAACGTCACGGTCCTTCTCTTTCCGTCTCGTAGACACGAGCTGAGAAATTGCAAACGTCGAGCAATTGCTCAGAGATGAAAAGTGCCAGCACTGAAAGCTGTTGCTAGCCAGCACCCTTCCTTGGAAGCGCTTTTGTAGGCCTAAGAACACTGGGGCTCTGGCTTCTCTAGCCACCAAACGTCACGGTCCTTCTCTTTCCGTCTCATAGACACGAGCTGAGAAATTGCAAACGTCGAGCAATTGCTCAGAGATGAAAAGTGCCAGCACTGAAAGCTGTTGCTAGCCAGCACCCTTCCTTGGAAGCGCTTTCACAGGCGCAGCAACACTGGGGCTTTGCGCTTCTCTAGCCACCAAGCATCACGGTCATTCTCCTTCCGTCTCGTAGACACGAGCTGAGAAATTGCAAACGTCGAGCAATTGCTCAGAGATGAAAAGTGCCAGCACTGCAAGCTGTTGCTAGCCAGCACCCTTCCTTGGAAGCGCTTTTGTAGGCCTAAGAACACTGGGGCTCTGGGCTTCTCTAGCCACCAAACGTCACGGTCCTTCTCTTTCCGTCTCGTAGACACGAGCTGAGAAATTGCAAACGTCGAGCAATTGCTCAGAGATGAAAAGTGCCAGCACTGAAAGCTGTTGCTAGCCAGCACCCTTCCTTGGAAGCGCTTTTGTAGGCCTAAGAACACTGGGGCTCTGGGCTTCTTTAGCCACCTAATCTTCTGCTCATCCTCTCGCGCAGTCTAAAGAGAGCTCAGGTGAGAAATTGCAAACGTCGAGCAATTGCTCAGAGATGAAAAGTGCCAGCACTGAAAGCTGTTGCTAGCCAGCACCCTTCCTTGGAAGCGCTTTCACAGGCGCAGCAACACTGGGGCTTTGCGCTTCTCTACCCACCAGACGTCACGGTCCTTCTCTTTCCATCTCGTAGACACGAGCTGAGAAATTGCAAACGTCGAGCAATTGCTCAGAGATGAAAAGTGCCAGCACTGAAAGCTCTTGCTAGCCAGCACCCTTCCTTGGAAGCGCTTTCACAGGCGCAGCAACACTGGGGCTTTGCGCTTCTCTACCCACCAAACGTCACGGTCCTTCTCTTTCCGTCTCGTAGACACGAGCTGAGAAATTGCAAACGTCGAGCAATTGCTCAGCGATGAAAAGTGCCAGCACTGAAAGCTGTTGCTAGCCAGCACCCTTCCTTGGAAGCGCTTTTGTAGGCCTAAGAAGACTGGGGCTCTGGGCTTCTCTAGCCACCAAACGTCACGGTCCTTCTCTTTCCGTCTCGTAGACACGAGGTGAGAAATTGCAAACGTCGAGCAATTGCTCAGAGATGAAAAGTGCCAGCACTGAAAGCTGTTGCTAGCCAGCACCCTTCCTTGGAAGCGCTTTTGTAGGCCTAAGAACACTGGGGCTCTGGGCTTCTCTAGCCACCTAATCTTCTGCTCATCCTCTTACGCACTCTAAAGAGAGCTCAGGTGAGAAATTGCAAACGTCGAGCAATTGCTCAGAGATGAAAAGTGCCAGCACTAAAAGCTGTTGCTAGCCAGCACCCTTCCTTGGAAGCGCTTTCACAGGCGCAGCAACACTGGGGCTTTGCGCTTCTCTACCCATCAAATGTCACGGTCCTTCTCTTTCCGTCTCGTAGACACGAGCTGAGAAATTGCAAACGTCGAGCAATTGCTCAGCGATGAAAAGTGCCAGCACTGAAAGCTGTTGCTAGCCAGCAGCCTTCCTTGGAAGCGCTTTTGTAGGCCTAAGAAGACTGGGGCTCTGGGCTTCTCTAGCCACCTAATCTTCTGCTCATCCTCTCGCGCACTCTAAAGAGAGCTCAGGTGAGAAATTGCAAACGGCGAGCAATTGCTCAGAGATGAAAAGTGCCAGCACTGAAAGCTGTTGCTAGCCAGCACCCTTCCTTGGAAACGCTTTCACAGGCGCAGCAACACTGGGGCTTTGCGCTTCTCTACCCACCAAACGTCACGGTCATTCTCTTTCCGTCTCGTAGACACGAGCTGAGAAATTGCAAACGTCGAGCAATTGCTCAGAGATGAAAAGTGCCAGCACTGAAAGCTGTTGCTAGCCAGCACCCTTCCTTGGAAGCGCTTTCACAGGCGCAGTAACACTGGGACTTTGTGCTTCTCTACCCACCAAACGTCACTGTCATTCTCTTTCCGTCTCGTAGACACGAGCTGAGAAATTGCAAACGTCGAGCAATTGCTCAGCGATGAAAAGTGCCAGCACTGAAAGCTCTTGCTAGCCAGCACCCTTCCTTGGAAGCGCTTTCACAGGCGCAGTAACACTGGGGCTTTGCGCTTCTCTACCCACCAAACGTCACGGTCATTCTCTTTCCGTCTCGTAGACACGAGCTGAGAAATTGCAAACGTCGAGCAATTGCTCAGAGATGAAAAGTGCCAGCACTGAAAGCTGTTGCTAGCCAGCACCCTTCCTTGGAAGCGCTTTTGTAGGCCTAAGAAGACTGGGGCTCTGGGCTTCTCTAGCCACCTAATCTTCTGCTCATCCTCTCGCGCACTCTAAAGAGAGCTCAGGTGAGAAATTGCAAACGTCGAGCAATTGCTCAGAGATGAAAAGTGCCAGCACTGAAAGCTGTTGCTAGCCAGCACCCTTCCTTGGAAACGCTTTCACAGGCGCAGCAACACTGGGGCTTTGTGCTTCTCTACCCACCAAACGTCACTGTCATTCTCTTTCCGTCTCGTAGACACGAGCTGAGAGATTGCAAACGTCGAGCAATTGCTCAGAGATGAAAAGTGCCAGCACTGAAAGCTGTTGCTAGCCAGCACCCTTCCTTGGAAGCGCTTTTGTAGGCCTAAGAAGACTGGGGCTCTGGGCTTCTCTAGCCACCTAATCTTCTGCTCATCCTCTCGCGCAGTCTAAAGAGAGCTCAGGTGAGAAATTGCAAACGTCGAGCAATTGCTCAGAGATGAAAAGTGCCAGCACTGAAAGCTGTTGCTAGCCAGCACCCTTCCTTGGAAGCGCTTTTGTAGGCCTAAGAACACTGGGGCTTTGCGCTTCTCTAGCCACCAAACGTCACGGTCCTTCTCTTTCCGTCTCGTAGACACGAGCTGAGAAATTGCAAACGTCGAGCAATTGCTCAGAGATGAAAAGTGCCAGCACTAAAAGCTGTTGCTAGCCAGCACCCTTCCTTGGAAGCGCTTTCACAGGCGCAGCAACACTGGGGCTTTGCGCTTCTCTACCCACCAAATGTCACGGTCATTCTCTTTCCGTCTCGTAGACACGAGCTGAGAAATTGCAAACGTCGAGCAATTGCTCAGAGATGAAAAGTGCCAGCACTGAAAGCTGTTGCTAGCCAGCACCCTTCCTTGGAAGCGCTTTTGTAGGCCTAAGAACACTGGGGCTCTGGGCTTCTCTAGCCACCTAATCTTCTGCTCATCCTCTCGCGCAGTCTAAAGAGAGCTCAGGTGAGAAATTGCAAACGGCGAGCAATTGCTCAGAGATGAAAAGTGCCAGCACTGAAAGCTGTTGCTAGCCAGCACCCTTCCTTGGAAACGCTTTCACAGGCGCAGCAACACTGGGGCTTTGCGCTTCTCTACCCACCAAACGTCACGGTCATTCTCTTTCCGTCTCGTAGACACGAGCTGAGAAATTGCAAACGTCGAGCAATTGCTCAGAGATGAAAAGTGCCAGCACTGAAAGCTGTTGCTAGCCAGCACCCTTCCTTGGAAGCGCTTTCACAGGCGCAGTAACACTGGGACTTTGTGCTTCTCTACCCACCAAACGTCACTGTCATTCTCTTTCCGTCTCGTAGACACGAGCTGAGAAATTGCAAACGTCGAGCAATTGCTCAGAGATGAAAAGTGCCAGCACTGAAAGCTGTTGCTAGCCAGCACCCTTCCTTGGAAGCGCTTTTGTAGGCCTAAGAAGACTGGGGCTCTGGGCTTCTCTAGCCACCTAATCTTCTGCTCATCCTCTCGCGCAGTCTAAAGAGAGCTCAGGTGAGAAATTGCAAACGTCGAGCAATTGCTCAGAGATGAAAAGTGCCAGCACTGAAAGCTGTTGCTAGCCAGCACCCTTCCTTGGAAGCGCTTTCACAGGCGCAGTAACACTGGGGCTTTGCCTTTCTCTACCCACCTAAAGTCACGGTCCTTCTCTTTCCGTCTCGTAGACACGAGCTGAGAAATTGCAAACGTCGAGCAATTGCTCAGAGATGAAAAGTGCCAGCACTAAAAGCTGTTGCTAGCCAGCACCCTTCCTTGGAAGCGCTTTCACAGGCGCAGCAACACTGGGGCTTTGCGCTTCTCTACCCACCAAACGTCACGGTCATTCTCTTTCCGTCTCGTAGACACGAGCTGAGAAATTGCAAACGTCGAGCAATTGCTCAGAGATGAAAAGTGCCAGCACTGAAAGCTGTTGCTAGCCAGCACCCTTCCTTGGAAGCGCTTTTGTAGGCCTAAGAACCCTGGGGCTCTGGGCTTCTCTAGCCACCTAATCTTCTGCTCATCCTCTCGCGCAGTCTAAAGAGAGCTCAGGTGAGAAATTGCAAACGGCGAGCAATTGCTCAGAGATGAAAAGTGCCAGCACTGAAAGCTGTTGCTAGCCAGCACCCTTCCTTGGAAGCGCTTTCACAGGCGCAGCAACACTGGGGCTTTGTGCTTCTCTACCCACCAAACGTCACTGTCATTCTCTTTCCGTCTCGTGGACACGAGCTGAGAGATTGCAAACGTCGAGCAATTGCTCAGAGATGAAAAGTGCCAGCACTGAAAGCTGTTGCTAGCCAGCACCCTTCCTTGGAAGCGCTTTTGTAGGCCTAAGAAGACTGGGGCTCTGGGCTTCTCTAGCCACCTAATCTTCTGCTCATCCTCTCGCGCACTCTAAAGAGAGCTCAGGTGAGAAATTGCAAACGTCGAGCAATTGCTCAGAGATGAAAAGTGCCAGCACTGAAAGCTGTTGCTAGCCAGCACCCTTCCTTGGAAGCGCTTTCACAGGCGCAGCAACACTGGGGCTTTGCCTTTCTCTACCCACCTAAAGTCACGGTCCTTCTCTTTCCGTCTCGTAGACACGAGCTGAGAAATTGCAAACGTCGAGCAATTGCTCAGAGATGAAAAGTGCCAGCACTGAAAGCTGTTGTTAGCCAGCACCCTTCCTTGGAAGCGCTTTTGTAGGCCTAAGAACCCTGGGGCTCTGGGCTTCTCTAGCCACCTAATCTTCTGCTCATCCTCTCGCGCACTCTAAAGAGAGCTCAGGTGAGAAATTGCAAATGTCCAGCAATTGCTCAGAGATGAAAAGTGCCAGCACTGAAAGCTGTTGCTAGCCAGCACCCTTCCTTGGAAGCGCTTTTGTAGCCCTAGAACACTGGGGCTCTGGGCTTCTCTAGCCACCTAATCTTCTGCTCATCCTCTCGCGCACTCTAAAGAGAGCTCAGGTGAGAAATTGCAAACGTCGAGCAATTGCTCAGAGATGAAAAGTGCCAGCACTGAAAGCTGTTGCTAGCCAGCACCCTTCCTTGGAAGCGCTTTTGTAGGCCTAAGAAGACTGGGGCTCTGGGCTTCTCTAGCCACCTAATCTTCTGCTCATCCTCTCGCGCAGTCTAAAGAGAGCTCAGGTGAGAAATTGCAAACGTCGAGCAATTGCTCAGAGATGAAAAGTGCCAGCACTGAAAGCTGTTGCTAGCCAGCACCCTTCCTTGGAAACGCTTTCACAGGCGCAGCAACACTGCGGCTTTGCGCTTCTCTACCCACCAAACGTCACGGTCATTCTCTTTCCGTCTCGTAGACACGAGGTGAGAAATTGCAAACGTCGAGCAATTGCTCAGAGATGAAAAGTGCCAGCACTGAAAGCTGTTGCTAGCCAGCACCCTTCCTTGGAAGCGCTTTCACAGGCGCAGTAACACTGGGACTTTGTGCTTCTCTACCCACCAAACGTCACTGTCATTCTCTTTCCGTCTCGTAGACACGAGCTGAGAAATTGCAAACGTCGAGCAATTGCTCAGAGATGAAAAGTGCCAGCACTGAAAGCTGTTGCTAGCCAGCACCCTTCCTTGGAAGCGCTTTTGTAGGCCTAAGAAGACTGGGGCTCTGGGCTTCTCTAGCCACCAAACGTCACGGTCCTTCTCTTTCCGTCTCGTAGACACGAGCTGAGAAATTGCAAACGTCGAGCAATTGCTCAGCGATGAAAAGTGCCAGCACTGAAAGCTCTTGCTAGCCAGCACCCTTCCTTGGAAGCGCTTTTGTAGGCCTAAGAAGACTGGGGCTCTGGGATTCTCTAGCCACCTAATCTTCTGCTCATCCTCTCGCGCACTCTAAAGAGAGCTCAGGTGAGAAATTGCAAACGTCGAGCAATTGCTCAGAGATGAAAAGTGCCAGCACTGAAAGCTCTTGCTAGCCAGCACCCTTCCTTGGAAGCGCTTTCACAGGCACAGTAACACTGGGGCTTTGCGCTTCTCTACCCACCAAACGTCACGGTCATTCTCTTTCCGTCTCGTAGACACGAGCTGAGAAATTGCAAACGTCGAGCAATTGCTCAGAGATGAAAAGTGCCAGCACTGAAAGCTGTTGCTAGCCAGCAGCCTTCCTTGGAAGCGCTTTTGTAGGCCTAAGAACACTGGGGCTCTGGGCTTCTCTAGCCACCTAATCTTCTGCTCATCCTCTCGCGCACTCTAAAGAGAGCTCAGATGAGAAATTGCAAACGTCGAGCAATTGCTCAGAGATGAAAAGTGCCAGCACTGAAAGCTGTTGCTAGCCAGCACCCTTCCTTGGAAGCGCTTTCACAGGCGCAGCAACACTGGGGCTTTGTGCTTCTCTACCCACCAAACGTCACTGTCATTCTCTTTCCGTCTCGTGGACACGAGCTGAGAGATTGCAAACGTCGAGCAATTGCTCAGAGATGAAAAGTGCCAGCACTGAAAGCTGTTGCTAGCCAGCACCCTTCCTTGGAAGCGCTTTTGTAGGCCTAAGAAGACTGGGGCTCTGGGCTTCTCTAGCCACCTAATCTTCTGCTCATCCTCTCGCGCACTCTAAAGAGAGCTCAGGTGAGAAATTGCAAACGTCGAGCAATTGCTCAGAGATGAAAAGTGCCAGCACTGAAAGCTGTTGCTAGCCAGCACCCTTCCTTGGAAGCGCTTTCACAGGCGCAGCAACACTGGGGCTTTGCCTTTCTCTACCCACCTAAAGTCACGGTCCTTCTCTTTCCGTCTCGTAGACACGAGCTGAGAAATTGCAAAAGTCGAGCAATTGCTCAGAGATGAAAAGTGCCAGCACTGAAAGCTGTTGCTAGCCAGCACCCTTCCTTGGAAGCGCTTTTGTAGGCCTAAGAACCCTGGGGCTCTGGGCTTCTCTAGCCACCTAATCTTCTGCTCATCCTCTCGCGCACTCTAAAGAGAGCTCAGGTGAGAAATTGCAAACGTCGAGCAATTGCTCAGAGATGAAAAGTGCCAGCACTGAAAGCTGTTGCTAGCCAGCACCCTTCCTTGGAAGCGCTTTCACAGGCGCAGCAACACTGGGGCTTTGCGCTTCTCTAGCCACCAAACGTCACGGTCCTTCTCTTTCCGTCTCGTAGACACGAGCTGAGAAATTTTAAACGTCGAGCAATTGCTCAGAGATGAAAAGTGCCAGCACTAAAAGCTGTTGCTAGCCAGAACCCTTCCTTGGAAGCGCTTTCACAGGCGCAGTAACACTGGGGCTTTGCGCTTCTCTAGCCACCAAACGTCACGGTCCTTCTCTTTCCGTCTCGTAGACACGAGGTGAGAAATTGCAAACGTCGAGCAATTGCTCAGAGATGAAAAGTGCCAGCACTGAAAGCTGTTGCTAGCCAGCACCCTTCCTTGGAAGCACTTTCACAGGCGCAGCAACACTGGGGCTTTGTGTTTCTCTACCCACCTAAAGTCACGGTCATTCTCTTTCCGTCTCGTGGACACGAGCTGAGAGATTGCAAACGTCGAGCAATTGCTCAGAGATGAAAAGTGCCAGCACTGAAAGCTGTTGCTAGCCAGCACCCTTCCTTGGAAGCGCTTTTGTAGGCCTAAGAAGACTGGGGCTCTGGGCTTCTCTAGCCACCTAATCTTCTGCTCATCCTCTTACGCACTCTAAAGAGAGCTCAGGTGAGAAATTGCAAACGTCGAGCAATTGCTCAGAGATGAAAAGTGCCAGCACTGAAAGCTGTTGCTAGCCAGCACCCTTCCTTGGAAGCGCTTTCACAGGCGCAGTAACACTGCGGCTTTGCGCTTCTCTAGCCACCAAACGTCACGGTCCTTCTCTTTCCGTCTCGTAGACACGAGGTGAGAAATTGCAAACGTCGAGCAATTGCTCAGCGATGAAAAGTGCCAGCACTGAAAGCTGTTGCTAGCCAGCACCCTTCCTTGGAAGCGCTTTCACAGGCGCAGTAACACTGGGGCTCTGGGCTTCTCTACCCACCAAACATCACGGTCCTTCTCTTTCCGTCTCGTAGACACGAGCTGAGAAATTGCAAACGTCGAGCAATTGCTCAGAGATGAAAAGTGCCAGCACTGAAAGCTGTTGCTAGCCAGCCCCCTTCCTTGGAAGCGCTTTTGTAGGCCTAAGAAGACTGGGGCTCTGGGCTTCTCTAGCCACCAAACGTCACGGTCCTTCTCTTTCCGTCTCCTAGACACGAGCTGAGAAATTGCAAACGTCGAGCAATTGCTCAGCGATGAAAAGTGCCAGCACTGAAAGCTGTTGCTAGCCAGCACCCTTCCTTGGAAGCGCTTTTGTAGGCCTAAGAACACTGGGGCTCTGGGCTTCTTTAGCCACCTAATCTTCTGCTCATCCTCTCGCGCACTCTAAAGAGAGCTCAGGTGAGAAATTGCAAACGTCGAGCAATTGCTCAGAGATGAAAAGTGCCAGCACTGAAAGCTCTCGCTAGCCAGCACCCTTCCTTGGAAGAGCTTTCACAGGCGCAGCAACACTGGGGCTTTGTGCTTCTCTACCCACCAAGCATCACTGTCATTCTCTTTCCGTCTCGTAGACACGAGCTGAGAGATTGCAAACGTCGAGCAATTGCTCAGAGATGAAAAGTGCCAGCACTGAAAGCTGTTGCTAGCCAGCACCCTTCCTTGGAAGCGCTTTTGTAGGCCTAAGAAGACTGGGGCTCTGGGCTTCTCTAGCCACCTAATCTTCTGCTCATCCTCTTGCGCACTCTAAAGAGAGCTCAGGTGAGAAATTGCAAACGTCCAGCAATTGCTCAGAGATGAAAAGTGCCAGCACTGAAAGCTCTTGCTAGCCAGCACCCTTCCTTGGAAGCGCTTTCACAGGCGCTGTAACACTGGGGCTTTGCCTTTCTCTACCCACCTAAAGTCACGGTCCTTCTCTTTCCGTCTCGTAGACACGAGCTGAGAAATTGCAAACGTCGAGCAATTGCTCAGAGATGAAAAGTGCCAACACTGAAAGCTCTTGCTAGCCAGCACCCTTCCTTGGAAGCGCTTTCACAGGCGCAGCAACACTGGGGCTCTGGCTTCTCTAGCCACCAAAGATCACGTTCATTCTCTTTCCGTCTCGTAGACACGAGCTGAGAGATTGCAAACGTCGAGCAATTGCTCAGAGATGAAAAGTGCCAGCACTGAAAGCTGTTGCTAGCCAGCACCCTTCCTTGGAAGCGCTTTTGTAGGCCTAAGAACACTGGGGCTCTGGGCTTCTCTAGCCACCAAACGTCACGGTCCTTCTCGTTCCGTCTCGTAGACATGAGGTGAGAAATTGCAAACGTCGAGCAATTGCTCAGAGATGAAAAGTGCCAGCACTGAAAGCTGTTGCTAGCCAGCACCCTTCCTTGGAAGCGCTTTCACAGGCGCAGTAACACTGGGGCTTTGCGCTTCTCTAGCCACCAAACGTCACGGTCATTCTCTTTCCGTCTCGTAGACACGAGCTGAGAAATTGCAAACGTCGAGCAATTGCTCAGAGATGAAAAGTGCCAGCACTGAAAGCTGTTGCTAGCCAGCACCCTTCCTTGGAAGCGCTTTTGTAGGCCTAAGAAGACTGGGGCTCTGGGCTTCTCTAGCCACCTCATCTTCTGCTCATCCTCTTGCGCACTCTAAAGAGAGCTCAGGTGAGAAATTGCAAACGTCGAGCAATTGCTCAGAGATGAAAAGTGCCAGCACTGAAAGCTCTTGCTAGCCAGCACCCTTCCTTGGAAGCGCTTTCACAGGCGCAGCAACACTGGGGCTTTGCCTTTCTCTACCCACCAAATGTCACGGTCCTTCTCTTTCCGTCTCGTAGACACGAGGTGAGAAATTGCAAACGTCGAGCAATTGCTCAGAGATGAAAAGTGCCAGCACTGAAAGCTCTTGCTAGCCAGCACCCTTCCTTGGAAGCGCTTTCACAGGCGCAGCAACACTGGGGCTCTGGCTTCTCTAGCCACCAAAGGTCACGGTCATTCTCTTTCCGTCTCGTAGACACGAGCTGAGAGATTGCAAACGTCGAGCAATTGCTCAGAGATGAAAAGTGCCAGCACTGAAAGCTGTTGCTAGCCAGCACCCTTCCTTGGAAGCGCTTTCACAGGCGCAGCAACACTGGGGCTCTGGGCTTCTTTAGCCACCAAACATCATGGTAACTCTCTCTCCGTCTCCTAGACACGAGCTGAGAAATTGCAAACGTCGAGCAATTGCTCAGCGATGAAAAGTGCCAGCACTGAAAGCTGTTGCTAGCCAGCACACTTCCTTGGAAGCGCTTTTGTAGGCCTAAGAACACTGGGGCTCTGGGCTTCTCTAGCCACCTAATCTTCTGCTCATCCTCTCGCGCAGTCTAAAGAGAGCTCAGGTGAGAAATTGCAAACGTCGAGCAATTGCTCAGAGATGAAAAGTGCCAGCACTGAAAGCTGTTGCTAGCCAGCACCCTTCCTTGGAAGCGCTTTCACAGGCGCAGCAACACTGCGGCTTTGCGCTTCTCTAGCCACCAAACGTCACGGTCCTTCTCTTTCCGTCTCGTAGACACGAGGTGAGAAATTGCAAACGTCGAGCAATTGCTCAGAGATGAAAAGTGCCAGCACTGCAAGCTGTTGCTAGCCAGCACCCTTCCTTGGAAGCGCTTTTGTAGGCCTAAGAACACTGGGGCTCTGGGCTTCTCTACCCACCAAACGTCACGGTCCTTCTCGTTCCGTCTCGTAGACACGAGCTGAGAAATTGCAAACGTCGAGCAATTGCTCAGAGATGAAAAGTGCCAGCACTGAAAGCTGTTGCTAGCCAGCAGCCTTCCTTGGAAGCGCTTTTGTAGGCCTAAGAACACTGGGGCTCTGGGCTTCTCTAGCCACCTAATCTTCTGCTCATCCTCTCGCGCACTCTAAAGAGAGCTCAGGTGAGAAATTGCAAACGTCGAGCAATTGCTCAGAGATGAAAAGTGCCAGCACTGAAAGCTGTTGCTAGCCAGCACCCTTCCTTGGAAGCGCTTTCACAGGCGCAGTAACACTGCGGCTTTGCGCTTCTCTACCCACCAAACGTCACGGTCATTCTCTTTCCGTCTCGTAGACACGAGCTGAGAAATTGCAAACGTCGAGCAATTGCTCAGCGATGAAAAGTGCCAGCACTGAAAGCTGTTGCTAGCCAGCACCCTTCCTTGGAAGCGCTTTCACAGGCGCAGTAACACTGGGGCTCTGGGCTTCTCTACCCACCAAACATCACGGTCCTTCTCTTTCCGTCTCGTAGACACGAGGTGAGAAATTGCAAACGTCGAGCAATTGCTCAGAGATGAAAAGTGCCAGCACTGAAAGCTGTTGCTAGCCAGCACCCTTCCTTGGAAGCGCTTTTGTAGGCCTAAGAACACTGGGGCTCTGGGCTTCTCTAGCCACCAAACGTCACGGTCCTTCTCTTTCCGTCTCGTAGACACGAGCTGAGAAATTGCAAACGTCGAGCAATTGCTCAGCGATGAAAAGTGCCAGCACTGAAAGCTCTTGCTAGCCAGCACCCTTCCTTGGAAGCGCTTTTGTAGGCCTAAGAACACTGGGGCTCTGGGCTTCTTTAGCCACCTAATCTTCTGCTCATCCTCTCGCGCACTCTAAAGAGAGCTCAGGTGAGAAATTGCAAACGTCGAGCAATTGCTCAGAGATGAAAAGTGCCAGCACTGAAAGCTCTCGCTAGCCAGCACCCTTCCTTGGAAGCGCTTTCACAGGCGCAGCAACACTGGGGCTTTGTGCTTCTCTACCCACCAAGCATCACTGTCATTCTCTTTCCGTCTCGTAGACACGAGCTGAGAGATTGCAAACGTCGAGCAATTGCTCAGAGATGAAAAGTGCCAGCACTGAAAGCTGTTGCTAGCCAGCACCCTTCCTTGGAAGCGCTTTTGTAGGCTTAAGAAGACTGGGGCTCTGGGCTTCTCTAGCCACCTAATCTTCTGCTCATCCTCTCGCGCACTCTAAAGAGAGCTCAGGTGAGAAATTGCAAACGTCCAGCAATTGCTCAGAGATGAAAAGTGCCAGCACTGAAAGCTCTTGCTAGCCAGCACCCTTCCTTGGAAGCGCTTTCACAGGCGCAGCAACACTGGGGCTTTGCCTTTCTCTACCCACCTAAAGTCACGGTCCTTCTCTTTCCGTCTCGTAGACACGAGGTGAGAAATTGCAAACGTCGAGCAATTGCTCAGAGATGAAAAGTGCCAACACTGAAAGCTCTTGCTAGCCAGCACCCTTCCTTGGAAGCGCTTTCACAGGCGCAGCAACACTGGGGCTCTGGCTTCTCTAGCCACCAAAGATCACGGTCATTCTCTTTCCGTCTCGTAGACACGAGCTGAGAGATTGCAAACGTCGAGCAATTGCTCAGAGATGAAAAGTGCCAGCACTGAAAGCTGTTGCTAGCCAGCACCCTTCCTTGGAAGCGCTTTTGTAGGCCTAAGAACACTGGGGCTCTGGGCTTCTCTAGCCACCAAACGTCACGGTCCTTCTCGTTCCGTCTCGTAGACACGAGGTGAGAAATTGCAAACGTCGAGCAATTGCTCAGAGATGAAAAGTGCCAGCACTGAAAGCTGTTGCTAGCCAGCACCCTTCCTTGGAAGCGCTTTCACAGGCGCAGTAACACTGCGGCTTTGCGCTTCTCTAGCCACCAAACGTCACGGTCCTTCTCTTTCCGTCTCGTAGACACGAGGTGAGAAATTGCAAACGTCGAGCAATTGCTCAGCGATGAAAAGTGCCAGCACTGAAAGCTGTTGCTAGCCAGCACCCTTCCTTGGAAGCGCTTTTGTAGGCCTAAGAAGACTGGGGCTCTGGGCTTCTCTAGCCACCTAATCTTCTGCTCATCCTCTTGCGCACTCTAAAGAGAGCTCAGGTGAGAAATTGCAAACGTCGAGCAATTGCTCAGAGATGAAAAGTGCCAGCACTGAAAGCTCTTGCTAGCCAGCACCCTTCCTTGGAAGCGCTTTCACAGGCGCAGCAACACTGGGGATTTGCCTTTCTCTACCCACCAAATGTCACGGTCCTTCTCTTTCCGTCTCGTAGACACGAGCTGAGAAATTGCAAACGTCGAGCAATTGCTCAGAGATGAAAAGTGCCAGCACTGAAAGCTCTTGCTAGCCAGCACCCTTCCTTGGAAGCGCTTTCACAGGCACAGCAACACTGGGGCTCTGGCTTCTCTAGCCACCAAAGGTCACGGTCATTCTCTTTCCGTCTCGTAGACACGAGCTGAGAGATTGCAAACGTCGAGCAATTGCTCAGAGATGAAAAGTGCCAGCACTGAAAGCTGTTGCTAGCCAGCACCCTTCCTTGGAAGCGCTTTCACAGGCGCAGCAACACTGGGGCTCTGGGCTTCTTTAGCCACCAAACATCATGGTAACTCTCTCTCCGTCTCCTAGACACGAGCTGAGAAATTGCAAACGTCGAGCAATTGCTCAGCGATGAAAAGTGCCAGCACTGAAAGCTGTTGCTAGCCAGCACACTTCCTTGGAAGCGCTTTTGTAGGCCTAAGAACACTGGGGCTCTTGGCTTCTCTAGCCACCTAATCTTCTGCTCATCCTCTCGCGCACTCTAAAGAGAGCTCAGGTGAGAAATTGCAAACGTCCAGCAATTGCTCAGAGATGAAAAGTGCCAGCACTGAAAGCTGTTGCTAGCCAGCACCCTTCCTTGGAAGCGCTTTCACAGGCGCAGCAACACTGGGGCTTTGCGCTTCTCTAGCCACCAAACGTCACGGTCCTTCTCTTTCCGTCTCGTAGACACGAGGTGAGAAATTGCAAACGTCGAGCAATTGCTCAGAGATGAAAAGTGCCAGCACTGAAAGCTGTTGCTAGCCAGCACCCTTCCTTGGAAGCGCTTTTGTAGGCCTAAGAAGACTGGGGCTCTGGGCTTCTCTAGCCACCAAACGTCACGGTCCTTCTCGTTCCGTCTCGTAGACACGAGCTGAGAAATTGCAAACGTCGAGCAATTGCTCAGAGATGAAAAGTGCCAGCACTGAAAGCTGTTGCTAGCCAGCACCCTTCCTTGGAAGCGCTTTTGTAGGCCTAAGAACACTGGGGCTCTGGGCTTCTCTAGCCACCTAATCTTCTGCTCATCCTCTCGCGCACTCTAAAGAGAGCTCAGGTGAGAAATTGCAAACGTCGAGCAATTGCTCAGAGATGAAAAGTGCCAGCACTGAAAGCTGTTGCTAGCCAGCACCCTTCCTTGGAAGCGCTTTCACAGGCGCAGTAACACTGCGGCTTTGCGCTTCTCTACCCACCAAACGTCACGGTCATTCTCTTTCCGTCTCGTAGACACGAGCTGAGAAATTGCAAACGTCGAGCAATTGCTCAGCGATGAAAAGTGCCAGCACTGAAAGCTGTTGCTAGCCAGCACCCTTCCTTGGAAGCGCTTTCACAGGCGCAGTAACACTGGGGCTCTGGGCTTCTCTACCCACCAAACATCACGGTCCTTCTCTTTCCGTCTCGTAGACACGAGGTGAGAAATTGCAAACGTCGAGCAATTGCTCAGAGATGAAAAGTGCCAGCACTGAAAGCTGTTGCTAGCCAGCACCCTTCCTTGGAAGCGCTTTTGTAGGCCTAAGAACACTGGGGCTCTGGGCTTCTCTAGCCACCAAACGTCACGGTCCTTCTCTTTCCGTCTCGTAGACACGAGCTGAGAAATTGCAAACGTCGAGCAATTGCTCAGCGATGAAAAGTGCCAGCACTGAAAGCTGTTGCTAGCCAGCACCCTTCCTTGGAAGCGCTTTTGTAGGCCTAAGAACACTGGGGCTCTGGGCTTCTCTAGCCACCTAATCTTCTGCTCATCCTCTTACGCACTCTAAAGAGAGCTCAGGTGAGAAATTGCAAACGTCGAGCAATTGCTCAGAGATGAAAAGTGCCAGCACTGAAAGCTGTTGCTAGCCAGCACCCTTCCTTGGAAGCGCTTTCACAGGCGCAGTAACACTGGGGCTTTGTGCTTCTCTACCCCCCAAACGTCACTGTCATTCTCTTCCCGTCTCGTAGACACGAGCTGAGAAATTGCAAACGTCGAGCAATTGCTCAGCGATGAAAAGTGCCAGCACTGAAAGCTGTTGCTAGCCAGCACCCTTCCTTGGAAGCGCTTTCACAGGCGCAGCAACACTGGGGCTTTGCGCTTCTCTACCCACCAAACATCACGGTCCTTCTCTTTCCGTCTCGTAGACACGAGGTGAGAAATTGCAAACGTCGAGCAATTGCTCAGAGATGAAAAGTGCCAGCACTGAAAGCTGTTGCTAGCCAGCACCCTTCCTTGGAAGCGCTTTTGTAGGCCTAAGAACACTGGGGCTCTGGGCTTCTCTAGCCACCAAACGTCACGGTCCTTCTCTTTCCGTCTCGTAGACACGAGCTGAGAAATTGCAAACGTCGAGCAATTGCTCAGCGATGAAAAGTGCCAGCACTGAAAGCTGTTGCTAGCCAGCACCCTTCCTTGGAAGCGCTTTTGTAGGCCTAAGAACACTGGGGCTCTGGGCTTCTCTAGCCACCTAATCTTCTGCTCATCCTCTTGCGCACTCTAAAGAGAGCTCAGGTGAGAAATTGCAAACGTCGAGCAATTGCTCAGAGATGAAAAGTGCCAGCACTGAAAGCTCTTGCTAGCCAGCACCCTTCCTTGGAAGCGCTTTCACAGGCGCAGCAACACTGGGGCTTTGCCTTTCTCTACCCACCTAAAGTCACGGTCCTTCTCTTTCCGTCTCGTAGACACGAGCTGAGAAATTGCAAACGTCGAGCAATTGCTCAGAGATGAAAAGTGCCAGCACTGAAAGCTCTTGCTAGCCAGCACCCTTCCTTGGAAGCGCTTTCACAGGCGCAGCAACACTGGGGCTCTGGCTTCTCTAGCCACCAAAGGTCACGGTCATTCTCTTTCCGTCTCGTAGACACGAGCTGAGAGATTGCAAACGTCGAGCAATTGCTCAGAGATGAAAAGTGCCAGCACTGAAAGCTGTTGCTAGCCAGCACCCTTCCTTGGAAGCGCTTTCACAGGCGCAGCAACACTGGGGCTCTGGGCTTCTTTAGCCACCAAACATCATGGTAACTCTCTCTCCGTCTCGTAGACACGAGCTGAGAAATTGCAAACGTCGAGCAATTGCTCAGAGATGAAAAGTGCCAGCACTGAAAGCTGTTGCTAGCCAGCACCCTTCCTTGGAAGCGCTTTTGTAGGCCTAAGAACACTGGGGCTCTGGGCTTCTCTAGCCACCTAATCTTCTGCTCATCCTCTCGCGCAGTCTAAAGAGAGCTCAGGTGAGAAATTGCAAACGTCCAGCAATTGCTCAGAGATGAAAAGTGCCAGCACTGAAAGCTGTTGCTAGCCAGCACCCTTCCTTGGAAGCGCTTTCACAGGCGCAGCAACACTGGGGCTCTGGGCTTCTCTAGCCACCAAACGTCACGGTCCTTCTCGTTCCGTCTCGTAGACACGAGCTGAGAAATTGCAAACGTCGAGCAATTGCTCAGAGATGAAAAGTGCCAGCACTGAAAGCTGTTGCTAGCCAGCACCCTTCCTTGGAAGCGCTTTTGTAGGCCTAAGAACACTGGGGCTCTGGGCTTCTCTAGCCACCTAATCTTCTGCTCATCCTCTCGCTCACTCTAAAGAGAGCTCAGGTGAGAAATTGCAAATGTCCAGCAATTGCTCAGAGATGAAAAGTGCCAGCACTGAAAGCTGTTGCTAGCCAGCACCCTTCCTTGGAAGCGCTTTTGTAGGCCTAAGAAGACTGGGGCTCTGGCTTCTCTACCCACCAAACGTCACGGTCCTACTCTTTCCGTCTCATAGACACGAGCTGAGAAATTGCAAACGTCGAGCAATTGCTCAGAGATGAAAAGTGCCAACACTGAAAGCTGTTGCTAGCCAGCACCCTTCCTTGGAAGCGCTTTCACAGGCGCAGCAACACTGGGGCTTTGCGCTTCTCTACCCACCAAGCATCACGGTCATTCTCTTTCCGTCTCGTAGACACGAGCTGAGAAATTGCAAACGTCGAGCAATTGCTCAGCGATGAAAAGTGCCAGCACTGAAAGCTGTTGCTAGCCAGCACCCTTCCTTGGAAGCGCTTTTGTAGGCCTAAGAAGACTGGGGCTCTGGGCTTCTCTAGCCACCTAATCTTCTGCTCATCCTCTCGCGCACTCTAAAGAGAGCTCAGGTGAGAAATTGCAAACGTCGAGCAATTGCTCAGAGATGAAAAGTGCCAGCACTGAAAGCTGTTGCTAGCCAGCACCCTTCCTTGGAAGCGCTTTCACAGGCGCAGCAACACTGGGGCTTTGCGCTTCTCTAGCCAACAAACGTCACGGTCCTTCTCTTTCCGTCTCGTAGACACGAGCTGAGAAATTGCAAACGTCGAGCAATTGCTCAGAGATGAAAAGTGCCAGCACTGAAAGCTGTTGCTAGCCAGCACCCTTCCTTGGAAGCGCTTTTGTAGGCCTAAGAACACTGGGGCTCTGGGCTTCTCTAGCCACCAAACGTCACGGTCCTTCTCTTTCCGTCTCGTAGACACGAGCTGAGAAATTGCAAACGTCGAGCAATTGCTCAGAGATGAAAAGTGCCAGCACTGAAAGCTGTTGCTAGCCAGCACCCTTCCTTGGAAGCGTTTTAGTAGGCCTAAGAAGACTGGGGCTCTGGGCTTCTCTAGCCACCTAATCTTCTGCTCATCCTCTCGCGCAGTCTAAAGAGAGCTGAGGTGAGAAATTGCAAACGTCGAGCAATTGCTCAGAGATGAAAAGTGCCAGCACTGAAAGCTGTTGCTAGCCAGCACCCTTCCTTGGAAGCGCTTTTGTAGGCCTAAGAACACTGGGGCTCTGGGCTTCTCTAGCCACCTAATCTTCTGCTCATCCTCTCGCGCAGTTTAAAGAGAGCTCAGGTGAGAAATTGCAAACGTCGAGCAATTGCTCAGAGATGAAAAGTGCCAGCACTGAAAGCTCTTGCTAGCCAGCACCCTTCCTTGGAAGCGCTTTTGTAGGCCTAAGAAGACTGGGGCTCTGGGCTTCTCTAGCCACCTAATCTTCTGCTCATCCTCTCACGCACTCTAAAGAGAGCTCAGGTGAGAAATTGCAAACGTCGAGCAATTGCTCAGAGATGAAAAGTGCCAGCACTGAAAGCTGTTGCTAGCCAGCACCCTTCCTTGGAAGCGCTTTCACAGGCGCAGCAACACTGGGGCTTTGTGCTTCTCTAGCCACCAAACGTCACTGTCATTCTCTTTCCGTCTCGTAGACACGAGCTGAGAGATTGCAAACGTCGAGCAATTGCTCAGAGATGAAAAGTGCCAGCACTGAAAGCTGTTGCTAGCCAGCACCCTTCCTTGGAAGCGTTTTTGTAGGCCTAAGAAGACTGGGGCTCTGGGCTTCTCTAGCCACCTAATCTTCTGCTCATCCTCTCGCGCACTCTAAAGAGAGCTCAGGTGAGAAATTGCAAACGTCGAGCAATTGCTCAGAGATGAAAAGTGCCAGCACTGAAAGCTGTTGCTAGCCAGCACCCTTCCTTTGAAGCGCTTTCACAGGCGCAGCAACACTGGGGCTTTGCCTTTCTCTACCCACCTAAAGTCACGGTCCTTCTCTTTCCGTCTCGTAGACACGAGCTGAGAAATTGCAAACGTCGAGCAATTGCTCAGAGATGAAAAGTGCCAGCACTGAAAGCTGTTGCTAGCCAGCACCCTTCCTTGGAAGCGCTTTCACAGGCGCAGCAACACTGGGGCTCTGGGCTTCTTTAGCCACCAAACATCATGGTAACTCTCTCTCCGTCTCGTAGACACGAGCTGAGAAATTGCAAACGTCGAGCAATTGCTCAGCGATGAAAAGTGCCAGCACTGAAAGCTGTTGCTAGCCAGCACACTTCCTTGGAAGCGCTTTTGTAGGCCTAAGAACACTGGGGCTCTGGGCTTCTCTAGCCACCTAATCTTCTGCTCATCCTCTCGCGCAGTCTAAAGAGAGCTCAGGTGAGAAATTGCAAACGTCGATCAATTGCTCAGAGATGAAAAGTGCCAGCACTGCAAGCTGTTGCTAGCCAGCACCCTTCCTTGGAAGCGCTTTTGTAGGCCTAAGAAGACTGGGGCTCTGGGCTTCTCTAGCCACCTAATCTTCTGCTCATCCTCTCGCGCAGTCTAAAGAGAGCTCAGGTGAGAAATTGCAAACGTCGAGCAATTGCTCAGAGATGAAAAGTGCCAGCACTGAAAGCTGTTGCTAGCCAGCACCCTTCCTTGGAAGCGCTTTCACAGGCGCAGCAACACTGGGGCTTTGCGCTTCTCTAGCCACCAAACGTCACTGTCATTCTCTTTCCGTCTCGTAGACACGAGCTGAGAAATTGCAAACGTCGAGCAATTGCTCAGAGATGAAAAGTGCCAGCACTGAAAGCTGTTGCTAGCCAGCCCCCTTCCTTGGAAGCGCTTTTGTAGGCCTAAGAAGACTGGGGCTCTGGGCTTCTCTAGCCACCAAACGTCACGGTCCTTCTCGTTCCGTCTCGTAGACACGAGGTGAGAAATTGCAAACGTCGAGCAATTGCTCAGCGATGAAAAGTGCCAGCACTGAAAGCTGTTGCTAGCCAGCACCCTTCCTTGGAAGCGCTTTTGTAGGCCTAAGAACCCTGGGGCTCTGGGCTTCTCTAGCCACCTAATCTTCTGCTCATCCTCTCGCGCAGTCTAAAGAGAGCTCACGTGAGAAATTGCAAACGGCGAGCAATTGCTCAGAGATGAAAAGTGCCAGCACTGAAAGCTCTTGCTAGCCAGCACCCTTCCTTGGAAGCGCTTTTGTAGCCCTAGAACACTGGGGCTTTGCGCTTCTCTACCCACCAAGCATCACGGTCATTCTCTTTCCGTCTCGTAGACACGAGCTGAGAAATTGCAAACGTCGAGCAGTTGCTCAGCGATGAAAAGTGCCAGCACTGAAAGCTGTTGCTAGCCAGCACCCTTCCTTGGAAGCGCTTTTGTAGGCCTAAGAACACTGGGGCTCTGGGCTTCTCTAGCCACCTAATCTTCTGCTCATCCTCTCGTGCACTCTAAAGAGAGCTCAGGTGAGAAATTGCAAACGTCGAGCAATTGCTCAGCGATGAAAAGTGCCAGCACTGAAAGCTGTTGCTAGCCAGCACCCTTCCTTGGAAGCGCTTTCACAGGCGCAGCAACACTGGGGCTTTGCGCTTCTCTACCCACCAAACGTCACGGTCCTTCTCTTTCCGTCTCGTAGACACGAGCTGAGAAATTGCAAACGTCGAGCAATTGCTCAGAGATGAAAAGTGCCAGCACTGAAAGCTGTTGCTAGCCAGCACCCTTCCTTGGAAGCGCTTTTGTAGGCCTAAGAACACTGGGGCTCTGGGCTTCTCTAGCCACCAAACGTCACGGTCCTTCTCTTTCCGTCTGGTAGACACGAGCTGAGAAATTGCAAACGTCGAGCAATTGCTCAGAGATGAAAAGTGCCAGCACTGAAAGCTGTTGCTAGCCAGCACCCTTCCTTGGAAGCGTTTTAGTAGGCCTAAGAACCCTGGGGCTCTGGGCTTCTCTAGCCACCTAATCTTCTGCTCATCCTCTCGCGCAGTCTAAAGAGAGCTCAGATGAGAAATTGCAAACGTCGAGCAATTGCTCAGAGATGAAAAGTGCCAGCACTGAAAGCTGTTGCTAGCCAGCACCCTTCCTTGGAAGCGTTTTAGTAGGCCTAAGAACACTGGGGCTCTTGGCTTCTCTAGCCACCTAATCTTCTGCTCATCCTCTCGCGCAGTCTAAAGAGAGCTCAGGTGAGAAATTGCAAACGTCGAGCAATTGCTCAGAGATGAAAAGTGCCAGCACTGAAAGCTGTTGCTAGCCAGCACCCTTCCTTGGAAGCGCTTTTGTAGGCCTAAGAAGACTGGGGCTCTGGGCTTCTCTAGCCACCTAATCTTCTGCTCATCCTCTCGCGCACTCTAAAGAGAGCTCAGGTGAGAAATTGCAAACGTCGAGCAATTGCTCAGAGATGAAAAGTGCCAGCACTGCAAGCTGTTGCTAGCCAGCACCCTTCCTTGGAAGCGCTTTAGTAGGCCTAAGAACACTGGGGCTCTGGCCTTCTCGAGCCACCTAATTGTCTGCTCATCCTCTCGCGCACTCTAAAGAGAGCTCAGGTGAGAAATTGCAAACGTCGAGCAATTGCTCAGAGATGAAAAGTGCCAGCACTGAAAGCTGTTGCTAGCCAGCACCCTTTCTTGGAAGCGCTTTTGTAGCCCTAAGAACACTGGGGCTCTGGGCTTCTCTAGCCACCTAATCTTCTGCTCATCCTCTCGCGCAGTCTAAAGAGAGCTCAGGTGAGAAATTGCAAACGTCCAGCAATTGCTCAGAGATGAAAAGTGCCAGCACTGAAAGCTGTTGCTAGCCAGCACCCTTCCTTGGAAGCGCTTTCACAGGCGCAGCAACACTGGGGATTTGTGCTTCTCTAGCCACCAAACGTCACGGTCCTTCTCTTTCCGTCTCGTAGACACGAGCTGAGAGATTGCAAACGTCGAGCAATTGCTCAGAGATGAAAAGTGCCAGCACTGAAAGCTGTTGCTAGCCAGCAGCCTTCCTTGGAAGCGCTTTTGTAGGCCTAAGAACACTGGGGCTCTGGGCTTCTCTAGCCACCTCATCTTCTGCTCATCCTCTCGCGCACTCTAAAGAGAGCTCAGGTGAGAAATTGCAAACGTCGAGCAATTGCTCAGAGATGAAAAGTGCCAGCACTGAAAGCTGTTGCTAGCCAGCACCCTTCCTTGGAAGCGCTTTCACAGGCGCAGCAACACTGGGGCTTTGCCTTTCTCTACCCACCTAAAGTCACGGTCCTTCTCTTTCCGTCTCGTAGACACGAGCTGAGAAATTGCAAACGTCGAGCAATTGCTCAGAGATGAAAAGTGCCAGCACTGAAAGCTGTTGTTAGCCAGCACCCTTCCTTGGAAGCGCTTTTGTAGCCCTAAGAACCCTGGGGCTCTGGGCTTCTCTAGCCACCTAATCTTCTGCTCATCCTCTCGCGCAGTCTAAAGAGAGCTCAGGTGAGAAATTGCAAATGTCCAGCAATTGCTCAGAGATGAAAAGTGCCAGCACTGAAAGCTGTTGCTAGCCAGCACCCTTCCTTGGAAGCGCTTTCACAGGCGCAGCAACACTGGGGCTCTGGCTTCTCTAGCCACCAAACGTCACGGTCCTTCTCGTTCCGTCTCGTAGACACGAGCTGAGAGATTGCAAACGTCGAGCAATTGCTCAGAGATGAAAAGTGCCAGCACTGAAAGCTCTTGCTAGCCAGCACCCTTCCTTGGAAGCGCTTTCACAGGCGCAGCAACACTGGGGCTCTGGCTTCTCTAGCCACCAAACATCACGGTAACTCTCTCTCCGTCTCGTACACACGAGCTGAGAAATTGCAAACGTCGAGCAATTGCTCAGCGATGAAAAGTGCCAGCACTGAAAGCTGTTGCTAGCCAGCACCCTTCCTTGGAAGCGCTTTTGTAGGCCTAAGAACACTGGGGCTCTGGGCTTCTCTAGCCACCTAATCTTCTGCTCATCCTCTCGCGCAGTCTAAAGAGAGCTCAGGTGAGAAATTGCAAACATCCAGCAATTGCTCAGAGATGAAAAGTGCAGGCACTGAAAGCTGTTGCTAGCCAGCCCCCTTCCTTGGAAGCGCTTTTGTAGGCCTAAGAACACTGGGGCTCTGGGCTTCTCTAGCCACCTAATCTTCTGCTCATCCTCTCGCGCACTCTAAAGAGAGCTCAGGTGAGAAATTGCAAACGTCGAGCAATTGCTCAGAGATGAAAAGTGCCAGCACTGAAAGCTGTTGCTAGCCAGCACCCTTCCTTGGAAGCGCTTTCACAGGCGCTGTAACACTGGGGCTTTGTGCTTCTCTACCCACCAAACGTCACGGTTACTATCTCTCCGTCTCGTAGACACGAGCTGAAAAATTGCAAACGTCGAGCAATTGCTCAGAGATGAAAAGTGCCAGCACTGAAAGCTGTTGCTAGCCAGCACCCTTCCTTGGAAGCGCTTTTGTAGGCCTAAGAACCCTGGGGCTCTGGGCTTCTCTAGCCACCTAATCTTCTGCTCAACCTCTCGTGCAGTCTAAAGAGAGCTCAGGTGAGAAATTGCAAATGTCCAGCAATTGCTCAGAGATGAAAAGTGCCAGCACTGAAAGCTGTTGCTAGCCAGCACCCTTCCTTGGAAGCGCTTTTGTAGGCCTAAGAACCCTGGGGCTCTGGGCTTCTCTAGCCACCTAATCTTCTGCTCATCCTCTCGCGCAGTCTAAAGAGAGCTCAGGTGAGAAATTGCAAACGTCGAGCAATTGCTCAGCGATGAAAAGTGCCAGCACTGAAAGCTGTTGCTAGCCAGCACCCTTCCTTGGAAGCGCTTTCACAGGCGCAGCAACACTGGGGCTTTGCGCTTCTCTAGCCACCAAACGTCACGGTCCTTCTCTTTCCGTCTCGTAGACACGAGGTGAGAAATTGCAAACGTCGAGCAATTGCTCAGAGATGAAAAGTGCCAGCACTGAAAGCTGTTGCTAGCCAGCACCCTTCCTTGGAAGCGCTTTTGTAGGCCTAAGAACACTGGGGCTCTGGGCTTCTCTAGCCACCAAACGTCACGGTCCTTCTCTTTCCGTCTCATAGACACGAGGTGAGAAATTGCAAACGTCCAGCAATTGCTCAGCGATGAAAAGTGCCAGCACTGAAAGCTGTTGCTAGCCAGCACCCTTCCTTGGAAGCGCTTTTGTAGGCCTAAGAACACTGGGGCTCTGGCTTCTCTACCCACCAAACGTCACGGTCCTTCTCTTTCCGTCTCATAGACACGAGGTGAGAAATTGCAAATGTCGAGCAATTGCTCAGAGATGAAAAGTGCCAGCACTGAAAGCTGTTGCTAGCCAGCACCCTTCCTTGGAAGCGCTTTCAGAGGCGCAGCAACACTGGGGCTTTGCGCTTCTCTACCCACCAAGCATCACGGTCATTCTCTTTCCGTCTCGTAGACGCGAGCTGAGAAATTGCAAACGTCGAGCAATTGCTCAGCGATGAAAAGTGCCAGCACTGAAAGCTGTTGCTAGCCAGCACCCTTCCTTGGAAGCGCTTTTGTAGGCCTAAGAACACTGGGGCTCTGGGCTTCTCTAGCCACCTAATCTTCTGCTCATCCTCTCGCGCAGTCTAAAGAGAGCTCAGGTGAGAAATTGCAAACGTCGAGCAATTGCTCAGCGATGAAAAGTGCCAGCACTGAAAGCTGTTGCTAGCCAGCACCCTTCCTTGGAAGCGCTTTCACAGGCGCAGTAACACTGGGGCTTTGCGCTTCTCTAGCCACCAAATGTCACGGTCATTCTCTTTCCGTCTCGTAGACACGAGCTGAGAAATTGCAAACGTCGAGCAATTGCTCAGAGATGAAAAGTGCCAGCACTGAAAGCTGTTGCTAGCCAGCCCCCTTCCTTGGAAGCGCTTTTGTAGGCCTAAGAACACTGGGGCTCTGGCCTTCTCGAGCCACCTAATTGTCTGCTCATCCTCTCGCGCACTCTAAAGAGAGCTCAGGTGAGAAATTGCAAACGTCGAGCAATTGCTCAGAGATGAAAAGTGCCAGCACTGAAAGCTGTTGCTAGCCAGCACCCTTCCTTGGAAGCGCTTTCACAGGCGCAGCAACACTGGGGCTTTGCCTTTCTCTACCCACCTAAAGTCACGGTCCTTCTCTTTCCGTCTCGTAGACACGAGCTGAGAAATTGCAAACGTCGAGCAATTGCTCAGAGATGAAAAGTGCCAGCACTGAAAGCTGTTGTTAGCCAGCACCCTTCCTTGGAAGCGCTTTTGTAGCCCTAAGAACCCTGGGGCTCTGGGCTTCTCTAGCCACCTAATCTTCTGCTCATCCTCTCGCGCAGTCTAAAGAGAGCTCAGGTGAGAAATTGCAAATGTCCAGCAATTGCTCAGAGATGAAAAGTGCCAGCACTGAAAGCTGTTGCTAGCCAGCACCCTTCCTTGGAAGCGCTTTCACAGGCGCAGCAACACTGGGGCTCTGGCTTCTCTAGCCACCAAACGTCACGGTCATTCTCTTTCCGTCTCGTAGACACGAGCTGAGAGATTGCAAACGTCGAGCAATTGCTCAGAGATGAAAAGTGCCAGCACTGAAAGCTCTTGCTAGCCAGCACCCTTCCTTGGAAGCGCTTTCACAGGCGCAGCAACACTGGGGCTCTGGCTTCTCTAGCCACCAAACATCACGGTAACTCTCTCTCCGTCTCGTAGACACGAGCTGAGAAATTGCAAACGTCGAGCAATTGCTCAGCGATGAAAAGTGCCAGCACTGAAAGCTGTTGCTAGCCAGCACACTTCCTTGGAAGCGCTTTTGTAGGCCTAAGAACACTGGGGCTCTGGGCTTCTCTAGCCACCTAATCTTCTGCTCATCCTCTCGCGCACTCTAAAGAGAGCTCAGGTGAGAAATTGCAAACATCCAGCAATTGCTCAGAGATGAAAAGTGCAGGCACTGAAAGCTGTTGCTAGCCAGCCCCCTTCCTTGGAAGCGCTTTTGTAGGCCTAAGAACACTGGGGCTCTGGGCTTCTCTAGCCACCTAATCTTCTGCTCATCCTCTCGCGCACTCTAAAGAGAGCTCAGGTGAGAAATTGCAAACGTCGAGCAATTGCTCAGAGATGAAAAGTGCCAGCACTGAAAGCTGTTGCTAGCCAGCACCCTTCCTTGGAAGCGCTTTCACAGGCGCAGTAACACTGGGGCTTTGCGCTTCTCTACCCACCAAACGTCACGGTTACTATCTCTCCGTCTCGTAGACACGAGCTGAAAAATTGCAAACGTCGAGCAATTGCTCAGAGATGAAAAGTGCCAGCACTGAAAGCTGTTGCTAGCCAGCACCCTTCCTTGGAAGCGCTTTTGTAGGCCTAAGAACCCTGGGGCTCTGGGCTTCTCTAGCCACCTAATCTTCTGCTCAACCTCTCGCGCAGTCTAAAGAGAGCTCAGGTGAGAAATTGCAAACATCGAGCAATTGCTCAGAGATGAAAAGTGCCAGCACTGAAAGCTGTTGCTAGCCAGCACCCTTCCTTGGAAGCGCTTTTGTAGGCCTAAGAACCCTGGGGCTCTGGGCTTCTCTAGCCACCTAATCTTCTGCTCATCCTCTCGCGCAGTCTAAAGAGAGCTCAGGTGAGAAATTGCAAACGTCGAGCAATTGCTCAGCGATGAAAAGTGCCAGCACTGAAAGCTGTTGCTAGCCAGCACCCTTCCTTGGAAGCGCTTTCACAGGCGCAGCAACACTGGGGCTTTGCGCTTCTCTAGCCACCAAACGTCACGGTCCTTCTCTTTCCGTCTCGTAGACACGAGGTGAGAAATTGCAAACGTCGAGCAATTGCTCAGAGATGAAAAGTGCCAGCACTGAAAGCTGTTGCTAGCCAGCACCCTTCCTTGGAAGCGCTTTTGTAGGCCTAAGAACACTGGGGCTCTGGGCTTCTCTAGCCACCAAACGTCACGGTCCTTCTCTTTCCGTCTCGTAGACACGAGGTGAGAAATTGCAAACGTCCAGCAATTGCTCAGCGATGAAAAGTGCCAGCACTGAAAGCTGTTGCTAGCCAGCACCCTTCCTTGGAAGCGCTTTTGTAGGCCTAAGAACACTGGGGCTCTGGCTTCTCTACCCACCAAACGTCACGGTCCTTCTCTTTCCGTCTCATAGACACGAGGTGAGAAATTGCAAATGTCGAGCAATTGCTCAGAGATGAAAAGTGCCAGCACTGAAAGCTCTTGCTAGCCAGCACCCTTCCTTGGAAGCGCTTTCAGAGGCGCAGCAACACTGGGGCTTTGCGCTTCTCTACCCACCAAGCATCACGGTCATTCTCTTTCCGTCTCGTAGACGCGAGCTGAGAAATTGCAAACGTCGAGCAATTGCTCAGCGATGAAAAGTGCCAGCACTGAAAGCTGTTGCTAGCCAGCACCCTTCCTTGGAAGCGCTTTTGTAGGCCTAAGAACACTGGGGCTCTGGGCTTCTCTAGCCACCTAATCTTCTGCTCATCCTCTCGCGCACTCTAAAGAGAGCTCAGGTGAGAAATTGCAAACGTCGAGCAATTGCTCAGCGATGAAAAGTGCCAGCACTGAAAGCTGTTGCTAGCCAGCACCCTTCCTTGGAAGCGCTTTCACAGGCGCAGTAACACTGGGGCTTTGCGCTTCTCTAGCCACCAAATGTCACGGTCATTCTCTTTCCGTCTCGTAGACACGAGCTGAGAAATTGCAAACGTCGAGCAATTGCTCAGAGATGAAAAGTGCCAGCACTGAAAGCTGTTGCTAGCCAGCCCCCTTCCTTGGAAGCGCTTTTGTAGGCCTAAGAACACTGGGGCTCTTGGCTTCTCTAGCCACCTAATCTTCGGCTCATCCTCTCGCGCACTCTAAAGAGAGCTCAGGTGAGAAATTGCAAACGTCGAGCAATTGCTCAGAGATGAAAAGTGCCAGCACTGAAAGCTGTTGCTAGCCAGCACCCTTCCTTGGAAGCGCTTTTGTAGGCCTAAGAACACTGGGGCTCTGGGCTTCTCTAGCCACCTAATCTTCTGCTCATCCTCTCGCGCAGTCTAAAGAGAGCTCAGGTGAGAAATTGCAAACGTCGAGCAATTGCTCAGAGATGAAAAGTGCCAGCACTGAAAGCTGTTGCTAGCCAGCCCCCTTCCTTGGAAGCGCTTTTGTAGGCCTAAGAAGACTGGGGCTCTGGGCTTCTCTAGCCACCTAATCTTCTGCTCAACCTCTCGCGCAGTCTAAAGAGAGCTCAGGTGAGAAATTGCAAACATCGAGCAATTGCTCAGAGATGAAAAGTGCCAGCACTGAAAGCTGTTGCTAGCCAGCCCCCTTCCTTGGAAGCGCTTTAGTAGGCCTAAGAACACTGGGGCTCTGGGCTTCTCTAGCCACCTAATCTTCTGCTCATCCTCTCGCGCAGTCTAAAGAGAGCTCAGGTGAGAAATTGCAAACGTCGAGCAATTGCTCAGAGATGAAAAGTGCCAGCACTGAAAGCTGTTGCTAGCCAGCACCCTTCCTTGGAAGCGCTTTCACAGGCGCAGCAACACTGGGGCTTTGCGCTTCTCTAGCCACCAAACGTCACGGTCCTTCTCTTTCCGTCTCGTAGACACGAGGTGAGAAATTGCAAACGTCGAGCAATTGCTCAGAGATGAAAAGTGCCAGCACTGAAAGCTGTTGCTAGCCAGCACCCTTCCTTGGAAGCGCTTTTGTAGGCCTAAGAACACTGGGGCTCTGGGCTTCTCTAGCCACCAAACGTCACGGTCCTTCTCTTTCCGTCTCGTAGACACGAGGTGAGAAATTGCAAACGTCCAGCAATTGCTCAGCGATGAAAAGTGCCAGCACTGAAAGCTGTTGCTAGCCAGCACCCTTCCTGGGAAGCGCTTTTGTAGGCCTAAGAACACTGGGGCTCTGGCTTCTCTAGCCACCAAACGTCACGGTCCTTCTCTTTCTGTCTCATAGACACGAGCTGAGAAATTGCAAATGTCGAGCAATTGCTCAGAGATGAAAAGTGCCAGCACTGAAAGCTCTTGCTAGCCAGCACCCTTCCTTGGAAGCGCTTTCAGAGGCGCAGCAACACTGGGGCTTTGCGCTTCTCTACCCACCAAGCATCACGGTCATTCTCTTTCCGTCTCATAGACGCGAGCTGAGAAATTGCAAACGTCGAGCAATTGCTCAGCGATGAAAAGTGCCAGCACTGAAAGCTGTTGCTAGCCAGCACCCTTCCTTGGAAGCGCTTTTGTAGGCCTAAGAACACTGGGGCTCTGTGCTTCTCTAGCCACCTAATCTTCTGCTCATCCTCTCGCGCACTCTAAAGAGAGCTCAGGTGAGAAATTGCAAACGTCGAGCAATTGCTCAGCGATGAAAAGTGCCAGCACTGAAAGCTGTTGCTAGCCAGCACCCTTCCTTGGAAGCGCTTTCACAGGCGCAGTAACACTGGAGCTTTGCGCTTCTCTAGCCACCAAATGTCACGGTCCCTCTCTTTCCGTCTCGTAGACACGAGCTGAGAAATTGCAAACGTCGAGCAATTGCTCAGAGATGAAAAGTGCCAGCACTGAAAGCTGTTGCTAGCCAGCCCCCTTCCTTGGAAGCGCTTTTGTAGGCCTAAGAACACTGGGGCTCTTGGCTTCTCTAGCCACCTAATCTTCTGCTCATCCTCTCGCGCACTCTAAAGAGAGCTCAGGTGAGAAATTGCAAACGTCGAGCAATTGCTCAGAGATGAAAAGTGCCAGCACTGCAAGCTGTTGCTAGCCAGCAGCCTTCCTTGGAAGCGCTTTTGTAGGCCTAAGAAGACTGGGGCTCTGGGCTTCTCTAGCCACCTAATCTTCTGCTCATCCTCTCGCGCAGTCTAAAGAGAGCTCAGGTGAGAAATTGCAAACGTCGAGCAATTGCTCAGAGATGAAAAGTGCCAGCACTGAAAGCTGTTGCTAGCCAGCCCCCTTCCTTGGAAGCGCTTTTGTAGGCCTAAGAAGACTGGGTCTCTGGGCTTCTCTAGCCACCTAATCTTCTGCTCATCCTCTCGCGCACTCTAAAGAGAGCTCAGGTGAGAAATTGCAAACGTCGAGCAATTGCTCAGAGATGAAAAGTGCCAGCACTGAAAGCTGTTGCTAGCCAGCACCCTTCCTTGGAAGCGCTTTTGTAGGCCTAAGAACACTGGGGCTCTGGGCTTCTCTAGCCACCTAATCTTCTGCTCATCCTCTCGCGCAGTCTAAAGAGAGCTCAGGTGAGAAATTGCAAACGTCGAGCAATTGCTCAGAGATGAAAAGTGCCAGCACTAAAAGCTGTTGCTAGCCAGCACCCTTCCTTGGAAGCGCTTTTGTAGGCCTAAGAACACTGGGGCTCTGGGCTTCTCTAGCCACCTAATCTTCTGCTCATCCTCTCGCGCACTCTAAAGAGAGCTCAGGTGAGAAATTGCAAACGTCGAGCAATTGCTCAGAGATGAAAAGTGCCAGCACTGAAAGCTGTTGCTAGCCAGCCCCCTTCCTTGGAAGCGCTTTTGTAGGCCTAAGAAGACTGGGGCTCTGGGCTTCTCTAGCCACCTAATCTTCTGCTCATCCTCTCGCGCACTCTAAAGAGAGCTCAGGTGAGAAATTGCAAACGTCGAGCAATTGCTCAGCGATGAAAAGTGCCAGCACTGAAAGCTGTTGCTAGCCAGCACCCTTCCTTGGAAGCGCTTTCACAGGCGCAGCAACACTGGGGCTTTGCGCTTCTCTACCCACCAAACGTCACGGTCCTTCTCTTTCCGTCTGGTAGACACGAGCTGAGAAATTGCAAACGTCGAGCAAATGCTCAGCGATGAAAAGTGCCAGCACTGAAAGCTGTTGCTAGCCAGCACCCTTCCTTGGAAGCACTTTTGTAGCCCTAAGAACACTGGGGCTCTGGGCTTCTTTAGCCACCTAATCTTCTGCTCATCCTCTCGCGCAGTCTAAAGAGAGCTCAGATGAGAAATAGCAAACGTCGAGCAATTGCTCAGAGATGAAAAGTGCAGGCACTGAAAGCTGTTGCTAGCCAGCACCCTTCCTTGGAAGCGCTTTCACAGGCACAGCAACACTGGGGCTTTGCGCTTCTCTACCCACCAAACGTCACTGTCATTCTCGTTCCGTCTCGTAGACACGAGCTGAGAAATTGCAAACGTCGAGCAATTGCTCAGAGATGAAAAGTGCCAGCACTGAAAGCTGTTGCTAGCCAGCACCCTTCCTTGGAAGCGCTTTAGTAGGCCTAAGAACACTGGGGCTCTTGGCTTCTCTAGCCACCTAATCTTCTGCTCATCCTCTCGCGCACTCTAAAGAGAGCTCAGGTGAGAAATTGCAAACGTCCAGCAATTGCTCAGAGATGAAAAGTGCCAGCACTGAAAGCTGTTGCTAGCCAGCACCCTTCCTTGGAAGCGCTTTCACAGGCGCAGTAACACTGGGGCTTTGCGCTTCTCTAGCCACCAAACGTCACGGTCCTTCTCTTTCCGTCTCGTAGACACGAGCTGAGAAATTGCAAACGTCGAGCAATTGCTCAGAGATGAAAAGTGCCAGCACTGAAAGCTGTTGCTAGCCAGCACCCTTCCTTGGAAGCGCTTTTGTAGGCCTAAGAAGACTGGGGCTCTGGGCTTCTCTAGCCACCAAACGTCACGGTCCTTCTCTTTCCGTCTCGTAGACACGAGGTGAGAAATTGCAAATGTCCAGCAATTGCTCAGCGATGAAAAGTGCCAGCACTGAAAGCTGTTGCTAGCCAGCACCCTTCCTTGGAAGCGCTTTTGTAGGCCTAAGAACACTGGGGCTCTGGGCTTCTCTAGCCACCTAATCTTCTGCTCATCCTCTCGCGCAGTCTAAAGAGAGCTCAGGTGAGAAATTGCAAATGTCCAGCAATTGCTCAGAGATGAAAAGTGCCAGCACTGAAAGCTCTTGCTAGCCAGCACCCTTCCTTGGAAGCGCTTTTGTAGCCCTAGAACACTGGGGCTTTGCGCTTCTCTAGCCACCAAACGTCACGGTCCTTCTCTTTCCGTCTCGTAGACACGAGCTGAGAAATTGCAAACGTCGAGCAATTGCTCAGAGATGAAAAGTGCCAGCACTGAAAGCTGTTGCTAGCCAGCAGCCTTCCTTGGAAGCGCTTTTGTAGGCCTAAGAAGACTGGGGCTCTGGCTTCTCTACCCACCAAACGTCACGGTCCTTCTCTTTCCGTCTCATAGACACGAGGTGAGAAATTGCAAACGTCGAGCAATTGCTCAGAGATGAAAAGTGCCAGCACTGAAAGCTGTTGCTAGCCAGCACCCTTCCTTGGAAGCGCTTTCACAGGCGCAGTAACACTGGGGCTTTGCGCTTCTCTACCCACCAAACGTCACGGTCCTTCTCTTTCCGTCTCGTAGACACGAGCTGAGAAATTGCAAACGTCGAGCAATTGCTCAGAGATGAAAAGTGCCAGCACTGCAAGCTGTTGCTAGCCAGCACCCTTCCTTGGAAGCGCTTTTGTAGGCCTAAGAACCCTGGGGCTCTGGGCTTCTCTAGCCACCTAATCTTCTGCTCAACCTCTCGCGCAGTCTAAAGAGAGCTCAGGTGAGAAATTGCAAATGTCCAGCAATTGCTCAGAGATGAAAAGTGCCAGCACTGAAAGCTGTTGCTAGCCAGCAGCCTTCCTTGGAAGCGCTTTTGTAGGCCTAAGAAGACTGGGGCTCTGGGCTTCTCTAGCCACCTAATCTTCGGCTCATCCTCTCGCGCACTCTAAAGAGAGCTCAGATGAGAAATTGCAAACGTCGAGCAATTGCTCAGAGATGAAAAGTGCCAGCACTGAAAGCTGTTGCTAGCCAGCACCCTTCCTTGGAAGCGCTTTTGTAGGCCTAAGAAGACTGGGGCTCTGGGCTTCTCTAGCCACCTAATCTTCTGCTCATCCTCTCGCGCACTCTAAAGAGAGCTCAGGTGAGAAATTGCAAACGTCGAGCAATTGCTCAGAGATGAAAAGTGCCAGCACTGAAAGCTCTTGCTAGCCAGCACCCTTCCTTGGAAGCGCTTTTGTAGGCCTAAGAAGACTGGGGCTCTGGGCTTCTCTAGCCACCTAATCTTCTGCTCATCCTCTCGCGCAGTCTAAAGAGAGCTCAGGTGAGAAATTGCAAACGTCGAGCAATTGCTCAGAGATGAAAAGTGCCAGCACTGAAAGCTGTTGCTAGCCAGCACCCTTCCTTGGAAGCGCTTTTGTAGGCCTAAGAACACTGGGGCTCTGGGCTTCTCTAGCCACCTAATCTTCTGCTCATCCTCTCGCGCAGTCTAAAGAGAGCTCAGGTGAGAAATTGCAAACGTCGAGCAATTGCTCAGAGATGAAAAGTGCCAGCACTAAAAGCTGTTGCTAGCCAGCCCCCTTCCTTGGAAGCGCTTTAGTAGGCCTAAGAAGACTGGGGCTCTGGGCTTCTCTAGCCACCTAATCTTCTGCTCATCCTCTCGCGCACTCTAAAGAGAGCTCAGGTGAGAAATTGCAAACGTCGAGCAATTGCTCAGAGATGAAAAGTGCCAGCACTGAAAGCTGTTGCTAGCCAGCACCCTTCCTTGGAAGCGCTTTTGTAGGCCTAAGAACACTGGGGCTCTGGGCTTCTCTAGCCACCTAATCTTCTGCTCATCCTCTCGCGCACTCTAAAGAGAGCTCAGGTGAGAAATTGCAAACGTCCAGCAATTGCTCAGAGATGAAAAGTGCCAGCACTGAAAGCTCTTGCTAGCCAGCACCCTTCCTTGGAAGCGCTTTCACAGGCACAGCAACACTGGGGCTTTGCGCTTCTCTAGCCACCAAACGTCACGGTCCTTCTCTTTCCGTCTCGTAGACACGAGCTGAGAAATTGCAAACGTCGAGCAAATGCTCAGCGATGAAAAGTGCCAGCACTGAAAGCTGTTGCTAGCCAGCACCCTTCCTTGGAAGCACTTTTGTAGCCCTAAGAACACTGGGGCTCTGGGCTTCTTTAGCCACCTAATCTTCTGCTCATCCTCTCGCGCACTCTAAAGAGAGCTCAGATGAGAAATTGCAAACGTCGAGCAATTGCTCAGAGATGAAAAGTGCCAGCACTGAAAGCTGTTGCTAGCCAGCACCCTTCCTTGGAAGCGCTTTCACAGGCGCAGCAATACTGGGGCTTTGCGCTTCTCTACCCACCAAACGTCACTGTCATTCTCGTTCCGTCTCGTAGACACGAGCTGAGAAATTGCAAACGTCGAGCAATTGCTCAGAGATGAAAAGTGCCAGCACTGAAAGCTGTTGCTAGCCAGCACCCTTCCTTGGAAGCGCTTTTGTAGGCCTAAGAACACTGGGGCTCTTGGCTTCTTTAGCCACCTAATCTTCTGCTCATCCTCTCGCGCACTCTAAAGAGAGCTCAGGTGAGAAATTGCAAACGTCCAGCAATTGCTCAGAGATGAAAAGTGCCAGCACTGAAAGCTGTTGCTAGCCAGCACCCTTCCTTGGAAGCGTTTTCACAGGCGCAGTAACACTGGGGCTTTGCGCTTCTCTAGCCACCAAACGTCACGGTCCTTCTCTTTCCGTCTCGTAGACACGAGCTGAGAAATTGCAAACGTCGAGCAATTGCTCAGAGATGAAAAGTGCCAGCACTGAAAGCTGTTGCTAGCCAGCACCCTTCCTTGGAAGCGTTTTCACAGGCGCAGTAACACTGGGGCTTTGCGCTTCTCTAGCCACCAAACGTCACGGTCCTTCTCTTTCCGTCTCGTAGACACGAGCTGAGAAATTGCAAACGTCGAGCAATTGCTCAGAGATGAAAAGTGCCAGCACTGAAAGCTGTTGCTAGCCAGCACCCTTCCTTGGAAGCGCTTTAGTAGGCCTAAGAACACTGGGGCTTTGCGCTTCTCTACCCACCAAACGTCACGGTCCTTCTCTTTCCGTCTCGTAGACACGAGGTGAGAAATTGCAAATGTCCAGCAATTGCTCAGCGATGAAAAGTGCCAGCACTGAAAGCTGTTGCTAGCCAGCACCCTTCCTTGGAAGCGCTTTAGTAGGCCTAAGAACACTGGGGCTCTGGGCTTCTCTAGCCACCTAATCTTCTGCTCATCCTCTCGCGCAGTCTAAAGAGAGCTCAGGTGAGAAATTGCAAATGTCCAGCAATTGCTCAGAGATGAAAAGTGCCAGCACTGAAAGCTGTTGCTAGCCAGCACCCTTCCTTGGAAGCGCTTTTGTAGCCCTAGAACACTGGGGCTTTGCGCTTCTCTAGCCACCAAACGTCACGGTCCTTCTCTTTCCGTCTCGTAGACACGAGCTGAGAAATTGCAAACGTCGAGCAATTGCTCAGAGATGAAAAGTGCCAGCACTGAAAGCTGTTGCTAGCCAGCACCCTTCCTTGGAAGCGCTTTTGTAGGCCTAAGAAGACTGGGGCTCTGGCTTCTCTACCCACCAAACGTCACGGTCCTTCTCTTTCCGTCTCATAGACACGAGGTGAGAAATTGCAAATGTCGAGCAATTGCTCAGAGATGAAAAGTGCCAGCACTGAAAGCTCTTGCTAGCCAGCACCCTTCCTTGGAAGCGCTTTTGTAGCCCTAGAACACTGGGGCTTTGCGCTTCTCTAGCCACCAAACGTCACGGTCCTTCTCTTTCCGTCTCGTAGACACGAGCTGAGAAATTGCAAACGTCGAGCAATTGCTCAGAGATGAAAAGTGCCAGCACTGAAAGCTGTTGCTAGCCAGCACCCTTCCTTGGAAGCGCTTTTGTAGGCCTAAGAAGACTGGGGCTCTGGCTTCTCTACCCACCAAACGTCACGGTCCTTCTCTTTCCGTCTCATAGACACGAGGTGAGAAATTGCAAATGTCGAGCAATTGCTCAGAGATGAAAAGTGCCAGCACTGAAAGCTCTTGCTAGCCAGCACCCTTCCTTGGAAGCGCTTTTGTAGGCCTAAGAAGACTGGGGCTCTGGGCTTCTCTAGCCACCTAATCTTCTGCTCATCCTCTCGCGCACTCTAAAGAGAGCTCAGGTGAGAAATTGCAAACGTCGAGCAATTGCTCAGAGATGAAAAGTGCCAGCACTGAAAGCTCTTGCTAGCCAGCACCCTTCCTTGGAAGCGCTTTTGTAGGCCTAAGAACACTGGGGCTCTGGGCTTCTCTAGCCACCTAATCTTCTGCTCATCCTCTCGCGCACTCTAAAGAGAGCTCAGGTGAGAAATTGCAAACGTCGAGCAATTGCTCAGAGATGAAAAGTGCCAGCACTGAAAGCTGTTGCTAGCCAGCACCCTTCCTTGGAAGCGCTTTTGTAGGCCTAAGAACACTGGGGCTCTGGGCTTCTCTAGCCACCTAATCTTCTGCTCATCCTCTCGCGCAGTCTAAAGAGAGCTCAGGTGAGAAATTGCAAACGTCGAGCAATTGCTCAGAGATGAAAAGTGCCAGCACTAAAAGCTGTTGCTAGCCAGCACCCTTCCTTGGAAGCGCTTTTGTAGGCCTAAGAAGACTGGGGCTCTGGGCTTCTCTAGCCACCTAATCTTCTGCTCATCCTCTCGCGCACTCTAAAGAGAGCTCAGGTGAGAAATTGCAAACGTCGAGCAATTGCTCAGAGATGAAAAGTGCCAGCACTGAAAGCTGTTGCTAGCCAGCACCCTTCCTTGGAAGCGCTTTTGTAGGCCTAAGAACACTGGGGCTCTGGGCTTCTCTAGCCACCTAATCTTCTGCTCATCCTCTCGCGCACTCTAAAGAGAGCTCAGGTGAGAAATTGCAAACGTCGAGCAATTGCTCAGAGATGAAAAGTGCCAGCACTGAAAGCTCTTGCTAGCCAGCACCCTTCCTTGGAAGCGCTTTCACAGGCACAGCAACACTGGGGCTTTGCGCTTCTCTAGCCACCAAACGTCACGGTCCTTCTCTTTCCGTCTCGTAGACACGAGCTGAGAAATTGCAAACGTCGAGCAAATGCTCAGCGATGAAAAGTGCCAGCACTGAAAGCTGTTGCTAGCCAGCACCCTTCCTTGGAAGCACTTTTGTAGCCCTAAGAACACTGGGGCTCTGGGCTTCTTTAGCCACCTAATCTTCTGCTCATCCTCTCGCGCACTCTAAAGAGAGCTCAGGTGAGAAATTGCAAATGTCCAGCAATTGCTCAGAGATGAAAAGTGCCAGCACTGAAAGCTCTTGCTAGCCAGCACCCTTCCTTGGAAGCGCTTTTGTAGCCCTAGAACACTGGGGCTTTGCGCTTCTCTAGCCACCAAACGTCACGGTCCTTCTCTTTCCGTCTCGTAGACACGAGCTGAGAAATTGCAAACGTCGAGCAATTGCTCAGAGATGAAAAGTGCCAGCACTGAAAGCTGTTGCTAGCCAGCACCCTTCCTTGGAAGCGCTTTTGTAGGCCTAAGAAGACTGGGGCTCTGGCTTCTCTACCCACCAAACGTCACGGTCCTTCTCTTTCCGTCTCATAGACACGAGGTGAGAAATTGCAAATGTCGAGCAATTGCTCAGAGATGAAAAGTGCCAGCACTGAAAGCTCTTGCTAGCCAGCACCCTTCCTTGGAAGCGCTTTTGTAGGCCTAAGAAGACTGGGGCTCTGGGCTTCTCTAGCCACCTAATCTTCTGCTCATCCTCTCGCGCACTCTAAAGAGAGCTCAGGTGAGAAATTGCAAACGTCGAGCAATTGCTCAGAGATGAAAAGTGCCAGCACTGAAAGCTCTTGCTAGCCAGCACCCTTCCTTGGAAGCGCTTTTGTAGGCCTAAGAACACTGGGGCTCTGGGCTTCTCTAGCCACCTAATCTTCTGCTCATCCTCTCGCGCACTCTAAAGAGAGCTCAGGTGAGAAATTGCAAACGTCGAGCAATTGCTCAGAGATGAAAAGTGCCAGCACTGAAAGCTGTTGCTAGCCAGCACCCTTCCTTGGAAGCGCTTTTGTAGGCCTAAGAACACTGGGGCTCTGGGCTTCTCTAGCCACCTAATCTTCTGCTCATCCTCTCGCGCAGTCTAAAGAGAGCTCAGGTGAGAAATTGCAAACGTCGAGCAATTGCTCAGAGATGAAAAGTGCCAGCACTAAAAGCTGTTGCTAGCCAGCACCCTTCCTTGGAAGCGCTTTTGTAGGCCTAAGAAGACTGGGGCTCTGGGCTTCTCTAGCCACCTAATCTTCTGCTCATCCTCTCGCGCAGTCTAAAGAGAGCTCAGGTGAGAAATTGCAAACGTCGAGCAATTGCTCAGAGATGAAAAGTGCCAGCACTGAAAGCTGTTGCTAGCCAGCACCCTTCCTTGGAAGCGCTTTTGTAGGCCTAAGAACACTGGGGCTCTGGGCTTCTCTAGCCACCTAATCTTCTGCTCATCCTCTCGCGCACTCTAAAGAGAGCTCAGGTGAGAAATTGCAAACGTCGAGCAATTGCTCAGAGATGAAAAGTGCCAGCACTGAAAGCTCTTGCTAGCCAGCACCCTTCCTTGGAAGCGCTTTCACAGGCACAGCAACACTGGGGCTTTGCGCTTCTCTAGCCACCAAACGTCACGGTCCTTCTCTTTCCGTCTCGTAGACACGAGCTGAGAAATTGCAAACGTCGAGCAAATGCTCAGCGATGAAAAGTGCCAGCACTGAAAGCTGTTGCTAGCCAGCACCCTTCCTTGGAAGCACTTTTGTAGCCCTAAGAACACTGGGGCTCTTGGCTTCTTTAGCCACCTAATCTTCTGCTCATCCTCTCGCGCACTCTAAAGAGAGCTCAGATGAGAAATTGCAAATGTCGAGCAATTGCTCAGAGATGAAAAGTGCAGGCACTGAAAGCTGTTGCTAGCCAGCACCCTTCCTTGGAAGCGCTTTCACAGGCGCAGCAACACTGGGGCTTTGCGCTTCTCTACCCACCAAACGTCACGGTCATTCTCTTTCCGTCTCGTAGACACGAGCTGAGAAATTGCAAACGTCGAGCAATTGCTCAGAGATGAAAAGTGCCAGCACTGAAAGCTGTTGCTAGCCAGCACCCTTCCTTGGAAGCGCTTTAGTAGGCCTAAGAACACTGGGGCTCTTGGCTTCTTTAGCCACCTAATCTTCTGCTCATCCTCTCGCGCACTCTAAAGAGAGCTCAGGTGAGAAATTGCAAACGTCCAGCAATTGCTCAGAGATGAAAAGTGCCAGCACTGAAAGCTGTTGCTAGCCAGCACCCTTCCTTGGAAGCGTTTTCACAGGCGCAGTAACACTGGGGCTTTGCGCTTCTCTAGCCACCAAACGTCACGGTCCTTCTCTTTCCGTCTCGTAGACACGAGCTGAGAAATTGCAAACGTCGAGCAATTGCTCAGAGATGAAAAGTGCCAGCACTGAAAGCTGTTGCTAGCCAGCACCCTTCCTTGGAAGCGCTTTTGTAGGCCTAAGAACACTGGGGCTCTGGCTTCTCTAGCCACCAAACGTCACGGTCCTTCTCTTTCCGTCTCGTAGACACGAGGTGAGAAATTGCAAATGTCCAGCAATTGCTCAGCGATGAAAAGTGCCAGCACTGAAAGCTGTTGCTAGCCAGCACCCTTCCTTGGAAGCGCTTTTGTAGGCCTAAGAAGACTGGGGCTCTGGGCTTCTCTAGCCACCTAATCTTCTGCTCATCCTCTCGCGCAGTCTAAAGAGAGCTCAGGTGAGAAATTGCAAATGTCCAGCAATTGCTCAGAGATGAAAAGTGCCAGCACTGAAAGCTCTTGCTAGCCAGCACCCTTCCTTGGAAGCGCTTTTGTAGCCCTAGAACACTGGGGCTTTGCGCTTCTCTAGCCACCAAACGTCACGGTCCTTCTCTTTCCGTCTCGTAGACACGAGCTGAGAAATTGCAAACGTCGAGCAATTGCTCAGAGATGAAAAGTGCCAGCACTGAAAGCTGTTGCTAGCCAGCACCCTTCCTTGGAAGCGCTTTTGTAGGCCTAAGAAGACTGGGGCTCTTGCTTCTCTACCCACCAAACGTCACGGTCCTTCTCTTTCCGTCTCATAGACACGAGGTGAGAAATTGCAAACGTCGAGCAATTGCTCAGAGATGAAAAGTGCCAGCACTGAAAGCTCTTGCTAGCCAGCACCCTTCCTTGGAAGCGCTTTCACAGGCGCAGCAACACTGGGGCTTTGCGCTTCTCTACCCACCAAGCATCACGGTCATTCTCTTTCCGTCTCGTAGACACGAGCTGAGAAATTGCAAACGTCGAGCAATTGCTCAGCGATGAAAAGTGCCAGCACTGAAAGCTGTTGCTAGCCAGCCCCCTTCCTTGGAAGCGCTTTAGTAGGCCTAAGAACACTGGGGCTCTGGGCTTCTCTAGCCACCTAATCTTCTGCTCATCCTCTCGCGCACTCTAAAGAGAGCTCAGGTGAGAAATTGCAAACGTCCAGCAATTGCTCAGAGATGAAAAGTGCCAGCACTGAAAGCTGTTGCTAGCCAGCACCCTTCCTTGGAAGCGCTTTCACAGGCGCAGCAACACTGGGGCTTTGCGCTTCTCTAGCCACCAAACGTCACGGTCCTTCTCTTTCCGTCTCGTAGACACGAGCTGAGAAATTGCAAACGTCGAGCAATTGCTCAGCGATGAAAAGTGCCAGCACTGAAAGCTGTTGCTAGCCAGCACCCTTCCTTGGAAGCGCTTTTGTAGCCCTAAGAACACTGGGGCTCCGGGCTTCTCTACCCACCAAACGTCACGGTCCTTCTCTTTCCGTCTCGTAGACACGAGGTGAGAAATTGCAAACGTCGAGCAATTGCTCAGAGATGAAAAGTGCCAGCACTGAAAGCTGTTGCTAGCCAGCCCCCTTCCTTGGAAGCGCTTTTGTAGACCTAAGAACACTGGGGCTCTGGGCTTCTCTAGCCACCTAATCTTCTGCTCATCCTCTCGCGCAGTCTAAAGAGAGCTCAGGTGAGAAATTGCAAACGTCGAGCAATTGCTCAGCGATGAAAAGTGCCAGCACTGAAAGCTGTTGCTAGCCAGCACCCTTCCTTGGAAGCGCTTTCACAGGCGCAGTAACACTGGGGCTTTGCGCTTCTCTAGCCACCAAATGTCACGGTCATTCTCTTTCCGTCTCGTAGACACGAGGTGAGAAATTGCAAACGTCGAGCAATTGCTCAGAGATGAAAAGTGCCAGCACTGAAAGCTGTTGCTAGCCAGCCCCCTTCCTTGGAAGCGCTTTTGTAGGCCTAAGAAGACTGGGGCTCTTGGCTTCTCTAGCCACCTAATCTTCGGCTCATCCTCTCGCGCACTCTAAAGAGAGCTCAGATGAGAAATTGCAAACGTCGAGCAATTGCTCAGAGATGAAAAGTGCCAGCACTGAAAGCTGTTGCTAGCCAGCACCCTTCCTTGGAAGCGCTTTTGTAGGCCTAAGAACAGTGGGGCTCTGGGCTTCTCTAGCCACCTAATCTTCTGCTCATCCTCTCGCGCAGTCTAAAGAGAGCTCAGGTGAGAAATTGCAAACGTCGAGCAATTGCTCAGAGATGAAAAGTGCCAGCACTGAAAGCTGTTGCTAGCCAGCCCCCTTCCTTGGAAGCGCTTTTGTAGGCCTAAGAAGACTGGGGCTCTGGGCTTCTCTAGCCACCTAATCTTCTGCTCATCCTCTCGCGCAGTCTAAAGAGAGCTCAGGTGAGAAATTGCAAACGTCGAGCAATTGCTCAGAGATGAAAAGTGCCAGCACTGAAAGCTGTTGCTAGCCAGCCCCCTTCCTTGGAAGCGCTTTTGTAGGCCTAAGAAGACTGGGGCTCTGGGCTTCTCTAGCCACCTAATCTTCTGCTCATCCTCTCGCGCACTCTAAAGAGAGCTCAGGTGAGAAATTGCAAACGTCGAGCAAATGCTCAGAGATGAAAAGTGCCAGCACTAAAAGCTGTTGCTAGCCAGCACCCTTCCTTGGAAGCGCTTTTGTAGGCCTAAGAAGACTGGGGCTCTGGGCTTCTCTAGCCACCTAATCTTCTGCTCATCCTCTCGCGCACTCTAAAGAGAGCTCAGGTGAGAAATTGCAAACGTCGAGCAATTGCTCAGAGATGAAAAGTGCCAGCACTGAAAGCTGTTGCTAGCCAGCACCCTTCCTTGGAAGCGCTTTTGTAGGCCTAAGAACACTGGGGCTCTGGGCTTCTCTAGCCACCTAATCTTCTGCTCATCCTCTCGCGCACTCTAAAGAGAGCTCAGGTGAGAAATTGCAAACGTCGAGCAATTGCTCAGCGATGAAAAGTGCCAGCACTGAAAGCTCTTGCTAGCCAGCACCCTTCCTTGGAAGCGCTTTCACAGGCGCTGTAACACTGGGGCTTTGCGCTTCTCTAGCCACCAAACGTCACGGTCCTTCTCTTTCCGTCTCGTAGACACGAGCTGAGAAATTGCAAACGTCGAGCAATTGCTCAGAGATGAAAAGTGCAGGCACTGAAAGCTGTTGCTAGCCAGCACCCTTCCTTGGAAGCGCTTTCACAGGCACAGCAACACTGGGGCTTTGCGCTTCTCTACCCACCAAACGTCACTGTCATTCTCGTTCCGTCTCGTAGACACGAGCTGAGAAATTGCAAACGTCGAGCAATTGCTCAGAGATGAAAAGTGCCAGCACTGAAAGCTGTTGCTAGCCAGCACCCTTCCTTGGAAGCGCTTTAGTAGGCCTAAGAACACTGGGGCTCTTGGCTTCTTTAGCCACCTAATCTTCTGCTCATCCTCTCGCGCACTCTAAAGAGAGCTCAGGTGAGAAATTGCAAACGTCGAGCAATTGCTCAGAGATGAAAAGTGCCAGCACTGAAAGCTGTTGCTAGCCAGCACCCTTCCTTGGAAGCGTTTTCACAGGCGCAGTAACACTGGGGCTTTGCGCTTCTCTAGCCACCAAACGTCACGGTCCTTCTCTTTCCGTCTCGTAGACACGAGCTGAGAAATTGCAAACGTCGAGCAATTGCTCAGAGATGAAAAGTGCCAGCACTGCAAGCTGTTGCTAGCCAGCACCCTTCCTTGGAAGCGCTTTTGTAGGCCTAAGAAGACTGGGGCTCTGGGCTTCTCTAGCCACCAAACGTCACGGTCCTTCTCTTTCCGTCTCGTAGACACGAGGTGAGAAATTGCAAACGTCCAGCAATTGCTCAGCGATGAAAAGTGCCAGCACTGAAAGCTGTTGCTAGCCAGCACCCTTCCTTGGAAGCGCTTTCACAGGCGCAGTAACACTGGGGCTTTGCGCTTCTCTACCCACCAAACGTCACGGTCCTTCTCTTTCCGTCTCGTAGACACGAGCTGAGAAATTGCAAACGTCGAGCAATTGCTCAGAGATGAAAAGTGCCAGCACTGAAAGCTGTTGCTAGCCAGCACCCTTCCTTGGAAGCGCTTTTGTAGGCCTAAGAACCCTGGGGCTCTGGGCTTCTCTAGCCACCTAATCTTCTGCTCATCCTCTCGCGCACTCTAAAGAGAGCTCAGATGAGAAATTGCAAACGTCGAGCAATTGCTCAGAGATGAAAAGTGCCAGCACTGAAAGCTGTTGCTAGCCAGCCCCCTTCCTTGGAAGCGCTTTTGTAGGCCTAAGAAGACTGGGGCTCTGGGCTTCTCTAGCCACCTAATCTTCTGCTCATCCTCTCGCGCACTCTAAAGAGAGCTCAGGTGAGAAATTGCAAACGTCGAGCAATTGCTCAGAGATGAAAAGTGCCAGCACTGAAAGCTGTTGCTAGCCAGCACCCTTCCTTGGAAGCGCTTTTGTAGGCCTAAGAACACTGGGGCTCTGGGCTTCTCTAGCCACCTAATCTTCTGCTCATCCTCTCGCGCAGTCTAAAGAGAGCTCAGGTGAGAAATTGCAAACGTCGAGCAATTGCTCAGAGATGAAAAGTGCCAGCACTAAAAGCTGTTGCTAGCCAGCACCCTTCCTTGGAAGCGCTTTTGTAGGCCTAAGAAGACTGGGGCTCTGGGCTTCTCTAGCCACCTAATCTTCTGCTCATCCTCTCGCGCAGTCTAAAGAGAGCTCAGGTGAGAAATTGCAAACGTCGAGCAAATGCTCAGCGATGAAAAGTGCCAGCACTGAAAGCTGTTGCTAGCCAGCACCCTTCCTTGGAAGCGCTTTTGTAGGCCTAAGAAGACTGGGGCTCTGGGCTTCTTTAGCCACCTAATCTTCTGCTCATCCTCTCGCGCACTCTAAAGAGAGCTCAGATGAGAAATAGCAAACGTCGAGCAATTGCTCAGAGATGAAAAGTGCAGGCACTGAAAGCTGTTGCTAGCCAGCACCCTTCCTTGGAAGCGCTTTCACAGGCACAGCAACACTGGGGCTTTGCGCTTCTCTACCCACCAAACGTCACTGTCATTCTCGTTCCGTCTCGTAGACACGAGCTGAGAAATTGCAAACGTCGAGCAATTGCTCAGAGATGAAAAGTGCCAGCACTGAAAGCTGTTGCTAGCCAGCACCCTTCCTTGGAAGCGCTTTAGTAGGCCTAAGAACACTGGGGCTCTTGGCTTCTTTAGCCACCTAATCTTCTGCTCATCCTCTCGCGCAGTCTAAAGAGAGCTCAGGTGAGAAATTGCAAACGTCGAGCAATTGCTCAGAGATGAAAAGTGCCAGCACTGAAAGCTGTTGCTAGCCAGCACCCTTCCTTGGAAGCGTTTTCACAGGCGCAGTAACACTGGGGCTTTGCGCTTCTCTAGCCACCAAACGTCACGGTCCTTCTCTTTCCGTCTCGTAGACACGAGCTGAGAAATTGCAAACGTCGAGCAATTGCTCAGAGATGAAAAGTGCCAGCACTGAAAGCTGTTGCTAGCCAGCCCCCTTCCTTGGAAGCGCTTTTGTAGGCCTAAGAAGACTGGGGCTCTGGGCTTCTCTAGCCACCAAACGTCACGGTCCTTCTCTTTCCGTCTCGTAGACACGAGGTGAGAAATTGCAAATGTCCAGCAATTGCTCAGCGATGAAAAGTGCCAGCACTGAAAGCTGTTGCTAGCCAGCACCCTTCCTTGGAAGCGCTTTTGTAGGCCTAAGAACACTGGGGCTCTGGGCTTCTCTAGCCACCTAATCTTCTGCTCATCCTCTCGCGCAGTCTAAAGAGAGCTCAGGTGAGAAATTGCAAATGTCCAGCAATTGCTCAGAGATGAAAAGTGCAGGCACTGAAAGCTGTTGCTAGCCAGCACCCTTCCTTGGAAGCGCTTTTGTAGCCCTAGAACACTGGGGCTTTGCGCTTCTCTAGCCACCAAACGTCACGGTCATTCTCTTTCCGTCTCGTAGACACGAGCTGAGAAATTGCAAACGTCGAGCAATTGCTCAGAGATGAAAAGTGCCAGCACTGAAAGCTGTTGCTAGCCAGCACCCTTCCTTGGAAGCGCTTTCACAGGCGCAGCAACACTGGGGCTTTGCGCTTCTCTAGCCACCAAACGTCACGGTCCTTCTCTTTCCGTCTCGTAGACACGAGGTGAGAAATTGCAAACGTCGAGCAATTGCTCAGAGATGAAAAGTGCCAGCACTGAAAGCTGTTGCTAGCCAGCACCCTTCCTTGGAAGCGCTTTTGTAGGCCTAAGAACACTGGGGCTCTGGGCTTCTCTAGCCACCAAACGTCACGGTCCTTCTCTTTCCGTCTCGTAGACACGAGGTGAGAAATTGCAAACGTCCAGCAATTGCTCAGCGATGAAAAGTGCCAGCACTGAAAGCTGTTGCTAGCCAGCACCCTTCCTTGGAAGCGCTTTAGTAGGCCTAAGAACACTGGGGCTCTTGGCTTCTTTAGCCACCTAATCTTCTGCTCATCCTCTCGCGCACTCTAAAGAGAGCTCAGGTGAGAAATTGCAAACGTCGAGCAATTGCTCAGCGATGAAAAGTGCCAGCACTGAAAGCTGTTGCTAGCCAGCACCCTTCCTTGGAAGCGCTTTCACAGGCGCAGTAACACTGGGGCTTTGCGCTTCTCTAGCCACCAAACGTCACGGTCCTTCTCTTTCCGTCTCGTAGACACGAGGTGAGAAATTGCAAACGTCGAGCAATTGCTCAGAGATGAAAAGTGCCAGCACTGAAAGCTGTTGCTAGCCAGCCCCCTTCCTTGGAAGCGCTTTTGTAGGCCTAAGAACACTGGGGCTCTTGGCTTCTCTAGCCACCTAATCTTCGGCTCATCCTCTCGCGCACTCTAAAGAGAGCTCAGGTGAGAAATTGCAAACGTCGAGCAATTGCTCAGAGATGAAAAGTGCCAGCACTGAAAGCTGTTGCTAGCCAGCCCCCTTCCTTGGAAGCGCTTTTGTAGGCCTAAGAAGACTGGGGCTCTGGGCTTCTCTAGCCACCTAATCTTCTGCTCATCCTCTCGCGCAGTCTAAAGAGAGCTCAGGTGAGAAATTGCAAACGTCGAGCAATTGCTCAGAGATGAAAAGTGCCAGCACTGAAAGCTGTTGCTAGCCAGCCCCCTTCCTTGGAAGCGCTTTTGTAGGCCTAAGAAGACTGGGGCTCTGGGCTTCTCTAGCCACCTAATCTTCGGCTCATCCTCTCGCGCAGTCTAAAGAGAGCTCAGGTGAGAAATTGCAAACGTCGAGCAATTGCTCAGAGATGAAAAGTGCCAGCACTAAAAGCTGTTGCTAGCCAGCACCCTTCCTTGGAAGCGCTTTTGTAGGCCTAAGAAGACTGGGGCTCTGGGCTTCTCTAGCCACCTAATCTTCTGCTCATCCTCTCGCGCACTCTAAAGAGAGCTCAGGTGAGAAATTGCAAACGTCGAGCAATTGCTCAGAGATGAAAAGTGCCAGCACTGAAAGCTGTTGCTAGCCAGCACCCTTCCTTGGAAGCGCTTTTGTAGGCCTAAGAAGACTGGGGCTCTGGGCTTCTCTAGCCACCTATTCTTCTGCTCATCCTCTCGCGCACTCTAAAGAGAGCTCAGGTGAGAAATTGCAAACGTCGAGCAATTGCTCAGAGATGAAAAGTGCCAGCACTGAAAGCTGTTGCTAGCCAGCACCCTTCCTTGGAAGTGCTTTCACAGGCGCAGCAACACTGGGGCTTTGCGCTTCTCTACCCACCAAACGTCACGGTCCTTCTCTTTCCGTCTCGTAGACACGAGCTGAGAAATTGCAAACGTCGAGCAAATGCTCAGCGATGAAAAGTGCCAGCACTGAAAGCTGTTGCTAGCCAGCACCCTTCCTTGGAAGCACTTTTGTAGCCCTAAGAACACTGGGGCTCTGGGCTTCTTTAGCCACCTAATCTTCTGCTCATCCTCTCGCGCACTCTAAAGAGAGCTCAGATGAGAAATAGCAAACGTCGAGCAATTGCTCAGAGATGAAAAGTGCAGGCACTGAAAGCTGTTGCTAGCCAGCACCCTTCCTTGGAAGCGCTTTCACAGGCACAGCAACACTGGGGCTTTGCGCTTCTCTACCCACCAAACGTCACTGTCATTCTCGTTCCGTCTCGTAGACACGAGCTGAGAAATTGCAAACGTCGAGCAATTGCTCAGAGATGAAAAGTGCCAGCACTGAAAGCTGTTGCTAGCCAGCACCCTTCCTTGGAAGCGCTTTAGTAGGCCTAAGAACACTGGGGCTCTGGGCTTCTCTAGCCACCTAATCTTCTGCTCATCCTCTCGCGCACTCTAAAGAGAGCTCAGGTGAGAAATTGCAAACGTCCAGCAATTGCTCAGAGATGAAAAGTGCCAGCACTGAAAGCTGTTGCTAGCCAGCACCCTTCCTTGGAAGTGTTTTCACAGGCGCAGTAACACTGGGGCTTTGCGCTTCTCTACCCACCAAACGTCACGGTCCTTCTCTTTCCGTCTCGTAGACACGAGGTGAGAAATTGCAAACGTCGAGCAATTGCTCAGAGATGAAAAGTGCCAGCACTGAAAGCTGTTGCTAGCCAGCACCCTTCCTTGGAAGCGCTTTTGTAGGCCTAAGAAGACTGGGGCTCTGGGCTTCTCTAGCCACCAAACGTCACGGTCCTTCTCTTTCCGTCTCGTAGACACGAGGTGAGAAATTGCAAATGTCCAGCAATTGCTCAGCGATGAAAAGTGCCAGCACTGAAAGCTGTTGCTAGCCAGCACCCTTCCTTGGAAGCGCTTTTGTAGGCCTAAGAAGACTGGGGCTCTGGGCTTCTCTAGCCACCTAATCTTCTGCTCATCCTCTCGCGCAGTCTAAAGAGAGCTCAGGTGAGAAATTGCAAATGTCCAGCAATTGCTCAGAGATGAAAAGTGCCAGCACTGAAAGCTCTTGCTAGCCAGCACCCTTCCTTGGAAGCGCTTTTGTAGCCCTAGAACACTGGGGCTTTGCGCTTCTCTAGCCACCAAACGTCACGGTCCTTCTCTTTCCGTCTCGTAGACACGAGCTGAGAAATTGCAAACGTCGAGCAATTGCTCAGCGATGAAAAGTGCCAGCACTGAAAGCTGTTGCTAGCCAGCACCCTTCCTTGGAAGCGCTTTTGTAGGCCTAAGAACACTGGGGCTCTGGCTTCTCTAGCCACCAAACGTCACGGTCCTTCTCTTTCCGTCTCATAGACACGAGGTGAGAAATTGCAAACGTCGAGCAATTGCTCAGAGATGAAAAGTGCCAGCACTGAAAGCTGTTGCTAGCCAGCACCCTTCCTTGGAAGCGCTTTCACAGGCGCAGTAACACTGGGGCTTTGCGCTTCTCTACCCACCAAACGTCACGGTCCTTCTCTTTCCGTCTCGTAGACACGAGCTGAGAAATTGCAAACGTCGAGCAATTGCTCAGAGATGAAAAGTGCCAGCACTGCAAGCTGTTGCTAGCCAGCACCCTTCCTTGGAAGCGCTTTTGTAGGCCTAAGAAGACTGGGGCTCTGGGCTTCTCTAGCCACCTAATCTTCGGCTCATCCTCTCGCGCACTCTAAAGAGAGCTCAGGTGAGAAATTGCAAACGTCGAGCAATTGCTCAGAGATGAAAAGTGCCAGCACTGAAAGCTGTTGCTAGCCAGCCCCCTTCCTTGGAAGCGCTTTTGTAGGCCTAAGAAGACTGGGGCTCTGGGCTTCTCTAGCCACCTAATCTTCTGCTCATCCTCTCGCGCACTCTAAAGAGAGCTCAGGTGAGAAATTGCAAACGTCGAGCAATTGCTCAGAGATGAAAAGTGCCAGCACTGAAAGCTGTTGCTAGCCAGCCCCCTTCCTTGGAAGCGCTTTTGTAGGCCTAAGAAGACTGGGGCTCTGGGCTTCTCTAGCCACCTAATCTTCTGCTCATCCTCTCGCGCACTCTAAAGAGAGCTCAGGTGAGAAATTGCAAACGTCGAGCAATTGCTCAGAGATGAAAAGTGCCAGCACTGAAAGCTGTTGCTAGCCAGCACCCTTCCTTGGAAGCGCTTTTGTAGGCCTAAGAAGACTGGGGCTCTGGGCTTCTCTAGCCACCTAATCTTCTGCTCATCCTCTCGCGCAGTCTAAAGAGAGCTCAGGTGAGAAATTGCAAACGTCGAGCAATTGCTCAGAGATGAAAAGTGCCAGCACTGAAAGCTGTTGCTAGCCAGCACCCTTCCTTGGAAGCGCTTTTGTAGGCCTAAGAAGACTGGGGCTCTGGGCTTCTCTAGCCACCTAATCTTCTGCTCATCCTCTCGCGCACTCTAAAGAGAGCTCAGGTGAGAAATTGCAAACGTCGAGCAATTGCTCAGAGATGAAAAGTGCCAGCACTGAAAGCTGTTGCTAGCCAGCCCCCTTCCTTGGAAGCGCTTTTGTAGGCCTAAGAAGACTGGGGCTCTGGGCTTCTCTAGCCACCTAATCTTCTGCTCATCCTCTCGCGCACTCTAAAGAGAGCTCAGGTGAGAAATTGCAAACGTCGAGCAATTGCTCAGAGATGAAAAGTGCAGGCACTGAAAGCTGTTGCTAGCCAGCACCCTTCCTTGGAAGCGCTTTCACAGGCGCAGCAACACTGGGGCTTTGCGCTTCTCTACCCACCAAACGTCACTGTCATTCTCGTTCCGTCTCGTAGACACGAGCTGAGAAATTGCAAACGTCGAGCAATTGCTCAGAGATGAAAAGTGCCAGCACTGAAAGCTGTTGCTAGCCAGCACCCTTCCTTGGAAGCGCTTTAGTAGGCCTAAGAACACTGGGGCTCTTGGCTTCTTTAGCCACCTAATCTTCTGCTCATCCTCTCGCGCACTCTAAAGAGAGCTCAGGTGAGAAATTGCAAACGTCGAGCAATTGCTCAGAGATGAAAAGTGCCAGCACTGAAAGCTGTTGCTAGCCAGCACCCTTCCTTGGAAGCGTTTTCACAGGCGCAGTAACACTGGGGCTTTGCGCTTCTCTAGCCACCAAACGTCACGGTCCTTCTCTTTCCGTCTCATAGACACGAGGTGAGAAATTGCAAACGTCGAGCAATTGCTCAGAGATGAAAAGTGCCAGCACTGAAAGCTGTTGCTAGCCAGCACCCTTCCTTGGAAGCGCTTTTGTAGGCCTAAGAACACTGGGGCTCTGGCTTCTCTAGCCACCAAACGTCACGGTCCTTCTCTTTCCGTCTCGTAGACACGAGCTGAGAAATTGCAAATGTCCAGCAATTGCTCAGCGATGAAAAGTGCCAGCACTGAAAGCTGTTGCTAGCCAGCACCCTTCCTTGGAAGCGCTTTTGTAGGCCTAAGAACACTGGGGCTCTGGGCTTCTCTAGCCACCTAATCTTCTGCTCATCCTCTCGCGCACTCTAAAGAGAGCTCAGGTGAGAAATTGCAAATGTCCAGCAATTGCTCAGAGATGAAAAGTGCCAGCACTGAAAGCTCTTGCTAGCCAGCACCCTTCCTTGGAAGCGCTTTTGTAGCCCTAGAACACTGGGGCTTTGCGCTTCTCTAGCCACCAAACGTCACGGTCCTTCTCTTTCCGTCTCGTAGACACGAGCTGAGAAATTGCAAACGTCGAGCAATTGCTCAGAGATGAAAAGTGCCAGCACTGAAAGCTGTTGCTAGCCAGCACCCTTCCTTGGAAGCGCTTTTGTAGGCCTAAGAAGACTGGGGCTCTGGCTTCTCTACCCACCAAACGTCACGGTCCTTCTCTTTCCGTCTCATAGACACGAGGTGAGAAATTGCAAATGTCGAGCAATTGCTCAGAGATGAAAAGTGCCAGCACTGAAAGCTCTTGCTAGCCAGCACCCTTCCTTGGAAGCGCTTTCACAGGCGCAGCAACACTGGGGCTTTGCGCTTCTCTACCCACCAAGCATCACGGTCATTCTCTTTCCGTCTCGTAGACGCGAGCTGAGAAATTGCAAACGTCGAGCAATTGCTCAGCGATGAAAAGTGCCAGCACTGAAAGCTGTTGCTAGCCAGCCCCCTTCCTTGGAAGCGCTTTTGTAGGCCTAAGAACACTGGGGCTCTGGGCTTCTCTAGCCACCTAATCTTCTGCTCATCCTCTCGCGCACTCTAAAGAGAGCTCAGGTGAGAAATTGCAAACGTCGAGCAATTGCTCAGAGATGAAAAGTGCCAGCACTGAAAGCTGTTGCTAGCCAGCACCCTTCCTTGGAAGCGCTTTCACAGGCGCAGCAACACTGGGGCTTTGCGCTTCTCTAGCCACCAAACGTCACGGTCATTCTCTTTCCGTCTCGTAGACACGAGCTGAGAAATTGCAAACGTCGAGCAATTGCTCAGAGATGAAAAGTGCCAGCACTGAAAGCTGTTGCTAGCCAGCACCCTTCCTTGGAAGCGCTTTTGTAGGCATAAGAACACTGGGGCTCTGGGCTTCTCTAGCCACCAAACGTCACGGTCCTTCTCTTTCCGTCTCGTAGACACGAGGTGAGAAATTGCAAACGTCGAGCAATTGCTCAGAGATGAAAAGTGCCAGCACTGAAAGCTGTTGCTAGCCAGCACCCTTCCTTGGAAGCGCTTTTGTAGACCTAAGAACACTGGGGCTCTGGGCTTCTCTAGCCACCTAATCTTCTGCTCATCCTCTCGCGCAGTCTAAAGAGAGCTCAGGTGAGAAATTGCAAACGTCGAGCAATTGCTCAGCGATGAAAAGTGCCAGCACTGAAAGCTGTTGCTAGCCAGCACCCTTCCTTGGAAGCGCTTTCAGAGGCGCAGTAACACTGGGGCTTTGCGCTTCTCTAGCCACCAAATGTCACGGTCCTTCTCTTTCCGTCTCGTAGACACGAGGTGAGAAATTGCAAACGTCGAGCAATTGCTCAGAGATGAAAAGTGCCAGCACTGAAAGCTGTTGCTAGCCAGCCCCCTTCCTTGGAAGCGCTTTTGTAGGCCTAAGAAGACTGGGGCTCTTGGCTTCTCTAGCCACCTAATCTTCGGCTCATCCTCTCGCGCACTCTAAAGAGAGCTCAGATGAGAAATTGCAAACGTCGAGCAATTGCTCAGAGATGAAAAGTGCCAGCACTGAAAGCTGTTGCTAGCCAGCACCCTTCCTTGGAAGCGCTTTTGTAGGCCTAAGAAGACTGGGGCTCTGGGCTTCTCTAGCCACCTAATCTTCTGCTCATCCTCTCGCGCAGTCTAAAGAGAGCTCAGGTGAGAAATTGCAAACGTCGAGCAATTGCTCAGAGATGAAAAGTGCCAGCACTGAAAGCTGTTGCTAGCCAGCCCCCTTCCTTGGAAGCGCTTTTGTAGGCCTAAGAAGACTGGGGCTCTGGGCTTCTCTAGCCACCTAATCTTCTGCTCATCCTCTCGCGCACTCTAAAGAGAGCTCAGGTGAGAAATTGCAAACGTCGAGCAATTGCTCAGAGATGAAAAGTGCCAGCACTGAAAGCTGTTGCTAGCCAGCCCCCTTCCTTGGAAGCGCTTTTGTAGGCCTAAGAAGACTGGGGCTCTGGGCTTCTCTAGCCACCTAATCTTCTGCTCATCCTCTCGCGCACTCTAAAGAGAGCTCAGGTGAGAAATTGCAAACGTCGAGCAATTGCTCAGAGATGAAAAGTGCCAGCACTAAAAGCTGTTGCTAGCCAGCACCCTTCCTTGGAAGCGCTTTTGTAGGCCTAAGAAGACTGGGGCTCTGGGCTTCTCTAGCCACCTAATCTTCTGCTCATCCTCTCGCGCACTCTAAAGAGAGCTCAGGTGAGAAATTGCAAACGTCGAGCAATTGCTCAGAGATGAAAAGTGCCAGCACTGAAAGCTGTTGCTAGCCAGCACCCTTCCTTGGAAGCGCTTTTGTAGGCCTAAGAACACTGGGGCTCTGGGCTTCTCTAGCCACCTAATCTTCTGCTCATCCTCTCGCGCACTCTAAAGAGAGCTCAGGTGAGAAATTGCAAACGTCGAGCAATTGCTCAGCGATGAAAAGTGCCAGCACTGAAAGCTCTTGCTAGCCAGCACCCTTCCTTGGAAGCGCTTTCACAGGCGCTGTAACACTGGGGCTTTGCGCTTCTCTAGCCACCAAACGTCACGGTCCTTCTCTTTCCGTCTCGTAGACACGAGCTGAGAAATTGCAAACGTCGAGCAATTGCTCAGCGATGAAAAGTGCCAGCACTGAAAGCTGTTGCTAGCCAGCACCCTTCCTTGGAAGCGCTTTTGTAGGCCTAAGAACACTGGGGCTCTGGCTTCTCTAGCCACCAAACGTCACGGTCCTTCTCTTTCCGTCTCATAGACACGAGGTGAGAAATTGCAAACGTCGAGCAATTGCTCAGAGATGAAAAGTGCCAGCACTGAAAGCTGTTGCTAGCCAGCACCCTTCCTTGGAAGCGCTTTCACAGGCGCAGTAACACTGGGGCTTTGCGCTTCTCTACCCACCAAACGTCACGGTCCTTCTCTTTCCGTCTCGTAGACACGAGCTGAGAAATTGCAAACGTCGAGCAATTGCTCAGAGATGAAAAGTGCCAGCACTGAAAGCTGTTGCTAGCCAGCCCCCTTCCTTGGAAGCGCTTTTGTAGGCCTAAGAACCCTGGGGCTCTGGGCTTCTCTAGCCACCTAATCTTCTGCTCAACCTCTCGCGCACTCTAAAGAGAGCTCAGGTGAGAAATTGCAAACGTCGAGCAATTGCTCAGAGATGAAAAGTGCCAGCACTGAAAGCTCTTGCTAGCCAGCACCCTTCCTTGGAAGCGCTTTTGTAGGCCTAAGAAGACTGGGGCTCTGGGCTTCTCTAGCCACCTAATCTTCTGCTCATCCTCTCGCGCACTCTAAAGAGAGCTCAGGTGAGAAATTGCAAACGTCGAGCAATTGCTCAGAGATGAAAAGTGCCAGCACTGAAAGCTCTTGCTAGCCAGCCCCCTTCCTTGGAAGCGCTTTTGTAGGCCTAAGAAGACTGGGGCTCTGGGCTTCTCTAGCCACCTAATCTTCTGCTCATCCTCTCGCGCAGTCTAAAGAGAGCTCAGGTGAGAAATTGCAAACGTCGAGCAATTGCTCAGAGATGAAAAGTGCCAGCACTAAAAGCTGTTGCTAGCCAGCACCCTTCCTTGGAAGCGCTTTTGTAGGCCTAAGAAGACTGGGGCTCTGGGCTTCTCTAGCCACCTAATCTTCTGCTCATCCTCTCGCGCACTCTAAAGAGAGCTCAGGTGAGAAATTGCAAACGTCGAGCAATTGCTCAGAGATGAAAAGTGCCAGCACTGAAAGCTGTTGCTAGCCAGCACCCTTCCTTGGAAGCGCTTTTGTAGGCCTAAGAACACTGGGGCTCTGGGCTTCTCTAGCCACCTAATCTTCTGCTCATCCTCTCGCGCACTCTAAAGAGAGCTCAGGTGAGAAATTGCAAACGTCGAGCAATTGCTCAGCGATGAAAAGTGCCAGCACTGAAAGCTGTTGCTAGCCAGCACCCTTCCTTGGAAGCGCTTTCACAGGCACAGCAACACTGGGGCTTTGCGCTTCTCTAGCCACCAAATGTCACGGTCCTTCTCTTTCCGTCTCGTAGACACGAGCTGAGAAATTGCAAACGTCGAGCAAATGCTCAGCGATGAAAAGTGCCAGCACTGAAAGCTGTTGCTAGCCAGCACCCTTCCTTGGAAGCACTTTTGTAGCCCTAAGAACACTGGGGCTCTGGGCTTCTTTAGCCACCTAATCTTCTGCTCATCCTCTCGCGCACTCTAAAGAGAGCTCAGATGAGAAATTGCAAACGTCGAGCAATTGCTCAGAGATGAAAAGTGCAGGCACTGAAAGCTGTTGCTAGCCAGCACCCTTCCTTGGAAGCGCTTTCACAGGCGCAGCAACACTGGGGCTTTGCGCTTCTCTACCCACCAAACGTCACTGTCATTCTCGTTCCATCTCGTAGACACGAGCTGAGAAATTGCAAACGTCGAGCAATTGCTCAGAGATGAAAAGTGCCAGCACTGAAAGCTGTTGCTAGCCAGCACCCTTCCTTGGAAGCGCTTTAGTAGGCCTAAGAACACTGGGGCTCTTGGCTTCTTTAGCCACCTAATCTTCTGCTCATCCTCTCGCGCACTCTAAAGAGAGCTCAGGTGAGAAATTGCAAACGTCCAGCAATTGCTCAGAGATGAAAAGTGCCAGCACTGAAAGCTGTTGCTAGCCAGCACCCTTCCTTGGAAGCGTTTTCACAGGCGCAGTAACACTGGGGCTTTGCGCTTCTCTAGCCACCAAACGTCACGGTCCTTCTCTTTCCGTCTCGTAGACACGAGCTGAGAAATTGCAAACGTCGAGCAATTGCTCAGAGATGAAAAGTGCCAGCACTGAAAGCTGTTGCTAGCCAGCACCCTTCCTTGGAAGCGCTTTTGTAGGCCTAAGAACACTGGGGCTCTGGCTTCTCTAGCCACCAAACGTCACGGTCCTTCTCTTTCCGTCTCGTAGACACGAGGTGAGAAATTGCAAATGTCCAGCAATTGCTCAGCGATGAAAAGTGCCAGCACTGAAAGCTGTTGCTAGCCAGCACCCTTCCTTGGAAGCGCTTTTGTAGGCCTAAGAACACTGGGGCTCTGGGCTTCTCTAGCCACCTAATCTTCTGCTCATCCTCTCGCGCAGTCTAAAGAGAGCTCAGGTGAGAAATTGCAAATGTCCAGCAATTGCTCAGAGATGAAAAGTGCCAGCACTGAAAGCTCTTGCTAGCCAGCACCCTTCCTTGGAAGCGCTTTTGTAGCCCTAGAACACTGGGGCTTTGCGCTTCTCTAGCCACCAAACGTCACGGTCCTTCTCTTTCCGTCTCGTAGACACGAGCTGAGAAATTGCAAACGTCGAGCAATTGCTCAGAGATGAAAAGTGCCAGCACTGAAAGCTGTTGCTAGCCAGCACCCTTCCTTGGAAGCGCTTTTGTAGGCCTAAGAAGACTGGGGCTCTGGGCTTCTCTAGCCACCTAATCTTCTGCTCATCCTCTCGCGCAGTCTAAAGAGAGCTCAGGTGAGAAATTGCAAACGTCGAGCAATTGCTCAGAGATGAAAAGTGCCAGCACTGAAAGCTGTTGCTAGCCAGCACCCTTCCTTGGAAGCGCTTTCACAGGCGCAGCAACACTGGGGCTTTGCGCTTCTCTAGCCACCAAACGTCACGGTCATTCTCTTTCCGTCTCGTAGACACGAGCTGAGAAATTGCAAACGTTGAGCAATTGCTCAGAGATGAAAAGTGCCAGCACTGAAAGCTGTTGCTAGCCAGCCCCCTTCCTTGGAAGCGCTTTTGTAGGCCTAAGAACACTGGGGCTCTGGGCTTCTCTAGCCACCAAACGTCACGGTCCTTCTCTTTCCGTCTCGTAGACACGAGGTGAGAAATTGCAAACGTCGAGCAATTGCTCAGAGATGAAAAGTGCCAGCACTGAAAGCTGTTGCTAGCCAGCCCCCTTCCTTGGAAGCGCTTTTGTAGGCCTAAGAACACTGGGGCTCTGGGCTTCTCTAGCCACCTAATCTTCTGCTCATCCTCTCGCGCAGTCTAAAGAGAGCTCAGGTGAGAAATTGCAAACGTCGAGCAATTGCTCAGCGATGAAAAGTGCCAGCACTGAAAGCTGTTGCTAGCCAGCACCCTTCCTTGGAAGCGCTTTCAGAGGCGCAGTAACACTGGGGCTTTGCGCTTCTCTAGCCACCAAATGTCACGGTCCTTCTCTTTCCGTCTCGTAGACACGAGGTGAGAAATTGCAAACGTCGAGCAATTGCTCAGAGATGAAAAGTGCCAGCACTGAAAGCTGTTGCTAGCCAGCCCCCTTCCTTGGAAGCGCTTTTGTAGGCCTAAGAAGACTGGGGCTCTTGGCTTCTCTAGCCACCTAATCTTCTGCTCATCCTCTCGCGCACTCTAAAGAGAGCTCAGATGAGAAATTGCAAACGTCGAGCAATTGCTCAGAGATGAAAAGTGCCAGCACTGAAAGCTGTTGCTAGCCAGCACCCTTCCTTGGAAGCGCTTTTGTAGGCCTAAGAAGACTGGGGCTCTGGGCTTCTCTAGCCACCTAATCTTCTGCTCATCCTCTCGCGCACTCTAAAGAGAGCTCAGGTGAGAAATTGCAAACGTCGAGCAATTGCTCAGAGATGAAAAGTGCCAGCACTGAAAGCTGTTGCTAGCCAGCACCCTTCCTTGGAAGCGCTTTTGTAGGCCTAAGAAGACTGGGGCTCTGGGCTTCTCTAGCCACCTAATCTTCTGCTCATCCTCTCGCGCACTCTAAAGAGAGCTCAGGTGAGAAATTGCAAACGTCGAGCAATTGCTCAGCGATGAAAAGTGCCAGCACTGAAAGCTCTTGCTAGCCAGCACCCTTCCTTGGAAGCGCTTTCACAGGCGCTGTAACACTGGGGCTCTGGGCTTCTCTAGCCACCAAACGTCACGGTCCTTCTCTTTCCGTCTCGTAGACACGAGCTGAGAAATTGCAAACGTCGAGCAATTGCTCAGAGATGAAAAGTGCAGGCACTGAAAGCTGTTGCTAGCCAGCACCCTTCCTTGGAAGCGCTTTCACAGGCACAGCAACACTGGGGCTTTGCGCTTCTCTACCCACCAAACGTCACTGTCATTCTCGTTCCGTCTCGTAGACACGAGCTGAGAAATTGCAAACGTCGAGCAATTGCTCAGAGATGAAAAGTGCCAGCACTGCAAGCTGTTGCTAGCCAGCACCCTTCCTTGGAAGCGCTTTTGTAGGCCTAAGAAGACTGGGGCTCTGGGCTTCTCTAGCCACCAAACGTCACGGTCCTTCTCTTTCCGTCTCGTAGACACGAGGTGAGAAATTGCAAACGTCGAGCAATTGCTCAGAGATGAAAAGTGCAGGCACTGAAAGCTGTTGCTAGCCAGCACCCTTCCTTGGAAGCGCTTTCACAGGCACAGCAACACTGGGGCTTTGCGCTTCTCTACCCACCAAACGTCACTGTCATTCTCGTTCCGTCTCGTAGACACGAGCTGAGAAATTGCAAACGTCGAGCAATTGCTCAGAGATGAAAAGTGCCAGCACTGAAAGCTGTTGCTAGCCAGCACCCTTCCTTGGAAGCGCTTTAGTAGGCCTAAGAACACTGGGGCTCTTGGCTTCTTTAGCCACCTAATCTTCTGCTCATCCTCTCGCGCACTCTAAAGAGAGCTCAGGTGAGAAATTGCAAACGTCGAGCAATTGCTCAGAGATGAAAAGTGCCAGCACTGAAAGCTGTTGCTAGCCAGCACCCTTCCTTGGAAGCGTTTTCACAGGCGCAGTAACACTGGGGCTTTGCGCTTCTCTACCCACCAAACGTCACGGTCCTTCTCTTTCCGTCTCGTAGACACGAGCTGAGAAATTGCAAACGTCGAGCAATTGCTCAGAGATGAAAAGTGCCAGCACTGCAAGCTGTTGCTAGCCAGCACCCTTCCTTGGAAGCGCTTTTGTAGGCCTAAGAAGACTGGGGCTCTGGGCTTCTCTAGCCACCAAACGTCACGGTCCTTCTCTTTCCGTCTCGTAGACACGAGGTGAGAAATTGCAAATGTCCAGCAATTGCTCAGCGATGAAAAGTGCCAGCACTGAAAGCTGTTGCTAGCCAGCACCCTTCCTTGGAAGCGCTTTTGTAGGCCTAAGAACACTGGGGCTCTGGGCTTCTCTAGCCACCTAATCTTCTGCTCATCCTCTCGCGCAGTCTAAAGAGAGCTCAGGTGAGAAATTGCAAATGTCCAGCAATTGCTCAGCGATGAAAAGTGCCAGCACTGAAAGCTCTTGCTAGCCAGCACCCTTCCTTGGAAGCGCTTTTGTAGCCCTAGAACACTGGGGCTTTGCGCTTCTCTAGCCACCAAACGTCACGGTCCTTCTCTTTCCGTCTCGTAGACACGAGCTGAGAAATTGCAAACGTCGAGCAATTGCTCAGAGATGAAAAGTGCCAGCACTGAAAGCTGTTGCTAGCCAGCACCCTTCCTTGGAAGCGCTTTTGTAGGCCTAAGAACACTGGGGCTCTGGCTTCTCTACCCACCAAACGTCACGGTCCTTCTCTTTCCGTCTCATAGACACGAGGTGAGAAATTGCAAACGTCGAGCAATTGCTCAGAGATGAAAAGTGCCAGCACTGAAAGCTGTTGCTAGCCAGCACCCTTCCTTGGAAGCGCTTTCACAGGCGCAGTAACACTGGGGCTTTGCGCTTCTCTACCCACCAAACGTCACGGTCCTTCTCTTTCCGTCTCGTAGACACGAGCTGAGAAATTGCAAACGTCGAGCAATTGCTCAGAGATGAAAAGTGCCAGCACTGAAAGCTGTTGCTAGCCAGCACCCTTCCTTGGAAGCGCTTTTGTAGGCCTAAGAAGACTGGGGCTCTGGGCTTCTCTAGCCACCTAATCTTCTGCTCATCCTCTCGCGCACTCTAAAGAGAGCTCAGGTGAGAAATTGCAAACGTCGAGCAATTGCTCAGAGATGAAAAGTGCCAGCACTGAAAGCTGTTGCTAGCCAGCACCCTTCCTTGGAAGCGCTTTTGTAGGCCTAAGAAGACTGGGGCTCTGGGCTTCTCTAGCCACCTAATCTTCTGCTCATCCTCTCGCGCACTCTAAAGAGAGCTCAGGTGAGAAATTGCAAACGTCGAGCAATTGCTCAGAGATGAAAAGTGCCAGCACTGAAAGCTGTTGCTAGCCAGCACCCTTCCTTGGAAGCGCTTTAGTAGGCCTAAGAACACTGGGGCTCTGGGCTTCTCTAGCCACCTAATCTTCTGCTCATCCTCTCGCGCACTCTAAAGAGAGCTCAGGTGAGAAATTGCAAACGTCGAGCAATTGCTCAGCGATGAAAAGTGCCAGCACTGAAAGCTCTTGCTAGCCAGCACCCTTCCTTGGAAGCGCTTTCACAGGCACAGCAACACTGGGGCTTTGCGCTTCTCTAGCCACCAAACGTCACGGTCCTTCTCTTTCCGTCTCGTAGACACGAGGTGAGAAATTGCAAATGTCCAGCAATTGCTCAGCGATGAAAAGTGCCAGCACTGAAAGCTGTTGCTAGCCAGCACCCTTCCTTGGAAGCGCTTTTGTAGGCCTAAGAACACTGGGGCTCTGGGCTTCTCTAGCCACCTAATCTTCTGCTCATCCTCTCGCGCAGTCTAAAGAGAGCTCAGGTGAGAAATTGCAAATGTCCAGCAATTGCTCAGAGATGAAAAGTGCCAGCACTGAAAGCTCTTGCTAGCCAGCACCCTTCCTTGGAAGCGCTTTTGTAGCCCTAGAACACTGGGGCTTTGCGCTTCTCTAGCCACCAAACGTCACGGTCCTTCTCTTTCCGTCTCGTAGACACGAGCTGAGAAATTGCAAACGTCGAGCAATTGCTCAGAGATGAAAAGTGCCAGCACTGAAAGCTGTTGCTAGCCAGCACCCTTCCTTGGAAGCGCTTTTGTAGGCCTAAGAACACTGGGGCTCTGGCTTCTCTAGCCACCAAACGTCACGGTCCTTCTCTTTCCGTCTCATAGACACGAGGTGAGAAATTGCAAACGTCGAGCAATTGCTCAGAGATGAAAAGTGCCAGCACTGAAAGCTCTTGCTAGCCAGCACCCTTCCTTGGAAGCGCTTTCACAGGCGCAGTAACACTGGGGCTTTGCGCTTCTCTACCCACCAAACGTCACGGTCCTTCTCTTTCCGTCTCGTAGACACGAGCTGAGAAATTGCAAACGTCGAGCAATTGCTCAGAGATGAAAAGTGCCAGCACTGAAAGCTGTTGCTAGCCAGCACCCTTCCTTGGAAGCGCTTTTGTAGGCCTAAGAACACTGGGGCTCTGGGCTTCTCTAGCCACCTCATCTTCTGCTCATCCTCTCGCGCACTCTAAAGAGAGCTCAGATGAGAAATTGCAAACGTCGAGCAATTGCTCAGAGATGAAAAGTGCCAGCACTGAAAGCTGTTGCTAGCCAGCCCCCTTCCTTGGAAGCGCTTTTGTAGGCCTAAGAAGACTGGGGCTCTGGGCTTCTCTAGGCACCTAATCTTCTGCTCATCCTCTCGCGCACTCTAAAGAGAGCTCAGGTGAGAAATTGCAAACGTCGAGCAATTGCTCAGAGATGAAAAGTGCCAGCACTGAAAGCTGTTGCTAGCCAGCACCCTTCCTTGGAAGCGCTTTAGTAGGCCTAAGAAGACTGGGGCTCTGGGCTTCTCTAGCCACCTAATCTTCTGCTCATCCTCTCGCGCACTCTAAAGAGAGCTCAGGTGAGAAATTGCAAACGTCGAGCAATTGCTCAGAGATGAAAAGTGCCAGCACTGAAAGCTGTTGCTAGCCAGCCCCCTTCCTTGGAAGCGCTTTAGTAGGCCTAAGAACACTGGGGCTCTTGGCTTCTTTAGCCACCTAATCTTCTGCTCATCCTCTCGCGCAGTCTAAAGAGAGCTCAGGTGAGAAATTGCAAACGTCGAGCAATTGCTCAGAGATGAAAAGTGCCAGCACTGAAAGCTGTTGCTAGCCAGCACCCTTCCTTGGAAGCGCTTTTGTAGGCCTAAGAACACTGGGGCTCTGGCTTCTCTAGCCACCAAACGTCACGGTCCTTCTCTTTCCGTCTGGTAGACACGAGGTGAGAAATTGCAAACGTCGAGCAATTGCTCAGAGATGAAAAGTGCCAGCACTGAAAGCTGTTGCTAGCCAGCACCCTTCCTTGGAAGCGCTTTCACAGGCGCAGTAACACTGGGGCTTTGCGCTTCTCTGCCCACCAAACGTCACGGTCCTTCTCTTTCCGTCTCGTAGACACGAGCTGAGAAATTGCAAACGTCGAGCAATTGCTCAGAGATGAAAAGTGCCAGCACTGAAAGCTGTTGCTAGCCAGCACCCTTCCTTGGAAGCGCTTTTGTAGGCCTAAGAACCCTGGGGCTCTGGGCTTCTCTAGCCACCTAATCTTCTGCTCATCCTCTCGCGCACTCTAAAGAGAGCTCAGATGAGAAATTGCAAACGTCGAGCAATTGCTCAGAGATGAAAAGTGCCAGCACTGAAAGCTGTTGCTAGCCAGCCCCCTTCCTTGGAAGCGCTTTTGTAGGCCTAAGAAGACTGGGGCTCTGGGCTTCTCTAGCCACCTAATCTTCTGCTCATCCTCTCGCGCAGTCTAAAGAGAGCTCAGGTGAGAAATTGCAAACGTCGAGCAATTGCTCAGAGATGAAAAGTGCCAGCACTGAAAGCTGTTGCTAGCCAGCCCCCTTCCTTGGAAGCGCTTTTGTAGGCCTAAGAAGACTGGGGCTCTGGGCTTCTCTAGCCACCTAATCTTCTGCTCATCCTCTCGCGCACTCTAAAGAGAGCTCAGGTGAGAAATTGCAAACGTCGAGCAATTGCTCAGAGATGAAAAGTGCCAGCACTGAAAGCTGTTGCTAGCCAGCCCCCTTCCTTGGAAGCGCTTTAGTAGGCCTAAGAACACTGGGGCTCTGGGCTTCTCTAGCCACCTAATCTTCTGCTCATCCTCTCGCGCAGTCTAAAGAGAGCTCAGGTGAGAAATTGCAAACGTCGAGCAATTGCTCAGCGATGAAAAGTGCCAGCACTGAAAGCTGTTGCTAGCCAGCACCCTTCCTTGGAAGCGCTTTAGTAGGCCTAAGAACACTGGGGCTCTGGGCTTCTCTAGCCACCTAATCTTCTGCTCATCCTCTCGCGCACTCTAAAGAGAGCTCAGGTGAGAAATTGCAAACGTCGAGCAATTGCTCAGAGATGAAAAGTGCCAGCACTGAAAGCTGTTGCTAGCCAGCACCCTTCCTTGGAAGCGCTTTAGTAGGCCTAAGAACACTGGGGCTCTGGGCTTCTCTAGCCACCTAATCTTCTGCTCATCCTCTCGCGCACTCTAAAGAGAGCTCAGGTGAGAAATTGCAAACGTCGAGCAATTGCTCAGAGATGAAAAGTGCCAGCACTGAAAGCTCTTGCTAGCCAGCCCCCTTCCTTGGAAGCGCTTTCACAGGCACAGCAACACTGGGGCTTTGCGCTTCTCTAGCCACCAAACGTCACGGTCCTTCTCTTTCCGTCTCGTAGACACGAGGTGAGAAATTGCAAATGTCCAGCAATTGCTCAGCGATGAAAAGTGCCAGCACTGAAAGCTGTTGCTAGCCAGCACCCTTCCTTGGAAGCGCTTTTGTAGGCCTAAGAAGACTGGGGCTCTGGGCTTCTCTAGCCACCTAATCTTCTGCTCATCCTCTCGCGCAGTCTAAAGAGAGCTCAGGTGAGAAATTGCAAATGTCCAGCAATTGCTCAGAGATGAAAAGTGCCAGCACTGAAAGCTCTTGCTAGCCAGCACCCTTCCTTGGAAGCGCTTTTGTAGCCCTAGAACACTGGGGCTTTGCGCTTCTCTAGCCACCAAACGTCACGGTCCTTCTCTTTCCGTCTCGTAGACACGAGCTGAGAAATTGCAAACGTCGAGCAATTGCTCAGAGATGAAAAGTGCCAGCACTGAAAGCTGTTGCTAGCCAGCACCCTTCCTTGGAAGCGCTTTTGTAGGCCTAAGAACACTGGGGCTCTGGCTTCTCTAGCCACCAAACGTCACGGTCCTTCTCTTTCCGTCTCGTAGACACGAGGTGAGAAATTGCAAACGTCCAGCAATTGCTCAGAGATGAAAAGTGCCAGCACTGAAAGCTGTTGCTAGCCAGCACCCTTCCTTGGAAGCGCTTTCACAGGCGCAGTAACACTGGGGCTTTGCGCTTCTCTACCCACCAAACGTCACGGTCCTTCTCTTTCCGTCTCGTAGACACGAGCTGAGAAATTGCAAACGTCGAGCAATTGCTCAGAGATGAAAAGTGCCAGCACTGAAAGCTGTTGCTAGCCAGCACCCTTCCTTGGAAGCGCTTTTGTAGCCCTAAGAAGACTGGGGCTCTGGGCTTCTCTAGCCACCTAATCTTCGGCTCATCCTCTCGCGCACTCTAAAGAGAGCTCAGATGAGAAATTGCAAACGTCGAGCAATTGCTCAGAGATGAAAAGTGCCAGCACTGAAAGCTGTTGCTAGCCAGCCCCCTTCCTTGGAAGCGCTTTTGTAGGCCTAAGAAGACTGGGGCTCTGGGCTTCTCTAGCCACCTAATCTTCTGCTCATCCTCTCGCGCACTCTAAAGAGAGCTCAGGTGAGAAATTGCAAACGTCGAGCAATTGCTCAGAGATGAAAAGTGCCAGCACTGAAAGCTGTTGCTAGCCAGCCCCCTTCCTTGGAAGCGCTTTTGTAGGCCTAAGAAGACTGGGGCTCTGGGCTTCTCTAGCCACCTAATCTTCTGCTCATCCTCTCGCGCACTCTAAAGAGAGCTCAGGTGAGAAATTGCAAACGTCGAGCAATTGCTCAGAGATGAAAAGTGCCAGCACTGAAAGCTGTTGCTAGCCAGCCCCCTTCCTTGGAAGCGCTTTAGTAGGCCTAAGAACACTGGGGCTCTTGGCTTCTTTAGCCACCTAATCTTCTGCTCATCCTCTCGCGCAGTCTAAAGAGAGCTCAGGTGAGAAATTGCAAACGTCGAGCAATTGCTCAGAGATGAAAAGTGCCAGCACTAAAAGCTGTTGCTAGCCAGCCCCCTTCCTTGGAAGCGCTTTTGTAGGCCTAAGAAGACTGGGGCTCTGGGCTTCTCTAGCCACCTAATCTTCTGCTCATCCTCTCGCGCACTCTAAAGAGAGCTCAGGTGAGAAATTGCAAACGTCGAGCAATTGCTCAGCGATGAAAAGTGCCAGCACTGAAAGCTGTTGCTAGCCAGCACCCTTCCTTGGAAGCGCTTTCACAGGCACAGCAACACTGGGGCTTTGCGCTTCTCTACCCACCAAACGTCACTGTCATTCTCTTTCCGTCTCGTAGACACGAGCTGAGAAATTGCAAACGTCGAGCAATTGTCAGAGATGAAAAGTGCCAGCACTGCAAGCTGTTGCTAGCCAGCACCCTTCCTTGGAAGCACTTTTGTAGCCCTAAGAACACTGGGGCTCTGGGCTTCTTTAGCCACCTAATCTTCTGCTCATCCTCTCGCGCACTCTAAAGAGAGCTCAGGTGAGAAATAGCAAACGTCGAGCAATTGCTCAGAGATGAAAAGTGCAGGCACTGAAAGCTGTTGCTAGCCAGCACCCTTCCTTGGAAGCGCTTTCACAGGCACAGCAACACTAGGGCTTTGCGCTTCTCTACCCACCAAACGTCACTGTCATTCTCGTTCCGTCTCGTAGACACGAGCTGAGAAATTGCAAACGTCGAGCAATTGCTCAGAGATGAAAAGTGCCAGCACTGAAAGCTGTTGCTAGCCAGCACCCTTCCTTGGAAGCGCTTTAGTAGGCCTAAGAACACTGGGGCTCTTGGCTTCTTTAGCCACCTAATCTTCTGCTCATCCTCTCGCGCACTCTAAAGAGAGCTCAGGTGAGAAATTGCAAACGTCCAGCAATTGCTCAGAGATGAAAAGTGCCAGCACTGAAAGCTGTTGCTAGCCAGCACCCTTCCTTGGAAGCGTTTTCACAGGCGCAGTAACACTGGGGCTTTGCGCTTCTCTAGCCACCAAACGTCACGGTCCTTCTCTTTCCGTCTCATAGACACGAGCTGAGAAATTGCAAACGTCGAGCAATTGCTCAGAGATGAAAAGTGCCAGCACTGAAAGCTGTTGCTAGCCAGCACCCTTCCTTGGAAGCGCTTTTGTAGGCCTAAGAACACTGGGGCTCTGGCTTCTCTAGCCACCAAACGTCACGGTCCTTCTCTTTCCGTCTCGTAGACACGAGGTGAGAAATTGCAAATGTCCAGCAATTGCTCAGCGATGAAAAGTGCCAGCACTGAAAGCTGTTGCTAGCCAGCACCCTTCCTTGGAAGCGCTTTTGTAGGCCTAAGAACACTGGGGCTCTGGGCTTCTCTAGCCACCTAATCTTCTGCTCATCCTCTCGCGCAGTCTAAAGAGAGCTCAGGTGAGAAATTGCAAATGTCCAGCAATTGCTCAGAGATGAAAAGTGCCAGCACTGAAAGCTCTTGCTAGCCAGCACCCTTCCTTGGAAGCGCTTTTGTAGCCCTAGAACACTGGGGCTTTGCGCTTCTCTAGCCACCAAACGTCACGGTCCTTCTCTTTCCGTCTCGTAGACACGAGCTGAGAAATTGCAAACGTCGAGCAATTGCTCAGCGATGAAAAGTGCCAGCACTGAAAGCTGTTGCTAGCCAGCACCCTTCCTTGGAAGCGCTTTTGTAGGCCTAAGAACACTGGGGCTCTGGCTTCTCTACCCACCAAACGTCACGGTCCTTCTCTTTCCGTCTCATAGACACGAGGTGAGAGATTGCAAACGTCGAGCAATTGCTCAGAGATGAAAAGTGCCAGCACTGAAAGCTGTTGCTAGCCAGCACCCTTCCTTGGAAGCGCTTTCACAGGCGCAGTAACACTGGGGCTTTGCGCTTCTCTACCCACCAAACGTCACGGTCCTTCTCTTTCCGTCTCGTAGACACGAGCTGAGAAATTGCAAACGTCGAGCAATTGCTCAGAGATGAAAAGTGCCAGCACTGAAAGCTGTTGCTAGCCAGCACCCTTCCTTGGAAGCGCTTTTGTAGGCCTAAGAACCCTGGGGCTCTGGGCTTCTCTAGCCACCTAATCTTCTGCTCAACCTCTCGCGCAGTCTAAAGAGAGCTCAGGTGAGAAATTGCAAATGTCCAGCAATTGCTCAGAGATGAAAAGTGCCAGCACTGAAAGCTGTTGCTAGCCAGCACCCTTCCTTGGAAGCGCTTTTGTAGGCCTAAGAAGACTGGGGCTCTGGGCTTCTCTAGCCACCTAATCTTCTGCTCATCCTCTCGCGCACTCTAAAGAGAGCTCAGATGAGAAATTGCAAACGTCGAGCAATTGCTCAGCGATGAAAAGTGCCAGCACTGAAAGCTGTTGCTAGGCAGCACCCTTCCTTGGAAGCGCTTTCACAGGCGCAGCAACACTGGGGCTTTGCGCTTCTCTACCCACCAAACGTCACGGTCCTTCTCTTTCCGTCTCGTAGACACGAGCTGAGAAATTGCAAACGTCGAGCAATTGCTCAGAGATGAAAAGTGCCAGCACTGAAAGCTGTTGCTAGCCAGCACCCTTCCTTGGAAGCGCTTTTGTAGGCCTAAGAACACTGGGGCTCTGGGCTTCTCTACCCACCAAACGTCACGGTCCTTCTCTTTCCGTCTCGTAGACACGAGCTGAGAAATTGCAAACGTCGAGCAATTGCTCAGAGATGAAAAGTGCCAGCACTGAAAGCTGTTGCTAGCCAGCACCCTTCCTTGGAAGCGCTTTTGTAGACCTAAGAAGACTGGGGCTCTGGGCTTCTCTAGCCACCTAATCTTCTGCTCATCCTCTCGCGCAGTCTAAAGAGAGCTCAGGTGAGAAATTGCAAATGTCCAGCAATTGCTCAGAGATGAAAAGTGCCAGCACTGAAAGCTGTTGCTAGCCAGCACCCTTCCTTGGAAGCGCTTTTGTAGCCCTAGAACACTGGGGCTTTGCGCTTCTCTAGCCACCAAACGTCACGGTCATTCTCTTTCCGTCTGGTAGACACGAGCTGAGAAATTGCAAACGTCGAGCAATTGCTCAGCGATGAAAAGTGCCAGCACTGAAAGCTGTTGCTAGCCAGCACCCTTCCTTGGAAGCGCTTTTGTAGGCCTAAGAACACTGGGGCTCTGGCTTCTCTACCCACCAAACGTCACGGTCCTTCTCTTTCCGTCTCATAGACACGAGGTGAGAAATTGCAAACGTCGAGCAATTGCTCAGAGATGAAAAGTGCCAGCACTGAAAGCTGTTGCTAGCCAGCACCCTTCCTTGGAAGCGCTTTCAGAGGCGCAGCAACACTGGGGCTTTGCGCTTCTCTACCCACCAAGCATCACGGTCATTCTCTTTCTGTCTCGTAGACACGAGCTGAGAAATTGCAAACGTCGAGCAATTGCTCAGCGATGAAAAGTGCCAGCACTGAAAGCTGTTGCTAGCCAGCACCCTTCCTTGGAAGCGCTTTTGTAGCCCTAGAACACTGGGGCTTTGCGCTTCTCTAGCCACCAAACGTCACGGTCCTTCTCTTTCCGTCTCGTAGACACGAGCTGAGAAATTGCAAACGTCGAGCAATTGCTCAGCGATGAAAAGTGCCAGCACTGAAAGCTGTTGCTAGCCAGCACCCTTCCTTGGAAGCGCTTTTGTAGGCCTAAGAACACTGGGGCTCTGGCTTCTCTACCCACCAAACGTCACGGTCCTTCTCTTTCCGTCTCATAGACACGAGGTGAGAAATTGCAAACGTCGAGCAATTGCTCAGAGATGAAAAGTGCCAGCACTGAAAGCTGTTGCTAGCCAGCACCCTTCCTTGGAAGCGCTTTCACAGGCGCAGTAACACTGGGGCTTTGCGCTTCTCTACCCACCAAACGTCACGGTCCTTCTCTTTCCGTCTCGTAGACACGAGCTGAGAAATTGCAAACGTCCAGCAATTGCTCAGCGATGAAAAGTGCCAGCACTGAAAGCTGTTGCTAGCCAGCACCCTTCCTTGGAAGCGCTTTTGTAGACCTAAGAAGACTGGGGCTCTGGGCTTCTCTAGCCACCTAATCTTCTGCTCATCCTCTCGCGCAGTCTAAAGAGAGCTCAGGTGAGAAATTGCAAATGTCCAGCAATTGCTCAGAGATGAAAAGTGCCAGCACTGAAAGCTGTTGCTAGCCAGCACCCTTCCTTGGAAGCGCTTTTGTAGCCCTAGAACACTGGGGCTTTGCGCTTCTCTAGCCACCAAACGTCACGGTCCTTCTCTTTCCGTCTGGTAGACACGAGCTGAGAAATTGCAAACGTCGAGCAATTGCTCAGCGATGAAAAGTGCCAGCACTGAAAGCTGTTGCTAGCCAGCACCCTTCCTTGGAAGCGCTTTTGTAGGCCTAAGAACACTGGGGCTCTGGCTTCTCTACCCACCAAACGTCACGGTCCTTCTCTTTCCGTCTCATAGACACGAGGTGAGAAACTGCAAACGTCGAGCAATTGCTCAGAGATGAAAAGTGCCAGCACTGAAAGCTGTTGCTAGCCAGCACCCTTCCTTGGAAGCGCTTTCAGAGGCGCAGCAACACTGGGGCTTTGCGCTTCTCTACCCACCAAGCATCACGGTCATTCTCTTTCCGTCTCGTAGACACGAGCTGAGAAATTGCAAACGTCGAGCAATTGCTCAGAGATGAAAAGTGCCAGCACTGAAAGCTGTTGCTAGCCAGCACCCTTCCTTGGAAGCGCTTTTGTAGGCCTAAGAACCCTGGGGCTCTGGGCTTCTCTAGCCACCTAATCTTCTGCTCATCCTCTCGCGCACTCTAAAGAGAGCTCAGGTGAGAAATTGCAAACGTCGAGCAATTGCTCAGAGATGAAAAGTGCCAGCACTGAAAGCTGTTGCTAGCCAGCACCCTTCCTTGGAAGCGCTTTCACAGGCGCAGCAACACTGGGGCTTTGCGCTTCTCTAGCCACCAAACGTCTCGGTCATTCTCTTTCCGTCTCGTAGACACGAGCTGAGAAATTGCAAACGTCGAGCAATTGCTCAGAGATGAAAAGTGCCAGCACTGAAAGCTGTTGCTAGCCAGCACCCTTCCTTGGAAGCGCTTTAGTAGGCCTAAGAACACTGGGGCTCTGGGCTTCTCTAGCCACCAAACGTCACGGTCATTCTCTTTCCGTCTCGTAGACACGAGGTGAGAAATTGCAAACGTCGAGCAATTGCTCAGAGATGAAAAGTGCCAGCACTGAAAGCTGTTGCTAGCCAGCACCCTTCCTTGGAAGCGCTTTTGTAGACCTAAGAACACTGGGGCTCTGGGCTTCTCTAGCCACCTAATCTTCTGCTCATCCTCTCGCGCAGTCTAAAGAGAGCTCAGGTGAGAAATTGCAAACGTCGAGCAATTGCTCAGAGATGAAAAGTGCCAGCACTGAAAGCTGTTGCTAGCCAGCACCCTTCCTTGGAAGCGCTTTCACAGGCGCAGTAACACTGGGGCTTTGCGCTTCTCTAGCCACCAAATGTCACGGTCCTTCTCTTTCCGTCTCATAGACACGAGCTGAGAAATTGCAAACGTCGAGCAATTGCTCAGAGATGAAAAGTGCCAGCACTGAAAGCTGTTGCTAGCCAGCCCCCTTCCTTGGAAGCGCTTTTGTAGGCCTAAGAAGACTGGGGCTCTGGGCTTCTCTAGCCACCTAATCTTCGGCTCATCCTCTCGCGCACTCTAAAGAGAGCTCAGATGAGAAATTGCAAACGTCGAGCAATTGCTCAGAGATGAAAAGTGCCAGCACTGAAAGCTGTTGCTAGCCAGCAGCCTTCCTTGGAAGCGCTTTTGTAGGCCTAAGAAGACTGGGGCTCTGGGCTTCTCTAGCCACCTAATCTTCTGCTCATCCTCTCGCGCACTCTAAAGAGAGCTCAGGTGAGAAATTGCAAACGTCGAGCAATTGCTCAGAGATGAAAAGTGCCAGCACTGAAAGCTGTTGCTAGCCAGCACCCTTCCTTGGAAGCGCTTTTGTAGGCCTAAGAAGACTGGGGCTCTGGGCTTCTCTAGGCACCTAATCTTCTGCTCATCCTCTCGCGCACTCTAAAGAGAGCTCAGGTGAGAAATTGCAAACGTCGAGCAATTGCTCAGAGATGAAAAGTGCCAGCACTGAAAGCTGTTGCTAGCCAGCCCCCTTCCTTGGAAGCGCTTTAGTAGGCCTAAGAACACTGGGGCTCTGGGCTTCTCTAGCCACCTAATCTTCTGCTCATCCTCTCGCGCAGTCTAAAGAGAGCTCAGGTGAGAAATTGCAAACGTCGAGCAATTGCTCAGCGATGAAAAGTGCCAGCACTGAAAGCTGTTGCTAGCCAGCACCCTTCCTTGGAAGCGCTTTCAGAGGCGCAGCAACACTGGGGCTTTGCGCTTCTCTACCCACCAAGCATCACGGTCCTTCTCTTTCCGTCTCGTAGACACGAGGTGAGAAATTGCAAATGTCCAGCAATTGCTCAGCGATGAAAAGTGCCAGCACTGAAAGCTGTTGCTAGCCAGCACCCTTCCTTGGAAGCGCTTTTGTAGGCCTAAGAACACTGGGGCTCTGGGCTTCTCTAGCCACCTAATCTTCTGCTCATCCTCTCGCGCAGTCTAAAGAGAGCTCAGGTGAGAAATTGCAAATGTCCAGCAATTGCTCAGAGATGAAAAGTGCCAGCACTGAAAGCTGTTGCTAGCCAGCACCCTTCCTTGGAAGCGCTTTTGTAGCCCTAGAACACTGGGGCTTTGCGCTTCTCTAGCCACCAAACGTCACGGTCCTTCTCTTTCCGTCTCATAGACACGAGGTGAGAAATTGCAAACGTCGAGCAATTGCTCAGAGATGAAAAGTGCCAGCACTGAAAGCTGTTGCTAGCCAGCACCCTTCCTTGGAAGCGCTTTCACAGGCGCAGTAACACTGGGGCTTTGCGCTTCTCTACCCACCAAACGTCACGGTCCTTCTCTTTCCGTCTCATAGACACGAGCTGAGAAATTGCAAACGTCGAGCAATTGCTCAGAGATGAAAAGTGCCAGCACTGAAAGCTGTTGCTAGCCAGCACCCTTCCTTGGAAGCGCTTTTGTAGGCCTAAGAACCCTGGGGCTCTGGGCTTCTCTAGCCACCTAATCTTCTGCTCATCCTCTCGCGCACTCTAAAGAGAGCTCAGATGAGAAATTGCAAACGTCGAGCAATTGCTCAGAGATGAAAAGTGCCAGCACTGAAAGCTGTTGCTAGCCAGCCCCCTTCCTTGGAAGCGCTTTTGTAGGCCTAAGAAGACTGGGGCTCTGGGCTTCTCTAGCCACCTAATCTTCTGCTCATCCTCTCGCGCACTCTAAAGAGAGCTCAGGTGAGAAATTGCAAACGTCGAGCAATTGCTCAGAGATGAAAAGTGCCAGCACTGAAAGCTGTTGCTAGCCAGCCCCCTTCCTTGGAAGCGCTTTTGTAGGCCTAAGAAGACTGGGGCTCTGGGCTTCTCTAGCCACCTAATCTTCTGCTCATCCTCTCGCGCACTCTAAAGAGAGCTCAGGTGAGAAATTGCAAACGTCGAGCAATTGCTCAGAGATGAAAAGTGCCAGCACTGAAAGCTGTTGCTAGCCAGCCCCCTTCCTTGGAAGCGCTTTAGTAGGCCTAAGAACACTGGGGCTCTTGGCTTCTTTAGCCACCTAATCTTCTGCTCATCCTCTCGCGCAGTCTAAAGAGAGCTCAGGTGAGAAATTGCAAACGTCGAGCAATTGCTCAGAGATGAAAAGTGCCAGCACTAAAAGCTGTTGCTAGCCAGCACCCTTCCTTGGAAGCGCTTTTGTAGGCCTAAGAAGACTGGGGCTCTGGGCTTCTCTAGCCACCTAATCTTCTGCTCATCCTCTCGCGCACTCTAAAGAGAGCTCAGGTGAGAAATTGCAAACGTCGAGCAATTGCTCAGCGATGAAAAGTGCCAGCACTGAAAGCTGTTGCTAGCCAGCACCCTTCCTTGGAAGCGCTTTCACAGGCGCAGCAACACTGGGGCTTTGCGCTTCTCTACCCACCAAACGTCACTGTCATTCTCGTCCCGTCTCGTAGACACGAGCTGAGAAATTGCAAACGTTGAGCAAATGCTCAGCGATGAAAAGTGCCAGCACTGAAAGCTGTTGCTAGCCAGCACCCTTCCTTGGAAGCACTTTTGTAGCCCTAAGAACACTGGGGCTCTGGGCTTCTTTAGCCACCTAATCTTCTGCTCATCCTCTCGCGCACTCTAAAGAGAGCTCAGATGAGAAATAGCAAACGTCGAGCAATTGCTCAGAGATGAAAAGTGCAGGCACTGAAAGCTGTTGCTAGCCAGCACCCTTCCTTGGAAGCGCTTTTGTAGGCCTAAGAACACTGGGGCTTTGCGCTTCTCTACCCACCAAACGTCACTGTCATTCTCGTTCCGTCTCGTAGACACGAGCTGAGAAACTGCAAACGTCGAGCAATTGCTCAGAGATGAAAAGTGCCAGCACTGAAAGCTGTTGCTAGCCAGCACCCTTCCTTGGAAGCGCTTTAGTAGGCCTAAGAACACTGGGGCTCTTGGCTTCTTTAGCCACCTAATCTTCTGCTCATCCTCTCGCGCACTCTAAAGAGAGCTCAGGTGAGAAATTGCAAACGTCCAGCAATTGCTCAGAGATGAAAAGTGCCAGCACTGAAAGCTGTTGCTAGCCAGCACCCTTCCTTGGAAGCGTTTTCACAGGCGCAGTAACACTGGGGCTTTGCGCTTCTCTAGCCACCAAACGTCACGGTCCTTCTCTTTCCGTCTCGTAGACACGAGCTGAGAAATTGCAAACGTCGAGCAATTGCTCAGAGATGAAAAGTGCCAGCACTGAAAGCTGTTGCTAGCCAGCACCCTTCCTTGGAAGCGCTTTTGTAGGCCTAAGAACACTGGGGCTCTGGCTTCTCTAGCCACCAAACGTCACGGTCCTTCTCTTTCCGTCTCGTAGACACGAGGTGAGAAATTGCAAATGTCCAGCAATTGCTCAGCGATGAAAAGTGCCAGCACTGAAAGCTGTTGCTAGCCAGCACCCTTCCTTGGAAGCGCTTTTGTAGGCCTAAGAACACTGGGGCTCTGGGCTTCTCTAGCCACCTAATCTTCTGCTCATCCTCTCGCGCAGTCTAAAGAGAGCTCAGGTGAGAAATTGCAAATGTCCAGCAATTGCTCAGAGATGAAAAGTGCCAGCACTGAAAGCTCTTGCTAGCCAGCACCCTTCCTTGGAAGCGCTTTTGTAGCCCTAGAACACTGGGGCTTTGCGCTTCTCTAGCCACCAAACGTCACGGTCCTTCTCTTTCCGTCTCGTAGACACGAGCTGAGAAATTGCAAACGTCGAGCAATTGCTCAGCGATGAAAAGTGCCAGCACTGAAAGCTGTTGCTAGCCAGCACCCTTCCTTGGAAGCGCTTTTGTAGGCCTAAGAACACTGGGGCTCTGGCTTCTCTACCCACCAAACGTCACGGTCCTTCTCTTTCCGTCTCATAGACACGAGGTGAGAAATTGCAAACGTCGAGCAATTGCTCAGAGATGAAAAGTGCCAGCACTGAAAGCTGTTGCTAGCCAGCACCCTTCCTTGGAAGCGCTTTCACAGGCGCAGTAACACTGGGGCTTTGCGCTTCTCTAGCCACCAAACGTCACGGTCCTTCTCTTTCCGTCTCGTAGACACGAGCTGAGAAATTGCAAACGTCGAGCAATTGCTCAGAGATGAAAAGTGCCAGCACTGAAAGCTGTTGCTAGCCAGCACCCTTCCTTGGAAGCGCTTTTGTAGGCCTAAGAACCCTGGGGCTCTGGGCTTCTCTAGCCACCTAATCTTCTGCTCAACCTCTCGCGCAGTCTAAAGAGAGCTCAGGTGAGAAATTGCAAATGTCCAGCAATTGCTCAGAGATGAAAAGTGCCAGCACTGAAAGCTGTTGCTAGCCAGCAGCCTTCCTTGGAAGCGCTTTTGTAGCCCTAAGAAGACTGGGGCTCTGGGCTTCTCTAGCCACCTAATCTTCTGCTCATCCTCTCGCGCACTCTAAAGAGAGCTCAGATGAGAAATTACAAACGTCGAGCAATTGCTCAGCGATGAAAAGTGCCAGCACTGAAAGCTGTTGCTAGGCAGCACCCTTCCTTGGAAGCGCTTTCACAGGCGCAGCAACACTGGGGCTTTGCGCTTCTCTAGCCACCAAACGTCACGGTCCTTCTCTTTCCGTCTCGTAGACACGAGCTGAGAAATTGCAAACGTCGAGCAATTGCTCAGAGATGAAAAGTGCCAGCACTGAAAGCTGTTGCTAGCCAGCACCCTTCCTTGGAAGCGCTTTTGTAGGCCTAAGAACACTGGGGCTCTGGGCTTCTCTAGCCACCAAACGTCACGGTCCTTCTCTTTCCGTCTCGTAGACACGAGCTGAGAAATTGCAAACGTCCAGCAATTGCTCAGAGATGAAAAGTGCCAGCACTGAAAGCTGTTGCTAGCCAGCACCCTTCCTTGGAAGCGCTTTTGTAGACCTAAGAAGACTGGGGCTCTGGGCTTCTCTAGCCACCTAATCTTCTGCTCATCCTCTCGCGCAGTCTAAAGAGAGCTCAGGTGAGAAATTGCAAATGTCCAGCAATTGCTCAGAGATGAAAAGTGCCAGCACTGAAAGCTGTTGCTAGCCAGCACCCTTCCTTGGAAGCGCTTTTGTAGCCCTAGAACACTGGGGCTTTGCGCTTCTCTAGCCACCAAACGTCACGGTCCTTCTCTTTCCGTCTGGTAGACACGAGCTGAGAAATTGCAAACGTCGAGCAATTGCTCAGCGATGAAAAGTGCCAGCACTGAAAGCTGTTGCTAGCCAGCACCCTTCCTTGGAAGCGCTTTTGTAGTCCTAAGAACACTGGGGCTCTGGCTTCTCTACCCACCAAACGTCACGGTCCTTCTCTTTCCGTCTCATAGACACGAGGTGAGAAACTGCAAACGTCGAGCAATTGCTCAGAGATGAAAAGTGCCAGCACTGAAAGCTGTTGCTAGCCAGCACCCTTCCTTGGAAGCGCTTTCAGAGGCGCAGCAACACTGGGGCTTTGCGCTTCTCTACCCACCAAGCATCACGGTCATTCTCTTTCCGTCTCCTAGACACGAGCTGAGAAATTGCAAACGTCGAGCAATTGCTCAGCGATGAAAAGTGCCAGCACTGAAAGCTGTTGCTAGCCAGCACCCTTCCTTGGAAGCGCTTTTGTAGGCCTAAGAAGACTGGGGCTCTGGGCTTCTCTAGGCACCTAATCTTCTGCTCATCCTCTCGCGCACTCTAAAGAGAGCTCAGGTGAGAAATTGCAAACGTCGAGCAATTGCTCAGAGATGAAAAGTGCCAGCACTGAAAGCTGTTGCTAGCCAGCACCCTTCCTTGGAAGCGCTTTCACAGGCGCAGCAACACTGGGTCTTTGCGCTTCTCTAGCCACCAAACGTCACGGTCCTTCTCTTTCCGTCTCGTAGACACGAGCTGAGAAATTGCAAACGTCGAGCAATTGCTCAGAGATGAAAAGTGCCAGCACTGAAAGCTGTTGCTAGCCAGCACCCTTCCTTGGAAGCGCTTTAGTAGGCCTAAGAACACTGGGGCTCTGGGCTTCTCTAGCCACCAAACGTCACGGTCCTTCTCTTTCCGTCTCGTAGACACGAGGTGAGAAATTGCAAACGTCGAGCAATTGCTCAGAGATGAAAAGTGCCAGCACTGAAAGCTGTTGCTAGCCAGCACCCTTCCTTGGAAGCGCTTTTGTAGGCCTAAGAACACTGGGGCTCTGGGCTTCTCTAGCCACCTAATCTTCTGCTCATCCTCTCGCGCAGTCTAAAGAGAGCTCAGGTGAGAAATTGCAAACGTCGAGCAATTGCTCAGCGATGAAAAGTGCCAGCACTGAAAGCTGTTGCTAGCCAGCACCCTTCCTTGGAAGCGCTTTCACAGGCGCAGTAACACTGGGGCTTTGCGCTTCTCTAGCCACCAAATGTCACGGTCCTTCTCTTTCCGTCTCATAGACACGAGCTGAGAAATTGCAAACGTCGAGCAATTGCTCAGAGATGAAAAGTGCCAGCACTGAAAGCTGTTGCTAGCCAGCACCCTTCCTTGGAAGCGCTTTTGTAGGCCTAAGAAGACTGGGGCTCTGGGCTTCTCTAGCCACCTAATCTTCGGCTCATCCTCTCGCGCACTCTAAAGAGAGCTCAGATGAGAAATTGCAAACGTCGAGCAATTGCTCAGAGATGAAAAGTGCCAGCACTGAAAGCTGTTGCTAGCCAGCCCCCTTCCTTGGAAGCGCTTTTGTAGGCCTAAGAAGACTGGGGCTCTGGGCTTCTCTAGCCACCTAATCTTCTGCTCATCCTCTCGCGCACTCTAAAGAGAGCTCAGGTGAGAAATTGCAAACGTCGAGCAATTGCTCAGAGATGAAAAGTGCCAGCACTGAAAGCTGTTGCTAGCCAGCACCCTTCCTTGGAAGCGCTTTTGTAGGCCTAAGAACACTGGGGCTCTGGGCTTCTCTAGGCACCTAATCTTCTGCTCATCCTCTCGCGCACTCTAAAGAGAGCTCAGGTGAGAAATTGCAAACGTCGAGCAATTGCTCAGAGATGAAAAGTGCCAGCACTGAAAGCTGTTGCTAGCCAGCCCCCTTCCTTGGAAGCGCTTTAGTAGGCCTAAGAACACTGGGGCTCTGGGCTTCTCTAGCCACCTAATCTTCTGCTCATCCTCTCGCGCAGTCTAAAGAGAGCTCAGGTGAGAAATTGCAAACGTCGAGCAATTGCTCAGAGATGAAAAGTGCCAGCACTGAAAGCTGTTGCTAGCCAGCACCCTTCCTTGGAAGCGCTTTCAGAGGCGCAGCAACACTGGGGCTTTGCGCTTCTCTACCCACCAAGCATCACGGTCATTCTCTTTCCGTCTCGTAGACACGAGCTGAGAAATTGCAAACGTCGAGCAAATGCTCAGTGATGAAAAGTGCCAGCACTGAAAGCTGTTGCTAGCCAGCACCCTTCCTTGGAAGCACTTTTGTAGCCCTAAGAACACTGGGGCTCTGGGCTTCTTTAGCCACCTAATCTTCTGCTCATCCTCTCGCGCACTCTAAAGAGAGCTCAGATGAGAAATAGCAAACGTCGAGCAATTGCTCAGAGATGAAAAGTGCAGGCACTGAAAGCTGTTGCTAGCCAGCACCCTTCCTTGGAAGCGCTTTCACAGGCGCAGCAACACTGGGGCTTTGCGCTTCTCTACCCACCAAGCATCACGGTCATTCTCTTTCCGTCTCGTAGACACGAGCTGAGAAATTGCAAACGTCGAGCAATTGCTCAGCGATGAAAAGTGCCAGCACTGAAAGCTGTTGCTAGCCAGCACCCTTCCTTGGAAGCGCTTTTGTAGGCCTAAGAACACTGGGGCTCTGGGCTTCTCTAGCCACCTAATCTTCTGCTCATCCTCTCGCGCACTCTAAAGAGAGCTCAGGTGAGAAATTGCAAACGTCGAGCAATTGCTCAGAGATGAAAAGTGCCAGCACTGAAAGCTCTTGCTAGCCAGCACCCTTCCTTGGAAGCGCTTTCACAGGCGCAGCAACACTGGGGCTTTGCGCTTCTCTAGCCACCAAACGTCACGGTCCTTCTCTTTCCGTCTCGTAGACACGAGCTGAGAAATTGCAAACGTCGAGCAATTGCTCAGAGATGAAAAGTGCCAGCACTGCAAGCTGTTGCTAGCCAGCACCCTTCCTTGGAAGCGCTTTTGTAGCCCTAAGAACACTGGGGCTCTGGGCTTCTCTAGCCACCAAACGTCACGGTCCTTCTCTTTCCGTCTCGTAGACACGAGGTGAGAAATTGCAAACGTCGAGCAATTGCTCAGAGATGAAAAGTGCCAGCACTGAAAGCTGTTGCTAGCCAGCAGCCTTCCTTGGAAGCGCTTTTGTAGGCCTAAGAACACTGGGGCTCTGGGCTTCTCTAGCCACCTAATCTTCTGCTCATCCTCTCGCGCACTCTAAAGAGAGCTCAGGTGAGAAATTGCAAACGTCGAGCAATTGCTCAGAGATGAAAAGTGCCAGCACTGAAAGCTCTTGCTAGCCAGCACCCTTCCTTGGAAGCGCTTTCACAGGCGCAGCAACACTGGGGCTTTGCGCTTCTCTAGCCACCAAACGTCACGGTCATTCTCTTTCCGTCTCGTAGACACGAGCTGAGAAATTGCAAACGTCGAGCAATTGCTCAGAGATGAAAAGTGCCAGCACTGCAAGCTGTTGCTAGCCAGCACCCTTCCTTGGAAGCGCTTTTGTAGCCCTAAGAACACTGGGGCTCTGGGCTTCTCTAGCCACCAAACGTCACGGTCCTTCTCTTTCCGTCTCGTAGACACGAGGTGAGAAATTGCAAACGTCGAGCAATTGCTCAGAGATGAAAAGTGCCAGCACTGAAAGCTCTTGCTAGCCAGCACCCTTCCTTGGAAGCGCTTTTGTAGGCCTAAGAACCCTGGGGCTCTGGGCTTCTCTAGCCACCTAATCTTCTGCTCATCCTCTCGCGCACTCTAAAGAGAGCTCAGGTGAGAAATTGCAAACGTCGAGCAATTGCTCAGCGATGAAAAGTGCCAGCACTGAAAGCTGTTGCTAGCCAGCACCCTTCCTTGGAAGCGCTTTCACAGGCGCAGTAACACTGGGGCTTTGCGCTTCTCTAGCCACCAAATGTCACGGTCCTTCTCTTTCCGTCTCGTAGACACGAGCTGAGAAATTGCAAACGTCGAGCAATTGCTCAGAGATGAAAAGTGCCAGCACTGAAAGCTGTTGCTAGCCAGCACCCTTCCTTGGAAGCGCTTTTGTAGGCCTAAGAAGACTGGGGCTCTGGGCTTCTCTAGCCACCTAATCTTCTGCTCATCCTCTCGCGCACTCTAAAGAGAGCTCAGGTGAGAAATTGCAAACGTCGAGCAATTGCTCAGAGATGAAAAGTGCCAGCACTGAAAGCTGTTGCTAGCCAGCCCCCTTCCTTGGAAGCGCTTTTGTAGGCCTAAGAACACTGGGGCTCTGGGCTTCTCTAGCCACCTAATCTTCTGCTCATCCTCTCGCGCACTCTAAAGAGAGCTCAGGTGAGAAATTGCAAACGTCGAGCAATTGCTCAGAGATGAAAAGTGCCAGCACTGCAAGCTGTTGCTAGCCAGCACCCTTCCTTGGAAGCGCTTTTGTAGGCCTAAGAACACTGGGGCTCTGGGCTTCTCTAGCCACCTAATCTTCTGCTCATCCTCTCGCGCACTCTAAAGAGAGCTCAGGTGAGAAATTGCAAACGTCGAGCAATTGCTCAGAGATGAAAAGTGCCAGCACTGAAAGCTGTTGCTAGCCAGCACCCTTCCTTGGAAGCGCTTTTGTAGGCCTAAGAACACTGGGGCTCTGGGCTTCTCTAGCCACCTAATCTTCTGCTCATCCTCTCGCACAGTCTAAAGAGAGCTCAGGTGAGAAATTGCAAACGTCGAGCAATTGCTCAGAGATGAAAAGTGCCAGCACTAAAAGCTGTTGCTAGCCAGCACCCTTCCTTGGAAGCGCTTTTGTAGGCCTAAGAACACTGGGGCTCTGGGCTTCTCTAGCCACCTAATCTTCTGCTCATCCTCTCGCGCAGTCTAAAGAGAGCTCAGGTGAGAAATTGCAAACGTCGAGCAATTGCTCAGAGATGAAAAGTGCCAGCACTGAAAGCTGTTGCTAGCCAGCACCCTTCCTTGGAAGCGCTTTTGTAGGCCTAAGAACACTGGGGCTCTGGGCTTCTCTAGCCACCTAATCTTCTGCTCATCCTCTCGCGCACTCTAAAGAGAGCTCAGATGAGAAATTGCAAACGTCGAGCAATTGCTCAGAGATGAAAAGTGCAGGCACTGAAAGCTGTTGCTAGCCAGCACCCTTCCTTGGAAGCGCTTTCACAGGCGCAGCAACACTGGGGCTTTGCGCTTCTCTACCCACCAAACGTCACTGTCATTCTCGTTCCGTCTCGTAGACACGAGCTGAGAAATTGCAAACGTCGAGCAATTGCTCAGAGATGAAAAGTGCCAGCACTGAAAGCTGTTGCTAGCCAGCACCCTTCCTTGGAAGCGCTTTAGTAGGCCTAAGAACACTGGGGCTCTTGGCTTCTTTAGCCACCTAATCTTCTGCTCATCCTCTCGCGCACTCTAAAGAGAGCTCAGGTGAGAAATTGCAAACGTCCAGCAATTGCTCAGAGATGAAAAGTGCCAGCACTGAAAGCTGTTGCTAGCCAGCACCCTTCCTTGGAAGCGTTTTCACAGGCGCAGTAACACTGGGGCTTTGCGCTTCTCTAGCCACCAAACGTCACGGTCCTTCTCTTTCCGTCTCGTAGACACGAGCTGAGAAATTGCAAACGTCGAGCAATTGCTCAGAGATGAAAAGTGCCAGCACTGAAAGCTGTTGCTAGCCAGCACCCTTCCTTGGAAGCGCTTTTGTAGGCCTAAGAACACTGGGGCTCTGGCTTCTCTAGCCACCAAACGTCACGGTCCTTCTCTTTCCGTCTCGTAGACACGAGGTGAGAAATTGCAAATGTCCAGCAATTGCTCAGCGATGAAAAGTGCCAGCACTGAAAGCTGTTGCTAGCCAGCACCCTTCCTTGGAAGCGCTTTTGTAGGCCTAAGAACACTGGGGCTCTGGGCTTCTCTAGCCACCTAATCTTCTGCTCATCCTCTCGCGCACTCTAAAGAGAGCTCAGGTGAGAAATTGCAAATGTCCAGCAATTGCACAGAGATGAAAAGTGCCAGCACTGAAAGCTCTTGCTAGCCAGCACCCTTCCTTGGAAGCGCTTTTGTAGCCCTAGAACACTGGGGCTTTGCGCTTCTCTAGCCACCAAACGTCACGGTCCTTCTCTTTCCGTCTCGTAGACACGAGGTGAGAAATTGCAAACGTCCAGCAATTGCTCAGCGATGAAAAGTGCCAGCACTGAAAGCTGTTGCTAGCCAGCACCCTTCCTTGGAAGCGCTTTTGTAGGCCTAAGAAGACTGGGGCTCTGGCTTCTCTACCCACCAAACGTCACGGTCCTTCTCTTTCCGTCTCATAGACACGAGGTGAGAAATTGCAAATGTCGAGCAATTGCTCAGAGATGAAAAGTGCCAGCACTGAAAGCTGTTGCTAGCCAGCACCCTTCCTTGGAAGCGCTTTCACAGGCGCAGCAACTCTGGGGCTTTGCGCTTCTCTAGCCACCAAACGTCACGGTCATTCTCTTTCCGTCTCGTAGACACGAGCTGAGAAATTGCAAACGTCGAGCAATTGCTCAGAGATGAAAAGTGCCAGCACTGAAAGCTGTTGCTAGCCAGCCCCCTTCCTTGGAAGCGCTTTTGTAGGCCTAAGAACACTGGGGCTCTGGGCTTCTCTAGCCACCAAACGTCACGGTCCTTCTCTTTCCGTCTCGTAGACACGAGGTGAGAAATTGCAAACGTCGAGCAATTGCTCAGAGATGAAAAGTGCCAGCACTGAAAGCTGTTGCTAGCCAGCACCCTTCCTTGGAAGCGCTTTTGTAGACCTAAGAACACTGGGGCTCTGGGCTTCTCTAGCCACCTAATCTTCTGCTCATCCTCTCGCGCAGTCTAAAGAGAGCTCAGGTGAGAAATTGCAAACGTCGAGCAATTGCTCAGCGATGAAAAGTGCCAGCACTGAAAGCTGTTGCTAGCCAGCACCCTTCCTTGGAAGCGCTTTCAGAGGCGCAGTAACACTGGGGCTTTGCGCTTCTCTAGCCACCAAATGTCACGGTCCTTCTCTTTCCGTCTCGTAGACACGAGGTGAGAAATTGCAAACGTCGAGCAATTGCTCAGAGATGAAAAGTGCCAGCACTGAAAGCTGTTGCTAGCCAGCCCCCTTCCTTGGAAGCGCTTTTGTAGGCCTAAGAACACTGGGGCTCTTGGCTTCTCTAGCCACCTAATCTTCTGCTCATCCTCTCGCGCACTCTAAAGAGAGCTCAGATGAGAGATTGCAAACGTCGAGCAATTGCTCAGAGATGAAAAGTGCCAGCACTGAAAGCTGTTGCTAGCCAGCACCCTTCCTTGGAAGCGCTTTTGTAGGCCTAAGAAGACTGGGGCTCTGGGCTTCTCTAGCCACCTAATCTTCTGCTCATCCTCTCGCGCAGTCTAAAGAGAGCTCAGGTGAGAAATTGCAAACGTCGAGCAATTGCTCAGAGATGAAAAGTGCCAGCACTGAAAGCTGTTGCTAGCCAGCCCCCTTCCTTGGAAGCGCTTTTGTAGGCCTAAGAAGACTGGGGCTCTGGGCTTCTCTAGCCACCTAATCTTCTGCTCATCCTCTCGCGCAGTCTAAAGAGAGCTCAGGTGAGAAATTGCAAACGTCGAGCAATTGCTCAGAGATGAAAAGTGCCAGCACTGAAAGCTGTTGCTAGCCAGCCCCCTTCCTTGGAAGCGCTTTTGTAGGCCTAAGAAGACTGGGGCTCTGGGCTTCTCTAGCCACCTAATCTTCTGCTCATCCTCTCGCGCACTCTAAAGAGAGCTCAGGTGAGAAATTGCAAACGTCGAGCAATTGCTCAGAGATGAAAAGTGCCAGCACTAAAAGCTGTTGCTAGCCAGCACCCTTCCTTGGAAGCGCTTTTGTAGGCCTAAGAAGACTGGGGCTCTGGGCTTCTCTAGCCACCTAATCTTCTGCTCATCCTCTCGCGCAGTCTAAAGAGAGCTCAGGTGAGAAATTGCAAACGTCGAGCAATTGCTCAGAGATGAAAAGTGCCAGCACTGAAAGCTGTTGCTAGCCAGCACCCTTCCTTGGAAGCGCTTTTGTAGGCCTAAGAACACTGGGGCTCTGGGCTTCTCTAGCCACCTAATCTTCTGCTCATCCTCTCGCGCACTCTAAAGAGAGCTCAGGTGAGAAATTGCAAACGTCGAGCAATTGCTCAGCGATGAAAAGTGCCAGCACTGAAAGCTCTTGCTAGCCAGCACCGTTCCTTGGAAGCGCTTTCACAGGCGCAGCAACACTGGGGCTTTGCGCTTCTCTAGCCACCAAACGTCACGGTCCTTCTCTTTCCGTCTCGTAGACACGAGCTGAGAAATTGCAAACGTCGAGCAATTGCTCAGAGATGAAAAGTGCCAGCACTGAAAGCTGTTGCTAGCCAGCACCCTTCCTTGGAAGCGCTTTTGTAGGCCTAAGAACCCTGGGGCTCTGGGCTTCTCTAGCCACCTAATCTTCTGCTCATCCTCTCGCGCAGTCTAAAGAGAGCTCAGGTGAGAAATTGCAAACGTCGAGCAATTGCTCAGAGATGAAAAGTGCCAGCACTGAAAGCTGTTGCTAGCCAGCACCCTTCCTTGGAAGCGCTTTCACAGGCGCAGCAACACTGGGGCTTTGCGCTTCTCTAGCCACCAAACGTCACGGTCATTCTCTTTCCGTCTCGTAGACACGAGCTGAGAAATTGCAAACGTCGAGCAATTGCTCAGAGATGAAAAGTGCCAGCACTGAAAGCTGTTGCTAGCCAGCACCCTTCCTTGGAAGCGCTTTTGTAGGCCTAAGAAGACTGGGGCTCTGGGCTTCTCTAGCCACCAAACGTCACGGTCCTTCTCTTTCCGTCTCGTAGACACGAGGTGAGAAATTGCAAACGTCGAGCAATTGCTCAGAGATGAAAAGTGCCAGCACTGAAAGCTGTTGCTAGCCAGCCCCCTTCCTTGGAAGCGCTTTTGTAGGCCTAAGAAGACTGGGGCTCTGGGCTTCTCTAGCCACCTAATCTTCTGCTCATCCTCTCGCGCAGTCTAAAGAGAGCTCAGGTGAGAAATTGCAAACGTCGAGCAATTGCTCAGCGATGAAAAGTGCCAGCACTGAAAGCTGTTGCTAGCCAGCACCCTTCCTTGGAAGCGCTTTCAGAGGCGCAGTAACACTGGGGCTTTGCGCTTCTCTAGCCACCAAATGTCACGGTCCTTCTCTTTCCGTCTCGTAGACACGAGGTGAGAAATTGCAAACGTCGAGCAATTGCTCAGAGATGAAAAGTGCCAGCACTGAAAGCTGTTGCTAGCCAGCACCCTTCCTTGGAAGCGCTTTTGTAGGCCTAAGAACCCTGGGGCTCTGGGCTTCTCTAGCCACCTAATCTTCTGCTCAACCTCTCGCGCAGTCTAAAGAGAGCTCAGGTGAGAAATTGCAAATGTCCAGCAATTGCTCAGAGATGAAAAGTGCCAGCACTGAAAGCTGTTGCTAGCCAGCCCCCTTCCTTGGAAGCGCTTTTGTAGGCCTAAGAAGACTGGGGCTCTGGGCTTCTCTAGCCACCTAATCTTTGGCTCATCCTCTCGCGCACTCTAAAGAGAGCTCAGATGAGAAATTGCAAACGTCGAGCAATTGCTCAGAGATGAAAAGTGCCAGCACTGAAAGCTGTTGCTAGCCAGCACCCTTCCTTGGAAGCGCTTTTGTAGGCCTAAGAACACTGGGGCTCTGGCTTCTCTAGCCACCAAACGTCACGGTCCTTCTCTTTCCGTCTCGTAGACACGAGGTGAGAAATTGCAAATGTCCAGCAATTGCTCAGCGATGAAAAGTGCCAGCACTGAAAGCTGTTGCTAGCCAGCACCCTTCCTTGGAAGCGCTTTTGTAGGCCTAAGAACACTGGGGCTCTGGGCTTCTCTAGCCACCTAATCTTCTGCTCATCCTCTCGCGCACTCTAAAGAGAGCTCAGGTGAGAAATTGCAAATGTCCAGCAATTGCACAGAGATGAAAAGTGCCAGCACTGAAAGCTCTTGCTAGCCAGCACCCTTCCTTGGAAGCGCTTTTGTAGCCCTAGAACACTGGGGCTTTGCGCTTCTCTAGCCACCAAACGTCACGGTCCTTCTCTTTCCGTCTCGTAGACACGAGCTGAGAAATTGCAAACGTCGAGCAATTGCTCAGAGATGAAAAGTGCCAGCACTGAAAGCTGTTGCTAGCCAGCACCCTTCCTTGGAAGCGCTTTTGTAGGCCTAAGAAGACTGGGGCTCTGGCTTCTCTACCCACCAAACGTCACGGTCCTTCTCTTTCCGTCTCATAGACACGAGGTGAGAAATTGCAAATGTCGAGCAATTGCTCAGAGATGAAAAGTGCCAGCACTGAAAGCTGTTGCTAGCCAGCACCCTTCCTTGGAAGCGCTTTCACAGGCGCAGCAACACTGGGGCTTTGCGCTTCTCTACCCACCAAGCATCACGGTCATTCTCTTTCCGTCTGGTAGACACGAGCTGAGAAATTGCAAACGTCGAGCAATTGCTCAGCGATGAAAAGTGCCAGCACTGAAAGCTGTTGCTAGCCAGCCCCCTTCCTTGGAAGCGCTTTTGTAGGCCTAAGAACACTGGGGCTCTGGGCTTCTCTAGCCACCTAATCTTCTGCTCATCCTCTCGCGCACTCTAAAGAGAGCTCAGGTGAGAAATTGCAAACGTCGAGCAATTGCTCAGAGATGAAAAGTGCCAGCACTGAAAGCTGTTGCTAGCCAGCACCCTTCCTTGGAAGCGCTTTCACAGGCGCAGCAACACTGGGGCTTTGCGCTTCTCTAGCCACCAAACGTCACGGTCCTTCTCTTTCCGTCTCGTAGACACGAGCTGAGAAATTGCAAACGTCGAGCAATTGCTCAGAGATGAAAAGTGCCAGCACTGAAAGCTGTTGCTAGCCAGCACCCTTCCTTGGAAGCGCTTTTGTAGGCCTAAGAAGACTGGGGCTCTGGGCTTCTCTAGCCACCAAACGTCACGGTCCTTCTCTTTCCGTCTCGTAGACACGAGGTGAGAAATTGCAAACGTCGAGCAATTGCTCAGAGATGAAAAGTGCCAGCACTGAAAGCTGTTGCTAGCCAGCACCCTTCCTTGGAAGCGCTTTTGTAGACCTAAGAACACTGGGGCTCTGGGCTTCTCTAGCCACCTAATCTTCTGCTCATCCTCTCGCGCAGTCTAAAGAGAGCTCAGGTGAGAAATTGCAAACGTCGAGCAATTGCTCAGCGATGAAAAGTGCCAGCAGTGAAAGCTCTTGCTAGCCAGCACCCTTCCTTGGAAGCGCTTTCAGAGGCGCAGTAACACTGGGGCTTTGCGCTTCTCTAGCCACCAAATGTCACGGTCCTTCTCTTTCCGTCTCGTAGACACGAGGTGAGAAATTGCAAACGTCGAGCAATTGCTCAGAGATGAAAAGTGCCAGCACTGAAAGCTGTTGCTAGCCAGCCCCCTTCCTTGGAAGCGCTTTTGTAGGCCTAAGAACACTGGGGCTCTTGGCTTCTCTAGCCACCTAATCTTCTGCTCATCCTCTCGCGCACTCTAAAGAGAGCTCAGATGAGAGATTGCAAACGTCGAGCAATTGCTCAGAGATGAAAAGTGCCAGCACTGAAAGCTGTTGCTAGCCAGCACCCTTCCTTGGAAGCGCTTTAGTAGGCCTAAGAACACTGGGGCTCTGGGCTTCTCTAGCCACCTAATCTTCTGCTCATCCTCTCGCGCAGTCTAAAGAGAGCTCAGGTGAGAAATTGCAAACGTCGAGCAATTGCTCAGAGATGAAAAGTGCCAGCACTGAAAGCTGTTGCTAGCCAGCCCCCTTCCTTGGAAGCGCTTTTGTAGGCCTAAGAAGACTGGGGCTCTGGGCTTCTCTAGCCACCTAATCTTCTGCTCATCCTCTCGCGCAGTCTAAAGAGAGCTCAGGTGAGAAATTGCAAACGTCGAGCAATTGCTCAGAGATGAAAAGTGCCAGCACTGAAAGCTGTTGCTAGCCAGCCCCCTTCCTTGGAAGCGCTTTTGTAGGCCTAAGAACACTGGGGCTCTGGGCTTCTCTAGCCACCTAATCTTCTGCTCATCCTCTCGCGCACTCTAAAGAGAGCTCAGGTGAGAAATTGCAAACGTCGAGCAATTGCTCAGAGATGAAAAGTGCCAGCACTAAAAGCTGTTGCTAGCCAGCACCCTTCCTTGGAAGCGCTTTTGTAGGCCTAAGAAGACTGGGGCTCTGGGCTTCTCTAGCCACCTAATCTTCTGCTCATCCTCTCGCGCACTCTAAAGAGAGCTCAGGTGAGAAATTGCAAACGTCGAGCAATTGCTCAGAGATGAAAAGTGCCAGCACTGAAAGCTGTTGCTAGCCAGCACCCTTCCTTGGAAGCGCTTTTGTAGGCCTAAGAACACTGGGGCTCTGGGCTTCTCTAGCCACCTAATCTTCTGCTCATCCTCTCGCGCACTCTAAAGAGAGCTCAGGTGAGAAATTGCAAACGTCGAGCAATTGCTCAGCGATGAAAAGTGCCAGCACTGAAAGCTCTTGCTAGCCAGCACCGTTCCTTGGAAGCGCTTTCACAGGCGCAGCAACACTGGGGCTTTGCGCTTCTCTAGCCACCAAACGTCACGGTCCTTCTCTTTCCGTCTCGTAGACACGAGCTGAGAAATTGCAAACGTCGAGCAATTGCTCAGAGATGAAAAGTGCCAGCACTGCAAGCTGTTGCTAGCCAGCACCCTTCCTTGGAAGCGCTTTTGTAGGCCTAAGAAGACTGGGGCTCTGGGCTTCTCTAGCCACCTAATCTTCTGCTCATCCTCTCGCGCACTCTAAAGAGAGCTCAGGTGAGAAATTGCAAACGTCGAGCAATTGCTCAGAGATGAAAAGTGCCAGCACTGAAAGCTGTTGCTAGCCAGCACCCTTCCTTGGAAGCGCTTTCACAGGCGCAGCAACACTGGGGCTTTGCGCTTCTCTAGCCACCAAACGTCACGGTCATTCTCTTTCCGTCTCGTAGACACGAGCTGAGAAATTGCAAACGTCGAGCAATTGCTCAGAGATGAAAAGTGCCAGCACTGAAAGCTGTTGCTAGCCAGCACCCTTCCTTGGAAGCGCTTTTGTAGGCCTAAGAAGACTGGGGCTCTGGGCTTCTCTAGCCACCAAACGTCACGGTCCTTCTCTTTCCGTCTCGTAGACACGAGGTGAGAAATTGCAAACGTCGAGCAATTGCTCAGAGATGAAAAGTGCCAGCACTGAAAGCTGTTGCTAGCCAGCACCCTTCCTTGGAAGCGCTTTTGTAGGCCTAAGAAGACTGGGGCTCTGGGCTTCTCTAGCCACCTAATCTTCTGCTCATCCTCTCGCGCAGTCTAAAGAGAGCTCAGGTGAGAAATTGCAAACGTCGAGCAATTGCTCAGCGATGAAAAGTGCCAGCACTGAAAGCTGTTGCTAGCCAGCACCCTTCCTTGGAAGCGCTTTCAGAGGCGCAGTAACACTGGGGCTTTGCGCTTCTCTAGCCACCAAATGTCACGGTCCTTCTCTTTCCGTCTCGTAGACACGAGGTGAGAAATTGCAAACGTCGAGCAATTGCTCAGAGATGAAAAGTGCCAGCACTGAAAGCTGTTGCTAGCCAGCACCCTTCCTTGGAAGCGCTTTTGTAGGCCTAAGAACCCTGGGGCTCTGGGCTTCTCTAGCCACCTAATCTTCTGCTCAACCTCTCGCGCAGTCTAAAGAGAGCTCAGGTGAGAAATTGCAAATGTCCAGCAATTGCTCAGAGATGAAAAGTGCCAGCACTGAAAGCTGTTGCTAGCCAGCCCCCTTCCTTGGAAGCGCTTTTGTAGGCCTAAGAAGACTGGGGCTCTGGGCTTCTCTAGCCACCTAATCTTCGGCTCATCCTCTCGCGCACTCTAAAGAGAGCTCAGATGAGAAATTGCAAACGTCGAGCAATTGCTCAGAGATGAAAAGTGCCAGCACTGAAAGCTGTTGCTAGCCAGCCCCCTTCCTTGGAAGCGCTTTTGTAGGCCTAAGAAGACTGGGGCTCTGGGCTTCTCTAGCCACCTAATCTTCTGCTCATCCTCTCGCGCACTCTAAAGAGAGCTCAGGTGAGAAATTGCAAACGTCGAGCAATTGCTCAGAGATGAAAAGTGCCAGCACTGAAAGCTCTTGCTAGCCAGCACCCTTCCTTGGAAGCGCTTTAGTAGGCCTAAGAACACTGGGGCTCTGGGCTTCTCTAGCCACCTAATCTTCTGCTCATCCTCTCGCGCACTCTAAAGAGAGCTCAGGTGAGAAATTGCAAACGTTGAGCAATTGCTCAGAGATGAAAAGTGCCAGCACTGAAAGCTGTTGCTAGCCAGCACCCTTCCTTGGAAGCGCTTTTGTAGGCCTAAGAACACTGGGGCTCTGGGCTTCTCTAGCCACCTAATCTTCTGCTCATCCTCTCGCGCAGTCTAAAGAGAGCTCAGGTGAGAAATTGCAAACGTCGAGCAATTGCTCAGAGATGAAAAGTGCCAGCACTGAAAGCTGTTGCTAGCCAGCACCCTTCCTTGGAAGCGCTTTTGTAGGCCTAAGAACACTGGGGCTCTGGGCTTCTCTAGCCACCAAACGTCACGGTCCTTCTCTTTCCGTCTCGTAGACACGAGGTGAGAAATTGCAAACGTCGAGCAATTGCTCAGAGATGAAAAGTGCCAGCACTGAAAGCTGTTGCTAGCCAGCACCCTTCCTTGGAAGCGCTTTTGTAGACCTAAGAACACTGGGGCTCTGGGCTTCTCTAGCCACCTAATCTTCTGCTCATCCTCTCGCGCAGTCTAAAGAGAGCTCAGGTGAGAAATTGCAAACGTCGAGCAATTGCTCAGCGATGAAAAGTGCCAGCACTGAAAGCTGTTGCTAGCCAGCACCCTTCCTTGGAAGCGCTTTCAGAGGCGCAGTAACACTGGGGCTTTGCGCTTCTCTAGCCACCAAATGTCACGGTCCTTCTCTTTCCGTCTCGTAGACACGAGGTGAGAAATTGCAAACGTCGAGCAATTGCTCAGAGATGAAAAGTGCCAGCACTGAAAGCTGTTGCTAGCCAGCCCCCTTCCTTGGAAGCGCTTTTGTAGGCCTAAGAACACTGGGGCTCTTGGCTTCTCTAGCCACCTAATCTTCTGCTCATCCTCTCGCGCACTCTAAAGAGAGCTCAGATGAGAGATTGCAAACGTCGAGCAATTGCTCAGAGATGAAAAGTGCCAGCACTGAAAGCTGTTGCTAGCCAGCACCCTTCCTTGGAAGCGCTTTTGTAGGCCTAAGAAGACTGGGGCTCTGGGCTTCTCTAGCCACCTAATCTTCTGCTCATCCTCTCGCGCAGTCTAAAGAGAGCTCAGGTGAGAAATTGCAAACGTCGAGCAATTGCTCAGAGATGAAAAGTGCCAGCACTGAAAGCTGTTGCTAGCCAGCCCCCTTCCTTGGAAGCGCTTTTGTAGGCCTAAGAAGACTGGGGCTCTGGGCTTCTCTAGCCACCTAATCTTCTGCTCATCCTCTCGCGCAGTCTAAAGAGAGCTCAGGTGAGAAATTGCAAACGTCGAGCAATTGCTCAGAGATGAAAAGTGCCAGCACTGAAAGCTGTTGCTAGCCAGCCCCCTTCCTTGGAAGCGCTTTTGTAGGCCTAAGAACACTGGGGCTCTGGGCTTCTCTAGCCACCTAATCTTCTGCTCATCCTCTCGCGCACTCTAAAGAGAGCTCAGGTGAGAAATTGCAAACGTCGAGCAATTGCTCAGAGATGAAAAGTGCCAGCACTAAAAGCTGTTGCTAGCCAGCCCCCTTCCTTGGAAGCGCTTTTGTAGGCCTAAGAAGACTGGGGCTCTGGGCTTCTCTAGCCACCTAATCTTCTGCTCATCCTCTCGCGCACTCTAAAGAGAGCTCAGGTGAGAAATTGCAAACGTCGAGCAATTGCTCAGAGATGAAAAGTGCCAGCACTGAAAGCTGTTGCTAGCCAGCACCCTTCCTTGGAAGCGCTTTTGTAGGCCTAAGAACACTGGGGCTCTGGGCTTCTCTAGCCACCTAATCTTCTGCTCATCCTCTCGCGCACTCTAAAGAGAGCTCAGGTGAGAAATTGCAAACGTCGAGCAATTGCTCAGCGATGAAAAGTGCCAGCACTGAAAGCTCTTGCTAGCCAGCACCGTTCCTTGGAAGCGCTTTCACAGGCGCAGCAACACTGGGGCTTTGCGCTTCTCTAGCCACCAAACGTCACGGTCCTTCTCTTTCCGTCTCGTAGACACGAGCTGAGAAATTGCAAACGTCGAGCAATTGCTCAGAGATGAAAAGTGCCAGCACTGAAAGCTGTTGCTAGCCAGCACCCTTCCTTGGAAGCGCTTTTGTAGGCCTAAGAACCCTGGGGCTCTGGGCTTCTCTAGCCACCTAATCTTCTGCTCATCCTCTCGCGCAGTCTAAAGAGAGCTCAGGTGAGAAATTGCAAACGTCGAGCAATTGCTCAGAGATGAAAAGTGCCAGCACTGAAAGCTGTTGCTAGCCAGCACCCTTCCTTGGAAGCGCTTTCACAGGCGCAGCAACACTGGGGCTTTGCGCTTCTCTACCCACCAAACGTCACGGTCCTTCTCTTTCCGTCTCGTAGACACGAGCTGAGAAATTGCAAACGTCGAGCAATTGCTCAGAGATGAAAAGTGCCAGCACTGAAAGCTGTTGCTAGCCAGCACCCTTCCTTGGAAGCGCTTTTGTAGGCCTAAGAAGACTGGGGCTCTGGGCTTCTCTAGCCACCAAACGTCACGGTCCTTCTCTTTCCGTCTCGTAGACACGAGGTGAGAAATTGCAAACGTCGAGCAATTGCTCAGAGATGAAAAGTGCCAGCACTGAAAGCTGTTGCTAGCCAGCACCCTTCCTTGGAAGCGCTTTTGTAGGCCTAAGAAGACTGGGGCTCTGGGCTTCTCTAGCCACCTAATCTTCTGCTCATCCTCTCGCGCAGTCTAAAGAGAGCTCAGGTGAGAAATTGCAAACGTCGAGCAATTGCTCAGCGATGAAAAGTGCCAGCACTGAAAGCTGTTGCTAGCCAGCACCCTTCCTTGGAAGCGCTTTCAGAGGCGCAGTAACACTGGGGCTTTGCGCTTCTCTAGCCACCAAATGTCACGGTCCTTCTCTTTCCGTCTCGTAGACACGAGGTGAGAAATTGCAAACGTCGAGCAATTGCTCAGAGATGAAAAGTGCCAGCACTGAAAGCTGTTGCTAGCCAGCACCCTTCCTTGGAAGCGCTTTTGTAGGCCTAAGAACCCTGGGGCTCTGGGCTTCTCTAGCCACCTAATCTTCTGCTCAACCTCTCGCGCAGTCTAAAGAGAGCTCAGGTGAGAAATTGCAAATGTCCAGCAATTGCTCAGAGATGAAAAGTGCCAGCACTGAAAGCTGTTGCTAGCCAGCCCCCTTCCTTGGAAGCGCTTTTGTAGGCCTAAGAACCCTGGGGCTCTGGGCTTCTCTAGCCACCTAATCTTCTGCTCAACCTCTCGCGCAGTCTAAAGAGAGCTCAGGTGAGAAATTGCAAATGTCCAGCAATTGCTCAGAGATGAAAAGTGCCAGCACTGAAAGCTGTTGCTAGCCAGCACCCTTCCTTGGAAGCGCTTTTGTAGGCCTAAGAACACTGGGGCTCTGGCTTCTCTAGCCACCAAACGTCACGGTCCTTCTCTTTCCATCTCGTAGACACGAGGTGAGAAATTGCAAATGTCCAGCAATTGCTCAGCGATGAAAAGTGCCAGCACTGAAAGCTGTTGCTAGCCAGCACCCTTCCTTGGAAGCGCTTTTGTAGGCCTAAGAACACTGGGGCTCTGGGCTTCTCTAGCCACCTAATCTTCTGCTCATCCTCTCGCGCACTCTAAAGAGAGCTCAGGTGAGAAATTGCAAATGTCCAGCAATTGCACAGAGATGAAAAGTGCCAGCACTGAAAGCTCTTGCTAGCCAGCACCCTTCCTTGGAAGCGCTTTTGTAGCCCTAGAACACTGGGGCTTTGCGCTTCTCTAGCCACCAAACGTCACGGTCCTTCTCTTTCCGTCTCGTAGACACGAGCTGAGAAATTGCAAACGTCGAGCAATTGCTCAGAGATGAAAAGTGCCAGCACTGAAAGCTGTTGCTAGCCAGCACCCTTCCTTGGAAGCGCTTTTGTAGGCCTAAGAAGACTGGGGCTCTGGCTTCTCTACCCACCAAACGTCACGGTCCTTCTCTTTCCGTCTCATAGACACGAGGTGAGAAATTGCAAATGTCGAGCAATTGCTCAGAGATGAAAAGTGCCAGCACTGAAAGCTCTTGCTAGCCAGCACCCTTCCTTGGAAGCGCTTTCACAGGCGCAGCAACACTGGGGCTTTGCGCTTCTCTACCCACCAAGCATCACGGTCATTCTCTTTCCGTCTGGTAGACACGAGCTGAGAAATTGCAAACGTCGAGCAATTGCTCAGAGATGAAAAGTGCCAGCACTGAAAGCTGTTGCTAGCCAGCACCCTTCCTTGGAAGCGCTTTCACAGGCGCAGCAACACTGGGGCTTTGCGCTTCTCTAGCCACCAAACGTCACGGTCATTCTCTTTCCGTCTCGTAGACACGAGCTGAGAAATTGCAAACATCGAGCAATTGCTCAGAGATGAAAAGTGCCAGCACTGAAAGCTCTTGCTAGCCAGCACCCTTCCTTGGAAGCGCTTTTGTAGGCCTAAGAACACTGGGGCTCTGGGCTTCTCTAGCCACCAAACGTCACGGTCCTTCTCTTTCCGTCTCGTAGACACGAGGTGAGAAATTGCAAACGTCGAGCAATTGCTCAGAGATGAAAAGTGCCAGCACTGAAAGCTGTTGCTAGCCAGCACCCTTCCTTGGAAGCGCTTTTGTAGACCTAAGAACACTGGGGCTCTGGGCTTCTCTAGCCACCTAATCTTCTGCTCATCCTCTCGCGCAGTCTAAAGAGAGCTCAGGTGAGAAATTGCAAACGTCGAGCAATTGCTCAGCGATGAAAAGTGCCAGCACTGAAAGCTCTTGCTAGCCAGCACCCTTCCTTGGAAGCGCTTTCAGAGGCGCAGTAACACTGGGGCTTTGCGCTTCTCTAGCCACCAAATGTCACGGTCCTTCTCTTTCCGTCTCGTAGACACGAGGTGAGAAATTGCAAACGTCGAGCAATTGCTCAGAGATGAAAAGTGCCAGCACTGAAAGCTGTTGCTAGCCAGCCCCCTTCCTTGGAAGCGCTTTTGTAGGCCTAAGAACACTGGGGCTCTTGGCTTCTCTAGCCACCTAATCTTCTGCTCATCCTCTCGCGCACTCTAAAGAGAGCTCAGATGAGAGATTGCAAACGTCGAGCAATTGCTCAGAGATGAAAAGTGCCAGCACTGAAAGCTGTTGCTAGCCAGCCCCCTTCCTTGGAAGCGCTTTTGTAGGCCTAAGAAGACTGGGGCTCTGGGCTTCTCTAGCCACCTAATCTTCTGCTCATCCTCTCGCGCAGTCTAAAGAGAGCTCAGGTGAGAAATTGCAAACGTCGAGCAATTGCTCAGAGATGAAAAGTGCCAGCACTGAAAGCTGTTGCTAGCCAGCCCCCTTCCTTGGAAGCGCTTTTGTAGGCCTAAGAAGACTGGGGCTCTGGGCTTCTCTAGCCACCTAATCTTCTGCTCATCCTCTCGCGCACTCTAAAGAGAGCTCAGGTGAGAAATTGCAAACGTCGAGCAATTGCTCAGAGATGAAAAGTGCCAGCACTGAAAGCTGTTGCTAGCCAGCCCCCTTCCTTGGAAGCGCTTTTGTAGGCCTAAGAACACTGGGGCTCTGGGCTTCTCTAGCCACCTAATCTTCTGCTCATCCTCTCGCGCACTCTAAAGAGAGCTCAGGTGAGAAATTGCAAACGTCGAGCAATTGCTCAGAGATGAAAAGTGCCAGCACTAAAAGCAGTTGCTAGCCAGCACCCTTCCTTGGAAGCGCTTTTGTAGGCCTAAGAAGACTGGGGCTCTGGGCTTCTCTAGCCACCTAATCTTCTGCTCATCCTCTCGCGCACTCTAAAGAGAGCTCAGGTGAGAAATTGCAAACGTCGAGCAATTGCTCAGAGATGAAAAGTGCCAGCACTGAAAGCTGTTGCTAGCCAGCACCCTTCCTTGGAAGCGCTTTTGTAGGCCTAAGAACACTGGGGCTCTGGGCTTCTCTAGCCACCTAATCTTCTGCTCATCCTCTCGCGCACTCTAAAGAGAGCTCAGGTGAGAAATTGCAAACGTCGAGCAATTGCTCAGCGATGAAAAGTGCCAGCACTGAAAGCTCTTGCTAGCCAGCACCGTTCCTTGGAAGCGCTTTCACAGGCGCAGCAACACTGGGGCTTTGCGCTTCTCTAGCCACCAAACGTCACGGTCCTTCTCTTTCCGTCTCGTAGACACGAGCTGAGAAATTGCAAACGTCGAGCAATTGCTCAGAGATGAAAAGTGCCAGCACTGCAAGCTGTTGCTAGCCAGCACCCTTCCTTGGAAGCGCTTTTGTAGGCCTAAGAACACTGGGGCTCTGGGCTTCTCTAGCCACCTAATCTTCTGCTCATCCTCTCGCGCACTCTAAAGAGAGCTCAGGTGAGAAATTGCAAACGTCGAGCAATTGCTCAGAGATGAAAAGTGCCAGCACTGAAAGCTGTTGCTAGCCAGCACCCTTCCTTGGAAGCGCTTTCACAGGCGCAGCAACACTGCGGCTTTGCGCTTCTCTAGCCACCAAACGTCACGGTCATTCTCTTTCCGTCTCGTAGACACGAGCTGAGAAATTGCAAACGTCGAGCAATTGCTCAGAGATGAAAAGTGCCAGCACTGAAAGCTGTTGCTAGCCAGCACCCTTCCTTGGAAGCGCTTTTGTAGGCCTAAGAAGACTGGGGCTCTGGGCTTCTCTAGCCACCAAACGTCACGGTCCTTCTCTTTCCGTCTCGTAGACACGAGCTGAGAAATTGCAAACGTCGAGCAATTGCTCAGAGATGAAAAGTGCCAGCACTGAAAGCTGTTGCTAGCCAGCACCCTTCCTTGGAAGCGCTTTTGTAGGCCTAAGAAGACTGGGGCTCTGGGCTTCTCTAGCCACCTAATCTTCTGCTCATCCTCTCGCGCAGTCTAAAGAGAGCTCAGGTGAGAAATTGCAAACGTCGAGCAATTGCTCAGCGATGAAAAGTGCCAGCACTGAAAGCTGTTGCTAGCCAGCACCCTTCCTTGGAAGCGCTTTCAGAGGCGCAGTAACACTGGGGCTTTGCGCTTCTCTAGCCACCAAATGTCACGGTCCTTCTCTTTCCGTCTCGTAGACACGAGGTGAGAAATTGCAAACGTCGAGCAATTGCTCAGAGATGAAAAGTGCCAGCACTGAAAGCTGTTGCTAGCCAGCACCCTTCCTTGGAAGCGCTTTTGTAGGCCTAAGAACCCTGGGGCTCTGGGCTTCTCTAGCCACCTAATCTTCTGCTCAACCTCTCGCGCAGTCTAAAGAGAGCTCAGGTGAGAAATTGCAAATGTCCAGCAATTGCTCAGAGATGAAAAGTGCCAGCACTGAAAGCTGTTGCTAGCCAGCCCCCTTCCTTGGAAGCGCTTTTGTAGGCCTAAGAAGACTGGGGCTCTGGGCTTCTCTAGCCACCTAATCTTCGGCTCATCCTCTCGCGCACTCTAAAGAGAGCTCAGATGAGAAATTGCAAACGTCGAGCAATTGCTCAGAGATGAAAAGTGCCAGCACTGAAAGCTGTTGCTAGCCAGCCCCCTTCCTTGGAAGCGCTTTTGTAGGCCTAAGAAGACTGGGGCTCTGGGCTTCTCTAGCCACCTAATCTTCTGCTCATCCTCTCGCGCACTCTAAAGAGAGCTCAGGTGAGAAATTGCAAACGTCGAGCAATTGCTCAGAGATGAAAAGTGCCAGCACTGAAAGCTCTTGCTAGCCAGCACCCTTCCTTGGAAGCGCTTTAGTAGGCCTAAGAACACTGGGGCTCTGGGCTTCTCTAGCCACCTAATCTTCTGCTCATCCTCTCGCGCACTCTAAAGAGAGCTCAGGTGAGAAATTGCAAACGTTGAGCAATTGCTCAGAGATGAAAAGTGCCAGCACTGAAAGCTGTTGCTAGCCAGCACCCTTCCTTGGAAGCGCTTTTGTAGGCCTAAGAACACTGGGGCTCTGGGCTTCTCTAGCCACCTAATCTTCTGCTCATCCTCTCGCGCAGTCTAAAGAGAGCTCAGGTGAGAAATTGCAAACGTCGAGCAATTGCTCAGAGATGAAAAGTGCCAGCACTAAAAGCTGTTGCTAGCCAGCACCCTTCCTTGGAAGCGCTTTTGTAGGCCTAAGAAGACTGGGGCTCTGGGCTTCTCTAGCCACCTAATCTTCTGCTCATCCTCTCGCGCACTCTAAAGAGAGCTCAGGTGAGAAATTGCAAACGTCGAGCAATTGCTCAGAGATGAAAAGTGCCAGCACTGAAAGCTGTTGCTAGCCAGCCCCCTTCCTTGGAAGCGCTTTTGTAGGCCTAAGAACACTGGGGCTCTGGGCTTCTCTAGCCACCTAATCTTCTGCTCATCCTCTCGCGCACTCTAAAGAGAGCTCAGGTGAGAAATTGCAAACGTCGAGCAATTGCTCAGCGATGAAAAGTGCCAGCACTGAAAGCTCTTGCTAGCCAGCACCCTTCCTTGGAAGCGCTTTCACAGGCACAGCAACACTGGGGCTTTGCGCTTCTCTAGCCACCAAACGTCACGGTCCTTCTCTTTCCGTCTCGTAGACACGAGGTGAGAAATTGCAAACGTCGAGCAAATGCTCAGCGATGAAAAGTGCCAGCACTGAAAGCTGTTGCTAGCCAGCACCCTTCCTTGGAAGCACTTTTGTAGCCCTAAGAACACTGGGGCTCTGGGCTTCTTTAGCCACCTAATCTTCTGCTCATCCTCTCGCGCACTCTAAAGAGAGCTCAGATGAGAAATTGCAAACGTCGAGCAATTGCTCAGAGATGAAAAGTGCAGGCACTGAAAGCTGTTGCTAGCCAGCACCCTTCCTTGGAAGCGCTTTCACAGGCACAGCAACACTGGGGCTTTGCGCTTCTCTACCCACCAAATGTCACGGTCATTCTCGTTCCGTCTCGTAGACACGAGCTGAGAAATTGCAAACGTCGAGCAATTGCTCAGAGATGAAAAGTGCCAGCACTGAAAGCTGTTGCTAGCCAGCACCCTTCCTTGGAAGCGCTTTAGTAGGCCTAAGAACACTGGGGCTCTTGGCTTCTTTAGCCACCTAATCTTCTGCTCATCCTCTCGCGCACTCTAAAGAGAGCTCAGGTGAGAAATTGCAAACGTCCAGCAATTGCTCAGAGATGAAAAGTGCCAGCACTGAAAGCTGTTGCTAGCCAGCACCCTTCCTTGGAAGCGTTTTCACAGGCGCAGTAACACTGGGGCTTTGCGCTTCTCTAGCCACCAAACGTCAAGGTCATTCTCTTTCCGTCTCGTAGACACGAGCTGAGAAATTGCAAACGTCGAGCAATTGCTCAGAGATGAAAAGTGCCAGCACTGAAAGCTGTTGCTAGCCAGCACCCTTCCTTGGAAGCGCTTTTGTAGGCCTAAGAACACTGGGGCTCTGGCTTCTCTAGCCACCAAACGTCACGGTCCTTCTCTTTCCGTCTCGTAGACACGAGCTGAGAAATTGCAAACGTCGAGCAATTGCTCAGCGATGAAAAGTGCCAGCACTGAAAGCTGTTGCTAGCCAGCACCCTTCCTTGGAAGCGCTTTTGTAGGCCTAAGAACACTGGGGCTCTGGGCTTCTCTAGCCACCTAATCTTCTGCTCATCCTCTCGCGCACTCTAAAGAGAGCTCAGGTGAGAAATTGCAAATGTCCAGCAATTGCTCAGAGATGAAAAGTGCCAGCACTGAAAGCTCTTGCTAGCCAGCACCCTTCCTTGGAAGCGCTTTTGTAGCCCTAGAACACTGGGGCTTTGCGCTTCTCTAGCCACCAAACGTCACGGTCCTTCTCTTTCCGTCTCGTAGACACGAGCTGAGAAATTGCAAACGTCGAGCAATTGCTCAGAGATGAAAAGTGCCAGCACTGAAAGCTGTTGCTAGCCAGCACCCTTCCTTGGAAGCGCTTTTGTAGGCCTAAGAACACTGGGGCTCTGGGCTTCTCTACCCACCAAACGTCACGGTCCTTCTCTTTCCGTCTCATAGACACGAGGTGAGAAATTGCAAATGTCGAGCAATTGCTCAGAGATGAAAAGTGCCAGCACTGAAAGCTCTTGCTAGCCAGCACCCTTCCTTGGAAGCGCTTTCACAGGCGCAGCAACACTGGGGCTTTGCGCTTCTCTACCCACCAAGCATCACGGTCATTCTCTTTCCGTCTCGTAGACACGAGCTGAGAAATTGCAAATGTCGAGCAATTGCTCAGCGATGAAAAGTGCCAGCACTGAAAGCTGTTGCTAGCCAGCCCCCTTCCTTGGAATCGCTTTTGTAGGCCTAAGAACACTGGGGCTCTGGGCTTCTCTAGCCACCTAATCTTCTGCTCATCCTCTCGCGCACTCTAAAGAGAGCTCAGGTGAGAAATTGCAAACGTCGAGCAATTGCTCAGAGATGAAAAGTGCCAGCACTGAAAGCTGTTGCTAGCCAGCACCCTTCCTTGGAAGCGCTTTCACAGGCGCAGCAACACTGGGGCTTTGCGCTTCTCTAGCCACCAAACGTCACGGTCATTCTCTTTCCGTCTCGTAGACACGAGCTGAGAAATTGCAAACGTCGAGCAATTGCTCAGAGATGAAAAGTGCCAGCACTGAAAGCTGTTGCTAGCCAGCACCCTTCCTTGGAAGCGCTTTTGTAGGCCTAAGAACACTGGGGCTCTGGGCTTCTCTAGCCACCAAACGTCACGGTCCTTCTCTTTCCGTCTCGTAGACACGAGCTGAGAAATTGCAAACGTCGAGCAATTGCTCAGAGATGAAAAGTGCCAGCACTGAAAGCTGTTGCTAGCCAGCACCCTTCCTTGGAAGCGCTTTTGTAGACCTAAGAACACTGGGGCTCTGGGCTTCTCTAGCCACCTAATCTTCTGCTCATCCTCTCGCGCAGTCTAAAGAGAGCTCAGGTGAGAAATTGCAAACGTCGAGCAATTGCTCAGCGATGAAAAGTGCCAGCACTGAAAGCTGTTGCTAGCCAGCACCCTTCCTTGGAAGCGCTTTCAGAGGCGCAGTAACACTGGGGCTTTGCGCTTCTCTAGCCACCAAATGTCACGGTCCTTCTCTTTCCGTCTCGTAGACACGAGGTGAGAAATTGCAAACGTCGAGCAATTGCTCAGAGATGAAAAGTGCCAGCACTGAAAGCTGTTGCTAGCCAGCCCCCTTCCTTGGAAGCGCTTTTGTAGGCCTAAGAACACTGGGGCTCTTGGCTTCTCTAGCCACCTAATCTTCGGCTCATCCTCTCGCGCACTCTAAAGAGAGCTCAGATGAGAAATTGCAAACGTCGAGCAATTGCTCAGAGATGAAAAGTGCCAGCACTGAAAGCTGTTGCTAGCCAGCACCCTTCCTTGGAAGCGCTTTTGTAGGCCTAAGAAGACTGGGGCTCTGGGCTTCTCTAGCCACCTAATCTTCTGCTCATCCTCTCGCGCAGTCTAAAGAGAGCTCAGGTGAGAAATTGCAAACGTCGAGCAATTGCTCAGAGATGAAAAGTGCCAGCACTGAAAGCTGTTGCTAGCCAGCCCCCTTCCTTGGAAGCGCTTTTGTAGGCCTAAGAAGACTGGGGCTCTGGGCTTCTCTAGCCACCTAATCTTCTGCTCATCCTCTCGCGCACTCTAAAGAGAGCTCAGGTGAGAAATTGCAAACGTCGAGCAATTGCTCAGAGATGAAAAGTGCCAGCACTGAAAGCTGTTGCTAGCCAGCACCCTTCCTTGGAAGCGCTTTCACAGGCGCAGCAACACTGGGGCTTTGCGCTTCTCTAGCCACCAAACGTCACGGTCATTCTCTTTCCGTCTCGTAGACACGAGCTGAGAAATTGCAAACGTCGAGCAATTGCTCAGAGATGAAAAGTGCCAGCACTGAAAGCTGTTGCTAGCCAGCACCCTTCCTTGGAAGCGCTTTTGTAGGCCTAAGAACACTGGGGCTCTGGGCTTCTCTAGCCACCAAACGTCACGGTCCTTCTCTTTCCGTCTCGTAGACACGAGCTGAGAAATTGCAAACGTCGAGCAATTGCTCAGAGATGAAAAGTGCCAGCACTGAAAGCTGTTGCTAGCCAGCACCCTTCCTTGGAAGCGCTTTTGTAGACCTAAGAACACTGGGGCTCTGGGCTTCTCTAGCCACCTAATCTTCTGCTCATCCTCTCGCGCAGTCTAAAGAGAGCTCAGGTGAGAAATTGCAAACGTCGAGCAATTGCTCAGAGATGAAAAGTGCCAGCACTGAAAGCTGTTGCTAGCCAGCACCCTTCCTTGGAAGCGCTTTCAGAGGCGCAGTAACACTGGGGCTTTGCGCTTCTCTAGCCACCAAATGTCACGGTCCTTCTCTTTCCGTCTCGTAGACACGAGGTGAGAAATTGCAAACGTCGAGCAATTGCTCAGAGATGAAAAGTGCCAGCACTGAAAGCTGTTGCTAGCCAGCCCCCTTCCTTGGAAGCGCTTTTGTAGGCCTAAGAACACTGGGGCTCTTGGCTTCTCTAGCCACCTAATCTTCGGCTCATCCTCTCGCGCACTCTAAAGAGAGCTCAGATGAGAAATTGCAAACGTCGAGCAATTGCTCAGAGATGAAAAGTGCCAGCACTGAAAGCTGTTGCTAGCCAGCACCCTTCCTTGGAAGCGCTTTCACAGGCGCAGCAACACTGGGGCTTTGCGCTTCTCTACCCACCAAACGTCACTGTCATTCTCGTTCCGTCTCGTAGACACGAGCTGAGAAATTGCAAACGTCGAGCAATTGCTCAGAGATGAAAAGTGCCAGCACTGAAAGCTGTTGCTAGCCAGCACCCTTCCTTGGAAGCGCTTTAGTAGGCCTAAGAACACTGGGGCTCTTGGCTTCTTTAGCCACCTAATCTTCTGCTCATCCTCTCGCGCACTCTAAAGAGAGCTCAGGTGAGAAATTGCAAACGTCCAGCAATTGCTCAGAGATGAAAAGTGCCAGCACTGAAAGCTGTTGCTAGCCAGCACCCTTCCTTGGAAGCGTTTTCACAGGCGCAGTAACACTGGGGCTTTGCGCTTCTCTAGCCACCAAACGTCAAGGTCATTCTCTTTCCGTCTCGTAGACACGAGCTGAGAAATTGCAAACGTCGAGCAATTGCTCAGAGATGAAAAGTGCCAGCACTGAAAGCTGTTGCTAGCCAGCACCCTTCCTTGGAAGCGCTTTTGTAGGCCTAAGAACACTGGGGCTCTGGCTTCTCTAGCCACCAAACGTCACGGTCCTTCTCTTTCCGTCTCGTAGACACGAGGTGAGAAATTGCAAATGTCCAGCAATTGCTCAGCGATGAAAAGTGCCAGCACTGAAAGCTGTTGCTAGCCAGCACCCTTCCTTGGAAGCGCTTTTGTAGGCCTAAGAAGACTGGGGCTCTGGGCTTCTCTAGCCACCTAATCTTCTGCTCATCCTCTCGCGCACTCTAAAGAGAGCTCAGGTGAGAAATTGCAAATGTCCAGCAATTGCTCAGAGATGAAAAGTGCCAGCACTGAAAGCTCTTGCTAGCCAGCACCCTTCCTTGGAAGCGCTTTTGTAGCCCTAGAACACTGGGGCTTTGCGCTTCTCTAGCCACCAAACGTCACGGTCCTTCTCTTTCCGTCTCGTAGACACGAGCTGAGAAATTGCAAACGTCGAGCAATTGCTCAGAGATGAAAAGTGCCAGCACTGAAAGCTGTTGCTAGCCAGCACCCTTCCTTGGAAGCGCTTTTGTAGGCCTAAGAACACTGGGGCTCTGGGCTTCTCTACCCACCAAACGTCACGGTCCTTCTCTTTCCGTCTCATAGACACGAGGTGAGAAATTGCAAATGTCGAGCAATTGCTCAGAGATGAAAAGTGCCAGCACTGAAAGCTCTTGCTAGCCAGCACCCTTCCTTGGAAGCGCTTTCACAGGCGCAGCAACACTGGGGCTTTGCGCTTCTCTACCCACCAAGCATCACGGTCATTCTCTTTCCGTCTCGTAGACACGAGCTGAGAAATTGCAAATGTCGAGCAATTGCTCAGCGATGAAAAGTGCCAGCACTGAAAGCTGTTGCTAGCCAGCCCCCTTCCTTGGAATCGCTTTTGTAGGCCTAAGAACACTGGGGCTCTGGGCTTCTCTAGCCACCTAATCTTCTGCTCATCCTCTCGCGCACTCTAAAGAGAGCTCAGGTGAGAAATTGCAAACGTCGAGCAATTGCTCAGAGATGAAAAGTGCCAGCACTGAAAGCTGTTGCTAGCCAGCACCCTTCCTTGGAAGCGCTTTCACAGGCGCAGCAACACTGGGGCTTTGCACTTCTCTAGCCACCAAACGTCACGGTCATTCTCTTTCCGTCTCGTAGACACGAGCTGAGAAATTGCAAACGTCGAGCAATTGCTCAGAGATGAAAAGTGCCAGCACTGAAAGCTGTTGCTAGCCAGCACCCTTCCTTGGAAGCGCTTTTGTAGGCCTAAGAACACTGGGGCTCTGGGCTTCTCTAGCCACGAAACGTCACGGTCCTTCTCTTTCCGTCTCGTAGACACGAGCTGAGAAATTGCAAACGTCGAGCAATTGCTCAGAGATGAAAAGTGCCAGCACTGAAAGCTGTTGCTAGCCAGCACCCTTCCTTGGAAGCGCTTTTGTAGACCTAAGAACACTGGGGCTCTGGGCTTCTCTAGCCACCTAATCTTCTGCTCATCCTCTCGCGCAGTCTAAAGAGAGCTCAGGTGAGAAATTGCAAACGTCGAGCAATTGCTCAGCGATGAAAAGTGCCAGCACTGAAAGCTGTTGCTAGCCAGCACCCTTCCTTGGAAGCGCTTTCAGAGGCGCAGTAACACTGGGGCTTTGCGCTTCTCTAGCCACCAAATGTCACGGTCCTTCTCTTTCCGTCTCGTAGACACGAGGTGAGAAATTGCAAACGTCGAGCAATTGCTCAGAGATGAAAAGTGCCAGCACTGAAAGCTGTTGCTAGCCAGCCCCCTTCCTTGGAAGCGCTTTTGTAGGCCTAAGAACACTGGGGCTCTTGGCTTCTCTAGCCACCTAATCTTCGGCTCATCCTCTCGCGCACTCTAAAGAGAGCTCAGATGAGAAATTGCAAACGTCGAGCAATTGCTCAGAGATGAAAAGTGCCAGCACTGAAAGCTGTTGCTAGCCAGCCCCCTTCCTTGGAAGCGCTTTTGTAGGCCTAAGAAGACTGGGGCTCTGGGCTTCTCTAGCCACCTAATCTTCTGCTCATCCTCTCGCGCAGTCTAAAGAGAGCTCAGGTGAGAAATTGCAAACGTCGAGCAATTGCTCAGAGATGAAAAGTGCCAGCACTGAAAGCTGTTGCTAGCCAGCCCCCTTCCTTGGAAGCGCTTTTGTAGGCCTAAGAAGACTGGGGCTCTGGGCTTCTCTAGCCACCTAATCTTCTGCTCATCCTCTCGCGCACTCTAAAGAGAGCTCAGGTGAGAAATTGCAAACGTCGAGCAATTGCTCAGAGATGAAAAGTGCCAGCACTGAAAGCTGTTGCTAGCCAGCACCCTTCCTTGGAAGCGCTTTCACAGGCGCAGCAACACTGGGGCTTTGCGCTTCTCTAGCCACCAAACGTCACGGTCATTCTCTTTCCGTCTCGTAGACACGAGCTGAGAAATTGCAAACGTCGAGCAATTGCTCAGAGATGAAAAGTGCCAGCACTGAAAGCTGTTGCTAGCCAGCACCCTTCCTTGGAAGCGCTTTTGTAGGCCTAAGAACACTGGGGCTCTGGGCTTCTCTAGCCACCAAACGTCACGGTCCTTCTCTTTCCGTCTCGTAGACACGAGCTGAGAAATTGCAAACGTCGAGCAATTGCTCAGAGATGAAAAGTGCCAGCACTGAAAGCTGTTGCTAGCCAGCACCCTTCCTTGGAAGCGCTTTTGTAGACCTAAGAACACTGGGGCTCTGGGCTTCTCTAGCCACCTAATCTTCTGCTCATCCTCTCGCGCAGTCTAAAGAGAGCTCAGGTGAGAAATTGCAAACGTCGAGCAATTGCTCAGAGATGAAAAGTGCCAGCACTGAAAGCTGTTGCTAGCCAGCACCCTTCCTTGGAAGCGCTTTCAGAGGCGCAGTAACACTGGGGCTTTGCGCTTCTCTAGCCACCAAATGTCACGGTCCTTCTCTTTCCGTCTCGTAGACACGAGGTGAGAAATTGCAAACGTCGAGCAATTGCTCAGAGATGAAAAGTGCCAGCACTGAAAGCTGTTGCTAGCCAGCCCCCTTCCTTGGAAGCGCTTTTGTAGGCCTAAGAACACTGGGGCTCTTGGCTTCTCTAGCCACCTAATCTTCGGCTCATCCTCTCGCGCACTCTAAAGAGAGCTCAGATGAGAAATTGCAAACGTCGAGCAATTGCTCAGAGATGAAAAGTGCCAGCACTGAAAGCTGTTGCTAGCCAGCACCCTTCCTTGGAAGCGCTTTCACAGGCGCAGCAACACTGGGGCTTTGCGCTTCTCTACCCACCAAGCATCACGGTCATTCTCTTTCCGTCTCGTAGACACGAGCTGAGAAATTGCAAATGTCGAGCAATTGCTCAGCGATGAAAAGTGCCAGCACTGAAAGCTGTTGCTAGCCAGCCCCCTTCCTTGGAATCGCTTTTGTAGGCCTAAGAACACTGGGGCTCTGGGCTTCTCTAGCCACCTAATCTTCTGCTCATCCTCTCGCGCACTCTAAAGAGAGCTCAGGTGAGAAATTGCAAACGTCGAGCAATTGCTCAGAGATGAAAAGTGCCAGCACTGAAAGCTGTTGCTAGCCAGCACCCTTCCTTGGAAGCGCTTTCACAGGCGCAGCAACACTGGGGCTTTGCGCTTCTCTAGCCACCAAACGTCACGGTCATTCTCTTTCCGTCTCGTAGACACGAGCTGAGAAATTGCAAACGTCGAGCAATTGCTCAGAGATGAAAAGTGCCAGCACTGAAAGCTGTTGCTAGCCAGCACCCTTCCTTGGAAGCGCTTTTGTAGGCCTAAGAACACTGGGGCTCTGGGCTTCTCTAGCCACCAAACGTCACGGTCCTTCTCTTTCCGTCTCGTAGACACGAGCTGAGAAATTGCAAACGTCGAGCAATTGCTCAGAGATGAAAAGTGCCAGCACTGAAAGCTGTTGCTAGCCAGCACCCTTCCTTGGAAGCGCTTTTGTAGACCTAAGAACACTGGGGCTCTGGGCTTCTCTAGCCACCTAATCTTCTGCTCATCCTCTCGCGCAGTCTAAAGAGAGCTCAGGTGAGAAATTGCAAACGTCGAGCAATTGCTCAGAGATGAAAAGTGCCAGCACTGAAAGCTGTTGCTAGCCAGCACCCTTCCTTGGAAGCGCTTTCAGAGGCGCAGTAACACTGGGGCTTTGCGCTTCTCTAGCCACCAAATGTCACGGTCCTTCTCTTTCCGTCTCGTAGACACGAGGTGAGAAATTGCAAACGTCGAGCAATTGCTCAGAGATGAAAAGTGCCAGCACTGAAAGCTGTTGCTAGCCAGCCCCCTTCCTTGGAAGCGCTTTTGTAGGCCTAAGAAGACTGGGGCTCTGGGCTTCTCTAGCCACCTAATCTTCGGCTCATCCTCTCGCGCACTCTAAAGAGAGCTCAGATGAGAAATTGCAAACGTCGAGCAATTGCTCAGAGATGAAAAGTGCCAGCACTGAAAGCTGTTGCTAGCCAGCCCCCTTCCTTGGAAGCGCTTTTGTAGGCCTAAGAAGACTGGGGCTCTGGGCTTCTCTAGCCACCTAATCTTCTGCTCATCCTCTCGCGCAGTCTAAAGAGAGCTCAGGTGAGAAATTGCAAACGTCGAGCAATTGCTCAGAGATGAAAAGTGCCAGCACTGAAAGCTGTTGCTAGCCAGCCCCCTTCCTTGGAAGCGCTTTTGTAGGCCTAAGAAGACTGGGGCTCTGGGCTTCTCTAGCCACCTAATCTTCTGCTCATCCTCTCGCGCACTCTAAAGAGAGCTCAGGTGAGAAATTGCAAACGTCGAGCAATTGCTCAGAGATGAAAAGTGCCAGCACTGAAAGCTGTTGCTAGCCAGCACCCTTCCTTGGAAGCGCTTTCACAGGCGCAGCAACACTGGGGCTTTGCGCTTCTCTAGCCACCAAACGTCACGGTCATTCTCTTTCCGTCTCGTAGACACGAGCTGAGAAATTGCAAACGTCGAGCAATTGCTCAGAGATGAAAAGTGCCAGCACTGAAAGCTGTTGCTAGCCAGCACCCTTCCTTGGAAGCGCTTTTGTAGGCCTAAGAACACTGGGGCTCTGGGCTTCTCTAGCCACCAAACGTCACGGTCCTTCTCTTTCCGTCTCGTAGACACGAGCTGAGAAATTGCAAACGTCGAGCAATTGCTCAGAGATGAAAAGTGCCAGCACTGAAAGCTGTTGCTAGCCAGCACCCTTCCTTGGAAGCGCTTTTGTAGACCTAAGAACACTGGGGCTCTGGGCTTCTCTAGCCACCTAATCTTCTGCTCATCCTCTCGCGCAGTCTAAAGAGAGCTCAGGTGAGAAATTGCAAACGTCGAGCAATTGCTCAGAGATGAAAAGTGCCAGCACTGAAAGCTGTTGCTAGCCAGCACCCTTCCTTGGAAGCGCTTTCAGAGGCGCAGTAACACTGGGGCTTTGCGCTTCTCTAGCCACCAAATGTCACGGTCCTTCTCTTTCCGTCTCGTAGACACGAGGTGAGAAATTGCAAACGTCGAGCAATTGCTCAGAGATGAAAAGTGCCAGCACTGAAAGCTGTTGCTAGCCAGCCCCCTTCCTTGGAAGCGCTTTTGTAGGCCTAAGAACACTGGGGCTCTTGGCTTCTCTAGCCACCTAATCTTCGGCTCATCCTCTCGCGCACTCTAAAGAGAGCTCAGATGAGAAATTGCAAACGTCGAGCAATTGCTCAGAGATGAAAAGTGCCAGCACTGAAAGCTGTTGCTAGCCAGCACCCTTCCTTGGAAGCGCTTTCACAGGCGCAGCAACACTGGGGCTTTGCGCTTCTCTACCCACCAAGCATCACGGTCATTCTCTTTCCGTCTCGTAGACACGAGCTGAGAAATTGCAAATGTCGAGCAATTGCTCAGCGATGAAAAGTGCCAGCACTGAAAGCTGTTGCTAGCCAGCCCCCTTCCTTGGAATCGCTTTTGTAGGCCTAAGAACACTGGGGCTCTGGGCTTCTCTAGCCACCTAATCTTCTGCTCATCCTCTCGCGCACTCTAAAGAGAGCTCAGGTGAGAAATTGCAAACGTCGAGCAATTGCTCAGAGATGAAAAGTGCCAGCACTGAAAGCTGTTGCTAGCCAGCACCCTTCCTTGGAAGCGCTTTCACAGGCGCAGCAACACTGGGGCTTTGCGCTTCTCTAGCCACCAAACGTCACGGTCATTCTCTTTCCGTCTCGTAGACACGAGCTGAGAAATTGCAAACGTCGAGCAATTGCTCAGAGATGAAAAGTGCCAGCACTGAAAGCTGTTGCTAGCCAGCACCCTTCCTTGGAAGCGCTTTTGTAGGCCTAAGAACACTGGGGCTCTGGGCTTCTCTAGCCACCAAACGTCACGGTCCTTCTCTTTCCGTCTCGTAGACACGAGCTGAGAAATTGCAAACGTCGAGCAATTGCTCAGAGATGAAAAGTGCCAGCACTGAAAGCTGTTGCTAGCCAGCACCCTTCCTTGGAAGCGCTTTTGTAGACCTAAGAACACTGGGGCTCTGGGCTTCTCTAGCCACCTAATCTTCTGCTCATCCTCTCGCGCAGTCTAAAGAGAGCTCAGGTGAGAAATTGCAAACGTCGAGCAATTGCTCAGCGATGAAAAGTGCCAGCACTGAAAGCTGTTGCTAGCCAGCACCCTTCCTTGGAAGCGCTTTCAGAGGCGCAGTAACACTGGGGCTTTGCGCTTCTCTAGCCACCAAATGTCACGGTCCTTCTCTTTCCGTCTCGTAGACACGAGGTGAGAAATTGCAAACGTCGAGCAATTGCTCAGAGATGAAAAGTGCCAGCACTGAAAGCTGTTGCTAGCCAGCCCCCTTCCTTGGAAGCGCTTTTGTAGGCCTAAGAACACTGGGGCTCTTGGCTTCTCTAGCCACCTAATCTTCGGCTCATCCTCTCGCGCACTCTAAAGAGAGCTCAGATGAGAAATTGCAAACGTCGAGCAATTGCTCAGAGATGAAAAGTGCCAGCACTGAAAGCTGTTGCTAGCCAGCACCCTTCCTTGGAAGCGCTTTTGTAGGCCTAAGAAGACTGGGGCTCTGGGCTTCTCTAGCCACCTAATCTTCTGCTCATCCTCTCGCGCAGTCTAAAGAGAGCTCAGGTGAGAAATTGCAAACGTCGAGCAATTGCTCAGAGATGAAAAGTGCCAGCACTGAAAGCTGTTGCTAGCCAGCCCCCTTCCTTGGAAGCGCTTTTGTAGGCCTAAGAAGACTGGGGCTCTGGGCTTCTCTAGGCACCTAATCTTCTGCTCATCCTCTCGCGCACTCTAAAGAGAGCTCAGGTGAGAAATTGCAAACGTCGAGCAATTGCTCAGAGATGAAAAGTGCCAGCACTGAAAGCTGTTGCTAGCCAGCACCCTTCCTTGGAAGCGCTTTCACAGGCGCAGCAACACTGGGGCTTTGCGCTTCTCTAGCCACCAAACGTCACGGTCATTCTCTTTCCGTCTCGTAGACACGAGCTGAGAAATTGCAAACGTCGAGCAATTGCTCAGAGATGAAAAGTGCCAGCACTGAAAGCTGTTGCTAGCCAGCACCCTTCCTTGGAAGCGCTTTTGTAGGCCTAAGAACACTGGGGCTCTGGGCTTCTCTAGCCACCAAACGTCACGGTCCTTCTCTTTCCGTCTCGTAGACACGAGCTGAGAAATTGCAAACGTCGAGCAATTGCTCAGAGATGAAAAGTGCCAGCACTGAAAGCTGTTGCTAGCCAGCACCCTTCCTTGGAAGCGCTTTTGTAGACCTAAGAACACTGGGGCTCTGGGCTTCTCTAGCCACCTAATCTTCTGCTCATCCTCTCGCGCAGTCTAAAGAGAGCTCAGGTGAGAAATTGCAAACGTCGAGCAATTGCTCAGCGATGAAAAGTGCCAGCACTGAAAGCTGTTGCTAGCCAGCACCCTTCCTTGGAAGCGCTTTCAGAGGCGCAGTAACACTGGGGCTTTGCGCTTCTCTAGCCACCAAATGTCACGGTCCTTCTCTTTCCGTCTCGTAGACACGAGGTGAGAAATTGCAAACGTCGAGCAATTGCTCAGAGATGAAAAGTGCCAGCACTGAAAGCTGTTGCTAGCCAGCCCCCTTCCTTGGAAGCGCTTTTGTAGGCCTAAGAACACTGGGGCTCTGGGCTTCTCTAGCCACCTAATCTTCGGCTCATCCTCTCGCGCACTCTAAAGAGAGCTCAGATGAGAAATTGCAAACGTCGAGCAATTGCTCAGAGATGAAAAGTGCCAGCACTGAAAGCTGTTGCTAGCCAGCCCCCTTCCTTGGAAGCGCTTTTGTAGGCCTAAGAAGACTGGGGCTCTGGGCTTCTCTAGCCACCTAATCTTCTGCTCATCCTCTCGCGCACTCTAAAGAGAGCTCAGGTGAGAAATTGCAAACGTCGAGCAATTGCTCAGAGATGAAAAGTGCAGGCACTGAAAGCTGTTGCTAGCCAGCACCCTTCCTTGGAAGCGCTTTCACAGGCACAGCAACACTGGGGCTTTGCGCTTCTCTACCCACCAAACGTCACTGTCATTCTCGTTCCGTCTCGTAGACACGAGCTGAGAAATTGCAAACGTCGAGCAATTGCTCAGAGATGAAAAGTGCCAGCACTGAAAGCTGTTGCTAGCCAGCACCCTTCCTTGGAAGCGCTTTAGTAGGCCTAAGAACACTGGGGCTCTTGGCTTCTTTAGCCACCTAATCTTCTGCTCATCCTCTCGCGCACTCTAAAGAGAGCTCAGGTGAGAAATTGCAAACGTCGAGCAATTGCTCAGAGATGAAAAGTGCCAGCACTGAAAGCTGTTGCTAGCCAGCACCCTTCCTTGGAATCGTTTTCACAGGCGCAGTAACACTGGGGCTTTGCGCTTCTCTAGCCACCAAACGTCACGGTCCTTCTCTTTCCGTCTCGTAGACACGAGCTGAGAAATTGCAAACGTCGAGCAATTGCTCAGAGATGAAAAGTGCCAGCACTGCAAGCTGTTGCTAGCCAGCACCCTTCCTTGGAAGCGCTTTTGTAGGCCTAAGAAGACTGGGGCTCTGGGCTTCTCTAGCCACCAAACGTCACGGTCCTTCTCTTTCCGTCTCGTAGACACGAGGTGAGAAATTGCAAACGTCGAGCAATTGCTCAGAGATGAAAAGTGCAGGCACTGAAAGCTGTTGCTAGCCAGCACCCTTCCTTGGAAGCGCTTTCACAGGCACAGCAACACTGGGGCTTTGCGCTTCTCTACCCACCAAACGTCACTGTCATTCTCGTTCCGTCTCGTAGACACGAGCTGAGAAATTGCAAACGTCGAGCAATTGCTCAGAGATGAAAAGTGCCAGCACTGAAAGCTGTTGCTAGCCAGCACCCTTCCTTGGAAGCGCTTTAGTAGGCCTAAGAACACTGGGGCTCTTGGCTTCTTTAGCCACCTAATCTTCTGCTCATCCTCTCGCGCACTCTAAAGAGAGCTCAGGTGAGAAATTGCAAACGTCGAGCAATTGCTCAGAGATGAAAAGTGCCAGCACTGAAAGCTGTTGCTAGCCAGCACCCTTCCTTGGAAGCGTTTTCACAGGCGCAGTAACACTGGGGCTTTGCGCTTCTCTAGCCACCAAACGTCACAGTCCTTCTCTTTCCGTCTCGTAGACACGAGCTGAGAAATTGCAAACGTCGAGCAATTGCTCAGAGATGAAAAGTGCCAGCACTGCAAGCTGTTGCTAGCCAGCCCCCTTCCTTGGAAGCGCTTTTGTAGGCCTAAGAAGACTGGGGCTCTGGGCTTCTCTAGCCACCAAACGTCACGGTCCTTCTCTTTCCGTCTCGTAGACACGAGGTGAGAAATTGCAAATGTCCAGCAATTGCTCAGCGATGAAAAGTGCCAGCACTGAAAGCTGTTGCTAGCCAGCACCCTTCCTTGGAAGCGCTTTTGTAGGCCTAAGAACACTGGGGCTCTGGGCTTCTCTAGCCACCTAATCTTCTGCTCATCCTCTCGCGCAGTCTAAAGAGAGCTCAGGTGAGAAATTGCAAATGTCCAGCAATTGCTCAGCGATGAAAAGTGCCAGCACTGAAAGCTCTTGCTAGCCAGCACCCTTCCTTGGAAGCGCTTTTGTAGCCCTAGAACACTGGGGCTTTGCGCTTCTCTAGCCACCAAACGTCACGGTCCTTCTCTTTCCGTCTCGTAGACACGAGCTGAGAAATTGCAAACGTCGAGCAATTGCTCAGAGATGAAAAGTGCCAGCACTGAAAGCTGTTGCTAGCCAGCACCCTTCCTTGGAAGCGCTTTTGTAGGCCTAAGAAGACTGGGGCTCTGGCTTCTCTAGCCACCAAACGTCACGGTCCTTCTCTTTCCGTCTGGTAGACACGAGGTGAGAAATTGCAAACGTCGAGCAATTGCTCAGAGATGAAAAGTGCCAGCACTGAAAGCTGTTGCTAGCCAGCACCCTTCCTTGGAAGCGCTTTCACAGGCGCAGTAACACTGGGGCTTTGCGCTTCTCTACCCACCAAACGTCACGGTCCTTCTCTTTCCGTCTGGTAGACACGAGCTGAGAAATTGCAAACGTCGAGCAATTGCTCAGAGATGAAAAGTGCCAGCACTGAAAGCTGTTGCTAGCCAGCACCCTTCCTTGGAAGCGCTTTTGTAGACCTAAGAACCCTGGGGCTCTGGGCTTCTCTAGCCACCTAATCTTCTGCTCATCCTCTCGCGCACTCTAAAGAGAGCTCAGATGAGAAATTGCAAACGTCGAGCAATTGCTCAGCGATGAAAAGTGCCAGCACTGAAAGCTGTTGCTAGCCAGCCCCCTTCCTTGGAAGCGCTTTTGTAGGCCTAAGAAGACTGGGGCTCTGGGCTTCTCTAGCCACCTAATCTTCTGCTCATCCTCTCGCGCACTCTAAAGAGAGCTCAGGTGAGAAATTGCAAACGTCGAGCAATTGCTCAGAGATGAAAAGTGCCAGCACTGAAAGCTGTTGCTAGCCAGCCCCCTTCCTTGGAAGCGCTTTTGTAGGCCTAAGAAGACTGGGGCTCTGGGCTTCTCTAGCCACCTAATCTTCTGCTCATCCTCTCGCGCACTCTAAAGAGAGCTCAGGTGAGAAATTGCAAACGTCGAGCAATTGCTCAGAGATGAAAAGTGCCAGCACTGAAAGCTGTTGCTAGCCAGCCCCCTTCCTTGGAAGCGCTTTAGTAGGCCTAAGAACACTGGGGCTCTGGGCTTCTCTAGCCACCTAATCTTCTGCTCATCCTCTCGCGCACTCTAAAGAGAGCTCAGGTGAGAAATTGCAAACGTCGAGCAATTGCTCAGAGATGAAAAGTGCCAGCACTAAAAGCTGTTGCTAGCCAGCACCCTTCCTTGGAAGCGCTTTTGTAGGCCTAAGAAGACTGGGGCTCTGGGCTTCTCTAGCCACCTAATCTTCTGCTCATCCTCTCGCGCACTCTAAAGAGAGCTCAGGTGAGAAATTGCAAACGTCGAGCAATTGCTCAGAGATGAAAAGTGCCAGCACTGAAAGCTGTTGCTAGCCAGCACCCTTCCTTGGAAGCGCTTTAGTAGGCCTAAGAACACTGGGGCTCTGGGCTTCTCTAGCCACCTAATCTTCTGCTCATCCTCTCGCGCACTCTAAAGAGAGCTCAGGTGAGAAATTGCAAACGTCGAGCAATTGCTCAGAGATGAAAAGTGCCAGCACTGAAAGCTCTTGCTAGCCAGCACCCTTCCTTGGAAGCGCTTTCACAGGCACAGCAACACTGGGGCTTTGCGCTTCTCTAGCCACCAAACGTCACGGTCCTTCTCTTTCCGTCTCGTAGACACGAGGTGAGAAATTGCAAATGTCCAGCAATTGCTCAGCGATGAAAAGTGCCAGCACTGAAAGCTGTTGCTAGCCAGCACCCTTCCTTGGAAGCGCTTTTGTAGGCCTAAGAACACTGGGGCTCTGGGCTTCTCTAGCCACCTAATCTTCTGCTCATCCTCTCGCGCAGTCTAAAGAGAGCTCAGGTGAGAAATTGCAAATGTCCAGCAATTGCTCAGAGATGAAAAGTGCCAGCACTGAAAGCTCTTGCTAGCCAGCACCCTTCCTTGGAAGCGCTTTTGTAGCCCTAGAACACTGGGGCTTTGCGCTTCTCTAGCCACCAAACGTCACGGTCCTTCTCTTTCCGTCTCGTAGACACGAGCTGAGAAATTGCAAACGTCGAGCAATTGCTCAGAGATGAAAAGTGCCAGCACTAAAAGCTGTTGCTAGCCAGCACCCTTCCTTGGAAGCGCTTTTGTAGGCCTAAGAAGACTGGGGCTCTGGCTTCTCTAGCCACCAAACGTCACGGTCCTTCTCTTTCCGTCTCATAGACACGAGGTGAGAAATTGCAAACGTCGAGCAATTGCTCAGAGATGAAAAGTGCCAGCACTGAAAGCTGTTGCTAGCCAGCACCCTTCCTTGGAAGCGCTTTCACAGGCGCTGTAACACTGGGGCTTTGCGCTTCTCTACCCACCAAACGTCACGGTCCTTCTCTTTCCGTCTCGTAGACACGAGCTGAGAAATTGCAAACGTCGAGCAATTGCTCAGAGATGAAAAGTGCCAGCACTGAAAGCTGTTGCTAGCCAGCACCCTTCCTTGGAAGCGCTTTTGTAGGCCTAAGAACCCTGGGGCTCTGGGCTTCTCTAGCCACCTAATCTTCGGCTCATCCTCTCGCGCACTCTAAAGAGAGCTCAGATGAGAAATTGCAAACGTCGAGCAATTGCTCAGAGATGAAAAGTGCCAGCACTGAAAGCTGTTGCTAGCCAGCCCCCTTCCTTGGAAGCGCTTTTGTAGGCCTAAGAAGACTGGGGCTCTGGGCTTCTCTAGCCACCTAATCTTCTGCTCATCCTCTCGCGCACTCTAAAGAGAGCTCAGGTGAGAAATTGCAAACGTCGAGCAATTGCTCAGAGATGAAAAGTGCCAGCACTGAAAGCTGTTGCTAGCCAGCACCCTTCCTTGGAAGCGCTTTTGTAGGCCTAAGAAGACTGGGGCTCTGGGCTTCTCTAGCCACCTAATCTTCTGCTCATCCTCTCGCGCACTCTAAAGAGAGCTCAGGTGAGAAATTGCAAACGTCGAGCAATTGCTCAGAGATGAAAAGTGCCAGCACTGAAAGCTGTTGCTAGCCAGCCCCCTTCCTTGGAAGCGCTTTAGTAGGCCTAAGAACACTGGGGCTCTTGGCTTCTTTAGCCACCTAATCTTCTGCTCATCCTCTCGCGCAGTCTAAAGAGAGCTCAGGTGAGAAATTGCAAACGTCGAGCAATTGCTCAGAGATGAAAAGTGCCAGCACTAAAAGCTGTTGCTAGCCAGCACCCTTCCTTGGAAGCGCTTTTGTAGGCCTAAGAAGACTGGGGCTCTGGGCTTCTCTAGCCACCTAATCTTCTGCTCATCCTCTCGCGCACTCTAAAGAGAGCTCAGGTGAGAAATTGCAAACGTCGAGCAATTGCTCAGAGATGAAAAGTGCCAGCACTGAAAGCTGTTGCTAGCCAGCACCCTTCCTTGGAAGCGCTTTCACAGGCACAGCAACACTGGGGCTTTGCGCTTCTCTACCCACCAAACGTCACTGTCATTCTCTTCCCGTCTCGTAGACACGAGCTGAGAAATTGCAAACGTCGAGCAAATGCTCAGCGATGAAAAGTGCCAGCACTGAAAGCTGTTGCTAGCCAGCACCCTTCCTTGGAAGCACTTTTGTAGCCCTAAGAACACTGGGGCTCTGGGCTTCTTTAGCCACCTAATCTTCTGCTCATCCTCTCGCGCAGTCTAAAGAGAGCTCAGATGAGAAATAGCAAACGTCGAGCAATTGCTCAGAGATGAAAAGTGCAGGCACTGAAAGCTGTTGCTAGCCAGCACCCTTCCTTGGAAGCGCTTTCACAGGCACAGCAACACTGGGGCTTTGCGCTTCTCTACCCACCAAACGTCACTGTCATTCTCGTTCCGTCTCGTAGACACGAGCTGAGAAATTGCAAACGTCGAGCAATTGCTCAGAGATGAAAAGTGCCAGCACTGAAAGCTGTTGCTAGCCAGCACCCTTCCTTGGAAGCGCTTTAGTAGGCCTAAGAACACTGGGGCTCTTGGCTTCTTTAGCCACCTCATCTTCTGCTCATCCTCTCGCGCACTCTAAAGAGAGCTCAGGTGAGAAATTGCAAACGTCCAGCAATTGCTCAGAGATGAAAAGTGCCAGCACTGAAAGCTGTTGCTAGCCAGCACCCTTCCTTGGAAGCGTTTTCACAGGCGCAGTAACACTGGGGCTTTGCGCTTCTCTAGCCACCAAACGTCACGGTCCTTCTCTTTCCGTCTCGTAGACACGAGCTGAGAAATTGCAAACGTCGAGCAATTGCTCAGAGATGAAAAGTGCCAGCACTGAAAGCTGTTGCTAGCCAGCACCCTTCCTTGGAAGCGCTTTTGTAGGCCTAAGAACACTGGGGCTCTGGCTTCTCTAGCCACCAAACGTCACGGTCCTTCTCTTTCCGTCTCGTAGACACGAGGTGAGAAATTGCAAATGTCCAGCAATTGCTCAGCGATGAAAAGTGCCAGCACTGAAAGCTGTTGCTAGCCAGCACCCTTCCTTGGAAGCGCTTTTGTAGGCCTAAGAACACTGGGGCTCTGGGCTTCTCTAGCCACCTAATCTTCTGCTCATCCTCTCGCGCAGTCTAAAGAGAGCTCAGGTGAGAAATTGCAAATGTCCAGCAATTGCTCAGAGATGAAAAGTGCCAGCACTGAAAGCTCTTGCTAGCCAGCACCCTTCCTTGGAAGCGCTTTTGTAGCCCTAGAACACTGGGGCTTTGCGCTTCTCTAGCCACCAAACGTCACGGTCCTTCTCTTTCCGTCTCGTAGACACGAGCTGAGAAATTGCAAACGTCGAGCAATTGCTCAGCGATGAAAAGTGCCAGCACTGAAAGCTGTTGCTAGCCAGCACCCTTCCTTGGAAGCGCTTTTGTAGGCCTAAGAACACTGGGGCTCTGGCTTCTCTAGCCACCAAACGTCACGGTCCTTCTCTTTCCGTCTCATAGACACGAGGTGAGAAATTGCAAACGTCGAGCAATTGCTCAGAGATGAAAAGTGCCAGCACTGAAAGCTGTTGCTAGCCAGCACCCTTCCTTGGAAGCGCTTTCACAGGCGCAGTAACACTGGGGCTTTGCGCTTCTCTACCCACCAAACGTCACGGTCCTTCTCTTTCCGTCTCGTAGACACGAGCTGAGAAATTGCAAACGTCGAGCAATTGCTCAGCGATGAAAAGTGCCAGCACTGAAAGCTGTTGCTAGCCAGCACCCTTCCTTGGAAGCGCTTTTGTAGGCCTAAGAACCCTGGGGCTCTGGGCTTCTCTAGCCACCTAATCTTCTGCTCAACCTCTCGCGCAGTCTAAAGAGAGCTCAGGTGAGAAATTGCAAATGTCCAGCAATTGCTCAGAGATGAAAAGTGCCAGCACTGAAAGCTGTTGCTAGCCAGCCCCCTTCCTTGGAAGCGTTTTTGTAGGCCTAAGAAGACTGGGGCTCTGGGCTTCTCTAGCCACCTAATCTTCTGCTCATCCTCTCGCGCACTCTAAAGAGAGCTCAGATGAGAAATTGCAAACGTCGAGCAATTGCTCAGCGATGAAAAGTGCCAGCACTGAAAGCTGTTGCTAGGCAGCACCCTTCCTTGGAAGCGCTTTCACAGGCGCAGCAACACTGGGGCTTTGCGCTTCTCTACCCACCAAACGTCACGGTCCTTCTCTTTCCGTCTCGTAGACACGAGCTGAGAAATTGCAAACGTCGAGCAATTGCTCAGAGATGAAAAGTGCCAGCACTGAAAGCTGTTGCTAGCCAGCACCCTTCCTTGGAAGCGCTTTTGTAGGCCTAAGAACACTGGGGCTCTGGGCTTCTCTAGCCACCTAATCTTCTGCTCATCCTCTCGCGCACTCTAAAGAGAGCTCAGATGAGAAATTGCAAACGTCGAGCAATTGCTCAGCGATGAAAAGTGCCAGCACTGAAAGCTGTTGCTAGGCAGCACCCTTCCTTGGAAGCGCTTTCACAGGCGCAGCAACACTGGGGCTTTGCGCTTCTCTACCCACCAAACGTCACGGACCTTCTCTTTCCGTCTCGTAGACACGAGCTGAGAAATTGCAAACGTCGATCAATTGCTCAGAGATGAAAAGTGCCAGCACTGAAAGCTGTTGCTAGCCAGCACCCTTCCTTGGAAGCGCTTTTGTAGGCCTAAGAACACTGGGGCTCTGGGCTTCTCTAGCCACCAAACGTCACGGTCCTTCTCTTTCCGTCTCGTAGACACGAGCTGAGAAATTGCAAACGTCGAGCAATTGCTCAGAGATGAAAAGTGCCAGCACTGAAAGCTGTTGCTAGCCAGCACCCTTCCTTGGAAGCGCTTTTGTAGACCTAAGAAGACTGGGGCTCTGGGCTTCTCTAGCCACCTAATCTTCTGCTCATCCTCTCGCGCAGTCTAAAGAGAGCTCAGGTGAGAAATTGCAAATGTCCAGCAATTGCTCAGAGATGAAAAGTGCCAGCACTGAAAGCTGTTGCTAGCCAGCACCCTTCCTTGGAAGCGCTTTTGTAGCCCTAGAACACTGGGGCTTTGCGCTTCTCTAGCCACCAAACGTCACGGTCCTTCTCTTTCCGTCTGGTAGAGACGAGCTGAGAAATTGCAAACGTCGAGCAATTGCTCAGCGATGAAAAGTGCCAGCACTGAAAGCTGTTGCTAGCCAGCACCCTTCCTTGGAAGCGCTTTTGTAGGCCTAAGAACACTGGGGCTCTGGCTTCTCTACCCACCAAACGTCACGGTCCTTCTCTTTCCGTCTCATAGACACGAGGTGAGAAATTGCAAACGTCGAGCAATTGCTCAGAGATGAAAAGTGCCAGCACTGAAAGCTGTTGCTAGCCAGCACCCTTCCTTGGAAGCGCTTTCAGAGGCGCAGCAACACTGGGGCTTTGCGCTTCTCTACCCACCAAGCATCACGGTCATTCTCTTTCTGTCTCGTAGACACGAGCTGAGAAATTGCAAACGTCGAGCAATTGCTCAGCGATGAAAAGTGCCAGCACTGAAAGCTGTTGCTAGCCAGCACCCTTCCTTGGAAGCGCTTTTGTAGGCCTAAGAACACTGGGGCTCTGGGCTTCTCTAGCCACCTAATCTTCTGCTCATCCTCTCGCGCACTCTAAAGAGAGCTCAGGTGAGAAATTGCAAACGTCGAGCAATTGCTCAGAGATGAAAAGTGCCAGCACTGAAAGCTGTTGCTAGCCAGCACCCTTCCTTGGAAGCGCTTTAGTAGGCCTAAGAACACTGGGGCTCTGGGCTTCTCTAGCCACCTAATCTTCTGCTCATCCTCTCGCGCACTCTAAAGAGAGCTCAGGTGAGAAATTGCAAACGTCGAGCAATTGCTCAGCGATGAAAAGTGCCAGCACTGAAAGCTCTTGCTAGCCAGCACCCTTCCTTGGAAGCGCTTTCACAGGCACAGCAACACTGGGGCTTTGCGCTTCTCTACCCACCAAACGTCACTGTCCTTCTCTTTCCGTCTCGTAGACACGAGCTGAGAAATTGCAAACGTCGAGCAAATGCTCAGCGATGAAAAGTGCCAGCACTGAAAGCTGTTGCTAGCCAGCACCCTTCCTTGGAAGCACTTTTGTAGGCCTAAGAACACTGGGGCTCTGGGCTTCTTTAGCCACCTAATCTTCTGCTCATCCTCTCGCGCACTCTAAAGAGAGCTCAGATGAGAAATAGCAAACGTCGAGCAATTGCTCAGAGATGAAAAGTGCAGGCACTGAAAGCTGTTGCTAGCCAGCACCCTTCCTTGGAAGCGCTTTCACAGGCGCAGCAACACTGGGGCTTTGCGCTTCTCTACCCACCAAACGTCACTGTCATTCTCGTTCCGTCTCGTAGACACGAGCTGAGAAATTGCAAACGTCGAGCAATTGCTCAGAGATGAAAAGTGCCAGCACTGAAAGCTGTTGCTAGCCAGCACCCTTCCTTGGAAGCGCTTTAGTAGGCCTAAGAACACTGGGGCTCTTGGCTTCTTTAGCCACCTAATCTTCTGCTCATCCTCTCGCGCACTCTAAAGAGAGCTCAGGTGAGAAATTGCAAACGTCCAGCAATTGCTCAGAGATGAAAAGTGCCAGCACTGAAAGCTGTTGCTAGCCAGCACCCTTCCTTGGAAGCGCTTTTGTAGGCCTAAGAACACTGGGGCTCTGGCTTCTCTAGCCACCAAACGTCACGGTCCTTCTCTTTCCGTCTCGTAGACACGAGGTGAGAAATTGCAAATGTCCAGCAATTGCTCAGCGATGAAAAGTGCCAGCACTGAAAGCTGTTGCTAGCCAGCACCCTTCCTTGGAAGCGCTTTTGTAGGCCTAAGAACACTGGGGCTCTGGGCTTCTCTAGCCACCTAATCTTCTGCTCATCCTCTCGCGCAGTCTAAAGAGAGCTCAGGTGAGAAATTGCAAATGTCCAGCAATTGCTCAGAGATGAAAAGTGCCAGCACTGAAAGCTCTTGCTAGCCAGCACCCTTCCTTGGAAGCGCTTTTGTAGCCCTAGAACACTGGGGCTTTGCGCTTCTCTAGCCACCAAACGTCACGGTCCTTCTCTTTCCGTCTCGTAGACACGAGCTGAGAAATTGCAAACGTCGAGCAATTGCTCAGAGATGAAAAGTGCCAGCACTGAAAGCTGTTGCTAGCCAGCACCCTTCCTTGGAAGCGCTTTTGTAGGCCTAAGAAGACTGGGGCTCTGGCTTCTCTACCCACCAAACGTCACGGTCCTTCTCTTTCCGTCTCATAGACACGAGGTGAGAAATTGCAAACGTCGAGCAATTGCTCAGAGATGAAAAGTGCCAGCACTGAAAGCTGTTGCTAGCCAGCACCCTTCCTTGGAAGCGCTTTCACAGGCGCAGTAACACTGGGGCTTTGCGCTTCTCTACCCACCAAACGTCACGGTCCTTCTCTTTCCGTCTCGTAGACACGAGCTGAGAAATTGCAAACGTCGAGCAATTGCTCAGAGATGAAAAGTGCCAGCACTGAAAGCTGTTGCTAGGCAGCACCCTTCCTTGGAAGCGCTTTTGTAGGCCTAAGAAGACTGGGGCTCTGGGCTTCTCTAGCCACCTAATCTTCTGCTCAACCTCTCGCGCAGTCTAAAGAGAGCTCAGGTGAGAAATTGCAAATGTCCAGCAATTGCTCAGAGATGAAAAGTGCCAGCACTGAAAGCTGTTGCTAGCCAGCAGCCTTCCTTGGAAGCGCTTTTGTAGGCCTAAGAACACTGGGGCTCTGGGCTTCTCTAGCCACCTAATCTTCGGCTCATCCTCTCGCGCACTCTAAAGAGAGCTCAGATGAGAAATTGCAAACGTCGAGCAATTGCTCAGCGATGAAAAGTGCCAGCACTGAAAGCTGTTGCTAGCCAGCACCCTTCCTTGGAAGCGCTTTCACAGGCGCAGCAACACTGGGGCTTTGCGCTTCTCTACCCACCAAACGTCACGGTCCTTCTCTTTCCGTCTCGTAGACACGAGCTGAGAAATTGCAAACGTCGAGCAATTGCTCAGCGATGAAAAGTGCCAGCACTGAAAGCTGTTGCTAGCCAGCACCCTTCCTTGGAAGCGCTTTTGTAGGCCTAAGAAGACTGGGGCTCTGGGCTTCTCTAGCCACCAAACGTCACGGTCCTTCTCTTTCCGTCTCGTAGACACGAGGTGAGAAATTGCAAACGTCCAGCAATTGCTCAGCGATGAAAAGTGCCAGCACTGAAAGCTGTTGCTAGCCAGCACCCTTCCTTGGAAGCGCTTTTGTAGACCTAAGAAGACTGGGGCTCTGGGCTTCTCTAGCCACCTAATCTTCTGCTCATCCTCTCGCGCAGTCTAAAGAGAGCTCAGGTGAGAAATTGCAAATGTCCAGCAATTGCTCAGAGATGAAAAGTGCCAGCACTGAAAGCTGTTGCTAGCCAGCACCCTTCCTTGGAAGCGCTTTTGTAGCCCTAGAACACTGGGGCTTTGCGCTTCTCTAGCCACCAAACGTCACGGTCCTTCTCTTTCCGTCTCGTAGACACGAGCTGAGAAATTGCAAACGTCGAGCAATTGCTCAGCGATGAAAAGTGCCAGCACTGAAAGCTGTTGCTAGCCAGCACCCTTCCTTGGAAGCGCTTTTGTAGGCCTAAGAAGACTGGGGCTTTGCGCTTCTCTACCCACCAAACGTCACGGTCCTTCTCTTTCCGTCTCATAGACACGAGGTGAGAAACTGCAAACGTCGAGCAATTGCTCAGCGATGAAAAGTGCCAGCACTGAAAGCTGTTGCTAGCCAGCACCCTTCCTTGGAAGCGCTTTCAGAGGCGCAGCAACACTGGGGCTTTGCGCTTCTCTACCCACCAAGCATCACGGTCATTCTCTTTCCGTCTCGTAGACACGAGCTGAGAAATTGCAAACGTCGAGCAATTGCTCAGCGATGAAAAGTGCCAGCACTGAAAGCTGTTGCTAGCCAGCACCCTTCCTTGGAAGCGCTTTAGTAGGCCTAAGAACACTGGGGCTCTGGGCTTCTCTAGCCACCTAATCTTCTGCTCATCCTCTCGCGCACTCTAAAGAGAGCTCAGGTGAGAAATTGCAAACGTCGAGCAATTGCTCAGAGATGAAAAGTGCCAGCACTGAAAGCTGTTGCTAGCCAGCACCCTTCCTTGGAAGCGCTTTCACAGGCAGAGCAACACTGGGGCTTTGCGCTTCTCTAGCCACCAAACGTCACGGTCCTTCTCTTTCCGTCTCGTAGACACGAGCTGAGAAATTGCAAACGTCGAGCAATTGCTCAGAGATGAAAAGTGCCAGCACTGAAAGCTGTTGCTAGCCAGCACCCTTCCTTGGAAGCGCTTTAGTAGGCCTAAGAACACTGGGGCTCTGGGCTTCTCTAGCCACCAAACGTCACGGTCCTTCTCTTTCCGTCTCGTAGACACGAGGTGAGAAATTGCAAACGTCGAGCAATTGCTCAGAGATGAAAAGTGCCAGCACTGAAAGCTGTTGCTAGCCAGCACCCTTCCTTGGAAGCGCTTTTGTAGACCTAAGAACACTGGGGCTCTGGGCTTCTCTAGCCACCTAATCTTCTGCTCATCCTCTCGCGCAGTCTAAAGAGAGCTCAGGTGAGAAATTGCAAACGTCGAGCAATTGCTCAGAGATGAAAAGTGCCAGCACTGAAAGCTGTTGCTAGCCAGCACCCTTCCTTGGAAGCGCTTTCACAGGCGCAGTAACACTGGGGCTTTGCGCTTCTCTAGCCACCAAATGTCACGGTCCTTCTCTTTCCGTCTCATAGACACGAGCTGAGAAATTGCAAACGTCGAGCAATTGCTCAGAGATGAAAAGTGCCAGCACTGAAAGCTGTTGCTAGCCAGCCCCCTTCCTTGGAAGCGCTTTTGTAGACCTAAGAAGACTGGGGCTCTGGGCTTCTCTAGCCACCTCATCTTCGGCTCATCCTCTCGCGCACTCTAAAGAGAGCTCAGATGAGAAATTGCAAACGTCGAGCAATTGCTCAGAGATGAAAAGTGCCAGCACTGAAAGCTGTTGCTAGCCAGCCCCCTTCCTTGGAAGCGCTTTTGTAGGCCTAAGAAGACTGGGGCTCTGGGCTTCTCTAGCCACCTAATCTTCTGCTCATCCTCTCGCGCACTCTAAAGAGAGCTCAGGTGAGAAATTGCAAACGTCGAGCAATTGCTCAGAGATGAAAAGTGCAGGCACTGAAAGCTGTTGCTAGCCAGCACCCTTCCTTGGAAGCGCTTTCAGAGGCGCAGTAACACTGGGGCTTTGCGCTTCTCTACCCACCAAGCATCACGGTCATTCTCTTTCCGTCTCGTAGACACGAGCTGAGAAATTGCAAACGTCGAGCAATTGCTCAGCGATGAAAAGTGCCAGCACTGAAAGCTGTTGCTAGCCAGCACCCTTCCTTGGAAGCGCTTTAGTAGGCCTAAGAACACTGGGGCTCTGGGCTTCTCTAGCCACCTAATCTTCTGCTCATCCTCTCGCGCACTCTAAAGAGAGCTCAGGTGAGAAATTGCAAACGTCGAGCAATTGCTCAGAGATGAAAAGTGCCAGCACTGAAAGCTGTTGCTAGCCAGCACCCTTCCTTGGAAGCGCTTTCACAGGCGCAGCAACACTGGGGCTTTGCGCTTCTCTAGCCACCAAACGTCACGGTCCTTCTCTTTCCGTCTCGTAGACACGAGCTGAGAAATTGCAAACGTCGAGCAATTGCTCAGAGATGAAAAGTGCCAGCACTAAAAGCTGTTGCTAGCCAGCACCCTTCCTTGGAAGCGCTTTTGTAGCCCTAAGAACACTGGGGCTCTGGGCTTCTCTAGCCACCAAACGTCACGGTCCTTCTCTTTCCGTCTCGTAGACACGAGCTGAGAAATTGCAAACGTCGAGCAATTGCTCAGAGATGAAAAGTGCCAGCACTGAAAGCTGTTGCTAGCCAGCAGCCTTCCTTGGAAGCGCTTTTGTAGGCCTAAGAAGACTGGGGCTCTGGGCTTCTCTAGCCACCTAATCTTCTGCTCATCCTCTCGCGCACTCTAAAGAGAGCTCAGGTGAGAAATTGCAAACGTCGAGCAATTGCTCAGAGATGAAAAGTGCCAGCACTGAAAGCTCTTGCTAGCCAGCACCCTTCCTTGGAAGCGCTTTCACAGGCGCAGCAACACTGGGGCTTTGCGCTTCTCTAGCCACCAAACGTCACGGTCATTCTCTTTCCGTCTCGTAGACACGAGCTGAGAAATTGCAAACGTCGAGCAATTGCTCAGAGATGAAAAGTGCCAGCACTGCAAGCTGTTGCTAGCCAGCACCCTTCCTTGGAAGCGCTTTTGTAGCCCTAAGAACACTGGGGCTCTGGGCTTCTCTAGCCACCAAACGTCACGGTCCTTCTCTTTCCGTCTCGTAGACACGAGGTGAGAAATTGCAAACGTCGAGCAATTGCTCAGAGATGAAAAGTGCCAGCACTGAAAGCTCTTGCTAGCCAGCACCCTTCCTTGGAAGCGCTTTTGTAGGCCTAAGAACGCTGGGGCTCTGGGCTTCTCTAGCCACCTAATCTTCTGCTCATCCTCTCGCGCACTCTAAAGAGAGCTCAGGTGAGAAATTGCAAACGTCGAGCAATTGCTCAGCGATGAAAAGTGCCAGCACTGAAAGCTGTTGCTAGCCAGCACCCTTCCTTGGAAGCGCTTTCACAGGCGCAGTAACACTGGGGCTTTGCGCTTCTCTAGCCACCAAATGTCACGGTCCTTCTCTTTCCGTCTCGTAGACACGAGCTGAGAAATTGCAAACGTCGAGCAATTGCTCAGAGATGAAAAGTGCCAGCACTGAAAGCTGTTGCTAGCCAGCACCCTTCCTTGGAAGCGCTTTTGTAGGCCTAAGAAGACTGGGGCTCTGGGCTTCTCTAGCCACCTAATCTTCTGCTCATCCTCTCGCGCACTCTAAAGAGAGCTCAGGTGAGAAATTGCAAACGTCGAGCAATTGCTCAGAGATGAAAAGTGCCAGCACTGAAAGCTGTTGCTAGCCAGCACCCTTCCTTGGAAGCGCTTTTGTAGGCCTAAGAACACTGGGGCTCTGGGCTTCTCTAGCCACCTAATCTTCTGCTCATCCTCTCGCGCAGTCTAAAGAGAGCTCAGGTGAGAAATTGCAAACGTCGAGCAATTGCTCAGAGATGAAAAGTGCCAGCACTGAAAGCTGTTGCTAGCCAGCACCCTTCCTTGGAAGCGCTTTTGTAGGCCTAAGAAGACTGGGGCTCTGGGCTTCTCTAGCCACCTAATCTTCTGCTCATCCTCTCGCGCACTCTAAAGAAAGCTCAGGTGAGAAATTGCAAACGTCGAGCAATTGCTCAGAGATGAAAAGTGCCAGCACTGAAAGCTGTTGCTAGCCAGCCCCCTTCCTTGGAAGCGCTTTAGTAGGCCTAAGAACACTGGGGCTCTGGGCTTCTTTAGCCACCTAATCTTCTGCTCATCCTCTCGCGCACTCTAAAGAGAGCTCAGATGAGAAATAGCAAACGTCGAGCAATTGCTCAGAGATGAAAAGTGCAGGCACTGAAAGCTGTTGCTAGCCAGCACCCTTCCTTGGAAGTGCTTTCACAGGCACAGCAACACTGGGGCTTTGCGCTTCTCTACCCACCAAACGTCACTGTCATTCTCGTTCCGTCTCGTAGACACGAGCTGAGAAATTGCAAACGTCGAGCAATTGCTCAGAGATGAAAAGTGCCAGCACTGAAAGCTGTTGCTAGCCAGCACCCTTCCTTGGAAGCGCTTTAGTAGGCCTAAGAACACTGGGGCTCTTGGCTTCTTTAGCCACCTAATCTTCTGCTCATCCTCTCGCGCACTCTAAAGAGAGCTCAGGTGAGAAATTGCAAACGTCGAGCAATTGCTCAGAGATGAAAAGTGCCAGCACTGAAAGCTGTTGCTAGCCAGCACCCTTCCTTGGAAGCGTTTTCACAGGCGCAGTAACACTGGGGCTTTGCGCTTCTCTAGCCACCAAACGTCACGGTCCTTCTCTTTCCGTCTCATAGACACGAGCTGAGAAATTGCAAACGTCGAGCAATTGCTCAGAGATGAAAAGTGCCAGCACTGAAAGCTGTTGCTAGCCAGCCCCCTTCCTTGGAAGCGCTTTTGTAGGCCTAAGAAGACTGGGGCTCTGGGCTTCTCTAGCCACCAAACGTCACGGTCCTTCTCTTTCCGTCTCGTAGACACGAGGTGAGAAATTGCAAACATCGAGCAATTGCTCAGAGATGAAAAGTGCCAGCACTGAAAGCTGTTGCTAGCCAGCACCCTTCCTTGGAAGCGCTTTTGTAGGCCTAAGAACACTGGGGCTCTGGGCTTCTCTAGCCACCTAATCTTCTGCTCATCCTCTCGCGCAGTCTAAAGAGAGCTCAGGTGAGAAATTGCAAAGGTCCAGCAATTGCTCAGAGATGAAAAGTGCCAGCACTGAAAGCTGTTGCTAGCCAGCACCCTTCCTTGGAAGCGCTTTTGTAGCCCTAGAACACTGGGGCTTTGCGCTTCTCTAGCCACCAAACGTCACGGTCCTTCTCTTTCCGTCTCGTAGACACGAGCTGAGAAATTGCAAACGTCGAGCAATTGCTCAGAGATGAAAAGTGCCAGCACTGAAAGCTGTTGCTAGCCAGCACCCTTCCTTGGAAGCGCTTTCACAGGCGCAGCAACACTGGGGCTTTGCGCTTCTCTACCCACCAAACGTCACTGTCATTCTCGTTCCGTCTCGTAGACACGAGCTGAGAAATTGCAAACGTCGAGCAATTGCTCAGAGATGAAAAGTGCCAGCACTGAAAGCTGTTGCTAGCCAGCACCCTTCCTTGGAAGCGCTTTTGTAGGCCTAAGAACACTGGGGCTCTGGGCTTCTTTAGCCACCTAATCTTCTGCTCATCCTCTCGCGCACTCTAAAGAGAGCTCAGGTGAGAAATTGCAAACGTCCAGCAATTGCTCAGAGATGAAAAGTGCCAGCACTGAAAGCTGTTGCTAGCCAGCACCCTTCCTTGGAAGCGTTTTCACAGGCGCAGTAACACTGGGGCTTTGCGCTTCTCTAGCCACCAAACGTCACGGTCCTTCTCTTTCCGTCTCGTAGACACGAGCTGAGAAATTGCAAACGTCGAGCAATTGCTCAGAGATGAAAAGTGCCAGCACTGAAAGCTGTTGCTAGCCAGCACCCTTCCTTGGAAGCGCTTTTGTAGGCCTAAGAACACTGGGGCTCTGGCTTCTCTAGCCACCAAACGTCACGGTCCTTCTCTTTCCGTCTCGTAGACACGAGGTGAGAAATTGCAAATGTCCAGCAATTGCTCAGCGATGAAAAGTGCCAGCACTGAAAGCTGTTGCTAGCCAGCACCCTTCCTTGGAAGCGCTTTTGTAGGCCTAAGAACACTGGGGCTCTGGGCTTCTCTAGCCACCTAATCTTCTGCTCATCCTCTCGCGCAGTCTAAAGAGAGCTCAGGTGAGAAATTGCAAATGTCCAGCAATTGCTCAGAGATGAAAAGTGCCAGCACTGAAAGCTCTTGCTAGGCAGCAGCCTTCCTTGGAAGCGCTTTTGTAGCCCTAGAACACTGGGGCTTTGCGCTTCTCTAGCCACCAAACGTCACGGTCCTTCTCTTTCCGTCTCGTAGACACGAGCTGAGAAATTGCAAACGTCGAGCAATTGCTCAGCGATGAAAAGTGCCAGCACTGAAAGCTGTTGCTAGCCAGCACCCTTCCTTGGAAGCGCTTTTGTAGGCCTAAGAAGACTGGGGCTCTGGCTTCTCTACCCACCAAACGTCACGGTCCTTCTCTTTCCGTCTCATAGACACGAGGTGAGAAATTGCAAACGTCGAGCAATTGCTCAGAGATGAAAAGTGCCAGCACTGAAAGCTGTTGCTAGCCAGCACCCTTCCTTGGAAGCGCTTTCACAGGCGCAGTAACACTGGGGCTTTGCGCTTCTCTAGCCACCAAACGTCACGGTCCTTCTCTTTCCGTCTCGTAGACACGAGCTGAGAAATTGCAAACGTCGAGCAATTGCTCAGAGATGAAAAGTGCCAGCACTGAAAGCTGTTGCTAGCCAGCAGCCTTCCTTGGAAGCGCTTTTGTAGGCCTAAGAAGACTGGGGCTCTGGGCTTCTCTAGCCACCTAATCTTCTGCTCAACCTCTCGCGCAGTCTAAAGAGAGCTCAGGTGAGAAATTGCAAATGTCCAGCAATTGCTCAGAGATGAAAAGTGCCAGCACTGAAAGCTGTTGCTAGCCAGCAGCCTTCCTTGGAAGCGCTTTTGTAGGCCTAAGAACACTGGGGCTCTGGGCTTCTCTAGCCACCTAATCTTCGGCTCATCCTCTCGCGCACTCTAAAGAGAGCTCAGATGAGAAATTGCAAACGTCGAGCAATTGCTCAGCGATGAAAAGTGCCAGCACTGAAAGCTGTTGCTAGCCAGCACCCTTCCTTGGAAGCGCTTTCACAGGCGCAGCAACACTGGGGCTTTGCGCTTCTCTACCCACCAAACGTCACGGTCCTTCTCTTTCCGTCTCGTAGACACGAGCTGAGAAATTGCAAACGTCGAGCAATTGCTCAGAGATGAAAAGTGCCAGCACTGAAAGCTGTTGCTAGCCAGCACCCTTCCTTGGAAGCGCTTTTGTAGGCCTAAGAAGACTGGGGCTCTGGGCTTCTCTAGCCACCAAACGTCACGGTCCTTCTCTTTCCGTCTCGTAGACACGAGGTGAGAAATTGCAAACGTCCAGCAATTGCTCAGCGATGAAAAGTGCCAGCACTGAAAGCTGTTGCTAGCCAGCACCCTTCCTTGGAAGCGCTTTTGTAGACCTAAGAAGACTGGGGCTCTGGGCTTCTCTAGCCACCTAATCTTCTGCTCATCCTCTCGCGCAGTCTAAAGAGAGCTCAGGTGAGAAATTGCAAATGTCCAGCAATTGCTCAGAGATGAAAAGTGCCAGCACTGAAAGCTGTTGCTAGCCAGCACCCTTCCTTGGAAGCGCTTTTGTAGCCCTAGAACACTGGGGCTTTGCGCTTCTCTAGCCACCAAACGTCACGGTCCTTCTCTTTCCGTCTGGTAGACACGAGCTGAGAAATTGCAAACGTCGAGCAATTGCTCAGCGATGAAAAGTGCCAGCACTGAAAGCTGTTGCTAGCCAGCACCCTTCCTTGGAAGCGCTTTTGTAGGCCTAAGAAGACTGGGGCTCTGGCTTCTCTACCCACCAAACGTCACGGTCCTTCTCTTTCCGTCTCATAGACACGAGGTGAGAAACTGCAAACGTCGAGCAATTGCTCAGAGATGAAAAGTGCCAGCACTGAAAGCTGTTGCTAGCCAGCACCCTTCCTTGGAAGCGCTTTCAGAGGCGCAGCAACACTGGGGCTTTGCGCTTCTCTACCCACCAAGCATCACGGTCATTCTCTTTCCGTCTCGTAGACACGAGCTGAGAAATTGCAAACGTCGAGCAATTGCTCAGCGATGAAAAGTGCCAGCACTGAAAGCTGTTGCTAGCCAGCACCCTTCCTTGGAAGCGCTTTTGTAGGCCTAAGAAGACTGGGGCTCTGGGCTTCTCTAGCCACCTAATCTTCTGCTCATCCTCTCGCGCACTCTAAAGAGAGCTCAGGTGAGAAATTGCAAACGTCGAGCAATTGCTCAGAGATGAAAAGTGCCAGCACTGAAAGCTGTTGCTAGCCAGCACCCTTCCTTGGAAGCGCTTTCACAGGCAGAGCAACACTGGGGCTTTGCGCTTCTCTAGCCACCAAACGTCACGGTCCTTCTCTTTCCGTCTCGTAGACACGAGCTGAGAAATTGCAAACGTCGAGCAATTGCTCAGAGATGAAAAGTGCCAGCACTGAAAGCTGTTGCTAGCCAGCACCCTTCCTTGGAAGCGCTTTAGTAGGCCTAAGAAGACTGGGGCTCTGGGCTTCTCTAGCCACCAAACGTCACGGTCCTTCTCTTTCCGTCTCGTAGACACGAGCTGAGAAATTGCAAACGTCGAGCAATTGCTCAGAGATGAAAAGTGCCAGCACTGAAAGCTGTTGCTAGCCAGCAGCCTTCCTTGGAAGCGCTTTTGTAGGCCTAAGAAGACTGGGGCTCTGGGCTTCTCTAGCCACCTAATCTTCTGCTCATCCTCTCGCGCACTCTAAAGAGAGCTCAGGTGAGAAATTGCAAACGTCGAGCAATTGCTCAGAGATGAAAAGTGCCAGCACTGAAAGCTCTTGCTAGCCAGCACCCTTCCTTGGAAGCGCTTTCACAGGCGCAGCAACACTGGGGCTTTGCGCTTCTCTAGCCACCAAACGTCACGGTCATTCTCTTTCCGTCTCGTAGACACGAGCTGAGAAATTGCAAACGTCGAGCAATTGCTCAGAGATGAAAAGTGCCAGCACTGCAAGCTGTTGCTAGCCAGCACCCTTCCTTGGAAGCGCTTTTGTAGCCCTAAGAACACTGGGGCTCTGGGCTTCTCTAGCCACCAAACGTCACGGTCCTTCTCTTTCCGTCTCGTAGACACGAGGTGAGAAATTGCAAACGTCGAGCAATTGCTCAGAGATGAAAAGTGCCAGCACTGAAAGCTCTTGCTAGCCAGCACCCTTCCTTGGAAGCGCTTTTGTAGGCCTAAGAACGCTGGGGCTCTGGGCTTCTCTAGCCACCTAATCTTCTGCTCATCCTCTCGCGCACTCTAAAGAGAGCTCAGGTGAGAAATTGCAAACGTCGAGCAATTGCTCAGCGATGAAAAGTGCCAGCACTGAAAGCTGTTGCTAGCCAGCACCCTTCCTTGGAAGCGCTTTCACAGGCGCAGTAACACTGGGGCTTTGCGCTTCTCTAGCCACCAAATGTCACGGTCCTTCTCTTTCCGTCTCGTAGACACGAGCTGAGAAATTGCAAACGTCGAGCAATTGCTCAGAGATGAAAAGTGCCAGCACTGAAAGCTGTTGCTAGCCAGCACCCTTCCTTGGAAGCGCTTTTGTAGGCCTAAGAAGACTGGGGCTCTGGGCTTCTCTAGCCACCTAATCTTCTGCTCATCCTCTCGCGCACTCTAAAGAGAGCTCAGGTGAGAAATTGCAAACGTCGAGCAATTGCTCAGAGATGAAAAGTGCCAGCACTGAAAGCTGTTGCTAGCCAGCACCCTTCCTTGGAAGCGCTTTTGTAGGCCTAAGAACACTGGGGCTCTGGGCTTCTCTAGCCACCTAATCTTCTGCTCATCCTCTCGCGCAGTCTAAAGAGAGCTCAGGTGAGAAATTGCAAACGTCGAGCAATTGCTCAGAGATGAAAAGTGCCAGCACTGAAAGCTGTTGCTAGCCAGCACCCTTCCTTGGAAGCGCTTTTGTAGGCCTAAGAAGACTGGGGCTCTGGGCTTCTCTAGCCACCTAATCTTCTGCTCATCCTCTCGCGCACTCTAAAGAAAGCTCAGGTGAGAAATTGCAAACGTCGAGCAATTGCTCAGAGATGAAAAGTGCCAGCACTGAAAGCTGTTGCTAGCCAGCCCCCTTCCTTGGAAGCGCTTTAGTAGGCCTAAGAACACTGGGGCTCTGGGCTTCTTTAGCCACCTAATCTTCTGCTCATCCTCTCGCGCACTCTAAAGAGAGCTCAGATGAGAAATAGCAAACGTCGAGCAATTGCTCAGAGATGAAAAGTGCAGGCACTGAAAGCTGTTGCTAGCCAGCACCCTTCCTTGGAAGTGCTTTCACAGGCACAGCAACACTGGGGCTTTGCGCTTCTCTACCCACCAAACGTCACTGTCATTCTCGTTCCGTCTCGTAGACACGAGCTGAGAAATTGCAAACGTCGAGCAATTGCTCAGAGATGAAAAGTGCCAGCACTGAAAGCTGTTGCTAGCCAGCACCCTTCCTTGGAAGCGCTTTAGTAGGCCTAAGAACACTGGGGCTCTTGGCTTCTTTAGCCACCTAATCTTCTGCTCATCCTCTCGCGCACTCTAAAGAGAGCTCAGGTGAGAAATTGCAAACGTCGAGCAATTGCTCAGAGATGAAAAGTGCCAGCACTGAAAGCTGTTGCTAGCCAGCACCCTTCCTTGGAAGCGTTTTCACAGGCGCAGTAACACTGGGGCTTTGCGCTTCTCTAGCCACCAAACGTCACGGTCCTTCTCTTTCCGTCTCATAGACACGAGCTGAGAAATTGCAAACGTCGAGCAATTGCTCAGAGATGAAAAGTGCCAGCACTGAAAGCTGTTGCTAGCCAGCCCCCTTCCTTGGAAGCGCTTTTGTAGGCCTAAGAAGACTGGGGCTCTGGGCTTCTCTAGCCACCAAACGTCACGGTCCTTCTCTTTCCGTCTCGTAGACACGAGGTGAGAAATTGCAAACATCGAGCAATTGCTCAGAGATGAAAAGTGCCAGCACTGAAAGCTGTTGCTAGCCAGCACCCTTCCTTGGAAGCGCTTTTGTAGGCCTAAGAACACTGGGGCTCTGGGCTTCTCTAGCCACCTAATCTTCTGCTCATCCTCTCGCGCAGTCTAAAGAGAGCTCAGGTGAGAAATTGCAAAGGTCCAGCAATTGCTCAGAGATGAAAAGTGCCAGCACTGAAAGCTGTTGCTAGCCAGCACCCTTCCTTGGAAGCGCTTTTGTAGCCCTAGAACACTGGGGCTTTGCGCTTCTCTAGCCACCAAACGTCACGGTCCTTCTCTTTCCGTCTCGTAGACACGAGCTGAGAAATTGCAAACGTCGAGCAATTGCTCAGAGATGAAAAGTGCCAGCACTGAAAGCTGTTGCTAGCCAGCACCCTTCCTTGGAAGCGCTTTCACAGGCGCAGCAACACTGGGGCTTTGCGCTTCTCTACCCACCAAACGTCACTGTCATTCTCGTTCCGTCTCGTAGACACGAGGTGAGAAATTGCAAACGTCGAGCAATTGCTCAGAGATGAAAAGTGCCAGCACTGAAAGCTGTTGCTAGCCAGCACCCTTCCTTGGAAGCGCTTTAGTAGGCCTAAGAACACTGGGGCTCTTGGCTTCTTTAGCCACCTAATCTTCTGCTCATCCTCTCGCGCACTCTAAAGAGAGCTCAGGTGAGAAATTGCAAACGTCCAGCAATTGCTCAGAGATGAAAAGTGCCAGCACTGAAAGCTGTTGCTAGCCAGCACCCTTCCTTGGAAGCGTTTTCACAGGCGCAGTAACACTGGGGCTTTGCGCTTCTCTAGCCACCAAACGTCACGGTCCTTCTCTTTCCGTCTCGTAGACACGAGCTGAGAAATTGCAAACGTCGAGCAATTGCTCAGAGATGAAAAGTGCCAGCACTGAAAGCTGTTGCTAGCCAGCACCCTTCCTTGGAAGCGCTTTTGTAGGCCTAAGAACACTGGGGCTCTGGCTTCTCTAGCCACCAAACGTCACGGTCCTTCTCTTTCCGTCTCGTAGACACGAGGTGAGAAATTGCAAATGTCCAGCAATTGCTCAGCGATGAAAAGTGCCAGCACTGAAAGCTGTTGCTAGCCAGCACCCTTCCTTGGAAGCGCTTTTGTAGGCCTAAGAACACTGGGGCTCTGGGCTTCTCTAGCCACCTAATCTTCTGCTCATCCTCTCGCGCAGTCTAAAGAGAGCTCAGGTGAGCAATTGCAAATGTCCAGCAATTGCTCAGAGATGAAAAGTGCCAGCACTGAAAGCTCTTGCTAGGCAGCAGCCTTCCTTGGAAGCGCTTTTGTAGCCCTAGAACACTGGGGCTTTGCGCTTCTCTAGCCACCAAACGTCACGGTCCTTCTCTTTCCGTCTGGTAGAGACGAGCTGAGAAATTGCAAACGTCGAGCAATTGCTCAGCGATGAAAAGTGCCAGCACTGAAAGCTGTTGCTAGCCAGCACCCTTCCTTGGAAGCGCTTTTGTAGGCCTAAGAAGACTGGGGCTCTGGCTTCTCTACCCACCAAACGTCACGGTCCTTCTCTTTCCGTCTCATAGACACGAGGTGAGAAATTGCAAACGTCGAGCAATTGCTCAGAGATGAAAAGTGCCAGCACTGAAAGCTGTTGCTAGCCAGCACCCTTCCTTGGAAGCGCTTTCACAGGCGCAGTAACACTGGGGCTTTGCGCTTCTCTAGCCACCAAACGTCACGGTCCTTCTCTTTCCGTCTCGTAGACACGAGCTGAGAAATTGCAAACGTCGAGCAATTGCTCAGAGATGAAAAGTGCCAGCACTGAAAGCTGTTGCTAGCCAGCAGCCTTCCTTGGAAGCGCTTTTGTAGGCCTAAGAAGACTGGGGCTCTGGGCTTCTCTAGCCACCTAATCTTCTGCTCAACCTCTCGCGCAGTCTAAAGAGAGCTCAGGTGAGAAATTGCAAATGTCCAGCAATTGCTCAGAGATGAAAAGTGCCAGCACTGAAAGCTGTTGCTAGCCAGCAGCCTTCCTTGGAAGCGCTTTTGTAGGCCTAAGAACACTGGGGCTCTGGGCTTCTCTAGCCACCTAATCTTCGGCTCATCCTCTCGCGCACTCTAAAGAGAGCTCAGATGAGAAATTGCAAACGTCGAGCAATTGCTCAGCGATGAAAAGTGCCAGCACTGAAAGCTGTTGCTAGCCAGCACCCTTCCTTGGAAGCGCTTTCACAGGCGCAGCAACACTGGGGCTTTGCGCTTCTCTACCCACCAAACGTCACGGTCCTTCTCTTTCCGTCTCGTAGACACGAGCTGAGAAATTGCAAACGTCGAGCAATTGCTCAGAGATGAAAAGTGCCAGCACTGAAAGCTGTTGCTAGCCAGCACCCTTCCTTGGAAGCGCTTTTGTAGGCCTAAGAAGACTGGGGCTCTGGGCTTCTCTAGCCACCTAATCTTCTGCTCATCCTCTCGCGCAGTCTAAAGAGAGCTCAGGTGAGAAATTGCAAATGTCCAGCAATTGCTCAGAGATGAAAAGTGCCAGCACTGAAAGCTGTTGCTAGCCAGCACCCTTCCTTGGAAGCGCTTTTGTAGCCCTAGAACACTGGGGCTTTGCGCTTCTCTAGCCACCAAACGTCACGGTCCTTCTCTTTCCGTCTGGTAGACACGAGCTGAGAAATTGCAAACGTCGAGCAATTGCTCAGCGATGAAAAGTGCCAGCACTGAAAGCTGTTGCTAGCCAGCACCCTTCCTTGGAAGCGCTTTTGTAGGCCTAAGAAGACTGGGGCTCTGGCTTCTCTACCCACCAAACGTCACGGTCCTTCTCTTTCCGTCTCATAGACACGAGGTGAGAAACTGCAAACGTCGAGCAATTGCTCAGAGATGAAAAGTGCCAGCACTGAAAGCTGTTGCTAGCCAGCACCCTTCCTTGGAAGCGCTTTCAGAGGCGCAGCAACACTGGGGCTTTGCGCTTCTCTACCCACCAAGCATCACGGTCATTCTCTTTCCGTCTCGTAGACACGAGCTGAGAAATTGCAAACGTCGAGCAATTGCTCAGCGATGAAAAGTGCCAGCACTGAAAGCTGTTGCTAGCCAGCACCCTTCCTTGGAAGCGCTTTTGTAGGCCTAAGAAGACTGGGGCTCTGGGCTTCTCTAGCCACCTAATCTTCTGCTCATCCTCTCGCGCACTCTAAAGAGAGCTCAGGTGAGAAATTGCAAACGTCGAGCAATTGCTCAGAGATGAAAAGTGCCAGCACTGAAAGCTGTTGCTAGCCAGCACCCTTCCTTGGAAGCGCTTTCACAGGCAGAGCAACACTGGGGCTTTGCGCTTCTCTAGCCACCAAACGTCACGGTCCTTCTCTTTCCGTCTCGTAGACACGAGCTGAGAAATTGCAAACGTCGAGCAATTGCTCAGAGATGAAAAGTGCCAGCACTGAAAGCTGTTGCTAGCCAGCACCCTTCCTTGGAAGCGCTTTAGTAGGCCTAAGAAGACTGGGGCTCTGGGCTTCTCTAGCCACCAAACGTCACGGTCCTTCTCTTTCCGTCTCGTAGACACGAGGTGAGAAATTGCAAACGTCGAGCAATTGCTCAGAGATGAAAAGTGCCAGCACTGAAAGCTGTTGCTAGCCAGCACCCTTCCTTGGAAGCGCTTTTGTAGACCTAAGAACACTGGGGCTCTGGGCTTCTCTAGCCACCTAATCTTCTGCTCATCCTCTCGCGCACTCTAAAGAGAGCTCAGGTGAGAAATTGCAAACGTCGAGCAATTGCTCAGAGATGAAAAGTGCCAGCACTGAAAGCTGTTGCTAGCCAGCACCCTTCCTTGGAAGCGCTTTCACAGGCGCAGTAACACTGGGGCTTTGCGCTTCTCTAGCCACCAAATGTCACGGTCCTTCTCTTTCCGTCTCATAGACACGAGCTGAGAAATTGCAAACGTCGAGCAATTGCTCAGAGATGAAAAGTGCCAGCACTGAAAGCTGTTGCTAGCCAGCCCCCTTCCTTGGAAGCGCTTTTGTAGGCCTAAGAAGACTGGGGCTCTGGGCTTCTCTAGCCACCTAATCTTCGGCTCATCCTCTCGCGCACTCTAAAGAGAGCTCAGATGAGAAATTGCAAACGTCGAGCAATTGCTCAGAGATGAAAAGTGCCAGCACTGAAAGCTGTTGCTAGCCAGCCCCCTTCCTTGGAAGCGCTTTTGTAGGCCTAAGAAGACTGGGGCTCTGGGCTTCTGTAGCCACCTAATCTTCTGCTCATCCTCTCGCGCACTCTAAAGAGAGCTCAGGTGAGAAATTGCAAACGTCGAGCAATTGCTCAGAGATGAAAAGTGCCAGCACTGAAAGCTGTTGCTAGCCAGCACCCTTCCTTGGAAGCGCTTTTGTAGGCCTAAGAACACTGGGGCTCTGGGCTTCTCTAGCCACCTCATCTTCTGCTCATCCTCTCGCGCACTCTAAAGAGAGCTCAGGTGAGAAATTGCAAACGTCGAGCAATTGCTCAGAGATGAAAAGTGCCAGCACTGAAAGCTGTTGCTAGCCAGCCCCCTTCCTTGGAAGCGCTTTAGTAGGCCTAAGAAGACTGGGGCTCTGGGCTTCTCTAGCCACCTAATCTTCTGCTCATCCTCTCGCGCACTCTAAAGAAAGCTCAGGTGAGAAATTGCAAACGTCGAGCAATTGCTCAGAGATGAAAAGTGCCAGCACTGAAAGCTGTTGCTAGCCAGCACCCTTCCTTGGAAGCGCTTTCAGAGGCGCAGCAACACTGGGGCTTTGCGCTTCTCTACCCACCAAGCATCACGGTCATTCTCTTTCCGTCTCGTAGACACGAGCTGAGAAATTGCAAACGTCGAGCAAATGCTCAGCGATGAAAAGTGCCAGCACTGAAAGCTGTTGCTAGCCAGCACCCTTCCTTGGAAGCACTTTTGTAGCCCTAAGAACACTGGGGCTCTGGGCTTCTTTAGCCACCTAATCTTCTGCTCATCCTCTCGCGCACTCTAAAGAGAGCTCAGATGAGAAATAGCAAACGTCGAGCAATTGCTCAGAGATGAAAAGTGCAGGCACTGAAAGCTGTTGCTAGCCAGCACCCTTCCTTGGAAGCGCTTTCAGAGGCGCAGTAACACTGGGGCTTTGCGCTTCTCTACCCACCAAGCATCACGGTCATTCTCTTTCCATCTCGTAGACACGAGCTGAGAAATTGCAAACGTCGAGCAATTGCTCAGCGATGAAAAGTGCCAGCACTGAAAGCTGTTGCTAGCCAGCACCCTTCCTTGGAAGCGCTTTAGTAGGCCTAAGAACACTGGGGCTCTGGGCTTCTCTAGCCACCTAATCTTCTGCTCATCCTCTCGCGCACTCTAAAGAGAGCTCAGGTGAGAAATTGCAAACGTCGAGCAATTGCTCAGAGATGAAAAGTGCCAGCACTGAAAGCTCTTGCTAGCCAGCACCCTTCCTTGGAAGCGCTTTCACAGGCGCAGCAACACTGGGGCTTTGCGCTTCTCTAGCCACCAAACGTCACGGTCATTCTCTTTCCGTCTCGTAGACACGAGCTGAGAAATTGCAAACGTCGAGCAATTGCTCAGAGATGAAAAGTGCCAGCACTGCAAGCTGTTGCTAGCCAGCCCCCTTCCTTGGAAGCGCTTTTGTAGGCCTAAGAAGACTGGGGCTCTGGGCTTCTCTAGCCACCAAACGTCACGGTCCTTCTCTTTCCGTCTCGTAGACACGAGGTGAGAAATTGCAAACGTCGAGCAATTGCTCAGAGATGAAAAGTGCCAGCACTGAAAGCTGTTGCTAGCCAGCACCCTTCCTTGGAAGCGCTTTTGTAGGCCTAAGAACACTGGGGCTCTGGGCTTCTCTAGCCACCTAATCTTCTGCTCATCCTCTCGCGCACTCTAAAGAGAGCTCAGGTGAGAAATTGCAAACGTCGAGCAATTGCTCAGCGATGAAAAGTGCCAGCACTGAAAGCTCTTGCTAGCCAGCACCCTTCCTTGGAAGCGCTTTCACAGGCGCAGCAACACTGGGGCTTTGCGCTTCTCTAGCCACCAAACGTCACGGTCATTCTCTTTCCGTCTCGTAGACACGAGCTGAGAAATTGCAAACGTCGAGCAATTGCTCAGAGATGAAAAGTGCCAGCACTGCAAGCTGTTGCTAGCCAGCACCCTTCCTTGGAAGCGCTTTTGTAGCCCTAAGAACACTGGGGCTCTGGGCTTCTCTAGCCACGAAACGTCACGGTCCTTCTCTTTCCGTCTCGTAGACACGAGGTGAGAAATTGCAAACGTCGAGCAATTGCTCAGAGATGAAAAGTGCCAGCACTGAAAGCTCTTGCTAGCCAGCACCCTTCCTTGGAAGCGCTTTTGTAGGCCTAAGAACCCTGGGGCTCTGGGCTTCTCTAGCCACCTAATCTTCTGCTCATCCTCTCGCGCACTCTAAAGAGAGCTCAGGTGAGAAATTGCAAACGTCGAGCAATTGCTCAGCGATGAAAAGTGCCAGCACTGAAAGCTGTTGCTAGCCAGCACCCTTCCTTGGAAGCGCTTTCACAGGCGCAGTAACACTGGGGCTTTGCGCTTCTCTAGCCACCAAATGTCACGGTCCTTCTCTTTCCGTCTCGTAGACACGAGCTGAGAAATTGCAAACGTCGAGCAATTGCTCAGAGATGAAAAGTGCCAGCACTGAAAGCTGTTGCTAGCCAGCACCCTTCCTTGGAAGCGCTTTTGTAGGCCTAAGAAGACTGGGGCTCTGGGCTTCTCTAGCCACCTAATCTTCTGCTCATCCTCTCGCGCACTCTAAAGAGAGCTCAGGTGAGAAATTGCAAACGTCGAGCAATTGCTCAGAGATGAAAAGTGCCAGCACTGAAAGCTGTTGCTAGCCAGCACCCTTCCTTGGAAGCGCTTTTGTAGGCCTAAGAAGACTGGGGCTCTGGGCTTCTCTAGCCACCTAATCTTCTGCTCATCCTCTCGCGCAGTCTAAAGAGAGCTCAGGTGAGAAATTGCAAACGTCGAGCAATTGCTCAGAGATGAAAAGTGCCAGCACTGAAAGCTGTTGCTAGCCAGCACCCTTCCTTGGAAGCGCTTTTGTAGGCCTAAGAAGACTGGGGCTCTGGGCTTCTCTAGCCACCTAATCTTCTGCTCATCCTCTCGCGCACTCTAAAGAAAGCTCAGGTGAGAAATTGCAAACGTCGAGCAATTGCTCAGAGATGAAAAGTGCCAGCACTGAAAGCTGTTGCTAGCCAGCACCCTTCCTTGGAAGCGCTTTTGTAGGCCTAAGAACACTGGGGCTCTGGGCTTCTCTAGCCACCTAATCTTCTGCTCATCCTCTCGCGCACTCTAAAGAGAGCTCAGGTGAGAAATTGCAAACGTCGAGCAATTGCTCAGCGATGAAAAGTGCCAGCACTGAAAGCTCTTGCTAGCCAGCACCCTTCCTTGGAAGCGCTTTCACAGGCACAGCAACACTGGGGCTTTGCGCTTCTCTAGCCACCAAACGTCACGGTCCTTCTCTTTCCGTCTCGTAGACACGAGCTGAGAAATTGCAAACGTCGAGCAAATGCTCAGCGATGAAAAGTGCCAGCACTAAAAGCTGTTGCTAGCCAGCACCCTTCCTTGGAAGCACTTTTGTAGCCCTAAGAACACTGGGGCTCTGGGCTTCTTTAGCCACCTAATCTTCTGCTCATCCTCTCGCGCACTCTAAAGAGAGCTCAGATGAGAAATAGCAAACGTCGAGCAATTGCTCAGAGATGAAAAGTGCAGGCACTGAAAGCTGTTGCTAGCCAGCACCCTTCCTTGGAAGCGCTTTCACAGGCACAGCAACACTGGGGCTTTGCGCTTCTCTACCCACCAAACGTCACTGTCATTCTCGTTCCGTCTCGTAGACACGAGCTGAGAAATTGCAAACGTCGAGCAATTGCTCAGAGATGAAAAGTGCCAGCACTGAAAGCTGTTGCTAGCCAGCACCCTTCCTTGGAAGCGCTTTAGTAGGCCTAAGAACACTGGGGCTCTTGGCTTCTTTAGCCACCTAATCTTCTGCTCATCCTCTCGCGCAGTCTAAAGAGAGCTCAGGTGAGAAATTGCAAATGTCCAGCAATTGCTCAGAGATGAAAAGTGCCAGCACTGAAAGCTGTTGCTAGCCAGCACCCTTCCTTGGAAGCGCTTTTGTAGCCCTAGAACACTGGGGCTTTGCGCTTCTCTAGCCACCAAACGTCACGGTCCTTCTCTTTCCGTCTCGTAGACACGAGGTGAGAATTTGCAAACGTCGAGCAATTGCTCAGAGATGAAAAGTGCCAGCACTGAAAGCTCTTGCTAGCCAGCACCCTTCCTTGGAAGCGCTTTTGTAGGCCTAAGAACACTGGGGCTCTGGCTTCTCTAGCCACCAAACGTCACGGTCCTTCTCTTTCCGTATCATAGACACGAGGTGAGAAATTGCAAACGTCGAGCAATTGCTCAGAGATGAAAAGTGCCAGCACTGAAAGCTGTTGCTAGCCAGCACCCTTCCTTGGAAGCGCTTTCACAGGCGCAGCAACACTGGGGCTTTGCGCTTCTCTACCCACCAAGCATCACGGTCCTTCTCTTTCCGTCTCGTAGACACGAGCTGAGAAATTGCAAACGTCGAGCAATTGCTCAGCGATGAAAAGTGCCAGCACTGAAAGCTGTTGCTAGCCAGCACCCTTCCTTGGAAGCGCTTTTGTAGGCCTAAGAAGACTGGGGCTCTGGGCTTCTCTAGCCACCTAATCTTCTGCTCATCCTCTCGCGCACTCTAAAGAGAGCTCAGGTGAGAAATTGCAAACGTCGAGCAATTGCTCAGAGATGAAAAGTGCCAGCACTGAAAGCTCTTGCTAGCCAGCACCCTTCCTTGGAAGCGCTTTCACAGGCGCAGCAACACTGGGGCTTTGCGCTTCTCTAGCCACCAAACGTCACGGTCATTCTCTTTCCGTCTCGTAGACACGAGCTGAGAAATTGCAAAAGTCGAGCAATTGCTCAGAGATGAAAAGTGCCAACACTGAAAGCTGTTGCTAGCCAGCACCCTTCCTTGGAAGCGCTTTTGTAGGCCTAAGAAGACTGGGGCTCTGGGCTTCTCTAGCCACCAAACGTCACGGTCCTTCTCTTTCCGTCTCGTAGACACGAGGTGAGAATTTGCAAACGTCGAGCAATTGCTCAGAGATGAAAAGTGCCAGCACTGAAAGCTGTTGCTAGCCAGCACCCTTCCTTGGAAGCGCTTTTGTAGACCTAAGAAGACTGGGGCTCTGGGCTTCTCTAGCCACCTAATCTTCTGCTCATCCTCTCGCGCAGTCTAAAGAGAGCTCAGGTGAGAAATTGCAAACGTCGAGCAATTGCTCAGCGATGAAAAGTGCCAGCACTGAAAGCTGTTGCTAGCCAGCACCCTTCCTTGGAAGCGCTTTCACAGGCGCAGTAACACTGGGGCTTTGCGCTTCTCTAGCCACCAAATGTCACGGTCATTCTCTTTCCGTCTCGTAGACACGAGGTGAGAAATTGCAAATGTCGAGCAATTGCTCAGAGATGAAAAGTGCCAGCACTGAAAGCTGTTGCTAGCCAGCCCCCTTCCTTGGAAGCGCTTTTGTAGGCCTAAGAACACTGGGGCTCTGGGCTTCTCTAGCCACCTAATCTTCTGCTCATCCTCTCGCGCACTCTAAAGAGAGCTCAGATGAGAAATTGCAAACGTCGAGCAAATGCTCAGAGATGAAAAGTGCCAGCACTGAAAGCTGTTGCTAGCCAGCACCCTTCCTTGGAAGCGCTTTTGTAGGCCTAAGAAGACTGGGGCTCTGGGCTTCTCTAGCCACCTAATCTTCTGCTCATCCTCTCGCGCACTCTAAAGAGAGCTCAGATGAGAAATTGCAAACGTCGATCAATTGCTCAGCAATGAAAAGTGCCAGCACTGAAAGCTGTTGCTAGCCAGCACCCTTCCTTGGAAGCGCTTTTGTAGGCCTAAGAAGACTGGGGCTCTGGGCTTCTCTAGCCACCTAATCTTCTGCTCATCCTCTCGCGCAGTCTAAAGAGAGCTCAGGTGAGAAATTGCAAATGTCCAGCAATTGCTCAGAGATGAAAAGTGCCAGCACTGAAAGCTCTTGCTAGCCAGCACCCTTCCTTGGAAGCGCTTTTGTAGCCCTAGAACACTGGGGCTTTGCGCTTCTCTAGCCACCAAACGTCACGGTCCTTCTCTTTCCGTCTGGTAGACACGAGCTGAGAAATTGCAAACGTCGAGCAATTGCTCAGAGATGAAAAGTGCCAGCACTAAAAGCTGTTGCTAGCCAGCACCCTTCCTTGGAAGCGCTTTCACAGGCGCAGCAACACTGGGGCTTTGCGCTTCTCTACCCACCAAGCATCACGGTCATTCTCTTTCCGTCTCGTAGACACGAGCTGAGAAATTGCAAACGTCGAGCAAATGCTCAGCGATGAAAAGTGCCAGCACTGAAAGCTGTTGCTAGCCAGCACCCTTCCTTGGAAGCGCTTTTGTAGGCCTAAGAAGACTGGGGCTCTGGGCTTCTCTAGCCACCTAATCTTCTGCTCATCCTCTCGCGCACTCTAAAGAGAGCTCAGGTGAGAAATTGCAAACGTCGAGCAATTGCTCAGAGATGAAAAGTGCCAGCACTGAAATCTCTTGCTAGCCAGCACCGTTCCTTGGAAGCGCTTTCACAGGCGCAGCAACACTGGGGCTTTGCGCTTCTCTAGCCACCAAACGTCACGGTCCTTCTCTTTCCGTCTCGTAGACACGAGCTGAGAAATTGCAAACGTCGAGCAATTGCTCAGAGATGAAAAGTGCCAGCACTGCAAGCTGTTGCTAGCCAGCACCCTTCCTTGGAAGCGCTTTTGTAGGCCTAAGAACACTGGGGCTCTGGGCTTCTCTAGCCACCAAACGTCACGGTCCTTCTCTTTCCGTCTCGTAGACACGAGGTGAGAAATTGCAAACGTCGAGCAATTGCTCAGAGATGAAAAGTGCCAGCACTGAAAGCTGTTGCTAGCCAGCAGCCTTCCTTGGAAGCGCTTTTGTAGGCCTAAGAACACTGGGGCTCTGGGCTTCTCTAGCCACCTAATCTTCTGCTCATCCTCTCGCGCACTCTAAAGAGAGCTCAGGTGAGAAATTGCAAACGTCGAGCAATTGCTCAGAGATGAAAAGTGCCAGCACTGAAAGCTCTTGCTAGCCAGCACCCTTCCTTGGAAGCGCTTTCACAGGCGCAGCAACACTGGGGCTTTGCGCTTCTCTAGCCACCAAACGTCACGGTCATTCTCTTTCCGTCTCGTAGACACGAGCTGAGAAATTGCAAACGTCGAGCAATTGCTCAGCGATGAAAAGTGCCAGCACTGCAAGCTGTTGCTAGCCAGCACCCTTCCTTGGAAGCGCTTTTGTAGGCCTAAGAACACTGGGGCTCTGGGCTTCTCTAGCCACCAAACGTCACGGTCCTTCTCTTTCCGTCTCGTAGACACGAGGTGAGAAATTGCAAACGTCGAGCAATTGCTCAGAGATGAAAAGTGCCAGCACTGAAAGCTGTTGCTAGCCAGCACCCTTCCTTGGAAGCGCTTTTGTAGACCTAAGAAGACTGGGGCTCTGGGCTTCTCTAGCCACCTAATCTTCTGCTCATCCTCTCGCGCACTCTAAAGAGAGCTCAGGTGAGAAATTGCAAACGTCGAGCAATTGCTCAGCGATGAAAAGTGCCAGCACTGAAAGCTGTTGCTAGCCAGCCCCCTTCCTTGGAAGCGCTTTTGTAGGCCTAAGAACACTGGGGCTCTGGGCTTCTCTAACCACCTAATCTTCTGCTCATCCTCTCGCGCACTCTAAAGAGAGCTCAGGTGAGAAATTGCAAACGTCGAGCAAATGCTCAGAGATGAAAAGTGCCAGCACTGAAAGCTGTTGCTAGCCAGCACCCTTCCTTGGAAGCGCTTTTGTAGGCCTAAGAAGACTGGGGCTCTGGGCTTCTCTAGCCACCTAATCTTCTGCTCATCCTCTCGCGCACTCTAAAGAGAGCTCAGATGAGAAATTGCAAACGTCGATCAATTGCTCAGCGATGAAAAGTGCCAGCACTGAAAGCTGTTGCTAGCCAGCACCCTTCCTTGGAAGCGCTTTTGTAGGCCTAAGAAGACTGGGGCTCTGGGCTTCTCTAGCCACCTAATCTTCTGCTCATCCTCTCGCGCAGTCTAAAGAGAGCTCAGGTGAGAAATTGCAAATGTCCAGCAATTGCTCAGAGATGAAAAGTGCCAGCACTGAAAGCTCTTGCTAGCCAGCACCCTTCCTTGGAAGCGCTTTTGTAGCCCTAGAACACTGGGGCTTTGCGCTTCTCTAGCCACCAAACGTCACGGTCCTTCTCTTTCTGTCTGGTAGACACGAGCTGAGAAATTGCAAATGTCGAGCAATTGCTCAGAGATGAAAAGTGCCAGCACTAAAAGCTGTTGCTAGCCAGCACCCTTCCTTGGAAGCGCTTTCAGAGGCGCAGCAACACTGGGGCTTTGCGCTTCTCTACCCACCAAGCGTCACGGTCATTCTCTTTCCGTCTCGTAGACACGAGCTGAGAAATTGCAAACGTCGAGCAAATGCTCAGCGATGAAAAGTGCCAGCACTGAAAGCTGTTGCTAGCCAGCACCCTTCCTTGGAAGCGCTTTTGTAGGCCTAAGAAGACTGGGGCTCTGGGCTTCTCTAGCCACCTAATCTTCTGCTCATCCTCTCGCGCACTCTAAAGAGAGCTCAGGTGAGAAATTGCAAACGTCGAGCAATTGCTCAGAGATGAAAAGTGCCAGCACTGAAAGCTCTTGCTAGCCAGCACCGTTCCTTGGAAGCGCTTTCACAGGCGCAGCAACACTGGGGCTTTGCGCTTCTCTAGCCACCAAACGTCACGGTCCTTCTCTTTCCGTCTCGTAGACACGAGCTGAGAAATTGCAAACGTCGAGCAATTGCTCAGAGATGAAAAGTGCCAGCACTGCAAGCTGTTGCTAGCCAGCACCCTTCCTTGGAAGCGCTTTTGTAGGCCTAAGAACACTGGGGCTCTGGGCTTCTCTAGCCACCAAACGTCACGGTCCTTCTCTTTCCGTCTCGTAGACACGAGCTGAGAAATTGCAAACGTCGAGCAATTGCTCAGAGATGAAAAGTGCCAGCACTGAAAGCTGTTGCTAGCCAGCAGCCTTCCTTGGAAGCGCTTTTGTAGGCCTAAGAAGACTGGGGCTCTGGGCTTCTCTAGCCACCTAATCTTCTGCTCATCCTCTCGCGCACTCTAAAGAGAGCTCAGGTGAGAAATTGCAAACGTCGAGCAATTGCTCAGAGATGAAAAGTGCCAGCACTGAAAGCTGTTGCTAGCCAGCACCCTTCCTTGGAAGCGCTTTCACAGGCGCAGTAACACTGGGGCTTTGCGCTTCTCTAGCCACCAAACGTCACGGTCCTTCTCTTTCCGTCTCGTAGACACGAGCTGAGAAATTGCAAACGTCGAGCAATTGCTCAGCGATGAAAAGTGCCAGCACTGAAAGCTGTTGCTAGCCAGCACCCTTCCTTGGAAGCGCTTTTGTAGGCCTAAGAACACTGGGGCTCTGGGCTTCTCTAGCCACCAAACGTCACGGTCCTTCTCTTTCCGTCTCGTAGACACGAGCTGAGAAATTGCAAACGTCGAGCAATTGCTCAGAGATGAAAAGTGCCAGCACTGAAAGCTGTTGCTAGCCAGCACCCTTCCTTGGAAGCGCTTTTGTAGACCTAAGAAGACTGGGGCTCTGGGCTTCTCTAGCCACCTAATCTTCTGCTCATCCTCTCGCGCAGTCTAAAGAGAGCTCAGGTGAGAAATTGCAAACGTCGAGCAATTGCTCAGAGATGAAAAGTGCCAGCACTGAAAGCTGTTGCTAGCCAGCACCCTTCCTTGGAAGCGCTTTCACAGGCGCAGTAACACTGGGGCTTTGCGCTTCTCTAGCCACCAAATGTCACGGTCATTCTCTTTCCGTCTCGTAGACACGAGGTGAGAAATTGCAAATGCCGAGCAATTGCTCAGAGATGAAAAGTGCCAGCACTGAAAGCTGTTGCTAGCCAGCACCCTTCCTTGGAAGCGCTTTTGTAGGCCTAAGAACACTGGGGCTCTGGGCTTCTCTAGCCACCTAATCTTCGGCTCATCCTCTCGCGCACTCTAAAGAGAGCTCAGATGAGAAATTGCAAACGTCGAGCAATTGCTCAGAGATGAAAAGTGCCAGCACTGAAAGCTGTTGCTAGCCAGCACCCTTCCTTGGAAGCGCTTTTGTAGGCCTAAGAAGACTGGGGCTCTGGGCTTCTCTAGCCACCTAATCTTCTGCTCATCCTCTCGCGCACTCTAAAGAGAGCTCAGGTGAGAAATTGCAAACGTCGAGCAATTGCTCAGAGATGAAAAGTGCCAGCACTGAAAGCTGTTGCTAGCCAGCCCCCTTCCTTGGAAGCGCTTTTGTAGGCCTAAGAAGACTGGGGCTCTGGGCTTCTCTAGCCACCTAATCTTCTGCTCATCCTCTCGCGCAGTCTAAAGAGAGCTCAGGTGAGAAATTGCAAATGTCCAGCAATTGCTCAGAGATGAAAAGTGCCAGCACTGAAAGCTGTTGCTAGCCAGCACCCTTCCTTGGAAGCGCTTTTGTATCCCTAGAACACTGGGGCTTTGCGCTTCTCTAGCCACCAAACGTCACGGTCCTTCTCTTTCCGTCTCGTAGACACGAGCTGAGAAATTGCAAACGTCGAGCAATTGCTCAGCGATGAAAAGTGCCAGCACTGCAAGCTGTTGCTAGCCAGCACCCTTCCTTGGAAGCGCTTTTGTAGGCCTAAGAACACTGGGGCTCTGGCTTCTTTAGCCACCAAACGTCACGGTCCTTCTCTTTCCGTCTCATAGACACGAGGTGAGAAATTGCAAACGTCGAGCAATTGCTCAGAGATGAAAAGTGCCAGCACTGAAAGCTGTTGCTAGCCAGCACCCTTCCTTGGAAGCGCTTTCAGAGGCACAGCAACACTGGGGCTTTGCGCTTCTCTACCCACCAAGCATCACGGTCATTCTCTTTCCGTCTCGTAGACACGAGCTGAGAAATTGCAAACGTCGAGCAATTGCTCAGAGATGAAAAGTGCCAGCACTGAAAGCTGTTGCTAGCCAGCACCCTTCCTTGGAAGCGCTTTTGTAGGCCTAAGAACACTGGGGCTCTGGGCTTCTCTAACCACCTAATCTTCTGCTCATCCTCTCGCGCACTCTAAAGAGAGCTCAGGTGAGAAATTGCAAACGTCGAGCAATTGCTCAGAGATGAAAAGTGCCAGCACTGAAAGCTGTTGCTAGCCAGCACCCTTCCTTGGAAGCGCTTTCACAGGCGCAGTAACACTGGGGCTTTGCGCTTCTCTAGCCACCAAAGGTCACGGTCCTTCTCTTTCCGTCTCGTAGACACGAGCTGAGAAATTGCAAACGTCGAGCAATTGCTCAGCGATGAAAAGTGCCAGCACTGAAAGCTGTTGCTAGCCAGCACCCTTCCTTGGAAGCGCTTTTGTAGGCCTAAGAACACTGGGGCTCTGGGCTTCTCTAGCCACCAAACGTCACGGTCCTTCTCTTTCTGTCTCGTAGACACGAGCTGAGAAATTGCAAACGTCGAGCAATTGCTCAGAGATGAAAAGTGCCAGCACTGAAAGCTGTTGCTAGCCAGCACCCTTCCTTGGAAGCGCTTTTGTAGACCTAAGAAGACTGGGGCTCTGGGCTTCTCTAGCCACCTAATCTTCTGCTCATCCTCTCGCGCAGTCTAAAGAGAGCTCAGGTGAGAAATTGCAAACGTCGAGCAATTGCTCAGAGATGAAAAGTGCCAGCACTGAAAGCTGTTGCTAGCCAGCACCCTTCCTTGGAAGCGCTTTCACAGGCGCAGTAACACTGGGGCTTTGCGCTTCTCTAGCCACCAAATGTCACGGTCATTCTCTTTCCGTCTCGTAGACACGAGGTGAGAAATTGCAAATGCCGAGCAATTGCTCAGAGATGAAAAGTGCCAGCACTGAAAGCTGTTGCTAGCCAGCCCCCTTCCTTGGAAGCGCTTTTGTAGGCCTAAGAACACTGGGGCTCTGGGCTTCTCTAGCCACCTAATCTTCGGCTCATCCTCTCGCGCACTCTAAAGAGAGCTCAGATGAGAAATTGCAAACGTCGAGCAAATGCTCAGAGATGAAAAGTGCCAGCACTGAAAGCTGTTGCTAGCCAGCACCCTTCCTTGGAAGCGCTTTTGTAGGCCTAAGAAGACTGGGGCTCTGGGCTTCTGTAGCCACCTAATCTTCTGCTCATCCTCTCGCGCACTCTAAAGAGAGCTCAGGTGAGAAATTGCAAACGTCGAGCAATTGCTCAGAGATGAAAAGTGCCAGCACTGAAAGCTGTTGCTAGCCAGCCCCCTTCCTTGGAAGCGCTTTTGTAGGCCTAAGAAGACTGGGGCTCTGGGCTTCTCTAGCCACCTAATCTTCTGCTCATCCTCTCGCGCAGTCTAAAGAGAGCTCAGGTGAGAAATTGCAAATGTCCAGCAATTGCTCAGAGATGAAAAGTGCCAGCACTGAAAGCTCTTGCTAGCCAGCACCCTTCCTTGGAAGCGCTTTTGTATCCCTAGAACACTGGGGCTTTGCGCTTCTCTAGCCACCAAACGTCACGGTCCTTCTCTTTCCGTCTCGTAGACACGAGCTGAGAAATTGCAAACGTCGAGCAATTGCTCAGCGATGAAAAGTGCCAGCACTGCAAGCTGTTGCTAGCCAGCACCCTTCCTTGGAAGCGCTTTTGTAGGCCTAAGAACACTGGGGCTCTGGCTTCTTTAGCCACCAAACGTCACGGTCCTTCTCTTTCCGTCTCATAGACACGAGGTGAGAAATTGCAAACGTCGAGCAATTGCTCAGAGATGAAAAGTGCCAGCACTGAAAGCTGTTGCTAGCCAGCACCCTTCCTTGGAAGCGCTTTCAGAGGCACAGCAACACTGGGGCTTTGCGCTTCTCTACCCACCAAGCATCACGGTCATTCTCTTTCCGTCTCGTAGACACGAGCTGAGAAATTGCAAACGTCGAGCAATTGCTCAGCGATGAAAAGTGCCAGCACTGAAAGCTGTTGCTAGCCAGCACCCTTCCTTGGAAGCGCTTTTGTAGGCCTAAGAACACTGGGGCTCTGGGCTTCTCTAACCACCTAATCTTCTGCTCATCCTCTCGCGCACTCTAAAGAGAGCTCAGGTGAGAAATTGCAAACGTCGAGCAATTGCTCAGAGATGAAAAGTGCCAGCACTGAAAGCTGTTGCTAGCCAGCACCCTTCCTTGGAAGCGCTTTCACAGGCGCAGCAACACTGGGGCTTTGCGCTTCTCTAGCCACCAAACGTCACGGTCCTTCTCTTTCCGTCTCGTAGACACGAGCTGAGAAATTGCAAACGTCGAGCAATTGCTCAGAGATGAAAAGTGCCAGCACTGAAAGCTGTTGCTAGCCAGCACCCTTCCTTGGAAGCGCTTTTGTAGGCCTAAGAACACTGGGGCTCTGGGCTTCTCTAGCCACCAAACGTCACGGTCCTTCTCTTTCCGTCTCGTAGACACGAGGTGAGAAATTGCAAACGTCGAGCAATTGCTCAGAGATGAAAAGTGCCAGCACTGAAAGCTGTTGCTAGCCAGCACCCTTCCTTGGAAGCGCTTTAGTAGGCCTAAGAAGACTGGGGCTCTGGGCTTCTCTAGCCACCTAATCTTCTGCTCATCCTCTCGCGCACTCTAAAGAGAGCTCAGATGAGAAATTGCAAACGTCGATCAATTGCTCAGCGATGAAAAGTGCCAGCACTGAAAGCTGTTGCTAGCCAGCACCCTTCCTTGGAAGCGCTTTCACAGGCGCAGTAACACTGGGGCTTTGCGCTTCTCTAGCCACCAAATGTCACGGTCATTCTCTTTCCGTATCGTAGACACGAGCTGAGAAATTGCAAATGTCGAGCAATTGCTCAGAGATGAAAAGTGCCAGCACTGAAAGCTGTTGCTAGCCAGCCCCCTTCCTTGGAAGTGCTTTTGTAGGCCTAAGAACACTGGGGCTCTGGGCTTCTCTAGCCACCTCATCTTCTGCTCATCCTCTCGCGCAGTCTAAAGAGAGCTCAGGTGAGAAATTGCAAACGTCAAGCAATTGCTCAGAGATGAAAAGTGCCAGCACTGAAAGCTGTTGCTAGCCAGCACCCTTCCTTGGAAGCGCTTTCAAAGGCGCAGCAACACTGGGGCTTTGCGCTTCTCTAGCCACCAAACGTCACGGTCCTTCTCTTTCCGTCTCGTAGACACGAGCTGAGAAATTGCAAACGTCGAGCAATTGCTCAGAGATGAAAAGTGCCAGCACTGAAAGCTGTTGCTAGCCAGCACCCTTCCTTGGAAGCGCTTTTGTAGGCCTAAGAACACTGGGGCTCTGGGCTTCTCTAGCCACCAAACGTCACGGTCCTTCTCTTTCCGTCTCGTAGACACGAGGTGAGAAATTGCAAACGTCGAGCAATTGCTCAGAGATGAAAAGTGCCAGCACTGAAAGCTGTTGCTAGCCAGCAGCCTTCCTTGGAAGCGCTTTTGTAGGCCTAAGAACACTGGGGCTCTGGGCTTCTCTAGCCACCTAATCTTCTGCTCATCCTCTCGCGCACTCTAAAGAGAGCTCAGGTGAGAAATTGCAAACGTCGAGCAATTGCTCAGCGATGAAAAGTGCCAGCACTGAAAGCTGTTGCTAGCCAGCCCCCTTCCTTGGAAGCGCTTTTGTAGGCCTAAGAAGACTGGGGCTCTGGGCTTCTCTAACCACCTAATCTTCTGCTCATCCTCTCGCGCACTCTAAAGAGAGCTCAGATGAGAAATTGCAAACGTCGAGCAATTGCTCAGAGATGAAAAGTGCCAGCACTGAAAGCTGTTGCTAGCCAGCACCCTTCCTTGGAAGCGCTTTTGTAGGCCTAAGAAGACTGGGGCTCTGGGCTTCTCTAGCCACCTAATCTTCTGCTCATCCTCTCGCGCACTCTAAAGAGAGCTCAGATGAGAAATTGCAAACGTCGATCAATTGCTCAGCGATGAAAAGTGCCAGCACTGAAAGCTGTTGCTAGCCAGCACCCTTCCTTGGAAGCGCTTTTGTAGGCCTAAGAAGACTGGGGCTCTGGGCTTCTCTAGCCACCTAATCTTCTGCTCATCCTCTCGCGCAGTCTAAAGAGAGCTCAGGTGAGAAATTGCAAATGTCCAGCAATTGCTCAGAGATGAAAAGTGCCAGCACTGAAAGCTCTTGCTAGCCAGCACCCTTCCTTGGAAGCGCTTTTGTAGCCCTAGAACACTGGGGCTTTGCGCTTCTCTAGCCACCAAACGTCACGGTCCTTCTCTTTCCGTCTCGTAGAGACGAGGTGAGAAATTGCAAACGTCGAGCAATTGCTCAGCGATGAAAAGTGCCAGCATTGAAAGCTGTTGCTAGCCAGCACCCTTCCTTGGAAGCGCTTTTGTAGGCCTAAGAACACTGGGGCTCTGGCTTCTCTAGCCACCAAACGTCACGGTCCTTCTCTTTCCGTCTCATAGACACGAGGTGAGAAATTGCAAACGTCGAGCAATTGCTCAGAGATGAAAAGTGCCAGCACTGAAAGCTGTTGCTAGCCAGCACCCTTCCTTGGAAGCGCTTTCAGAGGCACAGCAACACTGGGGCTTTGCGCTTCTCTACCCACCAAGCATCACGGTCATTCTCTTTCCGTCTCGTAGACACGAGCTGAGAAATTGCAAACGTCGAGCAATTGCTCAGAGATGAAAAGTGCCAGCACTGAAAGCTGTTGCTAGCCAGCACCCTTCCTTGGAAGCGCTTTTGTAGGCCTAAGAACACTGGGGCTCTGGGCTTCTCTAACCACCTAATCTTCTGCTCATCCTCTCGCGCACTCTAAAGAGAGCTCAGGTGAGAAATTGCAAACGTCGAGCAATTGCTCAGAGATGAAAAGTGCCAGCACTGAAAGCTGTTGCTAGCCAGCACCCTTCCTTGGAAGCGCTTTCACAGGCGCAGCAACACTGGGGCTTTGCGCTTCTCTAGCCACCAAACGTCACGGTCCTTCTCTTTCCGTCTCGTAGACACGAGCTGAGAAATTGCAAACGTCGAGCAATTGCTCAGAGATGAAAAGTGCCAGCACTGAAAGCTGTTGCTAGCCAGCAGCCTTCCTTGGAAGCGCTTTTGTAGGCCTAAGAACACTGGGGCTCTGGGCTTCTCTAGCCACCAAACGTCACGGTCCTTCTCTTTCCGTCTCGTAGACACGAGGTGAGAAATTGCAAACGTCGAGCAATTGCTCAGAGATGAAAAGTGCCAGCACTGAAAGCTGTTGCTAGCCAGCACCCTTCCTTGGAAGCGCTTTTGTAGACCTAAGAAGACTGGGGCTCTGGGCTTCTCTAGCCACCTAATCTTCTGCTCATCCTCTCGCGCACTCTAAAGAGAGCTCAGGTGAGAAATTGCAAACGTCGAGCAATTGCTCAGCGATGAAAAGTGCCAGCACTGAAAGCTGTTGCTAGTCAGCACCCTTCCTTGGAAGCGCTTTCACAGGCGCAGTAACACTGGGGCTTTGCGCTTCTCTAGCCACCAAATGTCACGGTCCTTCTCTTTCCGTCTCGTAGACACGAGGTGAGAAATTGCAAATGTCGAGCAATTGCTCAGAGATGAAAAGTGCCAGCACTGAAAGCTGTTGCTAGCCAGCCCCCTTCCTTGGAAGTGCTTTTGTAGGCCTAAGAACACTGGGGCTCTGGGCTTCTCTAGCCACCTCATCTTCTGCTCATCCTCTCGCGCACTCTAAAGAGAGCTCAGATGAGAAATTGCAAACGTCGAGCAAATGCTCAGAGATGAAAAGTGCCAGCACTGAAAGCTGTTGCTAGCCAGCACCCTTCCTTGGAAGCGCTTTTGTAGGCCTAAGAAGACTGGGGCTCTGGGCTTCTCTAGCCACCTAATCTTCTGCTCATCCTCTCGCGCACTCTAAAGAGAGCTCAGGTGAGAAATTGCAAACGTCGAGCAATTGCTCAGAGATGAAAAGTGCCAGCACTGAAAGCTGTTGCTAGCCAGCCCCCTTCCTTGGAAGCGCTTTTGTAGGCCTAAGAAGACTGGGGCTCTGGGCTTCTCTAGCCACCTAATCTTCTGCTCATCCTCTCGCGCACTCTAAAGAGAGCTCAGGTGAGAAATTGCAAACGTCGAGCAATTGCTCAGAGATGAAAAGTGCCAGCACTGAAAGCTGTTGCTAGCCAGCACCCTTCCTTGGAAGCGCTTTTGTAGGCCTAAGAAGACTGGGGCTCTGGGCTTCTCTAGCCACCTAATCTTCTGCTCATCCTCTCGCGCACTCTAAAGAGAGCTCAGGTGAGAAATTGCAAACGTCGAGCAATTGCTCAGAGATGAAAAGTGCAGGCACTGAAAGCTGTTGCTAGCCAGCACCCTTCCTTGGAAGCGCTTTTGTAGGCCTAAGAAGACTGGGTCTCTGGGCTTCTCTAGCCACCTAATCTTCTGCTCATCCTCTCGCGCACTCTAAAGAGAGCTCAGGTGAGAAATTGCAAACGTCGAGCAATTGCTCAGAGATGAAAAGTGCCAGCACTGCAAGCTGTTGCTAGCCAGCACCCTTCCTTGGAAGCGCTTTAGTAGGCCTAAGAACACTGGGGCTCTGGGCTTCTCTAGCCACCTAATCTTCTGCTCATCCTCTCGCGCACTCTAAAGAGAGCTCAGATGAGAAATAGCAAACGTCGAGCAATTGCTCAGAGATGAAAAGTGCCAGCACTGAAAGCTCTTGCTAGCCAGCACCCTTCCTTGGAAGCGCTTTCACAGGCACAGCAACACTGGGGCTTTGCGCTTCTCTAGCCACCAAACGTCACTGTCATTCTCTTTCCGTCTCGTAGACACGAGGTGAGAAATTGCAAACGTCGAGCAATTGCTCAGAGATGAAAAGTGCCAGCACTGAAAGCTGTTGCTAGCCAGCACCCTTCCTTGGAAGCGCTTTCACAGGCGCAGTAACACTGGGGCTTTGCGCTTCTCTAGCCACCAAACGTCACGGTCCTTCTCTTTCCGTCTCGTAGACACGAGGTGAGAAATTGCAAACGTCGAGCAATTGCTCAGAGATGAAAAGTGCCAGCACTGAAAGCTGTTGCTAGCCAGCACCCTTCCTTGGAAGCACTTCCACAGGCGCAGTAACACTGGGGCTTTGCGCTTCTCTAGCCACCAAACGTCACTGTCATTCTCTTTCCGTCTCGTAGGCACGAGCTGAGAAATTGCAAACGTCGAGCAATTGCTCAGAGATGAAAAGTGCCAGCACTGAAAGCTGTTGCTAGCCAGCACCCTTCCTTGGAAGCGCTTTTGTAGGCCTAAGAAGACTGGGGCTCTGGGCTTCTTTAGCCACCTAATCTTCTGCTCATCCTCTCGCGCACTCTAAAGAGAGCTCAGGTGAGAAATTGCAAACGTCGAGCAATTGCTCAGAGATGAAAAGTGCCAACACTGAAAGCTCTTGCTAGCCAGCACCCTTCCTTGGAAGCGCTTTCACAGGCGCAGCAACACTGGGGCTTTGTGCTTCTCTAGCCACCAAACGTCACGGTCCTTCTCTTTCCATCTCGGAGACACGAGCTGAGAAATTGCAAACGTCGAGCAATTGCTCAGAGATGAAAAGTGCCAGCACTGAAAGCTGTTGCTAGCCAGCACCCTTCCTTGGAAGCGCTTTTGTAGGCCTAAGAAGACTGGGGCTCTGGGCTTCTCTAGCCACCTAATCTTCTGCTCATCCTCTCGCGCACTCTAAAGAGAGCTCAGGTGAGAAATTGCAAACGTCGAGCAATTGCTCAGAGATGAAAAGTGCAGGCACTGAAAGCTGTTGCTAGCCAGCACCCTTCCTTGGAAGCGCTTTTGTAGGCCTAAGAAGACTGGGTCTCTGGGCTTCTCTAGCCACCTAATCTTCTGCTCATCCTCTCGCGCACTCTAAAGAGAGCTCAGATGAGAAATTGCAAACGTCCAGCAATTGCTCAGAGATGAAAAGTGCCAGCACTAAAAGCTGTTGCTAGCCAGCACCCTTCCTTGGAAGCGCTTTTGTAGGCCTAAGAAGACTGGGGCTCTGGGCTTCTCTAGCCACCTAATCTTCTGCTCATCCTCTCGCGCACTCTAAAGAGAGCTCAGGTGAGAAATTGCAAACGTCGAGCAATTGCTCAGCGATGAAAAGTGCCAGCACTGAAAGCTGTTGCTAGCCAGCACCCTTCCTTGGAAGCGCTTTCACAGGCACAGCAACACTGGGGCTTTGCGCTTCTCTACCCACCAAACGTCACGGTCCTTCTCTTTCCGTCTGGTAGACACGAGCTGAGAAATTGCAAACGTCGAGCAATTGCTCAGCGATGAAAAGTGCCAGCACTGAAAGCTGTTGCTAGCCAGCACCCTTCCTTGGAAGCACTTTTGTAGCCCTAAGAAGACTGGGGCTCTGGGCTTCTTTAGCCACCTAATCTTCTGCTCATCCTCTCGCGCACTCTAAAGAGAGCTCAGGTGAGAAATTGCAAACGTCGAGCAATTGCTCAGAGATGAAAAGTGCCAGCACTGAAAGCTGTTGCTAGCCAGCACCCTTCCTTGGAAGCGCTTTTGTAGGCCTAAGAACACTGGGGCTCTGGGCTTCTCTAGCCACCAAACGTCACGGTCCTTCTCTTTCCATCTCGGAGACACGAGGTGAGAAATTGCAAACGTCGAGCAATTGCTCAGAGATGAAAAGTGCCAGCACTGAAAGCTGTTGCTAGCCAGCACCCTTCCTTGGAAGCGCTTTTGTAGGCCTAAGAAGACTGGGGCTCTGGGCTTCTCTAGCCACCTAATCTTCTGCTCATCCTCTCGCGCACTCTAAAGAGAGCTCAGGTGAGAAATTGCAAACGTCGAGCAATTGCTCAGAGATGAAAAGTGCCAGCACTGAAAGCTGTTGCTAGCCAGCACCCTTCCTTGGAAGCGCTTTCACAGGCACAGCAACACTGGGGCTTTGCGCTTCTCTACCCACCAAACGTCACGGTCCTTCTCTTTCCGTCTGGTAGACACGAGCTGAGAAATTGCAAATGTTGAGCAATTGCTCAGAGATGAAAAGTGCCAGCACTGAAAGCTGTTGCTAGCCAGCACCCTTCCTTGGAAGCACTTTTGTAGCCCTAAGAAGACTGGGGCTCTGGGCTTCTTTAGCCACCTAATCTTCTGCTCATCCTCTCGCGCACTCTAAAGAGAGCTCAGATGAGAAATAGCAAACGTCGAGCAATTGCTCAGAGATGAAAAGTGCCAGCACTGAAAGCTGTTGCTAGCCAGCACCCTTCCTTGGAAGCGCTTTCACAGGCACAGCAACACTGGGGCTTTGCGCTTCTCTACCCACCAAACGTCACTGTCATTCTCTTTCCGTCTCGTAGGCACGAGCTGAGAAATTGCAAACGTCGAGCAATTGCTCAGAGATGAAAAGTGCCAGCACTGAAAGCTGTTGCTAGCCAGCACCCTTCCTTGGAAGCGCTTTTGTAGGCCTAAGAAGACTGGGGCTCTGGGCTTCTTTAGCCACCTAATCTTCTGCTCATCCTCTCGCGCACTCTAAAGAGAGCTCAGGTGAGAAATTGCAAACGTCGAGCAATTGCTCAGAGATGAAAAGTGCCAGCACTGAAAGCTCTTGCTAGCCAGCACCCTTCCTTGGAAGCGCTTTCACAGGCGCAGCAACACTGGGGCTTTGTGCTTCTCTAGCCACCAAACGTCACGGTCCTTCTCTTTCCATCTCGGAGACACGAGCTGAGAAATTGCAAACGTCGAGCAATTGCTCAGAGATGAAAAGTGCCAGCACTGAAAGCTGTTGCTAGCCAGCACCCTTCCTTGGAAGCGCTTTTGTAGGCCTAAGAACACTGGGGCTCTGGGCTTCTCTAGCCACCTAATCTTCTGCTCATCCTCTCGCGCACTCTGAAGAGAGCTCAGGTGAGAAATTGCAAACGTCGAGCAATTGCTCAGAGATGAAAAGTGCCAGCACTGAAAGCTGTTGCTAGCCAGCACCCTTCCTTGGAAGCGCTTTCACAGGCGCAGTAACACTGGGGCTTTGCGCTTCTCTAGCCACCAAACGTCACGGTCCTTCTCTTTCCATCTCGTAGACACGAGCTGAGAAATTGCAAACGTCGAGCAATTGCTCAGAGATGAAAAGTGCCAGCACTGAAAGCTGTTGCTAGCCAGCCCCCTTCCTTGGAAGCGCTTTTGTAGGCCTAAGAACACTGGGGCTCTGGGCTTCTCTAGCCACCAAACGTCACGGTCCTTCTCTTTCCGTCTCGTAGACACGAGGTGAGAAATTGCAAACGTCCAGCAATTGCTCAGCGATGAAAAGTGCCAGCACTGAAAGCTGTTGCTAGCCAGCACCCTTCCTTGGAAGCGCTTTTGTAGGCCTAAGAAGACTGGGGCTCTGGGCTTCTCTAGCCACCTAATCTTCTGCTCATCCTCTCGCGCAGTCTAAAGAGAGCTCAGGTGAGAAATTGCAAACGTCGAGCAATTGCTCAGAGATGAAAAGTGCCAGCACTGAAAGCTCTTGCTAGCCAGCACCCTTCCTTGGAAGCGCTTTTGTAGGCCTAAGAAGACTGGGGCTCTGGGCTTCTCTAGCCACCTAATCTTCTGCTCATCCTCTCGCGCACTCTAAAGAGAGCTCAGGTGAGAAATTGCAAACGTCGAGCAATTGCTCAGAGATGAAAAGTGCCAGCACTGAAAGCTGTTGCTAGCCAGCCCCCTTCCTTGGAAGCGCTTTTGTAGGCCTAAGAACACTGGGGCTCTGGGCTTCTCTAGCCACCTAATCTTCTGCTCATCCTCTCGCGCACTCTAAAGAGAGCTCAGGTGAGAAATTGCAAACGTCGAGCAATTGCTCAGCGATGAAAAGTGCCAGCACTGAAAGCTGTTGCTAGCCAGCACCCTTCCTTGGAAGCGCTTTCACAGGCGCAGTAACACTGGGGCTTTGCGCTTCTCTAGCCACCAAACGTCACGGTCCTTCTCTTTCCGTCTCGTAGACACAAGGTGAGAAATTGCAAACGTCGAGCAATTGCTCAGCGATGAAAAGTGCCAGCACTGAAAGCTGTTGCTAGCCAGCACCCTTCCTTGGAAGCACTTTTGTAGCCCTAAGAACACTGGGGCTCTGGGCTTCTCTAGCCACCTAATCTTCTGCTCATCCTCTCGCGCACTCTAAAGAGAGCTCAGGTGAGAAATTGCAAACGTCGAGCAATTGCTCAGAGAGGAAAAGTGCCAGCACTGAAAGCTGTTGCTAGCCAGCACCCTTCCTTGGAAGCGCTTTCACAGGCACAGCAACACTGGGGCTTTGCGCTTCTCTAGCCACCAAACGTCACTGTCATTCTCTTTCCGTCTCGTAGACACGAGCTGAGAAATTGCAAACGTCGAGCAATGCTCAGAGATGAAAAGTGCCTGCACTGAAAACTGTTGCTAGCCAGCACCCTTACTTGGAAGCGCTTTCACAGGCGCAGTAACACTGGGGCTTTGCGATTCTCTAGCCACCAAACGTCACGGTCCTTCTCTTTCCGTCTCCTAGACACGAGGTGAGAAATTGCAAACGTCGAGCAATTGCTCAGAGATGAAAAGTGCCAGCACTGAAAGCTGTTGCTAGCCAGCACCCTTCCTTGGAAGCGCTTTCACAGGCGCAGTAACACTGGGGCTTTGCGCTTCTCTACCCACCAAACGTCACTGTCATTCTCTTTCCGTCTCGTAGACACGAGCTGAGAAATTGCAAACGTCGAGCAATTGCTCAGAGATGAAAAGTGCCAGCACTGAAAACTGTTGCTAGCCAGCACCCTTCCTTGGAAGCGCTTTCACAGGCGCAGTAACACTGGGGCTTTGTGCTTCTCTAGCCACCAAACGTCACGGTCCTTCTCTTTCCATCTCGTAGACACGAGCTGAGAAATTGCAAACGTCGAGCAATTGCTCAGAGATGAAAAGTGCCAGCACTGAAAGCTGTTGCTAGCCAGCACCCTTCCTTGGAAGCGCTTTAGTAGGCCTAAGAACACTGGGGCTCTGGGCTTCTCTAGCCACCTCATCTTCTGCTCATCCTCTCGCGCACTCTAAAGAGAGCTCAGGTGAGAAATTGCAAACGTCCAGCAATTGCTCAGAGATGAAAAGTGCCAGCACTGAAAGCTGTTGCTAGCCAGCACCCTTCCTTGGAAGCGCTTTTGTAGCCCTAGAACACTGGGGCTTTGCGCTTCTCTAGCCACCAAACGTCACGGTCCTTCTCTTTCCGTCTCGTAGACACGAGCTGAGAAATTGCAAACGTCGAGCAATTGCTCAGAGGTGAAAAGTGCCAACACTGAAAGCTGTTGCTAGCCAGCACCCTTCCTTGGAAGCGCTTTTGTAGGCCTAAGAACACTGGGGCTCTGGCTTCTCTAGCCACCAAACGTCACGGTCCTTCTCTTTCCGTCTCATAGACACGAGCTGAGAAATTGCAAACGTCGATCAATTGCTCAGCGATGAAAAGTGCCAGCACTGAAAGCTGTTGCTAGCCAGCACCCTTCCTTGGAAGCGCTTTCACAGGCGCAGCAACACTGGGGCTTTGCGCTTCTCTACCCACCAAGCATCACGGTCATTCTCTTTCCGTCTCGTAGACACGAGCTGAGAAATTGCAAACGTCGAGCAATTGCTCAGAGATGAAAAGTGCAGGCACTGAAAGCTGTTGCTAGCCAGCACCCTTCCTTGGAAGCGCTTTTGTAGGCCTAAGAACACTGGGGCTCTGGGCTTCTCTAGCCACCAAACGTCACGGTCCTTCTCTTTCCGTCTCGTAGACACGTGCTGAGAATTTGCAAACGTCGAGCAATTGCTCAGAGATGAAAAGTGCCAGCACTGAAAGCTGTTGCTAGCCAGCAGCCTTCCTTGGAAGCGCTTTTGTATGCCTAAGAAGACTGGGGCTCTGGGCTACTCTAGCCACCAAACGTCACGGTCCTTCTCTTTCCGTCTCGTAGAGACGAGGTGAGAAATTGCAAACGTCGAGCAATTGCTCAGAGATGAAAAGTGCCAGCACTGAAAGCTGTTGCTAGCCAGCACCCTTCCTTGGAAGTGCTTTCACAGGCACAGTAACACTGGGGCTTTGCGCTTCTCTAGCCACCAAACGTCACGGTCATTCTCTTTCCGTCTCGTAGACACGAGCTGAGAAATTGCAAACGTCGAGCAATTGCTCAGAGATGAAAAGTGCCAGCACTGAAAGCTGTTGCTAGCCAGCACCCTTCCTTGGAAGCGCTTTTGTAGGCCTAAGAAGACTGGGGCTCTGGGCTTCTCTAGCCACCTAATCTTCTGCTCATCCTCTCGCGCACTCTAAAGAGAGCTCAGGTGAGAAATTGCAAACGTCGAGCAATTGCTCAGAGATGAAAAGTGCCAGCACTGAAAGCTGTTGCTAGCCAGCACCCTTCCTTGGAAGCGCTCTTGTAGGCCTAAGAACACTGGGGCTCTGGGCTTCTTTAGCCACCTAATCTTCTGCTCATCCTCTCGCGCACTCTAAAGAGAGCTCAGGTGAGAAATTGCAAACGTCGAGCAATTGCTCAGCGATGAAAAGTGCCAGCACTGAAAGCTGTTGCTAGCCAGCACCCTTCCTTGGAAGCGCTTTCACAGGCACAGTAACACTGGGGCTTTGCGCTTCTCTAGCCACCAAACATCACGGTCCTTCTCTTTCCGTCTCGTAGACACGAGCTGAGAAATTGCAAACGTCGAGCAATTGCTCAGAGATGAAAAGTGCCAGCACTGAAAGCTGTTGCTAGCCAGCACCCTTCCTTGGAAGCGCTTTAGTAGGCCTAAGAACACTGGGGCTCTGGGCTTCTCTAGCCACCTAATCTTCTGCTCATCCTCTCGCGCACTCTAAAGAGAGCTCAGGTGAGAAATTGCAAACGTCCAGCAATTGCTCAGAGATGAAAAGTGCCAGCACTGAAAGCTGTTGCTAGCCAGCACCCTTCCTTGGAAGCGCTTTTGTAGCCCTAGAACACTGGGGCTTTGCGCTTCTCTAGCCACCAAACGTCACGGTCCTTCTCTTTCCGTCTCGTAGACACGAGCTGAGAAATTGCAAACGTCGAGCAATTGCTCAGAGATGAAAAGTGCCAACACTGAAAGCTGTTGCTAGCCAGCACCCTTCCTTGGAAGCGCTTTTGTAGGCCTAAGAACACTGGGGCTCTGGCTTCTCTAGCCACCAAACGTCACGGTCCTTCTCTTTCCGTCTCATAGACACGAGCTGAGAAATTGCAAACGTCGAGCAATTGCTCAGCGATGAAAAGTGCCAGCACTGAAAGCTGTTGCTAGCCAGCACCCTTCCTTGGAAGCGCTTTCACAGGCGCAGCAACACTGGGGCTTTGCGCTTCTCTACCCACCAAGCATCACGGTCATTCTCTTTCCGTCTCGTAGACATGAGCTGAGAAATTGCAAACGTCGAGCAATTGCTCAGAGATGAAAAGTGCCAACACTGAAAGCTGTTGCTAGCCAGCACCCTTCCTTGGAAGCGCTTTTGTAGGCCTAAGAAGACTGGGGCTCTGGGCTTCTCTACCCACCAAACGTCACGGTCCTTCTCTTTCCGTCTCGTAGACACGTGCTGAGAATTTGCAAACGTCGAGCAATTGCTCAGAGATGAAAAGTGCCAGCACTGAAAGCTGTTGCTAGCCAGCACCCTTCCTTGGAAGCGCTTTCACAGGCCTAAGAAGACTGGGGCTCTGGGCTACTCTAGCCACCAAACGTCACGGTCCTTCTCTTTCCGTCTCGTAGAGACGAGGTGAGAAATTGCAAACGTCGAGCAATTGCTCAGAGATGAAAAGTGCCAGCACTGAAAGCTGTTGCTAGCCAGCACCCTTCCTTGGAAGCGCTTTTGTAGGCCTAAGAAGACTGGGTCTCTGGGCTTCTCTAGCCACCTAATCTTCTGCTCATCCTCTCGCGCACTCTAAAGAGAGCTCAGGTGAGAAATTGCAAACGTCGAGCAATTGCTCAGAGATGAAAAGTGCCAGCACTGAAAGCTGTTGCTAGCCAGCACCCTTCCTTGGAAGCGCTCTTGTAGGCCTAAGAACACTGGGGCTCTGGGCTTCTTTAGCCACCTAATCTTCTGCTCATCCTCTCGCGCAGTCTAAAGAGAGCTCAGGTGAGAAATTGCAAACGTCGAGCAATTGCTCAGAGATGAAAAGTGCCAGCACTGAAAGCTGTTGCTAGCCAGCACCCTTCCTTGGAAGCGCTTTCACAGGCGCAGTAACACTGGGGCTTTGCGCTTCTCTAGCCACCAAACATCACGGTCCTTCTCTTTCCGTCTCGTAGACACGAGCTGAGAAATTGCAAAAGTCGAGCAATTGCTCAGAGATGAAAAGTGCCAACACTGAAAGCTGTTGCTAGCCAGCACCCTTCCTTGGAAGCGCTTTAGTAGGCCTAAGAACACTGGGGCTCTGGGTTCTCTAGCCACCAAACGTCACGGTCCTTCTCTTTCCGTCTCGTAGACACGAGCTGAGAAATTGCAAACGTCGAGCAATTGCTCAGAGATGAAAAGTGCCAGCACTGAAAGCTGTTGCTAGCCAGCACCCTTCCTTGGAAGCGCTTTCACAGGCGCAGTAACACTGGGGCTTTGCGCTTCTCTAGCCACCAAACGTCACGGTCCTTCTCTTTCCGTCTCGTAGACGCGAGCTGAGAAATTGCAAACGTCGAGCAATTGCTCAGAGATGAAAAGTGCCAGCACTGAAAGCTGTTGCTAGCCAGCACCCTTCCTTGGAAGTGCTTTCACAGGCGCAGTAACACTGGGGCTTTGCGCTTCTCTAGCCACCAAACGTCACAGTCCTTCTCTTTCCGTCTGGTAGACACGAGCTGAGAAATTGCAAACGTCGAGCAATTGCTCAGCGATGAAAAGTGCCAGCACTGAAAGCTGTTGCTAGCCAGCACCCTTCCTTGGAAGCGCTTTTGTAGGCCTAAGAAGACTGGGGCTCTGGGCTTCTCTAGCCACCTAATCTTCTGCTCATCCTCTCGCGCACTCTAAAGAGAGCTCAGATGAGAAATTGCAAACGTCGAGCAATTGCTCAGAGATGAAAAGTGCCAGCACTGAAAGCTGTTGCTAGCCAGCACCCTTCCTTGGAAGCGCTTTCACAGGTGCAGCAACACTGGGGCTTTGCGCTTCTCTAGCCACCAAACGTCACGGTCCTTCTCTTTCTGTCTCGTAGACACGAGCTGAGAAATTGCAAACGTCGAGCAATTGCTCAGAGATGAAAAGTGCCAGCACTGAAAGCTGTTGCTAGCCAGCACCCTTCCTTGGAAGCGCTTTAGTAGGCCTAAGAACACTGGGGCTCTGGGCTTCTCTAGCCACCTAATCTTCTGCTCATCCTCTCGCGCTCTCTAAAGAGAGCTCAGGTGAGAAATTGCAAACGTCGAGCAATTGCTCAGAGATGAAAAGTGCCAGCACTGAAAGCTGTTGCTAGCCAGCACCCTTCCTTGGAAGCGCTTTTGTAGGCCTAAGAACACTGGGGCTCTGGGCTTCTCTAGCCACCTAATCTTCTGCTCATCCTCTCGCGCACTCTAAAGAGAGCTCAGGTGAGAAATTGCAAACGTCGAGCAATTGCTCAGAGATGAAAAGTGCCAGCACTGAAAGCTGTTGCTAGCCAGCACCCTTCCTTGGAAGCGCTTTTGTAGCCCTAGAACACTGGGGCTTTGCGCTTCTCTAGCCACCAAACGTCACGGTCCTTCTCTTTCCGTCTCGTAGACACGAGGTGAGAAATTGCAAACGTCGAGCAATTGCTCAGAGATGAAAAGTGCCAACACTGAAAGCTGTTGCTAGCCAGCACCCTTCCTTGGAAGCGCTTTTGTAGGCCTAACAACACTGGGGCTCTGGCTTCTCTAGCCACCAAACGTCACGGTCCTTCTCTTTCCGTCTCATAGACACGAGCTGAGAAATTGCAAACGTCGAGCAATTGCTCAGCGATGAAAAGTGCCAGCACTGAAAGCTGTTGCTAGCCAGCACCCTTCCTTGGAAGCGCTTTCACAGGCACAGCAACACTGGGGCTTTGCGCTTCTCTACCCACCAAGCATCACGGTCATTCTCTTTCCGTCTCGTAGACATGAGCTGAGAAATTGCAAACGTCGAGCAATTGCTCAGAGATGAAAAGTGCCAACACTGAAAGCTGTTGCTAGCCAGCACCCTTCCTTGGAAGCGCTTTTGTAGGCCTAAGAAGACTGGGGCTCTGGGCTTCTCTAGCCACCTAATCTTCTGCTCATCCTCTCGCGCAGTCTAAAGAGAGCTCAGGTGAGAAATTGCAAACGTCCAGCAATTGCTCAGAGATGAAAAGTGCCAGCACTGAAAGCTGTTGCTAGCCAGCACCCTTCCTTGGAAGCGCTTTCACAGGCGCAGCAACACTGGGGCTTTGCGCTTCTCTACCCACCAAACGTCACGGTCCTTCTCTTTCTGTCTCGTAGACACGAGCTGAGAAATTGCAAACGTCGAGCAATTGCTCAGAGATGAAAAGTGCCAGCACTGAAAGCTGTTGCTAGCCAGCACCCTTCCTTGGAAGCGCTTTTGTAGGCCTAAGAAGACTGGGGCTCTGGGCTTCTCTAGCCACCTAATCTTCTGCTCATCCTCTCGCGCACTCTAAAGAGAGCTCAGGTGAGAAATTGCAAACGTCGAGCAATTGCTCAGAGATGAAAAGTGCCAGCACTGAAAGCTGTTGCTAGCCAGCACCCTTCCTTGGAAGCGCTCTTGTAGGCCTAAGAACACTGGGGCTCTGGGCTTCTCTAGCCACCTAATCTTCTGCTCATCCTCTCGCGCAGTCTAAAGAGAGCTCAGGTGAGAAATTGCAAACGTCGAGCAATTGCTCAGAGATGAAAAGTGCCAGCACTGAAAGCTGTTGCTAGCCAGCACCCTTCCTTGGAAGCGCTTTCACAGGCGCAGTAACACTGGGGCTTTGCGCTTCTCTAGCCACCAAACATCACGGTCCTTCTCTTTCCGTCTCGTAGACACGAGCTGAGAAATTGCAAACGTCGAGCAATTGCTCAGAGATGAAAAGTGCCAGCACTGAAAGCTGTTGCTAGCCAGCACCCTTCCTTGGAAGCGCTTTTGTAGACCTAAGAAGACTGGGGCTCTGGGCTTCTTTAGCCACCTCATCTTCTGCTCATCCTCTCGCGCACTCTAAAGAGAGCTCAGATGAGAAATAGCAAACGTCGAGCAATTGCTCAGAGATGAAAAGTGCAGGCACTGAAAGCTGTTGCTAGCCAGCACCCTTCCTTGGAAGCGCTTTTGTAGCCCTAGAACACTGGGGCTCTGGGCTTCTCTAGCCACCAAACGTCACGGTCCTTCTCTTTCCGTCTCGTAGACACGAGCTGAGAAATTGCAAAAGTCGAGCAATTGCTCAGAGATGAAAAGTGCCAGCACTGAAAGCTGTTGCTAGCCAGCACCCTTCCTTGGAAGCGCTTTTGTAGGCCTAAGAACACTGGGGCTCTGGGTTCTCTAGCCACCAAACGTCACGGTCCTTCTCTTTCCGTCTCGTAGACACGAGCTGAGAAATTGCAAACGTCGAGCAATTGCTCAGAGATGAAAAGTGCCAGCACTGAAAGCTGTTGCTAGCCAGCACCCTTCCTTGGAAGCGCTTTCACAGGCGCAGTAACACTGGGGCTTTGCGCTTCTCTAGCCACCAAACGTCACGGTCCTTCTCTTTCCGTCTCGTAGACACGAGCTGAGAAATTGCAAACGTCGAGCAATTGCTCAGAGATGAAAAGTGCCAGCACTGAAAGCTGTTGCTAGCCAGCACCCTTCCTTGGAAGTGCTTTCACAGGCGCAGTAACACTGGGGCTTTGCGCTTCTCTAGCCACCAAACGTCACAGTCCTTCTCTTTCCGTCTGGTAGACACGAGCTGAGAAATTGCAAACGTCGAGCAATTGCTCAGCGATGAAAAGTGCCAGCACTGAAAGCTGTTGCTAGCCAGCACCCTTCCTTGGAAGCGCTTTTGTAGGCCTAAGAAGACTGGGTCTCTGGGCTTCTCTAGCCACCTCATCTTCTGCTCATCCTCTCGCGCACTCTAAAGAGAGCTCAGATGAGAAATTGCAAACGTCCAGCAATTGCTCAGAGATGAAAAGTGCCAGCACTGAAAGCTGTTGCTAGCCAGCACCCTTCCTTGGAAGCGCTTTCAGAGGTGCAGCAACACTGGGGCTTTGCGCTTCTCTAGCCACCAAATGTCACGGTCATTCTCTTTCCGTCTCGTAGACACGAGGTGAGAAATTGCAAACGTCGAGCAATTGCTCAGAGATGAAAAGTGCCAGCACTGAACGCTCTTGCTAGCCAGCACCCTTCCTTGGAAGCGCTTTAGTAGGCCTAAGAACACTGGGGCTCTGGGCTTCTCTAGCCACCTAATCTTCTGCTCATCCTCTCGCGCTCTCTAAAGAGAGCTCAGGTGAGAAATTGCAAACGTCGAGCAATTGCTCAGAGATGAAAAGTGCCAGCACTGAAAGCTGTTGCTAGCCAGCACCCTTCCTTGGAAGCGCTTTTGTAGACCTAAGAACACTGGGGCTCTGGGCTTCTCTAGCCACCTAATCTTCTGCTCATCCTCTCGCGCACTCTAAAGAGAGCTCAGGTGAGAAATTGCAAACGTCGAGCAATTGCTCAGAGATGAAAAGTGCCAGCACTGAAAGCTCTTGCTAGCCAGTACCCTTCCTTGGAAGTGCTTTCACAGGCGCAGTAACACTGGGGCTTTGCACTTCTCTAGCCACCAAACGTCACAGTCCTTCTCTTTCCGTCTCGTAGACACGAGCTGAGAAATTGCAAACGTCGAGCAATTGCTCAGCGATGAAAAGTGCCAGCACTGAAAGCTGTTGCTAGCCAGCACCCTTCCTTGGAAGCGCTTTCACAGGCGCAGTAACACTGGGGCTTTGCGATTCTCTAGCCACCAAACGTCACGGTCCTTCTCTTTCCGTCTCGTAGACACGAGGTGAGAAATTGCAAACGTCGAGCAATTGCTCAGAGATGAAAAGTGCCAGCACTGAAAGCTGTTGCTAGCCAGCACCCTTCCTTGGAAGCGCTTTCACAGGCGCAGTAACACTGGGGCTTTGCGCTTCTCTACCCACCAAACGTCACTGTCATTCTCTTTCCGTCTCGTAGGCACGAGCTGAGAAATTGCAAACGTCGAGCAATTGCTCAGAGATGAAAAGTGCCAGCACTGAAAGCTGTTGCTAGCCAGCACCCTTCCTTGGAAGCGCTTTAGTAGGCCTAAGAACACTGGGGCTCTGGGCTTCTCTAGCCACCTAATCTTCTGCTCATCCTCTCGCGCACTCTAAAGAGAGCTCAGGTGAGAAATTGCAAACGTCGAGCAATTGCTCAGAGATGAAAAGTGCCAGCACTGAAAGCTGTTGCTAGCCAGCACCCTTCCTTGGAAGCGCTTTTGTAGCCCTAGAAGACTGGGGCTTTGCGCTTCTCTAGCCACCAAACGTCACGGTCCTTCTCTTTCCGTCTCGTAGACACGAGCTGAGAAATTGCAAACGTCGAGCAATTGCTCAGAGATGAAAAGTGCCAGCACTGAAAGCTGTTGCTAGCCAGCACCCTTCCTTGGAAGCGCTTTTGTAGGCCTAAGAACACTGGGGCTCTGGCTTCTCTAGCCACCAAACGTCACGGTCCTTCTCTTTCCGTCTCATAGACACGAGCTGAGAAATTGCAAACGTCGAGCAATTGCTCAGCGATGAAAAGTGCCAGCACTGAAAGCTGTTGCTAGCCAGCACCCTTCCTTGGAAGCGCTTTCACAGGCGCAGCAACACTGGGGCTTTGCGCTTCTCTACCCACCAAGCATCACGGTCATTCTCTTTCCGTCTCGTAGACATGAGCTGAGAAATTGCAAACGTCGAGCAATTGCTAAGAGATGAAAAGTGCCAACACTGAAAGCTGTTGCTAGCCAGCACCCTTCCTTGGAAGCGCTTTTGTAGGCCTAAGAACACTGGGGCTCTGGGCTTCTCTACCCACCAAACGTCACGGTCCTTCTCTTTCCGTCTCGTAGACACGTGCTGAGAATTTGCAAACGTCGAGCAATTGCTCAGAGATGAAAAGTGCCAGCACTGAAAGCTGTTGCTAGCCAGCACCCTTCCTTGGAAGCGCTTTCACAGGCCTAAGAAGACTGGGGCTCTGGGCTACTCTAGCCACCAAACGTCACGGTCCTTCTCTTTCCGTCTCGTAGAGACGAGGTGAGAAATTGCAAACGTCGAGCAATTGCTCAGAGATGAAAAGTGCCAGCACTGAAAGCTGTTGCTAGCCAGCACCCTTCCTTGGAAGCGCTTTTGTAGGCCTAAGAAGACTGGGGCTCTGGGCTTCTCTAGCCACCTAATCTTCTGCTCATCCTCTCGCGCACTCTAAAGAGAGCTCAGGTGAGAAATTGCAAACGTCGAGCAATTGCTCAGAGATGAAAAGTGCCAGCACTGAAAGCTGTTGCTAGCCAGCACCCTTCCTTGGAAGCGCTCTTGTAGGCCTAAGAACACTGGGGCTCTGGGCTTCTTTAGCCACCTAATCTTCTGCTCATCCTCTCGCGCAGTCTAAAGAGAGCTCAGGTGAGAAATTGCAAACGTCGAGCAATTGCTCAGAGATGAAAAGTGCCAGCAGTGAAAGCTGTTGCTAGCCAGCACCCTTCCTTGGAAGCGCTTTCACAGGCGCAGTAACACTGGGGCTTTGCGCTTCTCTAGCCACCAAACGTCACGGTCCTTCTCTTTCCGTCTCGTAGACACGAGCTGAGAAATTGCAAACGTCGAGCAATTGCTCAGAGATGAAAAGTGCCAGCACTGAAAGCTGTTGCTAGCCAGCACCCTTCCTTGGACGCGCTTTTGTAGACCTAAGAACACTGGGGCTCTGGGCTTCTTTAGCCACCTAATCTTCTGCTCATCCTCTCGCGCACTCTAAAGAGAGCTCAGATGAGAAATAGCAAACGTCGAGCAATTGCTCAGAGATGAAAAGTGCAGGCACTGAAAGCTGTTGCTAGCCAGCACCCTTCCTTGGAAGCGCTTTTGTAGCCCTAGAACACTGGGGCTCTGGGCTTCTCTAGCCACCAAACGTCACGGTCCTTCTCTTTCCGTCTCGTAGACACGAGCTGAGAAATTGCAAAAGTCGAGCAATTGCTCAGAGATGAAAAGTGCCAACACTGAAAGCTGTTGCTAGCCAGCACCCTTCCTTGGAAGCGCTTTAGTAGGCCTAAGAAGACTGGGGCTCTGGGTTCTCTAGCCACCAAACGTCACGGTCCTTCTCTTTCCGTCTCGTAGACACGAGCTGAGAAATTGCAAACGTCGAGCAATTGCTCAGAGATGAAAAGTGCCAGCACTGAAAGCTGTTGCTAGCCAGCACCCTTCCTTGGAAGCGCTTTCACAGGCGCAGTAACACTGGGGCTTTGCGCTTCTCTAGCCACCAAACGTCACGGTCCTTCTCTTTCCGTCTCGTAGACGCGAGCTGAGAAATTGCAAACGTCGAGCAATTGCTCAGAGATGAAAAGTGCCAGCACTGAAAGCTGTTGCTAGCCAGCACCCTTCCTTGGAAGTGCTTTCACAGGCGCAGTAACACTGGGGCTTTGCGCTTCTCTAGCCACCAAACGTCACAGTCCTTCTCTTTCCGTATCGTAGACACGAGCTGAGAAATTGCAAACGTCGAGCAATTGCTCAGAGATGAAAAGTGCCAGCACTGAAAGCTGTTGCTAGCCAGCACCCTTCCTTGGAAGCGCTTTTGTAGGCCTAAGAAGACTGGGGCTCTGGGCTTCTCTAGCCACCTAATCTTCTGCTCATCCTCTCGCGCACTCTAAAGAGAGCTCAGGTGAGAAATTGCAAACGTCGAGCAATTGCTCAGAGATGAAAAGTGCCAGCACTGAAAGCTGTTGCTAGCCAGCACCCTTCCTTGGAAGCGCTTTCACAGGTGCAGCAACACTGGGGCTTTGCGCTTCTCTAGCCACCAAACGTCACGGTCCTTCTCTTTCTGTCTCGTAGACACGAGCTGAGAAATTGCAAACGTCGAGCAATTGCTCAGAGATGAAAAGTGCCAGCACTGAACGCTCTTGCTAGCCAGCACCCTTCCTTGGAAGCGCTTTAGTAGGCCTAAGAACACTGGGGCTCTGGGCTTCTCTAGCCACCTAATCTTCTGCTCATCCTCTCGCGCTCTCTAAAGAGAGCTCAGGTGAGAAATTGCAAACGTCGAGCAATTGCTCAGAGATGAAAAGTGCCAGCACTGAAAGCTGTTGCTAGCCAGCACCCTTCCTTGGAAGCGCTTTAGTAGGCCTAAGAACACTGGGGCTCTGGGCTTCTCTAGCCACCTAATCTTCTGCTCATCCTCTCGCGCACTCTAAAGAGAGCTCAGGTGAGAAATTGCAAACGTCGAGCAATTGCTCAGAGATGAAAAGTGCCAGCACTGAAAGCTGTTGCTAGCCAGCACCCTTCCTTGGAAGCGCTTTTGTAGCCCTAGAACACTGGGGCTTTGCGCTTCTCTAGCCACCAAACGTCACGGTCCTTCTCTTTCCGTCTCGTAGACACGAGCTGAGAAATTGCAAACGTCGAGCAATTGCTCAGAGATGAAAAGTGCCAACACTGAAAGCTGTTGCTAGCCAGCACCCTTCCTTGGAAGCGCTTTTGTAGGCCTAACAACACTGGGGCTCTGGCTTCTCTAGCCACCAAACGTCACGGTCCTTCTCTTTCCGTCTCATGACACGAGCTGAGAAATTGCAAACGTCGAGCAATTGCTCAGCGATGAAAAGTGCCAGCACTGAAAGCTGTTGCTAGCCAGCACCCTTCCTTGGAAGCGCTTTCACAGGCGCAGCAACACTGGGGCTTTGCGCTTCTCTACCCACCAAGCATCACGGTCATTCTCTTTCCGTCTCGTAGACACGAGCTGAGAAACTGCAAACGTCGAGCAATTGCTCAGAGATGAAAAGTGCCAACACTGAAAGCTGTTGCTAGCCAGCACCCTTCCTTGGAAGCGCTTTTGTAGGCCTAAGAAGACTGGGGCTCTGGGCTTCTCTAGCCACCTAATCTTCTGCTCATCCTCTCGCGCAGTCTAAAGAGAGCTCAGGTGAGAAATTGCAAACGTCGAGCAATTGCTCAGAGATGAAAAGTGCCAGCACTGAAAGCTGTTGCTAGCCAGCACCCTTCCTTGGAAGCGCTTTCACAGGCGCAGCAACACTGGGGCTTTGTGCTTCTCTACCCACCAAACGTCACGGTCCTTCTCTTTCTGTCTCGTAGACACGAGCTGAGAAATTGCAAACGTCGAGCAATTGCTCAGAGATGAAAAGTGCCAGCACTGAAAGCTGTTGCTAGCCAGCACCCTTCCTTGGAAGCGCTTTTGTAGGCCTAAGAAGACTGGGGCTCTGGGCTTCTCTAGCCACCTAATCTTCTGCTCATCCTCTCGCGCACTCTAAAGAGAGCTCAGGTGAGAAATTGCAAACGTCGAGCAATTGCTCAGAGATGAAAAGTGCCAGCACTGAAAGCTGTTGCTAGCCAGCACCCTTCCTTGGAAGCGCTCTTGTAGGCCTAAGAACACTGGGGCTCTGGGCTTCTTTAGCCACCTAATCTTCTGCTCATCCTCTCGCGCAGTCTAAAGAGAGCTCAGGTGAGAAATTGCAAACGTCGAGCAATTGCTCAGAGATGAAAAGTGCCAGCACTGAAAGCTGTTGCTAGCCAGCACCCTTCCTTGGAAGCGCTTTCACAGGCGCAGTAACACTGGGGCTTTGCGCTTCTCTAGCCACCAAACATCACGGTCCTTCTCTTTCCGTCTCGTAGACACGAGCTGAGAAATTGCAAACGTCGAGCAATTGCTCAGAGATGAAAAGTGCCAGCACTGAAAGCTGTTGCTAGCCAGCACCCTTCCTTGGAAGCGCTTTTGTAGACCTAAGAAGACTGGGGCTCTGGGCTTCTTTAGCCACCTCATCTTCTGCTCATCCTCTCGCGCACTCTAAAGAGAGCTCAGATGAGAAATAGCAAACGTCGAGCAATTGCTCAGAGATGAAAAGTGCAGGCACTGAAAGCTGTTGCTAGCCAGCACCCTTCCTTGGAAGCGCTTTTGTAGCCCTAGAACACTGGGGCTCTGGGCTTCTCTAGCCACCAAACGTCACGGTCCTTCTCTTTCCGTCTCGTAGACACGAGCTGAGAAATTGCAAAAGTCGAGCAATTGCTCAGAGATGAAAAGTGCCAACACTGAAAGCTGTTGCTAGCCAGCACCCTTCCTTGGAAGCGCTTTTGTAGGCCTAAGAACACTGGGGCTCTGGGTTCTCTAGCCACCAAACGTCACGGTCCTTCTCTTTCCGTCTCGTAGACACGAGCTGAGAAATTGCAAACGTCGAGCAATTGCTCAGAGATGAAAAGTGCCAGCACTGAAAGCTGTTGCTAGCCAGCACCCTTCCTTGGAAGCGCTTTCACAGGCGCAGCAACACTGGGGCTTTGCGATTCTCTAGCCACCAAACGTCACGGTCCTTCTCTTTCCGTCTCGTAGACGCGAGCTGAGAAATTGCAAACGTCGAGCAATTGCTCAGAGATGAAAAGTGCCAGCACTGAAAGCTGTTGCTAGCCAGCACCCTTCCTTGGAAGTGCTTTCACAGGCGCAGTAACACTGGGGCTTTGCGCTTCTCTAGCCACCAAACGTCACAGTCCTTCTCTTTCCGTCTGGTAGACACGAGCTGAGAAATTGCAAACGTCGAGCAATTGCTCAGCGATGAAAAGTGCCAGCACTGAAAGCTGTTGCTAGCCAGCACCCTTCCTTGGAAGCGCTTTTGTAGGCCTAAGAAGACTGGGTCTCTGGGCTTCTCTAGCCACCTAATCTTCTGCTCATCCTCTCGCGCACTCTAAAGAGAGCTCAGATGAGAAATTGCAAACGTCGAGCAATTGCTCAGAGATGAAAAGTGCCAGCACTGAAAGCTGTTGCTAGCCAGCACCCTTCCTTGGAAGCGCTTTCACAGGTGCAGCAACACTGGGGCTTTGCGCTTCTCTAGCCACCAAACGTCACGGTCCTTCTCTTTCCGTCTCGTAGACACGAGGTGAGAAATTGCAAACGTCGAGCAATTGCTCAGAGATGAAAAGTGCCAGCACTGAACGCTCTTGCTAGCCAGCACCCTTCCTTGGAAGCGCTTTAGTAGGCCTAAGAAGACTGGGGCTCTGGGCTTCTCTAGCCACCTAATCTTCTGCTCAACCTCTCGCACAGTCTAAAGAGAGCTCAGGTGAGAAATTGCAAACGTCGAGCAATTGCTCAGAGATGAAAAGTGCCAGCACTGAAAGCTGTTGCTAGCCAGCACCCTTCCTTGGAAGCGCTTTTGTAGACCTAAGAAGACTGGGGCTCTGGGCTTCTCTAGCCACCTAATCTTCTGCTCATCCTCTCGCGCACTCTAAAGAGAGCTCAGGTGAGAAATTGCAAACGTCGAGCAATTGCTCAGCGATGAAAAGTGCCAGCACTGAAAGCTCTTGCTAGCCAGCACCCTTCCTTGGAAGCGCTTTCACAGGCGCAGCAACACTGGGGCTTTGCGCTTCTCTACCCACCAAACGTCACGGTCCTTCTCTTTCCGTCTCGTAGACACGAGGTGAGAAATTGCAAACGTCGAGCAATTGCTCAGAGATGAAAAGTGCCAGCACTGAAAGCTGTTGCTAGCCAGCACCCTTCCTTGGAAGCGCTTTTGTAGGCCTAAGAACACTGGGGCTCTGGGCTTCTTTAGCCACCTAATCTTCTGCTCATCCTCTCGCGCAGTCTAAAGAGAGCTCAGGTGAGAAATTGCAAACGTCGAGCAATTGCTCAGAGATGAAAAGTGCCAGCACTGAAAGCTGTTGCTAGCCAGCACCCTTCCTTGGAAGCACTTCCACAGGCGCAGTAACACTGGGGCTTTGCGCTTCTCTAGCCACCAAACGTCACGGTCCTTCTCTTTCCGTCTCGTAGACACGAGCTGAGAAATTGCAAACGTCGAGCAATTGCTCAGAGATGAAAAGTGCCAACACTGAAAGCTGTTGCTAGCCAGCACCCTTCCTTGGAAGCGCTTTTGTAGGCCTAAGAACACTGGGGCTCTGGCTTCTCTACCCACCAAACGTCACGGTCCTTCTCTTTCCGTCTCATAGACACGAGGTGAGAAATTGCAAACGTCGAGCAATTGCTCAGAGATGAAAAGTGCCAGCACTGAAAGCTGTTGCTAGCCAGCACCCTTCCTTGGAAGCGCTTTCACAGGCGCAGCAACACTGGGGCTTTGCGCTTCTCTACCCACCAAGCATCACGGTCATTCTCTTTCCGTCTCGTAGACACGAGCTGAGAAATTGCAAACGTCGAGCAATTGCTCAGAGATGAAAAGTGCAGGCACTGAAAGCTGTTGCTAGCCAGCAGCCTTCCTTGGAAGCGCTTTTGTAGGCCTAAGAAGACTGGGGCTCTGGTCTTCTCTAGCCACCTAATCTTCTGCTCATCCTCTCGCGCACTCTAAAGAGAGCTCAGGTGAGAAATTGCAAACGTCGAGCAATTGCTCAGCGATGAAAAGTGCCAGCACTGAAAGCTGTTGCTAGCCAGCACCCTTCCTTGGAAGCGCTTTTGTAGGCCTAAGAAGACTGGGGCTCTGGGCTTCTCTAGCCACCTAATCTTCTGCTCATCCTCTCGCGCACTCTAAAGAGAGCTCAGGTGAGAAATTGCAAACGTCGAGCAATTGCTCAGAGATGAAAAGTGCCAGCACTGAAAGCTGTTGCTAGCCAGCCCCCTTCCTTGGAAGCGCTTTAGTAGGCCTAAGAACACTGGGGCTCTGGGCTTCTCTAGCCACCTAATCTTCTGCTCATCCTCTCGCGCAGTCTAAAGAGAGCTCAGGTGAGAAATTGCAAACGTCGATCAATTGCTCAGAGATGAAAAGTGCCAGCACTGAAAGCTGTTGCTAGGCAGCACCCTTCCTTGGAAGCGCTTTTGTAGGCCTAAGAACACTGGGGCTCTGGGCTTCTCTAGCCACCTAATCTTCTGCTCATCCTCTCGCGCACTCTAAAGAGAGCTCAGGTGAGAAATTGCAAACGTCGAGCAATTGCTCAGCGATGAAAAGTGCCAGCACTGAAAGCTGTTGCTAGCCAGCACCCTTCCTTGGAAGCGCTTTCACAGGCGCAGTAACACTGGGGCTTTGCGCTTCTCTAGCCACCAAACGTCACGGTCCTTCTCTTTCCGTCTCGTAGACACGAGCTGAGAAATTGCAAACGTTGAGCAATTGCTCAGCGATGAAAAGTGCCAGCACTGAAAGCTGTTGCTAGCCAGCACCCTTCCTTGGAAGCACTTTTGTAGGCCTAAGAACACTGGGGCTCTGGGCTTCTCTAGCCACCTAATCTTCTGCTCATCCTCTCGCGCACTCTAAAGAGAGCTCAGATGAGAAATAGCAAACGTCGAGCAATTGCTCAGAGATGAAAAGTGCCAGCACTGAAAGCTGTTGCTAGCCAGCACCCTTCCTTGGAAGCGCTTTCACAGGCGCAGCAACACTGGGGCTTTGCGCTTCTCTACCCACCAAACGTCACTGTCATTCTCTTTCCGTCTCGTAGGCACGAGCTGAGAAATTGCAAACGTCGAGCAATTGCTCAGAGATGAAAAGTGCCAGCACTGAAAGCTGTTGCTAGCCAGCACCCTTCCTTGGAAGCGCTTTCACAGGCGCAGTAACACTGGGGCTTTGCGCTTCTCTAGCCACCAAACGTCACGGTCCTTCTCTTTCCGTCTCGTAGACACGAGCTGAGAAATTGCAAACGTCGAGCAATTGCTCAGAGATGAAAAGTGCCAGCACTGAAAGCTGTTGCTAGCCAGCACCCTTCCTTGGAAGCGCTTTTGTAGGCCTAAGAAGACTGGGGCTCTGGGCTTCTCTAGCCACCTAATCTTCTGCTCATCCTCTCGCGCAGTCTAAAGAGAGCTCAGGTGAGAAATTGCAAACGTCGAGCAATTGCTCAGAGATGAAAAGTGCCAGCACTGAAAGCTGTTGCTAGCCAGCACCCTTCCTTGGAAGCGCTTTTGTAGCCCTAGAACACTGGGGCTCTGGCTTCTCTAGCCACCAAATGTCACGGTCCTTCTCTTTCCGTCTCATAGACACGAGCTGAGAATTTGCAAACGTCGAGCAATTGCTCAGCGATGAAAAGTGCCAGCACTGAAAGCTGTTGCTAGCCAGCACCCTTCCTTGGAAGCGCTTTCACAGGCGCAGCAACACTGGGGCTTTGCGCTTCTCTACCCACCAAGCATCACGGTCATTCTCTTTCCGTCTCGTAGACATGAGCTGAGAAATTGCAAACGTCGAGCAATTGCTCAGAGATGAAAAGTGCCAACACTGAAAGCTGTTGCTAGCCAGCACCCTTCCTTGGAAGCGCTTTTGTAGGCCTAAGAACACTGGGGCTCTGGGCTTCTCTACCCACCAAACGTCACGGTCCTTCTCTTTCCGTCTCGTAGACACGTGCTGAGAATTTGCAAACGTCGAGCAATTGCTCAGAGATGAAAAGTGCCAGCACTGAAAGCTGTTGCTAGCCAGCACCCTTCCTTGGAAGCGCTTTTGTAGGCCTAAGAACACTGGGGCTCTGGGCTACTCTAGCCACCAAACGTCACGGTCCTTCTCTTTCCGTCTCGTAGACACGAGGTGAGAAATTGCAAATGTCGAGCAATTGCTCAGAGATGAAAAGTGCCAGCACTGAAAGCTCTTGCTAGCCAGCACCCTTCCTTGGAAGTGCTTTCACAGGCGCAGTAACACTGGGGCTTTGCGCTTCTCTAGCCACCAAACGTCACGGTCCTTCTCTTTCCGTCTCGTAGACACGAGCTGAGAATTTGCAAACGTCGAGCAATTGCTCAGCGATGAAAAGTGCCAGCACTGAAAGCTGTTGCTAGCCAGCCCCCTTCCTTGGAAGCGCTTTTGTAGGCCTAAGAAGACTGGGGCTCTGGGCTTCTCTAGCCACCTCATCTTCTGCTCATCCTCTCGCGCACTCTAAAGAGAGCTCAGGTGAGAAATTGCAAACGTCCAGCAATTGCTCAGAGATGAAAAGTGCCAGCACTGAAAGCTGTTGCTAGCCAGCACCCTTCCTTGGAAGCGCTTTCACAGGCGCAGCAACACTGGGGCTTTGCGCTTCTCTAGCCACCAAACGTCACGGTCCTTCTCTTTCCGTCTCGTAGACACGAGCTGAGAAATTGCAAACGTCGAGCAATTGCTCAGAGATGAAAAGTGCCAGCACTGAAAGCTGTTGCTAGCCAGCCCCCTTCCTTGGAAGCGCTTTTGTAGGCCTAAGAACACTGGGGCTCTGGGCTTCTCTAGCCACCTCATCTTCTGCTCATCCTCTCGCGCACTCTAAAGAGAGCTCAGGTGAGAAATTGCAAACGTCGAGCAATTGCTCAGAGATGAAAAGTGCCAGCACTGAAAGCTCTTGCTAGCCAGCACCCTTCCTTGGAAGCGCTTTTGTAGGCCTAAGAACACTGGGGCTCTGGGCTTCTCTAGGCACCTAATCTTCTGCTCATCCTCTCGCGCACTCTAAAGAGAGCTCAGGTGAGAAATTGCAAAAGTCGAGCAATTGCTCAGAGATGAAAAGTGCCAGCACTGAAAGCTCTTGCTAGCCAGCACCCTTCCTTGGAAGCGCTTTCACAGGCGCAGCAACACTGGGGCTTTGCGCTTCTCTAGCCACCAAATGTCACGGTCCTTCTCTTTCCATCTCGTAGACACGAGCTGAGAAATTGCAAACGTCGAGCAATTGCTCAGAGATGAAAAGTGCCAGCACTGAAAGCTGTTGCTAGCCAGCACCCTTCCTTGGAAGCGCTCTTGTAGGCCTAAGAACACTGGGGCTCTGGGCTTCTCTAGCCACCTAATCTTCTGCTCATCCTCTCGCGCAGTCTAAAGAGAGCTCAGGTGAGAAATTGCAAACGTCGAGCAATTGCTCAGCGATGAAAAGTGCCAGCACTGAAAGCTGTTGCTAGCCAGCACCCTTCCTTGGAAGCGCTTTTGTAGGCCTAAGAACACTGGGGCTCTGGGCTTCTCTACCCACCAAACGTCACTGTCATTCTCTTTCCGTCTCGTAGGCACGAGCTGAGAAATTGCAAACGTCGAGCAATTGCTCAGAGATGAAAAGTGCCAGCACTGAAAGCTGTTGCTAGCCAGCACCCTTCCTTGGAAGCGCTTTCACAGGCGCAGTAACACTGGGGCTTTGCGCTTCTCTAGCCACCAAACGTCACGGTCCTTCTCTTTCCATCTCGTAGACACGAGCTGAGAAATTGCAAACGTCGAGCAATTGCTCAGAGATGAAAAGTGCCAGCACTGAAAGCTGTTGCTAGCCAGCACCCTTCCTTGGAAGCGCTTTTGTAGACCTAAGAACACTGGGGCTCTGGGCTTCTCTAGCCACCTAATCTTCTGCTCATCCTCTCGCGCAGTCTAAAGAGAGCTCAGGTGAGAAATTGCAAACGTCCAGCAATTGCTCAGAGATGAAAAGTGCCAGCACTGAAAGCTGTTGCTAGCCAGCACCCTTCCTTGGAAGCGCTTTTGTAGCCCTAGAACACTGGGGCTTTGCGCTTCTCTACCCACCAAACGTCACGGTCCTTCTCTTTCCGTCTCGTACACACGAGGTGAGAAATTGCAAACGTCGAGCAATTGCTCAGAGATGAAAAGTGCCAACACTGAAAGCTGTTGCTAGCCAGCACCCTTCCTTGGAAGCGCTTTTGTAGGCCTAACAACACTGGGGCTCTGGCTTCTCTAGCCACCAAACGTCACGGTCCTTCTCTTTCCGTCTCATAGACACGAGCTGAGAAATTGCAAACGTCGAGCAATTGCTCAGCGATGAAAAGTGCCAGCACTGAAAGCTGTTGCTAGCCAGCACCCTTCCTTGGAAGCGCTTTCAGAGGCGCAGCAACACTGGGGCTTTGCGCTTCTCTACCCACCAAGCATCACGGTCATTCTCTTTCCGTCTCGTAGACATGAGCTGAGAAATTGCAAACGTCGAGCAATTGCTCAGAGATGAAAAGTGCCAACACTGAAAGCTGTTGCTAGCCAGCACCCTTCCTTGGAAGCGCTTTTGTAGGCCTAAGAACACTGGGGCTCTGGGCTTCTCTACCCACCAAACGTCACGGTCCTTCTCTTTCCGTCTCGTAGACACGTGCTGAGAATTTGCAAACGTCGAGCAATTGCTCAGAGATGAAAAGTGCCAGCACTGAAAGCTGTTGCTAGCCAGCACCCTTCCTTGGAAGCGCTTTTGTAGGCCTAAGAACACTGGGGCTCTGGGCTACTCTAGCCACCAAACGTCACGGTCCTTCTCTTTCCGTCTCGTAGACACGAGGTGAGAAATTGCAAATGTCGAGCAATTGCTCAGAGATGAAAAGTGCCAGCACTGAAAGCTCTTGCTAGCCAGCACCCTTCCTTGGAAGTGCTTTCACAGGCGCAGTAACACTGGGGCTTTGCGCTTCTCTAGCCACCAAACGTCACGGTCCTTCTCTTTCCGTCTCGTAGACACGAGCTGAGAATTTGCAAACGTCGAGCAATTGCTCAGCGATGAAAAGTGCCAGCACTGAAAGCTGTTGCTAGCCAGCCCCCTTCCTTGGAAGCGCTTTTGTAGGCCTAAGAAGACTGGGGCTCTGGGCTTCTCTAGCCACCTAATCTTCTGCTCATCCTCTCGCGCACTCTAAAGAGAGCTCAGGGGAGAAATTGCAAACGTCGAGCAATTGCTCAGAGATGAAAAGTGCCAGCACTGAAAGCTGTTGCTAGCCAGCACCCTTCCTTGGAAGCGCTTTCACAGGCGCAGCAACACTGGGGCTTTGCGCTTCTCTAGCCACCAAACGTCACGGTCCTTCTCTTTCTGTCTCGTAGACACGAGCTGAGAAATTGCAAACGTCGAGCAATTGCTCAGAGATGAAAAGTGCCAGCACTGAAAGCTGTTGCTAGCCAGCACCCTTCCTTGGAAGCGCTTTTGTAGGCCTAAGAAGACTGGGGCTCTGGGCTTCTCTAGCCACCTAATCTTCTGCTCATCCTCTCGCGCACTCTAAAGAGAGCTCAGGTGAGAAATTGCAAACGTCCAGCAATTGCTCAGAGATGAAAAGTGCCAGCACTGAAAGCTGTTGCTAGCCAGCACCCTTCCTTGGAAGCGCTTTTGTAGGCCTAAGAACACTGGGGCTCTGGGCTTCTCTAGCCACCTCATCTTCTGCTCATCCTCTCGCGCACTCTAAAGAGAGCTCAGGTGAGAAATTGCAAAAGTCGAGCAATTGCTCAGAGATGAAAAGTGCCAGCACTGAAAGCTCTTGCTAGCCAGCACCCTTCCTTGGAAGCGCTTTCACAGGCGCAGCAACACTGGGGCTTTGCGCTTCTCTACCCACCAAGCATCACGGTCATTCTCTTTCCGTCTCGTAGACATGAGCTGAGAAATTGCAAACGTCGAGCAATTGCTCAGAGATGAAAAGTGCCAACACTGAAAGCTGTTGCTAGCCAGCACCCTTCCTTGGAAGCGCTTTTGTAGGCCTAAGAAGACTGGGGCTTTGCGCTTCTCTACCCACCAAACGTCACGGTCCTTCTCTTTCCGTCTCGTAGACACGAGCTGAGAAATTGCAAACGTCGAGCAATTGCTCAGCGATGAAAAGTGCCAGCACTGAAAGCTGTTGCTAGCCAGCACCCTTCCTTGGAAGAGCTTTCACAGGCGCAGCAACACTGGGGCTTTGCGCTTCTCTACCCACCAAGCATCACGGTCATTCTCTTTCCGTCTCGTAGACATGAGGTGAGAAATTGCAAACGTCGAGCAATTGCTCAGAGATGAAAAGTGCCAGCACTGAAAGCTCTTGCTAGCCAGCACCCTTCCTTGGAAGCGCTTTTGTAGGCCTAAGAAGACTGGGGCTTTGCGCTTCTCTACCCACCAAACGTCACGGTCCTTCTCTTTCCGTCTCGTAGACACGAGCTGAGAATTTGCAAACGTCGAGCAATTGCTCAGCGATGAAAAGTGCCAGCACTGAAAGCTGTTGCTAGCCAGCCCCCTTCCTTGGAAGCGCTTTTGTAGGCCTAAGAAGACTGGGGCTCTGGGCTTCTCTAGCCACCTAATCTTCTGCTCATCCTCTCGCGCACTCTAAAGAGAGCTCAGGTGAGAAATTGCAAACGTCGAGCAATTGCTCAGAGATGAAAAGTGCCAGCACTGAAAGCTGTTGCTAGCCAGCACCCTTCCTTGGAAGCGCTTTCACAGGTGCAGCAACACTGGGGCTTTGCGCTTCTCTAGCCACCAAACGTCACGGTCCTTCTCTTTCTGTCTCGTAGACACGAGCTGAGAAATTGCAAACGTCGAGCAATTGCTCAGAGATGAAAAGTGCCAGCACTGAAAGCTGTTGCTAGCCAGCACCCTTCCTTGGAAGCGCTTTAGTAGGCCTAAGAAGACTGGGGCTCTGGGCTTCTCTAGCCACCTAATCTTCTGCTCATCCTCTCGCGCACTCTAAAGAGAGCTCAGGTGAGAAATTGCAAACGTCCAGCAATTGCTCAGAGATGAAAAGTGCCAGCACTGAAAGCTCTTGCTAGCCAGCACCCTTCCTTGGAAGCGCTTTTGTAGCCCTAGAACACTGGGGCTTTGCGCTTCTCTAGCCACCAAACGTCACGGTCCTTCTCTTTCCGTCTCGTAGACACGAGGTGAGAAATTGCAAACGTCGAGCAATTGCTCAGAGATGAAAAGTGCCAGCACTGAAAGCTGTTGCTAGCCAGCACCCTTCCTTGGAAGCGCTCTTGTAGGCCTAAGAAGACTGGGGCTCTGGGCTTCTCTAGCCACCTAATCTTCTGCTCATCCTCTCGCGCACTCTAAAGAGAGCTCAGGGGAGAAATTGCAAACGTCGAGCAATTGCTCAGAGATGAAAAGTGCCAGCACTGAAAGCTGTTGCTAGCCAGCACCCTTCCTTGGAAGCGCTTTCACAGGCGCAGTAACACTGGGGCTCTGGGCTTCTCTAGCCACCAAACGTCACGGTCCTTCTCTTTCCGTCTCGTAGACACGTGCTGAGAATTTGCAAACGTCGAGCAATTGCTCAGAGATGAAAAGTGCCAGCACTGAAAGCTGTTGCTAGCCAGCACCCTTCCTTGGAAGCGCTTTTGTAGGCCTAAGAACACTGGGGCTCTGGGCTACTCTAGCCACCAAACGTCACGGTCCTTCTCTTTCCGTCTCGTAGACACGAGGTGAGAAATTGCAAATGTCGAGCAATTGCTCAGAGATGAAAAGTGCCAGCACTGAAAGCTGTTGCTAGCCAGCACCCTTCCTTGGAAGTGCTTTCACAGGCGCAGTAACACTGGGGCTTTGCGCTTCTCTAGCCACCAAACGTCACGGTCCTTCTCTTTCCGTCTCGTAGACACGAGCTGAGAAATTGCAAACGTCGAGCAATTGCTCAGCGATGAAAAGTGCCAGCACTGAAAGCTGTTGCTAGCCAGCCCCCTTCCTTGGAAGCGCTTTTGTAGGCCTAAGAAGACTGGGGCTCTGGGCTTCTCTAGCCACCTAATCTTCTGCTCATCCTCTCGCGCACTCTAAAGAGAGCTCAGGGGAGAAATTGCAAACGTCGAGCAATTGCTCAGAGATGAAAAGTGCCAGCACTGAAAGCTGTTGCTAGCCAGCACCCTTCCTTGGAAGCGCTTTCACAGGCGCAGCAACACTGGGGCTTTGCGCTTCTCTAGCCACCAAACGTCACGGTCCTTCTCTTTCTGTCTCGTAGACACGAGCTGAGAAATTGCAAACGTCGAGCAATTGCTCAGAGATGAAAAGTGCCAGCACTGAAAGCTGTTGCTAGCCAGCACCCTTCCTTGGAAGCGCTTTTGTAGGCCTAAGAAGACTGGGGCTCTGGGCTTCTCTAGCCACCTAATCTTCTGCTCATCCTCTCGCGCACTCTAAAGAGAGCTCAGGTGAGAAATTGCAAACGTCCAGCAATTGCTCAGAGATGAAAAGTGCCAGCACTGAAAGCTGTTGCTAGCCAGCACCCTTCCTTGGAAGCGCTTTTGTAGGCCTAAGAACACTGGGGCTCTGGGCTTCTCTAGCCACCTCATCTTCTGCTCATCCTCTCGCGCACTCTAAAGAGAGCTCAGGTGAGAAATTGCAAAAGTCGAGCAATTGCTCAGAGATGAAAAGTGCCAGCACTGAAAGCTCTTGCTAGCCAGCACCCTTCCTTGGAAGCGCTTTCACAGGCGCAGCAACACTGGGGCTTTGCGCTTCTCTAGCCACCAAACGTCACGGTCCTTCTCTTTCCATCTCGTAGACACGAGCTGAGAAATTGCAAACGTCGAGCAATTGCTCAGAGATGAAAAGTGCCAGCACTGAAAGCTGTTGCTAGCCAGCACCCTTCCTTGGAAGCGCTTTCACAGGCGCAGTAACACTGGGGCTTTGTGCTTCTCTAGCCACCAAACGTCACGGTCCTTCTCTTTCCATCTCGTAGACACGAGCTGAGAAATTGCAAACGTCGAGCAATTGCTCAGAGATGAAAAGTGCCAGCACTGAAAGCTGTTGCTAGCCAGCACCCTTCCTTGGAAGCGCTTTAGTAGGCCTAAGAACACTGGGGCTCTGGGCTTCTCTAGCCACCTAATCTTCTGCTCATCCTCTCGCGCTCTCTAAAGAGAGCTCAGGTGAGAAATTGCAAACGTCGAGCAATTGCTCAGAGATGAAAAGTGCCAGCACTGAAAGCTGTTGCTAGCCAGCACCCTTCCTTGGAAGCGCTTTTGTAGCCCTAGAACACTGGGGCTTTGCGATTCTCTAGCCACCAAACGTCACGGTCCTTCTCTTTCCGTCTCGTAGACACGAGGTGAGAAATTGCAAACGTCGAGCAATTGCTCAGAGATGAAAAGTGCCAACACTGAAAGCTGTTGCTAGCCAGCACCCTTCCTTGGAAGCGCTTTTGTAGGCCTAAGAACACTGGGGCTCTGGCTTCTCTAGCCACCAAACGTCACGGTCCTTCTCTTTCCGTCTCATAGACACGAGCTGAGAAATTGCAAACGTCGAGCAATTGCTCAGCGATGAAAAGTGCCAGCACTGAAAGCTGTTGCTAGCCAGCACCCTTCCTTGGAAGAGCTTTCACAGGCGCAGCAACACTGGGGCTTTGCGCTTCTCTACCCACCAAGCATCACGGTCATTCTCTTTCCGTCTCGTAGACATGAGCTGAGAAATTGCAAACGTCGAGCAATTGCTCAGAGATGAAAAGTGCCAACACTGAAAGCTGTTGCTAGCCAGCACCCTTCCTTGGAAGCGCTTTTGTAGGCCTAAGAAGACTGGGGCTTTGCGCTTCTCTACCCACCAAACGTCACGGTCCTTCTCTTTCCGTCTCGTAGACACGAGCTGAGAAATTGCAAACGTCGAGCAATTGCTCAGCGATGAAAAGTGCCAGCACTGAAAGCTGTTGCTAGCCAGCACCCTTCCTTGGAAGAGCTTTCACAGGCGCAGCAACACTGGGGCTTTGCGCTTCTCTACCCACCAAGCATCACGGTCATTCTCTTTCCGTCTCGTAGACATGAGCTGAGAAATTGCAAACGTCGAGCAATTGCTCAGAGATGAAAAGTGCCAGCACTGAAAGCTCTTGCTAGCCAGCACCCTTCCTTGGAAGCGCTTTTGTAGGCCTAAGAAGACTGGGGCTTTGCGCTTCTCTACCCACCAAACGTCACGGTCCTTCTCTTTCCGTCTCGTAGACACGAGGTGAGAAATTGCAAACGTCGAGCAATTGCTCAGCGATGAAAAGTGCCAGCACTGAAAGCTGTTGCTAGCCAGCCCCCTTCCTTGGAAGCGCTTTTGTAGGCCTAAGAAGACTGGGGCTCTGGGCTTCTCTAGTCACCTAATCTTCTGCTCATCCTCTCGCGCACTCTAAAGAGAGCTCAGGTGAGAAATTGCAAACGTCGAGCAATTGCTCAGAGATGAAAAGTGCCAGCACTGAAAGCTGTTGCTAGCCAGCACCCTTCCTTGGAAGCGCTTTCACAGGTGCAGCAACACTGGGGCTTTGCGCTTCTCTAGCCACCAAACGTCACGGTCCTTCTCTTTCTGTCTCGTAGACACGAGCTGAGAAATTGCAAACGTCGAGCAATTGCTCAGAGATGAAAAGTGCCAGCACTGAAAGCTGTTGCTAGCCAGCCCCCTTCCTTGGAAGCGCTTTTGTAGGCCTAAGAAGACTGGGGCTCTGGGCTTCTCTAGCCACCTAATCTTCTGCTCATCCTCTCGCGCACTCTAAAGAGAGCTCAGGTGAGAAATTGCAAACGTCCAGCAATTGCTCAGAGATGAAAAGTGCCAGCACTGAAAGCTCTTGCTAGCCAGCACCCTTCCTTGGAAGCGCTTTTGTAGCCCTAGAACACTGGGGCTTTGCGCTTCTCTAGCCACCAAACGTCACGGTCATTCTCTTTCCGTCTCGTAGACACGAGCTGAGAAATTGCAAACGTCGAGCAATTGCTCAGAGATGAAAAGTGCCAGCACTGAAAGCTGTTGCTAGCCAGCACCCTTCCTTGGAAGCGCTCTTGTAGGCCTAAGAAGACTGGGGCTCTGGGCTTCTCTAGCCACCTAATCTTCTGCTCATCCTCTCGCGCACTCTAAAGAGAGCTCAGGTGAGAAATTGCAAACGTCGAGCAATTGCTCAGAGATGAAAAGTGCCAGCACTGAAAGCTGTTGCTAGCCAGCACCCTTCCTTGGAAGCGCTTTCACAGGCGCAGTAACACTGGGGCTTTGCGCTTCTCTAGCCACCAAACATCACGGTCCTTCTCTTTCCGTCTCGTAGACACGAGCTGAGAAATTGCAAACGTCGAGCAATTGCTCAGAGATGAAAAGTGCCAGCACTGAAAGCTGTTGCTAGCCAGCCCCCTTCCTTGGAAGCGCTTTTGTAGACCTAAGAACACTGGGGCTCTGGGCTTCTTTAGCCACCTAATCTTCTGCTCATCCTCTCGCGCACTCTAAAGAGAGCTCAGATGAGAAATAGCAAACGTCGAGCAATTGCTCAGAGATGAAAAGTGCCAGCACTGAAAGCTGTTGCTAGCCAGCACCCTTCCTTGGAAGCGCTTTTGTAGCCCTAGAACACTGGGGCTCTGGGCTTCTCTAGCCACCAAACGTCACGGTCCTTCTCTTTCCGTCTCGTAGACACGAGCTGAGAAATTGCAAAAGTCGAGCAATTGCTCAGAGATGAAAAGTGCCAACACTGAAAGCTGTTGCTAGCCAGCACCCTTCCTTGGAAGCGCTTTTGTAGGCCTAAGAACACTGGGGCTCTGGGTTCTCTAGCCACCAAACGTCACGGTCCTTCTCTTTCCGTCTCGTAGACACGAGGTGAGAAATTGCAAACGTCGAGCAATTGCTCAGAGATGAAAAGTGCCAGCACTGAAAGCTGTTGCTAGCCAGCACCCTTCCTTGGAAGCGCTTTCACAGGCGCAGTAGCACTGGGGCTTTGCGCTTCTCTAGCCACCAAACGTCACGGTCCTTCTCTTTCCGTCTCGTAGACGCGAGCTGAGAAATTGCAAACGTCGAGCAATTGCTCAGAGATGAAAAGTGCCAGCACTGAAAGCTGTTGCTAGCCAGCACCCTTCCTTGGAAGTGCTTTCACAGGCGCAGTAACACTGGGGCTTTGCGCTTCTCTAGCCACCAAACGTCACAGTCCTTCTCTTTCCGTCTGGTAGACACGAGCTGAGAAATTGCAAACGTCGAGCAATTGCTCAGCGATGAAAAGTGCCAGCACTGAAAGCTGTTGCTAGCCAGCACCCTTCCTTGGAAGCGCTTTTGTAGGCCTAAGAAGACTGGGGCTCTGGGCTTCTCTAGCCACCTAATCTTCTGCTCATCCTCTCGCGCACTCTAAAGAGAGCTCAGATGAGAAATTGCAAACGTCGAGCAATTGCTCAGAGATGAAAAGTGCCAGCACTGAAAGCTGTTGCTAGCCAGCACCCTTCCTTGGAAGCGCTTTCACAGGCGCAGCAACACTGGGGCTTTGCGCTTCTCTAGCCACCAAACGTCACGGTCCTTCTCTTTCTGTCTCGTAGACACGAGGTGAGAAATTGCAAACGTCGAGCAATTGCTCAGAGATGAAAAGTGCCAGCACTGAAAGCTGTTGCTAGCCAGCACCCTTCCTTGGAAGCGCTTTAGTAGGCCTAAGAACACTGGGGCTCTGGGCTTCTCTAGCCACCTAATCTTCTGCTCATCCTCTCGCGCACTCTGAAGAGAGCTCAGGGGAGAAATTGCAAACGTCGAGCAATTGCTCAGAGATGAAAAGTGCCAGCACTGAAAGCTGTTGCTAGCCAGCACCCTTCCTTGGAAGCGCTTTTGTAGGCCTAAGAACACTGGGGCTCTGGGCTTCTCTAGGCACCTAATCTTCTGCTCATCCTCTCGCGCACTCTAAAGAGAGCTCAGGTGAGAAATTGCAAACGTCGAGCAATTGCTCAGAGATGAAAAGTGCCAGCACTGAAAGCTCTTGCTAGCCAGCACCCTTCCTTGGAAGCGCTTTCACAGGCGCAGTAACACTGGGGCTTTGTGCTTCTCTAGCCACCAAACGTCACGGTCCTTCTCTTTCCATCTCGTAGACACGAGCTGAGAAATTGCAAACGTCGAGCAATTGCTCAGAGATGAAAAGTGCCAGCACTGAAAGCTGTTGCTAGCCAGCACCCTTCCTTGGAAGCGCTTTTGTAGGCCTAAGAACACTGGGGCTCTGGGCTTCTCTAGCCACCTAATCTTGTGCTCATCCTCTCGCGCACTCTAAAGAGAGCTCAGGTGAGAAATTGCAAACGTCCAGCAATTGCTCAGAGATGAAAAGTGCCAGCACTGAAAGCTGTTGCTAGCCAGCACCCTTCCTTGGAAGCGCTTTTGTAGCCCTAGAACACTGGGGCTTTGCGATTCTCTAGCCACCAAACGTCACGGTCCTTCTCTATCCGTCTCGTAGACACGAGGTGAGAAATTGCAAACGTCGAGCAATTGCTCAGAGATGAAAAGTGCCAACACTGAAAGCTGTTGCTAGCCAGCACCCTTCCTTGGAAGCGCTTTTGTAGGCCTAAGAACACTGGGGCTCTGGCTTCTCTAGCCACCAAACGTCACGGTCCTTCTCTTTCCGTCTCATAGACACGAGGTGAGAAATTGCAAACGTCGAGCAATTGCTCAGCGATGAAAAGTGCCAGCACTGAAAGCTGTTGCTAGCCAGCACCCTTCCTTGGAAGCGCTTTCAGAGGCGCAGCAACACTGGGGCTTTGCGCTTCTCTACCCACCAAGCATCACGGTCATTCTCTTTCCGTCTCGTAGACATGAGCTGAGAAATTGCAAACGTCGAGCAATTGCTCAGAGATGAAAAGTGCCAACACTGAAAGCTGTTGCTAGCCAGCACCCTTCCTTGGAAGCGCTTTTGTAGGCCTAAGAAGACTGGGGCTTTGCGCTTCTCTACCCACCAAACGTCACGGTCCTTCTCTTTCCGTCTCGTAGACACGTGCTGAGAATTTGCAAACGTCGAGCAATTGCTCAGAGATGAAAAGTGCCAGCACTGAAAGCTGTTGCTAGCCAGCACCCTTCCTTGGAAGCGCTTTCACAGGCGCAGCAACACTGGGGCTTTGCGCTTCTCTACCCACCAAGCATCACGGTCATTCTCTTTCCGTCTCGTAGACATGAGCTGAGAAATTGCAAACGTCGAGCAATTGCTCAGAGATGAAAAGTGCCAACACTGAAAGCTGTTGCTAGCCAGCACCCTTCCTTGGAAGCGCTTTTGTAGGCCTAAGAAGACTGGGGCTTTGCGCTTCTCTACCCACCAAACGTCACGGTCCTTCTCTTTCCGTCTCGTAGACACGTGCTGAGAATTTGCAAACGTCGAGCAATTGCTCAGAGATGAAAAGTGCCAGCACTGAAAGCTGTTGCTAGCCAGCACCCTTCCTTGGAAGCGCTTTTGTAGGCCTAAGAACACTGGGGCTCTGGGCTACTCTAGCCACCAAACGTCACGGTCCTTCTCTTTCCGTCTCGTAGACAAGAGGTGAAGAAATTGCAAATGTCGAGCAATTGCTCAGAGATGAAAAGTGCCAGCACTGAAAGCTCTTGCTAGCCAGCACCCTTCCTTGGAAGTGCTTTCACAGGCGCAGTAACACTGGGGCTTTGCGCTTCTCTACCCACCAAACGTCACGGTCCTTCTCTTTCCGTCTCGTAGACACGAGCTGAGAATTTGCAAACGTCGAGCAATTGCTCAGCGATGAAAAGTGCCAGCACTGAAAGCTGTTGCTAGCCAGCACCCTTCCTTGGAAGCGCTTTAGTAGGCCTAAGAAGACTGGGGCTCTGGGCTTCTCTAGCCACCTAATCTTCTGCTCATCCTCTCGCGCACTCTAAAGAGAGCTCAGGTGAGAAATTGCAAACGTCCAGCAATTGCTCAGAGATGAAAAGTGCCAGCACTGAAAGCTCTTGCTAGCCAGCACCCTTCCTTGGAAGCGCTTTTGTAGCCCTAGAACACTGGGGCTTTGCGCTTCTCTACCCACCAAACGTCACGGTCATTCTCTTTCCGTCTCGTAGACACGAGCTGAGAAATTGCAAACGTCGAGCAATTGCTCAGAGATGAAAAGTGCCAGCACTGAAAGCTGTTGCTAGCCAGCACCCTTCCTTGGAAGCGCTCTTGTAGGCCTAAGAACACTGGGGCTCTGGGCTTCTCTAGCCACCTAATCTTCTGCTCATCCTCTCGCGCACTCTAAAGAGAGCTCAGGTGAGAAATTGCAAACGTCGAGCAATTGCTCAGAGATGAAAAGTGCCAGCACTGAAAGCTGTTGCTAGCCAGCACCCTTCCTTGGAAGCGCTTTCACAGGCGCAGTAACACTGGGGCTTTGCGCTTCTCTAGCCACCAAACATCACGGTCCTTCTCTTTCCGTCTCGTAGACACGAGCTGAGAAATTGCAAACGTCGAGCAATTGCTCAGAGATGAAAAGTGCCAGCACTGAAAGCTGTTGCTAGCCAGCCCCCTTCCTTGGAAGCGCTTTTGTAGACCTAAGAACACTGGGGCTCTGGGCTTCTTTAGCCACCTAATCTTCTGCTCATCCTCTCGCGCAGTCTAAAGAGAGCTCAGATGAGAAATAGCAAACGTCGAGCAATTGCTCAGAGATGAAAAGTGCAGGCACTGAAAGCTCTTGCTAGCCAGCACCCTTCCTTGGAAGCGCTTTTGTAGCCCTAGAACACTGGGGCTCTGGGCTTCTCTAGCCACCAAACGTCACGGTCCTTCTCTTTCCGTCTCGTAGACACGAGCTGAGAAATTGCAAAAGTCGAGCAATTGCTCAGAGATGAAAAGTGCCAACACTGAAAGCTGTTGCTAGCCAGCACCCTTCCTTGGAAGCGCTTTTGTAGGCCTAAGAACACTGGGGCTCTGGGTTCTCTAGCCACCAAACGTCACGGTCCTTCTCTTTCCGTCTCGTAGACACGAGGTGAGAAATTGCAAACGTCGAGCAATTGCTCAGAGATGAAAAGTGCCAGCACTGAAAGCTGTTGCTAGCCAGCCCCCTTCCTTGGAAGCGCTTTCACAGGCGCAGTAGCACTGGGGCTTTGCGCTTCTCTAGCCACCAAACGTCACGGTCCTTCTTTTTCCGTCTCGTAGACGCGAGCTGAGAAATTGCAAACGTCGAGCAATTGCTCAGAGATGAAAAGTGCCAGCACTGAAAGCTGTTGCTAGCCAGCACCCTTCCTTGGAAGTGCTTTCACAGGCGCAGTAACACTGGGGCTTTGCGCTTCTCTAGCCACCAAACGTCACAGTCCTTCTCTTTCCGTATCGTAGACACGAGCTGAGAAATTGCAAACGTCGAGCAATTGCTCAGCGATGAAAAGTGCCAGCACTGAAAGCTGTTGCTAGCCAGCACCCTTCCTTGGAAGCGCTTTTGTAGGCCTAAGAAGACTGGGGCTCTGGGCTTCTCTAGCCACCTAATCTTCTGCTCATCCTCTCGCGCACTCTAAAGAGAGCTCAGATGAGAAATTGCAAACGTCGAGCAATTGCTCAGAGATGAAAAGTGCCAGCACTGAAAGCTGTTGCTAGCCAGCACCCTTCCTTGGAAGCGCTTTCACAGGCGCAGTAACACTGGGGCTTTGCGCTTCTCTAGCCACCAAACGTCACGGTCCTTCTCTTTCTGTCTCGTAGACACGAGGTGAGAAATTGCAAACGTCGAGCAATTGCTCAGAGATGAAAAGTGCCAGCACTGAAAGCTGTTGCTAGCCAGCACCCTTCCTTGGAAGCGCTTTAGTAGGCCTAAGAACACTGGGGCTCTGGGCTTCTCTAGCCACCTAATCTTCTGCTCATCCTCTCGCACTCTCTAAAGAGAGCTCAGGTGAGAAATTGCAAATGTCCAGCAATTGCTCAGAGATCAAAAGTGCCAGCACTGAAAGCTGTTGCTAGCCAGCACCCTTCCTTGGAAGCGCTTTTGTAGGCCTAAGAACACTGGGGCTCTGGGCTTCTCTAGGCACCTAATCTTCTGCTCATCCTCTCGCGCACTCTAAAGAGAGCTCAGGTGAGAAATTGCAAACGTCGAGCAATTGCTCAGAGATGAAAAGTGCCAGCACTGAAAGCTCTTGCTAGCCAGCACCCTTCCTTGGAAGCGCTTTCACAGGCGCAGCAACACTGGGGCTTTGCGCTTCTCTAGCCACCAAACGTCACGGTCCTTCTCTTTCCGTCTCGTAGACACGAGCTGAGAAATTGCAAACGTCGAGCAATTGCTCAGAGATGAAAAGTGCCAGCACTGAAAGCTGTTGCTAGCCAGCACCCTTCCTTGGAAGCGCTTTTGTAGGCCTAAGAACACTGGGGCTCTGGGCTTCTTTAGCCACCTAATCTTCTGCTCATCCTCTCGCGCAGTCTAAAGAGAGCTCAGGTGAGAAATTGCAAACGTCGAGCAATTGCTCAGAGATGAAAAGTGCCAGCACTGAAAGCTCTTGCTAGCCAGCACCCTTCCTTGGAAGCACTTCCACAGGCGCAGTAACACTGGGGCTTTGCGCTTCTCTAGCCACCAAATGTCACGGTCCTTCTCTTTCCATCTCGTAGACACGAGCTGAGAAATTGCAAACGTCGAGCAATTGCTCAGAGATGAAAAGTGCTAGCACTGAAAGCTGTTGCTAGCCAGCAGCCTTCCTTGGAAGCGCTTTTGTAGGCCTAAGAACACTGGGGCTCTGGGCTTCTTTAGCCACCTAATCTTCTGCTCATCCTCTCGCGCAGTCTAAAGAGAGCTCAGGTGAGAAATTGCAAACGTCGAGCAATTGCTCAGAGATGAAAAGTGCCAGCACTGAAAGCTGTTGCTAGCCAGCACCCTTCCTTGGAAGCGCTTTCACAGGCGCAGTAACACTGGGGCTTTGCGCTTCTCTAGCCACCAAATGTCACGGTCCTTCTCTTTCCATCTCGTAGACACGAGCTGAGAAATTGCAAACGTCGAGCAATTGCTCAGAGATGAAAAGTGCCAGCACTGAAAGCTGTTGCTAGCCAGCACCCTTCCTTGGAAGCGCTTTTGTAGGCCTAAGAACACTGGGGCTCTGTGCTTCTCTAGCCACCTAATCTTCTGCTCATCCTGTCGCGCACTCTAAAGAGAGCTCAGGTGAGAAATTGCAAACGTCGAGCAATTGCTCAGAGATGAAAAGTGCCAGCACTGAAAGCTGTTGCTAGCCAGCACCCTTCCTTGGAAGCGCTTTTGTAGGCCTAAGAACACTGGGGCTCTGGGCTTCTCTAGCCACCAAACGTCACGGTCCTTCTCTTTCCGTCTCGTAGACGCGAGCTGAGAAATTGCAAACGTCGAGCAATTGCTCAGAGATGAAAAGTGCCAGCACTGAAAGCTGTTGCTAGCCAGCACCCTTCCTTGGAAGCGCTTTCACAGGCGCAGTAACACTGGGGCTTTGCGCTTCTCTAGCCACCAAACGTCACGATCCTTCTCTTTCCGTCTCGTAGACGCGAGCTGAGAAATTGCAAACGTCGAGCAATTGCTCAGAGATGAAAAGTGCCAGCACTGAAAGCTCTTGCTAGCCAGCACCCTTCCTTGGAAGTGCTTTCACAGGCGCAGTAACACTGGGGCTTTGCGCTTCTCTAGCCACCAAACGTCACAGTCCTTCTCTTTCCGTATCGTAGACACGAGCTGAGAAATTGCAAACGTCGAGCAATTGCTCAGCGATGAAAAGTGCCAGCACTGAAAGCTGTTGCTAGCCAGCAGCCTTCCTTGGAAGCGCTTTTGTAGGCCTAAGAAGACTGGGGCTCTGGGCTTCTCTAGCCACCTCATCTTCTGCTCATCCTCTCGCGCACTCTAAAGAGAGCTCAGATGAGAAATTGCAAACGTCGAGCAATTGCTCAGAGATGAAAAGTGCCAGCACTGAAAGCTGTTGCTAGCCAGCACCCTTCCTTGGAAGCGCTTTCACAGGCGCAGCAACACTGGGGCTTTGCGCTTCTCTAGCCACCAAACGTCACGGTCCTTCTCTTTCTGTCTCGTAGACACGAGGTGAGAAATTGCAAACGTCGAGCAATTGCTCAGAGATGAAAAGTGCCAGCACTGAAAGCTGTTGCTAGCCAGCACCCTTCCTTGGAAGCGCTTTAGTAGGCCTAAGAACACTGGGGCTCTGGGCTTCTCTAGCCACCTAATCTTCTGCTCAACCTCTCGCGCAGTCTAAAGAGAGCTCAGGTGAGAAATTGCAAACGTCGAGCAATTGCTCAGAGATGAAAAGTGCCAGCACTGAAAGCTGTTGCTAGCCAGCACCCTTCCTTGGAAGCGCTTTTGTAGGCCTAAGAACACTGGGGCTCTGGGCTTCTCTAGCCACCTAATCTTCTGCTCATCCTCTCGCGCAGTCTAAAGAGAGCTCAGGTGAGAAATTGCAAACGTCGAGCAATTGCTCAGAGATGAAAAGTGCCAGCACTGAAAGCTCTTGCTAGCCAGCACCCTTCCTTGGAAGCACTTCCACAGGCGCAGTAACACTGGGGCTTTGCGCTTCTCTAGCCACCAAATGTCACGGTCCTTCTCTTTCCATCTCGTAGACACGAGCTGAGAAATTGCAAACGTCGAGCAATTGCTCAGAGATGAAAAGTGCCAGCACTGAAAGCTGTTGCTAGCCAGCAGCCTTCCTTGGAAGCGCTTTTGTAGGCCTAAGAACACTGGGGCTCTGGGCTTCTTTAGCCACCTAATCTTCTGCTCATCCTCTCGCGCAGTCTAAAGAGAGCTCAGGTGAGAAATTGCAAACGTCGAGCAATTGCTCAGAGATGAAAAGTGCCAGCACTGAAAGCTGTTGCTAGCCAGCACCCTTCCTTGGAAGCGCTTTCACAGGCGCAGTAACACTGGGGCTTTGCGCTTCTCTAGCCACCAAAGGTCACGGTCCTTCTCTTTCCATCTCGTAGACACGAGCTGAGAAATTGCAAACGTCGAGCAATTGCTCAGAGATGAAAAGTGCCAGCACTGAAAGCTGTTGCTAGCCAGCACCCTTCCTTGGAAGCGCTTTTGTAGACCTAAGAACACTGGGGCTCTGTGCTTCTCTAGCCACCTAATCTTCTGCTCATCCTCTCGCGCACTCTAAAGAGAGCTCAGGTGAGAAATTGCAAACGTCGAGCAATTGCTCAGCGATGAAAAGTGCCAGCACTGAAAGCTGTTGCTAGGCAGCACCCTTCCTTGGAAGCGCTTTTGTAGGCCTAAGAACACTGGGGCTCTGGGCTTCTCTAGCCACCAAACGTCACGGTCCTTCTCTTTCCGTCTCGTAGACGCGAGCTGAGAAATTGCAAACGTCGAGCAATTGCTCAGAGATGAAAAGTGCCAGCACTGAAAGCTTTTGCTAGCCAGCACCCTTCCTTGGAAGCGCTTTCACAGGCGCAGCAACACTGGGGCTTTGCGCTTCTCTAGCCACCAAACGTCACGGTCCTTCTCTTTCTGTCTCGTAGACACGAGGTGAGAAATTGCAAACGTCGAGCAATTGCTCAGAGATGAAAAGTGCCAGCACTGAAAGCTGTTGCTAGCCAGCCCCCTTCCTTGGAAGAGCTTTAGTAGGCCTAAGAACACTGGGGCTCTGGGCTTCTCTAGCCACCTAATCTTCTGCTCATCCTCTCGCACTCTCTAAAGAGAGCTCAGGTGAGAAATTGCAAACGTCGAGCAATTGCTCAGAGATGAAAAGTGCCAGCACTGAAAGCTGTTGCTAGCCAGCAGCCTTCCTTGGAAGCGCTTTTGTAGGCCTAAGAACACTGGGGCTCTGGGCTTCTTTAGCCACCTAATCTTCTGCTCATCCTCTCGCGCAGTCTAAAGAGAGCTCAGGTGAGAAATTGCAAACGTCCAGCAATTGCTCAGAGATGAAAAGTGCCAGCACTGAAAGCTGTTGCTAGCCAGCACCCTTCCTTGGAAGCGCTTTCACAGGCGCAGTAACACTGGGGCTTTGCGCTTCTCTAGCCACCAAAGGTCACGGTCCTTCTCTTTCCATCTCGTAGACACGAGCTGAGAAATTGCAAACGTCGAGCAATTGCTCAGAGATGAAAAGTGCCAGCACTGAAAGCTGTTGCTAGCCAGCACCCTTCCTTGGAAGCGCTTTTGTAGGCCTAAGAAGACTGGGGCTTTGCGCTTCTCTAGCCACCTAATCTTCTGCTCATCCTCTCGCGCAGTCTAAAGAGAGCTCAGGTGAGAAATTGCAAACGTCCAGCAATTGCTCAGAGATGAAAAGTGCCAGCACTGAAAGCTGTTGCTAGCCAGCACCCTTCCTTGGAAGCGCTTTTGTAGCCCTAGAACACTGGGGCTCTGGGCTTCTCTAGCCACCAAATGTCACGGTCCTTCTCTTTCCGTCTCATAGACACGAGCTGAGAAATTGCAAACGTCGAGCAATTGCTCAGAGATGAAAAGTGCCAGCACTGAAAGCTGTTGCTAGCCAGCACCCTTCCTTGGAAGCGCTTTCACAGGCGCAGCAACACTGGGGCTTTGCGCTTCTCTACCCACCAAGCATCACGGTCCTTCTCTTTCCGTCTCGTAGACACGAGCTGAGAAATTGCAAACGTCGAGCAATTGCTCAGAGATGAAAAGTGCCAGCACTGAAAGCTGTTGCTAGCCAGCACCCTTCCTTGGAAGCGCTTTTGTAGGCCTAAGAAGACTGGGGCTCTGGGCTTCTCTAGCCACCTAATCTTCTGCTCATCCTCTCGCGCACTCTAAAGAGAGCTCAGGTGAGAAATTGCAAATGTCCAGCAATTGCTCAGAGATGAAAAGTGCCAGCACTGAAAGCTGTTGCTAGCCAGCACCCTTCCTTGGAAGCGCTTTCACAGGCGCAGTAACACTGGGGCTTTGCGCTTCTCTACCCACCAAGCATCACGGTCATTTTCTTTCCGTCTCATAGACACGAGCTGAGAAATTGCAAACGTCGAGCAATTGCTCAGAGATGAAAAGTGCCAGCACTGCAAGCTGTTGCTAGCCAGCACCCTTCCTTGGAAGCGCTTTCACAGGCGCAGTAACACTGGGGCTTTGCGCTTCTCTAGCCACCAAACGTCACGGTCCTTCTCTTTCCGTCTCGTAGACACGAGCTGAGAAATTGCAAACGTCGAGCAATTGCTCAGCGATGAAAAGTGCCAGCACTGAAAGCTGTTGCTAGCCAGCAGCCTTCCTTGGAAGCGCTTTTGTAGGCCTAAGAACACTGGGGCTCTGGGCTTCTTTAGCCACCTAATCTTCTGCTCATCCTCTCGCGCAGTCTAAAGAGAGCTCAGGTGAGAAATTGCAAACGTCCAGCAATTGCTCAGAGATGAAAAGTGCCAGCACTGAAAGCTGTTGCTAGCCAGCACCCTTCCTTGGAAGCGCTTTCACAGGCGCAGTAACACTGCGGCTTTGCGCTTCTCTAGCCACCAAAGGTCACGGTCCTTCTCTTTCCATCTCGTAGACACGAGCTGAGAAATTGCAAACGTCGAGCAATTGCTCAGAGATGAAAAGTGCCAGCACTGAAAGCTGTTGCTAGCCAGCACCCTTCCTTGGAAGCGCTTTTGTAGGCCTAAGAAGACTGGGGCTCTGGGCTTCTCTAGCCACCTAATCTTCTGCTCATCCTCTCGCGCAGTCTAAAGAGAGCTCAGGTGAGAAATTGCAAACGTCGAGCAATTGCTCAGAGATGAAAAGTGCCAGCACTGAAAGCTGTTGCTAGCCAGCACCCTTCCTTGGAAGCGCTTTTGTAGCCCTAGAACACTGGGGCTCTGGGCTTCTCTAGCCACCAAATGTCACGGTCCTTCTCTTTCCGTCTCATAGACACGAGCTGAGAAATTGCAAACGTCGAGCAATTGCTCAGAGATGAAAAGTGCCAGCACTGCAAGCTGTTGCTAGCCAGCACCCTTCCTTGGAAGCGCTTTCACAGGCGCAGTAACACTGGGGCTTTGCGCTTCTCTAGCCACCAAACGTCACGGTCCTTCTCTTTCCGTCTCGTAGACACGAGCTGAGAAATTGCAAACGTCGAGCAATTGCTCAGCGATGAAAAGTGCCAGCACTGAAAGCTGTTGCTAGCCAGCACCCTTCCTTGGAAGCGCTTTTGTAGGCCTAAGAACACTGGGGCTCTGGGCTTCTCTGGCCACCTAATCTTCTGCTCATCCTCTCGCGCACTCTAAAGAGAGCTCAGATGAGAAATTGCAAACGTCGAGCAATTGCTCAGAGATGAAAAGTGCCAGCACTGAAAGCTGTTGCTAGCCAGCACCCTTCCTTGGAAGCGCTTTCACAGGCGCAGCAACACTGGGGCTTTGCGCTTCTCTAGCCACCAAACGTCACGGTCCTTCTCTTTCCGTCTCGTAGACACGAGCTGAGAAATTGCAAACGTCGAGCAATTGCTCAGAGATGAAAAGTGCCAGCACTGAAAGCTGTTGCTAGCCAGCACCCTTCCTTGGAAGCGCTTTAGTAGGCCTAAGAACACTGGGGCTCTGGGCTTCTCTAGCCACCTAATCTTCTGCTCATCCTCTCGCACTCTCTAAAGAGAGCTCAGGTGAGAAATTGCAAACGTCGAGCAATTGCTCAGAGATGAAAAGTGCCAGCACTGAAAGCTGTTGCTAGCCAGCCCCCTTCCTTGGAAGCGCTTTTGTAGGCCTAAGAACACTGGGGCTCTGGGCTTCTCTAGCCACCTAATCTTCTGCTCATCCTCTCGCGCACTCTAAAGAGAGCTCAGGTGAGAAATTGCAAACGTCGAGCAATTGCTCAGAGATGAAAAGTGCCAGCACTGAAAGCTGTTGCTAGCCAGCACCCTTCCTTGGAAGCGCTTTCACAGGCGCAGCAACACTGGGGCTTTGCGCTTCTCTAGCCACCAAACGTCACGGTCCTTCTCTTTCCGTCTCGTAGACACGAGCTGAGAAATTGCAAACGTCGAGCAATTGCTCAGAGATGAAAAGTGCCAGCACTGAAAGCTGTTGCTAGCCAGCACCCTTCCTTGGAAGCGCTTTTGTAGGCCTAAGAACACTGGGGCTCTGGGCTTCTTTAGCCACCTAATCTTCTGCTCATCCTCTCGCGCAGTCTAAAGAGAGCTCAGGTGAGAAATTGCAAACGTCGAGCAATTGCTCAGAGATGAAAAGTGCCAGCACTGAAAGCTCTTGCTAGCCAGCACCCTTCCTTGGAAGCACTTCCACAGGCGCAGTAACACTGGGGCTTTGCGCTTCTCTAGCCACCAAACGTCACGGTCCTTCTCTTTCCATCTCGTAGACACGAGCTGAGAAATTGCAAACGTCGAGCAATTGCTCAGAGATGAAAAGTGCCAGCACTGAAAGCTGTTGCTAGCCAGCAGCCTTCCTTGGAAGCGCTTTTGTAGGCCTAAGAACACTGGGGCTCTGGGCTTCTTTAGCCACCTAATCTTCTGCTCATCCTCTCGCGCAGTCTAAAGAGAGCTCAGGTGAGAAATTGCAAACGTCCAGCAATTGCTCAGAGATGAAAAGTGCCAGCACTGAAAGCTGTTGCTAGCCAGCACCCTTCCTTGGAAGCGCTTTCACAGGCGCAGTAACACTGGGGCTTTGCGCTTCTCTAGCCACCAAAGGTCACGGTCCTTCTCTTTCCGTCTCGTAGACACGAGCTGAGAAATTGCAAACGTCGAGCAATTGCTCAGAGATGAAAAGTGCCAGCACTGAAAGCTGTTGCTAGCCAGCACCCTTCCTTGGAAGCGCTTTTGTAGGCCTAAGAAGACTGGGGCTTTGCGCTTCTCTAGCCACCTAATCTTCTGCTCATCCTCTCGCGCAGTCTAAAGAGAGCTCAGGTGAGAAATTGCAAACGTCCAGCAATTGCTCAGAGATGAAAAGTGCCAGCACTGAAAGCTGTTGCTAGCCAGCACCCTTCCTTGGAAGCGCTTTTGTAGCCCTAGAACACTGGGGCTCTGGGCTTCTCTAGCCACCAAATGTCACGGTCCTTCTCTTTCCGTCTCATAGACACGAGCTGAGAAATTGCAAACGTCGAGCAATTGCTCAGAGATGAAAAGTGCCAGCACTGAAAGCTGTTGCTAGCCAGCACCCTTCCTTGGAAGCGCTTTCACAGGCGCAGCAACACTGGGGCTTTGCGCTTCTCTACCCACCAAGCATCACGGTCATTCTCTTTCCGTCTCGTAGACACGAGGTGAGAAATTGCAAACGTCGAGCAATTGCTCAGAGATGAAAAGTGCCAGCACTGAAAGCTGTTGCTAGCCAGCACCCTTCCTTGGAAGCGCTTTTGTAGGCCTAAGAAGACTGGGGCTCTGGGCTTCTCTAGCCACCTAATCTTCTGCTCATCCTCTCGCGCACTCTAAAGAGAGCTCAGGTGAGAAATTGCAAACGTCCAGCAATTGCTCAGAGATGAAAAGTGCCAGCACTGAAAGCTGTTGCTAGCCAGCACCCTTCCTTGGAAGCGCTTTCACAGGCGCAGTAACACTGGGGCTTTGCGCTTCTCTACCCACCAAGCATCACGGTCCTTCTCTTTCCGTCTCATAGACACGAGCTGAGAAATTGCAAACGTCGAGCAATTGCTCAGAGATGAAAAGTGCCAGCACTGCAAGCTGTTGCTAGCCAGCACCCTTCCTTGGAAGCGCTTTCACAGGCGCAGTAACACTGGGGCTTTGCGCTTCTCTAGCCACCAAACGTCACGGTCCTTCTCTTTCCGTCTCGTAGACACGAGCTGAGAAATTGCAAACGTCGAGCAATTGCTCAGCGATGAAAAGTGCCAGCACTGAAAGCTGTTGCTAGCCAGCAGCATTCCTTGGAAGCGCTTTTGTAGGCCTAAGAACACTGGGGCTCTGGGCTTCTTTAGCCACCTAATCTTCTGCTCATCCTCTCGCGCAGTCTAAAGAGAGCTCAGGTGAGAAATTGCAAACGTCCAGCAATTGCTCAGAGATGAAAAGTGCCAGCACTGAAAGCTGTTGCTAGCCAGCACCCTTCCTTGGAAGCGCTTTCACAGGCGCAGTAACACTGGGGCTTTGCGCTTCTCTAGCCACCAAAGGTCACGGTCCTTCTCTTTCCATCTCGTAGACACGAGCTGAGAAATTGCAAACGTCGAGCAATTGCTCAGAGATGAAAAGTGCCAGCACTGAAAGCTGTTGCTAGCCAGCACCCTTCCTTGGAAGCGCTTTTGTAGGCCTAAGAAGACTGGGGCTCTGGGCTTCTCTAGCCACCTAATCTTCTGCTCATCCTCTCGCGCACTCTAAAGAGAGCTCAGGTGAGAAATTGCAAACGTCCAGCAATTGCTCAGAGATGAAAAGTGCCAGCACTGAAAGCTGTTGCTAGCCAGCACCCTTCCTTGGAAGCGCTTTTGTAGCCCTAGAACACTGGGGCTCTGGGCTTCTCTAGCCACCAAATGTCACGGTCCTTCTCTTTCCGTCTCATAGACACGAGCTGAGAAATTGCAAACGTCGAGCAATTGCTCAGAGATGAAAAGTGCCAGCACTGAAAGCTGTTGCTAGCCAGCACCCTTCCTTGGAAGCGCTTTCACAGGCGCAGCAACACTGGGGCTTTGCGCTTCTCTACCCACCAAGCATCACGGTCATTCTCTTTCCGTCTCGTAGACACGAGCTGAGAAATTGCAAACGTCGAGCAATTGCTCAGAGATGAAAAGTGCCAGCACTGAAAGCTGTTGCTAGCCAGCAGCCTTCCTTGGAAGCGCTTTTGTAGGCCTAAGAAGACTGGGGCTCTGGGCTTCTCTAGCCACCTAATCTTCTGCTCATCCTCTCGCGCACTCTAAAGAGAGCTCAGGTGAGAAATTGCAAATGTCCAGCAATTGCTCAGAGATGAAAAGTGCCAGCACTGAAAGCTGTTGCTAGCCAGCACCCTTCCTTGGAAGCGCTTTCACAGGCGCAGTAACACTGGGGCTTTGCGCTTCTCTAGCCACCAAACGTCACGGTCCTTCTCTTTCCGTCTCGTAGACACGAGCTGAGAAATTGCAAACGTCGAGCAATTGCTCAGCGATGAAAAGTGCCAGCACTGAAAGCTGTTGCTAGCCAGCACCCTTCCTTGGAAGCGCTTTTGTAGGCCTAAGAACAGTGGGGCTCTGGGCTTCTCTGGCCACCTAATCTTCTGCTCATCCTCTCGCGCACTCTAAAGAGAGCTCAGATGAGAAATTGCAAACGTCGAGCAATTGCTCAGAGATGAAAAGTGCCAGCACTGAAAGCTGTTGCTAGCCAGCACCCTTCCTTGGAAGCGCTTTCACAGGCGCAGCAACACTGGGGCTTTGCGCTTCTCTAGCCACCAAACGTCACGGTTATTCTCTCTCCGTCTCGTAGACACGAGCTGAGAAATTGCAAACGTCGAGCAATTGCTCAGAGATGAAAAGTGCCAGCACTGAAAGCTGTTGCTAGCCAGCACCCTTCCTTGGAAGCGCTTTAGTAGGCCTAAGAACACTGGGGCTCTGGGCTTCTTTAGCCACCTAATCTTCTGCTCATCCTCTCGCGCTCTCTAAAGAGAGCTCAGGTGAGAAATTGCAAACGTCCAGCAATTGCTCAGAGATGAAAAGTGCCAGCACTGAAAGCTGTTGCTAGCCAGCACCCTTCCTTGGAAGCGCTTTTGTAGGCCTAAGAAGACTGGGGCTCTGGGCTTCTCTAGCCACCTAATCTTCTGCTCATCCTCTCGCGCACTCTAAAGAGAGCTCAGGTGAGAAATTGCAAACGTCGAGCAATTGCTCAGAGATGAAAAGTGCCAGCACTGAAAGCTGTTGCTAGCCAGCACCCTTCCTTGGAAGCGCTTTCACAGGCGCAGCAACACTGGGGCTTTGCGCTTCTCTACCCACCAAACGTCACGGTCCTTCTCTTTCCGTCTCGTAGACACGAGCTGAGAAATTGCAAACGTCGAGCAATTGCTCAGAGATGAAAAGTGCCAGCACTGAAAGCTGTTGCTAGCCAGCACCCTTCCTTGGAAGCGCTTTTGTAGGCCTAAGAAGACTGGGGCTCTGGGCTTCTTTAGCCACCTAATCTTCTGCTCATCCTCTCGCGCACTCTAAAGAGAGCTCAGGTGAGAAATTGCAAACGTCGAGCAATTGCTCAGAGATGAAAAGTGCCAGCACTGAAAGCTGTTGCTAGCCAGCACCCTTCCTTGGAAGCACTTCCACAGGCGCAGTAACACTGCGGCTTTGCGCTTCTCTAGCCACCAAACGTCACGGTCCTTCTCTTTCCATCTCGTAGACACGAGGTGAGAAATTGCAAACGTCGAACAATTGCTCAGAGATGAAAAGTGCCAGCACTGAAAGCTGTTGCTAGCCAGCACCCTTCCTTGGAAGCACTTTTGTAGGCCTAAGAACCCTGGGGCTCTGGGCTTCTCTAGCCACCTAATCTTCTGCTCATCCTCTCGCGCACTCTAAAGAGAGCTCAGGTGAGAAATTGCAAACGTCGAGCAATTGCTCAGAGATGAAAAGTGCCAGCACTGAAAGCTCTTGCTAGCCAGCACCCTTCCTTGGAAGCGCTTTTGTAGCCCTAGAACACTGGGGCTCTGGGCTTCTCTAGCCACCAAACGTCACGGTCCTTCTCTTTCCGTCTCGTAGACACGAGGTGAGAAATTGCAAACGTCGAGCAATTGCTCAGAGATGAAAAGTGCCAGCACTGAAAGCTGTTGCTAGCCAGCACCCTTCCTTGGAAGCGCTTTCACAGGCGCAGCAACACTGGGGCTTTGCGCTTCTCTACCCACCAAGCATCACGGTCCTTCTCTTTCCGTCTCGTAGACACGAGCTGAGAAATTGCAAACGTCGAGCAATTGCTCAGAGATGAAAAGTGCCAGCACTGAAAGCTGTTGCTAGCCAGCACCCTTCCTTGGAAGCGCTTTTGTAGGCCTAAGAAGACTGGGGCTCTGGGCTTCTCTAGCCACCTAATCTTCTGCTCATCCTCTCGCGCACTCTAAAGAGAGCTCAGGTGAGAAATTGCAAATGTCCAGCAATTGCTCAGAGATGAAAAGTGCCAGCACTGAAAGCTGTTGCTAGCCAGCACCCTTCCTTGGAAGCGCTTTCACAGGCGCAGCAACACTGGCGCTTTGCGCTTCTCTACCCACCAAGCATCACGGTCATTTTCTTTCCGTCTCGTAGACACGAGCTGAGAAATTGCAAACGTCGAGCAATTGCTCAGAGATGAAAAGTGCCAGCACTGCAAGCTGTTGCTAGCCAGCACCCTTCCTTGGAAGCGCTTTCACAGGCGCAGTAACACTGGGGCTTTGCGCTTCTCTACCCACCAAACGTCACGGTCCTTCTCTTTCCGTCTCGTAGACACGAGCTGAGAAATTGCAAACGTCGAGCAATTGCTCAGAGATGAAAAGTGCCAGCACTGAAAGCTGTTGCTAGCCAGCACCCTTCCTTGGAAGCGCTTTTGTAGGCCTAAGAAGACTGGGGCTCTGGGCTTCTCTAGCCACCTAATCTTCTGCTCATCCTCTCGCGCACTCTGAAGAGAGCTCAGGGGAGAAATTGCAAACGTCGAGCAATTGCTCAGAGATGAAAAGTGCCAGCACTGAAAGCTGTTGCTAGCCAGCCCCCTTCCTTGGAAGCGCTTTTGTAGGCCTAAGAACACTGGGGCTCTGGGCTTCTCTAGCCACCTAATCTTCTGCTCATCCTCTCGCGCACTCTAAAGAGAGCTCAGGTGAGAAATTGCAAACGTCGAGCAATTGCTCAGAGATGAAAAGTGCCAGCACTGAAAGCTCTTGCTAGCCAGCACCCTTCCTTGGAAGCGCTTTTGTAGGCCTAAGAACACTGGGGCTCTGGGCTTCTCTAGCCACCTAATCTTCTGCTCATCCTCTCGCGCACTCTAAAGAGAGCTCAGGTGAGAAATTGCAAACGTCGAGCAATTGCTCAGAGATGAAAAGTGCCAGCACTGAAAGCTCTTGCTAGCCAGCACCCTTCCTTGGAAGCGCTTTCACAGGCGCAGCAACACTGGGGCTTTGCGCTTCTCTAGCCACCAAACGTCACGGTCATTCTCTTTCCGTCTCGTAGACACGAGCTGAGAAATTGCAAACGTCGAGCAATTGCTCAGAGATGAAAAGTGCCAGCACTGCAAGCTGTTGCTAGCCAGCACCCTTCCTTGGAAGCGCTTTTGTAGGCCTAAGAACACTGGGGCTCTGGGCTTCTCTAGCCACCTCATCTTCTGCTCATCCTCTCGCGCACTCTAAAGAGAGCTCAGGTGAGAAATTGCAAACGTTGAGCAATTGCTCAGAGATGAAAAGTGCCAGCACTGAAAGCTGTTGCTAGCCAGCACCCTTCCTTGGAAGCGCTTTTGTAGCCTTAAGCACACTGGGGCTCTGGGCTTCTCTAGCCACCTCATCTTCTGCTCATCCTCTCGCGCACTCTAAAGAGAGCTCAGGTGAGAAATTGCAAACGTCGAGCAATTGCTCAGAGATGAAAAGTGCCAGCACTGAAAGCTGTTGCTAGCCAGCCCCCTTCCTTGGAAGCGCTTTTGTAGGCCTAAGAACACTGGGGCTTTGCGCTTCTCTAGCCACCATACGTCACGGTCATTCTCTTTCCGTCTCGTAGACACGAGCTGAGAAATTGCAAACGTCGAGCAATTGCTCAGAGATGAAAAGTGCCAGCACTGAAAGCTGTTGCTAGCCAGCACCCTTCCTTGGAAGCGCTTTTGTAGCCCTAAGCACACTGGGGCTCTGGGCTTCTCTAGCCACCTCATCTTCTGCTCATCCTCTCGCGCACTCTAAAGAGAGCTCAGGTGAGAAATTGCAAACGTCCAGCAATTGCTCAGAGATGAAAAGTGCCAGCACTGAAAGCTGTTGCTAGCCAGCACCCTTCCTTGGAAGCACTTTTGTAGGCCTAAGAACACTGGGGCTCTGGGCTTCTCTAGCCACCTAATCTTCTGCTCACCCTCTTGCGCACTCTGAAGAGAGCTCAGGTGAGAAATTGCAAACGTCGAGCAATTGCTCAGAGATGAAAAGTGCCAGCACTGAAAGCTGTTGCTAGCCAGCACCCTTCCTTGGAAGCGCTTTCACAGGCGCAGCAACACTGGGGCTTTGCGCTTCTCTACCCACCAAACGTCACAGTCATTCTATTTCCGTCTCGTAGACACGAGCTGAGAAATTGCAAACGTCGAGCAATTGCTCAGAGATGAAAAGTGCCAGCACTGAAAGCTCTTGCTAGCCAGCACCCTTCCTTGGAAGCGCTTTCACAGGCGCAGTAACACTGGGGCTTTGCGCTTCTCTAGCCACCAAACGTCACGGTCCCTAACTCTCCGTCTCGTAGACACGAGCTGAGAAATTGCAAACGTCGAGCAATTGCTCAGAGATGAAAAGTGCCAGCACTGAAAGCTGTTGCTAGCCAGCACCCTTCCTTGGAAGTGCTTTTGTAGGCCTAAGAACACTGGGGCTCTGGGCTTCTCTAGACACCTAATCTTCTGCTCATCCTCTCGCGCACTCTAAAGAGAGCTCAGGGGAGAAATTGCAAACGTCGAGCAATTGCTCAGTGATGAAAAGTGCCAGCACTGAAAGCTGTTGCTAGGCAGCACCCTTCCTTGGAAGCGCTTTTGTAGGCCTAAGAACACTGGGGCTCTGGGCTTCTCTAGCCACCTAATCTTCTGCTCATCCTCTCGCGCACTCTAAAGAGAGCTCAGGTGAGAAATTGCAAACGTCGAGCAATTGCTCAGAGAGGAAAAGTGCCAGCACTGAAAGCTGTTGCTAGCCAGCACCCTTCCTTGGAAGCGCTTTTGTAGGCCTAAGAACACTGGGGCTCTGGGCTTCTTTAGCCACCTCATCTTCTGCTCATCCTCTCGCGCACTCTGAAGAGAGCTCAGGGGAGAAATTGCAAACGTCGAGCAACTGCTCAGAGATGAAAAGTGCCAGCACTGAAAGCTGTTGCTAGCCAGCACCCTTCCTTGGAAGCGCTTTCACAGGCGCTGTAACACTGGGGCTTTGCGCTTCTCTAGCCAGCAAACGTCACGGTCCTTCTCTTTCCGTCTCGTAGACACGAGCTGAGAAATTGCAAACGTCGAGCAATTGCTCAGAGATGAAAAGTGCCAGCACTGAAAGCTGTTGCTAGCCAGCACCCTTCCTTGGAAGCGCTTTTGTAGGCCTAAGAACACTGGGGCTCTGGGCTTCTTTAGCCACCTCATCTTCTGCTCATCCTCTCGCGCACTCTAAAGAGAGCTCAGGTGAGAAATTGCAAACATCGAGCAATTGCTCAGAGATGAAAAGTGCCAGCACTGAAAGCTGTTGCTAGCCAGCACCCTTCCTTGGAAGCGCTTTCACAGGCGCAGTAACACTGGGGCTTTGCGCTTCTCTAGCCACCAAACGTCACGGTCACTATCTCTCCGTCTCGTAGACACGAGCTGAGAAATTGCAAACGTCGAGCAATTGCTCAGAGATGAAAAGTGCCAGCACTGGAAGCTGTTGCTAGCCAGCACCCTTCCTTGGAAGCGCTTTTGTAGGCCTAAGAACACTGGGGCTCTGGGCTTCTCTAGCCACCTCATCTTCTGCTCATCCTCTCGCGCACTCTAAAGAGAGCTCAGGTGAGAAATTGCAAACGTCGAGCAATTGCTCAGAGATGAAAAGTGCCAGCACTGAAAGCTCTTGCTAGCCAGCACCCTTCCTTGGAAGCGCTTTTGTAGGCCTAAGAACACTGGGGCTTTGCGCTTCTCTACCCACCAAACGTCACGGTCCTTCTCTTTCCGTCTCGTAGACACGAGCTGAGAAATTGCAAACGTCGAGCAATTGCTCAGAGATGAAAAGTGCCAGCACTGAAAGCTGTTGCTAGCCAGCACCCTTCCTTGGAAGCGCTTTTGTAGCCCTAAGCACACTGGGGCTCTGGGCTTCTCTAGCCACCTCATCTTCTGCTCATCCTCTCGCGCACTCTAAAGAGAGCTCAGGTGAGAAATTGCAAACGTCGAGCAATTGCTCAGAGATGAAAAGTGCCAGCACTGAAAGCTGTTGCTAGCCAGCACCCTTCCTTGGAAGCGCTTTTGTAGGCCTAAGAACACTGGGGCTCTGGGCTTCTCTAGCCACCTAATCTTCTGCTCATCCTCTCGCGCACTCTAAAGAGAGCTCAGGTGAGAAATTGCAAACGTCGAGCAATTGCTCAGAGATGAAAAGTGCCAGCACTGAAAGCTGTTGCTAGCCAGCACCCTTCCTTGGAAGCGCTTTTGTAGGCACAGTAACACTGGGGCTTTGCGCTTCTCTAGCCACCAAACGTCACGGTCACTATCTCTCCGTCTCGTAGACACGAGCTAATAAATTGCAAACGTCGATCAATTGCTCAGAGATGAAAAGTGCCAGCACTGGAAGCTGTTGCTAGCCAGCACCCTTCCTTGGAAGCGCTTTTGTAGGCCTAAGAACACTGGGGCTCTGGGCTTCTCTAGCCACCTAATCTTCTGCTCATCCTCTCGCGCACTCTAAAGAGAGCTCAGGTGAGAAATTGCAAACGTCCAGCAATTGCTCAGAGATGAAAAGCGCCAGCACTGAAAGCTGTTGCTAGCCAGCACCCTTCCTTGGAAGCGCTTTCACAGGCGCAGCAACACTGGGGCTTTGCGCTTCTCTAGCCACCAAACGTCACGGTCATTCTCTTTCCGTCTCGTAGACATGAGCTGAGAAATTGCAAACGTCGAGCAATTGCTCAGAGATGAAAAGTGCCAGCACTGAAAGCTGTTGCTAGCCAGCACCCTTCCTTGGAAGCGCTTTTGTAGGCCTAAGAACACTGGGGCTCTGGGCTTCTCTAGCCACCTCATCTTCTGCTCATCCTCTCGCGCACTCTAAAGAGAGCTCAGGTGAGAAATTGCAAACGTCGAGCAATTGCTCAGAGATGAAAAGTGCCAGCACTGAAAGCTGTTGCTAGCCAGCACCCTTCCTTGGAAGTGCTTTTGTAGGCCTAAGAACACTGGGGCTCTGGGCTTCTCTAGACACCTCATCTTCTGCTCATCCTTTCGTGTACTCTAAAGAGAGCTCAGGTGAGAAATTGCAAACGTTGAGCAATTGCTCAGAGATGAAAAGTGCCAGCACTGAAAGCTGTTGCTAGCCAGCACCCTTCCTTGGAAGCGCTTTCACAGGCGCTGTAACACTGGGGCTTTGCGCTTCTCTAGCCACCAAACGTCACGGTCCTTCTCTTTCCGTCTCGTAGACACGAGCTGAGAAATTGCAAACGTCGAGCAATTGCTCAGAGATGAAAAGTGCCAGCACTGAAAGCTGTTGCTAGCCAGCACCCTTCCTTGGAAGCGCTTTTGTAGGCCTAAGAACACTGGGGCTCTGGGCTTCTCTAGCCACCTAATCTTCTGCTCATCCTCTCGCGCACTCTAAAGAGAGCTCAGGTGAGAAATTGCAAACGTCCAGCAATTGCTCAGAGATGAAAAGTGCCAGCACTGAAAGCTGTTGCTAGCCAGCACCCTTCCTTGGAAGCGCTTTTGTAGGCCTAAGAACACTGGGGCTTTGCGCTTCTCTAGCCACCAAACGTCACGGTCCTTCTCTTTCCGTCTCCTAGACACGAGCTGAGAAATTGCAAACGTCGAGCAATTGCTCAGAGATGAAAAGTGCCAGCACTGAAAGCTGTTGCTAGCCAGCACCCTTCCTTGGAAGCGCTTTTGTAGGCCTAAGAACACTGGGGCTCTGGGCTTCTCTAGCCACCTCATCTTCTGCTCATCCTCTCGCGCACTCTAAAGAGAGCTCAGGTGAGAAATTGCAAACGTCGAGCAATTGCTCAGAGATGAAAAGTGCCAGCACTGAAAGCTGTTGCTAGCTAGCACCCTTCCTTGGAAGCGCTTTCACAGGCGCAGCAACACTGGGGCTTTGCGCTTCTCTACCCACCAAACATCACGGTCATTCTCTTTCCGTCTCGTAGATACGAGCTGAGAAATTGCAAACGTCGATCAATTGCTCAGAGATGAAAAGTGCCAGCACTGAAAGCTGTTGCTAGCCAGCACCCTTCCTTGGAAGCGCTTTCACAGGCACAGTAACACTGGGGCTTTGCGCTTCTCTAGCCACCAAACGTCACGTTCACTATCTCTCCGTCTCGTAGACACGAGCTGAGAAATTGCAAACGTCGAGCAATTGCTCAGAGATGAAAAGTGCCAGCACTGGAAGCTGTTGCTAGCCAGCACCCTTCCTTGGAAGCGCTTTTGTAGGCCTAAGAACACTGGGGCTCCGGGCTTCTCTAGCCACCTAATCTTCTGCTCATCCTCTCGCGCACTCTAAAGAGAGCTCAGGTGACAAATTGCAAACGTCGAGCAATTGCTCAGAGATGAAAAGTGCCAGCACTGAAAGCTGTTGCTAGCCAGCACCCTTCCTTGGAAGCGCTTTCACAGGCGCAGCAACACTGGGGCTTTGCGCTTCTCTACCCACCAAACGTCACGGTCCTTCTCTTTCCGTCTCGTAGACACGAGCTGAGAAATTGCAAACGTCGAGCAATTGCTCAGAGATGAAAAGTGCCAGCACTGAAAGCTGTTGCTAGCCAGCACCCTTCCTTGGAAGCGCTTTTGTAGGCCTAAGAACACTGGGGCTCTGGGCTTCTCTAGACACCTCATCTTCTGCTCATCCTCTCGCGCACTCTGAAGAGAGCTCAGGTGAGAAATTGCAAACGTCGAGCAATTGCTCAGAGATGAAAAGTGCCAGCACTGAAAGCTGTTGCTAGCCAGAACCCTTCCTTGGAAGCGCTTTCACAGGCGCAGTAACACTGGGGCTTTGCGCTTCTCTAGCCACCAAACGTCACGGTCCTTCTCTTTCCGTCTCGTAGACACGAGCTGAGAAATTGCAAACGTCGAGCAATTGCTCAGAGAGGAAAAGTGCCAGCACTGAAAGCTGTTGCTAGCCAGCACCCTTCCTTGGAAGCGCTTTCACAGGCGCAGTAACACTGGGGCTTTGCGCTTCTCTAGCCATCAAAAGTCACGGTCACTATCTCTCCGTCTCGTAGACACGAGCTGAGAAATTGCAAACGTCGAGCAATTGCTCAGAGATGAAAAGTGCCAGCACTGAAAGCTGTTGCTAGCCAGCACCCTTCCTCGGAAGCGCTTTTGTAGGCCTAAGAAGACTGGGGCTCTGGGCTTCTCTAGCCACCTAATCTTCTGCTCATCCTCTCGCGCACTCTAAAGAGAGCTCAGGGGAGAAATTGCAAACGTCGAGCAATTGCTCAGAGATGAAAAGTGCCAGCACTGAAAGCTGTTGCTAGCCAGCACCCTTCCTTGGAAGCGCTTTCACAGGCGCAGCAACACTGGCGCTTTGCGCTTCTCTAGCCACCAAACGTCACGGTCATTCTCTTTCCGTCTCGTAGACACGAGCTGAGAAATTGCAAACGTCGAGCAATTGCTCAGAGAGGAAAAGTGCCAGCACTGAAAGCTGTTGCTAGCCAGCACCCTTCCTTGGAAGCGCTTTTGTAGGCCTAAGAAGACTGGGGCTCTGGGCTTCTCTAGCCACCTCATCTTCTGCTCATCCTCTCGCGCACTCTAAAGAGAGCTCAGGTGAGAAATTGCAAACGTCGAGCAATTGCTCAGAGATGAAAAGTGCCAGCACTGAAAGCTGTTGCTAGCCAGCACCCTTCCTTGGAAGCGCTTTCACAGGCACAGTAACACTGGGGCTTTGCGCTTCTCTAGCCACCAAACGTCACGGTCACTATCTCTCCGTCTCGTAGACACGAGCTGAGAAATTGCAAACGTCGATCAATTGCTCAGAGATGAAAAGTGCCAGCACTGGAAGCTGTTGCTAGCCAGCACCCTTCCTTGGAAGCGCTTTTGTAGGCCTAAGAACACTGGGGCTCTGGGCTTCTCTAGCCACCTAATATTCTGCTCATCCTCTCGCGCACTCTGAAGAGAGCTCAGGTGAGAAATTGCAAACGTCGAGCAATTGCTCAGAGATGAAAAGTGCCAGCACTGAAAGCTGTTGCTAGCCAGCACCCTTCCTTGGAAGCGCTTTCACAGGCGCAGCAACACTGGGGCTTTGCGCTTCTCTACCCACCAAACGTCACGGTCCTTCTTTTTCCGTCTTGTAGACACGAGCTGAGAAATTGCAAACGTCGAGCAATTGCTCAGAGATGAAAAGTGCCAGCACTGAAAGCTGTTGCTAGCCAGCACCCTTCCTTGGAAGCGCTTTCACAGGCGCAGCAACACTGGGGCTTTGCGCTTCTCTAGCCACCAAACGTCACGGTCCTTCTCTTTCCGTCTCGTAGACACGAGCTAATAAATTGCAAACGTCGAGCAATTGCTCAGAGATGAAAAGTGCCAGCACTGCAAGCTGTTGCTAGCCAGCACCCTTCCTTGGAAGTGCTTTTGTAGGCCTAAGAACACTGGGGCTCTGGGCTTCTCTAGCCACCTAATCTTCTGCTCATCCTCTCGCGCACTCTGAAGAGAGCTCAGGTGAGAAATTGCAAACGTCCAGCAATTGCTCAGAGATGAAAAGTGCCAGCACTGAAAGCTGTTGCTAGCCAGCACCCTTCCTTGGAAGCGCTTTTGTAGGCCTAAGAACACTGGGGCTTTGCGCTTCTCTAGCCACCAAACGTCACGGTCCTTCTCTTTCTGTCTGGTAGACACGAGCTGAGAAATTGCAAACGTCGAGCAATTGCTCAGAGATGAAAAGTGCCAGCACTGAAAGCTGTTGCTAGCCAGCACCCTTCCTTGGAAGCGCTTTTGTAGCCCTAAGCACACTGGGGCTCTGGGCTTCTCTAGCCACCTAATCTTCTGCTCATCCTCTCGCGCACTCTAAAGAGAGCTCAGGTGAGAAATTGCAAACGTCGAGCAATTGCTCAGAGATGAAAAGTGCCAGCACTGAAAGCTGTTGCTAGCCAGCACCCTTCCTTGGAAGCGCTTTTGTAGGCCTAATAACACTGGGGATCTGGGCTTCTCTAGCCACCTCATCTTCTGCTCATCCTCTCGCGCACTGTAAAGAGAGCTCAGGTGAGAAATTGCAAACGTCGAGCAATTGCTCAGAGATGAAAAGTGCCAGCACTGAAAGCTGTTGCTAGCTAGCACCCTTCCTTGGAAGCGCTTTCACAGGCGCAGCAACACTGGGGCTTTGCGCTTCTCTAGCCACCAAACGTCACGGTCATTCTCTTTCCGTCTCGTAGACACGAGCTGAGAAATTGCAAACGTCGATCAATTGCTCAGAGATGAAAAGTGCCAGCACTGAAAGCTGTTGCTAGCCAGCACCCTTCCTTGGAAGCGCTTTCACAGGCAGAGTAACACTGGGGCTTTGCGCTTCTCTAGCCACCAAACGTCACGTTCACTATCTCTCCGTCTCGTAGACACGAGCTGAGAAATTGCAAACGTCGAGCAATTGCTCAGAGATGAAAAGTGCCAGCACTGGAAGCTGTTGCTAGCCAGCACCCTTCCTTGGAAGCGCTTTTGTAGGCCTAAGAACAGTGGGGCTCTGGGCTTCTCTAGCCACCTAATCTTCTGCTCATCCTCTCGCGCACTCTAAAGAGAGCTCAGGTGACAAATTGCAAACGTCGAGCAATTGCTCAGAGATGAAAAGTGCCAGCACTGAAAGCTGTTGCTAGCCAGCACCCTTCCTTGGAAGCGCTTTCACAGGCGCAGCAACACTGGGGCTTTGCGCTTCTCTACCCACCAAACGTCACGGTCATTCTCTTTCCGTCTCGTAGACACGAGCTGAGAAATTGCAAACGTCGAGCAATTGCTCAGAGATGAAAAGTGCCAGCACTGAAAGCTGTTGCTAGCCAGCACCCTTCCTTGGAAGCGCTTTTGTAGGCCTAAGAACACTGGGGCTCTGGGCTTCTCTAGCCACCTAATCTTCTGCTCATCCTCTCGCGCACTCTAAAGAGAGCTCAGGTGAGAAATTGCAAACGTCGAGCAATTGCTCAGAGATGAAAAGTGCCAGCACTGAAAGCTGTTGCTAGCTAGCACCCTTCCTTGGAAGCGCTTTCACAGGCGCAGCAACACTGGGGCTTTGCGCTTCTCTACCCACCAAACATCACGGTCATTCTCTTTCCGTCTCGTAGACACGAGGTGAGAAATTGCAAACGTCGATCAATTGCTCAGAGATGAAAAGTGCCAGCACTGAAAGCTGTTGCTAGCCAGCACCCTTCCTTGGAAGCGCTTTCACAGGCACAGTAACACTGGGGCTTTGCGCTTCTCTAGCCACCAAACGTCACGTTCACTATCTCTCCGTCTCGTAGACACGAGCTGAGAAATTGCAAACGTCGAGCAATTGCTCAGAGATGAAAAGTGCCAGCACTGGAAGCTGTTGCTAGCCAGCCCCCTTCCTTGGAAGCGCTTTTGTAGGCCTAAGAACACTGGGGCTCCGGGCTTCTCTAGCCACCTAATCTTCTGCTCATCCTCTCGCGCACTCTAAAGAGAGCTCAGGTGAGAAATTGCAAACGTCGAGCAATTGCTCAGAGATGAAAAGTGCCAGCACTGAAAGCTGTTGCTAGCCAGCACCCTTCCTTGGAAGCGCTTTCACAGGCGCAGCAACACTGGGGCTTTGCGCTTCTCTACCCACCAAACGTCACGGTCCTTCTCTTTCCGTCTCGTAGACACGAGCTGAGAAATTGCAAACGTCGAGCAATTGCTCAGAGATGAAAAGTGCCAGCACTGAAAGCTGTTGCTAGCCAGCACCCTTCCTTGGAAGCGCTTTTGTAGGCCTAAGAACACTGGGGCTCTGGGCTTCTCTAGCCACCTAATCTTCTGCTCATCCTCTTGCGCACTCTGAAGAGAGCTCAGGTGAGAAATTGCAAACGTCGAGCAATTGCTCAGAGATGAAAAGTGCCAGCACTGAAAGCTGTTGCTAGCCAGAACCCTTCCTTGGAAGCGCTTTCACAGGCGCAGTAACACTGGGGCTTTGCGCTTCTCTATCCACCAAACGTCACGGTCCTTCTCTTTCCGTCTCGTAGACACGAGCTGAGAAATTGCAAACGTCGAGCAATTGCTCAGAGATGAAAAGTGCCAGCACTGAAAGCTGTTGCTAGCCAGCACCCTTCCTTGGAAGCGCTTTCACAGGCGCAGTAACACTGGGGCTTTGCGCTTCTCTAGCCATCAAAAGTCACGGTCACTATCTCTCCGTCTCGTAGACACGAGCTGAGAAATTGCAAACGTCGAGCAATTGCTCAGAGATGAAAAGTGCCAGCACTGAAAGCTGTTGCTAGCCAGCACCCTTCCTCGGAAGCGCTTTTGTAGGCCTAAGAAGACTGGGGCTCTGGGCTTCTCTAGCCACCTAATCTTCTGCTCATCCTCTCGCGCACTCTAAAGAGAGCTCAGGGGAGAAATTGCAAACGTCGAGCAATTGCTCAGAGATGAAAAGTGCCAGCACTGAAAGCTGTTGCTAGCCAGCACCCTTCCTTGGAAGCGCTTTCACAGGCGCAGCAACACTGGCGCTTTGCGCTTCTCTAGCCACCAAACGTCACGGTCATTCTCTTTCCGTCTCGTAGACACGAGCTGAGAAATTGCAAACGTCGAGCAATTGCTCAGAGAGGAAAAGTGCCAGCACTGAAAGCTGTTGCTAGCCAGCACCCTTCCTTGGAAGCGCTTTTGTAGGCCTAAGAACACTGGGGCTCTGGGCTTCTCTAGCCACCTCATCTTCTGCTCATCCTCTCGCGCACTCTAAAGAGAGCTCAGGTGAGAAATTGCAAACGTCGAGCAATTGCTCAGAGATGAAAAGTGCCAGCACTGAAAGCTGTTGCTAGCCAGCACCCTTCCTTGGAAGCGCTTTCACAGGCACAGTAACACTGGGGCTTTGCGCTTCTCTAGCCACCAAACGTCACGGTCACTATCTCTCCGTCTCGTAGACACGAGCTGAGAAATTGCAAACGTCGATCAATTGCTCAGAGATGAAAAGTGCCAGCACTGGAAGCTGTTGCTAGCCAGCACCCTTCCTTGGAAGCGCTTTTGTAGGCCTAAGAACACTGGGGCTCTGGGCTTCCCTAGCCACCTAATATTCTGCTCATCCTCTCGCGCACTCTAAAGAGAGCTCAGGTGAGAAATTGCAAACGTCGAGCAATTGCTCAGAGATGAAAAGTGCCAGCACTGAAAGCTGTTGCTAGCCAGCACCCTTCCTTGGAAGCGCTTTCACAGGCGCAGCAACACTGGGGCTTTGCGCTTCTCTACCCACCAAACGTCACGGTCCTTCTTTTTCCGTCTTGTAGACACGAGCTGAGAAATTGCAAACGTCGAGCAATTGCTCAGAGATGAAAAGTGCCAGCACTGAAAGCTGTTGCTAGCCAGCACCCTTCCTTGGAAGCGCTTTCACAGGCGCAGCAACACTGGGGCTTTGCGCTTCTCTAGCCACCAAATGTCACGGTCCTTCTCTTTCCGTCTCGTAGACAGGAGCTAATAAATTGCAAACGTCGAGCAATTGCTCAGAGATGAAAAGTGCCAGCACTGCAAGCTGTTGCTAGCCAGCACCCTTCCTTGGAAGTGCTTTTGTAGGCCTAAGAACACTGGGGCTCTGGGCTTCTCTAGCCACCTAATCTTCTGCTCATCCTCTCGCGCACTCTGAAGAGAGCTCAGGTGAGAAATTGCAAACGTCGAGCAATTGCTCAGAGATGAAAAGTGCCAGCACTGAAAGCTGTTGCTAGCCAGCACCCTTCCTTGGAAGCGCTTTTGTAGGCCTAAGAACACTGGGGCTTTGCGCTTCTCTAGCCACCAAACGTCACGGTCCTTCTCTTTCCGTCTCCTAGACACGAGCTGAGAAATTGCAAACGTCGAGCAATTGCTCAGAGATGAAAAGTGCCAGCACTGAAAGCTGTTGCTAGCCAGCACCCTTCCTTGGAAGCGCTTTTGTAGCCCTAAGCACACTGGGGCTCTGGGCTTCTCTAGCCACCTAATCTTCTGCTCATCCTCTCGCGCACTCTAAAGAGAGCTCAGGTGAGAAATTGCAAACGTCGAGCAATTGCTCAGAGATGAAAAGTGCCAGCACTGAAAGCTGTTGCTAGCCAGCACCCTTCCTTGGAAGCGCTTTTGTAGGCCTAATAACACTGGGGATCTGGGCTTCTCTAGCCACCTCATCTTCTGCTCATCCTCTCGCGCACTCTAAAGAGAGCTCAGGTGAGAAATTGCAAACGTCGAGCAATTGCTCAGAGATGAAAAGTGCCAGCACTGAAAGCTGTTGCTAGCCAGCACCCTTCCTTGGAAGCGCTTTCACAGGCGCAGCAACACTGGGGCTTTGCGCTTCTCTAGCCACCAAACGTCACGGTCATTCTCTTTCCGTCTCGTAGACACGAGCTGAGAAATTGCAAACGTCGATCAATTGCTCAGAGATGAAAAGTGCCAGCACTGAAAGCTGTTGCTAGCCAGCACCCTTCCTTGGAAGCGCTTTCACAGGCACAGTAACACTGGGGCTTTGCGCTTCTCTAGCCACCAAACGTCACGGTCACTATCTCTCCGTCTCGTAGACACGAGCTGAGAAATTGCAAACGTCGAGCAATTGCTCAGAGATGAAAAGTGCCAGCACTGGAAGCTGTTGCTAGCCAGCACCCTTCCTTGGAAGCGCTTTTGTAGGCCTAAGAACAGTGGGGCTCTGGGCTTCTCTAGCCACCTAATCTTCTGCTCATCCTCTCGCGCACTCTAAAGAGAGCTCAGGTGACAAATTGCAAACGTCGAGCAATTGCTCAGAGATGAAAAGTGCCAGCACTGAAAGCTGTTGCTAGCCAGCACCCTTCCTTGGAAGCGCTTTCACAGGCGCAGCAACACTGGGGCTTTGCGCTTCTCTAGCCACCAAACGTCACGGTCATTCTCTTTCCGTCTCGTAGACACGAGCTGAGAAATTGCAAACGTCGAGCAATTGCTCAGAGATGAAAAGTGCCAGCACTGAAAGCTGTTGCTAGCCAGCACCCTTCCTTGGAAGCGCTTTTGTAGGCCTAAGAACACTGGGGCTCTGCGCTTCTCTAGCCACCTAATCTTCTGCTCATCCTCTCGCGCACTCTGAAGAGAGCTCAGGTGAGAAATTGCAAACGTCGAGCAATTGCTCAGAGATGAAAAGTGCCAGCACTGAAAGCTGTTGCTAGCCAGCACCCTTCCTTGGAAGCGCTTTCACAGGCGCAGTAACACTGGGGCTTTGCGCTTCTCTATCCACCAAACGTCACGGTCCTTCTCTTTCCGTCTCGTAGACACGAGCTGAGAAATTGCAAACGTCGAGCAATTGCTCAGAGAGGAAAAGTGCCAGCACTGAAAGCTGTTGCTAGCCAGCACCCTTCCTTGGAAGCGCTTTCACAGGCGCAGTAACACTGGGGCTTTGCGCTTCTCTAGGCATCAAAAGTCACGGTCACTATCTCTCCGTCTCGTAGACACGAGCTGAGAAATTGCAAACGTCGAGCAATTGCTCAGAGATGAAAAGTGCCAGCACTGAAAGCTGTTGCTAGCCAGCACCCTTCCTCGGAAGCGCTTTTGTAGGCCTAAGAACACTGGGGCTCTGGGCTTCTCTAGCCACCTCATCTTCTGCTCATCCTCTCGCGCACTCTAAAGAGAGCTCAGGTGAGAAATTGCAAACGTCGAGCAATTGCTCAGAGATGAAAAGTGCCAGCACTGAAAGCTGTTGCTAGCCAGCACCCTTCCTTGGAAGCGCTTTCACAGGCACAGTAACACTGGGGCTTTGCGCTTCTCTAGCCACCAAACGTCACTGTCACTATCTCTCCGTCTCGTAGACACGAGCTGAGAAATTGCAAACGTCGAGCAATTGCTCAGAGATGAAAAGTGCCAGCACTGGAAGCTGTTGCTAGCCAGCACCCTTCCTTGGAAGCGCTTTTGTAGGCCTAAGAACACTGGGGCTCTGGGCTTCTCTAGCCACCTCATCTTCTGCTCATCCTCTCGCGCACTCTGAAGAGAGCTCAGGTGAGAAATTGCAAACGTCGAGCAATTGCTCAGAGATGAAAAGTGCCAGCACTGAAAGCTGTTGCTAGCCAGCACCCTTCCTTGGAAGCGCTTTCACAGGCGCAGCAACACTGGGGCTTTGCGCTTCTCTAGCCACCAAACGTCACGGTCCTTCTTTGTCCGTCTTGTAGACACGAGCTGAGAAATTGCAAACGTCGAGCAATTGCTCAGAGATGAAAAGTGCCAGCACTGAAAGCTGTTGCTAGCCAGCACCCTTCCTTGGAAGCGCTTTCACAGGCGCAGCAACACTGGGGCTTTGCGCTTCTCTAGCCACCAAACGTCACGGTCCTTCTCTTTCCGTCTCGTAGACACGAGCTAATAAATTGCAAACGTCGAGCAATTGCTCAGAGATGAAAAGTGCCAGCACTGAAAGCTGTTGCTAGCCAGCCCCCTTCCTTGGAAGCGCTTTTGTAGGCCTAAGAACAGTGGGGTCTGGGCTTCTCTAGCCACCTCATCTTCTGCTCATCCTCTCGCGCACTCTAAAGAGAGCTCAGGTGAGAAATTGCAAACGTCGAGCAATTGCTCAGAGATGAAAAGTGCCAGCACTGAAAGCTGTTGCTAGCCAGCACCCTTCCTTGGAAGCGCTTTCACAGGCGCAGCAACACTGGGGCTTTGCGCTTCTCTACCCACCAAACGTCACGGTCCTTCTCTTTCCGTCTCGTAGACACGAGCTGAGAAATTGCAAACGTCGAGCAATTGCTCAGAGAGGAAAAGTGCCAGCAATGAAAGCTGTTGCTAGCCAGCACCCTTCCTTGGAAGTGCTTTTGTAGGCCTAAGAAGACTGGGGCTCTGGGCTTCTCTAGCCACCTAATCTTCTGCTCACCCTCTCGCGCACTCTGAAGAGAGCTCAGGTGAGAAATTGCAAACGTCGAGCAATTGCTCAGAGATGAAAAGTGCCAGCACTGAAAGCTGTTGCTAGCCAGCACCCTTCCTTGGAAGCGCTTTTGTAGGCCTAAGAACACTGGGGCTCTGGGCTTCTCTAGCCACCTATTCTTCTGCTCATCCTCTCGCGCACTCTAAAGAGAGCTCAGGTGAGAAATTGCAAACGTTGAGCAATTGCTCAGAGATGAAAAGTGCCAACACTGAAAGCTGTTGCTAGCCAGCACCCTTCCTTGGAAGCGCTTTCACAGGCGCAGCAACACTGGGGCTTTGCGCTTCTCTACTCACCAAACGTCACGGTCCTTCTCTTTCCATCTCGTAGACACGAGCTGAGAAATTGCAAACGTCGAGCAATTGCTCAGAGATGAAAAGTGCCAGCACTGAAAGCTGTTGCTAGCCAGCACCCTTCCTTGGAAGCGCTTTTGTAGGCCTAAGCACACTGGGGCTCTGGGCTTCTTTAGCCACCTCATCTTCTGCTCATCCTCTCGCGCACTCTGAAGAGAGCTCAGGTGAGAAATTGCAAACGTCGAGCAATTGCTCAGAGATGAAAAGTGCCAGCACTGAAAGCTGTTGCTAGCCAGCACCCTTCCTTGGAAGCGCTTTCACAGGCAGAGCAACACTGGGGATTTGCGCTTCTCTACCCACCAAACGTCACGGTCCTTCTCTTTCCGTCTCGTAGACACGAGCTGAGAAATTGCAAACGTCGAGCAATTGCTCAGAGATGAAAAGTGCCAGCACTGAAAGCTGTTGCTAGCCAGCACCCTTCCTTGGAAGCGCTTTTGTAGGCCTAAGAACACTGGGGCTCTGGGCTTCTCTAGACACCTCATCTTCTGCTCATCCTCTCGCGCACTCTAAAGAGAGCTCAGGTGAGAAATTGCAAATGACGAGCAATTGCTCAGAGATGAAAAGTGCCAGCACTGAAAGCTGTTGCTAGCCAGCACCCTTCCTTGGAAGCGCTTTTGTAGGCCTAAGAACCCCGGGGCTCTGGGCTTCTTTAGCCACCTCATCTTCTGCTCATCCTCTCGCGCACTCTGAAGAGAGCTCAGGTGAGAAATTGCAAACGTCGAGCAATTGCTCAGAGATGAAAAGTGCCAGCACTGAAAGCTGTTGCTAGCTAGCACCCTTCCTTGGAAGCGCTTTCACAGGCGCAGCAACACTGGGGCTTTGCGCTTCTCTACCCACCAAACGTCACGGTCATTCTCTTTCCGTCTCGTAGACACGAGCTGAGAAATTGCAAACGTCGAGCAATTGCTCAGAGATGAAAAGTGCCAGCACTGGAAGCTGTTGCTAGCCAGCACCCTTCCTTGGAAGCGCTTTTGTAGGCCTAAGAAGACTGGGGCTCTGGGCTTCTCTAGCCACCTCATCTTCTGCTCATCCTCTCGCGCACTCTAAAGAGAGCTCAGGTGAGAAATTGCAAACGTCGAGCAATTGCTCAGAGATGAAAAGTGCCAGCACTGAAAGCTGTTGCTAGCCAGCACCCTTCCTTGGAAGCGCTTTCACAGGCGCAGCAACACTGGGGCTTTGCGCTTCTCTAGCCACCAAACGTCACGGTCACTATCTCTCCGTCTCGTAGACACGAGCTGAGAAATTGCAAACGTCGAGCAATTGCTCAGAGAGGAAAAGTGCCAGCACTGAAAGCTGTTGCTAGCCAGCACCCTTCCTTGGAAGCGCTTTTGTAGGCCTAAGAACACTGGGGCTCTGGGCTTCTCTAGCCACCTCACCTTCTGCTCATCCTCTCGCGCACTCTAAAGAGAGCTCAGGGGAGAAATTGCAAACGTCGAGCAATTGCTCAGAGATGAAAAGTGCCAGCACTGAAAGCTGTTGCTAGCCAGCACCCTTCCTTGGAAGCGCTTTCACAGGCGCAGCAACACTGGGGCTTTGCGCTTCTCTAGCCACCAAACGTCACGGTCATTCTCTTTCCGTCTCGTAGACACGAGCTGAGAAATTGCAAACGTCGAGCAATTGCTCAGAGAGGAAAAGTGCCAGCACTGAAAGCTGTTGCTAGCCAGCACCCTTCCTTGGAAGCGCTTTTGTAGGCCTAAGAACACTGGGGCTCTGGGCTTCTCTAGCCACCTAATCTTCTGCTCATCCTCTCGCGCACTCTAAAGAGAGCTCAGGTGAGAAATTGCAAACGTCGAGCAATTGCTCAGAGATGAAAAGTGCCAGCACTGAAAGCTGTTGCTAGCCAGCACCCTTCCTTGGAAGCGCTTTCACAGGCGCAGCAACACTGGGGCTTTGCGCTTCTCTAGCCACCAAACGTCACGGTCCTTCTCTTTCCGTCTCGTAGACACGAGCTGAGAAATTGCAAACGTCGAGCAATTGCTCAGAGATGAAAAGTGCCAGCACTGAAAGCTGTTGCTAGCCAGCACCCTTCCTTGGAAGCGCTTTTGTAGGCCTAAGAACAGTGGGGCTCTGGGCTTCTCTAGCCACCTCATCTTCTGCTCATCCTCTCACGCACTCTAAAGAGAGCTCAGGTGAGAAATTGCAAACGTCGAGCAATTGCTCAGAGATGAAAAGTGCCAGCACTGAAAGCTGTTGCTAGCCAGCACCCTTTCTTGGAAGCGCTTTCACAGGCGCAGCAACACTGGGGCTTTGCGCTTCTCTACCCACCAAACGTCACGGTCCTTCTCTTTCCGTCTCGTAGACACGAGCTGAGAAATTGCAAACGTCGAGCAATTGCTCAGAGAGGAAAAGTGCCAGCAATGAAAGCTGTTGCTAGCCAGCACCCTTCCTTGGAAGTGCTTTTGTAGGCCTAAGAAGACTGGGGCTCTGGGCTTCTCTAGCCACCTCATCTTCTGCTCACCCTCTCGCGCACTCTGAAGAGAGCTCAGGTGAGAAATTGCAAACGTCGAGCAATTGCTCAGAGATGAAAAGTGCCAGCACTGAAAGCTGTTGCTAGCCAGCACCCTTCCTTGCAAGCGCTTTTGTAGGCCTAAGAACACTGGGGCTCTGGGCTTCTCTAGCCACCTAATCTTCTGCTCATCCTCTCGCGCACTCTAAAGAGAGCTCAGGTGAGAAATTGCAAACGTCGAGCAATTGCTCAGAGAGGAAAAGTGCCAGCACTGAAAGCTCTTGCTAGCCAGCCCCCTTCCTTGGAAGCGCTTTCACAGGCGCAGCAACACTGGGGCTTTGCGCTTCTCTACTCACCAAACGTCACGGTCCTTCTCTTTCCGTCTCGTAGACACGAGCTGAGAAATTGCAAACGTCGAGCAATTGCTCAGAGATGAAAAGTGCCAGCACTGAAAGCTGTTGCTAGCCAACCCCCTTCCTTGGAAGCGCTTTTGTAGGCCTAAGAACAGTGGGGCTCTGGGCTTCTTTAGCCACCTCATCTTCTGCTCATCCTCTCGCGCACTCTGAAGAGAGCTCAGGTGAGAAATTGCAAACGTCGAGCAATTGCTCAGAGATGAAAAGTGCCAGCACTGAAAGCTGTTGCTAGCCAGCACCCTTCCTTGGAAGCGCTTTCACAGGCAGAGCAACACTGGGGATTTGCGCTTCTCTAGCCACCAAACGTCACGGTCCTTCTCTTTCCGTCTCGTAGACACGAGCTGAGAAATTGCAAACGTCGAGCAATTGCTCAGAGATGAAAAGTGCCAGCACTGAAAGCTGTTGCTAGCCAGCACCCTTCCTTGGAAGCGCTTTCACAGGCGCAGTAACACTGGGGCTTTGCGCTTCTCTAGCCATCAAAATACACGGTCACTATCTCTCCGTCTCGTAGACACGAGCTGAGAAATTGGAAACGTCGAGCAATTGCTCAGAGATGAAAAGTGCCAGCACTGAAAGCTGTTGCTAGCCAGCACCCTTCCTTGGAAGCGCTTTTGTAGGCCTAAGAAGACTGGGGCTCTGGGCTTCTCTAGCCACCTCACCTTCTGCTCATCCTCTCGCGCACTCTAAAGAGAGCTCAGGTGAGAAATTGCAAACGTCGAGCAATTGCTCAGAGATGAAAAGTGCCAGCACTGAAAGCTGTTGCTAGCCAGCACCCTTCCTTGGAAGCGCTTTCACAGGCGCAGCAACACTGGGGCTTTGCGCTTCTCTAGCCACCAAACGTCACGGTCATTCTCTTTCCGTCTCGTAGACACGAGCTGAGAAATTGCAAACGTCGATCAATTGCTCAGAGAGGAAAAGTGCCAGCACTGAAAGCTGTTGCTAGCCAGCACCCTTCCTTGGAAGCGCTTTTGTAGGCCTAAGAACACTGGGGCTCTGGGCTTCTCTAGCCACCTCATCTTCTGCTCATCCTCTCGCGCACTCTAAAGAGAGCTCAGGTGACAAATTGCAAACGTCGAGCAATTGCTCAGAGATGAAAAGTGCCAGCACTGAAAGCTGTTGCTAGCCAGCACCCTTCCTTGGAAGCGCTTTCACAGGCGCAGCAACACTGGGGCTTTGCGCTTCTCTAGCCACCAAACGTCACGGTCCTTCTCTTTCCGTCTCGTAGACACGAGCTGAGAAATTGCAAACGTCGAGCAATTGCTCAGAGATGAAAAGTGCCAGCACTGAAAGCTGTTGCTAGCCAGCACCCTTCCTTGGAAGCGCTTTTGTAGGCCTAAGAACACTGGGGCTCTGGGCTTCTCTAGCCACCTCATCTTCTGCTCATCCTCTCACGCACTCTAAAGAGAGCTCAGGTGAGAAATTGCAAACGTCGAGCAATTGCTCAGAGATGAAAAGTGCCAGCACTGAAAGCTGTTGCTAGCCAGCACCCTTCCTTGGAAGCGCTTTCACAGGCGCAGCAACACTGGGGCTTTGCGCTTCTCTACCCACCAAACGTCACGGTCCTTCTCTTTCCGTCTCGTAGACACGAGCTGAGAAATTGCAAACGTCGAGCAATTGCTCAGAGAGGAAAAGTGCCAGCAATGAAAGCTGTTGCTAGCCAGCACCCTTCCTTGGAAGTGCTTTTGTAGGCCTAAGAACACTGGGGCTCTGGGCTTCTCTAGCCACCTAATCTTCTGCTCATCCTCTCGCGCACTCTAAAGAGAGCTCAGGGGAGAAATTGCAAACGTCGAGCAATTGCTCAGAGATGAAAAGTGCCAGCACTGAAAGCTGTTGCTAGCCAGCACCCTTCCTTGGAAGCGCTTTTGTAGGCCTAAGAACACTGGGGCTCTGGGCTTCTCTAGCCACCTCATCTTCTGCTCATCCTCTCGCGCACTCTAAAGAGAGCTCAGGTGAGAAATTGCAAACGTCGAGCAATTGCTCAGAGAGGAAAAGTGCCAGCACTGAAAGCTGTTGCTAGCCAGCACCCTTCCTTGGAAGCGCTTTCACAGGCGCAGCAACACTTGGGCTTTGCGCTTCTCTACTCACCAAACGTCACGGTCCTTCTCTTTCCGTCTCGTAGACACGAGCTGAGAAATTGCAAACGTCGAGCAATTGCTCAGAGATGAAAAGTGCCAGCACTGAAAGCTGTTGCTAGCCAGCACCCTTCCTTGGAAGCGCTTTTGTAGGCCTAAGCACACTGGGGCTCTGGGCTTCTCTAGCCACCTCATCTTCTGCTCATCCTCTCGCGCACTCTGAAGAGAGCTCAGGGGAGAAATTGCAAACGTCGAGCAATTGCTCAGAGATGAAAAGTGCCAGCACTGAAAGCTGTTGCTAGCCAGCACCCTTCCTTGGAAGCGCTTTCACAGGCAGAGCAACACTGGGGCTTTGCGCTTCTCTAGCCACCAAACGTCACGGTCCTTCTCTTTCCGTCTCGTAGACACGAGCTGAGAAATTGCAAACGTCGAGCAATTGCTCAGCGATGAAAAGTGCCAGCACTGAAAGCTGTTGCTAGCCAGCACCCTTCCTTGGAAGCGCTTTTGTAGGCCTAAGAACACTGGGGCTCTGGGCTTCTTTAGCCACCTAATATTCTGCTCATCCTCTCGCGCACTCTAAAGAGAGCTCAGGTGAGAAATTGCAAACGTTGAGCAATTGCTCAGAGATGAAAAGTGCCAGCACTGAAAGCTGTTGCTAGCCAGCACCCTTCCTTGGAAGCGCTTTTGTAGGCCTAAGAACACTGGGGCTCTGGGCTTCTCTAGCCACCTCATCTTCTGCTCATCCTCTCGCGCACTCTGAAGAGAGCTCAGGTGAGAAATTGCAAACGTCGAGCAATTGCTCAGAGATGAAAAGTGCCAGCACTGAAAGCTGTTGCTAGCCAGCACCCTTCCTTGGAAGCGCTTTCACAGGCGCAGTAACACTTGGGCTTTGCGCTTCTCTAGCCACCAAACATCACGGTCCTTCTCTTTCCCTCTCCTAGACACGAGCTGAGAAATTGCAAACGTCGAGCAATTGCTCAGAGATGAAAAGTGCCAGCACTGAAAGCTGTTGCTAGCCAGCACCCTTCCTTGGAAGCGCTTTCACAGGCGCAGTAACACTGGGGCTTTGTGCTTCTCTAGCCACCAAACGTCACGGTCACTATCTCTCCGTCTCGTAGACACGAGCTGAGAAATTGCAAACGTCGAGCAATTGCTCAGAGATGAAAAGTGCCAGCACTGAAAGCTGTTGCTAGCCAGCACCCTTCCTTGGAAGCGCTTTTGTAGGCCTAAGAACACTGGGGCTCTGGGCTTCTCTAGCCACCTCATCTTCTGCTCATCCTCTCGTGCACTCTAAAGAGAGCTCAGGTGAGAAATTGCAAACGTTGAGCAATTGCTCAGAGATGAAAAGTGCCAGCACTGAAAGCTGTTGCTAGCCAGCACCCTTCCTTGGAAGCGCTTTCACAGGCGCAGCAACAATGGGGCTTTGCGCTTCTCTACCCACCAAACGTCACGGTCCTTCTCTTTCCGTCTCGTAGACACGAGCTGAGAAATTGCAAACGTCGAGCAATTGCTCAGAGAGGAAAAGTGCCAGCACTGGAAGCTGTTGCTAGCCAGCACCCTTCCTTGGAAGTGCTTTTGTAGGCCTAAGAACACTGGGGCTCTGGGCTTCTCTAGACACCTAATCTTCTGCTCATCCTTTCGTGCACTCTAAAGAGAGCTCAGGGGAGAAATTGCAAACGTCGAGCAATTGCTCAGAGATGAAAAGTGCCAGCACTGAAAGCTGTTGCTAGCCAGCACCCTTCCTTGGAAGCGCTTTCACAGGCGCAGTAACACTGGGGCTTTGCGCTTCTCTAGCCACCAAACGTCACGGTCCTTCTCTTTCCGTCTCGTAGACACGAGCTGAGAAATTGCAAACGTCGAGCAATTGCTCAGAGATGAAAAGTGCCAGCACTGAAAGCTGTTGCTAGCCAGCACCCTTCCTTGGAAGCGCTTTTGTAGGCCTAAGAACACTGGGGCTCTGGGCTTCTCTAGCCACCTCATCTTCTGCTCATCCTCTCGCGCACTCTGAAGAGAGCTCAGGGGAGAAATTGCAAACGTCGAGCAATTGCTCAGAGATGAAAAGTGCCAGCACTGAAAGCTGTTGCTAGCCAGCACCCTTCCTTGGAAGCGCTTCTGTAGCCCTTAGAACACTGGGGCTCTGGGCTTCTCTAGCCACCAAAAGTCACGGTCACTATCTCTCCGTCTCGTAGACACGAGCTGAGAAATTGCAAACGTCGAGCAATTGCTCAGAGATGAAAAGTGCCAGCACTGAAAGCTGTTGCTAGCCAGCACCCTTCCTTGGAAGCGCTTTCACAGGCGCAGTAACACTGGGGCTTTGCGCTTCTCTACCCACCAAACGTCACGGTCATTCTCTTTCCGTCTCGTAGACACGAGCTGAGAAATTGCAAACGTCGAGCAATTGCTCAGAGAGGAAAAGTGCCAGCACTGAAAGCTGTTGCTAGCCAGCCCCCTTCCTTGGAAGCGCTTTTGTAGGCCTAAGAACAGTGGGGCTCTGGGCTTCTCTAGCCACCTCATCTTCTGCTCATCCTCTCGCGCACTCTAAAGAGAGCTCAGGTGAGAAATTGCAAACGTCGAGCAATTGCTCAGAGATGAAAAGTGCCAGCACTGAAAGCTGTTGCTAGCCAGCACCCTTCCTTGGAAGCGCTTTTGTAGGCCTAAGAACACTGGGGCTCTGGGCTTCTCTAGACACCTCATCTTCTGCTCATCCTCTCGCGCACTCTGAAGAGAGCTCAGGGGAGAAATTGCAAACGTCGATCAATTGCTCAGAGATGAAAAGTGCCAGCACTGAAAGCTGTTGCTAGCCAGCACCCTTCCTTGGAAGCGCTTTCACAGGCGCAGTAACACTGGGGCTTTGCGCTTCTCTAGCCACCAAACGTCACGGTCCTTCTCTTTCCGTCTCGTAGACAAGAGCTGAGAAATTGCAAACGTCGATCAATTGCTCAGAGATGAAAAGTGCCAGCACTGAAAGCTGTTGCTAGCCAGCACCCTTCCTTGGAAGCGCTTCTGTAGCCCTTAGAACACTGGGGCTCTGGGCTTCTCTAGCCACCAAAAGTCACGGTCACTATCTCTCCATCTCGTAGACACGAGCTGAGAAATTGCAAACGTCGAGCAATTGCTCAGAGATGAAAAGTGCCAGCACTGAAAGCTGTTGCTAGCCAGCACCCTTCCTTGGAAGCGCTTTCACAGGCGCAGTAGCACTGGGGCTTTGCGCTTCTCTACCCACCAAACGTCACGGTCCTTCTCTTTCCGTCTCGTAGACACGAGCTGAGAAATTGCAAACGTCGAGCAATTGCTCAGAGAGGAAAAGTGCCAGCACTGAAAGCTGTTGCTAGCCAGCCCCCTTCCTTGGAAGCGCTTTTGTAGGCCTAAGAACAGTGGGGCTCTGGGCTTCTCTAGCCACCTCATCTTCTGCTCATCCTCTCGCGCACTGTAAAGAGAGCTCAGGTGAGAAATTGCAAACGTCGAGCAATTGCTCAGAGATGAAAAGTGCCAGCACTGAAAGCTGTTGCTAGCCAGCACCCTTCCTTGGAAGTGCTTTTGTAGGCCTAAGAACACTGGGGCTCTGGGCTTCTCTAGCCACCTCATCTTCTGCTCATCCTCTCGCGCACTCTAAAGAGAGCTCAGGTGAGAAATTGCAAACGTCGAGCAATTGCTCAGAGATGAAAAGTGCCAGCACTGAAAGCTGTTGCTAGCCAGCACCCTTCCTTGGAAGCGCTTTTGTAGGCCTAAGAACACTGGGGCTCTGGGCTTCTCTAGCCACCTCATCTTCTGCTCATCCTCTCGCGCACTCTAAAGAGAGCTCAGGTGAGAAATTGCAAACGTCGAGCAATTGCTCAGAGATGAAAAGTGCCAGCACTGAAAGCTCTTGCTAGCCAGCACCCTTTCTTGGAAGCGCTTTCACAGGCGCAGCAACACTGGGGCTTTGCGCTTCTCTAGCCACCAAACGTCACGGTCATTCTCTTTCCGTCTCGTAGACACGAGCTGAGAAATTGCAAACGTCGATCAATTGCTCAGAGAGGAAAAGTGCCAGCACTGAAAGCTGTTGCTAGCCAGCACCCTTCCTTGGAAGCGCTTTTGTAGGCCTAAGAACACTGGGGCTCTGGGCTTCTCTAGCCACCTCATCTTCTGCTCATCCTCTCGCGCACTCTAAAGAGAGCTCAGGTGAGAAATTGCAAACGTCGAGCAATTGCTCAGAGATGAAAAGTGCCAGCACTGAAAGCTGTTGCTAGCCAGCACCCTTCCTTGGAAGCGCTTTCACAGGCGCAGTAACACTGGGGCTTTGCGCTTCTCTACCCACCAAACGTCACGGTCATTCTCTTTCCGTCTCGTAGACACGAGCTGAGAAATTGCAAACGTCGAGCAATTGCTCAGAGATGAAAAGTGCCAGCACTGAAAGCTCTTGCTAGCCAGTACCCTTCCTTGGAAGCGCTTTCACAGGCGCAGTAACACTGGGGCTTTGCGCTTCTCTAGCCACCAAACGTCACGGTCCTTCTCTTTCCGTCTCGTAGACAAGAGCTGAGAAATTGCAAACGTCGAGCAATTGCTCAGAGATGAAAAGTGCCAGCACTGAAAGCTGTTGCTAGCCAGCACCCTTCCTTGGAAGCGCTTCTGTAGCCCTTAGAACACTGGGGCTCTGGGCTTCTCTAGCCACCAAAAGTCACGGTCACTATCTCTCCATCTCGTAGACACGAGCTGAGAAATTGCAAACGTCGAGCAATTGCTCAGAGATGAAAAGTGCCAGCACTGAAAGCTGTTGCTAGCCAGCACCCTTCCTTGGAAGCGCTTTTGTAGGCCTAAGAACACTGGGGCTCTGGGCTTCTCTAGCCACCTCATCTTCTGCTCATCCTCTCACGCACTCTAAAGAGAGCTCAGGTGAGAAATTGCAAACGTCGAGCAATTGCTCAGAGATGAAAAGTGCCAGCACTGAAAGCTGTTGCTAGCCAGCACCCTTTCTTGGAAGCGCTTTCACAGGCGCAGCAACACTGGGGCTTTGCGCTTCTCTACCCACCAAACGTCACGGTCCTTCTCTTTCCGTCTCGTAGACACGAGCTGAGAAATTGCAAACGTCGAGCAATTGCTCAGAGATGAAAAGTGCCAGCAATGAAAGCTGTTGCTAGCCAGCACCCTTCCTTGGAAGTGCTTTTGTAGGCCTAAGAACACTGGGGCTCTGGGCTTCTCTAGCCACCTCATCTTCTGCTCACCCTCTCGCGCACTCTGAAGAGAGCTCAGGTGAGAAATTGCAAACGTCGAGCAATTGCTCAGAGATGAAAAGTGCCAGCACTGAAAGCTGTTGCTAGCCAGCACCCTTCCTTGGAAGCGCTTTTGTAGGCCTAAGAACACTGGGGCTCTGGGCTTCTCTAGCCACCTAATCTTCTGCTCATCCTCTCGCGCACTCTAAAGAGAGCTCAGGTGAGAAATTGCAAACGTCGAGCAATTGCTCAGAGAGGAAAAGTGCCAGCACTGAAAGCTCTTGCTAGCCAGCCCCCTTCCTTGGAAGCGCTTTCACAGGCGCAGCAACACTGGGGCTTTGCGCTTCTCTACTCACCAAACGTCACGGTCCTTCTCTTTCCGTCTCGTAGACACGAGCTGAGAAATTGCAAACGTCGAGCAATTGCTCAGAGATGAAAAGTGCCAGCACTGAAAGCTGTTGCTAGCCAGCCCCCTTCCTTGGAAGCGCTTTTGTAGGCCTAAGAACAGTGGGGCTCTGGGCTTCTTTAGCCACCTCATCTTCTGCTCATCCTCTCGCGCACTCTGAAGAGAGCTCAGGTGAGAAATTGCAAACGTCGAGCAATTGCTCAGAGATGAAAAGTGCCAGCACTGAAAGCTGTTGCTAGCCAGCACCCTTCCTTGGAAGCGCTTTCACAGGCAGAGCAACACTGGGGATTTGCGCTTCTCTAGCCACCAAACGTCACGGTCCTTCTCTTTCCGTCTCGTAGACACGAGCTGAGAAATTGCAAACGTCGAGCAATTGCTCAGAGATGAAAAGTGCCAGCACTGAAAGCTGTTGCTAGCCAGCACCCTTCCTTGGAAGCGCTTTCACAGGCGCAGTAACACTGGGGCTTTGCGCTTCTCTAGCCATCAAAATACACGGTCACTATCTCTCCGTCTCGTAGACACGAGCTGAGAAATTGGAAACGTCGAGCAATTGCTCAGAGATGAAAAGTGCCAGCACTGAAAGCTGTTGCTAGCCAGCACCCTTCCTTGGAAGCGCTTTTGTAGGCCTAAGAACACTGGGGCTCTGGGCTTCTCTAGCCACCTCACCTTCTGCTCATCCTCTCGCGCACTCTAAAGAGAGCTCAGGTGAGAAATTGCAAACGTCGAGCAATTGCTCAGAGATGAAAAGTGCCAGCACTGAAAGCTGTTGCTAGCCAGCACCCTTCCTTGGAAGCGCTTTCACAGGCGCAGCAACACTGGGGCTTTGCGCTTCTCTAGCCACCAAACGTCACGGTCCTTCTCTTTCCGTCTCGTAGACACGAGCTGAGAAATTGCAAACGTCGATCAATTGCTCAGAGAGGAAAAGTGCCAGCACTGAAAGCTGTTGCTAGCCAGCACCCTTCCTTGGAAGCGCTTTTGTAGGCCTAAAAACCCTGGGGCTCTGGGCTTCTCTAGCCACCTCATCTTCTGCTCATCCTCTCGCGCACTCTAAAGAGAGCTCAGGTGACAAATTGCAAACGTCGAGCAATTGCTCAGAGATGAAAAGTGCCAGCACTGAAAGCTGTTGCTAGCCAGCACCCTTCCTTGGAAGCGCTTTCACAGGCGCAGCAACACTGGGGCTTTGCGCTTCTCTAGCCACCAAACGTCACGGTCCTTCTCTTTCCGTCTCGTAGACACGAGCTGAGAAATTGCAAACGTCGAGCAATTGCTCAGAGATGAAAAGTGCCAGCACTGAAAGCTGTTGCTAGCCAGCACCCTTCCTTGGAAGCGCTTTTGTAGGCCTAAGAACACTGGGGCTCTGGGCTTCTCTAGCCACCTCATCTTCTGCTCATCCTCTCACGCACTCTAAAGAGAGCTCAGGTGAGAAATTGCAAACGTCGAGCAATTGCTCAGAGATGAAAAGTGCCAGCACTGAAAGCTGTTGCTAGCCAGCACCCTTCCTTGGAAGCGCTTTCACAGGCGCAGCAACACTGGGGCTTTGCGCTTCTCTACCCACCAAACGTCACGGTCCTTCTCTTTCCGTCTCGTAGACACGAGCTGAGAAATTGCAAACGTCGAGCAATTGCTCAGAGAGGAAAAGTGCCAGCAATGAAAGCTGTTGCTAGCCAGCACCCTTCCTTGGAAGTGCTTTTGTAGGCCTAAGAACACTGGGGCTCTGGGCTTCTCTAGCCACCTAATCTTCTGCTCATCCTCTCGCGCACTCTAAAGAGAGCTCAGGTGAGAAATTGCAAACGTCGAGCAATTGCTCAGAGATGAAAAGTGCCAGCACTGAAAGCTGTTGCTAGCCAGCACCCTTCCTTGGAAGCGCTTTTGTAGGCCTAAGAACACTGGGGCTCTGGGCTTCTCTAGCCACCTCATCTTCTGCTCATCCTCTCGCGCACTCTAAAGAGAGCTCAGGTGAGAAATTGCAAACGTCGAGCAATTGCTCAGAGAGGAAAAGTGCCAGCACTGAAAGCTGTTGCTAGCCAGCACCCTTCCTTGGAAGCGCTTTCACAGGCGCAGCAACACTTGGGCTTTGCGCTTCTCTACTCACCAAACGTCACGGTCCTTCTCTTTCCGTCTCGTAGACACGAGCTGAGAAATTGCAAACGTCGAGCAATTGCTCAGAGATGAAAAGTGCCAGCACTGAAAGCTGTTGCTAGCCAGCACCCTTCCTTGGAAGCGCTTTTGTAGGCCTAAGCACACTGGGGCTCTGGGCTTCTCTAGCCACCTCATCTTCTGCTCATCCTCTCGCGCACTCTGAAGAGAGCTCAGGGGAGAAATTGCAAACGTCGAGCAATTGCTCAGAGATGAAAAGTGCCAGCACTGAAAGCTGTTGCTAGCCAGCACCCTTCCTTGGAAGCGCTTTCACAGGCAGAGCAACACTGGGGCTTTGCGCTTCTCTAGCCACCAAACGTCACGGTCCTTCTCTTTCCGTCTCGTAGACACGAGCTGAGAAATTGCAAACGTCGAGCAATTGCTCAGAGATGAAAAGTGCCAGCACTGAAAGCTGTTGCTAGCCAGCACCCTTCCTTGGAAGCGCTTTTGTAGGCCTAAGAAGACTGGGGCTCTGGGCTTCTTTAGCCACCTAATATTCTGCTCATCCTCTCGCGCACTCTAAAGAGAGCTCAGGTGAGAAATTGCAAACGTCGAGCAATTGCTCAGAGATGAAAAGTGCCAGCACTGAAAGCTGTTGCTAGCCAGCACCCTTCCTTGGAAGCGCTTTTGTAGGCCTAAGAACACTGGGGCTCTGGGCTTCTCTAGCCACCTCATCTTCTGCTCATCCTCTCGCGCACTCTGAAGAGAGCTCAGGTGAGAAATTGCAAACGTCGAGCAATTGCTCAGAGATGAAAAGTGCCAGCACTGAAAGCTGTTGCTAGCCAGCACCCTTCCTTGGAAGCGCTTTCACAGGCGCAGTAACACTTGGGCTTTGCGCTTCTCTAGCCACCAAACATCACGGTCCTTCTCTTTCCCTCTCCTAGACACGAGCTGAGAAATTGCAAACGTCGAGCAATTGCTCAGAGATGAAAAGTGCCAACACTGAAAGCTGTTGCTAGCCAGCACCCTTCCTTGGAAGCGCTTTCACAGGCGCAGTAACACTGGGGCTTTGTGCTTCTCTAGCCACCAAACGTCACGGTCACTATCTCTCCGTCTCGTAGACACGAGCTGAGAAATTGCAAACGTCGAGCAATTGCTCAGAGATGAAAAGTGCCAGCACTGAAAGCTGTTGCTAGCCAGCACCCTTCCTTGGAAGCGCTTTTGTAGGCCTAAGAACACTGGGGCTCTGGGCTTCTCTAGCCACCTCATCTTCTGCTCATCCTCTCGTGCACTCTAAAGAGAGCTCAGGTGAGAAATTGCAAACGTCGAGCAATTGCTCAGAGATGAAAAGTGCCAGCACTGAAAGCTGTTGCTAGCCAGCACCCTTCCTTGGAAGCGCTTTCACAGGCGCAGCAACACTGGGGCTTTGCGCTTCTCTAGCCACCAAACGTCACGGTCCTTCTCTTTCCGTCTCGTAGACACGAGCTGAGAAATTGCAAACGTCGAGCAATTGCTCAGAGAGGAAAAGTGCCAGCACTGGAAGCTGTTGCTAGCCAGCACCCTTCCTTGGAAGTGCTTTTGTAGGCCTAAGAACACTGGGGCTCTGGGCTTCTCTAGACACCTAATCTTCTGCTCATCCTTTCGTGCACTCTAAAGAGAGCTCAGGGGAGAAATTGCAAACGTCGAGCAATTGCTCAGAGATGAAAAGTGCCAGCACTGAAAGCTGTTGCTAGCCAGCACCCTTCCTTGGAAGCGCTTTCACAGGCGCAGTAACACTGGGGCTTTGCGCTTCTCTAGCCACCAAACGTCACGGTCCTTCTCTTTCCGTCTCGTAGACACGAGCTGAGAAATTGCAAACGTCGAGCAATTGCTCAGAGATGAAAAGTGCCAGCACTGAAAGCTGTTGCTAGCCAGCACCCTTCCTTGGAAGCGCTTTTGTAGGCCTAAGAACACTGGGGCTCTGGGCTTCTCTAGCCACCTCATCTTCTGCTCATCCTCTCGCGCACTCTGAAGAGAGCTCAGGGGAGAAATTGCAAACGTCGAGCAATTGCTCAGAGATGAAAAGTGCCAGCACTGAAAGCTGTTGCTAGCCAGCACCCTTCCTTGGAAGCGCTTCTGTAGCCCTTAGAACACTGGGGCTCTGGGCTTCTCTAGCCACCAAAAGTCACGGTCACTATCTCTCCGTCTCGTAGACACGAGCTGAGAAATTGCAAACGTCGAGCAATTGCTCAGAGATGAAAAGTGCCAGCACTGAAAGCTGTTGCTAGCCAGCACCCTTCCTTGGAAGCGCTTTCACAGGCGCTGTAACACTGGGGCTTTGCGCTTCTCTACCCACCAAACGTCACGGTCATTCTCTTTCCGTCTCGTAGACACGAGCTGAGAAATTGCAAACGTCGAGCAATTGCTCAGAGAGGAAAAGTGCCAGCACTGAAAGCTGTTGCTAGCCAGCCCCCTTCCTTGGAAGCGCTTTTGTAGGCCTAAGAACACTGGGGCTCTGGGCTTCTCTAGCCACCTCATCTTCTGCTCATCCTCTCGCGCACTCTAAAGAGAGCTCAGGTGAGAAATTGCAAACGTCGAGCAATTGCTCAGAGATGAAAAGTGCCAGCACTGAAAGCTGTTGCTAGCCAGCACCCTTCCTTGGAAGCGCTTTTGTAGGCCTAAGAACACTGGGGCTCTGGGCTTCTCTAGACACCTCATCTTCTGCTCATCCTCTCGCGCACTCTGAAGAGAGCTCAGGGGAGAAATTGCAAACGTCGATCAATTGCTCAGAGATGAAAAGTGCCAGCACTGAAAGCTGTTGCTAGCCAGCACCCTTCCTTGGAAGCGCTTTCACAGGCGCAGTAACACTGGGGCTTTGCGCTTCTCTAGCCACCAAACGTCACGGTCCTTCTCTTTCCGTCTCGTAGACAAGAGCTGAGAAATTGCAAACGTCGAGCAATTGCTCAGAGATGAAAAGTGCCAGCACTGAAAGCTGTTGCTAGCCAGCACCCTTCCTTGGAAGTGCTTCTGTAGCCCTTAGAACACTGGGGCTCTGGGCTTCTCTAGCCACCAAAAGTCACGGTCACTATCTCTCCATCTCGTAGACACGAGCTGAGAAATTGCAAACGTCGAGCAATTGCTCAGAGATGAAAAGTGCCAGCACTGAAAGCTGTTGCTAGCCAGCACCCTTCCTTGGAAGCGCTTTCACAGGCGCAGTAGCACTGGGGCTTTGCGCTTCTCTACCCACCAAACGTCACGGTCCTTCTCTTTCCGTCTCGTAGACACGAGCTGAGAAATTGCAAACGTCGAGCAATTGCTCAGAGAGGAAAAGTGCCAGCACTGAAAGCTGTTGCTAGCCAGCCCCCTTCCTTGGAAGCGCTTTTGTAGGCCTAAGAACAGTGGGGCTCTGGGCTTCTCTAGCCACCTCATCTTCTGCTCATCCTCTCGCGCACTCTAAAGAGAGCTCAGGTGAGAAATTGCAAACGTCGAGCAATTGCTCAGAGATGAAAAGTGCCAGCACTGAAAGCTGTTGCTAGCCAGCACCCTTCCTTGGAAGTGCTTTTGTAGGCCTAAGAACACTGGGGCTCTGGGCTTCTCTAGCCACCTCATCTTCTGCTCATCCTCTCGCGCACTCTAAAGAGAGCTCAGGTGAGAAATTGCAAACGTCGAGCAATTGCTCAGAGATGAAAAGTGCCAGCACTGAAAGCTGTTGCTAGCCAGCACCCTTCCTTGGAAGCGCTTTTGTAGGCCTAAGAACACTGGGGCTCTGGGCTTCTCTAGCCACCTCATCTTCTGCTCATCCTCTCGCGCACTCTAAAGAGAGCTCAGGTGAGAAATTGCAAACGTCGAGCAATTGCTCAGAGATGAAAAGTGCCAGCACTGAAAGCTCTTGCTAGCCAGCACCCTTCCTTGGAAGCGCTTTCACAGGCGCAGCAACACTGGGGCTTTGCGCTTCTCTAGCCACCAAACGTCACGGTCATTCTCTTTCCGTCTCGTAGACACGAGCTGAGAAATTGCAAACGTCGATCAATTGCTCAGAGAGGAAAAGTGCCAGCACTGAAAGCTGTTGCTAGCCAGCACCCTTCCTTGGAAGCGCTTTTGTAGGCCTAAGAACACTGGGGCTCTGGGCTTCTCTAGCCACCTCATCTTCTGCTCATCCTCTCGCGCACTCTAAAGAGAGCTCAGGTGAGAAATTGCAAACGTCGAGCAATTGCTCAGAGATGAAAAGTGCCAGCACTGAAAGCTGTTGCTAGCCAGCACCCTTCCTTGGAAGCGCTTTCACAGGCGCAGTAACACTGGGGCTTTGCGCTTCTCTACCCACCAAACGTCACGGTCCTTCTCTTTCCGTCTCGTAGACACGAGCTGAGAAATTGCAAACGTCGAGCAATTGCTCAGAGATGAAAAGTGCCAGCACTGAAAGCTGTTGCTAGCCAGTACCCTTCCTTGGAAGCGCTTTCACAGGCGCAGTAACACTGGGGCTTTGCGCTTCTCTAGCCACCAAACGTCACGGTCCTTCTCTTTCCGTCTCGTAGACAAGAGCTGAGAAATTGCAAACGTCGAGCAATTGCTCAGAGATGAAAAGTGCCAGCACTGAAAGCTGTTGCTAGCCAGCACCCTTCCTTGGAAGCGCTTCTGTAGCCCTTAGAACACTGGGGCTCTGGGCTTCTCTAGCCACCAAAAGTCACGGTCACTATCTCTCCATCTCGTAGACACGAGCTGAGAAATTGCAAACGTCGAGCAATTGCTCAGAGATGAAAAGTGCCAGCACTGAAAGCTGTTGCTAGCCAGCACCCTTCCTTGGAAGCGCTTTCACAGGCGCAGTAACACTGGGGCTTTGCGCTTCTCTAGCCACCAAACGTCACGGTCATTCTCTTTCCGTCTCGTAGACACGAGCTGAGAAATTGCAAACGTCGAGCAATTGCTCAGAGAGGAAAAGTGCCAGCACTGAAAGCTGTTGCTAGCCAGCCCCCTTCCTTGGAAGCGCTTTTGTAGGCCTAAGAACAGTGGGGCTCTGGGCTTCTCTAGCCACCTCATCTTCTGCTCATCCTCTCGCGCACTCTAAAGAGAGCTCAGGTGAGAAATTGCAAACGTCGAGCAATTGCTCAGAGATGAAAAGTGCCAGCACTGAAAGCTGTTGCTAGCCAGCACCCTTCCTTGGAAGCGCTTTCACAGGCGCAGTAACACTGGGGCTTTGCGCTTCTCTAGCCACCAAACGTCACGGTCCTTCTCTTTCCGTCTCGTAGACACGAGCTGAGAAATTGCAAACGTCGATCAATTGCTCAGAGAGGAAAAGTGCCAGCACTGAAAGCTGTTGCTAGCCAGCACCCTTCCTTGGAAGCGCTTTTGTAGGCCTAAGAACACTGGGGCTCTGGGCTTCTCTAGCCACCTCATCTTCTGCTCATCCTCTCGCGCACTGTAAAGAGAGCTCAGGTGAGAAATTGCAAACGTCGAGCAATTGATCAGAGAGGAAAAGTGCCAGCACTGAAAGCTGTTGCTAGCCAGCCCCCTTCCTTGGAAGCGCTTTCACAGGCGCAGCAACACTGGGGCTTTGCGCTTCTCTACTCACCAAACGTCACGGTCCTTCTCTTTCCGTCTCGTAGACACGAGCTGAGAAATTGCAAACGTCGAGCAATTGCTCAGAGATGAAAAGTGCCAGCACTGAAAGCTGTTGCTAGCCAGCACCCTTCCTTGGAAGCGCTTTTGTAGGCCTAAGCACACTGGGGCTCTGGGCTTCTCTAGCCACCTCATCTTCTGCTCATCCTCTCGCGCACTCTGAAGAGAGCTCAGGGGAGAAATTGCAAACGTCGAGCAATTGCTCAGAGATGAAAAGTGCCAGCACTGAAAGCTGTTGCTAGCCAGCACCCTTCCTTGGAAGCGCTTTCACAGGCGCAGCAACACTGGGGCTTTGTGCTTCTCTAGCCACCAAACGTCACGGTCCTTCTCTTTCCGTCTCGTAGACACGAGCTGAGAAATTGCAAACGTCGAGCAATTGCTCAGAGATGAAAAGTGCCAGCACTGAAAGCTGTTGCTAGCCAGCCCCCTTCCTTGGAAGCGCTTTTGTAGGCCTAAGAACACTGGGGCTCTGGGCTTCTTTAGCCACCTCATCTTCTGCTCATCCTCTCGCGCACTCTAAAGAGAGCTCAGGTGAGAAATTGCAAACGTCGAGCAATTGCTCAGAGATGAAAAGTGCCAGCACTGAAAGCTGTTGCTAGCCAGCACCCTTCCTTGGAAGCGCTTTCACAGGCGCAGTAACACTTGGGCTTTGCGCTTCTCTAGCCACCAAACATCACGGTCCTTCTCTTTCCCTCTCCTAGACACGAGCTGAGAAATTGCAAACGTCGAGCAATTGCTCAGAGATGAAAAGTGCCAGCACTGAAAGCTGTTGCTAGCCAGCACCCTTCCTTGGAAGCGCTTTTGTAGGCCTAAGAACACTGGGGCTCTGGGCTTCTCTAGCCACCTCATCTTCTGCTCATCCTCTCGTGCACTCTAAAGAGAGCTCAGGTGAGAAATTGCAAACGTTGAGCAATTGCTCAGAGATGAAAAGTGCCAGCACTGAAAGCTGTTGCTAGCCAGCACCCTTCCTTGGAAGCGCTTTCACAGGCGCAGCAACACTGGGGCTTTGCGCTTCTCTACCCACCAAACGTCACGGTCCTTCTCTTTCCGTCTCGTAGACACGAGCTGAGAAATTGCAAACGTCGAGCAATTGCTCAGAGAGGAAAAGTGCCAGCACTGGAAGCTGTTGCTAGCCAGCACCCTTCCTTGGAAGTGCTTTTGTAGGCCTAAGAACACTGGGGCTCTGGGCTTCTCTAGACACCTAATCTTCTGCTCATCCTTTCGTGCACTCTAAAGAGAGCTCAGGGGAGAAATTGCAAACGTCGAGCAATTGCTCAGAGATGAAAAGTGCCAGCACTGAAAGCTGTTGCTAGCCAGCACCCTTCCTTGGAAGCGCTTTCACAGGCGCAGTAACACTGGGGCTTTGCGCTTCTCTAGCCACCAAACGTCACGGTCCTTCTCTTTCCGTCTCGTAGACACGAGCTGAGAAATTGCAAACGTCGAGCAATTGCTCAGAGATGAAAAGTGCCAGCACTGAAAGCTGTTGCTAGCCAGCACCCTTCCTTGGAAGCGCTTTTGTAGGCCTAAGAACACTGGGGCTCTGGGCTTCTCTAGCCACCTCATCTTCTGCTCATCCTCTCGCGCACTCTGAAGAGAGCTCAGGTGAGAAATTGCAAACGTCGAGCAATTGCTCAGAGATGAAAAGTGCCAGCACTGAAAGCTGTTGCTAGCCAGCACCCTTCCTTGGAAGCGCTTCTGTAGCCCTTAGAACACTGGGGCTCTGGGCTTCTCTAGCCACCAAAAGTCACGGTCACTATCTCTCCGTCTCGTAGACACGAGCTGAGAAATTGCAAACGTCGAGCAATTGCTCAGAGATGAAAAGTGCCAGCACTGAAAGCTGTTGCTAGCCAGCACCCTTCCTTGGAAGCGCTTTCACAGGCGCTGTAACACTGGGGCTTTGCGCTTCTCTACCCACCAAACGTCACGGTCCTTCTCTTTCCGTCTCGTAGACAAGAGCTGAGAAATTGCAAACGTCGAGCAATTGCTCAGAGATGAAAAGTGCCAGCACTGAAAGCTGTTGCTAGCCAGCACCCTTCCTTGGAAGCGCTTCTGTAGCCCTTAGAACACTGGGGCTCTGGGCTTCTCTAGCCACCAAAAGTCACGGTCACTATCTCTCCATCTCGTAGACACGAGCTGAGAAATTGCAAACGTCGAGCAATTGCTCAGAGATGAAAAGTGCCAGCACTGAAAGCTGTTGCTAGCCAGCACCCTTCCTTGGAAGCGCTTTCACAGGCGCAGTAGCACTGGGGCTTTGCGCTTCTCTAGCCACCAAACGTCACGGTCCTTCTCTTTCCGTCTCGTAGACACGAGCTGAGAAATTGCAAACGTCGAGCAATTGCTCAGAGAGGAAAAGTGCCAGCACTGAAAGCTGTTGCTAGCCAGCCCCCTTCCTTGGAAGCGCTTTTGTAGGCCTAAGAACAGTGGGGCTCTGGGCTTCTCTAGCCACCTCATCTTCTGCTCATCCTCTCGCGCACTCTAAAGAGAGCTCAGGTGAGAAATTGCAAACGTCGAGCAATTGCTCAGAGATGAAAAGTGCCAGCACTGAAAGCTGTTGCTAGCCAGCACCCTTCCTTGGAAGTGCTTTTGTAGGCCTAAGAACACTGGGGCTCTGGGCTTCTCTAGCCACCTCATCTTCTGCTCATCCTCTCGCGCACTCTAAAGAGAGCTCAGGTGAGAAATTGCAAACGTCGAGCAATTGCTCAGAGATGAAAAGTGCCAGCACTGAAAGCTGTTGCTAGCCAGCCCCCTTCCTTGGAAGCGCTTTTGTAGGCCTAAGAACACTGGGGCTCTGGGCTTCTCTAGCCACCTCATCTTCTGCTCATCCTCTCGCGCACTCTAAAGAGAGCTCAGGTGAGAAATTGCAAACGTCGAGCAATTGCTCAGAGAGGAAAAGTGCCAGCACTGAAAGCTGTTGCTAGCCAGCACCCTTCCTTGGAAGCGCTTTCACAGGCGCAGCAACACTGGCGCTTTGCGCTTCTCTAGCCACCAAACGTCACGGTCCTTCTCTTTCCGTCTCGTAGACACGAGCTGAGAAATTGCAAACGTCGATCAATTGCTCAGAGAGGAAAAGTGCCAGCACTGAAAGCTGTTGCTAGCCAGCACCCTTCCTTGGAAGCGCTTTTGTAGGCCTAAGAACACTGGGGCTCTGGGCTTCTCTAGCCACCTCATCTTCTGCTCATCCTCTCGCGCACTCTAAAGAGAGCTCAGGTGAGAAATTGCAAACGTCGAGCAATTGCTCAGAGATGAAAAGTGCCAGCACTGAAAGCTGTTGCTAGCCAGCACCCTTCCTTGGAAGCGCTTTCACAGGCGCAGTAACACTGGGGCTTTGCGCTTCTCTACCCACCAAACGTCACGGTCATTCTCTTTCCGTCTCGTAGACACGAGCTGAGAAATTGCAAACGTCGAGCAATTGCTCAGAGATGAAAAGTGCCAGCACTGAAAGCTCTTGCTAGCCAGTACCCTTCCTTGGAAGCGCTTTCACAGGCGCAGTAACACTGGGGCTTTGCGCTTCTCTAGCCACCAAACGTCACGGTCCTTCTCTTTCCGTCTCGTAGACAAGAGCTGAGAAATTGCAAACGTCGAGCAATTGCTCAGAGATGAAAAGTGCCAGCACTGAAAGCTGTTGCTAGCCAGCACCCTTCCTTGGAAGCGCTTTTGTAGGCCTAAGAACACTGGGGCTCTGGGCTTCTCTAGCCACCAAAACTCACGGTCACTATCTCTCCATCTCGTAGACACGAGCTGAGAAATTGCAAACGTCGAGCAATTGCTCAGAGATGAAAAGTGCCAGCACTGAAAGCTGTTGCTAGCCAGCACCCTTCCTTGGAAGCGCTTTCACAGGCGCAGTAACACTGGGGCTTTGCGCTTCTCTAGCCACCAAACGTCACGGTCATTCTCTTTCCGTCTCGTAGACACGAGCTGAGAAATTGCAAACGTCGAGCAATTGCTCAGAGAGGAAAAGTGCCAGCACTGAAAGCTGTTGCTAGCCAGCCCCCTTCCTTGGAAGCGCTTTTGTAGGCCTAAGAACAGTGGGGCTCTGGGCTTCTCTAGCCACCTCATCTTCTGCTCATCCTCTCGCGCACTCTAAAGAGAGCTCAGGTGAGAAATTGCAAACGTCGAGCAATTGCTCAGAGATGAAAAGTGCCAGCACTGAAAGCTGTTGCTAGCCAGCACCCTTCCTTGGAAGCGCTTTCACAGGCGCAGTAACACTGGGGCTTTGCGCTTCTCTACCCACCAAACGTCATGGTCCTTCTCTTTCCGTCTCGTAGACACGAGCTGAGAAATTGCAAACGTCGAGCAATTGCTCAGAGATGAAAAGTGCCAGCACTGAAAGCTGTTGCTAGCCAGCACCCTTCCTTGGAAGTGCTTTTGTAGGCCTAAGAACACTGGGGCTCTGGGCTTCTCTAGCCACCTCATCTTCTGCTCATCCTCTCGCGCACTCTAAAGAGAGCTCAGGTGAGAAATTGCAAACGTCGAGCAATTGCTCAGAGATGAAAAGTGCCAGCACTGAAAGCTGTTGCTAGCCAGCACCCTTCCTTGGAAGCGCTTTTGTAGGCCTAAGAACACTGGGGCTCTGGGCTTCTCTAGCCACCTCATCTTCTGCTCATCCTCTCGCGCACTCTAAAGAGAGCTCAGGTGAGAAATTGCAAACGTCGAGCAATTGCTCAGAGATGAAAAGTGCCAGCACTGAAAGCTGTTGCTAGCCAGCACCCTTCCTTGGAAGCGCTTTCACAGGCGCAGCAACACTGGGGCTTTGCGCTTCTCTAGCCACCAAACGTCACGGTCCTTCTCTTTCCGTCTCGTAGACACGAGCTGAGAAATTGCAAACGTCGAGCAATTGCTCAGAGAGGAAAAGTGCCAGCACTGAAAGCTGTTGCTAGCCAGCACCCTTCCTTGGAAGCGCTTTTGTAGGCCTAAGAACACTGGGGCTCTGGGCTTCTCTAGCCACCTCATCTTCTGCTCATCCTCTCGCGCACTGTAAAGAGAGCTCAGGTGAGAAATTGCAAACGTCGAGCAATTGATCAGAGAGGAAAAGTGCCAGCACTGAAAGCTGTTGCTAGCCAGCCCCCTTCCTTGGAAGCGCTTTCACAGGCGCAGCAACACTGGGGCTTTGCGCTTCTCTACTCACCAAACGTCACGGTCCTTCTCTTTCCGTCTCGTAGACACGAGCTGAGAAATTGCAAACGTCGAGCAATTGCTCAGAGATGAAAAGTGCCAGCACTGAAAGCTGTTGCTAGCCAGCACCCTTCCTTGGAAGCGCTTTTGTAGGCCTAAGCACACTGGGGCTCTGGGCTTCTCTAGCCACCTCATCTTCTGCTCATCCTCTCGCGCACTCTGAAGAGAGCTCAGGGGAGAAATTGCAAACGTCGAGCAATTGCTCAGAGATGAAAAGTGCCAGCACTGAAAGCTGTTGCTAGCCAGCACCCTTCCTTGGAAGCGCTTTCACAGGCAGAGCAACACTGGGGCTTTGTGCTTCTCTAGCCACCAAACGTCACGGTCCTTCTCTTTCCGTCTCGTAGACACGAGCTGAGAAATTGCAAACGTCGAGCAATTGCTCAGAGATGAAAAGTGCCAGCACTGAAAGCTGTTGCTAGCCAGCACCCTTCCTTGGAAGCGCTTTTGTAGGCCTAAGAACACTGGGGCTCTGGGCTTCTTTAGCCACCTCATCTTCTGCTCATCCTCTCGCGCACTGTAAAGAGAGCTCAGGTGAGAAATTGCAAACGTCGAGCAATTGATCAGAGAGGAAAAGTGCCAGCACTGAAAGCTGTTGCTAGCCAGCCCCCTTCCTTGGAAGCGCTTTCACAGGCGCAGCAACACTGGGGCTTTGCGCTTCTCTACTCACCAAACGTCACGGTCCTTCTCTTTCCGTCTCGTAGACACGAGCTGAGAAATTGCAAACGTCGAGCAATTGCTCAGAGATGAAAAGTGCCAGCACTGAAAGCTGTTGCTAGCCAGCACCCTTCCTTGGAAGCGCTTTTGTAGGCCTAAGCACACTGGGGCTCTGGGCTTCTCTAGCCACCTCATCTTCTGCTCATCCTCTCGCGCACTCTGAAGAGAGCTCAGGGGAGAAATTGCAAACGTCGAGCAATTGCTCAGAGATGAAAAGTGCCAGCACTGAAAGCTGTTGCTAGCCAGCACCCTTCCTTGGAAGCGCTTTCACAGGCAGAGCAACACTGGGGCTTTGTGCTTCTCTAGCCACCAAACGTCACGGTCCTTCTCTTTCCGTCTCGTAGACACGAGCTGAGAAATTGCAAACGTCGAGCAATTGCTCAGAGATGAAAAGTGCCAGCACTGAAAGCTGTTGCTAGCCAGCACCCTTCCTTGGAAGCGCTTTTGTAGGCCTAAGAACACTGGGGCTCTGGGCTTCTTTAGCCACCTAATATTCTGCTCATCCTCTCGCGCACTCTAAAGAGAGCTCAGGTGAGAAATTGCAAACGTCGAGCAATTGCTCAGAGATGAAAAGTGCCAGCACTGAAAGCTGTTGCTAGCCAGCACCCTTCCTTGGAAGCGCTTTTGTAGGCCTAAGAACACTGGGGCTCTGGGCTTCTTTAGCCACCTCATCTTCTGCTCATCCTCTCGCGCACTCTGAAGAGAGCTCAGGTGAGAAATTGCAAACGTCGAGCAATTGCTCAGAGATGAAAAGTGCCAGCACTGAAAGCTGTTGCTAGCCAGCACCCTTCCTTGGAAGCGCTTTCACAGGCGCAGTAACACTTGGGCTTTGCGCTTCTCTAGCCACCAAACATCACGGTCCTTCTCTTTCCCTCTCCTAGACACGAGCTGAGAAATTGCAAACGTCGAGCAATTGCTCAGAGATGAAAAGTGCCAGCACTGAAAGCTGTTGCTAGCCAGCACCCTTCCTTGGAAGCGCTTTTGTAGGCCTAAGAACACTGGGGCTCTGGGCTTCTCTAGCCACCTCATCTTCTGCTCATCCTCTCGTGCACTCTAAAGAGAGCTCAGGTGAGAAATTGCAAACGTTGAGCAATTGCTCAGAGATGAAAAGTGCCAGCACTGAAAGCTGTTGCTAGCCAGCACCCTTCCTTGGAAGCGCTTTCACAGGCGCAGCAACACTGGGGCTTTGCGCTTCTCTACCCACCAAACGTCACGGTCCTTCTCTTTCCGTCTCGTAGACACGAGCTGAGAAATTGCAAACGTCGAGCAATTGCTCAGAGAGGAAAAGTGCCAGCACTGGAAGCTGTTGCTAGCCAGCACCCTTCCTTGGAAGTGCTTTTGTAGGCCTAAGAACACTGGGGCTCTGGGCTTCTCTAGACACCTAATCTTCTGCTCATCCTTTCGTGCACTCTAAAGAGAGCTCAGGGGAGAAATTGCAAACGTCGAGCAATTGCTCAGAGATGAAAAGTGCCAGCACTGAAAGCTGTTGCTAGCCAGCACCCTTCCTTGGAAGCGCTTTCACAGGCGCAGTAACACTGGGGCTTTGCGCTTCTCTAGCCACCAAACGTCACGGTCCTTCTCTTTCCGTCTCGTAGACACGAGCTGAGAAATTGCAAACGTCGAGCAATTGCTCAGAGATGAAAAGTGCCAGCACTGAAAGCTGTTGCTAGCCAGCACCCTTCCTTGGAAGCGCTTTTGTAGGCCTAAGAACACTGGGGCTCTGGGCTTCTCTAGCCACCTCATCTTCTGCTCATCCTCTCGCGCACTCTGAAGAGAGCTCAGGTGAGAAATTGCAAACGTCGAGCAATTGCTCAGAGATGAAAAGTGCCAGCACTGAAAGCTGTTGCTAGCCAGCACCCTTCCTTGGAAGCGCTTCTGTAGCCCTTAGAACACTGGGGCTCTGGGCTTCTCTAGCCACCAAAAGTCACGGTCACTATCTCTCCGTCTCGTAGACACGAGCTGAGAAATTGCAAACGTCCAGCAATTGCTCAGAGATGAAAAGTGCCAGCACTGAAAGCTGTTGCTAGCCAGCACCCTTCCTTGGAAGCGCTTTCACAGGCGCTGTAACACTGGGGCTTTGCGCTTCTCTACCCACCAAACGTCACGGTCCTTCTCTTTCCGTCTCGTAGACACGAGCTGAGAAATTGCAAACGTCGAGCAATTGCTCAGAGATGAAAAGTGCCAGCACTGAAAGCTGTTGCTAGCCAGCACCCTTCCTTGGAAGTGCTTTTGTAGGCCTAAGAACACTGGGGCTCTGGGCTTCTCTAGCCACCTCATCTTCTGCTCATTCTCTCGCGCACTCTAAAGAGAGCTCAGGTGAGAAATTGCAAACGTCGAGCAATTGCTCAGAGAGGAAAAGTGCCAGCACTGAAAGCTGTTGCTAGCCAGCACCCTTCCTTGGAAGCGCTTTTGTAGGCCTAAGAACACTGGGGCTCTGGGCTTCTCTAGCCACCTCATCTTCTGCTCATCCTCTCGCGCACTCTAAAGAGAGCTCAGGTGAGAAATTGCAAACGTCGAGCAATTGCTCAGAGATGAAAAGTGCCAGCACTGAAAGCTGTTGCTAGCCAGCACCCTTCCTTGGAAGCGCTTTCACAGGCGCAGTAACACTTGGGCTTTGCGCTTCTCTAGCCACCAAACGTCACGGTCCTTCTCTTTCCCTCTCCTAGACACGAGCTGAGAAATTGCAAACGTCGAGCAATTGCTCAGAGATGAAAAGTGCCAGCACTGAAAGCTGTTGCTAGCCAGCACCCTTCCTTGGAAGCGCTTTTGTAGGCCTAAGAACACTGGGGCTCTGGGCTTCTCTAGCCACCTCATCTTCTGCTCATCCTCTCGTGCACTCTAAAGAGAGCTCAGGTGAGAAATTGCAAACGTTGAGCAATTGCTCAGAGATGAAAAGTGCCAGCACTGAAAGCTGTTGCTAGCCAGCACCCTTCCTTGGAAGCGCTTTCACAGGCGCAGCAACACTGGGGCTTTGCGCTTCTCTACCCACCAAACGTCACGGTCCTTCTCTTTCCGTCTCGTAGACACGAGCTGAGAAATTGCAAACGTCGAGCAATTGCTCAGAGAGGAAAAGTGCCAGCACTGGAAGCTGTTGCTAGCCAGCACCCTTCCTTGGAAGTGCTTTTGTAGGCCTAAGAACACTGGGGCTCTGGGCTTCTTTAGCCACCTAATCTTCTGCTCATCCTTTCGTGCACTCTAAAGAGAGCTCAGGGGAGAAATTGCAAACGTCGAGCAATTGCTCAGAGATGAAAAGTGCCAGCACTGAAAGCTGTTGCTAGCCAGCACCCTTCCTTGGAAGCGCTTTCACAGGCGCAGTAACACTGGGGCTTTGCGCTTCTCTAGCCACCAAACGTCACGGTCCTTCTCTTTCCGTCTCGTAGACACGAGCTGAGAAATTGCAAACGTCGAGCAATTGCTCAGAGATGAAAAGTGCCAGCACTGAAAGCTGTTGCTAGCCAGCACCCTTCCTTGGAAGCGCTTTTGTAGGCCTAAGAACACTGGGGCTCTGGGCTTCTCTAGCCACCTCATCTTCTGCTCATCCTCTCGCGCACTCTGAAGAGAGCTCAGGTGAGAAATTGCAAACGTCGAGCAATTGCTCAGAGATGAAAAGTGCCAGCACTGAAAGCTGTTGCTAGCCAGCACCCTTCCTTGGAAGCGCTTCTGTAGCCCTTAGAACACTGGGGCTCTGGGCTTCTCTAGCCACCAAAAGTCACGGTCACTATCTCTCCGTCTCGTGGACACGAGCTGAGAAATTGCAAACGTCGAGCAATTGCTCAGAGATGAAAAGTGCCAGCACTGAAAGCTGTTGCTAGCCAGCACCCTTCCTTGGAAGCGCTTTCACAGGCGCTGTAACACTGGGGCTTTGCGCTTCTCTACCCACCAAACGTCACGGTCCTTCTCTTTCCGTCTCGTAGACAAGAGCTGAGAAATTGCAAACGTCGAGCAATTGCTCAGAGATGAAAAGTGCCAGCACTGAAAGCTGTTGCTAGCCAGCACCCTTCCTTGGAAGCGCTTCTGTAGCCCTTAGAACACTGGGGCTCTGGGCTTCTCTAGCCACCAAAAGTCACGGTCACTATCTCTCCATCTCGTAGACACGAGCTGAGAAATTGCAAACGTCGAGCAATTGCTCAGAGATGAAAAGTGCCAGCACTGAAAGCTGTTGCTAGCCAGCACCCTTCCTTGGAAGCGCTTTCACAGGCGCAGTAGCACTGGGGCTTTGCGCTTCTCTAGCCACCAAACGTCACGGTCCTTCTCTTTCCGTCTCGTAGACACGAGCTGAGAAATTGCAAACGTCGAGCAATTGCTCAGAGAGGAAAAGTGCCAGCACTGAAAGCTGTTGCTAGCCAGCCCCCTTCCTTGGAAGCGCTTTTGTAGGCCTAAGAACAGTGGGGCTCTGGGCTTCTCTAGCCACCTCATCTTCTGCTCATCCTCTCGCGCACTCTAAAGAGAGCTCAGGTGAGAAATTGCAAACGTCGAGCAATTGCTCAGAGATGAAAAGTGCCAGCACTGAAAGCTGTTGCTAGCCAGCACCCTTCCTTGGAAGTGCTTTTGTAGGCCTAAGAACACTGGGGCTCTGGGCTTCTCTAGCCACCTCATCTTCTGCTCATCCTCTCGCGCACTCTAAAGAGAGCTCAGGTGAGAAATTGCAAACGTCGAGCAATTGCTCAGAGATGAAAAGTGCCAGCACTGAAAGCTGTTGCTAGCCAGCACCCTTCCTTGGAAGCGCTTTTGTAGGCCTAAGAACACTGGGGCTCTGGGCTTCTCTAGCCACCTCATCTTCTGCTCATCCTCTCGCGCACTCTAAAGAGAGCTCAGGTGAGAAATTGCAAACGTCGAGCAATTGCTCAGAGATGAAAAGTGCCAGCACTGAAAGCTCTTGCTAGCCAGCACCCTTCCTTGGAAGCGCTTTCACAGGCGCAGCAACACTGGGGCTTTGCGCTTCTCTAGCCACCAAACGTCACGGTCATTCTCTTTCCGTCTCGTAGACACGAGCTGAGAAATTGCAAACGTCGATCAATTGCTCAGAGAGGAAAAGTGCCAGCACTGAAAGCTGTTGCTAGCCAGCACCCTTCCTTGGAAGCGCTTTTGTAGGCCTAAGAACACTGGGGCTCTGGGCTTCTCTAGCCACCTCATCTTCTGCTCATCCTCTCGCGCACTCTAAAGAGAGCTCAGGTGAGAAATTGCAAACGTCGAGCAATTGCTCAGAGATGAAAAGTGCCAGCACTGAAAGCTGTTGCTAGCCAGCACCCTTCCTTGGAAGCGCTTTCACAGGCGCAGTAACACTGGGGCTTTGCGCTTCTCTACCCACCAAACGTCACGGTCATTCTCTTTCCGTCTCGTAGACACGAGCTGAGAAATTGCAAACGTCGAGCAATTGCTCAGAGATGAAAAGTGCCAGCACTGAAAGCTGTTGCTAGCCAGCACCCTTCCTTGGAAGCGCTTTCACAGGCGCAGTAACACTGGGGCTTTGCGCTTCTCTAGCCACCAAACGTCACGGTCATTCTCTTTCCGTCTCGTAGACACGAGCTGAGAAATTGCAAACGTCGAGCAATTGCTCAGAGATGAAAAGTGCCAGCACTGAAAGCTGTTGCTAGCCAGCCCCCTTCCTTGGAAGCGCTTTTGTAGGCCTAAGAACAGTGGGGCTCTGGGCTTCTCTAGCCACCTCATCTTCTGCTCATCCTCTCGCGCACTCTAAAGAGAGCTCAGGTGAGAAATTGCAAACGTCGAGCAATTGCTCAGAGATGAAAAGTGCCAGCACTGAAAGCTGTTGCTAGCCAGCACCCTTCCTTGGAAGCGCTTTCACAGGCGCAGTAACACTGGGGCTTTGCGCTTCTCTACCCACCAAACGTCACGGTCCTTCTCTTTCCGTCTCGTAGACACGAGCTGAGAAATTGCAAACGTCGAGCAATTGCTCAGAGATGAAAAGTGCCAGCACTGAAAGCTGTTGCTAGCCAGCACCCTTCCTTGGAAGTGCTTTTGTAGGCCTAAGAAGACTGGGGCTCTGGGCTTCTCTAGCCACCTCATCTTCTGCTCATCCTCTCGCGCACTCTAAAGAGAGCTCAGGTGAGAAATTGCAAACGTCGAGCAATTGCTCAGAGATGAAAAGTGCCAGCACTGAAAGCTGTTGCTAGCCAGCACCCTTCCTTGGAAGCGCTTTTGTAGGCCTAAGAACACTGGGGCTCTGGGCTTCTCTAGCCACCTCATCTTCTGCTCATCCTCTCGCGCACTCTAAAGAGAGCTCAGGTGAGAAATTGCAAACGTCGAGCAATTGCTCAGAGATGAAAAGTGCCAGCACTGAAAGCTGTTGCTAGCCAGCACCCTTCCTTGGAAGCGCTTTCACAGGCGCAGCAACACTGGGGCTTTGCGCTTCTCTAGCCACCAAACGTCACGGTCCTTCTCTTTCCGTCTCGTAGACACGAGCTGAGAAATTGCAAACGTCGAGCAATTGCTCAGAGAGGAAAAGTGCCAGCACTGAAAGCTGTTGCTAGCCAGCACCCTTCCTTGGAAGCGCTTTTGTAGGCCTAAGAACACTGGGGCTCTGGGCTTCTCTAGCCACCTCATCTTCTGCTCATCCTCTCGCGCACTGTAAAGAGAGCTCAGGTGAGAAATTGCAAACGTCGAGCAATTGCTCAGAGAGGAAAAGTGCCAGCACTGAAAGCTGTTGCTAGCCAGCCCCCTTCCTTGGAAGCGCTTTCACAGGCGCAGCAACACTGGGGCTTTGCGCTTCTCTACTCACCAAACGTCACGGTCCTTCTCTTTCCGTCTCGTAGACACGAGCTGAGAAATTGCAAACGTCGAGCAATTGCTCAGAGATGAAAAGTGCCAGCACTGAAAGCTGTTGCTAGCCAGCACCCTTCCTTGGAAGCGCTTTTGTAGGCCTAAGCACACTGGGGCTCTGGGCTTCTCTAGCCACCTCATCTTCTGCTCATCCTCTCGCGCACTCTGAAGAGAGCTCAGGGGAGAAATTGCAAACGTCGAGCAATTGCTCAGAGATGAAAAGTGCCAGCACTGAAAGCTGTTGCTAGCCAGCACCCTTCCTTGGAAGCGCTTTCACAGGCAGAGCAACACTGGGGCTTTGCACTTCTCTAGCCACCAAACGTCACGGTCCTTCTCTTTCCGTCTCGTAGACACGAGCTGAGAAATTGCAAACGTCGAGCAATTGCTCAGAGATGAAAAGTGCCAGCACTGAAAGCTGTTGCTAGCCAGCACCCTTCCTTGGAAGCGCTTTTGTAGGCCTAAGAACACTGGGGCTCTGGGCTTCTCTAGCCACCTAATATTCTGCTCATCCTCTCGCGCACTCTAAAGAGAGCTCAGGTGAGAAATTGCAAACGTCGAGCAATTGCTCAGAGATGAAAAGTGCCAGCACTGAAAGCTGTTGCTAGCCAGCACCCTTCCTTGGAAGCGCTTTAGTAGGCCTAAGAACACTGGGGCTCTGGGCTTCTTTAGCCACCTCATCTTCTGCTCATCCTCTCGCGCACTCTGAAGAGAGCTCAGGTGAGAAATTGCAAACGTCGAGCAATTGCTCAGAGATGAAAAGTGCCAGCACTGAAAGCTGTTGCTAGCCAGCACCCTTCCTTGGAAGCGCTTTCACAGGCGCAGTAGCACTGGGGCTTTGCGCTTCTCTAGCCACCAAACGTCACGGTCCTTCTCTTTCCGTCTCGTAGACACGAGCTGAGAAATTGCAAACGTCGAACAATTGCTCAGAGAGGAAAAGTGCCAGCACTGAAAGCTGTTGCTAGCCAGCCCCCTTCCTTGGAAGCGCTTTTGTAGGCCTAAGAACAGTGGGGCTCTGGGCTTCTCTAGCCACCTCATCTTCTGCTCATCCTCTCGCGCACTCTAAAGAGAGCTCAGGTGAGAAATTGCAAACGTCGAGCAATTGCTCAGAGATGAAAAGTGCCAGCACTGAAAGCTGTTGCTAGCCAGCACCCTTCCTTGGAAGTGCTTTTGTAGGCCTAAGAACACTGGGGCTCTGGGCTTCTCTAGCCACCTCATCTTCTGCTCATCCTCTCGCGCACTCTAAAGAGAGCTCAGGTGAGAAATTGCAAACGTCGAGCAATTGCTCAGAGATGAAAAGTGCCAGCACTGAAAGCTGTTGCTAGCCAGCACCCTTCCTTGGAAGCGCTTTTGTAGGCCTAAGAACACTGGGGCTCTGGGCTTCTCTAGCCACCTCATCTTCTGCTCATCCTCTCGCGCACTCTAAAGAGAGCTCAGGTGAGAAATTGCAAACGTCGAGCAATTGCTCAGAGATGAAAAGTGCCAGCACTGAAAGCTGTTGCTAGCCAGCACCCTTCCTTGGAAGCGCTTTTGTAGGCCTAAGAACACTGGGGCTCTGGGCTTCTCTAGCCACCTCATCTTCTGCTCATCCTCTCGCGCACTCTAAAGAGAGCTCAGGTGAGAAATTGCAAACGTCGAGCAATTGCTCAGAGATGAAAAGTGCCAGCACTGAAAGCTGTTGCTAGCCAGCACCCTTCCTTGGAAGCGCTTTTGTAGGCCTAAGAACACTGGGGCTCTGGGCTTCTCTAGCCACCTCATCTTCTGCTCATCCTCTCGCGCACTCTAAAGAGAGCTCAGGTGAGAAATTGCAAACGTCGAGCAATTGCTCAGAGATGAAAAGTGCCAGCACTGAAAGCTCTTGCTAGCCAGCACCCTTCCTTGGAAGCGCTTTCACAGGCGCAGCAACACTGGGGCTTTGCGCTTCTCTAGCCACCAAACGTCACGGTCATTCTCTTTCCGTCTCGTAGACACGAGCTGAGAAATTGCAAACGTCGATCAATTGCTCAGAGAGGAAAAGTGCCAGCACTGAAAGCTGTTGCTAGCCAGCACCCTTCCTTGGAAGCGCTTTTGTAGGCCTAAGAACACTGGGGCTCTGGGCTTCTCTAGCCACCTCATCTTCTGCTCATCCTCTCGCGCACTCTAAAGAGAGCTCAGGTGAGAAATTGCAAACGTCGAGCAATTGCTCAGAGATGAAAAGTGCCAGCACTGAAAGCTGTTGCTAGCCAGCACCCTTCCTTGGAAGCGCTTTCACAGGCGCAGTAACACTGGGGCTTTGCGCTTCTCTACCCACCAAACGTCACGGTCATTCTCTTTCCGTCTCGTAGACACGAGCTGAGAAATTGCAAACGTCGAGCAATTGCTCAGAGATGAAAAGTGCCAGCACTGAAAGCTCTTGCTAGCCAGTACCCTTCCTTGGAAGCGCTTTCACAGGCGCAGTAACACTGGGGCTTTGCGCTTCTCTAGCCACCAAACGTCACGGTCCTTCTCTTTCCGTCTCGTAGACAAGAGCTGAGAAATTGCAAACGTCGAGCAATTGCTCAGAGATGAAAAGTGCCAGCACTGAAAGCTGTTGCTAGCCAGCACCCTTCCTTGGAAGCGCTTTTGTAGGCCTAAGAACACTGGGGCTCTGGGCTTCTCTAGCCACCAAAAGTCACGGTCACTATCTCTCCATCTCGTAGACACGAGCTGAGAAATTGCAAACGTCGAGCAATTGCTCAGAGATGAAAAGTGCCAGCACTGAAAGCTGTTGCTAGCCAGCACCCTTCCTTGGAAGCGCTTTCACAGGCGCAGTAACACTGGGGCTTTGCGCTTCTCTAGCCACCAAACGTCACGGTCATTCTCTTTCCGTCTCGTAGACACGAGCTGAGAAATTGCAAACGTCGAGCAATTGCTCAGAGATGAAAAGTGCCAGCACTGAAAGCTGTTGCTAGCCAGCCCCCTTCCTTGGAAGCGCTTTTGTAGGCCTAAGAACAGTGGGGCTCTGGGCTTCTCTAGCCACCTCATCTTCTGCTCATCCTCTCGCGCACTCTAAAGAGAGCTCAGGTGAGAAATTGCAAACGTCGAGCAATTGCTCAGAGATGAAAAGTGCCAGCACTGAAAGCTGTTGCTAGCCAGCACCCTTCCTTGGAAGCGCTTTCACAGGCGCAGTAACACTGGGGCTTTGCGCTTCTCTACCCACCAAACGTCACGGTCCTTCTCTTTCCGTCTCGTAGACACGAGCTGAGAAATTGCAAACGTCGAGCAATTGCTCAGAGATGAAAAGTGCCAGCACTGAAAGCTGTTGCTAGCCAGCACCCTTCCTTGGAAGTGCTTTTGTAGGCCTAAGAACACTGGGGCTCTGGGCTTCTCTAGCCACCTCATCTTCTGCTCATCCTCTCGCGCACTCTAAAGAGAGCTCAGGTGAGAAATTGCAAACGTCGAGCAATTGCTCAGAGATGAAAAGTGCCAGCACTGAAAGCTGTTGCTAGCCAGCACCCTTCCTTGGAAGCGCTTTTGTAGGCCTAAGAACACTGGGGCTCTGGGCTTCTCTAGCCACCTCATCTTCTGCTCATCCTCTCGCGCACTCTAAAGAGAGCTCAGGTGAGAAATTGCAAACGTCGAGCAATTGCTCAGAGATGAAAAGTGCCAGCACTGAAAGCTGTTGCTAGCCAGCACCCTTCCTTGGAAGCGCTTTCACAGGCGCAGCAACACTGGGGCTTTGCGCTTCTCTAGCCACCAAACGTCACGGTCCTTCTCTTTCCGTCTCGTAGACACGAGCTGAGAAATTGCAAACGTCGAGCAATTGCTCAGAGAGGAAAAGTGCCAGCACTGAAAGCTGTTGCTAGCCAGCACCCTTCCTTGGAAGCGCTTTTGTAGGCCTAAGAACACTGGGGCTCTGGGCTTCTCTAGCCACCTCATCTTCTGCTCATCCTCTCGCGCACTGTAAAGAGAGCTCAGGTGAGAAATTGCAAACGTCGAGCAATTGATCAGAGAGGAAAAGTGCCAGCACTGAAAGCTGTTGCTAGCCAGCCCCCTTCCTTGGAAGCGCTTTCACAGGCGCAGCAACACTGGGGCTTTGCGCTTCTCTACTCACCAAACGTCACGGTCCTTCTCTTTCCGTCTCGTAGACACGAGCTGAGAAATTGCAAACGTCGAGCAATTGCTCAGAGATGAAAAGTGCCAGCACTGAAAGCTGTTGCTAGCCAGCACCCTTCCTTGGAAGCGCTTTTGTAGGCCTAAGCACACTGGGGCTCTGGGCTTCTCTAGCCACCTCATCTTCTGCTCATCCTCTCGCGCACTCTGAAGAGAGCTCAGGGGAGAAATTGCAAACGTCGAGCAATTGCTCAGAGATGAAAAGTGCCAGCACTGAAAGCTGTTGCTAGCCAGCACCCTTCCTTGGAAGCGCTTTCACAGGCAGAGCAACACTGGGGCTTTGTGCTTCTCTAGCCACCAAACGTCACGGTCCTTCTCTTTCCGTCTCGTAGACACGAGCTGAGAAATTGCAAACGTCGAGCAATTGCTCAGAGAGGAAAAGTGCCAGCACTGAAAGCTGTTGCTAGCCAGCACCCTTCCTTGGAAGCGCTTTTGTAGGCCTAAGAACACTGGGGCTCTGGGCTTCTCTAGCCACCTAATATTCTGCTCATCCTCTCGCGCACTCTAAAGAGAGCTCAGGTGAGAAATTGCAAACGTCGAGCAATTGCTCAGAGATGAAAAGTGCCAGCACTGAAAGCTGTTGCTAGCCAGCACCCTTCCTTGGAAGCGCTTTAGTAGGCCTAAGAACACTGGGGCTCTGGGCTTCTTTAGCCACCTCATCTTCTGCTCATCCTCTCGCGCACTCTGAAGAGAGCTCAGGTGAGAAATTGCAAACGTCGAGCAATTGCTCAGAGATGAAAAGTGCCAGCACTGAAAGCTGTTGCTAGCCAGCACCCTTCCTTGGAAGCGCTTTCACAGGCGCAGTAACACTTGGGCTTTGCGCTTCTCTAGCCACCAAACATCACGGTCCTTCTCTTTCCGTCTCGTAGACACGAGCTGAGAAATTGCAAACGTCGAGCAATTGCTCAGAGATGAAAAGTGCCAGCACTGAAAGCTGTTGCTAGCCAGCACCCTTCCTTGGAAGCGCTTTTGTAGGCCTAAGAACACTGGGGCTCTGGGCTTCTCTAGCCACCTCATCTTCTGTTCATCCTCTCGCGCACTCTAAAGAGAGCTCAGGTGAGAAATTGCAAACGTTGAGCAATTGCTCAGAGATGAAAAGTGCCAGCACTGAAAGCTGTTGCTAGCCAGCACCCTTCCTTGGAAGCGCTTTCACAGGCGCAGCAACACTGGGGCTTTGCGCTTCTCTACCCACCAAACGTCACGGTCCTTCTCTTTCCGTCTCGTAGACACGAGCTGAGAAATTGCAAACGTCGAGCAATTGCTCAGAGAGGAAAAGTGCCAGCACTGGAAGCTGTTGCTAGCCAGCACCCTTCCTTGGAAGTGCTTTTGTAGGCCTAAGAACACTGGGGCTCTGGGCTTCTCTAGACACCTAATCTTCTGCTCATCCTTTCGTGCACTCTAAAGAGAGCTCAGGGGAGAAATTGCAAACGTCGAGCAATTGCTCAGAGATGAAAAGTGCCAGCACTGAAAGCTGTTGCTAGCCAGCACCCTTCCTTGGAAGCGCTTTCACAGGCGCAGTAACACTGGGGCTTTGCGCTTCTCTAGCCACCAAACGTCACGGTCCTTCTCTTTCCGTCTCCTAGACACGAGCTGAGAAATTGCAAACGTCGAGCAATTGCTCAGAGAAGAAAAGTGCCAGCACTGAAAGCTCTTGCTAGCCAGCACCCTTCCTTGGAAGCGCTTTCACAGGCGCAGTAACACTGGGGCTTTGCGCTTCTCTAGCCACCAAACGTCACGGTCCTTCTCTTTCCGTCTCGTAGACACGAGCTGAGAAATTGCAAACGTCGAGCAATTGCTCAGAGATGAAAAGTGCCAGCACTGAAAGCTGTTGCTAGCCAGCACCCTTCCTTGGAAGTGCTTTTGTAGGCCTAAGAACACTGGGGCTCTGGGCTTCTCTAGCCACCTCATCTTCTGCTCATCCTCTCGCGCACTCTAAAGAGAGCTCAGGTGAGAAATTGCAAACGTCGAGCAATTGCTCAGAGATGAAAAGTTCCAGCACTGAAAGCTGTTGCTAGCCAGCACCCTTCCTTGGAAGCGCTTTTGTAGGCCTAAGAACACTGGGGCTCTGGCCTTCTCTAGACACCTCATCTTCTGCTCATCCTCTCGCGCACTCTGAAGAGAGCTCAGGGGAGAAATTGCAAACGTCGATCAATTGCTCAGAGATGAAAAGTGCCAGCACTGAAAGCTGTTGCTAGCCAGCACCCTTCCTTGGAAGCGCTTTCACAGGCGCAGTAACACTGGGGCTTTGCGCTTCTCTAGCCACCAAACGTCACGGTCCTTCTCTTTCCGTCTCGTAGACACGAGCTGAGAAATTGCAAACGTCGAGCAATTGCTCAGAGATGAAAAGTGCCAGCACTGAAAGCTCTTGCTAGCCAGCACCCTTCCTTGGAAGCGCTTTTGTAGGCCTAAGAACACTGGGGCTCTGGGCTTCTCTAGCCACCTCATCTTCTGCTCATCCTCTCGCGCACTCTGAAGAGAGCTCAGGTGAGAAATTGCAAACGTCGAGCAATTGCTCAGAGATGAAAAGTGCCAGCACTGAAAGCTGTTGCTAGCCAGCACCCTTCCTTGGAAGCGCTTCTCTAGCCCTTAGAACACTGGGGCTCTGGGCTTCTCTAGCCACCAAAAGTAACGGTCACTATCTCTCCATCTCGTAGACACGAGGTGAGAAATTGCAAACGTCGAGCAATTGCTCAGAGATGAAAAGTGCCAGCACTGCAAGCTGTTGCTAGCCAGCACCCTTCCTTGGAAGCGCTTTCACAGGCGCAGTAACACTGGGGCTTTGCGCTTTTCTAGCCACCAAACGTCACGGTCATTCTCTTTCCGTCTCGTAGACACGAGCTGAGAAATTGCAAACGTCGAGCAATTGCTCAGAGAGGAAAAGTGCCAGCACTGAAAGCTGTTGCTAGCCAGCCCCCTTCCTTGGAAGCGCTTTTGTAGGCCTAAGAACAGTGGGGCTCTGGGCTTCTCTAGCCACCTCATCTTCTGCTCATCCTCTCGCGCACTCTAAAGAGAGCTCAGGTGAGAAATTGCAAACGTCGAGCAATTGCTCAGAGATGAAAAGTGCCAGCACTGAAAGCTGTTGCTAGCCAGCACCCTTCCTTGGAAGCGCTTTCACAGGCGCAGCAACACTGGGGCTTTGCGCTTCTCTAGCCACCAAACGTCACGGTCCTTCTCTTTCCGTCTCGTAGACACGAGCTGAGAAATTGCAAACGTCGAGCAATTGCTCAGAGATGAAAAGTGCCAGCACTGAAAGCTGTTGCTAGCCAGCACCCTTCCTTGGAAGCGCTTTCACAGGCGCAGCAACACTGGGGATTTGTGCTTCTCTACCCACCAAACGTCACGGTCCTTCTCTTTCCGTCTCGTAGACACGAGCTGAGAAATTGCAAACGTTGAGCAATTGCTCAGAGATGAAAAGTGCCAGCACTGAAAGCTGTTGCTAGCCAGCACCCTTCCTTGGAAGCGCTTTTGTAGGCCTAAGAACACTGGGGCTCTGGGCTTCTCTAGCCACCTCATCTTCTGCTCATCCTCTCGCGCAGTCTAAAGAGAGCTCAGGGGAGAAATTGCAAACGTCGAGCAATTGCTCAGAGATGAAAAGTGCCAGCACTGAAAGCTCTTGCTAGCCAGCACCCTTCCTTGGAAGCGCTTTCACAGGCGCAGCAACACTGGGGATTTGCGCTTCTCTACCCACCAAACGTCACGGTCCTTCTCTTTCCGTCTCGTAGACACGAGCTGAGAAATTGCAAACGTTGAGCAATTGCTCAGAGATGAAAAGTGCCAGCACTGAAAGCTCTTGCTAGCCAGCACCCTTCCTTGGAAGCGCTTTTGTAGGCCTAAGAACACTGGGGCTCTGGGCTTCTCTAGCCACCTCATCTTCTGCTCATCCTCTCGCGCACTCTGAAGAGAGCTCAGGGGAGAAATTGCAAACGTCGAGCAATTGCTCAGAGATGAAAAGTGCCAGCACTGAAAGCTGTTGCTAGCCAGCACCCTTCCTTGGAAGCGCTTTTGTAGGCCTAAGAACACTGGGGCTCTGGGCTTCTCTAGCCACCTCATCTTCTGCTCATCCTCTCGCGCACTCTAAAGAGAGCTCAGGTGAGAAATTGCAAACGTCGAGCAATTGCTCAGAGATGAAAAGTGCCAGCACTGAAAGCTGTTGCTAGCCAGCACCCTTCCTTGGAAGCGCTTTTGTAGGCCTAAGAACACTGGGGCTCTGGGCTTCTCTAGCCACCTCATCTTCTGCTCATCCTCTCGCGCACTCTAAAGAGAGCTCAGGTGAGAAATTGCAAACGTCGAGCAATTGCTCAGAGATGAAAAGTGCCAGCACTGAAAGCTGTTGCTAGCCAGCACCCTTCCTTGGAAGCGCTTTCACAGGCGCAGCAACACTGGGGCTTTGCGCTTCTCTAGCCACCAAACGTCACGGTCCTTCTCTTTCCGTCTCGTAGACACGAGCTGAGAAATTGCAAACGTCGATCAATTGCTCAGAGAGGAAAAGTGCCAGCACTGAAAGCTGTTGCTAGCCAGCACCCTTCCTTGGAAGCGCTTTTGTAGGCCTAAGAACACTGGGGCTCTGGGCTTCTCTAGCCACCTCATCTTCTGCTCATCCTCTCGCGCACTCTAAAGAGAGCTCAGGGGAGAAATTGCAAACGTCGAGCAATTGATCAGAGAGGAAAAGTGCCAGCACTGAAAGCTGTTGCTAGCCAGCCCCCTTCCTTGGAAGCGCTTTCACAGGCGCAGCAACACTGGGGCTTTGCGCTTCTCTACTCACCAAACGTCACGGTCCTTCTCTTTCCGTCTCGTAGACACGAGCTGAGAAATTGCAAACGTCGAGCAATTGCTCAGAGATGAAAAGTGCCAGCACTGAAAGCTGTTGCTAGCCAGCACCCTTCCTTGGAAGCGCTTTTGTAGGCCTAAGCACACTGGGGCTCTGGGCTTCTCTAGCCACCTCATCTTCTGCTCATCCTCTCGCGCACTCTGAAGAGAGCTCAGGGGAGAAATTGCAAACGTCGAGCAATTGCTCAGAGAGGAAAAGTGCCAGCACTGAAAGCTGTTGCTAGCCAGCACCCTTCCTTGGAAGCGCTTTTGTAGGCCTAAGAACACTGGGGCTCTGGGCTTCTTTAGCCACCTCATCTTCTGCTCATCCTCTCGCGCACTCTGAAGAGAGCTCAGGGGAGAAATTGCAAACGTCGAGCAATTGCTCAGAGATGAAAAGTGCCAGCACTGAAAGCTGTTGCTAGCCAGCACCCTTCCTTGGAAGCGCTTTCACAGGCGCAGTAACACTTGGGCTTTGCGCTTCTCTAGCCACCAAACATCACGGTCCTTCTCTTTCCCTCTCCTAGACACGAGCTGAGAAATTGCAAACGTCGAGCAATTGCTCAGAGATGAAAAGTGCCAGCACTGAAAGCTGTTGCTAGCCAGCACCCTTCCTTGGAAGCGCTTTCACAGGCGCAGTAACACTGGGGCTTTGTGCTTCTCTAGCCACCAAACGTCACGGTCACTATCTCTCCGTCTCGTAGACACGAGCTGAGAAATTGCAAACGTCGAGCAATTGCTCAGAGATGAAAAGTGCCAGCACTGAAAGCTGTTGCTAGCCAGCACCCTTCCTTGGAAGCGCTTTTGTAGGCCTAAGAACACTGGGGCTCTGGGCTTCTCTAGCCACCTCATCTTCTGCTCATCCTCTCGTGCACTCTAAAGAGAGCTCAGGTGAGAAATTGCAAACGTTGAGCAATTGCTCAGAGATGAAAAGTGCCAGCACTGAAAGCTGTTGCTAGCCAGCACCCTTCCTTGGAAGCGCTTTCACAGGCGCAGCAACACTGGGGCTTTGCGCTTCTCTACCCACCAAACGTCACGGTCCTTCTCTTTCCGTCTCGTAGACACGAGCTGAGAAATTGCAAACGTCGAGCAATTGCTCAGAGAGGAAAAGTGCCAGCACTGGAAGCTGTTGCTAGCCAGCACCCTTCCTTGGAAGTGCTTTTGTAGGCCTAAGAACACTGGGGCTCTGGGCTTCTCTAGACACCTAATCTTCTGCTCATCCTTTCGTGCACTCTAAAGAGAGCTCAGGGGAGAAATTGCAAACGTCGAGCAATTGCTCAGAGATGAAAAGTGCCAGCACTGAAAGCTGTTGCTAGCCAGCACCCTTCCTTGGAAGCGCTTTCACAGGCGCAGTAACACTGGGGCTTTGCGCTTCTCTAGCCACCAAACGTCACGGTCCTTCTCTTTCCGTCTCCTAGACACGAGCTGAGAAATTGCAAACGTCGAGCAATTGCTCAGAGATGAAAAGTGCCAGCACTGAAAGCTGTTGCTAGCCAGCACCCTTCCTTGGAAGCGCTTTTGTAGGCCTAAGAACACTGGGGCTCTGGGCTTCTCTAGCCACCTCATCTTCTGCTCATCCTCTCGCGCACTCTGAAGAGAGCTCAGGTGAGAAATTGCAAACGTCGAGCAATTGCTCAGAGATGAAAAGTGCCAGCACTGAAAGCTGTTGCTAGCCAGCACCCTTCCTTGGAAGCGCTTCTGTAGCCCTTAGAACACTGGGGCTCTGGGCTTCTCTAGCCACCAAAAGTCACGGTCACTATCTCTCCGTCTCGTAGACACGAGCTGAGAAATTGCAAACGTCGAGCAATTGCTCAGAGATGAAAAGTGCCAGCACTGAAAGCTGTTGCTAGCCAGCACCCTTCCTTGGAAGCGCTTTCACAGGCGCTGTAACACTGGGGCTTTGCGCTTCTCTACCCACCAAACGTCACGGTCATTCTCTTTCCGTCTCGTAGACACGAGCTGAGAAATTGCAAACGTCGAGCAATTGCTCAGAGAGGAAAAGTGCCAGCACTGAAAGCTGTTGCTAGCCAGCCCCCTTCCTTGGAAGCGCTTTTGTAGGCCTAAGAACACTGGGGCTCTGGGCTTCTCTAGCCACCTCATCTTCTGCTCATCCTCTCGCGCACTCTAAAGAGAGCTCAGGTGAGAAATTGCAAACGTCGAGCAATTGCTCAGAGATGAAAAGTGCCAGCACTGAAAGCTGTTGCTAGCCAGCACCCTTCCTTGGAAGCGCTTTTGTAGGCCTAAGAACACTGGGGCTCTGGGCTTCTCTAGACACCTCATCTTCTGCTCATCCTCTCGCGCACTCTGAAGAGAGCTCAGGGGAGAAATTGCAAACGTCGATCAATTGCTCAGAGATGAAAAGTGCCAGCACTGAAAGCTGTTGCTAGCCAGCACCCTTCCTTGGAAGCGCTTTCACAGGCGCAGTAACACTGGGGCTTTGCGCTTCTCTAGCCACCAAACGTCACGGTCCTTCTCTTTCCGTCTCGTAGACAAGAGCTGAGAAATTGCAAACGTCGAGCAATTGCTCAGAGATGAAAAGTGCCAGCACTGAAAGCTGTTGCTAGCCAGCACCCTTCCTTGGAAGCGCTTCTGTAGCCCTTAGAACACTGGGGCTCTGGGCTTCTCTAGCCACCAAAAGTCACGGTCACTATCTCTCCATCTCGTAGACACGAGCTGAGAAATTGCAAACGTCGAGCAATTGCTCAGAGATGAAAAGTGCCAGCACTGAAAGCTGTTGCTAGCCAGCACCCTTCCTTGGAAGCGCTTTCACAGGCGCAGTAGCACTGGGGCTTTGCGCTTCTCTAGCCACCAAACGTCACGGTCATTCTCTTTCCGTCTCGTAGACACGAGCTGAGAAATTGCAAACGTCGAGCAATTGCTCAGAGAGGAAAAGTGCCAGCACTGAAAGCTGTTGCTAGCCAGCACCCTTCCTTGGAAGCGCTTTTGTAGGCCTAAGAACACTGGGGCTCTGGGCTTCTCTAGCCACCTCATCTTCTGCTCATCCTCTCGCGCACTCTAAAGAGAGCTCAGGTGAGAAATTGCAAACGTCGAGCAATTGCTCAGAGATGAAAAGTGCCAGCACTGAAAGCTGTTGCTAGCCAGCACCCTTCCTTGGAAGCGCTTTCACAGGCGCAGCAACACTGGGGCTTTGCGCTTCTCTAGCCACCAAACGTCACGGTCATTCTCTTTCCGTCTCGTAGACACGAGCTGAGAAATTGCAAACGTCGATCAATTGCTCAGAGAGGAAAAGTGCCAGCACTGAAAGCTGTTGCTAGCCAGCACCCTTCCTTGGAAGCGCTTTTGTAGGCCTAAGAACACTGGGGCTCTGGGCTTCTCTAGCCACCTCATCTTCTGCTCATCCTCTCGCGCACTCTAAAGAGAGCTCAGGTGAGAAATTGCAAACGTCGAGCAATTGCTCAGAGATGAAAAGTGCCAGCACTGAAAGCTGTTGCTAGCCAGCACCCTTCCTTGGAAGCGCTTTCACAGGCGCAGTAACACTGGGGCTTTGCGCTTCTCTACCCACCAAACGTCACGGTCATTCTCTTTCCGTCTCGTAGACACGAGCTGAGAAATTGCAAACGTCGAGCAATTGCTCAGAGATGAAAAGTGCCAGCACTGAAAGCTCTTGCTAGCCAGTACCCTTCCTTGGAAGCGCTTTCACAGGCGCAGTAACACTGGGGCTTTGCGCTTCTCTAGCCACCAAACGTCACGGTCCTTCTCTTTCCGTCTCGTAGACAAGAGCTGAGAAATTGCAAACGTCGAGCAATTGCTCAGAGATGAAAAGTGCCAGCACTGAAAGCTGTTGCTAGCCAGCACCCTTCCTTGGAAGCGCTTCTGTAGCCCTTAGAACACTGGGGCTCTGGGCTTCTCTAGCCACCAAAAGTCACGGTCACTATCTCTCCATCTCGTAGACACGAGCTGAGAAATTGCAAACGTCGAGCAATTGCTCAGAGATGAAAAGTGCCAGCACTGAAAGCTGTTGCTAGCCAGCACCCTTCCTTGGAAGCGCTTTCACAGGCGCAGTAACACTGGGGCTTTGCGCTTCTCTAGCCACCAAACGTCACGGTCCTTCTCTTTCCGTCTCGTAGACACGAGCTGAGAAATTGCAAACGTCGATCAATTGCTCAGAGAGGAAAAGTGCCAGCACTGAAAGCTGTTGCTAGCCAGCACCCTTCCTTGGAAGCGCTTTTGTAGGCCTAAGAACACTGGGGCTCTGGGCTTCTCTAGCCACCTCATCTTCTGCTCATCCTCTCGCGCACTCTAAAGAGAGCTCAGGTGAGAAATTGCAAACGTCGAGCAATTGCTCAGAGATGAAAAGTGCCAGCACTGAAAGCTCTTGCTAGCCAGCACCCTTCCTTGGAAGCGCTTTCACAGGCGCAGCAACACTGGGGCTTTGCGCTTCTCTAGCCACCAAACGTCACGGTCATTCTCTTTCCGTCTCGTAGACACGAGCTGAGAAATTGCAAACGTCGATCAATTGCTCAGAGAGGAAAAGTGCCAGCACTGAAAGCTGTTGCTAGCCAGCCCCCTTCCTTGGAAGCGCTTTTGTAGGCCTAAGAAGACTGGGGCTCTGGGCTTCTCTAGCCACCTCATCTTCTGCTCATCCTCTCGCGCACTCTAAAGAGAGCTCAGGTGAGAAATTGCAAACGTCGAGCAATTGCTCAGAGATGAAAAGTGCCAGCACTGAAAGCTGTTGCTAGCCAGCACCCTTCCTTGGAAGCGCTTTCACAGGCGCAGTAACACTGGGGCTTTGCGCTTCTCTACCCACCAAACGTCACGGTCATTCTCTTTCCGTCTCGTAGACACGAGCTGAGAAATTGCAAACGTCGAGCAATTGCTCAGAGATGAAAAGTGCCAGCACTGAAAGCTCTTGCTAGCCAGTACCCTTCCTTGGAAGCGCTTTCACAGGCGCAGTAACACTGGGGCTTTGCGCTTCTCTAGCCACCAAACGTCACGGTCCTTCTCTTTCCGTCTCGTAGACAAGAGCTGAGAAATTGCAAACGTCGAGCAATTGCTCAGAGATGAAAAGTGCCAGCACTGAAAGCTGTTGCTAGCCAGCACCCTTCCTTGGAAGCGCTTTTGTAGCCCTTAGAACACTGGGGCTCTGGGCTTCTCTAGCCACCAAAAGTCACGGTCACTATCTCTCCATCTCGTAGACACGAGCTGAGAAATTGCAAACGTCGAGCAATTGCTCAGAGATGAAAAGTGCCAGCACTGAAAGCTGTTGCTAGCCAGCCCCCTTCCTTGGAAGCGCTTTTGTAGGCCTAAGAACAGTGGGGCTCTGGGCTTCTCTAGCCACCTCATCTTCTGCTCATCCTCTCGCGCACTCTAAAGAGAGCTCAGGTGAGAAATTGCAAACGTCGAGCAATTGCTCAGAGATGAAAAGTGCCAGCACTGAAAGCTGTTGCTAGCCAGCACCCTTCCTTGGAAGCGCTTTCACAGGCGCAGTAACACTGGGGCTTTGCGCTTCTCTACCCACCAAACGTCACGGTCCTTCTCTTTCCGTCTCGTAGACACGAGCTGAGAAATTGCAAACGTCGATCAATTGCTCAGAGATGAAAAGTGCCAGCACTGAAAGCTGTTGCTAGCCAGCACCCTTCCTTGGAAGTGCTTTTATAGGCCTAAGAACACTGGGGCTCTGGGCTTCTCTAGCCACCTCATCTTCTGCTCATCCTCTCGCGCACTCTGAAGAGAGCTCAGGGGAGAAATTGCAAACGTCGAGCAATTGCTCAGAGATGAAAAGTGCCAGCACTGAAAGCTGTTGCTAGCCAGCACCCTTCCTTGGAAGCGCTTTCACAGGCGCAGTAACACTGGGGCTTTGCGCTTCTCTACCCACCAAACGTCACGGTCATTCTCTTTCCGTCTCGTAGACACGAGCTGAGAAATTGCAAACGTCGAGCAATTGCTCAGAGATGAAAAGTGCCAGCACTGGAAGCTGTTGCTAGCCAGCACCCTTCCTTGGAAGCGCTTTTGTAGGCCTAAGAACACTGGGGCTCTGGCCTTCTCTAGCCACCTCATCTTCTGCTCATCCTCTCGCGCACTCTAAAGAGAGCTCAGGTGAGAAATTGCAAACGTCGAGCAATTGCTCAGAGATGAAAAGTGCCAGCACTGAAAGCTGTTGCTAGCCAGCACCCTTCCTTGGAAGCGCTTTTGTAGGCCTAAGAACACTGGGGCTCTGGGCTTCTCTAGCCACCTCATCTTCTGCTCATCCTCTCGCGCACTCTGAAGAGAGCTCAGGGGAGAAATTGCAAACGTCGAGCAATTGCTCAGAGATGAAAAGTGCCAGCACTGAAAGCTGTTGCTAGCCAGCACCCTTCCTTGGAAGCGCTTTCACAGGCGCAGTAACACTGGGGCTTTGCGCTTCTCTACCCACCAAACGTCACGGTCATTCTCTTTCCGTCTCCTAGACACGAACTGAGAAATTGCAAACGTCGAGCAATTGCTCAGAGAAGAAAAGTGCCAGCACTGAAAGCTGTTGCTAGCCAGCACCCTTCCTTGGAAGCGCTTTCACAGGCGCAGTAACACTGGGGCTTTGCGCTTCTCTAGCCACCAAACGTCACGGTCCTTCTCTTTCCGTCTCGTAGACACGAGCTGAGAAATTGCAAACGTCGAGCAATTGCTCAGAGATGAAAAGTGCCAGCACTGAAAGCTGTTGCTAGCCAGCACCCTTCCTTGGAAGCGCTTTTGTAGGCCTAAGAACACTGGGGCTCTGGGCTTCTCTAGCCACCTCATCTTCTGCTCATCCTCTCGCGCACTCTAAAGAGAGCTCAGGTGAGAAATTGCAAACGTCGATCAATTGCTCAGAGATGAAAAGTGCCAGCACTGAAAGCTGTTGCTAGCCAGCACCCTTCCTTGGAAGCGCTTTTGTAGGCCTAAGAACACTGGGGCTCTGGGCTTCTCTAGCCACCTAATCTTCTGCTCATCCTCTCGCGCACTCTAAAGAGAGCTCAGGAGAGAAATTGCAAACGTCGAGCAATTGCTCAGAGATGAAAAGTGCCAGCACTGAAAGCTCTTGCTAGCCAGCACCCTTCCTTGGAAGCGCTTTTGTAGGCCTAAGAACACTGGGGCTTTGCGCTTCTCTAGCCACCAAACGTCACGGTCATTCTCTTTCCGTCTCGTAGACACGAGCTGAGAAATTGCAAACGTCGAGCAATTGCTCAGAGATGAAAAGTGCCAGCACTGAAAGCTGTTGCTAGCCAGCACCCTTCCTTGGAAGCGCTTTTGTAGGCCTAAGAACACTGGGGCTCTGGGCTTCTCTAGCCACCTCATCTTCTGCTCATCCTCTCGCGCACTCTAAAGAGAGCTCAGGGGAGAAATTGCAACCGTCGAGCAATTGCTCAGAGATGAAAAGTGCCAGCACTGAAAGCTCTTGCTAGCCAGCACCCTTCCTTGGAAGCGCTTTCACAGGCGCAGCAACACTGGGGCTTTGCGCTTCTCTACCCACCAAACGTCACAGTCATTCTCTTTCCGTCTCGTAGACACGAGCTGAGAAATTGCAAACGTTGAGCAATTGCTCAGAGATGAAAAGTGCCAGCACTGAAAGCTGTTGCTAGCCAGCACCCTTCCTTGGAAGCGCTTTCACAGGCGCAGCAACACTGGGGCTTTGCGCTTCTCTACCCACCAAACGTCACGGTCCTTCTCTTTCCGTCTCGTAGACACGAGCTGAGAAATTGCAAACGTCGAGCAATTGCTCAGAGATGAAAAGTGCCAGCACTGAAAGCTCTTGCTAGCCAGCACCCTTCCTTGGAAGCGCTTTTGTAGGCCTAAGAACACTGGGGCTCTGGGCTTCTCTAGCCACCTCATCTTCTGCTCATCCTCTCGCGCACTCTAAAGAGAGCTCAGGAGAGAAATTGCAAACGTCGAGCAATTGCTCAGAGATGAAAAGTGCCAGCACTGAAAGCTGTTGCTAGCCAGCACCCTTCCTTGGAAGCGCTTTTGTAGGCCTAAGAAGACTGGGGCTCTGGGCTTCTCTAGCCACCTCATCTTCTGCTCATCCTCTCGCGCACTCTAAAGAGAGCTCAGGTGAGAAATTGCAAACGTCGAGCAATTGCTCAGAGATGAAAAGTGCCAGCACTGAAAGCTGTTGCTAGCCAGCACCCTTCCTTGGAAGCGCTTTTGTAGGCCTAAGAACACTGGGGCTCTGGGCTTCTCTAGCCACCTCATCTTCTGCTCATCCTCTCGCGCACTCTAAAGAGAGCTCAGGGGAGAAATTGCAAACGTCGAGCAATTGCTCAGAGATGAAAAGTGCCAGCACTGAAAGCTCTTGCTAGCCAGCACCCTTCCTTGGAAGCGCTTTCACAGGCGCAGCAACACTGGGGCTTTGCGCTTCTCTACCCACCAAACGTCACGGTCATTCTCTTTCCGTCTCGTAGACACGAGCTGAGAAATTGCAAACGTCGAGCAATTGCTCAGAGATGAAAAGTGCCAGCACTGAAAGCTGTTGCTAGCCAGCACCCTTCCTTGGAAGCGCTTTCACAGGCGCAGCAACACTGGGGATTTGTGCTTCTCTACCCACCAAACGTCACGGTCCTTCTCTTTCCGTCTCGTAGACACGAGCTGAGAAATTGCAAACGTCGAGCAATTGCTCAGAGATGAAAAGTGCCAGCACTGAAAGCTCTTGCTAGCCAGCACCCTTCCTTGGAAGCGCTTTTGTAGGCCTAAGAACACTGGGGCTCTGGGCTTCTCTAGCCACCTCATCTTCTGCTCATCCTCTCGCGCACTCTGAAGAGAGCTCAGGGGAGAAATTGCAAACGTCGAGCAATTGCTCAGAGATGAAAAGTGCCAGCACTGAAAGCTGTTGCTAGCCAGCACCCTTCCTTGGAAGCGCTTTCACAGGCGCAGCAACACTGGGGATTTGCGCTTCTCTACCCACCAAACGTCACGGTCCTTCTCTTTCCGTCTCGTAGACACGAGCTGAGAAATTGCAAACGTCGAGCAATTGCTCAGAGAGGAAAAGTGCCAGCACTGAAAGCTGTTGCTAGCCAGCACCCTTCCTTGGAAGCGCTTTTGTAGGCCTAAGAACACTGGGGCTCTGGGCTTCTCTAGCCACCTATTCTTCTGCTCATCCTCTCGCGCACTCTGAAGAGAGCTCAGGGGAGAAATTGCAAACGTCGAGCAATTGCTCAGAGATGAAAAGTGCCAGCACTGAAAGCTGTTGCTAGCCAGCACCCTTCCTTGGAAGCGCTTTTGTAGGCCTAAGAACACTGGGGCTCTGGGCTTCTCTAGCCACCTCATCTTCTGCTCATCCTCTCGCGCACTCTAAAGAGAGCTCAGGTGAGAAATTGCAAACGTCGATCAATTGCTCAGAGATGAAAAGTGCCAGCACTGAAAGCTGTTGCTAGCCAGCACCCTTCCTTGGAAGCGCTTTCACAGGCGCAGTAACACTGGGGCTTTGCGCTTCTCTACCCACCAAACGTCACGGTCCTTCTCTTTCCGTCTCGTAGACACGAGCTGAGAAATTGCAAACGTTGAGCAATTGCTCAGAGATGAAAAGTGCCAGCACTGAAAGCTGTTGCTAGCCAGCACCCTTCCTTGGAAGCGCTTTTGTAGGCCTAAGAACACTGGGGCTCTGGGCTTCTCTAGCCACCTCATCTTCTGCTCATCCTCTCGCGCACTCTAAAGAGAGCTCAGGAGAGAAATTGCAAACGTCGAGCAATTGCTCAGAGATGAAAAGTGCCAGCACTGAAAGCTCTTGCTAGCCAGCACCCTTCCTTGGAAGCGCTTTTGTAGGCCTAAGAACACTGGGGCTTTCCGCTTCTCTAGCCACCAAACGTCACAGTCATTCTCTTTCCGTCTCGTAGACACGAGCTGAGAAATTGCAAACGTCGAGCAATTGCTCAGAGATGAAAAGTGCCAGCACTGAAAGCTGTTGCTAGCCAGCACCCTTCCTTGGAAGCGCTTTTGTAGGCCTAAGAACACTGGGGCTCTGGGCTTCTCTAGCCACCTCATCTTCTGCTCATCCTCTCGCGCACTCTAAAGAGAGCTCAGGTGAGAAATTGCAAACGTCGAGCAATTGCTCAGAGATGAAAAGTGCCAGCACTGAAAGCTGTTGCTAGCCAGCACCCTTCCTTGGAAGCGCTTTTGTAGGCCTAAGAACACTGGGGCTCTGGGCTTCTCTAGCCACCTCATCTTCTGCTCATCCTCTCGCGCACTCTAAAGAGAGCTCAGGTGAGAAATTGCAAACGTCGAGCAATTGCTCAGAGATGAAAAGTGCCAGCACTGAAAGCTGTTGCTAGCCAGCACCCTTCCTTGGAAGCGCTTTCACAGGCGCAGCAACACTTGGGCTTTGCGCTTCTCTAGCCACCAAACGTCACAGTCATTCTCTTTCCGTCTCGTAGACACGAGCTGAGAAATTGCAAACGTTGAGCAATTGCTCAGAGATGAAAAGTGCCAGCACTGAAAGCTGTTGCTAGCCAGCACCCTTCCTTGGAAGCGCTTTCACAGGCGCAGCAACACTGGGGATTTGCGCTTCTCTACCCACCAAACGTCACGGTCCTTCTCTTTCCGTCTCGTAGACACGAGCTGAGAAATTGCAAACGTCGAGCAATTGCTCAGAGATGAAAAGTGCCAGCACTGAAAGCTCTTGCTAGCCAGCACCCTTCCTTGGAAGCGCTTTTGTAGGCCTAAGAAGACTGGGGCTCTGGGCTTCTCTAGCCACCTAATCTTCTGCTCATCCTCTCGCGCACTCTAAAGAGAGCTCAGGGGAGAAATTGCAAACGTCGAGCAATTGCTCAGAGATGAAAAGTGCCAGCACTGAAAGCTCTTGCTAGCCAGCACCCTTCCTTGGAAGCGCTTTCACAGGCGCAGTAACACTGGGGCTTTGCGCTTCTCTACCCACCAAACGTCACGTTCACTAACTCTCCGTCTTGTAGACACGAGCTGAGAAATTGCAAACGTCGAGCAATTGCTCAGAGAGGAAAAGTGCCAGCACTGAAAGCTGTTGCTAGCCAGCACCCTTCCTTGGAAGCGCTTTGGTAGCCCTAAGCACACTGGGGCTCTGGGCTTCTCTACCCACCTACTCTTCTGCTCATCCCCTCGCGCACTCTGAAGAGAGCTCAGGTGAGAAATTGCAAACGTCGAGCAATTGCTCAGAGATGAAAAGTGCCAGCACTGAAAGCTGTTGCTAGCCAGCACCCTTCCTTGGAAGCGCTTTCACAGGCGCAGCAACACTGGGGCTTTGCGCTTCTCTACCCACCAAACGTCACGGTCCTTCTCTTTCCGTCTCGTAGACACGAGCTGAGAAATTGCAAACGTCGAGCAATTGCTCAGAGATGAAAAGTGCCAGCACTGAAAGCTGTTGCTAGCCAGCACCCTTCCTTGGAAGCGCTTTCACAGGCGCAGCAACACTGGGGCTTTGCGCTTCTCTACCCACCAAACGTCACGGTCCTTCTCTTTCCGTCTCGTAGACACGAGCTAATAAATTGCAAACGTCGAGCAATTGCTCAGAGATGAAAAGTGCCAGCACTGAAAGCTGTTGCTAGCCAGCCCCCTTCCTTGGAAGCGCTTTTGTAGGCCTAAGAACACTGGGGCTCTGGGCTTCTCTAGCCACCTCATCTTCTGCTCATCCTCTCGCGCACTCTAAAGAGAGCTCAGGTGAGAAATTGCAAACGTCGAGCAATTGCTCAGAGATGAAAAGTGCCAGCACTGAAAGCTGTTGCTAGCCAGCACCCTTCCTTGGAAGCGCTTTCACAGGCGCAGCAACACTGGGGCTTTGCGCTTCTCTACCCACCAAACGTCACGGTCCTTCTCTTTCCGTCTCGTAGACACGAGCTGAGAAATTGCAAACGTCGAGCAATTGCTCAGAGATGAAAAGTGCCAGCACTGAAAGCTGTTGCTAGCCAGCACCCTTCCTTGGAAGCGCTTTAGTAGCCCTAAGAACAGTGGGGCTCTGGGCTTCTTTAGCCACCTCATCTTCTGCTCATCCTCTCGCGCACTCTGAAGAGAGCTCAGGGGAGAAATTGCAAACGTCGATCAATTGCTCAGAGATGAAAAGTGCCAGCACTGAAAGCTGTTGCTAGCCAGCACCCTTCCTTGGAAGCGCTTTCACAGGCGCAGCAACACTGGGGCTTTGCGCTTCTCTACCCACCAAACGTCACGGTCCTTCTCTTTCCGTCTCGTAGACACGAGCTGAGAAATTGCAAACGTCGAGCAATTGCTCAGAGATGAAAAGTGCCAACACTGAAAGCTGTTGCTAGCCAGCACCCTTCCTTGGAAGCGCTTTTGTAGGCCTAAGAACACTGGGGCTCTGGGCTTCTTTAGCCACCTCATCTTCTGCTCATCCTCTCGCGCACTCTGAAGAGAGCTCAGGGGAGAAATTGCAAACGTCGATCAATTGCTCAGAGATGAAAAGTGCCAGCACTGAAAGCTCTTGCTAGCCAGCACCCTTCCTTGGAAGCGCTTTCACAGGCAGAGCAACACTGGGGCTTTGCGCTTCTCTAGCCACCAAACGTCACGGTCCTTCTCTTTCCGTCTCGTAGACACGAGCTGAGAAATTGCAAACGTCGAGCAATTGCTCAGAGATGAAAAGTGCCAGCACTGAAAGCTGTTGCTAGCCAGCACCCTTCCTTGGAAGCGCTTTTGTAGGCCTAAGAACACTGGGGCTCTGGGCTTCTTTAGCCACCTCATCTTCTGCTCATCCTCTCGCGCACTCTGAAGAGAGCTCAGGGGAGAAATTGCAAACGTCGAGCAATTGCTCAGAGATGAAAAGTGCCAGCACTGAAAGCTGTTGCTAGCTAGCACCCTTCCTTGGAAGCGCTTTCACAGGCGCAGCAACACTGCGGCTTTGCGCTTCTCTACCCACCAAAAGTCAGGGTCCTTCTCTTTCCGTCTCGTAGACACGAGCTGAGAAATTGCAAACGTCGAGCAATTGCTCAGAGATGACAAGTGCCAGCACTGAAAGCTGTTGCTAGCCAGCACCCTTCCTTGGAAGCGCTTTCACAGGCACAGTAACACTGGGGCTTTGCGCTTCTCTACCCACCAAACGTCACGTTCACTATCTCTCCGTCTCGTAGACACGAGCTGAGAAATTGCAAATGTCGAGCAATTGCTCAGAGATGAAAAGTGCCAGCACTGGAAGCTGTTGCTAGCCAGCACCCTTCCTTGGAAGCGCTTTTGTAGGCCTAAGAACACTGGGGCTCTGGGCTTCTCTAGCCACCTCATCTTCTGCTCATCCTCTCGCGCACTCTAAAGAGAGCTCAGGTGAGAAATTGCAAACGTCGAGCAATTGCTCAGAGATGAAAAGTGCCAGCACTGAAAGCTGTTGCTAGCCAGCACCCTTCCTTGGAAGCGCTTTCACAGGCGCAGCAACACTGGGGCTTTGCGCTTCTCTAGCCACCAAACGTCACGGTCCTTCACTTTCCGTCTCGTAGACACGAGCTGAGAAATTGCAAACGTCGAGCAATTGCTCAGAGATGAAAAGTGCCAGCACTGAAAGCTGTTGCTAGCCAGCACCCTTCCTTGGAAGCGCTTTAGTAGGCCTAAGCACACTGGGGCTCTGGGCTTCTCTAGCCACCTCATCTTCTGCTCATCCTCTCGCGCACTCTGAAGAGAGCTCAGGTGAGAAATTGCAAACATCGAGCAATTGCTCAGAGATGAAAAGTGCCAGCACTGAAAGCTGTTGCTAGCCAGCACCCTTCCTTGGAAGCGCTTTCACAGGCGCAGTAACACTGGGGCTTTGCGCTTCTCTACCCACCAAACGTCACGGTCCTTCTCTTTCCGTCTCGTAGACACGAGCTGAGAAATTGCAAACGTCCAGCAATTGCTCAGAGATGAAAAGTGCCAGCACTGAAAGCTGTTGCTAGCCAGCACCCTTCCTTGGAAGCGCTTTCACAGGCGCAGTAACACTGGGGCTTTGCGCTTCTCTAGCCATCAAAAGTCACGGTCCTTCTCTTTCCGTCTCGTAGACACGAGCTGAGAAATTGCAAACGTCGATCAATTGCTCAGAGAGGAAAAGTGCCAGCACTGAAAGCTGTTGCTAGCCAGCCCCCTTCCTTGGAAGCGCTTTTGTAGGCCTAAGAACACTGGGGCTCTGGGCTTCTCTAGCCACCTCATCTTCTGCTCATCCTCTCGCGCACTCTAAAGAGAGCTCAGGTGAGAAATTGCAAACGTCGAGCAATTGCTCAGAGATGAAAAGTGCCAGCACTGAAAGCTGTTGCTAGCCAGCACCCTTCCTTGGAAGCGCTTTCACAGGCACAGTAACACTGGGGCTTTGCGCTTCTCTAGCCACCAAACGTCACGGTCACTATCTCTCCGTCTCGTAGACACGAGCTGAGAAATTGCAAACGTCGAGCAATTGCTCAGAGATGAAAAGTGCCAGCACTGAAAGCTGTTGCTAGCCAGCACCCTTCCTTGGAAGCGCTTTAGTAGGCCTAAGAACACTGGGGCTCTGGGCTTCTCTAGCCACCTAATCTTCTGCTCATCCTCTCGCGCACTCTAAAGAGAGCTCAGGTGAGAAATTGCAAACGTCGAGCAATTGCTCAGAGATGAAAAGTGCCAGCACTGAAAGCTGTTGCTAGCCAGCACCCTTCCTTGGAAGCGCTTTCACAGGCGCAGCAACACTGGGGCTTTGCGCTTCTCTAGCCACCAAACGTCACGGTCCTTCTCTTTCCGTCTCGTAGACACGAGCTGAGAAATTGCAAACGTCGAGCAATTGCTCAGAGATGAAAAGTGCCAGCACTGAAAGCTGTTGCTAGCCAGCACCCTTCCTTGGAAGCGCTTTTGTAGGCCTAAGAACACTGGGGCTCTGGGCTTCTCTAGCCACCTCATCTTCTGCTCATCCTCTCGCGCACTCTAAAGAGAGCTCAGGTGAGAAATTGCAAACGTCGAGCAATTGCTCAGAGATGAAAAGTGCCAGCACTGAAAGCTGTTGCTAGCCAGCACCCTTCCTTGGAAGCGCTTTCACAGGCGCAGCAACACTGGGGCTTTGCGCTTCTCTACTCACCAAACGTCACGGTCCTTCTCTTTCCGTCTCGTAGGCACGAGCTGAGAAATTGCAAACGTCGAGCAATTGCTCAGAGATGAAAAGTGCCAGCACTGAAAGCTGTTGCTAGCCAGCACCCTTCCTTGGAAGCGCTTTTGTAGCCCTAAGAACACTGGGGCTCTGGGCTACTCTAGCCACCTCATCTTCTGCTCATCCTCTCGCGCACTCTGAAGAGAGCTCAGGGGAGAAATTGCAAACGTCGAGCAATTGCTCAGAGATGAAAAGTGCCAGCACTGAAAGCTGTTGCTAGCCAGCACCCTTCCTTGGAAGCGCTTTCACAGGCAGAGCAACACTGGGGATTTGCGCTTCTCTAGCCACCAAACGTCACGGTCCTTCTCTTTCCGTCTCGTAGACACGAGCTGAGAAATTGCAAACGTCGAGCAATTGCTCAGAGAGGAAAAGTGCCAGCACTGAAAGCTGTTGCTAGCCAGCACCCTTCCTTGGAAGCGCTTTTGTAGGCCTAAGAACACTGGGGCTCTGGGCTTCTTTAGCCACCTAATATTCTGCTCATCCTCTCGCGCACTCTAAAGAGAGCTCAGGTGAGAAATTGCAAACGTCGAGCAATTGCTCAGAGATGAAAAGTGCCAGCACTGAAAGCTGTTGCTAGCCAGCACCCTTCCTTGGAAGCGCTTTTGTAGGCCTAAGAACACTGGGGCTCTGGGCTTCTTTAGCCACCTCATCTTCTGCTCATCCTCTCGCGCAGTCTGAAGAGAGCTCAGGGGAGAAATTGCAAACGTCGAGCAATTGCTCAGAGATGAAAAGTGCCAGCACTGAAAGCTGTTGCTAGCCAGCACCCTTCCTTGGAAGCGCTTTCACAGGCGCAGTAACACTTGGGCTTTGCGCTTCTCTAGCCACCAAAGGTCACGGTCCTTCTCTTTCCGTCTCGTAGACACGAGCTGAGAAATTGCAAACGTCGAGCAATTGCTCAGAGATGAAAAGTGCCAGCACTGAAAGCTGTTGCTAGCCAGCACCCTTCCTTGGAAGCGCTTTCACAGGCGCAGCAACACTGGGGCTTTGCGCTTCTCTACCCACCAAACGTCACGGTCCTTCTCTTTCCGTCTCGTAGACACGAGCTGAGAAATTGCAAACGTCGAGCAATTGCTCAGAGATGAAAAGTGCCAGCACTGAAAGCTGTTGCTAGCCAGCACCCTTCCTTGGAAGCGCTTTTGTAGGCCTAAGAACACTGGGGCTCTGGGCTTCTTTAGCCACCTCATCTTCTGCTCATCCTCTCGCGCACTCGAAAGAGAACTCAGGTGAGAAATTGCAAACATCGAGCAATTGCTCAGAGATGAAAAGTGCCAGCACTGAAAGCTGTTGCTAGCCAGCACCCTTCCTTGGAAGCGCTTTCACAGGCGCAGTAACACTGGGGCTTTGCGCTTCTCTACCCACCAAACGTCACGGTCACTATCTCTCCGTCTCGTAGACACGAGCTGAGAAATTGCAAACGTCGAGCAATTGCTCAGAGATGAAAAGTGCCAGCACTGAAAGCTGTTGCTAGCCAGCACCCTTCCTTGGAAGCGCTTTTGTAGGCCTAAGAACACTGGGGCTCTGGGCTTCTCTAGCCACCTCATCTTCTGCTCATCCTCTCGCGCACTCTAAAGAGAGCTCAGGTGAGAAATTGCAAACGTCCAGCAATTGCTCAGAGATGAAAAGTTCCAGCACTGAAAGCTGTTGCTAGCCAGCACCCTTCCTTGGAAGCGCTTTCACAGGCGCAGCAACACTGGGGCTTTGCGCTTCTCTAGCCACCAAACGTCACGGTCCTTCTCTTTCCGTCTCGTAGACACGAGCTGAGAAATTGCAAACGTCGATCAATTGCTCAGAGATGAAAAGTGCCAGCACTGAAAGCTCTTGCTAGCCAGCACCCTTCCTCGGAAGCGCTTTCACAGGCGCAGCAACACTGGGGCTTTGCGCTTCTCTACCCACCAAACGTCACGGTCCTTCTCTTTCCGTCTCGTAGACACGAGCTGAGAAATTGCAAACGTCGAGCAATTGCTCAGAGATGAAAAGTGCCAGCACTGAAAGCTGTTGCTAGCCAGCACCCTTCCTTGGAAGCGCTTTTGTAGGCCTAAGAACACTGGGGCTCTGGGCTTCTCTAGCCACCTAATCTTCTGCTCATCCTCTCGCGCACTCTGAAGAGAGCTCAGGTGAGAAATTGCAAACGTCGAGCAATTGCTTAGAGATGAAAAGTGCCAGCACTGAAAGCTGTTGCTAGCCAGCACCCTTCCTTGGAAGCGCTTTTGTAGGCCTAAGAACACTGGGGCTCTGGGCTTCTCTAGCCACCTCATCTTCTGCTCATCCTCTCGCGCACTCTAAAGAGAGCTCAGGTGACAAATTGCAAACGTCGAGCAATTGCTCAGAGATGAAAAGTGCCAGCACTGAAAGCTGTTGCTAGCCAGCACCCTTCCTTGGAAGCGCTTTCACAGGCGCAGCAACACTGGGGCTTTGCGCTTCTCTAGCCACCAAACGTCACGGTCCTTCTCTTTCCGTCTCGTAGACACGAGCTGAGAAATTGCAAACGTCGAGCAATTGCTCAGAGATGAAAAGTGCCAGCACTGAAAGCTGTTGCTAGCCAGCACCCTTCCTTGGAAGCGCTTTAGTAGGCCTAAGCACACTGGGGCTCTGGGCTTCTCTAGCCACCTCATCTTCTGCTCATCCTCTCGCGCACTCTGAAGAGAGCTCAGGTGAGAAATTGCAAACGTCGAGCAATTGCTCAGAGATGAAAAGTGCCAGCACTGAAAGCTGTTGCTAGCCAGCACCCTTCCTTGGAAGCGCTTTCACAGGCGCAGTAACACTGGGGCTTTGCGCTTCTCTACCCACCAAACGTCACGGTCATTCTCTTTCCGTCTCGTAGACACGAGCTGAGAAATTGCAAACGTCGAGCAATTGCTCAGAGATGAAAAGTGCCAGCACTGAAAGCTGTTGCTAGCCAGCACCCTTCCTTGGAAGCGCTTTCACAGGCGCAGTAACACTGGGGCTTTGCGCTTCTCTAGCCATCAAAAGTCACGGTCCTTCTCTTTCCGTCTCGTAGACACGAGCTGAGAAATTGCAAACGTCGAGCAATTGCTCAGAGAGGAAAAGTGCCAGCACTGAAAGCTGTTGCTAGCCAGCCCCCTTCCTTGGAAGCGCTTTTGTAGGCCTAAGAACACTGGGGCTCTGGGCTTCTCTAGCCACCTCATCTTCTGCTCATCCTCTCGCGCACTCTAAAGAGAGCTCAGGTGAGAAATTGCAAACGTCGAGCAATTGCTCAGAGATGAAAAGTGCCAGCAGTGAAAGCTGTTGCTAGCCAGCACCCTTCCTTGGAAGCGCTTTCACAGGCACAGTAACACTGGGGCTTTGCGCTTCTCTAGCCACCAAACGTCACGGTCACTATCTCTCCGTCTCGTAGACACGAGCTGAGAAATTGCAAACGTCGAGCAATTGCTCAGAGATGAAAAGTGCCAGCACTGGAAGCTGTTGCTAGCCAGCACCCTTCCTTGGAAGCGCTTTTGTAGGCCTAAGAACACTGGGGCTCTGGGCTTCTCTAGCCACCTAATCTTCTGCTCATCCTCTCGCGCACTCTAAAGAGAGCTCAGGTGAGAAATTGCAAACGTCGAGCAATTGCTCAGAGATGAAAAGTGCCAGCACTGAAAGCTGTTGCTAGCCAGCACCCTTCCTTGGAAGCGCTTTCACAGGCGCAGCAACACTGGGGCTTTGCGCTTCTCTAGCCACCAAACGTCACGGTCCTTCTCTTTCCGTCTCGTAGACACGAGCTGAGAAATTGCAAACGTCGAGCAATTGCTCAGAGATGAAAAGTGCCAGCACTGAAAGCTGTTGCTAGCCAGCACCCTTCCTTGGAAGCGCTTTTGTAGGCCTAAGAACACTGGGGCTCTGGGCTTCTCTAGCCACCTCATCTTCTGCTCATCCTCTCGCGCACTCTAAAGAGAGCTCAGGTGAGAAATTGCAAACGTCGAGCAATTGCTCAGAGATGAAAAGTGCCAGCACTGAAAGCTGTTGCTAGCCAGCACCCTTCCTTGGAAGCGCTTTCACAGGCGCAGCAACACTGGGGCTTTGCGCTTCTCTACTCACCAAACGTCACGGTCCTTCTCTTTCCGTCTCGTAGGCACGAGCTGAGAAATTGCAAACGTCGAGCAATTGCTCAGAGATGAAAAGTGCCAGCACTGAAAGCTGTTGCTAGCCAGCACCCTTCCTTGGAAGCGCTTTAGTAGGCCTAAGAACACTGGGGCTCTGGGCTTCTCTAGCCACCTCATCTTCTGCTCATCCTCTCGCGCAATCTGAAGAGAGCTCAGGGGAGAAATTGCAAACGTCGAGCAATTGCTCAGAGATGAAAAGTGCCAGCACTGAAAGCTGTTGCTAGCCAGCACCCTTCCTTGGAAGCGCTTTCACAGGCAGAGCAACACTGGGGATTTGCGCTTCTCTAGCCACCAAACGTCACGGTCCTTCTCTTTCCGTCTCGTAGACACGAGCTGAGAAATTGCAAACGTCGAGCAATTGCTCAGAGATGAAAAGTGCCAGCACTGAAAGCTGTTGCTAGCCAGCACCCTTCCTTGGAAGCGCTTTTGTAGGCCTAAGAACACTGGGGCTCTGGGCTTCTTTAGCCACCTAATATTCTGCTCATCCTCTCGCGCACTCTAAAGAGAGCTCAGGTGAGAAATTGCAAACGTCGAGCAATTGCTCAGAGATGAAAAGTGCCAGCACTGAAAGCTGTTGCTAGCCAGCACCCTTCCTTGGAAGCGCTTTTGTAGGCCTAAGAACACTGGGGCTGTGGGCTTCTTTAGCCACCTCATCTTCTGCTCATCCTCTCGCGCACTCTGAAGAGAGCTCAGGGGAGAAATTGCAAACGTCGAGCAATTGCTCAGAGATGAAAAGTGCCAGCACTGAAAGCTGTTGCTAGCCAGCACCCTTCCTTGGAAGCGCTTTCACAGGCGCAGTAACACTTGGGCTTTGCGCTTCTCTAGCCACCAAAGGTCACGGTCCTTCTCTTTCCGTCTCGTAGACACGAGCTGAGAAATTGCAAACGTCGAGCAATTGCTCAGAGATGAAAAGTGCCAGCACTGAAAGCTGTTGCTAGCCAGCACCCTTCCTTGGAAGCGCTTTCACAGGCGCAGTAACACTGGGGCTTTGCGCTTCTCTACCCACCAAACGTCACGGTCCTTCTCTTTCCGTCTCGTAGACACGAGCTGAGAAATTGCAAACGTCAAGCAATTGCTCAGAGATGAAAAGTGCCAGCACTGAAAGCTGTTGCTAGCCAGCACCCTTCCTTGGAAGCGCTTTTGTAGGCCTAAGAACACTGGGGCTCTGGGCTTCTTTAGCCACCTCATCTTCTGCTCATCCTCTCGCGCACTCGAAAGAGAACTCAGGTGAGAAATTGCAAACATCGAGCAATTGCTCAGAGATGAAAAGTGCCAGCACTGAAAGCTGTTGCTAGCCAGCACCCTTCCTTGGAAGCGCTTTCACAGGCGCAGTAACACTGGGGCTTTGCGCTTCTCTACCCACCAAACGTCACGGTCACTATCTCTCCGTCTCGTAGACACGAGCTGAGAAATTGCAAACGTCGAGCAATTGCTCAGAGATGAAAAGTGCCAGCACTGAAAGCTGTTGCTAGCCAGCACCCTTCCTTGGAAGCGCTTTTGTAGGCCTAAGAACACTGGGGCTCTGGGCTTCTCTAGCCACCTCATCTTCTGCTCATCCTCTCGCGCACTCTAAAGAGAGCTCAGGTGAGAAATTGCAAACGTCCAGCAATTGCTCAGAGATGAAAAGTTCCAGCACTGAAAGCTGTTGCTAGCCAGCACCCTTCCTTGGAAGCGCTTTCACAGGCGCAGCAACACTGGGGCTTTGCGCTTCTCTACCCACCAAACGTCACGGTCCTTCTCTTTCCGTCTCGTAGACACGAGCTGAGAAATTGCAAATGTCGAGCAATTGCTCAGAGATGAAAAGTGCCAGCACTGAAAGCTCTTGCTAGCCAGCACCCTTCCTCGGAAGCGCTTTCACAGGCGCAGCAACACTGGGGCTTTGCGCTTCTCTAGCCACCAAACGTCACGGTCCTTCTCTTTCCGTCTCGTAGACACGAGCTGAGAAATTGCAAACGTCGAGCAATTGCTCAGAGATGAAAAGTGCCAGCACTGAAAGCTGTTGCTAGCCAGCACCCTTCCTTGGAAGCGCTTTTGTAGGCCTAAGAACACTGGGGCTCTGGGCTTCTCTAGCCACCTCATCTTCTGCTCATCCTCTCGCGCACTCTGAAGAGAGCTCAGGTGAGAAATTGCAAACGTCGAGCAATTGCTTAGAGATGAAAAGTGCCAGCACTGAAAGCTGTTGCTAGCCAGCACCCTTCCTTGGAAGCGCTTTTGTAGGCCTAAGAACACTGGGGCTCTGGGCTTCTCTAGCCACCTCATCTTCTGCTCATCCTCTCGCGCACTCTGAAGAGAGCTCAGGTGAGAAATTGCAAACGTCGAGCAATTGCTCAGAGATGAAAAGTGCCAGCACTGAAAGCTGTTGCTAGCCAGCCCCCTTCCTTGGAAGCGCTTTTGTAGGCCTAAGAACACTGTGGCTCTGGGCTTCTCTAGCCACCTAATCTTCTGCTCATCCTCTCGCGCACTCGAAAGAGAACTCAGGTGAGAAATTGCAAACGTCGAGCAATTGCTCAGAGATGAAAAGTGCCAGCACTGAAAGCTGTTGCTAGCCAGCACCCTTCCTTGGAAGCGCTTTCACAGGCGCAGTAACACTGGGGCTTTGCGCTTCTCTAGCCACCAAACGTCACGGTCCTTCTCTTTCCGTCTCGTAGACACGAGCTGAGAAATTGCAAACGTCGAGCAATTGCTCAGAGATGAAAAGTTCCAGCACTGAAAGCTCTTGCTAGCCAGCACCCTTCCTTGGAAGTGCTTTTGTAGCCCTTAGAACACTGGGGCTCTGGGCTTCTCTAGCCACCTCATCTTCTGCTCATCCTCTCGCGCAGTCTAAAGAGAGCTCAGGTGAGAAATTGCAAACGTCGAGCAATTGCTCAGAGATGAAAAGTTCCAGCACTGAAAGCTGTTGCTAGCCAGCACCCTTCCTTGGAAGCGCTTTCACAGGCGCAGCAACACTGGGGCTTTGCGCTTCTCTAGCCACCAAACGTCACGGTCCTTCTCTTTCCGTCTCGTAGACACGAGCTGAGAAATTGCAAACGTCGAGCAATTGCTCAGAGATGAAAAGTGCCAGCACTGAAAGCTGTTGCTAGCCAGCACCCTTCCTTGGAAGTGCTTTCACAGGCGCAGCAACACTGGGGCTTTGCGTTTCTCTAGCCATCAAAAGTCACGGTCACTATCTCTCCGTCTCGTAGACATGAGCTGAGAAATTGCAAACGTCGATCAATTGCTCAGAGATGAAAAGTGCCAGCACTGAAAGCTGTTGCTAGCCAGCACCCTTCCTTGGAAGCGCTTTCACAGGCGCAGTAACACTGGGGCTTTGCGCTTCTCTAGCCACCAAACGTCACGGTCCTTCTCTTTCTGTCTCCTAGACACGAACTGAGAAATTGCAAACGTCAAGCAATTGCTCAGAGATGAAAAGTGCCAGCACTGAAAGCTGTTGCTAGCCAGCACCCTTCCTTGGAAGCGCTTTCACAAGCGCGGTAACACTGGGGCTTTGCGCTTCTCTACCCACCAAACGTCACAGTCCTTCTCTTTCCGTCTCGTAGACACGAGCTGAGAAATTGCAAACGTCGAGCAATTGCTCAGAGATGAAAAGTGCCAGCACTGAAAGCTCTTGCTAGCCAGCACCCTTCCTTGGAAGCGCTTTTGTAGCCCTTAGAACACTGGGGCTCTGGGCTTCTCTAGCCACCTAATCTTCTGCTCATCCTCTCGCGCACTCTAAAGAGAGCTCAGGTGAGAAATTGCAAACGTCGAGCAGTTGCTCAGAGATGAAAAGTGCCAGCACTGAAAGCTGTTGCTAGCCAGCACCCTTCCTTGGAAGCGCTTTCACAGGCGCAGTAACACTGGGGCTTTGCGCTTCTCTAGCCACCAAACGTCACGGTCCTTCTCTTTCCGTCTCGTAGACACGAGCTGAGAAATTGCAAACGTCGAGCAATTGCTCAGAGATGAAAAGTGCCAGCACTGAAAGCTGTTGCTAGCCAGCACCCTTCCTTGGAAGCGCTTTCACAGGCGCAGCAACACTGGGGCTTTGCGCTTCTCTAGCCACCAAACGTCACGGTCACTATCTCTCCGTCTCGTAGACACGAGCTGAGAAATTGCAAACGTCGAGCAATTGCTCAGAGATGAAAAGTGCCAGCACTGAAAGCTCTTGCTAGCCAGCACCCTTCCTTGGAAGCGCTTTGGTAGGCCTAAGAACACTGGGGCTCTGGGCTTCTTTAGCCACCTCATCTTCTGCTCATCCTCTCGCGCACTCTAAAGAGAGCTCAGGTGAGAAATTGCAAACATCGAGCAATTGCTCAGAGATGAAAAGTGCCAGCACTGAAAGCTGTTGCTAGCCAGCACCCTTCCTTGGAAGCGCTTTCACAGGCGCAGTAACACTGGGGCTTTGCGCTTCTCTAGCCACCAAACGTCACGGTCATTCTCTTTCCGTCTCGTAGACACGAGCTGAGAAATTGCAAACGTCGAGCAATTGCTCAGAGATGAAAAGTGCCAGCACTGAAAGCTGTTGCTAGCCAGCACCCTTCCTTGGAAGTGCTTTTGTAGGCCTAAGAAGACTGGGGCTCTGGGCTTCTCTAGCCACCTAATCTTCTGCTCATCCTCTCGCGCACTCTAAAGATAGCTGAGGTGAGAAATTGCAAACGTCGAGCAATTGCTCAGAGATGAAAAGTGCCAGCACTGAAAGCTGTTGCTAGCCAGCCCCCTTCCTTGGAAGCGCTTTTGTAGGCCTAAGAACACTGTGGCTCTGGGCTTCTCTAGCCACCTCATCTTCTGCTCATCCTCTCGCGCACTCTAAAGAGAGCTCAGGTGAGAAATTGCAAACGACGAGCAATTGCTCAGAGAAGAAAAGTGCCAGCACTGAAAGCTGTTGCTAGCCAGCACCCTTCCTTGGAAGCGCTTTTGTAGGCCTAAGAACACTGGGGCTCTGGGCTTCTCTAGCCACCTCATCTTCTGCTCATCCTCTCGCGCACTCTAAAGAGAGCTCAGGGGAGAAATTGCAAACGTCGAGCAATTGCTCAGAGATGAAAAGTGCCAGCACTGAAAGCTGTTGCTAGCCAGCACCCTTCCTTGGAAGCGCTTTCACAGGCGCTGTAACACTGGGGCTTTGCGCTTCTCTAGCCACCAAACGTCACGGTCCTTCTCTTTCCGTCTCGTAGACACGAGCTGAGAAATTGCAAACGTCGAGCAATTGCTCAGAGAAGAAAAGTGCCAGCACTGAAAGCTGTTGCTAGCCAGCACCCTTCCTTGGAAGCGCTTTTGTAGGCCTAAGAACACTGGGGCTCTGGGCTTCTTTAGCCACCTCATCTTCTGCTCATCCTCTCGCGCACTCGAAAGAGAGCTCAGGTGAGAAATTGCAAACATTGAGCAATTGCTCAGAGATGAAAAGTGCCAGCACTGAAAGCTGTTGCTAGCCAGCACCCTTCCTTGGAAGCGCTTTCACAGGCGCAGCAACACTTGGGCTTTGCGCTTCTCTAGCCACCAAACGTCACGGTCACTATCTCTCCGTCGCGTAGACACGAGCTGAGAAATTGCAAACATCGAGCAATTGCTCAGAGATGAAAAGTGCCAGCACTGAAAGCTGTTGCTAGCCAGCACCCTTCCTTGGAAGCGCTTTTGTAGGCCTAAGAACACTGGGGCTCTGGGCTTCTCTAGCCACCTCATCTTCTGCTCATCCTCTCGCGCACTCTAAAGAGAGCTCAGGTGAGAAATTGCAAACGTCGAGCAATTGCTCAGAGATGAAAAGTGCCAGCACTGAAAGCTGTTGCTAGCCAGCACCCTTCCTTGGAAGCGCTTTCACAGGCGCAGCAACACTGGGGCTTTGCGCTTCTCTAGCCACCAAACGTCACGGTCCTTCTCTTTCCGTCTCGTAGACACGAGCTGAGAAATTGCAAACGTCGAGCAATTGCTCAGAGATGAAAAGTGCCAGCACTGAAAGCTGTTGCTAGCCAGCACCCTTCCTTGGAAGTGCTTTTGTAGCCCTTAGAACACTGGGGCTCTGGGCTTCTCTAGCCACCTAATCTTCTGCTCATCCTCTCGCGCACTCTGAAGAGAGCTCAGGTGAGAAATTGCAAATGTCGAGCAATTGCTCAGAGATGAAAAGTGCCAGCACTGAAAGCTGTTGCTAGCCAGCACCCTTCCTTGGAAGCGCTTTTGTAGGCCTAAGAACACTGGGGCTCTGGGCTTCTCTAGCCACCTCATCTTCTGCTCATCCTCTCGCGCACTCTGAAGAGAGCTCAGGTGAGAAATTGCAAACGTCGAGCAATTGCTCAGAGATGAAAAGTGCCAGCACTGAAAGCTGTTGCTAGCCAGCACCCTTCCTTGGAAGCGCTTTTGTAGGCCTAAGAACACTGGGGCTCTGGGCTTCTCTAGCCACCTCATCTTCTGCTCATCCTCTCGCGCACTCTAAAGAGAGCTCAGGTGAGAAATTGCAAACGTCGAGCAATTGTCAGAGATGAAAAGTGCCAGCACTGAAAGCTGTTGCTAGCCAGCACCCTTCCTTGGAAGCGCTTTCACAGGCGCAGCAACACTGGGGATTTGCGCTTCTCTACCCACCAAACGTCACGGTCCTTCTCTTTCCGTCTCGTAGACACGAGCTGAGAAATTGCAAACGTCGAGCAATTGCTCAGAGATGAAAAGTGCCAGCACTGAAAGCTGTTGCTAGCCAGCACCCTTCCTTGGAAGTGCTTTTGTAGGCCTAAGAACACTGGGGCTCTGGGCTTCTCTAGCCACCTCATCTTCTGCTCATCCTCTCGCGCACTCTGAAGAGAGCTCAGGGGAGAAATTGCAAACGTCGAGCAATTGCTCAGAGATGAAAAGCGCCAGCACTGAAAGCTGTTGCTAGCCAGCACCCTTCCTTGGAAGCGCTTTCACAGGCGCAGCAACACTGGGGCTTTGCGCTTCTCTACCCACCAAACGTCACGGTCCTTCTCTTTCCGTCTCGTAGACACGAGCTGAGAAATTGCAAACGTCGAGCAATTGCTCAGAGATGAAAAGTGCCAGCACTGCAAGCTGTTGCTAGCCAGCACCCTTCCTTGGAAGCGCTTTTGTAGGCCTAAGAACACTGGGGCTCTGGGCTTCTCTAGCCACCTAATATTCTGCTCATCCTCTCGCGCACTCTGAAGAGAGCTCAGGTGAGAAATTGCAAACGTCAAGCAATTGCTCAGAGATGAAAAGTGCCAGCACTGAAAGCTCTTGCTAGCCAGCACCCTTCCTTGGAAGCGCTTTTGTAGGCCTAAGAACACTGGGGCTTTGTGCTTCTCTAGCCACCTAATCTTCTGCTCATCCTCTCGCGCACTCTAAAGAGAGCTCAGGTGAGAAATTGCAACCGTTGAGCAATTGCTCAGAGATGAAAAGTGCCAGCACTGAAAGCTGTTGCTAGCCAGCACCCTTCCTTGGAAGCGCTTTCACAGGCGCAGCAACACTGGAGCTTTGCGCTTCTCTAGCCACCAAACGTCACGGTCATTCTCTTTCCGTCTCCTAGACACGAGCTGAGAAATTGCAAACGTCGAGCAATTGCTCAGAGAGGAAAAGTGCCAGCACTGAAAGCTGTTGCTAGCCAGCACCCTTCCTTGGAAGCGCTTTTGTAGCCCTAAGAACACTGGGGCTCTGGGCTTCTCTAGCCACCTCATCTTCTGCTCATCCTCTCGCGCACTCTGAAGAGAGCTCGGGTGAGAAATTGCAAACGTCGAGCAATTGCTCAGAGATGAAAAGTGCCAGCACTGAAAGCTGTTGCTAGCCAGCACCCTTCCTTGGAAGCGCTTTCACAGGCGCAGCAACACTGGGGCTTTGCGCTTCTCTAGCCACCAAACGTCACGGTCCTTCTCTTTCCGTCTCGTAGACACGAGCTGAGAAATTGCAAACGTCGAGCAATTGCTCAGAGATGAAAAGTGCCAGCACTGAAAGCTGTTGCTAGCCAGCACCCTTCCTTGGAAGCGCTTTCACAGGCGCAGTAACACTGGGGCTTTGCGCTTCTCTAGCCACCAAACGTCACGGTCATTCTCTTTCTGTCTTCTAGACACGAACTGAGAAATTGCAAACGTCAAGCAATTGCTCAGAGATGAAAAGTGCCAGCACTGAAAGCTGTTGCTAGCCAGCACCCTTCCTTGGAAGCGCTTTCACAGGCGCAGCAACACTGGGGCTTTGCGCTTCTCTAGCCACCAAACGTCACGGTCCTTCTCTTTCCGTCTCGTAGACACGAGCTGAGAAATTGCAAACGTCGATCAATTGCTCAGAGATGAAAAGTGCCAGCACTGAAAGCTGTTGCTAGCCAGCACCCTTCCTTGGAAGCGCTTTTGTAGGCCTAAGAACACTGGGGCTCTGGGCTTCTCTAGCCACCTCATCTTCTGCTCATCCTCTCGCGCACTCTGAAGAGAGCTCAGGGGAGAAATTGCAAACGTCGAGCAATTGCTCAGAGATGAAAAGTGCCAGCACTGAAAGCTGTTGCTAGCCAGCACCCTTCCTTGGAAGCGCTTTCACAGGCGCAGCAACACTGGGGCTTTGCGCTTCTCTACCCACCAAACGTCACGGTCCTTCTCTTTCCGTCTCGTAGACACGAGCTGAGAAATTGCAAACGTCGAGCAATTGCTCAGAGATGAAAAGTGCCAGCACTGAAAGCTGTTGCTAGCCAGCACCCTTCCTTGGAAGCGCTTTTGTAGGCCTAAGAACACTGGGGCTCTGGGCTTCTCTAGCCACCTAATATTCTGCTCATCCTCTCGCGCACTCTGAAGAGAGCTCAGGTGAGAAATTGCAAACGTCAAGCAATTGCTCAGAGATGAAAAGTGCCAGCACTGAAAGCTCTTGCTAGCCAGCACCCTTCCTTGGAAGCGCTTTTGTAGGCCTAAGAACACTGGGGCTTTGTGCTTCTCTAGCCACCTAATCTTCTGCTCATCCTCTCGCGCACTCTAAAGAGAGCTCAGGTGAGAAATTGCAACCGTTGAGCAATTGCTCAGAGATGAAAAGTGCCAGCACTGAAAGCTGTTGCTAGCCAGCACCCTTCCTTGGAAGCGCTTTCACAGGCGCAGCAACACTGGAGCTTTGCGCTTCTCTAGCCACCAAACGTCACGGTCATTCTCTTTCCGTCTCCTAGACACGAGCTGAGAAATTGCAAACGTCGAGCAATTGCTCAGAGATGAAAAGTGCCAGCACTGAAAGCTCTTGCTAGCCAGCACCCTTCCTTGGAAGCGCTTTTGTAGGCCTAAGAACACTGGGGCTCTGGGCTTCTCTAGCCACCTCATCTTCTGCTCATCCTTTCGTGCACTCTAAAGAGAGCTCGGGTGAGAAATTGCAAACGTCGAGCAATTGCTCAGAGATGAAAAGTGCCAGCACTGAAAGCTGTTGCTAGCCAGCACCCTTCCTTGGAAGCGCTTTCACAGGCGCAGCAACACTGGGGCTTTGCGCTTCTCTACCCACCAAACGTCACGGTCCTTCACTTTCCGTCTCGTAGACACGAGCTGAGAAATTGCAAACGTCGAGCAATTGCTCAGAGATGAAAAGTGCCAGCACTGAAAGCTGTTGCTAGCCAGCACCCTTCCTTGGAAGCGCTTTCACAGGCGCAGTAACACTGGGGCTTTGCGCTTCTCTAGCCACCAAACGTCACGGTCATTCTCTTTCTGTCTTCTAGACACGAACTGAGAAATTGCAAACGTCAAGCAATTGCTCAGAGATGAAAAGTGCCAGCACTGAAAGCTGTTGCTAGCCAGCACCCTTCCTTGGAAGCGCTTTCACAGGCGCTGTAACACTGGGGCTTTGCGCTTCTCTAGCCACCAAACGTCACGGTCCTTCTCTTTCCGTCTCGTAGACACGAGCTGAGAAATTGCAAACGTCGATCAATTGCTCAGAGATGAAAAGTGCCAGCACTGAAAGCTGTTGCTAGCCAGCACCCTTCCTTGGAAGCGCTTTTGTAGCCCTTAGAACACTGGGGCTCTGGGCTTCTCTAGCCACCTAATCTTCTGCTCATCCTCTCGCGCACTCTAAAGAGAGCTCAGGTGAGAAATTGCAAATGTCGAGCAATTGCTCAGAGATGAAAAGTGCCAGCACTGAAAGCTGTTGCTAGCCAGCACCCTTCCTTGGAACCACTTTCACAGGCGCGGTAACACTGGGGCTTTGCGCTTCTCTAGCCACCAAACGTCACGGTCCTTCTCTTTCCGTCTCGTAGACACGAGCTGAGAAATTGCAAACGTCGAGCAATTGCTCAGAGATGAAAAGTGCCAGCACTGAAAGCTGTTGCTAGCCAGCACCCTTCCTTGGAAGCGCTTTTGTAGGCCTAAGAACACTGGGGCTCTGGGCTTCTCTAGCCACCTCATCTTCTGCTCATCCTCTCGCGCACTCTAAAGAGAGCTCAGGTGAGAAATTGCAAACGTCGAGCAATTGCTCAGAGATGAAAAGTGCCAGCACTGAAAGCTGTTGCTAGCCAGCACCCTTCCTTGGAAGCGCTTTCACAGGCGCAGTAACACTGGGGCTTTGCGCTTCTCTAGCCACCAAAAGTCACGGTCATTCTCTTTCCGTCTCGTAGACACGAGCTGAGAAATTGCAAACGTCGAGCAATTGCTCAGAGATGAAAAGTGCCAGCACTGAAAGCTGTTGCTAGCCAGCACCCTTCCTTGGAAGTGCTTTTGTAGGCCTAAGAACACTGGGGCTCTGGGCTTCTCTAGCCACCTCATCTTCTGCTCATCCTCTCGCGCACTCTAAAGAGAGCTCAGGTGAGAAATTGCAAACGACGAGCAATTGCTCAGAGAAGAAAAGTGCCAGCACTGAAAGCTGTTGCTAGCCAGCACCCTTCCTTGGAAGCGCTTTTGTAGGCCTAAGAACACTGGGGCTCTGGGCTTCTCTAGCCACCTCATCTTCTGCTCATCCTCTCGCGCAGTCTGAAGAGAGCTCAGGGGAGAAATTGCAAACGTCGAGCAATTGCTCAGAGATGAAAAGTGCCAGCACTGAAAGCTGTTGCTAGCCAGCACCCTTCCTTGGAAGCGCTTTCACAGGCGCTGTAACACTGGGGCTTTGCGCTTCTCTAGCCACCAAACGTCACGGTCCTTCTCTTTCCGTCTCCTAGACACGAGCTGAGAAATTGCAAACGTCGAGCAATTGCTCAGAGATGAAAAGTGCCAGCACTGAAAGCTGTTGCTAGCCAGCACCCTTCCTTGGAAGCGCTTTAGTAGGCCTAAGAACACTGGGGCTCTGGGCTTCTTTAGCCACCTCTTCTTCTGCTCATCCTCTCGCGCACTTGAAAGAGAGCTCAGGTGAGAAATTGCAAACGTCCAGCAATTGCTCAGAGATGAAAAGTGCCAGCACTGAAAGCTGTTGCTAGCCAGCACCCTTCCTTGGAAGCGCTTTCACAGGCGCAGCAACACTGGGGCTTTGCGCTTCTCTACCCACCAAACGTCAAAGTCCTTCTCTTTCCGTCTCGTAGACACGAGCTGAGAAATTGCAAACGTCGAGCAATTGCTCAGCGATGAAAAGTGCCAGCACTGAAAGCTGTTGCTAGCCAGCACCCTTCCTTGGAAGCGCTTTTGTAGGCCTAAGAACACTGGGGCTCTGGGCTTCTCTAGCCACCTCATCTTCTGCTCATCCTCTCGCGCACTCTAAAGAGAGCTCAGGTGAGAAATTGCAAACGTCGAGCAATTGCTCAGAGATGAAAAGTGCCAGCACTGAAAGCTGTTGCTAGCCAGCACCCTTCCTTGGAAGCGCTTTCACAGGCGCAGCAACACTGGGGCTTTGCGCTTCTCTACCCACCAAACGTCACGGTCCTTCTCTTTCCGTCTCGTAGACACGAGCTGAGAAATTGCAAACGTCGAGCAATTGCTCAGAGATGAAAAGTGCCAGCACTGAAAGCTGTTGCTAGCCAGCACCCTTCCTTGGAAGCGCTTTTGTAGGCCTAAGAACACTGGGGCTCTGGGCTTCTCTAGCCACCTCATCTTCTGCTCATCCTCTCGCGCACTCTGAAGAGAGCTCAGGTGAGAAATTGCAAACGTCGAGCAATTGCTCAGAGATGAAAAGTGCCAGCACTGAAAGCTGTTGCTAGCCAGCACCCTTCCTTGGAAGCGCTTTTGTAGGCCTAAGAACACTGGGGCTCTGGGCTTCTCTAGCCACCTCATCTTCTGCTCATCCTCTCGCGCACTCTGAAGAGAGCTCAGGTGAGAAATTGCAAACGTCGAGCAATTGTCAGAGATGAAAAGTGCCAGCACTGAAAGCTGTTGCTAGCCAGCACCCTTCCTTGGAAGCGCTTTCACAGGCGCAGCAACACTGGGGCTTTGCGCTTCTCTAGCCACCAAACGTCACGGTCCTTCTCTTTCCGTCTCGTAGACACGAGCTGAGAAATTGCAAACGTCCAGCAATTGCTCAGAGATGAAAAGTGCCAGCACTGAAAGCTGTTGCTAGCCAGCACCCTTCCTTGGAAGCGCTTTTGTAGGCCTAAGAACACTGGGGCTCTGGGCTTCTCTAGCCACCTCATCTTCTGCTCATCCTCTCGCGCACTCTGAAGAGAGCTCAGGGGAGAAATTGCAAACGTTGAGCAATTGTCAGAGATGAAAAGTGCCAGCACTGAAAGCTGTTGCTAGCCAGCACCCTTCCTTGGAAGCGCTTTCACAGGCGCAGCAACACTGGGGCTTTGCGCTTCTCTAGCCACCAAACGTCACGGTCCTTCTCTTTCCGTCTCGTAGACACGAGCTGAGAAATTGCAAACGTCGAGCAATTGCTCAGAGATGAAAAGTGCCAGCACTGAAAGCTGTTGCTAGCCAGCACCCTTCCTTGGAAGCGCTTTTGTAGGCCTAAGAACACTGGGGCTCTGGGCTTCTCTAGCCACCTAATCTTCTGCTCATCCTCTCGCGCACTCTAAAGAGAGCTCAGGTGAGAAATTGCAAACGTTGAGCAATTGCTCAGAGATGAAAAGTGCCAGCACTGAAAGCTGTTGCTAGCCAGCACCCTTCCTTGGAAGCGCTTTCACAGGCGCAGCAACACTGGGGCTTTGTGCTTCTCTAGCCACCAAACGTCACGGTCCTTCTCTTTCCGTCTCGTAGACACGAGCTGAGAAATTGCAAACGTCGAGCAATTGCTCAGAGATGAAAAGTGCCAGCACTGAAAGCTCTTGCTAGCCAGCACCCTTCCTTGGAAGCGCTTTTGTAGGCCTAAGAAGACTGGGGCTCTGGGCTTCTCTAGCCACCTCATCTTCTGCTCATCCTCTCGCGCACTCTGAAGAGAGCTCAGGTGAGAAATTGCAAACGTCGAGCAATTGCTCAGAGATGAAAAGTGCCAGCACTGAAAGCTGTTGCTAGCCAGCACCCTTCCTTGGAAGCGCTTTCACAGGCGCAGCAACACTGGGGCTTTGCGCTTCTCTAGCCACCAAACGTCACGGTCCTTCACATTCCGTCTCGTAGACACGAGCTGAGAAATTGCAAACGTCGAGCAATTGCTCAGAGATGAAAAGTGCCAGCACTGAAAGCTGTTGCTAGCCAGCACCCTTCCTTGGAAGCGCTTTTGTAGGCCTAAGAACACTGGGGCTCTGGGCTTCTCTAGCCACCTAATCTTCTGCTCATCCTCTTGCGCACTCTGAAGAGAGCTCAGGTGAGAAATTGCAAACGTCGAGCAATTGCTCAGAGAGGAAAAGTGCCAGCACTGAAAGCTCTTGCTAGCCAGCACCCTTCCTTGGAAGCGCTTTCACAGGCGCAGCAACACTGGGGCTTTGCGCTTCTCTAGCCATCAAAAGTCACGGTCACTATCTCTCCGTCTCGTAGACACGAGCTGAGAAATTGCAAACGTCGAGCAATTGCTCAGAGATGAAAAGTGCCAGCACTGAAAGATGTTGCTAGCCAGCACCCTTCCTTGGAAGCGCTTTCACAGGCGCAGTAACACTGGGGCTTTGCGCTTCTCTAGCCACCAAACGTCACGGTCATTCTATTTCTGTCTCCTAGACACGAACTGAGAAATTGCAAACGTCAAGCAATTGCTCAGAGATGAAAAGTGGCAGCACTGAAAGCTGTTGCTAGCCAGCACCCTTCCTTGGAAGCGCTTTCACAAGCGCGGTAACACTGGGGCTTTGCGCTTCTCTACCCACCAAACGTCACAGTCATTCTCTTTCCGTCTCGTAGACATGAGCTGAGAAATTGCAAACGTCGAGCAATTGCTCAGAGATGAAAAGTGCCAGCACTGAAAGCTGTTGCTAGCCAGCACCCTTCCTCAGAAGCGCTTTCACAGGCGCAGCAACACTGGGGCTTTGCGCTTCTCTAGCCACCAAAAGTCACGGTCCTTCTCTTTCCGTCTCGTAGACACGAGCTGAGAAATTGCAAACGTCGAGCAATTGCTCAGAGATGAAAAGTGCCAGCACTGAAAGCTGTTGCTAGCCAGCACCCTTCCTTGGAAGTGCTTTTGTAGGCCTAAGAACACTGGGGCTCTGGGCTTCTCTAGCCACCTCATCTTCTGCTCATCCTCTCGCGCACTCTGAAGAGAGCTCAGGGGAGAAATTGCAAACGTCGAGCAATTGCTCAGAGATGAAAAGTGCCAGCACTGAAAGCTGTTGCTAGCCAGCACCCTTCCTTGGAAGCGCTTTTGTAGCCCTAAGCACACTGGGGCTCTGGGCTTCTCTAGCCACCTAATCTTCTGCTCATCCTCTCGCGCACTCGAAAGAGAGCTCAGGTGAGAAATTGCAAACGACGAGCAATTGCTCAGAGAAGAAAAGTGCCAGCACTGAAAGCTGTTGCTAGCCAGCACCCTTCCTTGGAAGCGCTTTTGTAGGCCTAAGAACACTGGGGCTTTGCGCTTCTCTAGCCACCAAACGTCAAAGTCCTTCTCTTTCCGTCTCGTAGACACGAGCTGAGAAATTGCAAACGTCGAGCAATTGCTCAGAGATGAAAAGTGCCAGCACTGAAAGCTGTTGCTAGCCAGCACCCTTCCTTGGAAGCGCTTTTGTAGGCCTAAGAACACTGGGGCTCTGGGCTTCTCTAGCCACCTCATCTTCTGCTCATCCTCTCGCGCACCCTAAAGAGAGCTCAGGGGAGAAATTGCAAACGTCGATCAATTGCTCAGAGATGAAAAGTGCCAGCACTGAAAGCTGTTGCTAGCCAGCCCCCTTCCTTGGAAGCGCTTTTGTAGGCCTAAGAACACTGTGGCTCTGGGCTTCTCTAGCCACCTCATCTTCTGCTCATCCTCTCGCGCACTCTAAAGAGAGCTCAGGTGAGAAATTGCAAACGTTGAGCAATTGCTCAGAGATGAAAAGTGCCAGCACTGAAAGCTGTTGCTAGCCAGCACCCTTCCTTGGAAGCGCTTTCACAGGCGCAGCAACACTGGGGCTTTGCGCTTCTCTACCCACCAAACGTCAAAGTCCTTCTCTTTCCGTCTCGTAGACACGAGCTGAGAAATTGCAAACGTCGAGCAATTGCTCAGAGATGAAAAGTGCCAGCACTGAAAGCTGTTGCTAGCCAGCACCCTTCCTTGGAAGCGCTTTTGTAGGCCTAAGAACACTGGGGCTCTGGGCTTCTCTAGCCACCTCATCTTCTGCTCATCCTCTCGCGCACTCTGAAGAGAGCTCAGGTGAGAAATTGCAAACGTCGAGCAATTGCTCAGAGATGAAAAGTGCCAGCACTGAAAGCTGTTGCTAGCCAGCACCCTTCCTTGGAAGCGCTTTCACAGGCGCAGCAACACTGGGGCTTTGCGCTTCTCTACCCACCAAACGTCACGGTCCTTCACTTTCCGTCTCGTAGACACGAGCTGAGAAATTGCAAACGTCGAGCAATTGCTCAGAGATGAAAAGTGCCAGCACTGAAAGCTGTTGCTAGCCAGCACCCTTCCTTGGAAGCGCTTTTGTAGGCCTAAGAACACTGGGGCTCTGGGCTTCTTTAGCCACCTCATCTTCTGCTCATCCTCTCGCGCACTCGAAAGAGAGCTCAGGTGAGAAATTGCAAACGTCGAGCAATTGCTCAGAGATGAAAAGTGCCAGCACTGAAAGCTGTTGCTAGCCAGCACCCTTCCTTGGAAGCGCTTTCACAGGCGCAGTAACACTGGGGCTTTGCGCTTCTCTAGCCACCAAACGTCACGGTCACTATCTCTCCGTCTCGTAGACACGAGCTGAGAAATTGCAAACGTCGAGCAATTGCTCAGAGATGAAAAGTGCCAGCACTGAAAGCTGTTGCTAGCCAGCACCCTTCCTCGGAAGCGCTTTCACAGGCGCAGCAACACTGGGGCTTTGCACTTCTCTAGCCACCAAAAGTCACGGTCCTTCTCTTTCCGTCTCGTAGACACGAGCTGAGAAATTGCAAACGTCGAGCAATTGCTCAGAGATGAAAAGTGCCAGCACTGAAAGCTGTTGCTAGCCAGCACCCTTCCTTGGAAGTGCTTTTGTAGGCCTAAGAACACTGGGGCTCTGGGCTTCTCTAGCCACCTCATCTTCTGCTCATCCTCTCGCGCACTCTGAAGAGAGCTCAGGTGAGAAATTGCAAACGTCGAGCAATTGCTCAGAGATGAAAAGTGCCAGCACTGAAAGCTGTTGCTAGCCAGCACCCTTCCTTGGAAGCGCTTTTGTAGCCCTAAGCACACTGGGGCTCTGGGCTTCTCTAGCCACCTAATCTTCTGCTCATCCTCTCGCGCACTCGAAAGAGAGCTCAGGTGAGAAATTGCAAACGACGAGCAATTGCTCAGAGAAGAAAAGTGCCAGCACTGAAAGCTATTGCTAGCCAGCACCCTTCCTTGGAAGCGCTTTTGTAGGCCTAAGAACACTGGGGCTTTGCGCTTCTCTACCCACCAAACGTCAAAGTCCTTCTCTTTCCGTCTTGTAGACACGAGCTGAGAAATTGCAAACGTCGAGCAATTGCTCAGAGATGAAAAGTGCCAGCACTGAAAGCTCTTGCTAGCCAGCACCCTTCCTTGGAAGCACTTTTGTAGGCCTAAGAACACTGGGGCTCTGGGCTTCTCTAGCCACCTCATCTTCTGCTCATCCTCTCGCGCACCCTAAAGAGAGCTCAGGGGAGAAATTGCAAACGTCGAGCAATTGCTCAGAGATGAAAAGTGCCAGCACTGAAAGCTGTTGCTAGCCAGCACCCTTCCTTGGAAGCGCTTTCACAGGCGCAGCAACACTGGGGCTTTGCGCTTCTCTACCCACCAAACGTCACGGTCCTTCTCTTTCCGTCTCGTAGACACGAGCTGAGAAATTGCAAACGTCGAGCAATTGCTCAGAGATGAAAAGTGCCAGCACTGAAAGCTGTTGCTAGCCAGCACCCTTCCTTGGAAGCGCTTTTGTAGGCCTAAGAACACTGGGGCTCTGGGCTTCTCTAGCCACCTCATCTTCTGCTCATCCTCTCGCGCACTCTAAAGAGAGCTCAGGTGAGAAATTGCAAACGTCGAGCAATTGCTCAGAGATGAAAAGTGCCAGCACTGAAAGCTCTTGCTAGCCAGCACCCTTCCTTGGAAGCGCTTTCACAGGCGCAGCAACACTGGGGCTTTGCGCTTCTTTAGCCACCAAACGTCACGGTCCTTCTCTTTCTGTCTCGTAGACACGAGCTGAGAAATTGCAAACGTCAAGCAATTGCTCAGAGATGAAAAGTGCCAGCACTGAAAGCTCTTGCTAGCCAGCACCCTTCCTTGGAAGCGCTTTCACGGGCACAGTAACACTGGGGCTTTGCGCTTCTCTTGCCACCAAACGTCACGGTCACTATCTCTCCGTCTCGTAGACACGAGCTGAGAAATTGCAAACGTCGATCAATTGCTCAGAGAGGAAAAGTGCCAGCACTGAAAGCTGTTGCTAGCCAGCACCCTTCCTTGGAAGCGCTTTTGTAGGCCTAAGAACACTGGGGCTCTGGGCTTCTCTAGCCACCTCATCTTCTGCTCATCCTCTCGCGCACTCTGAAGAGAGCTCAGGTGAGAAATTGCAAACGTCGAGCAATTGCTCAGAGATGAAAAGTGCCAGCACTGAAAGCTGTTGCTAGCCAGCACCCTTCCTTGGAAGCGCTTTCACAGGCGCAGCAACACTGGGGCTTTGCGCTTCTCTACCCACCAAACGTCACGGTCCTTCACTTTCCGTCTCGTAGACACGAGCTGAGAAATTGCAAACGTCGAGCAATTGCTCAGAGATGAAAAGTGCCAGCACTGAAAGCTGTTGCTAGCCAGCACCCTTCCTTGGAAGCGCTTTTGTAGGCCTAAGAACACTGGGGCTCTGGGCTTCTTTAGCCACCTCATCTTCTGCTCATCCTCTCGCGCACTCGAAAGAGAGCTCAGGTGAGAAATTGCAAACGTCGAGCAATTGCTGAGAGATGAAAAGTGCCAGCACTGAAAGCTGTTGCTAGCCAGCACCCTTCCTTGGAAGCGCTTTCACAGGCGCAGTAACACTGGGGCTTTGCGCTTCTCTAGCCACCAAACGTCACGGTCACTATCTCTCCGTCTCATAGACACGAGCTGAGAAATTGCAAACGTCGAGCAATTGCTCAGAGATGAAAAGTGCCAGCACTGAAAGCTGTTGCTAGCCAGCACCCTTCCTTGGAAGCGCTTTCACAGGCGCAGTAACACTGGGGCTTTGCGCTTCTCTAGCCACCAAACGTCACGGTCATTCTATTTCTGTCTCCTAGACACGAACTGAGAAATTGCAAACGTCAAGCAATTGCTCAGAGATGAAAAGTGCCAGCACTGAAAGCTGTTGCTAGCCAGCACCCTTCCTTGGAAGCGCTTTCACTAGCGCGGTAACACTGGGGCTTTGCGCTTCTCTACCCACCAAACGTCACAGTCATTCTCTTTCCGTCTCGTAGACATGAGCTGAGAAATTGCAAACGTCGAGCAATTGCTCAGAGATGAAAAGTGCCAGCACTGAAAGCTGTTGCTAGCCAGCACCCTTCCTCGGAAGCGCTTTCACAGGCGCAGCAACACTGGGGCTTTGCGCTTCTCTAGCCACCAAAAGTCACGGTCCTTCTCTTTCCGTCTCGTAGACACGAGCTGAGAAATTGCAAACGTCGAGCAATTGCTCAGAGATGAAAAGTGCCAGCACTGAAAGCTGTTGCTAGCCAGCACCCTTCCTTGGAAGTGCTTTTGTAGGCCTAAGAACACTGGGGCTCTGGGCTTCTCTAGCCACCTCATCTTCTGCTCATCCTCTCGCGCACTCTGAAGAGAGCTCAGGGGAGAAATTGCAAACGTCGAGCAATTGCTCAGAGATGAAAAGTGCCAGCACTGAAAGCTGTTGCTAGCCAGCACCCTTCCTTGGAAGCGCTTTTGTAGGCCTAAGAAGACTGGGGCTCTGGTCTTCTCTAGCCACCTAATCTTCTGCTCATCCTCTCGCGCACTCTAAAGAGAGCTCAGGTGAGAAATTGCAAACGTCGAGCAATTGCTCAGCGATGAAAAGTGCCAGCACTGAAAGCTGTTGCTAGCCAGCACCCTTCCTTGGAAGCGCTTTTGTAGGCCTAAGAACACTGGGGCTTTGCGCTTCTCTACGCACCAAACGTCAAAGTCCTTCTCTTTCCGTCTCGTAGACACGAGCTGAGAAATTGCAAACGTCGAGCAATTGCTCAGAGATGAAAAGTGCCAGCACTGAAAGCTGTTGCTAGCCAGCACCCTTCCTTGGAAGCGCTTTTGTAGGCCTAAGAACACTGGGGCTCTGGGCTTCTCTAGCCACCTCATCTTCTGCTCATCCTCTCGCGCACTCTAAAGAGAGCTCAGGTGAGAAATTGCAAACGTCGAGCAATTGCTCAGAGATGAAAAGTGCCAGCACTGAAAGCTGTTGCTAGCCAGCACCCTTCCTTGGAAGCGCTTTCACAGGCGCAGTAACACTGGGGCTTTGCGCTTCTCTAGCCACCAAACGTCACGGTCATTCTATTTCTGTCTCCTAGACACGAACTGAGAAATTGCAAACGTCAAGCAATTGCTCAGAGATGAAAAGTGCCAGCACTGAAAGCTGTTGCTAGCCAGCACCCTTCCTTGGAAGTGCTTTCACAAGCGCGGTAACACTGGGGCTTTGCGCTTCTCTACCCACCAAACGTCACAGTCATTCTCTTTCCGTCTCGTAGACATGAGCTGAGAAATTGCAAACGTCGAGCAATTGCTCAGAGATGAAAAGTGCCAGCACTGAAAGCTGTTGCTAGCCAGCACCCTTCCTCGGAAGCGCTTTCACAGGCGCAGCAACACTGGGGCTTTGCGCTTCTCTAGCCACCAAAAGTCACGGTCCTTCTCTTTCCGTCTCGTAGACACGAGCTGAGAAATTGCAAACGTCGAGCAATTGCTCAGAGATGAAAAGTGCCAGCACTGAAAGCTGTTGCTAGCCAGCACCCTTCCTTGGAAGTGCTTTTGTAGGCCTAAGAACACTGGGGCTCTGGGCTTCTCTAGCCACCTCATCTTCTGCTCATCCTCTCGCGCACTCTGAAGAGAGCTCAGGGGAGAAATTGCAAACGTCGAGCAATTGCTCAGAGATGAAAAGTGCCAGCACTGAAAGCTGTTGCTAGCCAGCACCCTTCCTTGGAAGCGCTTTTGTAGCCCTAAGCACACTGGGGCTCTGGGCTTCTCTAGCCACCTCATCTTCTGCTCATCCTCTCGCGCACTCGAAAGAGAGCTCAGGTGAGAAATTGCAAACGACGAGCAATTGCTCAGAGAAGAAAAGTGCCAGCACTGAAAGCTGTTGCTAGCCAGCACCCTTCCTTGGAAGCGCTTTTGTAGGCCTAAGAACACTGGGGCTTTGCGCTTCTCTACCCACCAAACGTCAAAGTCCTTCTCTTTCCGTCTCGTAGACACGAGCTGAGAAATTGCAAACGTCGAGCAATTGCTCAGAGATGAAAAGTGCCAGCACTGAAAGCTGTTGCTAGCCAGCACCCTTCCTTGGAAGCGCTTTTGTAGGCCTAAGAACACTGGGGCTCTGGGCTTCTCTAGCCACCTCATCTTCTGCTCATCCTCTCGCGCACCCTAAAGAGAGCTCAGGGGAGAAATTGCAAACGTCGAGCAATTGCTCAGAGATGAAAAGTGCCAGCACTGAAAGCTGTTGCTAGCCAGCACCCTTCCTTGGAAGCGCTTTCACAGGCGCAGCAACACTGGGGCTTTGCGCTTCTCTACCCACCAAACGTCACGGTCCTTCTCTTTCCGTCTCGTAGACACGAGCTGAGAAATTGCAAACGTCGAGCAATTGCTCAGAGATGAAAAGTGCCAGCACTGAAAGCTGTTGCTAGCCAGCACCCTTCCTTGGAAGCGCTTTTGTAGGCCTAAGAACACTGGGGCTCTGGGCTTCTCTAGCCACCTCATCTTCTGCTCATCCTCTCGCGCACTCTAAAGAGAGCTCAGGTGAGAAATTGCAAACGTCGAGCAATTGCTCAGAGATGAAAAGTGCCAGCACTGAAAGCTGTTGCTAGCCAGCACCCTTCCTTGGAAGCGCTTTCACAGGCGCAGCAACACTGGGGCTTTGTGCTTCTCTAGCCACCAAACGTCACGGTCCTTCTCTTTCCGTCTCGTAGACACGAGCTGAGAAATTGCAAACGTCGAGCAATTGCTCAGAGAGGAAAAGTGCCAGCACTGAAAGCTCTTGCTAGCCAGCACCCTTCCTTGGAAGCGCTTTTGTAGGCCTAAGAACACTGGGGCTCTGGGCTTCTCTAGCCACCTCATCTTCTGCTCATCCTCTCGCGCACTCTGAAGAGAGCTCAGGTGAGAAATTGCAAACGTCGAGCAATTGCTGAGAGATGAAAAGTGCCAGCACTGAAAGCTGTTGCTAGCCAGCACCCTTCCTTGGAAGCGCTTTCACAGGCGCAGTAACACTGGGGCTTTGCGCTTCTCTAGCCACCAAACGTCACGGTCACTATCTCTCCGTCTCGTAGACACGAGCTGAGAAATTGCAAACGTCGAGCAATTGCTCAGAGATGAAAAGTGCCAGCACTGAAAGCTGTTGCTAGCCAGCACCCTTCCTTGGAAGCGCTTTCACAGGCGCAGTAACACTGGGGCTTTGCGCTTCTCTAGCCACCAAACGTCACGGTCATTCTATTTCTGTCTCCTAGACACGAACTGAGAAATTGCAAACGTCGAGCAATTGCTCAGAGATGAAAAGTGCCAGCACTGAAAGCTGTTGCTAGCCAGCACCCTTCCTTGGAAGCGCTTTCACAAGCGCGGTAACACTGGGGCTTTGCGCTTCTCTACCCACCAAACGTCACAGTCATTCTCTTTCCGTCTCGTAGACATGAGCTGAGAAATTGCAAACGTCGAGCAATTGCTCCGAGATGAAAAGTGCCAGCACTGAAAGCTGTTGCTAGCCAGCACCCTTCCTCGGAAGCGCTTTCACAGGCGCAGCAACACTGGGGCTTTGCGCTTCTCTAGCCACCAAAAGTCACGGTCCTTCTCTTTCCGTCTCGTAGACACGAGCTGAGAAATTGCAAACGTCGAGCAATTGCTCAGAGATGAAAAGTGCCAGCACTGAAAGCTGTTGCTAGCCAGCACCCTTCCTTGGAAGTGCTTTTGTAGGCCTAAGAACACTGGGGCTCTGGGCTTCTCTAGCCACCTCATCTTCTGCTCATCCTCTCGCGCACTCTGAAGAGAGCTCAGGTGAGAAATTGCAAACGTCGAGCAATTGCTCAGAGATGAAAAGTGCCAGCACTGAAAGCTGTTGCTAGCCAGCACCCTTCCTTGGAAGCGCTTTTGTAGCCCTAAGCACACTGGGGCTCTGGGCTTCTCTAGCCACCTAATCTTCTGCTCATCCTCTCGCGCACTCGAAAGAGAGCTCAGGTGAGAAATTGCAAACGACGAGCAATTGCTCAGAGAAGAAAAGTGCCAGCACTGAAAGCTGTTGCTAGCCAGCACCCTTCCTTGGAAGTGCTTTCACAGGCGCAGCAACACTGGGGCTTTGCGCTTCTCTACCCACCAAACGTCAAAGTCCTTCTCTTTCCGTCTCGTAGACACGAGCTGAGAAATTGCAAACGTCGAGCAATTGCTCAGAGATGAAAAGTGCCAGCACTGAAAGCTGTTGCTAGCCAGCACCCTTCCTTGGAAGCGCTTTTGTAGGCCTAAGAACACTGGGGCTCTGGGCTTCTCTAGCCACCTCATCTTCTGCTCATCCTCTCGCGCAGTCTGAAGAGAGCTCAGGGGAGAAATTGCAAACGTCGAGCAATTGCTCAGAGATGAAAAGTGCCAGCACTGAAAGCTGTTGCTAGCCAGCACCCTTCCTTGGAAGCGCTTTCACAGGCGCTGTAACACTGGGGCTTTGCGCTTCTCTAGCCACCAAACGTCACGGTCCTTCTCTTTCCGTCTCCTAGACACGAGCTGAGAAATTGCAAACGTCGAGCAATTGCTCAGAGATGAAAAGTGCCAGCACTGAAAGCTGTTGCTAGCCAGCACCCTTCCTTGGAAGCGCTTTAGTAGGCCTAAGAACACTGGGGCTCTGGGCTTCTTTAGCCACCTCTTCTTCTGCTCATCCTCTCGCGCACTTGAAAGAGAGCTCAGGTGAGAAATTGCAAACATCGAGCAATTGCTCAGAGATGAAAAGTGCCAGCACTGAAAGCTGTTGCTAGCCAGCACCCTTCCTTGGAAGCGCTTTCACAGGCGCAGCAACACTGGGGCTTTGCGCTTCTCTACCCACCAAACGTCAAAGTCCTTCTCTTTCCGTCTCGTAGACACGAGCTGAGAAATTGCAAACGTCGAGCAATTGCTCAGCGATGAAAAGTGCCAGCACTGAAAGCTGTTGCTAGCCAGCACCCTTCCTTGGAAGCGCTTTTGTAGGCCTAAGAACACTGGGGCTCTGGGCTTCTCTAGCCACCTCATCTTCTGCTCATCCTCTCGCGCACTCTAAAGAGAGCTCAGGTGAGAAATTGCAAACGTCGAGCAATTGCTCAGAGATGAAAAGTGCCAGCACTGAAAGCTGTTGCTAGCCAGCACCCTTCCTTGGAAGCGCTTTCACAGGCGCAGCAACACTGGGGCTTTGCGCTTCTCTACCCACCAAACGTCACGGTCCTTCTCTTTCCGTCTCGTAGACACGAGCTGAGAAATTGCAAACGTCGAGCAATTGCTCAGAGATGAAAAGTGCCAGCACTGAAAGCTGTTGCTAGCCAGCACCCTTCCTTGGAAGCGCTTTTGTAGGCCTAAGAACACTGGGGCTCTGGGCTTCTCTAGCCACCTCATCTTCTGCTCATCCTCTCGCGCACTCTGAAGAGAGCTCAGCTGAGAAATTGCAAACGTCGAGCAATTGCTCAGAGATGAAAAGTGCCAGCACTGAAAGCTGTTGCTAGCCAGCACCCTTCCTTGGAAGCGCTTTTGTAGGCCTAAGAACACTGGGGCTCTGGGCTTCTCTAGCCACCTCATCTTCTGCTCATCCTCTCGCGCACTCTAAAGAGAGCTCAGGTGAGAAATTGCAAACGTCGAGCAATTGTCAGAGATGAAAAGTGCCAGCACTGAAAGCTGTTGCTAGCCAGCACCCTTCCTTGGAAGCGCTTTCACAGGCGCAGCAACACTGGGGCTTTGCGCTTCTCTAGCCACCAAACGTCACGGTCCTTCTCTTTCCGTCTCGTAGACACGAGCTGAGAAATTGCAAACGTCGAGCAATTGCTCAGAGATGAAAAGTGCCAGCACTGAAAGCTGTTGCTAGCCAGCACCCTTCCTTGGAAGCGCTTTTGTAGGCCTAAGAACACTGGGGCTCTGGGCTTCTCTAGCCACCTCATCTTCTGCTCATCCTCTCGCGCACTCTGAAGAGAGCTCAGGGGAGAAATTGCAAACGTTGAGCAATTGTCAGAGATGAAAAGTGCCAGCACTGAAAGCTGTTGCTAGCCAGCACCCTTCCTTGGAAGCGCTTTCACAGGCGCAGCAACACTGGGGCTTTGCGCTTCTCTAGCCACCAAACGTCACGGTCCTTCTCTTTCCGTCTCGTAGACACGAGCTGAGAAATTGCAAACGTCGAGCAATTGCTCAGAGATGAAAAGTGCCAGCACTGAAAGCTGTTGCTAGCCAGCACCCTTCCTTGGAAGCGCTTTTGTAGGCCTAAGAACAGTGGGGCTCTGGGCTTCTCTAGCCACCTAATCTTCTGCTCATCCTCTCGCGCACTCTGAAGAGAGCTCAGGTGAGAAATTGCAAACGTCAAGCAATTGCTCAGAGATGAAAAGTGCCAGCACTGAAAGCTCTTGCTAGCCAGCACCCTTCCTTGGAAGCGCTTTTGTAGGCCTAAGAACACTGGGGCTCTGGGCTTCTCTAGCCACCTAATCTTCTGCTCATCCTCTCGCGCACTCTAAAGAGAGCTCAGGTGAGAAATTGCAAACGTTGAGCAATTGCTCAGAGATGAAAAGTGCCAGCACTGAAAGCTGTTGCTAGCCAGCACCCTTCCTTGGAAGCGCTTTCACAGGCGCAGCAACACTGGGGCTTTGTGCTTCTCTAGCCACCAAACGTCACGGTCCTTCTCTTTCCGTCTCGTAGACACGAGCTGAGAAATTGCAAACGTCGAGCAATTGCTCAGAGAGGAAAAGTGCCAGCACTGAAAGCTCTTGCTAGCCAGCACCCTTCCTTGGAAGCGCTTTTGTAGGCCTAAGAACACTGGGGCTCTGGGCTTCTCTAGCCACCTCATCTTCTGCTCATCCTCTCGCGCACTCTGAAGAGAGCTCAGGTGAGAAATTGCAAACGTCGAGCAATTGCTCAGAGATGAAAAGTGCCAGCACTGAAAGCTGTTGCTAGCCAGCACCCTTCCTTGGAAGCGCTTTCACAGGCGCAGCAACACTGGGGCTTTGCGCTTCTCTAGCCACCAAACGTCACGGTCCTTCACATTCCGTCTCGTAGACACGAGCTGAGAAATTGCAAACGTCGAGCAATTGCTCAGAGATGAAAAGTGCCAGCACTGAAAGCTGTTGCTAGCCAGCACCCTTCCTTGGAAGCGCTTTTGTAGGCCTAAGAACACTGGGGCTCTGGGCTTCTCTAGCCACCTAATCTTCTGCTCATCCTCTTGCGCACTCTGAAGAGAGCTCAGGTGAGAAATTGCAAACGTCGAGCAATTGCTCAGAGATGAAAAGTGCCAGCACTGAAAGCTCTTGCTAGCCAGCACCCTTCCTTGGAAGCGCTTTCACAGGCGCAGCAACACTGGGGCTTTGCGCTTCTCTAGCCATCAAAAGTCACGGTCACTATCTCTCCGTCTCGTAGACACGAGCTGAGAAATTGCAAACGTCGAGCAATTGCTCAGAGATGAAAAGTGCCAGCACTGAAAGATGTTGCTAGCCAGCACCCTTCCTTGGAAGCGCTTTCACAGGCGCAGTAACACTGGGGCTTTGCGCTTCTCTAGCCACCAAACGTCACGGTCATTCTATTTCTGTCTCCTAGACACGAGCTGAGAAATTGCAAACGTCAAGCAATTGCTCAGAGATGAAAAGTGGCAGCACTGAAAGCTGTTGCTAGCCAGCACCCTTCCTTGGAAGCGCTTTCACAAGCGCGGTAACACTGGGGCTTTGCGCTTCTCTACCCACCAAACGTCACAGTCATTCTCTTTCCGTCTCGTAGACATGAGCTGAGAAATTGCAAACGTCGAGCAATTGCTCAGAGATGAAAAGTGCCAGCACTGAAAGCTGTTGCTAGCCAGCACCCTTCCTTGGAAGCGCTTTCACAGGCGCAGCAACACTGGGGCTTTGCGCTTCTCTAGCCACCAAACGTCACGGTCCTTCTCTTTCCGTCTCGTAGACACGAGCTGAGAAATTGCAAACGTCGAGCAATTGCTCAGAGATGAAAAGTGCCAGCACTGAAAGCTGTTGCTAGCCAGCACCCTTCCTTGGAAGTGCTTTTGTAGGCCTAAGAACACTGGGGCTCTGGGCTTCTCTAGCCACCTCATCTTCTGCTCATCCTCTCGCGCACTCTGAAGAGAGCTCAGGGGAGAAATTGCAAACGTCGAGCAATTGCTCAGAGATGAAAAGTGCCAGCACTGAAAGCTGTTGCTAGCCAGCACCCTTCCTTGGAAGCGCTTTTGTAGCCCTAAGCACACTGGGGCTCTGGGCTTCTCTAGCCACCTAATCTTCTGCTCATCCTCTCGCGCACTCGAAAGAGAGCTCAGGTGAGAAATTGCAAACGACGAGCAATTGCTCAGAGAAGAAAAGTGCCAGCACTGAAAGCTGTTGCTAGCCAGCACCCTTCCTTGGAAGCGCTTTTGTAGGCCTAAGAACACTGGGGCTTTGCGCTTCTCTAGCCACCAAACGTCAAAGTCCTTCTCTTTCCGTCTCGTAGACACGAGCTGAGAAATTGCAAACGTCGAGCAATTGCTCAGAGATGAAAAGTGCCAGCACTGAAAGCTGTTGCTAGCCAGCACCCTTCCTTGGAAGCGCTTTTGTAGGCCTAAGAACACTGGGGCTCTGGGCTTCTCTAGCCACCTCATCTTCTGCTCATCCTCTCGCGCACCCTAAAGAGAGCTCAGGGGAGAAATTGCAAACGTCGATCAATTGCTCAGAGATGAAAAGTGCCAGCACTGAAAGCTGTTGCTAGCCAGCACCCTTCCTTGGAAGCGCTTTTGTAGGCCTAAGAACACTGGGGCTCTGGGCTTCTCTAGCCACCTCATCTTCTGCTCATCCTCTCGCGCACTCTAAAGAGAGCTCAGGTGAGAAATTGCAAACGTTGAGCAATTGCTCAGAGATGAAAAGTGCCAGCACTGAAAGCTGTTGCTAGCCAGCACCCTTCCTTGGAAGCGCTTTCACAGGCGCAGCAACACTGGGGCTTTGCGCTTCTCTACCCACCAAACGTCAAAGTCCTTCTCTTTCCGTCTCGTAGACACGAGCTGAGAAATTGCAAACGTCGAGCAATTGCTCAGAGAGGAAAAGTGCCAGCACTGAAAGCTGTTGCTAGCCAGCACCCTTCCTTGGAAGCGCTTTTGTAGGCCTAAGAACACTGGGGCTCTGGGCTTCTCTAGCCACCTCATCTTCTGCTCATCCTCTCGCGCACTCTGAAGAGAGCTCAGGTGAGAAATTGCAAACGTCGAGCAATTGCTCAGAGATGAAAAGTGCCAGCACTGAAAGCTGTTGCTAGCCAGCACCCTTCCTTGGAAGCGCTTTCACAGGCGCAGCAACACTGGGGCTTTGCGCTTCTCTACCCACCAAACGTCACGGTCCTTCACTTTCCGTCTCGTAGACACGAGCTGAGAAATTGCAAACGTCGAGCAATTGCTCAGAGATGAAAAGTGCCAGCACTGAAAGCTGTTGCTAGCCAGCACCCTTCCTTGGAAGCGCTTTTGTAGGCCTAAGAACACTGGGGCTCTGGGCTTCTCTAGCCACCTCATCTTCTGCTCATCCTCTCGCGCACTCGAAAGAGAGCTCAGGTGAGAAATTGCAAACGTCGAGCAATTGCTCAGAGATGAAAAGTGCCAGCACTGAAAGCTGTTGCTAGCCAGCACCCTTCCTTGGAAGCGCTTTCACAGGCGCAGTAACACTGGGGCTTTGCGCTTCTCTAGCCACCAAACATCACGGTCACTATCTCTCCGTCTCGTAGACACGAGCTGAGAAATTGCAAACGTCGAGCAATTGCTCAGAGATGAAAAGTGCCAGCACTGAAAGCTGTTGCTAGCCAGCACCCTTCCTCGGAAGCGCTTTCACAGGCGCAGCAACACTGGGGCTTTGCACTTCTCTAGCCACCAAAAGTCACGGTCCTTCTCTTTCCGTCTCGTAGACACGAGCTGAGAAATTGCAAACGTCGAGCAATTGCTCAGAGATGAAAAGTGCCAGCACTGAAAGCTGTTGCTAGCCAGCACCCTTCCTTGGAAGCGCTTTTGTAGGCCTAAGAACACTGGGGCTCTGGGCTTCTCTAGCCACCTCATCTTCTGCTCATCCTCTCGCGCACTCTGAAGAGAGCTCAGGGGAGAAATTGCAAACGTCGAGCAATTGCTCAGAGATGAAAAGTGCCAGCACTGAAAGCTGTTGCTAGCCAGCACCCTTCCTTGGAAGCGCTTTTGTAGCCCTAAGCACACTGGGGCTCTGGGCTTCTCTAGCCACCTAATCTTCTGCTCATCCTCTCGCGCACTCGAAAGAGAGCTCAGGTGAGAAATTGCAAACGACGAGCAATTGCTCAGAGAAGAAAAGTGCCAGCACTGAAAGCTATTGCTAGCCAGCACCCTTCCTTGGAAGCGCTTTTGTAGGCCTAAGAACACTGGGGCTTTGCGCTTCTCTACCCACCAAACGTCAAAGTCCTTCTCTTTCCGTCTTGTAGACACGAGCTGAGAAATTGCAAACGTCGAGCAATTGCTCAGAGATGAAAAGTGCCAGCACTGAAAGCTGTTGCTAGCCAGCACCCTTCCTTGGAAGCACTTTTGTAGGCCTAAGAACACTGGGGCTCTGGGCTTCTCTAGCCACCTCATCTTCTGCTCATCCTCTCGCGCACCCTAAAGAGAGCTCAGGGGAGAAATTGCAAACGTCGAGCAATTGCTCAGAGATGAAAAGTGCCAGCACTGAAAGCTGTTGCTAGCCAGCACCCTTCCTTGGAAGCGCTTTCACAGGCGCAGCAACACTGGGGCTTTGCGCTTCTCTACCCACCAAACGTCACGGTCCTTCTCTTTCCGTCTCGTAGACACGAGCTGAGAAATTGCAAACGTCGAGCAATTGCTCAGAGATGAAAAGTGCCAGCACTGAAAGCTGTTGCTAGCCAGCACCCTTCCTTGGAAGCGCTTTTGTAGGCCTAAGAACACTGGGGCTCTGGGCTTCTCTAGCCACCTCATCTTCTGCTCATCCTCTCGCGCACTCTAAAGAGAGCTCAGGTGAGAAATTGCAAACGTCGAGCAATTGCTCAGAGATGAAAAGTGCCAGCACTGAAAGCTCTTGCTAGCCAGCACCCTTCCTTGGAAGCGCTTTCACAGGCGCAGCAACACTGGGGCTTTGCGCTTCTTTAGCCACCAAACGTCACGGTCCTTCTCTTTCTGTCTCGTAGACACGAGCTGAGAAATTGCAAACGTCAAGCAATTGCTCAGAGATGAAAAGTGCCAGCACTGAAAGCTCTTGCTAGCCAGCACCCTTCCTTGGAAGCGCTTTCACGGGCACAGTAACACTGGGGCTTTGCGCTTCTCTTGCCACCAAACGTCACGGTCACTATCTCTCCGTCTCGTAGACACGAGCTGAGAAATTGCAAACGTCGAGCAATTGCTCAGAGAGGAAAAGTGCCAGCACTGAAAGCTGTTGCTAGCCAGCACCCTTCCTTGGAAGCGCTTTTGTAGGCCTAAGAACACTGGGGCTCTGGGCTTCTCTAGCCACCTCATCTTCTGCTCATCCTCTCGCGCACTCTGAAGAGAGCTCAGGTGAGAAATTGCAAACGTCGAGCAATTGCTCAGAGATGAAAAGTGCCAGCACTGAAAGCTGTTGCTAGCCAGCACCCTTCCTTGGAAGCGCTTTCACAGGCGCAGCAACACTGGGGCTTTGCGCTTCTCTACCCACCAAACGTCACGGTCCTTCTCTTTCCGTCTCGTAGACACGAGCTGAGAAATTGCAAACGTCGAGCAATTGCTCAGAGATGAAAAGTGCCAGCACTGAAAGCTCTTGCTAGCCAGCACCCTTCCTTGGAAGCGCTTTTGTAGGCCTAAGAACACTGGGGCTCTGGGCTTCTTTAGCCACCTCATCTTCTGCTCATCCTCTCGCGCACTCGAAAGAGAGCTCAGGTGAGAAATTGCAAACGTCGAGCAATTGCTGAGAGATGAAAAGTGCCAGCACTGAAAGCTGTTGCTAGCCAGCACCCTTCCTTGGAAGCGCTTTCACAGGCGCAGTAACACTGGGGCTTTGCGCTTCTCTAGCCACCAAACGTCACGGTCACTATCTCTCCGTCTCATAGACACGAGCTGAGAAATTGCAAACGTCGAGCAATTGCTCAGAGATGAAAAGTGCCAGCACTGAAAGCTGTTGCTAGCCAGCACCCTTCCTTGGAAGCGCTTTCACAGGCGCAGTAACACTGGGGCTTTGCGCTTCTCTAGCCACCAAACGTCACGGTCATTCTATTTCTGTCTCCTAGACACGAACTGAGAAATTGCAAACGTCAAGCAATTGCTCAGAGATGAAAAGTGCCAGCACTGAAAGCTGTTGCTAGCCAGCACCCTTCCTTGGAAGCGCTTTCACTAGCGCGGTAACACTGGGGCTTTGCGCTTCTCTACCCACCAAACGTCACAGTCATTCTCTTTCCGTCTCGTAGACATGAGCTGAGAAATTGCAAACGTCGAGCAATTGCTCAGAGATGAAAAGTGCCAGCACTGAAAGCTGTTGCTAGCCAGCACCCTTCCTCGGAAGCGCTTTCACAGGCGCAGCAACACTGGGGCTTTGCGCTTCTCTAGCCACCAAAAGTCACGGTCCTTCTCTTTCCGTCTCGTAGACACGAGCTGAGAAATTGCAAACGTCGAGCAATTGCTCAGAGATGAAAAGTGCCAGCACTGAAAGCTGTTGCTAGCCAGCACCCTTCCTTGGAAGTGCTTTTGTAGGCCTAAGAACACTGGGGCTCTGGGCTTCTCTAGCCACCTCATCTTCTGCTCATCCTCTCGCGCACTCTGAAGAGAGCTCAGGGGAGAAATTGCAAACGTCGAGCAATTGCTCAGAGATGAAAAGTGCCAGCACTGAAAGCTGTTGCTAGCCAGCACCCTTCCTTGGAAGCGCTTTTGTAGCCCTAAGCACACTGGGGCTCTGGGCTTCTCTAGCCACCTAATCTTCTGCTCATCCTCTCGCGCACTCGAAAGAGAGCTCAGGTGAGAAATTGCAAACGACGAGCAATTGCTCAGAGAAGAAAAGTGCCAGCACTGAAAGCTATTGCTAGCCAGCACCCTTCCTTGGAAGCGCTTTTGTAGGCCTAAGAACACTGGGGCTTTGCGCTTCTCTACGCACCAAACGTCAAAGTCCTTCTCTTTCCGTCTCGTAGACACGAGCTGAGAAATTGCAAACGTCGAGCAATTGCTCAGAGATGAAAAGTGCCAGCACTGAAAGCTGTTGCTAGCCAGCACCCTTCCTTGGAAGCGCTTTTGTAGGCCTAAGAACACTGGGGCTCTGGGCTTCTCTAGCCACCTCATCTTCTGCTCATCCTCTCGCGCACTCTAAAGAGAGCTCAGGTGAGAAATTGCAAACGTCGAGCAATTGCTCAGAGATGAAAAGTGCCAGCACTGAAAGCTGTTGCTAGCCAGCACCCTTCCTTGGAAGCGCTTTCACAGGCGCAGTAACACTGGGGCTTTGCGCTTCTCTAGCCACCAAACGTCACGGTCATTCTATTTCTGTCTCCTAGACACGAACTGAGAAATTGCAAACGTCAAGCAATTGCTCAGAGATGAAAAGTGCCAGCACTGAAAGCTGTTGCTAGCCAGCACCCTTCCTTGGAAGCGCTTTCACAAGCGCGGTAACACTGGGGCTTTGCGCTTCTCTACCCACCAAACGTCACAGTCATTCTCTTTCCGTCTCGTAGACATGAGCTGAGAAATTGCAAACGTCGAGCAATTGCTCAGAGATGAAAAGTGCCAGCACTGAAAGCTGTTGCTAGCCAGCACCCTTCCTCGGAAGCGCTTTCACAGGCGCAGCAACACTGGGGCTTTGCGCTTCTCTAGCCACCAAAAGTCACGGTCCTTCTCTTTCCGTCTCGTAGACACGAGCTGAGAAATTGCAAACGTCGAGCAATTGCTCAGAGATGAAAAGTGCCAGCACTGAAAGCTGTTGCTAGCCAGCACCCTTCCTTGGAAGTGCTTTTGTAGGCCTAAGAACACTGGGGCTCTGGGCTTCTCTAGCCACCTCATCTTCTGCTCATCCTCTCGCGCACTCTGAAGAGAGCTCAGGGGAGAAATTGCAAACGTCGAGCAATTGCTCAGAGATGAAAAGTGCCAGCACTGAAAGCTGTTGCTAGCCAGCACCCTTCCTTGGAAGCGCTTTTGTAGCCCTAAGCACACTGGGGCTCTGGGCTTCTCTAGCCACCTAATCTTCTGCTCATCCTCTCGCGCACTCGAAAGAGAGCTCAGGTGAGAAATTGCAAACGACGAGCAATTGCTCAGAGAAGAAAAGTGCCAGCACTGAAAGCTGTTGCTAGCCAGCACCCTTCCTTGGAAGCGCTTTTGTAGGCCTAAGAACACTGGGGCTTTGCGCTTCTCTAGCCACCAAACGTCAAAGTCCTTCTCTTTCCGTCTCGTAGACACGAGCTGAGAAATTGCAAACGTCGAGCAATTGCTCAGAGATGAAAAGTGCCAGCACTGAAAGCTGTTGCTAGCCAGCACCCTTCCTTGGAAGCGCTTTTGTAGGCCTAAGAACACTGGGGCTCTGGGCTTCTCTAGCCACCTCATCTTCTGCTCATCCTCTCGCGCACCCTAAAGAGAGCTCAGGGGAGAAATTGCAAACGTCGAGCAATTGCTCAGAGATGAAAAGTGCCAGCACTGAAAGCTGTTGCTAGCCAGCACCCTTCCTTGGAAGCGCTTTCACAGGCGCAGCAACACTGGGGCTTTGCGCTTCTCTACCCACCAAACGTCACGGTCCTTCTCTTTCCGTCTCGTAGACACGAGCTGAGAAATTGCAAACGTCGAGCAATTGCTCCGAGATGAAAAGTGCCAGCACTGAAAGCTGTTGCTAGCCAGCACCCTTCCTTGGAAGCGCTTTTGTAGGCCTAAGAACACTGGGGCTCTGGGCTTCTCTAGCCACCTCATCTTCTGCTCATCCTCTCGCGCACTCTAAAGAGAGCTCAGGTGAGAAATTGCAAACGTCGAGCAATTGCTCAGAGATGAAAAGTGCCAGCACTGAAAGCTGTTGCTAGCCAGCACCCTTCCTTGGAAGCGCTTTCACAGGCGCAGCAACACTGGGGCTTTGTGCTTCTCTAGCCACCAAACGTCACGGTCCTTCTCTTTCCGTCTCGTAGACACGAGCTGAGAAATTGCAAACGTCGAGCAATTGCTCAGAGAGGAAAAGTGCCAGCACTGAAAGCTGTTGCTAGCCAGCACCCTTCCTTGGAAGCGCTTTTGTAGGCCTAAGAACACTGGGGCTCTGGGCTTCTCTAGCCACCTCATCTTCTGCTCATCCTCTCGCGCACTCTGAAGAGAGCTCAGGTGAGAAATTGCAAACGTCGAGCAATTGCTGAGAGATGAAAAGTGCCAGCACTGAAAGCTGTTGCTAGCCAGCACCCTTCCTTGGAAGCGCTTTCACAGGCGCAGTAACACTGGGGCTTTGCGCTTCTCTAGCCACCAAACGTCACGGTCACTATCTCTCCGTCTCGTAGACACGAGCTGAGAAATTGCAAACGTCGAGCAATTGCTCAGAGATGAAAAGTGCCAGCACTGAAAGCTGTTGCTAGCCAGCACCCTTCCTTGGAAGCGCTTTCACAGGCGCAGTAACACTGGGGCTTTGCGCTTCTCTAGCCACCAAACGTCACGGTCATTCTATTTCTGTCTCCTAGACACGAACTGAGAAATTGCAAACGTCAAGCAATTGCTCAGAGATGAAAAGTGCCAGCACTGAAAGCTGTTGCTAGCCAGCACCCTTCCTTGGAAGCGCTTTCACAAGCGCGGTAACACTGGGGCTTTGCGCTTCTCTACCCACCAAACGTCACAGTCATTCTCTTTCCGTCTCGTAGACATGAGCTGAGAAATTGCAAACGTCGAGCAATTGCTCAGAGATGAAAAGTGCCAGCACTGAAAGCTGTTGCTAGCCAGCACCCTTCCTCGGAAGCGCTTTCACAGGCGCAGCAACACTGGGGCTTTGCGCTTCTCTAGCCACCAAAAGTCACGGTCCTTCTCTTTCCGTCTCGTAGACACGAGCTGAGAAATTGCAAACGTCGAGCAATTGCTCAGAGATGAAAAGTGCCAGCACTGAAAGCTGTTGCTAGCCAGCACCCTTCCTTGGAAGTGCTTTTGTAGGCCTAAGAACACTGGGGCTCTGGGCTTCTCTAGCCACCTCATCTTCTGCTCATCCTCTCGCGCACTCTGAAGAGAGCTCAGGGGAGAAATTGCAAACGTCGAGCAATTGCTCAGAGATGAAAAGTGCCAGCACTGAAAGCTGTTGCTAGCCAGCACCCTTCCTTGGAAGCGCTTTTGTAGCCCTAAGCACACTGGGGCTCTGGGCTTCTCTAGCCACCTAATCTTCTGCTCATCCTCTCGCGCACTCGAAAGAGAGCTCAGGTGAGAAATTGCAAACGACGAGCAATTGCTCAGAGAAGAAAAGTGCCAGCACTGAAAGCTGTTGCTAGCCAGCACCCTTCCTTGGAAGCGCTTTTGTAGGCCTAAGAACACTGGGGCTTTGCGCTTCTCTACCCACCAAACGTCAAAGTCCTTCTCTTTCCGTCTCGTAGACACGAGCTGAGAAATTGCAAACATCGAGCAATTGCTCAGAGATGAAAAGTGCCAGCACTGAAAGCTGTTGCTAGCCAGCACCCTTCCTTGGAAGCGCTTTTGTAGGCCTAAGAACACTGGGGCTCTGGGCTTCTCTAGCCACCTCATCTTCTGCTCATCCTCTCGCGCACCCTAAAGAGAGCTCAGGGGAGAAATTGCAAACGTCGAGCAATTGCTCAGAGATGAAAAGTGCCAGCACTGAAAGCTGTTGCTAGCCAGCACCCTTCCTTGGAAGCGCTTTCACAGGCGCAGCAACACTGGGGCTTTGCGCTTCTCTACCCACCAAACGTCACGGTCCTTCTCTTTCCGTCTCGTAGACACGAGCTGAGAAATTGCAAACGTCGAGCAATTGCTCAGAGATGAAAAGTGCCAGCACTGAAAGCTGTTGCTAGCCAGCACCCTTCCTTGGAAGCGCTTTTGTAGGCCTAAGAACACTGGGGCTCTGGGCTTCTCTAGCCACCTCATCTTCTGCTCATCCTCTCGCGCACTCTAAAGAGAGCTCAGGTGAGAAATTGCAAACGTCGAGCAATTGCTCAGAGATGAAAAGTGCCAGCACTGAAAGCTGTTGCTAGCCAGCACCCTTCCTTGGAAGCGCTTTCACAGGCGCAGCAACACTGGGGCTTTGCGCTTCTTTAGCCACCAAACGTCACGGTCCTTCTCTTTCTGTCTCGTAGACACGAGCTGAGAAATTGCAAACGTCAAGCAATTGCTCAGAGATGAAAAGTGCCAGCACTGAAAGCTGTTGCTAGCCAGCACCCTTCCTTGGAAGCGCTTTCACAGGCGCAGCAACACTGGGGCTTTGCGCTTCTCTAGCCACCAAACGTCACGGTCATTCTATTTCTGTCTCCTAGACACGAACTGAGAAATTGCAAACGTCAAGCAATTGCTCAGAGATGAAAAGTGCCAGCACTGAAAGCTGTTGCTAGCCAGCACCCTTCCTTGGAAGCGCTTTCACAAGCGCGGTAACACTGGGGCTTTGCGCTTCTCTACCCACCAAACGTCACAGTCATTCTCTTTCCGTCTCGTAGACATGAGCTGAGAAATTGCAAACGTCGAGCAATTGCTCAGAGATGAAAAGTGCCAGCACTGAAAGCTGTTGCTAGCCAGCACCCTTCCTCGGAAGCGCTTTCACAGGCGCAGCAACACTGGGGCTTTGCGCTTCTCTAGCCACCAAAAGTCACGGTCCTTCTCTTTCCGTCTCGTAGACACGAGCTGAGAAATTGCAAACGTCGATCAATTGCTCAGAGATGAAAAGTGCCAGCACTGAAAGCTGTTGCTAGCCAGCACCCTTCCTTGGAAGTGCTTTTGTAGGCCTAAGAACACTGGGGCTCTGGGCTTCTCTAGCCACCTCATCTTCTGCTCATCCTCTCGCGCACTCTGAAGAGAGCTCAGGGGAGAAATTGCAAACGTCGAGCAATTGCTCAGAGATGAAAAGTGCCAGCACTGAAAGCTGTTGCTAGCCAGCACCCTTCCTTGGAAGCGCTTTTGTAGCCCTAAGCACACTGGGGCTCTGGGCTTCTCTAGCCACCTAATCTTCTGCTCATCCTCTCGCGCACTCGAAAGAGAGCTCAGGTGAGAAATTGCAAACGACGAGCAATTGCTCAGAGAAGAAAAGTGCCAGCACTGAAAGCTGTTGCTAGCCAGCACCCTTCCTTGGAAGCGCTTTTGTAGGCCTAAGAACACTGGGGCTTTGCGCTTCTCTACCCACCAAACGTCAAAGTCCTTCTCTTTCCGTCTCGTAGACACGAGCTGAGAAATTGCAAACGTCGAGCAATTGCTCAGAGATGAAAAGTGCCAGCACTGAAAGCTGTTGCTAGCCAGCCCCCTTCCTTGGAAGCGCTTTTGTAGGCCTAAGAAGACTGGGGCTCTGGGCTTCTCTAGCCACCTCATCTTCTGCTCATCCTCTCGCGCACCCTAAAGAGAGCTCAGGGGAGAAATTGCAAACGTCGAGCAATTGCTCAGAGATGAAAAGTGCCAGCACTGAAAGCTGTTGCTAGCCAGCACCCTTCCTTGGAAGCGCTTTCACAGGCGCAGCAACACTGGGGCTTTGCGCTTCTCTACCCACCAAACGTCACGGTCCTTCTCTTTCCGTCTCGTAGACACGAGCTGAGAAATTGCAAACGTCGAGCAATTGCTCAGAGATGAAAAGTGCCAGCACTGAAAGCTGTTGCTAGCCAGCACCCTTCCTTGGAAGCGCTTTTGTAGGCCTAAGAACACTGGGGCTCTGGGCTTCTCTAGCCACCTCATCTTCTGCTCATCCTCTCGCGCACTCTAAAGAGAGCTCAGGTGAGAAATTGCAAACGTCGAGCAATTGCTCAGAGATGAAAAGTGCCAGCACTGAAAGCTGTTGCTAGCCAGCACCCTTCCTTGGAAGCGCTTTCACAGGCGCAGCAACACTGGGGCTTTGCGCTTCTTTAGCCACCAAACGTCACGGTCCTTCTCTTTCTGTCTCGTAGACACGAGCTGAGAAATTGCAAACGTCAAGCAATTGCTCAGAGATGAAAAGTGCCAGCACTGAAAGCTCTTGCTAGCCAGCACCCTTCCTTGGAATCGCTTTCACGGGCACAGTAACACTGGGGCTTTGCGCTTCTCTACCCACCAAACGTCACGGTCACTATCTCTCCGTCTCGTAGACACGAGCTGAGAAATTGCAAACGTCGATCAATTGCTCAGAGAGGAAAAGTGCCAGCACTGAAAGCTGTTGCTAGCCAGCACCCTTCCTTGGAAGCGCTTTCACAGGCGCAGCAACACTGGGGCTTTGCACTTCTCTAGCCACCAAACGTCACGGTCCTTCTCTTTCCGTCTCGTAGACACGAGCTGAGAAATTGCAAACGTCGAGCAATTGCTCAGAGATGAAAAGTGCCAGCACTGAAAGCTGTTGCTAGCCAGCACCCTTCCTTGGAAGCGCTTTCACAGGCGCAGTAACACTGGGGCTTTGCGCTTCTCTACCCACCAAAAGTCACGGTCCTTCTCTTTCCGTCTCGTAGACACGAGCTGAGAAATTGCAAACGTCGAGCAATTGCTCAGAGATGAAAAGTGCCAGCACTGAAAGCTGTTGCTAGCCAGCACCCTTCCTTGGAAGCGCTTTTGTAGGCCTAAGAACACTGGGGCTCTGGGCTTCTCTAGCCACCTCATCTTCTGCTCATCCTCTCGCGCACTCTAAAGAGAGCTCAGGTGAGAAATTGCAACCGTCGAGCAATTGCTCAGAGATGAAAAGTGCCAGCACTGAAAGCTGTTGCTAGCCAGCACCCTTCCTTGGAAGCGCTTTTGTAGGCCTAAGAAGACTGGGGCTCTGGGCTTCTCTAGCCACCTCATCTTCTGCTCATCCTCTCGCGCACTCTAAAGAGAGCTCAGGTGAGAAATTGCAAACGTCGAGCAATTGCTCAGAGATGAAAAGTGCCAGCACTGAAAGCTGTTGCTAGCCAGCACCCTTCCTTGGAAGCGCTTTCACAGGCGCAGCAACACTGGGGCTTTGCGATTCTCTAGCCACCAAACGTCACGGTCACTATCTCTCCGTCTCGTAGACACGAGCTGAGAAATTGCAAACGTCGAGCAATTGCTCAGAGATGAAAAGTGCCAGCACTGAAAGCTGTTGCTAGCCAGCCCCCTTCCTTGGAAGCGCTTTTGTAGGCCTAAGAACACTGGGGCTCTGGGCTTCTCTAGCCACCTCATCTTCTGCTCATCCTCTCGCGCACTCTGAAGAGAGCTCAGGTGAGAAATTGCAAACGTCGAGCAATTGCTCAGAGATGAAAAGTGCCAGCACTGAAAGCTCTTGCTAGCCAGCACCCTTCCTTGGAAGCGCTTTCACAGGCGCAGCAACACTGGGGCTTTGCGCTTCTCTAGCCACCGAACGTCACGGTCCTTCTCTTTCCGTCTCGTAGACACGAGCTGAGAAATTGCAAACGTCGAGCAATTGCTCAGAGATGAAAAGTGCCAGCACTGGAAGCTGTTGCTAGCCAGCACCCTTCCTTGGAAGCGCTTTTGTAGGCCTAAGAACACTGGGGCTCTGGGCTTCTCTAGCCACCTAATCTTCTGCTCATCCTCTCGCGCACTCTAAAGAGAGCTCAGGTGAGAAATTGCAAACGTCGAGCAATTGCTCAGAGATGAAAAGTGCCAGCACTGAAAGCTCTTGCTAGCCAGCACCCTTCCTTGGAAGCGCTTTCACAGGCGCTGTAACACTGGGGCTTTGCGCTTCTCTAGCCACCAAACGTCACGGTCCTTCTCTTTCCGTCTCGTAGACACGAGCTGAGAAATTGCAAACGTCGAGCAATTGCTCAGAGAGGAAAAGTGCCAGCACTGAAAGCTGTTGCTAGCCAGCACCCTTCCTTGGAAGCGCTTTTGTAGGCCTAAGAACACTGGGGCTCTGGGCTTCTCTAGCCACCTCATCTTCTGCTCATCCTCTCGCGCATTCTGAAGAGAGCTCAGGTGAGAAATTGCAAACGTCGAGCAATTGCTCAGAGATGAAAAGTGCCAGCACTGAAAGCTGTTGCTAGCCAGCACCCTTCCTTGGAAGCGCTTTTGTAGCCCTAAGAACACTGGGGCTTTGTGCTTCTCTAGCCACCTCATCTTCTGCTCATCCTCTCGCGCACTCTGAAGAGAGCTCAGGTGAGAAATTGCAAACGTCGAGCAATTGCTCAGAGATGAAAAGTGCCAGCACTGAAAGCTGTTGCTAGCCAGCACCCTTCCTTGGAAGCGCTTTTGTAGGCCTAAGAACACTGGGGCTCTGGGCTTCTCTAGCCACCTAATCTTCTGCTCATCCTCTCGCGCACTCTAAAGAGAGCTCAGGTGAGAAATTGCAAACGTCGAGCAATTGCTCAGAGAGGAAAAGTGCCAGCACTGAAAGCTGTTGCTAGCCAGCACCCTTCCTTGGAAGCGCTTTTGTAGCCCTTAGAACACTGGGGCTCTGGGCTTCTCTAGCCACCTCATCTTCTGCTCATCCTCTCGCGCACCCTAAAGAGAGCTCAGGTGAGAAATTGCAAACGTCGAGCAATTGCTCAGAGATGAAAAGTGCCAGCACTGAAAGCTGTTGCTAGCCAGCACCCTTCCTTGGAAGCGCTTTCACAGGCGCTGTAACACTGGGGCTTTGCGCTTCTCTACCCACCAAAAGTCACGGTCATTCTCTTTCCGTCTCGTAGACACGAGCTGAGAAATTGCAAACGTCGAGGAATTGCTCAGAGATGAAAAGTGCCAGCACTGAAAGCTCTTGCTAGCCAGCACCCTTCCTTGGAAGCGCTTTTGTAGGCCTAAGAACACTGGGGCTCTGGGCTTCTCTAGCCACCTCATCTTCTGCTCATCCTCTCGCGCACTCTAAAGAGAGCTCAGGTGAGAAATTGCAAACGTCGAGCAATTGCTCAGAGATGAAAAGTGCCAGCACTGAAAGCTGTTGCTAGCCAGCACCCTTCCTTGGAAGCGCTTTCACAGGCGCAGCAACACTGGGGCTTTGCGCTTCTCTAGCCACCAAACGTCACGGTCCTTCTCTTTCTGTCTTGTAGACACGAGCTGAGAAATTGCAAACGTCGAGCAATTGCTCAGAGATGAAAAGTGCCAGCACTGAAAGCTGTTGCTAGCCAGCACCCTTCCTTGGAAGCGCTTTTGTAGGCCTAAGAACACTGGGGCTCTGGGCTTCTCTAGCCACCTCATCTTCTGCTCATCCTCTCGCGCACTCGAAAGAGAGCTCAGGTGAGAAATTGCAAACGTCGAGCAATTGTCAGAGATGAAAAGTGCCAGCACTGAAAGCTGTTGCTAGCCAGCACCCTTCCTTGGAAGCGCTTTCACAGGCGCAGCAACACTGGGGCTTTGCGCTTCTCTATCCACCAAACGTCACGGTCCTTCTCTTTCCGTCTCGTAGACACGAGCTGAGAAATTGCAAACGTCGAGCAATTGCTCAGAGATGAAAAGTGCCAGCACTGAAAGCTGTTGCTAGCCAGCACCCTTCCTTGGAAGCGCTTTTGTAGCCCTAAGCACACTGGGGCTCTGGGCTTCTCTAGCCACCTCATCTTCTGCTCATCCTCTCGCGCACTCTAAATGGAGCTCAGGTGAGAAATTGCAAACGTCGATCAATTGCTCAGAGATGAAAAGTGCCAGCACTGAAAGCTGTTGCTAGCCAGCACCCTTCCTTGGAAGCGCTTTTGTAGGCCTAAGAAGACTGGGGATCTGGGCTTCTCTAGCCACCTCATCTTCTGCTCATCCTCTCGCGCACTCTGAAGAGAGCTCAGGTGAGAAATTGCAAACGTCGAGCAATTGCTCAGAGATGAAAAGTGCCAGCACTGAAAGCTGTTGCTAGCCAGCACCCTTCCTTGGAAGCGCTTTCACAGGCGCAGTAACACTGGGGCTTTGCGCTTCTCTAGCCACCAAACGTCACGGTCCTTCTCTTTCCGTCTCGTAGACACGAGCTGAGAAATTGCAAACGTCGAGCAATTGCTCAGAGATGAAAAGTGCCAGCACTGAAAGCTGTTGCTAGCCAGCACCCTTCCTTGGAAGCGCTTTTGTAGGCCTAAGAACACTGGGGCTCTGGGCTTCTCTAGCCACCTCATCTTCTGCTCATCCTCTCGCGCACTCTAAAGAGAGCTCAGGTGAGAAATTGCAAACGTCGAGCAATTGCTCAGAGATGAAAAGTGCCAGCACTGAAAGCTGTTGCTAGCCAGCACCCTTCCTTGGAAGCGCTTTTGTAGGCCTAAGAACACTGGGGCTCTGGGCTTCTCTAGCCACCTCATCTTCTGCTCATCCTCTCGCGCACTCTAAAGAGAGCTCAGGTGAGAAATTGCAAACGTCGAGCAATTGTCAGAGATGAAAAGTGCCAGCACTGAAAGCTGTTGCTAGCCAGCACCCTTCCTTGGAAGCGCTTTCACAGGCGCAGCAACACTGGGGCTTTGCGCTTCTCTATCCACCAAACGTCACGGTCCTTCTCTTTCCGTCTCGTAGACACGAGCTGAGAAATTGCAAACGTCGAGCAATTGCTCAGAGATGAAAAGTGCCAGCACTGAAAGCTGTTGCTAGCCAGCACCCTTCCTTGGAAGCGCTTTTGTAGGCCTAAGAACACTGGGGCTTTGCGCTTCTCTACGCACCAAACATCACGGTCCTTCTCTTTCCGTCTCGTAGACACGAGCTGAGAAATTGCAAACGTCGAGCAATTGCTCAGAGATGAAAAGTGCCAGCACTGAAAGCTGTTGCTAGCCAGCACCCTTCCTTGGAAGCGCTTTCACAAGCGCGGTAACACTGGGGCTTTGCGCTTCTCTACCCACCAAACGTCACAGTCATTCTCTTTCCGTCTCGTAGACATGAGCTGAGAAATTGCAAACGTCGAGCAATTGCTCAGAGATGAAAAGTGCCAGCACTGAAAGCTGTTGCTAGCCAGCACCCTTCCTCGGAAGCGCTTTCACAGGCGCAGCAACACTGGGGCTTTGCGCTTCTCTAGCCACCAAAAGTCACGGTCCTTCTCTTTCCGTCTCGTAGACACGAGCTGAGAAATTGCAAACGTCGAGCAATTGCTCAGAGATGAAAAGTGCCAGCACTGAAAGCTGTTGCTAGCCAGCACCCTTCCTTGGAAGCGCTTTTGTAGGCCTAAGAACACTGGGGCTCTGGGCTTCTCTAGCCACCTCATCTTCTGCTCATCCTCTCGCGCACCCTAAAGAGAGCTCAGGGGAGAAATTGCAAACGTCGAGCAATTGCTCAGAGATGAAAAGTGCCAGCACTGAAAGCTGTTGCTAGCCAGCACCCTTCCTTGGAAGCGCTTTCACAGGCGCAGTAACACTGGGGCTTTGCGCTTCTCTACCCACCAAACGTCACGGTCCTTCTCTTTCCGTCTCGTAGACACGAGCTGAGAAATTGCAAACGTCGAGCAATTGCTCAGAGATGAAAAGTGCCAGCACTGAAAGCTGTTGCTAGCCAGCACCCTTCCTTGGAAGCGCTTTCACAAGCGCGGTAACACTGGGGCTTTGCGCTTCTCTACCCACCAAACGTCACAGTCATTCTCTTTCCGTCTCGTAGACATGAGCTGAGAAATTGCAAACGTCGAGCAATTGCTCAGAGATGAAAAGTGCCAGCACTGAAAGCTGTTGCTAGCCAGCACCCTTCCTCGGAAGCGCTTTCACAGGCGCAGCAACACTGGGGCTTTGCGCTTCTCTACCCACCAAAAGTCACGGTCCTTCTCTTTCCGTCTCGTAGACACGAGCTGAGAAATTGCAAACGTCGAGCAATTGCTCAGAGATGAAAAGTGCCAGCACTGAAAGCTGTTGCTAGCCAGCACCCTTCCTTGGAAGCGCTTTTGTAGGCCTAAGAACACTGGGGCTCTGGGCTTCTCTAGCCACCTCATCTTCTGCTCATCCTCTCGCGCACTCTGAAGAGAGCTCAGGGGAGAAATTGCAAACGTCGAGCAATTGCTCAGAGATGAAAAGTGCCAGCACTGAAAGCTGTTGCTAGCCAGCACCCTTCCTTGGAAGCGCTTTTGTAGCCCTAAGCACACTGGGGCTCTGGGCTTCTCTAGCCACCTAATCTTCTGCTCATCCTCTCGCGCACTCGAAAGAGAGCTCAGGTGAGAAATTGCAAACGACGAGCAATTGCTCAGAGAAGAAAAGTGCCAGCACTGAAAGCTGTTGCTAGCCAGCACCCTTCCTTGGAAGCGCTTTTGTAGGCCTAAGAACACTGGGGCTTTGCGCTTCTCTACCCACCAAACGTCAAAGTCCTTCTCTTTCCGTCTCGTAGACACGAGCTGAGAAATTGCAAACGTCGAGCAATTGCTCAGAGATGAAAAGTGCCAGCACTGAAAGCTGTTGCTAGCCAGCACCCTTCCTTGGAAGCGCTTTTGTAGGCCTAAGAACACTGGGGCTCTGGGCTTCTCTAGCCACCTCATCTTCTGCTCATCCTCTCGCGCACCCTAAAGAGAGCTCAGGGGAGAAATTGCAAACGTCGAGCAATTGCTCAGAGATGAAAAGTGCCAGCACTGAAAGCTGTTGCTAGCCAGCACCCTTCCTTGGAAGCGCTTTCACAGGCGCAGCAACACTGGGGCTTTGCGCTTCTCTACCCACCAAACGTCACGGTCCTTCTCTTTCCGTCTCGTAGACACGAGCTGAGAAATTGCAAACGTCGAGCAATTGCTCAGAGAGGAAAAGTGCCAGCACTGAAAGCTGTTGCTAGCCAGCACCCTTCCTTGGAAGCGCTTTTGTAGGCCTAAGAACACTGGGGCTCTGGGCTTCTCTAGCCACCTCATCTTCTGCTCATCCTCTCGCGCACTCTAAAGAGAGCTCAGGTGAGAAATTGCAAACGTCGAGCAATTGCTCAGAGATGAAAAGTGCCAGCACTGAAAGCTGTTGCTAGCCAGCACCCTTCCTTGGAAGCGCTTTCACAGGCGCAGCAACACTGGGGCTTTGTGCTTCTCTAGCCACCAAACGTCACGGTCCTTCTCTTTCCGTCTCGTAGACACGAGCTGAGAAATTGCAAACGTCGAGCAATTGCTCAGAGAGGAAAAGTGCCAGCACTGAAAGCTGTTGCTAGCCAGCACCCTTCCTTGGAAGCGCTTTTGTAGGCCTAAGAACACTGGGGCTCTGGGCTTCTCTAGCCACCTCATCTTCTGCTCATCCTCTCGCGCACTCTGAAGAGAGCTCAGGTGAGAAATTGCAAACGTCGAGCAATTGCTGAGAGATGAAAAGTGCCAGCACTGAAAGCTGTTGCTAGCCAGCACCCTTCCTTGGAAGCGCTTTCACAGGCGCAGTAACACTGGGGCTTTGCGCTTCTCTAGCCACCAAACGTCACGGTCACTATCTCTCCGTCTCGTAGACACGAGCTGAGAAATTGCAAACGTCGAGCAATTGCTCAGAGATGAAAAGTGCCAGCACTGAAAGCTGTTGCTAGCCAGCACCCTTCCTTGGAAGCGCTTTCACAAGCGCGGTAACACTGGGGCTTTGCGCTTCTCTACCCACCAAACGTCACAGTCATTCTCTTTCCGTCTCGTAGACATGAGCTGAGAAATTGCAAACGTCGAGCAATTGCTCAGAGATGAAAAGTGCCAGCACTGAAAGCTGTTGCTAGCCAGCACCCTTCCTCGGAAGCGCTTTCACAGGCGCAGCAACACTGGGGCTTTGCGCTTCTCTAGCCACCAAAAGTCACGGTCCTTCTCTTTCCGTCTCGTAGACACGAGCTGAGAAATTGCAAACGTCGAGCAATTGCTCAGAGATGAAAAGTGCCAGCACTGAAAGCTGTTGCTAGCCAGCACCCTTCCTTGGAAGTGCTTTTGTAGCCCTTAGAACACTGGGGCTCTGGGCTTCTCTAGCCACCTCATCTTCTGCTCATCCTCTCGCGCACTCTGAAGAGAGCTCAGGTGAGAAATTGCAAACGACGAGCAATTGCTCAGAGAAGAAAAGTGCCAGCACTGAAAGCTGTTGCTAGCCAGCACCCTTCCTTGGAAGCGCTTTCACAGGCACAGCAACACTGGGGCTTTGCGCTTCTCTACCCACCAAACGTCACGGTCCTTCTCTTTCCGTCTCGTAGACACGAGCTGAGAAATTGCAAACGTCGAGCAATTGCTCAGAGATGAAAAGTGCCAGCACTGAAAGCTGTTGCTAGCCAGCACCCTTCCTTGGAAGCGCTTTTGTAGGCCTAAGAACACTGGGGCTCTGGGCTTCTCTAGCCACCTCATCTTCTGCTCATCCTCTCGCGCACTCTAAAGAGAGCTCAGGTGAGAAATTGCAAACGTCGAGCAATTGCTCAGAGATGAAAAGTGCCAGCACTGAAAGCTGTTGCTAGCCAGCACCCTTCCTTGGAAGCGCTTTCACAGGCGCAGCAACACTGGGGCTTTGCGCTTCTTTAGCCACCAAACGTCACGGTCCTTCTCTTTCTGTCTCGTAGACACGAGCTGAGAAATTGCAAACGTCAAGCAATTGCTCAGAGATGAAAAGTGCCAGCACTGAAAGCTCTTGCTAGCCAGCACCCTTCCTTGGAATCGCTTTCACGGGCACAGTAACACTGGGGCTTTGCGCTTCTCTTGCCACCAAACGTCACGGTCACTATCTCTCCGTCTCGTAGACACGAGCTGAGAAATTGCAAACGTCGATCAATTGCTCAGAGAGGAAAAGTGCCAGCACTGAAAGCTGTTGCTAGCCAGCACCCTTCCTTGGAAGCGCTTTCACAGGCGCAGCAACACTGGGGCTTTGCGCTTCTTTAGCCACCAAACGTCACGGTCCTTCTCTTTCTGTCTCGTAGACACGAGCTGAGAAATTGCAAACGTCAAGCAATTGCTCAGAGATGAAAAGTGCCAGCACTGAAAGCTCTTGCTAGCCAGCACCCTTCCTTGGAATCGCTTTCACGGGCACAGTAACACTGGGGCTTTGCGCTTCTCTTGCCACCAAACGTCACGGTCACTATCTCTCCGTCTCGTAGACACGAGCTGAGAAATTGCAAACGTCGATCAATTGCTCAGAGAGGAAAAGTGCCAGCACTGAAAGCTGTTGCTAGCCAGCACCCTTCCTTGGAAGCGCTTTCACAGGCGCAGCAACACTGGGGCTTTGCACTTCTCTAGCCACCAAACGTCACGGTCCTTCTCTTTCCGTCTCGTAGACACGAGCTGAGAAATTGCAAACGTCGAGCAATTGCTCAGAGATGAAAAGTGCCAGCACTGAAAGCTGTTGCTAGCCAGCACCCTTCCTTGGAAGCGCTTTCACAGGCGCAGTAACACTGGGGCTTTGCGCTTCTCTACCCACCAAAAGTCACGGTCCTTCTCTTTCCGTCTCGTAGACACGAGCTGAGAAATTGCAAACGTCGAGCAATTGCTCAGAGATGAAAAGTGCCAGCACTGAAAGCTGTTGCTAGCCAGCACCCTTCCTTGGAAGCGCTTTTGTAGGCCTAAGAACACTGGGGCTCTGGGCTTCTCTAGCCACCTCATCTTCTGCTCATCCTCTCGCGCACTCTAAAGAGAGCTCAGGTGAGAAATTGCAAACGTCGAGCAATTGCTCAGAGATGAAAAGTGCCAGCACTGAAAGCTGTTGCTAGCCAGCACCCTTCCTTGGAAGCGCTTTTGTAGGCCTAAGAAGACTGGGGCTCTGGGCTTCTCTAGCCACCTCATCTTCTGCTCATCCTCTCGCGCACTCTAAAGAGAGCTCAGGTGAGAAATTGCAAACGTCGAGCAATTGTCAGAGATGAAAAGTGCCAGCACTGAAAGCTGTTGCTAGCCAGCACCCTTCCTTGGAAGCGCTTTCACAGGCGCAGCAACACTGGGGCTTTGCGATTCTCTAGCCACCAAACGTCACGGTCCTTCTCTTTCCGTCTCCTAGACACGAGCTGAGAAATTGCAAACGTCGAGCAATTGCTCAGAGATGAAAAGTGCCAGCACTGGAAGCTGTTGCTAGCCAGCACCCTTCCTTGGAAGCGCTTTTGTAGGCCTAAGAACACTGGGGCTCTGGGCTTCTCTAGCCACCTAATCTTCTGCTCATCCTCTCGCGCACTCTAAAGAGAGCTCAGGTGAGAAATTGCAAACGTCGAGCAATTGCTCAGAGATGAAAAGTGCCAGCACTGAAAGCTGTTGCTAGCCAGCACCCTTCCTTGGAAGCGCTTTCACAGGCGCAGTAACACTGGGGCTTTGCGCTTCTCTAGCCACCAAACGTCACGGTCCTTCTCTTTCCGTCTCGTAGACACGAGCTGAGAAATTGCAAACGTCGAGCAATTGCTCAGAGAGGAAAAGTGCCAGCACTGAAAGCTGTTGCTAGCCAGCACCCTTCCTTGGAAGTGCTTTTGTAGGCCTAAGAACACTGGGGCTCTGGGCTTCTCTAGCCACCTCATCTTCTGCTCATCCTCTCGCGCATTCTGAAGAGAGCTCAGGTGAGAAATTGCAAACGTCGAGCAATTGCTCAGAGATGAAAAGTGCCAGCACTGAAAGCTGTTGCTAGCCAGCACCCTTCCTTGGAAGCGCTTTTGTAGCCCTAAGAACACTGGGGCTTTGTGCTTCTCTAGCCACCTCATCTTCTGCTCATCCTCTCGCGCACTCTGAAGAGAGCTCAGGTGAGAAATTGCAAACGTCGAGCAATTGCTCAGAGATGAAAAGTGCCAGCACTGAAAGCTGTTGCTAGCCAGCACCCTTCCTTGGAAGCGCTTTTGTAGGCCTAAGAACACTGGGGCTCTGGGCTTCTCTAGCCACCTAATCTTCTGCTCATCCTCTCGCGCACTCTAAAGAGAGCTCAGGTGAGAAATTGCAAACGTCGAGCAATTGCTCAGAGATGAAAAGTGCCAGCACTGAAAGCTGTTGCTAGCCAGCCCCCTTCCTTGGAAGCGCTTTAGTAGGCCTAAGAACACTGGGGCTCTGGGCTTCTCTAGCCACCTAATCTTCTGCTCATCCTCTCGCGCACTCTAAAGAGAGCTCAGGTGAGAAATTGCAAACGTCGAGCAATTGCTCAGAGATGAAAAGTGCCAGCACTGAAAGCTGTTGCTAGCCAGCACCCTTCCTTGGAAGCGTTTTCACAGGCGCAGTAACACTGGGGCTTTGCGCTTCTCTACCCACCAAAAGTCACGGTCATTCTCTTTCCGTCTCGTAGACACGAGCTGAGAAATTGCAAACGTCGAGGAATTGCTCAGAGATGAAAAGTGCCAGCACTGCAAGCTGTTGCTAGCCAGCACCCTTCCTTGGAAGCGCTTTTGTAGGCCTAAGAACACTGGGGCTCTGGGCTTCTCTAGCCACCTCATCTTCTGCTCATCCTCTCGCGCACTCTAAAGAGAGCTCAGGTGAGAAATTGCAAACGTCGAGCAATTGCTCAGAGATGAAAAGTGCCAGCACTGAAAGCTGTTGCTAGCCAGCACCCTTCCTTGGAAGCGCTTTCACAGGCGCAGCAACACTGGGGCTTTGCGCTTCTCTAGCCACCAAACGTCACGGTCCTTCTCTTTCTGTCTTGTAGACACGAGCTGAGAAATTGCAAACGTCGAGCAATTGCTCAGAGATGAAAAGTGCCAGCACTGAAAGCTGTTGCTAGCCAGCACCCTTCCTTGGAAGCGCTTTTGTAGGCCTAAGAACACTGGGGCTCTGGGCTTCTCTAGCCACCTCATCTTCTGCTCATCCTCTCGCGCACTCTAAAGAGAGCTCAGGTGAGAAATTGCAAACGTCGAGCAATTGTCAGAGATGAAAAGTGCCAGCACTGAAAGCTGTTGCTAGCCAGCACCCTTCCTTGGAAGCGCTTTCACAGGCCCAGCAACACTGGGGCTTTGCGCTTCTCTATCCACCAAACGTCACGGTCCTTCTCTTTCCGTCTCGTAGACACGAGCTGAGAAATTGCAAACGTCGAGCAATTGCTCAGAGATGAAAAGTGCCAGCACTGAAAGCTGTTGCTAGCCAGCACCCTTCCTTGGAAGCGCTTTTGTAGCCCTAAGCACACTGGGGCTCTGGGCTTCTCTAGCCACCTCATCTTCTGCTCATCCTCTCGCGCACTCTAAATGGAGCTCAGGTGAGAAATTGCAAACGTCGATCAATTGCTCAGAGATGAAAAGTGCCAGCACTGAAAGCTGTTGCTAGCCAGCACCCTTCCTTGGAAGCGCTTTTGTAGGCCTAAGAAGACTGGGGCTCTGGGCTTCTCTAGCCACCTCATCTTCTGCTCATCCTCTCGCGCACTCTGAAGAGAGCTCAGGTGAGAAATTGCAAACGTCGAGCAATTGCTCAGAGATGAAAAGTGCCAGCACTGAAAGCTGTTGCTAGCCAGCACCCTTCCTTGGAAGCGCTTTCACAGGCGCTGTAACACTGGGGCTTTGCGCTTCTCTAGCCACCAAACGTCACGGTCCTTCTTTTTCCGTCTCCTAGACACGAGCTGAGAAATTGCAAACGTCGAGCAATTGCTCAGAGATGAAAAGTGCCAGCACTGAAAGCTGTTGCTAGCCAGCACCCTTCCTTGGAAGCGCTTTTGTAGGCCTAAGAACACTGGGGCTCTGGGCTTCTCTAGCCACCTCATCTTCTGCTCATCCTCTCGCGCACTCTAAAGAGAGCTCAGGTGAGAAATTGCAAACGTCGAGCAATTGCTCAGAGATGAAAAGTGCCAGCACTGAAAGCTGTTGCTAGCCAGCACCCTTCCTTGGAAGCGCTTTTGTAGGCCTAAGAACACTGGGGCTCTGGGCTTCTCTAGCCACCTCATCTTCTGCTCATCCTCTCGCGCACTCTGAAGAGAGCTCAGGTGAGAAATTGCAAACGTCGAGCAATTGCTCAGAGATGAAAAGTGCCAGCACTGAAAGCTGTTGCTAGCCAGCACCCTTCCTTGGAAGCGCTTTCACAGGCGCAGCAACACTGGGGCTTTGCGCTTCTCTACCCACCAAATGTCACGGTCCTTCACTTTCCGTCTCGTAGACACGAGCTGAGAAATTGCAAACGTCGAGCAATTGCTCAGAGAGGAAAAGTGCCAGCACTGAAAGCTGTTGCTAGCCAGCACCCTTCCTTGGAAGCGCTTTTGTAGGCCTAAGAACACTGGGGCTCTGGGCTTCTCTAGCCACCTCATCTTCTGCTTATCCTCTCGCGCACTCGAAAGAGAGCTCAGGTGAGAAATTGCAAACGTCGAGCAATTGCTCAGAGATGAAAAGTGCCAGCACTGAAAGCTGTTGCTAGCCAGCACCCTTCCTTGGAAGCGCTTTCACAGGCGCAGTAACACTGGGGCTTTGCGCTTCTCTAGCCACCAAACGTCACGGTCCTTCTCTTTCTGTCTCGTAGACACGAGCTGAGAAATTGCAAACGTCGAGCAATTGCTCAGAGATGAAAAGTGCCAGCACTGAAAGCTGTTGCTAGCCAGCACCCTTCCTTGGAAGCGCTTTTGTAGGCCTAAGCACACTGGGGCTCTGGGCTTCTCTAGCCACCTCATCTTCTGCTCATCCTCTCGCGCACTCTAAATGGAGCTCAGGTGAGAAATTGCAAACGTCGATCAATTGCTCAGAGATGAAAAGTGCCAGCACTGAAAGCTGTTGCTAGCCAGCACCCTTCCTTGGAAGCGCTTTTGTAGGCCTAAGAAGACTGGGGATCTGGGCTTCTCTAGCCACCTCATCTTCTGCTCATCCTCTCGCGCACTCTGAAGAGAGCTCAGGTGAGAAATTGCAAACGTCGAGCAATTGCTCAGAGATGAAAAGTGCCAGCACTGAAAGCTGTTGCTAGCCAGCACCCTTCCTTGGAAGCGCTTTCACAGGCGCTGTAACACTGGGGCTTTGCGCTTCTCTAGCCACCAAACGTCACGGTCCTTCTTTTTCCGTCTCCTAGACACGAGCTGAGAAATTGCAAACGTCGAGCAATTGCTCAGAGATGAAAAGTGCCAGCACTGAAAGCTGTTGCTAGCCAGCACCCTTCCTTGGAAGCGCTTTTGTAGGCCTAAGAACACTGGGGCTCTGGGCTTCTCTAGCCACCTCATCTTCTGCTCATCCTCTCGCGCACTCTAAAGAGAGCTCAGGTGAGAAATTGCAAACGTCGAGCAATTGCTCAGAGATGAAAAGTGCCAGCACTGAAAGCTGTTGCTAGCCAGCACCCTTCCTTGGAAGCGCTTTTGTAGGCCTAAGAACACTGGGGCTCTGGGCTTCTCTAGCCACCTCATCTTCTGCTCATCCTCTCGCGCACTCTGAAGAGAGCTCAGGTGAGAAATTGCAAACGTCGAGCAATTGCTCAGAGATGAAAAGTGCCAGCACTGAAAGCTGTTGCTAGCCAGCACCCTTCCTTGGAAGCGCTTTCACAGGCGCAGCAACACTGGGGCTTTGCGCTTCTCTAGCCACCAAATGTCACGGTCCTTCACTTTCCGTCTCGTAGACACGAGCTGAGAAATTGCAAACGTCGAGCAATTGCTCAGAGAGGAAAAGTGCCAGCACTGAAAGCTGTTGCTAGCCAGCACCCTTCCTTGGAAGCGCTTTTGTAGGCCTAAGAACACTGGGGCTCTGGGCTTCTCTAGCCACCTCATCTTCTGCTTATCCTCTCGCGCACTCGAAAGAGAGCTCAGGTGAGAAATTGCAAACGTCGAGCAATTGCTCAGAGATGAAAAGTGCCAGCACTGAAAGCTGTTGCTAGCCAGCACCCTTCCTTGGAAGCGCTTTCACAGGCGCAGTAACACTGGGGCTTTGCGCTTCTCTAGCCACCAAACGTCACGGTCCTTCTCTTTCTGTCTCGTAGACACGAGCTGAGAAATTGCAAACGTCGAGCAATTGCTCAGAGATGAAAAGTGCCAGCACTGAAAGCTGTTGCTAGCCAGCACCCTTCCTTGGAAGCGCTTTTGTAGGCCTAAGCACACTGGGGCTCTGGGCTTCTCTAGCCACCTCATCTTCTGCTCATCCTCTCGCGCACTCTAAATGGAGCTCAGGTGAGAAATTGCAAACGTCGAGCAATTGCTCAGAGATGAAAAGTGCCAGCACTGAAAGCTGTTGCTAGCCAGCACCCTTCCTTGGAAGCGCTTTTGTAGGCCTAAGAACACTGGGGCTCTGGGCTTCTCTAGCCACCTCATCTTCTGCTCATCCTCTCGCGCACTCTGAAGAGAGCTCAGGTGAGAAATTGCAAACGTCGAGCAATTGCTGAGAGATGAAAAGTGCCAGCACTGAAAGCTGTTGCTAGCCAGCACCCTTCCTTGGAAGCGCTTTCACAGGCGCAGTAACACTGGGGCTTTGCGCTTCTCTAGCCACCAAACGTCACGGTCACTATCTCTCCGTCTCGTAGACACGAGCTGAGAAATTGCAAACGTCGAGCAATTGCTCAGAGATGAAAAGTGCCAGCACTGAAAGCTGTTGCTAGCCAGCACCCTTCCTTGGAAGCGCTTTCACAGGCGCAGTAACACTGGGGCTTTGCGCTTCTCTAGCCACCAAACGTCACGGTCATTCTATTTCTGTCTCCTAGACACGAACTGAGAAATTGCAAACGTCAAGCAATTGCTCAGAGATGAAAAGTGCCAGCACTGAAAGCTGTTGCTAGCCAGCACCCTTCCTTGGAAGCGCTTTCACAAGCGCGGTAACACTGGGGCTTTGCGCTTCTCTACCCACCAAACGTCACAGTCATTCTCTTTCCGTCTCGTAGACATGAGCTGAGAAATTGCAAACGTCGAGCAATTGCTCAGAGATGAAAAGTGCCAGCACTGAAAGCTGTTGCTAGCCAGCACCCTTCCTCGGAAGCGCTTTCACAGGCGCAGCAACACTGGGGCTTTGCGCTTCTCTAGCCACCAAAAGTCACGGTCCTTCTCTTTCCGTCTCGTAGACACGAGCTGAGAAATTGCAAACGTCGAGCAATTGCTCAGAGATGAAAAGTGCCAGCACTGAAAGCTGTTGCTAGCCAGCACCCTTCCTTGGAAGTGCTTTTGTAGCCCTTAGAACACTGGGGCTCTGGGCTTCTCTAGCCACCTCATCTTCTGCTCATCCTCTCGCGCACTCTGAAGAGAGCTCAGGTGAGAAATTGCAAACGACGAGCAATTGCTCAGAGAAGAAAAGTGCCAGCACTGAAAGCTGTTGCTAGCCAGCACCCTTCCTTGGAAGCGCTTTTGTAGGCCTAAGAACACTGGGGCTTTGCGCTTCTCTACCCACCAAACGTCACGGTCCTTCTCTTTCCGTCTCGTAGACACGAGCTGAGAAATTGCAAACGTCGAGCAATTGCTCAGAGATGAAAAGTGCCAGCACTGAAAGCTGTTGCTAGCCAGCACCCTTCCTTGGAAGCGCTTTTGTAGGCCTAAGAACACTGGGGCTCTGGGCTTCTCTAGCCACCTCATCTTCTGCTCTTCCTCTCGCGCACTCTAAAGAGAGCTCAGGTGAGAAATTGCAAACGTCGAGCAATTGCTCAGAGATGAAAAGTGCCAGCACTGAAAGCTGTTGCTAGCCAGCACCCTTCCTTGGAAGCGCTTTCACAGGCGCAGCAACACTGGGGCTTTGCGCTTCTTTAGCCACCAAACGTCACGGTCCTTCTCTTTCTGTCTCGTAGACACGAGCTGAGAAATTGCAAACGTCAAGCAATTGCTCAGAGATGAAAAGTGCCAGCACTGAAAGCTCTTGCTAGCCAGCACCCTTCCTTGGAATCGCTTTCACGGGCACAGTAACACTGGGGCTTTGCGCTTCTCTTGCCACCAAACGTCACGGTCACTATCTCTCCGTCTCGTAGACACGAGCTGAGAAATTGCAAACGTCGATCAATTGCTCAGAGAGGAAAAGTGCCAGCACTGAAAGCTGTTGCTAGCCAGCACCCTTCCTTGGAAGCGCTTTCACAGGCGCAGCAACACTGGGGCTTTGCACTTCTCTAGCCACCAAACGTCACGGTCCTTCTCTTTCCGTCTCGTAGACACGAGCTGAGAAATTGCAAACGTCGAGCAATTGCTCAGAGATGAAAAGTGCCAGCACTGAAAGCTGTTGCTAGCCAGCACCCTTCCTTGGAAGCGCTTTCACAGGCGCAGTAACACTGGGGCTTTGCGCTTCTCTACCCACCAAAAGTCACGGTCCTTCTCTTTCCGTCTCGTAGACACGAGCTGAGAAATTGCAAACGTCGAGCAATTGCTCAGAGATGAAAAGTGCCAGCACTGAAAGCTGTTGCTAGCCAGCACCCTTCCTTGGAAGCGCTTTTGTAGGCCTAAGAACACTGGGGCTCTGGGCTTCTCTAGCCACCTCATCTTCTGCTCATCCTCTCGCGCACTCTAAAGAGAGCTCAGGTGAGAAATTGCAAACGTCGAGCAATTGCTCAGAGATGAAAAGTGCCAGCACTGAAAGCTGTTGCTAGCCAGCACCCTTCCTTGGAAGCGCTTTTGTAGGCCTAAGAACACTGGGGCTCTGGGCTTCTCTAGCCACCTCATCTTCTGCTCATCCTCTCGCGCACTCTAAAGAGAGCTCAGGTGAGAAATTGCAAACGTCGAGCAATTGCTCAGAGATGAAAAGTGCCAGCACTGAAAGCTGTTGCTAGCCAGCACCCTTCCTTGGAAGCGCTTTCACAGGCGCAGCAACACTGGGGCTTTGCGATTCTCTAGCCACCAAACGTCACGGTCCTTCTCTTTCCGTCTCCTAGACACGAGCTGAGAAATTGCAAACGTCGAGCAATTGCTCAGAGATGAAAAGTGCCAGCACTGGAAGCTGTTGCTAGCCAGCACCCTTCCTTGGAAGCGCTTTTGTAGGCCTAAGAACACTGGGGCTCTGGGCTTCTCTAGCCACCTAATCTTCTGCTCATCCTCTCGCGCACTCTAAAGAGAGCTCAGGTGAGAAATTGCAAACGTCGAGCAATTGCTCAGAGATGAAAAGTGCCAGCACTGAAAGCTGTTGCTAGCCAGCACCCTTCCTTGGAAGCGCTTTCACAGGCGCTGTAACACTGGGGCTTTGCGCTTCTCTAGCCACCAAACGTCACGGTCCTTCTCTTTCCGTCTCGTAGACACGAGCTGAGAAATTGCAAACGTCGAGCAATTGCTCAGAGATGAAAAGTGCCAGCACTGAAAGCTGTTGCTAGCCAGCACCCTTCCTTGGAAGTGCTTTTGTAGGCCTAAGAACACTGGGGCTCTGGGCTTCTCTAGCCACCTCATCTTCTGCTCATCCTCTCGCGCATTCTGAAGAGAGCTCAGGTGAGAAATTGCAAACGTCGAGCAATTGCTCAGAGATGAAAAGTGCCAGCACTGAAAGCTGTTGCTAGCCAGCACCCTTCCTTGGAAGCGCTTTTGTAGCCCTAAGAACACTGGGGCTTTGTGCTTCTCTAGCCACCTCATCTTCTGCTCATCCTCTCGCGCACTCTGAAGAGAGCTCAGGTGAGAAATTGCAAACGTCGAGCAATTGCTCAGAGATGAAAAGTGCCAGCACTGAAAGCTGTTGCTAGCCAGCACCCTTCCTTGGAAGCGCTTTTGTAGGCCTAAGAACACTGGGGCTCTGGGCTTCTCTAGCCACCTAATCTTCTGCTCATCCTCTCGCGCACTCTAAAGAGAGCTCAGGTGAGAAATTGCAAACGTCGAGCAATTGCTCAGAGATGAAAAGTGCCAGCACTGAAAGCTGTTGCTAGCCAGCCCCCTTCCTTGGAAGCGCTTTAGTAGGCCTAAGAACACTGGGGCTCTGGGCTTCTCTAGCCACCTAATCTTCTGCTCATCCTCTCGCGCACTCTAAAGAGAGCTCAGGTGAGAAATTGCAAACGTCGAGCAATTGCTCAGAGATGAAAAGTGCCAGCACTGAAAGCTGTTGCTAGCCAGCACCCTTCCTTGGAAGCGTTTTCACAGGCGCAGTAACACTGGGGCTTTGCGCTTCTCTACCCACCAAAAGTCACGGTCATTCTCTTTCCGTCTCGTAGACACGAGCTGAGAAATTGCAAACGTCGAGGAATTGCTCAGAGATGAAAAGTGCCAGCACTGCAAGCTGTTGCTAGCCAGCACCCTTCCTTGGAAGCGCTTTTGTAGGCCTAAGAACACTGGGGCTCTGGGCTTCTCTAGCCACCTCATCTTCTGCTCATCCTCTCGCGCACTCTAAAGAGAGCTCAGGTGAGAAATTGCAAACGTCGAGCAATTGCTCAGAGATGAAAAGTGCCAGCACTGAAAGCTGTTGCTAGCCAGCACCCTTCCTTGGAAGCGCTTTCACAGGCGCAGCAACACTGGGGCTTTGCGCTTCTCTAGCCACCAAACGTCACGGTCCTTCTCTTTCTGTCTTGTAGACACGAGCTGAGAAATTGCAAACGTCGAGCAATTGCTCAGAGATGAAAAGTGCCAGCACTGAAAGCTGTTGCTAGCCAGCACCCTTCCTTGGAAGCGCTTTTGTAGGCCTAAGAACACTGGGGCTCTGGGCTTCTCTAGCCACCTCATCTTCTGCTCATCCTCTCGCACACTCTAAAGAGAGCTCAGGTGAGAAATTGCAAACGTCGAGCAATTGTCAGAGATGAAAAGTGCCAGCACTGAAAGCTGTTGCTAGCCAGCACCCTTCCTTGGAAGCGCTTTCACAGGCCCAGCAACACTGGGGCTTTGCGCTTCTCTATCCACCAAACGTCACGGTCCTTCTCTTTCCGTCTCGTAGACACGAGCTGAGAAATTGCAAACGTCGAGCAATTGCTCAGAGATGAAAAGTGCCAGCACTGAAAGCTGTTGCTAGCCAGCACCCTTCCTTGGAAGCGCTTTTGTAGCCCTAAGCACACTGGGGCTCTGGGCTTCTCTAGCCACCTCATCTTCTGCTCATCCTCTCGCGCACTCTAAATGGAGCTCAGGTGAGAAATTGCAAACGTCGATCAATTGCTCAGAGATGAAAAGTGCCAGCACTGAAAGCTGTTGCTAGCCAGCACCCTTCCTTGGAAGCGCTTTTGTAGGCCTAAGAAGACTGGGGATCTGGGCTTCTCTAGCCACCTCATCTTCTGCTCATCCTCTCGCGCACTCTGAAGAGAGCTCAGGTGAGAAATTGCAAACGTCGAGCAATTGCTCAGAGATGAAAAGTGCCAGCACTGAAAGCTGTTGCTAGCCAGCACCCTTCCTTGGAAGCGCTTTCACAGGCGCTGTAACACTGGGGCTTTGCGCTTCTCTAGCCACCAAACGTCACGGTCCTTCTTTTTCCGTCTCCTAGACACGAGCTGAGAAATTGCAAACGTCGAGCAATTGCTCAGAGATGAAAAGTGCCAGCACTGAAAGCTGTTGCTAGCCAGCACCCTTCCTTGGAAGCGCTTTTGTAGGCCTAAGAACACTGGGGCTCTGGGCTTCTCTAGCCACCTCATCTTCTGCTCATCCTCTCGCGCACTCTAAAGAGAGCTCAGGTGAGAAATTGCAAACGTCGAGCAATTGCTCAGAGATGAAAAGTGCCAGCACTGAAAGCTGTTGCTAGCCAGCACCCTTCCTTGGAAGCGCTTTTGTAGGCCTAAGAACACTGGGGCTCTGGGCTTCTCTAGCCACCTCATCTTCTGCTCATCCTCTCGCGCACTCTGAAGAGAGCTCAGGTGAGAAATTGCAAACGTCGAGCAATTGCTCAGAGATGAAAAGTGCCAGCACTGAAAGCTGTTGCTAGCCAGCACCCTTCCTTGGAAGCGCTTTCACAGGCGCAGCAACACTGGGGCTTTGCGCTTCTCTACCCACCAAATGTCACGGTCCTTCACTTTCCGTCTCGTAGACACGAGCTGAGAAATTGCAAACGTCGAGCAATTGCTCAGAGAGGAAAAGTGCCAGCACTGAAAGCTGTTGCTAGCCAGCACCCTTCCTTGGAAGCGCTTTTGTAGGCCTAAGAACACTGGGGCTCTGGGCTTCTCTAGCCACCTCATCTTCTGCTTATCCTCTCGCGCACTCGAAAGAGAGCTCAGGTGAGAAATTGCAAACGTCGAGCAATTGCTCAGAGATGAAAAGTGCCAGCACTGAAAGCTGTTGCTAGCCAGCACCCTTCCTTGGAAGCGCTTTCACAGGCGCAGTAACACTGGGGCTTTGCGCTTCTCTAGCCACCAAACGTCACGGTCCTTCTCTTTCTGTCTCGTAGACACGAGCTGAGAAATTGCAAACGTCGAGCAATTGCTCAGAGATGAAAAGTGCCAGCACTGAAAGCTGTTGCTAGCCAGCACCCTTCCTTGGAAGCGCTTTTGTAGGCCTAAGCACACTGGGGCTCTGGGCTTCTCTAGCCACCTCATCTTCTGCTCATCCTCTCGCGCACTCTAAATGGAGCTCAGGTGAGAAATTGCAAACGTCGATCAATTGCTCAGAGATGAAAAGTGCCAGCACTGAAAGCTGTTGCTAGCCAGCACCCTTCCTTGGAAGCGCTTTTGTAGGCCTAAGAAGACTGGGGATCTGGGCTTCTCTAGCCACCTCATCTTCTGCTCATCCTCTCGCGCACTCTGAAGAGAGCTCAGGTGAGAAATTGCAAACGTCGAGCAATTGCTCAGAGATGAAAAGTGCCAGCACTGAAAGCTGTTGCTAGCCAGCACCCTTCCTTGGAAGCGCTTTCACAGGCGCTGTAACACTGGGGCTTTGCGCTTCTCTAGCCACCAAACGTCACGGTCCTTCTTTTTCCGTCTCCTAGACACGAGCTGAGAAATTGCAAACGTCGAGCAATTGCTCAGAGATGAAAAGTGCCAGCACTGAAAGCTGTTGCTAGCCAGCACCCTTCCTTGGAAGCGCTTTTGTAGGCCTAAGAACACTGGGGCTCTGGGCTTCTCTAGCCACCTCATCTTCTGCTCATCCTCTCGCGCACTCTAAAGAGAGCTCAGGTGAGAAATTGCAAACGTCGAGCAATTGCTCAGAGATGAAAAGTGCCAGCACTGAAAGCTGTTGCTAGCCAGCACCCTTCCTTGGAAGCGCTTTTGTAGGCCTAAGAACACTGGGGCTCTGGGCTTCTCTAGCCACCTCATCTTCTGCTCATCCTCTCGCGCACTCTGAAGAGAGCTCAGGTGAGAAATTGCAAACGTCGAGCAATTGCTCAGAGATGAAAAGTGCCAGCACTGAAAGCTGTTGCTAGCCAGCACCCTTCCTTGGAAGCGCTTTCACAGGCGCAGCAACACTGGGGCTTTGCGCTTCTCTACCCACCAAATGTCACGGTCCTTCACTTTCCGTCTCGTAGACACGAGCTGAGAAATTGCAAACGTCGAGCAATTGCTCAGAGAGGAAAAGTGCCAGCACTGAAAGCTGTTGCTAGCCAGCACCCTTCCTTGGAAGCGCTTTTGTAGGCCTAAGAACACTGGGGCTCTGGGCTTCTCTAGCCACCTCATCTTCTGCTTATCCTCTCGCGCACTCGAAAGAGAGCTCAGGTGAGAAATTGCAAACGTCGAGCAATTGCTCAGAGATGAAAAGTGCCAGCACTGAAAGCTGTTGCTAGCCAGCACCCTTCCTTGGAAGCGCTTTCACAGGCGCAGTAACACTGGGGCTTTGCGCTTCTCTAGCCACCAAACGTCACGGTCCTTCTCTTTCTGTCTCGTAGACACGAGCTGAGAAATTGCAAACGTCGATCAATTGCTCAGAGATGAAAAGTGCCAGCACTGAAAGCTGTTGCTAGCCAGCACCCTTCCTTGGAAGCGCTTTCACAGCGCAGTAACACTGGGGCTTTGCGCTTCTCTAGCCACCAAACGTCACGGTCCTTCTCTTTCCGTCTCGTAGACACGAGCTGAGAAATTGCAAACGTCGAGTAATTGCTCAGAGATGAAAAGTGCCAGCACTGAAAGCTGTTGCTAGCCAGCCCCCTTCCTTGGAAGTGCTTTTGTAGGCCTAAGAACACTGGGGCTCTGGGCTTCTCTAGCCACCTAATCTTCTGCTCATCCTCTCGCGCACTCTAAAGAGAGCTCAGGTGAGAAATTGCAAACGTCGAGCAATTGCTCAGAGATGAAAAGTGCCAGCACTGAAAGCTCTTGCTAGCCAGCACCCTTCCTTGGAAGCGTTTTTGTAGGCCTAAGAACACTGGGGCTCTGGGCTTCTTTAGCTACCTCATCTTCTGCTCATCCTCTCGAGCACTCTGAAGAGAGCTCAGGGGAGAAATTGCAAACGTCGAGCAATTGCTCAGAGATGAAAAGTGCCAGCACTGAAAGCTGTTGCTAGCCAGCACCCTTCCTTGGAAGCGCTTTCACAGGCGCAGTAACACTGGGGCTTTGCGCTTCTCTAGCCACCAAACGTCACGGTCCTTCTCTTTCCGTCTCGTAGACACGAGCTGAGAAATTGCAAACGTCGAGTAATTGCTCAGAGATGAAAAGTGCCAGCACTGAAAGCTGTTGCTAGCCAGCACCCTTCCTTGGAAGTGCTTTTGTAGGCCTAAGAACACTGGGGCTCTGGGCTTCTCTAGCCACCTAATCTTCTGCTCATCCTCTCGCGCACTCTAAAGAGAGCTCAGGTGAGAAATTGCAAACGTCGAGCAATTGCTCAGAGATGAAAAGTGCCAGCACTGAAAGCTCTTGCTAGCCAGCACCCTTCCTTGGAAGCGCTTTTGTAGGCCTAAGAACACTGGGGCTCTGGGCTTCTTTAGCTACCTCATCTTCTGCTCATCCTCTCGAGCACTCTGAAGAGAGCTCAGGGGAGAAATTGCAAACGTCGAGCAATTGCTCAGAGATGAAAAGTGCCAGCACTGAAAGCTGTTGCTAGCCAGCACCCTTCCTTGGAAGCGCTTTCACAGGCGCAGTAACACTGGGGCTTTGCGCTTCTCTACCCACCAAACGTCACGGTCACTATCTCTCCGTCTCGTAGACACGAGCTGAGAAATTGCAAACGTCGAGCAATTGCTCAGAGAGGAAAAGTGCCAGCACTGGAAGCTCTTGCTAGTCAGCACCCTTCCTTGGAAGCGCTTTTGTAGCCCTAAGAACACTGGGGCTCTGGGCTTCTCTAGCCACCTCATCTTCTGCTCATCCTCTCGCGCACTCTGAAGAGAGCTCAGGTGAGAAATTGCAAACGTCGAGCAATTGCTCAGAGATGAAAAGTGCCAGCACTGAAAGCTGTTGCTAGCCAGCACCCTTCCTTGGAAGCGCTTTCACAGGCGCTGTAACACTGGGGCTTTGCGCTTCTCTAGCCACCAAACGTCACGGTCCTTCTCTTTCCGTCTCGTAGACACGAGCTGAGAAATTGCAAACGTCGAGCAATTGCTCAGAGATGAAAAGTGCCAGCGCTGAAAGCTCTTGCTAGCCAGCACCCTTCCTTGGAAGCGCTTTTGTAGGCCTAAGAACACTGGGGCTCTGGGCTTCTCTAGCCACCTCATCTTCTGATCATCCTCTCGCGCACTCTAAAGAGAGCTCAGGGGAGAAATTGCAAACGTCGAGCAATTGCTCAGAGATGAAAAGTGCCAGCACTGAAAGCTGTTGCTAGCCAGCACCCTTCCTTGGAAGCGCTTTCACAGGCGCAGCAACACTGGGGCTTTGCGCTTCTCTACCCACCAAACGTCACGGTCCTTCTCTTTCCGTCTCGTAGACACGAGCTGAGAAATTGCAAACGTCGATCAATTGCTCAGAGATGAAAAGTGCCAGCACTGAAAGCTGTTGCTAGCCAGCACCCTTCCTTGGAAGCGCTTTCACAGGCGCAGCAACACTGGGGCTTTGCGCTTCTCTAGCCACCAAACGTCACGGTCCTTCTCTTTCCGTCTCGTAGACACGAGCTGAGAAATTGCAAACGTCGAGCAATTGCTCAGAGATGAAAAGTGCCAGCACTGAAAGCTGTTGCTAGCCAGCACCCTTCCTTGGAAGCGCTTTCACAGGCGCAGTAACACTGGGGCTTTGCGCTTCTCTAGCCATCAAAAGTCACGGTCACTATCTCTCCGTCTCGTAGACTCGAGCTGAGAAATTGCAAACGTCGAGCAATTGCTCAGAGATGAAAAGTGCCAGCACTGAAAGCTCTTGCTAGCCAGCACCCTTCCTTGGAAGCGCTTTTGTAGGCCTAAGAACACTGGGGCTCTGGGCTTCTCTAGCCACCTCATCTTCTGCTCATCTTCTCGCGCACTCTAAAGAGAGCTCAGGTGAGAAATTGCAAACGTCGAGCAATTGCTCAGAGATGAAAAGTGCCAGCACTGAAAGCTGTTGCTAGCCAGCACCCTTCCTTGGAAGCGCTTTCACAGGCGCAGCAACACTGGGGCTTTGCGCTTCTCTAGCCACCAAATGTCACGGTCCTTCTCTTTCCGTCTCGTAGACACGAGCTGAGAAATTGCAAACGTCGAGCAATTGCTCAGAGATGAAAAGTGCCAGCACTGAAAGCTGTTGCTAGCCAGCACCCTTCCTTGGAAGCGCTTTCACAGGCGCAGCAACACTGGGGCTTTGCGCTTCTCTAGCCACCAAACGTCACGGTCCTTCTCTTTCTGTCTCGTAGACACGAGCTGAGAAATTGCAAACGTCAAGCAATTGCTCAGAGATGAAAAGTGCCAGCACTGAAAGCTGTTGCTAGCCAGCACCCTTCCTTGGAAGCGCTTTCACAGGCACAGTAACACTGGGGCTTTGCGCTTCTCTAGCCACCAAACGTCACGGTCACTATCTCTCCGTCTCGTAGACACGAGCTGAGAAATTGCAAACGTCGATCAATTGCTCAGAGATGAAAAGTGCCAGCACTGAAAGCTGTTGCTAGCAAGCACCCTTCCTTGGAAGCGCTTTTGTAGGCCTAAGAACACTGGGGCTCTGGGCTTCTCTAGCCACCTAATCTTCTGCTCATCCTCTCGCGCAGTCTAAAGAGAGCTCAGGTGAGAAATTGCAAACGTCGATCAATTGCTCAGAGATGAAAAGTGCCAGCACTGAAAGCTGTTGCTAGCCAGCACCCTTCCTTGGAAGCGCTTTCACAGGCGCAGCAACACTGGGGCTTTGCGCTTCTCTACCCACCAAACGTCACGGTCCTTCTCTTTCCGTCTCGTAGACACGAGCTGAGAAATTGCAAACGTCGAGCAATTGCTCAGAGATGAAAAGTGCCAGCACTGAAAGCTCTTCCTAGCCAGCACCCTTCCTTGGAAGCGCTTTCACAGGCGCAGCAACACTGGGGCTTTGCGCTTCTCTAGCCACCAAACGTCACGGTCCTTCTCTTTCTGTCTCGTAGACACGAGCTGAGAAATTGCAAACGTCAAGCAATTGCTCAGAGATGAAAAGTGCCAGCACTGAAAGCTGTTGCTAGCCAGCACCCTTCCTTGGAAGCGCTTTCACAGGCACAGTAACACTGGGGCTTTGCGCTTCTCTAGCCACCAAACGTCACGGTCACTATCTCTCCGTCTCGTAGACACGAGCTGAGAAATTGCAAACGTCGATCAATTGCTCAGAGATGAAAAGTGCCAGCACTGAAAGCTGTTGCTAGCAAGCACCCTTCCTTGGAAGCGCTTTTGTAGGCCTAAGAACACTGGGGCTCTGGGCTTCTCTAGCCACCTAATCTTCTGCTCATCCTCTCGCGCAGTCTAAAGAGAGCTCAGGTGAGAAATTGCAAACGTCGATCAATTGCTCAGAGATGAAAAGTGCCAGCACTGAAAGCTGTTGCTAGCCAGCACCCTTCCTTGGAAGCGCTTTCACAGGCGCAGCAACACTGGGGCTTTGCGCTTCTCTACCCACCAAACGTCACGGTCCTTCTCTTTCCGTCTCGTAGACACGAGCTGAGAAATTGCAAACGTCGATCAATTGCTCAGAGATGAAAAGTGCCAGCACTGAAAGCTGTTGCTAGCCAGCACCCTTCCTTGGAAGCGCTTTCACAGGCGCAGCAACACTGGGGCTTTGCGCTTCTCTAGCCACCAAACGTCACGGTCCTTCTCTTTCCGTCTCGTAGACACGAGCTGAGAAATTGCAAACGTCGAGCAATTGCTCAGAGATGAAAAGTGCCAGCACTGAAAGCTGTTGCTAGCCAGCACCCTTCCTTGGAAGCGCTTTCACAGGCGCAGTAACACTGGGGCTTTGCGCTTCTCTAGCCATCAAAAGTCACGGTCACTATCTCTCCGTCTCGTAGACTCGAGCTGAGAAATTGCAAACGTCGAGCAATTGCTCAGAGATGAAAAGTGCCAGCACTGAAAGCTCTTGCTAGCCAGCACCCTTCCTTGGAAGCGCTTTTGTAGGCCTAAGAACACTGGGGCTCTGGGCTTCTCTAGCCACCTCATCTTCTGCTCATCTTCTCGCGCACTCTAAAGAGAGCTCAGGTGAGAAATTGCAAACGTCGAGCAATTGCTCAGAGATGAAAAGTGCCAGCACTGAAAGCTGTTGCTAGCCAGCACCCTTCCTTGGAAGCGCTTTCACAGGCGCAGCAACACTGGGGCTTTGCGCTTCTCTAGCCACCAAATGTCACGGTCCTTCTCTTTCCGTCTCGTAGACACGAGCTGAGAAATTGCAAACGTCGAGCAATTGCTCAGAGATGAAAAGTGCCAGCACTGAAAGCTGTTGCTAGCCAGCACCCTTCCTTGGAAGCGCTTTCACAGGCGCAGCAACACTGGGGCTTTGCGCTTCTCTAGCCACCAAACGTCACGGTCCTTCTCTTTCTGTCTCGTAGACACGAGCTGAGAAATTGCAAACGTCAAGCAATTGCTCAGAGATGAAAAGTGCCAGCACTGAAAGCTGTTGCTAGCCAGCACCCTTCCTTGGAAGCGCTTTCACAGGCACAGTAACACTGGGGCTTTGCGCTTCTCTAGCCACCAAACGTCACGGTCACTATCTCTCCGTCTCGTAGACACGAGCTGAGAAATTGCAAACGTCGATCAATTGCTCAGAGATGAAAAGTGCCAGCACTGAAAGCTGTTGCTAGCAAGCACCCTTCCTTGGAAGCGCTTTTGTAGGCCTAAGAACACTGGGGCTCTGGGCTTCTCTAGCCACCTAATCTTCTGCTCATCCTCTCGCGCAGTCTAAAGAGAGCTCAGGTGAGAAATTGCAAACGTCGATCAATTGCTCAGAGATGAAAAGTGCCAGCACTGAAAGCTGTTGCTAGCCAGCACCCTTCCTTGGAAGCGCTTTCACAGGCGCAGCAACACTGGGGCTTTGCGCTTCTCTACCCACCAAACGTCACGGTCCTTCTCTTTCCGTCTCGTAGACACGAGCTGAGAAATTGCAAACGTCGAGCAATTGCTCAGAGATGAAAAGTGCCAGCACTGAAAGCTCTTCCTAGCCAGCACCCTTCCTTGGAAGCGCTTTCACAGGCGCAGCAACACTGGGGCTTTGCGCTTCTCTAGCCACCAAACGTCACGGTCCTTCTCTTTCTGTCTCGTAGACACGAGCTGAGAAATTGCAAACGTCAAGCAATTGCTCAGAGATGAAAAGTGCCAGCACTGAAAGCTGTTGCTAGCCAGCACCCTTCCTTGGAAGCGCTTTCACAGGCACAGTAACACTGGGGCTTTGCGCTTCTCTAGCCACCAAACGTCACGGTCACTATCTCTCCGTCTCGTAGACACGAGCTGAGAAATTGCAAACGTCGATCAATTGCTCAGAGATGAAAAGTGCCAGCACTGAAAGCTGTTGCTAGCAAGCACCCTTCCTTGGAAGCGCTTTTGTAGGCCTAAGAACACTGGGGCTCTGGGCTTCTCTAGCCACCTAATCTTCTGCTCATCCTCTCGCGCAGTCTAAAGAGAGCTCAGGTGAGAAATTGCAAACGTCGATCAATTGCTCAGAGATGAAAAGTGCCAGCACTGAAAGCTGTTGCTAGCCAGCACCCTTCCTTGGAAGCGCTTTCACAGGCGCAGCAACACTGGGGCTTTGCGCTTCTCTACCCACCAAACGTCACGGTCCTTCTCTTTCCGTCTCGTAGACACGAGCTGAGAAATTGCAAACGTCGAGCAATTGCTCAGAGATGAAAAGTGCCAGCACTGAAAGCTCTTGCTAGCCAGCACCCTTCCTTGGAAGCGCTTTTGTAGGCCTAAGAACACTGGGGCTCTGGGCTTCTCTAGCCACCTAATCTTCTGCTCATCCTCTCGCGCACTCTAAAGAGAGCTCAGGTGAGAAATTGCAAACGTCGAGCAATTGCTCAGAGATGAAAAGTGCCAGCACTGAAAGCTGTTGCTAGCCAGCAACCTTCCTTGGAAGCGCTTTCACAGGCGCAGCAACACTGGGGCTTTGCGCTTCTCTACCCACCAAACGTCACGGTCCTTCTCTTTCCGTCTCGTAGACACGAGCTGAGAAATTGCAAACGTCGAGCAATTGCTCAGAGATGAAAAGTGCCAGCAATGAAAGCTGTTGCTAGCCAGCACCCTTCCTTGGAAGCGCTTTTGTAGCCCTTAGAACACTGGGGCTCTGGGCTTCTCTAGCCACCTCATCTTCTGCTCATCCTCTCGCGCACTCTAAAGAGAGCTGAGGTGAGAAATTGCAAACGTCGAGCAATTGCTCAGAGATGAAAAGTGCCAGCACTGAAAGCTCTTGCTAGCCAGCACCCTTCCTTGGAAGCGCTTTCACAGGCGCAGCAACACTGGGGCTTTGCGCTTCTCTACCCACCAAACGTCACGGTCACTATCTCTCCGTCTCGTAGACACGAGCTGAGAAATTGCAAACGTCGAGCAATTGCTCAGAGAGGAAAAGTGCCAGCACTGAAAGCTGTTGCTAGCCAGCACCCTTCCTTGGAAGCGCTTTTGTAGGCCTAAGAACACTGGGGCTCTGGGCTTCTCTAGCCACCTCATCTTCTGCTCATCCTCTCGCGCACTCTAAAGAGAGCTCAGGTGAGAAATTGCAAACGTCGAGCAATTGCTCAGAGATGAAAAGTGCCAGCACTGAAAGCTGTTGCTAGCCAGCACCCTTCCTTGGAAGCGCTTTCACATGCGCAGTAACACTGGGGCTTTGCGCTTCTCTAGCCACCAAACGTCACGGTCCTTCTCTTTCCGTCTCGTAGACACGAGCTGAGAAATTGCAAACGTCGAGCAATTGCTCAGAGAGGAAAAGTGCCAGCACTGAAAGCTGTTGCTAGCCAGCACCCTTCCTTGGAAGCGCTTTTGTAGGCCTAAGAACACTGGGGCTCTGGGCTTCTCTAGCCACCTCATCTTCTGCTCATCCTCTCGCGCACTCTAAAGAGAGCTCAGGTGAGAAATTGCAAACGTCGAGCAATTGCTCAGAGATGAAAAGTGCCAGCACTGAAAGCTGTTGCTAGCCAGCACCCTTCCTTGGAAGCGCTTTCACATGCGCAGTAACACTGGGGCTTTGCGCTTCTCTAGCCACCAAACGTCACGGTCCTTCTCTTTCCGTCTCGTAGACACGAGCTGAGAAATTGCAAACGTCGAGCAATTGCTCAGAGATGAAAAGTGCCAGCACTGAAAGCTCTTGCTAGCCAGCACCCTTCCTTGGAAGCGCTTTTGTAGGCCTAAGAACACTGGGGCTCTGGGCTTCTCTAGCCACCTAATCTTCTGCTCATCCTCTCGCGCACTCTAAAGAGAGCTCAGGTGAGAAATTGCAAACGTCGAGCAATTGCTCAGAGATGAAAAGTGCCAGCACTGAAAGCTGTTGCTAGCCAGCAACCTTCCTTGGAAGCGCTTTCACAGGCGCAGCAACACTGGGGCTTTGCGCTTCTCTACCCACCAAACGTCACGGTCCTTCTCTTTCCGTCTCGTAGACACGAGCTGAGAAATTGCAAACGTCGAGCAATTGCTCAGAGATGAAAAGTGCCAGCAATGAAAGCTGTTGCTAGCCAGCACCCTTCCTTGGAAGCGCTTTTGTAGCCCTTAGAACACTGGGGCTCTGGGCTTCTCTAGCCACCTCATCTTCTGCTCATCCTCTCGCGCACTCTAAAGAGAGCTGAGGTGAGAAATTGCAAACGTCGAGCAATTGCTCAGAGATGAAAAGTGCCAGCACTGAAAGCTCTTGCTAGCCAGCACCCTTCCTTGGAAGCGCTTTCACAGGCGCAGCAACACTGGGGCTTTGCGCTTCTCTACCCACCAAACGTCACGGTCACTATCTCTCCGTCTCGTAGACACGAGCTGAGAAATTGCAAACGTCGAGCAATTGCTCAGAGAGGAAAAGTGCCAGCACTGAAAGCTGTTGCTAGCCAGCACCCTTCCTTGGAAGCGCTTTTGTAGGCCTAAGAACACTGGGGCTCTGGGCTTCTCTAGCCACCTCATCTTCTGCTCATCCTCTCGCGCACTCTAAAGAGAGCTCAGGTGAGAAATTGCAAACGTCGAGCAATTGCTCAGAGATGAAAAGTGCCAGCACTGAAAGCTGTTGCTAGCCAGCACCCTTCCTTGGAAGCGCTTTCACATGCGCAGTAACACTGGGGCTTTGCGCTTCTCTAGCCACCAAACGTCACGGTCCTTCTCTTTCCGTCTCGTAGACACGAGCTGAGAAATTGCAAACGTCGAGCAATTGCTCAGAGAGGAAAAGTGCCAGCACTGAAAGCTGTTGCTAGCCAGCACCCTTCCTTGGAAGCGCTTTTGTAGGCCTAAGAACACTGGGGCTCTGGGCTTCTCTAGCCACCTCATCTTCTGCTCATCCTCTCGCGCACTCTAAAGAGAGCTCAGGTGAGAAATTGCAAACGTCGAGCAATTGCTCAGAGATGAAAAGTGCCAGCACTGAAAGCTGTTGCTAGCCAGCACCCTTCCTTGGAAGCGCTTTCACATGCGCAGTAACACTGGGGCTTTGCGCTTCTCTAGCCACCAAACGTCACGGTCCTTCTCTTTCCGTCTCGTAGACACGAGCTGAGAAATTGCAAACGTCGAGTAATTGCTCAGAGATGAAAAGTGCCAGCACTGAAAGCTGTTGCTAGCCAGCACCCTTCCTTGGAAGTGCTTTTGTAGGCCTAAGAACACTGGGGCTCTGGGCTTCTCTAGCCACCTAATCTTCTGCTCATCCTCTCGCGCACTCTAAAGAGAGCTCAGGTGAGAAATTGCAAACGTCGAGCAATTGCTCAGAGATGAAAAGTGCCAGCACTGAAAGCTCTTGCTAGCCAGCACCCTTCCTTGGAAGCGCTTTTGTAGGCCTAAGAACACTGGGGCTCTGGGCTTCTTTAGCTACCTCATCTTCTGCTCATCCTCTCGAGCACTCTGAAGAGAGCTCAGGGGAGAAATTGCAAACGTCGAGCAATTGCTCAGAGATGAAATGTGCCAGCACTGAAAGCTGTTGCTAGCCAGCACCCTTCCTTGGAAGCGCTTTCACAGGCGCAGTAACACTGGGGCTTTGCGCTTCTCTACCCACCAAACGTCACGGTCACTATCTCTCCGTCTCGTAGACACGAGCTGAGAAATTGCAAACGTCGAGCAATTGCTCAGAGAGGAAAAGTGCCAGCACTGGAAGCTCTTGCTAGTCAGCACCCTTCCTTGGAAGCGCTTTTGTAGCCCTAAGAACACTGGGGCTCTGGGCTTCTCTAGCCACCTCATCTTCTGCTCATCCTCTCGCGCACTCTGAAGAGAGCTCAGGTGAGAAATTGCAAACGTCGAGCAATTGCTCAGAGATGAAAAGTGCCAGCACTGAAAGCTGTTGCTAGCCAGCACCCTTCCTTGGAAGCGCTTTCACAGGCGCTGTAACACTGGGGCTTTGCGCTTCTCTAGCCACCAAACGTCACGGTCCTTCTCTTTCCGTCTCGTAGACACGAGCTGAGAAATTGCAAACGTCGAGCAATTGCTCAGAGATGAAAAGTGCCAGCGCTGAAAGCTCTTGCTAGCCAGCACCCTTCCTTGGAAGCGCTTTTGTAGGCCTAAGAACACTGGGGCTCTGGGCTTCTCTAGCCACCTCATCTTCTGATCATCCTCTCGCGCACTCTAAAGAGAGCTCAGGGGAGAAATTGCAAACGTCGAGCAATTGCTCAGAGATGAAAAGTGCCAGCACTGAAAGCTCTTGCTAGCCAGCACCCTTCCTTGGAAGCGCTTTCACAGGCGCAGCAACACTGGGGCTTTGCGCTTCTCTACCCACCAAACGTCACGGTCCTTCTCTTTCCGTCTCGTAGACACGAGCTGAGAAATTGCAAACGTCGATCAATTGCTCAGAGATGAAAAGTGCCAGCACTGAAAGCTGTTGCTAGCCAGCACCCTTCCTTGGAAGCGCTTTCACAGGCGCAGCAACACTGGGGCTTTGCGCTTCTCTAGCCACCAAACGTCACGGTCCTTCTCTTTCCGTCTCGTAGACACGAGCTGAGAAATTGCAAACGTCGAGCAATTGCTCAGAGATGAAAAGTGCCAGCACTGAAAGCTGTTGCTAGCCAGCACCCTTCCTTGGAAGCGCTTTCACAGGCGCAGTAACACTGGGGCTTTGCGCTTCTCTAGCCATCAAAAGTCACGGTCACTATCTCTCCGTCTCGTAGACTCGAGCTGAGAAATTGCAAACGTCGAGCAATTGCTCAGAGATGAAAAGTGCCAGCACTGAAAGCTCTTGCTAGCCAGCACCCTTCCTTGGAAGCGCTTTTGTAGGCCTAAGAACACTGGGGCTCTGGGCTTCTCTAGCCACCTCATCTTCTGCTCATCTTCTCGCGCACTCTAAAGAGAGCTCAGGTGAGAAATTGCAAACGTCGAGCAATTGCTCAGAGATGAAAAGTGCCAGCACTGAAAGCTGTTGCTAGCCAGCACCCTTCCTTGGAAGCGCTTTCACAGGCGCAGCAACACTGGGGCTTTGCGCTTCTCTAGCCACCAAATGTCACGGTCCTTCTCTTTCCGTCTCGTAGACACGAGCTGAGAAATTGCAAACGTCGAGCAATTGCTCAGAGATGAAAAGTGCCAGCACTGAAAGCTGTTGCTAGCCAGCACCCTTCCTTGGAAGCGCTTTCACAGGCGCAGCAACACTGGGGCTTTGCGCTTCTCTAGCCACCAAACGTCACGGTCCTTCTCTTTCTGTCTCGTAGACACGAGCTGAGAAATTGCAAACGTCAAGCAATTGCTCAGAGATGAAAAGTGCCAGCACTGAAAGCTGTTGCTAGCCAGCACCCTTCCTTGGAAGCGCTTTCACAGGCACAGTAACACTGGGGCTTTGCGCTTCTCTAGCCACCAAACGTCACGGTCACTATCTCTCCGTCTCGTAGACACGAGCTGAGAAATTGCAAACGTCGATCAATTGCTCAGAGATGAAAAGTGCCAGCACTGAAAGCTGTTGCTAGCAAGCACCCTTCCTTGGAAGCGCTTTTGTAGGCCTAAGAACACTGGGGCTCTGGGCTTCTCTAGCCACCTAATCTTCTGCTCATCCTCTCGCGCAGTCTAAAGAGAGCTCAGGTGAGAAATTGCAAACGTCGATCAATTGCTCAGAGATGAAAAGTGCCAGCACTGAAAGCTGTTGCTAGCCAGCACCCTTCCTTGGAAGCGCTTTCACAGGCGCAGCAACACTGGGGCTTTGCGCTTCTCTACCCACCAAACGTCACGGTCCTTCTCTTTCCGTCTCGTAGACACGAGCTGAGAAATTGCAAACGTCGAGCAATTGCTCAGAGATGAAAAGTGCCAGCACTGAAAGCTCTTCCTAGCCAGCACCCTTCCTTGGAAGCGCTTTCACAGGCGCAGCAACACTGGGGCTTTGCGCTTCTCTAGCCACCAAACGTCACGGTCCTTCTCTTTCTGTCTCGTAGACACGAGCTGAGAAATTGCAAACGTCAAGCAATTGCTCAGAGATGAAAAGTGCCAGCACTGAAAGCTGTTGCTAGCCAGCACCCTTCCTTGGAAGCGCTTTCACAGGCACAGTAACACTGGGGCTTTGCGCTTCTCTAGCCACCAAACGTCACGGTCACTATCTCTCCGTCTCGTAGACACGAGCTGAGAAATTGCAAACGTCGATCAATTGCTCAGAGATGAAAAGTGCCAGCACTGAAAGCTGTTGCTAGCAAGCACCCTTCCTTGGAAGCGCTTTTGTAGGCCTAAGAACACTGGGGCTCTGGGCTTCTCTAGCCACCTAATCTTCTGCTCATCCTCTCGCGCAGTCTAAAGAGAGCTCAGGTGAGAAATTGCAAACGTCGATCAATTGCTCAGAGATGAAAAGTGCCAGCACTGAAAGCTGTTGCTAGCCAGCACCCTTCCTTGGAAGCGCTTTCACAGGCGCAGCAACACTGGGGCTTTTCGCTTCTCTACCCACCAAACGTCACGGTCCTTCTCTTTCCGTCTTGTAGACACGAGCTGAGAAATTGCAAACGTCGAGCAATTGCTCAGAGATGAAAAGTGCCAGCACTGAAAGCTCTTGCTAGCCAGCACCCTTCCTTGGAAGCGCTTTTGTAGGCCTAAGAACACTGGGGCTCTGGGCTTCTCTAGCCACCTAATCTTCTGCTCATCCTCTCGCGCACTCTAAAGAGAGCTCAGGTGAGAAATTGCAAACGTCGAGCAATTGCTCAGAGATGAAAAGTGCCAGCACTGAAAGCTGTTGCTAGCCAGCAACCTTCCTTGGAAGCGCTTTCACAGGCGCAGCAACACTGGGGCTTTGCGCTTCTCTACCCACCAAACGTCACGGTCCTTCTCTTTCCGTCTCGTAGACACGAGCTGAGAAATTGCAAACGTCGAGCAATTGCTCAGAGATGAAAAGTGCCAGCAATGAAAGCTGTTGCTAGCCAGCACCCTTCCTTGGAAGCGCTTTTGTAGCCCTTAGAACACTGGGGCTCTGGGCTTCTCTAGCCACCTCATCTTCTGCTCATCCTCTCGCGCACTCTAAAGAGAGCTGAGGTGAGAAATTGCAAACGTCGAGCAATTGCTCAGAGATGAAAAGTGCCAGCACTGAAAGCTCTTGCTAGCCAGCACCCTTCCTTGGAAGCGCTTTCACAGGCGCAGCAACACTGGGGCTTTGCGCTTCTCTACCCACCAAACGTCACGGTCACTATCTCTCCGTCTCGTAGACACGAGCTGAGAAATTGCAAACGTCGAGCAATTGCTCAGAGAGGAAAAGTGCCAGCACTGAAAGCTGTTGCTAGCCAGCACCCTTCCTTGGAAGCGCTTTTGTAGGCCTAAGAACACTGGGGCTCTGGGCTTCTCTAGCCACCTCATCTTCTGCTCATCCTCTCGCGCACTCTAAAGAGAGCTCAGGTGAGAAATTGCAAACGTCGAGCAATTGCTCAGAGATGAAAAGTGCCAGCACTGAAAGCTGTTGCTAGCCAGCACCCTTCCTTGGAAGTGCTTTCACAGGCACAGCAACACTGGGGCTTTGCGCTTCTCTAGCCACCAAACGTCATGGTCCTTCTCTTTCCGTCTCGTAGACACGAGCTGAGAAATTGCAAACGTCGAGCAATTGCTCAGAGATGAAAAGTGCCAGCACTGAAAGCTGTTGCTAGCCAGCACCCTTCCTTGGAAGCGCTTTTGTAGGCCTAAGAACACTGGGGCTCTGGGTTTCTCTAGCCACCTAATCTTCTGCTCATCCTCTCGCGCACTCTAAAGAGAGCTCAGGTGAGAAATTGCAAACGTCGAGCAATTGCTCAGAGATGAAAAGTGCCAGCACTGAAAGCTGTTGCTAGCCAGACCCCTTCCTTGGAAGCGCTTTCACAGGCGCAGCAACACTGGGGCTTTGCGCTTCTCTAGCCACCAAACGTCACGGTCCTTCTCTTTCCGTCTCGTAGACACGAGCTGAGAAATTGCAAACGTCGAGCAATTGCTCAGAGATGAAAAGTGCCAGCACTGAAAGCTGTTGCTAGCCAGCACCCTTCCTTGGAAGCGCTTTTGTATCCCTTAGAACAGTGGGGCTCTGGGCTTCTCTAGCCACCTCATCTTCTGCTCATCCTCTCGCGCACTCTAAAGAGAGCTCAGGTGAGAAATTGCAAACGTCGAGCAATTGCTCAGAGATGAACAGTGCCAGCACTGAAAGCTGTTGCTAGCCAGCACCCTTCCTTGGAAGCGCTTTCACAGGCGCAGCAACACTGGGGCTTTGCGCTTCTCTACCCACCAAACGTCACGGTCCTTCTCTCTCCGTCTCGTAGACACGAGCTGAGAAATTGCAAACGTCGAGCAATTGCTCAGAGAGGAAAAGTGCCAGCACTGAAAGCTGTTGCTAGCCAGCACCCTTCCTTGGAAGCGCTTTTGTAGGCCTAAGAACACTGGGGCTCTGGGCTTCTCTAGCCACCTCATCTTCTGCTCATCCTCTCGCGCACTCTAAAGAGAGCTCAGGTGAGAAATTGCAAACGTCGAGCAATTGCTCAGAGAGGAAAAGTGCCAGCACTGAAAGCTGTTGCTAGCCAGCACCCTTCCTTGGAAGCGCTTTCACAGGCGCTGTAACACTGGGGCTTTGCGCTTCTCTAGCCACCAAACGTCACGGTCCTTCTCTTTCCGTCTCGTAGACACGAGCTGAGAAATTGCAAACGTCGAGCAATTGCTCAGAGATGAAAAGTGCCAGCACTGAAAGCTGTTGCTAGCCAGCACCCTTCCTTGGAAGCGCTTTTGTAGGCCTAAGAACACTGGGGCTCTGGGCTTCTCTAGCCACCTCATCTTCTGCTCATCCTCTCGCGCACTCTAAAGAGAGCTCAGGTGAGAAATTGCAAACGTCGAGCAATTGCTCAGAGAGGAAAAGTGCCAGCACTGAAAGCTGTTGCTAGCCAGCACCCTTCCTTGGAAGCGCTTTCACAGGCGCAGTAACACTGGGGCTTTGCGCTTCTCTAGCCACCAAACGTCACGGTTATTCTCTCTCCGTCTCGTAGACACGAGCTGAGAAATTGCAAACGTCGAGCAATTGCTCAGAGATGAAAAGTGCCAGCACTGAAAGCTGTTGCTAGCCAGCACCCTTCCTTGGAAGCGCTTTTGTAGGCCTAAGAACACTGGGGCTCTGGGCTTCTCTAGCCACCTCATCTTCTGCTCATCCTCTCGAGCACTCTGAAGAGAGCTCAGGTGAGAAATTGCAAACGTCGATCAATTGCTCAGAGATGAAAAGTGCCAGCACTGAAAGCTCTTGCTAGCCAGCACCCTTCCTTGGAAGCGCTTTCACAGGCGCAGTAACACTGGGGCTTTGCGCTTCTCTAGCCACCAAACGTCACGGTCCTTCTCTTTCCGTCTCGTAGACACGAGCTGAGAAATTGCAAACGTCGAGCAATTGCTCAGAGATGAAAAGTGCCAGCACTGAAAGCTGTTGCTAGCCAGCACCCTTCCTTGGAAGCGCTTTCACAGGCGCAGTAACACTGGGGCTTTGCGCTTCTCTAGCCATCAAAAGTCACGGTCCTTCTCTTTCTCTCTCGTAGACACGAGCTGAGAAATTGCAAACGTCGAGCAATTGCTCAGAGATGAAAAGTGCCAGCACTAAAAGCTGTTGCTAGCCAGCACCCTTCCTTGGAAGCGCTTTTGTAGGCCTAAGAACACTGGGGCTCTGGGCTTCTCTAGCCACCTCATCTTCTGCTCATCCTCTCGCGCACTCTAAAGAGAGCTCAGGTGAGAAATTGCAAACGTCGAGCAATTGCTCAGAGATGAAAAGTGCCAGCACTGAAAGCTGTTGCTAGCCAGCACCCTTCCTTGGAAGCGCTTTCACAGGCGCAGTAACACTGGGGCTTTGCGCTTCTCTAGCCACCAAACGTCACGGTCCTTCTCTTTCCGTCTCCTAGACACGAGCTGAGAAATTGCAAACGTCGAGCAATTGCTCAGAGATGAAAAGTGCCAGCACTGAAAGCTGTTGCTAGCCAGCACCCTTCCTTGGAAGCGCTTTTGTAGGCCTAAGAACACTGGGGCTCTGGGCTTCTCTAGCCACCTCATCTTCTGCTCATCCTCTCGCGCACTCTAAAGAGAGCTCAGGTGAGAAATTGCAAACGTCGAGCAATTGCTCAGAGATGAAAAGTGCCAGCACTGAAAGCTGTTGCTAGCCAGCACCCTTCCTTGGAAGTGCTTTCACAGGCACAGCAACACTGGGGCTTTGCGCTTCTCTAGCCACCAAACGTCATGGTCCTTCTCTTTCCGTCTCGTAGAAACGAGCTGAGAAATTGCAAACGTCGAGCAATTGCTCAGAGATGAAAAGTGCCAGCACTGAAAGCTGTTGCTAGCCAGCACCCTTCCTTGGAAGCGCTTTTGTAGGCCTAAGAACACTGGGGCTCTGGGTTTCTCTAGCCACCTAATCTTCTGCTCATCCTCTCGTGCACTCTAAAGAGAGCTCAGGTGAGAAATTGCAAACGTCGAGCAATTGCTCAGAGATGAAAAGTGCCAGCACTGAAAGCTGTTGCTAGCCAGCACCCTTCCTTGGAAGCGCTTTCACAGGCGCAGCAACACTGGGGCTTTGCGCTTCTCTAGCCACCAAACGTCACGGTCCTTCTCTTTCCGTCTCGTAGACACGAGCTGAGAAATTGCAAACGTCCAGCAATTGCTCAGAGATGAAAAGTGCCAGCACTGAAAGCTGTTGCTAGCCAGCACCCTTCCTTGGAAGCGCTTTTGTATCCCTTAGAACAGTGGGGCTCTGGGCTTCTCTAGCCACCTCATCTTCTGCTCATCCTCTCGCGCACTCTAAAGAGAGCTCAGGTGAGAAATTGCAAACGTCGAGCAATTGCTCAGAGATGAACAGTGCCAGCACTGAAAGCTGTTGCTAGCCAGCACCCTTCCTTGGAAGCGCTTTCACAGGCGCAGCAACACTGGGGCTTTGCGCTTCTCTACCCACCAAAAGTCACGGTCCTTCTCTCTCCGTCTCGTAGACACGAGCTGAGAAATTGCAAACGTCGAGCAATTGCTCAGAGATGAAAAGTGCCAGCACTGAAAGCTGTTGCTAGCCAGCACCCTTCCTTGGAAGCGCTTTTGTAGGCCTAAGAACACTGGGGCTCTGGGCTTCTCTAGCCACCTCATCTTCTGCTCATCCTCTCGCGCACTCTAAAGAGAGCTCAGGTGAGAAATTGCAAACGTCGAGCAATTGCTCAGAGAGGAAAAGTGCCAGCACTGAAAGCTGTTGCTAGCCAGCACCCTTCCTTGGAAGCGCTTTCACAGGCGCTGTAACACTGGGGCTTTGCGCTTCTCTACCCACCAAACGTCACGGTCCTTCTCTTTCCGTCTCGTAGACACGAGCTGAGAAATTGCAAACGTCGAGCAATTGCTCAGAGAAGAAAAGTGCCAGCACTGAAAGCTGTTGCTAGCCAGCACCCTTCCTTGGAAGCGCTTTTGTAGGCCTAAGAACACTGGGGCTCTGGGCTTCTCTAGCCACCTCATCTTCTGCTCATCCTCTCGCGCACTCTAAAGAGAGCTCAGATGAGAAATAGCAAACGTCGAGCAATTGCTCAGAGATGAAAAGTGCCAGCACTGAAAGCTGTTGCTAGCCAGCACCCTTCCTTGGAAGCGCTTTCACAGGCGCAGTAACACTGGGGCTTTGCGCTTCTCTAGCCACCAAACGTCACGGTTATTCTCTCTCCGTCTCGTAGACACGAGCTGAGAAATTGCAAACGTCGAGCAATTGCTCAGAGATGAAAAGTGCCAGCACTGAAAGCTGTTGCTAGCCAGCAACCTTCCTTGGAAGCGCTTTTGTAGGCCTAAGAACACTGGGGCTCTGGGCTTCTCTAGCCACCTCATCTTCTGCTCATCCTCTCGCGCACTCTAAAGAGAGCTCAGGTGAGAAATTGCAAACGTCGAGCAATTGCTCAGAGATGGAAAGTGCCAGCACTGAAAGCTGTTGCTAGCCAGCACCCTTCCTTGGAAGTGCTTTCACAGGCGCAGCAACACTGGGGCTTTGCGCTTCTCTAGCCACCAAACGTCATGGTCCTTCTCTTTCCGTCTCGTAGACACGAGCTGAGAAATTGCAAAAGTCGAGCAATTGCTCAGAGAGGAAAAGTGCCAGCACTGAAAGCTGTTGCTAGCCAGCACCCTTCCTTGGAAGCGCTTTTGTAGGCCTAAGAACACTGGGGCTCTGGGCTTCTCTAGCCACCTCATCTTCTGCTCATCCTCTCGAGCACTCTGAAGAGAGCTCAGGTGAGAAATTGCAAACGTCGAGCAATTGCTCAGAGATGAAAAGTGCCAGCACTGAAAGCTGTTGCTAGCCAGCACCCTTCCTTGGAAGCGCTTTCACAGGCGCAGTAACACTGGGGCTTTGCGCTTCTCTACCCACCAAACGTCACGGTCCTTCTCTTTCCGTCTCGTAGACACGAGCTGAGAAATTGCAAACGTCGAGCAATTGCTCAGAGATGAAAAGTGCCAGCACTGAAAGCTGTTGCTAGCCAGCACCCTTCCTTGGAAGCGCTTTCACAGGCGCAGTAACACTGGGGCTTTGCGCTTCTCTAGCCATCAAAAGTCACGGTCCTTCTGTTTCTGTCTCGTAGACACGAGCTGAGAAATTGCAAACGTCGAGCAATTGCTCAGAGATGAAAAGTGCCAGCACTAAAAGCTGTTGCTAGCCAGCACCCTTCCTTGGAAGCGCTTTTGTAGGCCTAAGAAGACTGGGGCTCTGGGCTTCTCTAGCCACCTCATCTTCTGCTCATCCTCTCGCGCACTCTAAAGAGAGCTCAGGTGAGAAATTGCAAACGTCGAGCAATTGCTCAGAGATGAAAAGTGCCAGCACTGAAAGCTGTTGCTAGCCAGCACCCTTCCTTGGAAGCGCTTTCACAGGCGCAGTAACACTGGGGCTTTGCGCTTCTCTAGCCACCAAACGTCACGGTCCTTCTCTTTCCGTCTCCTAGACACGAGCTGAGAAATTGCAAACGTCGAGCAATTGCTCAGAGATGAAAAGTGCCAGCACTGAAAGCTGTTGCTAGCCAGCACCCTTCCTTGGAAGCGCTTTTGTAGGCCTAAGAACACTGGGGCTCTGGGCTTCTCTAGCCACCTAATCTTCTGCTCATCCTCTCGCGCACTCTAAAGAGAGCTCAGGTGAGAAATTGCAAACGTCGAGCAATTGCTCAGAGATGAAAAGTGCCAGCACTGAAAGCTGTTGCTAGCCAGCACCCTTCCTTGGAAGCGCTTTCACAGGCGCAGTAACACTGGGGCTTTGCGCTTCTCTAGCCACCAAACGTCACGGTCCTTCTCTTTCCGTCTCCTAGACACGAGCTGAGAAATTGCAAACGTCGAGCAATTGATCAGAGAGGAAAAGTGCCAGCAATGAAAGCTGTTGCTAGCCAGCACCCTTCCTTGGAAGCGCTTTTGTAGGCCTTAGAACACTGGGGCTCTGGGCTTCTCTAGCCACCTAATCTTCTGCTCATCCTCTCGCGCACTCTAAAGAGAGCTCAGGTGAGAAATTGCAAACGTCAAGCAATTGCTCAGAGATGAAAAGTGCCAGCACTGGAAGCTCTTGCTAGCCAGCACCCTTCCTTGGAAGCGCTTTTGTAGGCCTAAGAACACTGGGGCTTTGCGCTTCTCTAGCCACCAAACGTCACGGTCCTTCTCTTTCCGTCTCGTAGACACAAGCTGAGAAATTGCAAACGTCGAGCAATTGCTCAGAGATGAAAAGTGCCAGCACTGAAAGCTGTTGCTAGCCAGCACCCTTCCTTGGAAGCGCTTTTGTAGGCCTAAGAACACTGGGGCTGTGGGCTTCTCTAGCCACCTCATCTTCTGCTCATCCTCTCGCGCACTCTGAAGAGAGCTCAGGTGAGAAATTGCAAACGTCGAGCAATTGCTCAGAGATGAAAAGTGCCAGCACTGAAAGCTGTTGCTAGCCAGACCCCTTCCTTGGAAGCGCTTTCACAGGCGCAGCAACACTGGGGCTTTGCGCTTCTCTAGCCACCAAACGTCATGGTCCTTCTCTTTCCGTCTCGTAGACACGAGCTGAGAAATTGCAAACGTCGAGCAATTGCTCAGAGATGAAAAGTGCCAGCACTGAAAGCTGTTGCTAGCCAGCACCCTTCCTTGGAAGCGCTTTTGTAGGCCTAAGAACACTGGGGCTCTGGGCTTCTCTAGCCACCTAATCTTCTGCTCATCCTCTCGCGCACTCTAAAGAGAGCTCAGGTGAGAAATTGCAAACGTCGAGCAATTGCTCAGAGATGAAAAGTGCCAGCACTGAAAGCTCTTGCTAGCCAGCACCCTTCCTTGGAAGCGCTTTCACAGGCGCAGCAACACTGGGGCTTTGCGCTTCTCTACCCACCAAACGTCACGGTCATTCTCTTTCCGTCTCGTAGACACGAGCTGAGAAATTGCAAACGTCGAGCAATTGCTCAGAGATGAAAAGTGCCAGCACTGAAAGCTGTTGCTAGCCAGCACCCTTCCTTGGAAGCGCTTTTGTATCCCTTAGAACACTGGGGCTCTGGGCTTCTCTAGCCACCTCATCTTCTGCTCATCCTCTCGCGCACTCTAAAGAGAGCTCAGGTGAGAAATTGCAAACGTCGAGCAATTTCTCCGAGATGAAAAGTGCCAGCACTGGAAGCTCTTGCTAGTCAGCACCCTTCCTTGGAAGCGCTTTTGTAGGCCTAAGAACACTGGGGCTCTGGGCTTCTCTAGCCACCTCATCTTCTGCTCATCCTCTCGCGCACTCTAAAGAGAGGTCAGGTGAGAAATTGCAAACGTCGAGCAATTGCTCAGAGATGAACAGTGCCAGCACTGAAAGCTGTTGCTAGCCAGCACCCTTCCTTGGAAGCGCTTTCACAGGCGCAGCAACACTGGGGCTTTGCGCTTCTCTACCCACCAAACGTCACGGTCCTTCTCTCTCCGTCTCGTAGACACGAGCTGAGAAATTGCAAACGTCGAGCAATTGCTCAGAGAGGAAAAGTGCCAGCAATGAAAGCTGTTGCTAGCCAGCACCCTTCCTTGGAAGCGCTTTTGTAGGCCTAAGAACACTGGGGCTCTGGGCTTCTCTAGCCACCTAATCTTGTGCTCATCCTCTCGCGCACTCTAAAGAGAGCTCAGGTGAGAAATTGCAAACGTCGAGCAATTGCTCAGAGAGGAAAAGTGCCAGCACTGAAAGCTGTTGCTAGCCAGCACCCTTCCTTGGAAGCGCTTTCACAGGCGCTGTAACACTGGGGCTTTGCGCTTCTCTACCCACCAAACGTCACGGTCCTTCTCTTTCCGTCTCGTAGACACGAGCTGAGAAATTGCAAACGTCGAGCAATTGCTCAGAGATGAAAAGTGCCAGCACTGAAAGCTCTTGCTAGCCAGCACCCTTCCTTGGAAGCGCTTTTGTAGGCCTAAGAACACTGGGGCTCTGGGCTTCTCTAGCCACCTAATCTTCTGCTCATCCTCTCGCGCACTCTAAAGAGAGCTCAGGTGAGAAATTGCAAATGTCCAGCAATTGCTCAGAGATGAAAAGTGCCAGCACTGAAAGCTGTTGCTAGCCAGCACCCTTCCTTGGAAGCGCTTTCACAGGCGCAGTAACACTGGGGCTTTGCGCTTCTCTAGCCATCAAAAGTCACGGTCCTTCTCTTTCCGTCTCGTAGACACGAGCTGAGAAATTGCAAACGTCGAGCAATTGCTCAGAGATGAAAAGTGCCAGCACTGAAAGCTGTTGCTAGCCAGCCCCCTTCCTTGGAAGCGCTTTTGTAGGCCTAAGAACAGTGGGGCTCTGGGCTTCTCTAGCCACCTAATCTTCTGCTCATCCTCTCGCGCACTCTAAAGAGAGCTCAGGTGAGAAATTGCAAACGTCGAGCAATTGCTCAGAGATGAAAAGTGCCAGCACTGAAAGCTGTTGCTAGCCAGCACCCTTCCTTGGAAGCGCTTTCACAGGCGCAGTAACACTGGGGCTTTGCGCTTCTCTAGCCACCAAACGTCACGGTCCTTCTCTTTCCGTCTCCTAGACACGAGCTGAGAAATTGCAAACGTCGAGCAATTGCTCAGAGATGAAAAGTGCCAGCACTGAAAGCTGTTGCTAGCCAGCCCCCTTCCTTGGAAGCGCTTTTGTAGGCCTAAGAACACTGGGGCTCTGGGCTTCTCTAGCCACCTAATCTTCTGCTCATCCTCTCGCGCACTCTAAAGAGAGCTCAGGTGAGAAATTGCAAATGTCCAGCAATTGCTCAGAGATGAAAAGTGCCAGCACTGGAAGCTCTTGCTAGCCAGCACCCTTCCTTGGAAGCGCTTTTGTAGGCCTAAGAACACTGGGGCTTTGCGCTTCTCTAGCCACCAAACGTCACGGTCCTTCTCTTTCCGTCTCGTAGACACGAGCTGAGAAATTGCAAACGTCGAGCAATTGCTCAGAGATGAAAAGTGCCAGCACTGAAAGCTGTTGCTAGCCAGCACCCTTCCTTGGAAGCGCTTTTGTAGGCCTAAGAACACTGGGGCTCTGGGCTTCTCTAGCCACCTAATCTTCTGCTCATCCTCTTGCGCACTCTGAAGAGAGCTCAGGTGAGAAATTGCAAACGTTGAGCAATTGCTCAGAGATGAAAAGTGCCAGCACTGAAAGCTGTTGCTAGCCAGCACCCTTCCTTGGAAGCGCTTTCACAGGCGCAGCAACACTGGGGCTTTGCGCTTCTCTAGCCACCAAACGTCACGGTCCTTCTCTTTCCGTCTCGTAGACACGAGCTGAGAAATTGCAAACGTCGAGCAATTGCTCAGAGAGGAAAAGTGCCAGCACTGAAAGCTGTTGCTAGCCAGCACCCTTCCTTGGAAGCGCTTTTGTAGGCCTAAGAACACTGGGGCTCTGGGCTTCTCTAGCCACCTCATCTTCTGCTCATCCTCTCGCGCACTCTAAAGAGAGCTCAGGTGAGAAATTGCAAATGTCGAGCAATTGCTCAGAGATGAAAAGTGCCAGCACTGAAAGCTGTTGCTAGCCAGCACCCTTCCTTGGAAGCGCTTTCACAGGCGCAGTAACACTGGGGCTTTGCGCTTCTCTAGCCACCAAACGTCACGGTCCTTCTCTTTCCGTCTCGTAGACACGAGCTGAGAAATTGCAAACGTCGAGCAATTGCTCAGAGATGAAAAGTGCCAGCACTTAAAGCTGTTGCTAGCCAGCACCCTTCCTTGGAAGCGCTTTTGTAGGCCTAAGAAGACTGGGGCTCTGGGCTTCTCTAGCCACCTAATCTTCTGCTCATCCTCTTGCGCACTCTGAAGAGAGCTCAGGTGAGAAATTGCAAACGTCGAGCAATTGCTCAGAGATGAAAAGTGCCAGCACTGAAAGCTGTTGCTAGTCAGCACCCTTCCTTGGAAGCGCTTTTGTAGGCCTAAGAACACTGGGGCTCTGGGCTTCTCTAGCCACCTCATCTTCTGCTCATCCTCTCGCGCACTCTAAAGAGAGGTCAGGTGAGAAATTGCAAACGTCGAGCAATTGCTCAGAGATGAACAGTGCCAGCACTGAAAGCTGTTGCTAGCCAGCACCCTTCCTTGGAAGCGCTTTCACAGGCGCAGCAACACTGGGGCTTTGCGCTTCTCTACCCACCAAACGTCACGGTCCTTCTCTCTCCGTCTCGTAGACACGAGCTGAGAAATTGCAAACGTCGAGCAATTGCTCAGAGAGGAAAAGTGCCAGCACTGAAAGCTGTTGCTAGCCAGCACCCTTCCTTGGAAGCGCTTTTGTAGGCCTAAGAACACTGGGGCTCTGGGCTTCTCTAGCCACCTCATCTTCTGCTCATCCTCTCGCGCACTCTAAAGAGAGCTCAGGTGAGAAATTGCAAACGTCGAGCAATTGCTCAGAGAGGAAAAGTGCCAGCACTGAAAGCTGTTGCTAGCCAGCACCCTTCCTTGGAAGCGCTTTCACAGGCGCAGCAACACTGGGGCTTTGCGCTTCTCTAGCCACCAAACGTCACGGTCCTTCTCTTTCCGTCTCGTAGACACGAGCTGAGAAATTGCAAACGTCGAGCAATTGCTCAGAGATGAAAAGTGCCAGCACTGAAAGCTCTTGCTAGCCAGCACCCTTCCTTGGAAGCGCTTTTGTAGGCCTAAGAACACTGGGGCTCTGGGCTTCTCTAGCCACCTAATCTTCTGCTCATCCTCTCGCGCACTCTAAAGAGAGCTCAGGTGAGAAATTGCAAATGTCCAGCAATTGCTCAGAGATGAAAAGTGCCAGCACTGAAAGCTGTTGCTAGCCAGCACCCTTCCTTGGAAGCGCTTTCACAGGCGCAGTAACACTGGGGCTTTGCGCTTCTCTAGCCACCAAACGTCACGGTCCTTCTCTTTCCGTCTCGTAGACACGAGCTGAGAAATTGCAAACGTCGAGCAATTGCTCAGAGATGAAAAGTGCCAGCACTGGAAGCTGTTGCTAGCCAGCACCCTTCCTTGGAAGCGCTTTTGTAGGCCTAAGAACACTGGGGCTCTGGGCTTCTCTAGCCACCTAATCTTCTGCTCATCCTCTCGCGCACTCTGAAGAGAGCTCAGGTGAGAAATTGCAAACGTCGAGCAATTGCTCAGAGATGAAAAGTGCCAGCACTGAAAGCTGTTGCTAGCCAGCACCCTTCCTTGGAAGCGCTTTCACAGGCGCAGTAACACTGGGGCTTTGCGCTTCTCTAGCCATCAAAAGTCACGGTCCTTCTCTTTCCGTCTCGTAGACACGAGCTGAGAAATTGCAAACGTCGAGCAATTGCTCAGAGATGAAAAGTGCCAGCACTGGAAGCTCTTGCTAGCCAGCACCCTTCCTTGGAAGCGCTTTTGTAGGCCTAAGAACACTGGGGCTTTGCGCTTCTCTAGCCACCAAACGTCACGGTCCTTCTCTTTCCGTCTCGTAGACACGAGCTGAGAAATTGCAAACGTCGAGCAATTGCTCAGAGATGAAAAGTGCCAGCACTGAAAGCTGTTGCTAGCCAGCACCCTTCCTTGGAAGCGCTTTTGTAGGCCTAAGAACACTGGGGCTCTGGGCTTCTCTAGCCACCTAATCTTCTGCTCATCCTCTCGCGCACTCTAAAGAGAGCTCAGGTGAGAAATTGCAAACGTCGAGCAATTGCTCAGAGATGAAAAGTGCCAGCACTGAAAGCTGTTGCTAGCCAGCACCCTTCCTTGGAAGCGCTTTCACAGGCGCAGCAACACTGGGGCTTTGCGCTTCTCTAGCCACCAAACGTCACGGTCCTTCTCTTTCCGTCTCGTAGACACGAGCTGAGAAATTGCAAACGTCGATCAATTGCTCAGAGATGAAAAGTGCCAGCACTGAAAGCTGTTGCTAGCCAGCACCCTTCCTTGGAAGCGCTTTTGTAGGCCTAAGAACACTGGGGCTCTGGGCTTCTCTAGCCACCTCATCTTCTGCTCATCCTCTCGCGCACTCTAAAGAGAGCTCAGGTGAGAAATTGCAAACGTCGAGCAATTGCTCAGAGATGAAAAGTGCCAGCACTGAAAGCTGTTGCTAGCCAGCACCCTTCCTTGGAAGCGCTTTCACAGGCGCAGTAACACTGGGGCTTTGCGCTTCTCTAGCCACCAAACGTCACGGTCCTTCTCTTTCCGTCTCGTAGACACGAGCTGAGAAATTGCAAACGTCGAGCAATTGCTCAGAGATGAAAAGTGCCAGCACTGAAAGCTGTTGCTAGCCAGCACCCTTCCTTGGAAGCGCTTTTGTAGGCCTAAGAACACTGGGGCTCTGGGCTTCTCTAGCCACCTAATCTTCTGCTCATCCTCTTGCGCACTCTGAAGAGAGCTCAGGTGAGAAATTGCAAACGTTGAGCAATTGCTCAGAGATGAAAAGTGCCAGCACTGAAAGCTGTTGCTAGCCAGCACCCTTCCTTGGAAGCGCTTTCACAGGCGCAGCAACACTGGGGCTTTGCGCTTCTCTAGCCACCAAACGTCACGGTCCTTCTCTTTCCGTCTCGTAGACACGAGCTGAGAAATTGCAAACGTCGAGCAATTGCTCAGAGAGGAAAAGTGCCAGCACTGAAAGCTCTTGCTAGCCAGCACCCTTCCTTGGAAGCGCTTTTGTAGGCCTAAGAACACTGGGGCTCTGGGCTTCTCTAGCCACCTCATCTTCTGCTCATCCTCTCGCGCACTCTAAAGAGAGCTCAGGTGAGAAATTGCAAATGTCGAGCAATTGCTCAGAGATGAAAAGTGCCAGCACTGAAAGCTGTTGCTAGCCAGCACCCTTCCTTGGAAGCGCTTTCACAGGCGCAGTAACACTGGGGCTTTGCGCTTCTCTAGCCACCAAACGTCACGGTCCTTCTCTTTCCGTCTCGTAGACACGAGCTGAGAAATTGCAAACGTCGAGCAATTGCTCAGAGATGAAAAGTGCCAGCACTGAAAGCTGTTGCTAGCCAGCACCCTTCCTTGGAAGTGCTTTTGTAGGCCTAAGAACACTGGGGCTCTGGGCTTCTCTAGCCACCTCATCTTCTGCTCATCTTCTCGCGCACTCTAAAGAGAGCTCAGGTGAGAAATTGCAAACGTCGAGCAATTGCTCAGAGATGAAAAGTGCCAGCACTGAAAGCTCTTGCTAGCCAGCACCCTTCCTTGGAAGCGCTTTTGTAGGCCTAAGAACACTGGGGCTCTGGGCTTCTTTAGCTACCTCATCTTCTGCTCATCCTCTCGAGCACTCTGAAGAGAGCTCAGGTGAGAAATTGCAAACGTCGAGCAATTGCTCAGAGATGAAAAGTGCCAGCACTGAAAGCTGTTGCTAGCCAGCACCCTTCCTTGGAAGCGCTTTCACAGGCGCAGTAACACTGGGGCTTTGCGCTTCTCTAGCCACCAAACGTCACGGTCACTATCTCTCCGTCTCGTAGACACGAGCTGAGAAATTGCAAACGTCGAGCAATTGCTCAGAGATGAACAGTGCCAGCACTGAAAGCTGTTGCTAGCCAGCACCCTTCCTTGGAAGCGCTTTCACAGGCGCAGCAACACTGGGGCTTTGCGCTTCTCTACCCACCAAACGTCACGGTCCTTCTCTCTCCGTCTCGTAGACACGAGCTGAGAAATTGCAAACGTCGAGCAATTGCTCAGAGAGGAAAAGTGCCAGCACTGAAAGCTGTTGCTAGCCAGCCCCCTTCCTTGGAAGCGCTTTTGTAGGCCTAAGAACAGTGGGGCTCTGGGCTTCTCTAGCCACCTAATCTTCTGCTCATCCTCTCGCGCACTCTAAAGAGAGCTCAGGTGAGAAATTGCAAACGTCGAGCAATTGCTCAGAGATGAAAAGTGCCAGCACTGAAAGCTGTTGCTAGCCAGCACCCTTCCTTGGAAGCGCTTTCACAGGCGCAGTAACACTGGGGCTTTGCGCTTCTCTAGCCACCAAACGTCACGGTCCTTCTCTTTCCGTCTCCTAGACACGAGCTGAGAAATTGCAAACGTCGAGCAATTGCTCAGAGATGAAAAGTGCCAGCACTGAAAGCTGTTGCTAGCCAGCCCCCTTCCTTGGAAGCGCTTTTGTAGGCCTAAGAACACTGGGGCTCTGGGCTTCTCTAGCCACCTAATCTTCTGCTCATCCTCTCGCGCACTCTAAAGAGAGCTCAGGTGAGAAATTGCAAATGTCCAGCAATTGCTCAGAGATGAAAAGTGCCAGCACTGGAAGCTCTTGCTAGCCAGCACCCTTCCTTGGAAGCGCTTTTGTAGGCCTAAGAACACTGGGGCTTTGCGCTTCTCTAGCCACCAAACGTCACGGTCCTTCTCTTTCCGTCTCGTAGACACGAGCTGAGAAATTGCAAACGTCGAGCAATTGCTCAGAGATGAAAAGTGCCAGCACTGAAAGCTGTTGCTAGCCAGCACCCTTCCTTGGAAGCGCTTTTGTAGGCCTAAGAACACTGGGGCTCTGGGCTTCTCTAGCCACCTAATCTTCTGCTCATCCTCTTGCGCACTCTGAAGAGAGCTCAGGTGAGAAATTGCAAACGTTGAGCAATTGCTCAGAGATGAAAAGTGCCAGCACTGAAAGCTGTTGCTAGCCAGCACCCTTCCTTGGAAGCGCTTTCACAGGCGCAGCAACACTGGGGCTTTGCGCTTCTCTACCCACCAAACGTCACGGTCCTTCTCTTTCCGTCTCGTAGACACGAGCTGAGAAATTGCAAACGTCGAGCAATTGCTCAGAGAGGAAAAGTGCCAGCACTGAAAGCTGTTGCTAGCCAGCACCCTTCCTTGGAAGCGCTTTTGTAGGCCTAAGAACACTGGGGCTCTGGGCTTCTCTAGCCACCTCATCTTCTGCTCATCCTCTCGCGCACTCTAAAGAGAGCTCAGGTGAGAAATTGCAAATGTCGAGCAATTGCTCAGAGATGAAAAGTGCCAGCACTGAAAGCTGTTGCTAGCCAGCACCCTTCCTTGGAAGCGCTTTCACAGGCGCAGTAACACTGGGGCTTTGCGCTTCTCTAGCCACCAAACGTCACGGTCCTTCTCTTTCCGTCTCGTAGACACGAGCTGAGAAATTGCAAACGTCGAGCAATTGCTCAGAGATGAAAAGTGCCAGCACTTAAAGCTGTTGCTAGCCAGCACCCTTCCTTGGAAGCGCTTTTGTAGGCCTAAGAAGACTGGGGCTCTGGGCTTCTCTAGCCACCTAATCTTCTGCTCATCCTCTTGCGCACTCTGAAGAGAGCTCAGGTGAGAAATTGCAAACGTCGAGCAATTGCTCAGAGATGAAAAGTGCCAGCACTGAAAGCTGTTGCTAGTCAGCACCCTTCCTTGGAAGCGCTTTTGTAGGCCTAAGAACACTGGGGCTCTGGGCTTCTCTAGCCACCTCATCTTCTGCTCATCCTCTCGCGCACTCTAAAGAGAGGTCAGGTGAGAAATTGCAAACGTCGAGCAATTGCTCAGAGATGAACAGTGCCAGCACTGAAAGCTGTTGCTAGCCAGCACCCTTCCTTGGAAGCGCTTTCACAGGCGCAGCAACACTGGGGCTTTGCGCTTCTCTACCCACCAAACGTCACGGTCCTTCTCTCTCCGTCTCGTAGACACGAGCTGAGAAATTGCAAACGTCGAGCAATTGCTCAGAGAGGAAAAGTGCCAGCACTGAAAGCTGTTGCTAGCCAGCACCCTTCCTTGGAAGCGCTTTTGTAGGCCTAAGAACACTGGGGCTCTGGGCTTCTCTAGCCACCTCATCTTCTGCTCATCCTCTCGCGCACTCTAAAGAGAGCTCAGGTGAGAAATTGCAAACGTCGAGCAATTGCTCAGAGAGGAAAAGTGCCAGCACTGAAAGCTGTTGCTAGCCAGCACCCTTCCTTGGAAGCGCTTTCACAGGCGCAGCAACACTGGGGCTTTGCGCTTCTCTAGCCACCAAACGTCACGGTCCTTCTCTTTCCGTCTCGTAGACACGAGCTGAGAAATTGCAAACGTCGAGCAATTGCTCAGAGATGAAAAGTGCCAGCACTGAAAGCTCTTGCTAGCCAGCACCCTTCCTTGGAAGCGCTTTTGTAGGCCTAAGAACACTGGGGCTCTGGGCTTCTCTAGCCACCTAATCTTCTGCTCATCCTCTCGCGCACTCTAAAGAGAGCTCAGGTGAGAAATTGCAAATGTCCAGCAATTGCTCAGAGATGAAAAGTGCCAGCACTGAAAGCTGTTGCTAGCCAGCACCCTTCCTTGGAAGCGCTTTCACAGGCGCAGTAACACTGGGGCTTTGCGCTTCTCTAGCCACCAAACGTCACGGTCCTTCTCTTTCCGTCTCGTAGACACGAGCTGAGAAATTGCAAACGTCGAGCAATTGCTCAGAGATGAAAAGTGCCAGCACTGAAAGCTGTTGCTAGCCAGCACCCTTCCTTGGAAGCGCTTTTGTAGGCCTAAGAACACTGGGGCTCTGGGCTTCTCTAGCCACCTAATCTTCTGCTCATCCTCTCGCGCACTCTGAAGAGAGCTCAGGTGAGAAATTGCAAACGTCGAGCAATTGCTCAGAGATGAAAAGTGCCAGCACTGAAAGCTGTTGCTAGCCAGCACCCTTCCTTGGAAGCGCTTTCACAGGCGCAGTAACACTGGGGCTTTGCGCTTCTCTAGCCATCAAAAGTCACGGTCCTTCTCTTTCCGTCTCGTAGACACGAGCTGAGAAATTGCAAACGTCGAGCAATTGCTCAGAGATGAAAAGTGCCAGCACTGGAAGCTCTTGCTAGCCAGCACCCTTCCTTGGAAGCGCTTTTGTAGGCCTAAGAACACTGGGGCTTTGCGCTTCTCTAGCCACCAAACGTCACGGTCCTTCTCTTTCCGTCTCGTAGACACGAGCTGAGAAATTGCAAACGTCGAGCAATTGCTCAGAGATGAAAAGTGCCAGCACTGAAAGCTGTTGCTAGCCAGCACCCTTCCTTGGAAGCGCTTTTGTAGGCCTAAGAACACTGGGGCTCTGGGCTTCTCTAGCCACCTAATCTTCTGCTCATCCTCTCGCGCACTCTAAAGAGAGCTCAGGTGAGAAATTGCAAACGTCGAGCAATTGCTCAGAGATGAAAAGTGCCAGCACTGAAAGCTGTTGCTAGCCAGCACCCTTCCTTGGAAGCGCTTTCACAGGCGCAGCAACACTGGGGCTTTGCGCTTCTCTAGCCACCAAACGTCACGGTCCTTCTCTTTCCGTCTCGTAGACACGAGCTGAGAAATTGCAAACGTCGATCAATTGCTCAGAGATGAAAAGTGCCAGCACTGAAAGCTGTTGCTAGCCAGCACCCTTCCTTGGAAGCGCTTTTGTAGGCCTAAGAACACTGGGGCTCTGGGCTTCTCTAGCCACCTCATCTTCTGCTCATCCTCTCGCGCACTCTAAAGAGAGCTCAGGTGAGAAATTGCAAACGTCGAGCAATTGCTCAGAGATGAAAAGTGCCAGCACTGAAAGCTGTTGCTAGCCAGCACCCTTCCTTGGAAGCGCTTTCACAGGCGCAGTAACACTGGGGCTTTGCGCTTCTCTAGCCACCAAACGTCACGGTCCTTCTCTTTCCGTCTCGTAGACACGAGCTGAGAAATTGCAAACGTCGAGCAATTGCTCAGAGATGAAAAGTGCCAGCACTGAAAGCTGTTGCTAGCCAGCACCCTTCCTTGGAAGCGCTTTTGTAGGCCTAAGAAGACTGGGGCTCTGGGCTTCTCTAGCCACCTAATCTTCTGCTCATCCTCTTGCGCACTCTGAAGAGAGCTCAGGTGAGAAATTGCAAACGTTGAGCAATTGCTCAGAGATGAAAAGTGCCAGCACTGAAAGCTGTTGCTAGCCAGCACCCTTCCTTGGAAGCGCTTTCACAGGCGCAGCAACACTGGGGCTTTGCGCTTCTCTAGCCACCAAACGTCACGGTCCTTCTCTTTCCGTCTCGTAGACACGAGCTGAGAAATTGCAAACGTCGAGCAATTGCTCAGAGAGGAAAAGTGCCAGCACTGAAAGCTCTTGCTAGCCAGCACCCTTCCTTGGAAGCGCTTTTGTAGGCCTAAGAACACTGGGGCTCTGGGCTTCTCTAGCCACCTCATCTTCTGCTCATCCTCTCGCGCACTCTAAAGAGAGCTCAGGTGAGAAATTGCAAATGTCGAGCAATTGCTCAGAGATGAAAAGTGCCAGCACTGAAAGCTGTTGCTAGCCAGCACCCTTCCTTGGAAGCGCTTTCACAGGCGCAGTAACACTGGGGCTTTGCGCTTCTCTAGCCACCAAACGTCACGGTCCTTCTCTTTCCGTCTCGTAGACACGAGCTGAGAAATTGCAAACGTCGAGCAATTGCTCAGAGATGAAAAGTGCCAGCACTGAAAGCTGTTGCTAGCCAGCACCCTTCCTTGGAAGTGCTTTTGTAGGCCTAAGAACACTGGGGCTCTGGGCTTCTCTAGCCACCTCATCTTCTGCTCATCTTCTCGCGCACTCTAAAGAGAGCTCAGGTGAGAAATTGCAAACGTCGAGCAATTGCTCAGAGATGAAAAGTGCCAGCACTGAAAGCTCTTGCTAGCCAGCACCCTTCCTTGGAAGCGCTTTTGTAGGCCTAAGAACACTGGGGCTCTGGGCTTCTTTAGCTACCTCATCTTCTGCTCATCCTCTCGAGCACTCTGAAGAGAGCTCAGGTGAGAAATTGCAAACGTCGAGCAATTGCTCAGAGATGAAAAGTGCCAGCACTGAAAGCTGTTGCTAGCCAGCACCCTTCCTTGGAAGCGCTTTCACAGGCGCAGTAACACTGGGGCTTTGCGCTTCTCTAGCCACCAAACGTCACGGTCACTATCTCTCCGTCTCGTAGACACGAGCTGAGAAATTGCAAACGTCGAGCAATTGCTCAGAGATGAAAAGTGCCAGCACTGAAAGCTCTTGCTAGTCAGCACCCTTCCTTGGAAGCGCTTTTGTAGGCCTAAGAACACTGGGGCTCTGGGCTTCTCTAGCCACCTCATCTTCTGCTCATCCTCTCGCGCACTCTAAAGAGAGCTCAGGTGAGAAATTGCAAACGTCGAGCAATTGCTCAGAGATGAAAAGTGCCAGCACTGAAAGCTGTTGCTAGCCAGCACCCTTCCTTGGAAGTGCTTTCACAGGCGCAGCAACACTGGGGCTTTGCGCTTCTCTAGCCACCAAACGTCATGGTCCTTCTCTTTCCGTCTCGTAGACACGAGCTGAGAAATTGCAAACGTCGAGCAATTGCTCAGAGATGAAAAGTGCCAGCACTGAAAGCTGTTGCTAGGCAGCACCCTTCCTTGGAAGCGCTTTTGTAGGCCTAAGAACACTGGGGCTCTGGTCTTCTCTAGCCACCTCATCTTCTGCTCATCCTCTCGCGCACTCTAAAGAGAGCTCAGGTGAGAAATTGCAAACGTCGAGCAATTGCTCAGAGATGAAAAGTGCCAGCACTGAAAGCTCTTGCTAGCCAGCACCCTTCCTTGGAAGCGCTTTTGTAGGCCTAAGAACACTGGGGCTCTGGGCTTCTCTAGCCACCTCATCTTCTGCTCATCTTCTCGCGCACTCTAAAGAGAGCTCAGGTGAGAAATTGCAAACGTCGAGCAATTGCTCAGAGATGAAAAGTGCCAGCACTGAAAGCTGTTGATAGCCAGCACCCTTCCTTGGAAGCGCTTTCACAGGCGCAGCAACACTGGGGCTTTGCGCTTCTCTAGCCACCAAACGTCACGGTCATTCTCTTTCCGTCTCGTAGACACGAGCTGAGAAATTGCAAACATCGAGCAATTGCTCAGAGATGAAAAGTGCCAGCACTGAAAGCTGTTGCTAGCAAGCACCCTTCCTTGGAAGCGCTTTCACAGGCGCAGCAACACTGGGGCTTTGCGCTTCTCTAGCCACCAAACGTCACGGTCCTTCTCTTTCTGTCTCGTAGACACGAGCTGAGAAATTGCAAACGTCGATCAATTGCTCAGAGATGAAAAGTGCCAGCACTGAAAGCTGTTGCTAGCCAGCACCCTTCCTTGCAAGCGCTTTCACAGGCACAGTAAAACTGGGGCTTTGTGCTTCTCTAGCCACCAAACGTCACGGTCACTATCTCTCCGTCTCGTAGACACGAGCTGAGAAATTGCAAACGTCCAGCAATTGCTCAGAGATGAAAAGTGCCAGCACTGAAAGCTCTTGCTAGCCAGCACCCTTCCTTGGAAGCGCTTTTGTAGGCCTAAGAACACTGGGGCTCTGGGCTTCTCTAGCCACCTCATCTTCTGCTCATCCTTTCATGCACTCTAAAGAGAGCTCAGGTGAGAAATTGCAAACGTCGAGCAATTGCTCAGAGATGAAAAGTGCCAGCACTGAAAGCTGTTGCTAGCCAGCACCCTTCCTTGGAAGCGCTTTCACAGGCGCAGCAACACTGGGGCTTTGCGCTTCTCTAGCCACCAAACGTCACGGTCCTTCTCTTTCCGTCTCGTAGACACGAGCTGAGAAATTGCAAACGTCGAGCAATTGCTCAGAGATGAAAAGTGCCAGCACTGAAAGCTGTTGCTAGCCAGCACCCTTCCTTGGAAGCGCTTTTGTAGCCCTTAGAACACTGGGGCTCTGGGCTTCTCTAGCCACCTCATCTTCTGCTCATCCTCTCGCGCACTCTAAAGAGAGCTCAGGTGAGAAATTGCAAACGTCGATCAATTGCTCAGAGATGAAAAGTGCCAGCACTGAAAGCTGTTGCTAGCCAGCACCCTTCCTTGGAAGCGCTTTCACAGGCGCAGCAACACTGGGGCTTTGCGCTTCTCTAGCCACCAAACGTCACGGTCACTATCTCTCCGTCTCGTAGACACGAGCTGAGAAATTGCAAACGTCGAGCAATTGCTCAGAGATGAAAAGTGCCAGCACTGGAAGCTCTTGCTAGTCAGCACCCTTCCTTGGAAGCGCTTTTGTAGGCCTAAGAACACTGGGGCTCTGGGCTTCTCTAGCCACCTAATCTTCTGCTCATCCTCTCGCGCACTCTAAAGAGAGTTCAGGTGAGAAATTGCAAACGTCGAGCAATTGCTCAGAGATGAAAAGTGCCAGCACTGAAAGCTGTTGCTAGCCAGCACCCTTCCTTGGAAGCGCTTTCACAGGCGCAGCAACACTGGGGCTTTGCGCTTCTCTAGCCACCAAACGTCATGGTCCTTCTCTTTCCGTCTCGTAGACACGAGCTGAGAAATTGCAAACGTCGAGCAATTGCTCATAGATGAAAAGTGCCAGCACTGAAAGCTGTTGCTAGCCAGCACCCTTCCTTGGAAGCGCTTTTGTAGGCCTAAGAACACTGGGGCTCTGGGTTTCTCTAGCCACCTAATCTTCTGCTCATCCTCTCGCGCACTCTAAAGAGAGCTCAGGTGAGAAATTGCAAACGTCGAGCAATTGCTCAGAGATGAAAAGTGCCAGCACTGAAAGCTCTTGCTAGCCAGCACCCTTCCTTGGAAGCGCTTTCACAGGCGCAGCAACACTGGGGCTTTGCGCTTCTCTAGCCACCAAACGTCACAGTCATTCTCTTTCTGTCTCGTAGACACGAGCTGAGAAATTGCAAACGTCGAGCAATTGCTCAGAGATGAAAAGTGCCAGCACTGAAAGCTGTTGCTAGCCAGCACCCTTCCTTGGAAGCGCTTTTGTAGCCCTTAGAACACTGGGGCTCTGGGCTTCTCTAGCCACCTCATCTTCTGCTCATCCTCTCGCGCACTCTAAAGAGAGCTCAGGTGAGAAATTGCAAACGTCGAGCAATTGCTCAGAGATGAAAAGTGCCAGCACTGAAAGCTCTTGCTAGCCAGCACCCTTCCTTGGAAGCGCTTTCACAGGCGCAGTAACACTGGGGCTTTGCGCTTCTCTAGCCACCAAACGTCACGGTCCTTCTCTCTCCGTCTCGTAGACACGAGCTGAGAAATTGCAAACGTCGAGCAATTGCTCAGAGAGGAAAAGTGCCAGCACTGAAAGCTGTTGCTAGCCAGCACCCTTCCTTGGAAGCGCTTTTGTAGGCCTAAGAACACTGGGGCTCTGGGCTTCTCTAGCCACCTCATCTTCTGCTCATCCTCTCGCGCACTCTAAAGAGAGCTCAGGTGAGAAATTGCAAACGTCGAGCAATTGCTCAGAGAGGAAAAGTGCCAGCACTGAAAGCTCTTGCTAGCCAGCACCCTTCCTTGGAAGCGCTTTCACAGGCGCAGTAACACTGGGGCTTTGCGCTTCTCTACCCACCAAACGTCACGGTCCTTCTCTTTCCGTCTCGTAGACACGAGCTGAGAAATTGCAAACGTCGAGCAATTGCTCAGAGATGAAAAGTGCCAGCACTGGAAGCTGTTGCTAGCCAGCCCCCTTCCTTGGAAGCGCTTTTGTAGGCCTAAGAACACTGGGGCTCTGGGCTTCTCTAGCCACCTCATCTTCTGCTCATCCTCTCGCGCACTCTAAAGAGAGCTCAGGTGAGAAATTGCAAACGTCCAGCAATTGCTCAGAGATGAAAAGTGCCAGCACTGAAAGCTGTTGCTAGCCAGCACCCTTCCTTGGAAGCGCTTTCACAGGCGCAGCAACACTGGGGCTTTGCGCTTCTCTACCCACCAAACGTCACGGTCCTTCTCTTTTCGTCTCGTAGACACGAGCTGAGAAATTGCAAATGTCGAGCAATTGCTCAGAGATGAAAAGTGCCAGCACTGAAAGCTCTTGCTAGCCAGCACCCTTCCTTGGAAGCGCTTTCACAGGCGCAGCAACACTGGGGCTTTGCGCTTCTCTACCCACCAAACGTCACGGTCCTTCTCTTTCCGTCTCGTAGACACGAGCTGAGAAATTGCAAACGTCGAGCAATTGCTCAGAGATGAAAAGTGCCAGCACTGAAAGCTGTTGCTAGCCAGCACCCTTCCTTGGAAGCGCTTTTGTAGGCCTAAGAACACTGGGGCTCTGGGCTTCTCTAGCCACCTAATCTTCTGCTCATCCTCTCGAGCACTCTGAAGAGAGCTCAGGTGAGAAATTGCAAACGTCGAGCAATTGCTCAGAGATGAAAAGTGCCAGCACTGAAAGCTGTTGCTAGCCAGCACCCTTCCTTGGAAGCGCTTTCACAGGCGCAGTAACACTGGGGCTTTGCGCTTCTCTACCCACCAAAAGTCACGGTCCTTCTCTTTCCGTCTCGTAGACACGAGCTGAGAAATTGCAAACGTCGAGCAATTGCTCAGAGAGGAAAAGTGCCAGCAATGAAAGCTGTTGCTAGCCAGCACCCTTCCTTGGAAGCGCTTTTGTAGGCCTAAGAACACTGGGGCTCTGGGCTTCTCTAGCCACCTCATCTTCTGCTCATCCTCTCGCGCACTCTAAAGAGAGCTCAGGTGAGAAATTGCAAACGTCGAGCAATTGCTCAGAGATGAAAAGTGCCAGCACTGGAAGCTCTTGCTAGCCAGCACCCTTCCTTGGAAGTGCTTTTGTAGGCCTAAGAACACTGGGGCTTTGCGCTTCTCTAGCCACCAAACGTCACGGTCCTTCTCTTTCCGTCTCGTAGACACGAGCTGAGAAATTGCAAACGTCGATCAATTGCTCAGAGATGAAAAGTGCCAGCACTGAAAGCTGTTGCTAGCCAGCACCCTTCCTTGGAAGCGCTTTCACAGGCGCAGCAACACTGGGGCTTTGCGCTTCTCTACCCACCAAACGTCACGGTCCTTCTCTTTTCGTCTCGTAGACACGAGCTGAGAAATTGCAAACGTCGATCAATTGCTCAGAGATGAAAAGTGCCAGCACTGAAAGCTCTTGCTAGCCAGCACCCTTCCTTGGAAGCGCTTTCACAGGCGCAGCAACACTGGGGCTTTGCGCTTCTCTACCCACCAAACGTCACGGTCCTTCTCTTTCCGTCTCGTAGACACGAGCTGAGAAATTGCAAACGTCGAGCAATTGCTCAGAGATGAAAAGTGCCAGCACTGAAAGCTGTTGCTAGCCAGCACCCTTCCTTGGAAGCGCTTTTGTAGGCCTAAGAACACTGGGGCTCTGGGCTTCTCTAGCCACCTAATCTTCTGCTCATCCTCTCGAGCACTCTGAAGAGAGGTCAGGTGAGAAATTGCAAACGTCGAGCAATTGCTCAGAGATGAAAAGTGCCAGCACTGAAAGCTCTTGCTAGCCAGCACCCTTCCTTGGAAGCGCTTTCACAGGCGCAGTAACACTGGGGCTTTGCGCTTCTCTAGCCACCAAACGTCACGGTCCTTCTCTTTCCGTCTCGTAGACACGAGCTGAGAAATTGCAAACGTCGAGCAATTGCTCAGAGAGGAAAAGTGCCAGCACTGAAAGCTGTTGCTAGCCAGCACCCTTCCTTGGAAGCGCTTTTGTAGGCCTAAGAACACTGGGGCTCTGGGCTTCTCTAGCCACCTAATCTTCTGCTCATCCTCTCGCGCACTCTAAAGAGAGCTCAGGTGAGAAATTGCAAACGTCGAGCAATTGCTCAGAGATGAAAAGTGCCAGCACTGGAAGCTCTTGCTAGCCAGCACCCTTCCTTGGAAGTGCTTTTGTAGGCCTAAGAACACTGGGGCTTTGCGCTTCTCTAGCCACCAAACGTCACGGTCCTTCTCTTTCCGTCTCGTAGACACGAGCTGAGAAATTGCAAACGTCGAGCAATTGCTCAGAGATGAAAAGTGCCAGCACTGAAAGCTGTTGCTAGCCAGCACCCTTCCTTGGAAGCGCTTTTGTAGGCCTAAGAACACTGGGGCTCTGGGCTTCTCTAGCCACCTCATCTTCTGCTCATCCTCTCGCGCACTCTAAAGAGAGCTCAGGTGAGAAATTGCAAACGTCGAGCAATTGCTCAGAGATGAAAAGTGCCAGCACTGAAAGCTGTTGCTAGCCAGCACCCTTCCTTGGAAGCGCTTTCACAGGCGCAGCAACACTGGGGCTTTGCGCTTCTCTACCCACCAAACGTCACGGTCCTTCTCTTTCCGTCTCGTAGACACGAGCTGAGAAATTGCAAACGTCGAGCAATTGCTCAGAGATGAAAAGTGCCAGCACTGAAAGCTGTTGCTAGCCAGCACCCTTCCTTGGAAGCGCTTTTGTAGGCCTAAGAACACTGGGGCTCTGGGCTTGTCTAGACACCTAATCTTCTGCTCATCCTTTCATGCACTCTAAAGAGAGCTCAGGTGAGAAATTGCAAACGTCGAGCAATTGCTCAGAGATGAAAAGTGCCAGCACTGAAAGCTGTTGCTAGCCAGCACCCTTCCTTGGAAGCGCTTTCACAGGCGCAGCAACACTGGGGCTTTGCGCTTCTCTACCCACCAAACGTCACGGTCCTTCTCTTTCCGTCTCGTAGACACGAGCTGAGAAATTGCAAACGTCGAGCAATTGCTCAGAGATGAAAAGTGCCAGCACTGGAAGCTGTTGCTAGCCAGCACCCTTCCTTGGAAGTGCTTTTGTAGGCCTAAGAACACTGGGGCTCTGGGCTTCTCTAGCCACCTCATCTTCTGCTCATCCTCTCGCGCACTCTAAAGAGAGCTCAGGTGAGAAATTGCAAACGTCGAGCAATTGCTCAGAGATGAAAAGTGCCAGCACTGAAAGCTGTTGATAGCCAGCACCCTTCCTTGGAAGCGCTTTTGTAGGCCTAAGAACACTGGGGCTCTGGGCTTCTTTAGCTACCTCATCTTCTGCTCATCCTCTCGAGCACTCTGAAGAGAGCTCAGGGGAGAAATTGCAAACGTCGAGCAATTGCTCAGAGATGAAAAGTGCCAGCACTGAAAGCTGTTGCTAGCCAGCACCCTTCCTTGGAAGCGCTTTCACAGGCGCAGTAACACTGGGGCTTTGCGCTTCTCTACCCACCAAACGTCACGGTCACTATCTCTCCGTCTCGTAGACACGAGCTGAGAAATTGCAAACGTCGAGCAATTGCTCAGAGATGAAAAGTGCCAGCACTGGAAGCTCTTGCTAGTCAGCACCCTTCCTTGGAAGCGCTTTTGTAGGCCTAAGAACACTGGGGCTCTGGGCTTCTCTAGCCACCTAATCTTCTGCTCATCCTCTCGCGCACTCTAAAGAGAGCTCAGGTGAGAAATTGCAAACGTCCAGCAATTGCTCAGAGATGAAAAGTGCCAGCACTGAAAGCTCTTGCTAGCCAGCACCCTTCCTTGCAAGCGCTTTCACAGGCGCAGCAACACTGGGGCTTTGCGCTTCTCTACCCACCAAACGTCACGGTCATTCTCTTTCCGTCTCGTAGACACGAGCTGAGAAATTGCAAACGTCGAGCAATTGCTCAGAGATGAAAAGTGCCAGCACTGAAAGCTGTTGCTAGCCAGCACCCTTCCTTGGAAGCGCTTTTGTAGCCCTTAGAACACTGGGGCTCTGGGCTTCTCTAGCCACCTCATCTTCTGCTCATCCTCTCGCGCACTCTAAAGAGAGCTCAGGTGAGAAATTGCAAACGTCGAGCAATTGCTCAGAGATGAAAAGTGCCAGCACTGAAAGCTGTTGCTAGCCAGCACCCTTCCTTGGAAGCGCTTTCACAGGCGCAGTAACACTGGGGCTTTGCGCTTCTCTACCCACCAAACGTCACGGTCACTATCTCTCCGTCTCGTAGACACGAGCTGAGAAATTGCAAACGTCGAGCAATTGCTCAGAGATGAAAAGTGCCAGCACTGGAAGCTCTTGCTAGCCAGCACCCTTCCTTGGAAGCGCTTTTGTAGGCCTAAGAACACTGGGGCTCTGGGCTTCTCTAGCCACCTAATCTTCTGCTCATCCTCTCGCGCACTCTAAAGAGAGCTCAGGTGAGAAATTGCAAACGTCGAGCAATTGCTCAGAGATGAAAAGTGCCAGCACTGAAAGCTGTTGCTAGCCAGCACCCTTCCTTGGAAGTGCTTTCACAGGCGCAGCAACACTGGGGCTTTGCGCTTCTCTAGCCACCAAACGTCACGGTCCTTCTCTTTCCGTCTCGTAGACACGAGCTGAGAAATTGCAAACGTCGAGCAATTGCTCAGAGATGAAAAGTGCCAGCACTGAAAGCTGTTGCTAGCCAGCACCCTTCCTTGGAAGCGCTTTTGTAGCCCTTAGAACACTGGGGCTCAGGGCTTCTCTAGCCACCTCATCTTCTGCTCATCCTCTCGCGCACTCTAAAGAGAGCTCAGGGGAGAAATTGCAAACGTCGAGCAATTGCTCAGAGAGGAAAAGTGCCAGCACTGAAAGCTGTTGCTAGCCAGCACCCTTCCTTGGAAGCGCTTTCACAGGCGCAGTAACACTGGGGCTTTGCGCTTCTCTAGCCACCAAACGTCACGGTCCTTCTCTTTCCGTCTCGTAGACACGAGCTGAGAAATTGCAAACGTCGAGCAATTGCTCAGAGATGAAAAGTGCCAGCACTGAAAGCTGTTGCTAGCCAGCACCCTTCCTTGGAAGCGCTTTTGTAGGCCTAAGAACACTGGGGCTCTGGGCTTCTCTAGCCACCTAATCTTCTGCTCATCCTCTCGCGCACTCTAAAGAGAGCTCAGGTGAGAAATTGCAAACGTCAAGCAATTGCTCAGAGATGAAAAGTGCCAGCACTGGAAGCTCTTGCTAGCCAGCACCCTTCCTTGGAAGCGCTTTTGTAGGCCTAAGAACACTGGGGCTTTGCGCTTCTCTAGCCACCAAACGTCACGGTCCTTCTCTTTCCGTCTCGTAGACACGAGCTGAGAAATTGCAAACGTCGAGCAATTGCTCAGAGATGAAAAGTGCCAGCACTGAAAGCTGTTGCTAGCCAGCACCCTTCCTTGGAAGCGCTTTTGTAGGCCTAAGAACACTGGGGCTCTGGGCTTCTCTAGCCACCTCATCTTCTGCTCATCCTCTCGCGCACTCTGAAGAGAGCTCAGGTGAGAAATTGCAAACGTTGAGCAATTGCTCAGAGATGAAAAGTGCCAGCACTGGAAGCTGTTGCTAGCCAGCACCCTTCCTTGGAAGCGCTTTTGTAGGCCTAAGAACACTGGGGCTCTGGGCTTCTCTAGCCACCTCATCTTCTGCTCATCCTCTCGCGCACTCTAAAGAGAGCTCAGGTGAGAAATTGCAAACGTCGAGCAATTGCTCAGAGAGGAAAAGTGCCAGCACTGAAAGCTGTTGCTAGCCAGCACCCTTCCTTGGAAGCGCTTTCACAGGCGCAGCAACACTGGGGCTTTGCGCTTCTCTAGCCACCAAACGTCACGGTCCTTCTCTTTCCGTCTCGTAGACACGAGCTGAGAAATTGCAAACGTCGAGCAATTGCTCCGAGATGAAAAGTGCCAGCACTGAAAGCTGTTGCTAGCCAGCACCCTTCCTTGGAAGCGCTTTTGTAGGCCTAAGAACACTGGGGCTCTGGGCTTCTCTAGCCACCTCATCTTCTGCTCATCCTCTCGCGCACTCTAAAGAGAGCTCAGGTGAGAAATTGCAAACGTCCAGCAATTGCTCAGAGATGAAAAGTGCCAGCACTGAAAGCTGTTGCTAGCCAGCACCCTTCCTTGCAAGCGCTTTCACAGGCGCAGCAACACTGGGGCTTTGCGCTTCTCTAGCCACCAAACGTCACGGTCCTTCTCTTTCCGTCTCGTAGACACGAGCTGAGAAATTGCAAACGTCGAGCAATTGCTCAGAGATGAAAAGTGCCAGCACTGAAAGCTGTTGCTAGCCAGCACCCTTCCTTGGAAGCGCTTTTGTAGCCCTTAGAACACTGGGGCTCTGGGCTTCTCTAGCCACCTCATCTTCTGCTCATCCTCTCGCGCACTCTAAAGAGAGCTCAGGTGAGAAATTGCAAACGTCGAGCAATTGCTCAGAGATGAAAAGTGCCAGCACTGAAAGCTCTTGCTAGCCAGCACCCTTCCTTGGAAGCGCTTTAGTAGGCCTAAGAACACTGGGGCTTTGCGCTTCTCTAGCCACCAAACGTCACGGTCCTTCTCTTTCCGTCTCGTAGACACGAGCTGAGAAATTGCAAACGTCGAGCAATTGCTCAGAGAGGAAAAGTGCCAGCACTGAAAGCTGTTGCTAGCCAGCACCCTTCCTTGGAAGCGCTTTTGTAGCCCTTAGAACAGTGGGGCTGTGGGCTTCTCTAGCCACCTCATCTTCTGCTCATCCTCTCGCGCACTCTAAAGAGAGCTCAGGTGAGAAATTGCAAACGTCGAGCAATTGCTCAGAGATGAAAAGTGCCAGCACTGAAAGCTGTTGCTAGCCAGCACCCTTCCTTGGAAGCGCTTTTGTAGGCCTAAGAACACTGGGGCTCTGGGCTTCTCTAGCCACCTCATCTTCTGCTCATCCTCTCGCGCACTCTAAAGAGAGCTCAGGTGAGAAATTGCAAACGTCGAGCAATTGCTCAGAGATGAAAAGTGCCAGCACTGAAAGCTGTTGCTAGCCAGCACCCTTCCTTGGAAGCGCTTTCACAGGCGCAGCAACACTGGGGCTTTGCGCTTCTCTAGCCACCAAACGTCACGGTCCTTCTCTCTCCGTCTCGTAGACACGAGCTGAGAAATTGCAAACGTCGAGCAATTGCTCAGAGAGGAAAAGTGCCAGCACTGAAAGCTGTTGCTAGCCAGCACCCTTCCTTGGAAGCGCTTTTGTAGGCCTAAGAACAGTGGGGCTCTGGGCTTCTCTAGCCACCTCATCTTCTGCTCATCCTCTCGCGCACTCTAAAGAGAGCTCAGGGGAGAAATTGCAAACGTCGAGCAATTGCTCAGAGAGGAAAAGTGCCAGCACTGAAAGCTGTTGCTAGCCAGCACCCTTCCTTGGAAGCGCTTTCACAGGCGCTGTAACACTGGGGCTTTGCGCTTCTCTACCCACCAAACGTCACGGTCCTTCTCTTTCCGTCTCGTAGACACGAGCTGAGAAATTGCAAACGTCGAGCAATTGCTCAGAGATGAAAAGTGCCAGCACTGAAAGCTGTTGCTAGCCAGCACCCTTCCTTGGAAGCGCTTTTGTAGGCCTAAGAACACTGGGGCTCTGGGCTTCTCTAGCCACCTAATCTTCTGCTCATCCTCTCGCGCACTCTAAAGAGAGCTCAGGTGAGAAATTGCAAACGTCGAGCAATTGCTCAGAGATGAAAAGTGCCAGCACTGAAAGCTGTTGCTAGCCAGCACCCTTCCTTGGAAGCGCTTTCACAGGCGCAGCAACACTGGGGCTTTGCGCTTCTCTACCCACCAAACGTCACGGTCCTTCTCTTTCCATCTCGTAGACACGAGCTGAGAAATTGCAAACGTCGAGCAATTGCTCCGAGATGAAAAGTGCCAGCACTGAAAGCTGTTGCTAGTCAGCACCCTTCCTTGGAAGCGCTTTTGTAGGCCTAAGAACACTGGGGCTCTGGGCTTCTCTAGCCACCTAATCTTCTGCTCATCCTCTCGCGCACTCTAAAGAGAGCTCAGGTGAGAAATTGCAAACGTCGAGCAATTGCTCAGAGATGAAAAGTGCCAGCACTGAAAGCTGTTGCTAGCCAGCACCCTTCCTTGGAAGCGCTTTCACAGGCGCAGTAACACTGGGGCTTTGCGCTTCTCTACCCACCAAACGTCACGGTCCTTCTCTTTCCGTCTCCTAGACACGAGCTGAGAAATTGCAAACGTCGAGCAATTGCTCAGAGAGGAAAAGTGCCAGCACTGAAAGCTGTTGCTAGCCAGCACCCTTCCTTGGAAGCGCTTTTGTAGGCCTAAGAACACTGGGGCTCTGGGCTTCTCTAGCCACCTAATCTTCTGCTCATCCTCTCGCGCACTCTAAAGAGAGCTCAGGTGAGAAATTGCAAACGTCAAGCAATTGCTCAGAGATGAAAAGTGCCAGCACTGGAAGCTCTTGCTAGCCAGCACCCTTCCTTGGAAGCGCTTTTGTAGGCCTAAGAACACTGGGGCTTTGCGCTTCTCTAGCCACCAAACGTCACGGTCCTTCTCTTTCCGTCTCGTAGACACGAGCTGAGAAATTGCAAACGTCGAGCAATTGCTCAGAGATGAAAAGTGCCAGCACTGAAAGCTGTTGCTAGCCAGCACCCTTCCTTGGAAGCGCTTTTGTAGGCCTAAGAACACTGGGGCTGTGGGCTTCTCTAGCCACCTAATTGTCGGCTCATCCTCTCGCGCACTCTGAAGAGAGCTCAGGTGAGAAATTGCAAACATCGAGCAATTGCTCAGAGATGAAAAGTGCCAGCACTGGAAGCTGTTGCTAGCCAGCACCCTTCCTTGGAAGCGCTTTTGTAGGCCTAAGAACACTGGGGCTCTGGGCTTCTCTAGCCACCTAATCTTCTGCTCATCCTCTCGCGCACTCTAAAGAGAGCTCAGGTGAGAAATTGCAAACGTCGAGCAATTGCTCAGAGAGGAAAAGTGCCAGCACTGAAAGCTCTTGCTAGCCAGCACCCTTCCTTGGAAGCGCTTTCACAGGCGCAGCAACACTGGGGCTTTGCGCTTCTCTACCCACCAAACGTCACGGTCCTTCTCTTTCCGTCTCGTAGACACGAGCTGAGAAATTGCAAACGTCGAGCAATTGCTCAGAGATGAAAAGTGCCAGCACTGAAAGCTCTTGCTAGCCAGCACCCTTCCTTGGAAGCGCTTTTGTAGGCCTTAGAACACTGGGGCTCTGGGCTTCTCTAGCCACCTCATCTTCTGCTCATCCTCTCGCGCACTCTAAAGAGAGCTCAGGTGAGAAATTGCAAACGTCGAGCAATTGCTCAGAGATGAAAAGTGCCAGCACTGAAAGCTGTTGCTAGCCAGCACCCTTCCTTGGAAGCGCTTTCACAGGCGCAGTAACACTGGGGCTTTGCGCTTCTCTAGCCACCAAACGTCACGGTCCTTCTCTTTCCGTCTCGTAGACACGAGCTGAGAAATTGCAAACGTCGAGCAATTGCTCAGAGATGAAAAGTGCCAGCACTGAAAGCTGTTGCTAGCCAGCACCCTTCCTTGGAAGCGCTTTTGTAGGCCTAAGAACACTGGGACTCTGGGCTTCTCTAGCCACCTAATCTTCTGCTCATCCTCTCGCGCACTCTAAAGAGAGCTCAGGTGAGAAATTGCAAACGTCGAGCAATTGCTCAGAGATGAAAAGTGCCAGCACTGAAAGCTGTTGCTAGCCAGCACCCTTCCTTGGAAGTGCTTTCACAGGCGCAGCAACACTGGGGCTTTGCGCTTCTCTAGCCACCAAACGTCACGGTCCTTCTCTTTCCATCTCGTAGACACGAGCTGAGAAATTGCAAACGTCGAGCAATTGCTCAGAGATGAAAAGTGCCAGCACTGAAAGCTGTTGCTAGTCAGCACCCTTCCTTGGAAGCGCTTTTGTAGGCCTAAGAACACTGGGGCTCTGGGCTTCTCTAGCCACCTAATCTTCTGCTCATCCTCTCGCGCACTCTAAAGAGAGCTCAGGTGAGAAATTGCAAACGTCGAGCAATTGCTCAGAGATGAAAAGTGCCAGCACTGAAAGCTGTTGCTAGCCAGCACCCTTCCTTGGAAGCGCTTTCACAGGCGCAGTAACACTGGGGCTTTGCGCTTCTCTACCCACCAAACGTCACGGTCCTTCTCTTTCCGTCTCCTAGACACGAGCTGAGAAATTGCAAACGTCGAGCAATTGCTCAGAGAGGAAAAGTGCCAGCACTGAAAGCTGTTGCTAGCCAGCACCCTTCCTTGGAAGCGCTTTTGTAGGCCTAAGAAGACTGGGGCTCTGGGCTTCTCTAGCCACCTAATCTTCTGCTCATCCTCTCGCGCACTCTAAAGAGAGCTCAGGTGAGAAATTGCAAACGTCAAGCAATTGCTCAGAGATGAAAAGTGCCAGCACTGGAAGCTCTTGCTAGCCAGCACCCTTCCTTGGAAGCGCTTTTGTAGGCCTAAGAACACTGGGGCTTTGCGCTTCTCTAGCCACCAAACGTCACGGTCCTTCTCTTTCCGTCTCGTAGACACGAGCTGAGAAATTGCAAACGTCGAGCAATTGCTCAGAGATGAAAAGTGCCAGCACTGAAAGCTGTTGCTAGCCAGCACCCTTCCTTGGAAGCGCTTTTGTAGGCCTAAGAACACTGGGGCTGTGGGCTTCTCTAGCCACCTAATCTTCTGCTCATCCTCTCGCGCACTCTGAAGAGAGCTCAGGTGAGAAATTGCAAACGTCGAGCAATTGCTCAGAGATGAAAAGTGCCAGCACTGGAAGCTGTTGCTAGCCAGCACCCTTCCTTGGAAGCGCTTTTGTAGGCCTAAGAACACTGGGGCTCTGGGCTTCTCTAGCCACCTAATCTTCTGCTCATCCTCTCGCGCACTCTAAAGAGAGCTCAGGTGAGAAATTGCAAACGTCGAGCAATTGCTCAGAGAGGAAAAGTGCCAGCACTGAAAGCTGTTGCTAGCCAGCACCCTTCCTTGGAAGCGCTTTCACAGGCGCAGCAACACTGGGGCTTTGCGCTTCTCTAGCCACCAAACGTCACGGTCATTCTATTTCCGTCTCGTAGACACGAGCTGAGAAATTGCAAACGTCGAGCAATTGCTCAGAGATGAAAAGTGCCAGCACTGAAAGCTCTTGCTAGCCAGCACCCTTCCTTGGAAGCGCTTTTGTAGGCCTAAGAACACTGGGGCTCTGGGCTTCTCTAGCCACCTAATCTTCTGCTCATCCTCTCGCGCACTCTAAAGAGAGCTCAGGTGAGAAATTGCAAACGTCGAGCAATTGCTCAGAGATGAAAAGTGCCAGCACTGAAAGCTGTTGCTAGCCAGCACCCTTCCTTGGAAGCGCTTTCACAGGCGCAGTAACACTGGGGCTTTGCGCTTCTCTAGCCACCAAACGTCACGGTCCTTCTCTTTCCGTCTCCTAGACACGAGCTGAGAAATTGCAAACGTCGAGCAATTGCTCAGAGATGAAAAGTGCCAGCACTGAAAGCTGTTGCTAGCCAGCACCCTTCCTTGGAAGCGCTTTTGTAGGCCTAAGAACACTGGGGCTCTGGGCTTCTCTAGCCACCTCATCTTCTGCTCATCCTCTCGCGCACTCTAAAGAGAGCTCAGGTGAGAAATTGCAAACGTCGAGCAATTGCTCAGAGATGAAAAGTGCCAGCACTGAAAGCTGTTGCTAGCCAGCACCCTTCCTTGGAAGTGCTTTCACAGGCGCAGCAACACTGGGGCTTTGCGCTTCTCTAGCCACCAAACGTCACGGTCCTTCTCTTTCCGTCTCGTAGACACGAGCTGAGAAATTGCAAACGTCGAGCAATTGCTCAGAGATGAAAAGTGCCAGCACTGAAAGCTGTTGCTAGCCAGCACCCTTCCTTGGAAGCGCTTTTGTAGGCCTAAGAACACTGGGGCTCTGGGCTTCTCTAGCCACCTAATCTTCTGCTCATCCTCTCGCGCACTCTAAAGAGAGCTCAGGTGAGAAATTGCAAACGTCGAGCAATTGCTCAGAGATGAAAAGTGCCAGCACTGAAAGCTGTTGCTAGCCAGCACCCTTCCTTGGAAGCGCTTTCACAGGTGCAGTAACACTGGGGCTTTGCGCTTCTCTAGCCATCAAAAGTCACGGTCCTTCTCTTTCCGTCTCGTAGACACGAGCTGAGAAATTGCAAACGTCGAGCAATTGCTCAGAGATGAAAAGTGCCAGCACTAAAAGCTGTTGCTAGTCAGCACCCTTCCTTGGAAGCGCTTTTGTAGGCCTAAGAACACTGGGACTCTGGGCTTCTCTAGCCACCTAATCTTCTGCTCATCCTCTCGCGCACTCTAAAGAGAGCTCAGGTGAGAAATTGCAAACGTCGAGCAATTGCTCAGAGATGAAAAGTGCCAGCACTGAAAGCTGTTGCTAGCCAGCACCCTTCCTTGGAAGCGCTTTCACAGGCGCAGTAACACTGGGGCTTTGCGCTTCTCTAGCCACCAAACGTCACGGTCCTTCTCTTTCCGTCTCCTAGACACGAGCTGAGAAATTGCAAACGTCGAGCAATTGCTCAGAGAGGAAAAGTGCCAGCACTGAAAGCTGTTGCTAGCCAGCACCCTTCCTTGGAAGCGCTTTTGTAGGCCTAAGAACACTGGGGCTCTGGGCTTCTCTAGCCACCTAATCTTCTGCTCATCCTCTCGCGCACTCTAAAGAGAGCTCAGGTGAGAAATTGCAAACGTCAAGCAATTGCTCAGAGATGAAAAGTGCCAGCACTGGAAGCTGTTGCTAGCCAGCACCCTTCCTTGGAAGCGCTTTCGTAGGCCTAAGAACACTGGGGCTTTGCGCTTCTCTAGCCACCAAACGTCACGGTCCTTCTCTTTCCGTCTCGTAGACACGAGCTGAGAAATTGCAAACGTCGAGCAATTGCTCAGAGATGAAAAGTGCCAGCACTGAAAGCTGTTGCTAGCCAGCACCCTTCCTTGGAAGCGCTTTTGTAGCCCTTAGAACACTGGGGCTCTGGGCTTCTCTAGCCACCTAATCTTCTGCTCATCCTCTCGCGCACTCTGAAGAGAGCTCAGGTGAGAAATTGCAAACGTTGAGCAATTGCTCAGAGATGAAAAGTGCCAGCACTGAAAGCTGTTGCTAGCCAGCACCCTTCCTTGGAAGCGCTTTCACAGGCGCAGTAACACTGGGGCTTTGCGCTTCTCTAGCCACCAAACGTCACGGTCCTTCTCTTTCCGTCTCGTAGACACGAGCTGAGAAATTGCAAACGTCGAGCAATTGCTCAGAGAGGAAAAGTGCCAGCACTGAAAGCTGTTGCTAGCCAGCACCCTTCCTTGGAAGCGCTTTTGTAGGCCTAAGAACACTGGGGCTCTGGGCTTCTCTAGCCACCTTATCTTCTGCTCATCCTCTCGCGCACTCTAAAGAGAGCTCAGGTGAGAAATTGCAAACGTCGAGCAATTGCTCAGAGATGAAAAGTGCCAGCACTGAAAGCTGTTGCTAGCCAGCACCCTTCCTTGGAAGCGCTTTCACAGGCGCAGCAACACTGGGGCTTTGCGCTTCTCTAGCCACCAAACGTCACGGTCCTTCTCTTTCCGTCTCGTAGACACGAGCTGAGAAATTGCAAACGTCGAGCAATTGCTCAGAGATGAAAAGTGCCAGCACTGAAAGCTGTTGCTAGCCAGCACCCTTCCTTGGAAGCGCTTTTGTATCCCTTAGAACACTGGGGCTCTGGGCTTCTCTAGCCACCTCATCTTCTGCTCATCCTCTCGCGCACTCTAAAGAGAGCTCAGGTGAGAAATTGCAAACGTCGAGCAATTGCTCAGAGATGAAAAGTGCCAGCACTGAAAGCTCTTGCTAGCCAGCACCCTTCCTTGGAAGCGCTTTCACAGGCGCAGCAACACTGGGGCTTTGCGCTTCTCTAGCCACCAAACGTCACGGTCACTATCTCTCCGTCTCGTAGACACGAGCTGAGAAATTGCAAACGTCGAGCAATTGCTCAGAGATGAAAAGTGCCAGCACTGAAAGCTGTTGCTAGCCAGCACCCTTCCTTGGAAGCGCTTTCACAGGCGCAGCAACACTGGGGCTTTGCGCTTCTCTAGCCACCAAACGTCACGGTCCTTCTCTTTCCGTCTCGTAGACACGAGCTGAGAAATTGCAAACGTCGAGCAATTGCTCAGAGATGAAAAGTGCCAGCACTGAAAGCTGTTGCTAGCAAGCACCCTTCCTTGGAAGCGCTTTCACAGGCGCAGCAACACTGGGGCTTTGCGCTTCTCTACCCACCAAACGTCACGGTCATTCTCTTTCTGTCTCGTAGACACGAGCTGAGAAATTGCAAACGTCAAGCAATTGCTCAGAGATGAAAAGTGCCAGCACTGAAAGCTGTTGCTAGCCAGCACCCTTCCTTGGAAGCGCTTTCACAGGCACAGTAAAACTGGGGCTTTGCGCTTCTCTAGCCACCAAACGTCACGGTCACTATCTCTCCGTCTCGTAGACACGAGCTGAGAAATTGCAAACGTCGATCAATTGCTCAGAGATGAAAAGTGCCAGCACTGAAAGCTGTTGCTAGCAAGCACCCTTCCTTGGAAGCGCTTTTGTAGGCCTAAGAACACTGGGGCTCTGGGCTTCTCTAGCCACCTCATCTTCTGCTCATCCTCTCGCGCACTCTAAAGAGAGCTCAGGTGAGAAATTGCAAACGTCGAGCAATTGCTCAGAGATGAAAAGTGCCAGCACTGAAAGCTGTTGCTAGCCAGCACCCTTCCTTGGAAGCGCTTTCACAGGCGCAGTAACACTGGGGCTTTGCGCTTCTCTACCCACCAAACGTCACGGTCCTTCTCTTTCCGTCTCGTAGACACGAGCTGAGAAATTGCAAACGTCGAGCAATTGCTCAGAGATGAAAAGTGCCAGCACTGAAAGCTCTTGCTAGCCAGCACCCTTCCTTGGAAGCGCTTTTGTAGGCCTAAGAACACTGGGGCTCTGGGCTTCTCTAGCCACCTAATCTTCTGCTCATCCTCTCGCGCACTCTGAAGAGAGCTCAGGGGAGAAATTGCAAACGTCGAGCAATTGCTCAGAGATGAAAAGTGCCAGCACTGAAAGCTGTTGCTAGCCAGCACCCTTCCTTGGAAGCGCTTTCACAGGCGCAGCAACACTGGGGCTTTGCGCTTCTCTAGCCACCAAACGTCACGGTCCTTCTCTTTCCGTCTCGTAGACACGAGCTGAGAAATTGCAAACGTCGAGCAATTGCTCAGAGAGGAAAAGTGCCAGCAATGAAAGCTGTTGCTAGCCAGCACCCTTCCTTGGAAGCGCTTTTGTAGCCCTTAGAACACTGGGGCTCTGGGCTTCTCTAGCCACCTCATCTTCTGCTCATCCTCTCGCGCACTCTAAAGAGAGCTCAGGTGAGAAATTGCAAACGTCGAGCAATTGCTCAGAGATGAAAAGTGCCAGCACTGAAAGCTGTTGCTAGCCAGCACCCTTCCTTGGAAGTGCTTTCACAGGCGCAGCAACACTGGGGCTTTGCGCTTCTCTAGCCACCAAACGTCATGGTCCTTCTCTTTCCGTCTCGTAGACACGAGCTGAGAAATTGCAAACGTCGAGCAATTGCTCAGAGATGAAAAGTGCCAGCACTGAAAGCTGTTGCTAGCCAGCACCCTTCCTTGGAAGCGCTTTTGTAGGCCTAAGAACACTGGGCTCTGGGTTTCTCTAGCCACCTAATCTTCTGCTCATCCTCTCGCGCACTCTAAAGAGAGCTCAGGTGAGAAATTGCAAACGTCGAGCAATTGCTCAGAGATGAAAAGTGCCAGCACTGAAAGCTGTTGCTAGCCAGCACCCTTCCTTGCAAGCGCTTTCACAGGCGCAGCAACACTGGGGCTTTGCGCTTCTCTAGCCACCAAACGTCACGGTCCTTCTCTTTCCGTCTCGTAGACACGAGCTGAGAAATTGCAAACGTCGAGCAATTGCTCAGAGATGAAAAGTGCCAGCACTGAAAGCTGTTGCTAGCCAGCACCCTTCCTTGGAAGCGCTTTTGTAGGCCTAAGAACACTGGGGCTCTGGGTTTCTCTAGCCACCTAATCTTCTGCTCATCCTCTCGCGCACTCTAAAGAGAGCTCAGGTGAGAAATTGCAAACGTCGAGCAATTGCTCAGAGATGAAAAGTGCCAGCACTGAAAGCTCTTGCTAGCCAGCACCCTTCCTTGGAAGCGCTTTCACAGGCGCAGTAACACTGGGGCTTTGCGCTTCTCTAGCCACCAAACGTCATGGTCCTTCTCTTTCCGTCTCGTAGACACGAGCTGAGAAATTGCAAACGTCGAGCAATTGCTCAGAGATGAAAAGTGCCAGCACTGAAAGCTGTTGCTAGCCAGCACCCTTCCTTGGAAGCGCTTTTGTAGGCCTAAGAACAGTGGGGCTCTGGGCTTCTCTAGCCACCTAATCTTCTGCTCATCCTCTCGCGCACTCTAAAGAGAGCTCAGGTGAGAAATTGCAAACGTCGAGCAATTGCTCAGAGAGGAAAAGTGCCAGCACTGAAAGCTGTTGCTAGCCAGCACCCTTCCTTGGAAGCGCTTTCACAGGCGCAGCAACACTGGGGCTTTGCGCTTCTCTAGCCACCAAACGTCACGGTCCTTCTCTTTCCGTCTCGTAGACACGAGCTGAGAAATTGCAAACGTCGATCAATTGCTCAGAGATGAAAAGTGCCAGCACTGAAAGCTGTTGCTAGCAAGCACCCTTCCTTGGAAGCGCTTTCACAGGCGCAGCAACACTGGGGCTTTGCGCTTCTCTACCCACCAAACGTCACGGTCCTTCTCTTTCTGTCTCGTAGACACGAGCTGAGAAATTGCAAACGTCAAGCAATTGCTCAGAGATGAAAAGTGCCAGCACTGAAAGCTGTTGCTAGCCAGCACCCTTCCTTGGAAGCGCTTTCACAGGCACAGTAAAACTGGGGCTTTGCGCTTCTCTAGCCACCAAACGTCACGGTCACTATCTCTCCGTCTCGTAGACACGAGCTGAGAAATTGCAAACGTCGATCAATTGCTCCGAGATGAAAAGTGCCAGCACTGAAAGCTGTTGCTAGCAAGCACCCTTCCTTGGAAGCGCTTTTGTAGGCCTAAGAACACTGGGGCTCTGGGCTTCTCTAGCCACCTCATCTTCTGCTCATCCTCTCGCGCACTCTAAAGAGAGCTCAGGTGAGAAATTGCAAACGTCGAGCAATTGCTCAGAGATGAAAAGTGCCAGCACTGAAAGCTGTTGCTAGCCAGCACCCTTCCTTGGAAGCGCTTTCACAGGCGCAGCAACACTGGGGCTTTGCGCTTCTCTACCCACCAAACGTCACGGTCCTTCTCTTTCCGTCTCGTAGACACGAGCTGAGAAATTGCAAACGTCGAGCAATTGCTCAGAGATGAAAAGTGCCAGCACTGAAAGCTCTTGCTAGCCAGCACCCTTCCTTGGAAGCGCTTTTGTAGGCCTAAGAAGACTGGGGCTCTGGGCTTCTCTAGCCACCTAATCTTCTGCTCATCCTCTCGCGCACTCTAAAGAGAGCTCAGGTGAGAAATTGCAAACGTCGAGCAATTGCTCAGAGATGAAAAGTGCCAGCACTGAAAGCTGTTGCTAGCCAGCACCCTTCCTTGGAAGCGCTTTCACAGGCGCAGCAACACTGGGGCTTTGCGCTTCTCTAGCCACCAAACGTCACGGTCCTTCTCTTTCCGTCTCGTAGACACGAGCTGAGAAATTGCAAACGTCGAGCAATTGCTCAGAGAGGAAAAGTGCCAGCACTGAAAGCTGTTGCTAGCCAGCACCCTTCCTTGGAAGCGCTTTTGTAGGCCTAAGAACACTGGGGCTCTGGGCTTCTCTAGCCACCTCATCTTCTGCTCATCCTCTCGCGCACTCTAAAGAGAGCTCAGGTGAGAAATTGCAAACGTCGAGCAATTGCTCAGAGATGAAAAGTGCCAGCACTGAAAGCTGTTGCTAGCCAGCACCCTTCCTTGGAAGTGCTTTCACAGGCGCAGCAACACTGGGGCTTTGCGCTTCTCTAGCCACCAAACGTCATGGTCCTTCTCTTTCCGTCTCGTAGACACGAGCTGAGAAATTGCAAACGTCGAGCAATTGCTCAGAGATGAAAAGTGCCAGCACTGAAAGCTGTTGCTAGCCAGCACCCTTCCTTGGAAGCGCTTTTGTAGGCCTAAGAACACTGGGGCTCTGGGTTTCTCTAGCCACCTAATCTTCTGCTCATCCTCTCGCGCACTCTAAAGAGAGCTCAGGTGAGAAATTGCAAACGTCGAGCAATTGCTCAGAGATGAAAAGTGCAGGCACTGAAAGCTGTTGCTAGCCAGCACCCTTCCTTGCAAGCGCTTTCACAGGCGCAGCAACACTGGGGCTTTGCGCTTCTCTAGCCACCAAACGTCACGGTCCTTCTCTTTCCGTCTCGTAGACACGAGCTGAGAAATTGCAAACGTCGAGCAATTGCTCAGAGATGAAAAGTGCCAGCACTGAAAGCTGTTGCTAGCCAGCACCCTTCCTTGGAAGCGCTTTTGTATCCCTTAGAACACTGGGGCTCTGGGCTTCTCTAGCCACCTCATCTTCTGCTCATCCTCTCGCGCACTCTAAAGAGAGCTCAGGTGAGAAATTGCAAACGTCGAGCAATTGCTCAGAGATGAAAAGTGCCAGCACTGAAAGCTGTTGCTAGCCAGCAGCCTTCCTTGGAAGCGCTTTCACAGGCGCAGCAACACTGGGGCTTTGCGCTTCTCTAGCCACCAAACGTCACGGTCCTTCTCTCTCCGTCTCGTAGACACGAGCTGAGAAATTGCAAACGTCGAGCAATTGCTCAGAGAGGAAAAGTGCCAGCACTGAAAGCTGTTGCTAGCCAGCACCCTTCCTTGGAAGCGCTTTTGTAGGCCTAAGAACACTGGGGCTCTGGGCTTCTCTAGCCACCTCATCTTCTGCTCATCCTCTCGCGCACTCTAAAGAGAGCTCAGGTGAGAAATTGCAAACGTCGAGCAATTGCTCAGAGAGGAAAAGTGCCAGCACTGAAAGCTGTTGCTAGCCAGCACCCTTCCTTGGAAGCGCTTTCACAGGCGCAGTAACACTGGGGCTTTGCGCTTCTCTAGCCACCAAACGTCACGGTCCTTCTCTTTCCGTCTCGTAGACACGAGCTGAGAAATTGCAAACGTCGAGCAATTGCTCAGAGATGAAAAGTGCCAGCACTGGAAGCTGTTGCTAGCCAGCACCCTTCCTTGGAAGCGCTTTTGTAGGCCTAAGAACACTGGGGCTCTGGGCTTCTCTAGCCACCTCATCTTCTGCTCATCCTCTCGCGCACTCTAAAGAGAGCTCAGGTGAGAAATTGCAAACGTCGAGCAATTGCTCAGAGATGAAAAGTGCCAGCACTGAAAGCTGTTGCTAGCCAGCACCCTTCCTTGGAAGCGCTTTCACAGGCGCAGCAACACTGGGGCTTTGCGCTTCTCTACCCACCAAACGTCACGGTCCTTCTCTTTTCGTCTCGTAGACACGAGGTGAGAAATTGCAAACGTCGAGCAATTGCTCAGAGATGAAAAGTGCCAGCACTGAAAGCTCTTGCTAGCCAGCACCCTTCCTTGGAAGCGCTTTCACAGGCGCAGCAACACTGGGGCTTTGCGCTTCTCTAGCCACCAAACGTCACGGTCCTTCTCTTTCCGTCTCGTAGACACGAGCTGAGAAATTGCAAACGTCGAGCAATTGCTCAGAGATGAAAAGTGCCAGCACTGAAAGCTGTTGCTAGCCAGCACCCTTCCTTGGAAGCGCTTTTGTAGGCCTAAGAACAGTGGGGCTCTGGGCTTCTCTAGCCACCTAATCTTCTGCTCATCCTCTCGAGCACTCTGAAGAGAGCTCAGGTGAGAAATTGCAAACGTCGAGCAATTGCTCAGAGATGAAAAGTGCCAGCACTGAAAGCTGTTGCTAGCCAGCACCCTTCCTTGGAAGCGCTTTCACAGGCGCAGTAACACTGGGGCTTTGCGCTTCTCTACCCACCAAACGTCACGGTCCTTCTCTTTCCGTCTCCTAGACACGAGCTGAGAAATTGCAAACGTCGAGCAATTGCTCAGAGAGGAAAAGTGCCAGCAATGAAAGCTGTTGCTAGCCAGCACCCTTCCTTGGAAGCGCTTTTGTAGGCCTAAGAAGACTGGGGCTCTGGGCTTCTCTAGCCACCTAATCTTCTGCTCATCCTCTCGCGCACTCTAAAGAGAGCTCAGGTGAGAAATTGCAAACGTCGAGCAATTGCTCAGAGATGAAAAGTGCCAGCACTGGAAGCTCTTGCTAGCCAGCACCCTTCCTTGGAAGTGCTTTTGTAGGCCTAAGAACACTGGGGCTTTGCGCTTCTCTAGCCACCAAACGTCACGGTCCTTCTCTTTCCGTCTCGTAGACACGAGCTGAGAAATTGCAAACATCGAGCAATTGCTCAGAGATGAAAAGTGCCAGCACTGAAAGCTGTTGCTAGCCAGCACCCTTCCTTGGAAGCGCTTTTGTAGGCCTAAGAACACTGGGGCTCTGGGCTTCTCTAGCCACCTCATCTTCTGCTCATCCTCTCGCGCACTCTGAAGAGAGCTCAGGTGAGAAATTGCAAACGTTGAGCAATTGCTCAGAGATGAAAAGTGCCAGCACTGAAAGCTGTTGCTAGCCAGCACCCTTCCTTGGAAGCGCTTTCACAGGCGCAGCAACACTGGGGCTTTGCGCTTCTCTAGCCACCAAACGTCACGGTCCTTCTCTTTCCGTCTCGTAGACACGAGCTGAGAAATTGCAAACGTCGAGCAATTGCTCAGAGATGAAAAGTGCCAGCACTGAAAGCTGTTGCTAGCCAGCACCCTTCCTTGGAAGCGCTTTTGTAGGCCTAAGAAGACTGGGGCTCTGGGCTTCTCTAGCCACCTAATCTTCTGCTCATCCTTTCATGCACTCTAAGAGAGCTCAGGTGAGAAATTGCAAACGTCGAGCAATTGCTCAGAGATGAAAAGTGCCAGCACTGAAAGCTGTTGCTAGCCAGCACCCTTCCTTGGAAGCGCTTTCACAGGCGCAGCAACACTGGGGCTTTGCGCTTCTCTACCCACCAAACGTCACGGTCCTTCTCTTTCCGTCTCGTAGACACGAGCTGAGAAATTGCAAACGTCGAGCAATTGCTCAGAGAGGAAAAGTGCCAGCACTGGAAGCTGTTGCTAGCCAGCACCCTTCCTTGGAAGTGCTTTTGTAGGCCTAAGAACACTGGGGCTCTGGGCTTCTCTAGCCACCTAATCTTCTGCTCATCCTCTCGCGCACTCTAAAGAGAGCTCAGGTGAGAAATTGCAAACGTTGAGCAATTGCTCAGAGATGAAAAGTGCCAGCACTGAAAGCTGTTGCTAGCCAGCACCCTTCCTTGGAAGCGCTTTTGTAGGCCTAAGAACACTGGGGCTCTGGGCTTCTTTAGCTACCTCATCTTCTGCTCATCCTCTCGAGCACTCTGAAGAGAGCTCAGGGGAGAAATTGCAAACGTCGAGCAATTGCTCAGAGATGAAAAGTGCCAGCACTGAAAGCTGTTGCTAGCCAGCACCCTTCCTTGGAAGCGCTTTCACAGGCGCAGCAACACTGGGGCTTTGCGCTTCTCTACCCACCAAACGTCACGGTCCTTCTCTTTCTGTCTCGTAGACACGAGCTGAGAAATTGCAAACGTCAAGCAATTGCTCAGAGATGAAAAGTGCCAGCACTGAAAGCTGTTGCTAGCCAGCACCCTTCCTTGGAAGCGCTTTCACAGGCACAGTAACACTGGGGCTTTGCGCTTCTCTTGCCACCAAACATCACGGTCACTATCTCTCCGTCTCGTAGACACGAGCTGAGAAATTGCAAACGTCGATCAATTGCTCAGAGATGAAAAGTGCCAGCACTGAAAGCTGTTGCTAGCCAGCACCCTTCCTTGGAAGCGCTTTCACAGGCGCAGCAACACTGGGGCTTTGCGCTTCTCTAGCCACCAAACGTCACGGTCCTTCTCTTTCAGTCTCCTAGACACGAGCTGAGAAATTGCAAACGTCGATCAATTGCTCAGAGATGAAAAGTGCCAGCACTGAAAGCTGTTGCTAGCCAGCACCCTTCCTTGGAAGCGCTTTTGTAGGCCTAAGAACACTGGGGCTCTGGGCTTCTCTAGCCGCCTCATCTTCTGCTCATCCGCTCGCGCACTCTGAAGAGAGCTCAGGGGAGAAATTGCAAACGTCGAGCAATTGCTCAGAGATGAAAAGTGCCAGCACTGAAAGCTGTTGCTAGCCAGCACCCTTCCTTGGAAGCGCTTTCACAGGCGCTGTAAAACTGGGGCTTTGCGCTTCTCTAGCCACCAAACGTCACGGTCCTTCTCTTTCCGTCTCGTAGACACGAGCTGAGAAATTGCAAACGTCGAGCAATTGCTCAGAGATGAAAAGTGCCAGCACTGAAAGCTGTTGCTAGCCAGCACCCTTCCTTGGAAGCGCTTTTGTAGGCCTAAGAACACTGGGGCTCTGGGCTTCTCTAGCCACCTCATCTTCTGCTCATCCGCTCGCGCACTCTGAAGAGAGCTCAGGTGAGAAATTGCAAACGTCGAGCAATTGCTCAGAGATGAAAAGTGCCAGCACTGAAAGCTGTTGCTAGCCAGCACCCTTCCTTGGAAGCGCTTTCACAGGCGCAGTAACACTGGGGCTTTGCGCTTCTCTACCCACCAAACGTCACGGTCCTTCTCTTTCCGTCTCGTAGACACGAGCTGAGAAATTGCAAACGTCGAGCAATTGCTCAGAGATGAAAAGTGCCAGCACTGAAAGCTGTTGCTAGCCAGCACCCTTCCTTGGAAGTGCTTTTGTAGGCCTAAGAACACTGGGGCTCTGGTCTTCTCTAGCCACCTAATCTTCTGCTCATCCTCTTGCGCACTCTGAAGAGAGCTCAGGTGAGAAATTGCAAACGTCGAGCAATTGCTCAGAGATGAAAAGTGCCAGCACTGAAAGCTGTTGCTAGCCAGCACCCTTCCTTGGAAGCGCTTTTGTAGGCCTAAGAACACTGGGGCTCTGGGCTTCTTTAGCTACCTCATCTTCTGCTCATCCTCTCGAGCACTCTGAAGAGAGCTCAGGGGAGAAATTGCAAACGTCGAGCAATTGCTCAGAGATGAAAAGTGCCAGCACTGAAAGCTGTTGCTAGCCAGCACCCTTCCTTGGAAGCGCTTTCACAGGCGCAGTAACACTGGGGCTTTGCGCTTCTCTACCCACCAAAAGTCACGGTCCTTCTCTTTCCGTCTCGTAGACACGAGCTGAGAAATTGCAAACGTCGAGCAATTGCTCAGAGATGAAAAGTGCCAGCACTGAAAGCTGTTGCTAGCCAGCACCCTTCCTTGGAAGCGCTTTTGTAGCCCTTAGAACAGTGGGGCTCTGGGCTTCTCTAGCCACCTCATCTTCTGCTCATCATCTTGCGCACTCTAAAGAGAGCTCAGGTGAGAAATTGCAAACGTTGAGCAATTGCTCAGAGATGAAAAGTGCCAGCACTGAAAGCTGTTGCTAGCCAGCACCCTTCCTTGGAAGCGCTTTTGTAGGCCTAAGAACACTGGGGCTCTGGGCTTCTTTAGCCACCTCATCTTCTGCTCATCCTCTCGCGCACTCTGAAGAGAGCTCAGGGGAGAAATTGCAAACGTTGAGCAATTGCTCAGAGATGAAAAGTGCCAGCACTGAAAGCTGTTGCTAGCCAGCACCCTTCCTTGGAAGCGCTTTCACAGGCGCAGCAACACTGGGGCTTTGCGCTTCTCTACCCACCAAACGTCACGGTCCTTCTCTTTCTGTCTCGTAGACACGAGCTGAGAAATTGCAAACGTCAAGCAATTGCTCAGAGATGAAAAGTGCCAGCACTGAAAGCTCTTGCTAGCCAGCACCCTTCCTTGGAAGCGCTTTCACAGGCACAGTAACACTGGGGCTTTGCGCTTCTCTTGCCACCAAACGTCACGGTCACTATCTCTCCGTCTCGTAGACACGAGCTGAGAAATTGCAAACGTCGATCAATTGCTCAGAGAGGAAAAGTGCCAGCACTGAAAGCTGTTGCTAGCCAGCACCCTTCCTTGGAAGCGCTTTTGTAGGCCTAAGAACACTGGGGCTCTGGGCTTCTCTAGCCACCTCATCTTCTGCTCATCCTCTCGCGCACTCTAAAGAGAGCTCAGGTGAGAAATTGCAAACGTCGATCAATTGCTCAGAGAGGAAAAGTGCCAGCACTGAAAGCTGTTGCTAGCCAGCACCCTTCCTTGGAAGCGCTTTCACAGGCGCAGCAACACTGGGGCTTTGCGCTTCTCTACCCACCAAACGTCACGGTCCTTCTCTTTCCGTCTCGTAGACATGAGCTGAGAAATTGCAAACGTCGAGCAATTGCTCAGAGATGAAAAGTGCCAGCACTGAAAGCTCTTGCTAGCCAGCGCCCTTCCTTGGAAGCGCTTTTGTAGGCCTAAGAACACTGGGGCTCTGGGCTTCTCTAGCCACCTCATCTTCTGCTCATCCTCTCGCGCACTCTGAAGAGAGCTCAGGGGAGAAATTGCAAACGTCGAGCAATTGCTCAGAGATGAAAAGTGCCAGCACTGAAAGCTGTTGCTAGCCAGCACCCTTCCTTGGAAGCGCTTTCACAGGCGCTGTAACACTGGGGCTTTGCGCTTCTCTACCCACCAAACGTCACGGTCCTTCTCTTTCCGTCTCGTAGACACGAGCTGAGAAATTGCAAACGTCGAGCAATTGCTCAGAGATGAAAAGTGCCAGCACTGAAAGCTGTTGCTAGCCAGCACCCTTCCTTGGAAGCGCTTTTGTAGGCCTAAGAACACTGGGGCTCTGGGCTTCTCTAGCCACCTCATCTTCTGCTCATCCGCTCGCGCACTCTGAAGAGAGCTCAGGTGAGAAATTGCAAACGTCGAGCAATTGCTCAGAGATGAAAAGTGCCAGCACTGAAAGCTGTTGCTAGCCAGCACCCTTCCTTGGAAGCGCTTTCACAGGCGCAGTAACACTGGGGCTTTGCGCTTCTCTACCCACCAAACGTCACGGTCCTTCTCTTTCCGTCTCGTAGACACGAGCTGAGAAATTGCAAACGTCGAGCAATTGCTCAGAGATGAAAAGTGCCAGCACTGAAAGCTCTTGCTAGCCAGCACCCTTCCTTGGAAGCGCTTTTGTAGGCCTAAGAACACTGGGGCTCTGGGCTTCTTTAGCTACCTCATCTTCTGCTCATCCTCTCGAGCACTCTGAAGAGAGCTCAGGGGAGAAATTGCAAACGTCGAGCAATTGCTCAGAGATGAAAAGTGCCAGCACTGAAAGCTGTTGCTAGCCAGCACCCTTCCTTGGAAGCGCTTTGGTAGGCCTAAGAACACTGGGGCTCTGGGCTTCTCTAGCCACCTAATCTTCTGCTCATCCTCTCGCGCACTCTAAAGAGAGCTCAGGTGAGAAATTGCAAACGTTGAGCAATTGCTCAGAGATGAAAAGTGCCAGCACTGAAAGCTGTTGCTAGCCAGCACCCTTCCTTGGAAGCGCTTTTGTAGGCCTAAGAACACTGGGGCTCTGGGCTTCTCTAGCCACCTCATCTTCTGCTCATCCTCTCGCGCACTCTGAAGAGAGCTCAGGTGAGAAATTGCAAACGTCGAGCAATTGCTCAGAGATGAAAAGTGCCAGCACTGAAAGCTGTTGCTAGCCAGCACCCTTCCTTGGAAGCGCTTTCACAGGCGCAGCAACACTGGGGCTTTGTGCTTCTCTACCCACCAAACGTCACGGTCCTTCTCTTTCTGTCTCGTAGACACGAGCTGAGAAATTGCAAACGTCAAGCAATTGCTCAGAGATGAAAAGTGCCAGCACTGAAAGCTGTTGCTAGCCAGCACCCTTCCTTGGAAGCGCTTTCACAGGCGCAGCAACACTGGGGCTTTGCGCTTCTCTAGCCACCAAACGTCACGGTCCTTCTCTTTCCGTCTCGTAGACACGAGCTGAGAAATTGCAAACGTCGAGCAATTGCTCAGAGATGAAAAGTGCCAGCACTGAAAGCTGTTGCTAGCCAGCCCCCTTCCTTGGAAGCGCTTTTGTAGGCCTAAGAACACTGGGGCTCTGGGCTTCTCTAGCCGCCTCATCGTCTGCTCATCCTCTCGCGCACTCTGAAGAGAGCTCAGGGGAGAAATTGCAAACGTCGAGCAATTGCTCAGAGATGAAAAGTGCCAGCACTGAAAGCTCTTGCTAGCCAGCACCCTTCCTTGGAAGCGCTTTCACAGGCGCTGTAACACTGGGGCTTTGCGCTTCTCTAGCCACCAAACGTCACGGTCCTTCTCTTTCCGTCTCGTAGACACGAGCTGAGAAATTGCAAACGTCGAGCAATTGCTCAGAGATGAAAAGTGCCAGCACTGAAAGCTGTTGCTAGCCAGCACCCTTCCTTGGAAGCGCTTTTGTAGGCCTAAGAACACTGGGGCTCTGGGCTTCTCTAGCCACCTCATCTTCTGCTCATCTGCTCGCGCACTCTGAAGAGAGCTCAGGTGAGAAATTGCAAACGTCGAGCAATTGCTCAGAGATGAAAAGTGCCAGCACTGAAAGCTGTTGCTAGCCAGCACCCTTCCTTGGAAGCGCTTTTGTAGGCCTAAGAACACTGGGGCTCTGGGCTTCTCTAGCCACCTAATCTTCTGCTCATCCTCTCGCGCACTCTAAAGAGAGCTCAGGTGAGAAATTGCAAACGTCCAGCAATTGCTCAGAGATGAAAAGTGCCAGCACTGAAAGCTGTTGCTAGCCAGCACCCTTCCTTGGAAGCGCTTTTGTAGGCCTAAGAACACTGGGGATCTGGGCTTCTTTAGCCACCTCATCTTCTGCTCATCCTCTCGCGCACTCTGAAGAGAGCTCAGGGGAGAAATTGCAAACGTCGAGCAATTGCTCAGAGATGAAAAGTGCCAGCACTGAAAGCTGTTGCTAGCCAGCACCCTTCCTTGGAAGCGCTTTCACAGGCGCAGCAACACTGGGGCTTTGCGCTTCTCTACCCACCAAACGTCACGGTCCTTCTCTTTCTGTCTCGTAGACACGAGCTGAGAAATTGCAAACGTCAAGCAATTGCTCAGAGATGAAAAGTGCCAGCACTGAAAGCTCTTGCTAGCCAGCACCCTTCCTTGGAATCGCTTTCACAGGCACAGTAACACTGGGGCTTTGCGCTTCTCTTGCCACCAAACATCACGGTCACTATCTCTCCGTCTCGTAGACACGAGCTGAGAAATTGCAAACGTCGATCAATTGCTCAGAGAGGAAAAGTGCCAGCACTGAAAGCTGTTGCTAGCCAGCCCCCTTCCTTGGAAGCGCTTTTGTAGGCCTAAGAACAGTGGGGCTCTGGGCTTCTCTAGCCACCTCATCTTCTGCTCATCCTCTCGCGCACTCTAAAGAGAGCTCAGGTGAGAAATTGCAAACGTCGAGCAATTGTCAGAGATGAAAAGTGCCAGCACTGAAAGCTGTTGCTAGCCAGCACCCTTCCTTGGAAGCGCTTTCACAGGCGCAGCAACACTGGGGCTTTGCGCTTCTCTAGCCACCAAACGTCACGGTCCTTCTCTTTCCGTCTCGTAGACACGAGCTGAGAAATTGCAAACGTCGAGCAATTGCTCAGAGATGAAAAGTGCCAGCACTGAAAGCTCTTGCTAGCCAGCCCCCTTCCTTGGAAGCGCTTTTGTAGGCCTAAGAACAGTGGGGCTCTGGGCTTCTCTAGCCACCTCATCTTCTGCTCATCCTCTCGCGCACTCTGAAGAGAGCTCAGGGGAGAAATTGCAAACGTCGAGCAATTGCTCAGAGATGAAAAGTGCCAGCACTGAAAGCTGTTGCTAGCCAGCACCCTTCCTTGGAAGCGCTTTCACAGGCGCTGTAACACTGGGGCTTTGCGCTTCTCTAGCCACCAAACGTCACGGTCCTTCTCTTTCCGTCTCGTAGACACGAGCTGAGAAATTGCAAACGTCGAGCAATTGCTCAGAGATGAAAAGTGCCAGCACTGAAAGCTGTTGCTAGCCAGCACCCTTCCTTGGAAGCGCTTTTGTATCCCTTAGAACACTGGGGCTCTGGGCTTCTCTAGCCACCTCATCTTCTGCTCATCCTCTCGCGCACTCTGAAGAGAGCTCAGGTGAGAAATTGCAAACGTCGAGCAATTGCTCAGAGATGAAAAGTGCCAGCACTGAAAGCTGTTGCTAGCCAGCACCCTTCCTTGGAAGCGCTTTCACAGGCGCAGTAACACTGGGGCTTTGCGCTTCTCTACCCACCAAACGTCACGGTCCTTCTCTTTCCGTCTCGTAGACACGAGCTGAGAAATTGCAAACGTCGAGCAATTGCTCAGAGATGAAAAGTGCCAGCACTGAAAGCTCTTGCTAGCCAGCACCCTTCCTTGGAAGCGCTTTTGTAGGCCTAAGAACACTGGGGCTCTGGGCTTCTTTAGCTACCTCATCTTCTGCTCATCCTCTCGAGCACTCTGAAGAGAGCTCAGGGGAGAAATTGCAAACGTCGAGCAATTGCTCAGAGATGAAAAGTGCCAGCACTGAAAGCTGTTGCTAGCCAGCACCCTTCCTTGGAAGCGCTTTCACAGGCGCAGTAACACTGGGGCTTTGCGCTTCTCTAGCCATCAAAAGTCACGGTCCTTCTCTTTCCGTCTCGTAGACACGAGCTGAGAAATTGCAAACGTCGAGCAATTGCTCCGAGATGAAAAGTGCCAGCACTGAAAGCTGTTGCTAGCCAGCACCCTTCCTTGGAAGCGCTTTTGTAGGCCTAAGAACACTGGGGCTCTGGGCTTCTCTAGCCACCTCATCTTCTGCTCATCCTCTTGCGCACTCTAAAGAGAGCTCAGGTGAGAAATTGCAAACGTCGAGCAATTGCTCAGAGATGAAAAGTGCCAGCACTGAAAGCTGTTGCTAGCCAGCCCCCTTCCTTGGAAGCGCTTTTGTAGGCCTAAGAACACTGGGGCTCTGGGCTTCTCTAGCCACCTAATCTTCTGCTCATCCTCTCGCGCAGTCTAAAGAGAGCTCAGGTGAGAAATTGCAAACGTTGAGCAATTGCTCACAGATGAAAAGTGCCAGCACTGAAAGCTGTTGCTAGCCAGCACCCTTCCTTGGAAGCGCTTTTGTAGGCCTAAGAACACTGGGGCTCTGGGCTTCTCTAGCCACCTCATCTTCTGCTCATCCTCTCGCGCACTCTGAAGAGAGCTCAGGTGAGAAATTGCAAACGTCGAGCAATTGCTCAGAGATGAAAAGTGCCAGCACTGAAAGCTGTTGCTAGCCAGCACCCTTCCTTGGAAGCGCTTTCACAGGCGCAGCAACACTGGGGCTTTGCGCTTCTCTAGCCACCAAACGTCACGGTCCTTCTCTTTCTGTCTCGTAGACACGAGCTGAGAAATTGCAAACGTCAAGCAATTGCTCAGAGATGAAAAGTGCCAGCACTGAAAGCTGTTGCTAGCCAGCACCCTTCCTTGGAAGCGCTTTCACAGGCGCTGTAACACTGGGGCTTTGCGCTTCTCTACCCACCAAACGTCACGGTCCTTCTCTTTCCGTCTCGTAGACACGAGCTGAGAAATTGCAAACGTCGAGCAATTGCTCAGAGATGAAAAGTGCCAGCACTGAAAGCTGTTGCTAGCCAGCACCCTTCCTTGGAAGCGCTTTTGTAGGCCTAAGAACACTGGGGCTCTGGGCTTCTCTAGCCACCTCATCTTCTGCTCATCCTCTCGCGCACTCTAAAGAGAGCTCAGGTGAGAAATTGCAAACGTCGAGCAATTGTCAGAGATGAAAAGTGCCAGCACTGAAAGCTGTTGCTAGCCAGCACCCTTCCTTGGAAGCGCTTTCACAGGCGCAGCAACACTGGGGCTTTGCGCTTCTCTAGCCACCAAACGTCACGGTCCTTCTCTTTCCGTCTCGTAGACACGAGCTGAGAAATTGCAAACGTCGAGCAATTGCTCAGAGATGAAAAGTGCCAGCACTGAAAGCTGTTGCTAGCCAGCACCCTTCCTTGGAAGCGCTTTTGTAGCCCTAAGAACACTGGGGCTCTGGGCTTCTCTAGCCGCCTCATCTTCTGCTCATCCTCTCGCGCACTCTGAAGAGAGCTCAGGGGAGAAATTGCAAACGTCGAGCAATTGCTCAGAGATGAAAAGTGCCAGCACTGAAAGCTGTTGCTAGCCAGCACCCTTCCTTGGAAGCGCTTTCACAGGCGCTGTAACACTGGGGCTTTGCGCTTCTCTACCCACCAAACGTCACGGTCCTTCTCTTTCCGTCTCGTAGACACGAGCTGAGAAATTGCAAACGTCGAGCAATTGCTCAGAGATGAAAAGTGCCAGCACTGAAAGCTCTTGCTAGCCAGCACCCTTCCTTGGAAGCGCTTTTGTAGGCCTAAGAACACTGGGGCTCTGGGCTTATCTAGCCACCTCATCTTCTGCTCATCTGCTCGCGCACTCTGAAGAGAGCTCAGGTGAGAAATTGCAAACGTCGAGCAATTGCTCAGAGATGAAAAGTGCCAGCACTGAAAGCTGTTGCTAGCCAGCACCCTTCCTTGGAAGCGCTTTTGTAGGCCTAAGAACACTGGGGCTCTGGGCTTCTCTAGCCACCTAATCTTCTGCTCATCCTCTCGCGCACTCTGAAGAGAGCTCAGGTGAGAAATTGCAAACGTCGATCAATTGCTCAGAGAGGAAAAGTGCCAGCACTGAAAGCTGTTGCTAGCCAGCACCCTTCCTTGGAAGCGCTTTTGTAGGCCTAAGAACACTGGGGCTGTGGGCTTCTCTAGCCACCTCATCTTCTGCTCATCCTCTCGCGCACTCTAAAGAGAGCTCAGGTGAGAAATTGCAAACGTCGAGCAATTGCTCAGAGATGAAAAGTGCCAGCACTGAAAGCTGTTGCTAGCCAGCACCCTTCCTTGGAAGCGCTTTCACAGGCGCAGTAACACTGGGGCTTTGTGCTTCTCTAGCCACCAAACGTCACGGTCCTTCTCTTTCCGTCTCGCAGACACGAGCTGAGAAATTGCAAACGTCGAGCAATTGCTCAGAGATGAAAAGTGCCAGCACTGAAAGCTGTTGCTAGCCAGCACCCTTCCTTGGAAGCGCTTTTGTAGGCCTAAGAACACTGGGGCTCTGGGCTTCTCTAGCCACCTCATCTTCTGCTCATCCTCTCGCGCACTCTGAAGAGAGCTCAGGTGAGAAATTGCAAACGTCGAGCAATTGCTCAGAGATGAAAAGTGCCAGCACTGAAAGCTGTTGCTAGCCAGCACCCTTCCTTGGAAGTGCTTTCACAGGCGCAGCAACACTGGGGCTTTGCGCTTCTCTACCCACCAAACGTCACGGTCCTTCTCTTTCCGTCTCGTAGACACGAGCTGAGAAATTGCAAACGTCGAGCAATTGCTCAGAGATGAAAAGTGCCAGCACTGAAAGCTGTTGCTAGCCAGCCCCCTTCCTTGGAAGCGCTTTTGTAGGCCTAAGAACACTGGGGCTCTGGGCTTCTCTAGCCACCTCATCTTCTGCTCATCCTCTCGCGCACTCTGAAGAGAGCTCAGGTGAGAAATTGCAAACGTCGAGCAATTGCTCAGAGATGAAAAGTGCCAGCACTGAAAGCTGTTGCTAGCCAGCACCCTTCCTTGGAAGCGCTTTCACAGGCGCAGCAACACTGGGGCTTTGCGCTTCTCTAGCCACCAAACGTCACGGTCCTTCTCTTTCCGTCTCGTAGACACGAGCTGAGAAATTGCAAAAGTCGAGCAATTGCTCAGAGATGAAAAGTGCCAGCACTGAAAGCTGTTGCTAGCCAGCACCCTTCCTTGGAAGCGCTTTTGTAGGCCTAAGAACACTGGGGCTCTGGGCTTCTCTAGCCACCTCATCTTCTGCTCATCCTCTCGCGCACTCTAAAGAGAGCTCAGGTGAGAAATTGCAAACGTCGAGCAATTGCTCAGAGATGAAAAGTGCCAGCACTGAAAGCTGTTGCTAGCCAGCACCCTTCCTTGGAAGCGCTTTCACAGGCGCAGCAACACTGGCGCTTTGCGCTTCTCTACCCACCAAACGTCACGGTCCTTCTCTTTCCGTCTCGTAGACACGAGCTGAGAAATTGCAAACGTCGAGCAATTGCTCAGAGATGAAAAGTGCCAGCACTGAAAGCTGTTGCTAGCCAGCCCCCTTCCTTGGAAGCGCTTTTGTAGGCCTAAGAACAGTGGGGCTCTGGGCTTCTCTAGCCACCTCATCTTCTGCTCATCCTCTCGCGCACTCTAAAGAGAGCTCAGGTGAGAAATTGCAAACGTCGAGCAATTGCTCAGAGATGAAAAGTGCCAGCACTGAAAGCTGTTGCTAGCCAGCACCCTTCCTTGGAAGCGCTTTTGTAGGCCTAAGAACACTGGGGCTCTGGGCTTCTCTAGCCACCTCATCTTCTGCTCATCCTCTCGCGCACTCTGAAGAGAGCTCAGGTGAGAAATTGCAAACGTCGAGCAATTGCTCAGAGATGAAAAGTGCCAGCACTGAAAGCTGTTGCTAGCCAGCAGCCTTCCTTGGAAGCGCTTTCACAGGCGCAGCAACACTGGGGCTTTGTGCTTCTCTAGCCACCAAACGTCACGGTCACTATCTCTCCGTCTCGTAGACACGAGCTGAGAAATTGCAAACGTCGAGCAATTGCTCAGAGATGAAAAGCGCCAGCACTGAAAGCTGTTGCTAGCCAGCACCCTTCCTTGGAAGTGCTTTTGTAGGCCTAAGAACACTGGGGCTCTGGGCTTCTCTAGACACCTAACCTTCTGCTCATCCTTTCATGCACTCTAAAGAGAGCTCAGGTGAGAAATTGCAAACGTCGAGCAATTGCTCAGAGATGAAAAGTGCCAGCACTGAAAGCTGTTGCTAGCCAGCCCCCTTCCTTGGAAGCGCTTTCACAGGCGCAGTAACACTGGGGCTTTGCGCTTCTCTACCCACCAAACGTCATGGTCCTTCTCTTTCCGTCTCGTAGACACGAGCTGAGAAATTGCAAACGTCGAGCAATTGCTCAGAGATGAAAAGTGCCAGCACTGAAAGCTGTTGCTAGCCAGCCCCCTTCCTTGGAAGCGCTTTTGTAGCCCTTAGAACACTGGGGCTCTGGGCTTCTCTAGCCACCTAATCTTCTGCTCATCCTCTCGCGCACTCTAAAGAGAGCTCAGGTGAGAAATTGCAAACGTCGAGCAATTGCTCAGAGATGAAAAGTGCCAGCACTGAAAGCTGTTGCTAGCCAGCACCCTTCCTTGGAAGCGCTTTTGTAGGCCTAAGAACACTGGGGCTCTGGGCTTCTCTAGCCACCTCATCTTCTGCTCATCCTCTCGCGCACTCTAAAGAGAGCTCAGGTGAGAAATTGCAAACGTCGAGCAATTGCTCAGAGATGAAAAGTGCAGGCACTGAAAGCTGTTGCTAGCCAGCACCCTTCCTTGGAAGTGCTTTCACAGGCGCAGCAACACTGGCGCTTTGCGCTTCTCTACCCACCAAACGTCATGGTCCTTCTCTTTCCGTCTCGTAGACACGAGCTGAGAAATTGCAAACGTCGAGCAATTGCTCAGAGATGAAAAGTGCCAGCACTGAAAGCTGTTGCTAGCCAGCCCCCTTCCTTGGAAGCGCTTTTGTAGGCCTAAGAACAGTGGGGCTCTGGGCTTCTCTAGCCACCTCATCTTCTGCTCATCCTCTCGCGCACTCTAAAGAGAGCTCAGGTGAGAAATTGCAAACGTCGAGCAATTGCTCAGAGATGAAAAGTGCCAGCACTGAAAGCTGTTGCTAGCCAGCACCCTTCCTTGGAAGCGCTTTTGTAGGCCTAAGAACACTGGGGCTCTGGGCTTCTCTAGCCACCTCATCTTCTGCTCATCCTCTCGCGCACTCTAAAGAGAGCTCAGGTGAGAAATTGCAAATGTCCAGCAATTGCTCAGAGATGAAAAGTGCCAGCACTGAAAGCTGTTGCTAGCCAGCACCCTTCCTTGGAAGCGCTTTCACAGGCGCAGTAACACTGGGGCTTTGCGCTTCTCTACCCACCAAAAGTCACGGTCCTTCTCTTTCCGTCTCGTAGACACGAGCTGAGAAATTGCAAACGTCGATCAATTGCTCACAGATGAAAAGTGCCAGCACTGAAAGCTGTTGCTAGCCAGCACCCTTCCTTGGAAGCGCTTTTGTAGGCCTAAGCACACTGGGGCTCTGGGCTTCTCTAGCCACCTCATCTTCTGCTCATCCTCTCGCGCACTCTGAAGAGAGCTCAGGTGAGAAATTGCAAACGTCGAGCAATTGCTCAGAGATGAAAAGTGCCAGCACTGAAAGCTGTTGCTAGCCAGCCCCCTTCCTTGGAAGCGCTTTTGTAGGCCTAAGAACAGTGGGGCTCTGGGCTTCTCTAGCCACCTCATCTTCTGCTCATCCTCTCGCGCACTCTAAAGAGAGCTCAGGTGAGAAATTGCAAACGTCGAGCAATTGCTCAGAGATGAAAAGTGCCAGCACTGAAAGCTGTTGCTAGCCAGCACCCTTCCTTGGAAGCGCTTTTGTAGGCCTAAGAACACTGGGGCTCTGGGCTTCTCTAGCCACCTAATCTTCTGCTCATCCTCTCGCGCACTCTAAAGAGAGCTCAGGGGAGAAATTGCAAATGTCCAGCAATTGCTCAGAGATGAAAAGTGCCAGCACTGAAAGCTGTTGCTAGCCAGCACCCTTCCTTGGAAGTGCTTTTGTAGGCCTAAGAACACTGGGGCTCTGGGCTTCTCTAGACACCTAACCTTCTGCTCATCCTTTCATGCACTCTAAAGAGAGCTCAGGTGAGAAATTGCAAACGTCGAGCAATTGCTCAGAGATGAAAAGTGCCAGCACTGAAAGCTGTTGCTAGCCAGCCCCCTTCCTTGGAAGCGCTTTCACAGGCGCAGTAACACTGGGGCTTTGCGCTTCTCTACCCACCAAACGTCATGGTCCTTCTCTTTCCGTCTCGTAGACACGAGCTGAGAAATTGCAAACGTCGAGCAATTGCTCAGAGATGAAAAGTGCCAGCACTGAAAGCTGTTGCTAGCCAGCCCCCTTCCTTGGAAGCGCTTTTGTAGCCCTTAGAACACTGGGGCTCTGGGCTTCTCTAGCCACCTAATCTTCTGCTCATCCTCTCGCGCACTCTAAAGAGAGCTCAGGTGAGAAATTGCAAACGTCGAGCAATTGCTCAGAGATGAAAAGTGCCAGCACTGAAAGCTGTTGCTAGCCAGCACCCTTCCTTGGAAGCGCTTTTGTAGGCCTAAGAACACTGGGGCTCTGGGCTTCTCTAGCCACCTCATCTTCTGCTCATCCTCTCGCGCACTCTAAAGAGAGCTCAGGTGAGAAATTGCAAACGTCGAGCAATTGCTCAGAGATGAAAAGTGCAGGCACTGAAAGCTGTTGCTAGCCAGCACCCTTCCTTGGAAGTGCTTTCACAGGCGCAGCAACACTGGCGCTTTGCGCTTCTCTACCCACCAAACGTCATGGTCCTTCTCTTTCCGTCTCGTAGACACGAGCTGAGAAATTGCAAACGTCGAGCAATTGCTCAGAGATGAAAAGTGCCAGCACTGAAAGCTGTTGCTAGCCAGCCCCCTTCCTTGGAAGCGCTTTTGTAGGCCTAAGAACAGTGGGGCTCTGGGCTTCTCTAGCCACCTCATCTTCTGCTCATCCTCTCGCGCACTCTAAAGAGAGCTCAGGTGAGAAATTGCAAACGTCGAGCAATTGCTCAGAGATGAAAAGTGCCAGCACTGAAAGCTGTTGCTAGCCAGCACCCTTCCTTGGAAGCGCTTTTGTAGGCCTAAGAACACTGGGGCTCTGGGCTTCTCTAGCCACCTCATCTTCTGCTCATCCTCTCGCGCACTCTAAAGAGAGCTCAGGTGAGAAATTGCAAATGTCCAGCAATTGCTCAGAGATGAAAAGTGCCAGCACTGAAAGCTGTTGCTAGCCAGCACCCTTCCTTGGAAGCGCTTTCACAGGCGCAGTAACACTGGGGCTTTGCGCTTCTCTACCCACCAAAAGTCACGGTCCTTCTCTTTCCGTCTCGTAGACACGAGCTGAGAAATTGCAAACGTCGATCAATTGCTCAGAGATGAAAAGTGCCAGCACTGAAAGCTGTTGCTAGCCAGCACCCTTCCTTGGAAGCGCTTTTGTAGGCCTAAGCACACTGGGGCTCTGGGCTTCTCTAGCCACCTCATCTTCTGCTCATCCTCTCGCGCACTCTGAAGAGAGCTCAGGTGAGAAATTGCAAACGTCGAGCAATTGCTCAGAGATGAAAAGTGCCAGCACTGAAAGCTGTTGCTAGCCAGCCCCCTTCCTTGGAAGCGCTTTTGTAGGCCTAAGAACAGTGGGGCTCTGGGCTTCTCTAGCCACCTCATCTTCTGCTCATCCTCTCGCGCACTCTAAAGAGAGCTCAGGTGAGAAATTGCAAACGTCGAGCAATTGCTCAGAGATGAAAAGTGCCAGCACTGAAAGCTGTTGCTAGCCAGCACCCTTCCTTGGAAGCGCTTTTGTAGGCCTAAGAACACTGGGGCTCTGGGCTTCTCTAGCCACCTAATCTTCTGCTCATCCTCTCGCGCACTCTAAAGAGAGCTCAGGGGAGAAATTGCAAATGTCCAGCAATTGCTCAGAGATGAAAAGTGCCAGCACTGAAAGCTGTTGCTAGACAGCACCCTTCCTTGGAAGCGCTTTCACAGGCGCGGTAACACTGGGGCTTTGCGCTTCTCTACCCACCAAAAGTCACGGTCCTTCTCTTTCCGTCTCGTAGACACGAGCTGAGAAATTGCAAACGTCGATCAATTGCTCAGAGATGAAAAGTGCCAGCACTGAAAGCTGTTGCTAGCCAGCACCCTTCCTTGGAAGCGCTTTTGTAGGCCTAAGCACACTGGGGCTCTGGGCTTCTCTAGCCACCTCATCTTCTGCTCATCCTCTCGCGCACTCTGAAGAGAGCTCAGGTGAGAAATTGCAAACGTCGAGCAATTCCTCAGAGATGAAAAGTGCCAGCACTGAAAGCTGTTGCTAGCCAGCACCCTTCCTTGGAAGCGCTTTCACAGGCGCAGCAACACTGGGGCTTTGTGCTTCTCTAGCCACCAAACGTCACGGTCACTATCTCTCCGTCTCGTAGACACGAGCTGAGAAATTGCAAACGTCGAGCAATTGCTCAGAGATGAAAAGTGCCAGCACTGAAAGCTGTTGCTAGCCAGCACCCTTCCTTGGAAGCGCTTTCACAGGCGCAGTAACACTGGGGCTTTGCGCTTCTCTACCCACCAAAAGTCACGGTCCTTCTCTTTCCGTCTCGTAGACACGAGCTGAGAAATTGCAAACGTCGAGCAATTGCTCAGAGAGGAAAAGTGCCAGCACTGAAAGCTGTTGCTAGCCAGCACCCTTCCTTGGAAGCGCTTTTGTAGCCCTTAGAACACTGGGGCTCTGGGCTTCTCTAGCCACCTAATCTTCTGCTCATCCTCTCGCGCACTCTAAAGAGAGCTCAGGTGAGAAATTGCAAACGTCGAGCAATTGCTCAGAGATGAAAAGTGCCAGCACTGAAAGCTGTTGCTAGCCAGCACCCTTCCTTGGAAGCGCTTTTGTAGGCCTAAGAACACTGGGGCTCTGGGCTTCTCTAGCCACCTCATCTTCTGCTCATCCTCTCGCGCACTCTAAAGAGAGCTCAGGTGAGAAATTGCAAACGTCGAGCAATTGCTCAGAGAGGAAAAGTGCCAGCACTGAAAGCTGTTGCTAGCCAGCACCCTTCCTTGGAAGCGCTTTTGTAGGCCTAAGAACAGTGGGGCTCTGGGCTTCTCTAGCCACCTAATCTTCTGCTCATCCTCTCGCGCACTCTAAAGAGAGCTCAGGTGAGAAATTGCAAACGTCGAGCAATTGCTCAGAGATGAAAAGTGCCAGCACTGAAAGCTGTTGCTAGCCAGCACCCTACCTTGGAAGCGCTTTCACAGGCGCAGCAACACTGGGGCTTTGCGCTTCTCTAGCCACCAAACGTCACGGTCCTTCTCTTTCCGTCTCGTAGACACGAGCTGAAAAATTGCAAACGTCGAGCAATTGCTCAGAGATGAAAAGTGCCAGCACTGAAAGCTGTTGCTAGCCAGCACCCTTCCTTGGAAGCGCTTTTGTAGGCCTAAGAACAGTGGGGCTCTGGGCTTCTCTAGCCACCTAATCTTCTGCTCATCTGCTCGCGCACTCTAAAGAGAGCTCAGGTGAGAAATTGCAAACGTCGAGCAATTGCTCAGAGATGAAAAGTGCCAGCACTGAAAGCTGTTGCTAGCCAGCACCCTTCCTTGGAAGCGCTTTTGTAGGCCTAAGAACAGTGGGGCTCTGGGCTTCTCTAGCCACCTCATCTTCTGCTCATCCTCTCGCGCACTCTAAAGAGAGCTCAGGTGAGAAATTGCAAATGTCCAGCAATTGCTCAGAGATGAAAAGTGCCAGCACTGAAAGCTGTTGCTAGCCAGCACCCTTCCTTGGAAGCGCTTTCACAGGCGCAGTAACACTGGGGCTTTGCGCTTCTCTACCCACCAAACGTCACGGTCACTATCTTTCCGTCTCGTAGACACGAGCTGAGAAATTGCAAACGTCGAGCAATTGCTCAGAGATGAAAAGTGCCAGCACTGAAAGCTGTTGCTAGCCAGCACCCTTCCTTGGAAGCGCTTTTGTAGGCCTAAGCACACTGGGGCTCTGGGCTTCTCTAGCCACCTCATCTTCTGCTCATCCTCTCGCGCACTCTGAAGAGAGCTCAGGTGAGAAATTGCAAACGTCGAGCAATTGCTCAGAGATGAAAAGTGCCAGCACTGAAAGCTGTTGCTAGCCAGCCCCCTTCCTTGGAAGCGCTTTTGTAGCCCTAGAACACTGGGGCTCTGGGCTTCTCTAGCCACCTCATCTTCTGCTCATCCTCTCGCGCACTCTAAAGAGAGCTCAGGTGAGAAATTGCAAACGTCGAGCAATTGCTCAGAGATGAAAAGTGCCAGCACTGAAAGCTGTTGCTAGCCAGCACCCTTCCTTGGAAGCGCTTTCACAGGCGCAGCAACACTGGGGCTTTGCGCTTCTCTAGCCACCAAACGTCACGGTCATTCTCTTTCCGTCTCGTAGACACGAGCTGAGAAATTGCAAACGTCGAGCAATTGCTCAGAGATGAAAAGTGCCAGCACTGAAAGCTGTTGCTAGCCAGCACCCTTCCTTGGAAGCGCTTTTGTAGCCCTAAGACACGGGGGCTGTGGGCTTCTCTAGCCACCTCATCTTCTGCTCATCCTCTCGCGCACTCTGAAGAGAGCTCAGGGGAGAAATTGCAAACGTTGAGCAATTGCTCAGAGATGAAAAGTGCCAGCACTGAAAGCTGTTGCTAGCCAGCACCCTTCCTTGGAAGCGCTTTCACAGGCGCAGCAACACTGGGGCTTTGCGCTTCTCTAGCCACCAAACGTCACGGTCCTTCTCTTTCCGTCTCCTAGACACGAGCTGAGAAATTGCAAACGTCGAGCAATTGCTCAGAGATGAAAAGTGCCAGCACTGAAAGCTCTTGCTAGCCAGCCCCCTTCCTTGGAAGCGCTTTTGTAGGCCTAAGAACACTGGGGCTCTGGGCTTCTCTAGCCACCTAATATTCTGCTCATCCTCTCGCGCACTCTGAAGAGAGCTCAGGTGAGAAATTGCAAACGTCGAGCAATTGCTCAGAGATGAAAAGTGCCAGCACTGAAAGCTGTTGCTAGCCAGCACCCTTCCTTGGAAGCGCTTTCACAGGCGCAGTAACACTGGGGCTTTGCGCTTCTCTACCCACCAAACGTCACGGTCACTATCTCTCCGTCTCGTAGACACGAGCTGAGAAATTGCAAACGTCGAGCAATTGCTCAGAGATGAAAAGTGCCAGCACTGAAAGCTGTTGCTAGCCAGCACCCTTCCTTGGAAGCGCTTTTGTAGGCCTAAGAACAGTGGGGCTCTGGGCTTCTCTAGCCACCTCATCTTCTGCTCATCCTCTCGCGCACTCTGAAGAGAGCTCAGGTGAGAAATTGCAAACGTCGAGCAATTGCTCAGAGATGAAAAGTGCCAGCACTGAAAGCTGTTGCTAGCCAGCACCCTTCCTTGGAAGCGCTTTCACAGGCGCAGTAACACTGGGGCTTTGTGCTTCTCTAGCCACCAAACGTCACGGTCCTTCTCTTTCCGTCTCGTAGACACGAGCTGAGAAATTGCAAACGTCGAGCAATTGCTCCGAGATGAAAAGTGCCAGCACTGAAAGCTGTTGCTAGCCAGCACCCTTCCTTGGAAGCGCTTTCACAGGCGCAGTAACACTGGGGCTTTGCGCTTCTCTAGCCATCAAAAGTTACGGTCACTATCTCTCCGTCTCCTAGACTCGAGCTGAGAAATTGCAAACGTCGATCAATTGCTCAGAGATGAAAAGTGCCAGCACTGAAAGCTGTTGCTAGCCAGCACCCTTTCTTGGAAGCGCTTTTGTAGGCCTAAGAACACTGGGGCTCTGGGCTTCTCTAGCCACCTCATCTTCTGCTCATCCTCTCGCGCACTCTAAAGAGAGCTCAGGTGAGAAATTGCAAACGTCGAGCAATTGCTCAGAGATGAAAAGTGCCAGCACTGAAAGCTGTTGCTAGCCAGCACCCTTCCTTGGAAGCGCTTTCACAGGCGCAGCAACACTGGGGCTTTGTGCTTCTCTACCCACCAAACGTCACGGTCACTATCTCTCCGTCTCGTAGACACGAGCTGAGAAATTGCAAACGTCGATCAATTGCTCAGAGATGAAAAGTGCCAGCACTGAAAGCTGTTGCTAGCCAGCACCCTTCCTTGGAAGTGCTTTTGTAGGCCTAAGAACACTGGGGCTCTGGGCTTCTCTAGCCACCTCATCTTCTGCTCATCCTCTCGCGCACTCTAAAGAGAGCTCAGGGGAGAAATTGCAAATGTCCAGCAATTGCTCAGAGATGAAAAGTGCCAGCACTGAAAGCTGTTGCTAGCCAGCACCCTTCCTTGGAAGCGCTTTCACAGGCGCAGTAACACTGGGGCTTTGCGCTTCTCTAGCCATCAAAAGTTACGGTCACTATCTCTCCGTCTCCTAGACTCGAGCTGAGAAATTGCAAACGTCGATCAATTGCTCAGAGATGAAAAGTGCCAGCACTGAAAGCTGTTGCTAGCCAGCACCCTTCCTTGGAAGCGCTTTTGTAGGCCTAAGAACACTGGGGCTCTGGGCTTCTCTAGCCACCTCATCTTCTGCTCATCCGCTCGCGCACTCTAAAGAGAGCTCAGGTGAGAAATTGCAAATGTCCAGCAATTGCTCAGAGATGAAAAGTGCCAGCACTGAAAGCTGTTGCTAGCCAGCACCCTTCCTTGGAAGCGCTTTCACAGGCGCAGTAACACTGGGGCTTTGCGCTTCTCTACCCACCAAAAGTCACGGTCCTTCTCTTTCCGTCTCGTAGACACGAGCTGAGAAATTGCAAACGTCGATCAATTGCTCAGAGATGAAAAGTGCCAGCACTGAAAGCTGTTGCTAGCCAGCACCCTTCCTTGGAAGCGCTTTTGTAGGCCTAAGCACACTGGGGCTCTGGGCTTCTCTAGCCACCTCATCTTCTGCTCATCCTCTCGCGCACTCTGAAGAGAGCTCAGGTGAGAAATTGCAAACGTCGAGCAATTGCTCAGAGATGAAAAGTGCCAGCACTGAAAGCTGTTGCTAGCCAGCACCCTTCCTTGGAAGCGCTTTTGTAGGCCTAAGAACAGTGGGGCTCTGGGCTTCTCTAGCCACCTCATCTTCTGCTCATCCTCTCGCGCACTCTAAAGAGAGCTCAGGTGAGAAATTGCAAACGTCGAGCAATTGCTCAGAGATGAAAAGTGCCAGCACTGAAAGCTGTTGCTAGCCAGCACCCTTCCTTGGAAGCGCTTTTGTAGGCCTAAGAACACTGGGGCTCTGGGCTTCTCTAGCCACCTCATCTTCTGCTCATCCTCTCGCGCACTCTAAAGAGAGCTCAGGTGAGAAATTGCAAATGTCCAGCAATTGCTCAGAGATGAAAAGTGCCAGCACTGAAAGCTGTTGCTAGACAGCACCCTTCCTTGGAAGCGCTTTCACAGGCGCAGTAACACTGGGGCTTTGCGCTTCTCTACCCACCAAAAGTCACGGTCCTTCTCTTTCCGTCTCGTAGACACGAGCTGAGAAATTGCAAACGTCGATCAATTGCTCAGAGATGAAAAGTGCCAGCACTGAAAGCTGTTGCTAGCCAGCACCCTTCCTTGGAAGCGCTTTTGTAGGCCTAAGCACACTGGGGCTCTGGGCTTCTCTAGCCACCTCATCTTCTGCTCATCCTCTCGCGCACTCTGAAGAGAGCTCAGGTGAGAAATTGCAAACGTCGAGCAATTGCTCAGAGATGAAAAGTGCCAGCACTGAAAGCTGTTGCTAGCCAGCACCCTTCCTTGGAAGCGCTTTCACAGGCGCAGCAACACTGGGGCTTTGTGCTTCTCTAGCCACCAAACGTCACGGTCACTATCTCTCCGTCTCGTAGACACGAGCTGAGAAATTGCAAACGTCGAGCAATTGCTCAGAGATGAAAAGTGCCAGCACTGAAAGCTGTTGCTAGCCAGCACCCTTCCTTGGAAGTGCTTTTGTAGGCCTAAGAACACTGGGGCTCTGGGCTTCTCTAGACACCTAACCTTCTGCTCATCCTTTCATGCACTCTAAAGAGAGCTCAGGTGAGAAATTGCAAACGTCCAGCAATTGCTCAGAGATGAAAAGTGCCAGCACTGAAAGCTGTTGCTAGCCAGCACCCTTCCTTGGAAGCGCTTTTGTAGCCCTATAGAACACTGGGGCTCTGGGCTTCTCTAGCCACCTAATCTTCTGCTCATCCTCTCGCGCACTCTGAAGAGAGCTCAGGTGAGAAATTGCAAACGTCGAGCAATTGCTCCGAGATGAAAAGTGCCAGCACTGAAAGCTGTTGCTAGCCAGCACCCTTCCTTGGAAGCGCTTTTGTAGGCCTAAGAACACTGGGGCTCTGGGCTTCTCTAGCCACCTCATCTTCTGCTCATCCTCTTGCGCACTCTAAAGAGAGCTCAGGTGAGAAATTGCAAACGTCGAGCAATTGCTCAGAGATGAAAAGTGCCAGCACTGAAAGCTGTTGCTAGCCAGCACCCTTCCTTGGAAGTGCTTTCACAGGCGCAGCAACACTGGCGCTTTGCGCTTCTCTACCCACCAAACGTCACGGTCCTTCTCTTTCCGTCTCGTAGACACGAGCTGAGAAATTGCAAACGTCGAGCAATTGCTCAGAGATGAAAAGTGCCAGCACTGAAAGCTGTTGCTAGCCAGCACCCTTCCTTGGAAGCGCTTTTGTAGGCCTAAGAACAGTGGGGCTCTGGGCTTCTCTAGCCACCTAATCTTCTGCTCATCCTCTCGCGCACTCTAAAGAGAGCTCAGGTGAGAAATTGCAAACGTCGAGCAATTGCTCAGAGATGAAAAGTGCCAGCACTGAAAGCTGTTGCTAGCCAGCACCCTTCCTTGGAAGCGCTTTCACAGGCGCAGCAACACTGGGGCTTTGCGCTTCTCTAGCCACCAAACGTCACGGTCCTTCTCTTTCCGTCTCGTAGACACGAGCTGAAAAATTGCAAACGTCGAGCAATTGCTCAGAGATGAAAAGTGCCAGCACTGAAAGCTGTTGCTAGCCAGCACCCTTCCTTGGAAGCGCTTTTGTAGGCCTAAGAACAGTGGGGCTCTGGGCTTCTCTAGCCACCTAATCTTCTGCTCATCTGCTCGCGCACTCTAAAGAGAGCTCAGGTGAGAAATTGCAAACGTCGAGCAATTGCTCAGAGATGAAAAGTGCCAGCACTGAAAGCTGTTGCTAGCCAGCACCCTTCCTTGGAAGCGCTTTTGTAGGCCTAAGAACACTGGGGCTCTGGGCTTCTCTAGCCACCTCATCTTCTGCTCATCCTCTCGCGCACTCTAAAGAGAGCTCAGGTGAGAAATTGCAAATGTCCAGCAATTGCTCAGAGATGAAAAGTGCCAGCACTGAAAGCTGTTGCTAGCCAGCACCCTTCCTTGGAAGCGCTTTCACAGGCGCAGTAACACTGGGGCTTTGCGCTTCTCTACCCACAAAAAGTCACGGTCACTATCTTTCCGTCTCGTAGACACGAGCTGAGAAATTGCAAACGTCGAGCAATTGCTCAGAGATGAAAAGTGCCAGCACTGAAAGCTGTTGCTAGCCAGCACCCTTCCTTGGAAGTGCTTTTGTAGGCCTAAGAACACTGGGGCTCTGGGCTTCTCTAGACACCTAACCTTCTGCTCATCCTTTCATGCACTCTAAAGAGAGCTCAGGTGAGAAATTGCAAACGTCCAGCAATTGCTCAGAGATGAAAAGTGCCAGCACTGAAAGCTGTTGCTAGCCAGCCCCCTTCCTTGGAAGCGCTTTCACAGGCGCAGTAACACTGGGGCTTTGCGCTTCTCTACCCACCAAAAGTCACGGTCCTTCTCTTTCCGTCTCCTAGACACGAGCTGAGAAATTGCAAACGTCGAGCAATTGCTCAGAGAGGAAAAGTGCCAGCACTGAAAGCTGTTGCTAGCCAGCCCCCTTCCTTGGAAGCGCTTTTGTAGCCCTTAGAACACTGGGGCTCTGGGCTTCTCTAGCCACCTAATCTTCTGCTCATCCTCTCGCGCACTCTAAAGAGAGCTCAGGTGAGAAATTGCAAACGTCGAGCAATTGCTCAGAGATGAAAAGTGCCAGCACTGAAAGCTGTTGCTAGCCAGCACCCTTCCTTGGAAGCGCTTTTGTAGGCCTAAGAACACTGGGGCTCTGGGCTTCTCTAGCCACCTCATCTTCTGCTCATCCTCTCGCGCACTCTAAATGGAGCTCAGGTGAGAAATTGCAAACGTCGAGCAATTGCTCAGAGATGAAAAGTGCCAGCACTGAAAGCTGTTGCTAGCCAGCACCCTTCCTTGGAAGTGCTTTCACAGGCGCAGCAACACTGGCGCTTTGCGCTTCTCTACCCACCAAACGTCACGGTCCTTCTCTTTCCGTCTCGTAGACACGAGCTGAGAAATTGCAAACGTCGAGCAATTGCTCAGAGATGAAAAGTGCCAGCACTGAAAGCTGTTGCTAGCCAGCACCCTTCCTTGGAAGCGCTTTTGTAGGCCTAAGAACACTGGGGCTCTGGGCTTCTCTAGCCACCTAATCTTCTGCTCATCCTCTCGCGCACTCTAAAGAGAGCTCAGGTGAGAAATTGCAAACGTCGAGCAATTGCTCAGAGATGAAAAGTGCCAGCACTGAAAGCTGTTGCTAGCCAGCACCCTTCCTTGGAAGCGCTTTCACAGGCGCAGCAACACTGGGGCTTTGCGCTTCTCTAGCCACCAAACGTCACGGTCCTTCTCTTTCCGTCTCGTAGACACGAGCTGAAAAATTGCAAACGTCGAGCAATTGCTCAGAGATGAAAAGTGCCAGCACTGAAAGCTGTTGCTAGCCAGCACCCTTCCTTGGAAGTGCTTTTGTAGGCCTAAGAACAGTGGGGCTCTGGGCTTCTCTAGCCACCTAATCTTCTGCTCATCTGCTCGCGCACTCTAAAGAGAGCTCAGGTGAGAAATTGCAAACGTCGAGCAATTGCTCAGAGATGAAAAGTGCCAGCACTGAAAGCTGTTGCTAGCCAGCACCCTTCCTTGGAAGCGCTTTTGTAGGCCTAAGAACACTGGGGCTCTGGGCTTCTCTAGCCACCTCATCTTCTGCTCATCCTCTCGCGCACTCTAAAGAGAGCTCAGGTGAGAAATTGCAAATGTCCAGCAATTGCTCAGAGATGAAAAGTGCCAGCACTGAAAGCTGTTGCTAGCCAGCACCCTTCCTTGGAAGCGCTTTCACAGGCGCAGTAACACTGGGGCTTTGCGCTTCTCTACCCACCAAAAGTCACGGTCACTATCTTTCCGTCTCGTAGACACGAGCTGAGAAATTGCAAACGTCGAGCAATTGCTCAGAGATGAAAAGTGCCAGCACTGAAAGCTGTTGCTAGCCAGCACCCTTCCTTGGAAGCGCTTTTGTAGGCCTAAGCACACTGGGGCTCTGGGCTTCTCTAGCCACCTCATCTTCTGCTCATCCTCTCGCTCACTCTGAAGAGAGCTCAGGTGAGAAATTGCAAACGTCGAGCAATTGCTCAGAGATGAAAAGTGCCAGCACTGAAAGCTGTTGCTAGCCAGCACCCTTCCTTGGAAGCGCTTTTGTAGGCCTAAGAACACTGGGGCTCTGGGCTTCTCTAGCCACCTAATCTTCTGCTCATCCTCTCGCGCAGTCTAAAGAGAGCTCAGGTGAGAAATTGCAAACGTCGAGCAATTGCTCAGAGATGAAAAGTGCCAGCACTGAAAGCTGTTGCTAGCCAGCACCCTTCCTTGGAAGCGCTTTCACAGGCGCAGCAACACTGGGGCTTTGCGCTTCTCTAGCCACCAAACGTCACGGTCCTTCTCTTTCCGTCTCGTAGACACGAGCTGAGAAATTGCAAACGTCGAGCAATTGCTCAGAGATGAAAAGTGCCAGCACTGAAAGCTGTTGCTAGCCAGCACCCTTCCTTGGAAGCGCTTTTGTAGGCCTAAGAAGACTGGGGCTCTGGGCTTCTCTAGCCACCTCATCTTCTGCTCATCCTCTCGCGCACTCTAAAGAGAGCTCAGGGGAGAAATTGCAAACGTTGAGCAATTGCTCAGAGATGAAAAGTGCCAGCACTGAAAGCTGTTGCTAGCCAGCGCCCTTCCTTGGAAGCGCTTTCACAGGCGCAGCAACACTGGGGCTTTGCGCTTCTCTAGCCACCAAACGTCACGGTCCTTCTCTTTCCGTCTCCTAGACACGAGCTGAGAAATTGCAAACGTCGAGCAATTGCTCAGAGATGAAAAGTGCCAGCACTGAAAGCTGTTGCTAGCCAGCACCCTTCCTTGGAAGCGCTTTCACAGGCGCAGTAACACTGGGGCTTTGCGCTTCTCTACCCACCAAACGTCACGGTCACTATCTCTCCGTCTCGTAGACACGAGCTGAGAAATTGCAAACGTCGAGCAATTGCTCAGAGATGAAAAGTGCCAGCACTGAAAGCTGTTGCTAGCCAGCACCCTTCCTTGGAAGCGCTTTTGTAGGCCTAAGAACACTGGGGCTCTGGGCTTCTCTAGCCACCTAATCTTCTGCTCATCCTCTCGCGCACTCTGAAGAGAGCTCAGGGGAGAAATTGCAAACGTCGAGCAATTGCTCAGAGATGAAAAGTGCCAGCACTGAAAGCTGTTGCTAGCCAGCACCCTTCCTTGGAAGCGCTTTTGTAGGCCTAAGAACACTGGGGCTCTGGGCTTCTCTAGACACCTAACCTTCTGCTCATCCTTTCATGCACTCTAAAGAGAGCTCAGGTGAGAAATTGCAAACGTCGAGCAATTGCTCAGAGATGAAAAGTGCCAGCACTGAAAGCTGTTGCTAGCCAGCACCCTTCCTTGGAAGCGCTTTCACAGGCGCAGTAACACTGGGGCTTTGCGCTTCTCTAGCCACCAAAAGTCACGGTCCTTCTCTTTCCGTCTCGTAGACACGAGCTGAGAAATTGCAAACGTCGAGCAATTGCTCAGCGATGAAAAGTGCCAGCACTGAAAGCTGTTGCTAGCCAGCACCCTTCCTTGGAAGCGCTTTTGTAGCCCTTAGAACACTGGGGCTCTGGGCTTCTCTAGCCACCTAATCTTCTGCTCATCCTCTCGCGCACTCTAAAGAGAGCTCAGGTGAGAAATTGCAAATGTCGAGCAATTGCTCAGAGATGAAAAGTGCCAGCACTGAAAGCTCTTGCTAGCCAGCACCCTTCCTTGGAAGCACTTTTGTAGGCCTAAGAACACTGGGGCTCTGGGCTTCTCTAGCCACCTCATCTTCTGCTCATCCTCTCGCGCACTCTAAAGAGAGCTCAGGTGAGAAATTGCAAACGTTGAGCAATTGCTCAGAGATGAAAAGTGCCAGCACTGAAAGCTGTTGCTAGCCAGCACCCTTCCTTGGAAGCGCTTTCACAGGCGCTGTAACACTGGGGCTTTGCGCTTCTCTAGCCACCAAACGTCACGGTCCTTCTCTTTCCGTCTCGTAGACACGAGCTGAGAAATTGCAAACGTCGAGCAATTGCTCAGAGAGGAAAAGTGCCAGCACTGAAAGCTGTTGCTAGCCAGCACCCTTCCTTGGAAGCGCTTTTGTAGGCCTAAGAACACTGGGGCTCTGGGCTTCTCTAGCCACCTCATCTTCTGCTCATCCTCTCGCGCACTCTAAAGAGAGCTCAGGTGAGAAATTGCAAACGTCGAGCAATTGCTCAGAGATGAAAAGTGCCAGCACTGAAAGCTGTTGCTAGCCAGCACCCTTCCTTGGAAGCGCTTTCACAGGCGCAGCAACACTTGGGCTTTGCGCTTCTCTAGCCACCAAACGTCACGGTCCTTCTCTTTCCGTCTCGTAGACACGAGCTGAGAAATTGCAAACGTCGAGCAATTGCTCCGAGATGAAAAGTGCCAGCACTGAAAGCTGTTGCTAGCCAGCACCCTTCCTTGGAAGCGCTTTTGTAGGCCTAAGAACACTGGGGCTCTGGGCTTCTCTAGCCACCTCATCTTCTGCTCATCCTCTCGCGCACTCTAAAGAGAGCTCAGGTGAGAAATTGCAAACGTCGAGCAATTGCTCAGAGATGAAAAGTGCCAGCACTGAAAGCTGTTGCTAGCCAGCACCCTTCCTTGGAAGTGCTTTCACAGGCGCAGCAACACTGGCGCTTTGCGCTTCTCTACCCACCAAACGTCACGGTCCTTCTCTTTCCGTCTCGTAGACACGAGCTGAGAAATTGCAAACGTCGAGCAATTGCTCAGAGAGGAAAAGCGCCAGCACTGAAAGCTGTTGCTAGCCAGCAGCCTTCCTTGGAAGTGCTTTTGTAGGCCTAAGAACACTGGGGCTCTGGGCTTCTCTAGACACCTAATCTTCTGCTCATCCTCTCGCGCACTCTAAAGAGAGCTCAGGTGAGAAATTGCAAACGTCGAGCAATTGCTCAGAGAGGAAAAGTGCCAGCACTGAAAGCTGTTGCTAGCAAGCACCCTTCCTTGGAAGCGCTTTCACAGGCGCAGTAACACTGGGGCTTTGCGCTTCTCTAGCCACCAAAAGTCACGGTCCTTCTCTTTCCGTCTCGTAGACATGAGCTGAGAAATTGCAAACGTCGAGCAATTGCTCAGAGATGAAAAGTGCCAGCACTGAAAGCTGTTGCTAGCCAGCACCCTTCCTTGGAAGCGCTTTTGTAGGCCTAAGAACACTGGGGCTCTGGGCTTCTCTAGCCACCTAATCTTCTGCTCATCCTCTCGCGCACTCTGAAGAGAGCTCAGGTGAGAAATTGCAAACGTCGAGCAATTGCTCAGAGATGAAAAGTGCCAGCACTGAAAGCTCTTGCTAGCCAGCACCCTTCCTTGGAAGCGCTTTCACAGGCGCAGTAACACTGGGGCTTTGTGCTTCTCTAGCCACCAAACGTCACGGTCCTTCTCTTTCCGTCTCGTAGACACGAGCTGAGAAATTGCAAACGTCGAGCAATTGCTCCGAGATGAAAAGTGCCAGCACTGAAAGCTGTTGCTAGCCAGCACCCTTCCTTGGAAGCGCTTTCACAGGCGCAGTAACACTGGGGCTTTGCGCTTCTCTAGCCATCAAAAGTCACGGTCACTATCTCTCCGTCTCCTAGACTCGAGCTGAGAAATTGCAAACGTCGATCAATTGCTCAGAGATGAAAAGTGCCAGCACTGAAAGCTCTTGCTAGCCAGCACCCTTCCTTGGAAGCGCTTTTGTAGGCCTAAGAACACTGGGGCTCTGGGCTTCTCTAGCCACCTAATCTTGTGCTCATCCTCTCGCGCACTCTAAAGAGAGCTCAGGTGAGAAATTGCAAACGTCGAGCAATTGCTCAGAGATGAAAAGTGCCAGCACTGAAAGCTGTTGCTAGCCAGCAGCCTTCCTTGGAAGCGCTTTCACAGGCGCAGTAACACTGGGGCTTTGCGCTTCTCTACCCACCAAAAGTCACGGTCACTATCTTTCCGTCTCGTAGACACGAGCTGAGAAATTGCAAACGTCGAGCAATTGCTCAGAGATGAAAAGTGCCAGCACTGAAAGCTGTTGCTAGCCAGCACCCTTCCTTGGAAGCGCTTTTGTAGGCCTAAGCACACTGGGGCTCTGGGCTTCTCTAGCCACCTCATCTTCTGCTCATCCTCTCGCGCACTCTGAAGAGAGCTCAGGTGAGAAATTGCAAACGTCGAGCAATTGCTCAGAGATGAAAAGTGCCAGCACTGAAAGCTGTTGCTAGCCAGCACCCTTCCTTGGAAGCGCTTTTGTAGGCCTAAGAACACTGGGGCTCTGGGCTTCTCTAGCCACCTAATCTTCTGCTCATCCTCTCGCGCACTCTGAAGAGAGCTCAGGTGAGAAATTGCAAACGTCGAGCAATTGCTCAGAGATGAAAAGTGCCAGCACTGAAAGCTGTTGCTAGCCAGCACCCTTCCTTGGAAGCGCTTTTGTAGGCCTAAGAACACTGGGGCTCTGGGCTTCTCTAGACACCTAACCTTCTGCTCATCCTTTCATGCACTCTAAAGAGAGCTCAGGTGAGAAATTGCAAACGTCGAGCAATTGCTCAGAGATGAAAAGTGCCAGCACTGAAAGCTGTTGCTAGCCAGCACCCTTCCTTGGAAGCGCTTTCACAGGCGCAGTAACACTGGGGCTTTGCGCTTCTCTAGCCACCAAAAGTCACGGTCCTTCTCTTTCCGTCTCGTAGACACGAGCTGAGAAATTGCAAACGTCGAGCAATTGCTCAGCGATGAAAAGTGCCAGCACTGAAAGCTGTTGCTAGCCAGCACCCTTCCTTGGAAGCGCTTTTGTAGGCCTAAGAACAGTGGGGCTCTGGGCTTCTCTAGCCACCTCATCTTCTGCTCATCCTCTCGCGCACTCTAAAGAGAGCTCAGGTGAGAAATTGCAAACGTCGAGCAATTGCTCAGAGATGAAAAGTGCCAGCACTGAAAGCTGTTGCTAGCCAGCACCCTTCCTTGGAAGCGCTTTCACAGGCGCAGCAACACTGGCGCTTTGCGCTTCTCTAGCCACCAAATGTCACGGTCCTTCTCTTTCCGTCTCGTAGACACGAGCTGAGAAATTGCAAACGTCGAGCAATTGCTCAGAGATGAAAAGTGCCAGCACTGAAAGCTGTTGCTAGCCAGCACCCTTCCTTGGAAGCGCTTTTGTAGGCCTAAGAACACTGGGGCTCTGGGCTTCTCTAGCCACCTCATCTTCTGCTCATCCTCTCGCGCACTCTAAAGAGAGCTCAGGTGAGAAATTGCAAACGTCGAGCAATTGCTCAGAGATGAAAAGTGCCAGCACTGAAAGCTGTTGCTAGCCAGCACCCTTCCTTGGAAGCGCTTTCACAGGCGCAGCAACACTGGCGCTTTGCGCTTCTCTACCCACCAAACGTCACGGTCCTTCTCTTTCCGTCTCGTAGACACGAGCTGAGAAATTGCAAACGTCGAGCAATTGCTCAGAGATGAAAAGCGCCAGCACTGAAAGCTGTTGCTAGCCAGCACCCTTCCTTGGAAGTGCTTTTGTAGGCCTAAGAACACTGGGGCTCTGGGCTTCTCTAGACACCTAATCTTCTGCTCATCCTTTCGTGCACTCTAAAGAGAGCTCAGGTGAGAAATTGCAAACGTCGAGCAATTGCTCAGAGAGGAAAAGTGCCAGCACTGAAAGCTGTTGCTAGCAAGCACCCTTCCTTGGAAGCGCTTTCACAGGCGCAGTAACACTGGGGCTTTGCGCTTCTCTACCCACCAAACGTCACGGTCCTTCTCTTTCCGTCTCGTAGACACGAGCTGAGAAATTGCAAACGTCGAGCAATTGCTCAGAGATGAAAAGTGCCAGCACTGAAAGCTGTTGCTAGCCAGCACCCTTCCTTGGAAGCGCTTTTGTAGGCCTAAGAACAGTGGGGCTCTGGGCTTCTCTAGCCACCTAATCTTCTGCTCATCCTCTCGCGCACTCTGAAGAGAGCTCAGGGGAGAAATTGCAAACGTCGAGCAATTGCTCAGAGATGAAAAGTGCCAGCACTGAAAGCTCTTGCTAGCCAGCACCCTTCCTTGGAAGCGCTTTCACAGGCGCAGTAACACTGGGGCTTTGTGCTTCTCTAGCCACCAAACGTCACGGTCCTTCTCTATCCGTCTCGTAGACACGAGCTGAGAAATTGCAAACGTCGAGCAATTGCTCCGAGATGAAAAGTGCCAGCACTGAAAGCTGTTGCTAGCCAGCACCCTTCCTTGGAAGCGCTTTCACAGGCGCAGTAACACTGGGGCTTTGCGCTTCTCTAGCCATCAAAAGTCACGGTCACTATCTCTCCGTCTCCTAGACTCGAGCTGAGAAATTGCAAACGTCGATCAATTGCTCAGAGATGAAAAGTGCCAGCACTGAAAGCTCTTGCTAGCCAGCACCCTTCCTTGGAAGCGCTTTTGTAGGCCTAAGAACACTGGGGCTCTGGGCTTCTCTAGCCACCTAATCTTGTGCTCATCCTCTCGCGCACTCTAAAGAGAGCTCAGGTGAGAAATTGCAAACGTCGAGCAATTGCTCAGAGATGAAAAGTGCCAGCACTGAAAGCTGTTGCTAGCCAGCAGCCTTCCTTGGAAGCGCTTTCACAGGCGCAGCAACACTGGGGCTTTGTGCTTCTCTACCCACCAAACGTCACGGTCACTATCTCTCCGTCTCGTAGACACGAGCTGAGAAATTGCAAACGTCGAGCAATTGCTCAGAGATGAAAAGTGCCAGCACTGAAAGCTGTTGCTAGCCAGCACCCTTCCTTGGAAGTGCTTTGTAGGCCTAAGAACACTGGGGCTCTGGGCTTCTCTAGACACCTAACCTTCTGCTCATCCTTTCATGCACTCTAAAGAGAGCTCAGGTGAGAAATTGCAAACGTCGAGCAATTGCTCAGAGATGAAAAGTGCCAGCACTGAAAGCTGTTGCTAGACAGCCCCCTTCCTTGGAAGCGCTTTCACAGGCGCAGTAACACTGGGGCTTTGCGCTTCTCTAGCCACCAAAAGTCACGGTCCTTCTCTTTCCGTCTCGTAGACACGAGCTGAGAAATTGCAAACGTCGAGCAATTGCTCAGAGAGGAAAAGTGCCAGCACTGAAAGCTGTTGCTAGCCAGCACCCTTCCTTGGAAGCGCTTTTGTAGCCCTTAGAACAGTGGGGCTCTGGGCTTCTCTAGCCACCTAATCTTCTGCTCATCCTCTCGCGCACTCTAAAGAGAGCTCAGGTGAGAAATTGCAAACGTCGAGCAATTGCTCAGAGATGAAAAGTGCCAGCACTGAAAGCTCTTGCTAGCCAGCACCCTTCCTTGGAAGCACTTTTGTAGGCCTAAGAACACTGGGGCTCTGGGCTTCTCTAGCCACCTCATCTTCTGCTCATCCTCTCGCGCACTCTAAAGAGAGCTCAGGTGAGAAATTGCAAACGTTGAGCAATTGCTCAGAGATGAAAAGTGCCAGCACTGAAAGCTGTTGCTAGCCAGCACCCTTCCTTGGAAGCGCTTTCACAGGCGCTGTAACACTGGGGCTTTGCGCTTCTCTAGCCACCAAACGTCACGGTCCTTCTCTTTCCGTCTCGTAGACACGAGCTGAGAAATTGCAAACGTCCAGCAATTGCTCAGAGAGGAAAAGTGCCAGCACTGAAAGCTGTTGCTAGCCAGCACCCTTCCTTGGAAGCGCTTTTGTAGGCCTAAGAACACTGGGGCTCTGGGCTTCTCTAGCCACCTCATCTTCTGCTCATCCTCTCGCGCACTCTAAAGAGAGCTCAGGTGAGAAATTGCAAACGTCGAGCAATTGCTCAGAGATGAAAAGTGCCAGCACTGAAAGCTGTTGCTAGCCAGCACCCTTCCTTGGAAGCGCTTTCACAGGCGCAGCAACACTGGGGCTTTGCGCTTCTCTACCCACCAAACGTCACGGTCCTTCTCTTTCCGTCTCGTAGACACGAGCTGAGAAATTGCAAACGTCGAGCAATTGCTCAGAGAGGAAAAGCGCCAGCACTGAAAGCTGTTGCTAGCCAGCAGCCTTCCTTGGAAGTGCTTTTGTAGGCCTAAGAACACTGGGGCTCTGGGCTTCTCTAGACACCTAATCTTCTGCTCATCCTTTCGTGCACTCTGAAGAGAGCTCAGGTGAGAAATTGCAAACGTCGAGCAATTGCTCAGAGATGAAAAGTGCCAGCACTGAAAGCTGTTGCTAGCCAGCACCCTTCCTTGGAAGCGCTTTCACAGGCGCAGTAACACTGGGGCTTTGCGCTTCTCTAGCCACCAAAAGTCACGGTCCTTCTCTTTCCGTCTCCTAGACACGAGCTGAGAAATTGCAAACGTCGAGCAATTGCTCAGAGATGAAAAGTGCCAGCACTGAAAGCTCTTGCTAGCCAGCACCCTTCCTTGGAAGCGCTTTTGTAGGCCTAAGAACAGTGGGGCTCTGGGCTTATCTAGCCACCTCATCTTCTGCTCATCCTCTCGCGCACTCTAAAGAGAGCTCAGGTGAGAAATTGCAAACGTCGAGCAATTGCTCCGAGATGAAAAGTGCCAGCACTGAAAGCTGTTGCTAGCCAGCACCCTTCCTTGGAAGTGCTTTCACAGGCGCAGCAACACTGGCGCTTTGCGCTTCTCTACCCACCAAACGTCACGGTCCTTCTCTTTCCGTCTCGTAGACACGAGCTGAGAAATTGCAAACGTCGAGCAATTGCTCAGAGATGAAAAGTGCCAGCACTGAAAGCTGTTGCTAGCCAGCACCCTTCCTTGGAAGTGCTTTTGTAGGCCTAAGAACAGTGGGGCTCTGGGCTTCTCTAGCCACCTCATCTTCTGCTCATCCTCTCGCGCAGTCTAAAGAGAGCTCAGGTGAGAAATTGCAAACGTCGAGCAATTGCTCAGAGATGAAAAGTGCCAGCACTGAAAGCTGTTGCTAGCCAGCACCCTTCCTTGGAAGCGCTTTCACAGGCGCAGCAACACTGGGGCTTTGCGCTTCTCTAGCCACCAAACGTCACGGTCCTTCTCTTTCCGTCTCGTAGACACGAGCTGAAAAATTGCAAACGTCGAGCAATTGCTCAGAGATGAAAAGTGCCAGCACTGAAAGCTGTTGCTAGCCAGCACCCTTCCTTGGAAGCGCTTTTGTAGGCCTAAGAACAGTGGGGCTCTGGGCTTCTCTAGCCACCTAATCTTCTGCTCATCTGCTCGCGCACTCTAAAGAGAGCTCAGGTGAGAAATTGCAAACGTCGAGCAATTGCTCAGAGATGAAAAGTGCCAGCACTGAAAGCTGTTGCTAGCCAGCACCCTTCCTTGGAAGCGCTTTTGTAGGCCTATGAACACTGGGGCTCTGGGCTTCTCTAGCCACCTCATCTTCTGCTCATCCTCTCGCGCACTCTAAAGAGAGCTCAGGTGAGAAATTGCAAATGTCCAGCAATTGCTCAGAGAGGAAAAGTGCCAGCACTGAAAGCTGTTGCTAGCCAGCAGCCTTCCTTGGAAGCGCTTTCACAGGCGCAGTAACACTGGGGCTTTGCGCTTCTCTACCCACCAAAAGTCACGGTCACTATCTTTCCGTCTCGTAGACACGAGCTGAGAAATTGCAAACGTCGATCAATTGCTCAGAGATGAAAAGTGCCAGCACTGAAAGCTGTTGCTAGCCAGCACCCTTCCTTGGAAGCGCTTTTGTAGGCCTAAGCACACTGGGGCTCTGGGCTTCTCTAGCCACCTAGTCTTGTGCTCATCCTCTCGCGCACTCTGAAGAGAGCTCAGGTGAGAAATTGCAAACGTCGAGCAATTGCTCAGAGATGAAAAGTGCCAGCACTGAAAGCTGTTGCTAGCCAGCACCCTTCCTTGGAAGCGCTTTTGTAGGCCTAAGAACACTGGGGCTCTGGGCTTCTCTAGCCACCTAATCTTGTGCTCATCCTCTCGCGCACTCTAAAGAGAGCTCAGGTGAGAAATTGCAAACGTCGAGCAATTGCTCAGAGATGAAAAGTGCCAGCACTGAAAGCTGTTGCTAGCCAGCACCCTTCCTTGGAAGCGCTTTCACAGGCGCAGCAACACTGGGGCTTTGCGCTTCTCTAGCCACCAAACGTCACGGTCATTCTCTTTCCGTCTCGTAGACACGAGGTGAGAAATTGCAAACGTCGAGCAATTGCTCAGAGATGAAAAGTGCCAGCACTGAAAGCTGTTGCTAGCCAGCACCCTTCCTTGGAAGCGCTTTTGTAGCCCTAAGAACACGGGGGCTGTGGGCTTCTCTAGCCACCTCATCTTCTGCTCATCCTCTCGCGCACTCTGAAGAGAGCTCAGGGGAGAAATTGCAAACGTTGAGCAATTGCTCAGAGATGAAAAGTGCCAGCACTGAAAGCTGTTGCTAGCCAGCACCCTTCCTTGGAAGCGCTTTCACAGGCGCAGCAACACTGGGGCTTTGCGCTTCTCTACCCACCAAACGTCACGGTCCTTCTCTTTCCGTCTCGTAGACACGAGCTGAGAAATTGCAAACGTCGAGCAATTGCTCCGAGATGAAAAGTGCCAGCACTGAAAGCTGTTGCTAGCCAGCACCCTTCCTTGGAAGCGCTTTCACAGGCGCAGTAACACTGGGGCTTTGCGCTTCTCTAGCCACCAAAAGTCACGGTCCTTCTCTTTCCGTCTCGTAGACACGAGCTGAGAAATTGCAAACGTCGAGCAATTGCTCAGAGATGAAAAGTGCCAGCACTGAAAGCTGTTGCTAGCCAGCACCCTTCCTTGGAAGCGCTTTTGTAGCCCTTAGAACACTGGGGCTCTGGGCTTCTCTAGCCACCTAATCTTCTGCTCATCCTCTCGCGCAGTCTAAAGAGAGCTCAGGTGAGAAATTGCAAACGTCGAGCAATTGCTCAGAGATGAAAAGTGCCAGCACTGAAAGCTCTTGCTAGCCAGCACCCTTCCTTGGAAGCGCTTTTGTAGGCCTAAGAACAGTGGGGCTCTGGGCTTCTCTAGCCACCTCATCTTCTGCTCATCCTCTCGCGCACTCTAAAGAGAGCTCAGGTGAGAAATTGCAAACGTCGAGCAATTGCTCAGAGATGAAAAGTGCCAGCACTGAAAGCTGTTGCTAGCCAGCACCCTTCCTTGGAAGCGCTTTCACAGGCGCAGCAACACTGGGGCTTTGCGCTTCTCTAGCCACCAAACGTCACGGTCCTTCTCTTTCCGTCTCGTAGACACGAGCTGAAAAATTGCAAACGTCGAGCAATTGCTCAGAGATGAAAAGTGCCAGCACTGAAAGCTGTTGCTAGCCAGCACCCTTCCTTGGAAGCGCTTTTGTAGGCCTAAGAACAGTGGGGCTCTGGGCTTCTCTAGCCACCTAATCTTCTGCTCATCTGCTCGCGCACTCTAAAGAGAGCTCAGGTGAGAAATTGCAAACGTCGAGCAATTGCTCAGAGATGAAAAGTGCCAGCACTGAAAGCTGTTGCTAGCCAGCACCCTTCCTTGGAAGCGCTTTTGTAGGCCTAAGAACACTGGGGCTCTGGGCTTCTCTAGCCACCTCATCTTCTGCTCATCCTCTCGCGCACTCTAAAGAGAGCTCAGGTGAGAAATTGCAAATGTCCAGCAATTGCTCAGAGATGAAAAGTGCCAGCACTGAAAGCTGTTGCTAGCCAGCACCCTTCCTTGGAAGCGCTTTCACAGGCGCAGTAACACTGGGGCTTTGCGCTTCTCTACCCACAAAAAGTCACGGTCACTATCTTTCCGTCTCGTAGACACGAGCTGAGAAATTGCAAACGTCGAGCAATTGCACAGAGATGAAAAGTGCCAGCACTGAAAGCTGTTGCTAGCCAGCACCCTTCCTTGGAAGTGCTTTTGTAGGCCTAAGAACACTGGGGCTCTGGGCTTCTCTAGACACCTAACCTTCTGCTCATCCTTTCATGCACTCTAAAGAGAGCTCAGGTGAGAAATTGCAAACGTCCAGCAATTGCTCAGAGATGAAAAGTGCCAGCACTGAAAGCTGTTGCTAGCCAGCCCCCTTCCTTGGAAGCGCTTTCACAGGCGCAGTAACACTGGGGCTTTGCGCTTCTCTACCCACCAAAAGTCACGGTCCTTCTCTTTCCGTCTCCTAGACACGAGCTGAGAAATTGCAAACGTCGAGCAATTGCTCAGAGAGGAAAAGTGCCAGCACTGAAAGCTGTTGCTAGCCAGCCCCCTTCCTTGGAAGCGCTTTTGTAGCCCTTAGAACACTGGGGCTCTGGGCTTCTCTAGCCACCTAATCTTCTGCTCATCCTCTCGCGCACTCTAAAGAGAGCTCAGGTGAGAAATTGCAAACGTCGAGCAATTGCTCAGAGATGAAAAGTGCCAGCACTGAAAGCTGTTGCTAGCCAGCACCCTTCCTTGGAAGCGCTTTTGTAGGCCTAAGAACACTGGGGCTCTGGGCTTCTCTAGCCACCTCATCTTCTGCTCATCCTCTCGCGCACTCTAAATGGAGCTCAGGTGAGAAATTGCAAACGTCGAGCAATTGCTCAGAGATGAAAAGTGCCAGCACTGAAAGCTGTTGCTAGCCAGCACCCTTCCTTGGAAGTGCTTTCACAGGCGCAGCAACACTGGCGCTTTGCGCTTCTCTACCCACCAAACGTCACGGTCCTTCTCTTTCCGTCTCGTAGACACGAGCTGAGAAATTGCAAACGTCGAGCAATTGCTCAGAGATGAAAAGTGCCAGCACTGAAAGCTGTTGCTAGCCAGCACCCTTCCTTGGAAGCGCTTTTGTAGGCCTAAGAACACTGGGGCTCTGGGCTTCTCTAGCCACCTAATCTTCTGCTCATCCTCTCGCGCACTCTAAAGAGAGCTCAGGTGAGAAATTGCAAACGTCGAGCAATTGCTCAGAGATGAAAAGTGCCAGCACTGAAAGCTGTTGCTAGCCAGCACCCTTCCTTGGAAGCGCTTTCACAGGCGCAGCAACACTGGGGCTTTGCGCTTCTCTAGCCACCAAACGTCACGGTCCTTCTCTTTCCGTCTCGTAGACACGAGCTGAAAAATTGCAAACGTCGAGCAATTGCTCAGAGATGAAAAGTGCCAGCACTGAAAGCTGTTGCTAGCCAGCACCCTTCCTTGGAAGTGCTTTTGTAGGCCTAAGAACAGTGGGGCTCTGGGCTTCTCTAGCCACCTAATCTTCTGCTCATCTGCTCGCGCACTCTAAAGAGAGCTCAGGTGAGAAATTGCAAACGTCGAGCAATTGCTCAGAGATGAAAAGTGCCAGCACTGAAAGCTGTTGCTAGCCAGCACCCTTCCTTGGAAGCGCTTTTGTAGGCCTAAGAACACTGGGGCTCTGGGCTTCTCTAGCCACCTCATCTTCTGCTCATCCTCTCGCGCACTCTAAAGAGAGCTCAGGTGAGAAATTGCAAATGTCCAGCAATTGCTCAGAGATGAAAAGTGCCAGCACTGAAAGCTGTTGCTAGCCAGCACCCTTCCTTGGAAGCGCTTTCACAGGCGCAGTAACACTGGGGCTTTGCGCTTCTCTACCCACCAAAAGTCACGGTCACTATCTTTCCGTCTCGTAGACACGAGCTGAGAAATTGCAAACGTCGAGCAATTGCTCAGAGATGAAAAGTGCCAGCACTGAAAGCTGTTGCTAGCCAGCACCCTTCCTTGGAAGCGCTTTTGTAGGCCTAAGCACACTGGGGCTCTGGGCTTCTCTAGCCACCTCATCTTCTGCTCATCCTCTCGCTCACTCTGAAGAGAGCTCAGGTGAGAAATTGCAAACGTCGAGCAATTGCTCAGAGATGAAAAGTGCCAGCACTGAAAGCTGTTGCTAGCCAGCACCCTTCCTTGGAAGCGCTTTTGTAGGCCTAAGAACACTGGGGCTCTGGGCTTCTCTAGCCACCTAATCTTCTGCTCATCCTCTCGCGCAGTCTAAAGAGAGCTCAGGTGAGAAATTGCAAACGTCGAGCAATTGCTCAGAGATGAAAAGTGCCAGCACTGAAAGCTGTTGCTAGCCAGCACCCTTCCTTGGAAGCGCTTTCACAGGCGCAGCAACACTGGGGCTTTGCGCTTCTCTAGCCACCAAACGTCACGGTCCTTCTCTTTCCGTCTCGTAGACACGAGCTGAGAAATTGCAAACGTCGAGCAATTGCTCAGAGATGAAAAGTGCCAGCACTGAAAGCTGTTGCTAGCCAGCACCCTTCCTTGGAAGCGCTTTTGTAGGCCTAAGAAGACTGGGGCTCTGGGCTTCTCTAGCCACCTCATCTTCTGCTCATCCTCTCGCGCACTCTAAAGAGAGCTCAGGGGAGAAATTGCAAACGTTGAGCAATTGCTCAGAGATGAAAAGTGCCAGCACTGAAAGCTGTTGCTAGCCAGCGCCCTTCCTTGGAAGCGCTTTCACAGGCGCAGCAACACTGGGGCTTTGCGCTTCTCTAGCCACCAAACGTCACGGTCCTTCTCTTTCCGTCTCCTAGACACGAGCTGAGAAATTGCAAACGTCGAGCAATTGCTCAGAGATGAAAAGTGCCAGCACTGAAAGCTGTTGCTAGCCAGCACCCTTCCTTGGAAGCGCTTTCACAGGCGCAGTAACACTGGGGCTTTGCGCTTCTCTACCCACCAAACGTCACGGTCACTATCTCTCCGTCTCGTAGACACGAGCTGAGAAATTGCAAACGTCGAGCAATTGCTCAGAGATGAAAAGTGCCAGCACTGAAAGCTGTTGCTAGCCAGCACCCTTCCTTGGAAGCGCTTTTGTAGGCCTAAGAACACTGGGGCTCTGGGCTTCTCTAGCCACCTAATCTTCTGCTCATCCTCTCGCGCACTCTGAAGAGAGCTCAGGGGAGAAATTGCAAACGTCGAGCAATTGCTCAGAGATGAAAAGTGCCAGCACTGAAAGCTGTTGCTAGCCAGCACCCTTCCTTGGAAGCGCTTTTGTAGGCCTAAGAACACTGGGGCTCTGGGCTTCTCTAGACACCTAACCTTCTGCTCATCCTTTCATGCACTCTAAAGAGAGCTCAGGTGAGAAATTGCAAACGTCGAGCAATTGCTCAGAGATGAAAAGTGCCAGCACTGAAAGCTGTTGCTAGCCAGCACCCTTCCTTGGAAGCGCTTTCACAGGCGCAGTAACACTGGGGCTTTGCGCTTCTCTAGCCACCAAAAGTCACGGTCCTTCTCTTTCCGTCTCGTAGACACGAGCTGAGAAATTGCAAACGTCGAGCAATTGCTCAGCGATGAAAAGTGCCAGCACTGAAAGCTGTTGCTAGCCAGCACCCTTCCTTGGAAGCGCTTTTGTAGCCCTTAGAACACTGGGGCTCTGGGCTTCTCTAGCCACCTAATCTTCTGCTCATCCTCTCGCGCACTCTAAAGAGAGCTCAGGTGAGAAATTGCAAATGTCGAGCAATTGCTCAGAGATGAAAAGTGCCAGCACTGAAAGCTCTTGCTAGCCAGCACCCTTCCTTGGAAGCACTTTTGTAGGCCTAAGAACACTGGGGCTCTGGGCTTCTCTAGCCACCTCATCTTCTGCTCATCCTCTCGCGCACTCTAAAGAGAGCTCAGGTGAGAAATTGCAAACGTTGAGCAATTGCTCAGAGATGAAAAGTGCCAGCACTGAAAGCTGTTGCTAGCCAGCACCCTTCCTTGGAAGCGCTTTCACAGGCGCTGTAACACTGGGGCTTTGCGCTTCTCTAGCCACCAAACGTCACGGTCCTTCTCTTTCCGTCTCGTAGACACGAGCTGAGAAATTGCAAACGTCGAGCAATTGCTCAGAGAGGAAAAGTGCCAGCACTGAAAGCTGTTGCTAGCCAGCACCCTTCCTTGGAAGCGCTTTTGTAGGCCTAAGAACACTGGGGCTCTGGGCTTCTCTAGCCACCTCATCTTCTGCTCATCCTCTCGCGCACTCTAAAGAGAGCTCAGGTGAGAAATTGCAAACGTCGAGCAATTGCTCAGAGATGAAAAGTGCCAGCACTGAAAGCTGTTGCTAGCCAGCACCCTTCCTTGGAAGCGCTTTCACAGGCGCAGCAACACTTGGGCTTTGCGCTTCTCTAGCCACCAAACGTCACGGTCCTTCTCTTTCCGTCTCGTAGACACGAGCTGAGAAATTGCAAACGTCGAGCAATTGCTCCGAGATGAAAAGTGCCAGCACTGAAAGCTGTTGCTAGCCAGCACCCTTCCTTGGAAGCGCTTTTGTAGGCCTAAGAACACTGGGGCTCTGGGCTTCTCTAGCCACCTCATCTTCTGCTCATCCTCTCGCGCACTCTAAAGAGAGCTCAGGTGAGAAATTGCAAACGTCGAGCAATTGCTCAGAGATGAAAAGTGCCAGCACTGAAAGCTGTTGCTAGCCAGCACCCTTCCTTGGAAGTGCTTTCACAGGCGCAGCAACACTGGCGCTTTGCGCTTCTCTACCCACCAAACGTCACGGTCCTTCTCTTTCCGTCTCGTAGACACGAGCTGAGAAATTGCAAACGTCGAGCAATTGCTCAGAGAGGAAAAGCGCCAGCACTGAAAGCTGTTGCTAGCCAGCAGCCTTCCTTGGAAGTGCTTTTGTAGGCCTAAGAACACTGGGGCTCTGGGCTTCTCTAGACACCTAATCTTCTGCTCATCCTCTCGCGCACTCTAAAGAGAGCTCAGGTGAGAAATTGCAAACGTCGAGCAATTGCTCAGAGAGGAAAAGTGCCAGCACTGAAAGCTGTTGCTAGCAAGCACCCTTCCTTGGAAGCGCTTTCACAGGCGCAGTAACACTGGGGCTTTGCGCTTCTCTACCCACCAAACGTCACGGTCCTTCTCTTTCCGTCTCGTAGACATGAGCTGAGAAATTGCAAACGTCGAGCAATTGCTCAGAGATGAAAAGTGCCAGCACTGAAAGCTGTTGCTAGCCAGCACCCTTCCTTGGAAGCGCTTTTGTAGGCCTAAGAACACTGGGGCTCTGGGCTTCTCTAGCCACCTAATCTTCTGCTCATCCTCTCGCGCACTCTGAAGAGAGCTCAGGTGAGAAATTGCAAACGTCGAGCAATTGCTCAGAGATGAAAAGTGCCAGCACTGAAAGCTCTTGCTAGCCAGCACCCTTCCTTGGAAGCGCTTTCACAGGCGCAGTAACACTGGGGCTTTGTGCTTCTCTAGCCACCAAACGTCACGGTCCTTCTCTTTCCGTCTCGTAGACACGAGCTGAGAAATTGCAAACGTCGAGCAATTGCTCCGAGATGAAAAGTGCCAGCACTGAAAGCTGTTGCTAGCCAGCACCCTTCCTTGGAAGCGCTTTCACAGGCGCAGTAACACTGGGGCTTTGCGCTTCTCTAGCCATCAAAAGTCACGGTCACTATCTCTCCGTCTCCTAGACTCGAGCTGAGAAATTGCAAACGTCGATCAATTGCTCAGAGATGAAAAGTGCCAGCACTGAAAGCTCTTGCTAGCCAGCACCCTTCCTTGGAAGCGCTTTTGTAGGCCTAAGAACACTGGGGCTCTGGGCTTCTCTAGCCACCTAATCTTGTGCTCATCCTCTCGCGCACTCTAAAGAGAGCTCAGGTGAGAAATTGCAAACGTCGAGCAATTGCTCAGAGATGAAAAGTGCCAGCACTGAAAGCTGTTGCTAGCCAGCAGCCTTCCTTGGAAGCGCTTTCACAGGCGCAGTAACACTGGGGCTTTGCGCTTCTCTACCCACCAAAAGTCACGGTCACTATCTTTCCGTCTCGTAGACACGAGCTGAGAAATTGCAAACGTCGAGCAATTGCTCAGAGATGAAAAGTGCCAGCACTGAAAGCTGTTGCTAGCCAGCACCCTTCCTTGGAAGCGCTTTTGTAGGCCTAAGCACACTGGGGCTCTGGGCTTCTCTAGCCACCTCATCTTCTGCTCATCCTCTCGCGCACTCTGAAGAGAGCTCAGGTGAGAAATTGCAAACGTCGAGCAATTGCTCAGAGATGAAAAGTGCCAGCACTGAAAGCTGTTGCTAGCCAGCACCCTTCCTTGGAAGCGCTTTTGTAGGCCTAAGAACACTGGGGCTCTGGGCTTCTCTAGCCACCTAATCTTCTGCTCATCCTCTCGCGCACTCTGAAGAGAGCTCAGGTGAGAAATTGCAAACGTCGAGCAATTGCTCAGAGATGAAAAGTGCCAGCACTGAAAGCTGTTGCTAGCCAGCACCCTTCCTTGGAAGCGCTTTTGTAGGCCTAAGAACACTGGGGCTCTGGGCTTCTCTAGACACCTAACCTTCTGCTCATCCTTTCATGCACTCTAAAGAGAGCTCAGGTGAGAAATTGCAAACGTCGAGCAATTGCTCAGAGATGAAAAGTGCCAGCACTGAAAGCTGTTGCTAGCCAGCACCCTTCCTTGGAAGCGCTTTCACAGGCGCAGTAACACTGGGGCTTTGCGCTTCTCTAGCCACCAAAAGTCACGGTCCTTCTCTTTCCGTCTCGTAGACACGAGCTGAGAAATTGCAAACGTCGAGCAATTGCTCAGCGATGAAAAGTGCCAGCACTGAAAGCTGTTGCTAGCCAGCACCCTTCCTTGGAAGCGCTTTTGTAGGCCTAAGAACAGTGGGGCTCTGGGCTTCTCTAGCCACCTCATCTTCTGCTCATCCTCTCGCGCACTCTAAAGAGAGCTCAGGTGAGAAATTGCAAACGTCGAGCAATTGCTCAGAGATGAAAAGTGCCAGCACTGAAAGCTGTTGCTAGCCAGCACCCTTCCTTGGAAGCGCTTTCACAGGCGCAGCAACACTGGCGCTTTGCGCTTCTCTAGCCACCAAATGTCACGGTCCTTCTCTTTCCGTCTCGTAGACACGAGCTGAGAAATTGCAAACGTCGAGCAATTGCTCAGAGATGAAAAGTGCCAGCACTGAAAGCTGTTGCTAGCCAGCACCCTTCCTTGGAAGCGCTTTTGTAGGCCTAAGAACACTGGGGCTCTGGGCTTCTCTAGCCACCTCATCTTCTGCTCATCCTCTCGCGCACTCTAAAGAGAGCTCAGGTGAGAAATTGCAAACGTCGAGCAATTGCTCAGAGATGAAAAGTGCCAGCACTGAAAGCTGTTGCTAGCCAGCACCCTTCCTTGGAAGCGCTTTCACAGGCGCAGCAACACTGGCGCTTTGCGCTTCTCTACCCACCAAACGTCACGGTCCTTCTCTTTCCGTCTCGTAGACACGAGCTGAGAAATTGCAAACGTCGAGCAATTGCTCAGAGATGAAAAGCGCCAGCACTGAAAGCTGTTGCTAGCCAGCACCCTTCCTTGGAAGTGCTTTTGTAGGCCTAAGAACACTGGGGCTCTGGGCTTCTCTAGACACCTAATCTTCTGCTCATCCTTTCGTGCACTCTAAAGAGAGCTCAGGTGAGAAATTGCAAACGTCGAGCAATTGCTCAGAGAGGAAAAGTGCCAGCACTGAAAGCTGTTGCTAGCAAGCACCCTTCCTTGGAAGCGCTTTCACAGGCGCAGTAACACTGGGGCTTTGCGCTTCTCTACCCACCAAACGTCACGGTCCTTCTCTTTCCGTCTCGTAGACACGAGCTGAGAAATTGCAAACGTCGAGCAATTGCTCAGAGATGAAAAGTGCCAGCACTGAAAGCTGTTGCTAGCCAGCACCCTTCCTTGGAAGCGCTTTTGTAGGCCTAAGAACACTGGGGCTCTGGGCTTCTCTAGCCACCTAATCTTCTGCTCATCCTCTCGCGCACTCTGAAGAGAGCTCAGGGGAGAAATTGCAAACGTCGAGCAATTGCTCAGAGATGAAAAGTGCCAGCACTGAAAGCTCTTGCTAGCCAGCACCCTTCCTTGGAAGCGCTTTCACAGGCGCAGTAACACTGGGGCTTTGTGCTTCTCTAGCCACCAAACGTCACGGTCCTTCTCTATCCGTCTCGTAGACACGAGCTGAGAAATTGCAAACGTCGAGCAATTGCTCCGAGATGAAAAGTGCCAGCACTGAAAGCTGTTGCTAGCCAGCACCCTTCCTTGGAAGCGCTTTCACAGGCGCAGTAACACTGGGGCTTTGCGCTTCTCTAGCCATCAAAAGTCACGGTCACTATCTCTCCGTCTCCTAGACTCGAGCTGAGAAATTGCAAACGTCGATCAATTGCTCAGAGATGAAAAGTGCCAGCACTGAAAGCTCTTGCTAGCCAGCACCCTTCCTTGGAAGCGCTTTTGTAGGCCTAAGAACACTGGGGCTCTGGGCTTCTCTAGCCACCTAATCTTGTGCTCATCCTCTCGCGCACTCTAAAGAGAGCTCAGGTGAGAAATTGCAAACGTCGAGCAATTGCTCAGAGATGAAAAGTGCCAGCACTGAAAGCTGTTGCTAGCCAGCAGCCTTCCTTGGAAGCGCTTTCACAGGCGCAGCAACACTGGGGCTTTGTGCTTCTCTACCCACCAAACGTCACGGTCACTATCTCTCCGTCTCGTAGACACGAGCTGAGAAATTGCAAACGTCGAGCAATTGCTCAGAGATGAAAAGTGCCAGCACTGAAAGCTGTTGCTAGCCAGCACCCTTCCTTGGAAGTGCTTTGTAGGCCTAAGAACACTGGGGCTCTGGGCTTCTCTAGACACCTAACCTTCTGCTCATCCTTTCATGCACTCTAAAGAGAGCTCAGGTGAGAAATTGCAAACGTCGAGCAATTGCTCAGAGATGAAAAGTGCCAGCACTGAAAGCTGTTGCTAGACAGCCCCCTTCCTTGGAAGCGCTTTCACAGGCGCAGTAACACTGGGGCTTTGCGCTTCTCTAGCCACCAAAAGTCACGGTCCTTCTCTTTCCGTCTCGTAGACACGAGCTGAGAAATTGCAAACGTCGAGCAATTGCTCAGAGAGGAAAAGTGCCAGCACTGAAAGCTGTTGCTAGCCAGCACCCTTCCTTGGAAGCGCTTTTGTAGCCCTTAGAACAGTGGGGCTCTGGGCTTCTCTAGCCACCTAATCTTCTGCTCATCCTCTCGCGCACTCTAAAGAGAGCTCAGGTGAGAAATTGCAAACGTCGAGCAATTGCTCAGAGATGAAAAGTGCCAGCACTGAAAGCTCTTGCTAGCCAGCACCCTTCCTTGGAAGCACTTTTGTAGGCCTAAGAACACTGGGGCTCTGGGCTTCTCTAGCCACCTCATCTTCTGCTCATCCTCTCGCGCACTCTAAAGAGAGCTCAGGTGAGAAATTGCAAACGTTGAGCAATTGCTCAGAGATGAAAAGTGCCAGCACTGAAAGCTGTTGCTAGCCAGCACCCTTCCTTGGAAGCGCTTTCACAGGCGCTGTAACACTGGGGCTTTGCGCTTCTCTAGCCACCAAACGTCACGGTCCTTCTCTTTCCGTCTCGTAGACACGAGCTGAGAAATTGCAAACGTCCAGCAATTGCTCAGAGAGGAAAAGTGCCAGCACTGAAAGCTGTTGCTAGCCAGCACCCTTCCTTGGAAGCGCTTTTGTAGGCCTAAGAACACTGGGGCTCTGGGCTTCTCTAGCCACCTCATCTTCTGCTCATCCTCTCGCGCACTCTAAAGAGAGCTCAGGTGAGAAATTGCAAACGTCGAGCAATTGCTCAGAGATGAAAAGTGCCAGCACTGAAAGCTGTTGCTAGCCAGCACCCTTCCTTGGAAGCGCTTTCACAGGCGCAGCAACACTGGGGCTTTGCGCTTCTCTACCCACCAAACGTCACGGTCCTTCTCTTTCCGTCTCGTAGACACGAGCTGAGAAATTGCAAACGTCGAGCAATTGCTCAGAGAGGAAAAGCGCCAGCACTGAAAGCTGTTGCTAGCCAGCAGCCTTCCTTGGAAGTGCTTTTGTAGGCCTAAGAACACTGGGGCTCTGGGCTTCTCTAGACACCTAATCTTCTGCTCATCCTTTCGTGCACTCTGAAGAGAGCTCAGGTGAGAAATTGCAAACGTCGAGCAATTGCTCAGAGATGAAAAGTGCCAGCACTGAAAGCTGTTGCTAGCCAGCACCCTTCCTTGGAAGCGCTTTCACAGGCGCAGTAACACTGGGGCTTTGCGCTTCTCTAGCCACCAAAAGTCACGGTCCTTCTCTTTCCGTCTCCTAGACACGAGCTGAGAAATTGCAAACGTCGAGCAATTGCTCAGAGATGAAAAGTGCCAGCACTGAAAGCTCTTGCTAGCCAGCACCCTTCCTTGGAAGCGCTTTTGTAGGCCTAAGAACAGTGGGGCTCTGGGCTTATCTAGCCACCTCATCTTCTGCTCATCCTCTCGCGCACTCTAAAGAGAGCTCAGGTGAGAAATTGCAAACGTCGAGCAATTGCTCCGAGATGAAAAGTGCCAGCACTGAAAGCTGTTGCTAGCCAGCACCCTTCCTTGGAAGTGCTTTCACAGGCGCAGCAACACTGGCGCTTTGCGCTTCTCTACCCACCAAACGTCACGGTCCTTCTCTTTCCGTCTCGTAGACACGAGCTGAGAAATTGCAAACGTCGAGCAATTGCTCAGAGATGAAAAGTGCCAGCACTGAAAGCTGTTGCTAGCCAGCACCCTTCCTTGGAAGTGCTTTTGTAGGCCTAAGAACAGTGGGGCTCTGGGCTTCTCTAGCCACCTCATCTTCTGCTCATCCTCTCGCGCAGTCTAAAGAGAGCTCAGGTGAGAAATTGCAAACGTCGAGCAATTGCTCAGAGATGAAAAGTGCCAGCACTGAAAGCTGTTGCTAGCCAGCACCCTTCCTTGGAAGCGCTTTCACAGGCGCAGCAACACTGGGGCTTTGCGCTTCTCTAGCCACCAAACGTCACGGTCCTTCTCTTTCCGTCTCGTAGACACGAGCTGAAAAATTGCAAACGTCGAGCAATTGCTCAGAGATGAAAAGTGCCAGCACTGAAAGCTGTTGCTAGCCAGCACCCTTCCTTGGAAGCGCTTTTGTAGGCCTAAGAACAGTGGGGCTCTGGGCTTCTCTAGCCACCTAATCTTCTGCTCATCTGCTCGCGCACTCTAAAGAGAGCTCAGGTGAGAAATTGCAAACGTCGAGCAATTGCTCAGAGATGAAAAGTGCCAGCACTGAAAGCTGTTGCTAGCCAGCACCCTTCCTTGGAAGCGCTTTTGTAGGCCTATGAACACTGGGGCTCTGGGCTTCTCTAGCCACCTCATCTTCTGCTCATCCTCTCGCGCACTCTAAAGAGAGCTCAGGTGAGAAATTGCAAATGTCCAGCAATTGCTCAGAGAGGAAAAGTGCCAGCACTGAAAGCTGTTGCTAGCCAGCAGCCTTCCTTGGAAGCGCTTTCACAGGCGCAGTAACACTGGGGCTTTGCGCTTCTCTACCCACCAAAAGTCACGGTCACTATCTTTCCGTCTCGTAGACACGAGCTGAGAAATTGCAAACGTCGATCAATTGCTCAGAGATGAAAAGTGCCAGCACTGAAAGCTGTTGCTAGCCAGCACCCTTCCTTGGAAGCGCTTTTGTAGGCCTAAGCACACTGGGGCTCTGGGCTTCTCTAGCCACCTAGTCTTGTGCTCATCCTCTCGCGCACTCTGAAGAGAGCTCAGGTGAGAAATTGCAAACGTCGAGCAATTGCTCAGAGATGAAAAGTGCCAGCACTGAAAGCTGTTGCTAGCCAGCACCCTTCCTTGGAAGCGCTTTTGTAGGCCTAAGAACACTGGGGCTCTGGGCTTCTCTAGCCACCTAATCTTGTGCTCATCCTCTCGCGCACTCTAAAGAGAGCTCAGGTGAGAAATTGCAAACGTCGAGCAATTGCTCAGAGATGAAAAGTGCCAGCACTGAAAGCTGTTGCTAGCCAGCACCCTTCCTTGGAAGCGCTTTCACAGGCGCAGCAACACTGGGGCTTTGCGCTTCTCTAGCCACCAAACGTCACGGTCATTCTCTTTCCGTCTCGTAGACACGAGGTGAGAAATTGCAAACGTCGAGCAATTGCTCAGAGATGAAAAGTGCCAGCACTGAAAGCTGTTGCTAGCCAGCACCCTTCCTTGGAAGCGCTTTTGTAGCCCTAAGAACACGGGGGCTGTGGGCTTCTCTAGCCACCTCATCTTCTGCTCATCCTCTCGCGCACTCTGAAGAGAGCTCAGGGGAGAAATTGCAAACGTTGAGCAATTGCTCAGAGATGAAAAGTGCCAGCACTGAAAGCTGTTGCTAGCCAGCACCCTTCCTTGGAAGCGCTTTCACAGGCGCAGCAACACTGGGGCTTTGCGCTTCTCTACCCACCAAACGTCACGGTCCTTCTCTTTCCGTCTCGTAGACACGAGCTGAGAAATTGCAAACGTCGAGCAATTGCTCCGAGATGAAAAGTGCCAGCACTGAAAGCTGTTGCTAGCCAGCACCCTTCCTTGGAAGCGCTTTCACAGGCGCAGTAACACTGGGGCTTTGCGCTTCTCTAGCCACCAAAAGTCACGGTCCTTCTCTTTCCGTCTCGTAGACACGAGCTGAGAAATTGCAAACGTCGAGCAATTGCTCAGAGATGAAAAGTGCCAGCACTGAAAGCTGTTGCTAGCCAGCACCCTTCCTTGGAAGCGCTTTTGTAGCCCTTAGAACACTGGGGCTCTGGGCTTCTCTAGCCACCTAATCTTCTGCTCATCCTCTCGCGCAGTCTAAAGAGAGCTCAGGTGAGAAATTGCAAACGTCGAGCAATTGCTCAGAGATGAAAAGTGCCAGCACTGAAAGCTCTTGCTAGCCAGCACCCTTCCTTGGAAGCACTTTTGTAGGCCTAAGAACAGTGGGGCTCTGGGCTTCTCTAGCCACCTCATCTTCTGCTCATCCTCTCGCGCACTCTAAAGAGAGCTCAGGTGAGAAATTGCAAACGTTGAGCAATTGCTCAGAGATGAAAAGTGCCAGCACTGAAAGCTGTTGCTAGCCAGCACCCTTCCTTGGAAGCGCTTTTGTAGGCCTAAGAACACTGGGGCTCTGGGCTTCTCTAGCCACCTCATCTTCTGCTCATCCTCTCGCGCACTCTAAAGAGAGCTCAGGTGAGAAATTGCAAACGTCGAGCAATTGCTCAGAGATGAAAAGTGCCAGCACTGAAAGCTGTTGCTAGCCAGCACCCTTCCTTGGAAGCGCTTTCACAGGCGCAGCAACACTGGGGCTTTGCGCTTCTCTACCCACCAAACGTCACGGTCCTTCTCTTTCCGTCTCGTAGACACGAGCTGAGAAATTGCAAACGTCGAGCAATTGCTCAGAGAGGAAAAGCGCCAGCACTGAAAGCTGTTGCTAGCCAGCAGCCTTCCTTGGAAGTGCTTTTGTAGGCCTAAGAACACTGGGGCTCTGGGCTTCTCTAGACACCTAATCTTCTGCTCATCCTTTCGTGCACTCTAAAGAGAGCTCAGGTGAGAAATTGCAAACGTCGAGCAATTGCTCAGAGATGAAAAGTGCCAGCACTGAAAGCTGTTGCTAGCCAGCACCCTTCCTTGGAAGCGCTTTCACAGGCGCAGTAACACTGGGGCTTTGCGCTTCTCTAGCAACCAAACGTCACGGTCCTTCTCTTTCCGTCTCGTAGACACGAGCTGAGAAATTGCAAACGTCGAGCAATTGCTCAGAGATGAAAAGTGCCAGCACTGAAAGCTGTTGCTAGCCAGCACCCTTCCTTGGAAGCGCTTTTGTAGGCCTAAGAACACTGGGGCTCTGGGCTTCTCTAGCCACCTAATCTTCTGCTCATCCTCTCGCGCACTCTGAAGAGAGCTCAGGTGAGAAATTGCAAACGTCGAGCAATTGCTCAGAGATGAAAAGTGCCAGCACTGAAAGCTGTTGCTAGCCAGCACCCTTCCTTGGAAGCGCTTTCACAGGCGCAGTAACACTGGGGCTTTGCGCTTCTCTAGCCATCAAAAGTCACGGTCACTATCTCTCCGTCTCCTAGACTCGAGCTGAGAAATTGCAAACGTCGATCAATTGCTCAGAGATGAAAAGTGCCAGCACTGAAAGCTCTTGCTAGCCAGCACCCTTCCTTGGAAGCGCTTTTGTAGGCCTAAGAACACTGGGGCTCTGGGCTTCTCTAGCCACCTAATCTTGTGCTCATCCTCTCGCGCACTCTAAAGAGAGCTCAGGTGAGAAATTGCAAACGTCCAGCAATTGCTCAGAGATGAAAAGTGCCAGCACTGAAAGCTCTTGCTAGCCAGCACCCTTCCTTGGAAGCACTTTTGTAGGCCTAAGAACACTGGGGCTCTGGGCTTCTCTAGCCACCTCATCTTCTGCTCATCCTCTCGCGCACTCTAAAGAGAGCTCAGGTGAGAAATTGCAAACGTTGAGCAATTGCTCAGAGATGAAAAGTGCCAGCACTGAAAGCTGTTGCTAGCCAGCACCCTTCCTTGGAAGCGCTTTCACAGGCGCTGTAACACTGGGGCTTTGCGCTTCTCTAGCCACCAAACGTCACGGTCCTTCTCTTTCCGTCTCGTAGACACGAGCTGAGAAATTGCAAACGTCGAGCAATTGCTCAGAGATGAAAAGTGCCAGCACTGAAAGCTGTTGCTAGCCAGCACCCTTCCTTGGAAGCGCTTTTGTAGGCCTAAGAACAGTGGGGCTCTGGGCTTCTCTAGCCACCTCATCTTCTGCTCATCCTCTCGCGCACTCTAAAGAGAGCTCAGGTGAGAAATTGCAAACGTCGAGCAATTGCTCAGAGATGAAAAGTGCCAGCACTGAAAGCTGTTGCTAGCCAGCACCCTTCCTTGGAAGCGCTTTCACAGGCGCTGTAACACTGGGGCTTTGCGCTTCTCTAGCCACCAAACGTCACGGTCCTTCTCTTTCCGTCTCGTAGACACGAGCTGAGAAATTGCAAACGTCGAGCAATTGCTCAGAGATGAAAAGTGCCAGCACTGAAAGCTGTTGCTAGCCAGCACCCTTCCTTGGAAGCGCTTTTGTAGGCCTAAGAACAGTGGGGCTCTGGGCTTCTCTAGCCACCTCATCTTCTGCTCATCCTCTCGCGCACTCTAAAGAGAGCTCAGGTGAGAAATTGCAAACGTCGAGCAATTGCTCAGAGATGAAAAGTGCCAGCACTGAAAGCTGTTGCTAGCCAGCACCCTTCCTTGGAAGCGCTTTCACAGGCGCAGCAACACTGGCGCTTTGCGCTTCTCTAGCCACCAAACGTCACGGTCCTTCTCTTTCCGTCTCGTAGACACGAGCTGAGAAATTGCAAACGTCGAGCAATTGCTCAGAGATGAAAAGTGCCAGCACTGAAAGCTGTTGCTAGCCAGCACCCTTCCTTGGAAGCGCTTTTGTAGGCCTAAGAACAGTGGGGCTCTGGGCTTCTCTAGCCACCTCATCTTCTGCTCATCCTCTCGCGCACTCTAAAGAGAGCTCAGGTGAGAAATTGCAAACGTCGAGCAATTGCTCAGAGATGAAAAGTGCCAGCACTGAAAGCTGTTGCTAGCCAGCACCCTTCCTTGGAAGCGCTTTCACAGGCGCAGCAACACTGGCGCTTTGCGCTTCTCTAGCCACCAAACGTCACGGTCCTTCTCTTTCCGTCTCGTAGACACGAGCTGAGAAATTGCAAACGTCGAGCAATTGCTCAGAGAGGAAAAGCGCCAGCACTGAAAGCTGTTGCTAGCCAGCAGCCTTCCTTGGAAGTGCTTTTGTAGGCCTAAGAACACTGGGGCTCTGGGCTTCTCTAGACACCTAATCTTCTGCTCATCCTTTCGTGCACTCTAAAGAGAGCTCAGGTGAGAAATTGCAAACGTCGAGCAATTGCTCAGAGATGAAAAGTGCCAGCACTGAAAGCTGTTGCTAGCCAGCAGCCTTCCTTGGAAGCGCTTTCACAGGCGCAGTAACACTGGGGCTTTGCGCTTCTCTAGCCACCAAACGTCACGGTCCTTCTCTTTCCGTCTCGTAGACACGAGCTGAGAAATTGCAAACGTCGAGCAATTGCTCAGAGAGGAAAAGTGCCAGCACTGAAAGCTGTTGCTAGCCAGCACCCTTCCTTGGAAGTGCTTTTGTAGGCCTAAGAACAGTGGGGCTCTGGGCTTCTCTAGCCACCTCATCTTCTGCTCATCCTCTCGCGCACTCTAAAGAGAGCTCAGGTGAGAAATTGCAAACGTCGAGCAATTGCTCAGAGATGAAAAGTGCCAGCACTGAAAGCTGTTGCTAGCCAGCACCCTTCCTTGGAAGCGCTTTCACAGGCGCAGCAACACTGGGGCTTTGCGCTTCTCTAGCCACCAAACGTCACGGTCCTTCTCTTTCCGTCTCGTAGACACGAGCTGAAAAATTGCAAACGTCGAGCAATTGCTCAGAGATGAAAAGTGCCAGCACTGAAAGCTGTTGCTAGCCAGCACCCTTCCTTGGAAGCGCTTTTGTAGGCCTAAGAACAGTGGGGCTCTGGGCTTCTCTAGCCACCTAATCTTCTGCTCATCTGCTCGCGCACTCTAAAGAGAGCTCAGGTGAGAAATTGCAAACGTCGAGCAATTGCTCAGAGATGAAAAGTGCCAGCACTGAAAGCTGTTGCTAGCCAGCACCCTTCCTTGGAAGCGCTTTTGTAGGCCTATGAACACTGGGGCTCTGGGCTTCTCTAGCCACCTCATCTTCTGCTCATCCTCTCGCGCACTCTAAAGAGAGCTCAGGTGAGAAATTGCAAATGTCCAGCAATTGCTCAGAGAGGAAAAGTGCCAGCACTGAAAGCTGTTGCTAGCCAGCAGCCTTCCTTGGAAGCGCTTTCACAGGCGCAGTAACACTGGGGCTTTGCGCTTCTCTACCCACCAAAAGTCACGGTCACTATCTTTCCGTCTCGTAGACACGAGCTGAGAAATTGCAAACGTCGATCAATTGCTCAGAGATGAAAAGTGCCAGCACTGAAAGCTGTTGCTAGCCAGCACCCTTCCTTGGAAGCGCTTTTGTAGGCCTAAGCACACTGGGGCTCTGGGCTTCTCTAGCCACCTAATCTTGTGCTCATTCTCTCGCGCACTCTGAAGAGAGCTCAGGTGAGAAATTGCAAACGTCGAGCAATTGCTCAGAGATGAAAAGTGCCAGCACTGAAAGCTGTTGCTAGCCAGCACCCTTCCTTGGAAGCGCTTTTGTAGGCCTAAGAACACTGGGGCTCTGGGCTTCTCTAGCCACCTAATCTTCTGCTCATCCTCTCGCGCACTCTAAAGAGAGCTCAGGTGAGAAATTGCAAACGTCGAGCAATTGCTCAGAGATGAAAAGTGCCAGCACTGAAAGCTGTTGCTAGCCAGCACCCTTCCTTGGAAGCGCTTTCACAGGCGCAGCAACACTGGGGCTTTGCGCTTCTCTAGCCACCAAACGTCACGGTCATTCTCTTTCCGTCTCGTAGACACGAGGTGAGAAATTGCAAACGTCGAGCAATTGCTCAGAGATGAAAAGTGCCAGCACTGAAAGCTGTTGCTAGCCAGCACCCTTCCTTGGAAGCGCTTTTGTAGCCCTAAGAACACGGGGGCTGTGGGCTTCTCTAGCCACCTCATCTTCTGCTCATCCTCTCGCGCACTCTGAAGAGAGCTCAGGGGAGAAATTGCAAACGTTGAGCAATTGCTCAGAGATGAAAAGTGCCAGCACTGAAAGCTGTTGCTAGCCAGCACCCTTCCTTGGAAGCGCTTTCACAGGCGCAGCAACACTGGGGCTTTGCGCTTCTCTAGCCACCAAACGTCACGGTCCTTCTCTTTCCGTCTCGTAGACACGAGCTGAGAAATTGCAAACGTCGAGCAATTGCTCAGAGAGGAAAAGTGCCAGCACTGAAAGCTGTTGCTAGCCAGCACCCTTCCTTGGAAGCGCTTTCACAGGCGCAGTAACACTGGGGCTTTGCGCTTCTCTAGCCACCAAAAGTCACGGTCCTTCTCTTTCCGTCTCGTAGACACGAGCTGAGAAATTGCAAACGTCGAGCAATTGCTCAGAGAGGAAAAGTGCCAGCACTGAAAGCTGTTGCTAGCCAGCACCCTTCCTTGGAAGCGCTTTTGTAGCCCTTAGAACAGTGGGGCTCTGGGCTTCTCTAGCCACCTAATCTTCTGCTCATCCTCTCGCGCAGTCTAAAGAGAGCTCAGGTGAGAAATTGCAAACGTCGAGCAATTGCTCAGAGATGAAAAGTGCCAGCACTGAAAGCTCTTGCTAGCCAGCACCCTTCCTTGGAAGCACTTTTGTAGGCCTAAGAACAGTGGGGCTCTGGGCTTCTCTAGCCACCTCATCTTCTGCTCATCCTCTCGCGCACTCTAAAGAGAGCTCAGGTGAGAAATTGCAAACGTTGAGCAATTGCTCAGAGATGAAAAGTGCCAGCACTGAAAGCTGTTGCTAGCCAGCACCCTTCCTTGGAAGCGCTTTTGTAGGCCTAAGAACACTGGGGCTCTGGGCTTCTCTAGCCACCTCATCTTCTGCTCATCCTCTCGCGCACTCTAAAGAGAGCTCAGGTGAGAAATTGCAAACGTCGAGCAATTGCTCAGAGATGAAAAGTGCCAGCACTGAAAGCTGTTGCTAGCCAGCACCCTTCCTTGGAAGCGCTTTCACAGGCGCAGCAACACTGGGGCTTTGCGCTTCTCTACCCACCAAACGTCACGGTCCTTCTCTTTCCGTCTCGTAGACACGAGCTGAGAAATTGCAAACGTCGAGCAATTGCTCAGAGAGGAAAAGCGCCAGCACTGAAAGCTGTTGCTAGCCAGCAGCCTTCCTTGGAAGTGCTTTTGTAGGCCTAAGAACACTGGGGCTCTGGGCTTCTCTAGACACCTAATCTTCTGCTCATCCTTTCGTGCACTCTAAAGAGAGCTCAGGTGAGAAATTGCAAACGTCGAGCAATTGCTCAGAGATGAAAAGTGCCAGCACTGAAAGCTGTTGCTAGCCAGCACCCTTCCTTGGAAGCGCTTTCACAGGCGCAGTAACACTGGGGCTTTGCGCTTCTCTAGCCACCAAACGTCACGGTCCTTCTCTTTCCGTCTCGTAGACACGAGCTGAGAAATTGCAAACGTCGAGCAATTGCTCAGAGATGAAAAGTGCCAGCACTGAAAGCTGTTGCTAGCCAGCACCCTTCCTTGGAAGCGCTTTTGTAGGCCTAAGAACACTGGGGCTCTGGGCTTCTCTAGCCACCTAATCTTCTGCTCATCCTCTCGCGCACTCTGAAGAGAGCTCAGGTGAGAAATTGCAAACGTCGAGCAATTGCTCAGAGATGAAAAGTGCCAGCACTGAAAGCTCTTGCTAGCCAGCACCCTTCCTTGGAAGCGCTTTCACAGGCGCAGTAACACTGGGGCTTTGTGCTTCTCTAGCCACCAAACGTCACGGTCCTTCTCTTTCCGTCTCGTAGACACGAGCTGAGAAATTGCAAACGTCGAGCAATTGCTCTGAGATGAAAAGTGCCAGCACTGAAAGCTGTTGCTAGCCAGCACCCTTCCTTGGAAGCGCTTTCACAGGCGCAGTAACACTGGGGCTTTGCGCTTCTCTAGCCATCAAAAGTCACGGTCACTATCTCTCCGTCTCCTAGACTCGAGCTGAGAAATTGCAAACGTCGATCAATTGCTCAGAGATGAAAAGTGCCAGCACTGAAAGCTCTTGCTAGCCAGCACCCTTCCTTGGAAGCGCTTTTGTAGGCCTAAGAACACTGGGGCTCTGGGCTTCTCTAGCCACCTAATCTTGTGCTCATCCTCTCGCGCACTCTAAAGAGAGCTCAGGTGAGAAATTGCAAACGTCCAGCAATTGCTCAGAGATGAAAAGTGCCAGCACTGAAAGCTCTTGCTAGCCAGCACCCTTCCTTGGAAGCACTTTTGTAGGCCTAAGAACACTGGGGCTCTGGGCTTCTCTAGCCACCTCATCTTCTGCTCATCCTCTCGCGCACTCTAAAGAGAGCTCAGGTGAGAAATTGCAAACGTTGAGCAATTGCTCAGAGATGAAAAGTGCCAGCACTGAAAGCTGTTGCTAGCCAGCACCCTTCCTTGGAAGCGCTTTCACAGGCGCTGTAACACTGGGGCTTTGCGCTTCTCTAGCCACCAAACGTCACGGTCCTTCTCTTTCCGTCTCGTAGACACGAGCTGAGAAATTGCAAACGTCGAGCAATTGCTCAGAGATGAAAAGTGCCAGCACTGAAAGCTGTTGCTAGCCAGCACCCTTCCTTGGAAGCGCTTTTGTAGGCCTAAGAACACTGGGGCTCTGGGCTTCTCTAGCCACCTCATCTTCTGCTCATCCTCTCGCGCACTCTAAAGAGAGCTCAGGTGAGAAATTGCAAACGTCGAGCAATTGCTCAGAGATGAAAAGTGCCAGCACTGAAAGCTGTTGCTAGCCAGCACCCTTCCTTGGAAGCGCTTTCACAGGCGCTGTAACACTGGGGCTTTGCGCTTCTCTAGCCACCAAACGTCACGGTCCTTCTCTTTCCGTCTCGTAGACACGAGCTGAGAAATTGCAAACGTCGAGCAATTGCTCAGAGATGAAAAGTGCCAGCACTGAAAGCTGTTGCTAGCCAGCACCCTTCCTTGGAAGCGCTTTTGTAGGCCTAAGAACACTGGGGCTCTGGGCTTCTCTAGCCACCTCATCTTCTGCTCATCCTCTCGCGCACTCTAAAGAGAGCTCAGGTGAGAAATTGCAAACGTCGAGCAATTGCTCAGAGATGAAAAGTGCCAGCACTGAAAGCTGTTGCTAGCCAGCACCCTTCCTTGGAAGCGCTTTCACAGGCGCAGCAACACTGGCGCTTTGCGCTTCTCTAGCCACCAAACGTCACGGTCCTTCTCTTTCCGTCTCGTAGACACGAGCTGAGAAATTGCAAACGTCGAGCAATTGCTCAGAGATGAAAAGTGCCAGCACTGAAAGCTGTTGCTAGCCAGCACCCTTCCTTGGAAGCGCTTTTGTAGGCCTAAGAACAGTGGGGCTCTGGGCTTCTCTAGCCACCTCATCTTCTGCTCATCCTCTCGCGCACTCTAAAGAGAGCTCAGGTGAGAAATTGCAAACGTCGAGCAATTGCTCAGAGATGAAAAGTGCCAGCACTGAAAGCTGTTGCTAGCCAGCACCCTTCCTTGGAAGCGCTTTCACAGGCGCAGCAACACTGGCGCTTTGCGCTTCTCTAGCCACCAAACGTCACGGTCCTTCTCTTTCCGTCTCGTAGACACGAGCTGAGAAATTGCAAACGTCGAGCAATTGCTCAGAGATGAAAAGCGCCAGCACTGAAAGCTGTTGCTAGCCAGCAGCCTTCCTTGGAAGTGCTTTTGTAGGCCTAAGAACACTGGGGCTCTGGGCTTCTCTAGACACCTAATCTTCTGCTCATCCTTTCGTGCACTCTAAAGAGAGCTCAGGTGAGAAATTGCAAACGTCGAGCAATTGCTCAGAGATGAAAAGTGCCAGCACTGAAAGCTGTTGCTAGCCAGCACCCTTCCTTGGAAGCGCTTTCACAGGCGCAGTAACACTGGGGCTTTGCGCTTCTCTAGCCACCAAAGGTCACGGTCCTTCTCTTTCCGTCTCGTAGACACGAGCTGAGAAATTGCAAACGTCGAGCAATTGCTCAGAGATGAAAAGTGCCAGCACTGAAAGCTGTTGCTAGCCAGCACCCTTCCTTGGAAGCGCTTTTGTAGGCCTAAGAACACTGGGGCTCTGGGCTTCTCTAGCCACCTAATCTTCTGCTCATCCTCTCGCGCACTCTGAAGAGAGCTCAGGTGAGAAATTGCAAACGTCGAGCAATTGCTCAGAGATGAAAAGTGCCAGCACTGAAAGCTCTTGCTAGCCAGCACCCTTCCTTGGAAGCACTTTTGTAGGCCTAAGAACACTGGGGCTCTGGGCTTCTCTAGCCACCTCATCTTCTGCTCATCCTCTCGCGCACTCTAAAGAGAGCTCAGGTGAGAAATTGCAAACGTTGAGCAATTGCTCAGAGATGAAAAGTGCCAGCACTGAAAGCTGTTGCTAGCCAGCACCCTTCCTTGGAAGCGCTTTCACAGGCGCTGTAACACTGGGGCTTTGCGCTTCTCTAGCCACCAAACGTCACGGTCCTTCTCTTTCCGTCTCGTAGACACGAGCTGAGAAATTGCAAACGTCCAGCAATTGCTCAGAGATGAAAAGTGCCAGCACTGAAAGCTGTTGCTAGCCAGCACCCTTCCTTGGAAGCGCTTTTGTAGGCCTAAGAACACTGGGGCTCTGGGCTTCTCTAGCCACCTCATCTTCTGCTCATCCTCTCGCGCACTCTAAAGAGAGCTCAGGTGAGAAATTGCAAACGTCGAGCAATTGCTCAGAGATGAAAAGTGCCAGCACTGAAAGCTCTTGCTAGCCAGCACCCTTCCTTGGAAGCGCTTTCACAGGCGCAGCAACACTGGGGCTTTGCGCTTCTCTACCCACCAAACGTCACGGTCCTTCTCTTTCCGTCTCGTAGACACGAGCTGAGAAATTGCAAACGTCGAGCAATTGCTCAGAGAGGAAAAGCGCCAGCACTGAAAGCTGTTGCTAGCCAGCAGCCTTCCTTGGAAGTGCTTTTGTAGGCCTAAGAACACTGGGGCTCTGGGCTTCTCTAGACACCTAATCTTCTGCTCATCCTTTCGTGCACTCTAAAGAGAGCTCAGGTGAGAAATTGCAAACGTCGAGCAATTGCTCAGAGATGAAAAGTGCCAGCACTGAAAGCTGTTGCTAGCCAGCACCCTTCCTTGGAAGCGCTTTCACAGGCGCAGTAACACTGGGGCTTTGCGCTTCTCTAGCCACCAAACGTCACGGTCCTTCTCTTTCCGTCTCGTAGACACGAGCTGAGAAATTGCAAACGTCGAGCAATTGCTCAGAGATGAAAAGTGCCAGCACTGAAAGCTGTTGCTAGCCAGCACCCTTCCTTGGAAGCGCTTTTGTAGGCCTAAGAACAGTGGGGCTCTGGGCTTCTCTAGCCACCTAATCTTCTGCTCATCCTCTCGCGCACTCTAAAGAGAGCTCAGGTGAGAAATTGCAAACGTCGAGCAATTGCTCAGAGATGAAAAGTGCCAGCACTGAAAGCTGTTGCTAGCCAGCACCCTTCCTTGGAAGTGCTTTCACAGGCGCAGCAACACTGGCGCTTTGCGCTTCTCTAGCCACCAAACGTCACGGTCCTTCTCTTTCCGTCTCGTAGACACGAGCTGAGAAATTGCAAACGTCGAGCAATTGCTCAGAGATGAAAAGTGCCAGCACTGAAAGCTGTTGCTAGCCAGCACCCTTCCTTGGAAGCGCTTTTGTAGGCCTAAGAAGACTGGGGCTCTGGGCTTCTCTAGCCACCTAATCTTCTGCTCATCCTCTCGCGCACTCTAAAGAGAGCTCAGGTGAGAAATTGCAAACATCGAGCAATTGCTCAGAGATGAAAAGTGCCAGCACTGAAAGCTGTTGCTAGCCAGCACCCTTCCTTGGAAGCGCTTTCACAGGCGCAGCAACACTGGGGCTTTGCGCTTCTCTAGCCACCAAACGTCATGGTCCTTCTCTTTCCGTCTCGTAGACACGAGCTGAAAAATTGCAAACGTCGAGCAATTGCTCAGAGATGAAAAGTGCCAGCACTGAAAGCTGTTGCTAGCCAGCACCCTTCCTTGGAAGCGCTTTTGTAGGCCTAAGAACAGTGGGGCTCTGGGCTTCTCTAGCCACCTAATCTTCTGCTCATCTGCTCGCGCACTCTAAAGAGAGCTCAGGTGAGAAATTGCAAACGTCGAGCAATTGCTCAGAGATGAAAAGTGCCAGCACTGAAAGCTGTTGCTAGCCAGCACCCTTCCTTGGAAGCGCTTTTGTAGGCCTAAGAACACTGGGGCTCTGGGCTTCTCTAGCCACCTCATCTTCTGCTCATCCTCTCGCGCACTCTAAAGAGAGCTCAGGTGAGAAATTGCAAATGTCCAGCAATTGCTCAGAGATGAAAAGTGCCAGCACTGAAAGCTGTTGCTAGCCAGCAGCCTTCCTTGGAAGCGCTTTCACAGGCGCAGTAACACTGGGGCTTTGTGCTTCTCTACCCACCAAAAGTCACGGTCACTATCTTTCCGTCTCGTAGACACGAGCTGAGAAATTGCAAACGTCGATCAATTGCTCAGAGATGAAAAGTGCCAGCACTGAAAGCTGTTGCTAGCCAGCACCCTTCCTTGGAAGCGCTTTTGTAGGCCTAAGCACACTGGGGCTCTGGGCTTCTCTAGCCACCTCATCTTCTGCTCATCCTCTCGCGCACTCTGAAGAGAGCTCAGGTGAGAAATTGCAAACGTCGAGCAATTGCTCAGAGATGAAAAGTGCCAGCACTGAAAGCTGTTGCTAGCCAGCACCCTTCCTTGGAAGCGCTTTTGTAGGCCTAAGAACACTGGGGCTCTGGGCTTCTCTAGCCACCTAATCTTCTGCTCATCCTCTCGCGCACTCTAAAGAGAGCTCAGGTGAGAAATTGCAAACGTCGAGCAATTGCTCAGAGATGAAAAGTGCCAGCACTGAAAGCTGTTGCTAGCCAGCACCCTTCCTTGGAAGCGCTTTCACAGGCGCAGCAACACTGGGGCTTTGCGCTTCTCTACCCACCAAACGTCACGGTCCTTCTCTTTCCGTCTCGTAGACACGAGGTGAGAAATTGCAAACGTCGAGCAATTGCTCAGAGATGAAAAGTGCCAGCACTGAAAGCTGTTGCTAGCCAGCACCCTTCCTTGGAAGCGCTTTCACAGGCGCTGTAACACTGGGGCTTTGCGCTTCTCTAGCCACCAAACGTCACGGTCCTTCTCTTTCCGTCTCGTAGACACGAGCTGAGAAATTGCAAACGTCGAGCAATTGCTCAGAGATGAAAAGTGCCAGCACTGAAAGCTGTTGCTAGCCAGCACCCTTCCTTGGAAGCGCTTTTGTAGGCCTAAGAACACTGGGGCTCTGGGCTTCTCTAGCCACCTCATCTTCTGCTCATCCTCTCGCGCACTCTAAAGAGAGCTCAGGTGAGAAATTGCAAACGTCGAGCAATTGCTCAGAGATGAAAAGTGCCAGCACTGAAAGCTGTTGCTAGCCAGCACCCTTCCTTGGAAGCGCTTTCACAGGCGCTGTAACACTGGGGCTTTGCGCTTCTCTAGCCACCAAACGTCACGGTCCTTCTCTTTCCGTCTCGTAGACACGAGCTGAGAAATTGCAAACGTCGAGCAATTGCTCAGAGATGAAAAGTGCCAGCACTGAAAGCTGTTGCTAGCCAGCACCCTTCCTTGGAAGCGCTTTTGTAGGCCTAAGAACACTGGGGCTCTGGGCTTCTCTAGCCACCTCATCTTCTGCTCATCCTCTCGCGCACTCTAAAGAGAGCTCAGGTGAGAAATTGCAAACGTCGAGCAATTGCTCAGAGATGAAAAGTGCCAGCACTGAAAGCTGTTGCTAGCCAGCACCCTTCCTTGGAAGCGCTTTCACAGGCGCAGCAACACTGGCGCTTTGCGCTTCTCTAGCCACCAAACGTCACGGTCCTTCTCTTTCCGTCTCGTAGACACGAGCTGAGAAATTGCAAACGTCGAGCAATTGCTCAGAGATGAAAAGTGCCAGCACTGAAAGCTGTTGCTAGCCAGCACCCTTCCTTGGAAGCGCTTTTGTAGGCCTAAGAACAGTGGGGCTCTGGGCTTCTCTAGCCACCTCATCTTCTGCTCATCCTCTCGCGCACTCTAAAGAGAGCTCAGGTGAGAAATTGCAAACGTCGAGCAATTGCTCAGAGATGAAAAGTGCCAGCACTGAAAGCTGTTGCTAGCCAGCACCCTTCCTTGGAAGCGCTTTCACAGGCGCAGCAACACTGGCGCTTTGCGCTTCTCTAGCCACCAAACGTCACGGTCCTTCTCTTTCCGTCTCGTAGACACGAGCTGAGAAATTGCAAACGTCGAGCAATTGCTCAGAGATGAAAAGCGCCAGCACTGAAAGCTGTTGCTAGCCAGCAGCCTTCCTTGGAAGTGCTTTTGTAGGCCTAAGAACACTGGGGCTCTGGGCTTCTCTAGACACCTAATCTTCTGCTCATCCTTTCGTGCACTCTAAAGAGAGCTCAGGTGAGAAATTGCAAACGTCGAGCAATTGCTCAGAGATGAAAAGTGCCAGCACTGAAAGCTGTTGCTAGCCAGCAGCCTTCCTTGGAAGCGCTTTCACAGGCGCAGTAACACTGGGGCTTTGCGCTTCTCTAGCCACCAAACGTCACGGTCCTTCTCTTTCCGTCTCGTAGACACGAGCTGAGAAATTGCAAACGTCGAGCAATTGCTCAGAGATGAAAAGTGCCAGCACTGAAAGCTGTTGCTAGCCAGCACCCTTCCTTGGAAGCGCTTTTGTAGGCCTAAGAACACTGGGGCTCTGGGCTTCTCTAGCCACCTAATCTTCTGCTCATCCTCTCGCGCACTCTGAAGAGAGCTCAGGTGAGAAATTGCAAACGTCGAGCAATTGCTCAGAGATGAAAAGTGCCAGCACTGAAAGCTCTTGCTAGCCAGCACCCTTCCTTGGAAGCACTTTTGTAGGCCTAAGAACACTGGGGCTCTGGGCTTCTCTAGCCACCTCATCTTCTGCTCATCCTCTCGCGCACTCTAAAGAGAGCTCAGGTGAGAAATTGCAAACGTTGAGCAATTGCTCAGAGATGAAAAGTGCCAGCACTGAAAGCTGTTGCTAGCCAGCACCCTTCCTTGGAAGCGCTTTCACAGGCGCTGTAACACTGGGGCTTTGCGCTTCTCTAGCCACCAAACGTCACGGTCCTTCTCTTTCCGTCTCGTAGACACGAGCTGAGAAATTGCAAACGTCCAGCAATTGCTCAGAGATGAAAAGTGCCAGCACTGAAAGCTGTTGCTAGCCAGCACCCTTCCTTGGAAGCGCTTTTGTAGGCCTAAGAACACTGGGGCTCTGGGCTTCTCTAGCCACCTCATCTTCTGCTCATCCTCTCGCGCACTCTAAAGAGAGCTCAGGTGAGAAATTGCAAACGTCGAGCAATTGCTCAGAGATGAAAAGTGCCAGCACTGAAAGCTGTTGCTAGCCAGCACCCTTCCTTGGAAGCGCTTTCACAGGCGCAGCAACACTGGGGCTTTGCGCTTCTCTACCCACCAAACGTCACGGTCCTTCTCTTTCCGTCTCGTAGACACGAGCTGAGAAATTGCAAACGTCGAGCAATTGCTCAGAGAGGAAAAGCGCCAGCACTGAAAGCTGTTGCTAGCCAGCAGCCTTCCTTGGAAGTGCTTTTGTAGGCCTAAGAACACTGGGGCTCTGGGCTTCTCTAGACACCTAATCTTCTGCTCATCCTTTCGTGCACTCTAAAGAGAGCTCAGGTGAGAAATTGCAAACGTCGAGCAATTGCTCAGAGATGAAAAGTGCCAGCACTGAAAGCTGTTGCTAGCCAGCACCCTTCCTTGGAAGCGCTTTCACAGGCGCAGTAACACTGGGGCTTTGCGCTTCTCTAGCCACCAAACGTCACGGTCCTTCTCTTTCCGTCTCGTAGACACGAGCTGAGAAATTGCAAACGTCGAGCAATTGCTCAGAGATGAAAAGTGCCAGCACTGAAAGCTGTTGCTAGCCAGCACCCTTCCTTGGAAGCGCTTTTGTAGGCCTAAGAACACTGGGGCTCTGGGCTTCTCTAGCCACCTAATCTTCTGCTCATCCTCTCGCGCACTCTAAAGAGAGCTCAGGTGAGAAATTGCAAACGTCGAGCAATTGCTCAGAGATGAAAAGTGCCAGCACTGAAAGCTGTTGCTAGCCAGCACCCTTCCTTGGAAGTGCTTTCACAGGCGCAGCAACACTGGCGCTTTGCGCTTCTCTAGCCACCAAACGTCACGGTCCTTCTCTTTCCGTCTCGTAGACACGAGCTGAGAAATTGCAAACGTCGAGCAATTGCTCAGAGATGAAAAGTGCCAGCACTGAAAGCTGTTGCTAGCCAGCACCCTTCCTTGGAAGCGCTTTTGTAGGCCTAAGAAGACTGGGGCTCTGGGCTTCTCTAGCCACCTAATCTTCTGCTCATCCTCTCGCGCACTCTAAAGAGAGCTCAGGTGAGAAATTGCAAACGTCGAGCAATTGCTCAGAGATGAAAAGTGCCAGCACTGAAAGCTGTTGCTAGCCAGCACCCTTCCTTGGAAGCGCTTTCACAGGCGCAGCAACACTGGGGCTTTGCGCTTCTCTACCCACCAAACGTCACGGTCCTTCTCTTTCCGTCTCGTAGACACGAGCTGAAAAATTGCAAACGTCGAGCAATTGCTCAGAGAGGAAAAGTGCCAGCACTGAAAGCTGTTGCTAGCCAGCACCCTTCCTTGGAAGCGCTTTTGTAGGCCTAAGAACAGTGGGGCTCTGGGCTTCTCTAGCCACCTAATCTTCTGCTCATCTGCTCGCGCACTCTAAAGAGAGCTCAGGTGAGAAATTGCAAACGTCGAGCAATTGCTCAGAGATGAAAAGTGCCAGCACTGAAAGCTGTTGCTAGCCAGCACCCTTCCTTGGAAGCGCTTTTGTAGGCCTAAGAACACTGGGGCTCTGGGCTTCTCTAGCCACCTCATCTTCTGCTCATCCTCTCGCGCACTCTAAAGAGAGCTCAGGTGAGAAATTGCAAATGTCCAGCAATTGCTCAGAGATGAAAAGTGCCAGCACTGAAAGCTGTTGCTAGCCAGCAGCCTTCCTTGGAAGCGCTTTCACAGGCGCAGTAACACTGGGGCTTTGTGCTTCTCTACCCACCAAAAGTCACGGTCACTATCTTTCCGTCTCGTAGACACGAGCTGAGAAATTGCAAACGTCGATCAATTGCTCAGAGATGAAAAGTGCCAGCACTGAAAGCTGTTGCTAGCCAGCACCCTTCCTTGGAAGCGCTTTTGTAGGCCTAAGCACACTGGGGCTCTGGGCTTCTCTAGCCACCTCATCTTCTGCTCATCCTCTCGCGCACTCTGAAGAGAGCTCAGGTGAGAAATTGCAAACGTCGAGCAATTGCTCAGAGATGAAAAGTGCCAGCACTGAAAGCTGTTGCTAGCCAGCACCCTTCCTTGGAAGCGCTTTTGTAGGCCTAAGAACACTGGGGCTCTGGGCTTCTCTAGCCACCTAATCTTCTGCTCATCCTCTCGCGCACTCTAAAGAGAGCTCAGGTGAGAAATTGCAAACGTCGAGCAATTGCTCAGAGATGAAAAGTGCCAGCACTGAAAGCTGTTGCTAGCCAGCACCCTTCCTTGGAAGCGCTTTCACAGGCGCAGCAACACTGGGGCTTTGCGCTTCTCTACCCACCAAACGTCACGGTCCTTCTCTTTCCGTCTCGTAGACACGAGGTGAGAAATTGCAAACGTCGAGCAATTGCTCAGAGATGAAAAGTGCCAGCACTGAAAGCTGTTGCTAGCCAGCACCCTTCCTTGGAAGCGCTTTTGTAGCCCTAAGAACACGGGGGCTGTGGGCTTCTCTAGCCACCTCATCTTCTGCTCATCCTCTCGCGCACTCTGAAGAGAGCTCAGGGGAGAAATTGCAAACGTTGAGCAATTGCTCAGAGATGAAAAGTGCCAGCACTGAAAGCTGTTGCTAGCCAGCACCCTTCCTTGGAAGCGCTTTCACAGGCGCAGCAACACTGGGGCTTTGCGCTTCTCTAGCCACCAAACGTCACGGTCATTCTCTTTCCGTCTCGTAGACACGAGCTGAGAAATTGCAAACGTCGAGCAATTGCTCAGAGATGAAAAGTGCCAGCACTGAAAGCTCTTGCTAGCCAGCACCCTTCCTTGGAAGCGCTTTTGTAGGCCTAAGAACACTGGGGCTCTGGGCTTCTCTAGCCACCTAATATTCTGCTCATCCTCTCGCGCACTCTGAAGAGAGCTCAGGTGAGAAATTGCAAACGTCGAGCAATTGCTCAGAGATGAAAAGTGCCAGCACTGAAAGCTGTTGCTAGCCAGCACCCTTCCTTGGAAGCGCTTTCACAGGCGCAGTAACACTGGGGCTTTGCGCTTCTCTACCCACCAAACGTCACGGTCACTATCTCTCCGTCTCGTAGACACGAGCTGAGAAATTGCAAACGTCCAGCAATTGCTCAGAGATGAAAAGTGCCAGCACTGAAAGCTGTTGCTAGCCAGCACCCTTCCTTGGAAGCGCTTTTGTAGGCCTAAGAACACTGGGGCTCTGGGCTTCTCTAGCCACCTCATCTTCTGCTCATCCTCTCGCGCACTCTGAAGAGAGCTCAGGTGAGAAATTGCAAACGTCGAGCAATTGCTCAGAGATGAAAAGTGCCAGCACTGAAAGCTGTTGCTAGCCAGCACCCTTCCTTGGAAGCGCTTTCACAGGCGCAGTAACACTGGGGCTTTGTGCTTCTCTAGCCACCAAACGTCACGGTCCTTCTCTTTCCGTCTCGTAGACACGAGCTGAGAAATTGCAAACGTCGAGCAATTGCTCCGAGATGAAAAGTGCCAGCACTGAAAGCTGTTGCTAGCCAGCACCCTTCCTTGGAAGCGCTTTCACAGGCGCAGTAACACTGGGGCTTTGCGCTTCTCTAGCCACCAAAAGTCACGGTCACTATCTCTCCGTCTCCTAGACTCGAGCTGAGAAATTGCAAACGTCGATCAATTGCTCAGAGATGAAAAGTGCCAGCACTGAAAGCTGTTGCTAGCCAGCACCCTTCCTTGGAAGCGCTTTTGTAGGCCTAAGAACAGTGGGGCTCTGGGCTTCTCTAGCCACCTCATCTTCTGCTCATCCTCTCGCGCACTCTAAAGAGAGCTCAGGTGAGAAATTGCAAACGTCCAGCAATTGCTCCGAGATGAAAAGTGCCAGCACTGAAAGCTGTTGCTAGCCAGCACCCTTCCTTGGAAGTGCTTTCACAGGCGCAGCAACACTGGGGCTTTGTGCTTCTCTACCCACCAAACGTCACGGTCACTATCTCTCCGTCTCGTAGACACGAGCTGAGAAATTGCAAACGTCGAGCAATTGCTCAGAGATGAAAAGTGCCAGCACTGAAAGCTGTTGCTAGCCAGCCCCCTTCCTTGGAAGTGCTTTTGTAGGCCTAAGAACACTGGGGCTCTGGGCTTCTCTAGACACCTAACCTTCTGCTCATCCTTTCATGCACTCTAAAGAGAGCTCAGGGGAGAAATTGCAAACGTCCAGCAATTGCTCAGAGATGAAAAGTGCCAGCACTGAAAGCTGTTGCTAGCCAGCCCCCTTCCTTGGAAGCGCTTTCACAGGCGCAGTAACACTGGGGCTTTGCGCTTCTCTACCCACCAAAAGTCACGGTCCTTCTCTTTCCGTCTCGTAGACACGAGCTGAGAAATTGCAAACGTCGAGCAATTGCTCAGAGATGAAAAGTGCCAGCACTGAAAGCTGTTGCTAGCCAGCACCCTTCCTTGGAAGCGCTTTTGTAGCCCTTAGAACAGTGGGGCTCTGGGCTTCTCTAGCCACCTAATCTTCTGCTCATCCTCTCGCGCACTCTAAAGAGAGCTCAGGTGAGAAATTGCAAACGTCGAGCAATTGCTCCGAGATGAAAAGTGCCAGCACTGAAAGCTCTTGCTAGCCAGCACCCTTCCTTGGAAGCACTTTTGTAGGCCTAAGAACACTGGGGCTCTGGGCTTCTCTAGCCACCTCATCTTCTGCTCATCCTCTCGCGCACTCTAAAGAGAGCTCAGGTGAGAAATTGCAAACGTCGAGCAATTGCTCAGAGATGAAAAGTGCCAGCACTGAAAGCTGTTGCTAGCCAGCACCCTTCCTTGGAAGCGCTTTCACAGGCGCAGCAACACTGGCGCTTTGCGCTTCTCTAGCCACCAAACGTCACGGTCCTTCTCTTTCCGTCTCGTAGACACGAGCTGAGAAATTGCAAACGTCGAGCAATTGCTCAGAGAGGAAAAGCGCCAGCACTGAAAGCTGTTGCTAGCCAGCAGCCTTCCTTGGAAGTGCTTTTGTAGGCCTAAGAACACTGGGGCTCTGGGCTTCTCTAGACACCTAATCTTCTGCTCATCCTTTCGTGCACTCTAAAGAGAGCTCAGGTGAGAAATTGCAAACGTCGAGCAATTGCTCAGAGATGAAAAGTGCCAGCACTGAAAGCTGTTGCTAGCCAGCACCCTTCCTTGGAAGCGCTTTCACAGGCGCAGTAACACTGGGGCTTTGCGCTTCTCTAGCCACCAAACGTCACGGTCCTTCTCTTTCCGTCTCGTAGACACGAGCTGAGAAATTGCAAACGTCCAGCAATTGCTCAGAGATGAAAAGTGCCAGCACTGAAAGCTGTTGCTAGCCAGCACCCTTCCTTGGAAGCGCTTTTGTAGGCCTAAGAACACTGGGGCTCTGGGCTTCTCTAGCCACCTAATCTTCTGCTCATCCTCTCGCGCACTCTGAAGAGAGCTCAGGTGAGAAATTGCAAACGTCGAGCAATTGCTCAGAGATGAAAAGTGCCAGCACTGAAAGCTCTTGCTAGCCAGCACCCTTCCTTGGAAGCGCTTTCACAGGCGCAGTAACACTGGGGCTTTGTGCTTCTCTAGCCACCAAACGTCACGGTCCTTCTCTTTCCGTCTCGTAGACACGAGCTGAGAAATTGCAAACGTCGAGCAATTGCTCCGAGATGAAAAGTGCCAGCACTGAAAGCTGTTGCTAGCCAGCACCCTTCCTTGGAAGCGCTTTCACAGGCGCAGTAACACTGGGGCTTTGCGCTTCTCTAGCCATCAAAAGTCACGGTCACTATCTCTCCGTCTCCTAGACTCGAGCTGAGAAATTGCAAACGTCGATCAATTGCTCAGAGATGAAAAGTGCCAGCACTGAAAGCTCTTGCTAGCCAGCACCCTTCCTTGGAAGCGCTTTTGTAGGCCTAAGAACACTGGGGCTCTGGGCTTCTCTAGCCACCTAATCTTGTGCTCATCCTCTCGCGCACTCTAAAGAGAGCTCAGGTGAGAAATTGCAAACGTCCAGCAATTGCTCAGAGATGAAAAGTGCCAGCACTGAAAGCTGTTGCTAGCCAGCAGCCTTCCTTGGAAGCGCTTTCACAGGCGCAGCAACACTGGGGCTTTGTGCTTCTCTACCCACCAAACGTCACGGTCACTATCTCTCCGTCTCGTAGACACGAGCTGAGAGATTGCAAACGTCGAGCAATTGCTCAGAGATGAAAAGTGCCAGCACTGAAAGCTGTTGCTAGCCAGCACCCTTCCTTGGAAGTGCTTTTGTAGGCCTAAGAACACTGGGGCTCTGGGCTTCTCTAGACACCTAACCTTCTGCTCATCCTTTCATGCACTCTAAAGAGAGCTCAGGTGAGAAATTGCAAACGTTGAGCAATTGCTCAGAGATGAAAAGTGCCAGCACTGAAAGCTGTTGCTAGCCAGCACCCTTCCTTGGAAGCGCTTTCACAGGCGCAGTAACACTGGGGCTTTGCGCTTCTCTACCCACCAAAAGTCACGGTCCTTCTCTTTCCGTCTCGTAGACACGAGCTGAGAAATTGCAAACGTCGATCAATTGCTCAGAGATGAAAAGTGCCAGCACTGAAAGCTGTTGCTAGCCAGCACCCTTCCTTGGAAGCGCTTTTGTAGCCCTTATAACAGTGGGGCTCTGGGCTTCTCTAGCCACCTAATCTTCTGCTCATCCTCTCGCGCACTCTAAAGAGAGCTCAGGTGAGAAATTGCAAACGTCGAGCAATTGCTCGGAGATGAAAAGTGCCAGCACTGAAAGCTCTTGCTAGCCAGCACCCTTCCTTGGAAGCACTTTTGTAGGCCTAAGAACACTGGGGCTCTGGGCTTCTCTAGCCACCTCATCTTCTGCTCATCCTCTCGCGCACTCTAAAGAGAGCTCAGGTGAGAAATTGCAAACGTCCAGCAATTGCTCAGAGATGAAAAGTGCCAGCACTGAAAGCTGTTGCTAGCCAGCACCCTTCCTTGGAAGCGCTTTCACAGGCGCTGTAACACTGGGGATTTGCGCTTCTCTAGCCACCAAACGTCACGGTCCTTCTCTTTCCGTCTCGTAGACACGAGCTGAGAAATTGCAAACGTTGAGCAATTGCTCAGAGATGAAAAGTGCCAGCACTGAAAGCTGTTGCTAGCCAGCAGCCTTCCTTGGAAGCGCTTTTGTAGGCCTAAGAAGACTGGGGCTCTGGGCTTCTCTAGCCACCTCATCTTCTGCTCATCCTCTCGCGCACTCTAAAGAGAGCTCAGGTGAGAAATTGCAAACGTCGAGCAATTGCTCAGAGATGAAAAGTGCCAGCACTGAAAGCTGTTGCTAGCCAGCACCCTTCCTTGGAAGCGCTTTCACAGGCGCAGCAACACTGGGGCTTTGCGCTTCTCTAGCCACCAAACGTCACGGTCATTCTCTTTCCGTCTCGTAGACACGAGCTGAGAAATTGCAAACGTCGAGCAATTGCTCAGAGATGAAAAGTGCCAGCACTGGAAGCTGTTGCTAGCCAGCCCCCTTCCTTGGAAGTGCTTTTGTAGGCCTAAGAACACTGGGGCTCTGGGCTTCTCTAGCCACCTCATCTTCTGCTCATCCTCTCGCGCACTCTGAAGAGAGCTCAGGTGAGAAATTGCAAACGTCGAGCAATTGCTCAGAGATGAAAAGTGCCAGCACTGAAAGCTGTTGCTAGCCAGCACCCTTCCTTGGAAGCGCTTTCACAGGCGCAGTAACACTGGGGCTTTGTGCTTCTCTAGCCACCAAACGTCACGGTCACTATCTCTCCGTCTCGTAGACACGAGCTGAGAAATTGCAAACGTCGAGCAATTGCTCAGAGATGAAAAGTGCCAGCACTGAAAGCTGTTGCTAGCCAGCACCCTTCCTTGGAAGCGCTTTCACAGGCACAGTAACACTGGGGCTTTGCGCTTCTCTAGCCACCAAACATCACGGTCCTTCTCTTTCCGTCTCGTAGACACGAGCTGAGAAATTGCAAACGTCGATCAATTGCTCAGAGAGGAAAAGTGCCAGCACTGAAAGCTGTTGCTAGCCAGCACCCTTCCTTGGAAGCGCTTTTGTAGGCCTAAGAACACTGGGGCTCTGGGCTTCTCTAGCCACCTCATCTTCTGCTCATCCTCTCGCGCACTTTAAAGAGAGCTCAGGTGACAAATTGCAAACGTCGAGCAATTGCTCAGAGATGAAAAGTGCCAGCACTGAAAGCTGTTGCTAGCCAGCACCCTTCCTTGGAAGCGCTTTCACAGGCGCAGCAACACTGGGGCTTTGCGCTTCTCTAGCCACCAAACGTCACGGTCCTTCTCTTTCCGTCTCGTAGACACGAGCTGAGAAATTGCAAACGTCAAGCAATTGCTCAGAGATGAAAAGTGCCAGCACTGAAAGCTGTTGCTAGCCAGCACCCTTCCTTGGAAGCGCTTTTGTAGGCCTAAGCACACTCGGGCTCTGGGCTTCTCTAGCCACCTCATCTTCTGCTCATCCTCTCGCGCACTCTAAAGAGAGCTCAGGTGAGAAATTGCAAACGTCGAGCAATTGCTCAGAGATGAAAAGTGCCAGCACTGAAAGCTGTTGCTAGCCAGCACCCTTCCTTGGAAGCGCTTTTGTAGGCCTAAGAACACTGGGGCTCTGGGCTTCTCTAGCCACCTCATCTTCTGCTCATCCTCTCGCGCACTCTAAAGAGAGCTCAGGTGAGAAATTGCAAACGTTGAGCAATTGCTCAGAGATGAAAAGTGCCAGCACTGAAAGCTGTTGCTAGCCAGCACCCTTCCTTGGAAGCGCTTTCACAGGCGCAGCAACAATGGGGCTTTGCGCTTCTCTAGCCTCCAAACGTCACGGTCCTTCTCTTTCCGTCTCGTAGACACGAGCTGAGAAATTGCAAACGTCGAGCAATTGCTCAGAGATGAAAAGTGCCAGCACTGAAAGCTGTTGCTAGCCAGCACCCTTCCTTGGAAGCGCTTTCACAGGCACAGTAACACTGGGGCTTTGCGCTTCTCTAGCCACCAAACGTCACGGTCACTATCTCTCCGTCTCGTAGACACGAGCTGAGAAATTGCAAAGGTCGAGCAATTGCTCAGAGATGAAAAGTGCCAGCACTGGAAGCTGTTGCTAGCCAGCACCCTTCCTTGGAAGCGCTTTTGTAGGCCTAAGAACACTGGGGCTCTGGGCTTCTCTAGCCACCTCATCTTCTGCTCATCCTCTCGTGCACTCTAAAGAGAGCTCAGGTGAGAAATTGCAAACGTCGAGCAATTGCTCAGAGATGAAAAGTGCCAGCACTGAAAGCTGTTGCTAGCCAGCACCCTTCCTTGGAAGCGCTTTCACAGGCGCAGCAACAATGGGGCTTTGCGCTTCTCTAGCCACCAAACGTCACGGTCCTTCTCTTTCCGTCTCGTAGACACGAGCTGAGAAATTGCAAACGTCGAGCAATTGCTCAGAGATGAAAAGTGCCAGCACTGAAAGCTGTTGCTAGCCAGCACCCTTCCTTGGAAGCGCTTTTGTAGGCCTAAGAACACTGGGGCTCTGGGCTTCTCTAGACACCTAACCTTCTGCTCATCCTTTCATGCACTCTAAAGAGAGCTCAGGTGAGAAATTGCAAACGTCGAGCAATTGCTCAGAGATGAAAAGTGCCAGCACTGAAAGCTGTTGCTAGCCAGCCCCCTTCCTTGGAAGCGCTTTCACAGGCGCAGTAACACTGGGGCTTTGCGCTTCTCTAGCCACCAAAAGTCACGGTCCTTCTCTTTCCGTCTCGTAGACACGAGCTGAGAAATTGCAAACGTCGAGCAATTGCTCAGAGAGGAAAAGTGCCAGCACTGAAAGCTGTTGCTAGCCAGCACCCTTCCTTGGAAGCGCTTTTGTAGCCCTTAGAACAGTGGGGCTCTGGGCTTCTCTAGCCACCTAATCTTCTGCTCATCCTCTCGCGCACTCTAAAGAGAGCTCAGGTGAGAAATTGCAAACGTCGAGCAATTGCTCAGAGATGAAAAGTGCCAGCACTGAAAGCTCTTGCTAGCCAGCACCCTTCCTTGGAAGCGCTTTTGTAGGCCTAAGAACACTGGGGCTCTGGGCTTCTCTAGCCACCTCATCTTCTGCTCATCCTCTCGCGCACTCTAAAGAGAGCTCAGGTGAGAAATTGCAAACGTCGAGCAATTGCTCAGAGATGAAAAGTGCCAGCACTGAAAGCTGTTGCTAGCCAGCACCCTTCCTTGGAAGTGCTTTCACAGGCGCAGTAACACTGGGGCTTTGCGCTTCTCTAGCCACCAAACGTCACGGTCCTTCTCTTTCCGTCTCGTAGACACGAGCTGAGAAATTGCAAACGTCGAGCAATTGCTCAGAGAGGAAAAGTGCCAGCACTGAAAGCTGTTGCTAGCCAGCACCCTTCCTTGGAAGCGCTTTTGTAGCCCTTAGAACAGTGGGGCTCTGGGCTTCTCTAGCCACCTAATCTTCTGCTCATCCTCTCGCGCACTCTAAAGAGAGCTCAGGTGAGAAATTGCAAACGTCGAGCAATTGCTCAGAGATGAAAAGTGCCAGCACTGAAAGCTCTTGCTAGCCAGCACCCTTCCTTGGAAGCACTTTTGTAGGCCTAAGAACACTGGGGCTCTGGGCTTCTCTAGCCACCTCATCTTCTGCTCATCCTCTCGCGCACTCTAAAGAGAGCTCAGGGGAGAAATTGCAAACGTCGAGCAATTGCTCAGAGATGAAAAGTGCCAGCACTGAAAGCTGTTGCTAGCCAGCAGCCTTCCTTGGAAGCGCTTTCACAGGCGCAGTAACACTGGGGCTTTGCGCTTCTCTAGCCATCAAAAGTCACGGTCACTATCTCTCCGTCTCCTAGACTCGAGCTGAGAAATTGCAAACGTTGAGCAATTGCTCAGAGATGAAAAGTGCCAGCACTGAAAGCTCTTGCTAGCCAGCACCCTTCCTTGGAAGCGCTTTTGTAGGCCTAAGAACACTGGGGCTCTGGGCTTCTCTAGACACCTAATCTTGTGCTCATCCTCTCGCGCACTCTAAAGAGAGCTCAGGTGAGAAATTGCAAACGTCCAGCAATTGCTCAGAGATGAAAAGTGCCAGCACTGAAAGCTGTTGCTAGCCAGCAGCCTTCCTTGGAAGCGCTTTCACAGGCGCAGCAACACTGGGGCTTTGTGCTTCTCTACCCACCAAACGTCACGGTCACTATCTCTCCGTCTCGTAGACACGAGCTGAGAAATTGCAAACGTCGATCAATTGCTCAGAGATGAAAAGTGCCAGCACTGAAAGCTGTTGCTAGCCAGCACCCTTCCTTGGAAGTGCTTTTGTAGGCCTAAGAACACTGGGGCTCTGGGCTTCTCTAGACACCTAACCTTCTGCTCATCCTTTCATGCACTCTAAAGAGAGCTCAGGTGAGAAATTGCAAACGTCGAGCAATTGCTCAGAGATGAAAAGTGCCAGCACTGAAAGCTGTTGCTAGCCAGCCCCCTTCCTTGGAAGCGCTTTCACAGGCGCAGTAACACTGGGGCTTTGCGCTTCTCTAGCCACCAAAAGTCACGGTCCTTCTCTTTCCGTCTCGTAGACACGAGCTGAGAAATTGCAAACGTCGAGCAATTGCTCAGAGAGGAAAAGTGCCAGCACTGAAAGCTCTTGCTAGCCAGCACCCTTCCTTGGAAGCACTTTTGTAGGCCTAAGAACACTGGGGCTCTGGGCTTCTCTAGCCACCTCATCTTCTGCTCATCCTCTCGCGCACTCTAAAGAGAGCTCAGGTGAGAAATTGCAAACGTCGAGCAATTGCTCAGAGATGAAAAGTGCCAGCACTGAAAGCTGTTGCTAGCCAGCACCCTTCCTTGGAAGCGCTTTCACAGGCACAGTAACACTGGGGCTTTGCGCTTCTCTAGCCACCAAACGTCACGGTCCTTCTCTTTCCGTCTCGTAGACACGAGCTGAGAAATTGCAAACGTCGAGCAATTGCTCAGAGATGAAAAGTGCCAGCACTGAAAGCTGTTGCTAGCCAGCACCCTTCCTTGGAAGCGCTTTTGTAGGCCTAAGAACACTGGGGCTCTGGGCTTCTCTAGCCACCTCATCTTCTGCTCATCCTCTCGCGCACTCTAAAGAGAGCTCAGGTGAGAAATTGCAAACGTCGAGCAATTGCTCAGAGATGAAAAGTGCCAGCACTGAAAGCTGTTGCTAGCCAGCACCCTTCCTTGGAAGCGCTTTCACAGGCGCAGCAACACTGGCGCTTTGCGCTTCTCTAGCCACCAAAGGTCACGGTCCTTCTCTTTCCGTCTCGTAGACACGAGCTGAGAAATTGCAAACGTCCAGCAATTGCTCAGAGATGAAAAGTGCCAGCACTGAAAGCTGTTGCTAGCCAGCCCCCTTCCTTGGAAGTGCTTTTGTAGGCCTAAGAACACTGGGGCTCTGGGCTTCTCTAGCCACCTCATCTTCTGCTCATCCTCTCGCGCACTCTGAAGAGAGCTCAGGTGAGAAATTGCAAACGTTGAGCAATTGCTCAGAGATGAAAAGTGCCAGCACTGAAAGCTGTTGCTAGCCAGCACCCTTCCTTGGAAGCGCTTTCACAGGCACAGTAACACTGGGGCTTTGCTCTTCTCTAGCCACCAAACGTCACGGTCACTATCTCTCCGTCTCGTAGACACGAGCTGAGAAATTGCAAACGTCGAGCAATTGCTCAGAGATGAAAAGTGCCAGCACTGAAAGCTGTTGCTAGCCAGCACCCTTCCTTGGAAGTGCTTTTGTAGGCCTAAGAAGACTGGGGCTCTGGGCTTCTCTAGATACCTAATCTTCTGCTCATCCTTTCGTGTACTCTAAAGAGAGCTCAGGTGAGAAATTGCAAACGTCGAGCAATTGCTCAGAGATGAAAAGTGCCAGCACTGAAAGCTGTTGCTAGCCAGCACCCTTCCTTGGAAGCGCTTTTGTAGGCCTAAAGAACACTGGGGCTCTGGGCTTCTCTAGCCACCAAACGTCACGGTCACTATCTCTCCGTCTCGTAGACACGAGCTGAGAAATTGCAAACGTCGAGCAATTGCTCAGAGATGAAAAGTGCCAGCACTGAAAGCTGTTGCTAGCCAGCACCCTTCCTTGGAAGCGCTTTCACAGGCACAGTAACACTGGGGCTTTGCGCTTCTCTAGCCACCAAACATCACGGTCATTCTCTTTCCGTCTCGTAGACACGAGCTGAGAAATTGCAAACGTCGATCAATTGCTCAGAGAGGAAAAGTGCCAGCACTGAAAGCTGTTGCTAGCCAGCACCCTTCCTTGGAAGCGCTTTTGTAGGCCTAAGAACACTGGGGCTCTGGGCTTCTCTAGCCACCTCATCTTCTGCTCATCCTCTCGCGCACTTTAAAGAGAGCTCAGGTGACAAATTGCAAACGTCGAGCAATTGCTCAGAGATGAAAAGTGCCAGCACTGAAAGCTGTTGCTAGCCAGCACCCTTCCTTGGAAGCGCTTTCACAGGCGCAGCAACACTGGGGCTTTGCGCTTCTCTAGCCACCAAACGTCACGGTCCTTCTCTTTCCGTCTCGTAGACACGAGCTGAGAAATTGCAAACGTCAAGCAATTGCTCAGAGATGAAAAGTGCCAGCACTGAAAGCTGTTGCTAGCCAGCACCCTTCCTTGGAAGCGCTTTTGTAGGCCTAAGCACACTCGGGCTCTGGGCTTCTCTAGCCACCTCATCTTCTGCTCATCCTCTCGCGCACTCTGAAGAGAGCTCAGGTGAGAAATTGCAAACGTCGAGCAATTGCTCAGAGATGAAAAGTGCCAGCACTGAAAGCTGTTGCTAGCCAGCACCCTTCCTTGGAAGCGCTTTTGTAGGCCTAAGAACACTGGGGCTCTGGGCTTCTCTAGCCACCTCATCTTCTGCTCATCCTCTCGCGCACTCTAAAGAGAGCTCAGGTGAGAAATTGCAAACGTTGAGCAATTGCTCAGAGATGAAAAGTGCCAGCACTGAAAGCTCTTGCTAGCCAGCACCCTTCCTTGGAAGCGCTTTCACAGGCGCAGCAACACTGGGGCTTTGCGCTTCTCTAGCCACCAAAGGTCACGGTCCTTCTCTTTCCGTCTCGTAGACACGAGCTGAGAAATTGCAAACGTCGAGCAATTGCTCAGAGATGAAAAGTGCCAGCACTGAAAGCTGTTGCTAGCCAGCACCCTTCCTTGGAAGCGCTTTCACAGGCACAGTAACACTGGGGCTTTGCGCTTCTCTAGCCACCAAACGTCACGGTCACTATCTCTCCGTCTCGTAGACACGAGCTGAGAAATTGCAAAGGTCGAGCAATTGCTCAGAGATGAAAAGTGCCAGCACTGGAAGCTGTTGCTAGCCAGCACCCTTCCTTGGAAGCGCTTTTGTAGGCCTAAGAACACTGGGGCTCTGGGCTTCTCTAGCCACCTCATCTTCTGCTCATCCTCTCGCGCACTCTAAAGAGAGCTCAGGTGAGAAATTGCAAACGTCGAGCAATTGCTCAGAGATGAAAAGTGCCAGCACTGAAAGCTGTTGCTAGCCAGCACCCTTCCTTGGAAGCGCTTTCACAGGCGCAGCAACACTGGGGCTTTGCGCTTCTCTAGCCACCAAACGTCACGGTCCTTCTCTTTCCGTCTCGTAGACACGAGCTGAGAAATTGCAAACGTCGAGCAATTGCTCAGAGAGGAAAAGTGCCAGCACTGAAAGCTGTTGCTAGCCAGCACCCTTCCTTGGAAGCGCTTTTGTAGCCCTTAGAACAGTGGGGCTCTGGGCTTCTCTAGCCACCTCATCTTCTGCTCATCCTCTCGCGCACTCTAAAGAGAGCTCAGGTGAGAAATTGCAAACGTCGAGCAATTGCTCAGAGATGAAAAGTGCCAGCACTGAAAGCTCTTGCTAGCCAGCACCCTTCCTTGGAAGCACTTTTGTAGGCCTAAGAACACTGGGGCTCTGGGCTTCTCTAGCCACCTCATCTTCTGCTCATCCTCTCGCGCACTCTAAAGAGAGCTCAGGTGAGAAATTGCAAACGTCGAGCAATTGCTCAGAGATGAAAAGTGCCAGCACTGAAAGCTGTTGCTAGCCAGCACCCTTCCTTGGAAGCGCTTTCACAGGCGCAGTAACACTGGGGCTTTGCGCTTCTCTAGCCACCAAACGTCACGGTCCTTCTCTTTCCGTCTCGTAGACACGAGCTGAGAAATTGCAAACGTCGAGCAATTGCTCAGAGATGAAAAGTGCCAGCACTGAAAGCTGTTGCTAGCCAGCACCCTTCCTTGGAAGCGCTTTTGTAGGCCTAAGAACACTGGGGCTCTGGGCTTCTCTAGCCACCTCATCTTCTGCTCATCCTCTCGCGCACTCTAAAGAGAGCTCAGGTGAGAAATTGCAAACGTCGAGCAATTGCTCCGAGATGAAAAGTGCCAGCACTGAAAGCTGTTGCTAGCCAGCACCCTTCCTTGGAAGCGCTTTCACAGGCGCAGCAACACTGGGGCTTTGCGCTTCTCTAGCCACCAAAGGTCACGGTCCTTCTCTTTCCGTCTCGTAGACACGAGCTGAGAAATTGCAAACGTCGAGCAATTGCTCAGAGAGGAAAAGTGCCAGCACTGAAAGCTGTTGCTAGCCAGCCCCCTTCCTTGGAAGTGCTTTTGTAGGCCTAAGAAGACTGGGGCTCTGGGCTTCTCTAGCCACCTCATCTTCTGCTCATCCTCTCGCGCACTCTGAAGAGAGCTCAGGTGAGAAATTGCAAACGTTGAGCAATTGCTCAGAGATGAAAAGTGCCAGCACTGAAAGCTGTTGCTAGCCAGCACCCTTCCTTGGAAGCGCTTTCACAGGCACAGTAACACTGGGGCTTTGCGCTTCTCTAGCCACCAAACGTCACGGTCACTATCTCTCCGTCTCGTAGACACGAGCTGAGAAATTGCAAACGTCGAGCAATTGCTCAGAGATGAAAAGTGCCAGCACTGAAAGCTGTTGCTAGCCAGCACCCTTCCTTGGAAGTGCTTTTGTAGGCCTAAGAACACTGGGGCTCTGGGCTTCTCTAGATACCTAATCTTCTGCTCATCCTTTCGTGTACTCTAAAGAGAGCTCAGGTGAGAAATTGCAAACGTCGAGCAATTGCTCAGAGATGAAAAGTGCCAGCACTGAAAGCTGTTGCTAGCCAGCACCCTTCCTTGGAAGCGCTTTTGTAGGCCTAAGAACACTGGGCCTTTGTGCTTCTCTAGCCACCAACGTCACGGTCACTATCTCTCCGTCTCGTAGACACGAGCTGAGAAATTGCAAACGTCGAGCAATTGCTCAGAGATGAAAAGTGCCAGCACTGAAAGCTGTTGCTAGCCAGCACCCTTCCTTGGAAGCGCTTTCACAGGCACAGTAACACTGGGGCTTTGCGCTTCTCTAGCCACCAAACATCACGGTCATTCTCTTTCCGTCTCGTAGACACGAGCTGAGAAATTGCAAACGTCGATCAATTGCTCAGAGAGGAAAAGTGCCAGCACTGAAAGCTGTTGCTAGCCAGCACCCTTCCTTGGAAGCGCTTTTGTAGGCCTAAGAACACTGGGGCTCTGGGCTTCTCTAGCCACCTCATCTTCTGCTCATCCTCTCGCGCACTTTAAAGAGAGCTCAGGTGACAAATTGCAAACGTCGAGCAATTGCTCAGAGATGAAAAGTGCCAGCACTGAAAGCTCTTGCTAGCCAGCACCCTTCCTTGGAAGCGCTTTCACAGGCGCAGCAACACTGGCGCTTTGCGCTTCTCTAGCCACCAAACGTCACGGTCCTTCTCTTTCCGTCTCGTAGACACGAGCTGAGAAATTGCAAACGTCAAGCAATTGCTCAGAGATGAAAAGTGCCAGCACTGAAAGCTGTTGCTAGCCAGCACCCTTCCTTGGAAGCGCTTTTGTAGGCCTAAGCACACTCGGGCTCTGGGCTTCTCTAGCCACCTAATCTTCTGCTCATCCTCTCGCGCACTCTAAAGAGAGCTCAGGTGAGAAATTGCAAACGTCGAGCAATTGCTCAGAGATGAAAAGTGCCAGCACTGAAAGCTGTTGCTAGCCAGCACCCTTCCTTGGAAGCGCTTTTGTAGGCCTAAGAACACTGGGGCTCTGGGCTTCTCTAGCCACCTCATCTTCTGCTCATCCTCTCGCGCACTCTAAAGAGAGCTCAGGTGAGAAATTGCAAACGTCGAGCAATTGCTCAGAGATGAAAAGTGCCAGCACTGAAAGCTCTTGCTAGCCAGCACCCTTCCTTGGAAGCGCTTTCACAGGCGCAGCAACACTGGGGCTTTGCGCTTCTCTACCCACCAAACGTCACGGTCCTTCTCTTTCCGTCTCGTAGACATGAGCTGAGAAATTGCAAACGTCGAGCAATTGCTCAGAGATGAAAAGTGCCAGCACTGAAAGCTGTTGCTAGCCAGCACCCTTCCTTGGAAGCGCTTTCACAGGCACAGTAACACTGGGGATTTGCGCTTCTCTAGCCACCAAACGTCACGGTCACTATCTCTCCGTCTCGTAGACACGAGCTGAGAAATTGCAAACGTCGATCAATTGCTCAGAGATGAAAAGTGCCAGCACTGGAAGCTGTTGCTAGCCAGCCCCCTTCCTTGGAAGCGCTTTTGTAGGCCTAAGAACACTGGGGCTCTGGGCTTCTCTAGCCACCTCATCTTCTGCTCATCCTCTCGCGCACTCTAAAGAGAGCTCAGGTGAGAAATTGCAAACGTCGAGCAATTGCTCAGAGATGAAAAGTGCCAGCACTGAAAGCTCTTGCTAGCCAGCACCCTTCCTTGGAAGCGCTTTCACAGGCGCAGCAACACTGGGGCTTTGCGCTTCTCTAGCCACCAAACGTCACGGTCCTTCTCTTTCCGTCTCGTAGACACGAGCTGAGAAATTGCAAACGTCGATCAATTGCTCAGAGATGAAAAGTGCCAGCACTGAAAGCTGTTGCTAGCCAGCACCCTTCCTTGGAAGCGCTTTTGTAGGCCTAAGAACACTGGGGCTCTGGGCTTCTCTAGCCACCTCATCTTCTGCTCATCCTCTCGCGCACTCTAAAGAGAGCTCAGGTGAGAAATTGCAAACGTCCAGCAATTGCTCAGAGATGAAAAGTGCCAGCACTGAAAGCTGTTGCTAGCCAGCACCCTTCCTTGGAAGTGCTTTTGTAGGCCTAAGAACACTGGGGCTCTGGGCTTCTCTAGACACCTAATCTTCTGCTCATCCTTTCGTGTACTCTAAAGAGAGCTCAGGTGAGAAATTGCAAACGTCGAGCAATTGCTCAGAGATGAAAAGTGCCAGCACTGAAAGCTGTTGCTAGCCAGCACCCTTCCTTGGAAGCGCTTTCACAGGCGCAGCAACACTGGGGCTCTGCGCTTCTCTAGCCACCAAACGTCACGGTCCTTCTCTTTCCGTCTCGTAGACACGAGCTGAGAAATTCCAAACGTCGAGCAATTGCTCAGAGATGAAAAGTGCCAGCACTGAAAGCTGTTGCTAGCCAGCACCCTTCCTTGGAAGCGCTTTTGTAGGCCTAAGAACACTGAGGCTCTGGGCTTCTCTAGCCACCTCATCTTCTGCTCATCCTCTCGCGCACTCTAAAGAGAGCTCAGGTGAGAAATTGCAAACGTCGAGCAATTGCTCAGAGATGAAAAGTGCCAGCACTGAAAGCTGTTGCTAGCCAGCACCCTTCCTTGGAAGCGCTTTCACAGGCACAGTAACACTGGGGCTTTGCGCTTCTCTAGCCACCAAACGTCACGGTCCTTCTCTTTCCGTCTCGTAGACACGAGCTGAGAAATTGCAAACGTCGAGCAATTGCTCAGAGATGAAAAGTGCCAGCACTGAAAGCTGTTGCTAGCCAGCACCCTTCCTTGGAAGCGCTTTTGTAGGCCTAAGAACACTGGGGCTCTGGGCTTCTCTAGCCACCTCATCTTCTGCTCATCCTCTCGCGCACTCTAAAGAGAGCTCAGGTGAGAAATTGCAAACGTCCAGCAATTGCTCAGAGATGAAAAGTGCCAGCACTGAAAGCTCTTGCTAGCCAGCACCCTTCCTTGGAAGCGCTTTCACAGGCGCAGCAACACTGGGGCTTTGCGCTTCTCTACCCACCAAACGTCACGGTCCTTCTCTTTCCGTCTCGTAGACACGAGGTGAGAAATTGCAAACGTCGAGCAATTGCTCAGAGAGGAAAAGTGCCAGCACTGAAAGCTGTTGCTAGCCAGCAGCCTTCCTTGGAAGTGCTTTTGTAGGCCTAAGAACACTGGGGCTCTGGGCTTCTCTAGACACCTAATCTTCTGCTCATCCTTTCGTGCACTCTAAAGAGAGCTCAGGTGAGAAATTGCAAACGTCGAGCAATTGCTCAGAGATGAAAAGTGCCAGCACTGAAAGCTGTTGCTAGCCAGCACCCTTCCTTGGAAGCGCTTTCACAGGCGCAGCAACACTGGGGCTTTGCGCTTCTCTAGCCACCAAACGTCACGGTCATTCTCTTTCCGTCTCATAGACACGAGCTGAGAAATTGCAAACGTCGAGCAATTGCTCAGAGATGAAAAGTGCCAGCACTGAAAGCTGTTGCTAGCCAGCACCCTTCCTTGGAAGCGCTTTTGTAGGCCTAAGAACACTGGGGCTCTGGGCTTCTCTAGCCACCTCACCTTCTGCTCATCCTCTCGCGCACTCTAAAGAGAGCTCAGGTGAGAAATTGCAAACGTCGAGCAATTGCTCAGAGATGAAAAGTGCCAGCACTGAAAGCTGTTGCTAGCCAGCACCCTTCCTTGGAAGCGCTTTTGTAGGCCTAAGAACACTGGGGCTCTGGGCTTCTCTAGCCACCTCATCTTCTGCTCATCCTCTCGCGCACTCTAAAGAGAGCTCAGGGGAGAAATTGCAAACGTCGAGCAATTGCTCAGAGATGAAAAGTGCCAGCACTGAAAGCTGTTGCTAGCCAGCACCCTTCCTTGGAAGCGCTTTCACAGGCGCAGTAACACTGGGGCTTTGCGCTTCTCTAGCCACCAAAGGTCACGGTCCTTCTCTTTCCGTCTCGTAGACACGAGCTGAGAAATTGCAAACGTCGAGCAATTGCTCAGAGATGAAAAGTGCCAGCACTGAAAGCTGTTGCTAGCCAGCACCCTTCCTTGGAAGCGCTTTTGTAGGCCTAAGAACAGTGGGGCTCTGGGCTTCTCTAGCCACCTCATCTTCTGCTCATCCTCTCGCGCACTCTGAAGAGAGCTCAGGTGAGAAATTGCAAACGTCGAGCAATTGCTCAGAGATGAAAAGTGCCAGCACTGAAAGCTGTTGCTAGCCAGCACCCTTCCTTGGAAGCGCTTTCACAGGCACAGTAACACTGGGGCTTTGCGCTTCTCTAGCCACCAAACGTCACGGTCCTTCTCTTTCCGTCTCGTAGACACGAGCTGAGAAATTGCAAACGTCGAGCAATTGCTCAGAGATGAAAAGTGCCAGCACTGAAAGCTGTTGCTAGCCAGCACCCTTCCTTGGAAGCGCTTTTGTAGGCCTAAGAACACTGGGGCTCTGGGCTTCTCTAGCCACCTCATCTTCTGCTCATCCTCTCGCGCACTCTAAAGAGAGCTCAGGTGAGAAATTGCAAACGTCGAGCAATTGCTCAGAGATGAAAAGTGCCAGCACTGAAAGCTGTTGCTAGCCAGCACCCTTCCTTGGAAGCGCTTTTGTAGGCCTAAGAACACTGGGCCTTTGTGCTTCTCTAGCCACCAAACGTCACGGTCACTATCTCTCCGTCTCGTAGACACGAGCTGAGAAATTGCAAACGTTGAGCAATTGCTCAGAGATGAAAAGTGCCAGCACTGAAAGCTGTTGCTAGCCAGCACCCTTCCTTGGAAGCGCTTTCACAGGCGCAGCAACACTGGGGCTTTGCGCTTCTCTAGCCACCAAACGTCACGGTCCTTCTCTTTCCGTCTCCTAGACTCGAGCTGAGAAATTGCAAACGTCGATCAATTGCTCAGAGATGAAAAGTGCCAGCACTGAAAGCTGTTGCTAGCCAGCACCCTTCCTTGGAAGCGCTTTCACAGGCACAGTAACACTGGGGCTTTGCGCTTCTCTAGCCACCAAACGTCACGGTCACTATCTCTCCGTCTCGTAGACACGAGCTGAGAAATTGCAAACGTCGAGCAATTGCTCAGAGAGGAAAAGTGCCAGCACTGGAAGCTGTTGCTAGCCAGCCCCCTTCCTTGGAAGCGCTTTTGTAGGCCTAAGAACACTGGGGCTCTGGGCTTCTCTAGCCACCTCATCTTCTGCTCATCCTCTCGTGCACTCTAAAGAGAGCTCAGGTGAGAAATTGCAAACGTCGAGCAATTGCTCAGAGATGAAAAGTGCCAGCACTGAAAGCTGTTGCTAGCCAGCACCCTTCCTTGGAAGCGCTTTCACAGGCGCAGCAACACTGGGGCTTTGCGCTTCTCTAGCCACCAAACGTCACGGTCCTTCTCTTTCCGTCTCGTAGACACGAGCTGAGAAATTGCAAACGTCGATCAATTGCTCAGAGATGAAAAGTGCCAGCACTGAAAGCTGTTGCTAGCCAGCACCCTTCCTTCGAAGCGCTTTTGTAGGCCTAAGAACACTGGGGCTCTGGGCTTCTCTAGCCACCTCATCTTCTGCTCATCCTCTCGCGCACTCTAAAGAGAGCTCAGGTGAGAAATTGCAAACGACGAGCAATTGCTCAGAGATGAAAAGTGCCAGCACTGAAAGCTGTTGCTAGCCAGCACCCTTCCTTGGAAGTGCTTTTGTAGGCCTAAGAACACTGGGGCTCTGGGCTTCTCTAGCCACCTCATCTTCTGCTCATCCTCTCGCGCACTCTAAAGAGAGCTCAGGTGAGAAATTGCAAACGTCGAGCAATTGCTCAGAGATGAAAAGTGCCAGCACTGAAAGCTGTTGCTAGCCAGCACCCTTCCTTGGAAGCGCTTTCACAGGCGCAGTAACACTGGGGCTTTGCGCTTCTCTACCCACCAAACGTCACGGTCCTTCTCTTTCCGTCTCGTAGACACGAGCTGAGAAATTGCAAACGTCGAGCAATTGCTCAGAGAGGAAAAGTGCCAGCACTGAAAGCTGTTGCTAGCCAGCACCCTTCCTTGGAAGTGCTTTTGTAGGCCTAAGAACACTGGGGCTCTGGGCTTCTCTAGATACCTAATCTTCTGCTCATCCTTTCGTGTACTCTAAAGAGAGCTCAGGTGAGAAATTGCAAACGTCGAGCAATTGCTCAGAGATGAAAAGTGCCAGCACTGAAAGCTGTTGCTAGCCAGCACCCTTCCTTGGAAGCGCTTTTGTAGGCCTAAGAACACTGGGCCTTTGTGCTTCTCTAGCCACCAACGTCACGGTCACTATCTCTCCGTCTCGTAGACACGAGCTGAGAAATTGCAAACGTCGAGCAATTGCTCAGAGATGAAAAGTGCCAGCACTGAAAGCTGTTGCTAGCCAGCACCCTTCCTTGGAAGCGCTTTCACAGGCACAGTAACACTGGGGCTTTGCGCTTCTCTAGCCACCAAACATCACGGTCATTCTCTTTCCGTCTCGTAGACACGAGCTGAGAAATTGCAAACGTCGATCAATTGCTCAGAGAGGAAAAGTGCCAGCACTGAAAGCTGTTGCTAGCCAGCACCCTTCCTTGGAAGCGCTTTTGTAGGCCTAAGAACACTGGGGCTCTGGGCTTCTCTAGCCACCTCATCTTCTGCTCATCCTCTCGCGCACTTTAAAGAGAGCTCAGGTGACAAATTGCAAACGTCGAGCAATTGCTCAGAGATGAAAAGTGCCAGCACTGAAAGCTCTTGCTAGCCAGCACCCTTCCTTGGAAGCGCTTTCACAGGCGCAGCAACACTGGCGCTTTGCGCTTCTCTAGCCACCAAACGTCACGGTCCTTCTCTTTCCGTCTCGTAGACACGAGCTGAGAAATTGCAAACGTCAAGCAATTGCTCAGAGATGAAAAGTGCCAGCACTGAAAGCTGTTGCTAGCCAGCACCCTTCCTTGGAAGCGCTTTTGTAGGCCTAAGCACACTCGGGCTCTGGGCTTCTCTAGCCACCTAATCTTCTGCTCATCCTCTCGCGCACTCTAAAGAGAGCTCAGGTGAGAAATTGCAAACGTCGAGCAATTGCTCAGAGATGAAAAGTGCCAGCACTGAAAGCTGTTGCTAGCCAGCACCCTTCCTTGGAAGCGCTTTTGTAGGCCTAAGAACACTGGGGCTCTGGGCTTCTCTAGCCACCTCATCTTCTGCTCATCCTCTCGCGCACTCTAAAGAGAGCTCAGGTGAGAAATTGCAAACGTCGATCAATTGCTCAGAGATGAAAAGTGCCAGCACTGAAAGCTCTTGCTAGCCAGCACCCTTCCTTGGAAGCGCTTTCACAGGCGCAGCAACACTGGGGCTTTGCGCTTCTCTACCCACCAAACGTCACGGTCCTTCTCTTTCCGTCTCGTAGACATGAGCTGAGAAATTGCAAACGTCGAGCAATTGCTCAGAGATGAAAAGTGCCAGCACTGAAAGCTGTTGCTAGCCAGCACCCTTCCTTGGAAGCGCTTTCACAGGCACAGTAACACTGGGGCTTTGCGCTTCTCTAGCCACCAAACGTCACGGTCACTATCTCTCCGTCTCGTAGACACGAGCTGAGAAATTGCAAACGTCGATCAATTGCTCAGAGATGAAAAGTGCCAGCACTGGAAGCTGTTGCTAGCCAGCCCCCTTCCTTGGAAGCGCTTTTGTAGGCCTAAGAACACTGGGGCTCTGGGCTTCTCTAGCCACCTCATCTTCTGCTCATCCTCTCGCGCACTCTAAAGAGAGCTCAGGTGAGAAATTGCAAACGTCGAGCAATTGCTCAGAGATGAAAAGTGCCAGCACTGAAAGCTGTTGCTAGCCAGCACCCTTCCTTGGAAGCGCTTTCACAGGCGCAGCAACACTGGGGCTTTGCGCTTCTCTAGCCACCAAACGTCACGGTCCTTCTCTTTCCGTCTCGTAGACACGAGCTGAGAAATTGCAAACGTCGATCAATTGCTCAGAGATGAAAAGTGCCAGCACTGAAAGCTGTTGCTAGCCAGCACCCTTCCTTGGAAGCGCTTTTGTAGGCCTAAGAACACTGGGGCTCTGGGCTTCTCTAGCCACCTCATCTTCTGCTCATCCTCTCGCGCACTCTAAAGAGAGCTCAGGTGAGAAATTGCAAACGTCCAGCAATTGCTCAGAGATGAAAAGTGCCAGCACTGAAAGCTGTTGCTAGCCAGCACCCTTCCTTGGAAGTGCTTTTGTAGGCCTAAGAACACTGGGGCTCTGGGCTTCTCTAGACACCTAATCTTCTGCTCATCCTTTCGTGTACTCTAAAGAGAGCTCAGGTGAGAAATTGCAAACGTCGAGCAATTGCTCAGAGATGAAAAGTGCCAGCACTGAAAGCTGTTGCTAGCCAGCACCCTTCCTTGGAAGCGCTTTCACAGGCGCAGCAACACTGGGGCTCTGCGCTTCTCTAGCCACCAAACGTCACGGTCCTTCTCTTTCCGTCTCGTAGACACGAGCTGAGAAATTCCAAACGTCGAGCAATTGCTCAGAGATGAAAAGTGCCAGCACTGAAAGCTGTTGCTAGCCAGCACCCTTCCTTGGAAGCGCTTTTGTAGGCCTAAGAACACTGGGGCTCTGGGCTTCTCTAGCCACCTCATCTTCTGCTCATCCTCTCGCGCACTCTAAAGAGAGCTCAGGTGAGAAATTGCAAACGTCGAGCAATTGCTCAGAGATGAAAAGTGCCAGCACTGAAAGCTGTTGCTAGCCAGCACCCTTCCTTGGAAGCGCTTTCACAGGCACAGTAACACTGGGGCTTTGCGCTTCTCTAGCCACCAAACGTCACGGTCCTTCTCTTTCCGTCTCGTAGACACGAGCTGAGAAATTGCAAACGTCGAGCAATTGCTCAGAGATGAAAAGTGCCAGCACTGAAAGCTGTTGCTAGCCAGCACCCTTCCTTGGAAGCGCTTTTGTAGGCCTAAGAACACTGGGGCTCTGGGCTTCTCTAGCCACCTCATCTTCTGCTCATCCTCTCGCGCACTCTAAAGAGAGCTCAGGTGAGAAATTGCAAACGTCCAGCAATTGCTCAGAGATGAAAAGTGCCAGCACTGAAAGCTCTTGCTAGCCAGCACCCTTCCTTGGAAGCGCTTTCACAGGCGCAGCAACACTGGGGCTTTGCGCTTCTCTACCCACCAAACGTCACGGTCCTTCTCTTTCCGTCTCGTAGACACGAGGTGAGAAATTGCAAACGTCGAGCAATTGCTCAGAGAGGAAAAGTGCCAGCACTGAAAGCTGTTGCTAGCCAGCAGCCTTCCTTGGAAGTGCTTTTGTAGGCCTAAGAACACTGGGGCTCTGGGCTTCTCTAGACACCTAATCTTCTGCTCATCCTTTCGTGCACTCTAAAGAGAGCTCAGGTGAGAAATTGCAAACGTCGAGCAATTGCTCAGAGATGAAAAGTGCCAGCACTGAAAGCTGTTGCTAGCCAGCACCCTTCCTTGGAAGCGCTTTCACAGGCGCAGCAACACTGGGGCTTTGCGCTTCTCTAGCCACCAAACGTCACGGTCATTCTCTTTCCGTCTCATAGACACGAGCTGAGAAATTGCAAACGTCGAGCAATTGCTCAGAGATGAAAAGTGCCAGCACTGAAAGCTGTTGCTAGCCAGCACCCTTCCTTGGAAGCGCTTTTGTAGGCCTAAGAACACTGGGGCTCTGGGCTTCTCTAGCCACCTCACCTTCTGCTCATCCTCTCGCGCACTCTAAAGAGAGCTCAGGTGAGAAATTGCAAACGTCGAGCAATTGCTCAGAGATGAAAAGTGCCAGCACTGAAAGCTGTTGCTAGCCAGCACCCTTCCTTGGAAGCGCTTTTGTAGGCCTAAGAACACTGGGGCTCTGGGCTTCTCTAGCCACCTCATCTTCTGCTCATCCTCTCGCGCACTCTAAAGAGAGCTCAGGGGAGAAATTGCAAACGTCGAGCAATTGCTCAGAGATGAAAAGTGCCAGCACTGAAAGCTGTTGCTAGCCAGCACCCTTCCTTGGAAGCGCTTTCACAGGCGCAGTAACACTGGGGCTTTGCGCTTCTCTAGCCACCAAAGGTCACGGTCCTTCTCTTTCCGTCTCGTAGACACGAGCTGAGAAATTGCAAACGTCGAGCAATTGCTCAGAGATGAAAAGTGCCAGCACTGAAAGCTGTTGCTAGCCAGCACCCTTCCTTGGAAGCGCTTTTGTAGGCCTAAGAACAGTGGGGCTCTGGGCTTCTCTAGCCACCTCATCTTCTGCTCATCCTCTCGCGCACTCTGAAGAGAGCTCAGGTGAGAAATTGCAAACGTCGAGCAATTGCTCAGAGATGAAAAGTGCCAGCACTGAAAGCTGTTGCTAGCCAGCACCCTTCCTTGGAAGCGCTTTCACAGGCACAGTAACACTGGGGCTTTGCGCTTCTCTAGCCACCAAACGTCACGGTCCTTCTCTTTCCGTCTCGTAGACACGAGCTGAGAAATTGCAAACGTCGAGCAATTGCTCAGAGATGAAAAGTGCCAGCACTGAAAGCTGTTGCTAGCCAGCACCCTTCCTTGGAAGCGCTTTTGTAGGCCTAAGAACACTGGGGCTCTGGGCTTCTCTAGCCACCTCATCTTCTGCTCATCCTCTCGCGCACTCTAAAGAGAGCTCAGGTGAGAAATTGCAAACGTCGAGCAATTGCTCAGAGATGAAAAGTGCCAGCACTGAAAGCTGTTGCTAGCCAGCACCCTTCCTTGGAAGCGCTTTTGTAGGCCTAAGAACACTGGGCCTTTGTGCTTCTCTAGCCACCAAACGTCACGGTCACTATCTCTCCGTCTCGTAGACACGAGCTGAGAAATTGCAAACGTTGAGCAATTGCTCAGAGATGAAAAGTGCCAGCACTGAAAGCTGTTGCTAGCCAGCACCCTTCCTTGGAAGCGCTTTCACAGGCGCAGCAACACTGGGGCTTTGCGCTTCTCTAGCCACCAAACGTCACGGTCCTTCTCTTTCCGTCTCCTAGACTCGAGCTGAGAAATTGCAAACGTCGATCAATTGCTCAGAGATGAAAAGTGCCAGCACTGAAAGCTGTTGCTAGCCAGCACCCTTCCTTGGAAGCGCTTTCACAGGCACAGTAACACTGGGGCTTTGCGCTTCTCTAGCCACCAAACGTCACGGTCACTATCTCTCCGTCTCGTAGACACGAGCTGAGAAATTGCAAACGTCGAGCAATTGCTCAGAGAGGAAAAGTGCCAGCACTGGAAGCTGTTGCTAGCCAGCCCCCTTCCTTGGAAGCGCTTTTGTAGGCCTAAGAACACTGGGGCTCTGGGCTTCTCTAGCCACCTCATCTTCTGCTCATCCTCTCGTGCACTCTAAAGAGAGCTCAGGTGAGAAATTGCAAACGTCGAGCAATTGCTCAGAGATGAAAAGTGCCAGCACTGAAAGCTGTTGCTAGCCAGCACCCTTCCTTGGAAGCGCTTTCACAGGCGCAGCAACACTGGGGCTTTGCGCTTCTCTAGCCACCAAACGTCACGGTCCTTCTCTTTCCGTCTCGTAGACACGAGCTGAGAAATTGCAAACGTCGATCAATTGCTCAGAGATGAAAAGTGCCAGCACTGAAAGCTGTTGCTAGCCAGCACCCTTCCTTGGAAGCGCTTTTGTAGGCCTAAGAACACTGGGGCTCTGGGCTTCTCTAGCCACCTCATCTTCTGCTCATCCTCTCGCGCACTCTAAAGAGAGCTCAGGTGAGAAATTGCAAACGACGAGCAATTGCTCAGAGATGAAAAGTGCCAGCACTGAAAGCTGTTGCTAGCCAGCACCCTTCCTTGGAAGTGCTTTTGTAGGCCTAAGAACACTGGGGCTCTGGGCTTCTCTAGCCACCTCATCTTCTGCTCATCCTCTCGCGCACTCTAAAGAGAGCTCAGGTGAGAAATTGCAAACGTCGAGCAATTGCTCAGAGATGAAAAGTGCCAGCACTGAAAGCTGTTGCTAGCCAGCACCCTTCCTTGGAAGCGCTTTCACAGGCGCAGTAACACTGGGGCTTTGCGCTTCTCTACCCACCAAACGTCACGGTCCTTCTCTTTCCGTCTCGTAGACACGAGCTGAGAAATTGCAAACGTCGAGCAATTGCTCAGAGATGAAAAGTGCCAGCACTGAAAGCTGTTGCTAGCCAGCACCCTTCCTTGGAAGCGCTTTTGTAGGCCTAAGAACACTGGGGCTCTGGGCTTCTCTAGCCACCTAATCTTCTGCTCATCCTCTCGCGCACTCTAAAGAGAGCTCAGGTGAGAAATTGCAAACGTCGAGCAATTGCTCAGAGATGAAAAGTGCCAGCACTGAAAGCTGTTGCTAGCCAGCACCCTTCCTTGGAAGCGCTTTCACAGGCACAGTAACACTGGGGCTTTGCGCTTCTCTACCCACCAAACGTCACGGTCCTTCTCTTTCCGTCTCGTAGACACGAGCTGAGAAATTGCAAACGTCGATCAATTGCTCAGAGATGAAAAGTGCCAGCACTGAAAGCTGTTGCTAGCCAGCACCCTTCCTTGGAAGCGCTTTCACAGGCGCAGTAACACTTGGGCTTTGCGCTTCTCTAGCCATCAAAAGTCACGGTCACTATCTCTCCGTCTCGTAGACACGAGCTGAGAAATTGCAAACGTCGAGCAATTGCTCAGAGATGAAAAGTGCCAGCACTGAAAGCTGTTGCTAGCCAGCACCCTTCCTTGGAAGCGCTTTCACAGGCGCAGCAACACTGGGGCTTTGTGCTTCTCTAGCCACCAAACGTCACGGTCCTTCTCTTTCCGTCTCGTAGACACGAGCTGAGAAATTGCAAACGTTGAGCAATTGCTCAGAGATGAAAAGTGCCAGCACTGAAAGCTGTTGCTAGCCAGCACCCTTCCTTGGAAGCGCTTTTGTAGGCCTAAGAACACTGGGGCTCTGGGCTTCTCTAGCCACCTCATCTTCTGCTCATCCTCTCGCGCACTCTAAAGAGAGCTCAGGTGAGAAATTGCAAACGTTGAGCAATTGCTCAGAGATGAAAAGTGCCAGCACTGAAAGCTGTTGCTAGCCAGCACCCTTCCTTGGAAGCGCTTTCACAGGCGCAGTAACACTGGGGCTTTGCGCTTCTCTAGCCACCAAACGTCACGGTCACTATCTCTCCGTCTCGTAGACACGAGCTGAGAAATTGCAAACGTCGAGCAATTGCTCAGAGATGAAAAGTGCCAGCACTGAAAGCTGTTGCTAGCCAGCACCCTTCCTTGGAAGCGCTTTTGTAGGCCTAAGAACACTGGGGCTCTGGGCTTCTCTAGCCACCTCATCTTCTGCTCATCCTCTCGCGCACTCTGAAGAGAGCTCAGGTGAGAAATTGCAAACGTCGAGCAATTGCTCAGAGATGAAAAGTGCCAGCACTGAAAGCTGTTGCTAGCCAGCACCCTTCCTTGGAAGTGCGTTCACAGGCGCAGCAACACTGGCGCTTTGCGCTTCTCTACCCACCAAACGTCACGGTCCTTCTCTTTCCGTCTCGTAGACACGAGCTGAGAAATTGCAAACGTCGATCAATTGCTCAGAGATGAAAAGTGCCAGCACTGAAAGCTGTTGCTAGCCAGCACCCTTCCTTGGAAGCGCTTTCACAGGCGCAGCAACACTGGGGCTTTGCGCTTCTCTAGCCACCAAACGTCACGGTCCTTCTCTTTCCGTCTCGTAGACACGAGCTGAGAAATTGCAAACGTCGATCAATTGCTCAGAGATGAAAAGTGCCAGCACTGAAAGCTGTTGCTAGCCAGCACCCTTCCTTGGAAGCGCTTTTGTAGGCCTAAGAACACTGGGGCTCTGGGCTTCTCTAGCCACCTCATCTTCTGCTCATCCTCTCGCGCACTCTAAAGAGAGCTCAGGTGAGAAATTGCAAACGTCGAGCAATTGCTCAGAGATGAAAAGTGCCAGCACTGAAAGCTGTTGCTAGCCAGCACCCTTCCTTGGAAGTGCTTTCACAGGCGCAGCAACACTGGGGCTTTGCGCTTCTCTAGCCACCAAACGTCACGGTCCTTCTCTTTCCGTCTCGTAGACACGAGCTGAGAAATTGCAAACGTCGATCAATTGCTCAGAGATGAAAAGTGCCAGCACTGAAAGCTGTTGCTAGCCAGCACCCTTCCTTGGAAGCGCTTTTGTAGGCCTAAGAAGACTGGGGCTCTGGGCTTCTCTAGCCACCTCATCTTCTGCTCATCCTCTCGCGCACTCTGAAGAGAGCTCAGGTGAGAAATTGCAAACGTTGAGCAATTGCTCAGAGATGAAAAGTGCCAGCACTGAAAGCTGTTGCTAGCCAGCACCCTTCCTTGGAAGCGCTTTCACAGGCGCAGTAACACTGGGGCTTTGCGCTTCTCTAGCCACCAAACGTCACGGTCCTTCTCTTTCCGTCTCGTAGACACGAGCTGAGAAATTGCAAACGTCGAGCAATTGCTCAGAGATGAAAAGTGCCAGCACTGAAAGCTGTTGCTAGCCAGCACCCTTCCTTGGAAGCGCTTTTGTAGGCCTAAGAACACTGGGGCTCTGGGCTTCTCTAGCCACCTCATCTTCTGCTCATCCTCTCGCGCACTCTAAAGAGAGCTCAGGTGAGAAATTGCAAACGTCGAGCAATTGCTCAGAGATGAAAAGTGCCAGCACTGAAAGCTGTTGCTAGCCAGCACCCTTCCTTGGAAGTGCTTTCACAGGCGCAGCAACACTGGGGCTTTGCGCTTCTCTAGCCACCAAACGTCACGGTCCTTCTCTTTCCGTCTCGTAGACACGAGCTGAGAAATTGCAAACGTCGAGCAATTGCTCAGAGATGAAAAGTGCCACCACTGAAAGCTGTTGCTAGCCAGCACCCTTCCTTGGAAGCGCTTTTGTAGGCCTAAGAACACTGGGGCTCTGGGCTTCTCTAGCCACCTCATCTTCTGCTCATCCTCTCGCGCACTCTGAAGAGAGCTCAGGTGAGAAATTGCAAACGTCGAGCAATTGCTCAGAGATGAAAAGTGCCAGCACTGAAAGCTGTTGCTAGCCAGCACCCTTCCTTGGAAGCGCTTTCACAGGCGCAGTAACACTGGGGCTTTGCGCTTCTCTACCCACCAAAAGTCACGTTCACTATCTCTCCGTCTCGTAGACACGAGCTGAGAAATTGCAAACGTCGAGCAATTGCTCAGAGAGGAAAAGTGCCAGCACTGGAAGCTGTTGCTAGCCAGCCCCCTTCCTTGGAAGTGCTTTTGTAGGCCTAAGAACACTGGGGCTCTGGGCTTCTTTAGCCACCTAATCTTCTGCTCATCCTCTCGAGCACTCTAAAGAGAGCTCAGGTGAGAAATTGCAAACGTCGAGCAATTGCTCAGAGATGAAAAGCGCCAGCACTGAAAGCTGTTGCTAGCCAGCACCCTTCCTTGGAAGCGCTTTCACAGGCGCAGTAACACTGGGGCTTTGTGCTTCTCTACCCACCAAACGTCACGGTCACTATCTCTCCGTCTCGTAGACACGAGCTGAGAAATTGCAAACGTCGAGCAATTGCTCAGAGAGGAAAAGTGCCAGCACTGAAAGCTGTTGCTAGCCAGCACCCTTCCTTGGAAGCGCTTTTGTAGGCCTAAGAACACTGGGGCTCTGGGCTTCTCTAGCCACCTCATCTTCTGCTCATCCTCTCGCGCACTCTAAAGAGAGCTCAGATGAGAAATTGCAAACGTCGAGCAATTGCTCAGAGATGAAAAGTGCCAGCACTGAAAGCTGTTGCTAGCCAGCACCCTTCCTTGGAAGCGCTTTTGTAGGCCTAAGAACACTGGGGCTCTGGGCTTCTCTAGCCACCTCATCTTCTGCTCATCCTCTCGCGCACTCTAAAGAGAGCTCAGGTGAGAAATTGCAAACGTCGAGCAATTGCTCAGAGATGAAAAGTGCCAGCACTGAAAGCTGTTGCTAGCCAGCACCCTTCCTTGGAAGTGCTTTCACAGGCGCAGTAACACTGGGGCTTTGCGCTTCTCTAGCCACCAAACGTCACGGTCCTTCTCTTTCCGTCTCGTAGACACGAGCTGAGAAATTGCAAACGTCGAGCAATTGCTCAGAGATGAAAAGTGCCAGCACTGAAAGCTGTTGCTAGCCAGCACCCTTCCTTGGAAGCGCTTTTGTAGGCCTAAGAACAGTGGGGCTCTGGGCTTCTCTAGCCACCTAATCTTCTGCTCATCCTCTCGCGCACTCTAAAGAGAGCTCAGGTGAGAAATTGCAAACGTCGATCAATTGCTCAGAGATGAAAAGTGCCAGCACTGAAAGCTGTTGCTAGCCAGCACCCTTCCTTGGAAGCGCTTTCACAGGCGCAGCAACACTGGGGCTTTGCGCTTCTCTAGCCACCAAACGTCACGGTCCTTCTCTTTCCGTCTCGTAGACACGAGCTGAGAAATTGCAAACGTCGATCAATTGCTCAGAGAGGAAAAGTGCCAGCACTGGAAGCTGTTGCTAGCCAGCACCCTTCCTTGGAAGCGCTTTTGTAGGCCTAAGAACACTGGGGCTCTGGGCTTCTCTAGCCACCTCATCTTCTGCTCATCCTCTCGCGCACTCTAAAGAGAGCTCAGGGGAGAAATTGCAAACGTCCAGCAATTGCTCAGAGATGAAAAGTGCCAGCACTGAAAGCTGTTGCTAGCCAGCACCCTTCCTTGGAAGCGCTTTTGTAGGCCTAAGAACACTGGGGCTCTGGGCTTCTCTAGCCACCTCATCTTCTGCTCATCCTCTCGCGCACTCTGAAGAGAGCTCAGGTGAGAAATTGCAAACGTCGAGCAATTGCTCAGAGATGAAAAGTGCCAGCACTGAAAGCTGTTGCTAGCCAGCACCCTTCCTTGGAAGCGCTTTCACAGGCGCAGTAACACTGGGGCTTTGCGCTTCTCTAGCCACCAAAGGTCACGGTCCTTCTCTTTCCGTCTCGTAGACACGAGCTGAGAAATTGCAAACGTCGAGCAATTGCTCAGAGATGAAAAGTGCCAGCACTGAAAGCTGTTGCTAGCCAGCACCCTTCCTTGGAAGCGCTTTTGTAGGCCTAAGAACAGTGGGGCTCTGGGCTTCTCTAGCCACCTCATCTTCTGCTCATCCTCTCGCGCACTCTGAAGAGAGCTCAGGTGAGAAATTGCAAACGTCGAGCAATTGCTCAGAGATGAAAAGTGCCAGCACTGAAAGCTGTTGCTAGCCAGCACCCTTCCTTGGAAGCGCTTTCACAGGCACAGTAACACTGGGGCTTTGCGCTTCTCTACCCACCAAACGTCACGGTCCTTCTCTTTCCGTCTCGTAGACACGAGCTGAGAAATTGCAAACGTCGAGCAATTGCTCAGAGATGAAAAGTGCCAGCACTGAAAGCTGTTGCTAGCCAGCACCCTTCCTTGGAAGCGCTTTTGTAGGCCTAAGAACACTGGGGCTCTGGGCTTCTCTAGCCACCTCATCTTCTGCTCATCCTCTCGCGCACTCTAAAGAGAGCTCAGGTGAGAAATTGCAAACGTCGAGCAATTGCTCAGAGATGAAAAGTGCCAGCACTGAAAGCTGTTGCTAGCCAGCACCCTTCCTTGGAAGCGCTTTTGTAGGCCTAAGAACACTGGGCCTTTGTGCTTCTCTAGCCACCAAACGTCACGGTCACTATCTCTCCGTCTCGTAGACACGAGCTGAGAAATTGCAAACGTTGAGCAATTGCTCAGAGATGAAAAGTGCCAGCACTGAAAGCTGTTGCTAGCCAGCACCCTTCCTTGGAAGCGCTTTCACAGGCGCAGCAACACTGGGGCTTTGCGCTTCTCTAGCCACCAAACGTCACGGTCCTTCTCTTTCCGTCTCCTAGACTCGAGCTGAGAAATTGCAAACGTCGATCAATTGCTCAGAGATGAAAAGTGCCAGCACTGAAAGCTGTTGCTAGCCAGCACCCTTCCTTGGAAGCGCTTTCACAGGCACAGTAACACTGGGGCTTTGCGCTTCTCTAGCCACCAAACGTCACGGTCACTATCTCTCCGTCTCGTAGACACGAGCTGAGAAATTGCAAACGTCGAGCAATTGCTCAGAGAGGAAAAGTGCCAGCACTGGAAGCTGTTGCTAGCCAGCCCCCTTCCTTGGAAGCGCTTTTGTAGGCCTAAGAACACTGGGGCTCTGGGCTTCTCTAGCCACCTCATCTTCTGCTCATCCTCTCGTGCACTCTAAAGAGAGCTCAGGTGAGAAATTGCAAACGTCGAGCAATTGCTCAGAGATGAAAAGTGCCAGCACTGAAAGCTGTTGCTAGCCAGCACCCTTCCTTGGAAGCGCTTTCACAGGCGCAGCAACACTGGGGCTTTGCGCTTCTCTAGCCACCAAACGTCACGGTCCTTCTCTTTCCGTCTCGTAGACACGAGCTGAGAAATTGCAAACGTCGATCAATTGCTCAGAGATGAAAAGTGCCAGCACTGAAAGCTGTTGCTAGCCAGCACCCTTCCTTGGAAGCGCTTTTGTAGGCCTAAGAACACAGGGGCTCTGGGCTTCTCTAGCCACCTCATCTTCTGCTCATCCTCTCGCGCACTCTAAAGAGAGCTCAGGTGAGAAATTGCAAACGACGAGCAATTGCTCAGAGATGAAAAGTGCCAGCACTGAAAGCTGTTGCTAGCCAGCACCCTTCCTTGGAAGTGCTTTTGTAGGCCTAAGAACACTGGGGCTCTGGGCTTCTCTAGCCACCTCATCTTCTGCTCATCCTCTCGCGCACTCTAAAGAGAGCTCAGGTGAGAAATTGCAAACGTCGAGCAATTGCTCAGAGATGAAAAGTGCCAGCACTGAAAGCTGTTGCTAGCCAGCACCCTTCCTTGGAAGCGCTTTCACAGGCGCAGTAACACTGGGGCTTTGCGCTTCTCTACCCACCAAACGTCACGGTCCTTCTCTTTCCGTCTCGTAGACACGAGCTGAGAAATTGCAAACGTCGAGCAATTGCTCAGAGAGGAAAAGTGCCAGCACTGAAAGCTGTTGCTAGCCAGCACCCTTCCTTGGAAGCGCTTTTGTAGGCCTAAGAACACTGGGGCTCTGGGCTTCTCTAGCCACCTAATCTTCTGCTCATCCTCTCGCGCACTCTAAAGAGAGCTCAGGTGAGAAATTGCAAACGTCGAGCAATTGCTCAGAGATGAAAAGTGCCAGCACTGAAAGCTGTTGCTAGCCAGCACCCTTCCTTGGAAGCGCTTTCACAGGCACAGTAACACTGGGGCTTTGCGCTTCTCTACCCACCAAACGTCACGGTCCTTCTCTTTCCGTCTCGTAGACACGAGCTGAGAAATTGCAAACGTCGATCAATTGCTCAGAGATGAAAAGTGCCAGCACTGAAAGCTGTTGCTAGCCAGCACCCTTCCTTGGAAGCGCTTTCACAGGCGCAGTAACACTTGGGCTTTGCGCTTCTCTAGCCATCAAAAGTCACGGTCACTATCTCTCCGTCTCGTAGACACGAGCTGAGAAATTGCAAACGTCGAGCAATTGCTCAGAGATGAAAAGTGCCACCACTGAAAGCTGTTGCTAGCCAGCACCCTTCCTTGGAAGCGCTTTCACAGGCGCAGCAACACTGGGGCTTTGTGCTTCTCTAGCCACCAAACGTCACGGTCCTTCTCTTTCCGTCTCGTAGACACGAGCTGAGAAATTGCAAACGTCCAGCAATTGCTCAGAGATGAAAAGTGCCAGCACTGAAAGCTGTTGCTAGCCAGCACCCTTCCTTGGAAGCGCTTTTGTAGGCCTAAGAACACTGGGGCTCTGGGCTTCTCTAGCCACCTCATCTTCTGCTCATCCTCTCGCGCACTCTAAAGAGAGCTCAGGTGAGAAATTGCAAACGTTGAGCAATTGCTCAGAGATGAAAAGTGCCAGCACTGAAAGCTGTTGCTAGCCAGCACCCTTCCTTGGAAGCGCTTTCACAGGCGCAGTAACACTGGGGCTTTGCGCTTCTCTAGCCACCAAACGTCACGGTCACTATCTCTCCGTCTCGTAGACACGAGCTGAGAAATTGCAAACGTCGAGCAATTGCTCAGAGATGAAAAGTGCCAGCACTGAAAGCTGTTGCTAGCCAGCACCCTTCCTTGGAAGCGCTTTTGTAGGCCTAAGAACACTGGGGCTCTGGGCTTCTCTAGCCACCTCATCTTCTGCTCATCCTCTCGCGCACTCTGAAGAGAGCTCAGGTGAGAAATTGCAAACGTCGAGCAATTGCTCAGAGATGAAAAGTGCCAGCACTGAAAGCTGTTGCTAGCCAGCACCCTTCCTTGGAAGTGCGTTAACAGGCGCAGCAACACTGGCGCTTTGCGCTTCTCTACCCACCAAACGTCACGGTCCTTCTCTTTCCGTCTCGTAGACACGAGCTGAGAAATTGCAAACGTCGATCAATTGCTCAGAGATGAAAAGTGCCAGCACTGAAAGCTGTTGCTAGCCAGCACCCTTCCTTGGAAGCGCTTTCACAGGCGCAGCAACACTGGGGCTTTGCGCTTCTCTAGCCACCAAACGTCACGGTCCTTCTCTTTCCGTCTCGTAGACACGAGCTGAGAAATTGCAAACGTCGATCAATTGCTCAGAGATGAAAAGTGCCAGCACTGAAAGCTGTTGCTAGCCAGCACCCTTCCTTGGAAGCGCTTTTGTAGGCCTAAGAACACTGGGGCTCTGGGCTTCTCTAGCCACCTCATCTTCTGCTCATCCTCTCGCGCACTCTAAAGAGAGCTCAGGGGAGAAATTGCAAACGTCGAGCAATTGCTCAGAGATGAAAAGTGCCAGCACTGAAAGCTGTTGCTAGCCAGCACCCTTCCTTGGAAGTGCTTTCACAGGCGCAGCAACACTGGGGCTTTGCGCTTCTCTAGCCACCAAACGTCACGGTCCTTCTCTTTCCGTCTCGTAGACACGAGCTGAGAAATTGCAAACGTCGATCAATTGCTCAGAGATGAAAAGTGCCAGCACTGAAAGCTGTTGCTAGCCAGCACCCTTCCTTGGAAGCGCTTTTGTAGGCCTAAGAACACTGGGGCTCTGGGCTTCTCTAGCCACCTCATCTTCTGCTCATCCTCTCGCGCACTCTGAAGAGAGCTCAGGTGAGAAATTGCAAACGTTGAGCAATTGCTCAGAGATGAAAAGTGCCAGCACTGAAAGCTGTTGCTAGCCAGCACCCTTCCTTGGAAGCGCTTTCACAGGCGCAGTAACACTGGGGCTTTGCGCTTCTCTAGCCACCAAACGTCACGGTCCTTCTCTTTCCGTCTCGTAGACACGAGCTGAGAAATTGCAAACGTCGAGCAATTGCTCAGAGATGAAAAGTGCCACCACTGAAAGCTGTTGCTAGCCAGCACCCTTCCTTGGAAGCGCTTTTGTAGGCCTAAGAACACTGGGGCTCTGGGCTTCTCTAGCCACCTCATCTTCTGCTCATCCTCTCGCGCACTCTGAAGAGAGCTCAGGTGAGAAATTGCAAACGTCGAGCAATTGCTCAGAGATGAAAAGTGCCAGCACTGAAAGCTGTTGCTAGCCAGCACCCTTCCTTGGAAGCGCTTTCACAGGCGCAGTAACACTGGGGCTTTGCGCTTCTCTACCCACCAAAAGTCACGTTCACTATCTCTCCGTCTCGTAGACACGAGCTGAGAAATTGCAAACGTCGAGCAATTGCTCAGAGAGGAAAAGTGCCAGCACTGGAAGCTGTTGCTAGCCAGCCCCCTTCCTTGGAAGTGCTTTTGTAGGCCTAAGAACACTGGGGCTCTGGGCTTCTTTAGCCACCTAATCTTCTGCTCATCCTCTCGAGCACTCTAAAGAGAGCTCAGGTGAGAAATTGCAAACGTCGAGCAATTGCTCAGAGATGAAAAGCGCCAGCACTGAAAGCTGTTGCTAGCCAGCACCCTTCCTTGGAAGCGCTTTCACAGGCGCAGCAACACTGGGGCTTTGTGCTTCTCTACCCACCAAACGTCACGGTCACTATCTCTCCGTCTCGTAGACACGAGCTGAGAAATTGCAAACGTCGAGCAATTGCTCAGAGAGGAAAAGTGCCAGCACTGAAAGCTGTTGCTAGCCAGCACCCTTCCTTGGAAGCGCTTTTGTAGGCCTAAGAACACTGGGGCTCTGGGCTTCTCTAGCCACCTCATCTTCTGCTCATCCTCTCGCGCACTCTAAAGAGAGCTCAGATGAGAAATTGCAAACGTCGAGCAATTGCTCAGAGATGAAAAGTGCCAGCACTGAAAGCTGTTGCTAGCCAGCACCCTTCCTTGGAAGCGCTTTTGTAGGCCTAAGAACACTGGGGCTCTGGGCTTCTCTAGCCACCTCATCTTCTGCTCATCCTCTCGCGCACTCTAAAGAGAGCTCAGGTGAGAAATTGCAAACGTCGAGCAATTGCTCAGAGATGAAAAGTGCCAGCACTGAAAGCTGTTGCTAGCCAGCACCCTTCCTTGGAAGTGCTTTCACAGGCGCAGTAACACTGGGGCTTTGCGCTTCTCTAGCCACCAAACGTCACGGTCCTTCTCTTTCCGTCTCGTAGACACGAGCTGAGAAATTGCAAACGTCGAGCAATTGCTCAGAGATGAAAAGTGCCAGCACTGAAAGCTGTTGCTAGCCAGCACCCTTCCTTGGAAGCGCTTTTGTAGGCCTAAGAACAGTGGGGCTCTGGGCTTCTCTAGCCACCTAATCTTCTGCTCATCCTCTCGCGCACTCTAAAGAGAGCTCAGGTGAGAAATTGCAAACGTCGATCAATTGCTCAGAGATGAAAAGTGCCAGCACTGAAAGCTGTTGCTAGCCAGCACCCTTCCTTGGAAGCGCTTTCACAGGCGCAGCAACACTGGGGCTTTGCGCTTCTCTAGCCACCAAACGTCACGGTCCTTCTCTTTCCGTCTCGTAGACACGAGCTGAGAAATTGCAAACGTCGATCAATTGCTCAGAGAGGAAAAGTGCCAGCACTGGAAGCTGTTGCTAGCCAGCACCCTTCCTTGGAAGCGCTTTTGTAGGCCTAAGAACACTGGGGCTCTGGGCTTCTCTAGCCACCTCATCTTCTGCTCATCCTCTCGCGCACTCTAAAGAGAGCTCAGGGGAGAAATTGCAAACGTCCAGCAATTGCTCAGAGATGAAAAGTGCCAGCACTGAAAGCTGTTGCTAGCCAGCACCCTTCCTTGGAAGCGCTTTTGTAGGCCTAAGAACACTGGGGCTCTGGGCTTCTCTAGCCACCTCATCTTCTGCTCATCCTCTCGCGCACTCTGAAGAGAGCTCAGGTGAGAAATTGCAAACGTCGAGCAATTGCTCAGAGATGAAAAGTGCCAGCACTGAAAGCTGTTGCTAGCCAGCACCCTTCCTTGGAAGCGCTTTCACAGGCGCTGTAACACTGGGGATTTGCGCTTCTCTAGCCACCAAACGTCACGGTCCTTCTCTTTCCGTCTCGTAGACACAAGCTGAGAAATTGCAAACGTCGAGCAATTGCTCAGAGATGAAAAGTGCCAGCACTGAAAGCTGTTGCTAGCCAGCACCCTTCCTTGGAAGCGCTTTTGTAGGCCTAAGAACACTGGGGCTCTGGGCTTCTCTAGCCACCTCATCTTCTGCTCATCCTCTCGCGCACTCTAAAGAGAGCTCAGGTGAGAAATTGCAAACGTCGAGCAATTGCTCAGAGATGAAAAGTGCCAGCACTGAAAGCTGTTGCTAGCCAGCACCCTTCCTTGGAAGCGCTTTCACAGGCGCAGCAACACTGGAGCTTTGCGCTTCTCTAGCCACCAAACGTCACGGTCCTTCTCTTTCCGTCTCGTAGACACGAGCTGAGAAATTGCAAACGTCGAGCAATTGCTCAGAGATGAAAAGTGCCAGCACTGGAAGCTGTTGCTAGCCAGCCCCCTTCCTTGGAAGCGCTTTTGTAGGCCTAAGAACACTGGGGCTCTGGGCTTCTCTAGCCACCTCATCTTCTGCTCATCCTCTCGCGCACTCTAAAGAGAGCTCAGGTGAGAAATTGCAAACGTCGAGCAATTGCTCAGAGATGAAAAGTGCCAGCACTGAAAGCTGTTGCTAGCCAGCACCCTTCCTTGGAAGCGCTTTCACAGGCGCAGCAACACTGGGGCTTTGTGCTTCTCTAGCCACCAAACGTCACGGTCCTTCTCTTTCCGTCTCGTAGACACGAGCTGAGAAATTGCAAACGTCGAGCAATTGCTCAGAGATGAAAAGTGCCAGCACTGAAAGCTGTTGCTAGCCAGCACCCTTCCTTGGAAGCGCTTTTGTAGCCCTAAGCACACTGGGGCTCTGGGCTTCTCTAGCCACCTCATCTTCTGCTCATCCTCTCGCGCACTCTAAAGAGAGCTCAGGTGAGAAATTGCAAACGTCGAGCAATTGCTCAGAGATGAAAAGTGCCAGCACTGAAAGCTCTTGCTAGCCAGCACCCTTCCTTGGAAGCGCTTTCACAGGCGCAGCAACACTGGGGCTTTGCGCTTCTCTACCCACCAAACGTCACGGTCCTTCTCTTTCCGTCTCGTAGACACGAGCTGAGAAATTGCAAACGTCGAGCAATTGCTCAGAGAGGAAAAGTGCCAGCACTGAAAGCTGTTGCTAGCCAGCACCCTTCCTTGGAAGCGCTTTTGTAGGCCTAAGAACACTGGGGCTCTGGGCTTCTCTAGCCACCTCATCTTCTGCTCATCCTCTCGCGCACTCTAAAGAGAGCTCAGGTGAGAAATTGCAAACGTCGAGCAATTGCTCAGAGATGAAAAGTGCCAGCACTGAAAGCTGTTGCTAGCCAGCACCCTTCCTTGGAAGCGCTTTCACAGGCGCAGTAACACTGGGGCTTTGCGCTTCTCTAGCCACCAAACGTCACGGTCCTTCTCTTTCCGTCTCGTAGACACGAGCTGAGAAATTGCAAACGTCGAGCAATTGCTCAGAGATGAAAAGTGCCAGCACTGAAAGCTGTTGCTAGCCAGCACCCTTCCTTGGAAGCGCTTTTGTAGGCCTAAGAACACTGGGCCTTTGTGCTTCTCTAGCCACCAAACGTCACGGTCACTATCTCTCCGTCTCGTAGACACGAGCTGAGAAATTGCAAACGTCGAGCAATTGCTCAGAGATGAAAAGTGCCAGCACTGAAAGCTGTTGCTAGCCAGCACCCTTCCTTGGAAGCGCTTTCACAGGCGCAGCAACACTGGGGCTTTGCGCTTCTCTAGCCACCAAACGTCACGGTCCTTCTCTTTCCGTCTCCTAGACACGAGCTGAGAAATTGCAAACGTCGAGCAATTGCTCAGAGATGAAAAGTGCCAGCACTGAAAGCTGTTGCTAGCCAGCACCCTTCCTTGGAAGCGCTTTTGTAGGCCTAAGCACACTGGGGCTCTGGGCTTCTCTAGCCACCTCATCTTCTGCTCATCCTCTCGCGCACTCTAAAGAGAGCTCAGGTGAGAAATTGCAAACGTCGAGCAATTGCTCAGAGATGAAAAGTGCCAGCACTGAAAGCTGTTGCTAGCCAGCACCCTTCCTTGGAAGCGCTTTTGTAGGCCTAAGAACACTGGGGCTCTGGGCTTCTCTAGCCACCTCATCTTCTGCTCATCCTCTCGCGCACTCTAAAGAGAGCTCAGGTGAGAAATTGCAAACGTCGAGCAATTGCTCAGAGATGAAAAGTGCCAGCACTGAAAGCTGTTGCTAGCCAGCACCCTTCCTTGGAAGCGCTTTCACAGGCGCAGCAACACTGGGGCTTTGCGCTTCTCTAGCCACCAAACGTCACGGTCCTTCTCTTTCCGTCTCGTAGACACGAGCTGAGAAATTGCAAACGTCGAGCAATTGCTCAGAGATGAAAAGTGCCAGCACTGAAAGCTGTTGCTAGCCAGCACCCTTCCTTGGAAGCGCTTTTGTAGGCCTAAGCACACTCGGGCTCTGGGCTTCTCTAGCCACCTCATCTTCTGCTCATCCTCTCGCGCACTCTGAAGAGAGCTCAGGTGAGAAATTGCAAACGTCGAGCAATTGCTCAGAGATGAAAAGTGCCAGCACTGAAAGCTGTTGCTAGCCAGCACCCTTCCTTGGAAGCGCTTTCACAGGCGCAGCAACACTGGGGCTTTGAGCTTCTCTAGCCACCAAACGTCACGGTCCTTCTCTTTCCGTCTCGTAGACACGAGCTGAGAAATTGCAAACGTCGAGCAATTGCTCAGAGAGGAAAAGTGCCAGCACTGAAAGCTGTTGCTAGCCAGCACCCTTCCTTGGAAGCGCTTTCACAGGCACAGTAACACTGGGGCTTTGCGCTTCTCTAGCCACCAAACGTCACGGTCACTATCTCTCCGTCTCGTAGACACGAGCTGAGAAATTGCAAACGTCGAGCAATTGCTCAGAGATGAAAAGTGCCAGCACTGAAAGCTGTTGCTAGCCAGCACCCTTCCTTGGAAGCGCTTTTGTAGGCCTAAGAACACTGGGCCTTTGTGCTTCTCTAGCCACCAAACGTCACGGTCACTATCTCTCCGTCTCGTAGACACGAGCTGAGAAATTGCAAACGTCGAGCAATTGCTCAGAGATGAAAAGTGCCAGCACTGAAAGCTGTTGCTAGCCAGCCCCCTTCCTTGGAAGCGCTTTTGTAGGCCTAAGAACACTGGGGCTCTGGGCTTCTCTAGCCACCTCATCTTCTGCTCATCCTCTCGTGCACTCTAAAGAGAGCTCAGGTGAGAAATTGCAAACGTCGAGCAATTGCTCAGAGATGAAAAGTGCCAGCACTGAAAGCTGTTGCTAGCCAGCACCCTTCCTTGGAAGCGCTTTCACAGGCGCAGCAACACTGGGGCTCTGTGCTTCTCTAGCCACCAAACGTCACGGTCCTTCTCTTTCCGTCTCGTAGACACGAGCTGAGAAATTGCAAACGTCGAGCAATTGCTCAGAGATGAAAAGTGCCAGCACTGAAAGCTGTTGCTAGCCAGCACCCTTCCTTGGAAGCGCTTTCACAGGCGCAGTAACACTGGGGCTTTGCGCTTCTCTAGCCATCAAAAGTCACGGTCACTATATCTCCGTCTCATAGACACGAGCTGAGAAATTGCAAACGTCGAGCAATTGCTCAGAGATGAAAAGTGCCAGCACTGAAAGCTGTTGCTAGCCAGCACCCTTCCTTGGAAGCGCTTTTGTAGGCCTAAGCACACTGGGGCTCTGGGCTTCTCTAGACACCTAATCTTCTGCTCATCCTATCGCGCACTCTAAAGAGAGCTCAGGTGAGAAATTGCAAACGTCGAGCAATTGCTCAGAGATGAAAAGTGCCAGCACTGAAAGCTCTTGCTAGCCAGCACCCTTCCTTGGAAGCGCTTTCACAGGCGCAGCAACACTGGGGCTTTGCGCTTCTCTACCCACCAAACGTCACGGTCCTTCTCTTTCCGTCTCGTAGACACGAGCTGAGAAATTGCAAACGTCGAGCAATTGCTCAGAGAGGAAAAGTGCCAGCACTGAAAGCTGTTGCTAGCCAGCACCCTTCCTTGGAAGCGCTTTTGTAGGCCTAAGAACACTGGGGCTCTGGGCTTCTCTAGCCACCTCATCTTCTGCTCATCCTCTCGCGCACTCTAAAGAGAGCTCAGGTGAGAAATTGCAAACGTCGAGCAATTGCTCCGAGATGAAAAGTGCCAGCACTGAAAGCTGTTGCTAGCCAGCACCCTTCCTTGGAAGCGCTTTCACAGGCGCAGTAACACTGGGGCTTTGCGCTTCTCTAGCCACCAAACGTCACGGTCCTTCTCTTTCCGTCTCGTAGACACGAGCTGAGAAATTGCAAACGTCGAGCAATTGCTCAGAGATGAAAAGTGCCAGCACTGAAAGCTGTTGCTAGCCAGCACCCTTCCTTGGAAGCGCTTTTGTAGGCCTAAGAACACTGGGCCTTTGTGCTTCTCTAGCCACCAAACGTCACGGTCACTATCTCTCCGTCTCGTAGACACGAGCTGAGAAATTGCAAACGTCGAGCAATTGCTCAGAGATGAAAAGTGCCAGCACTGAAAGCTGTTGCTAGCCAGCACCCTTCCTTGGAAGCGCTTTCACAGGCGCAGCAACACTGGGGCTTTGCGCTTCTCTAGCCACCAAACGTCACGGTCCTTCTCTTTCCGTCTCCTAGACACGAGCTGAGAAATTGCAAACGTCGAGCAATTGCTCAGAGAGGAAAAGTGCCAGCACTGAAAGCTGTTGCTAGCCAGCACCCTTCCTTGGAAGCGCTTTTGTAGGCCTAAGCACACTCGGGCTCTGGGCTTCTCTAGCCACCTCATCTTCTGCTCATCCTCTCGCGCACTCTAAAGAGAGCTCAGGTGAGAAATTGCAAACGTCGAGCAATTGCTCAGAGATGAAAAGTGCCAGCACTGAAAGCTGTTGCTAGCCAGCACCCTTCCTTGGAAGCGCTTTCACAGGCGCAGCAACACTGGGGCTTTGCGCTTCTCTAGCCACCAAACGTCACGGTCCTTCTCTTTCCGTCTCGTAGACACGAGCTGAGAAATTGCAAACGTCGAGCAATTGCTCAGAGATGAAAAGTGCCAGCACTGAAAGCTGTTGCTAGCCAGCACCCTTCCTTGGAAGCGCTTTTGTAGGCCTAAGCACACTCGGGCTCTGGGCTTCTCTAGCCACCTCATCTTCTGCTCATCCTCTCGCGCACTCTGAAGAGAGCTCAGGTGAGAAATTGCAAACGTCGAGCAATTGCTCAGAGATGAAAAGTGCCAGCACTGAAAGCTGTTGCTAGCCAGCACCCTTCCTTGGAAGCGCTTTCACAGGCGCAGCAACACTGGGGCTTTGCGCTTCTCTAGCCACCAAACGTCACGGTCCTTCTCTTTCCGTCTCGTAGACACGAGCTGAGAAATTGCAAACGTCGAGCAATTGCTCAGAGATGAAAAGTGCCAGCACTGAAAGCTGTTGCTAGCCAGCACCCTTCCTTGGAAGCGCTTTTGTAGCCCTAAGCACACTGGGGCTCTGGGCTTCTCTAGCCACCTCATCTTCTGCTCATCCTCTCGCGCACTCTAAAGAGAGCTCAGGTGAGAAATTGCAAACGTCGAGCAATTGCTCAGAGATGAAAAGTGCCAGCACTGAAAGCTCTTGCTAGCCAGCACCCTTCCTTGGAAGCGCTTTCACAGGCGCAGCAACACTGGGGCTTTGCGCTTCTCTACCCACCAAACGTCACGGTCCTTCTCTTTCCGTCTCGTAGACACGAGCTGAGAAATTGCAAACGTCGAGCAATTGCTCAGAGAGGAAAAGTGCCAGCACTGAAAGCTGTTGCTAGCCAGCACCCTTCCTTGGAAGCGCTTTTGTAGGCCTAAGAACACTGGGGCTCTGGGCTTCTCTAGCCACCTCATCTTCTGCTCATCCTCTCGCGCACTCTAAAGAGAGCTCAGGGGAGAAATTGCAAACGTCGAGCAATTGCTCAGAGATGAAAAGTGCCAGCACTGAAAGCTGTTGCTAGCCAGCACCCTTCCTTGGAAGCGCTTTCACAGGCGCAGTAACACTGGGGCTTTGCGCTTCTCTAGCCACCAAACGTCACGGTCCTTCTCTTTCCGTCTCGTAGACACGAGCTGAGAAATTGCAAACGTCGAGCAATTGCTCAGAGATGAAAAGTGCCAGCACTGAAAGCTGTTGCTAGCCAGCACCCTTCCTTGGAAGCGCTTTTGTAGGCCTAAGAACACTGGGCCTTTGTGCTTCTCTAGCCACCAAACGTCACGGTCACTATCTCTCCGTCTCGTAGACACGAGCTGAGAAATTGCAAACGTCGAGCAATTGCTCAGAGATGAAAAGTGCCAGCACTGAAAGCTGTTGCTAGCCAGCACCCTTCCTTGGAAGCGCTTTCACAGGCGCAGCAACACTGGGGCTTTGCGCTTCTCTAGCCACCAAACGTCACGGTCCTTCTCTTTCCGTCTCCTAGACACGAGCTGAGAAATTGCAAACGTCGAGCAATTGCTCAGAGATGAAAAGTGCCAGCACTGAAAGCTGTTGCTAGCCAGCCCCCTTCCTTGGAAGCGCTTTTGTAGGCCTAAGCACACTGGGGCTCTGGGCTTCTCTAGCCACCTCATCTTCTGCTCATCCTCTCGCGCACTCTAAAGAGAGCTCAGGTGAGAAATTGCAAACGTCGAGCAATTGCTCAGAGATGAAAAGTGCCAGCACTGAAAGCTGTTGCTAGCCAGCACCCTTCCTTGGAAGCGCTTTTGTAGGCCTAAGAACACTGGGGCTCTGGGCTTCTCTAGCCACCTCATCTTCTGCTCATCCTCTCGCGCACTCTAAAGAGAGCTCAGGTGAGAAATTGCAAACGTCGAGCAATTGCTCAGAGATGAAAAGTGCCAGCACTGAAAGCTGTTGCTAGCCAGCACCCTTCCTTGGAAGCGCTTTCACAGGCGCAGCAACACTGGGGCTTTGCGCTTCTCTAGCCACCAAACGTCACGGTCCTTCTCTTTCCGTCTCGTAGACACGAGCTGAGAAATTGCAAACGTCGAGCAATTGCTCAGAGATGAAAAGTGCCAGCACTGAAAGCTGTTGCTAGCCAGCACCCTTCCTTGGAAGCGCTTTTGTAGGCCTAAGCACACTCGGGCTCTGGGCTTCTCTAGCCACCTCATCTTCTGCTCATCCTCTCGCGCACTCTGAAGAGAGCTCAGGTGAGAAATTGCAAACGTCGAGCAATTGCTCAGAGATGAAAAGTGCCAGCACTGAAAGCTGTTGCTAGCCAGCACCCTTCCTTGGAAGCGCTTTCACAGGCGCAGCAACACTGGGGCTTTGAGCTTCTCTAGCCACCAAACGTCACGGTCCTTCTCTTTCCGTCTCGTAGACACGAGCTGAGAAATTGCAAACGTCGAGCAATTGCTCAGAGAGGAAAAGTGCCAGCACTGAAAGCTGTTGCTAGCCAGCACCCTTCCTTGGAAGCGCTTTCACAGGCACAGTAACACTGGGGCTTTGCGCTTCTCTAGCCACCAAACGTCACGGTCACTATCTCTCCGTCTCGTAGACACGAGCTGAGAAATTGCAAACGTCGAGCAATTGCTCAGAGATGAAAAGTGCCAGCACTGAAAGCTGTTGCTAGCCAGCACCCTTCCTTGGAAGCGCTTTTGTAGGCCTAAGAACACTGGGCCTTTGTGCTTCTCTAGCCACCAAACGTCACGGTCACTATCTCTCCGTCTCGTAGACACGAGCTGAGAAATTGCAAACGTCGAGCAATTGCTCAGAGATGAAAAGTGCCAGCACTGAAAGCTGTTGCTAGCCAGCCCCCTTCCTTGGAAGCGCTTTTGTAGGCCTAAGAACACTGGGGCTCTGGGCTTCTCTAGCCACCTCATCTTCTGCTCATCCTCTCGTGCACTCTAAAGAGAGCTCAGGTGAGAAATTGCAAACGTCGAGCAATTGCTCAGAGATGAAAAGTGCCAGCACTGAAAGCTGTTGCTAGCCAGCACCCTTCCTTGGAAGCGCTTTCACAGGCGCAGCAACACTGGGGCTCTGTGCTTCTCTAGCCACCAAACGTCACGGTCCTTCTCTTTCCGTCTCGTAGACACGAGCTGAGAAATTGCAAACGTCGAGCAATTGCTCAGAGATGAAAAGTGCCAGCACTGAAAGCTGTTGCTAGCCAGCACCCTTCCTTGGAAGCGCTTTCACAGGCGCAGTAACACTGGGGCTTTGCGCTTCTCTAGCCATCAAAAGTCACGGTCACTATATCTCCGTCTCATAGACACGAGCTGAGAAATTGCAAACGTCGAGCAATTGCTCAGAGATGAAAAGTGCCAGCACTGAAAGCTGTTGCTAGCCAGCACCCTTCCTTGGAAGCGCTTTTGTAGGCCTAAGCACACTGGGGCTCTGGGCTTCTCTAGACACCTAATCTTCTGCTCATCCTCTCGCGCACTCTAAAGAGAGCTCAGGTGAGAAATTGCAAACGTCGAGCAATTGCTCAGAGATGAAAAGTGCCAGCACTGAAAGCTGTTGCTAGCCAGCACCCTTCCTTGGAAGCGCTTTCACAGGCGCAGCAACACTGGGGCTTTGCGCTTCTCTACCCACCAAACGTCACGGTCCTTCTCTTTCCGTCTCGTAGACACGAGCTGAGAAATTGCAAACGTCGAGCAATTGCTCAGAGAGGAAAAGTGCCAGCACTGAAAGCTGTTGCTAGCCAGCACCCTTCCTTGGAAGCGCTTTTGTAGGCCTAAGAACACTGGGGCTCTGGGCTTCTCTAGCCACCTCATCTTCTGCTCATCCTCTCGCGCACTCTAAAGAGAGCTCAGGTGAGAAATTGCAAACGTCGAGCAATTGCTCCGAGATGAAAAGTGCCAGCACTGAAAGCTGTTGCTAGCCAGCACCCTTCCTTGGAAGCGCTTTCACAGGCGCAGTAACACTGGGGCTTTGCGCTTCTCTAGCCACCAAACGTCACGGTCCTTCTCTTTCCGTCTCGTAGACACGAGCTGAGAAATTGCAAACGTCGAGCAATTGCTCAGAGATGAAAAGTGCCAGCACTGAAAGCTGTTGCTAGCCAGCACCCTTCCTTGGAAGCGCTTTTGTAGGCCTAAGAACACTGGGCCTTTGTGCTTCTCTAGCCACCAAACGTCACGGTCACTATCTCTCCGTCTCGTAGACACGAGCTGAGAAATTGCAAACGTCGAGCAATTGCTCAGAGATGAAAAGTGCCAGCACTGAAAGCTGTTGCTAGCCAGCACCCTTCCTTGGAAGCGCTTTCACAGGCGCAGCAACACTGGGGCTTTGCGCTTCTCTAGCCACCAAACGTCACGGTCCTTCTCTTTCCGTCTCCTAGACACGAGCTGAGAAATTGCAAACGTCGAGCAATTGCTCAGAGAGGAAAAGTGCCAGCACTGAAAGCTGTTGCTAGCCAGCACCCTTCCTTGGAAGCGCTTTTGTAGGCCTAAGCACACTCGGGCTCTGGGCTTCTCTAGCCACCTCATCTTCTGCTCATCCTCTCGCGCACTCTAAAGAGAGCTCAGGTGAGAAATTGCAAACGTCGAGCAATTGCTCAGAGATGAAAAGTGCCAGCACTGAAAGCTGTTGCTAGCCAGCACCCTTCCTTGGAAGCGCTTTCACAGGCGCAGCAACACTGGGGCTTTGCGCTTCTCTAGCCACCAAACGTCACGGTCCTTCTCTTTCCGTCTCGTAGACACGAGCTGAGAAATTGCAAACGTCGAGCAATTGCTCAGAGATGAAAAGTGCCAGCACTGAAAGCTGTTGCTAGCCAGCACCCTTCCTTGGAAGCGCTTTTGTAGGCCTAAGCACACTCGGGCTCTGGGCTTCTCTAGCCACCTCATCTTCTGCTCATCCTCTCGCGCACTCTGAAGAGAGCTCAGGTGAGAAATTGCAAACGTCGAGCAATTGCTCAGAGATGAAAAGTGCCAGCACTGAAAGCTGTTGCTAGCCAGCACCCTTCCTTGGAAGCGCTTTCACAGGCGCAGCAACACTGGGGCTTTGCGCTTCTCTAGCCACCAAACGTCACGGTCCTTCTCTTTCCGTCTCGTAGACACGAGCTGAGAAATTGCAAACGTCGAGCAATTGCTCAGAGATGAAAAGTGCCAGCACTGAAAGCTCTTGCTAGCCAGCACCCTTCCTTGGAAGCGCTTTCACAGGCACAGTAACACTGGGGCTTTGCGCTTCTCTAGCCACCAAACGTCACGGTCACTATCTCTCCGTCTCGTAGACACGAGCTGAGAAACTGCAAACGTCGAGCAATTGCTCAGAGATGAAAAGTGCCAGCACTGAAAGCTGTTGCTAGCCAGCCCCCTTCCTTGGAAGCGCTTTTGTAGGCCTAAGAACACTGGGGCTCTGGGCTTCTCTAGCCACCTCATCTTCTGCTCATCCTCTCGTGCACTCTAAAGAGAGCTCAGGTGAGAAATTGCAAACGTCGAGCAATTGCTCAGAGATGAAAAGTGCCAGCACTGAAAGCTGTTGCTAGCCAGCACCCTTCCTTGCAAGCGCTTTCACAGGCGCAGCAACACTGGGGCTTTGCGCTTCTCTAGCCACCAAACGTCACGGTCCTTCTCTTTCCGTCTCGTAGACACGAGCTGAGAAATTGCAAACGTCGATCAATTGCTCAGAGATGAAAAGTGCCAGCACTGAAAGCTGTTGCTAGCCAGCACCCTTCCTTGGAAGCGCTTTTGTAGGCCTAAGCACACTCGGGCTCTGGGCTTCTCTAGCCACCTCATCTTCTGCTCATCCTCTCGCGCACTCTAAAGAGAGCTCAGGTGAGAAATTGCAAACGTCGAGCAATTGCTCAGAGATGAAAAGTGCCAGCACTGAAAGCTGTTGCTAGCCAGCACCCTTCCTTGGAAGCGCTTTCACAGGCGCAGCAACACTGGGGCTTTGCGCTTCTCTACCCACCAAACGTCACGGTCCTTCTCTTTCCGTCTCGTAGACACGAGCTGAGAAATTGCAAACGTCGAGCAATTGCTCAGAGATGAAAAGTGCCAGCACTGAAAGCTGTTGCTAGCCAGCACCCTTCCTTGGAAGCGCTTTCACAGGCACAGTAACACTGGGGCTTTGCGCTTCTCTAGCCACCAAACGTCACGGTCACTATCTCTCCGTCTCGTAGACACGAGCTGAGAAATTGCAAACGTCGAGCAATTGCTCAGAGATGAAAAGTGCCAGCACTGGAAGCTGTTGCTAGCCAGCCCCCTTCCTTGGAAGCGCTTTTGTAGGCCTAAGAACACTGGGGCTCTGGGCTTCTCTAGCCACCTCATCTTCTGCTCATCCTCTCGTGCACTCTAAAGAGAGCTCAGGTGAGAAATTGCAAACGTCGAGCAATTGCTCCGAGATGAAAAGTGCCAGCACTGAAAGCTGTTGCTAGCCAGCACCCTTCCTTGGAAGCGCTTTCACAGGCGCAGCAACACTGGGGCTTTGCGCTTCTCTAGCCACCAAACGTCACGGTCCTTCTCTTTCCGTCTCGTAGACACGAGCTGAGAAATTGCAAACGTCGAGCAATTGCTCAGAGAGGAAAAGTGCCAGCACTGAAAGCTGTTGCTAGCCAGCCCCCTTCCTTGGAAGCGCTTTTGTAGGCCTAAGAACACTGGGGCTCTGGGCTTCTCTAGCCACCTCATCTTCTGCTCATCCTCTCGCGCACTCTAAAGAGAGCTCAGGTGAGAAATTGCAAACGTCGAGCAATTGCTCAGAGATGAAAAGTGCCAGCACTGAAAGCTGTTGCTAGCCAGCACCCTTCCTTGGAAGTGCTTTTGTAGGCCTAAGAACACTGGGGCTCTGGGCTTCTCTAGACACCTAATCTTCTGCTCATCCTTTCGTGTACTCTAAAGAGAGCTCAGGTGAGAAATTGCAAACATTGAGCAATTGCTCAGAGATGAAAAGTGCCAGCACTGAAAGCTGTTGCTAGCCAGCACCCTTCCTTGGAAGCGCTTTCACAGGCGCAGTAACACTGGGGCTTTGCGCTTCTCTAGCCACCAAACGTCACGGTCCTTCTCTTTCCGTCTCGTAGACACGAGCTGAGAAATTGCAAACGTCGAGCAATTGCTCAGAGAGGAAAAGTGCCAGCAGTGAAAGCTGTTGCTAGCCAGCACCCTTCCTTGGAAGCGCTTTTGTAGGCCTAAGAACACTGGGGCTCTGGGCTTCTCTAGCCACCTCATCTTCTGCTCATCCTCTCGCGCACTCTAAAGAGAGCTCAGGTGAGAAATTGCAAACGTCGAGCAATTGCTCAGAGATGAAAAGTGCCAGCACTGAAAGCTGTTGCTAGCCAGCACCCTTCCTTGGAAGCGCTTTCACAGGCACAGTAACACTGGGGCTTTGCGCTTCTCTAGCCACCAAACGTCACGGTCCTTCTCTTTCCGTCTCGTAGACACGAGCTGAGAAATTGCAAACGTCGAGCAATTGCTCAGAGATGAAAAGTGCCAGCACTGAAAGCTGTTGCTAGCCAGCACCCTTCCTTGGAAGCGCTTTCACAGGCGCAGTAACACTGGGGCTTTGTGCTTCTCTAGCCATCAAAAGTCACGGTCACTATCTCTCCGTCTCGTAGACACGAGCTGAGAAATTGCAAACGTCGATCAATTGCTCAGAGATGAAAAGTGCCATCACTGAAAGCTGTTGCTAGCCAGCACCCTTCCTTGGAAGCGCTTTTGTAGGCCTAAGAACACTGGGGCTCTGGGCTTCTCTAGCCACCTCATCTTCTGCTCATCCTCTCGCGCACTCTAAAGAGAGCTCAGGTGAGAAATTGCAAACGTCGAGCAATTGCTCAGAGATGAAAAGTGCCAGCACTGAAAGCTGTTGCTAGCCAGCACCCTTCCTTGGAAGCGCTTTCACAGGCGCAGCAACACTGGGGCTTTGTGCTTCTCTACCCACCAAACGTCACGGTCCTTCTCTTTCCGTCTCGTAGACACGAGCTGAGAAATTGCAAACGTCGAGCAATTGCTCAGAGATGAAAAGTGCCAGCACTGAAAGCTGTTGCTAGCCAGCACCCTTCCTTGGAAGCGCTTTTGTAGGCCTAAGAACACTGGGGCTCTGGGCTTCTCTAGCCACCTAATCTTCTGCTCATCCTCTCGCGCACTCTAAAGAGAGCTCAGGTGAGAAATTGCAAACGTCGAGCAATTGCTCAGAGATGAAAAGTGCCAGCACTGAAAGCTGTTGCTAGCCAGCACCCTTCCTTGGAAGCGCTTTCACAGGCGCAGCAACACTGGGGCTTTGCGCTTCTCTACCCACCAAACGTCACGGTCCTTCTCTTTCCGTCTCGTAGACACGAGCTGAGAAATTGCAAACGTTGAGCAATTGCTCAGAGATGAAAAGTGCCAGCACTGGAAGCTGTTGCTAGCCAGCACCCTTCCTTGGAAGCGCTTTTGTAGGCCTAAGAACACTGGGGCTCTGGGCTTCTCTAGCCACCTCATCTTCTGCTCATCCTCTCGCGCACTCTAAAGAGAGCTCAGGTGAGAAATTGCAAACGTCGAGCAATTGCTCAGAGATGAAAAGTGCCAGCACTGAAAGCTGTTGCTAGCCAGCACCCTTCCTTGGAAGCGCTTTCACAGGCGCAGCAACACTGGGGCTTTGTGCTTCTCTAGCCACCAAACGTCACGGTCCTTCTCTTTCCGTCTCGTAGACACGAGCTGAGAAATTGCAAACGTCGATCAATTGCTCAGAGAGGAAAAGTGCCAGCACTGGAAGCTGTTGCTAGCCAGCACCCTTCCTTGGAAGCGCTTTTGTAGGCCTAAGAACACTGGGGCTCTGGGCTTCTCTAGCCACCTCATCTTCTGCTCATCCTTTCGCGCAGTCTAAAGAGAGCTCAGGTGAGAAATTGCAAACGTTGAGCAATTGCTCAGAGATGAAAAGTGCCAGCACTGAAAGCTGTTGCTAGCCAGCACCCTTCCTTGGAAGCGCTTTCACAGGCGCAGCAACACTGGGGCTTTGTGCTTCTCTACCCACCAAACGTCACGGTCCTTCTCTTTCCGTCTCGTAGACACGAGCTGAGAAATTGCAAACGTCGAGCAATTGCTCAGAGATGAAAAGTGCCAGCACTGAAAGCTGTTGCTAGCCAGCACCCTTCCTTGGAAGCGCTTTTGTAGGCCTAAGAACACTGGGGCTCTGGGCTTCTCTAGCCACCTAATCTTCTGCTCATCCTCTCGCGCACTCTGAAGAGAGCTCAGGTGAGAAATTGCAAACGTTGAGCAATTGCTCAGAGATGAAAAGTGCCAGCACTGAAAGCTGTTGCTAGCCAGCACCCTTCCTTGGAAGCGCTTTCACAGGCGCAGTAACACTGGGGATTTGCGCTTCTCTAGCCACCAAACGTCACGGTCCTTCTCTTTCCGTCTCGTAGACACGAGCTGAGAAATTGCAAACGTCGAGCAATTGCTCCGAGATGAAAAGTGCCAGCACTGAAAGCTCTTGCTAGCCAGCACCCTTCCTTGGAAGCGCTTTTGTAGGCCTAATAACACTGGGGCTCTGGGCTTATCTAGCCACCTCATCTTCTGCTCATCCTCTTGCGCACTCTGAAGAGAGCTCAGGGGAGAAATTGCAAACGTCGAGCAATTGCTCAGAGATGAAAAGTGCCAGCACTGAAAGCTGTTGCTAGCCAGCACCCTTCCTTGGAAGCGCTTTCACAGGCGCAGTAACACTGGGGCTTTGCGCTTCTCTACCCACCAAACGTCACGTTCACTATCTCTCCGTCTCGTAGACACGAGCTGAGAAATTGCAAACGTCGAGCAATTGCTCAGAGATGAAAAGTGCCAGCACTGAAAGCTGTTGCTAGCCAGCCCCCTTCCTTGGAAGTGCTTTTGTAGGCCTAAGAACACTGGGGCTCTGGGCTTCTTTAGCCACCTAATCTTCTGCTCATCCTCTCGTGCACTCTAAAGAGAGCTCAGGTGAGAAATTGCAAACGTCGAGCAATTGCTCAGAGATGAAAAGCGCCAGCACTGAAAGCTGTTGCTAGCCAGCACCCTTCCTTGGAAGCGCTTTCACAGGCGCAGCAACACTGGGGCTTTGTGCTTCTCTAGCCACCAAACGTCACGTTCACTATCTCTCCGTCTCGTAGACACGAGCTGAGAAATTGCAAACGTCGAGCAATTGCTCAGAGAGGAAAAGTGCCAGCACTGAAAGCTGTTGCTAGCCAGCACCCTTCCTTGGAAGCGCTTTTGTAGCCCTAAGAACACTGGGGCTCTGGGCTTCTCTAGCCACCTAATCTTCTGCTCATCCTCTCGCGCACTCTAAAGAGAGCTCAGGTGAGAAATTGCAAACGTCGAGCAATTGCTCAGAGATGAAAAGTGCCAGCACTGAAAGCTGTTGCTAGCCAGCACCCTTCCTTGGAAGTGCTTTCACAGGCGCAGCAACACTGGGGCTTTGCGCTTCTCTAGCCACCAAACGTCACGGTCCTTCTCTTTCCGTCTCGTAGACACGAGCTGAGAAATTGCAAACGTCGAGCAATTGCTCAGAGATGAAAAGTGCCAGCACTGAAAGCTGTTGCTAGCCAGCACCCTTCCTTGGAAGCGCTTTTGTAGGCCTAAGAACACTGGGGCTCTGGGCTTCTCTAGCCACCTCATCTTCTGCTCATCCTCTCGCGCACTCTAAAGAGAGCTCAGATGAGAAATTGCAAACGTCGAGCAATTGCTCAGAGATGAAAAGTGCCAGCACTGAAAGCTGTTGCTAGCCAGCCCCCTTCCTTGGAAGCGCTTTTGTAGGCCTAAGAACACTGGGGCTCTGGGCTTCTCTAGACACCTAAATTTCTGCTCATCCTCTCGCGCACTCTGAAGAGAGCTCAGGTGAGAAATTGCAAACGTCGAGCAATTGCTCAGAGATGAAAAGTGCCAGCACTGAAAGCTGTTGCTAGCCAGCACCCTTCCTTGGAAGCGCTTTCACAGGCGCAGTAACACTGGGGCTTTGCGCTTCTCTAGCCACCAAACGTCACGGTCCTTCTCTTTCCGTCTCGTAGACACGAGCTGAGAAATTGCAAACGTCGAGCAATTGCTCAGAGATGAAAAGTGCCAGCACTGAAAGCTGTTGCTAGCCAGCACCCTTCCTTGGAAGCGCTTTTGTAGGCCTAAGAACACTGGGGCTCTGGGCTTCTCTAGCCACCTCATCTTCTGCTCATCCTCTCGCGCACTCTGAAGAGAGCTCAGGTGAGAAATTGCAAACGTCGAGCAATTGCTCAGAGATGAAAAGTGCCAGCACTGAAAGCTCTTGCTAGCCAGCACCCTTCCTTGGAAGCGCTTTCACAGGCGCAGTAACACTGGGGCTTTGCGCTTCTCTACCCACCAAACGTCACGTTCACTATCTCTCCGTCTCGTAGACACGAGCTGAGAAATTGCAAACGTCGAGCAATTGCTCAGAGATGAAAAGTGCCAGCACTGAAAGCTGTTGCTAGCCAGCCCCCTTCCTTGGAAGTGCTTTTGTAGGCCTAAGAACACTGGGGCTCTGGGCTTCTTTAGCCACCTCATCTTCTGCTCATCCTCTCGCGCACTCTAAAGAGAGCTCAGGTGAGAAATTGCAAACGTCGAGCAATTGCTCAGAGATGAAAAGCGCCAGCACTGAAAGCTGTTGCTAGCCAGCACCCTTCCTTGGAAGCGCTTTCACAGGCGCAGCAACACTGGGGCTTTGTGCTTCTCTAGCCACCAAACGTCACGTTCACTATCTCTCCGTCTCGTAGACACGAGCTGAGAAATTGCAAACGTCGAGCAATTGCTCAGAGAGGAAAAGTGCCAGCACTGAAAGCTGTTGCTAGCCAGCACCCTTCCTTGGAAGTGCTTTTGTAGGCCTAAGAACACTGGGGCTCTGGGCTTCTCTAGCCACCTAATCTTCTGCTCATCCTCTCGCGCACTCTAAAGAGAGCTCAGGTGAGAAATTGCAAACGTCGAGCAATTGCTCAGAGATGAAAAGTGCCAGCACTGAAAGCTCTTGCTAGCCAGCACCCTTCCTTGGAAGCGCTTTTGTAGGCCTAAGAACACTGGGGCTCTGGGCTTCTCTAGCCACCTCATCTTCTGCTCATCCTCTCGCGCACTCTGAAGAGAGCTCAGGGGAGAAATTGCAAACATCGAGCAATTGCTCAGAGATGAAAAGTGCCAGCACTGAAAGCTGTTGCTAGCCAGCACCCTTCCTTGGAAGCGCTTTCACAGGCACTGTAACACTGGGGCTTTGCGCTTCTCTAGCCACCAAACGTCACGGTCCTTCTCTTTCCGTCTCGTAGACACGAGCTGAGAAATTGCAAACGTCGAGCAATTGCTCAGAGAGGAAAAGTGCCAGCACTGAAAGCTGTTGCTAGCCAGCACCCTTCCTTGGAAGCGCTTTTGTAGGCCTAAGAACACTGGGGCTCTGGGCTTCTTTAGCCACCTCATCTTCTGCTCATCCTCTCGCGCACTCTAAAGAGAGCTCAGGTGAGAAATTGCAAACATCGAGCAATTGCTCAGAGATGAAAAGTGCCAGCACTGAAAGCTGTTGCTAGCCAGCACCCTTCCTTGGAAGCGCTTTCACAGGCGCAGTAACACTGGGGCTTTGTGCTTCTCTAGCCACCAAACGCCACGGTCACTATCTCTCCGTCTCGTAGACACGAGCTGAGAAATTGCAAACGTCGAGCAATTGCTCAGAGATGAAAAGTGCCAGCACTGAAAGCTGTTGCTAGCCAGCACCCTTCCTTGGAAGCGCTTTTGTAGGCCTAAGAACACTGGGGCTCTGGGCTTCTCTAGCCACCTCATCTTCTGCTCATCCTCTCGCGCACTCTGAAGAGAGCTCAGGTGAGAAATTGCAAACGTTGAGCAGTTGCTCAGAGATGAAAAGTGCCAGCACTGAAAGCTGTTGCTAGCCAGCACCCTTCCTTGGAAGCGCTTTCACAGGCGCAGTAACACTGGGGCTTTGCGCTTCTCTAGCCACCAAACGTCACGGTCCTTCTCTTTCCGTCTCGTAGACACGAGCTGAGAAATTGCAAACGTCGAGCAATTGCTCAGAGATGAAAAGTGCCAGCACTGAAAGCTCTTGCTAGCCAGCACCCTTCCTTGGAAGCGCTTTTGTAGGCCTAAGAACACTGGGGCTCTGGGCTTCTCTAGCCACCTCATCTTCTGCTCATCCTCTCGCGCACTCTAAAGAGAGCTCAGGTGAGAAATTGCAAACGTCGAGCAATTGCTCAGAGATGAAAAGTGCCAGCACTGAAAGCTGTTGCTAGGCAGCACCCTTCCTTGGAAGCGCTTTCACAGGCGCAGCAACACTGGGGCTTTGCGCTTCTCTAGCCACCAAACGTCACGGTCCTTCTCTTTCCCTCTCCTAGACACGAGCTGAGAAATTGCAAACGTCGAGCAATTGCTCAGAGATGAAAAGTGCCAGCACTGAAAGCTGATGCTAGCCAGCACCCTTCCTTGGAAGCGCTTTTGTAGGCCTAAGAACAGTGGGGCTCTGGGCTTCTCTAGCCACCTCATCTTCTGCTCATCCTCTCGCGCACTCTAAAGAGAGCTCAGGTGAGAAATTGCAAACGTCGAGCAATTGCTCAGAGATGAAAAGTGCCAGCACTGAAAGCTGTTGCTAGCCAGCACCCTTCCTTGGAAGCGCTTTCACAGGCGCAGCAACACTGGGGCTTTGCGCTTCTCTAGCCACCAAACGTCACGGTCCTTCTCTTTCCGTCTCGTAGACATGAGCTGAGAAATTGCAAACGTCGAGCAATTGCTCAGAGATGAAAAGTGCCAGCACTGAAAGCTCTTGCTAGCCAGCACCCTTCCTTGGAAGCGCTTTCACAGGCACAGTAACACTGGGGCTTTGCGCTTCTCTAGCCACCAAACGTCACGGTCACTATCTCTCCGTCTCGTAGACACGAGCTGAGAAATTGCAAACGTCGAGCAATTGCTCAGAGATGAAAAGTGCCAGCACTGGAAGCTGTTGCTAGCCAGCACCCTTCCTTGGAAGCGCTTTTGTAGGCATAAGAACACTGGGGCTCTGGGCTTCTCTAGCCACCTCATCTTCTGCTCATCCTCTCGTGCACTCTAAAGAGAGCTCAGGTGAGAAATTGCAAACGTCGAGCAATTGCTCAGAGATGAAAAGTGCCAGCACTGAAAGCTGTTGCTAGCCAGCACCCTTCCTTGGAAGCGCTTTCACAGGCGCAGCAACACTGGCGCTTTGCGCTTCTCTAGCCACCAAACGTCACGGTCCTTCTCTTTCCGTCTCGTAGACACGAGCTGAGAAATTGCAAACGTCGAGCAATTGCTCAGAGATGAAAAGTGCCAGCACTGAAAGCTGTTGCTAGCCAGCACCCTTCCTTGGAAGCGCTTTTGTAGGCCTAAGAACACTGGGGCTCTGGGCTTCTCTAGCCACCTCATCTTCTGCTCATCCTCTCGCGCACTCTAAAGAGAGCTCAGGTGAGAAATTGCAAACGTCGAGCAATTGCTCAGAGATGAAAAGTGCCAGCACTGAAAGCTGTTGCTAGCCAGAACCCTTCCTTGGAAGCGCTTTCACAGGCGCAGCAACACTGGGGCTTTGCGCTTCTCTAGCCACCAAACGTCACGGTCCTTCTCTTTCCGTCTCGTAGACACGAGCTGAGAAATTGCAAACGTCGAGCAATTGCTCAGAGAGGAAAAGTGCCAGCACTGAAAGCTGTTGCTAGCCAGCCCCCTTCCTTGGAAGCGCTTTTGTAGGCCTAAGAACAGTGGGGCTCTGGGCTTCTCTAGCCACCTCATCTTCTGCTCATCCTCTCGCGCACTCTAAAGAGAGCTCAGGTGAGAAATTGCAAACGTCGAGCAATTGCTCAGAGATGAAAAGTGCCAGCACTGAAAGCTCTTGCTAGCCAGCACCCTTCCTTGGAAGCGCTTTCACAGGCGCAGCAACACTGGGGCTTTGCGCTTCTCTAGCCACCAAACGTCACGGTCCTTCTCTTTCCGTCTCGTAGACACGAGCTGAGAAATTGCAAACGTCGAGCAATTGCTCAGAGATGAAAAGTGCCAGCACTGAAAGCTCTTGCTAGCCAGCACCCTTCCTTGGAAGCGCTTTCACAGGCACAGTAACACTGGGGCTTTGCGCTTCTCTAGCCACCAAACGTCACGGTCACTATCTCTCCGTCTCGTAGACACGAGCTGAGAAATTGCAAACGTCGAGCAATTGCTCAGAGATGAAAAGTGCCAGCACTGAAAGCTCTTGCTAGCCAGCACCCTTCCTTGGAAGCGCTTTTGTAGCCCTAAGCACACTGGGGCTCTGGGCTTCTCTAGCCACCTCATCTTCTGCTCATCCTCTCGCGCACTCTAAAGAGAGCTCAGGTGAGAAATTGCAAACGTCGAGCAATTGCTCAGAGATGAAAAGTGCCAGCACTGAAAGCTGTTGCTAGCCAGCACCCTTCCTTGGAAGTGCTTTCACAGGCGCAGCAACACTGGGGCTTTGCGCTTCTCTAGCCACCAAACGTCACGGTCCTTCTCTTTCCGTCTCGTAGACACGAGCTGAGAAATTGCAAACGTCGAGCAATTGCTCAGAGATGAAAAGTGCCAGCACTGAAAGCTCTTGCTAGCCAGCACCCTTCCTTGGAAGCGCTTTTGTAGGCCTAAGAACACTGGGGCTCTGGGCTTCTCTAGCCACCTAATCTTCTGCTCATCCTCTCGCGCACTCTAAAGAGAGCTCAGGTGAGAAATTGCAAACGTCGATCAATTGCTCAGAGATGAAAAGTGCCAGCACTGAAAGCTGTTGCTAGCCAGCACCCTTCCTTGGAAGCGCTTTCACAGGCGCAGCAACACTGGGGCTTTGCGCTTCTCTAGCCACCAAACGTCACGGTCCTTCTCTTTCCGTCTCGTAGACACGAGCTGAGAAATTGCAAACGTCGATCAATTGCTCAGAGAGGAAAAGTGCCAGCACTGGAAGCTGTTGCTAGCCAGCACCCTTCCTTGGAAGCGCTTTTGTAGGCCTAAGAACACTGGGGCTCTGGGCTTCTCTAGCCACCTAATCTTCTGCTCATCCTCTCGCGCACTCTAAAGAGAGCTCAGGTGAGAAATTCCAAACGTCGAGCAATTGCTCAGAGATGAAAAGTGCCAGCACTGAAAGCTCTTGCTAGCCAGCACCCTTCCTTGGAAGCGCTTTCACAGGCGCTGTAACACTGGGGATTTGCGCTTCTCTAGCCACCAAACGTCACGGTCCTTCTCTTTCCGTCTCGTAGACACGAGCTGAGAAATTGCAAACGTCGAGCAATTGCTCAGAGATGAAAAGTGCCAGCACTGAAAGCTGTTGCTAGCCAGCACCCTTCCTTGGAAGCGCTTTTGTAGGCCTAAGAACACTGGGGCTCTGGGCTTCTCTAGCCACCTCATCTTCTGCTCATCCTCTCGCGCACTCTAAAGAGAGCTCAGGTGAGAAATTGCAAACGTCGAGCAATTGCTCAGAGATGAAAAGTGCCAGCACTGAAAGCTGTTGCTAGCCAGCACCCTTCCTTGGAAGTGCTTTCACAGGCGCAGCAACACTGGGGCTTTGCGCTTCTCTAGCCACCAAACGTCACGGTCCTTCTCTTTCCGTCTCGTAGACACGAGCTGAGAAATTGCAAACGTCGAGCAATTGCTCAGAGATGAAAAGTGCCAGCACTGAAAGCTGTTGCTAGCCAGCACCCTTCCTTGGAAGCGCTTTTGTAGGCCTAAGAACACTGGGGCTCTGGGCTTCTCTAGCCACCTCATCTTCTGCTCATCCTCTCGTGCACTCTAAAGAGAGCTCAGATGAGAAATTGCAAACGTCGAGCAATTGCTCAGAGATGAAAAGTGCCAGCACTGAAAGCTGTTGCTAGCCAGCACCCTTCCTTGGAAGCGCTTTTGTAGGCCTAAGAACACTGGGGCTCTGGGCTTCTCTAGCCACCTAATCTTCTGCTCATCCTCTCGCGCACTCTGAAGAGAGCTCAGGTGAGAAATTGCAAACGTTGAGCAATTGCTCAGAGATGAAAAGTGCCAGCACTGAAAGCTGTTGCTAGCCAGCACCCTTCCTTGGAAGCGCTTTCACAGGCGCTGTAACACTGGGGATTTGCGCTTCTCTAGCCACCAAACGTCACAGTCCTTCTCTTTCCGTCTCGTAGACACGAGCTGAGAAATTGCAAACGTCGAGCAATTGCTCAGAGATGAAAAGTGCCAGCACTGAAAGCTCTTGCTAGCCAGCACCCTTCCTTGGAAGCGCTTTTGTAGGCCTAAGAACACTGGGGCTCTGGGCTTCTCTAGCCACCTCATCTTCTGCTCATCCTCTCGCGCAATCTGAAGAGAGCTCAGGGGAGAAATTGCAAACGTCGAGCAATTGCTCAGAGATGAAAAGTGCCAGCACTGAAAGCTGTTGCTAGCCAGCACCCTTCCTTGGAAGCGCTTTCACAGGCGCAGCAACACTGGGGCTTTGCGCTTCTCTAGCCACCAAACGTCACGGTCACTATCTCTCCGTCTCGTAGACACGAGCTGAGAAATTGCAAACGTCGAGCAATTGCTCAGAGATGAAAAGTGCCAGCACTGAAAGCTGTTGCTAGCCAGCCCCCTTCCTTGGAAGCGCTTTTGTAGGCCTAAGAACACTGGGGCTCTGGGCTTCTCTAGCCACCTCATCTTCTGCTCATCCTCTCGCGCACTCTAAAGAGAGCTCAGGTGAGAAATTGCAAACGTTGAGCAATTGCTCAGAGATGAAAAGTGCCAGCACTGAAAGCTGTTGCTAGCCAGCACCCTTCCTTGGAAGCGCTTTCACAGGCGCAGCAACACTGGGGCTTTGCGCTTCTCTAGCCACCAAACGTCACGGTCCTTCTCTTTCCGTCTCGTAGACACGAGCTGAGAAATTGCAAACGTCGAGCAATTGCTCAGAGAGGAAAAGTGCCAGCACTGAAAGCTGTTGCTAGCCAGCCCCCTTCCTTGGAAGCGCTTTTGTAGGCCTAAGAAGACTGGGGCTCTGGGCTTCTTTAGCCACCTCATCTTCTGCTCATCCTCTCGCGCACTCTAAAGAGAGCTCAGGTGAGAAATTGCAAACGTCGAGCAATTGCTCAGAGATGAAAAGTGCCAGCACTGAAAGCTGTTGCTAGCCAGCACCCTTCCTTGGAAGCGCTTTCACAGGCGCAGCAACACTGGGGCTTTGCGCTTCTCTAGCCACCAAACGTCACGGTCCTTCTCTTTCCATCTCGTAGACACGAGCTGAGAAATTGCAAACGTCGAGCAATTGCTCAGAGATGAAAAGTGCCAGCACTGAAAGCTGTTGCTAGCCAGCACCCTTCCTTGGAAGCGCTTTTGTAGGCCTAAGAACACTGGGCCTTTGTGCTTCTCTAGCCACCAAACGTCACGGTCACTATCTCTCCGTCTCGTAGACACGAGCTGAGAAATTGCAAACGTCGAGCAATTGCTCAGAGATGAAAAGTGCCAGCACTGAAAGCTGTTGCTAGCCAGCACCCTTCCTTGGAAGCGCTTTCACAGGCGCTGTAACACTGGGGCTTTGCGCTTCTCTAGCCACCAAACGTCACGGTCATTCTCTTTCCGTCTCGTAGACACGAGCTGAGAAATTGCAAACGTCGATCAATTGCTCAGAGATGAAAAGTGCCAGCACTGAAAGCTGTTGCTAGCCAGCACCCTTCCTTGGAAGCGCTTTCACAGGCGCAGTAACACTGGGGCTTTGCGCTTCTCTAGCCATCAAAAGTCACGGTCACTATCTCTCCGTCACGTAGACACGAGCTGAGAAATTGCAAACGTCGAGCAATTGCTCAGAGATGAAAAGTGCCAGCACTGAAAGCTGTTGCTAGCCAGCACCCTTCCTTGGAAGCGCTTTTGTAGGCCTAAGAACACTGGGGCTCTGGGCTTCTCTAGCCACCTCATCTTCTGCTCATCCTCTCGCGCACTCTAAAGAGAGCTCAGGTGAGAAATTGCAAACGTCGAGCAATTGCTCAGAGATGAAAAGTGCCAGCACTGAAAGCTGTTGCTAGCCAGCACCCTTCCTTGGAAGCGCTTTCACAGGCGCAGCAACACTGGGGCTTTGCGCTTCTCTACCCACCAAACGTCACGGTCCTTCTCTTTCCGTCTCGTAGACACGAGCTGAGAAATTGCAAACGTCGATCAATTGCTCAGAGATGAAAAGTGCCAGCACTGAAAGCTGTTGCTAGCCAGCCCCCTTCCTTGGAAGCGCTTTTGTAGGCCTAAGAACACTGGGGCTCTGGGCTTCTCTAGCCACCTCATCTTCTGCTCATCCTCTCGCGCACTCTAAAGAGAGCTCAGGTGAGAAATTGCAAACGTCCAGCAATTGCTCAGAGATGAAAAGTGCCAGCACTGAAAGCTGTTGCTAGCCAGCACCCTTCCTTGGAAGCGCTTTCACAGGCGCAGTAACACTGGGGCTTTGTGCTTCTCTAGCCACCAAACGTCACGGTCCTTCTCTTTCCGTCTCGTAGACACGAGCTGAGAAATTGCAAACGTCGAGCAATTGCTCCGAGATGAAAAGTGCCAGCACTGAAAGCTGTTGCTAGCCAGCACCCTTCCTTGGAAGCGCTTTTGTAGGCCTAATAACACTGGGGCTCTGGGCTTCTCTAGCCACCTCATCTTCTGCTCATCCTCTCGCGCACTCTAAAGAGAGCTCAGGTGAGAAATTGCAAACGTCGAGCAATTGCTCAGAGATGAAAAGTGCCAGCACTGAAAGCTCTTGCTAGCCAGCACCCTTCCTTGGAAGCGCTTTCACAGGCGCAGCAACACTGGGGCTTTGCGCTTCTCTAGCCACCAAACGTCACGGTCCTTCTCTTTCCATCTCGTAGACACGAGCTGAGAAATTGCAAACGTCGAGCAATTGCTCAGAGATGAAAAGTGCCAGCACTGAAAGCTGTTGCTAGCCAGCACCCTTCCTTGGAAGCGCTTTTGTAGGCCTAAGAACACTGGGCCTTTGTGCTTCTCTAGCCACCAAGCGTCACGGTCACTATCTCTCCGTCTCGTAGACACGAGCTGAGAAATTGCAAACGTCGAGCAATTGCTCAGAGAGGAAAAGTGCCAGCACTGAAAGCTGTTGCTAGCCAGCACCCTTCCTTGGAAGCGCTTTCACAGGCGCTGTAACACTGGGGCTTTGCGCTTCTCTAGCCACCAAACATCACGGTCATTCTCTTTCCGTCTCGTAGACACGAGCTGAGAAATTGCAAACGTCGAGCAATTGTTCAGAGAGGAAAAGTGCCAGCACTGAAAGCTGTTGCTAGCCAGCACCCTTCCTTGGAAGCGCTTTTGTAGGCCTAAGAACACTGGGGCTCTGGGCTTCTCTAGCCACCTCATCTTCTGCTCATCCTCTCGCGCACTCTAAAGAGAGCTCAGGTGAGAAATTGCAAACGTCGAGCAATTGCTCAGAGATGAAAAGTGCCAGCACTGAAAGCTGTTGCTAGCCAGCACCCTTCCTTGGAAGCGCTTTCACAGGCGCAGCAACACTGGGGCTTTGCGCTTCTCTAGCCACCAAAAGTCACGGTCCTTCTCTTTCCGTCTCGTAGACACGAGCTGAGAAATTGCAAACGTCGAGCAATTGCTCAGAGAGGAAAAGTGCCAGCACTGAAAGCTGTTGCTAGCCAGCCCCCTTCCTTGGAAGCGCTTTTGTAGGCCTAAGAACACTGGGGCTCTGGGCTTCTCTAGCCACCTCATCTTCTGCTCATCCTTTCGTGTACTCTAAAGAGAGCTCAGGTGAGAAATTGCAAACGTCGATCAATTGCTCAGAGATGAAAAGTGCCAGCACTGAAAGCTGTTGCTAGCCAGCACCCTTCCTTGGAAGCGCTTTCACAGGCGCAGCAACACTGGGGCTTTGCGCTTCTCTAGCCACCAAACGTCACGGTCCTTCTCTTTCCGTCTCGTAGACACGAGCTGAGAAATTGCAAACGTCGAGCAATTGCTCAGAGATGAAAAGTGCCAGCACTGAAAGCTGTTGCTAGCCAGCACCCTTCCTTGGAAGCGCTTTTGTAGGCCTAAGAACACTGGGGCTCTGGGCTTCTCTAGCCACCTCATCTTCTGCTCATCCTCTCGCGCACTCTAAAGAGAGCTCAGGTGAGAAATTGCAAACGTCGAGCAATTGCTCAGAGATGAAAAGTGCCAGCACTGAAAGCTGTTGCTAGCCAGCACCCTTCCTTGGAAGTGCTTTTGTAGGCCTAAGAACACTGGGGCTCTGGGCTTCTCTAGACACCTAATCTTCTGCTCATCCTCTCGCGCACTCTAAAGAGAGCTCAGGTGAGAAATTGCAAACATTGAGCAATTGCTCAGAGATGAAAAGTGCCAGCACTGAAAGCTGTTGCTAGCCAGCACCCTTCCTTGGAAGCGCTTTCACAGGCGCTGTAACACTGGGGCTTTGCGCTTCTCTACCCACCAAACGTCACGGTCCTTCTCTTTCCGTCTCGTAGACACGAGCTGAGAAATTGCAAACGTCGAGCAATTGCTCAGAGATGAAAAGTGCCAGCACTGAAAGCTGTTGCTAGCCAGCACCCTTCCTTGGAAGCGCTTTTGTAGGCCTAAGAACACTGGGGCTCTGGGCTTCTCTAGCCACCTCATCTTCTGCTCATCCTCTCGCGCACTCTAAAGAGAGCTCAGGTGAGAAATTGCAAACGTCGAGCAATTGCTCAGAGATGAAAAGTGCCAGCACTGAAAGCTGTTGCTAGCCAGCACCCTTCCTTGGAAGCGCTTTCACAGGCACAGTAACACTGGGGCTTTGCGCTTCTCTACCCACCAAACGTCACGGTCACTATCTCTCCGTCTCGTAGACACGAGCTGAGAAATTGCAAACGTCGAGCAATTGCTCAGAGATGAAAAGTGCCAGCACTGAAAGCTGTTGCTAGCCAGCACCCTTCCTTGGAAGCGCTTTCACAGGCACAGTAACACTGGGGCTTTGCGCTTCTCTAGCCACCAAACGTCACGGTCACTATCTCTCCGTCTCGTAGACACGAGCTGAGAAATTGCAAACGTCGAGCAATTGCTCAGAGATGAAAAGTGCCAGCACTGAAAGCTGTTGCTAGCCAGCACCCTTCCTTGGAAGCGCTTTTGTAGGCCTAAGAACACTGGGGCTCTGGGCTTCTCTAGCATCCTCATCTTCTGCTCATCCTCTCGCGCACTCTAAAGAGAGCTCAGGTGAGAAATTGCAAACGTCGAGCAATTGCTCAGAGATGAAAAGTGCCAGCACTGAAAGCTGTTGCTAGCCAGCACCCTTCCTTGGAAGTGCTTTCACAGGCGCAGCAACACTGGGGCTTTGCGCTTCTCTACCCACCAAACGTCACGGTCCTTCTCTTTCCGTCTCGTAGACACGAGCTGAGAAATTGCAAACGTCGATCAATTGCTCAGAGATGAAAAGTGCCAGCACTGAAAGCTGTTGCTAGCCAGCAGCCTTCCTTGGAAGCGCTTTTGTAGGCCTAAGAACACTGGGGCTCTGGGCTTCTCTAACCACCTAATCTTCTGCTCATCCTCTCGCGCACTCTAAAGAGAGCTCAGGTGAGAAATTGCAAACGTCGAGCAATTGCTCAGAGATGAAAAGTGCCAGCACTGAAAGCTGTTGCTAGCCAGCCCCCTTCCTTGGAAGCGCTTTCACAGGCGCAGCAACACTGGGGCTTTGCGCTTCTCTAGCCACCAAACGTCACGGTCCTTCTCTTTCCGTCTCGTAGACACGAGCTGAGAAATTGCAAACGTCGAGCAATTGCTCAGAGAGGAAAAGTGCCAGCACTGAAAGCTGTTGCTAGCCAGCACCCTTCCTTGGAAGCGCTTTTGTAGGCCTAAGAACACTGGGGCTCTGGGCTTCTCTAGCCACCTCATCTTCTGCTCATCCTCTCGCGCACTCTAAAGAGAGCTCAGGTGAGAAATTGCAAACGTCGAGCAATTGCTCAGAGATGAAAAGTGCCAGCACTGAAAGCTGTTGCTAGCCAGCACCCTTCCTTGGAAGCGCTTTCACAGGCACAGTAACACTGGGGCTTTGCGCTTCTCTACCCACCAAACGTCACGGTCCTTCTCTTTCCGTCTCGTAGACACGAGCTGAGAAATTGCAAACGTCGAGCAATTGCTCAGAGATGAAAAGTGCCAGCACTGAGAGCTGTTGCTAGCCAGCACCCTTCCTTGGAAGCGCTTTCACAGGCGCAGTAACACTGGGGCTTTGCGCTTCTCTAGCCATCAAAAGTCACGGTCACTATCTCTCCGTCTCGTAGACACGAGCTGAGAAATTGCAAACGTCGAGCAATTGCTCAGAGATGAAAAGTGCCAGCACTGAAAGCTGTTGCTAGCCAGCACCCTTCCTTGGAAGCGCTTTTGTAGGCCTAAGAACACTGGGGCTCTGGGCTTCTCTAGCCACCTCATCTTCTGCTCATCCTCTCGCGCACTCTGAAGAGAGCTCAGGTGAGAAATTGCAAACGTCGAGCAATTGCTCAGAGATGAAAAGTGCCAGCACTGAAAGCTGTTGCTAGCCAGCACCCTTCCTTGGAAGCGCTTTCACAGGCGCAGCAACACTGGGGCTTTGCGCTTCTCTAGCCACCAAACGTCACGGTCCTTCTCTTTCCGTCTCGTAGACACGAGCTGAGAAATTGCAAACGTCGATCAATTGCTCAGAGATGAAAAGTGCCAGCACTGAAAGCTGTTGCTAGCCAGCCCCCTTCCTTGGAAGCGCTTTTGTAGGCCTAAGAACACTGGGGCTCTGGGCTTCTCTAGCCACCTCATCTTCTGCTCATCCTCTCGCGCACTCTAAAGAGAGCTCAGGTGAGAAATTGCAAACGTCGAGCAATTGCTCAGAGATGAAAAGTGCCAGCACTGAAAGCTGTTGCTAGCCAGAACCCTTCCTTGGAAGCGCTTTCACAGGCACTGTAGCACTGGGGCTTTGCGCTTCTCTAGCCACCAAACATCACGGTCCTTCTCTTTCCGTCTCGTAGACACGAGCTGAGAAATTGCAAACGTCGAGCAATTGCTCAGAGATGAAAAGTGCCAGCACTGAAAGCTGTTGCTAGCCAGCACCCTTCCTTGGAAGCGCTTTCACAGGCGCAGTAACACTGGGGCTTTGCGCTTCTCTAGCCATCAAAAGTCACGGTCACTATCTCTCCGTCTCGTAGACACGAGCTGAGAAATTGCAAACGTCGAGCAATTGCTCAGAGATGAAAAGTGCCAGCACTGAAAGCTGTTGCTAGCCAGCACCCTTCCTTGGAAGCGCTTTTGTAGGCCTAAGAACACTGGGGCTCTGGGCTTCTCTAGCCACCTCATCTTCTGCTCATCCTCTCGCGCACTCTAAAGAGACCTCAGGTGAGAAATTGCAAACGTCGAGCAATTGCTCAGAGATGAAAAGTGCCAGCACTGAAAGCTGTTGCTAGCCAGCACCCTTCCTTGGAAGCGCTTTCACAGGCGCAGAAACACTGGGGCTTTGCGCTTCTCTACCCACCAAACGTCATGGTCCTTCTCTTTCCGTCTCGTAGACACGAGCTGAGAAATTGCAAATGTCGATCAATTGCTCAGAGATGAAAAGTGCCAGCACTGAAAGCTGTTGCTAGCCAGCACCCTTCCTTGGAAGCGCTTTCACAGGCGCAGTAACACTGGGGCTTTGCGCTTCTCTAGCCATCAAAAGTCACGGTCACTATCTCTCCGTCTCGTAGACACGAGCTGAGAAATTGCAAACGTCGATCAATTGCTCAGAGATGAAAAGTGCCAGCACTGAAAGCTGTTGCTAGCCAGCACCCTTCCTTGGAAGCGCTTTTGTAGGCCTAAGAACACTGGGGCTCTGGGCTTCTCTAGCCACCTCATCTTCTGCTCATCCTCTCGCGCACTCTAAAGAGAGCTCAGGTGAGAAATTGCAAACGTCGATCAATTGCTCAGAGATGAAAAGTGCCAGCACTGAAAGCTCTTGCTAGCCAGCACCCTTCCTTGGAAGCGCTTTCACAGGCGCAGCAACACTGGGGCTTTGCGCTTCTCTACCCACCAAACGTCACGGTCCTTCTCTTTCCGTCTCGTAGACACGAGCTGAGAAATTGCAAACGTAGAGCAATTGCTCAGAGAGGAAAAGTGCCAGCACTGAAAGCTGTTGCTAGCCAGCACCCTTCCTTGGAAGCGCTTTTGTAGGCCTAAGAACACTGGGGCTCTGGGCTTCTCTAGCCACCTCATCTTCTGCTCATCCTCTCGCGCACTCTAAAGAGAGCTCAGGTGACAAATTGCAAACGTCGAGCAATTGCTCAGAGATGAAAAGTGCCAGCACTGAAAGCTGTTGCTAGCCAGCACCCTTCCTTGGAAGCGCTTTCACAGGCGCTGTAACACTGGGGCTTTGCGCTTCTCTAGCCACCAAACGTCACGGTCCTTCTCTTTCCGTCTCGTAGACACGAGCTGAGAAATTGCAAACGTCGAGCAATTGCTCAGAGAAGAAAAGTGCCAGCACTGAAAGCTGTTGCTAGCCAGCACCCTTCCTTGGAAGCGCTTTTGTAGGCCTAAGAACACTGGGGCTCTGGGCTTCTCTAGCCACCTCATCTTCTGCTCATCCTCTCGCGCACTCTAAAGAGAGCTCAGGGGAGAAATTGCAAACATCGAGCAATTGCTCAGAGATGAAAAGTGCCAGCACTGAAAGCTGTTGCTAGCCAGCACCCTTCCTTGGAAGTGCTTTCACAGGCGCAGCAACACTGGGGCTTTGCGCTTCTCTAGCCACCAAACGTCACGGTCCTTCTCTTTCCGTCTCGTAGACACGAGCTGAGAAATTGCAAACGTCGAGCAATTGCTCAGAGATGAAAAGTGCCAGCACTGAAAGCTGTTGCTAGCCAGCACCCTTCCTTGGAAGCGCTTTCACAGGCACAGTAACACTGGGGCTTTGCGCTTCTCTAGCCACCAAACGTCACGGTCACTATCTCTCCGTCTCGTAGACACGAGCTGAGAAATTGCAAACGTCGATCAATTGCTCAGAGATGAAAAGTGCCAGCACTGAAAGCTGTTGCTAGCCAGCACCCTTCCTTGGAAGCGCTTTTGTAGGCCTAAGAACACTGGGGCTCTGGGCTTCTCTAGCATCCTCATCTTCTGCTCATCCTCTCGCGCACTCTAAAGAGACCTCAGGTGAGAAATTGCAAACGTCGAGCAATTGCTCAGAGATGAAAAGTGCCAGCACTGAAAGCTGTTGCTAGCCAGCAGCCTTCCTTGGAAGCGCTTTCACAGGCGCAGTAACACTGGGGCTTTGCGCTTCTCTAGCCACCAAACGTCACGGTCCTTCTCTTTCCGTCTCGTAGACACGAGCTGAGAAATTGCAAACGTCGAGCAATTGCTCAGAGATGAAAAGTGCCAGCACTGAAAGCTGTTGCTAGCCAGCACCCTTCCTTGGAAGCGCTTTTGTAGGCCTAAGAACACTGGGGCTCTGGGCTTCTCTAGCCACCTAATCTTCTGCTCATCCTCTCGCGCACTCTAAAGAGAGCTCAGGTGAGAAATTGCAAACGTCGAGCAATTGCTCAGAGATGAAAAGTGCCAGCACTGAAAGCTGTTGCTAGCCAGCACCCTTCCTTGGAAGCGCTTTCACAGGCACAGTAACACTGGGGCTTTGCGCTTCTCTAGCCACCAAACGTCACGGTCACTATCTCTCCGTCTCGTAGACACGAGCTGAGAAATTGCAAACGTGGAGCAATTGCTCAGAGATGAAAAGTGCCAGCACTGAAAGCTGTTGCTAGCCAGCACCCTTCCTTGGAAGCGCTTTTGTAGGCCTAAGAACACTGGGGCTCTGGGCTTCTCTAGCATCCTCATCTTCTGCTCATCCTCTCGCGCACTCTAAAGAGACCTCAGGTGAGAAATTGCAAACGTCGAGCAATTGCTCAGAGATGAAAAGTGCCAGCACTGAAAGCTGTTGCTAGCCAGCACCCTTCCTTGGAAGCGCTTTCACAGGCGCTGTAACACTGGGGCTTTGCGCTTCTCTACCCACCAAACGTCACGGTCCTTCTCTTTCCGTCTCGTAGACACGAGCTGAGAAATTGCAAACGTCGAGCAATTGCTCAGAGATGAAAAGTGCCAGCACTGAAAGCTGTTGCTAGCCAGCACCCTTCCTTGGAAGCGCTTTTGTAGGCCTAAGAACACTGGGGCTCTGGGCTTCTCTAGCCACCTAATCTTCTGCTCATCCTCTTGCGCACTCTAAAGAGAGCTCAGGTGAGAAATTGCAAACGTCGAGCAATTGCTCAGAGATGAAAAGTGCCAGCACTGAAAGCTGTTGCTAGCCAGCACCCTTCCTTGGAAGTGCTTTCACAGGCGCAGCAACACTGGGGCTTTGCGCTTCTCTAGCCACCAAACGTCACGGTCCTTCTCTTTCCGTCTCGTAGACACGAGCTGAGAAATTGCAAACGTCGAGCAATTGCTCAGAGATGAAAAGTGCCAGCACTGAAAGCTGTTGCTAGCCAGCAGCCTTCCTTGGAAGCGCTTTTGTAGGCCTAAGAACACTGGGGCTCTGGGCTTCTCTAACCACCTAATCTTCTGCTCATCCTCTCGCGCACTCTAAAGAGAGCTCAGGTGAGAAATTGCAAACGTCGAGCAATTGCTCAGAGATGAAAAGTGCCAGCACTGAAAGCTGTTGCTAGCCAGCACCCTTCCTTGGAAGCGCTTTCACAGGCGCAGTAACACTGGGGCTTTGCGCTTCTCTACCCACCAAACGTCACGGTCCTTCTCTTTCCGTCTCGTAGACACGAGCTGAGAAATTGCAAACGTCGAGCAATTGCTCAGAGATGAAAAGTGCCAGCACTGAAAGCTGTTGCTAGCCAGCACCCTTCCTTGGAAGCGCTTTTGTAGGCCTAAGAACACTGGGGCTCTGGGCTTCTCTAGCCACCTCATCTTCTGCTCATCCTCTCGCGCACTCTAAAGAGACCTCAGGTGAGAAATTGCAAACGTCGAGCAATTGCTCAGAGATGAAAAGTGCCAGCACTGAAAGCTGTTGCTAGCCAGCACCCTTCCTTGGAAGCGCTTTCACAGGCACAGTAACACTGGGGCTTTGCGCTTCTCTACCCACCAAACGTCATGGTCCTTCTCTTTCCGTCTCGTAGACACGAGCTGAGAAATTGCAAACGTCGAGCAATTGCTCAGAGATGAAAAGTGCCAGCACTGAAAGCTGTTGCTAGCCAGCACCCTTCCTTGGAAGCGCTTTCACAGGCACAGTAACACTGGGGCTTTGCGCTTCTCTAGCCACCAAACGTCACGGTCACTATCTCTCCGTCTCGTAGACACGAGCTGAGAAATTGCAAACGTGGAGCAATTGCTCAGAGATGAAAAGTGCCAGCACTGAAAGCTGTTGCTAGCCAGCACCCTTCCTTGGAAGCGCTTTTGTAGGCCTAAGAACACTGGGGCTCTGGGCTTCTCTAGCCACCTCATCTTCTGCTCATCCTCTCGCGCACTCTAAAGAGAGCTCAGGTGAGAAATTGCAAACGTCGAGCAATTGCTCAGAGATGAAAAGTGCCAGCACTGAAAGCTGTTGCTAGCCAGCACCCTTCCTTGGAAGCGCTTTCACAGGCGCTGTAACACTGGGGCTTTGCGCTTCTCTACCCACCAAACGTCACGGTCCTTCTCTTTCCGTCTCGTAGACACGAGCTGAGAAATTGCAAACGTCGAGCAATTGCTCAGAGATGAAAAGTGCCAGCACTGAAAGCTGTTGCTAGCCAGCACCCTTCCTTGGAAGCGCTTTTGTAGGCCTAAGAACACTGGGGCTCTGGGCTTCTCTAGCCACCTAATCTTCTGCTCATCCTCTCGCGCACTCTGAAGAGAGCTCAGGTGAGAAATTGCAAACGTCGAGCAATTGCTCAGAGATGAAAAGTGCCAGCACTGAAAGCTGTTGCTAGCCAGCACCCTTCCTTGGAAGTGCTTTCACAGGCGCAGCAACACTGGGGCTTTGCGCTTCTCTAGCCACCAAACGTCACGGTCCTTCTCTTTCCGTCTCGTAGACACGAGCTGAGAAATTGCAAACGTCGATCAATTGCTCAGAGATGAAAAGTGCCAGCACTGAAAGCTGTTGCTAGCCAGCAGCCTTCCTTGGAAGCGCTTTTGTAGGCCTAAGAACACTGGGGCTCTGGGCTTCTCTAACCACCTAATCTTCTGCTCATCCTCTCGCGCACTCTAAAGAGAGCTCAGGTGAGAAATTGCAAACGTCGAGCAATTGCTCAGAGACGAAAAGTGCCAGCACTGAAAGCTGTTGCTAGCCAGCACCCTTCCTTGGAAGCGCTTTCACAGGCGCAGCAACACTGGGGCTTTGCGCTTCTCTAGCCACCAAACGTCACGGTCCTTCTCTTTCCGTCTCGTAGACACGAGCTGAGAAATTGCAAACGTCGAGCAATTGCTCAGAGATGAAAAGTGCCAGCACTGCAAGCTGTTGCTAGCCAGCACCCTTCCTTGGAAGCGCTTTTGTAGGCCTAAGAACACTGGGGCTCTGGGCTTCTCTAGCCACCTCATCTTCTGCTCATCCTCTCGCGCACTCTAAAGAGAGCTCAGGTGAGAAATTGCAAACGTCGAGCAATTGCTCAGAGATGAAAAGTGCCAGCACTGAAAGCTGTTGCTAGCCAGCACCCTTCCTTGGAAGCGCTTTCACAGGCGCAGAAACACTGGGGCTTTGCGCTTCTCTACCCACCAAACGTCATGGTCCTTCTCTTTCCGTCTCGTAGACACGAGCTGAGAAATTGCAAACGTCGAGCAATTGCTCAGAGATGAAAAGTGCCAGCACTGAAAGCTGTTGCTAGCCAGCACCCTTCCTTGGAAGCGCTTTTGTAGGCCTAAGAACACTGGGGCTCTGGGCTTCTCTAGCCACCTCATCTTCTGCTCATCCTCTCGCGCACTCTAAAGAGAGCTCAGGTGAGAAATTGCAAACGTCGATCAATTGCTCAGAGATGAAAAGTGCCAGCACTGAAAGCTCTTGCTAGCCAGCACCCTTCCTTGGAAGCGCTTTCACAGGCGCAGCAACACTGGGGCTTTGCGCTTCTCTAGCCACCAAACGTCACGGTCCTTCTCTTTCCGTCTCGTAGACACGAGCTGAGAAATTGCAAACGTCGAGCAATTGCTCAGAGAGGAAAAGTGCCAGCACTGAAAGCTGTTGCTAGCCAGCCCCCTTCCTTGGAAGCGCTTTTGTAGGCCTAAGAACACTGGGGCTCTGGGCTTCTCTAGCCACCTAATCTTCTGCTCATCCTCTCGCGCACTCTAAAGAGAGCTCAGGTGAGAAATTGCAAACGTCGAGCAATTGCTCAGAGATGAAAAGTGCCAGCACTGAAAGCTGTTGCTAGCCAGCACCCTTCCTTGGAAGTGCTTTCACAGGCGCAGCAACACTGGGGCTTTGCGCTTCTCTAGCCACCAAACGTCACGGTCCTTCTCTTTCCGTCTCGTAGACACGAGCTGAGAAATTGCAAACGTCGAGCAATTGCTCAGAGATGAAAAGTGCCAGCACTGAAAGCTGTTGCTAGCCAGCACCCTTCCTTGGAAGCGCTTTTGTAGGCCTAAGAACACTGGGGCTCTGGGCTTCTCTAGCCACCTCATCTTCTGCTCATCCTCTCGCGCACTCTAAAGAGAGCTCAGGGGAGAAATTGCAAACGTCGAGCAATTGCTCAGAGATGAAAAGTGCCAGCACTGAAAGCTGTTGCTAGCCAGCACCCTTCCTTGGAAGCGCTTTCACAGGCACAGTAACACTGGGGCTTTGCGCTTCTCTACCCACCAAACGTCACGGTCCTTCTCTTTCCGTCTCGTAGACACGAGCTGAGAAATTGCAAACGTCGAGCAATTGCTCAGAGATGAAAAGTGCCAGCACTGAAAGCTGTTGCTAGCCAGCACCCTTCCTTGGAAGCGCTTTCACAGGCGCAGTAACACTGGGGCTTTGCGCTTCTCTAGCCATCAAAAGTCACGGTCACTATCTCTCCGTCTCGTAGACACGAGCTGAGAAATTGCAAACGTCGAGCAATTGCTCAGAGATGAAAAGTGCCAGCACTGAAAGCTGTTGCTAGCCAGCACCCTTCCTTGGAAGCGCTTTTGTAGGCCTAAGAACACTGGGGCTCTGGGCTTCTCTAGCCACCTCATCTTCTGCTCATCCTCTCGCGCACTCTAAAGAGAGCTCAGGTGAGAAATTGCAAACGTCGAGCAATTGCTCAGAGATGAAAAGTGCCAGCACTGAAAGCTCTTGCTAGCCAGCACCCTTCCTTGGAAGCGCTTTCACAGGCGCAGCAACACTGGGGCTTTGCGCTTCTCTAGCCACCAAACGTCACGGTCCTTCTCTTTCCGTCTCGTAGACACGAGCTGAGAAATTGCAAACGTCGATCAATTGCTCAGAGATGAAAAGTGCCAGCACTGAAAGCTGTTGCTAGCCAGCCCCCTTCCTTGGAAGCGCTTTTGTAGGCCTAAGAACACTGGGGCTCTGGGCTTCTCTAGCCACCTCATCTTCTGCTCATCCTCTCGCGCACTCTAAAGAGAGCTCAGGTGAGAAATTGCAAACGTCGAGCAATTGCTCAGAGATGAAAAGTGCCAGCACTGAAAGCTGTTGCTAGCCAGAACCCTTCCTTGGAAGCGCTTTCACAGGCGCTGTAGCACTGGGGCTTTGCGCTTCTCTAGCCACCAAACATCACGGTCATTCTCTTTCCGTCTCGTAGACACGAGCTGAGAAATTGCAAACGTCCAGCAATTGCTCAGAGATGAAAAGTGCCAGCACTGAAAGCTGTTGCTAGCCAGCACCCTTCCTTGGAAGCGCTTTCACAGGCGCAGTAACACTGGGGCTTTGCGCTTCTCTAGCCATCAAAAGTCACGGTCACTATCTCTCCGTCTCGTAGACACGAGCTGAGAAATTGCAAACGTCGAGCAATTGCTCAGAGATGAAAAGTGCCAGCACTGAAAGCTGTTGCTAGCCAGCACCCTTCCTTGGAAGCGCTTTTGTAGGCCTAAGAACACTGGGGCTCTGGGCTTCTCTAGCCACCTCATCTTCTGCTCATCCTCTCGCGCACTCTAAAGAGAGCTCAGGGGAGAAATTGCAAACGTCGAGCAATTGCTCAGAGATGAAAAGTGCCAGCACTGAAAGCTGTTGCTAGCCAGCACCCTTCCTTGGAAGCGCTTTCACAGGCGCAGAAACACTGGGGCTTTGCGCTTCTCTACCCACCAAACGTCACGGTCCTTCTCTTTCCGTCTCGTAGACACGAGCTGAGAAATTGCAAACGTCGAGCAATTGCTCAGAGATGAAAAGTGCCAGCACTGAAAGCTGTTGCTAGCCAGCACCCTTCCTTGGAAGCGCTTTTGTAGGCCTAAGAACACTGGGGCTCTGGGCTTCTCTAGCCACCTAATCTTCTGCTCATCCTCTCGCGCACTCTAAAGAGAGCTCAGGTGAGAAATTGCAAACGTCGAGCAATTGCTCAGAGATGAAAAGTGCCAGCACTGAAAGCTGTTGCTAGCCAGCACCCTTCCTTGGAAGTGCTTTCACAGGCGCAGCAACACTGGGGCTTTGCGCTTCTCTAGCCACCAAACGTCACGGTCCTTCTCTTTCCGTCTCGTAGACACGAGCTGAGAAATTGCAAACGTCGATCAATTGCTCAGAGATGAAAAGTGCCAGCACTGAAAGCTGTTGCTAGCCAGCAGCCTTCCTTGGAAGCGCTTTTGTAGGCCTAAGAACACTGGGGCTCTGGGCTTCTCTAACCACCTAATCTTCTGCTCATCCTCTCGCGCACTCTAAAGAGAGCTCAGGTGAGAAATTGCAAACGTCGAGCAATTGCTCAGAGATGAAAAGTGCCAGCACTGAAAGCTGTTGCTAGCCAGCACCCTTCCTTGGAAGCGCTTTCACAGGCGCAGAAACACTGGGGATTTGCGCTTCTCTAGCCACCAAACGTCACGGTCCTTCTCTTTCCGTCTCGTAGACACGAGCTGAGAAATTGCAAACGTCGAGCAATTGCTCAGAGAGGAAAAGTGCCAGCACTGAAAGCTGTTGCTAGCCAGCACCCTTCCTTGGCAGCGCTTTTGTAGGCCTAAGAACACTGGGGCTCTGGGCTTCTCTAGCCACCTCATCTTCTGCTCATCCTCTCGCGCACTCTAAAGAGAGCTCAGGGGAGAAATTGCAAACGTCGAGCAATTGCTCAGAGATGAAAAGTGCCAGCACTGAAAGCTGTTGCTAGCCAGCACCCTTCCTTGGAAGCGCTTTCACAGGCACAGTAACACTGGGGCTTTGCGCTTCTCTACCCACCAAACGTCACGGTCCTTCTCTTTCCGTCTCGTAGACACGAGCTGAGAAATTGCAAACGTCGAGCAATTGCTCAGAGATGAAAAGTGCCAGCACTGAAAGCTGTTGCTAGCCAGCACCCTTCCTTGGAAGCGCTTTCACAGGCGCAGTAACACTGGGGCTTTGCGCTTCTCTAGCCATCAAAAGTCACGGTCACTATCTCTCCGTCTCGTAGACACGAGCTGAGAAATTGCAAACGTCGAGCAATTGCTCAGAGATGAAAAGTGCCAGCACTGAAAGCTGTTGCTAGCCAGCACCCTTCCTTGGAAGCGCTTTTGTAGGCCTAAGAACACTGGGGCTCTGGGCTTCTCTAGCCACCTCATCTTCTGCTCATCCTCTCGCGCACTCTAAAGAGAGCTCAGGGGAGAAATTGCAAACGTCGAGCAATTGCTCAGAGATGAAAAGTGCCAGCACTGAAAGCTGTTGCTAGCCAGCACCCTTCCTTGGAAGCGCTTTCACAGGCGCAGCAACACTGGGGCTTTGCGCTTCTCTAGCCACCAAACGTCACGGTCCTTCTCTTTCCGTCTCGTAGACACGAGCTGAGAAATTGCAAACGTCGATCAATTGCTCAGAGATGAAAAGTGCCAGCACTGAAAGCTGTTGCTAGCCAGCCCCCTTCCTTGGAAGCGCTTTTGTAGGCCTAAGAACACTGGGGCTCTGGGCTTCTCTAGCCACCTCATCTTCTGCTCATCCTCTCGCGCACTCTAAAGAGACCTCAGGTGAGAAATTGCAAACGTCGAGCAATTGCTCAGAGATGAAAAGTGCCAGCACTGAAAGCTGTTGCTAGCCAGAACCCTTCCTTGGAAGCGCTTTCACAGGCGCAGCAACACTGGGGCTTTGCGCTTCTCTAGCCACCAAACATCACGGTCATTCTCTTTCCGTCTCGTAGACACGAGCTGAGAAATTGCAAACGTCGAGCAATTGCTCAGAGATGAAAAGTGCCAGCACTGAAAGCTGTTGCTAGCCAGCACCCTTCCTTGGAAGCGCTTTCACAGGCGCAGTAACACTGGGGCTTTGCGCTTCTCTAGCCATCAAAAGTCACGGTCACTATCTCTCCGTCTCGTAGACACGAGCTGAGAAATTGCAAACGTCGAGCAATTGCTCAGAGATGAAAAGTGCCAGCACTGAAAGCTGTTGCTAGCCAGCACCCTTCCTTGGAAGCGCTTTTGTAGGCCTAAGAACACTGGGGCTCTGGGCTTCTCTAGCCACCTCATCTTCTGCTCATCCTCTCGCGCACTCTAAAGAGACCTCAGGTGAGAAATTGCAAACGTCGAGCAATTGCTCAGAGATGAAAAGTGCCAGCACTGAAAGCTGTTGCTAGCCAGCACCCTTCCTTGGAAGCGCTTTCACAGGCGCAGAAACACTGGGGCTTTGCGCTTCTCTACCCACCAAACGTCATGGTCCTTCTCTTTCCGTCTCGTAGACACGAGCTGAGAAATTGCAAACGTCGATCAATTGCTCAGAGATGAAAAGTGCCAGCACTGAAAGCTGTTGCTAGCCAGCACCCTTCCTTGGAAGCGCTTTCACAGGCGCAGTAACACTGGGGCTTTGCGCTTCTCTAGCCATCAAAAGTCACGGTCACTATCTCTCCGTCTCGTAGACACGAGCTGAGAAATTGCAAACGTCGAGCAATTGCTCAGAGATGAAAAGTGCCAGCACTGAAAGCTGTTGCTAGCCAGCACCCTTCCTTGGAAGCGCTTTTGTAGGCCTAAGAACACTGGGGCTCTGGGCTTCTCTAACCACCTAATCTTCTGCTCATCCTCTCGCGCACTCTAAAGAGAGCTCAGGTGAGAAATTGCAAACGTCGAGCAATTGCTCAGAGATGAAAAGTGCCAGCACTGAAAGCTGTTGCTAGCCAGCACCCTTCCTTGGAAGCGCTTTCACAGGCGCAGAAACACTGGGGATTTGCGCTTCTCTAGCCACCAAACGTCACGGTCCTTCTCTTTCCGTCTCGTAGACACGAGCTGAGAAATTGCAAACGTCGAGCAATTGCTCAGAGATGAAAAGTGCCAGCACTGAAAGCTGTTGCTAGCCAGCACCCTTCCTTGGAAGCGCTTTTGTAGGCCTAAGAACACTGGGGCTCTGGGCTTCTCTAGCCACCTCATCTTCTGCTCATCCTCTCGCGCACTCTAAAGAGACCTCAGGTGAGAAATTGCAAACGTCGAGCAATTGCTCAGAGATGAAAAGTGCCAGCACTGAAAGCTGTTGCTAGCCAGCACCCTTCCTTGGAAGCGCTTTCACAGGCGCAGAAACACTGGGGCTTTGCGCTTCTCTACCCACCAAACGTCATGGTCCTTCTCTTTCCGTCTCGTAGACACGAGCTGAGAAATTGCAAACGTCGAGCAATTGCTCAGAGATGAAAAGTGCCAGCACTGAAAGCTGTTGCTAGCCAGCACCCTTCCTTGGAAGCGCTTTTACAGGCGCAGTAACACTGGGGCTTTGCGCTTCTCTAGCCATCAAAAGTCACGGTCACTATCTCTCCGTCTCGTAGACACGAGCTGAGAAATTGCAAACGTCGAGCAATTGCTCAGAGATGAAAAGTGCCAGCACTGAAAGCTGTTGCTAGCCAGCACCCTTCCTTGGAAGCGCTTTTGTAGGCCTAAGAACACTGGGGCTCTGGGCTTCTCTAGCCACCTCATCTTCTGCTCATCCTCTCGCGCACTCTAAAGAGAGCTCAGGTGAGAAATTGCAAACGTCGATCAATTGCTCAGAGATGAAAAGTGCCAGCACTGAAAGCTCTTGCTAGCCAGCACCCTTCCTTGGAAGCGCTTTCACAGGCGCAGCAACACTGGGGCTTTGCGCTTCTCTAGCCACCAAACGTCACGGTCCTTCTCTTTCCGTCTCGTAGACACGAGCTGAGAAATTGCAAACGTCGAGCAATTGCTCAGAGAGGAAAAGTGCCAGCACTGAAAGCTGTTGCTAGCCAGCCCCCTTCCTTGGAAGCGCTTTTGTAGGCCTAAGAACACTGGGGCTCTGGGCTTCTCTAGCCACCTAATCTTCTGCTCATCCTCTCGCGCACTCTAAAGAGAGCTCAGGTGAGAAATTGCAAACGTCGAGCAATTGCTCAGAGATGAAAAGTGCCAGCACTGAAAGCTGTTGCTAGCCAGCACCCTTCCTTGGAAGCGCTTTCACAGGCGCAGCAACACTGGGGCTTTGCGCTTCTCTAGCCACCAAACGTCACGGTCCTTCTCTTTCCGTCTCGTAGACACGAGCTGAGAAATTGCAAACGTCGAGCAATTGCTCAGAGATGAAAAGTGCCAGCACTGAAAGCTGTTGCTAGCCAGCACCCTTCCTTGGAAGCGCTTTTGTAGGCCTAAGAACACTGGGGCTCTGGGCTTCTCTAGCCACCTCATCTTCTGCTCATCCTCTCGCGCACTCTAAAGAGAGCTCAGGGGAGAAATTGCAAACGTCGAGCAATTGCTCAGAGATGAAAAGTGCCAGCACTGAAAGCTGTTGCTAGCCAGCACCCTTCCTTGGAAGCGCTTTCACAGGCACAGTAACACTGGGGCTTTGCGCTTCTCTACCCACCAAACGTCACGGTCCTTCTCTTTCCGTCTCGTAGACACGAGCTGAGAAATTGCAAACGTCGAGCAATTGCTCAGAGATGAAAAGTGCCAGCACTGAAAGCTGTTGCTAGCCAGCACCCTTCCTTGGAAGCGCTTTCACAGGCGCAGTAACACTGGGGCTTTGCGCTTCTCTAGCCATCAAAAGTCACGGTCACTATCTCTCCGTCTCGTAGACACGAGCTGAGAAATTGCAAACGTCGAGCAATTGCTCAGAGATGAAAAGTGCCAGCACTGAAAGCTGTTGCTAGCCAGCACCCTTCCTTGGAAGCGCTTTTGTAGGCCTAAGAACACTGGGGCTCTGGGCTTCTCTAGCCACCTCATCTTCTGCTCATCCTCTCGCGCACTCTAAAGAGAGCTCAGGTGAGAAATTGCAAACGTCGAGCAATTGCTCAGAGATGAAAAGTGCCAGCACTGAAAGCTCTTGCTAGCCAGCACCCTTCCTTGGAAGCGCTTTCACAGGCGCAGCAACACTGGGGCTTTGCGCTTCTCTAGCCACCAAACGTCACGGTCCTTCTCTTTCCGTCTCGTAGACACGAGCTGAGAAATTGCAAACGTCGATCAATTGCTCAGAGATGAAAAGTGCCAGCACTGAAAGCTGTTGCTAGCCAGCCCCCTTCCTTGGAAGCGCTTTTGTAGTCCTAAGAACACTGGGGCTCTGGGCTTCTCTAGCCACCTCATCTTCTGCTCATCCTCTCGCGCACTCTAAAGAGAGCTCAGGTGAGAAATTGCAAACGTCGAGCAATTGCTCAGAGATGAAAAGTGCCAGCACTGAAAGCTGTTGCTAGCCAGAACCCTTCCTTGGAAGCGCTTTCACAGGCGCTGTAGCACTGGGGCTTTGCGCTTCTCTAGCCACCAAACATCACGGTCATTCTCTTTCCGTCTCGTAGACACGAGCTGAGAAATTGCAAACGTCGAGCAATTGCTCAGAGATGAAAAGTGCCAGCACTGAAAGCTGTTGCTAGCCAGCACCCTTCCTTGGAAGCGCTTTCACAGGCGCAGTAACACTGGGGCTTTGCGCTTCTCTAGCCATCAAAAGTCACGGTCACTATCTCTCCGTCTCGTAGACACGAGCTGAGAAATTGCAAACGTCGAGCAATTGCTCAGAGATGAAAAGTGCCAGCACTGAAAGCTGTTGCTAGCCAGCACCCTTCCTTGGAAGCGCTTTTGTAGGCCTAAGAACACTGGGGCTCTGGGCTTCTCTAGCCACCTCATCTTCTGCTCATCCTCTCGCGCACTCTAAAGAGAGCTCAGGGGAGAAATTGCAAACGTCGAGCAATTGCTCAGAGATGAAAAGTGCCAGCACTGAAAGCTGTTGCTAGCCAGCACCCTTCCTTGGAAGCGCTTTCACAGGCGCTGTAACACTGGGGCTTTGCGCTTCTCTACCCACCAAACGTCACGGTCCTTCTCTTTCCGTCTCGTAGACACGAGCTGAGAAATTGCAAACGTCGAGCAATTGCTCAGAGATGAAAAGTGCCAGCACTGAAAGCTGTTGCTAGCCAGCACCCTTCCTTGGAAGCGCTTTTGTAGGCCTAAGAACACTGGGGCTCTGGGCTTCTCTAGCCACCTAATCTTCTGCTCATCCTCTCGCGCACTCTAAAGAGAGCTCAGGTGAGAAATTGCAAACGTCGAGCAATTGCTCAGAGATGAAAAGTGCCAGCACTGAAAGCTGTTGCTAGCCAGCACCCTTCCTTGGAAGTGCTTTCACAGGCGCAGCAACACTGGGGCTTTGCGCTTCTCTAGCCACCAAACGTCACGGTCCTTCTCTTTCCGTCTCGTAGACACGAGCTGAGAAATTGCAAACGTCGAGCAATTGCTCAGAGATGAAAAGTGCCAGCACTGAAAGCTGTTGCTAGCCAGCAGCCTTCCTTGGAAGCGCTTTTGTAGGCCTAAGAACACTGGGGCTCTGGGCTTCTCTAACCACCTAATCTTCTGCTCATCCTCTCGCGCACTCTAAAGAGAGCTCAGGTGAGAAATTGCAAACGTCGAGCAATTGCTCAGAGATGAAAAGTGCCAGCACTGAAAGCTGTTGCTAGCCAGCACCCTTCCTTGGAAGCGCTTTCACAGGCGCAGAAACACTGGGGATTTGCGCTTCTCTAGCCACCAAACGTCACGGTCCTTCTCTTTCCGTCTCGTAGACACGAGCTGAGAAATTGCAAACGTCGAGCAATTGCTCAGAGAGGAAAAGTGCCAGCACTGAAAGCTGTTGCTAGCCAGCACCCTTCCTTGGCAGCGCTTTTGTAGGCCTAAGAACACTGGGGCTCTGGGCTTCTCTAGCCACCTCATCTTCTGCTCATCCTCTCGCGCACTCTAAAGAGAGCTCAGGGGAGAAATTGCAAACGTCGAGCAATTGCTCAGAGATGAAAAGTGCCAGCACTGAAAGCTGTTGCTAGCCAGCACCCTTCCTTGGAAGCGCTTTCACAGGCGCAGCAACACTGGGGCTTTGCGCTTCTCTACCCACCAAACGTCACGGTCCTTCTCTTTCCGTCTCGTAGACACGAGCTGAGAAATTGCAAACGTCGAGCAATTGCTCAGAGATGAAAAGTGCCAGCACTGAAAGCTGTTGCTAGCCAGCACCCTTCCTTGGAAGCGCTTTCACAGGCGCAGTAACACTGGGGCTTTGCGCTTCTCTAGCCATCAAAAGTCACGGTCACTATCTCTCCGTCTCGTAGACACGAGCTGAGAAATTGCAAACGTCGAGCAATTGCTCAGAGATGAAAAGTGCCAGCACTGAAAGCTGTTGCTAGCCAGCACCCTTCCTTGGAAGCGCTTTTGTAGGCCTAAGAACACTGGGGCTCTGGGCTTCTCTAGCCACCTCATCTTCTGCTCATCCTCTCGCGCACTCTAAAGAGAGCTCAGGTGAGAAATTGCAAACGTCGAGCAATTGCTCAGAGATGAAAAGTGCCAGCACTGAAAGCTGTTGCTAGCCAGCACCCTTCCTTGGAAGCGCTTTCACAGGCGCAGCAACACTGGGGCTTTGCGCTTCTCTAGCCACCAAACGTCACGGTCCTTCTCTTTCCGTCTCGTAGACACGAGCTGAGAAATTGCAAACGTCGAGCAATTGCTCAGAGATGAAAAGTGCCAGCACTGAAAGCTGTTGCTAGCCAGCAGCCTTCCTTGGAAGCGCTTTTGTAGGCCTAAGAACACTGGGGCTCTGGGCTTCTCTAACCACCTAATCTTCTGCTCATCCTCTCGCGCACTCTAAAGAGAGCTCAGGTGAGAAATTGCAAACGTCGAGCAATTGCTCAGAGATGAAAAGTGCCAGCACTGAAAGCTGTTGCTAGCCAGCACCCTTCCTTGGAAGCGCTTTCACAGGCGCAGAAACACTGGGGATTTGCGCTTCTCTAGCCACCAAACGTCACGGTCCTTCTCTTTCCGTCTCGTAGACACGAGCTGAGAAATTGCAAACGTCGAGCAATTGCTCAGAGAGGAAAAGTGCCAGCACTGAAAGCTGTTGCTAGCCAGCACCCTTCCTTGGAAGCGCTTTCACAGGCGCAGCAACACTGGGGCTTTGCGCTTCTCTACCCACCAAACGTCACGGTCCTTCTCTTTCCGTCTCGTAGACACGAGCTGAGAAATTGCAAACGTCGAGCAATTGCTCCGAGATGAAAAGTGCCAGCACTGAAAGCTGTTGCTAGCCAGCACCCTTCCTTGGAAGCGCTTTCACAGGCGCAGTAACACTGGGGCTTTGCGCTTCTCTAGCCATCAAAAGTCACGGTCACTATCTCTCCGTCTCGTAGACACGAGCTGAGAAATTGCAAACGTCGAGCAATTGCTCAGAGATGAAAAGTGCCAGCACTGAAAGCTGTTGCTAGCCAGCACCCTTCCTTGGAAGCGCTTTCACAGGCGCAGCAACACTGGGGCTTTGCGCTTCTCTAGCCACCAAACGTCACGGTCCTTCTCTTTCCGTCTCGTAGACACGAGCTGAGAAATTGCAAACGTCGATCAATTGCTCAGAGATGAAAAGTGCCAGCACTGAAAGCTGTTGCTAGCCAGCACCCTTCCTTGGAAGCGCTTTTGTAGGCCTAAGAACACTGGGGCTCTGGGCTTCTCTAGCCACCTCATCTTCTGCTCATCCTCTCGCGCACTCTAAAGAGAGCTCAGGTGAGAAATTGCAAACGTCGAGCAATTGCTCAGAGATGAAAAGTGCCAGCACTGAAAGCTGTTGCTAGCCAGAACCCTTCCTTGGAAGCGCTTTCACAGGCGCTGTAGCACTGGGGCTTTGCGCTTCTCTAGCCACCAAACATCACGGTCATTCTCTTTCCGTCTCGTAGACACGAGCTGAGAAATTGCAAACGTCGAGCAATTGCTCAGAGATGAAAAGTGCCAGCACTGAAAGCTGTTGCTAGCCAGCACCCTTCCTTGGAAGCGCTTTCACAGGCGCAGTAACACTGGGGCTTTGCGCTTCTCTAGCCATCAAAAGTCACGGTCACTATCTCTCCGTCTCGTAGACACGAGCTGAGAAATTGCAAACGTCGAGCAATTGCTCAGAGATGAAAAGTGCCAGCACTGAAAGCTGTTGCTAGCCAGCACCCTTCCTTGGAAGCGCTTTTGTAGGCCTAAGAACACTGGGGCTCTGGGCTTCTCTAGCCACCTCATCTTCTGCTCATCCTCTCGCGCACTCTAAAGAGACCTCAGGTGAGAAATTGCAAACGTCGAGCAATTGCTCAGAGATGAAAAGTGCCAGCACTGAAAGCTGTTGCTAGCCAGCACCCTTCCTTGGAAGCGCTTTCACAGGCGCAGAAACACTGGGGCTTTGCGCTTCTCTACCCACCAAACGTCATGGTCCTTCTCTTTCCGTCTCGTAGACACGAGCTGAGAAATTGCAAACGTCGATCAATTGCTCAGAGATGAAAAGTGCCAGCACTGAAAGCTGTTGCTAGCCAGCACCCTTCCTTGGAAGCGCTTTCACAGGCGCAGTAACACTGGGGCTTTGCGCTTCTCTAGCCATCAAAAGTCACGGTCACTATCTCTCCGTCTCGTAGACACGAGCTGAGAAATTGCAAACGTCGAGCAATTGCTCAGAGATGAAAAGTGCCAGCACTGAAAGCTGTTGCTAGCCAGCACCCTTCCTTGGAAGCGCTTTTGTAGGCCTAAGAACACTGGGGCTCTGGGCTTCTCTAACCACCTAATCTTCTGCTCATCCTCTCGCGCACTCTAAAGAGAGCTCAGGTGAGAAATTGCAAACGTCGAGCAATTGCTCAGAGATGAAAAGTGCCAGCACTGAAAGCTGTTGCTAGCCAGCACCCTTCCTTGGAAGCGCTTTCACAGGCGCAGAAACACTGGGGATTTGCGCTTCTCTAGCCACCAAACGTCACGGTCCTTCTCTTTCCGTCTCGTAGACACGAGCTGAGAAATTGCAAACGTCGAGCAATTGCTCAGAGATGAAAAGTGCCAGCACTGAAAGCTGTTGCTAGCCAGCACCCTTCCTTGGAAGCGCTTTTGTAGGCCTAAGAACACTGGGGCTCTGGGCTTCTCTAGCCACCTCATCTTCTGCTCATCCTCTCGCGCACTCTAAAGAGACCTCAGGTGAGAAATTGCAAACGTCGAGCAATTGCTCAGAGATGAAAAGTGCCAGCACTGAAAGCTGTTGCTAGCCAGCACCCTTCCTTGGAAGCGCTTTCACAGGCGCAGAAACACTGGGGCTTTGCGCTTCTCTACCCACCAAACGTCATGGTCCTTCTCTTTCCGTCTCGTAGACACGAGCTGAGAAATTGCAAACGTCGATCAATTGCTCAGAGATGAAAAGTGCCAGCACTGAAAGCTGTTGCTAGCCAGCACCCTTCCTTGGAAGCGCTTTTACAGGCGCAGTAACACTGGGGCTTTGCGCTTCTCTAGCCATCAAAAGTCACGGTCACTATCTCTCCGTCTCGTAGACACGAGCTGAGAAATTGCAAACGTCGAGCAATTGCTCAGAGATGAAAAGTGCCAGCACTGAAAGCTGTTGCTAGCCAGCAGCCTTCCTTGGAAGCGCTTTTGTAGGCCTAAGAACACTGGGGCTCTGGGCTTCTCTAGCCACCTCATCTTCTGCTCATCCTCTCGCGCACTCTAAAGAGAGCTCAGGTGAGAAATTGCAAACGTCGATCAATTGCTCAGAGATGAAAAGTGCCAGCACTGAAAGCTCTTGCTAGCCAGCACCCTTCCTTGGAAGCGCTTTCACAGGCGCAGCAACACTGGGGCTTTGCGCTTCTCTAGCCACCAAACGTCACGGTCCTTCTCTTTCCGTCTCGTAGACACGAGCTGAGAAATTGCAAACGTCGAGCAATTGCTCAGAGAGGAAAAGTGCCAGCACTGAAAGCTGTTGCTAGCCAGCCCCCTTCCTTGGAAGCGCTTTTGTAGGCCTAAGAACACTGGGGCTCTGGGCTTCTCTAGCCACCTAATCTTCTGCTCATCCTCTCGCGCACTCTAAAGAGAGCTCAGGTGAGAAATTGCAAACGTCGAGCAATTGCTCAGAGATGAAAAGTGCCAGCACTGAAAGCTGTTGCTAGCCAGCACCCTTCCTTGGAAGCGCTTTCACAGGCGCAGAAACACTGGGGCTTTGCGCTTCTCTAGCCACCAAACGTCACGGTCCTTCTCTTTCCGTCTCGTAGACACGAGCTGAGAAATTGCAAACGTCGAGCAATTGCTCAGAGATGAAAAGTGCCAGCACTGAAAGCTGTTGCTAGCCAGCACCCTTCCTTGGAAGCGCTTTTGTAGGCCTAAGAACACTGGGGCTCTGGGCTTCTCTAGCCACCTCATCTTCTGCTCATCCTCTCGCGCACTCTAAAGAGAGCTCAGGGGAGAAATTGCAAACGTCGAGCAATTGCTCAGAGATGAAAAGTGCCAGCACTGAAAGCTGTTGCTAGCCAGCACCCTTCCTTGGAAGCGCTTTCACAGGCACAGTAACACTGGGGCTTTGCGCTTCTCTACCCACCAAACGTCACGGTCCTTCTCTTTCCGTCTCGTAGACACGAGCTGAGAAATTGCAAACGTCGAGCAATTGCTCAGAGATGAAAAGTGCCAGCACTGAAAGCTGTTGCTAGCCAGCACCCTTCCTTGGAAGCGCTTTCACAGGCGCAGTAACACTGGGGCTTTGCGCTTCTCTAGCCATCAAAAGTCACGGTCACTATCTCTCCGTCTCGTAGACACGAGCTGAGAAATTGCAAACGTCGAGCAATTGCTCAGAGATGAAAAGTGCCAGCACTGAAAGCTGTTGCTAGCCAGCACCCTTCCTTGGAAGCGCTTTTGTAGGCCTAAGAACACTGGGGCTCTGGGCTTCTCTAGCCACCTCATCTTCTGCTCATCCTCTCGCGCACTCTAAAGAGAGCTCAGGTGAGAAATTGCAAACGTCGAGCAATTGCTCAGAGATGAAAAGTGCCAGCACTGAAAGCTGTTGCTAGCCAGCACCCTTCCTTGGAAGCGCTTTCACAGGCGCAGCAACACTGGGGCTTTGCGCTTCTCTAGCCACCAAACGTCACGGTCCTTCTCTTTCCGTCTCGTAGACACGAGCTGAGAAATTGCAAACGTCGATCAATTGCTCAGAGATGAAAAGTGCCAGCACTGAAAGCTGTTGCTAGCCAGCCCCCTTCCTTGGAAGCGCTTTTGTAGGCCTAAGAACACTGGGGCTCTGGGCTTCTCTAGCCACCTCATCTTCTGCTCATCCTCTCGCGCACTCTAAAGAGAGCTCAGGTGAGAAATTGCAAACGTCGAGCAATTGCTCAGAGATGAAAAGTGCCAGCACTGAAAGCTGTTGCTAGCCAGAACCCTTCCTTGGAAGCGCTTTCACAGGCGCTGTAGCACTGGGGCTTTGCGCTTCTCTAGCCACCAAACATCACGGTCATTCTCTTTCCGTCTCGTAGACACGAGCTGAGAAATTGCAAACGTCGAGCAATTGCTCAGAGATGAAAAGTGCCAGCACTGAAAGCTGTTGCTAGCCAGCACCCTTCCTTGGAAGCGCTTTCACAGGCGCAGTAACACTGGGGCTTTGCGCTTCTCTAGCCATCAAAAGTCACGGTCACTATCTCTCCGTCTCGTAGACACGAGCTGAGAAATTGCAAACGTCGAGCAATTGCTCAGAGATGAAAAGTGCCAGCACTGAAAGCTGTTGCTAGCCAGCACCCTTCCTTGGAAGCGCTTTTGTAGGCCTAAGAACACTGGGGCTCTGGGCTTCTCTAGCCACCTCATCTTCTGCTCATCCTCTCGCGCACTCTAAAGAGACCTCAGGTGAGAAATTGCAAACGTCGAGCAATTGCTCAGAGATGAAAAGTGCCAGCACTGAAAGCTGTTGCTAGCCAGCACCCTTCCTTGGAAGCGCTTTCACAGGCGCTGTAACACTGGGGCTTTGCGCTTCTCTACCCACCAAACGTCACGGTCCTTCTCTTTCCGTCTCGTAGACACGAGCTGAGAAATTGCAAACGTCGAGCAATTGCTCAGAGATGAAAAGTGCCAGCACTGAAAGCTGTTGCTAGCCAGCACCCTTCCTTGGAAGCGCTTTTGTAGGCCTAAGAACACTGGGGCTCTGGGCTTCTCTAGCCACCTAATCTTCTGCTCATCCTCTCGCGCACTCTAAAGAGAGCTCAGGTGAGAAATTGCAAACGTCGAGCAATTGCTCAGAGATGAAAAGTGCCAGCACTGAAAGCTGTTGCTAGCCAGCACCCTTCCTTGGAAGTGCTTTCACAGGCGCAGCAACACTGGGGCTTTGCGCTTCTCTAGCCACCAAACGTCACGGTCCTTCTCTTTCCGTCTCGTAGACACGAGCTGAGAAATTGCAAACGTCGATCAATTGCTCAGAGATGAAAAGCGCCAGCACTGAAAGCTGTTGCTAGCCAGCAGCCTTCCTTGGAAGCGCTTTTGTAGGCCTAAGAACACTGGGGCTCTGGGCTTCTCTAGCCACCTCATCTTCTGCTCATCCTCTCGCGCACTCTAAAGAGAGCTCAGGTGAGAAATTGCAAACGTCGAGCAATTGCTCAGAGATGAAAAGTGCCAGCACTGAAAGCTGTTGCTAGCCAGCACCCTTCCTTGGAAGCGCTTTCACAGGCGCAGAAACACTGGGGATTTGCGCTTCTCTAGCCACCAAACGTCACGGTCCTTCTCTTTCCGTCTCGTAGACACGAGCTGAGAAATTGCAAACGTCGAGCAATTGCTCAGAGAGGAAAAGTGCCAGCACTGAAAGCTGTTGCTAGCCAGCACCCTTCCTTGGCAGCGCTTTTGTAGGCCTAAGAACACTGGGGCTCTGGGCTTCTCTAGCCACCTCATCTTCTGCTCATCCTCTCGCGCACTCTAAAGAGAGCTCAGGGGAGAAATTGCAAACGTCGAGCAATTGCTCAGAGATGAAAAGTGCCAGCACTGAAAGCTGTTGCTAGCCAGCACCCTTCCTTGGAAGCGCTTTCACAGGCACAGTAACACTGGGGCTTTGCGCTTCTCTACCCACCAAACGTCACGGTCCTTCTCTTTCCGTCTCGTAGACACGAGCTGAGAAATTGCAAACGTCGAGCAATTGCTCAGAGATGAAAAGTGCCAGCACTGAAAGCTGTTGCTAGCCAGCACCCTTCCTTGGAAGCGCTTTCACAGGCGCAGTAACACTGGGGCTTTGCGCTTCTCTAGCCATCAAAAGTCACGGTCACTATCTCTCCGTCTCGTAGACACGAGCTGAGAAATTGCAAACGTCGAGCAATTGCTCAGAGATGAAAAGTGCCAGCACTGAAAGCTGTTGCTAGCCAGCAGCCTTCCTTGGAAGCGCTTTTGTAGGCCTAAGAACACTGGGGCTCTGGGCTTCTCTAGCCACCTCATCTTCTGCTCATCCTCTCGCGCACTCTAAAGAGAGCTCAGGTGAGAAATTGCAAACGTCGAGCAATTGCTCAGAGATGAAAAGTGCCAGCACTGAAAGCTGTTGCTAGCCAGCACCCTTCCTTGGAAGCGCTTTCACAGGCGCAGCAACACTGGGGCTTTGCGCTTCTCTAGCCACCAAACGTCACGGTCCTTCTCTTTCCGTCTCGTAGACACGAGCTGAGAAATTGCAAACGTCGATCAATTGCTCAGAGATGAAAAGTGCCAGCACTGAAAGCTGTTGCTAGCCAGCACCCTTCCTTGGAAGCGCTTTCACAGGCGCAGTAACACTGGGGCTTTGCGCTTCTCTAGCCATCAAAAGTCACGGTCACTATCTCTCCGTCTCGTAGACACGAGCTGAGAAATTGCAAACGTCGAGCAATTGCTCAGAGATGAAAAGTGCCAGCACTGAAAGCTGTTGCTAGCCAGCACCCTTCCTTGGAAGCGCTTTTGTAGGCCTAAGAACACTGGGGCTCTGGGCTTCTCTAGCCACCTCATCTTCTGCTCATCCTCTCGCGCACTCTAAAGAGACCTCAGGTGAGAAATTGCAAACGTCGAGCAATTGCTCAGAGATGAAAAGTGCCAGCACTGAAAGCTGTTGCTAGCCAGCACCCTTCCTTGGAAGCGCTTTCACAGGCGCAGAAACACTGGGGCTTTGCGCTTCTCTACCCACCAAACGTCATGGTCCTTCTCTTTCCGTCTCGTAGACACGAGCTGAGAAATTGCAAACGTCGATCAATTGCTCAGAGATGAAAAGTGCCAGCACTGAAAGCTGTTGCTAGCCAGCACCCTTCCTTGGAAGCGCTTTCACAGGCGCAGTAACACTGGGGCTTTGCGCTTCTCTAGCCATCAAAAGTCACGGTCACTATCTCTCCGTCTCGTAGACACGAGCTGAGAAATTGCAAACGTCGAGCAATTGCTCAGAGATGAAAAGTGCCAGCACTGAAAGCTGTTGCTAGCCAGCACCCTTCCTTGGAAGCGCTTTTGTAGGCCTAAGAACACTGGGGCTCTGGGCTTCTCTAGCCACCTCATCTTCTGCTCATCCTCTCGCGCACTCTAAAGAGAGCTCAGGTGAGAAATTGCAAACGTCGAGCAATTGCTCAGAGATGAAAAGTGCCAGCACTGAAAGCTCTTGCTAGCCAGCACCCTTCCTTGGAAGCGCTTTCACAGGCGCAGCAACACTGGGGCTTTGCGCTTCTCTAGCCACCAAACGTCACGGTCCTTCTCTTTCCGTCTCGTAGACACGAGCTGAGAAATTGCAAACGTCGAGCAATTGCTCAGAGAGGAAAAGTGCCAGCACTGAAAGCTGTTGCTAGCCAGCCCCCTTCCTTGGAAGCGCTTTTGTAGGCCTAAGAACACTGGGGCTCTGGGCTTCTCTAGCCACCTAATCTTCTGCTCATCCTCTCGCGCACTCTAAAGAGAGCTCAGGTGACAAATTGCAAACGTCGAGCAATTGCTCAGAGATGAAAAGTGCCAGCACTGAAAGCTGTTGCTAGCCAGCACCCTTCCTTGGAAGCGCTTTCACAGGCGCAGTAACACTGGGGCTTTGCGCTTCTCTACCCACCAAACGTCACGGTCCTTCTCTTTCCGTCTCGTAGACACGAGCTGAGAAATTGCAAACGTCGAGCAATTGCTCAGAGATGAAAAGTGCCAGCACTGAAAGCTGTTGCTAGCCAGCACCCTTCCTTGGAAGCGCTTTTGTAGGCCTAAGAACACTGGGGCTCTGGGCTTCTCTAGCCACCTAATCTTCTGCTCATCCTCTCGCGCACTCTAAAGAGAGCTCAGGTGAGAAATTGCAAACGTCGAGCAATTGCTCAGAGATGAAAAGTGCCAGCACTGAAAGCTGTTGCTAGCCAGCACCCTTCCTTGGAAGCGCTTTCACAGGCACAGTAACACTGGGGCTTTGCGCTTCTCTACCCACCAAACGTCATGGTCCTTCTCTTTCCGTCTCGTAGACACGAGCTGAGAAATTGCAAACGTCGAGCAATTGCTCAGAGATGAAAAGTGCCAGCACTGAAAGCTGTTGCTAGCCAGCACCCTTCCTTGGAAGCGCTTTCACAGGCACAGTAACACTGGGGCTTTGCGCTTCTCTAGCCACCAAACGTCACGGTCACTATCTCTCCGTCTCGTAGACACGAGCTGAGAAATTGCAAACGTGGAGCAATTGCTCAGAGATGAAAAGTGCCAGCACTGAAAGCTGTTGCTAGCCAGCACCCTTCCTTGGAAGCGCTTTTGTAGGCCTAAGAACACTGGGGCTCTGGGCTTCTCTAGCATCCTCATCTTCTGCTCATCCTCTCGCGCACTCTAAAGAGACCTCAGGTGAGAAATTGCAAACGTCGAGCAATTGCTCAGAGATGAAAAGTGCCAGCACTGAAAGCTGTTGCTAGCCAGCACCCTTCCTTGGAAGCGCTTTCACAGGCGCTGTAACACTGGGGCTTTGCGCTTCTCTACCCACCAAACGTCACGGTCCTTCTCTTTCCGTCTCGTAGACACGAGCTGAGAAATTGCAAACGTCGAGCAATTGCTCAGAGATGAAAAGTGCCAGCACTGAAAGCTGTTGCTAGCCAGCACCCTTCCTTGGAAGCGCTTTTGTAGGCCTAAGAACACTGGGGCTCTGGGCTTCTCTAGCCACCTCATCTTCTGCTCATCCTCTCGCGCACTCTAAAGAGAGCTCAGGTGAGAAATTGCAAACGTCGAGCAATTGCTCAGAGATGAAAAGTGCCAGCACTGAAAGCTCTTGCTAGCCAGCACCCTTCCTTGGAAGTGCTTTCACAGGCGCAGCAACACTGGGGCTTTGCGCTTCTCTAGCCACCAAACGTCACGGTCCTTCTCTTTCCGTCTCGTAGACACGAGCTGAGAAATTGCAAACGTCGAGCAATTGCTCAGAGATGAAAAGTGCCAGCACTGAAAGCTGTTGCTAGCCAGCAGCCTTCCTTGGAAGCGCTTTTGTAGGCCTAAGAACACTGGGGCTCTGGGCTTCTCTAACCACCTAATCTTCTGCTCATCCTCTCGCGCACTCTAAAGAGAGCTCAGGTGAGAAATTGCAAACGTCGAGCAATTGCTCAGAGATGAAAAGTGCCAGCACTGAAAGCTGTTGCTAGCCAGCACCCTTCCTTGGAAGCGCTTTCACAGGCGCAGTAACACTGGGGCTTTGCGCTTCTCTACCCACCAAACGTCACGGTCCTTCTCTTTCCGTCTCGTAGACACGAGCTGAGAAATTGCAAACGTCGAGCAATTGCTCAGAGATGAAAAGTGCCAGCACTGAAAGCTGTTGCTAGCCAGCACCCTTCCTTGGCAGCGCTTTTGTAGGCCTAAGAACACTGGGGCTCTGGGCTTCTCTAGCCACCTCATCTTCTGCTCATCCTCTCGCGCACTCTAAAGAGAGCTCAGGTGAGAAATTGCAAACGTCGAGCAATTGCTCAGAGATGAAAAGTGCCAGCACTGAAAGCTGTTGCTAGCCAGCACCCTTCCTTGGAAGCGCTTTCACAGGCACAGTAACACTGGGGCTTTGCGCTTCTCTACCCACCAAACGTCATGGTCCTTCTCTTTCCGTCTCGTAGACACGAGCTGAGAAATTGCAAACGTCGAGCAATTGCTCAGAGATGAAAAGTGCCAGCACTGAAAGCTGTTGCTAGCCAGCACCCTTCCTTGGAAGCGCTTTCACAGGCGCAGTAACACTGGGGCTTTGCGCTTCTCTAGCCATCAAAAGTCACGGTCACTATCTCTCCGTCTCGTAGACACGAGCTGAGAAATTGCAAACGTCGAGCAATTGCTCAGAGATGAAAAGTGCCAGCACTGAAAGCTGTTGCTAGCCAGCAGCCTTCCTTGGAAGCGCTTTTGTAGGCCTAAGAACACTGGGGCTCTGGGCTTCTCTAGCCACCTCATCTTCTGCTCATCCTCTCGCGCACTCTAAAGAGAGCTCAGGTGAGAAATTGCAAACGTCGAGCAATTGCTCAGAGATGAAAAGTGCCAGCACTGAAAGCTGTTGCTAGCCAGCACCCTTCCTTGGAAGCGCTTTCACAGGCGCAGCAACACTGGGGCTTTGCGCTTCTCTAGCCACCAAACGTCACGGTCCTTCTCTTTCCGTCTCGTAGACACGAGCTGAGAAATTGCAAACGTCGATCAATTGCTCAGAGATGAAAAGTGCCAGCACTGAAAGCTGTTGCTAGCCAGCACCCTTCCTTGGAAGCGCTTTCACAGGCGCAGTAACACTGGGGCTTTGCGCTTCTCTAGCCATCAAAAGTCACGGTCACTATCTCTCCGTCTCGTAGACACGAGCTGAGAAATTGCAAACGTCGAGCAATTGCTCAGAGATGAAAAGTGCCAGCACTGAAAGCTGTTGCTAGCCAGCACCCTTCCTTGGAAGCGCTTTTGTAGGCCTAAGAACACTGGGGCTCTGGGCTTCTCTAGCCACCTCATCTTCTGCTCATCCTCTCGCGCACTCTAAAGAGACCTCAGGTGAGAAATTGCAAACGTCGAGCAATTGCTCAGAGATGAAAAGTGCCAGCACTGAAAGCTGTTGCTAGCCAGCACCCTTCCTTGGAAGCGCTTTCACAGGCGCAGAAACACTGGGGCTTTGCGCTTCTCTACCCACCAAACGTCATGGTCCTTCTCTTTCCGTCTCGTAGACACGAGCTGAGAAATTGCAAACGTCGATCAATTGCTCAGAGATGAAAAGTGCCAGCACTGAAAGCTGTTGCTAGCCAGCACCCTTCCTTGGAAGCGCTTTCACAGGCGCAGTAACACTGGGGCTTTGCGCTTCTCTAGCCATCAAAAGTCACGGTCACTATCTCTCCGTCTCGTAGACACGAGCTGAGAAATTGCAAACGTCGAGCAATTGCTCAGAGATGAAAAGTGCCAGCACTGAAAGCTGTTGCTAGCCAGCACCCTTCCTTGGAAGCGCTTTTGTAGGCCTAAGAACACTGGGGCTCTGGGCTTCTCTAGCCACCTCATCTTCTGCTCATCCTCTCGCGCACTCTAAAGAGAGCTCAGGTGAGAAATTGCAAACGTCGAGCAATTGCTCAGAGATGAAAAGTGCCAGCACTGAAAGCTCTTGCTAGCCAGCACCCTTCCTTGGAAGCGCTTTCACAGGCGCAGCAACACTGGGGCTTTGCGCTTCTCTAGCCACCAAACGTCACGGTCCTTCTCTTTCCGTCTCGTAGACACGAGCTGAGAAATTGCAAACGTCGAGCAATTGCTCAGAGAGGAAAAGTGCCAGCACTGAAAGCTGTTGCTAGCCAGCCCCCTTCCTTGGAAGCGCTTTTGTAGGCCTAAGAACACTGGGGCTCTGGGCTTCTCTAGCCACCTAATCTTCTGCTCATCCTCTCGCGCACTCTAAAGAGAGCTCAGGTGACAAATTGCAAACGTCGAGCAATTGCTCAGAGATGAAAAGTGCCAGCACTGAAAGCTGTTGCTAGCCAGCACCCTTCCTTGGAAGCGCTTTCACAGGCGCAGTAACACTGGGGCTTTGCGCTTCTCTACCCACCAAACGTCACGGTCCTTCTCTTTCCGTCTCGTAGACACGAGCTGAGAAATTGCAAACGTCGAGCAATTGCTCAGAGATGAAAAGTGCCAGCACTGAAAGCTGTTGCTAGCCAGCACCCTTCCTTGGAAGCGCTTTTGTAGGCCTAAGAACACTGGGGCTCTGGGCTTCTCTAGCCACCTAATCTTCTGCTCATCCTCTCGCGCACTCTAAAGAGAGCTCAGGTGAGAAATTGCAAACGTCGAGCAATTGCTCAGAGATGAAAAGTGCCAGCACTGAAAGCTGTTGCTAGCCAGCACCCTTCCTTGGAAGCGCTTTCACAGGCACAGTAACACTGGGGCTTTGCGCTTCTCTACCCACCAAACGTCATGGTCCTTCTCTTTCCGTCTCGTAGACACGAGCTGAGAAATTGCAAACGTCGAGCAATTGCTCAGAGATGAAAAGTGCCAGCACTGAAAGCTGTTGCTAGCCAGCACCCTTCCTTGGAAGCGCTTTCACAGGCACAGTAACACTGGGGCTTTGCGCTTCTCTAGCCACCAAACGTCACGGTCACTATCTCTCCGTCTCGTAGACACGAGCTGAGAAATTGCAAACGTGGAGCAATTGCTCAGAGATGAAAAGTGCCAGCACTGAAAGCTGTTGCTAGCCAGCACCCTTCCTTGGAAGCGCTTTTGTAGGCCTAAGAACACTGGGGCTCTGGGCTTCTCTAGCATCCTCATCTTCTGCTCATCCTCTCGCGCACTCTAAAGAGACCTCAGGTGAGAAATTGCAAACGTCGAGCAATTGCTCAGAGATGAAAAGTGCCAGCACTGAAAGCTGTTGCTAGCCAGCACCCTTCCTTGGAAGCGCTTTCACAGGCGCTGTAACACTGGGGCTTTGCGCTTCTCTACCCACCAAACGTCACGGTCCTTCTCTTTCCGTCTCGTAGACACGAGCTGAGAAATTGCAAACGTCGAGCAATTGCTCAGAGATGAAAAGTGCCAGCACTGAAAGCTGTTGCTAGCCAGCACCCTTCCTTGGAAGCGCTTTTGTAGGCCTAAGAACACTGGGGCTCTGGGCTTCTCTAGCCACCTAATCTTCTGCTCATCCTCTCGCGCACTCTAAAGAGAGCTCAGGTGAGAAATTGCAAACGTCGAGCAATTGCTCAGAGATGAAAAGTGCCAGCACTGAAAGCTCTTGCTAGCCAGCACCCTTCCTTGGAAGTGCTTTCACAGGCGCAGCAACACTGGGGCTTTGCGCTTCTCTAGCCACCAAACGTCACGGTCCTTCTCTTTCCGTCTCGTAGACACGAGCTGAGAAATTGCAAACGTCGAGCAATTGCTCAGAGATGAAAAGTGCCAGCACTGAAAGCTGTTGCTAGCCAGCAGCCTTCCTTGGAAGCGCTTTTGTAGGCCTAAGAACACTGGGGCTCTGGGCTTCTCTAACCACCTAATCTTCTGCTCATCCTCTCGCGCACTCTAAAGAGAGCTCAGGTGAGAAATTGCAAACGTCGAGCAATTGCTCAGAGATGAAAAGTGCCAGCACTGAAAGCTGTTGCTAGCCAGCACCCTTCCTTGGAAGCGCTTTCACAGGCGCAGTAACACTGGGGCTTTGCGCTTCTCTACCCACCAAACGTCACGGTCCTTCTCTTTCCGTCTCGTAGACACGAGCTGAGAAATTGCAAACGTCGAGCAATTGCTCAGAGATGAAAAGTGCCAGCACTGAAAGCTGTTGCTAGCCAGCACCCTTCCTTGGAAGCGCTTTTGTAGGCCTAAGAACACTGGGGCTCTGGGCTTCTCTAGCCACCTCATCTTCTGCTCATCCTCTCGCGCACTCTAAAGAGAGCTCAGGTGAGAAATTGCAAACGTCGAGCAATTGCTCAGAGATGAAAAGTGCCAGCACTGAAAGCTGTTGCTAGCCAGCACCCTTCCTTGGAAGCGCTTTCACAGGCACAGTAACACTGGGGCTTTGCGCTTCTCTACCCACCAAACGTCATGGTCCTTCTCTTTCCGTCTCGTAGACACGAGCTGAGAAATTGCAAACGTCGAGCAATTGCTCAGAGATGAAAAGTGCCAGCACTGAAAGCTGTTGCTAGCCAGCACCCTTCCTTGGAAGCGCTTTCACAGGCACAGTAACACTGGGGCTTTGCGCTTCTCTAGCCACCAAACGTCACGGTCACTATCTCTCCGTCTCGTAGACACGAGCTGAGAAATTGCAAACGTGGAGCAATTGCTCAGAGATGAAAAGTGCCAGCACTGAAAGCTGTTGCTAGCCAGCACCCTTCCTTGGAAGCGCTTTTGTAGGCCTAAGAACACTGGGGCTCTGGGCTTCTCTAGCATCCTCATCTTCTGCTCATCCTCTCGCGCACTCTAAAGAGACCTCAGGTGAGAAATTGCAAACGTCGAGCAATTGCTCAGAGATGAAAAGTGCCAGCACTGAAAGCTGTTGCTAGCCAGCACCCTTCCTTGGAAGCGCTTTCACAGGCGCAGCAACACTGGGGCTTTGCGCTTCTCTACCCACCAAACGTCACGGTCCTTCTCTTTCCGTCTCGTAGACACGAGCTGAGAAATTGCAAACGTCGAGCAATTGCTCAGAGATGAAAAGTGCCAGCACTGAAAGCTGTTGCTAGCCAGCACCCTTCCTTGGAAGCGCTTTTGTAGGCCTAAGAACACTGGGGCTCTGGGCTTCTCTAGCCACCTCATCTTCTGCTCATCCTCTCGCGCACTCTAAAGAGAGCTCAGGTGAGAAATTGCAAACGTTGAGCAATTGCTCAGAGATGAAAAGTGCCAGCACTGAAAGCTGTTGCTAGCCAGCACCCTTCCTTGGAAGTGCTTTCACAGGCGCAGCAACACTGGGGCTTTGCGCTTCTCTAGCCACCAAACGTCACGGTCCTTCTCTTTCCGTCTCGTAGACACGAGCTGAGAAATTGCAAACGTCGATCAATTGCTCAGAGATGAAAAGTGCCAGCACTGAAAGCTGTTGCTAGCCAGCAGCCTTCCTTGGAAGCGCTTTTGTAGGCCTAAGAACACTGGGGCTCTGGGCTTCTCTAACCACCTAATCTTCTGCTCATCCTCTCGCGCACTCTAAAGAGAGCTCAGGTGAGAAATTGCAAACGTCGAGCAATTGCTCAGAGATGAAAAGTGCCAGCACTGAAAGCTGTTGCTAGCCAGCACCCTTCCTTGGAAGCGCTTTCACAGGCGCAGAAACACTGGGGATTTGCGCTTCTCTAGCCACCAAACGTCACGGTCCTTCTCTTTCCGTCTCGTAGACACGAGCTGAGAAATTGCAAACGTCGAGCAATTGCTCAGAGATGAAAAGTGCCAGCACTGAAAGCTGTTGCTAGCCAGCACCCTTCCTTGGAAGCGCTTTTGTAGGCCTAAGAACACTGGGGCTCTGGGCTTCTCTAGCCACCTAATCTTCTGCTCATCCTCTCGCGCACTCTAAAGAGAGCTCAGGTGAGAAATTGCAAACGTCGAGCAATTGCTCAGAGATGAAAAGTGCCAGCACTGAAAGCTGTTGCTAGCCAGCACCCTTCCTTGGAAGCGCTTTCACAGGCGCAGAAACACTGGGGCTTTGCGCTTCTCTACCCACCAAACGTCATGGTCCTTCTCTTTCCGTCTCGTAGACACGAGCTGAGAAATTGCAAACGTCGATCAATTGCTCAGAGATGAAAAGTGCCAGCACTGAAAGCTGTTGCTAGCCAGCACCCTTCCTTGGAAGCGCTTTTACAGGCGCAGTAACACTGGGGCTTTGCGCTTCTCTAGCCATCAAAAGTCACGGTCACTATCTCTCCGTCTCGTAGACACGAGCTGAGAAATTGCAAACGTCGAGCAATTGCTCAGAGATGAAAAGTGCCAGCACTGAAAGCTGTTGCTAGCCAGCACCCTTCCTTGGAAGCGCTTTTGTAGGCCTAAGAACACTGGGGCTCTGGGCTTCTCTAGCCACCTCATCTTCTGCTCATCCTCTCGCGCACTCTAAAGAGAGCTCAGGTGAGAAATTGCAAACGTCGATCAATTGCTCAGAGATGAAAAGTGCCAGCACTGAAAGCTCTTGCTAGCCAGCACCCTTCCTTGGAAGCGCTTTCACAGGCGCAGCAACACTGGGGCTTTGCGCTTCTCTAGCCACCAAACGTCACGGTCCTTCTCTTTCCGTCTCGTAGACACGAGCTGAGAAATTGCAAACGTCGAGCAATTGCTCAGAGAGGAAAAGTGCCAGCACTGAAAGCTGTTGCTAGCCAGCCCCCTTCCTTGGAAGCGCTTTTGTAGGCCTAAGAACACTGGGGCTCTGGGCTTCTCTAGCCACCTCATCTTCTGCTCATCCTCTCGCGCACTCTAAAGAGAGCTCAGGTGACAAATTGCAAACGTCGAGCAATTGCTCAGAGATGAAAAGTGCCAGCACTGAAAGCTGTTGCTAGCCAGCACCCTTCCTTGGAAGCGCTTTCACAGGCGCAGAAACACTGGGGATTTGCGCTTCTCTAGCCACCAAACGTCACGGTCCTTCTCTTTCCGTCTCGTAGACACGAGCTGAGAAATTGCAAACGTCGAGCAATTGCTCAGAGATGAAAAGTGCCAGCACTGAAAGCTCTTGCTAGCCAGCACCCTTCCTTGGAAGCGCTTTTGTAGGCCTAAGAACACTGGGGCTCTGGGCTTCTCTAGCCACCTCATCTTCTGCTCATCCTCTCGCGCACTCTAAAGAGAGCTCAGGGGAGAAATTGCAAACGTCGAGCAATTGCTCAGAGATGAAAAGTGCCAGCACTGAAAGCTGTTGCTAGCCAGCACCCTTCCTTGGAAGCGCTTTCACAGGCACAGTAACACTGGGGCTTTGCGCTTCTCTACCCACCAAACGTCACGGTCCTTCTCTTTCCGTCTCGTAGACACGAGCTGAGAAATTGCAAACGTCGAGCAATTGCTCAGAGATGAAAAGTGCCAGCACTGAAAGCTGTTGCTAGCCAGCACCCTTCCTTGGAAGCGCTTTCACAGGCGCAGTAACACTGGGGCTTTGCGCTTCTCTAGCCATCAAAAGTCACGGTCACTATCTCTCCGTCTCGTAGACACGAGCTGAGAAATTGCAAACGTCGAGCAATTGCTCAGAGATGAAAAGTGCCAGCACTGAAAGCTGTTGCTAGCCAGCACCCTTCCTTGGAAGCGCTTTTGTAGGCCTAAGAACACTGGGGCTCTGGGCTTCTCTAGCCACCTCATCTTCTGCTCATCCTCTCGCGCACTCTAAAGAGAGCTCAGGTGAGAAATTGCAAACGTCGAGCAATTGCTCAGAGATGAAAAGTGCCAGCACTGAAAGCTGTTGCTAGCCAGCACCCTTCCTTGGAAGCGCTTTCACAGGCGCAGCAACACTGGGGCTTTGCGCTTCTCTAGCCACCAAACGTCACGGTCCTTCTCTTTCCGTCTCGTAGACACGAGCTGAGAAATTGCAAACGTCGAGCAATTGCTCAGAGATGAAAAGTGCCAGCACTGAAAGCTGTTGCTAGCCAGCACCCTTCCTTGGAAGCGCTTTTGTAGGCCTAAGAACACTGGGGCTCTGGGCTTCTCTAGCCACCTCATCTTCTGCTCATCCTCTCGCGCACTCTAAAGAGAGCTCAGGTGAGAAATTGCAAACGTCGAGCAATTGCTCAGAGATGAAAAGTGCCAGCACTGAAAGCTGTTGCTAGCCAGAACCCTTCCTTGGAAGCGCTTTCACAGGCGCTGTAGCACTGGGGCTTTGCGCTTCTCTAGCCACCAAACATCACGGTCATTCTCTTTCCGTCTCGTAGACACGAGCTGAGAAATTGCAAACGTCGAGCAATTGCTCAGAGATGAAAAGTGCCAGCACTGAAAGCTGTTGCTAGCCAGCACCCTTCCTTGGAAGCGCTTTCACAGGCGCAGTAACACTGGGGCTTTGCGCTTCTCTAGCCATCAAAAGTCACGGTCACTATCTCTCCGTCTCGTAGACACGAGCTGAGAAATTGCAAACGTCGAGCAATTGCTCAGAGATGAAAAGTGCCAGCACTGAAAGCTGTTGCTAGCCAGCACCCTTCCTTGGAAGCGCTTTTGTAGGCCTAAGAACACTGGGGCTCTGGGCTTCTCTAGCCACCTCATCTTCTGCTCATCCTCTCGCGCACTCTAAAGAGACCTCAGGTGAGAAATTGCAAACGTCGAGCAATTGCTCAGAGATGAAAAGTGCCAGCACTGAAAGCTGTTGCTAGCCAGCACCCTTCCTTGGAAGCGCTTTCACAGGCGCTGTAACACTGGGGCTTTGCGCTTCTCTACCCACCAAACGTCACGGTCCTTCTCTTTCCGTCTCGTAGACACGAGCTGAGAAATTGCAAACGTCGAGCAATTGCTCAGAGATGAAAAGTGCCAGCACTGAAAGCTGTTGCTAGCCAGCACCCTTCCTTGGAAGCGCTTTTGTAGGCCTAAGAACACTGGGGCTCTGGGCTTCTCTAGCCACCTAATCTTCTGCTCATCCTCTCGCGCACTCTAAAGAGAGCTCAGGTGAGAAATTGCAAACGTCGAGCAATTGCTCAGAGATGAAAAGTGCCAGCACTGAAAGCTGTTGCTAGCCAGCACCCTTCCTTGGAAGTGCTTTCACAGGCGCAGCAACACTGGGGCTTTGCGCTTCTCTAGCCACCAAACGTCACGGTCCTTCTCTTTCCGTCTCGTAGACACGAGCTGAGAAATTGCAAACGTCGATCAATTGCTCAGAGATGAAAAGTGCCAGCACTGAAAGCTGTTGCTAGCCAGCAGCCTTCCTTGGAAGCGCTTTTGTAGGCCTAAGAACACTGGGGCTCTGGGCTTCTCTAACCACCTAATCTTCTGCTCATCCTCTCGCGCACTCTAAAGAGAGCTCAGGTGAGAAATTGCAAACGTCGAGCAATTGCTCAGAGATGAAAAGTGCCAGCACTGAAAGCTGTTGCTAGCCAGCACCCTTCCTTGGAAGCGCTTTCACAGGCGCAGAAACACTGGGGATTTGCGCTTCTCTAGCCACCAAACGTCACGGTCCTTCTCTTTCCGTCTCGTAGACACGAGCTGAGAAATTGCAAACGTCGAGCAATTGCTCAGAGAGGAAAAGTGCCAGCACTGAAAGCTGTTGCTAGCCAGCACCCTTCCTTGGCAGCGCTTTTGTAGGCCTAAGAACACTGGGGCTCTGGGCTTCTCTAGCCACCTCATCTTCTGCTCATCCTCTCGCGCACTCTAAAGAGAGCTCAGGGGAGAAATTGCAAACGTCGAGCAATTGCTCAGAGATGAAAAGTGCCAGCACTGAAAGCTGTTGCTAGCCAGCACCCTTCCTTGGAAGCGCTTTCACAGGCACAGTAACACTGGGGCTTTGCGCTTCTCTACCCACCAAACGTCACGGTCCTTCTCTTTCCGTCTCGTAGACACGAGCTGAGAAATTGCAAACGTCGAGCAATTGCTCAGAGATGAAAAGTGCCAGCACTGAAAGCTGTTGCTAGCCAGCACCCTTCCTTGGAAGCGCTTTCACAGGCGCAGTAACACTGGGGCTTTGCGCTTCTCTAGCCATCAAAAGTCACGGTCACTATCTCTCCGTCTCGTAGACACGAGCTGAGAAATTGCAAACGTCGAGCAATTGCTCAGAGATGAAAAGTGCCAGCACTGAAAGCTGTTGCTAGCCAGCACCCTTCCTTGGAAGCGCTTTTGTAGGCCTAAGAACACTGGGGCTCTGGGCTTCTCTAGCCACCTCATCTTCTGCTCATCCTCTCGCGCACTCTAAAGAGAGCTCAGGTGAGAAATTGCAAACGTCGAGCAATTGCTCAGAGATGAAAAGTGCCAGCACTGAAAGCTGTTGCTAGCCAGCACCCTTCCTTGGAAGCGCTTTCACAGGCGCAGCAACACTGGGGCTTTGCGCTTCTCTAGCCACCAAACGTCACGGTCCTTCTCTTTCCGTCTCGTAGACACGAGCTGAGAAATTGCAAACGTCGAGCAATTGCTCAGAGATGAAAAGTGCCAGCACTGAAAGCTGTTGCTAGCCAGCCCCCTTCCTTGGAAGCGCTTTTGTAGGCCTAAGAACACTGGGGCTCTGGGCTTCTCTAGCCACCTCATCTTCTGCTCATCCTCTCGCGCACTCTAAAGAGAGCTCAGGTGAGAAATTGCAAACGTCGAGCAATTGCTCAGAGATGAAAAGTGCCAGCACTGAAAGCTGTTGCTAGCCAGAACCCTTCCTTGGAAGCGCTTTCACAGGCGCTGTAGCACTGGGGCTTTGCGCTTCTCTAGCCACCAAACATCACGGTCATTCTCTTTCCGTCTCGTAGACTCGAGCTGAGAAATTGCAAACGTCGAGCAATTGCTCAGAGATGAAAAGTGCCAGCACTGAAAGCTGTTGCTAGCCAGCACCCTTCCTTGGAAGCGCTTTCACAGGCGCAGAAACACTGGGGCTTTGCGCTTCTCTACCCACCAAACGTCATGGTCCTTCTCTTTCCGTCTCGTAGACACGAGCTGAGAAATTGCAAACGTCGATCAATTGCTCAGAGATGAAAAGTGCCAGCACTGAAAGCTGTTGCTAGCCAGCACCCTTCCTTGGAAGCGCTTTCACAGGCGCAGTAACACTGGGGCTTTGCGCTTCTCTAGCCATCAAAAGTCACGGTCACTATCTCTCCGTCTCGTAGACACGAGCTGAGAAATTGCAAACGTCGAGCAATTGCTCAGAGATGAAAAGTGCCAGCACTGAAAGCTGTTGCTAGCCAGCACCCTTCCTTGGAAGCGCTTTTGTAGGCCTAAGAACACTGGGGCTCTGGGCTTCTCTAGCCACCTCATCTTCTGCTCATCCTCTCGCGCACTCTAAAGAGAGCTCAGGTGAGAAATTGCAAACGTCGATCAATTGCTCAGAGATGAAAAGTGCCAGCACTGAAAGCTCTTGCTAGCCAGCACCCTTCCTTGGAAGCGCTTTCACAGGCGCAGCAACACTGGGGCTTTGCGCTTCTCTAGCCACCAAACGTCACGGTCCTTCTCTTTCCGTCTCGTAGACACGAGCTGAGAAATTGCAAACGTCGAGCAATTGCTCAGAGAGGAAAAGTGCCAGCACTGAAAGCTGTTGCTAGCCAGCCCCCTTCCTTGGAAGCGCTTTTGTAGGCCTAAGAACACTGGGGCTCTGGGCTTCTCTAGCCACCTAATCTTCTGCTCATCCTCTCGCGCACTCTAAAGAGAGCTCAGGTGACAAATTGCAAACGTCGAGCAATTGCTCAGAGATGAAAAGTGCCAGCACTGAAAGCTGTTGCTAGCCAGCACCCTTCCTTGGAAGCGCTTTCACAGGCGCAGTAACACTGGGGCTTTGCGCTTCTCTACCCACCAAACGTCACGGTCCTTCTCTTTCCGTCTCGTAGACACGAGCTGAGAAATTGCAAACGTCGAGCAATTGCTCAGAGATGAAAAGTGCCAGCACTGAAAGCTGTTGCTAGCCAGCACCCTTCCTTGGAAGCGCTTTTGTAGGCCTAAGAACACTGGGGCTCTGGGCTTCTCTAGCCACCTAATCTTCTGCTCATCCTCTCGCGCACTCTAAAGAGAGCTCAGGTGAGAAATTGCAAACGTCGAGCAATTGCTCAGAGATGAAAAGTGCCAGCACTGAAAGCTGTTGCTAGCCAGCACCCTTCCTTGGAAGCGCTTTCACAGGCACAGTAACACTGGGGCTTTGCGCTTCTCTACCCACCAAACGTCATGGTCCTTCTCTTTCCGTCTCGTAGACACGAGCTGAGAAATTGCAAACGTCGAGCAATTGCTCAGAGATGAAAAGTGCCAGCACTGAAAGCTGTTGCTAGCCAGCACCCTTCCTTGGAAGCGCTTTCACAGGCACAGTAACACTGGGGCTTTGCGCTTCTCTAGCCACCAAACGTCACGGTCACTATCTCTCCGTCTCGTAGACACGAGCTGAGAAATTGCAAACGTGGAGCAATTGCTCAGAGATGAAAAGTGCCAGCACTGAAAGCTGTTGCTAGCCAGCACCCTTCCTTGGAAGCGCTTTTGTAGGCCTAAGAACACTGGGGCTCTGGGCTTCTCTAGCATCCTCATCTTCTGCTCATCCTCTCGCGCACTCTAAAGAGAGCTCAGGTGAGAAATTGCAAACGTCGAGCAATTGCTCAGAGATGAAAAGTGCCAGCACTGAAAGCTGTTGCTAGCCAGCACCCTTCCTTGGAAGCGCTTTCACAGGCGCAGCAACACTGGGGCTTTGCGCTTCTCTAGCCACCAAACGTCACGGTCCTTCTCTTTCCGTCTCGTAGACAAGAGCTGAGAAATTGCAAACGTCGATCAATTGCTCAGAGAGGAAAAGTGCCAGCACTGAAAGCTGTTGCTAGCCAGCCCCCTTCCTTGGAAGCGCTTTTGTAGGCCTAAGAACACTGGGGCTCTGGGCTTCTCTAGCCACCTCATCTTCTGCTCATCCTCTCGCGCACTCTAAAGAGAGCTCAGGTGAGAAATTGCAAACGTCGATCAATTGCTCAGAGATGAAAAGTGCCAGCACTGAAAGCTGTTGCTAGCCAGCACCCTTCCTTGGAAGCGCTTTCACAGGCGCAGCAACACTGGGGCTTTGCACTTCTAAAGCCACCAAACGTCACGGTCCTTCTCTTTCCGTCTCGTAGACACGAGCTGAGAAATTGCAAACGTCGATCAATTGCTCAGAGAGGAAAAGTGCCAGCACTGAAAGCTCTTGCTAGCCAGCCCCCTTCCTTGGAAGCGCTTTTGTAGGCCTAAGAACACTGGGGCTCTGGGCTTCTCTAGCCACCTAATCTTCTGCTCATCCTCTCGCGCACTCTAAAGAGAGCTCAGGTGAGAAATTGCAAACGTCGAGCAATTGCTCAGAGATGAAAAGTGCCAGCACTGAAAGCTGTTGCTAGCCAGCACCCTTCCTTGGAAGCGCTTTCACAGGCGCAGTAACACTGGGGCTTTGCGCTTCTCTAGCCACCAAACGTCACGGTCCTTCTCTTTCCGTCTCGTAGACACGAGCTGAGAAATTGCAAACGTCGAGCAATTGCTCAGAGATGAAAAGTGCCAGCACTGAAAGCTGTTGCTAGCCAGCACCCTTCCTTGGAAGCGCTTTTGTAGGCCTAAGAACACTGGGGCTCTGGGCTTCTCTAGCCACCTCATCTTCTGCTCATCCTCTCGCGCACTCTAAAGAGAGCTCAGGTGAGAAATTGCAAACGTCGAGCAATTGCTCAGAGATGAAAAGTGCCAGCACTGAAAGCTGTTGCTAGCCAGCACCCTTCCTTGGAAGCGCTTTCACAGGCACAGTAACACTGGGGCTTTGCGCTTCTCTACCCACCAAACGTCACGGTCCTTCTCTTTCCGTCTCCTAGACACGAGCTGAGAAATTGCAAACGTCGAGCAATTGCTCAGAGATGAAAAGTGCCAGCACTGAAAGCTGTTGCTAGCCAGCACCCTTCCTTGGAAGCGCTTTCACAGGCACAGTAACACTGGGGCTTTGCGCTTCTCTAGCCACCAAACGTCACGGTCACTATCTCTCCGTCTCGTAGACACGAGCTGAGAAATTGCAAACGTCGAGCAATTGCTCAGAGATGAAAAGTGCCAGCACTGAAAGCTGTTGCTAGCCAGCACCCTTCCTTGGAAGCGCTTTTGTAGGCCTAAGAACACTGGGGCTCTGGGCTTCTCTAGCCACCTCATCTTCTGCTCATCCTCTCGCGCACTCTAAAGAGAGCTCAGGTGAGAAATTGCAAACGTCGAGCAATTGCTCAGAGATGAAAAGTGCCAGCACTGAAAGCTGTTGCTAGCCAGAACCCTTCCTTGGAAGCGCTTTCACAGGCGCAGCAACACTGGGGCTTTGCGCTTCTCTACCCACCAAACGTCACGGTCCTTCTCTTTCTGTCTCGTAGACACGAGCTGAGAAATTGCAAACGTCGATCAATTGCTCAGAGAGGAAAAGTGCCAGCACTGAAAGCTGTTGCTAGCCAGCACCCTTCCTTGGAAGCGCTTTTGTAGGCCTAAGAAGACTGGGGCTCTGGGCTTCTCTAGCCACCTCATCTTCTGCTCATCCTCTCGCGCACTCTAAAGAGAGCTCAGGTGAGAAATTGCAAACGTCGAGCAATTGCTCAGAGATGAAAAGTGCCAGCACTGAAAGCTCTTGCTAGCCAGCCCCCTTCCTTGGAAGCGCTTTCACAGGCGCAGTAACACTGGGGCTTTGCGCTTCTCTAGCCACCAAACGTCACGGTCCTTCTCTTTCCGTCTCCTAGACACGAGCTGAGAAATTGCAAACGTCGAGCAATTGCTCAGAGATAAAAAGTGCCAGCACTGGAAGCTGTTGCTAGCCAGCACCCTTCCTTGGAAGCGCTTTTGTAGGCCTAAGAACACTGGGGCTCTGGGCTTCTCTAGCCACCTCATCTTCTGCTCATCCTCTCGCGCACTCTAAAGAGAGCTCAGGTGAGAAATTGCAAACGTCCAGCAATTGCTCAGAGATGAAAAGTGCCAGCACTGAAAGCTCTTGCTAGCCAGCACCCTTCTTTGGAAGTGCTTTCACAGGCGCAGCAACACTGGGGCTTTGCGCTTCTCTAGCCACCAAACGTCACGGTCCTTCTCTTTCCGTCTCCTAGACACGAGCTGAGAAATTGCAAACGTCGAGCAATTGCTCAGAGAGGAAAAGTGCCAGCACTGAAAGCTCTTGCTAGCCAGCACCCTTCCTTGGAAGCGCTTTTGTAGGCCTAAGAACACTGGGGCTCTGGGCTTCTCTAGCCACCTAATATTCTGCTCATCCTCTCGCGCACTCTGAAGAGATCTCAGGGGAGAAATTGCAAACGTTGAGCAATTGCTCAGAGATGAAAAGTGCCAGCACTGAAAGCTGTTGCTAGCCAGCAGCCTTCCTTGGAAGCGCTTTCACAGGCGCAGTAACACTGGGGCTTTGCGCTTCTCTAGCCACCAAACGTCACGGTCCTTCTCTTTCCGTCTCGTAGACACGAGCTGAGAAATTGCAAACGTCGAGCAATTGCTCAGAGATGAAAAGTGCCAGCACTGAAAGCTGTTGCTAGCCAGCACCCTTCCTTGGAAGCGCTTTTGTAGGCCTAAGAACACTGGGGCTCTGGGCTTCTCTAGCCACCTAATCTTCTGCTCATCCTCTCGCGCACTCTGAAGAGATCTCAGGGGAGAAATTGCAAACGTTGAGCAATTGCTCAGAGATGAAAAGTGCCAGCACTGAAAGCTGTTGCTAGCCAGCACCCTTCCTTGGAAGCGCTTTCACAGGCGCAGTAACACTGGGGCTTTGCGCTTCTCTAGCCACCAAACGTCACGGTCCTTCTCTTTCCGTCTCGTAGACACGAGCTGAGAAATTGCAAACGTCGAGCAATTGCTCAGAGAGGAAAAGTGCCACCACTGAAAGCTGTTGCTAGCCAGCACCCTTCCTTGGAAGCGCTTTTGTAGGCCTAAGAACACTGGGGCTCTGGGCTTCTCTAGCCACCTAATCTTCTGCTCATCCTCTCGCGCACTCTAAAGAGAGCTCAGGGGAGAAATTGCAAACGTCGAGCAATTGCTCAGAGATGAAAAGTGCCAGCACTGAAAGCTGTTGCTAGCCAGCAGCCTTCCTTGGAAGCGCTTTCACAGGCGCAGTAACACTGGGGCTTTGCGCTTCTCTACCCACCAAACGTCACGGTCACTATCTCTCCGTCTCGTAGACACGAACTGAGAAATTGCAAACGTCGAGCAATTGCTCAGAGATAAAAAGTGCCAGCACTGGAAGCTGTTGCTAGCCAGCACCCTTCCTTGGAAGCGCTTTTGTAGGCCTAAGAACACTGGGGCTCTGGGCTTCTCTAGCCACCTCATCTTCTGCTCATCCTCTCGCGCACTCTAAAGAGAGCTCAGGTGAGAAATTGCAAACGTCGATCAATTGCTCAGAGATGAAAAGTGCCAGCACTGAAAGCTGTTGCTAGCCAGCACCCTTCCTTGGAAGCGCTTTCACAGGCGCAGCAACACTGGGGCTTTGCGCTTCTCTAGCCACCAAACGTCACGGTCCTTCTCTTTCCGTCTCCTAGACACGAGCTGAGAAATTGCAAACGTCGAGCAATTGCTCAGAGATGAAAAGTGCCAGCACTGAAAGCTGTTGCTAGCCAGCACCCTTCCTTGGAAGCGCTTTTGTAGGCCTAAGAACACTGGGGCTCTGGGCTTCTCTAGCCACCTAATCTTCTGCTCATCCTCTCGCGCACTCTAAAGAGACCTCAGGTGAGAAATTGCAAACGTCGAGCAATTGCTCAGAGATGAAAAGTGCCAGCACTGAAAGCTGTTGCTAGCCAGCACCCTTCCTTGGAAGCGCTTTCACAGGCGCTGTAACACTGGGGTTTTGCGCTTCTCTACCCACCAAACGTCACGGTCCTTCTCTTTCCGTCTCGTAGACACGAGCTGAGAAATTGCAAACGTCGAGCAATTGCTCAGAGAGGAAAAGTGCCAGCACTGAAAGCTGTTGCTAGCCAGCACCCTTCCTTGGAAGCGCTTTTGTAGGCCTAAGAACACTGGGGCTCTGGGCTTCTCTAGCCACCTAATCTTCTGCTCATCCTCTCGCGCACTCTGAAGAGATCTCAGGGGAGAAATTGCAAACGTTGAGCAATTGCTCAGAGATGAAAAGTGCCAGCACTGAAAGCTGTTGCTAGCCAGCACCCTTCCTTGGAAGCGCTTTCACAGGCGCAGTAACACTGGGGCTTTGCGCTTCTCTAGCCACCAAACGTCACGGTCCTTCTCTTTCCGTCTCGTAGACACGAGCTGAGAAATTGCAAACGTCGAGCAATTGCTCAGAGAGGAAAAGTGCCACCACTGAAAGCTGTTGCTAGCCAGCACCCTTCCTTGGAAGCGCTTTTGTAGGCCTAAGAACACTGGGGCTCTGGGCTTCTCTAGCCACCTAATGTTCTGCTCATCCTCTCGCGCACTCTAAAGAGAGCTCAGGGGAGAAATTGCAAACGTCGAGCAATTGCTCAGAGATGAAAAGTGCCAGCACTGAAAGCTGTTGCTAGCCAGCACCCTTCCTTGGAAGCGCTTTTGTAGGCCTAAGAACACTGGGGCTCTGGGCTTCTCTAGCCACCTCATCTTCTGCTCATCCTCTCGCGCACTCTAAAGAGAGCTCAGGGGAGAAATTGCAAACGTCGAGCAATTGCTCAGAGATGAAAAGTGCCAGCACTGAAAGCTGTTGCTAGCCAGCAGCCTTCCTTGGAAGCGCTTTCACAGGCGCAGTAACACTGGGGCTTTGCGCTTCTCTACCCACCAAACGTCACGGTCACTATCTCTCCGTCTCGTAGACACGAGCTGAGAAATTGCAAACGTCGAGCAATTGCTCAGAGATAAAAAGTGCCAGCACTGGAAGCTGTTGCTAGCCAGCACCCTTCCTTGGAAGCGCTTTTGTAGGCCTAAGAACACTGGGGCTCTGGGCTTCTCTAGCCACCTCATCTTCTGCTCATCCTCTCGCGCACTCTAAAGAGAGCTCAGGTGAGAAATTGCAAACGTCCAGCAATTGCTCAGAGATGAAAAGTGCCAGCACTGAAAGCTGTTGCTAGCCAGCAGCCTTCCTTGGAAGTGCTTTCACAGGCGCCGCAACACTGGGGCTTTGTGCTTCTCTAGCCACCAAACGTCACGGTCCTTCTCTTTCCGTCTCCTAGACACGAGCTGAGAAATTGCAAACGTCGATCAATTGCTCAGAGATGAAAAGTGCCAGCACTGAAAGCTGTTGCTAGCCAGCACCCTTCCTTGGAAGCGCTTTTGTAGGCCTAAGAACACTGGGGCTCTGGGCTTCTCTAGCCACCTCATCTTCTGCTCATCCTCTCGCGCACTCTAAAGAGAGCTCAGGTGAGAAATTGCAAACGTCGAGCAATTGCTCAGAGATGAAAACTGCCAGCACTGAAAGCTGTTGCTAGCCAGCACCCTTCCTTGGAAGCGCTTTCACAGGCGCTGTAACACTGGGGTTTTGCGCTTCTCTAGCCACCAAACGTCACGGTCCTTCTCTTTCCGTCTCGTAGACACGAGCTGAGAAATTGCAAACGTCGAGCAATTGCTCAGAGAGGAAAAGTGCCAGCACTGAAAGCTGTTGCTAGCCAGCACCCTTCCTTGGAAGCGCTTTTGTAGGCCTAAGAACACTGGGGCTCTGGGCTTCTCTAGCCACCTAATCTTCTGCTCATCCTCTCGCGCACTCTGAAGAGATCTCAGGGGAGAAATTGCAAACGTTGAGCAATTGCTCAGAGATGAAAAGTGCCAGCACTGAAAGCTGTTGCTAGCCAGCACCCTTCCTTGGAAGCGCTTTCACAGGCGCAGCAACACTGGGGCTTTGCGCTTCTCTAGCCACCAAACGTCACGGTCCTTCTCTTTCCGTCTCGTAGACACGAGCTGAGAAATTGCAAACGTCGAGCAATTGCTCAGAGAGGAAAAGTGCCACCACTGAAAGCTGTTGCTAGCCAGCACCCTTCCTTGGAAGCGCTTTTGTAGGCCTAAGAACACTGGGGCTCTGGGCTTCTCTAGCCACCTAATCTTCTGCTCATCCTCTCGCGCACTCTAAAGAGAGCTCAGGGGAGAAATTGCAAACGTCGAGCAATTGCTCAGAGATGAAAAGTGCCAGCACTGAAAGCTGTTGCTAGCCAGCAGCCTTCCTTGGAAGCGCTTTCACAGGCGCAGTAACACTGGGGCTTTGTGCTTCTCTAGCCACCAAGCGTATCGGTCACTATCTCTCCGTCTCGTAGACACGAGCTGAGAAATTGCAAACGTCGAGCAATTGCTCAGAGATGAAAAGTGCCAGCACTGAAAGCTGTTGCTAGCCAGCACCCTTCCTTGGAAGTGCTTTTGTAGGCCTAAGAACACTGTGGCTCTGGGCTTCTCTAGACACCTAATCTTCTGCTAATCCTTTCATGCACTCTAAAGAGAGCTCAGGTGAGAAATTGCAAACGTCGAGCAATTGCTCAGAGATGAAAAGTGCCAGCACTGAAAGCTCTTGCTAGCCAGCACCCTTCCTTGGAAGCGCTTTTGTAGGCCTAAGAACACTGGGGCTCTGGGCTTCTCTAGCCACCTCATCTTCTGCTCATCCTCTCGCGCACTCTGAAGAGAGCTCAGGGGAGAAATTGCAAACGTCGAGCAATTGCTCAGAGATGAAAAGTGCCAGCACTGAAAGCTGTTGCTAGCCAGCACCCTTCCTTGGAAGCGCTTTTGTAGGCCTAAGAACACTGGGGCTCTGGGCTTCTCTAGCCACCTAATCTTCTGCTCATCCTCTCGCGCACTCTAAAGAGAGCTCAGGTGAGAAATTGCAAACGTCGAGCAATTGCTCAGAGATGAAAAGTGCCAGCACTGAAAGCTGTTGCTAGCCAGAACCCTTCCTTGGAAGCGCTTTCACAGGCGCAGCAACACTGGGGCTTTGCGCTTCTCTACCCACCAAACGTCACGGTCCTTCTCTTTCCGTCTCGTAGACACGAGCTGAGAAATTGCAAACGTCGATCAATTGCTCAGAGAGGAAAAGTGCCAGCACTGAAAGCTGTTGCTAGCCAGCACCCTTCCTTGGAAGCGCTTTTGTAGGCCTAAGAAGACTGGGGCTCTGGGCTTCTCTAGCCACCTCATCTTCTGCTCATCCTCTCGCGCACTCTAAAGAGAGCTCAGGTGAGAAATTGCAAACGTCGAGCAATTGCTCAGAGATGAAAAGTGCCAGCACTGAAAGCTCTTGCTAGCCAGCACCCTTCCTTGGAAGCGCTTTCACAGGCGCAGTAACACTGGGGCTTTGCGCTTCTCTAGCCACCAAACGTCACGGTCCTTCTCTTTCCGTCTCCTAGACACGAGCTGAGAAATTGCAAACGTCGAGCAATTGCTCAGAGATAAAAAGTGCCAGCACTGGAAGCTGTTGCTAGCCAGCACCCTTCCTTGGAAGCGCTTTTGTAGGCCTAAGAACACTGGGGCTCTGGGCTTCTCTAGCCACCTCATCTTCTGCTCATCCTCTCGCGCACTCTAAAGAGAGCTCAGGTGAGAAATTGCAAACGTCCAGCAATTGCTCAGAGATGAAAAGTGCCAGCACTGAAAGCTGTTGCTAGCCAGCACCCTTCTTTGGAAGTGCTTTCACAGGCGCAGCAACACTGGGGCTTTGCGCTTCTCTACCCACCAAACGTCACGGTCCTTCTCTTTCCGTCTCCTAGACACGAGCTGAGAAATTGCAAACGTCGAGCAATTGCTCAGAGAGGAAAAGTGCCAGCACTGAAAGCTCTTGCTAGCCAGCACCCTTCCTTGGAAGCGCTTTTGTAGGCCTAAGAACACTGGGGCTCTGGGCTTCTCTAGCCACCTAATATTCTGCTCATCCTCTCGCGCACTCTGAAGAGATCTCAGGGGAGAAATTGCAAACGTTGAGCAATTGCTCAGAGATGAAAAGTGCCAGCACTGAAAGCTGTTGCTAGCCAGCACCCTTCCTTGGAAGCGCTTTCACAGGCGCAGTAACACTGGGGCTTTGCGCTTCTCTAGCCACCAAACGTCACGGTCCTTCTCTTTCCGTCTCGTAGACACGAGCTGAGAAATTGCAAACGTCGAGCAATTGCTCAGAGATGAAAAGTGCCAGCACTGAAAGCTGTTGCTAGCCAGCACCCTTCCTTGGAAGCGCTTTTGTAGGCCTAAGAACACTGGGGCTCTGGGCTTCTCTAGCCACCTAATCTTCTGCTCATCCTCTCGCGCACTCTGAAGAGATCTCAGGGGAGAAATTGCAAACGTTGAGCAATTGCTCAGAGATGAAAAGTGCCAGCACTGAAAGCTGTTGCTAGCCAGCACCCTTCCTTGGAAGCGCTTTCACAGGCGCAGTAACACTGGGGCTTTGCGCTTCTCTAGCCACCAAACGTCACGGTCCTTCTCTTTCCGTCTCGTAGACACGAGCTGAGAAATTGCAAACGTCGAGCAATTGCTCAGAGAGGAAAAGTGCCACCACTGAAAGCTGTTGCTAGCCAGCACCCTTCCTTGGAAGCGCTTTTGTAGGCCTAAGAACACTGGGGCTCTGGGCTTCTCTAGCCACCTAATCTTCTGCTCATCCTCTCGCGCACTCTAAAGAGAGCTCAGGGGAGAAATTGCAAACGTCGAGCAATTGCTCAGAGATGAAAAGTGCCAGCACTGAAAGCTGTTGCTAGCCAGCAGCCTTCCTTGGAAGCGCTTTCACAGGCGCAGTAACACTGGGGCTTTGCGCTTCTCTACCCACCAAACGTCACGGTCACTATCTCTCCGTCTCGTAGACACGAGCTGAGAAATTGCAAACGTCGAGCAATTGCTCAGAGATAAAAAGTGCCAGCACTGGAAGCTGTTGCTAGCCAGCACCCTTCCTTGGAAGCGCTTTTGTAGGCCTAAGAACACTGGGGCTCTGGGCTTCTCTAGCCACCTCATCTTCTGCTCATCCTCTCGCGCACTCTAAAGAGAGCTCAGGTGAGAAATTGCAAACGTCGATCAATTGCTCAGAGATGAAAAGTGCCAGCACTGAAAGCTGTTGCTAGCCAGCACCCTTCCTTGGAAGCGCTTTCACAGGCGCAGCAACACTGGGGCTTTGTGCTTCTCTAGCCACCAAACGTCACGGTCCTTCTCTTTCCGTCTCCTAGACACGAGCTGAGAAATTGCAAACGTCGAGCAATTGCTCAGAGAGGAAAAGTGCCAGCACTGAAAGCTGTTGCTAGCCAGCACCCTTCCTTGGAAGCGCTTTTGTAGGCCTAAGAACACTGGGGCTCTGGGCTTCTCTAGCCACCTAATCTTCTGCTCATCCTCTCGCGCACTCTAAAGAGACCTCAGGTGAGAAATTGCAAACGTCGAGCAATTGCTCAGAGATGAAAAGTGCCAGCACTGAAAGCTGTTGCTAGCCAGCACCCTTCCTTGGAAGCGCTTTCACAGGCGCTGTAACACTGGGGTTTTGCGCTTCTCTAGCCACCAAACGTCACGGTCCTTCTCTTTCCGTCTCGTAGACACGAGCTGAGAAATTGCAAACGTCGAGCAATTGCTCAGAGAGGAAAAGTGCCAGCACTGAAAGCTGTTGCTAGCCAGCACCCTTCCTTGGAAGCGCTTTTGTAGGCCTAAGAACACTGGGGCTCTGGGCTTCTCTAGCCACCTAATCTTCTGCTCATCCTCTCGCGCACTCTGAAGAGATCTCAGGGGAGAAATTGCAAACGTTGAGCAATTGCTCAGAGATGAAAAGTGCCAGCACTGAAAGCTGTTGCTAGCCAGCACCCTTCCTTGGAAGCGCTTTCACAGGCGCAGTAACACTGGGGCTTTGCGCTTCTCTAGCCACCAAACGTCACGGTCCTTCTCTTTCCGTCTCGTAGACACGAGCTGAGAAATTGCAAACGTCGAGCAATTGCTCAGAGATGAAAAGTGCCAGCACTGAAAGCTGTTGCTAGCCAGCACCCTTCCTTGGAAGCGCTTTTGTAGGCCTAAGAACACTGGGGCTCTGGGCTTCTCTAGCCACCTAATCTTCTGCTCATCCTCTCGCGCACTCTAAAGAGAGCTCAGGGGAGAAATTGCAAACGTCGAGCAATTGCTCAGAGATGAAAAGTGCCAGCACTGAAAGCTGTTGCTAGCCAGCACCCTTCCTTGGAAGCGCTTTTGTAGGCCTAAGAACAGTGGGGCTCTGGGCTTCTCTAGCCACCTCATCTTCTGCTCATCCTCTCGTGCACTCTAAAGAGAGCTCAGGGGAGAAATTGCAAACGTCGAGCAATTGCTCAGAGATGAAAAGTGCCAGCACTGAAAGCTGTTGCTAGCCAGCAGCCTTCCTTGGAAGCGCTTTCACAGGCGCAGTAACACTGGGGCTTTGCGCTTCTCTACCCACCAAACGTCACGGTCACTATCTCTCCGTCTCGTAGACACGAGCTGAGAAATTGCAAACGTCGAGCAATTGCTCAGAGATAAAAAGTGCCAGCACTGGAAGCTGTTGCTAGCCAGCACCCTTCCTTGGAAGCGCTTTTGTAGGCCTAAGAACACTGGGGCTCTGGGCTTCTCTAGCCACCTCATCTTCTGCTCATCCTCTCGCGCACTCTAAAGAGAGCTCAGGTGAGAAATTGCAAACGTCCAGCAATTGCTCAGAGATGAAAAGTGCCAGCACTGAAAGCTGTTGCTAGCCAGCAGCCTTCCTTGGAAGTGCTTTCACAGGCGCCGCAACACTGGGGCTTTGTGCTTCTCTAGCCACCAAACGTCACGGTCCTTCTCTTTCCGTCTCCTAGACACGAGCTGAGAAATTGCAAACGTTGATCAATTGCTCAGAGATGAAAAGTGCCAGCACTGAAAGCTGTTGCTAGCCAGCACCCTTCCTTGGAAGCGCTTTTGTAGGCCTAAGAACACTGGGGCTCTGGGCTTCTCTAGCCACCTCATCTTCTGCTCATCCTCTCGCGCACTCTAAAGAGAGCTCAGGTGAGAAATTGCAAACGTCGAGCAATTGCTCAGAGATGAAAACTGCCAGCACTGAAAGCTGTTGCTAGCCAGCACCCTTCCTTGGAAGCGCTTTCACAGGCGCTGTAACACTGGGGTTTTGCGCTTCTCTAGCCACCAAACGTCACGGTCCTTCTCTTTCCGTCTCCTAGACACGAGCTGAGAAATTGCAAACGTCGAGCAATTGCTCAGAGAGGAAAAGTGCCAGCACTGAAAGCTGTTGCTAGCCAGCACCCTTCCTTGGAAGCGCTTTTGTAGGCCTAAGAACACTGGGGCTCTGGGCTTCTCTAGCCACCTCATCTTCTGCTCATCCTCTCGCGCACTCTGAAGAGATCTCAGGGGAGAAATTGCAAACGTTGAGCAATTGCTCAGAGATGAAAAGTGCCAGCACTGAAAGCTGTTGCTAGCCAGCACCCCTCCTTGGAAGCGCTTTCACAGGCGCAGCAACACTGGGGCTTTGCGCTTCTCTAGCCACCAAACGTCACGGTCCTTCTCTTTCCGTCTCGTAGACACGAGCTGAGAAATTGCAAACGTCGAGCAATTGCTCAGAGAGGAAAAGTGCCAGCACTGAAAGCTGTTGCTAGCCAGCACCCTTCCTTGGAAGCGCTTTTGTAGGCCTAAGAACACTGGGGCTCTGGGCTTCTCTAGCCACCTAATCTTCTGCTCATCCTCTCGCGCACTCTAAAGAGAGCTCAGGGGAGAAATTGCAAACGTCGAGCAATTGCTCAGAGATGAAAAGTGCCAGCACTGAAAGCTGTTGCTAGCCAGCAGCCTTCCTTGGAAGCGCTTTCACAGGCGCAGTAACACTGGGGCTTTGTGCTTCTCTAGCCACCAAGCGTATCGGTCACTATCTCTCCGTCTCGTAGACACGAGCTGAGAAATTGCAAACGTCGAGCAATTGCTCAGAGATGAAAAGTGCCAGCACTGAAAGCTGTTGCTAGCCAGCACCCTTCCTTGGAAGTGCTTTTGTAGGCCTAAGAACACTGTGGCTCTGGGCTTCTCTAGACACCTAATCTTCTGCTAATCCTTTCATGCACTCTAAAGAGAGCTCAGGTGAGAAATTGCAAACGTCGAGCAATTGCTCAGAGATGAAAAGTGCCAGCACTGAAAGCTCTTGCTAGCCAGCACCCTTCCTTGGAAGCGCTTTTGTAGGCCTAAGAACACTGGGGCTCTGGGCTTCTCTAGCCACCTCATCTTCTGCTCATCCTCTCGCGCACTCTGAAGAGAGCTCAGGGGAGAAATTGCAAACGTCGAGCAATTGCTCAGAGATGAAAAGTGCCAGCACTGAAAGCTGTTGCTAGCCAGCACCCTTCCTTGGAAGCGCTTTTGTAGGCCTAAGAACACTGGGGCTCTGGGCTTCTCTAGCCACCTAATCTTCTGCTCATCCTCTCGCGCATTCTAAAGAGAGCTCAGGTGAGAAATTGCAAACGACGAGCAATTGCTCAGAGATGAAAAGTGCCAGCACTGAAAGCTGTTGCTAGCCAGCACCCTTCCTTGGAAGCGCTTTTGTAGGCCTAAGAACACTGGGGCTCTGGGCTTCTCTAGCCACCTCATCTTCTGCTCATCCTCTCGCGCACTCTAAAGAGAGCTCAGGTGAGAAATTGCAAACGTCGAGCAATTGCTCAGAGATGAAAAGTGCCAGCACTGAAAGCTGTTGCTAGCCAGCACCCTTCCTTGGAAGCGCTTTCACAGGCGCAGTAACACTGGGGCTTTGCGCTTCTCTACCCACCAAACGTCACGGTCCTTCTCTTTCCGTCTCGTAGACACGAGCTGAGAAATTGCAAACGTCGAGCAATTGCTCAGAGAGGAAAAGTGCCAGCACTGAAAGCTGTTGCTAGCCAGCACCCTTCCTTGGAAGCGCTTTTGTAGCCCTAAGCACACTGGGGCTCTGGGCTTCTCTAGCCACCTCATCTTCTGCTCATCCTCTCGCGCACTCTAAAGAGAGCTCAGGTGAGAAATTGCAAACGTCCAGCAATTGCTCAGAGATGAAAAGTGCCAGCACTGAAAGCTGTTGCTAGCCAGCACCCTTCCTTGGAAGCGCTTTCACAGGCGCAGCAACACTGGGGCTTTGCGCTTCTCTACCCACCAAACGTCACAGTCATTCTCTTTCCGTCTCGTAGACACGAGCTGAGAAATTGCAAACGTCGAGCAATTGCTCAGAGATGAAAAGTGCCAGCACTGAAAGCTGTTGCTAGCCAGCACCCTTCCTTGGAAGCGCTTTTGTAGGCCTAAGAACACTGGGGCTCTGGGCTTCTCTAGCCACCTCATCTTCTGCTCATCCTCTCGCGCACTCTGAAGAGAGCTCAGGGGAGAAATTGCAAATGTCGAGCAATTGCTCAGAGATGAAAAGTGCCAGCACTGAAAGCTGTTGCTAGCCAGCACCCTTCCTTGGAAGCGCTTTTACAGGCGCAGTAACACTGGGGCTTTGCGCTTCTCTACCCACCAAACGTCACGTTCATTAACTCTCCGTCTCGTAGACACGAGCTGAGAAATTGCAAACGTCGAGCAATTGCTCAGAGATGAAAAGTGCCAGCACTGAAAGCTCTTGCTAGCCAGCACCCTTCCTTGGAAGCGCTTTGGTAGCCCTAAGAACACTGGGGCTCTGGGCTTCTTTAGCCACCTCATCTTCTGCTCATCCTCTCGCGCACTCTAAAGAGAGCTCAGGTGAGAAATTGCAAACGTCGAGCAATTGCTCAGAGATGAAAAGCGCCAGCACTGAAAGCTGTTGCTAGCCAGCACCCTTCCTTGGAAGTGCTTTCACAGGCGCAGCAACACTGGGGCTTTGTGCTTCTCTAGCCACCAAACGTCACGGTCACTATCTCTCCGTCTCGTAGACACGAGCTGAGAAATTGCAAACGTCGAGCAATTGCTCAGAGATGAAAAGTGCCAGCACTGAAAGCTGTTGCTAGCCAGCACCCTTCCTTGGAAGTGCTTTTGTAGGCCTAAGAACACTGGGGCTCTGGGCTTCTCTAGACACCTAATCTTCTGCTCATCCTCTCGCGCACTCTAAAGAGAGCTCAGGTGAGAAATTGCAAACGTCGAGCAATTGCTCAGAGATGAAAAGTGCCAGCACTGAAAGCTGCTGCTAGCCAGCACCCTTCCTTGGAAGCGCTTTCACAGGCGCAGTAACACTGGGGCTTTGCGCTTCTCTAGCCACCAAAAGTCACGGTCCTTCTCTTTCCGTCTCGTAGACACGAGCTGAGAAATTGCAAACGTCGAGCAATTGCTCAGAGATGAAAAGTGGCAGCACTGAAAGCTGTTGCTAGCCAGCACCCTTCCTTGGAAGTGCTTTTGTAGGCCTAAGAACAGTGGGGCTCTGGGCTTCTCTAGCCACCTAATCTTCTGCTCATCCTTTCATGCACTCTAAAGAGAGCTCAGGTGAGAAATTGCAAACGTCGAGCAATTGCTCAGAGATGAAAAGTGCCAGCACTGAAAGCTGTTGCTAGCCAGCACCCTTCCTTGGAAGCGCTTTTGTAGGCCTAAGCACACTGGGGCTCTGGGCTTCTTTAGCCACCTAATCTTCTGCTCATCCTCTCGCGCAGTCTAAAGAGAGCTCAGGTGAGAAATTGCAAACGTCCAGCAATTGCTCAGAGATGAAAAGTGCCAGCACTGAAAGCTGTTGCTAGCCAGCACCCTTCCTTGGAAGCGCTTTAGTAGCCCTAAGAACACTGGGGCTCTGGGCTTCTTTAGCCACCTAATCTTCTGCTCATCCTCTCGCACACTCTGAAGACAGCTCAGGTGAGAAATTGCAAACGTCGAGCAACTGCTCAGAGATGAAAAGTGCCAGCACTGAAAGCTGTTGCTAGCCAGCACCCTTCCTTGGAAGCGCTTTCACAGGCGCAGCAACACTGGGGCTTTGCGCTTCTCTACCCACCAAACGACATGGTCCTTCTCTTTCCGTCTCGTAGACACGAGCTGAGAAATTGCAAACGTCGAGCAATTGCTCAGAGAGGAAAAGTGCCAGCACTGAAAGCTGTTGCTAGCCAGCACCCTTCCTTGGAAGCGCTTTTGTAGGCCTAAGAACACTGGGGCTATGGGCTTCTCTAGCCACCTCATCTTCTGCTCATCCTCTCGCGCACTCTAAAGAGAGCTCAGGGGAGAAATTGCAAACGTCGAGCAATTGCTCAGAGATGAAAAGTGCCAGCACTGAAAGCTCTTGCTAGCCAGCACCCTTCCTTGGAAGCGCTTTCACAGGCGCAGCAACACTGGGGCTTTGCGCTTCTCTAGCCACCAAACATCACAGTCATTCTCTTTCCGTCTCGTAGACACGAGCTGAGAAATTGCAAACGTCGATCAATTGCTCAGAGATGAAAAGTGCCAGCACTGAAAGCTGTTGCTAGCCAGCACCCTTCCTTGGAAGCGCTTTCACAGGCACAGTAACACTGGGGCTTTGCGCTTCTGTACCCACCAAACGTCACGGTCACTATCTCTCCGTCTCGTAGACACGAGCTGAGAAATTGCAAACGTCGATCAATTGCTCAGAAATGAAAAGTGCCAGCACTGGAAGCTGTTGCTAGCCAGCACCCTTCCTTGGAAGTGCTTTTGTAGGCCTAAGAACACTGGGGCTCTGGGCTTCTCTAGCCACCTAATCTTCTGCTCATCCTTTCATGCACTCTAAAGAGAGCTCAGGTGAGAAATTGCAAACGTCGAGCAATTGCTCAGAGCAGAAAAGTGCCAGCACTGAAAGCTGTTGCTAGCCAGCACCCTTCCTTGGAAGCGCTTTAGTAGCCCTAAGAACACTGGGGCTCTGGGCTTCTTGAGACACCTAATCTTCTGCTCATCCTCTCGCGCACTCTGAAGAGAGCTCAGGTGAGAAATTGCAAACGTCGAGCAATTGCTCAGAGATGAAAAGTGCCAGCACTGAAAGCTGTTGCTAGCCAGCACCCTTCCTTGGAAGCGCTTTCACAGGCGCAGCAACACTGGGGCTTTGCGCTTCTCTACCCACCAAACGTCACGGTCACTATCTCTCCGTCTCGTAGACACGAGCTGAGAAATTGCAAACGTCGAGCAATTGCTCAGAGATGAAAAGTGCCAGCACTGGAAGCTGTTGCTAGCCAGCACCCTTCCTTGGAAGCGCTTTTGTAGGCCTAAGAACACTGGGGCTCTGGGCTTCTCTAGCCACCTCATCTTCTGCTCATCCTCTCGCGCACTCTAAAGAGAGCTCAGGTGAGAAATTGCAAACGTCGAGCAATTGCTCAGAGATGAAAAGTGCCAGCACTGAAAGCTGTTGCTAGCCAGCACCCTTCCTTGGAAGCGCTTTCACAGGCGCAGTAACACTGGGGCTTTGCACTTCTCTAGCCACCAAACGTCACGGTCCTTCTCTTTCCGTCTCGTAGACACGAGCTGAGAAATTGCAAACGTCGAGCAATTGCTCAGAGATGAAAAGTGCCAGCACTGAAAGCTGTTGCTAGCCAGCACCCTTCCTTGGAAGCGCTTTTGTAGCCCTAAGCACACTGGGGCTCTGGGCTTCTCTAGCCACCTCATCTTCTGCTCATCCTCTCGCGCACTCTGAAGAGAGCTCAGGTGAGAAATTGCAAACGTCGAGCAATTGCTCAGAGATGAAAAGTGCCAGCACTGAAAGCTCTTGCTAGCCAGCACCCTTCCTTGGAAGCGCTTTTGTAGGCCTAAGAACACTGGGGCTCTGGGCTTCTCTAGCCACCTCATCTTCTGCTCATCCTCTCGCGCACTCTAAAGAGAGCTCAGGTGAGAAATTGCAAACGTCCAGCAATTGCTCAGAGATGAAAAGTGCCAGCACTGAAAGCTGTTGCTAGCCAGCACCCTTCCTTGGAAGCGCTTTCACAGGCGCAGTAACACTTGGGCTTTGCGCTTCTCTAGCCACCAAACGTCACGGTCCTTCTCTTTCCGTCTCGTAGACACGAGGTGAGAAATTGCAAACGTCGAGCAATTGCTCAGAGATGAAAAGTGCCAGCACTGAAAGCTGTTGCTAGCCAGCACCCTTCCTTGGAAGCGCTTTTGTAGCCCTTAGAAAACTGGGGCTCTGGGCTTCTCTAGCCACCTCATCTTCTGCTCATCCTCTCGCGCACTCTAAAGAGAGCTCAGGTGAGAAATTGCAAACGTCCAGCAATTGCTCAGAGATGAAAAGTGCCAGCACTAAAAGCTGTTGCTAGCCAGCACCCTTCCTTGGAAGCGCTTTAGTAGCCCTAAGAACACTGGGGCTCTGGGCTTCTTTAGCCACCTAATCTTCTGCTCATCCTCTCGCGCACTCTGAAGAGAGCTCAGGTGAGAAATTGCAAACGTCGAGCAATTGCTCAGAGATGAAAAGCGCCAGCACTGAAAGCTGTTGCTAGCCAGCACCCTTCCTTGGAAGCGCTTTCACAGGCGCTGTAACACTGGGGCTTTGCGCTCTCTAGCCACCAAACGTCACGGTCATTCTCTTTCCGTCTCGTAGACACGAGCTGAGAAATTGCAAACGTCGATCAATTGCTCAGAGATGAAAAGTGCCAGCACTGAAAGCTGTTGCTAGCCAGCACCCTTCCTTGGAAGCGCTTTCACAGGCACAGTAACACTGGGGCTTTGCGCTTCTCTAGCCACCAAACGTCACGGTCACTATCTCTCCGTCTCGTAGACACGAGCTGAGAAATTGCAAACGTCGAGCAATTGCTCAGAGATGAAAAGTGCCAGCACTGGAAGCTGTTGCTAGCCAGCACCCTTCCTTGGAAGCGCTTTTGTAGGCCTAAGAACACTGGGGCTCTGGGCTTCTCTAGCCACCTCATCTTCTGCTCATCCTCTCGCGCACTCTAAAGAGAGCTCAGGTGAGAAATTGCAAACGTCGAGCAATTGCTCAGAGATGAAAAGTGCCAGCACTGAAAGCTGTTGCTAGCCAGCACCCTTCCTTGGAAGCGCTTTCACAGGCGCAGCAACACTGGGGCTTTGCGCTTCTCTACCCACCAAACGTCACGGTCCTTCTCTTTCCGTCTCGTAGACACGAGCTGAGAAATTGCAAACGTCGAGCAATTGCTCAGAGATGAAAAGTGCCAGCACTGAAAGCTGTTGCTAGCCAGCACCCTTCCTTGGAAGCGCTTTAGTAGGCCTAAGAACACTGGGGCTCTGGGCTTCTCTAGCCACCTCATCTTCTGCTCATCCTCTCGCGCACTCTGAAGAGAGCTCAGGTGAGAAATTGCAAACGTCGAGCAATTGCTCAGAGATGAAAAGTGCCAGCACTGAAAGCTGTTGCTAGCCAGCACCCTTCCTTGGAAGCGCTTTCACAGGCGCAGTAACACTGGGGCTTTGCGCTTCTCTACCCACCAAACGTCACGGTCCTTCTCTTTCCGTCTCGTAGACACGAGCTGAGAAATTGAAAACGTCGAGCAATTGCTCAGAGATGAAAAGTGCCAGCACTGAAAGCTGTTGCTAGCCAGCACCCTTCCTTGGAAGCGCTTTCACAGGCGCAGTAACACTGGGGCTTTGCGCTTCTCTAGCCATCAAAAGTCACGGTCACTATCTCTCCGTCTCGTAGACACGAGCTGAGAAATTGCAAACGTCGAGCAATTGCTCAGAGATGAAAAGTGCCAGCACTGAAAGCTGTTGCTAGCCAGCACCCTTCCTTGGAAGCGCTTTTGTAGCCCTAAGCACACTGGGGCTCTGGGCTTCTCTAGCCACCTCATCTTCTGCTCATCCTCTCGCGCACTCTGAAGAGAGCTCAGGTGAGAAATTGCAAACGTCGAGCAATTGCTCAGAGATGAAAAGTGCCAGCACTGAAAGCTCTTGCTAGCCAGCACCCTTCCTTGGAAGCGCTTTTGTAGGCCTAAGAACACTGGGGCTCTGGGCTTCTCTAGCCACCTCATCTTCTGCTCATCCTCTCGCGCACTCTAAAGAGAGCTCAGGTGAGAAATTGCAAACGTCCAGCAATTGCTCAGAGATGAAAAGTGCCAGCACTGAAAGCTGTTGCTAGCCAGCACCCTTCCTTGGAAGCGCTTTCACAGGCGCAGTAACACTGGGGCTTTGCGCTTCTCTAGCCACCAAACGTCACGGTCCTTCTCTTTCCGTCTCGTAGACACGAGCTGAGAAATTGCAAACGTCGAGCAATTGCTCAGAGATGAAAAGTGCCAGCACTGAAAGCTGTTGCTAGCCAGCACCCTTCCTTGGAAGCGCTTTTGTAGCCCTAAGCACACTGGGGCTCTGGGCTTCTCTAGCCACCTCATCTTCTGCTCATCCTCTCGCGCACTCTAAAGAGAGCTCAGGTGAGAAATTGCAAACGTCGAGCAATTGCTCAGAGATGAAAAGTGCCAGCACTGAAAGCTGTTGCTAGCCAGCACCCTTCCTTGGAAGCGCTTTCACAGGTGCAGCAACACTGGGGCTTTGCGCTTCTCTAGCCACCAAACGTCACGGTCCTTCTCTTTCCGTCTCGTAGACACGAGGTGAGAAATTGCAAACGTCGAGCAATTGCTCAGAGATGAAAAGTGCCAGCACTGAAAGCTGTTGCTAGCCAGCACCCTTCCTTGGAAGCGCTTTTGTAGCCCTTAGAAAACTGGGGCTCTGGGCTTCTCTAGCCACCTCATCTTCTGCTCATCCTCTCGCGCACTCTAAAGAGAGCTCAGGTGAGAAATTGCAAACGTCCAGCAATTGCTCAGAGATGAAAAGTGCCAGCACTAAAAGCTGTTGCTAGCCAGCACCCTTCCTTGGAAGCGCTTTAGTAGCCCTAAGAACACTGGGGCTCTGGGCTTCTTTAGCCACCTAATCTTGTGCTCATCCTCTCGCGCACTCTGAAGAGAGCTCAGGTGAGAAATTGCAAACGTCGAGCAATTGCTCAGAGATGAAAAGCGCCAGCACTGAAAGCTGTTGCTAGCCAGCACCCTTCCTTGGAAGCGCTTTCACAGGCGCTGTAACACTGGGGCTTTGCGCTCTCTAGCCACCAAACGTCACGGTCATTCTCTTTCCGTCTCGTAGACACGAGCTGAGAAATTGCAAACGTCGATCAATTGCTCAGAGATGAAAAGTGCCAGCACTGAAAGCTGTTGCTAGCCAGCACCCTTCCTTGGAAGCGCTTTCACAGGCACAGTAACACTGGGGCTTTGCGCTTCTCTAGCCACCAAACGTCACGGTCACTATCTCTCCGTCTCGTAGACACGAGCTGAGAAATTGCAAACGTCGAGCAATTGCTCAGAGATGAAAAGTGCCAGCACTGGAAGCTGTTGCTAGCCAGCACCCTTCCTTGGAAGCGCTTTTGTAGGCCTAAGAACACTGGGGCTCTGGGCTTCTCTAGCCACCTCATCTTCTGCTCATCCTCTCGCGCACTCTAAAGAGAGCTCAGGTGAGAAATTGCAAACGTCGAGCAATTGCTCAGAGATGAAAAGTGCCAGCACTGAAAGCTGTTGCTAGCCAGCACCCTTCCTTGGAAGCGCTTTCACAGGCGCAGCAACACTGGGGCTTTGCGCTTCTCTACCCACCAAACGTCACGGTCCTTCTCTTTCCGTCTCGTAGACACGAGCTGAGAAATTGCAAACGTCGAGCAATTGCTCAGAGATGAAAAGTGCCAGCACTGAAAGCTGTTGCTAGCCAGCACCCTTCCTTGGAAGCGCTTTAGTAGGCCTAAGAACACTGGGGCTCTGGGCTTCTCTAGCCACCTCATCTTCTGCTCATCCTCTCGCGCACTCTGAAGAGAGCTCAGGTGAGAAATTGCAAACGTCGAGCAATTGCTCAGAGATGAAAAGTGCCAGCACTGAAAGCTGTTGCTAGCCAGCACCCTTCCTTGGAAGCGCTTTCACAGGCGCAGTAACACTGGGGCTTTGCGCTTCTCTACCCACCAAACGTCACGGTCCTTCTCTTTCCGTCTCGTAGACACGAGCTGAGAAATTGAAAACGTCGAGCAATTGCTCAGAGATGAAAAGTGCCAGCACTGAAAGCTGTTGCTAGCCAGCACCCTTCCTTGGAAGCGCTTTCACAGGCGCAGTAACACTGGGGCTTTGCGCTTCTCTAGCCATCAAAAGTCACGGTCACTATATCTCCGTCTCGTAGACACGAGCTGAGAAATTGCAAACGTGGAGCAATTGCTCAGAGATGAAAAGTGCCAGCACTGAAAGCTGTTGCTAGCCAGCACCCTTCCTTGGAAGCGCTTTTGTAGGCCTAAGAACACTGGGGCTCTGGGCTTCTCTAGCCACCTCATCTTCTGCTCATCCTCTCGCGCACTCTAAAGAGAGCTCAGGTGAGAAATTGCAAACGTCCAGCAATTGCTCAGAGATGAAAAGTGCCAGCACTGAAAGCTGTTGCTAGCCAGCACCCTTCCTTGGAAGCGCTTTCACAGGCGCAGTAACACTGGGGCTTTGCGCTTCTCTAGCCACCAAACGTCACGGTCCTTCTCTTTCCGTCTCGTAGACACGAGCTGAGAAATTGCAAACGTCGAGCAATTGCTCAGAGATGAAAAGTGCCAGCACTGAAAGCTGTTGCTAGCCAGCACCCTTCCTTGGAAGCGCTTTTGTAGCCCTAAGCACACTGGGGCTCTGGGCTTCTCTAGCCACCTCATCTTCTGCTCATCCTCTCGCGCACTCTAAAGAGAGCTCAGGTGAGAAATTGCAAACGTCGAGCAATTGCTCAGAGATGAAAAGTGCCAGCACTGAAAGCTGTTGCTAGCCAGCACCCTTCCTTGGAAGCGCTTTCACAGGTGCAGCAACACTGGGGCTTTGCGCTTCTCTAGCCACCAAACGTCACGGTCCTTCTCTTTCCGTCTCGTAGACACGAGGTGAGAAATTGCAAACGTCGAGCAATTGCTCAGAGATGAAAAGTGCCAGCACTGAAAGCTGTTGCTAGCCAGCACCCTTCCTTGGAAGCGCTTTTGTAGCCCTTAGAAAACTGGGGCTCTGGGCTTCTCTAGCCACCTCATCTTCTGCTCATCCTCTCGCGCACTCTAAAGAGAGCTCAGGTGAGAAATTGCAAACGTCCAGCAATTGCTCAGAGATGAAAAGTGCCAGCACTAAAAGCTGTTGCTAGCCAGCACCCTTCCTTGGAAGCGCTTTAGTAGCCCTAAGAACACTGGGGCTCTGGGCTTCTTTAGCCACCTAATCTTGTGCTCATCCTCTCGCGCACTCTGAAGAGAGCTCAGGTGAGAAATTGCAAACGTCGAGCAATTGCTCAGAGATGAAAAGCGCCAGCACTGAAAGCTGTTGCTAGCCAGCACCCTTCCTTGGAAGCGCTTTCACAGGCGCTGTAACACTGGGGCTTTGCGCTCTCTAGCCACCAAACGTCACGGTCATTCTCTTTCCGTCTCGTAGACACGAGCTGAGAAATTGCAAACGTCGATCAATTGCTCAGAGATGAAAAGTGCCAGCACTGAAAGCTGTTGCTAGCCAGCACCCTTCCTTGGAAGCGCTTTCACAGGCACAGTAACACTGGGGCTTTGCGCTTCTCTAGCCACCAAACGTCACGGTCACTATCTCTCCGTCTCGTAGACACGAGCTGAGAAATTGCAAACGTCGAGCAATTGCTCAGAGATGAAAAGTGCCAGCACTGGAAGCTGTTGCTAGCCAGCACCCTTCCTTGGAAGCGCTTTTGTAGGCCTAAGAACACTGGGGCTCTGGGCTTCTCTAGCCACCTCATCTTCTGCTCATCCTCTCGCGCACTCTAAAGAGAGCTCAGGTGAGAAATTGCAAACGTCGAGCAATTGCTCAGAGATGAAAAGTGCCAGCACTGAAAGCTGTTGCTAGCCAGCACCCTTCCTTGGAAGCGCTTTCACAGGCGCAGCAACACTGGGGCTTTGCGCTTCTCTACCCACCAAACGTCACGGTCCTTCTCTTTCCGTCTCGTAGACACGAGCTGAGAAATTGCAAACGTCGAGCAATTGCTCAGAGATGAAAAGTGCCAGCACTGAAAGCTGTTGCTAGCCAGCACCCTTCCTTGGAAGCGCTTTAGTAGGCCTAAGAACACTGGGGCTCTGGGCTTCTCTAGCCACCTCATCTTCTGCTCATCCTCTCGCGCACTCTGAAGAGAGCTCAGGTGAGAAATTGCAAACGTCGAGCAATTGCTCAGAGATGAAAAGTGCCAGCACTGAAAGCTGTTGCTAGCCAGCACCCTTCCTTGGAAGCGCTTTCACAGGCGCAGTAACACTGGGGCTTTGCGCTTCTCTACCCACCAAACGTCACGGTCCTTCTCTTTCCGTCTCGTAGACACGAGCTGAGAAATTGAAAACGTCGAGCAATTGCTCAGAGATGAAAAGTGCCAGCACTGAAAGCTGTTGCTAGCCAGCACCCTTCCTTGGAAGCGCTTTCACAGGCGCAGTAACACTGGGGCTTTGCGCTTCTCTAGCCATCAAAAGTCACGGTCACTATATCTCCGTCTCGTAGACACGAGCTGAGAAATTGCAAACGTCGAGCAATTGCTCAGAGATGAAAAGTGCCAGCACTGAAAGCTCTTGCTAGCCAGCACCCTTCCTTGGAAGCGCTTTTGTAGGCCTAAGAACATTGGGGCTCTGGGCTTCTCTAGCCACCTCACCTTCTGCTCATCCTCTCGCGCACTCTAAAGAGAGCTCAGGTGAGAAATTGCAAACGTCGAGCAATTGCTCAGAGATGAAAAGTGCCAGCACTGAAAGCTCTTGCTAGCCAGCACCCTTCCTTGGAAGCGCTTTCACAGGCGCAGCAACACTGGGGCTTTGCGCTTCTCTAGCCACCAAACGTCACGGTCCTTCTCTTTCCGTCTCGTAGACACGAGCTAATAAATTGCAAACGTCGAGCAATTGCTCAGAGATGAAAAGTGCCAGCACTGAAAGCTGTTGCTAGCCAGCACCCTTCCTTGGAAGCGCTTTTGTAGGCCTAAGAACACTGGGGCTCTGGGCTTCTCTAGCCACCTCATCTTCTGCTCATCCTCTCGCGCACTCTAAAGAGAGCTCAGGGGAGAAATTGCAAACGTCGAGCAATTGCTCAGAGATGAAAAGTGCCAGCACTGAAAGCTGTTGCTAGCCAGCACCCTTCCTTGGAAGCGCTTTCACAGGCGCAGTAACACTGGGGCTTTGCGCTTCTCTAGCCACCAAACGTCACGGTCCTTCTCTTTCCGTCTCGTAGACTCGAGCTGAGAAATTGCAAACGTCGAGCAATTGCTCAGAGATGAAAAGTGCCAGCACTGAAAGCTGTTGCTAGCCAGCACCCTTCCTTGGAAGCGCTTTTGTAGGCCTAAGAACACTGGGGCTCTGGGCTTCTCTAGCCACCTCATCTTCTGCTCATCCTCTCGCGCACTCTAAAGAGAGCTCAGGTGAGAAATTGCAAACGTCGAGCAATTGCTCAGAGATGAAAAGTGCCAGCACTGAAAGCTGTTGCTAGCCAGCACCCTTCCTTGGAAGCGCTTTTGTAGGCCTAAGAACACTGGGGCTCTGGGCTTCTCTAGCCACCTCATCTTCTGCTCATCCTCTCGCGCACTCTAAAGAGAGCTCAGGTGAGAAATTGCAAACGTCCAGCAATTGCTCAGAGATGAAAAGTGCCAGCACTGAAAGCTCTTGCTAGCCAGCACCCTTCCTTGGAAGCGCTTTTGTAGGCCTAAGAACACTGGGGCTTTGCGCTTCTCTAGCCACCAAACGTCACGGTCCTTCTCTTTCCGTCTCGTAGACACGAGCTGAGAAATTGCAAACGTCGAGCAATTGCTCAGAGATGAAAAGTGCCAGCACTGAAAGCTGTTGCTAGCCAGCACCCTTCCTTGGAAGCGCTTTTGTAGCCCTAAGCACACTGGGGCTCTGGGCTTCTCTAGCCACCTCATCTTCTGCTCATCCTCTCGCGCACTCTAAAGAGAGCTCAGGTGAGAAATTGCAAACGTCGAGCAATTGCTCAGAGATGAAAAGTGCCAGCACTGAAAGCTGTTGCTAGCCAGCACCCTTCCTTGGAAGCACTTTTGTAGGCCTAATAACACTGGGGCTCTGGGCTTCTCTAGCCACCTCATCTTCTGCTCATCCTCTCGCGCACTCTAAAGAGAGTTCAGGTGAGAAATTGCAAACGTCGAGCAATTGCTCAGAGATGAAAAGTGCCAGCACTGAAAGCTCTTGCTAGCCAGCACCCTTCCTTGGAAGCGCTTTCACAGGCGCAGCAACACTGGGGCTTTGCGCTTCTCTACCCACCAAACGTCACAGTCATTCTCTTTCCGTCTCGTAGACACGAGCTGAGAAATTGCAAACGTCGAGCAATTGCTCAGAGATGAAAAGTGCCAGCACTGAAAGTTCTTGCTAGCCAGCACCCTTCCTTGGAAGCGCTTTCACAGGCGCAGTAACACTGGGGCTTTGCGCTTCTCTACCCACCAAAAGTCACGGTCACTATCTCTCCGTCTCGTAGACACGAGCTGAGAAATTGCAAACGTCGAGCAATTGCTCAGAGATGAAAAGTGCCAGCAATGAAAGTTGTTGCTAGCCAGCACCCTTCCTTGGAAGCGCTTTGGTAGCCCTAAGAACACTGGGGCTCTGGGCTTCTTTAGCCACCTAATCTTCTGCTCATCCTCTCGCGCACTCTAAAGAGAGCTCAGGTGAGAAATTGCAAACGTCGAGCAATTGCTCAGAGATGAAAAGCGCCAGCACTGAAAGCTGTTGCTAGCCAGCACCCTTCCTTGGAAGCGCTTTCACAGGCGCAGTAACACTGGGGCTTTGTGCTTCTCTAGCCACCAAACGTCACGGTCACTATCTCTCCATCTCGTAGACACGAGCTGAGAAATTGCAAACGTCGAGCAATTGCTCAGAGATGAAAAGTGCCAGCACTGAAAGCTGTTGCTAGCCAGCACCCTTCCTTGGAAGTGCTTTTGTAGGCCTAAGAACACTGGGGCTCTGGGCTTCTCTAGACACCTAATCTTCTGCTCATCCTTTCATGCACTCTAAAGAGAGCTCAGGTGAGAAATTGCAAACGTCGAGCAATTGCTCAGAGATGAAAAGTGCCAGCACTGAAAGCTGTTGCTAGCCAGCACCCTTCCTTGGAAGCGCTTTCACAGGCGCAGCAACACTGGGGCTTTGCGCTTCTCTATCTACCAAACGTCACGGTCCTTCTCTTTCCGTCTCGTAGACACGAGCTGAGAAATTGCAAACGTCGAGCAATTGCTCAGAGAGGAAAAGTGCCAGCACTGAAAGCTGTTGCTAGCCAGCACCCTTCCTTGGAAGTGCTTTTGTAGGCCTTAGAAAACTGGGGCTCTGGGCTTCTCTAGCCACCTAATCTTCTGCTCATCCTCTCGCGCACTCTAAAGAGAGCTCAGGTGAGAAATTGCAAACGTCGAGCAATTGCTCAGAGATGAAAAGTGCCAGCACTGAAAGCTGTTGCTAGCCAGCACCCTTCCTTGGAAGCGCTTTTGTAGGCCTAAGAACACTGGGGCTTTGCGCTTCTCTAGCCACCAAACGTCACGGTCCTTCTCTTTCCGTCTCGTAGACACGAGCTGAGAAATTGCAAACGTGGAGCAATTGCTCAGAGATGAAAAGTGCCAGCACTGAAAGCTGTTGCTAGCCAGCACCCTTCCTTGGAAGCGCTTTTGTAGGCCTAAGAACACTGGGGCTATGGGCTTCTTTAGCCACCTAATCTTGTGCTCATCCTCTCGCGCACTCTAAAGAGAGCTCAGGTGAGAAATTGCAAACATCGAGCTATTGCTCAGAGATGAAAAGTGCCAGCACTGAAAGCTGTTGCTAGCCAGCACCCTTCCTTGGAAGCGCTTTCACAGGCGCAGTAACACTGGGGCTTTGCGCTTCTCTAGCCACCAAACGTCACGGTTACTATCTCTCCGTCTCGTAGACACGAGCTGAGAAATTGCAAACGTCGAGCAATTGCTCAGAGATGAAAAGTGCCAGCACTGAAAGCTGTTGCTAGCCAGCAGCCTTCCTTGGAAGCGCTTTTGTAGGCCTAAGAACACTGGGGCTATGGGCTTCTCTAGCCACCTCATCTTCTGCTCATCCTCTCGCGCACTCTAAAGAGAGCTCAGGTGACAAATTGCAAACGTCGAGCAATTGCTCAGAGATGAAAAGTGCCAGCACTGAAAGCTCTTGCTAGCCAGCACCCTTCCTTGGAAGCGCTTTTGTAGGCCTAAGAACACTGGGGCTTTGCGCTTCTCTAGCCACCAAACGTCACGGTCCTTCTCTTTCCGTCTCGTAGACACGAGCTGAGAAATTGCAAACGTCGAGCAATTGCTCAGAGATGAAAAGTGCCAGCACTGAAAGCTGTTGCTAGCCAGCACCCTTCCTTGGAAGCGCTTTTGTAGCCCTAAGCACACTGGGGCTCTGGGCTTCTCTAGCCACCTAATCTTCTGCTCATCCTCTCGCGCACTCTAAAGAGAGCTCAGGTGAGAAATTGCAAACGTCGAGCAATTGCTCAGAGAGGAAAAGTGCCAGCACTGAAAGCTCTTGCTAGCCAGCACCCTTCCTTGGAAGCGCTTTTGTAGGCCTAAGAACACTGGGGCTCTGGGCTTCTCTAGCCACCTCATCTTCTGCTCATCCTCTCGCGCACTCTAAAGAGAGCTCAGGTGAGAAATTGCAAACGTCCAGCAATTGCTCAGAGATGAAAAGTGCCAGCACTGAAAGCTGTTGCTAGCCAGCACCCTTCCTTGGAAGCGCTTTTGTAGGCACAGTAACACTGGGGCTTTGCGCTTCTCTAGCCACCAAACGTCACGGTCACTATCTCTCCGTCTCGTAGACACGAGCTAATAAATTGCAAACGTCGAGCAATTGCTCAGAGATGAAAAGTGCCAGCACTGAAAGCTGTTGCTAGCCAGCACCCTTCCTTGGAAGTGCTTTTGTAGGCCTAAGAACACTGGGGCTCTGGGCTTCTCTAGCCACCTAATCTTCTGCTCATCCTCTCGCGCACTCTAAAGAGAGCTCAGGTGAGAAATTGCAAACGTCCAGCAATTGCTCAGAGATGAAAAGTGCCAGCACTGAAAGCTCTTGCTAGCCAGCACCCTTCCTTGGAAGCGCTTTCACAGGCGCAGCAACACTGGGGCTTTGCGCTTCTCTACCCACCAAACGTCACGGTCCTTCTCTTTCCGTCTCGTAGACACGAGCTGAGAAATTGCAAACGTCGAGCAATTGCTCAGAGATGAAAAGTGCCAGCACTGAAAGCTGTTGCTAGCCAGCACCCTTCCTTGGAAGCGCTTTTGTAGGCCTAAGAACACTGGGGCTCTGGGCTTCTCTAGCCACCTCATCTTCTGCTCATCCTCTCGCGCACTCTAAAGAGAGCTCAGGTGAGAAATTGCAAACGTCGAGCAATTGCTCAGAGATGAAAAGTGCCAGCACTGAAAGCTGTTGCTAGCCAGCACCCTTCCTTGGAAGCGCTTTTGTAGGCCTAAGAACACTGGGGCTCTGGGCTTCTCTAGACACCTAATCTTCTGCTCATCCTTTCGTGTACTCTAAAGAGAGCTCAGGTGAGAAATTGCAAACGTTGAGCAATTGCTCAGAGATGAAAAGTGCCAGCACTGAAAGCTGTTGCTAGCCAGCACCCTTCCTTGGAAGCGCTTTCACAGGCGCTGTAACACTGGGGCTTTGCGCTTCTCTAGCCACCAAACGTCACGGTCCTTCTCTTTCCGTCTCGTAGACACGAGCTGAGAAATTGCAAACGTCGAGCAATTGCTCAGAGATGAAATGTGGCAGCACTGAAAGCTGTTGCTAGCCAGCACCCTTCCTTGGAAGCGCTTTTGTAGGCCTAATAACACTGGGGCTCTGGGCTTCTCTAGCCACCTCATCTTCTGCTCATCCTCTCGCGCACTCTAAAGAGAGCTCAGGTGAGAAATTGCAAACGTCGAGCAATTGCTCAGAGATGAAAAGTGCCAGCACTGAAAGCTGTTGCTAGCCAGCACCCTTCCTTGGAAGCGCTTTCACAGGCGCCGCAACACTGGGGCTTTGCGCTTCTCTAGCCACCAAACGTCACGGTCCTTCTCTTTCCGACTCGTAGACACGAGCTGAGAAATTGCAAACGTCGAGCAATTGCTCAGAGATGAAAAGTGCCAGCACTGAAAGCTGTTGCTAGCCAGCACCCTTCCTTGGAAGCGCTTTTGTAGGCGCAGTAACACTGGGGCTTTGCGCTTCTCTAGCCACCAAACGTCACGGTCACTATCTCTCCGTCTCGTAGACTCGAGCTGAGAAATTGCAAACGTCGATCAATTGCTCAGAGATGAAAAGTGCCAGCACTGGAAGCTGTTGCTAGCCAGCACCCTTCCTTGGAAGCGCTTTTGTAGGCCTAAGAACACTGGGGCTCTGGGCTTCTCTAGCCACCTAATCTTCTGCTCATCCTCTCGCGCACTCTGAAGAGAGCTCAGGTGAGAAATTGCAAACGTCCAGCAATTGCTCAGAGATGAAAAGCGCCAGCACTGAAAGCTGTTGCTAGCCAGCACCCTTCCTCGGAAGCGCTTTTGTAGGCCTAAGAACACTGGGGCTCTGGGCTTCTCTAGCCACCTCACCTTCTGCTCATCCTCTCGCGCACTCTAAAGAGAGCTCAGGTGAGAAATTGCAAACGTCGAGCAATTGCTCAGAGATGAAAAGTGCCAGCACTGAAAGCTGTTGCTAGTCAGCACCCTTCCTTGGAAGTGCTTTCACAGGCGCAGCAACACAGGGGCTTTGCGCTTCTCTAGCCATCAAAAGTCACGGTCATTCTCTTTCCGTCTCGTAGACACGAGCTGAGAAATTGCAAACGTCGATCAATTGCTCAGAGAGGAAAAGTGCCAGCACTGAAAGCTGTTGCTAGCCAGCACCCTTCCTTGGAAGCGCTTTTGTAGGCCTAAGAACACTGGGGCTCTGGGCTTCTTTAGCCACCTCATCTTCTGCTCATCCTCTCGCGCACTCTGAAGAGAGCTCAGGGGAGAAATTGCAAACGTCGAGCAATTGCTCAGAGATGAAAAGTGCCAGCACTGAAAGCTGTTGCTAGCTAGCACCCTTCCTTGGAAGCGCTTTCACAGGCGCAGCAACACTGGGGCTTTGCGCTTCTCTACCCACCAAACGTCACGGTCATTCTCTTTCCGTCTCGTAGACACGAGCTGAGAAATTGCAAACGTCGAGCAATTGCTCAGAGATGAAAAGTGCCAGCACTGAAAGCTGTTGCTAGCCAGCACCCTTCCTTGGAAGCGCTTTCACAGGCACAGTAACACTGGGGCTTTGCGCTTCTCTAGCCACCAAACGTCACGTTCACTAAATCTCCGTCTCGTAGACACGAGCTGAGAAATTGCAAACATCGAGCAATTGCTCAGAGATGAAAAGTGCCAGCACTGGAAGCTGTTGCTAGCCAGCACCCTTCCTTGGAAGCGCTTTTGTAGGCCTAAGAACACTGGGGCTCTGGGCTTCTCTAGCCACCTCATCTTCTGCTCATCCTCTCGCGCACTCTAAAGAGAGCTCAGGTGACAAATTGCAAACGTCGAGCAATTGCTCAGAGATGAAAAGTGCCAGCACTGAAAGCTGTTGCTAGCCAGCACCCTTCCTTGGAAGCGCTTTCACAGGCGCAGCAACACTGGGGCTTTGCGCTTCTCTAGCCACCAAACGTCACGGTCCTTCTCTTTCCGTCTCGTAGACACGAGCTGAGAAATTGCAAACGTCGAGCAATTGCTCAGAGATGAAAAGTGCCAGCACTGAAAGCTGTTGCTAGCCAGCACCCTTCCTTGGAAGCGCTTTTGTAGGCCTAAGAAGACTGGGGCTCTGGGCTTCTCTAGCCACCTAATCTTCTGCTCATCCTCTCGCGCACTCTGAAGAGAGCTCAGGTGAGAAATTGCAAACGTCGAGCAATTGCTCAGAGATGAAAAGTGCCAGCACTGAAAGCTGTTGCTAGCCAGCACCCTTCCTTGGAAGCGCTTTCACAGGCGCAGTAACACTGGGGCTTTGCGCTTCTCTACCCACCGAACGTCACGGTCCTTCTCTTTCTGTCTCGTAGACACGAGCTGAGAAATTGCAAACGTCGAGCAATTGCTCAGAGATGAAAAGTGGCAGCACTGAAAGCTGTTGCTAGCCAGCACCCTTCCTTGGAAGCGCTTTCACAGGCGCAGTAACACTGGGGCTTTGCGCTTCTCTAGCCATCAAAAGTCACGGTCACTATCTCTCCGTCTCGTAGACACGAGCTGAGAAATTGCAAACGTCGAGCAATTGCTCAGAGATGAAAAGTGCCAGCACTGAAAGCTGTTGCTAGCCAGCACCCTTCCTTGGAAGCGCTTTTGTAGGCCTAAGAACACTGGGGCTCTGGGCTTCTCTAGCCACCTCACCTTCTGCTCATCCTCTCGCGCACTCTAAAGAGAGCTCAGGTGAGAAATTGCAAACGTCGAGCAATTGCTCAGAGATGAAAAGTGCCAGCACTGAAAGCTGTTGCTAGCCAGCACCCTTCCTTGGAAGCGCTTTCACAGGCGCAGCAACACTGGGGCTTTGCGCTTCTCTACCCACCAAACGTCACGGTCCTTCTCTTTCCGTCTCGTAGACACGAGCTGAGAAATTGCAAACGTCGAGCAATTGCTCAGAGATGAAAAGTGCCAGCACTGAAAGCTGTTGCTAGCCAGCACCCTTCCTTGGAAGCGCTTTTGTAGGCCTAAGAACACTGGGGCTCTGGGCTTCTCTAGCCACCTCACCTTCTGCTCATCCTCTCGCGCACTCTAAAGAGAGCTCAGGTGAGAAATTGCAAACGTCGAGCAATTGCTCAGAGATGAAAAGTGCCAGCACTGAAAGCTGTTGCTAGCCAGCACCCTTCCTTGGAAGCGCTTTCACAGGCGCAGCAACACTGGGGCTTTGCGCTTCTCTAGCCACCAAACGTCACGGTCATTCTCTTTCCGTCTCGTAGACACGAGCTGAGAAATTGCAAACGTCGAGCAATTGCTCAGAGAGGAAAAGTGCCAGCACTGAAAGCTGTTGCTAGCCAGCACCCTTCCTTGGAAGCGCTTTTGTAGGCCTAAGAAGACTGGGGCTCTGGGCTTCTCTAGCCACCTAATCTTCTGCTCATCCTCTCGCGCACTCTGAAGAGAGCTCAGGTGAGAAATTGCAAACGTCGAGCAATTGCTCAGAGATGAAAAGTGCCAGCACTGAAAGCTGTTGCTAGCCAGCACCCTTCCTTGGAAGCGCTTTCACAGGCGCAGTAACACTGGGGCTTTGCGCTTCTCTACCCACCAAACGTCACGGTCCTTCTCTTTCTGTCTCGTAGACACGAGCTGAGAAATTGCAAACGTCGAGCAATTGCTCAGAGATGAAAAGTGCCAGCACTGAAAGCTGTTGCTAGCCAGCACCCTTCCTTGGAAGCGCTTTCACAGGCGCAGTAACACTGGGGCTTTGCGCTTCTCTAGCCATCAAAAGTCACGGTCACTATCTCTCCGTCTCGTAGACACGAGCTGAGAAATTGCAAACGTCGAGCAATTGCTCAGAGATGAAAAGTGCCAGCACTGAAAGCTGTTGCTAGCCAGCACCCTTCCTTGGAAGCGCTTTTGTAGGCCTAAGAACACTGGGGCTCTGGGCTTCTCTAGCCACCTCACCTTCTGCTCATCCTCTCGCGCACTCTAAAGAGAGCTCAGGTGAGAAATTGCAAACGTCGAGCAATTGCTCAGAGATGAAAAGTGCCAGCACTGAAAGCTCTTGCTAGCCAGCACCCTTCCTTGGAAGCGCTTTCACAGGCGCAGCAACACTGGGGCTTTGCGCTTCTCTACCCACCAAACGTCACGGTCATTCTCTTTCCGTCTCGTAGACACGAGCTGAGAAATTGCAAACGTCGAGCAATTGCTCAGAGAGGAAAAGTGCCAGCAATGAAAGCTGTTGCTAGCCAGCACCCTTCCTTGGAAGCGCTTTTGTAGGCCTAAGAACACTGGGGCTCTGGGCTTCTCTAGTCACCTCACCTTCTGCTCATCCTCTCGCGCACTCTAAAGAGAGCTCAGGTGAGAAATTGCAAACGTCGAGCAATTGCTCAGAGATGAAAAGTGCCAGCACTGAAAGCTGTTGCTAGCCAGCACCCTTCCTTGGAAGCGCTTTCACAGGCGCAGCAACACTGGGGCTTTGCGCTTCTCTACCCACCAAACGTCACGGTCCTTCTCTTTCCGTCTCGTAGACACGAGCTGAGAAATTGCAAACGTCGAGCAATTGCTCAGAGAGGAAAAGTGCCAGCACTGAAAGCTGTTGCTAGCCAGCACCCTTCCTTGGAAGCGCTTTTGTAGGCCTAAGAAGACTGGGGCTCTGGGCTTCTCTAGCCACCTAATCTTCTGCTCATCCTCTCGCGCACTCTGAAGAGAGCTCAGGTGAGAAATTGCAAACGTCGAGCAATTGCTCAGAGATGAAAAGTGCCAGCACTGAAAGCTGTTGCTAGCCAGCACCCTTCCTTGGAAGCGCTTTCACAGGCGCAGCAACACTGGGGCTTTGCGCTTCTCTACCCACCAAACGTCATGGTCCTTCTTTTTCCGTCTTGTAGACACGAGCTGAGAAATTGCAAACGTCGAGCAATTGCTCAGAGATGAAAAGTGCCAGCACTGAAAGCTGTTGCTAGCCAGCACCCTTCCTTGGAAGCGCTTTCACAGGCGCAGCAACACTGGGGCTTTGCGCTTCTCTAGCCACCAAACGTCACGGTCCTTCTCTTTCCGTCTCGTAGACACGAGCTAATAAATTGCAAACGTCGAGCAATTGCTCAGAGATGAAAAGTGCCAGCACTGAAAGCTGTTGCTAGCCAGCACCCTTCCTTGGAAGCGCTTTTGTAGGCCTAAGAACAGTGGGGCTCTGGGCTTCTCTAGCCACCTAATCTTGTGCTCATCCTCTCGCGCACTCTAAAGAGAGCTCAGGTGAGAAATTGCAAACGTCGAGCAATTGCTCAGAGATGAAAAGTGCCAGCACTGAAAGCTCTTGCTAGCCAGCCCCCTTCCTTGGAAGCGCTTTTGTAGGCCTAAGAACACTGGGGCTCTGGGCTTCTTTAGCCACCTAATATTCTGCTCATCCTCTCGCGCACTCTAAAGAGAGCTCAGGTGAGAAATTGCAAACGACGAGCAATTGCTCAGAGATGAAAAGTGCCAGCACTGAAAGCTGTTGCTAGCCAGCACCCTTCCTTGGAAGCGCTTTTGTAGGCCTAAGAACACTGGGGCTCTGGGCTTCTTTAGCCACCTCATCTTCTGCTCATCCTCTCGCGCACTCTGAAGAGAGCTCAGGGGAGAAATTGCAAACGTCGAGCAATTGCTCAGAGATGAAAAGTGCCAGCACTGAAAGCTGTTGCTAGCTAGCACCCTTCCTTGGAAGCGCTTTCACAGGCGCAGCAACACTGGGGCTTTGCGCTTCTCTACCCACCAAACGTCACGGTCATTCTCTTTCCGTCTCGTAGACACGAGCTGAGAAATTGCAAACGTCGAGCAATTGCTCAGAGATGAAAAGTGCCAGCACTGGAAGCTGTTGCTAGCCAGCACCCTTCCTTGGAAGCGCTTTTGTAGGCCTAAGAACACTGGGGCTCTGGGCTTCTCTAGCCACCTAATCTTCTGCTCATCCTCTCGCGCACTCTAAAGAGAGCTCAGGTGACAAATTGCAAACGTCGAGCAATTGCTCAGAGATGAAAAGTGCCAGCACTGAAAGCTGTTGCTAGCCAGCACCCTTCCTTGGAAGCGCTTTCACAGGCGCAGCAACACTGGGGCTTTGCACTTCTCTACCCACCAAACGTCACGGTCCTTCTCTTTCCGTCTCGTAGACACGAGCTGAGAAATTGCAAACGTCGAGCAATTGCTCAGAGATGAAAAGTGCCAGCACTGAAAGCTGTTGCTAGCCAGCACCCTTCCTTGGAAGCGCTTTTGTAGGCCTAAGAACACTGGGGCTCTGGGCTTCTCTAGCCACCTCACCTTCTGCTCATCCTCTCGCGCACTCTAAAGAGAGCTCAGGTGAGAAATTGCAAACGTCGAGCAATTGCTCAGAGATGAAAAGTGCCAGCACTGAAAGCTGTTGCTAGCCAGCACCCTTCCTTGGAAGCGCTTTCACAGGCGCAGTAACACTGGGGCTTTGCGCTTCTCTACCCACCAAACGTCACGGTCCTTCTCTTTCCGTCTCGTAGACACGAGCTGAGAAATTGCAAACGTCGAGCAATTGCTCAGAGAGGAAAAGTGCCAGCAATGAAAGCTGTTGCTAGCCAGCACCCTTCCTTGGAAGCGCTTTTGTAGGCCTAAGAAGACTGGGGCTCTGGGCTTCTCTAGCCACCTCATCTTCTGCTCATCCTCTCGCGCACTCTAAAGAGAGCTCAGGTGAGAAATTGCAAACGTCGAGCAATTGCTCAGAGATGAAAAGTGCCAGCACTGAAAGCTGTTGCTAGCCAGCACCCTTCCTTGGAAGCACTTTCACAGGCACAGTAACACTGGGGCTTTGCGCTTCTCTAGCCACCAAACGTCACGGTCACTATCTCTCCGTCTCGTAGACACGAGCTGAGAAATTGCAAACGTCGAGCAATTGCTCAGAGATGAAAAGTGCCAGCACTGAAAGCTGTTGCTAGCCAGCACCCTTCCTTGGAAGCGCTTTTGTAGCCCTTAGAACACTGGGGCTCTGGGCTTCTCTAGCCACCTCACCTTCTGCTCATCCTCTCGCGCACTCTAAAGAGAGCTCAGGGGAGAAATTGCAAACGTCGAGCAATTGCTCAGAGATGAAAAGTGCCAGCACTGAAAGCTGTTGCTAGCCAGCACCCTTCCTTGGAAGCGCTTTCACAGGCGCAGCAACACTGGGGCTTTGCGCTTCTCTAGCCACCAAACGTCACGGTCCTTCTCTTTCCGTCTCGTAGACACGAGCTGAGAAATTGCAAACGTCGAGCAATTGCTCAGAGATGAAAAGTGCCAGCCCTGAAAGCTCTTGCTAGCCAGCACCCTTCCTTGGAAGCGCTTTTGTAGGCCTAAGCACAGTGGGGCTCTGGGCTTCTCTAGCCACCTCATCTTCTGCTCATCCTCTCACGCACTCTAAAGAGAGCTCAGGGGAGAAATTGCAAACGTCGAGCAATTGCTCAGAGATGAAAAGTGCCAGCACTGAAAGCTCTTGCTAGCCAGCACCCTTCCTTGGAAGCGCTTTCATAGGCGCAGTAACACTGGGGCTTTGCGCTTCTCTAGCCACCAAACGTCACGGTCCTTCTCTTTCCGTCTCGTAGACACGAGCTGAGAAATTGCAAACGTCGAGCAATTGCTCAGAGAGGAAAAGTGCCAGCACTGAAAGCTGTTGCTAGCCAGCACCCTTCCTTGGAAGTGCTTTTGTAGGCCTAAGAACACTGGGGCTCTGGGCTTCTCTAGCCACCTCATCTTCTGCTCACCCTCTCGCGCACTCTGAAGAGAGCTCAGGTGAGAAATTGCAAACGTCGAGCAATTGCTCAGAGATGAAAAGTGCCAGCACTGAAAGCTGTTGCTAGCCAGCACCCTTCCTTGGAAGCGCTTTTGTAGGCCTAAGAACACTGGGGCTCTGGGCTTCTTTAGCCACCTCATCTTCTGCTCATCCTCTCGCGCACTCTGAAGAGAGCTCAGGGGAGAAATTGCAAACGTCGAGCAATTGCTCAGAGATGAAAAGTGCCAGCACTGAAAGCTGTTGCTAGCCAGCACCCTTCCTTGGAAGCGCTTTCACAGGCGCAGTAACACTTGGGCTTTGCGCTTCTCTAGCCACCAAACGTCACGGTCATTCTCTTTCCCTCTCCTAGACACGAGCTGAGAAATTGCAAACGTCGATCAATTGCTCAGAGATGAAAAGTGCCAGCACTGAAAGCTGTTGCTAGCCAGCACCCTTCCTTGGAAGCGCTTTCACAGGCGCAGCAACACTGGGGCTTTGTGCTTCTCTAGCCACCAAACGTCACGGTCACTATCTCTCCGTCTCGTAGACACGAGCTGAGAAATTGCAAACGTCGAGCAATTGCTCAGAGATGAAAAGTGCCAGCACTGAAAGCTGTTGCTAGCCAGCACCCTTCCTTGGAAGCGCTTTTGTAGGCCTAAGAACACTGGGGCTCTGGGCTTCTCTAGCCACCTCATCTTCTGCTCATCCTCTCGTGCACTCTAAAGAGAGCTCAGGTGAGAAATTGCAAACGTTGAGCAATTGCTCAGAGATGAAAAGTGCCAGCACTGAAAGCTGTTGCTAGCCAGCACCCTTCCTTGGAAGCGCTTTCACAGGCGCAGCAACACTGGGGCTTTGCGCTTCTCTACCCACCAAACGTCACGGTCCTTCTCTTTCCGTCTCGTAGACACGAGCTGAGAAATTGCAAACGTCGAGCAATTGCTCAGAGAGGAAAAGTGCCAGCACTGGAAGCTGTTGCTAGCCAGCACCCTTCCTTGGAAGTGCTTTTGTAGGCCTAAGAACACTGGGGCTCTGGGCTTCTCTAGCCACCTCATCTTCTGCTCACCCTCTCGTGCACTCTGAAGAGAGCTCAGGTGAGAAATTGCAAACGTCGAGCAATTGCTCAGAGATGAAAAGTGCCAGCACTGAAAGCTGTTGCTAGCCAGCACCCTTCCTTGGAAGCGCTTTTGTAGGCCTAAGAACACTGGGGCTCTGGGCTTCTTTAGCCACCTCATCTTCTGCTCATCCTCTCGCGCACTCTGAAGAGAGCTCAGGTGAGAAATTGCAAACGTCGAGCAATTGCTCAGAGATGAAAAGTGCCAGCACTGAAAGCTGTTGCTAGCCAGCACCCTTCCTTGGAAGCGCTTTCACAGGCGCAGCAACACTGGGGCTTTGTGCTTCTCTAGCCACCAAACGTCACGGTCACTATCTCTCCGTCTCGTAGACACGAGCTGAGAAATTGCAAACGTCGAGCAATTGCTCAGAGATGAAAAGTGCCAGCACTGAAAGCTGTTGCTAGCCAGCACCCTTCCTTGGAAGCGCTTTTGTAGGCCTAAGAACACTGGGGCTCTGGGCTTCTCTAGCCACCTCATCTTCTGCTCATCCTCTCGTGCACTCTAAAGAGAGCTCAGGTGAGAAATTGCAAACGTTGAGCAATTGCTCAGAGATGAAAAGTGCCAGCACTGAAAGCTGTTGCTAGCCAGCACCCTTCCTTGGAAGCGCTTTCACAGGCGCAGCAACACTGGGGCTTTGCGCTTCTCTAGCCACCAAACGTCACGGTCCTTCTCTTTCCGTCTCGTAGACACGAGCTGAGAAATTGCAAACGTCGAGCAATTGCTCAGAGAGGAAAAGTGCCAGCACTGGAAGCTGTTGCTAGCCAGCACCCTTCCTTGGAAGCGCTTTTGTAGGCCTAAGCACAGTGGGGCTCTGGGCTTCTCTAGCCACCTCATCTTCTGCTCATCCTTTCGTGCACTCTAAAGAGAGCTCAGGTGAGAAATTGCAAACGTCGAGCAATTGCTCAGAGATGAAAAGTGCCAGCACTGAAAGCTGTTGCTAGCCAGCACCCTTCCTTGGAAGCGCTTTCACAGGCGCAGTAGCACTGGGGCTTTGCGCTTCTCTAGCCACCAAACGTCACGGTCCTTCTCTTTCCGTCTCGTAGACACGAGCTGAGAAATTGCAAACGTCGAGCAATTGCTCAGAGATGAAAAGTGCCAGCACTGAAAGCTGTTGCTAGCCAGCACCCTTCCTTGGAAGCGCTTTTGTAGGCCTAAGAACACTGGGGCTCTGGGCTTCTCTAGCCACCTCATCTTCTGCTCATGCTCTCGCGCACTCTGAAGAGAGCTCAGGTGAGAAATTGCAAACGTTGAGCAATTGCTCAGAGATGAAAAGTGCCAGCACTGAAAGCTGTTGCTAGCCAGCACCCTTCCTTGGAAGCGCTTTTGTAGGCCTAAGAACACTGGGGCTCTGGGCTTCTCTAGCCACCTCATCTTCTGCTCATCCTCTCGCGCACTCTGAAGAGAGCTCAGGGGAGAAATTGCAAACGTCGAGCAATTGCTCAGAGATGAAAAGTGCCAGCACTGAAAGCTGTTGCTAGCCAGCACCCTTCCTTGGAAGCGCTTTCACAGGCGCAGTAACACTGGGGCTTTGCGCTTCTCTAGCCACCAAACGTCACGGTCCTTCTCTTTCCGTCTCGTAGACACGAGCTGAGAAATTGCAAACGTCGAGCAATTGCTCAGAGATGAAAAGTGCCAGCACTGAAAGCTGTTGCTAGCCAGCACCCTTCCTTGGAAGCGCTTTTGTAGGCCTAAGAACACTGGGGCTCTGGGCTTCTCTAGCCACCTCATCTTCTGCTCATCCTCTCGCGCACTCTGAAGAGAGCTCAGGGGAGAAATTGCAAACGTCGAGCAATTGCTCAGAGATGAAAAGTGCCAGCACTGAAAGCTGTTGCTAGCCAGCACCCTTCCTTGGAAGCGCTTCTGTAGCCCTTAGAACACTGGGGCTCTGGGCTTCTCTAGCCACCAAAAGTCACGGTCACTATCTCTCCATCTCGTAGACACGAGCTGAGAAATTGCAAACGTCGAGCAATTGCTCAGAGATGAAAAGTGCCAGCACTGAAAGCTGTTGCTAGCCAGCACCCTTCCTTGGAAGCGCTTTCACAGGCGCTGTAACACTGGGGCTTTGCGCTTCTCTAGCCACCAAACGTCACGGTCCTTCTCTTTCCGTCTCGTAGACACGAGCTGAGAAATTGCAAACGTCGAGCAATTGCTCAGAGAGGAAAAGTGCCAGCACTGAAAGCTGTTGCTAGCCAGCCCCCTTCCTTGGAAGCGCTTTTGTAGGCCTAAGAACAGTGGGGCTCTGGGCTTCTCTAGCCACCTCATCTTCTGCTCATCCTCTCGCGCACTCTAAAGAGAGCTCAGGTGAGAAATTGCAAACGTCGAGCAATTGCTCAGCGATGAAAAGTGCCAGCACTGAAAGCTGTTGCTAGCCAGCACCCTTCCTTGGAAGCGCTTTCACAGGCGCAGTAACACTGGGGCTTTGCGCTTCTCTAGCCACCAAACGTCACGGTCCTTCTCTTTCCGTCTCGTAGACACGAGCTGAGAAATTGCAAACGTCGAGCAATTGCTCAGAGATGAAAAGTGCCAGCACTGAAAGCTGTTGCTAGCCAGCACCCTTCCTTGGAAGCGCTTTGGTAGCCCTAAGAACACTGGGGCTCTGGGCTTCTCTAGCCACCTCATCTTCTGCTCATCCTCTCGCGCACTCTAAAGAGAGCTCAGGTGAGAAATTGCAAACGTCGAGCAATTGCTCAGAGATGAAAAGTGCCAGCACTGAAAGCTGTTGCTAGCCAGCACCCTTCCTTGGAAGCGCTTTTGTAGGCCTAAGAACACTGGGGCTCTGGGCTTCTCTAGACACCTCATCTTCTGCTCATCCTCTCGCGCACTCTGAAGAGAGGTCAGGGGAGAAATTGCAAACGTCGATCAATTGCTCAGAGATGAAAAGTGCCAGCACTGAAAGCTGTTGCTAGCCAGCACCCTTCCTTGGAAGCGCTTTCACAGGCGCAGTAACACTGGGGCTTTGCGCTTCTCTAGCCACCAAACGTCACGGTCCTTCTCTTTCCGTCTCGTAGACAAGAGCTGAGAAATTGCAAACGTCGAGCAATTGCTCAGAGATGAAAAGTGCCAGCACTGAAAGCTGTTGCTAGCCAGCCCCCTTCCTTGGAAGCGCTTTTGTAGGCCTAAGAACACTGGGGCTCTGGGCTTCTCTAGCCACCTCATCTTCTGCTCATCCTCTCGCGCACTCTGAAGAGAGCTCAGGGGAGAAATTGCAAACGTCGAGCAATTGCTCAGAGATGAAAAGTGCCAGCACTGAAAGCTCTTGCTAGCCAGCACCCTTCCTTGGAAGCGCTTCTGTAGCCCTTAGAACACTGGGGCTCTGGGCTTCTCTAGCCACCAAAAGTCACGGTCACTATCTCTCCATCTCGTAGACACGAGCTGAGAAATTGCAAACGTCGAGCAATTGCTCAGAGATGAAAAGTGCCAGCACTGAAAGCTGTTGCTAGCCAGCACCCTTCCTTGGAAGCGCTTTCACAGGCGCAGTAACACTGGGGCTTTGCGCTTCTCTAGCCACCAAACGTCACGGTCATTCTCTTTCCGTCTCGTAGACACGAGCTGAGAAATTGCAAACGTCGAGCAATTGCTCAGAGATGAAAAGTGCCAGCACTGAAAGCTGTTGCTAGCCAGCCCCCTTCCTTGGAAGCGCTTTTGTAGGCCTAAGAACAGTGGGGCTCTGGGCTTCTCTAGCCACCTCATCTTCTGCTCATCCTCTCGCGCACTCTAAAGAGAGCTCAGGTGAGAAATTGCAAACGTCGAGCAATTGCTCAGAGATGAAAAGTGCCAGCACTGAAAGCTGTTGCTAGCCAGCACCCTTCCTTGGAAGCGCTTTCACAGGCGCAGCAACACTGGGGCTTTGCGCTTCTCTACCCACCAAACGTCACAGTCCTTCTCTTTCCGTCTCGTAGACACGAGCTGAGAAATTGCAAACGTCGAGCAATTGCTCAGAGATGAAAAGTGCCAGCACTGAAAGCTGTTGCTAGCCAGCACCCTTCCTTGGAAGCGCTTTTGTAGGCCTAAGAACACTGGGGCTCTGGGCTTCTCTAGCCACCTCATCTTCTGCTCATCCTCTCGCGCACTCTAAAGAGAGCTCAGGTGAGAAATTGCAAACGTCGAGCAATTGCTCAGAGATGAAAAGTGCCAGCACTGAAAGCTGTTGCTAGCCAGCACCCTTCCTTGGAAGCGCTTTCACAGGCGCTGTAACACTGGGGCTTTGCGCTTCTCTACCCACCAAACGTCACGGTCCTTCTCTTTCCGTCTCGTAGACACGAGCTGAGAAATTGCAAACGTCGAGCAATTGCTCAGAGATGAAAAGTGCCAGCACTGAAAGCTCTTGCTAGCCAGTACCCTTCCTTGGAAGCGCTTTCACAGGCACAGTAACACTGGGGCTTTGCGCTTCTCTAGCCACCGAACGTCACGGTCACTATCTCTCCGTCTCGTAGACACGAGCTGAGAAATTGCAAACGTCGAGCAATTGCTCAGAGATGAAAAGTGCCAGCACTGGAAGCTGTTGCTAGCCAGCACCCTTCCTTGGAAGCGCTTTTGTAGGCCTAAGAACACTGGGGCTCTGGGCTTCTCTAGCCACCTCATTTTCTGCTCATCCTCTCGCGCACTCTAAAGAGAGCTCAGGTGAGAAATTGCAAACGTCGAGCAATTGCTCAGAGATGAAAAGTGCCAGCACTGAAAGCTGTTGCTAGCCAGCACCCTTCCTTGGAAGCGCTTTCACAGGCGCAGCAACACTGGGGCTTTGCGCTTCTCTAGCCACCAAACGTCACGGTCCTTCTCTTTCCGTCTCGTAGACACGAGCTGAGAAATTGCAAACGTCCAGCAATTGCTCAGAGATGAAAAGTGCCAGCACTGAAAGCTCTTGCTAGCCAGCACCCTTCCTTGGAAGCAGTTTTGTAGGCCTAAGAACACTGGGGCTCTGGCCTTCTCTAGCCACCTCATCTTCTGCTCATCCTCTCGCGCACTCTAAAGAGAGCTCAGGTGAGAAATTGCAAACGTCGAGCAATTGCTCAGAGATGAAAAGTGCCAGCACTGAAAGCTGTTGCTAGCCAGCACCCTTCCTTGGAAGCGCTTTCACAGGCGCAGTAACACTGGGGCTTTGTGCTTCTCTAGCCACCAAACGTCACGGTCAATATCTCTCCGTCTCGTAGACACGAGCTGAGAAATTGCAAACGTCGAGCAATTGCTCAGAGATGAAAAGTGCCAGCACTGAAAGCTGTTGCTAGCCAGCACCCTTCCTTGGAAGCGCTTTCACAGGCGCAGTAACACTGGGGCTTTGCGCTTCTCTACCCACCAAACGTCACGGTCATTCTCTTTCCGTCTCGTAGACACGAGCTGAGAAATTGCAAACGTCGATCAATTGCTCAGAGAGGAAAAGTGCCAGCACTGAAAGCTGTTGCTAGCCAGCACCCTTCCTTGGAAGCGCTTTTGTAGGCCTAAGAACACTGGGGCTCTGGGCTTCTCTAGCCACCTCATCTTCTGCTCATCCTCTCGCGCACTCTAAAGAGAGCTCAGGTGAGAAATTGCAAACGTCGAGCAATTGCTCAGAGATGAAAAGTGCCAGCACTGAAAGCTCTTGCTAGCCAGCACCCTTCCTTGGAAGCGCTTTCACAGGCGCAGTAACACTGGGGCTTTGCGCTTCTCTACCCACCAAACGTCACGGTCCTTCTCTTTCCGTCTCGTAGACAAGAGCTGAGAAATTGCAAACGTCGAGCAATTGCTCAGAGATGAAAAGTGCCAGCACTGAAAGCTGTTGCTAGCCAGCACCCTTCCTTGGAAGCGCTTTTGTAGGCCTAAGAACACTGGGGCTCTGGGCTTCTCTAGCCACCTCATCTTCTGCTCATCCTCTCGCGCACTCTGAAGAGAGCTCAGGGGAGAAATTGCAAACGTCGAGCAATTGCTCAGAGATGAAAAGTGCCAGCACTGAAAGCTCTTGCTAGCCAGCACCCTTCCTTGGAAGCGCTTCTGTAGCCCTTAGAACACTGGGGCTCTGGGCTTCTCTAGCCACCAAAAGTCACGGTCACTATCTCTCCATCTCGTAGACACGAGCTGAGAAATTGCAAACGTCGAGCAATTGCTCAGAGATGAAAAGTGCCAGCACTGAAAGCTGTTGCTAGCCAGCACCCTTCCTTGGAAGCGCTTTCACAGGCGCAGTAACACTGGGGCTTTGCGCTTCTCTAGCCACCAAACGTCACGGTCATTCTCTTTCCGTCTCGTAGACACGAGCTGAGAAATTGCAAACGTCGAGCAATTGCTCAGAGATGAAAAGTGCCAGCACTGAAAGCTGTTGCTAGCCAGCACCCTTCCTTGGAAGCGCTTTTGTAGGCCTAAGAACAGTGGGGCTCTGGGCTTCTCTAGCCACCTCATCTTCTGCTCATCCTCTCGCGCACTCTAAAGAGAGCTCAGGTGAGAAATTGCAAACGTCGAGCAATTGCTCAGAGATGAAAAGTGCCAGCACTGAAAGCTGTTGCTAGCCAGCACCCTTCCTTGGAAGCGCTTTCACAGGCGCAGTAACACTGGGGCTTTGCGCTTCTCTAGCCACCAAACGTCACGGTCCTTCTCTTTCCGTCTCGTAGACACGAGCTGAGAAATTGCAAACGTCGAGCAATTGCTCAGAGATGAAAAGTGCCAGCACTGAAAGCTGTTGCTAGCCAGCACCCTTCCTTGGAAGTGCTTTTGTAGGCCTAAGAACACTGGGGCTCTGGGCTTCTCTAGCCACCTCATCTTCTGCTCATCCTCTCGCGCACTCTAAAGAGAGCTCAGGTGAGAAATTGCAAACGTCGAGCAATTGCTCAGAGATGAAAAGTGCCAGCACTGAAAGCTGTTGCTAGCCAGCACCCTTCCTTGGAAGCGCTTTCACAGGCGCTGTAACACTGGGGCTTTGCGCTTCTCTACCCACCAAACGTCACGGTCACTATCTCTCCGTCTCGTAGACACGAGCTGAGAAATTGCAAACGTCGATCAATTGCTCAGAGATGAAAAGTGCCAGCACTGAAAGCTCTTGCTAGCCAGTACCCTTCCTTGGAAGCGCTTTCACAGGCACAGTAACACTGGGGCTTTGCGCTTCTCTAGCCACCGAACGTCACGGTCACTATCTCTCCGTCTCGTAGACACGAGCTGAGAAATTGCAAACGTCGATCAATTGCTCAGAGATGAAAAGTGCCAGCACTGGAAGCTGTTGCTAGCCAGCACCCTTCCTTGGAAGCGCTTTTGTAGGCCTAAGAACACTGGGGCTCTGGGCTTCTCTAGCCACCTCATCTTCTGCTCATCCTCTCGCGCACTCTAAAGAGAGCTCAGGTGACAAATTGCAAACGTCGAGCAATTGCTCAGAGATGAAAAGTGCCAGCACTGAAAGCTGTTGCTAGCCAGCACCCTTCCTTGGAAGCGCTTTCAGAGGCGCAGCAACACTGGGGCTTTGCGCTTCTCTAGCCACCAAACGTCACGGTCCTTCTCTTTCCGTCTCGTAGACACGAGCTGAGAAATTGCAAACGTTGAGCAATTGCTCAGAGATGAAAAGTGCCAGCACTGAAAGCTGTTGCTAGCCAGCACCCTTCCTTGGAAGCGCTTTCACAGGCGCAGCAACACTGGGGCTTTGCGCTTCTCTAGCCACCAAACGTCACGGTCCTTCTCTTTCCGTCTCGTAGACACGAGCTGAGAAATTGCAAACGTCGAGCAATTGCTCAGAGATGAAAAGTGCCAGCACTGAAAGCTGTTGCTAGCCAGCACCCTTCCTTGGAAGTGCTTTTGTAGGCCTAAGAACACTGGGGCTCTGGGCTTCTCTAGCCACCTCATCTTCTGCTCATCCTCTCGCGCACTCTAAAGAGAGCTCAGGTGAGAAATTGCAAACGTCGAGCAATTGCTCAGAGATGAAAAGTGCCAGCACTGAAAGCTGTTGCTAGCCAGCACCCTTCCTTGGAAGCGCTTTCACAGGCGCTGTAACACTGGGGCTTTGCGCTTCTCTACCCACCAAACGTCACGGTCATTCTCTTTCCGTCTCGTAGACACGAGCTGAGAAATTGCAAACGTCGAGCAATTGCTCAGAGATGAAAAGTGCCAGCACTGAAAGCTCTTGCTAGCCAGTACCCTTCCTTGGAAGCGCTTTCACAGGCACAGTAACACTGGGGCTTTGCGCTTCTCTAGCCACCGAACGTCACGGTCACTATCTCTCCGTCTCGTAGACACGAGCTGAGAAATTGCAAACGTCGAGCAATTGCTCAGAGATGAAAAGTGCCAGCACTGGAAGCTGTTGCTAGCCAGCACCCTTCCTTGGAAGCGCTTTTGTAGGCCTAAGAACACTGGGGCTCTGGGCTTCTCTAGCCACCTCATCTTCTGCTCATCCTCTCGCGCACTCTAAAGAGAGCTCAGGTGAGAAATTGCAAACGTCGAGCAATTGCTCAGAGATGAAAAGTGCCAGCACTGAAAGCTGTTGCTAGCCAGCACCCTTCCTTGGAAGCGCTTTCACAGGCGCAGCAACACTGGGGCTTTGCGCTTCTCTACCCACCAAACGTCACGGTCCTTCTCTTTCCGTCTCGTAGACACGAGCTGAGAAATTGCAAACGTTGAGCAATTGCTCAGAGATGAAAAGTGCCAGCACTGAAAGCTGTTGCTAGCCAGCACCCTTCCTTGGAAGCAGTTTTGTAGGCCTAAGAACACTGGGGCTCTGGGCTTCTCTAGCCACCTAATCTTCTGCTCATCCTCTCGCGCACTCTAAAGAGAGCTCAGGTGAGAAATTGCAAACGTCGAGCAATTGCTCAGAGATGAAAAGTGCCAGCACTGAAAGCTGTTGCTAGCCAGCACCCTTCCTTGGAAGCGCTTTCACAGGCGCAGTAACACTGGGGCTTTGTGCTTCTCTAGCCACCAAACGTCACGGTCAATATCTCTCCGTCTCGTAGACACGAGCTGAGAAATTGCAAACGTCGAGCAATTGCTCAGAGAGGAAAAGTGCCAGCACTGAAAGCTGTTGCTAGCCAGCACCCTTCCTTGGAAGCGCTTTTGTAGGCCTAAGAACACTGGGGCTCTGGGCTTCTCTAGCCACCTCATCTTCTGCTCATCCTCTCGCGCACTCTGAAGAGAGCTCAGGTGAGAAATTGCAAACGTCGAGCAATTGCTCAGAGATGAAAAGTGCCAGCACTGAAAGCTGTTGCTAGCCAGCACCCTTCCTTGGAAGCGCTTTTGTAGGCCTAAGAACACTGGGGCTCTGGGCTTCTCTAGCCACCTCATCTTCTGCTCATCCTCTCGCGCACTCTAAAGAGAGCTCAGGTGAGAAATTGCAAACGTCGAGCAATTGCTCAGAGATGAAAAGTGCCAGCACTGAAAGCTCTTGCTAGCCAGCACCCTTCCTTGGAAGCGCTTTCACAGGCGCAGCAACACTGGGGCTTTGCGCTTCTCTACCCACCAAACGTCACGGTCCTTCTCTTTCCGTCTCGTAGACACGAGCTGAGAAATTGCAAACGTCGAGCAATTGCTCAGAGAGGAAAAGTGCCAGCAATGAAAGCTGTTGCTAGCCAGCACCCTTCCTTGGAAGTGCTTTTGTAGGCCTAAGAACACTGGGGCTCTGGGCTTCTCTAGCCACCTCATCTTCTGCTCACCCTCTCGCGCACTCTGAAGAGAGCTCAGGTGAGAAATTGCAAACGTCGAGCAATTGCTCAGAGATGAAAAGTGCCAGCAATGAAAGCTGTTGCTAGCCAGCACCCTTCCTTGGAAGCGCTTTTGTAGGCCTAAGAACACTGGGGCTCTGGGCTTCTCTAGCCACCTCATCTTCTGCTCATCCTCTCGCGCACTCTAAAGAGACCTCAGGTGAGAAATTGCAAACGTCGAGCAATTGCTCAGAGATGAAAAGTGCCAGCACTGAAAGCTGTTGCTAGCCAGCACCCTTCCTTGGAAGCGCTTTCACAGGCGCAGCAACACTGGGGCTTTGCGCTTCTCTACTCACCAAACGTCATGGTCCTTCTCTTTGCATCTCGTAGACACGAGCTGAGAAATTGCAAACGTCGAGCAATTGCTCAGAGATGAAAAGTGCCAGCACTGAAAGCTGTTGCTAGCCAGCACCCTTCCTTGGAAGCGCTTTTGTAGGCCTAAGAACACTGGGGCTCTGGGCTTCTCTAGCCACCTCATCTTCTGCTCATCCTCTCGCGCACTCTGAAGAGAGCTCAGGGGAGAAATTTCAAACGTCGAGCAATTGCTCAGAGATGAAAAGTGCCAGCACTGAAAGCTGTTGCTAGCCAGCACCCTTCCTTGGAAGCGCTTTCACAGGCGCAGTAACACTGGGGCTTTGCGCTTCTCTAGCCACCAAACGTCACGGTCCTTCTCTTTCCGTCTCGTAGACACGAGCTGAGAAATTGCTAAAGTCGAGCAATTGCTCAGAGATGAAAAGTGCCAGCACTGAAAGCTGTTGCTAGCCAGCACCCTTCCTTGGAAGCGCTTTTGTAGGCCTAAGAACACTGGGGCTCTGGGCTTCTTTAGCCACCTAATATTCTGCTCATCCTCTCGCGCACTCTAAAGAGAGCTCAGGTGAGAAATTGCAAACGACGAGCAATTGCTCAGAGATGAAAAGTGCCAGCACTGAAAGCTGTTGCTAGCCAGCACCCTTCCTTGGAAGCGCTTTTGTAGGCCTAAGAACACTGGGGCTCTGGGCTTCTTTAGCCACCTCATCTTCTGCTCATCCTCTCGCGCACTCTGAAGAGAGCTCAGGGGAGAAATTGCAAACGTCGAGCAATTGCTCAGAGATGAAAAGTGCCAGCACTGAAAGCTGTTGCTAGCTAGCACCCTTCCTTGGAAGCGCTTTCACAGGCGCAGCAACACTGGGGCTTTGCGCTTCTCTACCCACCAAACGTCACGGTCATTCTCTTTCCGTCTCGTAGACACGAGCTGAGAAATTGCAAACGTCGATCAATTGCTCAGAGATGAAAAGTGCCAGCACTGAAAGCTGTTGCTAGCCAGCACCCTTCCTTGGAAGCGCTTTCACAGGCACAGTAACACTGGGGCTTTGCGCTTCTCTAGCCACCAAACGTCACGTTCACTAAATCTCCGTCTCGTAGACACGAGCTGAGAAATTGCAAACGTCGAGCAATTGCTCAGAGATGAAAAGTGCCAGCACTGGAAGCTGTTGCTAGCCAGCACCCTTCCTTGGAAGCGCTTTTGTAGGCCTAAGAACACTGGGGCTCTGGGCTTCTCTAGCCACCTCATCTTCTGCTCATCCTCTCGCGCACTCTAAAGAGAGCTCAGGTGACAAATTGCAAACGTCGAGCAATTGCTCAGAGATGAAAAGTGCCAGCACTGAAAGCTGTTGCTAGCCAGCACCCTTCCTTGGAAGCGCTTTTGTAGGCCTAAGAACACTGGGGCTCTGGGCTTCTCTAGCCACCTCATCTTCTGCTCATCCTCTCGCGCACTCTAAAGAGAGCTCAGGTGAGAAATTGCAAACGTCGAGCAATTGCTCAGAGATGAAAAGTGCCAGCACTGAAAGCTGTTGCTAGCCAGCACCCGTCCTTGGAAGCGCTTTCACAGGCGCAGTAACACTGGGGCTTTGCGCTTCTCTAGCCACCAAACGTCACGGTCCTTCTCTTTCCGTCTCGTAGACACGAGCTGAGAAATTGCAAACGTCGATCAATTGCTCAGAGATGAAAAGTGCCAGCACTGAAAGCTGTTGCTAGCCAGCACCCTTCCTTGGAAGCGCTTTCACAGGCGCAGTAACACTGGGGCTTTGCGCTTCTCTAGCCATCAAAAGTCACGGTCACTATCTCTCCGTCTCGTAGACACGAGCTGAGAAATTGCAAACGTCGAGCAATTGCTCAGAGATGAAAAGTGCCAGCACTGAAAGCTCTTGCTAGCCAGCACCCTTCCTTGGAAGCGCTTTCACAGGCGCAGCAACACTGGGGCTTTGCGCTTCTCTACCCACCAAACGTCACGGTCATTCTCTTTCCGTCTCGTAGACACGAGCTGAGAAATTGCAAACGTTGAGCAATTGCTCAGAGATGAAAAGTGCCAGCAATGAAAGCTGTTGCTAGCCAGCACCCTTCCTTGGAAGCGCTTTTGTAGGCCTAAGAACACTGGGGCTCTGGGCTTCTCTAGCCACCTCATCTTCTGCTCATCCTCTCGCGCACTCTGAAGAGAGCTCAGGGGAGAAATTGCAAACGTCGAGCAATTGCTCAGAGATGAAAAGTGCCAGCACTGAAAGCTGTTGCTAGCCAGCACCCTTCCTTGGAAGCACTTTCACAGGCACAGTAACACTGGGGCTTTGCGCTTCTCTAGCCACCAAACGTCACGGTCACTATCTCTCCGTCTCGTAGACACGAGCTGAGAAATTGCAAACGTCGAGCAATTGCTCAGAGATGAAAAGTGCCAGCACTGAAAGCTGTTGCTAGCCAGCACCCTTCCTTGGAAGCGCTTTTGTAGGCCTAAGAACACTGGGGCTCTGGGCTTCTCTAGCCACCTACTCTTCTGCTCATCCTCTCGCGCACTCTGAAGAGAGCTCAGGTGAGAAATTGCAAACGTCGAGCAATTGCTCAGAGATGAAAAGTGCCAGCACTGAAAGCTCTTGCTAGCCAGCACCCTTCCTTGGAAGCGCTTTCACAGGCGCAGTAACACTGGGGCTTTGCGATTCTCTACCCACCAAACGTCACGGTCCTTCTCTTTCCGTCTCGTAGACACGAGCTGAGAAATTGCAAACGTCGAGCAATTGCTCAGAGATGAAAAGTGCCAGCACTGAAAGCTGTTGCTAGCCAGCACCCTTCCTTGGAAGCGCTTTTGTAGGCCTAAGAAGACTGGGGCTCTGGGCTTCTCTAGCCACCTAATCTTGTGCTCATCCTCTCGCGCACTCTAAAGAGAGCTCAGGGGAGAAATTGCAAACGTCGAGCAATTGCTCAGAGATGAAAAGTGCCAGCAGTGGAAGCTGTTGCTAGCCAGCACCCTTCCTTGGAAGCGCTTTTGTAGGCCTAAGAACAGTGGGGCTCTGGGCTTCTCTAGCCACCTAATCTTCTGCTCATCCTCTCACGCACTCTAAAGAGAGCTCAGGTGAGAAATTGCAAACGTCCAGCAATTGCTCAGAGAGGAAAAGTGCCAGCACTGAAAGCTGTTGCTAGCCAGCACCCTTCCTTGGAAGCGCTTTCACAGGCAGAGCAACACTGGGGCTTTGCGCTTCTCTACCCACCAAACGTCACGGTCCTTCTCTTTCCGTCTCGTAGACACGAGCTGAGAAATTGCAAATGTCCAGCAATTGCTCAGAGATGAAAAGTGCCAGCACTGAAAGCTGTTGCTAGCCAGCACCCTTCCTTGGAAGCGCTTTTGTAGGCCTAAGCACACTGGGGCTCTGGGCTTCTTTAGCCACCTCATCTTCTGCTCATCCTCTCGCGCACTCTGAAGAGAGCTCAGGGGAGAAATTGCAAACGTCGAGCAATTGCTCAGAGATGAAAAGTGCCAGCACTGAAAGCTGTTGCTAGCCAGCACCCTTCCTTGGAAGCGCTTTTGTAGGCCTAAGAACACTGGGGCTCTGGGCTTCTCTAGCCACCTCATCTTCTGCTCACCCTCTCGCGCACTCTGAAGAGAGCTCAGGTGAGAAATTGCAAACGTCGAGCAATTGCTCAGAGATGAAAAGTGCCAGCACTGAAAGCTGTTGCTAGCCAGCAGCCTTCCTTGCAAGCGCTTTTGTAGCCCTTAGAACACTGGGGCTCTGGGCTTCTCTAGCCACCTCATCTTCTGCTCATCCTCTCGCGCACTCTGAAGAGAGCTCAGGTGACAAATTGCAAACGTCGAGCAATTGCTCAGAGATGAAAAGTGCCAGCACTGAAAGCTGTTGCTAGCCAGCCCCCTTCCTTGGAAGCGCTTTCACAGGCGCAGCAACACTGGGGCTTTGCGCTTCTCTACTCACCAAACGTCACGGTCCTTCTCTTTCCGTCTCGTAGACACGAGCTGAGAAATTGCAAATGTCCAGCAATTGCTCAGAGATGAAAAGTGCCAGCACTGAAAGCTGTTGCTAGCCAGCACCCTTCCTTGGAAGCGCTTTTGTAGGCCTAAGCACACTGGGGCTCTGGGCTTCTTTAGCCACCTCATCTTCTGCTCATCCTCTCGCGCACTCTGAAGAGAGCTCAGGGGAGAAATTGCAAACGTCGAGCAATTGCTCAGAGATGAAAAGTGCCAGCACTGAAAGCTGTTGCTAGCCAGCACCCTTCCTTGGAAGCGCTTTCACAGGCGCAGCAACACTGGGGCTTTGCGCTTCTCTAGCCACCAAACGTCACGGTCCTTCTCTTTCCGTCTCGTAGACACGAGCTGAGAAATTGCAAACGTCGAGCAATTGCTCAGAGATGAAAAGTGCCAGCACTGAAAGCTGTTGCTAGCCAGCACCCTTCCTTGGAAGCGCTTTCACAGGCGCAGTAACACTGGGGCTTTGCGCTTCTCTAGCCATCAAAAGTCACGGTCACTATCTCTCCGTCTCGTAGACACGAGCTGAGAAATTGCAAACGTCGAGCAATTGCTCAGAGAGGAAAAGTGCCAGCACTGAAAGCTGTTGCTAGCCAGCACCCTTCCTTGGAAGCGCTTTTGTAGGCCTAATAACACTGGGGCTCTGGGCTTCTCTAGCCACCTCATCTTCTGCTCATCCTCTCGTGCACTCTAAAGAGAGCTCAGGTGAGAAATTGCAAACGTTGAGCAATTGCTCAGAGATGAAAAGTGCCAGCACTGAAAGCTGTTGCTAGCCAGCACCCTTCCTTGGAAGCGCTTTCACAGGCGCAGCAACACTGGGGCTTTGCGCTTCTCTACCCACCAAACGTCACGGTCCTTCTCTTTCCGTCTCGTAGACACGAGCTGAGAAATTGCAAACGTCGAGCAATTGCTCAGAGAGGAAAAGTGCCAGCACTGGAAGCTGTTGCTAGCCAGCAGCCTTCCTTGGAAGCGCTTTGGTAGCCCTAAGCACACTGGGGCTCTGGGCTTCTCTAGACACCTTATCTTCTGCTCATCCTTTCGTGCACTCTAAAGAGAGCTCAGGGGAGAAATTGCAAACGTCGAGCAATTGCTCAGAGATGAAAAGTGCCAGCACTGAAAGCTGTTGCTAGCCAGCACCCTTCCTTGGAAGCGCTTTCACAGGCGCAGTAACACTGGGGCTTTGCGCTTCTCTACCCACCAAACGTCACGGTCACTATCTCTCCATCTCGTAGACACGAGCTGAGAAATTGCAAACGTCGAGCAATTGCTCAGAGAGGAAAAGTGCCAGCACTGAAAGCTGTTGCTAGCCAGCACCCTTCCTTGGAAGTGCTTTTGTAGGCCTAAGAACAGTGGGGCTCTGGGCTTCTCTAGCCACCTCATCTTCTGCTCATCCTCTCGCGCACTCTAAAGAGAGCTCAGGGGAGAAATTGCAAACGTCGAGCAATTGCTCAGAGATGAAAAGTGCCAGCACTGAAAGCTCTTGCTAGCCAGCACCCTTCCTTGGAAGCGCTTTCACAGGCGCAGTAACACTGGGGCTTTGCGCTTCTCTACCCACCAAACGTCACGGTCCTTCTCTTTCCGTCTCGTAGACACGAGCTGAGAAATTGCAAACGTCGAGCAATTGCTCAGAGATGAAAAGTGCCAGCACTGAAAGCTGTTGCTAGCCAGCACCCTTCCTTGGAAGTGCTTTTGTAGGCCTAAGAACACTGGGGCTCTGGGCTTCTCTAGCCACCTCATCTTCTGCTCATCCTCTCGCGCACTCTAAAGAGAGCTCAGGTGAGAAATTGCAAACGTCGAGCAATTGCTCAGAGAGGAAAAGTGCCAGCACTGAAAGCTGTTGCTAGCCAGCACCCTTCCTTGGAAGCGCTTTTGTAGGCCTAAGAACACTGGGGCTCTGGGCTTCTCTAGACACCTCATCTTCTGCTCATCCTCTCGCGCACTCTGAAGAGAGCTCAGGGGAGAAATTGCAAACGTTGAGCAATTGCTCAGAGATGAAAAGTGCCAGCACTGAAAGCTGTTGCTAGCCAGCACCCTTCCTTGGAAGCGCTTTCACAGGCGCAGTAACACTGGGGCTTTGCGCTTCTCTAGCCACCAAACGTCACGGTCCTTCTCTTTCCGTCTCGTAGACAAGAGCTGAGAAATTGCAAACGTCGAGCAATTGCTCAGAGATGAAAAGTGCCAGCACTGAAAGCTGTTGCTAGCCAGCACCCTTCCTTGGAAGCGCTTTTGTAGGCCTAAGAACACTGGGGCTCTGGGCTTCTCTAGCCACCTAATCTTCTGCTCATCCTCTCGCGCACTCTGAAGAGAGCTCAGGGGAGAAATTGCAAACGTCGAGCAATTGCTCAGAGATGAAAAGTGCCAGCACTGAAAGCTCTTGCTAGCCAGCACCCTTCCTTGGAAGCGCTTCTGTAGCCCTTAGAACACTGGGGCTCTGGGCTTCTCTAGCCACCAAAAGTCACGGTCACTATCTCTCCATCTCGTAGACACGAGCTGAGAAATTGCAAACGTCGAGCAATTGCTCAGAGATGAAAAGTGCCAGCACTGAAAGCTGTTGCTAGCCAGCACCCTTCCTTGGAAGCGCTTTCACAGGCGCAGTAACACTGGGGCTTTGCGCTTCTCTAGCCACCAAACGTCACGGTCCTTCTCTTTCCGTCTCGTAGAGACGAGCTGAGAAATTGCAAACGTCGAGCAATTGCTCAGAGATGAAAAGTGCCAGCACTGAAAGCTGTTGCTAGCCAGCCCCCTTCCTTGGAAGCGCTTTTGTAGGCCTAAGAACACTGGGGCTCTGGGCTTCTCTAGCCACCTCATCTTCTGCTCATCCTCTCGCGCACTCTAAAGAGAGCTCAGGTGAGAAATTGCAAACGTCGAGCAATTGCTCAGAGATGAAAAGTGCCAGCACTGAAAGCTGTTGCTAGCCAGCACCCTTCCTTGGAAGCGCTTTTGTAGGCCTAAGAACACTGGGGCTCTGGGCTTCTCTAGCCACCTCATCTTCTGCTCATCCTCTCGCGCACTCTGAAGAGAGCTCAGGGGAGAAATTGCAAACGTCGAGCAATTGCTCAGAGATGAAAAGTGCCAGCACTGAAAGCTGTTGCTAGCCAGCACCCTTCCTTGGAAGCGCTTTCACAGGCGCAGTAACACTGGGGCTTTGCGCTTCTCTAGCCACCAAACGTCACGGTCCTTCTCTTTCCGTCTCCTAGACACGAGCTGAGAAATTGCAAACGTCGAGCAATTGCTCAGAGATGAAAAGTGCCAGCACTGAAAGCTGTTGCTAGCCAGCACCCTTCCTTGGAAGCGCTTTTGTAGGCCTAAGAACAGTGGGGCTCTGGCCTTCTTTAGCCACCTCATCTTCTGCTCATCCTCTCGCGCACTCTGAAGAGAGCTCAGGGGAGAAATTGCAAACGTCGAGCAATTGCTCAGAGATGAAAAGTGCCAGCACTGAAAGCTGTTGCTAGCCAGCACCCTTCCTTGGAAGCGCTTCTGTAGCCCTTAGAACACTGGGGCTCTGGGCTTCTCTAGCCACCAAAAGTCACGGTCACTATCTCTCCATCTCGTAGACACGAGCTGAGAAATTGCAAACGTCAAGCAATTGCTCAGAGATGAAAAGTGCCAGCACTGAAAGCTGTTGCTAGCCAGCACCCTTCCTTGGAAGCGCTTTCACAGGCGCTGTAACACTGGGGCTTTGCGCTTCTCTAGCCACCAAACGTCACGGTCATTCTCTTTCCGTCTCGTAGACACGAGCTGAGAAATTGCAAACGTCGAGCAATTGCTCAGAGAGGAAAAGTGCCAGCACTGAAAGCTGTTGCTAGCCAGCACCCTTCCTTGGAAGCGCTTTTGTAGGCCTAAGAACAGTGGGGCTCTGGGCTTCTCTAGCCACCTCATCTTCTGCTCATCCTCTCGCGCACTCTAAAGAGAGCTCAGGGGAGAAATTGCAAACGTCGAGCAATTGCTCAGAGATGAAAAGTGCCAGCACTGAAAGCTGTTGCTAGCCAGCACCCTTCCTTGGAAGCGCTTTCACAGGCGCAGTAACACTGGGGCTTTGCGCTTCTCTACCCACCAAACGTCACGGTCCTTCTCTTTCCGTCTCGTAGACACGAGCTGAGAAATTGCAAACGTCGAGCAATTGCTCAGAGATGAAAAGTGCCAGCACTGAAAGCTGTTGCTAGCCAGCACCCTTCCTTGGAAGTGCTTTTGTAGCCCTAAGAACACTGGGGCTCTGGGCTTCTCTAGCCACCTCATCTTCTGCTCATCCTCTCGCGCACTCTAAAGAGAGCTCAGGTGAGAAATTGCAAACGTCGAGCAATTGCTCAGAGATGAAAAGTGCCAGCACTGAAAGCTGTTGCTAGCCAGCACCCTTCCTTGGAAGCGCTTTTGTAGGCCTAAGAACACTGGGGCTCTGGGCTTCTCTAGACACCTCATCTTCTGCTCATCCTCTCGCGCACTCTGAAGAGAGCTCAGGGGAGAAATTGCAAACGTCGATCAATTGCTCAGAGATGAAAAGTGCCAGCACTGAAAGCTCTTGCTAGCCAGCACCCTTCCTTGGAAGCGCTTTCACAGGCGCAGTAACACTGGGGCTTTGCGCTTCTCTAGCCACCAAACGTCACGGTCCTTCTCTTTCCGTCTCGTAGACAAGAGCTGAGAAATTGCAAACGTCGAGCAATTGCTCAGAGATGAAAAGTGCCAGCACTGAAAGCTGTTGCTAGCCAGCACCCTTCCTTGGAAGCGCTTTTGTAGGCCTAAGAACACTGGGGCTCTGGGCTTCTCTAGCCACCTAATCTTCTGCTCATCCTCTCGCGCACTCTGAAGAGAGCTCAGGGGAGAAATTGCAAACGTCGAGCAATTGCTCAGAGATGAAAAGTGCCAGCACTGAAAGCTCTTGCTAGCCAGCACCCTTCCTTGGAAGCGCTTCTGTAGCCCTTAGAACACTGGGGCTCTGGGCTTCTCTAGCCACCAAAAGTCACGGTCACTATCTCTCCATCTCGTAGACACGAGCTGAGAAATTGCAAACGTCGAGCAATTGCTCAGAGATGAAAAGTGCCAGCACTGAAAGCTGTTGCTAGCCAGCACCCTTCCTTGGAAGCGCTTTCACAGGCGCAGTAACACTGGGGCTTTGCGCTTCTCTAGCCACCAAACGTCACGGTCCTTCTCTTTCCGTCTCGTAGAGACGAGCTGAGAAATTGCAAACGTCGAGCAATTGCTCAGAGATGAAAAGTGCCAGCACTGAAAGCTGTTGCTAGCCAGCCCCCTTCCTTGGAAGCGCTTTTGTAGGCCTAAGAACAGTGGGGCTCTGGGCTTCTCTAGCCACCTCATCTTCTGCTCATCCTCTCGCGCACTCTAAAGAGAGCTCAGGTGAGAAATTGCAAACGTCGAGCAATTGCTCAGAGATGAAAAGTGCCAGCACTGAAAGCTGTTGCTAGCCAGCACCCTTCCTTGGAAGCGCTTTTGTAGGCCTAAGAACACTGGGGCTCTGGGCTTCTCTAGCCACCTCATCTTCTGCTCATCCTCTCGCGCACTCTGAAGAGAGCTCAGGGGAGAAATTGCAAACGTCGAGCAATTGCTCAGAGATGAAAAGTGCCAGCACTGAAAGCTGTTGCTAGCCAGCACCCTTCCTTGGAAGCGCTTTCACAGGCGCAGTAACACTGGGGCTTTGCGCTTCTCTAGCCACCAAACGTCACGGTCCTTCTCTTTCCGTCTCCTAGACACGAGCTGAGAAATTGCAAACGTCGAGCAATTGCTCAGAGATGAAAAGTGCCAGCACTGAAAGCTGTTGCTAGCCAGCACCCTTCCTTGGAAGCGCTTTTGTAGGCCTAAGAACAGTGGGGCTCTGGCCTTCTTTAGCCACCTCATCTTCTGCTCATCCTCTCGCGCACTCTGAAGAGAGCTCAGGGGAGAAATTGCAAACGTCGAGCAATTGCTCAGAGATGAAAAGTGCCAGCACTGAAAGCTGTTGCTAGCCAGCACCCTTCCTTGGAAGCGCTTCTGTAGCCCTTAGAACACTGGGGCTCTGGGCTTCTCTAGCCACCAAAAGTCACGGTCACTATCTCTCCATCTCGTAGACACGAGCTGAGAAATTGCAAACGTCAAGCAATTGCTCAGAGATGAAAAGTGCCAGCACTGAAAGCTGTTGCTAGCCAGCACCCTTCCTTGGAAGCGCTTTCACAGGCGCTGTAACACTGGGGCTTTGCGCTTCTCTAGCCACCAAACGTCACGGTCATTCTCTTTCCGTCTCGTAGACACGAGCTGAGAAATTGCAAACGTCGAGCAATTGCTCAGAGAGGAAAAGTGCCAGCACTGAAAGCTGTTGCTAGCCAGCACCCTTCCTTGGAAGCGCTTTTGTAGGCCTAAGAACAGTGGGGCTCTGGGCTTCTCTAGCCACCTCATCTTCTGCTCATCCTCTCGCGCACTCTAAAGAGAGCTCAGGGGAGAAATTGCAAACGTCGAGCAATTGCTCAGAGATGAAAAGTGCCAGCACTGAAAGCTGTTGCTAGCCAGCACCCTTCCTTGGAAGCGCTTTCACAGGCGCAGTAACACTGGGGCTTTGCGCTTCTCTACCCACCAAACGTCACGGTCCTTCTCTTTCCGTCTCGTAGACACGAGCTGAGAAATTGCAAACGTCGAGCAATTGCTCAGAGATGAAAAGTGCCAGCACTGAAAGCTGTTGCTAGCCAGCACCCTTCCTTGGAAGTGCTTTTGTAGGCCTAAGAACACTGGGGCTCTGGGCTTCTCTAGCCACCTCATCTTCTGCTCATCCTCTCGCGCACTCTAAAGAGAGCTCAGGTGAGAAATTGCAAACGTCGAGCAATTGCTCAGAGATGAAAAGTGCCAGCACTGAAAGCTGTTGCTAGCCAGCACCCTTCCTTGGAAGCGCTTTTGTAGGCCTAAGAACACTGGGGCTCTGGGCTTCTCTAGACACCTCATCTTCTGCTCATCCTCTCGCGCACTCTGAAGAGAGCTCAGGGGAGAAATTGCAAACGTCGATCAATTGCTCAGAGATGAAAAGTGCCAGCACTGAAAGCTCTTGCTAGCCAGCACCCTTCCTTGGAAGCGCTTTCACAGGCGCAGTAACACTGGGGCTTTGCGCTTCTCTAGCCACCAAACGTCACGGTCCTTCTCTTTCCGTCTCGTAGACAAGAGCTGAGAAATTGCAAACGTCGAGCAATTGCTCAGAGATGAAAAGTGCCAGCACTGAAAGCTGTTGCTAGCCAGCACCCTTCCTTGGAAGCGCTTTTGTAGGCCTAAGAACACTGGGGCTCTGGGCTTCTCTAGCCACCTCATCTTCTGCTCATCCTCTCGCGCACTCTGAAGAGAGCTCAGGGGAGAAATTGCAAACGTCGAGCAATTGCTCAGAGATGAAAAGTGCCAGCACTGAAAGCTCTTGCTAGCCAGCACCCTTCCTTGGAAGCGCTTCTGTAGCCCTTAGAACACTGGGGCTCTGGGCTTCTCTAGCCACCAAAAGTCACGGTCACTATCTCTCCATCTCGTAGACACGAGCTGAGAAATTGCAAACGTCGAGCAATTGCTCAGAGATGAAAAGTGCCAGCACTGAAAGCTGTTGCTAGCCAGCACCCTTCCTTGGAAGCGCTTTCACAGGCGCAGTAACACTGGGGCTTTGCGCTTCTCTAGCCACCAAACGTCACGGTCCTTCTCTTTCCGTCTCGTAGAGACGAGCTGAGAAATTGCAAACGTCGAGCAATTGCTCAGAGATGAAAAGTGCCAGCACTGAAAGCTGTTGCTAGCCAGCCCCCTCCTTGGAAGCGCTTTTGTAGGCCTAAGAACAGTGGGGCTCTGGGCTTCTCTAGCCACCTCATCTTCTGCTCATCCTCTCGCGCACTCTAAAGAGAGCTCAGGTGAGAAATTGCAAACGTCGAGCAATTGCTCAGAGATGAAAAGTGCCAGCACTGAAAGCTGTTGCTAGCCAGCACCCTTCCTTGGAAGCGCTTTCACAGGCGCAGTAACACTGGGGCTTTGCGCTTCTCTACCCACCAAACGTCACGGTCCTTCTCTTTCCGTCTCGTAGACACGAGCTGAGAAATTGCAAACGTCGAGCAATTGCTCAGAGATGAAAAGTGCCAGCACTGAAAGCTGTTGCTAGCCAGCACCCTTCCTTGGAAGTGCTTTTGTAGGCCTAAGAACACTGGGGCTCTGGGCTTCTCTAGCCACCTCATCTTCTGCTCATCCTCTCGCGCACTCTAAAGAGAGCTCAGGTGAGAAATTGCAAACGTCGAGCAATTGCTCAGAGATGAAAAGTGCCAGCACTGAAAGCTGTTGCTAGCCAGCACCCTTCCTTGGAAGCGCTTTCACAGGCGCAGTAACACTGGGGCTTTGCGCTTCTCTAGCCACCAAACGTCACGGTCCTTCTCTTTCCGTCTCGTAGACACGAGCTGAGAAATTGCAAACGTCGAGCAATTGCTCAGAGATGAAAAGTGCCAGCACTGAAAGCTCTTGCTAGCCAGTACCCTTCCTTGGAAGCGCTTTCACAGGCACAGTAACACTGGGGCTTTGCGCTTCTCTAGCCACCGAACGTCACGGTCACTATCTCTCCGTCTCGTAGACACGAGCTGAGAAATTGCAAACGTCGAGCAATTGCTCAGAGATGAAAAGTGCCAGCACTGGAAGCTGTTGCTAGCCAGCACCCTTCCTTGGAAGCGCTTTTGTAGGCCTAAGAACACTGGGGCTCTGGGCTTCTCTAGCCACCTCATCTTCTGCTCATCCTCTCGCGCACTCTAAAGAGAGCTCAGGTGAGAAATTGCAAACGTCGAGCAATTGCTCAGAGATGAAAAGTGCCAGCACTGAAAGCTGTTGCTAGCCAGCACCCTTCCTTGGAAGCGCTTTCACAGGCGCAGCAACACTGGGGCTTTGCGCTTCTCTACCCACCAAACGTCACGGTCCTTCTTTTTCCGTCTTGTAGACACGAGCTGAGAAATTGCAAACGTCGAGCAATTGCTCAGAGATGAAAAGTGCCAGCACTGAAAGCTGTTGCTAGCCAGCACCCTTCCTTGGAAGCAGTTTTGTAGGCCTAAGAACAGTGGGGCTCTGGCCTTCTCTAGCCACCTCATCTTCTGCTCATCCTCTCGCGCACTCTAAAGAGAGCTCAGGTGAGAAATTGCAAACGTCGAGCAATTGCTCAGAGATGAAAAGTGCCAGCACTGAAAGCTGTTGCTAGCCAGCACCCTTCCTTGGAAGCGCTTTCACAGGCACAGTAACACTGGGGCTTTGTGCTTCTCTAGCCACCAAACGTCACGGTCAATATCTCTCCGTCTCGTAGACACGAGCTGAGAAATTGCAAACGTCGAGCAATTGCTCAGAGATGAAAAGTGCCAGCACTGAAAGCTGTTGCTAGCCAGCACCCTTCCTTGGAAGCGCTTTCACAGGCGCAGTAACACTGGGGCTTTGCGCTTCTCTACCCACCAAACGTCACGGTCCTTCTCTTTCCGTCTCGTAGACACGAGCTGAGAAATTGCAAACGTCGAGCAATTGCTCGGAGAGGAAAAGTGCCAGCACTGAAAGCTGTTGCTAGCCAGCACCCTTCCTTGGAAGCGCTTTTGTAGGCCTAAGAAGACTGGGGCTCTGGGCTTCTCTAGCCACCTCATCTTCTGCTCATCCTCTCGCGCACTCTAAAGAGAGCTCAGGTGAGAAATTGCAAACGTCGAGCAATTGCTCAGAGATGAAAAGTGCCAACATTGAAAGCTGTTGCTAGCCAGCACCCTTCCTTGGAAGCGCTTTCACAGGCGCAGTAACACTGGGGCTTTGCGCTTCTCTACTCACCAAACGTCACGGTCCTTCTCTTTCCGTCTCGTAGACACGAGCTGAGAAATTGCAAACGTCGAGCAATTGCTCAGAGATGAAATGTGCCAGCACTGAAAGCTGTTGCTAGCCAGCACCCTTCCTTGGAAGCGCTTTCACAGGCGCAGCAACACTGGGGCTTTGCGCTTCTCTAGCCACCAAACGTCACGGTCCTTCTCTTTCCGTCTCCTAGACACGAGCTGAGAAATTGCAAACGTCGAGCAATTGCTCAGAGATGAAAAGTGCCAGCACTGAAAGCTGTTGCTAGCCAGCACCCTTCCTTGGAAGCGCTTTTGTAGGCCTAAGAACACTGGGGCTCTGGGCTTCTCTAGCCACCTCATCTTCTGCTCATCCTCTCGCGCACTCTAAAGAGAGCTCAGGTGAGAAATTGCAAACGTCGAGCAATTGCTCAGAGATGAAAAGTGCCAGCACTGAAAGCTGTTGCTAGCCAGCACCCTTCCTTGGAAGCGCTTTCACAGGCGCAGTAACACTGGGGCTTTGCGCTTCTCTACCCACCAAACGTCACGGTCCTTCTCTTTCCGTCTCGTAGACACGAGCTGAGAAATTGCAAACGTCGAGCAATTGCTCAGAGATGAAAAGTGCCAGCACTGAAAGCTGTTGCTAGCCAGCACCCTTCCTTGGAAGCGCTTTTGTAGGCCTAAGAAGACTGGGGCTCTGGGCTTCTCTAGCCACCTCATCTTCTGCTCATCCTCTCGCGCACTCTAAAGAGAGCTCAGGTGAGAAATTGCAAACGTCGAGCAATTGCTCAGAGATGAAAAGTGCCAGCACTGAAAGCTCTTGCTAGCCAGCACTCTTCCTTGGAAGCACTTTTGTAGGCCTAAGAACACTGGGGCTTTCCGCTTCTCTAGCCACCAAACGTCACGGTCATTCTCTTTCCGTCTCGTAGACACGAGCTGAGAAATTGCAAACGTCGAGCAATTGCTCAGAGATGAAAAGTGCCAGCACTGAAAGCTCTTGCTAGCCAGCACCCTTCCTTGGAAGCGCTTTTGTAGCCCTAAGCACACTGGGGCTCTGGGCTTCTCTAGCCACCTCATCTTCTGCTCATCCTCTCGCGCACTCTAAAGAGAGCTCAGGTGAGAAATTGCAAACGTCGATCAATTGCTCAGAGATGAAAAGTGCCAGCACTGAAAGCTGTTGCTAGCCAGCACCCTTCCTTGGAAGCACTTTTGTAGGCCTAATAACACTGGGGCTCTGGGCTTCTCTAGCCACCTCATCTTCTGCTCATCCTCTCGCGCACTCTAAAGAGAGCTCAGGTGAGAAATTGCAAACGTCGAGCAATTGCTCAGAGATGAAAAGTGCCAGCACTGAAAGCTGTTGCTAGCCAGCACCCTTCCTTGGAAGCGCTTTCACAGGCGCAGCAACACTGGGGCTTTGCGCTTCTCTACCCACCAAACGTCACAGTCATTCTCTTTCCGTCTCGTAGACACGAGCTGAGAAATTGCAAACGTTGAGCAATTGCTCAGAGATGAAAAGTGCCAGCACTGAAAGCTGTTGCTAGCCAGCACCCTTCCTTGGAAGCGCTTTCACAGGCGCAGCAACACTGGGGATTTGCGCTTCTCTAGCCACCAAACGTCACGGTCCTTCTCTTTCCGTCTCGTAGAGACGAGCTGAGAAATTGCAAACGTCGAGCAATTGCTCAGAGATGAAAAGTGCCAGCACTGAAAGCTGTTGCTAGCCAGCACCCTTCCTTGGAAGCGCTTTTGTAGGCCTAAGAACACTGGGGCTCTGGGCTTCTCTAGCCACCTCATCTTCTGCTCATCCTCTCGCGCACTCTGAAGAGAGCTCAGGTGAGAAATTGCAAAAGTCGAGCAATTGCTCAGAGATGAAAAGTGCCAGCACTGAAAGCTCTTGCTAGCCAGCACCCTTCCTTGGAAGCGCTTTCACAGGCGCAGTAACACTGGGGCTTTGCGCTTCTCTACCCACCAAACGTCACGTTCACTAACTCTCCGTCTCGTAGACACGAACTGAGAAATTGCAAACGTCGAGCAATTGCTCAGAGAGGAAAAGTGCCAGCACTGAAAGCTGTTGCTAGCCAGCACCCTTCCTTGGAAGCGCTTTGGTAGCCCTAAGCACACTGGGGCTCTGGGCTTCTCTACCCACCTACTCTTCTGCTCATCCTCTCGCACACTCTGAAGAGAGCTCAGGTGAGAAATTGCAAACGTCGAGCAATTGCTCAGAGATGAAAAGCGCCAGCACTGAAAGCTGTTGCTAGCCAGCACCCTTCCTTGGAAGCGCTTTCACAGGCGCAGCAACACTGGGGCTTTGCGCTTCTCTAGCCACCAAACGTCACGGTCCTTCTCTTTCCGTCTGGTAGACACGAGCTGAGAAATTGCAAACGTCGAGCAATTGCTCAGAGATGAAAAGTGCCAGCACTGAAAGCTGTTGCTAGCCAGCACCCTTCCTTGGAAGCGCTTTCACAGGCGCAGCAACACTGGGGCTTTGCGCTTCTCTAGCCACCAAACGTCACGGTCCTTCTCTTTCCGTCTCGTAGACACGAGCTAATAAATTGCAAACGTCGAGCAATTGCTCAGAGATGAAAAGTGCCAGCACTGAAAGCTGTTGCTAGCCAGCACCCTTCCTTGGAAGCGCTTTTGTAGGCCTAAGAACACTGGGGCTCTGGGCTTCTCTAGCCACCTCATCTTCTGCTCATCCTCTCGCGCACTCTAAAGAGAGCTCAGGTGAGAAATTGCAAACGTCGAGCAATTGCTCAGAGATGAAAAGTGCCAGCACTGAAAGCTCTTGCTAGCCAGCACCCTTCCTTGGAAGCGCTTTCACAGGCGCAGCAACACTGGGGCTTTGCGCTTCTCTAGCCACCAAACGTCACGGTCCTTCTCTTTCCGTCTCGTAGACACGAGCTGAGAAATTGCAAACGTCGAGCAATTGCTCAGAGATGAAAAGTGCCAGCACTGAAAGCTGTTGCTAGCCAGCACCCTTCCTTGGAAGCGCTTTAGTAGCCCTAAGAACAGTGGGGCTCTGGGCTTCTCTAGCCACCTCATCTTCTGCTCACCCTCTCGCGCACTCTGAAGAGAGCTCAGGTGAGAAATTGCAAACGTCGAGCAATTGCTCAGAGATGAAAAGTGCCAGCACTGAAAGCTGTTGCTAGCCAGCACCCTTCCTTGGAAGCGCTTTTGTAGGCCTAAGAACACTGGGGCTCTGGGCTTCTCTAGCCACCTCATCTTCTGCTCATCCTCTCGCGCACTCTAAAGAGAGCTCAGGTGAGAAATTGCAAACGTTGAGCAATTGCTCAGAGATGAAAAGTGCCAACACTGAAAGCTGTTGCTAGCCAGCACCCTTCCTTGGAAGCGCTTTCACAGGCGCAGCAACACTGGGGCTTTGCGCTTCTCTACTCACTAAAACGTCACGGTCCTTCTCTTTCCGTCTCGTAGACACGAGCTGAGAAATTGCAAACGTCGAGCAATTGCTCAGAGATGAAAAGTGCCAGCACTGAAAGCTGTTGCTAGCCAGCACCCTTCCTTGGAAGCGCTTTTGTAGGCCTAAGCACACTGGGGCTCTGGCCTTCTTTAGCCACCTCATCTTCTGCTCATCCTCTCGCGCACTCTGAAGAGAGCTCAGGGGAGAAATTGCAAACGTCGAGCAATTGCTCAGAGATGAAAAGTGCCAGCACTGAAAGCTGTTGCTAGCCAGCACCCTTCCTTGGAAGCGCTTTCACAGGCAGAGCAACACTGGGGATTTGCGCTTCTCTAGCCACCAAACGTCACGGTCCTTCTCTTTCCGTCTCGTAGACACGAGCTGAGAAATTGCAAACGTCGAGCAATTGCTCAGAGATGAAAAGTGCCAGCACTGAAAGCTCTTGCTAGCCAGCACCCTTCCTTGGAAGCGCTTTTGTAGGCCTAAGAACACTGGGGCTCTGGGCTTCTTTAGCCACCTCATCTTCTGCTCATCCTCTCGCGCACTCTGAAGAGAGCTCAGGTGAGAAATTGCAAACGTCGAGCAATTGCTCAGAGATGAAAAGTGCCAGCACTGAAAGCTGTTGCTAGCTAGCACCCTTCCTTGGAAGCGCTTTCACAGGCGCAGCAACACTGGGGCTTTGCGCTTCTCTACCCAACAAAACTCACGGTCCTTCTCTTTCCGTCTCGTAGACACGAGCTGAGAAATTGCAAACGTCGAGCAATTGCTCAGAGATGAAAAGTGCCAGCACTGAAAGCTGTTGCTAGCCAGCACCCTTCCTTGGAAGCGCTTTCACAGGCACAGTAACACTGGGGCTTTGCGCTTCTCTAGCCACCAAACGTCACGTTCACTATCTCTCCGTCTCGTAGACACGAGCTGAGAAATTGCAAACGTCGAGCAATTGCTCAGAGATGAAAAGTGCCAGCACTGGAAGCTGTTGCTAGCCAGCACCCTTCCTTGGAAGCGCTTTCACAGGCGCAGCAACACTGGGGCTTTGCGCTTCTCTAGCCACCAAACGTCACGGTCCTTCTCTTTCCGTCTCCTAGACACGAGCTGAGAAATTGCAAACGTCGAGCAATTGCTCAGAGATGAAAAGTGCCAGCACTGAAAGCTGTTGCTAGCCAGCACCCTTCCTTGGAAGCGCTTTTGTAGGCCTAAGAACACTGGGGCTCTGGGCTTCTCTAGCCACCTCATCTTCTGCTCATCCTCTCGCGCACTCTGAAGAGAGCTCAGGGGAGAAATTGCAAACGTCGAGCAATTGCTCAGAGATGAGAAGTGCCAGCACTGAAAGCTGTTGCTAGCCAGCACCCTTCCTTGGAAGCGCTTTCAGAGGCGCAGCAACACTGGGGCTTTGCGCTTCTCTAGCCATCAAAAGTCACGGTCACTATCTCTCCGTCTCGTAGACACGAGCTGAGAAATTGCAAACGTCGAGCAATTGCTCAGAGAGGAAAAGTGCCAGCAATGAAAGCTGTTGCTAGCCAGCCCCCTTCCTTGGAAGCGCTTTTGTAGGCCTAAGAACACTGGGGCTCTGGGCTTCTCTAGCCACCTCATCTTCTGCTCATCCTCTCGCGCACTCTGAAGAGAGCTCAGGTGAGAAATTGCAAACGTCGAGCAATTGCTCAGAGATGAAAAGTGCCAGCACTGAAAGCTGTTGCTAGCCAGCACCCTTCCTTGGAAGCACTTTCACAGGCACAGTAACACTGGGGCTTTGCGCTTCTCTACCCACCAAACGTCACGGTCACTATCTCTCCGTCTCGTAGACACGAGCTGAGAAATTGCAAACGTCGAGCAATTGCTCAGAGATGAAAAGTGCCAGCACTGGAAGCTGTTGCTAGCCAGCACCCTTCCTTGGAAGCGCTTTTGTAGGCCTAAGAACAGTGGGGCTCTGGGCTTCTCTAGCCACCTCATCTTCTGCTCATCCTCTCGCGAACTCTGAAGAGAGCTCAGGTGAGAAATTGCAAACGTTGAGCAATTGCTCAGAGATGAAAAGTGCCAGCACTGAAAGCTGTTGCTAGCCAGCACCCTTCCTTGGAAGCGCTTTCACAGGCGCAGCAACACTGGGGCTTTGCGCTTCTCTACCCACCAAACGTCACGGTCCTTCTCTTTCCGTCTCGTAGACACGAGCTGAGAAATTGCAAACGTCGAGCAATTGCTCAGAGATGAAAAGTGCCAGCACTGGAAGCTGTTGCTAGCCAGCACCCTTCCTTGGAAGCGCTTTTGTAGCCCTAAGAACACTGGGGCTCTGGGCTTCTCTAGCCACCTCATCTTCTGCTCATCCTCTCGCGAACTCTGAAGAGAGCTCAGGTGAGAAATTGCAAACGTCGAGCAATTGCTCAGAGATGAAAAGTGCCAGCACTGAAAGCTGTTGCTAGCCAGCACCCTTCCTTGGAAGCGCTTTCACAGGCGCAGCAACACTGGGGCTTTGCGCTTCTCTACCCACCAAACGTCACGGTCCTTCTCTTTCCATCTCGTAGACACGAGCTAATAAATTGCAAACGTCGAGCAATTGCTCAGAGATGAAAAGTGCCAGCAATGAAAGCTGTTGCTAGCCAGCACCCTTCCTTGGAAGTGCTTTTGTAGGCCTAAGAACACTGGGGCTCTGGGCTTCTCTAGCCACCTCATCTTCTGCTCACCCTCACGCGCACTCTGAAGAGAGCTCAGGTGAGAAATTGCAAACGTCGAGCAATTGCTCAGAGATGAAAAGTGCCAGCACTGAAAGCTGTTGCTAGCCAGCACCCTTCCTTGGAAGTGCTTTTGTAGGCCTAAGAAGACTGGGGCTCTGGGCTTCTCTAGCCACCTAATCTTCTGCTCATCCTCTCGCGCACTCTAAAGAGAGCTCAGGTGAGAAATTGCAAACGTTGAGCAATTGCTCAGAGATGAAAAGTGCCAACACTGAAAGCTGTTGCTAGCCAGCACCCTTCCTTGGAAGCGCTTTCACAGGCGCAGCAACACTGGGGCTTTGCGCTTCTCTACCCACCAAACGTCACGGTCCTTCTCTTTCCGTCTCGTAGACACGAGCTGAGAAATTGCAAACGTCGAGCAATTGCTCAGAGATGAAAAGTGCCAGCACTGAAAGCTGTTGCTAGCCAGCACCCTTCCTTGGAAGCGCTTTTGTAGGCCTAAGAACACTGGGGCTCTGGGCTTCTCTAGCCACCTAATCTTCTGCTCATCCTCTCGCGCACTCTGAAGAGAGCTCAGGTGAGAAATTGCAAACGTCGAGCAATTGCTCAGAGATGAAAAGTGCCAGCACTGAAAGCTGTTGCTAGCCAGCACCCTTCCTTGGAAGCGCTTTCACAGGCAGAGCAACACTGGGGATTTGCGCTTCTCTAGCCACCAAACGTCACGGTCCTTCTCTTTCCGTCTCGTAGACACGAGCTGAGAAATTGCAAACGTCGAGCAATTGCTCAGAGATGAAAAGTGCCAGCACTGAAAGCTGTTGCTAGCCAGCACCCTTCCTTGGAAGCGCTTTTGTAGGCCTAAGAACACTGGGGCTCTGGGCTTCTTTAGCCACCTAATCTTCTGCTCATCCTCTCGCGCACTCTAAAGAGAGCTCAGGTGAGAAATTGCAAACGTTGAGCAATTGCTCAGAGATGAAAAGTGCCAGCACTGAAAGCTGTTGCTAGCCAGCACCCTTCCTTGGAAGCGCTTTTGTAGGCCTAAGAACACTGGGGCTCTGGGCTTCTCTAGCCACCTCATCTTCTGCTCATCCTCTCGCGCACTCTGAAGAGAGCTCAGGGGAGAAATTGCAAACGTCGAGCAATTGCTCAGAGATGAAAAGTGCCAGCACTGAAAGCTGTTGCTAGCCAGCACCCTTCCTTGGAAGCGCTTTCACAGGCGCAGTAACACTTGGGCTTTGCGCTTCTCTAGCCACCAAACGTCACGGTCCTTCTCTTTCCGTCTCGTAGACACGAGCTGAGAAATTGCAAACGTCGAGCAATTGCTCAGAGATGAAAAGTGCCAGCACTGAAAGCTGTTGCTAGCCAGCACCCTTCCTTGGAAGCGCTTTCACAGGCGCAGTAACACTGGGGCTTTGCGCTTCTCTACCCACCAAACGTCACGGTCCTTCTCTTTCCGTCTCGTAGACACGAGCTGAGAAATTGCAAACGTCGAGCAATTGCTCAGAGAGGAAAAGTGCCAGCACTGAAAGCTGTTGCTAGCCAGCACCCTTCCTTGGAAGTGCTTTTGTAGGCCTAAGAACACTGGGGCTCTGGGCTGCTTTAGCCACCTCATCTTCTGCTCATCCTCTCGCGCACTCTGAAGAGAGCTCAGGGGAGAAATTGCAAACGTCGAGCAATTGCTCAGAGATGAAAAGTGCCAGCACTGAAAGCTGTTGCTAGCCAGCACCCTTCCTTGGAAGCGCTTTCACAGGCAGAGCAACACTGGGGCTTTGCGCTTCTCTACCCACCAAACGTCACGGTCCTTCTCTTTCCGTCTCGTAGACACGAGCTGAGAAATTGCAAACGTCGAGCAATTGCTCAGAGATGAAAAGTGCCAGCACTGAAAGCTGTTGCTAGCCAGCCCCCTTCCTTGGAAGCGCTTTTGTAGGCCTAAGAACACTGGGGCTCTGGGCTTCTTTAGCCACCTCATCTTCTGCTCATCCTCTCGCGCACTCTGAAGAGAGCTCAGGGGAGAAATTGCAAACGTCGAGCAATTGCTCAGAGATGAAAAGTGCCAGCACTGAAAGCTGTTGCTAGCCAGCACCCTTCCTTGGAAGCGCTTTCACAGGCGCAGTAACACTTGGGCTTTGCGCTTCTCTAGCCACCAAACGTCACGGTCCTTCTCTTTCCGTCTCGTAGACACGAGCTGAGAAATTGCAAACGTCGAGCAATTGCTCAGAGATGAAAAGTGCCAGCACTGAAAGCTGTTGCTAGCCAGCACCCTTCCTTGGAAGCGCTTTTGTAGGCCTAAGAACACTGGGGCTCTGGGCTTCTCTAGCCACCTCATCTTCTGCTCATCCTCTCGCGCACTCTAAAGAGAGCTCAGGTGAGAAATTGCAAATGTCCAGCAATTGCTCAGAGATGAAAAGTGCCAGCACTGAAAGCTGTTGCTAGCCAGCCCCCTTCCTTGGAAGCGCTTTTGTAGGCCTAAGAACACTGGGGCTCTGGGCTTCTCTAGCCACCTCATCTTCTGCTCATCCTCTCGCGCACTCTAAAGAGAGCTCAGGTTAGAAATTGCAAACGTCGAGCAATTGCTCAGAGATGAAAAGTGCCAGCACTGAAAGCTGTTGCTAGCCAGCACCCTTCCTTGGAAGCGCTTTCACAGGCGCAGTAACGCTGGGGCTTTGCGCTTCTCTAGCCATCAAAAGTCATGGTCACTATCTCTCCGTCTCGTAGACACGAGCTGAGAAATTGCAAACGTCGAGCAATTGCTCAGAGATGAAAAGTGCCAGCACTGAAAGCTGTTGCTAGCCAGCACCCTTCCTTGGAAGCGCTTTTGTAGGCCTAAGAACACTGGGGCTCTGGGCTTCTCTAGCCACCTCATCTTCTGCTCATCCTCTCGCGCACTCTGAAGAGAGCTCAGGGGAGAAATTGCAAACGTCGAGCAATTGCTCAGAGATGAAAAGTGCCAGCACTGAAAGCTGTTGCTAGCCAGCACCCTTCCTTGGAAGCGCTTTCACAGGCGCAGTAACACTTGGGCTTTGCGCTTCTCTAGCCACCAAACGTCACGGTCCTTCTCTTTCCGTCTCGTAGACACGAGCTGAGAAATTGCAAACGTCGAGCAATTGCTCAGAGATGAAAAGTGCCAGCACTGAAAGCTGTTGCTAGCCAGCACCCTTCCTTGGAAGCGCTTTCACAGGCGCAGTAACACTGGGGCTTTGCGCTTCTCTAGCCACCAAACGTCACGGTCCTTCTCTTTCCGTCCCGTAGACACGAGCTGAGAAATTGCAAACGTCGAGCAATTGCTCAGAGAGGAAAAGTGCCAGCACTGAAAGCTGTTGCTAGCCAGCACCCTTCCTTGGAAGTGCTTTTGTAGGCCTAAGAACACTGGGGCTCTGGGCTGCTTTAGCCACCTCATCTTCTGCTCATCCTCTCGCGCACTCTGAAGAGAGCTCAGGGGAGAAATTGCAAACGTCGAGCAATTGCTCAGAGATGAAAAGTGCCAGCACTGAAAGCTGTTGCTAGCCAGCACCCTTCCTTGGAAGCGCTTTCACAGGCAGAGCAACACTGGGGCTTTGCGCTTCTCTACCCACCAAACGTCACGGTCCTTCTCTTTCCGTCTCGTAGACACGAGCTGAGAAATTGCAAACGTCGAGCAATTGCTCAGAGATGAAAAGTGCCAGCACTGAAAGCTGTTGCTAGCCAGCACCCTTCCTTGGAAGCGCTTTTGTAGGCCTAAGAACACTGGGGCTCTGGGCTTCTTTAGCCACCTCATCTTCTGCTCATCCTCTCGCGCACTCTGAAGAGAGCTCAGGTGAGAAATTGCAAACGTCGAGCAATTGCTCAGAGATGAAAAGTGCCAGCACTGAAAGCTGTTGCTAGCCAGCACCCTTCCTTGGAAGCGCTTTCACAGGCGCAGTAACACTTGGGCTTTGCGCTTCTCTAGCCACCAAACGTCACGGTCATTCTCTTTCCGTCTCCTAGACACGAGCTGAGAAATTGCAAACGTCGAGCAATTGCTCAGAGATGAAAAGTGCCAGCACTGAAAGCTGTTGCTAGCCAGCACCCTTCCTTGGAAGCGCTTTCACAGGCGCAGTAACACTGGGGCTTTGCGCTTCTCTAGCCACCAAAAGTCACGGTCCTTCTCTTTCCGTCTCGTAGACACGAGCTGAGAAATTGCAAACGTCGAGCAATTGCTCAGAGATGAAAAGTGCCAGCACTGAAAGCTGTTGCTAGCCAGCACCCTTCCTTGGAAGCGCTTTTGTAGGCCTAAGAACACTGGGGCTCTGGGCTTCTCTAGCCACCTCATCTTCTGCTCATCCTCTCGCGCACTCTAAAGAGAGCTCAGGTGAGAAATTGCAAATGTCCAGCAATTGCTCAGAGATGAAAAGTGCCAGCACTGAAAGCTGTTGCTAGCCAGCCCCCTTCCTTGGAAGCGCTTTTGTAGGCCTAAGAACACTGGGGCTCTGGGCTTCTCTAGCCACCTCATCTTCTGCTCATCCTCTCGCGCACTCTAAAGAGAGCTCAGGTTAGAAATTGCAAACGTCGAGCAATTGCTCAGAGATGAAAAGTGCCAGCACTGAAAGCTGTTGCTAGCCAGCACCCTTCCTTGGAAGCGCTTTCACAGGCGCAGTAACACTGGGGCTTTGCGCTTCTCTAGCCACCAAAAGTCACGGTCCTTCTCTTTCCGTCTCGTAGACACGAGCTGAGGAATTGCAAACGTCGAGCAATTGCTCAGAGATGAAAAGTGCCAGCACTGAAAGCTGTTGCTAGCCAGCACCCTTCCTTGGAAGCGCTTTTGTAGGCCTAAGCACACTGGGGCTCTGGCCTTCTCTAGCCACCTCATCTTCTGCTCATCCTCTCGCGCACTCTGAAGAGAGCTCAGGTGAGAAATTGCAAACGTCGAGCAATTGCTCAGAGATGAAAAGTGCCAGCACTGAAAGCTCTTGCTAGCCAGCACCCTTCCTTGGAAGCGCTTCTGTAGCCCTTAGAACACTGGGGCTCTGGGCTTCGCTAGCCACCAAAAGTCACGGTCACTATCTCTCCGTCTCGTAGACACGAGCTGAGAAATTGCAAACGTCGAGCAATTGCTCAGAGATGAAAAGTGCCAGCACTGAAAGCTGTTGCTAGCCAGCACCCTTCCTTGGAAGCGCTTTCACAGGCGCAGTAACACTGGGGCTTTGCGCTTCTCTAGCCACCAAACGTCACGGTCATTCTCTTTCCGTCTCGTAGACACGAGCTGAGAAATTGCAAACGTCGATCAATTGCTCAGAGAGGAAAAGTGCCAGCACTGAAAGCTGTTGCTAGCCAGCACCCTTCCTTGGAAGCGCTTTTGTAGGCCTAAGAACAGTGGGGCTCTGGGCTTCTCTAGCCACCTAATCTTCTGCTCATCCTCTCGCGCACTCTAAAGAGAGCTCAGGTGAGAAATTGCAAACGTCGAGCAATTGCTCAGAGATGAAAAGTGCCAGCACTGAAAGCTGTTGCTAGCCAGCACCCTTCCTTGGAAGCGCTTTCACAGGCGCAGTAACACTGGGGCTTTGCGCTTCTCTACCCACCAAACGTCACGGTCCTTCTCTTTCCGTCTCGTAGACACGAGCTGAGAAATTGCAAACGTCGAGCAATTGCTCAGAGATGAAAAGTGCCAGCACTGAAAGCTGTTGCTAGCCAGCACCCTTCCTTGGAAGTGCTTTTGTAGGCCTAAGAACACTGGGGCTCTGGTCTTCTCTAGCCACCTCATCTTCTGCTCATCCTCTCGCGCACTCTAAAGAGAGCTCAGGTGAGAAATTGCAAACGTCGAGCAATTGCTCAGAGATGAAAAGTGCCAGCACTGAAAGCTGTTGCTAGCCAGCACCCTTCCTTGGAAGCGCTTTTGTAGGCCTAAGAACACTGGGGCTCTGGGCTTCTCTAGCCACCTAATCTTCTGCTCATCCTCTCGCGCACTCTGAAGAGAGCTCAGGTGAGAAATTGCAAACGTCGAGCAATTGCTCAGAGATGAAAAGTGCCAGCACTGAAAGCTCTTGCTAGCCAGCACCCTTCCTTGGAAGCGCTTTCACAGGCGCAGCAACACTGGGGCTTTGCGCTTCTCTAGCCACCAAACGTCACGGTCCTTCTCTTTCCGTCTCGTAGACACGAGCTGAGAAATTGCAAACGTCGAGCAATTGCTCAGAGATGAAAAGTGCCAGCACTGAAAGCTGTTGCTAGCCAGCACCCTTCCTTGGAAGCGCTTTTGTAGGCCTAAGAACAGTGGGGCTCTGGGCTTCTCTAGCCACCTCATCTTCTGCTCATCCTCTCGCGCACTCTAAAGAGAGCTCAGGTGAGAAATTGCAAACGTCGAGCAATTGCTCAGAGATGAAAAGTGCCAGCACTGAAAGCTGTTGCTAGCCAGCACCCTTCCTTGGAAGCGCTTTCACAGGCGCAGCAACACTGGGGCTTTGCGCTTCTCTAGCCACCAAACGTCACGGTCTTTCTCTTTCCGTCTCGTAGACACGAGCTGAGAAATTGCAAACGTCGAGCAATTGCTCAGAGATGAAAAGTGCCAGCACTGAAAGCTCTTGCTAGCCAGTACCCTTCCTTGGAAGCGCTTTCACAGGCGCAGCAACACTGGGGCTTTGCGCTTCTCTAGCCACCAAACGTCACGGTCATTCTCTCTCCGTCTCGTAGACACGAGCTGAGAAATTGCAAACGTCGAGCAATTGCTCAGAGATGAAAAGTGCCAGCACTGGAAGCTGTTGCTAGCCAGCACCCTTCCTTGGAAGCGCTTTTGTAGGCCTAAGAACAGTGGGGCTCTGGGCTTCTCTAGCCACCTCATCTTCTGCTCATCCTCTCGCGCACTCTGAAGAGAGCTCAGGTGAGAAATTGCAAACGTCGAGCAATTGCTCAGAGATGAAAAGTGCCAGCACTGAAAGCTGTTGCTAGCCAGCACCCTTCCTTGGAAGCGCTTTCACAGGCGCAGCAACACTGGGGCTTTGCGCTTCTCTAGCCACCAAACGTCACGGTCCTTCTCTTTCCGTCTCGTAGACACGAGCTGAGAAATTGCAAACGTCGATCAATTGCTCAGAGATGAAAAGTGCCAGCACTGAAAGCTGTTGCTAGCCAGCACCCTTCCTTGGAAGCAGTTTTGTAGGCCTAAGAACACTGGGGCTCTGGCCTTCTCTAGCCACCTCATCTTCTGCTCATCCTCTCGCGCACTCTAAAGAGAGCTCAGGTGAGAAATTGCAAACGTCGAGCAATTGCTCAGAGATGAAAAGTGCCAGCACTGAAAGCTGTTGCTAGCCAGCACCCTTCCTTGGAAGCGCTTTCACAGGCGCAGTAACACTGGGGCTCTGGGCTTCGCTAGCCACCAAAAGTCACGGTCACTATCTCTCCGTCTCGTACACACGAGCTGAGAAATTGCAAACGTCGAGCAATTGCTCAGAGATGAAAAGTGCCAGCACTGAAAGCTCTTGCTAGCCAGCACCCTTCCTTGGAAGCGCTTTCACAGGCGCAGTAACACTGGGGCTTTGCGCTTCTCTAGCCACCAAACGTCACGGTCATTCTCTTTCCGTCTCCTAGACACGAGCTGAGAAATTGCAAACGTCGAGCAATTGCTCAGAGATGAAAAGTGCCAGCACTGAAAGCTCTTGCTAGCCAGCACCCTTCCTTGGAAGCGCTTTTGTAGGCCTAAGAACACTGGGGCTCTGGGCTTCTCTAGCCACCTCATCTTCTGCTCATCCTCTCGCGCACTCTAAAGAGAGCTCAGGTGAGAAATTGCAAACGTCGAGCAATTGCTCAGAGATGAAAAGTGCCAGCACTGAAAGCTCTTGCTAGCCAGCACCCTTCCTTGGAAGCGCTTTTGTAGCCCTAAGCACACTGGGGCTCTGGGCTTCTCTAGCCACCTCATCTTCTGCTCATCCTCTCGCGCACTCTAAAGAGAGCTCAGGTGAGAAATTGCAAACGTCGAGCAATTGCTCAGAGATGAAAAGTGCCAGCACTGAAAGCTCTTGCTAGCCAGCACCCTTCCTTGCAAGCGCTTTTGTAGGCCTAAGAACACTGGGGCTTTGCGCTTCTCTAGCCACCAAACGTCACGGTCATTCTCTTTCCGTCTCGTAGACACGAGCTGAGAAATTGCAAACGTCGAGCAATTGCTCAGAGATGAAAAGTGCCAGCACTGAAAGCTGTTGCTAGCCAGCACCCTTCCTTGGAAGCGCTTTTGTAGCCCTAAGCACACTGGGGCTCTGGGCTTCTCTAGCCACCTCATCTTCTGCTCATCCTCTCGCGCACTCTAAAGAGAGCTCAGGTGAGAAATTGCAAACGTCGAGCAATTGCTCAGAGATGAAAAGTGCCAGCACTGAAAGCTGTTGCTAGCCAGCACCCTTCCTTGGAAGCACTTTTGTAGGCCTAATAACACTGGGGCTCTGGGCTTCTCTAGCCACCTCATCTTCTGCTCATCCTCTCGCGCACTCTAAAGAGAGCTCAGGTGAGAAATTGCAAACGTCGAGCAATTGCTCAGAGATGAAAAGTGCCAGCACTGAAAGCTGTTGCTAGCCAGCACCCTTCCTTGGAAGCGCTTTCACAGGCGCAGCAACACTGGGGCTTTGCGCTTCTCTACCCACCAAACGTCACAGTCATTCTCTTTCCGTCTCGTAGACACGAGCTGAGAAATTGCAAACGTTGAGCAATTGCTCAGAGATGAAAAGTGCCAGCACTGAAAGCTGTTGCTAGCCAGCACCCTTCCTTGGAAGCGCTTTCACAGGCGCAGCAACACTGGGGCTTTGCGCTTCTCTAGCCACCAAACGTCACGGTCATTCTCTTTCCGTCTCGTAGACACGAGCTGAGAAATTGCAAACGTCGAGCAATTGCTCAGAGATGAAAAGTGCCAGCACTGAAAGCTCTTGCTAGCCAGCACCCTTCCTTGGAAGCGCTTTTGTAGGCCTAAGAACACTGGGGCTCTGGGCTTCTCTAGCCACCTAATCTTCTGCTCATCCTCTCGCGCACTCTGAAGAGAGCTCAGGGGAGAAATTGCAAACGTCGAGCAATTGCTCAGAGATGAAAAGTGCCAGCACTGAAAGCTCTTGCTAGCCAGCACCCTTCCTTGGAAGCGCTTTCACAGGCACAGTAACACTGGGGCTTTGCGCTTCTCTACCCACCAAACGTCACGGTCACTATCTCTCCGTCTCGTAGACACGAGCTGAGAAATTGCAAACGTCGAGCAATTGCTCAGAGATGAAAAGTGCCAGCACTGAAAGCTCTTGCTAGCCAGCACCCTTCCTTGGAAGCGCTTAAGTAGCCCTAAGAACACTGGGGCTCTGGGCTTCTTTAGCCACCTCATCTTCTGCTCATCCTCTCGCGCACTCTAAAGAGAGCTCAGGTGAGAAATTGCAAACGTCGAGCAATTGCTCAGAGATGAAAAGCGCCAGCACTGAAAGCTGTTGCTAGCCAGCACCCTTCCTTGGAAGCGCTTTCACAGGCGCAGTAACACTGGGGCTTTGTGCTTCTCTAGCCACCAAACGTCACGGTCACTATCTCTCCGTCTGGTAGACACGAGCTGAGAAATTGCAAACGTCGAGCAATTGCTCAGAGATGAAAAGTGCCAGCACTGAAAGCTGTTGCTAGCCAGCACCCTTCCTTGGAAGCGCTTTCACAGGCGCAGTAACACTGGGGCTTTGCGCTTCTCTATCTACCAAACGTCACGGTCCTTCTCTTTCCGTCTCCTAGACACGAGCTGAGAAATTGCAAACGTCGAGCAATTGCTCAGAGATGAAAAGTGCCAGCACTGAAAGCTGTTGCTAGCCAGCACCCTTCCTTGGAAGCGCTTTCACAGGCGCAGCAACACTGGGGCTTTGCGCTTCTCTAGCCACCAAACGTCACGGTCCTTCTCTTTCCGTCTCGTAGACACGAACTGAGAAATTGCAAACGTCGAGCAATTGCTCAGAGATGAAAAGTGCCAGCACTGAAAGCTGTTGCTAGCCAGCACCCTTCCTTGGAAGCGCTTTCACAGGCGCAGCAACACTGGGGCTTTGCGCTTCTCTAGCCACCAAACGTCACGGTCCTTCTCTTTCCGTCTCGTAGACACGAACTGAGAAATTGCAAACGTCGAGCAATTGCTCAGAGATGAAAAGTGCCAGCAATGAAAGCTGTTGCTAGCCAGCACCCTTCCTTGGAAGTGCTTTTGTAGGCCTAAGAACAGTGGGGCTCTGGGCTTCTCTAGCCACCTCATCTTCTGCTCACCCTCTCGCGCACTCTGAAGAGAGCTCAGGTGAGAAATTGCAAACGTCGAGCAATTGCTCAGAGATGAAAAGTGCCAGCACTGGAAGCTGTTGCTAGCCAGCACCCTTCTTTGGAAGCGCTTTTGTAGCCCTTAGAACACTGGGGCTCTGGGCTTCTCTAGCCACCTAATCTTCTGCTCATCCTCTCGCGCACTCTAAAGAGACCTCAGGTGAGAAATTGCAAACGTTGAGCAATTGCTCAGAGATGAAAAGTGCCAGCACTGAAAGCTGTTGCTAGCCAGCACCCTTCCTTGGAAGCGCTTTCACAGGCGCAGCAACACTGGGGCTTTGCGCTTCTCTACTCACCAAACGTCACGGTCCTTCTCTTTCCGTCTCGTAGACACGAGCTGAGAAATTGCAAACGTCGAGCAATTGCTCAGAGATGAAAAGTGCCAGCACTGAAAGCTGTTGCTAGCCAGCACCCTTCCTTGGAAGCGCTTTTGTAGGCCTAAGAACACTGGGGCTCTGGGCTTCTTTAGCCACCTCATCTTCTGCTCATCCTCTCGCGCACTCTGAAGAGAGCTCAGGGGAGAAATTGCAAACGTCGAGCAATTGCTCAGAGATGAAAAGTGCCAGCACTGAAAGCTGTTGCTAGCCAGCACCCTTCCTTGGAAGCGCTTTCACAGGCAGAGCAACACTGGGGATTTGCGCTTCTCTAGCCACCAAACGTCACGGTCCTTCTCTTTCCGTCTCGTAGACACGAGCTGAGAAATTGCAAACGTCGAGCAATTGCTCAGAGATGAAAAGTGCCAGCACTGAAAGCTGTTGCTAGCCAGCACCCTTCCTTGGAAGCGCTTTTGTAGGCCTAAGAACACTGGGGCTCTGGGCTTCTTTAGCCACCTCATCTTCTGCTCATCCTCTCGCGCACTCTGAAGAGAGCTCAGGGGAGAAATTGCAAACGTCGAGCAATTGCTCAGAGATGAGAAGTGCCAGCACTGAAAGCTGTTGCTAGCCAGCACCCTTCCTTGGAAGCGCTTTCACAGGCGCAGTAACACTTGAGCTTTGCGCTTCTCTAGCCACCAAACGTCACGGTCCTTCTCTTTCCGTCTCGTAGACACGAGCTGAGAAATTGCAAACGTCGAGCAATTGCTCAGAGATGAAAAGTGCCAGCACTGAAAGCTGTTGCTAGCCAGCACCCTTCCTTGGAAGCGCTTTCACAGGCGCAGTAACACTGGGGCTTTGCGCTTCTCTACCCACCAAACGTCACGGTCCTTCTCTTTCCATCTCGTAGACACGAGCTGAGAAATTGCAAACGTCGAGCAATTGCTCAGAGATGAAAAGTGCCAGCACTGAAAGCTGTTGCTAGCCAGCACCCTTCCTTGGAAGCGCTTTTGTAGGCCTAAGAACACTGGGGCTCTGGGCTTCTCTAGACACCTAATCTTCTGCTCATCCTTTTGTGCACTCTAAAGAGAGCTCAGGTGAGAAATTGCAAACGTCGAGCAATTGCTCAGAGATGAAAAGTGCCAGCACTGAAAGCTCTTGCTAGCCAGCACCCTTCCTTGGAAGCGCTTTCACAGGCGCAGTAACACTGGGGCTTTGCGCTTCTCTAGCCACCAAAAGTCACGGTCCTTCTCTTTCCGTCTCGTAGACACGAGCTGAGAAATTGCAAACGTCGAGCAATTGCTCAGAGATGAAAAGTGCCAGCACTGAAAGCTGTTGCTAGCCAGCACCCTTCCTTGGAAGCGCTTTTGTAGGCCTAAGAACAGTGGGGCTCTGGGCTTCTCTAGCCACCTCATCTTCTGCTCATCCTCTCGCGCACTCTAAAGAGAGCTCAGGTGAGAAATTGCAAACGTCGAGCAATTGCTCAGAGATGAAAAGTGCCAGCACTGAAAGCTGTTGCTAGCCAGCACCCTTCCTTGGAAGCGCTTCTGTAGCCCTTAGAACACTGGGGCTCTGGGCTTCTCTAGCCACCAAACGTCACGGTCACTATCTCTCCGTCTCGTAGACACGAGCTGAGAAATTGCAAACGTCGAGCAATTGCTCAGAGATGAAAAGTGCCAGCACTGGAAGCTGTTGCTAGCCAGCACCCTTCCTTGGAAGCGCTTTCACAGGCGCTGTAACACTGGGGCTCTGGGCTTCTCTAGCCACCTCATCTTCTGCTCATCCTCTCGCGCACTCTAAAGAGAGCTCAGGTGAGAAATTGCAAACGTCGAGCAATTGCTCAGAGATGAAAAGTGCCAGCACTGAAAGCTCTTGCTAGCCAGCACCCTTCCTTGGAAGCGCTTTCACAGGCGCAGCAACACTGGGGCTTTGCGCTTCTCTAGCCACCAAACGTCACGGTCCTTCTCTTTCCGTCTCGTAGACACGAGCTGAGAAATTGCAAACGTCGAGCAATTGCTCAGAGATGAAAAGTGCCAGCACTGAAAGCTGTTGCTAGCCAGCACCCTTCCTTGGAAGCGCTTTCACAGGCGCAGTAACACTGGGGCTTTGCGCTTCTCTATCTACCAAACGTCACGGTCCTTCTCTTTCCGTCTCGTAGACACGAGCTGAGAAATTGCAAACGTCGAGCAATTGCTCAGAGATGAAAAGTGCCAGCACTGAAAGCTGTTGCTAGCCAGCACCCTTCCTTGGAAGCGCTTTCACAGGCGCAGCAACACTGGGGCTTTGCGCTTCTCTACCCACCAAACGTCACGGTCCTTCTCTTTCCGTCTCGTAGACACGAACTGAGAAATTGCAAACGTCGAGCAATTGCTCAGAGAGGAAAAGTGCCAGCAATGAAAGCTGTTGCTAGCCAGCACCCTTCCTTGGAAGTGCTTTTGTAGGCCTAAGAACACTGGGGCTCTGGGCTTCTCTAGCCACCTCATCTTCTGCTCACCCTCTCGCGCACTCTGAAGAGAGCTCAGGTGAGAAATTGCAAACGTCGAGCAATTGCTCAGAGATGAAAAGTGCCAGCACTGGAAGCTGTTGCTAGCCAGCACCCTTCTTTGGAAGCGCTTTTGTAGCCCTTAGAACAGTGGGGCTCTGGGCTTCTCTAGCCACCTCATCTTCTGCTCATCCTCTCGCGCACTCTAAAGAGACCTCAGGTGAGAAATTGCAAACGTTGAGCAATTGCTCAGAGATGAAAAGTGCCAGCACTGAAAGCTGTTGCTAGCCAGCACCCTTCCTTGGAAGCGCTTTCACAGGCGCAGCAACACTGGGGCTTTGCGCTTCTCTACTCACCAAACGTCACGGTCCTTCTCTTTCCGTCTCGTAGACACGAGCTGAGAAATTGCAAACGTCGAGCAATTGCTCAGAGATGAAAAGTGCCAGCACTGAAAGCTGTTGCTAGCCAGCACCCTTCCTTGGAAGCGCTTTTGTAGGCCTAAGAACACTGGGGCTCTGGGCTTCTTTAGCCACCTCATCTTCTGCTCATCCTCTCGCGCACTCTGAAGAGAGCTCAGGGGAGAAATTGCAAACGTCGAGCAATTGCTCAGAGATGAAAAGTGCCAGCACTGAAAGCTGTTGCTAGCCAGCACCCTTCCTTGGAAGCGCTTTCACAGGCAGAGCAACACTGGGGATTTGCGCTTCTCTAGCCACCAAACGTCACGGTCCTTCTCTTTCCGTCTCGTAGACACGAGCTGAGAAATTGCAAACGTCGAGCAATTGCTCAGAGATGAAAAGTGCCAGCACTGAAAGCTGTTGCTAGCCAGCACCCTTCCTTGGAAGCGCTTTTGTAGGCCTAAGAACACTGGGGCTCTGGGCTTCTTTAGCCACCTCATCTTCTGCTCATCCTCTCGCGCACTCTGAAGAGAGCTCAGGGGAGAAATTGCAAACGTCGAGCAATTGCTCAGAGATGAAAAGTGCAGCACTGAAAGCTGTTGCTAGCCAGCACCCTTCCTTGGAAGCGCTTTCACAGGCGCAGTAACACTTGAGCTTTGCGCTTCTCTAGCCACCAAACGTCACGGTCCTTCTCTTTCCGTCTCGTAGACACGAGCTGAGAAATTGCAAACGTCGAGCAATTGCTCAGAGATGAAAAGTGCCAGCACTGAAAGCTGTTGCTAGCCAGCACCCTTCCTTGGAAGCGCTTTCACAGGCGCAGTAACACTGGGGCTTTGCGCTTCTCTACCCACCAAACGTCACGGTCCTTCTCTTTCCATCTCGTAGACACGAGCTGAGAAATTGCAAACGTCGAGCAATTGCTCAGAGATGAAAAGTGCCAGCACTGAAAGCTGTTGCTAGCCAGCACCCTTCCTTGGAAGCGCTTTTGTAGGCCTAAGAACACTGGGGCTCTGGGCTTCTCTAGACACCTAATCTTCTGCTCATCCTTTTGTGCACTCTAAAGAGAGCTCAGGTGAGAAATTGCAAACGTTGAGCAATTGCTCAGAGATGAAAAGTGCCAGCACTGAAAGCTGTTGCTAGCCAGCACCCTTCCTTGGAAGCGCTTTCACAGGCGCAGTAACACTGGGGCTTTGCGCTTCTCTAGCCACCAAAAGTCACGGTCCTTCTCTTTCCGTCTCGTAGACACGAGCTGAGAAATTGCAAACGTCGAGCAATTGCTCAGAGATGAAAAGTGCCAGCACTGAAAGCTGTTGCTAGCCAGCACCCTTCCTTGGAAGCGCTTTTGTAGGCCTAAGAACAGTGGGGCTCTGGGCTTCTCTAGCCACCTCATCTTCTGCTCATCCTCTCGCGCACTCTAAAGAGAGCTCAGGTGAGAAATTGCAAACGTCGAGCAATTGCTCAGAGATGAAAAGTGCCAGCACTGAAAGCTGTTGCTAGCCAGCACCCTTCCTTGGAAGCGCTTCTGTAGCCCTTAGAACACTGGGGCTCTGGGCTTCTCTAGCCACCAAACGTCACGGTCACTATCTCTCCGTCTCGTAGACACGAGCTGAGAAATTGCAAACGTCGAGCAATTGCTCAGAGATGAAAAGTGCCAGCACTGGAAGCTGTTGCTAGCCAGCACCCTTCCTTGGAAGCGCTTTCACAGGCGCTGTAACACTGGGGCTCTGGGCTTCTCTAGCCACCTCATCTTCTGCTCATCCTCTCGCGCACTCTAAAGAGAGCTCAGGTGAGAAATTGCAAACGTCGAGCAATTGCTCAGAGATGAAAAGTGCCAGCACTGAAAGCTCTTGCTAGCCAGCACCCTTCCTTGGAAGCGCTTTTGTAGGCCTAAGAACACTGGGGCTCTGGGCTTCTCTAGCCACCTCATCTTCTGCTCATCCTCTCGCGCACTCTAAAGAGAGCTCAGGTGAGAAATTGCAAACGTCGAGCAATTGCTCAGAGATGAAAAGTGCCAGCACTGAAAGCTCTTGCTAGCCAGCACCCTTCCTTGGAAGCGCTTTCACAGGCGCAGCAACACTGGGGCTTTGCGCTTCTCTAGCCACCAAACGTCACGGTCCTTCTCTTTCCGTCTCGTAGACACGAGCTGAGAAATTGCAAACGTCGAGCAATTGCTCAGAGATGAAAAGTGCCAGCACTGAAAGCTGTTGCTAGCCAGCACCCTTCCTTGGAAGCGCTTTAGTAGCCCTAAGAACAGTGGGGCTCTGGGCTTCTCTAGCCACCTCATCTTCTGCTCACCCTCTCGCGCACTCTGAAGAGAGCTCAGGTGAGAAATTGCAAACGTCGAGCAATTGCTCAGAGATGAAAAGTGCCAGCACTGAAAGCTGTTGCTAGCCAGCACCCTTCCTTGGAAGCGCTTTTGTAGGCCTAAGAACAGTGGGGCTCTGGGCTTCTCTAGCCACCTCATCTTCTGCTCATCCTCTCGCGCACTCTAAAGAGAGCTCAGGTGAGAAATTGCAAACGTTGAGCAATTGCTCAGAGATGAAAAGTGCCAACACTGAAAGCTGTTGCTAGCCAGCACCCTTCCTTGGAAGCGCTTTCACAGGCGCAGCAACACTGGGGCTTTGCGCTTCTCTACTCACTAAAACGTCACGGTCCTTCTCTTTCCGTCTCGTAGACACGAGCTGAGAAATTGCAAACGTCGAGCAATTGCTCAGAGATGAAAAGTGCCAGCACTGAAAGCTGTTGCTAGCCAGCACCCTTCCTTGGAAGCCCTTTTGTAGGCCTAAGAACACTGGGGCTCTGGGCTTCTTTAGCCACCTCATCTTCTGCTCATCCTCTCGCGCACTCTGAAGAGAGCTCAGGGGAGAAATTGCAAACGTCGAGCAATTGCTCAGAGATGAAAAGTGCCAGCACTGAAAGCTGTTGCTAGCCAGCACCCTTCCTTGGAAGCGCTTTCACAGGCGCAGCAACACTGGGGATTTGCGCTTCTCTAGCCACCAAACGTCACGGTCCTTCTCTTTCCGTCTCGTAGACACGAGCTGAGAAATTGCAAACGTCGAGCAATTGCTCAGAGATGAAAAGTGCCAGCACTGAAAGCTCTTGCTAGCCAGCACCCTTCCTTGGAAGCGCTTTTGTAGGCCTAAGAACACTGGGGCTCTGGGCTTCTTTAGCCACCTCATCTTCTGCTCATCCTCTCGCGCACTCTGAAGAGAGCTCAGGTGAGAAATTGCAAACGTCGAGCAATTGCTCAGAGATGAAAAGTGCCAGCACTGAAAGCTGTTGCTAGCCAGCACCCTTCCTTGGAAGCGCTTTCACAGGCACAGTAACACTGGGGCTTTGCGCTTCTCTAGCCACCAAACGTCACGTTCACTATCTCTCCGTCTCGTAGACACGAGCTGAGAAATTGCAAACGTCGAGCAATTGCTCAGAGATGAAAAGTGCCAGCACTGGAAGCTGTTGCTAGCCAGCACCCTTCCTTGGAAGCGCTTTCACAGGCGCAGCAACACTGGGGCTTTGCGCTTCTCTAGCCACCAAACGTCACGGTCCTTCTCTTTCCGTCTCGTAGACACGAGCTGAGAAATTGCAAACGTCGAGCAATTGCTCAGAGATGAAAAGTGCCAGCACTGAAAGCTGTTGCTAGCCAGCACCCTTCCTTGGAAGCGCTTTTGTAGGCCTAAGAACACTGGGGCTCTGGGCTTCTCTAGCCACCTCATCTTCTGCTCATCCTCTCGCGCACTCTGAAGAGAGCTCAGGGGAGAAATTGCAAACGTCGAGCAATTGCTCAGAGATGAGAAGTGCCAGCACTGAAAGCTGTTGCTAGCCAGCACCCTTCCTTGGAAGCGCTTTCAGAGGCGCAGCAACACTGGGGCTTTGCGCTTCTCTAGCCATCAAAAGTCACGGTCACTATCTCTCCGTCTCGTAGACACGAGCTGAGAAATTGCAAACGTCGAGCAATTGCTCAGAGAGGAAAAGTGCCAGCAATGAAAGCTGTTGCTAGCCAGCCCCCTTCCTTGGAAGCGCTTTTGTAGGCCTAAGAACACTGGGGCTCTGGGCTTCTCTAGCCACCTCATCTTCTGCTCATCCTCTCGCGCACTCTAAAGAGAGCTCAGGTGAGAAATTGCAAACGTCGAGCAATTGCTCAGAGATGAAAAGTGCCAGCACTGAAAGCTGTTGCTAGCCAGCACCCTTCCTTGGAAGCACTTTCACAGGCACAGTAACACTGGGGCTTTGCGCTTCTCTACCCACCAAACGTCACGGTCACTATCTCTCCGTCTCGTAGACACGAGCTGAGAAATTGCAAACGTCGAGCAATTGCTCAGAGATGAAAAGTGCCAGCACTGGAAGCTGTTGCTAGCCAGCACCCTTCCTTGGAAGCGCTTTTGTAGCCCTAAGAACACTGGGGCTCTGGGCTTCTCTAGCCACCTCATCTTCTGCTCATCCTCTCGCGAACTCTGAAGAGAGCTCAGGTGAGAAATTGCAAACGTCGAGCAATTGCTCAGAGATGAAAAGTGCCAGCACTGAAAGCTGTTGCTAGCCAGCACCCTTCCTTGGAAGCGCTTTCACAGGCGCAGCAACACTGGGGCTTTGCGCTTCTCTAGCCACCAAACGTCACGGTCCTTCTCTTTCCATCTCGTAGACACGAGCTAATAAATTGCAAACGTCGAGCAATTGCTCAGAGAGGAAAAGTGCCAGCACTGAAAGCTGTTGCTAGCCAGCACCCTTCCTTGGAAGTGCTTTTGTAGGCCTAAGAACACTGGGGCTCTGGGCTTCTCTAGCCACCTCATCTTCTGCTCACCCTCACGCGCACTCTGAAGAGAGCTCAGGTGAGAAATTGCAAACGTCGAGCAATTGCTCAGAGATGAAAAGTGCCAGCACTGAAAGCTGTTGCTAGCCAGCACCCTTCCTTGGAAGCGCTTTTGTAGCCCTTAGAACACTGGGGCTCTGGGCTTCTCTAGCCACCTAATCTTCTGCTCATCCTCTCGCGCACTCTAAAGAGAGCTCAGGTGAGAAATTGCAAACGTTGAGCAATTGCTCAGAGATGAAAAGTGCCAACACTGAAAGCTGTTGCTAGCCAGCACCCTTCCTTGGAAGCGCTTTCACAGGCGCAGCAACACTGGGGCTTTGCGCTTCTCTAGCCACCAAACGTCACGGTCCTTCTCTTTCCGTCTCGTAGACACGAGCTGAGAAATTGCAAACGTCGAGCAATTGCTCAGAGATGAAAAGTGCCAGCACTGAAAGCTGTTGCTAGCCAGCACCCTTCCTTGGAAGCGCTTTTGTAGGCCTAAGAACACTGGGGCTCTGGGCTTCTCTAGCCACCTAATCTTCTGCTCATCCTCTCGCGCACTCTGAAGAGAGCTCAGGGGAGAAATTGCAAACGTCGAGCAATTGCTCAGAGATGAAAAGTGCCAGCACTGAAAGCTGTTGCTAGCCAGCACCCTTCCTTGGAAGCGCTTTCACAGGCAGAGCAACACTGGGGATTTGCGCTTCTCTAGCCACCAAACGTCACGGTCCTTCTCTTTCCGTCTCGTAGACACGAGCTGAGAAATTGCAAACGTCGAGCAATTGCTCAGAGATGAAAAGTGCCAGCACTGAAAGCTGTTGCTAGCCAGCACCCTTCCTTGGAAGCGCTTTTGTAGGCCTAAGAACACTGGGGCTCTGGGCTTCTTTAGCCACCTAATCTTCTGCTCATCCTCTCGCGCACTCTAAAGAGAGCTCAGGTGAGAAATTGCAAACGTTGAGCAATTGCTCAGAGATGAAAAGTGCCAGCACTGAAAGCTGTTGCTAGCCAGCACCCTTCCTTGGAAGCGCTTTTGTAGGCCTAAGAACACTGGGGCTCTGGGCTTCTCTAGCCACCTCATCTTCTGCTCATCCTCTCGCGCACTCTGAAGAGAGCTCAGGGGAGAAATTGCAAACGTCGAGCAATTGCTCAGAGATGAAAAGTGCCAGCACTGAAAGCTGTTGCTAGCCAGCACCCTTCCTTGGAAGCGCTTTCACAGGCGCAGTAACACTTGGGCTTTGCGCTTCTCTAGCCACCAAACGTCACGGTCCTTCTCTTTCCGTCTCGTAGACACGAGCTGAGAAATTGCAAACGTCGAGCAATTGCTCAGAGATGAAAAGTGCCAGCACTGAAAGCTGTTGCTAGCCAGCACCCTTCCTTGGAAGCGCTTTCACAGGCGCAGTAACACTGGGGCTTTGCGCTTCTCTACCCACCAAACGTCACGGTCCTTCTCTTTCCGTCTTGTAGACACGAGCTGAGAAATTGCAAACGTCGAGCAATTGCTCAGAGAGGAAAAGTGCCAGCACTGAAAGCTGTTGCTAGCCAGCACCCTTCCTTGGAAGTGCTTTTGTAGGCCTAAGAACACTGGGGCTCTGGGCTTCTCTAGCCACCTCATCTTCTGCTCATCCTCTCGCGCACTCTGAAGAGAGCTCAGGGGAGAAATTGCAAACGTCGAGCAATTGCTCAGAGATGAAAAGTGCCAGCACTGAAAGCTGTTGCTAGCCAGCACCCTTCCTTGGAAGCGCTTTCACAGGCAGAGCAACACTGGGGCTTTGCGCTTCTCTAGCCACCAAACGTCACGGTCCTTCTCTTTCCGTCTCGTAGACACGAGCTGAGAAATTGCAAACGTCGAGCAATTGCTCAGAGATGAAAAGTGCCAGCACTGAAAGCTGTTGCTAGCCAGCACCCTTCCTTGGAAGCGCTTTTGTAGGCCTAAGAACACTGGGGCTCTGGGCTTCTTTAGCCACCTCATCTTCTGCTCATCCTCTCGCGCACTCTGAAGAGAGCTCAGGGGAGAAATTGCAAACGTCGAGCAATTGCTCAGAGATGAAAAGTGCCAGCACTGAAAGCTGTTGCTAGCCAGCACCCTTCCTTGGAAGCGCTTTCACAGGCGCAGTAACACTTGGGCTTTGCGCTTCTCTAGCCACCAAACGTCACGGTCATTCTCTTTCCGTCTCCTAGACACGAGCTGAGAAATTGCAAACGTCGAGCAATTGCTCAGAGATGAAAAGTGCCAGCACTGAAAGCTGTTGCTAGCCAGCACCCTTCCTTGGAAGCGCTTTCACAGGCGCAGTAACACTGGGGCTTTGCGCTTCTCTAGCCACCAAAAGTCACGGTCCTTCTCTTTCCGTCTCGTAGACACGAGCTGAGAAATTGCAAACGTCGAGCAATTGCTCAGAGATGAAAAGTGCCAGCACTGAAAGCTGTTGCTAGCCAGCACCCTTCCTTGGAAGCGCTTTTGTAGGCCTAAGAACACTGGGGCTCTGGGCTTCTCTAGCCACCTCATCTTCTGCTCATCCTCTCGCGCACTCTAAAGAGAGCTCAGGTGAGAAATTGCAAATGTCCAGCAATTGCTCAGAGATGAAAAGTGCCAGCACTGAAAGCTGTTGCTAGCCAGCCCCCTTCCTTGGAAGCGCTTTTGTAGGCCTAAGAACACTGGGGCTCTGGGCTTCTCTAGCCACCTCATCTTCTGCTCATCCTCTCGCGCACTCTAAAGAGAGCTCAGGTGAGAAATTGCAAACGTCGAGCAATTGCTCAGAGATGAAAAGTGCCAGCACTGAAAGCTGTTGCTAGCCAGCACCCTTCCTTGGAAGCGCTTTCACAGGCGCAGTAACACTGGGGCTTTGCGCTTCTCTAGCCACCAAAAGTCACGGTCCTTCTCTTTCCGTCTCGTAGACACGAGCTGAGGAATTGCAAACGTCGAGCAATTGCTCAGAGATGAAAAGTGCCAGCACTGAAAGCTGTTGCTAGCCAGCACCCTTCCTTGGAAGCGCTTTTGTAGGCCTAAGAACACTGGGGCTCTGGGCTTCTCTAGCCACCTCATCTTCTGCTCATCCTCTCGCGCACTCTGAAGAGAGCTCAGGTGAGAAATTGCAAACGTCGAGCAATTGCTCAGAGATGAAAAGTGCCAGCACTGAAAGCTGTTGCTAGCCAGCACCCTTCCTTGGAAGCGCTTCTGTAGCCCTTAGAACACTGGGGCTCTGGGCTTCTCTAGCCACCAAAAGTCACGGTCACTATCTCTCCGTCTCGTAGACACGAGCTGAGAAATTGCAAACGTCGAGCAATTGCTCAGAGATGAAAAGTGCCAGCACTGAAAGCTGTTGCTAGCCAGCACCCTTCCTTGGAAGCGCTTTCACAGGCGCAGTAACACTGGGGCTTTGCGCTTCTCTAGCCACCAAACGTCACGGTCATTCTCTTTCCGTCTCGTAGACACGAGCTGAGAAATTGCAAACGTCGATCAATTGCTCAGAGAGGAAAAGTGCCAGCACTGAAAGCTGTTGCTAGCCAGCACCCTTCCTTGGAAGCGCTTTTGTAGGCCTAAGAACACTGGGGCTCTGGGCTTCTCTAGCCACCTAATCTTCTGCTCATCCTCTCGCGCACTCTAAAGAGAGCTCAGGTGAGAAATTGCAAACGTCGAGCAATTGCTCAGAGATGAAAAGTGCCAGCACTGAAAGCTGTTGCTAGCCAGCACCCTTCCTTGGAAGCGCTTTCACAGGCGCAGTAACACTGGGGCTTTGCGCTTCTCTACCCACCAAACGTCACGGTCCTTCTCTTTCCGTCTCGTAGACACGAGCTGAGAAATTGCAAACGTCGAGCAATTGCTCAGAGATGAAAAGTGCCAGCACTGAAAGCTGTTGCTAGCCAGCACCCTTCATTGGAAGCGCTTTTGTAGGCCTAAGAACAGTGGGGCTCTGGGCTTCTCTAGCCACCTCATCTTCTGCTCATCCTCTCGCGCACTCTAAAGAGAGCTCAGGTGAGAAATTGCAAACGTCGAGCAATTGCTCAGAGATGAAAAGTGCCAGCACTGAAAGCTGTTGCTAGCCAGCACCCTTCCTTGGAAGCGCTTTTGTAGGCCTAAGAACACTGGGGCTCTGGGCTTCTCTAGCCACCTAATCTTCTGCTCATCCTCTCGCGCACTCTGAAGAGAGCTCAGGTGAGAAATTGCAAACGTCGAGCAATTGCTCAGAGATGAAAAGTGCCAGCACTGAAAGCTCTTGCTAGCCAGCACCCTTCCTTGGAAGCGCTTTCACAGGCGCAGCAACACTGGGGCTTTGCGCTTCTCTAGCCACCAAACGTCACGGTCCTTCTCTTTCCGTCTCGTAGACACGAGCTGAGAAATTGCAAACGTCGAGCAATTGCTCAGAGATGAAAAGTGCCAGCACTGAAAGCTGTTGCTAGCCAGCACCCTTCCTTGGAAGCGCTTTTGTAGGCCTAAGAACAGTGGGGCTCTGGGCTTCTCTAGCCACCTCATCTTCTGCTCATCCTCTCGCGCACTCTAAAGAGAGCTCAGGTGACAAATTGCAAACGTCGAGCAATTGCTCAGAGATGAAAAGTGCCAGCACTGAAAGCTCTTGCTAGCCAGCACCCTTCCTTGGAAGCGCTTTCACAGGCGCAGCAACACTGGGGCTTTGCGCTTCTCTAGCCACCAAACGTCACGGTCTTTCTCTTTCCGTCTCGTAGACACGAGCTGAGAAATTGCAAACGTCGAGCAATTGCTCAGAGATGAAAAGTGCCAGCACTGAAAGCTCTTGCTAGCCAGTACCCTTCCTTGGAAGCGCTTTCACAGGCGCAGCAACACTGGGGCTTTGCGCTTCTCTAGCCACCAAACGTCACGGTCACTATCTCTCCGTCTCGTAGACACGAGCTGAGAAATTGCAAACGTCGAGCAATTGCTCAGAGATGAAAAGTGCCAGCACTGGAAGCTGTTGCTAGCCAGCACCCTTCCTTGGAAGCGCTTTTGTAGGCCTAAGAACAGTGGGGCTCTGGGCTTCTCTAGCCACCTCATCTTCTGCTCATCCTCTCGCGCACTCTAAAGAGAGCTCAGGTGAGAAATTGCAAACGTCGAGCAATTGCTCAGAGATGAAAAGTGCCAGCACTGAAAGCTGTTGCTAGCCAGCACCCTTCCTTGGAAGCGCTTTCACAGGCGCAGTAACACTGGGGCTCTGGGCTTCGCTAGCCACCAAAAGTCACGGTCACTATCTCTCCGTCTCGTACACACGAGCTGAGAAATTGCAAACGTCGAGCAATTGCTCAGAGATGAAAAGTGCCAGCACTGAAAGCTCTTGCTAGCCAGCACCCTTCCTTGGAAGCGCTTTTGTAGGCCTAAGAACACTGGGGCTTTGCGCTTCTCTAGCCACCAAACGTCACGGTCCTTCTCTTTCCGTCTCGTAGACACGAGCTGAGAAATTGCAAACGTCGAGCAATTGCTCAGAGATGAAAAGTGCCAGCACTGAAAGCTGTTGCTAGCCAGCACCCTTCCTTGGAAGCGCTTTTGTAGCCCTAAGCACACTGGGGCTCTCGGCTTCTCTAGCCACCTCATCTTCTGCTCATCCTCTCGCGCACTCTAAAGAGAGCTCAGGTGAGAAATTGCAAACGTCGAGCAATTGCTCAGAGATGAAAAGTGCCAGCACTGAAAGCTGTTGCTAGCCAGCACCCTTCCTTGGAAGCACTTTTGTAGGCCTAATAACACTGGGGCTCTGGGCTTCTCTAGCCACCTCATCTTCTGCTCATCCTCTCGCGCACTCTAAAGAGAGCTCAGGTGAGAAATTGCAAACGTCGAGCAATTGCTCAGAGATGAAAAGTGCCAGCACTGAAAGCTGTTGCTAGCCAGCACCCTTCCTTGGAAGCGCTTTCACAGGCGCAGCAACACTGGGGCTTTGCGCTTCTCTACCCACCAAACGTCACAGTCATTCTCTTTCCGTCTCGTAGACACGAGCTGAGAAATTGCAAACGTTGAGCAATTGCTCAGAGATGAAAAGTGCCAGCACTGAAAGCTGTTGCTAGCCAGCACCCTTCCTTGGAAGCGCTTTCACAGGCGCAGCAACACTGGGGCTTTGCGCTTCTCTAGCCACCAAACGTCACGGTCCTTCTCTTTCCGTCTCGTAGACACGAGCTGAGAAATTGCAAACGTCGAGCAATTGCTCAGAGATGAAAAGTGCCAGCACTGAAAGCTGTTGCTAGCCAGCACCCTTCCTTGGAAGCGCTTTTGTAGGCCTAAGAACACTGGGGCTCTGGGCTTCTCTAGCCACCTAATCTTCTGCTCATCCTCTCGCGCACTCTGAAGAGAGCTCAGGGGAGAAATTGCAAACGTCGAGCAATTGCTCAGAGATGAAAAGTGCCAGCACTGAAAGCTCTTGCTAGCCAGCACCCTTCCTTGGAAGCGCTTTCACAGGCGCAGTAACACTGGGGCTTTGCGCTTCTCTACCCACCAAACGTCACGTTCACTATCTCTCCGTCTCGTAGACACGAGCTGAGAAATTGCAAACGTCGAGCAATTGCTCAGAGATGAAAAGTGCCAGCACTGAAAGCTCTTGCTAGCCAGCACCCTTCCTTGGAAGCGCTTAAGTAGCCCTAAGAACACTGGGGCTCTGGGCTTCTTTAGCCACCTCATCTTCTGCTCATCCTCTCGCGCACTCTAAAGAGAGCTCAGGTGAGAAATTGCAAACGTCGAGCAATTGCTCAGAGATGAAAAGCGCCAGCACTGAAAGCTGTTGCTAGCCAGCACCCTTCCTTGGAAGCGCTTTCACAGGCGCAGTAACACTGGGGCTTTGTGCTTCTCTAGCCACCAAACGTCACGGTCACTATCTCTCCGTCTCGTAGACACGAGCTGAGAAATTGCAAACGTCGAGCAATTGCTCAGAGATGAAAAGTGCCAGCACTGAAAGCTGTTGCTAGCCAGCACCCTTCCTTGGAAGCGCTTTCACAGGCGCAGTAACACTGGGGCTTTGCGCTTCTCTATCTACCAAAAGTCACGGTCCTTCTCTTTCCGTCTCCTAGACACGAGCTGAGAAATTGCAAACGTCGAGCAATTGCTCAGAGATGAAAAGTGCCAGCACTGAAAGCTGTTGCTAGCCAGCACCCTTCCTTGGAAGCGCTTTCACAGGCGCAGCAACACTGGGGCTTTGCGCTTCTCTAGCCACCAAACGTCACGGTCCTTCTCTTTCCGTCTCGTAGACACGAACTGAGAAATTGCAAACGTCGAGCAATTGCTCAGAGATGAAAAGTGCCAGCAATGAAAGCTGTTGCTAGCCAGCACCCTTCCTTGGAAGTGCTTTTGTAGGCCTAAGAACACTAGGGCTCTGGGCTTCTCTAGCCACCTCATCTTCTGCTCACCCTCTCGCGCACTCTGAAGAGAGCTCAGGTGAGAAATTGCAAACGTCGAGCAATTGCTCAGAGATGAAAAGTGCCAGCACTGGAAGCTGTTGCTAGCCAGCACCCTTCCTTGGAAGCGCTTTTGTAGGCCTAAGAACACTGGGGCTCTGGGCTTCTCTAGCCACCTAATCTTCTGCTCATCCTCTCGCGCACTCTAAAGAGACCTCAGGTGAGAAATTGCAAACGTTGAGCAATTGCTCAGAGATGAAAAGTGCCAGCACTGAAAGCTGTTGCTAGCCAGCACCCTTCCTTGGAAGCGCTTTCACAGGCGCAGCAACACTGGGGCTTTGCGCTTCTCTACTCACCAAACGTCACGGTCATACTCTTTCCGTCTCGTAGACACGAGCTGAGAAATTGCAAACGTCGAGCAATTGCTCAGAGATGAAAAGTGCCAGCACTGAAAGCTGTTGCTAGCCAGCACCCTTCCTTGGAAGCGCTTTTGTAGGCCTAAGAACACTGGGGCTCTGGGCTTCTTTAGCCACCTCATCTTCTGCTCATCCTCTCGCGCACTCTGAAGAGAGCTCAGGGGAGAAATTGCAAACGTCGAGCAATTGCTCAGAGATGAAAAGTGCCAGCACTGAAAGCTGTTGCTAGCCAGCACCCTTCCTTGGAAGCGCTTTCACAGGCAGAGCAACACTGGGGATTTGCGCTTCTCTAGCCACCAAACGTCACGGTCCTTCTCTTTCCGTCTCGTAGACACGAGCTGAGAAATTGCAAACGTCGAGCAATTGCTCAGAGAGGAAAAGTGCCAGCACTGAAAGCTGTTGCTAGCCAGCACCCTTCCTTGGAAGCGCTTTTGTAGGCCTAAGAACACTGGGGCTCTGGGCTTCTTTAGCCACCTCATCTTCTGCTCATCCTCTCGCGCACTCTGAAGAGAGCTCAGGGGAGAAATTGCAAACGTCGAGCAATTGCTCAGAGATGAAAAGTGCAGCACTGAAAGCTGTTGCTAGCCAGCACCCTTCCTTGGAAGCGCTTTCACAGGCGCAGTAACACTTGGGCTTTGCGCTTCTCTAGCCACCAAACGTCACGGTCCTTCTCTTTCCGTCTCGTAGACACGAGCTGAGAAATTGCAAACGTCGAGCAATTGCTCAGAGATGAAAAGTGCCAGCACTGAAAGCTGTTGCTAGCCAGCACCCTTCCTTGGAAGCGCTTTCACAGGCGCAGTAACACTGGGGCTTTGCGCTTCTCTACCCACCAAACGTCACGGTCCTTCTCTTTCCATCTCGTAGACACGAGCTGAGAAATTGCAAACGTCGAGCAATTGCTCAGAGATGAAAAGTGCCAGCACTGAAAGCTGTTGCTAGCCAGCACCCTTCCTTGGAAGTGCTTTTGTAGGCCTAAGAACACTGGGGCTCTGGGCTTCTCTAGACACCTAATCTTCTGCTCATCCTTTTGTGCACTCTAAAGAGAGCTCAGGTGAGAAATTGCAAACGTCGAGCAATTGCTCAGAGATGAAAAGTGCCAGCACTGAAAGCTGTTGCTAGCCAGCACCCTTCCTTGGAAGCGCTTTCACAGGCGCAGTAACACTTGGGCTTTGCGCTTCTCTAGCCACCAAAAGTCACGGTCCTTCTCTTTCCGTCTCGTAGACACGAGCTGAGAAATTGCAAACGTCGAGCAATTGCTCAGAGATGAAAAGTGCCAGCACTGAAAGCTGTTGCTAGCCAGCACCCTTCCTTGGAAGCGCTTTTGTAGGCCTAAGAACAGTGGGGCTCTGGGCTTCTCTAGCCACCTCATCTTCTGCTCATCCTCTCGCGCACTCTAAAGAGAGCTCAGGTGAGAAATTGCAAACGTCGAGCAATTGCTCAGAGATGAAAAGTGCCAGCACTGAAAGCTGTTGCTAGCCAGCACCCTTCCTTGGAAGCGCTTCTGTAGCCCTTAGAACACTGGGGCTCTGGGCTTCTCTAGCCACCAAAAGTCACGGTCACTGTCTCTCCGTCTCGTAGACACGAGCTGAGAAATTGCAAACGTCGAGCAATTGCTCAGAGATGAAAAGTGCCAGCACTGAAAGCTGTTGCTAGCCAGCACCCTTCCTTGGAAGCGCTTTCACAGGCGCTGTAACACTGGGGCTTTGCGCTTCTCTAGCCACCAAACGTCACGGTCATTCTCTTTCCGTCTCGTAGACACGAGCTGAGAAATTGCAAACGTCGATCAATTGCTCAGAGAGGAAAAGTGCCAGCACTGAAAGCTGTTGCTAGCCAGCACCCTTCCTTGGAAGTGCTTTTGTAGGCCTAAGAACAGTGGGGCTCTGGGCTTCTCTAGCCACCTCATCTTCTGCTCATCCTCTCGCGCACTCTAAAGAGAGCTCAGGTGAGAAATTGCAAACGTCGAGCAATTGCTCAGAGATGAAAAGTGCCAGCACTGAAAGCTGTTGCTAGCCAGCACCCTTCCTTGGAAGCGCTTTTGTAGGCCTAAGAACACTGGGGCTCTGGGCTTCTTTAGCCACCTCATCTTCTGCTCATCCTCTCGCGCACTCTGAAGAGAGCTCAGGGGAGAAATTGCAAACGTCGAGCAATTGCTCAGAGATGAAAAGTGCAGCACTGAAAGCTGTTGCTAGCCAGCACCCTTCCTTGGAAGCGCTTTCACAGGCGCAGTAACACTGGGGCTTTGCGCTTCTCTAGCCACCAAACGTCACGGTCCTTCTCTTTCCGTCTCGTAGACACGAGCTGAGAAATTGCAAACGTCGAGCAATTGCTCAGAGATGAAAAGTGCCAGCACTGAAAGCTGTTGCTAGCCAGCACCCTTCCTTGGAAGCGCTTTCACAGGCGCAGTAACACTGGGGCTTTGCGCTTCTCTACCCACCAAACGTCACGGTCCTTCTCTTTCCATCTCGTAGACACGAGCTGAGAAATTGCAAACGTCGAGCAATTGCTCAGAGATGAAAAGTGCCAGCACTGAAAGCTGTTGCTAGCCAGCACCCTTCCTTGGAAGTGCTTTTGTAGGCCTAAGAACACTGGGGCTCTGGGCTTCTCTAGACACCTAATCTTCTGCTCATCCTTTTGTGCACTCTAAAGAGAGCTCAGGTGAGAAATTGCAAACGTCGAGCAATTGCTCAGAGATGAAAAGTGCCAGCACTGAAAGCTGTTGCTAGCCAGCACCCTTCCTTGGAAGCGCTTTCACAGGCGCAGTAACACTGGGGCTTTGCGCTTCTCTAGCCACCAAAAGTCACGGTCCTTCTCTTTCCGTCTCGTAGACACGAGCTGAGAAATTGCAAACGTCGAGCAATTGCTCAGAGATGAAAAGTGCCAGCACTGAAAGCTGTTGCTAGCCAGCACCCTTCCTTGGAAGCGCTTTTGTAGGCCTAAGAACAGTGGGGCTCTGGGCTTCTCTAGCCACCTCATCTTCTGCTCATCCTCTCGCGCACTCTAAAGAGAGCTCAGGTGAGAAATTGCAAACGTCGAGCAATTGCTCAGAGATGAAAAGTGCCAGCACTGAAAGCTGTTGCTAGCCAGCACCCTTCCTTGGAAGCGCTTCTGTAGCCCTTAGAACACTGGGGCTCTGGGCTTCTCTAGCCACCAAAAGTCACGGTCACTATCTCTCCGTCTCGTAGACACGAGCTGAGAAATTGCAAACGTCGAGCAATTGCTCAGAGATGAAAAGTGCCAGCACTGAAAGCTGTTGCTAGCCAGCACCCTTCCTTGGAAGCGCTTTCACAGGCGCTGTAACACTGGGGCTTTGCGCTTCTCTAGCCACCAAACGTCACGGTCATTCTCTTTCCGTCTCGTAGACACGAGCTGAGAAATTGCAAACGTCGATCAATTGCTCAGAGAGGAAAAGTGCCAGCACTGAAAGCTGTTGCTAGCCAGCACCCTTCCTTGGAAGTGCTTTTGTAGGCCTAAGAACAGTGGGGCTCTGGGCTTCTCTAGCCACCTCATCTTCTGCTCATCCTCTCGCGCACTCTAAAGAGAGCTCAGGTGAGAAATTGCAAACGTCGAGCAATTGCTCAGAGATGAAAAGTGCCAGCACTGAAAGCTGTTGCTAGCCAGCACCCTTCCTTGGAAGCGCTTTTGTAGCCCTAAGCACACTGGGGCTCTGGGCTTCTCTAGCCACCTCATCTTCTGCTCATCCTCTCGCGCACTCTAAAGAGAGCTCAGGTGAGAAATTGCAAACGTCGAGCAATTGCTCAGAGATGAAAAGTGCCAGCACTGAAAGCTGTTGCTAGCCAGCACCCTTCCTTGGATGCGATTTTGTAGGCCTAAGAACACTGGGGCTTTGTGCTTCTCTACCCACCAAACGTCACGGTCATTCTCTTTCCGTCTCGTAGACACGAGCTGAGAAATTGCAAACGTCGAGCAATTGCTCAGAGATGAAAAGTGCCAGCACTGAAAGCTCTTGCTAGCCAGCACCCTTCCTTGGAAGCGCTTTTGTAGCCCTAAGCACACTGGGGCTCTGGGCTTCTCTAGCCACCTCATCTTCTGCTCATCCTCTCGCGCGCTCTAAAGAGAGCTCAGGTGAGAAATTGCAAACGTCGAGCAATTGCTCAGAGATGAAAAGTGCCAGCACTGAAAGCTGTTGCTAGCCAGCACCCTTCCTTGGAAGCGCTTTCACAGGCGCTGTAACACTGGGGCTTTGCGCTTCTCTACCCACCAAACGTCACGGTCCTTCTCTTTCCGTCTCGTAGACACGAGCTGAGAAATTGCAAACGTCGAGCAATTGCTCAGAGATGAAAAGTGCCAGCACTGAAAGCTGTTGCTAGCCAGCACCCTTCATTGGAAGCGCTTTTGTAGGCCTAAGAACAGTGGGGCTCTGGGCTTCTCTAGCCACCTCATCTTCTGCTCATCCTCTCGCGCACTCTAAAGAGAGCTCAGGTGAGAAATTGCAAACGTCGAGCAATTGCTCAGAGATGAAAAGTGCCAGCACTGAAAGCTGTTGCTAGCCAGCACCCTTCCTTGGAAGCGCTTTTGTAGCCCTAAGCACACTGGGGCTCTGGGCTTCTCTAGCCACCTCATCTTCTGCTCATCCTCTCGCGCACTCTAAAGAGAGCTCAGGTGAGAAATTGCAAACGTCGAGCAATTGCTCAGAGATGAAAAGTGCCAGCACTGAAAGCTGTTGCTAGCCAGCACCCTTCCTTGGATGCGATTTTGTAGGCCTAAGAACACTGGGGCTTTGTGCTTCTCTACCCACCAAACGTCACGGTCATTCTCTTTCCGTCTCGTAGACACGAGCTGAGAAATTGCAAACGTCGAGCAATTGCTCAGAGATGAAAAGTGCCAGCACTGAAAGCTCTTGCTAGCCAGCACCCTTCCTTGGAAGCGCTTTTGTAGCCCTAAGCACACTGGGGCTCTGGGCTTCTCTAGCCACCTCATCTTCTGCTCATCCTCTCGCGCGCTCTAAAGAGAGCTCAGGTGAGAAATTGCAAACGTCGAGCAATTGCTCAGAGATGAAAAGTGCCAGCACTGGAAGCTCTTGCTAGCCAGCACCCTTCCTTGGAAGCGCTTTTGTAGGCCTAAGAACACTGGGGCTCTGGGCTTCTCTAGCCACCTAATCTTCTGCTCATCCTCTCGCGCACTCTAAAGAGAGCTCAGGTGAGAAATTGCAAACGTCGAGCAATTGCTCAGAGATGAAAACTGCCAGCACTGAAAGCTGTTGCTAGCCAGCACCCTTCCTTGGAAGCGCTTTCACAGGCGCAGTAACACTGGGGCTTTGCGCTTCTCTACCCACCAAACGTCACGGTCCTTCTCTTTCCGTCTCCTAGACACGAGCTGAGAAATTGCAAACGTCGAGCAATTGCTCAGAGATGAAAAGTGCCAGCACTGAAAGCTCTTGCTAGCCAGCACCCTTCCTTGGAAGCGCTTTTGTAGGCCTAAGAACACTGGGGCTCTGGGCTTCTCTAGCCACCTCATCTTCTGCTCATCCTCTCGCGCACTCTAAAGAGAGCTCAGGTGAGAAATTGCAAACGTCGAGCAATTGCTCAGAGATGAAAAGTGCCAGCACTGGAAGCTCTTGCTAGCCAGCACCCTTCCTTGGAAGCGCTTTTGTAGGCCTAAGAACAGTGGGGCTCTGGGCTTCTCTAGCCACCTAATCTTCTGCTCATCCTCTCGCGCACTCTAAAGAGAGCTCAGGTGAGAAATTGCAAACGTCGAGCAATTGCTCAGAGATGAAAAGTGCCAGCACTGAAAGCTGTTGCTAGCCAGCACCCTTCCTTGGAAGCGCTTTCACAGGCGCTGTAACACTGGGGCTTTGCGCTTCTCTACCCACCAAACGTCACGGTCCTTCTCTTTCCGTCTCGTAGACACGAGCTGAGAAATTGCAAACGTCGAGCAATTGCTCAGAGATGAAAAGTGCCAGCACTGAAAGCTGTTGCTAGCCAGCACCCTTCCTTGGAAGCGCTTTTGTAGGCCTAAGAACAGTGGGGCTCTGGGCTTCTCTAGCCACCTCATCTTCTGCTCATCCTCTCGCGCAGTCTAAAGAGAGCTCAGGTGAGAAATTGCAAACGTCGAGCAATTGCTCAGAGATGAAAAGTGCCAGCACTGAAAGCTGTTGCTAGCCAGCACCCTTCCTTGGAAGCGCTTCTGTAGCCCTTAGAACACTGGGGCTCTGGGCTTCTCTAGCCACCAAAAGTCACGGTCACTATCTCTCCGTCTCGTAGACACGAGCTGAGAAATTGCAAACGTCGAGCAATTGCTCAGAGATGAAAAGTGCCAGCACTGAAAGCTGTTGCTAGCCAGCACCCTTCCTTGGAAGCGCTTTCACAGGCGCTGTAACACTGGGGCTTTGCGCTTCTCTAGCCACCAAACGTCACGGTCCTTCTCTTTCCGTCTCGTAGACACGAGCTGAGAAATTGCAAACGTCGATCAATTGCTCAGAGAGGAAAAGTGCCAGCACTGAAAGCTGTTGCTAGCCAGCACCCTTCCTTGGAAGTGCTTTTGTAGGCCTAAGAACAGTGGGGCTCTGGGCTTCTCTAGCCACCTCATCTTCTGCTCATCCTCTCGCGCACTCTAAAGAGAGCTCAGGTGAGAAATTGCAAACGTCGAGCAATTGCTCAGAGATGAAAAGTGCCAGCACTGGAAGCTCTTGCTAGCCAGCACCCTTCCTTGGAAGCGCTTTTGTAGGCCTAAGAACAGTGGGGCTCTGGGCTTCTCTAGCCACCTAATCTTCTGCTCATCCTCTCGCGCACTCTAAAGAGAGCTCAGGTGAGAAATTGCAAACGTCGAGCAATTGCTCAGAGATGAAAAGTGCCAGCACTGAAAGCTGTTGCTAGCCAGCACCCTTCCTTGGAAGCGCTTTCACAGGCGCTGTAACACTGGGGCTTTGCGCTTCTCTAGCCACCAAACGTCACGGTCCTTCTCTTTCCGTCTCGTAGACACGAGCTGAGAAATTGCAAACGTCGAGCAATTGCTCAGAGATGAAAAGTGCCAGCACTGAAAGCTGTTGCTAGCCAGCACCCTTCCTTGGAAGCGCTTTTGTAGGCCTAAGAACACTGGGGCTCTGGGCTTCTTTAGCCACCTCATCTTCTGCTCATCCTCTCGCGCACTCTAAATGGAGCTCAGGGGAGAAATTGCAAACGTCGAGCAATTGCTCAGAGATGAAAAGTGCCAGCACTGAAAGCTGTTGCTAGCCAGCACCCTTCCTTGGAAGCGCTTTTGTAGCCCTAAGAACACTGGGGCTCTGGGCTTCTCTAGCCACCTCATCTTCTGCTCATCCTCTCGCGCACTCTAAAGAGAGCTCAGGTGAGAAATTGCAAACGTCGAGCAATTGCTCAGAGATGAAAAGTGCCAGCACTGAAAGCTCTTGCTAGCCAGCACCCTTCCTTGGAAGCGCTTTCACAGGCGCTGTAACACTGGGGCTTTGCGCTTCTCCACCCACCAAACGTCACGGTCCTTCTCTTTCCGTCTCGTAGACACGAGCTGAGAAATTGCAAACGTCGAGCAATTGCTCAGAGATGAAAAGTGCCAGCACTGAAAGCTGTTGCTAGCCAGCACCCTTCCTTGGAAGCGCTTTCACAGGCGCAGTAACACTGGGGCTTTGCGCTTCTCTACCCACCAAACGTCACGGTCCTTCTCTTTCCATCTCGTAGACACGAGCTGAGAAATTGCAAACGTCGAGCAATTGCTCAGAGAGTAAAAGTGCCAGCACTGAAAGCTGTTGCTAGCCAGCACCCTTCCTTGGAAGTGCTTTTGTAGGCCTAAGAACACTGGGGCTCTGGGCTTCTCTAGACACCTAATCTTCTGCTCATCCTTTTGTGCACTCTGAAGAGAGCTCAGGTGAGAAATTGCAAACGTCGAGCAATTGCTCAGAGATGAAAAGTGCCAGCACTGAAAGCTGTTGCTAGCCAGCACCCTTCCTTGGAAGCGCTTTCACAGGCGCAGTAACACTGGGGCTTTGCGCTTCTCTAGCCACCAAAAGTCACGGTCCTTCTCTTTCCGTCTCGTAGACACGAGCTGAGAAATTGCAAACGTCGAGCAATTGCTCAGAGATGAAAAGTGCCAGCACTGAAAGCTGTTGCTAGCCAGCCCCCTTCCTTGGAAGCGCTTTTGTAGGCCTAAGAACAGTGGGGCTCTGGGCTTCTCTAGCCACCTCATCTTCTGCTCATCCTCTCGCGCACTCTAAAGAGAGCTCAGGGGAGAAATTGCAAACGTCGAGCAATTGCTCAGAGATGAAAAGTGCCAGCACTGAAAGCTGTTGCTAGCCAGCACCCTTCCTTGGAAGCGCTTCTGTAGCCCTTAGAACACTGGGGCTCTGGGCTTCTCTAGCCACCAAAAGTCACGGTCACTATCTCTCCGTCTCGTAGACACGAGCTGAGAAATTGCAAACGTCGAGCAATTGCTCAGAGATGAAAAGTGCCAGCACTGAAAGCTGTTGCTAGCCAGCACCCTTCCTTGGAAGCGCTTTCACAGGCGCTGTAACACTGGGGCTTTGCGCTTCTCTAGCCACCAAACGTCACGGTCCTTCTCTTTCCGTCTCGTAGACACGAGCTGAGAAATTGCAAACGTCGATCAATTGCTCAGAGAGGAAAAGTGCCAGCACTGAAAGCTGTTGCTAGCCAGCACCCTTCCTTGGAAGTGCTTTTGTAGGCCTAAGAACAGTGGGGCTCTGGGCTTCTCTAGCCACCTCATCTTCTGCTCATCCTCTCGCGCACTCTAAAGAGAGCTCAGGTGAGAAATTGCAAACGTCGAGCAATTGCTCAGAGATGAAAAGTGCCAGCACTGAAAGCTGTTGCTAGCCAGCACCCTTCCTTGGAAGCGCTTTTGTAGCCCTAAGCACACTGGGGCTCTGGGCTTCTCTAGCCACCTCATCTTCTGCTCATCCTCTCGCGCACTCTAAAGAGAGCTCAGGTGAGAAATTGCAAACGTCGAGCAATTGCTCAGAGATGAAAAGTGCCAGCACTGAAAGCTGTTGCTAGCCAGCACCCTTCCTTGGATGCGATTTTGTAGGCCTAAGAACACTGGGGCTTTGTGCTTCTCTACCCACCAAACGTCACGGTCATTCTCTTTCCGTCTCGTAGACACGAGCTGAGAAATTGCAAACGTCGAGCAATTGCTCAGAGATGAAAAGTGCCAGCACTGAAAGCTGTTGCTAGCCAGCACCCTTCCTTGGAAGCGCTTTTGTAGCCCTAAGCACACTGGGGCTCTGGGCTTCTCTAGCCACCTCATCTTCTGCTCATCCTCTCGCGCGCTCTAAAGAGAGCTCAGGTGAGAAATTGCAAACGTCGAGCAATTGCTCAGAGATGAAAAGTGCCAGCACTGAAAGCTCTTGCTAGCCAGCACCCTTCCTTGGAAGCGCTTTTGTAGGCCTAAGAACACTGGGGCTCTGGGCTTCTCTAGCCACCTAATCTTCTGCTCATCCTCTCGCGCACTCTAAAGAGAGCTCAGGTGAGAAATTGCAAACGTCGAGCAATTGCTCAGAGATGAAAAGTGCCAGCACTGAAAGCTGTTGCTAGCCAGCACCCTTCCTTGGAAGCGCTTTCACAGGCGCAGTAACACTGGGGCTTTGCGCTTCTCTAGCCACCAAACGTCACGGTCCTTCTCTTTCCGTCTCCTAGACACGAGCTGAGAAATTGCAAACGTCGAGCAATTGCTCAGAGATGAAAAGTGCCAGCACTGGAAGCTCTTGCTAGCCAGCACCCTTCCTTGGAAGCGCTTTTGTAGGCCTAAGAACAGTGGGGCTCTGGGCTTCTCTAGCCACCTAATCTTCTGCTCATCCTCTCGCGCACTCTAAAGAGAGCTCAGGTGAGAAATTGCAAACGTCGAGCAATTGCTCAGAGATGAAAAGTGCCAGCACTGAAAGCTGTTGCTAGCCAGCACCCTTCCTTGGAAGCGCTTTTGTAGGCCTAAGAACACTGGGGCTCTGGGCTTCTCTAGCCACCTCATCTTCTGCTCATCCTCTCGCGCACTCTAAAGAGAGCTCAGGTGAGAAATTGCAAACGTCGAGCAATTGCTCAGAGATGAAAAGTGCCAGCATTGGAAGCTCTTGCTAGCCAGCACCCTTCCTTGGAAGCGCTTTTGTAGGCCTAAGAACAGTGGGGCTCTGGGCTTCTCTAGCCACCTAATCTTCTGCTCATCCTCTCGCGCACTCTAAAGAGAGCTCAGGTGAGAAATTGCAAACGTCGAGCAATTGCTCAGAGATGAAAAGTGCCAGCACTGAAAGCTCTTGCTAGCCAGCACCCTTCCTTGGAAGCGCTTTCACAGGCGCTGTAACACTGGGGCTTTGCGCTTCTCTACCCACCAAACGTCACGGTCCTTCTCTTTCCGTCTCGTAGACACGAGCTGAGAAATTGCAAACGTCGAGCAATTGCTCAGAGATGAAAAGTGCCAGCACTGAAAGCTGTTGCTAGCCAGCACCCTTCCTTGGAAGCGCTTTTGTAGGCCTAAGAACAGTGGGGCTCTGGGCTTCTCTAGCCACCTCATCTTCTGCTCATCCTCTCGCGCACTCTAAAGAGAGCTCAGGTGAGAAATTGCAAACGTCGAGCAATTGCTCAGAGATGAAAACTGCCAGCACTGAAAGCTGTTGCTAGCCAGCACCCTTCCTTGGAAGCGCTTTCACAGGCGCGGTAACACTGGGGCTTTGCGCTTCTCTAGCCACCAAACGTCACGGTCCTTCTCTTTCCGTCTCGTAGACACGAGCTGAGAAATTGCAAACGTCGAGCAATTGCTCAGAGAGGAAAAGTGCCAGCACTGAAAGCTGTTGCTAGCCAGCACCCTTCCTTAGAAGCGCTTTTGTAGGCCTAAGAACACTGGGGCTCTGGGCTTCTCTAGCCACCTAATCTTGTGCTCATCCTCTCGCGCACTCTAAAGAGAGCTCAGGTGAGAAATTGCAAACGTCGAGCAATTGCTCAGAGATGAAAAGTGCCAGCACTGGAAGCTCTTGCTAGCCAGCACCCTTCCTTGGAAGCGCTTTTGTAGGCCTAAGAACAGTGGGGCTCTGGGCTTCTCTAGCCACCTAATCTTCTGCTCATCCTCTCGCGCACTCTAAAGAGAGCTCAGGTGAGAAATTGCAAACGTCGAGCAATTGCTCAGAGATGAAAAGTGCCAGCACTGAAAGCTCTTGCTAGCCAGCACCCTTCCTTGGAAGCGCTTTCACAGGCGCTGTAACACTGGGGCTTTGCGCTTCTCTAGCCACCAAACGTCACGGTCCTTCTCTTTCCGTCTCGTAGACACGAGCTGAGAAATTGCAAACGTCGATCAATTGCTCAGAGATGAAAAGTGCCAGCACTGAAAGCTGTTGCTAGCCAGCACCCTTCCTTGGAAGCGCTTTTGTAGGCCTAAGAACACTGGGGCTCTGGGCTTCTCTAGCCACCTCATCTTCTGCTCATCCTCTCGCGCACTCTAAAGAGAGCTCAGGTGAGAAATTGCAAACGTCGAGCAATTGCTCAGAGATGAAAAGTGCCAGCACTGAAAGCTGTTGCTAGCCAGCACCCTTCCTTGGAAGCGCTTCTGTAGCCCTTAGAACACTGGGGCTCTGGGCTTCTCTAGCCACCAAAAGTCACGGTCACTATCTCTCCGTCTCGTAGACACGAGCGGAGAAATTGCAAACGTCGAGCAATTGCTCAGAGATGAAAAGTGCCAGCACTGAAAGCTGTTGCTAGCCAGCACCCTTCCTTGGAAGCGCTTTCACAGGCGCTGTAACACTGGGGCTTTGCGCTTCTCTAGCCACCAAACGTCACGGTCATTCTCTTTCCGTCTCGTAGACACGAGCTGAGAAATTGCAAACGTCGATCAATTGCTCAGAGAGGAAAAGTGCCAGCACTGAAAGCTGTTGCTAGCCAGCACCCTTCCTTGGAAGTGCTTTTGTAGGCCTAAGAACAGTGGGGCTCTGGGCTTCTCTAGCCACCTCACCTTCTGCTCATCCTCTCGCGCACTCTAAAGAGAGCTCAGGTGAGAAATTGCAAACGTCGAGCAATTGCTCAGAGATGAAAAGTGCCAGCACTGAAAGCTGTTGCTAGCCAGCACCCTTCCTTGGAAGCGCTTTTGTAGCCCTAAGCACACTGGGGCTCTGGGCTTCTCTAGCCACCTCATCTTCTGCTCATCCTCTCGCGCACTCTAAAGAGAGCTCAGGTGAGAAATTGCAAACGTCGAGCAATTGCTCAGAGATGAAAACTGCCAGCACTGAAAGCTGTTGCTAGCCAGCACCCTTCCTTGGAAGCGATTTTGTAGGCCTAAGAACACTGGGGCTTTGTGCTTCTCTACCCACCAAACGTCACGGTCATTCTCTTTCCGTCTCGTAGACACGAGCTGAGAAATTGCAAACGTCGAGCAATTGCTCAGAGATGAAAAGTGCCAGCACTGAAAGCTCTTGCTAGCCAGCACCCTTCCTTGGAAGCGCTTTTGTAGGCCTAAGAACACTGGGGCTCTGGGCTTCTCTAGCCACCTCATCTTCTGCTCATCCTCTCGCGCACTCTAAAGAGAGCTCAGGTGAGAAATTGCAAACGTCGAGCGATTGCTCAGAGATGAAAAGTGCCAGCACTGAAAGCTGTTGCTAGCCAGCACCCTTCCTTGGAAGCGCTTTCACAGGCGCAGTAACACTGGGCTTTGCGCTTCTCTACCCACCAAACGTCACGGTCATTCTCTTTCCGTCTCGTAGACACGAGCTGAGAAATTGCAAACGTCGAGCAATTGCTCAGAGATGAAAAGTGCCAGCACTGAAAGCTGTTGCTAGCCAGCACCCTTCCTTGGAAACGCTTTCACAGGCGCAGTAACACTGGGGCTTTGCGCTTCTCTAGCCACCAAACGTCACGGTCCTTCTCTTTCCGTCTCCTAGACACGAGCTGAGAAATTGCAAACGTCGAGCAATTGCTCAGAGATGAAAAGTGCCAGCACTGAAAGCTGTTGCTAGCCAGCACCCTTCCTTGGAAGCGCTTTTGTAGGCCTAAGAACACTGGGGCTCTGGGCTTCTCTAGCCACCTAATCTTCTGCTCATCCTCTCGCGCACTCTAAAGAGAGCTCAGGTGAGAAATTGCAAACGTCGAGCAATTGCTCAGAGATGAAAAGTGCCAGCACTGAAAGCTCTTGCTAGCCAGCACCCTTCCTTGGAAGCGCTTTCACAGGCGCAGCAACACTGGGGCTTTGCGCTTCTCTAGCCACCAAACGTCACGGTCTTTCTCTTTCCGTCTCGTAGACACGAGCTGAGAAATTGCAAACGTCGAGCAATTGCTCAGAGATGAAAAGTGCCAGCACTGAAAGCTCTTGCTAGCCAGTACCCTTCCTTGGAAGCGCTTTCACAGGCGCAGCAACACTGGGGCTTTGCGCTTCTCTAGCCACCAAACGTCACGGTCACTATCTCTCCGTCTCGTAGACACGAGCTGAGAAATTGCAAACGTCGAGCAATTGCTCAGAGATGAAAAGTGCCAGCACTGGAAGCTGTTGCTAGCCAGCACCCTTCCTTGGAAGCGCTTTTGTAGGCCTAAGAACAGTGGGGCTCTGGCCTTCTCTAGCCACCTCATCTTCTGCTCATCCTCTCGCGCACTCTAAAGAGAGCTCAGGTGAGAAATTGCAAACGTCGAGCAATTGCTCAGAGATGAAAAGTGCCAGCACTGAAAGCTGTTGCTAGCCAGCACCCTTCCTTGGAAGCGCTTTCACAGGCGCAGCAACACTGGGGCTTTGCGCTTCTCTAGCCACCAAACGTCACGGTCCTTCTCTTTCCGTCTCGTAGACACGAGCTGAGAAATTGCAAACGTCGAGCAATTGCTCAGAGATGAAAAGTGCCAGCACTGAAAGCTGTTGCTAGCCAGCACCCTTCCTTGGAAGCAGTTTTGTAGGCCTAAGAACACTGGGGCTCTGGCCTTCTCTAGCCACCTCATCTTCTGCTCATCCTCTCGCGCACTCTAAAGAGAGCTCAGGTGAGAAATTGCAAACGTCGAGCAATTGCTCAGAGATGAAAAGTGCCAGCACTGAAAGCTGTTGCTAGCCAGCACCCTTCCTTGGAAGCGCTTTCACAGGCACAGTAACACTGGGGCTCTGGGCTTCGCTAGCCACCAAAAGTCACGGTCACTATCTCTCCGTCTCGTACACACGAGCTGAGAAATTGCAAACGTCGAGCAATTGCTCAGAGATGAAAAGTGCCAGCACTGAAAGCTGTTGCTAGCCAGCACCCTTCCTTGGAAGCGCTTTCACAGGCGCAGTAACACTGGGGCTTTGCGCTTCTCTAGCCACCAAACGTCACGGTCATTCTCTTTCCGTCTCCTAGACACGAGCTGAGAAATTGCAAACGTCGAGCAATTGCTCAGAGATGAAAAGTGCCAGCACTGAAAGCTCTTGCTAGCCAGCACCCTTCCTTGGAAGCGCTTTTGTAGGCCTAAGAACACTGGGGCTCTGGGCTTCTCTAGCCACCTCATCTTCTGCTCATCCTCTCGCGCACTCTAAAGAGAGCTCAGGTGAGAAATTGCAAACGTCGAGCAATTGCTCAGAGATGAAAAGTGCCAGCACTGAAAGCTCTTGCTAGCCAGCACCCTTCCTTGGAAGCGCTTTTGTAGCCCTAAGCACACTGGGGCTCTGGGCTTCTCTAGCCACCTCATCTTCTGCTCATCCTCTCGCGCACTCTAAAGAGAGCTCAGGTGAGAAATTGCAAACGTCGAGCAATTGCTCAGAGATGAAAAGTGCCAGCACTGAAAGCTCTTGCTAGCCAGCACCCTTCCTTGGAAGCGCTTTTGTAGGCCTAAGAACACTGGGGCTTTGCGCTTCTCTAGCCACCAAACGTCACGGTCCTTCTCTTTCCGTCTCGTAGACACGAGCTGAGAAATTGCAAACGTCGAGCAATTGCTCAGAGATGAAAAGTGCCAGCACTGAAAGCTGTTGCTAGCCAGCACCCTTCCTTGGAAGCGCTTTTGTAGCCCTAAGCACACTGGGGCTCTGGGCTTCTCTAGCCACCTCATCTTCTGCTCATCCTCTCGCGCACTCTAAAGAGAGCTCAGGTGAGAAATTGCAAACGTCGAGCAATTGCTCAGAGATGAAAAGTGCCAGCACTGAAAGCTGTTGCTAGCCAGCACCCTTCCTTGGAAGCACTTTTGTAGGCCTAATAACACTGGGGCTCTGGGCTTCTCTAGCCACCTCATCTTCTGCTCATCCTCTCGCGCACTCTAAAGAGAGCTCAGGTGAGAAATTGCAAACGTCGAGCAATTGCTCAGAGATGAAAAGTGCCAGCACTGAAAGCTGTTGCTAGCCAGCACCCTTCCTTGGAAGCGCTTTCACAGGCGCAGCAACACTGGGGCTTTGCGCTTCTCTACCCACCAAACGTCACAGTCATTCTCTTTCCGTCTCGTAGACACGAGCTGAGAAATTGCAAACGTTGAGCAATTGCTCAGAGATGAAAAGTGCCAGCACTGAAAGCTGTTGCTAGCCAGCACCCTTCCTTGGAAGCGCTTTCACAGGCGCAGCAACACTGGGGCTTTGCGCTTCTCTAGCCACCAAACGTCACGGTCCTTCTCTTTCCGTCTCGTAGACACGAGCTGAGAAATTGCAAACGTCGAGCAATTGCTCAGAGATGAAAAGTGCCAGCACTGAAAGCTGTTGCTAGCCAGCCCCCTTCCTTGGAAGCGCTTTTGTAGGCCTAAGAACACTGGGGCTCTGGGCTTCTCTAGCCACCTAATCTTCTGCTCATCCTCTCGCGCACTCTGAAGAGAGCTCAGGGGAGAAATTGCAAACGTCGAGCAATTGCTCAGAGATGAAAAGTGCCAGCACTGAAAGCTCTTGCTAGCCAGCACCCTTCCTTGGAAGCGCTTTCACAGGCGCAGTAACACTGGGGCTTTGCGCTTCTCTACCCACCAAACGTCACGTTCACTATCTCTCCGTCTCGTAGACACGAGCTGAGAAATTGCAAACGTCGAGCAATTGCTCAGAGATGAAAAGTGCCAGCACTGAAAGCTCTTGCTAGCCAGCACCCTTCCTTGGAAGCGCTTAAGTAGCCCTAAGAACACTGGGGCTCTGGGCTTCTTTAGCCACCTCATCTTCTGCTCATCCTCTCGCGCACTCTAAAGAGAGCTCAGGTGAGAAATTGCAAACGTCGAGCAATTGCTCAGAGATGAAAAGCGCCAGCACTGAAAGCTGTTGCTAGCCAGCACCCTTCCTTGGAAGCGCTTTCACAGGCGCAGTAACACTGGGGCTTTGTGCTTCTCTAGCCACCAAACGTCACGGTCACTATCTCTCCGTCTCGTAGACACGAGCTGAGAAATTGCAAACGTCGAGCAATTGCTCAGAGAGGAAAAGTGCCAGCACTGAAAGCTGTTGCTAGCCAGCACCCTTCCTTGGAAGCGCTTTTGTAGCCCTAAGCACACTGGGGCTCTGGGCTTCTCTAGCCACCTCATCTTCTGCTCATCCTCTCGCGCACTCTAAAGAGAGCTCAGGTGAGAAATTGCAAACGTCGAGCAATTGCTCAGAGATGAAAAGTGCCAGCACTGAAAGCTGTTGCTAGCCAGCACCCTTCCTTGGATGCGATTTTGTAGGCCTAAGAACACTGGGGCTTTGTGCTTCTCTACCCACCAAACGTCACGGTCATTCTCTTTCCGTCTCGTAGACACGAGCTGAGAAATTGCAAACGTCGAGCAATTGCTCAGAGATGAAAAGTGCCAGCACTGAAAGCTCTTGCTAGCCAGCACCCTTCCTTGGAAGCGCTTTTGTAGCCCTAAGCACACTGGGGCTCTGGGCTTCTCTAGCCACCTCATCTTCTGCTCATCCTCTCGCGCGCTCTAAAGAGAGCTCAGGTGAGAAATTGCAAACGTCGAGCAATTGCTCAGAGATGAAAAGTGCCAGCACTGAAAGCTCTTGCTAGCCAGCACCCTTCCTTGGAAGCGCTTTTGTAGGCCTAAGAACACTGGGGCTCTGGGCTTCTCTAGCCACCTAATCTTCTGCTCATCCTCTCGCGCACTCTAAAGAGAGCTCAGGTGAGAAATTGCAAACGTCGAGCAATTGCTCAGAGATGAAAACTGCCAGCACTGAAAGCTGTTGCTAGCCAGCACCCTTCCTTGGAAGCGCTTTCACAGGCGCAGTAACACTGGGGCTTTGCGCTTCTCTACCCACCAAACGTCACGGTCCTTCTCTTTCCGTCTCCTAGACACGAGCTGAGAAATTGCAAACGTCGAGCAATTGCTCAGAGATGAAAAGTGCCAGCACTGGAAGCTCTTGCTAGCCAGCACCCTTCCTTGGAAGCGCTTTTGTAGGCCTAAGAACAGTGGGGCTCTGGGCTTCTCTAGCCACCTCATCTTCTGCTCATCCTCTCGCGCACTCTAAAGAGAGCTCAGGTGAGAAATTGCAAACGTCGAGCAATTGCTCAGAGATGAAAAGTGCCAGCACTGAAAGCTGTTGCTAGCCAGCACCCTTCCTTGGAAGCGCTTTTGTAGGCCTAAGAACACTGGGGCTCTGGGCTTCTCTAGCCACCTCATCTTCTGCTCATCCTCTCGCGCACTCTAAAGAGAGCTCAGGTGAGAAATTGCAAACGTCGAGCAATTGCTCAGAGATGAAAAGTGCCAGCATTGGAAGCTCTTGCTAGCCAGCACCCTTCCTTGGAAGCGCTTTTGTAGGCCTAAGAACAGTGGGGCTCTGGGCTTCTCTAGCCACCTAATCTTCTGCTCATCCTCTCGCGCACTCTAAAGAGAGCTCAGGTGAGAAATTGCAAACGTCGAGCAATTGCTCAGAGATGAAAAGTGCCAGCACTGAAAGCTCTTGCTAGCCAGCACCCTTCCTTGGAAGCGCTTTCACAGGCGCTGTAACACTGGGGCTTTGCGCTTCTCTACCCACCAAACGTCACGGTCCTTCTCTTTCCGTCTCGTAGACACGAGCTGAGAAATTGCAAACGTCGAGCAATTGCTCAGAGATGAAAAGTGCCAGCACTGAAAGCTGTTGCTAGCCAGCACCCTTCCTTGGAAGCGCTTTTGTAGGCCTAAGAACAGTGGGGCTCTGGGCTTCTCTAGCCACCTCATCTTCTGCTCATCCTCTCGCGCACTCTAAAGAGAGCTCAGGTGAGAAATTGCAAACGTCGAGCAATTGCTCAGAGATGAAAACTGCCAGCACTGAAAGCTGTTGCTAGCCAGCACCCTTCCTTGGAAGCGCTTTCACAGGCGCGGTAACACTGGGGCTTTGCGCTTCTCTAGCCACCAAACGTCACGGTCCTTCTCTTTCCGTCTCGTAGACACGAGCTGAGAAATTGCAAACGTCGAGCAATTGCTCAGAGATGAAAAGTGCCAGCACTGAAAGCTGTTGCTAGCCAGCACCCTTCCTTAGAAGCGCTTTTGTAGGCCTAAGAACACTGGGGCTCTGGGCTTCTCTAGCCACCTAATCTTGTGCTCATCCTCTCGCGCACTCTAAAGAGAGCTCAGGTGAGAAATTGCAAACGTCGAGCAATTGCTCAGAGATGAAAAGTGCCAGCACTGGAAGCTCTTGCTAGCCAGCACCCTTCCTTGGAAGCGCTTTTGTAGGCCTAAGAACAGTGGGGCTCTGGGCTTCTCTAGCCACCTAATCTTCTGCTCATCCTCTCGCGCACTCTAAAGAGAGCTCAGGTGAGAAATTGCAAACGTCGAGCAATTGCTCAGAGATGAAAAGTGCCAGCACTGAAAGCTCTTGCTAGCCAGCACCCTTCCTTGGAAGCGCTTTCACAGGCGCTGTAACACTGGGGCTTTGCGCTTCTCTAGCCACCAAACGTCACGGTCCTTCTCTTTCCGTCTCGTAGACACGAGCTGAGAAATTGCAAACGTCGATCAATTGCTCAGAGATGAAAAGTGCCAGCACTGAAAGCTGTTGCTAGCCAGCACCCTTCCTTGGAAGCGCTTTTGTAGGCCTAAGAACAGTGGGGCTCTGGGCTTCTCTAGCCACCTCATCTTCTGCTCATCCTCTCGCGCACTCTAAAGAGAGCTCAGGTGAGAAATTGCAAACGTCGAGCAATTGCTCAGAGATGAAAAGTGCCAGCACTGAAAGCTGTTGCTAGCCAGCACCCTTCCTTGGAAGCGCTTCTGTAGCCCTTAGAACACTGGGGCTCTGGGCTTCTCTAGCCACCAAAAGTCACGGTCACTATCTCTCCGTCTCGTAGACACGAGCGGAGAAATTGCAAACGTCGAGCAATTGCTCAGAGATGAAAAGTGCCAGCACTGAAAGCTGTTGCTAGCCAGCACCCTTCCTTGGAAGCGCTTTCACAGGCGCTGTAACACTGGGGCTTTGCGCTTCTCTAGCCACCAAACGTCACGGTCATTCTCTTTCCGTCTCGTAGACACGAGCTGAGAAATTGCAAACGTCGATCAATTGCTCAGAGAGGAAAAGTGCCAGCACTGAAAGCTGTTGCTAGCCAGCACCCTTCCTTGGAAGTGCTTTTGTAGGCCTAAGAACAGTGGGGCTCTGGGCTTCTCTAGCCACCTCACCTTCTGCTCATCCTCTCGCGCACTCTAAAGAGAGCTCAGGTGAGAAATTGCAAACGTCGAGCAATTGCTCAGAGATGAAAAGTGCCAGCACTGAAAGCTGTTGCTAGCCAGCACCCTTCCTTGGAAGTGCTTTTGTAGGCCTAAGAACACTGGGGCTCTGGGCTTCTCTAGACACCTAATCTTCTGCTCATCCTTTTGTGCACTCTGAAGAGAGCTCAGGTGAGAAATTGCAAACGTCGAGCAATTGCTCAGAGATGAAAAGTGCCAGCACTGAAAGCTGTTGCTAGCCAGCACCCTTCCTTGGAAGCGCTTTCACAGGCGCAGTAACACTGGGGCTTTGCGCTTCTCTAGCCACCAAAAGTCACGGTCCTTCTCTTTCCGTCTCGTAGACACGAGCTGAGAAATTGCAAACGTCGAGCAATTGCTCAGAGATGAAAAGTGCCAGCACTGAAAGCTGTTGCTAGCCAGCCCCCTTCCTTGGAAGCGCTTTTGTAGGCCTAAGAACAGTGGGGCTCTGGGCTTCTCTAGCCACCTCATCTTCTGCTCATCCTCTCGCGCAGTCTAAAGAGAGCTCAGGTGAGAAATTGCAAACGTCGAGCAATTGCTCAGAGATGAAAAGTGCCAGCACTGAAAGCTGTTGCTAGCCAGCACCCTTCCTTGGAAGCGCTTTTGTAGGCCTAAGAACACTGGGGCTCTGGGCTTCTCTAGCCACCAAAAGTCACGGTCACTATCTCTCCGTCTCGTAGACACGAGCTGAGAAATTGCAAACGTCGAGCAATTGCTCAGAGATGAAAAGTGCCAGCACTGAAAGCTGTTGCTAGCCAGCACCCTTCCTTGGAAGCGCTTTCACAGGCGCTGTAACACTGGGGCTTTGCGCTTCTCTAGCCACCAAACGTCACGGTCCTTCTCTTTCCGTCTCGTAGACACGAGCTGAGAAATTGCAAACGTCGATCAATTGCTCAGAGAGGAAAAGTGCCAGCACTGAAAGCTGTTGCTAGCCAGCACCCTTCCTTGGAAGTGCTTTTGTAGGCCTAAGAACAGTGGGGCTCTGGGCTTCTCTAGCCACCTCATCTTCTGCTCATCCTCTCGCGCACTCTAAAGAGAGCTCAGGTGAGAAATTGCAAACGTCGAGCAATTGCTCAGAGATGAAAAGTGCCAGCACTGAAAGCTGTTGCTAGCCAGCACCCTTCCTTGGAAGCGCTTTTGTAGCCCTAAGCACACTGGGGCTCTGGGCTTCTCTAGCCACCTCATCTTCTGCTCATCCTCTCGCGCACTCTAAAGAGAGCTCAGGTGAGAAATTGCAAACGTCGAGCAATTGCTCAGAGATGAAAAGTGCCAGCACTGAAAGCTGTTGCTAGCCAGCACCCTTCCTTGGATGCGATTTTGTAGGCCTAAGAACACTGGGGCTTTGTGCTTCTCTACCCACCAAACGTCACGGTCATTCTCTTTCCGTCTCGTAGACACGAGCTGAGAAATTGCAAACGTCGAGCAATTGCTCAGAGATGAAAAGTGCCAGCACTGAAAGCTCTTGCTAGCCAGCACCCTTCCTTGGAAGCGCTTTTGTAGCCCTAAGCACACTGGGGCTCTGGGCTTCTCTAGCCACCTCATCTTCTGCTCATCCTCTCGCGCGCTCTAAAGAGAGCTCAGGTGAGAAATTGCAAACGTCGAGCAATTGCTCAGAGATGAAAAGTGCCAGCACTGAAAGCTCTTGCTAGCCAGCACCCTTCCTTGGAAGCGCTTTTGTAGGCCTAAGAACACTGGGGCTCTGGGCTTCTCTAGCCACCTAATCTTCTGCTCATCCTCTCGCGCACTCTAAAGAGAGCTCAGGTGAGAAATTGCAAACGTCGAGCAATTGCTCAGAGATGAAAAGTGCCAGCACTGAAAGCTGTTGCTAGCCAGCACCCTTCCTTGGAAGCGCTTTCACAGGCGCAGTAACACTGGGGCTTTGCGCTTCTCTAGCCACCAAACGTCACGGTCCTTCTCTTTCCGTCTCCTAGACACGAGCTGAGAAATTGCAAACGTCGAGCAATTGCTCAGAGATGAAAAGTGCCAGCACTGGAAGCTCTTGCTAGCCAGCACCCTTCCTTGGAAGCGCTTTTGTAGGCCTAAGAACAGTGGGGCTCTGGGCTTCTCTAGCCACCTCATCTTCTGCTCATCCTCTCGCGCACTCTAAAGAGAGCTCAGGTGAGAAATTGCAAACGTCGAGCAATTGCTCAGAGATGAAAAGTGCCAGCACTGAAAGCTGTTGCTAGCCAGCACCCTTCCTTGGAAGCGCTTTTGTAGGCCTAAGAACACTGGGGCTCTGGGCTTCTCTAGCCACCTCATCTTCTGCTCATCCTCTCGCGCACTCTAAAGAGAGCTCAGGTGAGAAATTGCAAACGTCGAGCAATTGCTCAGAGATGAAAAGTGCCAGCATTGGAAGCTCTTGCTAGCCAGCACCCTTCCTTGGAAGCGCTTTTGTAGGCCTAAGAACAGTGGGGCTCTGGGCTTCTCTAGCCACCTAATCTTCTGCTCATCCTCTCGCGCACTCTAAAGAGAGCTCAGGTGAGAAATTGCAAACGTCGAGCAATTGCTCAGAGATGAAAAGTGCCAGCACTGAAAGCTCTTGCTAGCCAGCACCCTTCCTTGGAAGCGCTTTCACAGGCGCTGTAACACTGGGGCTTTGCGCTTCTCTACCCACCAAACGTCACGGTCCTTCTCTTTCCGTCTCGTAGACACGAGCTGAGAAATTGCAAACGTCGAGCAATTGCTCAGAGATGAAAAGTGCCAGCACTGAAAGCTGTTGCTAGCCAGCACCCTTCCTTGGAAGCGCTTTTGTAGGCCTAAGAACAGTGGGGCTCTGGGCTTCTCTAGCCACCTCATCTTCTGCTCATCCTCTCGCGCACTCTAAAGAGAGCTCAGGTGAGAAATTGCAAACGTCGAGCAATTGCTCAGAGATGAAAACTGCCAGCACTGAAAGCTGTTGCTAGCCAGCACCCTTCCTTGGAAGCGCTTTCACAGGCGCAGCAACACTGGGGCTTTGCGCTTCTCTAGCCACCAAACGTCACGGTCCTTCTCTTTCCGTCTCGTAGACACGAGCTGAGAAATTGCAAACGTCGAGCAATTGCTCAGAGATGAAAAGTGCCAGCACTGAAAGCTGTTGCTAGCCAGCACCCTTCCTTAGAAGCGCTTTTGTAGGCCTAAGAACACTGGGGCTCTGGGCTTCTCTAGCCACCTAATCTTGTGCTCATCCTCTCGCGCACTCTAAAGAGAGCTCAGGTGAGAAATTGCAAACGTCGAGCAATTGCTCAGAGATGAAAAGTGCCAGCACTGGAAGCTCTTGCTAGCCAGCACCCTTCCTTGGAAGCGCTTTTGTAGGCCTAAGAACAGTGGGGCTCTGGGCTTCTCTAGCCACCTAATCTTCTGCTCATCCTCTCGCGCACTCTAAAGAGAGCTCAGGTGAGAAATTGCAAACGTCGAGCAATTGCTCAGAGATGAAAAGTGCCAGCACTGAAAGCTCTTGCTAGCCAGCACCCTTCCTTGGAAGCGCTTTCACAGGCGCTGTAACACTGGGGCTTTGCGCTTCTCTAGCCACCAAACGTCACGGTCCTTCTCTTTCCGTCTCGTAGACACGAGCTGAGAAATTGCAAACGTCGATCAATTGCTCAGAGATGAAAAGTGCCAGCACTGAAAGCTGTTGCTAGCCAGCACCCTTCCTTGGAAGCGCTTTTGTAGGCCTAAGAACAGTGGGGCTCTGGGCTTCTCTAGCCACCTCATCTTCTGCTCATCCTCTCGCGCACTCTAAAGAGAGCTCAGGTGAGAAATTGCAAACGTCGAGCAATTGCTCAGAGATGAAAAGTGCCAGCACTGAAAGCTGTTGCTAGCCAGCACCCTTCCTTGGAAGCGCTTCTGTAGCCCTTAGAACACTGGGGCTCTGGGCTTCTCTAGCCACCAAAAGTCACGGTCACTATCTCTCCGTCTCGTAGACACGAGCGGAGAAATTGCAAACGTCGAGCAATTGCTCAGAGATGAAAAGTGCCAGCACTGAAAGCTGTTGCTAGCCAGCACCCTTCCTTGGAAGCGCTTTCACAGGCGCTGTAACACTGGGGCTTTGCGCTTCTCTAGCCACCAAACGTCACGGTCATTCTCTTTCCGTCTCGTAGACACGAGCTGAGAAATTGCAAACGTCGATCAATTGCTCAGAGAGGAAAAGTGCCAGCACTGAAAGCTGTTGCTAGCCAGCACCCTTCCTTGGAAGTGCTTTTGTAGGCCTAAGAACAGTGGGGCTCTGGGCTTCTCTAGCCACCTCACCTTCTGCTCATCCTCTCGCGCACTCTAAAGAGAGCTCAGGTGAGAAATTGCAAACGTCGAGCAATTGCTCAGAGATGAAAAGTGCCAGCACTGAAAGCTGTTGCTAGCCAGCACCCTTCCTTGGAAGCGCTTTTGTAGCCCTAAGCACACTGGGGCTCTGGGCTTCTCTAGCCACCTCATCTTCTGCTCATCCTCTCGCGCACTCTAAAGAGAGCTCAGGTGAGAAATTGCAAACGTCGAGCAATTGCTCAGAGATGAAAACTGCCAGCACTGAAAGCTGTTGCTAGCCAGCACCCTTCCTTGGAAGCGATTTTGTAGGCCTAAGAACACTGGGGCTTTGTGCTTCTCTACCCACCAAACGTCACGGTCATTCTCTTTCCGTCTCGTAGACACGAGCTGAGAAATTGCAAACGTCGAGCAATTGCTCAGAGATGAAAAGTGCCAGCACTGAAAGCTCTTGCTAGCCAGCACCCTTCCTTGGAAGCGCTTTTGTAGGCCTAAGAACACTGGGGCTCTGGGCTTCTCTAGCCACCTCATCTTCTGCTCATCCTCTCGCGCACTCTAAAGAGAGCTCAGGTGAGAAATTGCAAACGTCGAGCGATTGCTCAGAGATGAAAAGTGCCAGCACTGAAAGCTGTTGCTAGCCAGCACCCTTCCTTGGAAGCGCTTTCACAGGCGCAGTAACACTGGGCTTTGCGCTTCTCTACCCACCAAACGTCACGGTCATTCTCTTTCCGTCTCGTAGACACGAGCTGAGAAATTGCAAACGTCGAGCAATTGCTCAGAGATGAAAAGTGCCAGCACTGAAAGCTGTTGCTAGCCAGCACCCTTCCTTGGAAACGCTTTCACAGGCGCAGTAACACTGGGGCTTTGCGCTTCTCTAGCCACCAAACGTCACGGTCCTTCTCTTTCCGTCTCCTAGACACGAGCTGAGAAATTGCAAACGTCGAGCAATTGCTCAGAGATGAAAAGTGCCAGCACTGAAAGCTGTTGCTAGCCAGCACCCTTCCTTGGAAGCGCTTTTGTAGGCCTAAGAACACTGGGGCTCTGGGCTTCTCTAGCCACCTAATCTTCTGCTCATCCTCTCGCGCACTCTAAAGAGAGCTCAGGTGAGAAATTGCAAACGTCGAGCAATTGCTCAGAGATGAAAAGTGCCAGCACTGAAAGCTCTTGCTAGCCAGCACCCTTCCTTGGAAGCGCTTTCACAGGCGCAGCAACACTGGGGCTTTGCGCTTCTCTAGCCACCAAACGTCACGGTCTTTCTCTTTCCGTCTCGTAGACACGAGCTGAGAAATTGCAAACGTCGAGCAATTGCTCAGAGATGAAAAGTGCCAGCACTGAAAGCTCTTGCTAGCCAGTACCCTTCCTTGGAAGCGCTTTCACAGGCGCAGCAACACTGGGGCTTTGCGCTTCTCTAGCCACCAAACGTCACGGTCACTATCTCTCCGTCTCGTAGACACGAGCTGAGAAATTGCAAACGTCGAGCAATTGCTCAGAGATGAAAAGTGCCAGCACTGGAAGCTGTTGCTAGCCAGCACCCTTCCTTGGAAGCGCTTTTGTAGGCCTAAGAACAGTGGGGCTCTGGGCTTCTCTAGCCACCTCATCTTCTGCTCATCCTCTCGCGCACTCTAAAGAGAGCTCAGGTGAGAAATTGCAAACGTCGAGCAATTGCTCAGAGATGAAAAGTGCCAGCACTGAAAGCTGTTGCTAGCCAGCACCCTTCCTTGGAAGCGCTTTCACAGGCGCAGCAACACTGGGGCTTTGCGCTTCTCTAGCCACCAAACGTCACGGTCCTTCTCTTTCCGTCTCGTAGACACGAGCTGAGAAATTGCAAACGTCGAGCAATTGCTCAGAGATGAAAAGTGCCAGCACTGAAAGCTGTTGCTAGCCAGCACCCTTCCTTGGAAGCAGTTTTGTAGGCCTAAGAACACTGGGGCTCTGGCCTTCTCTAGCCACCTCATCTTCTGCTCATCCTCTCGCGCACTCTAAAGAGAGCTCAGGTGAGAAATTGCAAACGTCGAGCAATTGCTCAGAGATGAAAAGTGCCAGCACTGAAAGCTGTTGCTAGCCAGCACCCTTCCTTGGAAGCGCTTTCACAGGCGCAGTAACACTGGGGCTCTGGGCTTCGCTAGCCACCAAAAGTCACGGTCACTATCTCTCCGTCTCGTAGACACGAGCTGAGAAATTGCAAACGTCGAGCAATTGCTCAGAGATGAAAAGTGCCAGCACTGAAAGCTGTTGCTAGCCAGCACCCTTCCTTGGAAGCGCTTTCACAGGCGCAGTAACACTGGGGCTTTGCGCTTCTCTAGCCACCAAACGTCACGGTCATTCTCTTTCCGTCTCCTAGACACGAGCTGAGAAATTGCAAACGTCGAGCAATTGCTCAGAGATGAAAAGTGCCAGCACTGAAAGCTCTTGCTAGCCAGCACCCTTCCTTGGAAGCGCTTTTGTAGGCCTAAGAACACTGGGGCTCTGGGCTTCTCTAGCCACCTCATCTTCTGCTCATCCTCTCGCGCACTCTAAAGAGAGCTCAGGTGAGAAATTGCAAACGTCGAGCAATTGCTCAGAGATGAAAAGTGCCAGCACTGAAAGCTCTTGCTAGCCAGCACCCTTCCTTGGAAGCGCTTTTGTAGCCCTAAGCACACTGGGGCTCTGGGCTTCTCTAGCCACCTAATCTTCTGCTCATCCTCTCGCGCACTCTAAAGAGAGCTCAGGTGAGAAATTGCAAACGTCGAGCAATTGCTCAGAGATGAAAAGTGCCAGCACTGAAAGCTCTTGCTAGCCAGCACCCTTCCTTGGAAGCGCTTTTGTAGGCCTAAGAACACTGGGGCTTTGCGCTTCTCTAGCCACCAAACGTCACGGTCCTTCTCTTTCCGTCTCGTAGACACGAGCTGAGAAATTGCAAACGTCGAGCAATTGCTCAGAGATGAAAAGTGCCAGCACTGAAAGCTGTTGCTAGCCAGCACCCTTCCTTGGAAGCGCTTTTGTAGCCCTAAGCACACTGGGGCTCTGGGCTTCTCTAGCCACCTCATCTTCTGCTCATCCTCTCGCGCACTCTAAAGAGAGCTCAGGTGAGAAATTGCAAACGTCGAGCAATTGCTCAGAGATGAAAAGTGCCAGCACTGAAAGCTGTTGCTAGCCAGCACCCTTCCTTGGAAGCACTTTTGTAGGCCTAATAACACTGGGGCTCTGGGCTTCTCTAGCCACCTCATCTTCTGCTCATCCTCTCGCGCACTCTAAAGAGAGCTCAGGTGAGAAATTGCAAACGTCGAGCAATTGCTCAGAGATGAAAAGTGCCAGCACTGAAAGCTGTTGCTAGCCAGCACCCTTCCTTGGAAGCGCTTTCACAGGCGCAGCAACACTGGGGCTTTGCGCTTCTCTACCCACCAAACGTCACAGTCATTCTCTTTCCGTCTCGTAGACACGAGCTGAGAAATTGCAAACGTTGAGCAATTGCTCAGAGATGAAAAGTGCCAGCACTGAAAGCTGTTGCTAGCCAGCACCCTTCCTTGGAAGCGCTTTCACAGGCGCAGCAACACTGGGGCTTTGCGCTTCTCTAGCCACCAAACGTCACGGTCCTTCTCTTTCCGTCTCGTAGACACGAGCTGAGAAATTGCAAACGTCGAGCAATTGCTCAGAGATGAAAAGTGCCAGCACTGAAAGCTGTTGCTAGCCAGCCCCCTTCCTTGGAAGCGCTTTTGTAGGCCTAAGAACACTGGGGCTCTGGGCTTCTCTAGCCACCTAATCTTCTGCTCATCCTCTCGCGCACTCTGAAGAGAGCTCAGGGGAGAAATTGCAAACGTCGAGCAATTGCTCAGAGATGAAAAGTGCCAGCACTGAAAGCTCTTGCTAGCCAGCACCCTTCCTTGGAAGCGCTTTCACAGGCGCTGTAACACTGGGGCTTTGCGCTTCTCTACCCACCAAACGTCACGTTCACTATCTCTCCGTCTCGTAGACACGAGCTGAGAAATTGCAAACGTCGAGCAATTGCTCAGAGATGAAAAGTGCCAGCACTGAAAGCTCTTGCTAGCCAGCACCCTTCCTTGGAAGCGCTTAAGTAGCCCTAAGAACACTGGGGCTCTGGGCTTCTTTAGCCACCTCATCTTCTGCTCATCCTCTCGCGCACTCTAAAGAGAGCTCAGGTGAGAAATTGCAAACGTCGAGCAATTGCTCAGAGATGAAAAGTGCCAGCACTGAAAGCTGTTGCTAGCCAGCACCCTTCCTTGGAAGCGCTTTCACAGGCGCAGTAACACTGGGGCTTTGTGCTTCTCTAGCCACCAAACGTCACGGTCACTATCTCTCCGTCTCGTAGACACGAGCTGAGAAATTGCAAACGTCGAGCAATTGCTCAGAGATGAAAAGTGCCAGCACTGAAAGCTGTTGCTAGCCAGCACCCTTCCTTGGAAGCGCTTTCACAGGCGCAGTAACACTGGGGCTTTGCGCTTCTCTATCTACCAAACGTCACGGTCCTTCTCTTTCCGTCTCGTAGACACGAGCTGAGAAATTGCAAACGTCGAGCAATTGCTCAGACATGAAAAGTGCCAGCACTGAAAGCTGTTGCTAGCCAGCACCCTTCCTTGGAAGCGCTTTCACAGGCGCAGCAACACTGGGGCTTTGCGCTTCTCTAGCCACCAAACGTCACGGTCCTTCTCTTTCCGTCTCGTAGACACGAACTGAGAAATTGCAAACGTCGAGCAATTGCTCAGAGAGGAAAAGTGCCAGCAATGAAAGCTGTTGCTAGCCAGCACCCTTCCTTGGAAGTGCTTTTGTAGGCCTAAGAACACTGGGGCTCTGGGCTTCTCTAGCCACCTCATCTTCTGCTCACCCTCTCGCGCACTCTGAAGAGAGCTCAGGTGAGAAATTGCAAACGTCGAGCAATTGCTCAGAGATGAAAAGTGCCAGCACTGGAAGCTGTTGCTAGCCAGCACCCTTCTTTGGAAGCGCTTTTGTAGCCCTTAGAACACTGGGGCTCTGGGCTTCTCTAGCCACCTCATCTTCTGCTCATCCTCTCGCGCACTCTAAAGAGACCTCAGGTGAGAAATTGCAAACGTTGAGCAATTGCTCAGAGATGAAAAGTGCCAGCACTGAAAGCTGTTGCTAGCCAGCACCCTTCCTTGGAAGCGCTTTCACAGGCGCAGCAACACTGGGGCTTTGCGCTTCTCTACTCACCAAACGTCACGGTCCTTCTCTTTCCGTCTCGTAGACACGAGCTGAGAAATTGCAAACGTCGAGCAATTGCTCAGAGATGAAAAGTGCCAGCACTGAAAGCTGTTGCTAGCCAGCACCCTTCCTTGGAAGCGCTTTTGTAGGCCTAAGAACACTGGGGCTCTGGGCTTCTTTAGCCACCTCATCTTCTGCTCATCCTCTCGCGCACTCTGAAGAGAGCTCAGGGGAGAAATTGCAAACGTCGAGCAATTGCTCAGAGATGAAAAGTGCCAGCACTGAAAGCTGTTGCTAGCCAGCACCCTTCCTTGGAAGCGCTTTCACAGGCAGAGCAACACTGGGGATTTGCGCTTCTCTAGCCACCAAACGTCACGGTCCTTCTCTTTCCGTCTCGTAGACACGAGCTGAGAAATTGCAAACGTCGAGCAATTGCTCAGAGATGAAAAGTGCCAGCACTGAAAGCTGTTGCTAGCCAGCACCCTTCCTTGGAAGCGCTTTTGTAGGCCTAAGAACACTGGGGCTCTGGGCTTCTTTAGCCACCTCATCTTCTGCTCATCCTCTCGCGCACTCTGAAGAGAGCTCAGGGGAGAAATTGCAAACGTCGAGCAATTGCTCAGAGATGAAAAGTGCAGCACTGAAAGCTGTTGCTAGCCAGCACCCTTCCTTGGAAGCGCTTTCACAGGCGCAGTAACACTTGGGCTTTGCGCTTCTCTAGCCACCAAACGTCACGGTCCTTCTCTTTCCGTCTCGTAGACACGAGCTGAGAAATTGCAAACGTCGAGCAATTGCTCAGAGATGAAAAGTGCCAGCACTGAAAGCTGTTGCTAGCCAGCACCCTTCCTTGGAAGCGCTTTCACAGGCGCAGTAACACTGGGGCTTTGCGCTTCTCTACCCACCAAACGTCACGGTCCTTCTCTTTCCATCTCGTAGACACGAGCTGAGAAATTGCAAACGTCGAGCAATTGCTCAGAGATGAAAAGTGCCAGCACTGAAAGCTGTTGCTAGCCAGCACCCTTCCTTGGAAGTGCTTTTGTAGGCCTAAGAACACTGGGGCTCTGGGCTTCTCTAGACACCTAATCTTCTGCTCATCCTTTTGTGCACTCTAAAGAGAGCTCAGGTGAGAAATTGCAAACGTCGAGCAATTGCTCAGAGATGAAAAGTGCCAGCACTGAAAGCTCTTGCTAGCCAGCACCCTTCCTTGGAAGCGCTTTCACAGGCGCAGTAACACTGGGGCTTTGCGCTTCTCTAGCCACCAAAAGTCACGGTCCTTCTCTTTCCGTCTCGTAGACACGAGCTGAGAAATTGCAAACGTCGAGCAATTGCTCAGAGATGAAAAGTGCCAGCACTGAAAGCTGTTGCTAGCCAGCACCCTTCCTTGGAAGCGCTTTTGTAGGCCTAAGAACAGTGGGGCTCTGGGCTTCTCTAGCCACCTCATCTTCTGCTCATCCTCTCGCGCACTCTAAAGAGAGCTCAGGTGAGAAATTGCAAACGTCGAGCAATTGCTCAGAGATGAAAAGTGCCAGCACTGAAAGCTGTTGCTAGCCAGCACCCTTCCTTGGAAGCGCTTCTGTAGCCCTTAGAACACTGGGGCTCTGGGCTTCTCTAGCCACCAAAAGTCACGGTCACTATCTCTCCGTCTCGTAGACACGAGCTGAGAAATTGCAAACGTCGAGCAATTGCTCAGAGATGAAAAGTGCCAGCACTGAAAGCTGTTGCTAGCCAGCACCCTTCCTTGGAAGCGCTTTCACAGGCGCTGTAACACTGGGGCTTTGCGCTTCTCTAGCCACCAAACGTCACGGTCATTCTCTTTCCGTCTCGTAGACACGAGCTGAGAAATTGCAAACGTCGATCAATTGCTCAGAGAGGAAAAGTGCCAGCACTGAAAGCTGTTGCTAGCCAGCACCCTTCCTTGGAAGTGCTTTTGTAGGCCTAAGAACAGTGGGGCTCTGGGCTTCTCTAGCCACCTCATCTTCTGCTCATCCTCTCGCGCACTCTAAAGAGAGCTCAGGTGAGAAATTGCAAACGTCGAGCAATTGCTCAGAGATGAAAAGTGCCAGCACTGAAAGCTGTTGCTAGCCAGCACCCTTCCTTGGAAGCGCTTTTGTAGGCCTAAGAACACTGGGGCTCTGGGCTTCTTTAGCCACCTCATCTTCTGCTCATCCTCTCGCGCACTCTGAAGAGAGCTCAGGGGAGAAATTGCAAACGTCGAGCAATTGCTCAGAGATGAAAAGTGCAGCACTGAAAGCTGTTGCTAGCCAGCACCCTTCCTTGGAAGCGCTTTCACAGGCGCAGTAACACTTGGGCTTTGCGCTTCTCTAGCCACCAAACGTCACGGTCCTTCTCTTTCCGTCTCGTAGACACGAGCTGAGAAATTGCAAACGTCGAGCAATTGCTCAGAGATGAAAAGTGCCAGCACTGAAAGCTGTTGCTAGCCAGCACCCTTCCTTGGAAGCGCTTTCACAGGCGCAGTAACACTGGGGCTTTGCGCTTCTCTACCCACCAAACGTCACGGTCCTTCTCTTTCCATCTCGTAGACACGAGCTGAGAAATTGCAAACGTCGAGCAATTGCTCAGAGATGAAAAGTGCCAGCACTGAAAGCTGTTGCTAGCCAGCACCCTTCCTTGGAAGTGCTTTTGTAGGCCTAAGAACACTGGGGCTCTGGGCTTCTCTAGACACCTAATCTTCTGCTCATCCTTTTGTGCACTCTAAAGAGAGCTCAGGTGAGAAATTGCAAACGTCGAGCAATTGCTCAGAGATGAAAAGTGCCAGCACTGAAAGCTGTTGCTAGCCAGCACCCTTCCTTGGAAGCGCTTTCACAGGCGCAGTAACACTGGGGCTTTGCGCTTCTCTAGCCACCAAAAGTCACGGTCCTTCTCTTTCCGTCTCGTAGACACGAGCTGAGAAATTGCAAACGTCGAGCAATTGCTCAGAGATGAAAAGTGCCAGCACTGAAAGCTGTTGCTAGCCAGCACCCTTCCTTGGAAGCGCTTTTGTAGGCCTAAGAACAGTGGGGCTCTGGGCTTCTCTAGCCACCTCATCTTCTGCTCATCCTCTCGCGCACTCTAAAGAGAGCTCAGGGGAGAAATTGCAAACGTCGAGCAATTGCTCAGAGATGAAAAGTGCCAGCACTGAAAGCTGTTGCTAGCCAGCACCCTTCCTTGGAAGCGCTTCTGTAGCCCTTAGAACACTGGGGCTCTGGGCTTCTCTAGCCACCAAAAGTCACGGTCACTATCTCTCCGTCTCGTAGACACGAGCTGAGAAATTGCAAACGTCGAGCAATTGCTCAGAGATGAAAAGTGCCAGCACTGAAAGCTGTTGCTAGCCAGCACCCTTCCTTGGAAGCGCTTTCACAGGCGCTGTAACACTGGGGCTTTGCGCTTCTCTACCCACCAAACGTCACGGTCATTCTCTTTCCGTCTCGTAGACACGAGCTGAGAAATTGCAAACGTCGATCAATTGCTCAGAGAGGAAAAGTGCCAGCACTGAAAGCTCTTGCTAGCCAGCACCCTTCCTTGGAAGCGCTTTTGTAGCCCTAAGCACACTGGGGCTCTGGGCTTCTCTAGCCACCTCATCTTCTGCTCATCCTCTCGCGCGCTCTAAAGAGAGCTCAGGTGAGAAATTGCAAACGTCGAGCAATTGCTCAGAGATGAAAAGTGCCAGCACTGGAAGCTCTTGCTAGCCAGCACCCTTCCTTGGAAGCGCTTTTGTAGGCCTAAGAACACTGGGGCTCTGGGCTTCTCTAGCCACCTAATCTTCTGCTCATCCTCTCGCGCACTCTAAAGAGAGCTCAGGTGAGAAATTGCAAACGTCCAGCAATTGCTCAGAGATGAAAACTGCCAGCACTGAAAGCTGTTGCTAGCCAGCACCCTTCCTTGGAAGCGCTTTCACAGGCGCAGTAACACTGGGGCTTTGCGCTTCTCTAGCCACCAAACGTCACGGTCCTTCTCTTTCCGTCTCCTAGACACGAGCTGAGAAATTGCAAACGTCGAGCAATTGCTCAGAGATGAGAAGTGCCAGCACTGAAAGCTCTTGCTAGCCAGCACCCTTCCTTGGAAGCGCTTTTGTAGGCCTAAGAACAGTGGGGCTCTGGGCTTCTCTAGCCACCTCATCTTCTGCTCATCCTCTCGCGCACTCTAAAGAGAGCTCAGGTGAGAAATTGCAAACGTCGAGCAATTGCTCAGAGATGAAAAGTGCCAGCACTGGAAGCTCTTGCTAGCCAGCACCCTTCCTTGGAAGCGCTTTTGTAGGCCTAAGAACAGTGGGGCTCTGGGCTTCTCTAGCCACCTAATCTTCTGCTCATCCTCTCGCGCAGTCTAAAGAGAGCTCAGGTGAGAAATTGCAAACGTCGAGCAATTGCTCAGAGATGAAAAGTGCCAGCACTGAAAGCTGTTGCTAGCCAGCACCCTTCCTTGGAAGCGCTTTCACAGGCGCTGTAACACTGGGGCTTTGCGCTTCTCTACCCACCAAACGTCACGGTCCTTCTCTTTCCGTCTCGTAGACACGAGCTGAGAAATTGCAAACGTCGAGCAATTGCTCAGAGATGAAAAGTGCCAGCACTGAAAGCTGTTGCTAGCCAGCACCCTTCATTGGAAGCGCTTTTGTAGGCCTAAGAACAGTGGGGCTCTGGGCTTCTCTAGCCACCTCATCTTCTGCTCATCCTCTCGCGCACTCTAAAGAGAGCTCAGGTGAGAAATTGCAAACGTCGAGCAATTGCTCAGAGATGAAAAGTGCCAGCACTGAAAGCTGTTGCTAGCCAGCACCCTTCCTTGGAAGCGCTTTTGTAGCCCTAAGCACACTGGGGCTCTGGGCTTCTCTAGCCACCTCATCTTCTGCTCATCCTCTCGCGCACTCTAAAGAGAGCTCAGGTGAGAAATTGCAAACGTCGAGCAATTGCTCAGAGATGAAAAGTGCCAGCACTGAAAGCTGTTGCTAGCCAGCACCCTTCCTTGGATGCGATTTTGTAGGCCTAAGAACACTGGGGCTTTGTGCTTCTCTACCCACCAAACGTCACGGTCATTCTCTTTCCGTCTCGTAGACACGAGCTGAGAAATTGCAAACGTCGAGCAATTGCTCAGAGATGAAAAGTGCCAGCACTGAAAGCTCTTGCTAGCCAGCACCCTTCCTTGGAAGCGCTTTTGTAGCCCTAAGCACACTGGGGCTCTGGGCTTCTCTAGCCACCTCATCTTCTGCTCATCCTCTCGCGCGCTCTAAAGAGAGCTCAGGTGAGAAATTGCAAACGTCGAGCAATTGCTCAGAGATGAAAAGTGCCAGCACTGGAAGCTCTTGCTAGACAGCACCCTTCCTTGGAAGCGCTTTTGTAGGCCTAAGAACACTGGGGCTCTGGGCTTCTCTAGCCACCTAATCTTCTGCTCATCCTCTCGCGCACTCTAAAGAGAGCTCAGGTGAGAAATTGCAAACGTCGAGCAATTGCTCAGAGATGAAAACTGCCAGCACTGAAAGCTGTTGCTAGCCAGCACCCTTCCTTGGAAGCGCTTTCACAGGCGCAGTAACACTGGGGCTTTGCGCTTCTCTACCCACCAAACGTCACGGTCCTTCTCTTTCCGTCTCCTAGACACGAGCTGAGAAATTGCAAACGTCGAGCAATTGCTCAGAGATGAAAAGTGCCAGCACTGAAAGCTCTTGCTAGCCAGCACCCTTCCTTGGAAGCGCTTTTGTAGGCCTAAGAACACTGGGGCTCTGGGCTTCTCTAGCCACCTCATCTTCTGCTCATCCTCTCGCGCACTCTAAAGAGAGCTCAGGTGAGAAATTGCAAACGTCGAGCAATTGCTCAGAGATGAAAAGTGCCAGCACTGGAAGCTCTTGCTAGCCAGCACCCTTCCTTGGAAGCGCTTTTGTAGGCCTAAGAACAGTGGGGCTCTGGGCTTCTCTAGCCACCTAATCTTCTGCTCATCCTCTCGCGCACTCTAAAGAGAGCTCAGGTGAGAAATTGCAAACGTCGAGCAATTGCTCAGAGATGAAAAGTGCCAGCACTGAAAGCTGTTGCTAGCCAGCACCCTTCCTTGGAAGCGCTTTCACAGGCGCTGTAACACTGGGGCTTTGCGCTTCTCTAGCCACCAAACGTCACGGTCATTCTCTTTCCGTCTCGTAGACACGAGCTGAGAAATTGCAAACGTCGAGCAATTGCTCAGAGATGAAAAGTGCCAGCACTGGAAGCTCTTGCTAGCCAGCACCCTTCCTTGGAAGCGCTTTTGTAGGCCTAAGAACAGTGGGGCTCTGGGCTTCTCTAGCCACCTCATCTTCTGCTCATCCTCTCGCGCACTCTAAAGAGAGCTCAGGTGAGAAATTGCAAACGTCGAGCAATTGCTCAGAGATGAAAAGTGCCAGCACTGAAAGCTGTTGCTAGCCAGCACCCTTCCTTGGAAGCGCTTCTGTAGCCCTTAGAACACTGGGGCTCTGGGCTTCTCTAGCCACCAAAAGTCACGGTCACTATCTCTCCGTCTCGTAGACACGAGCTGAGAAATTGCAAACGTCGAGCAATTGCTCAGAGATGAAAAGTGCCAGCACTGAAAGCTGTTGCTAGCCAGCACCCTTCCTTGGAAGCGCTTTCACAGGCGCTGTAACACTGGGGCTTTGCGCTTCTCTAGCCACCAAACGTCACGGTCATTCTCTTTCCGTCTCGTAGACACGAGCTGAGAAATTGCAAACGTCGATCAATTGCTCAGAGAGGAAAAGTGCCAGCACTGAAAGCTGTTGCTAGCCAGCACCCTTCCTTGGAAGTGCTTTTGTAGGCCTAAGAACAGTGGGGCTCTGGGCTTCTCTAGCCACCTCATCTTCTGCTCATCCTCTCGCGCACTCTAAAGAGAGCTCAGGTGAGAAATTGCAAACGTCGAGCAATTGCTCAGAGATGAAAAGTGCCAGCACTGAAAGCTCTTGCTAGCCAGCACCCTTCCTTGGAAGCGCTTTTGTAGGCCTAAGAACAGTGGGGCTCTGGGCTTCTCTAGCCACCTAATCTTCTGCTCATCCTCTCGCGCACTCTAAAGAGAGCTCAGGTGAGAAATTGCAAACGTCGAGCAATTGCTCAGAGATGAAAAGTGCCAGCACTGAAAGCTGTTGCTAGCCAGCACCCTTCCTTGGAAGCGCTTTCACAGGCGCTGTAACACTGGGGCTTTGCGCTTCTCTACCCACCAAACGACACGGTCCTTCTCTTTCCGTCTCGTAGACACGAGCTGAGAAATTGCAAACGTCGAGCAATTGCTCAGAGATGAAAAGTGCCAGCACTGAAAGCTGTTGCTAGCCAGCACCCTTCCTTGGAAGCGCTTTTGTAGGCCTAAGAACACTGGGGCTCTGGGCTTCTTTAGCCACCTCATCTTCTGCTCATCCTCTCGCGCACTCTAAATGGAGCTCAGGGGAGAAATTGCAAACGTCGAGCAATTGCTCAGAGATGAAAAGTGCCAGCACTGAAAGCTGTTGCTAGCCAGCACCCTTCCTTGGAAGCGCTTTTGTAGGCCTAAGAACACTGGGGCTCTGGGCTTCTCTAGCCACCTCATCTTCTGCTCATCCTCTCGCGCACTCTAAAGAGAGCTCAGGTGAGAAATTGCAAACGTCGAGCAATTGCTCAGAGATGAAAAGTGCCAGCACTGAAAGCTCTTGCTAGCCAGCACCCTTCCTTGGAAGCGCTTTCACAGGCGCTGTAACACTGGGGCTTTGCGCTTCTCTACCCACCAAACGTCACGGTCCTTCTCTTTCCGTCTCGTAGACACGAGCTGAGAAATTGCAAACGTCGAGCAATTGCTCAGAGATGAAAAGTGCCAGCACTGAAAGCTGTTGCTAGCCAGCACCCTTCCTTGGAAGCGCTTTCACAGGCGCAGTAACACTGGGGCTTTGCGCTTCTCTACCCACCAAACGTCACGGTCCTTCTCTTTCCATCTCGTAGACACGAGCTGAGAAATTGCAAACGTCGAGCAATTGCTCAGAGAGTAAAAGTGCCAGCACTGAAAGCTGTTGCTAGCCAGCACCCTTCCTTGGAAGTGCTTTTGTAGGCCTAAGAACACTGGGGCTCTGGGCTTCTCTAGACACCTAATCTTCTGCTCATCCTTTTGTGCACTCTGAAGAGAGCTCAGGTGAGAAATTGCAAACGTCGAGCAATTGCTCAGAGATGAAAAGTGCCAGCACTGAAAGCTGTTGCTAGCCAGCACCCTTCCTTGGAAGCGCTTTCACAGGCGCAGAAACACTGGGGATTTGCGCTTCTCTAGCCACCAAACGTCACGGTCCTTCTCTTTCCATCTCGTAGACACGAGCTGAGAAATTGCAAACGTCGAGCAATTGCTCAGAGATGAAAAGTGCCAGCACTGAAAGCTGTTGCTAGCCAGCACCCTTCCTTGGAAGCGCTTTCACAGGCGCAGTAACACTGGGGCTTTGCGCTTCTCTAGCCACCAAACGTCACGGTCCTTCTCTTTCCGTCTCCTAGACACGAGCTGAGAAATTGCAAACGTCGAGCAATTGCTCAGAGATGAGAAGTGCCAGCACTGAAAGCTCTTGCTAGCCAGCACCCTTCCTTGGAAGCGCTTTTGTAGCCGTTAGAACACTGGGGCTCTGGGCTTCTCTAGCCACCTCATCTTCTGCTCATCCTCTCGCGCACTCTAAAGAGAGCTCAGGTGAGAAATTGCAAACGTCGAGCAATTGCTCAGAGATGAACAGTGCCAGCACTGGAAGCTCTTGCTAGCCAGCACCCTTCCTTGGAAGCGCTTTTGTAGGCCTAAGAACAGTGGGGCTCTGGGCTTCTCTAGCCACCTAATCTTCTGCTCATCCTCTCGCGCAGTCTAAAGAGAGCTCAGGTGAGAAATTGCAAACGTCGAGCAATTGCTCAGAGATGAAAAGTGCCAGCACTGAAAGCTGTTGCTAGCCAGCACCCTTCCTTGGAAGCGCTTTCACAGGCGCTGTAACACTGGGGCTTTGCGCTTCTCTACCCACCAAACGTCACGGTCCTTCTCTTTCCGTCTCGTAGACACGAGCTGAGAAATTGCAAACGTCGAGCAATTGCTCAGAGATGAAAAGTGCCAGCACTGAAAGCTGTTGCTAGCCAGCACCCTTCATTGGAAGCGCTTTTGTAGGCCTAAGAACAGTGGGGCTCTGGGCTTCTCTAGCCACCTCATCTTCTGCTCATCCTCTCGCGCACTCTAAAGAGAGCTCAGGTGAGAAATTGCAAACGTCGAGCAATTGCTCAGAGATGAAAAGTGCCAGCACTGAAAGCTGTTGCTAGCCAGCACCCTTCCTTGGAAGCGCTTTTGTAGGCCTAAGAACACTGGGGCTCTGGGCTTCTCTAGCCACTTAATCTTCTGCTCATCCTCTCGCGCACTCTAAAGAGAGCTCAGGTGAGAAATTGCAAACGTCGAGCAATTGCTCAGAGATGAAAAGTGCCAGCACTGAAAGCTGTTGCTAGCCAGCACCCTTCCTTGGATGCGATTTTGTAGGCCTAAGAACACTGGGGCTTTGTGCTTCTCTACCCACCAAACGTCACGGTCATTCTCTTTCCGTCTCGTAGACACGAGCTGAGAAATTGCAAACGTCGAGCAATTGCTCAGAGATGAAAAGTGCCAGCACTGAAAGCTCTTGCTAGCCAGCACCCTTCCTTGGAAGCGCTTTTGTAGCCCTAAGCACACTGGGGCTCTGGGCTTCTCTAGCCACCTCATCTTCTGCTCATCCTCTCGCGCGCTCTAAAGAGAGCTCAGGTGAGAAATTGCAAACGTCGAGCAATTGCTCAGAGATGAAAAGTGCCAGCACTGGAAGCTCTTGCTAGCCAGCACCCTTCCTTGGAAGCGCTTTTGTAGGCCTAAGAACACTGGGGCTCTGGGCTTCTCTAGCCACCTAATCTTCTGCTCATCCTCTCGCGCACTCTAAAGAGAGCTCAGGTGAGAAATTGCAAACGTCGAGCAATTGCTCAGAGATGAAAACTGCCAGCACTGAAAGCTGTTGCTAGCCAGCACCCTTCCTTGGAAGCGCTTTCACAGGCGCAGTAACACTGGGGCTTTGCGCTTCTCTACCCACCAAACGTCACGGTCCTTCTCTTTCCGTCTCGTAGACACGAGCTGAGAAATTGCAAACGTCGAGCAATTGCTCAGAGATGAAAAGTGCCAGCACTGAAAGCTCTTGCTAGCCAGCACCCTTCCTTGGAAGCGCTTTTGTAGGCCTAAGAACACTGGGGCTCTGGGCTTCTCTAGCCACCTCATCTTCTGCTCATCCTCTCGCGCACTCTAAAGAGAGCTCAGGTGAGAAATTGCAAACGTCGAGCAATTGCTCAGAGATGAAAAGTGCCAGCACTGGAAGCTCTTGCTAGCCAGCACCCTTCCTTGGAAGCGCTTTTGTAGGCCTAAGAACAGTGGGGCTCTGGGCTTCTCTAGCCACCTAATCTTCTGCTCATCCTCTCGCGCACTCTAAAGAGAGCTCAGGTGAGAAATTGCAAACGTCGAGCAATTGCTCAGAGATGAAAAGTGCCAGCACTGAAAGCTGTTGCTAGCCAGCACCCTTCCTTGGAAGCGCTTTCACAGGCGCTGTAACACTGGGGCTTTGCGCTTCTCTAGCCACCAAACGTCACGGTCCTTCTCTTTCCGTCTCGTAGACACGAGCTGAGAAATTGCAAACGTCGAGCAATTGCTCAGAGATGAAAAGTGCCAGCACTGGAAGCTCTTGCTAGCCAGCACCCTTCCTTGGAAGCGCTTTTGTAGGCCTAAGAACAGTGGGGCTCTGGGCTTCTCTAGCCACCTCATCTTCTGCTCATCCTCTCGCGCACTCTAAAGAGAGCTCAGGTGAGAAATTGCAAACGTCGAGCAATTGCTCAGAGATGAAAAGTGCCAGCACTGAAAGCTGTTGCTAGCCAGCACCCTTCCTTGGAAGCGCTTCTGTAGCCCTTAGAACACTGGGGCTCTGGGCTTCTCTAGCCACCAAAAGTCACGGTCACTATCTCTCCGTCTCGTAGACACGAGCTGAGAAATTGCAAACGTCGAGCAATTGCTCAGAGATGAAAAGTGCCAGCACTGAAAGCTGTTGCTAGCCAGCACCCTTCCTTGGAAGCGCTTTCACAGGCGCTGTAACACTGGGGCTTTGCGCTTCTCTAGCCACCAAACGTCACGGTCATTCTCTTTCCGTCTCGTAGACACGAGCTGAGAAATTGCAAACGTCGATCAATTGCTCAGAGAGGAAAAGTGCCAGCACTGAAAGCTGTTGCTAGCCAGCACCCTTCCTTGGAAGTGCTTTTGTAGGCCTAAGAACAGTGGGGCTCTGGGCTTCTCTAGCCACCTCATCTTCTGCTCATCCTCTCGCGCACTCTAAAGAGAGCTCAGGTGAGAAATTGCAAACGTCGAGCAATTGCTCAGAGATGAAAAGTGCCAGCACTGGAAGCTCTTGCTAGCCAGCACCCTTCCTTGGAAGCGCTTTTGTAGGCCTAAGAACAGTGGGGCTCTGGGCTTCTCTAGCCACCTAATCTTCTGCTCATCCTCTCGCGCACTCTAAAGAGAGCTCAGGTGAGAAATTGCAAACGTCGAGCAATTGCTCAGAGATGAAAAGTGCCAGCACTGAAAGCTGTTGCTAGCCAGCACCCTTCCTTGGAAGCGCTTTCACAGGCGCTGTAACACTGGGGCTTTGCGCTTCTCTACCCACCAAACGACACGGTCCTTCTCTTTCCGTCTCGTAGACACGAGCTGAGAAATTGCAAACGTCGAGCAATTGCTCAGAGATGAAAAGTGCCAGCACTGAAAGCTGTTGCTAGCCAGCACCCTTCCTTGGAAGCGCTTTTGTAGGCCTAAGAACACTGGGGCTCTGGGCTTCTTTAGCCACCTCATCTTCTGCTCATCCTCTCGCGCACTCTAAATGGAGCTCAGGGGAGAAATTGCAAACGTCGAGCAATTGCTCAGAGATGAAAAGTGCCAGCACTGAAAGCTGTTGCTAGCCAGCACCCTTCCTTGGAAGCGCTTTTGTAGGCCTAAGAACACTGGGGCTCTGGGCTTCTCTAGCCACCTCATCTTCTGCTCATCCTCTCGCGCACTCTAAAGAGAGCTCAGGTGAGAAATTGCAAACGTCGAGCAATTGCTCAGAGATGAAAAGTGCCAGCACTGAAAGCTCTTGCTAGCCAGCACCCTTCCTTGGAAGCGCTTTCACAGGCGCTGTAACACTGGGGCTTTGCGCTTCTCTACCCACCAAACGTCACGGTCCTTCTCTTTCCGTCTCGTAGACACGAGCTGAGAAATTGCAAACGTCGAGCAATTGCTCAGAGATGAAAAGTGCCAGCACTGAAAGCTGTTGCTAGCCAGCACCCTTCCTTGGAAGCGCTTTCACAGGCGCAGTAACACTGGGGCTTTGCGCTTCTCTACCCACCAAACGTCACGGTCCTTCTCTTTCCATCTCGTAGACACGAGCTGAGAAATTGCAAACGTCGAGCAATTGCTCAGAGATGAAAAGTGCCAGCACTGAAAGCTGTTGCTAGCCAGCACCCTTCCTTGGAAGTGCTTTTGTAGGCCTAAGAACACTGGGGCTCTGGGCTTCTCTAGACACCTAATCTTCTGCTCATCCTTTTGTGCACTCTGAAGAGAGCTCAGGTGAGAAATTGCAAACGTCGAGCAATTGCTCAGAGATGAAAAGTGCCAGCACTGAAAGCTGTTGCTAGCCAGCACCCTTCCTTGGAAGCGCTTTCACAGGCGCAGAAACACTGGGGATTTGCGCTTCTCTAGCCACCAAACGTCACGGTCCTTCTCTTTCCATCTCGTAGACACGAGCTGAGAAATTGCAAACGTCGAGCAATTGCTCAGAGATGAAAAGTGCCAGCACTGAAAGCTGTTGCTAGCCAGCACCCTTCCTTGGAAGCGCTTTCACAGGCGCTGTAACACTGGGGCTTTGCGCTTCTCTACCCACCAAACGTCACGGTCCTTCTCTTTCCGTCTCGTAGACACGAGCTGAGAAATTGCAAACGTCGAGCAATTGCTCAGAGATGAAAAGCGCCAGCACTGAAAGCTGTTGCTAGCCAGCACCCTTCCTTGGAAGCGCTTTCACAGGCGAAGTAACACTGGGGCTTTGCGCTTCTCTACCCACCAAACGTCACGGTCCTTCTCTTTCCATCTCGTAGACACGAGCTGAGAAATTGCAAACGTCGAGCAATTGCTCAGAGAGTAAAAGTGCCAGCACTGAAAGCTGTTGCTAGCCAGCACCCTTCCTTGGAAGTGCTTTTGTAGGCCTAAGAACACTGGGGCTCTGGGCTTCTCTAGACACCTAATCTTCTGCTCATCCTTTTGTGCACTCTGAAGAGAGCTCAGGTGAGAAATTGCAAACGTCGAGCAATTGCTCAGAGATGAAAAGTGCCAGCACTGAAAGCTGTTGCTAGCCAGCACCCTTCCTTGGAAGCGCTTTCACAGGCGCAGAAACACTGGGGATTTGCGCTTCTCTAGCCACCAAACGTCACGGTCCTTCTCTTTCCATCTCGTAGACACGAGCTGAGAAATTGCAAACGTCGAGCAATTGCTCAGAGATGAAAAGTGCCAGCACTGAAAGCTGTTGCTAGCCAGCACCCTTCCTTGGAAGCGCTTTTGTAGGCCTAAGAACAGTGGGGCTCTGGGCTTCTCTAGCCACCTCATCTTCTGCTCATCCTCTCGCGCACTCTAAAGAGAGCTCAGGTGAGAAATTGCAAACGTCGAGCAATTGCTCAGAGATGAAAAGTGCCAGCACTGAAAGCTGTTGCTAGCCAGCACCCTTCCTTGGATGCGCTTCTGTAGCCCTTAGAACACTGGGGCTCTGGGCTTCTCTAGCCACCAAAAGTCACGGTCACTATCTCTCCGTCTCGTAGACACGAGCTGAGAAATTGCAAACGTCGAGCAATTGCTCAGAGATGAAAAGTGCCAGCACTGAAAGCTGTTGCTAGCCAGCACCCTTCCTTGGAAGCGCTTTCACAGGCGCTGTAACACTGGGGCTTTGCGCTTCTCTAGCCACCAAACGTCACGGTCATTCTCTTTCCGTCTCGTAGACACGAGCTGAGAAATTGCAAACGTCGAGCAATTGCTCAGAGAGGAAAAGTGCCAGCACTGAAAGCTGTTGCTAGCCAGCACCCTTCCTTGGAAGTGCTTTTGTAGGCCTAAGAACAGTGGGGCTCTGGGCTTCTCTAGCCACCTCATCTTCTGCTCATCCTCTCGCGCACTCTAAAGAGAGCTCAGGTGAGAAATTGCAAACGTCGAGCAATTGCTCAGAGATGAAAAGTGCCAGCACTGGAAGCTCTTGCTAGCCAGCACCCTTCCTTGGAAGCGCTTTTGTAGGCCTAAGAACAGTGGGGCTCTGGGCTTCTCTAGCCACCTAATCTTCTGCTCATCCTCTCGCGCACTCTAAAGAGAGCTCAGGTGAGAAATTGCAAACGTCGAGCAATTGCTCAGAGATGAAAAGTGCCAGCACTGAAAGCTGTTGCTAGCCAGCACCCTTCCTTGGAAGCGCTTTCACAGGCGCTGTAACACTGGGGCTTTGCGCTTCTCTACCCACCAAACGACACGGTCCTTCTCTTTCCGTCTCGTAGACACGAGCTGAGAAATTGCAAACGTCGAGCAATTGCTCAGAGATGAAAAGTGCCAGCACTGAAAGCTGTTGCTAGCCAGCACCCTTCCTTGGAAGCGCTTTTGTAGGCCTAAGAACACTGGGGCTCTGGGCTTCTTTAGCCACCTCATCTTCTGCTCATCCTCTCGCGCACTCTAAATGGAGCTCAGGGGAGAAATTGCAAACGTCGAGCAATTGCTCAGAGATGAAAAGTGCCAGCACTGACAGCTGTTGCTAGCCAGCACCCTTCCTTGGAAGCGCTTTTGTAGGCCTAAGAACACTGGGGCTCTGGGCTTCTCTAGCCACCTCATCTTCTGCTCATCCTCTCGCGCACTCTAAAGAGAGCTCAGGTGAGAAATTGCAAACGTCGAGCAATTGCTCAGAGATGAAAAGTGCCAGCACTGAAAGCTCTTGCTAGCCAGCACCCTTCCTTGGAAGCGCTTTCACAGGCGCTGTAACACTGGGGCTTTGCGCTTCTCTACCCACCAAACGTCACGGTCCTTCTCTTTCCGTCTCGTAGACACGAGCTGAGAAATTGCAAACGTCGAGCAATTGCTCAGAGATGAAAAGTGCCAGCACTGAAAGCTGTTGCTAGCCAGCACCCTTCCTTGGAAGCGCTTTCACAGGCGCAGTAACACTGGGGCTTTGCGCTTCTCTACCCACCAAACGTCACGGTCCTTCTCTTTCCATCTCGTAGACACGAGCTGAGAAATTGCAAACGCCGAGCAATTGCTCAGAGAGTAAAAGTGCCAGCACTGAAAGCTGTTGCTAGCCAGCACCCTTCCTTGGAAGTGCTTTTGTAGGCCTAAGAACACTGGGGCTCTGGGCTTCTCTAGACACCTAATCTTCTGCTCATCCTTTTGTGCACTCTGAAGAGAGCTCAGGTGAGAAATTGCAAACGTCGAGCAATTGCTCAGAGATGAAAAGTGCCAGCACTGAAAGCTGTTGCTAGCCAGCACCCTTCCTTGGAAGCGCTTCTGTAGCCCTTAGAACACTGGGGCTCTGGGCTTCTCTACCCACCAAAAGTCACGGTCACTATCTCTCCGTCTCGTAGACACGAGCTGAGAAATTGCAAACGTCGAGCAATTGCTCCGAGATGAAAAGTGCCAGCACTGAAAGCTGTTGCTAGCCAGCACCCTTCCTTGGAAGCGCTTTCACAGGCGCTGTAACACTGGGGCTTTGCGCTTCTCTAGCCACCAAACGTCACGGTCCTTCTCTTTCCGTCTCGTAGACACGAGCTGAGAAATTGCAAACGTCGAGCAATTGCTCAGAGATGAAAAGTGCCAGCACTGAAAGCTGTTGCTAGCCAGCACCCTTCCTTGGAAGCGCTTTTGTAGCCCTAAGCACACTGGGGCTCTGGGCTTCTCTAGCCACCTCATCTTCTGCTCATCCTCTCGCGCGCTCTAAAGAGAGCTCAGGTGAGAAATTGCAAACGTCGAGCAATTGCTCAGAGATGAAAAGTGCCAGCACTGAAAGCTCTTGCTAGCCAGCACCCTTCCTTGGAAGCGCTTTTGTAGGCCTAAGAACACTGGGGCTCTGGGCTTCTCTAGCCACCTAATCTTCTGCTCATCCTCTCGCGCACTCTAAAGAGAGCTCAGGTGAGAAATTGCAAACGTCCAGCAATTGCTCAGAGATGAAAACTGCCAGCACTGAAAGCTGTTGCTAGCCAGCACCCTTCCTTGGAAGCGCTTTCACAGGCGCAGTAACACTGGGGCTTTGCGCTTCTCTAGCCACCAAACGTCACGGTCCTTCTCTTTCCGTCTCCTAGACACGAGCTGAGAAATTGCAAACGTCGAGCAATTGCTCAGAGAGGAAAAGTGCCAGCACTGAAAGCTGTTGCTAGCCAGCACCCTTCCTTGGAAGTGCTTTTGTAGGCCTAAGAACACTGGGGCTCTGGGCTTCTCTAGCCACCTAATCTTCTGCTCATCCTCTCGCGCACTCTAAAGAGAGCTCAGGTGAGAAATTGCAAACGTCGAGCAATTGCTCAGAGATGAAAAGTGCCAGCACTGAAAGCTCTTGCTAGCCAGCACCCTTCCTTGGAAGCGCTTTTGTAGGCCTAAGAACACTGGGGCTCTGGGCTTCTCTAGCCACCTCATCTTCTGCTCATCCTCTCGCGCACTCTAAAGAGAGCTCAGGTGAGAAATTGCAAACGTCGAGCAATTGCTCAGAGATGAAAAGTGCCAGCACTGGAAGCTCTTGCTAGCCAGCACCCTTCCTTGGAAGCGCTTTTGTAGGCCTAAGAACAGTGGGGCTCTGGGCTTCTCTAGACACCTAATCTTCTGCTCATCCTCTCGCGCACTCTAAAGAGAGCTCAGGTGAGAAATTGCAAACGTCGAGCAATTGCTCAGAGATGAAAAGTGCCAGCACTGAAAGCTCTTGCTAGCCAGCACCCTTCCTTGGAAGCGCTTTCACAGGCGCTGTAACACTGGGGCTTTGCGCTTCTCTACCCACCAAACGTCACGGTCCTTCTCTTTCCGTCTCGTAGACACGAGCTGAGAAATTGCAAACGTCGAGCAATTGCTCAGAGATGAAAAGTGCCAGCACTGAAAGCTGTTGCTAGCCAGCACCCTTCCTTGGAAGCGCTTTTGTAGGCCTAAGAACAGTGGGGCTCTGGGCTTCTCTAGCCACCTCATCTTCTGCTCATCCTCTCGCGCACTCTAAAGAGAGCTCAGGTGAGAAATTGCAAACGTCGAGCAATTGCTCAGAGATGAAAACTGCCAGCACTGAAAGCTGTTGCTAGCCAGCACCCTTCCTTGGAAGCGCTTTCACAGGCGCGGTAACACTGGGGCTTTGCGCTTCTCTAGCCACCAAACGTCACGGTCCTTCTCTTTCCGTCTCGTAGACACGAGCTGAGAAATTGCAAACGTCGAGCAATTGCTCAGAGATGAAAAGTGCCAGCACTGAAAGCTGTTGCTAGCCAGCACCCTTCCTTAGAAGCGCTTTTGTAGGCCTAAGAACACTGGGGCTCTGGGCTTCTCTAGCCACCTAATCTTGTGCTCATCCTCTCGCGCACTCTAAAGAGAGCTCAGGTGAGAAATTGCAAACGTCGAGCAATTGCTCAGAGATGAAAAGTGCCAGCACTGGAAGCTCTTGCTAGCCAGCACCCTTCCTTGGAAGCGCTTTTGTAGGCCTAAGAACAGTGGGGCTCTGGGCTTCTCTAGCCACCTAATCTTCTGCTCATCCTCTCGCGCACTCTAAAGAGAGCTCAGGTGAGAAATTGCAAACGTCGAGCAATTGCTCAGAGATGAAAAGTGCCAGCACTGAAAGCTCTTGCTAGCCAGCACCCTTCCTTGGAAGCGCTTTCACAGGCGCTGTAACACTGGGGCTTTGCGCTTCTCTACCCACCAAACGTCACGGTCCTTCTCTTTCCGTCTCGTAGACACGAGCTGAGAAATTGCAAACGTCGATCAATTGCTCAGAGATGAAAAGTGCCAGCACTGAAAGCTGTTGCTAGCCAGCACCCTTCCTTGGAAGCGCTTTTGTAGGCCTAAGAACACTGGGGCTCTGGGCTTCTCTAGCCACCTCATCTTCTGCTCATCCTCTCGCGCACTCTAAAGAGAGCTCAGGTGAGAAATTGCAAACGTCGAGCAATTGCTCAGAGATGAAAAGTGCCAGCACTGAAAGCTGTTGCTAGCCAGCACCCTTCCTTGGAAGCGCTTCTGTAGCCCTTAGAACACTGGGGCTCTGGGCTTCTCTAGCCACCAAAAGTCACGGTCACTATCTCTCCGTCTCGTAGACACGAGCTGAGAAATTGCAAACGTCGAGCAATTGCTCAGAGATGAAAAGTGCCAGCACTGAAAGCTGTTGCTAGCCAGCACCCTTCCTTGGAAGCGCTTTCACAGGCGCTGTAACACTGGGGCTTTGCGCTTCTCTAGCCACCAAACGTCACGGTCATTCTCTTTCCGTCTCGTAGACACGAGCTGAGAAATTGCAAACGTCGATCAATTGCTCAGAGAGGAAAAGTGCCAGCACTGAAAGCTGTTGCTAGCCAGCACCCTTCCTTGGAAGTGCTTTTGTAGGCCTAAGAACAGTGGGGCTCTGGGCTTCTCTAGCCACCTCACCTTCTGCTCATCCTCTCGCGCACTCTAAAGAGAGCTCAGGTGAGAAATTGCAAACGTCGAGCAATTGCTCAGAGATGAAAAGTGCCAGCACTGAAAGCTGTTGCTAGCCAGCACCCTTCCTTGGAAGCGCTTTTGTAGCCCTAAGCACACTGGGGCTCTGGGCTTCTCTAGCCACCTCATCTTCTGCTCATCCTCTCGCGCACTCTAAAGAGAGCTCAGGTGAGAAATTGCAAACGTCGAGCAATTGCTCAGAGATGAAAAGTGCCAGCACTGAAAGCTGTTGCTAGCCAGCACCCTTCCTTGGAAGCGATTTTGTAGGCCTAAGAACACTGGGGCTTTGTGCTTCTCTACCCACCAAACGTCACGGTCATTCTCTTTCCGTCTCGTAGACACGAGCTGAGAAATTGCAAACGTCGAGCAATTGCTCCGAGATGAAAAGTGCCAGCACTGAAAGCTGTTGCTAGCCAGCACCCTTCCTTGGAAGCGCTTTTGTAGGCCTAAGCACACTGGGGCTCTGGGCTTCTCTAGCCACCTCATCTTCTGCTCATCCTCTCGCGCACTCTAAAGAGAGCTCAGGTGAGAAATTGCAAACGTCGAGCAATTGCTCAGAGATGAAAAGTGCCAGCACTGGAAGCTCTTGCTAGCCAGCACCCTTCCTTGGAAGCGCTTTTGTAGCCCTTAGAACACTTGGGCTCTGGGCTTCTCTAGCCACCTAATCTTCTGCTCATCCTCTCGCGCACTCTAAAGAGAGCTCAGGTGAGAAATTGCAAACGTCGATCAATTGCTCAGAGATGAAAAGTGCCAGCACTGAAAGCTGTTGCTAGCCAGCACCCTTCCTTGGAAGCGCTTTCACAGGCGCAGTAACACTGGGGCTTTGCGCTTCTCTAGCCACCAAACGTCACGGTCACTATCTTTCCGTCTCGTAGACACGAGCTGAGAAATTGCAAACGTCGATCAATTGCTCAGAGATGAAAAGTGCCAGCACTGAAAGCTCTTGCTAGCCAGCACCCTTCCTTGGAAGCGCTTTTGTAGGCCTAAGAACACTGGGGCTCTGGGCTTCTCTAGCCACCTCATCTTCTGCTCATCCTCTCGTGCACTCTAAAGAGAGCTCAGGTGAGAAATTGCAAACGTCGAGCAATTGCTCAGAGATGAAAAGTGCCAGCACTGAAAGCTCTTGCTAGCCAGCACCCTTCCTTGGAAGCGCTTTTGTAGGCCTAAGAACACTGGGGCTCTGGGCTTCTCTAGCCACCTCATCTTCTGCTCATCCTCTCGCGCACTCTAAAGAGAGCTCAGGTGAGAAATTGCAAACGTCGAGCAATTGCTCAGAGATGAAAAGTGCCAGCACTGAAAGCTCTTGCTAGCCAGCACCCTTCCTTGGAAGCGCTTTTGTAGGCCTAAGAACACTGGGGCTCTGGGCTTCTTTAGCCACCTAATCTTCTGCTCATCCTCTCGCGCACTCTAAAGAGAGCTCAGGTGAGAAATTGCAAACGTCGAGCAATTGCTCAGAGATGAAAAGTGCCAACACTGAAAGCTGTTGCTAGCCAGCACCCTTCCTTGGAAGCACTTTCACAGGCGCAGCAACACTGGGGCTTTGCGGTTCTCTAGCCACCAAACGTCACGGTCCTTCTCTTTCCGTCTCGTAGACACGAGCTGAGAAATTGCAAACGTCGAGCAATTGCTCAGAGATGAAAAGTGCCAGCACTGAAAGCTCTTGCTAGCCAGCACCCTTCCTTGGAAGCGCTTTTGTAGGCCTAAGAACACTGGGGCTCTGGGCTTCTTTAGCCACCTCATCTTCTGCTCATCCTCTCGCGCACTCTAAAGAGAGCTCAGGTGAGAAATTGCAAACGTCGAGCGATTGCTCAGAGATGAAAAGTGCCAGCACTGAAAGCTGTTGCTAGCCAGCACCCTTCCTTGGAAGCGCTTTCACAGGCGCAGTAACACTGGGCTTTGCGCTTCTCTACCCACCAAACGTCACGGTCATTCTCTTTCCGTCTCGTAGACACGAGCTGAGAAATTGCAAACGTCGAGCAATTGCTCAGAGATGAAAAGTGCCAGCACTGAAAGCTGTTGCTAGCCAGCACCCTTCCTTGGAAACGCTTTCACAGGCGCAGTAACACTGGGGCTTTGCGCTTCTCTAGCCACCAAACGTCACGGTCCTTCTCTTTCCGTCTCGTAGACACGAGCTGAGAAATTGCAAACGTCGATCAATTGCTCAGAGAGGAAAAGCGCCAGCACTGAAAGCTGTTGCTAGCCAGCACCCTTCCTTGGAAGCGCTTTTGTAGGCCTAAGAACACTGGGGCTCTGGGCTTCTCTAGCCACCTAATCTTCTGCTCATCCTCTCGCGCACTCTAAAGAGAGCTCAGGTGAGAAATTGCAAACGTCGAGCAATTGCTCAGAGATGAAAAGTGCCAGCACTGAAAGCTGTTGCTAGCCAGCACCCTTCCTTGGAAGCGCTTTCACAGGCGCAGTAACACTGGGGCTTTGCGCTTCTCTAGCCACCAAACCTCACGGTCCTTCTCTTTCCGTCTCGTAGACACGAGCTGAGAAATTGCAAACGTCGATCAATTGCTCAGAGATGAAAAGTGCCAGCACTGAAAGCTGTTGCTAGCCAGCACCCTTCCTTGGAAGCACTTTCACAGGCGCAGCAACACTGGGGCTTTGCGCTTCTCTACCCACCAAACGTCACGGTCCTTCTCTTTCCGTCTCGTAGACACGAGCTGAGAAATTGCAAACGTCGAGCAATTGCTCAGAGATGAAAAGTGCCAGCACTGAAAGCTCTTGCTAGCCAGCACCCTTCCTTGGAAGCGCTTTTGTAGCCCTAAGAACACTGGGGCTCTGGGCTTCTTTAGCCACCTCATCTTCTGCTCATCCTCTCGCGCACTCTAAAGAGAGCTCAGGTGAGAAATTGCAAACGTCGAGCGATTGCTCAGAGATGAAAAGTGCCAGCACTGAAAGCTGTTGCTAGCCAGCACCCTTCCTTGGAAGCGCTTTCACAGGCGCAGTAACACTGGGCTTTGCGCTTCTCTACCCACCAAACGTCACGGTCATTCTCTTTCCGTCTCGTAGACACGAGCTGAGAAATTGCAAACGTCGAGCAATTGCTCAGAGATGAAAAGTGCCAGCACTGAAAGCTGTTGCTAGCCAGCACCCTTCCTTGGAAGCGCTTTCACAGGCGCAGTAACACTGGGGCTTTGCGCTTCTCTAGCCACCAAACGTCACGGTCCTTCTCTTTCCGTCTCGTAGACACGAGCTGAGAAATTGCAAACGTCGATCAATTGCTCAGAGAGGAAAAGTGCCAGCACTGAAAGCTGTTGCTAGCCAGCACCCTTCCTTGGAAGCGCTTTTGTAGGCCTAAGCACACTGGGGCTCTGGGCTTCTCTAGCCACCTCATCTTCTGCTCATCCTCTCGCGCACTCTAAAGAGAGCTCAGGTGAGAAATTGCAAACGTCGAGCAATTGCTCAGAGATGAAAAGTGCCAGCACTGAAAGCTGTTGCTAGCCAGCACCCTTCCTTGGAAGCGCTTTCACAGGCGCAGTAACACTGGGGCTTTGCGCTTCTCTAGCCACCAAACGTCACGGTCCTTCTCTTTCCGTCTCGTAGACACGAGCTGAGAAATTGCAAACGTCGATCAATTGCTCAGAGATGAAAAGTGCCAGCACTGAAAGCTGTTGCTAGCCAGCACCCTTCCTTGGAAGTGCTTTTGTAGGCCTAAGAACACTGGGGCTCTGGGCTTCTCTAGCCACCTCATCTTCTGCTCATCCTCTCGCGCACTCTAAAGAGAGCTCAGGTGAGAAATTGCAAACGTCGAGCAATTGCTCAGAGATGAAAAGTGCCAGCACTGAAAGCTGTTGCTAGCCAGCACCCTTCCTTGGAAGCGCTTTTGTAGGCCTAAGAACACTGGGGCTCTGGGCTTCTCTAGACACCTCATCTTCTGCTCATCCTCTCGCGCACTCTGAAGAGAGCTCAGGTGAGAAATTGCAAACGTCGAGCAATTGCTCAGAGATGAAAAGTGCCAGCACTGAAAGCTGTTGCTAGCCAGCACCCTTCCTTGGAAGCGCTTTCACAGGCGCAGCAACACTGGGGCTTTGCGCTTCTCTAGCCACCAAACGTCACGGTCCTTCTCTTTCCGTCTCGTAGACACGAGCTGAGAAATTGCAAACGTCGAGCAATTGCTCAGAGATGAAAAGTGCCAGCACTGAAAGCTGTTGCTAGCCAGCACCCTTCCTTGGAAGCGCTTTTGTAGGCCTAAGAACACTGGGGCTCTGGGCTTCTCTAGCCACCTCATCTTCTGCTCATCCTCTCGCGCACTCTAAAGAGAGCTCAGGTGACAAATTGCAAACGTCGAGCAATTGCTCAGAGATGAAAAGTGCCAGCACTGAAAGCTCTTGCTAGCCAGCACCCTTCCTTGGAAGCGCTTTCACAGGCGCAGCAACACTGGGGCTTTGCGCTTCTCTAGCCACCAAACGTCACGGTCCTTCTCTTTCCGTCTCGTAGACACGAGCTGAGAAATTGCAAACGTCGAGCAATTGCTCAGAGATGAAAAGTGCCAGCACTGAAAGCTGTTGCTAGCCAGCACCCTTCCTTGGAAGCAGTTTTGTAGGCCTAAGAACACTGGGGCTCTGGCCTTCTCTAGCCACCTCATCTTCTGCTCATCCTCTCGCGCACTCTAAAGAGAGCTCAGGTGAGAAATTGCAAACGTCGAGCAATTGCTCAGAGATGAAAAGTGCCAGCACTGAAAGCTGTTGCTAGCCAGCACCCTTCCTTGGAAGCGCTTTCACAGGCGCAGTAACACTGGGGCTTTGTGCTTCTCTAGCCACCAAACGTCACGGTCATTCTCTTTCCGTCTCCTAGACACGAGCTGAGAAATTGCAAACGTCGAGCAATTGCTCAGAGATGAAAAGTGCCAGCACTGAAAGCTGTTGCTAGCCAGCACCCTTCCTTGGAAGCGCTTTTGTAGGCCTAAGAACACTGGGGCTCTGGGCTTCTCTAGCCACCTCATCTTCTGCTCATCCTCTCGCGCACTCTAAAGAGAGCTCAGGTGAGAAATTGCAAACGTCGAGCAATTGCTCAGAGATGAAAAGTGCCAGCACTGAAAGCTGTTGCTAGCCAGCACCCTTCCTTGGAAGCGCTTTTGTAGGCCTAAGCACACTGGGGCTCTGGGCTTCTCTAGCCACCTCATCTTCTGCTCATCCTCTCGCGCACTCTAAAGAGAGCTCAGGTGAGAAATTGCAAACGTCGAGCAATTGCTCAGAGATGAAAAGTGCCAGCACTGAAAGCTGTTGCTAGCCAGCACCCTTCCTTGGAAGCGCTTTTGTAGGCCTAAGAACACTGGGGCTTTGCGCTTCTCTAGCCACCAAACGTCACGGTCATTCTCTTTCCGTCTCGTAGACACGAGCTGAGAAATTGCAAACGTCGAGCAATTGCTCAGAGATGAAAAGTGCCAGCACTGAAAGCTGTTGCTAGCCAGCACCCTTCCTTGGAAGCGCTTTTGTAGCCCTAAGCACACTGGGGCTCTGGGCTTCTCTAGCCACCTCATCTTCTGCTCATCCTCTCGCGCACTCTAAAGAGAGCTCAGGTGAGAAATTGCAAACGTCCAGCAATTGCTCAGAGATGAAAAGTGCCAGCACTGAAAGCTGTTGCTAGCCAGCACCCTTCCTTGGAAGCACTTTTGTAGGCCTAATAACACTGGGGCTCTGGGCTTCTCTAGCCACCTCATCTTCTGCTCATCCTCTCGCGCACTCTAAAGAGAGCTCAGGTGAGAAATTGCAAACGTCGAGCAATTGCTCAGAGATGAAAAGTGCCAGCACTGAAAGCTGTTGCTAGCCAGCACCCTTCCTTGCAAGCGCTTTCACAGGCGCAGCAACACTGGGGCTTTGCGCTTCTCTACCCACCAAACGTCACAGTCATTCTCTTTCCGTCTCGTAGACACGAGCTGAGAAATTGCAAACGTCGAGCAATTGCTCAGAGATGAAAAGTGCCAGCACTGAAAGCTGTTGCTAGCCAGCACCCTTCCTTGGAAGCGCTTTTGTAGGCCTAAGAACACTGGGGCTCTGGGCTTCTCTAGCCACCTCATCTTCTGCTCATCCTCTCGCGCACTCTGAAGAGAGCTCAGGTGAGAAATTGCAAACGTCGAGCAATTGCTCAGAGATGAAAAGTGCCAGCACTGAAAGCTCTTGCTAGCCAGCACCCTTCCTTGGAAGCGCTTTCACAGGCGCAGTAACACTGGGGCTTTGCGCTTCTCTACCCACCAAACGTCACGTTCACTAACTCTCCGTCTCGTAGACACGAGCTGAGAAATTGCAAACGTCGAGCAATTGCTCAGAGATGAAAAGTGCCAGCACTGAAAGCTGTTGCTAGCCAGCACCCTTCCTTGGAAGCGCTTTGGTAGCCCTAAGAACACTGGGGCTCTGGGCTTCTTTAGCCACCTCATCTTCTGCTCATCCTCTCGCGCACTCTAAAGAAAGCTCAGGTGAGAAATTGCAAACGTCGAGCAATTGCTCAGAGATGAAAAGTGCCAGCACTGAAAGCTGTTGCTAGCCAGCACCCTTCCTTGGAAGCGCTTTCACAGGCGCAGTAACACTGGGGCTTGTGCTTCTCTAGCCACCAAACGTCACGGTCACTATCTCTCCGTCTCGTAGACACGAGCTGAGAAATTGCAAATGTCGAGCAATTGCTCAGAGATGAAAAGTGCCAGCACTGAAAGCTGTTGCTAGCCAGCACCCTTCCTTGGAAGCGCTTTCACAGGCGCAGTAACACTGGGGCTTTGCGCTTCTCTATCTACCAAACGTCACGGTCCTTCTCTTTCCGTCTCCTAGACACGAGCTGAGAAATTGCAAACGTCGAGCAATTGCTCAGAGATGAAAAGTGCCAGCACTGAAAGCTGTTGCTAGCCAGCACCCTTCCTTGGAAGCGCTTTCACAGGCGCAGCAACACTGGGGCTTTGCGCTTCTCTACCCACCAAACGTCACGGTCCTTCTCTTTCCGTCTCGTAGACACGAACTGAGAAATTGCAAACGTCGAGCAATTGCTCAGAGAGGAAAAGTGCCAGCAATGAAAGCTGTTGCTAGCCAGCACCCTTCCTTGGAAGTGCTTTTGTAGGCCTAAGAACACTGGGGCTCTGGGCTTCTCTAGCCACCTCATCTTCTGCTCACCCTCTCGCGCACTCTGAAGAGAGCTCAGGTGAGAAATTCCAAAAGTCGAGCAATTGCTCAGAGATGAAAAGTGCCAGCACTGGAAGCTGTTGCTAGCCAGCACCCTTCTTTGGAAGCGCTTTTGTAGCCCTTAGAACACTGGGGCTCTGGGCTTCTCTAGCCACCTAATCTTCTGCTCATCCTCTCGCGCACTCTAAAGAGAGCTCAGGTGAGAAATTGCAAACGTTGAGCAATTGCTCAGAGATGAAAAGTGCCAACACTGAAAGCTGTTGCTAGCCAGCACCCTTCCTTGGAAGCGCTTTCACAGGCGCAGCAACACTGGGGCTTTGCGCTTCTCTACTCACCAAACCTCACGGTCCTTCTCTTTCCGTCTCGTAGACACGAGCTGAGAAATTGCAAACGTCGATCAATTGCTCAGAGATGAAAAGTGCCAGCACTGAAAGCTGTTGCTAGCCAGCACCCTTCCTTGGAAGCGCTTTTGTAGGCCTAAGAAAACTGGGGCTCTGGGCTTCTTTAGCCACCTCATCTTCTGCTCATCCTCTCGCGCACTCTGAAGAGAGCTCAGGGGAGAAATTGCAAACTTCGAGCAATTGCTCAGAGATGAAAAGTGCCAGCACTGAAAGCTGTTGCTAGCCAGCACCCTTCCTTGGAAGCGCTTTCACAGGCAGAGCAACACTGGGGATTTGCGCTTCTCTAGCCACCAAACGTCACGGTCCTTCTCTTTCCGTCTCGTAGACACGAGCTGAGAAATTGCAAACGTCGAGCAATTGCTCCGAGATGAAAAGTGCCAGCACTGAAAGCTGTTGCTAGCCAGCACCCTTCCTTGGAAGTGCTTTTGTAGGCCTAAGAACACTGGGGCTCTGGGCTTCTCTAGCCACCTAATCTTCTGCTCATCCTCTCGCGCACTCTAAAGAGAGCTCAGGTGAGAAATTGCAAACGTCCATCAATTGCTCAGAGATGAAAAGTGCCAGCACTGAAAGCTGTTGCTAGCCAGCACCCTTCCTTGGAAGCGCTTTTGTAGGCCTAAGAACACTGGGGCTCTGGGCTTGTTTAGCCACCTCATCTTCTGCTCATCCTGTCGCGCACTCTGAAGAGAGCTCAGGGGAGAAATTGCAAACGTCGAGCAATTGCTCAGAGATGAAAAGTGCAGCACTGAAAGCTGTTGCTAGCCAGCACCCTTCCTTGGAAGCGCTTTCACAGGCGCAGTAACACTTGGGCTTTGCGCTTCTCTAGCCACCAAACGTCACGGTCCTTCTCTTTCCGTCTCGTAGACACGAGCTGAGAAATTGCAAACGTCGAGCAATTGCTCAGAGATGAAAAGTGCCAGCACTGAAAGCTCTTGCTAGCCAGCACCCTTCCTTGGAAGCGCTTTCACAGGCGCAGTAACACTGGGGCTTTGCGCTTCTCTAGCCACCAAACGTCACGGTCCTTCTCTTTCCGTCTCGTAGACACGAGCTGAGAAATTGCAAACGTCGATCAATTGCTCAGAGAGGAAAAGTGCCAGCACTGAAAGCTGTTGCTAGCCAGCACCCTTCCTTGGAAGTGCTTTTGTAGGCCTAAGAACACTGGGGCTCTGGGCTTCTCTAGACACCTAATCTTCTGCTCATCCTTTTGTGCACTCTAAAGAGAGCTCAGGTGAGAAATTGCAAACGTCGAGCAATTGCTCAGAGATGAAAAGTGCCAGCACTGAAAGCTGTTGCTAGCCAGCACCCTTCCTTGGAAGCGCTTTCACAGGCGCAGTAACACTGGGGCTTTGCGCTTCTCTAGCCACCAAAAGTCACGGTCCTTCTCTTTCCGTCTCGTAGACACGAGCTGAGAAATTGCAAACGTCGAGCAATTGCTCAGAGATGAAAAGTGCCAGCACTGAAAGCTCTTGCTAGCCAGCACCCTTCCTTGGAAGCGCTTTTGTAGGCCTAAGAACACTGGGGCTCTGGGCTTCTCTAGCCACCTCATCTTCTGCTCATCCTCTCGCGCACTCTAAAGAGAGCTCAGGTGAGAAATTGCAAACGTTGAGAAATTGCTCAGAGATGAAAAGTGCCAGCACTGAAAGCTGTTGCTAGCCAGCACCCTTCCTTGGAAGCGCTTCTGTAGCCCTTAGAACACTGGGGCTCTGGGCTTCTCTAGCCACCAAAAGTCACGGTCACTATCTCTCCGTCTCGTAGACACGAGCTGAGAAATTGCAAACGTTGAGCAATTGCTCAGAGATGAAAAGTGCCAGCACTGAAAGCTGTTGCTAGCCAGCACCCTTCCTTGGAAGCGCTTTCACAGGCGCTGTAACACTGGGGCTTTGCGCTTCTCTAGCCACCAAACGTCACGGTCCTTCTCTTTCCGTCTCGTAGAGACGAGCTGAGAAATTGCAAACGTCGATCAATTGCTCAGAGATGAAAAGTGCCAGCACTGAAAGCTGTTGCTAGCCAGCACCCTTCCTTGGAAGTGCTTTTGTAGGCCTAAGAACAGTGGGGCTCTGGGCTTCTCTAGCCACCTCATCTTCTGCTCATCCTCTCGCGCACTCTAAAGAGAGCTCAGGTGAGAAATTGCAAACGTCGAGCAATTGCTCAGAGATGAAAAGTGCCAGCGTTGAAAGCTCTTGCTAGCCAGCACCCTTCCTTGGAAGCGCTTTTGTAGCCCTAAGCACACTGGGGCTCTGGGCTTCTCTAGCCACCTCATCTTCTGCTCATCCTCTCGCGCACTCTAAAGAGAGCTCAGGTGAGAAATTGCAAACGTCGAGCAATTGCTCAGAGATGAAAAGTGCCAGCACTGAAAGCTGTTGCTAGCCAGCACCCTTCCTTGGATGCGATTTTGTAGGCCTAAGAACACTGGGGCTTTGTGCTTCTCTACCCACCAAACGTCACGGTCCTTCTCTTTCCGTCTCGTAGACACGAGCTGAGAAATTGCAAACGTCGAGCAATTGCTCAGAGATGAAAAGTGCCAGCACTGAAAGCTCTTGCTAGCCAGCACCCTTCCTTGGAAGCGCTTTTGTAGCCCTAAGCACACTGGGGCTCTGGGCTTCTCTAGCCACCTCATCTTCTGCTCATCCTCTCGCGCACTCTAAAGAGAGCTCAGGTGAGAAATTGCAAACGTCCAGCAATTGCTCAGAGATGAAAAGTGCCAGCACTGAAAGCTGTTGCTAGCCAGCACCCTTCCTTGGAAGCACTTTTGTAGGCCTAATAACACTGGGGCTCTGGGCTTCTCTAGCCACCTCATCTTCTGCTCATCCTCTCGCGCACTCTAAAGAGAGCTCAGGTGAGAAATTGCAAAGGTCGAGCAATTGCTCAGAGATGAAAAGTGCCAGCACTGAAAGCTGTTGCTAGCCAGCACCCTTCCTTGGAAGCGCTTTCACAGGCGCAGCAACACTGGGGATTTGCGCTTCTCTACCCACCAAACGTCACAGTCATTCTCTTTCCGTCTCGTAGACACGAGCTGAGAAATTGCAAACGTTGAGCAATTGCTCAGAGATGAAAAGTGCCAGCACTGAAAGCTGTTGCTAGCCAGCACCCTTCCTTGGAAGCGCTTTCACAGGCGCAGCAACACTGGGGCTTTGCGCTTCTCTACCCACCAAACGTCACGGTCCTTCTCTTTCCGTCTCGTAGACACGAGCTGAGAAATTGCAAACGTCGAGCAATTGCTCAGAGATGAAAAGTGCCAGCACTGGAAGCTGTTGCTAGCCAGCACCCTTCCTTGGAAGCGCTTTTGTAGGCCTAAGAACACTGGGGCTCTGGGCTTCTCTAGCCACCTCATCTTCTGCTCATCCTCTTGCGCACTCTGAAGAGAGCTCAGGGGAGAAATTGCAAACGTCGAGCAATTGCTCAGAGATGAAAAGTGCCAGCACTGAAAGCTCTTGCTAGCCAGCACCCTTCCTTGGAAGCGCTTTCACAGGCGCAGTAACACTGGGGCTTTGCGCTTCTCTACCCACCAAACGTCACGTTCACTAACTCTCCGTCTCGTAGACACGAGCTGAGAAATTGCAAACGTCGAGCAATTGCTCAGAGATGAAAAGTGCCAGCACTGAAAGCTGTTGCTAGCCAGCACCCTTCCTTGGAAGCGCTTTCAGAGGCGCAGTAACACTGGGGCTTTGCGCTTCTCTATCTACCAAACGTCACGGTCCTTCTCTTTCCGTCTCCTAGACACGAGCTGAGAAATTGCAAACGTCGAGCAATTGCTCAGAGATGAAAAGTGCCAGCACTGAAAGCTGTTGCTAGCCAGCACCCTTCCTTGGAAGCGCTTTTGTAGCCCTTAGAAAACTGGGGCTCTGGGCTTCTCTAGCCACCTAATCTTCTGCTCATCCTCTCGCGCACTCTGAAGAGAGCTCAGGTGACAAATTGCAAACGTCCAGCAATTGCTCAGAGATGAAAAGTGCCAGCACTGAAAGCTCTTGCTAGCCAGCACCCTTCCTTGGAAGCGCTTTTGTAGCCCTTAGAACACTGGGGCTCTGGGCTTCTCTAGCCACCTCATCTTCTGCTCATCCTCTCGCGCATTCTAAAGAGAGCTCAGGTGAGAAATTGCAAACGTCGAGCAATTGCTCAGAGATGAAAAGTGCCAGCACTGAAAGCTGTTGCTAGCCAGCACCCTTCCTTGCAAGCGCTTTTGTAGCCCTAAGAACACTGGGGCTCTGGGCTTCTTTAGCCACCTCATCTTCTGCTCATCCGCTCGCGCACTCTGAAGAGAGCTCAGGTGACAAATTGCAAACGTCGAGCAATTGCTCAGAGATGAAAAGTGCCAGCACTGAAAGCTGTTGCTAGCCAGCACCCTTCCTTGGAAGCGCTTTCACAGGCGCTGTAACACTGGGGCTTTGCGCTTCTCTAGCCACCAAACGTCACGATCACTATCTCTCCGTCTCGTAGACACGAGCTGAGAAATTGCAAACGTCGAGCAATTGCTCAGAGATGAAAAGTGCCAGCACTGAAAGCTGTTGCTAGCCAGCACCCTTCCTTGGAAGCGCTTTTGTAGGCCTAAGAACACTGGGGCTCTGGGCTTCTCTAGCCACCTCATCTTCTGCTCATCCTCTCGCGCAGTCTAAAGAGAGCTCAGGTGAGAAATTGCAAACGTCGAGCAATTGCTCCGAGATGAAAAGTGCCAGCACTGAAAGCTGTTGCTAGCCAGCACCCTTCCTTGGAAGCGCTTTTGTAGGCCTAAGAACACTGGGGCTTTGCAGTTCTCTACCCACCAAACGTCACGGTCCTTCTCTTTCCGTCTCGTAGACACGAGCTGAGAAATTGCAAACGTCGAGCAATTGCTCAGAGATGAAAAGTGCCAGCACTGAAAGCTGTTGCTAGCCAGCACCCTTCCTTGGAAGCGCTTTTGTAGGCCTAAGAACACTGGGGCTCTGGGCTTCTCTAGCCACCTAATCTTCTGCTCATCCTCTCGCGCACTCTAAAGAGAGCTCAGGTGAGAAATTGCAAACGTCCAGCAATTGCTCAGAGATGAAAAGTGCCAGCACTGAAAGCTCTTGCTAGCCAGCACCCTTCCTTGGAAGCGCTTTTGTAGCCCTTAGAACACTGGGGCTCTGGGCTTCTCTAGCCACCTCATCTTCTGCTCATCCTCTCGCGCATTCTAAAGAGAGCTCAGGTGAGAAATTGCAAACGTCGAGCAATTGCTCAGAGATGAAAAGTGCCAGCACTGAAAGCTGTTGCTAGCCAGCACCCTTCCTTGGAAGCGCTTTTGTAGCCCTAAGAACACTGGGGCTCTGGGCTTCTCTAGCCACCTCATCTTCTGCTCATCCGCTCGCGCACTCTGAAGAGAGCTCAGGTGACAAATTGCAAACGTCGAGCAATTGCTCAGAGATGAAAAGTGCCAGCACTGAAAGCTGTTGCTAGCCAGCACCCTTCCTTGGAAGCGCTTTCACAGGCGCTGTAACACTGGGGCTTTGCGCTTCTCTAGCCACCAAAAGTCACGGTCCTTCTCTTTCCGTCTCGTAGACACAAGCTGAGAAATTGCAAACGTCGAGCAATTGCTCAGAGATGAAAAGTGCCAGCACTGAAAGCTGTTGCTAGCCAGCACCCTTCCTTGGAAGCGCTTTTGTAGCCGTAAGCACACTGGGGCTCTGGGCTTCTCTAGCCACCTCATCTTCTGCTCATCCTCTCGCGCAGTCTAAAGAGAGCTCAGGTGAGAAATTGCAAACGTCGAGCAATTGCTCCGAGATGAAAAGTGCCAGCACTGAAAGCTGTTGCTAGCCAGCACCCTTCCTTGGAAGCGCTTTTGTAGGCCTAAGAACACTGGGGCTTTGCGCTTCTCTACCCACCAAACGTCACGGTCCTTCTCTTTCCGTCTCGTAGACACGAGCTGAGAAATTGCAAACGTTGAGCAATTGCTCAGAGATGAAAAGTGCCAGCACTGAAAGCTCTTGCTAGCCAGCACCCTTCCTTGGAAGCGCTTTTGTAGGCCTAAGAACACTGGGGCTCTGGGCTTCTCTAGCCACCTAATCTTCTGCTCATCCTCTCGCGCACTCTAAAGAGAGCTCAGGTGACAAATTGCAAACGTCCAGCAATTGCTCAGAGATGAAAAGTGCCAGCACTGAAAGCTCTTGCTAGCCAGCACCCTTCCTTGGAAGCGCTTTTGTAGCCCTTAGAACACTGGGGCTCTGGGCTTCTCTAGCCACCTCATCTTCTGCTCATCCTCTCGCGCATTCTAAAGAGAGCTCAGGTGAGAAATTGCAAACGTCGAGCAATTGCTCAGAGATGAAAAGTGCCAGCACTGAAAGCTCTTGCTAGCCAGCACCCTTCCTTGGAAGCGCTTTTGTAGCCCTAAGAACACTGGGGCTCTGGGCTTCTTTAGCCACCACATCTTCTGCTCATCCGCTCGCGCACTCTGAAGAGAGCTCAGGTGACAAATTGCAAACGTCGAGCAATTGCTCAGAGATGAAAAGTGCCAGCACTGAAAGCTCTTGCTAGCCAGCACCCTTCCTTGGAAGCGCTTTCACAGGCGCTGTAACACTGGGGCTTTGCGCTTCTCTAGCCACCAAAAGTCACGGTCCTTCTCTTTCCGTCTCGTAGACACAAGCTGAGAAATTGCAAACGTCGAGCAATTGCTCAGAGATGAAAAGTGCCAGCACTGAAAGCTGTTGCTAGCCAGCACCCTTCCTTGGAAGCGCTTTTGTAGGCCTAAGAACACTGGGGCTATGGGCTTCTTTAGCCACCTCATCTTCTGCTCATCCTCTCGCGCACTCTAAAGAGAGCTCAGGTGAGAAATTGCAAACATCGAGCAATTGCTCAGAGATGAAAAGTGCCAGCACTGAAAGCTGTTGCTAGCCAGCACCCTTCCTTGGAAGCGCTTTCACAGGCACAGCAACACTGGGGCTTTGCGCTTCTCTAGCCACCAAACGTCACGATCACTATCTCTCCGTCTCGTAGACACGAGCTGAGAAATTGCAAACGTCGAGCAATTGCTCAGAGATGAAAAGTGCCAGCACTGAAAGCTGTTGCTAGCCAGCACCCTTCCTTGGAAGCGCTTTTGTAGCCCTAAGCACACTGGGGCTCTGGGCTTCTCTAGCCACCTCATCTTCTGCTCATCCTCTCGCGCACTCTAAAGAGAGCTCAGGTGAGAAATTGCAAACGTCGAGCAATTGCTCAGAGATGAAAAGTGCCAGCACTGAAAGCTGTTGCTAGCCAGCACCCTTCCTTGGAAGCGCTTTTGTAGGCCTAAGAACACTGGGGCTCTGGGCTTCTCTAGCCACCTCATCTTCTGCTCATCCTCTCGCGCACTCTAAAGAGAGCTCAGGTGAGAAATTGCAAACGTCGAGCAATTGCTCAGAGATGAAAAGTGCCAGCACTGAAAGCTGTTGCTAGACAGCACCCTTCCTTGGAAGCGCTTTCACAGGCGCAGCAACACTGGGGCTTTGCGCTTCTCTACCCACCAAACATCACAGTCATTCTCTTTCCGTCTCGTAGACACGAGCTGAGAAATTGCAAACGTCGATCAATTGCTCAGAGATGAAAAGTGCCAGCACTGAAAGCTGTTGCTAGCCAGCACCCTTCCTTGGAAGCGCTTTCACAGGCACAGTAACACTGGGGCTTTGCGCTTCTCTAGCCACCAAACGTCACGGTCACTATCTCTCCGTCTCGTAGACACGAGCTGAGAAATTGCAAACGTCGATCAATTGCTCAGAGATGAAAAGTGCCAGCACTGGAAGCTGTTGCTAGCCAGCACCCTTCCTTGGAAGCGCTTTTGTAGGCCTAAGAACACTGGGGCTCTGGGCTTCTCTAGCCACCTCATCTTCTGCTCATCCTCTCGCGCACTCTGAAGAGAGCTCAGGTGAGAAATTGCAAACGTCGAGCAATTGCTCAGAGATGAAAAGTGCCAGCACTGAAAGCTGTTGCTAGCCAGCACCCTTCCTTGGAAGCGCTTTTGTAGGCCTAAGAACACTGGGGCTTTGCGCTTCTCTAGCCACCAAACGTCACGGTCCTTCTCTTTCCGTCTCGTAGACACGAGCTGAGAAATTGCAAACGTCGAGCAATTGCTCAGAGATGAAAAGTGCCAGCACTGAAAGCTGTTGCTAGCCAGCACCCTTCCTTGGAAGCGCTTTTGTAGGCCTAAGAACACTGGGGCTCTGGGCTTCTCTAGCCACCTAATCTTCTGCTCATCCTCTCGCGCACTCTAAAGAGAGCTCAGGTGACAAATTGCAAACGTCCAGCAATTGCTCAGAGATGAAAAGTGCCAGCACTGAAAGCTCTTGCTAGCCAGCACCCTTCCTTGGAAGCGCTTTTGTAGCCCTTAGAACACTGGGGCTCTGGGCTTCTCTAGCCACCTCATCTTCTGCTCATCCTCTCGCGCACTCTAAAGAGAGCTCAGGTGAGAAATTGCAAACGTCGAGCAATTGCTCAGAGATGAAAAGTGCCAGCACTGAAAGCTGTTGCTAGCCAGCACCCTTCCTTGGAAGCGCTTTTGTAGCCCTAAGAACACTGGGGCTCTGGGCTTCTTTAGCCACCTCATCTTCTGCTCATCCGCTCGCGCACTCTAAAGAGAGCTCAGGTGACAAATTGCAAACGTCGAGCAATTGCTCAGAGATGAAAAGTGCCAGCACTGAAAGCTGTTGCTAGCCAGCACCCTTCCTTGGAAGCGCTTTCACAGGCGCTGTAACACTGGGGCTTTGCGCTTCTCTAGCCACCAAAAGTCACGGTCCTTCTCTTTCCGTCTCGTAGACACAAGCTGAGAAATTGCAAACGTCGAGCAATTGCTCAGAGATGAAAAGTGCCAGCACTGAAAGCTGTTGCTAGCCAGCACCCTTCCTTGGAAGCGCTTTTGTAGGCCTAAGAACACTGGGGCTATGGGCTTCTTTAGCCACCTCATCTTCTGCTCATCCTCTCGCGCACTCTAAAGAGAGCTCAGGGGAGAAATTGCAAACATCGAGCAATTGCTCAGAGATGAAAAGTGCCAGCACTGAAAGCTGTTGCTAGCCAGCACCCTTCCTTGGAAGCGCTTTCACAGGCACAGCAACACTGGGGCTTTGCGCTTCTCTAGCCACCAAACGTCACGATCACTATCTCTCCGTCTCGTAGACACGAGCTGAGAAATTGCAAACGTCGAGCAATTGCTCAGAGATGAAAAGTGCCAGCACTGAAAGCTGTTGCTAGCCAGCACCCTTCCTTGGAAGCGCTTTTGTAGGCCTAAGAAGACTGGGGCTCTGGGCTTCTCTAGTCACCTCATCTTCTGCTCATCCTCTCGCGCACTCTAAAGAGAGCTCAGGTGAGAAATTGCAAACGTTGAGCAATTGCTCAGAGATGAAAAGTGCCAGCACTGAAAGCTGTTGCTAGCCAGCACCCTTCCTTGGAAGCGCTTTTGTAGCCGTAAGCACACTGGGGCTCTGGGCTTCTCTAGCCACCTCATCTTCTGCTCATCCTCTCGCGCACTCTAAAGAGAGCTCAGGTGAGAAATTGCAAACGTCGAGCAATTGCTCAGAGATGAAAAGTGCCAGCACTGAAAGCTCTTGCTAGCCAGCACCCTTCCTTGGAAGCGCTTTAGTAGGCCTAAGAACACTGGGGCTTTGCGCTTCTCTACCCACCAAACGTCACGGTCCTTCTCTTTCCGTCTCGTAGACACGAGCTGAGAAATTGCAAACGTCGAGCAATTGCTCAGAGATGAAAAGTGCCAGCACTGAAAGCTGTTGCTAGCCAGCACCCTTCCTTGGAAGCGCTTTTGTAGCCCTAAGCACACTGGGGCTCTGGGCTTCTCTAGCCACCTCATCTTCTGCTCATCCTCTCGCGCACTCTAAAGAGAGCTCAGGTGAGAAATTGCAAACGTCGAGCAATTGCTCAGAGATGAAAAGTGCCAGCACTGAAAGCTGTTGCTAGCCAGCACCCTTCCTTGGAAGCGCTTTTGTAGGCCTAAGAACACTGGGGCTCTGGGCTTCTCTAGCCACCTCATCTTCTGCTCATCCTCTCGCGCACTCTAAAGAGAGCTCAGGTGAGAAATTGCAAACGTCGAGCAATTGCTCAGAGATGAAAAGTGCCAGCACTGAAAGCTGTTGCTAGACAGCACCCTTCCTTGGAAGCGCTTTCACAGGCGCAGCAACACTGGGGCTTTGCGCTTCTCTACCCACCAAACATCACAGTCATTCTCTTTCCGTCTCGTAGACACGAGCTGAGAAATTGCAAACGTCGATCAATTGCTCAGAGATGAAAAGTGCCAGCACTGAAAGCTGTTGCTAGCCAGCACCCTTCCTTGGAAGCGCTTTCACAGGCACAGTAACACTGGGGCTTTGCGCTTCTCTAGCCACCAAACGTCACGGTCACTATCTCTCCGTCTCGTAGACACGAGCTGAGAAATTGCAAACGTCGATCAATTGCTCAGAGATGAAAAGTGCCAGCACTGGAAGCTGTTGCTAGCCAGCACCCTTCCTTGGAAGCGCTTTTGTAGGCCTAAGAACACTGGGGCTCTGGGCTTCTCTAGCCACCTCATCTTCTGCTCATCCTCTCGCGCACTCTGAAGAGAGCTCAGGTGAGAAATTGCAAACGTCGAGCAATTGCTCCGAGATGAAAAGTGCCAGCACTGAAAGCTGTTGCTAGCCAGCACCCTTCCTTGGAAGCGCTTTCACAGGCGCAGCAACACTGGGGCTTTGCGCTTCTCTAGCCACCAAACGTCACAGTCCTTCTCTTTCCGTCTCGTAGACACGAGCTGAGAAATTGCAAACGTCGATCAATTGCTCAGAGAGGAAAAGTGCCAGCACTGAAAGCTGTTGCTAGCCAGCACCCTTCCTTGGAAGCGCTTTTGTAGGCCTAAGAACACTGGGGCTCTGGGCTTCTCTAGCCACCTCATCTTCTGCTCATCCTTTCGTGTACTCTAAAGAGAGCTCAGGTGAGAAATTGCAAACGTTGAGCAATTGCTCAGAGATGAAAAGTGCCAGCACTGAAAGCTGTTGCTAGCCAGCACCCTTCCTTGGAAGCGCTTTCACAGGCGCAGTAACACTGGGGCTTTGCGCTTCTCTAGCCACCAAACGTCACGGTCCTTCTCTTTCCGTCTCGTAGACACGAGCTGAGAAATTGCAAATGTCGAGCAATTGCTCAGAGATGAAAAGTGCCAGCACTGAAAGCTGTTGCTAGCCAGCCCCCTTCCTTGGAAGCGCTTTTGTAGGCCTAAGAACACTGGGGCTCTGGGCTTCTCTAGCCACCTAATCTTCTGCTCATCCTCTCACGCACTCTAAAGAGAGCTCAGGTGAGAAATTGCAAACGTCGAGCAATTGCTCAGAGATGAAAAGTGCCAGCACTGAAAGCTGTTGCTAGCCAGCACCCTTCCTTGGAAGCGCTTTTGTAGGCCTAAGAACACTGGGGCTTTGCGCTTCTCTAGCCACCAAACGTCACGGTCCTTCTCTTTCCGTCTCGTAGACACGAGCTGAGAAATTGCAAACGTCGAGCAATTGCTCAGCGATGAAAAGTGCCAGCACTGAAAGCTGTTGCTAGCCAGCACCCTTCCTTGGAAGCGCTTTTGTAGCCCTAAGCACACTGGGGCTCTGGGCTTCTCTAGCCACCTCATCTTCTGCTCATCCTCTCGCGCACTCTAAAGAGAGCTCAGGTGAGAAATTGCAAACGTCGAGCAATTGCTCAGAGATGAAAAGTGCCAGCACTGAAAGCTCTTGCTAGCCAGCACCCTTCCTTGGAAGCGCTTTTGTAGGCCTAAGAACACTGGGGATCTGGGCTTCTCTAGCCACCTCATCTTCTGCTCATCCTCTCGCGCACTCTAAAGAGAGCTCAGGTGAGAAATTGCAAACGTCGAGCAATTGCTCAGAGATGAAAAGTGCCAGCACTGAAAGCTGTTGCTAGCTAGCACCCTTCCTTGGAAGCGCTTTCACAGGCGCAGCAACACTGGGGCTTTGCGCTTCTCTAGCCACCAAAAGTCACGGTCCTTCTCTTTCCGTCTCATAGACACGAGCTGAGAAATTGCAAACGTCGAGCAATTGCTCAGAGATGAAAAGTGCCAGCACTGAAAGCTGTTGCTAGCCAGCACCCTTCCTTGGAAGCGCTTTCACAGGCACAGTAACACTGGGGCTTTGCGCTTCTCTAGCCACCAAACGTCACGGTCACTATCTCTCCGTCTCGTAGACACGAGCTGAGAAATTGCAAACGTCGATCAATTGCTCAGAGATGAAAAGTGCCAGCACTGAAAGCTGTTGCTAGCCAGCACCCTTCCTTGGAAGCGCTTTTGTAGGCCTAAGAACACTGGGGCTCTAGGCTTCTCTAGCCACCTCATCTTCTGCTCATCCTCTCGCGCACTCTAAAGAGAGCTCAGGTGACAAATTGCAAACGTCGAGCAATTGCTCAGAGATGAAAAGTGCCAGCACTGAAAGCTGTTGCTAGCCAGCACCCTTCCTTGGAAGCGCTTTCACAGGCGCAGCAACACTGGGGCTTTGCGCTTCTCTACCCACCAAACGTCACGGTCCTTCTCTTTCCGTCTCGTAGACACGAGCTGAGAAATTGCAAACGTCGAGCAATTGCTCAGAGATGAAAAGTGCCAGCACTGAAAGCTGTTGCTAGCCAGCACCCTTCCTTGGAAGCGCTTTTGTAGGCCTAAGAACACTGGGGCTCTGGGCTTCTCTAGCCACCTCATCTTCTGCTCATCCTCTCGCGCATTCTAAAGAGAGCTCAGGTGAGAAATTGCAAACGTCCAGCAATTGCTCAGAGATGAAAAGTGCCAGCACTGAAAGCTGTTGCTAGCCAGCACCCTTCCTTGGAAGCGCTTTCACAGGCGCAGTAACACTGGGGCTTTGCGCTTCTCTACCCACCAAACATCACGGTCCTTCTCTTTCCGTCTCGTAGACACGAGCTGAGAAATTGCAAACGTCGAGCAATTGCTCAGAGATGAAAAGTGCCAGCACTGAAAGCTGTTGCTAGCCAGCACCCTTCCTTGGAAGCGCTTTCACAGGCGCAGTAACACTGGGGCTTTGCGCTTCTCTAGCCATCAAAAGTCACGGTCACTATCTCTCCGTCTCGTAGACACGAGCTGAGAAATTGCAAACGTCGAGCAATTGCTCAGAGATGAAAAGTGCCAGCACTGAAAGCTGTTGCTAGCCAGCACCCTTCCTTGGAAGCGCTTTTGTAGGCCTAAGAACACTGGGGCTCTGGGCTTCTCTAGCCACCTCATCTTCTGCTCATCCTCTCGCGCACTCTAAAGAGAGCTCAGGTGACAAATTGCAAACGTCGAGCAATTGCTCAGAGATGAAAAGTGCCAGCACTGAAAGCTGTTGCTAGCCAGCACCCTTCCTTGGAAGCGCTTTCACAGGCACAGTAAAACTGGGGCTTTGCGCTTCTCTAGCCACCAAACGTCACGGTCACTATCTCTCCGTCTCGTAGACACGAGCTGAGAAATTGCAAACGTCGATCAATTGCTCAGAGATGAAAAGTGCCAGCACTGAAAGCTGTTGCTAGCCAGCACCCTTCCTTGGAAGTGCTTTTGTAGCCCTAAGCACACTGGGGCTCTGGGCTTCTCTAGCCACCTAATCTTGTGCTCATCCTCTCGCGCACTCTAAAGAGAGCTCAGGTGAGAAATTGCAAACGTCGAGCAATTGCTCAGAGATGAAAAGTGCCAGCACTGAAAGCTGTTGCTAGCCAGCACCCTTCCTTGGAAGCGTTTTCACAGGCGCAGCAACACTGGGGCTTTGCGCTTCTCTAGCCACCAAACGTCACGGTCCTTCTCTTTCCGTCTCGTAGACACGAGCTGAGAAATTGCAAACGTTGAGCAATTGCTCAGAGATGAAAAGTGCCAGCACTGAAAGCTGTTGCTAGCCAGCACCCTTCCTTGGAAGCGCTTTTGTAGGCCTAAGAACACTGGGGCTCTGGGCTTCTCTAGCCACCTAATCTTGTGCTCATCCTCTCGCGCACTCTAAAGAGAGCTCAGGTGAGAAATTGCAAACGTCGAGCAATTGCTCAGAGATGAAAAGTGCCAGCACTGAAAGCTGTTGCTAGCCAGCACCCTTCCTTGGAAGCGCTTTCACAGGCAGAGCAACACTGGGGCTTTGCTCTTCTCTAGCCACCAAACGTCACTTTCACTATCTCTCCGTCTCGTAGACACGAGCTGAGAAATTGCAAACGTCGATCAATTGCTCAGAGATGAAAAGTGCCAGCACTGGAAGCTGTTGCTAGCCAGCACCCTTCCTTGGAAGCGCTTTTGTAGGCCTAAGAACAGTGGGGCTCTGGGCTTCTCTAGCCACCTCATCTTCTGCTCATCCTCTCGCGCATTCTAAAGAGAGCTCAGGTGAGAAATTGCAAACGTCGAGCAATTGCTCAGAGATGAAAAGTGCCAGCACTGAAAGCTGTTGCTAGCCAGCACCCTTCCTTGGAAGCGCTTTCACAGGCGCAGTAACACTGGGGCTTTGCGCTTCTCTACCCACCAAACATCACGGTCCTTCTCTTTCCGTCTCGTAGACACGAGCTGAGAAATTGCAAACGTCGAGCAATTGCTCAGAGATGAAAAGTGCCAGCACTGAAAGCTGTTGCTAGCCAGCACCCTTCCTTGGAAGCGCTTTCACAGGCGCAGTAACACTGGGGCTTTGCGCTTCTCTAGCCATCAAAAGTCACGGTCACTATCTCTCCGTCTCGTAGACACGAGCTGAGAAATTGCAAACGTCGAGCAATTGCTCAGAGATGAAAAGTGCCAGCACTGAAAGCTGTTGCTAGCCAGCACCCTTCCTTGGAAGCGCTTTTGTAGGCCTAAGAACACTGGGGCTCTGGGCTTCTCTAGCCACCTAATCTTCTGCTCATCCTCTCGCGCACTCTAAAGAGAGCTCAGGTGAGAAATTGCAAACGTCGAGCAATTGCTCAGAGATGAAAAGTGCCAGCACTGAAAGCTGTTGCTAGCCAGCACCCTTCCTTGGAAGCGCTTTCACAGGCACAGTAACACTGGGGCTTTGCGCTTCTCTAGCCACCAAACGTCACGGTCACTATCTCTCCGTCTCGTAGACACGAGCTGAGAAATTGCAAACGTCGAGCAATTGCTCAGAGATGAAAAGTGCCAGCACTGAAAGCTGTTGCTAGCCAGCACCCTTCCTTGGAAGTGCTTTTGTAGGCCTAAGAAGACTGGGGCTCTGGGCTTCTCTAGCCACCTAATCTTGTGCTCATCCTCTCGCGCACTCTGAAGAGAGCTCAGGTGAGAAATTGCAAACGTCCAGCAATTGCTCAGAGATGAAAAGTGCCAGCACTGAAAGCTGTTGCTAGCCAGCACCCTTCCTTGGAAGCGCTTTCACAGGCGCAGCAACACTGGGGCTTTGCGCTTCTCTAGCCACCAAACGTCACGGTCCTTCTCTTTCCGTCTCGTAGACACGAGCTGAGAAATTGCAAACGTTGAGCAATTGCTCAGAGATGAAAAGTGCCAGCACTGAAAGCTGTTGCTAGCCAGCACCCTTCCTTGGAAGCGCTTTTGTAGCCCTAAGAACACTGGGGCTCTGGGCTTCTCTAGCCACCTAATCTTGTGCTCATCCTCTCGCGCACTCTAAAGAGAGCTCAGGTGAGAAATTGCAAACATCGAGCAATTGCTCAGAGATGAAAAGTGCCAGCACTGAAAGCTGTTGCTAGCCAGCACCCTTCCTTGGAAGCGCTTTCACAGGCAGAGCAACACTGGGGCTTTGCGCTTCTCTAGCCACCAAACGTCACGGTCACTATCTCTCCGTCTCGTAGACACGAGCTGAGAAATTGCAAACGTCGAGCAATTGCTCAGAGATGAAAAGTGCCAGCACTGGAAGCTGTTGCTAGCCAGCACCCTTCCTTGGAAGCGCTTTTGTAGGCCTAAGAACAGTGGGGCTCTGGGCTTCTCTAGCCACCTAATCTTCTGCTCATCCTCTCGCGCACTCTAAAGAGAGCTCAGGTGAGAAATTGCAAACGTCCAGCAATTGCTCAGAGATGAAAAGCGCCAGCACTGAAAGCTGTTGCTAGCCAGCACCCTTCCTTGGAAGCGCTTTCACAGGCGCAGCAACACTGGGGCTTTGCGCTTCTCTAGCCACCAAACGTCACGGTCCTTCTCTTTCCGTCTCGTAGACACGAGCTGAGAAATTGCAAACATCGAGCAATTGCTCAGAGATGAAAAGTGCCAGCACTGAAAGCTGTTGCTAGCCAGCACCCTTCCTTGGAAGCGCTTTTGTAGGCCTAAGAACACTGGGGCTCTGGGCTTCTCTAGCCACCTAATCTTCTGCTCATCCTCTCACGCACTCTAAAGAGAGCTCAGGTGAGAAATTGCAAACGTCGAGCAATTGCTCAGAGATGAAAAGTGCCAGCACTGAAAGCTGTTGCTAGCCAGCACCCTTCCTTGGAAGCGCTTTCACAGGCGCAGCAACACTGGGGCTTTGCGCTTCTCTACCCACCAAACGTCACGGTCCTTCTCTTTCCGTCTCGTAGACACGAGCTAATAAATTGCAAACGTCGAGCAATTGCTCAGAGATGAAAAGTGCCAGCACTGAAAGCTCTTGCTAGCCAGCACCCTTCCTTGGAAGCGCTTTTGTAGGCCTAAGAACACTGGGGCTCTGGGCTTCTCTAGCCACCTCATCTTCTGCTCATCCTCTCGCGCACTCTAAAGAGAGCTCAGGTGAGAAATTGCAAACATCCAGCAATTGCTCAGAGATGAAAAGTGCCAGCACTGAAAGCTGTTGCTAGCCAGCACCCTTCCTTGGAAGCGCTTTCACAGGCGCAGCAACACTGGGGCTTTGCGCTTCTCTAGCCACCAAACGTCACGGTCCTTCTCTTTCCGTCTCGTAGACACGAGCTGAGAAATTGCAAACGTCGATCAATTGCTCAGAGAGGAAAAGTGCCAGCACTGAAAGCTGTTGCTAGCCAGCACCCTTCCTTGGAAGTGCTTTTGTAGGCCTAAGAACACTGGGGCTCTGGGCTTCTTTAGCCACCTCATCTTCTGCTCATCCTCTCGCGCACTCTGAAGAGAGCTCAGGTGAGAAATTGCAAACGTCGAGCAATTGCTCAGAGATGAAAAGTGCCAGCACTGAAAGCTGTTGCTAGCCAGCACCCTTCCTTGGAAGCGCTTTCACAGGCAGAGCAACACTGGGGATTTGCGCTTCTCTAGCCACCAAACGTCACGGTCCTTCTCTTTCCGTCTCGTAGACACGAGCTGAGAAATTGCAAACGTCGAGCAATTGCTCAGAGATGAAAAGTGCCAGCACTGAAAGCTGTTGCTAGCCAGCACCCTTCCTTGGAAGCGCTTTTGTAGGCCTAAGAACACTGGGGCTCTGGGCTTCTCTAGCCACCTCATCTTCTGCTCATCCTCTCGCGCACTCTGAAGAGAGCTCAGGTGAGAAATTGCAAACGTCGAGCAATTGCTCAGAGATGAAAAGTGCCAGCACTGAAAGCTGTTGCTAGCCAGCACCCTTCCTTGGAAGCGCTTTTGTAGGCCTAAGAACACTGGGGCTTTGCGCTTCTCTAGCCACCAAACGTCACGGTCCTTCTCTTTCCGTCTCGTAGACACGAGCTGAGAAATTGCAAACGTCGAGCAATTGCTCAGAGATGAAAAGTGCCAGCACTGAAAGCTGTTGCTAGCCAGCACCCTTCCTTGGAAGCGCTTTTGTAGGCCTAAGAACACTGGGGCTCTGGGCTTCTCTAGCCACCTAATCTTCTGCTCATCCTCTCGCGCACTCTAAAGAGAGCTCAGGTGACAAATTGCAAACGTCCAGCAATTGCTCAGAGATGAAAAGTGCCAGCACTGAAAGCTCTTGCTAGCCAGCACCCTTCCTTGGAAGCGCTTTTGTAGCCCTTAGAACACTGGGGCTCTGGGCTTCTCTAGCCACCTCATCTTCTGCTCATCCTCTCGCGCACTCTAAAGAGAGCTCAGGTGAGAAATTGCAAACGTCGAGCAATTGCTCAGAGATGAAAAGTGCCAGCACTGAAAGCTGTTGCTAGCCAGCACCCTTCCTTGGAAGCGCTTTTGTAGCCCTAAGAACACTGGGGCTCTGGGCTTCTTTAGCCACCTCATCTTCTGCTCATCCGCTCGCGCACTCTAAAGAGAGCTCAGGTGACAAATTGCAAACGTCGAGCAATTGCTCAGAGATGAAAAGTGCCAGCACTGAAAGCTGTTGCTAGCCAGCACCCTTCCTTGGAAGCGCTTTCACAGGCGCTGTAACACTGGGGCTTTGCGCTTCTCTAGCCACCAAAAGTCACGGTCCTTCTCTTTCCGTCTCGTAGACACAAGCTGAGAAATTGCAAACGTCGAGCAATTGCTCAGAGATGAAAAGTGCCAGCACTGAAAGCTGTTGCTAGCCAGCACCCTTCCTTGGAAGCGCTTTTGTAGGCCTAAGAACACTGGGGCTATGGGCTTCTTTAGCCACCTCATCTTCTGCTCATCCTCTCGCGCACTCTAAAGAGAGCTCAGGGGAGAAATTGCAAACATCGAGCAATTGCTCAGAGATGAAAAGTGCCAGCACTGAAAGCTGTTGCTAGCCAGCACCCTTCCTTGGAAGCGCTTTCACAGGCACAGCAACACTGGGGCTTTGCGCTTCTCTAGCCACCAAACGTCACGATCACTATCTCTCCGTCTCGTAGACACGAGCTGAGAAATTGCAAACGTCGAGCAATTGCTCAGAGATGAAAAGTGCCAGCACTGAAAGCTGTTGCTAGCCAGCACCCTTCCTTGGAAGCGCTTTTGTAGGCCTAAGAAGACTGGGGCTCTGGGCTTCTCTAGTCACCTCATCTTCTGCTCATCCTCTCGCGCACTCTAAAGAGAGCTCAGGTGAGAAATTGCAAACGTTGAGCAATTGCTCAGAGATGAAAAGTGCCAGCACTGAAAGCTGTTGCTAGCCAGCACCCTTCCTTGGAAGCGCTTTTGTAGCCGTAAGCACACTGGGGCTCTGGGCTTCTCTAGCCACCTCATCTTCTGCTCATCCTCTCGCGCACTCTAAAGAGAGCTCAGGTGAGAAATTGCAAACGTCGAGCAATTGCTCAGAGATGAAAAGTGCCAGCACTGAAAGCTCTTGCTAGCCAGCACCCTTCCTTGGAAGCGCTTTAGTAGGCCTAAGAACACTGGGGCTTTGCGCTTCTCTACCCACCAAACGTCACGGTCCTTCTCTTTCCGTCTCGTAGACACGAGCTGAGAAATTGCAAACGTCGAGCAATTGCTCAGAGATGAAAAGTGCCAGCACTGAAAGCTGTTGCTAGCCAGCACCCTTCCTTGGAAGCGCTTTTGTAGCCCTAAGCACACTGGGGCTCTGGGCTTCTCTAGCCACCTCATCTTCTGCTCATCCTCTCGCGCACTCTAAAGAGAGCTCAGGTGAGAAATTGCAAACGTCGAGCAATTGCTCAGAGATGAAAAGTGCCAGCACTGAAAGCTGTTGCTAGCCAGCACCCTTCCTTGGAAGCGCTTTTGTAGGCCTAAGAACACTGGGGCTCTGGGCTTCTCTAGCCACCTCATCTTCTGCTCATCCTCTCGCGCACTCTAAAGAGAGCTCAGGTGAGAAATTGCAAACGTCGAGCAATTGCTCAGAGATGAAAAGTGCCAGCACTGAAAGCTGTTGCTAGACAGCACCCTTCCTTGGAAGCGCTTTCACAGGCGCAGCAACACTGGGGCTTTGCGCTTCTCTACCCACCAAACATCACAGTCATTCTCTTTCCGTCTCGTAGACACGAGCTGAGAAATTGCAAACGTCGATCAATTGCTCAGAGATGAAAAGTGCCAGCACTGAAAGCTGTTGCTAGCCAGCACCCTTCCTTGGAAGCGCTTTCACAGGCACAGTAACACTGGGGCTTTGCGCTTCTCTAGCCACCAAACGTCACGGTCACTATCTCTCCGTCTCGTAGACACGAGCTGAGAAATTGCAAACGTCGATCAATTGCTCAGAGATGAAAAGTGCCAGCACTGGAAGCTGTTGCTAGCCAGCACCCTTCCTTGGAAGCGCTTTTGTAGGCCTAAGAACACTGGGGCTCTGGGCTTCTCTAGCCACCTCATCTTCTGCTCATCCTCTCGCGCACTCTGAAGAGAGCTCAGGTGAGAAATTGCAAACGTCGAGCAATTGCTCAGAGATGAAAAGTGCCAGCACTGAAAGCTGTTGCTAGCCAGCACCCTTCCTTGGAAGCGCTTTCACAGGCGCAGCAACACTGGGGCTTTGCGCTTCTCTAGCCACCAAACGTCACAGTCCTTCTCTTTCCGTCTCGTAGACACGAGCTGAGAAATTGCAAACGTCGATCAATTGCTCAGAGAGGAAAAGTGCCAGCACTGAAAGCTGTTGCTAGCCAGCACCCTTCCTTGGAAGCGCTTTTGTAGGCCTAAGAACACTGGGGCTCTGGGCTTCTCTAGCCACCTCATCTTCTGCTCATCCTTTCGTGTACTCTAAAGAGAGCTCAGGTGAGAAATTGCAAACGTTGAGCAATTGCTCAGAGATGAAAAGTGCCAGCACTGAAAGCTGTTGCTAGCCAGCACCCTTCCTTGGAAGCGCTTTCACAGGCGCAGTAACACTGGGGCTTTGCGCTTCTCTAGCCACCAAACGTCACGGTCCTTCTCTTTCCGTCTCGTAGACACGAGCTGAGAAATTGCAAATGTCGAGCAATTGCTCAGAGATGAAAAGTGCCAGCACTGAAAGCTGTTGCTAGCCAGCCCCCTTCCTTGGAAGCGCTTTTGTAGGCCTAAGAACACTGGGGCTCTGGGCTTCTCTAGCCACCTAATCTTCTGCTCATCCTCTCACGCACTCTAAAGAGAGCTCAGGTGAGAAATTGCAAACGTCGAGCAATTGCTCAGAGATGAAAAGTGCCAGCACTGAAAGCTGTTGCTAGCCAGCACCCTTCCTTGGAAGCGCTTTTGTAGGCCTAAGAACACTGGGGCTTTGCGCTTCTCTAGCCACCAAACGTCACGGTCCTTCTCTTTCCGTCTCGTAGACACGAGCTGAGAAATTGCAAACGTCGAGCAATTGCTCAGCGATGAAAAGTGCCAGCACTGAAAGCTGTTGCTAGCCAGCACCCTTCCTTGGAAGCGCTTTTGTAGCCCTAAGCACACTGGGGCTCTGGGCTTCTCTAGCCACCTCATCTTCTGCTCATCCTCTCGCGCACTCTAAAGAGAGCTCAGGTGAGAAATTGCAAACGTCGAGCAATTGCTCAGAGATGAAAAGTGCCAGCACTGAAAGCTCTTGCTAGCCAGCACCCTTCCTTGGAAGCGCTTTTGTAGGCCTAAGAACACTGGGGATCTGGGCTTCTCTAGCCACCTCATCTTCTGCTCATCCTCTCGCGCACTCTAAAGAGAGCTCAGGTGAGAAATTGCAAACGTCGAGCAATTGCTCAGAGATGAAAAGTGCCAGCACTGAAAGCTGTTGCTAGCTAGCACCCTTCCTTGGAAGCGCTTTCACAGGCGCAGCAACACTGGGGCTTTGCGCTTCTCTAGCCACCAAAAGTCACGGTCCTTCTCTTTCCGTCTCATAGACACGAGCTGAGAAATTGCAAACGTCGAGCAATTGCTCAGAGATGAAAAGTGCCAGCACTGAAAGCTGTTGCTAGCCAGCACCCTTCCTTGGAAGCGCTTTCACAGGCACAGTAACACTGGGGCTTTGCGCTTCTCTAGCCACCAAACGTCACGGTCACTATCTCTCCGTCTCGTAGACACGAGCTGAGAAATTGCAAACGTCGATCAATTGCTCAGAGATGAAAAGTGCCAGCACTGAAAGCTGTTGCTAGCCAGCACCCTTCCTTGGAAGCGCTTTCACAGGCGCAGCAACACTGGGGCTTTGCGCTTCTCTACCCACCAAACGTCACGGTCCTTCTCTTTCCGTCTCGTAGACACGAGCTGAGAAATTGCAAACGTCGAGCAATTGCTCAGAGATGAAAAGTGCCAGCACTGAAAGCTGTTGCTAGCCAGCACCCTTCCTTGGAAGCGCTTTTGTAGGCCTAAGAACACTGGGGCTCTGGGCTTCTCTAGCCACCTCATCGTCTGCTCATCCTCTCGCGCATTCTAAAGAGAGCTCAGGTGAGAAATTGCAAACGTCCAGCAATTGCTCAGAGATGAAAAGTGCCAGCACTGAAAGCTGTTGCTAGCCAGCACCCTTCCTTGGAAGCGCTTTCACAGGCGCAGTAACACTGGGGCTTTGCGCTTCTCTACCCACCAAACATCACGGTCCTTCTCTTTCCGTCTCGTAGACACGAGCTGAGAAATTGCAAACGTCGAGCAATTGCTCAGAGATGAAAAGTGCCAGCACTGAAAGCTGTTGCTAGCCAGCACCCTTCCTTGGAAGCGCTTTCACAGGCGCAGTAACACTGGGGCTTTGCGCTTCTCTAGCCATCAAAAGTCACGGTCACTATCTCTCCGTCTCGTAGACACGAGCTGAGAAATTGCAAACGTCGAGCAATTGCTCAGAGATGAAAAGTGCCAGCACTGAAAGCTGTTGCTAGCCAGCACCCTTCCTTGGAAGCGCTTTTGTAGGCCTAAGAACACTGGGGCTCTGGGCTTCTCTAGCCACCTCATCTTCTGCTCATCCTCTCGCGCACTCTAAAGAGAGCTCAGGTGACAAATTGCAAACGTCGAGCAATTGCTCAGAGATGAAAAGTGCCAGCACTGAAAGCTGTTGCTAGCCAGCACCCTTCCTTGGAAGCGCTTTCACAGGCACAGTAAAACTGGGGCTTTGCGCTTCTCTAGCCACCAAACGTCACGGTCACTATCTCTCCGTCTCGTAGACACGAGCTGAGAAATTGCAAACGTCGATCAATTGCTCAGAGATGAAAAGTGCCAGCACTGAAAGCTGTTGCTAGCCAGCACCCTTCCTTGGAAGTGCTTTTGTAGCCCTAAGCACACTGGGGCTCTGGGCTTCTCTAGCCACCTAATCTTGTGCTCATCCTCTCGCGCACTCTAAAGAGAGCTCAGGTGAGAAATTGCAAACGTCGAGCAATTGCTCAGAGATGAAAAGTGCCAGCACTGAAAGCTGTTGCTAGCCAGCACCCTTCCTTGGAAGCGTTTTCACAGGCGCAGCAACACTGGGGCTTTGCGCTTCTCTAGCCACCAAACGTCACGGTCCTTCTCTTTCCGTCTCGTAGACACGAGCTGAGAAATTGCAAACGTTGAGCAATTGCTCAGAGATGAAAAGTGCCAGCACTGAAAGCTGTTGCTAGCCAGCACCCTTCCTTGGAAGCGCTTTTGTAGGCCTAAGAACACTGGGGCTCTGGGCTTCTCTAGCCACCTAATCTTGTGCTCATCCTCTCGCGCACTCTAAAGAGAGCTCAGGTGAGAAATTGCAAACGTCGAGCAATTGCTCAGAGATGAAAAGTGCCAGCACTGAAAGCTGTTGCTAGCCAGCACCCTTCCTTGGAAGCGCTTTCACAGGCAGAGCAACACTGGGGCTTTGCTCTTCTCTAGCCACCAAACGTCACGTTCACTATCTCTCCGTCTCGTAGACACGAGCTGAGAAATTGCAAACGTCGATCAATTGCTCAGAGATGAAAAGTGCCAGCACTGGAAGCTGTTGCTAGCCAGCACCCTTCCTTGGAAGCGCTTTTGTAGGCCTAAGAACAGTGGGGCTCTGGGCTTCTCTAGCCACCTCATCTTCTGCTCATCCTCTCGCGCATTCTAAAGAGAGCTCAGGTGAGAAATTGCAAACGTCGAGCAATTGCTCAGAGATGAAAAGTGCCAGCACTGAAAGCTGTTGCTAGCCAGCACCCTTCCTTGGAAGCGCTTTCACAGGCGCAGTAACACTGGGGCTTTGCGCTTCTCTACCCACCAAACATCACGGTCCTTCTCTTTCCGTCTCGTAGACACGAGCTGAGAAATTGCAAACGTCGAGCAATTGCTCAGAGATGAAAAGTGCCAGCACTGAAAGCTGTTGCTAGCCAGCACCCTTCCTTGGAAGCGCTTTCACAGGCGCAGTAACACTGGGGCTTTGCGCTTCTCTAGCCATCAAAAGTCACGGTCACTATCTCTCCGTCTCGTAGACACGAGCTGAGAAATTGCAAACGTCGAGCAATTGCTCAGAGATGAAAAGTGCCAGCACTGAAAGCTGTTGCTAGCCAGCACCCTTCCTTGGAAGCGCTTTTGTAGGCCTAAGAACACTGGGGCTCTGGGCTTCTCTAGCCACCTAATCTTCTGCTCATCCTCTCGCGCACTCTAAAGAGAGCTCAGGTGAGAAATTGCAAACGTCGAGCAATTGCTCAGAGATGAAAAGTGCCAGCACTGAAAGCTGTTGCTAGCCAGCACCCTTCCTTGGAAGCGCTTTCACAGGCACAGTAACACTGGGGCTTTGCGCTTCTCTAGCCACCAAACGTCACGGTCACTATCTCTCCGTCTCGTAGACACGAGCTGAGAAATTGCAAACGTCGAGCAATTGCTCAGAGATGAAAAGTGCCAGCACTGAAAGCTGTTGCTAGCCAGCACCCTTCCTTGGAAGTGCTTTTGTAGGCCTAAGAAGACTGGGGCTCTGGGCTTCTCTAGCCACCTAATCTTGTGCTCATCCTCTCGCGCACTCTGAAGAGAGCTCAGGTGAGAAATTGCAAACGTCGAGCAATTGCTCAGAGATGAAAAGTGCCAGCACTGAAAGCTGTTGCTAGCCAGCACCCTTCCTTGGAAGCGCTTTCACAGGCGCAGCAACACTGGGGCTTTGCGCTTCTCTACCCACCAAACGTCACGGTCCTTCTCTTTCCGTCTCGTAGACACGAGCTGAGAAATTGCAAACGTTGAGCAATTGCTCAGAGATGAAAAGTGCCAGCACTGAAAGCTGTTGCTAGCCAGCACCCTTCCTTGGAAGCGCTTTTGTAGCCCTAAGAACACTGGGGCTCTGGGCTTCTCTAGCCACCTAATCTTGTGCTCATCCTCTCGCGCACTCTAAAGAGAGCTCAGGTGAGAAATTGCAAACATCGAGCAATTGCTCAGAGATGAAAAGTGCCAGCACTGAAAGCTGTTGCTAGCCAGCACCCTTCCTTGGAAGCGCTTTCACAGGCAGAGCAACACTGGGGCTTTGCGCTTCTCTAGCCACCAAACGTCACGGTCACTATCTCTCCGTCTCGTAGACACGAGCTGAGAAATTGCAAACGTCGAGCAATTGCTCAGAGATGAAAAGTGCCAGCACTGGAAGCTGTTGCTAGCCAGCACCCTTCCTTGGAAGCGCTTTTGTAGGCCTAAGAACAGTGGGGCTCTGGGCTTCTCTAGCCACCTAATCTTCTGCTCATCCTCTCGCGCACTCTGAAGAGAGCTCAGGTGAGAAATTGCAAACGTCCAGCAATTGCTCAGAGATGAAAAGCGCCAGCACTGAAAGCTGTTGCTAGCCAGCACCCTTCCTTGGAAGCGCTTTCACAGGCGCAGCAACACTGGGGCTTTGCGCTTCTCTAGCCACCAAACGTCACGGTCCTTCTCTTTCCGTCTCGTAGACACGAGCTGAGAAATTGCAAACATCGAGCAATTGCTCAGAGATGAAAAGTGCCAGCACTGAAAGCTGTTGCTAGCCAGCACCCTTCCTTGGAAGCGCTTTTGTAGGCCTAAGAACACTGGGGCTCTGGGCTTCTCTAGCCACCTAATCTTCTGCTCATCCTCTCACGCACTCTAAAGAGAGCTCAGGTGAGAAATTGCAAACGTCGAGCAATTGCTCAGAGATGAAAAGTGCCAGCACTGAAAGCTGTTGCTAGCCAGCACCCTTCCTTGGAAGCGCTTTCACAGGCGCAGCAACACTGGGGCTTTGCGCTTCTCTACCCACCAAACGTCACGGTCCTTCTCTTTCCGTCTCGTAGACACGAGCTAATAAATTGCAAACGTCGAGCAATTGCTCAGAGATGAAAAGTGCCAGCACTGAAAGCTCTTGCTAGCCAGCACCCTTCCTTGGAAGCGCTTTTGTAGGCCTAAGAACACTGGGGCTCTGGGCTTCTCTAGCCACCTCATCTTCTGCTCATCCTCTCGCGCACTCTAAAGAGAGCTCAGGTGAGAAATTGCAAACATCCAGCAATTGCTCAGAGATGAAAAGTGCCAGCACTGAAAGCTGTTGCTAGCCAGCACCCTTCCTTGGAAGCGCTTTCACAGGCGCAGCAACACTGGGGCTTTGCGCTTCTCTAGCCACCAAACGTCACGGTCCTTCTCTTTCCGTCTCGTAGACACGAGCTGAGAAATTGCAAACGTCGATCAATTGCTCAGAGAGGAAAAGTGCCAGCACTGAAAGCTGTTGCTAGCCAGCACCCTTCCTTGGAAGTGCTTTTGTAGGCCTAAGAACACTGGGGCTCTGGGCTTCTTTAGCCACCTCATCTTCTGCTCATCCTCTCGCGCACTCTGAAGAGAGCTCAGGTGAGAAATTGCAAACGTCCAGCAATTGCTCAGAGATGAAAAGTGCCAGCACTGAAAGCTGTTGCTAGCCAGCACCCTTCCTTGGAAGCGCTTTCACAGGCAGAGCAACACTGGGGATTTGCGCTTCTCTAGCCACCAAACGTCACGGTCCTTCTCTTTCCGTCTCGTAGACACGAGCTGAGAAATTGCAAACGTCGAGCAATTGCTCAGAGATGAAAAGTGCCAGCACTGAAAGCTCTTGCTAGCCAGCACCCTTCCTTGGAAGCGCTTTTGTAGGCCTAAGAACACTGGGGCTCTGGGCTTCTCTAGCCACCTCATCTTCTGCTCATCCTCTCGCGCACTCTAAAGAGAGCTCAGGTGAGAAATTGCAAACGTCGAGCAATTGCTCAGAGATGAAAAGTGCCAGCACTGAAAGCTGTTGCTAGCCAGCACCCTTCCTTGGAAGCGCTTTCACAGGCACAGTAACACTGGGGCTTTGCGCTTCTCTAGCCACCAAACGTCACGGTCACTATCTCTCCGTCTCGTAGACACGAGCTGAGAAATTGCAAACGTCGAGCAATTGCTCAGAGATGAAAAGTGCCAGCACTGAAAGCTCTTGCTAGCCAGCACCCTTCCTTGGAAGCGCTTTTGTAGGCCTAAGAACACTGGGGCTCTGGGCTTCTCTAGCCACCTAATCTTCTGCTCATCCTCTCGCGCACTCTGAAGAGAGCTCAGGTGAGAAATTGCAAACGTCCAGCAATTGCTCAGAGATGAAAAGCGCCAGCACTGAAAGCTGTTGCTAGCCAGCACCCTTCCTTGGAAGCGCTTTCACAGGCGCAGCAACACTGGGGCTTTGCGCTTCTCTAGCCACCAAACGTCACGGTCCTTCTCTTTCCGTCTCGTAGACACGAGCTGAGAAATTGCAAACGTCGAGCAATTGCTCAGAGATGAAAAGTGCCAGCACTGAAAGCTGTTGCTAGCCAGCACCCTTCCTTGGAAGCGCTTTTGTAGGCCTAAGAACACTGGGGCTCTGGGCTTCTCTAGCCACCTCATCTTCTGCTCATCCTCTCGCGCACTCTAAAGAGAGCTCAGGTGAGAAATTGCAAACGTTGAGCAATTGCTCAGAGATGAAAAGTGCCAGCACTGAAAGCTGTTGCTAGCCAGCACCCTTCCTTGGAAGCGCTTTCACAGGCGCAGCAACACTGGGGCTTTGCGCTTCTCTAGCCACCAAACGTCACGGTCATTCTCTTTCCGTCTCGTAGACACGAGCTGAGAAATTGCAAACGTCGAGCAATTGCTCAGAGATGAAAAGTGCCAGCACTGAAAGCTGTTGCTAGCCAGCACCCTTCCTTGGAAGCGCTTTTGTAGGCCTAAGAACACTGGGGCTCTGGGCTTCTCTAGCCACCTCATCTTCTGCTCATCCTCTCGCGCACTCTAAAGAGAGCTCAGGTGAGAAATTGCAAACGTCGAGCAATTGCTCAGAGATGAAAAGTGCCAGCACTGAAAGCTGTTGCTAGCCAGCACCCTTCCTTGGAAGCGCTTTCACAGGCAGAGCAACACTGGGGCTTTGCGCTTCTCTAGCCACCAAACGTCACGGTCACTATCTCTCCGTCTCGTAGACACGAGCTGAGAAATTGCAAACGTCGATCAATTGCTCAGAGATGAAAAGTGCCAGCACTGAAAGCTGTTGCTAGCCAGCACCCTTCCTTGGAAGCGCTTTTGTAGGCCTAAGAACACTGGGGCTCTGGGCTTCTCTAGCCACCTAATCTTGTGCTCATCCTCTCGCGCACTCTAAAGAGAGCTCAGGTGAGAAATTGCAAACGTCGAGCAATTGCTCAGAGATGAAAAGTGCCAGCACTGAAAGCTGTTGCTAGCCAGCACCCTTCCTTGGAAGCGCTTTCACAGGCGCAGCAACACTGGGGCTTTGCGCTTCTCTAGCCACCAAACGTCACGGTCCTTCTCTTTCCGTCTCGTAGACACGAGCTGAGAAATTGCAAACGTCGATCAATTGCTCAGAGATGAAAAGTGCCAGCAATGAAAGCTGTTGCTAGCCAGCACCCTTCCTTGGAAGTGCTTTTGTAGGCCTAAGAACACTGGGGCTCTGGGCTTCTCTAGCCACCTCATCTTCTGCTCACCCTCTCGCGCACTCTAAAGAGAGCTCAGGTGAGAAATTGCAAACGTCGAGCAATTGCTCAGAGATGAAAAGTGCCAGCACTGAAAGCTCTTGCTAGCCAGCACCCTTCCTTGGAAGCGCTTTTGTAGGCCTAAGAACACTGGGGCTCTGGGCTTCTCTAGCCACCTACTCTTCTGCTCATCCTCTCGCGCACTCTAAAGAGAGTTCAGGTGAGAAATTGCAAACGTCCAGCAATTGCTCAGAGATGAAAAGCGCCAGCACTGAAAGCTGTTGCTAGCCAGCACCCTTTCTTGGAAGCGCTTTCACAGGCGCAGCAACACTGGGGCTTTGCGCTTCTCTAGCCACCAAACGTCACGGTCCTTCTCTTTCCGTCTCGTAGACACGAGCTGAGAAATTGCAAACGTCGAGCAATTGCTCAGAGATGAAAAGTGCCAGCACTGAAAGCTGTTGCTAGCCAGCACCCTTCCTTGGAAGCGCTTTTGTAGGCCTAAGAACACTGGGGCTCTGGGCTTCTCTAGCCACCTCATCTTCTGCTCATCCTCTCGCGCACTCTAAAGAGAGCTCAGGTGAGAAATTGCAAACGTCCAGCAATTGCTCAGAGATGAAAAGTGCCAGCACTGAAAGCTGTTGCTAGCCAGCACCCTTCCTTGGAAGCGCTTTCACAGGCGCAGTAACACTGGGGCTTTGCGCTTCTCTAGCCACCAAACGTCACGGTCCTTCTCTTTCCGTCTCGTAGACACGAGCTGAGAAATTGCAAACGTCGAGCAATTGCTCAGAGATGAAAAGTGCCAGCACTGAAAGCTGTTGCTAGCCAGCACCCTTCCTTGGAAGCACTTTCACAGGCGCAGCAACACTGGGGCTTTGCGCTTCTCTACCCACCAAACGTCACGGTCCTTCTCTTTCCGTCTCGTAGACACGAGCTGAGAAATTGCAAACGTCGAGCAATTGCTCAGAGATGAAAAGTGCCAGCACTGAAAGCTGTTGCTAGCCAGCACCCTTCCTTGGAAGCGCTTTTGTAGGCCTAAGAACACTGGGGCTTTGGGCTTCTCTAGCCACCTAATCTTCTGCTCATCCTCTCGCGCACTCTAAAGAGAGCTCAGGGGAGAAATTGCAAACGTCGAGCAATTGCTCAGAGATGAAAAGTGCCAACACTGAAAGCTGTTGCTAGCCAGCCCCCTTCCTTGGAAGCGCTTTCACAGGCGCAGTAACACTGGGGCTTTGCGCTTCTCTAGCCATCAAAAGTCATGGTCACTATCTCTCCGTCTCGTAGACACGAGCTGAGAAATTGCAAACGTCGAGCAATTGCTCAGAGATGAAAAGTGCCAGCACTGAAAGCTGTTGCTAGCCAGCACCCTTCCTTGGAAGCGCTTTTGTAGGCCTAAGAACACTGGGGCTCTGGGCTTCTTTAGCCACCTCATCTTCTGCTCATCCTCTCGCGCACTCTAAAGAGAGCTCAGGTGAGAAATTGCAAACGTCGAGCAATTGCTCAGAGATGAAAAGTGCCAGCACTGAAAGCTCTTGCTAACCAGCACCCTTCCTTGGAAGCGCTTTCACAGGCGCAGCAACACTGGGGCTTTGTGCTTCTCTAGCCACCAAACGTCACGGTCCTTCTCTTTCCGTCTCGTAGACACGAGCTGAGAAATTGCAAACGTCGAGCAATTGCTCAGAGATGAAAAGTGCCAGCACTGAAAGCTCTTGCTAGCCAGCACCCTTCCTTGGAAGCGCTTTCACAGGCGCAGCAACACTGGGGCTTTGCGCTTCTCTAGCCACCAAACGTCACGGTCCTTCTCTTTCCGTCTCGTAGACACGAGCTGAGAAATTGCAAACGTCGAGCAATTGCTCAGAGATGAAAAGTGCCAGCACTGAAAGCTGTTGCTAGCCAGCACCCTTCCTTGGAAGCGCTTTTGTAGGCCTAAGAACACTGGGGTTCTGGCCTTCACTAGCCACCTAATCTTCTGCTCATCCTCTCGCGCACTCTAAAGAGAGTTCAGGTGAGAAATTGCAAACGTCGAGCAATTGCTCAGAGATGAAAAGTGCCAGCACTGAAAGCTGTTGCTAGCCAGCACCCTTCCTTGGAAGCACTTTCACAGGCGCAGCAACACTGGGGCTTTGCGCTTCTCTAGCCACCAAACGTCACGGTCCTTCTCTTTCCGTCTCGTAGACACGAGCTGAGAAATTGCAAACGTCGAGCAATTGCTCAGAGATGAAAAGTGCCAGCACTGAAAGCTGTTGCTAGCCAGCACCCTTCCTTGGAAGCGCTTTTGTAGGCCTAAGAACACTGGGGCTCTGGGCTTCTTTAGCCACCTCATCTTCTGCTCATCCTCTCGCGCACTCTAAAGAGAGCTCAGGTGAGAAATTGCAAACGTCGAGCAATTCCTCAGAGATGAAAAGTGCCAGCACTGAAAGCTCTTGCTAGCCAGCACCCTTCCTTGGAAGCGCTTTCACAGGCGCAGCAACACTGGGGCTTTGCGCTTCTCTACGCACCAAACGTCACGGTCCTTCTCTTTCCGTCTCGTAGACACGAGCTGAGAAATTGCAAACGTCGAGCAATTGCTCAGAGATGAAAAGTGCCAGCACTGAAAGCTCTTGCTAGCCAGCACCCTTCCTTGCAAGCGCTTTCACAGGCGCAGTAACACTGGGGCTTTGCGCTTCTCTAGCCACCAAACGTCACGGTCCTTCTCTTTCCGTCTCGTAGACACGAGCTGAGAAATTGCAAACGTCGAGCAATTGCTCAGAGATGAAAAGTGCCAGCACTGAAAGCTGTTGCTACCCAGCACCCTTCCTTGGAAGCGCTTTCACAGGCGCAGCAACACTGGGGCTTTGCGCTTCTCTAGCCATCAAAAGTCACGGTCACTATCTCTCCGTCTCGTAGACACGAGCTGAGAAATTGCAAACGTCGAGCAATTGCTCAGAGATGAAAAGTGCCAGCACTGAAAGCTGTTGCTAGCCAGCACCCTTCCTTGGAAGCGCTTTTGTAGGCCTAAGAACACTGGGGCTCTGGGCTTCTTTAGCCACCTAATCTTCTGCTCATCCTCTCGCGCACTCTAAAGAGAGCTCAGGTGAGAAATTGCAAACGTCGAGCAATTGCTCAGAGATGAAAAGTGCCAGCACTGAAAGCTCTTGCTAACCAGCACCCTTCCTTGGAAGCGCTTTCACAGGCGCAGCAACACTGGGGCTTTGTGCTTCTCTAGCCACCAAACGTCACGGTCCTTCTCTTTCCGTCTCGTAGACACGAGCTGAGAAATTGCAAACGTCGAGCAATTGCTCAGAGATGAAAAGTGCCAGCACTGAAAGCTCTTGCTAGCCAGCACCCTTCCTTGGAAGCGCTTTCACAGGCGCAGCAACACTGGGGCTTTGCGCTTCTCTAGCCACCAAACGTCACGGTCCTTCTCTTTCCGTCTCGTAGACACGAGCTGAGAAATTGCAAACGTCGAGCAATTGCTCAGAGATGAAAAGTGCCAGCACTGAAAGCTGTTGCTAGCCAGCACCCTTCCTTGGAAGCGCTTTTGTAGGCCTAAGAACACTGGGGCTCTGGGCTTCTCTAGCCACCTAATCTTCTGCTCATCCTCTCGCGCACTCTAAAGAGAGCTCAGGTGAGAAATTGCAAACGTCCAGCAATTGCTCAGAGATGAAAAGTGCCAGCACTGAAAGCTCTTGCTAACCAGCACCCTTCCTTGGAAGCGCTTTCACAGGCGCAGCAACACTGGGGCTTTGCGCTTCTCTAGCCACCAAACGTCACGGTCCTTCTCTTTCCGTCTCCTAGACACGAGCTGAGAAATTGCAAACGTCGAGCAATTGCTCAGAGATGAAAAGTGCCAGCACTGAAAGCTGTTGCTAGCCAGCACCCTTCCTTGGAAGCGCTTTTGTAGGCCTAAGAACACTGGGGCTCTGGGCTTCTCTAGCCACCTCATCTTCTGCTCATCCTCTCGCGCACTCTAAAGAGAGCTCAGGTGAGAAATTGCAAACGTCGAGCAATTGCTCAGAGATGAAAAGTGCCAGCACTGAAAGCTCTTGCTAGCCAGCACCCTTCCTTGGAAGCGCTTTCACAGGCGCAGCAACACTGGGGCTTTGCGCTTCTCTACCCACCAAACGTCACGGTCCTTCTCTTTCCGTCTCGTAGACACGAGCTGAGAAATTGCAAACGTCGAGCAATTGCTCAGAGATGAAAAGTGCCAGCACTGAAAGCTCTTGCTAGCCAGCACCCTTCCTTGGAAGCGCTTTCACAGGCGCAGTAACACTGGGGCTTTGCGCTTCTCTAGCCACCAAACGTCACGGTCCTTCTCTTTCCGTCTCGTAGACACGAGCTGAGAAATTGCAAACGTCGAGCAATTGCTCAGAGATGAAAAGTGCCAGCACTGAAAGCTGTTGCTAGCCAGCACCCTTCCTTGGAAGCACTTTCACAGGCGCAGCAACACTGGGGATTTGCGCTTCTCTAGCCACCAAACGTCACGGTCCTTCTCTTTCCGTCTCCTAGACACGAGCTGAGAAATTGCAAACGTCGAGCAATTGCTCAGAGATGAAAAGTGCCAGCACTGAAAGCTGTTGCTAGCCAGCACCCTTCCTTGGAAGCGCTTTTGTAGGCCTAAGAACACTGGGGCTCTGGGCTTCTCTAGCCACTTAATCTTCTGCTCATCCTCTCGCGCACTCTAAAGAGAGCTCAGGTGAGAAATTGCAAACGTCGAGCAATTGCTCAGAGATGAAAAGTGCCAGCACTGAAAGCTGTTGCTAGCCAGCACCCTTCCTTGGAAGCGCTTTCACAGGCGCAGTAACACTGGGGCTTTGTGCTTCTCTAGCCACCAAACGTCACGGTCCTTCTCTTTCTGTCTCGTAGACACGAGCTGAGAAATTGCAAACGTCGAGCAATTGCTCAGAGATGAAAAGTGCCAGCACTGAAAGCTGTTGCTAGCCAGCACCCTTCCTTGGAAGCGCTTTCACAGGCGCAGCAACACTGGGGCTTTGCGCTTCTCTAGCCACCAAACGTCACGGTCCTTCTCTTTCCGTCTCGTAGACACGAGCTGAGAAATTGCAAACGTCCAGCAATTGCTCAGAGATGAAAAGTGCCAGCACTGAAAGCTGTTGCTAGCCAGCACCCTTCCTTGGAAGCGCTTTTGTAGGCCTAAGAACACTGGGGCTCTGGGCTTCTCTAGCCACCTAATCTTCTGCTCATCCTCTCGCGCACTCTAAAGAGAGCTCAGGTGAGAAATTGCAAACGTCCAGCAATTGCTCAGAGATGAAAAGTGCCAGCACTGAAAGCTGTTGCTAGCCAGCACCCTTCCTTGGAAGCGCTTTCACAGGCGCTCTAACACTGGGGCTTTGCGCTTCTCTAGCCATCAAAAGTCATGGTCACTATCTCTCCGTCTCGTAGACACGAGCTGAGAAATTGCAAACGTCGAGCAATTGCTCAGAGATGAAAAGTGCCAGCACTGAAAGCTGTTGCTAGCCAGCACCCTTCCTTGGAAGCGCTTTTGTAGGCCTAAGAAGACTGGGGCTCTGGGCTTCTTTAGCCACCTAATCTTCTGCTCATCCTCTCGCGCACTCTAAAGAGAGCTCAGGTGAGAAATTGCAAACGTCGAGCAATTGCTCAGAGATGAAAAGTGCCAGCACTGAAAGCTGTTGCTAGCCAGCACCCTTCCTTGGAAGCGCTTTCACAGGCGCAGCAACACTGGGGCTTTGCGCTTCTCTAGCCACCAAACGTCACGGTCACTATCTCTCCGTCTCGTAGACACGAGCTGAGAAATTGCAAACGTCGAGCAATTGCTCAGAGAGGAAAAGTGCCAGCACTGAAAGCTGTTGCTAGCCAGCACCCTTCCTTGGAAGCGCTTTTGTAGGCCTAAGAACACTGGGGCTCTGGGCTTCTCTAGCCACCTCATCTTCTGCTCATCCTCTCGCGCACTCTAAAGAGAGCTCAGGTGAGAAATTGCAAACGTCGAGCAATTGCTCAGAGATGAAAAGTGCCAGCACTGAAAGCTCTTGCTAGCCAGCACCCTTCCTTGGAAGCGCTTTCACAGGCGCAGTAACACTGGGGCTTTGCGCTTCTCTACCCACCAAACGTCACGGTCCTTCTCTTTCCGTCTCGTAGACACGAGCTGAGAAATTGCAAACGTCGAGCAATTGCTCAGAGATGAAAAGTGCCAGCACTGAAAGCTCTTGCTAGCCAGCACCCTTCCTTGGAAGCGCTTTTGTAGGCCTAAGAACACTGGGGCTCTGGGCTTCTCTAGCCACCTAATCTTCTGCTCATCCTCTCGCGCACTCTAAAGAGAGCTCAGGTGAGAAATTGCAAACGTCGATCAATTGCTCAGAGATGAAAAGTGCCAGCACTGAAAGCTGTTGCTAGCCAGCACCCTTCCTTGGAAGCGCTTTCACAGGCGCAGTAACACTGGGGCTTTGCGCTTCTCTAGCCATCAAAAGTCATGGTCACTATCTCTCCGTCTCGTAGACACGAGCTGAGAAATTGCAAACGTCGAGCAATTGCTCCGAGATGAAAAGTGCCAGCACTGAAAGCTGTTGCTAGCCAGCACCCTTCCTTGGAAGCGCTTTTGTAGGCCTAAGAACACTGGGGCTCTGGGCTTCTTTAGCCACCTAATCTTCTGCTCATCCTCTCGCGCACTCTAAAGAGAGCTCAGGTGAGAAATTGCAAACGTCGAGCAATTGCTCAGAGATGAAAAGTGCCAGCACTGAAAGCTGTTGCTAACCAGCACCCTTCCTTGGAAGCGCTTTCACAGGCGCAGCAACACTGGGGCTTTGCGCTTCTCTAGCCACCAAACGTCACGGTCCTTCTCTTTCCGTCTCGTAGACACGAGCTGAGAAATTGCAAACGTCCAGCAATTGCTCAGAGATGAAAAGTGCCAGCACTGAAAGCTGTTGCTAGCCAGCACCCTTCCTTGGAAGCGCTTTTGTAGGCCTAAGAACACTGGGGCTCTGGGCTTCTTTAGCCACCTAATCTTCTGCTCATCCTCTCGCGCACTCTAAAGAGAGCTCAGGGGAGAAATTGCAAACGTCGAGCAATTGCTCAGAGATGAAAAGTGCCAGCACTGAAAGCTCTTGCTAACCAGCACCCTTCCTTGGAAGCGCTTTCACAGGCGCAGTAACACTGGGGCTTTGTGCTTCTCTAGCCACCAAACGTCACGGTCCTTCTCTTTCCGTCTCCTAGACACGAGCTGAGAAATTGCAAACGTCGAGCAATTGCTCAGAGATGAAAAGTGCCAGCACTGAAAGCTGTTGCTAGCCAGCACCCTTCCTTGGAAGCGCTTTTGTAGGCCTAAGAACAGTGGGGCTCTGGGCTTCTCTAGCCACCTCATCTTCTGCTCATCCTCTCGCGCACTCTAAAGAGAGCTCAGGTGAGAAATTGCAAACGTCGAGCAATTGCTCAGAGATGAAAATTGCCAGCACTGAAAGCTCTTGCTAACCACCACCCTTCCTTGGAAGCGCTTTCACAGGCGCAGCAACACTGGGGCTTTGCGCTTCTCTAGCCACCAAACGTCACGGTCATTCTCTTTCCGTCTCGTAGACACGAGCTGAGAAATTGCAAACGTCGATCAATTGCTCAGAGATGAAAAGTGCCAGCACTGAAAGCTGTTGCTAGCCAGCACCCTTCCTTGGAAGCGCTTTCACAGGTGCAGCAACACTGGGGCTTTGCGCTTCTCTAGCCACCAAACGTCACGGTCCTTCTCTTTCCGTCTCGTAGACACGAGCTGAGAAATTGCAAACGTCGAGCAATTGCTCAGAGATGAAAAGTGCCAGCACTGAAAGCTGTTGCTAGCCAGCACCCTTCCTTGGAAGCGCTTTCACAGGCGCAGTAACACTGGGGCTTTGCGCTTCTCTAGCCATCAAAAGTCATGGTCACTATCTCTCCGTCTCGTAGACAAGAGCTGAGAAATTGCAAACGTCCAGCAATTGCTCAGAGATGAAAAGTGCCAGCACTGAAAGCTGTTGCTAGCCAGCACCCTTCCTTGGAAGCGCTTTTGTAGGCCTAAGAACACTGGGGCTCTGGGCTTCTCTAGCCACCTAATCTTCTGCTCATCCTCTCGCGCACTCTAAAGAGAGCTCAGGTGAGAAATTGCAAACGTCGAGCAATTGCTCAGAGATGAAAAGTGCCAGCACTGAAAGCTCTTGCTAGCCAGCCCCCTTCCTTGGAAGCGCTTTTGTAGGCCTAAGAACACTGGGGCTCTGGGCTTCTCTAGCCACCTAATCTTCTGCTCATCCTCTCGCGCACTCTAAAGAGAGCTCAGGTGAGAAATTGCAAACGTCCAGCAATTGCTCAGAGATGAAAAGTGCCAGCACTGAAAGCTGTTGCTAGCCAGCACCCTTCCTTGGAAGCGCTTTCACAGGCGCAGTAACACTGGGGCTTTGCGCTTCTCTACCCACCAAACGTCACGGTCCTTCTCTTTCCGTCTCGTAGACACGAGCTGAGAAATTGCAAACGTCGATCAATTGCTCAGAGATGAAAAGTGCCAGCACTGAAAGCTGTTGCTAGCCAGCACCCTTCCTTGGAAGCGCTTTCACAGGCGCAGCAACACTGGGGCTTTGCGCTTCTCTAGCCACCAAACGTCACGGTCCTTCTCTTTCCGTCTCGTAGACACGAGCTGAGAAATTGCAAACGTCGAGCAATTGCTCAGAGATGAAAAGTGCCAGCACTGAAAGCTGTTGCTAGCCAGCACCCTTCCTTGGAAGCGCTTTCACAGGCGCAGTAACACTGGGGCTTTGCGCTTCTCTAGCCATCAAAAGTCATGGTCACTATCTCTCCGTCTCGTAGACAAGAGCTGAGAAATTGCAAACGTCCAGCAATTGCTCAGAGATGAAAAGTGCCAGCACTGAAAGCTGTTGCTAGCCAGCACCCTTCCTTGGAAGCGCTTTTGTAGGCCTAAGAACACTGGGGCTCTGGGCTTCTTTAGCCACCTAATCTTCTGCTCATCCTCTCGCGCACTCTAAAGAGAGCTCAGGTGAGAAATTGCAAACGTCGAGCAATTGCTCAGAGATGAAAAGTGCCAGCACTGAAAGCTCTTGCTAACCAGCACCCTTCCTTGGAAGCGCTTTCACAGGCGCAGCAACACTGGGGCTTTGCGCTTCTCTAGCCACCAAACGTCACGGTCCTTCTCTTTCCGTCTCGTAGACACGAGCTGAGAAATTGCAAACGTCGATCAATTGCTCAGAGATGAAAAGTGCCAGCACTGAAAGCTCTTGCTAGCCAGCACCCTTCCTTGGAAGCGCTTTCACAGGCGCAGTAACACTGGGGCTTTGCGCTTCTCTACCCACCAAACGTCACGGTCCTTCTCTTTCCGTCTCCTAGACACGAGCTGAGAAATTGCAAACGTCCAGCAATTGCTCAGAGATGAAAAGTGCCAGCACTGAAAGCTGTTGCTAGCCAGCACCCTTCCTTGGAAGCGCTTTTGTAGGCCTAAGAACACTGGGGCTCTGGGCTTCTCTAGCCACCTAATCTTCTGCTCATCCTCTCGCGCACTCTAAAGAGAGCTCAGGTGAGAAATTGCAAACGTCGAGCAATTGCTCAGAGATGAAAAGTGCCAGCACTGAAAGCTCTTGCTAGCCAGCCCCCTTCCTTGGAAGCGCTTTTGTAGGCCTAAGAACACTGGGGCTCTGGGCTTCTCTAGCCACCTCATCTTCTGCTCATCCTCTCGCGCACTCTAAAGAGAGCTCAGGTGAGAAATTGCAAACGTCCAGCAATTGCTCAGAGATGAAAAGTGCCAGCACTGAAAGCTGTTGCTAGCCAGCACCCTTCCTTGGAAGCGCTTTCACAGGCGCAGTAACACTGGGGCTTTGCGCTTCTCTAGCCATCAAAAGTCATGGTCACTATCTCTCTGTCTCGTAGACACGAGCTGAGAAATTGCAAACGTCGAGCAATTGCTCAGAGAGGAAAAGTGCCAGCACTGAAAGCTGTTGCTAGCCAGCACCCTTCCTTGGAAGCGCTTTTGTAGGCCTAAGAACACTGGGGCTCTGGGCTTCTTTAGCCACCTAATCTTCTGCTCATCCTCTCGCGCACTCTAAAGAGAGCTCAGGTGAGAAATTGCAAACGTCGAGCAATTGCTCAGAGATGAAAAGTGCCAGCACTGAAAGCTCTTGCTAACCAGCACCCTTCCTTGGAAGCGCTTTCACAGGCGCAGTAACACTGGGGCTTTGCGCTTCTCTAGCCATCAAAAGTCATGGTCACTATCTCTCCGTCTCGTAGACACGAGCTGAGAAATTGCAAACGTCGAGCAATTGCTCAGAGATGAAAAGTGCCAGCACTGAAAGCTGTTGCTAGCCAGCACCCTTCCTTGGAAGCGCTTTTGTAGGCCTAAGAAGACTGGGGCTCTGGGCTTCTTTAGCCACCTAATCTTCTGCTCATCCTCTCGCGCACTCTAAAGAGAGCTCAGGTGAGAAATTGCAAACGTCGAGCAATTGCTCAGAGATGAAAAGTGCCAGCACTGAAAGCTGTTGCTAGCCAGCACCCTTCCTTGGAAGCGCTTTCACAGGCGCAGCAACACTGGGGCTTTGCGCTTCTCTAGCCACCAAACGTCACGGTCCTTCTCTTTCCGTCTCGTAGACACGAGCTGAGAAATTGCAAACGTCGAGCAATTGCTCAGAGATGAAAAGTGCCAGCACTGAAAGCTGTTGCTAGCCAGCACCCTTCCTTGGAAGCGCTTTCACAGGCGCAGTAACACTGGGGCTTTGCGCTTCTCTACCCACCAAACGTCACGGTCCTTCTCTTTCCGTCTCGTAGACACGAGCTGAGAAATTGCAAACGTCGAGCAATTGCTCAGAGATGAAAAGTGCCAGCACTGAAAGCTGTTGCTAGCCAGCACCCTTCCTTGGAAGCACTTTCACAGGCGCAGCAACACTGGGGCTTTGCGCTTCTCTAGCCACGAAACGTCACGGTCCTTCTCTTTCCGTCTCGTAGACACGAGCTGAGAAATTGCAAACGTCGAGCAATTGCTCAGAGATGAAAAGTGCCAGCACTGAAAGCTGTTGCTAGCCAGCACCCTTCCTTGGAAGCGCTTTTGTAGGCCTAAGAACACTGGGGCTCTGGGCTTCTCTAGCCACTTAATCTTCTGCTCATCCTCTCGCGCACTCTAAAGAGAGCTCAGGTGAGAAATTGCAAACGTCGAGCAATTGCTCAGAGATGAAAAGTGCCAGCACTGAAAGCTGTTGCTAGCCAGCACCCTTCCTTGGAAGCGCTTTCACAGGCGCAGTAACACTGGGGCTTTGTGCTTCTCTAGCCACCAAACGTCACGGTCCTTCTCTTTCTGTCTCGTAGACACGAGCTGAGAAATTGCAAACGTCGAGCAATTGCTCAGAGATGAAAAGTGCCAGCACTGAAAGCTGTTGCTAGCCAGCACCCTTCCTTGGAAGCGCTTTCACAGGCGCAGCAACACTGGGGCTTTGCGCTTCTCTACGCACCAAACGTCACGGTCACTATCTCTCCGTCTCGTAGACACGAGCTGAGAAATTGCAAACGTCGAGCAATTGCTCAGAGAGGAAAAGTGCCAGCACTGAAAGCTGTTGCTAGCCAGCACCCTTCCTTGGAAGCGCTTTCACAGGCGCAGTAACACTGGGGCTTTGCGCTTCTCTACGCACCAAACGTCACGGTCCTTCTCTTTCCGTCTCGTAGACACGAGCTGAGAAATTGCAAACGTCGAGCAATTGCTCAGAGATGAAAAGTGCCAGCACTGAAAGCTGTTGCTAGCCAGCACCCTTCCTTGGAAGCGCTTTTGTAGGCCTAAGAACACTGGGGCTCTGGGCTTCTCTAGCCACCTAATCTTCTGCTCATCCTCTCGCGCACTCTAAAGAGAGCTCAGGTGAGAAATTGCAAATGTCGAGCAATTGCTCAGAGATGAAAAGTGCCAGCACTGAAAGCTGTTGCTAGCCAGCACCCTTCCTTGGAAGCGCTTTCACAGGCGCAGCAACACTGGGGCTTTGCGCTTCTCTACCCACCAAACGTCACGGTCACTATCTCTCCGTCTCGTAGACACGAGCTGAGAAATTGCAAACGTCGATCAATTGCTCAGAGATGAAAAGTGCCAGCACTGAAAGCTGTTGCTAGCCAGCACCCTTCCTTGGAAGCGCTTTTGTAGGCCTAAGAAGACTGGGGCTTTGCGCTTCTTTAGCCACCTAGTCTTCTGCTCATCCTCTCGCGCACTCTGAAGAGAGCTCAGGTGAGAAATTGCAAACGTCGAGCAATTCCTCAGAGATGAAAAGTGCCAACACTGAAAGCTGTTGCTAGCCAGCACCCTTCCTTGGAAGCGCTTTCACAGGCGCAGTAACACTGGGGCTTTGCGCTTCTCTAGCCACCAAACGTCATGGTCCTTCTCTTTCCGTCTCGTAGACACGAGCTGAGAAATTGCAAACGTCGAGCAATTGCTCAGAGATGAAAAGTGCCAGCACTGAAAGCTCTTGCTAGCCAGCACCCTTCCTTGGAAGCGCTTTCACAGGCGCAGCAACACTGGGGCTTTGCGCTTCTCTACCCACCAAACGTCACGGTCACTATCTCTCCGTCTCGTAGACACGAGCTGAGAAATTGCAAACGTCGAGCAATTGCTCAGAGATGAAAAGTGCCAGCACTGAAAGCTGTTGCTAGCCAGCACCCTTCCTTGGAAGCGCTTTCACAGGCGCAGTAACACTGGGGCTTTGCGCTTCTCTACCCACCAAACATCACGGTCCTTCTCTTTCCGTCTCGTAGACACGAGCTGAGAAATTGCAAACGTCGAGCAATTGCTCAGAGATGAAAAGTGCCAGCACTGAAAGCTGTTGCTAGCCAGCACCCTTCCTTGGAAGCACTTTCACAGGCGCAGCAACACTGGGGCTTTGCGCTTCTCTAGCCACGAAACGTCACGGTCCTTCTCTTTCCGTCTCGTAGACACGAGCTGAGAAATTGCAAACGTCGATCAATTGCTCAGAGATGAAAAGTGCCAGCACTGAAAGCTGTTGCTAGCCAGCCCCCTTCCTTGGAAGCGCTTTTGTAGGCCTAAGAACACTGGGGCTCTGGGCTTCTCTAGCCACTTAATCTTCTGCTCATCCTCTCGCGCACTCTAAAGAGAGCTCAGGTGAGAAATTGCAAACGTCGAGCAATTGCTCAGAGATGAAAAGTGCCAGCACTGAAAGCTCTTGCTAACCAGCACCCTTCCTTGGAAGCGCTTTCACAGGCGCAGTAACACTGGGGCTTTGTGCTTCTCTAGCCACCAAACGTCACGGTCCTTCTCTTTCTGTCTCGTAGACACGAGCTGAGAAATTGCAAACGTCGAGCAATTGCTCAGAGATGAAAAGTGCCAGCACTGAAAGCTCTTGCTAGCCAGCACCCTTCCTTGGAAGCGCTTTCACAGGCGCAGCAACACTGGGGCTTTGCGCTTCTCTACGCACCAAACGTCACGGTCACTATCTCTCCGTCTCGTAGACACAAGCTGAGAAATTGCAAACGTCGAGCAATTGCTCAGAGAAGAAAAGTGCCAGCACTGAAAGCTGTTGCTAGCCAGCACCCTTCCTTGGAAGCGCTTTCACAGGCGCAGTAACACTGGGGCTTTGCGCTTCTCTACCCACCAAACGTCACGGTCCTTCTCTTTCCGTCTCGTAGACACAAGCTGAGAAATTGCAAACGTCGAGCAATTGCTCAGAGATGAAAAGTGCCAGCACTGAAAGCTGTTGCTAGCCAGCACCCTTCCTTGGAAGCGCTTTTGTAGGCCTAAGAACGCTGGGGCTCTGGGCTTCTCTAGCCACCTAATCTTCTGCTCATCCTCTCGCGCACTCTAAAGAGAGCTCAGGTGAGAAATTGCAAACGTCGAGCAATTGCTCAGAGATGAAAAGTGCCAGCACTGAAAGCTCTTGCTAGCCAGCACCCTTCCTTGGAAGCGCTTTCACAGGCGCAGTAACACTGGGGCTTTGCGCTTCTCTACCCACCAAACGTCACGGTCACTATCTCTCCGTCTCGTAGACACGAGCTGAGAAATTGCAAACGTCGATCAATTGCTCAGAGAGGAAAAGTGCCAGCACTGAAAGCTGTTGCTAGCCAGCACCCTTCCTTGGAAGCGCTTTTGTAGGCCTAAGAACACTGGGGCTTTGCGCTTCTTTAGCCACCTAGTCTTCTGCTCATCCTCTCGCGCACTCTGAAGAGAGCTCAGGTGAGAAATTGCAAACGTCGAGCAATTCCTCAGAGATGAAAAGTGCCAACACTGAAAGCTGTTGCTAGCCAGCACCCTTCCTTGGAAGCGCTTTCACAGGCGCAGTAACACTGGGGCTTTGCGCTTCTCTAGCCACCAAACGTCACGGTCCTTCTCTTTCCGTCTCGTAGACACGAGCTGAGAAATTGCAAACGTCGAGCAATTGCTCAGAGATGAAAAGTGCCAGCACTGAAAGCTGTTGCTAGCCAGCACCCTTCCTTGGAAGCGCTTTTGTAGGCCTAAGAACACTGGGGCTTTGGGCTTCTCTAGCCACCTCATCTTCTGCTCATCCTCTCGCGCACTCTGAAGAGAGCTCAGGTGAGAAATTGCAAAGGTCGAGCAATTGCTCAGAGATGAAAAGTGCCAGCACTGAAAGCTCTTGCTAGCCAGCACCCTTCCTTGGAAGCGCTTTCACAGGCGCAGTAACACTGGGGCTTTGCGCTTCTCTAGCCATCAAAAGTCATGGTCACTATCTCTCCGTCTCGTAGACACGAGCTGAGAAATTGCAAACGTCGAGCAATTGCTCAGAGATGAAAAGTGCCAGCACTGAAAGCTGTTGCTAGCCAGCACCCTTCCTTGGAAGCGCTTTTGTAGGCCTAAGAACACTGGGGCTCTGGGCTTCTCTAGCCACCTAATCTTCTGCTCATCCTCTCGCGCACTCTAAAGAGAGCTCAGGTGAGAAATTGCAAACGTCGAGCAATTGCTCAGAGATGAAAAGTGCCAGCACTGAAAGCTGTTGCTAACCAGCACCCTTCCTTGGAAGCGCTTTCACAGGCGCAGCAACACTGGGGCTTTGCGCTTCTCTAGCCACCAAACGTCACGGTCCTTCTCTTTCCGTCTCGTAGACACGAGCTGAGAAATTGCAAACGTCCAGCAATTGCTCAGAGATGAAAAGTGCCAGCACTGAAAGCTGTTGCTAGCCAGCACCCTTCCTTGGAAGCGCTTTTGTAGGCCTAAGAACACTGGGGCTCTGGGCTTCTTTAGCCACCTAATCTTCTGCTCATCCTCTCGCGCACTCTAAAGAGAGCTCAGGTGAGAAATTGCAAACGTCGAGCAATTGCTCAGAGATGAAAAGTGCCAGCACTGAAAGCTCTTGCTAACCAGCACCCTTCCTTGGAAGCGCTTTCACAGGCGCAGTAACACTGGGGCTTTGTGCTTCTCTAGCCACCAAACGTCACGGTCCTTCTCTTTCTGTCTCGTAGACACGAGCTGAGAAATTGCAAACGTCGACCAATTGCTCAGAGATGAAAAGTGCCAGCACTGAAAGCTGTTGCTAGCCAGCACCCTTCCTTGGAAGCGCTTTCACAGGCGCAGTAACACTGGGGCTTTGCGCTTCTCTAGCCATCAAAAGTCATGGTCACTATCTCTCCGTCTCGTAGACACGAGCTGAGAAATTGCAAACGTCGAGCAATTGCTCAGAGAGGAATAGTGCCAGCACTGAAAGCTGTTGCTAGCCAGCACCCTTCCTTGGAAGCGCTTTTGTAGGCCTAAGAAGACTGGGGCTCTGGGCTTCTTTAGCCACCTAATCTTCTGCTCATCCTCTCGCGCACTCTAAAGAGAGCTCAGGTGAGAAATTGCAAACGTCGAGCAATTGCTCAGAGATGAAAAGTGCCAGCACTGAAAGCTCTTGCTAACCAGCACCCTTCCTTGGAAGCGCTTTCACAGGCGCAGTAACACTGGGGCTTTGCGCTTCTCTAGCCATCAAAAGTCATGGTCACTATCTCTCCGTCTCGTAGACACGAGCTGAGAAATTGCAAACGTCGATCAATTGCTCAGAGATGAAAAGTGCCAGCACTGAAAGCTCTTGCTAGCCAGCACCCTTCCTTGGAAGCGCTTTTGTAGGCCTAAGAAGACTGGGGCTCTGGGCTTCTCTAGCCACCTAATCTTCTGCTCATCCTCTCGCGCACTCTAAAGAGAGCTCAGGTGAGAAATTGCAAACGTCGAGCAATTGCTCAGAGATGAAAAGTGCCAGCACTGAAAGCTGTTGCTAGCCAGCACCCTTCCTTGGAAGCGCTTTCACAGGCGCAGTAACACTGGGGCTTTGCGCTTCTCTAGCCATCAAAAGTCATGGTCACTATCTCTCCGTCTCGTAGACACGAGCTGAGAAATTGCAAACGTCGAGCAATTGCTCAGAGAGGAAAAGTGCCAGCACTGAAAGCTGTTGCTAGCCAGCACCCTTCCTTGGAAGCGCTTTTGTAGGCCTAAGAAGACTGGGGCTCTGGGCTTCTTTAGCCACCTAATCTTCTGCTCATCCTCTCGTGCACTCTAAAGAGAGCTCAGGTGAGAAATTGCAAACGTCGAGCAATTGCTCAGAGATGAAAAGTGCCAGCACTGAAAGCTCTTGCTAACCAGCACCCTTCCTTGGAAGCGCTTTCACAGGCGCAGTAACACTGGGGCTTTGCGCTTCTCTAGCCATCAAAAGTCATGGTCACTATCTCTCCGTCTCGTAGACACGAGCTGAGAAATTGCAAACGTCGAGCAATTGCTCAGAGATGAAAAGTGCCAGCACTGAAAGCTGTTGCTAGCCAGCACCCTTCCTTGGAAGCGCTTTTGTAGGCCTAAGAAGACTGGGGCTCTGGGCTTCTTTAGCCACCTAATCTTCTGCTCATCCTCTCGCGCACTCTAAAGAGAGCTCAGGTGAGAAATTGCAAACGTCGAGCAATTGCTCAGAGATGAAAAGTGCCAGCACTGAAAGCTGTTGCTAGCCAGCACCCTTCCTTGGAAGCGCTTTCACAGGCGCAGCAACACTGGGGCTTTGCGCTTCTCTACCCACCAAACGTCACGGTCCTTCTCTTTCCGTCTCGTAGACACGAGCTGAGAAATTGCAAACGTCGAGCAATTGCTCAGAGATGAAAAGTGCCAGCACTGAAAGCTGTTGCTAGCCAGCACCCTTCCTTGGAAGCGCTTTCACAGGCGCAGCAACACTGGGGCTTTGCGCTTCTCTACGCACCAAACGTCACGGTCACTATCTCTCCGTCTCGTAGACACGAGCTGAGAAATTGCAAACGTCGAGCAATTGCTCAGAGATGAAAAGTGCCAGCACTGGAAGCTGTTGCTAGCCAGCACCCTTCCTTGGAAGCGCTTTCACAGGCGCAGTAACACTGGGGCTTTGCGCTTCTCTACCCACCAAACGTCACGGTCCTTCTCTTTCCGTCTCGTAGACACGAGCTGAGAAATTGCAAACGTCGAGCAATTGCTCAGAGATGAAAAGTGCCAGCACTGAAAGCTGTTGCTAGCCAGCACCCTTCCTTGGAAGCGCTTTCACAGGCGCAGCAACACTGGGGCTTTGCGCTTCTCTAGCCACCAAACATCACGGTCCTTCTCTTTCCGTCTCGTAGACACGAGCTGAGAAATTGCAAACGTCGAGCAATTGCTCAGAGATGAAAAGTGCCAGCACTGAAAGCTCTTGCTAACCAGCACCCTTCCTTGGAAGCGCTTTCACAGGCGCAGTAACACTGGGGCTTTGCGCTTCTCTAGCCATCAAAAGTCATGGTCACTATCTCTCCGTCTCGTAGACACGAGCTGAGAAATTGCAAACGTCGAGCAATTGCTCAGAGATGAAAAGTGCCAGCACTGAAAGCTGTTGCTAGCCAGCACCCTTCCTTGGAAGCGCTTTTGTAGGCCTAAGAACACTGGGGCTCTGGGCTTCTTTAGCCACCTCATCTTCTGCTCATCCTCTCGCGCACTCTAAAGAGAGCTCAGGTGAGAAATTGCAAACGTCCAGCAATTGCTCAGAGATGAAAAGTGCCAGCACTGAAAGCTGTTGCTAGCCAGCACCCTTCCTTGGAAGCGCTTTCACAGGCGCAGCAACACTGGGGCTTTGCGCTTCTCTACCCACCAAACGTCACGGTCCTTCTCTTTCCGTCTCGTAGACACGAGCTGAGAAATTGCAAACGTCGAGCAATTGCTCAGAGATGAAAAGTGCCAGCACTGAAAGCTGTTGCTAGCCAGCACCCTTCCTTGGAAGCGCTTTCACAGGCGCAGCAACACTGGGGCTTTGCGCTTCTCTACGCACCAAACGTCACGGTCACTATCTCTCCGTCTCGTAGACACGAGCTGAGAAATTGCAAACGTCGAGCAATTGCTCAGAGATGAAAAGTGCCAGCACTGGAAGCTGTTGCTAGCCAGCACCCTTCCTTGGAAGCGCTTTCACAGGCGCAGTAACACTGGGGCTTTGCGCTTCTCTAGCCACCAAACGTCACGGTCCTTCTCTTTCCGTCTCGTAGACACGAGCTGAGAAATTGCAAACGTCGAGCAATTGCTCAGAGATGAAAAGTGCCAGCACTGAAAGCTGTTGCTAGCCAGCACCCTTCCTTGGAAGCGCTTTCACAGGCGCAGCAACACTGGGGCTTTGCGCTTCTCTAGCCACCAAACATCACGGTCCTTCTCTTTCCGTCTCGTAGACACGAGCTGAGAAATTGCAAACGTCGAGCAATTGCTCAGAGATGAAAAGTGCCAGCACTGAAAGCTGTTGCTAGCCAGCACCCTTCCTTGGAAGCGCTTTTGTAGGCCTAAGAACACTGGGGCTCTGGGCTTCTCTAGCCACCTCATCTTCTGCTCATCCTCTCGCGCACTCTAAAGAGAGCTCAGGGGAGAAATTGCAAACGTCGAGCAATTGCTCAGAGATGAAAAGTGCCAGCACTGAAAGCTCTTGCTAACCAGCACCCTTCCTTGGAAGCGCTTTCACAGGCGCAGTAACACTGGGGCTTTGTGCTTCTCTAGCCACCAAACGTCACGGTCCTTCTCTTTCTGTCTCGTAGACACGAGCTGAGAAATTGCAAACGTCGAGCAATTGCTCAGAGATGAAAAGTGCCAGCACTGAAAGCTCTTGCTAGCCAGCACCCTTCCTTGGAAGCGCTTTCACAGGCGCAGCAACACTGGGGCTTTGCGCTTCTCTAGCCACCAAACGTCACGGTCACTATCCCTCCGTCTCGTAGACACGAGCTGAGAAATTGCAAACGTCGAGCAATTGCTCAGAGATGAAAAGTGCCAGCACTGAAAGCTGTTGCTAGCCAGCACCCTTCCTTGGAAGCGCTTTTGTAGGCCTAAGAAGACTGGGGCTCTGGGCTTCTTTAGCCACCTCATCTTCTGCTCATCCTCTCGCGCACTCTAAAGAGAGCTCAGGTGAGAAATTGCAAACGTCGAGCAATTGCTCAGAGATGAAAAGTGCCAGCACTGAAAGCTCTTGCTAGCCAGCACCCTTCCTTGGAAGCGCTTTCACAGGCGCAGCAACACTGGGGCTTTGCGCTTCTCTAGCCACCAAACGTCATGGTCCTTCTCTTTCCGTCTCGTAGACACGAGCTGAGAAATTGCAAACGTCGATCAATTGCTCAGAGATGAAAAGTGCCAGCACTGAAAGCTGTTGCTAGCCAGCACCCTTCCTTGGAAGCGCTTTTGTAGGCCTAAGAACACTGGGGCTCTGGGCTTCTCTAGCCACCTAATCTTCTGCTCATCCTCTCGCGCACTCTAAAGAGAGCTCAGGTGAGAAATTGCAAACGTCGAGCAATTGCTCAGAGATGAAAAGTGCCAGCACTGAAAGCTGTTGCTAACCAGCACCCTTCCTTGGAAGCGCTTTCACAGGCGCAGTAACACTGGGGCTTTGTGCTTCTCTAGCCACCAAACGTCACGGTCCTTCTCTTTCTGTCTCGTAGACACGAGCTGAGAAATTGCAAACGTCGAGCAATTGCTCAGAGATGAAAAGTGCCAGCACTGAAAGCTGTTGCTAGCCAGCACCCTTCCTTGGAAGCGCTTTCACAGGCGCAGCAACACTGGGGCTTTGCGCTTCTCTAGCCACCAAACGTCACGGTCCTTCTCTTTCCGTCTCGTAGACACGAGCTGAGAAATTGCAAACGTCGAGCAATTGCTCAGAGATGAAAAGTGCCAGCACTGAAAGCTGTTGCTAGCCAGCACCCTTCCTTGGAAGCGCTTTTGTAGGCCTAAGAACACTGGGGCTCTGGGCTTCTCTAGCCACCTCATCTTCTGCTCATCCTCTCGCGCACTCTAAAGAGAGCTCAGGTGAGAAATTGCAAAGGTCGAGCAATTGCTCAGAGATGAAGAGTGCCAGCACTGAAAGCTGTTGCTAGCCAGCACCCTTCCTTGGAAGCGCTTTCACAGGCGCAGTAACACTGGGGCTTTGCGCTTCTCTAGCCATCAAAAGTCATGGTCACTATCTCTCCGTCTCGTAGACACGAGCTGAGAAATTGCAAACGTCGAGCAATTGCTCAGAGATGAAAAGTGCCAGCACTGAAAGCTGTTGCTAGCCAGCACCCTTCCTTGGAAGCGCTTTTGTAGGCCTAAGAACACTGGGGCTCTGGGCTTCTTTAGCCACCTAATCTTCTGCTCATCCTCTCGCGCACTCTAAAGAGAGCTCAGGTGAGAAATTGCAAACGTCGAGCAATTGCTCAGAGATGAAAAGTGCCAGCACTGAAAGCTCTTGCTAGCCAGCACCCTTCCTTGGAAGCGCTTTCACAGGCGCAGCAACACTGGGGCTTTGCGCTTCTCTACGCACCAAACGTCACGGTCCTTCTCTTTCCGTCTCGTAGACACGAGCTGAGAAATTGCAAACGTCGAGCAATTGCTCAGAGATGAAAAGTGCCAGCACTGAAAGCTGTTGCTAGCCAGCACCCTTCCTTGGAAGCGCTTTTGTAGGCCTAAGAACACTGGGGCTCTGGGCTTCTTTAGCCACCTAATCTTCTGCTCATCCTCTCGCGCACTCTAAAGAGAGCTCAGGTGAGAAATTGCAAACGTCGAGCAATTGCTCAGAGATGAAAAGTGCCAGCACTGAAAGCTGTTGCTAGCCAGCACCCTTCCTTGGAAGCGCTTTCACAGGCGCAGTAACACTGGGGCTTTGCGCTTCTCTAGCCATCAAAAGTCATGGTCACTATCTCTCCGTCTCGTAGACACGAGCTGAGAAATTGCAAACGTCGAGCAATTGCTCAGAGAGGAAAAGTGCCAGCACTGAAAGCTGTTGCTAGCCAGCACCCTTCCTTGGAAGCGCTTTTGTAGGCCTAAGAACACTGGGGCTCTGGGCTTCTTTAGCCACCTAATCTTCTGCTCATCCTCTCGCGCACTCTAAAGAGAGCTCAGGTGAGAAATTGCAAACGTCGAGCAATTGCTCAGAGATGAAAAGTGCCAGCACTGAAAGCTCTTGCTAGCCAGCACCCTTCCTTGGAAGCGCTTTCACAGGCGCAGCAACACTGGGGCTTTGCGCTTCTCTAGCCACCAAACGTCACGGTCCTTCTCTTTCCGTCTCGTAGACACGAGCTGAGAAATTGCAAACGTCGAGCAATTGCTCAGAGATGAAAAGTGCCAGCACTGAAAGCTGTTGCTAGCCAGCACCCTTCCTTGGAAGCGCTTTCACAGGCGCAGTAACACTGGGGCTTTGCGCTTCTCTACCCACCAAACGTCACGGTCCTTCTCTTTCCGTCTCGTAGACACGAGCTGAGAAATTGCAAACGTCGAGCAATTGCTCAGAGATGAAAAGTGCCAGCACTGAAAGCTGTTGCTAGCCAGCACCCTTCCTTGGAAGCACTTTCACAGGCGCAGCAACACTGGGGCTTTGCGCTTCTCTAGCCACCAAACGTCACGGTCCTTCTCTTTCCGTCTCGTAGACACGAGCTGAGAAATTGCAAACGTCGAGCAATTGCTCAGAGATGAAAAGTGCCAGCACTGAAAGCTGTTGCTAGCCAGCACCCTTCCTTGGAAGCGCTTTTGTAGGCCTAAGAACACTGGGGCTCTGGGCTTCTCTAGCCACCTCATCTTCTGCTCATCCTCTCGCGCACTCTAAAGAGAGCTCAGGGGAGAAATTGCAAACGTCGAGCAATTGCTCAGAGATGAAAAGTGCCAGCACTGAAAGCTCTTGCTAACCAGCACCCTTCCTTGGAAGCGCTTTCACAGGCGCAGTAACACTGGGGCTTTGTGCTTCTCTAGCCACCAAACGTCACGGTCCTTCTCTTTCTGTCTCGTAGACACGAGCTGAGAAATTGCAAACGTCGAGCAATTGCTCAGAGATGAAAAGTGCCAGCACTGAAAGCTCTTGCTAGCCAGCACCCTTCCTTGGAAGCGCTTTCACAGGCGCAGCAACACTGGGGTTTTGCGTTTCTCTAGCCACCAAACGTCATGGTCCTTCTCTTTCCGTCTCGTAGACACGAGCTGAGAAATTGCAAACGTCGAGCAATTGCTCAGAGATGAAAAGTGCCAGCACTGAAAGCTGTTGCTAGCCAGCACCCTTCCTTGGAAGTGCTTTTGTAGGCCTAAGAAGACTGGGGCTCTGGGCTTCTTTAGCCACCTAATCTTCTGCTCATCCTCTCGCGCACTCTAAAGAGAGCTCAGGTGAGAAATTGCAAACGTCGAGCAATTGCTCAGAGATGAAAAGTGCCAGCACTGAAAGCTGTTGCTAACCAGCACCCTTCCTTGGAAGCGCTTTCACAGGCGCAGTAACACTGGGGCTTTGCGCTTCTCTAGCCATCAAAAGTCATGGTCACTATCTCTCCGTCTCGTAGACACGAGCTGAGAAATTGCAAACGTCGAGCAATTGCTCAGAGATGAAAAGTGCCAGCACTGAAAGCTGTTGCTAGCCAGCACCCTTCCTTGGAAGCGCTTTTGTAGGCCTAAGAACACTGGGGCTCTGGGCTTCTTTAGCCACCTAATCTTCTGCTCATCCTCTCGCGCACTCTAAAGAGAGCTCAGGTGAGAAATTGCAAACGTCGAGCAATTGCTCAGAGATGAAAAGTGCCAGCACTGAAAGCTGTTGCTAACCAGCACCCTTCCTTGGAAGCGCTTTCACAGGCGCAGCAACACTGGGGCTTTGCGCTTCTCTAGCCATCAAAAGTCATGGTCACTATCTCTCCGTCTCGTAGACAAGAGCTGAGAAATTGCAAACGTCGAGCAATTGCTCAGAGATGAAAAGTGCCAGCACTGAAAGCTGTTGCTAGCCAGCACCCTTCCTTGGAAGCGCTTTTGTAGGCCTAAGAAGACTGGGGCTCTGGGCTTCTTTAGCCACCTAATCTTCTTCTCATCCTCTCGCGCACTCTAAAGAGAGCTCAGGTGAGAAATTGCAAACGTCGAGCAATTGCTCAGAGATGAAAAGTGCCAGCACTGAAAGCTGTTGCTAACCAGCACCCTTCCTTGGAAGCGCTTTCACAGGCGCAGTAACACTGGGGCTTTGCGCTTCTCTAGCCACCAAACGTCACGGTCCTTCTCTTTCCGTCTCGTAGACACGAGCTGAGAAATTGCAAACGTCGATCAATTGCTCAGAGATGAAAAGTGCCAGCACTGAAAGCTCTTGCTAGCCAGCACCCTTCCTTGGAAGCGCTTTCACAGGCGCAGCAACACTGGGGCTTTGCGCTTCTCTACCCACCAAACGTCACGGTCCTTCTCTTTCCGTCTCGTAGACACGAGCTGAGAAATTGCAAACGTCGAGCAATTGCTCAGAGATGAAAAGTGCCAGCACTGAAAGCTGTTGCTAGCCAGCACCCTTCCTTGGAAGCGCTTTCTCAGGCGCAGTAACACTGGGGCTTTGCGCTTCTCTAGCCATCAAAAGTCATGGTCACTATCTCTCCGTCTCGCAGACAAGAGCTGAGAAATTGCAAACGTCGAGCAATTGCTCAGAGATGAAAAGTGCCAGCACTGAAAGCTGTTGCTAGCCAGCACCCTTCCTTGGAAGCGCTTTTGTAGGCCTAAGAACACTGGGGCTCTGGGCTTCTTTAGCCACCTAATCTTCTGCTCATCCTCTCGCGCACTCTAAAGAGAGCTCAGGTGAGAAATTGCAAACGTCGAGCAATTGCTCAGAGATGAAAAGTGCCAGCACTGAAAGCTCTTGCTAACCAGCACCCTTCCTTGGAAGCGCTTTCACAGGCGCAGCAACACTGGGGCTTTGCGCTTCTCTAGCCACCAAACGTCACGGTCCTTCTCTTTCCGTCTCGTAGACACGAGCTGAGAAATTGCAAACGTCGATCAATTGCTCAGAGATGAAAAGTGCCAGCACTGAAAGCTCTTGCTAGCCAGCACCCTTCCTTGGAAGCGCTTTCACAGGCGCAGTAACACTGGGGCTTTGCGCTTCTCTAGCCATCAAAAGTCATGGTCACTATCTCTCCGTCTCGTAGACACGAGCTGAGAAATTGCAAACGTCGAGCAATTGCTCAGAGAGGAAAAGTGCCAGCACTGAAAGCTCTTGCTAGCCAGCACCCTTCCTTGGAAGCGCTTTTGTAGGCCTAAGAAGACTGGGGCTCTGGGCTTCTCTAGCCACCTAATCTTCTGCTCATCCTCTCGCGCACTCTAAAGAGAGCTCAGGTGAGAAATTGCAAACGTCGAGCAATTGCTCAGAGATGAAAAGTGCCAGCACTGAAAGCTGTTGCTAGCCAGCACCCTTCCTTGGAAGCGCTTTTGTAGGCCTAAGAACACTGGGGCTTTGCGCTTCTTTAGCCACCTAGTCTTCTGCTCATCCTCTCGCGCACTCTGAAGAGAGCTCAGGTGAGAAATTGCAAACGTCGAGCAATTCCTCAGAGATGAAAAGTGCCAACACTGAAAGCTGTTGCTAGCCAGCACCCTTCCTTGGAAGCGCTTTCACAGGCGCAGTAACACTGGGGCTTTGCGCTTCTCTAGCCACCAAACGTCATGGTCCTTCTCTTTCCGTCTCGTAGACACGAGCTGAGAAATTGCAAACGTCGAGCAATTGCTCAGAGATGAAAAGTGCCAGCACTGGAAGCTGTTGCTAGCCAGCACCCTTCCTTGGAAGCGCTTTTGTAGGCCTAAGAACACTGGGGCTCTGGGCTTCTCTAGCCACCTAATCTTCTGCTCATCCTCTCGCGCACTCTAAAGAGAGCTCAGGTGAGAAATTGCAAACGTCGAGCAATTGCTCAGAGATGAAAAGTGCCAGCACTGAAAGCTGTTGCTAGCCAGCACCCTTCCTTGGAAGCGCTTTCACAGGCGCAGTAACACTGGGGCTTTGCGCTTCTATATGCACCAAACGTCACGGTCCTTCTCTTTCCGTCTCGTAGACACGAGCGGAGAAATTGCAAACGTCGAGCAATTGCTCAGAGATGAAAAGTGCCAGCACTGAAAGCTGTTGCTAGCCAGCCCCCTTCCTTGGAAGCGCTTTTGTAGGCCTAAGAACACTGGGGCTCTGGGCTTCTCTAGCCACCTAATCTTCTGCTCATCCTCTCGCGCACTCTAAAGAGAGCTCAGGTGAGAAATTGCAAACGTCGAGCAATTGCTCAGAGATGAAAAGTGCCAGCACTGAAAGCTGTTGCTAGCCAGCACCCTTCCTTGGAAGCGCTTTCACAGGCGCAGTAACACTGGGGCTTTGCGCTTCTCTAGCCATCAAAAGTCATGGTCACTATCTCTCCGTTTCGTAGACAAGAGCTGAGAAATTGCAAACGTCGAGCAATTGCTCAGAGATGAAAAGTGCCAGCACTGAAAGCTGTTGCTAGCCAGCACCCTTCCTTGGAAGCGCTTTTGTAGGCCTAAGAACACTGGGGCTCTGGGCTTCTTTAGCCACCTAATCTTCTGCTCATCCTCTCGCGCACTCTAAAGAGAGCTCAGGTGAGAAATTGCAAACGTCGAGCAATTGCTCAGAGATGAAAAGTGCCAGCACTGAAAGCTCTTGCTAACCAGCACCCTTCCTTGGAAGCGCTTTCACAGGCGCAGCAACACTGGGGCTTTGCGCTTCTCTAGCCACCAAACGTCACGGTCCTTCTCTTTCCGTCTCGTAGACACGAGCTGAGAAATTGCAAACGTCGATCAATTGCTCAGAGATGAAAAGTGCCAGCACTGAAAGCTCTTGCTAGCCAGCACCCTTCCTTGGAAGCGCTTTCACAGGCGCAGCAACACTGGGGCTTTGCGCTTCTCTAGCCACCAAACGTCACGGTCACTATCTCTCCGTCTCGTAGACACGAGCTGAGAAATTGCAAACGTCGAGCAATTGCTCAGAGAGGAAAAGTGCCAGCACTGAAAGCTGTTGCTAGCCAGCACCCTTCCTTGGAAGCGCTTTTGTAGGCCTAAGAAGACTGGGGCTCTGGGCTTCTTTAGCCACCTAATCTTCTGCTCATCCTCTCGCGCACTCTAAAGAGAGCTCAGGTGAGAAATTGCAAACGTCGAGCAATTGCTCAGAGATGAAAAGTGCCAGCACTGAAAGCTGTTGCTACCCAGCACCCTTCCTTGGAAGCGCTTTCACAGGCGCAGTAACACTGGGGCTTTGCGCTTCTCTAGCCATCAAAAGTCATGGTCACTATCTCTCCGTCTCGTAGACACGAGCTGAGAAATTGCAAACGTCGAGCAATTGCTCAGAGATGAAAAGTGCCAGCACTGAAAGCTGTTGCTAGCCAGCACCCTTCCTTGGAAGCGCTTTTGTAGGCCTAAGAAGACTGGGGCTTTGCGCTTCTTTAGCCACCTAATCTTCTGCTCATCCTCTCGCGCACTCTAAAGAGAGCTCAGGTGAGAAATTGCAAACGTCGAGCAATTGCTCAGAGATGAAAAGTGCCAGCACTGAAAGCTGTTGCTAGCCAGCACCCTTCCTTGGAAGCGCTTTCACAGGCGCAGCAACACTGGGGCTTTGCGCTTCTCTAGCCACCAAACGTCACGGTCCTTCTCTTTCCGTCTCGTAGACACGAGCTGAGAAATTGCAAACGTCGAGCAATTGCTCAGAGATGAAAAGTGCCAGCACTGAAAGCTGTTGCTAGCCAGCACCCTTCCTTGGAAGCGCTTTCACAGGCGCAGCAACACTGGGGCTTTGCGCTTCTCTACGCACCAAACGTCACGGTCACTATCTCTCCGTCTCGTAGACACGAGCTGAGAAATTGCAAACGTCGAGCAATTGCTCAGAGATGAAAAGTGCCAGCACTGAAAGCTGTTGCTAGCCAGCACCCTTCCTTGGAAGCGCTTTCACAGGCGCAGTAACACTGGGGCTTTGCGCTTCTCTACCCACCAAACGTCACGGTCCTTCTCTTTCCGTCTCGTAGACACGAGCTGAGAAATTGCAAACGTCGAGCAATTGCTCAGAGATGAAAAGTGCCAGCACTGAAAGCTGTTGCTAGCCAGCACCCTTCCTTGGAAGCACTTTCACAGGCGCAGCAACACTGGGGCTTTGCGCTTCTCTAGCCACCAAACGTCACGGTCCTTCTCTTTCCGTCTCGTAGACACGAGCTGAGAAATTGCAAACGTCGATCAATTGCTCAGAGATGAAAAGTGCCAGCACTGAAAGCTGTTGCTAGCCAGCACCCTTCCTTGGAAGCGCTTTTGTAGGCCTAAGAACACTGGGGCTTTGCGCTTCTTTAGCCACCTAGTCTTCTGCTCATCCTCTCGCGCACTCTGAAGAGAGCTCAGGTGAGAAATTGCAAACGTCGAGCAATTCCTCAGAGATGAAAAGTGCCAACACTGAAAGCTGTTGCTAGCCAGCACCCTTCCTTGGAAGCGCTTTCACAGGCGCAGTAACACTGGGGCTTTGCGCTTCTCTACCCACCAAACGTCATGGTCCTTCTCTTTCCGTCTCGTAGACACGAGCTGAGAAATTGCAAACGTCGAGCAATTGCTCAGAGATGAAAAGTGCCAGCACTGGAAGCTGTTGCTAGCCAGCCCCCTTCCTTGGAAGCGCTTTTGTAGGCCTAAGAACACTGGGGCTCTGGGCTTCTCTAGCCACCTAATCTTCTGCTCATCCTCTCGCGCACTCTAAAGAGAGCTCAGGTGAGAAATTACAAACGTCGAGCAATTGCTCAGAGATGAAAAGTGCCAGCACTGAAAGCTGTTGCTAGCCAGCACCCTTCCTTGGAAGCGCTTTCACAGGCGCAGTAACACTGGGGCTTTGCGCTTCTATATGCACCAAACGTCACGGTCCTTCTCTTTCCGTCTCGTAGACACGAGCGGAGAAATTGCAAACGTCGAGCAATTGCTCAGAGATGAAAAGTGCCAGCACTGAAAGCTGTTGCTAGCCAGCCCCCTTCCTTGGAAGCGCTTTTGTAGGCCTAAGAACACTGGGGCTCTGGGCTTCTCTAGCCACCTAATCTTCTGCTCATCCTCTCGCGCACTCTAAAGAGAGCTCAGGTGAGAAATTGCAAACGTCGAGCAATTGCTCAGAGATGAAAAGTGCCAGCACTGAAAGCTGTTGCTAGCCAGCACCCTTCCTTGGAAGCGCTTTCACAGGCGCAGTAACACTGGGGCTTTGCGCTTCTCTAGCCATCAAAAGTCATGGTCACTATCTCTCCGTTTCGTAGACAAGAGCTGAGAAATTGCAAACGTCGAGCAATTGCTCAGAGATGAAAAGTGCCAGCACTGAAAGCTGTTGCTAGCCAGCACCCTTCCTTGGAAGCGCTTTTGTAGGCCTAAGAACACTGGGGCTCTGGGCTTCTTTAGCCACCTAATCTTCTGCTCATCCTCTCGCGCACTCTAAAGAGAGCTCAGGTGAGAAATTGCAAACGTCCAGCAATTGCTCAGAGATGAAAAGTGCCAGCACTGAAAGCTCTTGCTAACCAGCACCCTTCCTTGGAAGCGCTTTCACAGGCGCAGCAACACTGGGGCTTTGCGCTTCTCTAGCCACCAAACGTCACGGTCCTTCTCTTTCCGTCTCGTAGACACGAGCTGAGAAATTGCAAACGTCGATCAATTGCTCAGAGATGAAAAGTGCCAGCACTGAAAGCTCTTGCTAGCCAGCACCCTTCCTTGGAAGCGCTTTCACAGGCGCAGCAACACTGGGGCTTTGCGCTTCTCTAGCCACCAAACGTCACGGTCACTATCTCTCCGTCTCGTAGACACGAGCTGAGAAATTGCAAACGTCGAGCAATTGCTCAGAGAGGAAAAGTGCCAGCACTGAAAGCTGTTGCTAGCCAGCACCCTTCCTTGGAAGCGCTTTTGTAGGCCTAAGAAGACTGGGGCTCTGGGCTTCTTTAGCCACCTCATCTTCTGCTCATCCTCTCGCGCACTCTAAAGAGAGCTCAGGTGAGAAATTGCAAACGTCGAGCAATTGCTCAGAGATGAAAAGTGCCAGCACTGAAAGCTGTTGCTAGCCAGCACCCTTCCTTGGAAGTGCTTTCACAGGCGCAGTAACACTGGGGCTTTGCGCTTCTCTAGCCATCAAAAGTCATGGTCACTATCTCTCCGTCTCGTAGACACGAGCTGAGAAATTGCAAACGTCGAGCAATTGCTCAGAGATGAAAAGTGCCAGCACTGAAAGCTGTTGCTAGCCAGCACCCTTCCTTGGAAGCGCTTTTGTAGGCCTAAGAACAGTGGGGCTCTGGGCTTCTTTAGCCACCTAATCTTCTGCTCATCCTCTCGCGCACTCTAAAGAGAGCTCAGGTGAGAAATTGCAAACGTCGAGCAATTGCTCAGAGATGAAAAGTGCCAGCACTGAAAGCTGTTGCTAGCCAGCACCCTTCCTTGGAAGCGCTTTCACAGGCGCAGCAACACTGGGGCTTTGCGCTTCTCTAGCCACCAAACGTCACGGTCCTTCTCTTTCCGTCTCGTAGACACGAGCTGAGAAATTGCAAACGTCGAGCAATTGCTCAGAGATGAAAAGTGCCAGCACTGAAAGCTGTTGCTAGCCAGCACCCTTCCTTGGAAGCGCTTTCACAGGCGCAGCAACACTGGGGCTTTGCGCTTCTCTACGCACCAAACGTCACGGTCACTATCTCTCCGTCTCGTAGACACGAGCTGAGAAATTGCAAATGTCGAGCAATTGCTCAGAGATGAAAAGTGCCAGCACTGAAAGCTGTTGCTAGCCAGCACCCTTCCTTGGAAGCGCTTTCACAGGCGCAGTAACACTGGGGCTTTGCGCTTCTCTACCCACCAAACGTCACGGTCCTTCTCTTTCCGTCTCGTAGACACGAGCTGAGAAATTGCAAACGTCGAGCAATTGCTCAGAGATGAAAAGTGCCAGCACTGGAAGCTGTTGCTAGCCAGCACCCTTCCTTGGAAGCGCTTTTGTAGGCCTAAGAACACTGGGGCTCTGGGCTTCTCTAGCCACCTAATCTTCTGCTCATCCTCTCGCGCACTCTAAAGGGAGCTCAGGTGAGAAATTGCAAACGTCGAGCAATTGCTCAGAGATGAAAAGTGCCAGCACTGAAAGCTGTTGCTAGCCAGCACCCTTCCTTGGAAGCGCTTTCACAGGTGCAGTAACACTGGGGCTTTGCGCTTCTATATGCACCAAACGTCACGGTCCTTCTCTTTCCGTCTCGTAGACACGAGCGGAGAAATTGCAAACGTCGAGCAATTGCTCAGAGATGAAAAGTGCCAGCACTGAAAGCTGTTGCTAGCCAGCACCCTTCCTTGGAAGCACTTTCACAGGCGCAGCAACACTGGGGCTTTGCGCTTCTCTAGCCACCAAACGTCACGGTCCTTCTCTTTCCGTCTCGTAGACACGAGCTGAGAAATTGCAAACGTCGAGCAATTGCTCAGAGATGAAAAGTGCCAGCACTGAAAGCTGTTGCTAGCCAGCACCCTTCCTTGGAAGCGCTTTTGTAGGCCTAAGAACACTGGGGCTCTGGGCTTCTCTAGCCACCTCATCTTCTGCTCATCCTCTCGCGCACTCTAAAGAGAGCTCAGGTGAGAAATTGCAAACGTCGAGCAATTGCTCAGAGATGAAAAGTGCCAGCACTGAAAGCTGTTGCTAGCCAGCACCCTTCCTTGGAAGCGCTTTCACAGGCGCAGTAACACTGGGGCTTTGCGCTTCTCTAGCCATCAAAAGTCATGGTCACTATCTCTCCGTTTCGTAGACAAGAGCTGAGAAATTGCAAACGTCGAGCAATTGCTCAGAGATGAAAAGTGCCAGCACTGAAAGCTGTTGCTAGCCAGCACCCTTCCTTGGAAGCGCTTTTGTAGGCCTAAGAAGACTGGGGCTCTGGGCTTCTTTAGCCACCTAATCTTCTGCTCATCCTCTCGCGCACTCTAAAGAGAGCTCAGGTGAGAAATTGCAAACGTCGAGCAATTGCTCAGAGATGAAAAGTGCCAGCACTGAAAGCTCTTGCTAACCAGCACCCTTCCTTGGAAGCGCTTTCACAGGCGCAGCAACACTGGGGCTTTGCGCTTCTCTAGCCACCAAACGTCACGGTCCTTCTCTTTCCGTCTCGTAGACACGAGCTGAGAAATTGCAAACGTCGATCAATTGCTCAGAGATGAAAAGTGCCAGCACTGAAAGCTCTTGCTAGCCAGCACCCTTCCTTGGAAGCGCTTTCACAGGCGCAGCAACACTGGGGCTTTGCGCTTCTCTAGCCACCAAACGTCACGGTCACTATCTCTCCGTCTCGTAGACACGAGCTGAGAAATTGCAAACGTCGAGCAATTGCTCAGAGAGGAAAAGTGCCAGCACTGAAAGCTGTTGCTAGCCAGCACCCTTCCTTGCAAGCGCTTTTGTAGGCCTAAGAACGCTGGGGCTCTGGGCTTCTCTAGCCACCTAATCTTCTGCTCATCCTCTCGCGCACTCTAAAGAGAGCTCAGGTGAGAAATTGCAAACGTCGAGCAATTGCTCAGAGATGAAAAGTGCCAGCACTGAAAGCTGTTGCTACCCAGCACCCTTCCTTGGAAGCGCTTTCACAGGCGCAGTAACACTGGGGCTTTGCGCTTCTCTAGCCATCAAAAGTCATGGTCACTATCTCTCCGTCTCGTAGACACGAGCTGAGAAATTGCAAACGTCGAGCAATTGCTCAGAGATGAAAAGTGCCAGCACTGAAAGCTGTTGCTAGCCAGCACCCTTCCTTGGAAGCGCTTTTGTAGGCCTAAGAACACTGGGGCTCTGGGCTTCTTTAGCCACCTAATCTTCTGCTCATCCTCTCGCGCACTCTAAAGAGAGCTCAGGTGAGAAATTGCAAACGTCGAGCAATTGCTCAGAGATGAAAAGTGCCAGCACTGAAAGCTGTTGCTAGCCAGCACCCTTCCTTGGAAGCGCTTTCACAGGCGCAGCAACACTGGGGCTTTGCGCTTCTCTAGCCACCAAACGTCACGGTCCTTCTCTTTCCGTCTCGTAGACACGAGCTGAGAAATTGCAAACGTCGAGCAATTGCTCAGAGATGAAAAGTGCCAGCACTGAAAGCTGTTGCTAGCCAGCACCCTTCCTTGGAAGCGCTTTCACAGGCGCAGCAACACTGGGGCTTTGCGCTTCTCTACGCACCAAACGTCACGGTCACTATCTCTCCGTCTCGTAGACACGAGCTGAGAAATTGCAAACGTCGAGCAATTGCTCAGAGATGAAAAGTGCCAGCACTGAAAGCTGTTGCTAGCCAGCACCCTTCCTTGGAAGCGCTTTCACAGGCGCAGTAACACTGGGGCTTTGCGCTTCTCTACCCACCAAACGTCACGGTCCTTCTCTTTCCGTCTCGTAGACACGAGCTGAGAAATTGCAAACGTCGAGCAATTGCTCAGAGATGAAAAGTGCCAGCACTGAAAGCTGTTGCTAGCTAGCACCCTTCCTTGGAAGCACTTTCACAGGCGCAGCAACACTGGGGCTTTGCGCTTCTCTACCCACCAAACGTCACGGTCCTTCTCTTTCCGTCTCGTAGACACGAGCTGAGAAATTGCAAACGTCGAGCAATTGCTCAGAGATGAAAAGTGCCAGCACTGAAAGCTGTTGCTAGCCAGCACCCTTCCTTGGAAGCGCTTTTGTAGGCCTAAGAACACTGGGGCTCTGGGCTTCTCTAGCCACCTCATCTTCTGCTCATCCTCTCGCGCACTCTAAAGAGAGCTCAGGTGAGAAATTGCAAACGTCGAGCAATTGCTCAGAGATGAAAAGTGCCAGCACTGAAAGCTCTTGCTAACCAGCACCCTTCCTTGGAAGCGCTTTCACAGGCGCAGTAACACTGGGGCTTTGTGCTTCTCTAGCCACCAAACGTCACGGTCCTTCTCTTTCTGTCTCGTAGACACGAGCTGAGAAATTGCAAACGTCGAGCAATTGCTCAGAGATGAAAAGTGCCAGCACTGAAAGCTCTTGCTAGCCAGCACCCTTCCTTGGAAGTGCTTTCACAGGCGCAGCAACACTGGGGCTTTGCGCTTCTCTAGCCACCAAACGTCACGGTCCTTCTCTTTCCGTCTCGTAGACACGAGCGGAGAAATTGCAAACGTCGAGCAATTGCTCAGAGATGAAAAGTGCCAGCACTGAAAGCTGTTGCTAGCCAGCACCCTTCCTTGGAAGCGCTTTTGTAGGCCTAAGAACACTGGGGCTCTGGGCTTCTCTAGCCACCTAATCTTCTGCTCATCCTCTCGCGCACTCTAAAGAGAGCTCAGGTGAGAAATTGCAAACGTCGAGCAATTGCTCAGAGATGAAAAGTGCCAGCACTGAAAGCTGTTGCTAGCCAGCACCCTTCCTTGGAAGCGCTTTTGTAGGCCTAAGAACACTGGGGCTCTGGGCTTCTCTAGACACCTAATCTTCTGCTCATCCTCTCGCGCACTCTAAAGAGAGCTCAGGTGAGAAATTGCAAACGTCCAGCAATTGCTCAGAGATGAAAAGTGCCAGCACTGAAAGCTCTTGCTAGCCAGCACCCTTCCTTGGAAGCGCTTTCACAGGCGCAGCAACACTGGGGCTTTGCGCTTCTCTAGCCACCAAACGTCACGGTCACTATCTCTCCGTCTCGTAGACACGAGCTGAGAAATTGCAAACGTCGAGCAATTGCTCAGAGAGGAAAAGTGCCAGCACTGAAAGCTGTTGCTAGCCAGCACCCTTCCTTGGAAGCGCTTTTGTAGGCCTAAGAAGACTGGGGCTCTGGGCTTCTTTAACCACCTAATCTTCTGCTCATCCTCTCGCGCACTCTAAAGAGAGCTCAGGTGAGAAATTGCAAACGTCGAGCAATTGCTCAGAGATGAAAAGTGCCAGCACTGAAAGCTGTTGCTACCCAGCACCCTTCCTTGGAAGCGCTTTCACAGGCGCAGTAACACTGGGGCTTTGCGCTTCTCTAGCCATCAAAAGTCATGGTCACTATCTCTCCGTCTCGTAGACACGAGCTGAGAAATTGCAAACGTCGAGCAATTGCTCAGAGATGAAAAGTGCCAGCACTGAAAGCTGTTGCTAGCCAGCACCCTTCCTTGGAAGCGCTTTTGTAGGCCTAAGAAGACTGGGGCTTTGCGCTTCTTTAGCCACCTAATCTTCTGCTCATCCTCTCGCGCACTCTAAAGAGAGCTCAGGTGAGAAATTGCAAACGTCGAGCAATTGCTCAGAGATGAAAAGTGCCAGCACTGAAAGCTGTTGCTAGCCAGCACCCTTCCTTGGAAGCGCTTTCACAGGCGCAGCAACACTGGGGCTTTGCGCTTCTCTAGCCACCAAACGTCACGGTCCTTCTCTTTCCGTCTCGTAGACACGAGCGGAGAAATTGCAAACGTCGAGCAATTGCTCAGAGATGAAAAGTGCCAGCACTGAAAGCTGTTGCTAGCCAGCACCCTTCCTTGGAAGCGCTTTCACAGGCGCAGCAACACTGGGGCTTTGCGCTTCTCTACGCACCAAACGTCACGGTCACTATCTCTCCGTCTCGTAGACACGAGCTGAGAAATTGCAAACGTCGAGCAATTGCTCAGAGATGAAAAGTGCCAGCACTGAAAGCTGTTGCTAGCCAGCACCCTTCCTTGGAAGCGCTTTCACAGGCGCAGTAACACTGGGGCTTTGCGCTTCTCTACCCACCAAACGTCACGGTCCTTCTCTTTCCGTCTCGTAGACACGAGCTGAGAAATTGCAAACGTCGAGCAATTGCTCAGAGATGAAAAGTGCCAGCACTGAAAGCTGTTGCTAGCCAGCACCCTTCCTTGGAAGCACTTTCACAGGCGCAGCAACACTGGGGCTTTGCGCTTCTCTAGCCACCAAACGTCACGGTCCTTCTCTTTCCGTCTCGTAGACACGAGCTGAGAAATTGCAAACGTCGATCAATTGCTCAGAGATGAAAAGTGCCAGCACTGAAAGCTGTTGCTAGCCAGCACCCTTCCTTGGAAGCGCTTTTGTAGGCCTAAGAACACTGGGGCTTTGCGCTTCTTTAGCCACCTAGTCTTCTGCTCATCCTCTCGCGCACTCTGAAGAGAGCTCAGGTGAGAAATTGCAAACGTCGAGCAATTCCTCAGAGATGAAAAGTGCCAACACTGAAAGCTGTTGCTAGCCAGCACCCTTCCTTGGAAGCGCTTTCACAGGCGCAGTAACACTGGGGCTTTGCGCTTCTCTACCCACCAAACGTCATGGTCCTTCTCTTTCCGTCTCGTAGACACGAGCTGAGAAATTGCAAACGTCGAGCAATTGCTCAGAGATGAAAAGTGCCAGCACTGGAAGCTGTTGCTAGCCAGCCCCCTTCCTTGGAAGCGCTTTTGTAGGCCTAAGAACACTGGGGCTCTGGGCTTCTCTAGCCACCTAATCTTCTGCTCATCCTCTCGCGCACTCTAAAGAGAGCTCAGGTGAGAAATTACAAACGTCGAGCAATTGCTCAGAGATGAAAAGTGCCAGCACTGAAAGCTGTTGCTAGCCAGCACCCTTCCTTGGAAGCGCTTTCACAGGCGCAGTAACACTGGGGCTTTGCGCTTCTATATGCACCAAACGTCACGGTCCTTCTCTTTCCGTCTCGTAGACACGAGCGGAGAAATTGCAAACGTCGAGCAATTGCTCAGAGATGAAAAGTGCCAGCACTGAAAGCTGTTGCTAGCCAGCCCCCTTCCTTGGAAGCGCTTTTGTAGGCCTAAGAACACTGGGGCTCTGGGCTTCTCTAGCCACCTAATCGTCTGCTCATCCTCTCGCGCACTCTAAAGAGAGCTCAGGTGAGAAATTGCAAACGTCGAGCAATTGCTCAGAGATGAAAAGTGCCAGCACTGAAAGCTGTTGCTAGCCAGCACCCTTCCTTGGAAGCGCTTTCACAGGCGCAGTAACACTGGGGCTTTGCGCTTCTCTAGCCATCAAAAGTCATGGTCACTATCTCTCCGTTTCGTAGACAAGAGCTGAGAAATTGCAAACGTCGAGCAATTGCTCAGAGATGAAAAGTGCCAGCACTGAAAGCTGTTGCTAGCCAGCACCCTTCCTTGGAAGCGCTTTTGTAGGCCTAAGAACACTGGGGCTCTGGGCTTCTTTAGCCACCTAATCTTCTGCTCATCCTCTCGCGCACTCTAAAGAGAGCTCAGGTGAGAAATTGCAAACGTCCAGCAATTGCTCAGAGATGAAAAGTGCCAGCACTGAAAGCTCTTGCTAACCAGCACCCTTCCTTGGAAGCGCTTTCACAGGCGCAGCAACACTGGGGCTTTGCGCTTCTCTAGCCACCAAACGTCACGGTCCTTCTCTTTCCGTCTCGTAGACACGAGCTGAGAAATTGCAAACGTCGATCAATTGCTCAGAGATGAAAAGTGCCAGCACTGAAAGCTCTTGCTAGCCAGCACCCTTCCTTGGAAGCGCTTTCACAGGCGCAGCAACACTGGGGCTTTGCGCTTCTCTAGCCACCAAACGTCACGGTCACTATCTCTCCGTCTCGTAGACACGAGCTGAGAAATTGCAAACGTCGAGCAATTGCTCAGAGAGGAAAAGTGCCAGCACTGAAAGCTGTTGCTAGCCAGCACCCTTCCTTGGAAGCGCTTTTGTAGGCCTAAGAAGACTGGGGCTCTGGGCTTCTTTAGCCACCTCATCTTCTGCTCATCCTCTCGCGCACTCTAAAGAGAGCTCAGGTGAGAAATTGCAAACGTCGAGCAATTGCTCAGAGATGAAAAGTGCCAGCACTGAAAGCTGTTGCTAGCCAGCACCCTTCCTTGGAAGTGCTTTCACAGGCGCAGTAACACTGGGGCTTTGCGCTTCTCTAGCCATCAAAAGTCATGGTCACTATCTCTCCGTCTCGTAGACACGAGCTGAGAAATTGCAAACGTCGAGCAATTGCTCAGAGATGAAAAGTGCCAGCACTGAAAGCTGTTGCTAGCCAGCACCCTTCCTTGGAAGCGCTTTTGTAGGCCTAAGAACAGTGGGGCTCTGGGCTTCTTTAGCCACCTAATCTTCTGCTCATCCTCTCGCGCACTCTAAAGAGAGCTCAGGTGAGAAATTGCAAACGTCGAGCAATTGCTCAGAGATGAAAAGTGCCAGCACTGAAAGCTGTTGCTAGCCAGCACCCTTCCTTGGAAGCGCTTTCACAGGCGCAGCAACACTGGGGCTTTGCGCTTCTCTAGCCACCAAACGTCACGGTCCTTCTCTTTCCGTCTCGTAGACACGAGCTGAGAAATTGCAAACGTCGAGCAATTGCTCAGAGATGAAAAGTGCCAGCACTGAAAGCTGTTGCTAGCCAGCACCCTTCCTTGGAAGCGCTTTCACAGGCGCAGCAACACTGGGGCTTTGCGCTTCTCTACGCACCAAACGTCACGGTCACTATCTCTCCGTCTCGTAGACACGAGCTGAGAAATTGCAAACGTCGAGCAATTGCTCAGAGATGAAAAGTGCCAGCACTGAAAGCTGTTGCTAGCCAGCACCCTTCCTTGGAAGCGCTTTCACAGGCGCAGTAACACTGGGGCTTTGCGCTTCTCTACCCACCAAACGTCACGGTCCTTCTCTTTCCGTCTCGTAGACACGAGCTGAGAAATTGCAAACGTCGAGCAATTGCTCAGAGATGAAAAGTGCCAGCACTGAAAGCTGTTGCTAGCCAGCACCCTTCCTTGGAAGCACTTTCACAGGCGCAGCAACACTGGGGCTTTGCGCTTCTCTAGCCACCAAACGTCACGGTCCTTCTCTTTCCGTCTCGTAGACACGAGCTGAGAAATTGCAAACGTCGAGCAATTGCTCAGAGATGAAAAGTGCCAGCACTGAAAGCTGTTGCTAGCCAGCACCCTTCCTTGGAAGCGCTTTTGTAGGCCTAAGAACACTGGGGCTTTGCGCTTCTTTAGCCACCTAGTCTTCTGCTCATCCTCTCGCGCACTCTGAAGAGAGCTCAGGTGAGAAATTGCAAACGTCGAGCAATTCCTCAGAGATGAAAAGTGCCAACACTGAAAGCTGTTGCTAGCCAGCACCCTTCCTTGGAAGCGCTTTCACAGGCGCAGCAACACTGGGGCTTTGCGCTTCTCTAGCCACCAAACGTCATGGTCCTTCTCTTTCCGTCTCGTAGACACGAGCTGAGAAATTGCAAACGTCGAGCAATTGCTCAGAGATGAAAAGTGCCAGCACTGGAAGCTGTTGCTAGCCAGCACCCTTCCTTGGAAGCGCTTTTGTAGGCCTAAGAACACTGGGGCTCTGGGCTTCTCTAGCCACCTAATCTTCTGCTCATCCTCTCGCGCACTCTAAAGGGAGCTCAGGTGAGAAATTGCAAACGTCGAGCAATTGCTCAGAGATGAAAAGTGCCAGCACTGAAAGCTGTTGCTAGCCAGCACCCTTCCTTGGAAGCGCTTTCACAGGTGCAGTAACACTGGGGCTTTGCGCTTCTATATGCACCAAACGTCACGGTCCTTCTCTTTCCGTCTCGTAGACACGAGCGGAGAAATTGCAAACGTCGAGCAATTGCTCAGAGATGAAAAGTGCCAGCACTGAAAGCTGTTGCTAGCCAGCACCCTTCCTTGGAAGCACTTTCACAGGCGCAGCAACACTGGGGCTTTGCGCTTCTCTAGCCACCAAACGTCACGGTCCTTCTCTTTCCGTCTCGTAGACACGAGCTGAGAAATTGCAAACGTCGAGCAATTGCTCAGAGATGAAAAGTGCCAGCACTGAAAGCTGTTGCTAGCCAGCACCCTTCCTTGGAAGCGCTTTTGTAGGCCTAAGAACACTGGGGCTCTGGGCTTCTCTAGCCACCTCATCTTCTGCTCATCCTCTCGCGCACTCTAAAGAGAGCTCAGGTGAGAAATTGCAAACGTCGAGCAATTGCTCAGAGATGAAAAGTGCCAGCACTGAAAGCTGTTGCTAGCCAGCACCCTTCCTTGGAAGCGCTTTCACAGGCGCAGTAACACTGGGGCTTTGCGCTTCTCTAGCCATCAAAAGTCATGGTCACTATCTCTCCGTTTCGTAGACACGAGCTGAGAAATTGCAAACGTCGAGCAATTGCTCAGAGATGAAAAGTGCCAGCACTGAAAGCTGTTGCTAGCCAGCACCCTTCCTTGGAAGCGCTTTTGTAGGCCTAAGAAGACTGGGGCTCTGGGCTTCTTTAGCCACCTAATCTTCTGCTCATCCTCTCGCGCACTCTAAAGAGAGCTCAGGTGAGAAATTGCAAACGTCGAGCAATTGCTCAGAGATGAAAAGTGCCAGCACTGAAAGCTCTTGCTAACCAGCACCCTTCCTTGGAAGCGCTTTCACAGGCGCAGCAACACTGGGGCTTTGCGCTTCTCTAGCCACCAAACGTCACGGTCCTTCTCTTTCCGTCTCGTAGACACGAGCTGAGAAATTGCAAACGTCGATCAATTGCTCAGAGATGAAAAGTGCCAGCACTGAAAGCTCTTGCTAGCCAGCACCCTTCCTTGGAAGCGCTTTCACAGGCGCAGCAACACTGGGGCTTTGCGCTTCTCTAGCCACCAAACGTCACGGTCACTATCTCTCCGTCTCGTAGACACGAGCTGAGAAATTGCAAACGTCGAGCAATTGCTCAGAGAGGAAAAGTGCCAGCACTGAAAGCTGTTGCTAGCCAGCACCCTTCCTTGCAAGCGCTTTTGTAGCCCTTAGAACAGTGGGGCTCTGGGCTTCTTTAGCCACCTAATCTTCTGCTCATCCTCTCGCGCACTCTAAAGAGAGCTCAGGTGAGAAATTGCAAACGTCGAGCAATTGCTCAGAGATGAAAAGTGCCAGCACTGAAAGCTGTTGCTAGCCAGCACCCTTCCTTGGAAGCGCTTTCACAGGCGCAGTAACACTGGGGCTTTGCGCTTCTCTACCCACCAAACGTCACGGTCCTTCTCTTTCTGTCTCGTAGACACGAGCTGAGAAATTGCAAACGTCGAGCAATTGCTCAGAGATGAAAAGTGCCAGCACTGAAAGCTGTTGCTAGCCAGCACCCTTCCTTGGAAGCGCTTTTGTAGGCCTAAGAACGCTGGGGCTCTGGGCTTCTCTAGCCACCTAATCTTCTGCTCATCCTCTCGCGCACTCTAAAGAGAGCTCAGGTGAGAAATTGCAAACGTCGAGCAATTGCTCAGAGATGAAAAGTGCCAGCACTGAAAGCTGTTGCTACCCAGCACCCTTCCTTGGAAGCGCTTTCACAGGCGCAGTAACACTGGGGCTTTGCGCTTCTCTAGCCATCAAAAGTCATGGTCACTATCTCTCCGTCTCGTAGACACGAGCTGAGAAATTGCAAACGTCGAGCAATTGCTCAGAGATGAAAAGTGCCAGCACTGAAAGCTGTTGCTAGCCAGCACCCTTCCTTGGAAGCGCTTTTGTAGGCCTAAGAACACTGGGGCTCTGGGCTTCTTTAGCCACCTAATCTTCTGCTCATCCTCTCGCGCACTCTAAAGAGAGCTCAGGTGAGAAATTGCAAACGTCGAGCAATTGCTCAGAGATGAAAAGTGCCAGCACTGAAAGCTGTTGCTAGCCAGCACCCTTCCTTGGAAGCGCTTTCACAGGCGCAGCAACACTGGGGCTTTGCGCTTCTCTAGCCACCAAACGTCACGGTCCTTCTCTTTCCGTCTCGTAGACACGAGCTGAGAAATTGCAAACGTCGAGCAATTGCTCAGAGATGAAAAGTGCCAGCACTGAAAGCTGTTGCTAGCCAGCACCCTTCCTTGGAAGCGCTTTCACAGGCGCAGCAACACTGGGGCTTTGCGCTTCTCTACGCACCAAACGTCACGGTCACTATCTCTCCGTCTCGTAGACACGAGCTGAGAAATTGCAAACGTCGAGCAATTGCTCAGAGATGAAAAGTGCCAGCACTGAAAGCTGTTGCTAGCCAGCACCCTTCCTTGGAAGCGCTTTCACAGGCGCAGTAACACTGGGGCTTTGCGCTTCTCTACCCACCAAACGTCACGGTCCTTCTCTTTCCGTCTCGTAGACACGAGCTGAGAAATTGCAAACGTCGAGCAATTGCTCAGAGATGAAAAGTGCCAGCACTGAAAGCTGTTGCTAGCCAGCACCCTTCCTTGGAAGCGCTTTCACAGGCGCAGTAACACTGGGGCTTTGCGCTTCTCTACCCACCAAACGTCACGGTCCTTCTCTTTCCGTCTCGTAGACACGAGCTGAGAAATTGCAAACGTCGAGCAATTGCTCAGAGATGAAAAGTGCCAGCACTGAAAGCTGTTGCTAGCCAGCACCCTTCCTTGGAAGCGCTTTTGTAGGCCTAAGAACACTGGGGCTCTGGGCTTCTCTAGCCACCTCATCTTCTGCTCATCCTCTCGCGCACTCTAAAGAGAGCTCAGGTGAGAAATTGCAAACGTCGAGCAATTGCTCAGAGATGAAAAGTGCCAGCACTGAAAGCTCTTGCTAACCAGCACCCTTCCTTGGAAGCGCTTTCACAGGCGCAGTAACACTGGGGCTTTGTGCTTCTCTAGCCACCAAACGTCACGGTCCTTCTCTTTCTGTCTCGTAGACACGAGCTGAGAAATTGCAAACGTCGAGCAATTGCTCAGAGATGAAAAGTGCCAGCACTGAAAGCTCTTGCTAGCCAGCACCCTTCCTTGGAAGTGCTTTCACAGGCGCAGCAACACTGGGGCTTTGCGCTTCTCTAGCCACCAAACGTCACGGTCCTTCTCTTTCCGTCTCGTAGACACGAGCGGAGAAATTGCAAACGTCGAGCAATTGCTCAGAGATGAAAAGTGCCAGCACTGAAAGCTGTTGCTAGCCAGCACCCTTCCTTGGAAGCGCTTTTGTAGGCCTAAGAACACTGGGGCTCTGGGCTTCTCTAGCCACCTAATCTTCTGCTCATCCTCTCGCGCACTCTAAAGAGAGCTCAGGTGAGAAATTGCAAACGTCGATCAATTGCTCAGAGATGAAAAGTGCCAGCACTGAAAGCTGTTGCTAGCCAGCACCCTTCCTTGGAAGCGCTTTCACAGGCGCAGTAACACTGGGGCTTTGCGCTTCTCTAGCCATCAAAAGTCATGGTCACTATCTCTCCGTCTCGTAGACACGAGCTGAGAAATTGCAAACGTCGAGCAATTGCTCAGAGATGAAAAGTGCCAGCACTGAAAGCTGTTGCTAGCCAGCACCCTTCCTTGGAAGCGCTTTTGTAGGCCTAAGAACACTGGGGCTCTGGGCTTCTTTAGCCACCTAATCTTCTGCTCATCCTCTCGCGCACTCTAAAGAGAGCTCAGGTGAGAAATTGCAAACGTCGAGCAATTGCTCAGAGATGAAAAGTGCCAGCACTGAAAGCTGTTGCTAACCAGCACCCTTCCTTGGAAGCGCTTTCACAGGCGCAGCAACACTGGGGCTTTGCGCTTCTCTAGCCACCAAACGTCACGGTCCTTCTCTTTCCGTCTCGTAGACACGAGCTGAGAAATTGCAAACGTCCAGCAATTGCTCAGAGATGAAAAGTGCCAGCACTGAAAGCTGTTGCTAGCCAGCACCCTTCCTTGGAAGCGCTTTTGTAGGCCTAAGAACACTGGGGCTCTGGGCTTCTTTAGCCACCTAATCTTCTGCTCATCCTCTCGCGCACTCTAAAGAGAGCTCAGGTGAGAAATTGCAAACGTCGAGCAATTGCTCAGAGATGAAAAGTGCCAGCACTGAAAGCTCTTGCTAACCAGCACCCTTCCTTGGAAGCGCTTTCACAGGCGCAGTAACACTGGGGTTTTGTGCTTCTCTAGCCACCAAACGTCACGGTCCTTCTCTTTCCGTCTCGTAGACACGAGCTGAGAAATTGCAAACGTCCAGCAATTGCTCAGAGATGAAAAGTGCCAGCACTGAAAGCTGTTGCTAGCCAGCACCCTTCCTTGGAAGCGCTTTCACAGGCGCAGCAACACTGGGGCTTTGCGCTTCTCTAGCCACCAAACGTCACGGTCCTTCTCTTTCCGTCTCGTAGACACGAGCTGAGAAATTGCAAACGTCGAGCAATTGCTCAGAGATGAAAAGTGCCAGCACTGAAAGCTGTTGCTAGCCAGCACCCTTCCTTGGAAGCGCTTTTGTAGGCCTAAGAACACTGGGGCTCTGGGCTTCTCTAGCCACCTAATCTTCTGCTCATCCTCTCGCGCACTCTAAAGAGAGCTCAGGTGAGAAATTGCAAACGTCGAGCAATTGCTCAGAGATGAAAAGTGCCAGCACTGAAAGCTGTTGCTAGCCAGCACCCTTCCTTGGAAGCGCTTTCACAGGCGCAGTAACACTGGTGCTTTGCGCTTCTCTAGCCATCAAATGTCATGGTCACTATCTCTCCGTCTCGTAGACAAGAGCTGAGAAATTGCAAACGTCGAGCAATTGCTCAGAGATGAAAAGTGCCAGCACTGAAAGCTGTTGCTAGCCAGCACCCTTCCTTGGAAGCGCTTTTGTAGGCCTAAGAACACTGGGGCTCTGGGCTTCTTTAGCCACCTAATCTTCTGCTCATCCTCTCGCGCACTCTAAAGAGAGCTCAGGTGAGAAATTGCAAACGTCCAGCAATTGCTCAGAGATGAAAAGTGCCAGCACTGAAAGCTCTTGCTAACCAGCACCCTTCCTTGGAAGCGCTTTCACAGGCGCAGCAACACTGGGGCTTTGCGCTTCTCTAGCCACCAAACGTCACGGTCCTTCTCTTTCCGTCTCGTAGACACGAGCTGAGAAATTGCAAACGTCGAGCAATTGCTCAGAGATGAAAAGTGCCAGCACTGAAAGCTCTTGCTAGCCAGCACCCTTCCTTGGAAGCGCTTTCACAGGCGCAGCAACACTGGGGCTTTGCGCTTCTCTAGCCACCAAACGTCACGGTCCTTCTCTTTCCGTCTCGTAGACACGAGCTGAGAAATTGCAAACGTCGAGCAATTGCTCAGAGATGAAAAGTGCCAGCACTGAAAGCTGTTGCTAGCCAGCACCCTTCCTTGGAAGCGCTTTCACAGGCGCAGTAACACTGGGGCTTTGCGCTTCTCTAGCCATCAAAAGTCATGGTCACTATCTCTCCGTCTCGTAGACAAGAGCTGAGAAATTGCAAACGTCGAGCAATTGCTCAGAGATGAAAAGTGCCAGCACTGAAAGCTGTTGCTAGCCAGCACCCTTCCTTGGAAGCGCTTTTGTAGGCCTAAGAACACTGGGGCTCTGGGCTTCTTTAGCCACCTAATCTTCTGCTCATCCTCTCGCGCACTCTAAAGAGAGCTCAGGTGAGAAATTGCAAACGTCCAGCAATTGCTCAGAGATGAAAAGTGCCAGCACTGGAAGCTGTTGCTAGCCAGCACCCTTCCTTGGAAGCGCTTTCACAGGCGCAGCAACACTGGGGCTTTGCGCTTCTCTAGCCACCAAACGTCACGGTCCTTCTCTTTCCGTCTCGTAGACACGAGCTGAGAAATTGCAAACGTCGATCAATTGCTCAGAGATGAAAAGTGCCAGCACTGAAAGCTCTTGCTAGCCAGCACCCTTCCTTGGAAGCGCTTTCACAGGCGCAGTAACACTGGGGCTTTGCGCTTCTCTAGCCACCAAACGTCACGGTCCTTCTCTTTCCGTCTCGTAGACACGAGCTGAGAAATTGCAAACGTCCAGCAATTGCTCAGAGATGAAAAGTGCCAGCACTGAAAGCTGTTGCTAGCCAGCACCCTTCCTTGGAAGCGCTTTTGTAGGCCTAAGAACACTGGGGCTCTGGGCTTCTCTAGCCACCTAATCTTCTGCTCATCCTCTCGCGCACTCTAAAGAGAGCTCAGGTGAGAAATTGCAAACGTCGATCAATTGCTCAGAGATGAAAAGTGCCAGCACTGAAAGCTGTTGCTAGCCAGCACCCTTCCTTGGAAGCGCTTTTGTAGGCCTAAGAACACTGGGGCTCTGGGCTTCTCTAGCCACCTCATCTTCTGCTCATCCTCTCGCGCACTCTAAAGAGAGCTCAGGGGAGAAACTGCAAACGTCGACAAATTGCTCAGAGATGAAAAGTGCCAGCACTGAAAGCTGTTGCTAGCCAGCACCCTTCCTTGGAAGCGCTTTCACAGGCGCAGTAACACTGGGGCTTTGCGCTTCTCTAGCCATCAAAAGTCATGGTCACTATCTCTCCGTCTCGTAGACACGAGCTGAGAAATTGCAAACGTCGAGCAATTGCTCAGAGAGGAAAAGTGCCAGCACTGAAAGCTGTTGCTAGCCAGCACCCTTCCTTGGAAGCGCTTTTGTAGCCCTAAGAACACTGGGGCTCTGGGCTTCTTTAGCCACCTAATCTTCTGCTCATCCTCTCGCGCACTCTAAAGAGAGCTCAGGTGAGAAATTGCAAACGTCGAGCAATTGCTCACAGATGAAAAGTGCCAGCACTGAAAGCTCTTGCTAGCCAGCACCCTTCCTTGGAAGCGCTTTTGTAGGCCTAAGAACACTGGGGCTCTGGGCTTCTTTAGCCACCTAATCTTCTGCTCATCCTCTCGCGCACTCTAAAGAGAGCTCAGGTGAGAAATTGCAAACGTCGAGCAATTGCTCAGAGATGAAAAGTGCCAGCACTGAAAGCTGTTGCTAACCAGCACCCTTCCTTGGAAGCGCTTTCACAGGCGCAGTAACACTGGGGCTTTGCGCTTCTCTAGCCATCAAAAGTCATGGTCACTATCTCTCCGTCTCGTAGACACGAGCTGAGAAATTGCAAACGTCGAGCAATTGCTCAGAGATGAAAAGTGCCAGCACTGAAAGCTGTTGCTAGCCAGCACCCTTCCTTGGAAGCGCTTTTGTAGGCCTAAGAACACTGGGGCTCTGGGCTTCTTTAGCCACCTAATCTTCTGCTCATCCTCTCGCGCACTCTAAAGAGAGCTCAGGTGAGAAATTGCAAACGTCGAGCAATTGCTCAGAGATGAAAAGTGCCAGCACTGAAAGCTGTTGCTAGCCAGCACCCTTCCTTGGAAGCGCTTTCACAGGCGCAGCAACACTGGGGCTTTGCGCTTCTCTAGCCACCAAACGTCACGGTCCTTCTCTTTCCGTCTCGTAGACACGAGCTGAGAAATTGCAAACGTCGAGCAATTGCTCAGAGATGAAAAGTGCCAGCACTGAAAGCTGTTGCTAGCCAGCACCCTTCCTTGGAAGCGCTTTCACAGGCGCAGCAACACTGGGGCTTTGCGCTTCTCTACGCACCAAACGTCACGGTCACTATCTCTCCGTCTCGTAGACACGAGCTGAGAAATTGCAAACGTCGAGCAATTGCTCAGAGATGAAAAGTGCCAGCACTGAAAGCTGTTGCTAGCCAGCACCCTTCCTTGGAAGCGCTTTCACAGGCGCAGTAACACTGGGGCTTTGCGCTTCTCTACCCACCAAACGTCACGGTCCTTCTCTTTCCGTCTCGTAGACACGAGCTGAGAAATTGCAAACGTCGAGCAATTGCTCAGAGATGAAAAGTGCCAGCACTGAAAGCTGTTGCTAGCCAGCACCCTTCCTTGGAAGCGCTTTTGTAGGCCTAAGAACACTGGGGCTCTGGGCTTCTCTAGCCACTTAATCTTCTGCTCATCCTCTCGCGCACTCTAAAGAGAGCTCAGGGGAGAAATTGCAAACGTCGAGCAATTGCTCAGAGATGAAAAGTGCCAGCACTGAAAGCTGTTGCTAGCCAGCACCCTTCCTTGGAAGCGCTTTCACAGGCGCAGTAACACTGGGGCTTTGTGCTTCTCTAGCCACCAAACGTCACGGTCCTTCTCTTTCTGTCTCGTAGACACGAGCTGAGAAATTGCAAACGTCGAGCAATTGCTCAGAGATGAAAAGTGCCAGCACTGGAAGCTGTTGCTAGCCAGCACCCTTCCTTGGAAGCGCTTTCACAGGCGCAGCAACACTGGGGCTTTGCGCTTCTCTACCCACCAAACGTCACGGTCACTATCTCTGCGTCTCGTAGACACGAGCTGAGAAATTGCAAACGTCGAGCAATTGCTCAGAGAGGAAAAGTGCCAGCACTGAAAGCTGTTGCTAGCCAGCACCCTTCCTTGGAAGCGCTTTTGTAGGCCTAAGAAGACTGGGGCTCTGGGCTTCTCTAGCCACCTCATCTTCTGCTCATCCTCTCGCGCACTCTAAAGAGAGCTCAGGTGAGAAATTGCAAACGTCGAGCAATTGCTCAGAGATGAAAAGTGCCAGCACTGAAAGCTCTTGCTAGCCAGCACCCTTCCTTGGAAGCGCTTTCACAGGCGCAGTAACACTGGGGCTTTGCGCTTCTCTACCCACCAAACGTCACGGTCACTATCTCTCCGTCTCGTAGACACGAGCTGAGAAATTGCAAACGTCGATCAATTGCTCAGAGATGAAAAGTGCCAGCACTGAAAGCTGTTGCTAGCCAGCACCCTTCCTTGGAAGCGCTTTTGTAGGCCTAAGAACACTGGGGCTTTGCGCTTCTTTAGCCACCTAATCTTCTGCTCATCCTCTCGCGCACTCTGAAGAGAGCTCAGGTGAAAAATTGCAAACGTCGAGCAATTGCTCAGAGATGAAAAGTGCCAACACTGAAAGCTGTTGCTAGCCAGCACCCTTCCTTGGAAGCGCTTTCACAGGCGCAGTAACACTGGGGCTTTGCGCTTCTCTAGCCACCAAACGTCATGGTCCTTCTCTTTCCGTCTCGTAGACACGAGCTGAGAAATTGCAAACGTCGAGCAATTGCTCAGAGATGAAAAGTGCCAGCACTGGAAGCTGTTGCTAGCCAGCACCCTTCCTTGGAAGCGCTTTTGTAGGCCTAAGAACACTGGGGCTCTGGGCTTCTCTAGCCACCTCATCTTCTGCTCATCCTCTCGCGCACTCTAAAGAGAGCTCAGGTGAGAAATTGCAAACGTCGAGCAATTGCTCAGAGATGAAAAGTGCCAGCACTGAAAGCTGTTGCTAGCCAGCACCCTTCCTTGGAAGCGCTTTCACAGGCGCAGTAACACTGGGGCTTTGCGCTTCTATATGCACCAAACGTCACGGTCCTTCTCTTTCCGTCTCGTAGACACGAGCGGAGAAATTGCAAACGTCGAGCAATTGCTCAGAGATGAAAAGTGCCAGCACTGAAAGCTCTTGCTAGCCAGCACCCTTCCTTGGAAGCACTTTCACAGGCGCAGCAACACTGGGGCTTTGCGCTTCTCTAGCCACCAAACGTCACGGTCCTTCTCTTTCCGTCTCGTAGACACGAGCTGAGAAATTGCAAACGTCGAGCAATTGCTCAGAGATGAAAAGTGCCAGCACTGAAAGCTGTTGCTAGCCAGCACCCTTCCTTGGAAGCGCTTTTGTAGGCCTAAGAACACTGGGGCTCTGGGCTTCTCTAGCCACCTCATCTTCTGCTCATCCTCTCGCGCACTCTAAAGAGAGCTCAGGTGAGAAATTGCAAACGTCGAGCAATTGCTCAGAGATGAAAAGTGCCAGCACTGAAAGCTGTTGCTAGCCAGCACCCTTCCTTGGAAGCGCTTTCACAGGCGCAGTAACACTGGGGCTTTGCGCTTCTCTAGCCATCAAAAGTCATGGTCACTATCTCTCTGTTTCGTAGACACGAGCTGAGAAATTGCAAACGTCGAGCAATTGCTCAGAGATGAAAAGTGCCAGCACTGAAAGCTGTTGCTAGCCAGCCCCCTTCCTTGGAAGCGCTTTTGTAGGCCTAGGAAGACTGGGGCTCTGGGCTTCTTTAGCCACCTAATCTTCTGCTCATCCTCTCGCGCACTCTAAAGAGAGCTCAGGTGAGAAATTGCAAACGTCGAGCAATTGCTCAGAGATGAAAAGTGCCAGCACTGAAAGCTGTTGCTAGCCAGCACCCTTCCTTGGAAGCGCTTTCACAGGCGCAGCAACACTGGGGCTTTGCGCTTCTCTAGCCACCAAACGTCACGGTCCTTCTCTTTCCGTCTCGTAGACACGAGCTGAGAAATTGCAAACGTCGATCAATTGCTCAGAGATGAAAAGTGCCAGCACTGAAAGCTCTTGCTAGCCAGCACCCTTCCTTGGAAGCGCTTTCACAGGCGCAGCAACACTGGGGCTTTGCGCTTCTCTAGCCACCAAACGTCACGGTCACTATCTCTCCGTCTCGTAGACACGAGCTGAGAAATTGCAAACGTCGAGCAATTGCTCAGAGATGAAAAGTGCCAGCACTGAAAGCTGTTGCTAGCCAGCACCCTTCCTTGGAAGCGCTTTTGTAGGCCTAAGAAGACTGGGGCTCTGGGCTTCTTTAGCCACCTAATCTTCTGCTCATCCTCTCGCGCACTCTAAAGAGAGCTCAGGTGAGAAATTGCAAACGTCGAGCAATTGCTCAGAGATGAAAAGTGCCAGCACTGAAAGCTGTTGCTAGCCAGCACCCTTCCTTGGAAGCGCTTTCACAGGCGCAGCAACACTGGGGCTTTGCGCTTCTCTAGCCACCAAACGTCACGGTCCTTCTCTTTCCGTCTCGTAGACACGAGCTGAGAAATTGCAAACGTCGAGCAATTGCTCAGAGATGAAAAGTGCCAGCACTGAAAGCTGTTGCTAGCCAGCACCCTTCCTTGGAAGCGCTTTCACAGGCGCAGCAACACTGGGGCTTTGCGCTTCTCTACGCACCAAACGTCACGGTCACTATCTCTCCGTCTCGTAGACACGAGCTGAGAAATTGCAAACGTCGAGCAATTGCTCAGAGATGAAAAGTGCCAGCACTGAAAGCTGTTGCTAGCCAGCACCCTTCCTTGGAAGCGCTTTCACAGGCGCAGTAACACTGGGGCTTTGCGCTTCTCTACCCACCAAACGTCACGGTCCTTCTCTTTCCGTCTCGTAGACACGAGCTGAGAAATTGCAAACGTCGAGCAATTGCTCAGAGATGAAAAGTGCCAGCACTGAAAGCTGTTGCTAGCCAGCACCCTTCCTTGGAAGCACTTTCACAGGCGCAGCAACACTGGGGCTTTGCGCTTCTCTAGCCACCAAACGTCACGGTCCTTCTCTTTCCGTCTCGTAGACACGAGCTGAGAAATTGCAAACGTCGAGCAATTGCTCAGAGATGAAAAGTGCCAGCACTGAAAGCTGTTGCTAGCCAGCACCCTTCCTTGGAAGCGCTTTTGTAGGCCTAAGAACACTGGGGCTCTGGGCTTCTCTAGCCACTTAATCTTCTGCTCATCCTCTCGCGCACTCTAAAGAGAGCTCAGGGGAGAAATTGCAAACGTCGAGCAATTGCTCAGAGATGAAAAGTGCCAGCACTGAAAGCTGTTGCTAGCCAGCACCCTTCCTTGGAAGCGCTTTCACAGGCGCAGTAACACTGGGGCTTTGTGCTTCTCTAGCCACCAAACGTCACGGTCCTTCTCTTTCTGTCTCGTAGACACGAGCTGAGAAATTGCAAACGTCGAGCAATTGCTCAGAGATGAAAAGTGCCAGCACTGAAAGCTGTTGCTAGCCAGCACCCTTCCTTGGAAGCGCTTTCACAGGCGCAGCAACACTGGGGCTTTGCGCTTCTCTACCCACCAAACGTCACGGTCACTATCTCTGCGTCTCGTAGACACGAGCTGAGAAATTGCAAACGTCGAGCAATTGCTCAGAGAGGAAAAGTGCCAGCACTGAAAGCTGTTGCTAGCCAGCACCCTTCCTTGGAAGCGCTTTTGTAGGCCTAAGAAGACTGGGGCTCTGGGCTTCTCTAGCCACCTCATCTTCTGCTCATCCTCTCGCGCACTCTAAAGAGAGCTCAGGTGAGAAATTGCAAACGTCGAGCAATTGCTCAGAGATGAAAAGTGCCAGCACTGAAAGCTGTTGCTAGCCAGCACCCTTCCTTGGAAGCGCTTTCACAGGCGCAGTAACACTGGGGCTTTGCGCTTCTCTACCCACCAAACGTCACGGTCACTATCTCTCCGTCTCGTAGACACGAGCTGAGAAATTGCAAACGTCGATCAATTGCTCAGAGATGAAAAGTGCCAGCACTGAAAGCTGTTGCTAGCCAGCACCCTTCCTTGGAAGCGCTTTTGTAGGCCTAAGAACACTGGGGCTTTGCGCTTCTTTAGCCACCTAATCTTCTGCTCATCCTCTCGCGCACTCTGAAGAGAGCTCAGGTGAGAAATTGCAAACGTCGAGCAATTCCTCAGAGATGAAAAGTGCCAACACTGAAAGCTGTTGCTAGCCAGCACCCTTCCTTGGAAGCGCTTTCACAGGCGCAGTAACACTGGGGCTTTGCGCTTCTCTAGCCACCAAACGTCATGGTCCTTCTCTTTCCGTCTCGTAGACACGAGCTGAGAAATTGCAAACGTCGAGCAATTGCTCAGAGATGAAAAGTGCCAGCACTGGAAGCTGTTGCTAGCCAGCACCCTTCCTTGGAAGCGCTTTTGTAGGCCTAAGAAGACTGGGGCTCTGGGCTTCTCTAGCCACCTAATCTTCTGCTCATCCTCTCGCGCACTCTAAAGAGAGCTCAGGTGAGAAATTGCAAACGTCGAGCAATTGCTCAGAGATGAAAAGTGCCAGCACTGAAAGCTGTTGCTAGCCAGCACCCTTCCTTGGAAGCGCTTTCACAGGCGCAGTAACACTGGGGCTTTGCGCTTCTATATGCACCAAACGTCACGGTCCTTCTCTTTCCGTCTCGTAGACACGAGCGGAGAAATTGCAAACGTCGAGCAATTGCTCAGAGATGAAAAGTGCCAGCACTGAAAGCTGTTGCTAGCCAGCACCCTTCCTTGGAAGCACTTTCACAGGCGCAGCAACACTGGGGCTTTGCGCTTCTCTAGCCACCAAACGTCACGGTCCTTCTCTTTCCGTCTCGTAGACACGAGCTGAGAAATTGCAAACGTCGAGCAATTGCTCAGAGATGAAAAGTGCCAGCACTGAAAGCTGTTGCTAGCCAGCCCCCTTCCTTGGAAGCGCTTTTGTAGGCCTAAGAACACTGGGGCTCTGGGCTTCTTTAGCCACCTCATCTTCTGCTCATCCTCTCGCGCACTCTAAAGAGAGCTCAGGTGAGAAATTGCAAACGTCGAGCAATTGCTCAGAGATGAAAAGTGCCAGCACTGAAAGCTGTTGCTAGCCAGCACCCTTCCTTGGAAGCGCTTTCACAGGCGCAGCAACACTGGGGCTTTGCGCTTCTCTAGCCACCAAACGTCACGGTCCTTCTCTTTCCGTCTCGTAGACACGAGCTGAGAAATTGCAAACGTCGATCAATTGCTCAGAGATGAAAAGTGCCAGCACTGAAAGCTCTTGCTAGCCAGCACCCTTCCTTGGAAGCGCTTTCACAGGCGCAGCAACACTGGGGCTTTGCGCTTCTCTAGCCACCAAACGTCACGGTCACTATCTCTCCGTCTCGTAGACACGAGCTGAGAAATTGCAAACGTCGAGCAATTGCTCAGAGAGGAAAAGTGCCAGCACTGAAAGCTGTTGCTAGCCAGCACCCTTCCTTGGAAGCGCTTTTGTAGGCCTAAGAAGACTGGGGCTCTGGGCTTCTCTAGCCACCTCATCTTCTGCTCATCCTCTCGCGCACTCTAAAGAGAGCTCAGGTGAGAAATTGCAAACGTCGAGCAATTGCTCAGAGATGAAAAGTGCCAGCACTGAAAGCTGTTGCTAGCCAGCACCCTTCCTTGGAAGCGCTTTCACAGGCGCAGTAACACTGGGGCTTTGCGCTTCTATATGCACCAAACGTCACGGTCCTTCTCTTTCCGTCTCGTAGACACGAGCGGAGAAATTGCAAACGTCGAGCAATTGCTCAGAGATGAAAAGTGCCAGCACTGAAAGCTGTTGCTAGCCAGCACCCTTCCTTGGAAGCACTTTCACAGGCGCAGCAACACTGGGGCTTTGCGCTTCTCTAGCCACCAAACGTCACGGTCACTATCTCTCCGTCTCGTAGACACGAGCTGAGAAATTGCAAACGTCGAGCAATTGCTCAGAGAGGAAAAGTGCCAGCACTGAAAGCTGTTGCTAGCCAGCACCCTTCCTTGGAAGCGCTTTTGTAGGCCTAAGAACACTGGGGCTCTGGGCTTCTTTAGCCACCTCATCTTCTGCTCATCCTCTCGCGCACTCTAAAGAGAGCTCAGGTGAGAAATTGCAAACGTCGAGCAATTGCTCAGAGATGAAAAGTGCCAGCACTGAAAGCTGTTGCTAGCCAGCACCCTTCCTTGGAAGCGCTTTCACAGGCGCAGTAACACTGGGGCTTTGCGCTTCTCTACCCACCAAACGTCACGGTCCTTCTCTTTCCGTCTCGTAGACACGAGCTGAGAAATTGCAAACGTCGAGCAATTGCTCAGAGATGAAAAGTGCCAGCACTGAAAGCTGTTGCTAGCCAGCACCCTTCCTTGGAAGCGCTTTTGTAGCCCTAAGAACGCTGGGGCTCTGGGCTTCTCTAGCCACCTAATCTTCTGCTCATCCTCTCGCGCACTCTAAAGAGAGCTCAGGTGAGAAATTGCAAACGTCGAGCAATTGCTCAGAGATGAAAAGTGCCAGCACTGAAAGCTGTTGCTAGCCAGCACCCTTCCTTGGAAGCGCTTTCACAGGCGCAGTAACACTGGGGCTTTGCGCTTCTCAAGCCACCAAACGTCACGGTCACTATCTCTCCGTCTCGTAGACACGAGCTGAGAAATTGCAAACGTCGAGCAATTGCTCAGAGATGAAAAGTGCCAGCACTGAAAGCTGTTGCTAGCCAGCACCCTTCCTTGGAAGCGCTTTTGTAGGCCTAAGAACACTGGGGCTTTGCGCTTCTTTAGCCACCTAGTCTTCTGCTCATCCTCTCGCGCACTCTAAAGAGAGCTCAGGTGAGAAATTGCAAACGTCGAGCAATTCCTCAGAGATGAAAACTGCCAGCACTGAAAGCTGTTGCTAGCCAGCACCCTTCCTTGGAAGCGCTTTCACAGGCGCAGTAACACTGGGGCTTTGCGCTTCTCTAGCCACCAAACGTCATGGTCCTTCTCTTTCCGTCTCGTAGACACGAGCTGAGAAATTGCAAACGTCGAGCAATTGCTCAGAGATGACAAGTGCCAGCACTGAAAGCTGTTGCTAGCCAGCACCCTTCCTTGGAAGCGCTTTTGTAGGCCTAAGAACACTGGGGCTCTGGGCTTCTCTAGCCACCTCATCTTCTGCTCATCCTCTCGCGCACTCTAAAGAGAGCTCAGGTGAGAAATTGCAAACGTCGAGCAATTGCTCAGAGATGAAAAGTGCCAGCACTGAAAGCTCTTGCTAGCCAGCACCCTTCCTTGGAAGCGCTTTCACAGGCGCAGTAACACTGGGGCTTTGCGCTTCTATATGCACCAAACGTCACGGTCCTTCTCTTTCCGTCTCGTAGACACGAGCGGAGAAATTGCAAACGTCGAGCAATTGCTCAGAGATGAAAAGTGCCAGCACTGAAAGCTGTTGCTAGCCAGCACCCTTCCTTGGAAGCACTTTCACAGGCGCAGCAACACTGGGGCTTTGCGCTTCTCTAGCCACCAAACGTCACGGTCCTTCTCTTTCCGTCTCGTAGACACGAGCTGAGAAATTGCAAACGTCGAGCAATTGCTCAGAGATGAAAAGTGCCAGCACTGAAAGCTCTTGCTAGCCAGCACCCTTCCTTGGAAGCGCTTTTGTAGGCCTAAGAACACTGGGGCTCTGGGCTTCTCTAGCCACCTAATCTTCTGCTCATCCTCTCGCGCACTCTAAGAGAGCTCAGGTGAGAAATTGCAAACGTCCAGCAATTGCTCAGAGATGAAAAGTGCCAGCACTGAAAGCTGTTGCTAGCCAGCACCCTTCCTTGGAAGCGCTTTCACAGGCGCAGTAACACTGGGGCTTTGCGCTTCTCTAGCCATCAAAAGTCATGGTCACTATCTCTCCGTTTCGTAGACAAGAGCTGAGAAATTGCAAACGTCGAGCAATTGCTCAGAGATGAAAAGTGCCAGCACTGAAAGCTGTTGCTAGCCAGCACCCTTCCTTGGAAGCGCTTTTGTAGGCCTAAGAAGACTGGGGCTCTGGGCTTCTTTAGCCACCTAATCTTCTGCTCATCCTCTCGCGCACTCTAAAGAGAGCTCAGGTGAGAAATTGCAAACGTCGAGCAATTGCTCAGAGATGAAAAGTGCCAGCACTGAAAGCTCTTGCTAACCAGCACCCTTCCTTGGAAGCGCTTTCACAGGCGCAGCAACACTGGGGCTTTGCGCTTCTCTAGCCACCAAACGTCACGGTCCTTCTCTTTCCGTCTCGTAGACACGAGCTGAGAAATTGCAAACGTCGATCAATTGCTCAGAGATGAAAAGTGCCAGCACTGGAAGCTGTTGCTAGCCAGCACCCTTCCTTGGAAGCGCTTTTGTAGGCCTAAGAACACTGGGGCTCTGGGCTTCTCTAGCCACCTAATCTTCTGCTCATCCTCTCGCGCACTCTAAAGAGAGCTCAGGTGAGAAATTGCAAACGTCGAGCAATTGCTCAGAGATGAAAAGTGCCAGCACTGAAAGCTGTTGCTAGCCAGCACCCTTCCTTGGAAGCGCTTTCACAGGCGCAGTAACACTGGGGCTTTGCGCTTCTCTAGCCACCAAACGTCACGGTCCTTCTCTTTCCGTCTCGCAGACACGAGCTGAGAAATTGCAAACGTCGAGCAATTGCTCAGAGATGAAAAGTGCCAGCACTGAAAGCTGTTGCTAGCCAGCACCCTTCCTTGGAAGCGCTTTCACAGGCGCAGTAACACTGGGGCTTTGCGCTTCTCTAGCTATCAAAAGTCATGGTCACTATCTCTCCGTCTCGTAGACAAGAGCTGAGAAATTGCAAACGTCGAGCAATTGCTCAGAGATGAAAAGTGCCAGCACTGAAAGCTGTTGCTAGCCAGCACCCTTCCTTGGAAGCGCTTTTGTAGGCCTAAGAACACTGGGGCTCTGGGCTTCTTTAGCCACCTAATCTTCTGCTCATCCTCTCGCGCACTCTAAAGAGAGCTCAGGTGAGAAATTGCAAACGTCGAGCAATTGCTCAGAGATGAAAAGTGCCAGCACTGAAAGCTCTTGCTAACCAGCACCCTTCCTTGGAAGCGCTTTCACAGGCGCAGCAACACTGGGGCTTTGCGCTTCTCTAGCCACCAAACGTCACGGTCCTTCTCTTTCCGTCTCGTAGACACGAGCTGAGAAATTGCAAACGTCGATCAATTGCTCAGAGATGAAAAGTGCCAGCACTGAAAGCTCTTGCTAGCCAGCACCCTTCCTTGGAAGCGCTTTTGTAGGCCTAAGAAGACTGGGGCTCTGGGCTTCTCTAGCCACCTAATCTTCTGCTCATCCTCTCGCGCACTCTAAAGAGAGCTCAGGTGAGAAATTGCAAACGTCGAGCAATTGCTCAGAGATGAAAAGTGCCAGCACTGAAAGCTCTTGCTAGCCAGCACCCTTCCTTGGAAGCGCTTTTGTAGGCCTAAGAACACTGGGGCTCTGGGCTTCTCTAGCCACCTAATCTTCTGCTCATCCTCTCGCGCACTCTAAAGAGAGCTCAGGTGAGAAATTGCAAACGTCCAGCAATTGCTCAGAGATGAAAAGTGCCAGCACTGAAAGCTGTTGCTAGCCAGCACCCTTCCTTGGAAGCGCTTTCACAGGCGCAGTAACACTGGGGCTTTGCGCTTCTCTAGCCATCAAAAGTCATGGTCACTATCTCTCCGTCTCGTAGACACGAGCTGAGAAATTGCAAACGTCGAGCAATTGCTCAGAGAGGAAAAGTGCCAGCACTGAAAGCTGTTGCTAGCCAGCACCCTTCCTTGGAAGCGCTTTTGTAGGCCTAAGAAGACTGGGGCTCTGGGCTTCTTTAGCCACCTAATCTTCTGCTCATCCTCTCGCGCACTCTAAAGAGAGCTCAGGTGAGAAATTGCAAACGTCGAGCAATTGCTCAGAGATGAAAAGTGCCAGCACTGAAAGCTGTTGCTAACCAGCACCCTTCCTTGGAAGCGCTTTCACAGGCGCAGTAACACTGGGGCTTTGCGCTTCTCTAGCCATCAAAAGTCATGGTCACTATCTCTCCGTCTCGTAGACACGAGCTGAGAAATTGCAAACGTCGAGCAATTGCTCAGAGATGAAAAGTGCCAGCACTGAAAGCTGTTGCTAGCCAGCACCCTTCCTTGGAAGCGCTTTTGTAGGCCTAAGAACACTGGGGCTCTGGGCTTCTTTAGCCACCTAATCTTCTGCTCATCCTCTCGCGCACTCTAAAGAGAGCTCAGGTGAGAAATTGCAAACGTCGAGCAATTGCTCAGAGATGAAAAGTGCCAGCACTGAAAGCTCTTGCTAACCAGCACCCTTCCTTGGAAGCGCTTTCACAGGCGCAGCAACACTGGGGCTTTGCGCTTCTCTAGCCACCAAACGTCACGGTCCTTCTCTTTCCGTCTCGTAGACACGAGCTGAGAAATTGCAAACGTCGAGCAATTGCTCAGAGATGAAAAGTGCCAGCACTGAAAGCTCTTGCTAGCCAGCACCCTTCCTTGGAAGCACTTTCACAGGCGCAGCAACACTGGGGCTTTGCGCTTCTCTAGCCACCAAACGTCACGGTCCTTCTCTTTCCGTCTCGTAGACACGAGCTGAGAAATTGCAAACGTCGAGCAATTGCTCAGAGATGAAAAGTGCCAGCACTGAAAGCTGTTGCTAGCCAGCCCCCTTCCTTGGAAGCGCTTTTGTAGGCCTAAGAACACTGGGGCTCTGGGCTTCTCTAGCCACTTAATCTTCTGCTCATCCTCTCGCGCACTCTAAAGAGAGCTCAGGGGAGAAATTGCAAACGTCGAGCAATTGCTCAGAGATGAAAAGTGCCAGCACTGAAAGCTCTTGCTAACCAGCACCCTTCCTTGGAAGCGCTTTCACAGGCGCAGTAACACTGGGGCTTTGTGCTTCTCTAGCCACCAAACGTCACGGTCCTTCTCTTTCTGTCTCGTAGACACGAGCTGAGAAATTGCAAACGTCGAGCAATTGCTCAGAGATGAAAAGTGCCAGCACTGAAAGCTGTTGCTAGCCAGCACCCTTCCTTGGAAGCGCTTTCACAGGCGCAGTAACACTGGGGCTTTGCGCTTCTCTAGCCACCAAACGTCACGGTCCTTCTCTTTCCGTCTCGTAGACACGAGCTGAGAAATTGCAAACGTCGAGCAATTGCTCAGAGATGAAAAGTGCCAGCACTGAAAGCTGTTGCTAGCCAGCACCCTTCCTTGGAAGCGCTTTTGTAGGCCTAAGAACGCTGGGGCTCTGGGCTTCTCTAGCCACCTAATCTTCTGCTCATCCTCTCGCGCACTCTAAAGAGAGCTCAGGTGAGAAATTGCAAACGTCGAGCAATTGCTCAGAGATGAAAAGTGCCAGCACTGAAAGCTGTTGCTAGCCAGCACCCTTCCTTGGAAGCGCTTTCACAGGCGCAGTAACACTGGGGCTTTGCGCTTCTCTAGCCACCAAACGTCACGGTCCTTCTCTTTCCGTCTCGTAGACACGAGCTGAGAAATTGCAAACGTCGAGCAATTGCTCAGAGAGGAAAAGTGCCAGCACTGAAAGCTGTTGCTAGCCAGCACCCTTCCTTGGAAGCGCTTTTGTAGGCCTAAGAACACTGGGGCTTTGCGCTTCTTTAGCCACCTAGTCTTCTGCTCATCCTCTCGCGCACTCTGAAGAGAGCTCAGGTGAGAAATTGCAAACGTCCAGCAATTGCTCAGAGATGAAAAGTGCCAGCACTGAAAGCTGTTGCTAGCCAGCACCCTTCCTTGGAAGCGCTTTCACAGGCGCAGCAACACTGGGGCTTTGCGCTTCTCTAGCCACCAAACGTCACGGTCCTTCTCTTTCCGTCTCGTAGACACGAGCTGAGAAATTGCAAACGTCGAGCAATTGCTCAGAGAGGAAAAGTGCCAGCACTGAAAGCTGTTGCTAGCCAGCACCCTTCCTTGGAAGCGCTTTTGTAGGCCTAAGAACACTGGGGCTCTGGGCTTCTCTAGCCACCTAATCTTCTGCTCATCCTCTCGCGCACTCTAAGAGAGCTCAGGTGAGAAATTGCAAACGTCCAGCAATTGCTCAGAGATGAAAAGTGCCAGCACTGAAAGCTCTTGCTAGCCAGCACCCTTCCTTGGAAGCGCTTTCACAGGCGCAGTAACACTGGGGCTTTGCGCTTCTCTAGCCATCAAAAGTCATGGTCACTATCTCTCCGTTTCGTAGACAAGAGCTGAGAAATTGCAAACGTCGAGCAATTGCTCAGAGATGAAAAGTGCCAGCACTGAAAGCTGTTGCTAGCCAGCACCCTTCCTTGGAAGCGCTTTTGTAGGCCTAAGAAGACTGGGGCTCTGGGCTTCTTTAGCCACCTAATCTTCTGCTCATCCTCTCGCGCACTCTAAAGAGAGCTCAGGTGAGAAATTGCAAACGTCGAGCAATTGCTCAGAGATGAAAAGTGCCAGCACTGAAAGCTCTTGCTAACCAGCACCCTTCCTTGGAAGCGCTTTCACAGGCGCAGCAACACTGGGGCTTTGCGCTTCTCTAGCCACCAAACGTCACGGTCCTTCTCTTTCCGTCTCGTAGACACGAGCTGAGAAATTGCAAACGTCGATCAATTGCTCAGAGATGAAAAGTGCCAGCACTGAAAGCTGTTGCTAGCCAGCACCCTTCCTTGGAAGCGCTTTCACAGGCGCAGCAACACTGGGGCTTTGCGCTTCTCTAGCCACCAAACGTCACGGTCCTTCTCTTTCCGTCTCGTAGACACGAGCTGAGAAATTGCAAACGTCGAGCAATTGCTCAGAGATGAAAAGTGCCAGCACTGAAAGCTGTTGCTAGCCAGCACCCTTCCTTGGAAGCGCTTTTGTAGGCCTAAGAACACTGGGGCTCTGGGCTTCTCTAGCCACCTCATCTTCTGCTCATCCTCTCGCGCACTCTAAGAGAGCTCAGGTGAGAAATTGCAAACGTCCAGCAATTGCTCAGAGATGAAAAGTGCCAGCACTGAAAGCTCTTGCTAGCCAGCACCCTTCCTTGGAAGCGCTTTCACAGGCGCAGCAACACTGGGGCTTTGCGCTTCTCTAGCCACCAAACGTCACGGTCCTTCTCTTTCCGTCTCGTAGACACGAGCTGAGAAATTGCAAACGTCGAGCAATTGCTCAGAGATGAAAAGTGCCAGCACTGAAAGCTCTTGCTAGCCAGCACCCTTCCTTGGAAGCGCTTTCACAGGCGCAGCAACACTGGGGCTTTGCGCTTCTCTAGCCACCAAACGTCACGGTCCTTCTCTTTCCGTCTCGTAGACACGAGCTGAGAAATTGCAAACGTCGAGCAATTGCTCAGAGATGAAAAGTGCCAGCACTGAAAGCTGTTGCTAGCCAGCACCCTTCCTTGGAAGCGCTTTTGTAGGCCTAAGAAGACTGGGGCTCTGGGCTTCTCTAGCCACCTCATCTTCTGCTCATCCTCTCGCGCACTCTAAAGAGAGCTCAGGTGAGAAATTGCAAACGTCGAGCAATTGCTCAGAGATGAAAAGTGCCAGCACTGAAAGCTCTTGCTAGCCAGCACCCTTCCTTGGAAGCGCTTTCACAGGCGCAGTAACACTGGGGCTTTGCGCTTCTCTAGCCACCAAACGTCACGGTCCTTCTCTTTCCGTCTCGTAGACACGAGCTGAGAAATTGCAAACGTCGAGCAATTGCTCAGAGATGAAAAGTGCCAGCACTGAAAGCTGTTGCTAGCCAGCACCCTTCCTTGGAAGCACTTTCACAGGTGCAGCAACACTGGGGCTTTGCGCTTCTCTACCCACCAAACATCACGGTCCTTCTCTTTCCGTCTCGTAGACACGAGCTGAGAAATTGCAAACGTCGAGCAATTGCTCAGAGATGAAAAGTGCCAGCACTGAAAGCTGTTGCTAGCCAGCACCCTTCCTTGGAAGCGCTTTTGTAGGCCTAAGAACACTGGGGCTTTGGGCTTCTCTAGCCACCTCATCTTCTGCTCATCCTCTCGCGCACTCTAAAGAGAGCTCAGGGGAGAAATTGCAAACGTCGAGCAATTGCTCAGAGATGAAAAGTGCCAGCACTGAAAGCTGTTGCTAGCCAGCACCCTTCCTTGGAAGCGCTTTCACAGGCGCAGTAACACTGGGGCTTTGCGCTTCTCTAGCCATCAAAAGTCATGGTCACTATCTCTCCGTCTCGTAGACACGAGCTGAGAAATTGCAAACGTCGAGCAATTGCTCAGAGATGAAAAGTGCCAGCACTGAAAGCTGTTGCTAGCCAGCACCCTTCCTTGGAAGCGCTTTTGTAGGCCTAAGAACACTGGGGCTCTGGGCTTCTTTAGCCACCTAATCTTCTGCTCATCCTCTCGCGCACTCTAAAGAGAGCTCAGGTGAGAAATTGCAAACGTCGAGCAATTGCTCAGAGATGAAAAGTGCCAGCACTGAAAGCTCTTGCTAACCAGCACCCTTCCTTGGAAGCGCTTTCACAGGCGCAGCAACACTGGGGCTTTGTGCTTCTCTAGCCACCAAACGTCACGGTCCTTCTCTTTCCGTCTCGTAGACACGAGCTGAGAAATTGCAAACGTCGATCAATTGCTCAGAGATGAAAAGTGCCAGCACTGAAAGCTCTTGCTAGCCAGCACCCTTCCTTGGAAGCGCTTTCACAGGCGCAGCAACACTGGGGCTTTGCGCTTCTCTAGCCACCAAACATCACGGTCCTTCTCTTTCCGTCTCGTAGACACGAGCTGAGAAATTGCAAACGTCGAGCAATTGCTCAGAGATGAAAAGTGCCAGCACTGAAAGCTGTTGCTAGCCAGCACCCTTCCTTGGAAGCGCTTTTGTAGGCCTAAGAACACTGGGGCTCTGGGCTTCTCTAGCCACCTCATCTTCTGCTCATCCTCTCGCGCACTCTAAAGAGAGCTCAGGTGAGAAATTGCAAACGTCGATCAATTGCTCAGAGATGAAAAGTGCCAGCACTGAAAGCTCTTGCTAGCCAGCACCCTTCCTTGGAAGCGCTTTCACAGGCGCAGTAACACTGGGGCTTTGCGCTTCTCTAGCCATCAAAAGTCATGGTCACTATCTCTCCGTCTCGTAGACACGAGCTGAGAAATTGCAAAGGTCGAGCAATTGCTCAGAGATGAAAAGTGCCAGCACTGAAAGCTGTTGCTAGCCAGCACCCTTCCTTGGAAGCGCTTTTGTAGGCCTAAGAAGACTGGGGCTCTGGGCTTCTTTAGCCACCTAATCTTCTGCTCATCCTCTCGCGCACTCTAAAGAGAGCTCAGGTGAGAAATTGCAAACGTCGAGCAATTGCTCAGAGATGAAAAGTGCCAGCACTGAAAGCTCTTGCTAACCAGCACCCTTCCTTGGAAGCGCTTTCACAGGCGCAGCAACACTGGGGCTTTGCGCTTCTCTAGCCACCAAACGTCACGGTCCTTCTCTTTCCGTCTCGTAGACACGAGCTGAGAAATTGCAAACGTCGATCAATTGCTCAGAGATGAAAAGTGCCAGCACTGAAAGCTCTTGCTAGCCAGCACCGTTCCTTGGAAGCGCTTTTGTAGGCCTAAGAACACTGGGGCTCTGGGCTTCTCTAGCCACCTCATCTTCTGCTCATCCTCTCGCGCACTCTAAAGAGAGCTCAGGGGAGAAATTGCAAACGTCGAGCAATTGCTCAGAGATGAAAAGTGCCAGCACTGAAAGCTCTTGCTAGCCAGCACCCTTCCTTGGAAGCGCTTTCACAGGCGCAGCAACACTGGGGCTTTGCGCTTCTCTACGCACCAAACGTCACGGTCCTTCTCTTTCCGTCTCGTAGACACGAGCTGAGAAATTGCAAACGTCGAGCAATTGCTCCGAGATGAAAAGTGCCAGCACTGAAAGCTGTTGCTAGCCAGCACCCTTCCTTGGAAGCGCTTTCACAGGCGCAGTAACACTGGGGCTTTGTGCTTCTATATGCACCAAACGTCACGGTCCTTCTCTTTCCGTCTCGTAGACACGAGCGGAGAAATTGCAAACGTCGAGCAATTGCTCAGAGATGAAAAGTGCCAGCACTGAAAGCTGTTGCTAGCCAGCACCCTTCCTTGGAAGCACTTTCACAGGCGCAGCAACACTGGGGCTTTGCGCTTCTCTAGCCACCAAACGTCACGGTCCTTCTCTTTCCGTCTCGTAGACACGAGCTGAGAAATTGCAAACGTCGAGCAATTGCTCAGAGATGAAAAGTGCCAGCACTGAAAGCTGTTGCTAGCCAGCACCCTTCCTTGGAAGCGCTTTTGTAGGCCTAAGAACACTGGGGCTCTGGGCTTCTCTAGCCACCTCATCTTCTGCTCATCCTCTCGCGCACTCTAAGAGAGCTCAGGTGAGAAATTGCAAACGTCGAGCAATTGCTCAGAGATGAAAAGTGCCAGCACTGAAAGCTGTTGCTAGCCAGCACCCTTCCTTGGAAGCGCTTTCACAGGCGCAGTAACACTGGGGCTTTGCGCATCTCTAGCCATCAAAAGTCATGGTCACTATCTCTCCGTTTCGTAGACAAGAGCTGAGAAATTGCAAACGTCGAGCAATTGCTCAGAGATGAAAAGTGCCAGCACTGAAAGCTGTTGCTAGCCAGCACCCTTCCTTGGAAGCGCTTTTGTAGGCCTAAGAAGACTGGGGCTCTGGGCTTCTTTAGCCACCTAATCTTCTGCTCATCCTCTCGCGCACTCTAAAGAGAGCTCAGGTGAGAAATTGCAAACGTCGAGCAATTGCTCAGAGATGAAAAGTGCCAGCACTGAAAGCTCTTGCTAGCCAGCACCCTTCCTTGGAAGCGCTTTCACAGGCACAGCAACACTGGGGCTTTGCGCTTCTCTAGCCACCAAACGTCACGGTCCTTCTCTTTCCGTCTCGTAGACACGAGCTGAGAAATTGCAAACGTCGAGCAATTGCTCAAAGATGAAAAGTGCCAGCACTGAAAGCTCTTGCTAGCCAGCACCCTTCCTTGGAAGCGCTTTCACAGGTGCAGCAACACTGGGGCTTTGCGCTTCTCTAGCCACCAAACGTCACGGTCCTTCTCTTTCCGTCTCGTAGACACGAGCTGAGAAATTGCAAACGTCGAGCAATTGCTCAGAGATGAAAAGTGCCAGCACTGAAAGCTGTTGCTAGCCAGCACCCTTCCTTGGAAGCGCTTTTGTAGGCCTAAGAAGACTGGGGCTCTGGGCTTCTCTAGCCACCTCATCTTCTGCTCATCCTCTCGCGCACTCTAAAGAGCGCTCAGGTGAGAAATTGCAAACGTCGAGCAATTGCTCAGAGATGAAAAGTGCCAGCACTGAAAGCTGTTGCTAGCCAGCCCCCTTCCTTGGAAGCGCTTTCACAGGCGCAGTAACACTGGGGCTTTGCGCTTCTCTAGCCACCAAACGTCACGGTCCTTCTCTTTCCGTCTCGTAGACACGAGCTGAGAAATTGCAAACGTCGAGCAATTGCTCAGAGATGAAAAGTGCCAGCACTGAAAGCTGTTGCTAGCCAGCACCCTTCCTTGGAAGCACTTTCACAGGTGCAGCAACACTGGGGCTTTGAGCTTCTCTACCCACCAAACGTCACGGTCCTTCTCTTTCCGTCTCGTAGACACGAGCTGAGAAATTGCAAACGTCGAGCAATTGCTCAGAGATGAAAAGTGCCAGCACTGAAAGCTGTTGCTAGCCAGCACCCTTCCTTGGAAGCGCTTTTGTAGGCCTAAGAACACTGGGGCTTTGGGCTTCTCTAGCCACCTCATCTTCTGCTCATCCTCTCGCGCACTCTGAAGAGAGCTCAGGGGAGAAATTGCAAACGTCGAGCAATTGCTCAGAGATGAAAAGTGCCAGCACTGAAAGCTGTTGCTAGCCAGCCCCCTTCCTTGGAAGCGCTTTCACAGGCGCAGTAACACTGGGGCTTTGCGCTTCTCTAGCCATCAAAAGTCATGGTCACTATCTCTCCGTCTCGTAGACACGAGCTGAGAAATTGCAAACGTCGAGCAATTGCTCAGAGATGAAAAGTGCCAGCACTGAAAGCTGTTGCTAGCCAGCACCCTTCCTTGGAAGCGCTTTTGTAGGCCTAAGAACACTGGGGCTCTGGGCTTCTTTAGCCACCTAATCTTCTGCTCATCCTCTCGCGCACTCTAAAGAGAGCTCAGGTGAGAAATTGCAAACGTCGAGCAATTGCTCAGAGATGAAAAGTGCCAGCACTGAAAGCTCTTGCTAACCAGCACCCTTCCTTGGAAGCGCTTTCACAGGCGCAGCAACACTGGGGCTTTGTGCTTCTCTAGCCACCAAACGTCACGGTCCTTCTCTTTCCGTCTCGTAGACACGAGCTGAGAAATTGCAAACGTCGATCAATTGCTCAGAGATGAAAAGTGCCAGCACTGAAAGCTCTTGCTAGCCAGCACCCTTCCTTGGAAGCGCTTTCACAGGCGCAGCAACACTGGGGCTTTGCGCTTCTCTAGCCACCAAACGTCACGGTCCTTCTCTTTCCGTCTCGTAGACACGAGCTGAGAAATTGCAAACGTCGAGCAATTGCTCAGAGATGAAAAGTGCCAGCACTGAAAGCTGTTGCTAGCCAGCACCCTTCCTTGGAAGCGCTTTTGTAGGCCTAAGAAGACTGGGGCTCTGGGCTTCTCTAGCCACCTCATCTTCTGCTCATCCTCTCGCGCACTCTAAAGAGCGCTCAGGTGAGAAATTGCAAACGTCGAGCAATTGCTCAGAGATGAAAAGTGCCAGCACTGAAAGCTGTTGCTAGCCAGCACCCTTCCTTGGAAGCGCTTTCACAGGCGCAGTAACACTGGGGCTTTGCGCTTCTCTACCCACCAAACGTCACGGTCCTTCTCTTTCCGTCTCGTAGACACGAGCTGAGAAATTGCAAACGTCGAGCAATTGCTCAGAGATGAAAAGTGCCAGCACTGAAAGCTGTTGCTAGCCAGCACCCTTCCTTGGAAGCACTTTCACAGGTGCAGCAACACTGGGGCTTTGAGCTTCTCTACCCACCAAACGTCACGGTCCTTCTCTTTCCGTCTCGTAGACACGAGCTGAGAAATTGCAAACGTCCAGCAATTGCTCAGAGAGGAAAAGTGCCAGCACTGAAAGCTGTTGCTAGCCAGCACCCTTCCTTGGAAGCGCTTTTGTAGGCCTAAGAACACTGGGGCTTTGGGCTTCTCTAGCCACCTCATCTTCTGCTCATCCTCTCGCGCACTCTAAAGAGAGCTCAGGTGAGAAATTGCAAACGTCGAGCAATTGCTCAGAGATGAAAAGTGCCAGCACTGAAAGCTGTTGCTAGCCAGCCCCCTTCCTTGGAAGCGCTTTCACAGGCGCAGTAACACTGGGGCTTTGCGCTTCTCTAGCCATCAAAAGTCATGGTCACTATCTCTCCGTCTCGTAGACACGAGCTGAGAAATTGCAAACGTCGAGCAATTGCTCAGAGATGAAAAGTGCCAGCACTGAAAGCTGTTGCTAGCCAGCACCCTTCCTTGGAAGCGCTTTTGTAGGCCTAAGAAGACTGGGGCTCTGGGCTTCTTTAGCCACCTAATCTTCTGCTCATCCTCTCGCGCACTCTAAAGAGAGCTCAGGTGAGAAATTGCAAACGTCGAGCAATTGCTCAGAGATGAAAAGTGCCAGCACTGAAAGCTCTTGCTAACCAGCACCCTTCCTTGGAAGCGCTTTCACAGGCGCAGCAACACTGGGGCTTTGTGCTTCTCTAGCCACCAAACGTCACGGTCCTTCTCTTTCCGTCTCGTAGACACGAGCTGAGAAATTGCAAACGTCGATCAATTGCTCAGAGATGAAAAGTGCCAGCACTGAAAGCTCTTGCTAGCCAGCACCCTTCCTTGGAAGCGCTTTCACAGGCGCAGCAACACTGGGGCTTTGCGCTTCTCTAGCCACCAAACGTCACGGTCCTTCTCTTTCCGTCTCGTAGACACGAGCTGAGAAATTGCAAACGTCGAGCAATTGCTCAGAGATGAAAAGTGCCAGCACTGAAAGCTGTTGCTAGCCAGCACCCTTCCTTGGAAGCGCTTTTGTAGGCCTAAGAACACTGGGGCTCTGGGCTTCTCTAGCCACCTCATCTTCTGCTCATCCTCTCGCGCACTCTAAAGAGAGCTCAGGTGAGAAATTGCAAACGTCGAGCAATTGCTCAGAGATGAAAAGTGCCAGCACTGAAAGCTGTTGCTAGCCAGCCCCCTTCCTTGGAAGCGCTTTCACAGGCGCAGTAACACTGGGGCTTTGCGCTTCTCTAGCCATCAAAAGTCATGGTCACTATCTCTCCGTCTCGTAGACACGAGCTGAGAAATTGCAAAGGTCGAGCAATTGCTCAGAGATGAAAAGCGCCAGCACTGAAAGCTGTTGCTAGCCAGCACCCTTCCTTGGAAGCGCTTTTGTAGGCCTAAGAAGACTGGGGCTCTGGGCTTCTTTAGCCACCTAATCTTCTGCTCATCCTCTCGCGCACTCTAAAGAGAGCTCAGGTGAGAAATTGCAAACGTCGATCAATTGCTCAGAGATGAAAAGTGCCAGCACTGAAAGCTCTTGCTAACCAGCACCCTTCCTTGGAAGCGCTTTCACAGGCGCAGCAACACTGGGGCTTTGCGCTTCTCTAGCCACCAAACGTCACGGTCCTTCTCTTTCCGTCTCGTAGACACGAGCTGAGAAATTGCAAACGTCGAGCAATTGCTCAGAGATGAAAAGTGCCAGCACTGAAAGCTCTTGCTAGCCAGCACCGTTCCTTGGAAGCGCTTTTGTAGGCCTAAGAACACTGGGGCTCTGGGCTTCTCTAGCCACCTCATCTTCTGCTCATCCTCTCGCGCACTCTAAAGAGAGCTCAGGGGAGAAATTGCAAATGTCGAGCAATTGCTCAGAGATGAAAAGTGCCAGCACTGAAAGCTGTTGCTAGCCAGCACCCTTCCTTGGAATCGCTTTCACAGGCGCAGCAACACTGGGGCTTTGCGCTTCTCTACGCACCAAACGTCACGGTCCTTCTCTTTCCGTCTCGTAGACACGAGCTGAGAAATTGCAAACGTCGAGCAATTGCTCAGAGATGAAAAGTGCCAGCACTGAAAGCTGTTGCTAGCCAGCACCCTTCCTTGGAAGCGCTTTCACAGGCATAGTAACACTGGGGCTCTGCGCTTCTCTACCCACCAAACGTCACGGTCCTTCTCTTTCCGTCTCGTAGACACGAGCTGAGAAATTGCAAACGTCGAGCAATTGCTCAGAGATGAAAAGTGCCAGCACTGAAAGCTGTTGCTAGCCAGCACCCTTCCTTGGAAGCACTTTCACAGGCACAGCAACACTGGGGCTTTGCGCTTCTCTAGCCACCAAACGTCACGGTCCTTCTCTTTCCGTCTCGTAGACACGAGCTGAGAAATTGCAAACGTCGAGCAATTGCTCAGAGATGAAAAGTGCCAGCACTGAAAGCTGTTGCTAGCCAGCACCCTTCCTTGGAAGCGCTTTTGTAGGCCTAAGAACACTGGGGCTCTGGGCTTCTCTAGCCACTTAATATTCTGCTCATCCTCTCGCGCACTCTAAAGAGAGCTCAGGTGAGAAATTGCAAACGTCGAGCAATTGCTCAGAGATGAAAAGTGCCAGCACTGAAAGCTGTTGCTAGCCAGCACCCTTCCTTGGAAGCGCTTTCACAGGCGCAGTAACACTGGGGCTTTGTGCTTCTCTAGCCACCAAACGTCACGGTCCTTCTCTTTCTGTCTCGTAGACACGAGCTGAGAAATTGCAAACGTCGAGCAATTGCTCAGAGATGAAAAGTGCCAGCACTGAAAGCTCTTGCTAGCCAGCACCCTTCCTTGGAAGCGCTTTCACAGGCGCAGCAACACTGGGGCTTTGCGCTTCTCTAGCCACCAAACGTCACGGTCCTTCTCTTTCCGTCTCGTAGACACGAGCTGAGAAATTGCAAACGTCGAGCAATTGCTCAGAGATGAAAAGTGCCAGCACTGAAAGCTGTTGCTAGCCAGCACCCTTCCTTGGAAGCGCTTTTGTAGGCCTAAGAACACTGGGGCTCTGGGCTTCTCTAGCCACCTCATCTTCTGCTCATCCTCTCGCGCACTCTAAAGAGAGCTCAGGTGAGAAATTGCAAACGTCCAGCAATTGCTCAGAGATGAAAAGTGCCAGCACTGAAAGCTGTTGCTAGCCAGCACCCTTCCTTAGAAGCGCTTTCACAGGCGCAGTAACGCTGGGGCTTTGCGCTTCTCTAGCCATCAAAAGTCATGGTCACTATCTCTCCGTCTCGTAGACACGAGCTGAGAAATTGCAAACGTCGAGCAATTGCTCAGAGATGAAAAGTGCCAGCACTGAAAGCTGTTGCTAGCCAGCACCCTTCCTTGGAAGCGCTTTTGTAGGCCTAAGAACACTGGGGCTCTGGGCTTCTTTAGCCACCTCATCTTCTGCTCATCCTCTCGCGCACTCTAAAGAGAGCTCAGGTGAGAAATTGCAAACGTCGAGCAATTGCTCAGAGATGAAAAGTGCCAGCACTGAAAGCTGTTGCTAGCCAGCACCCTTCCTTGGAAGCGCTTTCACAGGCGCAGCAACACTGGGGCTTTGCGCTTCTCTACCCACCAAACGTCACGGTCACTATCTCTCCGTCTCGTAGACACGAGCTGAGAAATTGCAAACGTCGAGCAATTGCTCAGAGATGAAAAGTGCCAGCACTGAAAGCTCTTGCTAACCAGCACCCTTCCTTGGAAGCGCTTTCACAGGCGCAGCAACACTGGGGCTTTGCGCTTCTCTACCCACCAAACGTCACGGTCCTTCTCTTTCCGTCTCGTAGACACGAGCTGAGAAATTGCAAACGTCGAGCAATTGCTCAGAGATGAAAAGTGCCAGCACTGAAAGCTGTTGCTAGCCAGCACCCTTCCTTGGAAGCGCTTTTGTAGGCCTAAGAACACTGGGGCTCTGGGCTTCTCTAGCCACCTAATCTTCTGCTCATCCTCTCGCGCACTCTAAAGAGAGCTCAGGTGAGAAATTGCAAACGTCCAGCAATTGCTCAGAGATGAAAAGTGCCAGCACTGAAAGCTGTTGCTAGCCAGCACCCTTCCTTGGAAGCGCTTTCACAGGCGCAGTAACACTGGGGCTTTGCGCTTCTCTAGCCATCAAAAGTCATGGTCACTATCTCTCCGTCTCGTAGACAAGAGCTGAGAAATTGCAAACGTCGAGCAATTGCTCAGAGATGAAAAGTGCCAGCACTGAAAGCTGTTGCTAGCCAGCACCCTTCCTTGGAAGCGCTTTTGTAGGCCTAAGAAGACTGGGGCTCTGGGCTTCTTTAGCCACCTAATCTTCTGCTCATCCTCTCGCGCACTCTAAAGAGAGCTCAGGTGAGAAATTGCAAACGTCGAGCAATTGCTCAGAGATGAAAAGTGCCAGCACTGAAAGCTCTTGCTAACCAGCACCCTTCCTTGGAAGCGCTTTCACAGGCGCAGCAACACTGGGGCTTTGCGCTTCTCTAGCCACCAAACGTCACGGTCCTTCTCTTTCCGTCTCGTAGACACGAGCTGAGAAATTGCAAACGTCGATCAATTGCTCAGAGATGAAAAGTGCCAGCACTGAAAGCTCTTGCTAGCCAGCACCCTTCCTTGGAAGCGCTTTCACAGGCGCAGCAACACTGGGGCTTTGCGCTTCTCTAGCCACCAAACGTCACGGTCCTTCTCTTTCCGTCTCGTAGACACGAGCTGAGAAATTGCAAACGTCGAGCAATTGCTCAGAGATGAAAAGTGCCAGCACTGAAAGCTGTTGCTAGCCAGCACCCTTCCTTGGAAGCGCTTTTGTAGGCCTAAGAACACTGGGGCTCTGGGCTTCTTTAGCCACCTCATCTTCTGCTCATCCTCTCGCGCACTCTAAAGAGAGCTCAGGTGAGAAATTGCAAACGTCGAGCAATTGCTCAGAGATGAAAAGTGCCAGCACTGAAAGCTGTTGCTAGCCAGCACCCTTCCTTGGAAGCGCTTTCACAGGCGCAGCAACACTGGGGCTTTGCGCTTCTCTAGCCACCAAACGTCACGGTCACTATCTCTCCGTCTCGTAGACACGAGCTGAGAAATTGCAAACGTCGAGCAATTGCTCAGAGATGAAAAGTGCCAGCACTGAAAGCTGTTGCTAGCCAGCACCCTTCCTTGGAAGCGCTTTTGTAGGCCTAAGAACACTGGGGCTCTGGGCTTCTTTAGCCACCTAATCTTCTGCTCATCCTCTCGCGCACTCTAAAGAGAGCTCAGGTGAGAAATTGCAAACGTCGAGCAATTGCTCAGAGATGAAAAGTGCCAGCACTGAAAGCTCTTGCTAACCAGCACCCTTCCTTGGAAGCGCTTTCACAGGCGCAGCAACACTGGGGCTTTGCGCTTCTCTAGCCACCAAACGTCACGGTCCTTCTCTTTCCGTCTCGTAGACACGAGCTGAGAAATTGCAAACGTCGAGCAATTGCTCAGAGATGAAAAGTGCCAGCACTGAAAGCTGTTGCTAGCCAGCACCCTTCCTTGGAAGCGCTTTTGTAGGCCTAAGAACACTGGGGCTCTGGGCTTCTCTAGCCACCTAATCTTCTGCTCATCCTCTCGCGCACTCTAAAGAGAGCTCAGGTGAGAAATTGCAAACGTCCAGCAATTGCTCAGAGATGAAAAGTGCCAGCACTGAAAGCTGTTGCTAGCCAGCACCCTTCCTTGGAAGCGCTTTCACAGGCGCAGTAACACTGGGGCTTTGCGCTTCTCTAGCCATCAAAAGTCATGGTCACTATCTCTCCGTCTCGTAGACAAGAGCTGAGAAATTGCAAACGTCGAGCAATTGCTCAGAGATGAAAAGTGCCAGCACTGAAAGCTGTTGCTAGCCAGCACCCTTCCTTGGAAGCGCTTTTGTAGGCCTAAGAACACTGGGGCTCTGGGCTTCTTTAGCCACCTAATCTTCTGCTCATCCTCTCGCGCACTCTAAAGAGAGCTCAGGTGAGAAATTGCAAACGTCGAGCAATTGCTCAGAGATGAAAAGTGCCAGCACTGAAAGCTCTTGCTAACCAGCACCCTTCCTTGGAAGCGCTTTCACAGGCGCAGCAACACTGGGGCTTTGCGCTTCTCTAGCCACCAAACGTCACGGTCCTTCTCTTTCCGTCTCGTAGACACGAGCTGAGAAATTGCAAACGTCGATCAATTGCTCAGAGATGAAAAGTGCCAGCACTGAAAGCTCTTGCTAGCCAGCACCCTTCCTTGGAAGCGCTTTCACAGGCGCAGCAACACTGGGGCTTTGCGCTTCTCTAGCCACCAAACGTCACGGTCCTTCTCTTTCCGTCTCGTAGACACGAGCTGAGAAATTGCAAACGTCGAGCAATTGCTCAGAGATGAAAAGTGCCAGCACTGAAAGCTGTTGCTAGCCAGCACCCTTCCTTGGAAGCGCTTTTGTAGGCCTAAGAACACTGGGGCTCTGGGCTTCTCTAGCCACCTCATCTTCTGCTCATCCTCTCGCGCACTCTAAAGAGAGCTCAGGTGAGAAATTGCAAACGTCGAGCAATTGCTCAGAGATGAAAAGTGCCAGCACTGAAAGCTGTTGCTAACCAGCACCCTTCCTTGGAAGCGCTTTCACAGGCGCAGTAACACTGGGGCTTTGCGCTTCTCTAGCCACCAAACGTCACGGTCCTTCTCTTTCCGTCTCGTAGACACGAGCTGAGAAATTGCAAACGTCGAGCAATTGCTCAGAGATGAAAAGTGCCAGCACTGAAAGCTGTTGCTAGCCAGCACCCTTCCTTGGAAGCACTTTCACAGGCGCAGCAACACTGGGGCTTTGCGCTTCTCTAGCCACCAAACGTCACGGTCCTTCTCTTTCCGTCTCGTAGACACGAGCTGAGAAATTGCAAACGTCGAGCAATTGCTCAGAGATGAAAAGTGCCAGCACTGAAAGCTGTTGCTAGCCAGCACCCTTCCTTGGAAGCGCTTTTGTAGGCCTAAGAACACTGGGGCTTTGGGCTTCTCTAGCCACCTCATCTTCTGCTCATTCTCTCGCGCACTCTAAAGAGAGCTCAGGGGAGAAATTGCAAACGTCGAGCAATTGCTCAGAGATGAAAAGTGCCAGCACTGAAAGCTGTTGCTAGCCAGCCCCCTTCCTTGGAAGCGCTTTCACAGGCGCAGTAACACTGGGGCTTTGCGCTTCTCTAGCCATCAAAAGTCATGGTCACTATCTCTCCGTCTCGTAGACACGAGCTGAGAAATTGCAAACGTCGAGCAATTGCTCAGAGATGAAAAGTGCCAGCACTGAAAGCTCTTGCTAGCCAGCACCCTTCCTTGGAAGCGCTTTTGTAGGCCTAAGAAGACTGGGGCTCTGGGCTTCTTTAGCCACCTAATCTTCTGCTCATCCTCTCGCGCACTCTAAAGAGAGCTCAGGTGAGAAATTGCAAACGTCGAGCAATTGCTCAGAGATGAAAAGTGCCAGCACTGAAAGCTCTTGCTAACCAGCACCCTTCCTTGGAAGCGCTTTTGTAGGCCTAAGAACACTGGGGCTTTGCGCTTCTCTAGCCACCAAACGTCACGGTCCTTCTCTTTCCGTCTCGTAGACACGAGCTGAGAAATTGCAAACGTCGATCAATTGCTCAGAGATGAAAAGTGCCAGCACTGAAAGCTCTTGCTAGCCAGCACCCTTCCTTGGAAGCGCTTTCACAGGCGCAGCAACACTGGGGCTTTGCGCTTCTCTAGCCACCAAACGTCACGGTCCTTCTCTTTCCGTCTCGTAGACACGAGCTGAGAAATTGCAAACGTCGAGCAATTGCTCAGAGATGAAAAGTGCCAGCACTGAAAGCTGTTGCTAGCCAGCACCCTTCCTTGGAAGCGCTTTTGTAGGCCTAAGAACACTGGGGCTCTGGGCTTCTCTAGCCACCTCATCTTCTGCTCATCCTCTCGCGCACTCTAAAGAGAGCTCAGGTGAGAAATTGCAAACGTCGAGCAATTGCTCAGAGATGAAAAGTGCCAGCACTGAAAGCTGTTGCTAGCCAGCACCCTTCCTTGGAAGCGCTTTCACAGGCGCAGTAACACTGGGGCTTTGCGCTTCTCTAGCCATCAAAAGTCATGGTCACTATCTCTCCGTCTCGTAGACACGAGCTGAGAAATTGCAAACGTCGAGCAATTGCTCAGAGATGAAAAGTGCCAGCACTGAAAGCTGTTGCTAGCCAGCACCCTTCCTTGGAAGCGCTTTTGTAGGCCTAAGAACACTGGGGCTCTGGGCTTCTTTAGCCACCTAATCTTCTGCTCATCCTCTCGCGCACTCTAAAGAGAGCTCAGGTGAGAAATTGCAAACGTTGAGCAATTGCTCAGAGATGAAAAGTGCCAGCACTGAAAGCTCTTGCTAACCAGCACCCTTCCTTGGAAGCGCTTTCACAGGCGCAGCAACACTGGGGCTTTGCGCTTCTCTAGCCACCAAACGTCACGGTCCTTCTCTTTCCGTCTCCTAGACACGAGCTGAGAAATTGCAAACGTCGAGCAATTGCTCAGAGATGAAAAGTGCCAGCACTTAAAGCTGTTGCTAGCCAGCACCCTTCCTTGGAAGCGCTTTTGTAGGCCTAAGAACACTGGGGCTCTGGGCTTCTCTAGCCACCTCATCTTCTGCTCATCCTCTCGCGCACTCTAAAGAGAGCTCAGGTGAGAAATTGCAAACGTCGAGCAATTGCTCAGAGATGAAAAGTGCCAGCACTGAAAGCTCTTGCTAGCCAGCACCCTTCCTTGGAAGCGCTTTCACAGGCGCAGTAACACTGGGGCTTTGCGCTTCTCTAGCCACCAAACGTCACGGTCCTTCTCTTTCCGTCTCGTAGACACGAGCTGAGAAATTGCAAACGTCCAGCAATTGCTCAGAGATGAAAAGTGCCAGCACTGAAAGCTGTTGCTAGCCAGCACCCTTCCTTGGAAGCGCTTTTGTAGGCCTAAGAACACTGGGGCTCTGGGCTTCTCTAGCCACCTAATCTTCTGCTCATCCTCTCGCGCACTCTAAAGAGAGCTCAGGTGAGAAATTGCAAACGTCGAGCAATTGCTCAGAGATGAAAAGTGCCAGCACTGAAAGCTGTTGCTAGCCAGCACCCTTCCTTGGAAGCGCTTTCACAGGCGCAGTAACACTGGGGCTTTGCGCTTCTCTAGCCATCAAAAGTCATGGTCACTATCTCTCCGTCTCGTAGACACGAGCTGAGAAATTGCAAACGTCGAGCAATTGCTCAGAGATGAAAAGTGCCAGCACTGAAAGCTGTTGCTAGCCAGCACCCTTCCTTGGAAGCGCTTTTGTAGGCCTAAGAAGACTGGGGCTCTGGGCTTCTTTAGCCACCTAATCTTCTGCTCATCCTCTCGCGCACTCTAAAGAGAGCTCAGGTGAGAAATTGCAAACGTCGAGCAATTGCTCAGAGATGAAAAGTGCCAGCACTGAAAGCTCTTGCTAACCAGCACCCTTCCTTGGAAGCGCTTTCACAGGCGCAGCAACACTGGGGCTTTGCGCTTCTCTAGCCACCAAACGTCACGGTCCTTCTCTTTCCGTCTCGTAGACACGAGCTGAGAAATTGCAAACGTCGAGCAATTGCTCAGAGATGAAAAGTGCCAGCACTGAAAGCTGTTGCTAGCCAGCACCCTTCCTTGGAAGCGCTTTTGTAGCCCTTAGAACACTGGGGCTCTGGGCTTCTCTAGCCACCTCATCTTCTGCTCATCCTCTCGCGCACTCTAAAGAGAGCTCAGGTGAGAAATTGCAAACGTCGAGCAATTGCTCAGAGATGAAAAGTGCCAGCACTGAAAGCTCTTGCTAGCCAGCACCCTTCCTTGGAAGCGCTTTCACAGGCGCAGTAACACTGGGGCTTTGCGCTTCTCTAGCCACCAAACGTCACGGTCCTTCTCTTTCCGTCTCGTAGACACGAGCTGAGAAATTGCAAACGTCCAGCAATTGCTCAGAGATGAAAAGTGCCAGCACTGAAAGCTGTTGCTAGCCAGCACCCTTCCTTGGAAGCGCTTTTGTAGGCCTAAGAACACTGGGGCTCTGGGCTTCTCTAGCCACCTAATCTTCTGCTCATCCTCTCGCGCACTCTAAAGAGAGCTCAGGTGAGAAATTGCAAACGTCGAGCAATTGCTCAGAGATGAAAAGTGCCAGCACTGAAAGCTGTTGCTAGCCAGCACCCTTCCTTGGAAGCGCTTTCACAGGCGCAGTAACACTGGGGCTTTGCGCTTCTCTAGCCATCAAAAGTCATGGTCACTATCTCTCCGTCTCGTAGACACGAGCTGAGAAATTGCAAACGTCGAGCAATTGCTCAGAGAGGAAAAGTGCCAGCACTGAAAGCTGTTGCTAGCCAGCACCCTTCCTTGGAAGCGCTTTTGTAGGCCTAAGAACACTGGGGCTCTGGGCTTCTTTAGCCACCTAATCTTCTGCTCATCCTCTCGCGCACTCTAAAGAGAGCTCAGGTGAGAAATTGCAAACGTCGAGCAATTGCTCAGAGATGAAAAGTGCCAGCACTGAAAGCTCTTGCTAACCAGCACCCTTCCTTGGAAGCGCTTTCACAGGCGCAGCAACACTGGGGCTTTGCGCTTCTCTACCCACCAAACGTCACGGTCCTTCTCTTTCCGTCTCGTAGACACGAGCTGAGAAATTGCAAACGTCGAGCAATTGCTCAGAGATGAAAAGTGCCAGCACTGAAAGCTGTTGCTAGCCAGCACCCTTCCTTGGAAGCGCTTTTGTAGGCCTAAGAACACTGGGGCTCTGGGCTTCTCTAGCCACCTAATCTTCTGCTCATCCTCTCGCGCACTCTAAAGAGAGCTCAGGTGAGAAATTGCAAACGTCCAGCAATTGCTCAGAGATGAAAAGTGCCAGCACTGAAAGCTCTTGCTAACCAGCACCCTTCCTTGGAAGCGCTTTCACAGGCGCAGCAACACTGGGGCTTTGCGCTTCTCTACGCACCAAACGTCACGGTCACTATCTCTCCGTCTCGTAGACACGAGCTGAGAAATTGCAAACGTCCAGCAATTGCTCAGAGATGAAAAGTGCCAGCACTGAAAGCTCTTGCTAGCCAGCACCCTTCCTTGGAAGCGCTTTCACAGGCGCAGCAACACTGGGGCTTTGCGCTTCTCTACCCACCAAACGTCACGGTCCTTCTCTTTCCGTCTCGTAGACACGAGCTGAGAAATTGCAAACGTCGAGCAATTGCTCAGAGATGAAAAGTGCCAGCACTGAAAGCTGTTGCTAGCCAGCACCCTTCCTTGGAAGCGCTTTTGTAGGCCTAAGAACACTGGGGCTCTGGGCTTCTTTAGCCACCTAATCTTCTTCTCATCCTCTCGCGCACTCTAAAGAGAGCTCAGGTGAGAAATTGCAAACGTCGAGCAATTGCTCAGAGATGAAAAGTGCCAGCACTGAAAGCTGTTGCTAGCCAGCACCCTTCCTTGGAAGCGCTTTCACAGGCACAGCAACACTGGGGCTTTGCGCTTCTCTACTCACCAAACGTCACGGTCCTTCTCTTTCCGTCTCGTAGACACGAGCTGAGAAATTGCAAACGTCGATCAATTGCTCAGAGAGGAAAAGTGCCAGCACTGAAAGCTCTTGCTAGCCAGCACCCTTCCTTGGAAGCGCTTTCACAGGCGCAGCAACACTGGGGCTTTGCGCTTCTCTACCCACCAAACGTCACGGTCCTTCTCTTTCCGTCTCGTAGACACGAGCTGAGAAATTGCAAACGTCGAGCAATTGCTCAGAGATGAAAAGTGCCAGCACTGAAAGCTGTTGCTAGCCAGCACCCTTCCTTGGAAGCGCTTTTGTAGGCCTAAGAACACTGGGGCTCTGGGCTTCTCTAGCCACCTCATCTTCTGCTCATCCTCTCGCGCACTCTAAAGAGAGCTCAGGTGAGAAATTGCAAACGTCGAGCAATTGCTCAGAGATGAAAAGTGCCAGCACTGAAAGCTGTTGCTCGCCAGCACCCTTCCTTGGAAGCACTTTCACAGGCGCAGCAACACTGGGGCTTTGCGCTTCTCTAGCCACCAAACGTCACGGTCCTTCTCTTTCCGTCTCGTAGACACGAGCTGAGAAATTGCAAACGTCGAGCAATTGCTCAGAGATGAAAAGTGCCAGCACTGAAAGCTGTTGCTAGCCAGCACCCTTCCTTGGAAGCGCTTTTGTAGGCCTAAGAACACTGGGGCTTTGGGCTTCTCTAGCCACCTCATCTTCTGCTCATTCTCTCGCGCACTCTAAAGAGAGCTCAGGGGAGAAATTGCAAACGTCGAGCAATTGCTCAGAGATGAAAAGTGCCAGCACTGAAAGCTGTTGCTAGCCAGCCCCCTTCCTTGGAAGCGCTTTCACAGGCGCAGTAACACTGGGGCTTTGCGCTTCTCTAGCCATCAAAAGTCATGGTCACTATCTCTCCGTCTCGTAGACACGAGCTGAGAAATTGCAAACGTCGAGCAATTGCTCAGAGATGAAAAGTGCCAGCACTGAAAGCTGTTGCTAGCCAGCACCCTTCCTTGGAAGCGCTTTTGTAGGCCTAAGAACACTGGGGCTCTGGGCTTCTCTAGCCACCTAATCTTCTGCTCATCCTCTCGCGCACTCTAAAGAGAGCTCAGGTGAGAAATTGCAAACGTCGAGCAATTGCTCAGAGATGAAAAGTGCCAGCACTGAAAGCTCTTGCTAACCAGCACCCTTCCTTGGAAGCGCTTTCACAGGCGCAGTAACACTGGGGCTTTGTGCTTCTCTAGCCACCAAACGTCACGGTCCTTCTCTTTCTGTCTCGTAGACACGAGCTGAGAAATTGCAAACGTCGATCAATTGCTCAGAGATGAAAAGTGCCAGCACTGAAAGCTCTTGCTAGCCAGCACCCTTCCTTGGAAGCGCTTTCACAGGCGCAGCAACACTGGGGCTTTGCGCTTCTCTAGCCACCAAACGTCACGGTCCTTCTCTTTCCGTCTCGTAGACACGAGCTGAGAAATTGCAAACGTCGAGCAATTGCTCAGAGATGAAAAGTGCCAGCACTGAAAGCTGTTGCTAGCCAGCACTCTTCCTTGGAAGCGCTTTCACAGGCGCAGTAACACTGGGGCTTTGCGCTTCTCTAGCCATCAAAAGTCATGGTCACTATCTCTCCGTCTCGTAGACACGAGCTGAGAAATTGCAAACGTCGAGCAATTGCTCAGAGATGAAAAGTGCCAGCACTGAAAGCTGTTGCTAGCCAGCACCCTTCCTTGGAAGCGCTTTTGTAGGCCTAAGATGACTGGGGCTCTGGGCTTCTTTAGCCACCTAATCTTCTGCTCATCCTCTCACGCACTCTAAAGAGAGCTCAGGTGAGAAATTGCAAACGTCGATCAATTGCTCAGAGATGAAAAGTGCCAGCACTGAAAGCTGTTGCTAGCCAGCACCCTTCCTTGGAAGCGCTTTCACAGGCGCAGCAACACTGGGGCTTTGCGCTTCTCTAGCCACCAAACGTCACGGTCCTTCTCTTTCCATCTCCTAGACACGAGCTGAGAAATTGCAAACGTCGAGCAATTGCTCAGAGATGAAAAGTGCCAGCACTGAAAGCTCTTGCTAGCCAGCACCCTTCCTTGGAAGCGCTTTTGTAGGCCTAAGAACACTGGGGCTCTGGGCTTCTCTAGCCACCTCATCTTCTGCTCATCCTCTCGCGCACTCTAAAGAGAGCTCAGGTGAGAAATTGCAAACGTCGAGCAATTGCTCAGAGATGAAAAGTGCCAGCACTGAAAGCTGTTGCTAGCCAGCACCCTTCCTTGGAAGCGCTTTCACAGGCGCAGCAACACTGGGGCTTTGCGCTTCTCTACGCACCAAACGTCACGGTCCTTCTCTTTCCGTCTCGTAGACACGAGCTGAGAAATTGCAAACGTCGAGCAATTGCTCAGAGATGAAAAGTGCCAGCACTGAAAGCTGTTGCTAGCCAGCACCCTTCCTTGGAAGCGCTTTCACAGGCGCAGTAACACTGGGGCTTTGCGCTTCTCTACCCACCAAACGTCACGGTCCTTCTCTTTCCGTCTCGTAGACACGAGCTGAGAAGTTGCAAACGTCGAGCAATTGCTCAGAGATGAAAAGTGCCAGCACTGAAAGCTGTTGCTAGCCAGCACCCTTCCTTGGAAGCACTTTTGTAGGCCTAAGAACACTGGGGCTCTGGGCTTCTCTAGCCACCTAATCTTCTGCTCATCCTCTCGCGCACTCTAAAGAGAGCTCAGGTGAGAAATTGCAAACGTCGAGCAATTGCTCAGAGATGAAAAGTGCCAGCACTGAAAGCTGTTGCTAGCCAGCACCCTTCCTTGGAAGCGCTTTCACAGGCGCAGCAACACTGGGGCTTTGCGCTTCTCTAGCCACCAAACGTCACGGTCACTATCTCTCCGTCTCGTAGACACGAGCTGAGAAATTGCAAACGTCGAGCAATTGCTCAGAGATGAAAAGTGCCAGCACTGAAAGCTGTTGCTAGCCAGCACCCTTCCTTGGAAGCGCTTTTGTAGGCCTAAGAACACTGGGGCTCTGGGCTTCTCTAGCCACCTCATCTTCTGCTCATCCTCTCGCGCAGTCTAAAGAGAGCTCAGGTGAGAAATTGCAAACGTCGAGCAATTGCTCAGAGATGAAAAGTGCCAGCACTGAAAGCTGTTGCTAGCCAGCACCCTTCCTTGGAAGCGCTTTCACAGGCGCAGTAACACTGGGGCTTTGCGCTTCTCTACCCACCAAACGTCACGGTCCTTCTCTTTCCGTCTCGTAGACACGAGCTGAGAAATTGCAAACGTCGAGCAATTGCTCAGAGATGAAAAGTGCCAGCACTGAAAGCTGTTGCTAGCCAGCACCCTTCCTTGGAAGCGCTTTTGTAGGCCTAAGAACACTGGGGCTCTGGGCTTCTCTAGCCACCTCATCTTCTGCTCATCCTCTCGCGCACTCTAAAGAGAGCTCAGGTGAGAAATTGCAAACGTCCAGCAATTGCTCAGAGATGAAAAGTGCCAGCACTGAAAGCTGTTGCTAGCCAGCACCCTTCCTTGGAAGCGCTTTCACAGGCGCAGTAACACTGGGGCTTTGCGCTTCTCTAGCCATCAAAAGTCATGGTCACTATCTCTCCGTCTCATAGACACGAGCTGAGAAATTGCAAACGTCGAGCAATTGCTCAGAGATGAAAAGTGCCAGCACTGAAAGCTGTTGCTAGCCAGCACCCTTCCTTGGAAGCGCTTTTGTAGGCCTAAGAACACTGGGGCTCTGGGCTTCTTTAGCCACCTCATCTTCTGCTCATCCTCTTGCGCACTCTAAAGAGAGCTCAGGTGAGAAATTGCAAACGTCGAGCAATTGCTCAGAGATGAAAAGTGCCAGCACTGAAAGCTCTTGCTAACCAGCACCCTTCCTTGGAAGCGCTTTCACAGGCGCAGTAACACTGGGGCTTTGTGCTTCTCTAGCCACCAAACGTCACGGTCCTTCTCTTTCCGTCTCGTAGACACGAGCTGAGAAATTGCAAACGTCGATCAATTGCTCAGAGATGAAAAGTGCCAGCACTGAAAGCTCTTGCTAGCCAGCACCCTTCCTTGGAAGCGCTTTCACAGGCGCAGCAACACTGGGGCTTTGCGCTTCTCTAGCCACCAAACGTCACGGTCCTTCTCTTTCCGTCTCGTAGACACGAGCTGAGAAATTGCAAACGTCGAGCAATTGCTCAGAGATGAAAAGTGCCAGCACTGAAAGCTGTTGCTAGCCAGCACCCTTCCTTGGAAGCGCTTTTGTAGGCCTAAGAACAGTGGGGCTCTGGGCTTCTCTAGCCACCTAATCTTCTGCTCATCCTCTCGCGCACTCTAAAGAGAGCTCAGGTGAGAAATTGCAAACGTCGAGCAATTGCTCAGAGATGAAAAGTGCCAGCACTGAAAGCTGTTGCTAGCCAGCACTCTTCCTTGGAAGCGCTTTCACAGGCGCAGTAACACTGGGGCTTTGCGCTTCTCTAGCCATCAAAAGTCATGGTCACTATCTCTCCGTCTCGTAGACACGAGCTGAGAAATTGCAAACGTCGAGCAATTGCTCAGAGATGAAAAGTGCCAGCACTGAAAGCTGTTGCTAGCCAGCACCCTTCCTTGGAAGCGCTTTTGTAGGCCTAAGATGACTGGGGCTCTGGGCTTCTTTAGCCACCTAATCTTCTGCTCATCGTCTCACGCACTCTAAAGAGAGCTCAGGTGAGAAATTGCAAACGTCGATCAATTGCTCAGAGATGAAAAGTGCCAGCACTGAAAGCTCTTGCTAACCAGCACCCTTCCTTGGAAGCGCTTTCACAGGCGCAGCAACACTGGGGCTTTGCGCTTCTCTAGCCACCAAACGTCACGGTCCTTCTCTTTCCATCTCCTAGACACGAGCTGAGAAATTGCAAACGTCGAGCAATTGCTCAGAGATGAAAAGTGCCAGCACTGAAAGCTGTTGCTAGCCAGCACCCTTCCTTGGAAGCGCTTTTGTAGGCCTAAGAACACTGGGGCTCTGGGCTTCTCTAGCCACCTCATCTTCTGCTCATCCTCTCGCGCACTCTAAAGAGAGCTCAGGTGAGAAATTGCAAACGTCGAGCAATTGCTCAGAGATGAAAAGTGCCAGCACTGAAAGCTGTTGCTAGCCAGCACCCTTCCTTGGAAGCGCTTTCACAGGCGCAGCAACACTGGGGCTTTGCGCTTCTCTACGCACCAAACGTCACGGTCCTTCTCTTTCCGTCTCGTAGACACGAGCTGAGAAATTGCAAACGTCGAGCAATTGCTCAGAGATGAAAAGTGCCAGCACTGAAAGCTGTTGCTAGCCAGCACCCTTCCTTGGAAGCGCTTTCACAGGCGCAGTAACACTGGGGCTTTGCGCTTCTCTAGCCACCAAACGTCACGGTCCTTCTCTTTCCGTCTCGTAGACACGAGCTGAGAAATTGCAAACGTCGAGCAATTGCTCAGAGATGAAAAGTGCCAGCACTGAAAGCTGTTGCTAGCCAGCACCCTTCCTTGGAAGCACTTTCACAGGCGCAGCAACACTGGGGCTTTGCGCTTCTCTAGCCACCAAACGTCACGGTCACTATCTCTCCGTCTCGTAGACACGAGCTGAGAAATTGCAAACGTCGAGCAATTGCTCAGAGATGAAAAGTGCCAGCACTGAAAGCTGTTGCTAGCCAGCACCCTTCCTTGGAAGCGCTTTTGTAGGCCTAAGAACACTGGGGCTCTGGGCTTCTCTAGCCACTTAATCTTCTGCTCATCCTCTCGCGCACTCTAAAGAGAGCTCAGGTGAGAAATTGCAAACGTCGAGCAATTGCTCAGAGATGAAAAGTGCCAGCACTGAAAGCTCTTGCTAACCAGCACCCTTCCTTGGAAGCGCTTTCACAGGCGCAGCAACACTGGGGCTTTGCGCTTCTCTAGCCACCAAACGTCACGGTCACTATCTCTCCGTCTCGTAGACACGAGCTGAGAAATTGCAAACGTCGAGCAATTGCTCAGAGATGAAAAGTGCCAGCACTGAAAGCTGTTGCTAGCCAGCACCCTTCCTTGGAAGCGCTTTTGTAGGCCTAAGAACACTGGGGCTCTGGGCTTCTCTAGCCACCTCATCTTCTGCTCATCCTCTCGCGCACTCTAAAGAGAGCTCAGGTGAGAAATTGCAAACGTCGAGCAATTGCTCAGAGATGAAAAGTGCCAGCACTGAAAGCTCTTGCTAGCCAGCACCCTTCCTTGGAAGCGCTTTCACAGGCGCAGTAACACTGGGGCTTTGCGCTTCTCTACCCACCAAACGTCACGGTCCTTCTCTTTCCGTCTCGTAGACACGAGCTGAGAAATTGCAAACGTCGAGCAATTGCTCAGAGATGAAAAGTGCCAGCACTGAAAGCTGTTGCTAGCCAGCACCCTTCCTTGGAAGCGCTTTTGTAGGCCTAAGAACACTGGGGCTCTGGGCTTCTCTAGCCACCTAATCTTCTGCTCATCCTCTCGCGCACTCTAAAGAGAGCTCAGGTGAGAAATTGCAAACGTCCAGCAATTGCTCAGAGATGAAAAGTGCCAGCACTGAAAGCTGTTGCTAGCCAGCACCCTTCCTTGGAAGCGCTTTCACAGGCGCAGTAACACTGGGGCTTTGCGCTTCTCTAGCCATCAAAAGTCATGGTCACTATCTCTCCGTCTCATAGACACGAGCTGAGAAATTGCAAACGTCGAGCAATTGCTCAGAGATGAAAAGTGCCAGCACTGAAAGCTGTTGCTAGCCAGCACCCTTCCTTGGAAGCGCTTTTGTAGGCCTAAGAACACTGGGGCTCTGGGCTTCTTTAGCCACCTCATCTTCTGCTCATCCTCTCGCGCACTCTAAAGAGAGCTCAGGTGAGAAATTGCAAACGTCCAGCAATTGCTCAGAGATGAAAAGTGCCAGCACTGAAAGCTCTTGCTAACCAGCACCCTTCCTTGGAAGCGCTTTCACAGGCGCAGCAACACTGGGGCTTTGCGCTTCTCTAGCCACCAAACGTCACGGTCCTTCTCTTTCCGTCTCGTAGACACGAGCTGAGAAATTGCAAACGTCCAGCAATTGCTCAGAGATGAAAAGTGCCAGCACTGAAAGCTGTTGCTAGCCAGCACCCTTCCTTGGAAGCGCTTTTGTAGGCCTAAGAACACTGGGGCTCTGGGCTTCTCTAGCCACCTCATCTTCTGCTCATCCTCTCGCGCACTCTAAAGAGAGCTCAGGTGAGAAATTGCAAACGTCGAGCAATTGCTCAGAGATGAAAAGTGCCAGCACTGAAAGCTCTTGCTAACCAGCACCCTTCCTTGGAAGCGCTTTCACAGGCGCAGTAACACTGGGGCTTTGTGCTTCTCTAGCCACCAAACGTCACGGTCCTTCTCTTTCTGTCTCGTAGACACGAGCTGAGAAATTGCAAACGTCGAGCAATTGCTCAGAGATGAAAAGTGCCAGCACTGAAAGCTGTTGCTAGCCAGCACCCTTCCTTGGAAGCGCTTTTGTAGGCCTAAGAACACTGGGGCTCTGGGCTTCTCTAGCCACCTCATCTTCTGCTCATCCTCTCGCGCACTCTAAAGAGAGCTCAGGGGAGAAATTGCAAACGTCGAGCAATTGCTCAGAGATGAAAAGTGCCAGCACTGAAAGCTGTTGCTAGCCAGCACCCTTCCTTGGAAGCGCTTTTGTAGGCCTAAGAACACTGGGGCTCTGGGCTTCTCTAGCCACTTAATCTTCTGCTCATCCTCTCGCGCACTCTAAAGAGAGCTCAGGTGAGAAATTGCAAACGTCGAGCAATTGCTCAGAGATGAAAAGTGCCAGCACTGAAAGCTCTTGCTAACCAGCACCCTTCCTTGGAAGCGCTTTCACAGGCGCAGCAACACTGGGGCTTTGCGCTTCTCTAGCCACCAAACGTCACGGTCACTATCTCTCCGTCTCGTAGACACGAGCTGAGAAATTGCAAACGTCGAGCAATTGCTCAGAGATGAAAAGTGCCAGCACTGAAAGCTGTTGCTAGCCAGCACCCTTCCTTGGAAGCGCTTTTGTAGGCCTAAGAACACTGGGGCTCTGGGCTTCTCTAGCCACCTCATCTTCTGCTCATCCTCTCGCGCACTCTAAAGAGAGCTCAGGTGAGAAATTGCAAACGTCGAGCAATTGCTCAGAGATGAAAAGTGCCAGCACTGAAAGCTCTTGCTAGCCAGCACCCTTCCTTGGAAGCGCTTTCACAGGCGCAGTAACACTGGGGCTTTGCGCTTCTCTACCCACCAAACGTCACGGTCCTTCTCTTTCCGTCTCGTAGACACGAGCTGAGAAATTGCAAACGTCGAGCAATTGCTCAGAGATGAAAAGTGCCAGCACTGAAAGCTGTTGCTAGCCAGCACCCTTCCTTGGAAGCGCTTTTGTAGGCCTAAGAACACTGGGGCTCTGGGCTTCTCTAGCCACCTAATCTTCTGCTCATCCTCTCGCGCACTCTAAAGAGAGCTCAGGTGAGAAATTGCAAACGTCCAGCAATTGCTCAGAGATGAAAAGTGCCAGCACTGAAAGCTGTTGCTAGCCAGCACCCTTCCTTGGAAGCGCTTTCACAGGCGCAGTAACACTGGGGCTTTGCGCTTCTCTAGCCATCAAAAGTCATGGTCACTATCTCTCCGTCTCGTAGACACGAGCTGAGAAATTGCAAACGTCGAGCAATTGCTCAGAGATGAAAAGTGCCAGCACTGAAAGCTGTTGCTAGCCAGCACCCTTCCTTGGAAGCGCTTTTGTAGGCCTAAGAACACTGGGGCTCTGGGCTTCTTTAGCCACCTCATCTTCTGCTCATCCTCTCGCGCACTCTAAAGAGAGCTCAGGTGAGAAATTGCAAACGTCCAGCAATTGCTCAGAGATGAAAAGTGCCAGCACTGAAAGCTCTTGCTAACCAGCACCCTTCCTTGGAAGCGCTTTCACAGGCGCAGCAACACTGGGGCTTTGCGCTTCTCTAGCCACCAAACGTCACGGTCCTTCTCTTTCCGTCTCGTAGACACGAGCTGAGAAATTGCAAACGTCCAGCAATTGCTCAGAGATGAAAAGTGCCAGCACTGAAAGCTGTTGCTAGCCAGCACCCTTCCTTGGAAGCGCTTTTGTAGGCCTAAGAACACTGGGGCTCTGGGCTTCTCTAGCCACCTCATCTTCTGCTCATCCTCTCGCGCACTCTAAAGAGAGCTCAGGTGAGAAATTGCAAACGTCGAGCAATTGCTCAGAGATGAAAAGTGCCAGCACTGAAAGCTCTTGCTAACCAGCACCCTTCCTTGGAAGCGCTTTCACAGGCGCAGTAACACTGGGGCTTTGTGCTTCTCTAGCCACCAAACGTCACGGTCCTTCTCTTTCTGTCTCGTAGACACGAGCTGAGAAATTGCAAACGTCGAGCAATTGCTCAGAGATGAAAAGTGCCAGCACTGAAAGCTGTTGCTAGCCAGCACCCTTCCTTGGAAGCGCTTTTGTAGGCCTAAGAACACTGGGGCTCTGGGCTTCTCTAGGCACCTCATCTTCTGCTCATCCTCTCGCGCACTCTAAAGAGAGCTCAGGTGAGAAATTGCAAACGTCGAGCAATTGCTCAGAGATGAAAAGTGCCAGCACTGAAAGCTGTTGCTAGCCAGCACCCTTCCTTGGAAGCGCTTTCACAGGCGCAGTAACACTGGGGCTTTGCGCTTCTCTAGCCATCAAAAGTCATGGTCACTATCTCTCCGTCTCGTAGACACGAGCTGAGAAATTGCAAACGTCGAGCAATTGCTCAGAGATGAAAAGTGCCAGCACTGAAAGCTGTTGCTAGCCAGCACCCTTCCTTGGAAGCGCTTTTGTAGGCCTAAGAACACTGGGGCTCTGGGCTTCTCTAGCCACCTCATCTTCTGCTCATCCTCTCGCGCACTCTAAAGAGAGCTCAGGTGAGAAATTGCAAACGTCGAGCAATTGCTCAGAGATGAAAAGTGCCAGCACTGAAAGCTCTTGCTAGCCAGCACCCTTCCTTGGAAGCGCTTTCACAGGCGCAGCAACACTGGGGCTTTGCGCTTCTCTAGCCACCAAACGTCACGGTCCTTCTCTTTCCGTCTCGTAGACACGAGCTGAGAAATTGCAAACGTCGAGCAATTGCTCAGAGATGAAAAGCGCCAGCACTGAAAGCTGTTGCTAGCCAGCACCCTTCCTTGGAAGCGCTTTCACAGGCGCAGTAACACTGGGGCTTTGCGCTTCTCTAGCCACCAAACGTCACGGTCACTATCTCTCCGTCTCGTAGACACGAGCTGAGAAATTGCAAACGTCGAGCAATTGCTCAGAGAGGAAAAGTGCCAGCACTGAAAGCTGTTGCTAGCCAGCACCCTTCCTTGGAAGCGCTTTTGTAGGCCTAAGCACACTGGGGCTCTGGGCTTCTTTAGCCACCTCATCTTCTGCTCATCCTCTCGCGCACTCTGAAGAGAGCTCAGGTGAGAAATTGCAAACGTCGAGCAATTGCTCAGAGATGAAAAGTGCCAGCACTGAAAGCTGTTGCTAGCCAGCACCCTTCCTTGGAAGCGCTTTCACAGGCGCAGTAACACTGGGGCTTTGCGCTTCTCTAGCCACCAAACGTCACGGTCCTTCTCTTTCCGTCTCGTAGACACGAGCTGAGAAATTGCAAACGTCGATCAATTGCTCAGAGATGAAAAGTGCCAGCACTGAAAGCTGTTGCTAGCCAGCACCCTTCCTTGGAAGCGCTTTTGTAGGCCTAAGAACACTGGGGCTCTGGGCTTCTTTAGCCACCTCATCTGCTCATCCTCTCGCGCACTCTAAAGAGAGCTCAGGGGAGAAATTGCAAACGTCCAGCAATTGCTCAGAGATGAAAAGTGCCAGCACTGAAAGCTGTTGCTAGCCAGCACCCTTCCTTGGAAGCGCTTTCACAGGCGCAGCAACACTGGGGCTTTGCGCTTCTCTAGCCACCAAACGTCACGGTCCTTCTCTTTCCGTCTCGTAGACATGAGCTGAGAAATTGCAAACGTCGAGCAATTGCTCAGAGATGAAAAGTGCCAGCACTGAAAGCTGTTGCTAGCCAGCACCCTTCCTTGGAAGCGCTTTCACAGGCGCAGTAACACTGGGGCTTTGCGCTTCTCTAGCCACCAAACGTCACGGTCATTCTCTCTCCGTCTCGTAGACACGAGCTGAGAAATTGCAAACGTCGAGCAATTGCTCAGAGAGGAAAGGTGCCAGCACTGAAAGCTGTTGCTAGCCAGCACCCTTCCTTGGAAGCGCTTTTGTAGGCCTAAGAACACTGGGGCTCTGGGCTTCTCTAGCCACCTCATCTTCTGCTCATCCTCTCGCGCAGTCTAAAGAGAGCTCAGGTGAGAAATTGCAAACGTCGAGCAATTGCTCAGAGATGAAAAGTGCCAGCACTGAAAGCTCTTGCTAGCCAGCACCCTTCCTTGGAAGCGCTTTCACAGGCGCAGTAACACTGGGGCTTTGCGCTTCTCTAGCCACCAAACGTCACGGTCCTTCTCTTTCCGTCTCGTAGACACGAGCTGAGAAATTGCAAACGTCGAGCAATTGCTCAGAGATGAAAAGTGCCAGCACTGAAAGCTGTTGCTAGCCAGCACCCTTCCTTGGAAGCGCTTTTGTAGGCCTAAGAACACTGGGGCTCTGGGCTTCTCTAGACACCTAATCTTCTGCTCATCCTCTCGCGCACTCTGAAGAGAGCTCAGGTGAGAAATTGCAAACGTCGAGCAATTGCTCAGAGATGAAAAGTGCCAGCACTGAAAGCTGTTGCTAGCCAGCCCCCTTCCTTGGAAGCGCTTTCACAGGCGCAGTAACACTGGGGCTTTGCGCTTCTCTAGCCACCAAACGTCACGGTCACTATCTCTCCGTCTCGTAGACACGAGCTGAGAAATTGCAAACGTCGAGCAATTGCTCAGAGATGAAAAGTGCCAGCACTGAAAGCTGTTGCTAGCCAGCACCCTTCCTTGGAAGCGCTTTTGTAGGCCTAAGAACACTGGGGCTTTGCGCTTCTTTAGCCACCTAATCTTCTGCTCATCCTCTCGCGCACTCTAAAGAGAGCTCAGGTGAGAAATTGCAAACGTCGATCAATTGCTCAGAGATGAAAAGTGCCAGCACTGAAAGCTGTTGCTAGCCAGCACCCTTCCTTGGAAGCGCTTTCACCGGCGCAGTAACACTGGGGCTTTGCGCTTCTATATGCACCAAACGTCACGGTCCTTCTCTTTCCGTCTCGTAGACACGAGCGGAGAAATTGCAAACGTCGAGCAATTGCTCAGAGATGAAAAGTGCCAGCACTGAAAGCTCTTGCTAGCCAGCACCCTTCCTTGGAAGCGCTTTCACAGGCGCAGCAACACTGGGGCTTTGCGCTTCTCTACCCACCAAACGTCACGGTCCTTCTCTTTCCGTCTCGTAGACACGAGCTGAGAAATTGCAAACGTCCAGCAATTGCTCAGAGATGAAAAGTGCCAGCACTGAAAGCTGTTGCTAGCCAGCACCCTTCCTTGGAAGCGCTTTTGTAGGCCTAAGAACACTGGGGCTCTGGGCTTCTCTAGCCACCTCATCTTCTGCTCATCCTCTCGCGCACTCTAAAGAGAGCTCAGGTGAGAAATTGCAAACGTCGAGCAATTGCTCAGAGATGAAAAGTGCCAGCACTGAAAGCTGTTGCTAGCCAGCACCCTTCCTTGGAAGCGCTTTCACAGGCGCAGTAACACTGGGGCTTTGCGCTTCTCTAGCCATCAAAAGTCACGGTCACTATTTCTCCGTCTCGTAGACACGAGCTGAGAAATTGCAAACGTCGAGCAATTGCTCAGAGAGGAAAAGTGCCAGCACTGAAAGCTGTTGCTAGCCAGCACCCTTCCTTGGAAGCGCTTTCACAGGCACAGTAACACTGGGGCTTTGCGCTTCTCTACCCACCAAACGTCACGGTCACTATCTCTCCGTCTCGTAGACACGAGCTGAGAAATTGCAAACGTCGAGCAATTGCTCAGAGATGAAAAGTGCCAGCACTGGAAGCTGTTGCTAGCCAGCACCCTTCCTTGGAAGCGCTTTTGTAGGCCTAAGAACACTGGGGCTCTGGGCTTCTCTAGCCACCTCATCTTCTGCTCATCCTCTCGCGCACTCTAAAGAGAGCTCAGGTGAGAAATTGCAAACGTCGAGCAATTGCTCAGAGAGGAAAAGTGCCAGCACTGAAAGCTGTTGCTAGCCAGCACCCTTCCTTGGAAGCGCTTTCACAGGCGCAGTAACACTGGGGCTTTGCGCTTCTCTAGCCATCAAAAGTCACGGTCACTATTTCTCCGTCTCGTAGACACGAGCTGAGAAATTGCAAACGTCGAGCAATTGCTCAGAGAGGAAAAGTGCCAGCACTGAAAGCTGTTGCTAGCCAGCCCCCTTCCTTGGAAGCGCTTTTGTAGGCCTAAGAACACTGGGGCTCTGGGCTTCTCTAGCCACCTCATCTTCTGCTCATCCTCTCGCGCACTCTAAAGAGAGCTCAGGTGAGAAATTGCAAACGTCGAGTAATTGCTCAGAGATGAAAAGTGCCAGCACTGAAAGCTCTTGCTAACCAGCACCCTTCCTTGGAAGCGCTTTCACAGGCGCAGCAACACTGGGGCTTTGCGCTTCTCTAGCCACCAAACGTCACGGTCCTTCTCTTTCCGTCTCGTAGACACGAGCTGAGAAATTGCAAACGTCGAGCAATTGCTCAGAGATGAAAAGTGCCAGCACTGAAAGCTGTTGCTAGCCAGCACCCTTCCTTGGAAGCGCTTTCACAGGCGCAGTAACACTGGGGCTTTGCGCTTCTCTACCCACCAAACGTCACGGTCCTTCTATTTCCGTCTCGTAGACACGAGCTGAGAAATTGCAAACGTCGAGCAATTGCTCAGAGATGAAAAGTGCCAGCACTGAAAGCTGTTGCTAGCCAGCACCCTTCCTTGGAAGCACTTTCACAGGCGCAGCAACACTGCGGCTTTGCGCTTCTCTAGCCACCAAACGTCACAGTACTTCTCTTTCCGTCTCGTAGACACGAGCTGAGAAATTGCAAACGTCGAGCAATTGCTCAGAGATGAAAAGTGCCAGCACTGAAAGCTGTTGCTAGCCAGCACCCTTCCTTGGAAGCGCTTTTGTAGGCGTAAGAACACTGGGGCTCTGGGCTTCTCTAGCCACTTAATCTTCTGCTCATCCTCTCGCGCACTCTAAAGAGAGCTCAGGTGAGAAATTGCAAACGTCGAGCAATTGCTCAGAGATGAAAAGTGCCAGCACTGAAAGCTGTTGCTAGCCAGCACCCTTCCTTGGAAGCGCTTTCACAGGCGCAGTAACACTGGGGCTTTGCGCTTCTCTAGCCATCAAAAGTCATGGTCACTATCTCTCCGTCTCGTAGACACGAGCTGAGAAATTGCAAACGTCGAGCAATTGCTCAGAGATGAAAAGTGCCAGCACTGAAAGCTGTTGCTAGCCAGCACCCTTCCTTGGAAGCGCTTTTGTAGGCCTAAGAACACTGGGGCTCTGGGCTTCTCTAGACACCTAATCTTCTGCTCATCCTCTCGCGCACTCTAAAGAGAGCTCAGGTGAGAAATTGCAAACGTCGAGCAATTGCTCAGAGATGAAAAGTGCCAGCACTGAAAGCTGTTGCTAACTAGCACCCTTCCTTGGAAGCGCTTTCACAGGCGCAGCAACACTGGGGCTTTGCGCTTCTCTAGCCACCAAACGTCACAGTCCTTCTCTTTCCGTCTCATAGACACGAGCTGAGAAATTGCAAACGTCGAGCAATTGCTCAGAAATGAAAAGTGCCAGCACTGAAAGCTGTTGCTAGCCAGCACCCTTCCTTGGAAGTGCTTTTGTAGGCCTAAGAACAGTGGGGCTCTGGGCTTCTCTAGCCACCTCATCTTCTGCTCATCCTCTCGCGCACTCTAAAGAGAGCTCAGGTGAGAAATTGCAAACGTCGAGCAATTGCTCAGAGATGAAAAGTGCCAGCACTGAAAGCTGTTGCTAGCCAGCACCCTTCCTTGGAAGCACTTTCACAGGCGCAGCAACACTGGGGCTTTGCGCTTCTCTACCCACCAAACGTCACGGTCCTTCTCTTTCCGTCTCGTAGACACGAGCTGAGAAATTGCAAACGTCGAGCAATTGCTCAGAGATGAAAAGTGCCAGCACTGAAAGCTGTTGCTAGCCAGCACCCTTCCTTGGAAGCGCTTTCACAGGCGCAGTAACACTGGGGCTTTGCGCTTCTCTACCCATCAAAAGTCACGGTCCTTCTCTTTCCGTCTCGTAGACACGAGCTGAGAAATTGCAAACGTCGAGCAATTGCTCAGAGATGAAAAGTGCCAGCACTGAAAGCTGTTGCTAGCCAGCACCCTTCCTTGGAAGCACTTTCACAGGCGCAGCAACACTGGGGCTTTGCGCTTCTCTAGCCACCAAACGTCACGGTCATTCTCTTTCCGTCTCGTAGACACGAGCTGAGAAATTGCAAACGTCGAGCAATTGCTCAGAGATGAAAAGTGCCAGCACTGAAAGCTGTTGCTAGCCAGCACCCTTCCTTGGAAGCGCTTTCACAGGCGCAGCAACACTGGGGCTTTGCGCTTCTCTAGCCACCAAACGTCACGGTCCTTCTCTTTCCGTCTCGTAGACACGAGCTGAGAAATTGCAAACGTCGAGCAATTGCTCAGAGATGAAAAGTGCCAGCACTGAAAGCTGTTGCTAGCCAGCACCCTTCCTTGGAAGCGCTTTTGTAGGCCTAAGAACACTGGGGCTCTGGGCTTCTTTAGCCACCTAATCTTCTGCTCATCCTCTCGCGCACTCTAAAGAGAGCTCAGGTGAGAAATTGCAAACGTCGAGCAATTGCTCAGAGATGAAAAGTGCCAGCACTGAAAGCTCTTGCTAACCAGCACCCTTCCTTGGAAGCGCTTTCACAGGCGCAGCAACACTGGGGCTTTGCGCTTCTCTAGCCACCAAACGTCACGGTCCTTCTCTTTCTGTCTCGTAGACACGAGCTGAGAAATTGCAAACGTCGATCAATTGCTCAGAGATGAAAAGTGCCAGCACTGAAAGCTCTTGCTAGCCAGCACCCTTCCTTGGAAGCGCTTTCACAGGCGCAGCAACACTGGGGCTTTGCGCTTCTCTACCCACCAAACGTCACGGTCCTTCTCTTTCCGTCTCGTAGACACGAGCTGAGAAATTGCAAACGTCCAGCAATTGCTCAGAGATGAAAAGTGCCAGCACTGAAAGCTGTTGCTAGCCAGCACCCTTCCTTTGAAGCGCTTTTGTAGGCCTAAGAACACTGGGGCTCTGGGCTTCTTTAGCCACCTCATCTTCTGCTCGTCGTCTCGCGCACTCTAAAGAGAGCTCAGGTGAGAAATTGCAAACGTCGAGCAATTGCTCAGAGATGAAAAGTGCCAGCACTGAAAGCTGTTGCTAGCCAGCACCCTTCCTTGGAAGCGCTTTCACAGGCGCAGCAACACTGGGGCTTTGCGCTTCTCTACACACCAAACGTCACGGTCCTTCTCTTTCCGTCTCGTAGACACGAGCTGAGAAATTGCAAACGTCGAGCAATTGCTCAGAGATGAAAAGTGCCAGCACTGAAAGCTGTTGCTAGCCAGCACCCTTCCTTGGAAGCGCTTTTGTAGGCCTAAGAACACTGGGGCTCTGGGCTTCTCTAGCCACCTCATCTTCTGCTCATCCTCTCGCGCACTCTAAAGAGAGCTCAGGTGAGAAATTGCAAACGTCGAGCAATTGCTCAGAGATGAAAAGTGCCAGCACTGAAAGCTGTTGCTAGCCAGCACCCTTCCTTGGAAGCGCTTTCACAGGCGCAGTAACACTGGGGCTTTGCGCTTCTCTAGCCATCAAAAGTCACGGTCACTATCTCTCCGTCTCGTAGACACGAGCTGAGAAATTGCAAACGTCGAGCAATTGCTCAGAGATGAAAAGTGCCAGCACTGAAAGCTGTTGCTAGCCAGCACCCTTCCTTGCAAGCGCTTTTGTAGCCCTTAGAACACTGGGGCTCTGGGCTTCTTTAGCCACCTCATCTTCTGCTCATCCTCTCGCGCACTCTGAAGAGAGCTCAGGTGAGAAATTGCAAACGTCGAGCAATTGCTCAGAGAGGAAAAGTGCCAGCACTGAAAGCTCGTGCTAACCAGCACCCTTCCTTGGAAGCGCTTTCACAGGCGCAGTAACACTGGGGCTTTGCGCTTCTCTACCCACCAAACGTCACGGTCCTTCTTTTCCGTCTCGTAGACACGAGCTGAGAAATTGCAAACGTCAAGCAATTGCTCAGAGATGAAAAGTGCCAGCACTGAAAGCTGTTGCTAGCCAGCACCCTTCCTTGGAAGCGCTTTTGTAGGCCTAAGAACACTGGGGCTCTGGGCTTCTCTAGCCACCTCATCTTCTGCTCATCCTCTCGCGCACTCTAAAGAGAGCTCAGGTGAGAAATTGCAAACGTCGAGCAATTGCTCAGAGATGAAAAGTGCCAGCACTGAAAGCTGTTGCTAGCCAGCACCCTTCCTTGGAAGCGCTTTCACAGGCGCAGTAACACTGGGGCTTTGCGCTTCTCTAGCCATCAAAAGTCATGGTCACTATCTCTCCGTCTCGTAGACACGAGCTGAGAAATTGCAAACGTCGATCAATTGCTCAGAGATGAAAAGTGCCAGCACTGAAAGCTGTTGCTAGCCAGCACCCTTCCTTGGAAGCGCTTTTGTAGGCCTAAGAACACTGGGGCTCTGGGCTTCTCTAGACACCTAATCTTCTGCTCATCCTCTCGCGCACTCTAAAGAGAGCTCAGGTGAGAAATTGCAAACGTCGAGCAATTGCTCAGAGATGAAAAGTGCCAGCACTGAAAGCTGTTGCTAGCCAGCACCCTTCCTTGGAAGCGCTTTCACAGGCGCAGCAACACTGGGGCTTTGCGCTTCTCTAGCCACCAAACGTCACAGTCCTTCTCTTTCCGTCTCGCAGACACGAGCTGAGAAATTGCAAACGTCGAGCAATTGCTCAGAGATGAAAAGTGCCAGCACTGAAAGCTGTTGCTAGCCAGCACCCTTCCTTGGAAGCGCTTTCACAGGCGCAGTAACACTGGGGCTTTGCGCTTCTCTACCCATCAAAAGTCACGGTCCTTCTCTTTCCGTCTCGTAGACACGAGCTGAGAAATTGCAAACGTCAAGCAATTGCTCAGAGATGAAAAGTGCCAGCACTGAAAGCTGTTGCTAGCCAGCACCCTTCCTTGGAAGCGCTTTTGTAGGCCTAAGAACACTGGGGCTCTGGGCTTCTCTAGCCACCTCATCTTCTGCTCATCCTCTCGCGCACTCTAAAGAGAGCTCAGGTGAGAAATTGCAAACGTCGAGCAATTGCTCAGAGATGAAAAGTGCCAGCACTGAAAGCTGTTGCTAGCCAGCACCCTTCCTTGGAAGCGCTTTCACAGGCGCAGTAACACTGGGGCTTTGCGCTTCTCTAGCCATCAAAAGTCATGGTCACTATCTCTCCGTCTCGTAGACACGAGCTGAGAAATTGCAAACGTCGATCAATTGCTCAGAGATGAAAAGTGCCAGCACTGAAAGCTGTTGCTAGCCAGCACCCTTCCTTGGAAGCGCTTTTGTAGGCCTAAGAACACTGGGGCTCTGGGCTTCTCTAGACACCTAATCTTCTGCTCATCCTCTCGCGCACTCTAAAGAGAGCTCAGGTGAGAAATTGCAAACGTCGAGCAATTGCTCAGAGATGAAAAGTGCCAGCACTGAAAGCTGTTGCTAGCCAGCACCCTTCCTTGGAAGCGCTTTCACAGGCGCAGCAACACTGGGGCTTTGCGCTTCTCTAGCCACCAAACGTCACAGTCCTTCTCTTTCCGTCTCATAGACACGAGCTGAGAAATTGCAAACGTCGAGCAATTGCTCAGAGATGAAAAGTGCCAGCACTGAAAGCTGTTGCTAGCCAGCACCCTTCCTTGGAAGCGCTTTCACAGGCGCAGTAACACTGGGGCTTTGCGCTTCTCTACCCATCAAAAGTCACGGTCCTTCTCTTTCCGTCTCGTAGACACGAGCTGAGAAATTGCAAACGTCCAGCAATTGCTCAGAGATGAAAAGTGCCAGCACTGAAAGCTGTTGCTAGCCAGCACCCTTCCTTGGAAGCACTTTCACAGGCGCAGCAACACTGGGGCTTTGCGCTTCTCTAGCCACCAAACGTCACGGTCATTCTCTTTCCGTCTCGTAGACACGAGCTGAGAAATTGCAAACGTCGAGCAATTGCTCAGAGATGAAAAGTGCCAGCACTGAAAGCTGTTGCTAGCCAGCACCCTTCCTTGGAAGCGCTTTCACAGGCGCAGCAACACTGGGGCTTTGCGCTTCTCTAGCCACCAAACGTCACGGTCCTTCTCTTTCTGTCTCGTAGACACGAGCTGAGAAATTGCAAACGTCGAGCAATTGCTCAGAGATGAAAAGTGCCAGCACTGAAAGCTGTTGCTAGCCAGCACCCTTCCTTGGAAGCGCTTTTGTAGGCCTAAGAACACTGGGGCTCTGGGCTTCTCTAGACACCTAATCTTCTGCTCATCCTCTCGCGCACTCTAAAGAGAGCTCAGGTGAGAAATTGCAAACGTCGAGCAATTGCTCAGAGATGAAAAGTGCCAGCACTGAAAGCTGTTGCTAGCCAGCACCCTTCCTTGGAAGCGCTTTCACAGGCGCAGCAACACTGGGGCTTTGCGCTTCTCTAGCCACCAAACGTCACAGTCCTTCTCTTTCCGTCTCATAGACACGAGCTGAGAAATTGCAAACGTCGAGCAATTGCTCAGAGATGAAAAGTGCCAGCACTGAAAGCTGTTGCTAGCCAGCACCCTTCCTTGGAAGCGCTTTCACAGGCGCAGTAACACTGGGGCTTTGCGCTTCTCTACCCATCAAAAGTCACGGTCCTTCTCTTTCCGTCTCGTAGACACGAGCTGAGAAATTGCAAACGTCCAGCAATTGCTCAGAGATGAAAAGTGCCAGCACTGAAAGCTGTTGCTAGCCAGCACCCTTCCTTGGAAGCACTTTCACAGGCGCAGCAACACTGGGGCTTTGCGCTTCTCTAGCCACCAAACGTCACGGTCATTCTCTTTCCGTCTCGTAGACACGAGCTGAGAAATTGCAAACGTCGAGCAATTGCTCAGAGATGAAAAGTGCCAGCACTGAAAGCTGTTGCTAGCCAGCACCCTTCCTTGGAAGCGCTTTCACAGGCGCAGCAACACTGGGGCTTTGCGCTTCTCTAGCCACCAAACGTCACGGTCCTTCTCTTTCTGTCTCGTAGACACGAGCTGAGAAATTGCAAACGTCGAGCAATTGCTCAGAGATGAAAAGTGCCAGCACTGAAAGCTGTTGCTAGCCAGCACCCTTCCTTGGAAGCGCTTTTGTAGGCCTAAGAACACTGGGGCTCTGGGATTCTTTAGCCACCTAATCTTCTGCTCATCCTCTCGCGCACTCTAAAGAGAGCTCAGGTGAGAAATTGCAAACGTCGAGCAATTGCTCAGAGATGAAAAGTGCCAGCACTGAAAGCTCTTGCTAACCAGCACCCTTCCTTGGAAGCGCTTTCACAGGCGCAGCAACACTGGGGCTTTGCGCTTCTCTAGCCACCAAACGTCACGGTCCTTCTCTTTCTGTCTCGTAGACACGAGCTGAGAAATTGCAAACGTCGAGCAATTGCTCAGAGATGAAAAGTGCCAGCACTGAAAGCTGTTGCTAGCCAGCACCCTTCCTTGGAAGCGCTTTCACAGGCGCAGCAACACTGGGGCTTTGCGCTTCTCTACCCACCAAACGTCACGGTCCTTCTCTTTCCGTCTCGTAGACACGAGCTGAGAAATTGCAAACGTCCAGCAATTGCTCAGAGATGAAAAGTGCCAGCACTGAAAGCTCTTGCTAGCCAGCACCCTTCCTTGGAAGCGCTTTTGTAGGCCTAAGAACACTGGGGCTCTGGGCTTCTTTAGCCACCTCATCTTCTGCTCATCCTCTCGCGCACTCTAAAGAGAGCTCAGGTGAGAAATTGCAAACGTCGAGCAATTGCTCAGAGATGAAAAGTGCCAGCACTGAAAGCTGTTGCTAGCCAGCACCCTTCCTTGGAAGCGCTTTCACAGGCGCAGCAACACTGGGGCTTTGCGCTTCTCTACACACCAAACGTCACGGTCCTTCTCTTTCCGTCTCGTAGACACGAGCTGAGAAATTGCAAACGTCGAGCAATTGCTCAGAGATGAAAAGTGCCAGCACTGAAAGCTGTTGCTAGCCAGCACCCTTCCTTGGAAGCGCTTTTGTAGGCCTAAGAACACTGGGGCTCTGGGCTTCTCTAGCCACCTCATCTTCTGCTCATCCTCTCGCGCACTCTAAAGAGAGCTCAGGTGAGAAATTGCAAACGTCGAGCAATTGCTCAGAGATGAAAAGTGCCAGCACTGAAAGCTGTTGCTAGCCAGCACCCTTCCTTGGAAGCGCTTTCACAGGCGCAGTAACACTGGGGCTTTGCGCTTCTCTAGCCATCAAAAGTCACGGTCACTATCTCTCCGTCTCGTAGACACGAGCTGAGAAATTGCAAACGTCGAGCAATTGCTCAGAGATGAAAAGTGCCAGCACTGAAAGCTGTTGCTAGCCAGCACCCTTCCTTGCAAGCGCTTTTGTAGCCCTTAGAACACTGGGGCTCTGGGCTTCTCTAGACACCTCATCTTCTGCTCATCCTCTCGCGCACTCTGAAGAGAGCTCAGGTGAGAAATTGCAAACGTCGAGCAATTGCTCAGAGATGAAAAGTGCCAGCACTGAAAGCTCGTGCTAACCAGCACCCTTCCTTGGAAGCGCTTTCACAGGCGCAGTAACACTGGGGCTTTGCGCTTCTCTACCCACCAAACGTCACGGTCCTTCTTTTCCGTCTCGTAGACACGAGCTGAGAAATTGCAAACGTTGAGCAATTGCTCAGAGATGAAAAGTGCCAGCACTGAAAGCTGTTGCTAGCCAGCACCCTTCCTTGGAAGCGCTTTTGTAGGCCTAAGAACACTGGGGCTCTGGGCTTCTCTAGCCACCTCATCTTCTGCTCATCCTCTCGCGCACTCTAAAGAGAGCTCAGGTGAGAAATTGCAAACGTCCAGCAATTGCTCAGAGATGAAAAGTGCCAGCACTGAAAGCTGTTGCTAGCCAGCACCCTTCCTTGGAAGCGCTTTCACAGGCGCAGCAACACTGGGGCTTTGCGCTTCTCTACCCACCAAACGTCACGGTCATTCTCTTTCCGTCTCATAGACACGAGCTGAGAAATTGCAAACGTCGAGCAATTGCTCAGAGATGAAAAGTGCCAGCACTGAAAGCTGTTGCTAGCCAGCACCCTTCCTTGGAAGCGCTTTCACAGGCGCAGCAACACTGGGGCTTTGCGCTTCTCTAGCCACCAAACGTCACGGTCACTATCTCTCCGTCTCGTAGACACGAGCTGAGAAATTGCAAACGTCGAGCAATTGCTCAGAGAGGAAAAGTGCCAGCACTGAAAGCTCTTGCTAGCCAGCACCCTTCCTTGGAAGCGCTTTTGTAGGCCTAAGCACACTGGGGCTCTGGGCTTCTTTAGCCACCTCATCTTCTGCTCATCCTCTCGCGCACTCTAAAGAGAGCTCAGGGGAGAAATTGCAAACGTCGATCAATTGCTCAGAGAGGAAAAGTGCCAGCACTGAAAGCTGTTGCTAGCCAGCACCCTTCCTTGGAAGCGCTTTCACAGGCGCAGTAACACTGGGGCTTTGCGCTTCTCTAGCCATCAAAAGTCATGGTCACTATCTCTCCGTCTCGTAGACACGAGCTGAGAAATTGCAAACGTCGATCAATTGCTCAGAGATGAAAAGTGCCAGCACTGAAAGCTGTTGCTAGCCAGCACCCTTTCTTGGAAGCGCTTTTGTAGGCCTAAGAACACTGGGGCTCTGGGCTTCTCTAGACACCTAATCTTCTGCTCATCCTCTCGCGCACTCTAAAGAGAGCTCAGGTGAGAAATTGCAAACGTCGAGCAATTGCTCAGAGATGAAAAGTGCCAGCACTGAAAGCTGTTGCTAGCCAGCACCCTTCCTTGGAAGCGCTTTCACAGGCGCAGTAACACTGGGGCTTTGCGCTTCTCTACCCATCAAAAGTCACGGTCCTTCTCTTTCCGTCTCGTAGACACGAGCTGAGAAATTGCAAACGTCGAGCAATTGCTCAGAGATGAAAAGTGCCAGCACTGAAAGCTGTTGCTAGCCAGCACCCTTCCTTGGAAGCACTTTCACAGGCGCAGCAACACTGGGGCTTTGCGCTTCTCTAGCCACCAAACGTCACGGTCATTCTCTTTCCGTCTCGTAGACACGAGCTGAGAAATTGCAAACGTCGAGCAATTGCTCAGAGATGAAAAGTGCCAGCACTGAAAGCTGTTGCTAGCCAGCACCCTTCCTTGGAAGCGCTTTCACAGGCGCAGCAACACTGGGGCTTTGCGCTTCTCTAGCCACCAAACGTCACGGTCCTTCTCTTTCTGTCTCGTAGACACGAGCTGAGAAATTGCAAACGTCGAGCAATTGCTCAGAGATGAAAAGTGCCAGCACTGAAAGCTGTTGCTAGCCAGCACCCTTCCTTGGAAGCGCTTTTGTAGGCCTAAGAACACTGGGGCTCTGGGATTCTTTAGCCACCTAATCTTCTGCTCATCCTCTCGCGCACTCTAAAGAGAGCTCAGGTGAGAAATTGCAAACGTCGAGCAATTGCTCAGAGATGAAAAGTGCCAGCACTGAAAGCTCTTGCTAACCAGCACCCTTCCTTGGAAGCGCTTTCACAGGCGCAGCAACACTGGGGCTTTGCGCTTCTCTAGCCACCAAACGTCACGGTCCTTCTCTTTCTGTCTCGTAGACACGAGCTGAGAAATTGCAAACGTCGAGCAATTGCTCAGAGATGAAAAGTGCCAGCACTGAAAGCTGTTGCTAGCCAGCACCCTTCCTTGGAAGCGCTTTCACAGGCGCAGCAACACTGGGGCTTTGCGCTTCTCTACCCACCAAACGTCACGGTCCTTCTCTTTCCGTCTCGTAGACACGAGCTGAGAAATTGCAAACGTCCAGCAATTGCTCAGAGATGAAAAGTGCCAGCACTGAAAGCTGTTGCTAGCCAGCACCCTTCCTTGGAAGCGCTTTTGTAGGCCTAAGAACACTGGGGCTCTGGGCTTCTTTAGCCACCTCATCTTCTGCTCATCCTCTCGCGCACTCTAAAGAGAGCTCAGGTGAGAAATTGCAAACGTCGAGCAATTGCTCAGAGATGAAAAGTGCCAGCACTGAAAGCTGTTGCTAGCCAGCACCCTTCCTTGGAAGCGCTTTCACAGGCGCAGCAACACTGGGGCTTTGCGCTTCTCTACACACCAAACGTCACGGTCCTTCTCTTTCCGTCTCGTAGACACGAGCTGAGAAATTGCAAACGTCGAGCAATTGCTCAGAGATGAAAAGTGCCAGCACTGAAAGCTGTTGCTAGCCAGCACCCTTCCTTGGAAGCGCTTTTGTAGGCCTAAGAACACTGGGGCTCTGGGCTTCTCTAGCCACCTCATCTTCTGCTCATCCTCTCGCGCACTCTAAAGAGAGCTCAGGTGAGAAATTGCAAACGTCGAGCAATTGCTCAGAGATGAAAAGTGCCAGCACTGAAAGCTGTTGCTAGCCAGCACCCTTCCTTGGAAGCGCTTTCACAGGCGCAGTAACACTGGGGCTTTGCGCTTCTCTAGCCATCAAAAGTCACGGTCACTATCTCTCCGTCTCGTAGACACGAGCTGAGAAATTGCAAACGTCGAGCAATTGCTCAGAGATGAAAAGTGCCAGCACTGAAAGCTGTTGCTAGCCAGCACCCTTCCTTGCAAGCGCTTTTGTAGCCCTTAGAACACTGGGGCTCTGGGCTTCTCTAGACACCTCATCTTCTGCTCATCCTCTCGCGCACTCTGAAGAGAGCTCAGGTGAGAAATTGCAAACGTCGAGCAATTGCTCAGAGATGAAAAGTGCCAGCACTGAAAGCTCGTGCTAACCAGCACCCTTCCTTGGAAGCGCTTTCACAGGCGCAGTAACACTGGGGCTTTGCGCTTCTCTACCCACCAAACGTCACGGTCCTTCTTTTCCGTCTCGTAGACACGAGCTGAGAAATTGCAAACGTTGAGCAATTGCTCAGAGATGAAAAGTGCCAGCACTGAAAGCTGTTGCTAGCCAGCACCCTTCCTTGGAAGCGCTTTTGTAGGCCTAAGAACACTGGGGCTCTGGGCTTCTCTAGCCACCTCATCTTCTGCTCATCCTCTCGCGCACTCTAAAGAGAGCTCAGGTGAGAAATTGCAAACGTCCAGCAATTGCTCAGAGATGAAAAGTGCCAGCACTGAAAGCTGTTGCTAGCCAGCACCCTTCCTTGGAAGCGCTTTCACAGGCGCAGCAACACTGGGGCTTTGCGCTTCTCTACCCACCAAACGTCACGGTCATTCTCTTTCCGTCTCATAGACACGAGCTGAGAAATTGCAAACGTCGAGCAATTGCTCAGAGATGAAAAGTGCCAGCACTGAAAGCTGTTGCTAGCCAGCACCCTTCCTTGGAAGCGCTTTCACAGGCGCAGCAACACTGGGGCTTTGCGCTTCTCTAGCCACCAAACGTCACGGTCACTATCTCTCCGTCTCGTAGACACGAGCTGAGAAATTGCAAACGTCGAGCAATTGCTCAGAGAGGAAAAGTGCCAGCACTGAAAGCTCTTGCTAGCCAGCACCCTTCCTTGGAAGCGCTTTTGTAGGCCTAAGCACACTGGGGCTCTGGGCTTCTTTAGCCACCTCATCTTCTGCTCATCCTCTCGCGCACTCTAAAGAGAGCTCAGGGGAGAAATTGCAAACGTCGATCAATTGCTCAGAGAGGAAAAGTGCCAGCACTGAAAGCTGTTGCTAGCCAGCACCCTTCCTTGGAAGCGCTTTCACAGGCGCAGTAACACTGGGGCTTTGCGCTTCTCTAGCCACCAAACGTCACGGTCCTCCTCTTTCCGTCGGTAGACACGAGCTGAGAAATTGCAAATGTCGATCAATTGCTCAGAGATGAAAAGTGCCAGCACTGAAAGCTGTTGCTAGCCAGCACCCTTCCTTGGAAGCGCTTTCACAGGCGCAGTAACACTGGGGCTTTGCGCTTCTCTACCCACCAAACGTCACGGTCCTTCTCTTTCCGTCTCGTAGACACGAGCTGAGAAATTGCAAACGTCGAGCAATTGCTCAGAGATGAAAAGTGCCAGCACTGAAAGCTGTTGCTAGCCAGCACCCTTCCTTGGAAGCGCTTTTGTAGGCCTAAGAACACTGGGGCTCTGGGCTTCTCTAGCCACCTAATCTTCTGCTCATCCTCTCGCGCACTCTAAAGAGAGCTCAGGTGAGAAATTGCAAACGTCGAGCAATTGCTCAGAGATGAAAAGTGCCAGCACTGAAAGCTGTTGCTAGCCAGCACCCTTCCTTGGAAGCGCTTTCACAGGCGCAGCAACACTGGGGCTTTGCGCTTCTCTAGCCACCAAACGTCACGGTCCTTCTCTTTCCGTCTCGTAGACACGAGCTGAGAAATTGCAAACGTCGAGCAATTGCTCAGAGATGAAAAGTGCCAGCACTGAAAGCTGTTGCTAGCCAGCACCCTTCCTTGGAAGCGCTTTTGTAGGCCTAAGAACACTGGGGCTCTGGGCTTCTCTAGCCACCTCATCTTCTGCTCATCCTCTCGCGCACTCTAAAGAGAGCTCAGGTGAGAAATTGCAAACGTCGAGCAATTGCTCAGAGATGAAAAGTGCCAGCACTGAAAGCTGTTGCTAGCCAGCACCCTTCCTTGGAAGCGCTTTCACAGGCGCAGCAACACTGGGGCTTTGCGCTTCTCTACCCACCAAACGTCACGGTCCTTCTCTTTCCGTCTCATAGACACGAGCTGAGAAATTGCAAACGTCGAGCAATTGCTCAGAGATGAAAAGTGCCAGCACTGAAAGCTGTTGCTAGCCAGCACCCTTCCTTGGAAGCGCTTTTGTAGGCCTAAGCACACTGGGGCTCTGGGCTTCTCTAGCCACCTAATCTTCTGCTCATCCTCTCGCGCACTCTAAAGAGAGCTCAGGTGAGAAATTGCAAACATCGAGCAATTGCTCAGAGATGAAAAGTGCCAGCACTGGAAGCTGTTGCTAGCCAGCACCCTTCCTTGGAAGCGCTTTCACAGGCGCAGAAACACTGGGGCTTTGCGCTTCTCTACCCACCAAACGTCACGGTCCTTCTGTTTCCGTCTCATAGACACGAGCTGAGAAATTGCAAACGTCGAGCAATTGCTCAGAGAGGAAAAGTGCCAGCACTGAAAGCTCTTGCTAGCCAGCACCCTTCCTTGGAAGCGCTTTCACAGGCGCAGCAACACTGGGGCTTTGCGCTTCTCTAGCCACCAAACTTCATGGTCACTATCTCTCCGTCTCGTAGACACGAGCTGAGAAATTGCAAACGTCGAGCAATTGCTCAGAGATGAAAAGTGCCAGCACTGAAAGCTGTTGCTAGCCAGCACCGTTCCTTGGAAGCGCTTTTGTAGGCCTAAGAACACTGGGGCTCTGGGCTTCTCTAGCCACCTCATCTTCTGCTCATCCTCTCGCGCACTCTAAAGAGAGCTCAGGTGAGAAATTGCACATGTCGAGCAATTGCTCAGAGATGAAAAGTGCCAGCACTGAAAGCTGTTGCTAGCCAGCACCCTTCCTTGGAAGCGCTTTCACAGGCGCAGCAACACTGGGGCTTTGCGCTTCTCTACCCACCAAACGTCACGGTCATTCTCTTTCCGTCTCATAGACACGAGCTGAGAAATTGCAAACGTCGAGCAATTGCTCAGAGATGAAAAGTGCCAGCACTGAAAGCTGTTGCTAGCCAGCACCCTTCCTTGGAAGCGCTTTCACAGGCGCAGCAACACTGGGGCTTTGCGCTTCTCTAGCCACCAAACGTCACGGTCACTATCTCTCCGTCTCGTAGACACGAGCTGAGAAATTGCAAACGTCGAGCAATTGCTCAGAGAGGAAAAGTGCCAGCACTGAAAGCTCTTGCTAGCCAGCACACTTCCTTGGAAGCGCTTTTGTAGGCCTAAGAACACTGGGGCTCTGGGCTTCTCTAGCCACTTAATCTTCTGCTCATCCTCTCGCGCACTCTAAAGAGAGCTCAGGGGAGAAATTGCAAACGTCGATCAATTGCTCAGAGAGGAAAAGTGCCAGCACTGAAAGCTGTTGCTAGCCAGCACCCTTCCTTGGAAGCGCTTTCACAGGCACAGTAACACTGGGGCTTTGCGCTTCTCTACCCACCAAACGTCACGGTCCTCCTCTTTCCGTCGGTAGACACGAGCTGAGAAATTGCAAACGTCGATCAATTGCTCAGAGATGAAAAGTGCCAGCACTGAAAGCTGTTGCTAGCCAGCACCCTTCCTTGGAAGCGCTTTCACAGGCACAGTAACACTGGGGCTTTGCGCTTCTCTACCCACCAAACGTCACGGTCCTTCTCTTTCCGTCTCGTAGACACGAGCTGAGAAATTGCAAACGTCGAGCAATTGCTCAGAGAGGAAAAGTGCCAGCACTGGAAGCTGTTGCTAGCCAGCACCCTTCCTTGGAAGCGCTTTTGTAGGCCTAAGAACACTGGGGCTCTGGGCTTCTCTAGCCACCTAATCTTCTGCTCATCCTCTCGCGCACTCTAAAGAGAGCTCAGGTGAGAAATTGCAAACGTCGAGCAATTGCTCAGAGATGAAAAGTGCCAGCACTGAAAGCTGTTGCTAGCCAGCACCCTTCCTTGGAAGCGCTTTCACAGGCGCAGCAACACTGGGGCTTTGCGCTTCTCTACCCACCAAACGTCACGGTCCTTCTCTTTCCGTCTCGTAGACACGAGCTGAGAAATTGCAAACGTCGAGCAATTGCTCAGAGATGAAAAGTGCCAGCACTGAAAGCTGTTGCTAGCCAGCACCCTTCCTTGGAAGCGCTTTTGTAGGCCTAAGAACACTGGGGCTCTGGGCTTCTCTAGCCACCTCATCTTCTGCTCATCCTCTCGCGCACTCTAAAGAGAGCTCAGGTGAGAAATTGCAAACGTCGAGCAATTGCTCAGAGATGAAAAGTGCCAGCACTGAAAGCTGTTGCTAGCCAGCACCCTTCCTTGGAAGCGCTTTCACAGGCGCAGCAACACTGGGGCTTTGCGCTTCTCTACCCACCAAACGTCACGGTCCTTCTCTTTCCGTCTCATAGACACGAGCTGAGAAATTGCAAACGTCGAGCAATTGCTCAGAGATGAAAAGTGCCAGCACTGAAAGCTGTTGCTAGCCAGCACCCTTCCTTGGAAGCGCTTTTGTAGGCCTAAGCACACTGGGGCTCTGGGCTTCTCTAGCCACCTAATCTTCTGCTCATCCTCTCGCGCACTCTAAAGAGAGCTCAGGTGAGAAATTGCAAACATCGAGCAATTGCTCAGAGATGAAAAGTGCCAGCACTGGAAGCTGTTGCTAGCCAGCACCCTTCCTTGGAAGCGCTTTCACAGGCGCAGAAACACTGGGGCTTTGCGCTTCTCTACCCACCAAACGTCACGGTCCTTCTGTTTCCGTCTCATAGACACGAGCTGAGAAATTGCAAACGTCGAGCAATTGCTCAGAGAGGAAAAGTGCCAGCACTGAAAGCTCTTGCTAGCCAGCACCCTTCCTTGGAAGCGCTTTCACAGGCGCAGCAACACTGGGGCTTTGCGCTTCTCTAGCCACCAAACTTCATGGTCACTATCTCTCCGTCTCGTAGACACGAGCTGAGAAATTGCAAACGTCGAGCAATTGCTCAGAGATGAAAAGTGCCAGCACTGAAAGCTGTTGCTAGCCAGCACCCTTCCTTGGAAGCGCTTTTGTAGGCCTAAGAACACTGGGGCTCTGGGCTTCTCTAGCCACCTCATCTTCTGCTCATCCTCTCGCGCACTCTAAAGAGAGCTCAGGTGAGAAATTGCACACGTCGAGCAATTGCTCAGAGATGAAAAGTGCCAGCACTGAAAGCTGTTGCTAGCCAGCACCCTTCCTTGGAAGCGCTTTCACAGGCGCAGCAACACTGGGGCTTTGCGCTTCTCTACCCACCAAACGTCACGGTCATTCTCTTTCCGTCTCATAGACACGAGCTGAGAAATTGCAAACGTCGAGCAATTGCTCAGAGATGAAAAGTGCCAGCACTGAAAGCTGTTGCTAGCCAGCACCCTTCCTTGGAAGCGCTTTCACAGGCGCAGCAACACTGGGGCTTTGCGCTTCTCTAGCCACCAAACGTCACGGTCACTATCTCTCCGTCTCGTAGACACGAGCTGAGAAATTGCAAACGTCGAGCAATTGCTCAGAGAGGAAAAGTGCCAGCACTGAAAGCTCTTGCTAGCCAGCACACTTCCTTGGAAGCGCTTTTGTAGGCCTAAGAACACTGGGGCTCTGGGCTTCTCTAGCCACCTCATCTTCTGCTCATCCTCTCGCGCACTCTAAAGAGAGCTCAGGGGAGAAATTGCAAACGTCGATCAATTGCTCAGAGAGGAAAAGTGCCAGCACTGAAAGCTGTTGCTAGCCAGCACCCTTCCTTGGAAGCGCTTTCACAGGCGCAGTAACACTGGGGCTTTGCGCTTCTCTACCCACCAAACGTCACGGTCATTCTCTTTCCGTCTCATAGACACGAGCTGAGAAATTGCAAACGTCGAGCAATTGCTCAGAGATGAAAAGTGCCAGCACTGAAAGCTGTTGCTAGCCAGCACCCTTCCTTGGAAGCGCTTTCACAGGCGCAGCAACACTGGGGCTTTGCGCTTCTCTACCCACCAAACGTCACGGTCACTATCTCTCCGTCTCGTAGACACGAGCTGAGAAATTGCAAACGTCGAGCAATTGCTCAGAGAGGAAAAGTGCCAGCACTGAAAGCTGTTGCTAGCCAGCACCGTTCCTTGGAAGCGCTTTTGTAGGCCTAAGAACACTGGGGCTCTGGGCTTCTCTAGCCACCTCATCTTCTGCTCATCCTCTCGCGCACTCTAAAGAGAGCTCAGGTGAGAAATTGCAAACGTCGAGCAATTGCTCAGAGATGAAAAGTGCCAGCACTGAAAGCTGTTGCTAGCCAGCACCCTTCCTTGGAAGCGCTTTCACAGGCGCAGCAACACTGGGGCTTTGCGCTTCTCTAGCCACCAAACGTCACGGTCACTATTTCTCCGTCTCGTAGACACGAGCTGAGAAATTGCAAACGTCGAGCAATTGCTCAGAGAGGAAAAGTGCCAGCACTGAAAGCTCTTGCTAGCCAGCACACTTCCTTGGAAGCGCTTTTGTAGGCCTAAGAACACTGGGGCTCTGGGCTTCTCTAGCCACCTCATCTTCTGCTCATCCTCTCGCGCACTCTAAAGAGAGCTCAGGGGAGAAATTGCAAACGTCGATCAATTGCTCAGAGAGGAAAAGTGCCAGCACTGAAAGCTGTTGCTAGCCAGCACCCTTCCTTGGAAGCGCTTTCACAGGCGCAGTAACACTGGGGCTTTGCGCTTCTCTAGCCACCAAACGTCACGGTCCTCCTCTTTCCGTCGGTAGACACGAGCTGAGAAATTGCAAACGTCGATCAATTGCTCAGAGATGAAAAGTGCCAGCACTGAAAGCTGTTGCTAGCCAGCACCCTTCCTTGGAAGCGCTTTCACAGGCGCAGTAACACTGGGGCTTTGCGCTTCTCTACCCACCAAACGTCACGGTCCTTCTCTTTCCGTCTCGTAGACACGAGCTGAGAAATTGCAAACGTCGATCAATTGCTCAGAGAGGAAAAGTGCCAGCACTGAAAGCTCTTGCTAGCCAGCACCCTTCCTTGGAAGCGCTTTTGTAGGCCTAAGAACACTGGGGCTCTGGGCTTCTCTAGCCACCTCATCTTCTGCTCATCCTCTCGCGCACTCTAAAGAGAGCTCAGGTGAGAAATTGCAAACGTCGAGCAATTGCTCAGAGATGAAAAGTGCCAGCACTGAAAGCTGTTGCTAGCCAGCACCCTTCCTTGGAAGCGCTTTCACAGGCGCAGCAACACTGGGGCTTTGCGCTTCTCTACCCACCAAACGTCACGGTCCTTCTCTTTCCGTCTCGTAGACACGAGCTGAGAAATTGCAAACGTCGAGCAATTGCTCAGAGATGAAAAGTGCCAGCACTGAAAGCTGTTGCTAGCCAGCACCCTTCCTTGGAAGCGCTTTTGTAGGCCTAAGAACACTGGGGCTCTGGGCTTCTCTAGCCACCTCATCTTCTGCTCATCCTCTCGCGCACTCTAAAGAGAGCTCAGGGGAGAAATTGCAAACGTCGAGCAATTGCTCAGAGATGAAAAGTGCCAGCACTGAAAGCTGTTGCTAGCCAGCACCCTTCCTTGGAAGCGCTTTCACAGGCGCAGCAACACTGGGGCTTTGCGCTTCTCTACCCACCAAACGTCACGGTCCTTCTGTTTCCGTCGGTAGACACGAGCTGAGAAATTGCAAACGTCGAGCAATTGCTCAGAGAGGAAAAGTGCCAGCACTGAAAGCTCTTGCTAGCCAGCACCCTTCCTTGGAAGCGCTTTCACAGGCGCAGCAACACTGGGGCTTTGCGCTTCTCTAGCCACCAAACTTCATGGTCACTATCTCTCCGTCTCGTAGACACGAGCTGAGAAATTGCAAACGTCGAGCAATTGCTCAGAGATGAAAAGTGCCAGCACTGAAAGCTGTTGCTAGCCAGCACCGTTCCTTGGAAGCGCTTTTGTAGGCCTAAGAACACTGGGGCTCTGGGCTTCTCTAGCCACCTCATCTTCTGCTCATCCTCTCGCGCACTCTAAAGAGAGCTCAGGTGAGAAATTGCACACGTCGAGCAATTGCTCAGAGATGAAAAGTGCCAGCACTGAAAGCTGTTGCTAGCCAGCACCCTTCCTTGGAAGCGCTTTCACAGGCGCAGCAACACTGGGGCTTTGCGCTTCTCTACCCACCAAACGTCACGGTCATTCTCTTTCCGTCTCATAGACACGAGCTGAGAAATTGCAAACGTCGAGCAATTGCTCAGAGATGAAAAGTGCCAGCACTGAAAGCTGTTGCTAGCCAGCACCCTTCCTTGGAAGCGCTTTCACAGGCGCAGCAACACTGGGGCTTTGCGCTTCTCTAGCCACCAAACGTCACGGTCACTATCTCTCCGTCTCGTAGACACGAGCTGAGAAATTGCAAACGTCGAGCAATTGCTCAGAGAGGAAAAGTGCCAGCACTGAAAGCTGTTGCTAGCCAGCACACTTCCTTGGAAGCGCTTTTGTAGGCCTAAGAACACTGGGGCTCTGGGCTTCTCTAGCCACCTCATCTTCTGCTCATCCTCTCGCGCACTCTAAAGAGAGCTCAGGGGAGAAATTGCAAACGTCGATCAATTGCTCAGAGAGGAAAAGTGCCAGCACTGAAAGCTGTTGCTAGCCAGCACCCTTCCTTGGAAGCGCTTTCACAGGCGCAGTAACACTGGGGCTTTGCGCTTCTCTACCCACCAAACGTCACGGTCCTCCTGTTTCCGTCGGTAGACACGAGCTGAGAAATTGCAAACGTCGATCAATTGCTCAGAGATGAAAAGTGCCAGCACTGAAAGCTGTTGCTAGCCAGCACCCTTCCTTGGAAGCGCTTTCACAGGCGCAGTAACACTGGGGCTTTGCGCTTCTCTACCCACCAAACGTCACGGTCCTTCTCTTTCCGTCTCGTAGACACGAGCTGAGAAATTGCAAACGTCGAGCAATTGCTCAGAGATGAAAAGTGCCAGCACTGAAAGCTGTTGCTAGCCAGCACCCTTCCTTGGAAGCGCTTTTGTAGGCCTAAGAACACTGGGGCTCTGGGCTTCTCTAGCCACCTCATCTTCTGCTCATCCTCTCGCGCACTCTAAAGAGAGCTCAGGTGAGAAATTGCAAACGTCGAGCAATTGCTCAGAGATGAAAAGTGCCAGCACTGAAAGCTGTTGCTAGCCAGCACCCTTCCTTGGAAGCGCTTTCACAGGCGCAGCAACACTGGGGCTTTGCGCTTCTCTACCCACCAAACGTCACGGTCCTTCTCTTTCCGTCTCGTAGACACGAGCTGAGAAATTGCAAACGTCGAGCAATTGCTCAGAGATGAAAAGTGCCAGCACTGAAAGCTGTTGCTAGCCAGCACCCTTCCTTGGAAGCGCTTTTGTAGGCCTAAGAACACTGGGGCTCTGGGCTTCTCTAGCCACCTCATCTTCTGCTCATCCTCTCGCGCACTCTAAAGAGAGCTCAGGTGAGAAATTGCAAACGTCGAGCAATTGCTCAGAGATGAAAAGTGCCAGCACTGAAAGCTGTTGCTAGCCAGCACCCTTCCTTGGAAGCGCTTTCACAGGCGCAGCAACACTGGGGCTTTGCGCTTCTCTACCCACCAAACGTCACGGTCCTTCTCTTTCCGTCTCATAGACACGAGCTGAGAAATTGCAAACGTCGAGCAATTGCTCAGAGATGAAAAGTGCCAGCACTGAAAGCTGTTGCTAGCCAGCACCCTTCCTTGGAAGCGCTTTTGTAGGCCTAAGAACACTGGGGCTCTGGGCTTCTCTAGCCACCTAATCTTCTGCTCATCCTCTCGCGCACTCTAAAGAGAGCTCAGGTGAGAAATTGCAAACATCGAGCAATTGCTCAGAGATGAAAAGTGCCAGCACTGAAAGCTGTTGCTAGCCAGCACCCTTCCTTGGAAGCGCTTTCACAGGCGCAGAAACACTGGGGCTTTGCGCTTCTCTACCCACCAAACGTCACGGTCCTTCTGTTTCCGTCTCATAGACACGAGCTGAGAAATTGCAAACGTCGAGCAATTGCTCAGAGATGAAAAGTGCCAGCACTGAAAGCTCTTGCTAGCCAGCACCCTTCCTTGGAAGCGCTTTCACAGGCGCAGCAACACTGGGGCTTTGCGCTTCTCTAGCCACCAAACTTCATGGTCACTATCTCTCCGTCTCGTAGACACGAGCTGAGAAATTGCAAACGTCGATCAATTGCTCAGAGATGAAAAGTGCCAGCACTGAAAGCTGTTGCTAGCCAGCACCCTTCCTTGGAAGCGCTTTTGTAGGCCTAAGAACACTGGGGCTCTGGGCTTCTTTAGCCACCTCATCTTCTGCTCATCCTCTCGCGCACTCTAAAGAGAGCTCAGGTGAGAAATTGCAAACGTCGAGCAATTGCTCAGAGATGAAAAGTGCCAGCACTGAAAGCTCTTGCTAGCCAGCACCCTTCCTTGGAAGCGCTTTCACAGGCGCAGTAACACTGGGGCTTTGCGCTTCTCTAGCCACCAAACGTCACGGTCCTTCTCTTTCCGTCTCGTAGACACGAGCTGAGAAATTGCAAACGTCGAGCAATTGCTCAGAGATGAAAAGTGCCAGCACTGAAAGCTGTTGCTAGCCAGCACCCTTCCTTGGAAGCGCTTTTGTAGGCCTAAGAACAGTGGGGCTCTGGGCTTCTCTAGACACCTCATCTTCTGCTCATCCTCTCGCGCACTGTGAAGAGAGCTCAGGTGAGAAATTGCAAACGTCGAGCAATTGCTCAGAGATGAAAAGTGCCAGCACTGAAAGCTGTTGCTAGCCAGCCCCCTTCCTTGGAAGCGCTTTCACAGGCGCAGTAACACTGGGGCTTTGCGCTTCTCTAGCCACCAAACGTCACGGTCACTATCTCTCCGTCTCGTAGACACGAGCTGAGAAATTGCAAACGTCGAGCAATTGCTCAGAGATGAAAAGTGCCAGCACTGAAAGCTGTTGCTAGCCAGCACCCTTCCTTGGAAGCGCTTTTGTAGGCCTAAGAACACTGGGGCTTTGCGCTTCTTTAGCCACCTAATCTTCTGCTCATCCTCTCGCGCACTCTAAAGAGAGCTCAGGTGAGAAATTGCAAACGTCGATCAATTGCTCAGAGATGAAAAGTGCCAGCACTGAAAGCTGTTGCTAGCCAGCACCCTTCCTTGGAAGCGCTTTCACAGGCGCAGTAACACTGGGGCTTTGCGCTTCTATATGCACCAAACGTCACGGTCCTTCTCTTTCCGTCTCGTAGACACGAGCGGAGAAATTGCAAACGTCGAGCAATTGCTCAGAGATGAAAAGTGCCAGCACTGAAAGCTCTTGCTAGCCAGCACCCTTCCTTGGAAGCGCTTTCACAGGCGCAGCAACACTGGGGCTTTGCGCTTCTCTACCCACCAAACGTCACGGTCCTTCTCTTTCCGTCTCGTAGACACGAGCTGAGAAATTGCAAACGTCGAGCAATTGCTCAGAGATGAAAAGTGCCAGCACTGAAAGCTGTTGCTAGCCAGCACCCTTCCTTGGAAGCGCTTTTGTAGGCCTAAGAACACTGGGGCTCTGGGCTTCTCTAGCCACCTCATCTTCTGCTCATCCTCTCGCGCACTCTAAAGAGAGCTCAGGTGAGAAATTGCAAACGTCGAGCAATTGCTCAGAGATGAAAAGTGCCAGCACTGAAAGCTGTTGCTAGCCAGCACCCTTCCTTGGAAGCGCTTTCACAGGCGCAGTAACACTGGGGCTTTGCGCTTCTCTAGCCATCAAAAGTCACGGTCACTATTTCTCCGTCTCGTAGACACGAGCTGAGAAATTGCAAACGTCGAGCAATTGCTCAGAGAGGAAAAGTGCCAGCACTGAAAGCTGTTGCTAGCCAGCACCCTTCCTTGGAAGCGCTTTCACAGGCACAGTAACACTGGGGCTTTGCGCTTCTCTACCCACCAAACGTCACGGTCACTATCTCTCCGTCTCGTAGACACGAGCTGAGAAATTGCAAACGTCGAGCAATTGCTCAGAGATGAAAAGTGCCAGCACTGGAAGCTGTTGCTAGCCAGCACCCTTCCTTGGAAGCGCTTTTGTAGGCCTAAGAACACTGGGGCTCTGGGCTTCTCTAGCCACCTCATCTTCTGCTCATCCTCTCGCGCACTCTAAAGAGAGCTCAGGTGAGAAATTGCAAACGTCGAGCAATTGCTCAGAGAGGAAAAGTGCCAGCACTGGAAGCTGTTGCTAGCCAGCACCCTTCCTTGGAAGCGCTTTCACAGGCGCAGCAACACTGGGGCTTTGCGCTTCTCTACCCACCAAACGTCACGGTCCTTCTGTTTCCGTCTCATAGACACGAGCTGAGAAATTGCAAACGTCGAGCAATTGCTCAGAGAGGAAAAGTGCCAGCACTGAAAGCTGTTGCTAGCCAGCACCCTTCCTTGGAAGCGCTTTTGTAGGCCTAAGAACACTGGGGCTCTGGGCTTCTCTAGCCACCTCATCATCTGCTCATCCTCTCGCGCACTCTAAAGAGAGCTCAGGTGAGAAATTGCAAACGTCGAGTAATTGCTCAGAGATGAAAAGTGCCAGCACTGAAAGCTCTTGCTAACCAGCACCCTTCCTTGGAAGCGCTTTCACAGGCGCAGCAACACTGGGGCTTTGCGCTTCTCTAGCCACCAAACGTCACGGTCCTTCTCTTTCCGTCTCGTAGACACGAGCTGAGAAATTGCAAACGTCGAGCAATTGCTCAGAGATGAAAAGTGCCAGCACTGAAAGCTGTTGCTAGCCAGCACCCTTCCTTGGAAGCGCTTTCACAGGCGCAGTAACACTGGGGCTTTGCGCTTCTCTACCCACCAAACGTCACGGTCCTTCTCTTTCCGTCTCGTAGACACGAGCTGAGAAATTGCAAAAGTCGAGCAATTGCTCAGAGATGAAAAGTGCCAGCACTGAAAGCTGTTGCTAGCCAGCACCCTTCCTTGGAAGCACTTTCACAGGCGCAGCAACACTGCGGCTTTGCGCTTCTCTAGCCACCAAACGTCACAGTACTTCTCTTTCCGTCTCGTAGACACGAGCTGAGAAATTGCAAACGTCGAGCAATTGCTCAGAGATGAAAAGTGCCAGCACTGAAAGCTGTTGCTAGCCAGCACCCTTCCTTGGAAGCGCTTTTGTAGGCGTAAGAACACTGGGGCTCTGGGCTTCTCTAGCCACTTAATCTTCTGCTCATCCTCTCGCGCACTCTAAAGAGAGCTCAGGTGAGAAATTGCAAACGTCGAGCAATTGCTCAGAGATGAAAAGTGCCAGCACTGAAAGCTGTTGCTAGCCAGCACCCTTCCTTGGAAGCGCTTTCACAGGCGCAGTAACACTGGGGCTTTGCGCTTCTCTAGCCATCAAAAGTCATGGTCACTATCTCTCCGTCTCGTAGACACGAGCTGAGAAATTGCAAACGTCGAGCAATTGCTCAGAGATGAAAAGTGCCAGCACTGAAAGCTGTTGCTAGCCAGCACCCTTCCTTGGAAGCGCTTTTGTAGGCCTAAGAACACTGGGGCTCTGGGCTTCTCTAGACACCTAATCTTCTGCTCATCCTCTCGCGCACTCTAAAGAGAGCTCAGGTGAGAAATTGCAAACGTCGAGCAATTGCTCAGAGATGAAAAGTGCCAGCACTGAAAGCTCTTGCTAACCAGCACCCTTCCTTGGAAGCGCTTTCACAGGCGCAGCAACACTGGGGCTTTGCGCTTCTCTAGCCACCAAACGTCACAGTCCTTCTCTTTCCGTCTCATAGACACGAGCTGAGAAATTGCAAACGTCGAGCAATTGCTCAGAGATGAAAAGTGCCAGCACTGAAAGCTGTTGCTAGCCAGCACCCTTCCTTGGAAGCGCTTTTGTAGGCCTAAGAACACTGGGGCTCTGGGCTTCTCTAGCCACCTCATCTTCTGCTCATCCTCTCGCGCACTCTAAAGAGAGCTCAGGTGAGAAATTGCAAACGTCGAGCAATTGCTCAGAGATGAAAAGTGCCAGCACTGAAAGCTGTTGCTAGCCAGCACCCTTCCTTGGAAGCACTTTCACAGGCGCAGCAACACTGGGGCTTTGCGCTTCTCTAGCCACCAAACGTCACGGTCCTTCTCTTTCCGTCTCGTAGACACGAGCTGAGAAATTGCAAACGTCGAGCAATTGCTCAGAGATGAAAAGTGCCAGCACTGAAAGCTGTTGCTAGCCAGCACCCTTCCTTGGAAGCGCTTTCACAGGCGCAGTAACACTGGGGCTTTGCGCTTCTCTACCCATCAAAAGTCACGGTCCTTCTCTTTCCGTCTCGTAGACACGAGCTGAGAAATTGCAAACGTCGAGCAATTGCTCAGAGATGAAAAGTGCCAGCACTGAAAGCTGTTGCTAGCCAGCACCCTTCCTTGGAAGCACTTTCACAGGCGCAGCAACACTGGGGCTTTGCGCTTCTCTAGCCACCAAACGTCACGGTCATTCTCTTTCCGTCTCGTAGACACGAGCTGAGAAATTGCAAACGTCGAGCAATTGCTCAGAGATGAAAAGTGCCAGCACTGAAAGCTGTTGCTAGCCAGCACCCTTCCTTGGAAGCGCTTTCACAGGCGCAGCAACACTGGGGCTTTGCGCTTCTCTAGCCACCAAACGTCACGGTCCTTCTCTTTCCGTCTCGTAGACACGAGCTGAGAAATTGCAAACGTCGAGCAATTGCTCAGAGATGAAAAGTGCCAGCACTGAAAGCTGTTGCTAGCCAGCACCCTTCCTTGGAAGCGCTTTTGTAGGCCTAAGAACACTGGGGCTCTGGGCTTCTTTAGCCACCTAATCTTCTGCTCATCCTCTCGCGCACTCTAAAGAGAGCTCAGGTGAGAAATTGCAAACGTCGAGCAATTGCTCAGAGATGAAAAGTGCCAGCACTGAAAGCTGTTGCTAGCCAGCACCCTTCCTTGGAAGCGCTTTCACAGGCGCAGCAACACTGGGGCTTTGCGCTTCTCTAGCCACCAAACGTCACGGTCCTTCTCTTTCTGTCTCGTAGACACGAGCTGAGAAATTGCAAACGTCGAGCAATTGCTCAGAGAGGAAAAGTGCCAGCACTGAAAGCTCTTGCTAGCCAGCACCCTTCCTTGGAAGCGCTTTCACAGGCGCAGCAACACTGGGGCTTTGCGCTTCTCTAGCCACCAAACTTCATGGTCACTATCTCTCCGTCTCGTAGACACGAGCTGAGAAATTGCAAACGTCGAGCAATTGCTCAGAGATGAAAAGTGCCAGCACTGAAAGCTGTTGCTAGCCAGCACCCTTCCTTGGAAGCGCTTTTGTAGGCCTAAGAACACTGGGGCTCTGGGCTTCTCTAGCCACCTCATCTTCTGCTCATCCTCTCGCGCACTCTAAAGAGAGCTCAGGTGAGAAATTGCACACGTCGAGCAATTGCTCAGAGATGAAAAGTGCCAGCACTGAAAGCTGTTGCTAGCCAGCACCCTTCCTTGGAAGCGCTTTCACAGGCGCAGCAACACTGGGGCTTTGCGCTTCTCTACCCACCAAACGTCACGGTCATTCTCTTTCCGTCTCATAGACACGAGCTGAGAAATTGCAAACGTCGAGCAATTGCTCAGAGATGAAAAGTGCCAGCACTGAAAGCTGTTGCTAGCCAGCACCCTTCCTTGGAAGCGCTTTCACAGGCGCAGCAACACTGGGGCTTTGCGCTTCTCTAGCCACCAAACGTCACGGTCACTATCTCTCCGTCTCGTAGACACGAGCTGAGAAATTGCAAACGTCGAGCAATTGCTCAGAGAGGAAAAGTGCCAGCACTGAAAGCTGTTGCTAGCCAGCACCGTTCCTTGGAAGCGCTTTTGTAGGCCTAAGAACACTGGGGCTCTGGGCTTCTCTAGCCACCTCATCTTCTGCTCATCCTCTCGCGCACTCTAAAGAGAGCTCAGGGGAGAAATTGCAAACGTCGATCAATTGCTCAGAGAGGAAAAGTGCCAGCACTGAAAGCTGTTGCTAGCCAGCACCCTTCCTTGGAAGCGCTTTCACAGGCGCAGTAACACTGGGGCTTTGCGCTTCTCTACCCACCAAACGTCACGGTCATTCTCTTTCCGTCTCATAGACACGAGCTGAGAAATTGCAAACGTCGAGCAATTGCTCAGAGATGAAAAGTGCCAGCACTGAAAGCTGTTGCTAGCCAGCACCCTTCCTTGGAAGCGCTTTCACAGGCGCAGCAACACTGGGGCTTTGCGCTTCTCTAGCCACCAAACGTCACGGTCACTATCTCTCCGTCTCGTAGACACGAGCTGAGAAATTGCAAACGTCGAGCAATTGCTCAGAGAGGAAAAGTGCCAGCACTGAAAGCTGTTGCTAGCCAGCACCGTTCCTTGGAAGCGCTTTTGTAGGCCTAAGAACACTGGGGCTCTGGGCTTCTCTAGCCACCTCATCTTCTGCTCATCCTCTCGCGCACTCTAAAGAGAGCTCAGGTGAGAAATTGCAAACGTCGAGCAATTGCTCAGAGATGAAAAGTGCCAGCACTGAAAGCTGTTGCTAGCCAGCACCCTTCCTTGGAAGCGCTTTCACAGGCGCAGCAACACTGGGGCTTTGCGCTTCTCTAGCCACCAAACGTCACGGTCACTATTTCTCCGTCTCGTAGACACGAGCTGAGAAATTGCAAACGTCGAGCAATTGCTCAGAGAGGAAAAGTGCCAGCACTGAAAGCTCTTGCTAGCCAGCACACTTCCTTGGAAGCGCTTTTGTAGGCCTAAGAACACTGGGGCTCTGGGCTTCTCTAGCCACCTCATCTTCTGCTCATCCTCTCGCGCACTCTAAAGAGAGCTCAGGGGAGAAATTGCAAACGTCGATCAATTGCTCAGAGAGGAAAAGTGCCAGCACTGAAAGCTGTTGCTAGCCAGCACCCTTCCTTGGAAGCGCTTTCACAGGCGCAGTAACACTGGGGCTTTGCGCTTCTCTAGCCACCAAACGTCACGGTCCTCCTCTTTCCGTCGGTAGACACGAGCTGAGAAATTGCAAACGTCGATCAATTGCTCAGAGATGAAAAGTGCCAGCACTGAAAGCTGTTGCTAGCCAGCACCCTTCCTTGGAAGCGCTTTCACAGGCGCAGTAACACTGGGGCTTTGCGCTTCTCTACCCACCAAACGTCACGGTCCTTCTCTTTCCGTCTCGTAGACACGAGCTGAGAAATTGCAAACGTCGATCAATTGCTCAGAGAGGAAAAGTGCCAGCACTGAAAGCTGTTGCTAGCCAGCACCCTTCCTTGGAAGCGCTTTTGTAGGCCTAAGAACACTGGGGCTCTGGGCTTCTCTAGCCACCTCATCTTCTGCTCATCCTCTCGCGCACTCTAAAGAGAGCTCAGGTGAGAAATTGCAAACGTCGAGCAATTGCTCAGAGATGAAAAGTGCCAGCACTGAAAGCTGTTGCTAGCCAGCACCCTTCCTTGGAAGCGCTTTCACAGGCGCAGCAACACTGGGGCTTTGCGCTTCTCTACCCACCAAACGTCACGGTCCTTCTCTTTCCGTCTCGTAGACACGAGCTGAGAAATTGCAAACGTCGAGCAATTGCTCAGAGATGAAAAGTGCCAGCACTGAAAGCTGTTGCTAGCCAGCACCCTTCCTTGGAAGCGCTTTTGTAGGCCTAAGAACACTGGGGCTCTGGGCTTCTCTAGCCACCTCATCTTCTGCTCATCCTCTCGCGCACTCTAAAGAGAGCTCAGGGGAGAAATTGCAAACGTCGAGCAATTGCTCAGAGATGAAAAGTGCCAGCACTGAAAGCTGTTGCTAGCCAGCACCCTTCCTTGGAAGCGCTTTCACAGGCGCAGCAACACTGGGGCTTTGCGCTTCTCTACCCACCAAACGTCACGGTCCTTCTGTTTCCGTCGGTAGACACGAGCTGAGAAATTGCAAACGTCGAGCAATTGCTCAGAGAGGAAAAGTGCCAGCACTGAAAGCTCTTGCTAGCCAGCACCCTTCCTTGGAAGCGCTTTCACAGGCGCAGCAACACTGGGGCTTTGCGCTTCTCTAGCCACCAAACTTCATGGTCACTATCTCTCCGTCTCGTAGACACGAGCTGAGAAATTGCAAACGTCGAGCAATTGCTCAGAGATGAAAAGTGCCAGCACTGAAAGCTGTTGCTAGCCAGCACCGTTCCTTGGAAGCGCTTTTGTAGGCCTAAGAACACTGGGGCTCTGGGCTTCTCTAGCCACCTCATCTTCTGCTCATCCTCTCGCGCACTCTAAAGAGAGCTCAGGTGAGAAATTGCACACGTCGAGCAATTGCTCAGAGATGAAAAGTGCCAGCACTGAAAGCTGTTGCTAGCCAGCACCCTTCCTTGGAAGCGCTTTCACAGGCGCAGCAACACTGGGGCTTTGCGCTTCTCTAGCCACCAAACGTCACGGTCACTATCTCTCCGTCTCGTAGACACGAGCTGAGAAATTGCAAACGTCGAGCAATTGCTCAGAGAGGAAAAGTGCCAGCACTGAAAGCTCTTGCTAGCCAGCACACTTCCTTGGAAGCGCTTTTGTAGGCCTAAGAACACTGGGGCTCTGGGCTTCTCTAGCCACCTCATCTTCTGCTCATCCTCTCGCGCACTCTAAAGAGAGCTCAGGGGAGAAATTGCAAACGTCGATCAATTGCTCAGAGAGGAAAAGTGCCAGCACTGAAAGCTGTTGCTAGCCAGCACCCTTCCTTGGAAGCGCTTTCACAGGCGCAGTAACACTGGGGCTTTGCGCTTCTCTACCCACCAAACGTCACGGTCCTCCTGTTTCCGTCGGTAGACACGAGCTGAGAAATTGCAAACGTCGATCAATTGCTCAGAGATGAAAAGTGCCAGCACTGAAAGCTGTTGCTAGCCAGCACCCTTCCTTGGAAGCGCTTTCACAGGCGCAGTAACACTGGGGCTTTGCGCTTCTCTAGCCACCAAACGTCACGGTCCTTCTCTTTCCGTCTCGTAGACACGAGCTGAGAAATTGCAAACGTCGAGCAATTGCTCAGAGATGAAAAGTGCCAGCACTGAAAGCTGTTGCTAGCCAGCACCCTTCCTTGGAAGCGCTTTTGTAGGCCTAAGAACACTGGGGCTCTGGGCTTCTCTAGCCACCTCATCTTCTGCTCATCCTCTCGCGCACTCTAAAGAGAGCTCAGGTGAGAAATTGCAAACGTCGAGCAATTGCTCAGAGATGAAAAGTGCCAGCACTGAAAGCTGTTGCTAGCCAGCACCCTTCCTTGGAAGCGCTTTCACAGGCGCAGCAACACTGGGGCTTTGCGCTTCTCTACCCACCAAACGTCACGGTCCTTCTCTTTCCGTCTCGTAGACACGAGCTGAGAAATTGCAAACGTCGAGCAATTGCTCAGAGATGAAAAGTGCCAGCACTGAAAGCTGTTGCTAGCCAGCACCCTTCCTTGGAAGCGCTTTTGTAGGCCTAAGAACACTGGGGCTCTGGGCTTCTCTAGCCACCTCATCTTCTGCTCATCCTCTCGCGCACTCTAAAGAGAGCTCAGGTGAGAAATTGCAAACGTCGAGCAATTGCTCAGAGATGAAAAGTGCCAGCACTGAAAGCTGTTGCTAGCCAGCACCCTTCCTTGGAAGCGCTTTCACAGGCGCAGCAACACTGGGGCTTTGCGCTTCTCTACCCACCAAACGTCACGGTCCTTCTCTTTCCGTCTCATAGACACGAGCTGAGAAATTGCAAACGTCGAGCAATTGCTCAGAGATGAAAAGTGCCAGCACTGAAAGCTGTTGCTAGCCAGCACCCTTCCTTGGAAGCGCTTTTGTAGGCCTAAGCACACTGGGGCTCTGGGCTTCTCTAGCCACCTAATCTTCTGCTCATCCTCTCGCGCACTCTAAAGAGAGCTCAGGTGAGAAATTGCAAACATCGAGCAATTGCTCAGAGATGAAAAGTGCCAGCACTGAAAGCTGTTGCTAGCCAGCACCCTTCCTTGGAAGCGCTTTCACAGGCGCAGAAACACTGGGGCTTTGCGCTTCTCTACCCACCAAACGTCACGGTCCTTCTCTTTCCGTCTCGTAGACACGAGCTGAGAAATTGCAAACGTCGAGCAATTGCTCAGAGATGAAAAGTGCCAGCACTGAAAGCTGTTGCTAGCCAGCACCCTTCCTTGGAAGCGCTTTCACAGGCGCAGTAACACTGGGGCTTTGCGCTTCTCTACCCATCAAAAGTCACGGTCCTTCTCTTTCCGTCTCGTAGACACGAGCTGAGAAATTGCAAACGTCGAGCAATTGCTCAGAGATGAAAAGTGCCAGCACTGAAAGCTGTTGCTAGCCAGCACCCTTCCTTGGAAGCACTTTCACAGGCGCAGCAACACTGGGGCTTTGCGCTTCTCTAGCCACCAAACGTCACGGTCATTCTCTTTCCGTCTCGTAGACACGAGCTGAGAAATTGCAAACGTCGAGCAATTGCTCAGAGATGAAAAGTGCCAGCACTGAAAGCTGTTGCTAGCCAGCACCCTTCCTTGGAAGCGCTTTCACAGGCGCAGCAACACTGGGGCTTTGCGCTTCTCTAGCCACCAAACGTCACGGTCCTTCTCTTTCCGTCTCGTAGACACGAGCTGAGAAATTGCAAACGTCGAGCAATTGCTCAGAGATGAAAAGTGCCAGCACTGAAAGCTGTTGCTAGCCAGCACCCTTCCTTGGAAGCGCTTTTGTAGGCCTAAGAACACTGGGGCTCTGGGCTTCTTTAGCCACCTAATCTTCTGCTCATCCTCTCGCGCACTCTAAAGAGAGCTCAGGTGAGAAATTGCAAACGTCGAGCAATTGCTCAGAGATGAAAAGTGCCAGCACTGAAAGCTGTTGCTAGCCAGCACCCTTCCTTGGAAGCGCTTTCACAGGCGCAGCAACACTGGGGCTTTGCGCTTCTCTAGCCACCAAACGTCACGGTCCTTCTCTTTCTGTCTCGTAGACACGAGCTGAGAAATTGCAAACGTCGAGCAATTGCTCAGAGAGGAAAAGTGCCAGCACTGAAAGCTCTTGCTAGCCAGCACCCTTCCTTGGAAGCGCTTTCACAGGCGCAGCAACACTGGGGCTTTGCGCTTCTCTAGCCACCAAACTTCATGGTCACTATCTCTCCGTCTCGTAGACACGAGCTGAGAAATTGCAAACGTCGAGCAATTGCTCAGAGATGAAAAGTGCCAGCACTGAAAGCTGTTGCTAGCCAGCACCCTTCCTTGGAAGCGCTTTTGTAGGCCTAAGAACACTGGGGCTCTGGGCTTCTCTAGCCACCTCATCTTCTGCTCATCCTCTCGCGCACTCTAAAGAGAGCTCAGGTGAGAAATTGCACACGTCGAGCAATTGCTCAGAGATGAAAAGTGCCAGCACTGAAAGCTGTTGCTAGCCAGCACCCTTCCTTGGAAGCGCTTTCACAGGCGCAGCAACACTGGGGCTTTGCGCTTCTCTACCCACCAAACGTCACGGTCATTCTCTTTCCGTCTCATAGACACGAGCTGAGAAATTGCAAACGTCGAGCAATTGCTCAGAGATGAAAAGTGCCAGCACTGAAAGCTGTTGCTAGCCAGCACCCTTCCTTGGAAGCGCTTTTGTAGGCCTAAGAACACTGGGGCTCTGGGCTTCTCTAGCCACCTAATCTTCTGCTCATCCTCTCGCGCACTCTAAAGAGAGCTCAGGTGAGAAATTGCAAACATCGAGCAATTGCTCAGAGATGAAAAGTGCCAGCACTGAAAGCTGTTGCTAGCCAGCACCCTTCCTTGGAAGCGCTTTCACAGGCGCAGCAACACTGGGGCTTTGCGCTTCTCTAGCCACCAAACGTCACGGTCCTTCTCTTTCCGTCTCGTAGACACGAGCTGAGAAATTGCAAACGTCGAGCAATTGCTCAGAGATGAAAAGTGCCAGCACTGAAAGCTGTTGCTAGCCAGCACCCTTCCTTGGAAGCGCTTTCACAGGCGCAGTAACACTGGGGCTTTGCGCTTCTCTACCCATCAAAAGTCACGGTCCTTCTCTTTCCGTCTCGTAGACACGAGCTGAGAAATTGCAAACGTCGAGCAATTGCTCAGAGATGAAAAGTGCCAGCACTGAAAGCTGTTGCTAGCCAGCACCCTTCCTTGGAAGCACTTTCACAGGCGCAGCAACACTGGGGCTTTGCGCTTCTCTAGCCACCAAACGTCACGGTCATTCTCTTTCCGTCTCGTAGACACGAGCTGAGAAATTGCAAACGTCGAGCAATTGCTCAGAGATGAAAAGTGCCAGCACTGAAAGCTGTTGCTAGCCAGCACCCTTCCTTGGAAGCGCTTTCACAGGCGCAGCAACACTGGGGCTTTGCGCTTCTCTAGCCACCAAACGTCACGGTCCTTCTCTTTCCGTCTCGTAGACACGAGCTGAGAAATTGCAAACGTCGAGCAATTGCTCAGAGATGAAAAGTGCCAGCACTGAAAGCTGTTGCTAGCCAGCACCCTTCCTTGGAAGCGCTTTTGTAGGCCTAAGAACACTGGGGCTCTGGGCTTCTCTAGCCACCTCATCTTCTGCTCATCCTCTCGCGCACTCTAAAGAGAGCTCAGGTGAGAAATTGCAAACGTCGAGCAATTGCTCAGAGATGAAAAGTGCCAGCACTGAAAGCTGTTGCTAGCCAGCACCCTTCCTTGGAAGCGCTTTCACAGGCGCAGCAACACTGGGGCTTTGCGCTTCTCTACCCACCAAACGTCACGGTCCTTCTCTTTCCGTCTCATAGACACGAGCTGAGAAATTGCAAACGTCGAGCAATTGCTCAGAGATGAAAAGTGCCAGCACTGAAAGCTGTTGCTAGCCAGCACCCTTCCTTGGAAGCGCTTTTGTAGGCCTAAGCACACTGGGGCTCTGGGCTTCTCTAGCCACCTAATCTTCTGCTCATCCTCTCGCGCACTCTAAAGAGAGCTCAGGTGAGAAATTGCAAACATCGAGCAATTGCTCAGAGATGAAAAGTGCCAGCACTGAAAGCTGTTGCTAGCCAGCACCCTTCCTTGGAAGCGCTTTCACAGGCGCAGAAACACTGGGGCTTTGCGCTTCTCTACCCACCAAACGTCACGGTCCTTCTCTTTCCGTCTCGTAGACACGAGCTGAGAAATTGCAAACGTCGAGCAATTGCTCAGAGATGAAAAGTGCCAGCACTGAAAGCTGTTGCTAGCCAGCACCCTTCCTTGGAAGCGCTTTCACAGGCGCAGTAACACTGGGGCTTTGCGCTTCTCTACCCATCAAAAGTCACGGTCCTTCTCTTTCCGTCTCGTAGACACGAGCTGAGAAATTGCAAACGTCGAGCAATTGCTCAGAGATGAAAAGTGCCAGCACTGAAAGCTGTTGCTAGCCAGCACCCTTCCTTGGAAGCACTTTCACAGGCGCAGCAACACTGGGGCTTTGCGCTTCTCTAGCCACCAAACGTCACGGTCATTCTCTTTCCGTCTCGTAGACACGAGCTGAGAAATTGCAAACGTCGAGCAATTGCTCAGAGATGAAAAGTGCCAGCACTGAAAGCTGTTGCTAGCCAGCACCCTTCCTTGGAAGCGCTTTCACAGGCGCAGCAACACTGGGGCTTTGCGCTTCTCTAGCCACCAAACGTCACGGTCCTTCTCTTTCCGTCTCGTAGACACGAGCTGAGAAATTGCAAACGTCGAGCAATTGCTCAGAGATGAAAAGTGCCAGCACTGAAAGCTGTTGCTAGCCAGCACCCTTCCTTGGAAGCGCTTTTGTAGGCCTAAGAACACTGGGGCTCTGGGCTTCTTTAGCCACCTAATCTTCTGCTCATCCTCTCGCGCACTCTAAAGAGAGCTCAGGTGAGAAATTGCAAACGTCGAGCAATTGCTCAGAGATGAAAAGTGCCAGCACTGAAAGCTGTTGCTAGCCAGCACCCTTCCTTGGAAGCGCTTTCACAGGCGCAGCAACACTGGGGCTTTGCGCTTCTCTAGCCACCAAACGTCACGGTCCTTCTCTTTCTGTCTCGTAGACACGAGCTGAGAAATTGCAAACGTCGAGCAATTGCTCAGAGAGGAAAAGTGCCAGCACTGAAAGCTCTTGCTAGCCAGCACCCTTCCTTGGAAGCGCTTTCACAGGCGCAGCAACACTGGGGCTTTGCGCTTCTCTAGCCACCAAACTTCATGGTCACTATCTCTCCGTCTCGTAGACACGAGCTGAGAAATTGCAAACGTCGAGCAATTGCTCAGAGATGAAAAGTGCCAGCACTGAAAGCTGTTGCTAGCCAGCACCCTTCCTTGGAAGCGCTTTTGTAGGCCTAAGAACACTGGGGCTCTGGGCTTCTCTAGCCACCTCATCTTCTGCTCATCCTCTCGCGCACTCTAAAGAGAGCTCAGGTGAGAAATTGCACACGTCGAGCAATTGCTCAGAGATGAAAAGTGCCAGCACTGAAAGCTGTTGCTAGCCAGCACCCTTCCTTGGAAGCGCTTTCACAGGCGCAGCAACACTGGGGCTTTGCGCTTCTCTACCCACCAAACGTCACGGTCATTCTCTTTCCGTCTCATAGACACGAGCTGAGAAATTGCAAACGTCGAGCAATTGCTCAGAGATGAAAAGTGCCAGCACTGAAAGCTGTTGCTAGCCAGCACCCTTCCTTGGAAGCGCTTTTGTAGGCCTAAGAACACTGGGGCTCTGGGCTTCTCTAGCCACCTAATCTTCTGCTCATCCTCTCGCGCACTCTAAAGAGAGCTCAGGTGAGAAATTGCAAACATCGAGCAATTGCTCAGAGATGAAAAGTGCCAGCACTGAAAGCTGTTGCTAGCCAGCACCCTTCCTTGGAAGCGCTTTCACAGGCGCAGCAACACTGGGGCTTTGCGCTTCTCTAGCCACCAAACGTCACGGTCCTTCTCTTTCCGTCTCGTAGACACGAGCTGAGAAATTGCAAACGTCGAGCAATTGCTCAGAGATGAAAAGTGCCAGCACTGAAAGCTGTTGCTAGCCAGCACCCTTCCTTGGAAGCGCTTTCACAGGCGCAGTAACACTGGGGCTTTGCGCTTCTCTACCCATCAAAAGTCACGGTCCTTCTCTTTCCGTCTCGTAGACACGAGCTGAGAAATTGCAAACGTCGAGCAATTGCTCAGAGATGAAAAGTGCCAGCACTGAAAGCTGTTGCTAGCCAGCACCCTTCCTTGGAAGCACTTTCACAGGCGCAGCAACACTGGGGCTTTGCGCTTCTCTAGCCACCAAACGTCACGGTCATTCTCTTTCCGTCTCGTAGACACGAGCTGAGAAATTGCAAACGTCGAGCAATTGCTCAGAGATGAAAAGTGCCAGCACTGAAAGCTGTTGCTAGCCAGCACCCTTCCTTGGAAGCGCTTTCACAGGCGCAGCAACACTGGGGCTTTGCGCTTCTCTAGCCACCAAACGTCACGGTCCTTCTCTTTCCGTCTCGTAGACACGAGCTGAGAAATTGCAAACGTCGAGCAATTGCTCAGAGATGAAAAGTGCCAGCACTGAAAGCTGTTGCTAGCCAGCACCCTTCCTTGGAAGCGCTTTTGTAGGCCTAAGAACACTGGGGCTCTGGGCTTCTTTAGCCACCTAATCTTCTGCTCATCCTCTCGCGCACTCTAAAGAGAGCTCAGGTGAGAAATTGCAAACGTCGAGCAATTGCTCAGAGATGAAAAGTGCCAGCACTGAAAGCTGTTGCTAGCCAGCACCCTTCCTTGGAAGCGCTTTCACAGGCGCAGCAACACTGGGGCTTTGCGCTTCTCTAGCCACCAAACGTCACGGTCCTTCTCTTTCTGTCTCGTAGACACGAGCTGAGAAATTGCAAACGTCGAGCAATTGCTCAGAGATGAAAAGTGCCAGCACTGAAAGCTCTTGCTAGCCAGCACCCTTCCTTGGAAGCGCTTTCACAGGCGCAGCAACACTGGGGCTTTGCGCTTCTCTACCCACCAAACGTCACGGTCCTTCTCTTTCCGTCTCGTAGACACGAGCTGAGAAATTGCAAACGTCCAGCAATTGCTCAGAGATGAAAAGTGCCAGCACTGAAAGCTGTTGCTAGCCAGCACCCTTCCTTTGAAGCGCTTTTGTAGTCCTAAGAACACTGGGGCTCTGGGCTTCTCTAGCCACCTCATCTTCTGCTCATCCTCTCGCGCACTCTAAAGAGAGCTCAGGTGAGAAATTGCAAACGTCGAGCAATTGCTCAGAGATGAAAAGTGCCAGCACTGAAAGCTGTTGCTAGCCAGCACCCTTCCTTGGAAGCGCTTTCACAGGCGCAGCAACACTGGGGCTTTGCGCTTCTCTACACACCAAACGTCACGGTCCTTCTCTTTCCGTCTCGTAGACACGAGCTGAGAAATTGCAAACGTCGAGCAATTGCTCAGAGATGAAAAGTGCCAGCACTGAAAGCTGTTGCTAGCCAGCCCCCTTCCTTGGAAGCGCTTTTGTAGGCCTAAGAACACTGGGGCTCTGGGCTTCTCTAGCCACCTCATCTTCTGCTCATCCTCTCGCGCACTCTAAAGAGAGCTCAGGTGAGAAATTGCAAACGTCGAGCAATTGCTCAGAGATGAAAAGTGCCAGCACTGAAAGCTGTTGCTAGCCAGCACCCTTCCTTGGAAGCGCTTTCACAGGCGCAGAAACACTGGGGCTTTGCGCTTCTCTAGCCATCAAAAGTCACGGTCACTATCTCTCCGTCTCGTAGACACGAGCTGAGAAATTGCAAACGTCGAGCAATTGCTCAGAGATGAAAAGTGCCAGCACTGAAAGCTGTTGCTAGCCAGCACCCTTCCTTGCAAGCGCTTTTGTAGCCCTTAGAACACTGGGGCTCTGGGCTTCTTTAGCCACCTCATCTTCTGCTCATCCTCTCGCACACTCTGAAGAGAGCTCAGGTGAGAAATTGCAAACGTCGAGCAATTGCTCAGAGATGAAAAGTGCCAGCACTGAAAGCTCGTGCTAACCAGCACCCTTCCTTGGAAGCGCTTTCACAGGCGCAGTAACACTGGGGCTTTGCGCTTCTCTACCCACCAAACGTCACGGTCCTTCTTTTCCGTCTCGTAGACACGAGCTGAGAAATTGCAAACGTCAAGCAATTGCTCAGAGATGAAAAGTGCCAGCACTGAAAGCTGTTGCTAGCCAGCACCCTTCCTTGGAAGCGCTTTTGTAGGCCTAAGAACACTGGGGCTCTGGGCTTCTCTAGCCACCTCATCTTCTGCTCATCCTCTCGCGCACTCTAAAGAGAGCTCAGGTGAGAAATTGCAAACGTCGAGCAATTGCTCAGAGATGAAAAGTGCCAGCACTGAAAGCTGTTGCTAGCCAGCACCCTTCCTTGGAAGCGCTTTCACAGGCGCTGTAACACTGGGGCTTTGCGCTTCTCTAGCCATCAAAAGTCATGGTCACTATCTCTCCGTCTCGTAGACACGAGCTGAGAAATTGCAAACGTCGAGCAATTGCTCAGAGATGAAAAGTGCCAGCACTGAAAGCTGTTGCTAGCCAGCACCCTTCCTTGGAAGCGCTTTTGTAGGCCTAAGAACACTGGGGCTCTGGGCTTCTCTAGACACCTAATCTTCTGCTCATCCTCTCGCGCACTCTAAAGAGAGCTCAGGTGAGAAATTGCAAACGTCGAGCAATTGCTCAGAGATGAAAAGTGCCAGCACTGAAAGCTCTTGCTAACCAGCACCCTTCCTTGGAAGCGCTTTCACAGGCGCAGCAACACTGGGGCTTTGCGCTTCTCTAGCCACCAAACGTCACAGTCCTTCTCTTTCCGTCTCATAGACACGAGCTGAGAAATTGCAAACGTCGAGCAATTGCTCAGAGATGAAAAGTGCCAGCACTGAAAGCTGTTGCTAGCCAGCACCCTTCCTTGGAAGCGCTTTCACAGGCGCAGTAACACTGGGGCTTTGCGCTTCTCTACCCATCAAAAGTCACGGTCATTCTCTTTCCGTCTCGTAGACACGAGCTGAGAAATTGCAAACGTCGAGCAATTGCTCAGAGATGAAAAGTGCCAGCACTGAAAGCTGTTGCTAGCCAGCACCCTTCCTTGGAAGCACTTTCACAGGCGCAGCAACACTGGGGCTTTGCGCTTCTCTAGCCACCAAACGTCACGGTCCTTCTCTTTCCGTCTCGTAGACACGAGCTGAGAAATTGCAAACGTCGAGCAATTGCTCAGAGATGAAAAGTGCCAGCACTGAAAGCTGTTGCTAGCCAGCACCCTTCCTTGGAAGCGCTTTCACAGGCGCAGCAACACTGGGGCTTTGCGCTTCTCTAGCCACCAAACGTCACGGTCCTTCTCTTTCTGTCTCGTAGACACGAGCTGAGAAATTGCAAACGTCGAGCAATTGCTCAGAGATGAAAAGTGCCAGCACTGAAAGCTGTTGCTAGCCAGCACCCTTCCTTGGAAGCGCTTTTGTAGGCCTAAGAACACTGGGGCTCTGGGATTCTTTAGCCACCTAATCTTCTGCTCATCCTCTCGCGCACTCTAAAGAGAGCTCAGGTGAGAAATTGCAAACGTCGAGCAATTGCTCAGAGATGAAAAGTGCCAGCACTGAAAGCTCTTGCTAACCAGCACCCTTCCTTGGAAGCGCTTTCACAGGCGCAGCAACACTGGGGCTTTGCGCTTCTCTAGCCACCAAACGTCACGGTCCTTCTCTTTCTGTCTCGTAGACACGAGCTGAGAAATTGCAAACGTCGAGCAATTGCTCAGAGATGAAAAGTGCCAGCACTGAAAGCTCTTGCTAGCCAGCACCCTTCCTTGGAAGCGCTTTCACAGGCGCAGCAACACTGGGGCTTTGCGCTTCTCTACCCACCAAACGTCACGGTCCTTCTCTTTCCGTCTCGTAGACACGAGCTGAGAAATTGCAAACGTCCAGCAATTGCTCAGAGATGAAAAGTGCCAGCACTGAAAGCTGTTGCTAGCCAGCACCCTTCCTTTGAAGCGCTTTTGTAGGCCTAAGAACACTGGGGCTCTGGGCTTCTTTAGCCACCTCATCTTCTGCTCATCCTCTCGCGCACTCTAAAGAGAGCTCAGGTGAGAAATTGCAAACGTCGAGCAATTGCTCAGAGATGAAAAGTGCCAGCACTGAAAGCTGTTGCTAGCCAGCACCCTTCCTTGGAAGCGCTTTCACAGGCGCAGCAACACTGGGGCTTTGCGCTTCTCTACACACCAAACGTCACGGTCCTTCTCTTTCCGTCTCGTAGACACGAGCTGAGAAATTGCAAACGTCGAGCAATTGCTCAGAGATGAAAAGTGCCAGCACTGAAAGCTGTTGCTAGCCAGCACCCTTCCTTGCAAGCGCTTTTGTAGGCCTAAGAACACTGGGGCTCTGGGCTTCTCTAGCCACCTCATCTTCTGCTCATCCTCTCGCGCACTCTAAAGAGAGCTCAGGTGAGAAATTGCAAACGTCGAGCAATTGCTCAGAGATGAAAAGTGCCAGCACTGAAAGCTGTTGCTAGCCAGCACCCTTCCTTGGAAGCGCTTTCACAGGCGCAGTAACACTGGGGCTTTGCGCTTCTCTAGCCATCAAAAGTCACGGTCACTATCTCTCCGTCTCGTAGACACGAGCTGAGAAATTGCAAACGTCGAGCAATTGCTCAGAGATGAAAAGTGCCAGCACTGAAAGCTGTTGCTAGCCAGCACCCTTCCTTGCAAGCGCTTTTGTAGCCCTTAGAACACTGGGGCTCTGGGCTTCTCTAGACACCTCATCTTCTGCTCATCCTCTCGCGCACTCTGAAGAGAGCTCAGGTGAGAAATTGCAAACGTCGAGCAATTGCTCAGAGATGAAAAGTGCCAGCACTGAAAGCTCGTGCTAACCAGCACCCTTCCTTGGAAGCGCTTTCACAGGCGCAGTAACACTGGGGCTTTGCGCTTCTCTACCCACCAAACGTCACGGTCCTTCTTTTCCGTCTCGTAGACACGAGCTGAGAAATTGCAAACGTCAAGCAATTGCTCAGAGATGAAAAGTGCCAGCACTGAAAGCTGTTGCTAGCCAGCACCCTTCCTTGGAAGCGCTTTTGTAGGCCTAAGAACACTGGGGCTCTGGGCTTCTCTAGCCACCTCATCTTCTGCTCATCCTCTCGCGCACTCTGAAGAGAGCTCAGGTGAGAAATTGCAAACGTCGAGCAATTGCTCAGAGATGAAAAGTGCCAGCACTGAAAGCTGTTGCTAGCCAGCACCCTTCCTTGGAAGCGCTTTCACAGGCGCAGCAACACTGGGGCTTTGCGCTTCTCTACCCACCAAACGTCACGGTCATTCTCTTTCCGTCTCATAGACACGAGCTGAGAAATTGCAAACGTCGAGCAATTGCTCAGAGATGAAAAGTGCCAGCACTGAAAGCTGTTGCTAGCCAGCACCCTTCCTTGGAAGCGCTTTCACAGGCGCAGCAACACTGGGGCTTTGCGCTTCTCTAGCCACCAAACGTCACGGTCACTATCTCTCCGTCTCGTAGACACGAGCTGAGAAATTGCAAACGTCGAGCAATTGCTCAGAGAGGAAAAGTGCCAGCACTGAAAGCTCTTGCTAGCCAGCACCCTTCCTTGGAAGCGCTTTTGTAGGCCTAAGCACACTGGGGCTCTGGGCTTCTTTAGCCACCTCATCTTCTGCTCATCCTCTCGCGCACTCTAAAGAGAGCTCAGGTGAGAAATTGCAAACGTCGAGCAATTGCTCAGAGATGAAAAGTGCCAGCACTGAAAGCTGTTGCTAGCCAGCACCCTTCCTTGGAAGCGCTTTCACAGGCGCAGTAACACTGGGGCTTTGCGCTTCTCTAGCCACCAAACGTCACGGTCCTCCTCTTTCCGTCGGTAGACACGAGCTGAGAAATTGCAAATGTCGATCAATTGCTCAGAGATGAAAAGTGCCAGCACTGAAAGCTGTTGCTAGCCAGCACCCTTCCTTGGAAGCGCTTTCACAGGCGCAGTAACACTGGGGCTTTGCGCTTCTCTACCCACCAAACGTCACGGTCCTTCTCTTTCCGTCTCGTAGACACGAGCTGAGAAATTGCAAACGTCGAGCAATTGCTCAGAGATGAAAAGTGCCAGCACTGAAAGCTGTTGCTAGCCAGCACCCTTCCTTGGAAGCGCTTTTGTAGGCCTAAGAACACTGGGGCTCTGGGCTTCTCTAGCCACCTCATCTTCTGCTCATCCTCTCGCGCACTCTAAAGAGAGCTCAGGTGAGAAATTGCAAACGTCGAGCAATTGCTCAGAGATGAAAAGTGCCAGCACTGAAAGCTGTTGCTAGCCAGCACCCTTCCTTGGAAGCGCTTTCACAGGCGCAGCAACACTGGGGCTTTGCGCTTCTCTAGCCACCAAACGTCACGGTCCTTCTCTTTCCGTCTCGTAGACACGAGCTGAGAAATTGCAAACGTCGAGCAATTGCTCAGAGATGAAAAGTGCCAGCACTGAAAGCTCTTGCTAGCCAGCACCCTTCCTTGGAAGCGCTTTTGTAGGCCTAAGAACACTGGGGCTCTGGGCTTCTCTAGCCACCTCATCTTCTGCTCATCCTCTCGCGCACTCTAAAGAGAGCTCAGGTGAGAAATTGCAAACGTCGAGCAATTGCTCAGAGATGAAAAGTGCCAGCACTGAAAGCTGTTGCTAGCCAGCACCCTTCCTTGGAAGCGCTTTTGTAGGCCTAAGAACACTGGGGCTCTGGGCTTCTCTAGCCACCTCATCTTCTGCTCATCCTCTCGCGCACTCTAAAGAGAGCTCAGGTGAGAAATTGCAAATGTCGAGCAATTGCTCAGAGATGAAAAGTGCCAGCACTGAAAGCTGTTGCTAGCCAGCACCCTTCCTTGGAAGCGCTTTCACAGGCGCAGTAACACTGGGGCTTTGCGCTTCTCTACCCACCAAACGTCACGGTCCTTCTTTTCCGTCTCGTAGACACGAGCTGAGAAATTGCAAACGTCAAGCAATTGCTCAGAGATGAAAAGTGCCAGCACTGAAAGCTGTTGCTAGCCAGCACCCTTCCTTGGAAGCGCTTTTGTAGGCCTAAGAACACTGGGGCTCTGGGCTTCTCTAGCCACCTCATCTTCTGCTCATCCTCTCGCGCACTCTAAAGAGAGCTCAGGTGAGAAATTGCAAACGTCCAGCAATTGCTCAGAGATGAAAAGTGCCAGCACTGAAAGCTGTTGCTAGCCAGCACCCTTCCTTGGAAGCGCTTTCACAGGCGCAGCAACACTGGGGCTTTGCGCTTCTCTACCCACCAAACGTCACGGTCATTCTCTTTCCGTCTCATAGACACGAGCTGAGAAATTGCAAACGTCGAGCAATTGCTCAGAGATGAAAAGTGCCAGCACTGAAAGCTGTTGCTAGCCAGCACCCTTCCTTGGAAGCGCTTTCACAGGCGCAGCAACACTGGGGCTTTGCGCTTCTCTAGCCACCAAACGTCACGGTCACTATCTCTCCGTCTCGTAGACACGAGCTGAGAAATTGCAAACGTCGAGCAATTGCTCAGAGAGGAAAAGTGCCAGCACTGAAAGCTCTTGCTAGCCAGCACCCTTCCTTGGAAGCGCTTTTGTAGGCCTAAGCACACTGGGGCTCTGGGCTTCTTTAGCCACCTCATCTTCTGCTCATCCTCTCGCGCACTCTAAAGAGAGCTCAGGGGAGAAATTGCAAACGTCGATCAATTGCTCAGAGAGGAAAAGTGCCAGCACTGAAAGCTGTTGCTAGCCAGCACCCTTCCTTGGAAGCGCTTTCACAGGCGCAGTAACACTGGGGCTTTGCGCTTCTCTAGCCACCAAACGTCACGGTCCTCCTCTTTCCGTCGGTAGACACGAGCTGAGAAATTGCAAATGTCGATCAATTGCTCAGAGATGAAAAGTGCCAGCACTGAAAGCTGTTGCTAGCCAGCACCCTTCCTTGGAAGCGCTTTTGTAGGCCTAAGAACACTGGGGCTCTGGGCTTCTCTAGCCACCTAATCTTCTGCTCATCCTCTCGCGCACTCTAAAGAGAGCTCAGGTGAGAAATTGCAAACGTCGAGCAATTGCTCAGAGATGAAAAGTGCCAGCACTGAAAGCTGTTGCTAGCCAGCACCCTTCCTTGGAAGCGCTTTCACAGGCGCAGCAACACTGGGGCTTTGCGCTTCTCTAGCCACCAAACGTCACGGTCCTTCTCTTTCCGTCTCGTAGACACGAGCTGAGAAATTGCAAACGTCGAGCAATTGCTCAGAGATGAAAAGTGCCAGCACTGAAAGCTGTTGCTAGCCAGCACCCTTCCTTGGAAGCGCTTTTGTAGGCCTAAGAACACTGGGGCTCTGGGCTTCTCTAGCCACCTCATCTTCTGCTCATCCTCTCGCGCACTCTAAAGAGAGCTCAGGTGAGAAATTGCAAACGTCGAGCAATTGCTCAGAGATGAAAAGTGCCAGCACTGAAAGCTGTTGCTAGCCAGCACCCTTCCTTGGAAGCGCTTTCACAGGCGCAGCAACACTGGGGCTTTGCGCTTCTCTACCCACCAAACGTCACGGTCCTTCTCTTTCCGTCTCATAGACACGAGCTGAGAAATTGCAAACGTCGAGCAATTGCTCAGAGATGAAAAGTGCCAGCACTGAAAGCTGTTGCTAGCCAGCACCCTTCCTTGGAAGCGCTTTTGTAGGCCTAAGCACACTGGGGCTCTGGGCTTCTCTAGCCACCTCATCTTCTGCTCATCCTCTCGCGCACTCTAAAGAGAGCTCAGGTGAGAAATTGCAAACATCGAGCAATTGCTCAGAGATGAAAAGTGCCAGCACTGGAAGCTGTTGCTAGCCAGCACCCTTCCTTGGAAGCGCTTTCACAGGCGCAGAAACACTGGGGCTTTGCGCTTCTCTACCCACCAAACGTCACGGTCCTTCTGTTCCCGTCTCATAGACACGAGCTGAGAAATTGCAAACGTCGAGCAATTGCTCAGAGATGAAAAGTGCCAGCACTGAAAGCTGTTGCTAGCCAGCACCCTTCCTTGGAAGCGCTTTCACAGGCGCAGCAACACTGGGGCTTTGCGCTTCTCTAGCCACCAAACTTCATGGTCACTATCTCTCCGTCTCGTAGACACGAGCTGAGAAATTGCAAACGTCGAGCAATTGCTCAGAGATGAAAAGTGCCAGCACTGAAAGCTGTTGCTAGCCAGCACCGTTCCTTGGAAGCGCTTTTGTAGGCCTAAGAACACTGGGGCTCTGGGCTTCTCTAGCCACCTCATCTTCTGCTCATCCTCTCGCGCACTCTAAAGAGAGCTCAGGTGAGAAATTGCACACGTCGAGCAATTGCTCAGAGATGAAAAGTGCCAGCACTGAAAGCTGTTGCTAGCCAGCACCCTTCCTTGGAAGCGCTTTCACAGGCGCAGCAACACTGGGGCTTTGCGCTTCTCTAGCCACCAAACGTCACGGTCATTCTCTTTCCGTCTCATAGACACGAGCTGAGAAATTGCAAACGTCGAGCAATTGCTCAGAGATGAAAAGTGCCAGCACTGAAAGCTGTTGCTAGCCAGCACCCTTCCTTGGAAGCGCTTTCACAGGCGCAGCAACACTGGGGCTTTGCGCTTCTCTAGCCACCAAACGTCACGGTCACTATCTCTCCGTCTCGTAGACACGAGATGAGAAATTGCAAACGTCGAGCAATTGCTCAGAGAGGAAAAGTGCCAGCACTGAAAGCTCTTGCTAGCCAGCACACTTCCTTGGAAGCGCTTTTGTAGGCCTAAGAACACTGGGGCTCTGGGCTTCTCTAGCCACCTCATCTTCTGCTCATCCTCTCGCGCACTCTAAAGAGAGCTCAGGGGAGAAATTGCAAACGTCGATCAATTGCTCAGAGATGAAAAGTGCCAGCACTGAAAGCTGTTGCTAGCCAGCACCCTTCCTTGGAAGCGCTTTCACAGGCGCAGTAACACTGGGGCTTTGCGCTTCTCTACCCACCAAACGTCACGGTCCTCCTCTTTCCGTCGGTAGACACGAGCTGAGAAATTGCAAACGTCGATCAATTGCTCAGAGATGAAAAGTGCCAGCACTGAAAGCTGTTGCTAGCCAGCACCCTTCCTTGGAAGCGCTTTCACAGGCGCAGTAACACTGGGGCTTTGCGCTTCTCTACCCACCAAACGTCACGGTCCTTCTCTTTCCGTCTCGTAGACACGAGCTGAGAAATTGCAAACGTCGAGCAATTGCTCAGAGATGAAAAGTGCCAGCACTGAAAGCTGTTGCTAGCCAGCACCCTTCCTTGGAAGCGCTTTTGTAGGCCTAAGAAGACTGGGGCTCTGGGCTTCTCTAGCCACCTAATCTTCTGCTCATCCTCTCGCGCACTCTAAAGAGAGCTCAGGTGAGAAATTGCAAACGTCCAGCAATTGCTCAGAGATGAAAAGTGCCAACACTGAAAGCTGTTGCTAGCCAGCACCCTTCCTTGGAAGCGCTTTCACAGGCGCAGCAACACTGGGGCTTTGCGCTTCTCTACCCACCAAACGTCACGGTCCTTCTCTTTCCGTCTCGTAGACACGAGCTGAGAAATTGCAAACGTCGAGCAATTGCTCAGAGATGAAAAGTGCCAGCACTGAAAGCTGTTGCTAGCCAGCCCCCTTCCTTGGAAGCGCTTTTGTAGGCCTAAGAACACTGGGGCTCTGGGCTTCTCTAGCCACCTCATCTTCTGCTCATCCTCTCGCGCACTCTAAAGAGAGCTCAGGTGAGAAATTGCAAACGTCGAGCAATTGCTCAGAGATGAAAAGTGCCAGCACTGAAAGCTGTTGCTAGCCAGCACCCTTCCTTGGAAGCGCTTTCACAGGCGCAGCAACACTGGGGCTTTGCGCTTCTCTACCCACCAAACGTCACGGTCCTTCTCTTTCCGTCTCGTAGACACGAGCTGAGAAATTGCAAACGTCGAGCAATTGCTCAGAGATGAAAAGTGCCAGCACTGAAAGCTGTTGCTAGCCAGCACCCTTCCTTGGAAGCGCTTTTGTAGGCCTAAGCACACTGGGGCTCTGGGCTTCTCTAGCCACCTAATCTTCTGCTCATCCTCTCGCGCACTCTAAAGAGAGCTCAGGTGAGAAATTGCAAACATCGAGCAATTGCTCAGAGATGAAAAGTGCCAGCACTGAAAGCTGTTGCTAGCCAGCACCCTTCCTTGGAAGCGCTTTCACAGGCGCAGAAACACTGGGGCTTTGCGTTTCTCTACCCACCAAACGTCACGGTCCTTCTGTTTCCGTCTCATAGACACGAGCTGAGAAATTGCAAACGTCGAGCAATTGCTCAGAGAGGAAAAGTGCCAGCACTGAAAGCTCTTGCTAGCCAGCACCCTTCCTTGGAAGCGCTTTCACAGGCGCAGCAACACTGGGGCTTTGCGCTTCTCTAGCCACCAAACTTCATGGTCACTATCTCTCCGTCTCGTAGACACGAGCTGAGAAATTGCAAACGTCGATCAATTGCTCAGAGATGAAAAGTGCCAGCACTGAAAGCTGTTGCTAGCCAGCACCCTTCCTTGGAAGCGCTTTTGTAGGCCTAAGAACACTGGGGCTCTGGGCTTCTCTAGCCACCTAATCTTCTGCTCATCCTCTCGCGCACTCTAAAGAGAGCTCAGGTGAGAAATTGCAAACGTCGAGCAATTGCTCAGAGATGAAAAGTGCCAGCACTGAAAGCTCTTGCTAGCCAGCACCCTTCCTTGGAAGCGCTTTCACAGGCGCAGTAACACTGGGGCTTTGTGCTTCTCTAGGCACCAAACGTCACGGTCCTTCTCTTTCCGTCTCGTAGACACGAGCTGAGAAATTGCAAACGTCGAGCAATTGCTCAGAGATGAAAAGTGCCAGCACTGAAAGCTGTTGCTAGCCAGCACCCTTCCTTGGAAGCGCTTTTGTAGCCCTTAGAACACTGGGGCTCTGGGCTTCTCTAGCCACCTCATCTTCTGCTCATCCTCTCGCGCACTCTAAAGAGAGCTCAGGTGAGAAATTGCAAACGTTGAGCAATTGCTCAGAGATGAAAAGTGCCAGCACTGAAAGCTGTTGCTAGCCAGCACCCTTCCTTGGAAGCGCTTTCACAGGCGCAGTAACACTGGGGCTTTGCGCTTCTCAAGCCACCAAACGTCACGGTCCTTCTCTTTCCGTCTCGTAGACACAAGCTGAAAAATTGCAAACGTCGAGCAATTGCTCAGAGATGAAAAGTGGCAGCACTGAAAGCTGTTGCTAGCCAGCACCCTTCCTTGGAAGCGCTTTCACAGGCGCAGCAACACTGGGGCTTTGCGCTTCTCTAGCCACCAAACTTCATGGTCACTATCTCTCCGTCTCGTAGACACGAGCTGAGAAATTGCAAACGTCGATCAATTGCTCAGAGATGAAAAGTGCCAGCACTGGAAGCTGTTGCTAGCCAGCCCTCTTCCTTGGAAGCGCTTTTGTAGGCCTAAGAACACTGGGGCTCTGGGCTTCTCTAGCCACCTAATCTTCTGCTCATCCTCTCGCGCTCTCTAAAGAGAGCTCAGGTGAGAAATTGCAAACGTCGAGCAATTGCTCAGAGATGAAAAGTGCCAGCACTGAAAGCTGTTGCTAGCCAGCACCCTTCCTTGGAAGCGCTTTCACAGGCGCAGCAACACTGGGGCTTTGCGCTTCTCTAGCCACCAAACTTCATGGTGACTATCTCTCCGTCTCGTAGACACGAGCTGAGAAATTGCAAACGTCGAGCAATTGCTCAGAGAGGAAAAGTGCCAGCACTGAAAGCTGTTGCTAGCCAGCCCCCTTCATTGGACGCGCTTTTGTAGGCCTAAGAACACTGGGGCTCTGGGCTTCTCTAGCCACCTAATCTTCTGCTCATCCTCTCGCGCACTCTAAAGAGAGCTCAGGTGAGAAATTGCAAACGTCGAGCAATTGCTCAGAGATGAAAAGTGCCAGCACTGAAAGCTGTTGCTAGCCAGCACCCTTCCTTGGAAGCGCTTTCACAGGCGCAGCAACACTGGGGCTTTGCGCTTCTCTAGCCACCAAACGTCACGGTCCTTCTCTTTCCGTCTCATAGACACGAGCTGAGAAATTGCAAACGTCGAGCAATTGCTCAGAGATGAAAAGTGCCAGCACTGAAAGCTGTTGCTAGCCAGCACCCTTCCTTGGAAGCGCTTTTGTAGGCCTAAGCACACTGGGGCTCTGGGCTTCTCTAGCCACCTCATCTTCTGCTCATCCTCTCGCGCACTCTAAAGAGAGCTCAGGTGAGAAATTGCAAACGTCGAGCAATTGCTCAGAGATGAAAAGTGCCAGCACTGAAAGCTGTTGCTAGCCAGCACCCTTCCTTGGAAGCGCTTTCACAGGCGCAGCAACACTGGGGCTTTGCGCTTCTCTACCCACCAAACGTCACGGTCCTTCTCTTTCCGTCTCATAGACACGAGCTGAGAAATTGCAAACGTCGAGCAATTGCTCAGAGATGAAAAGTGCCAGCACTGAAAGCTGTTGCTAGCCAGCACCCTTCCTTGGAAGCGCTTTTGTAGGCCTAAGCACACTGGGGCTCTGGGCTTCTCTAGCCACCTCATCTTCTGCTCATCCTCTCGCGCACTCTAAAGAGAGCTCAGGTGAGAAATTGCAAACATCGAGCAATTGCTCAGAGATGAAAAGTGCCAGCACTGAAAGCTGTTGCTAGCCAGCACCCTTCCTTGGAAGCGCTTTCACAGGCGCAGAAACACTGGGGCTTTGCGTTTCTCTACCCACCAAACGTCACGGTCCTTCTGTTTCCGTCTCATAGACACGAGCTGAGAAATTGCAAACGTCGAGCAATTGCTCAGAGATGAAAAGTGCCAGCACTGAAAGCTCTTGCTAGCCAGCACCCTTCCTTGGAAGCGCTTTCACAGGCGCAGCAACACTGGGGCTTTGCGCTTCTCTAGCCACCAAACTTCATGGTCACTATCTCTCCGTCTCGTAGACACGAGCTGAGAAATTGCAAACGTCGATCAATTGCTCAGAGATGAAAAGTGCCAGCACTGAAAGCTGTTGCTAGCCAGCACCGTTCCTTGGAAGCGCTTTTGTAGGCCTAAGAACACTGGGGCTCTGGGCTTCTCTAGCCACCTCATCTTCTGCTCATCCTCTCGCGCACTCTAAAGAGAGCTCAGGTGAGAAATTGCAAACGTCGAGCAATTGCTCAGAGATGAAAAGTGCCAGCACTGAAAGCTCTTGCTAGCCAGCACCCTTCCTTGGAAGCGCTTTCACAGGCGCTGTAACACTGGGGCTTTGCGCTTCTCTAGCCACCAAACGTCACGGTCCTTCTCTTTCCGTCTCGTAGACACGAGCTGAGAAATTGCAAACGTCGAGCAATTGCTCCGAGATGAAAAGTGCCAGCACTGAAAGCTGTTGCTAGCCAGCACCCTTCCTTGGAAGCGCTTTTGTAGGCCTAAGAACACTGGGGCTCTGGGCTTCTCTAGCCACCTCATCTTCTGCTCATCCTCTCGCGCACTCTAAAGAGAGCTCAGGTGAGAAATTGCAAACGTCGAGCAATTGCTCAGAGATGAAAAGTGCCAGCACTGAAAGCTGTTGCTAGCCAGCACCCTTCCTTGGAAGCGCTTTCACAGGCGCTGTAACACTGGGGCTTTGCGCTTCTCTAGCCACCAAACGTCACGGTCCTTCTCTTTCCGTCTCGTAGACACGAGCTGAGAAATTGCAAACGTCGAGCAATTGCTCAGAGATGAAAAGTGCCAGCACTGGAAGCTGTTGCTAGCCAGCACCCTTCCTTGGAAGCGCTTTTGTAGGCCTAAGAACACTGGGGCTCTGGGCTTCTCTAGCCACCTCATCTTCTGCTCATCCTCTCGCGCACTCTAAAGAGAGCTCAGGTGAGAAATTGCAAACGTCGAGCAATTGCTCAGAGATGAAAAGTGCCAGCACTGAAAGCTGTTGCTAGCCAGCACCCTTCCTTGGAAGCGCTTTCACAGGCGCAGCAACACTGGGGCTTTGCGCTTCTCTACCCACCAAACGTCACGGTCCTTCTCTTTCCGTCTCGTAGACACGAGCTGAGAAATTGCAAACGTCGAGCAATTGCTCAGAGATGAAAAGTGCCAGCACTGAAAGCTGTTGCTAGCCAGCACCCTTCCTTGGAAGCGCTTTCACAGGCGCAGCAACACTGGGGCTTTGCGCTTCTCTAGCCACCAAACTTCATGGTCACTATCTCTCCGTCTCGTAGACACGAGTTGAGAAATTGCAAACGTCGAGCAATTGCTCAGAGATGAAAAGTGCCAGCACTGAAAGCTCTTGCTAGCCAGCACCCTTCCTTGGAAGCGCTTTCACAGGCGCTGTAACACTGGGGCTTTGCGCTTCTCTAGCCACCAAACGTCACGGTCCTTCTCTTTCCGTCTCGTAGACACGAGCTGAGAAATTGCAAACGTCGAGCAATTGCTCAGAGATGAAAAGTGCCAGCACTGGAAGCTGTTGCTAGCCAGCACCCTTCCTTGGAAGCGCTTTTGTAGGCCTAAGAACACTGGGGCTCTGGGCTTCTCTAGCCACCTCATCTTCTGCTCATCCTCTCGCGCACTCTAAAGAGAGCTCAGGTGAGAAATTGCAAACATCGAGCAATTGCTCAGAGATGAAAAGTGCCAGCACTGAAAGCTCTTGCTAGCCAGCACCCTTCCTTGGAAGCGCTTTCACAGGCGCAGCAACACTGGGGCTTTGTGCTTCTCTACCCACCAAACGTCACGGTCCTTCTCTTTCCGTCTCGTAGACACGAGCGGAGAAATTGCAAACGTCGAGCAATTGCTCAGAGATGAAAAGTGCCAGCACTGAAAGCTGTTGCTAGCCAGCACCCTTCCTTGGAAGCGCTTTTGTAGCCCTTAGAACACTGGGGCTCTGGGCTTCTCTAGCCACCTCATCTTCTGCTCATCCTCTCGCGCACTCTAAAGAGAGCTCAGGTGAGAAATTGCAAACGTCGAGCAATTGCTCAGAGATGAAAAGTGCCAGCACTGAAAGCTCTTGCTAGCCAGCACCCTTCCTTGGAAGCGCTTTCACAGGCGCAGTAACACTGGGGCTTTGCGCTTCTCAAGCCACCAAACGTCACGGCCCTTCTCTTTCCGTCTCGTAGACACAAGCTGAAAAATTGCAAACGTCGAGCAATTGCTCAGAGATGAAAAGTGCCAGCACTGAAAGCTGTTGCTAGCCAGCACCCTTCCTTGGAAGCGCTTTCACAGGCGCAGCAACACTGGGGCTTTGCGCTTCTCTAGCCACCAAACTTCATGGTCACTATCTCTCCGTCTCGTAGACACGAGCTGAGAAATTGCAAACGTCGATCAATTGCTCAGAGATGAAAAGTGCCAGCACTGGAAGCTGTTGCTAGCCAGCCCTCTTCCTTGGAAGCGCTTTTGTAGGCCTAAGAACACTGGGGCTCTGGGCTTCTCTAGCCACCTAATCTTCTGCTCATCCTCTCGCGCTCTCTAAAGAGAGCTCAGGTGAGAAATTGCAAACGTCGAGCAATTGCTCAGAGATGAAAAGTGCCAGCACTGAAAGCTCTTGCTAGCCAGCACCCTTCCTTGGAAGCGCTTTCACAGGCGCAGCAACACTGGGGCTTTGCGCTTCTCTAGCCACCAAACTTCATGGTGACTATCTCTCCGTCTCGTAGACACGAGCTGAGAAATTGCAAACGTCGATCAATTGCTCAGAGAGGAAAAGTGCCAGCACTGAAAGCTGTTGCTAGCCAGCCCCCTTCATTGGACGCGCTTTTGTAGGCCTAAGAACACTGGGGCTCTGGGCTTCTCTAGCCACCTAATCTTCTGCTCATCCTCTCGCGCACTCTAAAGAGAGCTCAGGTGAGAAATTGCAAACGTCGAGCAATTGCTCAGAGATGAAAAGTGCCAGCACTGAAAGCTGTTGCTAGCCAGCACCCTTCCTTGGAAGCGCTTTTGTAGGCCTAAGAACACTGGGGCTCTGGGCTTCTCTAGCCACCTCATCTTCTGCTCATCCTCTCGCGCACTCTAAAGAGAGCTCAGGTGAGAAATTGCACACGTCGAGCAATTGCTCAGAGATGAAAAGTGCCAGCACTGGAAGCTGTTGCTAGCCAGCACCCTTCCTTGGAAGCGCTTTCACAGGCGCAGTAACACTGGGGCTTTGCGCTTCTCTACCCACCAAACATCACGGTCCTTCTCTTTCCGTCTCGTAGACACGAGCTGAGAAATTGCAAACGTCGAGCAATTGCTCAGAGATGAAAAGTGCCAGCACTGGAAGCTGTTGCTAGCCAGCACCCTTCCTTGGAAGCGCTTTTGTAGGCCTAAGAACACTGGGGCTCTGGGCTTCTCTAGCCACCTCATCTTCTGCTCATCCTCTCGCGCACTCTAAAGAGAGCTCAGGTGAGAAATTGCAAACGTCGAGCAATTGCTCAGAGATGAAAAGTGCCAGCACTGAAAGCTCTTGCTAGCCAGCACCCTTCCTTGGAAGCGCTTTCACAGGCGCAGCAACACTGGGGCTTTGTGCTTCTCTAGCCACCAAACGTCACGGTCCTTCTCTTTCCGTCTCGTAGACACGAGCGGAGAAATTGCAAACGTCGAGCAATTGCTCAGAGATGAAAAGTGCCAGCACTGAAAGCTGTTGCTAGCCAGCACCCTTCCTTGGAAGCGCTTTTGTAGCCCTTAGAACACTGGGGCTCTGGGCTTCTCTAGCCACCTCATCTTCTGCTCATCCTCTCGCGCACTCTAAAGAGAGCTCAGGTGAGAAATTGCAAACGTCGAGCAATTGCTCAGAGATGAAAAGTGCCAGCACTGAAAGCTCTTGCTAGCCAGCACCCTTCCTTGGAAGCGCTTTCACAGGCGCAGTAACACTGGGGCTTTGTGCTTCTCAAGCCACCAAACGTCACGGCCCTTCTCTTTCCGTCTCGTAGACACAAGCTGAAAAATTGCAAACGTCGAGCAATTGCTCAGAGATGAAAAGTGGCAGCACTGAAAGCTGTTGCTAGCCAGCACCCTTCCTTGGAAGCGCTTTCACAGGCGCAGCAACACTGGGGCTTTGCGCTTCTCTAGCCACCAAACTTCATGGTCACTATCTCTCCGTCTCGTAGACACGAGCTGAGAAATTGCAAACGTCGATCAATTGCTCAGAGATGAAAAGTGCCAGCACTGGAAGCTGTTGCTAGCCAGCCCTCTTCCTTGGAAGCGCTTTTGTAGGCCTAAGAACACTGGGGCTCTGGGCTTCTCTAGCCACCTAATCTTCTGCTCATCCTCTCGCGCTCTCTAAAGAGAGCTCAGGTGAGAAATTGCAAACGTCGAGCAATTGCTCAGAGATGAAAAGTGCCAGCACTGAAAGCTCTTGCTAGCCAGCACCCTTCCTTGGAAGCGCTTTCACAGGCGCAGCAACACTGGGGCTTTGCGCTTCTCTAGCCACCAAACTTCATGGTGACTATCTCTCCGTCTCGTAGACACGAGCTGAGAAATTGCAAACGTCGAGCAATTGCTCAGAGATGAAAAGTGCCAGCACTGAAAGCTGTTGCTAGCCAGCCCCCTTCATTGGACGCGCTTTTGTAGGCCTAAGAACACTGGGGCTCTGGGCTTCTCTAGCCACCTAATCTTCTGCTCATCCTCTCGCGCACTCTAAAGAGAGCTCAGGTGAGAAATTGCAAACGTCGAGCAATTGCTCAGAGATGAAAAGTGCCAGCACTGAAAGCTGTTGCTAGCCAGCACCCTTCCTTGGAAGCGCTTTTGTAGGCCTAAGAACACTGGGGCTCTGGGCTTCTCTAGCCACCTCATCTTCTGCTCATCCTCTCGCGCACTCTAAAGAGAGCTCAGGTGAGAAATTGCACACGTCGAGCAATTGCTCAGAGATGAAAAGTGCCAGCACTGGAAGCTGTTGCTAGCCAGCACCCTTCCTTGGAAGCGCTTTCACAGGCGCAGTAACACTGGGGCTTTGCGCTTCTCTACCCACCAAACATCACGGTCCTTCTCTTTCCGTCTCGTACACACGAGCTGAGAAATTGCAAACGTCGAGCAATTGCTCAGAGATGAAAAGTGCCAGCACTGGAAGCTGTTGCTAGCCAGCACCCTTCCTTGGAAGCGCTTTTGTAGACCTAAGAACACTGGGGCTTTGCGCTTCTTTAGCCACCTAATCTTCTGCTCATCCTCTCGCGCACTCTAAAGAGAGCTCAGGTGAGAAATTGCAAACGTCGAGCAATTGCTCAGAGATGAAAAGTGCCAGCACTGAAAGCTGTTGCTAGCCAGCACCCTTCCTTGGAAGCGTTTTCACAGGCGCAGCAACACTGGGGCTTTGTGCTTCTCTAGCCACCAAACGTCACGGTCATTCTCTTTCCGTCTCGTAGACACGAGCTGAGAAATTGCAAACGTCGAGCAATTGCTCAGAGATGAAAAGTGCCAGCACTGGAAGCTGTTGCTAGCCAGCACCCTTCCTTGGAAGCGCTTTTGTAGGCCTAAGAACACTGGGGCTCTGGGCTTCTCTAGCCACCTCATCTTCTGCTCATCCTCTCGCGCACTCTAAAGAGAGCTCAGGTGAGAAATTGCAAACGTCGAGCAATTGCTCAGAGATGAAAAGTGCCAGCACTGAAAGCTGTTGCTAGCCAGCACCCTTCCTTGGAAGCGCTTTCACAGGCGCAGCAACACTGGGGCTTTGCGCTTCTCTAGCCACCAAACGTCACGGTCACTCTCTCTCCCTCTCGTAGACACGAGCTGAGAAATTGCAAACGTCGAGCAATTGCTCAGAGATGAAAAGTGCCAGCACTGAAAGCTCTTGCTAGCCAGCACCCTTCCTTGGAAGCGCTTTCACAGGCGCTGTAACACTGGGGCTTTGCGCTTCTCTACCCACCAAACGTCACGGTCCTTCTCTTTCCGTCTCGTAGACACGAGCTGAGAAATTGCAAACGTCGAGCAATTGCTCAGAGATGAAAAGTGCCAGCACTGGAAGCTGTTGCTAGCCAGCACCCTTCCTTGGAAGCGCTTTTGTAGGCCTAAGAACACTGGGGCTCTGGGCTTCTCTAGCCACCTAATCTTCTGCTCATCCTCTCGCGCACTCTAAAGAGAGCTCAGGTGAGAAATTGCAAACGTCGAGCAATTGCTCAGAGATGAAAAGTGCCAGCACTGAAAGCTCTTGCTAGCCAGCACCCTTCCTTGGAAGCGCTTTCACAGGCGCTGTAACACTGGGGCTTTGCGCTTCTCTAGCCACCAAACGTCACGGTCCTTCTCTTTCCGTCTCGTAGACACGAGCTGAGAAATTGCAAACGTCGAGCAATTGCTCAGAGATGAAAAGTGCCAGCACTGGAAGCTGTTGCTAGCCAGCACCCTTCCTTGGAAGCGCTTTTGTAGGCCTAAGAACACTGGGGCTCTGGGCTTCTCTAGCCACCTCATCTTCTGCTCATCCTCTCGCGCACTCTAAAGAGAGCTCAGGTGAGAAATTGCAAACGTCGAGCAATTGCTCAGAGATGAAAAGTGCCAGCACTGAAAGCTGTTGCTAGCCAGCACCCTTCCTTGGAAGCGCTTTCACAGGCGCAGCAACACTGGGGCTTTGCGCTTCTCTACCCACCAAACGTGACGGTCACTCTCTCTCCCTCTCGTAGACACGAGCTGAGAAATTGCAAACGTCGAGCAATTGCTCAGAGATGAAAAGTGCCAGCACTGAAAGCTCTTGCTAGCCAGCACCCTTCCTTGGAAGCGCTTTCACAGGCGCTGTAACACTGGGGCTTTGCGCTTCTCTAGCCACCAAACGTCACGGTCCTTCTCTTTCCGTCTCCTAGACACGAGCTGAGAAATTGCAAACGTCGAGCAATTGCTCAGAGATGAAAAGTGCCAGCACTGGAAGCTGTTGCTAGCCAGCACCCTTCCTTGGAAGCGCTTTTGTAGGCCTAAGAACACTGGGGCTCTGGGCTTCTCTAGCCACCTCATCTTCTGCTCATCCTCTCGCGCACTCTAAAGAGAGCTCAGGTGAGAAATTGCAAACGTCGAGCAATTGCTCAGAGATGAAAAGTGCCAGCACTGAAAGCTGTTGCTAGCCAGCACCCTTCCTTGGAAGCGCTTTCACAGGCGCAGCAACACTGGAGCTTTGCGCTTCTCTAGCCACCAAACGTCACGGTCCTTCTCTTTCCGTCTCGTAGACACGAGCTGAGAAATTGCAAACGTCGAGCAATTGCTCAGAGATGAAAAGTGCCAGCACTGAAAGCTGTTGCTAGCCAGCACCCTTCCTTGGAAGCGCTTTTGTAGGCCTAAGAACACTGGGGCTCTGGGCTTCTCTAGCCACCTAATCTTCTGCTCATCCTCTCGCGCACTCTAAAGAGAGCTCAGGTGAGAAATTGCAAACGTCGAGCAATTGCTCAGAGATGAAAAGTGCCAGCACTGAAAGCTGTTGCTAGCCAGCACCCTTCCTTGGAAGCGCTTTCACAGGCGCAGTAACACTGGGGCTTTGCGCTTCTCTACCCACCAAACGTCACGGTCATTCTCTTTCCGTCTCATAGACACGAGCTGAGAAATTGCAAACGTCGAGCAATTGCTCAGAGATGAAAAGTGCCAGCACTGAAAGCTGTTGCTAGCCAGCACCCTTCCTTGGAAGCGCTTTCACAGGCGCAGCAACACTGGGGCTTTGCGCTTCTCTAGCCACCAAACGTCACGGTCACTATCTCTCCGTCTCGTAGACACGAGCTGAGAAATTGCAAACGTCGAGCAATTGCTCAGAGAGGAAAAGTGCCAGCACTGAAAGCTCTTGCTAGCCAGCACCCTTCCTTGGAAGCGCTTTTGTAGGCCTAAGAACACTGGGGCTCTGGGCTTCTCTAGCCACCTCATCTTCTGCTCATCCTCTCGCGCACTCTAAAGAGAGCTCAGGGGAGAAATTGCAAACGTCGATCAATTGCTCAGAGAGGAAAAGTGCCAGCACTGAAAGCTGTTGCTAGCCAGCACCCTTCCTTGGAAGCGCTTTCACAGGCGCAGTAACACTGGGGCTTTGCGCTTCTCTAGCCACCAAACGTCACGGTCCTCCTCTTTCCGTCGGTAGACACGAGCTGAGAAATTGCAAACGTCGATCAATTGCTCAGAGATGAAAAGTGCCAGCACTGAAAGCTGTTGCTAGCCAGCACCCTTCCTTGGAAGCGCTTTCACAGGCGCAGTAACACTGGGGCTTTGCGCTTCTCTACCCACCAAACGTCACGGTCCTTCTCTTTCCGTCTCGTAGACACGAGCTGAGAAATTGCAAACGTCGAGCAATTGCTCAGAGATGAAAAGTGCCAGCACTGAAAGCTGTTGCTAGCCAGCCCCCTTCCTTGGAAGCGCTTTTGTAGGCCTAAGAACACTGGGGCTCTGGGCTTCTCTAGCCACCTCATCTTCTGCTCATCCTCTCGCGCACTCTAAAGAGAGCTCAGGTGAGAAATTGCAAACGTCGAGCAATTGCTCAGAGATGAAAAGTGCCAGCACTGAAAGCTGTTGCTAGCCAGCACCCTTCCTTGGAAGCGTTTTCACAGGCGCAGTAACACTGGGGCTTTGCGGTTCTCTACCCACCAAACGTCACGGTCATTCTCTTTCCGTCTCGTAGACACGAGCTGAGAAATTGCAAACGTCGAGCAATTGCTCAGAGATGAAAAGTGCCAGCACTGGAAGCTGTTGCTAGCCAGCCCCCTTCCTTGGAAGCGCTTTTGTAGGCCTAAGAACACTGGGGCTCTGGGCTTCTCTAGCCACCTCATCTTCTGCTCATCCTCTCGCGCACTCTAAAGAGAGCTCAGGTGAGAAATTGCAAACGTCCAGCAATTGCTCAGAGATGAAAAGTGCCAGCACTGAAAGCTCTTGCTAGCCAGCACCCTTCCTTGGAAGCGCTTTCACAGGCGCTGTAACACTGGCGCTTTGCGCTTCTCTAGCCACCAAACGTCACGGTCCTTCTCTTTCCGTCTCGTAGACACGAGCTGAGAAATTGCAAACGTCGAGCAATTGCTCAGAGATGAAAAGTGCCAGCACTGGAAGCTGTTGCTAGCCAGCACCCTTCCTTGGAAGCGCTTTTGTAGGCCTAAGAACACTGGGGCTCTGGGCTTCTCTAGCCACCTCATCTTCTGCTCATCCTCTCGCGCACTCTAAAGAGAGCTCAGGTGAGAAATTGCAAACGTCGAGCAATTGCTCAGAGATGAAAAGTGCCAGCACTGAAAGCTGTTGCTAGCCAGCACCCTTCCTTGGAAGCGCTTTCACAGGCGCAGCAACACTGGGGCTTTGCGCTTCTCTAGCCACCAAACGTCACGGTCACTCTCTCTCCCTCTCGTAGACACGAGCTGAGAAATTGCAAACGTCGAGCAATTGCTCAGAGATGAAAAGTGCCAGCACTGAAAGCTCTTGCTAGCCAGCACCCTTCCTTGGAAGCGCTTTCACAGGCGCTGTAACACTGGGGCTTTGCGCTTCTCTAGCCACCAAACGTCACGGTCCTTCTCTTTCCGTCTCGTAGACACGAGCTGAGAAATTGCAAACGTCGAGCAATTGCTCAGAGATGAAAAGTGCCAGCACTGGAAGCTGTTGCTAGCCAGCACCCTTCCTTGGAAGCGCTTTTGTAGGCCTAAGAACACTGGGGCTCTGGGCTTCTCTAGCCACCTCATCTTCTGCTCATCCTCTCGCGCACTCTAAAGAGAGCTCAGGTGAGAAATTGCAAACGTCGAGCAATTGCTCAGAGATGAAAAGTGCCAGCACTGAAAGCTGTTGCTAGCCAGCACCCTTCCTTGGAAGCGCTTTCACAGGCGCAGCAACACTGGGGCTTTGCGCTTCTCTAGCCACCAAACGTCACGGTCATTCTCTTTCCGTCTCATAGACACGAGCTGAGAAATTGCAAACGTCGAGCAATTGCTCAGAGATGAAAAGTGCCAGCACTGAAAGCTGTTGCTAGCCAGCACCCTTCCTTGGAAGCGCTTTCACAGGCGCAGCAACACTGGGGCTTTGCGCTTCTCTAGCCACCAAACGTCACGGTCACTATCTCTCCGTCTCGTAGACACGAGCTGAGAAATTGCAAACGTCGAGCAATTGCTCAGAGAGGAAAAGTGCCAGCACTGAAAGCTCTTGCTAGCCAGCACCCTTCCTTGGAAGCGCTTTTGTAGGCCTAAGAACACTGGGGCTCTGGGCTTCTCTAGCCACCTCATCTTCTGCTCATCCTCTCGCGCACTCTAAAGAGAGCTCAGGGGAGAAATTGCAAACGTCGATCAATTGCTCAGAGAGGAAAAGTGCCAGCACTGAAAGCTCTTGCTAGCCAGCACCCTTCCTTGGAAGCGCTTTCACAGGCGCAGTAACACTGGGGCTTTGCGCTTCTCTAGCCACCAAACGTCACGGTCCTCCTCTTTCCGTCGGTAGACACGAGCTGAGAAATTGCAAACGTCGATCAATTGCTCAGAGATGAAAAGTGCCAGCACTGAAAGCTGTTGCTAGCCAGCACCCTTCCTTGGAAGCGCTTTCACAGGCGCAGCAACACTGGGGCTTTGCGCTTCTCTAGCCACCAAACGTCACGGTCCTTCTCTTTCCGTCTCGTAGACACGAGCTGAGAAATTGCAAACGTCGAGCAATTGCTCAGAGATGAAAAGTGCCAGCACTGGAAGCTGTTGCTAGCCAGCACCCTTCCTTGGAAGCGCTTTTGTAGCCCTAAGCACACTGGGGCTCTGGGCTTCTCTAGCCACCTCATCTTCTGCTCATCCTCTCGCGCACTCTAAAGAGAGCTCAGGTGAGAAATTGCAAACGTCGAGCAATTGCTCAGAGATGAAAAGTGCCAGCACTGAAAGCTGTTGCTAGCCAGCACCCTTCCTTGGAAGCACTTTCACAGGCGCAGTAACACTGGGGCTTTGCGCTTCTCAAGCCACCAAACGTCACGGTCCTTCTCTTTCCGTCTCGTAGACACGAGCTGAGAAATTGCAAACGTCGAGCAATTGCTCAGAGATGAAAAGTGCCAGCACTGGAAGCTGTTGCTAGCCAGCCCCCTTCCTTGGAAGCGCTTTTGTAGGCCTAAGAACACTGGGGCTCTGGGCTTCTCTAGCCACCTCATCTTCTGCTCATCCTCTCGCGCACTCTAAAGAGAGCTCAGGTGAGAAATTGCAAACGTCGAGCAATTGCTCAGAGATGAAAAGTGCCAGCACTGAAAGCTGTTGCTAGCCAGCACCCTTCCTTGGAAGCGCTTTCACAGGCGCAGCAACACTGGGGCTCTGCGCTTCTCTAGCCACCAAACGTCACGGTCACTATCTCTCCGTCTCGTAGACACGAGCTGAGAAATTGCAAACGTCGATCAATTGCTCAGAGATGAAAAGTGCCAGCACTGAAAGCTGTTGCTAGCCAGCCCCCTTCCTTGGAAGCGCTTTTGTAGGCCTAAGCACACTGGGGCTCTGGGCTTCTCTAGCCACCTCATCTTCTGCTCATCCTCTCGCGCACTCTAAAGAGAGCTCAGGTGAGAAATTGCAAACGTCGAGCAATTGCTCAGAGATGAAAAGTGCCAGCACTGAAAGCTGTTGCTAGCCAGCACCCTTCCTTGGAAGCGCTTTTGCAGGCGCAGCAACACTGGGGCTTTGCGCTTCTCTAGCCACCAAACGTCACGGTCCTTCTCTTTCCGTCTCGTAGACACGAGCTGAGAAATTGCAAACGTCGAGCAATTGCTCAGAGAGGAAAAGTGCCAGCACTGAAAGCTGTTGCTAGCCAGCACCCTTCCTTGGAAGCGCTTTTGTAGGCCTAAGCACACTGGGGCTCTGGGCTTCTCTAGCCACCTCATCTTCTGCTCATCCTCTCGCGCACTCTAAAGAGAGCTCAGGTGAGAAATTGCAAACGTCGAGCAATTGCTCAGAGATGAAAAGTGCCAGCACTGAAAGCTGTTGCTAGCCAGCACCCTTCCTTGGAAGCGCTTTCACAGGCGCAGCAACACTGGGGCTTTGCGCTTCTCTAGCCACCAAACGTCACGGTCCTTCTCTTTCCGTCTCGTAGACACGAGCTGAGAAATTGCAAACGTCGAGCAATTGCTCAGAGATGAAAAGTGCCAGCACTGAAAGCTGTTGCTAGCCAGCACCCTTCCTTGGAAGCGCTTTCACAGGCGCAGCAACACTGGGGCTTTGCGCTTCTCTAGCCACCAAACGTCACGGACACTATCTCTCCGTCTCGTAGACAGGAGCTGAGAAATTGCAAACGTCGAGCAATTGCTCAGAGATGAAAAGTGCCAGCACTGGAAGCTGTTGCTAGCCAGCACCCTTCCTTGGAAGCGCTTTTGTAGGCCTAAGAACACTGGGGCTCTGGGCTTCTCTAGCCACCTAATCTTCTGCTCATCCTCTCGCGCACTCTAAAGAGAGCTCAGGTGAGAAATTGCAAACGTCGAGCAATTGCTCAGAGATGAAAAGTGCCAGCACTGAAAGCTCTTGCTAGCCAGCACCCTTCCTTGGAAGCGCTTTCACAGGCGCAGCAACACTGGGGCTTTGCGCTTCTCTAGCCACCAAACATCACGGTCCTTCTCTTTCCGTCTCGTAGACAAGAGCTGAGAAATTGCAAACGTCGAGCAATTGCTCAGAGATGAAAAGTGCCAGCACTGAAAGCTGTTGCTAGCCAGCACCCTTCCTTGGAAGCGCTTTTGTAGGCCTAAGAACACTGGGGCTCTGGGCTTCTCTAGCCACCTCATCTTCTGCTCATCCTCTCGCGCACTCTAAAGAGAGCTCAGGTGAGAAATTGCAAACGTCGAGCAATTGCTCAGAGATGAAAAGTGCCAGCACTGGAAGCTGTTGCTAGCCAGCACCCTTCCTTGGAAGCGCTTTTGTAGGCCTAAGAACACTGGGGCTCTGGGCTTCTCTAGCCACCTCATCTTCTGTTCATCCTCTCGCGCACTCTAAAGAGAGCTCAGGTGAGAAATTGCAAACGTCGAGCAATTGCTCAGAGATGAAAAGTGCCAGCACTGAAAGCTGTTGCTAGCCAGCACCCTTCCTTGGAAGCGCTTTCACAGGCGCAGCAACACTGGGGCTTTGCGCTTCTCTACCCACCAAACGTCACGGTCCTTCTCTTTCCGTCTCGTAGACACGAGCTGAGAAATTGCAAACGTCGAGCAATTGCTCAGAGATGAAAAGTGCCAGCACTGAAAGCTGTTGCTAGCCAGCACCCTTCCTTGGAAGTGCTTTTGTAGACCTAAGAACACTGGGGCTCTGGCCTTCTCTAGACACCTAATCTTCTGCTCTTCCTTTCGGGTACTCTAAAGAGAGCTCAGGTGAGAAATTGCAAACGTTGAGCAATTGCTCAGAGATGAAAAGTGCCAGCACTGAAAGCTCTTGCTAGCCAGCACCCTTCCTTAGAAGCGCTTTCACAGGCGCTGTAACACTGGGGCTTTGCGCTTCTCTACCCACCAAACGTCACGGTCCTTCTCTTTCCGTCTCGTAGACACGAGCTGAGAAATTGCAAACGTCGAGCAATTGCTCAGAGATGAAAAGTGCCAGCACTGAAAGCTGTTGCTAGCCAGCACCCTTCCTTGGAAGCGCTTTTGCAGGCGCAGCAACACTGGGGCTTTGCGCTTCTCTAGCCACCAAACGTCACGGTCCTTCTCTTTCCGTCTCGTAGACACGAGCTGAGAAATTGCAAACGTCGAGCAATTGCTCAGAGATGAAAAGTGCCAGCACTGAAAGCTGTTGCTAGCCAGCACCCTTCCTTGGAAGCGCTTTTGTAGGCCTAAGCACACTGGGGCTCTGGGCTTCTCTAGCCACCTCATCTTCTGCTCATCCTCTCGCGCACTCTAAAGAGAGCTCAGGTGAGAAATTGCAAACGTCGAGCAATTGCTCAGAGATGAAAAGTGCCAGCACTGAAAGCTGTTGCTAGCCAGCACCCTTCCTTGGAAGCGCTTTCACAGGCGCAGCAACACTGGGGCTTTGCGCTTCTCTAGCCACCAAACGTCACGGTCCTTCTCTTTCCGTCTCGTAGACACGAGCTGAGAAATTGCAAACGTCGAGCAATTGCTCAGAGATGAAAAGTGCCAGCACTGAAAGCTGTTGCTAGCCAGCACCCTTCCTTGGAAGCGCTTTCACAGGCGCAGCAACACTGGGGCTTTGCGCTTCTCTAGCCACCAAACGTCACGGTCACTATCTCTCCGTCTCGTAGACAGGAGCTGAGAAATTGCAAACGTCGAGCAATTGCTCAGAGATGAAAAGTGCCAGCACTGGAAGCTGTTGCTAGCCAGCACCCTTCCTTGGAAGCGCTTTTGTAGGCCTAAGAACACTGGGGCTCTGGGCTTCTCTAGCCACCTAATCTTCTGCTCATCCTCTCGCGCACTCTAAAGAGAGCTCAGGTGAGAAATTGCAAACGTCGAGCAATTGCTCAGAGATGAAAAGTGCCAGCACTGAAAGCTCTTGCTAGCCAGCACCCTTCCTTGGAAGCGCTTTCACAGGCGCAGCAACACTGGGGCTTTGCGCTTCTCTAGCCACCAAACATCACGGTCCTTCTCTTTCCGTCTCGTAGACAAGAGCTGAGAAATTGCAAACGTCGAGCAATTGCTCAGAGATGAAAAGTGCCAGCACTGAAAGCTGTTGCTAGCCAGCACCCTTCCTTGGAAGCGCTTTTGTAGGCCTAAGAACACTGGGGCTCTGGGCTTCTCTAGCCACCTCATCTTCTGCTCATCCTCTCGCGCACTCTAAAGAGAGCTCAGGTGAGAAATTGCAAACGTCGAGCAATTGCTCAGAGATGAAAAGTGCCAGCACTGGAAGCTGTTGCTAGCCAGCACCCTTCCTTGGAAGCGCTTTTGTAGGCCTAAGAACACTGGGGCTCTGGGCTTCTCTAGCCACCTCATCTTCTGTTCATCCTCTCGCGCACTCTAAAGAGAGCTCAGGTGAGAAATTGCAAACGTCGAGCAATTGCTCAGAGATGAAAAGTGCCAGCACTGAAAGCTGTTGCTAGCCAGCACCCTTCCTTGGAAGCGCTTTCACAGGCGCAGCAACACTGGGGCTTTGCGCTTCTCTAGCCACCAAACGTCACGGTCCTTCTCTTTCCGTCTCGTAGACACGAGCTGAGAAATTGCAAACGTCGAGCAATTGCTCAGAGATGAAAAGTGCCAGCACTGAAAGCTGTTGCTAGCCAGCCCCCTTCCTTGGAAGCGCTTTTGTAGGCCGAAGAACACTGGGGCTCTGGGCTTCTCTAGCCACCTCATCTTCTGCTCATCCTCTCGCGCACTCTGAAGAGAGCTCAGGTGAGAAATTGCAAACGTCGAGCAATTGCTCAGAGATGAAAAGTGCCAGCACTGAAAGCTGTTGCTAGCCAGCACCCTTCCTTGGAAGCGCTTTTGTAGGCCTAAGAACACTGGGGCTTTGTGCTTCTCTAGCCACCAAACGTCACGGTCACTATCTCTCCGTCTCGTAGACACGAGCTGAGAAATTGCAAACGTCGAGCAATTGCTCAGAGATGAAAAGTGCCAGCACTGAAAGCTGTTGCTAGCCAGCACCCTTCCTTGGAAGCGCTTTCACAGGCGCAGTAACACTGGGGCTTTGCGCTTCTCTAGCCACCAAACGTCACGGTCCTTCTCTTTCCGTCTCGTAGACACGAGCTGAGAAATTGCAAACGTCGAGCAATTGCTCAGAGAGGAAAAGTGCCAGCACTGAAAGCTGTTGCTAGCCAGCACCCTTCCTTGGAAGCGCTTTTGTAGGCCTAAGAACACTGGGGCTCTGGGCTTCTCTAGCCACCTCATCTTCTGCTCATCCGCTCGCACACTCTAAAGAGAGCTCAGGTGAGAAATTGCAAACGTCCAGCAATTACTCAGAGATGAAAAGTGCCAGCACTGAAAGCTGTTGCTAGCCAGCACCCTTCCTTGGAAGCGCTTTCACAGGCGCAGCAACACTGGGGCTTTGCGCTTCTCTACCCACCAAACGTCACGGTCCTTCTCTTTCCGTCTCGTAGACACGAGCTGAGAAATTGCAAACGTCGAGCAATTGCTCAGAGATGAAAAGTGCCAGCACTGAAAGCTGTTGCTAGCCAGCACCCTTCCTTGGAAGTGCTTTTGTAGGCCTAAGAACACTGGGGCTCTGGGCTTCTCTAGCCACCTCATCTTCTGCTCATCCTTTCGCGCACTCTAAAGAGAGCTCAGGTGAGAAATTGCAAACGTCGAGCAACTGCTCAGAGATGAAAAGTGCCAGCACTGAAAGCTGTTGCTAGCCAGCACCCTTCCTTGGAAGCGCTTTTGTAGGCCTAAGAACACTGGGGCTCTGGGCTTCTCTAGCCACCTCATCTTCTGCTCATCCTCTCGCGCACTCTAAAGAGAGCTCAGGTGAGAAATTGCAAACGTCGAGCAATTGTCAGAGATGAAAAGTGCCAGCACTGAAAGCTGTTGCTAGCCAGCACCCTTCCTTGGAAGCGCTTTCACAGGCGCAGCAACACTGGGGCTTTGCGCTTCTCTACCCACCAAACGTCACGGTCCTTCTCTTTCCGTCTCGTAGACACGAGCTGAGAAATTGCAAACGTCGAGCAATTGCTCAGAGATGAAAAGTGCCAGCACTGAAAGCTGTTGCTAGCCAGCACCCTTCCTTGGAAGCGCTTTTGTAGGCCTAAGAACACTGGGGCTCTGGGCTTCTCTAGCCACCTCATCTTCTGCTCATCCTCTCGCGCACTCTAAAGAGAGCTCAGGGGAGAAATTGCAAACGTTGAGCAATTGCTCAGAGATGAAAAGTGCCAGCACTGAAAGCTGTTGCTAGCCAGCACCCTTCCTTGGAAGCGCTTTCACAGGCGCAGTAACACTGGGGCTTTGCGCTTCTCTAGCCACCAAACGTCACGGTCACTATCTCTCCGTCTCGTAGACACGAGCTGAGAAATTGCAAACGTCGAGCAATTGCTCAGAGAGGAAAAGTGCCAGCACTGAAAGCTCTTGCTAGCCAGCACCCTTCCTTGGAAGCGCTTTTGTAGGCCTAAGAGCAGTGGGGCTCTGGGCTTCTCTAGCCACCTCATCTTCTGCTCATCTTCTCGCGCACTCTAAAGAGAGCTCAGGTGAGAAATTGCAAACGTCGAGCAATTGCTCAGAGATGAAAAGTGCCAGCACTGAAAGCTGTTGCTAGCCAGCACCCTTCCTTGGAAGCGCTTTCACAGGCGCAGCAACACTGGGGCTTTGCGCTTCTCTACCCACCAAACGTCACGGTCCTTCTCTTTCCGTCTCGTAGACACGAGCTGAGAAATTGCAAACGTCGAGCAATTGCTCAGAGATGAAAAGTGCCAGCACTGAAAGCTGTTGCTAGCCAGCACCCTTCCTTGGAAGCGCTTTCACAGGCGCAGTAACACTGGGGCTTTGCGCTTCCCTAGCCACCAAATGTCACGGTCACTATCTCTCCGTCTCGTAGACACGAGATGAGAAATTGCAAACGTCGAGCAATTGCTCAGAGATGAAAAGTGCCAGCACTGGAAGCTGTTGCTAGCCAGCACCCTTCCTTGGAAGTGCTTTTGTAGGCCTAAGAACACTGGGGCTCTGGGCTTCTCTAGCCACCTCATCTTCTGCTCATCCTCTCGCGCACTCTAAAGAGAGCTCAGGTGAGAAATTGCAAACGTCGAGCAACTGCTCAGAGATGAAAAGTGCCAGCACTGAAAGCTGTTGCTAGCCAGCACCCTTCCTTGGAAGCGCTTTTGTAGGCCTAAGAACACTGGGGCTCTGGGCTTCTCTACCCACCTAATCTTCTGCTCATCCTCTCGCGCACTCTAAAGAGAGCTCAGGTGAGAAATTGCAAACGTCCAGCAATTGTCAGAGATGAAAAGTGCCAGCACTGAAAGCTGTTGCTAGCCAGCACCCTTCCTTGGAAGCGCTTTCACAGGCGCAGCAACACTGGGGCTTTGCGCTTCTCTACCCACCAAACGTCACGGTCCTTCTCTTTCCGTCTCGTAGACACGAGCTGAGAAATTGCAAACGTGGAGCAATTGCTCAGAGATGAAAAGTGCCAGCACTGAAAGCTGTTGCTAGCCAGCACCCTTCCTTGGAAGCGCTTTTGTAGGCCTAAGAACAGTGGGGCTCTGGGCTTCTCTAGCCACCTAATCTTCTGCTCATCCTCTCGCGCACTCTGAAGAGAGCTCAGGGGAGAAATTGCAAACGTTGAGCAATTGCTCAGAGATGAAAAGTGCCAGCACTGAAAGCTGTTGCTAGCCAGCACCCTTCCTTGGAAGCGCTTTCACAGACGCTGTAACACTGGGGCTTTGCGCTTCTCTACCCACCAAACGTCACGGTCCTTCTCTTTCCGTCTCGTAGACACGAGCTGAGAAATTGCAAACGTCGAGCAATTGCTCAGAGAGGAAAAGTGCCAGCACTGAAAGCTGTTGCTAGCCAGCACCCTTCCTTGGAAGCGCTTTTGTAGGCCTAAGAACACTGGGGCTCTGGGCTTCTCTAGCCACCTCATCTTCTGCTCATCCTCTCGCGCACTCTAAAGAGAGCTCAGGTGAGAAATTGCAAACGTCGAGCAATTGCTCAGAGATGAAAAGTGCCAGCACTGAAAGCTGTTGCTAGCCAGCACCCTTCCTTGGAAGCGCTTTCACAGGCGCAGCAACACTGGGGCTTTGCGCTTCTCTAGCCACCAAACGTCACGGTCATTCTCTTTCCGTCTCATAGACACGAGCTGAGAAATTGCAAACGTCGAGCAATTGCTCAGAGATGAAAAGTGCCAGCACTGAAAGCTGTTGCTAGCCAGCACCCTTCCTTGGAAGCGCTTTTGTAGGCCTAAGAACACTGGGGCTCTGGGCTTCTCTAGCCACCTAATATACTGCTCATCCTCTCGCGCACTCTGAAGAGAGCTCAGGTGAGAAATTGCAAACGTCGAGCAATTGCTCAGAGATGAAAAGTGCCAGCACTGAAAGCTCTTGCTAGCCAGCACCCTTCCTTGGAAGCGCTTTCACAGGCGCAGTAACACTGGGGCTTTGTGCTTCTCTACCCACCAAACGTCACGGTCACTATCTCTCCGTCTCGTAGACACGAGCTGAGAAATTGCAAACGTCGATCAATTGCTCAGAGATGAAAAGTGCCAGCACTGAAAGCTGTTGCTAGCCAGCACCCTTCCTTGGAAGCGCTTTTGTAGGCCTAAGAACACTGGGGCTCTGGGCTTCTCTAGCCACCTCATCTTCTGCTCATCCTTTCGTGTACTCTAAAGAGAGCTCAGGTGACAAATTGCAAACGTTGAGCAATTGCTCAGAGATGAAAAGTGCCAGCACTGAAAGCTGTTGCTAGCCAGCACCCTTCCTTGGAAGCGCTTTTCACAGGCGCTGTAACACTGGGGCTTTGCACTTCTCTAGCCACCAAACGTCACGGTCCTTCTCTTTCCGTCTCGTAGACACGAGCTGAGAAATTGCAAACGTCGAGCAATTGCTCAGAGATGAAAAGTGCCAGCACTGAAAGCTGTTGCTAGCCAGCCCCCTTACTAGGAAGTGCTTTTGTAGGCCTAAGAACACTGGGGCTCTGGGCTTCTCTAGCCACCTCATCTTCTGCTCATCCTCTCGCGCACTCTAAAGAGAGCTCAGGTGAGAAATTGCAAACGTCGAGCAATTGCTCAGAGATGAAAAGTGCCAGCACTGAAAGCTGTTGCTAGCCAGCACCCTTCCTTGGAAGCGCTTTTGTAGGCCTAAGAACACTGGGGCTTTGTGCTTCTCTAGCCACCAAACGTCATGGTCACTATCTCTCCGTCTCGTAGACACGAGCTGAGAAATTGCAAACGTCGAGCAATTGCTCAGAGATGAAAAGTGCCAGCACTGGAAGCTGTTGCTAGCCAGCACCCTTCCTTGGAAGCGCTTTCACAGGCGCAGCAACACTGGGGCTTTGCGCTTCTCTACCCACCAAACGTCACGGTCCTTCTCTTTCCGTCTCGTAGACACGAGCTGAGAAATTGCAAACGTCGAGCAATTGCTCAGAGAGGAAAAGTGCCAGCACTGAAAGCTGTTGCTAGCCAGCCCCCTTCCTTGGAAGCGCTTTTGTAGGCCTAAGAACACTGGGGCTCTGGGCTTCTCTAGCCACCTCATCTTCTGCTCATCCTCTCGCGCACTCTAAAGAGAGCTCAGGTGAGAAATTGCAAACGTCCAGCAATTGCTCAGAGATGAAAAGTGCCAGCACTGAAAGCTGTTGCTAGCCAGCACCCTTCCTTGGAAGCGCTTTCACAGGCGCAGCAACACTGGGGCTTTGCGCTTCTCTAGCCACCAAACGTCACGGTCCTTCTCTTTCCGTCTCGTAGACACGAGCTGAGAAATTGCAAACGTCGAGCAATTGCTCAGAGATGAAAAGTGCCAGCACTGAAAGCTGCTGCTAGCCAGCACCCTTCCTTGGAAGTGCTTTTGTAGGCCTAAGAACACTGGGGCTCTGGGCTTCTCTAGCCACCTAATCTTCTGCTCATCCTCTCGCGCACTCTAAAGAGAGCTCAGGTGAGAAATTGCAAAGGTCGATCAATTGCTCAGAGATGAAAAGTGCCAGCACTGGAAGCTGTTGCTAGCCAGCACCCTTCCTTGGAAGTGCTTTTGTAGTTCTAAGAACACTGGGGCTCTGGTCTTCTCTAGCCACCTCATCTTCTGCTCATCCTCTCGCGCACTCTAAAGAGAGCTCAGGTGAGAAATTGCAAACATCGAGCAATTGCTCAGAGATGAAAAGTGCCAACACTGAAAGCTGTTGCTAGCCAGCACCCTTCCTTGGAAGCGCTTTCACAGGCACAGCAACACTGGGGCTTTGCGCTTCTCTACCCACCAAACGTCACGGTCCTTCTCTTTCCGTCTCGTAGACACGAGCTGAGAAATTGCAAACGTCGATCAATTGCTCAGAGATGAAAAGTGCCAGCACTGAAAGCTGTTGCTAGCCAGCCCCCTTCCTTGGAAGCGCTTTTGTAGGCCTAAGAACACTGGGGCTCTGGGCTTCTTTAGCCACCTCATCTTCTGCTCATCCTCTCGCGCACTCTGAAGAGAGCTCAGGGGAGAAATTGCAAACGTCGAGCAATTGCTCAGAGATGAAAAGTGCCAGCACTGAAAGCTGTTGCTAGCCAGCACCCTTCCTTGGAAGCGCTTTCAGAGGCGCAGCAACACTGGGGCTTTGCGCTTCTCTACCCACCAAACGTCACTGTCATTCTCTTTCCGTCTCGTAGACACGAGCTGAGAAATTGCAAACGTCGAGCAATTGCTCAGAGATGAAAAGTGCCAGCACTGAAAGCTGTTGCTAGCCAGCCCCCTTCCTTGGAAGCACTTTTGTAGGCCTAAGAACACTGGGGCTCTGGGCTTCTCTAGCCACCTCATCTTCTGCTCATCCTCTCGCGCACTCTAAAGAGAGCTCAGGTGAGAAATTGCAAACGTCCAGCAATTGCTCAGAGATGAAAAGTGCCAGCACTGAAAGCTGTTGCTAGCCAGCACCCTTCCTTGGAAGCGCTTTCACAGGCGCAGCAACACTGGGGCTTTGCGCTTCTCTAGCCACCAAACGTCACGGTCCTTCTCTTTCCGTCTCGTAGACACGAGCTGAGAAATTGCAAATGTCGAGCAATTGCTCAGAGATGAAAAGTGCCAGCACTGAAAGCTGTTGCTAGCCAGCACCCTTCCTTGGAAGTGCTTTTGTAGGCCTAAGAACACTGGGGCTCTGGGCTTCTCTAGCCACCTAATCTTCTGCTCATCCTCTCGCGCACTCTAAAGAGAGCTCAGGTGAGAAATTGCAAACGTCGAGCAATTGCTCAGAGATGAAAAGTGCCAGCACTGAAAGCTGTTGCTAGCCAGCACCCTTCCTTGGAAGCGCTTTCACAGGCGCAGCAACACTGGGGCTTTGCGCTTCTCTAGCCACCAAACGTCACGGTCCTTCTCTTTCCGTCTCGTAGACACGAGCTGAGAAATTGCAAACGTCGAGCAATTGCTCAGAGATGAAAAGTGCCAGCACTGAAAGCTGTTGCTAGCCAGCACCCTTCCTTGGAAGCGCTTTTGTAGCCCTTAGAACACTGGGGCTCTGGGCTTCTCTAGCCACCTCATCTTCTGCTCATCCTCTCGCGCACTCTAAAGAGAGCTCAGGTGAGAAATTGCAAACGTCGAGCAATTGCTCAGAGATGAAAAGTGCCAGCACTGAAAGCTGTTGCTAGCCAGCACCCTTCCTTGGAAGCGCTTTTGTAGGCCTAAGAACACTGGGGATCTGGGCTTCTCTAGCCACCTCATCTTCTGCTCATCCTCTCGCGCACTCTAAAGAGAGCTCAGGTGAGAAATTGCAAACGTCGAGCAATTGCTCAGAGATGAAAAGTGCCAGCACTGAAAGCTGTTGCTAGCCAGCACCCTTCCTTGGAAGCGCTTTCACAGGCGCAGCAACACTGGGGCTTTGCGCTTCTCTAGCCACCAAACGTCACGGTCCTTCTCTTTCCGTCTCGTAGACACGAGCTGAGAAATTGCAAACGTCGAGCAATTGCTCAGAGATGAAAAGTGCCAGCACTGAAAGCTGTTGCTAGCCAGCCCCCTTCCTTGGAAGCGCTTTTGTAGGCCTAAGAACACTGGGGCTCTGGGCTTCTTTAGCCACCTCATCTTCTGCTCATCCTCTCGCGCACTCTGAAGAGAGCTCAGGGGAGAAATTGCAAACGTCGAGCAATTGCTCAGAGATGAAAAGTGCCAGCACTGAAAGCTGTTGCTAGCCAGCACCCTTCCTTGGAAGCGCTTTCACAGGCGCAGCAACACTGGGGCTTTGCGCTTCTCTTGCCACCAAACGTCACTGTCATTCTCTTTCCGTCTCGTAGACACGAGCTGAGAAATTGCAAACGTCGAGCAATTGCTCAGAGATGAAAAGTGCCAGCACTGAAAGCTGTTGCTAGCCAGCACCCTTCCTTGGAAGCGCTTTCACAGGCACAGTAACACTGGGGCTTTGCACTTCTCTACCCACCAAACGTCACGGTCACTATCTCTCCGTCTCGTAGACACGAGCTGAGAAATTGCAAACGTCGAGCAATTGCTCAGAGATGAAAAGTGCCAGCACTGGAAGCTTTTGCTAGCCAGCACCCTTCCTTGGAAGCGCTTTTGTAGCCCTAAGCACACTGGGGCTCTGGGCTTCTCTAGCCACCTCATCTTCTGCTCATCCTCTCGCGCACTCTAAAGAGAGCTCAGGTGAGAAATTGCAAACGTCGAGCAATTGCTCAGAGATGAAAAGTGCCAGCACTGGAAGCTGTTGCTAGCCAGCACCCTTCCTTGGAAGCGCTTTCACAGGCGCAGCAACACTGGGGCTTTGCGCTTCTCTAGCCACCAAACGTCACGGTCACTATCTCTCCGTCTCGTAGACACGAGCTGAGAAATTGCAAACGTCGAGCAATTGCTCAGAGATGAAAAGTGCCAGCACTGGAAGCTGTTGCTAGCCAGCACCCTTCCTTGGAAGCGCTTTTGTAGGCCTAAGCACACTGGGGCTCTGGGCTTCTCTAGCCACCTAATCTTCTGCTCATCCTCTCGCGCACTCTAAAGAGAGCTCAGGTGAGAAATTGCAAACGTCGAGCAATTGCTCAGAGATGAAAAGTGCCAGCACTGGAAGCTGTTGCTAGCCAGCACCCTTCCTTGGAAGCGCTTTCACAGGCGCAGCAACACTGGGGCTTTGCGCTTCTCTAGCCACCAAACGTCACGGTCACTATCTCTCCGTCTCGTAGACACGAGCTGAGAAATTGCAAACGTCAAGCAATTGCTCAGAGATGAAAAGTGCCAGCACTGGAAGCTGTTGCTAGCCAGCACCCTTCCTTGGAAGCGCTTTTGTAGGCCTAAGAACACTGGGGCTCTGGGCTTCTCTAGCCACCTAATCTTCTGCTCATCCTCTCGCGCACTCTAAAGAGAGCTCAGGTGAGAAATTGCAAACGTCGAGCAATTGCTCAGAGATGAAAAGTGCCAGCACTGAAAGCTGTTGCTAGCCAGCACCCTTCCTTGGAAGCGCTTTCACAGGCGCAGCAACACTGGGGCTTTGTGCTTCTCTAGCCACCAAACGTCACGGTCACTATCTCTCCGTCTCGTAGACACGAGCTGAGAAATTGCAAACGTCGATCAATTTCTCAGAGAGGAAAAGTGCCAGCACTGAAAGCTGTTGCTAGCCAGCACCCTTCCTTGGAAGCGCTTTTGTAGGCCTAAGCACACTGGGGCTCTGGGCTTCTTTAGCCACCTCATCTTCTGCTCATCCTCTCGCGCACTCTAAAGAGAGCTCAGGTGAGAAATTGCAAACGTCGAGCAATTGCTCAGAGATGAAAAGTGCCAGCACTGAAAGCTGTTGCTAGCCAGCACCCTTCCTTGGAAGCGCTTTCACAGGCGCAGCAACACTGGGGCTTTGTGCTTCTCTACCCACCAAACGTCACGGTCCTTCTCTTTCCGTCTCGTAGACACGAGCTGAGAAATTGCAAACGTCGAGCAATTGCTCAGAGATGAAAAGTGCCAGCACTGAAAGCTGTTGCTAGCCAGCACCCTTCCTTGGAAGCGCTTTCACAGGCACAGTAACACTGGGGCTTTGCGCTTCTCTACCCACCAAACGTCACGGTCACTATCTCTCCGTCTCGTAGACACGAGCTGAGAAATTGCAAACGTCGAGCAATTGCTCAGAGATGAAAAGTGCCAGCACTGGAAGCTGTTGCTAGCCAGCACCCTTCCTTGGAAGCGCTTTTGTAGGCCTAAGAACACTGGGGCTCTGGGCTTCTCTAGCCACCTCATCTTCTGCTCATCCTCTCGCGCACTCTAAAGAGAGCTCAGGTGAGAAATTGCAAACGTCGAGCAATTGCTCAGAGATGAAAAGTGCCAGCACTGAAAGCTGTTGCTAGCCAGCACCCTTCCTTGGAAGCGCTTTTACAGGCGTAGCAACACTGGGGCTTTGCGCTTCTCTACCCACCAAACGTCACGGTCCTTCTCTTTCCGTCTCGTAGACACGAGCTGAGAAATTGCAAACGTCGATCAATTGCTCAGAGATGAAAAGTGCCAGCACTGAAAGCTGTTGCTAGCCAGCACCCTTCCTTGGAAGCGCTTTTGTAGGCCTAAGAACACTGGGGCTCTGGGCTTCTCTAGCCACCTAATCTTCTGCTCATCCTCTCGCGCACTCTAAAGAGAGCTCAGGTGAGAAATTGCAAACGTCGAGCAATTGCTCAGAGATGAAAAGTGCCAGCACTGAAAGCTGTTGCTAGCCAGCACCCTTCCTTGGAAGCGCTTTCACAGGCGCAGTAACACTGGGGCTTTGCGCTTCTCTACCCACCAAACGTCACGGTCAATATCTCTCCGTCTCGTAGACACGAGCTGAGAAATTGCAGTCGATCAATTGCTCAGAGATGAAAAGTGCCAGCTCTGGAAGCTGTTGCTAGCCAGCACCCTTCCTTGGAAGCGCTTTTGTAGGCCTAAGAACACTGGGGCTCTGGGCTTCTCTAGCCACCTCATCTTCTGCTCATCCTCTCGCGCACTCTAAAGAGAGCTCAGGTGAGAAATTGCAAACGTCGAGCAATTGCTCAGAGATGAAAAGTGCCAGCACTGAAAGCTCTTGCTAGCCAGCACCCTTCCTTGGAAGCGCTTTCACAGGCGCAGCAACACTGGGGCTTTGCGCTTCTCTAGCCACCAAACGTCACGGTCCTTCTCTTTCCGTCTCGTAGACACGAGCTGAGAAATTGCAAACGTCGAGCAATTGCTCAGAGATGAAAAGTGCCAGCACTGAAAGCTGTTGCTAGCCAGCACCCTTCCTTGGAAGCGCTTTCACAGGCACAGTAACACTGGGGCTTTGCGCTTCTCTAGCCACCAAACGTCACGGTCACTATCTCTCCGTCTCGTAGACACGAGCTGAGAAATTGCAAAGGTCGATCAATTGCTCAGAGATGAAAAGTGCCAGCACTGGAAGCTGTTGCTAGCCAGCACCCTTCCTTGGAAGCGCTTTTGTAGGCCTAAGAACACTGGGGCTCTGGGCTTCTCTAGCCACCTCATCTTCTGCTCATCCTCTCGCGCACTCTAAAGAGAGCTCAGGTGAGAAATTGCAAACGTCGAGCAATTGCTCAGAGAGGAAAAGTGCCAGCACTGAAAGCTGTTGCTAGCCAGCACCCTTCCTTGGAAGCGCTTTTGTAGGCCTAAGAACACTGGGGCTCTGGGCTTCTCTAGCCACCTCATCTTCTGCTCATCCTCTCGCGCACTCTAAAGAGAGCTCAGGTGAGAAATTGCAAACGTCGAGCAATTGCTCAGAGATGAAAAGTGCCAGCACTGAAAGCTGTTGCTAGCCAGCACCCTTCCTTGGAAGCGCTTTCACAGGCACAGCAACACTGGGGCTCTGGGCTTCTCTAGCCACCTCATCTTCTGCTCATCCTCTCGCGCACTCTAAAGAGAGCTCAGGTGACAAATTGCAAACGTCCAGCAATTGCTCAGAGATGAAAAGTGCCAGCACTGAAAGCTGTTGCTAGCCAGCACCCTTCCTTGGAAGCGCTTTCACAGGCGCAGCAACACTGGGGCTTTGCACTTCTCTACCCACCAAACGTCACGGTCCTTCTCTTTCCGTCTCGTAGACACGAGCTGAGAAATTGCAAACGTCGAGCAATTGCTCAGAGAGGAAAAGTGCCAGCACTGAAAGCTGTTGCTAGCCAGCACCCTTCCTTGGAAGCGCTTTTGTGGCCCTTAGAACACTGGGGCTCTGGGCTTCTCTAGCCACCTAATCTTCTGCTCATCCTCTCGCGCACTCTAAAGAGAGCTCAGGGGAGAAATTGCAAACGTCGAGCAATTGCTCAGAGATGAAAAGTGCCAGCACTGAAAGCTCTTGCTAGCCAGCACCCTTCCTTGGAAGCGCTTTCACAGGCGCAGCAACACTGGGGCTTTGCGCTTCTCTAGCCACCAAACGTCACGGTCCTTCTCTTTCCGTCTCGTAGACACGAGATGAGAAATTGCAAACGTCGAGCAATTGCTCAGAGATGAAAAGTGCCAGCACTGAAAGCTGTTGCTAGCCAGCACCATTCCTTGGAAGCGCTTTCACAGGCGCAGCAACACTGGGGCTTTGCGCTTCTCTACCCACCAAACGTCACGGTCATTCTCTTTCCGTCTCCTAGACACGAGCTGAGAAATTGCAAACGTCGAGCAATTGCTCAGAGATGAAAAGTGCCAGCACTGAAAGCTGTTGCTAGCCAGCACCCTTCCTTGGAAGCGCTTTTGTAGGCCTAAGAACACTGGGGCTCTGGGCTTCTCTAGCCACCTCATCTTCTGCTCATCCTCTCGCGCACTCTAAAGAGAGCTCAGGTGAGAAATTGCAAACGTCGAGCAATTGCTCAGAGATGAAAAGTGCCAGCACTGAAAGCTGTTGCTAGCCAGCACCCTTCCTTGGAAGCGCTTTCACAGGCGCAGTAACACTGGGGCTTTGCGCTTCTCTAGCCACCAAACGTCACGGTCACTATCTCTCCGTCTCGTAGACACGAGCTGAGAAATTGCAAACGTCGATCAATTGCTCAGAGATGAAAAGTGCCAGCACTGAAAGCTCTTGCTAGCCAGCACCCTTCCTTGGAAGCGCTTTCACAGGCGCAGCAACACTGGGCCTTTGCGCTTCTCTAGCCACCAAACGTCACGGTCCTTCTCTTTCCGTCTCGTAGACACGAGCTGAGAAATTGCAAACGTCGAGCAATTGCTCAGAGAGGAAAAGTGCCAGCACTGAAAGCTGTTGCTAGCCAGCCCCCTTCCTTGGAAGCGCTTTTGTAGGCCTAAGAACACTGGGGCTCTGGGCTTCTCTAGCCACCTCATCTTCTGCTCATCCTCTCGCGCACTCTAAAGAGAGCTCAGGTGAGAAATTGCAAACGTCGAGCAATTGCTCAGAGATGAAAAGTGCCAGCACTGAAAGCTGTTGCTAGCCAGCACCCTTCCTTGGAAGCGCTTTCACAGGCGCAGCAACACTGGGGCTTTGCGCTTCTCTAGCCACCAAACGTCACGGTCCTTCTCTTTCCGTCTCCTAGACACGAGCTGAGAAATTGCAAACGTCGAGCAATTGCTCAGAGAGGAAAAGTGCCAGCACTGAAAGCTGTTGCTAGCCAGCACCCTTCCTTGGAAGCGCTTTTGTAGCCCTTAGAACACTGGGGCTCAGGGCTTCTCTAGCCACCTCATCTTCTGCTCATCCTCTCGCGCACTCTAAAGAGAGCTCAGGTGAGAAATTGCAAACGTCGAGCAATTGCTCAGAGATGAAAAGTGCCAGCACTGAAAGCTCTTGCTAGCCAGCACCCTTCCTTGGAAGCACTTTCACAGGCACAGTAACACTGGGGCTTTGCGCTTCTCTACCCACCAAACGTCACGGTCACTATCTCTCCGTCTCGTAGACACAAGCTGAGAAATTGCAAACGTCGATCAATTGCTCAGAGATGAAAAGTGCCAGCACTGGAAGCTGTTGCTAGCCAGCACCCTTCCTTGGAAGCGCTTTTGTAGGCCTAAGAACACTGGGGCTCTGGGCTTCTCTAGCCACCTAATCTTCTGCTCATCCTCTCGCGCACTCTAAAGAGAGCTCAGGTGAGAAATTGCAAACGTCGAGCAATTGCTCAGAGATGAAAAGTGCCAGCACTGAAAGCTGTTGCTAGCCAGCACCCTTCCTTGGAAGCGCTTTCACAGGCGCAGTAACACTGGGGCTTTGCGCTTCTCTACCCACCAAACGTCACGGTCCTTCTCTTTCCGTCTCGTAGACACGAGCTGAGAAATTGCAAACGTCGAGCAATTGCTCAGAGATGAAAAGTGCCAGCACTGAAAGCTGTTGCTAGCCAGCACCCTTCCTTGGAAGCGCTTTTGTAGGCCTAAGAAGACTGGGGCTCTGGGCTTCTCTAGCCACCTCATCTTCTGCTCATCCTCTCGCGCACTCTAAAGAGAGCTCAGGTGAGAAATTGCAAACGTCGAGCAATTGCTCAGAGATGAAAAGTGCCAGCACTGAAAGCTGTTGCTAGCCAGCACCCTTCCTTGGAAGCGCTTTCACAGGCGCAGTAACACTGGGGCTTTGCGCTTCTCTACCCACCAAACGTCACGGTCAATATCTCTCCGTCTCGTAGACACGAGCTGAGAAATTGCAAACGTCGATCAATTGCTCAGAGATGAATAGTGCCAGCACTGGAAGCTGTTGCTAGCCAGCACCCTTCCTTGGAAGCGCTTTTGTAGGCCTAAGAACACTGGGGCTCTGGGCTTCTCTAGCCACCTCATCTTCTGCTCATCCTCTCGCGCACTCTGAAGAGAGCTCAGGTGAGAAATTGCAAACGTCCAGCAATTGCTCAGAGATGAAAAGTGCCAGCACTGAAAGCTGTTGCTAGCCAGCACCCTTCCTTGGAAGCGCTTTCACAGGCGCAGCAACACTGGGGCTTTGCGCTTCTCTAGCCACCTCATCTTCTGCTCATCCTCTCGCGCACTCTAAAGAGAGCTCAGGTGAGAAATTGCAAACGTCGAGCAATTGCTCAGAGATGAAAAGTGCCAGCACTGAAAGCTGTTGCTAGCCAGCACCCTTCCTTGGAAGCGCTTTCACAGGCGCAGTAACACTGGGGCTTTGCGCTTCTCTACCCACCAAACGTCACGGTCACTATCTCTCCGTCTCGTAGACACGAGCTGAGAAATTGCAAACGTCGATCAATTGCTCAGAGATGAAAAGTGCCAGCACTGGAAGCTGTTGCTAGCCAGCACCCTTCCTTGGAAGCGCTTTTGTAGGCCTAAGAACACTGGGGCTCTGGGCTTCTCTAGCCACCTCATCTTCTGCTCATCCTCTCGCGCACTCTAAAGAGAGCTCAGGTGAGAAATTGCAAACGTCGAGCAATTGCTCAGAGATGAAAAGTGCCAGCACTGAAAGCTGTTGCTAGCCAGCACCCTTCCTTGGAAGCGCTTTCACAGGCACAGTAACACTGGGGCTTTGCGCTTCTCTAGCCACCAAACGTCACGGTCACTATCTCTCCGTCTCGTAGACACGAGCTGAGAAATTGCAAACGTCGATCAATTGCTCAGAGATGAAAAGTGCCAGCACTGGAAGCTGTTGCTAGCCAGCACCCTTCCTTGGAAGCGCTTTTGTAGGCCTAAGAACACTGGGGCTCTGGGCTTCTCTAGCCACCTCATCTTCTGCTCATCCTCTCGCGCACTCTAAAGAGAGCTCAGGGGAGAAATTGCAAACGTCGAGCAATTGCTCAGAGATGAAAAGTGCCAGCACTGAAAGCTGTTGCTAGCCAGCACCCTTCCTTGGAAGCGCTTTCGCAGGCGCAGCAACACTGGGGCTTTGCGCTTCTCTAGCCACCAAACGTCACGGTCATTCTCTTTCTGTCTCGTAGACACGAGCTGAGAAATTGCAAACGTCGAGCAATTGCTCAGAGATGAAAAGTGCCAGCACTGAAAGCTGTTGCTAGCCAGCACCCTTCCTTGGAAGCGCTTTCACAGGCACAGTAACACTGGGGCTTTGCGCTTCTCTACCCACCAAACGTCATGGTCACTATCTCTCCGTCTCGTAGACACAAGCTGAGAAATTGCAAACGTCGAGCAATTGCTCAGAGAGGAAAAGTGCCAGCACTGAAAGCTGTTGCTAGCCAGCCCCCTTCCTTGGAAGCGCTTTTGTAGGCCTAAGAACACTGGGGCTCTGGGCTTCTCTAGCCACCTAATCTTCTGCTCATCCTCTCGCGCACTCTAAAGAGAGCTCAGGTGAGAAATTGCAAACGTCGAGCAATTGCTCAGAGATGAAAAGTGCCAGCACTGAAAGCTGTTGCTAGCCAGCACCCTTCCTTGGAAGCGCTTTCACAGGCACAGTAACACTGGGGCTTTGCGCTTCTCTACCCACCAAACGTCACGGTCACTATCTCTCCGTCTCGTAGACACGAGCTGAGAAATTGCAAACGTCGAGCAATTGCTCAGAGATGAAAAGTGCCAGCACTGGAAGCTGTTGCTAGCCAGCACCCTTCCTTGGAAGCGCTTTTGTAGGCCTAAGAACACTGGGGCTCTGGGCTTCTCTAGCCACCTCATCTTCTGCTCATCCTCTCGCGCACTCTAAAGAGAGCTCAGGTGAGAAATTGCAAACGTCGAGCAATTGCTCAGAGATGAAAAGTGCCAGCACTGAAAGCTGTTGCTAGCCAGCACCCTTCCTTGGAAGCGCTTTTACAGGCGTAGCAACACTGGGGCTTTGCGCTTCTCTACCCACCAAACGTCACGGTCAATATCTCTCCGTCTCGTAGACACGAGCTGAGAAATTGCAAACGTCGATCAATTGCTCAGAGATGAAAAGTGCCAGCTCTGGAAGCTGTTGCTAGCCAGCACCCTTCCTTGGAAGCGCTTTTGTAGGCCTAAGAACACTGGGGCTCTGGGCTTCTCTAGCCACCTCATCTTCTGCTCATCCTCTCGCGCACTCTAAAGAGAGCTCAGGTGAGAAATTGCAAACGTCGAGCAATTGCTCAGAGATGAAAAGTGCCAGCACTGAAAGCTCTTGCTAGCCAGCACCCTTCCTTGGAAGCGCTTTCACAGGCGCAGCAACACTGGGGCTTTGCGCTTCTCTAGCCACCAAACGTCACGGTCATTCTCTTTCCGTCTCGTAGACACGAGCTGAGAAATTGCAAACGTCGAGCAATTGCTCAGAGATGAAAAGTGCCAGCACTGAAAGCTGTTGCTAGCCAGCACCCTTCCTTGGAAGCGCTTTCACAGGCACAGTAACACTGGGGCTTTGCGCTTCTCTACCCACCAAACGTCACGGTCACTATCTCTCCGTCTCGTAGACACGAGCTGAGAAATTGCAAAGGTCGATCAATTGCTCAGAGATGAAAAGTGCCAGCACTGGAAGCTGTTGCTAGCCAGCACCCTTCCTTGGAAGCGCTTTTGTAGGCCTAAGAACACTGGGGCTCTGGCCTTCTCTAGCCACCTCATCTTCTGCTCATCCTCTCGCGCACTCTAAAGAGAGCTCAGGTGAGAAATTGCAAACGTCGAGCAATTGCTCAGAGAGGAAAAGTGCCAGCACTGAAAGCTGTTGCTAGCCAGCACCCTTCCTTGGAAGCGCTTTTGTAGCCCTAAGCACACTGGGGCTCTGGGCTTCTCTAGCCACCTCATCTTCTGCTCATCCTCTCGCGCACTCTAAAGAGAGCTCAGGTGAGAAATTGCAAACGTCGAGCAATTGCTCAGAGATGAAAAGTGCCAGCACTGGAAGCTGTTGCTAGCCAGCACCCTTCCTTGGAAGCGCTTTCACAGGCGCAGCAACACTGGGGCTTTGCGCTTCTCTAGCCACCAAACGTCACGGTCACTATCTCTCCGTCTCGTAGACACGAGCTGAGAAATTGCAAACGTCAAGCAATTGCTCAGAGATGAAAAGTGCCAGCACTGGAAGCTGTTGCTAGCCAGCACCCTTCCTTGGAAGCGCTTTTGTAGGCCTAAGAACACTGGGGCTCTGGGCTTCTCTAGCCACCTCATCTTCTGCTCATCCTCTCGCGCACTCTAAAGAGAGCTCAGGTGAGAAATTGCAAACGTCGAGCAATTGCTCAGAGATGAAAAGTGCCAGCACTGAAAGCTGTTGCTAGCCAGCACCCTTCCTTGGAAGCGCTTTCACAGGCGCAGCAACACTGGGGCTTTGTGCTTCTCTACCCACCAAACGTCACGGTCACTATCTCTCCGTCTCGTAGACACGAGCTGAGAAATTGCAAACGTCGAGCAATTGCTCAGAGAGGAAAAGTGCCAGCACTGAAAGCTGTTGCTAGCCAGCCCCCTTCCTTGGAAGCGCTTTTGTAGGCCTAAGCACACTGGGGCTCTGGGCTTCTTTAGCCACCTCATCTTCTGCTCATCCTCTCGCGCACTCTAAAGAGAGCTCAGGTGAGAAATTGCAAACGTCGAGCAATTGCTCAGAGATGAAAAGTGCCAGCACTGAAAGCTGTTGCTAGCCAGCACCCTTCCTTGGAAGCGCTTTCACAGGCGCAGCAACACTGGGGCTTTGCGCTTCTCTACCCACCAAACGTCACGGTCCTTCTCTTTCCGTCTCGTAGACACGAGCTGAGAAATTGCAAACGTCGAGCAATTGCTCAGAGATGAAAAGTGCCAGCACTGAAAGCTGTTGCTAGCCAGCACCCTTCCTTGGAAGCGCTTTCACAGGTACAGTAACACTGGGGCTTTGCGCTTCTCTACCCACCAAACGTCACGGTCACTATCTCTCCGTCTCGTAGACACGAGCTGAGAAATTGCAAACGTCGAGCAATTGCTCAGAGATGAAAAGTGCCAGCACTGAAAGCTCTTGCTAGCCAGCACCCTTACTTGGAAGCGCTTTTGTAGGCCTAAGAACACTGGGGCTCTGGGCTTCTCTAGCCACCTCATCTTCTGCTCATCCTCTCGCGCACTCTAAAGAGAGCTCAGGTGAGAAATTGCAAACGTCGAGCAATTGCTCAGAGATGAAAAGTGCCAGCACTGAAAGCTGTTGCTAGCCAGCACCCTTCCTTGGAAGCGCTTTCACAGGCACAGCAACACTGGGGCTCTGGGCTTCTCTAGCCACCTCATCTTCTGCTCATCCTCTCGCGCACTCTAAAGAGAGCTCAGGTGAGAAATTGCAAACGTCGAGCAATTGCTCAGAGATGAAAAGTGCCAGCACTGAAAGCTGTTGCTAGCCAGCACCCTTCCTTGGAAGCGCTTTCACAGGCGCAGCAACACTGGGGCTTTGCACTTCTCTACCCACCAAACGTCACGGTCCTTCTCTTTCCGTCTCGTAGACACGAGCTGAGAAATTGCAAACATCGAGCAATTGCTCAGAGAGGAAAAGTGCCAGCACTGAAAGCTGTTGCTAGCCAGCACCCTTCCTTGGAAGCGCTTTTGTGGCCCTTAGAACACTGGGGCTCTGGGCTTCTCTAGCCACCTAATCTTCTGCTCATCCTCTCGCGCACTCTAAAGAGAGCTCAGGGGAGAAATTGCAAACGTCGAGCAATTGCTCAGAGATGAAAAGTGCCAGCACTGAAAGCTCTTGCTAGCCAGCACCCTTCCTTGGAAGCGCTTTCACAGGCGCAGCAACACTGGGGCTTTGCGCTTCTCTAGCCACCAAACGTCACGGTCCTTCTCTTTCCGTCTCGTAGACACGAGCTGAGAAATTGCAAACGTCGAGCAATTGCTCAGAGATGAAAAGTGCCAGCACTGAAAGCTGTTGCTAGCCAGCACCATTCCTTGGAAGCGCTTTCACAGGCGCAGCAACACTGGGGCTTTGCGCTTCTCTACCCACCAAACGTCACGGTCATTCTCTTTCCGTCTCCTAGACACGAGCTGAGAAATTGCAAACGTCGAGCAATTGCTCAGAGATGAAAAGTGCCAGCACTGAAAGCTCTTGCTAGCCAGCACCCTTCCTTGGAAGCGCTTTTGTAGGCCTAAGAACACTGGGGCTCTGGGCTTCTCTAGCCACCTCATCTTCTGCTCATCCTCTCGCGCACTCTAAAGAGAGCTCAGGGGAGAAATTGCAAACGTCGAGCAATTGCTCAGAGATGAAAAGTGCCAGCACTGAAAGCTGTTGCTAGCCAGCACCCTTCCTTGGAAGCGCTTTCACAGGCGCAGCAACACTGGGGCTTTGCGCTTCTCTAGCCACCAAACGTCACGGTCACTATCTCTCCGTCTCGTAGACACGAGCTGAGAAATTGCAAACGTCGAGCAATTGCTCAGAGATGAAAAGTGCCAGCACTGAAAGCTGTTGCTAGCCAGCACCCTTCCTTGGAAGCGCTTTTGTAGCCCTTAGAATACTGGGGCTCTGGGCTTCTCTAGCCACCTCATCTTCTGCTCATCCTCTCGCGCACTCTAAAGAGAGCTCAGGTGAGAAATTGCAAACATCGAGCAATTGCTCAGAGATGAAAAGTGCCAGCACTGAAAGCTGTTGCTAGCCAGCACCCTTCCTTGGAAGCGCTTTCACAGGCGCAGTAACACTGGGGCTTTGCGCTTCTCTAGCCACCAAACGTCACGGTCCTTCTCTTTCCGTCTCGTAGACACGAGCTGAGAAATTGCAAACGTCGAGCAATTGCTCAGAGAGGAAAAGTGCCAGCACTGGAAGCTGTTGCTAGCCAGCACCCTTCCTTGGAAGCGCTTTTGTAGGCCTAAGAAGACTGGGGCTCTGGGCTTCTCTAGCCACCTCATCTTCTGCTCATCCTCTCGCGCACTCTAAAGAGAGCTCAGGTGAGAAATTGCAAACGTCGAGCAATTGCTCAGAGAGGAAAAGTGCCAGCACTGAAAGCTGTTGCTAGCCAGCACCCTTCCTTGGAAGCGCTTTTGTAGGCCTAAGAACACTGGGGCTTTGCGCTTCTCTAGCCACCAAACGTCACGGTCACTATCTCTCCGTCTCGTAGACACGAGCTGAGAAATTGCAAACGTCGAGCAATTGCTCAGAGATGAAAAGTGCCAGCACTGGAAGCTGTTGCTAGCCAGCCCCCTTCCTTGGAAGCGCTTTTGTAGGCCTAAGAACACTGGGGCTCTGGGCTTCTCTAGCCACCTAATCTTCTGCTCATCCTCTCGCGCACTCTAAAGAGAGCTCAGGTGAGAAATTGCAAACGTCGAGCAATTGCTCAGAGATGAAAAGTGCCAGCACTGAAAGCTGTTGCTAGCCAGCACCCTTCCTTGGAAGCGCTTTCACAGGCGCAGCAACACTGGGGCTTTGCGCTTCTCTAGCCACCAAACGTCACGGTCCTTCTCTTTCCGTCTCGTAGACACGAGCTGAGAAATTGCAAACGTCGAGCAATTGCTCAGAGATGAAAAGTGCCAGCACTGAAAGCTGTTGCTAGCCAGCACCCTTCCTTGGAATCGCTTTCACAGGCGCTGTAACACTGGGGCTTTGCGCTTCTCTAGCCACCAAACGTCACGGTCCTTCTCTTTCCGTCTCATAGACACGAGCTGAGAAATTGCAAACGTCGAGCAATTGCTCAGAGATGAAAAGTGCCAGCACTGAAAGCTGTTGCTAGCCAGCACCCTTCCTTGGAAGCGCTTTTGTAGGCCTAAGAACGCTGGGGCTCTGGGCTTCTCTAGCCACCTCATCTTCTGCTCATCCTCTCGCGCACTCTAAAGAGAGCTCAGGGGAGAAATTGCAAACGTCCAGCAATTGCTCAGAGATGAAAAGTGCCAGCACTGAAAGCTGTTGCTAGCCAGCACCCTTCCTTGGAAGCGCTTTTGTAGGCCTAAGAACACTGGGGCTCTGGGCTTCTCTAGCCACCTCATCTTCTGCTCATCCTCTCGCGCACTCTAAAGAGAGCTCAGGTGAGAAATTGCAAACGTCGAGCAATTGCTCAGAGATGAAAAGTGCCAGCACTGAAAGCTGTTGCTAGCCAGCACCCTTCCTTGGAAGCGCTTTCACAGGCGCAGTAACACTGGGGCTTTGCGCTTCTCTACCCACCAAAAGTCACGGTCAATATCTCTCCGTCTCGTAGACACAAGCTGAGAAATTGCTAAAGTCGAGCAATTGCTCAGAGATGAAAAGTGCCAGCACTGAAAGCTCTTGCTAGCCAGCACCCTTCCTTGGAAGCGCTTTTGTAGGCCTAAGAACACTGGGGCTCTGGGCTTCTCTAGCCACCTCATCTTCTGCTCATCCTCTCGCGCACTCTAAAGAGAGCTCAGGGGAGAAATTGCAAACGTCGAGCAATTGCTCAGAGATGAAAAGTGCCAGCACTGAAAGCTGTTGCTAGCCAGCACCCTTCCTTGGAAGCGCTTTTGTAGGCCTAAGCACACTGGGGCTCTGGGCTTCTCTAGCCACCTCATCTTCTGCTCATCCTCTCGCGCACTCTAAAGAGAGCTCAGGTGAGAAATTGCAAACGTCGAGCAATTGCTCAGAGATGAAAAGTGCCAGCACTGAAAGCTGTTGCTAGCCAGCACCCTTCCTTGGAAGCGCTTTCACAGGCACAGCAACACTGGGGCTCTGGGCTTCTCTAGCCACCTCATCTTCTGCTCATCCTCTCGCGCACTCTAAAGAGAGCTCAGGTGAGAAATTGCAAACGTCGAGCAATTGCTCAGAGATGAAAAGTGCCAGCACTGAAAGCTGTTGCTAGCCAGCACCCTTCCTTGGAAGCGCTTTCACAGGCGCAGCAACACTGGGGCTTTGCGCTTCTCTAGCCACCAAACGTCACGGTCCTTCTCTTTCCGTCTCGTAGACACGAGCTGAGAAATTGCAAACGACGATCAATTGCTCAGAGAGGAAAAGTGCCAGCACTGAAAGCTGTTGCTAGCCAGCACCCTTCCTTGGAAGCGCTTTTGTAGGCCTAAGAACACTGGGGCTCTGGGCTTCTCTAGCCACCTCATCTTCTGCTCATCCTCTCGCGCACTCTAAAGAGAGCTCAGGTGAGAAATTGCAAACGTCGAGCAATTGCTCAGAGATGAAAAGTGCCAGCACTGAAAGCTGTTGCTAGCCAGCACCCTTCCTTGGAAGCGCTTTCACAGGCGCAGTAACACTGGGGCTTTGCGCTTCTCTACCCACCAAACGTCACGGTCCTTCTCTTTCCATCTCGTAGACACGAGCTGAGAAATTGCAAACGTCGAGCAATTGCTCAGAGATGAAAAGTGCCAGCACTGAAAGCTGTTGCTAGCCAGCACCCTTCCTTGGAAGCGCTTTTGTAGCCCTAAGCACACTGGGGCTCTGGGCTTCTCTAGCCACCTAATCTTCTGCTCATCCTCTCGCGCACTCTAAAGAGAGCTCAGGTGACAAATTGCAAACGTCGAGCAATTGCTCAGAGATGAAAAGTGCCAGCACTGAAAGCTGTTGCTAGCCAGCACCCTTCCTTGGAAGCGCTTTCACAGGCACAGTAACACTGGGGCTTTGCGCTTCTCTAGCCACCAAACGTCACGGTCCTTCTCTTTCCGTCTCGTAGACACGAGCTGAGAAATTGCAAACGTCCAGCAATTGCTCAGAGATGAAAAGTGCCAGCACTGAAAGCTGTTGCTAGCCAGCACCCTTCCTTGGAAGCGCTTTCACAGGCACAGTAACACTGGGGCTTTGCGCTTCTCTACCCACCAAACGTCACGGTCACTATCTCTCCGTCTCGTAGACACGAGCTGAGAAATTGCAAACGTCGATCAATTGCTCAGAGATGAAAAGTGCCAGCACTGGAAGCTGTTGCTAGCCAGCACCCTTCCTTGGAAGCGCTTTTGTAGGCCTAAGAACACTGGGGCTCTCGGCTTCTCTAGCCACCTCATCTTCTGCTCATCCTCTCGCGCACTCTAAAGAGAGCTCAGGTGAGAAATTGCAAACGTCGAGCAATTGCTCAGAGATGAAAAGTGCCAGCACTGAAAGCTGTTGCTAGCCAGCACCCTTCCTTGGAAGCGCTTTCACAGGCGCAGCAACACTGGGGCTTTGCGCTTCTCTAGCCACCAAACGTCACGGTCCTTCTCTTTCCGTCTCGTAGACACGAGCTGAGAAATTGCAAACGTCGAGCAATTGCTCAGAGATGAAAAGTGCCAGCACTGAAAGCTCTTGCTAGCCAGCACCCTTCCTTGGAAGCGCTTTTGTAGGCCTAAGAACACTGGGGCTCTGGGCTTCTCTAGCCACCTCATCTTCTGCTCATCCTCTCGCGCACTCTAAAGAGAGCTCAGGTGAGAAATTGCAAACGTCGAGCAATTGCTCAGAGAGGAAAAGTGCCAGCACTGAAAGCTGTTGCTAGCCAGCACCCTTCCTTGGAAGCGCTTTCACAGGCGCAGTAACACTTGGGCTTTGCGCTTCTCTACCCACCAAACGTCACGGTCAATATCTCTCCGTCTCGTAGACACGAGCTGAGAAATTGCAAACGTCGAGCAATTGCTCAGAGATGAAAAGTGCCAGCACTGGAAGCTGTTGCTAGCCAGCACCCTTCCTTGGAAGCGCTTTTGTAGGCCTAAGAACACTGGGGCTCTGGGCTTCTCTAGCCACCTCATCTTCTGCTCATCCTCTCGCGCACTCTAAAGAGAGCTCAGGTGAGAAATTGCAAACGTCGAGCAATTGCTCAGAGATGAAAAGTGCCAGCACTGAAAGCTGTTGCTAGCCAGCACCCTTCCTTGGAAGCGTTTTCACAGGCACAGTAACACTGGGGCTTTGCGCTTCTCTAGCCACCAAACGTCACGGTCATTCTCTTTCCGTCTCGTAGACACGAGCTGAGAAATTGCAAACGTCGATCAATTGCTCAGAGATGAAAAGTGCCAGCACTGGAAGCTGTTGCTAGCCAGCACCCTTCCTTGGAAGCGCTTTCACAGGCGCAGCAACACTGGGGCTTTGCGCTTCTCTACCCACCAAACGTCACGGTCAATATCTCTCCGTCTCGTAGACACGAGCTGAGAAATTGCAAACGTCGATCAATTGCTCAGAGATGAAAAGTGCCAGCACTGGAAGCTGTTGCTAGCCAGCCCCCTTCCTTGGAAGCGCTTTTGTAGGCCTAAGAACACTGGGGCTCTGGGCTTCTCTAGCCACCTCATCTTCTGCTCATCCTCTCGCGCACTCTAAAGAGAGCTCAGGTGAGAAACTGCAAACATCGAGCAATTGCTCAGAGATGAAAAGTGCCAGCACTGAAAGTTGTTGCTAGCCAGCACCCTTCCTTGGAAGCGCTTTCACAGGCGCAGCAACACTGGGGCTTTGCGCTTCTCTAGCCACCAAACGTCACGGTCCTTCTCTTTCCGTCTCGTAGACACGAGCTGAGAAATTGCAAACGTCGAGCAATTGCTCAGAGATGAAAAGTGCCAGCACTGAAAGCTGTTGCTAGCCAGCACCCTTCCTTGGAAGCGCTTTTGTAGGCCTAAGAACACTGGGGCTCTGGGCTTCTCTAGCCACCTCATCTTCTGCTCATCCTCTCGCGCACTCTAAAGAGAGCTCAGGTGAGAAATTGCAAACGTCGAGCAATTGCTCAGAGATGAAAAGTGCCAGCACTGAAAGCTGTTGCTAGCCAGCACCCTTCCTTGGAAGCGCTTTCACAGGCGCAGTAACACTGGGGCTTTGCGCTTCTCTAGCCACCAAACGTCACGGTCCTTCTCTTTCCGTCTCGTAGACACGAGCTGAGAAATTGCAAACGTCGAGCAATTGCTCAGAGAGGAAAAGTGCCAGCACTGAAAGCTGTTGCTAGCCAGCACCCTTCCTTGGAAGCGCTTTTGTAGCCCTAAGCACACTGGGGCTCTGGGCTTCTCTAGCCACCTCATCTTCTGCTCATCCTCTCGCGCACTCTAAAGAGAGCTCAGGTGAGAAATTGCAAACGTCGAGCAATTGCTCAGAGATGAAAAGTGCCAGCACTGAAAGCTCTTGCTAGCCAGCACCCTTCCTTGGAAGCGCTTTTGTAGGCCTAAGAACACTGGGGCTCTGGGCTTCTCTAGCCACCTCATCTTCTGCTCATCCTCTCGCGCACTCTAAAGAGAGCTCAGGTGAGAAATTGCAAACGTCGAGCAATTGCTCAGAGATGAAAAGTGCCAGCACTGAAAGCTGTTGCTAGCCAGCACCCTTCCTTGGAAGCGCTTTCACAGGCGCAGTAACACTTGGGGTTTGCGCTTCTCTACCCACCAAACGTCACGGTCACTATCTCTCCGTCTCGTAGACACGAGCTGAGAAATTGCAAACGTCGAGCAATTGCTCAGAGATGAAAAGTGCCAGCACTGGAAGCTGTTGCTAGCCAGCACCCTTCCTTGGAAGCGCTTTTGTAGGCCTAAGAACACTGGGGCTCTGGGCTTCTCTAGCCACCTCATCTTCTGCTCATCCTCTCGCGCACTCTAAAGAGAGCTCAGGTGAGAAACTGCAAACATCGAGCAATTGCTCAGAGATGAAAAGTGCCAGCACTGAAAGCTGTTGCTAGCCAGCACCCTTCCTTGGAAGCGCTTTCACAGGCGCAGCAACACTGGGGCTTTGCGCTTCTCTAGCCACCAAACGTCACGGTCCTTCTCTTTCCGTCTCGTAGACACGAGCTGAGAAATTGCAAACGTCAAGCAATTGCTCAGAGATGAAAAGTGCCAGCACTGAAAGCTGTTGCTAGCCAGCACCCTTCCTTGGAAGCGCTTTTGTAGGCCTAAGAACACTGGGGCTCTGGGCTTCTCTAGCCACCTCATCTTCTGCTCATCCTCTCGCGCACTCTAAAGAGAGCTCAGGTGAGAAATTGCAAACGTCGAGCAATTGCTCAGAGATGAAAAGTGCCAGCACTGAAAGCTGTTGCTAGCCAGCACCCTTCCTTGGAAGCGCTTTCACAGGCGCAGCAACACTGGGGCTTTGCGCTTCTCTAGCCACCAAACGTCACGGTCCTTCTCTTTCCGTCTCGTAGACACGAGCTGAGAAATTGCAAACGTCGAGCAATTGCTCAGAGAGGAAAAGTGCCAGCACTGAAAGCTGTTGCTAGCCAGCACCCTTCCTTGGAAGCGCTTTTGTAGCCCTAAGCACACTGGGGCTCTGGGCTTCTTTAGCCACCTCATCTTCTGCTCATCCTCTCGCGCACTCTAAAGAGAGCTCAGGTGAGAAATTGCAAACGTCCAGCAATTGCTCAGAGATGAAAAGTGCCAGCACTGAAAGCTGTTGCTAGCCAGCACCCTTCCTTGGAAGCGCTTTCACAGGCGCAGTAACACTGGGGCTTTGCGCTTCTCTAGCCACCAAACGTCACGGTCAATATCTCTCCGTCTCGTAGACACGAGCTGAGAAATTGCAAACGTCGATCAATTGCTCAGAGATGAATAGTGCCAGCACTGGAAGCTGTTGCTAGCCAGCACCCTTCCTTGGAAGCGCTTTTGTAGCCCTAAGCACACTGGGGCTCTGGGCTTCTTTAGCCACCTAATCTTCTGCTCATCCTCTCGCGCACTCTAAAGAGAGCTCAGGTGAGAAATTGCAAACGTCGAGCAATTGCTCAGAGATGAAAAGTGCCAGTACTGAAAGCTGTTGCTAGCCAGCACCCTTCCTTGGAAGCGCTTTCACAGGCACAGTAACACTGGGGCTTTGCGCTTCTCTACCCACCAAACATCACGGTCACTATCTCTCCGTCTCGTAGACACGAGCTGAGAAATTGCAAACGTCGAGCAATTGCTCAGGGATGAAAAGTGCCAGCACTGAAAGCTGTTGCTAGCCAGCCCCCTTCCTTGGAAGCGCTTTTGTAGGCCTAAGAACACTGGGGCTCTGGGCTTCTTTAGCCACCTCATCTTCTGCTCATCCTCTCGCGCACTCTAAAGAGAGCTCAGGTGAGAAATTGCAAACGTCGAGCAATTGCTCAGAGATGAAAAGTGCCAGCACTGAAAGCTGTTGCTAGCCAGCACCCTTCCTTGGAAGCGCTTTCACAGGCGCAGCAACACTGGGGCTTTGCGCTTCTCTACCCACCAAACATCACGGTCCTTCTCTTTCCGTCTCGTAGACACGAGCTGAGAAATTGCAAACGTCGAGCAATTGCTCAGAGATGAAAAGTGCCAGCACTGAAAGCTGTTGCTAGCCAGCACCCTTCCTTGGAAGCACTTTCACAGGCACAGTAACACTGGGGCTTTGCGCTTCTCTACCCACCAAACGTCACGGTCACTATCTCTCCGTCTCGTAGACACGAGCTGAGAAATTGCAAACGTCGAGCAATTGCTCAGAGATGAAAAGTGCCAGCACTGGAAGCTGTTGCTAGCCAGCACCCTTCCTTGGAAGCGCTTTTGTAGGCCTAAGCACACTGCGGCTCTGGGCTTCTCTAGCCACCTCATCTTCTGCTCATCCTCTCGCGCACTCTAAAGAGAGCTCAGGTGAGAAATTGCAAACGTCGAGCAATTGCTCAGAGATGAAAAGTGCCAGCACTGAAAGCTGTTGCTAGCCAGCACCCTTCCTTGGAAGCGCTTTCACAGGCGCAGCAACACTGGGGCTTTGCGCTTCTCTAGCCACCAAACGTCACGGTCCTTCTCTTTCCGTCTCGTAGAGACGAGCTGAGAAATTGCAAACGTCGAGCAATTGCTCAGAGATGAAAAGTGCCAGCACTGAAAGCTGTTGCTAGCCAGCACCCTTCCTTGGAAGCGCTTTTGTAGGCCTAAGAACACTGGGGCTCTGGGCTTCTCTAGCCACCTCATCTTCTGCTCATCCTCTCGCGCACTCTAAAGAGAGCTCAGGTGAGAAATTGCAAACGTCGAGCAATTGCTCAGAGATGAAAAGTGCCAGCACTGAAAGCTGTTGCTAGCCAGCACCCTTCCTTGGAAGCGCTTTCACAGGCGCAGTAACACTGGGGCTTTGCGCTTCTCTAGCCACCAAACGTCACGGTCAATATCTCTCCGTCTCGTAGACACGAGCTGAGAAATTGCAAACATCGATCAATTGCTCAGAGATGAATAGTGCCAGCACTGAAAGCTGTTGCTAGCCAGCACCCTTCCTTGGAAGCGCTTTTGTAGGCCTAAGAACACTGGGGCTCTGGGCTTCTCTAGCCACCTCATCTTCTGCTCATCCTCTCGCACACTCTGAAGAGAGCTCAGGTGAGAAATAGCAAAAGTCCAGCAATTGCTCAGAGATGAAAAGTGCCAGCACTGAAAGCTGTTGCTAGCCAGCACCCTTCCTTGGAAGCGCTTTCACAGGCGCAGTAACACTGGGGCTTTGCGCTTCTCTACCCACCAAACGTCACGGTCACTATCTCTCCGTCTCGTAGACACGAGCTGAGAAATTGCAAACGTTGAGCAATTGCTCAGAGATGAAAAGTGCCAGCACTGAAAGCTCTTGCTAGCCAGCACCCTTCCTTGGAAGCGCTTTCACAGGCACAGTAACCTGGGGCTCTGGGCTTCTCTAGCCACCTCATCTTCTGCTCATCCTCTCGCGCACTCTAAAGAGAGCTCAGGTGAGAAATTACAAACGTCGAGCAATTGCTCAGAGATGAAAAGTGCCAGCACTGAAAGCTGTTGCTAGCCAGCACCCTTCCTTGGAAGCGCTTTCACAGGCGCAGTAACACTGGGGCTTTGCGCTTCTCTACCCACCAAACGTCACGGTCCTTCTCTTTCCGTCTCGTAGACACGAGCTGAGAAATTGCAAACGTCGAGCAATTGCTCAGAGATGAAAAGTGCCAGCACTGGAAGCTGTTGCTAGCCAGCACCCTTCCTTGGAAGCGCTTTTGTAGCCCTAAGCACACTGGGGCTCTGGGCTTCTCTAGCCACCTAATCTTCTGCTCATCCTCTCGCGCACTCTAAAGAGAGCTCAGGTGAGAAATTGCAAACGTCGAGCAATTGCTCAGAGATGAAAAGTGCCAGCACTGAAAGCTCTTGCTAGCCAGCACCCTTCCTTGGAAGCGCTTTCACAGGCACAGTAACACTGGGGCTTTGCGCTTCTCTACCCACCAAACGTCACGGTCACTATCTCTCCGTCTCGTAGACACGAGCTGAGAAATTGCAAACGTCGATCAATTGCTCAGAGATGAAAAGTGCCAGCACTGAAAGCTGTTGCTAGCCAGCCCCCTTCCTTGGAAGCGCTTTTGTAGGCCTAAGCACACTGGGGCTCTGGGCTTCTTTAGCCACCTCATCTTCTGCTCATCCTCTCGCGCACTCTAAAGAGAGCTCAGCTGAGAAATTGCAAACGTCGAGCAATTGCTCAGAGATGAAAAGTGCCAGCACTGAAAGCTGTTGCTAGCCAGCACCCTTCCTTGGAAGCGCTTTTGTAGGCCTAAGCACACTGGGGCTCTGGGCTTCTCTAGCCACCTCATCTTCTGCTCATCCTCTCGCGCACTCTAAAGAGAGCTCAGGTGAGAAATTGCAAACGTCGAGCAATTGCTCAGAGATGAAAAGTGCCAGCACTGAAAGCTGTTGCTAGCCAGCACCCTTCCTTGGAAGCGCTTTCACAGGCGCAGTAACACTGGGGCTTTGCGCTTCTCTACCCACCAAACGTCACGGTCCTTCTCTTTCCGTCTCGTAGACACGAGCTGAGAAATTGCAAACGTCGAGCAATTGCTCAGAGATGAAAAGTGCCAGCACTGAAAGCTGTTGCTAGCCAGCACCCTTCCTTGGAAGCACTTTCACAGGCACAGTAACACTGGGGCTTTGCGCTTCTCTACCCACCAAACGTCACGGTCACTATCTCTCCGTCTCGTAGACACGAGCTGAGAAATTGCAAACGTCGATCAATTGCTCAGAGATGAAAAGTGCAGCACTGGAAGCTGTTGCTAGCCAGCACCCTTCCTTGGAAGCGCTTTTGTAGGCCTAAGCACACTGGGGCTCTGGGCTTCTCTAGCCACCTAATCTTCTGCTCATCCTCTCGCGCACTCTAAAGAGAGCTCAGGTGAGAAATTGCAAACGTCCAGCAATTGCTCAGAGATGAAAAGTGCCAGCACTGAAAGCTGTTGCTAGCCAGCACCCTTCCTTGGAAGCGCTTTCACAGGCGCAGTAACACTGGGGCTTTGCGCTTCTCTAGCCACCAAACGTCACGGTCAATATCTCTCCGTCTCGTAGACACGAGCTGAGAAATTGCAAACGTCGATCAATTGCTCAGAGATGAATAGTGCCAGCACTGGAAGCTGTTGCTAGCCAGCCCCCTTCCTTGGAAGCGCTTTTGTAGGCCTAAGAACACTGGGGCTCTGGGCTTCTCTAGCCACCTCATCTTCTGCTCATCCTCTCGCGCACTCTAAAGAGAGCTCAGGTGAGAAATTACAAACGTCGAGCAATTGCTCAGAGATGAAAAGTGCCAGCACTGAAAGCTGTTGCTAGCCAGCACCCTTCCTTGGAAGCGCTTTCACAGGCACAGTAACACTGGGGCTTTGCGCTTCTCTAGCCACCAAACGTCACGGTCCTTCTCTTTCCGTCTCGTAGACACGAGCTGAGAAATTGCAAACGTCGAGCAATTGCTCAGAGAGGAAAAGTGCCAGCACTGAAAGCTGTTGCTAGCCAGCACCCTTCCTTGGAAGCGCTTTTGTAGGCCTAAGAACACTGGGGCTCTGGGCTTCTCTAGCCACCTCATCTTCTGCTCATCCTCTCGCGCACTCTGAAGAGAGCTCAGGTGAGAAATTGCAAACGTCGAGCAATTGCTCAGAGATGAAAAGTGCCAGCACTGAAAGCTGTTGCTAGCCAGCACCCTTCCTTGGAAGCGCTTTCACAGGCACAGTAACACTGGGGCTTTGCGCTTCTCTAGCCACCAAACGTCACGGTCACTATCTCTCCGTCTCGTAGACACGAGCTGAGAAATTGCAAACGTCGATCAATTGCTCAGAGATGAAAAGTGCCAGCACTGGAAGCTGTTGCTAGCCAGCACCCTTCCTTGGAAGCGCTTTTGTAGGCCTAAGAACACGGGGGCTCTGGGCTTCTCTAGCCACCTCATCTTCTGCTCATCCTCTCGCGCACTCTAAAGAGAGCTCAGGTGACAAATTGCAAACGTCGAGCAATTGCTCAGAGATGAAAAGTGCCAGCACTGAAAGCTGTTGCTAGCCAGCACCCTTCCTTGGAAGCGCTTTCACAGGCGCAGTAACACTGGGGCTTTGCGCTTCTCTAGCCACCAAACGTCACGGTCCTTCTCTTTCCGTCTCCTAGACACGAGCTGAGAAATTGCAAACGTCGAGCAATTGCTCAGAGATGAAAAGTGCCAGCACTGAAAGCTGTTGCTAGCCAGCACCCTTCCTTGGAAGCGCTTTCACAGGCACAGTAACACTGGGGCTTTGCGCTTCTCTACCCACCAAACGTCACGGTCACTATCTCTGCGTCTCGTAGACACGAGCTGAGAAATTGCAAACGTCGAGCAATTGCTCAGAGAGGAAAAGTGCCAGCACTGGAAGCTGTTGCTAGCCAGCACCCTTCCTTGGAAGCGCTTTTGTAGCCCTAAGCACACTGGGGCTCTGGGCTTCTCTAGCCACCTAATCTTCTGCTCATCCTCTCGCGCACTCTAAAGAGAGCTCAGGTGAGAAATTGCAAACGTCGAGCAATTGCTCAGAGATGAAAAGTGCCAGCACTGAAAGCTGTTGCTAGCCAGCACCCTTCCTTGGAAGCGCTTTCACAGGCGCAGAAACACTGGGGCTTTGCGCTTCTCTAGCCACCAAACGTCACGGTCCTTCTCTTTCCGTCTCGTAGACACGAGCTGAGAAATTGCAAACGTCGAGCAATTGCTCAGAGAGGAAAAGTGCCAGCACTGAAAGCTGTTGCTAGCCAGCACCCTTCCTTGGAAGCGCTTTTGTAGCCCTAAGCACACTGGGGCTCTGGGCTTCTCTAGCCACCTCATCTTCTGCTCATCCTCTCGCAAACTCTAAAGAGAGCTCAGGTGAGAAATTGCAAACGTCGAGCAATTGCTCAGAGATGAAAAGTGCCAGCACTGAAAGCTGTTGCTAGCCAGCACCCTTCCTTGGAAGCGCTTTTGTAGCCCTAAGCACACTGGGGCTCTGGGCTTCTCTAGCCACCTCATCTTCTGCTCATCCTCTCGCGCACTCTAAAGAGAGCTCAGGTGAGAAATTGCAAACGTCGAGCAATTGCTCAGAGATGAAAAGTGCCAGCACTGAAAGCTCTTGCTAGCCAGCACCCTTCCTTGGAAGCGCTTTCACAGGCGCAGCAACACTGGGGCTTTGCGCTTCTCTACCCACCAAACGTCACGGTCCTTCTCTTTCCGTCTCGTAGACACGAGCTGAGAAATTGCAAACGTCGAGCAATTGCTCAGAGAGGAAAAGTGCCAGCACTGAAAGCTGTTGCTAGCCAGCACCCTTCCTTGGAAGCGCTTTTGTAGCCCTTAGAACACTGGGGCTCTGGGCTTCTCTAGCCACCTAATCTTCTGCTCATCCTCTCGCGCACTCTAAAGAGAGCTCAGGTGAGAAATTGCAAACGTCGAGCAATTGCTCAGAGATGAAAAGTGCCAGCACTGAAAGCTGTTGCTAGCCAGCACCCTTCCTTGGAAGCGCTTTCACAGGCGCAGTAACACTGGGGCTTTGCGCTTCTCTACCCAACAAACGTCACCGTCCTTCTCTTTCCGTCTCGTAGACACGAGCTGAGAAATTGCAAACGTCGAGCAATTGCTCAGAGATGAAAAGTGCCAGCACTGAAAGCTGTTGCTAGCCAGCACCCTTCCTTGGAAGCGCTTTTGTAGCCCTAAGCACACTGGGGCTCTGGGCTTCTTTAGCCACCTAATCTTCTGCTCATCCTCTCGCGCACTCTAAAGAGAGCTCAGGTGAGAAATTGCAAACGTCGAGCAATTGCTCAGAGATGAAAAGTGCCAGCACTGAAAGCTGTTGCTAGCCAGCACCCTTCCTTGGAAGCGCTTTCACAGGCGCAGCAACACTGGGGCTTTGCGCTTCTCTACCCACCAAACATCACGGTCACTATCTCTCCGTCTCGTAGACACGAGCTGAGAAATTGCAAACGTCGAGCAATTGCTCAGAGATGAAAAGTGCCAGCACTGAAAGCTGTTGCTAGCCAGCCCCCTTCCTTGGAAGCGCTTTTGTAGGCCTAAGAACACTGGGGCTCTGGGCTTCTCTAGCCACCTCATCTTCTGCTCATCCTCTCGCGCACTCTAAAGAGAGCTCAGGTGAGAAATTGCAAACGTCCAGCAATTGCTCAGAGATGAAAAGTGCCAGCACTGAAAGCTGTTGCTAGCCAGCACCCTTCCTTGGAAGCGCTTTCACAGGCGCAGTAACACTGGGGCTTTGCGCTTCTCTAGCCACCAAACGTCACGGTCCTTCTCTTTCCGTCTCGTAGACACGAGCTGAGAAATTGCAAACGTCGAGCAATTGCTCAGCGATGAAAAGTGCCAGCACTGAAAGCTGTTGCTAGCCAGCACCCTTCCTTGGAAGCGCTTTTGTAGGCCTAAGAACACTGGGGCTCTGGGCTTCTCTAGCCACCTCATCTTCTGCTCATCCTCTCGCGCACTCTAAAGAGAGCTCAGGTGAGAAATTGCAAACGTCGAGCAATTGCTCAGAGATGAAAAGTGCCAGCACTGAAAGCTCTTGCTAGCCAGCACCCTTCCTTGGAAGCGCTTTCACAGGCACAGTAACACTGGGGCTTTGCGCTTCTCTACCCACCAAACGCCACGGTCACTATCTCTCCGTCTCGTAGACACGAGCTGAGAAATTGCAAACGTCGATCAATTGCTCAGAGATGAATAGTGCCAGCACTGGAAGCTGTTGCTAGCCAGCACCCTTCCTTGGAAGCGCTTTTGTAGGCCTAAGAACACTGGGGCTCTGGGCTTCTCTAGCCACCTCATCTTCTGCTCATCCTCTCGCGCACTCTGAAGAGAGCTCAGGTGAGAAATTGCAAACGTCCAGCAATTGCTCAGAGATGAAAAGTGCCAGCACTGAAAGCTGTTGCTAGCCAGCACCCTTCCTTGGAAGCGCTTTCACAGGCACAGCAACACTGGGGCTTTGCGCTTCTCTAGCCACCAAACGTCACGGTCACTATCTCTCCGTCTCGTAGACACGAGCTGAGAAATTGCAAACGTCGATCAATTGCTCAGAGATGAATAGTGCCAGCACTGGAAGCTGTTGCTAGCCAGCACCCTTCCTTGGAAGCGCTTTTGTAGGCCTAAGAACACTGGGGCTCTGGGCTTCTCTAGCCACCTCATCTTCTGCTCATCCTCTCGCGCACTCTGAAGAGAGCTCAGGTGAGAAATTGCAAACGTCCAGCAATTGCTCAGAGATGAAAAGTGCCAGCACTGAAAGCTGTTGCTAGCCAGCACCCTTCCTTGGAAGCGCTTTCACAGGCACAGCAACACTGGGGCTTTGCGCTTCTCTAGCCACCAAACGTCACGGTCACTATCTCTCCGTCTCGTAGACACGAGCTGAGAAATTGCAAACGTCGAGCAATTGCTCAGAGATGAAAAGTGCCAGCACTGAAAGCTCTTGCTAGCCAGCACCCTTCCTTGGAAGCGCTTTCACAGGCACAGTAACCTGGGGCTCTGGGCTTCTCTAGCCACCTCATCTTCTGCTCATCCTCTCGCGCACTCTAAAGAGAGCTCAGGTGAGAAATTGCAAACGTCGAGCAATTGCTCAGAGATGAAAAGTGCCAGCACTGAAAGCTGTTGCTAGCCAGCACCCTTCCTTGGAAGCGCTTTCACAGGCGCAGTAACACTGGGGCTTTGCGCTTCTCTACCCACCAAACGTCACGGTCACTATCTCTCCGTCTCGTAGACACGAGCTGAGAAATTGCAAACGTCGATCAATTGCTCAGAGATGAAAAGTGCCAGCACTGAAAGCTCTTGCTAGCCAGCACCCTTCCTTGGAAGCGCTTTTGTAGGCCTAAGAACACTGGGGCTCTGGGCTTCTCTAGCCACCTAATCTTCTGCTCATCCTCTCGCACACTCTAAAGAGAGCTCAGGTGAGAAATTGCAAACGTCCAGCAATTGCTCAGAGATGAAAAGTGCCAGCACTGAAAGCTGTTGCTAGCCAGCACCCTTCCTTGGAATCGCTTTCACAGGCGCAGCAACACTGGGGCTTTGCGCTTCTCTACCCACCAAACGTCACGGTCCTTCTCTTTCCGTCTCGTAGACACGAGCTGAGAAATTGCAAACGTCGAGCAATTGCTCAGAGAGGAAAAGTGCCAGCACTGAAAGCTGTTGCTAGCCAGCACCCTTCCTTGGAAGCGCTTTCACAGGCGCAGTAACACTGGGGCTTTGCGCTTCTCTAGCCACCAAATGTCACGGTCACTATCTCTCCGTCTCGTAGACACGAGCTGAGAAATTGCAAACGTCGATCAATTGCTCAGAGATGAAAAGTGCCAGCACTGAAAGCTGTTTCTAGCCAGCACCCTTCCTTGGAATCGCTTTCACAGGCGCTGTAACACTGGGGCTTTGCGCTTCTCTACCCACCAAACGTCACGGTCCTTCTCTTTCCGTCTCGTAGACACGAGCTGAGAAATTGCAAACGTCGAGCAATTGCTCAGAGATGAAAAGTGCCAGCACTGAAAGCTGTTGCTAGCCAGCACCCTTCCTTGGAAGCGCTTTTGTAGGCCTAAGCACACTGGGGCTCTGGGCTTCTCTAGCCACCTAATCTTCTGCTCATCCTCTCGCGCACTCTAAAGAGAGCTCAGGTGAGAAATTGCAAACGTCGAGCAATTGCTCAGAGATGAAAAGTGCCAGCACTGAAAGCTGTTGCTAGCCAGCACCCTTCCTTGGAAGCGCTTTTGTAGGCCTAAGAACACTGGGGCTTTGGGCTTCTCTAGCCACCTCATCTTCTGCTCATCCTCTCGCGCACTCTAAAGAGAGCTCAGGTGAGAAATTGCAAACGTCCAGCAATTGCTCAGAGATGAAAAGTGCCAGCACTGAAAGCTGTTGCTAGCCAGCACCCTTCCTTGGAAGCGCTTTCACAGGCGCAGCAACACTGGGGCTTTGCGCTTCTCTACCCACCAAACGTCACGGTCCTTCTCTTTCCGTCTCGTAGACACGAGCTGAGAAATTGCAAACGTCGATCAATTGCTCAGAGAGGAAAAGTGCCAGCACTGAAAGCTGTTGCTAGCCAGCACCCTTCCTTGGAAGCGCTTTTGTAGGCCTAAGAACACTGGGGCTCTGGGCTTCTTTAGCCACCTAATCTTCTGCTCATCCTCTCGCGCACTCTAAAGAGAGCTCAGGTGAGAAATTGCAAACGTCGAGCAATTGCTCAGAGATGAAAAGTGCCAGCACTGAAAGCTGTTGCTAGCCAGCACCCTTCCTTGGAAGCGCTTTCACAGGCGCAGCAACACTGGGGCTTTGCGCTTCTCTACCCACCAAACGTCACGGTCCTTCTCTTTCCGTCTCGTAGACACGAGCTGAGAAATTGCAAACGTCGAGCAATTGCTCAGAGATGAAAAGTGCCAGCACTGGAAGCTGTTGCTAGCCAGCACCCTTCCTTGGAAGCGCTTTTGTAGGCCTAAGAACACTGGGGCTCTGGGCTTCTCTAGCCACCTAATCTTCTGCTCATCCTCTCGCGCACTCTAAAGAGAGCTCAGGTGAGAAATTGCAAACGTCGAGCAATTGCTCAGAGATGAAAAGTGCCAGCACTGAAAGCTGTTGCTAGCCAGCACCCTTCCTTGGAAGCGCTTTTGTAGGCCTAAGAACACTGGGGCTCTGGGCTTCTCTAGCCACCTAATCTTCTGCTCATCCTCTCGCGCACTCTAAAGAGAGCTCAGGTGAGAAATTGCAAACGTCGAGCAATTGCTCAGAGATGAAAAGTGCCAGCACTGAAAGCTGTTGCTAGCCAGCACCCTTCCTTGGAAGCGCTTTCACAGGCGCAGTAACACTGGGGCTTTGCGCTTCTCTAGCCACCAAACGTCACGGTCACTATCTCTCCGTCTCGTAGACACAAGCTGAGAAATTGCAAACGTCGAGCAATTGCTCAGAGATGAAAAGTGCCAGCACTGGAAGCTGTTGCTAGCCAGCACCCTTCCTTGGAAGCGCTTTTGTAGGCCTAAGAACACTGGGGCTCTGGGCTTCTCTAGCCACCTCATCTTCTGCTCATCCTCTCGCGCACTCTAAAGAGAGCTCAGGTGAGAAATTGCAAACGTCGAGCAATTGCTCAGAGATGAAAAGTGCCAGCACTGAAAGCTGTTGCTAGCCAGCACCCTTCCTTGGAAGCGCTTTCACAGGCGCAGCAACACTGGGGCTTTGCGCTTCTCTAGCCACCAAACGTCACGGTCCTTCTCTTTCCGTCTCGTAGACACGAGCTGAGAAATTGCAAACGTCGATCAATTGCTCAGAGATGAAAAGTGCCAGCACTGAAAGCTGTTGCTAGCCAGCACCCTTCCTTGGAAGCGCTTTCACAGGCACAGTAACACTGGGGCTTTGCGCTTCTCTAGCCACCAAATGTCACGGTCACTATCTCTCCGTCTCGTAGACACAAGCTGAGAAATTGCAAACGTCGAGCAATTGCTCAGAGAGGAAAAGTGCCAGCACTGGAAGCTGTTGCTTGCCAGCACCCTTCCTTGGAAGCCCTTTTGTAGGCCTAAGAACACTGGGGCTCTGGGCTTCTCTAGCCACCTAATCTTCTGCTCATCCTCTCGCGCACTCTAAAGAGAGCTCAGGTGAGAAATTGCAAAGGTTGAGCAATTGCTCAGAGATGAAAAGTGCCAGCACTGAAAGCTGTTGCTAGCCAGCACCCTTCCTTGGAAGCGCTTTTGTAGGCCTAAGAACACTGGGGCTCTGGGCTTCTCTAGCCACCTAATCTTCTGCTCATCCTCTCGCGCACTCTAAAGAGAGCTCAGGTGAGAAATTGCAAACGTCGAGCAATTGCTCAGAGATGAAAAGTGCCAGCACTGAAAGCTGTTGCTAGCCAGCACCCTTCCTTGGAAGCGCTTTCACAGGCGCAGTAACACTGGGGCTTTGCGCTTCTCTACCCACCAAACGTCACGGTCCTTCTCTTTCCGTCTCGTAGACACGAGCTGAGAAATTGCAAACGTCGAGCAATTGCTCAGAGAGGAAAAGTGCCAGCACTGAAAGCTGTTGCTAGCCAGCCCCCTTCCTTGGAAGCGCTTTTGTAGGCCTAAGAAGACTGGGGCTCTGGGCTTCTCTAGCCACCTCATCTTCTGCTCATCCTCTCGCGCACTCTAAAGAGAGCTCAGGTGAGAAATTGCAAACGTCGAGCAATTGCTCAGAGATGAAAAGTGCCAGCACTGAAAGCTGTTGCTAGCCAGCACCCTTCCTTGGAAGCGCTTTCACAGGCGCAGCAACACTGGGGCTTTGCGCTTCTCTAGCCACCAAACGTCACGGTCCTTCTCTTTCCGTCTCGTAGACACGAGCTGAGAAATTGCAAACGTCGAGCAATTGCTCAGAGATGAAAAGTGCCAGCACTGAAAGCTGTTGCTAGCCAGCACCCTTCCTTGGAAGCGCTTTTGTAGGCCTAAGAACACTGGGGCTCTGGGCTTCTCTAGCCACCTCATCTTCTGCTCATCCTCTCGCGCACTCTAAAGAGAGCTCAGGTGAGAAATTGCAAACGTCGAGCAATTGCTCAGAGATGAAAAGTGCCAGCACTGAAAGCTGTTGCTAGCCAGCACCCTTCCTTGGAAGCGCTTTCACAGGCGCAGTAACACTGGGGCTTTGCGCTTCTCTAGCCACCAAACGTCACGGTCAATATCTCTCCGTCTCGTAGACACGAGCTGAGAAATTGCAAACGTCGATCAATTGCTCAGAGATGAATAGTGCCAGCACTGAAAGCTGTTGCTAGCCAGCACCCTTCCTTGGAAGCGCTTTTGTAGGCCTAAGAACACTGGGGCTCTGGGCTTCTCTAGCCACCTCATCTTCTGCTCATCCTCTCGCACACTCTGAAGAGAGCTCAGGTGAGAAATAGCAAAAGTCCAGCAATTGCTCAGAGATGAAAAGTGCCAGCACTGAAAGCTCTTGCTAGCCAGCACCCTTCCTTGGAAGCGCTTTCACAGGCGCTGTAACACTGGGGCTTTGCGCTTCTCTAGCCACCAAACGTCACGGTCACTTTCTCTCCGTCTCGTAGACACGAGCTGAGAAATTGCAAACGTCGAGCAATTGCTCAGAGATGAAAAGTGCCAGCACTGAAAGCTCTTGCTAGCCAGCACCCTTCCTTGGAAGCGCTTTCACAGGCACAGTAACCTGGGGCTCTGGGCTTCTCTAGCCACCTCATCTTCTGCTCATCCTCTCGCGCACTCTAAAGAGAGCTCAGGTGAGAAATTACAAACGTCGAGCAATTGCTCAGAGATGAAAAGTGCCAGCACTGAAAGCTGTTGCTAGCCAGCACCCTTCCTTGGAAGCGCTTTCACAGGCGCAGTAACACTGGGGCTTTGCGCTTCTCTACCCACCAAACGTCACGGTCCTTCTCTTTCCGTCTCGTAGACACGAGCTGAGAAATTGCAAACGTCGAGCAATTGCTCAGAGATGAAAAGTGCCAGCACTGGAAGCTGTTGCTAGCCAGCACCCTTCCTTGGAAGCGCTTTTGTAGCCCTAAGCACACTGGGGCTCTGGGCTTCTTTAGCCACGTAATCTTCTGCTCATCCTCTCGCGCACTCTAAAGAGAGCTCAGGTGAGAAATTGCAAACGTCGAGCAATTGCTCAGAGATGAAAAGTGCCAGCACTGAAAGCTGTTGCTAGCCAGCACCCTTCCTTGGAAGCGCTTTCACAGGCGCAGTAACACTGGGGCTTTGCGCTTCTCTACCCACCAAACGCCACGGTCACTATCTCTCCGTCTCGTAGACACGAGCTGAGAAATTGCAAACGTCGATCAATTGCTCAGAGATGAATAGTGCCAGCACTGGAAGCTGTTGCTAGCCAGCACCCTTCCTTGGAAGCGCTTTTGTAGGCCTAAGAACACTGGGGCTCTGGGCTTCTCTAGCCACCTCATCTTCTGCTCATCCTCTCGCGCACTCTGAAGAGAGCTCAGGTGAGAAATTGCAAACGTCCAGCAATTGCTCAGAGATGAAAAGTGCCAGCACTGAAAGCTGTTGCTAGCCAGCACCCTTCCTTGGAAGCGCTTTCACAGGCACAGCAACACTGGGGCTTTGCGCTTCTCTAGCCACCAAACGTCACGGTCACTATCTCTCCGTCTCGTAGACACGAGCTGAGAAATTGCAAACGTCGATCAATTGCTCAGAGATGAATAGTGCCAGCACTGGAAGCTGTTGCTAGCCAGCACCCTTCCTTGGAAGCGCTTTTGTAGGCCTAAGAACACTGGGGCTCTGGGCTTCTCTAGCCACCTCATCTTCTGCTCATCCTCTCGCGCACTCTGAAGAGAGCTCAGGTGAGAAATTGCAAACGTCGAGTAATTGCTCAGAGATGAAAAGTGCCAGCACTGAAAGCTGTTGCTAGCCAGCACCCTTCCTTGGAAGCGCTTTCACAGGCACAGCAACACTGGGGCTTTGCGCTTCTCTAGCCACCAAACGTCACGGTCACTATCTCTCCGTCTCGTAGACACGAGCTGAGAAATTGCAAACGTCGAGCAATTGCTCAGAGAGGAAAAGTGCCAGCACTGAAAGCTCTTGCTAGCCAGCACCCTTCCTTGGAAGCGCTTTCACAGGCACAGTAACCTGGGGCTCTGGGCTTCTCTAGCCACCTCATCTTCTGCTCATCCTCTCGCGCACTCTAAAGAGAGCTCAGGTGAGAAATTGCAAACGTCGAGCAATTGCTCAGAGATGAAAAGTGCCAGCACTGAAAGCTGTTGCTAGCCAGCACCCTTCCTTGGAAGCGCTTTCACAGGCGCAGTAACACTGGGGCTTTGCGCTTCTCTACCCACCAAACGTCACGGTCACTATCTCTCCGTCTCGTAGACACGAGCTGAGAAATTGCAAACGTCGATCAATTGCTCAGAGATGAAAAGTGCCAGCACTGAAAGCTCTTGCTAGCCAGCACCCTTCCTTGGAAGCGCTTTTGTAGGCCTAAGAACACTGGGGCTCTGGGCTTCTCTAGCCACCTAATCTTCTGCTCATCCTCTCGCACACTCTAAAGAGAGCTCAGGTGAGAAATTGCAAACGTCCAGCAATTGCTCAGAGATGAAAAGTGCCAGCACTGAAAGCTGTTGCTAGCCAGCACCCTTCCTTGGAAGCGCTTTTGTAGGCCTAAGAACAGTGGGGCTTTGCGCTTCTCTAGCCACCAAACGTCACGGTCACTATCTCTCCGTCTCGTAGACACGAGCTGAGAAATTGCAAACGTCGATCAATTGCTCAGAGATGAAAAGTGCCAGCACTGGAAGCTGTTGCTAGCCAGCCCCCTTCCTTGGAAGCGCTTTTGTAGGCCTAAGAACACTGGGGCTCTGGGCTTCTCTAGCCACCTAATCCTCTGCTCATTCTCTCGCGCACTCTAAAGAGAGCTCAGGTGACAAATTGCAAACGTCGAGCAATTGCTCAGAGATGAAAAGTGCCAGCACTGAAAGCTGTTGCTAGCCAGCACCCTTCCTTGGAAGCGCTTTCACAGGCGCAGCAACACTGGGGCTTTGCGCTTCTCTACCCACCAAACGTCACGGTCCTTCTCTTTCCGTCTCGTAGACACGAGCTGAGAAATTGCAAACGTCGAGCAATTGCTCAGAGAGGAAAAGTGCCAGCACTGAAAGCTGTTGCTAGCCAGCACCCTTCCTTGGAAGCGCTTTCACAGGCGCAGCAACACTGGGGCTTTGCGCTTCTCTAGCCACCAAATGTCACGGTCACTATCTCTCCGTCTCGTAGACACGAGCTGAGAAATTGCAAACGTCGATCAATTGCTCAGAGATGAAAAGTGCCAGCACTGAAAGCTGTTTCTAGCCAGCACCCTTCCTTGGAATCGCTTTCACAGGCGCTGTAACACTGGGGCTTTGCGCTTCTCTACCCACCAAACGTCACGGTCCTTCTCTTTCCGTCTCGTAGACACGAGCTGAGAAATTGCAAACGTCGAGCAATTGCTCAGAGATGAAAAGTGCCAGCACTGAAAGCTGTTGCTAGCCAGCACCCTTCCTTGGAAGCGCTTTTGTAGGCCTAAGCACACTGGGGCTCTGGGCTTCTCTAGCCACCTAATCTTCTGCTCATCCTCTCGCGCACTCTAAAGAGAGCTCAGGTGAGAAATTGCAAACGTCGAGCAATTGCTCAGAGATGAAAAGTGCCAGCACTGAAAGCTCTTGCTAGCCAGCACCCTTCCTTGGAAGCGCTTTTGTAGGCCTAAGAACACTGGGGCTTTGGGCTTCTCTAGCCACCTCATCTTCTGCTCATCCTCTCGCGCACTCTAAAGAGAGCTCAGGTGAGAAATTGCAAACGTCCAGCAATTGCTCAGAGATGAAAAGTGCCAGCACTGAAAGCTGTTGCTAGCCAGCACCCTTCCTTGGAAGCGCTTTCACAGGCGCAGCAACACTGGGGCTTTGCGCTTCTCTACCCACCAAACGTCACGGTCCTTCTCTTTCCGTCTCGTAGACACGAGCTGAGAAATTGCAAACGTCGATCAATTGCTCAGAGAGGAAAAGTGCCAGCACTGAAAGCTGTTGCTAGCCAGCACCCTTCCTTGGAAGCGCTTTTGTAGGCCTAAGAACACTGGGGCTCTGGGCTTCTTTAGCCACCTAATCTTCTGCTCATCCTCTCGCGCACTCTAAAGAGAGCTCAGGTGAGAAATTGCAAACGTCGAGCAATTGCTCAGAGATGAAAAGTGCCAGCACTGAAAGCTGTTGCTAGCCAGCACCCTTCCTTGGAAGCGCTTTCACAGGCGCAGCAACACTGGGGCTTTGCGCTTCTCTAGCCACCAAACGTCACGGTCCTTCTCTTTCCGTCTCGTAGACACGAGCTGAGAAATTGCAAACGTCGAGCAATTGCTCAGAGATGAAAAGTGCCAGCACTGGAAGCTGTTGCTAGCCAGCACCCTTCCTTGGAAGCGCTTTTGTAGGCCTAAGAACACTGGGGCTCTGGGCTTCTCTAGCCACCTAATCTTCTGCTCATCCTCTCGCGCACTCTAAAGAGAGCTCAGGTGAGAAATTGCAAACGTCGAGCAATTGCTCAGAGATGAAAAGTGCCAGCACTGAAAGCTGTTGCTAGCCAGCACCCTTCCTTGGAAGCGCTTTTGTAGGCCTAAGAACACTGGGGCTCTGGGCTTCTCTAGCCACCTAATCTTCTGCTCATCCTCTCGCGCACTCTAAAGAGAGCTCAGGTGAGAAATTGCAAACGTCGAGCAATTGCTCAGAGATGAAAAGTGCCAGCACTGAAAGCTGTTGCTAGCCAGCACCCTTCCTTGGAAGCGCTTTCACAGGCGCTGTAACACTGGGGCTTTGCGCTTCTCTACCCACCAAACGCCACGGTCACTATCTCTCCGTCTCGTAGACACGAGCTGAGAAATTGCAAACGTCGAGCAATTGCTCAGAGATGAAAAGTGCCAGCACTGAAAGCTGTTGCTAGCCAGCACCCTTCCTTGGAAGCGCTTTCACAGGCGCAGTAACACTGGGGCTTTGCGCTTCTCTAGCCACCAAACGTCACGGTCACTATCTCTCCGTCTCGTAGACACAAGCTGAGAAATTGCAAACGTCGAGCAATTGCTCAGAGATGAAAAGTGCCAGCACTGAAAGCTCTTGCTAGCCAGCACCCTTCCTTGGAAGCGCTTTCACAGGCACAGTAACCTGGGGCTCTGGGCTTCTCTAGCCACCTCATCTTCTGCTCATCCTCTCGCGCACTCTAAAGAGAGCTCAGGTGAGAAATTGCAAACGTCGAGCAATTGCTCAGAGATGAAAAGTGCCAGCACTGAAAGCTGTTGCTAGCCAGCACCCTTCCTTGGAAGCGCTTTCACAGGCGCAGTAACACTGGGGCTTTGCGCTTCTCTACCCACCAAACGTCACGGTCACTATCTCTCCGTCTCGTAGACACGAGCTGAGAAATTGCAAACGTCGATCAATTGCTCAGAGATGAAAAGTGCCAGCACTGAAAGCTCTTGCTAGCCAGCACCCTTCCTTGGAAGCGCTTTTGTAGGCCTAAGAACACTGGGGCTCTGGGCTTCTCTAGCCACCTCATCTTCTGCTCATCCTCTCGCACACTCTAAAGAGAGCTCAGGTGAGAAATTGCAAACGTCCAGCAATTGCTCAGAGATGAAAAGTGCCAGCACTGAAAGCTGTTGCTAGCCAGCACCCTTCCTTGGAAGCGCTTTTGTAGGCCTAAGAACAGTGGGGCTTTGCGCTTCTCTAGCCACCAAACGTCACGGTCACTATCTCTCCGTCTCGTAGACACGAGCTGAGAAATTGCAAACGTCGATCAATTGCTCAGAGATGAAAAGTGCCAGCACTGGAAGCTGTTGCTAGCCAGCCCCCTTCCTTGGAAGCGCTTTTGTAGGCCTAAGAACACTGGGGCTCTGGGCTTCTCTAGCCACCTTATCCTCTGCTCATTCTCTCGCGCACTCTAAAGAGAGCTCAGGTGAGAAATTGCAAACGTCGAGCAATTGCTCAGAGATGAAAAGTGCCAGCACTGAAAGCTGTTGCTAGCCAGCACCCTTCCTTGGAAGCGCTTTCACAGGCGCAGCAACACTGGGGCTTTGCGCTTCTCTACCCACCAAACGTCACGGTCCTTCTCTTTCCGTCTCGTAGACACGAGCTGAGAAATTGCAAACGTCGAGCAATTGCTCAGAGAGGAAAAGTGCCAGCACTGAAAGCTGTTGCTAGCCAGCACCCTTCCTTGGAAGCGCTTTCACAGGCGCAGTAACACTGGGGCTTTGCGCTTCTCTAGCCACCAAATGTCACGGTCACTATCTCTCCGTCTCGTAGACACGAGCTGAGAAATTGCAAACGTCGATCAATTGCTCAGAGATGAAAAGTGCCAGCACTGAAAGCTGTTTCTAGCCAGCACCCTTCCTTGGAATCGCTTTCACAGGCGCTGTAACACTGGGGCTTTGCGCTTCTCTACCCACCAAACGTCACGGTCCTTCTCTTTCCGTCTCGTAGACACGAGCTGAGAAATTGCAAACGTCGAGCAATTGCTCAGAGATGAAAAGTGCCAGCACTGGAAGCTGTTGCTAGCCAGCACCCTTCCTTGGAAGCGCTTTTGTAGCCCTAAGCACACTGGGGCTCTGGGCTTCTTTAGCCACGTAATCTTCTGCTCATCCTCTCGCGCACTCTAAAGAGAGCTCAGGTGAGAAATTGCAAACGTCGAGCAATTGCTCAGAGATGAAAAGTGCCAGCACTGAAAGCTGTTGCTAGCCAGCACCCTTCCTTGGAAGCGCTTTCACAGGCGCAGTAACACTGGGGCTTTGCGCTTCTCTACCCACCAAACGCCACGGTCACTATCTCTCCGTCTCGTAGACACGAGCTGAGAAATTGCAAACGTCGATCAATTGCTCAGAGATGAATAGTGCCAGCACTGGAAGCTGTTGCTAGCCAGCACCCTTCCTTGGAAGCGCTTTTGTAGGCCTAAGAACACTGGGGCTCTGGGCTTCTCTAGCCACCTCATCTTCTGCTCATCCTCTCGCGCACTCTGAAGAGAGCTCAGGTGAGAAATTGCAAACGTCCAGCAATTGCTCAGAGATGAAAAGTGCCAGCACTGAAAGCTGTTGCTAGCCAGCACCCTTCCTTGGAAGCGCTTTCACAGGCACAGCAACACTGGGGCTTTGCGCTTCTCTAGCCACCAAACGTCACGGTCACTATCTCTCCGTCTCGTAGACACGAGCTGAGAAATTGCAAACGTCGAGCAATTGCTCAGAGAGGAAAAGTGCCAGCACTGAAAGCTCTTGCTAGCCAGCACCCTTCCTTGGAAGCGCTTTCACAGGCACAGTAACCTGGGGCTCTGGGCTTCTCTAGCCACCTCATCTTCTGCTCATCCTCTCGCGCACTCTAAAGAGAGCTCAGGTGAGAAATTGCAAACGTCGAGCAATTGCTCAGAGATGAAAAGTGCCAGCACTGAAAGCTGTTGCTAGCCAGCACCCTTCCTTGGAAGCGCTTTCACAGGCGCAGTAACACTGGGGCTTTGCGCTTCTCTACCCACCAAACGTCACGGTCACTATCTCTCCGTCTCGTAGACACGAGCTGAGAAATTGCAAACGTCGATCAATTGCTCAGAGATGAAAAGTGCCAGCACTGAAAGCTCTTGCTAGCCAGCACCCTTCCTTGGAAGCGCTTTTGTAGGCCTAAGAACACTGGGGCTCTGGGCTTCTCTAGCCACCTCATCTTCTGCTCATCCTCTCGCACACTCTAAAGAGAGCTCAGGTGAGAAATTGCAAACGTCCAGCAATTGCTCAGAGATGAAAAGTGCCAGCACTGAAAGCTGTTGCTAGCCAGCACCCTTCCTTGGAAGCGCTTTTGTAGGCCTAAGAACAGTGGGGCTTTGCGCTTCTCTAGCCACCAAACGTCACGGTCACTATCTCTCCGTCTCGTAGACACGAGCTGAGAAATTGCAAACGTCGATCAATTGCTCAGAGATGAAAAGTGCCAGCACTGGAAGCTGTTGCTAGCCAGCCCCCTTCCTTGGAAGCGCTTTTGTAGGCCTAAGAACACTGGGGCTCTGGGCTTCTCTAGCCACCTTATCCTCTGCTCATTCTCTCGCGCACTCTAAAGAGAGCTCAGGTGAGAAATTGCAAACGTCGAGCAATTGCTCAGAGATGAAAAGTGCCAGCACTGAAAGCTGTTGCTAGCCAGCACCCTTCCTTGGAAGCGCTTTCACAGGCGCAGCAACACTGGGGCTTTGCGCTTCTCTACCCACCAAACGTCACGGTCCTTCTCTTTCCGTCTCGTAGACACGAGCTGAGAAATTGCAAACGTCGAGCAATTGCTCAGAGAGGAAAAGTGCCAGCACTGAAAGCTGTTGCTAGCCAGCACCCTTCCTTGGAAGCGCTTTCACAGGCGCAGTAACACTGGGGCTTTGCGCTTCTCTAGCCACCAAATGTCACGGTCACTATCTCTCCGTCTCGTAGACACGAGCTGAGAAATTGCAAACGTCGATCAATTGCTCAGAGATGAAAAGTGCCAGCACTGAAAGCTGTTTCTAGCCAGCACCCTTCCTTGGAATCGCTTTCACAGGCGCTGTAACACTGGGGCTTTGCGCTTCTCTACCCACCAAACGTCACGGTCCTTCTCTTTCCGTCTCGTAGACACGAGCTGAGAAATTGCAAACGTCGAGCAATTGCTCAGAGATGAAAAGTGCCAGCACTGAAAGCTGTTGCTAGCCAGCACCCTTCCTTGGAAGCGCTTTTGTAGGCCTAAGCACACTGGGGCTCTGGGCTTCTCTAGCCACCTAATCTTCTGCTCATCCTCTCGCGCACTCTAAAGAGAGCTCAGGTGAGAAATTGCAAACGTCGAGCAATTGCTCAGAGATGAAAAGTGCCAGCACTGAAAGCTCTTGCTAGCCAGCACCCTTCCTTGGAAGCGCTTTTGTAGGCCTAAGAACACTGGGGCTTTGGGCTTCTCTAGCCACCTCATCTTCTGCTCATCCTCTCGCGCACTCTAAAGAGAGCTCAGGTGAGAAATTGCAAACGTCCAGCAATTGCTCAGAGATGAAAAGTGCCAGCACTGAAAGCTGTTGCTAGCCAGCACCCTTCCTTGGAAGCGCTTTCACAGGCGCAGCAACACTGGGGCTTTGCGCTTCTCTACCCACCAAACGTCACGGTCCTTCTCTTTCCGTCTCGTAGACACGAGCTGAGAAATTGCAAACGTCGAGCAATTGCTCAGAGATGAAAAGTGCCAGCACTGAAAGCTGTTGCTAGCCAGCACCCTTCCTTGGAAGCGCTTTTGTAGGCCTAAGAACACTGGGGCTCTGGGCTTCTTTAGCCACCTAATCTTCTGCTCATCCTCTCGCGCACTCTAAAGAGAGCTCAGGTGAGAAATTGCAAACGTCGAGCAATTGCTCAGAGATGAAAAGTGCCAGCACTGAAAGCTGTTGCTAGCCAGCACCCTTCCTTGGAAGCGCTTTCACAGGCGCAGCAACACTGGGGCTTTGCGCTTCTCTAGCCACCAAACGTCACGGTCCTTCTCTTTCCGTCTCGTAGACACGAGCTGAGAAATTGCAAACGTCGAGCAATTGCTCAGAGATGAAAAGTGCCAGCACTGGAAGCTGTTGCTAGCCAGCACCCTTCCTTGGAAGCGCTTTTGTAGGCCTAAGAACACTGGGGCTCTGGGCTTCTCTAGCCACCTAATCTTCTGCTCATCCTCTCGCGCACTCTAAAGAGAGCTCAGGTGAGAAATTGCAAACGTCGAGCAATTGCTCAGAGATGAAAAGTGCCAGCACTGAAAGCTGTTGCTAGCCAGCACCCTTCCTTGGAAGCGCTTTTGTAGGCCTAAGAACACTGGGGCTCTGGGCTTCTCTAGCCACCTAATCTTCTGCTCATCCTCTCGCGCACTCTAAAGAGAGCTCAGGTGAGAAATTGCAAACGTCGAGCAATTGCTCAGAGATGAAAAGTGCCAGCACTGAAAGCTGTTGCTAGCCAGCACCCTTCCTTGGAAGCGCTTTCACAGGCGCTGTAACACTGGGGCTTTGCGCTTCTCTACCCACCAAACGTCACGGTCACTATCTCTCCGTCTCGTAGACACGAGCTGAGAAATTGCAAACGTCGAGCAATTGCTCAGAGATGAAAAGTGCCAGCACTGAAAGCTGTTGCTAGCCAGCACCCTTCCTTGGAAGCGCTTTCACAGGCGCAGTAACACTGGGGCTTTGCGCTTCTCTAGCCACCAAACGTCACGGTCACTATCTCTCCGTCTCGTAGACACAAGCTGAGAAATTGCAAACGTCGAGCAATTGCTCAGAGATGAAAAGTGCCAGCACTGGAAGCTGTTGCTAGCCAGCACCCTTCCTTGGAAGCGCTTTTGTAGGCCTAAGAACACTGGGGCTCTGGGCTTCTCTAGCCACCTCATCTTCTGCTCATCCTCTCGCGCACTCTAAAGAGAGCTCAGGTGAGAAATTGCAAACGTCGAGCAATTGCTCAGAGATGAAAAGTGCCAGCACTGAAAGCTGTTGCTAGCCAGCACCCTTCCTTGGAAGCGCTTTCACAGGCGCAGCAACACTGGGGCTTTGCGCTTCTCTAGCCACCAAACGTCACGGTCCTTCTCTTTCCGTCTCGTAGACACGAGCTGAGAAATTGCAAACGTCGAGCAATTGCTCAGAGATGAAAAGTGCCAGCACTGAAAGCTGTTGCTAGCCAGCACCCTTCCTTGGAAGCGCTTTCACAGGCACAGTAACACTGGGGCTTTGCGCTTCTCTAGCCACCAAATGTCACGGTCACTATCTCTCCGTCTCGTAGACACAAGCTGAGAAATTGCAAACGTCGAGCAATTGCTCAGAGAGGAAAAGTGCCAGCACTGGAAGCTGTTGCTTGCCAGCACCCTTCCTTGGAAGCCCTTTTGTAGGCCTAAGAACACTGGGGCTCTGGGCTTCTCTAGCCACCTAATCTTCTGCTCATCCTCTCGCGCACTCTAAAGAGAGCTCAGGTGAGAAATTGCAAAGGTTGAGCAATTGCTCAGAGATGAAAAGTGCCAGCACTGAAAGCTGTTGCTAGCCAGCACCCTTCCTTGGAAGCGCTTTTGTAGGCCTAAGAACACTGGGGCTCTGGGCTTCTCTAGCCACCTAATCTTCTGCTCATCCTCTCGCGCACTCTAAAGAGAGCTCAGGTGAAAAATTGCAAACGTCGAGCAATTGCTCAGAGATGAAAAGTGCCAGCACTGAAAGCTCTTGCTAGCCAGCACCCTTCCTTGGAAGCGCTTTCACAGGCGCAGCAAGACTGGGGCTTTGCGCTTCTCTACCCACCAAACGTCACGGTCCTTCTCTTTCCGTCTCGTAGACACGAGCTGAGAAATTGCAAACGTCGAGCAATTGCTCAGAGAGGAAAAGTGCCAGCACTGAAAGCTGTTGCTAGCCAGCCCCCTTCCTTGGAAGCGCTTTTGTAGGCCTAAGAACACTGGGGCTCTGGGCTTCTCTAGCCACCTCATCTTCTGCTCATCCTCTCGCGCACTCTAAAGAGAGCTCAGGTGAGAAATTGCAAACGTCGAGCAATTGCTCAGAGATGAAAAGTGCCAGCACTGAAAGCTGTTGCTAGCCAGCACCCTTCCTTGGAAGCGCTTTCACAGGCGCAGCAACACTGGGGCTTTGCGCTTCTCTAGCCACCAAACGTCACGGTCCTTCTCTTTCCGTCTCGTAGACACGAGCTGAGAAATTGCAAACGTCGAGCAATTGCTCAGAGATGAAAAGTGCCAGCACTGAAAGCTGTTGCTAGCCAGCACCCTTCCTTGGAAGCGCTTTCACAGGCACAGTAACACTGGGGCTTTGCGCTTCTCTAGCCACCAAATGTCACGGTCACTATCTCTCCGTCTCGTAGACACAAGCTGAGAAATTGCAAACGTCGAGCAATTGCTCAGAGAGGAAAAGTGCCAGCACTGGAAGCTGTTGCTTGCCAGCACCCTTCCTTGGAAGCCCTTTTGTAGGCCTAAGAACACTGGGGCTCTGGGCTTCTCTAGCCACCTAATCTTCTGCTCATCCTCTCGCGCACTCTAAAGAGAGCTCAGGTGAGAAATTGCAAAGGTTGAGCAATTGCTCAGAGATGAAAAGTGCCAGCACTGAAAGCTGTTGCTAGCCAGCACCCTTCCTTGGAAGCGCTTTTGTAGGCCTAAGAACACTGGGGCTCTGGGCTTCTCTAGCCACCTAATCTTCTGCTCATCCTCTCGCGCACTCTAAAGAGAGCTCAGGTGAAAAATTGCAAACGTCGAGCAATTGCTCAGAGATGAAAAGTGCCAGCACTGAAAGCTCTTGCTAGCCAGCACCCTTCCTTGGAAGCGCTTTCACAGGCGCAGCAAGACTGGGGCTTTGCGCTTCTCTACCCACCAAACGTCACGGTCCTTCTCTTTCCGTCTCGTAGACACGAGCTGAGAAATTGCAAACGTCGAGCAATTGCTCAGAGAGGAAAAGTGCCAGCACTGAAAGCTGTTGCTAGCCAGCCCCCTTCCTTGGAAGCGCTTTTGTAGGCCTAAGAACACTGGGGCTCTGGGCTTCTCTAGCCACCTCATCTTCTGCTCATCCTCTCGCGCACTCTAAAGAGAGCTCAGGTGAGAAATTGCAAACGTCGAGCAATTGCTCAGAGATGAAAAGTGCCAGCACTGAAAGCTGTTGCTAGCCAGCACCCTTCCTTGGAAGCGCTTTCACAGGCGCAGCAACACTGGGGCTTTGCGCTTCTCTAGCCACCAAACGTCACGGTCCTTCTCTTTCCGTCTCGTAGACACGAGCTGAGAAATTGCAAACGTCGAGCAATTGCTCAGAGATGAAAAGTGCCAGCACTGAAAGCTGTTGCTAGCCAGCACCCTTCCTTGGAAGCGCTTTTGTAGGCCTAAGAACACTGGGGCTCTGGGCTTCTCTAGCCACCTCATCTTCTGCTCATCCTCTCGCGCACTCTAAAGAGAGCTCAGGTGAGAAATTGCAAACGTCGAGCAATTGCTCAGAGATGAAAAGTGCCAGCACTGAAAGCTGTTGCTAGCCAGCACCCTTCCTTGGAAGCGCTTTCACAGGCGCAGTAACACTGGGGCTTTGCGCTTCTCTAGCCACCAAACGTCACGGTCAATATCTCTCCGTCTCGTAGACACGAGCTGAGAAATTGCAAACGTCGATCAATTGCTCAGAGATGAATAGTGCCAGCACTGAAAGCTGTTGCTAGCCAGCCCCCTTCCTTGGAAGCGCTTTTGTAGGCCTAAGAACACTGGGGCTCTGGGCTTCTCTAGCCACCTCATCTTCTGCTCATCCTCTCGCACACTCTGAAGAGAGCTCAGGTGAGAAATAGCAAAAGTCCAGCAATTGCTCAGAGATGAAAAGTGCCAGCACTGAAAGCTCTTGCTAGCCAGCACCCTTCCTTGGAAGCGCTTTCACAGGCGCAGTAACACTGGGGCTTTGCGCTTCTCTAGCCACCAAACGTCACGGTCACTATCTCTCCGTCTCGTAGACACGAGCTGAGAAATTGCAAACGTCGAGCAATTGCTCAGAGATGAAAAGTGCCAGCACTGAAAGCTCTTGCTAGCCAGCACCCTTCCTTGGAAGCGCTTTCACAGGCACAGTAACCTGGGGCTCTGGGCTTCTCTAGCCACCTCATCTTCTGCTCATCCTCTCGCGCACTCTAAAGAGAGCTCAGGTGAGAAATTACAAACGTCGAGCAATTGCTCAGAGATGAAAAGTGCCAGCACTGAAAGCTGTTGCTAGCCAGCACCCTTCCTTGGAAGCGCTTTCACAGGCGCAGTAACACTGGGGCTTTGCGCTTCTCTACCCACCAAACGTCATGGTCCTTCTCTTTCCGTCTCGTAGACACGAGCTGAGAAATTGCAAACGTCGAGCAATTGCTCAGAGATGAAAAGTGCCAGCACTGGAAGCTGTTGCTAGCCAGCACCCTTCCTTGGAAGCGCTTTTGTAGCCCTAAGCACACTGGGGCTCTGGGCTTCTTTAGCCACGTAATCTTCTGCTCATCCTCTCGCGCACTCTAAAGAGAGCTCAGGTGAGAAATTGCAAACGTCCAGCAATTGCTCAGAGATGAAAAGTGCCAGCACTGAAAGCTGTTGCTAGCCAGCACCCTTCCTTGGAAGCGCTTTCACAGGCGCAGTAACACTGGGGCTTTGCGCTTCTCTAGCCACCAAACGTCACGGTCAATATCTCTCCGTCTCGTAGACACGAGCTGAGAAATTGCAAACGTCGAGCAATTGCTCAGAGATGAATAGTGCCAGCACTGGAAGCTGTTGCTAGCCAGCACCCTTCCTTGGAAGCGCTTTTGTAGGCCTAAGCACACTGGGGCTCTGGGCTTCTCTAGCCACCTCATCTTCTGCTCATCCTCTCGCGCACTCTAAAGAGAGCTCAGGTGAGAAATTGCAAACGTCCAGCAATTGCTCAGAGATGAAAAGTGCCAGCACTGAAAGCTGTTGCTAGCCAGCACCCTTCCTTGGAAGCGCTTTCACAGGCACAGTAACACTGGGGCTTTGCGCTTCTCTACCCACCAAACGTCACGGTCACTATCTCTCCGTCTCGTAGACACGAGCTGAGAAATTGCAAACGTCGAGCAATTGCTCAGAGATGAAAAGTGCCAGCACTGAAAGCTGTTGCTAGCCAGCCCCCTTCCTTGGAAGCGCTTTTGTAGGCCTAAGCACACTGGGGCTCTGGGCTTCTTTAGCCACCTCATCTTCTGCTCATCCTCTCGCGCACTCTAAAGAGAGCTCAGCTGAGAAATTGCAAACGTCGAGCAATTGCTCAGAGATGAAAAGTGCCAGCACTGAAAGCTGTTGCTAGCCAGCACCCTTCCTTGGAAGCGCTTTCACAGGCGCAGTAACACTGGGGCTTTGCGCTTCTCTACCCACCAAACGTCACGGTCCTTCTCTTTCCGTCTCGTAGACACGAGCTGAGAAATTGCAAACGTCGAGCAATTGCTCAGAGATGAAAAGTGCCAGCACTGAAAGCTGTTGCTAGCCAGCACCCTTCCTTGGAAGCACTTTCACAGGCACAGTAACACTGGGGCTTTGCGCTTCTCTACCCACCAAACGTCACGGTCACTATCTCTCCGTCTCGTAGACACGAGCTGAGAAATTGCAAACGTCGATCAATTGCTCAGAGATGAAAAGTGCAGCACTGGAAGCTGTTGCTAGCCAGCACCCTTCCTTGGAAGCGCTTTTGTAGGCCTAAGAACACTGGGGCTCTGGGCTTCTCTAGCCACCTAATCTTCTGCTCATCCTCTCGCGCACTCTAAAGAGAGCTCAGGTGAGAAATTGCAAACGTCGAGCAATTGCTCAGAGATGAAAAGTGCCAGCACTGAAAGCTCTTGCTAGCCAGCACCCTTCCTTGGAAGCGCTTTCAGAGGCGCAGAAACACTGGGGCTTTGCGCTTCTCTACCCACCAAACGTCACGGTCCTTCTCTTTCTGTCTCGTAGACACGAGCTGAGAAATTGCAAACGTCGAGCAATTGCTCAGAGAGGAAAAGTGCCAGCACTGAAAGCTGTTGCTAGCCAGCACCCTTCCTTGGAAGCGCTTTTGTAGGCCTAAGCACACTGGGGCTCTGGGCTTCTCTAGCCACCTCATCTTCTGCTCATCCTCTCGCGCACTCTAAAGAGAGCTCAGGTGAGAAATTGCAAACGTCCAGCAATTGCTCAGAGATGAAAAGTGCCAGCACTGAAAGCTGTTGCTAGCCAGCACCCTTCCTTGGAAGCGCTTTCACAGGCGCAGTAACACTGGGGCTTTGCGCTTCTCTAGCCACCAAACGTCACGGTCAATATCTCTCCGTCTCGTAGACACGAGCTGAGAAATTGCAAACGTCGAGCAATTGCTCAGAGATGAATAGTGCCAGCACTGGAAGCTGTTGCTAGCCAGCACCCTTCCTTGGAAGCGCTTTTGTAGGCCTAAGCACACTGGGGCTCTGGGCTTCTCTAGCCACCTCATCTTCTGCTCATCCTCTCGCGCACTCTAAAGAGAGCTCAGGTGAGAAATTGCAAACGTCCAGCAATTGCTCAGAGATGAAAAGTGCCAGCACTGAAAGCTCTTGCTAGCCAGCACCCTTCCTTGGAAGCGCTTTCACAGGCGCAGCAACACTGGGGCTTTGCGCTTCTCTACCCACCAAACGTCACGTTCACTATCTCTCCGTCTCGTAGACACGAGCTGAGAAATTGCAAACGTCGAGCAATTGCTCAGAGATGAAAAGTGCCAGCACTGAAAGCTCTTGCTAGCCAGCACCCTTCCTTGGAAGCGCTTTCACAGGCACAGTAACCTGGGGCTCTGGGCTTCTCTAGCCACCTCATCTTCTGCTCATCCTCTCGCGCACTCTAAAGAGAGCTCAGGTGAGAAATTACAAACGTCGAGCAATTGCTCAGAGATGAAAAGTGCCAGCACTGAAAGCTGTTGCTAGCCAGCACCCTTCCTTGGAAGCGCTTTCACAGGCGCAGTAACACTGGGGCTTTGCGCTTCTCTAGCCACCAAACGTCACGGTCCTTCTCTTTCCGTCTCCTAGACACGAGCTGAGAAATTGCAAACGTCGAGCAATTGCTCAGAGATGAAAAGTGCCAGCACTGAAAGCTGTTGCTAGCCAGCACCCTTCCTTGGAAGCGCTTTTGTAGGCCTAAGAACACTGGGGCTCTGGGCTTCTCTAGCCACCTCATCTTCTGCTCATCCTCTCGCGCACTCTAAAGAGAGCTCAGGTGAGAAATTGCAAACGTCGAGCAATTGCTCAGAGATGAAAAGTGCCAGCACTGAAAGCTGTTGCTAGCCAGCACCCTTCCTTGGAAGCGCTTTCACAGGCGCAGTAACACTGGGGCTTTGCGCTTCTCTACCCACCAAACGTCACGGTCACTATCTCTCCGTCTCGTAGACACGAGCTGAGAAATTGCAAACGTCGATCAATTGCTCAGAGATGAATAGTGCCAGCACTGGAAGCTGTTGCTAGCCAGCACCCTTCCTTGGAAGCGCTTTTGTAGGCCTAAGAACACTGGGGCTCTGGGCTTCTCTAGCCACCTCATCTTCTGCTCATCCTCTCGCGCACTCTGAAGAGAGCTCAGGTGAGAAATTGCAAACGTCCAGCAATTGCTCAGAGATGAAAAGTGCCAGCACTGAAAGCTGTTGCTAGCCAGCACCCTTCCTTGGAAGCGCTTTCACAGGCGCAGCAACACTGGGGCTTTGCGCTTCTCTAGCCACCAAACGTCACGGTCACTATCTCTCCGTCTCGTAGACACGAGCTGAGAAATTGCAAACGTCGATCAATTGCTCAGAGATGAATAGTGCCAGCACTGGAAGCTGTTGCTAGCCAGCACCCTTCCTTGGAAGCGCTTTTGTAGGCCTAAGAACACTGGGGCTCTGGGCTTCTCTAGCCACCTCATCTTCTGCTCATCCTCTCGCGCACTCTGAAGAGAGCTCAGGTGAGAAATTGCAAACGTCCAGCAATTGCTCAGAGATGAAAAGTGCCAGCACTGAAAGCTGTTGCTAGCCAGCACCCTTCCTTGGAAGCGCTTTCACAGGCACAGCAACACTGGGGCTTTGCGCTTCTCTAGCCACCAAACGTCACGGTCACTATCTCTCCGTCTCGTAGACACGAGCTGAGAAATTGCAAACGTCGAGCAATTGCTCAGAGATGAAAAGTGCCAGCACTGAAAGCTGTTGCTAGCCAGCACCCTTCCTTGGAAGCGCTTTTGTAGGCCTAAGAACACTGGGGCTCTGGGCTTCTTTAGCCACCTAATCTTCTGCTCATCCTCTCGCGCACTCTAAAGAGAGCTCAGGTGAGAAATTGCAAACGTCGAGCAATTGCTCAGAGAGGAAAAGTGCCAGCACTGAAAGCTGTTGCTAGCCAGCACCCTTCCTTGGAAGCGCTTTTGTAGGCCTAAGAACAGTGGGGCTTTGCGCTTCTCTAGCCACCAAACGTCACGGTCACTATCTCTCCGTCTCGTAGACACGAGCTGAGAAATTGCAAACGTCGATCAATTGCTCAGAGATGAAAAGTGCCAGCACTGGAAGCTGTTGCTAGCCAGCCCCCTTCCTTGGAAGCGCTTTTGTAGGCCTAAGAACACTGGGGCTCTGGGCTTCTCTAGCCACCTAATCCTCTGCTCATTCTCTCGCGCACTCTAAAGAGAGCTCAGGTGAGAAATTGCAAACGTCGAGCAATTGCTCAGAGATGAAAAGTGCCAGCACTGAAAGCTGTTGCTAGCCAGCACCCTTCCTTGGAATCGCTTTCACAGGCGCAGCAACACTGGGGCTTTGCGCTTCTCTACCCACCAAACGTCACGGTCCTTCTCTTTCCGTCTCGTAGACACGAGCTGAGAAATTGCAAACGTCGAGCAATTGCTCAGAGATGAAAAGTGCCAGCACTGAAAGCTCTTGCTAGCCAGCACCCTTCCTTGGAAGCGCTTTCACAGGCGCAGTAACACTGGGGCTTTGCGCTTCTCTAGCCACCAAATGTCACGGTCACTATCTCTCCGTCTCGTAGACACGAGCTGAGAAATTGCAAACGTCGAGCAATTGCTCAGAGATGAAAAGTGCCAGCACTGAAAGCTGTTTCTAGCCAGCACCCTTCCTTGGAATCGCTTTCACAGGCGCTGTAACACTGGGGCTTTGCGCTTCTCTACCCACCAAACGTCACGGTCCTTCTCTTTCCGTCTCGTAGACACGAGCTGAGAAATTGCAAACGTCGAGCAATTGCTCAGAGATGAAAAGTGCCAGCACTGAAAGCTGTTGCTAGCCAGCACCCTTCCTTGGAAGCGCTTTTGTAGGCCTAAGCACACTGGGGCTCTGGGCTTCTCTAGCCACCTAATCTTCTGCTCATCCTCTCGCGCACTCTAAAGAGAGCTCAGGTGAGAAATTGCAAACGTCGAGCAATTGCTCAGAGATGAAAAGTGCCAGCACTGAAAGCTCTTGCTAGCCAGCACCCTTCCTTGGAAGCGCTTTTGTAGGCCTAAGAACACTGGGGCTTTGGGCTTCTCTAGCCACCTCATCTTCTGCTCATCCTCTCGCGCACTCTAAAGAGAGCTCAGGTGAGAAATTGCAAACGTCCAGCAATTGCTCAGAGATGAAAAGTGCCAGCACTGAAAGCTGTTGCTAGCCAGCACCCTTCCTTGGAAGCGCTTTCACAGGCGCAGCAACACTGGCGCTTTGCGCTTCTCTAGCCACCAAACGTCACGGTCCTTCTCTTTCCGTCTCGTAGACACGAGCTGAGAAATTGCAAACGTCGATCAATTGCTCAGAGAGGAAAAGTGCCAGCACTGAAAGCTGTTGCTAGCCAGCACCCTTCCTTGGAAGCGCTTTTGTAGGCCTAAGAACACTGGGGCTCTGGGCTTCTTTAGCCACCTAATCTTCTGCTCATCCTCTCGCGCACTCTAAAGAGAGCTCAGGTGAGAAATTGCAAACGTCGAGCAATTGCTCAGAGATGAAAAGTGCCAGCACTGAAAGCTGTTGCTAGCCAGCACCCTTCCTTGGAAGCGCTTTCACAGGCGCAGCAACACTGGGGCTTTGCGCTTCTCTAGCCACCAAACGTCACGGTCCTTCTCTTTCCGTCTCGTAGACACGAGCTGAGAAATTGCAAACGTCGAGCAATTGCTCAGAGATGAAAAGTGCCAGCACTGGAAGCTGTTGCTAGCCAGCACCCTTCCTTGGAAGCGCTTTTGTAGGCCTAAGAACACTGGGGCTCTGCGCTTCTCTAGCCACCTAATCTTCTGCTCATCCTCTCGCGCACTCTAAAGAGAGCTCAGGTGAGAAATTGCAAACGTCGAGCAATTGCTCAGAGATGAAAAGTGCCAGCACTGAAAGCTGTTGCTAGCCAGCACCCTTCCTTGGAAGCGCTTTTGTAGGCCTAAGAACACTGGGGCTCTGGGCTTCTCTAGCCACCTCATCTTCTGTTCATCCTCTCGCGCACTCTAAAGAGAGCTCAGGTGAGAAATTGCAAACGTCGAGCAATTGCTCAGAGATGAAAAGTGCCAGCACTGAAAGCTGTTGCTAGCCAGCACCCTTCCTTGGAAGCGCTTTCACAGGCGCAGTAACACTGGGGCTTTGCGCTTCTCTAGCCACCAAACGTCACGGTCAATATCTCTCCGTCTCGTAGACACGAGCTGAGAAATTGCAAAGGTCGATCAATTGCTCAGAGATGAATAGTGCCAGCACTGGAAGCTGTTGCTAGCCAGCACCCTTCCTTGGAAGCGCTTTTGTAGGCCTAAGCACACTGGGGCTCTGGGCTTCTCTAGCCACCTCATCTTCTGCTCATCCTCTCGCGCACTCTAAAGAGAGCTCAGGTGAGAAATTGCAAACGTCCAGCAATTGCTCAGAGATGAAAAGTGCCAGCACTGAAAGCTCTTGCTAGCCAGCACCCTTCCTTGGAAGCGCTTTCACAGGCGCAGCAACACTGGGGCTTTGCGCTTCTCTACCCACCAAACGTCACGTTCACTATCTCTCCGTCTCGTAGACACGAGCTGAGAAATTGCAAACGTCGAGCAATTGCTCAGAGATGAAAAGTGCCAGCACTGAAAGCTCTTGCTAGCCAGCACCCTTCCTTGGAAGCGCTTTCACAGGCACAGTAACCTGGGGCTCTGGGCTTCTCTAGCCACCTCATCTTCTGCTCATCCTCTCGCGCACTCTAAAGAGAGCTCAGGTGAGAAATTACAAACGTCGAGCAATTGCTCAGAGATGAAAAGTGCCAGCACTGAAAGCTGTTGCTAGCCAGCACCCTTCCTTGGAAGCGCTTTCACAGGCGCAGTAACACTGGGGCTTTGCGCTTCTCTAGCCACCAAACGTCACGGTCCTTCTCTTTCCGTCTCCTAGACACGAGCTGAGAAATTGCAAACGTCGAGCAATTGCTCAGAGATGAAAAGTGCCAGCACTGAAAGCTGTTGCTAGCCAGCACCCTTCCTTGGAAGCGCTTTTGTAGGCCTAAGAACACTGGGGCTCTGGGCTTCTCTAGCCACCTCATCTTCTGCTCATCCTCTCGCGCACTCTAAAGAGAGCTCAGGTGAGAAATTGCAAACGTCGAGCAATTGCTCAGAGATGAAAAGTGCCAGCACTGAAAGCTGTTGCTAGCCAGCACCCTTCCTTGGAAGCGCTTTCACAGGCGCAGTAACACTGGGGCTTTGCGCTTCTCTACCCACCAAACGTCACGGTCACTATCTCTCCGTCTCGTAGACACGAGCTGAGAAATTGCAAACGTCGATCAATTGCTCAGAGATGAATAGTGCCAGCACTGGAAGCTGTTGCTAGCCAGCACCCTTCCTTGGAAGCGCTTTTGTAGGCCTAAGAACACTGGGGCTCTGGGCTTCTCTAGCCACCTCATCTTCTGCTCATCCTCTCGCGCACTCTGAAGAGAGCTCAGGTGAGAAATTGCAAACGTCCAGCAATTGCTCAGAGATGAAAAGTGCCAGCACTGAAAGCTGTTGCTAGCCAGCACCCTTCCTTGGAAGCGCTTTCACAGGCGCAGCAACACTGGGGCTTTGCGCTTCTCTAGCCACCAAACGTCACGGTCACTATCTCTCCGTCTCGTAGACACGAGCTGAGAAATTGCAAACGTCGATCAATTGCTCAGAGATGAATAGTGCCAGCACTGGAAGCTGTTGCTAGCCAGCACCCTTCCTTGGAAGCGCTTTTGTAGGCCTAAGAACACTGGGGCTCTGGGCTTCTCTAGCCACCTCATCTTCTGCTCATCCTCTCGCGCACTCTGAAGAGAGCTCAGGTGAGAAATTGCAAACGTCCAGCAATTGCTCAGAGATGAAAAGTGCCAGCACTGAAAGCTGTTGCTAGCCAGCACCCTTCCTTGGAAGCGCTTTCACAGGCACAGCAACACTGGGGCTTTGCGCTTCTCTAGCCACCAAACGTCACGGTCACTATCTCTCCGTCTCGTAGACACGAGCTGAGAAATTGCAAACGTCGAGCAATTGCTCAGAGATGAAAAGTGCCAGCACTGAAAGCTGTTGCTAGCCAGCACCCTTCCTTGGAAGCGCTTTTGTAGGCCTAAGAACACTGGGGCTCTGGGCTTCTTTAGCCACCTAATCTTCTGCTCATCCTCTCGCGCACTCTAAAGAGAGCTCAGGTGAGAAATTGCAAACGTCGAGCAATTGCTCAGAGAGGAAAAGTGCCAGCACTGAAAGCTGTTGCTAGCCAGCACCCTTCCTTGGAAGCGCTTTTGTAGGCCTAAGAACAGTGGGGCTTTGCGCTTCTCTAGCCACCAAACGTCACGGTCACTATCTCTCCGTCTCGTAGACACGAGCTGAGAAATTGCAAACGTCGATCAATTGCTCAGAGATGAAAAGTGCCAGCACTGGAAGCTGTTGCTAGCCAGCCCCCTTCCTTGGAAGCGCTTTTGTAGGCCTAAGAACACTGGGGCTCTGGGCTTCTCTAGCCACCTAATCCTCTGCTCATTCTCTCGCGCACTCTAAAGAGAGCTCAGGTGAGAAATTGCAAACGTCGAGCAATTGCTCAGAGATGAAAAGTGCCAGCACTGAAAGCTGTTGCTAGCCAGCACCCTTCCTTGGAATCGCTTTCACAGGCGCAGCAACACTGGGGCTTTGCGCTTCTCTACCCACCAAACGTCACGGTCCTTCTCTTTCCGTCTCGTAGACACGAGCTGAGAAATTGCAAACGTCGAGCAATTGCTCAGAGATGAAAAGTGCCAGCACTGAAAGCTCTTGCTAGCCAGCACCCTTCCTTGGAAGCGCTTTCACAGGCGCAGTAACACTGGGGCTTTGCGCTTCTCTAGCCACCAAATGTCACGGTCACTATCTCTCCGTCTCGTAGACACGAGCTGAGAAATTGCAAACGTCGAGCAATTGCTCAGAGATGAAAAGTGCCAGCACTGAAAGCTGTTTCTAGCCAGCACCCTTCCTTGGAATCGCTTTCACAGGCGCTGTAACACTGGGGCTTTGCGCTTCTCTACCCACCAAACGTCACGGTCCTTCTCTTTCCGTCTCGTAGACACGAGCTGAGAAATTGCAAACGTCGAGCAATTGCTCAGAGATGAAAAGTGCCAGCACTGAAAGCTGTTGCTAGCCAGCACCCTTCCTTGGAAGCGCTTTTGTAGGCCTAAGCACACTGGGGCTCTGGGCTTCTCTAGCCACCTAATCTTCTGCTCATCCTCTCGCGCACTCTAAAGAGAGCTCAGGTGAGAAATTGCAAACGTCGAGCAATTGCTCAGAGATGAAAAGTGCCAGCACTGAAAGCTGTTGCTAGCCAGCACCCTTCCTTGGAAGCGCTTTTGTAGGCCTAAGCACACTGGGGCTCTGGGCTTCTCTAGCCACCTCATCTTCTGCTCATCCTCTCGCGCACTCTAAAGAGAGCTCAGGTGAGAAATTGCAAACGTCCAGCAATTGCTCAGAGATGAAAAGTGCCAGCACTGAAAGCTGTTGCTAGCCAGCACCCTTCCTTGGAAGCGCTTTCACAGGCGCAGCAACACTGGGGCTTTGCGCTTCTCTACCCACCAAACGTCACGGTCCTTCTCTTTCCGTCTCGTAGACACGAGCTGAGAAATTGCAAACGTCGATCAATTGCTCAGAGAGGAAAAGTGCCAGCACTGAAAGCTGTTGCTAGCCAGCACCCTTCCTTGGAAGCGCTTTTGTAGGCCTAAGAACACTGGGGCTCTGGGCTTCTTTAGCCACCTAATCTTCTGCTCATCCTCTCGCGCACTCTAAAGAGAGCTCAGGTGAGAAATTGCAAACGTCGAGCAATTGCTCAGAGATGAAAAGTGCCAGCACTGAAAGCTGTTGCTAGCCAGCACCCTTCCTTGGAAGCGCTTTCACAGGCGCAGCAACACTGGGGCTTTGCGCTTCTCTAGCCACCAAACGTCACGGTCCTTCTCTTTCCGTCTCGTAGACACGAGCTGAGAAATTGCAAACGTCGAGCAATTGCTCAGAGATGAAAAGTGCCAGCACTGGAAGCTGTTGCTAGCCAGCACCCTTCCTTGGAAGCGCTTTTGTAGGCCTAAGAACACTGGGGCTCTGCGCTTCTCTAGCCACCTAATCTTCTGCTCATCCTCTCGCGCACTCTAAAGAGAGCTCAGGTGAGAAATTGCAAACGTCGAGCAATTGCTCAGAGATGAAAAGTGCCAGCACTGAAAGCTGTTGCTAGCCAGCACCCTTCCTTGGAAGCGCTTTTGTAGGCCTAAGAACACTGGGGCTCTGGGCTTCTCTAGCCACCTAATCTTCTGCTCATCCTCTCGCGCACTCTAAAGAGAGCTCAGGTGAGAAATTGCAAACGTCGAGCAATTGCTCAGAGATGAAAAGTGCCAGCACTGAAAGCTGTTGCTAGCCAGCACCCTTCCTTGGAAGCGCTTTCACAGGCGCTGTAACACTGGGGCTTTGCGCTTCTCTACCCACCAAACGTCACGGTCACTATCTCTCCGTCTCGTAGACACGAGCTGAGAAATTGCAAACGTCGAGCAATTGCTCAGAGATGAAAAGTGCCAGCACTGAAAGCTGTTGCTAGCCAGCACCCTTCCTTGGAAGCGCTTTCACAGGCGCAGTAACACTGGGGCTTTGCGCTTCTCTAGCCACCAAACGTCACGGTCACTATCTCTCCGTCTCGTAGACACAAGCTGAGAAATTGCAAACGTCGAGCAATTGCTCAGAGATGAAAAGTGCCAGCACTGGAAGCTGTTGCTAGCCAGCACCCTTCCTTGGAAGCGCTTTTGTAGGCCTAAGAACACTGGGGCTCTGGGCTTCTCTAGCCACCTCATCTTCTGCTCATCCTCTCGCGCACTCTAAAGAGAGCTCAGGTGAGAAATTGCAAACGTCGAGCAATTGCTCAGAGATGAAAAGTGCCAGCACTGAAAGCTGTTGCTAGCCAGCACCCTTCCTTGGAAGCGCTTTCACAGGCGCAGCAACACTGGGGCTTTGCGCTTCTCTAGCCACCAAACGTCACGGTCCTTCTCTTTCCGTCTCGTAGACACGAGCTGAGAAATTGCAAACGTCGAGCAATTGCTCAGAGATGAAAAGTGCCAGCACTGAAAGCTGTTGCTAGCCAGCACCCTTCCTTGGAAGCGCTTTCACAGGCACAGTAACACTGGGGCTTTGCGCTTCTCTAGCCACCAAATGTCACGGTCACTATCTCTCCGTCTCGTAGACACAAGCTGAGAAATTGCAAACGTCGAGCAATTGCTCAGAGAGGAAAAGTGCCAGCACTGGAAGCTGTTGCTTGCCAGCACCCTTCCTTGGGAGCCCTTTTGTAGGCCTAAGAACACTGGGGCTCTGGGCTTCTCTAGCCACCTCATCTTCTGCTCATCCTCTCGCGCACTCTAAAGAGAGCTCAGGTGAGAAATTGCAAAGGTTGAGCAATTGCTCAGAGATGAAAAGTGCCAGCACTGAAAGCTGTTGCTAGCCAGCACCCTTCCTTGGAAGCGCTTTTGTAGGCCTAAGAACACTGGGGCTCTGGGCTTCTCTAGCCACCTCATCTTCTGCTCATCCTCTCGTGCACTCTAAAGAGAGCTCAGGTGAGAAATTACAAACGTCGAGCAATTGCTCAGAGATGAAAAGTGGCAGCACTGAAAGCTGTTGCTAGCCAGCACCCTTCCTTGGAAGCGCTTTCACAGGCGCAGTAACACTGGGGCTTTGCGCTTCTCTAGCCACCAAACGTCACGGTCCTTCTCTTTCCGTCTCGTAGACACGAGCTGAGAAATTGCAAACGTCGAGCAATTGCTCAGAGATGAAAAGTGCCAGCACTGAAAGCTGTTGCTAGCCAGCCCCCTTCCTTGGAAGTGCTTTTGTAGGCCTAAGCACACTGGGGCTCTGGGCTTCTCTAGCCACCTCATCTTCTGCTCATCCTCTCGCGCACTCTAAAGAGAGCTCAGGTGAGAAATTGCAAACGTCGAGCAATTGCTCAGAGATGAAAAGTGCCAGCACTGAAAGCTGTTGCTAGCCAGCACCCTTCCTTGGAAGCGCTTTTGTAGGCCTAAGAACACTGGGGCTCTGGGCTTCTCTAGCCACCTAATCTTCTGCTCATCCTCTCGCGCACTCTAAAGAGAGCTCAGGTGAAAAATTGCAAACGTCGAGCAATTGCTCAGAGATGAAAAGTGCCAGCACTGAAAGCTCTTGCTAGCCAGCACCCTTCCTTGGAAGCGCTTTCACAGGCGCTGTAACACTGGCGCTTTGCGCTTCTCTAGCCACCAAACGTCACGGTCCTTCTCTTTCCGTCTCGTAGACACGAGCTGAGAAATTGCAAACGTCGAGCAATTGCTCAGAGAGGAAAAGTGCCAGCACTGAAAGCTGTTGCTAGCCAGCCCCCTTCCTTGGAAGCGCTTTTGTAGGCCTAAGCACACTGGGGCTCTGGGCTTCTCTAGCCACCTAATCTTCTGCTCATCCTCTCGCGCACTCTAAAGAGAGCTCAGGTGAGAAATTGCAAACGTCGAGCAATTGCTCAGAGATGAAAAGTGCCAGCACTGAAAGCTGTTGCTAGCCAGCACCCTTCCTTGGAAGCGCTTTAGTAGGCCTAAGAACACTGGGGCTCTGGGCTTCTCTAGCCACCTCATCTTCTGCTCATCCTCTCGCGCACTCTAAAGAGAGCTCAGGTGAGAAATTGCAAACGTCGAGCAATTGCTCAGAGATGAAAAGTGCCAGCACTGAAATCTGTTGCTAGCCAGCACCCTTCCTTGGAAGCGCTTTCACAGGCGCACTAACACTGGGGCTTTGCGCTTCTCTACCCACCAAACGTCACGGTCCTTCTCTTTCCGTCTCCTAGACACGAGCTGAGAAATTGCAAACGTCGAGCAATTGCTCAGAGATGAAAAGTGCCAGCACTGAAAGCTGTTGCTAGCCAGCACCCTTCCTTGGAAGCGCTTTCACAGGCACAGTAACACTGGGGCTTTGCGCTTCTCTACCCACCAAACGTCACGGTCACTATCTCTCCGTCTCGTAGACACGAGCTGAGAAATTGCAAACGTCGAGCAATTGCTCAGAGATGAAAAGTGCCAGCACTGGAAGCTGTTGCTAGCCAGCACCCTTCCTTGGAAGCGCTTTTGTAGGCCTAAGAACACTGGGGCTCTGGGCTTCTCTAGCCACCTCATCTTCTGCTCATCCTCTCGCGCACTCTAAAGAGAGCTCAGGTGACAAATTGCAAACATCGAGCAATTGCTCAGAGATGAAAAGTGCCAGCACTGAAAGCTGTTGCTAGCCAGCACCCTTCCTTGGAAGCGCTTTCACAGGCGCAGTAACACTGGGGCTTTGCGCTTCTCTAGCCACCAAACGTCACGGTCCTTCTCTTTCCGTCTCGTAGACACGAGCTGAGAAATTGCAAACGTCGAGCAATTGCTCAGAGATGAAAAGTGCCAGCACTGAAAGCTCTTGCTAGCCAGCACCCTTCCTTGGAAGCGCTTTTGTAGGCCTAAGAACACTGGGGCTCTGGGCTTCTCTAGCCACCTCATCTTCTGCTCATCCTCTCGCACACTCTAAAGAGAGCTCAGGTGAGAAATTGCAAACGTCGAGCAATTGCTCAGAGATGGAAAGTGCCAGCACTGAAAGCTGTTGCTAGCCAGCACCCTTCCTTGGAAGCGCTTTCACAGGCGCAGCAACACTGGGGCTTTGCGCTTCTCTAGCCACCAAACGTCACGGTCCTTCTCTTTCCGTCTCGTAGACACGAGCTGAGAAATTGCAAACGTCCACCAATTGCTCAGAGATGAAAATTGCCAGCACTGAAAGCTGTTGCTAGCCAGCACCCTTCCTTGGAAGCGCTTTTGTAGGCCTAAGAACACTGGGGCTCTGGGCTTCTCTAGCCACCTAATCTTCTGCTCATCCTCTCGCGCACTCTAAAGAGAGCTCAGGTGAGAAATTGCAAACGTTGAGCAATTGCTCAGAGATGAAAAGTGCCAGCACTGAAAGCTGTTGCTAGCCAGCACCCTTCCTTGGAAGCGCTTTCACAGGCGCAGTAACACTGGGGCTTTGCGCTTCTCTAGCCACCAAACGTCACGGTCACTATCTCTCCGTCTCGTAGACACGAGCTGAGAAATTGCAAACGTCGAGCAATTGCACAGAGAGGAAAAGTGCCAGCACTGAAAGCTGTTGCTAGCCAGCACCCTTCCTTGGAAGCGCTTTTGTAGGCCTAAGAACACTGGGGCTCTGGGCTTCTTTAGCCACCTAATCTTCTGCTCATCCTCTCGCGCACTCTAAAGAGAGCTCAGGTGAGAAATTGCAAACGTCGAGCAATTGCTCAGAGATGAAAATTGCCAGCACTGAAAGCTGTTGCTAGCCAGCACCCTTCCTTGGAAGCGCTTTTGTAGGCCTAAGAACACTGGGGCTCTGGGCTTCTCTAGCCACCTCATCTTCTGCTCATCCTCTCGCGCACTCTGAAGAGAGCTCAGGTGACAAATTGCAAACGTCGAGCAATTGCTCAGAGATGAAAAGTGCCAGCACTGAAAGCTGTTGCTAGCCAGCACCCTTCCTTGGAAGCGCTTTCACAGGCGCAGTAACACTGGGGCTTTGCGCTTCTCTAGCCACCAAACGTCACGGTCCTTCTCTTTCCGTCTCGTAGACACGAGCTGAGAAATTGCAAATGTCGAGCAATTGCTCAGAGATGAAAAGTGCCAGCACTGAAAGCTGTTGCTAGCCAGCACCCTTCCTTGGAAGCGCTTTTGTAGCCCTAAGCACACTGGGGCTCTGGGCTTCTCTAGCCACCTCATCTTCTGCTCATCCTCTCGCGCACTCTAAAGAGAGCTCAGGTGAGAAATTGCAAACGTCGAGCAATTGCTCAGAGAGGAAAAGTGCCAGCACTGAAAGCTGTTGCTAGCCAGCACCCTTCCTTGGAAGCGCTTTTGTAGGCCTAAGAACACTGGGGCTTTGCGCTTCTCTAGCCACCAAACGTCACGGTCACTATCTCTCCGTCTCGTAGACACGAGCTGAGAAATTGCAAACGTCGATCAATTGCTCAGAGATGAAAAGTGTCAGCACTGGAAGCTCTTGCTAGCCAGCACCCTTCCTTGGAAGCGCTTTTGTAGGCCTAAGAACACTGGGGCTCTGGGCTTCTCTAGCCACCTCATCTTCTGCTCATCCTCTCGCGCACTCTAAAGAGAGCTCAGGTGAGAAATTGCAAACGTCGAGCAATTGCTCAGAGATGAAAAGTGCCAGCACTGAAAGCTGTTGCTAGCCAGCACCCTTCCTTGGAAGCGCTTTCACAGGCGCAGCAACACTGGGGCTTTGCGCTTCTCTACCCACCAAATGTCACGGTCCTTCTCTTTCCGTCTCGTAGACACGAGCTGAGAAATTGCAAACGTCGAGCAATTGCTCCGAGATGAAAAGTGCCAGCACTGAAAGCTGTTGCTAGCCAGCACCCTTCCTTGGAAGCGCTTTCACAGGCGCAGTAACACTGGGGCTTTGTGCTTCTCTAGCCACCAAACGTCACGGTCACTATGTCTCCGTCTCGTAGACACGAGCTGAGAAATTGCAAACGTCGATCAATTGCTCAGAGATGAAAAGTGCCAGCACTGAAAGCTGTTTCTAGCCAGCACCCTTCCTTGGAATCGCTTTCACTGGCGCTGTAACACTGGGGCTTTGCGCTTCTCTAGCCACCAAACGTCACGGTCCTTCTCTTTCCGTCTCGTAGACACGAGCTGAGAAATTGCAAACGTCGAGCAATTGCTCAGAGAGGAAAAGTGCCAGCACTGAAAGCTGTTGCTAGCCAGCACCCTTCCTTGGAAGCGCTTTTGTAGGCCTAAGCACACTGGGGCTCTGGGCTTCTCTAGCCACCTAATCTTCTGCTCACCCTCTCGCGCACTCTAAAGAGAGCTCAGGTGAGAAATTGCAAACGTCGAGCAATTGCTCACAGATGAAAAGTGCCAGCACTGAAAGCTGTTGCTAGCCAGCACCCTTCCTTGGAAGCGCTTTTGTAGGCCTAAGAACACTGGGGCTCTGGGCTTCTCTAGCCACCTCATCTTCTGCTCATCCTCTCGCGCACTCTAAAGAGAGCTCAGGTGAGAAATTGCAAACGTCGAGCAATTGCTCAGAGATGAAAAGTGCCAGCACTGAAAGCTGTTGCTAGCCAGCACCCTTCCTTGGAAGCGCTTTCACAGGCACAGTAACACTGGGGCTTTGCGCTTCTCTACCCACCAAACGTCACGGTCACTATCTCTCCATCTCGTAGACACGAGCTGAGAAATTGCAAACGTCGAGCAATTGCTCAGAGATGAAAAGTGCCAGCACTGGAAGCTGTTGCTAGCCAGCACCCTTCCTTGGAAGCGCTTTTGTAGGCCTAAGAACACTGGGGCTCTGGGCTTCTCTAGCCACCTCATCTTCTGCTCATCCTCTCGCGCACTCTAAAGAGAGCTCAGGTGAGAAATTGCAAACGTCGAGCAATTGCTCAGAGATGAAAAGTGCCAGCACTGAAAGCTCTTGCTAGCCAGCAGCCTTCCTTGGAAGCGCTTTCACAGGCGCAGCAACACTGGGGCTTTGCGCTTCTCTACCCACCAAACGTCACGGTCCTTCTCTTTCCGTCTCGTAGACACGAGCTGAGAAATTGCAAACGTCGAGCAATTGCTCAGAGATGAAAAGTGCCAGCACTGAAAGCTGTTGCTAGCCAGCACCCTTCCTTGGAAGCGCTTTCACAGGCACAGTAACACTGGGGCTTTGCGCTTCTCTAGCCACCAAATGTCACGGTCACTATCTCTCCATCTCGTAGACACGAGCTGAGAAATTGCAAACGTCGAGCAATTGCTCAGAGATGAAAAGTGCCAGCACTGGAAGCTCTTGCTAGCCAGCACCCTTCCTTGGAAGCCCTTTTGTAGGCCTAAGAACACTGGGGCTCTGGGCTTCTCTAGCCACCTAATCTTCTGCTCATCCTCTCGCGCACTCTAAAGAGAGCTCAGGTGAGAAATTGCAAAGGTTGAGCAATTGCTCAGAGATGAAAAGTGCCAGCACTGAAAGCTCTTGCTAGCCAGCACCCTTCCTTGGAAGCGCTTTTGTAGGCCTAAGAACACTGGGGCTCTGGGCTTCTCTAGCCACCTCATCTTCTGCTCATCCTCTCGTGCACTCTAAAGAGAGCTCAGGTGAGAAATTGCAAACGTCGAGCAATTGCTCAGAGATGAAAAGTGCCAGCACTGAAAGCTGTTGCTAGCCAGCACCCTTCCTTGGAAGCGCTTTCACAGGCGCAGTAACACTGGGGCTTTGCGCTTCTCTAGCCACCAAACGTCACGGTCCTTCTCTTTCCGTCTCGTAGACACGAGCTGAGAAATTGCAAACGTCGAGCAATTGCTCAGAGATGAAAAGTGCCAGCACTGAAAGCTCTTGCTAGCCAGCCCCCTTCCTTGGAAGCGCTTTTGTAGGCCTAAGCACACTGGGGCTCTGGGCTTCTCTAGCCACCTAATCTTCTGCTCATCCTCTCGCGCACTCTAAAGAGAGCTCAGGTGAGAAATTGCAAACGTCGAGCAATTGCTCACAGATGAAAAGTGCCAGCACTGAAAGCTGTTGCTAGCCAGCACCCTTCCTTGGAAGCGCTTTTGTAGGCCTAAGAACACTGGGGCTCTGGGCTTCTCTAGCCACGTCATCTTCTGCTCATCCTCTCGCGCACTCTAAAGAGAGCTCAGGTGAGAAATTGCAAACGTCGAGCAATTGCTCAGAGATGAAAAGTGCCAGCACTGAAAGCTCTTGCTAGCCAGCACCCTTCCTTGGAAGCGCTTTCACAGGCGCAGCAACACTGGGGCTTTGCGCTTCTCTAGCCACCAAACGTCACGGTCCTTCTCTTTCCATCTCGTAGACACGAGCTGAGAAATTGCAAACGTCGAGCAATTGCTCAGAGATGAAAAGTGCCAGCACTGAAAGCTGTTGCTAGCCAGCCCCCTTCCTTGGAAGCGCTTTCACAGGCGCAGCAACACTGGGGCTTTGCACTTCTCTACGCACCAAACGTCACGGTCATTCTCTTTCCGTCTCGTAGACACGAGCTGAGAAATTGCAAACGTCGAGCAATTGCTCAGAGATGAAAAGTGCCAGCACTGAAAGCTGTTGCTAGCCAGCACCCTTCCTTGGAAGCGCTTTTGTAGGCCTAAGCACACTGGGGCTCTGGGCTTCTCTAGCCACCTAATCTTCTGCTCACCCTCTCGCGCACTCTAAAGAGAGCTCAGGTGAGAAATTGCAAACGTCGAGCAATTGCTCAGAGAGGAAAAGTGCCAGCACTGAAAGCTCTTGCTAGCCAGCACCCTTCCTTGGAAGCGCTTTTGTAGGCCTAAGAACACTGGGGCTCTGGGCTTCTCTAGCCACCTAATCTTCTGCTCATCCTCTCGCGCACTCTAAAGAGAGCTCAGGTGAGAAATTGCAAACGTCGAGCAATTGCTCAGAGATGAAAAGTGCCAGCACTGAAAGCTGTTGCTAGCCAGCACCCTTCCTTGGAAGCGCTTTCACAGGCGCAGTAACACTGGGGCTTTGTGCTTCTCTACCCACCAAACGTCACGGTCACTATCTCTCCGTCTCGTAGACACGAGCTGAGAAATTGCAAACGTCGAGCAATTGCTCAGAGAGGAAAAGTGCCAGCACTGAAAGCTGTTGCTAGCCAGCACCGTTCCTTGGAAGCGCTTTTGTAGGCCTAAGAACACTGGGGCTCTGCGCTTCTTTAGCCACCTAATCTTCTGCTCATCCTCTCGCGCACTCTAAAGAGAGCTCAGGTGAGAAATTGCAAACGTCGAGCAATTGCTCAGAGATGAAAAGTGCCAGCACTGAAAGCTGTTGCTAGCCAGCACCCTTCCTTGGAAGCGCTTTTGTAGGCCTAAGAACACTGGGGCTCTGGGCTTCTCTAGCCACCTAATCTTCTGCTCATCCTCTCGCGCACTCTAAAGAGAGCTCAGGTGAGAAATTGCAAACGTCGAGCAATTGCTCAGAGATGAAAAGTGCCAGCACTGAAAGCTGTTGCTAGCCAGCACCCTTCCTTGGAAGCGCTTTCACAGGCGCAGTAACACTGGGGCTTTGCGCTTCTCTACCCACCAAACGTCACGGTCACTATCTCTCCGTCTCGTAGACACGAGCTGAGAAATTGCAAACGTCGAGCAATTGCTCAGAGATGAAAAGTGCCAGCACTGAAAGCTGTTGCTAGCCAGCACCCTTCCTTGGAAGCCCTTTTGTAGGCCTAAGAACACTGGGGCTCTGGGCTTCTCTAGCCACCTAATCTTCTGCTCATCCTCTCGCGCACTCTAAAGAGAGCTCAGGTGAGAAATTGCAAAGGTTGAGCAATTGCTCAGAGATGAAAAGTGCCAGCACTGAAAGCTGTTGCTAGCCAGCACCCTTCCTTGGAAGCGCTTTTGTAGCCCTAAGCACACTGGGGCTCTGGGCTTCTCTAGCCACCTAATCTTCTGCTCATCCTCTCGCGCACTCTAAAGAGAGCTCAGGTGAGAAATTGCAAACGTCGAGCAATTGCTCAGAGATGAAAAGTGCCAGCACTGAAAGCTGTTGCTAGCCAGCCCCCTTCCTTGGAAGCGCTTTCACAGGCGCAGTAACACTTGGGCTTTGCGCTTCTCTAGCCACCAAACGTCACGGTCCTTCTCTTCCCGTCTCGTAGACACGAGCTGAGAAATTGCAAACGTCGAGCAATTGCTCAGAGATGAAAAGTGCCAGCACTGAAAGCTGTTGCTAGCCAGCACCCTTCCTTGGAAGCGCTTTTGTAGTCCTAAGAACACTGGGGCTCTGGGCTTCTCTAGACACCTAATCTTCTGCTCATCCTCTCGCGCACTCTAAAGAGAGCTCAGGGGAGAAATTGCAAACGTCGAGCAATTGCTCAGAGATGAAAAGTGCCAGCACTGAAAGCTGTTGCTAGCCAGCACCCTTCCTTGGAAGCGCTTTCACAGGCGCTGTAACACTGGGGCTTTGCGCTTCTCTACCCACCAAACGTCACGGTCACTATCTCTCCGTCTCGTAGACACGAGCTGAGAAATTGCAAACGTCGAGCAATTGCTCAGAGATGAAAAGTGCCAGCACTGAAAGCTGTTGCTAGCCAGCACCCTTCCTTGGAAGCGCTTTTGTAGCCCTAAGCACACTGGGGCTCTGGGCTTCTCTAGCCACCTCATCTTCTGCTCATCCTCTCGCGCACTCTAAAGAGAGCTCAGGTGAGAAATTGCAAACGTCGAGCAATTGCTCAGAGATGAAAAGTGCCAGCACTGAAAGCTGTTGCTAGCCAGCACCCTTCCTTGGAAGCGCTTTTGTAGTCCTAAGAACACTGGGGCTCTGGGCTTCTCTAGCCACCAAACGTCACGGTCACTATCTCTCCGTCTCGTAGACACGAGCTGAGAAATTGCAAACGTCGATCAATTGCTCAGAGATGAAAAGTGCCAGCACTGGAAGCTGTTGCTAGCCAGCCCCCTTCCTTGGAAGCGCTTTTGTAGCCCTTAGAACACTGGGGCTATGGGCTTCTCTAGCCACCTCATCTTCTGCTCATCCTCTCGCGCACTCTAAAGAGAGCTCAGGTGAGAAATTGCAAACGTCGAGCAATTGCTCAGAGATGAAAAGTGCCAGCACTGAAAGCTCTTGCTAGCCAGCACCCTTCCTTGGAAGCGCTTTCACAGGCGCAGCAACACTGGGCCTTTGCGCTTCTCTAGCCACCAAACGTCACGGTCCTTCTCTTTCCGTCTCGTAGACACGAGCTGAGAAATTGCAAACGTCGAGCAATTGCTCAGAGAGGAAAAGTGCCAGCACTGAAAGCTGTTGCTAGCCAGCCCCCTTCCTTGGAAGCGCTTTCACAGGCGCAGCAACACTGGGGCTTTGCACTTCTCTACGCACCAAACGTCACGGTCATTCTCTTTCCGTCTCGTAGACACGAGCTGAGAAATTGCAAACGTCGAGCAATTGCTCAGAGATGAAAAGTGCCAGCACTGAAAGCTGTTGCTAGCCAGCACCCTTCCTTGGAAGCGCTTTTGTAGGCCTAAGCACACTGGGGCTCTGGGCTTCTCTAGCCACCTAATCTTCTGCTCACCCTCTCGCGCACTCTAAAGAGAGCTCAGGTGAGAAATTGCAAACGTCGAGCAATTGCTCAGAGATGAAAAGTGCCAGCACTGAAAGCTGTTGCTAGCCAGCACCCTTCCTTGGAAGCGCTTTTGTAGGCCTAAGAACACTGGGGCTCTGGGCTTCTCTAGCCACCTCATCTTCTGCTCATCCTCTCGCGCACTCTAAAGAGAGCTCAGGTGACAAATTGCAAACGTCGAGCAATTGCTCAGAGATGAAAAGTGCCAGCACTGAAAGCTGTTGCTAGCCAGCACCCTTCCTTGGAAGCGCTTTCACAGGCGCAGTAACACTGGGGCTTTGTGCTTCTCTACCCACCAAACGTCACGGTCACTATCTCTCCGTCTCGTAGACACGAGCTGAGAAATTGCAAACGTCGAGCAATTGCTCAGAGAGGAAAAGTGCCAGCACTGAAAGCTGTTGCTAGCCAGCACCCTTCCTTGGAAGCGCTTTTGTAGGCCTAAGAACACTGGGGCTCTGCGCTTCTTTAGCCACCTAATCTTCTGCTCATCCTCTCGCGCACTCTAAAGAGAGCTCAGGTGAGAAATTGCAAACGTCGAGCAATTGCTCAGAGATGAAAAGTGCCAGCACTGAAAGCTGTTGCTAGCCAGCACCCTTCCTTGGAAGCGCTTTTGTAGGCCTAAGAACACTGGGGCTCTGGGCTTCTCTAGCCACCTAATCTTCTGCTCATCCTCTCGCGCACTCTAAAGAGAGCTCAGGTGAGAAATTGCAAACGTCGAGCAATTGCTCAGAGATGAAAAGTGCCAGCACTGAAAGCTGTTGCTAGCCAGCACCCTTCCTTGGAAGCGCTTTCACAGGCGCAGTAACACTGGGGCTTTGCGCTTCTCTACCCACCAAACGTCACGGTCACTATCTCTCCGTCTCGTAGACACGAGCTGAGAAATTGCAAACGTCGAGCAATTGCTCAGAGATGAAAAGTGCCAGCACTGAAAGCTGTTGCTTGCCAGCACCCTTCCTTGGAAGCCCTTTTGTAGGCCTAAGAACACTGGGGCTCTGGGCTTCTCTAGCCACCTCATCTTCTGCTCATCCTCTCGCGCACTCTAAAGAGAGCTCAGGTGAGAAATTGCAAAGGTTGAGCAATTGCTCAGAGATGAAAAGTGCCAGCACTGAAAGCTCTTGCTAGCCAGCACCCTTCCTTGGAAGCGCTTTTGTAGGCCTAAGAACACTGGGGCTCTGGGCTTCTCTAGCCACCTCATCTTCTGCTCATCCTCTCGTGCACTCTAAAGAGAGCTCAGGTGAGAAATTACAAACGTCGAGCAATTGCTCAGAGATGAAAAGTGCCAGCACTGAAAGCTGTTGCTAGCCAGCACCCTTCCTTGGAAGCGCTTTCACAGGCGCAGTAACACTGGGGCTTTGCGCTTCTCTAGCCACCAAACGTCACGGTCCTTCTCTTTCCGTCTCGTAGACACGAGCTGAGAAATTGCAAACGTCGAGCAATTGCTCAGAGATGAAAAGTGCCAGCACTGAAAGCTGTTGCTAGCCAGCCCCCTTCCTTGGAAGCGCTTTTGTAGGCCTAAGCACACTGGGGCTCTGGGCTTCTCTAGCCACCTCATCTTCTGCTCATCCTCTCGCGCACTCTAAAGAGAGCTCAGGTGAGAAATTGCAAACGTCGAGCAATTGCTCAGAGATGAAAAGTGCCAGCACTGAAAGCTGTTGCTAGCCAGCACCCTTCCTTGGAAGCCCTTTTGTAGGCCTAAGAACACTGGGGCTCTGGGCTTCTCTAGCCACCTCATCTTCTGCTCATCCTCTCGCGCACTCTAAAGAGAGCTCAGGTGAGAAATTGCAAACGTCGAGCAATTGCTCAGAGATGAAAAGTGCCAGCACTGAAAGCTCTTGCTAGCCAGCACCCTTCCTTGGAAGCGCTTTCACAGGCGCAGCAACACTGGGGCTTTGCGCTTCTCTAGCCACCAAACGTCACGGTCCTTCTCTTTCCGTCTCGTAGACACGAGCTGAGAAATTGCAAACGTCGAGCAATTGCTCAGAGAGGAAAAGTGCCAGCACTGAAAGCTGTTGCTAGCCAGCCCCCTTCCTTGGAAGCGCTTTTGTAGCCCTAAGCACACTGGGGCTCTGGGCTTCTCTAGCCACCTAATCTTCTGCTCATCCTCTCGCGCACTCTAAAGAGAGCTCAGGTGAGAAATTGCAAACGTCGAGCAATTGCTCAGAGATGAAAAGTGCCAGCACTGAAAGCTGTTGCTAGCCAGCCCCCTTCCTTGGAAGCGCTTTCACAGGCGCAGTAACACTTGGGCTTTGCGCTTCTCTAGCCACCAAACGTCACGGTCCTTCTCTTCCCGTCTCGTAGACACGAGCTGAGAAATTGCAAACGTCGAGCAATTGCTCAGAGATGAAAAGTGCCAGCACTGAAAGCTGTTGCTAGCCAGCACCCTTCCTTGGAAGCGCTTTTGTAGGCCTAAGAACACTGGGGCTCTGGGCTTCTCTAGACACCTAATCTTCTGCTCATCCTCTCGCGCACTCTAAAGAGAGCTCAGGTAAGAAATTGCAAACGTCGAGCAATTGCTCAGAGATGAAAAGTGCCAGCACTGAAAGCTGTTGCTAGCCAGCACCCTTCCTTGGAAGCGCTTTCACAGGCGCTGTAACACTGGGGCTTTGCGCTTCTCTACCCACCAAACGTCACGGTCACTATCTCTCCGTCTCGTAGACACGAGCTGAGAAATTGCAAACATCGAGCAATTGCTCAGAGATGAAAAGTGCCAGCACTGAAAGCTGTTGCTAGCCAGCACCCTTCCTTGGAAGCGCTTTTGTAGCCCTAAGCACACTGGGGCTCTGGGCTTCTCTAGCCACCTCATCTTCTGCTCATCCTCTCGCGCACTCTAAAGAGAGCTCAGGTGAGAAATTGCAAACGTCGAGCAATTGCTCAGAGATGAAAAGTGCCAGCACTGAAAGCTGTTGCTAGCCAGCACCCTTCCTTGGAAGCGCTTTTGTAGTCCTAAGAACACTGGGGCTCTGGGCTTCTCTAGCCACCAAACGTCACGGTCACTATCTCTCCGTCTCGTAGACACGAGCTGAGAAATTGCAAACGTCGATCAATTGCTCAGAGATGAAAAGTGCCAGCACTGGAAGCTGTTGCTAGCCAGCACCCTTCCTTGGAAGCGCTTTTGTAGGCCTAAGAACACTGGGGCTCTGGGCTTCTCTAGCCACCTCATCTTCTGCTCATCCTCTCGCGCACTCTAAAGAGAGCTCAGGTGAGAAATTGCAAACGTCGAGCAATTGCTCAGAGATGAAAAGTGCCAGCACTGAAAGCTGTTGCTAGCCAGCCCCCTTCCTTGGAAGCGCTTTCACAGGCGCAGCAACACTGGGGCTTTGCGCTTCTCTACCCACCAAACGTCACGGTCCTTCTCTTTCCGTCTCCTAGGCACGAGGTGAGAAATTGCAAACGTCGAGCAATTGCTCAGAGATGAAAAGTGCCAGCACTGAAAGCTGTTGCTAGCCAGCACCCTTCCTTGGAAGCGCTTTCACAGGCGCAGTAACACTGGGGCTTTGTGCTTCTCTAGCCACCAAATATCACGGTCACTATCTCTCCGTCTCGTAGACACGAGCTGAGAAATTGCAAACGTCGAGCAATTGCTCAGAGATGAAAAGTGCCAGCACTGAAAGCTGTTGCTAGCCAGCACCCTTCCTTGGAAGCGCTTTCACAGGCGCTGTAACACTGGGGCTTTGCGCTTCTCTACCCACCAAACGCCACGGTCCTTCTCTTTCCGTCTCGTAGACACGAGCTGAGGAATTGCAAACGTCGAGCAATTGCTCAGAGATGAAAAGTGCCAGCACTGAAAGCTGTTGCTAGCCAGCACCCTTCCTTGGAAGCGCTTTTGTAGGCCTAAGAACACTGGGGCTCTGGGCTTCTCTAGCCACCTCATCTTCTGCTCATCCTCTCGCGCACTCTGAAGAGAGCTCAGGTGAGAAATTGCAAACGTCGAGCAATTGCTCAGAGATGAAAAGTGCCAGCACTGAAAGCTGTTGCTAGCCAGCACCCTTCCTTGGAAGCGCTTTTGTAGTCCTAAGAACACTGGGGCTCTGGGCTTCTCTAGCCACCAAACGTCATGGTCACTATCTCTCCGTCTCGTAGACACGAGCTGAGAAATTGCAAACGTCGATCAATTGCTCAGAGATGAAAAGTGCCAGCACTGGAAGCTGTTGCTAGCCAGCACCCTTCCTTGGAAGCGCTTTTGTAGGCCTAAGAACACTGGGGCTCTGGGCTTCTCTAGCCACCTCATCTTCTGCTCATCCTCTCGCGCACTCTAAAGAGAGCTCAGGTGAGAAATTGCAAACGTCGAGCAATTGCTCAGAGATGAAAAGTGCCAGCACTGAAAGCTGTTGCTAGCCAGCACCCTTCCTTGGAAGCGCTTTCACAGGCGCAGTAACACTGGGGCTTTGCGCTTCTCTAGCCACCAAACGTCACGGTCCTTCTCTTTCCATCTCGTAGACACGAGCTGAGAAATTGCAAACGTCGAGCAATTGCTCAGAGATGAAAAGTGCCAGCACTGAAAGCTCTTGCTAGCCAGCACCCTTCCTTGGAAGCGCTTTTGTAGGCCTAAGAACACTGGGGCTCTGGGCTTCTCTAGCCACCTCATCTTCTGCTCATCCTCTCGCGCACTCTAAAGAGAGCTCAGGTGAGAAATTGCAAACGTCGAGCAATTGCTCAGAGATGAAAAGTGCCAGCACTGAAAGCTGTTGCTAGCCAGCACCCTTCCTTGGAAGCACTTTCGTAGTCCTAAGAACACTGGGGCTCTGGGCTTCTCTAGCCACCAAACGTCACGGTCACTATCTCTCCGTCTCGTAGACACGAGCTGAGAAATTGCAAACGTCGATCAATTGCTCAGAGATGAAAAGTGCCAGCACTGAAAGCTGTTGCTAGCCAGCACCCTTCCTTGGAAGCGCTTTTGTAGGCCTAAGAACACTGGGGCTCTGGGCTTCTCTAGCCACCTCATCTTCTGCTCATCCTCTCGTGCACTCTAAAGAGAGCTCAGGTGAGAAATTACAAACGTCGAGCAATTGCTCAGAGATGAAAAGTGCCAGCACTGAAAGCTGTTGCTAGCCAGCACCCTTCCTTGGAAGCGCTTTCACAGGCGCAGTAACACTGGGGCTTTGCGCTTCTCTAGCCACCAAACGTCACGGTCCTTCTCTTTCCGTCTCGTAGACACGAGCTGAGAAATTGCAAACGTCGAGCAATTGCTCAGAGATGAAAAGTGCCAGCACTGAAAGCTGTTGCTAGCCAGCCCCCTTCCTTGGAAGCGCTTTTGTAGGCCTAAGCACACTGGGGCTCTGGGCTTCTCTAGCCACCTCATCTTCTGCTCATCCTCTCGCGCACTCTAAAGAGAGCTCAGGTGAGAAATTGCAAACGTCGAGCAATTGCTCAGAGATGAAAAGTGCCAGCACTGAAAGCTGTTGCTAGCCAGCACCCTTCCTTGGAAGCCCTTTTGTAGGCCTAAGAACACTGGGGCTCTGGGCTTCTCTAGCCACCTCATCTTCTGCTCATCCTCTCGCGCACTCTAAAGAGAGCTCAGGTGAGAAATTGCAAACGTCGAGCAATTGCTCAGAGATGAAAAGTGCCAGCACTGAAAGCTCTTGCTAGCCAGCACCCTTCCTTGGAAGCGCTTTCACAGGCGCAGCAACACTGGGGCTTTGCGCTTCTCTAGCCACCAAACGTCACGGTCCTTCTCTTTCCGTCTCGTAGACACGAGCTGAGAAATTGCAAACGTCGAGCAATTGCTCAGAGAGGAAAAGTGCCAGCACTGAAAGCTGTTGCTAGCCAGCCCCCTTCCTTGGAAGCGCTTTTGTAGCCCTAAGCACACTGGGGCTCTGGGCTTCTCTAGCCACCTAATCTTCTGCTCATCCTCTCGCGCACTCTAAAGAGAGCTCAGGTGAGAAATTGCAAACGTCGAGCAATTGCTCAGAGATGAAAAGTGCCAGCACTGAAAGCTGTTGCTAGCCAGCCCCCTTCCTTGGAAGCGCTTTCACAGGCGCAGTAACACTTGGGCTTTGCGCTTCTCTAGCCACCAAACGTCACGGTCCTTCTCTTCCTGTCTCGTAGACACGAGCTGAGAAATTGCAAACGTCGAGCAATTGCTCAGAGATGAAAAGTGCCAGCACTGAAAGCTGTTGCTAGCCAGCACCCTTCCTTGGAAGCGCTTTTGTAGGCCTAAGAACACTGGGGCTCTGGGCTTCTCTAGACACCTAATCTTCTGCTCATCCTCTCGCGCACTCTAAAGAGAGCTCAGGTAAGAAATTGCAAACGTCGAGCAATTGCTCAGAGATGAAAAGTGCCAGCACTGGAAGCTGTTGCTAGCCAGCACCCTTCCTTGGAAGCGCTTTCACAGGCGCTGTAACACTGGGGCTTTGCGCTTCTCTAGCCACCAAACGTCACGGTCACTATCTCTCCGTCTCGTAGACACGAGCTGAGAAATTGCAAACGTCGAGCAATTGCTCAGAGATGAAAAGTGCCAGCACTGAAAGCTGTTGCTAGCCAGCACCCTTCCTTGGAAGCGCTTTTGTAGCCCTAAGCACACTGGGGCTCTGGGCTTCTCTAGCCACCTCATCTTCTGCTCATCCTCTCGCGCACTCTAAAGAGAGCTCAGGTGAGAAATTGCAAACGTCGAGCAATTGCTCAGAGATGAAAAGTGCCAGCACTGAAAGCTGTTGCTAGCCAGCACCCTTCCTTGGAAGCGCTTTTGTAGTCCTAAGAACACTGGGGCTCTGGGCTTCTCTAGCCACCAAACGTCACGGTCACTATCTCTCCGTCTCGTAGACACGAGCTGAGAAATTGCAAACGTCGATCAATTGCTCAGAGATGAAAAGTGCCAGCACTGGAAGCTGTTGCTAGCCAGCCCCCTTCCTTGGAAGCGCTTTTGTAGGCCTAAGAACACTGGGGCTCTGGGCTTCTCTAGCCACCTCATCTTCTGCTCATCCTCTCGCGCACTCTAAAGAGAGCTCAGGTGAGAAATTGCAAACGTCGAGCAATTGCTCAGAGATGAAAAGTGCCAGCACTGAAAGCTGTTGCTAGCCAGCACCCTTCCTTGGAAGCGCTTTCACAGGCGCAGCAACACTGGGCCTTTGCGCTTCTCTAGCCACCAAACGTCACGGTCCTTCTCTTTCCGTCTCGTAGACACGAGCTGAGAAATTGCAAACGTCGAGCAATTGCTCAGAGAGGAAAAGTGCCAGCACTGAAAGCTGTTGCTAGCCAGCACCCTTCCTTGGAAGCGCTTTCACAGGCGAAGCAACACTGGGGCTTTGCACTTCTCTACGCACCAAACGTCACGGTCATTCTCTTTCCGTCTCGTAGACACGAGCTGAGAAATTGCAAACGTCGAGCAATTGCTCAGAGATGAAAAGTGCCAGCACTGAAAGCTGTTGCTAGCCAGCACCCTTCCTTGGAAGCGCTTTTGTAGGCCTAAGCACACTGGGGCTCTGGGCTTCTCTAGCCACCTAATCTTCTGCTCACCCTCTCGCGCACTCTAAAGAGAGCTCAGGTGAGAAATTGCAAACGTCGAGCAATTGCTCAGAGATGAAAAGTGCCAGCACTGAAAGCTGTTGCTAGCCAGCACCCTTCCTTGGAAGCGCTTTTGTAGGCCTAAGAACACTGGGGCTCTGGGCTTCTCTAGCCACCTCATCTTCTGCTCATCCTCTCGCGCACTCTAAAGAGAGCTCAGGTGACAAATTGCAAACGTCGAGCAATTGCTCAGAGATGAAAAGTGCCAGCACTGAAAGCTGTTGCTAGCCAGCACCCTTCCTTGGAAGCGCTTTCACAGGCGCAGTAACACTGGGGCTTTGTGCTTCTCTACCCACCAAACGTCACGGTCACTATCTCTCCGTCTCGTAGACACGAGCTGAGAAATTGCAAACGTCGAGCAATTGCTCAGAGAGGAAAAGTGCCAGCACTGAAAGCTGTTGCTAGCCAGCACCCTTCCTTGGAAGCGCTTTTGTAGGCCTAAGAACACTGGGGCTCTGCGCTTCTTTAGCCACCTAATCTTCTGCTCATCCTCTCGCGCACTCTAAAGAGAGCTCAGGTGAGAAATTGCAAACGTCGAGCAATTGCTCAGAGATGAAAAGTGCCAGCACTGAAAGCTGTTGCTAGCCAGCACCCTTCCTTGGAAGCGCTTTTGTAGGCCTAAGAACACTGGGGCTCTGGGCTTCTCTAGCCACCTAATCTTCTGCTCATCCTCTCGCGCACTCTAAAGAGAGCTCAGGTGAGAAATTGCAAACGTCGAGCAATTGCTCAGAGATGAAAAGTGCCAGCACTGAAAGCTGTTGCTAGCCAGCACCCTTCCTTGGAAGCGCTTTCACAGGCGCAGTAACACTGGGGCTTTGCGCTTCTCTACCCACCAAACGTCACGGTCACTATCTCTCCGTCTCGTAGACACGAGCTGAGAAATTGCAAACGTCGAGCAATTGCTCAGAGATGAAAAGTGCCAGCACTGAAAGCTGTTGCTTGCCAGCACCCTTCCTTGGAAGCCCTTTTGTAGGCCTAAGAACAGTGGGGCTCTGGGCTTCTCTAGCCACCTCATCTTCTGCTCATCCTCTCGCGCACTCTAAAGAGAGCTCAGGTGAGAAATTGCAAAGGTTGAGCAATTGCTCAGAGATGAAAAGTGCCAGCACTGAAAGCTCTTGCTAGCCAGCACCCTTCCTTGGAAGCGCTTTTGTAGGCCTAAGAACACTGGGGCTCTGGGCTTCTCTAGCCACCTCATCTTCTGCTCATCCTCTCGTGCACTCTAAAGAGAGCTCAGGTGAGAAATTACAAACGTCGAGCAATTGCTCAGAGATGAAAAGTGCCAGCACTGAAAGCTGTTGCTAGCCAGCACCCTTCCTTGGAAGCGCTTTCACAGGCGCAGTAACACTGGGGCTTTGCGCTTCTCTAGCCACCAAACGTCACGGTCCTTCTCTTTCCGTCTCGTAGACACGAGCTGAGAAATTGCAAACGTCGAGCAATTGCTCAGAGATGAAAAGTGCCAGCACTGAAAGCTGTTGCTAGCCAGCCCCCTTCCTTGGAAGCGCTTTTGTAGGCCTAAGCACACTGGGGCTCTGGGCTTCTCTAGCCACCTCATCTTCTGCTCATCCTCTCGCGCACTCTAAAGAGAGCTCAGGTGAGAAATTGCAAACGTCGAGCAATTGCTCAGAGATGAAAAGTGCCAGCACTGAAAGCTGTTGCTAGCCAGCACCCTTCCTTGGAAGCCCTTTTGTAGGCCTAAGAACACTGGGGCTCTGGGCTTCTCTAGCCACCTCATCTTCTGCTCATCCTCTCGCGCACTCTAAAGAGAGCTCAGGTGAGAAATTGCAAACGTCGAGCAATTGCTCAGAGATGAAAAGTGCCAGCACTGAAAGCTCTTGCTAGCCAGCACCCTTCCTTGGAAGCGCTTTCACAGGCGCAGCAACACTGGGGCTTTGCGCTTCTCTAGCCACCAAACGTCACGGTCCTTCTCTTTCCGTCTCGTAGACACGAGCTGAGAAATTGCAAACGTCGAGCAATTGCTCAGAGAGGAAAAGTGCCAGCACTGAAAGCTGTTGCTAGCCAGCCCCCTTCCTTGGAAGCGCTTTTGTAGCCCTAAGCACACTGGGGCTCTGGGCTTCTCTAGCCACCTAATCTTCTGCTCATCCTCTCGCGCACTCTAAAGAGAGCTCAGGTGAGAAATTGCAAACGTCGAGCAATTGCTCAGAGATGAAAAGTGCCAGCACTGAAAGCTGTTGCTAGCCAGCCCCCTTCCTTGGAAGCGCTTTCACAGGCGCAGTAACACTTGGGCTTTGCGCTTCTCTAGCCACCAAACGTCACGGTCCTTCTCTTCCCGTCTCGTAGACACGAGCTGAGAAATTGCAAACGTCGAGCAATTGCTCAGAGATGAAAAGTGCCAGCACTGAAAGCTGTTGCTAGCCAGCACCCTTCCTTGGAAGCGCTTTTGTAGGCCTAAGAACACTGGGGCTCTGGGCTTCTCTAGCCACCTAATCTTCTGCTCATCCTCTCGCGCACTCTAAAGAGAGCTCACGTAAGAAATTGCAAACGTCGAGCAATTGCTCAGAGATGAAAAGTGCCAGCACTGAAAGCTGTTGCTAGCCAGCACCCTTCCTTGGAAGCGCTTTCACAGGCGCTGTAACACTGGGGCTTTGCGCTTCTCTACCCACCAAACGTCACGGTCACTATCTCTCCGTCTCGTAGACACGAGCTGAGAAATTGCAAACGTCGAGCAATTGCTCAGAGATGAAAAGTGCCAGCACTGAAAGCTGTTGCTAGCCAGCACCCTTCCTTGGAAGCGCTTTTGTAGCCCTAAGCACACTGGGGCTCTGGGCTTCTCTAGCCACCTCATCTTCTGCTCATCCTCTCGCGCACTCTAAAGAGAGCTCAGGTGAGAAATTGCAAACGTCGAGCAATTGCTCAGAGATGAAAAGTGCCAGCACTGAAAGCTGTTGCTAGCCAGCACCCTTCCTTGGAAGCGCTTTTGTAGTCCTAAGAACACTGGGGCTCTGGGCTTCTCTAGCCACCAAACGTCACGGTCACTATCTCTCCGTCTCGTAGACACGAGCTGAGAAATTGCAAACGTCGATCAATTGCTCAGAGATGAAAAGTGCCAGCACTGGAAGCTGTTGCTAGCCAGCACCCTTCCTTGGAAGCCCTTTTGTAGGCCTAAGAACACTGGGGCTCTGGGCTTCTCTAGCCACCTCATCTTCTGCTCATCCTCTCGCGCACTCTAAAGAGAGCTCAGGTGAGAAATTGCAAACGTCGAGCAATTGCTCAGAGATGAAAAGTGCCAGCACTGAAAGCTGTTGCTAGCCAGCACCCTTCCTTGGAAGCGCTTTCACAGGCGCAGCAACACTGGGCCTTTGCGCTTCTCTACCCACCAAACGTCACGGTCCTTCTCTTTCCGTCTCCTAGACACGAGGTGAGAAATTGCAAACGTCGAGCAATTGCTCAGAGATGAAAAGTGCCAGCACTGAAAGCTGTTGCTAGCCAGCACCCTTCCTTGGAAGCGCTTTCACAGGCGCAGTAACACTGGGGCTTTGTGCTTCTCTAGCCACCAAATGTCACGGTCACTATCTCTCCGTCTCGTAGACACGAGCTGAGAAATTGCAAACGTCGAGCAATTGCTCAGAGATGAAAAGTGCCAGCACTGAAAGCTGTTGCTAGCCAGCACCCTTCCTTGGAAGCGCTTTCACAGGCGCTGTAACACTGGGGCTTTGCGCTTCTCTACCCACCAAACGCCACGGTCCTTCTCTTTCCGTCTCGTAGACACGAGCTGAGGAATTGCAAACGTCGAGCAATTGCTCAGAGATGAAAAGTGCCAGCACTGAAAGCTGTTGCTAGCCAGCACCCTTCCTTGGAAGCGCTTTTGTAGGCCTAAGAACACTGGGGCTCTGGGCTTCTCTAGCCACCTCATCTTCCGCTCATCCTCTCGCGCACTCTGAAGAGAGCTCAGGTGAGAAATTGCAAACGTCGAGCAATTGCTCAGAGATGAAAAGTGCCAGCACTGAAAGCTGTTGCTAGCCAGCACCCTTCCTTGGAAGCGCTTTTGTAGTCCTAAGAACACTGGGGCTCTGGGCTTCTCTAGCCACCAAACGTCACGGTCACTATCTCTCCGTCTCGTAGACACGAGCTGAGAAATTGCAAACGTCGATCAATTGCTCAGAGATGAAAAGTGCCAGCACTGGAAGCTGTTGCTAGCCAGCACCCTTCCTTGGAAGCGCTTTTGTAGGCCTAAGAACACTGGGGCTCTGGGCTTCTCTAGCCACCTCATCTTCTGCTCATCCTCTCGCGCACTCTAAAGAGAGCTCAGGTGAGAAATTGCAAACGTCGAGCAATTGCTCAGAGATGAAAAGTGCCAGCACTGAAAGCTGTTGCTAGCCAGCACCCTTCCTTGGAAGCGCTTTCACAGGCGCAGTAACACTGGGGCTTTGCGCTTCTCTACCCACCAAACATCACGGTCCTTCTCTTTCCGTCTCGTAGACACGAGCTGAGAAATTGCAAACGTCGAGCAATTGCTCAGAGATGAAAAGTGCCAGCACTGAAAGCTGTTGCTAGCCAGCACCCTTCCTTGGAAGCACTTTCACAGGCGCAGCAACACTGGGGCTTTGCGCTTCTCTACCCACCAAACGTCACGGTCCTTCTCTTTCCGCCTCATAGACACGAGCTGAGAAATTGCAAACGTCGAGCAATTGCTCAGAGATGAAAAGTGCCAGCACTGAAAGCTGTTGCTAGCCAGCACCCTTCCTTGGAAGCGCTTTCACAGGCGCAGTAACACTGGGGCTTTGTGCTTCTCTAGCCACCAAATGTCACGGTCACTATCTCTCCGTCTCGTAGACACGAGCTGAGAAATTGCAAACGTCGAGCAATTGCTCAGAGATGAAAAGTGCCAGCACTGAAAGCTGTTGCTAGCCAGCACCCTTCCTTGGAAGCGCTTTCACAGGCACAGTAACACTGGGGCTTTGCGCTTCTCTACCCACCAAACGTCACGGTCCTTCTCTTTCCGTCTCGTAGACACGAGCTGAGAAATTGCAAACGTCGAGCAATTGCTCAGAGATGAAAAGTGCCAGCACTGAAAGCTGTTGCTAGCCAGCACCCTTCCTTGGAAGCGCTTTTGTAGGCCTAAGAACACTGGGGCTCTGGGCTTCTCTAGCCACCTCATCTTCTGCTCATCCTCTCGCGCACTCTAAAGAGAGCTCAGGTGAGAAATTGCAAACGTCGAGCAATTGCTCAGAGATGAAAAGTGCCAGCACTGAAAGCTGTTGCTAGCCAGCACCCTTCCTTGGAAGCGCTTTCACAGGCGCAGTAACACTGGGGCTTTGCGCTTCTCTAGCCACCAAACGTCACGGTCCTTCTCTTTCCGTCTCGTAGACACGAGCTGAGAAATTGCAAACGTCGAGCAATTGCTCAGAGATGAAAAGTGCCAGCACTGAAAGCTGTTGCTAGCCAGCACCCTTCCTTGGAAGCGCTTTTGTAGGCCTAAGAACACTGGGGCTCTGGGCTTCTCTAGCCACCTCATCTTCTGCTCATCCTCTCGCGCACTCTAAAGAGAGCTCAGGTGAGAAATTGCAAACGTCGAGCAATTGCTCAGAGATGAAAAGTGCCAGCACTGAAAGCTGTTGCTAGCCAGCACCCTTCCTTGGAAGCGCTTTCACAGGCGCAGCAACACTGGGGCTTTGCGCTTCTCTACCCACCAAACGTCACGGTCCTTCTCTTTCCGTCTCGTAGACACGAGCTGAGAAATTGCAAACGTCGAGCAATTGCTCAGAGATGAAAAGTGCCAGCACTGAAAGCTGTTGCTAGCCAGCACCCTTCCTTGGAAGCGCTTTTGTAGCCCTTAGAACACTGGGGCTCTGGGCTTCTCTAGCCACCTAATCTTCTGCTCATCCTCTCGCGCACTCTAAAGAGAGCTCAGGTGAGAAATTGCAAACGTCGAGCAATTGCTCAGAGATGAAAAGTGCCAGCACTGAAAGCTGTTGCTAGCCAGCACCCTTCCTTGGAAGCGCTTTCACAGGCGCAGCAACACTGGGGCTTTGCGCTTCTCTAGCCACCAAACGTCACGGTCCTTCTCTTTCCGTCTCGTAGACACGAGCTGAGAAATTGCAAACGTCGAGCAATTGCTCAGAGATGAAAAGTGCCAGCACTGAAAGCTGTTGCTAGCCAGCACCCTTCCTTGGAAGCGCTTTTGTAGGCCTAAGAAGACTGGGGCTCTGGGCTTCTCTAGCCACCTCATCTTCTGCTCATCCTCTCGCGCACTCTAAAGAGAGCTCAGGTAAGAAATTGCAAACGTCGAGCAATTGCTCAGAGATGAAAAGTGCCAGCACTGAAAGCTGTTGCTAGCCAGCACCCTTCCTTGGAAGCGCTTTCACAGGCGCAGTAACACTGGGGCTTTGCGCTTCTCTAGCCACCAAACGTCACGTTCACTATCTCTCCGTCTCGTAGACATGAGCTGAGAAATTGCAAACGTCGAGCAATTGCTCAGAGATGAAAAGTGCCAGCACTGAAAGCTGTTGCTAGCCAGCCCCCTTCCTTGGAAGCGCTTTTGTAGCCCTAAGCACACTGGGGCTCTGGGCTTCTCTAGCCACCTCATCTTCTGCTCATCCTCTCGCGCACTCTAAAGAGAGCTCAGGTGAGAAATTGCAAACGTCGAGCAATTGCTCAGAGATGAAAAGTGCCAGCACTGAAAGCTGTTGCTAGCCAGCACCCTTCCTTGGAAGCGCTTTTGTAGTCCTAAGAACACTGGGGCTCTGGGCTTCTCTAGCCACCAAACGTCACGGTCACTATCTCTCCGTCTCGTAGACACGAGCTGAGAAATTGCAAACGTCGATCAATTGCTCAGAGATGAAAAGTGCCAGCACTGGAAGCTGTTGCTAGCCAGCCCCCTTCCTTGGAAGCGCTTTTGTAGGCCTAAGAACACTGGGGCTCTGGGCTTCTCTAGCCACCTCATCTTCTGCTCATCCTCTCGCGCACTCTAAAGAGAGCTCAGGTGAGAAATTGCAAACGTCGAGCAATTGCTCAGAGATGAAAAGTGCCAGCACTGAAAGCTGTTGCTAGCCAGCACCCTTCCTTGGAAGTGCTTTCACAGGCGCAGTAACACTGGGGCTTTGTGCTTCTCTAGCCACCAAATGTCACGGTCACTATCTCTCCGTCTCGTAGACACGAGCTGAGAAATTGCAAACGTCGAGCAATTGCTCAGAGATGAAAAGTGCCAGCACTGAAAGCTGTTGCTAGCCAGCACCCTTCCTTGGAAGCGCTTTCACAGGCGCTGTAACACTGGGGCTTTGCGCTTCTCTACCCACCAAACGCCACGGTCCTTCTCTTTCCGTCTCGTAGACACGAGCTGAGAAATTGCAAACGTCGAGCAATTGCTCAGAGATGAAAAGTGCCAGCACTGAAAGCTGTTGCTAGCCAGCACCCTTCCTTGGAAGCGCTTTTGTAGGCCTAAGAACACTGGGGCTCTGGGCTTCTCTAGCCACCTCATCTTCTGCTCATCCTCTCGCGCACTCTAAAGAGAGCTCAGGTGAGAAATTGCAAACGTCGAGCAATTGCTCAGAGATGAAAAGTGCCAGCACTGAAAGCTGTTGCTAGCCAGCACCCTTCCTTGGAAGCGCTTTCACAGGCGCTGTAACACTGGGGCTTTGCGCTTCTCTAGCCACCAAACGTCACGGTCCTTCTCTTTCCGTCTCGTAGACACGAGCTGAGAAATTGCAAACGTCGAGCAATTGCTCAGAGATGAAAAGTGCCAGCACTGAAAGCTGTTGCTAGCCAGCCCCCTTCCTTGGAAGCGCTTTTGTAGGCCTAAGAACACTGGGGCTCTGGGCTTCTCTAGCCACCTCATCTTCTGCTCATCCTCTCGCGCACTCTAAAGAGAGCTCAGGTGAGAAATTGCAAACGTCGAGCAATTGCTCAGAGATGAAAAGTGCCAGCACTGAAAGCTCTTGCTAGCCAGCACCCTTCCTTGGAAGCGCTTTTGTAGTCCTAAGAACACTGGGGCTCTGGGCTTCTCTACCCACCAAACGTCAAGGTCACTATCTCTCCGTCTCGTAGACACGAGCTGAGAAATTGCAAAAGTCGAGCAATCGCTCAGAGATGAAAAGTGCCAGCACTGGAAGCTGTTGCTAGCCAGCACCCTTCCTTGGAAGCGCTTTTGTAGGCCTAAGAACACTGGGGCTCTGGGCTTCTCTAGCCACCTCATCTTCTGCTCATCCTCTCGCGCACTCTAAAGAGAGCTCAGGTGAGAAATTGCAAACGTCGAGCAATTGCTCAGAGATGAAAAGTGCCAGCACTGAAAGCTGTTGCTAGCCAGCACCCTTCCTTGGAAGCGCTTTCACAGGCGCAGTAACACTGGGGCTTTGCGCTTCTCTAGCCACCAAACGTCACGGTCCTTCTCTTTCCGTCTCGTAGACACGAGCTGAGAAATTGCAAACGTCGAGCAATTGCTCAGAGATGAAAAGTGCCAGCACTGAAAGCTGTTGCTAGCCAGCACCCTTCCTTGGAAGCGCTTTTGTAGGCCTAAGAACACTGGGGCTCTGGGCTTCTCTAGCCACCTCATCTTCCGCTCATCCTCTCGCGCACTCTGAAGAGAGCTCAGGTGAGAAATTGCAAACGTCGAGCAATTGCTCAGAGATGAAAAGTGCCAGCACTGAAAGCTGTTGCTAGCCAGCACCCTTCCTTGGAAGCGCTTTTGTAGTCCTAAGAACACTGGGGCTCTGGGCTTCTCTAGCCACCAAACGTCACGGTCACTATCTCTCCGTCTCGTAGACACGAGCTGAGAAATTGCAAACGTCGATCAATTGCTCAGAGATGAAAAGTGCCAGCACTGGAAGCTGTTGCTAGCCAGCCCCCTTCCTTGGAAGCGCTTTTGTAGGCCTAAGAACACTGGGGCTCTGGGCTTCTCTAGCCACCTCATCTTCTGCTCATCCTCTCGCGCACTCTAAAGAGAGCTCAGGTGAGAAATTGCAAACGTCGAGCAATTGCTCAGAGATGAAAAGTGCCAGCACTGAAAGCTGTTGCTAGCCAGCACCCTTCCTTGGAAGCGCTTTCACAGGCGCAGTAACACTGGGGCTTTGCGCTTCTCTACCCACCAAACATCACGGTCCTTCTCTTTCCGTCTCGTAGACACGAGCTGAGAAATTGCAAACGTCGAGCAATTGCTCAGAGATGAAAAGTGCCAGCACTGAAAGCTGTTGCTAGCCAGCACCCTTCCTTGGAAGCACTTTCACAGGCGCAGCAACACTGGGGCTTTGCGCTTCTCTACCCACCAAACGTCACGGTCCTTCTCTTTCCGCCTCATAGACACGAGCTGAGAAATTGCAAACGTCGAGCAATTGCTCAGAGATGAAAAGTGCCAGCACTGAAAGCTGTTGCTAGCCAGCACCCTTCCTTGGAAGCGCTTTTGTAGGCCTAAGAACACTGGGGCTCTGGGCTTCTCTAGCCACCTCATCTTCCGCTCATCCTCTCGCGCACTCTGAAGAGAGCTCAGGTGAGAAATTGCAAACGTCGAGCAATTGCTCAGAGATGAAAAGTGCCAGCACTGAAAGCTGTTGCTAGCCAGCACCCTTCCTTGGAAGCGCTTTTGTAGTCCTAAGAACACTGGGGCTCTGGGCTTCTCTAGCCACCAAACGTCACGGTCACTATCTCTCCGTCTCGTAGACACGAGCTGAGAAATTGCAAACGTCGATCAATTGCTCAGAGATGAAAAGTGCCAGCACTGGAAGCTGTTGCTAGCCAGCCCCCTTCCTTGGAAGCGCTTTTGTAGGCCTAAGAACACTGGGGCTCTGGGCTTCTCTAGCCACCTCATCTTCTGCTCATCCTCTCGCGCACTCTAAAGAGAGCTCAGGTGAGAAATTGCAAACGTCGAGCAATTGCTCAGAGATGAAAAGTGCCAGCACTGAAAGCTGTTGCTAGCCAGCACCCTTCCTTGGAAGTGCTTTCACAGGCGCAGTAACACTGGGGCTTTGTGCTTCTCTAGCCACCAAATGTCACGGTCACTATCTCTCCGTCTCGTAGACACGAGCTGAGAAATTGCAAACGTCGAGCAATTGCTCAGAGATGAAAAGTGCCAGCACTGAAAGCTGTTGCTAGCCAGCACCCTTCCTTGGAAGCGCTTTCACAGGCGCTGTAACACTGGGGCTTTGCGCTTCTCTACCCACCAAACGCCACGGTCCTTCTCTTTCCGTCTCGTAGACACGAGCTGAGAAATTGCAAACGTCGAGCAATTGCTCAGAGATGAAAAGTGCCAGCACTGAAAGCTGTTGCTAGCCAGCACCCTTCCTTGGAAGCGCTTTTGTAGGCCTAAGAACACTGGGGCTCTGGGCTTCTCTAGCCACCTCATCTTCTGCTCATCCTCTCGCGCACTCTAAAGAGAGCTCAGGTGAGAAATTGCAAACGTCGAGCAATTGCTCAGAGATGAAAAGTGCCAGCACTGAAAGCTGTTGCTAGCCAGCACCCTTCCTTGGAAGCGCTTTCACAGGCGCTGTAACACTGGGGCTTTGCGCTTCTCTAGCCACCAAACGTCACGGTCCTTCTCTTTCCGTCTCGTAGACACGAGCTGAGAAATTGCAAACGTCGAGCAATTGCTCAGAGATGAAAAGTGCCAGCACTGAAAGCTGTTGCTAGCCAGCCCCCTTCCTTGGAAGCGCTTTTGTAGGCCTAAGAACACTGGGGCTCTGGGCTTCTCTAGCCACCTCATCTTCTGCTCATCCTCTCGCGCACTCTAAAGAGAGCTCAGGTGAGAAATTGCAAACGTCGAGCAATTGCTCAGAGATGAAAAGTGCCAGCACTGAAAGCTGTTGCTAGCCAGCACCCTTCCTTGGAAGCGCTTTTGTAGTCCTAAGAACACTGGGGCTCTGGGCTTCTCTACCCACCAAACGTCAAGGTCACTATCTCTCCGTCTCGTAGACACGAGCTGAGAAATTGCAAAAGTCGAGCAATCGCTCAGAGATGAAAAGTGCCAGCACTGGAAGCTGTTGCTAGCCAGCACCCTTCCTTGGAAGCGCTTTTGTAGGCCTAAGAACACTGGGGCTCTGGGCTTCTCTAGCCACCTCATCTTCTGCTCATCCTCTCGCGCACTCTAAAGAGAGCTCAGGTGAGAAATTGCAAACGTCGAGCAATTGCTCAGAGATGAAAAGTGCCAGCACTGAAAGCTGTTGCTAGCCAGCACCCTTCCTTGGAAGCGCTTTCACAGGCGCAGTAACACTGGGGCTTTGCGCTTCTCTAGCCACCAAACGTCACGGTCCTTCTCTTTCCGTCTCGTAGACACGAGCTGAGAAATTGCAAACGTCGAGCAATTGCTCAGAGATGAAAAGTGCCAGCACTGAAAGCTGTTGCTAGCCAGCACCCTTCCTTGGAAGCGCTTTTGTAGGCCTAAGAACACTGGGGCTCTGGGCTTCTCTAGCCACCTCATCTTCCGCTCATCCTCTCGCGCACTCTAAAGAGAGCTCAGGTGAGAAATTGCAAACGTCGAGCAATTGCTCAGAGATGAAAAGTGCCAGCACTGAAAGCTGTTGCTAGCCAGCACCCTTCCTTGGAAGCGCTTTTGTAGTCCTAAGAACACTGGGGATCTGGGCTTCTCTAGCCACCAAACGTCACGGTCACTATCTCTCCGTCTCGTAGACACGAGCTGAGAAATTGCAAACGTCGATCAATTGCTCAGAGATGAAAAGTGCCAGCACTGGAAGCTGTTGCTAGCCAGCACCCTTCCTTGGAAGCGCTTTTGTAGCCCTAAGAACACTGGGGCTCTGGCCTTCTCTAGCCACCTCATCTTCTGCTCATCCTCTCGCGCACTCTAAAGAGAGCTCAGGTGAGAAATTGCAAACGTCGAGCAATTGCTCAGAGATGAAAAGTGCCAGCACTGAAAGCTCTTGCTAGCCAGCAGCCTTCCTTGGAAGCGCTTTCACAGGCGCAGTAACACTGGGGCTTTGCGCTTCTCTACCCACCAAACGTCACGGTCCTTCTCTTTCCGTCTCGTAGACACGAGGTGAGAAATTGCAAACGTCGAGCAATTGCTCAGAGATGAAAAGTGCCAGCACTGAAAGCTGTTGCTAGCCAGCACCCTTCCTTGGAAGCGCTTTCACAGGCACAGTAACACTGGGGCTTTGCGCTTCTCTACCCACCAAACGTCACGGTCCTTCTCTTTCCGTCTCGTAGACACGAGCTGAGAAATTGCAAACGTCGAGCAATTGCTCAGAGATGAAAAGTGCCAGCACTGAAAGCTCTTGCTAGCCAGCACCCTTCCTTGGAAGCGCTTTTGTAGGCCTAAGAACACTGGGGCTCTGGGCTTCTCTAGCCACCTCATCTTCTGCTCATCCTCTCGCGCACTCTAAAGAGAGCTCAGGTGACAAATTGCAAACGTCCAGCAATTGCTCAGAGATGAAAAGTGCCAGCACTGAAAGCTGTTGCTAGCCAGCACCCTTCCTTGGAAGCGCTTTCACAGGCGCAGTAACACTGGGGCTTTGCGCTTCTCTAGCCACCAAACGTCACGGTCCTTCTCTTTCCGTCTCGTAGACACGAGCTGAGAAATTGCAAACGTCGAGCAATTGCTCAGAGATGAAAAGTGCCAGCACTGAAAGCTCTTGCTAGCCAGCACCCTTCCTTGGAAGCGCTTTTGTAGGCCTAAGAACACTGGGGCTCTGGGCTTCTCTAGCCACCTAATCTTCTGCTCATCCTCTCGCGCACTCTAAAGAGAGCTCAGGTGAGAAATTGCAAACGTCGAGCAATTGCTCAGAGATGAAAAGTGCCAGCACTGAAAGCTGTTGCTAGCCCGCACCCTTCCTTGGAAGCGCTTTCACAGGCGCAGCAACACTGGGGCTTTGCGCTTCTCTAGCCACCAAACGTCACGGTCCTTCTCTTTCCGTCTCGTAGACACGAGCTGAGAAATTGCAAACGTCGATCAATTGCTCAGAGATGAAAAGTGCCAGCACTGAAAGCTGTTGCTAGCCAGCACCCTTCCTTGGAAGCGCTTTTGTAGGCCTAAGAACACTGGGGCTCTGGGCTTCTCTAGCCACCTCATCTTCTGCTCATCCTCTCGCGCACTCTAAAGAGAGCTCAGGTGACAAATTGCAAACGTCCAGCAATTGCTCAGAGATGAAAAGTGCCAGCACTGAAAGCTGTTGCTAGCCAGCACCCTTCCTTGGAAGCGCTTTCACAGGCGCAGTAACACTGGGGCTTTGCGCTTCTCTAGCCACCAAACGTCACGGTCCTTCTCTTTCCGTCTCGTAGACACGAGCTGAGAAATTGCAAACGTCGAGCAATTGCTCAGAGATGAAAAGTGCCAGCACTGAAAGCTCTTGCTAGCCAGCACCCTTCCTTGGAAGCGCTTTTGTAGGCCTAAGAACACTGGGGCTCTGGGCTTCTCTAGCCACCTAATCTTCTGCTCATCCTCTCGCGCACTCTAAAGAGAGCTCAGGTGAGAAATTGCAAACGTCGAGCAATTGCTCAGAGATGAAAAGTGCCAGCACTGAAAGCTGTTGCTAGCCCGCACCCTTCCTTGGAAGCGCTTTCACAGGCGCAGCAACACTGGGGCTTTGCGCTTCTCTACCCACCAAACGTCACGGTCCTTCTCTTTCCGTCTCGTAGACACGAGCTGAGAAATTGCAAACGTCGAGCAATTGCTCAGAGATGAAAAGTGCCAGCACTGAAAGCTGTTGCTAGCCAGCACCCTTCCTTGAAAGCGCTTTTGTAGGCCTAAGAACAGTGGGGCTCTGGGCTTCTCTAGCCACCTCATCTTCTGCTCATCCTCTCGCGCACTCTAAAGAGAGCTCAGGTGAGAAATTGCAAACGTCGAGCAATTGCTCAGAGATGAAAAGTGCCAGCACTGAAAGCTGTTGCTAGCCAGCACCCTTCCTTGGAAGCGCTTTCACAGGCACAGTAACACTGGGGCTTTGCGCTTCTCTACCCACCAAACGTCACGGTCACTATCTCTCCGTCTCGTAGACACGAGCTGAGAAATTGCAAACGTCGAGCAATTGCTCAGAGATGAAAAGTGCCAGCACTGAAAGCTGTTGCTAGCCAGCACCCTTCCTTGGAAGCGCTTTCACAGGCGCAGTAACACTGGGGCTTTGCGCTTCTCTACCCACCAAACGTCACGGTCCTTCTCTTTCCGTCTCGTAGACACGAGCTGAGAAATTGCAAACGTCGAGCAATTGCTCAGAGATGAAAAGTGCCAGCACTGAAAGCTGTTGCTAGCCAGCACCCTTCCTTGGAAGCGCTTTTGTAGGCCTAAGAACACTGGGGCTCTGGGCTTCTCTAGCCACCTCATCTTCTGCTCATCCTCTCGCGCACTCTAAAGAGAGCTCAGCTGAGAAATTGCAAACGTCGAGCAATTGCTCAGAGATGAAAAGTGCCAGCACTGAAAGCTGTTGCTAGCCAGCACCCTTCCTTGGAAGCCCTTTTGTAGGCCTAAGAACACTGGGGCTCTGGGCTTCTCTAGCCACCTCATCTTCTGCTCATCCTCTCGTGCACTCTAAAGAGAGCTCAGGTGAGAAATTGCAAACGTCGAGCAATTGCTCAGAGATGAAAAGTGCCAGCACTGAAAGTTGTTGCTAGCCAGCACCCTTCCTTGGAAGCGCTTTCACAGGCGCAGTAACACTGGGGCTTTGCGCTTCTCTAGCCACCAAACGTCACGGTCCTTCTCTTTCCGTCTCGTAGACACGAGCTGAGAAATTGCAAACGTCGAGCAATTGCTCAGAGATGAAAAGTGCCAGCACTGAAAGCTGTTGCTAGCCAGCACCCTTCCTTGGAAGCGCTTTTGTAGCCCTAAGCACACTGGGGCTCTGGGCTTCTCTAGCCACCTCATCTTCTGCTCATCCTCTCGCGCACTCTAAAGAGAGCTCAGGTGAGAAATTGCAAACGTCGAGCAATTGCTCAGAGATGAAAAGTGCCAGCACTGAAAGCTGTTGCTAGCCAGCACCCTTCCTTGGAAGCCCTTTTGTAGGCCTAAGAACACTGGGGCTCTGGGCTTCTCTAGCCACCTAATCTTCTGCTCATCCTCTCGCGCACTCTAAAGAGAGCTCAGGGGAGAAATTGCAAACGTCGAGCAATTGCTCAGAGATGAAAAGTGCCAGCACTGAAAGCTGTTGCTAGCCAGCACCCTTCCTTGGAAGCGCTTTCACAGGCGCAGTAACACTGGGGCTTTGCGCTTCTCTACCCACCAAACGTCACGGTCCTTCTCTTTCCGTCTCGTAGACACGAGCTGAGAAATTGCAAACGTCGAGCAATTGCTCAGAGAGGAAAAGTGCCAGCACTGAAAGCTGTTGCTAGCCAGCACCCTTCCTTGGAAGCGCTTTTGTAGGCCTAAGAACACTGGGGCTCTGGGCTTCTCTAGCCACCTCATCTTCTGCTCATCCTCTCGCGCACTCTAAAGAGAGCTCAGGTGAGAAATTGCAAACGTCGAGCAATTGCTCAGAGATGAAAAGTGCCAGCACTGAAAGCTGTTGCTAGCCAGCACCCTTCCTTGGAAGCGCTTTCACAGGCGCAGTAACACTGGGGCTTTGCGCTTCTCTACCCACCAAACGTCACGGTCCTTCTCTTTCCGTCTCGTAGACACGAGCTGAGAAATTGCAAACGTCGAGCAATTGCTCAGAGATGAAAAGTGCCAGCACTGAAAGCTCTTGCTAGCCAGCCCCCTTCCTTGGAAGCGCTTTTGTAGGCCTAAGCACACTGGGGCTCTGGGCTTCTCTAGCCACCTAATCTTCTGCTCATCCTCTCGCGCACTCTAAAGAGAGCTCAGGTGAGAAATTGCAAACGTCGAGCAATTGCTCAGAGATGAAAAGTGCCAGCACTGGAAGCTGTTGCTAGCCAGCACCCTTCCTTGGAAGCGCTTTTGTAGGCCTAAGAACACTGGGGCTCTGGGCTTCTCTAGCCACCTCATCTTCTGCTCATCCTCTCGCGCACTCTAAAGAGAGCTCAGGTGAGAAATTGCAAACGTCGAGCAATTGCTCAGAGATGAAAAGTGCCAGCACTGAAAGCTGTTGCTAGCCAGCACCCTTCCTTGGAAGCGCTTTCACAGGCGCAGTAACACTGGGGCTTTGCGCTTCTCTACCCACCAAACGTCACGGTCCTTCTCTTTCCGTCTCGTAGACACGAGCTGAGAAATTGCAAACGTCGAGCAATTGCTCAGAGATGAAAAGTGCCAGCACTGAAAGCTGTTGCTAGCCAGCACCCTTCCTTGGAAGCGCTTTTGTAGGCCTAAGAACAGTGGGGCTCTGGGCTTCTCTAGCCACCTCATCTTCTGCTCATCCTCTCGCGCACTCTAAAGAGAGCTCAGGTGAGAAATTGCAAACGTCGAGCAATTGCTCAGAGATGAAAAGTGCCAGCACTGAAAGCTGTTGCTAGCCAGCCCCCTTCCTTGGAAGCGCTTTTGTAGGCCTAAGAACACTGGGGCTCTGGGCTTCTCTAGCCACCTCATCTTCCGCTCATCCTCTCGCGCACTCTAAAGAGAGCTCAGGTGAGAAATTGCAAACGTCGAGCAATTGCTCAGAGATGAAAAGTGCCAGCACTGAAAGCTGTTGCTAGCCAGCACCCTTCCTTGGAAGCGCTTTTGTAGTCCTAAGAACACTGGGGCTCTGGGCTTCTCTAGCCACCAAACGTCACGGTCACTATCTCTCCGTCTCGTAGACACGAGCTGAGAAATTGCAAACGTCGATCAATTGCTCAGAGATGAAAAGTGCCAGCACTGGAAGCTGTTGCTAGCCAGCACCCTTCCTTGGAAGCGCTTTTGTAGGCCTAAGAACACTGGGGCTCTGGGCTTCTCTAGCCACCTCATCTTCTGCTCATCCTCTCGCGCACTCTAAAGAGAGCTCAGGTGAGAAATTGCAAACGTCGAGCAATTGCTCAGAGATGAAAAGTGCCAGCACTGAAAGCTGTTGCTAGCCAGCACCCTTCCTTGGAAGCGCTTTCACAGGCGCAGTAACACTGGGGCTTTGCGCTTCTCTACCCACCAAACGTCACGGTCCTTCTCTTTCCGTCTCGTAGACACGAGGTGAGAAATTGCAAACGTCGAGCAATTGCTCAGAGATGAAAAGTGCCAGCACTGAAAGCTGTTGCTAGCCAGCACCCTTCCTTGGAAGCGCTTTCACAGGCGCAGTAACACTGGGGCTTTGTGCTTCTCTAGCCACCAAATGTCACGGTCACTATCTCTCCGTCTTGTAGACACGAGCTGAGAAATTGCAAACGTCGAGCAATTGCTCAGAGATGAAAAGTGCCAGCACTGAAAGCTGTTGCTAGCCAGCACCCTTCCTTGGAAGCGCTTTCACAGGCACAGTAACACTGGGGCTTTGCGCTTCTCTACCCACCAAACGTCACGGTCCTTCTCTTTCCGTCTCGTAGACACGAGCTGAGAAATTGCAAACGTCGAGCAATTGCTCAGAGATGAAAAGTGCCAGCACTGAAAGCTGTTGCTAGCCAGCACCCTTCCTTGGAAGCGCTTTTGTAGGCCTAAGAACACTGGGGCTCTGGGCTTCTCTAGCCACCTCATCTTCTGCTCATCCTCTCGCGCACTCTAAAGAGAGCTCAGGTGACAAATTGCAAACGTCCAGCAATTGCTCAGAGATGAAAAGTGCCAGCACTGAAAGCTGTTGCTAGCCAGCACCCTTCCTTGGAAGCGCTTTCACAGGCGCAGTAACACTGGGGCTTTGCGCTTCTCTAGCCACCAAACGTCACGGTCCTTCTCTTTCCGTCTCGTAGACACGAGCTGAGAAATTGCAAACGTCGAGCAATTGCTCAGAGATGAAAAGTGCCAGCACTGAAAGCTCTTGCTAGCCAGCACCCTTCCTTGGAAGCGCTTTTGTAGGCCTAAGAACACTGGGGCTCTGGGCTTCTCTAGCCACCTCATCTTCTGCTCATCCTCTCGCGCACTCTAAAGAGAGCTCAGGTGAGAAATTGCAAACGTCGAGCAATTGCTCAGAGATGAAAAGTGCCAGCACTGAAAGCTGTTGCTAGCCAGCACCCTTCCTTGGAAGCGCTTTCACAGGCGCAGTAACACTGGGGCTTTGCGCTTCTCTACCTACCAAACGTCACCGTCCTTCTCTTTCCGTCTCGTAGACACGAGCTGAGAAATTGCAAACGTCGAGCAATTGCTCAGAGATGAAAAGTGCCAGCACTGAAAGCTGTTGCTAGCCAGCACCCTTCCTTGGAAGCGCTTTTGTAGGCGTAAGCACACTGGGGCTCTGGGCTTCTTTAGCCACCTAATCTTCTGCTCATCCTCTCGCGCACTCTAAAGAGAGCTCAGGTGAGAAATTGCAAACGTCGAGCAATTGCTCAGAGAGGAAAAGTGCCAGCACTGAAAGCTGTTGCTAGCCAGCACCCTTCCTTGGAAGCGCTTTCACAGGCGCTGTAACACTGGGGCTTTGCGCTTCTCTACCCACCAAACGTCACGGTCACTATCTCTCCGTCTCGTAGACACGAGCTGAGAAATTGCAAACGTCGAGCAATTGCTCAGAGATGAAAAGTGCCAGCACTGAAAGCTGTTGCTAGCCAGCCCCCTTCCTTGGAAGCGCTTTTGTAGGCCTAAGAACACTGGGGCTCTGGGCTTCTTTAGCCACCTAATCTTCTGCTCATCCTCTCGCGCACTCTAAAGAGAGCTCAGGTGAGAAATTGTAAACGTTGAGCAATTGCTCAGAGAGGAAAAGTGCCAGCACTGAAAGCTGTTGCTAGCCAGCACCCTTCCTTGGAAGCGCTTTTGTAGGCCTAAGAACACTGGGGCTCTGGGCTTCTCTAGCCACCTAATCTTCTGCTCATCCTCTCGCGCACTCTGAAGAGAGCTCAGGTGAGAAATTGCAAACGTCGAGCAATTGCTCAGAGATGAAAAGTGCCAGCACTGAAAGCTGTTGCTAGCCAGCACCCTTCCTTGGAAGCGCTTTCACAGGCGCAGTAACACTGGGGCTTTGCGCTTCTCTACCCACCAAACGTCACGGTCCTTCTCTTTCCGTCTCGTAGACACGAGCTGAGAAATTGCAAACGTCGAGCAATTGCTCAGAGATGAAAAGTGCCAGCACTGAAAGCTGTTGCTAGCCAGCACCCTTCCTTGGAAGCGCTTTTGTAGGCCTAAGAACACTGGGGCTCTGGGCTTCTCTAGCCACCTCATCTTCTGCTCATCCTCTCGCGCACTCTAAAGAGAGCTCAGCTGAGAAATTGCAAACGTCGAGCAATTGCTCAGAGATGAAAAGTGCCAGCACTGAAAGCTGTTGCTAGCCAGCACCCTTCCTTGGAAGCCCTTTTGTAGGCCTAAGAACACTGGGGCTCTGGGCTTCTCTAGCCACCTCATCTTCTGCTCATCCTCTCGTGCACTCTAAAGAGAGCTCAGGTGAGAAATTGCAAACGTCGAGCAATTGCTCAGAGATGAAAAGTGCCAGCACTGAAAGTTGTTGCTAGCCAGCACCCTTCCTTGGAAGCGCTTTCACAGGCACAGTAACACTGGGGCTTTGCGCTTCTCTAGCCACCAAACGTCACGGTCCTTCTCTTTCCGTCTCGTAGACACGAGCTGAGAAATTGCAAACGTCGAGCAATTGCTCAGAGATGAAAAGTGCCAGCACTGAAAGCTGTTGCTAGCCAGCACCCTTCCTTGGAAGCGCTTTTGTAGGCCTAAGCACACTGGGGCTCTGGGCTTCTCTAGCCACCTCATCTTCTGCTCATCCTCTCGCGCACTCTAAAGAGAGCTCAGGTGAGAAATTGCAAACGTCGAGCAATTGCTCAGAGATGAAAAGTGCCAGCACTGAAAGCTGTTGCTAGCCAGCACCCTTCCTTGGAAGCGCTTTTGTAGGCCTAAGAACACTGGGGCTCTGGGCTTCTCTAGCCACCTAATCTTCTGCTCATCCTCTCGCGCACTCTAAAGAGAGCTCAGGGGAGAAATTGCAAACGTCGAGCAATTGCTCAGAGATGAAAAGTGCCAGCACTGAAAGCTGTTGCTAGCCAGCACCCTTCCTTGGAAGCCCTTTTGTAGGCCTAAGAACACTGGGGCTCTGGGCTTCTCTAGCCACCTAATCTTCTGCTCATCCTCTCGCGCACTCTAAAGAGAGCTCAGGGGAGAAATTGCAAACGTCGAGCAATTGCTCAGAGATGAAAAGTGCCAGCACTGAAAGCTGTTGCTAGCCAGCACCCTTCCTTGGAAGCGCTTTCACAGGCGCAGTAACACTGGGGCTTTGCGCTTCTCTACCCACCAAACGTCACGGTCCTTCTCTTTCCGTCTCGTAGACACGAGCTGAGAAATTGCAAACGTCGAGCAATTGCTCAGAGAGGAAAAGTGCCAGCACTGAAAGCTGTTGCTAGCCAGCCCCCTTCCTTGGAAGCGCTTTTGTAGGCCTAAGAACACTGGGGCTCTGGGCTTCTCTAGCCACCTCATCTTCTGCTCATCCTCTCGCGCACTCTAAAGAGAGCTCAGGTGAGAAATTGCAAACGTCGAGCAATTGCTCAGAGATGAAAAGTGCCAGCACTGAAAGCTGTTGCTAGCCAGCACCCTTCCTTGGAAGCGCTTTCACAGGCGCAGTAACACTGGGGCTTTGCGCTTCTCTACCCACCAAACGTCACGGTCCTTCTCTTTCCGTCTCGTAGACACGAGCTGAGAAATTGCAAACGTCGAGCAATTGCTCAGAGATGAAAAGTGCCAGCACTGAAAGCTCTTGCTAGCCAGCCCCCTTCCTTGGAAGCGCTTTTGTAGGCCTAAGCACACTGGGGCTCTGGGCTTCTCTAGCCACCTAATCTTCTGCTCATCCTCTCGCGCACTCTAAAGAGAGCTCAGGTGAGAAATTGCAAACGTCGAGCAATTGCTCAGAGATGAAAAGTGCCAGCACTGGAAGCTGTTGCTAGCCAGCACCCTTCCTTGGAAGCGCTTTTGTAGGCCTAAGAACACTGGGGCTCTGGGCTTCTCTAGCCACCTCATCTTCTGCTCATCCTCTCGCGCACTCTAAAGAGAGCTCAGGTGAGAAATTGCAAACGTCGAGCAATTGCTCAGAGATGAAAAGTGCCAGCACTGAAAGCTGTTGCTAGCCAGCACCCTTCCTTGGAAGCGCTTTCACAGGCGCAGTAACACTGGGGCTTTGCGCTTCTCTAGCCACCAAACGTCACGGTCCTTCTCTTTCCGTCTCGTAGACACGAGCTGAGAAATTGCAAACGTCGAGCAATTGCTCAGAGATGAAAAGTGCCAGCACTGAAAGCTGTTGCTAGCCAGCACCCTTCCTTGGAAGCGCTTTTGTAGGCCTAAGAACACTGGGGCTCTGGGCTTCTCTAGCCACCTCATCTTCTGCTCGTCCTCTCGCGCACTCTAAAGAGAGCTCAGGTGAGAAATTGCAAACGTCCAGCAATTGCTCAGAGATGAAAAGTGCCAGCACTGAAAGCTGTTGCTAGCCAGCACCCTTCCTTGGAAGCGCTTTCACAGGCGCAGTAACACTGGGGCTTTGCGCTTCTCTACCCACCAAACGTCACGGTCACTATCTCTCCGTCTCGTAGACACGAGCTGAGAAATTGCAAACGTCGAGCAATTGCTCAGAGATGAAAAGTGCCAGCACTGAAAGCTGTTGCTAGCCAGCACCCTTCCTTGGAAGCGCTTTTGTAGGCCTAAGCACACTGGGGCTCTGGGCTTCTCTAGCCACCTCATCTTCTGCTCATCCTCTCGCGCACTCTAAAGAGAGCTCAGGTGAGAAATTGCAAACGTCGAGCAATTGCTCAGAGATGAAAAGTGCCAGCACTGAAAGCTGTTGCTAGCCAGCACCCTTCCTTGGAAGCGCTTTTGTAGTCCTAAGAACACTGGGGCTCTGGGCTTCTCTAGCCACCAAACGTCACGGTCACTATCTCTCCGTCTCGTAGACACGAGCTGAGAAATTGCAAACGTCGATCAATTGCTCAGAGATGAAAAGTGCCAGCACTGGAAGCTGTTGCTAGCCAGCACCCTTCCTTGGAAGCGCTTTTGTAGGCCTAAGAACACTGGGGCTCTGGGCTTCTCTAGCCACCTCATCTTCTGCTCATCCTCTCGCGCACTCTAAAGAGAGCTCAGGTGAGAAATTGCAAACGTCGATCAATTGCTCAGAGATGAAAAGTGCCAGCACTGAAAGCTGTTGCTAGCCAGCACCCTTCCTTGGAAGCGCTTTCACAGGCGCTGTAACACTGGGGCTTTGTGCTTCTCTAGCCACCAAACGTCACGGTCACTATCTCTCCGTCTCGTAGACACGAGCTGAGAAATTGCAAAAGTCGAGCAATTGCTCAGAGATGAAAAGTGCCAGCACTGAAAGCTGTTGCTAGCCAGCACCCTTCCTTGGAAGCGCTTTCACAGGCACTGTAACACTGGGGCTTTGCGCTTCTCTAGCCACCAAACGTCACGGTCCTTCTCTTTCCGTCTCGTAGACACGAGCTGAGAAATTGCAAACGTCGAGCAATTGCTCAGAGATGAAAAGTGCCAGCACTGAAAGCTGTTGCTAGCCAGCCCCCTTCCTTGGAAGCGCTTTTGTAGGCCTAAGAACACTGGGGCTCTGGGCTTCTCTAGCCACCTCATCTTCTGCTCATCCTCTCGCGCACTCTAAAGAGAGCTCAGGTGAGAAATTGCAAACGTCGAGCAATTGCTCAGAGATGAAAAGTGCCAGCACTGAAAGCTGTTGCTAGCCAGCACCCTTCCTTGGAAGCGCTTTCACAGGCGCAGTAACACTGGGGCTTTGCGCTTCTCTAGCCACCAAACGTCACGGTCCTTCTCTCTCCGTCTCGTAGACACGAGCTGAGAAATTGCAAACGTCGAGCAATTGCTCAGAGATGAAAAGTGCCAGCACTGAAAGCTCTTGCTAGCCAGCACCCTTCCTTGGAAGCGCTTTTGTAGGCCTAAGAACACTGGGGCTCTGGGCTTCTCTAGCCACCTCATCTTCTGCTCATCCTCTCGCGCACTCTAAAGAGAGCTCAGGTGAGAAATTGCAAACGTCCAGCAATTGCTCAGAGATGAAAAGTGCCAGCACTGAAAGCTGTTGCTAGCCAGCACCCTTCCTTGGAAGCGCTTTCACAGGCGCAGTAACACTGGGGCTTTGCGCTTCTCTACCCACCAAACGTCACGGTCCTTCTCTTTCCGTCTCGTAGACACGAGCTGAGAAATTGCAAACGTCGATCAATTGCTCAGAGATGAAAAGTGCCAGCACTGAAAGCTGTTGCTAGCCAGCACCCTTCCTTGGAAGCGCTTTTGTAGGCCTAAGAACACTGGGGCTCTGGGCTTCTCTAGACACCTAATCTTCTGCTCATCCTCTCGCGCACTCTAAAGAGAGCTCAGGTGAGAAATTGCAAACGTCCAGCAATTGCTCAGAGATGAAAAGTGCCAGCACTGAAAGCTGTTGCTAGCCAGCACCCTTCCTTGGAAGCGCTTTCACAGGCGCAGTAACACTGGGGCTTTGCGCTTCTCTACCCAACAAACGTCACGGTCACTATCTCTCCGTCTCGTAGACACGAGCTGAGAAATTGCAAACGTCGAGCAATTGCTCAGAGAGGAGAAGTGCCAGCACTGAAAGCTGTTGCTAGCCAGCCCCCTTCCTTGGAAGCGCTTTTGTAGGCCTAAGCACACTGGGGCTCTGGGCTTCTTTAGCCACCTAATCTTCTGCTCATCCTCTCGCGCACTCTAAAGAGAGCTCAGGTGAGAAATTGTAAACGTTGAGCAATTGCTCAGAGATGAAAAGTGCCAGCACTGAAAGCTGTTGCTAGCCAGCACCCTTCCTTGGAAGCGCTTTCACAGGCGCAGCAACACTGGGGCTTTGCGCTTCTCTACCCACCAAACGTCACGGTCCTTCTCTTTCCGTCTCGTAGACACGAGCTGAGAAATTGCAAACGTCGATCAATTGCTCAGAGATGAAAAGTGCCAGCACTGAAAGCTGTTGCTAGCCAGCACCCTTCCTTGGAAGCGCTTTTGTAGCCCTTAGAATACTGGGGCTCTGGGCTTCTCTAGCCACCTAATCTTCTGCTCATCCTCTCGCGCACTCTAAAGAGAGCTCAGGGGAGAAATTGCAAACGTCGAGCAATTGCTCAGAGATGAAAAGTGCCAGCACTGAAAGCTGTTGCTAGCCAGCACCCTTCCTTGGAAGCGCTTTTGTAGGCCTAAGAACACTGGGGCTCTGGGCTTCTCTAGCCACCTAATCTTCTGCTCATCCTCTCGCGCACTCTAAAGAGAGCTCAGGTGAGAAATTGCAAACGTCGAGCAATTGCTCAGAGATGAAAAGTGCCAGCACTGAAAGCTCTTGCTAGCCAGCACCCTTCCTTGGAAGCGCTTTCACAGGCGCAGTAACACTGGGGCTTTGCGCTTCTCTAGCCACCAAACGTCACGGTCACTATCTCTCCGTCTCGTAGACACGAGCTGAGAAATTGCAAACGTCGAGCAATTGCTCAGAGAGGAAAAGTGCCAGCACTGAAAGCTGTTGCTAGCCAGCCCCCTTCCTTGGAAGCGCTTTTGTAGGCCTAAGCACACTGGGGCTCTGGGCTTCTCTAGCCACCTAATCTTCTGCTCATCCTCTCGCGCACTCTAAAGAGAGCTCAGGTGAGAAATTGTTAACGTTGAGCAATTGCTCAGAGATGAAAAGTGCCAGCACTGAAAGCTGTTGCTAGCCAGCACCCTTCCTTGGAAGTGCTTTTGTAGGCCTAAGAACACTGGGGCTCTGGGCTTCTCTAGACACCTAATCTTCTGCTCATCCTTTCGTGTACTCTAAAGAGAGCTCAGCTGAGAAATTGCAAACGTCGAGCAATTGCTCAGAGATGAAAAGTGCCAGCACTGAAAGCTCTTGCTAGCCAGCACCCTTCCTTGGAAGCGCTTTCACAGGCGCTGTAACACTGGGTCTTTGCGCTTCTCAACCCACCAAACGTCACGGTCCTTCTCTTTCCGTCTCATAGACACGAGCTGAGAAATTGCAAACGTTGAGCAATTGCTCAGAGATGAAAAGTGCCAGCACTGAAAGCTGTTGCTAGCCAGCCCCCTTCCTTGGAAGCGCTTTTGTAGGCCTAAGAACACTGGGGCTCTGGGCTTCTCTAGCCACCTCATCTTCTGCTCATCCTCTCGCGCACTCTAAAGAGAGCTCAGGTGAGAAATTGCAAACGTCGAGCAATTGCTCAGAGATGAAAAGTGCCAGCACTGAAAGCTCTTGCTAGCCAGCCCCCTTCCTTGGAAGCGCTTTCACAGGCGCAGTAACACTGGGGCTTTGCGCTTCTCTACCCACCAAACGTCACGGTCCTTCCCTTTCCGTCTCGTAGACACGAGCTGAGAAATTGCAAACGTCGAGCAATTGCTCAGAGATGAAAAGTGCCAGCACTGAAAGCTGTTGCTAGCCAGCACCCTTCCTTGGAAGCGCTTTCACAGGCGCAGTAACACTGGGGCTTTGCGCTTCTCTAGCCACCAAACGTCACGGTCCTTCTCTTTCCGTCTCGTAGACACGAGCTGAGAAATTGCAAACGTCGAGCAATTGCTCAGAGATGAAAAGTGCCAGCACTGAAAGCTGTTGCTAGCCAGCACCCTTCCTTGGAAGCGCTTTTGTAGGCCTAAGAACACTGGGGCTCTGGGCTTCTCTAGACACCTAATCTTCTGCTCATCCTCTCGCGCACTCTAAAGAGAGCTCAGGTGAGAAATTGCAAACGTCCAGCAATTGCTCAGAGATGAAAAGTGCCAGCACTGAAAGCTGTTGCTAGCCAGCACCCTTCCTTGGAAGCGCTTTCACAGGCGCAGTAACACTGGGGCTTTGCGCTTCTCTACCCACCAAACGTCACGGTCACTATCTCTCCGTCTCGTAGACACGAGCTGAGAAATTGCAAACGTCGAGCAATTGCTCAGAGATGAAAAGTGCCAGCACTGAAAGCTGTTGCTAGCCAGCCCCCTTCCTTGGAAGCGCTTTTGTAGGCCTAAGAACACTGGGGCTCTGGGCTTCTCTAGCCACCTCATCTTCTGCTCATCCTCTCGCGCACTCTAAAGAGAGCTCAGGTGACAAATTGCAAACGTCCAGCAATTGCTCAGAGATGAAAAGTGCCAGCACTGAAAGCTGTTGCTAGCCAGCACCCTTCCTTGGAAGCGCTTTCACAGGCGCAGTAACACTGGGGCTTTGCGCTTCTCTAGCCACCAAACGTCACGGTCCTTCTCTTTCCGTCTCGTAGACACGAGCTGAGAAATTGCAAACGTCGAGCAATTGCTCAGAGATGAAAAGTGCCAGCACTGAAAGCTGTTGCTAGCCAGCCCCCTTCCTTGGAAGCGCTTTTGTAGGCCTAAGAACAGTGGGGCTCTGGGCTTCTCTAGCCACCTCATCTTCTGCTCATCCTCTCGCGCACTCTAAAGAGAGCTCAGGTGAGAAATTGCAAACGTCGAGCAATTGCTCAGAGGTGAAAAGTGCCAGCACTGAAAGCTGTTGCTAGCCAGCACCCTTCCTTGGAAGCGCTTTCACAGGCGCAGTAACACTGGGGCTTTGCGCTTCTCTACCCACCAAACGTCACGGTCCTTCCCTTTCCGTCTCGTAGACACGAGCTGAGAAATTGCAAACGTCGAGCAATTGCTCAGAGATGAAAAGTGCCAGCACTGAAAGCTGTTGCTAGCCAGCACCCTTCCTTGGAAGCGCTTTTGTAGGCCTAAGAACACTGGGGCTCTGGGCTTCTCTAGCCACCTCATCTTCTGCTCATCCTCTCGCGCACTCTAAAGAGAGCTCAGGTGAGAAATTGCAAACGTCCAGCAATTGCTCAGAGATGAAAAGTGCCAGCACTGAAAGCTGTTGCTAGCCAGCACCCTTCCTTGGAAGCGCTTTTGTAGGCCTAAGAACAGTGGGGCTCTGGGCTTCTCTAGCCACCAAACGTCACGGTCACTATCTCTCCGTCTCGTAGACACGAGCTGAGAAATTGCAAACGTCGATCAATTGCTCAGAGATGAAAAGTGCCAGCACTGGAAGCTGTTGCTAGCCAGCACCCTTCCTTGGAAGCCCTTTTGTAGGCCTAAGAACACTGGGGCTCTGGGCTTCTCTAGCCACCTCATCTTCTGCTCATCCTCTCGCGCACTCTAAAGAGAGGTCAGGTGAGAAATTGCAAACGTCGAGCAATTGCTCAGAGATGAAAAGTGCCAGCACTGAAAGCTCTTGCTAGCCAGCACCCTTCCTTGGAAGCACTTTCACAGGCGCAGCAACACTGGGGCTTTGTGCTTCTCTACCCACCAAACGTCACGGCCCTTCTCTTTCCGTCTCGTAGACACGAGGTGAGAAATTGCAAACGTCCAGCAATTGCTCAGAGATGAAAAGTGCCAGCACTGAAAGCTGTTGCTAGCCAGCACACTTCCTTGGAAGCGCTTTCACAGGCGCAGTAACACTGGGGCTTTGTGCTTCTCTAGCCACCAAATGTCACGGTCACTATCTCTCCGTCTCGTAGACACGAGCTGAGAAATTGCAAACGTCGAGCAATTGCTCAGAGATGAAAAGTGCCAGCACTGAAAGCTGTTGCTAGCCAGCACCCTTCCTTGGAAGCGCTTTCACAGGCGCTGTAACACTGGGGCTTTGCGCTTCTCTACCCACCAAACGTCACGTTCCTTCTCTTTCCGTCTCGTAGACACGAGCTGAGAAATTGCAAACGTCGATCAATTGCTCAGAGATGAAAAGTGCCAGCACTGAAAGCTGTTGCTAGCCAGCACCCTTCCTTGGAAGCGTTTTTGTAGGCCTAAGAACACTGGGGCTCTGGGCTTCTCTAGCCACCTCATCTTCTGCTCATCCTCTCGCGCACTCTAAAGAGAGCTCAGGTGAGAAATTGCAAACGTCGAGCAATTGCTCAGAGATGAAAAGTGCCAGCACTGAAAGCTGTTGCTAGCCAGCACCCTTCCTTGGAAGCGCTTTCACAGGCGCAGTAACACTGGGGCTTTGCGCTTCTCTAGCCACCAAACGTCACGGTCCTTCTCTTTCCGTCTCGTAGACACGAGCTGAGAAATTGCAAACGTTGAGCAATTGCTCAGAGATGAAAAGTGCCAGCACTGAAAGCTCTTGCTAGCCAGCACCCTTCCTTGGAAGCGCTTTTGTAGCCCTAAGCACACTGGGGCTCTGGGCTTCTCTAGCCACCTCATCTTCTGCTCATCCTCTCGCGCACTCTAAAGAGAGCTCAGGTGAGAAATTGCAAACGTCGAGCAATTGCTCAGAGATGAAAAGTGCCAGCACTGAAAGCTCTTGCTAGCCAGCACCCTTCCTTGGAAGCACTTTCACAGGCGCAGCAACACTGGGGCTTTGTGCTTCTCTAGCCACCAAATGTCACGGTCACTATCTCTCCGTCTCGTAGACACGAGCTGAGAAATTGCAAAAGTCGAGCAATTGCTCAGAGATGAAAAGTGCCAGCACTGAAAGCTGTTGCTAGCCAGCACCCTTCCTTGGAAGCGCTTTCACAGGCACTGTAACACTGGGGCTTTGCGCTTCTCTAGCCACCAAACGTCACGGTCCTTCTCTTTCCGTCTCGTAGACACGAGCTGAGAAATTGCAAACGTCGAGCAATTGCTCAGAGATGAAAAGTGCCAGCACTGAAAGCTGTTGCTAGCCAGCCCCCTTCCTTGGAAGCGCTTTTGTAGGCCTAAGAACACTGGGGCTCTGGGCTTCTCTAGCCACCTCATCTTCTGCTCATCCTCTCGCGCACTCTAAAGAGAGCTCAGGTGACAAATTGCAAACGTCCAGCAATTGCTCAGAGATGAAAAGTGCCAGCACTGAAAGCTGTTGCTAGCCAGCACCCTTCCTTGGAAGCGCTTTCACAGGCGCAGTAACACTGGGGCTTTGCGCTTCTCTAGCCACCAAACGTCACGGTCCTTCTCTTTCCGTCTCGTAGACACGAGCTGAGAAATTGCAAACGTCGAGCAATTGCTCAGAGATGAAAAGTGCCAGCACTGAAAGCTCTTGCTAGCCAGCACCCTTCCTTGGAAGCGCTTTTGTAGGCCTAAGAACACTGGGGCTCTGGGCTTCTCTAGCCACCTCATCTTCTGCTCATCCTCTCGCGCACTCTAAAGAGAGCTCAGGTGAGAAATTGCAAACGTCCAGCAATTGCTCAGAGATGAAAAGTGCCAGCACTGAAAGCTGTTGCTAGCCAGCACCCTTCCTTGGAAGCGCTTTCACAGGCGCAGCAACACTGGGGCTTTGCGCTTCTCTACCCACCAAACGTCACGGTCCTTCTCTTTCCGTCTCGTAGACACGAGCTGAGAAATTGCAAACGTCGATCAATTGCTCAGAGATGAAAAGTGCCAGCACTGAAAGCTGTTGCTAGCCAGCACCCTTCCTTGGAAGCGCTTTTGTAGCCCTAAGCACACTGGGGCTCTGGGCTTCTCTAGCCACCTCATCTTCTGCTCATCCTCTCGCGCACTCTAAAGAGAGCTCAGGTGAGAAATTGCAAACGTCGAGCAATTGCTCAGAGATGAAAAGTGCCAGCACTGAAAGCTGTTGCTAGCCAGCACCCTTCCTTGGAAGCGCTTTTGTAGGCCTAAGAACACTGGGGCTCTGGGCTTCTCTAGACACCTCATCTTCTGCTCATCCTCTCGCGCACTCTAAAGAGAGCTCAGGTGAGAAATTGCAAACGTCGATCAATTGCTCAGAGATGAAAAGTGCCAGCACTGAAAGCTGTTGCTAGCCAGCACCCTTCCTTGGAAGCGCTTTCACAGGCGCTGTAACACTGGGGCTTTGTGCTTCTCTAGCCACCAAACGTCACGGTCACTATCTCTCCGTCTCGTAGACACGAGCTGAGAAATCGCAAAAGTCGAGCAATTGCTCAGAGATGAAAAGTGCCAGCACTGAAAGCTGTTGCTAGCCAGCACCCTTCCTTGGAAGCGCTTTCACAGGCACTGTAACACTGGGGCTTTGTGCTTCTCTAGCCACCAAACGTCACGGTCCTTCTCTTTCCGTCTCGTATACACGAGCTGAGAAATTGCAAACGTCGAGCAATTGCTCAGAGATGAAAAGTGCCAGCACTGAAAGCTGTTGCTAGCCAGCCCCCTTCCTTGGAAGCGCTTTTGTAGGCCTAAGAACACTGGGGCTCTGGGCTTCTCTAGCCACCTCATCTTCTGCTCATCCTCTCGCGCACTCTAAAGAGAGCTCAGGTGAGAAATTGCAAACGTCGAGCAATTGCTCAGAGATGAAAAGTGCCAGCACTGAAAGCTGTTGCTAGCCAGCACCCTTCCTTGGAAGCGCTTTCACAGGCGCAGTAACACTGGGGCTTTGCGCTTCTCTAGCCACCAAACGTCACGGTCCTTCTCTTTCCGTCTCGTAGACACGAGCTGAGAAATTGCAAACGTCGAGCAATTGCTCAGAGATGAAAAGTGCCAGCACTGAAAGCTCTTGCTAGCCAGCACCCTTCCTTGGAAGCGCTTTTGTAGGCCTAAGAACACTGGGGCTCTGGGCTTCTCTAGCCACCTCATCTTCTGCTCATCCTCTCGCGCACTCTAAAGAGAGCTCAGGTGAGAAATTGCAAACGTCCAGCAATTGCTCAGAGATGAAAAGTGCCAGCACTGAAAGCTGTTGCTAGCCAGCACCCTTCCTTGGAAGCGCTTTCACAGGCGCAGTAACACTGGGGCTTTGCGCTTCTCTACCCACCAAACGTCACGGTCACTATCTCTCCGTCTCGTAGACACGAGCTGAGAAATTGCAAACGTCGAGCAATTGCTCAGAGAGGAGAAGTGCCAGCACTGAAAGCTGTTGCTAGCCAGCCCCCTTCCTTGGAAGCGCTTTTGTAGGCCTAAGCACACTGGGGCTCTGGGCTTCTTTAGCCACCTAATCTTCTGCTCATCCTCTCGCGCACTCTAAAGAGAGCTCAGGTGAGAAATTGTAAACGTTGAGCAATTGCTCAGAGATGAAAAGTGCCAGCACTGAAAGCTGTTGCTAGCCAGCACCCTTCCTTGGAAGCGCTTTCACAGGCGCAGCAACACTGGGGCTTTGCGCTTCTCTAGCCACCAAACGTCACGGTCCTTCTCTTTCCGTCTCGTAGACACGAGCTGAGAAATTGCAAACGTCGATCAATTGCTCAGAGATGAAAAGTGCCAGCACTGAAAGCTGTTGCTAGCCAGCACCCTTCCTTGGAAGCGCTTTTGTAGCCCTTAGAATACTGGGGCTCTGGGCTTCTCTAGCCACCTAATCTTCTGCTCATCCTCTTGCGCACTCTAAAGAGAGCTCAGGTGAGAAATTGCAAACGTCGAGCAATTGCTCAGAGATGAAAAGTGCCAGCACTGAAAGCTGTTGCTAGCCAGCACCCTTCCTTGGAAGCGCTTTTGTAGGCCTAAGAACACTGGGGCTCTGGGCTTCTCTAGCCACCTCATCTTCTGCTCATCCTCTCGCGCACTCTAAAGAGAGCTCAGGTGAGAAATTGCAAACGTCGAGCAATTGCTCAGAGATGAAAAGTGCCAGCACTGAAAGCTCTTGCTAGCCAGCACCCTTCCTTGGAAGCGCTTTCACAGGCGCAGTAACACTGGGGCTTTGCGCTTCTCTAGCCACCAAACGTCACGGTCACTATCTCTCCGTCTCGTAGACACGAGCTGAGAAATTGCAAACGTCGAGCAATTGCTCAGAGAGGAAAAGTGCCAGCACTGAAAGCTGTTGCTAGCCAGCCCCCTTCCTTGGAAGCGCTTTTGTAGGCCTAAGCACACTGGGGCTCTGGGCTTCTCTAGCCACCTAATCTTCTGCTCATCCTCTCGCGCACTCTAAAGAGAGCTCAGGTGAGAAATTGTTAACGTTGAGCAATTGCTCAGAGATGAAAAGTGCCAGCACTGAAAGCTGTTGCTAGCCAGCACCCTTCCTTGGAAGTGCTTTTGTAGGCCTAAGAACACTGGGGCTCTGGGCTTCTCTAGACACCTAATCTTCTGCTCATCCTTTCGTGTACTCTAAAGAGAGCTCAGCTGAGAAATTGCAAACGTCGAGCAATTGCTCAGAGATGAAAAGTGCCAGCACTGAAAGCTCTTGCTAGCCAGCACCCTTCCTTGGAAGCGCTTTCACAGGCGCTGTAACACTGGGTCTTTGCGCTTCTCAACCCACCAAACGTCACGGTCCTTCTCTTTCCGTCTCATAGACACGAGCTGAGAAATTGCAAACGTTGAGCAATTGCTCAGAGATGAAAAGTGCCAGCACTGAAAGCTGTTGCTAGCCAGCCCCCTTCCTTGGAAGCGCTTTTGTAGGCCTAAGAACACTGGGGCTCTGGGCTTCTCTAGCCACCTCATCTTCTGCTCATCCTCTCGCGCACTCTAAAGAGAGCTCAGGTGAGAAATTGCAAACGTCGAGCAATTGCTCAGAGATGAAAAGTGCCAGCACTGAAAGCTGTTGCTAGCCAGCCCCCTTCCTTGGAAGCGCTTTCACAGGCGCAGTAACACTGGGGCTTTGCGCTTCTCTACCCACCAAACGTCACGGTCCTTCCCTTTCCGTCTCGTAGACACGAGCTGAGAAATTGCAAACGTCGAGCAATTGCTCAGAGATGAAAAGTGCCAGCACTGAAAGCTGTTGCTAGCCAGCACCCTTCCTTGGAAGCGCTTTCACAGGCGCAGTAACACTGGGGCTTTGCGCTTCTCTAGCCACCAAACGTCACGGTCCTTCTCTTTCCGTCTCGTAGACACGAGCTGAGAAATTGCAAACGTCGAGCAATTGCTCAGAGATGAAAAGTGCCAGCACTGAAAGCTGTTGCTAGCCAGCACCCTTCCTTGGAAGCGCTTTTGTAGGCCTAAGAACACTGGGGCTCTGGGCTTCTCTAGCCACCTAATCTTCTGCTCATCCTCTCGCGCACTCTAAAGAGAGCTCAGGTGAGAAATTGCAAACGTCGAGCAATTGCTCAGAGATGAAAAGTGCCAGCACTGAAAGCTGTTGCTAGCCAGCACCCTTCCTTGGAAGCGCTTTCACAGGCGCAGTAACACTGGGGCTTTGCGCTTCTCTACCCACCAAACGTCACGGTCCTTCTCTTTCCGTCTCGTAGACACGAGCTGAGAAATTGCAAACGTCGAGCAATTGCTCAGAGATGAAAAGTGCCAGCACTGAAAGCTGTTGCTAGCCAGCACCCTTCCTTGGAAGCGCTTTTGTAGTCCTAAGAACACTGGGGCTCTGGGCTTCTCTAGCCACCAAACGTCACGGTCACTATCTCTCCGTCTCGTAGACACGAGCTGAGAAATTGCAAACGTCGAGCAATTGCTCAGAGATGAAAAGTGCCAGCACTGGAAGCTGTTGCTAGCCAGCACCCTTCCTTGGAAGCGCTTTTGTAGGCCTAAGCACACTGGGGCTCTGGGCTTCTCTAGCCACCTAATCTTCTGCTCATCCTCTCGCGCACTCTAAAGAGAGCTCAGGTGAGAAATTGCAAACGTCGAGCAATTGCTCAGAGATGAAAAGTGCCAGCACTGAAAGCTCTTGCTAGCCAGCACCCTTCCTTGGAAGCGCTTTTGTAGGCCTAAGAACACTGGGGCTCTGGGCTTCTTTAGCCACCTCATCTTCTGCTCATCCTCTCGCGCACTCTGAAGAGAGCTCAGGGGAGAAATTGCAAACGTCGAGCAATTGCTCAGAGATGAAAAGTGCCAGCACTGAAAGCTGTTGCTAGCCAGCACCCTTCCTTGGAAGCGCTTTCACAGGCGCAGTAACACTGGGGCTTTGCGCTTCTCTACCCACCAAACGTCACGGTCACTATCTCTCCGTCTCGTAGACACGAGCTGAGAAATTGCAAACGTCGAGCAATTGCTCAGAGAGGAGAAGTGCCAGCACTGAAAGCTGTTGCTAGCCAGCACCCTTCCTTGGAAGCGCTTTTGTAGGCCTAAGCACACTGGGGCTCTGGGCTTCTTTAGCCACCTCATCTTCTGCTCATCCTCTCGCGCACTCTAAAGAGAGCTCAGGTGAGAAATTGCAAACGTCCAGCAATTGCTCAGAGATGAAAAGTGCCAGCACTGAAAGCTGTTGCTAGCCAGCACCCTTCCTTGGAAGCGCTTTCACAGGCGCAGCAACACTGGGGCTTTGCGCTTCTCTACGCACCAAACTTCACGGTCCTTCTCTTTCCGTCTCGTAGACACGAGCTGAGAAATTGCAAACGTCGAGCAATTGCTCAGAGATGAAAAGTGCCAGCACTGGAAGCTGTTGCTAGCCAGCACCCTTCCTTGGAAGCGCTTTTGTAGCCCTTAGAATACTGGGGCTCTGGGCTTCTCTAGCCACCTAATCTTCTGCTCATCCTCTCGCGCACTCTAAAGAGAGCTCAGGTGGAAATTGCAAACGTCGAGCAATTGCTCAGAGATGAAAAGTGCCAGCACTGGAAGCTGTTGCTAGCCAGCACCCTTCCTTGGAAGCGCTTTTGTAGGCCTAAGAACACTGGGGCTCTGGGCTTCTCTAGCCACCTCATCTTCTGCTCATCCTCTCGCGCACTCTAAAGAGAGCTCAGGGGAGAAATTGCAAACGTCCAGCAATTGCTCAGAGATGAAAAGTGCCAGCACTGAAAGCTGTTGCTAGCCAGCACCCTTCCTTGGAAGCGCTTTCACAGGCGCAGTAACACTGGGGCTTTGCGCTTCTCTAGCCACCAAAGGTCACGGTCACTATCTCTCCGTCTCGTAGACACGAGCTGAGAAATTGCAAACGTCGAGCAATTGCTCAGAGAGGAAAAGTGCCAGCACTGAAAGCTGTTGCTAGCCAGCCCCCTTCCTTGGAAGTGCTTTTGCAGGCCTAAGCACACTGGGGCTCTGGGCTTCTTTAGCCACCTAATCTTCTGCTCATCCTCTCGCGCACTCTAAAGAGAGCTCAGGTGAGAAATTGCAAACGTGGAGCAATTGCTCAGAGATGAAAAGTGCCAGCACTGAAAGCTGTTGCTAGCCAGCACCCTTCCTTGGAAGCGCTTTTGTAGGCCTAAGAACACTGGGGCTCTGGGCTTCTCTAGCCACCTAATCTTCTGCTCATCTTCTCGCGCACTCTAAAGAGAGCTCAGGTGAGAAATTGCAAACGTCGATCAATTGCTCAGAGATGAAAAGTGCCAGCACTGAAAGCTGTTGCTAGCCAGCACCCTTCCTTGGAAGCGCTTTCACAGGCGCAGTAACACTGGGTCTTTGCGCTTCTCAACCCACCAAACGTCACGGTCCTTCTCTTTCCGTCTCATAGACACGAGCTGAGAAATTGCAAACGTTGAGCAATTGCTCAGAGATGAAAAGTGCCAGCACTGAAAGCTGTTGCTAGCCAGCCCCCTTCCTTGGAAGCGCTTTTGTAGGCCTAAGAACACTGGGGCTCTGGGCTTCTCTAGCCACCTCATCTTCTGCTCATCCTCTCGCGCACTCTAAAGAGAGCTCAGGTAAGAAATTGCAAACGTCGAGCAATTGCTCAGAGATGAAAAGTGCCAGCACTGAAAGCTGTTGCTAGCCAGCACCCTTCCTTGGAAGCGCTTTCACAGGCGCAGTAACACTGGGGCTTTGCGCTTCTCTACCCACCAAACGTCACGGTCCTTCCCTTTCCGTCTCCTAGACACGAGCTGAGAAATTGCAAACGTCGAGCAATTGCTCAGAGATGAAAAGTGCCAGCACTGAAAGCTGTTGCTAGCCAGCACCCTTCCTTGGAAGCGCTTTTGTAGGCCTAAGAACACTGGGGCTATGGGCTTCTCTAGCCACCTCATCTTCTGCTCATCCTCTCGCGCACTCTAAAGAGAGCTCAGGTGAGAAATTGCAAACGTCGAGCAATTGCTCAGAGATGAAAAGTGCCAGCACTGAAAGCTGTTGCTAGCCAGCACCCTTCCTTGGAAGCGCTTTTGTAGGCCTAAGAACACTGGGGCTCTGGGCTTCTCTAGCCACCAAACGTCACGGTCACTATCTCTCCGTCTCGTAGACACGAGCTGAGAAATTGCAAACGTCGATCAATTGCTCAGAGATGATAAGTGCCAGCACTGGAAGCTGTTGCTAGCCAGCACCCTTCCTTGGAAGCCCTTTTGTAGGCCTAAGAACACTGGGGCTCTGGGCTTCTCTAGCCACCTCATCTTCTGCTCATCCTCTCGCGCACTCTAAAGAGAGGTCAGGTGAGAAATTGCAAACGTCGAGCAATTGCTCAGAGATGAAAAGTGCCAGCACTGAAAGCTCTTGCTAGCCAGCACCCTTCCTTGGAAGCACTTTCACAGGCGCAGCAACACTGGGGCTTTGTGCTTCTCTACCCACCAAACGTCACGGTCCTTCTCTTTCCGTCTCGTAGACACGAGGTGAGAAATTGCAAACGTCCAGCAATTGCTCAGAGATGAAAAGTGCCAGCACTGAAAGCTGTTGCTAGCCAGCACCCTTCCTTGGAAGCGCTTTCACAGGCGCAGTAACACTGGGGCTTTGTGCTTCTCTAGCCACCAAATGTCACGGTCACTATCTCTCCGTCTCGTAGACACGAGCTGAGAAATTGCAAACGTCGAGCAATTGCTCAGAGATGAAAAGTGCCAGCACTGAAAGCTGTTGCTAGCCAGCACCCTTCCTTGGAAGCGCTTTCACAGGCGCTGTAACACTGGGGCTTTGCGCTTCTCTAGCCACCAAACGTCACGTTCCTTCTCTTTCCGTCTCGTAGACACGAGCTGAGAAATTGCAAACGTCGAGCAATTGCTCAGAGAGGAAAAGTGCCAGCACTGAAAGCTGTTGCTAGCCAGCACCCTTCCTTGGAAGCGTTTTTGTAGGCCTAAGAACACTGGGGCTCTGGGCTTCTCTAGCCACCTCATCTTCTGCTCATCCTCTCGCGCACTCTAAAGAGAGCTCAGGTGAGAAATTGCAAACGTCGAGCAATTGCTCAGAGATGAAAAGTGCCAGCACTGAAAGCTCTTGCTAGCCAGCACCCTTCCTTGGAAGCGCTTTCACAGGCGCAGTAACACTGGGGCTTTGCGCTTCTCTAGCCACCAAACGTCACGGTCCTTCTCTTTCCGTCTCGTAGACACGAGCTGAGAAATTGCAAACGTTGAGCAATTGCTCAGAGATGAAAAGTGCCAGCACTGAAAGCTGTTGCTAGCCAGCACCCTTCCTTGGAAGCGCTTTTGTAGCCCTAAGCACACTGGGGCTCTGGGCTTCTCTAGCCACCTCATCTTCTGCTCATCCTCTCGCGCACTCTAAAGAGAGCTCAGGTGAGAAATTGCAAACGTCGAGCAATTGCTCAGAGATGAAAAGTGCCAGCACTGAAAGCTGTTGCTAGCCAGCACCCTTCCTTGGAAGCGCTTTTGTAGGCCTAAGAACACTGGGGCTTTGCGCTTCTCTAGCCACCAAACGTCACGGTCACTATCTCTCCGTCTCGTAGACACGAGCTGAGAAATTGCAAACGTCGATCAATTGCTCAGAGATGAAAAGTGCCAGCACTGGAAGCTGTTGCTAGCCAGCCCCCTTCCTTGGAAGCGCTTTTGTAGGCCTAAGAACACTGGGGCTCTGGGCTTCTCTAGCCACCTCATCTTCTGCTCATCCTCTCGCGCACTCTAAAGAGAGCTCAGGTGAGAAATTGCAAACGTCGAGCAATTGCTCAGAGATGAAAAGTGCCAGCACTGAAAGCTCTTGCTAGCCAGCACCCTTCCTTGGAAGCACTATCACAGGCGCAGCAACACTGGGGCTTTGTGCTTCTCTACCCACCAAACGTCACGGTCCTTCTCTTTCCGTCTCGTAGACACGAGGTGAGAAATTGCAAACGTCCAGCAATTGCTCAGAGATGAAAAGTGCCAGCACTGAAAGCTGTTGCTAGCCAGCACCCTTCCTTGGAAGCGCTTTCACAGGCGCAGTAACACTGGGGCTTTGTGCTTCTCTAGCCACCAAATGTCACGGTCACTATCTCTCCGTCTGGTAGACATGAGCTGAGAAATTGCAAATGTCCAGCAATTGCTCAGAGATGAAAAGTGCCAGCACTGAAAGCTGTTGCTAGCCAGCACCCTTCCTTGGAAGCGCTTTCACAGGCGCTGTAACACTGGGGCTTTGCGCTTCTCTACCCACCAAACGTCACTGTCCTTCTCTTTCCGTCTCGTAGACACGAGCTGAGAAATTGCAAACGTCGAGCAATTGCTCAGAGAGGAAAAGTGCCAGCACTGAAAGCTGTTGCTAGCCAGCACCCTTCCTTGGAAGCGCTTTTGTAGGCCTAAGAACAGTGGGGCTCTGGGCTTCTCTAGCCACCTCATCTTCTGCTCATCCTCTCGCGCACTCTAAAGAGAGCTCAGGTGAGAAATTGCAAACGTCGAGCAATTGCTCAGAGATGAAAAGTGCCAGCACTGAAAGCTCTTGCTAGCCAGCACCCTTCCTTGGAAGCGCTTTCACAGGCGCAGTAACACTGGGGCTTTGCGCTTCTCTAGCCACCAAACATCACGGTCCTTCTCTTTCCGTCTCGTAGAGACGAGCTGAGAAATTGCAAACGTCGAGCAATTGCTCAGAGATGAAAAGTGCCAGCACTGAAAGCTGTTGCTAGCCAGCCCCCTTCCTTGGAAGCCCTTTTGTAGGCCTAAGAACACTGGGGCTCTGGGCTTCTCTAGGCACCTCATCTTCTGCTCATCCTCTCGCGCACTCTAAAGAGAGCTCAGGTGAGAAATTGCAAACGTCGAGCAATTGCTCAGAGATGAAAAGTGCCAGCACTGAAAGCTGTTGCTAGCCAGCACCCTTCCTTGGAAGCGCTTTCACAGGCGCAGTAACACTGGGGCTTTGCGCTTCTCTACCCACCAAACATCACGGTCCTTCTCTTTCCGTCTCGTAGACACGAGCTGAGAAATTGCAAACGTCGAGCAATTGCTCAGAGATGAAAAGTGCCAGCACTGGAAGCTGTTGCTAGCCAGCCCCCTTCCTTGGAAGCGCTTTTGTAGGCCTAAGCACACTGGGGCTCTGGGCTTCTTTAGCCACCTCATCTTCTGCTCATCCTCTCGCGCACTCTAAAGAGAGCTCAGGTGAGAAATTGCAAACGTCGAGCAATTGCTCAGAGATGAAAAGTGCCAGCACTGAAAGCTCTTGCTAGCCAGCACCCTTCCTTGGAAGCGCTTTTGTAGGCCTAAGAACACTGGGGCTCTGGGCTTCTCTAGCCACCTCATCTTCTGCTCATCCTCTCGCGCACTCTAAAGAGAGCTCAGGTGAGAAATTGCAAACGTCGAGCAATTGCTCAGAGATGAAAAGTGCCAGCACTGAAAGCTGTTGCTAGCCAGCACCCTTCCTTGGAAGCGCTTTCACAGGCGCAGTAACACTGGGGCTTTGCGCTTCTCTAGCCACCAAACGTCACGGTCCTTCTCTTTCCGTCTCCTAGACACGAGCTGAGAAATTGCAAACGTCGAGCAATTGCTCCGAGATGAAAAGTGCCAGCACTGAAAGCTCTTGCTAGCCAGCCCCCTTCCTTGGAAGCGCTTTTGTAGGCCAAAGAACACTGGGGCTTTGGGCTTCTCTAGCCACCTCATCTTCTGCTCATCCTCTCGCGCACTCTAAAGAGAGCTCAGGGGAGAAATTGCAAACGTCGAGCAATTGCTCAGAGATGAAAAGTGCCAGCACTGGAAGCTGTTGCTAGCCAGCACCCTTCCTTGGAAGCGCTTTCACAGGCGCACTAACATTGTGGCTTTGCGCTTCTCTACCCACGAAACGTCACGGTCCTTCTCTTTCCGTCTCGTAGAGACGAGCTGAGAAATTGCAAACGTTGAGCAATTGCTCAGAGATGAAAAGTGCCAGCACTGGAAGCTGTTGCTAGCCAGCACCCTTCCTTGGAAGCGCTTTTGTAGGCCTAAGAACACTGGGGCTCTGGGCTTCTCTAGCCACCTAATCTTCTGCTCATCCTCTCGCGCACTCTAAAGAGAGCTCAGGTGAGAAATTGCAAACGTCGAGCAATTGCTCAGAGATGAAAAGTGCCAGCACTGAAAGCTCTTGCTAGCCAGCACCCTTCCTTGGAAGCGCTTTCACAGGCGCAGCAACACTGGGGCTTTGCGCTTCTCTAGCCACCAAACGTCACGGTCATTCTCTTTCTGTCTCGTAGACACGAGCTGAGAAATTGCAAACGTCGAGCAATTGCTCAGAGATGAAAAGTGCCAGCACTGAAAGCTGTTGCTAGCCAGCACCCTTCCTTGGAAGCGCTTTCACAGGCACAGTAACACTGGGGCTTTGCGCTTCTCTAGCCACCTAATCTTCTGCTTATCCTCTCGTGCACTCTAAAGAGAGCTCAGGTGAGAAATTGCAAACGTTGAGCAATTGCTCAGAGATGAAAAGTGCCAGCACTGAAAGCTGTTGCTAGCCAGCACCCTTCCTTGGAAGCGCTTTCACAGGCGCTGTAACACTGGGGCTTTGCGCTTCTCTACCCACCAAACGTCACGGTCACTATCTCTCCGTCTCGTAGACACGAGCTGAGAAATTGCAAACGTCGAGCAATTGCTCAGAGATGAAAAGTGCCAGCACTGGAAGCTGTTGCTTGCCAGCACCCTTCCTTGGAAGCCCTTTTGTAGGCCTAAGAACACTGGGGCTCTGGGCTTCTCTAGCCACCTCATCTTCTGCTCATCCTCTCGCGCACTCTAAAGAGAGCTCAGGTGAGAAATTGCAAACGTCCAGCAATTGCTCAGAGATGAAAAGTACCAGCACTGAAAGCTGTTGCTAGCCAGCACCCTTCCTTGGAAGCGCTTTCACAGGCGCAGCAACACTGGGGCTTTGCGCTTCTCTACCCACCAAACGTCACGGTCCTTCTCTTTCCGTCTCGTAGACACGAGCTGAGAAATTGCAAACGTCGAGCAATTGCTCAGAGATGAAAAGTGCCAGCACTGGAAGCTGTTGCTAGCCAGCCCCCTTCCTTGGAAGCGCTTTTGTAGGCCTAAGAACACTGGGGCTCTGGGCTTCTCTAGCCACCTAATCTTCTGCTCATCCTCTCGCGCACTCTAAAGAGAGCTCAGGTGAGAAATTGCAAACGTCGAGCAATTGCTCAGAGATGAAAAGTGCCAGCACTGAAAGCTGTTGCTAGCCAGCACCCTTCCTTGGAAGCGCTTTCACAGGCACAGTAACACTGGGGCTTTGCGCTTCTCTAGCCACCTAATCTTCTGCTTATCCTCTCGCGCACTCTAAAGAGAGCTCAGGTGAGAAATTGCAAACGTTGAGCAATTGCTCAGAGATGAAAAGTGCCAGCACTGAAAGCTGTTGCTAGCCAGCACCCTTCCTTGGAAGCGCTTTCACAGGCGCTGTAACACTGGGGCTTTGCGCTTCTCTACCCACCAAACGTCACGGTCACTATCTCTCCGTCTCGTAGACACGAGCTGAGAAATTGCAAACGTCGATCAATTGCTCAGAGATGAAAAGTGCCAGCACTGAAAGCTGTTGCTAGCCAGCACCCTTCCTTGGAAGCGCTTTTGTAGGCCTAAGCACACTGGGGCTCTGGGCTTCTTTAGCCACCTAATCTTCTGCTCATCCTCTCGCGCACTCTAAAGAGAGCTCAGGTGAGAAATTGCAAACGTCGAGCAATTGCTCAGAGATGAAAAGTGCCAGCACTGAAAGCTGTTGCTAGCCAGCACCCTTCCTTGGAAGCACTTTCACAGGCGCAGTAACACTGGGGCTTTGCGCTTCTCTAGCCACCAAACGTCACGGTCCTTCTCTTTCCGTCTCGTAGACACGAGCTGAGAAATTGCAAACGTCGATCAATTGCTCAGAGATGAAAAGTGCCAGCACTGGAAGCTGTTGCTAGCCAGCACCCTTCCTTGGAAGCGCTTTTGTAGGCCTAAGAACACTGGGGCTCTGGGCTTCTCTAGCCACCTCATCTTCTGCTCATCCTCTCGCGCACTCTAAAGAGAGCTCAGGTGAGAAATTGCAAACGTCGAGCAATTGCTCAGAGATGAAAAGTGCCAGCACTGAAAGCTCTTGCTAGCCAGCACCCTTCCTTGGAAGCGCTTTCACAGGTGCAGTAACACTGGGGCTTTGCGCTTCTCTACCCACCAAACGTCACGGTCCTTCTCTTTCCGTCTCCTAGACACGAGCTGAGAAATTGCAAACGTCGAGCAATTGCTCAGAGATGAAAAGTGCCAGCACTGAAAGCTGTTGCTAGCCAGCCCCCTTCCTTGGAAGCGCTTTTGTAGGCCTAAGAACACTGGGGCTCTGGGCTTCTTTAGCCACCTAATCTTCTGCTCATCCTCTCGCGCACTCTAAAGAGAGCTCAGGTGAGAAATTGCAAACGTCCAGCAATTGCTCAGAGATGAAAAGTGCCAGCACTGAAAGCTGTTGCTAGCCAGCACCCTTCCTTGGAAGCGCTTTCACAGGCGCAGTAACACTGGGGCTTTGCGCTTCTCTAGCCACCAAACGTCACGGTCCTTCTCTTTCCGTCTCGTAGACACGAGCTGAGAAATTGCAAACGTCGAGCAATTGCTCAGAGATGAAAAGTGCCAGCACTGGAAGCTGTTGCTAGCCAGCCCCCTTCCTTGGAAGCCCTTTTGTAGGCCTAAGAACACTGGGGCTCTGGGCTTCTCTAGCCACCTAATCTTCTGCTCATCCTCTCGCGCACTCTAAAGAGAGCTCAGGTGAGAAATTGCAAACGTCGAGCAATTGCTCAGAGATGAAAAGTGCCAGCACTGAAAGCTGTTGCTAGCCAGCACCCTTCCTTGGAAGCGCTTTCATAGGCGCAGTAACACTGGGGCTTTGCGCTTCTCTAGCCACCAAACGTCACGGTCCTTCTCTTTCCGTCTCGTAGACACGAGCTGAGAAATTGCAAACGTCGAGCAATTGCTCAGAGATGAAAAGTGCCAGCACTGAAAGCTGTTGCTAGCCAGCCCCCTTCCTTGGAAGCGCTTTTGTAGGCCTAAGAACACTGGGGCTTTGGGCTTCTCTAGCCACCTCATCTTCTGCTCATCCTCTCGCGCACTCTAAAGAGAGCTCAGGGGAGAAATTGCAAACGTCGAGCAATTGCTCAGAGATGAAAAGTGCCAGCACTGGAAGCTGTTGCTAGCCAGCACCCTTCCTTGGAAGCGCTTTTGTAGGCCTAAGAACACTGGGGCTCTGGGCTTCTCTAGCCACCTCATCTTCTGCTCATCCTCTCGCGCACTCTAAAGAGAGCTCACGTGAGAAATTGCAAACGTCGAGCAATTGCTCAGAGATGAAAAGTGCCAGCACTGAAAGCTGTTGCTAGCCAGCACCCTTCCTTGGAAGCGCTTTCACAGGCGCAGCAACACTGGGGCTTTGCGCTTCTCTAGCCACCAAACGTCACGGTCCTTCTCTTTCCGTCTCATAGACACGAGCTGAGAAATTGCAAACGTCGAGCAATTGCTCAGAGCTGAAAAGTGCCAGCACTGAAAGCTCTTGCTAGCCAGCACCCTTCCTTGGAAGCGCTTTCACAGGCACAGTAACACTGGGGCTCTGGGCTTCTTTAGCCACCTAATCTTCTGCTTATCCTCTCGCGCACTCTAAAGAGAGCTCAGGTGAGAAATTGCAAACGTTGAGCAATTGCTCAGAGATGAAAAGTGCCAGCACTGAAAGCTGTTGCTAGCCAGCACCCTTCCTTGGAAGCGCTTTCACAGGCGCTGTAACACTGGGGCTTTGCGCTTCTCTACCCACCAAACGTCACGGTCCTTCCCTTTCCGTCTCGTAGACACGAGCTGAGAAATTGCAAACGTCGAGCAATTGCTCAGAGATGAAAAGTGCCAGCACTGGAAGCTGTTGCTTGCCAGCACCCTTCCTTGGAAGCCCTTTTGTAGGCCTAAGAACACTGGGGCTCTGGGCTTCTCTAGCCACCTAATCTTCTGCTCATCCTCTCGCGCACTCTAAAGAGAGCTCAGGTGAGAAATTGCAAACGTCCAGCAATTGCTCAGAGATGAAAAGTGCCAGCACTGAAAGCTGTTGCTAGCCAGCACCCTTCCTTGGAAGCGCTTTCACAGGCGCAGCAACACTGGGGCTTTGCGCTTCTCTACCCACCAAACGTCACGGTCACTATCTCTCCGTCTCGTAGACACGAGCTGAGAAATTGCTAAAGTCGAGCAATTGCTCAGAGATGAAAAGTGCCAGCACTGAAAGCTGTTGCTAGCCAGCACCCTTCCTTGGAAGCGCTTTTGTAGGCCTAAGCACACTGGGGCTCTGGGCTTCTTTAGCCACCTAATCTTCTGCTCATCCTCTCGCGCACTCTAAAGAGAGCTCAGGTGAGAAATTGCAAACGTCGAGCAATTGCTCAGAGATGAAAAGTGCCAGCACTGAAAGCTGTTGCTAGCCAGCACCCTTCCTTGGAAGCGCTTTCACAGGCGCAGTAACACTGGGGCTTTGCGCTTCTCTAGCCACCAAACGTCACGGTCCTTCTCTTTCCGTCTCGTAGACACGAGCTGAGAAATTGCAAACGTCGATCAATTGCTCAGAGATGAAAAGTGCCAGCACTGGAAGCTGTTGCTAGCCAGCCCCCTTCCTTGGAAGCGCTTTTGTAGGCCTAAGAACACTGGGGCTCTGGGCTTCTCTAGCCACCTCATCTTCTGCTCATCCTCTCGCGCACTCTAAAGAGAGCTCAGGTGAGAAATTGCAAACGTCGAGCAATTGCTCAGAGATGAAAAGTGCCAGCACTGAAAGCTGTTGCTAGCCAGCACCCTTCCTTGGAAGCGCTTTCACAGGCGCAGTAACACTGGGGCTTTGCGCTTCTCTAGCCACCAAACGTCACGGTCCTTCTCTTTCCGTCTCCTAGACACGAGCTGAGAAATTGCAAACGTCGAGCAATTGCTCAGAGATGAAAAGTGCCAGCACTGAAAGCTCTTGCTAGCCAGCACCCTTCCTTGGAAGCGCTTTCACAGGCGCAGTAACACTGGGGCTTTGCGCTTCTCTACCCACCAAACGTCACGGTCCTTCTCTTTCCGTCTCGTAGACACGAGCTGAGAAATTGCAAACGTCGAGCAATTGCTCAGAGATGAAAAGTGCCAGCACTGGAAGCTGTTGCTAGCCAGCCCCCTTCCTTGGAAGCGCTTTTGTAGGCCTAAGAACACTGGGGCTCTGGGCTTCTCTAGCCACCTCATCTTCTGCTCATCCTCTCGCGCACTCTAAAGAGAGCTCAGGTGAGAAATTGCAAACGTCGAGCAATTGCTCAGAGAGGAAAAGTGCCAGCACTGAAAGCTGTTGCTAGCCAGCACCCTTCCTTGGAAGCGCTTTTGTAGGCCTAAGAACACTGGGGCTCTGGGCTTCTCTAGCCACCTCATCTTCTGCTCATCCTCTCGCGCACTCTAAAGAGAGCTCAGGTGAGAAATTGCAAACGTCGAGCAATTGCTCAGAGATGAAAAGTGCCAGCACTGAAAGCTGTTGCTAGCCAGCACCCTTCCTTGGAAGCGCTTTCACAGGCGCAGTAACACTGGGGCTTTGCGCTTCTCTAGCCACCAAACGTCACGGTCCTTCTCTTTCCGTCTCCTAGACACGAGCTGAGAAATTGCAAACGTCGAGCAATTGCTCCGAGATGAAAAGTGCCAGCACTGAAAGCTGTTGCTAGCCAGCCGCCTTCCTTGGAAGAGCTTTTGTAGGCCTAAGAACACTGGGGCTTTGGGCTTCTCTAGCCACCTCATCTTCTGCTCATCCTCTCGCGCACTCTAAAGAGAGCTCAGGGGAGAAATTGCAAACGTCGATCAATTGCTCAGAGATGAAAAGTGCCAGCACTGAAAGCTCTTGCTAGCCAGCACCCTTCCTTGGAAGCGCTTTCACAGGCGCAGTAACACTGGGGCTTTGCGCTTCTCTACCCACCAAACATCACGGTCCTTCTCTTTCCGTCTCGTAGACACGAGCTGAGAAATTGCAAACGTCGAGCAATTGCTCAGAGAGGAAAAGTGCCAGCACTGAAAGCTGTTGCTAGCCAGCCCCCTTCCTTGGAAGCCCTTTTGTAGGCCTAAGAACACTGGGGCTCTGGGCTTCTCTAGCCACCTCATCTTCTGCTCATCCTCTCGCGCACTCTAAAGAGAGCTCAGGTGAGAAATTGCAAACGTCGATCAATTGCTCAGAGATGAAAAGTGCCAGCACTGAAAGCTGTTGCTAGCCAGCACCCTTCCTTGGAAGCGCTTTCACAGGCGCAGTAACACTGGGGCTTTGCGCTTCTCTACCCACCAAACGTCACGGTCCTTCTCTTTCCGTCTCGTAGACACGAGCTGAGAAATTGCAAACGTCGAGCAATTGCTCAGAGATGAAAAGTGCCAGCACTGGAAGCTGTTGCTAGCCAGCCCCCTTCCTTGGAAGCGCTTTTGTAGGCCTAAGAACACTGGGGCTCTGGGCTTCTCTAGCCACCTCATCTTCTGCTCATCCTCTCGCGCACTCTAAAGAGAGCTCAGGTGAGAAATTGCAAACGTCGAGCAATTGCTCAGAGAGGAAAAGTGCCAGCACTGAAAGCTGTTGCTAGCCAGCACCCTTCCTTGGAAGCGCTTTTGTAGGCCTAAGAACACTGGGGCTCTGGGCTTCTCTAGCCACCTCATCTTCTACTCATCCTCTCGCGCACTCTAAAGAGAGCTCAGGTGAGAAATTGCAAACGTCGAGCAATTGCTCAGAGATGAAAAGTGCCAGCACTGAAAGCTGTTGCTAGCCAGCACCCTTCCTTGGAAGCGCTTTCACAGGCGCAGTAACACTGGGGCTTTGCGCTTCTCTAGCCACCAAACGTCACGGTCCTTCTCTTTCCGTCTCCTAGACACGAGCTGAGAAATTGCAAACGTCGAGCAATTGCTCCGAGATGAAAAGTGCCAGCACTGAAAGCTCTTGCTAGCCAGCACCCTTCCTTGGAAGCGCTTTTGTAGGCGTAAGAACACTGGGGCTTTGGGCTTCTCTAGCCACCTCATCTTCTGCTCATCCTCTCGCGCACTCTAAAGAGAGCTCAGGGGAGAAATTGCAAACGTCGAGCAATTGCTCAGAGATGAAAAGTGCCAGCACTGGAAGCTGTTGCTAGCCAGCACCCTTCCTTGGAAGCGCTTTCACAGGCGCAGCAACACTGGGGCTTTGCGCTTCTCTAGCCACCAAACGTCACGGTCCTTCTCTTTCCGTCTCGTAGACACGAGCTGAGAAATTGCAAACGTCGAGCAATTGCTCAGAGATGAAAAGTGCCAGCACTGGAAGCTGTTGCTAGCCAGCACCCTTCCTTGGAAGCGCTTTTGTAGGCCTAAGAACACTGGGGCTCTGGGCTTCTCTAGCCACCTCATCTTCTGCTCATCCTCTCGCGCACTCTAAAGAGAGCTCAGGTGAGAAATTGCAAACGTCGAGCAATTGCTCAGAGATGAAAAGTGCCAGCACTGAAAGCTCTTGCTAGCCAGCACCCTTCCTTGGAAGCGCTTTCACAGGCGCAGCAACACTGGGGCTTTGCGCTTCTCTAGCCACCAAACGTCACGGTCATTCTCTTTCTGTCTCGTAGACACGAGCTGAGAAATTGCAAACGTCGAGCAATTGCTCAGAGATGAAAAGTGCCAGCACTGAAAGCTGTTGCTAGCCAGCACCCTTCCTTGGAAGCGCTTTCACAGGCACAGTAACACTGGGGCTTTGCGCTTCTCTAGCCACCTAATCTTCTGCTTATCCTCTCGTGCACTCTAAAGAGAGCTCAGGTGAGAAATTGCAAACGTTGAGCAATTGCTCAGAGATGAAAAGTGCCAGCACTGAAAGCTGTTGCTAGCCAGCCCCCTTCCTTGGAAGCGCTTTCACAGGCGCTGTAACACTGGGGCTTTGCGCTTCTCTACCCACCAAACGTCACGGTCACTATCTCTCCGTCTCGTAGACACGAGCTGAGAAATTGCAAACGTCGAGCAATTGCTCAGAGATGAAAAGTGCCAGCACTGGAAGCTGTTGCTTGCCAGCACCCTTCCTTGGAAGCCCTTTTGTAGGCCTAAGAACACTGGGGCTCTGGGCTTCTCTAGCCACCTCATCTTCTGCTCATCCTCTCGCGCACTCTAAAGAGAGCTCAGGTGAGAAATTGCAAACGTCCAGCAATTGCTCAGAGATGAAAAGTACCAGCACTGAAAGCTGTTGCTAGCCAGCACCCTTCCTTGGAAGCGCTTTCACAGGCGCAGCAACACTGGGGCTTTGCGCTTCTCTACCCACCAAACGTCACGGTCCTTCTCTTTCCGTCTCGTAGACACGAGCTGAGAAATTGCAAACGTCGAGCAATTGCTCAGAGATGAAAAGTGCCAGCACTGGAAGCTGTTGCTAGCCAGCCCCCTTCCTTGGAAGCGCTTTTGTAGGCCTAAGAACACTGGGGTTCTGGGCTTCTCTAGCCACCTAATCTTCTGCTCATCCTCTCGCGCACTCTAAAGAGAGCTCAGGTGAGAAATTGCAAACGTCGAGCAATTGCTCAGAGATGAAAAGTGCCAGCACTGAAAGCTGTTGCTAGCCAGCACCCTTCCTTGGAAGCGCTTTCACAGGCACAGTAACACTGGGGCTTTGCGCTTCTCTAGCCACCTAATCTTCTGCTTATCCTCTCGCGCACTCTAAAGAGAGCTCAGGTGAGAAATTGCAAACGTTGAGCAATTGCTCAGAGATGAAAAGTGCCAGCACTGAAAGCTGTTGCTAGCCAGCACCCTTCCTTGGAAGCGCTTTCACAGGCGCTGTAACACTGGGGCTTTGCGCTTCTCTACCCACCAAACGTCACGGTCACTATCTCTCCGTCTCGTAGACACGAGCTGAGAAATTGCAAACGTCGAGCAATTGCTCAGAGATGAAAAGTGCCAGCACTGAAAGCTGTTGCTAGCCAGCACCCTTCCTTGGAAGCGCTTTTGTAGGCCTAAGCACACTGGGGCTCTGGGCTTCTTTAGCCACCTAATCTTCTGCTCATCCTCTCGCGCACTCTAAAGAGAGCTCAGGTGAGAAATTGCAAACGTCGAGCAATTGCTCAGAGATGAAAAGTGCCAGCACTGAAAGCTGTTGCTAGCCAGCACCCTTCCTTGGAAGCACTTTCACAGGCGCAGTAACACTGGGGCTTTGCGCTTCTCTAGCCACCAAACGTCACGGTCCTTCTCTTTCCGTCTCGTAGACACGAGCTGAGAAATTGCAAACGTCGATCAATTGCTCAGAGATGAAAAGTGCCAGCACTGGAAGCTGTTGCTAGCCAGCACCCTTCCTTGGAAGCGCTTTTGTAGGCCTAAGAACACTGGGGCTCTGGGCTTCTCTAGCCACCTCATCTTCTGCTCATCCTCTCGCGCACTCTAAAGAGAGCTCAGGTGAGAAATTGCAAACGTCGAGCAATTGCTCAGAGATGAAAAGTGCCAGCACTGAAAGCTGTTGCTAGCCAGCACCCTTCCTTGGAAGCGCTTTTGTAGGCCTAAGCACACTGCGGCTCTGGGCTTCTCTAGCCACCTCATCTTCTGCTCATCCTCTCGCGCACTCTAAAGAGAGCTCAGGTGAGAAATTGCAAACGTCGAGCAATTGCTCAGAGATGAAAAGTGCCAGCACTGAAAGCTCTTGCTAGCCAGCACCCTTCCTTGGAAGCGCTTTCACAGGTGCAGTAACACTGGGGCTTTGCGCTTCTCTAGCCACCAAACGTCACGGTCCTTCTCTTTCCGTCTCCTAGACACGAGCTGAGAAATTGCAAACGTCGAGCAATTGCTCAGAGATGAAAAGTGCCAGCACTGAAAGCTGTTGCTAGCCAGCCCCCTTCCTTGGAAGCGCTTTTGTAGGCCTAAGAACACTGGGGCTCTGGGCTTCTTTAGCCACCTAATCTTCTGCTCATCCTCTCGCGCACTCTAAAGAGAGCTCAGGTGAGAAATTGCAAACGTCCAGCAATTGCTCAGAGATGAAAAGTGCCAGCACTGAAAGCTGTTGCTAGCCAGCACCCTTCCTTGGAAGCGCTTTCACAGGCGCAGTAACACTGGGGCTTTGCGCTTCTCTAGCCACCAAACGTCACGGTCCTTCTCTTTCCGTCTCGTAGACACGAGCTGAGAAATTGCAAACGTCGAGCAATTGCTCAGAGATGAAAAGTGCCAGCACTGGAAGCTGTTGCTAGCCAGCCCCCTTCCTTGGAAGCGCTTTTGTAGGCCTAAGAACACTGGGGCTCTGGGCTTCTCTAGCCACCTAATCTTCTGCTCATCCTCTCGCGCACTCTAAAGAGAGCTCAGGTGAGAAATTGCAAACGTCGAGCAATTGCTCAGAGATGAAAAGTGCCAGCACTGAAAGCTGTTGCTAGCCAGCACCCTTCCTTGGAAGCGCTTTCATAGGCGCAGTAACACTGGGGCTTTGCGCTTCTCTACCCACCAAACATCACGGTCCTTCTCTTTCCGTCTCGTAGACACGAGCTGAGAAATTGCAAACGTCGAGCAATTGCTCAGAGATGAAAAGTGCCAGCACTGAAAGCTGTTGCTAGCCAGCCCCCTTCCTTGGAAGCGCTTTTGTAGGCCTAAGAACACTGGGGCTTTGGGCTTCTCTAGCCACCTCATCTTCTGCTCATCCTCTCGCGCACTCTAAAGAGAGCTCAGGGGAGAAATTGCAAACGTCGAGCAATTGCTCAGAGATGAAAAGTGCCAGCACTGGAAGCTGTTGCTAGCCAGCACCCTTCCTTGGAAGCGCTTTTGTAGGCCTAAGAACACTGGGGCTCTGGGCTTCTCTAGCCACCTCATCTTCTGCTCATCCTCTCGCGCACTCTAAAGAGAGCTCACGTGAGAAATTGCAAACGTCGAGCAATTGCTCAGAGATGAAAAGTGCCAGCACTGGAAGCTGTTGCTAGCCAGCACCCTTCCTTGGAAGCGCTTTCACAGGCGCAGCAACACTGGGGCTTTGCGCTTCTCTAGCCACCAAACGTCACGGTCCTTCTCTTTCCGTCTCATAGACACGAGCTGAGAAATTGCAAATGTCGAGCAATTGCTCAGAGCTGAAAAGTGCCAGCACTGAAAGCTCTTGCTAGCCAGCACCCTTCCTTGGAAGCGCTTTCACAGGCACAGTAACACTGGGGCTCTGGGCTTCTTTAGCCACCTAATCTTCTGCTTATCCTCTCGCGCACTCTAAAGAGAGCTCAGGTGAGAAATTGCAAACGTTGAGCAATTGCTCAGAGAGGAAAAGTGCCAGCACTGAAAGCTGTTGCTAGCCAGCACCCTTCCTTGGAAGCGCTTTCACAGGCGCTGTAACACTGGGGCTTTGCGCTTCTCTACCCACCAAACGTCACGGTCCTTCCCTTTCCGTCTCGTAGACACGAGCTGAGAAATTGCAAACGTCGAGCAATTGCTCAGAGATGAAAAGTGCCAGCACTGGAAGCTGTTGCTTGCCAGCACCCTTCCTTGGAAGCCCTTTTGTAGGCCTAAGAACACTGGGGCTCTGGGCTTCTCTAGCCACCTAATCTTCTGCTCATCCTCTCGCGCACTCTAAAGAGAGCTCAGGTGAGAAATTGCAAACGTCCAGCAATTGCTCAGAGATGAAAAGTGCCAGCACTGAAAGCTGTTGCTAGCCAGCACCCTTCCTTGGAAGCGCTTTCACAGGCGCAGCAACACTGGGGCTTTGCGCTTCTCTACCCACCAAACGTCACGGTCACTATCTCTCCGTCTCGTAGACACGAGCTGAGAAATTGCTAAAGTCGAGCAATTGCTCAGAGATGAAAAGTGCCAGCACTGAAAGCTGTTGCTAGCCAGCACCCTTCCTTGGAAGCGCTTTTGTAGGCCTAAGCACACTGGGGCTCTGGGCTTCTTTAGCCACCTAATCTTCTGCTCATCCTCTCGCGCACTCTAAAGAGAGCTCAGGTGAGAAATTGCAAACGTCGAGCAATTGCTCAGAGATGAAAAGTGCCAGCACTGAAAGCTGTTGCTAGCCAGCACCCTTCCTTGGAAGCGCTTTCACAGGCGCAGTAACACTGGGGCTTTGCGCTTCTCTACCCACCAAACGTCACGGTCCTTCTCTTTCCGTCTCGTAGACACGAGCTGAGAAATTGCAAACGTCGATCAATTGCTCAGAGATGAAAAGTGCCAGCACTGGAAGCTGTTGCTAGCCAGCCCCCTTCCTTGGAAGCGCTTTTGTAGGCCTAAGAACACTGGGGCTCTGGGCTTCTCTAGCCACCTCATCTTCTGCTCATCCTCTCGCGCACTCTAAAGAGAGCTCAGGTGAGAAATTGCAAACGTCGAGCAATTGCTCAGAGATGAAAAGTGCCAGCACTGAAAGCTGTTGCTAGCCAGCACCCTTCCTTGGAAGCGCTTTCACAGGCGCAGTAACACTGGGGCTTTGCGCTTCTCTAGCCACCAAACGTCACGGTCCTTCTCTTTCCGTCTCCTAGACACGAGCTGAGAAATTGCAAACGTCGAGCAATTGCTCCGAGATGAAAAGTGCCAGCACTGAAAGCTGTTGCTAGCCAGCCCCCTTCCTTGGAAGCGCTTTCACAGGCGCAGTAACACTGGGGCTTTGCGCTTCTCTAGCCACCAAACGTCACGGTCCTTCTCTTTCCGTCTCGTAGACACGAGCTGAGAAATTGCAAACGTCGAGCAATTGCTCAGAGATGAAAAGTGCCAGCACTGAAAGCTGTTGCTAGCCAGCACCCTTCCTTGGAAGCGCTTTTGTAGGCCTAAGAACACTGGGGCTCTGGGCTTCTCTAGCCACCTAATCTTCTGCTCATCCTCTCGCGCACTCTAAAGAGAGCTCAGGTGAGAAATTGCAAACGTCGAGCAATTGCTCAGAGAGGAAAAGTGCCAGCACTGAAAGCTGTTGCTAGCCAGCACCCTTCCTTGGAAGCGCTTTTGTAGGCCTAAGAACACTGGGGCTCTGGGCTTCTCTAGCCACCTCATCTTCTGCTCATCCTCTCGCGCACTCTAAAGAGAGCTCAGGTGAGAAATTGCAAACGTCGAGCAATTGCTCAGAGATGAAAAGTGCCAGCACTGAAAGCTGTTGCTAGCCAGCACCCTTCCTTGGAAGCGCTTTCACAGGCGCAGCAACACTGGGGCTTTGCGCTTCTCTAGCCACCAAACGTCACGGTCCTTCTCTTTCCGTCTCCTAGACACGAGCTGAGAAATTGCAAACGTCGAGCAATTGCTCCGAGATGAAAAGTGCCAGCACTGAAAGCTCTTGCTAGCCAGCACCCTTCCTTGGAAGAGCTTTTGTAGGCCTAAGAACACTGGGGCTTTGGGCTTCTCTAGCCACCTCATCTTCTGCTCATCCTCTCGCGCACTCTAAAGAGAGCTCAGGGGAGAAATTGCAAACGTCGAGCAATTGCTCAGAGATGAAAAGTGCCAGCACTGGAAGCTGTTGCTAGCCAGCACCCTTCCTTGGAAGCGCTTTCACAGGCGCACTAACATTGTGGCTTTGCGCTTCTCTACCCACGAAACGTCACGGTCCTTCTCTTTCCGTCTCGTAGACACGAGCTGAGAAATTGCAAACGTCGAGCAATTGCTCAGAGATGAAAAGTGCCAGCACTGGAAGCTGTTGCTAGCCAGCACCCTTCCTTGGAAGCGCTTTTGTAGGCCTAAGAACACTGGGGCTCTGGGCTTCTCTAGCCACCTAATCTTCTGCTCATCCTCTCGCGCACTCTAAAGAGAGCTCAGGTGAGAAATTGCAAACGTCGAGCAATTGCTCAGAGATGAAAAGTGCCAGCACTGAAAGCTGTTGCTAGCCAGCACCCTTCCTTGGAAGCGCTTTCACAGGCGCAGCAACACTGGGGCTTTGCGCTTCTCTAGCCACCAAACGTCACGGTCATTCTCTTTCTGTCTCGTAGACACGAGCTGAGAAATTGCAAACGTCGAGCAATTGCTCAGAGATGAAAAGTGCCAGCACTGAAAGCTGTTGCTAGCCAGCACCCTTCCTTGGAAGCGCTTTCACAGGAACAGTAACACTGGGGCTTTGCGCTTCTCTAGCCACCTAATCTTCTGCTTATCCTCTCGTGCACTCTAAAGAGAGCTCAGGTGAGAAATTGCAAACGTTGAGCAATTGCTCAGAGATGAAAAGTGCCAGCACTGAAAGCTGTTGCTAGCCAGCACCCTTCCTTGGAAGCGCTTTCACAGGCGCTGTAACACTGGGGCTTTGCGCTTCTCTAGCCACCAAACGTCACGGTCACTATCTCTCCGTCTCGTAGACACGAGCTGAGAAATTGCAAACGTCGAGCAATTGCTCAGAGATGAAAAGTGCCAGCACTGGAAGCTGTTGCTTGCCAGCACCCTTCCTTGGAAGCGCTTTTGTAGTCCTAAGAACACTGGGGCTCTGGGCTTCTCTAGCCACCTCATCTTCTGCTCATCCTCTCGCGCACTCTAAAGAGAGCTCAGGTGAGAAATTGCAAACGTCGAGCAATTGCTCAGAGATGAAAAGTGCCAGCACTGAAAGCTGTTGCTAGCCAGCACCCTTCCTTGGAAGCGCTTTCACAGGCGCAGTAACACTGGGGCTTTGCGCTTCTCTACCCACCAAACGTCACGGTCCTTCTCTTTCCGTCTCGTAGACACGAGCTGAGAAATTGCAAACGTCGAGCAATTGCTCAGAGATGAAAAGTGCCAGCACTGGAAGCTGTTGCTAGCCAGCCCCCTTCCTTGGAAGCGCTTTTGTAGGCCTAAGCACACTGGGGCTCTGGGCTTCTCTAGCCACCTAATCTTCTGCTCATCCTCTCGCGCACTCTAAAGAGAGCTCAGGTGAGAAATTGCAAACGTCGAGCAATTGCTCAGAGATGAAAAGTGCCAGCACTGAAAGCTGTTGCTAGCCAGCACCCTTCCTTGGAAGCGCTTTCACAGGCACAGTAACACTGGGGCTTTGCGCTTCTCTAGCCACCTAATCTTCTGCTTATCCTCTCGCGCACTCTAAAGAGAGCTCAGGGGAGAAATTGCAAACGTTGAGCAATTGCTCAGAGATGAAAAGTGCCAGCACTGAAAGCTCTTGCTAGCCAGCACCCTTCCTTGGAAGCGCTTTCACAGGCGCAGTAACACTGGGGCTTTGCGCTTCTCTAGCCACCAAACGTCACGGTCCTTCTCTTTCCGTCTCCTAGACACGAGCTGAGAAATTGCAAACGTCGAGCAATTGCTCCGAGATGAAAAGTGCCAGCACTGAAAGCTGTTGCTAGCCAGCCCCCTTCCTTGGAAGAGCTTTTGTAGGCCTAAGAACACTGGGGCTCTGGGCTTCTCTAGCCACCTCATCTTCTGCTCATCCTCTCGCGCACTCTAAAGAGAGCTCAGGGGAGAAATTGCAAACGTCGAGCAATTGCTCAGAGATGAAAAGTGCCAGCACTGGAAGCTGTTGCTAGCCAGCACCCTTCCTTGGAAGCGCTTTCACAGGCGCACTAACATTGTGGCTTTGCGCTTCTCTACCCACGAAACGTCACGGTCCTTCTCTTTCCGTCTCGTAGAGACGAGCTGAGAAATTGCAAACGTCGAGCAATTGCTCAGAGATGAAAAGTGCCAGCACTGGAAGCTGTTGCTAGCCAGCACCCTTCCTTGGAAGCGCTTTTGTAGGCCTAAGAACACTGGGGCTCTGGGCTTCTCTAGCCACCTCATCTTCTGCTCATCCTCTCGCGCACTCTAAAGAGAGCTCAGGTGAGAAATTGCAAACGTCGAGCAATTGCTCAGAGATGAAAAGTGCCAGCACTGAAAGCTGTTGCTAGCCAGCACCCTTCCTTGGAAGCGCTTTCACAGGCGCAGCAACACTGGGGCTTTGCGCTTCTCTAGCCACCAAACGTCACGGTCATTCTCTTTCTGTCTCGTAGACACGAGCTGAGAAATTGCAAACGTCGAGCAATTGCTCAGAGATGAAAAGTGCCAGCACTGAAAGCTCTTGCTAGCCAGCACCCTTCCTTGGAAGCGCTTTCACAGGCGCAGTAACACTGGGGCTTTGCGCTTCTCTAGCCACCAAACGTCACGGTCCTTCTCTTTCCGTCTCGTAGACACGAGCTGAGAAATTGCAAACGTCGAGCAATTGCTCAGAGATGAAAAGTGCCAGCACTGGAAGCTGTTGCTAGCCAGCCCCCTTCCTTGGAAGCGCTTTTGTAGGCCTAAGAACACTGGGGCTCTGGGCTTCTCTAGCCACCTCATCTTCTGCTCATCCTCTCGCGCACTCTAAAGAGAGCTCAGGTGAGAAATTGCAAACGTCGAGCAATTGCTCAGAGATGAAAAGTGCCAGCACTGAAAGCTGTTGCTAGCCAGCACCCTTCCTTGGAAGCGCTTTCACAGGCACAGTAACACTGGGGCTTTGCGCTTCTCTAGCCACCTAATCTTCTGCTTATCCTCTCGCGCACTCTAAAGAGAGCTCAGGTGAGAAATTGCAAACGTTGAGCAATTGCTCAGAGATGAAAAGTGCCAGCACTGAAAGCTGTTGCTAGCCAGCACCCTTCCTTGGAAGCGCTTTCACAGGCGCTGTAACACTGGGGCTTTGCGCTTCTCTACCCACCAAACGTCACGGTCACTATCTCTCCGTCTCGTAGACACGAGCTGAGAAATTGCAAACGTCGAGCAATTGCTCAGAGATGAAAAGTGCCAGCACTGGAAGCTGTTGCTAGCCAGCACCCTTCCTTGGAAGCCCTTTTGTAGGCCTAAGAACACTGGGGCTCTGGGCTTCTCTAGCCACCTCATCTTCTGCTCATCCTCTCGCGCACTCTAAAGAGAGCTCAGGTGAGAAATTGCAAACGTCCAGCAATTGCTCAGAGATGAAAAGTGCCAGCACTGAAAGCTGTTGCTAGCCAGCACCCTTCCTTGGAAGCGCTTTCACAGGCGCAGCAACACTGGGGCTTTGCGCTTCTCTACCCACCAAACGTCACGGTCACTATCTCTCCGTCTCGTAGACACGAGCTGAGAAATTGCTAAAGTCGAGCAATTGCTCAGAGATGAAAAGTGCCAGCACTGAAAGCTGTTGCTAGCCAGCACCCTTCCTTGGAAGCGCTTTTGTAGGCCTAAGCACACTGGGGCTCTGGGCTTCTCTAGCCACCTCATCTTCTGCTCATCCTCTCGCGCACTCTAAAGAGAGCTCAGGTGAGAAATTGCAAACGTCGAGCAATTGCTCAGAGATGAAAAGTGCCAGCACTGGAAGCTGTTGCTTGCCAGCACCCTTCCTTGGAAGCGCTTTTGTAGTCCTAAGAACACTGGGGCTCTGGGCTTCTCTAGCCACCTCATCTTCTGCTCATCCTCTCGCGCACTCTAAAGAGAGCTCAGGTGAGAAATTGCAAACGTCCAGCAATTGCTCAGAGATGAAAAGTGCCAGCACTGAAAGCTGTTGCTAGCCAGCACCCTTCCTTGGAAGCGCTTTCACAGGCGCAGCAACACTGGGGCTTTGCGCTTCTCTAGCCACCAAACGTCACGGTCACTATCTCTCCGTCTCGTAGACACGAGCTGAGAAATTGCAAACGTCGAGCAATTGCTCAGAGAGGAAAAGTGCCAGCACTGAAAGCTGTTGCTAGCCAGCCCCCTTCCTTGGAAGCGCTTTTGTAGGCCTAAGCACACTGGGGCTCTGGGCTTCTTTAGCCACCTAATCTTCTGCTCATCCTCTCGCGCACTCTAAAGAGAGCTCAGGTGAGAAATTGCAAACGTCGAGCAATTGCTCAGAGATGAAAAGTGCCAGCACTGAAAGCTCTTGCTAGCCAGCACCCTTCCTTGGAAGCGCTTTCACAGGCGCAGTAACACTGGGGCTTTGCGCTTCTCTAGCCACCAAACGTCACGGTCCTTCTCTTTCCGTCTCGTAGACACGAGCTGAGAAATTGCAAACGTCGAGCAATTGCTCAGAGATGAAAAGTGCCAGCACTGGAAGCTGTTGCTAGCCAGCCCCCTTCCTTGGAAGCGCTTTTGTAGGCCTAAGAACACTGGGGCTCTGGGCTTCTCTAGCCACCTCATCTTCTGCTCATCCTCTCGCGCACTCTAAAGAGAGCTCAGGTGAGAAATTGCAAACGTCGAGCAATTGCTCAGAGATGAAAAGTGCCAGCACTGAAAGCTGTTGCTAGCCAGCACCCTTCCTTGGAAGCGCTTTCACAGGCACAGTAACACTGGGGCTTTGCGCTTCTCTAGCCACCTAATCTTCTGCTTATCCTCTCGCGCACTCTAAAGAGAGCTCAGGTGAGAAATTGCAAACGTTGAGCAATTGCTCAGAGATGAAAAGTGCCAGCACTGAAAGCTGTTGCTAGCCAGCACCCTTCCTTGGAAGCGCTTTCACAGGCGCTGTAACACTGGGGCTTTGCGCTTCTCTACCCACCAAACGTCACGGTCACTATCTCTCCGTCTCGTAGACACGAGCTGAGAAATTGCAAACGTCGAGCAATTGCTCAGAGATGAAAAGTGCCAGCACTGGAAGCTGTTGCTAGCCAGCACCCTTCCTTGGAAGCCCTTTTGTAGGCCTAAGAACACTGGGGCTCTGGGCTTCTCTAGCCACCTCATCTTCTGCTCATCCTCTCGCGCACTCTAAAGAGAGCTCAGGTGAGAAATTGCAAACGTCCAGCAATTGCTCAGAGATGAAAAGTGCCAGCACTGAAAGCTGTTGCTAGCCAGCACCCTTCCTTGGAAGCGCTTTCACAGGCGCAGCAACACTGGGGCTTTGCGCTTCTCTACCCACCAAACGTCACGGTCACTATCTCTCCGTCTCGTAGACACGAGCTGAGAAATTGCTAAAGTCGAGCAATTGCTCAGAGATGAAAAGTGCCAGCACTGAAAGCTGTTGCTAGCCAGCACCCTTCCTTGGAAGCGCTTTTGTAGGCCTAAGCACACTGGGGCTCTGGGCTTCTCTAGCCACCTCATCTTCTGCTCATCCTCTCGCGCACTCTAAAGAGAGCTCAGGTGAGAAATTGCAAACGTCGATCAATTGCTCAGAGATGAAAAGTGCCAGCACTGAAAGCTGTTGCTAGCCAGCATCCTTCCTTGGAAGCGCTTTTGTAGGCCTAAGCACACTGGGGCTCTGGGCTTCTCTAGCCACCTCATCTTCTGCTCATCCTCTCGCGCACTCTAAAGAGAGCTCAGGTGAGAAATTGCAAACGTCGAGCAATTGCTCAGAGATGAAAAGTGCCAGCACTGAAAGCTCTTGCTAGCCAGCACCCTTCCTTGGAAGCGCTTTTGTAGGCCTAAGAACACTGGGGCTCTGGGCTTCTCTAGCCACCTCATCTTCTGCTCATCCTCTCGCGCACTCTAAAGAGAGCTCAGGGGAGAAATTGCAAACGTCGAGCAATTGCTCAGAGATGAAAAGTGCCAGCACTGGAAGCTGTTGCTAGCCAGCACCCTTCCTTGGAAGCGCTTTTGTAGGCCTAAGAACAGTGGGGCTCTGGGCTTCTCTAGCCACCTAATCTTCTGCTCATCCTCTCGCGCACTCTAAAGAGAGCTCAGGTGAGAAATTGCAAACGTCGAGCAATTGCTCAGAGATGAAAAGTGCCAGCACTGAAAGCTCTTGCTAGCCAGCACCCTTCCTTGGAAGCGCTTTCACAGGTGCAGTAACACTGGGGCTTTGCGCTTCTCTAGCCACCAAACGTCACGGTCCTTCTCTTTCCGTCTCCTAGACACGAGCTGAGAAATTGCAAACGTCGAGCAATTGCTCAGAGATGAAAAGTGCCAGCACTGAAAGCTCTTGCTAGCCAGCACCCTTCCTTGGAAGCGCTTTTGTAGGCCTAAGCACACTGGGGCTCTGGGCTTCTTTAGCCACCTAATCTTCTGCTCATCCTCTCGCGCACTCTAAAGAGAGCTCAGGTGAGAAATTGCAAACGTCGAGCAATTGCTCAGAGATGAAAAGTGCCAGCACTGAAAGCTCTTGCTAGCCAGCACCCTTCCTTGGAAGCGCTTTCACAGGCGCAGTAACACTGGGGCTTTGCGCTTCTCTAGCCACCAAACGTCACGGTCCTTCTCTTTCCGTCTCGTAGACACGAGCTGAGAAATTGCAAACGTCGAGCAATTGCTCAGAGATGAAAAGTGCCAGCACTGAAAGCTGTTGCTAGCCAGCACCCTTCCTTGGAAGCGCTTTTGTAGGCCTAAGAACACTGGGGCTCTGGGCTTCTCTAGCCACCTCATCTTCTGCTCATCCTCTCGCGCACTCTAAAGAGAGCTCAGGTGAGAAATTGCAAACGTCGATCAATTGCTCAGAGATGAAAAGTGCCAGCACTGAAAGCTGTTGCTAGCCAGCACCCTTCCTTGGAAGCGCTTTCATAGGCGCAGCAACACTGGGGCTTTGCGCTTCTCTAGCCACCAAACGTCACGGTCCTTCTCTTTCCGTCTCGTAGACACGAGCTGAGAAATTGCAAACGTCGAGCAATTGCTCAGAGATGAAAAGTGCCAGCACTGAAAGCTGTTGCTAGCCAGCCCCCTTCCTTGGAAGCGCTTTTGTAGGCCTAAGAACACTGGGGCTCTGGGCTTCTCTAGCCACCTCATCTTCTGCTCATCCTCTCGCGCACTCTAAAGAGAGCTCAGGGGAGAAATTGCAAACGTCGAGCAATTGCTCAGAGATGAAAAGTGCCAGCACTGGAAGCTGTTGCTAGCCAGCACCCTTCCTTGGAAGCGCTTTTGTAGGCCTAAGAACACTGGGGCTCTGGGCTTCTCTAGCCACCTCATCTTCTGCTCATCCTCTCGCGCACTCTAAAGAGAGCTCACGTCAGGTGAGAAATTGCAAACGTTGAGCAATTGCTCAGAGATGAAAAGTGCCAGCACTGAAAGCTGTTGCTAGCCAGCACCCTTCCTTGGAAGCGCTTTCACAGGCGCTGTAACACTGGGGCTTTGCGCTTCTCTACCCACCAAACGTCACGGTCCTTCCCTTTCCGTCTCGTAGACACGAGCTGAGAAATTGCAAACGTCGAGCAATTGCTCAGAGATGAAAAGTGCCAGCACTGGAAGCTGTTGCTTGCCAGCACCCTTCCTTGGAAGCCCTTTTGTAGGCCTAAGAACACTGGGGCTCTGGGCTTCTCTAGCCACCTAATCTTCTGCTCATCCTCTCGCGCACTCTAAAGAGAGCTCAGGTGAGAAATTGCAAACGTCCAGCAATTGCTCAGAGATGAAAAGTGCCAGCACTGAAAGCTGTTGCTAGCCAGCACCCTTCCTTGGAAGCGCTTTCACAGGCGCAGCAACACTGGGGCTTTGCGCTTCTCTACCCACCAAACGTCACGGTCACTATCTCTCCGTCTCGTAGACACGAGCTGAGAAATTGCTAAAGTCGAGCAATTGCTCAGAGATGAAAAGTGCCAGCACTGAAAGCTGTTGCTAGCCAGCACCCTTCCTTGGAAGCGCTTTTGTAGGCCTAAGCACACTGGGGCTCTGGGCTTCTTTAGCCACCTAATCTTCTGCTCATCCTCTCGCGCACTCTAAAGAGAGCTCAGGTGAGAAATTGCAAACGTCGAGCAATTGCTCAGAGATGAAAAGTGCCAGCACTGAAAGCTGTTGCTAGCCAGCACCCTTCCTTGGAAGCGCTTTCACAGGCGCAGTAACACTGGGGCTTTGCGCTTCTCTAGCCACCAAACGTCACGGTCCTTCTCTTTCCGTCTCGTAGACACGAGCTGAGAAATTGCAAACGTCGATCAATTGCTCAGAGATGAAAAGTGCCAGCACTGGAAGCTGTTGCTAGCCAGCACCCTTCCTTGGAAGCGCTTTTGTAGGCCTAAGAACAGTGGGGCTCTGGGCTTCTCTAGCCACCTCATCTTCTGCTCATCCTCTCGCGCATTCTAAAGAGAGCTCATGTGAGAAATTGCAAACGTCGAGCAATTGCTCAGAGATGAAAAGTGCCAGCACTGAAAGCTGTTGCTAGCCAGCCCCCTTCCTTGGAAGCGCTTTTGTAGGCCTAAGCACACTGGGGCTCTGGGCTTCTCTAGCCACCTAATCTTCTGCTCATCCTCTCGCGCACTCTAAAGAGAGCTCAGGTGAGAAATTGCAAACGTCGAGCAATTGCTCAGAGAGGAAAAGTGCCAGCACTGAAAGCTGTTGCTAGCCAGCACCCTTCCTTGGAAGCGCTTTTGTAGGCCTAAGCACACTGGGGCTCTGGGCTTCTTTAGCCACCAAATCTTCTGCTCATCCTCTCGCGCACTCTAAAGAGAGCTCAGGTGAGAAATTGCAAACGTCCAGCAATTGCTCAGAGATGAAAAGTGCCAGCACTGAAAGCTGTTGCTAGCCAGCACCCTTCCTTGGAAGCGCTTTCACAGGCGCAGTAACACTGGGGCTTTGCGCTTCTCTAGCCACCAAACGTCACGGTCCTTCTCTTTCCGTCTCGTAGACACGAGCTGAGAAATTGCAAACGTCGAGCAATTGCTCAGAGATGAAAAGTGCCAGCACTGGAAGCTGTTGCTAGCCAGCCCCCTTCCTTGGAAGCGCTTTTGTAGGCCTAAGAACAGTGGGGCTCTGGGCTTCTCTAGCCACCTAATCTTCTGCTCATCCTCTTGCGCACTCTAAAGAGAGCTCAGGTGAGAAATTGCAAACGTCGAGCAATTGCTCAGAGAGGAAAAGTGCCAGCACTGAAAGCTGTTGCTAGCCAGCACCCTTCCTTGGAAGCGCTTTTGTAGGCCTAAGAACACTGGGGCTCTGGGCTTCTCTAGCCACCTCATCTTCTGCTCATCCTCTCGCGCACTCTAAAGAGAGCTCAGGTGAGAAATTGCAAACGTCGAGCAATTGCTCAGAGATGAAAAGTGCCAGCACTGAAAGCTGTTGCTAGCCAGCACCCTTCCTTGGAAGCGCTTTCACAGGCGCAGTAACACTGGGGCTTTGCGCTTCTCTACTCACCAAACGTCACGGTCCTTCTCTTTCCGTCTCGTAGACACGAGCTGAGAAATTGCAAACGTCGAGCAATTGCTCAGAGATGAAAAGTGCCAGCACTGAAAGCTGTTGCTAGCCAGCCCCCTTCCTTGGAAGTGCTTTTGTAGGCCTAAGAACACTGGGGCTTTGGGCTTCTCTAGCCACCTCATCTTCTGCTCATCCTCTCGCGCACTCTAAAGAGAGCTCAGGGGAGAAATTGCAAACGTCGAGCAATTGCTCAGAGATGAAAAGTGCCAGCACTGGAAGCTGTTGCTAGCCAGCACCCTTCCTTGGAAGCGCTTTTGTAGGCCTAAGAACACTGGGGCTCTGGGCTTCTCTAGCCACCTCATCTTCTGCTCATCCTCTCGCGCACTCTAAAGAGAGCTCAGGTGAGAAATTGCAAACGTCGAGCAATTGCTCAGAGATGAAAAGTGCCAGCACTGAAAGCTGTTGCTAGCCAGCACCCTTCCTTGGAAGCGCTTTCACAGGCGCAGCAACACTGGGGCTTTGCGCTTCTCTAGCCACCAAACGTCACGGTCCTTCTCTTTCCGTCTCGTAGACATGAGCTGAGAAATTGCAAACGTCGAGCAATTGCTCAGAGATGAAAAGTGCCAGCACTGAAAGCTCTTGCTAGCCAGCCCCCTTCCTTGGAAGCGCTTTCACAGGCACAGTAACACTGGGGCTTTGCGCTTCTCTAGCCACCTAATCTTCTGCTCATCCTCTCGCGCACTCTAAAGAGAGCTCAGGGGAGAAATTGCAAACGTTGAGCAATTGCTCAGAGATGAAAAGTGCCAGCACTGAAAGCTGTTGCTAGCCAGCACCCTTCCTTGGAAGCGCTTTCACAGGCGCTGTAACACTGGGGCTTTGCGCTTCTCTACCCACCAAACGTCACGGTCCTTCCCTTTCCGTCTCGTAGACACGAGCTGAGAAATTGCAAACGTCGAGCAATTGCTCAGAGATGAAAAGTGCCAGCACTGGAAGCTGTTGCTTGCCAGCACCCTTCCTTGGAAGCCCTTTTGTAGGCCTAAGAACACTGGGGCTCTGGGCTTCTCTAGCCACCTAATCTTCTGCTCATCCTCTCGCGCACTCTAAAGAGAGCTCAGGTGAGAAATTGCAAACGTCGAGCAATTGCTCAGAGATGAAAAGTGCCAGCACTGAAAGCTGTTGCTAGCCAGCACCCTTCCTTGGAAGCGCTTTCACAGGCGCAGCAACACTGGGGCTTTGCGCTTCTCTAGCCACCAAACGTCACGGTCACTATCTCTCCGTCTCGTAGACACGAGCTGAGAAATTGCAAACGTCGATCAATTGCTCAGAGATGAAAAGTGCCAGCACTGAAAGCTGTTGCTAGCCAGCCCCCTTCCTTGGAAGCGCTTTTGTAGGCCTAAGCACACTGGGGCTCTGGGCTTCTTTAGCCACCTAATCTTCTGCTCATCCTCTCGCGCACTCTAAAGAGAGCTCAGGTGAGAAATTGCAAACGTCGAGCAATTGCTCAGAGATGAAAAGTGCCAGCACTGAAAGCTGTTGCTAGCCAGCACCCTTCCTTGGAAGCGCTTTCACAGGCGCAGTAACACTGGGGCTTTGCGCTTCTCTACCCACCAAACGTCACGGTCCTTCTCTTTCCGTCTCGTAGACACGAGCTGAGAAATTGCAAACGTCGAGCAATTGCTCCGAGATGAAAAGTGCCAGCACTGAAAGCTGTTGCTAGCCAGCACCCTTCCTTGGAAGCGCTTTTGTAGCCCTTAGAACACTGGGGCTCTGGGCTTCCCTAGCCACCTAATCTTCTGCTCATCCTCTCGCGCACTCTAAAGAGAGCTCAGGTGAGAAATTGCAAACGTCGAGCAATTGCTCAGAGATGAAAAGTGCCAGCACTGAAAGCTGTTGCTAGCCAGCACCCTTCCTTGGAAGCGCTTTTGTAGGCCTAAGAACACTGGGGCTCTGGGCTTCTCTAGCCACCTCATCTTCTGCTCATCCTCTCGCGCACTCTAAAGAGAGCTCAGGTGAGAAATTGCAAACGTCGAGCAATTGCTCAGAGATGAAAAGTGCCAGCACTGAAAGCTGTTGCTAGCCAGCACCCTTCCTTGGAAGCACTTTCACAGGCGCAGCAACACTGGGGCTTTGCGCTTCTCTAGCCACCAAACGTCACGGTCCTTCTCTTTCCGTCTCATAGACACGAGCTGAGAAATTGCAAACGTCGAGCAATTGCTCAGAGATGAAAAGTGCCAGCACTGAAAGCTGTTGCTAGCCAGCACCCTTCCTTGGAAGCGCTTTTGTAGGCCTAAGAACACTGGGGCTCTGGGCTTCTCTAGGCACCTCATCTTCTGCTCATCCTCTCGCGCACTCTAAAGAGAGCTCAGGTGAGAAATTGCAAACGTCGAGCAATTGCTCAGAGATGAAAAGTGCCAGCACTGAAAGCTGTTGCTAGCCAGCACCCTTCCTTGGAAGCGCTTTTGTAGGCCTAAGCACACTGGGGCTCTGGGCTTCTCTAGCCACCTCATCTTCTGCTCATCCTCTCGCGCACTCTAAAGAGAGCTCAGGTGAGAAATTGCAAACGTCGAGCAATTGCTCAGAGATGAAAAGTGCCAGCACTGAAAGCTCTTGCTAGCCAGCACCCTTCCTTGGAAGCGCTTTCACAGGCGCAGTAACACTGGGGCTTTGCGCTTCTCTAGCCACCAAAAGTCACGGTCCTTCTCTTTCCGTCTCCTAGACACGAGCTGAGAAATTGCAAACGTCGAGCAATTGCTCAGAGAGGAAAAGTACCAGCACTGAAAGCTGTTGCTAGCCAGCACCCTTCCTTGGAAGCGCTTTTGTAGGCCTAAGAACACTGGGGCTCTGGGCTTCTCTAGCCACCTCATCTTCTGCTCATCCTCTCGCGCACTCTAAAGAGAGCTCAGGTGAGAAATTGCAAACGTCGAGCAATTGCTCAGAGATGAAAAGTGCCAGCACTGAAAGCTGTTGCTAGCCAGCACCCTTCCTTGGAAGCGCTTTCATAGGCGCAGTAACACTGGGGCTTTGCGCTTCTCTAGCCACCAAACGTCACGGTCCTTCTCTTTCCGTCTCGTAGACACGAGCTGAGAAATTGCAAACGTCGAGCAATTGCTCAGAGATGAAAAGTGCCAGCACTGAAAGCTGTTGCTAGCCAGCACCCTTCCTTGGAAGCGCTTTTGTAGGCCTAAGAACACTGGGGCTTTGGGCTTCTCTAGCCACCTCATCTTCTGCTCATCCTCTCGCGCACTCTAAAGAGAGCTCAGGGGAGAAATTGCAAACGTCGAGCAATTGCTCAGAGATGAAAAGTGCCAGCACTGGAAGCTGTTGCTAGCCAGCACCCTTCCTTGGAAGCGCTTTTGTAGGCCTAAGAACACTGGGGCTCTGGGCTTCTCTAGCCACCTCATCTTCTGCTCATCCTCTCGCGCACTCTAAAGAGAGCTCAGGTGAGAAATTGCAAACGTCGAGCAATTGCTCAGAGATGAAAAGTGCCAGCACTGAAAGCTCTTGCTAGCCAGCCCCCTTCCTTGGAAGCGCTTTCACAGGCGCAGTAACACTGGGGCTTTGCGCTTCTCTAGCCACCTAATCTTCTGCTTATCCTCTCGCGCACTCTAAAGAGAGCTCAGGTGAGAAATTGCAAACGTTGAGCAATTGCTCAGAGATGAAAAGTGCCAGCACTGAAAGCTGTTGCTAGCCAGCACCCTTCCTTGGAAGCGCTTTCACAGGCGCTGTAACACTGGGGCTTTGCGCTTCTCTACCCACCAAACGTCACGGTCCTTCCCTTTCCGTCTCGTAGACACGAGCTGAGAAATTGCAAACGTCGAGCAATTGCTCAGAGATGAAAAGTGCCAGCACTGGAAGCTGTTGCTAGCCAGCACCCTTCCTTGGAAGCGCTTTTGTAGGCCTAAGAACACTGGGGCTCTGAGCTTCTCTAGCCACCTCATCTTCTGCTCATCCTCTCGCGCACTCTAAAGAGAGCTCAGGTGAGAAATTGCAAATGTCCAGCAATTGCTCAGAGATGAAAAGTGCCAGCACTGAAAGCTGTTGCTAGCCAGCACCCTTCCTTGGAAGCGCTTTCACAGGCGCAGCAACACTGGGGCTTTGCGCTTCTCTAGCCACCAAACGTCACGGTCACTATCTCTCCGTCTCGTAGACACGAGCTGAGAAATTGCAAACGTCGATCAATTGCTCAGAGATGAAAAGTGCCAGCACTGAAAGCTGTTGCTAGCCAGCCCCCTTCCTTGGAAGCGCTTTTGTAGGCCTAAGCACACTGGGGCTCTGGGCTTCTTTAGCCACCTCATCTTCTGCTCATCCTCTCGCGCACTCTAAAGAGAGCTCAGGTGAGAAATTGCAAACGTCGAGCAATTGCTCAGAGATGAAAAGTGCCAGCACTGAAAGCTGTTGCTAGCCAGCACCCTTCCTTGGAAGCGCTTTCACAGGCGCAGTAACACTGGGGCTTTGCGCTTCTCTAGCCACCAAACGTCACGGTCCTTCTCTTTCCGTCTCGTAGACACAAGCTGAGAAATTGCAAACGTCGAGCAATTGCTCCGAGATGAAAAGTGCCAGCACTGAAAGCTGTTGCTAGCCAGCCCCCTTCCTTGGAAGCGCTTTTGTAGCCCTTAGAACACTGGGGCTCTGGGCTTCCCTAGCCACCTCATCTTCTGCTCATCCTCTCGCGCACTCTAAAGAGAGCTCAGGTGAGAAATTGCAAACGTCGAGCAATTGCTCAGAGATGAAAAGTGCCAGCACTGAAAGCTGTTGCTAGCCAGCACCCTTCCTTGGAAGCGCTTTTGTAGGCCTAAGAACACTGGGGCTCTGGGCTTCTCTAGCCACCTCATCTTCTGCTCATCCTCTCGCGCACTCTAAAGAGAGCTCAGGTGAGAAATTGCAAACGTCCAGCAATTGCTCAGAGATGAAAAGTGCCAGCACTGAAAGCTGTTGCTAGCCAGCACCCTTCCTTGGAAGCACTTTCACAGGCGCAGCAACACTGGGGCTTTGCGCTTCTCTACCCACCAAACGTCACGGTCCTTCTCTTTCCGTCTCATAGACACGAGCTGAGAAATTGCAAACGTCGAGCAATTGCTCAGAGATGAAAAGTGCCAGCACTGGAAGCTGTTGCTAGCCAGCACCCTTCCTTGGAAGCGCTTTTGTAGGCCTAAGAACACTGGGGCTCTGGGCTTCTCTAGGCACCTCATCTTCTGCTCATCCTCTCGCGCACTCTAAAGAGAGCTCAGGTGAGAAATTGCAAACGTCGAGCAATTGCTCAGAGATGAAAAGTGCCAGCACTGAAAGCTGTTGCTAGCCAGCACCCTTCCTTGGAAGCGCTTTTGTAGGCCTAAGAACACTGGGGCTCTGGGCTTCTCTAGCCACCTCATCTTCTGCTCATCCTCTCGCGCACTCTAAAGAGAGCTCAGGGGAGAAATTGCAAACGTCGAGCAATTGCTCAGAGATGAAAAGTGCCAGCACTGAAAGCTGTTGCTAGCCAGCACCCTTCCTTGGAAGCGCTTTCACAGGCGCAGTAACACTGGGGCTTTGCGCTTCTCTACCCACCAAAAGTCACGGTCACTATCTCTCCGTCTCCTAGACACGAGCTGAGAAATTGCAAACGTCGAGCAATTGCTCAGAGAGGAAAAGTACCAGCACTGAAAGCTGTTGCTAGCCAGCCCCCTTCCTTGGAAGCGCTTTTGTAGGCCTAAGAACACTGGGGCTCTGGGCTTCTCTAGCCACCTCATCTTCTGCTCATCCTCTCGCGCACTCTAAAGAGAGCTCAGGTGACAAATTGCAAACGTCCAGCAATTGCTCAGAGATGAAAAGTGCCAGCACTGAAAGCTGTTGCTAGCCAGCACCCTTCCTTGGAAGCGCTTTCACAGGCGCAGCAACACTGGGGCTTTGCGCTTCTCTAGCCACCAAACGTCACGGTCACTATCTCTCCGTCTCGTAGACACGAGCTGAGAAATTGCAAACGTCGAGCAATTGCTCAGAGATGAAAAGTGCCAGCACTGGAAGCTATTGCTTGCCAGCACCCTTCCTTGGAAGCCCTTTTGTAGGCCTAAGAACACTGGGGCTCTGGGCTTCTCTAGCCACCTCATCTTCTGCTCATCCTCTCGCGCACTCTAAAGAGAGCTCAGGTGAGAAATTGCAAACGTTGAGCAATTGCTCAGAGATGAAAAGTGCCAGCACTGGAAGCTGTTGCTAGCCAGCACCCTTCCTTGGAAGCGCTTTTGTAGGCCTAAGAACACTGGGGCTCTGGGCTTCTCTAGCCACCTCATCTTCTGCTCATCCTCTCGCGCACTCTAAAGAGAGCTCAGGTGAGAAATTGCAAACGTCCAGCAATTGCTCAGAGATGAAAAGTGCCAGCACTGAAAGCTGTTGCTAGCTAGCACCCTTCCTTGGAAGCGCTTTCACAGGCGCAGCAACACTGGGGCTTTGCGCTTCTCTAGCCACCAAACGTCACGGTCACTATCTCTCCGTCTCGTAGACACGAGCTGAGAAATTGCAAACGTCGAGCAATTGCTCAGAGAGGAAAAGTGCCAGCACTGAAAGCTCTTGCTAGCCAGCACCCTTCCTTGGAAGCGCTTTTGTAGCCCTTAGAACACTGGGGCTCTGGGCTTCTTTAGCCACCTAATCTTCTGCTCATCCTCTCGCGCACTCTAAAGAGAGCTCAGGTGAGAAATTGCAAACGTCGAGCAATTGCTCAGAGATGAAAAGTGCCAGCACTGAAAGCTGTTGCTAGCCAGCACCCTTCCTTGGAAGCGCTTTCACAGGCGCAGTAACACTGGGGCTTTGCGCTTCTCTAGCCACCAAACGTCACGGTCCTTCTCTTTCCGTCTCGTAGACACGAGCTGAGAAATTGCAAACGTCGAGCAATTGCTCAGAGATGAAAAGTGCCAGCACTGAAAGCTCTTGCTAGCCAGCACCCTTCCTTGGAAGCGCTTTTGTAGGCCTAAGAACACTGGGGCTCTGGGCTTCTCTAGCCACCTAATCTTCTGCTCATCCTCTCGCGCACTCTAAAGAGAGCTCAGGTGAGAAATTGCAAACGTCGAGCAATTGCTCAGAGATGAAAAGTGCCAGCACTGAAAGCTGTTGCTAGCCAGCACCCTTCCTTGGAAGCGCTTTTGTAGGCCTAAGAACACTGGGGCTCTGGGCTTCTCTAGCCACCTCATCTTCTGCTCATCCTCTCGCGCACTCTAAAGAGAGCTCAGGTGAGAAATTGCAAACGTCGAGCAATTGCTCAGAGATGAAAAGTGCCAGCACTGAAAGCTGTTGCTAGCCAGCACCCTTCCTTGGAAGCGCTTTCACAGGCGCAGTAACACTGGGGCTTTGCGCTTCTCTACCCACCAAACGTCACGGTCCTTCTCTTTCCGTCTCGTAGACACGAGCTGAGAAATTGCAAACGTCGAGCAATTGCTCAGAGATGAAAAGTGCCAGCACTGAAAGCTGTTGCTAGCCAGCCCCCTTCCTTGGAAGCCCTTTTGTAGGCCTAAGAACACTGGGGCTTTGGGCTTCTCTAGCCACCTCATCTTCTGCTCATCCTCTCGCACACTCTAAAGAGAGCTCAGGTGAGAAATTGCAAACGTCGAGCAATTGCTCAGAGATGAAAAGTGCCAGCACTGGAAGCTGTTGCTAGCCAGCACCCTTCCTTGGAAGCGCTTTCACAGGCGCAGCAACACTGGGGCTTTGCGCTTCTCTACCCACGAAACGTCACGGTCCTTCTCTTTCCGTCTCGTAGACACGAGCTGAGAAATTGCAAACGTCGAGCAATTGCTCAGAGATGAAAAGTGCCAGCACTGGAAGCTGTTGCTAGCCAGCACCCTTCCTTGGAAGCGCTTTTGTAGGCCTAAGAACACTGGGGCTCTGGGCTTCTCTAGCCACCTCATCTTCTGCTCATCCTCTCGCGCACTCTAAAGAGAGCTCAGGTGAGAAATTGCAAACGTCGAGCAATTGCTCAGAGATGAAAAGTGCCAGCACTGAAAGCTGTTGCTAGCCAGCACCCTTCCTTGGAAGCGCTTTCACAGGCGCAGCAACACTGGGGCTTTGCGCTTCTCTAGCCACCAAACGTCACGGTCCTTCTCTTTCCGTCTCGTAGACACGAGCTGAGAAATTGCAAACGTCGAGCAATTGCTCAGAGATGAAAAGTGCCAGCACTGAAAGCTCTTGCTAGCCAGCACCCTTCCTTGGAAGCGCTTTCACAGGCACAGTAACACTGGGGCTTTGCGCTTCTCTAGCCACCTAATCTTCTGCTTATCCTCTCGCGCACTCTAAAGAGAGCTCAGGTGAGAAATTGCAAACGTCCAGCAATTGCTCCGAGATGAAAAGTGCCAGCACTGAAAGCTGTTGCTAGCCAGCACCCTTCCTTGGAAGCGCTTTCACAGGCGCAGCAACACTGGGGCTTTGCGCTTCTCTAGCCACCAAACGTCACGGTCACTATCTCTCCGTCTCGTAGACACGAGCTGAGAAATTGCAAACGTCGAGCAATTGCTCAGAGAGGAAAAGTGCCAGCACTGAAAGCTGTTGCTAGCCAGCACCCTTCCTTGGAAGCGCTTTTGTAGGCCTAAGAACACTGGGGCTCTGGGCTTCTTTAGCCACCTAATCTTCTGCTCATCCTCTCGCGCACTCTAAAGAGAGCTCAGGTGAGAAATTGCAAACGTCGAGCAATTGCTCAGAGATGAAAAGTGCCAGCACTGAAAGCTGTTGCTAGCCAGCACCCTTCCTTGGAAGCGCTTTCACAGGCGCAGTAACACTGGGGCTTTGCGCTTCTCTACCCACCAAACGTCACGGTCCTTCTCTTTCCGTCTCGTAGACACGAGCTGAGAAATTGCAAACGTCGAGCAATTGCTCCGAGATGAAAAGTGCCAGCACTGAAAGCTGTTGCTAGCCAGCACCCTTCCTTGGAAGCGCTTTTGTAGCCCTTAGAACACTGGGGCTCTGGGCTTCCCTAGCCACCTCATCTTCTGCTCATCCTCTCGCGCACTCTAAAGAGAGCTCAGGTGAGAAATTGCAAACGTCGAGCAATTGCTCAGAGATGAAAAGTGTCAGCACTGAAAGCTCTTGCTAGCCAGCACCCTTCCTTGGAAGCGCTTTTGTAGGCCTAAGAACACTGGGGCTCTGGGCTTCTCTAGCCACCTCATCTTCTGCTCATCCTCTCGCGCACTCTGAAGAGAGCTCAGGTGAGAAATTGCAAACGTCGAGCAATTGCTCAGAGATGAAAAGTGCCAGCACTGAAAGCTCTTGCTAGCCAGCACCCTTCCTTGGAAGCACTTTCACAGGTGCAGCAACACTGGGGCTTTGCGCTTCTCTAGCCACCAAACGTCACGGTCATTCTCTTTCCGCCTCATAGACACGAGCTGAGAAATTGCAAATGTCGAGCAATTGCTCAGAGATGAAAAGTGCCAGCACTGAAAGCTGTTGCTAGCCAGCACCCTTCCTTGGAAGCGCTTTTGTAGGCCTAAGAACACTGGGGCTCTGGGCTTCTCTAGCCACCTAATCTTCTGCTCATCCTCTCGCGCACTCTAAAGAGAGCTCAGGTGAGAAATTGCAAAGGTTGAGCAATTGCTCAGAGAGGAAAAGTGCCAGCACTGAAAGCTGTTGCTAGCCAGCCCCCTTCCTTGGAAGCGCTTTTGTAGGCCTAAGAACACTGGGGCTCTGGGCTTCTCTAGCCACCTCATCTTCTGCTCATCCTCTCGCGCACTCTAAAGAGAGCTCAGGTGAGAAATTGCAAACGTCGAGCAATTGCTCAGAGATGAAAAGTGCCAGCACTGAAAGCTCTTGCTAGCCAGCACCCTTCCTTGGAAGCGCTTTCACAGGCGCAGTAACACTGGGGCTTTGCGCTTCTCTACCCACCAAAAGTCACGGTCCTTCTCTTTCCGTCTCGTAGACACGAGCTGAGAAATTGCAAACGTCGAGCAATTGCTCAGAGAGGAAAAGTGCCAGCACTGAAAGCTGTTGCTAGCCAGCCCCCTTCCTTGGAAGCGCTTTTGTAGGCCTAAGAACACTGGGGCTCTGGGCTTCTCTAGCCACCTCATCTTCTGCTCATCCTCTCGCGCACTCTAAAGAGAGCTCAGGGGAGAAATTGCAAACGTCGAGCAATTGCTCAGAGATGAAAAGTGCCAGCACTGAAAGCTGTTGCTAGCCAGCACCCTTCCTTGGAAGCGCTTTCACAGGCGCAGCAACACTGGGGCTTTGCGCTTCTCTAGCCATCAAAAGTCATGGTCACTATCTCTCCGTCTCGTAGACACGAGCTGAGAAATTGCAAACGTCGAGCAATTGCTCAGAGATGAAAAGTGCCAGCACTGAAAGCTGTTGCTAGCCAGCACCCTTCCTTGGAAGCGCTTTTGTAGGCCTAAGAACACTGGGGCTCTGGGCTTCTCTAGCCACCTCATCTTCTGCTCATCCTCTCGCGCACTCTAAAGAGAGCTCAGGTGAGAAATTGCAAACGTCGAGCAATTGCTCAGAGATGAAAAGTGCCAGCACTGAAAGCTGTTGCTAGCCAGCACCCTTCCTTGGAAGCGCTTTCACAGGCGCAGTAACACTGGGGCTTTGCGCTTCTCTACCCACCAAACGTCACGGTCCTTCTCTTTCCGTCTCGTAGACACGAGCTGAGAAATTGCAAACGTCGAGCAATTGCTCAGAGATGAAAAGTGCCAGCACTGAAAGCTGTTGCTAGCCAGCCCCCTTCCTTGGAAGCCCTTTTGTAGGCCTAAGAACACTGGGGCTTTGGGCTTCTCTAGCCACCTCATCTTCTGCTCATCCTCTCGCACACTCTAAAGAGAGCTCAGGTGAGAAATTGCAAACGTCGAGCAATTGCTCAGAGATGAAAAGTGCCAGCACTGGAAGCTGTTGCTAGCCAGCACCCTTCCTTGGAAGCGCTTTCACAGGCGCAGCAACACTGGGGCTTTGCGCTTCTCTACCCACGAAACGTCACGGTCCTTCTCTTTCCGTCTCGTAGACACGAGCTGAGAAATTGCAAACGTCGAGCAATTGCTCAGAGATGAAAAGTGCCAGCACTGGAAGCTGTTGCTAGCCAGCACCCTTCCTTGGAAGCGCTTTTGTAGGCCTAAGAACACTGGGGCTCTGGGCTTCTCTAGCCACCTCATCTTCTGCTCATCCTCTCGCGCACTCTAAAGAGAGCTCAGGTGAGAAATTGCAAACGTCGAGCAATTGCTCAGAGATGAAAAGTGCCAGCACTGAAAGCTGTTGCTAGCCAGCACCCTTCCTTGGAAGCGCTTTCACAGGCGCAGCAACACTGGGGCTTTGCGCTTCTCTAGCCACCAAACGTCACGGTCCTTCTCTTTCCGTCTCGTAGACACGAGCTGAGAAATTGCAAACGTCGAGCAATTGCTCAGAGATGAAAAGTGCCAGCACTGAAAGCTCTTGCTAGCCAGCACCCTTCCTTGGAAGCGCTTTCACAGGCACAGTAACACTGGGGCTTTGCGCTTCTCTAGCCACCTAATCTTCTGCTTATCCTCTCGCGCACTCTAAAGAGAGCTCAGGTGAGAAATTGCAAACGTCCAGCAATTGCTCCGAGATGAAAAGTGCCAGCACTGAAAGCTGTTGCTAGCCAGCACCCTTCCTTGGAAGCGCTTTCACAGGCGCAGCAACACTGGGGCTTTGCGCTTCTCTAGCCACCAAACGTCACGGTCACTATCTCTCCGTCTCGTAGACACGAGCTGAGAAATTGCAAACGTCGAGCAATTGCTCAGAGAGGAAAAGTGCCAGCACTGAAAGCTGTTGCTAGCCAGCACCCTTCCTTGGAAGCGCTTTTGTAGGCCTAAGAACACTGGGGCTCTGGGCTTCTTTAGCCACCTAATCTTCTGCTCATCCTCTCGCGCACTCTAAAGAGAGCTCAGGTGAGAAATTGCAAACGTCGAGCAATTGCTCAGAGATGAAAAGTGCCAGCACTGAAAGCTGTTGCTAGCCAGCACCCTTCCTTGGAAGCGCTTTCACAGGCGCAGTAACACTGGGGCTTTGCGCTTCTCTACCCACCAAACGTCACGGTCCTTCTCTTTCCGTCTCGTAGACACGAGCTGAGAAATTGCAAACGTCGAGCAATTGCTCCGAGATGAAAAGTGCCAGCACTGAAAGCTGTTGCTAGCCAGCACCCTTCCTTGGAAGCGCTTTTGTAGCCCTTAGAACACTGGGGCTCTGGGCTTCCCTAGCCACCTCATCTTCTGCTCATCCTCTCGCGCACTCTAAAGAGAGCTCAGGTGAGAAATTGCAAACGTCGAGCAATTGCTCAGAGATGAAAAGTGTCAGCACTGAAAGCTCTTGCTAGCCAGCACCCTTCCTTGGAAGCGCTTTTGTAGGCCTAAGAACACTGGGGCTCTGGGCTTCTCTAGCCACCTCATCTTCTGCTCATCCTCTCGCGCACTCTGAAGAGAGCTCAGGTGAGAAATTGCAAACGTCGAGCAATTGCTCAGAGATGAAAAGTGCCAGCACTGAAAGCTCTTGCTAGCCAGCACCCTTCCTTGGAAGCACTTTCACAGGTGCAGCAACACTGGGGCTTTGCGCTTCTCTAGCCACCAAACGTCACGGTCATTCTCTTTCCGCCTCATAGACACGAGCTGAGAAATTGCAAATGTCGAGCAATTGCTCAGAGATGAAAAGTGCCAGCACTGAAAGCTGTTGCTAGCCAGCACCCTTCCTTGGAAGCGCTTTTGTAGGCCTAAGAACACTGGGGCTCTGGGCTTCTCTAGCCACCTAATCTTCTGCTCATCCTCTCGCGCACTCTAAAGAGAGCTCAGGTGAGAAATTGCAAAGGTTGAGCAATTGCTCAGAGAGGAAAAGTGCCAGCACTGAAAGCTGTTGCTAGCCAGCCCCCTTCCTTGGAAGCGCTTTTGTAGGCCTAAGAACACTGGGGCTCTGGGCTTCTCTAGCCACCTCATCTTCTGCTCATCCTCTCGCGCACTCTAAAGAGAGCTCAGGTGAGAAATTGCAAACGTCGAGCAATTGCTCAGAGATGAAAAGTGCCAGCACTGAAAGCTCTTGCTAGCCAGCACCCTTCCTTGGAAGCGCTTTCACAGGCGCAGTAACACTGGGGCTTTGCGCTTCTCTACCCACCAAAAGTCACGGTCCTTCTCTTTCCGTCTCGTAGACACGAGCTGAGAAATTGCAAACGTCGAGCAATTGCTCAGAGAGGAAAAGTGCCAGCACTGAAAGCTGTTGCTAGCCAGCCCCCTTCCTTGGAAGCGCTTTTGTAGGCCTAAGAACACTGGGGCTCTGGGCTTCTCTAGCCACCTCATCTTCTGCTCATCCTCTCGCGCACTCTAAAGAGAGCTCAGGGGAGAAATTGCAAACGTCGAGCAATTGCTCAGAGATGAAAAGTGCCAGCACTGAAAGCTGTTGCTAGCCAGCACCCTTCCTTGGAAGCGCTTTCACAGGCGCAGCAACACTGGGGCTTTGCGCTTCTCTAGCCATCAAAAGTCATGGTCACTATCTCTCCGTCTCGTAGACACGAGCTGAGAAATTGCAAACGTCGAGCAATTGCTCAGAGATGAAAAGTGCCAGCACTGAAAGCTGTTGCTAGCCAGCACCCTTCCTTGGAAGCGCTTTTGTAGGCCTAAGAACACTGGGGCTCTGGGCTTCTCTAGCCACCTCATCTTCTGCTCATCCTCTCGCGCACTCTAAAGAGAGCTCAGGTGAGAAATTGCAAACGTCCAGCAATTGCTCAGAGATGAAAAGTGCCAGCACTGAAAGCTGTTGCTAGCCAGCACCCTTCCTTGGAAGCGCTTTCACAGGCGCAGCAACACTGGGGCTTTGCGCTTCTCTAGCCACCAAACGTCACGGTCACTATCTCTCCGTCTCGTAGACACGAGCTGAGAAATTGCAAACGTCGATCAATTGCTCAGAGATGAAAAGTGCCAGCACTGGAAGCTGTTGCTTGCCAGCACCCTTCCTTGGAAGCGCTTTTGTAGGCCTAAGAACACTGGGGCTTTGGACTTCTCAAGCCACCGCATCTTCTGCTCATCCTCTCGCGCACTCTAAAGAGAGCTCAGGGGAGAAATTGCAAACGTCGAGCAATTGCTCAGAGATGAAAAGTGCCAGCACTGGAAGCTGTTGCTAGCCAGCACCCTTCCTTGGAAGCGCTTTCACAGGCGCAGTAACACTGGGGCTTTGTGCTTCTCTACCCACCAAACGTCACGGTCCTTCTCTTTCCGTCTCCTAGACACGAGCTGAGAAATTGCAAACGTCGATCAATTGCTCAGAGAGGAAAAGTGCCAGCACTGAAAGCTGTTGCTAGCCAGCACCCTTCCTTGGAAGCGCTTTTGTAGGCCTAAGAAGACTGGGGCTCTGGGCTTCTCTAGCCACCTCATCTTCTGCTCATCCTCTCGCGCACTCTAAAGAGAGCTCAGGGGAGAAATTGCAAACGTCCAGCAATTGCTCAGAGATGAAAAGTGCCAGCACTGAAAGCTCTTGGTAGCCAGCACCCTTCCTTGGAAGCGCTTTCACAGGCGCAGCAACACTAGGGCTTTGCGCTTCTCTACCCACCAAACGTCACGGTCACTATCTCTCCGTCTCGTAGACACGAGCTGAGAAATTGCAAACGTCGAGCAATTGCTCAGAGATGAAAAGTGCCAGCACTGGAAGCTGTTGCTTGCCAGCCCCCTTCCTTGGAAGCCCTTTTGTAGGCCTAAGAACACTGGGGCTCTGGGCTTCTCTAGCCACCTAATCTTCTGCTCATCCTCTCGCGCACTCTAAAGAGAGCTCAGGTGAGAAATTGCAAAGGTTGAGCAATTGCTCAGAGATGAAAAGTGCCAGCACTAAAAGCTGTTGCTAGCCAGCACCCTTCCTTGGAAGCGCTTTCACAGGCGCAGCAACACTGGGGCTTTGCGCTTCTCTAGCCACCAAACGTCACGGTCCTTCTCTTTCCGTCTCGTAGACACGAGCTGAGAAATTGCAAACGTCGAGCAATTGCTCAGAGATGAAAAGTGCCAGCACTGAAAGCTCTTGCTAGCCAGCACCCTTCCTTGGAAGCGCTTTCACAGGCACAGTAACACTGGGGCTTTGCGCTTCTCTAGCCACCTAATCTTCTGCTTATCCTCTCGCGCACTCTAAAGAGAGCTCAGGTGAGAAATTGCAAACGTCCAGCAATTGCTCAGAGATGAAAAGTGCCAGCACTGAAAGCTCTTGCTAGCCAGCACCCTTCCTTGGAAGCGCTTTCACAGGCGCTGTAATACTGGGGCTTTGCGCTTCTCTACCCACCAAACGTCACGGTCACTATCTCTCCGTCTCGTAGACACGAGCTGAGAAATTGCAAACGTCGAGCAATTGCTCAGAGATGAAAAGTGCCAGCACTGGAAGCTCTTGCTAGCCAGCACCCTTCCTTGGAAGCGCTTTCACAGGCACAGTAACACTGGGGCTTTGCGCTTCTCTAGCCACCTAATCTTCTGCTTATCCTCTCGCGCACTCTAAAGAGAGCTCAGGTGAGAAATTGCAAACGTTGAGCAATTGCTCAGAGATGAAAAGTGCCAGCACTGAAAGCTGTTGCTAGCCAGCACCCTTCCTTGGAAGCGCTTTCACAGGCGCTGTAATACTGGGGCTTTGCGCTTCTCTAGCCACCAAACGTCACGGTCACTATCTCTCCGTCTCGTAGACACGAGCTGAGAAATTGCAAACGTCGAGCAATTGCTCAGAGATGAAAAGTGCCAGCACTGAAAGCTGTTGCTAGCCAGCACCCTTCCTTGGAAGCGCTTTTGTAGGCCTAAGCACACTGGGGCTCTGGGCTTCTTTAGCCACCTAATCTTCTGCTCATCCTCTCGCGCACTCTAAAGAGAGCTCAGGTGAGAAATTGCAAACGTCGAGCAATTGCTCAGAGATGAAAAGTGCCAGCACTGAAAGCTGTTGCTAGCCAGCACCCTTCCTTGGAAGCGCTTTCACAGGCGCAGTAACACTGGGGCTTTGCGCTTCTCTAGCCACCAAACGTCACGGTCCTTCTCTTTCCGTCTCGTAGACACGAGCTGAGAAATTGCAAACGTCGAGCAATTGCTCAGAGATGAAAAGTGCCAGCACTGAAAGCTGTTGCTAGCCAGCACCCTTCCTTGGAAGCGCTTTTGTAGCCCTTAGAACACTGGGGCTCTGGGCTTCCCGAGCCACCTCATCTTCTGCTCATCCTCTCGCGCACTCTTAAGAGAGCTCAGGTGAGAAATTGCAAACGTCGAGCAATTGCTCAGAGATGAAAAGTGTCAGCACTGAAAGCTCTTGCTAGCCAGCACCCTTCCTTGGAAGCGCTTTTGTAGGCCTAAGAACACTGGGGCTCTGGGCTTCTCTAGCCACCTCATCTTCTGCTCATCCTCTCGCGCACTCTGAAGAGAGCTCAGGTGAGAAATTGCAAACGTCGAGCAATTGCTCAGAGATGAAAAGTGCCAGCACTGAAAGCTGTTGCTAGCCAGCACCCTTCCTTGGAAGCACTTTCACAGGCGCAGCAACACTGGGGCTTTGCGCTTCTCTAGCCACCAAACGTCACGGTCATTCTCTTTCCGCCTCATAGACACGAGCTGAGAAATTGCAAATGTCGAGCAATTGCTCAGAGATGAAAAGTGCCAGCACTGAAAGCTGTTGCTAGCCAGCACCCTTCCTTGGAAGCGCTTTTGTAGGCCTAAGAACACTGGGGCTCTGGGCTTCTCTAGCCACCTAATCTTCTGCTCATCCTCTCGCGCACTCTAAAGAGAGCTCAGGTGAGAAATTGCAAAGGTTGAGCAATTGCTCAGAGAGGAAAAGTGCCAGCACTGAAAGCTGTTGCTAGCCAGCCCCCTTCCTTGGAAGCGCTTTTGTAGGCCTAAGAACACTGGGGCTCTGGGCTTCTCTAGCCACCTCATCTTCTGCTCATCCTCTCGCGCACTCTGAAGAGAGCTCAGGTGAGAAATTGCAAACGTCGAGCAATTGCTCAGAGATGAAAAGTGCCAGCACTGAAAGCTGTTGCTAGCCAGCACCCTTCCTTGGAAGCGCTTTCACAGGCGCAGTAACACTGGGGCTTTGCGCTTCTCTACCCACCAAAAGTCACGGTCCTTCTCTTTCCGTCTCGTAGACACGAGCTGAGAAATTGCAAACGTCGAGCAATTGCTCAGAGAGGAAAAGTGCCAGCACTGAAAGCTGTTGCTAGCCAGCCAACTTCCTTGGAAGCGCTTTTGTAGGCCTAAGAACACTGGGGCTCTGGGCTTCTCTAGCCACCTCATCTTCTGCTCATCCTCTCGCACACTCTAAAGAGAGCTCAGGTGAGAAATTGCAAACGTCGAGCAATTGCTCAGAGATGAAAAGTGCCAGCACTGAAAGCTGTTGCTAGCCAGCACCCTTCCTTGGAAGCGCTTTCACAGGCGCAGCAACACTGGGGCTTTGCGCTTCTCTAGCCACCAAACGTCACGGTCACTATCTCTCCGTCTCGTAGACACGAGCTGAGAAATTGCAAACGTCGAGCAATTGCTCAGAGATGAAAAGTGCCAGCACTGGAAGCTGTTGCTTGCCAGCACCCTTCCTTGGAAGCGCTTTTGTAGGCCTAAGAACACTGGGGCTTTGGACTTCTCAAGCCACCTCATCTTCTGCTCATCCTCTCGCGCACTCTAAAGAGAGCTCAGGGGAGAAATTGCAAACGTCGAGCAATTGCTCAGAGATGAAAAGTGCCAGCACTGGAAGCTGTTGCTAGCCAGCACCCTTCCTTGGAAGCGCTTTCACAGGCGCAGTAACACTGGGGCTTTGTGCTTCTCTACCCACCAAACGTCACGGTCCTTCTCTTTCCGTCTCCTAGACACGAGCTGAGAAATTGCAAACGTCGATCAATTGCTCAGAGAGGAAAAGTGCCAGCACTGAAAGCTGTTGCTAGCCAGCACCCTTCCTTGGAAGCGCTTTTGTAGGCCTAAGAACACTGGGGCTCTGGGCTTCTCTAGCCACCTCATCTTCTGCTCATCCTCTCGCGCACTCTAAAGAGAGCTCAGGTGAGAAATTGCAAACGTCCAGCAATTGCTCAGAGATGAAAAGTGCCAGCACTGAAAGCTGTTGCTAGCCAGCACCCTTCCTTGGAAGCGCTTTCACAGGCACAGCAACACTAGGGCTTTGCGCTTCTCTAGCCACCAAACGTCACGGTCACTATCTCTCCGTCTCGTAGACACGAGCTGAGAAATTGCAAACGTCGATCAATTGCTCAGAGATGAAAAGTGCCAGCACTGGAAGCTGTTGCTTGCCAGCCCCCTTCCTTGGAAGCCCTTTTGTAGGCCTAAGAACACTGGGGCTCTGGGCTTCTCTAGCCACCTAATCTTCTGCTCATCCTCTCGCACACTCTAAAGAGAGCTCAGGTGAGAAATTGCAAACGTCGAGCAATTGCTCAGAGATGAAAAGTGCCAGCACTGAAAGCTGTTGCTAGCCAGCACCCTTCCTTGGAAGCGCTTTCACAGGCGCAGTAACACTGGGGCTTTGCGCTTCTCTAGCCACCAAACGTCACGGTCCTTCTCTTTCCGTCTCGTAGACACAAGCTGAGAAATTGCAAACGTCGAGCAATTGCTCAGAGATAAAAAGTGCCAGCACTGAAAGCTGTTGCTAGCCAGCACCCTTCCTTGGAAGCGCTTTTGTAGGCCTAAGAACACTGGGGCTCTGGGCTTCTCTAGCCACCTAATCTTCTGCTCATCCTCTCGCGCACTCTAAAGAGAGCTCAGGTGAGAAATTGCAAACGTCGAGCAATTGCTCAGAGATGAAAAGTGCCAGCACTGAAAGCTGTTGCTAGCCAGCACCCTTCCTTGGAAGCGCTTTCACAGGCGCAGCAACACTGGGGCTTTGCACTTCTCTAGCCACTAAACGTCACGGTCATTCTCTTTCCGTCTCGTAGACACGAGCTGAGAAATTGCAAACGTCGAGCAATTGCTCAGAGATGAAAAGTGCCAGCACTGGAAGCTGTTGCTAGCCAGCACCCTTCCTTGGAAGCGCTTTCACAGGCACAGTAACACTGGGGCTTTGCGCTTCTCTAGCCACCAAACGTCACGGTCACTATCTCTCCGTCTCGTAGACACGAGCTGAGAAATTGCAAACGTCGATCAATTGCTCAGAGATGAAAAGTGCCAGCAGCTGGAAGCTGTTGCTTGCCAGCACCCTTCCTTGGAAGCCCTTTTGTAGGCCTAAGCACACTGGGGCTCTGGGCTTCTCTAGCCACCTCATCTTCTGCTCATCCTCTCGCGCACTCTAAAGAGAGCTCAGGTGAGAAATTGCAAACGTCGAGCAATTGCTCAGAGAGGAAAAGTGCCAGCACTGAAAGCTGTTGCTAGCCAGCACCCTTCCTTGGAAGCGCTTTTGTAGGCCTAAGAACACTGGGGCTCTGGGCTTCTCTAGCCACCTAATCTTCTGCTCATCCTCTCGCGCACTCTAAAGAGAGCTCAGGTGAGAAATTGCAAAGGTTGAGCAATTGCTCAGAGAGGAAAAGTGCCAGCACTGAAAGCTGTTGCTAGCCAGCCCCCTTCCTTGGAAGCGCTTTTGTAGGCCTAAGAACACTGGGGCTCTGGGCTTCTCTAGCCACCTCATCTTCTGCTCATCCTCTCGCGCACTCTAAAGAGAGCTCAGGTGAGAAATTGCAAACGTCGAGCAATTGCTCAGAGATGAAAAGTGCCAGCACTGAAAGCTGTTGCTAGCCAGCACCCTTCCTTGGAAGCGCTTTCACAGGCGCAGTAACACTGGGGCTTTGCGCTTCTCTACCCACCAAAAGTCACGGTCCTTCTCTTTCCGTCTCGTAGACACGAGCTGAGAAATTGCAAACGTCGAGCAATTGCTCAGAGAGGAAAAGTGCCAGCACTGAAAGCTGTTGCTAGCCAGCCAACTTCCTTGGAAGCGCTTTTGTAGGCCTAAGAACACTGGGGCTCTGGGCTTCTCTAGCCACCTCATCTTCTGCTCATCCTCTCGCACACTCTAAAGAGAGCTCAGGTGAGAAATTGCAAACGTCGAGCAATTGCTCAGAGATGAAAAGTGCCAGCACTGAAAGCTGTTGCTAGCCAGCACCCTTCCTTGGAAGCGCTTTCACAGGCGCAGCAACACTGGGGCTTTGCGCTTCTCTAGCCACCAAACGTCACGGTCACTATCTCTCCGTCTCGTAGACACGAGCTGAGAAATTGCAAACGTCGAGCAATTGCTCAGAGATGAAAAGTGCCAGCACTGGAAGCTGTTGCTTGCCAGCACCCTTCCTTGGAAGCGCTTTTGTAGGCCTAAGAACACTGGGGCTTTGGACTTCTCAAGCCACCTCATCTTCTGCTCATCCTCTCGCGCACTCTAAAGAGAGCTCAGGGGAGAAATTGCAAACGTCGAGCAATTGCTCAGAGATGAAAAGTGCCAGCACTGGAAGCTGTTGCTAGCCAGCACCCTTCCTTGGAAGCGCTTTCACAGGCGCAGTAACACTGGGGCTTTGTGCTTCTCTACCCACCAAACGTCACGGTCCTTCTCTTTCCGTCTCCTAGACACGAGCTGAGAAATTGCAAACGTCGATCAATTGCTCAGAGAGGAAAAGTGCCAGCACTGAAAGCTGTTGCTAGCCAGCACCCTTCCTTGGAAGCGCTTTTGTAGGCCTAAGAACACTGGGGCTCTGGGCTTCTCTAGCCACCTCATCTTCTGCTCATCCTCTCGCGCACTCTAAAGAGAGCTCAGGTGAGAAATTGCAAACGTCCAGCAATTGCTCAGAGATGAAAAGTGCCAGCACTGAAAGCTGTTGCTAGCCAGCACCCTTCCTTGGAAGCGCTTTCACAGGCGCAGCAACACTAGGGCTTTGCGCTTCTCTAGCCACCAAACGTCACGGTCACTATCTCTCCGTCTCGTAGACACGAGCTGAGAAATTGCAAACGTCGATCAATTGCTCAGAGATGAAAAGTGCCAGCACTGGAAGCTGTTGCTTGCCAGCCCCCTTCCTTGGAAGCCCTTTTGTAGGCCTAAGAACACTGGGGCTCTGGGCTTCTCTAGCCACCTCATCTTCTGCTCATCCTCTCGCACACTCTAAAGAGAGCTCAGGTGAGAAATTGCAAACGTCGAGCAATTGCTCAGAGATGAAAAGTGCCAGCACTGAAAGATGTTGCTAGCCAGCACCCTTCCTTGGAAGCGCTTTCACAGGCGCAGTAACACTGGGGCTTTGCGCTTCTCTAGCCACCAAACGTCACGGTCCTTCTCTTTCCGTCTCGTAGACACAAGCTGAGAAATTGCAAACGTCGAGCAATTGCTCAGAGATAAAAAGTGCCAGCACTGAAAGCTGTTGCTAGCCAGCACCCTTCCTTGGAAGCGCTTTTGTAGGCCTAAGAACACTGGGGCTCTGGGCTTCTCTAGCCACCTAATCTTCTGCTCATCCTCTCGCGCACTCTAAAGAGAGCTCAGGTGAGAAATTGCAAACGTCGAGCAATTGCTCAGAGATGAAAAGTGCCAGCACTGAAAGCTGTTGCTAGCCAGCACCCTTCCTTGGAAGCGCTTTCACAGGCGCAGCAACACTGGGGCTTTGCACTTCTCTAGCCACTAAACGTCACGGTCATTCTCTTTCCGTCTCGTAGACACGAGCTAGAGAAATTGCAAACGTCGAGCAATTGCTCAGAGATGAAAAGTGCCAGCACTGGAAGCTGTTGCTAGCCAGCACCCTTCCTTGGAAGCGCTTTCACAGGCACAGTAACACTGGGGCTTTGCGCTTCTCTAGCCACCAAACGTCACGGTCACTATCTCTCCGTCTCGTAGACACGAGCTGAGAAATTGCAAACGTCGATCAATTGCTCAGAGATGAAAAGTGCCAGCACTGGAAGCTGTTGCTTGCCAGCACCCTTCCTTGGAAGCCCTTTTGTAGGCCTAAGCACACTGGGGCTCTGGGCTTCTCTAGCCACCTCATCTTCTGCTCATCCTCTCGCGCACTCTAAAGAGAGCTCAGGTGAGAAATTGCAAACGTCGAGCAATTGCTCAGAGAGGAAAAGTGCCAGCACTGAAAGCTGTTGCTAGCCAGCACCCTTCCTTGGAAGCGCTTTTGTAGGCCTAAGCACACTGGGGCTCTGGGCTTCTCTAGCCACCTCATCTTCTGCTCATCCTCTCGCGCACTCTAAAGAGTGCTCAGGTGAGAAATTGCAAACGTCGAGCAATTGCTCAGAGATGAAAAGTGCCAGCACTGAAAGCTGTTGCTAGCCAGCACCCTTCCTTGGAAGCGCTTTCACAGGCGCAGTAACACTGGGGCTTTGCGCTTCTCTAGCCACCAAAAGTCACGGTCCTTCTCTTTCCGTCTCGTAGACACGAGCTGAGAAATTGCAAACGTCGAGCAATTGCTCAGAGATGAAAAGTGCCAGCACTGAAAGCTGTTGCTAGCCAGCCCCCTTCCTTGGAAGCGCTTTTGTAGGCCTAGGAACACTGGGGCTTTGGGCTTCTCTAGCCACCTCATCTTCTGCTCATCCTCTCGCGCACTCTAAAGAGAGCTCAGGTGAGAAATTGCAAACGTCGAGCAATTGCTCAGAGATGAAAAGGGCCAGCACTGAAAGCTCTTGCTAGCCAGCACCCTTCCTTGGAAGCGCTTTCACAGGCGCAGTAACACTGGGGCTTTGCGCTTCTATACGCACCAATTGTCACGGCCCTTCTCTTTCCGTCGGTAGACACGAGCTGAGAAATTGCAAACGTCGAGCAATTGCTCAGAGATGAAAAGTGCCAGCACTGAAAGCTGTTGCTAGCCAGCACCCTTCCTTGGAAGCGCTTTTGTAGGCCTAAGAACAGTGGGGCTCTGGGCTTCTCTAGCCACCTCATCTTCTGCTCATCCTCTCGCGCACTCTAAAGAGAGCTCAGGTGAGAAATTGCAAACGTCGAGCAATTGCTCAGAGATGAAAAGTGCCAGCACTGAAAGCTGTTGCTAGCCAGCACCCTTCCTTGGAAGCGCTTTCACAGGCGCAGCAACACTGGGGCTTTGCGCTTCTCTAGCCACCAAACGTCACGGTCACTATCTCTCCGTCTCGTAGACACGAGCTGAGAAATTGCAAACGTCGAGCAATTGCTCAGAGATGAAAAGTGCCAGCACTGGAAGCTGTTGCTTGCCAGCACCCTTCCTTGGAAGCGCTTTTGTAGGCCTAAGAACACTGGGGCTTTGGGCTTCTCAAGCCACCTCATCTTCTGCTCATCCTCTCGCGCACTCTAAAGAGAGCTCAGGGGAGAAATTGCAAACGTCGAGCAATTGCTCAGAGATGAAAAGTGCCAGCACTGGAAGCTGTTGCTAGCCAGCACCCTTCCTTGGAAGCGCTTTCACAGGCGCAGTAACACTGGGGCTTTGTGCTTCTCTAGCCACCAAACGTCACGGTCCTTCTCTTTCCGTCTCCTAGACACGAGCTGAGAAATTGCAAACGTCGAGCAATTGCTCAGAGAGGAAAAGTGCCAGCACTGAAAGCTGTTGCTAGCCAGCACCCTTCCTTGGAAGCGCTTTTGTAGGCCTAAGAACACTGGGGCTCTGGGCTTCTCTAGCCACCTCATCTTCTGCTCATCCTCTCGTACACTCTAAAGAGAGCTCAGGTGAGAAATTGCAAACGTCGAGCAATTGCTCAGAGATGAAAAGTGCCAGCACTGAAAGCTGTTGCTAGCCAGCACCCTTCCTTGGAAGCGCTTTCACAGGCGCAGTAACACTGGGGCTTTGCGCTTCTCTAGCCACCAAACGTCACGGTCCTTCTCTTTCCGTCTCGTAGACACGAGCTGAGAAATTGCAAACGTCGAGCAATTGCTCAGAGATGAAAAGTGCCAGCACTGAAAGCTGTTGCTAGCCAGCCCCCTTCCTTGGAAGCGCTTTTGTAGGCCTAAGAACACTGGGGCTCTGGGCTTCTCTAGCCACCTAATCTTCTGCTCATCCTCTCGCGCACTCTGAAGAGAGCTCAGGTGAGAAATTGCAAACGTCGAGCAATTGCTCAGAGATGAAAAGTGCCAGCACTGGAAGCTGTTGCTAGCCAGCACCCTTCCTTGGAAGCGCTTTCACAGGCACAGTAACACTGGGGCTTTGCGCTTCTCTACCCACCAAACGTCACGGTCACTATCTCTCCGTCTCGTAGACACGAGCTGAGAAATTGCAAACGTCGATCAATTGCTCAGAGATGAAAAGTGCCAGCACTGGAAGCTGTTGCTTGCCAGCACCCTTCCTTGGAAGCCCTTTTGTAGGCCTAAGCACACTGGGGCTCTGGGCTTCTCTAGCCACCTAATCTTCTGCTCATCCTCTCGCGCACTCTAAAGAGAGCTCAGGTGAGAAATTGCAAACGTCGAGCAATTGCTCAGAGAGGAAAAGTGCCAGCACTGAAAGCTGTTGCTAGCCAGCACCCTTCCTTGGAAGCGCTTTTGTAGGCCTAAGAACACTGGGGCTCTGGGCTTCTCTAGCCACCTCATCTTCTGCTCATCCTCTCGCGCACTCTAAAGAGTGCTCAGGTGAGAAATTGCAAACGTCGAGCAATTGCTCAGAGATGAAAAGTGCCAGCACTGAAAGCTGTTGCTAGCCAGCACCCTTCCTTGGAAGCGCTTTCACAGGCGCAGTAACACTGGGGCTTTGCGCTTCTCTAGCCACCAAACGTCACGGTCCTTCTCTTTCCGTCTCCTAGACACGAGCTGAGAAATTGCAAACGTCGAGCAATTGCTCAGAGATGAAAAGTGCCAGCACTGAAAGCTCTTGCTAGCCAGCACCCTTCCTTGGAAGCGCTTTTGTAGGCCTAAGAACACTGGGGCTTTGGGCTTCTCTAGCCACCTCATCTTCTGCTCATCCTCTCGCGCACTCTAAAGAGAGGTCAGGTGAGAAATTGCAAACGTCGAGCAATTGCTCAGAGATGAAAAGTGCCAGCACTGGAAGCTGTTGCTAGCCAGCACCCTTCCTTGGAAGCGCTTTCACAGGCGCAGCAACACTGGGGCTTTGCGCTTCTCTACCCACGAAACGTCACGGTCCTTCTCTTTCCGTCTCGTAGACACGAGCTGAGAAATTGCAAACGTCGAGCAATTGCTCAGAGATGAAAAGTGCCAGCACTGGAAGCTGTTGCTAGCCAGCACCCTTCCTTGGAAGCGCTTTTGTAGGCCTAAGAACACTGGGGCTCTGGGCTTCTCTAGCCACCTAATCTTCTGCTCATCCTCTCGCGCACTCTAAAGAGAGCTCAGGTGAGAAATTGCAAACGTCGAGCAATTGCTCAGAGATGAAAAGTGCCAGCACTGAAAGCTGTTGCTAGCCAGCACCCTTCCTTGGAAGCGCTTTCACAGGCGCAGCAACACTGGGGCTTTGCGCTTCTCTAGCCACCAAACGTCACGGTCCTTCTCTTTCCGTCTCGTAGACACGAGCTGAGAAATTGCAAACGTCGAGCAATTGCTCAGAGATGAAAAGTGCCAGCACTGAAAGCTGTTGCTAGCCAGCAGCCTTCCTTGGAAGCGCTTTCACAGGCACAGTAACACTGGGGCTTTGCGCTTCTCTAGCCACCTAATCTTCTGCTTATCCTCTCGCGCACTCTAAAGAGAGCTCAGGTGAGAAATTGCAAACGTTGAGCAATTGCTCAGAGATGAAAAGTGCCAGCACTGAAAGCTGTTGCTAGCCAGCACCCTTCCTTGGAAGCGCTTTCACAGGCGCTGTAACACTGGGGCTTTGCGCTTCTCTAGCCACCAAACGTCACGGTCACTATCTCTCCGTCTCGTAGACACGAGCTGAGAAATTGCAAACGTCGAGCAATTGCTCAGAGATGAAAAGTGCCAGCACTGAAAGCTGTTGCTAGCCAGCACCCTTCCTTGGAAGCGCTTTTGTAGGCCTAAGCACACTGGGGCTCTGGGCTTCTTTAGCCACCTAATCTTCTGCTCATCCTCTCGCGCACTCTAAAGAGAGCTCAGGTGAGAAATTGCAAACGTCGAGCAATTGCTCAGAGATGAAAAGTGCCAGCACTGAAAGCTGTTGCTAGCCAGCACCCTTCCTTGGAAGCGCTTTCACAGGCGCAGTAACACTGGGGCTTTGCGCTTCTCTAGCCACCAAACGTCACGGTCCTTCTCTTTCCGTCTCGTAGACACGAGCTGAGAAATTGCAAACGTCGAGCAATTGCTCCGAGATGAAAAGTGCCAGCACTGAAAGCTGTTGCTAGCCAGCACCCTTCCTTGGAAGCGCTTTTGTAGCCCTTAGAACACTGGGGCTCTGGGCTTCCCTAGCCACCTCATCTTCTGCTCATCCTCTCGCGCACTCTAAAGAGAGCTCAGGTGAGAAATTGCAAACGTCGAGCAATTGCTCAGAGATGAAAAGTGCCAGCACTGAAAGCTGTTGCTAGCCAGCACCCTTCCTTGGAAGCGCTTTTGTAGGCCTAAGAACACTGGGGCTCTGGGCTTCTCTAGCCACCTCATCTTCTGCTCATCCTCTCGCGCACTCTAAAGAGAGCTCAGGTGAGAAATTGCAAACGTCGAGCAATTGCTCAGAGATGAAAAGTGCCAGCACTGAAAGCTGTTGCTAGCCAGCACCCTTCCTTGGAAGCGCTTTCACAGGCGCAGCAACACTGGGGCTTTGCGCTTCTCTAGCCACCAAACGTCACGGTCCTTCTCTTTCCGTCTCGTAGACACGAGCTGAGAAATTGCAAACGTCGAGCAATTGCTCAGAGATGAAAAGTGCCAGCACTGAAAGCTCTTGCTAGCCAGCACCCTTCCTTGGAAGCGCTTTTGTAGGCCTAAGAACACTGGGGCTCTGGGCTTCTCTAGCCACCTAATCTTCTGCTCATCCTCTCGCGCACTCTAAAGAGAGCTCAGGTGAGAAATTGCAAACGTCGAGCAATTGCTCAGAGATGAAAAGTGCCAGCACTGAAAGCTGTTGCTAGCCAGCACCCTTCCTTGGAAGCGCTTTTGTAGGCCTAAGCACACTGGGGCTCTGGGCTTCTTTAGCCACCTAATCTTCTGCTCATCCTCTCGCGCACTCTAAAGAGAGCTCAGGTGAGAAATTGCAAACGTCGAGCAATTGCTCAGAGATGAAAAGTGCCAGCACTGAAAGCTGTTGCTAGCCAGCACCCTTCCTTGGAAGCGCTTTCACAGGCGCAGTAACACTGGGGCTTTGCGCTTCTCTAGCCACCAAACGTCACGGTCCTTCTCTTTCCGTCTCGTAGACACGAGCTGAGAAATTGCAAACGTCGAGCAATTGCTCAGAGATGAAAAGTGCCAGCACTGGAAGCTGTTGCTTGCCAGCACCCTTCCTTGGAAGCGCTTTTGTAGGCCTAAGAACACTGGGGCTTTGGGCTTCTCAAGCCACCTCATCTTCTGCTCATCCTCTCGCGCACTCTAAAGAGAGCTCAGGGGAGAAATTGCAAACGTCGAGCAATTGCTCAGAGATGAAAAGTGCCAGCACTGAAAGCTGTTGCTAGCCAGCACCCTTCCTTGGAAGCGCTTTCACAGGCGCAGTAACACTGGGGCTTTGCGCTTCTCTACCCACCAAACGTCACGGTCCTTCTCTTTCCGTCTCCTAGACACGAGCTGAGAAATTGCAAACGTCGAGCAATTGCTCAGAGATGAAAAGTGCCAGCACTGAAAGCTGTTGCTAGCCAGCACCCTTCCTTGGAAGCGCTTTTGTAGGCCTAAGAACACTGGGGCTTTGGGCTTCTCTAGCCACCTCATCTTCTGCTCATCCTCTCGCGCACTCTAAAGAGAGGTCAGGTGAGAAATTGCAAACGTCGAGCAATTGCTCAGAGATGAAAAGTGCCAGCACTGGAAGCTGTTGCTAGCCAGCACCCTTCCTTGGAAGCGCTTTCACAGGCGCAGCAACACTGGGGCTTTGCGCTTCTCTACCCACGAAACGTCACGGTCCTTCTCTTTCCGTCTCGTAGACACGAGCTGAGAAATTGCAAACGTCGAGCAATTGCTCAGAGATGAAAAGTGCCAGCACTGGAAGCTGTTGCTAGCCAGCACCCTTCCTTGGAAGCGCTTTTGTAGGCCTAAGAACACTGGGGCTCTGGGCTTCTCTAGCCACCTAATCTTCTGCTCATCCTCTCGCGCACTCTAAAGAGAGCTCAGGTGAGAAATTGCAAACGTCGAGCAATTGCTCAGAGATGAAAAGTGCCAGCACTGAAAGCTGTTGCTAGCCAGCACCCTTCCTTGGAAGCGCTTTCACAGGCGCAGCAACACTGGGGCTTTGCGCTTCTCTAGCCACCAAACGTCACGGTCCTTCTCTTTCCGTCTCGTAGACACGAGCTGAGAAATTGCAAACGTCGAGCAATTGCTCAGAGATGAAAAGTGCCAGCACTGAAAGCTGTTGCTAGCCAGCACCCTTCCTTGGAAGCGCTTTCACAGGCACAGTAACACTGGGGCTTTGCGCTTCTCTAGCCACCTAATCTTCTGCTTATCCTCTCGCGCACTCTAAAGAGAGCTCAGGTGAGAAATTGCAAACGTTGAGCAATTGCTCAGAGATGAAAAGTGCCAGCACTGAAAGCTGTTGCTAGCCAGCACCCTTCCTTGGAAGCGCTTTCACAGGCGCTGTAACACTGGGGCTTTGCGCTTCTCTAGCCACCAAACGTCACGGTCACTATCTCTCCGTCTCGTAGACACGAGCTGAGAAATTGCAAACGTCGAGCAATTGCTCAGAGATGAAAAGTGCCAGCACTGAAAGCTGTTGCTAGCCAGCACCCTTCCTTGGAAGCGCTTTTGTAGGCCTAAGCACACTGGGGCTCTGGGCTTCTTTAGCCACCTAATCTTCTGCTCATCCTCTCGCGCACTCTAAAGAGAGCTCAGGTGAGAAATTGCAAACGTCCAGCAATTGCTCAGAGATGAAAAGTGCCAGCACTGAAAGCTGTTGCTAGCCAGCACCCTTCCTTGGAAGCGCTTTCACAGGCGCAGTAACACTGGGGCTTTGCGCTTCTCTAGCCACCAAACGTCACGGTCCTTCTCTTTCCGTCTCGTAGACACGAGCTGAGAAATTGCAAACGTCGAGCAATTGCTCAGAGATGAAAAGTGCCAGCACTGAAAGCTGTTGCTAGCCAGCACCCTTCCTTGGAAGCGCTTTTGTAGCCCTTAGAACACTGGGGCTCTGGGCTTCCCTAGCCACCTCATCTTCTGCTCATCCTCTCGCGCACTCTAAAGAGAGCTCAGGTGAGAAATTGCAAACGTCGAGCAATTGCTCAGAGATGAAAAGTGCCAGCACTGAAAGCTGTTGCTAGCCAGCACCCTTCCTTGGAAGCGCTTTTGTAGGCCTAAGAACACTGGGGCTCTGGGCTTCTCTAGCCACCTCATCTTCTGCTCATCCTCTCGCGCACTCTAAAGAGAGCTCAGGTGAGAAATTGCAAACGTCGAGCAATTGCTCAGAGATGAAAAGTGCCAGCACTGAAAGCTGTTGCTAGCCAGCACCCTTCCTTGGAAGCGCTTTCACAGGCGCAGCAACACTGGGGCTTTGCGCTTCTCTAGCCACCAAACGTCACGGTCCTTCTCTTTCCGTCTCGTAGACACGAGCTGAGAAATTGCAAACGTCGAGCAATTGCTCAGAGATGAAAAGTGCCAGCACTGAAAGCTCTTGCTAGCCAGCACCCTTCCTTGGAAGCGCTTTTGTAGGCCTAAGAAGACTGGGGCTCTGGGCTTCTCTAGCCACCTAATCTTCTGCTCATCCTCTCGCGCACTCTAAAGAGAGCTCAGGTGAGAAATTGCAAACGTCGAGCAATTGCTCAGAGATGAAAAGTGCCAGCACTGAAAGCTGTTGCTAGCCAGCACCCTTCCTTGGAAGCGCTTTTGTAGGCCTAAGAACACTGGGGCTCTGGGCTTCTCTAGCCACCTCATCTTCTGCTCATCCTCTCGCGCACTTTAAAGAGAGCTCAGGTGAGAAATTGCAAACGTCGAGCAATTGCTCAGAGATGAAAAGTGCCAGCACTGAAAGCTGTTGCTAGCCAGCACCCTTCCTTGGAAGCGCTTTCACAGGCGCAGTAACACTGGGGCTTTGCGCTTCTCTAGCCACCAAACGTCACGGTCCTTCTCTTTCCGTCTCCTAGACACGAGCTGAGAAATTGCAAACGTCGAGCAATTGCTCAGAGATGAAAAGTGCCAGCACTGAAAGCTGTTGCTAGCCAGCACCCTTCCTTGGAAGCGCTTTTGTAGGCCTAAGCACACTGGGGCTCTGGGCTTCTTTAGCCACCTAATCTTCTGCTCATCCTCTCGCGCACTCTAAAGAGAGCTCAGGTGAGAAATTGCAAACGTCGAGCAATTGCTCAGAGATGAAAAGTGCCAGCACTGAAAGCTGTTGCTAGCCAGCACCCTTCCTTGAAAGCGCTTTTGTAGGCCTAAGAACACTGGGGCTCTGGGCTTCTCTAGCCACCTAATCTTCTGCTCATCCTCTCGCGCACTCTAAAGAGAGCTCAGGGGAGAAATTGCAAACGTCGAGCAATTGCTCAGAGAGGAAAAGTGCCAGCACTGAAAGCTGTTGCTAGCCAGCCCCCTTCCTTGGAAGCGCTTTTGTAGGCCTAAGAACACTGGGGCTCTGGGCTTCTCTAGCCACCTCATCTTCTGCTCATCCTCTCGCGCACTCTAAAGAGAGCTCAGGTGAGAAATTGCAAAGGTCGAGCAATTGCTCAGAGATGAAAAGTGCCAGCACTGAAAGCTGTTGCTAGCCAGCACCCTTCCTTGGAAGCGCTTTCACAGGCGCAGTAACACTGGGGCTTTGCGCTTCTCTACCCACCAAACGTCACGGTCCTTCTCTTTCCGTCTCGTAGACACGAGCTGAGAAATTGCAAACGTCGAGCAATTGCTCAGAGATGAAAAGTGCCAGCACTGAAAGCTGTTGCTAGCCAGCCCCCTTCCTTGGAAGCGCTTTTGTAGGCCTAAGAACACTGGGGCTTTGGGCTTCTCTAGCCACCTCATCTTCTGCTCATCCTCTCGCGCACTCTAAAGAGAGCTCAGGGGAGAAATTGCAAACGTCGAGCAATTGCTCAGAGATGAAAAGTGCCAGCACTGGAAGCTGTTGCTAGCCAGCACCCTTCCTTGGAAGCGCTTTCACAGGCTCAGCAACACTGGGGCTTTGCGCTTCTCTACCCACGAAACGTCACGGTCCTTCTCTTTCCGTCTCGTAGACACGAGCTGAGAAATTGCAAACGTCGAGCAATTGCTCAGAGATGAAAAGTGCCAGCACTGGAAGCTGTTGCTAGCCAGCACCCTTCCTTGGAAGCGCTTTTGTAGGCCTAAGAACACTGGGGCTCTGGGCTTCTCTAGGCACCTCATCTTCTGCTCATCCTCTCGCGCACTCTAAAGAGAGCTCAGGTGAGAAATTGCAAACGTCGAGCAATTGCTCAGAGATGAAAAGTGCCAGCACTGAAAGCTGTTGCTAGCCAGCACCCTTCCTTGGAAGCGCTTTCACAGGCGCAGCAACACTGGGGCTTTGCGCTTCTCTAGCCACCAAACGTCACGGTCCTTCTCTTTCCGTCTCGTAGACACGAGCTGAGAAATTGCAAACGTCGAGCAATTGCTCAGAGATGAAAAGTGCCAGCACTGAAAGCTCTTGCTAGCCAGCACCCTTCCTTGGAAGCGCTTTCACAGGCACAGTAACACTGGGGCTTTGCGCTTCTCTAGCCACCTAATCTTCTGCTTATCCTCTCGCGCACTCTAAAGAGAGCTCAGGTGAGAAATTGCAAACGTTGAGCAATTGCTCAGAGATGAAAAGTGCCAGCACTGAAAGCTGTTGCTAGCCAGCACCCTTCCTTGGAAGCGCTTTCACAGGCGCTGTAATACTGGGGCTTTGCGCTTCTCTAGCCACCAAACGTCACGGTCACTATCTCTCCGTCTCGTAGACACGAGCTGAGAAATTGCAAACGTCGAGCAATTGCTCAGAGATGAAAAGTGCCAGCACTGGAAGCTGTTGCTTGCCAGCACCCTTCCTTGGAAGCCCTTTTGTAGGCCTAAGCACACTGGGGCTCTGGGCTTCTCTAGCCACCTCATCTTCTGCTCATCCTCTCGCGCACTCTAAAGAGAGCTCAGGTGAGAAATTGCAAACGTTGAGCAATTGCTCAGAGATGAAAAGTGCCAGCACTGAAAGCTGTTGCTAGCCAGCACCCTTCCTTGGAAGCGCTTTCACAGGCGCAGCAACACTGGGGCTTTGCGCTTCTCTAGCCACCAAACGTCACGGTCACTATCTCTCCGTCTCGTAGACACGAGCTGAGAAATTGCAAACGTCGAGCAATTGCTCAGAGATGAAAAGTGCCAGCACTGAAAGCTGTTGCTAGCCAGCACCCTTCCTTGGAAGCGCTTTTGTAGGCCTAAGCACACTGGGGCTCTGGGCTTCTTTAGCCACCTAATCTTCTGCTCATCCTCTCGCGCACTCTAAAGAGAGCTCAGGTGAGAAATTGCAAACGTCGAGCAATTGCTCAGAGATGAAAAGTGCCAGCACTGAAAGCTGTTGCTAGCCAGCACCCTTCCTTGGAAGCGCTTTCACAGGCGCAGTAACACTGGGGCTTTGCGCTTCTCTAGCCACCAAACGTCACGGTCCTTCTCTTTCCGTCTCGTAGACACGAGCTGAGAAATTGCAAACGTCGAGCAATTGCTCCGAGATGAAAAGTGCCAGCACTGAAAGCTGTTGCTAGCCAGCACCCTTCCTTGGAAGCGCTTTTGTAGCCCTTAGAACACTGGGGCTCTGGGCTTCCCTAGCCACCTCATCTTCTGCTCATCCTCTCGCGCACTCTAAAGAGAGCTCAGGTGAGAAATTGCAAACGTCGAGCAATTGCTCAGAGATGAAAAGTGTCAGCACTGAAAGCTCTTGCTAGCCAGCACCCTTCCTTGGAAGCGCTTTTGTAGGCCTAAGAACACTGGGGCTCTGGGCTTCTCTAGCCACCTCATCTTCTGCTCATCCTCTCGCGCACTCTGAAGAGAGCTCAGGTGAGAAATTGCAAACGTCGAGCAATTGCTCAGAGATGAAAAGTGCCAGCACTGAAAGCTCTTGCTAGCCAGCACCCTTCCTTGGAAGCACTTTCACAGGCGCAGCAACACTGGGGCTTTGCGCTTCTCTAGCCACCAAACGTCACGGTCATTCTCTTTCCGCCTCATAGACACGAGCTGAGAAATTGCAAATGTCGAGCAATTGCTCAGAGATGAAAAGTGCCAGCACTGAAAGCTGTTGCTAGCCAGCACCCTTCCTTGGAAGCGCTTTTGTAGGCCTAAGAACACTGGGGCTCTGGGCTTCTCTAGCCACCTAATCTTCTGCTCATCCTCTCGCGCACTCTAAAGAGAGCTCAGGTGAGAAATTGCAAAGGTTGAGCAATTGCTCAGAGAGGAAAAGTGCCAGCACTGAAAGCTGTTGCTAGCCAGCCCCCTTCCTTGGAAGCGCTTTTGTAGGCCTAAGAACACTGGGGCTCTGGGCTTCTCTAGCCACCTCATCTTCTGCTCATCCTCTCGCGCACTCTAAAGAGAGCTCAGGTGAGAAATTGCAAACGTCGAGCAATTGCTCAGAGATGAAAAGTGCCAGCACTGAAAGCTGTTGCTAGCCAGCACCCTTCCTTGGAAGCGCTTTCACAGGCGCAGTAACACTGGGGCTTTGCGCTTCTCTACCCACCAAAAGTCACGGTCCTTCTCTTTCCGTCTCGTAGACACGAGCTGAGAAATTGCAAACGTCGAGCAATTGCTCCGAGAGGAAAAGTGCCAGCACTGAAAGCTGTTGCTAGCCAGCCCCCTTCCTTGGAAGCGCTTTTGTAGGCCTAAGAACACTGGGGCTTTGGGCTTCTCTAGCCACCTCATCTTCTGCTCATCCTCTCGCGCACTCTAAAGAGAGCTCAGGGGAGAAATTGCAAACGTCGAGCAATTGCTCAGAGATGAAAAGTGCCAGCAGTGGAAGCTGTTGCTAGCCAGCACCCTTCCTTGGAAGCGCTTTCACAGGCTCAGCAACACTGGGGCTTTGCGCTTCTCTAGCCACCAAACGTCACGGTCCTTCTCTTTCCGTCTCGTAGACACGAGCTGAGAAATTGCAAACGTCGAGCAATTGCTCAGAGATGAAAAGTGCCAGCACTGGAAGCTGTTGCTAGCCAGCACCCTTCCTTGGAAGCGCTTTTGTAGGCCTAAGAACACTGGGGCTCTGGGCTTCTCTAGCCACCTAATCTTCTGCTTATCCTCTCGCGCACTCTAAAGAGAGCTCAGGTGAGAAATTGCAAACGTTGAGCAATTGCTCAGAGATGAAAAGTGCCAGCACTGAAAGCTGTTGCTAGCCAGCACCCTTCCTTGGAAGCGCTTTCACAGGCGCAGTAACACTGGGGCTTTGCGCTTCTCTAGCCACCAAACGTCACGGTCACTATCTCTCCGTCTCGTAGACACGAGCTGAGAAATTGCAAACGTCGAGCAATTGCTCAGAGATGAAAAGTGCCAGCACTGAAAGCTGTTGCTAGCCAGCACCCTTCCTTGGAAGCGCTTTTGTAGGCCTAAGCACACTGGGGCTCTGGGCTTCTTTAGCCACCTAATCTTCTGCTCATCCTCTCGCGCACTCTAAAGAGAGCTCAGGTGAGAAATTGCAAAGGTTGAGCAATTGCTCAGAGATGAAAAGTGCCAGCACTGAAAGCTGTTGCTAGCCAGCACCCTTCCTTGGAAGCGCTTTCACAGGCGCAGCAACACTGGGGCTTTGCGCTTCTCTAGCCACCAAACGTCACGGTCCTTCTCTTTCCGTCTCGTAGACACGAGCTGAGAAATTGCAAACGTCGAGCAATTGCTCCGAGATGAAAAGTGCCAGCACTGAAAGCTGTTGCTAGCCAGCACCCTTCCTTGGAAGCGCTTTTGTAGCCCTTAGAACACTGGGGCTCTGGGCTTCCCTAGCCACCTCATCTTCTGCTCATCCTCTCGCGCACTCTAAAGAGAGCTCAGGTGAGAAATTGCAAACATCGAGCAATTGCTCAGAGATGAAAAGTGTCAGCACTGGAAGCTGTTGCTAGCCAGCACCCTTCCTTGGAAGCGCTTTTGTAGGCCTAAGAACACTGGGGCTCTGGGCTTCTCTAGCCACCTCATCTTCTGCTCATCCTCTCGCGCACTCTGAAGAGAGCTCAGGTGAGAAATTGCAAACGTCGAGCAATTGCTCAGAGATGAAAAGTGCCAGCACTGAAAGCTGTTGCTAGCCAGCACCCTTCCTTGGAAGCACTTTCACAGGCGCAGCAACACTGGGGCTTTGCGCTTCTCTAGCCACCAAACGTCACGGTCCTTCTCTTTCCGTCTCGTAGACACGAGCTGAGAAATTGCAAACGTCCAGCAATTGCTCAGAGATGAAAAGTGCCAGCACTGAAAGCTGTTGCTAGCCAGCACCCTTCCTTGGAAGCGCTTTTGTAGGCCTAAGAACACTGGGGCTCTGGGCTTCTCTAGCCACCTAATCTTCTGCTCATCCTCTCGCGCACTCTAAAGAGAGCTCAGGTGAGAAATTGCAAAGGTTGAGCAATTGCTCAGAGAGGAAAAGTGCCAGCACTGAAAGCTGTTGCTAGCCAGCCCCCTTCCTTGGAAGCGCTTTTGTAGGCCTAAGAACACTGGGGCTCTGGGCTTCTCTAGCCACCTCATCTTCTGCTCATCCTCTCGCGCACTCTAAAGAGAGCTCAGGTGAGAAATTGCAAACGTCGAGCAATTGCTCAGAGATGAAAAGTGCCAGCACTGAAAGCTCTTGCTAGCCAGCACCCTTCCTTGGAAGCGCTTTCACAGGCGCAGTAACACTGGGGCTTTGCGCTTCTCTACCCACCAAAAGTCACGGTCCTTCTCTTTCCGTCTCGTAGACACGAGCTGAGAAATTGCAAACGTCGAGCAATTGCTCAGAGAGGAAAAGTGCCAGCACTGAAAGCTGTTGCTAGCCAGCCCCCTTCCTTGGAAGCGCTTTTGTAGGCCTAAGAACAGTGGGGCTCTGGGCTTCTCTAGCCACCTCATCTTCTGCTCATCCTCTCGCGCACTCTAAAGAGAGCTCAGGTGAGAAATTGCAAACGTCGAGCAATTGCTCAGAGATGAAAAGTGCCAGCACTGAAAGCTGTTGCTAGCCAGCACCCTTCCTTGGAAGCGCTTTCACAGGCGCAGCAACACTGGGGCTTTGCGCTTCTCTAGCCACCAAACGTCACGGTCACTATCTCTCCGTCTCGTAGACACGAGCTGAGAAATTGCAAACGTCGATCAATTGCTCAGAGATGAAAAGTGCCAGCACTGAAAGCTGTTGCTAGCCAGCACCCTTCCTTGGAAGCGCTTTTGTAGGCCTAAGAACACTGGGGCTCTGGGCTTCTCTAGCCACCTCATCTTCTGCTCATCCTCTCGCGCACTCTGAAGAGAGCTCAGGTGAGAAATTGCAAAGGTTGAGCAATTGCTCAGAGATGAAAAGTGCCAGCACTGAAAGCTGTTGCTAGCCAGCACCCTTCCTTGGAAGCGCTTTCACAGGCGCAGCAACACTGGGGCTTTGCGCTTCTCTACCCACCAAACGTCACGGTCATTCTCTTTCCGTCTCGTAGACACGAGCTGAGAAATTGCAAACGTTGAGCAATTGCTCAGAGATGAAAAGTGCCAGCACTGAAAGCTGTTGCTAGCCAGCACCCTTCCTTGGAAGCGCTTTTGTAGGCCTAAGAACACTGGGGCTCTGGGCTTCTCTAGCCACCTCATCTTCTGCTCATCCTCTCGCGCACTCTAAAGAGAGCTCAGGTGAGAAATTGCAAAGGTTGAGCAATTGCTCAGAGAGGAAAAGTGCCAGCACTGAAAGCTGTTGCTAGCCAGCCCCCTTCCTTGGAAGCGCTTTTGTAGGCCTAAGAACACTGGGGCTCTGGGCTTCTCTAGCCACCTCATCTTCTGCTCATCCTCTCGCGCACTCTAAAGAGAGCTCAGGGGAGAAATTGCAAACGTCGAGCAATTGCTCAGAGATGAAAAGTGCCAGCACTGAAAGCTGTTGCTAGCCAGCACCCTTCCTTGGAAGCGCTTTCACAGGCGCAGTAACACTGGGGCTTTGCGCTTCTCTACCCACCAAAAGTCACGGTCCTTCTCTTTCCGTCTCGTAGACACGAGCTGAGAAATTGCAAACGTCGAGCAATTGCTCAGAGAGGAAAAGTGCCAGCACTGAAAGCTGTTGCTAGCCAGCACCCTTCCTTGGAAGCGCTTTTGTAGCCCTAAGAACACTGGGGCTCTGGGCTTCTCTAGCCACCTCATCTTCTGCTCATCCTCTCGCGCACTCTGAAGAGAGCTCAGGTGAGAAATTGCAAACGTCGAGCAATTGCTCAGAGATGAAAAGTGCCAGCACTGAAAGCTGTTGCTAGCCAGCACCCTTCCTTGGAAGCGCTTTCACAGGCACAGCAACACTGGGGCTTTGCGCTTCTCTAGCCACCAAACGTCACGGTCACTATCTCTCCGTCTCGTAGACACGAGCTGAGAAATTGCAAACGTCGATCAATTGCTCAGAGATGAAAAGTGCCAGCACTGAAAGCTGTTGCTAGCCAGCACCCTTCCTTGGAAGCGCTTTTGTAGGCCTAAGAACACTGGGGCTCTGGGCTTCTCTAGCCACCTCATCTTCTGCTCATCCTCTCGCGCACTCTGAAGAGAGCTCAGGTGAGAAATTGCAAAGGTTGAGCAATTGCTCAGAGATGAAAAGTGCCAGCACTGAAAGCTGTTGCTAGCCAGCACCCTTCCTTGGAAGCGCTTTCACAGGCGCAGCAACACTGGGGCTTTGCGCTTCTCTAGCCACCAAACGTCACGGTCATTCTCTTTCCGTCTCGTAGACACGAGCTGAGAAATTGCAAACGTCGAGCAATTGCTCAGGGATGAAAAGTGCCAGCACTGAAAGCTGTTGCTAGCCAGCACCCTTCCTTGGAAGCGCTTTTGTAGGCCTAAGAACAGTGGGGCTCTGGGCTTCTCTAGCCACCTCATCTTCTGCTCATCCTCTCGCGCACTCTAAAGAGAGCTCAGGTGAGAAATTGCAAACGTCGAGCAATTGCTCAGAGATGAAAAGTGCCAGCACTGAAAGCTCTTGCTAGCCAGCACCCTTCCTTGGAAGCGCTTTCACAGGCGCAGCAACACTGGGGCTTTGCGCTTCTCTAGCCACCAAACGTCACGGTCACTATCTCTCCGTCTCGTAGACACGAGCTGAGAAATTGCAAACGTCGATCAATTGCTCAGAGATGAAAAGTGCCAGCACTGGAAGCTGTTGCTTGCCAGCACCCTTCCTTGGAAGCGCTTTTGTAGGCCTAAGAACACTGGGGCTTTGGGCTTCTCTAGCCACCTCATCTTCTGCTCATCCTCTCGCGCACTCTAAAGAGAGCTCAGGGGAGAAATTGCAAACGTCGAGCAATTGCTCAGAGATGAAAAGTGCCAGCACTGGAAGCTGTTGCTAGCCAGCCCCCTTCCTTGGAAGCGCTTTCACAGGCGCAGTAACACTGGGGCTTTGTGCTTCTCTACCCACCAAACGTCACGGTCCTTCTCTTTCCGTCTCCTAGACACGAGCTGAGAAATTGCAAACGTCGATCAATTGCTCAGAGAGGAAAAGTGCCAGCACTGAAAGCTGTTGCTAGCCAGCACCCTTCCTTGGAAGCGCTTTTGTAGGCCTAAGAACACTGGGGCTCTGGGCTTCTCTAGCCACCTCATCTTCTGCTCATCCTCTCGCGCACTCTAAAGAGAGCTCAGGTGAGAAATTGCAAACGTCCAGCAATTGCTCAGAGATGAAAAGTGCCAGCACTGAAAGCTCTTGCTAGCCAGCACCCTTCCTTGGAGGCGCTTTCACAGGCGCAGCAACAGTAGGGCTTTGCGCTTCTCTAGCCACCAAACGTCACGGTCACTATCTCTCCGTCTCGTAGACACGAGCTGAGAAATTGCAAACGTCGATCAATTGCTCAGAGATGAAAAGTGCCAGCACTGGAAGCTGTTGCTTGCCAGCCCCCTTCCTTGGAAGCCCTTTTGTAGGCCTAAGAACACTGGGGCTCTGGGCTTCTCTAGCCACCTCATCTTCTGCTCATCCTCTCGCGCACTCTGAAGAGAGCTCAGGTGAGAAATTGCAAAGGTTGAGCAATTGCTCAGAGATGAAAAGTGCCAGCACTGAAAGCTGTTGCTAGCCAGCACCCTTCCTTGGAAGCGCTTTCACAGGCGCAGCAACACTGGGGCTTTGCGCTTCTCTAGCCACCAAACGTCACGGTCATTCTCTTTCCGTCTCGTAGACACGAGCTGAGAAATTGCAAACGTCGAGCAATTGCTCAGGGATGAAAAGTGCCAGCACTGAAAGCTGTTGCTAGCCAGCACCCTTCCTTGGAAGCGCTTTTGTAGGCCTAAGAACAGTGGGGCTCTGGGCTTCTCTAGCCACCTCATCTTCTGCTCATCCTCTCGCGCACTCTAAAGAGAGCTCAGGTGAGAAATTGCAAACGTCGAGCAATTGCTCAGAGATGAAAAGTGCCAGCACTGAAAGCTCTTGCTAGCCAGCACCCTTCCTTGGAAGCGCTTTCACAGGCGCAGCAACACTGGGGCTTTGCGCTTCTCTAGCCACCAAACGTCACGGTCACTATCTCTCCGTCTCGTAGACACGAGCTGAGAAATTGCAAACGTCGATCAATTGCTCAGAGATGAAAAGTGCCAGCACTGGAAGCTGTTGCTTGCCAGCACCCTTCCTTGGAAGCGCTTTTGTAGGCCTAAGAACACTGGGGCTTTGGGCTTCTCTAGCCACCTCATCTTCTGCTCATCCTCTCGCGCACTCTAAAGAGAGCTCAGGGGAGAAATTGCAAACGTCGAGCAATTGCTCAGAGATGAAAAGTGCCAGCACTGGAAGCTGTTGCTAGCCAGCCCCCTTCCTTGGAAGCGCTTTCACAGGCGCAGTAACACTGGGGCTTTGTGCTTCTCTACCCACCAAACGTCACGGTCCTTCTCTTTCCGTCTCCTAGACACGAGCTGAGAAATTGCAAACGTCGATCAATTGCTCAGAGAGGAAAAGTGCCAGCACTGAAAGCTGTTGCTAGCCAGCACCCTTCCTTGGAAGCGCTTTTGTAGGCCTAAGAACACTGGGGCTCTGGGCTTCTCTAGCCACCTCATCTTCTGCTCATCCTCTCGCGCACTCTAAAGAGAGCTCAGGTGAGAAATTGCAAACGTCCAGCAATTGCTCAGAGATGAAAAGTGCCAGCACTGAAAGCTCTTGCTAGCCAGCACCCTTCCTTGGAGGCGCTTTCACAGGCGCAGCAACAGTAGGGCTTTGCGCTTCTCTAGCCACCAAACGTCACGGTCACTATCTCTCCGTCTCGTAGACACGAGCTGAGAAATTGCAAACGTCGATCAATTGCTCAGAGATGAAAAGTGCCAGCACTGGAAGCTGTTGCTTGCCAGCCCCCTTCCTTGGAAGCCCTTTTGTAGGCCTAAGAACACTGGGGCTCTGGGCTTCTCTAGCCACCTCATCTTCTGCTCATCCTCTCGCGCACTCTAAAGAGAGCTCAGGTGAGAAATTGCAAAGGTTGAGCAATTGCTCAGAGATGAAAAGTGCCAGCACTAAAAGCTGTTGCTAGCCAGCACCCTTCCTTGGAAGCGCTTTCACAGGCGCAGCAACACTGGGGCTTTGCGCTTCTCTAGCCACCAAACGTCACGGTCCTTCTCTTTCCGTCTCGTAGACACGAGCTGAGAAATTGCAAACGTCGAGCAATTGCTCAGAGATGAAAAGTGCCAGCACTGAAAGCTGTTGCTAGCCAGCACCCTTCCTTGGAAGCGCTTTTGTAGGCCTAAGAACACTGGGGCTCTGGGCTTCTCTAGCCACCTCATCTTCTGCTCATCCTCTCGCGCACTCTAAAGAGAGCTCAGGTGAGAAATTGCAAACGTCGAGCAATTGCTCAGAGATGAAAAGTGCCAGCACTGAAAGCTGTTGCTAGCCAGCACCCTTCCTTGGAAGCGCTTTCACAGGCGCAGTAACACTGGGGCTTTGCGCTTCTCTACCCACCAAACGTCACGGTCCTTCTCTTTCCGTCTCGTAGACACGAGCTGAGAAATTGCAAACGTCGAGCAATTGCTCAGAGATGAAAAGTGCCAGCACTGAAAGCTGTTGCTAGCCAGCCCCCTTCCTTGGAAGGGCTTTTGTAGGCCTAAGAACACTGGGGCTTTGGGCTTCTCTAGCCACCTCATCTTCTGCTCATCCTCTCGCGCACTCTAAAGAGAGCTCAGGTGAGAAATTGCAAACGTCGAGCAATTGCTCAGAGATGAAAAGTGCCAGCACTGGAAGCTGTTGCTAGCCAGCACCCTTCCTTGGAAGCGCTTTCACAGGCTCAGCAACACTGGGGCTTTGCGCTTCTCTACCCACGAAACGTCACGGTCCTTCTCTTTCCGTCTCGTAGACACGAGCTGAGAAATTGCAAACGTCGAGCAATTGCTCAGAGATGAAAAGTGCCAGCACTGGAAGCTGTTGCTAGCCAGCACCCTTCCTTGGAAGCGCTTTTGTAGGCCTAAGAACACTGGGGCTCTGGGCTTCTCTAGCCACCTAATCTTCTGCTTATCCTCTCGCGCACTCTAAAGAGAGCTCAGGTGAGAAATTGCAAACGTTGAGCAATTGCTCAGAGATGAAAAGTGCCAGCACTGAAAGCTGTTGCTAGCCAGCACCCTTCCTTGGAAGCGCTTTCACAGGCGCTGTAATACTGGGGCTTTGCGCTTCTCTAGCCACCAAACGTCACGGTCACTATCTCTCCGTCTCGTAGACACGAGCTGAGAAATTGCAAACGTCGAGCAATTGCTCAGAGATGAAAAGTGCCAGCACTGAAAGCTGTTGCTAGCCAGCACCCTTCCTTGGAAGCGCTTTTGTAGGCCTAAGCACACTGGGGCTCTGGGCTTCTTTAGCCACCTAATCTTCTGCTCATCCTCTCGCGCACTCTAAAGAGAGCTCAGGTGAGAAATTGCAAACGTCGAGCAATTGCTCAGAGATGAAAAGTGCCAGCACTGAAAGCTGTTGCTAGCCAGCACCCTTCCTTGGAAGCGCTTTCACAGGCGCAGTAACACTGGGGCTTTGCGCTTCTCTAGCCACCAAACGTCACGGTCCTTCTCTTTCCGTCTCGTAGACACGAGCTGAGAAATTGCAAACGTCGAGCAATTGCTCAGAGATGAAAAGTGCCAGCACTGAAAGCTGTTGCTAGCCAGCCCCCTTCCTTGGAAGGGCTTTTGTAGGCCTAAGAACACTGGGGCTTTGGGCTTCTCTAGCCACCTCATCTTCTGCTCATCCTCTCGCGCACTCTAAAGAGAGCTCAGGTGAGAAATTGCAAACGTCGAGCAATTGCTCAGAGATGAAAAGTGCCAGCACTGGAAGCTGTTGCTAGCCAGCACCCTTCCTTGGAAGCGCTTTCACAGGCTCAGCAACACTGGGGCTTTGCGCTTCTCTACCCACGAAACGTCACGGTCCTTCTCTTTCCGTCTCGTAGACACGAGCTGAGAAATTGCAAACGTCGAGCAATTGCTCAGAGATGAAAAGTGCCAGCACTGGAAGCTGTTGCTAGCCAGCACCCTTCCTTGGAAGCGCTTTTGTAGGCCTAAGAACACTGGGGCTCTGGGCTTCTCTAGCCACCTAATCTTCTGCTTATCCTCTCGCGCACTCTAAAGAGAGCTCAGGTGAGAAATTGCAAACGTTGAGCAATTGCTCAGAGATGAAAAGTGCCAGCACTGAAAGCTGTTGCTAGCCAGCACCCTTCCTTGGAAGCGCTTTCACAGGCGCTGTAATACTGGGGCTTTGCGCTTCTCTAGCCACCAAACGTCACGGTCACTATCTCTCCGTCTCGTAGACACGAGCTGAGAAATTGCAAACGTCGAGCAATTGCTCAGAGATGAAAAGTGCCAGCACTGAAAGCTGTTGCTAGCCAGCACCCTTCCTTGGAAGCGCTTTTGTAGGCCTAAGCACACTGGGGCTCTGGGCTTCTTTAGCCACCTAATCTTCTGCTCATCCTCTCGCGCACTCTAAAGAGAGCTCAGGTGAGAAATTGCAAACGTCCAGCAATTGCTCAGAGATGAAAAGTGCCAGCACTGAAAGCTGTTGCTAGCCAGCACCCTTCCTTGGAAGCGCTTTCACAGGCGCAGCAACACTGGGGCTTTGCGCTTCTCTAGCCACCAAACGTCACGGTCCTTCTCTTTCCGTCTCGTAGACACGAGCTGAGAAATTGCAAACGTCGAGCAATTGCTCCGAGATGAAAAGTGCCAGCACTGAAAGCTGTTGCTAGCCAGCACCCTTCCTTGGAAGCGCTTTTGTAGCCCTTAGAACACTGGGGCTCTGGGCTTCCCTAGCCACCTCATCTTATGCTCATCCTCTCGCGCACTCTAAAGAGAGCTCAGGTGAGAAATTGCAAACGTCGAGCAATTGCTCAGAGATGAAAAGTGTCAGCACTGGAAGCTGTTGCTAGCCAGCACCCTTCCTTGGAAGCGCTTTTGTAGGCCTAAGAACACTGGGGCTCTGGGCTTCTCTAGCCACCTCATCTTCTGCTCATCCTCTCGCGCACTCTGAAGAGAGCTCAGGTGAGAAATTGCAAACGTCCAGCAATTGCTCAGAGATGAAAAGTGCCAGCACTGAAAGCTGTTGCTAGCCAGCACCCTTCCTTGGAAGCACTTTCACAGGCGCAGCAACACTGGGGCTTTGCGCTTCTCTAGCCACCAAACGTCACGGTCCTTCTCTTTCCGCCTCATAGACACGAGCTGAGAAATTGCAAATGTTGAGCAATTGCTCAGAGATGAAAAGTGCCAGCACTGAAAGCTGTTGCTAGCCAGCACCCTTCCTTGGAAGCGCTTTTGTAGGCCTAAGAACACTGGGGCTCTGGGCTTCTCTAGCCACCTCATCTTCTGCTCATCCTCTCGCGCACTCTGAAGAGAGCTCAGGTGAGAAATTGCAAAGGTTGAGCAATTGCTCAGAGATGAAAAGTGCCAGCACTGAAAGCTGTTGCTAGCCAGCACCCTTCCTTGGAAGCGCTTTCACAGGCGCAGCAACACTGGGGCTTTGCGCTTCTCTACCCACCAAACGTCACGGTCCTTCTCTTTCCGTCTCGTAGACACGAGCTGAGAAATTGCAAACGTCGAGCAATTGCTCAGAGAGGAAAAGTGCCAGCACTGAAAGCTGTTGCTAGCCAGCCCCCTTCCTTGGAAGCGCTTTTGTAGGCCTAAGAACACTGGGGCTCTGGGCTTCTCTAGCCACCTCATCTTCTGCTCATCCTCTCGCGCACTCTAAAGAGAGCTCAGGTGAGAAATTGCAAACGTCGAGCAATTGCTCAGAGATGAAAAGTGCCAGCACTGAAAGCTGTTGCTAGCCAGCACCCTTCCTTGGAAGCGCTTTCACAGGCGCAGCAACACTGGGGCTTTGCGCTTCTCTAGCCACCAAACGTCACGGTCACTATCTCTCCGTCTCGTAGACACGAGCTGAGAAATTGCAAACGTCGATCAATTGCTCAGAGATGAAAAGTGCCAGCACTGAAAGCTGTTGCTAGCCAGCACCCTTCCTTGGAAGCGCTTTTGTAGGCCTAAGAACACTGGGGCTCTGGGCTTCTCTAGCCACCTCATCTTCTGCTCATCCTCTCGCGCACTCTGAAGAGAGCTCAGGTGAGAAATTGCAAAGGTTGAGCAATTGCTCAGAGATGAAAAGTGCCAGCACTGAAAGCTGTTGCTAGCCAGCACCCTTCCTTGGAAGCGCTTTCACAGGCGCAGCAACACTGGGGCTTTGCGCTTCTCTAGCCACCAAACGTCACGGTCATTCTCTTTCCGTCTCGTAGACACGAGCTGAGAAATTGCAAACGTCGAGCAATTGCTCAGAGATGAAAAGTGCCAGCACTGAAAGCTGTTGCTAGCCAGCACCCTTCCTTGGAAGCGCTTTTGTAGGCCTAAGCACACTGGGGCTCTGGGCTTCTCTAGCCACCTCATCTTCTGCTCATCCTCTCGCGCACTCTAAAGAGAGCTCAGGTGAGAAATTGCAAACGTCGAGCAATTGCTCAGAGATGAAAAGTGCCAGCACTGAAAGCTGTTGCTAGCCAGCACCCTTCCTTGGAAGCGCTTTCACAGGCGCAGCAACACTGGGGCTTTGCGCTTCTCTACCCACCAAATGTCACGGTCACTATCTCTCCGTCTCGTAGACACGAGCTGAGAAATTGCAAACGTCGATCAATTGCTCAGAGATGAAAAGTGCCAGCACTGGAAGCTGTTGCTTGCCAGCACCCTTCCTTGGAAGCGCTTTTGTAGGCCTAAGAACACTGGGGCTTTGGACTTCTCAAGCCACCTCATCTTCTGCTCATCCTCTCGCGCACTCTAAAGAGAGCTCAGGGGAGAAATTGCAAACGTCGAGCAATTGCTCAGAGATGAAAAGTGCCAGCACTGGAAGCTGTTGCTAGCCAGCACCCTTCCTTGGAAGCGCTTTCACAGGCGCAGTAACACTGGGGCTTTGTGCTTCTCTACCCACCAAACGGCACGGTCCTTCTCTTTCCGTCTCCTAGACACGAGCTGAGAAATTGCAAACGTCGAGCAATTGCTCAGAGAGGAAAAGTGCCAGCACTGAAAGCTGTTGCTAGCCAGCCCCCTTCCTTGGAAGCGCTTTTGTAGGCCTAAGAATACTGGGGCTCTGGGCTTCTCTAGCCACCTCATCTTCTGCTCATCCTCTCGCGCACTCTAAAGAGAGCTCAGGTGAGAAATTGCAAACGTCCAGCAATTGCTCAGAGATGAAAAGTGCCAGCACTGAAAGCTGTTGCTAGCCAGCACCCTTCCTTGGAAGCGCTTTCACAGGCGCAGCAACACTAGGGCTTTGCGCTTCTCTAGCCACCAAACGTCACGGTCACTATCTCTCCGTCTCGTAGACACGAGCTGAGAAATTGCAAACGTCGATCAATTGCTCAGAGATGAAAAGTGCCAGCACTGGAAGCTGTTGCTTGCCAGCCCCCTTCCTTGGAAGCCCTTTTGTAGGCCTAAGAACACTGGGGCTCTGGGCTTCTCTAGCCACCTAATCTTCTGCTCATCCTCTCGCGCACTCTAAAGAGAGCTCAGGTGAGAAATTGCAAAGGTTGAGCAATTGCTCAGAGATGAAAAGTGCCAGCACTAAAAGCTGTTGCTAGCCAGCACCCTTCCTTGGAAGCGCTTTCACAGGCGCAGCAACACTGGGGCTTTGCGCTTCTCTAGCCACCAAACGTCACGGTCCTTCTCTTTCCGTCTCGTAGACACGAGCTGAGAAATTGCAAACGTCGAGCAATTGCTCAGAGATGAAAAGTGCCAGCACTGAAAGCTGTTGCTAGCCAGCCCCCTTCCTTGGAAGCGCTTTTGTAGGCCTAAGAACACTGGGGCTCTGGGCTTCTCTAGCCACCTAATCTTCTGCTCATCCTCTCGCACACTCTAAAGAGAGCTCAGGTGAGAAATTGCAAACGTCGAGCAATTGCTCAGAGATGAAAAGTGCCAGCACTGAAAGCTGTTGCTAGCCAGCACCCTTCCTTGGAAGCGCTTTCACAGGCGCAGTAACACTGGGGCTTTGCGCTTCTCTAGCCACCAAACGTCACGGTCCTTCTCTTTCCGTCTCGTAGACACAAGCTGAGAAATTGCAAACGTCGAGCAATTGCTCAGAGATGAAAAGTGCCAGCACTGGAAGCTGTTGCTAGCCAGCACCCTTCCTTGGAAGCGCTTTCACAGGCACAGTAACACTGGGGCTTTGCGCTTCTCTAGCCACCAAACGTCACGGTCACTATCTCTCCGTCTCGTAGACACGAGCTGAGAAATTGCAAACGTCGATCAATTGCTCAGAGATGAAAAGTGCCAGCACTGGAAGCTGTTGCTTGCCAGCACCCTTCCTTGGAAGCCCTTTTGTAGGCCTAAGCACACTGGGGCTCTGGGCTTCTCTAGCCACCTCATCTTCTGCTCATCCTCTCGCGCACTCTAAAGAGAGCTCAGGTGAGAAATTGCAAACGTCGAGCAATTGCTCAGAGAGGAAAAGTGCCAGCACTGAAAGCTGTTGCTAGCCAGCACCCTTCCTTGGAAGCGCTTTTGTAGGCCTAAGAACACTGGGGCTCTGGGCTTCTCTAGCCACCTCATCTTCTGCTCATCCTCTCGCGCACTCTAAAGAGTGCTCAGGTGAGAAATTGCAAACGTCGAGCAATTGCTCAGAGATGAAAAGTGCCAGCACTGAAAGCTGTTGCTAGCCAGCACCCTTCCTTGGAAGCGCTTTCACAGGCGCAGTAACACTGGGGCTTTGCGCTTCTCTAGCCACCAAACGTCACGGTCCTTCTCTTTCCGTCTCGTAGACACGAGGTGAGAAATTGCAAACGTCGAGCAATTGCTCAGAGATGAAAAGTGCCAGCACTGAAAGCTCTTGCTAGCCAGCACCCTTCCTTGGAAGCGCTTTTGTAGGCCTAAGAACACTGGGGCTTTGGGCTTCTCTAGCCACCTCATCTTCTGCTCATCCTCTCGCGCACTCTAAAGAGAGCTCAGGTGAGAAATTGCAAACGTCGAGCAATTGCTCAGAGATGAAAAGGGCCAGCACTGAAAGCTCTTGCTAGCCAGCACCCTTCCTTGGAAGCGCTTTCACAGGCGCAGTAACACTGGGGCTTTGCGCTTCTATACGCACCAATTGTCACGGTCCTTCTCTTTCCGTCGGTAGACACGAGCTGAGAAATTGCAAACGTCGAGCAATTGCTCAGAGATGAAAAGTGCCAGCACTGAAAGCTGTTGCTAGCCAGCACCCTTCCTTGGAAGCGCTTTTGTAGGCCTAAGAACACTGGGGCTCTGGGCTTCTCTAGCCACCTCATCTTCTGCTCATCCTCTCGCACACTCTAAAGAGAGCTCAGGTGAGAAATTGCAAACGTCGATCAATTGCTCAGAGATGAAAAGTGCCAGCACTGAAAGCTGTTGCTAGCCAGCACCCTTCCTTGGAAGCGCTTTCACAGGCGCAGTAACACTGGGGCTTTGCGCTTCTCTAGCCACCAAACGTCACGGTCCTTCTCTTTCCGTCTCGTAGACACAAGCTGAGAAATTGCAAACGTCGAGCAATTGCTCAGAGATGAAAAGTGCCAGCACTGAAAGCTGTTGCTAGCCAGCACCCTTCCTTGGAAGCGCTTTTGTAGGCCTAAGAACACTGGGGCTCTGGGCTTCTCTAGCCACCTCATCTTCTGCTCATCCTCTCGCGCACTCTGAAGAGAGCTCAGGTGAGAAATTGCAAACGTCGAGCAATTGCTCAGAGATGAAAAGTGCCAGCACTGGAAGCTGTTGCTAGCCAGCACCCTTCCTTGGAAGCGCTTTCACAGGCGCAGTAACACTGGGGCTTTGCGCTTCTCTACCCACCAAACGTCACGGTCACTATCTCTCCGTCTCGTAGACACGAGCTGAGAAATTGCAAACGTCGAGCAATTGCTCAGAGATGAAAAGTGCCAGCACTGGAAGCTGTTGCTTGCCAGCACCCTTCCTTGGAAGCCCTTTTGTAGGCCTAAGCACACTGGGGCTCTGGGCTTCTCTAGCCACCTAATCTTCTGCTCATCCTCTCGCGCACTCTAAAGAGAGCTCAGGTGAGAAATTGCAAACGTCGAGCAATTGCTCAGAGAGGAAAAGTGCCAGCACTGAAAGCTGTTGCTAGCCAGCACCCTTCCTTGGAAGCGCTTTTGTAGGCCTAAGAACACTGGGGCTCTGGGCTTCTCTAGCCACCTCATCTTCTGCTCATCCTCTCGCGCACTCTAAAGAGTGCTCAGGTGAGAAATTGCAAACGTCGAGCAATTGCTCAGAGATGAAAAGTGCCAGCACTGAAAGCTGTTGCTAGCCAGCACCCTTCCTTGGAAGCGCTTTCACAGGCGCAGTAACACTGGGGCTTTGCGCTTCTCTAGCCACCAAACGTCACGGTCCTTCTCTTTCCGTCTCCTAGACACGAGCTGAGAAATTGCAAACGTCGAGCAATTGCTCAGAGATGAAAAGTGCCAGCACTGAAAGCTGTTGCTAGCCAGCACCCTTCCTTGGAAGCGCTTTTGTAGGCCTAAGAACACTGGGGCTTTGGGCTTCTCTAGCCACCTCATCTTCTGCTCATCCTCTCGCGCACTCTAAAGAGAGCTCAGGGGAGAAATTGCAAAAGTCGAGCAATTGCTCAGAGATGAAAAGTGCCAGCACTGGAAGCTGTTGCTAGCCAGCACCCTTCCTTGGAAGCGCTTTCACAGGCGCAGCAACACTGGGGCTTTGCGCTTCTCTACCCACGAAACGTCACGGTCCTTCTCTTTCCGTCTCGTAGACACGAGCTGAGAAATTGCAAACGTCGAGCAATTGCTCAGAGATGAAAAGTGCCAGCAGTGGAAGCTGTTGCTAGCCAGCACCCTTCCTTGGAAGCGCTTTTGTAGGCCTAAGAACACTGGGGCTCTGGGCTTCTCTAGCCACCTAATCTTCTGCTCATCCTCTCGCGCACTCTAAAGAGAGCTCAGGTGAGAAATTGCAAACGTCGAGCAATTGCTCAGAGATGAAAAGTGCCAGCACTGAAAGCTGTTGCTAGCCAGCACCCTTCCTTGGAAGCGCTTTCACAGGCGCAGCAACACTGGGGCTTTGCGCTTCTCTAGCCACCAAACGTCACGGTCATTCTCTTTCCGTCTCCTAGACACGAGCTGAGAAATTGCAAACGTCGAGCAATTGCTCAGAGATGAAAAGTGCCAGCACTGAAAGCTGTTGCTAGCCAGCAGCCTTCCTTGGAAGCGCTTTCACAGGCACAGTAACACTGGGGCTTTGCGCTTCTCTAGCCACCTCATCTTCTGCTTATCCTCTCGCGCACTCTAAAGAGAGCTCAGGTGAGAAATTGCAAACGTTGAGCAATTGCTCAGAGATGAAAAGTGCCAGCACTGAAAGCTGTTGCTAGCCAGCACCCTTCCTTGGAAGCGCTTTCACAGGCGCTGTAACACTGGGGCTTTGCGCTTCTCTAGCCACCAAACGTCACGGTCACTATCTCTCCGTCTCGTAGACACGAGCTGAGAAATTGCAAACGTCGAGCAATTGCTCAGAGATGAAAAGTGCCAGCACTGGAAGCTGTTGCTTGCCAGCACCCTTCCTTGGAAGCCCTTTTGTAGGCCTAAGAACACTGGGGCTCTGGGCTTCTCTAGCCACCTCATCTTCTGCTCATCCTCTCGCGCACTCTAAAGAGAGCTCAGGTGAGAAATTGCAAACGTCCAGCAATTGCTCAGAGATGAAAAGTGCCAGCACTGAAAGCTGTTGCTAGCCAGCACCCTTCCTTGGAAGCGCTTTCACAGGCGCAGTAACACTGGGGCTTTGCGCTTCTCTAGCCACCAAACGTCACGGTCACTATCTCTCCGTCTCGTAGACACGAGCTGAGAAATTGCAAACGTCGAGCAATTGCTCAGAGATGAAAAGTGCCAGCACTGAAAGCTGTTGCTAGCCAGCACCCTTCCTTGGAAGCGCTTTTGTAGGCCTAAGCACACTGGGGCTCTGGGCTTCTTTAGCCACCTAATCTTCTGCTCATCCTCTCGCGCACTCTAAAGAGAGCTCAGGTGAGAAATTGCAAACGTCCAGCAATTGCTCAGAGATGAAAAGTGCCAGCACTGAAAGCTGTTGCTAGCCAGCACCCTTCCTTGGAAGCGCTTTCACAGGCGCAGTAACACTGGGGCTTTGCGCTTCTCTAGCCACCAAACGTCACGGTCCTTCTCTTTCCGTCTCGTAGACACGAGCTGAGAAATTGCAAACGTCGAGCAATTGCTCCGAGATGAAAAGTGCCAGCACTGAAAGCTGTTGCTAGCCAGCACCCTTCATTGGAAGCGCTTTTGTAGCCCTTAGAACACTGGGGCTCTGGGCTTCCCTAGCCACCTCATCTTCTGCTCATCCTCTCGCGCACTCTAAAGAGAGCTCAGGTGAGAAATTGCAAACGTCGAGCAATTGCTCAGAGATGAAAAGTGTCAGCACTGAAAGCTGTTGCTAGCCAGCACCCTTCCTTGGAAGCGCTTTTGTAGGCCTAAGAACACTGGGGCTCTGGGCTTCTCTAGCCACCTCATCTTCTGCTCATCCTCTCGCGCACTCTAAAGAGAGCTCAGGTGAGAAATTGCAAACGTCGAGCAATTGCTCAGAGATGAAAAGTGCCAGCACTGAAAGCTGTTGCTAGCCAGCACCCTTCCTTGGAACCACTTTCACAGGCGCAGCAACACTGGGGCTTTGCGCTTCTCTAGCCACCAAACGTCACGGTCATTCTCTTTCCGCCTCATAGACACGAGCTGAGAAATTGCAAACGTCGAGCAATTGCTCAGAGATGAAAAGTGCCAGCACTGAAAGCTCTTGCTAGCCAGCACCCTTCCTTGGAAGCGCTTTTGTAGGCCTAAGAACACTGGGGCTCTGGGCTTCTCTAGCCACCTCATCTTCTGCTCATGCTCTCGCGCACTCTAAAGAGAGCTCAGGTGAGAAATTGCAAACGTCCAGCAATTGCTCAGAGAGGAAAAGTGCCAGCACTGAAAGCTGTTGCTAGCCAGCCCCCTTCCTTGGAAGCGCTTTTGTAGGCCTAAGAACACTGGGGCTCTGGGCTTCTCTAGCCACCTCATCTTCTGCTCATGCTCTCGCGCACTCTAAAGAGAGCTCAGGTGAGAAATTGCAAACATTGAGCAATTGCTCAGAGATGAAAAGTGCCAGCACTGAAAGCTGTTGCTAGCCAGCACCCTTCCTTGGAAGCGCTTTCACAGGCACAGCAGCACTGGGGCTTTGCGCTTCTCTAGCCATCAAAAGTCATGGTCACTATCTCTCCGTCTCGTAGACACGAGCTGAGAAATTGCAAACGTCGAGCAATTGCTCAGAGAGGAAAAGTGCCAGCACTGAAAGCTGTTGCTAGCCAGCACCCTTCCTTGGAAGCGCTTTTGTAGGCCTAAGAACACTGGGGCTCTGGGCTTCTCTAGCCACCTCATCTTCTGCTCATGCTCTCGCGCACTCTAAAGAGAGCTCAGGTGAGAAATTGCAAACATTGAGCAATTGCTCAGAGATGAAAAGTGCCAGCACTGAAAGCTCTTGCTAGCCAGCACCCTTCCTTGGAAGCGCTTTCACAGGCGCAGCAACACTGGGGCTTTGCGCTTCTCTACCCACCAAACGTTACGGTCCTTCTCTTTCCGTCTCGTAGACACGAGCTGAGAAATTGCAAACGTCGAGCAATTGCTCAGAGATGAAAAGTGCCAGCACTGAAAGCTGTTGCTAGCCAGCCCCCTTCCTTGGAAGCGCTTTTGTAGGCCTAAGAACACTGGGGCTCTGGGTTTCTTTAGCCACCTCATCTTCTGCTCATCCTCTCGCGCACTCTGAAGAGAGCTCAGGGGAGAAATTGCAAACGTCGAGCAATTGCTCAGAGATGAAAAGTGCCAGCACTGAAAGCTGTTGCTAGCCAGCACCCTTCCTTGGAAGCGCTTTCACAGGCGCAGTAACACTGGGGCTTTGCGCTTCTCTACCCACCAAAAGTCACGGTCCTTCTCTTTCCGTCTCCTAGACACGAGCTGAGAAATTGCAAACGTCGAGCAATTGCTCAGAGATGAAAAGTGCCAGCACTGAAAGCTGTTGCTAGCCAGCACCCTTCCTTGGAAGCGCTTTTGTAGGCCTAAGAACACTGGGGCTTTGGGCTTCTCTAGCCACCTCATCTTCTGCTCATCCTCTCGCGCACTCTGAAGAGAGCTCAGGTGAGAAATTGCAAACGTCGAGCAATTGCTCAGAGATGAAAAGTGCCAGCACTGAAAGCTGTTGCTAGCCAGCACCCTTCCTTGGAAGCGCTTTCACAGGCACAGCAACACTGGGGCTTTGCGCTTCTCTACCCACCAAACGTCACGGTCCTTCTCTTTCCATCTCGTAGACACGAGCTGAGAAATTGCAAACGTCGATCAATTGCTCAGAGATGAAAAGTGCCAGCACTGAAAGCTGTTGCTAGCCAGCCCCCTTCCTTGGAAGCGCTTTTGTAGGCCTAAGAACAGTGGGGCTCTGGGCTTCTCTAGCCACCTCATCTTCTGCTCATCCTCTCGCGCACTCTGAAGAGAGCTCAGGGGAGAAATTGCAAACGTCGAGCAATTGCTCAGAGATGAAAAGTGCCAGCACTGGAAGCTGTTGCTAGCCAGCACCCTTCCTTGGAAGCACTTTCACAGGCGCAGTAACACTGGGGCTTTGCGCTTCTCAAGCCACCAAACGTCACGGTCCTTCTCTTTCCGTCTCGTAGACACGAGCTGAGAAATTGCAAACGTCGAGCAATTGCTCAGAGATGAAAAGTGCCAGCACTGAAAGCTGTTGCTAGCCAGCACCCTTCCTTGGAAGCGCTTTTGTAGGCCTAAGAACACTGGGGCTTTGGGCTTCTCTAGCCACCTCATCTTATGCTCATCCTCTCGCGCACTCTAAAGAGAGCTCAGGTGAGAAATTGCAAACGTCGAGCAATTGCTCAGAGATGAAAAGTGCCAGCACTGAAAGCTGTTGCTAGCCAGCACCCTTCCTTGGAAGCGCTTTCACAGGCGCAGCAACACTGGGGCTTTGCGCTTCTCTACCCACCAAACGTCACGGTCCTTCTCTTTCTGTCTCGTAGAAACGAGCTGAGAAATTGCAAACGTCGAGCAATTGCTCAGAGAGGAAAAGTGCCAGCACTGAAAGCTGTTGCTAGCCAGCACCCTTCCTTGGAAGCGCTTTTGTAGGCCTAAGAACACTGGGGCTCTGGGCTTCTCTAGCCACCTCATCTTCTGCTCATCCTCTCGCGCACTCTAAAGAGAGCTCAGGTGAGAAATTGCAAACGTCCAGCAATTGCTCAGAGATGAAAAGTGCCAGCACTGAAAGCTGTTGCTAGCCAGCACCCTTCCTTGGAAGCGCTTTCACAGGCGCAGCAACACTGGGGCTTTGCGCTTCTCTACCCACCAAACGTCACGGTCCTTCTCTTTCCGTCTCCTAGACACGAGCTGAGAAATTGCAAACGTCGAGCAATTGCTCAGAGATGAAAAGTGCCAGCACTGAAAGCTGTTGCTAGCCAGCCCCCTTCCTTGGAAGCGCTTTTGTAGGCCTAAGAACACTGGGGCTCTGGGTTTCTTTAGCCACCTCATCTTCTGCTCATCCTCTCGCGCACTCTGAAGAGAGCTCAGGGGAGAAATTGCAAACGTCGAGCAATTGCTCAGAGATGAAAAGTGCCAGCACTGGAAGCTGTTGCTAGCCAGCACCCTTCCTTGGAAGCGCTTTCACAGGCGCAGTAACACTGGGGCTTTGCGCTTCTCAAGCCACCAAACGTCACGGTCCTTCTCTTTCCGTCTCGTAGACACGAGCTGAGAAATTGCAAACGTCGAGCAATTGCTCAGAGATGAAAAGTGCCAGCACTGAAAGCTGTTGCTAGCCAGCACCCTTCCTTGGAAGCGCTTTTGTAGGCCTAAGAACACTGGGGCTTTGGGCTTCTCTAGCCACCTCATCTTCTGCTCATCCTCTCGCGCACTCTAAAGAGAGCTCAGGTGAGAAATTGCAAACGTCGAGCAATTGCTCAGAGATGAAAAGTGCCAGCACTGAAAGCTGTTGCTAGCCAGCACCCTTCCTTGGAAGCGCTTTCACAGGCGCAGCAACACTGGGGCTTTGCGCTTCTCTACCCACCAAACGTCACGGTCCTTCTCTTTCTGTCTCGTAGAAACGAGCTGAGAAATTGCAAACGTCGAGCAATTGCTCAGAGAGGAAAAGTGCCAGCACTGAAAGCTGTTGCTAGCCAGCACCCTTCCTTGGAAGCGCTTTTGTAGCCCTTAGAACACTGGGGCTCTGGGCTTCTCTAGCCACCTCATCTTCTGCTCATCCTCTCGCGCACTCTAAAGAGAGCTCAGGTGAGAAATTGCAAACGTCGAGCAATTGCTCAGAGATGAAAAGTGCCAGCACTGAAAGCTGTTGCTAGCCAGCACCCTTCCTTGGAAGCGCTTTCACAGGCGCAGCAACACTGGGGCTTTGCGCTTCTCTACCCACCAAAAGTCACGGTCACTATCTCTCCGTCTCGTAGACACGAGCTGAGAAATTGCAAACGTCGAGCAATTGCTCAGAGATGAAAAGTGCCAGCACTGAAAGCTGTTGCTAGCCAGCACCCTTCCTTGGAAGCGCTTTTGTAGGCCTAAGAACACTGGGGCTTTGGGCTTCTCTAGCCACCTCATCTTCTGCTCATCCTCTCGCGCACTCTAAAGAGAGCTCAGGTGAGAAATTGCAAACGTCGAGCAATTGCTCAGAGATGAAAAGTGCCAGCACTGAAAGCTGTTGCTAGCCAGCACCCTTCCTTGGAAGCGCTTTCACAGGCGCAGCAACACTGGGGCTTTGCGCTTCTCTACCCACCAAACGTCACGGTCCTTCTCTTTCCGTCTCGTAGACACGAGCTGAGAAATTGCAAACGTCGAGCAATTGCTCAGAGATGAAAAGTGCCAGCACTGAAAGCTGTTGCTAGCCAGCCCCCTTCCTTGGAAGCGCTTTTGTAGGCCTAAGAACACTGGGGCTCTGGGTTTCTTTAGCCACCTCATCTTCTGCTCATCCTCTCGCGCACTCTGAAGAGAGCTCAGGGGAGAAATTGCAAACGTCGAGCAATTGCTCAGAGATGAAAAGTGCCAGCACTGAAAGCTGTTGCTAGCCAGCACCCTTCCTTGGAAGCGCTTTCACAGGCGCAGTAACACTGGGGCTTTGCGCTTCTCTACCCACCAAACATCACGGTCCTTCTCTTTCCGTCTCGTAGACACGAGCTGAGAAATTGCAAACGTCGAGCAATTGCTCAGAGATGAAAAGTGCCAGCACTGAAAGCTGTTGCTAGCCAGCACCCTTCCTTGGAAGCGCTTTTGTAGGCCTAAGAACACTGGGGCTCTGGGCTTCTCTAGCCACCTCATCTTCTGCTCATCCTCTCGCGCACTCTAAAGAGAGCTCAGGTGAGAAATTGCAAACGTCGAGCAATTGCTCAGAGATGAAAAGTGCCAGCACTGAAAGCTGTTGCTAGCCAGCACCCTTCCTTGGAAGCGCTTTTGTAGTCCTAAGAACACTGGGGCTCTGGGCTTCTCTAGCCACCTAATCTTCTGCTCATCCTCTCGCGCACTCTAAAGAGAGCTCAGGGGAGAAATTGCAAACGTCCAGCAATTGCTCAGAGATGAAAAGTGCCAGCACTGAAAGCTCTTGCTAGCCAGCACCCTTCCTTGGAAGCGCTTTCACAGGCGCAGCAACACTGGGGCTTTGCGCTTCTCTAGCCACCAAACGTCACGGTCCTTCTCTTTCCGTCTCGTAGACACGAGCTGAGAAATTGCAAACGTCGAGCAATTGCTCAGAGATGAAAAGTGCCAGCACTGAAAGCTGTTGCTAGCCAGCCCCCTTCCTTGGAAGCGCTTTTGTAGGCCTAAGAACACTGGGGCTCTGGGCTTCTCTAGCCACCTCATCTTCTGCTCATCCTCTCGCGCACTCTGAAGAGAGCTCAGGGGAGAAATTGCAAACGTCGAGCAATTGCTCAGAGATGAAAAGTGCCAGCACTGAAAGCTGTTGCTAGCCAGCACCCTTCCTTGGAAGCGCTTTCACAGGCGCAGTAACACTGGGGCTTTGCGCTTCTCTAGCCACCAAACGTCACGGTCCTTCTCTTTCCGTCTCGTAGACACGAGCTGAGAAATTGCAAACGTCGAGCAATTGCTCAGAGATGAAAAGTGCCAGCACTGAAAGCTGTTGCTAGCCAGCACCCTTCCTTGGAAGCGCTTTTGTAGGCCTAAGAACACTGGGGCTTTGGGCTTCTCTAGCCACCTCATCTTCTGCTCATCCTCTCGCGCACTCTGAAGAGAGCTCAGGTGAGAAATTGCAAACGTCGAGCAATTGCTCAGAGATGAAAAGTGCCAGCACTGAAAGCTGTTGCTAGCCAGCACCCTTCCTTGGAAGCGCTTTCACAGGCGCAGCAACACTGGGGCTTTGCGCTTCTCTACCCACCAAACGTCACGGTCCTTCTCTTTCCGTCTCGTAGACACGAGCTGAGAAATTGCAAACGTCGAGCAATTGCTCAGAGATGAAAAGTGCCAGCACTGAAAGCTCTTGCTAGCCAGCACCCTTCCTTGGAAGCGCTTTTGTAGGCCTAAGAACACTGGGGCTCTGGGCTTCTCTAGCCACCTCATCTTCTGCTCATCCTCTCGCGCACTCTGAAGAGAGCTCAGGGGAGAAATTGCAAACGTCGAGCAATTGCTCAGAGATGAAAAGTGCCAACACTGAAAGCTGTTGCTAGCCAGCACCCTTCCTTGGAAGCGCTTTCACAGGCGCAGTAACACTGGAGCTTTGCGCTTCTCTACCCACCAAACATCACGGTCCTTCTCTTTCCGTCTCGTAGACAGGAGCTGAGAAATTGCAAACGTCGAGCAATTGCTCAGAGATGAAAAGTGCCAGCACTGAAAGCTGTTGCTAGCCAGCACCCTTCCTTGGAAGCGCTTTTGTAGGCCTAAGAACACTGGGGCTTTGGGCTTCTCTAGCCACCTCATCTTCTGCTCATCCTCTCGCGCACTCTAAAGAGAGCTCAGGTGAGAAATTGCAAACGTCGAGCAATTGCTCAGAGATGAAAAGTGCCAGCACTGAAAGCTGTTGCTAGCCAGCACCCTTCCTTGGAAGCGCTTTCACAGGCGCAGCAACACTGGGGCTTTGCGCTTCTCTACCCACCAAACGTCACGGTCCTTCTCTTTCCGTCTCGTAGACACGAGCTGAGAAATTGCAAACGTCGAGCAATTGCTCAGAGATGAAAAGTGCCAGCACTGAAAGCTGTTGCTAGCCAGCCCCCTTCCTTGGAAGCGCTTTTGTAGGCCTAAGAACACTGGGGCTCTGGGTTTCTTTAGCCACCTCATCTTCTGCTCATCCTCTCGCGCACTCTGAAGAGAGCTCAGGGGAGAAATTGCAAACGTCGAGCAATTGCTCAGAGATGAAAAGTGCCAGCACTGAAAGCTGTTGCTAGCCAGCACCCTTCCTTGGAAGCGCTTTCACAGGCGCAGTAACACTGGGGCTTTGCGCTTCTCTACCCACCAAACATCACGGTCCTTCTCTTTCCGTCTCGTAGACACGAGCTGAGAAATTGCAAACGTCGAGCAATTGCTCAGAGATGAAAAGTGCCAGCACTGAAAGCTGTTGCTAGCCAGCACCCTTCCTTGGAAGCGCTTTTGTAGGCCTAAGAACACTGGGGCTCTGGGCTTCTCTAGCCACCTCATCTTCTGCTCATCCTCTCGCGCACTCTAAAGAGAGCTCAGGTGAGAAATTGCAAACGTCGAGCAATTGCTCAGAGATGAAAAGTGCCAGCACTGAAAGCTGTTGCTAGCCAGCACCCTTCCTTGGAAGCGCTTTTGTAGTCCTAAGAACACTGGGGCTCTGGGCTTCTCTAGCCACCTAATCTTCTGCTCATCCTCTCGCGCACTCTAAAGAGAGCTCAGGGGAGAAATTGCAAACGTCCAGCAATTGCTCAGAGATGAAAAGTGCCAGCACTGAAAGCTCTTGCTAGCCAGCACCCTTCCTTGGAAGCGCTTTCACAGGCGCAGCAACACTGGGGCTTTGCGCTTCTCTAGCCACCAAACGTCACGGTCCTTCTCTTTCCGTCTCGTAGACACGAGCTGAGAAATTGCAAACGTCGAGCAATTGCTCAGAGATGAAAAGTGCCAGCACTGAAAGCTCTTGCTAGCCAGCACCCTTCCTTGGAAGCGCATTTGTAGGCCTAAGAACACTGGGGCTCTGGGTTTCTTTAGCCACCTCATCTTCTGCTCATCCTCTCGCGCACTCTGAAGAGAGCTCAGGGGAGAAATTGCAAACGTCGAGCAATTGCTCAGAGATGAAAAGTGCCAGCACTGAAAGCTGTTGCTAGCCAGCCCCCTTCCTTGGAAGCGCTTTTGTAGGCCTAAGAACACTGGGGCTCTGGGCTTCTCTAGCCACCTCATCTTCTGCTCATCCTCTCGCGCACTCTGAAGAGAGCTCAGGGGAGAAATTGCAAACGTCGAGCAATTGCTCAGAGATGAAAAGTGCCAGCACTGAAAGCTGTTGCTAGCCAGCACCCTTCCTTGGAAGCGCTTTCACAGGCGCAGTAACACTGGGGCTTTGCGCTTCTCTAGCCACCAAACGTCACGGTCCTTCTCTTTCCGTCTCGTAGACACGAGCTGAGAAATTGCAAACGTCGAGCAATTGCTCAGAGATGAAAAGTGCCAGCACTGAAAGCTCTTGCTAGCCAGCACCCTTCCTTGGAAGCGCTTTTGTAGGCCTAAGAACACTGGGGCTTTGGGCTTCTCTAGCCACCTCATCTTCTGCTCATCCTCTCGCGCACTCTGAAGAGAGCTCAGGTGAGAAATTGCAAACGTCGAGCAATTGCTCAGAGATGAAAAGTGCCAGCACTGAAAGCTGTTGCTAGCCAGCACCCTTCCTTGGAAGCGCTTTCACAGGCGCAGCAACACTGGGGCTTTGCGCTTCTCTACCCACCAAACGTCACGGTCCTTCTCTTTCCGTCTCGTAGACACGAGCTGAGAAATTGCAAACGTCGAGCAATTGCTCAGAGATGAAAAGTGCCAGCACTGAAAGCTCTTGCTAGCCAGCACCCTTCCTTGGAAGCGCTTTTGTAGGCCTAAGAACACTGGGGCTCTGGGCTTCTCTAGCCACCTCATCTTCTGCTCATCCTCTCGCGCACTCTGAAGAGAGCTCAGGGGAGAAATTGCAAACGTCCAGCAATTGCTCAGAGATGAAAAGTGCCAACACTGAAAGCTGTTGCTAGCCAGCACCCTTCCTTGGAAGCGCTTTCACAGGCGCAGTAACACTGGAGCTTTGCGCTTCTCTACCCACCAAACATCACGGTCCTTCTCTTTCCGTCTCGTAGACAGGAGCTGAGAAATTGCAAACGTCGAGCAATTGCTCAGAGATGAAAAGTGCCAGCACTGAAAGCTGTTGCTAGCCAGCACCCTTCCTTGGAAGCGCTTTTGTAGGCCTAAGAATACTGGGGCTTTGGGCTTCTCTAGCCACCTCATCTTCTGCTCATCCTCTCGCGCACTCTAAAGAGAGCTCAGGTGAGAAATTGCAAACGTCGAGCAATTGCTCAGAGATGAAAAGTGCCAGCACTGAAAGCTGTTCCTAGCCAGCACCCTTCCTTGGAAGCGCTTTCACAGGCGCAGCAACACTGGGGCTTTGCGCTTCTCTACCCACCAAACGTCACGGTCCTTCTCTTTCTGTCTCGTAGACACGAGCTGAGAAATTGCAAACGTCGATCAATTGCTCAGAGAGGAAAAGTGCCAGCACTGAAAGCTGTTGCTAGCCAGCACCCTTCCTTGGAAGCGCTTTTGTAGGCCTAAGAAGACTGGGGCTCTGGGCTTCTCTAGCCACCTCATCTTCTGCTCATCCTCTCGCGCACTCTAAAGAGAGCTCAGGTGAGAAATTGCAAACGTCGAGCAATTGCTCAGAGATGAAAAGTGCCAGCACTGAAAGCTGTTGCTAGCCAGCACCCTTCCTTGGAAGCGCTTTCACAGGCACAGCAACACTGGGGCTTTGCGCTTCTCTAGCCATCAAAAGTCACGGTCACTATCTCTCCGTCTCGTAGACACGAGCTGAGAAATTGCAAACGTCGAGCAATTGCTCAGAGATGAAAAGTGCCAGCACTGAAAGCTGTTGCTAGCCAGCACCCTTCCTTGGAAGCGCTTTTGTAGGCCTAAGAACACTGGGGCTCTGGGCTTCTCTAGCCACCTCATCTTCTGCTCATCCTCTCGCGCACTCTAAAGAGAGCTCAGGTGAGAAATTGCAAACGTCCAGCAATTGCTCAGAGATGAAAAGTGTCAGCACTGAAAGCTGTTGCTAGCCAGCACCCTTCCTTGGAAGCGCTTTCACAGGCGCAGCAACACTGGGGCTTTGCGCTTCTCTAGCCACCAAAGGTCACGGTCCTTCTCTTTCCGTCTCGTAGACACGAGCTGAGAAATTGCAAACGTCGAGCAATTGCTCAGAGATGAAAAGTGCCAGCACTGAAAGCTGTTGCTAGCCAGCACCCTTCCTTGGAAGCGCTTTTGTAGGCCTAAGAACACTGGGGCTCTGGGTTTCTTTAGCCACCTCATCTTCTGCTCATCCTCTCGCGCACTCTGAAGAGAGCTCAGGGGAGAAATTGCAAACGTCCAGCAATTGCTCAGAGATGAAAAGTGCCAGCACTGAAAGCTGTTGCTAGCCAGCACCCTTCCTTGGAAGCGCTTTCACAGGCGCAGTAACACTGGGGCTTTGCGCTTCTCTAGCCACCAAACATCACGGTCCTTCTCTTTCCGTCTCGTAGACACGAGCTGAGAAATTGCAAACGTCGAGCAATTGCTCAGAGATGAAAAGTGCCAGCACTGAAAGCTGTTGCTAGCCAGCACCCTTCCTTGGAAGCGCTTTTGTAGGCCTAAGAACACTGGGGCTTTGGGCTTCTCTAGCCACCAACTCATCTTCTGCTCATCCTCTCGCGCACTCTAAAGAGAGCTCAGATGAGAAATTGCAAACGTCGAGCAATTGCTCAGAGATGAAAAGTGCCAGCACTGAAAGCTGTTGCTAGCCAGCACCCTTCCTTGGAAGCGCTTTCACAGGCGCAGTAACACTGGGGCTTTGCGCTTCTCTAGCCACCAAACGTCACTGTCATTCTCTTTCCGTCTCGTAGACACGAGCTGAGAAATTGCAAACGTCGAGCAATTGCTCAGAGATGAAAAGTGCCAGCACTGAAAGCTCTTGCTAGCCAGCCCCCTTCCTTGCAAGCGCTTTTGTAGGCCTAAGCACACTGGGGCTCTGGGCTTCTCTAGCCACCTAATCTTCTGCTCATCCTCTCGCGCACTCTAAAGAGAGCTCAGGTGAGAAATTGCAAACGTCCAGCAATTGCTCAGAGATGAAAAGTGCCAGCACTGAAAGCTGTTGCTAGCCAGCACCCTTCCTTGGAAGCGCTTTTGTAGGCCTAAGAAAACTGGGGCTCTGGGCTTCTCTAGCCACCTCATCTTCTGCTCATCCTCTCGCGCACTCTAAAGAGAGCTCAGGTGAGAAATTGCAAACGTCGAGCAATTGCTCAGAGATGAAAAGTGCCAGCACTGAAAGCTGTTGCTAGCCAGCACCCTTCCTTGGAAGCGCTTTCACAGGCGCAGCAACACTGGGGCTTTGCGCTTCTCTAGCCACCAAACGTCACGGTCCTTCTCTTTCCGTCTCGTAGACACGAGCTGAGAAATTACAAACGTCGAGCAATTGCTCAGAGATGAAAAGTGCCAGCACTGAAAGCTGTTGCTAGCCAGCACCCTTCCTTGGAAGCGCTTTTGTAGGCCTAAGAACACTGGGGCTCTGGGTTTCTTTAGCCACCTCATCTTCTGCTCATCCTCTCGCGCACTCTGAAGAGAGCTCAGGGGAGAAATTGCAAACGTCCAGCAATTGCTCAGAGATGAAAAGTGCCAGCACTGAAAGCTGTTGCTAGCCAGCACCCTTCCTTGGAAGCGCTTTCACAGGCGCAGTAACACTGGGGCTTTGCGCTTCTCTACCCACCAAACGTCACGGTCCTTCTCTTTCCGTCTCCTAGACACGAGCTGAGAAATTGCAAACGTCGAGCAATTGCTCAGAGATGAAAAGTGCCAGCACTGAAAGCTGTTGCTAGCCAGCACCCTTCCTTGGAAGCGCTTTTGTAGGCCTAAGCACACTGGGGCTCTGGGCTTCTCTAGCCACCTCATCTTCTGCTCATCCTCTCGCGCACTCTAAAGAGAGCTCAGGGGAGAAATTGCAAACGTCGAGCAATTGCTCAGAGATGAAAAGTGCCAGCACTGAAAGCTGTTGCTAGCCAGCACCCTTCCTTGGAAGCGCTTTCACAGGCGCAGCAACACTGGGGCTTTGCGCTTCTCTAGCCATCAAAAGTCACGGTCACTATCTCTCCGTCTCGTAGACACGAGCTGAGAAATTGCAAACGTCGAGCAATTGCTCAGAGATGAAAAGTGCCAGCACTGAAAGCTGTTGCTAGCCAGCACCCTTCCTTGGAAGCGCTTTTGTAGGCCTAAGAACACTGGGGCTCTGGGCTTCTCTAGCCACCTAATCTTCTGCTTATCCTCTCGCGCACTCTAAAGAGAGCTCAGGTGAGAAATTGCAAACGTTGAGCAATTGCTCAGAGATGAAAAGTGCCAGCACTGAAAGCTGTTGCTAGCCAGCACCCTTCCTTGGAAGCGCTTTCACAGGCGCAGTAACATTGGGGCTTTGCGCTTCTCTACCCACCAAACGTCACGGTCCTTCTCTTTCCGTCTCGTAGACACGAGCTGAGAAATTGCAAACGTCCAGCAATTGCTCAGAGATGAAAAGTGCCAGCACCGAAAGCTGTTGCTAGCCAGCACCCTTCCTTGGAAGCGCTTTTGTAGCCCTAAGCACACTGGGGCTCTGGGCTTCCCTAGCCACCTCATCTTCTGCTCATCCTCTCGTGCACTCTAAAGAGAGCTCAGGTGAGAAATTGCAAACGTCGAGCAATTGCTCAGAGATGAAAAGTGCCAGCACTGAAAGCTGTTGCTAGCCAGCACCCTTCCTTGGAAGCGCTTTTGTAGGCCTAAGAACACTGGGGCTCTGGGCTTCTCTAGCCACCTCATCTTCTGCTCATCCTCTCGCGCACTCTAAAGAGAGCTCAGGTGAGAAATTGCAAACGTCGAGCAATTGCTCAGAGATGAAAAGTGCCAGCACTGAAAGCTCTTGCTAGCCAGCACCCTTCCTTGGAAGCGCTTTCAGAGGCGCAGCAACACTGGGGCTTTGCGCTTCTCTACCCACCAAACGTCACGGTCCTTCTCTTTCCGTCTCCTAGACACGAGCTGAGAAATTGCAAACGTCGAGCAATTGCTCAGAGATGAAAAGTGCCAGCACTGAAAGCTGTTGCTAGCCAGCCCCCTTCCTTGGAAGCGCTTTTGTAGGCCTAAGAACACTGGGGCTCTGGGTTTCTTTAGCCACCTCATCTTCTGCTCATCCTCTCGCGCACTCTAAAGAGAGCTCAGGTGAGAAATTGCAAACGTCGAGCAATTGCTCAGAGATGAAAAGTGCCAGCACTGAAAGCTGTTGCTAGCCAGCACCCTTCCTTGGAAGCGCTTTCACAGGCGCAGTAACACTGGGGCTTTGCGCTTCTCTAGCCACCAAACGTCACTGTCATTCTCTTTCCGTCTCGTAGACACGAGCTGAGAAATTGCAAACGTCGAGCAATTGCTCAGAGATGAAAAGTGCCAGCACTGAAAGCTGTTGCTAGCCAGCACCCTTCCTTGGAAGCGCTTTTGTAGGCCTAAGAACACTGGGGCTCTGGGCTTCTCTAGCCACCTCATCTTCTGCTCATCCTCTCGCGCACTCTGAAGAGAGCTCAGGTGAGAAATTGCAAACGTCGAGCAATTGCTCAGAGATGAAAAGTGCCAGCACTGAAAGCTGTTGCTAGCCAGCACCCTTCCTTGGAAGCGCTTTTACAGGCGCAGTAACACTGGGGCTTTGCGCTTCTCTAGCCACCAAACATCACGGTCCTTCTCTTTCCGTCTCGTAGACACGAGCTGAGAAATTGCAAACGTCGAGCAATTGCTCAGAGATGAAAAGTGCCAGCACTGAAAGCTGTTGCTAGCCAGCACCCTTCCTTGGAAGCGCTTTTGTAGGCCTAAGAACACTGGGGCTCTGGGCTTCTCTAGCCACCTAATCTTCTGCTCATCCTCTCGCGCACTCTAAAGAGAGCTCAGGTGAGAAATTGCAAACGTCGATCAATTGCTCAGAGATGAAAAGTGCCAGCACTGGAAGCTGTTGCTAGCCAGCACCCTTCCTTGGAAGCGCTTTCACAGGCGCAGCAACACTGGGGCTTTGCGCTTCTCTACCCACCAAACGTCACGGTCCTTCTCTTTCCGTCTCCTAGACACGAGCTGAGAAATTGCAAACGTCGATCAATTGCTCAGAGATGAAAAGTGCCAGCACTGAAAGCTGTTGCTAGCCAGCCCCCTTCCTTGGAAGCGCTTTTGTAGGCCTAAGAACAGTGGGGCTCTGGGCTTCTCTAGCCACCTCATCTTCTGCTCATCCTCTCGCGCACTCTAAAGAGAGCTCAGGTGAGAAATTGCAAACGTCGAGCAATTGCTCAGAGATGAAAAGTGCCAGCACTGAAAGCTGTTGCTAGCCAGCACCCTTCCTTGGAAGCGCTTTCACAGGCACAGCAATACTGGGGCTTTGCGCTTCTCTAGCCATCAAAAGTCACGGTCACTATCTCTCCGTCTCGTAGACACGAGCTGAGAAATTGCAAACGTCGAGCAATTGCTCAGAGAGGAAAAGTGCCAGCACTGAAAGCTGTTGCTAGCCAGCCCCCTTCCTTGGAAGCGCTTTTGTAGGCCTACGAACACTGGGGCTCTGGGCTTCTCTAGCCACCTAATCTTCTGCTTATCCTCTCGCGCACTCTAAAGAGAGCTCAGGTGAGAAATTGCAAACGTTGAGCAATTGCTCAGAGAGGAAAAGTGCCAGCACTGAAAGCTGTTGCTAGCCAGCACCCTTCCTTGGAAGCGCTTTCACAGGCGCAGTAACATTGGGGCTTTGCGCTTCTCTACCCACCAAACGTCACGGTCCTTCTCTTTCCGTCTCGTAGACACGAGCTGAGAAATTGCAAACGTCGATCAATTGCTCAGAGATGAAAAGTGCCAGCACCGAAAGCTGTTGCTAGCCAGCACCCTTCCTTGGAAGCGCTTTTGTAGCCCTAAGCACACTGGGGCTCTGGGCTTCTCTAGCCACCTCATCTTCTGCTCATCCTCTCGCGCACTCTAAAGAGAGCTCAGGTGAGAAATTGCAAACGTCGAGCAATTGCTCAGAGAGGAAAAGTGCCAGCACTGAAAGCTGTTGCTAGCCACCACCCTTCCTTGGAAGCGCTTTTGTAGGCCTAAGAACACTGGGGCTCTGGGCTTCTCTAGCCACCTCATCTTCTGCTCATCCTCTCGCGCACTCTGAAGAGAGCTCAGGTGAGAAATTGCAAACGTCCAGCAATTGCTCAGAGAGGAAAAGTGCCAGCACTGAAAGCTCTTGCTAGCCAGCACCCTTCCTTGGAAGCGCTTTCACAGGCACAGTAACACTGGGGCTTTGCGCTTCTCTACCCACCAAACATCACGGTCCTTCTCTTTCCGTCTCCTAGACACGAGCTGAGAAATTGCAAACGTCGAGCAATTGCTCAGAGATGAAAAGTGCCAGCACTGAAAGCTGTTGCTAGCCAGCACCCTTCCTTGGAAGCGCTTTTGTAGGCCTAAGAACACTGGGGCTTTGGGCTTCTCTAGCCACCTCATCTTCTGCTCATCCTCTCGCGCACTCTGAAGAGAGCTCAGGTGAGAAATTGCAAACGTCGAGCAATTGCTCAGAGATGAAAAGTGCCAGCACTGAAAGCTGTTGCTAGCCAGCACCCTTCCTTGGAAGCGCTTTCACAGGCGCAGTAACATTGGGGCTTTGCGCTTCTCTACCCACCAAACGTCACGGTCCTTCTCTTTCCGTCTCGTAGACACGAGCTGAGAAATTGCAAACGTCAAGCAATTGCTCAGAGATGAAAAGTGCCAGCACCGAAAGCTGTTGCTAGCCAGCACCCTTCCTTGGAAGCGCTTTTGTAGCCCTAAGCACACTGGGGCTCTGGGCTTCTCTAGCCACCTCATCTTCTGCTCATCCTCTCGCGCACTCTAAAGAGAGCTCAGGTGAGAAATTGCAAACGTCGAGCAATTGCTCAGAGAGGAAAAGTGCCAGCACTGAAAGCTGTTGCTAGCCAGCACCCTTCCTTGGAAGCGCTTTTGTAGGCCTAAGAACACTGGGGCTCTGGGCTTCTCTAGCCACCTCATCTTCTGCTCATCCTCTCGCACACTCTAAAGAGAGCTCAGGTGAGAAATTGCAAATGTCGAGCAATTGCTCAGAGATGAAAAGTGCCAGCACTGAAAGCTGTTGCTAGCCAGCACCCTTCCTTGGAAGCGCTTTCACAGGCGCAGCAACACTGGGGCTTTGCGCTTCTCTAGCCACCAAACGTCACGGTCCTTCTCTTTCTGTCTCCTAGACACGAGCTGAGAAATTGCAAACGTCGAGCAATTGCTCAGAGATGAAAAGTGCCAGCACTGAAAGCTGTTGCTAGCCAGCCCCCTTCCTTGGAAGCGCTTTTGTAGGCCTAAGAACACTGGGGCTTTGGGCTTCTCTAGCCACCTCATCTTCTGCTCAACCTCTCGCGCACTCTGAAGAGAGCTCAGGTGAGAAATTGCAAACGTCGAGCAATTGCTCAGAGATGAAAAGTGCCAGCACTGAAAGCTGTTGCTAGCCAGCACCCTTCCTTGGAAGCGCTTTCACAGGCGCAGTAACACTGGGGCTTTGCGCTTCTCTACCCACCAAACGTCATGTTCACTATCTCTCCGTCTCGTACACATGAGCTGAGAAATTGCAAACGTCGAGCAATTGCTCAGAGATGAAAAGTGCCAGCACTGAAAGCTGTTGCTAGCCAGCACCCTTCCTTGGAAGCGCTTTTGTAGGCCTAAGAACACTGGGGCTCTGGGCTTCTCTAGCCACCTCATCTTCTGCTCATGCTCTCGCGCACTCTAAAGAGAGCTCAGGTGAGAAATTGCAAACGTCGAGCAATTGCTCAGAGATGAAAAGTGCCAGCACTGAAAGCTGTTGCTAGCCAGCACCCTTCCTTGGAAGCGCTTTTGTAGGCCTAAGAACACTGGGGCTTTGGGCTTCTCTAGCCACCTCATCTTCTGCTCATCCTCTCGCGCACTCTGAAGAGAGCTCAGGTGAGAAATTGCAAACGTCGAGCAATTGCTCAGAGATGAAAAGTGCCAGCACTGAAAGCTGTTGCTAGCCAGCACCCTTCCTTGGAAGCGCTTTCACAGGCGCAGTAACACTGGGGCTTTGCGCTTCTCTAGCCACCAAACGTCATGTTCACTATCTCTCCGTCTCGTACACATGAGCTGAGAAATTGCAAACGTCGAGCAATTGCTCAGAGATGAAAAGTGCCAGCACTGAAAGCTGTTGCTAGCCAGCACCCTTCCTTGGAAGCGCTTTTGTAGGCCTAAGAACACTGGGGCTCTGGGCTTCTCTAGCCACCTCATCTTCTGCTCATCCTCTCGCGCACTCTAAAGAGAGCTCAGGTGAGAAATTGCAAACGTCGAGCAATTGCTCAGAGATGAAAAGTGCCAGCACTGAAAGCTGTTGCTAGCCAGCACCCTTCCTTGGAAGCGCTTTCACAGGCGCAGCAACACTGGGGCTTTGCGCTTCTCTAGCCACCAAACGTCACGCTCACTATCTCTCCGTCTCGTAGACACGAGCTGAGAAATTGTAAACGTCGATCAATTGCTCAGAGATGAAAAGTGCCAGCACTGAAAGCTGTTGCTAGCCAGCACCCTTCCTTGGAAGCGCTTTCACAGGCGCAGCAACACTGGGGCTTTGCGCTTCTCTACCCACCAAACATCACGGTCCTTCTCTTTCCGTCTCCTAGACACGAGCTGAGAAATTGCAAACGTCGAGCAATTGCTCAGAGATGAAAAGTGCCAGCACTGAAAGCTGTTGCTAGCCAGCCCCCTTCCTTGGAAGCGCTTTTGTAGGCCTAAGAACACTGGGGCTCTGGGCTTCTCTAGCCACCTCATCTTCTGCTCATCCTCTCGCGCACTCTAAAGAGAGCTCAGGTGAGAAATTGCAAACGTCGAGCAATTGCTCAGAGATGAAAAGTGCCAGCACTGAAAGCTGTTGCTAGCCAGCACCCTTCCTTGGAAGCGCTTTCACAGGCGCAGCAACACTGGGGCTTTGCGCTTCTCTACCCACGAAACGTCACGGTCCTTCTCTTTCCGTCTCCTAGACACGAGCTGAGAAATTGCAAACGTCGATCAATTGCTCAGAGATGAAAAGTGCCAGCACCGAAAGCTGTTGCTAGCCAGCACCCTTCCTTGGAAGCGCTTTTGTAGCCCTAAGCACACTGGGGCTCTGGGCTTCTCTAGCCACCTCATCTTCTGCTCATCCTCTCGCGCACTCTAAAGAGAGCTCAGGTGAGAAATTGCAAACGTCGAGCAATTGCTCAGAGAGGAAAAGTGCCAGCACTGAAAGCTGTTGCTAGCCAGCACCCTTCCTTGGAAGCGCTTTTGTAGGCCTAAGAACACTGGGGCTCTGGGCTTCTCTAGCCACCTCATCTTCTGCTCATCCTCTCGCGCACTCTGAAGAGAGCTCAGGTGAGAAATTGCAAACGTCCAGCAATTGCTCAGAGAGGAAAAGTGCCAGCACTGAAAGCTGTTGCTAGCCAGCACCCTTCCTTGGAAGCGCTTTCACAGGCACAGTAACACTGGGGCTTTGCGCTTCTCTACCCACCAAACATCACGGTCCTTCTCTTTCCGTCTCCTAGACACGAGCTGAGAAATTGCAAACGTCGAGCAATTGCTCAGAGATGAAAAGTGCCAGCACTGAAAGCTGTTGCTAGCCAGCCCCCTTCCTTGGAAGCGCTTTTGTAGGCCTAAGAACACTGGGGCTTTGGGCTTCTCTAGCCACCTCATCTTCTGCTCATCCTCTCGCGCACTCTGAAGAGAGCTCAGGTGAGAAATTGCAAACGTCGAGCAATTGCTCAGAGATGAAAAGTGCCAGCACTGAAAGCTGTTGCTAGCCAGCACCCTTCCTTGGAAGCGCTTTCACAGGCGCAGTAACATTGGGGCTTTGCGCTTCTCTACCCACCAAACGTCACGGTCCTTCTCTTTCCGTCTCGTAGACACGAGCTGAGAAATTGCAAACGTCAAGCAATTGCTCAGAGATGAAAAGTGCCAGCACCGAAAGCTGTTGCTAGCCAGCACCCTTCCTTGGAAGCGCTTTTGTAGCCCTAAGCACACTGGGGCTCTGGGCTTCTCTAGCCACCTCATCTTCTGCTCATCCTCTCGCGCACTCTAAAGAGAGCTCAGGTGAGAAATTGCAAACGTCGAGCAATTGCTCAGAGAGGAAAAGTGCCAGCACTGAAAGCTGTTGCTAGCCAGCACCCTTCCTTGGAAGCGCTTTTGTAGGCCTAAGAACAGTGGGGCTCTGGGCTTCTCTAGCCACCTCATCTTCTGCTCATCCTCTCGCGCACTCTAAAGAGAGCTCAGGTGAGAAATTGCAAATGTCGAGCAATTGCTCAGAGATGAAAAGTGCCAGCACTGAAAGCTGTTGCTAGCCAGCACCCTTCCTTGGAAGCGCTTTCACAGGCGCAGCAACACTGGGGCTTTGCGCTTCTCTACCCACCAAACGTCACGGTCCTTCTCTTTCTGTCTCCTAGACACGAGCTGAGAAATTGCAAACGTCGAGCAATTGCTCAGAGATGAAAAGTGCCAGCACTGAAAGCTGTTGCTAGCCAGCCCCCTTCCTTGGAAGCGCTTTTGTAGGCCTAAGAAGACTGGGGCTCTGGGCTTCTCTAGCCACCTCATCTTCTGCTCATCCTCTCGCGCACTCTAAAGAGAGCTCAGGTGAGAAATTGCAAACGTCGAGCAATTGCTCAGAGATGAAAAGTGCCAGCACTGAAAGCTGTTGCTAGCCAGCACCCTTCCTTGGAAGCGCTTTCACAGGCGCAGTAACACTGGGGCTTTGCGCTTCTCTACCCACCAAACGTCATGTTCACTATCTCTCCGTCTCGTACACATGAGCTGAGAAATTGCAAACGTCGAGCAATTGCTCAGAGATGAAAAGTGCCAGCACTGAAAGCTGTTGCTAGCCAGCACCCTTCCTTGGAAGCGCTTTTGTAGGCCTAAGAACACTGGGGCTCTGGGCTTCTCTAGCCACCTCATCTTCTGCTCATGCTCTCGCGCACTCTAAAGAGAGCTCAGGTGAGAAATTGCAAACGTCGAGCAATTGCTCAGAGATGAAAAGTGCCAGCACTGAAAGCTGTTGCTAGCCAGCCCCCTTCCTTGGAAGCGCTTTTGTAGGCCTAAGAACACTGGGGCTTTGGGCTTCTCTAGCCACCTCATCTTCTGCTCATCCTCTCGCGCACTCTGAAGAGAGCTCAGGTGAGAAATTGCAAACGTCGAGCAATTGCTCAGAGATGAAAAGTGCCAGCACTGAAAGCTCTTGCTAGCCAGCACCCTTCCTTGGAAGCGCTTTCACAGGCGCAGTAACACTGGGGCTTTGCGCTTCTCTAGCCACCAAACGTCATGTTCACTATCTCTCCGTCTCGTACACATGAGCTGAGAAATTGCAAACGTCGAGCAATTGCTCAGAGATGAAAAGTGCCAGCACTGAAAGCTGTTGCTAGCCAGCACCCTTCCTTGGAAGCGCTTTTGTAGGCCTAAGAACACTGGGGCTCTGGGCTTCTCTAGCCACCTCATCTTCTGCTCATCCTCTCGCGCACTCTAAAGAGAGCTCAGGTGAGAAATTGCAAACGTCGAGCAATTGCTCAGAGATGAAAAGTGCCAGCACTGAAAGCTGTTGCTAGCCAGCACCCTTCCTTGGAAGCGCTTTCACAGGCGCAGCAACACTGGGGCTTTGCGCTTCTCTAGCCACCAAACGTCACGCTCACTATCTCTCCGTCTCGTAGACACGAGCTGAGAAATTGTAAACGTCGATCAATTGCTCAGAGATGAAAAGTGCCAGCACTGAAAGCTGTTGCTAGCCACCACCCTTCCTTGGAAGCGCTTTTGTAGGCCTAAGAACACTGGGGCTCTGGGCTTCTTTAGCCACCTCATCTTTTGCTCATCCTCTCGCGCACTCTAAAGAGAGCTCAGGTGAGAAATTGCAAACGTCGATCAATTGCTCAGAGATGAAAAGTGCCAGCACTGAAAGCTGTTGCTAGCCAGCACCCTTCCTTGGAAGCGCTTTCACAGGCGCAGCAACACTGGGGCTTTGCGCTTCTCTACCCACCAAACATCACGGTCCTTCTCTTTCCGTCTCCTAGACACGAGCTGAGAAATTGCAAACGTCGAGCAATTGCTCAGAGATGAAAAGTGCCAGCACTGAAAGCTGTTGCTAGCCAGCCCCCTTCCTTGGAAGCGCTTTTGTAGGCCTAAGAACACTGGGGCTCTGGGTTTCTTTAGCCACCTCATCTTCTGCTCATCCTCTCGCGCACTCTGAAGAGAGCTCAGGGGAGAAATTGCAAACGTCGAGCAATTGCTCAGAGAGGAAAAGTGCCAGCACTGAAAGCTGTTGCTAGCCAGCACCCTTCCTTGGAAGCGCTTTCACAGGCGCAGTAACACTGGGGCTTTGTGCTTCTCTACCCACCAAACATCACGGTCCTTCTCTTTCTGTCTCCTAGACACGAGCTGAGAAATTGCAAACGTCGAGCAATTGCTCAGAGAGGAAAAGTGCCAGCACTGAAAGCTGTTGCTAGCCACCACCCTTCCTTGGAAGCGCTTTTGTAGGCCTAAGAACACTGGGGCTCTGGGCTTCTCTAGCCACCTCATCTTCTGCTCATCCTCTCGCGCACTCTAAAGAGAGCTCAGGTGAGAAATTGCAAACGTCCAGCAATTGCTCAGAGATGAAAAGTGCCAGCACTGAAAGCTGTTGCTAGCCAGCACCCTTCCTTGGAAGCGCTTTCACAGGCGCAGCAACACTGGGGCTTTGCGCTTCTCTACCCACGAAACGTCACGGTCCTTCTCTTTCCGTCTCCTAGACACGAGCTGAGAAATTGCAAACGTCGAGCAATTGCTCAGAGATGAAAAGTGCCAGCACTGAAAGCTGTTGCTAGCCAGCCCCCTTCCTTGGAAGCGCTTTTGTAGGCCTAAGAACACTGGGGCTCTGGGCTTCTTTAGCCACCTCATCTTCTGCTCATCCTCTCGCGCACTCTGAAGAGAGCTCAGGGGAGAAATTGCAAACGTCGAGCAATTGCTCAGAGATGAAAAGTGCCAGCACTGAAAGCTGTTGCTAGCCAGCACCCTTCCTTGGAAGCGCTTTCACAGGCGCAGTAACACTGGGGCTTTGTGCTTCTCTACCCACCAAACATCACGGTCCTTCTCTTTCTGTCTCCTAGACACGAGCTGAGAAATTGCAAACGTCGAGCAATTGCTCAGAGAGGAAAAGTGCCAGCACTGAAAGCTGTTGCTAGCCACCACCCTTCCTTGGAAGCGCTTTTGTAGGCCTAAGAACACTGGGGCTCTGGGCTTCTCTAGCCACCTCATCTTCTGCTCATCCTCTCGCGCACTCTAAAGAGAGCTCAGGTGAGAAATTGCAAACGTCCAGCAATTGCTCAGAGATGAAAAGTGCCAGCACTGAAAGCTGTTGCTAGCCAGCACCCTTCCTTGGAAGCGCTTTCACAGGCGCAGCAACACTGGGGCTTTGCGCTTCTCTACCCACGAAACGTCACGGTCCTTCTCTTTCCGTCTCCTAGACACGAGCTGAGAAATTGCAAACGTCGATCAATTGCTCAGAGATGAAAAGTGCCAGCACCGAAAGCTGTTGCTAGCCAGCACCCTTCCTTGGAAGCGCTTTTGTAGCCCTAAGCACACTGGGGCTCTGGGCTTCTCTAGCCACCTCATCTTCTGCTCATCCTCTCGCGCACTCTAAAGAGAGCTCAGGTGAGAAATTGCAAACGTCGAGCAATTGCTCAGAGAGGAAAAGTGCCAGCACTGAAAGCTGTTGCTAGCCAGCACCCTTCCTTGGAAGCGCTTTTGTAGGCCTAAGAACACTGGGGCTCTGGGCTTCTCTAGCCACCTCATCTTCTGCTCATCCTCTCGCGCACTCTGAAGAGAGCTCAGGTGAGAAATTGCAAACGTCGAGCAATTGCTCAGAGATGAAAAGTGCCAGCACTGAAAGCTGTTGCTAGCCAGCACCCTTCCTTGGAAGCGCTTTCACAGGCACAGTAACACTGGGGCTTTGCGCTTCTCTACCCACCAAACATCACGGTCCTTCTCTTTCCGTCTCCTAGACACGAGCTGAGAAATTGCAAACGTCGAGCAATTGCTCAGAGATGAAAAGTGCCAGCACTGAAAGCTGTTGCTAGCCAGCCCCCTTCCTTGGAAGCGCTTTTGTAGGCCTAAGAACACTGGGGCTTTGGGCTTCTCTAGCCACCTCATCTTCTGCTCATCCTCTCGCGCACTCTGAAGAGAGCTCAGGTGAGAAATTGCAAACGTCGAGCAATTGCTCAGAGATGAAAAGTGCCAGCACTGAAAGCTGTTGCTAGCCAGCACCCTTCCTTGGAAGCGCTTTCACAGGCGCAGTAACATTGGGGCTTTGCGCTTCTCTACCCACCAAACGTCACGGTCCTTCTCTTTCCGTCTCGTAGACACGAGCTGAGAAATTGCAAACGTCAAGCAATTGCTCAGAGATGAAAAGTGCCAGCACCGAAAGCTGTTGCTAGCCAGCCCCCTTCCTTGGAAGCGCTTTTGTAGCCCTAAGCACACTGGGGCTCTGGGCTTCTCTAGCCACCTCATCTTCTGCTCATCCTCTCGCGCACTCTAAAGAGAGCTCAGGTGAGAAATTGCAAACGTCGAGCAATTGCTCAGAGAGGAAAAGTGCCAGCACTGAAAGCTGTTGCTAGCCAGCACCCTTCCTTGGAAGCGCTTTTGTAGGCCTAAGAACACTGGGGCTCTGGGCTTCTCTAGCCACCTCATCTTCTGCTCATCCTCTCGCGCACTCTAAAGAGAGCTCAGGTGAGAAATTGCAAATGTCGAGCAATTGCTCAGAGATGAAAAGTGCCAGCACTGAAAGCTGTTGCTAGCCAGCACCCTTCCTTGGAAGCGCTTTCACAGGCGCAGCAACACTGGGGCTTTGCGCTTCTCTACCCACCAAACGTCACGGTCCTTCTCTTTCTGTCTCCTAGACACGAGCTGAGAAATTGCAAACGTCGAGCAATTGCTCAGAGATGAAAAGTGCCAGCACTGAAAGCTGTTGCTAGCCAGCCCCCTTCCTTGGAAGCGCTTTTGTAGGCCTAAGAACACTGGGGCTTTGGGCTTCTCTAGCCACCTCATCTTCTGCTCAACCTCTCGCGCACTCTGAAGAGAGCTCAGGTGAGAAATTGCAAACGTCGAGCAATTGCTCAGAGATGAAAAGTGCCAGCACTGAAAGCTGTTGCTAGCCAGCACCCTTCCTTGGAAGCGCTTTCACAGGCGCAGTAACACTGGGGCTTTGCGCTTCTCTAGCCACCAAACGTCATGTTCACTATCTCTCCGTCTCGTACACATGAGCTGAGAAATTGCAAACGTCGAGCAATTGCTCAGAGATGAAAAGTGCCAGCACTGAAAGCTGTTGCTAGCCAGCACCCTTCCTTGGAAGCGCTTTTGTAGGCCTAAGAACACTGGGGCTCTGGGCTTCTCTAGCCACCTCATCTTCTGCTCATCCTCTCGCGCACTCTAAAGAGAGCTCAGGTGAGAAATTGCAAACGTCGAGCAATTGCTCAGAGATGAAAAGTGCCAGCACTGAAAGCTGTTGCTAGCCAGCACCCTTCCTTGGAAGCGCTTTTGTAGGCCTAAGAACACTGGGGCTTTGGGCTTCTCTAGCCACCTCATCTTCTGCTCATCCTCTCGCGCACTCTGAAGAGAGCTCAGGTGAGAAATTGCAAACGTCGAGCAATTGCTCAGAGATGAAAAGTGCCAGCACTGAAAGCTGTTGCTAGCCAGCACCCTTCCTTGGAAGCGCTTTCACAGGCGCAGTAACACTGGGGCTTTGCGCTTCTCTAGCCACCAAACGTCATGTTCACTATCTCTCCGTCTCGTACACATGAGCTGAGAAATTGCAAACGTCGAGCAATTGCTCAGAGATGAAAAGTGCCAGCACTGAAAGCTGTTGCTAGCCAGCACCCTTCCTTGGAAGCGCTTTTGTAGGCCTAAGAACACTGGGGCTCTGGGCTTCTCTAGCCACCTCATCTTCTGCTCATCCTCTCGCGCACTCTAAAGAGAGCTCAGGTGAGAAATTGCAAACGTCGAGCAATTGCTCAGAGATGAAAAGTGCCAGCACTGAAAGCTGTTGCTAGCCAGCACCCTTCCTTGGAAGCGCTTTCACAGGCGCAGCAACACTGGGGCTTTGCGCTTCTCTAGCCACCAAACGTCACGCTCACTATCTCTCCGTCTCGTAGACACGAGCTGAGAAATTGTAAACGTCGATCAATTGCTCAGAGATGAAAAGTGCCAGCACTGAAAGCTGTTGCTAGCCACCACCCTTCCTTGGAAGCGCTTTTGTAGGCCTAAGAACACTGGGGCTCTGGGCTTCTTTAGCCACCTCATCTTTTGCTCATCCTCTCGCGCACTCTAAAGAGAGCTCAGGTGAGAAATTGCAAACGTCGATCAATTGCTCAGAGATGAAAAGTGCCAGCACTGAAAGCTGTTGCTAGCCAGCACCCTTCCTTGGAAGCGCTTTCACAGGCGCAGCAACACTGGGGCTTTGCGCTTCTCTACCCACCAAACATCACGGTCCTTCTCTTTCCGTCTCCTAGACACGAGCTGAGAAATTGCAAACGTCGAGCAATTGCTCAGAGATGAAAAGTGCCAGCACTGAAAGCTGTTGCTAGCCAGCACCCTTCCTTGGAAGCGCTTTTGTAGGCCTAAGAACACTGGGGCTCTGGGTTTCTTTAGCCACCTCATCTTCTGCTCATCCTCTCGCGCACTCTGAAGAGAGCTCAGGGGAGAAATTGCAAACGTCGAGCAATTGCTCAGAGAGGAAAAGTGCCAGCACTGAAAGCTGTTGCTAGCCAGCACCCTTCCTTGGAAGCGCTTTCACAGGCGCAGTAACACTGGGGCTTTGTGCTTCTCTACCCACCAAACATCACGGTCCTTCTCTTTCTGTCTCCTAGACACGAGCTGAGAAATTGCAAACGTCGAGCAATTGCTCAGAGAGGAAAAGTGCCAGCACTGAAAGCTGTTGCTAGCCACCACCCTTCCTTGGAAGCGCTTTTGTAGGCCTAAGAACACTGGGGCTCTGGGCTTCTCTAGCCACCTCATCTTCTGCTCATCCTCTCGCGCACTCTAAAGAGAGCTCAGGTGAGAAATTGCAAACGTCGAGCAATTGCTCAGAGATGAAAAGTGCCAGCACTGAAAGCTGTTGCTAGCCAGCACCCTTCCTTGGAAGCGCTTTCACAGGCGCAGCAACACTGGGGCTTTGCGCTTCTCTACCCACGAAACGTCACGGTCCTTCTCTTTCCGTCTCCTAGACACGAGCTGAGAAATTGCAAACGTCGAGCAATTGCTCAGAGATGAAAAGTGCCAGCACTGAAAGCTGTTGCTAGCCAGCCCCCTTCCTTGGAAGCGCTTTTGTAGGCCTAAGAACACTGGGGCTCTGGGTTTCTTTAGCCACCTCATCTTCTGCTCATCCTCTCGCGCACTCTAAAGAGAGCTCAGGGGAGAAATTGCAAACGTCGAGCAATTGCTCAGAGATGAAAAGTGCCAGCACTGAAAGCTGTTGCTAGCCAGCACCCTTCCTTGGAAGCGCTTTCACAGGCGCAGTAACACTGGGGCTTTGCGCTTCTCTAGCCACCAAACATCACGGTCCTTCTCTTTCCGTCTCGTAGACACGAGCTGAGAAATTGCAAACGTCGAGCAATTGCTCAGAGATGAAAAGTGCCAGCACTGAAAGCTGTTGCTAGCCAGCACCCTTCCTTGGAAGCGCTTTTGTAGGCCTAAGAACACTGGGGCTCTGGGCTTCTCTAGCCACCTCATCTTCTGCTCATGCTCTCGCGCACTCTAAAGAGATCTCAGGTGAGAAATTGCAAACGTCGACCAATTGCTCAGAGATGAAAAGTGCCAGCACTGAAAGCTGTTGCTAGCCAGCACCCTTCCTTGGAAGCGTTTTCACAGGCGCAGTAACACTGGGGCTTTGCGCTTCTCTAGCCACCAAACGTCACTGTCATTCTCTTTCCGTCTCGTAGACACGAGCTGAGAAATTGCAAACGTCGATCAATTGCTCAGAGATGAAAAGTGCCAGCACTGAAAGCTGTTGCTAGCCAGCACCCTTCCTTGGAAGCGCTTTTGTAGGCCTAAGAACACTGGGGCTCTGGGCTTCTCTAGCCACCTCATCTTCTGCTCATCCTCTCGCGCACTCTAAAGAGAGCTCAGGTGAGAAATTGCAAACGTCGAGCAATTGCTCAGAGAGGAAAAGTGCCAGCACTGAAAGCTGTTGCTAGCCAGCACCCTTCCTTGGAAGCGCTTTTGTAGGCCTAAGAACACTGGGGCTCTGGGCTTCTCTAGCCACCTCATCTTCTGCTCATCCTCTCGCGCACTCTAAAGAGAGCTCAGGTGAGAAATTGCAAACGTCGAGCAATTGCTCAGAGATGAAAAGTGCAAGCACTGAAAGCTGTTGCTAGCCAGCACCCTTCCTTGGAAGCGTTTTCACAGGCGCAGCAACACTGGGGCTTTGTGCTTCTCTACCCACCAAACGTCACGGTCCTTCTCTTTCCGTCTCGTAGACACGAGCTGAGAAATTGCAAACGTTGAGCAATTGCTCAGAGATGAAAAGTGCCAGCACTGAAAGCTGTTGCTAGCCAGCACCCTTCCTTGGAAGCACTTTTGTAGCCGTTAGAATACTGGGGCTCTGGGCTTCTCTAGCCACCTCATCTTCTGCTCATCCTCTCGCGCACTCTAAAGAGAGCTCAGGTGAGAAATTGCAAACGTCGAGCAATTGCTCAGAGATGAAAAGTGCCAGCACTGAAAGCTCTTGCTAGCCAGCACCCTTCCTTGGAAGCGCTTTCACAGGCGCAGCAACACTGGGGCTTTGCGCTTCTCTAGCCACCAAACGTCACGGTCCTTCTCTTTCCGTCTCGTAGACACGAGCTGAGAAATTGCAAACGTCGAGCAATTGCTCAGAGATGAAAAGTGCCAGCACTGAAAGCTGTTGCTAGCCAGCACCCTTCCTTGGAAGCGCTTTTGTAGGCCTAAGAACACTGGGGCTATGGGCTTCTTTAGCCACCTCATCTTCTGCTCATCCTCTCGCGCACTCTGAAGAGAGCTCAGGGGAGAAATTGCAAACGTCGAGCAATTGCTCAGAGATGAAAAGTGCCAGCACTGAAAGCTGTTGCTAGCCAGCACCCTTCCTTGGAAGCGCTTTCACAGGCGCAGTAACACTGGGGCTTTGTGCTTCTCTACCCACCAAACATCACGGTCCTTCTCTTTCCGTCTCCTAGACACGAGCTGAGAAATTGCAAACGTCGAGCAATTGCTCAGAGATGAAAAGTGCCAGCACTGAAAGCTGTTGCTAGCCAGCACCCTTCCTTGGAAGCGCTTTTGTAGGCCTAAGAACACTGGGGCTTTGGGCTTCTCTAGCCACCTCATCTTCTGCTCATCCTCTCGCGCACTCTAAAGAGAGCTCAGGTGAGAAATTGCAAACGTCGAGCAATTGCTCAGAGATGAAAAGTGCCAGCACTGAAAGCTGTTGCTAGCCAGCACCCTTCCTTGGAAGCGCTTTCACAGGCGCAGTAACACTGGGGCTTTGTGCTTCTCTAGCCACCAAACGTCATGGTCACTATCTCTCCGTCTCGTAGACACGAGCTGAGAAATTGCAAACGTCGAGCAATTGCTCAGAGATGAAAAGTGCCAGCACTGAAAGCTGTTGCTAGCCAGCACCCTTCCTTGGAAGCGCTTTTGTAGCCCTTAGAATACTGGGGCTCTGGCCTTCTCTAGCCACCTCATCTTCTGCTCATCCTCTTGCGCACTCTGAAGAGAGCTCAGGTGAGAAATTGCAAACGTCGAGCAATTGCTCAGAGATGAAAAGTGCCAGCACTGAAAGCTGTTGCTAGCCAGCACCCTTCCTTGGAAGCGCTTTTGTAGGCCTAAGAACACTGGGGCTTTGGGCTTCTCTAGCCACCTCATCTTCTGCTCATCCTCTCGCGCACTCTAAAGAGAGCTCAGGTGAGAAATTGCAAACGTCGAGCAATTGCTCAGAGATGAAAAGTGCCAGCACTGAAAGCTGTTGCTAGCCAGCACCCTTCCTTGGAAGCGCTTTCACAGGCGCAGTAACACTGGGGCTTTGTGCTTCTCTACCCACCAAACGTCACGGTCACTATCTCTCCGTCTCGTAGACACGAGCTGAGAAATTGCAAACGTCGAGCAATTGCTCAGAGATGAAAAGTGCCAGCACTGAAAGCTGTTGCTAGCCAGCACCCTTCCTTGGAAGCGCTTTTGTAGCCCTTAGAATACTGGGGCTTTGGGCTTCTCTAGCCACCTCATCTTCTGCTCATCCTCTCGCGCACTCTAAAGAGAGCTCAGGTGAGAAATTGCAAACGTCGAGCAATTGCTCAGAGATGAAAAGTGCCAGCACTGGAAGCTGTTGCTAGCCAGCACCCTTCCTTGGAAGCGCTTTCACAGGCGCAGTAACACTGGGGCTTTGCGCTTCTCTACCCACCAAACGTCACGGTCCTTCTCTTTCCGTCTCGTAGACACGAGCTGAGAAATTGCAAACGTCGAGCAATTGCTCAGAGAGGAAAAGTGCCAGCACTGGAAGCTGTTGCTAGCCAGCACCCTTCCTTGGAAGCGCTTTTGTAGGCCTAAGAACAGTGGGGCTCTGGGCTTCTCTAGCCACCTCATCTTCTGCTCATCCTCTCGCGCACTCTAAAGAGAGCTCAGGTGAGAAATTGCAAACGTCCAGCAATTGCTCCGAGATGAAAAGTGCCAGCACTGAAAGCTGTTGCTAGCCAGCACCCTTCCTTGGAAGCGCTTTCACAGGCGCAGTAACACTGGGGCTTTGCGCTTCTCTAGCCACCAAACGTCACGGTCACTATCTCTCCGTCTCGTAGACACGAGCTGAGAAATTGCAAACGTCGAGCAATTGCTCAGAGATGAAAAGTGCCAGCACTGAAAGCTGTTGCTAGCCAGCACCCTTCCTTGGAAGCGCTTTTGTAGGCCTAAGCACACTGGGGCTCTGGGCTTCTCTAGCCACCTACTCTTCTGCTCATCCTCTCGCGCACTCTGAAGAGAGCTCAGGTGAGAAATTGCAAACGTCCAGCAATTGCTCAGAGATGAAAAGTGCCAGCACTGAAAGCTGTTGCTAGCCAGCACCCTTCCTTGGAAGCGCTTTCACAGGCGCAGTAACACTGGGGCTTTGCGCTTCTCTACCCACCAAACGTCACGGTCCTTCTCTTTCCGTCTCGTAGACACGAGCTGAGAAATTGCAAACGTCGAGCAATTGCTCAGAGAGGAAAAGTGCCAGCACTGAAAGCTGTTGCTAGCCAGCACCCTTCCTTGGAAGCGCTTTTGTAGGCCTAAGAACACTGGGGCTCTGGGCTTCTCTAGCCACCTCATCTTCTGCTCATCCTCTCGCGCACTCTAAAGAGAGCTCAGGTGAGAAATTGCAAACGTCGAGCAATTGCTCAGAGATGAAAAGTGCCAGCACTGAAAGCTGTTGCTAGCCAGCACCCTTCCTTGGAAGCGCTTTCACAGGCGCAGTAACACTGGGGCTTTGCGCTTCTCTAGCCACCAAACGTCACGTTCACTATCTCTCCGTCTCGTAGACACGAGCTGAGAAATTGCAAACGTCGAGCAATTGCTCAGAGATGAAAAGTGCCAGCACTGAAAGCTGTTGCTAGCCAGCACCCTTCCTTGGAAGCGCTTTTGTAGGCCTAAGAACACTGGGGCTCTGGGCTTCTCTAGCCACCTCATCTTCTGCTCATCCTCTCGCGCACTCTGAAGAGAGCTCAGGTGAGAAATTGCAAACGTCGAGCAATTGCTCAGAGATGAAAAGTGCAAGCACTGAAAGCTGTTGCTAGCCAGCACCCTTCCTTGGAAGCGTTTTCACAGGCGCAGTAACACTGGGGCTTTGCGCTTCTCTACCCACCAAACGTCACGGTCCTTCTCTTTCCGTCTCGTAGACACGAGCTGAGAAATTGCAAACGTCGAGCAATTGCTCAGAGATGAAAAGTGCCAGCACTGAAAGCTGTTGCTAGCCAGCACCCTTCCTTGGAAGCGCTTTTGTAGCCCTTAGAATACTGGGGCTCTGGGCTTCTCTAGCCACCTAATCTTCTGCTCATCCTCTCGCGCACTCTAAAGAGAGCTCAGGTGAGAAATTGCAAACGTTGAGCAATTGCTCAGAGATGAAAAGTGCCAGCACTGAAAGCTGTTGCTAGCCAGCACCCTTCCTTGGAAGCGCTTTTGTAGGCCTAAGAACACTGGGGCTCTGGGCTTCTCTAGCCACCTCATCTTCTGCTCATCCTCTCGCGCACTCTAAAGAGAGCTCAGGTGAGAAATTGCAAACGTCCAGCAATTGCTCAGAGATGAAAAGTGCCAGCACTGAAAGCTGTTGCTAGCCAGCACCCTTCCTTGGAAGCGCTTTTGTAGGCCTAAGAACACTGGGGCTTTGCGCTTCTCTACCCACCAAACGTCACGGTCCTTCTCTTTCCGTCTCCTAGACACGAGCTGAGAAATTGCAAACGTCGAGCAATTGCTCAGAGATGAAAAGTGCCAGCACTGAAAGCTGTTGCTAGCCAGCACCCTTCCTTGGAAGCGCTTTTGTAGGCCTAAGAACACTGGGGCTCTGGGCTTCTTTAGCCACCTCATCTTCTGCTCATCCTCTCGCGCACTCTGAAGAGAGCTCAGATGAGAAATTGCAAACGTCGAGCAATTGCTCAGAGATGAAAAGTGCCAGCACTGAAAGCTGTTGCTAGCCAGCACCCTTCCTTGGAAGCGCTTTCACAGGCGCAGTAACACTGGGGCTTTGCGCTTCTCTACCCACCAAACATCACGGTCCTTCTCTTTCCGTCTCGTAGACACGAGCTGAGAAATTGCAAACGTCGAGCAATTGCTCAGAGATGAAAAGTGCCAGCACTGAAAGCTGTTGCTAGCCAGCACCCTTCCTTGGAAGCGCTTTCACAGGCGCAATAACACTGGGGCTTTGCGCTTCTCTAGCCACCTCATCTTCTGCTCATCCTCTCGCGCACTCTAAAGAGAGCTCAGGTGAGAAATTGCAAACGTCGAGCAATTGCTCAGAGATGAAAAGTGCCAGCACTGAAAGCTGTTGCTAGCAAGCACCCTTCCTTGGAAGCGCTTTCACAGGCGCAGTAACACTGGGGCTTTGTGCTTCTCTACCCACCAAACGTCACGGTCACTATCTCTCCGTCTCGTAGACACGAGCTGAGAAATTGCAAACGTCGAGCAATTGCTCAGAGAGGAAAAGTGCCAGCACTGAAAGCTGTTGCTAGCCAGCACCCTTCCTTGGAAGCGCTTTTGTAGGCCTAAGAACACTGGGGCTCTGGGCTTCTCTAGCCACCTCATCTTCTGCTCATCCTCTCGCGCAGTCTAAAGAGAGCTCAGGTGAGAAATTGCAAACGTCGAGCAATTGCTCAGAGATGAAAAGTGCCAGCACTGAAAGCTGTTGCTAGCCAGCACCCTTCCTTGGAAGCGCTTTCACAGGCGCAGTAACACTGGGGCTTTGCGCTTCTCTACCCACCAAACGTCACGGTCCTTCTCTTTCCGTCTCGTAGACACGAGCTGAGAAATTGCAAACGTCGAGCAATTGCTCAGAGATGAAAAGTGCCAGCACTGAAAGCTGTTGCTAGCCAGCACCCTTCCTTGGAAGCGCTTTTGTAGCCCTTAGAATACTGGGGCTCTGGGCTTCTCTAGCCACCTAATCTTCTGCTCATCCTCTCGCGCACTCTAAAGAGAGCTCAGGTGAGAAATTGCAAACGTTGAGCAATTGCTCAGAGATGAAAAGTGCCAGCACTGAAAGCTGTTGCTAGCCAGCGCCCTTCCTTGGAAGCGCTTTTGTAGGCCTAAGAACACTGGGGCTCTGGGCTTCTCTAGCCACCTCATCTTCTGCTCATCCTCTCGCGCACTCTAAAGAGAGCTCAGGTGAGAAATTGCAAACGTCCAGCAATTGCTCAGAGATGAAAAGTGCCAGCACTGAAAGCTGTTGCTAGCCAGCACCCTTCCTTGGAAGCGCTTTTGTAGGCCTAAGAACACTGGGGCTTTGCGCTTCTCTACCCACCAAACGTCACGGTCCTTCTCTTTCCGTCTCCTAGACACGAGCTGAGAAATTGCAAACGTCGAGCAATTGCTCAGAGATGAAAAGTGCCAGCACTGAAAGCTGTTGCTAGCCAGCACCCTTCCTTGGAAGCGCTTTTGTAGGCCTAAGAAGACTGGGGCTCTGGGCTTCTTTAGCCACCTCATCTTCTGCTCATCCTCTCGCGCACTCTGAAGAGAGCTCAGATGAGAAATTGCAAACGTCGAGCAATTGCTCAGAGATGAAAAGTGCCAGCACTGAAAGCTGTTGCTAGCCAGCACCCTTCCTTGGAAGCGCTTTCACAGGCGCAGCAACACTGGGGCTTTGCGCTTCTCTACCCACCAAACATCACGGTCCTTCTCTTTCCGTCTCGTAGACACGAGCTGAGAAATTGCAAACGTCGAGCAATTGCTCAGAGATGAAAAGTGCCAGCACTGAAAGCTGTTGCTAGCCAGCACCCTTCCTTGGAAGCGCTTTTGTAGGCCTAAGAACACTGGGGCTTTCGGCTTCTCTAGCCACCTCATCTTCTGCTCATCCTCTCGCGCACTCTAAAGAGAGCTCAGGTGAGAAATTGCAAACGTTGAGCAATTGCTCAGAGATGAAAAGTGCCAGCACTGAAAGCTGTTGCTAGCCAGCACCCTTCCTTGGAAGCGCTTTCACAGGCGCAGTAACACTGGGGCTTTGTGCTTCTCTACCCACCAAACGTCACGGTCACTATCTCTCCGTCTCGTAGACACGAGCTGAGAAATTGCAAACGTCGAGCAATTGCTCAGAGAGGAAAAGTGCCAGCACTGAAAGCTGTTGCTAGCCAGCCCCCTTCCTTGGAAGCGCTTTTGTAGGCCTAAGAACACTGGGGCTCTGGGCTTCTCTAGCCACCTCATCTTCTGCTCATGCTCTCGCGCACTCTAAAGAGAGCTCAGGTGAGAAATTGCAAACGTCGAGCAATTGCTCAGAGATGAAAAGTGCCAGCACTGAAAGCTGTTGCTAGCCAGCACCCTTCCTTGGAAGCGTTTTCACAGGCGCAGTAACACTGGGGCTTTGCGCTTCTCTAGCCACCAAACGTCACGGTCCTTCTCTTTCCGTCTCGTAGACACGAGCTGAGAAATTGCAAACGTCGAGCAATTGCTCAGAGATGAAAAGTGCCAGCACTGAAAGCTGTTGCTAGCCAGCACCCTTCCTTGGAAGCGCTTTTGTAGGCCTAAGAACACTGGGGCTCTGGGCTTCTCTAGGCACCTCATCTTCTGCTCATCCTCTCGCACACTCTAAAGAGAGCTCAGGTGAGAAATTGCAAACGTCGAGCAATTGCTCAGAGATGAAAAGTGCCAGCACTGAAAGCTGTTGCTAGCCAGCACCCTTCCTTGGAAGCGCTTTTGTAGGCCTAAGAACACTGGGGCTTTGGGTTTCTCTAGCCACCTAATCTTCTGCTCATCCTCTCGCGCACTCTAAAGAGAGCTCAGGTGAGAAATTGCAAACGTCGAGCAATTGCTCAGAGATGAAAAGTGCCAGCACTGAAAGCTGTTGCTAGCCAGCACCCTTCCTTGGAAGCGCTTTCACAGGCGCAGTAACACTGGGGCTTTGTGCTTCTCTACCCACCAAACGTCACGTTCACTATCTCTCCGTCTCGTAGACACGAGCTGAGAAATTGCAAACGTCGAGCAATTGCTCAGAGATGAAAAGTGCCAGCACTGAAAGCTGTTGCTAGCCAGCACCCTTCCTTGGAAGCGCTTTTGTAGGCCTAAGAACACTGGGGCTCTGGGCTTCTCTAGCCACCTCATCTTCTGCTCATCCTCTCGCGCACTCTGAAGAGAGCTCAGGTGAGAAATTGCAAACGTCGAGCAATTGCTCAGAGATGAAAAGTGCAAGCACTGAAAGCTGTTGCTAGCCAGCACCCTTCCTTGGAAGCGTTTTCACAGGCGCAGTAACACTGGGGCTTTGCGCTTCTCTACCCACCAAACGTCACGGTCCTTCTCTTTCCGTCTCGTAGACACGAGCTGAGAAATTGCAAACGTCGAGCAATTGCTCAGAGATGAAAAGTGCCAGCACTGAAAGCTGTTGCTAGCCAGCACCCTTCCTTGGAAGCGCTTTTGTAGCCCTTAGAATACTGGGGCTCTGGGCTTCTCTAGCCACCTAATCTTCTGCTCATCCTCTCGCGCACTCTAAAGAGAGCTCAGGTGAGAAATTGCAAACGTTGAGCAATTGCTCAGAGATGAAAAGTGCCAGCACTGAAAGCTGTTGCTAGCCAGCACCCTTCCTTGGAAGCGCTTTTGTAGGCCTAAGAACACTGGGGCTCTGGGCTTCTCTAGCCACCTCATCTTCTGCTCATCCTCTCGCGCACTCTAAAGAGAGCTCAGGTGAGAAATTGCAAACGTCCAGCAATTGCTCAGAGATGAAAAGTGCCAGCACTGAAAGCTGTTGCTAGCCAGCACCCTTCCTTGGAAGCGCTGTTGTAGGCCTAAGAACACTGGGGCTTTGCGCTTCTCTAGCCACCAAACGTCACGGTCCTTCTCTTTCCGTCTCCTAGACACGAGCTGAGAAATTGCAAACGTCGAGCAATTGCTCAGAGATGAAAAGTGCCAGCACTGAAAGCTGTTGCTAGCCAGCACCCTTCCTTGGAAGCGCTTTTGTAGCCCTAAGCACACTGGGGCTCTGGGCTTCTCTAGCCACCTCATCTTCTGCTCATCCTCTCGCGCACTCTAAAGAGGGCTCAGGGGAGAAATTGCAAACGTCCAGCAATTGCTCAGAGATGAAAAGTGCCAGCACTGAAAGCTGTTGCTAGCCAGCACCCTTCCTTGGAAGCGCTTTCACAGGCGCAATAACACTGGGGCTTTGCGCTTCTCTAGCCACCTCATCTTCTGCTCATCCTCTCGCGCACTCTAAAGAGAGCTCAGGTGAGAAATTGCAAACGTCGAGCAATTGCTCAGAGATGAAAAGTGCCAGCACTGAAAGCTGTTGCTAGCAAGCACCCTTCCTTGGAAGCGCTTTCACAGGCGCAGTAACACTGGGGCTTTGTGCTTCTCTACCCACCAAACGTCACGGTCACTATCTCTCCGTCTCGTAGACACGAGCTGAGAAATTGCAAACGTCGAGCAATTGCTCAGAGAGGAAAAGTGCCAGCACTGAAAGCTGTTGCTAGCCAGCACCCTTCCTTGGAAGCGCTTTTGTAGGCCTAAGAACACTGGGGCTCTGGGCTTCTCTAGCCACCTCATCTTCTGCTCATCCTCTCGCGCAGTCTAAAGAGAGCTCAGGTGAGAAATTGCAAACGTCGAGCAATTGCTCAGAGATGAAAAGTGCCAGCACTGAAAGCTGTTGCTAGCCAGCACCCTTCCTTGGAAGCGCTTTCACAGGCGCAGTAACACTGGGGCTTTGCGCTTCTCTACCCACCAAACGTCACGGTCCTTCTCTTTCCGTCTCGTAGACACGAGCTGAGAAATTGCAAACGTCGAGTAATTGCTCAGAGATGAAAAGTGCCAGCACTGAAAGCTGTTGCTAGCCAGCACCCTTCCTTGGAAGCGCTTTTGTAGCCCTTAGAATACTGGGGCTCTGGGCTTCTCTAGCCACCTAATCTTCTGCTCATCCTCTCGCGCACTCTAAAGAGAGCTCAGGTGAGAAATTGCAAACGTCCAGCAATTGCTCAGAGAGGAAAAGTGCCAGCACTGAAAGCTCTTGCTAGCCAGCACCCTTCCTTGGAAGCGCTTTTGTAGGCCTAAGAACACTGGGGCTTTGGGCTTCTCTAGCCACCTAATCTTCTGCTCATCCTCTCGCGCACTCTAAAGAGAGCTCAGGTGAGAAATTGCAAACGTCGAGCAATTGCTCAGAGATGAAAAGTGCCAGCACTGAAAGCTGTTGCTAGCCAGCACCCTTCCTTGGAAGCGCTTTCACAGGCGCAGCAACACTGGGGCTTTGTGCTTCTCTGCCCACCAAACGTCACGTTCACTATCTCTCCGTCTCGTAGACACGAGCTGAGAAATTGCAAACGTCGAGCAATTGCTCAGAGAGGAAAAGTGCCAGCACTGAAAGCTGTTGCTAGCCAGCCCCCTTCCTTGGAAGCGCTTTTGTAGGCCTAAGAACACTGGGGCTCTGGGCTTCTCTAGCCACCTCATCTTCTGCTCATCCTCTCGCGCACTCTAAAGAGAGCTCAGGTGAGAAATTGCAAACGTCGAGCAATTGCTCAGAGATGAAAAGTGCCAGCACTGAAAGCTGTTGCTAGCCAGCACCCTTCCTTGGAAGCGTTTTCACAGGCGCAGTAACACTGGGGCTTTGCGCTTCTCTAGCCACCAAACGTCACGGTCATTCTCTTTCCGTCTCGTAGACACGAGCTGAGAAATTGCAAACGTCGAGCAATTGCTCAGAGAGGAAAAGTGCCAGCACTGAAAGCTGTTGCTAGCCAGCACCCTTCCTTGGAAGCGCTTTTGTAGCCCTTAGAACACTGGGGCTCTGGGCTTCTCTAGCCACCTCATCTTCTGCTCATCCTCTCGCGCACTCTAAAGAGAGCTCAGGTGAGAAATTGCAAACGTCGAGCAATTGCTCAGAGATGAAAAGTGCCAGCACTGGAAGCTGTTGCTAGCCAGCACCCTTCCTTGGAAGCGCTTTTGTAGCCCTAAGAACACTGGGGCTCTGGGCTTCTCTAGCCACCTAATCTTCTGCTCATCCTCTCGCGCACTCTGAAGAGAGCTCAGGTGAGAAATTGCAAACGTCGAGCAATTGCTCAGAGATGAAAAGTGCAAGCACTGAAAGCTGTTGCTAGCCAGCACCCTTCCTTGGAAGCGTTTTCACAGGCGCAGTAACACTGGGGCTTTGCGCTTCTCTACCCACCAAACGTCACGGTCCTTCTCTTTCCGTCTCGTAGACACGAGCTGAGAAATTGCAAACGTCGAGCAATTGCTCAGAGATGAAAAGTGCCAGCACTGAAAGCTGTTGCTAGCCAGCACCCTTCCTTGGAAGCCCTTTTGTAGCCCTTAGAATACTGGGGCTCTGGGCTTCTCTAGCCACCTAATCTTCTGCTCATCCTCTCGCGCACTCTAAAGAGAGCTCAGGTGAGAAATTGCAAACGTTGAGCAATTGCTCAGAGATGAAAAGTGCCAGCACTGAAAGCTGTTGCTAGCCAGCACCCTTCCTTGGAAGCGCTTTTGTAGGCCTAAGAACACTGGGGCTCTGGGCTTCTTTACCCACCTCATCTTCTGCTCATCCTCTCGCGCACTCTAAAGAGAGCTCAGGTGAGAAATTGCAAACGTCGAGCAATTGCTCAGAGATGAAAAGTGCCAGCACTGAAAGCTGTTGCTAGCCAGCACCCTTCCTTGGAAGCGCTTTTGTAGGCCTAAGAACACTGGGGCTTTGCGCTTCTCTAGCCACCAAACGTCACGGTCCTTCTCTTTCCGTCTCCTAGACACGAGCTGAGAAATTGCAAACGTCGAGCAATTGCTCAGAGATGAAAAGTGCCAGCACTGAAAGCTGTTGCTAGCCAGCCCCCTTCCTTGGAAGCGCTTTTGTAGGCCTAAGAACACTGGGGCTATGGGCTTCTTTAGCCACCTCATCTTCTGCTCATCCTCTCGCGCACTCTAAAGAGGGCTCAGGGGAGAAATTGCAAACGTCCAGCAATTGCTCAGAGATGAAAAGTGCCAGCACTGAAAGCTCTTGCTAGCCAGCACCCTTCCTTGGAAGCGCTTTCACAGGCGCAGTAACACTGGGGCTTTGTGCTTCTCTACCCACCAAACATCACGGTCCTTCTCTTTCCGTCTCCTAGACACGAGCTGAGAAATTGCAAACGTCGAGCAATTGCTCAGAGATGAAAAGTGCCAGCACTGAAAGCTGTTGCTAGCCAGCACCCTTCCTTGGAAGCGCTTTCACAGGCGCAATAACACTGGGGCTTTGCGCTTCTCTAGCCACCTCATCTTCTGCTCATCCTCTCGCGCACTCTAAAGAGAGCTCAGGTGAGAAATTGCAAACGTCGAGCAATTGCTCAGAGATGAAAAGTGCCAGCACTGAAAGCTGTTGCTAGCAAGCACCCTTCCTTGGAAGCGCTTTCACAGGCGCAGTAACACTGGGGCTTTGTGCTTCTCTACCCACCAAACGTCACGGTCACTATCTCTCCGTCTCGTAGACACGAGCTGAGAAATTGCAAACGTCGAGCAATTGCTCAGAGAGGAAAAGTGCCAGCACTGAAAGCTGTTGCTAGCCAGCACCCTTCCTTGGAAGCGCTTTTGTAGGCCTAAGAACACTGGGGCTCTGGGCTTCTCTAGCCACCTCATCTTCTGCTCATCCTCTCGCGCACTCTAAAGAGAGCTCAGGTGAGAAATTGCAAACGTCGAGCAATTGCTCAGAGATGAAAAGTGCCAGCACTGAAAGCTCTTGCTAGCCAGCACCCTTCCTTGGAAGCGCTTTCACAGGCGCAGTAACACTGGGGCTTTGCGCTTCTCTACCCACCAAACGTCACGGTCCTTCTCTTTCCGTCTCGTAGACACGAGCTGAGAAATTGCAAACGTCGAGTAATTGCTCAGAGATGAAAAGTGCCAGCACTGAAAGCTGTTGCTAGCCAGCACCCTTCCTTGGAAGCGCTTTTGTAGCCCTTAGAATACTGGGGCTCTGGGCTTCTCTAGCCACCTCATCTTCTGCTCATCCTCTCGCGCACTCTAAAGAGAGCTCAGGTGAGAAATTGCAAACGTCGAGCAATTGCTCAGAGAGGAAAAGTGCCAGCACTGAAAGCTCTTGCTAGCCAGCACCCTTCCTTGGAAGCGCTTTTGTAGGCCTAAGAACACTGGGGCTCTGGGCTTCTCTAGCCACCTAATCTTCTGCTCATCCTCTCGCGCACTCTAAAGAGAGCTCAGGTGAGAAATTGCAAACGTCGAGCAATTGCTCAGAGATGAAAAGTGCCAGCACTGAAAGCTGTTGCTAGCCAGCACCCTTCCTTGGAAGCGCTTTCACAGGCGCAGCAACACTGGGGCTTTGTGCTTCTCTGCCCACCAAACGTCACGTTCACTATCTCTCCGTCTCGTAGACACGAGCTGAGAAATTGCAAACGTCGAGCAATTGCTCAGAGAGGAAAAGTGCCAGCACTGAAAGCTGTTGCTAGCCAGCACCCTTCCTTGGAAGCGCTTTTGTAGGCCTAAGAACACTGGGGCTCTGGGCTTCTCTAGCCACCTCATCTTCTGCTCATCCTCTCGCGCACTCTAAAGAGAGCTCAGGTGAGAAATTGCAAACGTCCAGCAATTGCTCAGAGATGAAAAGTGCCAGCACTGAAAGCTGTTGCTAGCCAGCACCCTTCCTTGGAAGCGTTTTCACAGGCGCAGTAACACTGGGGCTTTGCGCTTCTCTAGCCACCAAACGTCACGGTCATTCTCTTTCCGTCTCGTAGACACGAGCTGAGAAATTGCAAACGTCGAGCAATTGCTCAGAGAGGAAAAGTGCCAGCACTGAAAGCTGTTGCTAGCCAGCACCCTTCCTTGGAAGCGCTTTTGTAGCCCTTAGAACACTGGGGCTCTGGGCTTCTCTAGCCACCTCAGCTTCTGCTCATCCTCTCGCGCACTCTAAAGAGAGCTCAGGTGAGAAATTGCAAACGTCGAGCAATTGCTCAGAGATGAAAAGTGCCAGCACTGGAAGCTGTTGCTAGCCAGCACCCTTCCTTGGAAGCGCTTTTGTAGCCCTAAGAACACTGGGGCTCTGGGCTTCTCTAGCCACCTCATCTTCTGCTCATCCTCTCGCGCACTCTAAAGAGAGCTCAGGTGAGAAATTGCAAACGTCGAGCAATTGCTCAGAGATGAAAAGTGCCAGCACTGAAAGCTGTTGCTAGCCAGCACCCTTCCTTGGAAGCGCTTTTGTAGGCCTAAGAACACTGGGGCTCTGGGCTTCTCTAGCCACCTCATCTTCTGCTCATCCTCTCGCGCACTCTAAAGAGAGCTCAGGGGAGAAATTGCAAACGTCGAGCAATTGCTCAGAGATGAAAAGTGCCAGCACTGAAAGCTGTTGCTAGCCAGCACCCTTCCTTGGAAGCGCTTTCACAGGCGCAGTAACACTGGGGCTTTGCGCTTCTCTACCCACCAAACGTCACGGTCCTTCTGTTTCCGTCTCGTAGACACGAGCTGAGAAATTGCAAACGTCGAGCAATTGCTCAGAGATGAAAAGTGCCAGCACTGAAAGCTGTTGCTAGCCAGCACCCTTCCTTGGAAGCGCTTTTGTAGCCCTTAGAATACTGGGGCTCTGGGCTTCTCTAGCCACCTAATCTTCTGCTCATCCTCTCGCGCACTCTAAAGAGAGCTCAGGTGAGAAATTGCAAACGTCGAGCAATTGCTCAGAGATGAAAAGTGCCAGCACTGAAAGCTCTTGCTAGCCAGCACCCTTCCTTGGAAGCGCTTTTGTAGCCCTTAGAACACTGGGGCTCTGGGCTTCTCTAGCCACCTCATCTTCTGCTCATCCTCTCGCGCACTCTAAAGAGAGCTCAGGTGAGAAATTGCAAACGTCGAGCAATTGCTCAGAGAGGAAAAGTGCCAGCACTGAAAGCTCTTGCTAGCCAGCCCCCTTCCTTGGAAGCGCTTTTGTAGGCCTAAGAACACTGGGGCTTTGGGCTTCTCTAGCCACCTAATCTTCTGCTCATCCTCTCGCGCACTCTAAAGAGAGCTCAGGTGAGAAATTGCAAACGTCGAGCAATTGCTCAGAGATGAAAAGTGCCAGCACTGAAAGCTGTTGCTAGCCAGCACCCTTCCTTGGAAGCGCTTTCACAGGCGCAGTAACACTGGGGCTTTGTGCTTCTCTACCCACCAAACGTCACGTTCACTATCTCTCCGTCTCGTAGACACGAGCTGAGAAATTGCAAACGTCGAGCAATTGCTCAGAGAGGAAAAGTGCCAGCACTGAAAGCTGTTGCTAGCCAGCACCCTTCCTTGGAAGCGCTTTTGTAGGCCTAAGAACACTGGGGCTCTGGGCTTCTCTAGCCACCTCATCTTCTGCTCATGCTCTCGCGCACTCTAAAGAGAGCTCAGGTGAGAAATTGCAAACGTCGAGCAATTGCTCAGAGATGAAAAGTGCCAGCACTGAAAGCTGTTGCTAGCCAGCACCCTTCCTTGGAAGCGTTTTCACAGGCGCAGTAACACTGGGGCTTTGCGCTTCTCTAGCCACCAAACGTCACTGTCATTCTCTTTCCGTCTCGTAGACACGAGCTGAGAAATTGCAAACGTCGAGCAATTGCTCAGAGATGAAAAGTGCCAGCACTGAAAGCTGTTGCTAGCCAGCACCCTTCCTTGGAAGCGCTTTTGTAGCCCTAAGCACACTGGGGCTCTGGGCTTCTCTAGCCACCTCATCTTCTGCTCATCCTCTCGCGCACTCTAAAGAGAGCTCAGGTGAGAAATTGCAAACATCGAGCAATTGCTCAGAGATGAAAAGTGCCAGCACTGAAAGCTGTTGCTAGCCAGCACCCTTCCTTGGAAGCGCTTTTGTAGGCCTAAGAACACTGGGGCTCTGGGCTTCTCTAGCCACCTCATCTTCTGCTCATCCTCTCGCGCACTCTAAAGAGAGCTCAGGTGAGAAATTGCAAACGTCGAGCAATTGCTCAGAGATGAAAAGTGCCAGCACTGAAAGCTGTTGCTAGCCAGCACCCTTCCTTGGAAGCGCTTTTACAGGCGCAGCAACACTGGGGCTTTGCGCTTCTCTACCCACCAAACGTCACGGTCCTTCTCTTTCCGTCTCGTAGACACGAGCTGAGAAATTGCAAACGTCGAGCAATTGCTCAGAGATGAAAAGTGCCAGCACTGAAAGCTGTTGCTAGCCAGCACCCTTCCTTGGAAGCGCTTTTGTAGCCCTTAGAACAGTGGGGCTCTGGGCTTCTCTAGCCACCTCATCTTCTGCTCATCCTCTCGCGCACTCTAAAGAGAGCTCAGGTGAGAAATTGCAAACGTCGAGCAATTGCTCAGAGATGAAAAGTGCCAGCACTGAAAGCTGTTGCTAGCCAGCACCCTTCCTTGGAAGCGCTTTTGTAGCCCTTGGAACACTGGGGCTCTGGGCTTCTCTAGCCACCTCATCTTCTGCTCATCCTCTCGCGCACTCTGAAGAGAGCTCAGGGGAGAAATTGCAAACGTCGAGCAATTGCTCAGAGATGAAAAGTGCCAGCACTGAAAGCTGTTGCTTGCCAGCACCCTTCCTTGGAAGCGCTTTTGTAGGCCTAAGAACACTGGGGCTCTGGGCTTCTCTAGCCACCTCATCTTCTGCTCATCCTCTCGCGCACTCTAAAGAGAGCTCAGGTGAGAAATTGCAAACGTCGAGCAATTGCTCAGAGATGAAAAGTGCCAGCACTGAAAGCTGTTGCTAGCCAGCACCCTTCCTTGGAAGCGCTTTCACAGGTGCAGTAACACTGGGGCTTTGCGCTTCTCTAGCCACCAAACGTCACGGTCCTTCTGTTTCCGTCTCGTAGACACGAGCTGAGAAATTGCAAACGTCGAGCAATTGCTCAGAGATGAAAAGTGCCAGCACTGAAAGCTGTTGCTAGCCAGCACCCTTCCTTGGAAGCGCTTTTGTAGCCCTTAGAACACTGGGGCTCTGGGCTTCTCTAGCCACCTCATCTTCTGCTCATCCTCTCGCGCACTCTGAAGAGAGCTCAGGGGAGAAATTGCAAACGTCGAGCAATTGCTCAGAGATGAAAAGTGCCAGCACTGAAAGCTGTTGCTTGCCAGCACCCTTCCTTGGAAGCGCTTTTGTAGGCCTAAGAACACTGGGGCTCTGGGCTTCTCTAGCCACCTCATCTTCTGCTCATCCTCTCGCGCACTCTAAAGAGAGCTCAGGTGAGAAATTGCAAACGTCGAGCAATTGCTCAGAGATGAAAAGTGCCAGCACTGAAAGCTGTTGCTAGCCAGCACCCTTCCTTGGAACCGCTTTTGTAGGCCTAAGAACAGTGGGGCTCTGGGCTTCTCTAGCCACCTCATCTTCTGCTCATCCTCTCGCGCACTCTAAAGAGAGCTCAGGTGAGAAATTGCAAACGTCGAGCAATTGCTCAGAGATGAAAAGTGCCAGCACTGAAAGCTGTTGCTAGCCAGCACCCTTCCTTGGAAGCGCTTTCACAGGCGCAGTAACACTGGGGCTTTGCGCTTCTCTAGCCACCAAACGTCACGGTCCTTCTGTTTCCGTCTCGTAGACACGAGCTGAGAAATTGCAAACGTCGAGCAATTGCTCAGAGATGAAAAGTGCCAGCACTGAAAGCTGTTGCTAGCCAGCACCCTTCCTTGGAAGCGCTTTTGTAGGCCTAAGAACACTGGGGCTCTGGGCTTCTCTAGCCACCTCATCTTCTGCTCATCCTCTCGCGCACTCTGAAGAGAGCTCAGGGGAGAAATTGCAAACGTCGAGCAATTGCTCAGAGATGAAAAGTGCCAGCACTGAAAGCTGTTGCTAGCCAGCACCCTTCCTTGGAAGCGCTTTCACAGGCGCAGTAACATTGGGGCTTTGCGCTTCTCTACCCACCAAACGTCACGGTCCTTCTCTTTCCGTCTCGTAGACACGAGCTGAGAAATTGCAAACGTCGAGCAATTGCTCAGAGAGGAAAAGTGCCAGCACTGAAAGCTGTTGCTAGCCAGCACCCTTCCTTGGAAGCGCTTTTGTAGGCCTAAGAACACTGGGGCTCTGGGCTTCTCTAGCCACCTCATCTTCTGCTCATCCTCTCGTGCTCTCTGAAGACAGCTCAGGTGAGAAATTGCAAACGTCGAGCAATTGCTCAGAGATGAAAAGTGCCAGCACTGAAAGCTGTTGCTAGCCAGCACCCTTCCTTGGAAGCGCTTTTGTAGGCCTGAGAACACTGGGGCTCTGGGCTTCTCTAGCCACCTCATCTTCTGCTCATCCTCTCGCGCACTCTAAAGAGAGCTCAGGTGAGAAATTGCAAACGTCGATCAATTGCTCAGAGATGAAAAGTGCCAGCACTGAAAGCTGTTGCTAGCCAGCACCCTTCCTTGGAAGCGCTTTTGTAGGCCTAAGAACACTGGGGCTCTGGGCTTCTCTAGCCACCTCATCTTCTGCTCATCCTCTCGCGCACTCTGAAGAGAGCTCAGGGGAGAAATTGCAAACGTCGATCAATTGCTCAGAGATGAAAAGTGCCAGCACTGAAAGCTGTTGCTAGCCAGCACCCTTCCTTGGAAGCGCTTTCACAGGCGCAGTAACACTGGGGCTTTGCGCTTCTCTACCCACCAAACGTCACGGTCCTTCTCTTTCCGTCTCGTAGACACGAGCTGAGAAATTGCAAACGTCAAGCAATTGCTCAGAGATGAAAAGTGCCAGCACTGAAAGCTGTTGCTAGCCAGCACCCTTCCTTGGAAGCGCTTTTGTAGGCCTAAGAACACTGGGGCTCTGGGCTTCTTTAGCCACCTCATCTTCTGCTCATCCTCTCGCGCACTCTGAAGACAGCTCAGGTGAGAAATTGCAAACGTCGAGCAATTGCTCAGAGATGAAAAGTGCCAGCACTGAAAGCTGTTGCTAGCCAGCACCCTTCCTTGGAAGCGCTTTCACAGGCGCAGTAACACTGGGGCTTTGCGCTTCTCTACCCACCAAACGTCACGGTCCTTCTCTTTCCGTCTCGTAGACACGAGCTGAGAAATTGCAAACGTCGAGCAATTGCTCAGAGAGGAAAAGTGCCAGCACTGAAAGCTCTTGCTAGCCAGCACCCTTCCTTGGAAGCGCTTTTGTAGGCCTAAGAAGACTGGGGCTCTGGGCTTCTCTAGCCACCTCATCTTCTGCTCATCCTCTCGCGCACTCTAAAGAGAGCTCAGGTGAGAAATTGCAAACGTCGAGCAATTGCTCAGAGATGAAAAGTGCCAGCACTGAAAGCTGTTGCTAGCCAGCACCCTTCCTTGGAAGCGCTTTCACAGGCGCAGCAACACTGGGGCTTTGCGCTTCTCTAGCCACCAAACGTCACGGTCCTTCTCTTTCCGTCTCGTAGACACGAGCTGAGAAATTGCAAACGTCGATCAATTGCTCAGAGATGAAAAGTGCCAGCACTGAAAGCTGTTGCTAGCCAGCCCCCTTCCTTGGAAGCGCTTTTGTAGGCCTAAGAACACTGGGGCTCTGGGCTTCTCTAGCCACCTCATCTTCTGCTCATCCTCTCGCACACTCTAAAGAGAGCTCAGGTGAGAAATTGCAAACGTCGAGCAATTGCTCAGAGATGAAAAGTGCCAGCACTGGAAGCTGTTGCTAGCCAGCACCCTTCCTTGGAAGCGCTTTTGTAGCCCTTAGAACACTGGGGCTCTGGGCTTCTCTAGCCACCTCATCTTCTGCTCATCCTCTCGCGCACTCTAAAGAGAGCTCAGGTGAGAAATTGCAAACGTCGAGCAATTGCTCAGAGAGGAAAAGTGCCAGCACTGAAAGCTGTTGCTAGCCAGCACCCTTCCTTGGAAGCGCTTTTGTAGGCCTAAGAACACTGGGGCTTTGGGCTTCTCTAGCCACCTCATCTTCTGCTCATCCTCTCGCGCACTCTAAAGAGAGCTCAGGTGAGAAATTGCAAACGTCGAGCAATTGCTCAGAGATGAAAAGTGCCAGCACTGAAAGCTGTTGCTAGCCAGCACCCTTCCTTGGAAGCGCTTTCACAGGCGCAGTAACACTGGGGCTTTGTGCTTCTCTAGCCACCAAACGTCACGTTCACTATCTCTCCGTCTCGTAGACACGAGCTGAGAAATTGCAAACGTCGAGCAATTGCTCAGAGAGGAAAAGTGCCAGCACTGAAAGCTGTTGCTAGCCAGCACCCTTCCTTGGAAGCGCTTTTGTAGGCCTAAGAACACTGGGGCTCTGGGCTTCTCTAGCCACCTCATCTTCTGCTCATCCTCTCGCGCACTCTAAAGAGAGCTCAGGTGAGAAATTGCAAACGTCGAGCAATAGCTCAGAGATGAAAAGTGCCAGCACTGAAAGCTGTTGCTAGCCAGCACCCTTCCTTGGAAGCGTTTTCACAGGCGCAGTAACACTGGGGCTTTGCGCTTCTCTAGCCACCAAACGTCACGGTCCTTCTCTTTCCGTCTCGTAGACACGAGCTGAGAAATTGCAAACGTCGATCAATTGCTCAGAGATGAAAAGTGCCAGCACTGAAAGCTGTTGCTAGCCAGCACCCTTCCTTGGAAGCGCTTTTGTAGCCCTTAGAATACTGGGGCTCTGGGCTTCTCTAGCCACCTCATCTTCTGCTCATCCTCTCGCGCACTCTAAAGAGAGCTCAGGTGAGAAATTGCAAACGTTGAGCAATTGCTCAGAGATGAAAAGTGCCAGCACTGAAAGCTGTTGCTAGCCAGCACCCTTCCTTGGAAGCGCTTTTGTAGCCCTTAGAACACTGGGGCTCTGGGCTTCTCTAGCCACCTCATCTTCTGCTCATCCTCTCGCGCACTCTAAAGAGAGCTCAGGTGGGAAATTGCAAACGTCGAGCAATTGCTCAGAGATGAAAAGTGCCAGCACTGAAAGCTGTTGCTAGCCAGCACCCTTCCTTGGAAGCGCTTTTGTAGGCCTAAGAACACTGGGGCTCTGGGCTTCTCTAGCCACCTCATCTTCTGCTCATCCTCTCGCGCACTCTTAAGAGAGCTCAGGTGAGAAATTGCAAACGTCGAGCAATTGCTCAGAGATGAAAAGTGCAAGCACTGAAAGCTGTTGCTAGCCAGCACCCTTCCTTGGAAGCGTTTTCACAGGTGCAGTAACACTGGGGCTTTGCGCTTCTCTACCCACCAAACGTCACGGTCCTTCTCTTTCCGTCTCGTAGACACGAGCTGAGAAATTGCAAACGTCGAGCAATTGCTCAGAGATGAAAAGTGCCAGCACTGAAAGCTGTTGCTAGCCAGCACCCTTCCTTGGAAGCGCTTTTGTAGGCCTAAGAACACTGGGGCTCTGGGCTTCTCTAGCCACCTAATCTTCTGCTCATCCTCTCGCGCACTCTAAAGAGAGCTCAGGTGAGAAATTGCAAACGTTGAGCAATTGCTCAGAGATGAAAAGTGCCAGCACTGAAAGCTGTTGCTAGCCAGCACCCTTCCTTGGAAGCGCTTTTGTAGCCCTTAGAACACTGGGGCTCTGGGCTTCTCTAGCCACCTCATCTTCTGCTCATCCTCTCGCGCACTCTAAAGAGAGCTCAGGTGAGAAATTGCAAACGTCGAGCGATTGCTCAGAGAGGAAAAGTGCCAGCACTGAAAGCTCTTGCTAGCCAGCACCCTTCCTTGGAAGCGCTTTTGTAGGCCTAAGAACACTGGGGCTTTGGGCTTCTCTAGCCACCTCATCTTCTGCTCATCCTCTCGCGCACTCTAAAGAGAGCTCAGGTGAGAAATTGCAAACGTCGAGCAATTGCTCAGAGATGAAAAGTGCCAGCACTGAAAGCTGTTGCTAGCCAGCACCCTTCCTTGGAAGCGCTTTCACAGGCGCAGTAACACTGGGGCTTTGTGCTTCTCTAGCCACCAAACGTCACGTTCACTATCTCTCCGTCTCGTAGACACGAGCTGAGAAATTGCAAACGTCGAGCAATTGCTCAGAGAGGAAAAGTGCCAGCACTGAAAGCTGTTGCTAGCCAGCACCCTTCCTTGGAAGCGCTTTTGTAGGCCTAAGAACACTGGGGCTTTGCGCTTCTCTAGCCACCTCATCTTCTGCTCATCCTCTCGCGCACTCTAAAGACAGCTCAGGTGAGAAATTGCAAACGTCCAGCAATTGCTCAGAGATGAAAAGTGCCAGCACTGAAAGCTGTTGCTAGCCAGCACCCTTCCTTGGAAGCGTTTTCACAGGCGCAGTAACACTGGGGCTTTGCGCTTCTCTAGCCACCAAACGTCACGGTCATTCTCTTTCCGTCTCGTAGACACGAGCTGAGAAATTGCAAACGTCGAGCAATTGCTCAGAGATGAAAAGTGCCAGCACTGAAAGCTGTTGCTAGCCAGCACCCTTCCTTGGAAGCGCTTTTGTAGGCCTAAGAACACTGGGGCTCTGGGCTTCTCTAGCCACCTCATCTTCTGCTCATCCTCTCGCGCACTCTAAAGAGAGCTCAGGTGAGAAATTGCAAACGTCGAGCAATTGCTCAGAGATGAAAAGTGCCAGCACTGAAAGCTCTTGCTAGCCAGCACCCTTCCTTGGAAGCGCTTTTGTAGGCCTAAGAACACTGGGGCTCTGGGCTTCTCTAGCCACCTCATCTTCTGCTCATCCTCTCGCGCACTCTAAAGAGAGCTCAGGTGAGAAATTGCAAACGTTGAGCAATTGCTCAGAGATGAAAAGTGCCAGCACTGAAAGCTGTTGCTAGCCAGCACCCTTCCTTGGAAGCGCTTTCACAGGCGCAGCAACACTGGGGCTTTGCGCTTCTCTACCCACCAAACGTCACGGTCCTTCTCTTTCCGTCTCGTAGACACGAGCTGAGAAATTGCAAACGTCGAGCAATTGCTCAGAGATGAAAAGTGCCAGCACTGAAAGCTGTTGCTAGCCAGCACCCTTCCTTGGAAGCGCTTTTGTAGCCCTAAGCACACTGGGGCTCTGGGCTTCTCTAGCCACCTCATCTTCTGCTCATCCTCTCGCGCACTCTAAAGAGAGCTCAGGTGAGAAATTGCAAACGTCCAGCAATTGCTCAGAGATGAAAAGTGCCAGCACTGAAAGCTGTTGCTAGCCAGCACCCTTCCTTGGAAGCGCTTTTGTAGCCCTTAGAACACTGGGGCTCTGGGCTTCTCTAGCCACCTCATCTTCTGCTCATCCTCTCGCGCACTCTAAAGAGAGCTCAGGTGGGAAATTGCAAACGTCGAGCAATTGCTCAGAGATGAAAAGTGCCAGCACTGAAAGCTGTTGCTAGCCAGCACCCTTCCTTGGAAGCGCTTTTGTAGGCCTAAGAACACTGGGGCTCTGGGCTTCTCTAGCCACCTCATCTTCTGCTCATCCTCTCGCGCACTCTTAAGAGAGCTCAGGTGAGAAATTGCAAACGTCGAGCAATTGCTCAGAGATGAAAAGTGCAAGCACTGAAAGCTGTTGCTAGCCAGCACCCTTCCTTGGAAGCGTTTTCACAGGTGCAGTAACACTGGGGCTTTGCGCTTCTCTACCCACCAAACGTCACGGTCCTTCTCTTTCCGTCTCGTAGACACGAGCTGAGAAATTGCAAACGTCGAGCAATTGCTCAGAGATGAAAAGTGCCAGCACTGAAAGCTGTTGCTAGCCAGCACCCTTCCTTGGAAGCGCTTTTGTAGGCCTAAGAACACTGGGGCTCTGGGCTTCTCTAGCCACCTAATCTTCTGCTCATCCTCTCGCGCACTCTAAAGAGAGCTCAGGTGAGAAATTGCAAACGTTGAGCAATTGCTCAGAGATGAAAAGTGCCAGCACTGAAAGCTGTTGCTAGCCAGCACCCTTCCTTGGAAGCGCTTTTGTAGCCCTTAGAACACTGGGGCTCTGGGCTTCTCTAGCCACCTCATCTTCTGCTCATCCTCTCGCGCACTCTAAAGAGAGCTCAGGTGAGAAATTGCAAACGTCGAGCGATTGCTCAGAGAGGAAAAGTGCCAGCACTGAAAGCTCTTGCTAGCCAGCACCCTTCCTTGGAAGCGCTTTTGTAGGCCTAAGAACACTGGGGCTTTGGGCTTCTCTAGCCACCTCATCTTCTGCTCATCCTCTCGCGCACTCTAAAGAGAGCTCAGGTGAGAAATTGCAAACGTCGAGCAATTGCTCAGAGATGAAAAGTGCCAGCACTGAAAGCTGTTGCTAGCCAGCACCCTTCCTTGGAAGCGCTTTCACAGGCGCAGTAACACTGGGGCTTTGTGCTTCTCTAGCCACCAAACGTCACGTTCACTATCTCTCCGTCTCGTAGACACGAGCTGAGAAATTGCAAACGTCGAGCAATTGCTCAGAGAGGAAAAGTGCCAGCACTGAAAGCTGTTGCTAGCCAGCACCCTTCCTTGGAAGCGCTTTTGTAGGCCTAAGAACACTGGGGCTTTGCGCTTCTCTAGCCACCTCATCTTCTGCTCATCCTCTCGCGCACTCTAAAGACAGCTCAGGTGAGAAATTGCAAACGTCCAGCAATTGCTCAGAGATGAAAAGTGCCAGCACTGAAAGCTGTTGCTAGCCAGCACCCTTCCTTGGAAGCGTTTTCACAGGCGCAGTAACACTGGGGCTTTGCGCTTCTCTAGCCACCAAACGTCACGGTCATTCTCTTTCCGTCTCGTAGACACGAGCTGAGAAATTGCAAACGTCGAGCAATTGCTCAGAGATGAAAAGTGCCAGCACTGAAAGCTGTTGCTAGCCAGCACCCTTCCTTGGAAGCGCTTTTGTAGGCCTAAGAACACTGGGGCTCTGGGCTTCTCTAGCCACCTCATCTTCTGCTCATCCTCTCGCGCACTCTAAAGAGAGCTCAGGTGAGAAATTGCAAACGTTGAGCAATTGCTCAGAGATGAAAAGTGCCAGCACTGAAAGCTGTTGCTAGCCAGCACCCTTCCTTGGAAGCGCTTTCACAGGCGCAGCAACACTGGGGCTTTGCGCTTCTCTACCCACCAAACGTCACGGTCCTTCTCTTTCCGTCTCGTAGACACGAGCTGAGAAATTGCAAACGTCGAGCAATTGCTCAGAGATGAAAAGTGCCAGCACTGAAAGCTGTTGCTAGCCAGCACCCTTCCTTGGAAGCGCTTTTGTAGCCCTAAGCACACTGGGGCTCTGGGCTTCTCTAGCCACCTCATCTTCTGCTCATCCTCTCGCGCACTCTAAAGAGAGCTCAGGTGAGAAATTGCAAAGGTTGAGCAATTGCTCAGAGATGAAAAGTGCCAGCACTGAAAGCTGTTGCTAGCCAGCACCCTTCCTTGGAAGCGCTTTTGTAGCCCTTAGAACACTGGGGCTCTGGGCTTCTCTAGCCACCTCATCTTCTGCTCATCCTCTCGCGCACTCTAAAGAGAGCTCAGGTGAGAAATTGCAAACGTCGAGCAATTGCTCAGAGATGAAAAGTGCCAGCACTGAAAGCTGTTGCTAGCCAGCACCCTTCCTTGGAAGCGCTTTTGTAGGCCTAAGAACACTGGGGCTCTGGGCTTCTCTAGCCACCTCATCTTCTGCTCATCCTCTCGCGCACTCTGAAGAGAGCTCAGGTGAGAAATTGCAAACGTCGAGCCATTGCTCAGAGATGAAAAGTGCCAGCACTGAAAGCTCTTGCTAGCCAGCACCCTTCCTTGGAAGCGCTTTCACAGGCGCAGTAACACTGGGGCTTTGCGCTTCTCTAGCCACCAAACGTCACGGTCCTTCTGTTTCCGTCTCGTAGACACGAGCTGAGAAATTGCAAACGTCGAGCAATTGCTCAGAGATGAAAAGTGCCAGCACTGAAAGCTCTTGCTAGCCAGCACCCTTCCTTGGAAGCGCTTTTGTAGGCCTAAGAACACTGGGGCTTTGGGCTTCTCTAGCCACCTCATCTTCTGCTCATCCTCTCGCGCACTCTGAAGACAGCTCAGGTGAGAAATTGCAAACGTCGAGCAATTGCTCAGAGATGAAAAGTGCCAGCACTGAAAGCTGTTGCTAGCCAGCACCCTTCCTTGGAAGCGCTTTCACAGGCGCAGTAACACTGGGGCTTTGCGCTTCTCTACCCACCAAACGTCACGTTCACTATCTCTCCGTCTCGTACACACGAGCTGAGAAATTGCAAACGTCGAGCAATTGCTCAGAGAGGAAAAGTGCCAGCACTGAAAGCTGTTGCTAGCCAGCACCCTTCCTTGGAAGCGCTTTTGTAGGCCTAAGAACACTGGGGCTCTGGGCTTCTCTAGCCACCTCATCTTCTGCTCATCCTCTCGCGCACTCTAAAGAGAGCTCAGGTGAGAAATTGCAAACGTCCAGCAATTGCTCAGAGATGAAAAGTGCCAGCACTGAAAGCTGTTGCTAGCCAGCCCCCTTCCTTGGAAGCGTTTTCACAGGCGCAGTAACACTGGGGCTTTGCGCTTCTCTAGCCACCAAACGTCACTGTCATTCTCTTTCCGTCTCGTAGACACGAGCTGAGAAATTGCAAACGTCGAGCAATTGCTCAGAGATGAAAAGTGCCAGCACTGAAAGCTGTTGCTAGCCAGCACCCTTCCTTGGAAGCGCTTTTGTAGCCCTAAGCACACTGGGGCTCTGGGCTTCTCTAGCCACCTCATCTTCTGCTCATCCTCTCGCGCACTCTAAAGAGAGCTCAGGTGAGAAATTGCAAACGTCGAGCAATTGCTCAGAGATGAAAAGTGCCAGCACTGAAAGCTGTTGCTAGCCAGCACCCTTCCTTGGAAGCGCTTTTGTAGGCCTAAGAACACTGGGGCTCTGGGCTTCTCTAGCCACCTCATCTTCTGCTCATCCTCTCGCGCACTCTAAAGAGAGCTCAGGTGAGAAATTGCAAACGTCGAGCAATTGCTCAGAGATGAAAAGTGCCAGCACTGAAAGCTGTTGCTAGCCAGCACCCTTCCTTGGAAGCGCTTTCACAGGCGCAGCAACACTGGGGCTTTGCGCTTCTCTACCCACCAAACGTCACGGTCCTTCTCTTTCCGTCTCGTAGACACGAGCTGAGAAATTGCAAACGTCGAGCAATTGCTCAGAGATGAAAAGTGCCAGCACTGAAAGCTGTTGCTAGCCAGCACCCTTCCTTGGAAGCGCTTTTGTAGGCCTAAGAATACTGGGGCTCTGGGCTTCTCTAGCCACATAATCTTCTGCTCATCCTCTCGCGCACTCTAAAGAGAGCTCAGGTGAGAAATTGCAAAGGTTGAGCAATTGCTCAGAGATGAAAAGTGCCAGCACTGAAAGCTATTGCTAGCCAGCACCCTTCCTTGGAAGCGCTTTTGTAGGCCTAAGAACACTGGGGCTCTGGGCTTCTCTAGCCACCTCATCTTCTGCTCATCCTCTCGCGCACTCTAAAGAGAGCTCAGGTGAGAAATTGCAAACGTCCAGCAATTGCTCAGAGATGAAAAGTGCCAGCACTGAAAGCTGTTGCTAGCCAGCACCCTTCCTTGGAAGCGCTTTTGTAGGCCTAAGAACACTGGGGCTCTGGGCTTCTCTAGCCACCTCATCTTCTGCTCATCCTCTCGCGCACTCTAAAGAGAGCTCAGGTGAGAAATTGCAAACGTCGAGCAATTGCTCAGAGATGAAAAGTGCCAGCACTGAAAGCTGTTGCTAGCCAGCACCCTTCCTTGGAAGCGCTTTCACAGGCGCAGTAACACTGGGGCTTTGCGCTTCTCTAGCCACCAAACGTCACGGTCCTTCTCTTTCCGTCTCGTAGACATGAGCTGAGAAATTGCAAACGTCGAGCAATTGCTCAGAGAGGAAAAGTGCCAGCACTGAAAGCTGTTGCTAGGCAGCACCCTTCCTTGGAAGCGCTTTTGTAGGCCTAAGAACACTGGGGCTCTGGGCTTCTCTAGCCACCTCATCTTCTGCTCATCCTCTCGCGCACTCTAAAGAGAGCTCAGGTGAGAAATTGCAAACGTCGAGCAATTGCTCAGAGATGAAAAGTGCCAGCACTGAAAGCTGTTGCTTGCCAGCACCCTTCCTTGGAAGCGCTTTCACAGGCGCAGTAACACTGGGGCTTTGCGCTTCTCTACCCACCAAATGTCACGGTCCTTCTCTTTCCGTCTCGTAGACATGAGCTGAGAAATTGCAAACGTCGAGCAATTGCTCAGAGAGGAAAAGTGCCAGCACTGAAAGCTGTTGCTAGCCAGCACCCTTCCTTGGAAGCGCTTTTGTAGGCCTAAGAACAGTGGGGCTCTGGGCTTCTCTAGCCACCTCATCTTCTGCTCATCCTCTCGCGCACTCTAAAGAGAGCTCAGGGGAGAAATTGCAAACGTCCAGCAATTGCTCAGAGATGAAAAGTGCCAGCACTGAAAGCTGTTGCTAGCCAGCACCCTTCCTTGGAAGCGCTTTCACAGGCGCAGTAACACTGGGGCTTTGTGCTTCTCTAGCCACCAAACGTCACGGTCACTATCTCTCCGTCTCGTAGACACGAGCTGAGAAATTGCAAACGTCGATCAATTGCTCAGAGAGGAAAAGTGCCAGCACTGAAAGCTCTTGCTAGCCAGCACCCTTCCTTGGAAGCGCTTTTGTAGGCCTAAGAACACTGGGGCTTTGGGCTTCTCTAGCCACCTCATCTTCTGCTCATCCTCTCGCGCACTCTAAAGAGAGCTCAGGTGAGAAATTGCAAACGTCGAGCAATTGCTCAGAGATGAAAAGTGCCAGCACTGAAAGCTGTTGCTAGCCAGCACCCTTCCTTGGAAGCGCTTTCACAGGCACAGTAACACTGGGGCTTTGCGCTTCTCTACCCACCAAACGTCACGGTCCTTCTCTTTCCGTCTCGTAGACACGAGCTGAGAAATTGCAAACGTCGAGCAATTGCTCCGAGATGAAAAGTGCCAGCACTGAAAGCTGTTGCTAGCCAGCACCCTTCCTTGGAAGCGCTTTCGTAGCCCTTAGAACACTGGGCTCTGGGCTTCTCTAGCCACCTCATCTTCTGCTCATCCTCTCGCGCACTCTAAAGAGAGCTCAGGTGAGAAATTGCAAACGTCGAGCAATTGCTCAGAGAGGAAAAGTGCCAGCACTGAAAGCTCTTGCTAGCCAGCACCCTTCCTTGGAAGCCCTTTTGTAGGCCTAAGAACACTGGGGCTTTGGGCTTCTCTAGCCACCTCATCTTCTGCTCATCCTCTCGCGCACTCTAAAGAGAGCTCAGGTGAGAAATTGCAAACGTCGAGCAATTGCTCAGAGATGAAAAGTGCCAGCACTGAAAGCTGTTGCTAGCCAGCACCCTTCCTTGGAAGCGCTTTTGTAGGCCTAAGAACACTGGGGCTCTAGGCTTCTCTAGCCACCTAATCTTCTGCTCATCCTCTCGCGCACTCTAAAGAGAGCTCAGGTGAGAAATTGCAAACGTCGAGCAATTGCTCAGAGATGAAAAGTGCCAGCACTGAAAGCTGTTGCTAGCCAGCACCCTTCCTTGGAAGCGCTTTCACAGGCGCAGTAACACTGGGGCTTTGCGCTTCTCTAGCCACCAAACGTCACTGTCATTCTCTTTCCGTCTCGTAGACACAAGCTGAGAAATTGCAAACGTCGAGCAATTGCTCAGAGATGAAAAGTGCCAGCACTGAAAGCTGTTGCTAGCCAGCACCCTTCCTTGGAAGCGCTTTCGTAGCCCTTAGAATACTGGGGCTCTGGGCTTCTCTAGCCACCTCATCTTCTGCTCATCCTCTCGCGCACTCTAAAGAGAGCTCAGGTGAGAAATTGCAAACGTCGAGCAATTGCTCAGAGATGAAAAGTGCCAGCACTGAAAGCTCGTGCTAGCCAGCACCCTTCCTTGGAAGCGCTTTTGTAGCCCTTAGAACACTGGGCTCTGGGCTTCTCTAGCCACCTAATCTTCTGCTCATCCTCTCGCGCACTCTAAAGAGAGCTCAGGTGAGAAATTGCAAACGTCGAGCAATTGCTCAGAGATGAAAAGTGCCAGCACTGAAAGCTCTTGCTAGCCAGCACCCTTCCTTGGAAGCCCTTTTGTAGGCCTAAGAACACTGGGGCTTTGGGCTTCTCTAGCCACCTCATCTTCTGCTCATCCTCTCGCGCACTCTAAAGAGAGCTCAGGTGAGAAATTGCAAACGTCGAGCAATTGCTCAGAGATGAAAAGTGCCAGCACTGAAAGCTGTTGCTAGCCAGCACCCTTCCTTGGAAGCGCTTTCACAGGCGCAGTAACACTGGGGCTTTGCGCTTCTCTACCCACCAAAAGTCACGGTCCTTCTCTTTCCGTCTCCTAGACACGAGCTGAGAAATTGCAAACGTCGAGCAATTGCTCAGAGATGAAAAGTGCCAGCACTGAAAGCTGTTGCTAGCCAGCACCCTTCCTTGGAAGCGCTTTTGTAGGCCTAAGAACACTGGGGCTCTGGGCTTCTCTAGCCACCTCATCTTCTGCTCATCCTCTCGCGCACTCTAAAGAGAGCTCAGGTGAGAAATTGCAAACGTCGAGCAATTGCTCAGAGATGAAAAGTGCCAGCACTGGAAGCTGTTGCTAGCCAGCACCCTTCCTTGGAAGCGCTTTCACAGGCGCAGTAACACTGGGGCTTTGCGCTTCTCTAGCCACCAAACGTCACTGTCATTCTCTTTCCGTCTCGTAGACACGAGCTGAGAAATTGCAAACGTCGAGCAATTGCTCAGAGATGAAAAGTGCCAGCACTGGAAGCTGTTGCTAGCCAGCACCCTTCCTTGGAAGCGCTTTTGTAGGCCTAAGCACACTGGGGCTCTGGGCTTCTCTAGCCACCTCATCTTCTGCTCATCCTCTCGCGCACTCTAAAGAGAGCTCAGGTGAGAAATTGCAAACGTCGAGCAATTGCTCAGAGATGAAAAGTGCCAGCACTGAAAGCTGTTGCTAGCCAGCACCCTTCCTTGGAAGCGCTTTTGTAGGCCTAAGAACACTGGGGCTCTGGGCTTCTCTAGCCACCTCATCTTCTGCTCATCCTCTCGCGCACTCTAAAGAGAGCTCAGGTGAGAAATTGCAAACGTCCAGCAATTGCTCAGAGATGAAAAGTGCCAGCACTGAAAGCTGTTGCTAGCCAGCCCCCTTCCTTGGAAGCGCTTTCACAGGCGCAGTAACACTGGGGCTTTGCGCTTCTCTAGCCACCAAACGTCACTGTCATTCTCTTTCCGTCTCGTAGACACGAGCTGAGAAATTGCAAACGTCGAGCAATTGCTCAGAGATGAAAAGTGCCAGCACTGAAAGCTGTTGCTAGCCAGCACCCTTCCTTGGAAGCGCTTTTGTAGCCCTTAGAATACTGCGGCTCTGGGCTTCTCTAGCCACCTCATCTTCTGCTCATCCTCTCGCGCACTCTAAAGAGAGCTCAGGTGAGAAATTGCAAACGTTGAGCAATTGCTCAGAGATGAAAAGCGCCAGCACTGAAAGCTGTTGCTAGCCAGCACCCTTCCTTGGAAGCGCTTTTGTAGGCCTAAGAACAGTGGGGCTCTGGGCTTCTCTAGCCACCTCATCTTCTGCTCATCCTCTCGCGCACTCTAAAGAGAGCTCAGGTGAGAAATTGCAAACGTCGAGCAATTGCTCAGAGATGAAAAGTGCCAGCACTGAAAGCTGTTGCTAGCCAGCACCCTTCCTTGGAAGCGCTTTTGTAGGCCTAAGAACACTGGGGCTCTGGGCTTCTCTAGCCACCTCATCTTCTGCTCATCCTCTCGCGCACTCTAAAGAGAGCTCAGGTGAGAAATTGCAAACGTCGAGCAATTGCTCAGAGATGAAAAGTGCAAGCACTGAAAGCTGTTGCTAGCCAGCACCCTTCCTTGGAAGCATTTTCACAGGTGCAGTAACACTGGGGCTTTGCGCTTCTCTACCCACCAAACGTCACGGTCCTTCTCTTTCCGTCTCGTAGACACGAGCTGAGAAATTGCAAACGTCGAGCAATTGCTCAGAGATGAAAAGTGCCAGCACTGAAAGCTGTTGCTAGCCAGCACCCTTCCTTGGAAGCGCTTTTGTAGGCCTAAGAACACTGGGGCTTTGGGCTTCTCTAGCCACCTCATCTTCTGCTCATCCTCTCGCGCACTCTAAAGAGAGCTCAGGTGAGAAATTGCAAACGTCGAGCAATTGCTCAGAGATGAAAAGTGCCAGCACTGAAAGCTGTTGCTAGCCAGCACCCTTCCTTGGAAGCGCTTTCACAGGCGCAGTAACACTGGGGCTTTGTGCTTCTCTAGCCACCAAACGTCACGTTCACTATCTCTCCGTCTCGTAGACACGAGCTGAGAAATTGCAAACGTCGAGCAATTGCTCAGAGAGGAAAAGTGCCAGCACTGAAAGCTGTTGCTAGCCAGCACCCTTCCTTGGAAGCGCTTTTGTAGCCCTTAGAACACTGGGGCTTTGCGCTTCTCTAGCCACCTCATCTTCTGCTCATCCTCTCGCGCACTCTAAAGAGAGCTCAGGGGAGAAATTGCAAACGTCGAGCAATTGCTCAGAGATGAAAAGTGCCAGCACTGAAAGCTGTTGCTAGCCAGCACCCTTCCTTGGAAGCGTTTTCACAGGCGCAGTAACACTGGGGCTTTGCGCTTCTCTACCCACCAAACGTCACGGTCCTTCTCTTTCCGTCTCGTAGACACGAGCTGAGAAATTGCAAACGTCGAGCAATTGCTCAGAGAGGAAAAGTGCCAGCACTGAAAGCTCTTGCTAGCCAGCACCCTTCCTTGGAAGCGCTTTTGTAGGCCTAAGAACACTGGGGCTCTGGGCTTCTCTAGCCACCTCATCTTCTGCTCATCCTCTCGCGCACTCTAAAGAGAGCTCAGGTGAGAAATTGCAAACGTCGAGCAATTGCTCAGAGATGAAAAGTGCCAGCACTGAAAGCTCTTGCTAGCCAGCACCCTTCCTTGGAAGCCCTTTTGTAGGCCTAAGAACACTGGGGCTCTGGGCTTCTCTAGCCACCTCATCTTGTGCTCATCCTCTCGCGCACTCTAAAGAGAGCTCAGGTGAGAAATTGCAAACGTTGAGCAATTGCTCACAGATGAAAAGTGCCAGCACTGAAAGCTGTTGCTAGCCAGCACCCTTCCTTGGAAGCGCTTTCACAGGCGCAGCAACACTGGGGCTTTGCGCTTCTCTACCCACCAAACGTCACGGTCCTTCTCTTTCCGTCTCGTAGACACGAGCTGAGAAATTGCAAACGTCGAGCAATTGCTCAGAGATGAAAAGTGCCAGCACTGAAAGCTGTTGCTAGCCAGCACCCTTCCTTGGAAGCGCTTTTGTAGCCCTAAGCACACTGGGGCTCTGGGCTTCTCTAGCCACCTCATCTTCTGCTCATCCTCTCGCGCACTCTAAAGAGAGCTCAGGTGAGAAATTGCAAAGGTTGAGCAATTGCTCAGAGATGAAAAGTGCCAGCACTGAAAGCTGTTGCTAGCCAGCACCCTTCCTTGGAAGCGCTTTTGTAGCCCTTAGAACACTGGGGCTCTGGGCTTCTCTAGCCACCTCATCTTCTGCTCATCCTCTCGCGCACTCTAAAGAGAGCTCAGGTGAGAAATTGCAAACGTCGAGCAATTGCTCAGAGATGAAAAGTGCCAGCACTGAAAGCTGTTGCTAGCCAGCACCCTTCCTTGGAAGCGCTTTTGTAGGCCTAAGAACACTGGGGCTCTGGGCTTCTCTAGCCACCTCATCTTCTGCTCATCCTCTCGCGCACTCTAAAGAGAGCTCAGGTGAGAAATTGCAAACGTCGAGCAATTGCTCAGAGATGAAAAGTGCCAGCACTGAAAGCTCTTGCTAGCCAGCACCCTTCCTTGGAAGCGCTTTCACAGGCGCAGTAAACTGGGGCTTTGCGCTTCTCTAGCCACCAAACGTCACGGTCCTTCTGTTTCCGTCTCGTAGACACGAGCTGAGAAATTGCAAACGTCGAGCAATTGCTCAGAGATGAAAAGTGCCAGCACTGAAAGCTCTTGCTAGCCAGCACCCTTCCTTGGAAGCGCTTTTGTAGGCCTAAGAAGACTGGGGCTCTGGGCTTCTCTAGCCACCTCATCTTCTGCTCATCCTCTCGCGCACTCTGAAGACAGCTCAGGTGAGAAATTGCAAACGTCGAGCAATTGCTCAGAGATGAAAAGTGCCAGCACTGAAAGCTGTTGCTAGCCAGCACCCTTCCTTGGAAGCGCTTTCACAGGCACAGTAACACTGGGGCTTTGCGCTTCTCTACCCACCAAACGTCACGGTCACTATCTCTCCGTCTCGTACACACGAGCTGAGAAATTGCAAACGTCGAGCAATTGCTCAGAGAGGAAAAGTGCCAGCACTGAAAGCTGTTGCTAGCCAGCACCCTTCCTTGGAAGCGCTTTTGTAGGCCTAAGAACACTGGGGCTCTGGGCTTCTCTAGCCACCTCATCTTCTGCTCATGCTCTCGCGCACTCTAAAGAGAGCTCAGGTGAGAAATTGCAAACGTCGAGCAATTGCTCAGAGATGAAAAGTGCCAGCACTGAAAGCTGTTGCTAGCCAGCACCCTTCCTTGGAAGCGCTTTCACAGGCGCAGTAACACTGGGGCTTTGCGCTTCTCTACCCACCAAACGTCACGTTCACTATCTCTCCGTCTCGTACACACGAGCTGAGAAATTGCAAACGTCGAGCAATTGCTCAGAGAGGAAAAGTGCCAGCACTGAAAGCTGTTGCTAGCCAGCACCCTTCCTTGGAAGCGCTTTTGTAGGCCTAAGAACACTGGGGCTCTGGGCTTCTCTAGCCACCTCATCTTCTGCTCATCCTCTCGCGCACTCTAAAGAGAGCTCAGGTGAGAAATTGCAAACGTCCAGCAATTGCTCAGAGATGAAAAGTGCCAGCACTGAAAGCTCTTGCTAGCCAGCACCCTTCCTTGGAAGCGCTTTTGTAGGCCTAAGCACACTGGGGCTCTGGGCTTCTCTAGCCACCTCATCTTCTGCTCATCCTCTCGCGCACTCTAAAGAGAGCTCAGGTGAGAAATTGCAAACGTCGAGCAATTGCTCAGAGATGAAAAGTGCCAGCACTGAAAGCTGTTGCTTGCCAGCACCCTTCCTTGGAAGCGCTTTCACAGGCGCAGTAACACTGGGGCTTTGCGCTTCTCTACCCACCAAATGTCACGGTCCTTCTCTTTCCGTCTCGTAGACACGAGCTGAGAAATTGCAAACGTCGAGCAATTGCTCAGAGAGGAAAAGTGCCAGCACTGAAAGCTGTTGCTAGCCAGCACCCTTCCTTGGAAGCGCTTTTGTAGGCCTAAGAACAGTGGGGCTCTGGGCTTCTCTAGCCACCTCATCTTCTGCTCATCCTCTCGCGCACTCTAAAGAGAGCTCAGGTGAGAAATTGCAAACGTCCAGCAATTGCTCAGAGATGAAAAGTGCCAGCACTGAAAGCTGTTGCTAGCCAGCACCCTTCCTTGGAAGCGCTTTCACAGGCGCAGTAACACTGGGGCTTTGCGCTTCTCTAGCCACCAAACGTCACGGTCACTATCTCTCCGTCTCGTAGACACGAGCTGAGAAATTGCAAACGTCGATCAATTGCTCAGAGATGAAAAGTGCCAGCACTGAAAGCTGTTGCTAGCCAGCCCCCTTCCTTGGAAGCGCTTTTGTAGGCCTAAGAACACTGGGGCTTTGGGCTTCTCTAGCCACCTCATCTTCTGCTCATCCTCTCGCGCACTCTAAAGAGAGCTCAGGTGAGAAATTGCAAACGTCGAGCAATTGCTCAGAGATGAAAAGTGCCAGCACTGAAAGCTGTTGCTAGCCAGCACCCTTCCTTGGAAGCGCTTTCACAGGCGCAGTAACACTGGGGCTTTGCGCTTCTCTAGCCACCAAACGTCACGGTCCTTCTCTTTCCGTCTCGTAGACACGAGCTGAGAAATTGCAAACGTCGAGCAATTGCTCAGAGATGAAAAGTGCCAGCACTGAAAGCTGTTGCTAGCCAGCACCCTTCCTTGGAAGCGCTTTCGTAGCCCTTAGAACACTGGGCTCTGGGCTTCTCTAGCCACCTCATCTTCTGCTCATCCTCTCGCGCACTCTAAAGAGAGCTCAGGTGAGAAATTGCAAACGTCGAGCAATTGCTCAGAGAGGAAAAGTGCCAGCACTGAAAGCTCTTGCTAGCCAGCACCCTTCCTTGGAAGCCCTTTTGTAGGCCTAAGAACACTGGGGCTTTGGGCTTCTCTAGCCACCTCATCTTCTGCTCATGCTCTCGCGCACTCTAAAGAGAGCTCAGGTGAGAAATTGCAAACGTCGAGCAATTGCTCAGAGATGAAAAGTGCCAGCACTGAAAGCTGTTGCTAGCCAGCACCCTTCCTTGGAAGCGCTTTTGTAGGCCTAAGAACACTGGGGCTCTGGGCTTCTCTAGCCACCTCATCTTGTGCTCATCCTCTCGCGCACTCTAAAGAGAGCTCAGGGGAGAAATTGCAAACGTCGAGCAATTGCTCAGAGATGAAAAGTGCCAGCACTGAAAGCTCTTGCTAGCCAGCACCCTTCCTTGGAAGCGTTTTCACAGGCGCAGTAACACTGGGGCTTTGCGCTTCTCTAGCCACCAAACGTCACTGTCATTCTCTTTCCGTCTCGTAGACACGAGCTGAGAAATTGCAAACGTCGAGCAATTGCTCAGAGATGAAAAGTGCCAGCACTGAAAGCTGTTGCTAGCCAGCACCCTTCCTTGGAAGCGCTTTCGTAGCCCTTAGAATACTGGGGCTCTGGGCTTCTCTAGCCACCTCATCTTCTGCTCATCCTCTCGCGCACTCTAAAGAGAGCTCAGGTGAGAAATTGCAAACGTTGAGCAATTGCTCAGAGATGAAAAGTGCCAGCACTGAAAGCTCGTGCTAGCCAGCACCCTTCCTTGGAAGCGCTTTTGTAGCCCTTAGAACACTGGGCTCTGGGCTTCTCTAGCCACCTAATCTTCTGCTCATCCTCTCGCGCACTCTAAAGAGAGCTCAGGTGAGAAATTGCAAACGTCGAGCAATTGCTCAGAGATGAAAAGTGCCAGCACTGAAAGCTCTTGCTAGCCAGCACCCTTCCTTGGAAGCCCTTTTGTAGGCCTAAGAACACTGGGGCTTTGGGCTTCTCTAGCCACCTCATCTTCTGCTCATCCTCTCGCGCACTCTAAAGAGAGCTCAGGTGAGAAATTGCAAACGTCGAGCAATTGCTCAGAGATGAAAAGTGCCAGCACTGAAAGCTGTTGCTAGCCAGCACCCTTCCTTGGAAGCGCTTTCACAGGCGCAGTAACACTGGGGCTTTGTTCTTCTCTACCCACCAAACGTCACGGTCACTATCTCTCCGTCTCGTAGACACGAGCTGAGAAATTGCAAACGTCGAGCAATTGCTCAGAGATGAAAAGTGCCAGCACTGAAAGCTGTTGCTAGCCAGCACCCTTCCTTGGAAGCGCTTTTGTAGGCCTAAGAACACTGGGGCTCTGGGCTTCTCTAGCCACCTCATCTTCTGCTCATCCTCTCGCGCACTCTAAAGAGAGCTCAGGTGAGAAATTGCAAACGTCGAGCAATTGCTCAGAGATGAAAAGTGCCAGCACTGGAAGCTGTTGCTAGCCAGCACCCTTCCTTGGAAGCGCTTTCACAGGCGCAGTAACACTGGGGCTTTGCGCTTCTCTAGCCACCAAACGTCACTGTCATTCTCTTTCCGTCTCGTAGACACGAGCTGAGAAATTGCAAACGTCGAGCAATTGCTCAGAGATGAAAAGTGCCAGCACTGAAAGCTGTTGCTAGCCAGCCCCCTTCCTTGGAAGCGCTTTCACAGGCGCAGTAACACTGGGGCTTTGCGCTTCTCTAGCCACCAAACGTCACGGTCCTTCTCTTTCCGTCTCGTAGACACGAGCTGAGAAATTGCAAATGTCGAGCAATTGCTCAGAGATGAAAAGTGCCAGCACTGGAAGCTGTTGCTAGCCAGCACCCTTCCTTGGAAGCGCTTTTGTAGCCCTTAGAATACTGGGGCTCTGGGCTTCTCTAGCCACCTCATCTTCTGCTCATCCTCTCGCGCACTCTAAAGAGAGCTCAGGTGAGAAATTGCAAACGTTGAGCAATTGCTCAGAGATGAAAAGTGCCAGCACTGAAAGCTGTTGCTAGCCAGCACCCTTCCTTGGAAGCGCTTTTGTAGGCCTAAGAACACTGGGGCTCTGGGCTTCTCTAGCCACCTCATCTTCTGCTCATCCTCTCGCGCACTCTGAAGAGAGCTCAGGTGAGAAATTGCAAACGTCGAGCAATTGCTCAGAGATGAAAAGTGCCAGCACTGAAAGCTGTTGCTAGCCAGCACCCTTCCTTGGAAGCGCTTTCACAGGCGCAGTAACACTGGGGCTTTGCGCTTCTCTAGCCACCAAACGTCACTGTCATTCTCTTTCCGTCTCGTAGACACGAGCTGAGAAATTGCAAACGTCGATCAATTGCTCAGAGATGAAAAGTGCCAGCACTGAAAGCTGTTGCTAGCCAGCACCCTTCCTTGGAAGCGCTTTTGTAGGCCTAAGAACACTGGGGCTTTGGGCTTCTCTAGCCACCTCATCTTCTGCTCATCCTCTCGCGCACTCTAAAGAGAGCTCAGGTGAGAAATTGCAAACGTCGAGCAATTGCTCAGAGATGAAAAGTGCCAGCACTGAAAGCTGTTGCTAGCCAGCACCCTTCCTTGGAAGCGCTTTCACAGGCGCAGTAACACTGGGGCTTTGTGCTTCTCTACCCACCAAACGTCACGGTCACTATCTCTCCGTCTCGTAGACACGAGCTGAGAAATTGCAAACGTCGAGCAATTGCTCAGAGAGGAAAAGTGCCAGCACTGAAAGCTGTTGCTAGCCAGCACCCTTCCTTGGAAGCGCTTTTGTAGGCCTAAGAACACTGGGGCTCTGGGCTTCTCTAGCCACCTCATCTTCTGCTCATGCTCTCGCGCACTCTAAAGAGAGCTCAGGTGAGAAATTGCAAACGTCGAGCAATTGCTCAGAGATGAAAAGTGCCAGCACTGAAAGCTGTTGCTAGCCAGCACCCTTCCTTGGAAGCGTTTTCACAGGCGCAGTAACACTGGGGCTTTGCGCTTCTCTACCCACCAAAAGACACTGTCATTCTCTTTCCGTCTCGTAGACACGAGCTGAGAAATTGCAAACGTCGAGCAATTGCTCAGAGATGAAAAGTGCCAGCACTGAAAGCTGTTGCTAGCCAGCACCCTTCCTTGGGAGCGCTTTTGTAGCCCTAAGCACACTGGGGCTCTGGGCTTCTCTAGCCACCTCATCTTCTGCTCATCCTCTCGCGCACTCTGAAGAGAGCTCAGGTGAGAAATTGCAAACGTCGAGCAATTGCTCAGAGATGAAAAGTGCCAGCACTGAAAGCTCTTGCTAGCCAGCACCCTTCCTTGGAAGCGCTTTTGTAGGCCTAAGAACACTGGGGCTCTGGGCTTCTTTAGCCACCTCATCTTCTGCTCATCCTCTCGCGCAGTCTAAAGAGAGCTCAGGTGAGAAATTGCAAACGTCCAGCAATTGCTCAGAGATGAAAAGTGCCAGCACTGAAAGCTCTTGCTAGCCAGCACCCTTCCTTGGAAGCGCTTTCACAGGCGCAGCAACACTGGGGCTTTGCGCTTCTCTACCCACCAAACGTCACGGTCCTTCTGTTTCCGTCTCCTAGACACGAGCTGAGAAATTGCAAACGTCGAGCAATTGCTCAGAGATGAAAAGTGCCAGCACTGAAAGCTGTTGCTAGCCAGCACCCTTCCTTGGAAGCGCTTTTGTAGGCCTAAGAACACTGGGGCTCTGGGCTTCTTTAGCCACCTCATCTTCTGCTCATGCTCTCGCGCACTCTAAAGAGAGCTCAGGTGAGAAATTGCAAACGTCGAGCAATTGCTCAGAGATGAAAAGTGCCAGCACTGAAAGCTGTTGCTAGCCAGCACCCTTCCTTGGAAGCGTTTTCACAGGCGCAGTAACACTGGGGCTTTGCGCTTCTCTACCCACCAAACGTCACGGTCATTCTCTTTCCGTCTCGTAGACACGAGCTGAGAAATTGCAAACGTCGAGCAATTGCTCAGAGATGAAAAGTGCCAGCACTGGAAGCTGTTGCTAGCCAGCACCCTTCCTTGGAAGCGCTTTTGTAGCCCTAAGCACACTGGGGCTCTGGGCTTCTCTAGCCACCTCATCTTCTGCTCATCCTCTCGCGCACTCTGAAGAGAGCTCAGGTGAGAAATTGCAAACGTCGAGCAATTGCTCAGAGATGAAAAGTGCCAGCACTGAAAGCTCTTGCTAGCCAGCACCCTTCCTTGGAAGCGTTTTCACAGGCGCAGTAACACTGAGGCTTTGCGCTTCTCTACCCACCAAACGTCACGGTCCTTCTCTTTCCGTCTCGTAGACACGAGCTGAGAAATTGCAAACGTCGAGCAATTGCTCAGAGATGAAAAGTGCCAGCACTGGAAGCTGTTGCTAGCCAGCACCCTTCCTTGGAAGCGCTTTTGTAGCCCTAAGCACACTGGGGCTCTGGGCTTCTCTAGCCACCTCATCTTCTGCTCATCCTCTCGCGCACTCTAAAGAGAGCTCAGGTGAGAAATTGCAAACGTTGAGCAATTGCTCAGAGATGAAAAGTGCCAGCACTGAAAGCTCTTGCTAGCCAGCACCCTTCCTTGGAAGCGCTTTTGTAGCCCTTAGAACACTGGGGCTCTGGGCTTCTCTAGCCACCTCATCTTCTGCTCATCCTCTCGCGCAGTCTAAAGAGAGCTCAGGTGAGAAATTGCAAACGTCGAGCAATTGCTCAGAGAGGAAAAGTGCCAGCACTGAAAGCTCTTGCTAGCCAGCACCCTTCCTTGGAAGCGCTTTTGTAGGCCTAAGAACACTGGGGCTTTGGGCTTCTCTAGCCACCTCATCTCCTGCTCATCCTCTCGCGCACTCTAAAGAGAGCTCAGGTGAGAAATTGCAAACGTCGAGCAATTGCTCAGAGATGAAAAGTGCCAGCACTGAAAGCTGTTGCTAGCCAGCACCCTTCCTTGGAAGCGTTTTCACAGGCGCAGTAACACTGGGGCTTTGTGCTTCTCTAGCCACCAAACGTCACGGTCACTATCTCTCCGTCTCGTAGACACGAGCTGAGAAATTGCAAACGTCGAGCAATTGCTCAGAGATGAAAAGTGCCAGCACTGAAAGCTGTTGCTAGCCAGCACCCTTCCTTGGAAGCGCTTTTGTAGGCCTAAGAACACTGGGGCTCTGGGCTTCTCTAGCCACCTCATCTTCTGCTCATGCTCTCGCGCACTATAAAGAGATCTCAGGTGAGAAGTTGCAAACGTCGAGCAATTGCTCAGAGATGAAAAGTGCCAGCACTGAAAGCTGTTGCTAGCCAGCACCCTTCCTTGGAAGCGTTTTCACAAGCGCAGTAACACTGGGGCTTTGCGCTTCTCTAGCCACCAAACGTCACTGTCATTCTCTTTCCGTCTCGTAGACACGAGCTGAGAAATTGCAAACATCGAGCAATTGCTCAGAGATGAAAAGTGCCAACACTGAAAGCTGTTGCTAGCCAGCACCCTTCCTTGGAAGCGCTTTTGTAAGCCTAAGAACACTGGGGCTCTGGGCTTCTCTAGCCACCTCATCTTCTGCTCATCCTCTCGCGCACTCTAAAGAGAGCTCAGGTGAGAAATTGCAAACGTCGAGCAATTGCTCAGAGAGGAAAAGTGCCAGCACTGAAAGCTGTTGCTAGCCAGCCCCCTTCCTTGGAAGCGCTTTTGTAGGCCTAAGAACACTGGGGCTCTGGGCTTCTCTAGCCACCTCATCTTCTGCTCATCCTCTCGCACACTCTAAAGAGAGCTCAGGTGAGAAATTGCAAACGTTGAGCAATTGCTCAGAGATGAAAAGTGCCAGCACTGAAAGCTGTTGCTAGCCAGCACCCTTCCTTGGAAGCGCTTTTGTAGGCCTAAGAACACTGGGGCTCTGGGCTTCTCTAGCCACCTCATCTTCTGCTCATCCTCTCGCGCACTCTAAAGAGAGCTCAGGTGAGAAATTGCAAACGTCGAGCAATTGCTCAGAGATGAAAAGTGCCAGCACTGAAAGCTGTTGCTAGCCAGCACCCTTCCTTGGGAGCGCTTTTGTAGGCCTAAGAAGACTGGGGCTCTGGGCTTCTCTAGCCACCTCATCTTCTGCTCATCCTCTCGCGCACTCTAAAGAGAGCTCAGGTGAGAAATTGCAAACGTCGAGCAATTGCTCAGAGATGAAAAGTGCCAGCACTGAAAGCTGTTGCTAGCCAGCACCCTTCCTTGGAAGCGCTTTCACAGGCGCAGCAACACTGGGGCTTTGCGCTTCTCTACCCACCAAACGTCACGGTCCTTCTCTTTCCGTCTCGTAGACACGAGCTGAGAAATTGCAAACGTCGAGCAATTGCTCAGAGATGAAAAGTGCCAGCACTGGAAGCTGTTGCTAGCCAGCCCCCTTCCTTGGAAGCGCTTTTGTAGGCCTAAGAACACTGGGGCTCTGGGCTTCTCTAGCCACCTCATCTTCTGCTCATCCTCTCGCGCACTCTAAAGAGAGCTCAGGTGAGAAATTGCAAACGTCGAGCAATTGCTCAGAGATGAAAAGTGCCAGCACTGAAAGCTGTTGCTAGCCAGCACCCTTCCTTGGAAGCGCTTTTGTAGGCCTAAGAACACTGGGGCTCTGGGCTTCTCTAGCCACCTCATCTTCTGCTCATCCTCTCGCGCACTCTAAAGAGAGCTCAGGTGAGAAATTGCAAATGTCCAGCAATTGCTCAGAGATGAAAAGTGCCAGCACTGAAAGCTGTTGCTAGCCAGCACCCTTCCTTGGAAGCGCTTTCACAGGCGCAGCAACACTGGGGCTTTGCGCTTCTCTACCCACCAAACGTCACGGTCACTATCTCTCCGTCTCGTAGACACAAGCTGAGAAATTGCAAACGTCGAGCAATTGCTCAGAGATGAAAAGTGCCAGCACTGAAAGCTGTTGCTAGCCAGCCCCCTTCCTTGGAAGCGCTTTTGTAGGCCTAAGAACACTGGGGCTCTGGGCTTCTCTAGCCACCTCATCTTCTGCTCATCCTCTCGCGCACTCTAAAGAGAGCTCAGGTGAGAAATTGCAAACGTCCAGCAATTGCTCAGAGATGAAAAGTGCCAGCACTGAAAGCTGTTGCTAGCCAGCACCCTTCCTTGGAAGCGCTTTCACAGGCGCAGCAACACTGGGGCTTTGCGCTTCTCTACCCACCAAACGTCACGGTCCTTCTCTTTCCGTCTCGTAGACACGAGCTGAGAAATTGCAAACGTCGAGCAATTGCTCAGAGATGAAAAGTGCCAGCACTGAAAGCTCTTGCTAGCCAGCACCCTTCCTTGGAAGCGCTTTTGTAGGCCTAAGAACACTGGGGCTCTGGGCTTCTCTAGCCACCTCATCTTCTGCTCATCCTCTCGCGCACTCTAAAGAGAGCTCAGGTGAGAAATTGCAAACGTCGAGCAATTGCTCAGAGAGGAAAAGTGCCAGCACTGAAAGCTGTTGCTAGCCAGCACCCTTCCTTGGAAGCACTTTTGTAGGCCTAAGCACACTGGGGCTCTGGGCTTCTCTAGCCACCTCATCTTCTGCTCATCCTCTCGCGCACTCTAAAGAGAGCTCAGGTGAGAAATTGCAAACGTCGAGCCATTGCTCAGAGATGAAAAGTGCCAGCACTGAAAGCTCTTGCTAGCCAGCACCCTTCCTTGGAAGCGCTTTCAGAGGCGCAGCAACACTGGGGCTTTGCGCTTCTCTAGCCACCAAACGTCACGGTCCTTCTCTTTCCGTCTCGTAGACACGAGCTGAGAAATTGTAAACGTCGAGCAATTGCTCAGAGAGGAAAAGTGCCAGCACTGAAAGCTGTTGCTAGCCAGCACCCTTCCTTGGAAGCGCTTTTGTAGGCCTAAGAACACTGGGGCTCTGGGCTTCTCTAGCCACCTCATCTTCTGCTCATCCTCTCGCGCACTCTGAAGAGAGCTCAGGTGAGAAATTGCAAACGTCGAGCAATTGCTCAGAGATGAAAAGTGCCAGCACTGAAAGCTGTTGCTTGCCAGCACCCTTCCTTGGAAGCGCTTTCACAGGCGCAGTAACACTGGGGCTTTGCGCTTCTCTAGCCACCAAACGTCACGGTCACTATCTCTCCGTCTCGTAGACACGAGCCGAGAAATTGCAAACGTCGAGCAATTGCTCAGAGAGGAAAAGTGCCAGAACTGAAAGCTGTTGCTAGCCAGCACCCTTCCTTGGAAGCGCTTTTGTAGGCCTAAGAACACTGGGGCTCTGGGCTTCTTTAGCCACCTCATCTTCTGCTCATCCTCTCGCGCAGTCTAAAGAGAGCTCAGGTGAGAAATTGCAAATGTCGAGCAATTGCTCAGAGAGGAAAAGTGCCAGCACTGAAAGCTGTTGCTAGCCAGCACCCTTCCTTGGAAGCACTTTTGTAGGCCTAAGCACACTGGGGCTCTGGGCTTCTCTAGCCACCTCATCTTCTGCTCATCCTCTCGCGCACTCTAAAGAGAGCTCAGGTGAGAAATTGCAAACGTCGAGCCATTGCTCAGAGATGAAAAGTGCCAGCACTGAAAGCTGTTGCTAGCCAGCACCCTTCCTTGGAAGCGCTTTCACAGGCGCAGCAACACTGGGGCTTTGCGCTTCTCTAGCCACCAAACGTCACGGTCCTTCTCTTTCCGTCTCGTAGACACGAGCTGAGAAATTGCAAACGTCGAGCAATTGCTCAGAGAGGAAAAGTGCCAGCACTGAAAGCTGTTGCTAGCCAGCACCCTTCCTTGGAAGCGCTTTTGTAGGCCTAAGAACACTGGGGCTCTGAGCTTCTTTAGCCACCTCATCTTCTGCTCATCCTCTCGCGCACTCTGAAGAGAGCTCAGGGGAGAAATTGCAAACGTCCAGCAATTGCTCAGAGATGAAAAGTGCCAGCACTGAAAGCTGTTGCTAGCCAGCACCCTTCCTTGGAAGCGCTTTCACAGGCGCAGTAACACTGGGGCTTTGCGCTTCTCTAGCCACCAAACGTCACGGTCCTTCTCTTTCCGTCTCGTAGACACGAGCTGAGAAATTGCAAACGTCGAGCAATTGCTCAGAGATGAAAAGTGCCAGCACTGAAAGCTGTTGCTAGCCAGCACCCTTCCTTGGAAGCGCTTTTGTAGGCCTAAGAACACTGGGGCTCTGGGCTTCTCTAGCCACCTCATCTTCTGCTCATCCTCTCGCGCACTCTAAAGAGAGCTCAGGGGAGAAATTGCAAATGTCCAGCAATTGCTCAGAGATGAAAAGTGCCAGCACTGAAAGCTGTTGCTAGCCAGCACCCTTCCTTGGAAGCGCTTTCACAGGCGCAGCAACACTGGGGCTTTGCGCTTCTCTACCCACCAAACGTCACGGTCCTTCTCTTTCCGTCTCGTAGACACGAGCTGAGAAATTGCAAACGTCGAGCAATTGCTCAGAGATGAAAAGTGCCAGCACTGGAAGCTGTTGCTAGCCAGCCCCCTTCCTTGGAAGCGCTTTTGTAGGCCTAAGAACACTGGGGCTCTGGGCTTCTCTAGCCACCTCATCTTCTGCTCATCCTCTCGCGCACTCTAAAGAGAGCTCAGGTGAGAAATTGCAAACGTCGAGCAATTGCTCAGAGATGAAAAGTGCCAGCACTGAAAGCTGTTGCTAGCCAGCACCCTTCCTTGGAAGCGCTTTTGTAGGCCTAAGAACACTGGGGCTCTGGGCTTCTCTAGCCACCTCATCTTCTGCTCATCCTCTCGCGCACTCTAAAGAGAGCTCAGGTGAGAAATTGCAAATGTCCAGCAATTGCTCAGAGATGAAAAGTGCCAGCACTGAAAGCTGTTGCTAGCCAGCACCCTTCCTTGGAAGCGCTTTCACAGGCGCAGCAACACTGGGGCTTTGCGCTTCTCTACCCACCAAACGTCACGGTCACTATCTCTCCGTCTCGTAGACACAAGCTGAGAAATTGCAAACGTCGAGCAATTGCTCAGAGATGAAAAGTGCCAGCACTGAAAGCTCTTGCTAGCCAGCACCCTTCCTTGGAAGCGCTTTTGTAGGCCTAAGAACACTGGGGCTCTGGGCTTCTCTAGCCACCTCATCTTCTGCTCATCCTCTCGCGCACTCTAAAGAGAGCTCAGGTGAGAAATTGCAAACGTCCAGCAATTGCTCAGAGATGAAAAGTGCCAGCACTGAAAGCTGTTGCTAGCCAGCACCCTTCCTTGGAAGCGCTTTCACAGGCGCAGCAACACTGGGGCTTTGCGCTTCTCTAGCCACCAAACGTCACGGTCCTTCTCTTTCCGTCTCGTAGACACGAGCTGAGAAATTGCAAACGTCGAGCAATTGCTCAGAGATGAAAAGTGCCAGCACTGAAAGCTCTTGCTAGCCAGCACCCTTCCTTGGAAGCGCTTTTGTAGGCCTAAGAACACTGGGGCTCTGGGCTTCTCTAGCCACCTCATCTTCTGCTCATCCTCTCGCGCACTCTAAAGAGAGCTCAGGTGAGAAATTGCAAACGTCGAGCAATTGCTCAGAGAGGAAAAGTGCCAGCACTGAAAGCTGTTGCTAGCCAGCACCCTTCCTTGGAAGCACTTTTGTAGGCCTAAGCACACTGGGGCTCTGGGCTTCTCTAGCCACCTCATCTTCTGCTCATCCTCTCGCGCACTCTAAAGAGAGCTCAGGTGAGAAATTGCAAACGTCGAGCCATTGCTCAGAGATGAAAAGTGCCAGCACTGAAAGCTCTTGCTAGCCAGCACCCTTCCTTGGAAGCGCTTTCAGAGGCGCAGCAACACTGGGGCTTTGCGCTTCTCTAGCCACCAAACGTCACGGTCCTTCTCTTTCCGTCTCGTAGACACGAGCTGAGAAATTGTAAACGTCGAGCAATTGCTCAGAGAGGAAAAGTGCCAGCACTGAAAGCTGTTGCTAGCCAGCACCCTTCCTTGGAAGCGCTTTTGTAGGCCTAAGAACACTGGGGCTCTGGGCTTCTCTAGCCACCTCATCTTCTGCTCATCCTCTCGCGCACTCTGAAGAGAGCTCAGGTGAGAAATTGCAAACGTCGAGCAATTGCTCAGAGATGAAAAGTGCCAGCACTGAAAGCTGTTGCTTGCCAGCACCCTTCCTTGGAAGCGCTTTCACAGGCGCAGTAACACTGGGGCTTTGCGCTTCTCTAGCCACCAAACGTCACGGTCACTATCTCTCCGTCTCGTAGACACGAGCCGAGAAATTGCAAACGTCGAGCAATTGCTCAGAGAGGAAAAGTGCCAGAACTGAAAGCTGTTGCTAGCCAGCACCCTTCCTTGGAAGCGCTTTTGTAGGCCTAAGAACACTGGGGCTCTGGGCTTCTTTAGCCACCTCATCTTCTGCTCATCCTCTCGCGCAGTCTAAAGAGAGCTCAGGTGAGAAATTGCAAATGTCGAGCAATTGCTCAGAGAGGAAAAGTGCCAGCACTGAAAGCTGTTGCTAGCCAGCACCCTTCCTTGGAAGCACTTTTGTAGGCCTAAGCACACTGGGGCTCTGGGCTTCTCTAGCCACCTCATCTTCTGCTCATCCTCTCGCGCACTCTAAAGAGAGCTCAGGTGAGAAATTGCAAACGTCGAGCCATTGCTCAGAGATGAAAAGTGCCAGCACTGAAAGCTGTTGCTAGCCAGCACCCTTCCTTGGAAGCGCTTTCACAGGCGCAGCAACACTGGGGCTTTGCGCTTCTCTAGCCACCAAACGTCACGGTCCTTCTCTTTCCGTCTCGTAGACACGAGCTGAGAAATTGCAAACGTCGAGCAATTGCTCAGAGATGAAAAGTGCCAGCACTGAAAGCTGTTGCTAGCCAGCACCCTTCCTTGGAAGCGCTTTTGTAGGCCTAAGAACACTGGGGCTCTGAGCTTCTTTAGCCACCTCATCTTCTGCTCATCCTCTCGCGCACTCTGAAGAGAGCTCAGGGGAGAAATTGCAAACGTCCAGCAATTGCTCAGAGATGAAAAGTGCCAGCACTGAAAGCTGTTGCTAGCCAGCACCCTTCCTTGGAAGCGCTTTCACAGGCGCAGTAACACTGGGGCTTTGCGCTTCTCTAGCCACCAAACGTCACGGTCCTTCTCTTTCCGTCTCGTAGACACGAGCTGAGAAATTGCAAACGTCGAGCAATTGCTCAGAGATGAAAAGTGCCAGCACTGAAAGCTGTTGCTAGGCAGCACCCTTCCTTGGAAGCGCTTTTGTAGGCCTAAGAACACTGGGGCTCTGGGCTTCTCTAGCCACCTCATCTTCTGCTCATCCTCTCGCGCACTCTAAAGAGAGCTCAGGGGAGAAATTGCAAATGTCCAGCAATTGCTCAGAGATGAAAAGTGCCAGCACTGAAAGCTGTTGCTAGCCAGCACCCTTCCTTGGAAGCGCTTTCACAGGCGCAGCAACACTGGGGCTTTGCGCTTCTCTACCCACCAAACGTCACGGTCCTTCTCTTTCCGTCTCGTAGACACGAGCTGAGAAATTGCAAACGTCGAGCAATTGCTCAGAGATGAAAAGTGCCAGCACTGAAAGCTGTTGCTAGCCAGCACCCTTCCTTGGAAGCGCTTTCACAGGCGCAGTAACACTGGGGCTTTGCGCTTCTCTACCCACCAAACGTCACGGTCACTATCTCTCCGTCTCGTAGAGACGAGCTGAGAAATTGCAAACGTCGATCAATTGCTCAGAGATGAAAAGTGCCAGCACTGAAAGCTGTTGCTAGCCAGCACCCTTCCTTGGAAGCGCTTTTGTAGGCCTAAGCACACTGGGGCTCTGGGCTTCTCTAGCCACCTCATCTTCTGCTCATCCTCTCGCGCACTCTAAAGAGAGCTCAGGTGAGAAATTGCAAACGTCGAGCAATTGCTCAGAGATGAAAAGTGCCAGCACTGAAAGCTGTTGCTAGCCAGCACCCTTCCTTGGAAGCGCTTTTGTAGGCCTAAGAACACTGGGGCTCTGGGCTTCTCTAGCCACCTCATCTTCTGCTCATCCTCTCGCGCACTCTAAAGAGAGCTCAGGTGAGAAATTGCAAATGTCCAGTAATTGCTCAGAGATGAAAAGTGCCAGCACTGAAAGCTGTTGCTAGCCAGCACCCTTCCTTGGAAGCGCTTTCACAGGCGCAGTAACACTGGGGCTTTGCGCTTCTCTACCCACCAAACGTCACGGTCACTATCTCTCCGTCTCGTAGACACAAGCTGAGAAATTGCAAACGTCGAGCAATTGCTCAGAGATGAAAAGTGCCAGCACTGAAAGCTGTTGCTAGCCAGCACCCTTCCTTGGAAGCGCTTTTGTAGGCCTAAGAACACTGGGGCTCTGGGCTTCTCTAGCCACCTCATCTTCTGCTCATCCTCTCGCGCACTCTAAAGAGAGCTCAGGTGAGAAATTGCAAACGTCGAGCAATTGCTCAGAGATGAAAAGTGCCAGCACTGAAAGCTGTTGCTAGCCAGCACCCTTCCTTGGAAGCGCTTTCACAGGCGCAGCAACACTGGGGCTTTGCGCTTCTCTAGCCACCAAACGTCACGGTCCTTCTCTTTCCGTCTCGTAGACACGAGCTGAGAAATTGCAAACGTCGAGCAATTGCTCAGAGATGAAAAGTGCCAGCACTGAAAGCTCTTGCTAGCCAGCACCCTTCCTTGGAAGCGCTTTTGTAGGCCTAAGAAGACTGGGGCTCTGGGCTTCTCTAGCCACCTCATCTTCTGCTCATCCTCTCGCACACTCTAAAGAGAGCTCAGGTGAGAAATTGCAAACGTCCAGCAATTGCTCAGAGATGAAAAGTGCCAGCACTGAAAGCTGTTGCTAGCCAGCACCCTTCCTTGGAAGCGCTTTCACAGGCGCAGTAACACTGGGGCTTTGCGCTTCTCTACCCACCAAACGTCACGGTCACTATCTCTCCGTCTCGTAGACACGAGCCGAGAAATTGCAAACGTCGAGCAATTGCTCAGAGATGAAAAGTGCCAGCACTGAAAGCTCTTGCTAGCCAGCACCCTTCCTTGGAAGCGCTTTCACAGGCGCAGCAACACTGGGGCTTTGCGCTTCTCTACCCACCAAACGTCACGGTCCTTCTCTTTCCGTCTCGTAGACACGAGCTGAGAAATTGCAAACGTCGAGCAATTGCTCAGAGAGGAAAAGTGCCAGCACTGAAAGCTGTTGCTAGCCAGCCCCCTTCCTTGGAAGCGCTTTTGTAGGCCTAAGAACACTGGGGCTCTGGGCTTCTCTAGCCACCTCATCTTCTGCTCATCCTCTCGCGCACTCTGAAGAGAGCTCAGGTGAGAAATTGCAAACGTCGAGCAATTGCTCAGAGATGAAAAGTGCCAGCACTGAAAGCTGTTGCTAGCCAGCACCCTTCCTTGGAAGCGCTTTCACAGGCGCAGTAACACTGGGGCTTTGCGCTTCTCTATCCACCAAACGTCACGGTCCTTCTCTTTCCGTCTCGTAGACACGAGCTGAGAAATTGCAAACGTCGAGCAATTGCTCAGAGATGAAAAGTGCCAGCACTGAAAGCTGTTGCTAGCCAGCACCCTTCCTTGGAAGCGCTTTTGTAGGCCTAAGAACACTGGGGCTCTGGGCTTCTCTAGCCACCTCATCTTCTGCTCATCCTCTCGCGCACTCTAAAGAGAGCTCAGGTGAGAAATTGCAAACGTCGAGCAATTGCTCAGAGATGAAAAGTGCCAGCACTGAAAGCTGTTGCTAGCCAGCACCCTTCCTTGGAAGCGCTTTTGTAGGCCTAAGAACACTGGGGCTCTGGGCTTCTCTAGCCACCTCATCTTCTGCTCATCCTCTCGCGCACTCTAAAGAGAGCTCAGGTGAGAAATTGCAAACGTCGAGCAATTGCTCAGAGATGAAAAGTGCCAGCACTGAAAGCTGTTGCTAGCCAGCACCCTTCCTTGGAAGCGCTTTCACAGGCGCAGCAACACTGGGGCTTTGCGCTTCTCTAGCCACCAAACGTCACGGTCCTTCTCTTTCCGTCTCGTAGACACGAGCTGAGAAATTGCAAACGTCGAGCAATTGCTCAGAGATGAAAAGTGCCAGCACTGAAAGCTCTTGCTAGCCAGCACCCTTCCTTGGAAGCGCTTTCACAGGCGCAGCAACACTGGGGCTTTGCGCTTCTCTACCCACCAAACGTCACGGTCACTATCTCTCCGTCTCGTAGACACGAGCTGAGAAATTGCAAACGTCGATCAATTGCTCAGAGATGAAAAGTGCCAGCACTGAAAGCTGTTGCTAGCCAGCACCCTTCCTTGGAAGCGCTTTTGTAGGCCTAAGAAAACTGGGGCTCTGGGCTTCTCTAGCCACCTAATATTCTGCTCATCCTCTCGCGCACTCTAAAGAGAGCTCAGGTGAGAAATTGCAAAGGTTGAGCAATTGCTCAGAGATGAAAAGTGCCAGCACTGAAAGCTGTTGCTAGCCAGCACCCTTCCTTGGAAGCGCTTTCACAGGCGCAGCAACACTGGGGCTTTGCGCTTCTCTACCCACCAAACGTCACGGTCCTTCTCTTTCCGTCTCGTAGACACGAGCTGAGAAATTGCAAACGTCGAGCAATTGCTCAGAGATGAAAAGTGCCAGCACTGAAAGCTGTTGCTAGCCAGCACCCTTCCTTGGAAGCCCTTTTGTAGGCCTAAGAACACTGGGGCTCTGGGCTTCTCTAGCCACCTAATCTTCTGCTCATCCTCTCGCGCACTCTAAAGAGAGCTCAGGTGAGATATTGCAAACGTCGAGCAATTGCTCAGAGATGAAAAGTGCCAGCACTGAAAGCTGTTGCTAGCCAGCACCCTTCCTTGGAAGCGCTTTTGTAGGCCTAAGAACACTGGGGCTCTGGGCTTCTCTAGCCACCTCATCTTCTGCTCATCCTCTCGCGCACTCTAAAGAGAGCTCAGGTGAGAAATTGCAAACGTCGAGCAATTGCTCAGAGATGAAAAGTGCCAGCACTGAAAGCTGTTGCTAGCCAGCACCCTTCCTTGGAAGCGCTTTCACAGGCGCAGCAACACTGGGGCTTTGCGCTTCTCTAGCCACCAAACGTCACGGTCCTTCTCTTTCCGTCTCGTAGACACGAGCTGAGAAATTGCAAACGTCGAGCAATTGCTCAGAGAGGAAAAGTGCCAGCACTGAAAGCTGTTGCTAGCCAGCACCCTTCCTTGGAAGCGCTTTTGTAGGCCTAAGAAGACTGGGGCTCTGGGCTTCTCTAGCCACCTCATCTTCTGCTCATCCTCTCGCGCACTCTAAAGAGAGCTCAGATGAGAAATTGCAAACGTCGAGCAATTGCTCAGAGATGAAAAGTGCCAGCACTGAAAGCTGTTGCTAGCCAGCACCCTTCCTTGGAAGCGCTTTCACAGGCGCAGCAACACTGGGGCTTTGCGCTTCTCTACCCACCAAACGTCACGGTCCTTCTCTTTCCGTCTCGTAGACACGAGCTGAGAAATTGCAAACGTCGAGCAATTGCTCAGAGAGGAAAAGTGCCAGCACTGGAAGCTGTTGCTAGCCAGCACCCTTCCTTGGAAGCGCTTTTGTAGGCCTAAGAACACTGGGGCTCTGGGCTTCTCTAGCCACCTCATCTTCTGCTCATCCTCTCGCGCACTCTAAAGAGAGCTCAGGTGAGAAATTGCAAATGTCCAGCAATTGCTCAGAGATGAAAAGTGCCAGCACTGAAAGCTGTTGCTAGCCAGCACCCTTCCTTGGAAGCGCTTTCACAGGCGCAGCAACACTGGGGCTTTGCGCTTCTCTACCCACCAAACGTCACGGTCCTTCTCTTTCCGTCTCCTAGACACGAGCTGAGAAATTGCAAACGTCGAGCAATTGCTCAGAGATGAAAAGTGCCAGCACTGAAAGCTGTTGCTAGCCAGCACCCTTCCTTGGAAGCGCTTTTGTAGGCCTAAGAACACTGGGGCTCTGGGCTTCTCTAGCCACCTCATCTTCTGCTCATCCTCTCGCGCACTCTAAAGAGAGCTCAGGTGAGAAATTGCAAACGTCGAGCAATTGCTCAGAGATGAAAAGTGCCAGCACTGAAAGCTGTTGCTAGCCAGCACCCTTCCTTGGAAGCGCTTTCACAGGCGCAGTAACACTGGGGCTTTGCGCTTCTATAGCCACCAAACGTCACGGTCCTTCTCTTTCCGTCTCGTAGACACGAGCTGAGAAATTGCAAACGTCGAGCAATTGCTCAGAGATGAAAAGTGCCAGCACTGAAAGCTGTTGCTAGGCAGCACCCTTCCTTGGAAGCGCTTTTGTAGGCCTAAGAACACTGGGGCTCTGGGCTTCTCTAGCCACCTCATCTTCTGCTCATCCTCTCGCGCACTCTAAAGAGAGCTCAGGTGAGAAATTGCAAACGTCGAGCAATTGCTCAGAGAGGAAAAGTGCCAGCACTGAAAGCTGTTGCTAGCCAGCACCCTTCCTTGGAAGCGCTTTCACAGGCGCAGTAACACTGGGGCTTTGCGCTTCTCTAGCCACCAAACGTCACGGTCCTTCTCTTTCCGTCTCGTAGAGACGAGCTGAGAAATTGCAAACGTCGAGCAATTGCTCAGAGAGGAAAAGTGCCAGCACTGAAAGCTGTTGCTAGCCAGCACCCTTCCTTGGAAGCGCTTTCGTAGGCCTAAGAACACTGGGGCTCTGGGCTTCTCTAGCCACCTCATCTTCTGCTCATCCTCTCGCGCACTCTAAAGAGAGCTCAGGTGAGAAATTGCAAATGTCCAGCAATTGCTCAGAGATGAAAAGTGCCAGCACTGAAAGCTGTTGCTAGCCAGCACCCTTCCTTGGAAGCGCTTTCACAGGCGCAGCAACACTGGGGCTTTGCGCTTCTCTAGCCACCAAACGTCACGGTCCTTCTCTTTCCGTCTCGTAGACACGAGCTGAGAAATTGCAAACGTCGAGCAATTGCTCAGAGATGAAAAGTGCCAGCACTGAAAGCTGTTGCTAGCCAGCACCCTTCCTTGGAAGCGCTTTCACAGGCGCAGCAACACTGGGGCTTTGCGCTTCTCTACCCACCAAACGTCACGGTCACTATCTCTCCGTCTCGTAGACACGAGCTGAGAAATTGCAAACGTCGAGCAATTGCTCAGAGATGAAAAGTGCCAGCACTGAAAGCTGTTGCTAGCCAGCACCCTTCCTTGGAAGCGCTTTTGTAGGCCTAAGAACACTGGGGCTCTGGGCTTCTCTAGCCACCTCATCTTCTGCTCATCCTCTCGCGCACTCTAAAGAGAGCTCAGGTGAGAAATTGCAAACGTCGAGCAATTGCTCAGAGATGAAAAGTGCCAGCACTGAAAGCTGTTGCTAGCCAGCACCCTTCCTTGGAAGCGCTTTCACAGGCGCAGTAACACTGGGGCTTTGCGCTTCTCTAGCCACCAAACGTCACGGTCCTTCTCTTTCCGTCTCGTAGAGACGAGCTGAGAAATTGCAAACGTCGATCAATTGCTCAGAGAGGAAAAGTGCCAGCACTGAAAGCTGTTGCTAGCCAGCACCCTTCCTTGGAAGCGCTTTTGTAGGCCTAAGAACACTGGGGCTCTGGGCTTCTCTAGCCACCTCATCTTCTGCTCATCCTCTCGCGCACTCTAAAGAGAGCTCAGGTGAGAAATTGCAAACGTCGAGCAATTGCTCAGAGATGAAAAGTGCCAGCACTGAAAGCTGTTGCTAGCCAGCACCCTTCCTTGGAAGCGCTTTCACAGGCGCAGCAACACTGGGGCTTTGCGCTTCTCTAGCCACCAAACGTCACGGTCCTTCTCTTTCCGTCTCGTAGACACGAGCTGAGAAATTGCAAACGTCGAGCAATTGCTCAGAGATGAAAAGTGCCAGCACTGAAAGCTGTTGCTAGCCAGCACCCTTCCTTGGAAGCGCTTTCACAGGCGCAGCAACACTGGGGCTTTGCGCTTCTCTACCCACCAAACGTCACGGTCACTATCTCTCCGTCTCGTAGACACGAGCTGAGAAATTGCAAACGTCGATCAATTGCTCAGAGATGAAAAGTGCCAGCACTGAAAGCTGTTGCTAGCCAGCACCCTTCCTTGGAAGCCCTTTTGTAGGCCTAAGAACACTGGGGCTCTGGGCTTCTCTAGCCACCTAATATTCTGCTCATCCTCTCGCGCACTCTAAAGAGAGCTCAGGTGAGAAATTGCAAACGTTGAGCAATTGCTCAGAGATGAAAAGTGCCAGCACTGAAAGCTGTTGCTAGCCAGCACCCTTCCTTGGAAGCGCTTTCACAGGCGCAGCAACACTGGGGCTTTGCGCTTCTCTAGCCACCAAACGTCACGGTCCTTCTCTTTCCGTCTCGTAGACACGAGCTGAGAAATTGCAAACGTCGAGCAATTGCTCAGAGATGAAAAGTGCCAGCACTGAAAGCTGTTGCTAGCCAGCCCCCTTCCTTGGAAGCGCTTTTGTAGGCCTAAGAACACTGGGGCTCTGGGCTTCTCTAGCCACCTCATCTTCTGCTCATCCTCTCGCGCACTCTAAAGAGAGCTCAGGTGAGAAATTGCAAACGTCGAGCAATTGCTCAGAGATGAAAAGTGCCAGCACTGAAAGCTGTTGCTAGCCAGCACCCTTCCTTGGAAGCGCTTTCACAGGCGCAGCAACACTGGGGCTTTGCGCTTCTCTACCCACCAAACGTCACGGTCCTTCTCTTTCCGTCTCCTAGACACGAGCTGAGAAATTGCAAACGTCGATCAATTGCTCAGAGAGGAAAAGTGCCAGCACTGAAAGCTGTTGCTAGGCAGCACCCTTCCTTGGAAGCGCTTTTGTAGGCCTAAGAAGACTGGGGCTCTGGGCTTCTCTAGCCACCTCATCTTCTGCTCATCCTCTCGCGCACTCTAAAGAGAGCTCAGGGGAGAAATTGCAAACGTCGAGCAATTGCTCAGAGATGAAAAGTGCCAGCACTGAAAGCTGTTGCTAGCCAGCACCCTTCCTTGGAAGCGCTTTCACAGGCGCAGTAACACTGGGGCTTTGCGCTTCTCTACCCACCAAACGTCACGGTCCTTCTCTTTCCGTCTCGTAGACACGAGCTGAGAAAATGCAAACGTCGAGCAATTGCTCAGAGAGGAAAAGTGCCAGCACTGAAAGCTGTTGCTAGCCAGCACCCTTCCTTGGAAGCGCTTTTGTAGGCCTAAGAAGACTGGGGCTCTGGGCTTCTCTAGCCACCTCATCTTCTGCTCATCCTCTCGCGCACTCTAAAGAGAGCTCAGGTGAGAAATTGCAAATGTCCAGCAATTGCTCAGAGATGAAAAGTGCCAGCACTGAAAGCTGTTGCTAGCCAGCACCCTTCCTTGGAAGCGCTTTCACAGGCGCAGCAACACTGGGGCTTTGCGCTTCTCTAGCCACCAAACGTCACGGTCCTTCTCTTTCCGTCTCCTAGACACGAGCTGAGAAATTGCAAAGGTTGAGCAATTGCTCAGAGATGAAAAGTGCCAGCACTGAAAGCTGTTGCTAGCCAGCCCCCTTCCTTGGAAGCGCTTTTGTAGGCCTAAGAACACTGGGGCTCTGGGCTTCTCTAGCCACCTCATCTTCTGCTCATCCTCTCGCGCACTCTAAAGAGAGCTCAGGTGAGAAATTGCAAACGTCGAGCAATTGCTCAGAGATGAAAAGTGCCAGCACTGAAAGCTGTTGCTAGCCAGCACCCTTCCTTGGAAGCGCTTTTGTAGGCCTAAGAACACTGGGGCTCTGGGCTTCTCTAGCCACCTCATCTTCTGCTCATCCTCTCGCGCACTCTAAAGAGAGCTCAGGTGAGAAATTGCAAACGTCGAGCAATTGCTCAGAGATGAAAAGTGCCAGCACTGAAAGCTGTTGCTAGCCAGCACCCTTCCTTGGAAGCGCTTTCACAGGCGCAGCAACACTGGGGCTTTGCGCTTCTCTACCCACCAAACGTCACGGTCCTTCTCTTTCCGTCTCGTAGACACAAGCTGAGAAATTGCAAACGTCGAGCAATTGCTCAGAGATGAAAAGTGCCAGCACTGGAAGCTGTTGCTAGCCAGCACCCTTCCTTGGAAGCGCTTTTGTAGGCCTAAGAACAGTGGGGCTCTGGGCTTCTCTAGCCACCTAATATTCTACTCATCCTCTCGCGCACTCTAAAGAGAGCTCAGGTGAGAAATTGCAAACGTCCAGCAATTGCTCAGAGATGAAAAGTGCCAGCACTGAAAGCTGTTGCTAGCCAGCACCCTTCCTTGGAAGCGCTTTCACAGGCGCAGCAACACTGGGGCTTTGCGCTTCTCTAGCCACCAAACGTCACGGTCCTTCTCTTTCCGTCTCGTAGACACGAGCTGAGAAATTGCAAACGTCGAGCAATTGCTCAGAGATGAAAAGTGCCAGCACTGAAAGCTGTTGCTAGCCAGCACCCTTCCTTGGAAGCGCTTTTGTAGGCCTAAGAACACTGGGGCTCTGGGCTTCTCTAGCCACCTCATCTTCTGCTCATCCTCTCGCGCACTCTAAAGAGAGCTCAGGTGAGAAATTGCAAACGTCGAGCAATTGCTCAGAGATGAAAAGTGCCAGCACTGGAAGCTGTTGCTAGCCAGCACCCTTCCTTGGAAGCGCTTTTGTAGCCCTAAGAACACTGGGGCTCTGGGCTTCTCTAGCCACCTCATCTTCTGCTCATCCTCTTGCGCACTCTAAAGAGAGCTCAGGTGAGAAATTGCAAACGTCGAGCAATTGCTCAGAGATGAAAAGTGCCAGCACTGAAAGCTGTTGCTAGCCAGCACCCTTCCTTGGAAGCGCTTTCACAGGCGCAGCAACACTGGGGCTTTGCGCTTCTCTAGCCACCAAACGTCACGGTCCTTCTCTTTCCGTCTCGTAGACACGAGCTGAGAAATTGCAAACGTCGAGCAATTGCTCAGAGATGAAAAGTGCCAGCACTGGAAGCTGTTGCTAGCCAGCACCCTTCCTTGGAAGCGCTTTTGTAGGCCTAAGAACACTGGGGCTCTGGGCTTCTCTAGCCACCTCATCTTCTGCTCATCTTCTCGCGCACTCTAAAGAGAGCTCAGGTGAGAAATTGCAAACGTCCAGCAATTGCTCAGAGATGAAAAGTGCCAGCACTGAAAGCTGTTGCTAGCCAGCACCCTTCCTTGGAAGCGCTTTCACAGGCGCAGCAACACTGGGGCTTTGCGCTTCTCTAGCCACCAAACGTCACGGTCCTTCTCTTTCCGTCTCGTAGAAACGAGCTGAGAAATTGCAAACGTCGAGCAATTGCTCAGAGATGAAAAGTGCCAGCACTGAAAGCTGTTGCTAGGCAGCACCCTTCCTTGGAAGCGCTTTTGTAGGCCTAAGAACACTGGGGCTCTGGGCTTCTCTAGCCACCTCATCTTCTGCTCATCCTCTCGCGCACTCTGAAGAGAGCTCAGGTGAGAAATTGCAAACGTCGAGCAATTGCTCAGAGATGAAAAGTGCCAGCACTGAAAGCTGTTGCTAGCCAGCACCCTTCCTTGGAAGCGCTTTCACAGGCGCTGTAACACTGGGGCTTTGCGCTTCTCTAGCCACCAAACGTCACGGTCACTATCTCTCCGTCTCGTAGACACAAGCTGAGAAATTGCAAACGTCGAGCAATTGCTCAGAGATGAAAAGTGCCAGCACTGAAAGCTGTTGCTAGCCAGCACCCTTCCTTGGAAGCGCTTTTGTAGGCCTAAGAACACTGGGGCTCTGGGCTTCTCTAGCCACCTCATCTTCTGCTCATCCTCTCGCGCACTCTAAAGAGAGACACGAGCTGAGAAATTGCAAACGTCGAGCAATTGCTCAGAGATGAAAAGTGCCAGCACTGGAAGCTGTTGCTAGCCAGCACCCTTCCTTGGAAGCGCTTTCACAGGCGCAGCAACACTGGGGCTTTGCGCTTCTCTACCCACCAAACGTCACGGTCCTTCTCTTTCCATCTCGTAGACACGAGCTGAGAAATTGCAAACGTCGAGCAATTGCTCAGAGATGAAAAGTGCCAGCACTGAAAGCTGTTGCTAGCCAGCCCCCTTCCTTGGAAGCGCTTTTGTAGGCCTAAGAACACTGGGGCTCTGGGCTTCTTTAGCCACCTCATCTTCTGCTCATCTTCTCGCGCACTCTAAAGAGAGCTCAGGTGAGAAATTGCAAACGTCGAGCAATTGCTCAGAGATGAAAAGTGCCAGCACTGAAAGCTGTTGCTAGCCAGCACCCTTCCTTGGAAGCGCTTTCACAGGCGCAGTAACACTGGGGCTTTGCGCTTCTCTAGCCACCAAACGTCACGGTCCTTCTCTTTCCGTCTCGTAGACACAAGCTGAGAAATTGCAAACGTCGAGCAATTGCTCAGAGATGAAAAGTGCCAGCACTGGAAGCTGTTGCTAGCCAGCACCCTTCCTTGGAAGCGCTTTCACAGGCACAGTAACACTGGGGCTTTGCGCTTCTCTAGCCACCAAATGTCACGGTCACTATCTCTCCGTCTCGTAGACACGAGCTGAGAAATTGCAAACGTTGAGCAATTGCTCAGAGAGGAAAAGTGCCAGCACTGAAAGCTGTTGCTTGCCAGCACCCTTCCTTGGAAGCGCTTTTGTAGGCCTAAGAACACTGGGGCTCTGGGCTTCTCTAGCCACCTCATCTTCTGCTCATCCTCTCGCGCACTCTAAAGAGAGCTCAGGGGAGAAATTGCAAACGTCCAGCAATTGCTCAGAGATGAAAAGTGCCAGCACTGAAAGCTGTTGCTAGCCAGCACCCTTCCTTGGAAGCGCTTTCACAGGCGCAGCAACACTGGGGCTTTGCGCTTCTCTAGCCACCAAACGTCACGGTCCTTCTCTTTCCGTCTCCTAGACACGAGCTGAGAAATTGCAAACGTCGAGCAATTGCTCAGAGATGAAAAGTGCCAGCACTGAAAGCTGTTGCTAGCCAGCCCCCTTCCTTGGAAGAGCTTTTGAGCCCTAAGAACACTGGGGCTCTGGGCTTCTCTAGCCACCTCATCTTCTGCTCATCCTCTCGCGCACTCTAAAGAGAGCTCAGGTGAGAAATTGCAAACGTCGAGCAATTGCTCAGAGATGAAAAGTGCCAGCACTGGAAGCTGTTGCTAGCCAGCACCCTTCCTTGGAAGCGCTTTCACAGGCGCAGCAACACTGGGGCTTTGCGCTTCTCTAGCCACCAAACGTCACGGTCCTTCTCTTTCCGTCTCGTAGACACGAGCTGAGAAATTGCAAACGTCGATCAATTGCTCAGAGAGGAAAAGTGCCAGCACTGAAAGCTGTTGCTAGCCAGCACCCTTCCTTGGAAGCGCTTTTGTAGGCCTAAGAACAGTGGGGCTCTGGGCTTCTCTAGCCACCTCATCTTCTGCTCATCCTCTCGCGCACTCTAAAGAGAGCTCAGGTGAGAAATTGCAAACGTCGAGCAATTGCTCAGAGATGAAAAGTGCCAGCACTGAAAGCTGTTGCTAGCCAGCACCCTTCCTTGGAAGCGCTTTCACAGGCGCAGTAACGCTGGGGCTTTGCGCTTCTCTAGCCACCAAACGTCACGGTCCTTCTCTTTCCGTCTCGTAGACACAAGCTGAGAAATTGCAAACGTCGAGCAATTGCTCAGAGATGAAAAGTGCCAGCACTGGAAGCTGTTGCTAGCCAGCCCCCTTCCTTGGAAGCGCTTTTGTAGGCCTAAGAACACTGGGGCTCTGGGCTTCTCTAGCCACCTCATCTTCTGCTCATCCTCTCGCGCACTCTAAAGAGAGCTCAGGTGAGAAATTGCAAACGTCCAGCAATTGCTCAGAGATGAAAAGTGCCAGCACTGAAAGCTGTTGCTAGCCAGCACCCTTCCTTGGAAGCGCTTTCACAGGCGCAGCAACACTGGGGCTTTGCGCTTCTCTAGCCACCAAACGTCACGGTCCTTCTCTTTCCGTCTCGTAGACACGAGCTGAGAAATTGCAAACGTCGAGCAATTGCTCAGAGATGAAAAGTGCCAGCACTGAAAGCTGTTGCTAGCCAGCACCCTTCCTTGGAAGCGCTTTCACAGGCACAGTAACACTGGGGCTTTGCGCTTCTCTACCCACCAAATGTCACGGTCACTATCTCTCCGTCTCGTAGACACGAGCTGAGAAATTGCAAACGTCGAGCAATTGCTCAGAGAGGAAAAGTGCCAGCACTGAAAGCTGTTGCTTGCCAGCACCCTTCCTTGGAAGCGCTTTTGTAGGCCTAAGAACACTGGGGCTCTGGGCTTCTCTAGCCACCTCATCTTCTGCTCATCCTCTCGCGCACTCTAAAGAGAGCTCAGGTGAGAAATTGCAAACGTCGAGCAATTGCTCAGAGATGAAAAGTGCCAGCACTGAAAGCTGTTGCTAGCCAGCACCCTTCCTTGGAAGCGCTTTCACAGGCGCAGTAACACTGGGGCTTTGCGCTTCTCTAGCCACCAAACGTCACTGTCATTCTCTTTCCGTCTCCTAGACACGAGCTGAGAAATTGCAAACGTCGAGCAATTGCTCAGAGATGAAAAGTGCCAGCACTGAAAGCTGTTGCTAGCCAGCCCCCTTCCTTGGAAGCGCTTTTGTAGGCCTAAGAACACTGGGGCTCTGGGCTTCTCTAGCCACCTCATCTTCTGCTCATCCTCTCGCGCACTCTAAAGAGAGCTCAGGTGAGAAATTGCAAACGTCGAGCAATTGCTCAGAGATGAAAAGTGCCAGCACTGGAAGCTGTTGCTAGCCAGCACCCTTCCTTTGAAGCGCTTTCACAGGCGCAGCAACACTGGGGCTTTGCGCTTCTCTACCCACCAAACGTCACGGTCCTTCTCTTTCCGTCTCCTAGACACGAGTTGAGAAATTGCAAACGTCGATCAATTGCTCAGAGATGAAAAGTGCCAGCACTGAAAGCTGTTGCTAGCCAGCACCCTTCCTTGGAAGCGCTTTTGTAGGCCTAAGAACAGTGGGGCTCTGGGCTTCTCTAGCCACCTCATCTTCTGCTCATCCTCTCGCGCACTCTAAAGAGAGCTCAGGTGAGAAATTGCAAACGTCGAGCAATTGCTCAGAGATGATAAGTGCCAGCACTGAAAGCTGTTGCTAGCCAGCACCCTTCCTTGGAAGCGCTTTCACAGGCGCAGTAACACTGGGGCTTTGCGCTTCTCTAGCCACCAAACGTCACGTTCACTATCTCTCCGTCTCGTAGACACGAGCTGAGAAATTGCAAACGTCGAGCAATTGCTCAGAGAGGAAAAGTGCCAGCACTGAAAGCTGTTGCTAGCCAGCACCCTTCCTTGGAAGCGCTTTTGTAGGCCTAAGAACAGTGGGGCTCTGGGCTTCTCTAGCCACCTCATCTTCTGCTCATCCTCTCGCGCACTCTAAAGAGAGCTCAGGTGAGAAATTGCAAACGTCGAGCAATTGCTCAGAGATGAAAAGTGCCAGCACTGAAAGCTGTTGCTAGCCAGCACCCTTCCTTGGAAGCGCTTTCACAGGCGCTGTAATACTGGGGCTTTGCGCTTCTCTACCCACCAAACGTCACGGTCCTTCTCTTTCCGTCTCGTAGACACGAGCTGAGAAATTGCAAACGTCGATCAATTGCTCAGAGATGAAAAGTGCCAGCACTGGAAGCTGTTGCTAGCCAGCCCCCTTCCTTGGAAGCGCTTTTGTAGGCCTAAGAACACTGGGGCTCTGGGCTTCTCTAGCCACCTCATCTTCTGCTCATCCTCTCGCGCACTCTAAAGAGAGCTCAGGTGAGAAATTGCAAACGTCGAGCAATTGCTCAGAGAGGAAAAGTGCCAGCACTGAAAGCTGTTGCTAGCCAGCACCCTTCCTTGGAAGCGCTTTTGTAGCCCTAAGAACACTGGGGCTCTGGGCTTCTCTAGCCACCTCATCTTCTGCTCATCCTCTCGCGCACTCTAAAGAGAGCTCAGGTGAGAAATTGCAAACGTTGAGCAATTGCTCAGAGATGAAAAGTGCCAGCACTGAAAGCTGTTGCTAGCCAGCACCCTTCCTTGGAAGCGCTTTCACAGGCGCAGCAACACTGGGGCTTTGCGCTTCTCTAGCCACCAAACGTCACGGTCCTTCTCTTTCCGTCTCGTAGACACGAGCTGAGAAATTGCAAACGTCGAGCAATTGCTCAGAGATGAAAAGTGCCAGCACTGAAAGCTGTTGCTAGCCAGCACCCTTCCTTGGAAGCGCTTTTGTAGGCCTAAGAAGAGTGGGGCTCTGGGCTTCTCTAGCCACCTCATCTTCTGCTCATCCTCTCGCGCACTCTAAAGAGAGCTCAGGTGAGAAATTGCAAACGTCGAGCAATTGCTCAGAGATGAAAAGTGCCAGCACTGAAAGCTGTTGCTAGCCAGCACCCTTCCTTGGAAGCGCTTTCACAGGTGCAGCAACACTGGGGCTTTGCGCTTCTCTACCCACCAAACGTCACGGTCCTTCTCTTTCCGTCTCGTAGACACGAGCTGAGAAATTGCAAACGTCGAGCAATTGCTCAGAGATGAAAAGTGCCAGCACTGAAAGCTGTTGCTAGCCAGCACCCTTCCTTGGAAGCGCTTTCACAGGCACAGTAACACTGGGGCTTTGCGCTTCTCTAGCCACCAAAAGTCACGGTCACTATCTCTCCGTCTCGTAGACACGAGCTGAGAAATTGCAAACGTCGAGCAATTGCTCAGAGAGGAAAAGTGCCAGCACTGAAAGCTGTTGCTTGCCAGCACCCTTCCTTGGAAGCGCTTTTGTAGGCCTAAGAACACTGGGGCTCTGGGCTTCTCTAGCCACCTCATCTTCTGCTCATCCTCTCGCGCACTCTAAAGAGAGCTCAGGTGAGAAATTGCAAACGTCGAGCAATTGCTCAGAGATGAAAAGTGCCAGCACTGAAAGCTGTTGCTAGCCAGCCCCCTTCCTTGGAAGCGCTTTTGTAGGCCTAAGAACACTGGGGCTCTGGGCTTCTCTAGCCACCTCATCTTCTGCTCATCCTCTCGCGCACTCTAAAGAGAGCTCAGGTGAGAAATTGCAAACGTCGAGCAATTGCTCAGAGATGAAAAGTGCCAGCACTGAAAGCTGTTGCTAGCCAGCACCCTTCCTTGGAAGCGCTTTCACAGGCGCAGCAACACTGGGGCTTTGCGCTTCTCTAGCCACCAAACGTCACTGTCATTCCCTTTCCGTCTCCTAGACACGAGCTGAGAAATTGCAAACGTCGAGCAATTGCTCAGAGATGAAAAGTGCCAGCACTGAAAGCTGTTGCTAGCCAGCACCCTTCCTTGGAAGCGCTTTTGTAGGCAAAAGAACACTGGGGCTCTGGGCTTCTCTAGCCACCTCATCTTCTGCTCATCCTCTCGCGCACTCTAAAGAGAGCTCAGATGAGAAATTGCAAACGTCGAGCAATTGCTCAGAGATGAAAAGTGCCAGCACTGAAAGCTGTTGCTAGCCAGCACCCTTCCTTGGAAGCGCTTTTGTAGGCCTAAGAACAGTGGGGCTCTGGGCTTCTCTAGCCACCTCATCTTCTGCTCATCCTCTCGCGCACTCTAAAGAGAGCTCAGGTGAGAAATTGCAAACGTCGAGCAATTGCTCAGAGATGAAAAGTGCCAGCACTGAAAGCTGTTGCTAGCCAGCACCCTTCCCTGGAAGCGCTTTCACAGGCACAGTAACACTGGGGCTTTGCGCTTCTCTAGCCACCAAACGTCACGGTCCTTCTCTTTCCGTCTCATAGACACGAGCTGAGAAATTGCAAACGTCGAGCAATTGCTCAGAGATGAAAAGTGCCAGCACTGGAAGCTGTTGCTAGCCAGCCCCCTTCCTTGGAAGCGCTTTTGTAGGCCTAAGAACAGTGGGGCTCTGGGCTTCTCTAGCCACCTCATCTTCTGCTCATCCTCTCGCGCACTCTAAAGAGAGCTCAGGTGAGAAATTGCAAACGTCGAGCAATTGCTCAGAGATGAAAAGTGCCAGCACTGAAAGCTGTTGCTAGCCAGCACCCTTCCTTGGAAGCGCTTTCACAGGCGCAGCAACACTGGGGCTTTGCGCTTCTCTAGCCACCAAACGTCACTGTCATTCTCTTTCCGTCTCCTAGACACGAGCTGAGAAATTGCAAACGTCGAGCAATTGCTCAGAGATGAAAAGTGCCAGCACTGAAAGCTGTTGCTAGCCAGCACCCTTCCTTGGAAGCGCTTTTGTAGGCCTAAGAACAGTGGGGCTCTGGGCTTCTTTAGCCACCTTATCTTCTGCTCATCCTCTCGTGCACTCTAAAGAGAGCTCAGATGAGAAATTGCAAACGTCGAGCAATTGCTCAGAGATGAAAAGTGCCAGCACTGAAAGCTGTTGCTAGCCAGCACCCTTCCTTGGAAGCGCTTTCACAGGCGCAGTAACACTGGGGCTTTGCGCTTCTCTAGCCACCAAACTTCACGGTCCTTCTCTTTCCGTCTCGTAGACACGAGCTGAGAAATTGCAAACGTCGAGCAATTGCTCAGAGATGAAAAGTGCCAGCACTGGAAGCTGTTGCTAGCCAGCACCCTTCCTTGGAAGCGCTTTTGTAGGCCTAAGAACACTGGGGCTCTGGGCTTCTCTAGCCACCTCATCTTCTGCTCATCCTCTCGCGCACTCTAAAGAGAGCTCAGGTGAGAAATTGCAAAGGTTGAGCAATTGCTCAGAGATGAAAAGTGCCAGCACTGAAAGCTGTTGCTAGCCAGCACCCTTCCTTGGAAGCGCTTTCACAGGCGCAGCAACACTGGGGCTTTGCGCTTCTCTACCCACCAAACGTCACGGTCACTATCTCTCCGTCTCGTAGACACGAGCTGAGAAATTGCAAACGTCGAGCAATTGCTCAGAGATGAAAAGTGCCAGCACTGAAAGCTGTTGCTAGCCAGCACCCTTCCTTGGAAGCACTTTTGTAGGCCTAAGAACAGTGGGGCTCTGGGCTTCTCTAGCCACCTCATCTTCTGCTCATCCTCTCGCGCACTCTGAAGAGAGCTCAGGTGAGAAATTGCAAACGTCGAGCAATTGCTCAGAGATGAAAAGTGCCAGCACTGAAAGCTGTTGCTAGCCAGCACCCTTCCTTGGAAGCGCTTTCACAGGCGCAGTAACACTGGGGCTTTGCGCTTCTCTAGCCACCAAACGTCACGGTCCTTCTCTTTCCGTCTCCTAGACACGAGCTGAGAAATTGCAAACGTCGAGCAATTGCTCAGAGATGAAAAGTGCCAGCACTGGAAGCTGTTGCTAGCCAGCACCCTTCCTTGGAAGCGCTTTTGTAGGCCTAAGAACAGTGGGGCTCTGGGCTTCTCTAGCCACCTAATCTTCTGCTCATCCTCTCGCGCACTCTAAAGAGAGCTCAGGTGAGAAATTGCAAACGTCGAGCAATTGCTCAGAGATGAAAAGTGCCAGCACTGAAAGCTGTTGCTAGCCAGCACCCTTCCTTGGAAGCGCTTTCACAGGCGCAGTAACACTGGGGCTTTGCGCTTCTCTAGCCACCAAACGTCACGGTCCTTCTCTTTCCGTCTCGTAGACACGAGCTGAGAAATTGCAAACGTCGAGCAATTGCTCAGAGATGAAAAGTGCCAGCACTGGAAGCTGTTGCTAGCCAGCACCCTTCCTTGGAAGCGCTTTTGTAGGCCTAAGAACACTGGGGCTCTGGGCTTCTCTAGCCACCTCATCTTCTGCTCATCCTCTCGCGCACTCTAAAGAGAGCTCAGGTGAGAAATTGCAAACGTCGAGCAATTGCTCAGAGATGAAAAGTGCCAGCACTGAAAGCTGTTGCTAGCCAGCACCCTTCCTTGGAAGCGCTTTCACAGGCGCAGCAACACTGGGGCTTTGCGCTTCTCTAGCCACCAAACGTCACTGTCATTCTCTTTCCGTCTCCTAGACACGAGCTGAGAAATTGCAAACGTCGAGCAATTGCTCAGAGATGAAAAGTGCCAGCACTGAAAGCTGTTGCTAGCCAGCACCCTTCCTTGGAAGCGCTTTTGTAGGCCTAAGAACACTGGGGCTCTGGGCTTCTTTAGCCACCTCATCTTCTGCTCATCCTCTCGTGCACTCTAAAGAGAGCTCAGATGAGAAATTGCAAACGTCGAGCAATTGCTCAGAGATGAAAAGTGCCAGCACTGAAAGCTGTTGCTAGCCAGCACCCTTCCTTGGAAGCGCTTTCACAGGCGCAGTAACACTGGGGCTTTGCGCTTCTCTAGCCACCAAACGTCACGGTCCTTCTCTTTCCGTCTCGTAGACACGAGCTGAGAAATTGCAAACGTCGAGCAATTGCTCAGAGATGAAAAGTGCCAGCACTGAAAGCTGTTGCTAGCCAGCCCCCTTCCTTGGAAGCGCTTTTGTAGGCCTAAGAACACTGGGGCTCTGGGCTTCTCTAGCCACCTCATCTTCTGCTCATCCTCTCGCGCACTCTAAAGAGAGCTCAGGTGAGAAATTGCAAACGTCGAACAATTGCTCAGAGATGAAAAGTGCCAGCACTGAAAGCTCTTGCTAGCCAGCACCCTTCCTTGGAAGCGCTTTTGTAGGCCTAAGAACACTGGGGCTCTGGGCTTCTCTAGCCACCTCATCTTCTGCTCATCCTCTCGCGCACTCTAAAGAGAGCTCAGGTGAGAAATTGCAAACGTCGAGCAATTGCTCAGAGATGAAAAGTGCCAGCACTGGAAGCTGTTGCTAGCCAGCACCCTTCCTTGGAAGCGCTTTCACAGGCACAGTAACACTGGGGCTTTGCGCTTCTCTACCCACCAAACGTCACGGTCCTTCTCTTTCCGTCTCGTAGACACGAGCTGAGAAATTGCAAACGTCGAGCAATTGCTCAGAGATGAAAAGTGCCAGCACTGGAAGCTGTTGCTAGCCAGCACCCTTCCTTGGAAGCGCTTTTGTAGGCCTAAGAACACTGGGGCTCTGGGCTTCTCTAGCCACCTAATCTTCTGCTCATCCTCTCGCGCACTCTAAAGAGAGCTCAGGTGAGAAATTGCAAACGTCGAGCAATTGCTCAGAGATGAAAAGTGCCAGCACTGAAAGCTGTTGCTAGCCAGCACCCTTCCTTGGAAGCGCTTTCACAGGCACAGCAACACTGGGGCTTTGCGCTTCTCTACCCACCAAACGTCACTGTCATTCTCTTTCCGTCTCCTAGACACGAGCTGAGAAATTGCAAACGTCGAGCAATTGCTCAGAGATGAAAAGTGCCAGCACTGAAAGCTGTTGCTAGCCAGCACCCTTCCTTGGAAGCGCTTTTGTAGGCCTAAGAACACTGGGGCTCTGGGCTTCTTTAGCCACCTCATCTTCTGCTCATCCTCTCGTGCACTCTAAAGAGAGCTCAGATGAGAAATTGCAAACGTCGAGCAATTGCTCAGAGATGAAAAGTGCCAGCACTGAAAGCTGTTGCTAGCCAGCACCCTTCCTTGGAAGCGCTTTCACAGGCGCAGTAACACTGGGGCTTTGCGCTTCTCTAGCCACCAAACTTCACGGTCCTTCTCTTTCCGTCTCGTAGACACGAGCTGAGAAATTGCAAACGTCGAGCAATTGCTCAGAGATGAAAAGTGCCAGCACTGGAAGCTGTTGCTAGCCAGCACCCTTCCTTGGAAGCGCTTTTGTAGGCCTAAGAACACTGGGGCTCTGGGCTTCTCTAGCCACCTCATCTTCTGCTCATCCTCTCGCGCACTCTAAAGAGAGCTCAGGTGAGAAATTGCAAAGGTTGAGCAATTGCTCAGAGATGAAAAGTGCCAGCACTGAAAGCTGTTGCTAGCCAGCACCCTTCCTTGGAAGCGCTTTCACAGGCGCAGTAACACTGGGGCTTTGCGCTTCTCTACCCACCAAACGTCACGGTCACTATCTCTCCGTCTCGTAGACACGAGCTGAGAAATTGCAAACGTCGAGCAATTGCTCAGAGATGAAAAGTGCCAGCACTGAAAGCTGTTGCTAGCCAGCCCCCTTCCTTGGAAGCACTTTTGTAGGCCTAAGAACAGTGGGGCTCTGGGCTTCTCTAGCCACCTCATCTTCTGCTCATCCTCTCGCGCACTCTGAAGAGAGCTCAGGTGAGAAATTGCAAACGTCGAGCAATTGCTCAGAGATGAAAAGTGCCAGCACTGAAAGCTGTTGCTAGCCAGCACCCTTCCTTGGAAGCGCTTTCACAGGCGCAGTAACACTGGGGCTTTGCGCTTCTCTACCCACCAAACGTCACGGTCCTTCTCTTTCCGTCTCCTAGACACAAGCTGAGAAATTGCAAACGTCGAGCAATTGCTCAGAGATGAAAAGTGCCAGCACTGGAAGCTGTTGCTAGCCAGCACCCTTCCTTGGAAGCGCTTTTGTAGGCCTAAGAACAGTGGGGCTCTGGGCTTCTCTAGCCACCTCATCTTCTGCTCATCCTCTCGCGCACTCTAAAGAGAGCTCAGGTGAGAAATTGCAAACGTCGAGCAATTGCTCAGAGATGAAAAGTGCCAGCACTGAAAGCTCTTGCTAGCCAGCACCCTTCCTTGGAAGCGCTTTCACAGGCGCAGCAACACTGGGGCTTTGCGCTTCTCTAGCCACCAAACGTCACTGTCATTCTCTTTCCGTCTCCTAGACACGAGCTGAGAAATTGCAAACGTCGAGCAATTGCTCAGAGATGAAAAGTGCCAGCACTGAAAGCTGTTGCTAGCCAGCACCCTTCCTTGGAAGCGCTTTTGTAGGCCTAAGAACACTGGGGCTCTGGGCTTCTTTAGCCACCTCATCTTCTGCTCATCCTCTCGTGCACTCTAAAGAGAGCTCAGATGAGAAATTGCAAACGTCGAGCAATTGCTCAGAGATGAAAAGTGCCAGCACTGAAAGCTGTTGCTAGCCAGCACCCTTCCTTGGAAGCGCTTTCACAGGCGCAGTAACACTGGGGCTTTGCGCTTCTCTAGCCACCAAACTTCACGGTCCTTCTCTTTCCGTCTCGTAGACACGAGCTGAGAAATTGCAAACGTCGAGCAATTGCTCAGAGATGAAAAGTACCAGCACTGGAAGCTGTTGCTAGCCAGCCCCCTTCCTTGGAAGCGCTTTTGTAGGCCTAAGCACACTGGGGCTCTGGGCTTCTCTAGCCACCTCATCTTCTGCTCATCCTCTCGCGCACTCTAAAGAGAGCTCAGGTGAGAAATTGCAAAGGTTGAGCAATTGCTCAGAGATGAAAAGTGCCAGCACTGAAAGCTGTTGCTAGCCAGTACCCTTCCTTGGAAGCGCTTTCACAGGCGCAGCAACACTGGGGCTTTGCGCTTCTCTACCCACCAAACGTCACGGTCACTATCTCTCCGTCTCGTAGACACGAGCTGAGAAATTGCAAACGTCGAGCAATTGCTCAGAGATGAAAAGTGCCAGCACTGAAAGCTGTTGCTAGCCAGCACCCTTCCTTGGAAGCACTTTTGTAGGCCTAAGAACAGTGGGGCTCTGGGCTTCTCTAGCCACCTCATCTTCTGCTCATCCTCTCGCGCACTCTGAAGAGAGCTCAGGTGAGAAATTGCAAACGTCGAGCAATTGCTCAGAGATGAAAAGTGCCAGCACTGAAAGCTGTTGCTAGCCAGCACCCTTCCTTGGAAGCGCTTTCACAGGCGCAGTAACACTGGGGCTTTGCGCTTCTCTAGCCACCAAACGTCACTGTCATTCTCTTTCCGTCTCGTAGACACGAGCTGAGAAATTGCAAACGTCGAGCAATTGCTCAGAGATGAAAAGTGCCAGCACTGAAAGCTGTTGCTAGGCAGCACCCTTCCTTGGAAGCGCTTTTGTAGGCCTAAGAACACTGGGGCTCTGTGTTTCTCTAGCCACCTAATCTTCTGCTCATCCTCTCGCGCACTCTAAAGAGAGCTCAGGTGAGAAATTGCAAACGTCGAGCAATTGCTCAGAGAGGAAAAGTGCCAGCACTGAAAGCTCTTGCTAGCCAGCACCCTTCCTTGGAAGCGCTTTTGTAGGCCTAAGAACACTGGGGCTCTGGGCTTCTCTAGCCACCTCATCTTCTGCTCATCCTCTCGCGCACTCTAAAGAGAGCTCAGGTGAGAAATTGCAAACGTCGAGCAATTGCTCAGAGATGAAAAGTGCCAGCACTGAAAGCTGTTGCTAGCCAGCACCCTTCCTTGGAAGCGCTTTCACAGGCGCAGCAACACTGGGGCTTTGCGCTTCTCTAGCCACCAAACGTCACGGTCCTTCTCTTTCCGTCTCCTAGACACGAGCTGAGAAATTGCAAACGTCGAGCAATTGCTCCGAGAGGAAAAGTGCCAGCACTGAAAGCTGTTGCTAGCCAGCACCCTTCCTTGGAAGCGCTTTTGTAGGCCTAAGAACACTGGGGCTCTAGGCTTCTCTAGCCACCTCATCTTCTGCTCATCCTCTCGCGCACTCTTAAGAGAGCTCAGGTGAGAAATTGCAAACGTCGAGCAATTGCTCAGAGATGAAAAGTGCCAGCACTGGAAGCTGTTGCTAGCCAGCACCCTTCCTTGGAAGCGCTTTCACAGGCGCAGCAACACTGGGGCTTTGCGCTTATCTAGCCACCAAACGTCACGGTCCTTCTCTTTCCGTCTCGTAGACACGAGCTGAGAAATTGCAAACGTCGATCAATTGCTCAGAGAGGAAAAGTGCCAGCACTGAAAGCTGTTGCTAGCCAGCCCCCTTCCTTGGAAGCGCTTTTGTAGGCCTAAGAACAGTGGGGCTCTGGGCTTCTCTAGCCACCTCATCTTCTGCTCATCCTCTCGCGCACTCTAAAGAGAGCTCAGGTGAGAAATTGCAAAGGTTGAGCAATTGCTCAGAGATGAAAAGTGCCAGCACTGAAAGCTGTTGCTAGCCAGCACCCTTCCTTGGAAGCGCTTTCACAGGCGCAGCAACACTGGGGCTTTGCGCTTCTCTACCCACCAAACGTCACGGTCACTATCTCTCCGTCTCGTAGACACGAGCTGAGAAATTGCAAACGTCGAGCAATTGCTCAGAGATGAAAAGTGCCAGCACTGAAAGCTGTTGCTAGCCAGCACCCTTCCTTGGAAGCACTTTTGTAGGCCTAAGAACAGTGGGGCTCTGGGCTTCTCTAGCCACCTCATCTTCTGCTCATCCTCTCGCGCACTCTGAAGAGAGCTCAGGTGAGAAATTGCAAACGTCGAGCAATTGCTCAGAGATGAAAAGTGCCAGCACTGAAAGCTGTTGCTAGCCAGCACCCTTCCTTGGAAGCGCTTTCACAGGCGCAGTAACACTGGGGCTTTGCGCTTCTCTAGCCACCAAACGTCACGGTCCTTCTCTTTCCGTCTCGTAGACACGAGCTGAGAAATTGCAAACGTCGAGCAATTGCTCAGAGATGAAAAGTGCCAGCACTGAAAGCTGTTGCTAGCCAGCACCCTTCCTTGGAAGCGCTTTTGTAGGACTAAGAACACTGGGGCTCTGGGCTTCTCTAGCCACCTCATCTTCTGCTCATCCTCTCGCGCACTCTAAAGAGAGCTCAGGTGAGAAATTGCAAACGTCGAGCAATTGCTCAGAGAGGAAAAGTGCCAGCACTGAAAGCTCTTGCTAGCCAGCACCCTTCCTTGGAAGCGCTTTTGTAGGCCTAAGAAGACTGGGGCTCTGGGCTTCTCTAGCCACCTCATCTTCTGCTCATCCTCTCGCGCACTCTAAAGAGAGCTCAGGTGAGAAATTGCAAACGTCGAGCAATTGCTCAGAGATGAAAAGTGCCAGCACTGAAAGCTGTTGCTAGCCAGCACCCTTCCTTGGAAGCGCTTTCACAGGCGCAGCAACACTGGGGCTTTGCGCTTCTCTAGCCACCAAACGTCACGGTCCTTCTCTTTCCGTCTCGTAGACACGAGCTGAGAAATTGCAAACGTCGAGCAATTGCTCCGAGATGAAAAGTGCCAGCACTGAAAGCTGTTGCTAGCCAGCACCCTTCCTTGGAAGCGCTTTTGTAGGCCTAAGAACACTGGGGCTCTAGGCTTCTCTAGCCACCTCATCTTCTGCTCATCCTCTCGCGCACTCTTAAGAGAGCTCAGGTGAGAAATTGCAAACGTCGAGCAATTGCTCAGAGATGAAAAGTGCCAGCACTGGAAGCTGTTGCTAGCCAGCACCCTTCCTTGGAAGCGCTTTCACAGGCGCAGCAACACTGGGGCTTTGCGCTTCTCTAGCCACCAAACGTCACGGTCCTTCTCTTTCCGTCTCGTAGACACGAGCTGAGAAATTGCAAACGTCGATCAATTGCTCAGAGAGGAAAAGTGCCAGCACTGAAAGCTGTTGCTAGCCAGCCCCCTTCCTTGGAAGCGCTTTTGTAGGCCTAAGAACAGTGGGGCTCTGGGCTTCTCTAGCCACCTCATCTTCTGCTCATCCTCTCGCGCACTCTAAAGAGAGCTCAGGTGAGAAATTGCAAACGTCGAGCAATTGCTCAGAGATGAAAAGTGCCAGCACTGAAAGCTGTTGCTAGCCAGCACCCTTCCTTGGAAGCGCTTTCACAGGCGCAGTAACACTGGGGCTTTGCGCTTCTCTAGCCACCAAACGTCACGGTCCTTCTCTTTCCGTCTCGTAGACACAAGCTGAGAAATTGCAAACGTTGAGCAATTGCTCAGAGATGAAAAGTGCCAGCACTGGAAGCTGTTGCTAGCCAGCACCCTTCCTTGGAAGCGCTTTTGTAGGCCTAAGAACACTGGGGCTCTGGGCTTCTCTAGCCACCTCATCTTCTGCTCATCCTCTCGCGCACTCTAAAGAGAGCTCAGGTGAGAAATTGCAAACGTCGAGCCATTGCTCAGAGATGAAAAGTGCCAGCACTGAAAGCTGTTGCTAGCCAGCACCCTTCCTTGGAAGCGCTTTCACAGGCGCAGCAACACTGGGGCTTTGCGCTTCTCTACCCACCAAACGTCACGGTCCTTCTCTTTCCGTCTCGTAGACACGAGCTGAGAAATTGCAAACGTCGAGCAATTGCTCAGAGATGAAAAGTGCCAGCACTGAAAGCTGTTGCTAGCCAGCACCCTTCCTTGGAAGCGCTTTCACAGGCACAGTAACACTGGGGCTTTGCGCTTCTCTAGCCACCAAAAGTCACGGTCACTATCTCTCCGTCTCGTAGACACGAGCTGAGAAATTGCAAACGTCGAGCAATTGCTCAGAGAGGAAAAGTGCCAGCACTGAAAGCTGTTGCTTGCCAGCACCCTTCCTTGGAAGCGCTTTTGTAGGCCTAAGAACACTGGGGCTCTGGGCTTCTCTAGCCACCTCATCTTCTGCTCATCCTCTCGCGCACTCTAAAGAGAGCTCAGGTGAGAAATTGCAAAGGTTGAGCAATTGCTCAGAGATGAAAAGTGCCAGCACTGGAAGCTGTTGCTAGCCAGCACCCTTCCTTGGAAGCGCTTTCACAGGCGCAGCAACACTGGGGCTTTGCGCTTCTCTACCCACCAAACGTCACGGTCACTATCTCTCCGTCTCGTAGACACGAGCTGAGAAATTGCAAACGTCGAGCAATTGCTCAGAGATGAAAAGTGCCAGCACTGAAAGCTGTTGCTAGCCAGCCCCCTTCCTTGGAAGCGCTTTTGTAGGCCTAAGCACACTGGGGCTCTGGGCTTCTCTAGCCACCTCATCTTCTGCTCATCCTCTCGCGCACTCTGAAGAGAGCTCAGGTGAGAAATTGCAAACGTCGAGCAATTGCTCAGAGATGAAAAGTGCCAGCACTGAAAGCTGTTGCTAGCCAGCACCCTTCCTTGGAAGCGCTTTCACAGGCGCAGTAACACTGGGGCTTTGCGCTTCTCTAGCCACCAAACGTCACGGTCCTTCTCTTTCCGTCTCGTAGACACGAGCTGAGAAATTGCAAACGTCGAGCAATTGCTCAGAGATGAAAAGTGCCAGCACTGGAAGCTGTTGCTAGCCAGCACCCTTCCTTGGAAGCGCTTTCACAGGCGCAGTAACACTGGGGCTTTGCGCTTCTCTAGCCACCAAACGTCACGGTCATTCTCTTTCCGTCTCGTAGACACAAGCTGAGAAATTGCAAACGTCGAGCAATTGCTCAGAGATGAAAAGTGCCAGCACTGAAAGCTCTTGCTAGCCAGCACCCTTCCTTGGAAGCGCTTTTGTAGGCCTAAGAACACTGGGGCTCTGGGCTTCTCTAGCCACCTCATCTTCTGCTCATCCTCTTGCGCACTCTAAAGAGAGCTCAGGTGAGAAATTGCAAACGTCCAGCAATTGCTCAGAGATGAAAAGTGCCAGCACTGAAAGCTGTTGCTAGCCAGCACCCTTCCTTGGAAGCGCTTTCACAGGCGCTGTAACACTGGGGCTTTGCGCTTCTCTAGCCACCAAACGTCACGGTCCTTCTCTTTCCGTCTCGTAGACACGAGCTGAGAAATTGCAAACGTCGAGCAATTGCTCAGAGATGAAAAGTGCCAGCACTGAAAGCTGTTGCTAGCCAGCCCCCTTCCTTGGAAGCGCTTTTGTAGTCCTAAGAACACTGGGGCTCTGGGCTTCTCTAGCCACCTCATCTTCTGCTCATCCTCTCGCGCACTCTAAAGAGAGCTCAGGTGAGAAATCGCAAACGTCGAGCAATTGCTCAGAGATGAAAAGTGCCAGCACTGGAAGCTGTTGCTAGCCAGCACCCTTCCTTGGAAGCGCTTTCACAGGCGCAGCAACACTGGGGCTTTGCGCTTCTCTACCCACCAAACGTCACGGTCCTTCTCTTTCCGTCTCGTAGACACGAGTTGAGAAATTGCAAACGTCGAGCAATTGCTCAGCGATGAAAAGTGCCAGCACTGAAAGCTGTTGCTAGCCAGCACCCTTCCTTGGAAGCGCTTTTGTAGGCCTAAGCACACTGGGGCTCTGGGCTTCTCTAGCCATCTCATCTTCTGCTCATCCTCTCGCGCACTCTAAAGAGAGCTCAGGTGAGAAATTGCAAACGTCGAGCAATTGCTCAGAGATGAAAAGTGCCAGCACTGAAAGCTGTTGCTAGCCAGCCCCCTTCCTTGGAAGCGCTTTTGTAGGCCTAAGAAGACTGGGGCTCTGGGCTTCTCTAGCCACCTCATCTTCTGCTCATCCTCTCGCGCACTCTGAAGAGAGCTCAGGTGAGAAATTGCAAACGTCGAGCAATTGCTCAGAGATGAAAAGTGCCAGCACTGAAAGCTGTTGCTAGCCAGCACCCTTCCTTGGAAGCGCTTTCACAGGCGCAGTAACACTGGGGCTTTGCGCTTCTCTAGCCACCAAACGTCACGGTCCTTCTCTTTCCGTCTCGTAGACACGAGCTGAGAAATTGCAAACGTCGAGCAATTGCTCAGAGATGAAAAGTGCCAGCACTGGAAGCTGTTGCTAGCCAGCACCCTTCCTTGGAAGCGCTTTTGTAGGCCTAAGAACACTGGGGCTCTGGGCTTCTCTAGCCACCTAATCTTCTGCTCATCCTCTCGCGCACTCTAAAGAGAGCTCAGGTGAGAAATTGCAAACGTCGAGCAATTGCTCAGAGATGAAAAGTGCCAGCACTGAAAGCTGTTGCTAGCCAGCACCCTTCCTTGGAAGCGCTTTTGTAGGCCTAAGAACACTGGGGCTCTGGGCTTCTCTAGCCACCTCATCTTCTGCTCATCCTCTTGCGCACTCTAAAGAGAGCTCAGGTGAGAAATTGCAAACGTCGAGCAATTGCTCAGAGATGAAAAGTGCCAGCACTGAAAGCTGTTGCTAGCCAGCACCCTTCCTTGGAAGCGCTTTCACAGGCGCAGCAACACTGGGGCTTTGCGCTTCTCTAGCCACCAAACGTCACGGTCATTCTCTTTCCGTCTCCTAGACACGAGCTGAGAAATTGCAAACGTCGAGCAATTGCTCAGAGATGAAAAGTGCCAGCACTGAAAGCTGTTGCTAGCCAGCCCCCTTCCTTGGAAGCGCTTTTGTAGTCCTAAGAACACTGGGGCTCTGGGCTTCTCTAGCCACCTCATCTTCTGCTCATCCTCTCGCGCACTCTAAAGAGAGCTCAGGGGAGAAATTGCAAACGTCGAGCAATTGCTCAGAGATGAAAAGTGCCAGCACTGGAAGCTGTTGCTAGCCAGCACCCTTCCTTGGAAGCGCTTTCACAGGCGCAGCAACACTGGGGCTTTGCGCTTCTCTAGCCACCAAACGTCACGGTCCTTCTCTTTCCGTCTCGTAGACACGAGCTGAGAAATTGCAAACGTCGATCAATTGCTCAGAGAGGAAAAGTGCCAGCACTGAAAGCTGTTGCTAGCCAGCCCCCTTCCTTGGAAGCGCTTTTGTAGGCCTAAGAAGACTGGGGCTCTGGGCTTCTCTAGCCACCTCATCTTCTGCTCATCCTCTCGCGCACTCTAAAGAGAGCTCAGGTGAGAAATTGCAAACGTCGAGCAATTGCTCAGAGATGAAAAGTGCCAGCACTGAAAGCTGTTGCTAGCCAGCACCCTTCCTTGGAAGCGCTTTCACAGGCGCAGTAACACTGGGGCTTTGCGCTTCTCTAGCCACCAAACGTCACGTTCACTATCTCTCCGTCTCGTAGACACGAGCTGAGAAATTGCAAACGTCGAGCAATTGCTCAGAGATGAAAAGTGCCAGCACTGAAAGCTGTTGCTAGCCAGCCCCCTTCCTTGGAAGCGCTTTTGTAGGCCTAAGAACACTGGGGCTCTGAGCTTCTTTAGCCACCTCATCTTCTGCTCATCCTCTCGCGCACTCTAAAGAGAGCTCAGGTGAGAAATTGCAAACGTCGAGCAATTGCTCAGAGATGAAAAGTGCCAGCACTGAAAGCTCTTGCTAGCCAGCACCCTTCCTTGGAAGCGCTTTCACAGGCGCAGTAACACTGGGGCTTTGCGCTTCTCTACCCACCAAACGTCACGGTCCTTCTCTTTCCGTCTCGTAGACACAAGCTGAGAAATTGCAAACGTCGAGCAATTGCTCAGAGATGAAAAGTGCCAGCACTGGAAGCTGTTGCTAGCCAGCACCCTTCCTTGGAAGCGCTTTTGTAGGCCTAAGAACACTGGGGCTCTGGGCTTCTCTAGCCACCTAATCTTCTGCTCATCCTCTCGCGCACTCTAAAGAGAGCTCAGGTGAGAAATTGCAAACGTCGAGCAATTGCTCAGAGATGAAAAGTGCCAGCACTGAAAGCTGTTGCTAGCCAGCACCCTTCCTTGGAAGCGCTTTTGTAGGCCTAAGAACACTGGGGCTCTGGGCTTCTCTAGCCACCTCATCTTCTGCTCATCCTCTTGCGCACTCTAAAGAGAGCTCAGGTGAGAAATTGCAAACGTCGAGCAATTGCTCAGAGATGAAAAGTGCCAGCACTGAAAGCTGTTGCTAGCCAGCACCCTTCCTTGGAAGCGCTTTCACAGGCGCAGCAACACTGGGGCTTTGCGCTTCTCTAGCCACCAAACGTCACGGTCATTCTCTTTCCGTCTCCTAGACACGAGCTGAGAAATTGCAAACGTCGAGCAATTGCTCAGAGATGAAAAGTGCCAGCACTGAAAGCTGTTGCTAGCCAGCCCCCTTCCTTGGAAGCGCTTTTGTAGTCCTAAGAACACTGGGGCTCTGGGCTTCTCTAGCCACCTCATCTTCTGCTCATCCTCTCGCGCACTCTAAAGAGAGCTCAGGGGAGAAATTGCAAACGTCGAGCAATTGCTCAGAGATGAAAAGTGCCAGCACTGGAAGCTGTTGCTAGCCAGCACCCTTCCTTGGAAGCGCTTTCACAGGCGCAGCAACACTGGGGCTTTGCGCTTCTCTAGCCACCAAACGTCACGGTCCTTCTCTTTCCGTCTCGTAGACACGAGCTGAGAAATTGCAAACGTCGATCAATTGCTCAGAGAGGAAAAGTGCCAGCACTGAAAGCTGTTGCTAGCCAGCCCCCTTCCTTGGAAGCGCTTTTGTAGGCCTAAGAAGACTGGGGCTCTGGGCTTCTCTAGCCACCTCATCTTCTGCTCATCCTCTCGCGCACTCTAAAGAGAGCTCAGGTGAGAAATTGCAAACGTCGAGCAATTGCTCAGAGATGAAAAGTGCCAGCACTGAAAGCTGTTGCTAGCCAGCACCCTTCCTTGGAAGCGCTTTCACAGGCGCAGTAACACTGGGGCTTTGCGCTTCTCTAGCCACCAAACGTCACGTTCACTATCTCTCCGTCTCGTAGACACGAGCTGAGAAATTGCAAACGTCGAGCAATTGCTCAGAGATGAAAAGTGCCAGCACTGAAAGCTGTTGCTAGCCAGCCCCCTTCCTTGGAAGCGCTTTTGTAGGCCTAAGAACACTGGGGCTCTGAGCTTCTTTAGCCACCTCATCTTCTGCTCATCCTCTCGCGCACTCTAAAGAGAGCTCAGGTGAGAAATTGCAAACGTCGAGCAATTGCTCAGAGATGAAAAGTGCCAGCACTGAAAGCTCTTGCTAGCCAGCACCCTTCCTTGGAAGCGCTTTCACAGGCGCAGTAACACTGGGGCTTTGCGCTTCTCTACCCACCAAACGTCACGGTCCTTCTCTTTCCGTCTCGTAGACACAAGCTGAGAAATTGCAAACGTCGAGCAATTGCTCAGAGATGAAAAGTGCCAGCACTGGAAGCTGTTGCTAGCCAGCCCCCTTCCTTGGAAGCGCTTTTGTAGGCCTAAGAACACTGGGGCTCTGGGCTTCTCTAGCCACCTCATCTTGTGCTCATCCTCTCGCGCACTCTAAAGAGAGCTCAGGTGAGAAATTGCAAACGTCGAGCAATTGCTCAGAGATGAAAAGTGCCAGCACTGAAAGCTGTTGCTAGCCAGCACCCTTCCTTGGAAGCGCTTTCACAGGCGCAGCAACACTGGGGCTTTGCGCTTCTCTAGCCACCAAACGTCACGGTCCTTCTCTTTCCGTCTCGTAGACACGAGCTGAGAAATTGCAAACGTCGAGCAATTGCTCAGAGATGAAAAGTGCCAGCACTGGAAGCTGTTGCTAGCCAGCACCCTTCCTTGGAAGCGCTTTTGTAGGCCTAAGCACACTGGGGCTCTGGGCTTCTCTAGCCACCTCATCTTCTGCTCATCCTCTCGCGCACTCTAAAGAGAGCTCAGGTGAGAAATTGCAAATGTCCAGCAATTGCTCAGAGATGAAAAGTGCCAGCACTGAAAGCTGTTGCTAGCCAGCACCCTTCCTTGGAAGCGCTTTCACAGGCGCAGTAACACTGGGGCTTTGCGCTTCTCTACCCACCAAACGTCACGTTCACTATCTCTCCGTCTCGTAGACACGAGCTGAGAAATTGCAAACGTCGAGCAATTGCTCAGAGATGAAAAGTGCCAGCACTGAAAGCTGTTGCTAGCCAGCACCCTTCCTTGGAAGCGCTTTTGTAGGCCTAAGAACACTGGGGCTCTGAGCTTCTTTAGCCACCTCATCTTCTGCTCATCCTCTCGCGCACTCTAAAGAGAGCTCAGGTGAGAAATTGCAAACGTCGAGCAATTGCTCAGAGATGAAAAGTGCCAGCACTGAAAGCTGTTGCTAGCCAGCACCCTTCCTTGGAAGCGCTTTCACAGGCGCAGTAACACTGGGGCTTTGCGCTTCTCTACCCACCAAACATCACGGTCCTTCTCTTTCCGTCTCGTAGACACAAGCTGAGAAATTGCAAACGTCGAGCAATTGCTCAGAGATGAAAAGTGCCAGCACTGGAAGCTGTTGCTAGCCAGCACCCTTCCTTGGAAGCGCTTTTGTAGGCCTAAGAACACTGGGGCTCTGGGCTTCTCTAGCCACCTCATCTTCTGCTCATCCTCTCGCGCACTCTAAAGAGAGCTCAGATGAGAAATTGCAAACGTCGAGCAATTGCTCAGAGATGAAAAGTGCCAGCACTGAAAGCTGTTGCTAGCCAGCACCCTTCCTTGGAAGCGCTTTCACAGGCGCAGCAACACTGGGGCTTTGCGCTTCTCTAGCCACCAAACGTCACGGTCCTTCTCTTTCCGTCTCCTAGACACGAGCTGAGAAATTGCAAACGTCGAGCAATTGCTCAGAGATGAAAAGTGCCAGCACTGAAAGCTGTTGCTAGCCAGCCCCCTTCCTTGGAAGCGCTTTTGTAGGCCTAAGAACACTGGGGCTCTGGGCTTCTTTAGCCACCTCATCTTCTGCTCATCCTCTCGCGCACTCTAAAGAGAGCTCAGATGAGAAATTGCAAACGTCGAGCAATTGCTCAGAGATGAAAAGTGCCAGCACTGAAAGCTGTTGCTAGCCAGCACCCTTCCTTGGAAGCGCTTTCACAGGCGCAGTAACACTGGGGCTTTGCGCTTCTCTAGCCACCAAACGTCACGGTCCTTCTCTTTCCGTCTCGTAGACACAAGCTGAGAAATTGCAAACGTCGAGCAATTGCTCAGAGATGAAAAGTGCCAGCACTGGAAGCTGTTGCTAGCCAGCACCCTTCCTTGGAAGCGCTTTTGTAGGCCTAAGAACACTGGGGCTCTGGGCTTCTCTAGCCACCTCATCTTCTGCTCATCCTCTCGCGCACTCTAAAGAGAGCTCAGGTGAGAAATTGCAAACGTCGAGCAATTGCTCAGAGATGAAAAGTGCCAGCACTGAAAGCTGTTGCTAGCCAGCACCCTTCCTTGGAAGCGCTTTCACAGGCGCAGTAACACTGGGGCTTTGCGCTTCTCTACCCACCAAACGTCACGGTCACTATCTCTCCGTCTCGTAGACACGAGCTGAGAAATTGCAAACGTCGAGCAATTGCTCAGAGATGAAAAGTGCCAGCACTGAAAGCTGTTGCTAGCCAGCACCCTTCCTTGGAAGCGCTTTTGTAGGCCTAAGCACACTGGGGCTCTGAGCTTCTCTAGCCACCTCATCTTCTGCTCATCCTCTCGCGCACTCTAAAGAGAGCTCAGGTGAGAAATTGCAAACGTCGAGCAATTGCTCAGAGATGAAAAGTGCCAGCACTGAAAGCTGTTGCTAGCCAGCACCCTTCCTTGGAAGCGCTTTCACAGGCGCAGTAACACTGGGGCTTTGCGCTTCTCTACCCACCAAACGTCACGGTCCTTCTCTTTCCGTCTCGTAGACACAAGCTGAGAAATTGCAAACGTCGAGCAATTGCTCAGAGATGAAAAGTGCCAGCACTGGAAGCTGTTGCTAGCCAGCCCCCTTCCTTGGAAGCGCTTTTGTAGGCCTAAGAACACTGGGGCTCTGGGCTTCTCTAGCCACCTAATCTTCTGCTCATCCTCTCGCGCACTCTAAAGAGAGCTCAGGTGACAAATTGCAAACGTCGAGCAATTGCTCAGAGATGAAAAGTGCCAGCACTGAAAGCTGTTGCTAGCCAGCACCCTTCCTTGGAAGCGCTTTCACAGGCGCAGCAACACTGGGGCTTTGCGCTTCTCTAGCCACCAAACGTCACGGTCATTCTCTTTCCGTCTCCTAGACACGAGCTGAGAAATTGCAAACGTCGAGCAATTGCTCAGAGATGAAAAGTGCCAGCACTGAAAGCTGTTGCTAGCCAGCACCCTTCCTTGGAAGCGCTTTTGTAGGCCTAAGAACACTGGGGCTCTGGGCTTCTTTAGCCACCTCATCTTCTGCTCATCCTCTCGCGCACTCTAAAGAGAGCTCAGATGAGAAATTGCAAACGTCGAGCAATTGCTCAGAGATGAAAAGTGCCAGCACTGAAAGCTGTTGCTAGCCAGCACCCTTCCTTGGAAGCGCTTACACAGGCGCAGTAACACTGGGGCTTTGCGCTTCTCTAGCCACCAAACGTCACGGTCCTTCTCTTTCCGTCTCGTAGACACAAGCTGAGAAATTGCAAACGTCGATCAATTGCTCAGAGATGAAAAGTGCCAGCACTGGAAGCTGTTGCTAGCCAGCACCCTTCCTTGGAAGCGCTTTTGTAGGCCTAAGAACAGTGGGGCTCTGGGCTTCTCTAGCCACCTCATCTTCTGCTCATCCTCTCGCGCACTCTAAAGAGAGCTCAGGTGAGAAATTGCAAACGTCGAGCAATTGCTCAGAGATGAAAAGTGCCAGCACTGAAAGCTGTTGCTAGCCAGCACCCTTCCTTGGAAGCGCTTTCACAGGCGCAGTAACACTGGGGCTTTGCGCTTCTCTACCCACCAAACGTCACGGTCACTATCTCTCCGTCTCGTAGACACGAGCTGAGAAATTGCAAACGTCAAGCAATTGCTCAGAGATGAAAAGTGCCAGCACTGAAAGCTGTTGCTAGCCAGCACCCTTCCTTGGAAGCGCTTTTGTAGGCCTAAGCACACTGGGGCTCTGAGCTTCTCTAGCCACCTCATCTTCTGCTCATCCTCTCGCGCACTCTAAAGAGAGCTCAGGTGAGAAATTGCAAACGTCGAGCAATTGCTCAGAGATGAAAAGTGCCAGCACTGAAAGCTGTTGCTAGCCAGCACCCTTCCTTGGAAGCGCTTTCACAGGCGCAGTAACACTGGGGCTTTGCGCTTCTCTACCCACCAAACGTCACGGTCCTTCTCTTTCCGTCTCGTAGACACAAGCTGAGAAATTGCAAACGTCGAGCAATTGCTCAGAGATGAAAAGTGCCAGCACTGGAAGCTGTTGCTAGCCAGCACCCTTCCTTGGAAGCGCTTTTGTAGGCCTAAGAACACTGGGGCTCTGGGCTTCTCTAGCCACCTAATCTTCTGCTCATCCTCTCGCGCACTCTAAAGAGAGCTCAGGTGACAAATTGCAAACGTCGAGCAATTGCTCAGAGATGAAAAGTGCCAGCACTGAAAGCTGTTGCTAGCCAGCACCCTTCCTTGGAAGCGCTTTCACAGGCGCAGCAACACTGGGGCTTTGCGCTTCTCTAGCCACCAAACGTCACGGTCATTCTCTTTCCGTCTCCTAGACACGAGCTGAGAAATTGCAAACGTCGAGCAATTGCTCAGAGATGAAAAGTGCCAGCACTGAAAGCTGTTGCTAGCCAGCACCCTTCCTTGGAAGCGCTTTTGTAGGCCTAAGAACACTGGGGCTCTGGGCTTCTTTAGCCACCTCATCTTCTGCTCATCCTCTCGCGCACTCTAAAGAGAGCTCAGATGAGAAATTGCAAACGTCGAGCAATTGCTCAGAGATGAAAAGTGCCAGCACTGAAAGCTGTTGCTAGCCAGCACCCTTCCTTGGAAGCGCTTACACAGGCGCAGTAACACTGGGGCTTTGCGCTTCTCTAGCCACCAAACGTCACGGTCCTTCTCTTTCCGTCTCGTAGACACAAGCTGAGAAATTGCAAACGTCGATCAATTGCTCAGAGATGAAAAGTGCCAGCACTGGAAGCTGTTGCTAGCCAGCACCCTTCCTTGGAAGCGCTTTTGTAGGCCTAAGAACAGTGGGGCTCTGGGCTTCTCTAGCCACCTCATCTTCTGCTCATCCTCTCGCGCACTCTAAAGAGAGCTCAGGTGAGAAATTGCAAACGTCGAGCAATTGCTCAGAGATGAAAAGTGCCAGCACTGAAAGCTGTTGCTAGCCAGCACCCTTCCTTGGAAGCGCTTTCACAGGCGCAGCAACACTGGGGCTTTGCGCTTCTCTAGCCACCAAACGTCACGGTCATTCTCTTTCCGTCTCCTAGACACGAGCTGAGAAATTGCAAACGTCGAGCAATTGCTCAGAGATGAAAAGTGCCAGCACTGAAAGCTGTTGCTAGCCAGCACCCTTCCTTGGAAGCGCTTTTGTAGGCCTAAGAACACTGGGGCTCTGGGCTTCTTTAGCCACCTCATCTTCTGCTCATCCTCTCGCGCACTCTAAAGAGAGCTCAGATGAGAAATTGCAAACGTCGAGCAATTGCTCAGAGATGAAAAGTGCCAGCACTGAAAGCTGTTGCTAGCCAGCACCCTTTCTTGGAAGCGCTTACACAGGCGCAGTAACACTGGGGCTTTGCGCTTCTCTAGCCACCAAACGTCACGGTCCTTCTCTTTCCGTCTCGTAGACACAAGCTGAGAAATTGCAAACGTCGAGCAATTGCTCAGAGATGAAAAGTGCCAGCACTGGAAGCTGTTGCTAGCCAGCACCCTTCCTTGGAAGCGCTTTTGTAGGCCTAAGAACAGTGGGGCTCTGGGCTTCTCTAGCCACCTCATCTTCTGCTCATCCTCTCGCGCACTCTAAAGAGAGCTCAGGTGAGAAATTGCAAACGTCGAGCAATTGCTCAGAGATGAAAAGTGCCAGCACTGAAAGCTGTTGCTAGCCAGCACCCTTCCTTGGAAGCGCTTTCACAGGCGCAGCAACACTGGGGCTTTGCGCTTCTCTACACACCAAACGTCACGGTCCTTCTCTTTCCGTCTCGTAGACACGAGCTGAGAAATTGCAAACGTCGAGCAATTGCTCAGAGATGAAAAGTGCCAGCACTGAAAGCTGTTGCTAGCCAGCACCCTTCCTTGGAAGCGCTTTCACAGGCACAGTAACACTGGGGCTTTGCGCTTCTCTAGCCACCAAAAGTCACGGTCACTATCTCTCCGTCTCGTAGACACGAGCTGAGAAATTGCAAACGTCGAGCAATTGCTCAGAGAGGAAAAGTGCCAGCACTGAAAGCTGTTGCTTGCCAGCACCCTTCCTTGGAAGCGCTTTTGTAGGCCTAAGAACACTGGGGCTCTGGGCTTCTCTAGCCACCTCATCTTCTGCTCATCCTCTCGCGCACTCTAAAGAGAGCTCAGGTGAGAAATTGCAAAGGTTGAGCAATTGCTCAGAGATGAAAAGTGCCAGCACTGAAAGCTGTTGCTAGCCAGCACCCTTCCTTGGAAGCGCTTTCACAGGCGCAGCAACACTGGGGCTTTGCGCTTCTCTACCCACCAAACGTCACGGTCACTATCTCTCCGTCTCGTAGACACGAGCTGAGAAATTGCAAACGTCGAGCAATTGCTCAGAGATGAAAAGTGCCAGCACTGAAAGCTGTTGCTAGCCAGCCCCCTTCCTTGGAAGCGCTTTTGTAGGCCTAAGAACACTGGGGCTCTGGGCTTCTCTAGCCACCTCATCTTCTGCTCATCCTCTCGCGCACTCTAAAGAGAGCTCAGGTGAGAAATTGCAAACGTCGAGCAATTGCTCAGAGATGAAAAGTGCCAGCACTGAAAGCTGTTGCTAGCCAGCACCCTTCCTTGGAAGCGCTTTCACAGGCGCAGTAACACTGGGGCTTTGCGCTTCTCTAGCCACCAAACGTCACGGTCCTTCTCTTTCCGTCTCGTAGACACGAGCTGAGAAATTGCAAACGTCGAGCAATTGCTCAGAGATGAAAAGTGCCAGCACTGGAAGCTGTTGCTAGCCAGCACCCTTCCTTGGAAGCGCTTTTGTAGGCCTAAGAACACTGGGGCTCTGGGCTTCTCTAGCCACCTAATCTTCTGCTCATCCTCTCGCGCACTCTAAAGAGAGCTCAGGTGAGAAATTGCAAACGTCGAGCAATTGCTCAGAGATGAAAAGTGCCAGCACTGAAAGCTCTTGCTAGCCAGCACCCTTCCTTGGAAGCGCTTTTGTAGGCCTAAGAACACTGGGGCTCTGGGCTTCTCTAGCCACCTCATCTTCTGCTCATCCTCTTGCGCACTCTAAAGAGAGCTCAGGTGAGAAATTGCAAACGTCGAGCAATTGCTCAGAGATGAAAAGTGCCAGCACTGAAAGCTGTTGCTAGCCAGCACCCTTCCTTGGAAGCGCTTTCACAGGCGCAGCAACACTGGGGCTTTGCGCTTCTCTAGCCACCAAACGTCACGGTCCTTCTCTTTCCGTCTCGTAGACACGAGCTGAGAAATTGCAAACGTCGAGCAATTGCTCAGAGAGGAAAAGTGCCAGCACTGAAAGCTGTTGCTAGCCAGCCCCCTTCCTTGGAAGCGCTTTTGTAGGCCTAAGAACACTGGGGCTCTGGGCTTCTCTAGCCACCTCATCTTCTGCTCATCCTCTCGCGCACTCTAAAGAGAGCTCAGGTGAGAAATTGCAAACGTCGAGCAATTGCTCAGAGATGAAAAGTGCCAGCACTGAAAGCTGTTGCTAGCCAGCACCCTTCCTTGGAAGCGCTTTCACAGGCGCAGTAACACTGGGGCTTTGCGCTTCTCTACCCACCAAACGTCACGTTCACTATCTCTCCGTCTCGTAGACACGAGCTGAGAAATTGCAAACGTCGAGCAATTGCTCAGAGATGAAAAGTGCCAGCACTGAAAGCTGTTGCTAGCCAGCCCCCTTCCTTGGAAGCGCTTTTGTAGGCCTAAGAACACTGGGGCTCTGGGCTTCTCTAGCCACCTCATCTTCTGCTCATCCTCTCGCGCACTCTAAAGAGAGCTCAGGTGAGAAATTGCAAACGTCGAGCAATTGCTCAGAGATGAAAAGTGCCAGCACTGAAAGCTGTTGCTAGCCAGCACCCTTCCTTGGAAGCGCTTTTGTAGGCCTAAGAACACTGGGGCTCTGGGCTTCTCTAGCCACCTCATCTTCTGCTCATCCTCTCGCGCACTCTAAAGAGAGCTCAGGTGAGAAATTGCAAACGTCGAGCAATTGCTCAGATATGAAAAGTGCCAGCACTGAAAGCTGTTGCTAGCCAGCACCCTTCCTTGGAAGCGCTTTCACAGGCGCTGTAACACTGGGGCTTTGCGCTTCTCTAGCCACCAAACGTCACGGTCCTTCTCTTTCCGTCTCCTAGACACGAGCTGAGAAATTGCAAACGTCGAGCAATTGCTCAGAGATGAAAAGTGCCAGCACTGGAAGCTGTTGCTAGCCAGCACCCTTCCTTGGAAGCGCTTTCACAGGCGCAGCAACACTGGGGCTTTGCGCTTCTCTAGCCACCAAACGTCACGGTCCTTCTCTTTCCGTCTCGTAGACACGAGCTGAGAAATTGCAAACGTCGATCAATTGCTCAGAGAGGAAAAGTGCCAGCACTGAAAGCTGTTGCTAGCCAGCCCCCTTCCTTGGAAGCGCTTTTGTAGGCCTAAGAACACTGGGGCTCTGGGCTTCTCTAGCCACCTCATCTTCTGCTCATCCTCTCGCGCACTCTAAAGAGAGCTCAGGTGAGAAATTGCAAACGTCGAGCAATTGCTCAGAGATGAAAAGTGCCAGCACTGAAAGCTGTTGCTAGCCAGCACCCTTCCTTGGAAGCGCTTTCACAGGCGCAGTAACACTGGGGCTTTGCGCTTCTCTACCCACCAAACGTCACGTTCACTATCTCTCCGTCTCGTAGACACGAGCTGAGAAATTGCAAACGTCGAGCAATTGCTCAGAGATGAAAAGTGCCAGCACTGAAAGCTGTTGCTAGCCAGCCCCCTTCCTTGGAAGCGCTTTTGTAGGCCTAAGAACACTGGGGCTCTGAGCTTCTTTAGCCACCTCATCTTCTGCTCATCCTCTCGCGCACTCTAAAGAGAGCTCAGGTGAGAAATTGCAAACGTCGAGCAATTGCTCAGAGATGAAAAGTGCCAGCACTGAAAGCTGTTGCTAGCCAGCACCCTTCCTTGGAAGCGCTTTCACAGGCGCAGTAACACTGGGGCTTTGCGCTTCTCTAGCCACCAAATGTCACGGTCACTATCTCTCCGTCTCGTAGACACGAGCTGAGAAATTGCAAACGCCGAGTAATTGCTCAGAGATGAAAAGTGCCAGCACTGGAAGCTGTTGCTAGCCAGCACCCTTCCTTGGAAGCGCTTTTGTAGGCCTAAGAACACTGGGGCTCTGGGCTTCTCTAGCCACCTAATCTTCTGCTCATCCTCTCGCGCACTCTAAAGAGAGCTCAGGTGAGAAATTGCAAAGGTTGAGCAATTGCTCAGAGAGGAAAAGTGCCAGCACTGAAAGCTGTTGCTAGCCAGCACCCTTCCTTGGAAGCGCTTTTGTAGGCCTAAGAACACTGGGGCTCTGGGCTTCTCTAGCCACCTCATCTTCTGCTCATCCTCTCGCGCACTCTAAAGACAGCTCAGGTGAGAAATTGCAAACGTCGAGCAATTGCTCAGAGATGAAAAGTGCCAGCACTGAAAGCTGTTGCTAGCCAGCACCCTTCCTTGGAAGCGCTTTCACAGGCGCAGCAACACTGGGGCTTTGCGCTTCTCTACCCACCAAACGTCACGGTCCTTCTCTTTCCGTCTCCTAGACACGAGCTGAGAAATTGCAAACGTCGAGCAATTGCTCAGAGAGGAAAAGTGCCAGCACTGAAAGCTGTTGCTAGCCAGCACCCTTCCTTGGAAGCGCTTTTGTAGGCCTAAGAACACTGGGGCTCTGGGCTTCTCTAGCCACCTCATCTTCTGCTCATCCTCTCGCGCACTCTAAAGAGAGCTCAGGTGAGAAATTGCAAACGTCGAGCAATTGCTCAGAGATGAAAAGTGCCAGCACTGAAAGCTGTTGCTAGCCAGCACCCTTCCTTGGAAGCGCTTTCACAGGCGCAGCAACACTGGGGCTTTGCGCTTCTCTACCCACCAAACGTCACGGTCCTTCTCTTTCCGTCTCCTAGACACGAGCTGAGAAATTGCAAACGTCGAGCAATTGCTCAGAGATGAAAAGTGCCAGCACTGAAAGCTGTTGCTAGCCAGCACCCTTCCTTGGAAGCGCTTTTGTAGGCCTAAGAACAGTGGGGCTCTGGGCTTCTCTAGCCACCTCATCTTCTGCTCATCCTCTCGCGCACTCTGAAGAGAGCTCAGGTGAGAAATTGCAAACGTCGAGCAATTGCTCAGAGAGGAAAAGTGCCAGCACTGAAAGCTGTTGCTAGCCAGCACCCTTCCTTGGAAGCGCTTTCACAGGCGCAGCAACACTGGGGCTTTGCGCTTCTCTAGCCACCAAACGTCACGGTCCTTCTCTTTCCGTGTCGTAGACACGAGCTGAGAAATTGCAAACGTCGAGCAATTGCTCAGAGATGAAAAGTGCCAGCACTGAAAGCTGTTGCTAGCCAGCACCCTTCCTTGGAAGCGCTTTCACAGGCACAGTAACACTGGGGCTTTGCGCTTCTCTAGCCACCAAAAGTCACGGTCACTATCTCTCCGTCTCGTAGACACGAGCTGAGAAATTGCAAACGTCGAGCAATTGCTCAGAGAGGAAAAGTGCCAGCACTGAAAGCTGTTGCTTGCCAGCACCCTTCCTTGGAAGCGCTTTTGTAGGCCTAAGAACACTGGGGCTCTGGGCTTCTCTAGCCACCTCATCTTCTGCTCATCCTCTCGCGCACTCTAAAGAGAGCTCAGGTGAGAAATTGCAAAGGTTGAGCAATTGCTCAGAGATGAAAAGTGCCAGCACTGAAAGCTGTTGCTAGCCAGCACCCTTCCTTGGAAGCGCTTTCACAGGCGCAGCAACACTGGGGCTTTGCGCTTCTCTAGCCACCAAACGTCACGGTCCTTCTCTTTCCGTCTCGTAGACACGAGCTGAGAAATTGCAAACGTCGAGCAATTGCTCAGAGATGAAAAGTGCCAGCACTGAAAGCTGTTGCTAGCCAGCACCCTTCCTTGGAAGCGCTTTTGTAGGCCTAAGAACACTGGGGCTCTGGGCTTCTCTAGCCACCTAATCTTCTGCTCATCCTCTCGCTCACTCTAAAGAGAGCTCAGGTGAGAAATTGCAAATGTCCAGCAATTGCTCAGAGATGAAAAGTGCCAGCACTGAAAGCTGTTGCTAGCCAGCACCCTTCCTTGGAAGCGCTTTCACAGGCGCAGCAACACTGGGGCTTTGCGCTTCTCTAGCCACCAAACGTCACGGTCCTTCTCTTTCCGTCTCGTAGACACGAGCTGAGAAATTGCAAACGTCGAGCAATTGCTCAGCGATGAAAAGTGCCAGCACTGAAAGCTGTTGCTAGCCAGCCCCCTTCCTTGGAAGCGCTTTTGTAGGCCTAAGCACACTGGGGCTCTGGGCTTCTCTAGCCATCTCATCTTCTGCTCATCCTCTCGCGCACTCTAAAGAGAGCTCAGGTGAGAAATTGCAAACGTCGAGCAATTGCTCAGAGATGAAAAGTGCCAGCACTGAAAGCTGTTGCTAGCCAGCACCCTTCCTTGGAAGCGCTTTCACAGGCGCAGTAACACTGGGGCTTTGCGCTTCTCTACCCACCAAACGTCACGGTCACTATCTCTCCGTCTCGTAGACACGAGCTGAGAAATTGCAAACGTCGAGCAATTGCTCAGAGATGAAAAGTGCCAGCACTGAAAGCTGTTGCTAGCCAGCACCCTTCCTTGGAAGCGCTTTTGTAGGCCTAAGAACACTGGGGCTCTGAGCTTCTTTAGCCACCTAATCTTCTGCTCATCCTCTCGCGCACTCTGAAGAGAGCTCAGGTGAGAAATTGCAAACGTCGAGCAATTGCTCAGAGATGAAAAGTGCCAGCACTGAAAGCTGTTGCTAGCCAGCACCCTTCCTTGGAAGCGCTTTCACAGGCGCAGTAACACTGGGGCTTTGCGCTTCTCTACCCACCAAACGTCACGGTCCTTCTCTTTCCGTCTCGTAGACACAAGCTGAGAAATTGCAAACGTCGAGCAATTGCTCAGAGATGAAAAGTGCCAGCACTGGAAGCTGTTGCTAGCCAGCACCCTTCCTTGGAAGCGCTTTTGTAGTCCTAAGAACACTGGGGCTCTGGGCTTCTCTAGCCACCTAATCTTCTGCTCATCCTCTCGCGCACTCTAAAGAGAGCTCAGGTGACAAATTGCAAACGTCCAGCAATTGCTCAGAGATGAAAAGTGCCAGCACTGAAAGCTGTTGCTAGCCAGCACCCTTCCTTGGAAGCGCTTTCACAGGCGCAGCAACACTGGGGCTTTGCGCTTCTCTAGCCACCAAACGTCACGGTCATTCTCTTTCCGTCTCGTAGACACGAGCTGAGAAATTGCAAACGTCGAGCAATTGCTCAGAGATGAAAAGTGCCAGCACTGAAAGCTGTTGCTAGCCAGCACCCTTCCTTGGAAGCGCTTTCACAGGCACAGTAACACTGGGGCTCTGGGCTTCTTTAGCCACCTCATCTTCTGCTCATCCTCTCGCGCACTCTAAAGAGAGCTCAGGTGAGAAATTGCAAACGTCCAGCAATTGCTCAGAGATGAAAAGTGCCAGCACTGAAAGCTGTTGCTAGCCAGCACCCTTCCTTTGAAGCGCTTTCACAGGCGCAGTAACACTGGGGCTTTGCGCTTCTCTACCCACCAAACGTCACGGTCCTTCTCTTTCCGTCTCGTAGAGACGAGCTGAGAAATTGCAAACGTCGAGCAATTGCTCAGAGAGGAAAAGTGCCAGCACTGAAAGCTGTTGCTAGCCAGCACCCTTCCTTGGAAGCGCTTTTGTAGGCCTAAGAACACTGGGGCTCTGGGCTTCTCTAGCCACCTAATCTTCTGCTCATCCTCTCGCTCACTCTAAAGAGAGCTCAGGTGAGAAATTGCAAATGTCCAGCAATTGCTCAGAGATGAAAAGTGCCAGCACTGAAAGCTGTTGCTAGCCAGCACCCTTCCTTGGAAGCGCTTTCACAGGCGCAGTAACACTGGGGCTTTGCGCTTCTCTACCCACCAAACGTCACGGTCCTTCTCTTTCCGTCTCCTAGACACGAGCTGAGAAATTGCAAACGTCGAGCAATTGCTCAGAGATGAAAAGTGCCAGCACTGAAAGCTGTTGCTAGCCAGCACCCTTCCTTGGAAGCGCTTTCACAGGCGCAGCAACACTGGGGCTTTGCGCTTCTCTAGCCACCAAACGTCACGGTCCTTCTCTTTCCGTCTCCTAGACACGAGTTGAGAAATTGCAAACGTCGAGCAATTGCTCAGCGATGAAAAGTGCCAGCACTGAAAGCTGTTGCTAGCCAGCACCCTTCCTTGGAAGCGCTTTTGTAGGCCTAAGCACACTGGGGCTCTGGGCTTCTCTAGCCATCTCATCTTCTGCTCATCCTCTCGCGCACTCTAAAGAGAGCTCAGGTGAGAAATTGCAAACGTCGAGCAATTGCTCAGAGATGAAAAGTGCCAGCACTGAAAGCTGTTGCTAGCCAGCACCCTTCCTTGGAAGCGCTTTCACAGGCGCAGTAACACTGGGGCTTTGCGCTTCTCTACCCACCAAACGTCACGGTCACTATCTCTCCGTCTCGTAGACACGAGCTGAGAAATTGCAAACGTCGAGCAATTGCTCAGAGATGAAAAGTGCCAGCACTGAAAGCTGTTGCTAGCCAGCCCCCTTCCTTGGAAGCGCTTTTGTAGGCCTAAGAACACTGGGGCTCTGGGCTTCTCTAGCCACCTAATCTTCTGCTCATCCTCTCGCGCACTCTAAAGAGAGCTCAGGTGAGAAATTGCAAACGTCGAGCAATTGCTCAGAGATGAAAAGTGCCAGCACTGAAAGCTCTTGCTAACCAGCACCCTTCCTTGGAAGCGCTTTCACAGGCGCAGCAACACTGGGGCTTTGCGCTTCTCTAGCCACCAAACGTCACGGTCCTTCTCTTTCCGTCTCGTAGACACGAGCTGAGAAATTGCAAACGTCGAGCAATTGCTCAGAGATGAAAAGTGCCAGCACTGAAAGCTGTTGCTAGCCAGCACCCTTCCTTGGAAGCGCTTTTGTAGCCCTTAGAACACTGGGGCTCTGGGCTTCTCTAGCCACCTCATCTTCTGCTCATCCTCTCGCGCACTCTAAAGAGAGCTCAGGTGAGAAATTGCAAACGTCGAGCAATTGCTCAGAGATGAAAAGTGCCAGCACTGAAAGCTCTTGCTAGCCAGCACCCTTCCTTGGAAGCGCTTTCACAGGCGCAGTAACACTGGGGCTTTGCGCTTCTCTAGCCACCAAACGTCACGGTCCTTCTCTTTCCGTCTCGTAGACACGAGCTGAGAAATTGCAAACGTCCAGCAATTGCTCAGAGATGAAAAGTGCCAGCACTGAAAGCTGTTGCTAGCCAGCACCCTTCCTTGGAAGCGCTTTTGTAGGCCTAAGAACACTGGGGCTCTGGGCTTCTCTAGCCACCTAATCTTCTGCTCATCCTCTCGCGCACTCTAAAGAGAGCTCAGGTGAGAAATTGCAAACGTCGAGCAATTGCTCAGAGATGAAAAGTGCCAGCACTGAAAGCTGTTGCTAGCCAGCACCCTTCCTTGGAAGCGCTTTCACAGGCGCAGTAACACTGGGGCTTTGCGCTTCTCTAGCCATCAAAAGTCATGGTCACTATCTCTCCGTCTCGTAGACACGAGCTGAGAAATTGCAAACGTCGAGCAATTGCTCAGAGAGGAAAAGTGCCAGCACTGAAAGCTGTTGCTAGCCAGCACCCTTCCTTGGAAGCGCTTTTGTAGGCCTAAGAACACTGGGGCTCTGGGCTTCTTTAGCCACCTAATCTTCTGCTCATCCTCTCGCGCACTCTAAAGAGAGCTCAGGTGAGAAATTGCAAACGTCGAGCAATTGCTCAGAGATGAAAAGTGCCAGCACTGAAAGCTCTTGCTAACCAGCACCCTTCCTTGGAAGCGCTTTCACAGGCGCAGCAACACTGGGGCTTTGCGCTTCTCTACCCACCAAACGTCACGGTCCTTCTCTTTCCGTCTCGTAGACACGAGCTGAGAAATTGCAAACGTCGAGCAATTGCTCAGAGATGAAAAGTGCCAGCACTGAAAGCTGTTGCTAGCCAGCACCCTTCCTTGGAAGCGCTTTTGTAGGCCTAAGAACACTGGGGCTCTGGGCTTCTCTAGCCACCTCATCTTCTGCTCATCCTCTCGCGCACTCTAAAGAGAGCTCAGGTGAGAAATTGCAAACGTCGAGCAATTGCTCAGAGATGAAAAGTGCCAGCACTGAAAGCTGTTGCTAGCCAGCACCCTTCCTTGGAAGCGCTTTCACAGGCGCAGCAACACTGGGGCTTTGCGCTTCTCTACCCACCAAACGTCACGGTCCTTCTCTTTCCGTCTCGTAGACACGAGCTGAGAAATTGCAAACGTCGAGCAATTGCTCAGAGATGAAAAGTGCCAGCACTGGAAGCTGTTGCTAGCCAGCACCCTTCCTTGGAAGCGCTTTTGTAGGCCTAAGAACAGTGGGGCTCTGGGCTTCTTTAGCCACCTCATCTTCTGCTCATCCTCTCGCGCACTCTAAAGAGAGCTCAGGTGACAAATTGCAAACGTCGAGCAATTGCTCAGAGATGAAAAGTGCCAGCACTGAAAGCTGTTGCTAGCCAGCACCCTTCCTTGGAAGCGCTTTCACAGGCGCAGCAACACTGGGGCTTTGCGCTTCTCTACCCACCAAACGTCACGGTCATTCTCTTTCCGTCTCCTAGACACGAGCTGAGAAATTGCAAACGTCGAGCAATTGCTCAGAGATGAAAAGTGCCAGCACTGAAAGCTGTTGCTAGCCAGCCCCCTTCCTTGGAAGCGCTTTTGTAGGCCTAAGAACACTGGGGCTCTGGGCTTCTTTAGCCACCTCATCTTCTGCTCATCCTCTCGCGCACTCTAAAGAGAGCTCAGGGGAGAAATTGCAAACGTCGAGCAATTGCTCAGAGATGAAAAGTGCCAGCACTGAAAGCTGTTGCTAGCCAGCACCCTTCCTTGGAAGCGCTTTCACAGGCGCAGTAACAATGGGGCTTTGCGCTTCTCTAGCCACCAAACTTCACGGTCCTTCTCTTTCCGTCTCGTAGACACAAGCTGAGAAATTGCAAACGTCGAGCAATTGCTCAGAGATGAAAAGTGCCAGCACTGGAAGCTGTTGCTAGCCAGCACCCTTCCTTGGAAGCGCTTTTGTAGGCCTAAGAAGACTGGGGCTCTGGGCTTCTCTAGCCACCTCATCTTCTGCTCATCCTCTCGCGCACTCTAAAGAGAGCTCAGGTGAGAAATTGCAAACGTCGAGCAATTGCTCAGAGATGAAAAGTGCCAGCACTGAAAGCTGTTGCTAGCCAGCACCCTTCCTTGGAAGCGCTTTCACAGGCGCAGCAACACTGGGGCTTTGCGCTTCTCTAGCCACCAAACGTCACGGTCCTTCTCTTTCCGTCTCGTAGACACGAGCTGAGAAATTGCAAACGTCGAGCAATTGCTCAGAGATGAAAAGTGCCAGCACTGAAAGCTGTTGCTAGCCAGCACCCTTCCTTGGAAGCGCTTTCACAGGCACAGTAACACTGGGGCTTTGCGCTTCTCTAGCCACCAAAAGTCACGGTCACTATCTCTCCGTCTCGTAGACACGAGCTGAGAAATTGCAAACGTCGAGCAATTGCTCAGAGAGGAAAAGTGCCAGCACTGAAAGCTGTTGCTTGCCAGCACCCTTCCTTGGAAGCGCTTTTGTAGGCCTAAGAACACTGGGGCTCTGGGCTTCTCTAGCCACCTAATCTTCTGCTCATCCTCTCGCGCACTCTAAAGAGAGCTCAGGTGAGAAATTGCAAATGTTGAGCAATTGCTCAGAGATGAAAAGTGCCAGCACTGAAAGCTGTTGCTAGCCAGCACCCTTCCTTGGAAGCGCTTTCACAGGCGCAGCAACACTGGGGCTTTGCGCTTCTCTACCCACCAAACGTCACGGTCACTATCTCTCCGTCTCGTAGACACGAGCTGAGAAATTGCAAACGTCGATCAATTGCTCAGAGATGAAAAGTGCCAGCACTGAAAGCTGTTGCTAGCCAGCACCCTTCCTTGGAAGCGCTTTCACAGGCGCAGCAACACTGGGGCTTTGCGCTTCTCTAGCCACCAAACGTCACGGTCCTTCTCTTTCCGTCTCGTAGACACGAGCTGAGAAATTGCAAACGTCGAGCAATTGCTCAGAGATGAAAAGTGCCAGCACTGAAAGCTGTTGCTAGCCAGCACCCTTCCTTGGAAGCGCTTTCACAGGCACAGTAACACTGGGGCTTTGCGCTTCTCTAGCCACCAAAAGTCACGGTCACTATCTCTCCGTCTCGTAGACACGAGCTGAGAAATTGCAAACGTCGAGCAATTGCTCAGAGAGGAAAAGTGCCAGCACTGAAAGCTGTTGCTTGCCAGCACCCTTCCTTGGAAGCGCTTTTGTAGGCCTAAGAACACTGGGGCTCTGGGCTTCTCTAGCCACCTAATCTTCTGCTCATCCTCTCGCGCACTCTAAAGAGAGCTCAGGTGAGAAATTGCAAATGTTGAGCAATTGCTCAGAGATGAAAAGTGCCAGCACTGAAAGCTGTTGCTAGCCAGCACCCTTCCTTGGAAGCGCTTTCACAGGCGCAGCAACACTGGGGCTTTGCGCTTCTCTACCCACCAAACGTCACGGTCACTATCTCTCCGTCTCGTAGACACGAGCTGAGAAATTGCAAACGTCGATCAATTGCTCAGAGATGAAAAGTGCCAGCACTGAAAGCTCTTGCTAGCCAGCCCCCTTCCTTGGAAGCGCTTTTGTAGGCCTAAGAACACTGGGGCTCTGGGCTTCTCTAGCCACCTCATCTTCTGCTCATCCTCTCGCGCACTCTAAAGAGAGCTCAGGTGAGAAATTGCAAACGTCGAGCAATTGCTCAGAGATGAAAAGTGCCAGCACTGAAAGCTGTTGCTAGCCAGCAGCCTTCCTTGGAAGCGCTTTCACAGGCGCAGCAACACTGGGGCTTTGCGCTTCTCTACCCACCAAACGTCACGGTCCTTCTCTTTCCGTCTCGTAGACACGAGCTGAGAAATTGCAAACGTCGATCAATTGCTCAGAGATGAAAAGTGCCAGCACTGAAAGCTGTTGCTAGCCAGCACCCTTCCTTGGAAGCGCTTTCACAGGCACAGTAACACTGGGGCTTTGCGCTTCTCTAGCCACCAAACGTCACGGTCACTATCTCTCCGTCTCGTAGACACGAGCTGAGAAATTGCAAACGTCGAGCAATTGCTCAGAGAGGAAAAGTGCCAGCACTGAAAGCTGTTGCTTGCCAGCACCCTTCCTTGGAAGCGCTTTTGTAGGCCTAAGAACACTGGGGCTCTGGGCTTCTCTAGCCACCTCATCTTCTGCTCATCCTCTCGCGCACTCTAAAGAGAGCTCAGGTGAGAAATTGCAAAGGTTGAGCAATTGCTCAGAGATGAAAAGTGCCAGCACTGAAAGCTGTTGCTAGCCAGCACCCTTCCTTGGAAGCGCTTTCACAGGCGCAGCAACACTGGGGCTTTGCGCTTCTCTACCCACCAAACGTCACGGTCACTATCTCTCCGTCTCGTAGACACGAGCTGAGAAATTGCAAACGTCGAGCAATTGCTCAGAGATGAAAAGTGCCAGCACTGAAAGCTGTTGCTAGCCAGCCCCCTTCCTTGGAAGCGCTTTTGTAGGCCTAAGAAGACTGGGGCTCTGGGCTTCTCTAGCCACCTCATCTTCTGCTCATCCTCTCGCGCACTCTAAAGAGAGCTCAGGTGAGAAATTGCAAACGTCGAGCAATTGCTCAGAGATGAAAAGTGCCAGCACTGAAAGCTGTTGCTAGCCAGCACCCTTCCTTGGAAGCGCTTTCACAGGCGCAGTAACACTGGGGCTTTGCGCTTCTCTAGCCACCAAACGTCACGGTCCTTCTCTTTCCGTCTCGTAGACACGAGCTGAGAAATTGCAAACGTCGAGCAATTGCTCAGAGATGAAAAGTGCCAGCACTGGAAGCTGTTGCTAGCCAGCACCCTTCCTTGGAAGCGCTTTTGTAGGCCTAAGAACACTGGGGCTCTGGGCTTCTCTAGCCACCTCATCTTCTGCTCATCCTCTCGCGCACTCTAAAGAGAGCTCAGGTGAGAAATTGCAAACGTCGAGCAATTGCTCAGAGATGAAAAGTGCCAGCACTGAAAGCTCTTGCTAGCCAGCACCCTTCCTTGGAAGCGCTTTTGTAGGCCTAAGAACACTGGGGCTCTGGGCTTCTCTAGCCACCTCATCTTCTGCTCATCCTCTTGCGCACTCTAAAGAGAGCTCAGGTGAGAAATTGCAAACGTCGAGCAATTGCTCAGAGATGAAAAGTGCCAGCACTGGAAGCTGTTGCTAGCCAGCACCCTTCCTTGGAAGCGCTTTCACAGGCGCAGCAACACTGGGGCTTTGCGCTTCTCTAGCCACCAAACGTCACGGTCCTTCTCTTTCCGTCTCGTAGACACGAGCTGAGAAATTGCAAACGTCGATCAATTGCTCAGAGAGGAAAAGTGCCAGCACTGAAAGCTGTTGCTAGCCAGCCCCCTTCCTTGGAAGCGCTTTTGTAGGCCTAAGAACACTGGGGCTCTGGGCTTCTCTAGCCACCTCATCTTCTGCTCATCCTCTCGCGCACTCTAAAGAGAGCTCAGGTGAGAAATTGCAAACGTCGAGCAATTGCTCAGAGATGAAAAGTGCCAGCACTGAAAGCTGTTGCTAGCCAGCACCCTTCCTTGGAAGCGCTTTCACAGGCGCAGTAACACTGGGGCTTTGCGCTTCTCTACCCACCAAACGTCACGTTCACTATCTCTCCGTCTCGTAGACACGAGCTGAGAAATTGCAAACGTCGAGCAATTGCTCAGAGATGAAAAGTGCCAGCACTGAAAGCTGTTGCTAGCCAGCCCCCTTCCTTGGAAGCGCTTTTGTAGGCCTAAGAACACTGGGGCTCTGAGCTTCTTTAGCCACCTCATCTTCTGCTCATCCTCTCGCGCACTCTAAAGAGAGCTCAGGTGAGAAATTGCAAACGTCGAGCAATTGCTCAGAGATGAAAAGTGCCAGCACTGAAAGCTCTTGCTAGCCAGCACCCTTCCTTGGAAGCGCTTTCACAGGCGCAGTAACACTGGGGCTTTGCGCTTCTCTACCCACCAAACGTCACGGTCCTTCTCTTTCCGTCTCGTAGACACAAGCTGAGAAATTGCAAACGTCGAGCAATTGCTCAGAGATGAAAAGTGCCAGCACTGGAAGCTGTTGCTAGCCAGCACCCTTCCTTGGAAGCGCTTTTGTAGGCCTAAGAACACTGGGGCTCTGGGCTTCTCTAGCCACCTCATCTTCTGCTCATCCTCTCGCGCACTCTAAAGAGAGCTCAGGTGAGAAATTGCAAACGTCGAGCAATTGCTCAGAGATGAAAAGTGCCAGCACTGAAAGCTGTTGCTAGCCAGCACCCTTCCTTGGAAGCGCTTTCACAGGCGCAGCAACACTGGGGCTTTGCGCTTCTCTAGCCACCAAACGTCACGGTCCTTCTCTTTCCGTCTCGTAGACACGAGCTGAGAAATTGCAAACGTCGAGCAATTGCTCAGAGATGAAAAGTGCCAGCACTGGAAGCTGTTGCTAGCCAGCACCCTTCCTTGGAAGCGCTTTTGTAGGCCTAAGCACACTGGGGCTCTGGGCTTCTCTAGCCACCTCATCTTCTGCTCATCCTCTCGCGCACTCTAAAGAGAGCTCAGGTGAGAAATTGCAAATGTCCAGCAATTGCTCAGAGATGAAAAGTGCCAGCACTGAAAGCTGTTGCTAGCCAGCACCCTTCCTTGGAAGCGCTTTCACAGGCGCAGTAACACTGGGGCTTTGCGCTTCTCTACCCACCAAACGTCACGTTCACTATCTCTCCGTCTCGTAGACACGAGCTGAGAAATTGCAAACGTCGAGCAATTGCTCAGAGATGAAAAGTGCCAGCACTGAAAGCTGTTGCTAGCCAGCCCCCTTCCTTGGAAGCGCTTTTGTAGGCCTAAGAACACTGGGGCTCTGAGCTTCTTTAGCCACCTCATCTTCTGCTCATCCTCTCGCGCACTCTAAAGAGAGCTCAGGTGAGAAATTGCAAACGTCGAGCAATTGCTCAGAGATGAAAAGTGCCAGCACTGAAAGCTGTTGCTAGGCAGCACCCTTCCTTGGAAGCGCTTTCACAGGCGCAGTAACACTGGGGCTTTGCGCTTCTCTACCCACCAAACGTCACGGTCCTTCTCTTTCCGTCTCGTAGACACAAGCTGAGAAATTGCAAACGTCGAGCAATTGCTCAGAGATGAAAAGTGCCAGCACTGGAAGCTGTTGCTAGCCAGCACCCTTCCTTGGAAGCGCTTTTGTAGGCCTAAGAACAGTGGGGCTCTGGGCTTCTCTAGCCACCTAATCTTCTGCTCATCCTCTCGCGCACTCTAAAGAGAGCTCAGGTGAGAAATTGCAAACGTCGAGCAATTGCTCAGAGATGAAAAGTGCCAGCACTGAAAGCTGTTGCTAGCCAGCACCCTTCCTTGGAAGCGCTTTCACAGGCGCAGCAACACTGGGGCTTTGCGCTTCTCTAGCCACCAAACGTCACGGTCATTCTCTTTCCGTCTCCTAGACACGAGCTGAGAAATTGCAAACGTCGAGCAATTGCTCAGAGATGAAAAGTGCCAGCACTGAAAGCTGTTGCTAGCCAGCCCCCTTCCTTGGAAGCGCTTTTGTAGGCCTAAGAACACTGGGGCTCTGGGCTTCTTTAGCCACCTCATCTTCTGCTCATCCTCTCGCGCACTCTAAAGAGAGCTCAGATGAGAAATTGCAAACGTCGAGCAATTGCTCAGAGATGAAAAGTGCCAGCACTGAAAGCTGTTGCTAGCCAGCACCCTTCCTTGGAAGCGCTTTCACAGGCGCAGTAACACTGGGGCTTTGCGCTTCTCTAGCCACCAAACGTCACGGTCCTTCTCTTTCCGTCTCGTAGACACAAGCTGAGAAATTGCAAACGTCGAGCAATTGCTCAGAGATGAAAAGTGCCAGCACTGGAAGCTGTTGCTAGCCAGCACCCTTCCTTGGAAGCGCTTTTGTAGGCCTAAGAACACTGGGGCTCTGGGCTTCTCTAGCCACCTCATCTTCTGCTCATCCTCTCGCGCACTCTAAAGAGAGCTCAGGTGAGAAATTGCAAACGTCGAGCAATTGCTCAGAGATGAAAAGTGCCAGCACTGAAAGCTGTTGCTAGCCAGCACCCTTCCTTGGAAGCGCTTTCACAGGCGCAGTAACACTGGGGCTTTGCGCTTCTCTACCCACCAAACGTCACGTTCACTATCTCTCCGTCTCGTAGACACGAGCTGAGAAATTGCAAACGTCGAGCAATTGCTCAGAGATGAAAAGTGCCAGCACTGAAAGCTGTTGCTAGCCAGCACCCTTCCTTGGAAGCGCTTTTGTAGGCCTAAGCACACTGGGGCTCTGAGCTTCTCTAGCCACCTCATCTTCTGCTCATCCTCTCGCGCACTCTAAAGAGAGCTCAGGTGAGAAATTGCAAACGTCGAGCAATTGCTCAGAGATGAAAAGTGCCAGCACTGAAAGCTGTTGCTAGCCAGCACCCTTCCTTGGAAGCGCTTTCACAGGCGCAGTAACACTGGGGCTTTGCGCTTCTCTACCCACCAAACGTCACGGTCCTTCTCTTTCCGTCTCGTAGACACAAGCTGAGAAATTGCAAACGTCGAGCAATTGCTCAGAGATGAAAAGTGCCAGCACTGGAAGCTGTTGCTAGCCAGCACCCTTCCTTGGAAGCGCTTTTGTAGGCCTAAGAACACTGGGGCTCTGGGCTTCTCTAGCCACCTAATCTTCTGCTCATCCTCTCGCGCACTCTAAAGAGAGCTCAGGTGACAAATTGCAAACGTCGAGCAATTGCTCAGAGATGAAAAGTGCCAGCACTGAAAGCTGTTGCTAGCCAGCACCCTTCCTTGGAAGCGCTTTCACAGGCGCAGCAACACTGGGGCTTTGCGCTTCTCTAGCCACCAAACGTCACGGTCCTTCTCTTTCCGTCTCCTAGACACGAGCTGAGAAATTGCAAACGTCGAGCAATTGCTCAGAGATGAAAAGTGCCAGCACTGAAAGCTGTTGCTAGCCAGCACCCTTCCTTGGAAGCGCTTTTGTAGGCCTAAGAACACTGGGGCTCTGGGCTTCTTTAGCCACCTCATCTTCTGCTCATCCTCTCGCGCACTCTAAAGAGAGCTCAGGTGAGAAATTGCAAACGTCGAGCAATTGCTCAGAGATGAAAAGTGCCAGCACTGAAAGCTGTTGCTAGCCAGCACCCTTCCTTGGAAGCGCTTACACAGGCGCAGTAACACTGGGGCTTTGCGCTTCTCTAGCCACCAAACGTCACGGTCCTTCTCTTTCCGTCTCGTAGACACGAGCTGAGAAATTGCAAACGTCGATCAATTGCTCAGAGATGAAAAGTGCCAGCACTGGAAGCTGTTGCTAGCCAGCACCCTTCCTTGGAAGCGCTTTTGTAGGCCTAAGAACAGTGGGGCTCTGGGCTTCTCTAGCCACCTCATCTTCTGCTCATCCTCTCGCGCACTCTAAAGAGAGCTCAGGTGAGAAATTGCAAACGTCGAGCAATTGCTCAGAGATGAAAAGTGCCAGCACTGAAAGCTGTTGCTAGCCAGCACCCTTCCTTGGAAGCGCTTTCACAGGCGCAGCAACACTGGGGCTTTGCGCTTCTCTAGCCACCAAACGTCACGGTCCTTCTCTTTCCGTCTCGTAGACACGAGCTGAGAAATTGCAAACGTCGAGCAATTGCTCAGAGATGAAAAGTGCCAGCACTGAAAGCTGTTGCTAGCCAGCCCCCTTCCTTGGAAGCGCTTTTGTAGGCCTAAGAACACTGGGGCTCTGGGCTTCTCTAGCCACCTAATCTTCTGCTCATCCTCTCGCGCACTCTAAAGAGAGCTCAGGTGACAAATTGCAAACGTCGAGCAATTGCTCAGAGATGAAAAGTGCCAGCACTGAAAGCTGTTGCTAGCCAGCACCCTTCCTTGGAAGCGCTTTCACAGGCGCAGCAACACTGGGGCTTTGCGCTTCTCTAGCCACCAAACGTCACGGTCCTTCTCTTTCCGTCTCCTAGACACGAGCTGAGAAATTGCAAACGTCGAGCAATTGCTCAGAGATGAAAAGTGCCAGCACTGAAAGCTGTTGCTAGCCAGCACCCTTCCTTGGAAGCGCTTTTGTAGGCCTAAGAACACTGGGGCTCTGGGCTTCTTTAGCCACCTCATCTTCTGCTCATCCTCTCGCGCACTCTAAAGAGAGCTCAGGTGAGAAATTGCAAACGTCGAGCAATTGCTCAGAGATGAAAAGTGCCAGCACTGAAAGCTGTTGCTAGCCAGCACCCTTCCTTGGAAGCGCTTACACAGGCGCAGTAACACTGGGGCTTTGCGCTTCTCTAGCCACCAAACGTCACGGTCCTTCTCTTTCCGTCTCGTAGACACAAGCTGAGAAATTGCAAACGTCGATCAATTGCTCAGAGATGAAAAGTGCCAGCACTGGAAGCTGTTGCTAGCCAGCACCCTTCCTTGGAAGCGCTTTTGTAGGCCTAAGAACAGTGGGGCTCTGGGCTTCTCTAGCCACCTCATCTTCTGCTCATCCTCTCGCGCACTCTAAAGAGAGCTCAGGTGAGAAATTGCAAACGTCGAGCAATTGCTCAGAGATGAAAAGTGCCAGCACTGAAAGCTGTTGCTAGCCAGCACCCTTCCTTGGAAGCGCTTTCACAGGCGCAGCAACACTGGGGCTTTGCGCTTCTCTACACACCAAACGTCACGGTCCTTCTCTTTCCGTCTCGTAGACACGAGCTGAGAAATTGCAAACGTCGAGCAATTGCTCAGAGATGAAAAGTGCCAGCACTGAAAGCTGTTGCTAGCCAGCACCCTTCCTTGGAAGCGCTTTTGTAGGCCTAAGAACACTGGGGCTCTGGGCTTCTTTAGCCACCTCATCTTCTGCTCATCCTCTCGCGCACTCTAAAGAGAGCTCAGGTGAGAAATTGCAAACGTCGAGCAATTGCTCAGAGATGAAAAGTGCCAGCACTGAAAGCTGTTGCTAGCCAGCACCCTTTCTTGGAAGCGCTTACACAGGCGCAGTAACACTGGGGCTTTGCGCTTCTCTAGCCACCAAACGTCACGGTCCTTCTCTTTCCGTCTCGTAGACACAAGCTGAGAAATTGCAAACGTCGAGCAATTGCTCAGAGATGAAAAGTGCCAGCACTGGAAGCTGTTGCTAGCCAGCACCCTTCCTTGGAAGCGCTTTTGTAGGCCTAAGAACAGTGGGGCTCTGGGCTTCTCTAGCCACCTCATCTTCTGCTCATCCTCTCGCGCACTCTAAAGAGAGCTCAGGTGAGAAATTGCAAACGTCGAGCAATTGCTCAGAGATGAAAAGTGCCAGCACTGAAAGCTGTTGCTAGCCAGCACCCTTCCTTGGAAGCGCTTTCACAGGCGCAGCAACACTGGGGCTTTGCGCTTCTCTACACACCAAACGTCACGGTCCTTCTCTTTCCGTCTCGTAGACACGAGCTGAGAAATTGCAAACGTCGAGCAATTGCTCAGAGATGAAAAGTGCCAGCACTGAAAGCTGTTGCTAGCCAGCACCCTTCCTTGGAAGCGCTTTCACAGGCACAGTAACACTGGGGCTTTGCGCTTCTCTAGCCACCAAATGTCACGGTCACTATCTCTCCGTCTCGTAGACACGAGCTGAGAAATTGCAAACGTCGAGCAATTGCTCAGAGATGAAAAGTGCCAGCACTGAAAGCTCTTGCTAGCCAGCACCCTTCCTTGGAAGCGCTTTTGTAGGCCTAAGAACACTGGGGCTCTGGGCTTCTCTAGCCACCTCATCTTCTGCTCATCCTCTTGCGCACTCTAAAGAGAGCTCAGGTGAGAAATTGCAAACGTCGAGCAATTGCTCAGAGATGAAAAGTGCCAGCACTGAAAGCTGTTGCTAGCCAGCACCCTTCCTTGGAAGCGCTTTCACAGGCGCAGTAACACTGGGGCTTTGCGCTTCTCTACCCACCAAACGTCACGGTCCTTCTCTTTCCGTCTCGTAGACACAAGCTGAGAAATTGCAAACGTCGAGCAATTGCTCAGAGATGAAAAGTGCCAGCACTGGAAGCTGTTGCTAGCCAGCACCCTTCCTTGGAAGCGCTTTTGTAGGCCTAAGAACACTGGGGCTCTGGGCTTCTCTAGCCACCTAATCTTCTGCTCATCCTCTCGCGCACTCTAAAGAGAGCTCAGGTGACAAATTGCAAACGTCGAGCAATTGCTCAGAGATGAAAAGTGCCAGCACTGAAAGCTGTTGCTAGCCAGCACCCTTCCTTGGAAGCGCTTTCACAGGCGCAGCAACACTGGGGCTTTGCGCTTCTCTAGCCACCAAACGTCACGGTCCTTCTCTTTCCGTCTCCTAGACACGAGCTGAGAAATTGCAAACGTCGAGCAATTGCTCAGAGATGAAAAGTGCCAGCACTGAAAGCTGTTGCTAGCCAGCACCCTTCCTTGGAAGCGCTTTTGTAGGCCTAAGAACACTGGGGCTCTGGGCTTCTTTAGCCACCTCATCTTCTGCTCATCCTCTCGCGCACTCTAAAGAGAGCTCAGGTGAGAAATTGCAAACGTCGAGCAATTGCTCAGAGATGAAAAGTGCCAGCACTGAAAGCTGTTGCTAGCCAGCACCCTTCCTTGGAAGCGCTTACACAGGCGCAGTAACACTGGGGCTTTGCGCTTCTCTACCCACCAAACGTCACGGTCCTTCTCTTTCCGTCTCGTAGACACAAGCTGAGAAATTGCAAACGTCGATCAATTGCTCAGAGATGAAAAGTGCCAGCACTGGAAGCTGTTGCTAGCCAGCACCCTTCCTTGGAAGCGCTTTTGTAGGCCTAAGAACAGTGGGGCTCTGGGCTTCTCTAGCCACCTCATCTTCTGCTCATCCTCTCGCGCACTCTAAAGAGAGCTCAGGTGAGAAATTGCAAACGTCGAGCAATTGCTCAGAGATGAAAAGTGCCAGCACTGAAAGCTGTTGCTAGCCAGCACCCTTCCTTGGAAGCGCTTTCACAGGCGCAGCAACACTGGGGCTTTGCGCTTCTCTAGCCACCAAACGTCACGGTCCTTCTCTTTCCGTCTCCTAGACACGAGCTGAGAAATTGCAAACGTCGAGCAATTGCTCAGAGATGAAAAGTGCCAGCACTGAAAGCTGTTGCTAGCCAGCACCCTTCCTTGGAAGCGCTTTTGTAGGCCTAAGAACACTGGGGCTCTGGGCTTCTTTAGCCACCTCATCTTCTGCTCATCCTCTCGCGCACTCTAAAGAGAGCTCAGGTGAGAAATTGCAAACGTCGAGCAATTGCTCAGAGATGAAAAGTGCCAGCACTGAAAGCTGTTGCTAGCCAGCACCCTTTCTTGGAAGCGCTTACACAGGCGCAGTAACACTGGGGCTTTGCGCTTCTCTAGCCACCAAACGTCACGGTCCTTCTCTTTCCGTCTCGTAGACACAAGCTGAGAAATTGCAAACGTCGAGCAATTGCTCAGAGATGAAAAGTGCCAGCACTGGAAGCTGTTGCTAGCCAGCACCCTTCCTTGGAAGCGCTTTTGTAGGCCTAAGAACAGTGGGGCTCTGGGCTTCTCTAGCCACCTCATCTTCTGCTCATCCTCTCGCGCACTCTAAAGAGAGCTCAGGTGAGAAATTGCAAACGTCGAGCAATTGCTCAGAGATGAAAAGTGCCAGCACTGAAAGCTGTTGCTAGCCAGCACCCTTCCTTGGAAGCGCTTTCACAGGCGCAGCAACACTGGGGCTTTGCGCTTCTCTACACACCAAACGTCACGGTCCTTCTCTTTCCGTCTCGTAGACACGAGCTGAGAAATTGCAAACGTCGAGCAATTGCTCAGAGATGAAAAGTGCCAGCACTGAAAGCTGTTGCTAGCCAGCACCCTTCCTTGGAAGCGCTTTCACAGGCACAGTAACACTGGGGCTTTGCGCTTCTCTAGCCACCAAATGTCACGGTCACTATCTCTCCGTCTCGTAGACACGAGCTGAGAAATTGCAAACGTCGAGCAATTGCTCAGAGAGGAAAAGTGCCAGCACTGAAAGCTGTTGCTTGCCAGCACCCTTCCTTGGAAGCGCTTTTGTAGGCCTAAGAACACTGGGGCTCTGGGCTTCTCTAGCCACCTCATCTTCTGCTCATCCTCTCGCGCACTCTAAAGAGAGCTCAGGTGAGAAATTGCAAAGGTTGAGCAATTGCTCAGAGATGAAAAGTGCCAGCACTGAAAGCTGTTGCTAGCCAGCACCCTTCCTTGGAAGCGCTTTCACAGGCGCAGCAACACTGGGGCTTTGCGCTTCTCTACCCACCAAACGTCACGGTCACTATCTCTCCGTCTCGTAGACACGAGCTGAGAAATTGCAAACGTCGAGCAATTGCTCAGAGATGAAAAGTGCCAGCACTGAAAGCTGTTGCTAGCCAGCACCCTTCCTTGGAAGCGCTTTTGTAGGCCTAAGAACACTGGGGCTCTGGGCTTCTCTAGCCACCTCATCTTCTGCTCATCCTCTCGCGCACTCTAAAGAGAGCTCAGGTGAGAAATTGCAAACGTCGAGCAATTGCTCAGAGATGAAAAGTGCCAGCACTGAAAGCTGTTGCTAGCCAGCACCCTTCCTTGGAAGCGCTTTCACAGGCGCAGTAACACTGGGGCTTTGCGCTTCTCTAGCCACCAAACGTCACGGTCCTTCTCTTTCCGTCTCGTAGACACGAGCTGAGAAATTGCAAACGTCGAGCAATTGCTCAGAGATGAAAAGTGCCAGCACTGGAAGCTGTTGCTAGCCAGCACCCTTCCTTGGAAGCGCTTTTGTAGGCCTAAGAACACTGGGGCTCTGGGCTTCTCTAGCCACCTCATCTTCTGCTCATCCTCTCGCGCACTCTAAAGAGAGCTCAGGTGAGAAATTGCAAACGTCGAGCAATTGCTCAGAGATGAAAAGTGCCAGCACTGAAAGCTCTTGCTAGCCAGCACCCTTCCTTGGAAGCGCTTTTGTAGGCCTAAGAACACTGGGGCTCTGGGCTTCTCTAGCCACCTCATCTTCTGCTCATCCTCTTGCGCACTCTAAAGAGAGCTCAGGTGAGAAATTGCAAACGTCGAGCAATTGCTCAGAGATGAAAAGTGCCAGCACTGAAAGCTGTTGCTAGCCAGCACCCTTCCTTGGAAGCGCTTTCACAGGCGCAGCAACACTGGGGCTTTGCGCTTCTCTAGCCACCAAACGTCACGGTCCTTCTCTTTCCGTCTCGTAGACACGAGCTGAGAAATTGCAAACGTCGAGCAATTGCTCAGAGAGGAAAAGTGCCAGCACTGAAAGCTGTTGCTAGCCAGCACCCTTCCTTGGAAGCGCTTTTGTAGGCCTAAGAACACTGGGGCTCTGGGCTTCTCTAGCCACCTCATCTTCTGCTCATCCTCTCGCGCACTCTAAAGAGAGCTCAGGTGAGAAATTGCAAACGTCGAGCAATTGCTCAGAGATGAAAAGTGCCAGCACTGAAAGCTGTTGCTAGCCAGCACCCTTTCTTGGAAGCGCTTTCACAGGCGCAGTAACACTGGGGCTTTGCGCTTCTCTACCCACCAAACGTCACGGTCACTATCTCTCCGTCTCGTAGACACGAGCTGAGAAATTGCAAACGTCGAGCAATTGCTCAGAGATGAAAAGTGCCAGCACTGAAAGCTCTTGCTAGCCAGCCCCCTTCCTTGGAAGCGCTTTTGTAGGCCTAAGAACACTGGGGCTCTGGGCTTCTCTAGCCACCTCATCTTCTGCTCATCCTCTCGCGCACTCTAAAGAGAGCTCAGGTGAGAAATTGCAAACGTCGAGCAATTGCTCAGAGATGAAAAGTGCCAGCACTGAAAGCTGTTGCTAGCCAGCACCCTTCCTTGGAAGCGCTTTTGTAGGCCTAAGAACACTGGGGCTCTGGGCTTCTCTAGCCACCTCATCTTCTGCTCATCCTCTCGTGCACTCTAAAGAGAGCTCAGGTGAGAAATTGCAAACGTCGAGCAATTGCTCAGAGATGAAAAGTGCCAGCACTGAAAGCTGTTGCTAGCCAGCACCCTTCCTTGGAAGCGCTTTCACAGGCGCAGCAACACTGGGGCTTTGCGCTTCTCTAGCCACCAAACGTCACGGTCCTTCTCTTTCCGTCTCGTAGACACGAGCTGAGAAATTGCAAACGTCGAGCAATTGCTCCGAGATGAAAAGTGCCAGCACTGAAAGCTGTTGCTAGCCAGCACCCTTCCTTGGAAGCGCTTTTGTAGGCCTAAGAACACTGGGGCTCTGGGCTTCTTTAGCCACCTCATCTTCTGCTCATGCTCTCGCGCACTCTAAAGAGAGCTCAGGTGAGAAATTGCAAACGTCGAGCAATTGCTCAGAGATGAAAAGTGCCAGCACTGAAAGCTGTTGCTAGCCAGCACCCTTCCTTGGAAGCGTTTTCACAGGCGCAGCAACACTGGGGCTTTGCGCTTCTCTACCCACCAAACGTCACGGTCCTTCTCTTTCCGTCTCCTAGACACGAGCTGAGAAATTGCAAACGTCGAGCAATTGCTCAGAGAGGAAAAGTGCCAGCACTGAAAGCTGTTGCTTGCCAGCACCCTTCCTTGGAAGCGCTTTTGTAGGCCTAAGAACACTGGGGCTCTGGGCTTCTCTAGCCACCTCATCTTCTGCTCATCCTCTCGCGCACTCTAAAGAGAGCTCAGGTGAGAAATTGCAAACGTCGAGCAATTGCTCAGAGATGAAAAGTGCCAGCACTGAAAGCTGTTGCTAGCCAGCACCCTTCCTTGGAAGCGCTTTCACAGGCGCAGTAACACTGGGGCTTTGCGCTTCTCTAGCCACCAAACGTCATGGTCATTCTCTTTCCGTCTCGTAGACACAAGCTGAGAAATTGCAAACGTCGAGCAATTGCTCAGAGATGAAAAGTGCCAGCACTGAAAGCTGTTGCTAGCCAGCACCCTTCCTTGGAAGCGCTTTTGTAGGCCTAAGAACACTGGGGCTCTGGGCTTCTCTAGCCACCTCATCTTCTGCTCATCCTCTCGCGCACTCTAAAGAGAGCTCAGGTGAGAAATTGCAAACGTCGAGCAATTGCTCAGAGATGAAAAGTGCCAGCACTGAAAGCTGTTGCTAGCCAGCACCCTTCCTTGGAAGCGCTTTTGTAGGCCTAAGAACACTGGGGCTCTGGGCTTCTCTAGCCACCTCATCTTCTGCTCATCCTCTCGCGCACTCTAAAGAGAGCTCAGGTGAGAAATTGCAAACGTCGAGCAATTGCTCAGAGATGAAAAGTGCCAGCACTGAAAGCTGTTGCTAGCCAGCCCCCTTCCTTGGAAGCGCTTTTGTAGGCCTAAGAACACTGGGGCTCTGGGCTTCTCTAGCCACCTCATCTTCTGCTCATCCTCTCGCGCACTCTAAAGAGAGCTCAGGTGACAAATTGCAAACGTCGAGCAATTGCTCAGAGATGAAAAGTGCCAGCACTGAAAGCTGTTGCTAGCCAGCACCCTTCCTTGGAAGCGCTTTCACAGGCGCAGCAACACTGGGGCTTTGCGCTTCTCTACCCACCAAACGTCACGGTCACTATCTCTCCGTCTCGTAGACACGAGCTGAGAAATTGCAAACGTCAAGCAATTGCTCAGAGATGAAAAGTGCCAGCACTGAAAGCTGTTGCTAGCCAGCCCCCTTCCTTGGAAGCGCTTTTGTAGGCCTAAGAACACTGGGGCTCTGGGCTTCTCTAGCCACCTCATCTTCTGCTCATCCTCTCGCGCACTCTGAAGAGAGCTCAGGTGAGAAATTGCAAACGTCGAGCAATTGCTCAGAGATGAAAAGTGCCAGCACTGAAAGCTGTTGCTAGCCAGCACCCTTCCTTGGAAGCGCTTTCACAGGCGCAGTAACACTGGGGCTTTGCGCTTCTCTAGCCACCAAACGTCACGGTCCTTCTCTTTCCGTCTCGTAGACACGAGCTGAGAAATTGCAAACGTCGAGCAATTGCTCAGAGATGAAAAGTGCCAGCACTGGAAGCTGTTGCTAGCCAGCACCCTTCCTTGGAAGCGCTTTTGTAGGCCTAAGAACACTGGGGCTCTGGGCTTCTCTAGCCACCTCATCTTCTGCTCATCCTCTCGCGCACTCTGAAGAGAGCTCAGGTGAGAAATTGCAAACGTCGAGCAATTGCTCAGAGATGAAAAGTGCCAGCACTGAAAGCTGTTGCTAGCCAGCACCCTTCCTTGGAAGCGCTTTCACAGGCGCAGCAACACTGGGGCTTTGCGCTTCTCTACCCACCAAACGTCACGGTCACTATCTCTCCGTCTCGTAGACACGAGCTGAGAAATTGCAAACGTCAAGCAATTGCTCAGAGATGAAAAGTGCCAGCACTGAAAGCTGTTGCTAGCCAGCCCCCTTCCTTGGAAGCGCTTTTGTAGGCCTAAGAACACTGGGGCTCTGGGCTTCTCTAGCCACCTCATCTTCTGCTCATCCTCTCGCGCACTCTGAAGAGAGCTCAGGTGAGAAATTGCAAACGTCGAGCAATTGCTCAGAGATGAAAAGTGCCAGCACTGAAAGCTGTTGCTAGCCAGCACCCTTCCTTGGAAGCGCTTTCACAGGCGCAGTAACACTGGGGCTTTGCGCTTCTCTACCCACCAAACGTCACGGTCCTTCTCTTTCCGTCTCGTAGACACGAGCTGAGAAATTGCAAACGTCGAGCAATTGCTCAGAGATGAAAAGTGCCAGCACTGGAAGCTGTTGCTAGCCAGCACCCTTCCTTGGAAGCGCTTTTGTAGGCCTAAGAACACTGGGGCTCTGGGCTTCTCTAGCCACCTAATCTTCTGCTCATCCTCTCGCGCACTCTAAAGAGAGCTCAGGTGAGAAATTGCAAACGTCGAGCAATTGCTCAGAGATGAAAAGTGCCAGCACTGAAAGCTGTTGCTAGCCAGCACCCTTCCTTGGAAGCGCTTTTGTAGGCCTAAGAACACTGGGGCTCTGGGCTTCTCTAGCCACCTCATCTTCTGCTCATCCTCTTGCGCACTCTAAAGAGAGCTCAGGTGAGAAATTGCAAACGTCGAGCAATTGCTCAGAGATGAAAAGTGCCAGCACTGAAAGCTGTTGCTAGCCAGCACCCTTCCTTGGAAGCGCTTTCACAGGCGCAGCAACACTGGGGCTTTGCGCTTCTCTAGCCACCAAACGTCACGGTCATTCTCTTTCCGTCTCGTAGACACGAGCTGAGAAATTGCAAACGTCGAGCAATTGCTCAGAGATGAAAAGTGCCAGCACTGAAAGCTGTTGCTAGCCAGCACCCTTCCTTGGAAGCGCTTTTGTAGTCCTAAGAACACTGGGGCTCTGGGCTTCTCTAGCCACCTCATCTTCTGCTCATCCTCTCGCGCACTCTTAAGAGAGCTCAGGTGAGAAATTGCAAACGTCGAGCAATTGCTCAGAGATGAAAAGTGCCAGCACTGGAAGCTGTTGCTAGCCAGCACCCTTCCTTGGAAGCGCTTTCACAGGCGCAGCAACACTGGGGCTTTGCGCTTCTCTAGCCACCAAACGTCACGGTCCTTCTCTTTCCGTCTCGTAGACACGAGCTGAGAAATTGCAAACGTCGAGCAATTGCTCAGAGATGAAAAGTGCCAGCACTGGAAGCTGTTGCTAGCCAGCACCCTTCCTTGGAAGCGCTTTTGTAGGCCTAAGAACACTGGGGCTCTGGGCTTCTCTAGCCACCTAATCTTCTGCTCATCCTCTCGCGCACTCTAAAGAGAGCTCAGGTGAGAAATTGCAAACGTCGAGCAATTGCTCAGAGATGAAAAGTGCCAGCACTGAAAGCTGTTGCTAGCCAGCACCCTTCCTTGGAAGCGCTTTTGTAGGCCTAAGAACACTGGGGCTCTGGGCTTCTCTAGCCACCTCATCTTCTGCTCATCCTCTTGCCCACTCTAAAGAGAGCTCAGGTGAGAAATTGCAAACGTCGAGCAATTGCTCAGAGATGAAAAGTGCCAGCACTGAAAGCTGTTGCTAGCCAGCACCCTTCCTTGGAAGCGCTTTCACAGGCGCAGCAACACTGGGGCTTTGCGCTTCTCTAGCCACCAAACGTCACGGTCCTTCTCTTTCCGTCTCGTAGACACGAGCTGAGAAATTGCAAACGTCGAGCAATTGCTCAGAGATGAAAAGTGCCAGCACTGAAAGCTGTTGCTAGCCAGCACCCTTCCTTGGAAGCGCTTTTGTAGTCCTAAGAACACTGGGGCTCTGGGCTTCTCTAGCCACCTCATCTTCTGCTCATCCTCTCGCGCACTCTTAAGAGAGCTCAGGTGAGAAATTGCAAACGTCGAGCAATTGCTCAGAGATGAAAAGTGCCAGCACTGGAAGCTGTTGCTAGCCAGCACCCTTCCTTGGAAGCGCTTTCACAGGCGCAGCAACACTGGGGCTTTGCGCTTCTCTAGCCACCAAACGTCACGGTCATTCTCTTTCCGTCTCGTAGACACGAGCTGAGAAATTGCAAACGTCGAGCAATTGCTCAGAGATGAAAAGTGCCAGCACTGAAAGCTGTTGCTAGCCAGCACCCTTCCTTGGAAGCGCTTTCACAGGCGCAGCAACACTGGGGCTTTGCGCTTCTCTAGCCACCAAACGTCACGGTCCTTCTCTTTCCGTCTCGTAGACACGAGCTGAGAAATTGCAAACGTCGAGCAATTGCTCAGAGATGAAAAGTGCCAGCACTGAAAGCTGTTGCTAGCCAGCACCCTTCCTTGGAAGCGCTTTCACAGGCACAGTAACACTGGGGCTTTGCGCTTCTCTAGCCACCAAAAGTCACGGTCACTATCTCTGCGTCTCGTAGACACGAGCTGAGAAATTGCAAACGTCGAGCAATTGCTCAGAGAGGAAAAGTGCCAGCACTGAAAGCTGTTGCTTGCCAGCACCCTTCCTTGGAAGCGCTTTTGTAGGCCTAAGAACACTGGGGCTCTGGGCTTCTCTAGCCACCTCATCTTCTGCTCATCCTCTCGCGCAGTCTAAAGAGAGCTCAGGTGAGAAATTGCAAAGGTTGAGCAATCGCTCAGAGATGAAAAGTGCCAGCACTGAAAGCTGTTGCTAGCCAGCACCCTTCCTTGGAAGCGCTTTCACAGGCGCAGTAACACTGGGGCTTTGCGCTTCTCTACCCACCAAACGTCACGGTCACTATCTCTCCGTCTCGTAGACACGAGCTGAGAAATTGCAAACGTCGAGCAATTGCTCCGAGATGAAAAGTGCCAGCACTGAAAGCTGTTGCTAGCCAGCCCCCTTCCTTGGAAGCGCTTTTGTAGGCCTAAGAACACTGGGGCTCTGGGCTTCTCTAGCCACCTCATCTTCTGCTCATCCTCTCGCGCACTCTGAAGAGAGCTCAGGTGAGAAATTGCAAACGTCGAGCAATTGCTCAGAGATGAAAAGTGCCAGCACTGAAAGCTCTTGCTAGCCAGCACCCTTCCTTGGAAGCGCTTTCACAGGCGCAGTAACACTGGGGCTTTGCGCTTCTCTAGCCACCAAACGTCACGGTCCTTCTCTTTCCGTCTCGTAGACACGAGCTGAGAAATTGCAAACGTCGATCAATTGCTCAGAGATGAAAAGTGCCAGCACTGGAAGCTGTTGCTAGCCAGCACCCTTCCTTGGAAGCGCTTTTGTAGGCCTAAGAACACTGGGGCTCTGGGCTTCTCTAGCCACCTAATCTTCTGCTCATCCTCTCGCGCACTCTAAAGAGAGCTCAGGTGAGAAATTGCAAACGTCGAGCAATTGCTCAGAGATGAAAAGTGCCAGCACTGAAAGCTCTTGCTAGCCAGCACCCTTCCTTGGAAGCGCTTTTGTAGGCCTAAGAACACTGGGGCTCTGGGCTTCTCTAGCCACCTCATCTTCTGCTCATCCTCTTGCGCACTCTAAAGAGAGCTCAGGTGAGAAATTGCAAACGTCGAGCAATTGCTCAGAGATGAAAAGTGCCAGCACTGAAAGCTGTTGCTAGCCAGCACCCTTCCTTGGAAGCGCTTTCACAGGCGCAGCAACACTGGGGCTTTGCGCTTCTCTAGCCACCAAACGTCACGGTCATTCTCTTTCCGTCTCCTAGACACGAGCTGAGAAATTGCAAACGTCGAGCAATTGCTCAGAGATGAAAAGTGCCAGCACTGAAAGCTGTTGCTAGCCAGCCCCCTTCCTTGGAAGCGCTTTTGTAGGCCTAAGAACACTGGGGCTCTGGGCTTCTCTAGCCACCTCATCTTCTGCTCATCCTCTCGCGCACTCTAAAGAGAGCTCAGGTGAGAAATTGCAAACGACGAGCAATTGCTCAGAGATGAAAAGTGCCAGCACTGAAAGCTGTTGCTAGCCAGCACCCTTCCTTGGAAGCGCTTTCACAGGCGCAGCAACACTGGGGCTTTGCGCTTCTCTAGCCACCAAACGTCACGGTCCTTCTCTTTCCGTCTCGTAGACACGAGCTGAGAAATTGCAAACGTCGAGCAATTGCTCAGAGAGGAAAAGTGCCAGCACTGAAAGCTGTTGCTAGCCAGCCCCCTTCCTTGGAAGCGCTTTTGTAGTCCTAAGAACACTGGGGCTCTGGGCTTCTCTAGCCACCTCATCTTCTGCTCATCCTCTCGCGCACTCTAAAGAGAGCTCAGGTGAGAAATTGCAAACGTCGAGCAATTGCTCAGAGATGAAAAGTGCCAGCACTGAAAGCTGTTGCTAGCCAGCACCCTTCCTTGGAAGCGCTTTCACAGGCGCAGTAACACTGGGGCTTTGCGCTTCTCTACCCACCAAACGTCACGTTCACTATCTCTCCGTCTCGTAGACACGAGCTGAGAAATTGCAAACGTCGAGCAATTGCTCAGAGATGAAAAGTGCCAGCACTGAAAGCTGTTGCTAGCCACCACCCTTCCTTGGAAGCGCTTTTGTAGGCCTAAGAACACTGGGGCTCTGGGCTTCTCTAGCCACCTCATCTTCTGCTCATCCTCTCGCGCACTCTAAAGAGAGCTCAGGTGAGAAATTGCAAACGTCGAGCAATTGCTCAGAGATGAAAAGTGCCAGCACTGAAAGCTGTTGCTAGCCAGCACCCTTCCTTGGAAGCGCTTTCACAGGCGCAGTAACACTGGGGCTTTGCGCTTCTCTACCCACCAAACGTCACGTTCACTATCTCTCCGTCTCGTAGACACGAGCTGAGAAATTGCAAACGTCGAGCAATTGCTCAGAGATGAAAAGTGCCAGCACTGGAAGCTGTTGCTAGCCAGCACCCTTCCTTGGAAGCGCTTTTGTAGGCCTAAGAACACTGGGGCTCTGGGCTTCTCTAGCCACCTCATCTTCTGCTCATCCTCTCGTGCACTCTAAAGAGAGCTCAGGTGAGAAATTGCAAACGTCGAGCAATTGCTCAGAGATGAAAAGTGCCAGCACTGAAAGCTGTTGCTAGCCAGCACCCTTCCTTGGAAGCGCTTTCACAGGCGCAGCAACACTGGGGCTTTGCGCTTCTCTAGCCACCAAACGTCACGGTCCTTCTCTTTCCGTCTCGTAGACACGAGCTGAGAAATTGCAAACGTCGAGCAATTGCTCAGAGATGAAAAGTGCCAGCACTGAAAGCTGTTGCTAGCCAGCACCCTTCCTTGGAAGCGCTTTTGTAGGCCTAAGAACACTGGGGCTCTGGGCTTCTTTAGCCACCTCATCTTCTGCTCATGCTCTCGCGCACTCTAAAGAGAGCTCAGGTGAGAAATTGCAAACGTCGAGCAATTGCTCAGAGATGAAAAGTGCCAGCACTGAAAGCTGTTGCTAGCCAGCACCCTTCCTTGGAAGCGTTTTCATAGGCGCAGTAACACTGGGGCTTTGCGCTTCTCTACCCACCAAACGTCACGGTCCTTCTCTTTCCGTCTCGTAGACACGAGCTGAGAAATTGCAAACGTCGAGCAATTGCTCAGAGATGAAAAGTGCCAGCACTGGAAGCTGTTGCTAGCCAGCACCCTTCCTTGGAAGCGCTTTTGTAGGCCTAAGAACAGTGGGGCTCTGGGCTTCTCTAGCCACCTCATCTTCTGCTCATCCTCTCGCGCACTCTAAAGAGAGCTCAGGTGAGAAATTGCAAACGTCGAGCAATTGCTCAGAGATGAAAAGTGCCAGCACTGAAAGCTGTTGCTAGCCAGCACCCTTCCTTGGAAGCGCTTTCACAGGCGCAGCAACACTGGGGCTTTGCGCTTCTCTACCCACCAAACGTCACGGTCCTTCTCTTTCCGTCTCCTAGACACGAGCTGAGAAATTGCAAACGTCGAGCAATTGCTCAGAGAGGAAAAGTGCCAGCACTGAAAGCTGTTGCTAGCCAGCCCCCTTCCTTGGAAGTGCTTTTGTAGGCCTAAGAACACTGGGGCTCTGGGCTTCTCTAGCCACCTCATCTTCTGCTCATCCTCTCGCGCACTCTAAAGAGAGCTCAGGTGAGAAATTGCAAAGGTTGAGCAATTGCTCAGAGATGAAAAGTGCCAGCACTGAAAGCTGTTGCTAGCCAGCACCCTTCCTTGGAAGCGCTTTCACAGGCGCAGCAACACTGGGGCTTTGCGCTTCTCTACCCACCAAACGTCACGGTCACTATCTCTCCGTCTCGTAGACACGAGCTGAGAAATTGCAAACGTCGAGCAATTGCTCAGAGATGAAAAGTGCCAGCACTGAAAGCTGTTGCTAGCCAGCCCCCTTCCTTGGAAGCGCTTTTGTAGGCCTAAGAACACTGGGGCTCTGGGCTTCTCTAGCCACCTCATCTTCTGCTCATCCTCTCGCGCACTCTAAAGAGAGCTCAGGTGAGAAATTGCAAACGTCGAGCAATTGCTCAGAGATGAAAAGTGCCAGCACTGAAAGCTGTTGCTAGCCAGCACCCTTCCTTGGAAGCGCTTTCACAGGCGCAGCAACACTGGGGCTTTGCGCTTCTCTACCCACCAAACGTCACGGTCCTTCTCTTTCCGTCTCGTAGACACGAGCTGAGAAATTGCAAACGTCGAGCAATTGCTCAGAGATGAAAAGTGCCAGCACTGAAAGCTGTTGCTAGCCACCACCCTTCCTTGGAAGCGCTTTTGTAGGCCTAAGAACACTGGGGCTCTGGGCTTCTCTAGCCACCTCATCTTCTGCTCATCCTCTCGCGCACTCTAAAGAGAGCTCAGGTGAGAAATTGCAAACGTCGAGCAATTGCTCAGAGATGAAAAGTGCCAGCACTGAAAGCTGTTGCTAGCCAGCACCCTTCCTTGGAAGCGCTTTCATAGGCGCAGTAACACTGGGGCTTTGCGCTTCTCTAGCCACCAAACGTCACGGTCCTTCTCTTTCCGTCTCGTAGACACAAGCTGAGAAATTGCAAACGTCGAGCAATTGCTCAGAGATGAAAAGTGCCAGCACTGGAAGCTGTTGCTAGCCAGCACCCTTCCTTGGAAGCGCTTTTGTAGGCCTAAGAACACTGGGGCTCTGGGCTTCTCTAGCCACCTCATCTTCTGCTCATCCTCTCGCGCACTCTAAAGAGAGCTCAGGTGAGAAATTGCAAACGTCGAGCAATTGCTCAGAGATGAAAAGTGCCAGCACTGAAAGCTGTTGCTAGCCAGCACCCTTCCTTGGAAGCGCTTTCACAGGCGCAGCAACACTGGGGCTTTGCGCTTCTCTACCCACCAAACGTCACGGTCCTTCTCTTTCCGTCTCCTAGACACGAGGTGAGAAATTGCAAACGTCGAGCAATTGCTCAGAGAGGAAAAGTGCCAGCACTGAAAGCTGTTGCTAGCCAGCACCCTTCCTTGGAAGCGCTTTTGTAGGCCTAAGAACACTGGGGCTCTGGGCTTCTCTAGCCACCTCATCTTCTGCTCATCCTCTCGCGCACTCTAAAGAGAGCTCAGGGGAGAAATTGCAAACGTCGAGCAATTGCTCAGAGAAGAAAAGTGCCAGCACTGAAAGCTGTTGCTAGCCAGCACCCTTCCTTGGAAGCGCTTTCACAGGCGCAGTAACACTGGGGCTTTGCGCTTCTCTAGCCACCAAACGTCACGGTCATTCTCTTTCCGTCTCGTAGACACAAGCTGAGAAATTGCAAACGTCGAGCAATTGCTCAGAGATGAAAAGTGCCAGCACTGAAAGCTGTTGCTAGCCAGCACCCTTCCTTGGAAGCGCTTTTGTAGGCCTAAGAATACTGGGGCTTTGGGCTTCTCTAGCCACCTCATCTTCTGCTCATCCTCTCGCGCACTCTAAAGAGAGCTCAGGGGAGAAATTGCAAACGTCGAGCAATTGCTCAGAGATGAAAAGTGCCAGCACTGAAAGCTGTTGCTAGCCAGCACCCTTCCTTGGAAGCGCTTTTGTAGGCCTAAGAACACTGGGGCTCTGGGCTTCTCTAGCCACCTAATCTTCTGCTCATCCTCTCGCGCACTCTAAAGAGAGCTCAGGTGAGAAATTGCAAACGTCGAGCAATTGCTCAGAGATGAAAAGTGCCAGCACTGAAAGCTCTTGCTAGCCAGCCCCTTCCTTGGAAGCGCTTTTGTAGGCCTAAGAACACTGGGGCTTTGGGCTTCTCTAGCCACCTCATCTTCTGCTCATCCTCTCGCGCACTCTAAAGAGAGCTCAGGTGAGAAATTGCAAACGTCCAGCAATTGCTCAGAGATGAAAAGTGCCAGCACTGAAAGCTCTTGCTAGCCAGCACCCTTCCTTGGAAGCGCTTTCACAGGCGCAGCAACACTGGGGCTTTGCGCTTCTCTACCCACCAAACGTCACGGTCACTATCTCTCCGTCTCGTAGACACGAGCTGAGAAATTGCAAACGTCGAGCAATTGCTCAGAGATGAAAAGTGCCAGCACTGAAAGCTGTTGCTAGCCAGCCCCCTTCCTTGGAAGAGCTTTTGTAGGCCTAAGAACACTGGGGCTCTGGGCTTCTCTAGCCACCTCATCTTCTGCTCATCCTCTCGCGCACTCTGAAGAGAGATCAGGTGAGAAATTGCAAACGTCGAGCAATTGCTCAGAGATGAAAAGTGCCAGCACTGAAAGCTGTTGCTAGCCAGCACCCTTCCTTGGAAGCGCTTTCACAGGCGCAGTAACACTGGGGCTTTGCGCTTCTCTACCCACCAAACGTCACGGTCCTTCTCTTTCCGTCTCGTAGACACGAGCTGAGAAATTGCAAACGTCGAGCAATTGCTCAGAGATGAAAAGTGCCAGCACTGGAAGCTGTTGCTAGCCAGCACCCTTCCTTGGAAGCGCTTTTGTAGGCCTAAGAACAGTGGGGCTCTGGGCTTCTCTAGCCACCTCATCTTCTGCTCATCCTCTCGCGCACTCTAAAGAGAGCTCAGGTGAGAAATTGCAAACGTCGAGCAATTGCTCAGAGATGAAAAGTGCCAGCACTGAAAGCTGTTGCTTGCCAGCACCCTTCCTTGGAAGCGCTTTTGTAGGCCTAAGAACAGTGGGGCTCTGGGCCTCTCTAGCCACCTCATCTTCTGCTCATCCTCTTGCGCACTCTAAAGAGAGCTCAGGTGAGAAATTGCAAACGTCGAGCAATTGCTCAGAGATGAAAAGTGCCAGCACTGAAAGCTGTTGCTAGCCAGCACCCTTCCTTGGAAGCGCTTTCACAGGCGCAGCAACACTGGGGCTTTGCGCTTCTCTAGCCACCAAACGTCACGGTCATTCTCTTTCCGTCTCCTAGACACGAGCTGAGAAATTGCAAACGTCGAGCAATTGCTCAGAGATGAAAAGTGCCAGCACTGAAAGCTGTTGCTAGCCAGCACCCTTCCTTGGAAGCGCTTTTGTAGTCCTAAGAACACTGGGGCTCTGGGCTTCTCTAGCCACCTCATCTTCTGCTCATCCTCTCGCGCACTCTTAAGAGAGCTCAGGTGAGAAATTGCAAACGTCGAGCAATTGCTCAGAGATGAAAAGTGCCAGCACTGGAAGCTGTTGCTAGCCAGCACCCTTCCTTGGAAGCGCTTTCACAGGCGCAGCAACACTGGGGCTTTGCGCTTCTCTAGCCACCAAACGTCACGGTCCTTCTCTTTCCGTCTCGTAGACACGAGCTGAGAAATTGCAAACGTCGAGCAATTGCTCAGAGATGAAAAGTGCCAGCACTGAAAGCTGTTGCTAGCCAGCCCCCTTCCTTGGAAGCGCTTTTGTAGGCCTAAGAACACTGGGGCTCTGGGCTTCTCTAGCCACCTCATCTTCTGCTCATCCTCTCGCGCACTCTAAAGAGAGCTCAGGTGACAAATTGCAAACGTCGAGCAATTGCTCAGAGATGAAAAGTGCCAGCACTGAAAGCTGTTGCTAGCCAGCACCCTTCCTTGGAAGCGCTTTCACAGGCGCAGCAACACTGGGGCTTTGCGCTTCTCTAGCCACCAAACGTCACGGTCCTTCTCTTTCCGTCTCGTAGACACGAGCTGAGAAATTGCAAACGTCGAGCAATTGCTCAGAGATGAAAAGTGCCAGCACTGAAAGCTGTTGCTAGCCAGCACCCTTCCTTGGAAGCGCTTTCACAGGCGCAGCAACACTGGGGCTTTGCGCTTCTCTAGCCACCAAACGTCACGGTCCTTCTCTTTCCGTCTCGTAGACACGAGCTGAGAAATTGCAAACGTCGAGCAATTGCTCAGAGATGAAAAGTGCCAGCACTGAAAGCTGTTGCTAGCCAGCACCCTTCCTTGGAAGCGCTTTTGTAGGCCTAAGAACACTGGGGCTCTGGGCTTCTCTAGCCACCTAATCTTCTGCTCATCCTCTCGCGCACTCTAAAGAGAGCTCAGGTGAGAAATTGCAAATGTCGAGCAATTGCTCAGAGATGAAAAGTGCCAGCACTGAAAGCTGTTGCTAGCCAGCACCCTTCCTTGGAAGCGCTTTCACAGGCGCAGCAACACTGGGGCTTTGCGCTTCTCTAGCCACCAAACGTCACGGTCATTCTCTTTCCGTCTCCTAGACACGAGCTGAGAAATTGCAAACGTCGAGCAATTGCTCAGAGATGAAAAGTGCCAGCACTGAAAGCTGTTGCTAGCCAGCACCCTTCCTTGGAAGCGCTTTTGTAGTCCTAAGAACACTGGGGCTCTGGGCTTCTCTAGCCACCTCATCTTCTGCTCATCCTCTCGCGCACTCTTAAGAGAGCTCAGGTGAGAAATTGCAAACGTCGAGCAATTGCTCAGAGATGAAAAGTGCCAGCACTGGAAGCTGTTGCTAGCCAGCACCCTTCCTTGGAAGCGCTTTCACAGGCGCAGCAACACTGGGGCTTTGCGCTTCTCTAGCCACCAAACGTCACGGTCCTTCTCTTTCCGTCTCGTAGACACGAGCTGAGAAATTGCAAACGTCGAGCAATTGCTCAGAGATGAAAAGTGCCAGCACTGAAAGCTCTTGCTAGCCAGCCCCCTTCCTTGGAAGCGCTTTTGTAGGCCTAAGAACACTGGGGCTCTGGGCTTCTCTAGCCACCTCATCTTCTGCTCATCCTCTCGCGCACTCTAAAGAGAGCTCAGGTGACAAATTGCAAACGTCGAGCAATTGCTCAGAGATGAAAAGTGCCAGCACTGAAAGCTGTTGCTAGCCAGCACCCTTCCTTGGAAGCGCTTTCACAGGCGCAGCAACACTGGGGCTTTGCGCTTCTCTAGCCACCAAACGTCACGGTCCTTCTCTTTCCGTCTCGTAGACACGAGCTGAGAAATTGCAAACGTCGAGCAATTGCTCCGAGATGAAAAGTGCCAGCACTGAAAGCTGTTGCTAGCCAGCACCCTTCCTTGGAAGCGCTTTCACAGGCGCAGCAACACTGGGGCTTTGCGCTTCTCTAGCCACCAAACGTCACGGTCCTTCTCTTTCCGTCTCGTAGACACGAGCTGAGAAATTGCAAACGTCGAGCAATTGCTCAGAGATGAAAAGTGCTAGCACTGAAAGCTGTTGCTAGCCAGCACCCTTCCTTGGAAGCGCTTTCACAGGCACAGTAACACTGGGGCTTTGCGCTTCTCTAGCCACCAAAAGTCACGGTCACTATCTCTCCGTCTCGTAGACACGAGCTGAGAAATTGCAAACGTCGAGCAATTGCTCAGAGAGGAAAAGTGCCAGCACTGAAAGCTGTTGCTTGCCAGCACCCTTCCTTGGAAGCGCTTTTGTAGGCCTAAGAACACTGGGGCTCTGGGCTTCTCTAGCCACCTCATCTTCTGCTCATCCTCTCGCGCACTCTAAAGAGAGCTCAGGTGAGAAATTGCAAACGTCGAGCAATTGCTCAGAGATGAAAAGTGCCAGCACTGAAAGCTGTTGCTAGCCAGCACCCTTCCTTGGAAGCGCTTTCACAGGCGCAGCAACACTGGGGCTTTGCGCTTCTCTACCCACCAAACGTCACGGTCACTATCTCTCCGTCTCGTAGACACGAGCTGAGAAATTGCAAACGTCGAGCAATTGCTCAGAGAGGAAAAGTGCCAGCACTGAAAGCTGTTGCTAGCCAGCCCCCTTCCTTGGAAGCGCTTTTGTAGGCCTAAGAACAGTGGGGCTCTGGGCTTCTCTAGCCACCTCATCTTCTGCTCATCCTCTTGCGCACTCTAAAGAGAGCTCAGGTGAGAAATTGCAAACGTCGAGCAATTGCTCAGAGATGAAAAGTGCCAGCACTGAAAGCTGTTGCTAGCCAGCACCCTTCCTTGGAAGCGCTTTCACAGGCGCAGTAACACTGGGGCTTTGCGCTTCTCTAGCCACCAAACGTCACGGTCATTCTCTTTCCGTCTCCTAGACACGAGCTGAGAAATTGCAAACGTCGAGCAATTGCTCAGAGATGAAAAGTGCCAGCACTGAAAGCTGTTGCTAGCCAGCCCCCTTCCTTGGAAGCGCTTTTGTAGGCCTAAGAACACTGGGGCTCTGGGCTTCTCTAGCCACCTCATCTTCTGCTCATCCTCTCGCGCACTCTGAAGAGAGCTCAGGTGAGAAATTGCAAACGTCGAGCAATTGCTCAGAGATGAAAAGTGCCAGCACTGAAAGCTGTTGCTAGCCAGCACCCTTCCTTGGAAGCGCTTTCACAGGCGCTGTAATACTGGGGCTTTGCGCTTCTCTACCCACCAAACGTCATGGTCCTTCTCTTTCCGTCTCGTAGACACGAGCTGAGAAATTGCAAACGTCGATCAATTGCTCAGAGATGAAAAGTGCCAGCACTGGAAGCTGTTGCTAGCCAGCCCCCTTCCTTGGAAGCGCTTTTGTAGTCCTAAGAACACTGGGGCTCTGGGCTTCTCTAGCCACCTCATCTTCTGCTCATCCTCTCGCGCACTCTAAAGAGAGCTCAGGTGAGAAATTGCAAACGTCGAGCAATTGCTCAGAGATGAAAAGTGCCAGCACTGGAAGCTGTTGCTAGCCAGCACCCTTCCTTGGAAGCGCTTTCACAGGCGCAGTAACACTGGGGCTTTGCGCTTCTCTACCCACCAAACGTCACGTTCACTATCTCTCCGTCTCGTAGACACGAGCTGAGAAATTGCAAACGTCGAGCAATTGCTCAGAGATGAAAAGTGCCAGCACTGAAAGCTGTTGCTAGCCAGCCCCCTTCCTTGGAAGCGCTTTTGTAGGCCTAAGAACACTGGGGCTCTGGGCTTCTCTAGCCACCTCATCTTCTGCTCATCCTCTCGCGCACTCTAAAGAGAGCTCAGGTGAGAAATTGCAAACGTCGAGCAATTGCTCAGAGATGAAAAGTGCCAGCACTGAAAGCTGTTGCTAGCCAGCACCCTTCCTTGGAAGCGCTTTCACAGGCGCAGCAACACTGGGGCTTTGTGCTTCTCTAGCCACCAAACGTCACGGTCCTTCTCTTTCCGTCTCGTAGACACGAGCTGAGAAATTGCAAACGTCGAGCAATTGCTCAGAGATGAAAAGTGCCAGCACTGAAAGCTGTTGCTAGCCAGCACCCTTCCTTGGAAGCGCTTTCACAGGCACAGTAACACTGGGGCTTTGCGCTTCTCTAGCCACCAAATGTCACGGTCACTATCTCTCCGTCTCGTAGACACGAGCTGAGAAATTGCAAACGTCGAGCAATTGCTCAGAGATGAAAAGTGCCAGCACTGGAAGCTGTTGCTAGCCAGCACCCTTCCTTGGAAGCGCTTTTGTAGGCCTAAGAACAGTGGGGCTCTGGGCTTCTCTAGCCACCTAATCTTCTGCTCATCCTCTCGCGCACTCTAAAGAGAGCTCAGGTGAGAAATTGCAAACGTCGAGCAATTGCTCAGAGATGAAAAGTGCCAGCACTGAAAGCTGTTGCTAGCCAGCACCCTTCCTTGGAAGCGCTTTCACAGGCGCAGCAACACTGGGGCTTTGCGCTTCTCTAGCCACCAAACGTCACGGTCCTTCTCTTTCCGTCTCGTAGACACGAGCTGAGAAATTGCAAACGTCGAGCAATTGCTCCGAGATGAAAAGTGACAGCACTGAAAGCTGTTGCTAGCCAGCACCCTTCCTTGGAAGCGCTTTTGTAGCCCTAAGAACACTGGGGCTCTGGGCTTCTTTAGCCACCTCATCTTCTGCTCATGCTCTCGCGCACTCTAAAGAGAGCTCAGGTGAGAAATTGCAAACGTCGAGCAATTGCTCAGAGATGAAAAGTGCCAGCACTGAAAGCTGTTGCTAGCCAGCACCCTTCCTTGGAAGCGTTTTCATAGGCGCAGTAACACTGGGGCTTTGCGCTTCTCTACCCACCAAACGTCACGGTCCTTCTCTTCCCGTCTCGTAGACACGAGCTGAGAAATTGCAAACGTCGAGCAATTGCTCAGAGATGAAAAGTGCCAGCACTGGAAGCTGTTGCTAGCCAGCACCCTTCCTTGGAAGCGCTTTTGTAGGCCTAAGAACACTGGGGCTCTGGGCTTCTCTAGCCACCTCATCTTCTGCTCATCCTCTCGCGCACTCTAAAGAGAGCTCAGGTGAGAAATTGCAAACGTCGAGCAATTGCTCAGAGATGAAAAGTGCCAGCACTGAAAGCTGTTGCTAGCCAGCACCCTTCCTTGGAAGCGCTTTCACAGGCGCAGCAACACTGGGGCTTTGCGCTTCTCTACCCACCAAATGTCACGGTCCTTCTCTTTCCGTCTCCTAGACACGAGCTGAGAAATTGCAAACGTCGAGCAATTGCTCAGAGAGGAAAAGTGCCAGCACTGAAAGCTGTTGCTTGCCAGCACCCTTCCTTGGAAGCGCTTTTGTAGGCCTAAGAAGACTGGGGCTCTGGGCTTCTCTAGCCACCTCATCTTCTGCTCATCCTCTCGCGCACTCTAAAGAGAGCTCAGGTGAGAAATTGCAAACGTCCAGCAATTGCTCAGAGATGAAAAGTGCCAGCACTGAAAGCTGTTGCTAGCCAGCACCCTTCCTTGGAAGCGCTTTCACAGGCGCAGTAACACTGGGGCTTTGCGCTTCTCTAGCCACCAAACGTCACGGTCCTTCTCTTTCCGTCTCGTAGACACAAGCTGAGAAATTGCAAACGTCGATCAATTGCTCAGAGATGAAAAGTGCCAGCACTGAAAGCTGTTGCTAGCCAGCACCCTTCCTTGGAAGCGCTTTTGTAGGCCTAAGAATAGTGGGGCTTTGGGCTTCTCTAGCCACCTCATCTTCTGCTCATCCTCTCGCGCACTCTAAAGAGAGCTCAGGGGAGAAATTGCAAACGTCGAGCAATTGCTCAGAGATGAAAAGTGCCAGCACTGAAAGCTGTTGCTAGCCAGCACCCTTCCTTGGAAGCGCTTTTGTAGGCCTAAGAACACTGGGGCTCTGGGCTTCTCTAGCCACCTAATCTTCTGCTCATCCTCTCGCGCACTCTAAAGAGAGCTCAGGTGAGAAATTGCAAACGTCGAGCAATTGCTCAGAGATGAAAAGTGCCAGCACTGAAAGCTGTTGCTAGCCAGCCCCCTTCCTTGGAAGCGCTTTTGTAGGCCTAAGAACACTGGGGCTCTGGGCTTCTCTAGCCACCTCATCTTCTGCTCATCCTCTCGCGCACTCTAAAGAGAGCTCAGGTGAGAAATTGCAAAGGTTGAGCAATTGCTCAGAGATGAAAAGTGCCAGCACTGAAAGCTGTTGCTAGCCAGCACCCTTCCTTGGAAGCGCTTTCACAGGCGCAGCAACACTGGGGCTTTGCGCTTCTCTACCCACCAAACGTCACGGTCACTATCTCTCCGTCTCGTAGACACGAGCTGAGAAATTGCAAACGTCCAGCAATTGCTCAGAGAGGAAAAGTGCCAGCACTGAAAGCTGTTGCTAGCCAGCCCCCTTCCTTGGAAGCGCTTTTGTAGGCCTAAGAAGACTGGGGCTCTGGGCTTCTCTAGCCACCTCATCTTCTGCTCATCCTCTCGCGCACTCTGAAGAGAGCTCAGGTGAGAAATTGCAAACGTCGAGCAATTGCTCAGAGATGAAAAGTGCCAGCACTGAAAGCTGTTGCTAGCCAGCACCCTTCCTTGGAAGCGCTTTCACAGGCGCAGTAACACTGGGGCTTTGCGCTTCTCTAGCCACCAAACGTCACGGTCCTTCTCTTTCCGTCTCGTAGACACAAGCTGAGAAATTGCAAACGTCGAGCAATTGCTCAGAGATGAAAAGTGCCAGCACTGGAAGCTGTTGCTAGCCAGCACCCTTCCTTGGAAGCGCTTTTGTAGGCCTAAGAACACTGGGGCTCTGGGCTTCTCTAGCCACCTCATCTTCTGCTCATCCTCTCGCGCACTCTAAAGAGAGCTCAGGTGAGAAATTGCAAACGTCGAGCAATTGCTCAGAGATGAAAAGTGCCAGCACTGAAAGCTGTTGCTAGCCAGCACCCTTCCTTGGAAGCGCTTTTGTAGGCCTAAGAACACTGGGGCTCTGGGCTTCTCTAGCCACCTAATCTTCTGCTCATCCTCTCGCGCACTCTAAAGAGAGCTGAGGTGAGAAATTGCAAACGTCGAGCAATTGCTCAGAGATGAAAAGTGCCAGCACTGAAAGCTGTTGCTAGCCAGCACCCTTCCTTGGAAGCGCTTTCACAGGCGCAGCAACACTGGGGCTTTGCGCTTCTCTAGCCACCAAACGTCACGGTCATTCTCTTTCCGTCTCCTAGACACGAGCTGAGAAATTGCAAACGTCGAGCAATTGCTCAGAGATGAAAAGTGCCAGCACTGAAAGCTGTTGCTAGCCAGCACCCTTCCTTGGAAGCGCTTTTGTAGTCCTAAGAACAGTGGGGCTCTGGGCTTCTCTAGCCACCTCATCTTCTGCTCATCCTCTCGCGCACTCTGAAGAGAGCTCAGGTGAGAAATTGCAAACGTCGAGCAATTGCTCAGAGATGAAAAGTGCCAGCACTGAAAGCTGTTGCTAGCCAGCACCCTTCCTTGGAAGCGCTTTCACAGGCGCAGCAACACTGGGGCTTTGCGCTTCTCTAGCCACCAAACGTCACGGTCCTTCTCTTTCCGTCTCCTAGACACGAGCTGAGAAATTGCAAACGTCGAGCAATTGCTCAGAGAGGAAAAGTGCCAGCACTGAAAGCTGTTGCTAGCCAGCACCCTTCCTTGGAAGCGCTTTTGTAGGCCTAAGAACACTGGGGCTCTGGGCTTCTCTAGCCACCTCATCTTCTGCTCATCCTCTCGCGCACTCTAAAGAGAGCTCAGGTGACAAATTGCAAACGTCGAGCAATTGCTCAGAGATGAAAAGTGCCAGCACTGAAAGCTGTTGCTAGCCAGCACCCTTCCTTGGAAGTGCTTTCACAGGCGCAGTAACACTGGGGCTTTGCGCTTCTCTACCCACCAAACGTCACGGTCACTATCTCTCCGTCTCGTAGACACGAGCTGAGAAATTGCAAACGTCGATCAATTGCTCAGAGATGAAAAGTGCCAGCACTGAAAGCTGTTGCTAGCCAGCACCCTTCCTTGGAAGCGCTTTTGTAGGCCTAAGAACACTGGGGCTCTGAGCTTCTTTAGCCACCTCATCTTCTGCTCATCCTCTCGCGCACTCTAAAGAGAGCTCAGATGAGAAATTGCAAACGTCGAGCAATTGCTCAGAGATGAAAAGTGCCAGCACTGAAAGCTGTTGCTAGCCAGCACCCTTCCTTGGAAGCGCTTTCACAGGCGCAGTAACACTGGGGCTTTGCGCTTCTCTAGCCACCAAACGTCACGGTCCTTCTCTTTCCGTCTCGTAGACACAAGCTGAGAAATTGCAAACGTCGAGCAATTGCTCAGAGATGAAAAGTGCCAGCACTGGAAGCTGTTGCTAGCCAGCACCCTTCCTTGGAAGCGCTTTTGTAGGCCTAAGAAGACTGGGGCTCTGGGCTTCTCTAGCCACCTCATCTTCTGCTCATCCTCTCGCGCACTCTAAAGAGAGCTCAGGTGAGAAATTGCAAACGTCGAGCAATTGCTCAGAGATGAAAAGTGCCAGCACTGAAAGCTGTTGCTAGCCAGCACCCTTCCTTGGAAGCGCTTTCACAGGCGCAGCAACACTGGGGCTTTGCGCTTCTCTAGCCACCAAACGTCACGGTCCTTCTCTTTCCGTCTCGTAGACACGAGCTGAGAAATTGCAAACGTCGAGCAATTGCTCAGAGATGAAAAGTGCCAGCACTGAAAGCTGTTGCTAGCCAGCACCCTTCCTTGGAAGCGCTTTCACAGGCACAGTAACACTGGGGCTTTGCGCTTCTCTAGCCACCAAATGTCACGGTCACTATCTCTCCGTCTCGTAGACACGAGCTGAGAAATTGCAAACGTCGAGCAATTGCTCAGAGATGAAAAGTGCCAGCACTGGAAGCTGTTGCTAGCCAGCACCCTTCCTTGGAAGCGCTTTTGTAGGCCTAAGAACAGTGGGGCTCTGGGCTTCTCTAGCCACCTAATCTTCTGCTCATCCTCTCGCGCACTCTAAAGAGAGCTCAGGTGAGAAATTGCAAACGTCGAGCAATTGCTCAGAGATGAAAAGTGCCAGCACTGAAAGCTGTTGCTAGCCAGCACCCTTCCTTGGAAGCGCTTTTGTAGGCCTAAGAACACTGGGGCTATGGGCTTGTCTAGCCACCTCATCTTCTGCTCATCCTCTCGTGCACTCTAAAGAGAGCTCAGGTGAGAAATTGCAAACGTCGAGCAATTGCTCAGAGATGAAAAGTGCCAGCACTGAAAGCTGTTGCTAGCCAGCACCCTTCCTTGGAAGCGCTTTCACAGGCGCAGCAACACTGGGGCTTTGCGCTTCTCTAGCCACCAAACGTCACGGTCCTTCTCTTTCCGTCTCCTAGACACGAGCTGAGAAATTGCAAACGTCGAGCAATTGCTCAGAGATGAAAAGTGCCAGCACTGAAAGCTGTTGCTAGCCAGCCCCCTTCCTTGGAAGCGCTTTTGTAGGCCTAAGAACACTGGGGCTCTGGGCTTCTTTAGCCACCTCATCTTCTGCTCATGCTCTCGCGCACTCTAAAGAGAGCTCAGGTGAGAAATTGCAAACGTCGAGCAATTGCTCAGAGATGAAAAGTGCCAGCACTGAAAGCTCTTGCTAGCCAGCACCCTTCCTTGGAAGCGTTTTCACAGGCGCAGTAACACTGGGGCTTTGCGCTTCTCTAGCCACCAAACGTCACGGTCCTTCTCTTTCCGTCTCGTAGACACGAGCTGAGAAATTGCAAACGTCGAGCAATTGCTCAGAGATGAAAAGTGCCAGCACTGGAAGCTGTTGCTAGCCAGCACCCTTCCTTGGAAGCGCTTTTGTAGGCCTAAGAACAGTGGGGCTCTGGGCTTCTCTAGCCACCTCATCTTCTGCTCATCCTCTCGCGCACTCTAAAGAGAGCTCAGGTGAGAAATTGCAAACGTCGAGCAATTGCTCAGAGATGAAAAGTGCCAGCACTGAAAGCTGTTGCTAGCCAGCACCCTTCCTTGGAAGCGCTTTCACAGGCGCAGCAACACTGGGGCTTTGCGCTTCTCTAGCCACCAAACGTCACGGTCCTTCTCTTTCCGTCTCGTAGACACGAGCTGAGAAATTGCAAACGTCGAGCAATTGCTCAGAGATGAAAAGTGCCAGCACTGAAAGCTGTTGCTAGCCAGCACCCTTCCTTTGAAGCGCTTTCACAGGCACAGTAACACTGGGGCTTTGCGCTTCTCTAGCCACCAAACGTCACGGTCACTATCTCTCCGTCTCGTAGACACGAGCTGAGAAATTGCAAACGTCGAGCAATTGCTCAGAGAGGAAAAGTGCCAGCACTGAAAGCTGTTGCTTGCCAGCACCCTTCCTTGGAAGCGCTTTTGTAGGCCTAAGAACACTGGGGCTCTGGGCTTCTCTAGCCACCTCATCTTCTGCTCATCCTCTCGCGCACTCTAAAGAGAGCTCAGGTGAGAAATTGCAAACGTCGAGCAATTGCTCAGAGATGAAAAGTGCCAGCACTGAAAGCTGTTGCTAGCCAGCACCCTTCCTTGGAAGCGCTTTCACAGGCGCAGCAACACTGGGGCTTTGCGCTTCTCTACCCACCAAACGTCAGGGTCCTTCTCTTTCCGTCTCCTAGACACGAGCTGAGAAATTGCAAACGTCGAGCAATTGCTCAGAGATGAAAAGTGCCAGCACTGAAAGCTGTTGCTAGCCAGCACCCTTCCTTGGAAGCGCTTTTGTAGGCCTAAGAACACTGGGGCTCTGGGCTTCTCTAGCCACCTCATCTTCTGCTCATCCTCTCGCGCACTCTAAAGAGAGCTCAGGTGAGAAATTGCAAACGTCCAGCAATTGCTCAGAGATGAAAAGTGCCAGCACTGAAAGCTGTTGCTAGCCAGCACCCTTCCTTGGAAGCGCTTTCACAGGCGCAGTAACACTGGGGCTTTGCGCTTCTCTAGCCACCAAACGTCACGGTCCTTCTCTTTCCGTCTCGTAGACACAAGCTGAGAAATTGCAAACGTCGAGCAATTGCTCAGAGATGAAAAGTGCCAGCACTGGAAGCTGTTGCTAGCCAGCACCCTTCCTTGGAAGCGCTTTTGTAGGCCTAAGAACACTGGGGCTCTGGGCTTCTCTAGCCACCTAATCTTCTGCTCATCCTCTCGCGCACTCTAAAGAGAGCTCAGGGGAGAAATTGCAAACGTCGAGCAATTGCTCAGAGATGAAAAGTGCCAGCACTGAAAGCTGTTGCTAGCCAGCACCCTTCCTTGGAAGCGCTTTTGTAGGCCTAAGAACACTGGGGCTCTGGGCTTCTCTAGCCACCTAATCTTCTGCTCATCCTCTCGCGCACTCTAAAGAGAGCTCAGGTGAGAAATTGCAAACGTCGAGCAATTGCTCAGAGATGAAAAGTGCCAGCACTGAAAGCTCTTGCTAGCCAGCCCCTTCCTTGGAAGCGCTTTTGTAGGCCTAAGAACACTGGGGCTTTGGGCTTCTCTAGCCACCTCATCTTCTGCTCATCCTCTCGCGCACTCTAAAGAGAGCTCAGGTGAGAAATTGCAAACGTCCAGCAATTGCTCAGAGATGAAAAGTGCCAGCACTGAAAGCTCTTGCTAGCCAGCACCCTTCCTTGGAAGCGCTTTCACAGGCGCAGCAACACTGGGGCTTTGCGCTTCTCTACCCACCAAACGTCACGGTCACTATCTCTCCGTCTCGTAGACACGAGCTGAGAAATTGCAAACGTCGAGCAATTGCTCAGAGATGAAAAGTGCCAGCACTGAAAGCTGTTGCTAGCCAGCCCCCTTCCTTGGAAGAGCTTTTGTAGGCCTAAGAACACTGGGGCTCTGGGCTTCTCTAGCCACCTCATCTTCTGCTCATCCTCTCGCGCACTCTGAAGAGAGATCAGGTGAGAAATTGCAAACGTCGAGCAATTGCTCAGAGATGAAAAGTGCCAGCACTGAAAGCTGTTGCTAGCCAGCACCCTTCCTTGGAAGCGCTTTCACAGGCGCAGTAACACTGGGGCTTTGCGCTTCTCTACCCACCAAACGTCACGGTCCTTCTCTTTCCGTCTCGTAGACACGAGCTGAGAAATTGCAAACGTCGAGCAATTGCTCAGAGATGAAAAGTGCCAGCACTGGAAGCTGTTGCTAGCCAGCACCCTTCCTTGGAAGCGCTTTTGTAGGCCTAAGAACAGTGGGGCTCTGGGCTTCTCTAGCCACCTCATCTTCTGCTCATCCTCTCGCGCACTCTAAAGAGAGCTCAGGTGAGAAATTGCAAACGTCGAGCAATTGCTCAGAGATGAAAAGTGCCAGCACTGAAAGCTGTTGCTTGCCAGCACCCTTCCTTGGAAGCGCTTTTGTAGGCCTAAGAACAGTGGGGCTCTGGGCCTCTCTAGCCACCTCATCTTCTGCTCATCCTCTTGCGCACTCTAAAGAGAGCTCAGGTGAGAAATTGCAAACGTCGAGCAATTGCTCAGAGATGAAAAGTGCCAGCACTGAAAGCTGTTGCTAGCCAGCACCCTTCCTTGGAAGCGCTTTCACAGGCGCAGCAACACTGGGGCTTTGCGCTTCTCTAGCCACCAAACGTCACGGTCATTCTCTTTCCGTCTCCTAGACACGAGCTGAGAAATTGCAAACGTCGAGCAATTGCTCAGAGATGAAAAGTGCCAGCACTGAAAGCTGTTGCTAGCCAGCACCCTTCCTTGGAAGCGCTTTTGTAGTCCTAAGAACACTGGGGCTCTGGGCTTCTCTAGCCACCTCATCTTCTGCTCATCCTCTCGCGCACTCTTAAGAGAGCTCAGGTGAGAAATTGCAAACGTCGAGCAATTGCTCAGAGATGAAAAGTGCCAGCACTGGAAGCTGTTGCTAGCCAGCACCCTTCCTTGGAAGCGCTTTCACAGGCGCAGCAACACTGGGGCTTTGCGCTTCTCTAGCCACCAAACGTCACGGTCCTTCTCTTTCCGTCTCGTAGACACGAGCTGAGAAATTGCAAACGTCGAGCAATTGCTCAGAGATGAAAAGTGCCAGCACTGAAAGCTGTTGCTAGCCAGCCCCCTTCCTTGGAAGCGCTTTTGTAGGCCTAAGAACACTGGGGCTCTGGGCTTCTCTAGCCACCTCATCTTCTGCTCATCCTCTCGCGCACTCTAAAGAGAGCTCAGGTGACAAATTGCAAACGTCGAGCAATTGCTCAGAGATGAAAAGTGCCAGCACTGAAAGCTGTTGCTAGCCAGCACCCTTCCTTGGAAGCGCTTTCACAGGCGCAGCAACACTGGGGCTTTGCGCTTCTCTAGCCACCAAACGTCACGGTCCTTCTCTTTCCGTCTCGTAGACACGAGCTGAGAAATTGCAAACGTCGAGCAATTGCTCAGAGATGAAAAGTGCCAGCACTGAAAGCTGTTGCTAGCCAGCACCCTTCCTTGGAAGCGCTTTCACAGGCGCAGCAACACTGGGGCTTTGCGCTTCTCTAGCCACCAAACGTCACGGTCCTTCTCTTTCCGTCTCGTAGACACGAGCTGAGAAATTGCAAACGTCGAGCAATTGCTCAGAGATGAAAAGTGCCAGCACTGAAAGCTGTTGCTAGCCAGCACCCTTCCTTGGAAGCGCTTTTGTAGGCCTAAGAACACTGGGGCTCTGGGCTTCTCTAGCCACCTAATCTTCTGCTCATCCTCTCGCGCACTCTAAAGAGAGCTCAGGTGAGAAATTGCAAATGTCGAGCAATTGCTCAGAGATGAAAAGTGCCAGCACTGAAAGCTGTTGCTAGCCAGCACCCTTCCTTGGAAGCGCTTTCACAGGCGCAGCAACACTGGGGCTTTGCGCTTCTCTAGCCACCAAACGTCACGGTCATTCTCTTTCCGTCTCCTAGACACGAGCTGAGAAATTGCAAACGTCGAGCAATTGCTCAGAGATGAAAAGTGCCAGCACTGAAAGCTGTTGCTAGCCAGCACCCTTCCTTGGAAGCGCTTTTGTAGTCCTAAGAACACTGGGGCTCTGGGCTTCTCTAGCCACCTCATCTTCTGCTCATCCTCTCGCGCACTCTTAAGAGAGCTCAGGTGAGAAATTGCAAACGTCGAGCAATTGCTCAGAGATGAAAAGTGCCAGCACTGGAAGCTGTTGCTAGCCAGCACCCTTCCTTGGAAGCGCTTTCACAGGCGCAGCAACACTGGGGCTTTGCGCTTCTCTAGCCACCAAACGTCACGGTCCTTCTCTTTCCGTCTCGTAGACACGAGCTGAGAAATTGCAAACGTCGAGCAATTGCTCAGAGATGAAAAGTGCCAGCACTGAAAGCTCTTGCTAGCCAGCCCCCTTCCTTGGAAGCGCTTTTGTAGGCCTAAGAACACTGGGGCTCTGGGCTTCTCTAGCCACCTCATCTTCTGCTCATCCTCTCGCGCACTCTAAAGAGAGCTCAGGTGACAAATTGCAAACGTCGAGCAATTGCTCAGAGATGAAAAGTGCCAGCACTGAAAGCTGTTGCTAGCCAGCACCCTTCCTTGGAAGCGCTTTCACAGGCGCAGCAACACTGGGGCTTTGCGCTTCTCTAGCCACCAAACGTCACGGTCCTTCTCTTTCCGTCTCGTAGACACGAGCTGAGAAATTGCAAACGTCGAGCAATTGCTCCGAGATGAAAAGTGCCAGCACTGAAAGCTGTTGCTAGCCAGCACCCTTCCTTGGAAGCGCTTTCACAGGCGCAGCAACACTGGGGCTTTGCGCTTCTCTAGCCACCAAACGTCACGGTCCTTCTCTTTCCGTCTCGTAGACACGAGCTGAGAAATTGCAAACGTCGAGCAATTGCTCAGAGATGAAAAGTGCTAGCACTGAAAGCTGTTGCTAGCCAGCACCCTTCCTTGGAAGCGCTTTCACAGGCACAGTAACACTGGGGCTTTGCGCTTCTCTAGCCACCAAAAGTCACGGTCACTATCTCTCCGTCTCGTAGACACGAGCTGAGAAATTGCAAACGTCGAGCAATTGCTCAGAGAGGAAAAGTGCCAGCACTGAAAGCTGTTGCTTGCCAGCACCCTTCCTTGGAAGCGCTTTTGTAGGCCTAAGAACACTGGGGCTCTGGGCTTCTCTAGCCACCTCATCTTCTGCTCATCCTCTCGCGCACTCTAAAGAGAGCTCAGGTGAGAAATTGCAAACGTCGAGCAATTGCTCAGAGATGAAAAGTGCCAGCACTGAAAGCTGTTGCTAGCCAGCACCCTTCCTTGGAAGCGCTTTCACAGGCGCAGCAACACTGGGGCTTTGCGCTTCTCTACCCACCAAACGTCACGGTCACTATCTCTCCGTCTCGTAGACACGAGCTGAGAAATTGCAAACGTCGAGCAATTGCTCAGAGAGGAAAAGTGCCAGCACTGAAAGCTGTTGCTAGCCAGCCCCCTTCCTTGGAAGCGCTTTTGTAGGCCTAAGAACAGTGGGGCTCTGGGCTTCTCTAGCCACCTCATCTTCTGCTCATCCTCTTGCGCACTCTAAAGAGAGCTCAGGTGAGAAATTGCAAACGTCGAGCAATTGCTCAGAGATGAAAAGTGCCAGCACTGAAAGCTGTTGCTAGCCAGCACCCTTCCTTGGAAGCGCTTTCACAGGCGCAGTAACACTGGGGCTTTGCGCTTCTCTAGCCACCAAACGTCACGGTCATTCTCTTTCCGTCTCCTAGACACGAGCTGAGAAATTGCAAACGTCGAGCAATTGCTCAGAGATGAAAAGTGCCAGCACTGAAAGCTGTTGCTAGCCAGCCCCCTTCCTTGGAAGCGCTTTTGTAGGCCTAAGAACACTGGGGCTCTGGGCTTCTCTAGCCACCTCATCTTCTGCTCATCCTCTCGCGCACTCTGAAGAGAGCTCAGGTGAGAAATTGCAAACGTCGAGCAATTGCTCAGAGATGAAAAGTGCCAGCACTGAAAGCTGTTGCTAGCCAGCACCCTTCCTTGGAAGCGCTTTCACAGGCGCTGTAATACTGGGGCTTTGCGCTTCTCTACCCACCAAACGTCATGGTCCTTCTCTTTCCGTCTCGTAGACACGAGCTGAGAAATTGCAAACGTCGATCAATTGCTCAGAGATGAAAAGTGCCAGCACTGGAAGCTGTTGCTAGCCAGCACCCTTCCTTGGAAGCGCTTTTGTAGTCCTAAGAACACTGGGGCTCTGGGCTTCTCTAGCCACCTCATCTTCTGCTCATCCTCTCGCGCACTCTAAAGAGAGCTCAGGTGAGAAATTGCAAACGTCGAGCAATTGCTCAGAGATGAAAAGTGCCAGCACTGGAAGCTGTTGCTAGCCAGCACCCTTCCTTGGAAGCGCTTTCACAGGCGCAGTAACACTGGGGCTTTGCGCTTCTCTACCCACCAAACGTCACGTTCACTATCTCTCCGTCTCGTAGACACGAGCTGAGAAATTGCAAACGTCGAGCAATTGCTCAGAGATGAAAAGTGCCAGCACTGAAAGCTGTTGCTAGCCAGCCCCCTTCCTTGGAAGCGCTTTTGTAGGCCTAAGAACACTGGGGCTCTGGGCTTCTCTAGCCACCTCATCTTCTGCTCATCCTCTCGCGCACTCTAAAGAGAGCTCAGGTGAGAAATTGCAAACGTCGAGCAATTGCTCAGAGATGAAAAGTGCCAGCACTGAAAGCTGTTGCTAGCCAGCACCCTTCCTTGGAAGCGCTTTCACAGGCGCAGCAACACTGGGGCTTTGTGCTTCTCTAGCCACCAAACGTCACGGTCCTTCTCTTTCCGTCTCGTAGACACGAGCTGAGAAATTGCAAACGTCGAGCAATTGCTCAGAGATGAAAAGTGCCAGCACTGAAAGCTGTTGCTAGCCAGCACCCTTCCTTGGAAGCGCTTTCACAGGCACAGTAACACTGGGGCTTTGCGCTTCTCTAGCCACCAAATGTCACGGTCACTATCTCTCCGTCTCGTAGACACGAGCTGAGAAATTGCAAACGTCGAGCAATTGCTCAGAGATGAAAAGTGCCAGCACTGGAAGCTGTTGCTAGCCAGCACCCTTCCTTGGAAGCGCTTTTGTAGGCCTAAGAACAGTGGGGCTCTGGGCTTCTCTAGCCACCTAATCTTCTGCTCATCCTCTCGCGCACTCTAAAGAGAGCTCAGGTGAGAAATTGCAAACGTCGAGCAATTGCTCAGAGATGAAAAGTGCCAGCACTGAAAGCTGTTGCTAGCCAGCACCCTTCCTTGGAAGCGCTTTCACAGGCGCAGCAACACTGGGGCTTTGCGCTTCTCTAGCCACCAAACGTCACGGTCCTTCTCTTTCCGTCTCGTAGACACGAGCTGAGAAATTGCAAACGTCGAGCAATTGCTCCGAGATGAAAAGTGACAGCACTGAAAGCTGTTGCTAGCCAGCACCCTTCCTTGGAAGCGCTTTTGTAGCCCTAAGAACACTGGGGCTCTGGGCTTCTTTAGCCACCTCATCTTCTGCTCATGCTCTCGCGCACTCTAAAGAGAGCTCAGGTGAGAAATTGCAAACGTCGAGCAATTGCTCAGAGATGAAAAGTGCCAGCACTGAAAGCTGTTGCTAGCCAGCACCCTTCCTTGGAAGCGTTTTCATAGGCGCAGTAACACTGGGGCTTTGCGCTTCTCTACCCACCAAACGTCACGGTCCTTCTCTTCCCGTCTCGTAGACACGAGCTGAGAAATTGCAAACGTCGAGCAATTGCTCAGAGATGAAAAGTGCCAGCACTGGAAGCTGTTGCTAGCCAGCACCCTTCCTTGGAAGCGCTTTTGTAGGCCTAAGAACACTGGGGCTCTGGGCTTCTCTAGCCACCTCATCTTCTGCTCATCCTCTCGCGCACTCTAAAGAGAGCTCAGGTGAGAAATTGCAAACGTCGAGCAATTGCTCAGAGATGAAAAGTGCCAGCACTGAAAGCTGTTGCTAGCCAGCACCCTTCCTTGGAAGCGCTTTCACAGGCGCAGCAACACTGGGGCTTTGCGCTTCTCTACCCACCAAATGTCACGGTCCTTCTCTTTCCGTCTCCTAGACACGAGCTGAGAAATTGCAAACGTCGAGCAATTGCTCAGAGAGGAAAAGTGCCAGCACTGAAAGCTGTTGCTTGCCAGCACCCTTCCTTGGAAGCGCTTTTGTAGGCCTAAGAAGACTGGGGCTCTGGGCTTCTCTAGCCACCTCATCTTCTGCTCATCCTCTCGCGCACTCTAAAGAGAGCTCAGGTGAGAAATTGCAAACGTCCAGCAATTGCTCAGAGATGAAAAGTGCCAGCACTGAAAGCTGTTGCTAGCCAGCACCCTTCCTTGGAAGCGCTTTCACAGGCGCAGTAACACTGGGGCTTTGCGCTTCTCTAGCCACCAAACGTCACGGTCCTTCTCTTTCCGTCTCGTAGACACAAGCTGAGAAATTGCAAACGTCGATCAATTGCTCAGAGATGAAAAGTGCCAGCACTGAAAGCTGTTGCTAGCCAGCACCCTTCCTTGGAAGCGCTTTTGTAGGCCTAAGAATAGTGGGGCTTTGGGCTTCTCTAGCCACCTCATCTTCTGCTCATCCTCTCGCGCACTCTAAAGAGAGCTCAGGGGAGAAATTGCAAACGTCGAGCAATTGCTCAGAGATGAAAAGTGCCAGCACTGAAAGCTGTTGCTAGCCAGCACCCTTCCTTGGAAGCGCTTTTGTAGGCCTAAGAACACTGGGGCTCTGGGCTTCTCTAGCCACCTAATCTTCTGCTCATCCTCTCGCGCACTCTAAAGAGAGCTCAGGTGAGAAATTGCAAACGTCGAGCAATTGCTCAGAGATGAAAAGTGCCAGCACTGAAAGCTGTTGCTAGCCAGCCCCCTTCCTTGGAAGCGCTTTTGTAGGCCTAAGAACACTGGGGCTCTGGGCTTCTCTAGCCACCTCATCTTCTGCTCATCCTCTCGCGCACTCTAAAGAGAGCTCAGGTGAGAAATTGCAAAGGTTGAGCAATTGCTCAGAGATGAAAAGTGCCAGCACTGAAAGCTGTTGCTAGCCAGCACCCTTCCTTGGAAGCGCTTTCACAGGCGCAGCAACACTGGGGCTTTGCGCTTCTCTACCCACCAAACGTCACGGTCACTATCTCTCCGTCTCGTAGACACGAGCTGAGAAATTGCAAACGTCCAGCAATTGCTCAGAGAGGAAAAGTGCCAGCACTGAAAGCTGTTGCTAGCCAGCCCCCTTCCTTGGAAGCGCTTTTGTAGGCCTAAGAAGACTGGGGCTCTGGGCTTCTCTAGCCACCTCATCTTCTGCTCATCCTCTCGCGCACTCTGAAGAGAGCTCAGGTGAGAAATTGCAAACGTCGAGCAATTGCTCAGAGATGAAAAGTGCCAGCACTGAAAGCTGTTGCTAGCCAGCACCCTTCCTTGGAAGCGCTTTCACAGGCGCAGTAACACTGGGGCTTTGCGCTTCTCTAGCCACCAAACGTCACGGTCCTTCTCTTTCCGTCTCGTAGACACAAGCTGAGAAATTGCAAACGTCGAGCAATTGCTCAGAGATGAAAAGTGCCAGCACTGGAAGCTGTTGCTAGCCAGCACCCTTCCTTGGAAGCGCTTTTGTAGGCCTAAGAACACTGGGGCTCTGGGCTTCTCTAGCCACCTCATCTTCTGCTCATCCTCTCGCGCACTCTAAAGAGAGCTCAGGTGAGAAATTGCAAACGTCGAGCAATTGCTCAGAGATGAAAAGTGCCAGCACTGAAAGCTGTTGCTAGCCAGCACCCTTCCTTGGAAGCGCTTTTGTAGGCCTAAGAACACTGGGGCTCTGGGCTTCTCTAGCCACCTAATCTTCTGCTCATCCTCTCGCGCACTCTAAAGAGAGCTGAGGTGAGAAATTGCAAACGTCGAGCAATTGCTCAGAGATGAAAAGTGCCAGCACTGAAAGCTGTTGCTAGCCAGCACCCTTCCTTGGAAGCGCTTTCACAGGCGCAGCAACACTGGGGCTTTGCGCTTCTCTAGCCACCAAACGTCACGGTCCTTCTCTTTCCGTCTCGTAGACACGAGCTGAGAAATTGCAAACGTCGAGCAATTGCTCAGAGAGGAAAAGTGCCAGCACTGAAAGCTGTTGCTAGCCAGCACCCTTCCTTGGAAGCGCTTTTGTAGGCCTAAGAAGACTGGGGCTCTGGGCTTCTCTAGCCACCTCATCTTCTGCTCATCCTCTCGCGCACTCTAAAGAGAGCTCAGGTGACAAATTGCAAACGTCGAGCAATTGCTCAGAGATGAAAAGTGCCAGCACTGAAAGCTGTTGCTAGCCAGCACCCTTCCTTGGAAGTGCTTTCACAGGCGCAGTAACACTGGGGCTTTGCGCTTCTCTACCCACCAAACGTCACGGTCACTATCTCTCCGTCTCGTAGACACGAGCTGAGAAATTGCAAACGTCGATCAATTGCTCAGAGATGAAAAGTGCCAGCACTGAAAGCTGTTGCTAGCCAGCACCCTTCCTTGGAAGCGCTTTTGTAGGCCTAAGAACACTGGGGCTCTGAGCTTCTTTAGCCACCTCATCTTCTGCTCATCCTCTCGCGCACTCTAAAGAGAGCTCAGATGAGAAATTGCAAACGTCGAGCAATTGCTCAGAGATGAAAAGTGCCAGCACTGAAAGCTGTTGCTAGCCAGCACCCTTCCTTGGAAGCGCTTTCACAGGCGCAGTAACACTGGGGCTTTGCGCTTCTCTAGCCACCAAACGTCACGGTCCTTCTCTTTCCGTCTCGTAGACACAAGCTGAGAAATTGCAAACGTCGAGCAATTGCTCAGAGATGAAAAGTGCCAGCACTGGAAGCTGTTGCTAGCCAGCACCCTTCCTTGGAAGCGCTTTTGTAGGCCTAAGAAGACTGGGGCTCTGGGCTTCTCTAGCCACCTCATCTTCTGCTCATCCTCTCGCGCACTCTAAAGAGAGCTCAGGTGAGAAATTGCAAACGTCGAGCAATTGCTCAGAGATGAAAAGTGCCAGCACTGAAAGCTGTTGCTAGCCAGCACCCTTCCTTGGAAGCGCTTTCACAGGCGCAGCAACACTGGGGCTTTGCGCTTCTCTACCCACCAAACGTCACGGTCCTTCTCTTTCCGTCTCGTAGACACGAGCTGAGAAATTGCAAACGTCGAGCAATTGCTCAGAGATGAAAAGTGCCAGCACTGAAAGCTGTTGCTAGCCAGCACCCTTCCTTGGAAGCGCTTTCACAGGCACAGTAACACTGGGGCTTTGCGCTTCTCTAGCCACCAAATGTCACGGTCACTATCTCTCCGTCTCGTAGACACGAGCTGAGAAATTGCAAACGTCGAGCAATTGCTCAGAGATGAAAAGTGCCAGCACTGGAAGCTGTTGCTAGCCAGCACCCTTCCTTGGAAGCGCTTTTGTAGGCCTAAGAACAGTGGGGCTCTGGGCTTCTCTAGCCACCTAATCTTCTGCTCATCCTCTCGCGCACTCTAAAGAGAGCTCAGGTGAGAAATTGCAAACGTCGAGCAATTGCTCAGAGATGAAAAGTGCCAGCACTGAAAGCTGTTGCTAGCCAGCACCCTTCCTTGGAAGCGCTTTTGTAGGCCTAAGAACACTGGGGCTATGGGCTTGTCTAGCCACCTCATCTTCTGCTCATCCTCTCGTGCACTCTAAAGAGAGCTCAGGTGAGAAATTGCAAACGTCGAGCAATTGCTCAGAGATGAAAAGTGCCAGCACTGAAAGCTGTTGCTAGCCAGCACCCTTCCTTGGAAGCGCTTTCACAGGCGCAGCAACACTGGGGCTTTGCGCTTCTCTAGCCACCAAACGTCACGGTCCTTCTCTTTCCGTCTCCTAGACACGAGCTGAGAAATTGCAAACGTCGAGCAATTGCTCAGAGATGAAAAGTGCCAGCACTGAAAGCTGTTGCTAGCCAGCCCCCTTCCTTGGAAGCGCTTTTGTAGGCCTAAGAACACTGGGGCTCTGGGCTTCTTTAGCCACCTCATCTTCTGCTCATGCTCTCGCGCACTCTAAAGAGAGCTCAGGTGAGAAATTGCAAACGTCGAGCAATTGCTCAGAGATGAAAAGTGCCAGCACTGAAAGCTCTTGCTAGCCAGCACCCTTCCTTGGAAGCGTTTTCACAGGCGCAGTAACACTGGGGCTTTGCGCTTCTCTAGCCACCAAACGTCACGGTCCTTCTCTTTCCGTCTCGTAGACACGAGCTGAGAAATTGCAAACGTCGAGCAATTGCTCAGAGATGAAAAGTGCCAGCACTGGAAGCTGTTGCTAGCCAGCACCCTTCCTTGGAAGCGCTTTTGTAGGCCTAAGAACAGTGGGGCTCTGGGCTTCTCTAGCCACCTCATCTTCTGCTCATCCTCTCGCGCACTCTAAAGAGAGCTCAGGTGAGAAATTGCAAACGTCGAGCAATTGCTCAGAGATGAAAAGTGCCAGCACTGAAAGCTGTTGCTAGCCAGCACCCTTCCTTGGAAGCGCTTTCACAGGCGCAGCAACACTGGGGCTTTGCGCTTCTCTAGCCACCAAACGTCACGGTCCTTCTCTTTCCGTCTCGTAGACACGAGCTGAGAAATTGCAAACGTCGAGCAATTGCTCAGAGATGAAAAGTGCCAGCACTGAAAGCTGTTGCTAGCCAGCACCCTTCCTTTGAAGCGCTTTCACAGGCACAGTAACACTGGGGCTTTGCGCTTCTCTAGCCACCAAACGTCACGGTCACTATCTCTCCGTCTCGTAGACACGAGCTGAGAAATTGCAAACGTCGAGCAATTGCTCAGAGAGGAAAAGTGCCAGCACTGAAAGCTGTTGCTTGCCAGCACCCTTCCTTGGAAGCGCTTTTGTAGGCCTAAGAACACTGGGGCTCTGGGCTTCTCTAGCCACCTCATCTTCTGCTCATCCTCTCGCGCACTCTAAAGAGAGCTCAGGTGAGAAATTGCAAACGTCGAGCAATTGCTCAGAGATGAAAAGTGCCAGCACTGAAAGCTGTTGCTAGCCAGCACCCTTCCTTGGAAGCGCTTTCACAGGCGCAGCAACACTGGGGCTTTGCGCTTCTCTACCCACCAAACGTCAGGGTCCTTCTCTTTCCGTCTCCTAGACACGAGCTGAGAAATTGCAAACGTCGAGCAATTGCTCAGAGATGAAAAGTGCCAGCACTGAAAGCTGTTGCTAGCCAGCACCCTTCCTTGGAAGCGCTTTTGTAGGCCTAAGAACACTGGGGCTCTGGGCTTCTCTAGCCACCTCATCTTCTGCTCATCCTCTCGCGCACTCTAAAGAGAGCTCAGGTGAGAAATTGCAAACGTCCAGCAATTGCTCAGAGATGAAAAGTGCCAGCACTGAAAGCTGTTGCTAGCCAGCACCCTTCCTTGGAAGCGCTTTCACAGGCGCAGTAACACTGGGGCTTTGCGCTTCTCTAGCCACCAAACGTCACGGTCCTTCTCTTTCCGTCTCGTAGACACAAGCTGAGAAATTGCAAACGTCGAGCAATTGCTCAGAGATGAAAAGTGCCAGCACTGGAAGCTGTTGCTAGCCAGCACCCTTCCTTGGAAGCGCTTTTGTAGGCCTAAGAACACTGGGGCTCTGGGCTTCTCTAGCCACCTAATCTTCTGCTCATCCTCTCGCGCACTCTAAAGAGAGCTCAGGTGAGAAATTGCAAACGTCCAGCAATTGCTCAGAGATGAAAAGTGCCAGCACTGAAAGCTGTTGCTAGCCAGCACCCTTCCTTGGAAGCGCTTTTGTAGGCCTAAGAACACTGGGGCTCTGGGCTTCTCTAGCCACCTCATCTTCTGCTCATCCTCTTGCGCACTCTAAAGAGAGCTCAGGTGAGAAATTGCAAACGTCGAGCAATTGCTCAGAGATGAAAAGTGCCAGCACTGAAAGCTGTTGCTAGCCAGCACCCTTCCTTGGAAGCGCTTTCACAGGCGCAGCAACACTGGGGCTTTGCGCTTCTCTACCCACCAAACGTCACGGTCCTTCTCTTTCCGTCTCGTAGACACGAGCTGAGAAATTGCAAACGTCGAGCAATTGCTCAGAGAGGAAAAGTGCCAGCACTGAAAGCTGTTGCTTGCCAGCACCCTTCCTTGGAAGCGCTTTTGTAGGCCTAAGCACACTGGGGCTCTGGGCTTCTCTAGCCACCTCATCTTCTGCTCATCCTCTCGCGCACTCTAAAGAGAGCTCAGGTGAGAAATTGCAAAGGTTGAGCAATTGCTCAGAGATGAAAAGTGCCAGCACTGAAAGCTGTTGCTAGCCAGCACCCTTCCTTGGAAGCGCTTTCACAGGCGCAGTAACACTGGGGCTTTGCGCTTCTCTAGCCACCAAACGTCACGGTCCTTCTCTTTCCGTCTCGTAGACACAAGCTGAGAAATTGCAAACGTCGAGCAATTGCTCAGAGATGAAAAGTGCCAGCACTGAAAGCTGTTGCTAGCCAGCACCCTTCCTTGGAAGCGCTTTTGTAGGCCTAAGAATACTGGGGCTTTGGGCTTCTCTAGCCACCTCATCTTCTGCTCATCCTCTCGCGCACTCTAAAGAGAGCTCAGGTGAGAAATTGCAAACGTCGAGCAATTGCTCAGAGATGAAAAGTGCCAGCACTGAAAGCTGTTGCTAGCCAGCCCCCTTCCTTGGAAGCGCTTTTGTAGGCCTAAGAACACTGGGGCTCTGGGCTTCTCTAGCCACCTCATCTTCTGCTCATCCTCTCGCGCACTCTAAAGAGAGCTCAGGTGAGAAATTGCAAAGGTTGAGCAACTGCTCAGAGATGAAAAGTGCCAGCACTGAAAGCTGTTGCTAGCCAGCACCCTTCCTTGGAAGCGCTTTCACAGGCGCAGCAGCACTGGGGCTTTGCGCTTCTCTACCCACCAAACGTCACGGTCACTATCTCTCCGTCTCGTAGACACGAGCTGAGAAATTGCAAACGTCGAGCAATTGCTCAGAGATGAAAAGTGCCAGCACTGAAAGCTGTTGCTAGCCAGCCCCCTTCCTTGGAAGCGCTTTTGTAGGCCTAAGAACACTGGGGCTCTGGGCTTCTCTAGCCACCTCATCTTCTGCTCATCCTCTCGCGCACTCTGAAGAGAGCTCAGGTGAGAAATTGCAAACGTCGAGCAATTGCTCAGAGATGAAAAGTGCCAGCACTGAAAGCTGTTGCTAGCCAGCACCCTTCCTTGGAAGCGCTTTCACAGGCGCAGTAACACTGGGGCTTTGCGCTTCTCTAGCCACCAAACGTCACGGTCCTTCTCTTTCCGTCTCGTAGACACGAGCTGAGAAATTGCAAACGTCGAGCAATTGCTCAGAGATGAAAAGTGCCAGCACTGGAAGCTGTTGCTAGCCAGCACCCTTCCTTGGAAGCGCTTTTGTAGGCCTAAGAACACTGGGGCTCTGGGCTTCTCTAGCCACCTAATCTTCTGCTCATCCTCTCGCGCACTCTAAAGAGAGCTCAGGTGAGAAATTGCAAACGTCGAGCAATTGCTCAGAGATGAAAAGTGCCAGCACTGAAAGCTGTTGCTAGCCAGCACCCTTCCTTGGAAGCGCTTTTGTAGGCCTAAGAACACTGGGGCTCTGGGCTTCTCTAGCCACCTCATCTTCTGCTCATCCTCTTGCGCACTCTAAAGAGAGCTCAGGTGAGAAATTGCAAACGTCGAGCAATTGCTCAGAGATGAAAAGTGCCAGCACTGAAAGCTGTTGCTAGCCAGCACCCTTCCTTGGAAGCGCTTTCACAGGCGCAGCAACACTGGGGCTTTGCGCTTCTCTAGCCACCAAACGTCACGGTCCTTCTCTTTCCGTCTCGTAGACACGAGCTGAGAAATTGCAAACGTCGAGCAATTGCTCAGAGATGAAAAGTGCCAGCACTGAAAGCTGTTGCTAGCCAGCCCCCTTCCTTGGAAGCGCTTTTGTAGGCCTAAGAACAGTGGGGCTCTGGGCTTCTCTAGCCACCTCATCTTCTGCTCATCCTCTCGCGCACTCTAAAGAGAGCTCAGGTGAGAAATTGCAAACGTCGAGCAATTGCTCAGAGATGAAAAGTGCCAGCACTGGAAGCTGTTGCTAGCCAGCACCCTTCCTTGGAAGCGCTTTCACAGGCGCAGCAACACTGGGGCTTTGCGCTTCTCTAGCCACCAAACGTCACGGTCCTTCTCTTTCCGTCTCCTAGACACGAGCTGAGAAATTGCAAACGTCGAGCAATTGCTCAGAGAGGAAAAGTGCCAGCACTGAAAGCTGTTGCTAGCCAGCCCCCTTCCTTGGAAGCGCTTTTGTAGGCCTAAGAACACTGGGGCTCTGGGCTTCTCTAGCCACCTCATCTTCTGCTCATCCTCTCGCGCACTCTAAAGAGAGCTCAGGTGACAAATTGCAAACGTCGAGCAATTGCTCAGAGATGAAAAGTGCCAGCACTGAAAGCTGTTGCTAGCCAGCACCCTTCCTTGGAAGTGCTTTCACAGGCGCAGTAACACTGGGGCTTTGCGCTTCTCTAGCCACCAAACGTCACGTTCACTATCTCTCCGTCTCGTAGACACGAGCTGAGAAATTGCAAACGTCGATCAATTGCTCAGAGATGAAAAGTGCCAGCACTGAAAGCTGTTGCTAGCCAGCACCCTTCCTTGGAAGCGCTTTTGTAGGCCTAAGAACACTGGGGCTCTGAGCTTCTTTAGCCACCTCATCTTCTGCTCATCCTCTCGCGCACTCTAAAGAGAGCTCAGGTGAGAAATTGCAAACGTCGAGCAATTGCTCAGAGATGAAAAGTGCCAGCACTGAAAGCTGTTGCTAGCCAGCACCCTTCCTTGGAAGCGCTTTCACAGGCGCAGTAACACTGGGGCTTTGCGCTTCTCTAGCCACCAAACGTCACGGTCCTTCTCTTTCCGTCTCGTAGACACAAGCTGAGAAATTGCAAACGTCGAGCAATTGCTCAGAGATGAAAAGTGCCAGCACTGGAAGCTGTTGCTAGCCAGCACCCTTCCTTGGAAGCGCTTTTGTAGGCCTAAGAAGACTGGGGCTCTGGGCTTCTCTAGCCACCTCATCTTCTGCTCATCCTCTCGCACACTCTAAAGAGAGCTCAGGTGAGAAATTGCAAACGTCGAGCAATTGCTCAGAGATGAAAAGTGCCAGCACTGAAAGCTGTTGCTAGCCAGCACCCTTCCTTGGAAGCGCTTTCACAGGCGCAGCAACACTGGGGCTTTGCGCTTCTCTACCCACCAAACGTCACGGTCCTTCTCTTTCCGTCTCGTAGACACGAGCTGAGAAATTGCAAACGTCGAGCAATTGCTCAGAGATGAAAAGTGCCAGCACTGAAAGCTGTTGCTAGCCAGCACCCTTCCTTGGAAGCGCTTTCACAGGCACAGTAACACTGGGGCTTTGCGCTTCTCTAGCCACCAAATGTCACGGTCACTATCTCTCCGTCTCGTAGACACGAGCTGAGAAATTGCAAACGTCGAGCAATTGCTCAGAGATGAAAAGTGCCAGCACTGAAAGCTGTTGCTAGCCAGCACCCTTCCTTGGAAGCGCTTTTGTAGGCCTAAGAACAGTGGGGCTCTGGGCTTCTCTAGCCACCTAATCTTCTGCTCATCCTCTCGCGCACTCTAAAGAGAGCTCAGGTGAGAAATTGCAAACGTCGAGCAATTGCTCAGAGATGAAAAGTGCCAGCACTGAAAGCTGTTGCTAGCCAGCACCCTTCCTTGGAAGCGCTTTTGTAGGCCTAAGAACACTGGGGCTATGGGCTTGTCTAGCCACCTCATCTTCTGCTCATCCTCTCGTGCACTCTAAAGAGAGCTCAGGTGAGAAATTGCAAACGTCGATCAATTGCTCAGAGATGAAAAGTGCCAGCACTGAAAGCTGTTGCTAGCCAGCACCCTTCCTTGGAAGCGCTTTCACAGGCGCAGCAACACTGGGGCTTTGCGCTTCTCTAGCCACCAAACGTCACGGTCCTTCTCTTTCCGTCTCGTAGACACGAGCTGAGAAATTGCAAACGTCGAGCAATTGCTCAGAGATGAAAAGTGCCAGCACTGAAAGCTGTTGCTAGCCAGCCCCCTTCCTTGGAAGCGCTTTTGTAGGCCTAAGAACACTGGGGCTCTGGGCTTCTTTAGCCACCTCATCTTCTGCTCATGATCTCGCGCACTCTAAAGAGAGCTCAGGTGAGAAATTGCAAACGTCGAGCAATTGCTCAGAGATGAAAAGTGCCAGCACTGAAAGCTGTTGCTAGAGAGCACCCTTCCTTGGAAGCGTTTTCACAGGCGCAGTAACACTGGGGCTTTGCGCTTCTCTAGCCACCAAACGTCACGGTCCTTCTCTTTCCGTCTCCTAGACACGAGCTGAGAAATTGCAAACGTCGAGCAATTGCTCAGAGATGAAAAGTGCCAGCACTGGAAGCTGTTGCTAGCCAGCACCCTTCCTTGGAAGCGCTTTTGTAGGCCTAAGAACACTGGGGCTCTGGGCTTCTCTAGCCACCTCATCTTCTGCTCATCCTCTCGCGCACTCTAAAGAGAGCTCAGGTGAGAAATTGCAAACGTCGAGCAATTGCTCAGAGATGAAAAGTGCCAGCACTGAAAGCTGTTGCTAGCCAGCACCCTTCCTTGGAAGCGCTTTCACAGGCGCAGCAACACTGGGGCTTTGCGCTTCTCTAGCCACCAAACGTCACGGTCCTTCTCTTTCCGTCTCGTAGACACGAGCTGAGAAATTGCAAACGTCGAGCAATTGCTCAGAGATGAAAAGTGCCAGCACTGAAAGCTGTTGCTAGCCAGCACCCTTCCTTGGAAGCGCTTTCACAGGCACAGTAACACTGGGGCTTTGCGCTTCTCTAGCCACCAAATGTCACGGTCACTATCTCTCCGTCTCGTAGACACGAGCTGAGAAATTGCAAACGTCGAGCAATTGCTCAGAGAGGAAAAGTGCCAGCACTGAAAGCTGTTGCTTGCCAGCACCCTTCCTTGGAAGCGCTTTTGTAGGCCTAAGAAGACTGGGGCTCTGGGCTTCTCTAGCCACCTCATCTTCTGCTCATCCTCTCGCGCACTCTAAAGAGAGCTCAGGTGAGAAATTGCAAACGTCCAGCAATTGCTCAGAGATGAAAAGTGCCAGCACTGAAAGCTGTTGCTAGCCAGCACCCTTCCTTGGAAGCGCTTTCACAGGCGCAGCAACACTGGGGCTTTGCGCTTCTCTACCCACCAAACGTCACGGTCACTATCTCTCCGTCTCGTAGACACAAGCTGAGAAATTGCAAACGTCGAGCAATTGCTCAGAGATGAAAAGTGCCAGCACTGAAAGCTGTTGCTAGCCAGCCCCCTTCCTTGGAAGCGCTTTTGTAGGCCTAAGAACACTGGGGCTCTGGGCTTCTCTAGCCACCTCATCTTCTGCTCATCCTCTCGCGCACTCTAAAGAGAGCTCAGGTGAGAAATTGCAAACGTCCAGCAATTGCTCAGAGATGAAAAGTGCCAGCACTGAAAGCTGTTGCTAGCCAGCACCCTTCCTTGGAAGCGCTTTCACAGGCGCAGTAACACTGGGGCTTTGCGCTTCTCTAGCCACCAAACGTCACGGTCATTCTCTTTCCGTCTCGTACACACGAGCTGAGAAATTGCAAACGTCGAGCAATTGCTCAGAGATGAAAAGTGCCAGCACTGGAAGCTGTTGCTAGCCAGCACCCTTCCTTGGAAGCGCTTTTGTAGCCCTAAGAACACTGGGGCTCTGGGCTTCTCTAGCCACCTAATCTTCTGCTAATCCTCTCGCGCACTCTAAAGAGAGCTCAGGTGAGAAATTGCAAACGTCCAGCAATTGCTCAGAGATGAAAAGTGCCAGCACTGAAAGCTGTTGCTAGCCAGCACCCTTCCTTGGAAGCGCTTTTGTAGGCCTAAGAACACTGGGGCTCTGGGCTTCTCTAGCCACCTCATCTTCTGCTCATCCTCTTGCGCACTCTAAAGAGAGCTCAGGTGAGAAATTGCAAACGTCGAGCAATTGCTCAGAGATGAAAAGTGCCAGCACTGGAAGCTGTTGCTAGCCAGCACCCTTCCTTGGAAGCGCTTTCACAGGCGCAGCAACACTGGGGCTTTGCGCTTCTCTAGCCACCAAACGTCACGGTCATACTCTTTCCGTCTCGTAGACACGAGCTGAGAAATTGCAAACGTCGAGGAATTGCTCAGAGAGGAAAAGTGCCAGCACTGAAAGCTGTTGCTAGCCAGCCCCCTTCCTTGGAAGCGCTTTTGTAGTCCTAAGAACACTGGGGCTCTGGGCTTCTCTAGCCACCTCATCTTCTGCTCATCCTCTCGCGCACTCTGAAGAGAGCTCAGGTGAGAAATTGCAAACGTCGAGCAATTGCTCAGAGATGAAAAGTGCCAGCACTGGAAGCTGTTGCTAGCCAGCACCCTTCCTTGGAAGCGCTTTCACAGGCGCAGCAACACTGGGGCTTTGCGCTTCTCTAGCCACCAAACGTCACGGTCCTTCTCTTTCCGTCTCCTAGACACGAGCTGAGAAATTGCAAACGTCGAGCAATTGCTCAGAGAGGAAAAGTGCCAGCACTGAAAGCTGTTGCTAGCCAGCCCCCTTCCTTGGAAGCGCTTTTGTAGGCCTAAGAACACTGGGGCTCTGGGCTTCTCTAGCCACCTCATCTTCTGCTCATCCTCTCGCGCACTCTAAAGAGAGCTCAGGTGAGAAATTGCAAACGTCGAGCAATTGCTCAGAGATGAAAAGTGCCAGCACTGAAAGCTGTTGCTAGCCAGCACCCTTCCTTGGAAGCGCTTTCACAGGCGCAGTAACACTGGGGCTTTGCGCTTCTCTACCCACCAAACGTCACGTTCACTATCTCTCCTTCTCGTAGACACGAGCTGAGAAATTGCAAACGTCGAGCAATTGCTCAGAGATGAAAAGTGCCAGCACTGAAAGCTGTTGCTAGCCAGCCCCCTTCCTTGGAAGCGCTTTTGTAGGCCTAAGAACACTGGGGCTCTGAGCTTCTTTAGCCACCTCATCTTCTGCTCATCCTCTCGCGCACTCTAAAGAGAGCTCAGGTGAGAAATTGCAAACGTCGAGCAATTGCTCAGAGATGAAAAGTGCCAGCACTGAAAGGTGTTGCTAGCCAGCCCCCTTCCTTGGAAGCGCTTTCACAGGCGCAGCAACACTGGGGCTTTGCGCTTCTCTAGCCACCAAACGTCACGGTCCTTCTCTTTCCGTCTCGTAGACACAAGCTGAGAAATTGCAAACGTCGAGCAATTGCTCAGAGATGAAAAGTGCCAGCACTGGAAGCTGTTGCTAGCCAGCACCCTTCCTTGGAAGCGCTTTTGTAGGCCTAAGAACACTGGGGCTCTGGGCTTCTCTAGCCACCTCATCTTCTGCTCATCCTCTCGCGCACTCTAAAGAGAGCTCAGGTGAGAAATTGCAAACGTCCAGCAATTGCTCAGAGATGAAAAGTGCCAGCACTGAAAGCTGTTGCTAGCCAGCACCCTTCCTTGGAAGCGCTTTCACAGGCGCAGCAACACTGGGGCTTTGCGCTTCTCTACCCACCAAACGTCACGGTCCTTCTCTTTCCGTCTCGTAGACACGAGCTGAGAAATTGCAAACGTCGAGCAATTGCTCAGAGATGAAAAGTGCCAGCACTGAAAGCTGTTGCTAGCCAGCACCCTTCCTTGGAAGCGCTTTCACAGGCACAGTAACACTGGGGCTTTGCGCTTCTCTAGCCACCAAATGTCACGGTCACTATCTCTCCGTCTCGTAGACACGAGCTGAGAAATTGCAAACGTCGAGCAATTGCTCAGAGATGAAAAGTGCCAGCACTGAAAGCTGTTGCTTGCCAGCACCCTTCCTTGGAAGCGCTTTTGTAGGCCTAAGAAGACTGGGGCTCTGGGCTTCTCTAGCCACCTCATCTTCTGCTCATCCTCTCGCGCACTCTAAAGAGAGCTCAGGTGAGAAATTGCAAACGTCCAGCAATTGCTCAGAGATGAAAAGTGCCAGCACTGAAAGCTCTTGCTAGCCAGCACCCTTCCTTGGAAGCGCTTTCACAGGCGCAGCAACACTGGGGCTTTGCGCTTCTCTACCCACCAAACGTCACGTTCACTATCTCTCCGTCTCGTAGACACGAGCTGAGAAATTGCAAACGTCGAGCAATTGCTCAGAGATGAAAAGTGCCAGCACTGAAAGCTGTTGCTAGCCAGCCCCCTTCCTTGGAAGCGCTTTTGTAGTCCTAAGAACACTGGGGCTCTGGGCTTCTCTAGCCACCTCATCTTCTGCTCATCCTCTCGCGCACTCTGAAGAGAGCTCAGGTGAGAAATTGCAAACGTCGAGCAATTGCTCAGAGATGAAAAGTGCCAGCACTGGAAGCTGTTGCTAGCCAGCACCCTTCCTTGGAAGCGCTTTCACAGGCGCAGCAACACTGGGGCTTTGCGCTTCTCTAGCCACCAAACGTCACGGTCCTTCTCTTTCCGTCTCGTAGACACGAGCTGAGAAATTGCAAACGTCGAGCAATTGCTCAGAGAGGAAAAGTGCCAGCACTGAAAGCTGTTGCTAGCCAGCCCCCTTCCTTGGAAGCGCTTTTGTAGGCCTAAGAACACTGGGGCTCTGGGCTTCTCTAGCCACCTCATCTTCTGCTCATCCTCTCGCGCACTCTAAAGAGAGCTCAGGTGAGAAATTGCAAACGTCGAGCAATTGCTCAGAGATGAAAAGTGCCAGCACTGAAAGCTGTTGCTAGCCAGCACCCTTCCTTGGAAGCGCTTTCACAGGCGCAGCAACACTGGGGCTTTGCGCTTCTCTAGCCACCAAACGTCACGGTCCTTCTCTTTCCGTCTCCTAGACACGAGCTGAGAAATTGCAAACGTCGAGCAATTGCTCAGAGAGGAAAAGTGCCAGCACTGAAAGCTGTTGCTAGCCAGCCCCCTTCCTTGGAAGCGCTTTTGTAGGCCTAAGAACACTGGGGCTCTGGGCTTCTCTAGCCACCTCATCTTCTGCTCATCCTCTCGCGCACTCTAAAGAGAGCTCAGGTGACAAATTGCAAACGTCGAGCAATTGCTCAGAGATGAAAAGTGCCAGCACTGAAAGCTGTTGCTAGCCAGCACCCTTCCTTGGAAGTGCTTTCACAGGCGCAGTAACACTGGGGCTTTGCGCTTCTCTAGCCACCAAAAGTCACGTTCACTATCTCTCCGTCTCGTAGACACGAGCTGAGAAATTGCAAACGTCGATCAATTGCTCAGAGATGAAAAGTGCCAGCACTGAAAGCTGTTGCTAGCCAGCACCCTTCCTTGGAAGCGCTTTTGTAGGCCTAAGAACACTGGGGCTCTGAGCTTCTTTAGCCACCTCATCTTCTGCTCATCCTCTCGCGCACTCTAAAGAGAGCTCAGGTGAGAAATTGCAAACGTCGAGCAATTGCTCAGAGATGAAAAGTGCCAGCACTGAAAGCTGTTGCTAGCCAGCACCCTTCCTTGGAAGCGCTTTCACAGGCGCAGTAACACTGGGGCTTTGCGCTTCTCTAGCCACCAAACGTCACGGTCCTTCTCTTTCCGTCTCGTAGACACAAGCTGAGAAATTGCAAACGTCGAGCAATTGCTCAGAGATGAAAAGTGCCAGCACTGGAAGCTGTTGCTAGCCAGCACCCTTCCTTGGAAGCGCTTTTGTAGGCCTAAGAAGACTGGGGCTCTGGGCTTCTCTAGCCACCTCATCTTCTGCTCATCCTCTCGCACACTCTAAAGAGAGCTCAGGTGAGAAATTGCAAACGTCGAGCAATTGCTCAGAGATGAAAAGTGCCAGCACTGAAAGCTGTTGCTAGCCAGCACCCTTCCTTGGAAGCGCTTTCACAGGCGCAGCAACACTGGGGCTTTGCGCTTCTCTACCCACCAAACGTCACGGTCCTTCTCTTTCCGTCTCGTAGACACGAGCTGAGAAATTGCAAACGTCGAGCAATTGCTCAGAGATGAAAAGTGCCAGCACTGAAAGCTGTTGCTAGCCAGCACCCTTCCTTGGAAGCGCTTTCACAGGCACAGTAACACTGGGGCTTTGCGCTTCTCTAGCCACCAAATGTCACGGTCACTATCTCTCCGTCTCGTAGACACGAGCTGAGAAATTGCAAACGTCGAGCAATTGCTCAGAGATGAAAAGTGCCAGCACTGAAAGCTGTTGCTAGCCAGCACCCTTCCTTGGAAGCGCTTTTGTAGGCCTAAGAACAGTGGGGCTCTGGGCTTCTCTAGCCACCTAATCTTCTGCTCATCCTCTCGCGCACTCTAAAGAGAGCTCAGGTGAGAAATTGCAAACGTCGAGCAATTGCTCAGAGATGAAAAGTGCCAGCACTGAAAGCTGTTGCTAGCCAGCACCCTTCCTTGGAAGCGCTTTTGTAGGCCTAAGAACACTGGGGCTATGGGCTTGTCTAGCCACCTCATCTTCTGCTCATCCTCTCGTGCACTCTAAAGAGAGCTCAGGTGAGAAATTGCAAACGTCGATCAATTGCTCAGAGATGAAAAGTGCCAGCACTGAAAGCTGTTGCTAGCCAGCACCCTTCCTTGGAAGCGCTTTCACAGGCGCAGCAACACTGGGGCTTTGCGCTTCTCTAGCCACCAAACGTCACGGTCCTTCTCTTTCCGTCTCGTAGACACGAGCTGAGAAATTGCAAACGTCGAGCAATTGCTCAGAGATGAAAAGTGCCAGCACTGAAAGCTGTTGCTAGCCAGCCCCCTTCCTTGGAAGCGCTTTTGTAGGCCTAAGAACACTGGGGCTCTGGGCTTCTTTAGCCACCTCATCTTCTGCTCATGATCTCGCGCACTCTAAAGAGAGCTCAGGTGAGAAATTGCAAACGTCGAGCAATTGCTCAGAGATGAAAAGTGCCAGCACTGAAAGCTGTTGCTAGAGAGCACCCTTCCTTGGAAGCGTTTTCACAGGCGCAGTAACACTGGGGCTTTGCGCTTCTCTAGCCACCAAACGTCACGGTCCTTCTCTTTCCGTCTCCTAGACACGAGCTGAGAAATTGCAAACGTCGAGCAATTGCTCAGAGATGAAAAGTGCCAGCACTGGAAGCTGTTGCTAGCCAGCACCCTTCCTTGGAAGCGCTTTTGTAGGCCTAAGAACACTGGGGCTCTGGGCTTCTCTAGCCACCTCATCTTCTGCTCATCCTCTCGCGCACTCTAAAGAGAGCTCAGGTGAGAAATTGCAAACGTCGAGCAATTGCTCAGAGATGAAAAGTGCCAGCACTGAAAGCTGTTGCTAGCCAGCACCCTTCCTTGGAAGCGCTTTCACAGGCGCAGCAACACTGGGGCTTTGCGCTTCTCTAGCCACCAAACGTCACGGTCCTTCTCTTTCCGTCTCGTAGACACGAGCTGAGAAATTGCAAACGTCGAGCAATTGCTCAGAGATGAAAAGTGCCAGCACTGAAAGCTGTTGCTAGCCAGCACCCTTCCTTGGAAGCGCTTTCACAGGCACAGTAACACTGGGGCTTTGCGCTTCTCTAGCCACCAAATGTCACGGTCACTATCTCTCCGTCTCGTAGACACGAGCTGAGAAATTGCAAACGTCGAGCAATTGCTCAGAGAGGAAAAGTGCCAGCACTGAAAGCTGTTGCTTGCCAGCACCCTTCCTTGGAAGCGCTTTTGTAGGCCTAAGAAGACTGGGGCTCTGGGCTTCTCTAGCCACCTCATCTTCTGCTCATCCTCTCGCGCACTCTAAAGAGAGCTCAGGTGAGAAATTGCAAACGTCCAGCAATTGCTCAGAGATGAAAAGTGCCAGCACTGAAAGCTGTTGCTAGCCAGCACCCTTCCTTGGAAGCGCTTTCACAGGCGCAGCAACACTGGGGCTTTGCGCTTCTCTACCCACCAAACGTCACGGTCACTATCTCTCCGTCTCGTAGACACAAGCTGAGAAATTGCAAACGTCGAGCAATTGCTCAGAGATGAAAAGTGCCAGCACTGAAAGCTGTTGCTAGCCAGCCCCCTTCCTTGGAAGCGCTTTTGTAGGCCTAAGAACACTGGGGCTCTGGGCTTCTCTAGCCACCTCATCTTCTGCTCATCCTCTCGCGCACTCTAAAGAGAGCTCAGGTGAGAAATTGCAAACGTCCAGCAATTGCTCAGAGATGAAAAGTGCCAGCACTGAAAGCTGTTGCTAGCCAGCACCCTTCCTTGGAAGCGCTTTCACAGGCGCAGTAACACTGGGGCTTTGCGCTTCTCTAGCCACCAAACGTCACGGTCATTCTCTTTCCGTCTCGTAGACACGAGCTGAGAAATTGCAAACGTCGAGCAATTGCTCAGAGATGAAAAGTGCCAGCACTGGAAGCTGTTGCTAGCCAGCACCCTTCCTTGGAAGCGCTTTTGTAGGCCTAAGAACACTGGGGCTCTGGGCTTCTCTAGCCACCTAATCTTCTGCTAATCCTCTCGCGCACTCTAAAGAGAGCTCAGGTGAGAAATTGCAAACGTCCAGCAATTGCTCAGAGATGAAAAGTGCCAGCACTGAAAGCTGTTGCTAGCCAGCACCCTTCCTTGGAAGCGCTTTTGTAGGCCTAAGAACACTGGGGCTCTGGGCTTCTCTAGCCACCTCATCTTCTGCTCATCCTCTTGCGCACTCTAAAGAGAGCTCAGGTGAGAAATTGCAAACGTCGAGCAATTGCTCAGAGATGAAAAGTGCCAGCACTGGAAGCTGTTGCTAGCCAGCACCCTTCCTTGGAAGCGCTTTCACAGGCGCAGCAACACTGGGGCTTTGCGCTTCTCTACCCACCAAACGTCACGGTCATACTCTTTCCGTCTCGTAGACACGAGCTGAGAAATTGCAAACGTCGAGGAATTGCTCAGAGAGGAAAAGTGCCAGCACTGAAAGCTGTTGCTAGCCAGCCCCCTTCCTTGGAAGCGCTTTTGTAGTCCTAAGAACACTGGGGCTCTGGGCTTCTCTAGCCACCTCATCTTCTGCTCATCCTCTCGCGCACTCTGAAGAGAGCTCAGGTGAGAAATTGCAAACGTCGAGCAATTGCTCAGAGATGAAAAGTGCCAGCACTGGAAGCTGTTGCTAGCCAGCACCCTTCCTTGGAAGCGCTTTCACAGGCGCAGCAACACTGGGGCTTTGCGCTTCTCTACCCACCAAACGCCACGGTCCTTCTCTTTCCGTCTCCTAGACACGAGCTGAGAAATTGCAAACGTCGAGCAATTGCTCAGAGAGGAAAAGTGCCAGCACTGAAAGCTGTTGCTAGCCAGCCCCCTTCCTTGGAAGCGCTTTTGTAGGCCTAAGAACACTGGGGCTCTGGGCTTCTCTAGCCACCTCATCTTCTGCTCATCCTCTCGCGCACTCTAAAGAGAGCTCAGGTGAGAAATTGCAAACGTCGAGCAATTGCTCAGAGATGAAAAGTGCCAGCACTGAAAGCTGTTGCTAGCCAGCACCCTTCCTTGGAAGCGCTTTCACAGGCGCAGTAACACTGGGGCTTTGCGCTTCTCTACCCACCAAACGTCACGTTCACTATCTCTCCTTCTCGTAGACACGAGCTGAGAAATTGCAAACGTCGAGCAATTGCTCAGAGATGAAAAGTGCCAGCACTGAAAGCTGTTGCTAGCCAGCCCCCTTCCTTGGAAGCGCTTTTGTAGGCCTAAGAACACTGGGGCTCTGAGCTTCTTTAGCCACCTCATCTTCTGCTCATCCTCTCGCGCACTCTAAAGAGAGCTCAGGTGAGAAATTGCAAACGTCGAGCAATTGCTCAGAGATGAAAAGTGCCAGCACTGAAAGGTGTTGCTAGCCAGCCCCCTTCCTTGGAAGCGCTTTCACAGGCGCAGCAACACTGGGGCTTTGCGCTTCTCTAGCCACCAAACGTCACGGTCCTTCTCTTTCCGTCTCGTAGACACAAGCTGAGAAATTGCAAACGTCGAGCAATTGCTCAGAGATGAAAAGTGCCAGCACTGGAAGCTGTTGCTAGCCAGCACCCTTCCTTGGAAGCGCTTTTGTAGGCCTAAGAACACTGGGGCTCTGGGCTTCTCTAGCCACCTCATCTTCTGCTCATCCTCTCGCGCACTCTAAAGAGAGCTCAGGTGAGAAATTGCAAACGTCCAGCAATTGCTCAGAGATGAAAAGTGCCAGCACTGAAAGCTGTTGCTAGCCAGCACCCTTCCTTGGAAGCGCTTTCACAGGCGCAGCAACACTGGGGCTTTGCGCTTCTCTACCCACCAAACGTCACGGTCCTTCTCTTTCCGTCTCGTAGACACGAGCTGAGAAATTGCAAACGTCGAGCAATTGCTCAGAGATGAAAAGTGCCAGCACTGAAAGCTGTTGCTAGCCAGCACCCTTCCTTGGAAGCGCTTTCACAGGCACAGTAACACTGGGGCTTTGCGCTTCTCTAGCCACCAAATGTCACGGTCACTATCTCTCCGTCTCGTAGACACGAGCTGAGAAATTGCAAACGTCGAGCAATTGCTCAGAGATGAAAAGTGCCAGCACTGAAAGCTGTTGCTTGCCAGCACCCTTCCTTGGAAGCGCTTTTGTAGGCCTAAGCACACTGGGGCTCTGGGCTTCTCTAGCCACCTCATCTTCTGCTCATCCTCTCGCGCACTCTAAAGAGAGCTCAGGTGAGAAATTGCAAACGTCCAGCAATTGCTCAGAGATGAAAAGTGCCAGCACTGAAAGCTCTTGCTAGCCAGCACCCTTCCTTGGAAGCGCTTTCACAGGCGCAGCAACACTGGGGCTTTGCGCTTCTCTACCCACCAAACGTCACGTTCACTATCTCTCCGTCTCGTAGACACGAGCTGAGAAATTGCAAACGTCGAGCAATTGCTCAGAGATGAAAAGTGCCAGCACTGAAAGCTGTTGCTAGCCAGCCCCCTTCCTTGGAAGCGCTTTTGTAGTCCTAAGAACACTGGGGCTCTGGGCTTCTCTAGCCACCTCATCTTCTGCTCATCCTCTCGCGCACTCTGAAGAGAGCTCAGGTGAGAAATTGCAAACGTCGAGCAATTGCTCAGAGATGAAAAGTGCCAGCACTGGAAGCTGTTGCTAGCCAGCACCCTTCCTTGGAAGCGCTTTCACAGGCGCAGCAACACTGGGGCTTTGCGCTTCTCTAGCCACCAAACGTCACGGTCCTTCTCTTTCCGTCTCGTAGACACGAGCTGAGAAATTGCAAACGTCGAGCAATTGCTCAGAGAGGAAAAGTGCCAGCACTGAAAGCTGTTGCTAGCCAGCCCCCTTCCTTGGAAGCGCTTTTGTAGGCCTAAGAACACTGGGGCTCTGGGCTTCTCTAGCCACCTCATCTTCTGCTCATCCTCTCGCGCACTCTAAAGAGAGCTCAGGTGAGAAATTGCAAACGTCGAGCAATTGCTCAGAGATGAAAAGTGCCAGCACTGAAAGCTGTTGCTAGCCAGCACCCTTCCTTGGAAGCGCTTTCACAGGCGCAGTAACACTGGGGCTTTGCGCTTCTCTACCCACCAAACGTCACGTTCACTATCTCTCCTTCTCGTAGACACGAGCTGAGAAATTGCAAACGTCGAGCAATTGCTCAGAGATGAAAAGTGCCAGCACTGAAAGCTGTTGCTAGCCAGCCCCCTTCCTTGGAAGCGCTTTTGTAGGCCTAAGAACACTGGGGCTCTGAGCTTCTTTAGCCACCTCATCTTCTGCTCATCCTCTCGCGCACTCTAAAGAGAGCTCAGGTGAGAAATTGCAAACGTCCAGCAATTGCTCAGAGATGAAAAGTGCCAGCACTGAAAGCTGTTGCTAGCCAGCACCCTTCCTTGGAAGCGCTTTCACAGGCGCAGCAACACTGGGGCTTTGCGCTTCTCTACCCACCAAACGTAACGGTCCTTCTCTTTCCGTCTCGTAGACACGAGCTGAGAAATTGCAAACGTCGAGCAATTGCTCAGAGATGAAAAGTGCCAGCACTGAAAGCTGTTGCTAGCCAGCACCCTTCCTTGGAAGCGCTTTCACAGGCACAGTAACACTGGGGCTTTGCGCTTCTCTAGCCACCAAATGTCACGGTCACTATCTCTCCGTCTCGTAGACACGAGCTGAGAAATTGCAAACGTCGAGCAATTGCTCAGAGAGGAAAAGTGCCAGCACTGAAAGCTGTTGCTTGCCAGCACCCTTCCTTGGAAGCGCTTTTGTAGGCCTAAGAAGACTGGGGCTCTGGGCTTCTCTAGCCACCTCATCTTCTGCTCATCCTCTCGCGCACTCTAAAGAGAGCTCAGGTGAGAAATTGCAAACGTCCAGCAATTGCTCAGAGATGAAAAGTGCCAGCACTGAAAGCTGTTGCTAGCCAGCACCCTTCCTTGGAAGCGCTTTCACAGGCGCAGCAACACTGGGGCTTTGCGCTTCTCTACCCACCAAACGTCACGGTCACTATCTCTCCGTCTCGTAGACACGAGCAGAGAAATTGCAAACGTCGAGCAATTGCTCAGAGATGAAAAGTGCCAGCACTGAAAGCTGTTGCTAGCCAGCACCCTTCCTTGGAAGCGCTTTTGTAGGCCTAAGAACACTGGGGCTCTGGGCTTCTCTAGCCACCTCATCTTCTGCTCATCCTCTCGCGCACTCTGAAGAGAGCTCAGGTGAGAAATTGCAAACGTCGAGCAATTGCTCAGAGATGAAAAGTGCCAGCACTGAAAGCTGTTGCTAGCCAGCACCCTTCCTTGGAAGCGCTTTCACAGGCGCAGTAACACTGGGGCTTTGCGCTTCTCTACCCACCAAACGTCACGGTCCTTCTCTTTCCGTCTCGTAGACACAAGCTGAGAAATTGCAAACGTCGAGCAATTGCTCAGAGATGAAAAGTGCCAGCACTGGAAGCTGTTGCTAGCCAGCACCCTTCCTTGGAAGCGCTTTTGTAGGCCTAAGAACACTGGGGCTCTGGGCTTCTCTAGCCACCTCATCTTCTGCTCATCCTCTCGCGCACTCTAAAAAGAGCTCAGGTGAGAAATTGCAAACGTCGAGCAATTGCTCAGAGATGAAAAGTGCCAGCACTGAAAGCTGTTGCTAGCCAGCACCCTTCCTTGGAAGCGCTTTTGTAGGCCTAAGAACACTGGGGCTCTGGGCTTCTCTAGCCACCTCATCTTCTGCTCATCGTCTCGCGCACTCTAAAGAGAGCTCAGGTGAGAAATTGCAAAGGTTGAGCAATTGCTCAGAGATGAAAAGTGCCAGCACTGAAAGCTGTTGCTAGCCAGCACCCTTCCTTGGAAGCGCTTTCACAGGCGCAGCAACACTGGGGCTTTGCGCTTCTCTAGCCACCAAACGTCACGGTCACTATCTCTCCGTCTCGTAGACACGAGCTGAGAAATTGCAAACGTCGAGCAATTGCTCAGAGAGGAAAAGTGCCAGCACTGAAAGCTGTTGCTAGCCAGCACCCTTCCTTGGAAGCGCTTTTGTAGGCCTAAGAACACTGGGGCTCTGGGCTTCTCTAGCCACCTCATCTTCTGCTCATCCTCTTGCGCACTCTAAAGAGAGCTCAGGGGAGAAATTGCAAACGTCGAGCAATTGCTCAGAGATGAAAAGTGCCAGCACTGAAAGCTGTTGCTAGGCAGCACCCTTCCTTGGAAGCGCTTTCACAGGCGCAGCAACACTGGGGCTTTGCGCTTCTCTACCCACCAAACGTCACGGTCCTTCTCTTTCCGTCTCCTAGACACGAGCTGAGAAATTGCAAACGTCGAGCAATTGCTCAGAGATGAAAAGTGCCAGCACTGAAAGCTGTTGCTAGCCAGCCCCCTTCCTTGGAAGCGCTTTTGTAGGACTAAGAACACTGGGGCTCTGGGCTTCTCTAGCCACCTCATCTTCTGCTCATCCTCTCGCGCACTCTTAAGAGAGCTGAGGTGAGAAATTGCAAACGTCGAGCAATTGCTCAGAGATGAAAAGTGCCAGCACTGGAAGCTGTTGCTAGCCAGCACCCTTCCTTGGAAGCGCTTTCACAGGCGCAGCAACACTGGGGCTTTGCGCTTCTCTAGCCACCAAACGTCACGGTCCTTCTCTTTCCGTCTCCTAGACACGAGCTGAGAAATTGCAAACGTCGAGCAATTGCTCAGAGATGAAAAGTGCCAGCACTGAAAGCTGTTGCTAGCCAGCCCCCTTCCTTGGAAGCGCTTTTGTAGGCCTAAGAACACTGGGGCTCTGGGCTTCTCTAGCCACCTCATCTTCTGCTCATCCTCTCGCGCACTCTAAAGAGAGCTCAGGTGAGAAATTGCAAACGTCCAGCAATTGCTCAGAGATGAAAAGTGCCAGCACTGAAAGCTGTTGCTAGCCAGCACCCTTCCTTGGAAGCGCTTTCACAGGCGCAGTAACACTGGGGCTTTGCGCTTCTCTACCCACCAAACGTCACGTTCACTATCTCTCCGTCTCGTAGACACGAGCTGAGAAATTGCAAACGTCGAGCAATTGCTCAGAGATGAAAAGTGCCAGCACTGAAAGCTGTTGCTAGCCAGCCCCCTTCCTTGGAAGCGCTTTTGTAGGCCTAAGAACACTGGGGCTCTGAGCTTCTTTAGCCACCTCATCTTCTGCTCATCCTCTCGCGCACTCTAAAGAGAGCTCAGGTGAGAAATTGCAAACGTCGAGCAATTGCTCAGAGATGAAAAGTGCCAGCACTGGAAGCTGTTGCTAGCCAGCACCCTTCCTTGGAAGCGCTTTCACAGGCGCAGTAACACTGGGGCTTTGCGCTTCTCTAGCCACCAAACGTCACGGTCCTTCTCTTTCCGTCTCGTAGACACAAGCTGAGAAATTGCAAACGTCGAGCAATTGCTCAGAGATGAAAAGTGCCAGCACTGGAAGCTGTTGCTAGCCAGCCCCCTTCCTTGGAAGCGCTTTTGTAGGCCTAAGAACACTGGGGCTCTGGGCTTCTCTAGCCACCTCATCTTCTGCTCATCCTCTCGCGCACTCTAAAGAGAGCTCAGGTGAGAAATTGCAAACGTCGAGCAATTGCTCAGAGATGAAAAGTGCCAGCACTGAAAGCTGTTGCTAGCCAGCACCCTTCCTTGGAAGCGCTTTCACAGGCGCAGCAACACTGGGGCTTTGCGCTTCTCTAGCCACCAAACGTCACGGTCCTTCTCTTTCCGTCTCGTAGACACGAGCTGAGAAATTGCAAACGTCGAGCAATTGCTCAGAGATGAAAAGTGCCAGCACTGAAAGCTGTTGCTAGCCAGCACCCTTCCTTGGAAGCGCTTTCACAGGCACAGTAACACTGGGGCTTTGCGCTTCTCTACCCACCAAACGTCACGGTCACTATCTCTCCGTCTCGTAGACACGAGCTGAGAAATTGCAAACGTCGAGCAATTGCTCAGAGATGAAAAGTGCCAGCACTGGAAGCTGTTGCTAGCCAGCACCCTTCCTTGGAAGCACTTTTGTAGGCCTAAGAACACTGGGGCTCTGGGCTTCTCTAGCCACCTCATCTTCTGCTCATCCTCTCGCGCACTCTAAAGAGAGCTCAGGTGAGAAATTGCAAACGTCGAGCAATTGCTCAGAGATGAAAAGTGCCAGCACTGAAAGCTGTTGCTAGCCAGCACCCTTCCTTGGAAGCGCTTTTGTAGGCCTAAGAACACTGGGGCTCTGGGCTTCTCTAGCCACCTCATCTTCTGCTCATCCTCTCGCGCACTCTAAAGAGAGCTCAGGTGAGAAATTGCAAACGTCGAGCAATTGCTCAGAGATGAAAAGTGCCAGCACTGAAAGCTGTTGCTAGCCAGCACCCTTCCTTGGAAGCGCTTTCACAGGCGCAGCAACACTGGGGCTTTGCGCTTCTCTAGCCACCAAACGTCACGGTCCTTCTCTTTCCGTCTCCTAGACACGAGCTGAGAAATTGCAAACGTCGAGCAATTGCTCAGAGAGGAAAAGTGCCAGCACTGAAAGCTGTTGCTAGCCAGCCCCCTTCCTTGGAAGCGCTTTTGTAGGCCTAAGAACACTGGGGCTCTGGGCTTCTTTAGCCACCTCATCTTCTGCTCATGCTCTCGCGCACTCTAAAGAGAGCTCAGGTGAGAAATTGCAAACGTCGAGCAATTGCTCAGAGATGAAAAGTGCCAGCACTGAAAGCTGTTGCTAGCCAGCACCCTTCCTTGGAAGCGTTTTCACAGGCGCAGTAACACTGGGGCTTTGCGCTTCTCTAGCCACCAAACGTCACGGTCCTTCTCTTTCCGTCTCGTAGACACGAGCTGAGAAATTGCAAACGTCGAGCAATTGCTCAGAGATGAAAAGTGCCAGCACTGGAAGCTGTTGCTAGCCAGCACCCTTCCTTGGAAGCGCTTTTGTAGGCCTAAGAACAGTGGGGCTCTGGGCTTCTCTAGCCACCTCATCTTCTGCTCATCCTCTCGCGCACTCTAAAGAGAGCTCAGGTGAGAAATTGCAAACGTCGAGCAATTGCTCAGAGATGAAAAGTGCCAGCACTGAAAGCTGTTGCTAGCCAGCACCCTTCCTTGGAAGCGCTTTCACAGGCACAGCAACACTGGGGCTTTGCGCTTCTCTAGCCACCAAACGTCACGGTCCTTCTCTTTCCGTCTCGTAGACACGAGCTGAGAAATTGAAAACGTCGAGCAATTGCTCAGAGATGAAAAGTGCCAGCACTGAAAGCTGTTGCTAGCCAGCACCCTTCCTTGGAAGCGCTTTCACAGGCACAGTAACACTGGGGCTTTGCGCTTCTCTAGCCACCAAATGTCACGGTCACTATCTCTCCGTCTTGTAGACACGAGCTGAGAAATTGCAAACGTCGAGCAATTGCTCAGAGATGAAAAGTGCCAGCACTGAAAGCTGTTGCTAGCCAGCACCCTTCCTTGGAAGCGCTTTTGTAGGCCTAAGAACACTGGGGCTCTGGGCTTCTCTAGCCACCTCATCTTCTGCTCATCCTCTCGCGCACTCTGAAGAGAGCTCAGGTGAGAAATTGCAAATGTCGAGCAATTGCTCAGAGATGAAAAGTGCCAGCACTGAAAGCTGTTGCTAGCCAGCACCCTTCCTTGGAAGCGCTTTCACAGGCGCTGTAACACTGGGGCTTTGCGCTTCTCTACCCAACAAACGTCACGGTCTTTCTCTTTCCGTCTCGTAGACACAAGCTGAGAAATTGCAAACGTCGATCAATTGCTCAGAGAGGAAAAGTGCCAGCACTGGAAGCTGTTGCTAGCCAGCACCCTTCCTTGGAAGCGCTTTTGTAGCCCTTAGAACCCTGGGGCTCTGGGCTTCTCTAGCCACCTAATCTTCTGCTCATCCTCTCGCGCACTCTAAAGAAAGCTCAGGTGAGAAATTGCAAACGTCGAGCAATTGCTCAGAGATGAAAAGTGCCAGCACTGAAAGCTGTTGCTAGCCAGCACCCTTCCTTGGAAGCACTTTTGTAGGCCTAAGAACACTGGGGCTCTGGGCTTCTCTAGCCACCTCATCTTCTGCTCATCCTCTCGCGCACTCTTAAGAGAGCTCAGGTGAGAAATTGCAAACGTCGAGCAATTGCTCAGAGATGAAAAGTGCAAGCACTGAAAGCTGTTGCTAGCCAGCACCCTTCCTTGGAAGCGCTTTCACAGGCGCAGCAACACTGGGGCTTTGCGCTTCTCTACCCACCAAACGTCACGGTCATACTCTTTCCGTCTCCTAGACATGAGCTGAGAAATTGCAAACGTCGAGCAATTGCTCAGAGAGGAAAAGTGCCAGCACTGAAAGCTGTTGCTAGCCAGCCCACTTCCTTGGAAGCGCTTTTGTAGTCCTAAGCACACTGGGGCTCTGGGCTTCTCTAGCCACCTCATCTTCTGCTCATCCTCTCGCGCACTCTAAAGAGAGCTCAGGTGAGAAATTGCAAACGTCGAGCAATTGCTCAGAGATGAAAAGTGCCAGCACTGAAAGCTGTTGCTAGCCAGCACCCTTCCTTGGAAGCGCTTTCACAGGCGCAGTAACACTGGGGCTTTGCGCTTCTCTAGCCACCAAACGTCACGGTCCTTCTCTTTCCGTCTCGTAGACACGAGCTGAGAAATTGCAAACGTCGAGCAATTGCTCAGAGATGAAAAGTGCCAGCACTGGAAGCTGTTGCTAGCCAGCACCCTTCCTTGGAAGCGCTTTTGTAGGCCTAAGAACAGTGGGGCTCTGGGCTTCTCTAGCCACCTCATCTTCTGCTCATCCTCTCGCGCACTCTAAAGAGAGCTCAGGTGAGAAATTGCAAACGTCCAGCAATTGCTCAGAGATGAAAAGTGCCAGCACTGAAAGCTGTTGCTAGCCAGCACCCTTCCTTGGAAGCGCTTTCACAGGCGCAGTAACACTGGGGCTTTGCGCTTCTCTAGCCACCAAACGTCACGGTCCTTCTCTTTCCGTCTCGTAGACACGAGCTGAGAAATTGCAAACGTCGAGCAATTGCTCAGAGATGAAAAGTGCCAGCACTGAAAGCTGTTGCTAGCCAGCACCCTTCCTTGGAAGCGCTTTCACAGGCACAGTAACACTGGGGCTTTGCGCTTCTCTAGCCACCAAATGTCACGGTCACTATCTCTCCGTCTCGTAGACACGAGCTGAGAAATTGCAAACGTCGAGCAATTGCTCAGAGAGGAAAAGTGCCAGCACTGAAAGCTGTTGCTTGCCAGCACCCTTCCTTGGAAGCGCTTTTGTAGGCCTAAGAACACTGGGGCTCTGGGCTTCTCTAGCCACCTCATCTTCTGCTCATCCTCTCGCGCACTCTAAAGAGAGCTCAGGTGAGAAATTGCAAACGTCGAGCAATTGCTCAGAGATGAAAAGTGCCAGCACTGAAAGCTGTTGCTAGCCAGCACCCTTCCTTGGAAGCGCTTTCACAGGCGCAGTAACACTGGGGCTTTGCGCTTCTCTAGCCACCAAACGTCACGGTCCTTCTCTTTCCGTCTCGTAGACACAAGCTGAGAAATTGCAAACGTCGAGCAATTGCTCAGAGATGAAAAGTGCCAGCACTGGAAGCTGTTGCTAGCCAGCACCCTTCCTTGGAAGCGCTTTTGTAGGCCTAAGAACACTGGGGCTCTGGGCTTCTCTAGCCACCTCATCTTCTGCTCATCCTCTCGCGCACTCTAAAGAGAGCTCAGGTGACAAATTGCAAACGTCGAGCAATTGCTCAGAGATGAAAAGTGCCAGCACTGAAAGCTGTTGCTAGCCAGCACCCTTCCTTGGAAGCGCTTTTGTAGGCCTAAGAACACTGGGGCTCTGGGCTTCTCTAGCCACCTCATCTTCTGCTCATCCTCTTGCGCACTCTAAAGAGAGCTCAGGTGAGAAATTGCAAACGTCGAGCAATTGCTCGGAGATGAAAAGTGCCAGCACTGAAAGCTGTTGCTAGCCAGCACCCTTCCTTGGAAGCGCTTTCACAGGCGCAGCAACACTGGGGCTTTGCGCTTCTCTAGCCACCAAACGTCAAGGTCATTCTCTTTCCGTCTCCTAGACACGAGCTGAGAAATTGCAAACGTCGAGCAATTGCTCAGAGATGAAAAGTGCCAGCACTGAAAGCTGTTGCTAGCCAGCACCCTTCCTTGGAAGCGCTTTTGTAGGCCTAAGCACACTGGGGCTCTGGGCTTCTCTAGCCACCTCATCTTCTGCTCATCCTCTCGCGCACTCTGAAGAGAGCTCAGGTGAGAAATTGCAAACGTCGAGCAATTGCTCAGAGATGAAAAGTGCCAGCACTGGAAGCTGTTGCTAGCCAGCACCCTTCCTTGGAAGCGCTTTCACAGGCGTAGCAACACTGGGGCTTTGCGCTTCTCTAGCCACCAAACGTCATGGTCCTTCTCTTTCCGTCTCCTAGACACGAGCTGAGAAATTGCAAACGTCGATCAATTGCTCAGAGATGAAAAGTGCCAGCACTGAAAGCTGTTGCTAGCCAGCCCCCTTCCTTGGAAGCGCTTTTGTAGGCCTAAGAACACTGGGGCTCTGGGCTTCTCTAGCCACCTCATCTTCTGCTCATCCTCTCGCGCACTCTAAAGAGAGCTCAGGTGAGAAATTGCAAACGTCGAGCAATTGCTCAGAGATGAAAAGTGCCAGCACTGAAAGCTGTTGCTAGCCAGCACCCTTCCTTGGAAGCGCTTTCACAGGCGCAGTAACACTGGGGCTTTGCGCTTCTCTACCCACCAAACGTCACGGTCCTTCTCTTTCCGTCTCGTAGACACGAGCTGAGAAATTGCAAACGTCGAGCAATTGCTCAGAGAGGAAAAGTGCCAGCACTGAAAGCTGTTGCTAGCCAGCACCCTTCCTTGGAAGCGCTTTTGTAGCCCTTAGAACACTGGGGCTCTGGGCTTCTCTAGCCACCTAATCTTCTGCTCATCCTCTCGCTCACTCTAAAGAGAGCTCAGGTGAGAAATTGCAAATGTCCAGCAATTGCTCAGAGATGAAAAGTGCCAGCACTGAAAGCTGTTGCTAGCCAGCACCCTTCCTTGGAAGCGCTTTCACAGGCGCAGTAACACTGGGGCTTTGCGCTTCTCTACCCACCAAACGTCACGGTCCTTCTCTTTCCGTCTCGTAGACACGAGCTGAGAAATTGCAAACGTCGAGCAATTGCTCAGATATGAAAAGTGCCAGCACTGAAAGCTGTTGCTAGCCAGCACCCTTCCTTGGAAGCGCTTTCACAGGCGCAGCAACACTGGGGCTTTGCGCTTCTCTAGCCACCAAACGTCACGGTCACTATCTCTCCGTCTCGTAGACACGAGCTGAGAAATTGCAAACGTCGAGCAATTGCTCAGAGATGAAAAGTGCCAGCACTGAAAGCTGTTGCTAGCCAGCACCCTTCCTTGGAAGCGCTTTTGTAGGCCTAAGAACACTGGGGCTCTGGGCTTCTCTAGACACCTAATCTTCTGCTCATCCTCTCGCTCACTCTAAAGAGAGCTCAGGTGAGAAATTGCAAATGTCCAGCAATTGCTCAGAGATGAAAAGTGCCAGCACTGAAAGCTGTTGCTAGCCAGCACCCTTCCTTGGAAGCGCTTTCACAGGCACAGTAACACTGGGGCTTTGCGCTTCTCTAGCCACCAAATGTCACGGTCACTATCTCTCCGTCTCGTAGACACGAGCTGAGAAATTGCAAACGTCGAGCAATTGCTCAGAGATGAAAAGTGCCAGCACTGGAAGCTGTTGCTTGCCAGCACCCTTCCTTGGAAGCGCTTTTGTAGGCCTAAGAACAGTGGGGCTCTGGGCTTCTCTAGCCACCTCATCTTCTGCTCATCCTCTCGCGCACTCTAAAGAGAGCTCAGGTGAGAAATTGCAAACGTCCAGCAATTGCTCAGAGATGAAAAGTGCCAGCACTGAAAGCTGTTGCTAGCCAGCACCCTTCCTTGGAAGCGCTTTCACAGGCGCAGCAACACTGGGGCTTTGCGCTTCTCTACCCACCAAACGTCACGGTCACTATCTCTCCGTCTCGTAGACACGAGCTGAGAAATTGCAAACGTCGAGCAATTGCTCAGAGATGAAAAGTGCCAGCACTGAAAGCTCTTGCTAGCCAGCACCCTTCCTTGGAAGCGCTTTTGTAGCCCTTAGAACACTGGGGCTCTGGGCTTCTCTAGCCACCTCATCTTCTGCTCATCCTCTCGCGCACTCTAAAGAGAGCTCAGGTGAGAAATTGCAAACGTCGAGCAATTGCTCAGAGAAGAAAAGTGCCAGCACTGAAAGCTGTTGCTAGCCAGCACCCTTCCTTGGAAGAGCTTTCACAGGCGCAGTAACACTGGGGCTTTGCGCTTCTCTAGCCACCAAACGTCACGGTCATTCTCTTTCCGTCTCCTAGACACGAGCTGAGATATTGCAAACGTCGAGCAATTGCTCAGAGATGAAAAGTGCCAGCACTGAAAGCTGTTGCTAGCCAGCACCCTTCCTTGGAAGCGCTTTTGTAGCCCTTAGAACACTGGGGCTCTGGGCTTCTCTAGCCACCTCATCTTCTGCTCATCCTCTCGCGCACTCTAAAGAGAGCTCAGGTGAGAAATTGCAAACGTCGAGCAATTGCTCAGAGAAGAAAAGTGCCAGCACTGAAAGCTGTTGCTAGCCAGCACCCTTCCTTGGAAGAGCTTTCACAGGCGCAGTAACACTGGGGCTTTGCCCTTCTCTAGCCACCAAACGTCACGGTCATTCTCTTTCCGTCTCCTAGACACGAGCTGAGATATTGCAAACGTCGAGCAATTGCTCAGAGATGAAAAGTGCCAGCACTGAAAGCTGTTGCTAGCCAGCACCCTTCCTTGGAAGCGCTTTTGTAGGCCTAAGAACACTGGGGCTCTGGGCTTCTTTAGCCACCTCATCTTCTGCTCGTCCTCTCGCGCACTCTGAAGAGAGCTCAGGTGAGAAATTGCAAAGGTTGAGCAATTGCTCAGAGATGAAAAGTGCCAGCACTGAAAGCTGTTGCTAGCCAGCCCCCTTCCTTGGAAGCGCTTTTGTAGGCCTAAGAACACTGGGGCTCTGGGCTTCTCTAGCCACCTCATCTTCTGCTCATCCTCTCGCGCACTCTAAAGAGAGCTCAGGTGAGAAATTGCAAACGTCGAGCAATTGCTCAGAGATGAAAAGTGCCAGCACTGAAAGCTGTTGCTAGCCAGCACCCTTCCTTGGAAGCGCTTTCACAGGCCTAAGAACACTGGGGCTCTGAGCTTCTTTAGCCACCTCATCTTCTGCTCATCCTCTCGCGCACTCTAAAGAGAGCTCAGGTGAGAAATTGCAAACGTCGAGCAATTGCTCAGAGATGAAAAGTGCCAGCACTGAAAGCTGTTGCTAGCCAGCACCCTTCCTTGGAAGCGCTTTCACAGGCGCAGTGACACTGGGGCTTTGCGCTTCTCTAGCCACCAAACGTCACGGTCCTTCTCTTTCCGTCTCGTAGACACAAGCTGAGAAATTGCAAACGTCGAGCAATTGCTCAGAGAGGAAAAGTGCCAGCACTGAAAGCTGTTGCTAGCCAGCACCCTTCCTTGGAAGCGCTTTTGTAGGCCTAAGAACACTGGGGCTTTGCGCTTCTCTAGCCACCTCATCTTCTGCTCATCCTCTCGCGCACTCTAAAGAGAGCTCAGGTGAGAAATTGCAAACGTCGAGCAATTGCTCAGAGATGAAAAGTGCCAGCACTGAAAGCTGTTGCTAGCCAGCACCCTTCCTTGGAAGCGCTTTCACAGGCGCAGCAACACTGGGGCTTTGCGCTTCTCTAGCCACCAAACGTCACGGTCATTCTCTTTCCGTCTCGTAGACACGAGCTGAGAAATTGCAAACGTCGAGCAATTGCTCAGAGATGAAAAGTGCCAGCACTGAAAGCTGTTGCTAGCCAGCACCCTTCCTTGGAAGCGCTTTCACAGGCGCAGTAACACTGGGGCTTTGCGCTTCTCTACCCACCAAACGTCACGGTCCTTCTCTTTCCGTCTCGTAGACACGAGCTGAGAAATTGCAAACGTCGAGCAATTGCTCAGAGAGGAAAAGTGCCAGCACTGAAAGCTGTTGCTAGCCAGCACCCTTCCTTGGAAGCGCTTTTGTAGCCCTTAGAACACTGGGGCTCTGGGCTTCTCTAGCCACCTAATCTTCTGCTCATCCTCTCGCTCACTCTAAAGAGAGCTCAGGTGAGAAATTGCAAATGTCCAGCAATTGCTCAGAGATGAAAAGTGCCAGCACTGAAAGCTGTTGCTAGCCAGCACCCTTCCTTGGAAGCGCTTTCACAGGCGCAGTAACACTGGGGCTTTGCGCTTCTCTACCCACCAAACGTCACGGTCCTTCTCTTTCCGTCTCGTAGACACGAGCTGAGAAATTGCAAACGTCGAGCAATTGCTCAGATATGAAAAGTGCCAGCACTGAAAGCTGTTGCTAGCCAGCACCCTTCCTTGGAAGCGCTTTCACAGGCGCAGCAACACTGGGGCTTTGCGCTTCTCTAGCCACCAAACGTCACGGTCACTATCTCTCCGTCTCGTAGACACGAGCTGAGAAATTGCAAACGTCGAGCAATTGCTCAGAGATGAAAAGTGCCAGCACTGAAAGCTGTTGCTAGCCAGCACCCTTCCTTGGAAGCCCTTTTGTAGGCCTAAGAACAGTGGGGCTCTGGGCTTCTCTAGACACCTAATCTTCTGCTCATCCTCTCGCTCACTCTAAAGAGAGCTCAGGTGAGAAATTGCAAATGTCCAGCAATTGCTCAGAGATGAAAAGTGCCAGCACTGAAAGCTGTTGCTAGCCAGCACCCTTCCTTGGAAGCGCTTTCACAGGCACAGTAACACTGGGGCTTTGCGCTTCTCTAGCCACCAAATGTCACGGTCACTATCTCTCCGTCTCGTAGACACGAGCTGAGAAATTGCAAACGTCGAGCAATTGCTCAGAGATGAAAAGTGCCAGCACTGGAAGCTGTTGCTTGCCAGCACCCTTCCTTGGAAGCGCTTTTGTAGGCCTAAGAACAGTGGGGCTCTGGGCTTCTCTAGCCACCTCATCTTCTGCTCATCCTCTCGCGCACTCTAAAGAGAGCTCAGGTGAGAAATTGCAAACGTCCAGCAATTGCTCAGAGATGAAAAGTGCCAGCACTGAAAGCTGTTGCTAGCCAGCACCCTTCCTTGGAAGCGCTTTCACAGGCGCAGCAACACTGGGGCTTTGCGCTTCTCTAGCCACCAAACGTCACGGTCACTATCTCTCCGTCTCGTAGACACGAGCTGAGAAATTGCAAACGTCGAGCAATTGCTCAGAGATGAAAAGTGCCAGCACTGAAAGCTGTTGCTAGCCAGCACCCTTCCTTGGAAGCGCTTTTGTAGCCCTTAGAACACTGGGGCTCTGGGCTTCTCTAGCCACCTCATCTTCTGCTCATCCTCTCGCGCACTCTAAAGAGAGCTCAGGTGAGAAATTGCAAACGTCGAGCAATTGCTCAGAGAAGAAAAGTGCCAGCACTGAAAGCTGTTGCTAGCCAGCACCCTTCCTTGGAAGAGCTTTCACAGGCGCAGTAACACTGGGGCTTTGCGCTTCTCTAGCCACCAAACGTCACGGTCATTCTCTTTCCGTCTCCTAGACACGAGCTGAGATATTGCAAACGTCGAGCAATTGCTCAGAGATGAAAAGTGCCAGCACTGAAAGCTGTTGCTAGCCAGCACCCTTCCTTGGAAGCGCTTTTGTAGCCCTTAGAACACTGGGGCTCTGGGCTTCTCTAGCCACCTCATCTTCTGCTCATCCTCTCGCGCACTCTAAAGAGAGCTCAGGTGAGAAATTGCAAACGTCGAGCAATTGCTCAGAGAAGAAAAGTGCCAGCACTGAAAGCTGTTGCTAGCCAGCACCCTTCCTTGGAAGAGCTTTCACAGGCGCAGTAACACTGGGGCTTTGCGCTTCTCTAGCCACCAAACGTCACGGTCATTCTCTTTCCGTCTCGTAGACACGAGCTGAGATATTGCAAACGTCGAGCAATTGCTCAGAGATGAAAAGTGCCAGCACTGAAAGCTGTTGCTAGCCAGCACCCTTCCTTGGAAGCGCTTTTGTAGGCCTAAGAACACTGGGGCTCTGGGCTTCTTTAGCCACCTCATCTTCTGCTCGTCCTCTCGCGCACTCTAAAGAGAGCTCAGGTGAGAAATTGCAAAGGTTGAGCAATTGCTCAGAGATGAAAAGTGCCAGCACTGAAAGCTGTTGCTAGCCAGCCCCCTTCCTTGGAAGCGCTTTTGTAGGCCTAAGAACACTGGGGCTCTGGGCTTCTCTAGCCACCTCATCTTCTGCTCATCCTCTCGCGCACTCTAAAGAGAGCTCAGGTGAGAAATTGCAAACGTCGAGCAATTGCTCAGAGATGAAAAGTGCCAGCACTGAAAGCTGTTGCTAGCCAGCACCCTTCCTTGGAAGCGCTTTCACAGGCCTAAGAACACTGGGGCTCTGAGCTTCTTTAGCCACCTCATCTTCTGCTCATCCTCTCGCGCACTCTAAAGAGAGCTCAGGTGAGAAATTGCAAACGTCGAGCAATTGCTCAGAGATGAAAAGTGCCAGCACTGAAAGCTGTTGCTAGCCAGCACCCTTCCTTGGAAGCGCTTTCACAGGCGCAGTGACACTGGGGCTTTGCGCTTCTCTAGCCACCAAACGTCACGGTCCTTCTCTTTCCGTCTCGTAGACACAAGCTGAGAAATTGCAAACGTCGAGCAATTGCTCAGAGAGGAAAAGTGCCAGCACTGAAAGCTGTTGCTAGCCAGCACCCTTCCTTGGAAGCGCTTTTGTAGGCCTAAGAACACTGGGGCTTTGCGCTTCTCTAGCCACCTCATCTTCTGCTCATCCTCTCGCGCACTCTAAAGAGAGCTCAGGTGAGAAATTGCAAACGTCGAGCAATTGCTCAGAGATGAAAAGTGCCAGCACTGAAAGCTGTTGCTAGCCAGCACCCTTCCTTGGAAGCGCTTTCACAGGCACAGTAACACTGGGGCTTTGCGCTTCTCTAGCCACCAAATGTCACGGTCACTATCTCTCCGTCTCGTAGACACGAGCTGAGAAATTGCAAACGTCGAGCAATTGCTCAGAGAGGAAAAGTGCCAGCACTGAAAGCTGTTGCTTGCCAGCACCCTTCCTTGGAAGCGCTTTTGTAGGCCTAAGAACACTGGGGCTCTGGGCTTCTCTAGCCACCTCATCTTCTGCTCATCCTCTCGCGCACTCTGAAGAGAGCTCAGGTGAGAAATTGCAAAGGTTGAGCAATTGCTCAGAGATGAAAAGTGCCAGCACTGAAAGCTGTTGCTAGCCAGCACCCTTCCTTGGAAGCGCTTTCACAGGCGCAGCAACACTGGGGCTTTGCGCTTCTCTACCCACCAAACGTCACGGTCCTTCTCTTTCCGTCTCCTAGACACGAGCTGAGATATTGCAAACGTCGAGCAATTGCTCAGAGATGAAAAGTGCCAGCACTGAAAGCTGTTGCTAGCCAGCACCCTTCCTTGGAAGCGCTTTTGTAGGCCTAAGAAGACTGGGGCTCTGGGCTTCTTTAGCCACCTCATCTTCTGCTCATCCTCTCGCGCACTCTAAAGAGAGCTCAGGTGAGAAATTGCAAACATCGAGCAATTGCTCAGAGATGAAAAGTGCCAGCACTGAAAGCTGTTGCTAGCCAGCACCCTTCCTTGGAAGCGCTTTTGTAGGCCTAAGAACACTGGGGCTCTGGGCTTCTCTAGCCACCTCATCTTCTGCTCATCCTCTCGCGCACTCTAAAGAGAGCTCAGGTGAGAAATTGCAAACGTCGAGCAATTGCTCAGAGATGAAAAGTGCCAGCACTGAAAGCTGTTGCTAGCCAGCACCCTTCCTTGGAAGCGCTTTCACAGGCGCAGCAACACTGGGGCTTTGCGCTTCTCTAGCCACCAAACGTCACGTTCACTATCTCTCCGTCTCGTAGACACGAGCTGAGAAATTGCAAACGTCGAGCAATTGCTCAGAGATGAAAAGTGCCAGCACTGAAAGCTGTTGCTAGCCAGCCCCCTTCCTTGGAAGCGCTTTTGTAGGCCTAAGAACACTGGGGCTCTGAGCTTCTTTAGCCACCTCATCTTCTGCTCATCCTCTCGCGCACTCTAAAGAGAGCTCAGGTGAGAAATTGCAAACGTCGAGCAATTGCTCAGAGATGAAAAGTGCCAGCACTGAAAGCTGTTGCTAGCCAGCACCCTTCCTTGGAAGCGCTTTCACAGGCGCAGTAACACTGGGGCTTTGCGCTTCTCTACCCACCAAACGTCACGGTCCTTCTCTTTCCGTCTCGTAGACACAAGCTGAGAAATTGCAAACGTCGAGCAATTGCTCAGAGAGGAAAAGTGCCAGCACTGGAAGGTGTTGCTAGCCAGCACCCTTCCTTGGAAGCGCTTTTGTAGGCCTAAGAACACTGGGGCTCTGGGCTTCTCTAGCCACCTCATCTTCTGCTCATCCTCTCGCGCACTCTAAAGAGAGCTCAGGTGAGAAATTGCAAACGTCGAGCAATTGCTCAGAGATGAAAAGTGCCAGCACTGAAAGCTGTTGCTAGCCAGCACCCTTCCTTGGAAGCGCTTTCACAGGCGCAGCAACACTGGGGCTTTGCGCTTCTCTACCCACCAAACGTCACGGTCCTTCTCTTTCCGTCTCGTAGACACGAGCTGAGAAATTGCAAACGTCGAGCAATTGCTCAGAGATGAAAAGTGCCAGCACTGAAAGCTGTTGCTAGCCAGCACCCTTCCTTGGAAGCGCTTTCACAGGCACAGCAACACTGGGGCTTTGCGCTTCTCTACCCACCAAACGTCACGGTCCTTCTCTTTCCGTCTCGTAGACACGAGCTGAGAAATTGCAAACGTCGAGCAATTGCTCAGAGATGAAAAGTGCCAGCACTGAAAGCTGTTGCTAGCCAGCACCCTTCCTTGGAAGCGCTTTCACAGGCACAGTAACACTGGGGCTTTGCGCTTCTCTACCCACCAAACGTCACGGTCCTTCTCTTTCCGTCTCGTAGACACAAGCTGAGAAATTGCAAACGTCGAGCAATTGCTCAGAGATGAAAAGTGCCAGCACTGGAAGCTGTTGCTAGCCAGCACCCTTCCTTGGAAGCGCTTTTGTAGGCCTAAGAACACTGGGGCTCTGGGCTTCTCTAGCCACCTCATCTTCTGCTCATCCTCTCGCGCACTCTAAAGAGAGCTCAGGTGACAAATTGCAAACGTCGAGCAATTGCTCAGAGAGGAAAAGTGCCAGCACTGAAAGCTCTTGCTAGCCAGCACCCTTCCTTGGAAGCGCTTTTGTAGCCCTAAGAACACTGGGGCTCTGGGCTTCTCTAGCCACCTCATCTTCTGCTCATCCTCTCGCGCACTCTTAAGAGAGCTCAGGTGACAAATTGCAAACGTCGAGCAATTGCTCAGAGATGAAAAGTGCCAGCACTGGAAGCTGTTGCTAGCCAGCACCCTTCCTTGGAAGCGCTTTCACAGGCGCTGTAACACTGGGGCTTTGCGCTTCTCTAGCCACCAAACGTCACGGTCCTTCTCTTTCCGTCTCGTAGACACGAGCTGAGAAATTGCAAACGTCGAGCAATTGCTCAGAGATGAAAAGTGCCAGCACTGGAAGCTGTTGCTAGCCAGCACCCTTCCTTGGAAGCGCTTTTGTAGGCCTAAGAACACTGGGGCTCTGGGCTTCTCTAGCCACCTCATCTTCTGCTCATCCTCTCGCGCACTCTAAAGAGAGCTCAGGTGAGAAATTGCAAACGTCGAGCAATTGCTCAGAGATGAAAAGTGCCAGCACTGAAAGCTGTTGCTAGCCAGCACCCTTCCTTGGAAGCGCTTTCACAGGCGCAGTAACACTGGGGCTTTGCGCTTCTCTAGCCACCAAACGTCACGGTCCTTCTCTTTCCGTCTCGTAGACACAAGCTGAGAAATTGCAAACGTCGAGCAATTGCTCAGAGATGAAAAGTGCCAGCACTGGAAGCTGTTGCTAGCCAGCACCCTTCCTTGGAAGCGCTTTTGTAGGCCTAAGAACACTGGGGCTCTGGGCTTCTCTAGCCACCTCATCTTCTGCTCATCCTCTCGCGCACTCTAAAGAGAGCTCAGGTGACAAATTGCAAACGTCGAGCAATTGCTCAGAGATGAAAAGTGCCAGCACTGAAAGCTCTTGCTAGCCAGCACCCTTCCTTGGAAGCGCTTTTGTAGCCCTAAGAACACTGGGGCTCTGGGCTTCTCTAGCCACCTCATCTTCTGCTCATCCTCTCGCGCACTCTTAAGAGAGCTCAGGTGACAAATTGCAAACGTCGAGCAATTGCTCAGAGATGAAAAGTGCCAGCACTGGAAGCTGTTGCTAGCCAGCACCCTTCCTTGGAAGCGCTTTCACAGGCGTAGCAACACTGGGGCTTTGCGCTTCTCTAGCCACCAAACGTCATGGTCCTTCTCTTTCCGTCTCCTAGACACGAGCTGAGAAATTGCAAACGTCGATCAATTGCTCAGAGAGGAAAAGTGCCAGCACTGAAAGCTGTTGCTAGCCAGCCCCCTTCCTTGGAAGCGCTTTTGTAGGCCTAAGAACACTGGGGCTCTGGGCTTCTCTAGCCACCTCATCTTCTGCTCATCCTCTCGCGCACTCTAAAGAGAGCTCAGGTGAGAAATTGCAAACGTCGAGCAATTGCTCAGAGATGAAAAGTGCCAGCACTGAAAGCTGTTGCTAGCCAGCACCCTTCCTTGGAAGCGCTTTCACAGGCGCAGTAACACTGGGGCTTTGCGCTTCTCTAGCCACCAAACGTCACGGTCCTTCTCTTTCCGTCTCGTAGACACGAGCTGAGAAATTGCAAACGTCGAGCAATTGCTCAGAGATGAAAAGTGCCAGCACTGAAAGCTGTTGCTAGCCAGCACCCTTCCTTGGAAGCGCTTTTGTAGCCCTTAGAACACTGGGGCTCTGGGCTTCTCTAGCCACCTCATCTTCTGCTCATCCTCTCGCGCACTCTGAAGAGAGCTCAGGTGAGAAATTGCAAACGTCGAGCAATTGCTCAGAGATGAAAAGTGCCAGCACTGAAAGCTGTTGCTAGCCAGCACCCTTCCTTGGAAGCGCTTTCACAGGCGCAGCAACACTGGGGCTTTGCGCTTCTCTACCCACCAAACGTCACGGTCACTATCTCTCCGTCTCGTAGACACGAGCTGAGAAATTGCAAACGTCGAGCAATTGCTCAGAGATGAAAAGTGCCAGCACTGAAAGCTGTTGCTAGCCAGCACCCTTCCTTGGAAGCGCTTTTGTAGGCCTAAGAACACTGGGGCTCTGGGCTTCTCTAGACACCTAATCTTCTGCTCATCCTCTCGCTCACTCTAAAGAGAGCTCAGGTGAGAAATTGCAAATGTCCAGCAATTGCTCAGAGATGAAAAGTGCCAGCACTGAAAGCTGTTGCTAGCCAGCACCCTTCCTTGGAAGTGCTTTCACAGGCGCAGTAACACTGGGGCTTTGCGCTTCTCTACCCACCAAACGTCACGTTCACTATCTCTCCGTCTCGTAGACACGAGCTGAGAAATTGCAAACGTCGAGCAATTGCTCAGAGAGGAAAAGTGCCAGCACTGAAAGCTGTTGCTAGCCAGCACCCTTCCTTGGAAGCGCTTTTGTAGGCCTAAGAACACTGGGGCTCTGGGCTTCTTTAGCCACCTCATCTTCTGCTCATCCTCTCGCGCACTCTAAATGGAGCTCAGGTGAGAAATTGCAAACGTCGAGCAATTGCTCAGAGATGAAAAGTGCCAGCACTGAAAGCTGTTGCTAGCCAGCACCCTTCCTTTGAAGCGCTTTCACAGGCGCAGCAACACTGGGGCTTTGCGCTTCTCTAGCCACCAAACGTCACGGTCCTTCTCTTTCCGCCTCGTAGACACGAGCTGAGAAATTGCAAACGTCGAGCAATTGCTCAGAGATGAAAAGTGCCAGCACTGAAAGCTCTTGCTAGCCAGCACCCTTCCTTGGAAGCGCTTTTGTAGGCCTAAGAACACTGGGGCTCTGGGCTTCTCTAGCCACCTCATCTTCTGCTCATCCTCTCGCGCACTCTAAAGAGAGCTCAGGTGAGAAATTGCAAACGTCGAGCAATTGCTCAGAGATGAAAAGTGCCAGCACTGAAAGCTGTTGCTAGCCAGCACCCTTCCTTGGAAGCGCTTTCACAGGCGCAGCAACACTGGGGCTTTGCGCTTCTCTAGCCACCAAACGTCACGGTCCTTCTCTTTCCGTCTCGTAGACACGAGCTGAGAAATTGCAAACGTCGAGCAATTGCTCAGAGATGAAAAGTGCCAGCACTGAAAGCTGTTGCTAGCCAGCACCCTTCCTTGGAAGCGCTTTCACAGGCACAGTAACACTGGGGCTTTGCGCTTCTCTACCCACCAAACGTCACGGTCCTTCTCTTTCCGTCTCGTAGACACAAGCTGAGAAATTGCAAACGTCGAGCAATTGCTCAGAGATGAAAAGTGCCAGCACTGGAAGCTGTTGCTAGCCAGCACCCTTCCTTGGAAGCGCTTTTGTAGGCCTAAGAACACTGGGGCTCTGGGCTTCTCTAGCCACCTCATCTTCTGCTCATCCTCTCGCGCACTCTAAAGAGAGCTCAGGTGACAAATTGCAAACGTCGAGCAATTGCTCAGAGATGAAAAGTGCCAGCACTGAAAGCTCTTGCTAGCCAGCACCCTTCCTTGGAAGCGCTTTTGTAGGCCTAAGAACACTGGGGCTCTGGGCTTCTCTAGCCACCTCATCTTCTGCTCATCCTCTTGCGCACTCTAAAGAGAGCTCAGGTGAGAAATTGCAAACGTCGAGCAATTGCTCAGAGATGAAAAGTGCCAGCACTGAAAGCTGTTGCTAGCCAGCACCCTTCCTTGGAAGCGCTTTCACAGGCGCAGCAACACTGGGGCTTTGCGCTTCTCTAGCCACCAAACGTCAAGGTCATTCTCTTTCCGTCTCGTAGACACAAGCTGAGAAATTGCAAACGTCGAGCAATTGCTCAGAGATGAAAAGTGCCAGCACTGAAAGCTGTTGCTAGCCAGCACCCTTCCTTGGAAGCGCTTTTGTAGCCCTAAGCACACTGGGGCTCTGGGCTTCTCTAGCCACCTCATCTTCTGCTCATCCTCTCGCGCACTCTTAAGAGAGCTCAGGTGACAAATTGCAAACGTCGAGCAATTGCTCAGAGATGAAAAGTGCCAGCACTGGAAGCTGTTGCTAGCCAGCACCCTTCCTTGGAAGCGCTTTCACAGGCGTAGCAACACTGGGGCTTTGCGCTTCTCTAGCCACCAAACGTCATGGTCCTTCTCTTTCCGTCTCGTAGACACGAGCTGAGAAATTGCAAACGTCGATCAATTGCTCAGAGAGGAAAAGTGCCAGCACTGAAAGCTGTTGCTAGCCAGCCCCCTTCCTTGGAAGCGCTTTTGTAGGCCTAAGAACACTGGGGCTCTGGGCTTCTCTAGCCACCTCATCTTCTGCTCATCCTCTCGCGCACTCTAAAGAGAGCTCAGGTGAGAAATTGCAAACGTCGAGCAATTGCTCAGAGATGAAAAGTGCCAGCACTGAAAGCTGTTGCTAGCCAGCACCCTTCCTTGGAAGCGCTTTCACAGGCGCAGTAACACTGGGGCTTTGCGCTTCTCTAGCCACCAAACGTCACGGTCCTTCTCTTTCCGTCTCGTAGACACGAGCTGAGAAATTGCAAACGTCGAGCAATTGCTCAGAGATGAAAAGTGCCAGCACTGAAAGCTGTTGCTAGCCAGCACCCTTCCTTGGAAGCGCTTTTGTAGCCCTTAGAACACTGGGGCTCTGGGCTTCTCTAGCCACCTCATCTTCTGCTCATCCTCTCGCGCACTCTAAAGAGAGCTCAGGTGAGAAATTGCAAATGTCCAGCAATTGCTCAGAGATGAAAAGTGCCAGCACTGAAAGCTGTTGCTAGCCAGCACCCTTCCTTGGAAGCGCTTTCACAGGCGCAGTAACACTGGGGCTTTGCGCTTCTCTACCCACCAAACGTCACGGTCCTTCTCTTTCCGTCTCGTAGACACGAGCTGAGAAATTGCAAACGTCGAGCAATTGCTCAGATATGAAAAGTGCCAGCACTGAAAGCTGTTGCTAGCCAGCACCCTTCCTTGGAAGCGCTTTCACAGGCGCAGCAACACTGGGGCTTTGCGCTTCTCTACCCACCAAACGTCACGGTCACTATCTCTCCGTCTCGTAGACACGAGCTGAGAAATTGCAAACGTCGAGCAATTGCTCAGAGAGGAAAAGTGCCAGCACTGAAAGCTGTTGCTAGCCAGCACCCTTCCTTGGAAGCGCTTTTGTAGGACTAAGAACACTGGGGCTCTGGGCTTCTCTAGACACCTAATCTTCTGCTCATCCTCTCGCTCACTCTAAAGAGAGCTCAGGTGAGAAATTGCAAATGTCCAGCAATTGCTCAGAGATGAAAAGTGCCAGCACTGAAAGCTGTTGCTAGCCAGCACCCTTCCTTGGAAGTGCTTTCACAGGCGCAGTAACACTGGGGCTTTGCGCTTCTCTACCCACCAAACGTCACGTTCACTATCTCTCCGTCTCGTAGACACGAGCTGAGAAATTGCAAACGTCGAGCAATTGCTCAGAGAGGAAAAGTGCCAGCACTGAAAGCTCTTGCTAGCCAGCACCCTTCCTTGGAAGCGCTTTTGTAGGCCTAAGAACACTGGGGCTCTGGGCTTCTTTAGCCACCTCATCTTCTGCTCATACTCTCGCGCACTCTAAAGAGAGCTCAGGGGAGAAATTGCAAACGTCGAGCAATTGCTCAGAGATGAAAAGTGCCAGCACTGAAAGCTGTTGCTAGCCAGCACCCTTCCTTTGAAGCGCTTTCACAGGCGCAGCAACACTGGGGCTTTGCGCTTCTCTAGCCACCAAACGTCACGGTCCTTCTCTTTCCGCCTCGTAGACACAAGCTGAGAAATTGCAAACGTCGAGCAATTGCTCAGAGATGAAAAGTGCCAGCACTGAAAGCTGTTGCTAGCCAGCACCCTTCCTTGGAAGCGCTTTCACAGGCGCAGTAACACTGGGGCTTTGCGCTTCTCTACCCACCAAACGTCACGGTCACTATCTCTCCGTCTCGTAGACATGAGCTGAGAAATTGCAAACGTCGAGCAATTGCTCAGAGATGAAAAGTGCCAGCACTGAAAGCTGTTGCTAGCCAGCACCCTTCCTTGGAAGCCCTTTTGTAGGCCTAAGAACACTGGGGCTCTGGGCTTCTCTACCCACCTCATCTTCTGCTCATCCTCTCGCGCACTCTAAAGAGAGCTCAGGTGAGAAATTGCAAACGTCGAGCAATTGCTCAGAGATGAAAAGTGCCAGCACTGAAAGCTGTTGCTAGCCAGCACCCTTCCTTGGAAGCGCTTTCACAGGCGCAGCAACACTGGGGCTTTGCGCTTCTCTAGCCACCAAACGTCATGGTCCTTCTCTTTCCGTCTCCTAGACACGAGCTGAGAAATTGCAAACGTCGAGCAATTGCTCAGAGATGAAAAGTGCCAGCACTGAAAGCTGTTGCTAGCCAGCACCCTTCCTTGGAAGCGCTTTTGTAGGCCTAAGAACACTGGGGCTCTGGGCTTCTTTAGCCACCTCATCTTCTGCTCATCCTCTCGCGCACTCTAAAGAGAGCTCAGGGGAGAAATTGCAAACGTCGAGCAATTGCTCAGAGATGAAAAGTGCCAGCACTGAAAGCTGTTGCTAGCCAGCACCCTTCCTTGGAAGCGCTTTCACAGGCGCAGTAACACTGGGGCTTTGCGCTTCTCTACCCACCAAACATCACGGTCCTTCTCTTTCCGTCTCGTAGACACGAGCTGAGAAATTGCAAACGTCGAGCAATTGCTCAGAGAGGAAAAGTGCCAGCACTGAAAGCTGTTGCTAGCCAGCACCCTTCCTTGGAAGCGCTTTTGTAGGCCTAAGAACACTGGGGCTTTGGGCTTCTCTAGCCACCTAATCTTCTGCTCATCCTCTCGCGCACTCTAAAGAGAGCTCAGGTGAGAAATTGCAAACGTCGAACAATTGCTCAGAGATGAAAAGTGCCAGCACTGAAAGCTGTTGCTAGCCAGCACCCTTCCTTGGAAGCGCTTTTGTAGGCCTAAGCACACTGGGGCTCTGGGCTTCTCTAGCCACCTCATCTTCTGCTCATCCTCTCGCGCACTCTAAAGAGAGCTCAGGTGAGAAATTGCAAAGGTTGAGCAATTGCTCAGAGATGAAAAGTGCCAGCACTGAAAGCTGTTGCTAGCCAGCACCCTTCCTTGGAAGCGTTTTCACAGGCGCAGTATCACTGGGGCTTTGCGCTTCTCTAGCCACCAAACGTCACGGTCCTTCTCTTTCCGTCTCGTAGACACGAGCTGAGAAATTGCAAACGTCGAGCAATTGCTCAGAGATGAAAAGTGCCAGCACTGAAAGCTGTTGCTAGCCAGCACCCTTCCTTGGAAGCGCTTTTGTAGCCCTTAGAATACTGGGGCTCTGGGCTTCTCTAGCCACCTAATCTTCTGCTCATCCTCTCGAGCACTCTAAAGAGAGCTCAGGTGAGAAATTGCAAACGTTGAGCAATTGCTCAGAGATGAAAAGTGCCAGCACTGAAAGCTGTTGCTAGCCAGCACCCTTCCTTGGAAGCGCTTTTGTAGCCCTTAGAACACTGGGGCTCTGGGCTTCTCTAGCCACCTCATCTTCTGCTCATCCTCTCGCACACTCTAAAGAGAGCTCAGGTGAGAAATTGCAAACGTCGAGCAATTGCTCAGAGATGAAAAGTGCCAGCACTGAAAGCTGTTGCTAGCCAGCACCCTTCCTTGGAAGCGCTTTCACAGGCGCAGTAACACTGGGGCTTTGCGCTTCTCTAGCCACCAAACGTCACGGTCCTTCTCTTTCCGTCTCGTAGACACGAGCTGAGAAATTGCAAACGTCGAGCAATTGCTCAGAGATGAAAAGTGCCAGCACTGAAAGCTGTTGCTAGCCAGCACCCTTCCTTGGAAGCGCTTTAGTAGGCCTAAGAACACTGGGGCTCTGGGCTTCTCTAGCCACCTAATCTTCTGCTCATCCTCTCGCGCACTCTAAAGAGAGCTCAGGTGAGAAATTGCAAACGTCGAGCAATTGCTCAGAGATGAAAAGTGCCAGCACTGAAAGCTGTTGCTAGCCAGCACCCTTCCTTGGAAGCGCTTTTGTAGGCCTAAGCACACTGGGGCTCTGGGCTTCTCTAGCCACCTCATCTTCTGCTCATCCTCTCGCGCACTCTGAAGAGAGCTCAGGTGAGAAATTGCAAACGTCGAGCAATTGCTCAGATATGAAAAGTGCCAGCACTGAAAGCTGTTGCTAGCCAGCACCCTTCCTTGGAAGCGCTTTCACAGGCGCAGCAACACTGGGGCTTTGCGCTTCTCTACCCACCAAACGTCACGGTCCTTCTCTTTCCGTCTCGTAGACACGAGCTGAGAAATTGCAAACGTCGAGCAATTGCTCAGAGATGAAAAGTGCCAGCACTGAAAGCTGTTGCTAGCCAGCACCCTTCCTTGGAAGCGCTTTTGTAGGCCTAAGAACACTGGGGCTCTGGGCTTCTCTAGCCACCTAATCTTCTGCTCATCCTCTCGCGCACTCTAAAGAGAGCTCAGGTGACAAATTGCAAACGTCGAGCAATTGCTCAGAGATGAAAAGTGCCAGCACTGAAAGCTGTTGCTAGCCAGCACCCTTCCTTGGAAGCGCTTTCACAGGCGCTGTAACATTGGGGCTTTGCGCTTCTCTACCCAACAAACGTCACGGTCCTTCTCTTTCCGTCTCGTAGACACGAGCTGAGAAATTGCAAACGTCGAGCAATTGCTCAGAGATGAAAACTGCCAGCACCGAAAGCTGTTGCTAGCCAGCACCCTTCCTTGGAAGCGCTTTTGTAGGCCTAAGCACACTGGGGCTCTGGGCTTCTCTAGCCACCTCATCTTCTGCTCATCCTCTCGCGCACTCTAAAGAGAGCTCAGGTGAGAAATTGCAAACGTCGAGCAATTGCTCAGAGATGAAAAGTGCCAGCACTGAAAGCTGTTGCTAGCCAGCACCCTTCCTTGGAAGCGCTTTCACAGGCGCAGCAACACTGGGGCTTTGCGCTTCTCTAGCCACCAAACGTCACGGTCATTCTCTTTCCGTCTCGTAGACATGAGCTGAGAAATTGCAAACGTTGAGCAATTGCTCAGAGAGGAAAAGTGCCAGCACTGAAAGCTGTTGCTTGCCAGCACCCTTCCTTGGAAGCGCTTTTGTAGGCCTAAGAACACTGGGGCTCTGGGCTTCTCTAGCCACCTCATCTTCTGCTCATCCTCTCGCGCACTCTAAAGAGAGCTCAGGTGAGAAATTGCAAACGTTGAGCAATTGCTCAGAGATGAAAAGTGCCAGCACTGAAAGCTGTTGCTAGCCAGCACCCTTCCTTGGAAGCGCTTTTGTAGGCCTAAGAACACTGGGGCTCTGGGCTTCTCTAGCCACCTCATCTTCTGCTCATCCTCTCGCGCACTCTAAAGAGAGCTCAGGTGAGAAATTGCAAACGTCCAGCAATTGCTCAGAGATGAAAAGTGCCAGCACTGAAAGCTGTTGCTAGCCAGCACCCTTCCTTGGAAGCGCTTTTGTAGGCCTAAGAAGACTGGGGCTCTGGGCTTCTCTAGCCACCTCATCTTCTGCTCATCCTCTCGCGCACTCTAAAGAGAGCTCAGGTGAGAAATTGCAAACGTTGAGCAATTGCTCAGAGATGAAAAGTGCCAGCACTGAAAGCTGTTGCTAGCCAGCACCCTTCCTTGGAAGCGCTTTCACAGGCGCAGCAACACTGGGGCTTTGCGCTTCTCTAGCCACCAAACTTCGCGGTCCTTCTGTTTCCGTCTCGTAGACACGAGCTGAGAAATTGCAAACGTCGAGCAATTGCTCAGAGATGAAAAGTGCCAGCACTGAAAGCTGTTGCTAGCCAGCACCCTTCCTTGGAAGCGCTTTTGTAGGCCTAAGAACACTGGGGCTCTGGGCTTCTCTAGCCACCTCATCTTCTGCTCATCCTCTCGCGCACTCTAAAGAGAGCTCAGGTGAGAAATTGCAAACGTCGAGCAATTGCTCAGAGATGAAAAGTGCCAGCACTGAAAGCTGTTGCTAGCCAGCCCCCTTCCTTGGAAGCGCTTTTGTAGGCCTAAGCACACTGGGGCTCTGGGCTTCTCTAGCCACCTCATCTTCTGCTCATCCTCTCGCGCACTCTAAAGAGAGCTCAGGTTAGAAATTGCAAACGTCGAGCAATTGCTCAGATATGAAAAGTGCCAGCACTGAAAGCTGTTGCTAGCCAGCACCCTTCCTTGGAAGCGCTTTCACAGGCGCAGCAACACTGGGGCTTTGCGCTTCTCTACCCACCAAACGTCACGGTCCTTCTCTTTCCGTCTCGTAGACACGAGCTGAGAAATTGCAAACGTCGAGCAATTGCTCAGAGAGGAAAAGTGCCAGCACTGAAAGCTGTTGCTAGCCAGCACCCTTCCTTGGAAGCGCTTTTGTAGGCCTAAGAACACTGGGGCTCTGGGCTTCTCTAGCCACCTCATCTTCTGCTCATCCTCTCGCCACTGTGAAGAGAGCTCAGCTGAGAAATTGCAAACGTCGAGCAATTGCTCAGAGATGAAAAGTGCCAGCACTGAAAGCTGTTGCTAGCCAGCACCCTTCCTTGGAAGCGCTTTCACAGGCGCAGTAACACTGGGGATTTGCGCTTCTCTAGCCACCAAACGTCACGTTCACTATCTCTCCGTTTGGTACACACGAGCTGAGAAATTGCAAACGTCGAGCAATTGCTCCGAGATGAAAAGTGCCAGCACTGAAAGCTGTTGCTAGCCAGCACCCTTCCTTGGAAGCGCTTTCACAGGCGCAGCAACACTGGGGCTTTGCGCTTCTCTAGCCACCAAACGTCACGGTCACTATCTCTCCGTCTCGTAGACACGAGCTGAGAAATTGCAAACGTCGAGCAATTGCTCAGAGATGAAAAGTGCCAGCACTGAAAGCTGTTGCTAGCCACCACCCTTCCTTGGAAGCGCTTTTGTAGGCCTAAGAACACTGGGGCTCTGGGCTTCTCTAGCCACTTAATCTTCTGCTTATCCTCTCGCGCACTCTAAAGAGAGCTCAGGTGAGAAATTGCAAACGTTGAGCAATTGCTCAGAGATGAAAAGTGCCAGCACTGAAAGCTGTTGCTAGCCAGCACCCTTCCTTGGAAGCGCTTTCACAGGCGCAGTAACATTGGGGCTTTGCGCTTCTCTACCCACCAAACGTCACGGTCCTTCTCTTTCCGTCTCGTAGACACGAGCTGAGAAATTGCAAACGTCGAGCAATTGTACAGAGATGAAAAGTGCAAGCACTGAAAGCTGTTGCTAGCCAGCACCCTTCCTTGGAAGCGCTTTTGTAGGCCTAAGCACACTGGGGCTCTGGGCTTCTCTAGCCACCTCATCTTCTGCTCATCCTCTCGCGCACTCTAAAGAGAGCTCAGGTGAGAAATTGCAAACGTCGAGCAATTGCTCAGAGATGAAAAGTGCCAGCACTGAAAGCTGTTGCTAGCCACCACCCTTCCTTGGAAGCGCTTTTGTAGGCCTAAGAACACTGGGGCTATGGGCTTCTCTAGCCACCAAACGTCACTGTCATTCTCTTTCCGTCTCGTAGACACGAGCTGAGAAATTGCAAATGTTGAGCAATTGCTCAGAGATGAAAAGTGCCAGCACTGAAAGCTCTTGCTAGCCAGCACCCTTCCTTGGAAGCGCTTTTGTAGGCCTAAGAACACTGGGGCTTTGGGCTTCTCTAGCCACCTCATCTTCTGCTCATCCTCTCGCGCACTCTAAAGAGAGCTCAGGTGAGAAATTGCAAACGTCGAGCAATTGCTCAGAGATGAAAAGTGCCAGCACTGAAAGCTCTTGCTAGCCAGCACCCTTCCTTGGAAGCGCTTTTGTAGGCCTAAGAACACTGGGGCTCTGGGCTTCTCTAGCCACCTCATCTTCTGCTCATCCTCTCGCGCACTCTAAAGAGAGCTCAGGTGAGAAATTGCAAACGTCGAGCAATTGCTCAGATATGAAAAGTGCCAGCACTGAAAGCTGTTGCTAGCCAGCACCCTTCCTTGGAAGCGCTTTTGTAGGCCTAAGCACACTGGGGCTCTGGGCTTCTCTAGCCACCTCATCTTCTGCTCATCCTCTCGCGCACTCTAAAGAGAGCTCAGGGGAGAAATTGCAAACGTCGAGCAATTGCTCAGATATGAAAAGTGCCAGCACTGAAAGCTGTTGCTAGCCAGCACCCTTCCTTGGAAGCGCTTTCACAGGCGCAGCAACACTGGGGCTTTGCGCTTCTCTACCCACCAAACGTCACGGTCCTTCTCTTTCCGTCTCGTAGACACGAGCTGAGAAATTGCAAACGTCGAGCAATTGCTCAGAGAGGAAAAGTGCCAGCACTGAAAGCTGTTGCTAGCCAGCACCCTTCCTTGGAAGCGCTTTTGTAGGCCTAAGAACACTGGGGCTCTGGGCTTCTCTAGCCACCTCATCTTCTGCTCATCCTCTCGCCACTGTGAAGAGAGCTCAGCTGAGAAATTGCAAACGTCGAGCAATTGCTCAGAGATGAAAAGTGCCAGCACTGAAAGCTCTTGCTAGCCAGCACCCTTCCTTGGAAGCGCTTTCACAGGCGCAGTAACACTGGGGATTTACGCTTCTCTAGCCACCAAACGTCACGGTCACTATCTCTCCGTCTCGTACACACGAGCTGAGAAATTGCAAACGTCGAGCAATTGCTCAGAGATGAAAAGTGCCAGCACTGAAAGCTGTTGCTAGCCAGCACCCTTCCTTGGAAGCGCTTTCACAGGCGCAGCAACACTGGGGCTTTGCGCTTCTCTAGCCACCAAACGTCACGGTCACTATCTCTCCGTCTCGTAGACACGAGCTGAGAAATTGCAAACGTCGAGCAATTGCTCAGAGATGAAAAGTGCCAGCACTGAAAGCTGTTGCTAGCCAGCACCCTTCCTTGGAAGCGCTTTTGTAGGCCTAAGAACACTGGGGCTCTGGGCTTCTCTAGCCACCTAATCTTCTGCTTATCCTCTCGCGCACTCTAAAGAGAGCTCAGGTGAGAAATTGCAAACGTTGAGCAATTGCTCAGAGATGAAAAGTGCCAGCACTGAAAGCTGTTGCTAGCCAGCACCCTTCCTTGGAAGCGCTTTCACAGGCGCAGTAACATTGGGGCTTTGCGCTTCTCTACCCACCAAACGTCACGGTCCTTCTCTTTCCGTCTCGTAGACACGAGCTGAGAAATTGCAAACGTCGAGCAATTGTACAGAGATGAAAAGTGCAAGCACTGAAAGCTGTTGCTAGCCAGCACCCTTCCTTGGAAGCGCTTTTGTAGGCCTAAGAACACTGGGGCTCTGGGCTTCTCTAGCCACCTCATCTTCTGCTCATCCTCTCGCGCACTCTAAAGAGAGCTCAGGTGAGAAATTGCAAACGTCGAGCAATTGCTCAGAGATGAAAAGTGCCAGCACTGAAAGCTGTTGCTAGCCACCACCCTTCCTTGGAAGCGCTTTTGTAGGCCTAAGAACACTGGGGCTATGGGCTTCTCTAGCCACCTCATCTTCTGCTCATCCTCTCGCGCACTCTAAAGAGAGCTCAGGTGAGAAATTGCAAACGTCGAGCAATTGCTCAGAGATGAAAAGTGCCAGCACTGAAAGCTGTTGCTAGCCAGCACCCTTCCTTGGAAGCGCTTTCACAGGCGCAGCAACACTGGGGCTTTGCGCTTCTCTAGCCACCAAACGTCACTGTCATTCTCTTTCCGTCTCGTAGACACGAGCTGAGAAATTGCAAACGTCGATCAATTGCTCAGAGATGAAAAGTGCCAGCACTGAAAGCTGTTGCTAACCAGCCCCCTTCCTTGGAAGCGCTTTTGTAGGCCTAAGAACACTGGGGCTCTGGGCTTCTCTAGCCACCTCATCTTCTGCTCATCCTCTCGCGCACTCTGAAGAGAGCTCAGGTGAGAAATTGCAAACGTCGAGCAATTGCTCAGAGATGAAAAGTGCCAGCACTGAAAGCTGTTGCTAGCCAGCACCCTTCCTTGGAAGCGCTTTCACAGGCGCAGTAACACTGGGGCTTTGCGCTTCTCTACCCACCAAACGTCACTGTCATTCTCTTTCCGTCTCGTAGACACGAGCTGAGAAATTGCAAACGTTGAGCAATTGCTCAGAGATGAAAAGTGCCAGCACTGAAAGCTCTTGCTAGCCAGCACCCTTCCTTGGAAGCGCTTTTGTAGGCCTAAGAACAGTGGGGCTTTGGGCTTCTCTAGCCACCTCATCTTCTGCTCATCCTCTCGCGCACTCTAAAGAGAGCTCAGGTGAGAAATTGCAAACGTCCAGCAATTGCTCAGAGATGAAAAGTGCCAGCACTGAAAGCTCTTGCTAGCCAGCACCCTTCCTTGGAAGCGCTTTCACAGGCGCAGTAACACTGGGGCTTTGTGCTTCTCTACCCACCAAACGTCACGGTCACTATCTCTCCGTCTCGTAGACACGAGCTGAGAAATTGCAAACGTCGAGCGATTGCTCAGAGATGAAAAGTGCCAGCACTGAAAGCTGTTGCTAGCCAGCACCCTTCCTTGGAAGCGCTTTTGTAGGCCTAAGAACACTGGGGCTCTGGGCTTCTCTAGCCACCTAATCTTCTGCTCATCCTCTCGCGCACTCTAAAGAGAGCTCAGGTGAGAAATTGCAAACGTCGAGCAATTGCTCAGAGATGAAAAGTGCCAGCACTGAAAGCTGTTGCTAGCCAGCACCCTTCCTTGGAAGCGTTTTCACAGGCGCAGTAACACTGGGGCTTTGCGCTTCTCTAGCCACCAAACGTCACTGTCATTCTCTTTCCATCTCGTAGACACGAGCTGAGAAATTGCAAACGTCGAGCAATTGCTCAGAGAGGAAAAGTGCCAGCACTGAAAGCTGTTGCTAGCCAGCACCCTTCCTTGGAAGCGCTTTTGTAGCCCTAAGCACACTGGGGCTCTGGGCTTCTCTAGCCACCTCATCTTCTGCTCATCCTCTCGCGCACTCTAAAGAGAGCTCAGGTGAGAAATTGCAAAGGTTGAGCAATTGCTCAGAGATGAAAAGTGCCAGCACTGAAAGCTGTTGCTAGCCAGCACCCTTCCTTGGAAGCGCTTTTGTAGGCCTAAGAACACTGGGGCTCTGGGCTTCTCTAGCCACCTCATCTTCTGCTCATCCTCTCGCGCACTCTAAAGAGAGCTCAGGTGAGAAATTGCAAACGTCGAGCAATTGCTCAGAGATGAAAAGTGCCAGCACTGAAAGCTGTTGCTAGCCAGCACCCTTCCTTGGAAGCGTTTTCACAGGCGCAGTAACACTGGGGCTTTGCGCTTCTCTACCCACCAAACGTCACGGTCCTTCTCTTTCCGTCTCGTAGACACGAGCTGAGAAATTGCAAACGTCGAGCAATTGCTCAGAGATGAAAAGTGCCAGCACTGAAAGCTGTTGCTAGCCAGCACCCTTCCTTGGAAGCGCTTTTGTAGCCCTTAGAACACTGGGGCTCTGGGCTTCTCTAGCCACCTCATCTTCTGCTCATCCTCTCGCGCACTCTAAAGAGAGCTCAGGGGAGAAATTGCAAACGTCGAGCAATTGCTCAGAGATGAAAAGTGCCAGCACTGAAAGCTGTTGCTAGCCAGCACCCTTCCTTGGAAGCGCTTTCACAGGCGCAGTAACACTGGGGCTTTGCGCTTCTCTAGCCACCAAACGTCACGGTCCTTCTCTTTCCGTCTCGTAGACACGAGCTGAGAAATTGCAAACGTTGAGCAATTGCTCAGAGATGAAAAGTGCCAGCACTGAAAGCTGTTGCTAGCCAGCACCCTTCCTTGGAAGCGCTTTTGTAGCCCTTAGAACACTGGGGCTCTGGGCTTCTCTAGCCACCTCATCTTCTGCTCATGCTCTCGCGCACTCTAAAGAGAGCTCAGGTGAGAAATTGCAAACGTTGAGCAATTGCTCAGAGATGAAAAGTGCCAGCACTGAAAGCTGTTGCTAGCCAGCCCCCTTCCTTGGAAGCGCTTTTGTAGGCCTAAGCACACTGGGGCTCTGGGCTTCTCTAGCCACCTCATCTTCTGCTCATCCTCTCGCGCACTCTAAAGAGAGCTCAGGTGAGAAATTGCAAACGTCGAGCAATTGCTCAGATATGAAAAGTGCCAGCACTGAAAGCTGTTGCTAGCCAGCACCCTTCCTTGGAAGCGCTTTCACAGGCGCAGCAACACTGGGGCTTTGCGCTTCTCTAGCCACCAAACGTCACGGTCCTTCTGTTTCCGTCTCGTAGACACGAGCTGAGAAATTGCAAACGTCGAGCAATTGCTCAGAGATGAAAAGTGCCAGCACTGAAAGCTGTTGCTAGCCAGCACCCTTCCTTGGAAGCGCTTTCACAGGCGCAGTAACACTGGGGCTTTGCGCTTCTCTAGCCACCAAACGTCACGGTCCTTCTCTTTCCTTCTCGTAGACACGAGCTGAGAAATTGCAAACGTCGAGCAATTGCTCAGAGATGAAAAGTGCCAGCACTGAAAGCTCTTGCTAGCCAGCACCCTTCCTTGGAAGCGCTTTTGTAGGCCTAAGAACAATGGGGCTCTGGGCTTCTCTAGCCACCTAATCTTCTGCTCATCCTCTCGCGCACTCTAAAGAGAGCTCAGGTGAGAAATTGCAAACGTCGAGCAATTGCTCAGAGATGAAAAGTGCCAGCACTGAAAGCTGTTGCTAGCCAGCACCCTTCCTTGGAAGCGCTTTCACAGGCGCAGCAACACTGGGGCTTTGCGCTTCTCTAGCCACCAAACGTCACGGTCCTTCTGTTTCCGTCTCGTAGACACGAGCTGAGAAATTGCAAACGTCGAGCAATTGCTCAGAGATGAAAAGTGCCAGCACTGAAAGCTGTTGCTAGCCAGCACCCTTCCTTGGAAGCGCTTTTGTAGGCCTAAGAACACTGGGGCTCTGGGCTTCTCTAGCCACCTCATCTTCTGCTCATCCTCTCGCGCACTCTGAAGAGAGCTCAGGTGAGAAATTGCAAACGTCGAGCAATTGCTCAGAGATGAAAAGTGCCAGCACTGAAAGCTGTTGCTAGCCAGCACCCTTCCTTGGAAGCGCTTTTGTAGGCCTAAGAACACTGGGGCTCTGGGCTTCTCTAGCCACCTCATCTTCTGCTCATCCTCTCGCGCACTCTGAAGAGAGCTCAGGTGAGAAATTGCAAACGTCGAGCAATTGCTCAGATATGAAAAGTGCCAGCACTGAAAGCTGTTGCTAGCCAGCACCCTTCCTTGGAAGCGCTTTCACAGGCGCAGCAACACTGGGGCTTTGCGCTTCTCTACCCACCAAACGTCACGGTCCTTCTCTTTCCGTCTCGTAGACACGAGCTGAGAAATTGCAAACGTCGAGCAATTGCTCAGAGAGGAAAAGTGCCAGCACTGAAAGCTGTTGCTAGCCAGCCCCCTTCCTTGGAAGCGCTTTTGTAGGCCTAAGAACACTGGGGCTCTGGGCTTCTCTAGCCACCTCATCTTCTGCTCATCCTCTCGCGCACTCTAAAGAGAGCTCAGGTGAGAAATTGCAAACGTCCAGCAATTGCTCAGAGATGAAAAGTGCCAGCACTGAAAGCTGTTGCTAGCCAGCACCCTTCCTTGGAAGCGCTTTCACAGGCGCAGCAACACTGGGGCTTTGCGCTTCTCTAGCCACCAAACGTCACGGTCCTTCTCTTTCCGTCTCGTAGACACGAGCTGAGAAATTGCAAACGTCGATCAATTGCTCAGAGATGAAAAGTGCCAGCACTGAAAGCTGTTGCTAACCAGCCCCCTTCCTTGGAAGCGCTTTTGTAGGCCTAAGAACACTGGGGCTCTGGGCTTCTCTAGCCACCTCATCTTCTGCTCATCCTCTCGCGCACTCTGAAGAGAGCTCAGGTGAGAAATTGCAAACGTCGAGCAATTGCTCAGAGATGAAAAGTGCCAGCACTGAAAGCTGTTGCTAGCCAGCACCCTTCCTTGGAAGCGCTTTCACAGGCGCAGTAACACTGGGGCTTTGCGCTTCTCTACCCACCAAACGTCACTGTCATTCTCTTTCCGTCTCGTAGACACGAGCTGAGAAATTGCAAACGTTGAGCAATTGCTCAGAGATGAAAAGTGCCAGCACTGAAAGCTCTTGCTAGCCAGCACCCTTCCTTGGAAGCGCTTTTGTAGGCCTAAGAACAGTGGGGCTTTGGGCTTCTCTAGCCACCTCATCTTCTGCTCATCCTCTCGCGCACTCTAAAGAGAGCTCAGGTGAGAAATTGCAAACGTCCAGCAATTGCTCAGAGATGAAAAGTGCCAGCACTGAAAGCTCTTGCTAGCCAGCACCCTTCCTTGGAAGCGCTTTCACAGGCGCAGTAACACTGGGGCTTTGTGCTTCTCTACCCACCAAACGTCACGGTCACTATCTCTCCGTCTCGTAGACACGAGCTGAGAAATTGCAAACGTCGAGCAATTGCTCAGAGATGAAAAGTGCCAGCACTGAAAGCTGTTGCTAGCCAGCACCCTTCCTTGGAAGCGCTTTTGTAGGCCTAAGAACACTGGGGCTCTGGGCTTCTCTAGCCACCTAATCTTCTGCTCATCCTCTCGCGCACTCTAAAGAGAGCTCAGGTGAGAAATTGCAAACGTCGAGCAATTGCTCAGAGATGAAAAGTGCCAGCACTGAAAGCTGTTGCTAGCCAGCACCCTTCCTTGGAAGCGTTTTCACAGGCGCAGTAACACTGGGGCTTTGCGCTTCTCTAGCCACCAAACGTCACTGTCATTCTCTTTCCATCTCGTAGACACGAGCTGAGAAATTGCAAACGTCGAGCAATTGCTCAGAGAGGAAAAGTGCCAGCACTGAAAGCTGTTGCTAGCCAGCACCCTTCCTTGGAAGCGCTTTTGTAGCCCTAAGCACACTGGGGCTCTGGGCTTCTCTAGCCACCTCATCTTCTGCTCATCCTCTCGCGCACTCTAAAGAGAGCTCAGGTGAGAAATTGCAAAGGTTGAGCAATTGCTCAGAGATGAAAAGTGCCAGCACTGAAAGCTGTTGCTAGCCAGCACCCTTCCTTGGAAGCGCTTTTGTAGGCCTAAGAACACTGGGGCTCTGGGCTTCTCTAGCCACCTCATCTTCTGCTCATCCTCTCGCGCACTCTAAAGAGAGCTCAGGTGAGAAATTGCAAACGTCGAGCAATTGCTCAGAGATGAAAAGTGCCAGCACTGAAAGCTGTTGCTAGCCAGCACCCTTCCTTGGAAGCGTTTTCACAGGCGCAGTAACACTGGGGCTTTGCGCTTCTCTACCCACCAAACGTCACGGTCCTTCTCTTTCCGTCTCGTAGACACGAGCTGAGAAATTGCAAACGTCGAGCAATTGCTCAGAGATGAAAAGTGCCAGCACTGAAAGCTGTTGCTAGCCAGCACCCTTCCTTGGAAGCGCTTTTGTAGCCCTTAGAACACTGGGGCTCTGGGCTTCTTTAGCCACCTCATCTTCTGCTCATCCTCTCGCGCACTCTAAAGAGAGCTCAGGGGAGAAATTGCAAACGTCGAGCAATTGCTCAGAGATGAAAAGTGCCAGCACTGAAAGCTGTTGCTAGCCAGCACCCTTCCTTGGAAGCGCTTTCACAGGCGCAGTAACACTGGGGCTTTGCGCTTCTCTAGCCACCAAACGTCACGGTCCTTCTCTTTCCGTCTCGTAGACACGAGCTGAGAAATTGCAAACGTTGAGCAATTGCTCAGAGATGAAAAGTGCCAGCACTGAAAGCTGTTGCTAGCCAGCACCCTTCCTTGGAAGCGCTTTTGTAGCCCTTAGAACACTGGGGCTCTGGGCTTCTCTAGCCACCTCATCTTCTGCTCATGCTCTCGCGCACTCTAAAGAGAGCTCAGGTGAGAAATTGCAAACGTTGAGCAATTGCTCAGAGATGAAAAGTGCCAGCACTGAAAGCTGTTGCTAGCCAGCCCCCTTCCTTGGAAGCGCTTTTGTAGGCCTAAGCACACTGGGGCTCTGGGCTTCTCTAGCCACCTCATCTTCTGCTCATCCTCTCGCGCACTCTAAAGAGAGCTCAGGTGAGAAATTGCAAACGTCGAGCAATTGCTCAGATATGAAAAGTGCCAGCACTGAAAGCTGTTGCTAGCCAGCACCCTTCCTTGGAAGCGCTTTCACAGGCGCAGCAACACTGGGGCTTTGCGCTTCTCTAGCCACCAAACGTCACGGTCCTTCTGTTTCCGTCTCGTAGACACGAGCTGAGAAATTGCAAACGTCGAGCAATTGCTCAGAGATGAAAAGTGCCAGCACTGAAAGCTGTTGCTAGCCAGCACCCTTCCTTGGAAGCGCTTTCACAGGCGCAGTAACACTGGGGCTTTGCGCTTCTCTAGCCACCAAACGTCACGGTCCTTCTCTTTCCTTCTCGTAGACACGAGCTGAGAAATTGCAAACGTCGAGCAATTGCTCAGAGATGAAAAGTGCCAGCACTGAAAGCTGTTGCTAGCCAGCACCCTTCCTTGGAAGCGCTTTTGTAGGCCTAAGAACAATGGGGCTCTGGGCTTCTCTAGCCACCTAATCTTCTGCTCATCCTCTCGCGCACTCTAAAGAGAGCTCAGGTGAGAAATTGCAAACGTCGAGCAATTGCTCAGAGATGAAAAGTGCCAGCACTGAAAGCTGTTGCTAGCTAGCACCCTTCCTTGGAAGCGCTTTCACAGGCGCAGCAACACTGGGGCTTTGCGCTTCTCTAGCCACCAAACGTCACGGTCCTTCTGTTTCCGTCTCCTAGACACGAGCTGAGAAATTGCAAATGTCGAGCAATTGCTCAGAGATGAAAAGTGCCAGCACTGAAAGCTGTTGCTAGCCAGCACCCTTCCTTGGAAGCGCTTTTGTAGGCCTAAGAACACTGGGGCTCTGGGCTTCTCTAGCCACCTCATCTTCTGCTCATCCTCTCGCGCACTCTGAAGAGAGCTCAGGTGAGAAATTGCAAACGTCGAGCAATTGCTCAGAGATGAAAAGTGCCAGCACTGAAAGCTGTTGCTAGCCAGCACCCTTCCTTGGAAGCGCTTTTGTAGGCCTAAGAACACTGGGGCTCTGGGCTTCTCTAGCCACCTCATCTTCTGCTCATCCTCTCGCGCACTCTGAAGAGAGCTCAGGTGAGAAATTGCAAACGTCGAGCAATTGCTCAGATATGAAAAGTGCCAGCACTGAAAGCTGTTGCTAGCCAGCACCCTTCCTTGGAAGCGCTTTCACAGGCGCAGCAACACTGGGGCTTTGCGCTTCTCTACCCACCAAACGTCACGGTCCTTCTCTTTCCGTCTCGTAGACACGAGCTGAGAAATTGCAAACGTCGAGCAATTGCTCAGAGAGGAAAAGTGCCAGCACTGAAAGCTGTTGCTAGCCAGCCCCCTTCCTTGGAAGCGCTTTTGTAGGCCTAAGAACACTGGGGCTCTGGGCTTCTCTAGCCACCTCATCTTCTGCTCATCCTCTCGCGCACTCTAAAGAGAGCTCAGGTGAGAAATTGCAAACGTCGAGCAATTGCTCAGAGATGAAAAGTGCCAGCACTGAAAGCTCTTGCTAGCCAGCACCCTTCCTTGGAAGCGCTTTCACAGGCGCAGTAACACTGGGGCTTTGCGCTTCTCTACCCACCAAACGTCACGTTCACTATCTCTCCGTCTCGTACACATGAGCTGAGAAATTGCAAACGTCGAGCAATTGCTCAGAGAGGAAAAGTGCCAGCACTGAAAGCTGTTGCTAGCCAGCACCCTTCCTTGGAAGCGCTTTCACAGGCGCAGCAACACTGGGGCTTTGCGCTTCTCTACCCACCAAACGTCACGGTCACTATCTCTCCGTCTCGTAGACACGAGCTGAGAAATTGCAAACGTCGAGCAATTGCTCAGAGATGAAAAGTGCCAGCACTGAAAGCTGTTGCTAGCCAGCACCCTTCCTTGGAAGCGCTTTTGTAGGCCTAAGAACACTGGGGCTCTGGGCTTCTCTAGCCACCTCATCTTCTGCTCATGCTCTCGCGCACTCTAAAGAGAGCTCAGGTGAGAAATTGCAAACGTCGAGCAATTGCTCAGAGATGAAAAGTGCCAGCACTGAAAGCTGTTGCTAGCCAGCACCCTTCTTTGGAAGCGCTTTCACAGGCGGAGTAACATTGGGGCTTTGCGCTTCTCTAGCCACCAAACGTCACGGTCCTTCTCTTTCCGTCTCGTAGACACGAGCTGAGAAATTGCAAACGTCGAGCAATTGCTCAGAGATGAAAAGTGCCAGCACCGAAAGCTGTTGCTAGCCAGCACCCTTCCTTGGAAGCGCTTTTGTAGGCCTAAGCACACTGGGGCTCTGGGCTTCTCTAGCCGCCTCATCTTCTGCTCATCCTCTCGCGCACTCTAAAGAGAGCTCAGGTGAGAAATTGCAAACATCGAGCAATTGCTCAGAGATGAAAAGTGCCAGCACTGAAAGCTGTTGCTAGCCAGCACCCTTCCTTGGAAGCGCTTTTGTAGGCCTAAGAAGACTGGGGCTCTGGGCTTCTCTAGCCACCTCATCTTCTGCTCATCCTCTCGCGCACTCTAAAGAGAGCTCAGGTGAGAAATTGCAAACGTCGAGCAATTGCTCAGAGATGAAAAGTGCCAGCACTGAAAGCTGTTGCTAGCCAGCACCCTTCCTTGGAAGCGCTTTCACAGGCGCAGTAACACTGGGGCTTTGCGCTTCTCTACCCACCAAACGTCACGGTCCTTCCCTTTCCGTCTCGTAGACACGAGCTGAGAAATTGCAAACGTCGAGCAATTGCTCAGAGATGAAAAGTGCCAGCACTGAAAGCTGTTGCTAACCAGCCCCCTTCCTTGGAAGCGCTTTTGTAGGCCTAAGAACAGTGGGGCTCTGGGCTTCTTTAGCCACCTCATCTTCTGCTCATCCTCTCGCGCACTCTGAAGAGAGCTCAGGTGAGAAATTGCAAACGTCGAGCAATTGCTCAGAGATGAAAAGTGCCAGCACTGAAAGCTGTTGCTAGCCAGCACCCTTCCTTGGAAGCGCTTTCACAGGCGCAGTAACACTGGGGCTTTGCGCTTCTCTAGCCACCAAACGTCACTGTCATTCTCTTTCCGTCTCGTAGACACGAGCTGAGAAATTGCAAACGTTGAGCAATTGCTCAGAGATGAAAAGTGCCAGCACTGAAAGCTGTTGCTAGCCAGCACCCTTCCTTGGAAGCGCTTTTGTAGGCCTAAGAACACTAGGGCTTTGGGCTTCTCTAGCCACCTCATCTTCTGCTCATCCTCTCGCGCGCTCTAAAGAGAGCTCAGGTGAGAAATTGCAAACGTCCAGCAATTGCTCAGAGATGAAAAGTGCCAGCACTGAAAGCTGTTGCTAGCCAGCACCCTTCCTTGGAAGCGCTTTCACAGGCGCAGTAACACTGGGGCTTTGTGCTTCTCTACCCACCAAACGTCACGGTCACTATCTCTCCGTCTCGTAGACACGAGCTGAGAAATTGCAAACGTCGAGCAATTGCTCAGAGATGAAAAGTGCCAGCACTGAAAGCTGTTGCTAGCCAGCACCCTTCCTTGGAAGCGCTTTTGTAGGCCTAAGAACACTGGGGCTCTGGGCTTCTCTAGCCACCTCATCTTCTGCTCATCCTCTCGCGCACTCTAAAGAGAGCTCAGGGGAGAAATTGCAAACGTCGAGCAATTGCTCAGAGATGAAAAGTGCCAGCACTGAAAGCTGTTGCTAGCCAGCACCCTTCCTTGGAAGCGCTTTCACAGGCGCAGTAACACTGGGGCTTTGCGCTTCTCTAGCCACCAAACGTCACTGTCATTCTCTTTCCGTCTCGTAGACACGAGCTGAGAAATTGCAAACGTCGAGCAATTGCTCAGAGAGGAAAAGTGCCAGCACTGAAAGCTGTTGCTAGCCAGCACCCTTCCTTGGAAGCGCTTTTGTAGCCCTAAGCACACTGGGGCTCTGGGCTTCTCTAGCCACCTAATCTTCTGCTCATCCTCTCGCGCACTCTAAAGAGAGCTCAGGTGAGAAATTGCAAACGTCGAGCAATTGCTCAGAGATGAAAAGTGCCAGCACTGAAAGCTGTTGCTAGCCAGCACCCTTCCTTGGAAGCGCTTTTGTAGGCCTAAGAACACTGGGGCTCTGGGCTTCTCTAGCCACCTCATCTTCTGCTCGTCCTCTCGCGCACTCTAAAGAGAGCTCAGGGGAGAAATTGCAAACGTCGAGCAATTGCTCAGAGATGAAAAGTGCCAGCACTGAAAGCTGTTGCTAGCCAGCACCCTTCCTTGGAAGCGCTTTCACAGGCGCAGCAACACTGGGGCTTTGCGCTTCTCTAGCCACCAAACGTCACGGTCCTTCTCTTTCCGTCTCGTAGACACGAGCTGAGAAATTGCAAACGTCGAGCAATTGCTCAGAGATGAAAAGTGCCAGCACTGAAAGCTGTTGCTAGCCAGCACCCTTCCTTGGAAGCGCTTTTGTAGCCCTTAGAACACTGGGGCTCTGGGCTTCTCTAGCCACCTCATCTTCTGCTCATGCTCTCGCGCACTCTAAAGAGAGCTCAGGTGAGAAATTGCAAACGTCGAGCAATTGCTCAGAGATGAAAAGTGCCAGCACTGAAAGCTCTTGCTAGCCAGCCCCCTTCCTTGGAAGCGCTTTTGTAGGCCTAAGAACACTGGGGCTCTGGGCTTCTCTAGCCACCTCATCTTCTGCTCATCCTCTCGCGCACTCTAAAGAGAGCTCAGGTGAGAAATTGCAAACGTCGAGCAATTGCTCAGAGATGAAAAGTGCCAGCACTGAAAGCTGTTGCTAGCCAGCACCCTTCCTTGGAAGTGCTTTTGTAGGCCTAAGAACACTGGGGCTCTGGGCTTCTCTAGCCACCTCATCTTCTGCTCATCCTCTCGCGCACTCTGAAGAGAGCTCAGGTGAGAAATTGCAAACGTCGAGCAATTGCTCAGAGATGAAAAGTGCCAGCACTGAAAGCTGTTGCTAGCCAGCACCCTTCCTTGGAAGCGCTTTCACAGGTGCAGTAACACTGGGGCTTTGCGCTTCTCTACCCACCAAACGTCACGTTCACTATCTCTCCGTCTCGTAGACACGAGCTGAGAAATTGCAAACGTCGAGCAATTGCTCAGAGATGAAAAGTGCCAGCACTGAAAGCTGTTGCTAGCCAGCCCCCTTCCTTGGAAGCGCTTTTGTAGGCCTAAGAACACTGGGGCTCTGGGCTTCTCTAGCCACCTCATCTTCTGCTCATGCTCTCGCGCACTCTAAAGAGAGCTCAGGTGAGAAATTGCAAACGTCGAGCAATTGCTCAGAGATGAAAAGTGCCAGCACTGAAAGCTGTTGCTAGCCAGCACCCTTCCTTGGAAGCGCTTTCACAGGCGCAGTAACACTGGGGCTTTGCGCTTCTCTAGCCACCAAACGTCACGGTCCTTCTCTTTCTGTCTCGTAGACACGAGCTGTGAAATTGCAAACGTCGAGCAATTGCTCAGAGATGAAAAGTGCCAGCACTGAAAGCTGTTGCTAGCCAGCACCCTTCCTTGGAAGCGCTTTTGTAGGCCTAAGAACACTGGGGCTCTGGGCTTCTCTAGCCACCTAATCTTCTGCTCATCCTCTCGCGCACTCTAAAGAGAGCTCAGGTGAGAAATTGCAAACGTCGAGCAATTGCTCAGAGATGAAAAGTGCCAGCACTGAAAGCTGTTGCTAGCCAGCACCCTTCCTTGGAAGCGCTTTTGTAGGCCTAAGAACACTGGGGCTCTGGGCTTCTCTAGCCACCTCATCTTCTGCTCATCCTCTCGCGCACTCTAAAGAGAGCTCAGGGGAGAAATTGCAAACGTCGAGCAATTGCTCAGAGATGAAAAGTGCCAGCACTGAAAGCTGTTGCTAGCCAGCACCCTTCCTTGGAAGCGCTTTCACAGGCGCAGCAACACTGGGGCTTTGCGCTTCTCTAGCCACCAAACGTCACGGTCCTTCTCTTTCCGTCTCGTAGACACGAGCTGAGAAATTGCAAACGTCGAGCAATTGCTCAGAGATGAAAAGTGCCAGCACTGAAAGCTGTTGCTAGCCAGCCCCCTTCTTTGGAAGCGCTTTTGTAGGCCTAAGAACACTGGGGCTCTGGGCTTCTCTAGCCACCTCATCTTCTGCTCATGCTCTCGCGCACTCTAAAGAGAGCTCAGGTGAGAAATTGCAAACGTCGAGCAATTGCTCAGAGATGAAAAGTGCCAGCACTGAAAGCTGTTGCTAGCCAGCACCCTTCCTTGGAAGCGCTTTCACAGGCGCAGTAACACTGGGGCTTTGCGCTTCTCTAGCCACCAAACGTCACGGTCCTTCTCTTTCTGTCTCGTAGACACGAGCTGTGAAATTGCAAACGTCGAGCAATTGCTCAGAGATGAAAAGTGCCAGCACTGAAAGCTGTTGCTAGCCAGCACCCTTCCTTGGAAGCGCTTTTGTAGGCCTAAGCACACTGGGGCTCTGGGCTTCTCTAGCCACCTAATCTTCTGCTCATCCTCTCGCGCGCTCTAAAGAGAGCTCAGGTGAGAAATTGCAAACGTCGAGCAATTGCTCTGAGATGAAAAGTGCCAGCACTGAAAGCTGTTGCTAGCCAGCACCCTTCCTTGGAAGCGCTTTCACAGGCGCAGTAACATTGGGGCTTTGCGCTTCTCTACCCACCAAACGTCACGGTCCTTCTCTTTCCGTCTCGTAGACACGAGCTGAGAAATTGCAAACGTCGAGCAATTGCTCAGAGAGGAAAAGTGCCAGCACTGAAAGCTGTTGCTAGCCAGCACCCTTCCTTGGAAGCGCTTTTGTAGGCCTAAGAACACTGGGGCTCTGGGCTTCTCTAGCCACCTCATCTTCTGCTCATCCTCTCGCGCACTCTAAAGAGAGCTCAGGTGAGAAATTGCAAACGTCGAGCAATTGCTCAGAGATGAAAAGTGCCAGCACTGAAAGCTGTTGCTAGCCAGCACCCTTCCTTGGAAGCGCTTTCACAGGCGCAGTAACATTGGGGCTTTGCGCTTCTCTACCCACCAAACGTCACGGTCCTTCTCTTTCCGTCTCGTAGACACGAGCTGAGAAATTGCAAACGTCGAGCAATTGCTCAGAGAGGAAAAGTGCCAGCACTGAAAGCTGTTGCTAGCCAGCACCCTTCCTTGGAAGCGCTTTTGTAGGCCTAAGAACACTGGGGCTCTGGGCTTCTCTAGCCACCTCATCTTCTGCTCATCCTCTCGCGCGCTCTAAAGAGAGCTCAGGTGAGAAATTGCAAACGTCGAGCAATTGCTCAGAGATGAAAAGTGCCAGCACTGAAAGCTGTTGCTAGCCAGCACCCTTCCTTGGAAGCGCTTTCACAGGCGCAGTAACACTGGGGCTTTGCGCTTCTCTAGCCACCAAACGTCACGGTCCTTCTCTTTCCGTCTCCTAGACACGAGCTGAGAAATTGCAAACGTCGAGCAATTGCTCAGAGAGGAAAAGTGCCAGCACTGAAAGCTGTTGCTAGCCAGCACCCTTCCTTGGAAGCGCTTTTGTAGGCCTAAGCACACTGGGGCTCTGGGCTTCTCTAGCCACCTCATCTTCTGCTCATCCTCTCGCGCACTCTAAAGAGAGCTCAGGTGAGAAATTGCAAATGTCGAGCAATTGCTCAGAGATGAAAAGTGCCAGCACTGAAAGCTGTTGCTAGCCAGCACCCTTCCTTGGAAGCGCTTTTGTAGCCCTTAGAATACTGGGGCTCTGGGCTTCTCTAGCCACCTAATCTTCTGCTCATCCTCTCGCGCACTCTAAAGAGAGCTCAGGGGAGAAATTGCAAACGTCGAGCAATTGCTCAGAGATGAAAAGTGCCAGCACTGAAAGCTGTTGCTAGCCAGCACCCTTCCTTGGAAGCGCTTTTGTAGGCCTAAGAACACTGGGGCTCTGGGCTTCTCTAGCCACCTCATCTTCTTCTCCTCCTCTCGTGCACTCTAAAGAGAGCTCAGGTGAGAAATTGCAAACGTCGAGCAATTGCTCAGAGATGAAAAGTGCCAGCACTGAAAGCTGTTGCTAGCCAGCACCCTTCCTTGGAAGCGCTTTCACAGGCGCAGTAACACTGGGGCTTTGCGCTTCTCTAGCCACCAAACGTCACGGTCATTCTCTTTCCGTCTCGTAGACACGAGCTGAGAAATTGCAAACGTCGAGCAATTGCTCAGAGATGAAAAGTGCCAGCACTGAAAGCTGTTGCTAGCCAGCACCCTTCCTTGGAAGCGCTTTTGTAGGCCTAAGAAGACTGGGGCTCTGGGCTTCTCTAGCCACCTCATCTTCTGCTCATCCTCTCGCGCACTCTAAAGAGAGCTCAGGTGAGAAATTGCAAAGGTTGAGCAATTGCTCAGAGATGAAAAGTGCCAGCACTGAAAGCTGTTGCTAGCCAGCACCCTTCCTTGGAAGCGCTTTTGTAGGCCTAAGAACACTGGGGCTCTGGGCTTCTCTAGCCACCTCATCTTCTGCTCATCCTCTCGCGCACTCTAAAGAGAGCTCAGGTGAGAAATTGCAAACGTCGAGCAATTGCTCAGAGATGAAAAGTGCCAGCACTGAAAGCTGTTGCTAGCCAGCACCCTTCCTTGGAAGCGCTTTCACAGGCGCAGTAACACTGGGGATTTGCGCTTCTCTAGCCACCAAACGTCACGGTCCTTCTCTTTCCGTCTCGTAGACACGAGCTGAGAAATTGCAAACGTGGAGCAATTGCTCAGAGATGAAAAGCGCCAGCACTGAAAGCTGTTGCTAGCCAGCACCCTTCCTTGGAAGCGCTTTTGTAGCCCTTAGAACACTGGGGCTCTGGGCTTCTCTAGCCACCTCATCTTCTGCTCATCCTCTCGCGCACTCTAAAGAGAGCTCAGGTGAGAAATTGCAAACGTCGAGCAATTGCTCAGAGATGAAAAGTGCCAGCACTGAAAGCTGTTGCTAGCCAGCACCCTTCCTTGGAAGCGCTTTCACAGGCGCAGCAACACTGGGGCTTTGCGCTTCTCTACCCACCAAACGTCACGGTCCTTCTCTTTCCGTCTCGTAGACACGAGCTGAGAAATTGCAAACGTCGAGCAATTGCTCAGAGAGGAAAAGTGCCAGCACTGAAAGCTCTTGCTAGCCAGCACCCTTCCTTGGAAGCGCTTTTGTAGGCCTAAGCACACTGGGGCTCTGGGCTTCTCTAGCCACCTCATCTTCTGCTCATCCTCTCGCGCACTCTGAAGAGAGCTCAGGTGAGAAATTGCAAACGTTGAGCAATTGCTCAGAGATGAAAAGTGCCAGCACTGAAAGCTGTTGCTAGCCAGCACCCTTCCTTGGAAGCGCTTTCACAGGCGCAGCAACACTGGGGCTTTGCACTTCTCTAGCCACCAAACGTCACGGTCCTTCTCTTTCCGTCTCGTAGACACGAGCTGAGAAATTGCAAACGTCGAGCAATTGCTCAGAGATGAAAAGTGCCAGCACTGAAAGCTGTTGCTAGCCAGCACCCTTCCTTGGAAGCGCTTTCACAGGCGCAGTAACATTGGGGCTTTGCGCTTCTCTAGCCACCAAACGTCACGGTCCTTCTCTTTCCGTCTCGTAGACACGAGCTGAGAAATTGCAAACGTCGAGCAATTGCTCAGAGATGAAAAGTGCCAGCACTGGAAGCTGTTGCTAGCCAGCACCCTTCCTTGGAAGCGCTTTTGTAGGCCTAAGCACACTGGGGCTCTGGGCTTCTCTAGCCACCTCATCTTCTGCTCATCCTCTCGCGCACTCTAAAGAGAGCTCAGGTGAGAAATTGCAAACGTCGAGCAATTGCTCAGAGATGAAAAGTGCCAGCACTGAAAGCTCTTGCTAGCCAGCACCCTTCCTTGGAAGCGCTTTCACAGGCGCAGCAACACTGGGGCTTTGCGCTTCTCTACCCACCAAACGTCACGGTCCTTCTCTTTCCGTCTCCTAGACACGAGCTGAGAAATTGCAAACGTTGAGCAATTGCTCAGAGATGAAAAGTGCCAGCACTGAAAGCTCTTGCTAGCCAGCACCCTTCCTTGGAAGCGCTTTTGTAGGCCTAAGCACACTGGGGCTCTGGGCTTCTCTAGCCACCTCATCTTCTGCTCATCCTCTCGCGCACTCTGAAGAGAGCTCAGATGAGAAATTGCAAACGTCGAGCAATTGCTCAGAGATGAAAAGTGCCAGCACTGAAAGCTGTTGCTAGCCAGCACCCTTCCTTGGAAGCGCTTTCACAGGCGCAGTAACACTGGGGCTTTGCGCTTCTCTAGCCACCAAACGTCACGGTCCTTCTCTTTCCGTCTCGTAGACACGAGCTGAGAAATTGCAAACGTCGAGCAATTGCTCAGAGGTGAAAAGTGCCAGCACTGAAAGCTGTTGCTAGCCAGCACCCTTCCTTGGAAGCGCTTTTGTAGGCCTAAGAACACTGGGGCTCTGGGCTTCTCTAGCCACCTCATCTTCTGCTCATCCTCTCGCGCGCTCTAAAGAGAGCTCAGGTGAGAAATTGCAAACGTCCAGCAATTGCTCAGAGATGAAAAGTGCCAGCACTGAAAGCTGTTGCTAGCCAGCACCCTTCCTTGGAAGCGCTTTCACAGGCGCAGTAACATTGGGGCTTTGCGCTTCTCTAGCCACCAAACGTCACGGTCCTTCTCTTTCCGTCTCGTAGACACGAGCTGAGAAATGGCAAACGTCGAGCAATTGCTCCGAGAGGAAAAGTGCCAGCACTGAAAGCTGTTGCTAGCCAGCACCCTTCCTTGGAAGCGCTTTTGTAGGCCTAAGCACACTGGGGCTCTGGGCTTCTCTAGCCACCTCATCTTCTGCTCATCCTCTCGCGCACTCTAAAGAGAGCTCAGGTGAGAAATTGCAAACGTCGAGCAATTGCTCAGAGATGAAAAGTGCCAGCACTGAAAGCTGTTGCTAGCCAGCACCCTTCCTTGGAAGCGCTTTCACAGGCGCAGCAACACTGGGGCTTTGCACTTCTCTACCCACCAAACGTCACGGTCCTTCTCTTTCCGTCTCATAGACACGAGCTGAGAAATTGCAAACGTCGAGCAATTGCTCAGAGATGAAAAGTGCCAGCACTGAAAGCTGTTGCTAGCCAGCACCCTTCCTTGGAAGCGCTTTTGTAGGCCTAAGAACACTGGGGCTCTGGGCTTCTCTAGCCACCTCATCTTCTGCTCATCCTCTCGCGCACTCTAAAGAGAGCTCAGGGGAGAAATTGCAAACGTCGAGCAATTGCTCAGAGATGAAAAGTGCCAGCACTGAAAGCTGTTGCTAGCCAGCACCCTTCCTTGGAAACGCTTTCACAGGCGCAGCAACACTGGGGCTTTGCGCTTCTCTACCCACCAAACGTCACGTTCACTATCTCTCCGTCTCGTAGACACGAGCTGAGAAATTGCAAACGTCGAGCAATTGCTCAGAGATGAAAAGTGCCAGCACTGAAAGCTGTTGCTAGCCAGCACCCTTCCTTGGAAGCGCTTTTGTAGGCCTAAGAACACTGGGGCTCTGGGCTTCTTTAGCCACCTCATCTTCTGCTCATGCTCTCGCGCACTCTAAAGAGAGCTCAGGTGAGAAATTGCAAACGTCGAGCAATTGCTCAGAGATGAAAAGTGCCAGCACTGAAAGCTCTTGCTAGCCAGCACCCTTCCTTGGAAGCGCTTTCACAGGCGCAGTAACACTGGGGCTTTGCGCTTCTCTACCCACCAAACGTCACGGTCCTTCTCTTTCTGTCTCGTAGACACGAGCTGAGAAATTGCAAACGTCGATCAATTGCTCAGAGATGAAAAGTGCCAGCACTGAAAGCTGTTGCTAGCCAGCACCCTTCCTTGGAAGCGCTTTTGTAGGCCTAAGAACACTGGGGCTCTGGGCTTCTCTAGCCACCTCATCTTCTGCTCATCCTCTCACGCACTCTAAAGAGAGCTCAGGTGAGAAATTGCAAACGTCGAGCAATTGCTCAGAGATGAAAAGTGCCTGCACTGAAAGCTGTTGCTAGCCAGCACCCTTCCTTGGAAGCGCTTTCACAGGCGCAGTAACACTGGGGCTTTGCGCTTCTCTAGCCACCAAACGTCACGGTCCTTCTCTTTCCGTCTCGTAGACACGAGCTGAGAAATTGCAAACGTCGAGCAATTGCTCAGAGATGAAAAGTGCCAGCACTGAAAGCTGTTGCTAGCCAGCACCCTTCCTTGGAAGCGCTTTTGTAGCCCTTAGAACAGTGGGGCTCTGGGCTTCTCTAGCCACCTCATCTTCTGCTCATCCTCTCGCTCACTCTAAAGAGAGCTCAGGTGAGAAATTGCAAACGTCGAGCAATTGCTCAGAGATGAAAAGTGCCAGCACTGAAAGCTGTTACTAGCCAGCACCCTTCCTTGGAAGCGCTTTTGTAGCCCTAAGAACACTGGGGCTCTGGGCTTCTTTAGCCACCTCATCTTCTGCTCATCCTCTCGCGCACTCTAAAGAGAGCTCAGGTGAGAAATTGCAAACGTCGAGCAATTGCTCAGAGATGAAAAGTGCCAGCACTGAAAGCTGTTGCTAGCCAGCACCCTTCCTTGGAAGCGCTTTTGTAGGCCTAAGAACACTGGGGCTCTGGGCTTCTCTATTCACCTTCTTCTTCTGCTCATCCTCTCGTGCACTCTAAAGAGAGCTCAGGTGAGAAATTGCAAACGTCGAGCAATTGCTCAGAGATGAAAAGTGCCAGCACTGAAAGCTGTTGCTAGCCAGCACCCTTCCTTGGAAGCGCTTTTGTAGGCCTAAGCACACTGGGGCTCTGGGCTTCTCTAGCCACCTCATCTTCTGCTCATCCTCTCGCGCACTCTAAAGAGAGCTCAGGGGAGAAATTGCAAACGTCGAGCAATTGCTCAGAGATGAAAAGTGCCAGCACTGAAAGCTGTTGCTAGCCAGCACCCTTCCTTGGAAGCGCTTTTGTAGGCCTAAGAACACTGGGGCTCTGGGCTTCTCTAGCCACCTCATCTTCTGCTCATCCTCTCGCGCACTCTAAAGAGAGCTCAGGTGAGAAATTGCAAACGTTGAGCAATTGCTCAGAGATGAAAAGTGCCAGCACTGAAAGCTGTTGCTAGCCAGCACCCTTCCTTGGAAGCGCTTTCACAGGCGCAGCAACACTGGGGCTTTGCGCTTCTCTAGCCACCAAACGTCACGGTCCTTCTCTTTCCGTCTCGTAGACACGAGCTGAGAAATTGCAAACGTCGAGCAATTGCTCAGAGATGAAAAGTGCCAGCACTGAAAGCTGTTGCTAGCCAGCACCCTTCCTTGGAAGCGCTTTTGTAGGCCTAAGAACACTGGGGCTCTGGGCTTCTCTAGCCACCTCATCTTCTGCTCATCCTCTCGCGCACTCTAAAGAGAGCTCAGGTGAGAAAGTGCAAACGTCGAGCAATTGCTCAGAGAAGAAAAGTGCCAGCACTGAAAGCTGTTGCTAGCCAGCACCCTTCCTTGGAAGCGCTTTCACAGGCGCAGTAACACTGGGGCTTTGCACTTCTCTAGCCACCAAACGTCACAGTCCTTCTCTTTCCGTCTCGTAGACACGAGCTGAGAAATTGCAAACGTCGAGCAATTGCTCAGAGATGAAAAGTGCCAGCACTGAAAGCTGTTGCTAGCCAGCACCCTTCCTTGGAAGCGCTTTTGTAGGCCTAAGCACACTGGGGCTCTGGGCTTCTCTAGCCACCTCATCTTCTGCTCATCCTCTCGCGCACTCTAAAGAGAGCTCAGGTGAGAAATTGCAAAAGTCCAGCAATTGCTCAGAGATGAAAAGTGCCAGCACTGAAAGCTGTTGCTAGCCAGCACCCTTCCTTGGAAGCGCTTTTGTAGGCCTAAGAACACTGGGGCTCTGGGCTTCTTTAGCCACCTCATCTTCTGCTCATCCTCTCGCGCACTCTAAAGAGAGCTCAGGTGAGAAATTGCAAACGTCGAGCAATTGCTCAGAGATGAAAAGTGCCAGCACTGAAAGCTCTTGCTAGCCAGCACCCTTCCTTGGAAGTGCTTTCACAGGCGCAGTAACACTGGGGCTTTGCGCTTCTCTAGCCACCAAACGTCACGGTCCTTCTCTTTCCGTCTCGTAGACACGAGCTGAGAAATTGCAAACGTCGAGCAATTGCTCAGAGATGAAAAGTGCCAGCACTGAAAGCTGTTGCTAGCCAGCACCCTTCCTTGGAAGCGCTTTTGTAGGCCTAAGCACACTGGGGCTCTGGGCTTCTCTAGCCACCTCATCTTCTGCTCATCCTCTCGCGCACTCTAAAGAGAGCTCAGGTGAGAAATTGCAAACGTCGAGCAATTGCTCAGAGATGAAAAGTGCCAGCACTGAAAGCTGTTGCTAGCCAGCACCCTTCCTTGGAAGCGCTTTTGTAGGCCTAAGAACACTGGGGCTCTGGGCTTCTTTAGCCACCTCATCTTCTGCTCATCCTCTCGCGCACTCTAAAGAGAGCTCAGGTGAGAAATTGCAAACGTCGAGCAATTGCTCAGAGATGAAAAGTGCCAGCACTGAAAGCTGTTGCTAGCCAGCACCCTTCCTTGGAAGCGCTTTTGTAGGCCTAAGAACACTGGGGCTCTGGGCTTCTCTAGTCACCTCATCTTCTGCTCATCCTCTCGTGCACTCTAAAGAGAGCTCAGGTGAGAAATTGCAAACGTCGATCATTTGCTCAGAGATGAAAAGTGCCAGCACTGAAAGCTCTTGCTAGCCAGCACCCTTCCTTGGAAGCGCTTTTGTAGGCTAAGCACACTGGGGCTCTGGGCTTCTCTAGCCACCTCATCTTCTGCTCATCCTCTCGTGCACTCTAAAGAGAGCTCAGGTGAGAAATTGCAAACGTTGAGCAATTGCTCAGAGATGAAAAGTGCCAGCACTGAAAGCTGTTGCTAGCCAGCACCCTTCCTTGGAAGCGCTTTCACAGGCGCAGCAACACTGGGGCTTTGCGCTTCTCTAGCCACCAAACGTCACGGTCCTTCTCTTTCCGTCTCGTAGACACGAGCTGAGAAATTGCAAACGTCGAGCAATTGCTCAGAGAGGAAAAGTGCCAGCACTGAAAGCTGTTGCTAGCCAGCACCCTTCCTTGGAAGCGCTTTTGTAGGCCTAAGAACACTGGGGCTCTGGGCTTCTTTAGCCACCTCATCTTCTGCTCATCCTCTCGCGCACTCTGAAGAGAGCTCAGGGGAGAAATTGCAAACGTCCAGCAATTGCTCAGAGATGAAAAGTGCCAGCACTGAAAGCTGTTGCTAGCCAGCACCCTTCCTTGGAAGCGCTTTCACAGGCGCAGTAACACTGGGGCTTTGCGCTTCTCTAGCCACCAAACGTCACGGTCACTATCTCTCCGTCTCGTAGACACGAGCTGAGAAATTGCAAACGTCGAGCAATTGCTCAGAGATGAAAAGTGCCAGCACTGAAAGCTGTTGCTAGCCAGCACCCTTCCTTGGAAGCGCTTTTGTAGGCCTAAGAACACTGGGGCTCTGGGCTTCTCTAGCCACCTCATCTTCTGCTCATCCTCTCGCGCACTCTAAAGAGAGCTCAGGTGAGAAATTGCAAATGTCCAGCAATTGCTCAGAGATGAAAAGTGCCAGCACTGAAAGCTGTTGCTAGCCAGCACCCTTCCTTGGAAGCGCTTTTGTAGGCCTAAGAACACTGGGGCTCTGGGCTTCTCTAGCCACCAAACGTCACGGTCCTTCTCTTTCCGTCTCGTAGACACGAGCTGAGAAATTGCAAACGTCGAGCAATTGCTCAGAGATGAAAAGTGCCAGCACTGAAAGCTCTTGCTAGCCAGCACCCTTCCTTGGAAGCGCTTTTGTAGGCCTAAGAACACTGGGGCTCTGGGCTTCTCTAGCCACCTCATCTTCTGCTCATCCTCTCGTGCACTCTAAAGAGAGCTCAGGTGAGAAATTGCAAACGTCCAGCAATTGCTCAGAGAGGAAAAGTGCCAGCACTGAAAGCTGTTGCTAGCCAGCACCCTTCCTTGGAAGCGCTTTTGTAGGCCTAAGAAGACTGGGGCTCTGGGCTTCTTTAGCCACCTCATCTTCTGCTCATCCTCTCGCGCACTCTAAAGAGAGCTCAGGGGAGAAATTGCAAACGTCGAGCAATTGCTCAGAGATGAAAAGTGCCAGCACTGAAAGCTGTTGCTAGCCAGCACCCTTCCTTGGAAGCGCTTTTGTAGGCCTAAAAAGACTGGGGCTCTGGGCTTCTCTAGCCACCTCATCTTCTGCTCATCCTCTCGCGCACTCTAAAGAGAGCTCAGGTGAGAAATTGCAAACGTCGAGCAATTGCTCAGAGATGAAAAGTGCCAGCACTGAAAGCTGTTGCTAGCCAGCACCCTTCCTTGGAAGCGCTTTTGTAGGCCTAAAAAGACTGGGGCTCTGGGCTTCTCTAGCCACCTCATCTTCTGCTCATCCTCTCGCGCACTCTAAAGAGAGCTCAGGTGAGAAATTGCAAACGTCGAGCAATTGCTCAGAGATGAAAAGTGCCAGCACTGAAAGCTCTTGCTAGCCAGCACCCTTCCTTGGAAGCGCTTTTGTAGGCCTAAGAAGACTGGGGCTCTGGGCTTCTCTAGCCACCTCATCTTCTGCTCATCCTCTCGCGCACTCTAAAGAGAGCTCAGGTGAGAAATTGCAAACGTCGAGCAATTGCTCAGAGATGAAAAGTGCCAGCACTGAAAGCTGTTGCTAGCCAGCCCCCTTCCTTGGAAGCGCTTTTGTAGGCCTAAGAAGACTGGGGCTCTGGGCTTCTCTAGCCACCTAATCTTCTGCTCATCCTCTCGCGCACTCTAAAGAGAGCTCAGGTGAGAAATTGCAAACGTCGAGCAATTGCTCAGAGATGAAAAGTGCCAGCACTGAAAGCTGTTGCTAGCCAGCACCCTTCCTTGGAAGCGCTTTGTAGCCCTTAGAACACTGGGGCTCTGGGCTTCTCTAGCCACCTAATCTTCTGCTCATCCTCTCGCGCACTCTAAAGAGAGCTCAGGTGAGAAATTGCAAATGTCGAGCAATTGCTCAGAGACGAAAAGTGCCACCACTGAAAGCTGTTGCTAGCCAGCACCCTTCCTTGGAAGCGCTTTTGTAGCCCTTAGAACACTGGGGCTTTGCGCTTCTCTACCCACCAAACGTCACGGTCCTTCTCTTTCCGTCTCGTAGACACGAGCTGAGAAATTGCAAAGGTCGAGCAATTGCTCAGAGATGAAAAGTGCCAGCACTGAAAGCTGTTGCTAGCCAGCACCCTTCCTTGGAAGCGCTTTTGTAGGCCTAAGAAGACTGGGGCTCTGGGCTTCTCTAGCCACCTCATCTTCTGCTCATCCTCTCGCGCACTCTAAAGAGAGCTCAGGTGAGAAATTGCAAACGTCGAGCAATTGCTCAGAGAAGAAAAGTGCCAGCACTGAAAGCTGTTGCTAGCCAGCACCCTTCCTTGGAAGCGCTTTCACAGGCGCAGTAACACTGGGGCTTTGCACTTCTCTAGCCACCAAACGTCACGGTCCTTCTCTTTCCGTCTCGTAGACACGAGCTGAGAAATTGCAAACGTCGAGCAATTGCTCAGAGATGAAAAGTGCCAGCACTGAAAGCTGTTGCTAGCCAGCACCCTTCCTTGGAAGCGCTTTTGTAGGCCTAAGAACACTGGGGCTCTGGGCTTCTTTAGCCACCTCATCTTCTGCTCATCCTCTCGCGCACTCTAAAGAGAGCTCAGGTGAGAAATTGCAAACGTCGAGCAATTGCTCAGAGATGAAAAGTGCCAGCACTGAAAGCTGTTGCTAGCCAGCACCCTTCCTTGGAAGCGCTTTTGTAGGCCTAAGAACACTGGGGCTCTGGGCTTCTCTAGCCACCTAATCTTCTGCTCATCCTCTCGCGCACTCTAAAGAGAGCTCAGGTGAGAAATTGCAAACGTCGAGCAATTGCTCAGAGATGAAAAGTGCCAGCACTGAAAGCTGTTGCTAGCCAGCACCCTTCCTTGGAAGCGCTTTGTAGCGCTTAGAACACTGGGGCTCTGGGCTTCTCTAGCCACCTAATCTTCTGCTCATCCTCTCGCGCACTCTAAAGAGAGCTCAGGTGAGAAATTGCAAACGTCGAGCAATTGCTCAGAGACGAAAAGTGCCAGCACTGAAAGCTGTTGCTAGCCAGCACCCTTCCTTGGAAGCGCTTTTGTAGCCATTAGAACACTGGGGCTTTGCGCTTCTCTACCCACCAAACGTCACGGTCATTCTCTTTCCGTCTCGTAGACACGAGCTGAGAAATTGCAAAGGTCGAGCAATTGCTCAGAGATGAAAAGTGCCAGCACTGAAAGCTCTTGCTAGCCAGCACCCTTCCTTGGAAGCGCTTTTGTAGGCCTAAGAACACTGGGGCTCTGGGCTTCTCTAGCCACCTCATCTTCTGCTCATCCTCTCGCGCACTCTAAAGAGAGCTCAGGTGAGAAATTGCAAACGTCCAGCAATTGCTCAGAGATGAAAAGTGCCAGCACTGAAAGCTGTTGCTAGCCAGCACCCTTCCTTGGAAGCGCTTTCACAGGCGCAGTAACACTGGGGCTTTGCGCTTCTCTAGCCACCAAACGTCATGGTCATTCTCTTTCCGTCTCGTAGACACGAGCTGAGAAATTGCAAACGTCGAGCAATTGCTCAGAGATGAAAAGTGCCAGCACTGAAAGCTGTTGCTAGCCAGCACCCTTCCTTGGAAGCGCTTTTGTAGGCCTAAGAACACTGGGGCTCTGGGCTTCTCTAGCCACCTCATCTTCTGCTCATCCTCTCGCGCACTCTAAAGAGAGCTCAGGTGAGAAATTGCAAACGTCGAGCAATTGCTCAGAGATGAAAAGTGCCAGCACTGAAAGCTGTTGCTAGCCAGCACCCTTCCTTGGAAGCGCTTTCACAGGCGCAGCAACACTGGGGCTTTGCGCTTCTCTAGCCACCAAACGTCACGGTCCTTCTCTTTCCGTCTCGTAGACACGAGCTGAGAAATTGCAAACGTCGAGCAATTGCTCAGAGATGAAAAGTGCCAGCACTGAAAGCTGTTGCTAGCCAGCACCCTTCCTTGGAAGCGCTTTTGTAGGCCTAAGAAGACTGGGGCTCTGGGCTTCTCTAGCCACCTCATCTTCTGCTCATCCTCTCGCGCACTCTAAAGAGAGCTCAGGTGAGAAATTCCAAACGTCGAGCAATTGCTCAGAGATGAAAAGTGCCACCACTGAAAGCTGTTGCTAGCCAGCACCCTTCCTTGGAAGCGCTTTTGTAGGCCTAAGAACACTGGGGCTCTGGGCTTCTCTAGCCACCTCATCTTCTGCTCATCCTCTCGCGCACTCTAAAGAGAGCTCAGGTGAGAAATTGCAAACGTCGAGCAATTGCTCAGAGATGAAAAGTGCCAGCACTGAAAGCTGTTGCTAGCCAGCACCCTTCCTTGGAAGCGCTTTTGTAGGCCTAAGAACACTGGGGCTCTGGGCTTCTCTAGCCACCTCATCTTCTGCTCATCCTCTCGCGCACTCTAAATAGAGCTCAGGTGAGAAATTGCAAACGTCGATCAATTGCTCAGAGATGAAAAGTGCCAGCACTGAAAGCTGTTGCTAGCCAGCACCCTTCCTTGGAAGCGCTTTGTAGCCCTTAGAACACTGGGGCTCTGGGCTTCTCTAGCCACCTAATCTTCTGCTCATCCTCTCGCGCACTCTAAAGAGAGCTCAGGTGAGAAATTGCAAATGTCGAGCAATTGCTCAGAGACGAAAAGTGCCAGCACTGAAAGCTGTTGCTAGCCAGCACCCTTCCTTGGAAGCGCTTTTGTAGCCCTTAGAACACTGGGGCTTTGCGCTTCTCTACCCACCAAACGTCACGGTCCTTCTCTTTCCGTCTCGTAGACACGAGCTGAGAAATTGCAAAGGTCGAGCAATTGCTCAGAGATGAAAAGTGCCAGCACTGAAAGCTGTTGCTAGCCAGCACCCTTCCTTGGAAGCGCTTTTGTAGGCCTAAGAACACTGGGGCTCTGGGCTTCTCTAGCCACCTCATCTTCTGCTCATCCTCTCGCGCACTCTAAAGAGAGCTCAGGGGAGAAATTGCAAACGTCGAGCAATTGCTCAGAGAAGAAAAGTGCCACCACTGAAAGCTGTTGCTAGCCAGCACCCTTCCTTGGAAGCGCTTTCACAGGCGCAGTAACACTGGGGCTTTGCACTTCTCTAGCCACCAAACGTCACAGTCCTTCTCTTTCCGTCTCGTAGACACGAGCTGAGAAATTGCAAACGTCGAGCAATTGCTCAGAGATGAAAAGTGCCAGCACTGAAAGCTGTTGCTAGCCAGCCCCCTTCCTTGGAAGCGCTTTTGTAGGCCTAAGAACACTGGGGCTCTGGGCTTCTTTAGCCACCTCATCTTCTGCTCATCCTCTCGCGCACTCTAAAGAGAGCTCAGGTGAGAAATTGCAAACGTCGAGCAATTGCTCAGAGATGAAAAGTGCCAGCACTGAAAGCTGTTGCTAGCCAGCACCCTTCCTTGGAAGCGCTTTTGTAGGCCTAAGAACACTGGGGCTCTGGGCTTCTCTAGCCACCTCATCTTCTGCTCATCCTCTCGCGCACTCTAAAGAGAGCTCAGGTGAGAAATTGCAAACGTCGAGCAATTGCTCAGAGATGAAAAGTGCCAGCACTGAAAGCTGTTGCTAGCCAGCACCCTTCCTTGGAAGCGCTTTTGTAGGCCTAAGAACACTGGGGCTCTGGGCTTCTCTAGCCACCTCATCTTCTGCTCATCCTCTCGCGCACTCTAAAGAGAGCTCAGGTGAGAAATTGCAAACGTCGAGCAATTGCTCAGAGATGAAAAGTGCCAGCACTGAAAGCTCTTGCTAGCCAGCACCCTTCCTTGGAAGCGCTTTGTAGCGCTTAGAACACTGGGGCTCTGGGCTTCTCTAGCCACCTAATCTTCTGCTCATCCTCTCGCGCACTCTAAAGAGAGCTCAGGTGAGAAATTGCAAACGTCGAGCAATTGCTCAGAGACGAAAAGTGCCAGCACTGAAAGCTGTTGCTAGCCAGCACCCTTCCTTGGAAGCGCTTTTGTAGCCATTAGAACACTGGGGCTTTGCGCTTCTCTAGCCACCAAACGTCACGGTCCTTCTCTTTCCGTCTCGTAGACACGAGCTGAGAAATTGCAAAGGTCGAGCAATTGCTCAGAGATGAAAAGTGCCAGCACTGAAAGCTGTTGCTAGCCAGCACCCTTCCTTGGAAGCGCTTTTGTAGGCCTAAGAACACTGGGGCTCTGGGCTTCTCTAGCCACCTCATCTTCTGCTCATCCTCTCGCGCACTCTAAAGAGAGCTCAGGTGAGAAATTGCAAACGTCCAGCAATTGCTCAGAGATGAAAAGTGCCAGCACTGAAAGCTGTTGCTAGCCAGCACCCTTCCTTGGAAGCGCTTTCACAGGCGCAGTAACACTGGGGCTTTGCGCTTCTCTAGCCACCAAACGTCATGGTCATTCTCTTTCCGTCTCGTAGACACGAGCTGAGAAATTGCAAACGTCGAGCAATTGCTCAGAGATGAAAAGTGCCAGCACTGAAAGCTGTTGCTAGCCAGCACCCTTCCTTGGAAGCGCTTTTGTAGGCCTAAGAACACTGGGGCTCTGGGCTTCTCTAGCCACCTAATCTTCTGCTCATCCTCTCGCGCACTCTAAAGAGAGCTCAGGTGAGAAATTGCAAACGTCGAGCAATTGCTCAGAGATGAAAAGTGCCAGCACTGAAAGCTGTTGCTAGCCAGCACCCTTCCTTGGAAGCGCTTTCACAGGCGCAGCAACACTGGGGCTTTGCGCTTCTCTAGCCACCAAACGTCACGGTCCTTCTCTTTCCGTCTCGTAGACACGAGCTGAGAAATTGCAAACGTCGAGCAATTGCTCAGAGATGAAAAGTGCCAGCACTGAAAGCTGTTGCTAGCCAGCACCCTTCCTTGGAAGCGCTTTTGTAGGCCTAAGAACACTGGGGCTCTGGGCTTCTCTAGCCACCTCATCTTCTGCTCATCCTCTCGCGCACTCTGAAGAGAGCTCAGGTGAGAAATTGCAAACGTCGAGCAATTGCTCAGAGATGAAAAGTGCCACCACTGAAAGCTGTTGCTAGCCAGCACCCTTCCTTGGAAGCGCTTTTGTAGCCCTTAGAAAACTGGGGCTTTGCGCTTCTCTAGCCACCAAACGTCACGGTCCTTCTCTTTCCGTCTCGTAGACACGAGCTGAGAAATTGCAAACGTCGAGCAATTGCTCAGAGATGAAAAGTGCCAGCACTGAAAGCTGTTGCTAGCCAGCCTCCTTCCTTGGAAGCGCTTTTGTAGGCCTAAGCACACTGGGGCTCTGGGCTTCTCTAGCCACCTCATCTTCTGCTCATCCTCTCGCGCACTCTAAAGAGAGCTCAGGTGAGAAATTGCAAACGTCCAGCAATTGCTCAGAGATGAAAAGTGCCAGCACTGAAAGCTGTTGCTAGCCAGCACCCTTCCTTGGAAGCGCTTTTGTAGGCCTAAGAAGACTGGGGCTCTGGGCTTCTCTAGCCACCTAATCTTCTGCTCATCCTCTCGTGCACTCTAAAGAGAGCTCAGGTGAGAAATTGCAAACGTCGAGCAATTGCTCAGAGATGAAAAGTGCCAGCACTGAAAGCTGTTGCTAGCCAGCACCCTTCCTTGGAAGCGCTTTTGTAGGCCTAAGAACACTGGGGCTGTGGGCTTCTCTAGCCACCTCATCTTCTGCTCATCCTCTCGCGCACTCTAAAGAGAGCTCAGGTGAGAAATTGCAAACGTCGAGCAATTGCTCAGAGATGAAAAGTGCCAGCACTGAAAGCTGTTGCTAGCCAGCCCCCTTCCTTGGAAGCGCTTTTGTAGGCCTAAGAACACTGGGGCTCTGGGCTTCTCTAGCCACCTCATCTTCTGCTCATCCTCTCGCGCACTCTAAAGAGAGCTCAGGTGAGAAATTGCAAGTGTCGAGCAATTGCTCAGAGAAGAAAAGTGCCAGCACTGAAAGCTGTTGCTAGCCAGCACCCTTCCTTGGAAGCGCTTTCACAAGCGCAGTAACACTGGGGCTTTGCGCTTCTCTACCCACCAAACGTCACGGTCCTTCTCTTTCCGTCTCCTAGACACGAGCTGAGAAATTGCAAACGTCGAGCAATTGCTCAGAGATGAAAAGTGCCACCACTGAAAGCTGTTGCTAGCCAGCACCCTTCCTTGGAAGCGCTTTTGTAGGCCTAAGAACACTGGGGCTCTGGGCTTCTCTAGCCACCTCATCTTCTGCTCATCCTCTCGCGCACTCTAAAGAGAGCTCAGGTGAGAAATTGCAAACGTCGAGCAATTGCTCAGAGATGAAAAGTGCCAGCACTGAAAGCTGTTGCTAGCCAGCACCCTTCCTTGGAAGCGCTTTTGTAGGCCTAAGAACACTGGGGCTCTGGGCTTCTCTAGCCACCTAATCTTCTGCTCATCCTCTCGCGCACTCTAAAGAGAGCTCAGGTGAGAAATTGCAAACGTCGAGCAATTGCTCAGAGATGAAAAGTGCCAGCACTGAAAGCTGTTGCTAGCCAGCACCCTTCCTTGGAAGCGCTTTTGTAGCCCTTAGAACACTGGGGCTTTGCGCTTCTCTAGCCACCAAACGTCACGGTCCTTCTCTTTCCGTCTCGTAGACACGAGCTGAGAAATTGCAAACGTCGAGCAATTGCTCAGAGATGAAAAGTGCCAGCACTGAAAGCTGTTGCTAGCCAGCACCCTTCCTTGGAAGCGCTTTTGTAGGCCTAAGAACACTGGGGCTCTGGGCTTCTCTAGCCACCTAATCTTCTGCTCATCCTCTCGCGCACTCTAAATAGAGCTCAGGTGAGAAATTGCAAACGTCGAGCAATTGCTCAGAGATGAAAAGTGCCAGCACTGAAAGCTGTTGCTAGCCAGCACCCTTCCTTGGAAGCGCTTTGTAGCGCTTAGAACACTGGGGCTCTGGGCTTCTCTAGCCACCTCATCTTCTGCTCATCCTCTCGCGCACTCTAAAGAGAGCTCAGGTGAGAAATTGCAAACGTCGAGCAATTGCTCAGAGACGAAAAGTGCCAGCACTGAAAGCTGTTGCTAGCCAGCACCCTTCCTTGGAAGCGCTTTTGTAGCCATTAGAACACTGGGGCTTTGCGCTTCTCTACCCACCAAACGTCACGGTCATTCTCTTTCCGTCTCGTAGACACGAGCTGAGAAATTGCAAAGGTCGAGCAATTGCTCAGAGATGAAAAGTGCCAGCACTGAAAGCTGTTGCTAGCCAGCACCCTTCCTTGGAAGCGCTTTTGTAGGCCTAAGAACACTGGGGCTCTGGGCTTCTCTAGCCACCTCATCTTCTGCTCATCCTCTCGCGCACTCTAAAGAGAGCTCAGGTGAGAAATTGCAAACGTCCAGCAATTGCTCAGAGATGAAAAGTGCCAGCACTGAAAGCTGTTGCTAGCCAGCACCCTTCCTTGGAAGCGCTTTCACAGGCGCAGTAACACTGGGGCTTTGCGCTTCTCTAGCCACCAAACGTCATGGTCATTCTCTTTCCGTCTCGTAGACACGAGCTGAGAAATTGCAAACGTCGAGCAATTGCTCAGAGATGAAAAGTGCCAGCACTGAAAGCTGTTGCTAGCCAGCACCCTTCCTTGGAAGCGCTTTTGTAGGCCTAAGAACACTGGGGCTCTGGGCTTCTCTAGCCACCTAATCTTCTGCTCATCCTCTCGCGCACTCTAAAGAGAGCTCAGGTGAGAAATTGCAAACGTCGATCAATTGCTCAGAGATGAAAAGTGCCAGCACTGAAAGCTGTTGCTAGCCAGCACCCTTCCTTGGAAGCGCTTTGTAGCCCTTAGAACACTGGGGCTCTGGGCTTCTCTAGCCACCTAATCTTCTGCTCATCCTCTCGCGCACTCTAAAGAGAGCTCAGGTGAGAAATTGCAAATGTCGAGCAATTGCTCAGAGACGAAAAGTGCCAGCACTGAAAGCTGTTGCTAGCCAGCACCCTTCCTTGGAAGCGCTTTTGTAGGCCTAAGAACACTGGGGCTCTGGGCTTCTTTAGCCACCTCATCTTCTGCTCATCCTCTCGCGCACTCTAAAGAGAGCTCAGGTGAGAAATTGCAAACGTCGAGCAATTGCTCAGAGATGAAAAGTGCCAGCACTGAAAGCTGTTGCTAGCCAGCACCCTTCCTTGGAAGCGCTTTTGTAGGCCTAAGAAGACTGGGGCTCTGGGCTTCTCTAGCCACCTCATCTTCTGCTCATCCTCTCGCGCACTCTAAAGAGAGCTCAGGTGAGAAATTGCAAACGTCGAGCAATTGCTCAGAGATGAAAAGTGCCAGCACTGAAAGCTGTTGCTAGCCAGCACCCTTCCTTGGAAGCGCTTTTGTAGGCCTAAGAAGACTGGGGCTCTGGGCTTCTCTAGCCACCTAATCTTCTGCTCATCCTCTCGCGCACTCTAAATAGAGCTCAGGTGAGAAATTGCAAACGTCGAGCAATTGCTCAGAGATGAAAAGTGCCAGCACTGAAAGCTGTTGCTAGCCAGCACCCTTCCTTGGAAGCGCTTTGTAGCCCTTAGAACACTGGGGCTCTGGGCTTCTCTAGCCACCTAATCTTCTGCTCATCCTCTCGCGCACTCTAAAGAGAGCTCAGGTGAGAAATTGCAAACGTCGAGCAATTGCTCAGAGACGAAAAGTGCCAGCACTGAAAGCTGTTGCTAGCCAGCACCCTTCCTTGGAAGCGCTTTTGTAGCCATTAGAACACTGGGGCTTTGCGCTTCTCTACCCACCAAACGTCACGGTCATTCTCTTTCCGTCTCGTAGACACGAGCTGAGAAATTGCAAAGGTCGAGCAATTGCTCAGAGATGAAAAGTGCCAGCACTGAAAGCTGTTGCTAGCCAGCACCCTTCCTTGGAAGCGCTTTTGTAGGCCTAAGAACACTGGGGCTCTGGGCTTCTCTAGCCACCTCATCTTCTGCTCATCCTCTCGCGCACTCTAAAGAGAGCTCAGGTGAGAAATTGCAAACGTCCAGCAATTGCTCAGAGATGAAAAGTGCCAGCACTGAAAGCTGTTGCTAGCCAGCACCCTTCCTTGGAAGCGCTTTCACAGGCGCAGCAACACTGGGGCTTTGCGCTTCTCTAGCCACCAAACGTCATGGTCATTCTCTTTCCGTCTCGTAGACACGAGCTGAGAAATTGCAAACGTCGAGCAATTGCTCAGAGATGAAAAGTGCCAGCACTGAAAGCTGTTGCTAGCCAGCCCCCTTCCTTGGAAGCGCTTTTGTAGGCCTAAGAACACTGGGGCTCTGGGCTTCTCTAGCCACCTAATCTTCTGCTCATCCTCTCGCGCACTCTAAAGAGAGCTCAGGTGAGAAATTGCAAACGTCGAGCAATTGCTCAGAGATGAAAAGTGCCAGCACTGAAAGCTGTTGCTAGCCAGCACCCTTCCTTGGAAGCGCTTTCACAGGCGCAGCAACACTGGGGCTTTGCGCTTCTCTAGCCACCAAACGTCACGGTCCTTCTCTTTCCGTCTCGTAGACACGAGCTGAGAAATTGCAAACGTCGAGCAATTGCTCAGAGATGAAAAGTGCCAGCACTGAAAGCTGTTGCTAGCCAGCACCCTTCCTTGGAAGCGCTTTTGTAGGCCTAAGAAGACTGGGGCTCTGGGCTTCTCTAGCCACCTCATCTTCTGCTCATCCTCTCGCGCACTCTAAAGAGAGCTCAGGTGAGAAATTGCAAACGTCGAGCAATTGCTCAGAGATGAAAAGTGCCACCACTGAAAGCTGTTGCTAGCCAGCACCCTTCCTTGGAAGCGCTTTTGTAGCCCTTAGAAAACTGGGGCTTTGCGCTTCTCTAGCCACCAAACGTCACGGTCTTTCTCTTTCCGTCTCGTAGACACGAGCTGAGAAATTGCAAACGTCGAGCAATTGCTCAGAGATGAAAAGTGCCAGCACTGAAAGCTGTTGCTAGCCAGCCCCCTTCCTTGGAAGCGCTTTTGTAGGCCTAAGCACACTGGGGCTCTGGGCTTCTCTAGCCACCTCATCTTCTGCTCATCCTCTCGCGCACTCTAAAGAGAGCTCAGGTGAGAAATTGCAAACGTCGAGCAATTGCTCAGAGATGAAAAGTGCCAGCACTGAAAGCTGTTGCTAGCCAGCACCCTTCCTTGGAAGCGCTTTTGTAGGCCTAAGAAGACTGGGGCTCTGGGCTTCTCTAGCCACCTAATCTTCTGCTCATCCTCTCGTGCACTCTAAAGAGAGCTCAGGTGAGAAATTGCAAACGTCGAGCAATTGCTCAGAGATGAAAAGTGCCAGCACTGAAAGCTGTTGCTAGCCAGCACCCTTCCTTGGAAGCGCTTTTGTAGGCCTAAGAAGACTGGGGCTCTGGGCTTCTCTAGCCACCTCATCTTCTGCTCATCCTCTCGCGCACTCTAAAGAGAGCTCAGGTGAGAAATTGCAAACGTCGAGCAATTGCTCAGAGATGAAAAGTGCCAGCACTGAAAGCTGTTGCTAGCCAGCACCCTTCCTTGGAAGCGCTTTTGTAGGCCTAAGAACACTGGGGCTCTGGGCTTCTCTAGCCACCTCATCTTCTGCTCATCCTCTCGCGCACTCTAAAGAGAGCTCAGGTGAGAAATTGCAAACGTCCAGCAATTGCTCAGAGATGAAAAGTGCCAGCACTGAAAGCTGTTGCTAGCCAGCACCCTTCCTTGGAAGCGCTTTTGTAGGCCTAAGAACACTGGGGCTCTGGGCTTCTCTAGCCACCTCATCTTCTGCTCATCCTCTCGCGCACTCTAAAGAGAGCTCAGGTGAGAAATTGCAAATGTCGAGCAATTGCTCAGAGAAGAAAAGTGCCAGCACTGAAAGCTGTTGCTAGCCAGCACCCTTCCTTGGAAGCGCTTTCACAAGCGCAGTAACACTGGGGCTTTGCGCTTCTCTAGCCACCAAACGTCACGGTCCTTCTCTTTCCGTCTCGTAGACACGAGCTGAGAAATTGCAAACGTCGAGCAATTGCTCAGAGATGAAAAGTGCCAGCACTGAAAGCTGTTGCTAGCCAGCACCCTTCCTTGGAAGCGCTTTTGTAGGCCTAAGAACACTGGGGCTCTGGGCTTCTCTAGCCACCTCATCTTCTGCTCATCCTCTCGCGCACTCTAAAGAGAGCTCAGGTGAGAAATTGCAAACGTCGAGCAATTGCTCAGAGATGAAAAGTGCCAGCACTGAAAGCTGTTGCTAGCCAGCACCCTTCCTTGGAAGCGCTTTTGTAGGCCTAAGAACACTGGGGCTCTGGGCTTCTCTAGCCACCTCATCTTCTGCTCATCCTCTCGCGCACTCTAAAGAGAGCTCAGGGGAGAAATTGCAAACGTCGAGCAATTGCTCAGAGATGAAAAGTGCCAGCACTGAAAGCTGTTGCTAGCCAGCACCCTTCCTTGGAAGCGCTTTTGTAGCCCTTAGAACACTGGGGCTTTGCGCTTCTCTAGCCACCAAACGTCACGGTCCTTCTCTTTCCGTCTCGTAGACACGAGCTGAGAAATTGCAAACGTCGAGCAATTGCTCAGAGATGAAAAGTGCCAGCACTGAAAGCTGTTGCTAGCCAGCCCCCTTCCTTGGAAGCGCTTTTGTAGGCCTAAGAACACTGGGGCTCTGGGCTTCTCTAGCCACCTCATCTTCTGCTCATCCTCTCGCGCACTCTAAAGAGAGCTCAGGTGAGAAATTGCAAACGTCGAGCAATTGCTCAGAGATGAAAAGTGCCAGCACTGAAAGCTGTTGCTAGCCAGCACCCTTCCTTGGAAGCGCTTTTGTAGGCCTAAGAAGACTGGGGCTCTGGGCTTCTCTAGTCACCTCATCTTCTGCTCATCCTCTCGCGCACTCTAAAGAGAGCTCAGGTGAGAAATTGCAAACGTCGAGCAATTGCTCAGAGATGAAAAGTGCCAGCACTGAAAGCTGTTGCTAGCCAGCACCCTTCCTTGGAAGCGCTTTTGTAGGCCTAAGAACACTGGGGCTCTGGGCTTCTCTAGCCACCTCATCTTCTGCTCATCCTCTCGCGCACTCTAAAGAGAGCTCAGGTGAGAAATTGCAAACGTCGAGCAATTGCTCAGAGAAGAAAAGTGCCACCACTGAAAGCTGTTGCTAGCCAGCACCCTTCCTTGGAAGCGCTTTCACAGGCGCAGTAACACTGGGGCTTTGCACTTCTCTAGCCACCAAACGTCACAGTCCTTCTCTTTCCGTCTCGTAGACACGAGCTGAGAAATTGCAAACGTCGAGCAATTGCTCAGAGATGAAAAGTGCCAGCACTGAAAGCTGTTGCTATCCAGCCCCCTTCCTTGGAAGCGCTTTTGTAGGCCTAAGAACACTGGGGCTCTGGGCTTCTTTAGCCACCTCATCTTCTGCTCATCCTCTCGCGCACTCTAAAGAGAGCTCAGGTGAGAAATTGCAAACGTCGAGCAATTGCTCAGAGATGAAAAGTGCCAGCACTGAAAGCTCTTGCTAGCCAGCACCCTTCCTTGGAAGCGCTTTTGTAGGCCTAAGAACACTGGGGCTCTGGGCTTCTCTAGCCACCTCATCTTCTGCTCATCCTCTCGCGCACTCTAAAGAGAGCTCAGGTGAGAAATTGCAAACGTCGAGCAATTGCTCAGAGATGAAAAGTGCCAGCACTGAAAGCTGTTGCTAGCCAGCACCCTTCCTTGGAAGCGCTTTTGTAGGCCTAAGAACACTGGGGCTCTGGGCTTCTCTAGCCACCTAATCTTCTGCTCATCCTCTCGCGCACTCTAAATAGAGCTCAGGTGAGAAATTGCAAACGTCGAGCAATTGCTCAGAGATGAAAAGTGCCAGCACTGAAAGCTGTTGCTAGCCAGCACCCTTCCTTGGAAGCGCTTTGTAGCCCTTAGAACACTGGGGCTCTGGGCTTCTCTAGCCACCTAATCTTCTGCTCATCCTCTCGCGCACTCTAAAGAGAGCTCAGGTGAGAAATTGCAAACGTCGAGCAATTGCTCAGAGATGAAAAGTGCCAGCACTGAAAGCTGTTGCTAGCCAGCACCCTTCCTTGGAAGCGCTTTTGTAGCCCTTAGAACACTGGGGCTTTGCACTTCTCTACCCACCAAACGTCACGGTCCTTCTCTTTCCGTCTCGTAGACACGAGCTGAGAAATTGCAAAGGTCGAGCAATTGCTCAGAGATGAAAAGTGCCAGCACTGAAAGCTGTTGCTAGCCAGCACCCTTCCTTGGAAGCGCTTTTGTAGGCCTAAGAACACTGGGGCTCTGGGCTTCTCTAGCCACCTCATCTTCTGCTCATCCTCTCGCGCACTCTAAAGAGAGCTCAGGTGAGAAATTGCAAACGTCGAGCAATTGCTCAGAGAAGAAAAGTGCCACCACTGAAAGCTGTTGCTAGCCAGCACCCTTCCTTGGAAGCGCTTTCACAGGCGCAGTAACACTGGGGCTTTGCACTTCTCTAGCCACCAAACGTCACAGTCCTTCTCTTTCCGTCTCGTAGACACGAGCTGAGAAATTGCAAACGTCGAGCAATTGCTCAGAGATGAAAAGTGCCAGCACTGAAAGCTGTTGCTAGCCAGCACCCTTCCTTGGAAGCGCTTTTGTAGGCCTAAGAACACTGGGGCTCTGGGCTTCTTTAGCCACCTCATCTTCTGCTCATCCTCTCGCGCACTCTAAAGAGAGCTCAGGTGAGAAATTGCAAACGTCGAGCAATTGCTCAGAGATGAAAAGTGCCAGCACTGAAAGCTGTTGCTAGCCAGCACCCTTCCTTGGAAGCGCTTTTGTAGGCCTAAGAACACTGGGGCTCTGGGCTTCTCTAGCCACCTAATCTTCTGCTCATCCTCTCGCGCACTCTAAAGAGAGCTCAGGTGAGAAATTGCAAACGTCGAGCAATTGCTCAGAGATGAAAAGTGCCAGCACTGAAAGCTGTTGCTAGCCAGCACCCTTCCTTGGAAGCGCTTTTGTAGGCCTAAGAAGACTGGGGCTCTGGGCTTCTCTAGCCACCTAATCTTCTGCTCATCCTCTCGCGCACTCTAAATAGAGCTCAGGTGAGAAATTGCAAACGTCGAGCAATTGCTCAGAGATGAAAAGTGCCAGCACTGAAAGCTGTTGCTAGCCAGCACCCTTCCTTGGAAGCGCTTTTGTAGCCCTTAGAACACTGGGGCTTTGCGCTTCTCTAGCCACCAAACGTCACGGTCCTTCTCTTTCCGTCTCGTAGACACGAGCTGAGAAATTGCAAAGGTCGAGCAATTGCTCAGAGATGAAAAGTGCCAGCACTGAAAGCTGTTGCTAGCCAGCACCCTTCCTTGGAAGCGCTTTTGTAGGCCTAAGAACACTGGGGCTCTGGGCTTCTCTAGCCACCTCATCTTCTGCTCATCCTCTCGCGCACTCTAAAGAGAGCTCAGGTGAGAAATTGCAAACGTCGAGCAATTGCTCAGAGATGAAAAGTGCCAGCACTGAAAGCTCTTGCTAGCCAGCACCCTTCCTTGGAAGCGCTTTTGTAGGCCTAAGAAGACTGGGGCTCTGGGCTTCTCTAGCCACCTCATCTTCTGCTCATCCTCTCGCGCACTCTAAAGAGAGCTCAGGTGAGAAATTGCAAACGTCAAGCAATTGCTCAGAGATGAAAAGTGCCAGCACTGAAAGCTGTTGCTAGCCAGCACCCTTCCTTGGAAGCGCTTTTGTAGGCCTAAGAACACTGGGGCTCTGGGCTTCTCTAGACACCTCATCTTCTGCTCATCCTCTCGCGCACTCTAAAGAGAGCTCAGGTGAGAAATTGCAAACGTCGAGCAATTGCTCAGAGATGAAAAGTGCCAGCACTGAAAGCTGTTGCTAGCCAGCACCCTTCCTTGGAAGCGCTTTTGTAGGCCTAAGAAGACTGGGGCTCTGGGCTTCTCTAGCCACCTCATCTTCTGCTCATCCTCTCGCGCACTCTAAAGAGAGCTCAGGTGAGAAATTGCAAATGTCCAGCAATTGCTCAGAGATGAAAAGTGCCAGCACTGAAAGCTGTTGCTAGCCAGCACCCTTCCTTGGAAGCGCTTTCACAGGCGCAGTAACACTGGGGCTTTGCGCTTCTCTACCCACCAAACGTCATGGTCATTCTCTTTCCGTCTCGTAGACACGAGCTGAGAAATTGCAAACGTCGATCAATTGCTCAGAGATGAAAAGTGCCAGCACTGAAAGCTGTTGCTAGCCAGCACCCTTCCTTGGAAGCGCTTTTGTAGGCCTAAGAACACTGGGGCTCTGGGCTTCTTTAGCCACCTCATCTTCTGCTCATCCTCTCGCGCACTCTAAAGAGAGCTCAGGTGAGAAATTGCAAACGTCCAGCAATTGCTCAGAGATGAAAAGTGCCAGCACTGAAAGCTGTTGCTAGCCAGCACCCTTCCTTGGAAGCGCTTTCACAGGCGCAGCAACACTGGGGCTTTGCGCTTCTCTAGCCACCAAACGTCACGGTCCTTCTCTTTCCGTCTCGTAGACACGAGCTGAGAAATTGCAAACGTCGAGCAATTGCTCAGAGATGAAAAGTGCCAGCACTGAAAGCTGTTGCTAGCCAGCACCCTTCCTTGGAAGCGCTTTTGTAGGCCTAAGAACACTGGGGCTCTGGGCTTCTCTAGCCACCTAATCTTCTGCTCATCCTCTCGCGCACTCTAAAGAGAGCTCAGGTGAGAAATTGCAAACGTCGAGCAATTGCTCAGAGATGAAAAGTGCCAGCACTGAAAGCTGTTGCTAGCCAGCACCCTTCCTTGGAAGCGCTTTTGTAGGCCTAAGAAGACTGGGGCTCTGGGCTTCTCTAGCCACCTAATCTTCTGCTCATCCTCTCGCGCACTCTAAAGAGAGCTCAGGTGAGAAATTGCAAACGTCGAGCAATTGCTCAGAGATGAAAAGTGCCAGCACTGAAAGCTGTTGCTAGCCAGCACCCTTCCTTGGAAGCGCTTTTGTAGGCCTAAGAAGACTGGGGCTCTGGGCTTCTCTAGCCACCTCATCTTCTGCTCATCCTCTCGCGCACTCTAAAGAGAGCTCAGGTGAGAAATTGCAAACGTCGAGCAATTGCTCAGAGATGAAAAGTGCCAGCACTGAAAGCTGTTGCTAGCCAGCACCCTTCCTTGGAAGCGCTTTTGTAGGCCTAAGAAGACTGGGGCTCTGGGCTTCTCTAGCCACCTAATCTTCTGCTCATCCTCTCGCGCACTCTAAAGAGAGCTCAGGTGAGAAATTGCAAACGTCGAGCAATTGCTCAGAGATGAAAAGTGCCAGCACTGAAAGCTGTTGCTAGCCAGCACCCTTCCTTGGAACCGCTTTTGTAGCCCTTAGAACACTGGGGCTTTGCGCTTCTCTACCCACCAAACGTCACGGTCCTTCTCTTTCCGTCTCGTAGACACGAGCTGAGAAATTGCAAACGTCGAGCAATTGCTCAGAGATGAAAAGTGCCAGCACTGAAAGCTGTTGCTAGCCAGCACCCTTCCTTGGAAGCGCTTTTGTAGGCCTAAGAACACTGGGGCTCTGGGCTTCTCTAGCCACCTCATCTTCTGCTCATCCTCTCGCGCACTCTAAAGAGAGCTCAGGTGAGAAATTGCAAACGTCGAGCAATTGCTCAGAGAAGAAAAGTGCCACCACTGAAAGCTGTTGCTAGCCAGCACCCTTCCTTGGAAGCGCTTTCACAGGCGCAGTAACACTGGGGCTTTGCACTTCTCTAGCCACCAAACGTCACAGTCCTTCTCTTTCCGTCTCGTAGACACGAGCTGAGAAATTGCAAACGTCGAGCAATTGCTCAGAGATGAAAAGTGCCAGCACTGAAAGCTGTTGCTAGCCAGCCCCCTTCCTTGGAAGCGCTTTTGTAGGCCTAAGAACACTGGGGCTCTGGGCTTCTTTAGCCACCTCATCTTCTGCTCATCCTCTCGCGCACTCTAAAGAGAGCTCAGGTGAGAAATTGCAAACGTCGAGCAATTGCTCAGAGATGAAAAGTGCCAGCACTGAAAGCTGTTGCTAGCCAGCACCCTTCCTTGGAAGCGCTTTTGTAGGCCTAAGAACACTGGGGCTCTGGGCTTCTCTAGCCACCTAATCTTCTGCTCATCCTCTCGCGCACTCTAAAGAGAGCTCAGGTGAGAAATTGCAAACGTCGAGCAATTGCTCAGAGATGAAAAGTGCCAGCACTGAAAGCTGTTGCTAGCCAGCACCCTTCCTTGGAAGCGCTTTTGTAGGCCTAAGAACACTGGGGCTCTGGGCTTCTCTAGCCACCTAATCTTCTGCTCATCCTCTCGCGCACTCTAAATAGAGCTCAGGTGAGAAATTGCAAACGTCGAGCAATTGCTCAGAGACGAAAAGTGCCAGCACTGAAAGCTGTTGCTAGCCAGCACCCTTCCTTGGAAGCGCTTTGTAGCCCTTAGACCACTGGGGCTCTGGGCTTCTCTAGCCACCTCATCTTCTGCTCATCCTCTCGCGCACTCTAAAGAGAGCTCAGGTGAGAAATTGCAAACGTCGAGCAATTGCTCAGAGACGAAAAGTGCCAGCACTGAAAGCTGTTGCTAGCCAGCACCCTTCCTTGGAAGCGCTTTTGTAGCCCTTAGAACACTGGGGCTTTGCGCTTCTCTACCCACCAAACGTCACGGTCCTTCTCTTTCCGTCTCGTAGACACGAGCTGAGAAATTGCAAAGGTCGAGCAATTGCTCAGAGATGAAAAGTGCCAGCACTGAAAGCTGTTGCTAGCCAGCACCCTTCCTTGGAAGCGCTTTTGTAGGCCTAAGAACACTGGGGCTCTGGGCTTCTCTAGCCACCTCATCTTCTGCTCATCCTCTCGCGCACTCTAAAGAGAGCTCAGGTGAGAAATTGCAAACGTCGAGCAATTGCTCAGAGATGAAAAGTGCCAGCACTGAAAGCTGTTGCTAGCCAGCACCCTTCCTTGGAAGCGCTTTTGTAGGCCTAAGAAGACTGGGGCTCTGGGCTTCTCTAGCCACCTCATCTTCTGCTCATCCTCTCGCGCACTCTAAAGAGAGCTCAGGTGAGAAATTGCAAACGTCGAGCAATTGCTCAGAGATGAAAAGTGCCAGCACTGAAAGCTGTTGCTAGCCAGCACCCTTCCTTGGAAGCGCTTTTGTAGGCCTAAGAAGACTGGGGCTCTGGGCTTCTCTAGCCACCTCATCTTCCGCTCATCCTCTCGCGCACTCTAAAGAGAGCTCAGGTGAGAAATTGCAAACGTCAAGCAATTGCTCAGAGATGAAAAGTGCCAGCACTGAAAGCTGTTGCTAGCCAGCACCCTTCCTTGGAAGCGCTTTTGTAGGCCTAAGAACACTGGGGCTCTGGGCTTCTCTAGCCACCTCATCTTCTGCTCATCCTCTCGCGCACTCTAAAGAGAGCTCAGGTGAGAAATTGCAAACGTCGAGCAATTGCTCAGAGATGAAAAGTGCCAGCACTGAAAGCTCTTGCTAGCCAGCACCCTTCCTTGGAAGCGCTTTTGTAGGCCTAAGAACACTGGGGCTCTGGGCTTCTCTAGCCACCTCATCTTCTGCTCATCCTCTCGCGCACTCTAAAGAGAGCTCAGGTGAGAAATTGCAAACGTCGAGCAATTGCTCAGAGATGAAAAGTGCCAGCACTGAAAGCTGTTGCTAGCCAGCACCCTTCCTTGGAAGCGCTTTCACAGGCGCAGTAACACTGGGGCTTTGCGCTTCTCTACCCACCAAACGTCATGGTCATTCTCTTTCCGTCTCGTAGACACGAGCTGAGAAATTGCAAACGTCGATCAATTGCTCAGAGATGAAAAGTGCCAGCACTGAAAGCTGTTGCTAGCCAGCACCCTTCCTTGGAAGCGCTTTTGTAGGCCTAAGAACACTGGGGCTCTGGGCTTCTCTAGCCACCTAATCTTCTGCTCATCCTCTCGCGCACTCTAAAGAGAGCTCAGGTGAGAAATTGCAAACGTCGAGCAATTGCTCAGAGATGAAAAGTGCCAGCACTGAAAGCTGTTGCTAGCCAGCACCCTTCCTTGGAAGCGCTTTCACAGGCGCAGCAACACTGGGGCTTTGCGCTTCTCTAGCCACCAAACGTCACGGTCCTTCTCTTTCCGTCTCGTAGACACGAGCTGAGAAATTGCAAACGTCGAGCAATTGCTCAGAGATGAAAAGTGCCAGCACTGAAAGCTGTTGCTAGCCAGCACCCTTCCTTGGAAGCGCTTTTGTAGGCCTAAGAACACTGGGGCTCTGGGCTTCTCTAGCCACCTCATCTTCTGCTCATCCTCTCGCGCACTCTAAAGAGAGCTCAGGTGAGAAATTGCAAACGTCGAGCAATTGCTCAGAGAAGAAAAGTGCCAGCACTGAAAGCTGTTGCTAGCCAGCACCCTTCCTTGGAAGCGCTTTTGTAGCCCTTAGAACACTGGGGCTTTGCGCTTCTCTAGCCACCAAACGTCACGGTCCTTCTCTTTCCGTCTCGTAGACACGAGCTGAGAAATTGCAAACGTCGAGCAATTGCTCAGAGATGAAAAGTGCCAGCACTGAAAGCTGTTGCTAGCCAGCCTCCTTCCTTGGAAGCGCTTTTGTAGGCCTAAGCACACTGGGGCTCTGGGCTTCTCTAGCCACCTAATCTTCTGCTCATCCTCTCGCGCACTCTAAAGAGAGCTCAGGTGAGAAATTGCAAATGTCGAGCAATTGCTCAGAGATGAAAAGTGCCAGCACTGAAAGCTGTTGCTAGCCAGCACCCTTCCTTGGAAGCGCTTTTGTAGGCCTAAGAAGACTGGGGCTCTGGGCTTCTCTAGCCACCTAATCTTCTGCTCATCCTCTCGCGCACTCTAAAGAGAGCTCAGGTGAGAAATTGCAAACGTCGAGCAATTGCTCAGAGATGAAAAGTGCCAGCACTGAAAGCTGTTGCTAGCCAGCACCCTTCCTTGGAAGCGCTTTTGTAGGCCTAAGAAGACTGGGGCTCTGGGCTTCTCTAGCCACCTCATCTTCTGCTCATCCTCTCGCGCACTCTAAAGAGAGCTCAGGTGAGAAATTGCAAACGTCGAGCAATTGCTCAGAGACGAAAAGTGCCAGCACTGAAAGCTGTTGCTAGCCAGCCCCCTTCCTTGGAAGCGCTTTTGTAGGCCTAAGAACACTGGGGCTCTGGGCTTCTCTAGCCACCTCATCTTCTGCTCATCCTCTCGCGCACTCTAAAGAGAGCTCAGGTGAGAAATTGCAAACGTCCAGCAATTGCTCAGAGATGAAAAGTGCCAGCACTGAAAGCTCTTGCTAGCCAGCCCCCTTCCTTGGAAGCGCTTTTGTAGGCCTAAGAACACTGGGGCTCTGGGCTTCTCTAGCCACCTCATCTTCTGCTCATCCTCTCGCGCACTCTAAAGAGAGCTCAGGTGAGAAATTGCAAATGTCGAGCAATTGCTCAGAGACGAAAAGTGCCAGCACTGAAAGCTGTTGCTAGCCAGCACCCTTCCTTGGAAGCGCTTTCACAAGCGCAGTAACACTGGGGCTTTGCGCTTCTCTACCCACCAAAAGCCACGGTCCTTCTCTTTCCGTCTCGTAGACACGAGCTGAGAAATTGCAAACGTCGATCAATTGCTCAGAGATGAAAAGTGCCAGCACTGAAAGCTGTTGCTAGCCAGCACCCTTCCTTGGAAGCGCTTTTGTAGGCCTAAGAACACTGGGGCTCTGGGCTTCTCTAGCCACCTCATCTTCTGCTCATCCTCTCGCGCACTCTAAAGAGAGCTCAGGTGAGAAATTGCAAACGTCGAACAATTGCTCAGAGATGAAAAGTGCCAGCACTGAAAGCTGTTGCTAGCCAGCACCCTTCCTTGGAAGCGCTTTTGTAGGCCTAAGAAGACTGGGGCTCTGGGCTTCTCTAGCCACCTCATCTTCTGCTCATCCTCTCGCGCACTCTAAAGAGAGCTCAGGTGAGAAATTGCAAACGTTGAGCAATTGCTCAGAGATGAAAAGTGCCAGCACTGAAAGCTGTTGCTAGCCAGCACCCTTCCTTGGAAGCGCTTTCACAGGCGCAGTAACACTGGGGCTTTGCGCTTCTCTAGCCACCAAACGTCACGGTCAGTATCTCTCCGTCTCGTAGACACGAGCTGAGAAATTGCAAACGTCGAGCAATTGCTCAGAGATGAAAAGTGCCAGCACTGAAAGCTGTTGCTAGCCAGCACCCTTCCTTGGAAGCGCTTTTGTAGGCCTAAGAAGACTGGGGCTCTGGGCTTCTCTAGCCACCTCATCTTCTGCTCATCCTCTCGCGCACTCTAAAGAGAGCTCAGGTGAGAAATTGCAAACGTCGAGCAATTGCTCAGAGATGAAAAGTGCCAGCACTGAAAGCTGTTGCTAGCCAGCACCCTTCCTTGGAAGCGCTTTTGTAGCCCTTAGAACACTGGGGCTTTGCGCTTCTCTAGCCACCAAACGTCACGGTCCTTCTCTTTCCGTCTCGTAGACACGAGCTGAGAAATTGCAAACGTCGAGCAATTGCTCAGAGATGAAAAGTGCCAGCACTGAAAGCTGTTGCTAGCCAGCCCCCTTCCTTGGAAGCGCTTTTGTAGGCCTAAGAACACTGGGGCTCTGGGCTTCTCTAGCCACCTCATCTTCTGCTCATCCTCTCGCGCACTCTAAAGAGAGCTCAGGTGAGAAATTGCAAACGTCGAGCAATTGCTCAGAGATGAAAAGTGCCAGCACTGAAAGCTGTTGCTAGCCAGCACCCTTCCTTGGAAGCGCTTTCACAGGCGCAGTAACACTGGGGCTTTGCGCTTCTCTAGCCACCAAACGTCACGGTCACTATCTCTCCGTCTCGTAGACACGAGCTGAGAAAATGCAAACGTCGAGCAATTGCTCAGAGATGAAAAGTGCCAGCACTGAAAGCTGTTGCTAGCCAGCACCCTTCCTTGGAAGCGCTTTTGTAGGCCTAAGCACACTGGGGCTCTGGGCTTCTCTAGCCACCTAATCTTCTGCTCATCCTCTCGCGCACTCTAAAGAGAGCTCAGGTGAGAAATTGCAAACGTCGAGCAATTGCTCAGAGATGAAAAGTGCCAGCACTGAAAGCTGTTGCTAGCCAGCACCCTTCCTTGGAAGCGCTTTTGTAGCCCTTAGAACACTGGGGCTTTGCGCTTCTCTAGCCACCAAACGTCACGGTCCTTCTCTTTCCGTCTCGTAGACACGAGCTGAGAAATTGCAAACGTCGAGCAATTGCTCAGAGATGAAAAGTGCCAGCACTGAAAGCTGTTGCTAGCCAGCACCCTTCCTTGGAAGCGCTTTTGTAGGCCTAAGAACACTGGGGCTCTGGGCTTCTCTAGCCACCTCATCTTCTGCTCATCCTCTCGCGCACTCTAAAGAGAGCTCAGGTGAGAAATTGCAAACGTCGAGCAATTGCTCAGAGATGAAAAGTGCCAGCACTGAAAGCTGTTGCTAGCCAGCACCCTTCCTTGGAAGCGCTTTTGTAGGCCTAAGAAGACTGGGGCTCTGGGCTTCTCTAGCCACCTAATCTTCTGCTCATCCTCTCGCGCACTCTAAAGAGAGCTCAGGTGAGAAATTGCAAACGTCCAGCAATTGCTCAGAGATGAAAAGTGCCAGCACTGAAAGCTGTTGCTAGCCAGCACCCTTCCTTGGAAGCGCTTTCACAAGCGCAGTAACACTGGGGCTTTGCGCTTCTCTAGCCACCAAACGTCACGGTCCTTCTCTTTCCGTCTCGTAGACACGAGCTGAGAAATTGCAAACGTCGATCAATTGCTCAGAGATGAAAAGTGCCAGCACTGAAAGCTGTTGCTAGCCAGCACCCTTCCTTGGAAGCGCTTTTATAGCCCTTAGAACACTGGGGCTCTGGGCTTCTCTAGCCACCTCATCTTCTGCTCATCCTCTCGCGCACTCTAAAGAGAGCTCAGGTGAGAAATTGCAAACGTCGAGCAATTGCTCAGAGATGAAAAGTGCCAGCACTGAAAGCTGTTGCTAGCCAGCACCCTTCCTTGGAAGCGCTTTTGTAGGCCTAAGAACACTGGGGCTCTGGGCTTCTCTAGCCACCTCATCTTCTGCTCATCCTCTCGCGCACTCTAAAGAGAGCTCAGGGGAGAAATTGCAAACGTCGAGCAATTGCTCAGAGATGAAAAGTGCCAGCACTGAAAGCTGTTGCTAGCCAGCACCCTTCCTTGGAAGCGCTTTTGTAGGCCTAAGAACACTGGGGCTTTGCGCTTCTCTAGCCACCAAACGTCACGGTCACTATCTCTCCGTCTCGTAGACACGAGCTGAGAAATTGCAAACGTCGAGCAATTGCTCAGAGATGAAAAGTGCCAGCACTGAAAGCTGTTGCTAGCCAGCACCCTTCCTTGGAAGCGCTTTTGTAGGCCTAAGAACACTGGGGCTCTGGGCTTCTTTAGCCACCTCATCTTCTGCTCATCCTCTCGCGCACTCTAAATGGAGCTCAGGGGAGAAATTGCAAACGTCGAGCAATTGCTCAGAGATGAAAAGTGCCAGCACTGAAAGCTGTTGCTAGCCAGCACCCTTCCTTGGAAGCGCTTTTGTAGGCCTAAGAAGACTGGGGCTCTGGGCTTCTCTAGCCACCTCATCTTCTGCTCATCCTCTCGCGCACTCTAAAGAGAGCTCAGGTGAGAAATTGCAAACGTCGAGCAATTGCTCAGAGATGAAAAGTGCCAGCACTGAAAGCTGTTGCTAGCCAGCACCCTTCCTTGGAAGCGCTTTCACAGGCGCAGTAACACTGGGGCTTTGCGCTTCTCTAGCCACCAAACGTCACGGTCCTTCTCTTTCCGTCTCGTAGACACGAGCTGAGAAATTGCAAACGTCGAGCAATTGCTCAGAGATGAAAAGTGCCAGCACTGAAAGCTGTTGCTAGCCAGCACCCTTCCTTGGAAGCGCTTTTGTAGGCCTAAGAAGACTGGGGCTCTGGGCTTCTCTAGCCACCTCATCTTCTGCTCATCCTCTCGCGCACTCTAAAGAGAGCTCAGGTGAGAAATTGCAAAGGTCGAGCAATTGCTCAGAGATGAAAAGTGCCAGCACTGAAAGCTGTTGCTAGCCAGCACCCTTCCTTGGAAGCGCTTTTGTAGGCCTAAGAACACTGGGGCTCTGGGCTTCTCTAGCCACCTCATCTTCTGCTCATCCTCTCGCGCACTCTAAAGAGAGCTCAGGTGAGAAATTGCAAACGTCGAGCAATTGCTCAGAGATGAAAAGTGCCAGCACTGAAAGCTGTTGCTAGCCAGCACCCTTCCTTGGAAGCGCTTTTGTAGCCCTTAGAACACTGGGGCTTTGCGCTTCTCTAGCCACCAAACGTCACGGTCCTTCTCTTTCCGTCTCGTAGACACGAGCTGAGAAATTGCAAACGTCGAGCAATTGCTCAGAGATGAAAAGTGCCAGCACTGAAAGCTGTTGCTAGCCAGCACCCTTCCTTGGAAGCGCTTTTGTAGGCCTAAGAACACTGGGGCTCTGGGCTTCTCTAGCCACCTCATCTTCTGCTCATCCTCTCGCGCACTCTAAAGAGAGCTCAGGTGAGAAATTGCAAACGTCGAGCAATTGCTCAGAGATGAAAAGTGCCAGCACTGAAAGCTGTTGCTAGCCAGCACCCTTCCTTGGAAGCGCTTTTGTAGGCCTAAGAACACTGGGGCTCTGGGCTTCTCTAGCCACCTAATCTTCTGCTCATCCTCTCGCGCACTCTAAAGAGAGCTCAGGTGAGAAATTGCAAACGTCCAGCAATTGCTCAGAGAAGAAAAGTGCCAGCACTGAAAGCTGTTGCTAGCCAGCACCCTTCCTTGGAAGCGCTTTCACAAGCGCAGTAACACTGGGGCTTTGCGCTTCTCTAGCCACCAAACGTCACGGTCACTATCTCTCCGTCTCGTAGACACGAGCTGAGAAATTGCAAACGTCGAGCAATTGCTCAGAGATGAAAAGTGCCAGCACTGAAAGCTGTTGCTAGCCAGCACCCTTCCTTGGAAGCGCTTTTGTAGGCCTAAGAAGACTGGGGCTCTGGGCTTCTCTAGCCACCTCATCTTCTGCTCATCCTCTCGCGCACTCTAAAGAGAGCTCAGGGGAGAAATTGCAAACGTCGAGCAATTGCTCAGAGATGAAAAGTGCCAGCACTGAAAGCTGTTGCTAGCCAGCACCCTTCCTTGGAAGCGCTTTTGTAGGCCTAAGAACACTGGGGCTCTGGGCTTCTCTAGCCACCTCATCTTCTGCTCATCCTCTCGCGCACTCTAAAGAGAGCTCAGGGGAGAAATTGCAAACGTCGAGCAATTGCTCAGAGATGAAAAGTGCCAGCACTGAAAGCTGTTGCTAGCCAGCACCCTTCCTTGGAAGCGCTTTTGTAGGCCTAAGAACACTGGGGCTTTGCGCTTCTCTAGCCACCAAACGTCACGGTCACTATCTCTCCGTCTCGTAGACACGAGCTGAGAAATTGCAAACGTCGAGCAATTGCTCCGAGATGAAAAGTGCCAGCACTGAAAGCTGTTGCTAGCCAGCACCCTTCCTTGGAAGCGCTTTTGTAGGCCTAAGAACACTGGGGCTCTGGGCTTCTTTAGCCACCTCATCTTCTGCTCATCCTCTCGCGCACTCTAAATGGAGCTCAGGTGAGAAATTGCAAACGTCGAGCAATTGCTCAGAGATGAAAAGTGCCAGCACTGAAAGCTGTTGCTAGCCAGCACCCTTCCTTGGAAGCGCTTTTGTAGGCCTAAGAACACTGGGGCTCTGGGCTTCTCTAGCCACCTCATCTTCTGCTCATCCTCTCGCGCACTCTAAAGAGAGCTCAGGTGAGAAATTGCAAACGTCGAGCAATTGCTCAGAGATGAAAAGTGCCAGCACTGAAAGCTCTTGCTAGCCAGCACCCTTCCTTGGAAGCGCTTTCACAAGCGCAGCAACACTGGGGCTTTGCGCTTCTCTACCCACCAAAAGCCACGGTCTTTCTCTTTCCGTCTCGTAGACACGAGCTGAGAAATTGCAAACGTCGAGCAATTGCTCAGAGAGGAAAAGTGCCAGCACTGAAAGCTGTTGCTAGCCAGCACCCTTCCTTGGAAGCGCTTTTGTAGGCCTAAGAACACTGGGGCTCTGGGCTTCTCTAGCCACCTCATCTTCTGCTCATCCTCTCGCGCACTCTAAAGAGAGCTCAGGTGAGAAATTGCAAACGTCGAGCAATTGCTCAGAGATGAAAAGTGCCAGCACTGAAAGCTCTTGCTAGCCAGCACCCTTCCTTGGAAGCGCTTTTGTAGGCCTAAGAAGACTGGGGCTCTGGGCTTCTCTAGCCACCTCATCTTCTGCTCATCCTCTCGCGCACTCTAAAGAGAGCTCAGGTGAGAAATTGCAAACGTCGAGCAATTGCTCAGAGATGAAAAGTGCCAGCACTGAAAGCTGTTGCTAGCCAGCACCCTTCCTTGGAAGCGCTTTCACAGGCGCAGTAACACTGGGGCTTTGCGCTTCTCTACCCACCAAACGTCACGGTCACTATCTCTCCGTCTCGTAGACACGAGCTGAGAAATTGCAAACATCGAGCAATTGCTCAGAGATGAAAAGTGCCAGCACTGGAAGCTGTTGCTAGCCAGCACCCTTCCTTGGAAGCGCTTTTGTAGGCCTAAGAAGACTGGGGCTCTGGGCTTCTCTAGCCACCTCATCTTCTGCTCATCCTCTCGCGCACTCTAAAGAGAGCTCAGGGGAGAAATTGCAAACGTCGAGCAATTGCTCAGAGATGAAAAGTGCCAGCACTGAAAGCTGTTGCTAGCCAGCACCCTTCCTTGGAAGCGCTTTTGTAGGCCTAAGAACACTGGGGCTTTGCGCTTCTCTAGCCACCAAACGTCACGGTCCTTCTCTTTCCGTCTCGTAGACACGAGCTGAGAAATTGCAAACGTCGAGCAATTGCTCAGAGATGAAAAGTGCCAGCACTGAAAGCTGTTGCTAGCCAGCACCCTTCCTTGGAAGCGCTTTTGTAGGCCTAAGCACACTGGGGCTCTGGGCTTCTCTAGCCACCTCATCTTCTGCTCATCCTCTCGCGCACTCTAAAGAGAGCTCAGGGGAGAAATTGCAAACGTCGAGCAATTGCTCAGAGATGAAAAGTGCCAGCACTGAAAGCTGTTGCTAGCCAGCACCCTTCCTTGGAAGCGCTTTTGTAGGCCTAAGAACACTGGGGCTCTGGGCTTCTCTAGCCACCTCATCTTCTGCTCATCCTCTCGCGCACTCTAAAGAGAGCTCAGGTGAGAAATTGCAAACGTCCAGCAATTGCTCAGAGAAGAAAAGTGCCAGCACTGAAAGCTGTTGCTAGCCAGCACCCTTCCTTGGAAGCGCTTTCACAAGCGCAGTAACACTGGGGCTTTGCGCTTCTCTACCCACCAAACGTCACGGTCCTTCTCTTTCCGTCTCGTAGACACGAGCTGAGAAATTGCAAACGTCGATCAATTGCTCAGAGAGGAAAAGTGCCAGCACTGAAAGCTGATGCTAGCCAGCATCCTTCCTTGGAAGCGCTTTTGTAGGCCTAAGAAGACTGGGGCTCTGGGCTTCTCTAGCCACCTCATCTTCTGCTCATCCTCTCGCGCACTCTAAAGAGAGCTCAGGTGAGAAATTGCAAACGTCGAGCAATTGCTCAGAGATGAAAAGTGCCAGCAGTGAAAGCTGTTGCTAGCCAGCACCCTTCCTTGGAAGCGCTTTTGTAGGCCTAAGAAGACTGGGGCTCTGGGCTTCTCTAGACACCTCATCTTCTGCTCATCCTCTCGCGCACTCTAAAGAGAGCTCAGGTGAGAAATTGCAAACGTCGAGCAATTGCTCAGAGATGAAAAGTGCCAGCACTGAAAGCTGTTGCTAGCCAGCACCCTTCCTTGGAAGCGCTTTCACAGGCGCAGTAACACTGGGGCTTTGCGCTTCTCTAGCCACCAAACGTCACGGTCACTATCTCTCCGTCTCGTAGACACGAGCTGAGAAATTGCAAACATCGATCAATTGCTCAGAGATGAAAAGTGCCAGCACTGAAAGCTGTTGCTAGCCAGCACCCTTCCTTGGAAGCGCTTTTGTAGGCCTAAGAACACTGGGGCTCTGGGCTTCTCTAGCCACCTCATCTTCTGCTCTTCCTCTCGCGCACTCTAAAGAGAGCTCAGGTGAGAAATTGCAAACGTCGAGCAATTGCTCAGAGATGAAAAGTGCCAGCACTGAAAGCTGTTGCTAGCCAGCACCCTTCCTTGGAAGCGCTTTTGTAGGCCTAAGCACACTGGGGCTCTGGGCTTCTCTAGCCACCTCATCTTCTGCTCATCCTCTCGCGCACTCTAAAGAGAGCTCAGGTGAGAAATTGCAAACGTCGAGCAATTGCTCAGAGATGAAAAGTGCCAGCACTGAAAGCTCTTGCTAGCCAGCACCCTTCCTTGGAAGCGTTTTCACAGGCGCAGTAACACTGGGGCTTTGCGCTTCTCTAGCCACCAAACGTCACGGTGACTATCTCTCCGTCTCGTAGACACGAGCTGAGAAATTGCAAACGTCGAGCAATTGCTCAGAGATGAAAAGTGCCAGCACTGAAAGCTGTTGCTAGCCAGCCCCCTTCCTTGGAAGCGCTTTTGTAGGCCTAAGAACACTGGGGCTCTGGGCTTCTCTAGCCACCTCATCTTCTGCTCATCCTCTCGCGCACTGTAAAGAGAGCTCAGGGGAGAAATTGCAAACGTTGAGCAATTGCTCAGAGATGAAAAGTGCCAGCACTGAAAGCTGTTGCTAGCCAGCACCCTTCCTTGGAAGCGCTTTCATAGGCGCAGTAACACTGGGGCTTTGCGCTTCTCTACCCACCAAACGTCACGGTCACTATCTCTCCGTCTCGTAGACACGAGCTGAGAAATTGCAAACGTCGAGCAATTGCTCAGAGAGGAAAAGTGCCAGCACTGAAAGCTGTTGCTAGCCAGCACCCTTCCTTGGAAGCGCTTTTGTAGGCCTAAGAATACTGGGGCTCTGGGCTTCTTTAGCCACCTCATCTTCTGCTCATCCTCTCGCGCACTCTGAAGAGAGCTCAGGGGAGAAATTGCAAACGTCCAGCAATTGCTCAGAGATGAAAAGTGCCAGCACTGAAAGCTGTTGCTAGCCAGCACCCTTCCTTGGAAGCGCTTTTGTAGGCCTAAGAACACTGGGGCTCTGGGCTTCTCTAGCCACCTCATCTTCTGCTCATCCTCTCGCGCACTCTAAAGAGAGCTCAGGGGAGAAATTGCAAACGTCCAGCAATTGCTCAGAGATGAAAACTGCCAGCACTGAAAGCTCTTGCTAGCCAGCACCCTTCCTTGGAAGCGCTTTCACAGGCGCAGCAACACTGGGGCTTTGCGCTTCTCTAGCCACCAAACGTCACGGTCCTTCTCTTTCCGTCTCCTAGACACGAGCTGAGAAATTGCAAACGTCGAGCAATTGCTCAGAGATGAAAAGTGCCAGCACTGAAAGCTGTTGCTAGCCAGCACCCTTCCTTGGAAGCGCTTTTGTAGGCCTAAGAACACTGGGGCTCTGGGCTTCTTTAGCCACCTCATCTTCTGCTCATCCTCTCGCGCACTCTGAAGAGAGCTCAGGGGAGAAATTGCAAACGTCCAGCAATTGCTCAGAGATGAAAAGTGCCAGCACTGAAAGCTGTTGCTAGCCAGCACCCTTCCTTGGAAGCGCTTTCACAGGCGCAGCAACACTGGGGCTTTGCGCTTCTCTAGCCACCAAACGTCACGGTCCTTCTCTTTCCGTCTCGTAGACACGAGCTGAGAAATTGCAAACGTCGAGCAATTGCTCAGAGATGAAAAGTGCCAGCACTGAAAGCTGTTGCTAGCCAGCACCCTTCCTTGGAAGCGCTTTTGTAGGCCTAAGAAGACTGGGGCTCTGGGCTTCTCTAGCCACCTCATCTTCTGCTCATCCTCTCGTGCACTCTAAAGAGAGCTCAGGGGAGAAATTGCAAACGTCGAGCAATTGCTCAGAGAGGAAAAGTGCCAGCACTGAAAGCTCTTGCTAGCCAGCACCCTTCCTTGGAAGCGCTTTCACAGGCGCAGCAACACTGGGGCTTTGCGCTTCTCTAGCCACCAAACGTCACCGTCCTTCTCTTTCCGTCTCGTAGACACGAGCTGAGAAATTGCAAACGTCGAGCAATTGCTCAGAGATGAAAAGTGCCAGCACTGAAAGCTGTTGCTAGCCAGCACCCTTCCTTGGAAGCGCTTTTGTAGGCCTAAGAACACTGGGGCTCTGGGCTTCTCTAGCCACCTCATCTTCTGCTCATCCTCTCGCGCACTCTAAAGAGAGCTCAGGTGAGAAATTGCAAACGTCGAGCAATTGCTCAGAGATGAAAAGTGCCAGCACTGAAAGCTGTTGCTAGCCAGCACCCTTCCTTGGAAGCGCTTTTGTAGGCCTAAGAACACTGGGGCTTTGCGCTTCTCTAGCCACCAAACGTCACGGTCATTCTCTTTCCGTCTCGTAGACACGAGCTGAGAAATTGCAAACGTCGAGCAATTGCTCAGAGATGAAAAGTGCCAGCACTGAAAGCTGTTGCTAGCCAGCACCCTTCCTTGGAAGCGCTTTTGTAGGCCTAAGAACAGTGGGGCTCTGGGCTTCTCTAGCCACCTCATCTTCTGCTCATCCTCTCGCGCACTCTAAAGAGAGCTCAGGTGAGAAATTGCAAACGTCGAGCAATTGCTCAGAGATGAAAAGTGCCAGCACTGAAAGCTGTTGCTAGCCAGCACCCTTCATTGGAAGCGCTTTTGTAGGCCTAAGAACACTGGGGCTCTGGGCTTCTCTAGCCACCTCATCTTCTGCTCATCCTCTCGCGCACTCTAAAGAGAGCTCAGGTGAGAAATTGCAAACGTCGAGCAATTGCTCAGAGATGAAAAGAGCCAGCACTGAAAGCTCTTGCTAGCCAGCACCCTTCCTTGGAAGCGCTTTTGTAGGCCTAAGAACACTGGGGCTCTGGGCTTCTCTAGCCACCTCATCTTCTGCTCATCCTCTCGCGCACTCTAAAGAGAGCTCAGGGGAGAAATTGCAAACGTCGAGCAATTGCTCAGAGATGAAAAGTGCCAGCACTGGAAGCTGTTGCTAGCCAGCACCCTTCCTTGGAAGCGCTTTTGTAGGCCTAAGAACACTGGGGCTCTGGGCTTCTCTAGCCACCTCATCTTCTGCTCATCCTCTTGCGCACTCTAAAGAGAGCTCAGGTGAGAAATTGCAAACGTCGAGCAATTGCTCAGAGAAGAAAAGTGCCAGCACTGAAAGCTGTTGCTAGCCAGCACCCTTCCTTGGAAGCGCTTTCACAAGCGCAGTAACACTTGGGCTTTGCGCTTCTCTAGCCACCAAACGTCACGGTCCTTCTCTTTCCGTCTCGTAGACACGAGCTGAGAAATTGCAAACGTCGAGCAATTGCTCAGAGAGGAAAAGTGCCAGCACTGAAAGCTGTTGCTAGCCAGCACCCTTCCTTGGAAGCGCTTTTGTAGGCCTAAGAAGACTGGGGCTCTGGGCTTCTCTAGCCACCTCATCTTCTGCTCATCCTCTCGCGCACTCTAAAGAGAGCTCAGGTGAGAAATTGCAAACGTCCAGCAATTGCTCAGAGAAGAAAAGTGCCAGCACTGAAAGCTGTTGCTAGCCAGCACCCTTCTTTGGAAGCGCTTTCACAAGCGCAGTAACACTGGGGCTTTGCGCTTCTCTAGCCACCAAACGTCACGGTCCTTCTCTTTCCGTCTCGTAGACACGAGCTGAGAAATTGCAAACGTCGAGCAATTGCTCAGAGATGAAAAGTGCCAGCACTGAAAGCTCTTGCTAGCCAGCCCCCTTCCTTGGAAGCGCTTTTGTAGGCCTAAGAACACTGGGGCTCTGGGCTTCTCTAGCCACCTAATCTTCTGCTCATCCTCTCGCGCACTCTAAAGAGAGCTCAGGTGAGAAATTGCAAACGTCGAGCAATTGCTCCGAGATGAAAAGTGCCAGCACTGAAAGCTGTTGCTAGCCAGCACCCTTCCTTGGAAGCGCTTTTGTAGGCCTAAGAACACTGGGGCTCTGGGCTTCTCTAGCCACCTCATCTTCTGCTCATCCTCTCGCGCACTCTAAAGAGAGCTCAGGTGAGAAATTGCAAACGTCCAGCAATTGCTCAGAGATGAAAAGTGCCAGCACTGAAAGCTGTTGCTAGCCAGCACCCTTCCTTGGAAGCGCTTTCACAGGCGCAGTAACACTGGGGCTTTGCGCTTCTCTAGCCACCAAACGTCACGGTCACTATCTCTCCGTCTCATAGACACGAGCTGAGAAATTGCAAACGTCGAGCAATTGCTCAGAGATGAAAAGTGCCAGCACTGAAAGCTGTTGCTAGCCAGCCCCCTTCCTTGGAAGCGCTTTTGTAGGCCTAAGAACACTGGGGCTCTGGGCTTCTTTAGCCACCTCATCTTCTGCTCATCCTCTCGCGCACTCTGAAGAGAGCTCAGGGGAGAAATTGCAAACGTCGAGCAATTGCTCAGAGATGAAAAGTGCCAGCACTGAAAGCTGTTGCTAGCCAGCACCCTTCCTTGGAAGCGCTTTCACAGGCGCAGCAACACTGGGGCTTTGCGCTTCTCTAGCCACCAAACGTCACGGTCCTTCTCTTTCCGTCTCGTAGACACGAGCTGAGAAATTGCAAACGTCGAGCAATTGCTCAGAGATGAAAAGTGCCAGCACTGAAAGCTGTTGCTAGCCAGCACCCTTCCTTGGAAGCGCTTTTGTAGGCCTAAGAACACTGGGGCTCTGGGCTTCTTTAGCCACCTCATCTTCTGCTCATCCTCTCGCGCACTCTAAATGGAGCTCAGGGGAGAAATTGCAAACGTCGAGCAATTGCTCAGAGATGAAAAGTGTCAGCACTGAAAGCTCTTGCTAGCCAGCACCCTTCCTTGGAAGCGCTTTTGTAGGCCTAAGAAGACTGGGGCTCTGGGCTTCTCTAGCCACCTAATCTTCTGCTCATCCTCTCGCGCACTCTAAAGAGAGCTCAGGTGAGAAATTGCAAACGTCCAGCAATTGCTCAGAGAAGAAAAGTGCCAGCACTGAAAGCTGTTGCTAGCCAGCCCCCTTCCTTGGAAGCGCTTTTGTAGGCCTAAGAACACTGGGGCTCTGGGCTTCTCTAGCCACCTCATCTTCTGCTCATCCTCTCGCGCACTCTAAAGAGAGCTCAGGTGAGAAATTGCAAACGTCGAGCAATTGCTCAGAGATGAAAAGTGCCAGCACTGAAAGCTGTTGCTAGCCAGCACCCTTCCTTGGAAGCGCTTTTGTAGGCCTAAGAACACTGGGGCTCTGGGCTTCTCTAGCCACCTCATCTTCTGCTCATCCTCTCGCGCACTCTAAAGAGAGCTCAGGTGAGAAATTGCAAACGTCGAGCAATTGCTCAGAGATGAAAAGTGCCAGCACTGAAAGCTGTTGCTAGCCAGCACCCTTCCTTGGAAGCGCTTTTGTAGGCCTAAGAACACTGGGGCTCTGGGCTTCTCTAGCCACCTCATCTTCTGCTCATCCTCTCACGCACTCTAAAGAGAGCTCAGGTGAGAAATTGCAAACGTCGAGCAATTGCTCAGAGATGAAAAGTGCCAGCACTGAAAGCTCTTGCTAGCCAGCACCCTTCCTTGGAAGCGCTTTCACAGGCGCAGTAACACTGGGGCTTTGCGCTTCTCTACCCACCAAACGTCACGGTCACTATCTCTCCGTCTCGTAGACACGAGCTGAGAAATTGCAAACGTCGAGCAATTGCTCAGAGATGAAAAGTGCCGGCACTGAAAGCTGTTGCTAGCCAGCCCCCTTCCTTGGAAGCGCTTTTGTAGGCCTAAGAACACTGGGGCTTTGGGCTTCTCTAGCCACCTCATCTTCTGCTCATCCTCTCGCGCACTCTAAAGAGAGCTCAGGTGAGAAATTGCAAACGTCGAGCAATTGCTCAGAGATGAAAAGTGCCAGCACTGAAAGCTGTTGCTAGCCAGCACCCTTCCTTGGAAGCGCTTTCACAGGCGCAGTAACACTGGGGCTTTGCGCTTCTCTACCCACCAAACGTCACGGTCACTATCTCTCCGTCTCGTAGACACGAGCTGAGAAATTGCAAACGTCGAGCAATTGCTCAGAGATGAAAAGTGCCAGCACTGAAAGCTGTTGCTAGCCAGCCCCCTTCCTTGGAAGCGCTTTTGTAGGCCTAAGAACACTGGGGCTCTGGGCTTCTCTAGCCACCTCATCTTCTGCTCATCCTCTCGCGCACTCTAAAGAGAGCTCAGGTGAGAAATTGCAAACGTCGAGCAATTGCTCAGAGATGAAAAGTGCCAGCACTGAAAGCTGTTGCTAGCCAGCACCCTTCCTTGGAAGCGCTTTCACAGGCGCAGTAACACTGGGGCTTTGCGCTTCTCTACCCACCAAACGTCACGGTCACTATCTCTCCGTCTCGTAGACACGAGCTGAGAAATTGCAAACGTCGAGCAATTGCTCAGAGATGAAAAGTGCCGGCACTGAAAGCTGTTGCTAGCCAGCCCCCTTCCTTGGAAGCGCTTTTGTAGGCCTAAGAACACTGGGGCTCTGGGCTTCTCTAGCCACCTCATCTTCTGCTCATCCTCTCGCGCACTCTAAAGAGAGCTCAGGTGAGAAATTGCAAACGTCGAGCAATTGCTCAGAGATGAAAAGTGCCAGCACTGAAAGCTGTTGCTAGCCAGCACCCTTCCTTGGAAGCGCTTTCACAGGCGCAGTAACACTGGGGCTTTGCGCTTCTCTACCCACCAAACGTCACGGTCACTATCTCTCCGTCTCGTAGACACGAGCTGAGAAATTGCAAACGTCGAGCAATTGCTCAGAGATGAAAAGTGCCGGCACTGAAAGCTGTTGCTAGCCAGCACCCTTCCTTGGAAGCGCTTTTGTAGGCCTAAGAACACTGGGGCTCTGGGCTTCTCTAGCCACCTCATCTTCTGCTCATCCTCTCGCGCAGTCTAAAGAGAGCTCAGGTGAGAAATTGCAAACGTCGAGCAATTGCTCAGAGATGAAAAGTGCCAGCACTGAAAGCTCTTGCTAGCCAGCACCCTTCCTTGGAAGCGCTTTCACAGGCGCAGCAACACTGGGGCTTTGCGCTTCTCTAGCCACCAAACGTCACGGTCCTTCTCTTTCCGTCTCGTAGACACGAGCTGAGAAATTGCAAACGTCGAGCAATTGCTCAGAGATGAAAAGTGCCAGCACTGAAAGCTGTTGCTAGCCAGCACCCTTCCTTGGAAGCGCTTTTGTAGGCCTAAGAACACTGGGGCTCTGGGCTTCTCTAGCCACCTCATCTTCTGCTCTTCCTCTCGCGCACTCTAAAGAGAGCTCAGGTGAGAAATTGCAAACGTCGAGCAATTGCTCAGAGATGAAAAGTGCCAGCACTGAAAGCTGTTGCTAGCCAGCACCCTTCCTTGGAAGCGCTTTTGTAGGCCTCAGAACACTGGGGCTCTGGGCTTCTCTAGCCACCTCATCTTCTGCTCATCCTCTCGCGCACTCTAAAGAGAGCTCAGGTGAGAAATTGCAAACGTCGAGCAATTGCTCAGAGAAGAAAAGTGCCAGCACTGAAAGCTGTTGCTAGCCAGCACCCTTCCTTGGAAGCGCTTTTGTAGGCCTAAGAACACTGGGGCTCTGGGCTTCTCTAGCCACCTCATCTTCTGCTCATCCTCTCGCGCACTCTAAAGAGAGCTCAGGTGAGAAATTGCAAACGTCGAGCAATTGCTCAGAGAAGAAAAGTGCCAGCACTGAAAGCTGTTGCTAGCCAGCACCCTTCCTTGGAAGCGCTTTTGTAGGCCTAAGAACACTGGGGCTCTGGGCTTCTCTAGCCACCTCATCTTCTGCTCATCCTCTCGCGCACTCTAAAGAGAGCTCAGGTGAGAAATTGCAAACGTCCAGCAATTGCTCAGAGAAGAAAAGTGCCAGCACTGAAAGCTGTTGCTAGCCAGCACCCTTCCTTGGAAGCGCTTTTGTAGGCCTCAGAACACTGGGGCTCTGGGCTTCTCTAGCCACCTCATCTTCTGCTCATCCTCTCGCGCACTCTAAAGAGAGCTCAGGGGAGAAATTGCAAACGTCGAGCAATTGCTCAGAGATGAAAAGTGCCAGCACTGAAAGCTGTTGCTAGCCAGCACCCTTCCTTGGAAGCGCTTTCACAGGCGCAGCAACACTGGGGCTTTGCGCTTCTCTACCCACCAAACGTCACGGTCCTTCTCTTTCCGTCTCGTAGACACGAGCTGAGAAATTGCAAACGTCGAGCAATTGCTCAGAGATGAAAAGTGCCAGCACTGAAAGCTGTTGCTAGCCAGCACCCTTCCTTGGAAGCGCTTTTGTAGGCCTAAGAACACTGGGGCTCTGGGCTTCTTTAGCCACCTCATCTTCTGCTCATCCTCTCGCGCACTCTGAAGAGAGCTCAGGGGAGAAATTGCAAACGTCCAGCAATTGCTCAGAGATGAAAAGTGCCAGCACTGAAAGCTCTTGCTAGCCAGCACCCTTCCTTGGAAGCGCTTTCACAGGCGCAGCAACACTGGGGCTTTGCGCTTCTCTAGCCACCAAACGTCACGGTCCTTCTCTTTCCGTCTCGTAGACACGAGCTGAGAAATTGCAAACGTCGAGCAATTGCTCAGAGATGAAAAGTGCCAGCACTGAAAGCTGTTGCTAGCCAGCACCCTTCCTTGGAAGCGCTTTTGTAGGCCTAAGAACACTGGGGCTCTGGGCTTCTTTAGCCACCTCATCTTCTGCTCATCCTCTCGCGCACTCTAAATGGAGCTCAGGGGAGAAATTGCAAACGTCGAGCAATTGCTCAGAGATGAAAAGTGTCAGCACTGAAAGCTCTTGCTAGCCAGCACCCTTCCTTGGAAGCGCTTTTGTAGGCCTAAGAAGACTGGGGCTCTGGGCTTCTCTAGCCACCTAATCTTCTGCTCATCCTCTCGCGCACTCTAAAGAGAGCTCAGGTGAGAAATTGCAAACGTCCAGCAATTGCTCAGAGAAGAAAAGTGCCAGCACTGAAAGCTGTTGCTAGCCAGCACCCTTCCTTGGAAGCGCTTTCACAGGCGCAGCAACACTGGGGCTTTGCGCTTCTCTAGCCACCAAACGTCACGGTCCTTCTCTTTCCGTCTCGTAGACACGAGCTGAGAAATTGCAAACGTCGAGCAATTGCTCAGAGATGAAAAGTGCCAGCACTGAAAGCTGTTGCTAGCCAGCACCCTTCCTTGGAAGCGCTTTTGTAGGCCTAAGAAGACTGGGGCTCTGGGCTTCTCTAGCCACCTCATCTTCTGCTCATCCTCTCGCGCACTCTAAAGAGAGCTCAGGTGAGAAATTGCAAACGTCGAGCAATTGCTCAGAGATGAAAAGTGCCAGCACTGAAAGCTGTTGCTAGCCAGCACCCTTCCTTGGAAGCGCTTTTGTAGGCCTAAGAACACTGGGGCTCTGGGCTTCTCTAGCCACCTCATCTTCTGCTCATCCTCTCGCGCACTCTAAAGAGAGCTCAGGTGAGAAATTGCAAACGTCGAGCAATTGCTCAGAGATGAAAAGTGCCAGCACTGAAAGCTCTTGCTAGCCAGCACCCTTCCTTGGAAGCGCTTTCACAGGCGCAGTAACACTGGGGCTTTGCGCTTCTCTACCCACCAAACGTCACGGTCACTATCTCTCCGTCTCGTAGACACGAGCTGAGAAATTGCAAACGTCGAGCAATTGCTCAGAGATGAAAAGTGCCGGCACTGAAAGCTGTTGCTAGCCAGCCCCCTTCCTTGGAAGCGCTTTTGTAGGCCTAAGAACACTGGGGTTCTGGGCTTCTCTAGCCACCTCATCTTCTGCTCATCCTCTCGCGCACTCTAAAGAGAGCTCAGGTGAGAAATTGCAAACGTCGAGCAATTGCTCAGAGATGAAAAGTGCCAACACTGAAAGCTGTTGCTAGCCAGCACCCTTCCTTGGAAGCGCTTTCACAGGCGCAGTAACACTGGGGCTTTGCGCTTCTCTACCCACCAAACGTCACGGTCACTATCTCTCCGTCTCGTAGACACGAGCTGAGAAATTGCAAACGTCGAGCAATTGCTCAGAGATGAAAAGTGCCGGCACTGAAAGCTGTTGCTAGCCAGCACCCTTCCTTGGAAGCGCTTTTGTAGGCCTAAGAACACTGGGGCTCTGGGCTTCTCTAGCCACCTCATCTTCTGCTCATCCTCTCGCGCACTCTAAAGAGAGCTCAGGTGAGAAATTGCAAACGTCGAGCAATTGCTCAGAGATGAAAAGTGCCAGCACTGAAAGCTCTTGCTAGCCAGCACCCTTCCTTGGAAGCGCTTTCACAGGCGCAGCAACACTGGGGCTTTGCGCTTCTCTAGCCACCAAACGTCACGGTCCTTCTCTTTCCGTCTCGTAGACACGAGCTGAGAAATTGCAAACGTCGAGCAATTGCTCAGAGATGAAAAGTGCCAGCACTGAAAGCTGTTGCTAGCCAGCACCCTTCCTTGGAAGCGCTTTTGTAGGCCTAAGAACACTGGGGCTCTGGGCTTCTCTAGCCACCTCATCTTCTGCTCTTCCTCTCGCGCACTCTAAAGAGAGCTCAGGTGAGAAATTGCAAACGTCGAGCAATTGCTCAGAGATGAAAAGTGCCAGCACTGAAAGCTGTTGCTAGCCAGCACCCTTCCTTGGAAGCGCTTTTGTAGGCCTCAGAACACTGGGGCTCTGGGCTTCTCTAGCCACCTCATCTTCTGCTCATCCTCTCGCGCACTCTAAAGAGAGCTCAGGTGAGAAATTGCAAACGTCGAGCAATTGCTCAGAGAAGAAAAGTGCCAGCACTGAAAGCTGTTGCTAGCCAGCACCCTTCCTTGGAAGCGCTTTTGTAGGCCTAAGAACACTGGGGCTCTGGGCTTCTCTAGCCACCTCATCTTCTGCTCATCCTCTCGCGCACTCTAAAGAGAGCTCAGGGGAGAAATTGCAAACGTCCAGCAATTGCTCAGAGAAGAAAAGTGCCAGCACTGAAAGCTGTTGCTAGCCAGCACCCTTCCTTGGAAGCGCTTTCACAAGCGCAGTAACACTGGGGCTTTGCGCTTCTCTACCCACCAAACGTCACGGTCCTTCTCTTTCCGTCTCGTAGACACGAGCTGAGAAATTGCAAACGTCGAGCAATTGCTCAGAGATGAAAAGTGCCAGCACTGAAAGCTGTTGCTAGCCAGCACCCTTCCTTGGAAGCGCTTTTGTAGGCCTAAGAACACTGGGGCTCTGGGCTTCTCTAGCCACCTCATCTTCTGCTCATCCTCTCGCGCACTCTAAAGAGAGCTCAGGTGAGAAATTGCAAACGTCGAGCAATTGCTCAGAGATGAAAAGTGCCAGCACTGAAAGCTGTTGCTAGCCAGCACCCTTCCTTGGAAGCGCTTTTGTAGGCCTAAGAACACTGGGGCTCTGGGCTTCTCTAGCCACCTCATCTTCTGCTCATCCTCTCGCGCACTCTAAAGAGAGCTCAGGGGAGAAATTGCAAACGTCCAGCAATTGCTCAGAGATGAAAAGTGCCAGCACTGAAAGCTGTTGCTAGCCAGCACCCTTCCTTGGAAGCGCTTTCACAGGCGCAGCAACACTGGGGCTTTGCGCTTCTCTAGCCACCAAACGTCACGGTCCTTCTCTTTCCGTCTCGTAGACACGAGCTGAGAAATTGCAAACGTCGAGCAATTGCTCAGAGATGAAAAGTGCCAGCACTGAAAGCTGTTGCTAGCCAGCACCCTTCCTTGGAAGCGCTTTTGTAGGCCTAAGAACACTGGGGCTCTGGGCTTCTTTAGCCACCTCATCTTCTGCTCATCCTCTCGCGCACTCTGAAGAGAGCTCAGGGGAGAAATTGCAAACGTCCAGCAATTGCTCAGAGATGAAAAGTGCCAGCACTGAAAGCTCTTGCTAGCCAGCACCCTTCCTTGGAAGCGCTTTCACAGGCGCAGCAACACTGGGGCTTTGCGCTTCTCTAGCCACCAAACGTCACGGTCCTTCTCTTTCCGTCTCGTAGACACGAGCTGAGAAATTGCAAACGTCGAGCAATTGCTCAGAGATGAAAAGTGCCAGCACTGAAAGCTGTTGCTAGCCAGCACCCTTCCTTGGAAGCGCTTTTGTAGGCCTAAGAACACTGGGGCTCTGGGCTTCTCTAGCCACCTCATCTTCTGCTCATCCTCTCGTGCACTCTAAAGAGAGCTCAGGTGAGAAATTGCAAACGTCGAGCAATTGCTCAGAGAGGAAAAGTGCCAGCACTGAAAGCTGTTGCTAGCCAGCACCCTTCCTTGGAAGCGCTTTCACAGGCGCTGTAACACTGGGGCTTTGCGCTTCTCTACCCACCAAACGTCACGGTCACTATCTCTCCGTCTCGTAGACACGAGCTGAGAAATTGCAAACGTCGATCAATTGCTCAGAGATGAAAAGTGCCAGCACTGAAAGCTGTTGCTAGCCAGCACCCTTCCTTGGAAGCGCTTTTGTAGGCCTAAGAACACTGGGGCTCTGGGCTTCTCTAGCCACCTCATCTTCTGCTCATCCTCTCGCGCACTCTAAATGGAGCTCAGGGGAGAAATTGCAAACGTCGAGCAATTGCTCAGAGATGAAAAGTGCCAGCACTGAAAGCTGTTGCTAGCCAGCACCCTTCCTTGGAAGCGCTTTTGTAGCCCTTAGAACACTGGGGCTTTGCGCTTCTCTAGCCACCAAACGTCACGGTCCTTCTCTTTCCGTCTCGTAGACACGAGCTGAGAAATTGCAAACGTCGATCAATTGCTCAGAGATGAAAAGTGCCAGCACTGAAAGCTGTTGCTAGCCAGCACCCTTCCTTGGAAGCGCTTTTGTAGGCCTAAGAACACTGGGGCTCTGGGCTTCTCTAGCCACCTCATCTTCTGCTCATCCTCTCGCGCACTCTAAAGAGAGCTCAGGTGAGAAATTGCAAACGTCGAGCAATTGCTCAGAGATGAAAAGTGCCAGCACTGAAAGCTGTTGCTAGCCAGCACCCTTCCTTGGAAGCGCTTTTGTAGGCCTAAGAAGACTGGGGCTCTGGGCTTCTCTAGCCACCTCATCTTCTGCTCATCCTCTCGCGCACTCTAAAGAGAGCTCAGGTGAGAAATTGCAAACGTCGAGCAATTGCTCAGAGAAGAAAAGTGCCAGCACTGAAAGCTGTTGCTAGCCAGCACCCTTCCTTGGAAGCGCTTTCACAAGCGCAGTAACACTGGGGCTTTGCGCTTCTCTAGCCACCAAACGTCACGGTCCTTCTCTTTCCGTCTCGTAGACACGAGCTGAGAAATTGCAAACGTCGAGCAATTGCTCAGAGATGAAAAGTGCCAGCACTGAAAGCTCTTGCTAGCCAGCACCCTTCCTTGGAAGCGCTTTTGTAGGCCTAAGAACACTGGGGCTCTGGGCTTCTCTAGCCACCTCATCTTCTGCTCATCCTCTCGCGCACTCTAAAGAGAGCTCAGGGGAGAAATTGCAAACGTCGAGCAATTGCTCAGAGATGAAAAGTGCCAGCACTGAAAGCTGTTGCTAGCCAGCACCCTTCCTTGGAAGCGCTTTTGTAGGCCTCAGAACACTGGGGCTCTGGGCTTCTCTAGCCACCTCATCTTCTGCTCATCCTCTCGCGCACTCTAAAGAGAGCTCAGGGGAGAAATTGCAAACGTCGAGCAATTGCTCAGAGATGAAAAGTGCCAGCACTGAAAGCTGTTGCTAGCCAGCACCCTTCCTTGGAAGCGCTTTTGTAGGCCTAAGAACACTGGGGCTCTGGGCTTCTTTAGCCACCTCATCTTCTGCTCATCCTCTCGCGCACTCTAAATGGAGCTCAGGTGAGAAATTGCAAACGTCGAGCAATTGCTCAGAGATGAAAAGTGCCAGCACTGAAAGCTGTTGCTAGCCAGCACCCTTCCTTGGAAGCGCTTTTGTAGGCCTAAGAACACTGGGGCTCTGGGCTTCTCTAGCCACCTCATCTTCTGCTCATCCTCTCGCGCACTCTAAAGAGAGCTCAGGTGAGAAATTGCAAACGTCGAGCAATTGCTCAGAGATGAAAAGTGCCAGCACTGAAAGCTGTTGCTAGCCAGCACCCTTCCTTGGAAGCGCTTTCACAGGCGCAGCAACACTGGGGCTTTGCGCTTCTCTACCCAAAAAAAGCCACGGTCTTTCTCTTTCCGTCTCGTAGACACGAGCTGAGAAATTGCAAACGTCGAGCAATTGCTCAGAGAGGAAAAGTGCCAGCACTGAAAGCTGTTGCTAGCCAGCACCCTTCCTTGGAAGCGCTTTTGTAGGCCTAAGAACACTGGGGCTCTGGGCTTCTCTAGCCACCTCATCTTCTGCTCATCCTCTCGCGCACTCTAAAGAGAGCTCAGGGGAGAAATTGCAAACGTCGAGCAATTGCTCAGAGATGAAAAGTGCCAGCACTGAAAGCTGTTGCTAGCCAGCACCCTTCCTTGGAAGCGCTTTTGTAGCCCTTAGAACACTGGGGCTCTGGGCTTCTCTAGCCACCTCATCTTCTGCTCATCCTCTCGCGCACTCTAAAGAGAGCTCAGGTGAGAAATTGCAAACGTCCAGCAATTGCTCAGAGATGAAAAGTGCCAGCACTGAAAGCTCTTGCTAGCCAGCACCCTTCCTTGGAAGCGCTTTCACAGGCGCAGCAACACTGGGGCTTTGCGCTTCTCTAGCCACCAAACGTCACGGTCCTTCTCTTTCCGTCTCGTAGACACGAGCTGAGAAATTGCAAACGTCGAGCAATTGCTCAGAGATGAAAAGTGCCAGCACTGAAAGCTGTTGCTAGCCAGCACCCTTCCTTGGAAGCGCTTTTGTAGGCCTAAGAACACTGGGGCTCTGGGCTTCTTTAGCCACCTCATCTTCTGCTCATCCTCTCGCGCACTCTGAAGAGAGCTCAGGGGAGAAATTGCAAACGTCCAGCAATTGCTCAGAGATGAAAAGTGCCAGCACTGAAAGCTCTTGCTAGCCAGCACCCTTCCTTGGAAGCGCTTTCACAGGCGCAGCAACACTGGGGCTTTGCGCTTCTCTAGCCACCAAACGTCACGGTCCTTCTCTTTCCGTCTCGTAGACACGAGCTGAGAAATTGCAAACGTCGAGCAATTGCTCAGAGATGAAAAGTGCCAGCACTGAAAGCTGTTGCTAGCCAGCCCCCTTCCTTGGAAGCGCTTTTGTAGGCCTAAGAACACTGGGGCTCTGGGCTTCTCTAGCCACCTCATCTTCTGCTCATCCTCTCGTGCACTCTAAAGAGAGCTCAGGTGAGAAATTGCAAACGTCGAGCAATTGCTCAGAGAGGAAAAGTGCCAGCACTGAAAGCTGTTGCTAGCCAGCACCCTTCCTTGGAAGCGCTTTCACAGGCGCTGTAACACTGGGGCTTTGCGCTTCTCTAGCCACCAAACGTCACGGTCACTATCTCTCCGTCTCGTAGACACGAGCTGAGAAATTGCAAACGTCGATCAATTGCTCAGAGATGAAAAGTGCCAGCACTGAAAGCTGTTGCTAGCCAGCACCCTTCCTTGGAAGCGCTTTTGTAGGCCTAAGAAGACTGGGGCTCTGGGCTTCTCTAGCCACCTCATCTTCTGCTCATCCTCTCGCGCACTCTAAATGGAGCTCAGGGGAGAAATTGCAAACGTCGAGCAATTGCTCAGAGATGAAAAGTGCCAGCACTGAAAGCTGTTGCTAGCCAGCACCCTTCCTTGGAAGCGCTTTTGTAGCCCTTAGAACACTGGGGCTTTGCGCTTCTCTAGCCACCAAACGTCACGGTCCTTCTCTTTCCGTCTCGTAGACACGAGCTGAGAAATTGCAAACGTCGATCAATTGCTCAGAGATGAAAAGTGCCAGCACTGAAAGCTGTTGCTAGCCAGCACCCTTCCTTGGAAGCGCTTTTGTAGGCCTAAGAACACTGGGGCTCTGGGCTTCTCTAGCCACCTCATCTTCTGCTCATCCTCTCGCGCACTCTAAAGAGAGCTCAGGTGAGAAATTGCAAACGTCGAGCAATTGCTCAGAGATGAAAAGTGCCAGCACTGAAAGCTGTTGCTAGCCAGCACCCTTCCTTGGAAGCGCTTTTGTAGGCCTAAGAAGACTGGGGCTCTGGGCTTCTCTAGCCACCTAATCTTCTGCTCATCCTCTCGCGCACTCTAAAGAGAGCTCAGGTGAGAAATTGCAAACGTCCAGCAATTGCTCAGAGAAGAAAAGTGCCAGCACTGAAAGCTGTTGCTAGCCAGCACCCTTCCTTGGAAGCGCTTTCACAAGCGCAGTAACACTGGGGCTTTGCGCTTCTCTAGCCACCAAACGTCACGGTCCTTCTCTTTCCGTCTCGTAGACACGAGCTGAGAAATTGCAAACGTCGAGCAATTGCTCAGAGATGAAAAGTGCCAGCACTGAAAGCTGTTGCTAGCCAGCACCCTTCCTTGGAAGCGCTTTTGTAGGCCTAAGAACACTGGGGCTCTGGGCTTCTCTAGCCACCTCATCTTCTGCTCATCCTCTCGCGCACTCTAAAGAGAGCTCAGGGGAGAAATTGCAAACGTCGAGCAATTGCTCAGAGATGAAAAGTGCCAGCACTGAAAGCTCTTGCTAGCCAGCACCCTTCCTTGGAAGCGCTTTTGTAGGCCTCAGAACACTGGGGCTCTGGGCTTCTCTAGCCACCTCATCTTCTGCTCATCCTCTCGCGCACTCTAAAGAGAGCTCAGGGGAGAAATTGCAAACGTCGAGCAATTGCTCAGAGATGAAAAGTGCCAGCACTGAAAGCTGTTGCTAGCCAGCACCCTTCCTTGGAAGCGCTTTTGTAGGCCTAAGAACACTGGGGCTTTGCGCTTCTCTACCCACCAAACGTCACGGTCACTATCTCTCCGTCTCGTAGACACGAGCTGAGAAATTGCAAACGTCGAGCAATTGCTCAGAGATGAAAAGTGCCAGCACTGAAAGCTGTTGCTAGCCAGCACCCTTCCTTGGAAGCGCTTTTGTAGGCCTAAGAACACTGGGGCTCTGGGCTTCTCTAGCCACCTCATCTTCTGCTCATCCTCTCGCGCACTCTAAAGAGAGCTCAGGTGAGAAATTGCAAACGTCGAGCAATTGCTCAGAGATGAAAAGTGCCAGCACTGAAAGCTCTTGCTAGCCAGCACCCTTCCTTGGAAGCGCTTTCACAGGCGCAGCAACACTGGGGCTTTGCGCTTCTCTACCCACCAAAAGCCACGGTCTTTCTCTTTCCGTCTCGTAGACACGAGCTGAGAAATTGCAAACGTCGAGCAATTGCTCAGAGAGGAAAAGTGCCAGCACTGAAAGCTGTTGCTAGCCAGCACCCTTCCTTGGAAGCGCTTTTGTAGGCCTAAGAACACTGGGGCTCTGGGCTTCTCTAGCCACCTCATCTTCTGCTCATCCTCTCGCGCACTCTAAAGAGAGCTCAGGTGAGAAATTGCAAACGTCGAGCAATTGCTCAGAGATGAAAAGTGCCAGCACTGAAAGCTGTTGCTAGCCAGCACCCTTCCTTGGAAGCGCTTTTGTAGGCCTAAGAACACTGGGGCTCTGGGCTTCTCTAGCCACCTCATCTTCTGCTCATCCTCTCGCGCACTCTAAAGAGAGCTCAGGTGAGAAATTGCAAACGTCGAGCAATTGCTCAGAGATGAAAAGTGCCAGCACTGAAAGCTGTTGCTAGCCAGCACCCTTCCTTGGAAGCGCTTTCACAGGCGCTGTAACACTGGGGCTTTGCGCTTCTCTAGCCACCAAACGTCACGGTCACTATCTCTCCGTCTCGTAGACACGAGCTGAGAAATTGCAAACATCGAGCAATTGCTCAGAGATGAAAAGTGCCAGCACTGAAAGCTCTTGCTAGCCAGCACCCTTCCTTGGAAGCGCTTTTGTAGGCCTAAGAACACTGGGGCTCTGGGCTTCTCTAGCCACCTCATCTTCTGCTCATCCTCTCGCGCACTCTAAAGAGAGCTCAGGGGAGAAATTGCAAACGTCGAGCAATTGCTCAGAGATGAAAAGTGCCAGCACTGAAAGCTGTTGCTAGCCAGCACCCTTCCTTGGAAGCGCTTTTGTAGCCCTTAGAACACTGGGGCTTTGCGCTTCTCTACCCACCAAACGTCACGGTCCTTCTCTTTCCGTCTCGTAGACACGAGCTGAGAAATTGCAAACGTCGAGCAATTGCTCAGAGATGAAAAGTGCCAGCACTGAAAGCTGTTGCTAGCCAGCACCCTTCCTTGGAAGCGCTTTTGTAGGCCTAAGAACAGTGGGGCTCTGGGCTTCTCTAGCCACCTCATCTTCTGCTCATCCTCTCGCGCACTCTAAAGAGAGCTCAGGTGAGAAATTGCAAACGTCGAGCAATTGCTCAGAGATGAAAAGTGCCAGCACTGAAAGCTGTTGCTAGCCAGCACCCTTCCTTGGAAGCGCTTTCACAGGCGCAGCAACACTGGGGCTTTGCGCTTCTCTAGCCACCAAACGTCACGGTCACTATCTCTCCGTCTCGTAGACACGAGCTGAGAAATTGCAAACATCGATCAATTGCTCAGAGATGAAAAGTGCCAGCACTGAAAGCTGTTGCTAGCCAGCACCCTTCCTTGGAAGCGCTTTTGTAGCCCTAAGAACACTGGGGCTCTGGGCTTCTCTAGCCACCTCATCTTCTGCTCTTCCTCTCGCGCACTCTAAAGAGAGCTCAGGTGAGAAATTGCAAACGTCGAGCAATTGCTCAGAGATGAAAAGTGCCAGCACTGAAAGCTGTTGCTAGCCAGCACCCTTCCTTGGAAGCGCTTTTGTAGGCCTAAGAACACTGGGGCTCTGGGCTTCTCTAGCCACCTCATCTTCTGCTCATCCTCTCGCGCACTCTAAAGAGAGCTCAGGTGAGAAATTGCAAACGTCGAGCAATTGCTCAGAGATGAAAAGTGCCAGCACTGAAAGCTCTTGCTAGCCAGCACCCTTCCTTGGAAGCGCTTTCACAGGCGCAGTAACACTGGGGCTTTGCGCTTCTCTAGCCACCAAACGTCACGGTCACTATCTCTCCGTCTCGTAGACACGAGCTGAGAAATTGCAAACGTCGAGCAATTGCTCAGAGAGGAAAAGTGCCAGCACTGAAAGCTGTTGCTAGCCAGCACCCTTCCTTGGAAGCGCTTTTGTAGGCCTAAGAACACTGGGGCTCTGGGCTTCTTTAGCCACCTCATCTTCTGCTCATCCTCTCGCGCACTCTGAAGAGAGCTCAGGGGAGAAATTGCAAACGTCCAGCAATTGCTCAGAGATGAAAAGTGCCAGCACTGAAAGCTGTTGCTAGCCAGCACCCTTCCTTGGAAGCGCTTTTGTAGGCCTAAGAAGACTGGGGCTCTGGGCTTCTCTAGCCACCTCATCTTCTGCTCATCCTCTCGCGCACTCTAAAGAGAGCTCAGGGGAGAAATTGCAAACGTCGAGCAATTGCTCAGAGATGAAAAGTGCCAGCACTGAAAGCTGTTGCTAGCCAGCACCCTTCCTTGGAAGCGCTTTCACAGGCGCAGCAACACTGGGGCTTTGCGCTTCTCTAGCCACCAAACGTCACGGTCCTTCTCTTTCCGTCTCGTAGACACGAGCTGAGAAATTGCAAACGTCGAGCAATTGCTCAGAGATGAAAAGTGCCAGCACTGGAAGCTGTTGCTAGCCAGCACCCTTCCTTGGAAGCGCTTTTGTAGGCCTAAGAACACTGGGGCTCTGGGCTTCTTTAGCCACCTCATCTTCTGCTCATCCTCTCGCGCACTCTGAAGAGAGCTCAGGGGAGAAATTGCAAATGTCCAGCAATTGCTCAGAGATGAAAAGTGCCAGCACTGAAAGCTGTTGCTAGCCAGCACCCTTCCTTGGAAACGCTTTCACAGGCGCAGCAACACTGGGGCTTTGCGCTTCTCTACCCACCAAACGTCACGGTCCTTCTCTTTCCGTCTCGTAGACACGAGCTGAGAAATTGCAAACGTCGAGCAATTGCTCAGAGATGAAAAGTGCCAGCACTGAAAGCTGTTGCTAGCCAGCACCCTTCCTTGGAAGCGCTTTTGTAGGCCTAAGAAGACTGGGGCTCTGGGCTTCTCTAGCCACCTCATCTTCTGCTCATCCTCTCGTGCACTCTAAAGAGAGCTCAGGTGAGAAATTGCAAACGTCGAGCAATTGCTCAGAGAGGAAAAGTGCCAGCACTGAAAGCTCTTGCTAGCCAGCACCCTTCCTTGGAAGCGCTTTCACAGGCGCAGCAACACTGGGGCTTTGCGCTTCTCTAGCCACCAAACGTCACGGTCCTTCTCTTTCCGTCTCGTAGACACGAGCTGAGAAATTGCAAACGTCGAGCAATTGCTCAGAGATGAAAAGTGCCAGCACTGAAAGCTGTTGCTAGCCAGCACCCTTCCTTGGAAGCGCTTTTGTAGGCCTAAGAACACTGGGGCTTTGCGCTTCTCTAGCCACCAAACGTCACGGTCCTTCTCTTTCCGTCTCGTAGACACGAGCTGAGAAATTGCAAACGTCGAGCAATTGCTCAGAGATGAAAAGTGCCAGCACTGAAAGCTGTTGCTAGCCAGCACCCTTCCTTGGAAGCGCTTTTGTAGGCCTAAGAACACTGGGGCTCTGGGCTTCTCCAGCCACCTCATCTTCTGCTCATCCTCTCGCGCACTCTAAAGAGAGCTCAGGTGAGAAATTGCAAACGTCGAGCAATTGCTCAGAGATGAAAAGTGCCAGCACTGAAAGCTGTTGCTAGCCAGCACCCTTCCTTGGAAGCGCTTTTGTAGCCCTAAGAACACTGGGGCTCTGGGCTTCTCTAGCCACCTCATCTTCTGCTCATCCTCTCGCGCACTCTAAAGAGAGCTCAGGTGAGAAATTGCAAACGTCGAGCAATTGCTCAGAGATGAAAAGTGCCAGCACTGAAAGCTCTTGCTAGCCAGCACCCTTCCTTGGAAGCGCTTTTGTAGGCCTAAGAACACTGGGGCTCTGGGCTTCTCTAGCCACCTAATCTTCTGCTCATCCTCTCGCGCACTCTAAAGAGAGCTCAGGTGAGAAATTGCAAACGTCGAGCAATTGCTCAGAGATGAAAAGTGCCAGCACTGGAAGCTGTTGCTAGCCAGCACCCTTCCTTGGAAGCGCTTTTGTAGGCCTAAGAACACTGGGGCTCTGGGCTTCTCTAGCCACCTCATCTTCTGCTCATCCTCTTGCGCACTCTAAAGAGAGCTCAGGTGAGAAATTGCAAACGTCGAGCAATTGCTCAGAGAAGAAAAGTGCCAGCACTGAAAGCTGTTGCTAGCCAGCACCCTTCCTTGGAAGCGCTTTCACAAGTGCAGTAACACTTGGGCTTTGCGCTTCTCTAGCCACCAAACGTCACGGTCCTTCTCTTTCCGTCTCGTAGACACGAGCTGAGAAATTGCAAACGTCGAGCAATTGCTCAGAGAGGAAAAGTGCCAGCACTGAAAGCTGTTGCTAGCCAGCACCCTTCCTTGGAAGCGCTTTTGTAGGCCTAAGAAGACTGGGGCTCTGGGCTTCTTTAGCCACCTCATCTTCTGCTCATCCTCTCGCGCACTCTAAAGAGAGCTCAGGTGAGAAATTGCAAACGTCCAGCAATTGCTCAGAGAAGAAAAGTGCCAGCACTGAAAGCTGTTGCTAGCCAGCACCCTTCTTTGGAAGCGCTTTCACAAGCGCAGTAACACTGGGGCTTTGCGCTTCTCTAGCCACCAAACGTCACGGTCCTTCTCTTTCCGTCTCGTAGACACGAGCTGAGAAATTGCAAACGTCGAGCAATTGCTCAGAGATGAAAAGTGCCAGCACTGAAAGCTGTTGCTAGCCAGCACCCTTCCTTGGAAGCGCTTTTGTAGGCCTAAGAACACTGGGGCTCTGGGCTTCTCTAGCCACCTAATCTTCTGCTCATCCTCTCGCGCACTCTAAAGAGAGCTCAGGTGAGAAATTGCAAACGTCGAGCAATTGCTCAGAGATGAAAAGTGCCAGCACTGAAAGCTGTTGCTAGCCAGCACCCTTCCTTGGAAGCGCTTTTGTAGGCCTAAGAACACTGGGGCTCTGGGCTTCTCTAGCCACCTCATCTTCTGCTCATCCTCTCGCGCACTCTAAAGAGAGCTCAGGTGAGAAATTGCAAACGTCGAGCAATTGCTCAGAGATGAAAAGTGCCAGCACTGAAAGCTGTTGCTAGCCAGCACCCTTCCTTGGAAGCGCTTTCACAGGCGCAGTAACACTGGGGCTTTGCGCTTCTCTAGCCACCAAACGTCACGGTCACTATCTCTCCGTCTCGTAGACACGAGCTGAGAAATTGCAAACGTCGAGCAATTGCTCAGAGATGAAAAGTGCCAGCACTGAAAGCTCTTGCTAGCCAGCCCCCTTCCTTGGAAGCGCTTTTGTAGGCCTAAGAACACTGGGGCTCTGGGCTTCTTTAGCCACCTCATCTTCTGCTCATCCTCTCGCGCACTCTGAAGAGAGCTCAGGGGAGAAATTGCAAACGTCGAGCAATTGCTCAGAGATGAAAAGTGCCAGCACTGAAAGCTGTTGCTAGCCAGCACCCTTCCTTGGAAGCGCTTTCACAGGCGCAGCAACACTGGGGCTTTGCGCTTCTCTAGCCACCAAACGTCACGGTCCTTCTCTTTCCGTCTCGTAGACACGAGCTGAGAAATTGCAAACGTCGAGCAATTGCTCAGAGATGAAAAGTGCCAGCACTGAAAGCTGTTGCTAGCCAGCACCCTTCCTTGGAAGCGCTTTTGTAGGCCTAAGAACACTGGGGCTCTGGGCTTCTCTAGCCACCTCATCTTCTGCTCATCCTCTCGCGCACTCTAAATGGAGCTCAGGGGAGAAATTGCAAACGTCGAGCAATTGCTCAGAGATGAAAAGTGTCAGCACTGAAAGCTCTTGCTAGCCAGCACCCTTCCTTGGAAGCGCTTTTGTAGGCCTAAGAAGACTGGGGCTCTGGGCTTCTCTAGCCACCTAATCTTCTGCTCATCCTCTCGCGCACTCTAAAGAGAGCTCAGGTGAGAAATTGCAAACGTCCAGCAATTGCTCAGAGAAGAAAAGTGCCAGCACTGAAAGCTGTTGCTAGCCAGCACCCTTCCTTGGAAGCGCTTTCACAGGCGCAGCAACACTGGGGCTTTGCGCTTCTCTAGCCACCAAACGTCACGGTCCTTCTCTTTCCGTCTCGTAGACACGAGCTGAGAAATTGCAAACGTCGAGCAATTGCTCAGAGATGAAAAGTGCCAGCACTGAAAGCTGTTGCTAGCCAGCACCCTTCCTTGGAAGCGCTTTTGTAGGCCTAAGAACACTGGGGCTCTGGGCTTCTCTAGCCACCTCATCTTCTGCTCATCCTCTCGCGCACTCTAAAGAGAGCTCAGGTGAGAAATTGCAAACGTCGAGCAATTGCTCAGAGATGAAAAGTGCCAGCACTGAAAGCTGTTGCTAGCCAGCACCCTTCCTTGGAAGCGCTTTTGTAGGCCTAAGAACACTGGGGCTCTGGGCTTCTCTAGCCACCTCATCTTCTGCTCATCCTCTCGCGCACTCTAAAGAGAGCTCAGGTGAGAAATTGCAAACGTCGAGCAATTGCTCAGAGATGAAAAGTGCCAGCACTGAAAGCTGTTGCTAGCCAGCACCCTTCCTTGGAAGCGCTTTCACAGGCGCAGTAACACTGGGGCTTTGCGCTTCTCTACCCACCAAACGTCACGGTCACTATCTCTCCGTCTCGTAGACACGAGCTGAGAAATTGCAAACGTCGAGCAATTGCTCAGAGATGAAAAGTGCCGGCACTGAAAGCTGTTGCTAGCCAGCCCCCTTCCTTGGAAGCGCTTTTGTAGGCCTAAGAAGACTGGGGCTCTGGGCTTCTTTAGCCACCTCATCTTCTGCTCATCCTCTCGCGCACTCTAAATGGAGCTCAGGGGAGAAATTGCAAACGTCGAGCAATTGCTCAGAGATGAAAAGTGCCAGCACTGAAAGCTCTTGCTAGCCAGCACCCTTCCTTGGAAGCGCTTTTGTAGGCCTAAGAACACTGGGGCTCTGGGCTTCTCTAGCCACCTCATCTTCTGCTCATCCTCTCGCGCACTCTAAAGAGAGCTCAGGTGAGAAATTGCAAACGTCGAGCAATTGCTCAGAGATGAAAAGTGCCAGCACTGAAAGCTGTTGCTAGCCAGCACCCTTCCTTGGAAGCGCTTTCACAGGCGCAGTAACACTGGGGCTTTGCGCTTCTCTACCCACCAAACGTCACGGTCACTATCTCTCCGTCTCGTAGACACGAGCTGAGAAATTGCAAACGTCGAGCAATTGCTCAGAGATGAAAAGTGCCGGCACTGAAAGCTGTTGCTAGCCAGCCCCCTTCCTTGGAAGCGCTTTTGTAGGCCTAAGAACACTGGGGCTCTGGGCTTCTTTAGCCACCTCATCTTCTGCTCATCCTCTCGCGCACTCTAAATGGAGCTCAGGGGAGAAATTGCAAACGTCGAGCAATTGCTCCGAGATGAAAAGTGCCAGCACTGAAAGCTGTTGCTAGCCAGCACCCTTCCTTGGAAGCGCTTTTGTAGGCCTAAGAAGACTGGGGCTCTGGGCTTCTCTAGCCACCTAATCTTCTGCTCATCCTCTCGCGCACTCTAAAGAGAGCTCAGGTGAGAAATTGCAAACGTCGAGCAATTGCTCAGAGATGAAAAGTGCCAGCACTGAAAGCTCTTGCTAGCCAGCACCCTTCCTTGGAAGCGCTTTCACAGGCGCAGCAACACTGGGGCTTTGCGCTTCTCTAGCCACCAAACGTCACGGTCCTTCTCTTTCCGTCTCGTAGACACGAGGTGAGAAATTGCAAACGTCGAGCAATTGCTCAGAGATGAAAAGTGCCAGCACTGAAAGCTGTTGCTAGCCAGCACCCTTCCTTGGAAGCGCTTTTGTAGGCCTAAGAACACTGGGGCTCTGGGCTTCTCTAGCCACCTAATCTTCTGCTCATCCTCTCGCGCACTCTAAAGAGAGCTCAGGGGAGAAATTGCAAACGTCGAGCAATTGCTCAGAGATGAAAAGTGCCAGCACTGGAAGCTGTTGCTAGCCAGCACCCTTCCTTGGAAGTGCTTTTGTAGGCCTAAGAACACTGGGGCTTTGCGCTTCTCTAGCCACCAAACGTCACGGTCCTTCTCTTTCCGTCTCGTAGACACGAGCTGAGAAATTGCAAACGTCGAGCAATTGCTCAGAGATGAAAAGCGCCAGCACTGAAAGCTGTTGCTAGCCAGCACCCTTCCTTGGAAGCGCTTTTGTAGGCCTAAGAACACTGGGGCTCTGGGCTTCTCTAGCCACCTCATCTTCTGCTCTTCCTCTCGCGCACTCTAAAGAGAGCTCAGGTGAGAAATTGCAAACGTCGAGCAATTGCTCAGAGATGAAAAGTGCCAGCACTGAAAGCTGTTGCTAGCCAGCACCCTTCCTTGGAAGCGCTTTTGTAGGCCTCAGAACACTGGGGCTCTGGGCTTCTCTAGCCACCTCATCTTCTGCTCATCCTCTCGCGCACTCTAAAGAGAGCTCAGGTGAGAAATTGCAAACGTCGAGCAATTGCTCAGAGAAGAAAAGTGCCAGCACTGAAAGCTGTTGCTAGCCAGCACCCTTCCTTGGAAGCGCTTTTGTAGGCCTAAGAACACTGGGGCTCTGGGCTTCTCTAGCCACCTCATCTTCTGCTCATCCTCTCGCGCACTCTAAAGAGAGCTCAGGTGAGAAATTGCAAACGTCCAGCAATTGCTCAGAGAAGAAAAGTGCCAGCACTGAAAGCTGTTGCTAGCCAGCACCCTTCCTTGGAAGCGCTTTCACAAGCGCGGTAACACTGGGGCTTTGCGCTTCTCTAGCCACCAAACGTCACGGTCCTTCTCTTTCCGTCTCGTAGACACGAGCTGAGAAATTGCAAACGTCGAGCAATTGCTCAGAGATGAAAAGTGCCAGCACTGAAAGCTGTTGCTAGCCAGCACCCTTCCTTGGAAGCGCTTTTGTAGGCCTAAGAACAGTGGGGCTCTGGGCTTCTCTAGCCACCTCATCTTCTGCTCATCCTCTCGCGCACTCTAAAGAGAGCTCAGGTGAGAAATTGCAAACGTCGAGCAATTGCTCAGAGATGAAAAGTGCCAGCACTGAAAGCTGTTGCTAGCCAGCACCCTTCCTTGGAAGCGCTTTTGTAGCCCTTAGAACACTGGGGCTCTGGGCTTCTCTAGCCACCTCATCTTCTGCTCATCCTCTCGCGCACTCTGAAGAGAGCTCAGGGGAGAAATTGCAAACGTCCAGCAATTGCTCAGAGATGAAAAGTGCCAGCACTGAAAGCTCTTGCTAGCCAGCACCCTTCCTTGGAAGCGCTTTCACAGGCGCAGCAACACTGGGGCTTTGCGCTTCTCTACCCACCAAACGTCACGGTCCTTCTCTTTCCGTCTCGTAGACACGAGCTGAGAAATTGCAAACGTCGAGCAATTGCTCAGAGATGAAAAGTGCCAGCACTGAAAGCTGTTGCTAGCCAGCCCCCTTCCTTGGAAGCGCTTTTGTAGGCCTAATAACACTGGGGCTCTGGGCTTCTCTAGCCACCTCATCTTCTGCTCATCCTCTCGCGCACTCTAAAGAGAGCTCAGGTGAGAAATTGCAAACGTCGAGCAATTGCTCAGAGATGAAAAGTGCCAGCACTGAAAGCTCTTGCTAGCCAGCACCCTTCCTTGGAAGCGCTTTCACAGGCGCAGCAACACTGGGGCTTTGCGCTTCTCTACCCACCAAACGTCACGGTCCTTCTCTTTCCGTCTCGTAGACACGAGCTGAGAAATTGCAAACGTCGAGCAATTGCTCAGAGATGAAAAGTGCCAGCACTGAAAGCTGTTGCTAGCCAGCACCCTTCCTTGGAAGCGCTTTTGTAGGCCTAAGAACACTGGGGCTCTGGGCTTCTCTAGCCACCTCATCTTCTGCTCATCCTCTCGCGCACTCTAAAGAGAGCTCAGGGGAGAAATTGCAAACGTCCAGCAATTGCTCAGAGATGAAAAGTGCCAGCACTGAAAGCTGTTGCTAGCCAGCACCCTTCCTTGGAAGCGCTTTTGTAGGCCTAAGAACACTGGGGCTTTGCGCTTCTCTACCCACCAAACGTCACGGTCCTTCTCTTTCCGTCTCGTAGACACGAGCTGAGAAATTGCAAACGTCGAGCAATTGCTCAGAGATGAAAAGTGCCAGCACTGAAAGCTGTTGCTAGCCAGCACCCTTCCTTGGAAGCGCTTTTGTAGGCCTAAGAACACTGGGGCTCTGGGCTTCTCTAGCCACCTCATCTTCTGCTCATCCTCTCGCGCACTCTAAAGAGAGCTCAGGTGAGAAATTGCAAACGTCGAGCAATTGCTCAGAGATGAAAAGTGCCAGCACTGAAAGCTGTTGCTAGCCAGCACCCTTCCTTGGAAGCGCTTTTGTAGGCCTAAGAACACTGGGGCTCTGGGCTTCTCTAGCCACCTCATCTTCTGCTCATCCTCTCGCGCACTCTAAAGAGAGCTCAGGGGAGAAATTGCAAACGTCGAGCAATTGCTCAGAGATGAAAAGTGCCAGCACTGAAAGCTGTTGCTAGCCAGCACCCTTCCTTGGAAGCGCTTTTGTAGGCCTAAGAACACTGGGGCTCTGGGCTTCTCTAGCCACCTCATCTTCTGCTCATCCTCTCGCGCACTCTAAAGAGAGCTCAGGTGAGAAATTGCAAACGTCGAGCAATTGCTCAGAGATGAAAAGTGCCAGCACTGGAAGCTGTTGCTAGCCAGCACCCTTCCTTGGAAGCGCTTTTGTAGGCCTAAGAACACTGGGGCTCTGGGCTTCTCTAGCCACCTCATCTTCTGCTCATCCTCTCGCGCACTCTAAAGAGAGCTCAGGTGAGAAATTGCAAACGTCGAGCAATTGCTCAGAGAAGAAAAGTGCCAGCACTGAAAGCTGTTGCTAGCCAGCACCCTTCCTTGGAAGCGCTTTCACAAGCGCAGTAACACTGGGGCTTTGCGCTTCTCTAGCCACCAAACGTCACGGTCCTTCTCTTTCCGTCTCGTAGACACGAGCTGAGAAATTGCAAACGTCGAGCAATTGCTCAGAGAGGAAAAGTGCCAGCACTGAAAGCTGTTGCTAGCCAGCACCCTTCCTTGGAAGCGCTTTTGTAGGCCTAAGAAGACTGGGGCTCTGGGCTTCTCTAGCCACCTCATCTTCTGCTCATCCTCTCGCGCACTCTAAAGAGAGCTCAGGTGAGAAATTGCAAACGTCCAGCAATTGCTCAGAGAAGAAAAGTGCCAGCACTGAAAGCTGTTGCTAGCCAGCACCCTTCCTTGGAAGCGCTTTCACAAGCGCAGTAACACTGGGGCTTTGCGCTTCTCTAGCCACCAAACGTCACGGTCCTTCTCTTTCCGTCTCGTAGACACGAGCTGAGAAATTGCAAACGTCGAGCAATTGCTCAGAGATGAAAAGTGCCAGCACTGAAAGCTCTTGCTAGCCAGCCCCCTTCCTTGGAAGCGCTTTTGTAGGCCTAAGAACACTGGGGCTCTGGGCTTCTCTAGCCACCTAATCTTCTGCTCATCCTCTCGCGCACTCTAAAGAGAGCTCAGGTGAGAAATTGCAAACGTCGAGCAATTGCTCAGAGATGAAAAGTGCCAGCACTGAAAGCTGTTGCTAGCCAGCCCCCTTCCTTGGAAGCGCTTTTGTAGGCCTAAGAACACTGGGGCTCTGGGCTTCTTTAGCCACCTCATCTTCTGCTCATCCTCTCGCGCACTCTGAAGAGAGCTCAGGTGAGAAATTGCAAACGTCGAGCAATTGCTCAGAGATGAAAAGTGCCAGCACTGAAAGCTGTTGCTAGCCAGCACCCTTCCTTGGAAGCGCTTTCACAGGCGCAGTAACACTGGGGCTTTGCGCTTCTCTAGCCACCAAACGTCACGGTCCTTCTCTTTCCGTCTCGTAGACACGAGCTGAGAAATTGCAAACGTCGAGCAATTGCTCAGAGATGAAAAGTGCCAGCACTGAAAGCTGTTGCTAGCCAGCACCCTTCCTTGGAAGCGCTTTTGTAGGCCTAAGAACACTGGGGCTCTGGGCTTCTTTAGCCACCTCATCTTCTGCTCATCCTCTCGCGCACTCTAAATGGAGCTCAGGGGAGAAATTGCAAACGTCGAGCAATTGCTCAGAGATGAAAAGTGTCAGCACTGAAAGCTCTTGCTAGCCAGCACCCTTCCTTGGAAGCGCTTTTGTAGGCCTAAGAAGACTGGGGCTCTGGGCTTCTCTAGCCACCTAATCTTCTGCTCATCCTCTCGCGCACTCTAAAGAGAGCTCAGGTGAGAAATTGCAAACGTCCAGCAATTGCTCAGAGATGAAAAGTGCCAGCACTGAAAGCTGTTGCTAGCCAGCACCCTTCCTTGGAAGCGCTTTCACAGGCGCAGCAACACTGGGGCTTTGCGCTTCTCTACCCACCAAACGTCACGGTCCTTCTCTTTCCGTCTCGTAGACACGAGCTGAGAAATTGCAAACGTCGAGCAATTGCTCAGAGATGAAAAGTGCCAGCACTGAAAGCTGTTGCTAGCCAGCACCCTTCCTTGGAAGCGCTTTTGTAGGCCTAAGAACACTGGGGCTCTGGGCTTCTCTAGCCACCTCATCTTCTGCTCATCCTCTCGCGCACTCTAAAGAGAGCTCAGGTGAGAAATTGCAAACGTCGAGCAATTGCTCAGAGATGAAAAGTGCCAGCACTGAAAGCTGTTGCTAGCCAGCACCCTTCCTTGGAAGCGCTTTTGTAGGCCTAAGAACACTGGGGCTCTGGGCTTCTCTAGCCACCTCATCTTCTGCTCATCCTCTCGCGCACTCTAAAGAGAGCTCAGGTGAGAAATTGCAAACGTCGTGCAATTGCTCAGAGATGAAAAGTGCCAGCACTGAAAGCTGTTGCTAGCCAGCACCCTTCCTTGGAAGCGCTTTCACAGGCGCAGTAACACTGGGGCTTTGCGCTTCTCTACCCACCAAACGTCACGGTCACTATCTCTCCGTCTCGTAGACACGAGCTGAGAAATTGCAAACGTCGAGCAATTGCTCAGAGATGAAAAGTGCCGGCACTGAAAGCTGTTGCTAGCCAGCCCCCTTCCTTGGAAGCGCTTTTGTAGGCCTAAGAACACTGGGGCTCTGGGCTTCTTTAGCCACCTCATCTTCTGCTCATCCTCTCGCGCACTCTAAATGGAGCTCAGGGGAGAAATTGCAAACGTCGAGCAATTGCTCAGAGATGAAAAGTGCCAGCACTGAAAGCTGTTGCTAGCCAGCACCCTTCCTTGGAAGCGCTTTTGTAGGCCTAAGAACACTGGGGCTCTGGGCTTCTCTAGCCACCTCATCTTCTGCTCATCCTCTCGCGCACTCTAAAGAGAGCTCAGGGGAGAAATTGCAAACGTCGAGCAATTGCTCAGAGATGAAAAGTGCCAGCACTGAAAGCTGTTGCTAGCCAGCACCCTTCCTTGGAAGCGCTTTCACAGGCGCAGTAACACTGGGGCTTTGCGCTTCTCTACCCACCAAACGTCACGGTCCTTCTCTTTCCGTCTCGTAGACACGAGCTGAGAAATTGCAAACGTCGAGCAATTGCTCAGAGATGAAAAGTGCCGGCACTGAAAGCTGTTGCTAGCCAGCCCCCTTCCTTGGAAGCGCTTTTGTAGGCCTAAGAACACTGGGGCTCTGGGCTTCTTTAGCCACCTCATCTTCTGCTCATCCTCTCGCGCACTCTAAATGGAGCTCAGGGGAGAAATTGCAAACGTCGAGCAATTGCTCAGAGATGAAAAGTGCCAGCACTGAAAGCTCTTGCTAGCCAGCACCCTTCCTTGGAAGCGCTTTTGTAGGCCTAAGAAGACTGGGGCTCTGGGCTTCTCTAGCCACCTCATCTTCTGCTCATCCTCTCGCGCACTCTAAAGAGAGCTCAGGTGAGAAATTGCAAACGTCGAGCAATTGCTCAGAGATGAAAAGTGCCAGCACTGAAAGCTCTTGCTAGCCAGCACCCTTCCTTGGAAGCGCTTTCACAGGCGCAGTAACACTGGGGCTTTGCGCTTCTCTAGCCACCAAACGTCACGGTCCTTCTCTTTCCGTCTCGTAGACACGAGGTGAGAAATTGCAAACGTCGAGCAATTGCTCAGAGATGAAAAGTGCCAGCACTGAAAGCTGTTGCTAGCCAGCACCCTTCCTTGGAAGCGCTTTTGTAGGCCTAAGAACACTGGGGCTCTGGGCTTCTCTAGCCACCTAATCTTCTGCTCATCCTCTCGCGCACTCTAAAGAGAGCTCAGGGGAGAAATTGCAAACGTCCAGCAATTGCTCAGAGATGAAAAGTGCCAGCACTGGAAGCTGTTGCTAGCCAGCACCCTTCCTTGGAAGTGCTTTTGTAGGCCTAAGAACACTGGGGCTTTGCGCTTCTCTAGCCACCAAACGTCACGGTCCTTCTCTTTCCGTCTCGTAGACACGAGCTGAGAAATTGCAAACGTCGAGCAATTGCTCAGAGATGAAAAGTGCCAGCACTGAAAGCTGTTGCTAGCCAGCACCCTTCCTTGGAAGCGCTTTTGTAGGCCTAAGAACACTGGGGCTCTGGGCTTCTCTAGCCACCTCATCTTCTGCTCATCCTCTCGCGCACTCTAAAGAGAGCTCAGGTGAGAAATTGCAAACGTCGAGCAATTGCTCAGAGATGAAAAGTGCCAGCACTGAAAGCTGTTGCTAGCCAGCACCCTTCCTTGGAAGCGCTTTTGTAGGCCTAAGAACACTGGGGCTCTGGGCTTCTCTAGCCACCTCATCTTCTGCTCATCCTCTCGCGCACTCTAAAGAGAGCTCAGGTGAGAAATTGCAAACGTCGAGCAATTGCTCAGAGAAGAAAAGTGCCAGCACTGAAAGCTGTTGCTAGCCAGCACCCTTCCTTGGAAGCGCTTTTGTAGGCCTAAGAACACTGGGGCTCTGGGCTTCTCTAGCCACCTCATCTTCTGCTCATCCTCTCGCGCACTCTAAAGAGAGCTCAGGTGAGAAATTGCAAACGTCCAGCAATTGCTCAGAGAAGAAAAGTGCCAGCACTGAAAGCTGTTGCTAGCCAGCACCCTTCCTTGGAAGCGCTTTCACAAGCGCAGTAACACTGGGGCTTTGCGCTTCTCTAGCCACCAAACGTCACGGTCCTTCTCTTTCCGTCTCGTAGACACGAGCTGAGAAATTGCAAACGTCGAGCAATTGCTCAGAGATGAAAAGTGCCAGCACTGAAAGCTGTTGCTAGCCAGCACCCTTCCTTGGAAGCGCTTTTGTAGGCCTAAGAACACTGGGGCTCTGGGCTTCTCTAGCCACCTCATCTTCTGCTCATCCTCTCGCGCACTCTAAAGAGAGCTCAGGTGAGAAATTGCAAACGTCCAGCAATTGCTCAGAGAAGAAAAGTGCCAGCACTGAAAGCTGTTGCTAGCCAGCACCCTTCCTTGGAAGCGCTTTCACAAGCGCAGCAACACTGGGGCTTTGCGCTTCTCTACCCACCAAACGTCACGGTCCTTCTCTTTCCGTCTCGTAGACACGAGCTGAGAAATTGCAAACGTCGAGCAATTGCTCAAAGATGAAAAGTGCCAGCACTGAAAGCTGTTGCTAGCCAGCACCCTTCCTTGGAAGCGCTTTTGTAGGCCTAAGAACACTGGGGCTCTGGGCTTCTCTAGCCACCTCATCTTCTGCTCATCCTCTCGCGCACTCTAAAGAGAGCTCAGGTGAGAAATTGCAAACGTCGAGCAATTGCTCAGAGATGAAAAGTGCCAGCACTGAAAGCTCTTGCTAGCCAGCACCCTTCCTTGGAAGCGCTTTTGTAGGCCTAAGCACACTGGGGCTCTGCGCTTCTCTAGCCACCTCATCTTCTGCTCATCCTCTCGCGCACTCTAAAGAGAGCTCAGGTGAGAAATTGCAAACGTCCAGCAATTGCTCAGAGATGAAAAGTGCCAGCACTGAAAGCTGTTGCTAGCCAGCACCCTTCCTTGGAAGCGCTTTCACAGGCGCAGCAACACTGGGGCTTTGCGCTTCTCTAGCCACCAAACGTCACAGTCCTTCTCTTTCCGTCTCGTAGACACGAGCTGAGAAATTGCAAACGTCGAGCAATTGCTCAGAGATGAAAAGTGCCAGCACTGAAAGCTGTTGCTAGCCAGCACCCTTCCTTGGAAGCGCTTTTGTAGGCCTAAGAACACTGGGGCTCTGGGCTTCTTTAGCCACCTCATCTTCTGCTCATCCTCTCGCGCACTCTGAAGAGAGCTCAGGTGAGAAATTGCAAACGTCGAGCAATTGCTCAGAGATGAAAAGTGCCAGCACTGAAACCTGTTGCTAGCCAGCACCCTTCCTTGGAAGCGCTTTTGTAGGCCTAAGAACACTCGGGCTTTGCGCTTCTCTAGCCACCAAACGTCACGGTCACTATCTCTCCGTCTCGTAGACACGAGCTGAGAAATTGCTAACGTCGAGCAATTGCTCAGAGATGAAAAGTGCCAGCACTGAAAGCTGTTGCTAGCCAGCACCCTTCCTTGGAAGCGCTTTTGTAGGCCTAAGAAGACTGGGGCTCTGGGCTTCTTTAGCCACCTCATCTTCTGCTCATCCTCTCGCGCACTCTAAATGGAGCTCAGGGGAGAAATTGCAAACGTCGAGCAATTGCTCAGAGAGGAAAAGTGCCAGCACTGAAAGCTGTTGCTAGCCAGCACCCTTCCTTGGAAGCGCTTTTGTAGGCCTAAGAACACTGGGGCTCTGGGCTTCTTTAGCCACCTCATCTTCTGCTCATCCTCTCGCGCACTCTGAAGAGAGCTCAGGGGAGAAATTGCAAACGTCGAGCAATTGCTCAGAGATGAAAAGTGCCAGCACTGAAAGCTCTTGCTAGCCAGCACCCTTCCTTGGAAGCGCTTTTGTAGGCCTAAGCACACTGGGGCTCTGCGCTTCTCTAGCCACCTCATCTTCTGCTCATCCTCTCGCGCACTCTAAAGAGAGCTCAGGTGAGAAATTGCAAACGTCCAGCAATTGCTCAGAGATGAAAAGTGCCAGCACTGAAAGCTGTTGCTAGCCAGCACCCTTCCTTGGAAGCGCTTTCACAGGCGCAGCAACACTGGGGCTTTGCGCTTCTCTAGCCACCAAACGTCACAGTCCTTCTCTTTCCGTCTCGTAGACACGAGCTGAGAAATTGCAAACGTCGAGCAATTGCTCAGAGATGAAAAGTGCCAGCACTGAAAGCTGTTGCTAGCCAGCACCCTTCCTTGGAAGCGCTTTTGTAGGCCTAAGAACACTGGGGCTCTGGGCTTCTTTAGCCACCTCATCTTCTGCTCATCCTCTCGCGCACTCTGAAGAGAGCTCAGGTGAGAAATTGCAAACGTCGAGCAATTGCTCAGAGATGAAAAGTGCCAGCACTGAAACCTGTTGCTAGCCAGCACCCTTCCTTGGAAGCGCTTTTGTAGGCCTAAGAACACTCGGGCTTTGCGCTTCTCTAGCCACCAAACGTCACGGTCACTATCTCTCCGTCTCGTAGACACGAGCTGAGAAATTGCTAACGTCGAGCAATTGCTCAGAGATGAAAAGTGCCAGCACTGAAAGCTGTTGCTAGCCAGCACCCTTCCTTGGAAGCGCTTTTGTAGGCCTAAGAAGACTGGGGCTCTGGGCTTCTTTAGCCACCTCATCTTCTGCTCATCCTCTCGCGCACTCTAAATGGAGCTCAGGGGAGAAATTGCAAACGTCGAGCAATTGCTCAGAGAGGAAAAGTGCCAGCACTGAAAGCTGTTGCTAGCCAGCACCCTTCCTTGGAAGCGCTTTTGTAGGCCTAAGAACACTGGGGCTCTGGGCTTCTTTAGCCACCTCATCTTCTGCTCATCCTCTCGCGCACTCTGAAGAGAGCTCAGGGGAGAAATTGCAAACGTCGAGCAATTGCTCAGAGATGAAAAGTGCCAGCACTGAAAGCTCTTGCTAGCCAGCACCCTTCCTTGGAAGCGCTTTCACAGGCGCAGTAACACTGGGGCTTTGCGCTTCTCTAGCCACCAAACGTCACGGTCCTTCTCTTTCCGTCTCGTAGACACGAGCTGAGAAATTGCAAACGTCGAGCAATTGCTCAGAGAGGAAAAGTGCCAGCACTGAAAGCTCTTGCTAGCCAGCACCCTTCCTTGGAAGCGCTTTTGTAGGCCTAAGAACACTGGGGCTCTGGGCTTCTCTAGCCACCTAATCTTCTGCTCATCCTCTCGCGCACTCTAAAGAGAGCTCAGGAGCTGAGAAATTGCAAACGTCCAGCAATTGCTCAGAGATGAAAAGTGCCAGCACTGAAAGCTGTTGCTAGCCAGCACCCTTCCTTGGAAGCGCTTTTGTAGGCCTAAGAACACTGGGGCTCTGGGCTTCTCTAGCCACCTAATCTTCTGCTCATCCTCTCGCGCACTCTAAAGAGAGCTCAGGGGAGAAATTGCAAACGTCCAGCAATTGCTCAGAGATGAAAAGTGCCAGCACTGAAAGCTGTTGCTAGCCAGCACCCTTCCTTGGAAGCGCTTTTGTAGCCCTTAGAACACTGGGGCTTTGCGCTTCTCTAGCCACCAAACGTCACGGTCCTTCTCTTTCCGTCTCGTAGACACGAGCTGAGAAATTGCAAACGTCGAGCAATTGCTCAGAGAGGAAAAGTGCCAGCACTGAAAGCTCTTGCTAGCCAGCACCCTTCCTTGGAAGCGCTTTTGTAGGCCTAAGAACACTGGGGCTCTGGGCTTCTCTAGCCACCTCATCTTCTGCTCATCCTCTCGCGCACTCTAAAGAGAGCTCAGGTGAGAAATTGCAAATGTCGAGCAATTGCTCAGAGATGAAAAGTGCCAGCACTGAAAGCTGTTGCTAGCCAGCACCCTTCATTGGAAGCGCTTTTGTAGGCCTAAGCACACTGGGGCTCTGGGCTTCTCTAGCCACCTCATCTTCTGCTCATCCTCTCGCGCACTCTAAAGAGAGCTCAGGTGAGAAATTGCAAACGTCCAGCAATTGCTCAGAGATGAAAAGTGCCAGCACTGAAAGCTGTTGCTAGCCAGCACCCTTCCTTGGAAGCGCTTTCACAAGCGCAGCAACACTGGGGCTTTGCGCTTCTCTACCCACCAAACGTCACGGTCCTTCTCTTTCCGTCTCGTAGACACGAGCTGAGAAATTGCAAACGTCGAGCAATTGCTCAAAGATGAAAAGTGCCAGCACTGAAAGCTGTTGCTAGCCAGCACCCTTCCTTGGAAGCGCTTTTGTAGGCCTAAGAACACTGGGGCTCTGGGCTTCTCTAGCCACCTCATCTTCTGCTCATCCTCTCGCGCACTCTAAAGAGAGCTCAGGTGAGAAATTGCAAACGTCGAGCAATTGCTCAGAGATGAAAAGTGCCAGCACTGAAAGCTGTTGCTAGCCAGCACCCTTCCTTGGAAGCGCTTTTGTAGGCCTAAGCACACTGGGGCTCTGCGCTTCTCTAGCCACCTCATCTTCTGCTCATCCTCTCGCGCACTCTAAAGAGAGCTCAGGTGAGAAATTGCAAACGTCGAGCAATTGCTCAGAGATGAAAAGTGCCAGCACTGAAAGCTGTTGCTAGCCAGCACCCTTCCTTGGAAGCGCTTTCACAGGCGCAGCAACACTGGGGCTTTGCGCTTCTCTAGCCACCAAACGTCACAGTCCTTCTCTTTCCGTCTCGTAGACACGAGCTGAGAAATTGCAAACGTCGAGCAATTGCTCAGAGATGAAAAGTGCCAGCACTGAAAGCTGTTGCTAGCCAGCACCCTTCCTTGGAAGCGCTTTTGTAGGCCTAAGAAGACTGGGGCTCTGGGCTTCTTTAGCCACCTCATCTTCTGCTCATCCTCTCGCGCACTCTGAAGAGAGCTCAGGTGAGAAATTGCAAACGTCGAGCAATTGCTCAGAGATGAAAAGTGCCAGCACTGAAAGCTGTTGCTAGCCAGCACCCTTCCTTGGAAGCGCTTTTGTAGGCCTAAGAACACTCGGGCTTTGCGCTTCTCTAGCCACCAAACGTCACGGTCACTATCTCTCCGTCTCTTAGACACGAGCTGAGAAATTGCTAACGTCGAGCAATTGCTCAGAGATGAAAAGTGCCAGCACTGAAAGCTGTTGCTAGCCAGCACCCTTCCTTGGAAGCGCTTTTGTAGGCCTAAGAAGACTGGGGCTCTGGGCTTCTTTAGCCACCTCATCTTCTGCTCATCCTCTCGCGCACTCTAAATGGAGCTCAGGGGAGAAATTGCAAACGTCGAGCAATTGCTCAGAGAGGAAAAGTGCCAGCACTGAAAGCTGTTGCTAGCCAGCACCCTTCCTTGGAAGCGCTTTTGTAGGCCTAAGAACACTGGGGCTCTGGGCTTCTTTAGCCACCTCATCTTCTGCTCATCCTCTCGCGCACTCTGAAGAGAGCTCAGGGGAGAAATTGCAAACGTCGAGCAATTGCTCAGAGATGAAAAGTGCCAGCACTGAAAGCTCTTGCTAGCCAGCACCCTTCCTTGGAAGCGCTTTCACAGGCGCAGTAACACTGGGGCTTTGCGCTTCTCTAGCCACCAAACGTCACGGTCCTTCTCTTTCCGTCTCGTAGACACGAGCTGAGAAATTGCAAACGTCGAGCAATTGCTCAGAGAGGAAAAGTGCCAGCACTGAAAGCTGTTGCTAGCCAGCACCCTTCCTTGGAAGCGCTTTTGTAGGCCTAAGAAGACTGGGGCTCTGGGCTTCTCTAGCCACCTAATCTTCTGCTCATCCTCTCGCGCACTCTAAAGAGAGCTCAGGAGCTGAGAAATTGCAAACGTCCAGCAATTGCTCAGAGATGAAAAGTGCCAGCACTGAAAGCTGTTGCTAGCCAGCACCCTTCCTTGGAAGCGCTTTTGTAGGCCTAAGAACACTGGGGCTCTGGGCTTCTCTAGCCACCTAATCTTCTGCTCATCCTCTCGCGCACTCTAAAGAGAGCTCAGGGGAGAAATTGCAAACGTCCAGCAATTGCTCAGAGATGAAAAGTGCCAGCACTGAAAGCTGTTGCTAGCCAGCACCCTTCCTTGGAAGCGCTTTTGTAGCCCTTAGAACACTGGGGCTTTGCGCTTCTCTAGCCACCAAACGTCACGGTCCTTCTCTTTCCGTCTCGTAGACACGAGCTGAGAAATTGCAAACGTCGAGCAATTGCTCAGAGAGGAAAAGTGCCAGCACTGAAAGCTCTTGCTAGCCAGCACCCTTCCTTGGAAGCGCTTTTGTAGGCCTAAGAACACTGGGGCTCTGGGCTTCTCTAGCCACCTCATCTTCTGCTCATCCTCTCGCGCACTCTAAAGAGAGCTCAGGTGAGAAATTGCAAATGTCGAGCAATTGCTCAGAGATGAAAAGTGCCAGCACTGAAAGCTCTTGCTAGCCAGCACCCTTCCTTGGAAGCGCTTTTGTAGGCCTAAGCACACTGGGGCTCTGGGCTTCTCTAGCCACCTCATCTTCTGCTCATCCTCTCGCGCACTCTAAAGAGAGCTCAGGTGAGAAATTGCAAACGTCCAGCAATTGCTCAGAGATGAAAAGTGCCAGCACTGAAAGCTGTTGCTAGCCAGCACCCTTCCTTGGAAGCGCTTTCACAGGCGCAGCAACACTGGGGCTTTGCGCTTCTCTAGCCACCAAACGTCACAGTCCTTCTCTTTCCGTCTCGTAGACACGAGCTGAGAAATTGCAAAGGTCGAGCAATTGCTCAGAGATGAAAAGTGCCAGCACTGAAAGCTCTTGCTAGCCAGCACCCTTCCTTGGAAGCGCTTTTGTAGGCCTAAGAACACTGGGGCTCTGGGCTTCTCTAGCCACCTCATCTTCTGCTCATCCTCTCGCGCACTCTAAAGAGAGCTCAGGTGAGAAATTGCAAACGTCGAGCAATTGCTCAGAGATGAAAAGTGCCAGCACTGAAAGCTGTTGCTAGCCAGCACCCTTCCTTGGAAGCGCTTTCACAGGCGCAGCAACACTGGGGCTTTGCGCTTCTCTAGCCACCAAACGTCACAGTCCTTCTCTTTCCGTCTCGTAGACACGAGCTGAGAAATTGCAAACGTCGAGCAATTGCTCAGAGATGAAAAGTGCCAGCACTGAAAGCTGTTGCTAGCCAGCACCCTTCCTTGGAAGCGCTTTTGTAGGCCTAAGAACACTGGGGCTCTGGGCTTCTTTAGCCACCTCATCTTCTGCTCATCCTCTCGCGCACTCTGAAGAGAGCTCAGGTGAGAAATTGCAAACGTCGAGCAATTGCTCAGAGATGAAAAGTGCCAGCACTGAAAGCTGTTGCTAGCCAGCACCCTTCCTTGGAAGCGCTTTTGTAGGCCTAAGAACACTCGGGCTTTGCGCTTCTCTAGCCACCAAACGTCACGGTCACTATCTCTCCGTCTCGTAGACACGAGCTGAGAAATTGCTAACGTCGAGCAATTGCTCAGAGATGAAAAGTGCCAGCACTGAAAGCTGTTGCTAGCCAGCACCCTTCCTTGGAAGCGCTTTTGTAGGCCTAAGAAGACTGGGGCTCTGGGCTTCTTTAGCCACCTCATCTTCTGCTCATCCTCTCGCGCACTCTAAATGGAGCTCAGGGGAGAAATTGCAAACGTCGAGCAATTGCTCAGAGAGGAAAAGTGCCAGCACTGAAAGCTGTTGCTAGCCAGCACCCTTCCTTGGAAGCGCTTTTGTAGGCCTAAGAACACTGGGGCTCTGGGCTTCTTTAGCCACCTCATCTTCTGCTCATCCTCTCGCGCACTCTGAAGAGAGCTCAGGGGAGAAATTGCAAACGTCGAGCAATTGCTCAGAGATGAAAAGTGCCAGCACTGAAAGCTCTTGCTAGCCAGCACCCTTCCTTGGAAGCGCTTTCACAGGCGCAGTAACACTGGGGCTTTGCGCTTCTCTAGCCACCAAACGTCACGGTCCTTCTCTTTCCGTCTCGTAGACACGAGCTGAGAAATTGCAAACGTCGAGCAATTGCTCAGAGAGGAAAAGTGCCAGCACTGAAAGCTGTTGCTAGCCAGCACCCTTCCTTGGAAGCGCTTTTGTAGGCCTAAGAAGACTGGGGCTCTGGGCTTCTCTAGCCACCTAATCTTCTGCTCATCCTCTCGCGCACTCTAAAGAGAGCTCAGGAGCTGAGAAATTGCAAACGTCCAGCAATTGCTCAGAGATGAAAAGTGCCAGCACTGAAAGCTGTTGCTAGCCAGCACCCTTCCTTGGAAGCGCTTTTGTAGGCCTAAGAACACTGGGGCTCTGGGCTTCTCTAGCCACCTAATCTTCTGCTCATCCTCTCGCGCACTCTAAAGAGAGCTCAGGGGAGAAATTGCAAACGTCCAGCAATTGCTCAGAGATGAAAAGTGCCAGCACTGAAAGCTGTTGCTAGCCAGCACCCTTCCTTGGAAGCGCTTTTGTAGCCCTTAGAACACTGGGGCTTTGCGCTTCTCTAGCCACCAAACGTCACGGTCCTTCTCTTTCCGTCTCGTAGACACGAGCTGAGAAATTGCAAACGTCGAGCAATTGCTCAGAGAGGAAAAGTGCCAGCACTGAAAGCTCTTGCTAGCCAGCACCCTTCCTTGGAAGCGCTTTTGTAGGCCTAAGAACACTGGGGCTCTGGGCTTCTCTAGCCACCTCATCTTCTGCTCATCCTCTCGCGCACTCTAAAGAGAGCTCAGGTGAGAAATTGCAAATGTCGAGCAATTGCTCAGAGATGAAAAGTGCCAGCACTGAAAGCTGTTGCTAGCCAGCACCCTTCATTGGAAGCGCTTTTGTAGGCCTAAGCACACTGGGGCTCTGGGCTTCTCTAGCCACCTCATCTTCTGCTCATCCTCTCGCGCACTCTAAAGAGAGCTCAGGTGAGAAATTGCAAACGTCGAGCAATTGCTCAGAGATGAAAAGTGCCAGCACTGAAAGCTGTTGCTAGCCAGCACCCTTCCTTGGAAGCGCTTTCACAAGCGCAGCAACACTGGGGCTTTGCGCTTCTCTACCCACCAAACGTCACGGTCCTTCTCTTTCCGTCTCGTAGACACGAGCTGAGAAATTGCAAACGTCGAGCAATTGCTCAAAGATGAAAAGTGCCAGCACTGAAAGCTGTTGCTAGCCAGCACCCTTCCTTGGAAGCGCTTTTGTAGGCCTAAGAACACTGGGGCTCTGGGCTTCTCTAGCCACCTCATCTTCTGCTCATCCTCTCGCGCACTCTAAAGAGAGCTCAGGTGAGAAATTGCAAACGTCGAGCAATTGCTCAGAGATGAAAAGTGCCAGCACTGAAAGCTGTTGCTAGCCAGCACCCTTCCTTGGAAGCGCTTTTGTAGGCCTAAGCACACTGGGGCTCTGCGCTTCTCTAGCCACCTCATCTTCTGCTCATCCTCTCGCGCACTCTAAAGAGAGCTCAGGTGAGAAATTGCAAACGTCGAGCAATTGCTCAGAGATGAAAAGTGCCAGCACTGAAAGCTGTTGCTAGCCAGCACCCTTCCTTGGAAGCGCTTTCACAGGCGCAGCAACACTGGGGCTTTGCGCTTCTCTAGCCACCAAACGTCACAGTCCTTCTCTTTCCGTCTCGTAGACACGAGCTGAGAAATTGCAAACGTCGAGCAATTGCTCAGAGATGAAAAGTGCCAGCACTGAAAGCTCTTGCTAGCCAGCACCCTTCCTTGGAAGCGCTTTTGTAGGCCTAAGAACACTGGGGCTCTGGGCTTCTTTAGCCACCTCATCTTCTGCTCATCCTCTCGCGCACTCTGAAGAGAGCTCAGGTGAGAAATTGCAAACGTCGAGCAATTGCTCAGAGATGAAAAGTGCCAGCACTGAAAGCTGTTGCTAGCCAGCACCCTTCCTTGGAAGCGCTTTTGTAGGCCTAAGAACACTCGGGCTTTGCGCTTCTCTAGCCACCAAACGTCACGGTCACTATCTCTCCGTCTCGTAGACACGAGCTGAGAAATTGCTAACGTCGAGCAATTGCTCAGAGATGAAAAGTGCCAGCACTGAAAGCTGTTGCTAGCCAGCACCCTTCCTTGGAAGCGCTTTTGTAGGCCTAAGAAGACTGGGGCTCTGGGCTTCTTTAGCCACCTCATCTTCTGCTCATCCTCTCGCGCACTCTAAATGGAGCTCAGGGGAGAAATTGCAAACGTCGAGCAATTGCTCAGAGAGGAAAAGTGCCAGCACTGAAAGCTGTTGCTAGCCAGCACCCTTCCTTGGAAGCGCTTTTGTAGGCCTAAGAACACTGGGGCTCTGGGCTTCTTTAGCCACCTCATCTTCTGCTCATCCTCTCGCGCACTCTGAAGAGAGCTCAGGGGAGAAATTGCAAACGTCGAGCAATTGCTCAGAGATGAAAAGTGCCAGCACTGAAAGCTCTTGCTAGCCAGCACCCTTCCTTGGAAGCGCTTTCACAGGCGCAGTAACACTGGGGCTTTGCGCTTCTCTAGCCACCAAACGTCACGGTCCTTCTCTTTCCGTCTCGTAGACACGAGCTGAGAAATTGCAAACGTCGAGCAATTGCTCAGAGAGGAAAAGTGCCAGCACTGAAAGCTGTTGCTAGCCAGCACCCTTCCTTGGAAGCGCTTTTGTAGGCCTAAGAAGACTGGGGCTCTGGGCTTCTCTAGCCACCTAATCTTCTGCTCATCCTCTCGCGCACTCTAAAGAGAGCTCAGGAGCTGAGAAATTGCAAACGTCGAGCAATTGCTCAGAGATGAAAAGTGCCAGCACTGAAAGCTGTTGCTAGCCAGCACCCTTCCTTGGAAGCGCTTTTGTAGGCCTAAGAACACTGGGGCTCTGGGCTTCTCTAGCCACCTAATCTTCTGCTCATCCTCTCGCGCACTCTAAAGAGAGCTCAGGGGAGAAATTGCAAACGTCCAGCAATTGCTCAGAGATGAAAAGTGCCAGCACTGAAAGCTGTTGCTAGCCAGCACCCTTCCTTGGAAGCGCTTTTGTAGCCCTTAGAACACTGGGGCTTTGCGCTTCTCTAGCCACCAAACGTCACGGTCCTTCTCTTTCCGTCTCGTAGACACGAGCTGAGAAATTGCAAACGTCGAGCAATTGCTCAGAGAGGAAAAGTGCCAGCACTGAAAGCTCTTGCTAGCCAGCACCCTTCCTTGGAAGCGCTTTTGTAGGCCTAAGAACACTGGGGCTCTGGGCTTCTCTAGCCACCTCATCTTCTGCTCATCCTCTCGCGCACTCTAAAGAGAGCTCAGGTGAGAAATTGCAAATGTCGAGCAATTGCTCAGAGATGAAAAGTGCCAGCACTGAAAGCTGTTGCTAGCCAGCACCCTTCCTTGGAAGCGCTTTTGTAGGCCTAAGCACACTGGGGCTCTGGGCTTCTCTAGCCACCTCATCTTCTGCTCATCCTCTCGCGCACTCTAAAGAGAGCTCAGGTGAGAAATTGCAAACGTCCAGCAATTGCTCAGAGATGAAAAGTGCCAGCACTGAAAGCTGTTGCTAGCCAGCACCCTTCCTTGGAAGCGCTTTCACAGGCGCAGCAACACTGGGGCTTTGCGCTTCTCTAGCCACCAAACGTCACAGTCCTTCTCTTTCCGTCTCGTAGACACGAGCTGAGAAATTGCAAAGGTCGAGCAATTGCTCAGAGATGAAAAGTGCCAGCACTGAAAGCTCTTGCTAGCCAGCACCCTTCCTTGGAAGCGCTTTTGTAGGCCTAAGAACACTGGGGCTCTGGGCTTCTCTAGCCACCTCATCTTCTGCTCATCCTCTCGCGCACTCTAAAGAGAGCTCAGGTGAGAAATTGCAAACGTCGAGCAATTGCTCAGAGATGAAAAGTGCCAGCACTGAAAGCTGTTGCTAGCCAGCACCCTTCCTTGGAAGCGCTTTTGTAGGCCTAAGAACACTGGGGCTCTGGGCTTCTCTAGCCACCTCATCTTCTGCTCATCCTCTCGCGCACTCTAAAGAGAGCTCAGGTGAGAAATTGCAAACGTCGAGCAATTGCTCAGAGATGAAAAGTGCCAACACTGAAAGCTGTTGCTAGCCAGCACCCTTCCTTGGAAGCGCTTTCACAGGCGCAGCAACACTGGGGCTTTGCGCTTCTCTACCCACCAAACGTCACGGTCCTTCTCTTTCCGTCTCGTAGACACGAGCTGAGAAATTGCAAACGTCGAGCAATTGCTCAGAGATGAAAAGTGCCAGCACTGGAAGCTGTTGCTAGCCAGCACCCTTCCTTGGAAGTGCTTTTGTAGGCCTAAGAACACTGGGGCTCTGGGCTTCTCTAGCCACCTAATCTTCTGCTCTTCCTCTCGCGCACTCTAAAGAGAGCTCAGGGGAGAAATTGCAAACGTCGAGCAATTGCTCAGAGATGAAAAGTGCCAGCACTGAAAGCTCTTGCTAGCCAGCACCCTTCCTTGGAAGCGTTTTCACAGGCGCAGTAAACACTGGGGCTTTGCGCTTCTCTACCCACCAAACGTCACGGTCCTTCTCTTTCCGTCTCGTAGACACGAGCTGAGAAATTGCAAACGTCGAGCAATTGCTCAGAGATGAAAAGTGCCAGCACTGAAAGCTGTTGCTAGCCAGCACCCTTCCTTGGAAGCGCTTTTGTAGGCCTAAGAATACTGGGGCTCTGGGCTTCTCTAGCCACCTAATCTTCTGCTCATCCTCTCGCGCACTCTAAAGAGAGCTCAGGTGAGAAATTGCAAACGTCGAGCAATTGCTCAGAGATGAAAAGTGCCAGCACTGAAAGCTGTTGCTAGCCAGCACCCTTCCTTGGAAGCGCTTTTGTAGGCCTAAGAAGACTGGGGCTCTGGGCTTCTCTAGCCACCTCATCTTCTGCTCATCCTCTCGCGCACTCTAAAGAGAGCTCAGGGGAGAAATTGCAAACGTCCAGCAATTGCTCAGAGATGAAAAGTGCCAGCACTGAAAGCTGTTGCTAGCCAGCACCCTTCCTTGGAAGCGCTTTTGTAGCCCTTAGAACACTGGGGCTTTGCGCTTCTCTAGCCACCAAACGTCACGGTCCTTCTCTTTCCGTCTCGTAGACACGAGCTGAGAAATTGCAAACGTCGAGCAATTGCTCAGAGAGGAAAAGTGCCAGCACTGAAAGCTCTTGCTAGCCAGCACCCTTCCTTGGAAGCGCTTTTGTAGGCCTAAGAACACTGGGGCTCTGGGCTTCTCTAGCCACCTCATCTTCTGCTCATCCTCTCGCGCACTCTAAAGAGAGCTCAGGTGAGAAATTGCAAACGTCCAGCAATTGCTCAGAGATGAAAAGTGCCAGCACTGAAAGCTGTTGCTAGCCAGCACCCTTCCTTGGAAGCGCTTTTGTAGCCCTTAGAACACTGGGGCTTTGCGCTTCTCTAGCCACCAAACGTCACGGTCCTTCTCTTTCCGTCTCGTAGACACGAGCTGAGAAATTGCAAACGTTGAGCAATTGCTCAGAGATGAAAAGTGCCAGCACTGAAAGCTCTTGCTAGCCAGCACCCTTCCTTGGAAGCGCTTTTGTAGGCCTAAGAAGACTGGGGCTCTGGGCTTCTCTAGCCACCTCATCTTCTGCTCATCCTCTCGCGCACTCTAAAGAGAGCTCAGGTGAGAAATTGCAAACGTCGAGCAATTGCTCAGAGATGAAAAGTGCCAGCACTGAAAGCTGTTGCTAGCCAGCACCCTTCCTTGGAAGCGCTTTTGTAGGCCTAAGAAGACTGGGGCTCTGGGCTTCTCTAGCCACCTAATCTTCTGCTCATCCTCTCGCGCACTCTAAAGAGAGCTCAGGTGAGAAATTGCAAACGTCGAGCAATTGCTCAGAGATGAAAAGTGCCAGCACTGAAAGCTGTTGCTAGCCAGCACCCTTCCTTGGAAGCGCTTTTGTAGGCCTAAGAAGACTGGGGCTCTGGGCTTCTCTAGCCACCTCATCTTCTGCTCATCCTCTCGCGCACTCTAAAGAGAGCTCAGGTGAGAAATTGCAAACGTCGAGCAATTGCTCAGAGATGAAAAGTGCCAGCACTGAAAGCTGTTGCTAGCCAGCACCCTTCCTTGGAAGCGCTTTTGTAGGCCTAAGCACACTGGGGCTCTGGGCTTCTCTAGCCACCTCATCTTCTGCTCATCCTCTCGCGCACTCTAAAGAGAGCTCAGGTGAGAAATTGCAAACGTCCAGCAATTGCTCAGAGAAGAAATGTGCCAGCACTGAAAGCTGTTGCTAGCCAGCACCCTTCCTTGGAAGCGCTTTCACAGGCGCAGCAACACTGGGGCTTTGCGCTTCTCTAGCCACCAAACGTCACGGTCCTTCTCTTTCCGTCTCGTAGACACGAGCTGAGAAATTGCAAAGGTCGAGCAATTGCTCAGAGATGAAAAGTGCCAGCACTGAAAGCTGTTGCTAGCCAGCACCCTTCCTTGGAAGCGCTTTTGTAGGCCTAAGAACACTGGGGCTCTGGGCTTCTCTAGCCACCTCATCTTCTGCTCATCCTCTCGCGCACTCTAAAGAGAGCTCAGGTGAGAAATTGCAAACGTCGAGCAATTGCTCAGAGATGAAAAGTGCCAGCACTGAAAGCTGTTGCTAGCCAGCACCCTTCCTTGGAAGCGCTTTTGTAGGCCTAAGAACACTGGGGCTCTGGGCTTCTCTAGCCACCTCATCTTCTGCTCATCCTCTCGCGCACTCTAAAGAGAGCTCAGGTGAGAAATTGCAAACGTCGAGCAATTGCTCAGAGATGAAAAGTGCCAACACTGAAAGCTGTTGCTAGCCAGCACCCTTCCTTGGAAGCGCTTTCACAGGCGCAGCAACACTGGGGCTTTGCGCTTCTCTACCCACCAAACGTCACGGTCACTATCTCTCCGTCTCGTAGACACGAGCTGAGAAATTGCAAACGTCGAGCAATTGCTCAGAGATGAAAAGTGCCAGCACTGAAAGCTGTTGCTAGCCAGCACCCTTCCTTGGAAGCGCTTTTGTAGGCCTAAGAACACTGGGGCTCTGGGCTTCTTTAGCCACCTCATCTTCTGCTCATCCTCTCGCGCACTCTAAATGGAGCTCAGGGGAGAAATTGCAAACGTCGAGCAATTGCTCAGAGATGAAAAGTGCCAGCACTGAAAGCTGTTGCTAGCCAGCACCCTTCCTTGGAAGCGCTTTTGTAGGCCTAAGAACACTGGGGCTCTGGGCTTCTTTAGCCACCTCATCTTCTGCTCATCCTCTCGCGCACTCTGAAGAGAGCTCAGGTGAGAAATTGCAAACGTCGAGCAATTGCTCAGAGATGAAAAGTGCCAGCACTGAAAGCTGTTGCTAGCCAGCACCCTTCCTTGGAAGCGCTTTCACAGGCGCAGTAACACTGGGGCTTTGCGCTTCTCTAGCCATCAAACGTCACGGTCCTTCTCTTTCCGTCTCGTAGACACGAGCTGAGAAATTGCAAACGTCGAGCAATTGCTCAGAGATGAAAAGTGCCAGCACTGGAAGCTGTTGCTAGCCAGCACCCTTCCTTGGAAGTGCTTTTGTAGGCCTAAGAACACTGGGGCTCTGGGCTTCTCTAGCCACCTAATCTTCTGCTCTTCCTCTCGCGCACTCTAAAGAGAGCTCAGGTGAGAAATTGCAAACGTCGAGCAATTGCTCAGAGATGAAAAGTGCCAGCACTGAAAGCTCTTGCTAGCCAGCACCCTTCCTTGGAAGCGCTTTTGTAGCCCTAAGCACACTGGGGCTCTGGGCTTCTCTAGCCACCTCATCTTCTGCTCATCCTCTCGCGCACTCTAAAGAGAGCTCAGGTGAGAAATTGCAAACGTCGAGCAATTGCTCAGAGATGAAAAGTGCCAGCACTGAAAGCTCTTGCTAGCCAGCACCCTTCCTTGGAAGCGTTTTCACAGGCGCAGTAAACACTGGGGCTTTGCGCTTCTCTACCCACCAAACGTCACGGTCCTTCTCTTTCCGTCTCGTAGACACGAGCTGAGAAATTGCAAACGTCGAGCAATTGCTCAGAGATGAAAAGTGCCAGCACTGAAAGCTGTTGCTAGCCAGCACCCTTCCTTGGAAGCGCTTTTGTAGGCCTAAGAACACTGGGGCTCTGGGCTTCTCTAGCCACCTAATCTTCTGCTCATCCTCTCGCGCACTCTAAAGAGAGCTCAGGTGAGAAATTGCAAACGTCGAGCAATTGCTCAGAGATGAAAAGTGCCAGCACTGAAAGCTGTTGCTAGCCAGCACCCTTCCTTGGAAGCGCTTTTGTAGGCCTAAGAAGACTGGGGCTCTGGGCTTCTCTAGCCACCTCATCTTCTGCTCATCCTCTCGCGCACTCTAAAGAGAGCTCAGGGGAGAAATTGCAAACGTCCAGCAATTGCTCAGAGATGAAAAGTGCCAGCACTGAAAGCTGTTGCTAGCCAGCACCCTTCCTTGGAAGCGCTTTTGTAGCCCTTAGAACACTGGGGCTTTGCGCTTCTCTAGCCACCAAACGTCACGGTCCTTCTCTTTCCGTCTCGTAGACACGAGCTGAGAAATTGCAAACGTCGAGCAATTGCTCAGAGAGGAAAAGTGCCAGCACTGAATGCTCTTGCTAGCCAGCACCCTTCCTTGGAAGCGCTTTTGTAGGCCTAAGAACACTGGGGCTCTGGGCTTCTCTAGCCACCTCATCTTCTGCTCATCCTCTCGCGCACTCTAAAGAGAGCTCAGGTGAGAAATTGCAAACGTCCAGCAATTGCTCAGAGATGAAAAGTGCCAGCACTGAAAGCTGTTGCTAGCCAGCACCCTTCCTTGGAAGCGCTTTTGTAGCCCTTAGAACACTGGGGCTTTGCGCTTCTCTAGCCACCAAACGTCACGGTCCTTCTCTTTCCGTCTCGTAGACACGAGCTGAGAAATTGCAAACGTTGAGCAATTGCTCAGAGATGAAAAGTGCCAGCACTGAAAGCTCTTGCTAGCCAGCACCCTTCCTTGGAAGCGCTTTTGTAGGCCTAAGAACACTGGGGCTCTGGGCTTCTCTAGCCACCTCATCTTCTGCTCATCCTCTCGCGCACTCTAAAGAGAGCTCAGGTGAGAAATTGCAAACGTCGAGCAATTGCTCAGAGATGAAAAGTGCCAGCACTGAAAGCTGTTGCTAGCCAGCACCCTTCCTTGGAAGCGCTTTTGTAGGCCTAAGAACACTGGGGCTCTGGGCTTCTCTAGCCACCTAATCTTCTGCTCATCCTCTCGCGCACTCTAAAGAGAGCTCAGGTGAGAAATTGCAAACGTCGAGCAATTGCTCAGAGATGAAAAGTGCCAGCACTGAAAGCTGTTGCTAGCCAGCACCCTTCCTTGGAAGCGCTTTTGTAGGCCTAAGAACACTGGGGCTCTGGGCTTCTCTAGCCACCTCATCTTCTGCTCATCCTCTCGCGCACTCTAAAGAGAGCTCAGCTGAGAAATTGCAAACGTCGAGCAATTGCTCAGAGATGAAAAGTGCCAGCACTGAAAGCTGTTGCTAGCCAGCACCCTTCCTTGGAAGCGCTTTTGTAGGCCTAAGCACACTGGGGCTCTGGCCTTCTCTAGCCACCTCATCTTCTGCTCATCCTCTCGCGCACTCTAAAGAGAGCTCAGGTGAGAAATTGCAAACGTCCAGCAATTGCTCAGAGAAGAAATGTGCCAGCACTGAAAGCTGTTGCTAGCCAGCACCCTTCATTGGAAGCGCTTTTGTAGGCCTAAGCACACTGGGGCTCTGGGCTTCTCTAGCCACCTCATCTTCTGCTCATCCTCTCGCGCACTCTAAAGAGAGCTCAGGTGAGAAATTGCAAACGTCGAGCAATTGCTCAGAGATGAAAAGTGCCAGCACTGAAAGCTGTTGCTAGCCAGCACCCTTCCTTGGAAGCGCTTTCACAGGCGCAGCAACACTGGGGCTTTGCGCTTCTCTAGCCACCAAACGTCACAGTCCTTCTCTTTCCGTCTCGTAGACACGAGCTGAGAAATTGCAAAGGTCGAGCAATTGCTCAGAGATGAAAAGTGCCAGCACTGAAAGCTCTTGCTAGCCAGCACCCTTCCTTGGAAGCGCTTTTGTAGGCCTAAGAACACTGGGGCTCTGGGCTTCTCTAGCCACCTCATCTTCTGCTCATCCTCTCGCGCACTCTAAAGAGAGCTCAGGTGAGAAATTGCAAACGTCGAGCAATTGCTCAGAGATGAAAAGTGCCAGCACTGAAAGCTGTTGCTAGCCAGCACCCTTCCTTGGAAGCGCTTTTGTAGGCCTAAGAAGACTGGGGCTCTGGGCTTCTCTAGCCACCTCATCTTCTGCTCATCCTCTCGCGCACTCTAAAGAGAGCTCAGGTGAGAAATTGCAAACGTCGAGCAATTGCTCAGAGATGAAAAGTGCCAACACTGAAAGCTGTTGCTAGCCAGCACCCTTCCTTGGAAGCGCTTTCACAGGCGCAGCAACACTGGGGCTTTGCGCTTCTCTACCCACCAAACGTCACGGTCCTTCTCTTTCCGTCTCGTAGACACGAGCTGAGAAATTGCAAACGTCGAGCAATTGCTCAGAGATGAAAAGTGCCAGCACTGGAAGCTGTTGCTAGCCAGCACCCTTCCTTGGAAGTGCTTTTGTAGGCCTAAGAACACTGGGGCTCTGGGCTTCTCTAGCCACCTAATCTTCTGCTCTTCCTCTCGCGCACTCTAAAGAGAGCTCAGGTGAGAAATTGCAAACGTCGAGCAATTGCTCAGAGATGAAAAGTGCCAGCACTGAAAGCTCTTGCTAGCCAGCACCCTTCCTTGGAAGCGTTTTCACAGGCGCAGTAAACACTGGGGCTTTGCGCTTCTCTACCCACCAAACGTCACGGTCCTTCTCTTTCCGTCTCGTAGACACGAGCTGAGAAATTGCAAACGTCGAGCAATTGCTCAGAGATGAAAAGTGCCAGCACTGAAAGCTGTTGCTAGCCAGCACCCTTCCTTGGAAGCGCTTTTGTAGGCCTAAGAACACTGGGGCTCTGGGCTTCTCTAGCCACCTAATCTTCTGCTCATCCTCTCGCGCACTCTAAAGAGAGCTCAGGTGAGAAATTGCAAACGTCGAGCAATTGCTCAGAGATGAAAAGTGCCAGCACTGAAAGCTGTTGCTAGCCAGCACCCTTCCTTGGAAGCGCTTTTGTAGGCCTAAGAACACTGGGGCTCTGGGCTTCTCTAGCCACCTCATCTTCTGCTCATCCTCTCGCGCACTCTAAAGAGAGCTCAGGGGAGAAATTGCAAACGTCCAGCAATTGCTCAGAGATGAAAAGTGCCAGCACTGAAAGCTGTTGCTAGCCAGCACCCTTCCTTGGAAGCGCTTTTGTAGCCCTTAGAACACTGGGGCTTTGCGCTTCTCTAGCCACCAAACGTCACGGTCCTTCTCTTTCCGTCTCGTAGACACGAGCTGAGAAATTGCAAACGTCGAGCAATTGCTCAGAGAGGAAAAGTGCCAGCACTGAAAGCTCTTGCTAGCCAGCACCCTTCCTTGGAAGCGCTTTTGTAGGCCTAAGAACACTGGGGCTCTGGGCTTCTCTAGCCACCTCATCTTCTGCTCATCCTCTCGCGCACTCTAAAGAGAGCTCAGGGGAGAAATTGCAAACGTCCAGCAATTGCTCAGAGATGAAAAGTGCCAGCACTGAAAGCTGTTGCTAGCCAGCACCCTTCCTTGGAAGCGCTTTTGTAGCCCTTAGAACACTGGGGCTTTGCGCTTCTCTAGCCACCAAACGTCACGGTCCTTCTCTTTCCGTCTCGTAGACACGAGCTGAGAAATTGCAAACGTTGAGCAATTGCTCAGAGATGAAAAGTGCCAGCACTGAAAGCTCTTGCTAGCCAGCACCCTTCCTTGGAAGCGCTTTTGTAGGCCTAAGAACACTGGGGCTCTGGGCTTCTCTAGCCACCTCATCTTCTGCTCATCCTCTCGCGCACTCTAAAGAGAGCTCAGGTGAGAAATTGCAAACGTCGAGCAATTGCTCAGAGATGAAAAGTGCCAGCACTGAAAGCTCTTGCTAGCCAGCACCCTTCCTTGGAAGCGTTTTCACAGGCGCAGTAAACACTGGGGCTTTGCGCTTCTCTACCCACCAAACGTCACGGTCCTTCTCTTTCCGTCTCGTAGACACGAGCTGAGAAATTGCAAACGTCGAGCAATTGCTCAGAGATGAAAAGTGCCAGCACTGAAAGCTGTTGCTAGCCAGCACCCTTCCTTGGAAGCGCTTTTGTAGGCCTAAGAACACTGGGGCTCTGGGCTTCTCTAGCCACCTAATCTTCTGCTCATCCTCTCGCGCACTCTAAAGAGAGCTCAGGTGAGAAATTGCAAACGTCGAGCAATTGCTCAGAGATGAAAAGTGCCAGCACTGAAAGCTGTTGCTAGCCAGCACCCTTCCTTGGAAGCGCTTTTGTAGGCCTAAGAAGACTGGGGCTCTGGGCTTCTCTAGCCACCTCATCTTCTGCTCATCCTCTCGCGCACTCTAAAGAGAGCTCAGGGGAGAAATTGCAAACGTCCAGCAATTGCTCAGAGATGAAAAGTGCCAGCACTGAAAGCTGTTGCTAGCCAGCACCCTTCCTTGGAAGCGCTTTTGTAGCCCTTAGAACACTGGGGCTTTGCGCTTCTCTAGCCACCAAACGTCACGGTCCTTCTCTTTCCGTCTCGTAGACACGAGCTGAGAAATTGCAAACGTCGAGCAATTGCTCAGAGATGAAAAGTGCCAGCACTGAAAGCTCTTGCTAGCCAGCACCCTTCCTTGGAAGCGCTTTTGTAGGCCTAAGAACACTGGGGCTCTGGGCTTCTCTAGCCACCTCATCTACTGCTCATCCTCTCGCGCACTCTAAAGAGAGCTCAGGTGAGAAATTGCAAACGTCGAGCAATTGCTCAGAGATGAAAAGTGCCAGCACTGAAAGCTGTTGCTAGCCAGCACCCTTCCTTGGAAGCGCTTTTGTAGGCCTAAGAACACTGGGGCTCTGGGCTTCTCTAGCCACCTCATCTTCTGCTCATCCTCTCGCGCACTCTAAAGAGAGCTCAGGTGAGAAATTGCAAACGTCGAGCAATTGCTCAGAGATGAAAAGTGCCAGCACTGAAAGCTGTTGCTAGCCAGCACCCTTCCTTGGAAGCGCTTTTGTAGGCCTAAGCACACTGGGGCTCTGGCCTTCTCTAGCCACCTCATCTTCTGCTCATCCTCTCGCGCACTCTAAAGAGAGCTCAGGTGAGAAATTGCAAACGTCCAGCAATTGCTCAGAGAAGAAATGTGCCAGCACTGAAAGCTGTTGCTAGCCAGCACCCTTCCTTGGAAGCGCTTTCACAGGCGCAGCAACACTGGGGCTTTGCGCTTCTCTAGCCACCAAACGTCACAGTCCTTCTCTTTCCGTCTCGTAGACACGAGCTGAGAAATTGCAAAGGTCGAGCAATTGCTCAGAGATGAAAAGTGCCAGCACTGAAAGCTGTTGCTAGCCAGCACCCTTCCTTGGAAGCGCTTTTGTAGGCCTAAGAACACTGGGGCTCTGGGCTTCTCTAGCCACCTCATCTTCTGCTCATCCTCTCGCGCACTCTAAAGAGAGCTCAGGTGAGAAATTGCAAACGTCGAGCAATTGCTCAGAGATGAAAAGTGCCAGCACTGAAAGCTGTTGCTAGCCAGCACCCTTCCTTGGAAGCGCTTTCACAGGCGCAGCAACACTGGGGCTTTGCGCTTCTCTAGCCACCTCATCTTCTGCTCATCCTCTCGCGCACTCTAAAGAGAGCTCAGGTGAGAAATTGCAAACGTCGAGCAATTGCTCAGAGATGAAAAGTGCCAGCACTGAAAGCTGTTGCTAGCCAGCACCCTTCCTTGGAAGCGCTTTTGTAGGCCTAAGAACACTGGGGCTCTGGGCTTCTCTAGCCACCTCATCTTCTGCTCATCCTCTCGCGCACTCTAAAGAGAGCTCAGGTGAGAAATTGCAAACGTCGAGCAATTGCTCAGAGATGAAAAGTGCCAGCACTGAAAGCTGTTGCTAGCCAGCACCCTTCCTTGGAAGCGCTTTTGTAGGCCTAAGCACACTGGGGCTCTGGGCTTCTCTAGCCACCTCATCTTCTGCTCATCCTCTCGCGCACTCTAAAGAGAGCTCAGGTGAGAAATTGCAAACGTCGATCAATTGCTCAGAAATGAAAAGTGCCAGCACTGAAAGCTGTTGCTAGCCAGCACCCTTCCTTGGAAGCGCTTTCACAGGCGCAGTAACACTGGGGCTTTGCGCTTCTCTACCCACCAAACGTCACGGTCCTTCTATTTCCGTCTCCTAGACACGAGCTGAGAAATTGCAAACGTCAAGCAATTGCTCAGAGATGAAAAGTGCCAGCACTGAAAGCTGTTGCTAGCCAGCACCCTTCATTGGAAGCGCTTTTGTAGGCCTAAGAACACTGGGGCTCTGGGCTTCTTTAGCCACCTCATCTTCTGCTCATCCTCTCGCGCAGTCTAAAGAGAGCTCAGGGGAGAAATTGCAAACGTCGAGCAATTGCTCAGAGATGAAAAGTGCCAGCACTGAAAGCTCTTGCTAGCCAGCACCCTTCCTTGGAAGCGTTTTCACAGGTGCAGCAACACTGGGGCTTTGCGCTTCTCTAGCCACCAAACGTCACGGTCCTTCTCTTTCCGTCTCGTAGACACGAGCTGAGAAATTGCAAACGTCGAGCAATTGCTCAGAGATGAAAAGTGCCAGCACTGAAAGCTGTTGCTAGCCAGCACCCTTCCTTGGAAGCGCTTTTGTAGGCCTAAGAACACTGGGGCTCTGGGCTTCTCTAGCCACCTCATCTTGTGCTCATCCTCTCGCGCACTCTAAAGAGAGCTCAGGTGAGAAATTGCAAACGTCGAGCAATTGCTCAGAGAGGAAAAGTGCCAGCACTGAAAGCTGTTGCTAGCCAGCACCCTTCCTTGGAAGCGCTTTCACAGGCGCAGTAACACTGGGGCTTTGCGCTTCTCTACCCACCAAAAGTCACGGTCACTATCTCTCCGTCTCGTAGACACGAGCTGAGAAATTGCAAACGTCGATCAATTGCACAGAGAGGAAAAGTGCCAGCACTGAAAGCTGTTGCTAGCCAGCACCCTTCCTTGGAAGTGCTTTTGTAGGCCTAAGAACACTGGGGCTCTGGGCTTCTCTAGCCACCTCATTTTCTGCTCATCCTCTCGCGCACTCTGAAGAGAGCTCAGGTGAGAAATTGCAAACGTCGAGCAATTGCTCAGAGATGAAAAGTGCCAGCACTGAAAGCTGTTGCTAGCCAGCACCCTTCCTTGGAAGCGCTTTTGTAGGCCTAAGAAGACTGGGGCTCTGGGCTTCTCTAGCCACCTCATCTTCTGCTCATCCTCTCGCGCACTCTAAAGAGAGCTCAGGTGAGAAATTGCAAACGTCGAGCAATTGCTCAGAGATGAAAAGTGCCAGCACTGAAAGCTGTTGCTAGCCAGCACCTTTCCTTGGAAGCGCTTTCACAGGCGCAGTAACACTGGGGCTTTGCGCTTCTCTACCCACCAAACGTCACGGTCACTATCTCTCCGTCTCGTAGACACGAGCTGAGAAATTGCAAACGTCGATCAATTGCTCAGAGAGGAAAAGTGCCAGCACTGAAAGCTGTTGCTAGCCAGCACCCTTCCTTGGAAGCGCTTTTGTAGGCCTAAGAACACTGGGGCTCTGGGCTTCTCTAGCCACCTCATCTTCTGCTCATCCTCTCGCGCACTCTAAAGAGAGCTCAGGTGAGAAATTGCAAACGTCGAGCAATTGCTCAGAGATGAAAAGTGCCAGCACTGAAAGCTGTTGCTAGCCAGCACCCTTCCTTGGAAGCGCTTTCACAAGCGTAGTAACACTGGGGCTTTGCGCTTCTCTAGCCACCAAACGTCACGGTCCTTCTCTTTCCGTCTCGTAGACACGAGCTGAGAAATTGCAAACGTCGAGCAATTGCTCAGAGATGAAAAGTGCCAGCACTGAAAGCTGTTGCTAGCCAGCACCCTTCCTTGGAAGCGCTTTTGTAGGCCTAAGAACACTGGGGCTCTGGGCTTCTCTAGCCACCTCATCTTGTGCTCATCCTCTCGCGCACTCTAAAGAGAGCTCAGGTGAGAAATTGCAAACGTCGAGCAATTGCTCAGAGATGAAAAGTGCCAGCACTGAAAGCTGTTGCTAGCCAGCACCCTTCCTTGGAAGCGCTTTTGTAGCCCTTAGAACACTGGGGCTTTGCGCTTCTCTAGCCACCAAACGTCACGGTCCTTCTCTTTCCGTCTCGTAGACACGAGCTGAGAAATTGCAAACGTCGAGCAATTGCTCAGAGATGAAAAGTGCCAGCACTGAAAGCTGTTGCTAGCCAGCACCCTTCCTTGGAAGCGCTTTTGTAGGCCTAAGAACACTGGGGCTCTGGGCTTCTCTAGCCACCTCATCTTCTGCTCATCCTCTCGCGCACTCTAAAGAGAGCTCAGGTGAGAAATTGCAAACGTCGAGCAATTGCTCAGAGATGAAAAGTGTCAGCACTGAAAGCTGTTGCTAGCCAGCACCCTTCCTTGGAAGCGCTTTTGTAGCCCTTAGAACACTGGGGCTCTGGGCTTCTCTAGCCACCTCATCTTCTGCTCATCCTCTCGCGCACTCTAAAGAGAGCTCAGGGGAGAAATTGCAAACGTCGAGCAATTGCTCAGAGATGAAAAGTGCCAGCACTGAAAGCTGTTGCTAGCCAGCACCCTTCCTTGGAAGTGCTTTTGTAGGCCTAAGAACACTGGGGCTCTGGGCTTCTTTAGCCACCTCATCTTCTGCTCATCCTCTCGCGCACTCTGAAGAGAGCTCAGGTGAGAAATTGCAAACGTCGAGCAATTGCTCAGAGATGAAAAGTGCCAGCACTGAAAGCTGTTGCTAGCCAGCACCCTTCCTTGGAAGCGCTTTCACAGGCGCAGTAACACTGGGGCTTTGCGCTTCTCTACCCACCAAACGTCACGGTCCTTCTCTTTCCGTCTCGTAGACACGAGCTGAGAAATTGCAAACGTCGAGCAATTGCTCAGAGATGAAAAGTGCCAGCACTGAAAGCTGTTGCTAGCCAGCACCCTTCCTTGGAAGCGCTTTTGTAGGCCTAAGAACACTGGGGCTCTGGGCTTCTCTAGCCACCTAATCTTCTGCTCTTCCTCTCGCGCACTCTAAAGAGAGCTCAGGTGAGAAATTGCAAACGTCGAGCAATTGCTCAGAGATGAAAAGTGCCAGCACTGAAAGCTGTTGCTAGCCAGCACCTTTCCTTGGAAGCGCTTTTGTAGCCCTTAGAACACTGGGGCTCTGGGCTTCTCTAGCCACCTAATCTTCTGCTCATCCTCTCGCGCACTCTAAAGAGAGCTCAGGTGAGAAATTGCAAACGTCCAGCAATTGCTCAGAGATGAAAAGTGCCAGCACTGAAAGCTGTTGCTAGCCAGCACCCTTCCTTGGAAGCGCTTTTGTAGCCCTTAGAACACTGGGGCTTTGCGCTTCTCTAGCCACCAAACGTCACGGTCACTATCTCTCCGTCTCGTAGACACGAGCTGAGAAATTGCAAACGTCGAGCAATTGCTCAGAGATGAAAAGTGCCAGCACTGAAAGCTGTTGCTAGCCAGCACCCTTCCTTGGAAGCGCTTTTGTAGGCCTAAGAACACTGGGGCTCTGGGCTTCTCTAGCCACCTCATCTTCTGCTCATCCTCTCGCGCACTCTAAAGAGAGCTCAGGTGAGAAATTGCAAACGTCGAGCAATTGCTCAGAGATGAAAAGTGCCAGCACTGAAAGCTGTTGCTAGCCAGCAGCCTTCCTTGGAAGCGCTTTTGTAGGCCTAAGAACACTGGGGCTCTGGGCTTCTCTAGCCACCTAATCTTCTGCTCATCCTCTCGCGCACTCTAAAGAGAGCTCAGGTGAGAAATTGCAAACGTCGAGCAATTGCTCAGAGATGAAAAGTGCCAGCACTGAAAGCTGTTGCTAGCCAGCACCCTTCCTTGGAAGCGCTTTTGTAGGCCTAAGAACACTGGGGCTCTGGGCTTCTCTAGCCACCTCATCTTCTGCTCATCCTCTCGCGCACTCTAAAGAGAGCTCAGGTGAGAAATTGCAAACGTCGAGCAATTGCTCAGAGATGAAAAGTGCCAGCACTGAAAGCTGTTGCTAGCCAGCACCCTTCCTTGGAAGCGCTTTTGTAGGCCTAAGAAGACTGGGGCTCTGGGCTTCTCTAGCCACCTAATCTTCTGCTCATCCTCTCGCGCACTCTAAAGAGAGCTCAGGTGAGAAATTGCAAACGTCCAGCAATTGCTCAGAGAAGAAATGTGCCAGCACTGAAAGCTGTTGCTAGCCAGCACCCTTCCTTGGAAGCGCTTTCACAAGCGCAGTAACACTGGGGCTTTGCGCTTCTCTACCCACCAAACGTCACGGTCCTTCTCTTTCCGTCTCCTAGACACGAGCTGAGAAATTGCAAACGTCGAGCAATTGCTCAGAGATGAAAAGTGCCAGCACTGAAAGCTGTTGCTAGCCAGCACCCTTCCTTGGAAGCGCTTTTGTAGGCCTAAGAACACTGGGGCTCTGGGCTTCTTTAGCCACCTCATCTTCTGCTCATCCTCTCGCGCACTCTGAAGAGAGCTCAGGGGAGAAATTGCAAACGTCGAGCAATTGCTCAGAGATGAAAAGTGCCAGCACTGAAAGCTCTTGCTAGCCAGCACCCTTCCTTGGAAGCGCTTTCACAGGCACAGCAACACTGGGGCTTTGCGCTTCTCTAGCCACCAAACGTCACGGTCCTTCTCTTTCCGTCTCGTAGACACGAGCTGAGAAATTGCAAACGTCGAGCAATTGCTCAGAGATGAAAAGTGCCAGCACTGAAAGCTGTTGCTAGCCAGCACCCTTCCTTGGAAGCGCTTTTGTAGGCCTAAGAACACTGGGGCTCTGGGCTTCTCTAGCCACCTCATCTTCTGCTCATCCTCTCGCGCACTCTAAAGAGAGCTCAGGTGAGAAATTGCAAACGTCGAGCAATTGCTCAGAGATGAAAAGTGCCAGCACTGAAAGCTGTTGCTAGCCAGCACCCTTCCTTGGAAGCGCTTTTGTAGGCCTAAGAACACTGGGGCTCTGGGCTTCTCTAGCCACCTCATCTTCTGCTCATCCTCTCGCGCACTCTAAAGAGAGCTCAGGTGACAAATTGCAAACGTCGAGCAATTGCTCAGAGATGAAAAGTGCCAGCACTGGAAGCTGTTGCTAGCCAGCACCCTTCCTTGGAAGCGCTTTCACAGGCGCAGCAACACTGGGGCTTTGCGCTTCTCTAGCCACCAAACGTCACGGTCCTTCTCTTTCCGTCTCGTAGACACGAGCTGAGAAATTGCAAACGTCGAGCAATTGCTCAGAGATGAAAAGTGCCAGCACTGAAAGCTCTTGCTAGCCAGCACCCTTTCTTGGAAGCGCTTTTGTAGGCCTAAGAACACTGGGGCTCTGGGCTTCTCTAGCCACCTAATCTTCTGCTCATCCTCTCGCGCACTCTAAAGAGAGCTCAGGTGAGAAATTGCAATGTCGAGCAATTGCTCAGAGATGAAAAGTGCCAGCACTGAAAGCTGTTGCTAGCCAGCACCCTTCCTTGGAAGCGCTTTTGTAGCCCTTAGAACACTGGGGCTTTGCGCTTCTCTAGCCACCAAACGTCACGGTCCTTCTCTTTCCGTCTCGTAGACACGAGCTGAGAAATTGCAAACGTCGAGCAATTGCTCAGAGATGAAAAGTGCCAGCACTGAAAGCTGTTGCTAGCCAGCACCCTTCCTTGGAAGCGCTTTTGTAGGCCTAAGAACACTGGGGCTCTGGGCTTCTCTAGCCACCTCATCTTCTGCTCATCCTCTCGCGCACTCTAAAGAGAGCTCAGGTGAGAAATTGCAAACGTCGAGCAATTGCTCAGAGATGAAAAGTGTCAGCACTGAAAGCTGTTGCTAGCCAGCACCCTTCCTTGGAAGCGCTTTTGTAGCCCTTAGAACACTGGGGCTCTGGGCTTCTCTAGCCACCTCATCTTCTGCTCATTCTCTCGCGCACTCTAAAGAGAGCTCAGGGGAGAAATTGCAAACGTCGAGAAATTGCTCAGAGATGAAAAGTGCCAGCACTGAAAGCTGTTGCTAGCCAGCACCCTTCCTTGGAAGTGCTTTTGTAGGCCTAAGAACACTGGGGCTCTGGGCTTCTTTAGCCACCTCATCTTCTGCTCATCCTCTCGCGCACTCTGAAGAGAGCTCAGGTGAGAAATTGCAAACGTCGAGCAATTGCTCAGAGATGAAAAGTGCCAGCACTGAAAGCTGTTGCTAGCCAGCACCCTTCCTTGGAAGCGCTTTCACAGGCGCAGTAACACTGGGGCTTTGCGCTTCTCTACCCACCAAACGTCACGGTCCTTCTCTTTCCGTCTCGTAGACACGAGCTGAGAAATTGCAAACGTCGAGCAATTGCTCAGAGATGAAAAGTGCCAGCACTGAAAGCTGTTGCTAGCCAGCACCCTTCCTTGGAAGCGCTTTTGTAGGCCTAAGAACACTGGGGCTCTGGGCTTCTCTAGCCACCTAATCTTCTGCTCTTCCTCTCGCGCACTCTAAAGAGAGCTCAGGTGAGAAATTGCAAACGTCGAGCAATTGCTCAGAGATGAAAAGTGCCAGCACTGAAAGCTGTTGCTAGCCAGCACCTTTCCTTGGAAGCGCTTTTGTAGCCCTTAGAACACTGGGGCTCTGGGCTTCTCTAGCCACCTAATCTTCTGCTCATCCTCTCGCGCACTCTAAAGAGAGCTCAGGTGAGAAATTGCAAACGTCCAGCAATTGCTCAGAGATGAAAAGTGCCAGCACTGAAAGCTGTTGCTAGCCAGCACCCTTCCTTGGAAGCGCTTTTGTAGCCCTTAGAACACTGGGGCTTTGCGCTTCTCTAGCCACCAAACGTCACGGTCACTATCTCTCCGTCTCGTAGACACGAGCTGAGAAATTGCAAACGTCGAGCAATTGCTCAGAGATGAAAAGTGCCAGCACTGAAAGCTGTTGCTAGCCAGCACCCTTCCTTGGAAGCGCTTTTGTAGGCCTAAGAACACTGGGGCTCTGGGCTTCTCTAGCCACCTCATCTTCTGCTCATCCTCTCGCGCACTCTAAAGAGAGCTCAGGTGAGAAATTGCAAACGTCGAGCAATTGCTCAGAGATGAAAAGTGCCAGCACTGAAAGCTGTTGCTAGCCAGCAGCCTTCCTTGGAAGCGCTTTTGTAGGCCTAAGAACACTGGGGCTCTGGGCTTCTCTAGCCACCTAATCTTCTGCTCATCCTCTCGCGCACTCTAAAGAGAGCTCAGGTGAGAAATTGCAAACGTCGAGCAATTGCTCAGAGATGAAAAGTGCCAGCACTGAAAGCTGTTGCTAGCCAGCACCCTTCCTTGGAAGCGCTTTTGTAGGCCTAAGAACACTGGGGCTCTGGGCTTCTCTAGCCACCTCATCTTCTGCTCATCCTCTCGCGCACTCTAAAGAGAGCTCAGGTGAGAAATTGCAAACGTCGAGCAATTGCTCAGAGATGAAAAGTGCCAGCACTGAAAGCTGTTGCTAGCCAGCACCCTTCCTTGGAAGCGCTTTTGTAGGCCTAAGAAGACTGGGGCTCTGGGCTTCTCTAGCCACCTAATCTTCTGCTCATCCTCTCGCGCACTCTAAAGAGAGCTCAGGTGAGAAATTGCAAACGTCCAGCAATTGCTCAGAGAAGAAATGTGCCAGCACTGAAAGCTGTTGCTAGCCAGCACCCTTCCTTGGAAGCGCTTTCACAAGCGCAGTAACACTGGGGCTTTGCGCTTCTCTACCCACCAAACGTCACGGTCCTTCTCTTTCCGTCTCCTAGACACGAGCTGAGAAATTGCAAACGTCGAGCAATTGCTCAGAGATGAAAAGTGCCAGCACTGAAAGCTGTTGCTAGCCAGCACCCTTCCTTGGAAGCGCTTTTGTAGGCCTAAGAACACTGGGGCTCTGGGCTTCTTTAGCCACCTCATCTTCTGCTCATCCTCTCGCTCACTCTGAAGAGAGCTCAGGGGAGAAATTGCAAACGTCGAGCAATTGCTCAGAGATGAAAAGTGCCAGCACTGAAAGCTCTTGCTAGCCAGCACCCTTCCTTGGAAGCGCTTTCACAGGCACAGCAACACTGGGGCTTTGCGCTTCTCTAGCCACCAAACGTCACGGTCCTTCTCTTTCCGTCTCGTAGACACGAGCTGAGAAATTGCAAACGTCGAGCAATTGCTCAGAGATGAAAAGTGCCAGCACTGAAAGCTGTTGCTAGCCAGCACCCTTCCTTGGAAGCGCTTTTGTAGGCCTAAGAAGACTGGGGCTCTGGGCTTCTCTAGCCACCTCATCTTCTGCTCATCCTCTCGCGCACTCTAAAGAGAGCTCAGGTGAGAAATTGCAAACGTCGAGCAATTGCTCAGAGATGAAAAGTGCCAGCACTGAAAGCTGTTGCTAGCCAGCACCCTTCCTTGGAAGCGCTTTTGTAGGCCTAAGAACACTGGGGCTCTGGGCTTCTCTAGCCACCTCATCTTCTGCTCATCCTCTCGCGCACTCTAAAGAGAGCTCAGGTGACAAATTGCAAACGTCGAGCAATTGCTCAGAGATGAAAAGTGCCAGCACTGGAAGCTGTTGCTAGCCAGCACCCTTCCTTGGAAGCGCTTTCACAGGCGCAGCAACACTGGGGCTTTGCGCTTCTCTAGCCACCAAACGTCACGGTCCTTCTCTTTCCGTCTCGTAGACACGAGCTGAGAAATTGCAAACGTCGAGCAATTGCTCAGAGATGAAAAGTGCCAGCACTGAAAGCTCTTGCTAGCCAGCACCCTTTCTTGGAAGCGCTTTTGTAGGCCTAAGAACACTGGGGCTCTGGGCTTCTCTAGCCACCTAATCTTCTGCTCATCCTCTCGCGCACTCTAAAGAGAGCTCAGGTGAGAAATTGCAATGTCGAGCAATTGCTCAGAGATGAAAAGTGCCAGCACTGAAAGCTGTTGCTAGCCAGCACCCTTTCTTGGAAGCGCTTTTGTAGGCCTAAGAACACTGGGGCTCTGGGCTTCTCTAGCCACCTCATCTTCTGCTCATCCTCTCGCGCACTCTAAAGAGAGCTCAGGTGAGAAATTGCAATGTCGAGCAATTGCTCAGAGATGAAAAGTGCCAGCACTGAAAGCTGTTGCTAGCCAGCACCCTTCCTTGGAAGCGCTTTCACAAGCGCAGTAACACTGGGGCTTTGCGCTTCTCTAGCCACCAAACGTCACGGTCCTTCTCTTTCCGTCTCGTAGACACGAGCTGAGAAATTGCAAACGTCGAGCAATTGCTCAGAGATGAAAAGTGCCAGCACTGGAAGCTGTTGCTAGCCAGCACCCTTCCTTGGAAGCGCTTTCACAGGCGCAGCAACACTGGGGCTTTGCGCTTCTCTAGCCACCAAACGTCACGGTCCTTCTCTTTCCGTCTCGTAGACACGAGCTGAGAAATTGCAAACGTCGAGCAATTGCTCAGAGATGAAAAGTGCCAGCACTGAAAGCTCTTGCTAGCCAGCACCCTTTCTTGGAAGCGCTTTTGTAGGCCTAAGAACACTGGGGCTCTGGGCTTCTCTAGCCACCTAATCTTCTGCTCATCCTCTCGCGCACTCTAAAGAGAGCTCAGGTGAGAAATTGCAATGTCGAGCAATTGCTCAGAGATGAAAAGTGCCAGCACTGAAAGCTGTTGCTAGCCAGCACCCTTTCTTGGAAGCGCTTTTGTAGGCCTAAGAACACTGGGGCTCTGGGCTTCTCTAGCCACCTCATCTTCTGCTCATCCTCTCGCGCACTCTAAAGAGAGCTCAGGTGAGAAATTGCAATGTCGAGCAATTGCTCAGAGATGAAAAGTGCCAGCACTGAAAGCTGTTGCTAGCCAGCACCCTTCCTTGGAAGCGCTTTTGTAGGCCTAAGAACACTGGGGCTCTGGGCTTCTCTAGCCACCTCATCTTCTGCTCATCCTCTCGCGCACTCTAAAGAGAGCTCAGGTGAGAAATTGCAAACGTCGAGCAATTGCTCAGAGATGAAAAGTGCCAGCACTGAAAGCTGTTGCTAGCCAGCACCCTTCCTTGGAAGCGCTTTCACAGGCGCAGCAACACTGGGGCTTTGCGCTTCTCTACCCACCAAACGTCACGGTCCTTCTCTTTCCGTCTCCTAGACACGAGCTGAGAAATTGCAAACGTCGAGCAATTGCTCAGAGAGGAAAAGTGCCAGCACTGAAAGCTGTTGCTAGCCAGCACCCTTCCTTGGAAGCGCTTTTGTAGGCCTAAGAACACTGGGGCTCTGGGCTTCTCTAGCCACCTCATCTTCTGCTCATCCTCTCGCGCACGCTAAAGAGAGCTCAGGTGAGAAATTGCAAACGTCGAGCAATTGCTCAGAGATGAAAAGTGCCAGCACTGAAAGCTGTTGCTAGCCAGCACCCTTCCTTGGAAGCGCTTTCACAGGCGCAGCAACACTGGGGCTTTGCGCTTCTCTACCCACCAAACGTCACGGTCCTTCTCTTTCCGTCTCCTAGACACGAGCTGAGAAATTGCAAACGTCGAGCAATTGCTCGGAGATGAAAAGTGCCAGCACTGAAAGCTGTTGCTAGCCAGCACCCTTCCTTGGAAGCGCTTTTGTAGGCCTAAGAACACTGGGGCTCTGGGCTTCTCTAGCCACCTCATCTTCTGCTCATCCTCTCGCGCACTCTAAAGAGTGCTCAGGTGAGAAATTGCAAACGTCGAGCAATTGCTCAGAGATGAAAAGTGCCAGCACTGGAAGCTGTTGCTAGCCAGCACCCTTCCTTGGAAGCGCTTTCACAGGCGCAGTAACACTGGGGCTTTGCGCTTCTCTACCCACCAAACGTCACGGTCCTTCTCTTTCCGTCTCCTAGACACGAGCTGAGAAATTGCAAACGTCGAGCAATTGCTCAGAGATGAAAAGTGCCAGCACTGAAAGCTGTTGCTAGCCAGCACCCTTCATTGGAAGCGCTTTTGTAGGCCTAAGAACACTGGGGCTCTGGGCTTCTCTAGCCACCTAATCTTCTGCTCATCCTCTCGCGCACTCTAAAGAGAGCTCAGGTGAGAAATTGCAAACGTCGAGCAATTGCTCAGAGATGAAAAGTGCCAGCACTGAAAGCTGTTGCTAGCCAGCACCCTTCCTTGGAAGCGCTTTTGTAGGCCTAAGAACACTGGGGCTCTGGGCTTCTCTAGCCACCTAATCTTCTGCTCATCCTCTCGCGCACTCTAAAGAGAGCTCAGGTGAGAAATTGCAAACGTCGAGCAATTGCTCAGAGATGAAAAGTGCCAGCACTGAAAGCTGTTGCTAGCCAGCACCCTTCCTTGGAAGCGCTTTCACAGGCGCAGTAACACTGGGGCTTTGCGCTTCTCTACCCACCAAACGTCACGGTCACTATCTCTCCGTCTCGTAGACACGAGCTGAGAAATTGCAAACGTCGAGCAATTGCTCAGAGATGAAAAGTGCCAGCACTGAAAGCTGTTGCTAGCCAGCACCCTTCCTTGGAAGCGCTTTTGTAGGCCTAAGCACACTGGGGCTCTGGGCTTCTTTAGCCACCTCATCTTCTGCTCATCCTCTCGCGCACTCTAAATGGAGCTCAGGGGAGAAATTGCAAACGTCGAGCAATTGCTCAGAGATGAAAAGTGCCAGCACTGAAAGCTGTTGCTAGCCAGCACCCTTCCTTGGAAGCGCTTTTGTAGGCCTAAGAACAGTGGGGCTCTGGGCTTCTCTAGCCACCTAATCTTCTGCTCATCCTCTCGCGCACTCTAAAGAGAGCTCAGGTGAGAAATTGCAAACGTCGAGCAATTGCTCAGAGATGAAAAGTGCCAGCACTGAAAGCTGTTGCTAGCCAGCACCCTTCCTTGGAAGCGCTTTTGTAGGCCTAAGAAGACTGGGGCTCTGGGCTTCTCTAGCCACCTCATCTTCTGCTCATCCTCTCGCGCACTCTAAAGAGAGCTCAGGTGAGAAATTGCAAACGTCGAGCAATTGCTCAGAGATGAAAAGTGCCAGCACTGAAAGCTGTTGCTAGCCAGCACCCTTCCTTGGAAGCGCTTTCACAGGCGCAGTAACACTGGGGCTTTGCGCTTCTCTAGCCACCAAACGTCACGGTCACTATCTCTCCGTCTCGTAGACACGAGCTGAGAAATTGCAAACGTCGAGCAATTGCTCAGAGATGAAAAGTGCCAGCACTGAAAGCTGTTGCTAGCCAGCACCCTTCCTTGGAAGCGCTTTTGTAGGCCTAAGAAGACTGGGGCTCTGGGCTTTTTTAGCCACCTCATCTTCTGCTCATCCTCTCGCGCACTCTAAATGGAGCTCAGGGGAGAAATTGCAAACGTCCAGCAATTGCTCAGAGATGAAAACTGCCAGCACTGAAAGCTGTTGCTAGCCAGCACCCTTCCTTGGAAGCGCTTTTGTAGCCCTAAGCACACTGGGGCTCTGGGTTTCTCTAGCCACCTAATCTTCTGCTCATCCTCTTGCGCACTCTAAAGAGAGCTCAGGTGAGAAATTGCAAACGTCGAGCAATTGCTCAGAGATGAAAAGTGCCAGCACTGAAAGCTGTTGCTAGCCAGCACCCTTCCTTGGAAGCGCTTTCACAGGCGCAGTAACACTGGGGCTTTGCGCTTCTCTACCCACCAAACGTCACGGTCCTTCTCTTTCCGTCTCCTAGACACGAGCTGAGAAATTGCAAACGTCGATCAATTGCTCAGAGATGAAAAGTGCCAGCACTGAAAGCTGTTGCTAGCCAGCACCCTTCCTTGGAAGCGCTTTTGTAGGCCTAAGCACACTGGGGCTCTGGGCTTCTCTAGCCACCTCATCTTCTGCTCATCCTCTCGCGCACTCTAAAGAGAGCTCAGGTGAGAAATTGCAAACGTCGAGCAATTGCTCAGAGATGAAAAGTGCCAGCACTGAAAGCTGTTGCTAGCCAGCACCCTTCCTTGGAAGCGCTTTCACAGGCGCAGTAACACTGGGGCTTTGCGCTTCTCTACCCACCAAACGTCACGGTCCTTCTCTTTCCGTCTCCTAGACACGAGCTGAGAAATTGCAAACGTCGAGCAATTGCTCAGAGATGAAAAGTGCCAGCACTGAAAGCTGTTGCTAGCCAGCACCCTTCCTTGGAAGCGCTTTTGTAGGCCTAAGAACACTGGGGCTGTGGGCTTCTCTAGCCACCTCATCTTCTGCTCATCCTCTCGCGCACTCTAAAGAGAGCTCAGGTGAGAAATTGCAAACGTCGAGCAATTGCTCAGAGATGAAAAGTGCCAGCACTGAAAGCTGTTGCTAGCCAGCACCTTTCCTTGGAAGCGCTTTTGTAGGCCTAAGAACACTGGGGCTCTGGGCTTCTCTAGCCACCTAATCTTCTGCTCATCCTCTCGCGCACTCTAAAGAGAGCTCAGGTGAGAAATTGCAAACGTCGAGCAATTGCTCAGAGATGAAAAGTGCCAGCACTGAAAGCTGTTGCTAGCCAGCACCCTTCCTTGGAAGCGCTTTCACAGGCGCAGTAACACTGGGGCTTTGCGCTTCTCTACCCACCAAACGTCACGGTCACTATCTCTCCGTCTCGTAGACACGAGCTGAGAAATTGCAAACGTCGAGCAATTGCTCAGAGATGAAAAGTGCCAGCACTGAAAGCTGTTGCTAGCCAGCACCCTTCCTTGGAAGCGCTTTTGTAGGCCTAAGCACACTGGGGCTCTGGGCTTCTTTAGCCACCTCATCTTCTGCTCATCCTCTCGCGCACTCTAAATGGAGCTCAGGGGAGAAATTGCAAACGTCGAGCAATTGCTCAGAGATGAAAAGTGCCAGCACTGAAAGCTGTTGCTAGCCAGCACCCTTCCTTGGAAGCGCTTTTGTAGGCCTAAGAACAGTGGGGCTCTGGGCTTCTCTAGCCACCTAATCTTCTGCTCATCCTCTCGCGCACTCTAAAGAGAGCTCAGGTGAGAAATTGCAAACGTCGAGCAATTGCTCAGAGATGAAAAGTGCCAGCACTGAAAGCTGTTGCTAGCCAGCACCCTTCCTTGGAAGCGCTTTTGTAGGCCTAAGAACACTGGGGCTCTGGGCTTCTCTAGCCACCTCATCTTCTGCTCATCCTCTCGCGCACTCTAAAGAGAGCTCAGGTGAGAAATTGCAAACGTCGAGCAATTGCTCAGAGATGAAAAGTGCCAGCACTGAAAGCTCTTGCTAGCCAGCACCCTTCCTTGGAAGCGCTTTCACAGGCGCAGTAACACTGGGGCTTTGCGCTTCTCTAGCCACCAAACGTCACGGTCACTATCTCTCCGTCTCGTAGACACGAGCTGAGAAATTGCAAACGTCGAGCAATTGCTCAGAGATGAAAAGTGCCAGCACTGAAAGCTGTTGCTAGCCAGCACCCTTCCTTGGAAGCGCTTTTGTAGGCCTAAGAACAGTGGGGCTCTGGGCTTTTTTAGCCACCTCATCTTCTGCTCATCCTCTCGCGCACTCTAAATGGAGCTCAGGGGAGAAATTGCAAACGTCGAGCAATTGCTCAGAGATGAAAAGTGCCAGCACTGAAAGCTGTTGCTAGCCAGCACCCTTCCTTGGAAGCGCTTTTGTAGCCCTAAGCACACTGGGGCTCTGGGCTTCTCTAGCCACCTAATCTTCTGCTCATCCTCTCGCGCACTCTAAAGAGAGCTCAGGTGAGAAATTGCAAACGTCGAGCAATTGCTCAGAGATGAAAAGTGCCAGCACTGAAAGCTGTTGCTAGCCAGCACCCTTCCTTGGAAGCGCTTTCACAGGCGCAGTAACACTGGGGCTTTGCGCTTCTCTACCCACCAAACGTCACGGTCCTTCTCTTTCCGTCTCCTAGACACGAGCTGAGAAATTGCAAACGTCGATCAATTGCTCAGAGATGAAAAGTGCCAGCACTGAAAGCTGTTGCTAGCCAGCACCCTTCCTTGGAAGCGCTTTTGTAGGCCTAAGCACACTGGGGCTCTGGGCTTCTCTAGCCACCTCATCTTCTGCTCATCCTCTCGCGCACTCTAAAGAGAGCTCAGGTGAGAAATTGCAAACGTCGAGCAATTGCTCAGAGATGAAAAGTGCCAGCACTGAAAGCTGTTGCTAGCCAGCACCCTTCCTTGGAAGCGCTTTCACAGGCGCAGTAACACTGGGGCTTTGCGCTTCTCTACCCACCAAACGTCACGGTCCTTCTCTTTCCGTCTCCTAGACACGAGCTGAGAAATTGCAAACGTCGAGCAATTGCTCAGAGATGAAAAGTGCCAGCACTGAAAGCTGTTGCTAGCCAGCACCCTTCCTTGGAAGCGCTTTTGTAGGCCTAAGAACACTGGGGCTCTGGGCTTCTCTAGCCACCTCATCTTCTGCTCATCCTCTCGCGCACTCTAAAGAGAGCTCAGGTGAGAAATTGCAAACGTCGAGCAATTGCTCAGAGATGAAAAGTGCCAGCACTGAAAGCTGTTGCTAGCCAGCACCCTTCCTTGGAAGCGCTTTTGTAGGCCTAAGAACACTGGGGCTCTGGGCTTCTCTAGCCACCTAATCTTCTGCTCATCCTCTCGCGCACTCTAAAGAGAGCTCAGGTGAGAAATTGCAAACGTCGAGCAATTGCTCAGAGATGAAAAGTGCCAGCACTGAAAGCTCTTGCTAGCCAGCACCCTTCCTTGGAAGCGCTTTCACAGGCGCAGTAACACTGGGGCTTTGCGCTTCTCTACCCACCAAACGTCACGGTCACTATCTCTCCGTCTCGTAGACACGAGCTGAGAAATTGCAAACGTCGATCAATTGCTCAGAGATGAAAAGTGCCAGCACTGAAAGCTGTTGCTAGCCAGCACCCTTCCTTGGAAGCGCTTTTGTAGGCCTAAGCACACTGGGGCTCTGGGCTTCTTTAGCCACCTCATCTTCTGCTCATCCTCTCGCGCACTCTAAATGGAGCTCAGGGGAGAAATTGCAAACGTCGAGCAATTGCTCAGAGATGAAAAGTGCCAGCACTGAAAGCTGTTGCTAGCCAGCACCCTTCCTTGGAAGCGCTTTTGTAGGCCTAAGAACACTGGGGCTCTGGGCTTCTCTAGCCACCTAATCTTCTGCTCATCCTCTCGCGCACTCTAAAGAGAGCTCAGGTGAGAAATTGCAAACGTCGAGCAATTGCTCAGAGATGAAAAGTGCCAGCACTGAAAGCTGTTGCTAGCCAGCACCCTTCCTTGGAAGCGCTTTTGTAGGCCTAAGAAGACTGGGGCTCTGGGCTTCTCTAGCCACCTCATCTTCTGCTCATCCTCTCGCGCACTCTAAAGAGAGCTCAGGTGACAAATTGCAAACGTCGAGCAATTGCTCAGAGATGAAAAGTGCCAGCACTGAAAGCTGTTGCTAGCCAGCACCCTTCCTTGGAAGCGTTTTCACAGGCGCAGTAACACTGGGGCTTTGCGCTTCTCTAGCCACCAAACGTCACGGTCACTATCTCTCCGTCTCGTAGACACGAGCTGAGAAATTGCAAACGTCGATCAATTGCTCAGAGATGAAAAGTGCCAGCACTGAAAGCTGTTGCTAGCCAGCACCCTTCCTTGGAAGCGCTTTTGTAGGCCTAAGAACAGTGGGGCTCTGGGCTTTTTTAGCCACCTCATCTTCTGCTCATCCTCTCGCGCACTCTAAATGGAGCTCAGGGGAGAAATTGCAAACGTCGAGCAATTGCTCAGAGATGAAAAGTGCCAGCACTGAAAGCTGTTGCTAGCCAGCACCCTTCCTTGGAAGCGCTTTTGTAGCCCTAAGCACACTGGGGCTCTGGGCTTCTCTAGCCACCTAATCTTCTGCTCATCCTCTCGCGCACTCTAAAGAGAGCTCAGGTGAGAAATTGCAAACGTCGAGCAATTGCTCAGAGATGAAAAGTGCCAGCACTGAAAGCTGTTGCTAGCCAGCACCCTTCCTTGGAAGCGCTTTCACAGGCGCAGTAACACTGGGGCTTTGCGCTTCTCTACCCACCAAACGTCACGGTCCTTCTCTTTCCGTCTCCTAGACACGAGCTGAGAAATTGCAAACGTCGATCAATTGCTCAGAGATGAAAAGTGCCAGCACTGAAAGCTGTTGCTAGCCAGCACCCTTCCTTGGAAGCGCTTTTGTAGGCCTAAGCACACTGGGGCTCTGGGCTTCTCTAGCCACCTCATCTTCTGCTCATCCTCTCGCGCACTCTAAAGAGAGCTCAGGTGAGAAATTGCAAACGTCGAGCAATTGCTCAGAGATGAAAAGTGCCAGCACTGAAAGCTGTTGCTAGCCAGCACCCTTCCTTGGAAGCGCTTTTGTAGGCCTAAGAACAGTGGGGCTCTGGGCTTCTCTAGCCACCTAATATTCTGCTCATCCTCTCGCGCACTCTAAAGAGAGCTCAGGTGAGAAATTGCAAACGTCGATCAATTGCTCAGAGATGAAAAGTGCCAGCACTGGAAGCTGTTGCTAGCCAGCACCCTTCCTTGGAAGCGCTTTTGTAGGCCTAAGAACACTGGGGCTCTGGGCTTCTCTAGCCACCTAATCTTCTGCTCATCCTCTCGCGCACTCTAAAGAGAGCTCAGGTGAGAAATTGCAAACGTCCAGCAATTGCTCAGAGATGAAAAGTGCCAACACTGAAAGCTGTTGCTAGCCAGCACCCTTCCTTGGAAGCGCTTTCACAGGCGCAGTAACACTGGGGCTTTGCGCTTCTCTACCCACCAAACGTCACGGTCACTATCTCTCCGTCTCGTAGACACGAGCTGAGAAATTGCAAACGTCGAGCAATTGCTCAGAGATGAAAAGTGCCAGCACTGAAAGCTCTTGCTAGCCAGCACCCTTCCTTGGAAGCGCTTTTGTAGGCCTAAGAACACTGGGGCTCTGGGCTTCTTTAGCCACCTCATCTTCTGCTCATCCTCTCGCGCACTCTAAATGGAGCTCAGGTGAGAAATTGCAAACGTCGAGCAATTGCTCAGAGATGAAAAGTGCCAGCACTGAAAGCTGTTGCTAGCCAGCACCCTTCCTTGGAAGCGCTTTTGTAGGCCTAAGAACACTGGGGCTCTGGGCTTCTCTAGCCACCTCATCTTCTGCTCTTCCTCTCGCGCACTCTAAAGAGAGCTCAGGTGAGAAATTGCAAACGTTGAGCAATTGCTCAGAGATGAAAAGTGCCAGCACTGAAAGCTGTTGCTAGCCAGCACCCTTCCTTGGAAGCGCTTTTGTAGCCCTAAGCACACTGGGGCTCTGGGCTTCTCTAGCCACCTAATCTTCTGCTCATCCTCTCGCGCACTCTAAAGAGAGCTCAGGTGAGAAATTGCAAACGTCGAGCAATTGCTCAGAGATGAAAAGTGCCAGCACTGAAAGCTGTTGCTAGCCAGCACCCTTCCTTGGAAGCGCTTTTGTAGGCCTAAGAAGACTGGGGCTCTGGGCTTCTCTAGCCACCTCATCTTCTGCTCATCCTCTCGCGCACTCTAAAGAGAGCTCAGGTGAGAAATTGCAAACGTCGAGCAATTGCTCAGAGATGAAAAGTGCCAGCACTGAAAGCTGTTGCTAGCCAGCACCCTTCCTTGGAAGCGCTTTCACAGGCGCAGTAACACTGGGGCTTTGCGCTTCTCTAGCCACCAAACGTCACGGTCACTATCTCTCCGTCTCGTAGACACGAGCTGAGAAATTGCAAACGTCGAGCAATTGCTCAGAGATGAAAAGTGCCAGCACTGAAAGCTGTTGCTAGCCAGCACCCTTCCTTGGAAGCGCTTTTGTAGGCCTAAGAACAGTGGGGCTCTGGGCTTTTTTAGCCACCTCATCTTCTGCTCATCCTCTCGCGCACTCTAAAGAGAGCTCAGGTGAGAAATTGCAAACGTCGAGCAATTGCTCAGAGATGAAAAGTGCCAGCACTGAAAGCTGTTGCTAGCCAGCACCCTTCCTTGGAAGCGCTTTTGTAGCCCTAAGCACACTGGGGCTCTGGGCTTCTCTAGCCACCTAATCTTCTGCTCATCCTCTCGCGCACTCTAAAGAGAGCTCAGGTGAGAAATTGCAAACGTCGAGCAATTGCTCAGAGATGAAAAGTGCCAGCACTGAAAGCTCTTGCTAGCCAGCACCCTTCCTTGGAAGCGCTTTCACAGGCGCAGTAACACTGGGGCTTTGCGCTTCTCTACCCACCAAACGTCACGGTCCTTCTCTTTCCGTCTCCTAGACACGAGCTGAGAAATTGCAAACGTCGATCAATTGCTCAGAGATGAAAAGTGCCAGCACTGAAAGCTGTTGCTAGCCAGCACCCTTCCTTGGAAGCGCTTTTGTAGGCCTAAGAACACTGGGGCTCTGGGCTTCTCTAGCCACCTCATCTTCTGCTCATCCTCTCGCGCACTCTAAAGAGAGCTCAGGTGAGAAATTGCAAACGTCGAGCAATTGCTCAGAGATGAAAAGTGCCAGCACTGAAAGCTGTTGCTAGCCAGCACCCTTCCTTGGAAGCGCTTTCACAGGCGCAGTAACACTGGGGCTTTGCGCTTCTCTACCCACCAAACGTCACGGTCCTTCTCTTTCCGTCTCCTAGACACGAGCTGAGAAATTGCAAACGTCGAGCAATTGCTCAGAGATGAAAAGTGCCAGCACTGAAAGCTGTTGCTAGCCAGCACCCTTCCTTGGAAGCGCTTTTGTAGGCCTAAGAACACTGGGGCTCTGGGCTTCTCTAGCCACCTCATCTTCTGCTCATCCTCTCGCGCACTCTAAAGAGAGCTCAGGTGAGAAATTGCAAACGTCGAGCAATTGCTCAGAGATGAAAAGTGCCAGCACTGAAAGCTGTTGCTAGCCAGCACCCTTCCTTGGAAGCGCTTTTGTAGGCCTAAGAACACTGGGGCTCTGGGCTTCTCTAGCCACCTAATCTTCTGCTCATCCTCTCGCGCACTCTAAAGAGAGCTCAGGTGAGAAATTGCAAACGTCGAGCAATTGCTCAGAGATGAAAAGTGCCAGCACTGAAAGCTGTTGCTAGCCAGCACCCTTCCTTGGAAGCGCTTTCACAGGCGCAGTAACACTGGGGCTTTGCGCTTCTCTAGCCACCAAACGTCACGGTCACTATCTCTCCGTCTCGTAGACACGAGCTGAGAAATTGCAAACGTCGATCAATTGCTCAGAGATGAAAAGTGCCAGCACTGAAAGCTCTTGCTAGCCAGCACCCTTCCTTGGAAGCGCTTTTGTAGGCCTAAGAACACTGGGGCTCTGGGCTTCTCTAGCCACCTCATCTTCTGCTCATCCTCTCGCGCACTCTAAAGAGAGCTCAGGTGAGAAATTGCAAACGTCGAGCAATTGCTCAGAGATGAAAAGTGCCAGCACTGAAAGCTGTTGCTAGCCAGCACCCTTCCTTGGAAGCGCTTTTGTAGGCCTAAGAACAGTGGGGCTCTGGGCTTCTCTAGCCACCTAATCTTCTGCTCATCCTCTCGCGCACTCTAAAGAGAGCTCAGGTGAGAAATTGCAAACGTCGAGCAATTGCTCAGAGATGAAAAGTGCCAGCACTGAAAGCTGTTGCTAGCCAGCACCCTTCCTTGGAAGCGCTTTTGTAGGCCTAAGAAGACTGGGGCTCTGGGCTTCTCTAGCCACCTCATCTTCTGCTCATCCTCTCGCGCACTCTAAAGAGAGCTCAGGTGAGAAATTGCAAACGTCGAGCAATTGCTCAGAGATGAAAAGTGCCAGCACTGAAAGCTCTTGCTAGCCAGCACCCTTCCTTGGAAGCGCTTTCACAGGCGCAGTAACACTGGGGCTTTGCGCTTCTCTAGCCACCAAACGTCACGGTCACTATCTCTCCGTCTCGTAGACACGAGCTGAGAAATTGCAAACGTGGAGCAATTGCTCAGAGATGAAAAGTGCCAGCACTGAAAGCTGTTGCTAGCCAGCACCCTTCCTTGGAAGCGCTTTTGTAGGCCTAAGAACAGTGGGGCTCTGGGCTTTTTTAGCCACCTCATCTTCTGCTCATCCTCTCGCGCACTCTAAATGGAGCTCAGGGGAGAAATTGCAAACGTCGAGCAATTGCTCAGAGATGAAAAGTGCCAGCACTGAAAGCTGTTGCTAGCCAGCACCCTTCCTTGGAAGCGCTTTTGTAGCCCTAAGCACACTGGGGCTCTGGGCTTCTCTAGCCACCTAATCTTCTGCTCATCCTCTCGCGCACTCTAAAGAGAGCTCAGGTGAGAAATTGCAAACGTCGAGCAATTGCTCAGAGATGAAAAGTGCCAGCACTGAAAGCTGTTGCTAGCCAGCACCCTTCCTTGGAAGCGCTTTCACAGGCGCAGTAACACTGGGGCTTTGCGCTTCTCTACCCACCAAACGTCACGGTCCTTCTCTTTCCGTCTCCTAGACACGAGCTGAGAAATTGCAAACGTCGATCAATTGCTCAGAGATGAAAAGTGCCAGCACTGAAAGCTGTTGCTAGCCAGCACCCTTCCTTGGAAGCGCTTTTGTAGGCCTAAGCACACTGGGGCTCTGGGCTTCTCTAGCCACCTCATCTTCTGCTCATCCTCTCGCGCACTCTAAAGAGAGCTCAGGTGAGAAATTGCAAACGTCCAGCAATTGCTCAGAGATGAAAAGTGCCAGCACTGAAAGCTGTTGCTAGCCAGCACCCTTCCTTGGAAGCGCTTTCACAGGCGCAGTAACACTGGGGCTTTGCGCTTCTCTACCCACCAAACGTCACGGTCCTTCTCTTTCCGTCTCCTAGACACGAGCTGAGAAATTGCAAACGTCGAGCAATTGCTCAGAGATGAAAAGTGCCACCACTGAAAGCTGTTGCTAGCCAGCACCCTTCCTTGGAAGCGCTTTTGTAGGCCTAAGCACACTGGGGCTCTGGGCTTCTCTAGCCACCTCATCTTCTGCTCATCCTCTCGCGCACTCTAAAGAGAGCTCAGGTGAGAAATTGCAAACGTCGAGCAATTGCTCAGAGATGAAAAGTGCCAGCACTGAAAGCTGTTGCTAGCCAGCACCCTTCCTTGGAAGCGCTTTCACAGGCGCAGTAACACTGGGGCTTTGCGCTTCTCTACCCACCAAACGTCACGGTCCTTCTCTTTCCGTCTCGTAGACACGAGCTGAGAAATTGCAAACGTCGAGCAATTGCTCAGAGATGAAAAGTGCCAGCACTGAAAGCTGTTGCTAGCCAGCACCCTTCCTTGGAAGCGCTTTTGTAGGCCTAAGAACACTGGGGCTCTGGGCTTCTCTAGCCACCTAATCTTCTGCTCATCCTCTCGCGCACTCTAAAGAGAGCTCAGGTGAGAAATTGCAAACGTCGAGCAATTGCTCAGAGATGAAAAGTGCCAGCACTGAAAGCTGTTGCTAGCCAGCACCCTTCCTTGGAAGCGCTTTTGTAGGCCTAAGAAGACTGGGGCACTGGGCTTCTCTAGCCACCTAATCTTCTGCTCATCCTCTCGCGCACTCTAAAGAGAGCTCAGGTGAGAAATTGCAAACGTCGAGCAATTGCTCAGAGATGAAAAGTGCCAGCACTGAAAGCTGTTGCTAGCCAGCACCCTTCCTTGGAAGCGTTTTCACAGGCGCAGTAACACTGGGGCTTTGCGCTTCTCTACCCACCAAACGTCACGGTCACTATCTCTCCGTCTCGTAGACACGAGCTGAGAAATTGCAAACGTCGAGCAATTGCTCAGAGATGAAAAGTGCCAGCACTGAAAGCTGTTGCTAGCCAGCACCCTTCCTTGGAAGCGCTTTTGTAGGCCTAATCACACTGGGGCTCTGGGCTTCTTTAGCCACCTCATCTTCTGCTCATCCTCTCGCGCACTCTAAATGGAGCTCAGGGGAGAAATTGCAAACGTCGAGCAATTGCTCAGAGATGAAAAGTGCCAGCACTGAAAGCTGTTGCTAGCCAGCACCCTTCCTTGGAAGCGCTTTTGTAGGCCTAAGAACACTGGGGCTCTGGGCTTCTCTAGCCACCTAATCTTCTGCTCATCCTCTCGCGCACTCTAAAGAGAGCTCAGGTGAGAAATTGCAAACGTCGAGCAATTGCTCAGAGATGAAAAGTGCCAGCACTGAAAGCTGTTGCTAGCCAGCACCCTTCCTTGGAAGCGCTTTCACAGGCGCAGTAACACTGGGGCTTTGCGCTTCTCTACCCACCAAACGTCACGGTCCTTCTCTTTCCGTCTCGTAGACACGAGCTGAGAAATTGCAAACGTCGATCAATTGCTCAGAGATGAAAAGTGCCAGCACTGAAAGCTGTTGCTAGCCAGCACCCTTCCTTGGAAGCGCTTTTGTAGGCCTAAGCACACTGGGGCTCTGGGCTTCTCTAGCCACCTCATCTTCTGCTCATCCTCTCGCGCACTCTAAAGAGAGCTCAGGTGAGAAATTGCAAACGTCGAGCAATTGCTCAGAGATGAAAAGTGCCAGCACTGAAAGCTGTTGCTAGCCAGCACCCTTCCTTGGAAGCGCTTTCACAGGCGCAGTAACACTGGGGCTTTGCGCTTCTCTACCCACCAAACGTCACGGTCCTTCTCTTTCCGTCTCGTAGACACGAGCTGAGAAATTGCAAACGTCGAGCAATTGCTCAGAGATGAAAAGTGCCAGCACTGAAAGCTGTTGCTAGCCAGCACCCTTCCTTGGAAGCGCTTTTGTAGGCCTAAGAACACTGGGGCTCTGGGCTTCTCTAGCCACCTAATATTCTGCTCATCCTCTCGCGCACTCTAAAGAGAGCTCAGGTGAGAAATTGCAAACGTCGATCAATTGCTCAGAGATGAAAAGTGCCAGCACTGGAAGCTGTTGCTAGCCAGCACCCTTCCTTGGAAGCGCTTTTGTAGGCCTAAGAACACTGGGGCTCTGGGCTTCTCTAGCCACCTAATCTTCTGCTCATCCTCTCGCGCACTCTAAAGAGAGCTCAGGTGAGAAATTGCAAACGTCCAGCAATTGCTCAGAGATGAAAAGTGCCAACACTGAAAGCTGTTGCTAGCCAGCACCCTTCCTTGGAAGCGCTTTCACAGGCGCAGTAACACTGGGGCTTTGCGCTTCTCTACCCACCAAACGTCACGGTCACTATCTCTCCGTCTCGTAGACACGAGCTGAGAAATTGCAAACGTCGAGCAATTGCTCAGAGATGAAAAGTGCCAGCACTGAAAGCTCTTGCTAGCCAGCACCCTTCCTTGGAAGCGCTTTTGTAGGCCTAAGAACACTGGGGCTCTGGGCTTCTTTAGCCACCTCATCTTCTGCTCATCCTCTCGCGCACTCTAAATGGAGCTCAGGTGAGAAATTGCAAACGTCGAGCAATTGCTCAGAGATGAAAAGTGCCAGCACTGAAAGCTGTTGCTAGCCAGCACCCTTCCTTGGAAGCGCTTTTGTAGGCCTAAGAACACTGGGGCTCTGGGCTTCTCTAGCCACCTAATCTTCTGCTCATCCTCTCGCGCACTCTAAAGAGAGCTCAGGTGAGAAATTGCAAACGTCGAGCAATTGCTCAGAGATGAAAAGTGCCAGCACTGAAAGCTCTTGCTAGCCAGCACCCTTCCTTGGAAGCGCTTTCACAGGCGCAGTAACACTGGGGCTTTGCGCTTCTCTACCCACCAAACGTCACGGTCCTTCTCTTTCCGTCTCGTAGACACGAGCTGAGAAATTGCAAACGTCGAGCAATTGCTCAGAGATGAAAAGTGCCAGCACTGAAAGCTGTTGCTAGCCAGCACCCTTCCTTGGAAGCGCTTTTGTAGGCCTAAGAACACTGGGGCTCTGGGCTTCTCTAGCCACCTCATCTTCTGCTCTTCCTCTCGCGCACTCTAAAGAGAGCTCAGGGGAGAAATTGCAAACGTCGAGCAATTGCTCAGAGATGAAAAGTGCCAGCACTGGAAGCTGTTGCTAGCCAGCACCCTTCCTTGGAAGCGCTTTTGTAGGCCTAAGAACACGGGGGCTCTGGGCTTCTCTAGCCACCTCATCTTCTGCTCATCCTCTCGCGCACTCTAAAGAGAGCTCAGGTGAGAAATTGCAAACGTCCAGCAATTGCTCAGAGATGAAAAGTGCCAACACTGAAAGCTGTTGCTAGCCAGCACCCTTCCTTGGAAGCGCTTTCACAGGCGCAGTAACACTGGGGCTTTGCGCTTCTCTACCCACCAAACGTCACGGTCACTATCTCTCCGTCTCGTAGACACGAGCTGAGAAATTGCAAACGTCGAGCAATTGCTCAGAGATGAAAAGTGCCAGCACTGAAAGCTCTTGCTAGCCAGCACCCTTCCTTGGAAGCGCTTTTGTAGGCCTAAGAACACTGGGGCTCTGGGCTTCTTTAGCCACCTCATCTTCTGCTCATCCTCTCGCGCACTCTAAATGGAGCTCAGGGGAGAAATTGCAAACGTCGAGCAATTGCTCAGAGATGAAAAGTGCCAGCACTGAAAGCTGTTGCTAGCCAGCACCCTTCCTTGGAAGCGCTTTTGTAGGCCTAAGAACACTGGGGCTATGGGCTTCTCTAGCCACCTCATCTTCTGCTCATCCTCTCGCGCACTCTAAAGAGAGCTCAGGTGAGAAATTGCAAACGTCGAGCAATTGCTCAGAGATGAAAAGTGCCAGCACTGAAAGCTGTTGCTAGCCAGCACCCTTCCTTGGAAGCGCTTTCACAGGCGCAGTAACACTGGGGCTTTGCGCTTCTCTACCCACCAAACGTCACGGTCCTTCTCTTTCCGTCTCGTAGACACGAGCTGAGAAATTGCAAACGTCGAGCAATTGCTCAGAGATGAAAAGTGCCAGCACTGAAAGCTGTTGCTAGCCAGCACCCTTCCTTGGAAGCGCTTTTGTAGGCCTAAGAACACTGGGGCTCTGGGCTTCTCTAGCCACCTCATCTTCTGCTCTTCCTCTCGCGCACTCTAAAGAGAGCTCAGGTGAGAAATTGCAAACGTTGAGCAATTGCTCAGAGATGAAAAGTGCCAGCACTGAAAGCTGTTGCTAGCCAGCACCCTTCCTTGGAAGCGCTTTTGTAGCCCTAAGCACACTGGGGCTCTGGGCTTCTCTAGCCACCTAATCTTCTGCTCATCCTCTCGCGCACTCTAAAGAGAGCTCAGGTGACAAATTGCAAACGTCGAGCAATTGCTCAGAGATGAAAAGTGCCAGCACTGAAAGTTGTTGCTAGCCAGCACCCTTCCTTGGAAGCGCTTTCACAGGCGCAGTAACACTGGGGCTTTGCGCTTCTCTACCCACCAAACGTCACTGTCATTCTCTTTCCGTCTCGTAGACACGAGCTGAGAAATTGCAAACGTCGAGCAATTGCTCAGAGATGAAAAGTGCCAGCACTGAAAGCTGTTGCTAGCCAGCACCCTTCCTTGGAAGCGCTTTTGTAGGCCTAAGAACACTGGGGCTCTGGGCTTCTCTAGCCACCTCATCTTCTGCTCATCCTCTCGCGCACTCTAAAGAGAGCTCAGGTGAGAAATTGCAAACGTCGAGCAATTGCTCAGAGATGAAAAGTGCCAGCACTGAAAGCTGTTGCTAGCCAGCACCCTTCCTTGGAAGCGCTTTTGTAGCCCTAAGCACACTGGGGCTCTGGGCTTCTCTAGCCACCTAATCTTCTGCTCATCCTCTCGCGCACTCTAAAGAGAGCTCAGGTGACAAATTGCAAACGTCGAGCAATTGCTCAGAGATGAAAAGTGCCAGCACTGAAAGTTGTTGCTAGCCAGCACCCTTCCTTGGAAGCGCTTTCACAGGCGCAGTAACACTGGGGCTTTGCGCTTCTCTACCCACCAAACGTCACTGTCATTCTCTTTCCGTCTCGTAGACACGAGCTGAGAAATTGCAAACGTCGATCAATTGCTCAGAGATGAAAAGTGCCAGCACTGAAAGCTGTTGCTAGCCAGCACCCTTCCTTGGAAGCGCTTTTGTAGGCCTAAGCACACTGGGGCTCTGGGCTTCTCTAGCCACCTCATCTTCTGCTCATCCTCTCGCGCACTCTAAAGAGAGCTCAGGTGAGAAATTGCAAACGTCGAGCAATTGCTCAGAGATGAAAAGTGCCAGCACTGAAAGCTGTTGCTAGCCAGCACCCTTCCTTGGAAGCGCTTTCACAGGCGCAGTAACACTGGGGCTTTGCGCTTCTCTACCCACCAAACGTCACGGTCCTTCTCTTTCCGTCTCGTAGACACGAGCTGAGAAATTGCAAACGTCGAGCAATTGCTCAGAGATGAAAAGTGCCAGCACTGAAAGCTGTTGCTAGCCAGCACCCTTCCTTGGAAGCGCTTTTGTAGGCCTAAGAACACTGGGGCTCTGGGCTTCTCTAGCCACCTAATATTCTGCTCATCCTCTCGCGCACTCTAAAGAGAGCTCAGGTGAGAAATTGCAAACGTCGATCAATTGCTCAGAGATGAAAAGTGCCAGCACTGGAAGCTGTTGCTAGCCAGCACCCTTCCTTGGAAGCGCTTTTGTAGGCCTAAGAACACTGGGGCTCTGGGCTTCTCTAGCCACCTCATCTTCTGCTCATCCTCTCGCGCACTCTAAAGAGAGCTCAGGGGAGAAATTGCAAACGTCCAGCAATTGCTCAGAGATGAAAAGTGCCAGCACTGAAAGCTGTTGCTAGCCAGCACCCTTCCTTGGAAGCGCTTCACAGGCGCAGTAACACTGGGGCTTTGCGCTTCTCTACCCACCAAACGTCACGGTCACTATCTCTCCGTCTCGTAGACACGAGCTGAGAAATTGCAAACGTCGAGCAATTGCTCAGAGATGAAAAGTGCCAGCACTGAAAGCTGTTGCTAGCCAGCACCCTTCCTTGGAAGCGCTTTTGTAGGCCTAAGAACACTGGGGCTCTGGGCTTCTCTAGCCACCTAATCTTCTGCTCATCCTCTCGCGCACTCTAAAGAGAGCTCAGGTGAGAAATTGCAAACGTCGAGCAATTGCTCAGAGATGAAAAGTGCCAGCACTGAAAGCTGTTGCTAGCCAGCACCCTTCCTTGGAAGCGCTTTCACAGGCGCAGTAACACTGGGGCTTTGCGCTTCTCTAGCCACCAAACGTCACGGTCCTTCTCTTTCCGTCTCGTAGACACGAGCTGAGAAATTGCAAACGTCGAGCAATTGCTCAGAGATGAAAAGTGCCAGCACTGAAAGCTGTTGCTAGCCAGCACCCTTCCTTGGAAGCGCTTTTGTAGGCCTAAGAACACTGGGGCTCTGGGCTTCTCTAGCCACCTCATCTTCTGCTCTTCCTCTCGCGCACTCTAAAGAGAGCTCAGGTGAGAAATTGCAAACGTTGAGCAATTGCTCAGAGATGAAAAGTGCCAGCACTGAAAGCTGTTGCTAGCCAGCACCCTTCCTTGGAAGCGCTTTTGTAGCCCTAAGCACACTGGGGCTCTGGGCTTCTCTAGCCACCTAATCTTCTGCTCATCCTCTCGCGCACTCTAAAGAGAGCTCAGGTGACAAATTGCAAACGTCGAGCAATTGCTCAGAGATGAAAAGTGCCAGCACTGAAAGTTGTTGCTAGCCAGCACCCTTCCTTGGAAGCGCTTTCACAGGCGCAGTAACACTGGGGCTTTGCGCTTCTCTACCCACCAAACGTCGCTGTCATTCTCTTTCCGTCTCGTAGACACGAGCTGAGAAATTGCAAACGTCGAGCAATTGCTCAGAGATGAAAAGTGCCAGCACTGAAAGCTGTTGCTAGCCAGCACCCTTCCTTGGAAGCGCTTTTGTAGGCCTAAGAACACTGGGGCTCTGGGCTTCTCTAGCCACCTAATCTTCTGCTCATCCTCTCGCGCACTCTAAAGAGAGCTCAGGTGAGAAATTGCAAACGTCGAGCAATTGCTCAGAGATGAAAAGTGCCAGCACTGAAAGCTGTTGCTAGCCAGCACCCTTCCTTGGAAGCGCTTTTGTAGGCCTAAGAACACTGGGGCTCTGGGCTTCTCTAGCCACCTCATCTTCTGCTCATCCTCTCGCGCACTCTAAAGAGAGCTCAGGTGAGAAATTGCAAACGTCGAGCAATTGCTCAGAGATGAAAAGTGCCAACACTGAAAGCTGTTGCTAGCCAGCACCCTTCCTTGGAAGCGCTTTCACAGGCGCAGCAACACTGGGGCTTTGCGCTTCTCTAGCCACCAAACGTCACGGTCATTCTCTTTCCGTCTCGTAGACACGAGCTGAGAAATTGCAAACGTCGAGCAATTGCTCAGAGATGAAAAGTGCCAGCACTGAAAGCTGTTGCTAGCCAGCACCCTTCCTTGGAAGCGCTTTTGTAGGCTTAAGCACACTGGGGCTCTGGGATTCTCTAGCCACCTCATCTTCTGCTCATCCTCTCGCGCACTCTAAAGAGAGCTCAGGTGAGAAATTGCAAACGTCCAGCAATTGCTCAGAGATGAAAAGTGCCAGCACTGAAAGCTGTTGCTAGCCAGCACCCTTCCTTGGAAGCGCTTTTGTAGGCCTAAGAACACTGGGGCTCTGGGATTCTCTAGCCACCTCATCTTCTGCTCATCCTCTCGCGCACTCTAAAGAGAGCTCAGGTGAGAAATTGCAAACGTCGAGCAATTGCTCAGAGATGAAAAGTGCCAGCACTGAAAGCTGTTGCTAGCCAGCACCCTTCCTTGGAAGCGCTTTCACAGGCGCAGCAACACTGGGGCTTTGCGCTTCTCTAGCCACCAAACGTCACGGTCATTCTCTTTCCGTCTCGTAGACACGAGCTGAGAAATTGCAAACGTCGAGCAATTGCTCAGAGATGAAAAGTGCCAACACTGAAAGCTGTTGCTAGCCAGCCCCCTTCCTTGGAAGCGCTTTCACAGGCGCAGCAACACTGGGGCTTTGCGCTTCTCTAGCCACCAAACGTCACGGTCATTCTCTTTCCGTCTCGTAGACACGAGCTGAGAAATTGCAAACGTCGAGCAATTGCTCAGAGATGAAAAGTGCCAGCACTGAAAGCTGTTGCTAGCCAGCACCCTTCCTTGGAAGCGCTTTTGTAGGCCTAAGAACACTGGGGCTCTGGGCTTCTCTAGCCACCTCATCTTCTGCTCATCCTCTCGCGCACTCTAAAGAGAGCTCAGGTGAGAAATTGCAAACGTCCAGCAATTGCTCAGAGATGAAAAGTGCCAGCACTGAAAGCTCTTGCTAGCCAGCACCCTTCCTTGGAAGCGCTTTCACAGGCGCAGCAACACTGGGGCTTTGCGCTTCTCTAGCCACCAAACGTCACGGTCCTTCTCTTTCCGTCTCGTAGACACGAGCTGAGAAATTGCAAACGTCGATCAATTGCTCAGAGATGAAAAGTGCCAGCACTAAAAGCTCTTGCTAGACAGCACCCTTCCTTGGAAGCGCTTTTGTAGGCCTAAGAACACTGGGGCTCTGGGCTTCTTTAGCCACCTCATCTTCTGCTCATCCTCTCGCGCACTCTGAAGAGAGCTCAGGTGAGAAATTGCAAACGTCGAGCAATTGCTCAGAGATGAAAAGTGCCAGCACTGAAAGCTGTTGCTAGCCAGCACCCTTCCTTGGAAGCGCTTTCACAGGCGCAGTAACACTGGGGCTTTGCGCTTCTCTACCCACCAAACGTCACGGTCACTATCTCTCCGTCTCATAGACACGAGCTGAGAAATTGCAAACGTCGATCAATTGCTCAGAGAGGAAAAGTGCCAGCACTGAAAGCTCTTGCTACCCAGCACCCTTCCTTGGAAGCGCTTTTGTAGGCCTAAGCACACTGGGGCTCTGGGCTTCTTTAGCCACCTAATCTTCTGCTCATCCTCTCGCGCACTCTGAAGAGAGCTCAGGTGAGAAATTGCAAACGTCGAGCAATTGCTCAGAGATGAAAAGTGCCAGCACTGAAAGCTGTTGCTAGCCAGCACCCTTCCTTGGAAGCGCTTTCACAGGCGCAGTAACACTGGGGCTTTGTGCTTCTCTAGCCACCAAACGTCACGGTCACTCTCTCTCCGTCTCGTAGACACGAGCTGAGAAATTGCAAACGTCGAGCAATTGCTCAGAGATGAAAAGTGCCAGCACTGAAAGCTGTTGCTAGCCAGCACCCTTCCTTGGAAGCGCTTTTGTAGGCCTAAGAACACTGGGGCTCTGGGCTTCTCTAGCCACCTCATCTTCTGCTCATCCTCTCGCGCACTCTAAAGAGAGCTCAGGGGAGAAATTGCAAACGTCGAGCAATTGCTCAGAGATGAAAAGTGCCAGCACTGAAAGCTGTTGCTAGCCAGCACCCTTCCTTGGAAGCGCTTTCACAGGCGCAGCAACACTGGGGCTTTGTGCTTCTCTAGCCACCAAACGTCACGGTCACTCTCTCTCCGTCTCGTAGACACGAGCTGAGAAATTGCAAACGTCGAGCAATTGCTCAGAGATGAAAAGTGCCAGCACTGAAAGCTGTTGCTAGCCAGCACCCTTCCTTGGAAGCGCTTTTGTAGGCCTAAGAACACTGGGGCTCTGGGCTTCTCTAGCCACCTCATCTTCTGCTCATCCTCTCGCGCACTCTAAAGAGAGCTCAGGGGAGAAATTGCAAACGTCGAGCAATTGCTCAGAGATGAAAAGTGCCAGCACTGAAAGCTGTTGCTAGCCAGCACCCTTCCTTGGAAGCGCTTTCACAGGCGCAGCAACACTGGGGCTTTGCGCTTCTCTAGCCACCAAACGTCACGGTCCTTCTCTTTCCGTCTCGTAGACATGAGCTGAGAAATTGCAAACGTCGAGCAATTGCTCAGAGATGAAAAGTGCCAGCACTGAAAGCTGTTGCTAGCCAGCACCCTTCCTTGGAAGCGCTTTTGTAGGCCTAAGAACACTGGGGCTCTGGGCTTCTCTAGCCACCTCATCTTCTGCTCATCCTCTCGCGCACTCTAAAGAGAGCTCAGGTGAGAAATTGCAAACGTCGAGCAATTGCTCAGAGATGAAAAGTGCCAGCACTGAAAGCTGTTGCTAGCCAGCACCCTTCCTTGGAAGCGCTTTCACAGGCGCAGCAACACTGGGGCTTTGCGCTTCTCTAGCCACCAAACGTCACGGTCCTTCTCTTTCCGTCTCGTAGACACGAGCTGAGAAATTGCAAACGTCGAGCAATTGCTCAGAGATGAAAAGTGCCAGCACTGGAAGCTGTTGCTAGCCAGCACCCTTCCTTGGAAGCACTTTTGTAGCCCTTAGAACACTGGGGCTCTCGGCTTCTCTAGCCACCTCATCTTCTGCTCATCCTCTCGCGCACTCTAAAGAGAGCTCAGGTGAGAAATTGCAAACGTCGAGCAATTGCTCAGAGATGAAAAGTGCCAGCACTGAAAGCTGTTGCTAGCCAGCACCCTTCCTTGGAAGCGCTTTCACAGGCGCAGTAACACTGGGGCTTTGTGCTTCTCTACCCACCAAACGTCACGGTCACTATCTCTCCGTCTCGTAGACACGAGCTGAGAAATTGCAAACGTCGAGCAATTGCTCAGAGAGGAAAAGTGCCAGCATTGAAAGCTCTTGCTAGCCAGCACCCTTCCTTGGAAGCGCTTTTGTAGGCCTAAGAAGACTGGGGCTCTGGGCTTCTCTAGCCACCTCATCTTCTGCTCATCCTCTCGCGCACTCTGAAGAGAGCTCAGGGGAGAAATTGCAAACGTCGAGCAATTGCTCAGAGATGAAAAGTGCCAGCACTGAAAGCTCTTGCTAGCCAGCACCCTTCCTTGGAAGCGCTTTCACAGGCGCAGTAACACTGGGGCTTTGCGCTTCTCTACCCACCAAACGTCACGGTCACTATCTCTCCGTCTCGTAGACACGAGCTGAGAAATTGCAAACGTCGAGCAATTGCTCAGAGATGAAAAGTGCCAGCACTGAAAGCTGTTGCTAGCCAGCACCCTTCCTTGGAAGCGCTTTTGTAGGCCTAAGAACACTGGGGCTCTGGGCTTCTCTAGCCACCTCATCTTCTGCTCATCCTCTCGCGCACTCTAAAGAGAGCTCAGGTGACAAATTGCAAACGTCCAGCAATTGCTCAGAGATGAAAAGTGTCAGCACTGAAAGCTGTTGCTAGCCAGCACCCTTCCTTGGAAGCGCTTTCACAGGCGCAGCAACACTGGGGCTTTGCGCTTCTCTAGCCACCAAACGTCACGGTCCTTCTCTTTCTCTCTCGTAGACACGAGCTGAGAAATTGCAAACGTCGAGCAATTGCTCAGAGATGAAAAGTGCCAGCACTGAAAGCTGTTGCTAGCCAGCACCCTTCCTTGGAAGCGCTTTTGTAGCCCTTAGAACACTGGGGCTCTGGGCTTCTCTAGCCACCTCATCTTCTGCTCATCCTCTCGCGCACTCTAAAGAGAGCTCAGGTGAGAAATTGCAAACGTCGAGCAATTGCTCAGAGATGAAAAGTGCCAGCACTGAAAGCTGTTGCTAGCCAGCACCCTTCCTTGGAAGCGCTTTCACAGGCGCAGTAACACTGGGGCTTTGCGCTTCTCTAGCCACCAAACGTCACGGTCATTCTCTTTCCGTCTCGTAGACACGAGCTGAGAAATTGCAAACGTCGAGCAATTGCTCAGAGATGAAAAGTGCCAGCACTGAAAGCTGTTGCTAGCCAGCACCCTTCCTTGGAAGCGCTTTTGTAGCCCTAAGAACACTGGGGCTCTGGGCTTCTCTAGCCACCTCATCTTCTGCTCATCCTCTCGCGCACTCTAAAGAGAGCTCAGGTGAGAAATTGCAAACGTCGAGCAATTGCTCAGAGATGAAAAGTGCCAGCACTGAAAGCTGTTGCTAGCCAGCACCCTTCCTTGGAAGCGCTTTCACAGGCGCTGTAACACTGGGGCTTTGCGCTTCTCTAGCCACCAAACGTCACGGTCCTTCTCTTTCCGTCTCGTAGACACGAGCTGAGAAATTGCAAACGTCGAGCAATTGCTCAGAGATGAAAAGTGCCAGCACTGAAAGCTGTTGCTAGCCAGCACCCTTCCTTGGAAGCGCTTTTGTAGGCCTAAGAACACTGGGGCTCTGGGCTTCTCTAGCCACCTCATCTTCTGCTCATCCTCTCGCGCACTCTAAAGAGAATTCAGATGAGAAATTGCAAACGTCGAGCAATTGCTCAGAGATGAAAAGTGCCAGCACTGAAAGCTCTTGCTAGCCAGCACCCTTCCTTGGAAGCGCTTTCACAGGTGCAGCAACACTGGGGCTTTGCGCTTCTCTAGCCACCAAACGTCACGGTCCTTCTCTTTCCGTCTCGTAGACACGAGCTGAGAAATTGCAAACGTTGAGCAATTGCTCAGAGATGAAAAGTGCCAGCACTGAAAGCTGTTGCTAGCCAGCACCCTTCCTTGGAAGCGCTTTTGTAGGCCTAAGAAGACTGGGGCTCTGGGCTTCTCTAGCCACCTCATCTTCTGCTCATCCTCTCGCGCACTCTAAAGAGAGCTCAGGTGAGAAATTGCAAACGTCGAGCAATTGCTCAGAGATGAAAAGTGCCACCACTGAAAGCTCTTGCTAGCCAGCACCCTTCCTTGGAAGCGCTTTCACAGGCACAGTAACACTGGGGCTTTGCGCTTCTCTACCCACCAAAAGTCACTGTCATTCTCTTTCCGTCTCGTAGACACGAGCTGAGAAATTGCAAACGTCGAGCAATTGCTCAGAGATGAAAAGTGCCAGCACTGAAAGCTGTTGCTAGCCAGCACCCTTCCTTGGAAGCGCTTTTGTAGGCCTAAGCACACTGGGGCTCTGGGCTTCTCTAGCCACCTCATCTTCTGCTCATCCTCTCGCGCACTCTAAAGAGAGCTCAGGTGAGAAATTGCAAACGTCGAGCAATTGCTCAGAGATGAAAAGTGCCAGCACTGAAAGCTGTTGCTAGCCAGCACCCTTCCTTGGAAGCGCTTTTGTAGGCCTAAGAACACTGGGGCTCTGGGCTTCTCTAGCCACCTAATCTTCTGCTCATCCTCTCGCGCACTCTAAAGAGAGCTCAGGTGAGAAATTGCAAACGTCCAGCAATTGCTCAGAGATGAAAAGTGCCAGCACTGAAAGCTGTTGCTAGCCAGCACCCTTCCTTGGAAGCGCTTTCACAGGCGCTGTAACACTGGGGCTTTGCGCTTCTCTACCCACCAAAAGTCACGGTCACTATCTCTCCGTCTCGTAGACACGAGCTGAGAAATTGCAAACGTCGAGCAATTGCTCAGAGAGGAAAAGTGCCAGCACTGAAAGCTGTTGCTAGCCAGCACCCTTCCTTGGAAGCGCTTTTGTAGGCCTAAGAACACTGGGGCTCTCGGCTTCTTTAGCCACCTCATCTTCTGCTCATCCTCTCGCGCACTCTGAAGAGAGCTCAGGTGAGAAATTGCAAACGTCGAGCAATTGCTCAGAGATGAAAAGTGCCAGCACTGAAAGCTGTTGCTAGCCAGCACCCTTCCTTGGAAGCGCTTTCACAGGCGCAGCAACACTGGGGCTTTGTGCTTCTCTACCCACCAAACGTCACGGTCATTATCTCTTCGTCTCGTAGACACGAGCTGAGAAATTGCAAACGTCGAGCAATTGCTCAGAGATGAAAAGTGCCAGCACTGAAAGCTCTTGCTAGCCAGCACCCTTCCTTGGAAGCGCTTTTGTAGGCCTAAGAACACTGGGGCTCTGGGCTTCTCTAGCCACCTCATCTTCTGCTCATCCTCTCGCGCACTCTAAAGAGAGCTCAGGTGAGAAATTGCAAACGTCGAGCAATTGCTCAGAGATGAAAAGTGCCAGCACTGAAAGCTGTTGCTAGCCAGCACCCTTCCTTGGAAGCGCTTTTGTAGGCCTAAGAACACTGGGGCTCTGGGCTTCTCTAGCCACCTAATCTTCTGCTCATCCTCTCGCGCACTCTAAAGAGAGCTCAGGTGAGAAATTGCAAACGTCCAGCAATTGCTCAGAGATGAAAAGTGCCAGCACTGAAAGCTGTTGCTAGCCAGCACCCTTCCTTGGAAGCGCTTTCACAGGCGCTGTAACACTGGGGCTTTGCGCTTCTCTACCCACCAAAAGTCACGGTCACTATCTCTCCGTCTCGTAGACACGAGCTGAGAAATTGCAAACGTCGAGCAATTACTCAGAGAGGAAAAGTGCCAGCACTGAAAGCTGTTGCTAGCCAGCACCCTTCCTTGGAAGCGCTTTTGTAGGCCTAAGAACACTGGGGCTCTGGGCTTCTTTAGCCACCTCATCTTCTGCTCATCCTCTCGCGCACTCTGAAGAGAGCTCAGGGGAGAAATTGCAAACGTCGAGCAATTGCTCAGAGATGAAAAGTGCCAGCACTGAAAGCTGTTGCTAGCCAGCACCCTTCCTTGGAAGCGCTTTCACAGGCGCAGCAACACTGGGGCTTTGTGCTTCTCTACCCACCAAACGTCACGGTCATTATCTCTTCGTCTCGTAGACACGAGCTGAGAAATTGCAAACGTCGAGCAATTGCTCAGAGATGAAAAGTGCCAGCACTGAAAGCTCTTGCTAGCCAGCACCCTTCCTTGGAAGCGCTTTTGTAGCCCTTAGAACACTGGGGCTCTGGGCTTCTCTAGCCACCTCATCTTCTGCTCATCCTCTCGCGCACTCTAAAGAGAGCTCAGGTGAGAAATTGCAAACGTCGAGCAATTGCTCAGAGATGAAAAGTGCCAGCACTGAAAGCTGTTGCTAGCCAGCACCCTTCCTTGGAAGCGCTTTTGTAGGCCTAAGAACACTGGGGCTCTGGGCTTCTCTAGCCACCTCATCTTCTGCTCATCCTCTCGCGCACTCTAAAGAGAGCTCAGGTGAGAAATTGCAAACGTCGAGCAATTGCTCAGAGATGAAAAGTGCCAGCACTGAAAGCTGTTGCTAGCCAGCACCCTTCCTTGGAAGCGCTTTCACAGGCGCAGCAACACTGGGGCTTTGCGCTTCTCTAGCCACCAAACGTCACGGTCCTTCTCTTTCCGTCTCGTAGACACGAGCTGAGAAATTGCAAACGTCGAGCAATTGCTCAGAGATGAAAAGTGCCAGCACTGAAAGCTGTTGCTAGCCAGCACCCTTCCTTGGAAGCGCTTTTGTAGGCCTAAGAACACTGGGGCTCTGGGCTTCTCTAGCCACCTAATCTTCTCCTCATCCTCTCGCGCACTCTAAAGAGAGCTCAGGTGAGAAATTGCAAACGTCCAGCAATTGCTCAGAGATGAAAAGTGCCAGCACTGAAAGCTGTTGCTAGCCAGCACCCTTCCTTGGAAGCGCTTTCACAGGCGCAGCAACACTGGGGCTTTGCGCTTCTCTACCCACCAAAAGTCACGGTCACTATCTCTCCGTCTCGTAGACACGAGCTGAGAAATTGCAAACGTCGAGCAATTGCTCAGAGAGGAAAAGTGCCAGCACTGAAAGCTGTTGCTAGCCAGCACCCTTCCTTGGAAGCGCTTTTGTAGGCCTAAGAACACTGGGGCTCTCGGCTTCTTTAGCCACCTCATCTTCTGCTCATCCTCTCGCGCACTCTGAAGAGAGCTCAGGGGAGAAATTGCAAACGTCGAGCAATTGCTCAGAGATGAAAAGTGCCAGCACTGAAAGCTGTTGCTAGCCAGCACCCTTCCTTGGAAGCGCTTTCACAGGCGCAGCAACACTGGGGCTTTGCGCTTCTCTACCCACCAAAAGTCACGGTCATTATCTCTTCGTCTCGTAGACACGAGCTGAGAAATTGCAAACGTCGAGCAATTGCTCAGAGATGAAAAGTGCCAGCACTGAAAGCTGTTGCTAGCCAGCACCCTTCCTTGGAAGCGCTTTTGTAGCCCTTAGAACACTGGGGCTCTGGGCTTCTCTAGCCACCTCATCTTCTGCTCATCCTCTCGCGCACTCTAAAGAGAGCTCAGGTGAGAAATTGCAAAAGTCCAGCAATTGCACAGAGATGAAAAGTGCCAGCACTGAAAGCTATTGCTAGCCAGCACCCTTCCTTGGAAGCGCTTTTGTAGGCCTAAGAACACTGGGGCTCTGGGCTTCTCTAGCCACCTCATCTTCTGCTCATCCTCTCGCGCACTCTAAAGAGAGCTCAGGTGAGAAATTGCAAACGTCCAGCAATTGCTCAGAGATGAAAAGTGCCAGCACTGAAAGCTGTTGCTAGCCAGCACCCTTCCTTGGAAGCGCTTTCACAGGCGCAGCAACACTGGGGCTTTGCGCTTCTCTAGCCACCAAACGTCACGGTCCTTCTCTTTCCGTCTCGTAGACACGAGCTGAGAAATTGCAAACGTCGAGCAATTGCTCAGAGATGAAAAGTGCCAGCACTGGAAGCTGTTGCTAGCCAGCACCCTTCCTTGGAAGCGCTTTTGTAGCCCTTAGAACACTGGGGCTCTGGGCTTCTCTAGCCACCTCATCTTCTGCTCATCCTCTCGCGCACTCTAAAGAGAGCTCAGGGGAGAAATTGCAAACATCGATCAATTGCTCAGAGATGAAAAGTGCCAGCACTGAAAGCTCTTGCTAGACAGCACCCTTCCTTGGAAGCGCTTTTGTAGGCCTAAGAACACTGGGGCTCTGGGCTTCTTTAGCCACCTCATCTTCTGCTCATCCTCGCGCGCACTCTAAAGAGAGCTCAGGTGAGAAATTGCAAACGTCGAGCAATTGCTCAGAGATGAAAAGTGCCAGCACTGAAAGCTGTTGCTAGCCAGCACCCTTCCTTGGAAGCGCTTTCACAGGCACAGTAACACTGGGGCTTTGCGCTTCTCTAGCCACCAAACGTCACGGTCCTTCTCTTTCCGTCTCGTAGACACGAGCTGAGAAATTGCAAACGTCGAGCAATTGCTCAGAGATGAAAAGTGCCAGCACTGAAAGCTGTTGCTAGCCAGCACCCTTCCTTGGAAGCGCTTTTGTAGGCCTAAGAACACTGGGGCTCTGGGCTTCTCTAGCCACCTCATCTTCTGCTCATCCTCTCGCGCACTCTAAAGAGAGCTCAGGTGAGAAATTGCAAACGTCGAGCAATTGCTCAGAGATGAAAAGTGCCAGCACTGAAAGCTCTTGCTAGCCAGCACCCTTCCTTGGAAGCGCTTTCACAGGCGCTGTAACACTGGGGCTTTGCGCTTCTCTAGCCACCAAACGTCACGGTCCTTCTCTTTCCGTCTCGTAGACACGAGCTGAGAAATTGCAAACGTCGAGCAATTGCTCAGAGATGAAAAGTGCCAGCACTGAAAGCTGTTGCTAGCCAGCACCCTTCCTTGGAAGCGCTTTTGTAGGCCTAAGAACACTGGGGCTCTGGGCTTCTCTAGCCACCTCATCTTCTGCTCATCCTCTCGCGCACTCTAAAGAGAGCTCAGGTGAGAAATTGCAAACGTCGAGCAATTGCTCAGAGATGAAAAGTGCCACCACTGAAAGCTCTTGCTAGCCAGCACCCTTCCTTGGAAGCGCTTTCACAGGCACAGTAACACTGGGGCTTTGCGCTTCTCTACCCACCAAAAGTCACTGTCATTCTCTTTCCGTCTCGTAGACACGAGCTGAGAAATTGCAAACGTCGAGCAATTGCTCAGAGATGAAAAGTGCCAGCACTGAAAGCTGTTGCTAGCCAGCACCCTTCCTTGGAAGCGCTTTTGTAGGCCTAAGCACACTGGGGCTCTGGGCTTCTCTAGCCACCTCATCTTCTGCTCATCCTCTCGCGCACTCTAAAGAGAGCTCAGGTGAGAAATTGCAAACGTCGAGCAATTGCTCAGAGATGAAAAGTGCCAGCACTGAAAGCTGTTGCTAGCCAGCACCCTTCCTTGGAAGCGCTTTTGTAGGCCTAAGAACACTGGGGCTCTGGGCTTCTCTAGCCACCTCATCTTCTGCTCATCCTCTCGCGCACTCTAAAGAGAGCTCAGGGGAGAAATTGCAAACGTCGAGCAATTGCTCAGAGATGAAAAGTGCCAGCACTGAAAGCTGTTGCTAGCCAGCACCCTTCCTTGGAAGCGCTTTCACAGGCGCAGCAACACTGGGGCTTTGCGCTTCTCTACCCACCAAACGTCACGGTCCTTCTCTTTCCGTCTCGTAGACACGAGCTGAGAAATTGCAAACGTCGAGCAATTGCTCAGAGAGGAAAAGTGCCAGCACTGAAAGCTCTTGCTAGCCAGCACCCTTCCTTGGAAGCGCTTTTGTAGGCCTAAGAACACTGGGGCTCTGGGCTTCTCTAGCCACCTAATCTTCTGCTCATCCTCTCGCGCACTCTAAAGAGAGCTGAGGTGAGAAATTGCAAACGTCGAGCAATTGCTCAGAGATGAAAAGTGCCAGCACTGAAAGCTGTTGCTAGCCAGCACCCTTCCTTGGAAGCGCTTTCACAGGCGCAGCAACACTGGGGCTTTGCGCTTCTGTAGCAACCAAACGTCATGGTCACTATCTCTCCGTCTCGTAGACACGAGCTGAGAAATTGCAAACGTCGATCAATTGCTCAGAGATGAAAAGTGCCAGCACTGAAAGCTGTTGCTAGCCAGCACCCTTCCTTGGAAGCGCTTTTGTAGGCCTAAGAACACTGGGGCTCTGGGCTTCTTTAGCCACCTCATCTTCTGCTCATCCTCTCGCGCACTCTGAAGAGAGCTCAGGGGAGAAATTGCAAACGTCGAGCAATTGCTCAGAGATGAAAAGTGCCAGCACTGAAAGCTGTTGCTAGCCAGCACCCTTCCTTGGAAGCGCTTTCACAGGCGCAGCAACACTGGGGCTTTGTGCTTCTCTAGCCACCAAACGTCACGGTCACTATCTCTCCGTCTCGTAGACACGAGCTGAGAAATTGCAAACGTCGAGCAATTGCTCAGAGATGAAAAGTGCCAGCACTGAAAGCTGTTGCTAGCCAGCACCCTTCCTTGGAAGCGCTTTTGTAGCCCTAAGCACACTGGGGCTCTGGGCTTCTCTAGCAACCTCATCTTCTGCTCATCCTCTCGCGCAGTCTAAAGAGAGCTCAGGTGAGAAATTGCAAACGTCGAGCAATTGCTCAGAGATGAAAAGTGCCAGCACTGAAAGCTGTTGCTAGCCAGCACCCTTCCTTGGAAGCGCTTTTGTAGCCCTAAGAACACTGGGGCTCTGGGCTTCTCTAGCCACCTCATCTTCTGCTCATCCTCTCGCGCACTCTAAAGAGAGCTCAGGTGAGAAATTGCAAACGTCGAGCAATTGCTCAGAGATGAAAAGTGCCAGCACTGAAAGCTGTTGCTAGCCAGCACCCTTCCTTGGAAGCGCTTTCACAGGCGCAGCAACACTGGGGCTTTGCGCTTCTCTAGCCACCAAACGTCACGGTCCTTCTCTTTCCGTCTCCTAGACACGAGCTGAGAAATTGCAAACGTCGAGCAATTGCTCAGAGATGAACAGTGCCAGCACTGAAAGCTGTTGCTAGCCAGCCCCCTTCCTTGGAAGCGCTTTTGTAGGCCTAAGAACACTGGGGCTCTGGGCTTCTCTAGCCACCTAATCTTCTGCTCATCCTCTCGCGCACTCTGAAGAGAGTTCAGGTGAGAAATTGCAAACGTCGAGCAATTGCTCAGAGATGAAAAGTGCCAGCACTGAAAGCTCTTGCTAGCCAGCACCCTTCCTTGGAAGCGCTTTCACAGGCGCAGCAACACTGGGGCTTTGCGCTTCTCTACCCACCAAACGTCACGGTCCTTCTCTTTCCGTCGGTAGACACGAGCTGAGAAATTGCAAACGTCGAGCAATTGCTCAGAGAGGAAAAGTGCCAGCACTGAAAGCTGTTGCTAGCCAGCACCCTTCCTTGGAAGCGCTTTTGTAGGCCTAAGAACACTGGGGCTCTGGGCTTCTCTAGCCACCTCATCTTCTGCTCATCCTCTCGCGCACTCTAAAGAGAGCTCAGGTGAGAAATTGCAAACGTCGAGCAATTGCTCAGAGATGAAAAGTGCCAGCACTGAAAGCTGTTGCTAGCCAGCACCCTTCCTTGGAAGCGCTTTCACAGGCACAGTAACACTGGGGCTTTGCGCTTCTCTAGCCACCAAACGTCACTGTCATTCTCTTTCCGTCTCCTAGACACGAGCTGAGAAATTGCAAACGTCGAGCAATTGCTCAGAGATGAAAAGTGCCAGCACTGAAAGCTGTTGCTAGCCAGCACCCTTCCTTGGAAGCGCTTTTGTAGGCCTAAGAACACTGGGGCTCTGGGCTTCTCTAGCCACCTCATCTTCTGCTCATCCTCTCGCGCACTCTAAAGAGAGCTCAGGTGAGAAATTGCAAACGTCGAGCAATTGCTCAGAGAGGAAAAGTGCCAGCACTGAAAGCTGTTGCTAGCCAGCACCCTTCCTTGGAAGCGCTTTTGTAGGCCTAAGAACACTGGGGCTCTGGGCTTCTCTAGCCACCTCATCTTCTGCTCATCCTCTCGCGCACTCTAAAGAGAGCTCAGGTGAGAAATTGCAAACGTCGAGCAATTGCTCAGAGATGAAAAGTGCCAGCACTGAAAGCTCTTGCTAGCCAGCACCCTTCCTTGGAAGCGCTTTCACAGGTGCAGCAACACTGGGGCTTTGCGCTTCTCTAGCCACCAAACGTCACGGTCCTTCTCTTTCCGTCTCCTAGACACGAGCTGAGAAATTGCAAACGTCGAGCAATTGCTCAGAGATGAAAAGTGCCAGCACTGAAAGCTGTTGCTAGCCAGCACCCTTCCTTGGAAGCGCTTTTGTAGGCCTAAGAAGACTGGGGCTCTGGGCTTCTCTAGCCACCTCATCTTCTGCTCATCCTCTCGCGCACTCTAAAGAGAGCTCAGGTGAGAAATTGCAAACGTCGAGCAATTGCTCAGAGATGAAAAGTGCCAGCACTGAAAGCTGTTGCTAGCCAGCACCCTTCCTTGGAAGCGCTTTCACAGGCACAGTAACACTGGGGCTTTGCGCTTCTCTACCCACCAAACGTCACGGTCCTTCTCTTTCCGTCTCGTAGACACGAGCTGAGAAATTGCAAACGTCGAGCAATTGCTCAGAGATGAAAAGTGCCAGCACTGAAAGCTGTTGCTAGCCAGCACCCTTCCTTGGAAGCGCTTTTGTAGGCCTAAGAACACTGGGGCTCTGGGCTTCTTTAGCCACCTCATCTTCTGCTCATCCTCTCGCGCACTCTGAAGAGAGCTCAGGGGAGAAATTGCAAACGTCGAGCAATTGCTCAGAGATGAAAAGTGCCAGCACTGAAAGCTGTTGCTAGCCAGCACCCTTCCTTGGAAGCGCTTTCACAGGCGCAGCAACACTGGGGCTTTGTGCTTCTCTACCCACCAAACGTCACGGTCACTATCTCTCCGTCTCGTAGACACGAGCTGAGAAATTGCAAACGTCGAGCAATTGCTCAGAGATGAAAAGTGCCAGCACTGAAAGCTGTTGCTAGCCAGCACCCTTCCTTGGAAGTGCTTTTGTAGCCCTTAGAACACTGGGGCTCTGGGCTTCTCTAGCCACCTAATCTTCTGCTCATCCTCTCGCGCACTCTAAAGAGAGCTCAGGTGAGAAATTGCAAACGTCGAGCAATTGCTCAGAGATGAAAAGTGCCAGCACTGAAAGCTCTTGCTAGCCAGCACCCTTCCTTGGAAGCGCTTTTGTAGGCCTAAGAACACTGGGGCTCTGGGCTTCTCTAGCCACCTCATCTTCTGCTCATCCTCTCGCGCACTCTAAAGAGAGCTCAGGTGAGAAATTGCAAACGTCGAGCAATTGCTCAGAGATGAAAAGTGCCAGCACTGAAAGCTGTTGCTAGCCAGCACCCTTCCTTGGAAGCGCTTTCACAGGCGCTGTAACACTGGGGCTTTGCGCTTCTCTAGCCACCAAACGTCACGGTCCTTCTCTTTCCGTCTCCTAGACACGAGCTGAGAAATTGCAAACGTCGAGCAATTGCTCAGAGATGAAAAGTGCCAGCACTGAAAGCTGTTGCTAGCCAGCACCCTTCCTTGGAAGCGCTTTTGTAGCCCTAAGCACACTGGGGCTCTGGGCTTCTCTAGCCACCTCATCTTCTGCTCATCCTCTCGCGCACTCTAAAGAGAGCTCAGCTGAGAAATTGCAAACGTCGAGCAATTGCTCAGAGATGAAAAGTGCCAGCACTGAAAGCTGTTGCTAGCCAGCACCCTTCCTTGGAAGCGCTTTTGTAGGCCTAAGAACACTGGGGCTCTCGGCTTCTTTAGCCACCCCATCTTCTGCTCATCCTCTCGCGCACTCTAAAGAGAGCTCAGGTGAGAAATTGCAAACGTCGAGCAATTGCTCAGAGATGAAAAGTGCCAGCACTGAAAGCTGTTGCTAGCCAGCACCCTTCCTTGGAAGCGCTTTCACAGGTGCAGCAACACTGGGGCTTTGCGCTTCTCTACCCACCAAAAGTCACGGTCCTTCACTTTCCGTCTCGTAGACACGAGCTGAGAAATTGCAAACGTCGAGCAATTGCTCAGAGATGAAAAGTGCCAGCACTGAAAGCTGTTGCTAGCCAGCACCCTTCCTTGGAAGCGCTTTTGTAGGCCTAAGCACACTGGGGCTCTGGGCTTCTCTAGCCACCTCATCTTCTGCTCATCCTCTCGCGCACTCTAAAGAGAGCTCAGGTGAGAAATTGCAAACGTCGAGCAATTGCTCAGAGATGAAAAGTGCCAGCACTGAAAGCTGTTGCTAGCCAGCACCCTTCCTTGGAAGCGCTTTCACAGGCGCTGTAACACTGGGGCTTTGCGCTTCTCTAGCCACCAAACGTCACGGTCCTTCTCTTTCCGTCTCGTAGACACGAGCTGAGAAATTGCAAACGTCGAGCAATTGCTCAGAGATGAAAAGTGCCAGCACTGAAAGCTGTTGCTAGCCAGCACCCTTCCTTGGAAGCGCTTTTGTAGCCCTAAGCACACTGGGGCTCTGGGCTTCTCTAGCCACCTAATCTTCTGCTCATCCTCTCGCGCACTCTAAAGAGAGCTCAGGTGAGAAATTGCAAACGTTGAGCAATTGCTCAGAGATGAAAAGTGCCAGCACTGAAAGCTGTTGCTAGCCAGCACCCTTCCTTGGAAGCGCTTTTGTAGGCCTAAGAAGACTGGGGCTCTGGGCTTCTCTAGCCACCTCATCTTCTGCTCATCCTCTCGCGCACTCTAAAGAGAGCTCAGGTGAGAAATTGCAAACGTCGAGCAATTGCTCAGAGATGAAAAGTGCCAGCACTGAAAGCTGTTGCTAGCCAGCACCCTTCCTTGGAAGCGCTTTCACAGGCGCAGCAACACTGGGGCTTTGCGCTTCTCTAGCCACCAAACGTCACGGTCCTTCTCTTTCCGTCTCGTAGACACGAGCTGAGAAATTGCAAACGTCGAGCAATTGCTCAGAGATGAAAAGTGCCAGCACTGAAAGCTGTTGCTAGCCAGCACCCTTCCTTGGAAGCGCTTTTGTAGGCCTAAGAACACTGGGGCTCTGGGCTTCTCTAGCCACCTCATCTTCTGCTCATCCTCTCGCGCACTCTAAAGAGAGCTCAGGTGAGAAATTGCAAACGTCGAGCAATTGCTCAGAGATGAAAAGTGCCAGCACTGAAAGCTCTTGCTAGCCAGCACCCTTCCTTGGAAGCGCTTTCACAGGCACAGTAACACTGGGGCTTTGCGCTTCTCTACCCACCAAACGTCACGGTCCTTCTCTTTCCGTCTCGTAGACACGAGCTGAGAAATTGCAAACGTCGAGCAATTGCTCAGAGATGAAAAGTGCCAGCACTGAAAGCTGTTGCTAGCCAGCACCCTTCCTTGGAAGCGCTTTTGTAGGCCTAAGAACACTGGGGCTCTGGGCTTCTCTAGCCACCTAATCTTCTGCTCATCCTCTCGCGCACTCTAAAGAGAGCTCAGGTGAGAAATTGCAAACGTCGAGCAATTGCTCAGAGATGAAAAGTGCCAGCACTGAAAGCTGTTGCTAGCCAGCACCCTTCCTTGGAAGCGCTTTTGTAGGCCTAAGAACACTGGGGCTCTGGGCTTCTCTAGCCACCTCATCTTCTGCTCATCCTCTCGCGCACTCTAAAGAGAGCTCAGGTGAGAAATTGCAAACGTCGAGCAATTGTTCAGAGACGAAAAGTGCCAGCACTGAAAGCTGTTGCTAGCCAGCACCCTTCCTTGGAAGCGCTTTCACAGGCGCAGCAACACTGGGGCTTTGCGCTTCTCTAGCCACCAAACGTCACGGTCACTATCTCTCCGTCTCGTAGACACGAGCTGAGAAATTGCAAACGTTGATCAATTGCTCAGAGAGGAAAAGTGCCAGCATTGAAAGCTGTTGCTAGCCAGCACCCTTCCTTGGAAGCGCTTTTGTAGGCCTAAGCACACTGGGGCTCTGGGCTTCTTTAGCCACCTCATCTTCTGCTCATCCTCTCGCGCACTCTAAAGAGAGCTCAGGTGAGAAATTGCAAACGTCGATCAATTGCTCAGAGATGAAAAGTGCCAGCACTGAAAGCTGTTGCTAGCCAGCACCCTTCCTTGGAAGCGCTTTCACAGGCGCAGTAACACTGGGGCTTTGCGCTTCTGTAGCCACCAAACGTCACGGTCACTATCTCTCCGTCTCGTAGACACGAGCTGAGAAATTGCAAACGTCGAGCAATTGCTCCGAGATGAAAAGTGCCAGCACTGAAAGCTGTTGCTAGCCAGCACCCTTCCTTGGAAGCGCTTTTGTAGGCCTAAGAACACTGGGGCTCTGGGCTTCTCTAGCCACCTCATCTTCTGCTCATCCTCTCGCGCACTCTAAAGAGAGCTCAGGTGAGAAATTGCAAACGTCGAGCAATTGCTCAGAGATGAAAAGTGCCAGCACTGAAAGCTGTTGCTAGCCAGCACCCTTCCTTGGAAGCGCTTTCACAGGCACAGTAACACTGGGGCTTTGCGCTTCTCTACCCACCAAACGTCACTGTCATTCTCTTTCCGTCTCGTAGACACGAGCTGAGAAATTGCAAACGTCGAGCAATTGCTCAGAGAGGAAAAGTGCCAGCACTGAAAGCTGTTGCTAGCCAGCCCCCTTCCTTGGAAGCGCTTTTGTAAGCCTAAGAACACTGGGGCTCTGGGCTTCTCTAGCCACCTCATCTTCTGCTCATCCTCTCGCGCACTCTAAAGAGAGCTCAGGTGAGAAATTGCAAACGTCGAGCAATTGCTCAGAGATGAAAAGTGCCAGCACTGAAAGCTGTTGCTAGCCAGCACCCTTCCTTGGAAGCGCTTTTGTAGGCCTAAGAACAGTGGGGCTCTGGGCTTCTCTAGCCACCTCATCTTCTGCTCATCCTCTCGCGCACTCTAAAGAGAGCTCAGGTGAGAAATTGCAAACGTCGAGCAATTGCTCAGAGATGAAAAGTGCCAGCACTGAAAGCTCTTGCTAGCCAGCACCCTTCCTTGGAAGCGCTTTCACAGGTGCAGCAACACTGGGGCTTTGCGCTTCTCTACCCACCAAACGTCACGGTCCTTCTCTTTCCGTCTCCTAGACACGAGCTGAGAAATTGCAAACGTCGAGCAATTGCTCAGAGATGAAAAGTGCCAGCACTGAAAGCTGTTGCTAGCCAGCACCCTTCCTTGGAAGCGCTTTTGTAGGCCTAAGAACACTGGGGCTCTGGGCTTCTCTAGCCACCTAATCTTCTGCTCATCCTCTCGCGCACTCTAAAGAGAGCTCAGGTGAGAAATTGCAAACGTCGAGCAATTGCTCAGAGATGAAAAGTGCCAGCACTGAAAGCTGTTGCTAGCCAGCACCCTTCCTTGGAAGCGCTTTCACAGGCGCAGCAACACTGGGGCTTTGCGCTTCTCTAGCCACCAAACGTCACGGTCACTATCTCTCCGTCTCGTAGACACGAGCTGAGAAATTGCAAACGTTGATCAATTGCTCAGAGAGGAAAAGTGCCAGCATTGAAAGCTGTTGCTAGCCAGCACCCTTCCTTGGAAGCGCTTTTGTAGGCCTAAGCACACTGGGGCTCAGGGCTTCTTTAGCCACCTCATCTTCTGCTCATCCTCTCGCGCACTCTAAAGAGAGCTCAGGTGAGAAATTGCAAACGTCGATCAATTGCTCAGAGATGAAAAGTGCCAGCACTGAAAGCTGTTGCTAGCCAGCACCCTTCCTTGGAAGCGCTTTCACAGGCGCAGTAACACTGGGGCTTTGCGCTTCTGTAGCCACCAAACGTCACGGTCACTATCTCTCCGTCTCGTAGACACGAGCTGAGAAATTGCAAACGTCGAGCAATTGCTCAGAGAGGAAAAGTGCCAGCACTGAAAGCTGTTGCTAGCCAGCACCCTTCCTTGGAAGCGCTTTTGTAGGCCTAAGAACACTGGGGCTCTGGGCTTCTCTAGCCACCTCATCTTCTGCTCATCCTCTCGCGCACTCTAAAGAGAGCTCAGGTGAGAAATTGCAAACGTCGAGCAATTGCTCAGAGATGAAAAGTGCCAGCACTGAAAGCTGTTGCTAGCCAGCACCCTTCCTTGGAAGCGCTTTCACAGGCACAGTAACACTGGGGCTTTGCGCTTCTCTACCCACCAAACGTCACTGTCATTCTCTTTCCGTCTCGTAGACACGAGCTGAGAAATTGCAAACGTCGAGCAATTGCTCAGAGAGGAAAAGTGCCAGCACTGAAAGCTGTTGCTAGCCAGCCCCCTTCCTTGGAAGCGCTTTTGTAAGCCTAAGAACAGTGGGGCTCTGGGCTTCTCTAGCCACCTCATCTTCTGCTCATCCTCTCGCGCACTCTAAAGAGAGCTCAGGTGAGAAATTGCAAACGTCGAGCAATTGCTCAGAGATGAAAAGTGCCAGCACTGAAAGCTCTTGCTAGCCAGCACCCTTCCTTGGAAGCGCTTTTGTAGGCCTAAGAACAGTGGGGCTCTGGGCTTCTCTAGCCACCTCATCTTCTGCTCATCCTCTCGCGCACTCTAAAGAGAGCTCAGGTGAGAAATTGCAAACGTCGAGCAATTGCTCAGAGATGAAAAGTGCCAGCACTGAAAGCTCTTGCTAGCCAGCACCCTTCCTTGGAAGCGCTTTCACAGGTGCAGCAACACTGGGGCTTTGCGCTTCTCTACCCACCAAACGTCACGGTCCTTCTCTTTCCGTCTCCTAGACACGAGCTGAGAAATTGCAAACGTCGAGCAATTGCTCAGAGATGAAAAGTGCCAGCACTGAAAGCTGTTGCTAGCCAGCACCCTTCCTTGGAAGCGCTTTTGTAGGCCTAAGAACACTGGGGCTCTGGGCTTCTCTAGCCACCTAATCTTCTGCTCATCCTCTCGCGCACTCTAAAGAGAGCTCAGGTGAGAAATTGCAAACGTCGAGCAATTGCTCAGAGATGAAAAGTGCCAGCACTGAAAGCTGTTGCTAGCCAGCACCCTTCCTTGGAAGCGCTTTCACAGGCACAGTAACACTGGGGCTTTGCGCTTCTCTACCCACCAAAAGTCACTGTCATTCTCTTTCCGTCTCGTAGACACGAGCTGAGAAATTGCAAACGTCGAGCAATTGCTCAGAGATGAAAAGTGCCAGCACTGAAAGCTGTTGCTAGCCAGCACCCTTCCTTGGAAGCGCTTTTGTAGGCCTAAGAACACTGGGGCTCTGGGCTTCTTTAGCCACCTCATCTTCTGCTCATCCTCTCGCGCACTCTGAAGAGAGCTCAGGGCAGAAATTGCAAACGTCCAGCAATTGCTCAGAGATGAAAAGTGCCAGCACTGAAAGCTCTTGCTAGCCAGCACCCTTCCTTGGAAGCGCTTTCACAGGCGCTGTAACACTGGGGCTTTGTGCTTCTCTACCCACCAAACGTCACGGTCACTATCTCTCCGTCTCGTAGACACGAGCTGAGAAATTGCAAACGTTGAGCAATTGCTCAGAGATGAAAAGTGCCAGCACTGAAAGCTGTTGCTAGCCAGCACCCTTCCTTGGAAGCGCTTTTGTAGGCCTAAGAACACTGGGGCTCTGGGCTTCTCTAGCCACCTCATCTTCTGCTCATCCTCTCGCGCACTCTAAAGAGAGCTCAGGGGAGAAATTGCAAACGTCGAGCAATTGCTCAGAGATGAAAAGTGCCAGCACTGAAAGCTGTTGCTAGCCAGCACCCTTCCTTGGAAGCGCTTTCACAGGCGCAGCAACACTGGGGCTTTGCGCTTCTCTAGCCACCAATCGTCACGGTCCTTCTCTTTCCGTCTCCTAGACACGAGCTGAGAAATTGCAAACGTCGAGCAATTGCTCAGAGATGAACAGTGCCAGCACTGAAAGCTGTTGCTAGCCAGCACCCTTCCTTGGAAGCGCTTTTGTAGGCCTAAGAACACTGGGGCTCTGGGCTTCTCTAGCCACCTAATCTTCTGCTCATCCTCTCGCGCACTCTGAAGAGAGCTCAGGTGAGAAATTGCAAACGTCGAGCAATTGCTCAGAGATGAAAAGTGCCAGCACTGAAAGCTGTTGCTAGCCAGCACCCTTCCTTGGAAGCGCTTTCACAGGTGCAGCAACACTGGGGCTTTGCGCTTCTCTACCCACCAAACGTCACGGTCCTTCTCTTTCCGTCGGTAGACACGAGCTGAGAAATTGCAAACGTCGAGCAATTGCTCAGAGAGGAAAAGTGCCAGCACTGAAAGCTGTTGCTAGCCAGCACCCTTCCTTGGAAGCGCTTTTGTAGGCCTAAGAACACTGGGGCTCTGGGCTTCTCTAGCCACCTCATCTTCTGCTCATCCTCTCGCGCACTCTAAAGAGAGCTCAGGTGAGAAATTGCAAACGTCGAGCAATTGCTCAGAGATGAAAAGTGCCAGCACTGAAAGCTGTTGCTAGCCAGCACCCTTCCTTGGAAGCGCTTTCACAGGCACAGTAACACTGGGGCTTTGCGCTTCTCTAGCCACCAAACGTCACTGTCATTCTCTTTCCGTCTCGTAGACACGAGCTGAGAAATTGCAAACGTCGAGCAATTGCTCAGAGATGAAAAGTGCCAGCACTGAAAGCTGTTGCTAGCCAGCACCCTTCCTTGGAAGCGCTTTTGTAGGCCTAAGAACACTGGGGCTCTGGGCTTCTCTAGCCACCTCATCTTCTGCTCATCCTCTCGCGCACTCTAAAGAGAGCTCAGCTGAGAAATTGCAAACGTCGAGCAATTGCTCAGAGATGAAAAGTGCCAGCACTGAAAGCTGTTGCTAGCCAGCACCCTTCCTTGGAAGCGCTTTTGTAGCCCTAAGCACACTGGGGCTCTGGGCTTCTCTAGCCACCTCATCTTCTGCTCATCCTCTCGCGCACTCTAAAGAGAGCTCAGCTGAGAAATTGCAAACGTCGAGCAATTGCTCAGAGATGAAAAGTGCCAGCACTGAAAGCTGTTGCTAGCCAGCACCCTTCCTTGGAAGCGCTTTCACAGGCGCAGCAACACTGGGGCTTTGCGCTTCTCTACCCACCAAACGTCACGGTCCTTCTCTTTCCGTCTCGTAGACACGAGCTGAGAAATTGCAAACGTCGAGCAATTGCTCAGAGAGGAAAAGTGCCAGCACTGAAAGCTGTTGCTAGCCAGCACCCTTCCTTGGAAGCGCTTTTGTAGGCCTAAGAACACTGGGGCTCTGGGCTTCTCTAGCCACCTAATCTTCTGCTCATCCTCTCGCGCACTCTAAAGAGAGCTCAGGTGAGAAATTGCAAACGTCCAGCAATTGCTCAGAGATGAAAAGTGCCAGCACTGAAAGCTGTTGCTAGCCAGCACCCTTCCTTGGAAGCGCTTTCACAGGCACAGTAACACTGGGGCTTTGCGCTTCTCTACCCACCAAAAGTCACTGTCATTCTCTTTCCGTCTCGTAGACACGAGCTGAGAAATTGCAAACGTCGAGCAATTGCTCAGAGATGAAAAGTGCCAGCACTGAAAGCTGTTGCTAGCCAGCACCCTTCCTTGGAAGCGCTTTTGTAGGCCTAAGAACACTGGGGCTCTGGGCTTCTTTAGCCACCTCATCTTCTGCTCATCCTCTCGCGCACTCTGAAGAGAGCTCAGGGGAGAAATTGCAAACGTCGAGCAATTGCTCAGAGATGAAAAGTGCCACCACTGAAAGCTCTTGCTAGCCAGCACCCTTCCTTGGAAGCGCTTTCACAGGCGCAGCAACACTGGGGCTTTGTGCTTCTCTACCCACCAAACGTCACGGTCACTATCTCTCCGTCTCGTAGACACGAGCTGAGAAATTGCAAACGTCGAGCAATTGCTCAGAGATGAAAAGTGCCAGCACTGAAAGCTGTTGCTAGCCAGCACCCTTCCTTGGAAGCGCTTTTGTAGGCCTAAGAACACTGGGGCTCTGGGCTTCTTTAGCCACCTCATCTTCTGCTCATCCTCTCGCGCACTCTGAAGAGAGCTCAGGGGAGAAATTGCAAACGTCGAGCAATTGCTCAGAGATGAAAAGTGCCAGCACTGAAAGCTGTTGCTAGCCAGCACCCTTCCTTGGAAGCGCTTTCACAGGCGCAGCAACACTGGGGCTTTGTGCTTCTCTACCCACCAAACGTCACGGTCATTATCTCTTCGTCTCGTAGACATGAGCTGAGAAATTGCAAACGTCGAGCAATTGCTCAGAGATGAAAAGTGCCAGCACTGAAAGCTGTTGCTAGCCAGCACCCTTCCTTGGAAGCGCTTTTGTAGGCCTAAGCACACTGGGGCTCTGGGCTTCTCTAGCCACCTCATCTTCTGCTCATCCTCTCGCGCACTCTAAAGAGAGCTCAGGTGAGAAATTGCAAACGTCGAGCAATTGCCCAGAGATGAAAAGTGCCACCACTGAAAGCTCTTGCTAGCCAGCACCCTTCCTTGGAAGCGCTTTCACAGGTGCTGTAACACTGGGGCTTTGCGCTTCTCTACCCACCAAACGTCACGGTCACTATCTCTCCGTCTCGTAGACACGAGCTGAGAAATTGCAAACGTCGAGCAATTGCTCAGAGATGAAAAGTGCCAGCACTGAAAGCTGTTGCTAGCCAGCACCCTTCCTTGGAAGCGCTTTTGTAGCCCTAAGCACACTGGGGCTCTGGGCTTCTCTAGCAACCTCATCTTCTGCTCATCCTCTCGCGCAGTCTAAAGAGAGCTCAGGTGAGAAATTGCAAACGTCGAGCAATTGCTCAGAGATGAAAAGTGCCAGCACTGAAAGCTGTTGCTAGCCAGCACCCTTCCTTGGAAGCGCTTTTGTAGGCCTAAGAACACTGGGGCTCTGGGCTTCTCTAGCCACCTCATCTTCTGCTCATCCTCTCGCGCACTCTAAAGAGAGCTCAGGTGAGAAATTGCAAACGTCGAGCAATTGCTCAGAGATGAAAAGTGCCAGCACTGAAAGCTGTTGCTAGCCAGCACCCTTCCTTGGAAGCGCTTTCACAGGCGCAGCAACACTGGGGCTTTGCGCTTCTCTAGCCACCAATCGTCACGGTCCTTCTCTTTCCGTCTCCTAGACACGAGCTGAGAAATTGCAAACGTCGAGCAATTGCTCAGAGATGAACAGTGCCAGCACTGAAAGCTGTTGCTAGCCAGCACCCTTCCTTGGAAGCGCTTTTGTAGGCCTAAGAACACTGGGGCTCTGGGCTTCTCTAGCCACCTAATCTTCTGCTCATCCTCTCGCGCACTCTGAAGAGAGCTCAGGTGAGAAATTGCAAACGTCGAGCAATTGCTCAGAGATGAAAAGTGCCACCACTGAAAGCTCTTGCTAGCCAGCACCCTTCCTTGGAAGCGCTTTCACAGGTGCAGCAACACTGGGGCTTTGCGCTTCTCTACCCACCAAACGTCACGTTCCTTCTCTTTCCGTCGGTAGACACGAGCTGAGAAATTGCAAACGTCGAGCAATTGCTCAGAGAGGAAAAGTGCCAGCACTGAAAGCTGTTGCTAGCCAGCACCCTTCCTTGGAAGCGCTTTTGTAGCCCTTAGAACACTGGGGCTCTGGGCTTCTCTAGCCACCTCATCTTCTGCTCATCCTCTCGCGCACTCTAAAGAGAGCTCAGGTGAGAAATTGCAAACGTCCAGCAATTGCTCAGAGATGAAAAGTGCCAGCACTGAAAGCTGTTGCTAGCCAGCACCCTTCCTTGGAAGCGCTTTCACAGGCACAGTAACACTGGGGCTTTGCGCTTCTCTACCCACCAAACGTCACGGTCCTTCTCTTTCCGTCTCGTAGACACGAGCTGAGAAATTGCAAACGTCGAGCAATTGCTCAGAGATGAAAAGTGCCAGCACTGAAAGCTGTTGCTAGCCAGCACCCTTCCTTGGAAGCGCTTTTGTAGGCCTAAGAACACTGGGGCTCTGGGCTTCTCTAGCCACCTCATCTTCTGCTCATCCTCTCGCGCACTCTAAAGAGAGCTCAGGTGAGAAATTGCAAACGTCGAGCAATTGCTCAGAGATGAAAAGTGCCAGCACTGAAAGCTCTTGCTAGCCAGCACCCTTCCTTGGAAGCGCTTTCACAGGTGCAGCAACACTGGGGCTTTGCGCTTCTCTACCCACCAAACGTCACGGTCCTTCTCTTTCCGTCTCGTAGACACGAGCTGAGAAATTGCAAACGTCGAGCAATTGCTCAGAGAGGAAAAGTGCCAGCACTGAAAGCTGTTGCTAGCCAGCACCCTTCCTTGGAAGCGCTTTTGTAGGCCTAAGAACACTGGGGCTCTGGGCTTCTTTAGCCACCTCATCTTCTGCTCATCCTCTCGCGCACTCTGAAGAGAGCTCAGGTGAGAAATTGCAAACGTCGAGCAATTGCTCAGAGATGAAAAGTGCCAGCACTGAAAGCTCTTGCTAGCCAGCACCCTTCCTTGGAAGCGCTTTCACAGGCGCAGCAACACTGGGGCTTTGTGCTTCTCTACCCACCAAACGTCACGGTCCTTCTCTTTCCGTCTCGTAGACACGAGCTGAGAAATTGCAAACGTCGAGCAATTGCTCAGAGATGAAAAGTGCCAGCACTGAAAGCTGTTGCTAGCCAGCACCCTTCCTTGGAAGCGCTTTTGTAGGCCTAAGAACACTGGGGCTCTGGGCTTCTTTAGCCACCTCATCTTCTGCTCATCCTCTCGCGCACTCTGAAGAGAGCTCAGGGGAGAAATTGCAAACGTCGAGCAATTGCTCAGAGATGAAAAGTGCCAGCACTGAAAGCTGTTGCTAGCCAGCACCCTTCCTTGGAAGCGCTTTCACAGGCGCAGCAACACTGGGGCTTTGTGCTTCTCTACCCACCAAACGTCACGGTCATTATCTCTTCGTCTCGTAGACATGAGCTGAGAAATTGCAAACGTCGAGCAATTGCTCAGAGATGAAAAGTGCCAGCACTGAAAGCTGTTGCTAGCCAGCACCCTTCCTTGGAAGCGCTTTTGTAGCCATTAGAACACTGGGGCTCTGGGCTTCTCTAGCCACCTAATCTTCTGCTCATCCTCTCGCGCACTCTAAAGAGAGCTCAGGTGAGAAATTGCAAACGTTGAGCAATTGCTCAGAGATGAAAAGTGCCAGCACTGAAAGCTGTTGCTAGCCACCACCCTTCCTTGGAAGCGCTTTTGTAGGCCTAAGCACACTGGGGCTCTGGGCTTCTCTAGCCACCTCATCTTCTGCTCATCCTCTCGCGCACTCTAAAGAGAGCTCAGGTGAGAAATTGCAAACGTCGAGCAATTGCTCAGAGATGAAAAGTGCCAGCACTGAAAGCTGTTGCTAGCCAGCACCCTTCCTTGGAAGCGCTTTCACAGGCGCTGTAACACTGGGGCTTTGCGCTTCTCTAGCCACCAAACGTCACGGTCACTATCTCTCCGTCTCGTAGACACGAGCTGAGAAATTGCAAACGTCGAGCAATTGCTCAGAGATGAAAAGTGCCAGCACTGAAAGCTGTTGCTAGCCAGCACCCTTCCTTGGAAGCGCTTTTGTAGCCCTAAGCACACTGGGGCTCTGGGCTTCTCTAGCAACCTCATCTTCTGCTCATCCTCTCGCGCAGTCTAAAGAGAGCTCAGGTGAGAAATTGCAAACGTCCAGCAATTGCTCAGAGATGAAAAGTGCCAGCACTGAAAGCTGTTGCTAGCCAGCACCCTTCCTTGGAAGCGCTTTTGTAGGCCTAAGAACACTGGGGCTCTGGGCTTCTCTAGCCACCTCATCTTCTGCTCATCCTCTCGCGCACTCTAAAGAGAGCTCAGGTGAGAAATTGCAAACGTCGAGCAATTGCTCAGAGAGGAAAAGTGCCAGCACTGAAAGCTGTTGCTAGCCAGCACCCTTCCTTGGAAGCGCTTTTGTAGGCCTAAGAACACTGGGGCTCTGGGCTTCTCGAGCCACCTCATCTTCTGCTCATCCTCTCGCGCACTCTAAAGAGAGCTCAGGTGAGAAATTGCAAACATCGAGCAATTGCTCAGAGATGAAAAGTGCCAGCACTGAAAGCTCTTGCTAGCCAGCACCCTTCCTTGGAAGCGCTTTCACAGGCGCAGCAACACTGGGGCTTTGCGCTTCTCTAGCCACCAAACGTCACGGTCATTCTCTTTCCGTCTCGTAGACACGAGCTGAGAAATTGCAAACGTCGAGCAATTGCTCAGAGATGAAAAGTGCCAGCACTGAAAGCTGTTGCTAGCCAGCACCCTTCCTTGGAAGCGCTTTTGTAGGCCTAAGAACACTGGGGCTCTGGGCTTCTCTAGCCACCTCATCTTCTGCTCATCCTCTCGCGCACTCTAAAGAGAGCTCAGGTGAGAAATTGCAAACGTCGAGCAATTGCTCAGAGATGAAAAGTGCCAGCACTGAAAGCTGTTGCTAGCCAGCACCCTTCCTTGGAAGCGCTTTCACAGGCACAGTAACACTGGGGCTTTGCGCTTCTCTACCCACCAAAAGTCACTGTCATTCTCTTTCCGTCTCGTAGACACGAGCTGAGAAATTGCAAACGTCGAGCAATTGCTCAGAGATGAAAAGTGCCAGCACTGAAAGCTGTTGCTAGCCAGCACCCTTCCTTGGAAGCGCTTTTGTAGGCCTAAGAACACTGGGGCTCTGGGCTTCTTTAGCCACCTCATCTTCTGCTCATCCTCTCGCGCACTCTGAAGAGAGCTCAGGGGAGAAATTGCAAACGTCGAGCAATTGCTCAGAGATGAAAAGTGCCAGCACTGAAAGCTGTTGCTAGCCAGCACCCTTCCTTGGAAGCGCTTTCACAGGCGCAGCAACACTGGGGCTTTGTGCTTCTCTACCCACCAAACGTCACGGTCACTATCTCTCCGTCTCGTAGACACGAGCTGAGAAATTGCAAACGTCGATCAATTGCTCAGAGAGGAAAAGTGCCAGCACTGAAAGCTGTTGCTAGCCAGCACCCTTCCTTGGAAGCGCTTTTGTAGGCCTAAGAACACTGGGGCTCTGGGCTTCTTTAGCCACCTCATCTTCTGCTCATCCTCTCGCGCACTCTGAAGAGAGCTCAGGGGAGAAATTGCAAACGTCGAGCAATTGCTCAGAGATGAAAAGTGCCAGCACTGAAAGCTGTTGCTAGCCAGCACCCTTCCTTGGAAGCGCTTTCACAGGCGCAGCAACACTGGGGCTTTGTGCTTCTCTACCCACCAAACGTCACGGTCATTATCTCTTCGTCTCGTAGACATGAGCTGAGAAATTGCAAACGTCGAGCAATTGCTCAGAGATGAAAAGTGCCAGCACTGAAAGCTGTTGCTAGCCAGCACCCTTCCTTGGAAGCGCTTTTGTAGGCCTAAGCACACTGGGGCTCTGGGCTTCTCTAGCCACCTCATCTTCTGCTCATCCTCTCGCGCACTCTAAAGAGAGCTCAGGTGAGAAATTGCAAACGTCGAGCAATTGCCCAGAGATGAAAAGTGCCACCACTGAAAGCTCTTGCTAGCCAGCACCCTTCCTTGGAAGCGCTTTCACAGGCGCTGTAACACTGGGGCTTTGCGCTTCTCTACCCACCAAACGTCACGGTCACTATCTCTCCGTCTCGTAGACACGAGCTGAGAAATTGCAAACGTCGAGCAATTGCTCAGAGATGAAAAGTGCCAGCACTGAAAGCTGTTGCTAGCCAGCACCCTTCCTTGGAAGCGCTTTTGTAGCCCTAAGCACACTGGGGCTCTGGGCTTCTCTAGCAACCTCATCTTCTGCTCATCCTCTCGCGCAGTCTAAAGAGAGCTCAGGTGAGAAATTGCAAACGTCGAGCAATTGCTCAGAGATGAAAAGTGCCAGCACTGAAAGCTGTTGCTAGCCAGCACCCTTCCTTGGAAGCGCTTTTGTAGGCCTAAGAACACTGGGGCTCTGGGCTTCTCTAGCCACCTCATCTTCTGCTCATCCTCTCGCGCACTCTAAATGGAGCTCAGGTGAGAAATTGCAAACGTCGAGCAATTGCTCAGAGATGAAAAGTGCCAGCACTGAAAGCTGTTGCTAGCCAGCACCCTTCCTTGGAAGCGCTTTCACAGGCACAGTAACACTGGGGCTTTGCGCTTCTCTAGCCACCAATCGTCACGGTCCTTCTCTTTCCGTCTCCTAGACACGAGCTGAGAAATTGCAAACGTCGAGCAATTGCTCAGAGATGAACAGTGCCAGCACTGAAAGCTGTTGCTAGCCAGCCCCCTTCCTTGGAAGCGCTTTTGTAGGCCTAAGAACACTGGGGCTCTGGGCTTCTCTAGCCACCTAATCTTCTGCTCATCCTCTCGCGCACTCTGAAGAGAGCTCAGGTGAGAAATTGCAAACGTCGAGCAATTGCTCAGAGATGAAAAGTGCCACCACTGAAAGCTCTTGCTAGCCAGCACCCTTCCTTGGAAGCGCTTTCACAGGTGCAGCAACACTGGGGCTTTGCGCTTCTCTACCCACCAAACGTCACGTTCCTTCTCTTTCCGTCGGTAGACACGAGCTGAGAAATTGCAAACGTCGAGCAATTGCTCAGAGAGGAAAAGTGCCAGCACTGAAAGCTGTTGCTAGCCAGCACCCTTCCTTGGAAGCGCTTTTGTAGCCCTTAGAACACTGGGGCTCTGGGCTTCTCTAGCCACCTCATCTTCTGCTCATCCTCTCGCGCACTCTAAAGAGAGCTCAGGTGAGAAATTGCAAACGTCGAGCAATTGTTCAGAGACGAAAAGTGCCAGCACTGAAAGCTGTTGCTAGCCAGCACCCTTCCTTGGAAGCGCTTTCACAGGCACAGTAACACTGGGGCTTTGCGCTTCTCTACCCACCAAACGTCACGGTCCTTCTCTTTCCGTCTCGTAGACACGAGCTGAGAAATTGCAAACGTCGAGCAATTGCTCAGAGAGGAAAAGTGCCAGCACTGAAAGCTGTTGCTAGCCAGCACCCTTCCTTGGAAGCGCTTTTGTAGCCCTTAGAACACTGGGGCTCTGGGCTTCTCTAGCCACCTCATCTTCTGCTCATCCTCTCGCGCACTCTAAAGAGAGCTCAGGTGAGAAATTGCAAACGTCGAGCAATTGCTCAGAGATGAAAAGTGCCAGCACTGAAAGCTCTTGCTAGCCAGCACCCTTCCTTGGAAGCGCTTTCACAGGTGCAGCAACACTGGGGCTTTGCGCTTCTCTACCCACCAAACGTCACGGTCCTTCTCTTTCCGTCTCGTAGACATGAGCTGAGAAATTGCAAACGTCGATCAATTGCTCAGAGAGGAAAAGTGCCAGCACTGAAAGCTGTTGCTAGCCAGCACCCTTCCTTGGAAGCGCTTTTGTAGGCCTAAGAACACTGGGGCTCTGGGCTTCTTTAGCCACCTCATCTTCTGCTCATCCTCTCGCGCACTCTGAAGAGAGCTCAGGTGAGAAATTGCAAACGTCGAGCAATTGCTCAGAGATGAAAAGTGCCAGCACTGAAAGCTCTTGCTAGCCAGCACCCTTCCTTGGAAGCGCTTTCACAGGCGCAGCAACACTGGGGCTTTGTGCTTCTCTACCCACCAAACGTCACGGTCCTTCTCTTTCCGTCTCGTAGACACGAGCTGAGAAATTGCAAACGTCGAGCAATTGCTCAGAGATGAAAAGTGCCAGCACTGAAAGCTGTTGCTAGCCAGCACCCTTCCTTGGAAGCGCTTTTGTAGGCCTAAGAACACTGGGGCTCTGGGCTTCTTTAGCCACCTCATCTTCTGCTCATCCTCTCGCGCACTCTGAAGAGAGCTCAGGGGAGAAATTGCAAACGTCGAGCAATTGCTCAGAGATGAAAAGTGCCAGCACTGAAAGCTGTTGCTAGCCAGCACCCTTCCTTGGAAGCGCTTTCACAGGCGCAGCAACACTGGGGCTTTGTGCTTCTCTACCCACCAAACGTCACGGTCATTATCTCTTCGTCTCGTAGACATGAGCTGAGAAATTGCAAACGTCGAGCAATTGCTCAGAGATGAAAAGTGCCAGCACTGAAAGCTGTTGCTAGCCAGCACCCTTCCTTGGAAGCGCTTTTGTAGCCATTAGAACACTGGGGCTCTGGGCTTCTCTAGCCACCTAATCTTCTGCTCATCCTCTCGCGCACTCTAAAGAGAGCTCAGGTGAGAAATTGCAAACGTTGAGCAATTGCTCAGAGATGAAAAGTGCCAGCACTGAAAGCTGTTGCTAGCCAGCACCCTTCCTTGGAAGCGCTTTTGTAGGCCTAAGAAGACTGGGGCTCTGGGCTTCTCTAGCCACCTCATCTTCTGCTCATCCTCTCGCGCACTCTAAAGAGAGCTCAGGTGAGAAATTGCAAACGTCGAGCAATTGCTCAGAGATGAAAAGTGCCAGCACTGAAAGCTGTTGCTAGCCAGCACCCTTCCTTGGAAGCGCTTTCACAGGCGCAGCAACACTGGGGCTTTGCGCTTCTCTAGCCACCAATCATCACGGTCCTTCTCTTTCCGTCTCCTAGACACGAGCTGAGAAATTGCAAACGTCGAGCAATTGTTCAGAGACGAAAAGTGCCAGCACTGAAAGCTGTTGCTAGCCAGCACCCTTCCTTGGAAGCGCTTTTGTAGGCCTAAGAACACTGGGGCTCTGGGCTTCTCTAGCCACCTCATCTTCTGCTCATCCTCTCGCGCACTCTGAAGAGAGCTCAGGTGAGAAATTGCAAACGTCGAGCAATTGCTCAGAGATGAAAAGTGCCACCACTGAAAGCTCTTGCTAGCCAGCACCCTTCCTTGGAAGCGCTTTCACAGGTGCAGCAACACTGGGGCTTTGCGCTTCTCTACCCACCAAACGTCACGTTCCTTCTTTTTCCGTCGGTAGACACCAGCTGAGAAATTGCAAACGTCGAGCAATTGCTCAGAGAGGAAAAGTGCCAGCACTGAAAGCTGTTGCTAGCCAGCACCCTTCCTTGGAAGCGCTTTTGTAGCCCTAAGAACACTGGGGCTCTGGGCTTCTCTAGCCACCTCATCTTCTGCTCATCCTCTCGCGCACTCTAAAGAGAGCTCAGGTGAGAAATTGCAAACGTCGAGCAATTGCTCAGAGATGAAAAGTGCCAGCACTGAAAGCTGTTGCTAGCCAGCACCCTTCCTTGGAAGCGCTTTCACAGGCACAGTAACACTGGGGCTTTGCGCTTCTCTACCCACCAAACGTCACTGTCATTCTCTGTCCGTCTCGTAGACACGAGCTGAGAAATTGCAAACGTCGAGCAATTGCTCAGAGATGAAAAGTGCCAGCACTGAAAGCTGTTGCTAGCCAGCACCCTTCCTTGGAAGCGCTTTTGTAGGCCTAAGAACACTGGGGCTCTGGGCTTCTCTAGCCACCTCATCTTCTGCTCATCCTCTCGCGCACTCTAAAGAGAGCTCAGGTGAGAAATTGCAAACGTCGAGCAATTGCTCAGAGATGAAAAGTGCCAGCACTGAAAGCTCTTGCTAGCCAGCACCCTTCCTTGGAAGCGCTTTCACAGGTGCAGCAACACTGGGGCTTTGCGCTTCTCTACCCACCAAACGTCACGGTCCTTCTCTTTACGTCTCGTAGACACGAGCTGAGAAATTGCAAACGTCGAGCAATTGCTCAGAGAGGAAAAGTGCCAGCACTGAAAGCTGTTGCTAGCCAGCACCCTTCCTTGGAAGCGCTTTTGTAGGCCTAAGAACACTGGGGCTCTGGGCTTCTCTAGCCACCTCATCTTCTGCTCATCCTCTCGCGCACTCTGAAGAGAGCTCAGGTGAGAAATTGCAAACGTCGAGCAATTGCTCAGAGATGAAAAGTGCCAGCACTGAAAGCTGTTGCTAGCCAGCACCCTTCCTTGGAAGCGCTTTTGTAGGCCTAAGAACACTGGGGCTGTGGGCTTCTCTAGCCACCTCATCTTCTGCTCATCCTCTCGCGCACTCTAAAGAGAGCTCAGGTGAGAAATTGCAAACGTCGAGCAATTGCTCAGAGATGAAAAGTGCCAGCACTGAAAGCTGTTGCTAGCCAGCACCCTTCCTTGGAAGCGCTTTTGTAGGCCTAAGAACACGGGGGCTCTGGGCTTCTTTAGCCACCCCATCTTCTGCTCATCCTCTCGCGCACTCTAAAGAGAGCTCAGGTGAGAAATTGCAAACGTCGAGCAATTGCTCAGAGATGAAAAGTGCCAGCACTGAAAGCTGTTGCTAGCCAGCACCCTTCCTTGGAAGCGCTTTCACAGGTGCAGCAACACTGGGGCTTTGCGCTTCTCTAGCCACCAAACGTCACGGTCCTTCACTTTCCGTCTCGTAGACACGAGCTGAGAAATTGCAAACGTCGAGCAATTGCTCAGAGATGAAAAGTGCCAGCACTGAAAGCTGTTGCTAGCCAGCACCCTTCCTTGGAAGCGCTTTTGTAGGCCTAAGAAGACTGGGGCTCTGGGCTTCTCTAGCCACCTCATCTTCTGCTCATCCTCTCGCGCACTCTAAAGAGAGCTCAGGTGAGAAATTGCAAACGTCGAGCAATTGCTCAGAGATGAAAAGTGCCAGCACTGAAAGCTGTTGCTAGCCAGCACCCTTCCTTGGAAGCGCTTTCACAGGCGCTGTAACACTGGGGCTTTGCGCTTCTCTAGCCACCAAACGTCACGGTCCTTCTCTTTCCGTCTCGTAGACACGAGCTGAGAAATTGCAAACGTCGAGCAATTGCTCAGAGATGAAAAGTGCCAGCACTGAAAGCTGTTGCTAGCCAGCACCCTTCCTTGGAAGCGCTTTTGTAGCCCTAAGCACACTGGGGCTCTGGGCTTCTCTAGCCACCTAATCTTCTGCTCATCCTCTCGCGCACTCTAAAGAGAGCTCAGGTGAGAAATTGCAAACGTTGAGCAATTGCTCAGAGATGAAAAGTGCCAGCACTGAAAGCTGTTGCTAGCCAGCACCCTTCCTTGGAAGCGCTTTTGTAGGCCTAAGAACAGTGGGGCTCTGGGCTTCTCTAGCCACCTCATCTTCTGCTCATCCTCTCGCGCACTCTAAAGAGAGCTCAGGTGAGAAATTGCAAACGTCGAGCAATTGCTCAGAGATGAAAAGTGCCAGCACTGAAAGCTGTTGCTAGCCAGCACCCTTCCTTGGAAGCGCTTTCACAGGTGCAGCAACACTGGGGCTTTGCGCTTCTCTAGCCACCAAACGTCACGGTCCTTCTCTTTCCGTCTCCTAGACACGAGCTGAGAAATTGCAAACGTCGAGCAATTGCTCAGAGATGAAAAGTGCCAGCATTGAAAGCTGTTGCTAGCCAGCACCCTTCCTTGGAAGCGCTTTTGTAGGCCTAAGAACACTGGGGCTCTGGGCTTCTCTAGCCACCTCATCTTCTGCTCATCCTCTCGCGCACTCTAAAGAGAGCTCAGGTGAGAAATTGCAAACGTCGAGCAATTGCTCAGAGACGAAAAGTGCCAACACTGAAAGCTGTTGCTAGCCAGCACCCTTCCTTGGAAGCGCTTTTGTAGGCCTAAGAACACTGGGGCTCTGGGCTTCTCTAGCCACCTCATCTTCTGCTCATCCTCTCGTGCACTCTAAAGAGAGCTCAGGTGAGAAATTGCAAACGTCGAGCAATTGCTCAGAGATGAAAAGTGCCAGCACTGAAAGCTCTTGCTAGCCAGCACCCTTCCTTGGAAGCGCTTTCACAGGCACAGTAACACTGGGGCTTTGCGCTTCTCTAGCCACCAAACGTCACGGTCCTTCTCTTTCCGTCTCGTAGACACGAGCTGAGAAATTGCAAACGTCGAGCAATTGCTCAGAGATGAAAAGTGCCAGCACTGAAAGCTGTTGCTAGCCAGCACCCTTCCTTGGAAGCGCTTTTGTAGGCCTAAGCACACTGGGGCTCTGGGCTTCTCTAGCCACCTCATCTTCTGCTCATCCTCTCGCGCACTCTAAAGAGAGCTCAGGTGAGAAATTGCAAACGTCGAGCAATTGCTCAGAGATGAAAAGTGCCAGCACTGAAAGCTGTTGCTAGCCAGCACCCTTCCTTGGAAGCGCTTTTGTAGGCCTAAGAACACGGGGGCTCTGGGCTTCTCTAGCCACCTCATCTTCTGCTCATCCTCTCGCGCACTCTAAAGAGAGCTCAGGTGAGAAATTGCAAACGTCGAGCAATTGCTCAGAGACGAAAAGTGCCAGCACTGAAAGCTGTTGCTAGCCAGCACCCTTCCTTGGAAGTGCTTTCACAGGCGCAGCAACACTGGGGCTTTGCGCTTCTCTACCCACGAAACGTCACGGTCACTATCTCTCCGTCTCGTAGACACGAGCTGAGAAATTGCAAACGTCGATCAATTGCTCAGGGAGGAAAAGTGCCAGCATTGAAAGCTGTTGCTAGCCAGCACCCTTCCTTGGAAGCGCTTTTGTAGGCCTAAGCACACTGGGGCTCTGGGCTTCTTTAGCCACCTCATCTTCTGCTCATCCTCTCGCGCACTCTAAAGAGAGCTCAGGTGAGAAATTGCAAACGTCGAACAATTGCTCAGAGATGAAAAGTGCCAGCACTGAAAGCTGTTGCTAGCCAGCACCCTTCCTTGGAAGCGCTTTTGTAGGCCTAAGAACACTGGGGCTCTGGGCTTCTTTAGCCACCTCATCTTCTGCTCATCCTCTCGCGCACTCTAAAGAGAGCTCAGGTGAGAAATTGCAAACGTCGAGCAATTGCCCAGAGATGAAAAGTGCCACCACTGAAAGCTCTTGCTAGCCAGCACCCTTCCTTGGAAGCGCTTTCACAGGCGCAGTAACACTGGGGCTTTGCGCTTCTCTACCCACCAAACGTCACGGTCACTATCTCTCCGTCTCGTAGACACGAGCTGAGAAATTGCAAACGTCGAGCAATTGCTCAGAGATGAAAAGTGCCAGCACTGAAAGCTGTTGCTAGCCAGCACCCTTCCTTGGAAGCGCTTTTGTAGCCCTAAGCACACTGGGGCTCTGGGCTTCTCTAGCCACCTCATCTTCTGCTCATCCTCTCGCGCACTCTAAAGAGAGCTCAGGTGAGAAATTGCAAACGTCGAGCAATTGCTCAGAGATGAAAAGTGCCAGCACTGAAAGCTGTTGCTAGCCAGCACCCTTCCTTGGAAGAGCTTTTGTAGGCCTAAGAACACTGGGGCTCTGGGCTTCTCTAGCCACCTAATCTTCTGCTCATCCTCTCGCGCACTCTAAAGAGAGCTCAGGTGAGAAATTGCAAACGTCGAGCAATTGCTCAGAGACGAAAAGTGCCAGCACTGAAAGCTGTTGCTAGCCAGCACCCTTCCTTGGAAGCGCTTTCACAGGCGCAGCAACACTGGGGCTTTGCGCTTCTCTAGCCACCAAACGTCACGGTCCTTCTCTTTCCGTCTCCTAGACACGAGCTGAGAAATTGCAAACGTCGAGCAATTGCTCAGAGATGAACAGTGCCAGCACTGAAAGCTGTTGCTAGCCAGCACCCTTCCTTGGAAGCGCTTTTGTAGGCCTAAGAACACTGGGGCTCTGGGCTTCTCTAGCCACCTCATCTTCTGCTCATCCTCTCGCGCACTCTAAAGAGAGCTCAGGTGAGAAATTGCAAACGTCGATCAATTGCTCAGAGATGAAAAGTGCCAGCACTGAAAGCTCTTGCTAGCCAGCACCCTTCCTTGGAAGCGCTTTCACAGGTGCAGCAACACTGGGGCTTTGCGCTTCTCTACCCACCAAACGTCACGGTCCTTCTCTTTCCGTCGGTAGACACGAGCTGAGAAATTGCAAACGTCGAGCAATTGCTCAGAGAGGAAAAGTGCCAGCACTGAAAGCTGTTGCTAGCCAGCACCCTTCCTTGGAAGCGCTTTCACAGGTGCAGCAACACTGGGGCTTTGCGCTTCTCTAGCCACCAAACGTCACGGTCCTTCTCTTTCCGTCTCGTAGACACGAGCTGAGAAATTGCAAACGTCGAGCAATTGCTCAGAGATGAAAAGTGCCAGCACTGAAAGCTGTTGCTAGCCAGCACCCTTCCTTAGAAGCGCTTTCACAGGCACAGTAACACTGGGGCTTTGCGCTTCTCTACCCACCAAAAGTCACTGTCATTCTCTTTCCGTCTCGTAGACACGAGCTGAGAAATTGCAAACGTCGAGCAATTGCTCAGAGAGGAAAAGTGCCAGCACTGAAAGCTGTTGCTAGCCAGCACCCTTCCTTGGAAGCGCTTTTGTAGGCCTAAGAACACTGGGGCTCTGGGCTTCTTTAGCCACCTCATCTTCTGCTCATCCTCTCGCGCACTCTGAAGAGAGCTCAGGGGAGAAATTGCAAACGTCGAGCAATTGCTCAGAGATGAAAAGTGCCAGCACTGAAAGCTGTTGCTAGCCAGCACCCTTCCTTGGAAGCGCTTTTGTAGGCCTAAGAACACGGGGGCTCTGGGCTTCTTTAGCCACCCCATCTTCTGCTCATCCTCTCGCGCACTCTAAAGAGAGCTCAGGTGAGAAATTGCAAACGTCGAGCAATTGCTCAGAGATGAAAAGTGCCAGCACTGAAAGCTGTTGCTAGCCAGCACCCTTCCTTGGAAGCGCTTTCACAGGCACAGTAACACTGGGGCTTTGTGCTTCTCTACCCACCAAACGTCACGGTCCTTCTCTTTCCGTCTCGTAGACACGAGCTGAGAAATTGCAAACGTCGAGCAATTGCTCAGAGATGAAAAGTGCCAGCACTGAAAGCTGTTGCTAGCCAGCACCCTTCCTTGGAAGCGCTTTTGTAGCCCTAAGCACACTGGGGCTCTGGGCTTCTTTAGCCACCTCATCTTCTGCTCATCCTCTCGCGCACTCTAAAGAGAGCTCAGGGGAGAAATTGCAAACGTCGAGCAATTGCTCAGAGATGAAAAGTGCCAGCACTGAAAGCTGTTGCTAGCCAGCACCCTTCCTTGGAAGCGCTTTTGTAGGCCTAAGAACACTGGGGCTCTGGGCTTCTCTAGCCACCTCATCTTCCGCTCATCCTCTCGCGCACTCTAAAGAGCGCTCAGGTGAGAAATTGCAAACGTCGAGCAATTGTTCAGAGATGAAAAGTGCCAGCACTGAAAGCTGTTGCTAGCCAGCACCCTTCCTTGGAAGCGCTTTCACAGGCGCAGCAACACTGGGGCTTTGCGCTTCTCTAGCCACCAAACGTCACGGTCCTTCTCTTTCCGTCTCCTAGACACGAGCTGAGAAATTGCAAACGTCGAGCAATTGCTCAGAGATGAAAAGTGCCAGCACTGAAAGCTGTTGCTAGCCAGCCCCCTTCCTTGGAAGCGCTTTTGTAGGCCTAAGAACACTGGGGCTCTGGGCTTCTCTAGCCACCTCATCTTCTGCTCATCCTCTCGTGCACTCTAAAGAGAGCTCAGGTGAGAAATTGCAAACGTCGAGCAATTGCTCAGAGATGAAAAGTGCCAGCACTGAAAGCTCTTGCTAGCCAGCACCCTTCCTTGGAAGCGCTTTCACAGGCACAGTAACACTGGGGCTTTGCGCTTCTCTAGCCACCAAACGTCACGATCCTTCTCTTTCCGTCTCGTAGACACGAGCTGAGAAATTGCAAACGTCGAGCAATTGCTCAGAGATGAAAAGTGCCAGCACTGAAAGCTGTTGCTAGCCAGCACCCTTCCTTGGAAGCGCTTTCACAGGCGCAGTAACACTGGGGCTTTGCGCTTCTGTAGCCACCAAACGTCACGGTCACTATCTCTCCGTCTCGTAGACACGAGCTGAGAAATTGCAAACGTCGAGCAATTGCTCAGAGATGAAAAGTGCCAGCACTGAAAGCTCTTGCTAGCCAGCACCCTTCCTTGGAAGCGCTTTTGTAGGCCTAAGAAGACTGGGGCTCTGGGCTTCTTTAGCCACCTCATCTTCTGCTCATCCTCTCGCGCACTCTAAAGAGAGCTCAGGGGAGAAATTGCAAACGTCGAGCAATTGCTCAGAGATGAAAAGTGCCAGCACTGAAAGCTGTTGCTAGCCAGCACCCTTCCTTGGAAGCGCTTTCACAGGCACAGCAACACTGGGGCTTTGTGCTTCTCTACCCACCAAACGTCACGGTCACTATCTCTCCGTCTCGTAGACACGAGCTGAGAAATTGCAAACGTCGAGCAATTGCTCAGAGATGAAAAGTGCCAGCACTGAAAGCTGTTGCTAGCCAGCACCCTTCCTTGGAAGCGCTTTTGTAGGCCTAAGAACACTGGGGCTCTGGGCTTCTCTAGCCACCTAATCTTCTGCTCATCCTCTCGCGCACTCTGAAGAGAGCTCAGGGGAGAAATTGCAAACGTCGAGCAATTGCTCAGAGATGAAAAGTGCCAGCACTGAAAGCTGTTGCTAGCCAGCACCCTTCCTTGGAAGCGCTTTTGTAGGCCTAAGAACACTGGGGCTCTGGGCTTCTCTAGCCACCTCATCTTCTGCTCATCCTCTCGCGCACTCTAAAGAGAGCTCAGGTGAGAAATTGCAAACGTCGAGCAATTGCTAAGAGATGAAAAGTGCCAGCACTGAAAGCTGTTGCTAGCCAGCACCCTTCCTTGGAAGCGCTTTCACAGGCGCTGTAACACTGGGGCTTTGCGCTTCTCTAGCCACCAAACGTCACGGTCCTTCTCTTTCCGTCTCGTAGACACGAGCTGAGAAATTGCAAACGTCGAGCAATTGCTCAGAGATGAAAAGTGCCAGCACTGAAAGCTCTTGCTAGCCAGCACCCTTCCTTGGAAGCGCTTTTGTAGGCCTAAGAACACGGGGGCTCTGGGCTTCTTTAGCCACCCCATCTTCTGCTCATCCTCTCGCGCACTCTAAAGAGAGCTCAGGGGAGACATTGCAAACGTCGATCAATTGCTCAGAGATGAAAAGTGCCAGCACTGAAAGCTGTTGCTAGCCAGCACCCTTCCTTGGAAGCGCTTTCACAGGTGCAGCAACACTGGGGCTTTGCGCTTCTCTACCCACCAAAAGTCACGGTCCTTCACTTTCCGTCTCGTAGACACGAGCTGAGAAATTGCAAACGTCGAGCAATTGCTCAGAGATGAAAAGTGCCAGCACTGAAAGCTGTTGCTAGCCAGCCCCCTTCCTTGGAAGCGCTTTTGTAGGCCTAAGAACACTGGGGCTCTGGGCTTCTCTAGCCACCTCATCTTCTGCTCATCCTCTCGCGCACTCTAAAGAGAGCTCAGGTGAGAAATTGCAAACGTCCAGCAATTGCTCAGAGATGAAAAGTGCCAGCACTGAAAGCTGTTGCTAGCCAGCACCCTTCCTTGGAAGCGCTTTCACAGGCGCAGCAACACTGGGGCTTTGTGCTTCTCTACCCACCAAACGTCACGGTCACTATCTCTCCGTCTCGTAGACACGAGCTGAGAAATTGCAAACGTCGAGCAATTGCTCAGAGATGAAAAGTGCCAGCACTGAAAGCTGTTGCTAGCCAGCACCCTTCCTTGGAAGCGCTTTTGTAGCCCTTAGAACACTGGGGCTCTGGGCTTCTCTAGCCACCTAATCTTCTGCTCATCCTCTCGCGCACTCTAAAGAGAGCTCAGGTGAGAAATTGCAAACGTTGAGCAATTGCTCAGAGATGAAAAGTGCCAGCACTGAAAGCTGTTGCTAGCCAGCACCCTTCCTTGGAAGCGCTTTTGTAGGCCTAAGAACACTGGGGCTCTGGGCTTCTCTAGCCACCTCATCTTCTGCTCATCCTCTCGCGCACTCTAAAGAGAGCTCAGCTGAGAAATTGCAAACGTCGAGCAATTGCTCAGAGATGAAAAGTGCCAGCACTGAAAGCTGTTGCTAGCCAGCACCCTTCCTTGGAAGCGCTTTCACAGGCACAGTAACACTGGGGCTTTGTGCTTCTCTACCCACCAAACGTCACGGTCCTTCTCTTTCCGTCTCATAGACACGAGCTGAGAAATTGCAAACGTTGAGCAATTGCTCAGAGATGAAAAGTGCCAGCACTGAAAGCTGTTGCTAGCCAGCACCCTTCCTTGGAAGCGCTTTTGTAGCCCTAAGCACACTGGGGCTCTGGGCTTCTTTAGCCACCTCATCTTCTGCTCATCCTCTCGCGCACTCTAAAGAGAGCTCAGGGGAGACATTGCAAACGTCGATCAATTGCTCAGAGATGAAAAGTGCCAGCACTGAAAGCTGTTGCTAGCCAGCACCCTTCCTTGGAAGCGCTTTCACAGGTGCAGCAACACTGGGGCTTTGCGCTTCTCTACCCACCAAAAGTCACGGTCCTTCACTTTCCGTCTCGTAGACACGAGCTGAGAAATTGCAAACGTCGAGCAATTGCTCAGAGATGAAAAGTGCCAGCACTGAAAGCTGTTGCTAGCCAGCCCCCTTCCTTGGAAGCGCTTTTGTAGGCCTAAGAACACTGGGGCTCTGGGCTTCTCTAGCCACCTCATCTTCTGCTCATCCTCTCGCGCACTCTAAAGAGAGCTCAGGTGAGAAATTGCAAACGTCCAGCAATTGCTCAGAGATGAAAAGTGCCAGCACTGAAAGCTGTTGCTAGCCAGCACCCTTCCTTGGAAGCGCTTTCACAGGCGCAGCAACACTGGGGCTTTGTGCTTCTCTACCCACCAAACGTCACGGTCACTATCTCTCCGTCTCGTAGACACGAGCTGAGAAATTGCAAACGTCGAGCAATTGCTCAGAGATGAAAAGTGCCAGCACTGAAAGCTGTTGCTAGCCAGCACCCTTCCTTGGAAGCGCTTTTGTAGCCCTTAGAACACTGGGGCTCTGGGCTTCTCTAGCCACCTAATCTTCTGCTCATCCTCTCGCGCACTCTAAAGAGAGCTCAGGTGAGAAATTGCAAACGTTGAGCAATTGCTCAGAGATGAAAAGTGCCAGCACTGAAAGCTGTTGCTAGCCAGCACCCTTCCTTGGAAGCGCTTTTGTAGGCCTAAGAACACTGGGGCTCTGGGCTTCTCTAGCCACCTCATCTTCTGCTCATCCTCTCGCGCACTCTAAAGAGAGCTCAGCTGAGAAATTGCAAACGTCGAGCAATTGCTCAGAGATGAAAAGTGCCAGCACTGAAAGCTGTTGCTAGCCAGCACCCTTCCTTGGAAGCGCTTTCACAGGCACAGTAACACTGGGGCTTTGTGCTTCTCTACCCACCAAACGTCACGGTCCTTCTCTTTCCGTCTCATAGACACGAGCTGAGAAATTGCAAACGTTGAGCAATTGCTCAGAGATGAAAAGTGCCAGCACTGAAAGCTGTTGCTAGCCAGCACCCTTCCTTGGAAGCGCTTTTGTAGCCCTAAGCACACTGGGGCTCTGGGCTTCTTTAGCCACCTCATCTTCTGCTCATCCTCTCGCGCACTCTAAAGAGAGCTCAGGGGAGAAATTGCAAACGTCGAGCAATTGCTCAGAGATGAAAAGTGCCAGCACTGAAAGCTGTTGCTAGCCAGCACCCTTCCTTGGAAGCGCTTTTGTAGGCCTAAGAACACTGGGGCTCTGGGCTTCTCTAGCCACCTCATCTTCCGCTCATCCTCTCGCGCACTCTGAAGAGAGCTCAGGTGAGAAATTGCAAACGTCGAGCAATTGTTCAGAGACGAAAAGTGCCAGCACTGAAAGCTGTTGCTAGCCAGCACCCTTCCTTGGAAGCGCTTTCACAGGCGCAGCAACACTGGGGCTTTGCGCTTCTCTAGCCACCAAACGTCACGGTCCTTCTCTTTCCGTCTCCTAGACACGAGCTGAGAAATTGCAAACGTCGAGCAATTGCTCAGAGAGGAAAAGTGCCAGCACTGAAAGCTGTTGCTAGCCAGCACCCTTCCTTGGAAGCGCTTTTGTAGGCCTAAGAACACTGGGGCTCTGGGCTTCTCTAGCCACCTCATCTTCTGCTCATCCTCTCGCGCACTCTAAAGAGAGCTCAGGTGACAAATTGCAAACGTCGAGCAATTGCTCAGAGATGAAAAGTGCCAGCACTGAAAGCTCTTGCTAGCCAGCACCCTTCCTTGGAAGCGCTTTCACAGGCACAGAAACACTGGGGCTTTGCGCTTCTCTAGCCACCAAACGTCACGGTCCTTCTCTTTCCGTCTCGTAGACACGAGCTGAGAAATTGCAAACGTCGAGCAATTGCTCAGAGAGGAAAAGTGCCAGCACTGAAAGCTGTTGCTAGCCAGCACCCTTCCTTGGAAGCGCTTTCACAGGCGCAGTAACACTGGGGCTTTGCGCTTCTGTAGCCACCAAACGTCACGGTCACTATCTCTCCGTCTCGTAGACACGAGCTGAGAAATTGCAAACGTCGAGCAATTGCTCAGAGAGGAAAAGTGCCAGCACTGAAAGCTGTTGCTAGCCAGCACCCTTCCTTGGAAGCGCTTTTGTAGGCCTAAGAACACTGGGGCTCTGGGCTTCTTTAGCCACCTCATCTTCTGCTCATCCTCTCGCGTACTCTAAAGAGAGCTGAGGTGAGAAATTGCAAACGTCGAGCAATTGCTCAGAGATGAAAAGTGCCAGCACTGAAAGCTGTTGCTAGCCAGCACCCTTCCTTGGAAGCGCTTTTGTAGGCCTAAGAACACTGGGGCTCTGGGCTTCTCTAGCCACCTAATCTTCTGCTCATCCTCTCGCGCACTCTAAAGAGAGCTCAGGTGAGAAATTGCAAACGTCGAGCAATTGCTCAGAGATGAAAAGTGCCAGCACTGAAAGCTGTTGCTAGCCAGCACCCTTCCTTGGAAGCGCTTTCACAGGCGCAGTAACACTGGGGCTTTGCGTTTCTCTAGCCACCAAACGTCACGGTCCTTCTCTTTCCGTCTCGTAGACACGAACTGAGAAATTGCAAACGTCGAGCAATTGCTCAGAGATGAAAAGTGCCAGCACTGAAAGCTGTTGCTAGCCAGCACCCTTCCTTGGAAGCGCTTTTGTAGCCCTAAGCACACTGGGGCTCTGGGCTTCTCTAGCCACCTAATCTTCTGCTCATCCTCTCGCGCACTCTAAAGAACGCTCAGGTGAGAAATTGCAAACGTCGAGCAATTGCTCAGAGATGAAAAGTGCCAGCACTGAAAGCTGTTGCTAGCCAGCACCCTTCCTTGGAAGCGCTTTTGTAGGCCTAAGAACACTGGGGCTCTGGGCTTCTCTAGCCACCTCATCTTCTGCTCATCCTCTCGCGCACTCTGAAGAGAGCTCAGGGGAGAAATTGCAAACGTCAAGCAATTGCTCAGAGATGAAAAGTGCCAGCACTGAAAGCTGTTGCTAGCCAGCACCCTTCCTTGGAAGCGCTTTCACAGGCGCAGTAACACTGGGGCTTTGCGCTTCTCTAGCCATCAAAAGTCACGGTCACTATCTCTCCGTCTCGTAGACACGAGCTGAGAAATTGCAAACGTCGAGCAATTGCTCAGAGAGGAAAAGTGCCAGCACTGAAAGCTGTTGCTAGCCAGCCCCCTTCCTTGGAAGCGCTTTTGTAGGCCTAAGAACACTGGGGCTCTGGGCTTCTCTAGCCACCTCATCTTCTGCTCATCCTCTCGCGCACTCTAAAGAGAGCTCAGGTGAGAAATTGCAAACGTCGAGCAATTGCTCAGAGATGAAAAGTGCCAGCACTGAAAGCTGTTGCTAGCCAGCACCCTTCCTTGGAAGCGCTTTTGTAGGCCTAAGAACACTGGGGCTCTGGGCTTCTCTAGCCACCTAATCTTCTGCTCATCCTCTCGTGCACTCTAAAGAGAGCTCAGGTGAGAAATTGCAAACGTCGAACAATTGCTCAGAGATGAAAAGTGCCAGCACTGAAAGCTGTTGTTAGCCAGCACCCTTCCTTGGAAGCGCTTTTGTAGGCCTAAGAACACTGGGGCTCTGGGCTTCTCTAGCCACCTCATCTTCTGCTCATCCTCTCGCACACTCTAAAGAGAGCTCAGGTGAGAAATTGCAAACGTCCAGCAATTGCTCAGAGATGAAAAGTGCCAGCACTGAAAGCTGTTGCTAGCCAGCACCCTTCCTTGGAAGCGCTTTCACAGCGCAGTAACACTGGGGCTTTGCGCTTCTCTACCCACCAAACGTCACTGTCATTCTCTTTCCGTCTCGTAGACACGAGCTGAGAAATTGCAAACGTCGAGCAATTGCTCAGAGAGGAAAAGTGCCAGCACTGAAAGCTGTTGCTAGCCAGCACCCTTCCTTGGAAGCGCTTTTGTAGGCCTAAGAACACTGGGGCTCTGGGCTTCTCTAGCCACCTCATCTTCTGCTCATCCTCTCGCGCACTCTAAAGAGAGCTCAGGTGAGAAATTGCAAACGTCGAGCAATTGCTCAGAGATGAAAAGTGCCAGCACTGAAAGCTGTTGCTAGCCAGCACCCTTCCTTGGAAGCGCTTTTGTAGGCCTAAGAACACTGGGGCTCTGGGCTTCTCTAGCCACCTAATCTTCTGCTCATCCTCTCGTGCACTCTAAAGAGAGCTCAGGTGAGAAATTGCAAACGTCGAGCAATTGCTCAGAGAGGAAAAGTGCCAGCACTGAAAGCTCTTGCTAGCCAGCACCCTTCCTTGGAAGCGCTTTTGTAGGCCTAAGAACACTGGGGCTCTGGGCTTCTCTAGCCACCTCATCTTCTGCTCATCCTCTCGCACACTCTAAAGAGAGCTCAGGTGAGAAATTGCAAACGTCGAGCAATTGCTCAGAGATGAAAAGTGCCAGCACTGAAAGCTGTTGCTAGCCAGCACCCTTCCTTGGAAGCGCTTTCACAGGCGCAGTAACACTGGGGCTTTGCGCTTCTCTACCCACCAAACGTCACTGTCATTCTCTTTCCGTCTCGTAGACACGAGCTGAGAAATTGCAAACGTCGAGCAATTGCTCAGAGAGGAAAAGTGCCAGCACTGAAAGCTGTTGCTAGCCAGCCCCCTTCCTTGGAAGCGCTTTTGTAGGCCTAAGAACACTGGGGCTCTGGGCTTCTCTAGCCACCTAATCTTCTGCTCATCCTCTCGCGCACTCTAAAGAGAGCTCAGGTGAGAAATTGCAAACGTCGAGCAATTGCTCAGAGATGAAAAGTGCCAGCACTGAAAGCTGTTGCTAGCCAGCACCCTTCCTTGGAAGCGCTTTCACAGGCGCAGCAACACTGGGGCTTTGCGCTTCTCTAGCCACCAAACGTCACGGTCCTTCTCTTTCCGTCTCCTAGACACGAGCTGAGAAATTGCAAACGTCGAGCAATTGCTCAGAGATGAAAAGTGCCAGCACTGAAAGCTGTTGCTAGCCAGCACCCTTCCTTGGAAGCGCTTTTGTAGGCCTAAGAACACTGGGGCTCTAGGCTTCTTTAGCCACCTAATCTTCTGCTCATCCTCTCGCGCACTCTGAAGAGAGCTCAGGGGAGAAATTGCAAACGTCGAGCAATTGCTCAGAGATGAAAAGTGCCAGCACTGAAAGCTCTTGCTAGCCAGCACCCTTCCTTGGAAGCGTTTTCACAGGCGCAGTAACACTGGGGCTTTGCGCTTCTCTACCCACCAAACGTCACGGTCACTATCTCTCCGTCTCGTAGACACGAGCTGAGAAATTGCAAACGTCGATCAATTGCTCAGAGAGGAAAAGTGCCAGCACTGAAAGCTCTTGCTAGCCAGCACCCTTCCTTGGAAGCGCTTTTGTAGGCCTAAGAACACTGGGGCTCTGGGCTTCTCTAGCCACCTCATCTTCTGCTCATCCTCTCGCGCACTCTAAAGAGAGCTCAGGTGAGAAATTGCAAACGTCCAGCAATTGCTCAGAGAGGAAAAGTGCCAGCACTGAAAGCTGTTGCTAGCCAGCACCCTTCCTTGGAAGCGTTTTCACAGGCGCAGTAACACTGGGGCTTTGCGCTTCTCTACCCACCAAACGTCACGGTCCTTCTCTTTCCGTCTCGTAGACACGAGCTGAGAAATTGCAAACGTCGATCAATTGCTCAGAGATGAAAAGTGCCAGCACTGAAAGCTGTTGCTAGCCAGCACCCTTCCTTGGAAGCGCTTTTGTAGCCCTTAGAACACTGGGGCTCTGGGCTTCTCTAGCCACCTAATCTTCTGCTCATCCTCTCGCGCACTCTAAAGAGAGCTCAGGTGAGAAATTGCAAACGTCGAGCAATTGCTCAGAGATGAAAAGTGCCAGCACTGAAAGCTGTTGCTAGCCAGCACCCTTCCTTGGAAGCGCTTTTGTAGGCCTAAAAACACTGGGGCTCTGGGCTTCTCTAGCCACCTCATCTTCTGCTCATCCTCTCGCGCACTCTAAAGAGAGCTCAGGTGAGAAATTGCAAACGTTTAGCAATTGCTCAGAGATGAAAAGTGCCAGCACTGAAAGCTGTTGCTAGCCAGCACCCTTCCTTGGAAGCGCTTTTGTAGGCCTAAGAACACTGGGGCTCTGGGCTTCTCTAGCCACCTCATCTTCTGCTCATCCTCTCGCGCACTCTAAAGAGAGCTCAGGTGAGAAATTGCAAACGTCGAGCAATTGCTCAGAGATGAAAAGTGCCAGCACTGAAAGCTCTTGCTAGCCAGCACCCTTCCTTGGAAGCGCTTTCACAGGCACAGCAACACTGGGGCTTTGCGCTTCTCTAGCCACCAAACGTCACGGTCATTCTCTTTCCGTCTCGTAGACACAAGCTGAGAAATTGCAAACGTCGAGCAATTGCTCAGAGATGAAAAGTGCCAGCACTGAAAGCTGTTGCTAGCCAGCACCCTTCCTTGGAAGCGCTTTTGTAGGCCTAAGAACACTGGGGCTCTAGGCTTCTTTAGCCACCTCATCTTCTGCTCATCCTCTCGCGCACTCTGAAGAGAGCTCAGGGGAGAAATTGCAAATGTTGAGCAATTGCTCAGAGATGAAAAGTGCCAGCACTGAAAGCTGTTGCTAGCCAGCACCCTTCCTTGGAAGCGCTTTCACAGGCGCAGTAACACTGGGACTTTGCGCTTCTCTACCCACCAAACGTCACGGTCACTATCTCTCCGTCTCGTAGACACGAGCTGAGAAATTGCAAACGTCGAGCAATTGCTCAGAGAGGAAAAGTGCGAGCACTGAAAGCTCTTGCTAGCCAGCACCCTTCCTTGGAAGCGCTTTTGTAGGCCTAAGAACACTGGGGCTCTGGGCTTCTCTAGCCACCTAATCTTCTGCTCATCCTCTCGCGCACTCTAAAGAGAGCTCAGGTGAGAAATTGCAAACATCCAGCAATTGCTCAGAGAGGAAAAGTGCCAGCACTGAAAGCTGTTGCTAGCCAGCCCCCTTCCTTGGAAGCGCTTTTGTAGGCCTAAGAACACTGGGGCTCTGGGCTTCTCTAGACACCTAATCTTCTGCTCATCCTCTGGCGCACTCTAAAGAGAGCTCAGGTGAGAAATTGCAAACGTCGAGCAATTGCTCAGAGATGAAAAGTGCCAGCACTGAAAGCTGTTGCTAGCCAGCACCCTTCCTTGGAAGCGCTTTTGTAGGCCTAAGAACACTGGGGCTCTGGGCTTCTCTAGCCACCTCATCTTCTGCTCATCCTCTCGCGCACTCTGAAGAGAGCTCAGGGGAGAAATTGCAAACGTCAAGCAATTGCTCAGAGATGAAAAGTGCCAGCACTGAAAGCTGTTGCTAGCCAGCACCCTTCCTTGGAAGCGCTTTCACAGGCGCAGTAACACTGGGGCTTTGCGCTTCTCTAGCCATCAAAAGTCACGGTCACTATCTCTCCGTCTCGTAGACACGAGCTGAGAAATTGCAAACGTCGAGCAATTGCTCAGAGAGGAAAAGTGCCAGCACTGAAAGCTGTTGCTAGCCAGCACCCTTCCTTGGAAGCGCTTTTGTAGGCCTAAGAACACTGGGGCTCTGGGCTTCTCTAGCCACCTCATCTTCTGCTCATCCTCTCGCGCACTCTAAAGAGAGCTCAGGTGAGAAATTGCAAACGTCGAGCAATTGCTCAGAGATGAAAAGTGCCAGCACTGAAAGCTGTTGCTAGCCAGCACCCTTCCTTGGAAGCGCTTTTGTAGGCCTAAGAACACTGGGGCTCTGGGCTTCTCTAGCCACCTAATCTTCTGCTCATCCTCTCGTGCACTCTAAAGAGAGCTCAGGTGAGAAATTGCAAACGTCGAACAATTGCTCAGAGATGAAAAGTGCCAGCACTGAAAGCTCTTGCTAGCCAGCACCCTTCCTTGGAAGCGCTTTTGTAGGCCTAAGAACACTGGGGCTCTGGGCTTCTCTAGCCACCTCATCTTCTGCTCATCCTCTCGCACACTCTAAAGAGAGCTCAGGTGAGAAATTGCAAACGTCCAGCAATTGCTCAGAGATGAAAAGTGCCAGCACTGAAAGCTGTTGCTAGCCAGCACCCTTCCTTGGAAGCGCTTTCACAGGCGCAGTAACACTGGGGCTTTGCGCTTCTCTACCCACCAAACGTCACTGTCATTCTCTTTCCGTCTCGTAGACACGAGCTGAGAAATTGCAAACGTCGAGCAATTGCTCAGAGAGGAAAAGTGCCAGCACTGAAAGCTGTTGCTAGCCAGCACCCTTCCTTGGAAGCGCTTTTGTAGGCCTAAGAACACTGGGGCTCTGGGCTTCTCTAGCCACCTCATCTTCTGCTCATCCTCTCGCGCACTCTAAAGAGAGCTCAGGTGAGAAATTGCAAACGTCGAGCAATTGCTCAGAGATGAAAAGTGCCAGCACTGAAAGCTGTTGCTAGCCAGCACCCTTCCTTGGAAGCGCTTTTGTAGGCCTAAGAACACTGGGGCTCTGGGCTTCTCTAGCCACCTAATCTTCTGCTCATCCTCTCGTGCACTCTAAAGAGAGCTCAGGTGAGAAATTGCAAACGTCGAGCAATTGCTCAGAGAGGAAAAGTGCCAGCACTGAAAGCTCTTGCTAGCCAGCACCCTTCCTTGGAAGCGCTTTTGTAGGCCTAAGAACACTGGGGCTCTGGGCTTCTCTAGCCACCTCATCTTCTGCTCATCCTCTCGCACACTCTAAAGAGAGCTCAGGTGAGAAATTGCAAACGTCGAGCAATTGCTCAGAGATGAAAAGTGCCAGCACTGAAAGCTGTTGCTAGCCAGCACCCTTCCTTGGAAGCGCTTTCACAGGCGCAGTAACACTGGGGCTTTGCGCTTCTCTACCCACCAAACGTCACTGTCATTCTCTTTCCGTCTCGTAGACACGAGCTGAGAAATTGCAAACGTCGAGCAATTGCTCAGAGAGGAAAAGTGCCAGCACTGAAAGCTGTTGCTAGCCAGCCCCCTTCCTTGGAAGCGCTTTTGTAGGCCTAAGAACACTGGGGCTCTGGGCTTCTCTAGCCACCTAATCTTCTGCTCATCCTCTCGCGCACTCTAAAGAGAGCTCAGGTGAGAAATTGCAAACGTCGAGCAATTGCTCAGAGATGAAAAGTGCCAGCACTGAAAGCTGTTGCTAGCCAGCACCCTTCCTTGGAAGCGCTTTCACAGGCGCAGCAACACTGGGGCTTTGCGCTTCTCTAGCCACCAAACGTCACGGTCCTTCTCTTTCCGTCTCCTAGACACGAGCTGAGAAATTGCAAACGTCGAGCAATTGCTCAGAGATGAAAAGTGCCAGCACTGAAAGCTGTTGCTAGCCAGCACCCTTCCTTGGAAGCGCTTTTGTAGGCCTAAGAACACTGGGGCTCTAGGCTTCTTTAGCCACCTAATCTTCTGCTCATCCTCTCGCGCACTCTGAAGAGAGCTCAGGGGAGAAATTGCAAACGTCGAGCAATTGCTCAGAGATGAAAAGTGCCAGCACTGAAAGCTCTTGCTAGCCAGCACCCTTCCTTGGAAGCGTTTTCACAGGCGCAGTAACACTGGGGCTTTGCGCTTCTCTACCCACCAAACGTCACGGTCACTATCTCTCCGTCTCGTAGACACGAGCTGAGAAATTGCAAACGTCGATCAATTGCTCAGAGAGGAAAAGTGCCAGCACTGAAAGCTCTTGCTAGCCAGCACCCTTCCTTGGAAGCGCTTTTGTAGGCCTAAGAACACTGGGGCTCTGGGCTTCTCTAGCCACCTCATCTTCTGCTCATCCTCTCGCGCACTCTAAAGAGAGCTCAGGTGAGAAATTGCAAACGTCGAGCAATTGCTCAGAGAGGAAAAGTGCCAGCACTGAAAGCTGTTGCTAGCCAGCACCCTTCCTTGGAAGCGTTTTCACAGGCGCAGTAACACTGGGGCTTTGCGCTTCTCTACCCACCAAACGTCACGGTCCTTCTCTTTCCGTCTCGTAGACACGAGCTGAGAAATTGCAAACGTCGATCAATTGCTCAGAGATGAAAAGTGCCAGCACTGAAAGCTGTTGCTAGCCAGCACCCTTCCTTGGAAGCGCTTTTGTAGCCCTTAGAACACTGGGGCTCTGGGCTTCTCTAGCCACCTAATCTTCTGCTCATCCTCTCGCGCACTCTAAAGAGAGCTCAGGTGAGAAATTGCAAACGTCGAGCAATTGCTCAGAGATGAAAAGTGCCAGCACTGAAAGCTGTTGCTAGCCAGCACCCTTCCTTGGAAGCGCTTTTGTAGGCCTAAAAACACTGGGGCTCTGGGCTTCTCTAGCCACCTCATCTTCTGCTCATCCTCTCGCGCACTCTAAAGAGAGCTCAGGTGAGAAATTGCAAACGTTTAGCAATTGCTCAGAGATGAAAAGTGCCAGCACTGAAAGCTGTTGCTAGCCAGCACCCTTCCTTGGAAGCGCTTTTGTAGGCCTAAGAACACTGGGGCTCTGGGCTTCTCTAGCCACCTCATCTTCTGCTCATCCTCTCGCGCACTCTAAAGAGAGCTCAGGTGAGAAATTGCAAACGTCGAGCAATTGCTCAGAGATGAAAAGTGCCAGCACTGAAAGCTGTTGCTAGCCAGCACCCTTCCTTGGAAGCGCTTTCACAGGCACAGCAACACTGGGGCTTTGCGCTTCTCTAGCCACCAAACGTCACGGTCATTCTCTTTCCGTCTCGTAGACACAAGCTGAGAAATTGCAAACGTCCAGCAATTGCTCAGAGATGAAAAGTGCCAGCACTGAAAGCTCTTGCTAGCCAGCACCCTTCCTTGGAAGCGCTTTTGTAGGCCTAAGAACACTGGGGCTCTGGGCTTCTCTAGCCACCTCATCTTCTGCTCATCCTCTCGCACACTCTAAAGAGAGCTCAGGTGAGAAATTGCAAACGTCCAGCAATTGCTCAGAGATGAAAAGTGCCAGCACTGAAAGCTGTTGCTAGCCAGCACCCTTCCTTGGAAGCGCTTTCACAGGCGCAGTAACACTGGGGCTTTGCGCTTCTCTACCCACCAAACGTCACTGTCATTCTCTTTCCGTCTCGTAGACACGAGCTGAGAAATTGCAAACGTCGAGCAATTGCTCAGAGAGGAAAAGTGCCAGCACTGAAAGCTGTTGCTAGCCAGCACCCTTCCTTGGAAGCGCTTTTGTAGGCCTAAGAACACTGGGGCTCTGGGCTTCTCTAGCCACCTCATCTTCTGCTCATCCTCTCGCGCACTCTAAAGAGAGCTCAGGTGAGAAATTGCAAACGTCGAGCAATTGCTCAGAGATGAAAAGTGCCAGCACTGAAAGCTGTTGCTAGCCAGCACCCTTCCTTGGAAGCGCTTTTGTAGGCCTAAGAACACTGGGGCTCTGGGCTTCTCTAGCCACCTAATCTTCTGCTCATCCTCTCGTGCACTCTAAAGAGAGCTCAGGTGAGAAATTGCAAACGTCGAGCAATTGCTCAGAGAGGAAAAGTGCCAGCACTGAAAGCTCTTGCTAGCCAGCACCCTTCCTTGGAAGCGCTTTTGTAGGCCTAAGAACACTGGGGCTCTGGGCTTCTCTAGCCACCTCATCTTCTGCTCATCCTCTCGCACACTCTAAAGAGAGCTCAGGTGAGAAATTGCAAACGTCGAGCAATTGCTCAGAGATGAAAAGTGCCAGCACTGAAAGCTGTTGCTAGCCAGCACCCTTCCTTGGAAGCGCTTTCACAGGCGCAGTAACACTGGGGCTTTGCGCTTCTCTACCCACCAAACGTCACTGTCATTCTCTTTCCGTCTCGTAGACACGAGCTGAGAAATTGCAAACGTCGAGCAATTGCTCAGAGAGGAAAAGTGCCAGCACTGAAAGCTGTTGCTAGCCAGCCCCCTTCCTTGGAAGCGCTTTTGTAGGCCTAAGAACACTGGGGCTCTGGGCTTCTCTAGCCACCTAATCTTCTGCTCATCCTCTCGCGCACTCTAAAGAGAGCTCAGGTGAGAAATTGCAAACGTCGAGCAATTGCTCAGAGATGAAAAGTGCCAGCACTGAAAGCTGTTGCTAGCCAGCACCCTTCCTTGGAAGCGCTTTCACAGGCGCAGCAACACTGGGGCTTTGCGCTTCTCTAGCCACCAAACGTCACGGTCCTTCTCTTTCCGTCTCCTAGACACGAGCTGAGAAATTGCAAACGTCGAGCAATTGCTCAGAGATGAAAAGTGCCAGCACTGAAAGCTGTTGCTAGCCAGCACCCTTCCTTGGAAGCGCTTTTGTAGGCCTAAGAACACTGGGGCTCTAGGCTTCTTTAGCCACCTAATCTTCTGCTCATCCTCTCGCGCACTCTGAAGAGAGCTCAGGGGAGAAATTGCAAACGTCGAGCAATTGCTCAGAGATGAAAAGTGCCAGCACTGAAAGCTCTTGCTAGCCAGCACCCTTCCTTGGAAGCGTTTTCACAGGCGCAGTAACACTGGGGCTTTGCGCTTCTCTACCCACCAAACGTCACGGTCACTATCTCTCCGTCTCGTAGACACGAGCTGAGAAATTGCAAACGTCGATCAATTGCTCAGAGAGGAAAAGTGCCAGCACTGAAAGCTCTTGCTAGCCAGCACCCTTCCTTGGAAGCGCTTTTGTAGGCCTAAGAACACTGGGGCTCTGGGCTTCTCTAGCCACCTCATCTTCTGCTCATCCTCTCGCGCACTCTAAAGAGAGCTCAGGTGAGAAATTGCAAACGTCCAGCAATTGCTCAGAGAGGAAAAGTGCCAGCACTGAAAGCTGTTGCTAGCCAGCACCCTTCCTTGGAAGCGTTTTCACAGGCGCAGTAACACTGGGGCTTTGCGCTTCTCTACCCACCAAACGTCACGGTCCTTCTCTTTCCGTCTCGTAGACACGAGCTGAGAAATTGCAAACGTCGATCAATTGCTCAGAGATGAAAAGTGCCAGCACTGAAAGCTGTTGCTAGCCAGCACCCTTCCTTGGAAGCGCTTTTGTAGCCCTTAGAACACTGGGGCTCTGGGCTTCTCTAGCCACCTAATCTTCTGCTCATCCTCTCGCGCACTCTAAAGAGAGCTCAGGTGAGAAATTGCAAACGTCGAGCAATTGCTCAGAGATGAAAAGTGCCAGCACTGAAAGCTGTTGCTAGCCAGCACCCTTCCTTGGAAGCGCTTTTGTAGGCCTAAAAACACTGGGGCTCTGGGCTTCTCTAGCCACCTCATCTTCTGCTCATCCTCTCGCGCACTCTAAAGAGAGCTCAGGTGAGAAATTGCAAACGTTTAGCAATTGCTCAGAGATGAAAAGTGCCAGCACTGAAAGCTGTTGCTAGCCAGCACCCTTCCTTGGAAGCGCTTTTGTAGGCCTAAGAACACTGGGGCTCTGGGCTTCTCTAGCCACCTCATCTTCTGCTCATCCTCTCGCGCACTCTAAAGAGAGCTCAGGTGAGAAATTGCAAACGTCGAGCAATTGCTCAGAGATGAAAAGTGCCAGCACTGAAAGCTGTTGCTAGCCAGCACCCTTCCTTGGAAGCGCTTTCACAGGCACAGCAACACTGGGGCTTTGCGCTTCTCTAGCCACCAAACGTCACGGTCATTCTCTTTCCGTCTCGTAGACACAAGCTGAGAAATTGCAAACGTCCAGCAATTGCTCAGAGATGAAAAGTGCCAGCACTGAAAGCTGTTGCTAGCCAGCACCCTTCCTTGGAAGCGCTTTTGTAGGCCTAAGAACACTGGGGCTCTAGGCTTCTTTAGCCACCTCATCTTCTGCTCATCCTCTCGCGCACTCTGAAGAGAGCTCAGGGGAGAAATTGCAAATGTTGAGCAATTGCTCAGAGATGAAAAGTGCCAGCACTGAAAGCTGTTGCTAGCCAGCACCCTTCCTTGGAAGCGCTTTCACAGGCGCAGTAACACTGGGACTTTGCGCTTCTCTACCCACCAAACGTCACGGTCACTATCTCTCCGTCTCGTAGACACGAGCTGAGAAATTGCAAACGTCGAGCAATTGCTCAGAGAGGAAAAGTGCGAGCACTGAAAGCTCTTGCTAGCCAGCACCCTTCCTTGGAAGCGCTTTTGTAGGCCTAAGAACACTGGGGCTCTGGGCTTCTCTAGCCACCTAATCTTCTGCTCATCCTCTCGCGCACTCTAAAGAGAGCTCAGGTGAGAAATTGCAAACATCCAGCAATTGCTCAGAGAGGAAAAGTGCCAGCACTGAAAGCTGTTGCTAGCCAGCCCCCTTCCTTGGAAGCGCTTTTGTAGGCCTAAGAACACTGGGGCTCTGGGCTTCTCTAGACACCTAATCTTCTGCTCATCCTCTGGCGCACTCTAAAGAGAGCTCAGGTGAGAAATTGCAAACGTCCAGCAATTGCTCAGAGATGAAAAGTGCCAGCACTGAAAGCTGTTGCTAGCCAGCACCCTTCCTTGGAAGCGCTTTCACAGGCGCAGTAACACTGGGGCTTTGCGCTTCTCTACCCACCAAACGTCACGGTCCTTCTCTTTCCGTCTCCTAGACACGAGCTGAGAAATTGCAAACGTCGAGCAATTGCTCAGAGATGAAAAGTGCCAGCACTGAAAGCTGTTGCTAGCCAGCCCCCTTCCTTGGAAGCGCTTTTGTAGGCCTAAGAACACTGGGGCTCTGGGCTTCTCTAGCCACCTCATCTTCTGCTCATCCTCTCGCGCACTCTAAAGAGAGCTCAGGTGAGAAATTGCAAACGTCCAGCAATTGCTCAGAGATGAAAAGTGCCAGCACTGAAAGCTGTTGCTAGCCAGCACCCTTCCTTGGAAGCGCTTTCACAGGCGCAGCAACACTGAGGCTTTGCGCTTCTCTAGCCACCAAACGTCACGGTCCTTCTCTTTCCGTCTCGTAGACACGAGCTGAGAAATTGCAAACGTCGAGCAATTGCTCAGAGATGAAAAGTGCCAGCACTGAAAGCTGTTGCTAGCCAGCACCCTTCCTTGGAAGCGCTTTTGTAGGCCTAAGAACACTGGGGCTCTGGGCTTCTTTAGCCACCTCATCTTCTGCTCATCCTCTCGCGCACTCTGAAGAGAGCTCAGGTGAGAAATTGCAAACGTCAAGCAATTGCTCAGAGATGAAAAGTGCCAGCACTGAAAGCTGTTGCTAGCCAGCACCCTTCCTTGGAAGCGCTTTCACAGGCGCAGTAACACTGGGGCTTTGCGCTTCTCTAGCCATCAAAAGTCACGGTCACTATCTCTCCGTCTCGTAGACACGAGCTGAGAAATTGCAAACGTCGAGCAATTGCTCAGAGATGAAAAGTGCCAGCACTGAAAGCTGTTGCTAGCCAGCACCCTTCCTTGGAAGCGCTTTTGTAGGCCTAAGAACACTGGGGCTCTGGGCTTCTCTAGCCACCTCATCTTCTGCTCATCTTCTCGCGCACTCTAAAGAGAGCTCAGGTGAGAAATTGCAAACGTCGAGTAATTGCTCAGAGATGAAAAGTGCCAGCACTGAAAGCTCTTGCTAGCCAGCACCCTTCCTTGGAAGCGCTTTTGTAGGCCTAAGCACACTGGGGCTCTGGGCTTCTCTAGCCACCTAATCTTCTGCTCATCCTCTCGCGCACTCTAAAGAGAGCTCAGGTGAGAAATTGCAAACGTTGAGCAATTGCTCAGAGATGAAAAGTGCCAGCACTGAAAGCTGTTGCTAGCCAGCACCCTTCCTTGGAAGCGCTTTTGTAGGCCTAAGAACACTGGGGCTGTGGGCTTCTCTAGCCACCTCATCTTCTGCTCATCCTCTCGCGCACTCTAAAGAGAGCTCAGGTGAGAAATTGCAAACGTCGAGCAATTGCTCAGAGATGAAAAGTGCCAGCACTGAAAGCTGTTGCTAGCCAGCACCCTTCCTTGGAAGCGCTTTCACAGGCGCAGTAACACTGGGGCTTTGCGCTTCTCTACCCACCAAACGTCACTGTCATTCTCTTTCCGTGTCGTAGACACGAGCTGAGAAATTGCAAACGTCGAGCAATTGCTCAGAGATGAAAAGTGCCAGCACTGAAAGCTGTTGCTAGCCAGCCCCCTTCCTTGGAAGCGCTTTTGTAGCCCTAAGCACACTGGGGCTCTGGGCTTCTCTAGCCACCTCATCTTCTGCTCATCCTCTCGCGCACTCTAAAGAGAGCTCAGGTGAGAAATTGCAAACGTCGAGCAATTGCTCAGAGATGAAAAGTGCCAGCACTGAAAGCTGTTGCTAGCCAGCACCCTTCCTTGGAAGCGCTTTCACAGGCGCAGCAACACTGGGGCTTTGCGCTTCTCTATCCACCAAACGTCACGGTCATTCTCTTTCCGTCTCGTAGACACGAGCTGAGAAATTGCAAACGTCGAGCAATTGCTCAGAGATGAAAAGTGCCAGCACTGAAAGCTGTTGCTAGCCAGCACCCTTCCTTGGAAGCGCTTTTGTAGGCCTAAGAACACTGGGGCTCTAGGCTTCTTTAGCCACCTCATCTTCTGCTCATCCTCTCGCGCACTCTGAAGAGAGCTCAGGGGAGAAATTGCAAACGTCGAGCAATTGCTCAGAGATGAAAAGTGCCAGCACTGAAAGCTGTTGCTAGCCAGCACCCTTCCTTGGAAGCGCTTTCACAGGCGCAGTAACACTGGGGCTTTGCACTTCTCTACCCACCAAACGTCACGGTCACTATCTCTCCGTCTCGTAGACACGAGCTGAGAAATTGCAAACGTCGAGCAATTGCTCAGAGATGAAAAGTGCCAGCACTGAAAGCTCTTGCTAGCCAGCACCCTTCCTTGGAAGCGCTTTTGTAGGCCTAAGAACACTGGGGCTCTGGGCTTCTCTAGCCACCTCATCTTCTGCTCATCCTCTCGCGCACTCTAAAGAGAGCTGAGGTGAGAAATTGCAAACGTCGAGCAATTGCTCAGAGATGAAAAGTGCCAGCACTGAAAGCTGTTGCTAGCCAGCACCCTTCCTTGGAAGCGCTTTTGTAGGCCTAAGAACACTGGGGCTCTGGGCTTCTCTAGCCACCTAATCTTCTGCTCATCCTCTCGCGCACTCTAAAGAGAGCTCAGGTGAGAAATTGCAAACGTCGAGCAATTGCTCAGAGATGAAAAGTGCCAGCACTGAAAGCTGTTGCTAGCCAGCACCCTTCCTTGGAAGCGCTTTCACAGGCGCAGTAACACTGGGGCTTTGCGCTTCTCTACCCACCAAATGTCACGGTCATTCTCTTTCCGTCTCGTAGACACGAGCTGAGAAATTGCAAACGTCAAGCAATTGCTCAGAGATGAAAAGTGCCAGCACTGAAAGCTGTTGCTAGCCAGCACCCTTCCTTGGAAGCGCTTTGGTAGGCCTAAGAACACTGGGGCTCTGGGCTTCTCTAGCCACCTCATCTTCTGCTCATCCTCTCGCGCACTCTAAAGAGAGCTCAGGTGAGAAATTGCAAACGTCGAGCAATTGCTCAGAGATGAAAAGTGCCAGCACTGAAAGCTGTTGCTAGCCAGCACCCTTCCTTGGAAGCGCTTTCACAGGCGCAGTAACACTGGGGCTTTGCGCTTCTCTACCCACCAAACGTCACTGTCATTCTCTTTCCGTCTCGTAGACACGAGCTGAGAAATTGCAAACGTCGAGCAATTGCTCAGAGATGAAAAGTGCCAGCACTGAAAGCTGTTGCTAGCCAGCACCCTTCCTTGGAAGCGCTTTTGTAGGCCTAAGCACACTGGGGCTCTGGGCTTCTCTAGCCACCTCATCTTCTGCTCATCCTCTCGCGCACTCTGAAGAGAGCTCAGGTGAGAAATTGCAAACGTCGAGCAATTGCTCAGAGATGAAAAGTGCCAGCACTGAAAGCTCTTGCTAGCCAGCACCCTTCCTTGGAAGCGCTTTTGTAGGCCTAAGAAGACTGGGGCTCTGGGCTTCTCTAGCCACCTCATCTTCTGCTCATCTTCTCGCGCACTCTAAAGAGAGCTCAGGTGAGAAATTGCAAACGTCGAGCAATTGCTCAGAGAGGAAAAGTGCCAGCACTGAAAGCTGTTGCTAGCCAGCCCCCTTCCTTGGAAGCGCTTTTGTAGGCCTAAGAACACTGGGGCTCTGGGCTTCTCTAGCCACCTCATCTTCTGCTCATCCTCTCGTGCACTCTAAAGAGAGCTCAGGTGAGAAATTGCAAACGTTGAGCAATTGCTCAGAGATGAAAAGTGCCAGCACTGAAAGCTGTTGCTAGCCAGCACCCTTCCTTGGAAGCGCTTTTGTAGGCCTAAGAACACTGGGGCTCTGGGCTTCTCTAGCCACCTCATCTTCTGCTCATCCTCTCGCGCACTCTAAAGAGAGCTCAGGTGAGAAATTGCAAACGTCGAGCAATTGCTCAGAGATGAAAAGTGCCAGCACTGAAAGCTGTTGCTAGCCAGCACCCTTCCTTGGAAGCGCTTTCACAGGCGCAGTAACACTGGGGCTTTGCGCTTCTCTACCCACCAAACGTCACGGTCCTTCTCTTTCCGTCTCCTAGACACGAGCTGAGAAATTGCAAACGTCGAGCAATTGCTCAGAGATGAAAAGTGCCAGCACTGAAAGCTGTTGCTAGCCAGCCCCCTTCCTTGGAAGCGCTTTTGTAGCCCTTAGAACACTGGGGCTCTGGGCTTCTCTAGCCACCTCATCTTCTGCTCATCCTCTCGCGCACTCTAAAGAGAGCTCAGGTGAGAAATTGCAAACGTCCAGCAATTGCTCAGAGATGAAAAGTGCCAGCACTGAAAGCTGTTGCTAGCCAGCACCCTTCCTTGGAAGCGCTTTTGTAGGCCTAAGAACACTGGGGCTCTGGGCTTCTTTAGCCACCTCATCTTCTGCTCATCCTCTCGCGCACTCTGAAGAGAGCTCAGGTGAGAAATTGCAAACGTCAAGCAATTGCTCAGAGATGAAAAGTGCCAGCACTGAAAGCTGTTGCTAGCCAGCACCCTTCCTTGGAAGCGCTTTCACAGGCGCAGTAACACTGGGGCTTTGCGCTTCTCTAGCCATCAAAAGTCACGGTCACTATCTCTCCGTCTCGTAGACACGAGCTGAGAAATTGCAAACGTCGAGCAATTGCTCAGAGATGAAAAGTGCCAGCACTGAAAGCTCTTGCTAGCCAGCACCCTTCCTTGGAAGCGCTTTTGTAGGCCTAAGAACACTGGGGCTCTGGGCTTCTCTAGCCACCTCATCTTCTGCTCATCTTCTCGCGCACTCTAAAGAGAGCTCAGGTGAGAAATTGCAAACGTCGAGCAATTGCTCAGAGATGAAAAGTGCCAGCACTGAAAGCTGTTGCTAGCCAGCACCCTTCCTTGGAAGCGCTTTTGTAGGCCTAAGCACACTGGGGCTCTGGGCTTCTCTAGCCACCTCATCTTCTGCTCATCCTCTCGCGCACTCTAAAGAGAGCTCAGGTGAGAAATTGCAAACGTTGAGCAATTGCTCAGAGATGAAAAGTGCCAGCACTGAAAGCTGTTGCTAGCCAGCACCCTTCCTTGGAAGCGCTTTTGTAGGCCTAAGAACACTGGGGCTGTGGGCTTCTCTAGCCACCTCATCTTCTGCTCATCCTCTCGCGCACTCTAAAGAGAGCTCAGGTGAGAAATTGCAAACGTCGAGCAATTGCTCAGAGAGGAAAAGTGCCAGCACTGAAAGCTGTTGCTAGCCAGCCCCCTTCCTTGGAAGCGCTTTTGTAGGCCTAAGAACACTGGGGCTCTGGGCTTCTCTAGCCACCTCATCTTCTGCTCATCCTCTCGCGCACTCTAAAGAGAGCTCAGGTGAGAAATTGCAAACGTCGAGCAATTGCTCAGAGATGAAAAGTGCCAGCACTGAAAGCTGTTGCTAGCCAGCACCCTTCCTTGGAAGCGCTTTCACAGGCGCAGCAACACTGGGGCTTTGCGCTTCTCTAGCCACCAAACGTCACGGTCCTTCTCTTTCCGTCTCGTAGACACGAGCTGAGAAATTGCAAACGTCGAGCAATTGCTCAGAGATGAAAAGTGCCAGCACTGAAAGCTGTTGCTAGCCAGCACCCTTCCTTGGAAGCGCTTTTGTAGGCCTAAGAACACTGGGGCTCTGGGCTTCTCTAGCCACCTCATCTTCTGCTCATCCTCTCGCGCACTCTGAAGAGAGCTCAGGGGAGAAATTGCAAACGTCGAGCAATTGCTCAGAGATGAAAAGTGCCAGCACTGAAAGCTCTTGCTAGCCAGCACCCTTCCTTGGAAGCGTTTTCACAGGCGCAGTAACACTGGGGCTTTGCGCTTCTCTACCCACCAAACGTCACGGTCACTATCTCTCCGTCTCGTAGACACGAGCTGAGAAATTGCAAACGTCGATCAATTGCTCAGAGAGGAAAAGTGCCAGCACTGAAAGCTCTTGCTAGCCAGCACCCTTCCTTGGAAGCGCTTTTGTAGGCCTAAGCACACTGGGGCTCTGGGCTTCTCTAGCCACCTCATCTTCTGCTCATCCTCTCGCGCACTCTAAAGAGAGCTCAGGTGAGAAATTGCAAACGTCCAGCAATTGCTCAGAGAGGAAAAGTGCCAGCACTGAAAGCTGTTGCTAGCCAGCACCCTTCCTTGGAAGCGTTTTCACAGGCGCAGTAACACTGGGGCTTTGCGCTTCTCTACCCACCAAACGTCACGGTCCTTCTCTTTCCGTCTCGTAGACACGAGCTGAGAAATTGCAAACGTCGATCAATTGCTCAGAGATGAAAAGTGCCAGCACTGAAAGCTGTTGCTAGCCAGCACCCTTCCTTGGAAGCGCTTTTGTAGCCCTTAGAACACTGGGGCTCTGGGCTTCTCTAGCCACCTAATCTTCTGCTCATCCTCTCGCGCACTCTAAAGAGAGCTCAGGTGAGAAATTGCAAACGTCGAGCAATTGCTCAGAGATGAAAAGTGCCAGCACTGAAAGCTGTTGCTAGCCAGCACCCTTCCTTGGAAGCGCTTTTGTAGGCCTAAAAACACTGGGGCTCTGGGCTTCTCTAGCCACCTAATCTTCTGCTCATCCTCTCGCGCACTCTAAAGAGAGCTCAGGTGAGAAATTGCAAACGTTTAGCAATTGCTCAGAGATGAAAAGTGCCAGCACTGAAAGCTGTTGCTAGCCAGCACCCTTCCTTGGAAGCGCTTTTGTAGGCCTAAGAAGACTGGGGCTCTGGGCTTCTCTAGCCACCTCATCTTCTGCTCATCCTCTCGCGCACTCTAAAGAGAGCTCAGGTGAGAAATTGCAAACGTCGAGCAATTGCTCAGAGATGAAAAGTGCCAGCACTGAAAGCTCTTGCTAGCCAGCACCCTTCCTTGGAAGCGCTTTCACAGGCACAGCAACACTGGGGCTTTGCGCTTCTCTAGCCACCAAACGTCACGGTCATTCTCTTTCCGTCTCGTAGACACAAGCTGAGAAATTGCAAACGTCGAGCAATTGCTCAGAGATGAAAAGTGCCAGCACTGAAAGCTGTTGCTAGCCAGCCCCCTTCCTTGGAAGCGCTTTTGTAGGCCTAAGAACACTGGGGCTCTAGGCTTCTTTAGCCACCTCATCTTCTGCTCATCCTCTCGCGCACTCTGAAGAGAGCTCAGGGGAGAAATTGCAAATGTTGAGCAATTGCTCAGAGATGAAAAGTGCCAGCACTGAAAGCTGTTGCTAGCCAGCACCCTTCCTTGGAAGCGCTTTCACAGGCGCAGTAACACTGGGGCTTTGCGCTTCTCTACCCACCAAACGTCACGGTCACTATCTCTCCGTCTCGTAGACACGAGCTGAGAAATTGCAAACGTCGAGCAATTGCTCAGAGAGGAAAAGTGCGAGCACTGAAAGCTCTTGCTAGCCAGCACCCTTCCTTGGAAGCGCTTTTGTAGGCCTAAGAACACTGGGGCTCTGGGCTTCTCTAGCCACCTAATCTTCTGCTCATCCTCTCGCGCACTCTAAAGAGAGCTCAGGTGAGAAATTGCAAACATCCAGCAATTGCTCAGAGAGGAAAAGTGCCAGCACTGAAAGCTGTTGCTAGCCAGCCCCCTTCCTTGGAAGCGCTTTTGTAGGCCTAAGAACACTGGGGCTCTGGGCTTCTCTAGACACCTAATCTTCTGCTCATCCTCTGGCGCACTCTAAAGAGAGCTCAGGTGAGAAATTGCAAACGTCCAGCAATTGCTCAGAGATGAAAAGTGCCAGCACTGAAAGCTGTTGCTAGCCAGCACCCTTCCTTGGAAGCGCTTTCACAGGCGCAGTAACACTGGGGCTTTGCGCTTCTCTACCCACCAAACGTCACGGTCCTTCTCTTTCCGTCTCCTAGACACGAGCTGAGAAATTGCAAACGTCGAGCAATTGCTCAGAGATGAAAAGTGCCAGCACTGAAAGCTGTTGCTAGCCAGCCCCCTTCCTTGGAAGCGCTTTTGTAGGCCTAAGAACACTGGGGCTCTGGGCTTCTCTAGCCACCTCATCTTCTGCTCATCCTCTCGCGCACTCTAAAGAGAGCTCAGGTGAGAAATTGCAAACGTCCAGCAATTGCTCAGAGATGAAAAGTGCCAGCACTGAAAGCTGTTGCTAGCCAGCACCCTTCCTTGGAAGCGCTTTCACAGGCGCAGCAACACTGAGGCTTTGCGCTTCTCTAGCCACCAAACGTCACGGTCCTTCTCTTTCCGTCTCGTAGACACGAGCTGAGAAATTGCAAACGTCGAGCAATTGCTCAGAGATGAAAAGTGCCAGCACTGAAAGCTGTTGCTAGCCAGCACCCTTCCTTGGAAGCGCTTTTGTAGGCCTAAGAACACTGGGGCTCTGGGCTTCTTTAGCCACCTCATCTTCTGCTCATCCTCTCGCTCACTCTGAAGAGAGCTCAGGTGAGAAATTGCAAACGTCAAGCAATTGCTCAGAGATGAAAAGTGCCAGCACTGAAAGCTGTTGCTAGCCAGCACCCTTCCTTGGAAGCGCTTTCACAGGCGCAGTAACACTGGGGCTTTGCGCTTCTCTAGCCATCAAAAGTCACGGTCACTATCTCTCCGTCTCGTAGACACGAGCTGAGAAATTGCAAACGTCGAGCAATTGCTCAGAGATGAAAAGTGCCAGCACTGAAAGCTGTTGCTAGCCAGCACCCTTCCTTGGAAGCGCTTTTGTAGGCCTAAGAACACTGGGGCTCTGGGCTTCTCTAGCCACCTCATCTTCTGCTCATCTTCTCGCGCACTCTAAAGAGAGCTCAGGTGAGAAATTGCAAACGTCGAGTAATTGCTCAGAGATGAAAAGTGCCAGCACTGAAAGCTGTTGCTAGCCAGCACCCTTCCTTGGAAGCGCTTTTGTAGGCCTAAGCACACTGGGGCTCTGGGCTTCTCTAGCCACCTAATCTTCTGCTCATCCTCTCGCGCACTCTAAAGAGAGCTCAGGTGAGAAATTGCAAACGTTGAGCAATTGCTCAGAGATGAAAAGTGCCAGCACTGAAAGCTGTTGCTAGCCAGCACCCTTCCTTGGAAGCGCTTTTGTAGGCCTAAGAACACTGGGGCTGTGGGCTTCTCTAGCCACCTCATCTTCTGCTCATCCTCTCGCGCACTCTAAAGAGAGCTCAGGTGAGAAATTGCAAACGTCGAGCAATTGCTCAGAGATGAAAAGTGCCAGCACTGAAAGCTGTTGCTAGCCAGCACCCTTCCTTGGAAGCGCTTTCACAGGCGCAGTAACACTGGGGCTTTGCGCTTCTCTACCCACCAAACGTCACTGTCATTCTCTTTCCGTCTCATAGACACGAGCTGAGAAATTGCAAACGTCGAGCAATTGCTCAGAGATGAAAAGTGCCAGCACTGAAAGCTCTTGCTAGCCAGCCTCCTTCCTTGGAAGCGCTTTTGTAGGCCTAAGCACACTGGGGCTCTGGGCTTCTCTAGCCACCTCATCTTCTGCTCATCCTCTCGCGCACTCTGAAGAGAGCTCAGGTGAGAAATTGCAAACGTCGAGCAATTGCTCAGAGATGAAAAGTGCCAGCACTGAAAGCTCTTGCTAGCCAGCACCCTTCCTTGGAAGCGCTTTTGTAGGCCTAAGAAGACTGGGGCTCTGGGCTTCTCTAGCCACCTCATCTTCTGCTCATCTTCTCGCGCACTCTAAAGAGAGCTCAGGTGAGAAATTGCAAACGTCGAGCAATTGCTCAGAGAGGAAAAGTGCCAGCACTGAAAGCTGTTGCTAGCCAGCCCCCTTCCTTGGAAGCGCTTTTGTAGGCCTAAGAACACTGGGGCTCTGGGCTTCTCTAGCCACCTCATCTTCTGCTCATCCTCTCGTGCACTCTAAAGAGAGCTCAGGTGAGAAATTGCAAACGTTGAGCAATTGCTCAGAGATGAAAAGTGCCAGCACTGAAAGCTGTTGCTAGCCAGCACCCTTCCTTGGAAGCGCTTTTGTAGGCCTAAGAACACTGGGGCTCTGGGCTTCTCTAGCCACCTCATCTTCTGCTCATCCTCTCGCGCACTCTAAAGAGAGCTCAGGTGAGAAATTGCAAACGTCGAGCAATTGCTCAGAGATGAAAAGTGCCAGCACTGAAAGCTGTTGCTAGCCAGCACCCTTCCTTGGAAGCGCTTTCACAGGCGCAGTAACACTGGGGCTTTGCGCTTCTCTACCCACCAAACGTCACGGTCCTTCTCTTTCCGTCTCCTAGACACGAGCTGAGAAATTGCAAACGTCGAGCAATTGCTCAGAGATGAAAAGTGCCAGCACTGAAAGCTGTTGCTAGCCAGCACCCTTCCTTGGAAGCGCTTTTGTAGCCCTTAGAACACTGGGGCTCTGGGCTTCTCTAGCCACCTCATCTTCTGCTCATCCTCTCGCGCACTCTAAAGAGAGCTCAGGTGAGAAATTGCAAACGTCCAGCAATTGCTCAGAGATGAAAAGTGCCAGCACTGAAAGCTGTTGCTAGCCAGCACCCTTCCTTGGAAGCGCTTTTGTAGGCCTAAGAACACTGGGGCTCTGGGCTTCTTTAGCCACCTCATCTTCTGCTCATCCTCTCGCGCACTCTGAAGAGAGCTCAGGTGAGAAATTGCAAACGTCAAGCAATTGCTCAGAGATGAAAAGTGCCAGCACTGAAAGCTGTTGCTAGCCAGCACCCTTCCTTGGAAGCGCTTTCACAGGCGCAGTAACACTGGGGCTTTGCGCTTCTCTAGCCATCAAAAGTCACGGTCACTATCTCTCCGTCTCGTAGACACGAGCTGAGAAATTGCAAACGTCGAGCAATTGCTCAGAGATGAAAAGTGCCAGCACTGAAAGCTCTTGCTAGCCAGCACCCTTCCTTGGAAGCGCTTTTGTAGGCCTAAGAACACTGGGGCTCTGGGCTTCTCTAGCCACCTCATCTTCTGCTCATCTTCTCGCGCACTCTAAAGAGAGCTCAGGTGAGAAATTGCAAACGTCGAGCAATTGCTCAGAGATGAAAAGTGCCAGCACTGAAAGCTGTTGCTAGCCAGCACCCTTCCTTGGAAGCGCTTTTGTAGGCCTAAGCACACTGGGGCTCTGGGCTTCTCTAGCCACCTCATCTTCTGCTCATCCTCTCGCGCACTCTAAAGAGAGCTCAGGTGAGAAATTGCAAACGTTGAGCAATTGCTCAGAGATGAAAAGTGCCAGCACTGAAAGCTGTTGCTAGCCAGCACCCTTCCTTGGAAGCGCTTTTGTAGGCCTAAGAACACTGGGGCTGTGGGCTTCTCTAGCCACCTCATCTTCTGCTCATCCTCTCGCGCACTCTAAAGAGAGCTCAGGTGAGAAATTGCAAACGTCGAGCAATTGCTCAGAGATGAAAAGTGCCAGCACTGAAAGCTGTTGCTAGCCAGCACCCTTCCTTGGAAGCGCTTTCACAGGCGCAGTAACACTGGGGCTTTGCGCTTCTCTACCCACCAAACGTCACTGTCATTCTCTTTCCGTCTCGTAGACACGAGCTGAGAAATTGCAAACGTCGAGCAATTGCTCAGAGATGAAAAGTGCCAGCACTGAAAGCTGTTGCTAGCCAGCCCCCTTCCTTGGAAGCGCTTTTGTAGCCCTAAGCACACTGGGGCTCTGGGCTTCTCTAGCCACCTCATCTTCTGCTCATCCTCTCGCGCACTCTAAAGAGAGCTCAGGTGAGAAATTGCAAACGTCGAGCAATTGCTCAGAGATGAAAAGTGCCAGCACTGAAAGCTGTTGCTAGCCAGCACCCTTCCTTGGAAGCGCTTTCACAGGCGCAGCAACACTGGGGCTTTGCGCTTCTCTATCCACCAAACGTCACGGTCATTCTCTTTCCGTCTCGTAGACACGAGCTGAGAAATTGCAAACGTCGAGCAATTGCTCAGAGATGAAAAGTGCCAGCACTGAAAGCTGTTGCTAGCCAGCACCCTTCCTTGGAAGCGCTTTTGTAGGCCTAAGAACACTGGGGCTCTAGGCTTCTTTAGCCACCTCATCTTCTGCTCATCCTCTCGCGCACTCTGAAGAGAGCTCAGGGGAGAAATTGCAAACGTCGAGCAATTGCTCAGAGATGAAAAGTGCCAGCACTGAAAGCTGTTGCTAGCCAGCACCCTTCCTTGGAAGCGCTTTCACAGGCGCAGTAACACTGGGGCTTTGCACTTCTCTACCCACCAAACGTCACGGTCACTATCTCTCCGTCTCGTAGACACGAGCTGAGAAATTGCAAACGTCGAGCAATTGCTCAGAGATGAAAAGTGCCAGCACTGAAAGCTGTTGCTAGCCAGCACCCTTCCTTGGAAGCGCTTTTGTAGGCCTAAGAACACTGGGGCTCTGGGCTTCTCTAGCCACCTCATCTTCTGCTCATCCTCTCGCGCACTCTAAAGAGAGCTGAGGTGAGAAATTGCAAACGTCGAGCAATTGCTCAGAGATGAAAAGTGCCAGCACTGAAAGCTGTTGCTAGCCAGCACCCTTCCTTGGAAGCGCTTTCACAGGCGCAGTAACACTGGGGCTTTGCGCTTCTCTACCCACCAAACGTCACTGTCATTCTCTTTCCGTCTCGTAGACACGAGCTGAGAAATTGCAAACGTCGAGCAATTGCTCAGAGAGGAAAAGTGCCAGCACTGAAAGCTGTTGCTAGCCAGCCCCCTTCCTTGGAAGCGCTTTTGTAGCCCTAAGCACACTGGGGCTCTGGGCTTCTCTAGCCACCTAATCTTGTGCTCATCCTCTCGCGCACTCTAAAGAGAGCTCAGGGGAGAAATTGCAAACGTCGAGCAATTGCTCAGAGATGAAAAGTGCCAGCACTGAAAGCTCTTGCTAGCCAGCACCCTTCCTTGGAAGCGCTTTCACAGGCGCAGTAACACTGGGGCTTTGCACTTCTCTACCCACCAAACGTCACGGTCACTATCTCTCCGTCTCGTAGACACGAGCTGAGAAATTGCAAACGTCGAGCAATTGCTCAGAGATGAAAAGTGCCAGCACTGAAAGCTCTTGCTAGCCAGCACCCTTCCTTGGAAGCGCTTTTGTAGCCCTTAGAACACTGGGGCTCTGGGCTTCTCTAGCCACCTCATCTTCTGCTCATCCTCTCGCGCACTCTAAAGAGAGCTCAGGTGAGAAATTGCAAACGTTGAGCAATTGCTCAGAGATGAAAAGTGCCAGCACTGAAAGCTGTTGCTAGCCAGCACCCTTCCTTGGAAGCGCTTTTGTAGGCCTAAGAACACTGGGGCTCTGGGCTTCTCTAGCCACCTCATCTTCTGCTCATCCTCTCGCGCACTCTAAAGAGAGCTCAGGTGAGAAATTGCAAACGTCGAGCAATTGCTCAGAGATGAAAAGTGCCAGCACTGAAAGCTGTTGCTAGCCAGCACCCTTCCTTGGAAGCGCTTTCACAGGCGCAGTAACACTGGGGCTTTGCGCTTCTCTAGCCACCAAACGTCACGGTCCTTCTCTTTCCGTCTCGTAGACACGAGCTGAGAAATTGCAAACGTCAAGCAATTGCTCAGAGATGAAAAGTGCCAGCACTGAAAGCTGTTGCTAGCCAGCACCCTTCCTTGGAAGCGCTTTGGTAGGCCTAAGAACACTGGGGCTCTGGGCTTCTCTAGCCACCTCATCTTCTGCTCATCCTCTCGCGCACTCTAAAGAGAGCTCAGGTGAGAAATTGCAAACGTCGAGCAATTGCTCAGAGATGAAAAGTGCCAGCACTGAAAGCTGTTGCTAGCCAGCACCCTTCCTTGGAAGCGCTTTCACAGGCGCAGTAACACTGGGGCTTTGCGCTTCTCTAGCCACCAAACTTCACGGTCATTCTATTTCCGTCTCGTAGACACGAGCTGAGAAATTGCAAACGTCGAGCAATTGCTCAGAGATGAAAAGTGCCAGCACTGAAAGCTCTTGCTAGCCAGCACCCTTCCTTGGAAGCGCTTTTGTAGGCCTAAGAACACTGGGGCTCTGGGCTTCTCTAGCCACCTCATCTTCTGCTCATCCTCTCGCGCACTCTAAAGAGAGCTCAGGTGAGAAATTGCAAACGTCGAGCAATTGCTCAGAGATGAAAAGTGCCAGCACTGAAAGCTGTTGCTAGCCAGCACCCTTCCTTGGAAGCGCTTTTGTAGGCCTAAGAACACTGGGGCTCTGGGCTTCTCTAGCCACCTAATCTTCTGCTCATCCTCTCGCGCACTCTAAAGAGAGCTCAGGTGAGAAATTGCAAACGTCGAGCAATTGCTCAGAGATGAAAAGTGCCAGCACTGAAAGCTGTTGCTAGCCAGCACCCTTCCTTGGAAGCGTTTTCACAGGCGCAGTAACACTGGGGCTTTGCGCTTCTCTACCCACCAAACAACACGGTCACTATCTCTCCGTCTCGTAGACACGAGCTGAGAAATTGCAAACGTCGATCAATTGCTCAGAGAGGAAAAGTGCCAGCACTGAAAGCTCTTGCTAGCCAGCACCCTTCCTTGGAAGCGCTTTTGTAGGCCTAAGAAGACTGGGGCTCTGGGCTTCTCTAGCCACCTCATCTTCTGCTCATCCTCTCGCGCACTCTAAAGAGAGCTCAGGTGAGAAATTGCAAACGTCGAGCAATTGCTCAGAGATGAAAAGTGCCAGCACTGAAAGCTGTTGCTAGCCAGCACCCTTCCTTGGAAGCGCTTTTGTAGGCCTAAGAACACTGGGGCTCTGGGCTTCTCTAGCCACCTAATCTTCTGCTCATCCTCTCGCGCACTCTAAAGAGAGCTCAGGTGAGAAATTGCAAACGTCGAGCAATTGCTCAGAGAGGAAAAGTGCCAGCACTGAAAGCTCTTGCTAGCCAGCACCCTTCCTTGGAAGCGCTTTTGTAGGCCTAAGAACACTGGGGCTCTGGGCTTCTCTAGCCACCTCATCTTCTGCTCATCCTCTCGCACACTCTAAGGAGAGCTCAGGTGAGAAATTGCAAACGTCCAGCAATTGCTCAGAGATGAAAAGTGCCAGCACTGAAAGCTGTTGCTAGCCAGCACCCTTCCTTGGAAGCGCTTTCACAGGCGCAGTAACACTGGGGCTTTGCGCTTCTCTACCCACCAAACGTCACTGTCATTCTCTTTCCGTCTCGTAGACACGAGCTGAGAAATTGCAAACGTCGATCAATTGCTCAGAGATGAAAAGTGCCAGCACTGAAAGCTGTTGCTAGCCAGCACCCTTCCTTGGAAGCGCTTTTGTAGGCCTAAGAACACTGGGGCTCTGGGCTTCTCTAGCCACCTAATCTTCTGCTCATCCTCTCGCGCACTCTAAAGAGAGCTCAGGTGAGAAATTGCAAACGTCGAGCAATTGCTCAGAGATGAAAAGTGCCAGCACTGAAAGCTGTTGCTAGCCAGCACCCTTCCTTGGAAGCGCTTTTGTAGGCCTAAGAACACTGGGGCTCTGGGCTTCTCTAGCCACCTAATCTTCTGCTCATCCTCTCGTGCACTCTAAAGAGAGCTCAGGTGAGAAATTGCAAACGTCGAGCAATTGCTCAGAGAGGAAAAGTGCCAGCACTGAAAGCTGTTGCTAGCCAGCACCCTTCCTTGGAAGCGCTTTTGTAGGCCTAAGAACACTGGGGCTCTGGGCTTCTCTAGCCACCTCATCTTCTGCTCATCCTCTCGCACACTCTAAAGAGAGCTCAGGTGAGAAATTGCAAACGTCGAGCAATTGCTCAGAGATGAAAAGTGCCAGCACTGAAAGCTGTTGCTAGCCAGCACCCTTCCTTGGAAGCGCTTTCACAGGCGCAGTAACACTGGGGCTTTGCGCTTCTCTACCCACCAAACGTCACTGTCATTCTCTTTCCGTCTCGTAGACACGAGCTGAGAAATTGCAAACGTCGAGCAATTGCTCAGAGATGAAAAGTGCCAGCACTGAAAGCTGTTGCTAGCCAGCACCCTTCCTTGGAAGCGCTTTTGTAGGCCTAAGAACACTGGGGCTCTGGGCTTCTCTAGCCACCTAATCTTCTGCTCATCCTCTCGCGCACTCTAAAGAGAGCTCAGGTGAGAAATTGCAAACGTCCAGCAATTGCTCAGAGATGAAAAGTGCCAGCACTGAAAGCTGTTGCTAGCCAGCACCCTTCCTTGGAAGCGCTTTCACAGGCGCAGCAACACTGGGGCTTTGCGCTTCTCTAGCCACCAAACGTCACAGTCCTTCTCTTTCCGTCTCGTAGACACGAGCTGAGAAATTGCAAACGTCGAGCAATTGCTCAGAGATGAAAAGTGCCAGCACTGAAAGCTGTTGCTAGCCAGCACCCTTCCTTGGAAGCGCTTTTGTAGGCCTAAGAACACTGGGGCTCTAGGCTTCTTTAGCCACCTAATCTTCTGCTCATCCTCTCGCGCACTCTGAAGAGAGCTCAGGGGAGAAATTGCAAACGTCGAGCAATTGCTCAGAGATGAAAAGTGCCAGCACTGAAAGCTCTTGCTAGCCAGCACCCTTCCTTGGAAGCGTTTTCACAGGCGCAGTAACACTGGGGCTTTGCGCTTCTCTACCCACCAAACGTCACGGTCACTATCTCTCCGTCTCGTAGACACGAGCTGAGAAATTGCAAACGTCGATCAATTGCTCAGAGAGGAAAAGTGCCAGCACTGAAAGCTCTTGCTAGCCAGCACCCTTCCTTGGAAGCGCTTTTGTAGGCCTAAGAACACTGGGGCTCTGGGCTTCTCTAGCCACCTAATCTTCTGCTCATCCTCTCGCGCACTCTAAAGAGAGCTCAGGTGAGAAATTGCAAACGTCGAGCAATTGCTCAGAGATGAAAAGTGCCAGCACTGAAAGCTGTTGCTAGCCAGCACCCTTCCTTGGAAGCGTTTTCACAGGCGCAGTAACACTGGGGCTTTGCGCTTCTCTAGCCACCAAACGTCACGGTCCTTCTCTTTCCGTCTCGTAGACACGAGCTGAGAAATTGCAAACGTCGATCAATTGCTCAGAGAGGAAAAGTGCCAGCACTGAAAGCTGTTGCTAGCCAGCACCCTTCCTTGGAAGCGCTTTTGTAGCCCTTAGAACACTGGGGCTCTGGGCTTCTTTAGCCACCTCATCTTCTGCTCATCCTCTCGCGCACTCTAAATGGAGCTCAGGGGAGAAATTGCAAACGTCGAGCAATTGCTCAGAGATGAAAAGTGCCAGCACTGAAAGCTGTTGCTAGCCAGCACCCTTCCTTGGAAGCGCTTTTGTAGGCCTAAGAACACTGGGGCTCTGGGCTTCTCTAGCCACCTCATCTTCTGCTCATCCTCTCGCGCACTCTGAAGAGAGCTCAGGGGAGAAATTGCAAACGTCGAGCAATTGCTCAGAGATGAAAAGTGCCAGCACTGAAAGCTCTTGCTAGCCAGCACCCTTCCTTGGAAGCGTTTTCACAGGCGCAGTAACACTGGGGCTTTGCGCTTCTCTACCCACCAAACGTCACGGTCACTATCTCTCCGTCTCGTAGACACGAGCTGAGAAATTGCAAACGTCGATCAATTGCTCAGAGAGGAAAAGTGCCAGCACTGAAAGCTCTTGCTAGCCAGCACCCTTCCTTGGAAGCGCTTTTGTAGGCCTAAGCACACTGGGGCTCTGGGCTTCTCTAGCCACCTCATCTTCTGCTCATCCTCTCGCGCACTCTAAAGAGAGCTCAGGTGAGAAATTGCAAACGTCCAGCAATTGCTCAGAGAGGAAAAGTGCCAGCACTGAAAGCTGTTGCTAGCCAGCACCCTTCCTTGGAAGCGTTTTCACAGGCGCAGTAACACTGGGGCTTTGCGCTTCTCTACCCACCAAACGTCACGGTCCTTCTCTTTCCGTCTCGTAGACACGAGCTGAGAAATTGCAAACGTCGATCAATTGCTCAGAGATGAAAAGTGCCAGCACTGAAAGCTGTTGCTAGCCAGCACCCTTCCTTGGAAGCGCTTTTGTAGCCCTTAGAACACTGGGGCTCTGGGCTTCTCTAGCCACCTAATCTTCTGCTCATCCTCTCGCGCACTCTAAAGAGAGCTCAGGTGAGAAATTGCAAACGTCGAGCAATTGCTCAGAGATGAAAAGTGCCAGCACTGAAAGCTGTTGCTAGCCAGCACCCTTCCTTGGAAGCGCTTTTGTAGGCCTAAAAACACTGGGGCTCTGGGCTTCTCTAGCCACCTAATCTTCTGCTCATCCTCTCGCGCACTCTAAAGAGAGCTCAGGTGAGAAATTGCAAACGTTTAGCAATTGCTCAGAGATGAAAAGTGCCAGCACTGAAAGCTGTTGCTAGCCAGCACCCTTCCTTGGAAGCGCTTTTGTAGGCCTAAGAAGACTGGGGCTCTGGGCTTCTCTAGCCACCTCATCTTCTGCTCATCCTCTCGCGCACTCTAAAGAGAGCTCAGGTGAGAAATTGCAAACGTCGAGCAATTGCTCAGAGATGAAAAGTGCCAGCACTGAAAGCTCTTGCTAGCCAGCACCCTTCCTTGGAAGCGCTTTCACAGGCACAGCAACACTGGGGCTTTGCGCTTCTCTAGCCACCAAACGTCACGGTCATTCTCTTTCCGTCTCGTAGACACAAGCTGAGAAATTGCAAACGTCGAGCAATTGCTCAGAGATGAAAAGTGCCAGCACTGAAAGCTGTTGCTAGCCAGCCCCCTTCCTTGGAAGCGCTTTTGTAGGCCTAAGAACACTGGGGCTCTAGGCTTCTTTAGCCACCTCATCTTCTGCTCATCCTCTCGCGCACTCTGAAGAGAGCTCAGGGGAGAAATTGCAAATGTTGAGCAATTGCTCAGAGATGAAAAGTGCCAGCACTGAAAGCTGTTGCTAGCCAGCACCCTTCCTTGGAAGCGCTTTCACAGGCGCAGTAACACTGGGGCTTTGCGCTTCTCTACCCACCAAACGTCACGGTCACTATCTCTCCGTCTCGTAGACACGAGCTGAGAAATTGCAAACGTCGAGCAATTGCTCAGAGAGGAAAAGTGCGAGCACTGAAAGCTCTTGCTAGCCAGCACCCTTCCTTGGAAGCGCTTTTGTAGGCCTAAGAACACTGGGGCTCTGGGCTTCTCTAGCCACCTAATCTTCTGCTCATCCTCTCGCGCACTCTAAAGAGAGCTCAGGTGAGAAATTGCAAACATCCAGCAATTGCTCAGAGAGGAAAAGTGCCAGCACTGAAAGCTGTTGCTAGCCAGCCCCCTTCCTTGGAAGCGCTTTTGTAGGCCTAAGAACACTGGGGCTCTGGGCTTCTCTAGACACCTAATCTTCTGCTCATCCTCTGGCGCACTCTAAAGAGAGCTCAGGTGAGAAATTGCAAACGTCCAGCAATTGCTCAGAGATGAAAAGTGCCAGCACTGAAAGCTGTTGCTAGCCAGCACCCTTCCTTGGAAGCGCTTTCACAGGCGCAGTAACACTGGGGCTTTGCGCTTCTCTACCCACCAAACGTCACGGTCCTTCTCTTTCCGTCTCCTAGACACGAGCTGAGAAATTGCAAACGTCGAGCAATTGCTCAGAGATGAAAAGTGCCAGCACTGAAAGCTGTTGCTAGCCAGCCCCCTTCCTTGGAAGCGCTTTTGTAGGCCTAAGAACACTGGGGCTCTGGGCTTCTCTAGCCACCTCATCTTCTGCTCATCCTCTCGCGCACTCTAAAGAGAGCTCAGGTGAGAAATTGCAAACGTCCAGCAATTGCTCAGAGATGAAAAGTGCCAGCACTGAAAGCTGTTGCTAGCCAGCACCCTTCCTTGGAAGCGCTTTCACAGGCGCAGCAACACTGAGGCTTTGCGCTTCTCTAGCCACCAAACGTCACGGTCCTTCTCTTTCCGTCTCGTAGACACGAGCTGAGAAATTGCAAACGTCGAGCAATTGCTCAGAGATGAAAAGTGCCAGCACTGAAAGCTGTTGCTAGCCAGCACCCTTCCTTGGAAGCGCTTTTGTAGGCCTAAGAACACTGGGGCTCTGGGCTTCTTTAGCCACCTCATCTTCTGCTCATCCTCTCGCTCACTCTGAAGAGAGCTCAGGTGAGAAATTGCAAACGTCAAGCAATTGCTCAGAGATGAAAAGTGCCAGCACTGAAAGCTGTTGCTAGCCAGCACCCTTCCTTGGAAGCGCTTTCACAGGCGCAGTAACACTGGGGCTTTGCGCTTCTCTAGCCATCAAAAGTCACGGTCACTATCTCTCCGTCTCGTAGACACGAGCTGAGAAATTGCAAACGTCGAGCAATTGCTCAGAGATGAAAAGTGCCAGCACTGAAAGCTCTTGCTAGCCAGCACCCTTCCTTGGAAGCGCTTTTGTAGGCCTAAGAACACTGGGGCTCTGGGCTTCTCTAGCCACCTCATCTTCTGCTCATCTTCTCGCGCACTCTAAAGAGAGCTCAGGTGAGAAATTGCAAACGTCGAGTAATTGCTCAGAGATGAAAAGTGCCAGCACTGAAAGCTGTTGCTAGCCAGCACCCTTCCTTGGAAGCGCTTTTGTAGGCCTAAGCACACTGGGGCTCTGGGCTTCTCTAGCCACCTAATCTTCTGCTCATCCTCTCGCGCACTCTAAAGAGAGCTCAGGTGAGAAATTGCAAACGTTGAGCAATTGCTCAGAGATGAAAAGTGCCAGCACTGAAAGCTGTTGCTAGCCAGCACCCTTCCTTGGAAGCGCTTTTGTAGGCCTAAGAACACTGGGGCTGTGGGCTTCTCTAGCCACCTCATCTTCTGCTCATCCTCTCGCGCACTCTAAAGAGAGCTCAGGTGAGAAATTGCAAACGTCGAGCAATTGCTCAGAGATGAAAAGTGCCAGCACTGAAAGCTGTTGCTAGCCAGCACCCTTCCTTGGAAGCGCTTTCACAGGCGCAGTAACACTGGGGCTTTGCGCTTCTCTACCCACCAAACGTCACTGTCATTCTCTTTCCGTCTCATAGACACGAGCTGAGAAATTGCAAACGTCGAGCAATTGCTCAGAGATGAAAAGTGCCAGCACTGAAAGCTCTTGCTAGCCAGCCTCCTTCCTTGGAAGCGCTTTTGTAGGCCTAAGCACACTGGGGCTCTGGGCTTCTCTAGCCACCTCATCTTCTGCTCATCCTCTCGCGCACTCTGAAGAGAGCTCAGGTGAGAAATTGCAAACGTCGAGCAATTGCTCAGAGATGAAAAGTGCCAGCACTGAAAGCTCTTGCTAGCCAGCACCCTTCCTTGGAAGCGCTTTTGTAGGCCTAAGAAGACTGGGGCTCTGGGCTTCTCTAGCCACCTCATCTTCTGCTCATCTTCTCGCGCACTCTAAAGAGAGCTCAGGTGAGAAATTGCAAACGTCGAGCAATTGCTCAGAGAGGAAAAGTGCCAGCACTGAAAGCTGTTGCTAGCCAGCCCCCTTCCTTGGAAGCGCTTTTGTAGGCCTAAGAACACTGGGGCTCTGGGCTTCTCTAGCCACCTCATCTTCTGCTCATCCTCTCGTGCACTCTAAAGAGAGCTCAGGTGAGAAATTGCAAACGTTGAGCAATTGCTCAGAGATGAAAAGTGCCAGCACTGAAAGCTGTTGCTAGCCAGCACCCTTCCTTGGAAGCGCTTTTGTAGGCCTAAGAACACTGGGGCTCTGGGCTTCTCTAGCCACCTCATCTTCTGCTCATCCTCTCGCGCACTCTAAAGAGAGCTCAGGTGAGAAATTGCAAACGTCGAGCAATTGCTCAGAGATGAAAAGTGCCAGCACTGAAAGCTGTTGCTAGCCAGCACCCTTCCTTGGAAGCGCTTTCACAGGCGCAGTAACACTGGGGCTTTGCGCTTCTCTACCCACCAAACGTCACGGTCCTTCTCTTTCCGTCTCCTAGACACGAGCTGAGAAATTGCAAACGTCGAGCAATTGCTCAGAGATGAAAAGTGCCAGCACTGAAAGCTGTTGCTAGCCAGCACCCTTCCTTGGAAGCGCTTTTGTAGCCCTTAGAACACTGGGGCTCTGGGCTTCTCTAGCCACCTCATCTTCTGCTCATCCTCTCGCGCACTCTAAAGAGAGCTCAGGTGAGAAATTGCAAACGTCCAGCAATTGCTCAGAGATGAAAAGTGCCAGCACTGAAAGCTGTTGCTAGCCAGCACCCTTCCTTGGAAGCGCTTTTGTAGGCCTAAGAACACTGGGGCTCTGGGCTTCTTTAGCCACCTCATCTTCTGCTCATCCTCTCGCGCACTCTGAAGAGAGCTCAGGTGAGAAATTGCAAACGTCAAGCAATTGCTCAGAGATGAAAAGTGCCAGCACTGAAAGCTGTTGCTAGCCAGCACCCTTCCTTGGAAGCGCTTTCACAGGCGCAGTAACACTGGGGCTTTGCGCTTCTCTAGCCATCAAAAGTCACGGTCACTATCTCTCCGTCTCGTAGACACGAGCTGAGAAATTGCAAACGTCGAGCAATTGCTCAGAGATGAAAAGTGCCAGCACTGAAAGCTCTTGCTAGCCAGCACCCTTCCTTGGAAGCGCTTTTGTAGGCCTAAGAACACTGGGGCTCTGGGCTTCTCTAGCCACCTCATCTTCTGCTCATCTTCTCGCGCACTCTAAAGAGAGCTCAGGTGAGAAATTGCAAACGTCGAGCAATTGCTCAGAGATGAAAAGTGCCAGCACTGAAAGCTGTTGCTAGCCAGCACCCTTCCTTGGAAGCGCTTTTGTAGGCCTAAGCACACTGGGGCTCTGGGCTTCTCTAGCCACCTCATCTTCTGCTCATCCTCTCGCGCACTCTAAAGAGAGCTCAGGTGAGAAATTGCAAACGTTGAGCAATTGCTCAGAGATGAAAAGTGCCAGCACTGAAAGCTGTTGCTAGCCAGCACCCTTCCTTGGAAGCGCTTTTGTAGGCCTAAGAACACTGGGGCTGTGGGCTTCTCTAGCCACCTCATCTTCTGCTCATCCTCTCGCGCACTCTAAAGAGAGCTCAGGTGAGAAATTGCAAACGTCGAGCAATTGCTCAGAGATGAAAAGTGCCAGCACTGAAAGCTGTTGCTAGCCAGCACCCTTCCTTGGAAGCGCTTTCACAGGCGCAGTAACACTGGGGCTTTGCGCTTCTCTACCCACCAAACGTCACTGTCATTCTCTTTCCGTCTCGTAGACACGAGCTGAGAAATTGCAAACGTCGAGCAATTGCTCAGAGATGAAAAGTGCCAGCACTGAAAGCTGTTGCTAGCCAGCCCCCTTCCTTGGAAGCGCTTTTGTAGCCCTAAGCACACTGGGGCTCTGGGCTTCTCTAGCCACCTCATCTTCTGCTCATCCTCTCGCGCACTCTAAAGAGAGCTCAGGTGAGAAATTGCAAACGTCGAGCAATTGCTCAGAGATGAAAAGTGCCAGCACTGAAAGCTGTTGCTAGCCAGCACCCTTCCTTGGAAGCGCTTTCACAGGCGCAGCAACACTGGGGCTTTGCGCTTCTCTATCCACCAAACGTCACGGTCATTCTCTTTCCGTCTCGTAGACACGAGCTGAGAAATTGCAAACGTCGAGCAATTGCTCAGAGATGAAAAGTGCCAGCACTGAAAGCTGTTGCTAGCCAGCACCCTTCCTTGGAAGCGCTTTTGTAGGCCTAAGAACACTGGGGCTCTAGGCTTCTTTAGCCACCTCATCTTCTGCTCATCCTCTCGCGCACTCTGAAGAGAGCTCAGGGGAGAAATTGCAAACGTCGAGCAATTGCTCAGAGATGAAAAGTGCCAGCACTGAAAGCTGTTGCTAGCCAGCACCCTTCCTTGGAAGCGCTTTCACAGGCGCAGTAACACTGGGGCTTTGCACTTCTCTACCCACCAAACGTCACGGTCACTATCTCTCCGTCTCGTAGACACGAGCTGAGAAATTGCAAACGTCGAGCAATTGCTCAGAGATGAAAAGTGCCAGCACTGAAAGCTGTTGCTAGCCAGCACCCTTCCTTGGAAGCGCTTTTGTAGGCCTAAGAACACTGGGGCTCTGGGCTTCTCTAGCCACCTCATCTTCTGCTCATCCTCTCGCGCACTCTAAAGAGAGCTGAGGTGAGAAATTGCAAACGTCGAGCAATTGCTCAGAGATGAAAAGTGCCAGCACTGAAAGCTGTTGCTAGCCAGCACCCTTCCTTGGAAGCGCTTTCACAGGCGCAGTAACACTGGGGCTTTGCGCTTCTCTACCCACCAAACGTCACTGTCATTCTCTTTCCGTCTCGTAGACACGAGCTGAGAAATTGCAAACGTCGAGCAATTGCTCAGAGAGGAAAAGTGCCAGCACTGAAAGCTGTTGCTAGCCAGCCCCCTTCCTTGGAAGCGCTTTTGTAGCCCTAAGCACACTGGGGCTCTGGGCTTCTCTAGCCACCTAATCTTGTGCTCATCCTCTCGCGCACTCTAAAGAGAGCTCAGGGGAGAAATTGCAAACGTCGAGCAATTGCTCAGAGATGAAAAGTGCCAGCACTGAAAGCTCTTGCTAGCCAGCACCCTTCCTTGGAAGCGCTTTCACAGGCGCAGTAACACTGGGGCTTTGCACTTCTCTACCCACCAAACGTCACGGTCACTATCTCTCCGTCTCGTAGACACGAGCTGAGAAATTGCAAACGTCGAGCAATTGCTCAGAGATGAAAAGTGCCAGCACTGAAAGCTCTTGCTAGCCAGCACCCTTCCTTGGAAGCGCTTTTGTAGCCCTTAGAACACTGGGGCTCTGGGCTTCTCTAGCCACCTCATCTTCTGCTCATCCTCTCGCGCACTCTAAAGAGAGCTCAGGTGAGAAATTGCAAACGTTGAGCAATTGCTCAGAGATGAAAAGTGCCAGCACTGAAAGCTGTTGCTAGCCAGCACCCTTCCTTGGAAGCGCTTTTGTAGGCCTAAGAACACTGGGGCTCTGGGCTTCTCTAGCCACCTCATCTTCTGCTCATCCTCTCGCGCACTCTAAAGAGAGCTCAGGTGAGAAATTGCAAACGTCGAGCAATTGCTCAGAGATGAAAAGTGCCAGCACTGAAAGCTGTTGCTAGCCAGCACCCTTCCTTGGAAGCGCTTTCACAGGCGCAGTAACACTGGGGCTTTGCGCTTCTCTAGCCACCAAACGTCACGGTCCTTCTCTTTCCGTCTCGTAGACACGAGCTGAGAAATTGCAAACGTCAAGCAATTGCTCAGAGATGAAAAGTGCCAGCACTGAAAGCTGTTGCTAGCCAGCACCCTTCCTTGGAAGCGCTTTGGTAGGCCTAAGAACACTGGGGCTCTGGGCTTCTCTAGCCACCTCATCTTCTGCTCATCCTCTCGCGCACTCTAAAGAGAGCTCAGGTGAGAAATTGCAAACGTCGAGCAATTGCTCAGAGATGAAAAGTGCCAGCACTGAAAGCTGTTGCTAGCCAGCACCCTTCCTTGGAAGCGCTTTCACAGGCGCAGTAACACTGGGGCTTTGCGCTTCTCTAGCCACCAAACTTCACGGTCATTCTATTTCCGTCTCGTAGACACGAGCTGAGAAATTGCAAACGTCGAGCAATTGCTCAGAGATGAAAAGTGCCAGCACTGAAAGCTCTTGCTAGCCAGCACCCTTCCTTGGAAGCGCTTTTGTAGGCCTAAGAACACTGGGGCTCTGGGCTTCTCTAGCCACCTCATCTTCTGCTCATCCTCTCGCGCACTCTAAAGAGAGCTCAGGTGAGAAATTGCAAACGTCGAGCAATTGCTCAGAGATGAAAAGTGCCAGCACTGAAAGCTGTTGCTAGCCAGCACCCTTCCTTGGAAGCGCTTTTGTAGGCCTAAGAACACTGGGGCTCTGGGCTTCTCTAGCCACCTAATCTTCTGCTCATCCTCTCGCGCACTCTAAAGAGAGCTCAGGTGAGAAATTGCAAACGTCGAGCAATTGCTCAGAGATGAAAAGTGCCAGCACTGAAAGCTGTTGCTAGCCAGCACCCTTCCTTGGAAGCGTTTTCACAGGCGCAGTAACACTGGGGCTTTGCGCTTCTCTACCCACCAAACAACACGGTCACTATCTCTCCGTCTCGTAGACACGAGCTGAGAAATTGCAAACGTCGATCAATTGCTCAGAGAGGAAAAGTGCCAGCACTGAAAGCTCTTGCTAGCCAGCACCCTTCCTTGGAAGCGCTTTTGTAGGCCTAAGAAGACTGGGGCTCTGGGCTTCTCTAGCCACCTCATCTTCTGCTCATCCTCTCGCGCACTCTAAAGAGAGCTCAGGTGAGAAATTGCAAACGTCGAGCAATTGCTCAGAGATGAAAAGTGCCAGCACTGAAAGCTGTTGCTAGCCAGCACCCTTCCTTGGAAGCGCTTTTGTAGGCCTAAGAACACTGGGGCTCTGGGCTTCTCTAGCCACCTAATCTTCTGCTCATCCTCTCGCGCACTCTAAAGAGAGCTCAGGTGAGAAATTGCAAACGTCGAGCAATTGCTCAGAGAGGAAAAGTGCCAGCACTGAAAGCTCTTGCTAGCCAGCACCCTTCCTTGGAAGCGCTTTTGTAGGCCTAAGAACACTGGGGCTCTGGGCTTCTCTAGCCACCTCATCTTCTGCTCATCCTCTCGCACACTCTAAGGAGAGCTCAGGTGAGAAATTGCAAACGTCCAGCAATTGCTCAGAGATGAAAAGTGCCAGCACTGAAAGCTGTTGCTAGCCAGCACCCTTCCTTGGAAGCGCTTTCACAGGCGCAGTAACACTGGGGCTTTGCGCTTCTCTACCCACCAAACGTCACTGTCATTCTCTTTCCGTCTCGTAGACACGAGCTGAGAAATTGCAAACGTCGATCAATTGCTCAGAGATGAAAAGTGCCAGCACTGAAAGCTGTTGCTAGCCAGCACCCTTCCTTGGAAGCGCTTTTGTAGGCCTAAGAACACTGGGGCTCTGGGCTTCTCTAGCCACCTAATCTTCTGCTCATCCTCTCGCGCACTCTAAAGAGAGCTCAGGTGAGAAATTGCAAACGTCGAGCAATTGCTCAGAGATGAAAAGTGCCAGCACTGAAAGCTGTTGCTAGCCAGCACCCTTCCTTGGAAGCGCTTTTGTAGGCCTAAGAACACTGGGGCTCTGGGCTTCTCTAGCCACCTAATCTTCTGCTCATCCTCTCGTGCACTCTAAAGAGAGCTCAGGTGAGAAATTGCAAACGTCGAGCAATTGCTCAGAGAGGAAAAGTGCCAGCACTGAAAGCTGTTGCTAGCCAGCACCCTTCCTTGGAAGCGCTTTTGTAGGCCTAAGAACACTGGGGCTCTGGGCTTCTCTAGCCACCTCATCTTCTGCTCATCCTCTCGCACACTCTAAAGAGAGCTCAGGTGAGAAATTGCAAACGTCGAGCAATTGCTCAGAGATGAAAAGTGCCAGCACTGAAAGCTGTTGCTAGCCAGCACCCTTCCTTGGAAGCGCTTTCACAGGCGCAGTAACACTGGGGCTTTGCGCTTCTCTACCCACCAAACGTCACTGTCATTCTCTTTCCGTCTCGTAGACACGAGCTGAGAAATTGCAAACGTCGAGCAATTGCTCAGAGATGAAAAGTGCCAGCACTGAAAGCTGTTGCTAGCCAGCACCCTTCCTTGGAAGCGCTTTTGTAGGCCTAAGAACACTGGGGCTCTGGGCTTCTCTAGCCACCTAATCTTCTGCTCATCCTCTCGCGCACTCTAAAGAGAGCTCAGGTGAGAAATTGCAAACGTCCAGCAATTGCTCAGAGATGAAAAGTGCCAGCACTGAAAGCTGTTGCTAGCCAGCACCCTTCCTTGGAAGCGCTTTCACAGGCGCAGCAACACTGGGGCTTTGCGCTTCTCTAGCCACCAAACGTCACGGTCCTTCTCTTTCCGTCTCGTAGACACGAGCTGAGAAATTGCAAACGTCGAGCAATTGCTCAGAGATGAAAAGTGCCAGCACTGAAAGCTGTTGCTAGCCAGCACCCTTCCTTGGAAGCGCTTTTGTAGGCCTAAGAACACTGGGGCTCTAGGCTTCTTTAGCCACCTAATCTTCTGCTCATCCTCTCGCGCACTCTGAAGAGAGCTCAGGGGAGAAATTGCAAACGTCGAGCAATTGCTCAGAGATGAAAAGTGCCAGCACTGAAAGCTCTTGCTAGCCAGCACCCTTCCTTGGAAGCGTTTTCACAGGCGCAGTAACACTGGGGCTTTGCGCTTCTCTACCCACCAAACGTCACGGTCACTATCTCTCCGTCTCGTAGACACGAGCTGAGAAATTGCAAACGTCGATCAATTGCTCAGAGAGGAAAAGTGCCAGCACTGAAAGCTCTTGCTAGCCAGCACCCTTCCTTGGAAGCGCTTTTGTAGGCCTAAGAACACTGGGGCTCTGGGCTTCTCTAGCCACCTAATCTTCTGCTCATCCTCTCGCGCACTCTAAAGAGAGCTCAGGTGAGAAATTGCAAACGTCGAGCAATTGCTCAGAGATGAAAAGTGCCAGCACTGAAAGCTGTTGCTAGCCAGCACCCTTCCTTGGAAGCGTTTTCACAGGCGCAGTAACACTGGGGCTTTGCGCTTCTCTAGCCACCAAACGTCACGGTCCTTCTCTTTCCGTCTCGTAGACACGAGCTGAGAAATTGCAAACGTCGATCAATTGCTCAGAGATGAAAAGTGCCAGCACTGAAAGCTGTTGCTAGCCAGCACCCTTCCTTGGAAGCGCTTTTGTAGCCCTTAGAACACTGGGGCTCTGGGCTTCTCTAGCCACCTAATCTTCTGCTCATCCTCTCGCGCACTCTAAAGAGAGCTCAGGTGAGAAATTGCAAACGTCGAGCAATTGCTCAGAGATGAAAAGTGCCAGCACTGAAAGCTGTTGCTAGCCAGCACCCTTCCTTGGAAGCGCTTTTGTAGGCCTAAAAACACTGGGGCTCTGGGCTTCTCTAGCCACCTCATCTTCTGCTCATCCTCTCGCGCACTCTAAAGAGAGCTCAGGTGAGAAATTGCAAACGTTTAGCAATTGCTCAGAGATGAAAAGTGCCAGCACTGAAAGCTGTTGCTAGCCAGCACCCTTCCTTGGAAGCGCTTTTGTAGGCCTAAGAACACTGGGGCTCTGGGCTTCTCTAGCCACCTAATCTTCTGCTCATCCTCTCGCGCACTCTAAAGAGAGCTCAGGTGAGAAATTGCAAACGTCCAGCAATTGCTCAGAGATGAAAAGTGCCAGCACTGAAAGCTCTTGCTAGCCAGCACCCTTCCTTGGAAGCGCTTTCACAGGCACAGCAACACTGGGGCTTTGCGCTTCTCTAGCCACCAAACGTCACGGTCATTCTCTTTCCGTCTCGTAGACACAAGCTGAGAAATTGCAAACGTCGAGCAATTGCTCAGAGATGAAAAGTGCCAGCACTGAAAGCTGTTGCTAGCCAGCACCCTTCCTTGGAAGCGCTTTTGTAGGCCTAAGAACACTGGGGCTCTAGGCTTCTTTAGCCACCTCATCTTCTGCTCATCCTCTCGCGCACTCTGAAGAGAGCTCAGGGGAGAAATTGCAAATGTTGAGCAATTGCTCAGAGATGAAAAGTGCCAGCACTGAAAGCTGTTGCTAGCCAGCACCCTTCCTTGGAAGCGCTTTCACAGGCGCAGTAACACTGGGGCTTTGCGCTTCTCTACCCACCAAACGTCACGGTCACTATCTCTCCGTCTCGTAGACACGAGCTGAGAAATTGCAAACGTCGAGCAATTGCTCAGAGAGGAAAAGTGCGAGCACTGAAAGCTCTTGCTAGCCAGCACCCTTCCTTGGAAGCGCTTTTGTAGGCCTAAGAACACTGGGGCTCTGGGCTTCTCTAGCCACCTAATCTTCTGCTCATCCTCTCGCGCACTCTAAAGAGAGCTCAGGTGAGAAATTGCAAACATCCAGCAATTGCTCAGAGAGGAAAAGTGCCAGCACTGAAAGCTGTTGCTAGCCAGCCCCCTTCCTTGGAAGCGCTTTTGTAGGCCTAAGAACACTGGGGCTCTGGGCTTCTCTAGACACCTAATCTTCTGCTCATCCTCTGGCGCACTCTAAAGAGAGCTCAGGTGAGAAATTGCAAACGTCCAGCAATTGCTCAGAGATGAAAAGTGCCAGCACTGAAAGCTGTTGCTAGCCAGCACCCTTCCTTGGAAGCGCTTTCACAGGCGCAGTAACACTGGGGCTTTGCGCTTCTCTACCCACCAAACGTCACGGTCCTTCTCTTTCCGTCTCCTAGACACGAGCTGAGAAATTGCAAACGTCGAGCAATTGCTCAGAGATGAAAAGTGCCAGCACTGAAAGCTGTTGCTAGCCAGCCCCCTTCCTTGGAAGCGCTTTTGTAGGCCTAAGAACAGTGGGGCTCTGGGCTTCTCTAGCCACCTCATCTTCTGCTCATCCTCTCGCGCACTCTAAAGAGAGCTCAGGTGAGAAATTGCAAACGTCCAGCAATTGCTCAGAGATGAAAAGTGCCAGCACTGAAAGCTGTTGCTAGCCAGCACCCTTCCTTGGAAGCGCTTTCACAGGCGCAGCAACACTGAGGCTTTGCGCTTCTCTAGCCACCAAACGTCACGGTCCTTCTCTTTCCGTCTCGTAGACACGAGCTGAGAAATTGCAAACGTCGAGCAATTGCTCAGAGATGAAAAGTGCCAGCACTGAAAGCTGTTGCTAGCCAGCACCCTTCCTTGGAAGCGCTTTTGTAGGCCTAAGAACACTGGGGCTCTGGGCTTCTTTAGCCACCTCATCTTCTGCTCATCCTCTCGCTCACTCTGAAGAGAGCTCAGGTGAGAAATTGCAAACGTCAAGCAATTGCTCAGAGATGAAAAGTGCCAGCACTGAAAGCTGTTGCTAGCCAGCACCCTTCCTTGGAAGCGCTTTCACAGGCGCAGTAACACTGGGGCTTTGCGCTTCTCTAGCCATCAAAAGTCACGGTCACTATCTCTCCGTCTCGTAGACACGAGCTGAGAAATTGCAAACGTCGAGCAATTGCTCAGAGATGAAAAGTGCCAGCACTGAAAGCTGTTGCTAGCCAGCACCCTTCCTTGGAAGCGCTTTTGTAGGCCTAAGAACACTGGGGCTCTGGGCTTCTCTAGCCACCTCATCTTCTGCTCATCTTCTCGCGCACTCTAAAGAGAGCTCAGGTGAGAAATTGCAAACGTCGAGTAATTGCTCAGAGATGAAAAGTGCCAGCACTGAAAGCTGTTGCTAGCCAGCACCCTTCCTTGGAAGCGCTTTTGTAGGCCTAAGCACACTGGGGCTCTGGGCTTCTCTAGCCACCTAATCTTCTGCTCATCCTCTCGCGCACTCTAAAGAGAGCTCAGGTGAGAAATTGCAAACGTTGAGCAATTGCTCAGAGATGAAAAGTGCCAGCACTGAAAGCTGTTGCTAGCCAGCACCCTTCCTTGGAAGCGCTTTTGTAGGCCTAAGAACACTGGGGCTGTGGGCTTCTCTAGCCACCTCATCTTCTGCTCATCCTCTCGCGCACTCTAAAGAGAGCTCAGGTGAGAAATTGCAAACGTCGAGCAATTGCTCAGAGATGAAAAGTGCCAGCACTGAAAGCTGTTGCTAGCCAGCACCCTTCCTTGGAAGCGCTTTCACAGGCGCAGTAACACTGGGGCTTTGCGCTTCTCTACCCACCAAACGTCACTGTCATTCTCTTTCCGTCTCATAGACACGAGCTGAGAAATTGCAAACGTCGAGCAATTGCTCAGAGATGAAAAGTGCCAGCACTGAAAGCTCTTGCTAGCCAGCCTCCTTCCTTGGAAGCGCTTTTGTAGGCCTAAGCACACTGGGGCTCTGGGCTTCTCTAGCCACCTCATCTTCTGCTCATCCTCTCGCGCACTCTGAAGAGAGCTCAGGTGAGAAATTGCAAACGTCGAGCAATTGCTCAGAGATGAAAAGTGCCAGCACTGAAAGCTGTTGCTAGCCAGCACCCTTCCTTGGAAGCGCTTTTGTAGGCCTAAGAAGACTGGGGCTCTGGGCTTCTCTAGCCACCTCATCTTCTGCTCATCTTCTCGCGCACTCTAAAGAGAGCTCAGGTGAGAAATTGCAAACGTCGAGCAATTGCTCAGAGAGGAAAAGTGCCAGCACTGAAAGCTGTTGCTAGCCAGCCCCCTTCCTTGGAAGCGCTTTTGTAGGCCTAAGAACACTGGGGCTGTGGGCTTCTCTAGCCACCTCATCTTCTGCTCATCCTCTCGTGCACTCTAAAGAGAGCTCAGGTGAGAAATTGCAAACGTTGAGCAATTGCTCAGAGATGAAAAGTGCCAGCACTGAAAGCTGTTGCTAGCCAGCACCCTTCCTTGGAAGCGCTTTTGTAGGCCTAAGAAGACTGGGGCTCTGGGCTTCTCTAGCCACCTCATCTTCTGCTCATCCTCTCGCGCACTCTAAAGAGAGCTCAGGTGAGAAATTGCAAACGTCGAGCAATTGCTCAGAGATGAAAAGTGCCAGCACTGAAAGCTGTTGCCAGCCAGCACCCTTCCTTGGAAGCGCTTTCACAGGCGCAGTAACACTGGGGCTTTGCGCTTCTCTACCCACCAAACGTCACGGTCCTTCTCTTTCCGTCTCCTAGACACGAGCTGAGAAATTGCAAACCTCGAGCAATTGCTCAGAGATGAAAAGTGCCAGCACTGAAAGCTGTTGCTAGCCAGCCCCCTTCCTTGGAAGCGCTTTTGTAGCCCTTAGAACACTGGGGCTCTGGGCTTCTCTAGCCACCTCATCTTCTGCTCATCCTCTCGCGCACTCTAAAGAGAGCTCAGGTGAGAAATTGCAAACGTCCAGCAATTGCTCAGAGATGAAAAGTGCCAGCACTGAAAGCTGTTGCTAGCCAGCACCCTTCCTTGGAAGCGCTTTTGTAGGCCTAAGAACACTGGGGCTCTGGGCTTCTTTAGCCACCTCATCTTCTGCTCATCCTCTCGCGCACTCTGAAGAGAGCTCAGGTGAGAAATTGCAAACGTCAAGCAATTGCTCAGAGATGAAAAGTGCCAGCACTGAAAGCTGTTGCTAGCCAGCACCCTTCCTTGGAAGCGCTTTCACAGGCGCAGTAACACTGGGGCTTTGCGCTTCTCTAGCCATCAAAAGTCACGGTCACTATCTCTCCGTCTCGTAGACACGAGCTGAGAAATTGCAAACGTCGAGCAATTGCTCAGAGATGAAAAGTGCCAGCACTGAAAGCTCTTGCTAGCCAGCACCCTTCCTTGGAAGCGCTTTTGTAGGCCTAAGAACACTGGGGCTCTGGGCTTCTCTAGCCACCTCATCTTCTGCTCATCTTCTCGCGCACTCTAAAGAGAGCTCAGGTGAGAAATTGCAAACGTCGAGCAATTGCTCAGAGATGAAAAGTGCCAGCACTGAAAGCTGTTGCTAGCCAGCACCCTTCCTTGGAAGCGCTTTTGTAGGCCTAAGCACACTGGGGCTCTGGGCTTCTCTAGCCACCTCATCTTCTGCTCATCCTCTCGCGCACTCTAAAGAGAGCTCAGGTGAGAAATTGCAAACGTTGAGCAATTGCTCAGAGATGAAAAGTGCCAGCACTGAAAGCTGTTGCTAGCCAGCACCCTTCCTTGGAAGCGCTTTTGTAGGCCTAAGAACACTGGGGCTCTGGGCTTCTCTAGCCACCTCATCTTCTGCTCATCCTCTCGCGCACTCTAAAGAGAGCTCAGGTGAGAAATTGCAAACGTCGAGCAATTGCTCAGAGATGAAAAGTGCCAGCACTGAAAGCTGTTGCTAGCCAGCACCCTTCCTTGGAAGCGCTTTCACAGGCGCAGTAACACTGGGGCTTTGCGCTTCTCTACCCACCAAACGTCACTGTCATTCTCTTTCCGTCTCGTAGACACGAGCTGAGAAATTGCAAACGTCGAGCAATTGCTCAGAGATGAAAAGTGCCAGCACTGAAAGCTGTTGCTAGCCAGCACCCTTCCTTGGAAGCGCTTTTGTAGCCCTAAGCACACTGGGGCTCTGGGCTTCTCTAGCCACCTCATCTTCTGCTCATCCTCTCGCGCACTCTAAAGAGAGCTCAGGGGAGAAATTGCAAACGTCGAGCAATTGCTCAGAGATGAAAAGTGCCAGCACTGAAAGCTGTTGCTAGCCAGCACCCTTCCTTGGAAGCGCTTTCACAGGCGCAGCAACACTGGGGCTTTGCGCTTCTCTATCCACCAAACGTCACGGTCATTCTCTTTCCGTCTCGTAGACACGAGCTGAGAAATTGCAAACGTCGAGCAATTGCTCAGAGATGAAAAGTGCCAGCACTGAAAGCTGTTGCTAGCCAGCACCCTTCCTTGGAAGCGCTTTTGTAGGCCTAAGAACACTGGGGCTCTAGGCTTCTTTAGCCACCTCATCTTCTGCTCATCCTCTCGCGCACTCTAAAGAGAGCTCAGGTGAGAAATTGCAAACGTCCAGCAATTGCTCAGAGATGAAAAGTGCCAGCACTGAAAGCTCTTGCTAGCCAGCACCCTTCCTTGGAAGCGCTTTCACAGGCGCAGCAACACTGGGGCTTTGCGCTTCTCTAGCCACCAAACGTCACGGTCACTATCTCTCCGTCTCGTAGACACGAGCTGAGAAATTGCAAACGTCGAGCAATTGCTCAGAGATGAAAAGTGCCAGCACTGAAAGCTGTTGCTAGCCAGCACCCTTCCTTGGAAGCGCTTTTGTAGGCCTAAGAACACTGGGGCTCTGGGCTTCTCTAGCCACCTCATCTTCTGCTCATCCTCTCGCGCACTCTAAAGAGAGCTGAGGTGAGAAATTGCAAACGTCGAGCAATTGCTCAGAGATGAAAAGTGCCAGCACTGAAAGCTGTTGCTAGCCAGCACCCTTCCTTGGAAGCGCTTTCACAGGCGCAGTAACACTGGGGCTTTGCGCTTCTCTACCCACCAAACGTCACTGTCATTCTCTTTCCGTCTCGTAGACACGAGCTGAAAAATTGCAAACGTCGAGCAATTGCTCAGAGAGGAAAAGTGCCAGCACTGAAAGCTGTTGCTAGCCAGCCCCCTTCCTTGGAAGCGCTTTTGTAGGCCTAAGAACACTGGGGCTCTGGGCTTCTCTAGCCACCTCATCTTCTGCTCATCCTCTCGCGCACTCTAAAGAGAGCTCAGGTGAGAAATTGCAAACGTCGAGCAATTGCTCAGAGATGAAAAGTGCCAGCACTGAAAGCTGTTGCTAGCCAGCACCCTTCCTTGGAAGCGCTTTTGTAGGCCTAAGAACACTGGGGCTCTGGGCTTCTCTAGCCACCTAATCTTCTGCTCATCCTCTCGCGCACTCTAAAGAGAGCTCAGGTGAGAAATTGCAAACGTCGAGCAATTGCTCAGAGATGAAAAGTGCCAGCACTGAAAGCTGTTGCTAGCCAGCACCCTTCCTTGGAAGCGTTTTCACAGGCGCAGTAACACTGGGGCTTTGCGCTTCTCTACCCACCAAACAACACGGTCACTATCTCTCCGTCTCGTAGACACGAGCTGAGAAATTGCAAACGTCGATCAATTGCTCAGAGAGGAAAAGTGCCAGCACTGAAAGCTCTTGCTAGCCAGCACCCTTCCTTGGAAGCGCTTTTGTAGGCCTAAGAAGACTGGGGCTCTGGGCTTCTCTAGCCACCTCATCTTCTGCTCATCCTCTCGCGCACTCTAAAGAGAGCTCAGGTGAGAAATTGCAAACGTCGAGCAATTGCTCAGAGATGAAAAGTGCCAGCACTGAAAGCTGTTGCTAGCCAGCACCCTTCCTTGGAAGCGCTTTTGTAGGCCTAAGAACACTGGGGCTCTGGGCTTCTCTAGCCACCTAATCTTCTGCTCATCCTCTCGCGCACTCTAAAGAGAGCTCAGGTGAGAAATTGCAAACGTCGAGCAATTGCTCAGAGAGGAAAAGTGCCAGCACTGAAAGCTCTTGCTAGCCAGCACCCTTCCTTGGAAGCGCTTTTGTAGGCCTAAGAACACTGGGGCTCTGGGCTTCTCTAGCCACCTCATCTTCTGCTCATCCTCTCGCACACTCTAAGGAGAGCTCAGGTGAGAAATTGCAAACGTCCAGCAATTGCTCAGAGATGAAAAGTGCCAGCACTGAAAGCTGTTGCTAGCCAGCACCCTTCCTTGGAAGCGCTTTCACAGGCGCAGTAACACTGGGGCTTTGCGCTTCTCTACCCACCAAACGTCACTGTCATTCTCTTTCCGTCTCGTAGACACGAGCTGAGAAATTGCAAACGTCGATCAATTGCTCAGAGATGAAAAGTGCCAGCACTGAAAGCTGTTGCTAGCCAGCACCCTTCCTTGGAAGCGCTTTTGTAGGCCTAAGAACACTGGGGCTCTGGGCTTCTCTAGCCACCTAATCTTCTGCTCATCCTCTCGCGCACTCTAAAGAGAGCTCAGGTGAGAAATTGCAAACGTCGAGCAATTGCTCAGAGATGAAAAGTGCCAGCACTGAAAGCTGTTGCTAGCCAGCACCCTTCCTTGGAAGCGCTTTTGTAGGCCTAAGAACACTGGGGCTCTGGGCTTCTCTAGCCACCTAATCTTCTGCTCATCCTCTCGTGCACTCTAAAGAGAGCTCAGGTGAGAAATTGCAAACGTCGAGCAATTGCTCAGAGAGGAAAAGTGCCAGCACTGAAAGCTGTTGCTAGCCAGCACCCTTCCTTGGAAGCGCTTTTGTAGGCCTAAGAACACTGGGGCTCTGGGCTTCTCTAGCCACCTCATCTTCTGCTCATCCTCTCGCACACTCTAAAGAGAGCTCAGGTGAGAAATTGCAAACGTCGAGCAATTGCTCAGAGATGAAAAGTGCCAGCACTGAAAGCTGTTGCTAGCCAGCACCCTTCCTTGGAAGCGCTTTCACAGGCGCAGTAACACTGGGGCTTTGCGCTTCTCTACCCACCAAACGTCACTGTCATTCTCTTTCCGTCTCGTAGACACGAGCTGAGAAATTGCAAACGTCGAGCAATTGCTCAGAGATGAAAAGTGCCAGCACTGAAAGCTGTTGCTAGCCAGCACCCTTCCTTGGAAGCGCTTTTGTAGGCCTAAGAACACTGGGGCTCTGGGCTTCTCTAGCCACCTAATCTTCTGCTCATCCTCTCGCGCACTCTAAAGAGAGCTCAGGTGAGAAATTGCAAACGTCCAGCAATTGCTCAGAGATGAAAAGTGCCAGCACTGAAAGCTGTTGCTAGCCAGCACCCTTCCTTGGAAGCGCTTTCACAGGCGCAGCAACACTGGGGCTTTGCGCTTCTCTAGCCACCAAACGTCACGGTCCTTCTCTTTCCGTCTCGTAGACACGAGCTGAGAAATTGCAAACGTCGAGCAATTGCTCAGAGATGAAAAGTGCCAGCACTGAAAGCTGTTGCTAGCCAGCACCCTTCCTTGGAAGCGCTTTTGTAGGCCTAAGAACACTGGGGCTCTAGGCTTCTTTAGCCACCTAATCTTCTGCTCATCCTCTCGCGCACTCTGAAGAGAGCTCAGGGGAGAAATTGCAAACGTCGAGCAATTGCTCAGAGATGAAAAGTGCCAGCACTGAAAGCTCTTGCTAGCCAGCACCCTTCCTTGGAAGCGTTTTCACAGGCGCAGTAACACTGGGGCTTTGCGCTTCTCTACCCACCAAACGTCACGGTCACTATCTCTCCGTCTCGTAGACACGAGCTGAGAAATTGCAAACGTCGATCAATTGCTCAGAGAGGAAAAGTGCCAGCACTGAAAGCTCTTGCTAGCCAGCACCCTTCCTTGGAAGCGCTTTTGTAGGCCTAAGAACACTGGGGCTCTGGGCTTCTCTAGCCACCTAATCTTCTGCTCATCCTCTCGCGCACTCTAAAGAGAGCTCAGGTGAGAAATTGCAAACGTCGAGCAATTGCTCAGAGATGAAAAGTGCCAGCACTGAAAGCTGTTGCTAGCCAGCACCCTTCCTTGGAAGCGTTTTCACAGGCGCAGTAACACTGGGGCTTTGCGCTTCTCTAGCCACCAAACGTCACGGTCCTTCTCTTTCCGTCTCGTAGACACGAGCTGAGAAATTGCAAACGTCGATCAATTGCTCAGAGATGAAAAGTGCCAGCACTGAAAGCTGTTGCTAGCCAGCACCCTTCCTTGGAAGCGCTTTTGTAGCCCTTAGAACACTGGGGCTCTGGGCTTCTCTAGCCACCTAATCTTCTGCTCATCCTCTCGCGCACTCTAAAGAGAGCTCAGGTGAGAAATTGCAAACGTCGAGCAATTGCTCAGAGATGAAAAGTGCCAGCACTGAAAGCTGTTGCTAGCCAGCACCCTTCCTTGGAAGCGCTTTTGTAGGCCTAAAAACACTGGGGCTCTGGGCTTCTCTAGCCACCTCATCTTCTGCTCATCCTCTCGCGCACTCTAAAGAGAGCTCAGGTGAGAAATTGCAAACGTTTAGCAATTGCTCAGAGATGAAAAGTGCCAGCACTGAAAGCTGTTGCTAGCCAGCACCCTTCCTTGGAAGCGCTTTTGTAGGCCTAAGAACACTGGGGCTCTGGGCTTCTCTAGCCACCTAATCTTCTGCTCATCCTCTCGCGCACTCTAAAGAGAGCTCAGGTGAGAAATTGCAAACGTCCAGCAATTGCTCAGAGATGAAAAGTGCCAGCACTGAAAGCTCTTGCTAGCCAGCACCCTTCCTTGGAAGCGCTTTCACAGGCACAGCAACACTGGGGCTTTGCGCTTCTCTAGCCACCAAACGTCACGGTCATTCTCTTTCCGTCTCGTAGACACAAGCTGAGAAATTGCAAACGTCGAGCAATTGCTCAGAGATGAAAAGTGCCAGCACTGAAAGCTGTTGCTAGCCAGCACCCTTCCTTGGAAGCGCTTTTGTAGGCCTAAGAACACTGGGGCTCTAGGCTTCTTTAGCCACCTCATCTTCTGCTCATCCTCTCGCGCACTCTGAAGAGAGCTCAGGGGAGAAATTGCAAATGTTGAGCAATTGCTCAGAGATGAAAAGTGCCAGCACTGAAAGCTGTTGCTAGCCAGCACCCTTCCTTGGAAGCGCTTTCACAGGCGCAGTAACACTGGGGCTTTGCGCTTCTCTACCCACCAAACGTCACGGTCACTATCTCTCCGTCTCGTAGACACGAGCTGAGAAATTGCAAACGTCGAGCAATTGCTCAGAGAGGAAAAGTGCGAGCACTGAAAGCTCTTGCTAGCCAGCACCCTTCCTTGGAAGCGCTTTTGTAGGCCTAAGAACACTGGGGCTCTGGGCTTCTCTAGCCACCTAATCTTCTGCTCATCCTCTCGCGCACTCTAAAGAGAGCTCAGGTGAGAAATTGCAAACATCCAGCAATTGCTCAGAGAGGAAAAGTGCCAGCACTGAAAGCTGTTGCTAGCCAGCCCCCTTCCTTGGAAGCGCTTTTGTAGGCCTAAGAACACTGGGGCTCTGGGCTTCTCTAGACACCTAATCTTCTGCTCATCCTCTGGCGCACTCTAAAGAGAGCTCAGGTGAGAAATTGCAAACGTCCAGCAATTGCTCAGAGATGAAAAGTGCCAGCACTGAAAGCTGTTGCTAGCCAGCACCCTTCCTTGGAAGCGCTTTCACAGGCGCAGTAACACTGGGGCTTTGCGCTTCTCTACCCACCAAACGTCACGGTCCTTCTCTTTCCGTCTCCTAGACACGAGCTGAGAAATTGCAAACGTCGAGCAATTGCTCAGAGATGAAAAGTGCCAGCACTGAAAGCTGTTGCTAGCCAGCCCCCTTCCTTGGAAGCGCTTTTGTAGGCCTAAGAACAGTGGGGCTCTGGGCTTCTCTAGCCACCTCATCTTCTGCTCATCCTCTCGCGCACTCTAAAGAGAGCTCAGGTGAGAAATTGCAAACGTCCAGCAATTGCTCAGAGATGAAAAGTGCCAGCACTGAAAGCTGTTGCTAGCCAGCACCCTTCCTTGGAAGCGCTTTCACAGGCGCAGCAACACTGAGGCTTTGCGCTTCTCTAGCCACCAAACGTCACGGTCCTTCTCTTTCCGTCTCGTAGACACGAGCTGAGAAATTGCAAACGTCGAGCAATTGCTCAGAGATGAAAAGTGCCAGCACTGAAAGCTGTTGCTAGCCAGCACCCTTCCTTGGAAGCGCTTTTGTAGGCCTAAGAACACTGGGGCTCTGGGCTTCTTTAGCCACCTCATCTTCTGCTCATCCTCTCGCTCACTCTGAAGAGAGCTCAGGTGAGAAATTGCAAACGTCAAGCAATTGCTCAGAGATGAAAAGTGCCAGCACTGAAAGCTGTTGCTAGCCAGCACCCTTCCTTGGAAGCGCTTTCACAGGCGCAGTAACACTGGGGCTTTGCGCTTCTCTAGCCATCAAAAGTCACGGTCACTATCTCTCCGTCTCGTAGACACGAGCTGAGAAATTGCAAACGTCGAGCAATTGCTCAGAGATGAAAAGTGCCAGCACTGAAAGCTGTTGCTAGCCAGCACCCTTCCTTGGAAGCGCTTTTGTAGGCCTAAGAACACTGGGGCTCTGGGCTTCTCTAGCCACCTCATCTTCTGCTCATCTTCTCGCGCACTCTAAAGAGAGCTCAGGTGAGAAATTGCAAACGTCGAGTAATTGCTCAGAGATGAAAAGTGCCAGCACTGAAAGCTGTTGCTAGCCAGCACCCTTCCTTGGAAGCGCTTTTGTAGGCCTAAGCACACTGGGGCTCTGGGCTTCTCTAGCCACCTAATCTTCTGCTCATCCTCTCGCGCACTCTAAAGAGAGCTCAGGTGAGAAATTGCAAACGTTGAGCAATTGCTCAGAGATGAAAAGTGCCAGCACTGAAAGCTGTTGCTAGCCAGCACCCTTCCTTGGAAGCGCTTTTGTAGGCCTAAGAACACTGGGGCTGTGGGCTTCTCTAGCCACCTCATCTTCTGCTCATCCTCTCGCGCACTCTAAAGAGAGCTCAGGTGAGAAATTGCAAACGTCGAGCAATTGCTCAGAGATGAAAAGTGCCAGCACTGAAAGCTGTTGCTAGCCAGCACCCTTCCTTGGAAGCGCTTTCACAGGCGCAGTAACACTGGGGCTTTGCGCTTCTCTACCCACCAAACGTCACTGTCATTCTCTTTCCGTCTCATAGACACGAGCTGAGAAATTGCAAACGTCGAGCAATTGCTCAGAGATGAAAAGTGCCAGCACTGAAAGCTCTTGCTAGCCAGCCTCCTTCCTTGGAAGCGCTTTTGTAGGCCTAAGCACACTGGGGCTCTGGGCTTCTCTAGCCACCTCATCTTCTGCTCATCCTCTCGCGCACTCTGAAGAGAGCTCAGGTGAGAAATTGCAAACGTCGAGCAATTGCTCAGAGATGAAAAGTGCCAGCACTGAAAGCTGTTGCTAGCCAGCACCCTTCCTTGGAAGCGCTTTTGTAGGCCTAAGAAGACTGGGGCTCTGGGCTTCTCTAGCCACCTCATCTTCTGCTCATCTTCTCGCGCACTCTAAAGAGAGCTCAGGTGAGAAATTGCAAACGTCGAGCAATTGCTCAGAGAGGAAAAGTGCCAGCACTGAAAGCTGTTGCTAGCCAGCCCCCTTCCTTGGAAGCGCTTTTGTAGGCCTAAGAACACTGGGGCTGTGGGCTTCTCTAGCCACCTCATCTTCTGCTCATCCTCTCGTGCACTCTAAAGAGAGCTCAGGTGAGAAATTGCAAACGTTGAGCAATTGCTCAGAGATGAAAAGTGCCAGCACTGAAAGCTGTTGCTAGCCAGCACCCTTCCTTGGAAGCGCTTTTGTAGGCCTAAGAAGACTGGGGCTCTGGGCTTCTCTAGCCACCTCATCTTCTGCTCATCCTCTCGCGCACTCTAAAGAGAGCTCAGGTGAGAAATTGCAAACGTCGAGCAATTGCTCAGAGATGAAAAGTGCCAGCACTGAAAGCTGTTGCCAGCCAGCACCCTTCCTTGGAAGCGCTTTCACAGGCGCAGTAACACTGGGGCTTTGCGCTTCTCTACCCACCAAACGTCACGGTCCTTCTCTTTCCGTCTCCTAGACACGAGCTGAGAAATTGCAAACCTCGAGCAATTGCTCAGAGATGAAAAGTGCCAGCACTGAAAGCTGTTGCTAGCCAGCCCCCTTCCTTGGAAGCGCTTTTGTAGCCCTTAGAACACTGGGGCTCTGGGCTTCTCTAGCCACCTCATCTTCTGCTCATCCTCTCGCGCACTCTAAAGAGAGCTCAGGTGAGAAATTGCAAACGTCCAGCAATTGCTCAGAGATGAAAAGTGCCAGCACTGAAAGCTGTTGCTAGCCAGCACCCTTCCTTGGAAGCGCTTTTGTAGGCCTAAGAACACTGGGGCTCTGGGCTTCTTTAGCCACCTCATCTTCTGCTCATCCTCTCGCGCACTCTGAAGAGAGCTCAGGTGAGAAATTGCAAACGTCAAGCAATTGCTCAGAGATGAAAAGTGCCAGCACTGAAAGCTGTTGCTAGCCAGCACCCTTCCTTGGAAGCGCTTTCACAGGCGCAGTAACACTGGGGCTTTGCGCTTCTCTAGCCATCAAAAGTCACGGTCACTATCTCTCCGTCTCGTAGACACGAGCTGAGAAATTGCAAACGTCGAGCAATTGCTCAGAGATGAAAAGTGCCAGCACTGAAAGCTCTTGCTAGCCAGCACCCTTCCTTGGAAGCGCTTTTGTAGGCCTAAGAACACTGGGGCTCTGGGCTTCTCTAGCCACCTCATCTTCTGCTCATCTTCTCGCGCACTCTAAAGAGAGCTCAGGTGAGAAATTGCAAACGTCGAGCAATTGCTCAGAGATGAAAAGTGCCAGCACTGAAAGCTGTTGCTAGCCAGCACCCTTCCTTGGAAGCGCTTTTGTAGGCCTAAGCACACTGGGGCTCTGGGCTTCTCTAGCCACCTCATCTTCTGCTCATCCTCTCGCGCACTCTAAAGAGAGCTCAGGTGAGAAATTGCAAACGTTGAGCAATTGCTCAGAGATGAAAAGTGCCAGCACTGAAAGCTGTTGCTAGCCAGCACCCTTCCTTGGAAGCGCTTTTGTAGGCCTAAGAACACTGGGGCTCTGGGCTTCTCTAGCCACCTCATCTTCTGCTCATCCTCTCGCGCACTCTAAAGAGAGCTCAGGTGAGAAATTGCAAACGTCGAGCAATTGCTCAGAGATGAAAAGTGCCAGCACTGAAAGCTGTTGCTAGCCAGCACCCTTCCTTGGAAGCGCTTTCACAGGCGCAGTAACACTGGGGCTTTGCGCTTCTCTACCCACCAAACGTCACTGTCATTCTCTTTCCGTCTCGTAGACACGAGCTGAGAAATTGCAAACGTCGAGCAATTGCTCAGAGATGAAAAGTGCCAGCACTGAAAGCTGTTGCTAGCCAGCACCCTTCCTTGGAAGCGCTTTTGTAGCCCTAAGCACACTGGGGCTCTGGGCTTCTCTAGCCACCTCATCTTCTGCTCATCCTCTCGCGCACTCTAAAGAGAGCTCAGGGGAGAAATTGCAAACGTCGAGCAATTGCTCAGAGATGAAAAGTGCCAGCACTGAAAGCTGTTGCTAGCCAGCACCCTTCCTTGGAAGCGCTTTCACAGGCGCAGCAACACTGGGGCTTTGCGCTTCTCTATCCACCAAACGTCACGGTCATTCTCTTTCCGTCTCGTAGACACGAGCTGAGAAATTGCAAACGTCGAGCAATTGCTCAGAGATGAAAAGTGCCAGCACTGAAAGCTGTTGCTAGCCAGCACCCTTCCTTGGAAGCGCTTTTGTAGGCCTAAGAACACTGGGGCTCTAGGCTTCTTTAGCCACCTCATCTTCTGCTCATCCTCTCGCGCACTCTAAAGAGAGCTCAGGTGAGAAATTGCAAACGTCCAGCAATTGCTCAGAGATGAAAAGTGCCAGCACTGAAAGCTCTTGCTAGCCAGCACCCTTCCTTGGAAGCGCTTTCACAGGCGCAGCAACACTGGGGCTTTGCGCTTCTCTAGCCACCAAACGTCACGGTCACTATCTCTCCGTCTCGTAGACACGAGCTGAGAAATTGCAAACGTCGAGCAATTGCTCAGAGATGAAAAGTGCCAGCACTGAAAGCTGTTGCTAGCCAGCACCCTTCCTTGGAAGCGCTTTTGTAGGCCTAAGAACACTGGGGCTCTGGGCTTCTCTAGCCACCTCATCTTCTGCTCATCCTCTCGCGCACTCTAAAGAGAGCTGAGGTGAGAAATTGCAAACGTCGAGCAATTGCTCAGAGATGAAAAGTGCCAGCACTGAAAGCTGTTGCTAGCCAGCACCCTTCCTTGGAAGCGCTTTCACAGGCGCAGTAACACTGGGGCTTTGCGCTTCTCTACCCACCAAACGTCACTGTCATTCTCTTTCCGTCTCGTAGACACGAGCTGAAAAATTGCAAACGTCGAGCAATTGCTCAGAGAGGAAAAGTGCCAGCACTGAAAGCTGTTGCTAGCCAGCCCCCTTCCTTGGAAGCGCTTTTGTAGCCCTAAGCACACTGGGGCTCTGGGCTTCTCTAGCCACCTAATCTTGTGCTCATCCTCTCGCGCACTCTAAAGAGAGCTCAGGGGAGAAATTGCAAACGTCGAGCAATTGCTCAGAGATGAAAAGTGCCAGCACTGAAAGCTGTTGCTAGCCAGCACCCTTCCTTGGAAGCGCTTTCACAGGCGCAGTAACACTGGGGCTTTGCACTTCTCTACCCACCAAACGTCACGGTCACTATCTCTCCGTCTCGTAGACACGAGCTGAGAAATTGCAAACGTCGAGCAATTGCTCAGAGATGAAAAGTGCCAGCACTGAAAGCTCTTGCTAGCCAGCACCCTTCCTTGGAAGCGCTTTTGTAGGCCTAAGAACACTGGGGCTCTGGGCTTCTCTAGCCACCTCATCTTCTGCTCATCCTCTCGCGCACTCTAAAGAGAGCTCAGGTGAGAAATTGCAAACGTCGAGCAATTGCTCAGAGATGAAAAGTGCCAGCACTGAAAGCTGTTGCTAGCCAGCACCCTTCCATGGAAGCGCTTTTGTAGGCCTAAGAAGACTGGGGCTCTGGGCTTCTCTAGCCACCTAATCTTCTGCTCATCCTCTCGCGCACTCTAAAGAGAGCTCAGGTGAGAAATTGCAAACGTTGAGCAATTGCTCAGAGATGAAAAGTGCCAGCACTGAAAGCTGTTGCTAGCCAGCACCCTTCCTTGGAAGCGCTTTTGTAGGCCTAAGAACACTGGGGCTCTGGGCTTCTCTAGCCACCTCATCTTCTGCTCATCCTCTCGCGCACTCTAAAGAGAGCTCAGGTGAGAAATTGCAAACGTCGAGCAATTGCTCAGAGATGAAAAGTGCCAGCACTGAAAGCTGTTGCTAGCCAGCACCCTTCCTTGGAAGCGCTTTCACAGGCGCAGTAACACTGGGGCTTTGCGCTTCTCTACCCACCAAACGTCACGGTCCTTCTCTTTCCGTCTCGTAGACACGAGCTGAGAAATTGCAAACGTCAAGCAATTGCTCAGAGATGAAAAGTGCCAGCACTGAAAGCTGTTGCTAGCCAGCACCCTTCCTTGGAAGCGCTTTGGTAGGCCTAAGAACACTGGGGCTCTGGGCTTCTCTAGCCACCTCATCTTCTGCTCATCCTCTCGCGCACTCTAAAGAGAGCTCAGGTGAGAAATTGCAAACGTCGAGCAATTGCTCAGAGATGAAAAGTGCCAGCACTGAAAGCTGTTGCTAGCCAGCACCCTTCCTTGGAAGCGCTTTTGTAGGCCTAAGAACACTGGGGCTCTGGGCTTCTCTAGCCACCTAATCTTCTTCTCATCCTCTCGCGCACTCTAAAGAGAGCTCAGGTGAGAAATTGCAAACGTCGAGCAATTGCTCAGAGATGAAAAGTGCCAGCACTGAAAGCTGTTGCTAGCCAGCACCCTTCCTTGGAAGCGCTTTCACAGGCGCAGCAACACTGGGGCTTTGCGCTTCTCTACCCACCAAACAACACGGTCACTATCTCTCCGTCTCGTAGACACGAGCTGAGAAATTGCAAACGTCGATCAATTGCTCAGAGAGGAAAAGTGCCAGCACTGAAAGCTGTTGCTAGCCAGCACCCTTCCTTGGAAGCGCTTTTGTAGGCCTAAGAAGACTGGGGCTCTGGGCTTCTCTAGCCACCTCATCTTCTGCTCATCCTCTCGCGCACTCTAAAGAGAGCTCAGGTGAGAAATTGCAAACGTCGAGCAATTGCTCAGAGATGAAAAGTGCCAGCACTGAAAGCTGTTGCTAGCCAGCACCCTTCCTTGGAAGCGCTTTTGTAGGCCTAAGAACACTGGGGCTCTGGGCTTCTCTAGCCACCTAATCTTCTGCTCATCCTCTCGCGCACTCTAAAGAGAGCTCAGGTGAGAAATTGCAAACGTCGAGCAATTGCTCAGAGAGGAAAAGTGCCAGCACTGAAAGCTCTTGCTAGCCAGCACCCTTCCTTGGAAGCGCTTTTGTAGGCCTAAGAACACTGGGGCTCTGGGCTTCTCTAGCCACCTCATCTTCTGCTCATCCTCTCGCACACTCTAAGGAGAGCTCAGGTGAGAAATTGCAAACGTCCAGCAATTGCTCAGAGATGAAAAGTGCCAGCACTGAAAGCTGTTGCTAGCCAGCACCCTTCCTTGGAAGCGCTTTCACAGGCGCAGTAACACTGGGGCTTTGCGCTTCTCTACCCACCAAACGTCACTGTCATTCTCTTTCGTTCTCGTAGACACGAGCTGAGAAATTGCAAACGTCGATCAATTGCTCAGAGATGAAAAGTGCCAGCACTGAAAGCTGTTGCTAGCCAGCACCCTTCCTTGGAAGCGCTTTTGTAGGCCTAAGAACACTGGGGCTCTGGGCTTCTCTAGCCACCTAATCTTCTGCTCATCCTCTCGCGCACTCTAAAGAGAGCTCAGGTGAGAAATTGCAAACGTCGAGCAATTGCTCAGAGATGAAAAGTGCCAGCACTGAAAGCTGTTGCTAGCCAGCACCCTTCCTTGGAAGCGCTTTTGTAGGCCTAAGAACACTGGGGCTCTGGGCTTCTCTAGCCACCTAATCTTCTGCTCATCCTCTCGTGCACTCTAAAGAGAGCTCAGGTGAGAAATTGCAAACGTCGAGCAATTGCTCAGAGAGGAAAAGTGCCAGCACTGAAAGCTCTTGCTAGCCAGCACCCTTCCTTGGAAGCGCTTTTGTAGGCCTAAGAACACTGGGGCTCTGGGCTTCTCTAGCCACCTCATCTTCTGCTCATCCTCTCGCACACTCTAAAGAGAGCTCAGGTGAGAAATTGCAAACGTCGAGCAATTGCTCAGAGATGAAAAGTGCCAGCACTGAAAGCTGTTGCTAGCCAGCACCCTTCCTTGGAAGCGCTTTCACAGGCGCAGTAACACTGGGGCTTTGCGCTTCTCTACCCACCAAACGTCACTGTCATTCTCTTTCCGTCTCGTAGACACGAGCTGAGAAATTGCAAACGTCGAGCAATTGCTCAGAGATGAAAAGTGCCAGCACTGAAAGCTGTTGCTAGCCAGCACCCTTCCTTGGAAGCGCTTTTGTAGGCCTAAGAACACTGGGGCTCTGGGCTTCTCTAGCCACCTAATCTTCTGCTCATCCTCTCGCGCACTCTAAAGAGAGCTCAGGTGAGAAATTGCAAACGTCCAGCAATTGCTCAGAGATGAAAAGTGCCAGCACTGAAAGCTGTTGCTAGCCAGCACCCTTCCTTGGAAGCGCTTTCACAGGCGCAGCAACACTGGGGCTTTGCGCTTCTCTAGCCACCAAACGTCACGGTCCTTCTCTTTCCGTCTCGTAGACACGAGCTGAGAAATTGCAAACGTCGAGCAATTGCTCAGAGATGAAAAGTGCCAGCACTGAAAGCTGTTGCTAGCCAGCACCCTTCCTTGGAAGCGCTTTTGTAGGCCTAAGAACACTGGGGCTCTAGGCTTCTTTAGCCACCTAATCTTCTGCTCATCCTCTCGCGCACTCTGAAGAGAGCTCAGGGGAGAAATTGCAAACGTCGAGCAATTGCTCAGAGATGAAAAGTGCCAGCACTGAAAGCTGTTGCTAGCCAGCACCCTTCCTTGGAAGCGTTTTCACAGGCGCAGTAACACTGGGGCTTTGCGCTTCTCTACCCACCAAACGTCACGGTCACTATCTCTCCGTCTCGTAGACACGAGCTGAGAAATTGCAAACGTCGATCAATTGCTCAGAGAGGAAAAGTGCCAGCACTGAAAGCTCTTGCTAGCCAGCACCCTTCCTTGGAAGCGCTTTTGTAGGCCTAAGAACACTGGGGCTCTGGGCTTCTCTAGCCACCTAATCTTCTGCTCATCCTCTCGCGCACTCTAAAGAGAGCTCAGGTGAGAAATTGCAAACGTCGAGCAATTGCTCAGAGATGAAAAGTGCCAGCACTGAAAGCTGTTGCTAGCCAGCACCCTTCCTTGGAAGCGTTTTCACAGGCGCAGTAACACTGGGGCTTTGCGCTTCTCTAGCCACCAAACGTCACGGTCCTTCTCTTTCCGTCTCGTAGACACGAGCTGAGAAATTGCAAACGTCGATCAATTGCTCAGAGATGAAAAGTGCCAGCACTGAAAGCTGTTGCTAGCCAGCACCCTTCCTTGGAAGCGCTTTTGTAGCCCTTAGAACACTGGGGCTCTGGGCTTCTCTAGCCACCTAATCTTCTGCTCATCCTCTCGCGCACTCTAAAGAGAGCTCAGGTGAGAAATTGCAAACGTCGAGCAATTGCTCAGAGATGAAAAGTGCCAGCACTGAAAGCTGTTGCTAGCCAGCACCCTTCCTTGGAAGCGCTTTTGTAGGCCTAAAAACACTGGGGCTCTGGGCTTCTCTAGCCACCTCATCTTCTGCTCATCCTCTCGCGCACTCTAAAGAGAGCTCAGGTGAGAAATTGCAAACGTTTAGCAATTGCTCAGAGATGAAAAGTGCCAGCACTGAAAGCTGTTGCTAGCCAGCACCCTTCCTTGGAAGCGCTTTTGTAGGCCTAAGAACACTGGGGCTCTGGGCTTCTCTAGCCACCTCATCTTCTGCTCATCCTCTCGCGCACTCTAAAGAGAGCTCAGGTGAGAAATTGCAAACGTTGAGCAATTGCTCAGAGATGAAAAGTGCCAGCACTGAAAGCTCTTGCTAGCCAGCACCCTTCCTTGGAAGCGCTTTCACAGGCACAGCAACACTGGGGCTTTGCGCTTCTCTAGCCACCAAACGTCACGGTCATTCTCTTTCCGTCTCGTAGACACAAGCTGAGAAATTGCAAACGTCGAGCAATTGCTCAGAGATGAAAAGTGCCAGCACTGAAAGCTGTTGCTAGCCAGCACCCTTCCTTGGAAGCGCTTTTGTAGGCCTAAGAACACTGGGGCTCTAGGCTTCTTTAGCCACCTCATCTTCTGCTCATCCTCTCGCGCACTCTGAAGAGAGCTCAGGGGAGAAATTGCAAACGTTGAGCAATTGCTCAGAGATGAAAAGTGCCAGCACTGAAAGCTGTTGCTAGCCAGCACCCTTCCTTGGAAGCGCTTTCACAGGCGCAGTAACACTGGGGCTTTGCGCTTCTCTACCCACCAAACGTCACGGTCACTATCTCTCCGTCTCGTAGACACGACCTGAGAAATTGCAAACGTCGAGCAATTGCTCAGAGAGGAAAAGTGCCAGCACTGAAAGCTCTTGCTAGCCAGCACCCTTCCTTGGAAGCGCTTTTGTAGGCCTAAGAACACTGGGGCTCTGGGCTTCTCTAGCCACCTAATCTTCTGCTCATCCTCTCGCGCACTCTAAAGAGAGCTCAGGTGAGAAATTGCAAACATCCAGCAATTGCTCAGAGATGAAAAGTGCCAGCACTGAAAGCTGTTGCTAGCCAGCACCCTTCCTTGGAAGCGCTTTTGTAGGCCTAAGAACACTGGGGCTCTGGGCTTCTCTAGACACCTAATCTTCTGCTCATCCTCTGGCGCACTCTAAAGAGAGCTCAGGTGAGAAATTGCAAACGTCCAGCAATTGCTCAGAGATGAAAAGTGCCAGCACTGAAAGCTGTTGCTAGCCAGCACCCTTCCTTGGAAGCGCTTTCACAGGCGCAGCAACACTGGGGCTTTGCGCTTCTCTACCCACCAAACGTCACGGTCCTTCTCTTTCCGTCTCCTAGACACGAGCTGAGAAATTGCAAACGTCGAGCAATTGCTCAGAGATGAAAAGTGCCAGCACTGAAAGCTGTTGCTAGCCAGCCCCCTTCCTTGGAAGCGCTTTTGTAGGCCTAAGAACACTGGGGCTCTGGGCTTCTCTAGCCACCTCATCTTCTGCTCATCCTCTCGCGCACTCTAAAGAGAGCTCAGGTGAGAAATTGCAAACGTCCAGCAATTGCTCAGAGATGAAAAGTGCCAGCACTGAAAGCTGTTGCTAGCCAGCACCCTTCCTTGGAAGCGCTTTCACAGGCGCAGCAACACTGAGGCTTTGCGCTTCTCTAGCCACCAAACGTCACGGTCCTTCTCTTTCCGTCTCGTAGACACGAGCTGAGAAATTGCAAACGTCGAGCAATTGCTCAGAGATGAAAAGTGCCAGCACTGAAAGCTGTTGCTAGCCAGCACCCTTCCTTGGAAGCGCTTTTGTAGGCCTAAGAACACTGGGGCTCTGGGCTTCTTTAGCCACCTCATCTTCTGCTCATCCTCTCGCGCACTCTGAAGAGAGCTCAGGTGAGAAATTGCAAACGTCAAGCAATTGCTCAGAGATGAAAAGTGCCAGCACTGAAAGCTGTTGCTAGCCAGCACCCTTCCTTGGAAGCGCTTTCACAGGCGCAGTAACACTGGGGCTTTGCGCTTCTCTAGCCATCAAAAGTCACGGTCACTATCTCTCCGTCTCGTAGACACGAGCTGAGAAATTGCAAACGTCGAGCAATTGCTCAGAGATGAAAAGTGCCAGCACTGAAAGCTGTTGCTAGCCAGCACCCTTCCTTGGAAGCGCTTTTGTAGGCCTAAGAACACTGGGGCTCTGGGCTTCTCTAGCCACCTCATCTTCTGCTCATCTTCTCGCGCACTCTAAAGAGAGCTCAGGTGAGAAATTGCAAACGTCGAGCAATTGCTCAGAGATGAAAAGTGCCAGCACTGAAAGCTGTTGCTAGCCAGCACCCTTCCTTGGAAGCGCTTTTGTAGGCCTAAGCACACTGGGGCTCTGGGCTTCTCTAGCCACCTCATCTTCTGCTCATCCTCTCGCGCACTCTAAAGAGAGCTCAGGTGAGAAATTGCAAACGTTGAGCAATTGCTCAGAGATGAAAAGTGCCAGCACTGAAAGCTGTTGCTAGCCAGCACCCTTCCTTGGAAGCGCTTTTGTAGGCCTAAGAAGACTGGGGCTCTGGGCTTCTCTAGCCACCTCATCTTCTGCTCATCCTCTCGCGCACTCTAAAGAGAGCTCAGGTGAGAAATTGCAAACGTCGAGCAATTGCTCAGAGATGAAAAGTGCCAGCACTGAAAGCTGTTGCTAGCCAGCACCCTTCCTTGGAAGCGCTTTCACAGGCGCAGTAACACTGGGGCTTTGCGCTTCTCTACCCACCAAACGTCACTGTCATTCTCTTTCCGTCTCGTAGACACGAGCTGAGAAATTGCAAACGTCGAGCAATTGCTCAGAGATGAAAAGTGCCAGCACTGAAAGCTGTTGCTAGCCAGCACCCTTCCTTGGAAGCGCTTTGGTAGGCCTAAGCACACTGGGGCTCTGGGCTTCTCTAGCCACCTAATCTTCTGCTCATCCTCTCGCGCACTCTAAAGAGAGCTCAGGTGAGAAATTGCAAACGTCGAGCAATTGCTCAGAGAGGAAAAGTGCCAGCACTGAAAGCTGTTGCTAGCCAGCACCCTTCCTTGGAAGCGCTTTCACAGGCGCAGCAACACTGGGGCTTTGCGCTTCTCTATCCACCAAACGTCACGGTCATTCTCTTTCCGTCTCGTAGACACGAGCTGAGAAATTGCAAACGTCGAGCAATTGCTCAGAGATGAAAAGTGCCAGCACTGAAAGCTGTTGCTAGCCAGCACCCTTCCTTGGAAGCGCTTTTGTAGGCCTAAGAACACTGGGGCTCTAGGCTTCTTTAGCCACCTCATCTTCTGCTCATCCTCTCGCGCACTCTGAAGAGAGCTCAGGGGAGAAATTGCAAACGTCGAGCAATTGCTCAGAGATGAAAAGTGCCAGCACTGAAAGCTGTTGCTAGCCAGCACCCTTCCTTGGAAGCGCTTTCACAGGCGCAGTAACACTGGGGCTTTGCACTTCTCTACCCACCAAACGTCACGGTCACTATCTCTCCGTCTCGTAGACACGAGCTGAGAAATTGCAAACGTTGAGCAATTGCTCAGAGATGAAAAGTGCCAGCACTGAAAGCTGTTGCTAGCCAGCACCCTTCCTTGGAAGCGCTTTTGTAGGCCTAAGAACACTGGGGCTCTGGGCTTCTCTAGCCACCTCATCTTCTGCTCATCCTCTCGCGCACTCTAAAGAGAGCTGAGGTGAGAAATTGCAAACGTCGAGCAATTGCTCAGAGATGAAAAGTGCCAGCACTGAAAGCTGTTGCTAGCCAGCACCCTTCCTTGGAAGCGCTTTTGTAGCCCTAAGCACACTGGGGCTCTGGGCTTCTCTAGCCACCTAATCTTCTGCTCATCCTCTCGCGCACTCTAAAGAGAGCTCAGGTGAGAAATTGCAAACGTTGAGCAATTGCTCAGAGATGAAAAGTGCCAGCACTGAAAGCTGTTGCTAGCCAGCACCCTTCCTTGGAAGCGCTTTTGTAGGCCTAAGAACACTGGGGCTCTGGGCTTCTCTAGCCACCTCATCTTCTGCTCATCCTCTCGCGCACTCTAAAGAGAGCTCAGGGGAGAAATTGCAAACGTCGAGCAATTGCTCAGAGATGAAAAGTGCCAGCACTGAAAGCTGTTGCTAGCCAGCACCCTTCCTTGGAAGCGCTTTCACAGGCGCAGTAACACTGGGGCTTTGCGCTTCTCTACCCACCAAATGTCACGGTCATTCTCTTTCCGTCTCGTAGACACGAGCTGAGAAATTGCAAACGTCAAGCAATTGCTCAGAGATGAAAAGTGCCAGCACTGAAAGCTGTTGCTAGCCAGCACCCTTCCTTGGAAGCGCTTTGGTAGGCCTAAGAACACTGGGGCTCTGGGCTTCTCTAGCCACCTCATCTTCTGCTCATCCTCTCGCGCACTCTGAAGAGAGCTCAGGGGAGAAATTGCAAACGTCGAGCAATTGCTCAGAGATGAAAAGTGCCAGCACTGAAAGCTGTTGCTAGCCAGCACCCTTCCTTGGAAGCGCTTTCACAGGCGCAGTAACACTGGGGCTTTGCGCTTCTCTACCCACCAAACGTCACTGTCATTCTCTTTCCGTCTCGTAGACACGAGCTGAGAAATTGCAAACGTTGAGCAATTGCTCAGAGATGAAAAGTGCCAGCACTGAAAGCTCTTGCTAGCCAGCCCCCTTCCTTGGAAGCGCTTTTGTAGGCCTAAGCACACTGGGGCTCTGGGCTTCTCTAGCCACCTAATCTTCTGCTCATCCTCTCGCGCACTCTGAAGAGAGCTCAGGTGAGAAATTGCAAACGTCGAGCAATTGCTCAGAGATGAAAAGTGCCAGCACTGAAAGCTCTTGCTAGCCAGCACCCTTCCTTGGAAGCGCTTTTGTAGGCCTAAGAAGACTGGGGCTCTGGGCTTCTCTAGCCACCTCATCTTCTGCTCATCTTCTCGCGCACTCTAAAGAGAGCTCAGGTGAGAAATTGCAAACGTCGAGCAATTGCTCAGAGATGAAAAGTGCCAGCACTGAAAGCTGTTGCTAGCCAGCCCCCTTCCTTGGAAGCGCTTTTGTAGGCCTAAGAACACTGGGGCTATGGGCTTCTCTAGCCACCTCATCTTCTGCTCATCCTCTCGTGCACTCTAAAGAGAGCTCAGGTGAGAAATTGCAAACGTTGAGCAATTGCTCAGAGATGAAAAGTGCCAGCACTGAAAGCTGTTGCTAGCCAGCACCCTTCCTTGGAAGCGCTTTTGTAGGCCTAAGAACACTGGGGCTCTGGGCTTCTCTAGCCACCTCATCTTCTGCTCATCCTCTCGCGCACTCTAAAGAGAGCTCAGGTGAGAAATTGCAAACGTCGAGCAATTGCTCAGAGATGAAAAGTGCCAGCACTGAAAGCTCTTGCTAGCCAGCACCCTTCCTTGGAAGCGCTTTCACAGGCGCAGTAACACTGGGGCTTTGCGCTTCTCTACCCACCAAACGTCACTGTCATTCTCTTTCCGTCTCGTAGACACGAGCTGAGAAATTGCAAACGTCGAGCAATTGCTCAGAGATGAAAAGTGCCAGCACTGAAAGCTGTTGCTAGCCAGCCCCCTTCCTTGGAAGCGCTTTTGTAGCCCTAAGCACACTGGGGCTATGGGCTTCTCTAGCCACCTAATCTTGTGCTCATCCTCTCGCGCACTCTAAAGAGAGCTCAGGGGAGAAATTGCAAACGTCGAGCAATTGCTCAGAGATGAAAAGTGCCAGCACTGAAAGCTGTTGCTAGCCAGCACCCTTCCTTGGAAGCGCTTTCACAGGCGCAGTAACACTGGGGCTTTGCACTTCTCTACCCACCAAACGTCACGGTCACTATCTCTCCGTCTCGTAGACACGAGCTGAGAAATTGCAAACGTCGAGCAATTGCTCAGAGATGAAAAGTGCCAGCACTGAAAGCTCTTGCTAGCCAGCACCCTTCCTTGGAAGCGCTTTTGTAGCCCTTAGAACACTGGGGCTCTGGGCTTCTCTAGCCACCTCATCTTCTGCTCATCCTCTCGCGCACTCTAAAGAGAGCTGAGGTGAGAAATTGCAAACGTCGAGCAATTGCTCAGAGATGAAAAGTGCCAGCACTGAAAGCTGTTGCTAGCCAGCACCCTTCCTTGGAAGCGCTTTTGTAGGCCTAAGAAGACTGGGGCTCTGGGCTTCTCTAGCCACCTAATCTTCTGCTCATCCTCTCGCGCACTCTAAAGAGAGCTCAGGTGAGAAATTGCAAACGTTGAGCAATTGCTCAGAGATGAAAAGTGCCAGCACTGAAAGCTGTTGCTAGCCAGCACCCTTCCTTGGAAGCGCTTTCGTAGGCCTAAGAACACTGGGGCTCTGGGCTTCTCTAGCCACCTCATCTTCTGCTCATCCTCTCGCGCACTCTAAAGAGAGCTCAGGGGAGAAATTGCAAACGTCGAGCAATTGCTCAGAGATGAAAAGTGCCAGCACTGAAAGCTGTTGCTAGCCAGCACCCTTCCTTGGAAGCGCTTTCACAGGCGCAGTAACACTGGGGCTTTGCGCTTCTCTACCCACCAAACGTCACGGTCCTTCTCTTTCCGTCTCGTAGACACGAGCTGAGAAATTGCAAACGTCAAGCAATTGCTCAGAGATGAAAAGTGCCAGCACTGAAAGCTGTTGCTAGCCAGCACCCTTCCTTGGAAGCGCTTTGGTAGGCCTAAGAAGACTGGGGCTCTGGGCTTCTCTAGCCACCTCATCTTCTGCTCATCCTCTCGCGCACTCTAAAGAGAGCTCAGGTGAGAAATTGCAAACGTCGAGCAATTGCTCAGAGATGAAAAGTGCCAGCACTGAAAGCTGTTGCTAGCCAGCACCCTTCCTTGGAAGCGCTTTCACAGGCGCAGTAACACTGGGGCTTTGCGCTTCTCTACCCACCAAACGTCACTGTCATTCTCTTTCCGTCTCGTAGACACGAGCTGAGAAATTGCAAACGTCGAGCAATTGCTCAGAGAGGAAAAGTGCCAGCACTGAAAGCTCTTGCTAGCCAGCACCCTTCCTTGGAAGCGCTTTTGTAGGCCTAAGAACACTGGGGCTCTGGGCTTCTCTAGCCACCTCATCTTCTGCTCATCCTCTCGCGCACTCTAAAGAGAGCTCAGGTGAGAAATTGCAAACGTCCAGCAATTGCTCAGAGATGAAAAGTGCCAGCACTGAAAGCTGTTGCTAGCCAGCACCCTTCCTTGGAAGCGCTTTTGTAGGCCTAAGAACACTGGGGCTCTGGGCTTCTCTAGCCACCTAATCTTCTGCTCATCCTCTCGCGCACTCTAAAGAGAGCTCAGGTGAGAAATTGCAAACGTCGAGCAATTGCTCAGAGATGAAAAGTGCCAGCACTGAAAGCTGTTGCTAGCCAGCACCCTTCCTTGGAAGCGTTTTCACAGGCGCAGTAACACTGGGGCTTTGCGCTTCTCTACCCACCAAACAACACGGTCACTATCTCTCCGTCTCGTAGACACGAGCTGAGAAATTGCAAACGTCGATCAATTGCTCAGAGAGGAAAAGTGCCAGCACTGAAAGCTCTTGCTAGCCAGCACCCTTCCTTGGAAGCGCTTTTGTAGCCCTAAGAACACTGGGGCTCTGGGCTTCTCTAGCCACCTCATCTTCTGCTCATCCTCTCGCGCACTCTAAAGAGAGCTCAGGTGAGAAATTGCAAACGTCCAGCAATTGCTCAGAGATGAAAAGTGCCAGCACTGAAAGCTGTTGCTAGCCAGCACCCTTCCTTGGAAGCGTTTTCACAGGCGCAGTAACACTGGGGCTTTGCGCTTCCCTAGCCACCAAACGTCACGGTCCTTCTCTTTCCGTCTCGTAGACACGAGCTGAGAAATTGCAAACGTCGAGCAATTGCTCAGAGATGAAAAGTGCCAGCACTGAAAGCTGTTGCTAGCCAGCACCCTTCCTTGGAAGCGCTTTTGTAGGCCTAAGAACACTGGGGCTCTGGGCTTCTCTAGCCACCTCATCTTCTGCTCATCCTCTCGCGCACTCTAAAGAGAGCTCAGGTGAGAAATTGCAAACGTTGAGCAATTGCTCAGAGATGAAAAGTGCCAGCACTGAAAGCTGTTGCTAGCCAGCACCCTTCCTTGGAAGCGCTTTTGTAGCCCTAAGAACACTGGGGCTCTGGGCTTCTCTAGCCACCTCATCTTCTGCTCATCCTCTCGCGCACTCTAAAGAGAGCTCAGGTGAGAAATTGCAAACGTCGAGCAATTGCTCAGAGATGAAAAGTGCCAGCACTGAAAGCTGTTGCTAGCCAGCACCCTTCCTTGGAAGCGCTTTCACAGGCGCAGTAACACTGGGGCTTTGCGCTTCTCTACCCACCAAACGTCACGGTCCTTCTCTTTCCGTCTCGTAGACACGAGCTGAGAAATTGCAAACGTCGAGCAATTGCTCAGAGAGGAAAAGTGCCAGCACTGAAAGCTCTTGCTAGCCAGCCCCCTTCCTTGGAAGCGCTTTTGTAGCCCTAAGAACAGTGGGGCTCTGGGCTTCTCTAGCCACCTCATCTTCTGCTCATCCTCTCGCGCACTCTAAAGAGAGCTCAGGTGAGAAATTGCAAACGTCGAGCAATTGCTCAGAGATGAAAAGTGCCAGCACTGAAAGCTCTTGCTAGCCAGCACCCTTCCTTGGAAGCGCTTTTGTAGCCCTTAGAACACTGGGGCTCTGGGCTTCTCTAGCCACCTAATCTTGTGCTCATCCTCTCGCGCACTCTGAAGAGAGCTCAGGGGAGAAATTGCAAACGTCGAGCAATTGCTCAGAGATGAAAAGTGCCAACACTGAAAGCTGTTGCTAGCCAGCACCCTTCCTTGGAAGCGCTTTCACAGGCGCAGCAACACTGGGGCTTTGCGCTTCTCTAGCCACCAAACGTCACGGTCCTTCTCTTTCCGTCTCGTAGACACGAGCTGAGAAATTGCAAACGTCGAGCAATTGCTCAGAGATGAAAAGTGCCAGCACTGAAAGCTGTTGCTAGCCAGCACCCTTCCTTGGAAGCGCTTTTGTAGGCCTAAGAACAGTGGGGCTCTGGGCTTCTCTAGCCACCTCATCTTCTGCTCATCCTCTCGCGCACTCTAAAGAGAGCTCAGGTGAGAAATTGCAAACGTCGAGCAATTGCTCAGAGAGGAAAAGTGCCAGCACTGAAAGCTGTTGCTAGCCAGCACCCTTCCTTGGAAGCGCTTTTGTAGGCCTAAGAACACTGGGGCTCTGGGCTTCTTTAGCCACCTCATCTTCTGCTCATCCTCTCGCGCACTCTAAAGAGAGCTCAGGTGAGAAATTGCAAACGTCGAGCAATTGCTCAGAGATGAAAAGTGCCAGCACTGAAAGCTGTTGCTAGCCAGCCCCCTTCCTTGGAAGCGCTTTTGTAGGCCTAAGAACACTGGGGCTCTGGGCTTCTCTAGCCACCTAATCTTCTGCTCATCCTCTCGCGCACTCTAAAGAGAGCTCAGGTGAGAAATTGCAAACGTCGAGCAATTGCTCAGAGATGAAAAGTGCCAGCACTGAAAGCTGTTGCTAGCCAGCACCCTTCCTTGGAAGCGCTTTCACAGGCGCAGCAACACTGGGGCTTTGCGCTTCTCTACCCACCAAACGTCACGGTCATTCTCTTTCCGTCTCGTAGACACGAGCTGAGAAATTGCAAACGTCGAGCAATTGCTCAGAGATGAAAAGTGCCAGCACTGAAAGCTGTTGCTAGCCAGCACCCTTCCTTGGAAGCGCTTTTGTAGCCCTAAGCACACTGGGGCTCTGGGCTTCTCTAGCCACCTCATCTTCTGCTCATCCTCTCGCGCACTCTAAAGAGAGCTCAGGTGAGAAATTGCAAACGTCCAGCAATTGCTCAGAGATGAAAAGTGCCAGCACTGAAAGCTGTTGCTAGCCAGCACCCTTCCTTGGAAGCGCTTTTGTAGGCCTAAGAACACTGGGGCTCTGGGCTTCTCTAGCCACCTCATCTTCTGCTCATCCTCTCGCGCAGTCTAAAGAGAGCTCAGGTGAGAAATTGCAAACGTCCAGCAATTGCTCAGAGATGAAAAGTGCCAGCACTGAAAGCTGTTGCTAGCCAGCACCCTTCCTTGGAAGCGCTTTCACAGGCGCAGCAACACTGGGGCTTTGCGCTTCTCTAGCCACCAAACGTCACGGTCATTCTCTTTCCGTCTCCTAGACACGAGCTGAGAAATTGCAAACGTCGAGCAATTGCTCAGAGATGAAAAGTGCCAGCACTGAAAGCTCTTGCTAGCCAGCCCCCTTCCTTGGAAGCGCTTTTGTAGGCCTAAGAACACTGGGGCTCTGGGCTTCTCTAGCCACCTAATCTTGTGCTCATCCTCTCGCGCACTCTGAAGAGAGCTCAGGTGAGAAATTGCAAACGTCGAGCAATTGCTCAGAGATGAAAAGTGCCAGCACTGAAAGCTCTTGCTAGCCAGCACCCTTCCTTGGAAGCGCTTTCACAGGCGCAGCAACACTGGGGCTTTGCGCTTCTCTAGCCACCAAAAGTCACGGTCATTCTCTTTCCGTCTCGTAGACACGAGCTGAGAAATTGCAAACGTCGAGCAATTGCTCAGAGATGAAAAGTGCCAGCACTGAAAGCTCTTGCTAGCCAGCCCCCTTCCTTGGAAGCGCTTTTGTAGGCCTAAGAACAGTGGGGCTCTGGGCTTCTCTAGCCACCTCATCTTCTGCTCATCCTCTCGCGCACTCTAAAGAGAGCTCAGGTGAGAAATTGCAAACGTCGAGCAATTGCTCAGAGATGAAAAGTGCCAGCACTGAAAGCTGTTGCTAGCCAGCACCCTTCCTTGGAAGCGCTTTTGTAGGCCTAAGAACAGTGGGGCTCTGGGCTTCTCTAGCCACCTCATCTTCTGCTCATCCTCTCGCGCACTCTAAAGAGAGCTCAGGTGAGAAATTGCAAACGTTGAGCAATTGCTCAGAGATGAAAAGTGCCAGCACTGAAAGCTGTTGCTAGCCAGCACCCTTCCTTGGAAGCGCTTTTGTAGGCCTAAGAACACTGGGGCTCTGGGCTTCTCTAGCCACCTAATCTTCTGCTCATCCTCTCGCGCACTCTAAAGAGAGCTCAGGTGAGAAATTGCAAACGTCAAGCAATTGCTCAGAGATGAAAAGTGCCAGCACTGAAAGCTGTTGCTAGCCAGCACCCTTCCTTGGAAGCGCTTTTGTAGGCCTAAGAACACTGGGGCTCTGGGCTTCTCTAGCCACCTCATCTTCTGCTCATCCTGTCGCGCACTCTGAAGAGAGCTCAGGTGACAAATTGCAAACGTCGAGCAATTGCTCAGAGATGAAAAGTGCCAGCACTGAAAGCTGTTGCTAGCCAGCACCCTTCCTTGGAAGCGCTTTCACAGGCGCAGCAACACTGGGGCTTTGCGCTTCTCTAGCCACCAAACGTCACGGTCCTTCTCTTTCCGTCTCGTAGACACGAGCTGAGAAATTGCAAACGTCGAGCAATTGCTCAGAGATGAAAAGTGCCAGCACTGAAAGCTGTTGCTAGCCAGCACCCTTCCTTGGAAGCGCTTTGGTAGGCCTAAGCACACTGGGGCTCTGGGCTTCTCTAGCCTCCTAATCTTGTGCTCATCCTCTCGCGCACTCTAAAGAGAGCTCAGGTGAGAAATTGCAAACGTCGAGCAATTGCTCAGAGATGAAAAGTGCCAGCACTGAAAGCTGTTGCTAGCCAGCACCCTTCCTTGGAAGCGCTTTTGTAGGCCTAAGAACACTGGGGCTCTGGGCTTCTCTAGCCACCTAATCTTCTGCTCATCCTCTCGCGCACTCTAAAGAGAGCTCAGGTGAGAAATTGCAAACGTCGAGCAATTGCTCAGAGATGAAAAGTGCCAGCACTGAAAGCTGTTGCTAGCCAGCACCCTTCCTTGGAAGCGCTTTCACAGGCGCAGCAACACTGGGGCTTTGCGCTTCTCTAGCCACCAAACGTCACGGTCCTTCTCTTTCCGTCTCGTAGACACGAGCTGAGAAATTGCAAACGTCGAGCAATTGCTCAGAGATGAAAAGTGCCAGCACTGAAAGCTGTTGCTAGCCAGCACCCTTCCTTGGAAGCGCTTTTGTAGGCCTAAGAACACTGGGGCTCTGGGCTTCTCTAGCCACCTAATCTTCTGCTCATCCTCTCGCACACTCTAAAGAGAGCTCAGGTGAGAAATTGCACACGTCGAGCAATTGCTCAGAGATGAAAAGTGCCAGCACTGAAAGCTGTTGCTAGCCAGCACCCTTCCTTGGAAGCGCTTTTGTAGGCCTAAGAACACTGGGGCTCTGGGCTTCTCTAGCCACCTAATCTTCTGCTCATCCTCTCGCGCACTCTAACGAGAGCTCAGGTGAGAAATTGCAAACGTTGAGCAATTGCTCAGAGATGAAAAGTGCCAGCACTGAAAGCTCTTGCTAGCCAGCACCCTTCCTTGGAAGCGCTTTCACAGGCGCAGCAACACTGGGGCTTTGCGCTTCTCTACCCACCAAACGTCACGATCCTTCTCTTTCCGTCTCGTAGACACGAGCTGAGAAATTGCAAACGTCGAGCAATTGCTCAGAGATGAAAAGTGCCAGCACTGAAAGCTGTTGCTAGCCAGCACCCTTCCTTGGAAGCGCTTTGGTAGGCCTAAGAACACTGGGGCTCTGGGCTTCTCTAGCCACCTAATCTTCTGCTCATCCTCTCGCGCACTCTAAAGAGAGCTCAGGTGAGAAATTGCAAACGTCGAGCAATTGCTCAGAGATGAAAAGTGCCAGCACTGAAAGCTGTTGCTAGCCAGCACCCTTCCTTGGAAGCGCTTTCACAGGCGCAGCAACACTGGGGCTTTGCGCTTCTATACACACCAAATGTCACGGTCCTTCTCTTTCCGTCTCGTAGACACGAGCTGAGAAATTGCAAACGTCGAGCAATTGCTCAGAGATGAAAAGTGCCAGCACTGAAAGCTGTTGCTAGCCAGCACCCTTCCTTGGAAGCGCTTTTGTAGGCCTAAGAACAGTGGGGCTCTGGGCTTCTCTAGCCACCTAATCTTCTGCTCATCCTCTCGCGCACTCTAAAGAGAGCTCAGGTGAGAAATTGCAAACGTCAAGCAATTGCTCAGAGATGAAAAGTGCCAGCACTGAAAGCTGTTGCTAGCCAGCACCCTTCCTTGGAAGCGCTTTTGTAGGCCTAAGAACACTGGGGCTCTGGGCTTCTCTAGCCACCTCATCTTCTGCTCATCCTGTCGCGCACTCTGAAGAGAGCTCAGGTGACAAATTGCAAACGTCGAGCAATTGCTCAGAGATGAAAAGTGCCAGCACTGAAAGCTGTTGCTAGCCAGCACCCTTCCTTGGAAGCGCTTTCACAGGCGCAGCAACACTGGGGCTTTGCGCTTCTCTAGCCACCAAACGTCACGGTCCTTCTCTTTCCGTCTCGTAGACACGAGCTGAGAAATTGCAAACGTCGAGCAATTGCTCAGAGATGAAAAGTGCCAGCACTGAAAGCTGTTGCTAGCCAGCACCCTTCCTTGGAAGCGCTTTGGTAGGCCTAAGCACACTGGGGCTCTGGGCTTCTCTAGCCTCCTAATCTTGTGCTCATCCTCTCGCGCACTCTAAAGAGAGCTCAGGTGAGAAATTGCAAACGTCGAGCAATTGCTCAGAGATGAAAAGTGCCAGCACTGAAAGCTGTTGCTAGCCAGCACCCTTCCTTGGAAGCGCTTTTGTAGGCCTAAGAACACTGGGGCTCTGGGCTTCTCTAGCCACCTAATCTTCTGCTCATCCTCTCGCGCACTCTAAAGAGAGCTCAGGTGAGAAATTGCAAACGTCGAGCAATTGCTCAGAGATGAAAAGTGCCAGCACTGAAAGCTGTTGCTAGCCAGCACCCTTCCTTGGAAGCGCTTTCACAGGCGCAGCAACACTGGGGCTTTGCGCTTCTCTAGCCACCAAACGTCACGGTCCTTCTCTTTCCGTCTCGTAGACACGAGCTGAGAAATTGCAAACGTCGAGCAATTGCTCAGAGATGAAAAGTGCCAGCACTGAAAGCTGTTGCTAGCCAGCACCCTTCCTTGGAAGCGCTTTTGTAGGCCTAAGAACACTGGGGCTCTGGGCTTCTCTAGCCACCTAATCTTCTGCTCATCCTCTCGCACACTCTAAAGAGAGCTCAGGTGAGAAATTGCACACGTCGAGCAATTGCTCAGAGATGAAAAGTGCCAGCACTGAAAGCTGTTGCTAGCCAGCACCCTTCCTTGGAAGCGCTTTTGTAGGCCTAAGAACACTGGGGCTCTGGGCTTCTCTAGCCACCTAATCTTCTGCTCATCCTCTCGCGCACTCTAACGAGAGCTCAGGTGAGAAATTGCAAACGTTGAGCAATTGCTCAGAGATGAAAAGTGCCAGCACTGAAAGCTCTTGCTAGCCAGCACCCTTCCTTGGAAGCGCTTTCACAGGCGCAGCAACACTGGGGCTTTGCGCTTCTCTACCCACCAAACGTCACGATCCTTCTCTTTCCGTCTCGTAGACACGAGCTGAGAAATTGCAAACGTCGAGCAATTGCTCAGAGATGAAAAGTGCCAGCACTGAAAGCTGTTGCTAGCCAGCACCCTTCCTTGGAAGCGCTTTGGTAGGCCTAAGAACACTGGGGCTCTGGGCTTCTCTAGCCACCTAATCTTCTGCTCATCCTCTCGCGCACTCTAAAGAGAGCTCAGGTGAGAAATTGCAAACGTCGAGCAATTGCTCAGAGATGAAAAGTGCCAGCACTGAAAGCTGTTGCTAGCCAGCACCCTTCCTTGGAAGCGCTTTCACAGGCGCAGCAACACTGGGGCTTTGCGCTTCTATACACACCAAATGTCACGGTCCTTCTCTTTCCGTCTCGTAGACACGAGCTGAGAAATTGCAAACGTCGAGCAATTGCTCAGAGATGAAAAGTGCCAGCACTGAAAGCTGTTGCTAGCCAGCACCCTTCCTTGGAAGCGCTTTTGTAGGCCTAAGAACACTGGGGCTCTGGGCTTCTCTAGCCACCTAATCTTCTGCTCATCCTCTCGCGCACTCTAAAGAGAGCTCAGGTGAGAAATTACAAACGTTGAGCAATTGCTCAGAGATGAAAAGTGCCAGCACTGAAAGCTGTTGCTAGCCAGCACCCTTCCTTGGAAGCGCTTTGGTAGGCCTAAGAACACTGGGGCTCTGGGCTTCTCTAGCCACCTAATCTTCTGCTCATCCTCTCGCGCACTCTAAAGAGAGCTCAGGTGAGAAATTGCAAACGTCGAGCAATTGCTCAGAGATGAAAAGTGCCAGCACTGAAAGCTGTTGCTAGCCAGCACCCTTCCTTGGAAGCGCTTTGGTAGGCCTAAGAACACTGGGGCTCTGGGCTTCTCTAGCCACCTAATCTTCTGCTCATCCTCTCGCACACTCTAAAGAGAGCTCAGGTGAGAAATTGCACACGTCGAGCAATTGCTCAGAGATGAAAAGTGCCAGCACTGAAAGCTGTTGCTAGCCAGCACCCTTCCTTGGAAGCGCTTTTGTAGGCCTAAGAACACTGGGGCTCTGGGCTTCTCTAGCCACCTCATCTTCTGCTCATCCTCTCGCGCACTCTAAAGACAGCTCAGGTGAGAAATTGCAAACGTCCAGCAATTGCTCAGAGATGAAAAGTGCCAGCACTGAAAGCTGTTGCTAGCCAGCACCCTTCCTTGGAAGCGCTTTCACAGGCGCAGCAACACTGGGGCTTTGCGCTTCTCTACCCACCAAACGTCACGGTCCTTCTCTTTCCGTCTCGTAGACACGAGCTGAGAAATTGCAAACGTCGAGCAATTGCTCAGAGATGAAAAGTGCCAGCACTGAAAGCTGTTGCTAGCCAGCACCCTTCCTTGGAAGCGCTTTTGTAGGCCTAAGAACAGTGGGGCTCTGGGCTTCTCTAGCCACCTAATCTTGTGCTCATCCTCTCGCGCACTCTAAAGAGAGCTCAGGTGAGAAATTGCAAACGTCGAGCAATTGCTCAGAGATGAAAAGTGCCAGCACTGAAAGCTGTTGCTAGCCAGCACCCTTCCTTGGAAGCGCTTTTGTAGCCCTTAGAACACTGGGGCTCTGGGCTTCTCTAGCCACCTAATCTTCTGCTCATCCTCTCGCGCACTCTAAAGAGAGCTCAGGTGAGAAATTGCAAACGTCGAGCAATTGCTCAGAGATGAAAAGTGCCAGCACTGAAAGCTGTTGCTAGCCAGCACCCTTCCTTGGAAGCGCTTTCACAGGCGCAGCAACACTGGGGCTTTGCGCTTCTCTACCCACCAAACGTCACGATCCTTCTCTTTCCGTCTCGTAGACACGAGCTGAGAAATTGCAAACGTCGAGCAATTGCTCAGAGATGAAAAGTGCCAGCACTGAAAGCTGTTGCTAGCCAGCACCCTTCCTTGGAAGCGCTTTTGTAGGCCTAAGAAGACTGGGGCTCTGGGCTTCTCTAGCCACCTAATCTTGTGCTCATCCTCTCGCGCACTCTAAAGAGAGCTCAGGTGAGAAATTACAAACGTCGAGCAATTGCTCAGAGATGAAAAGTGCCAGCACTGAAAGCTGTTGCTAGCCAGCACCCTTCCTTGGAAGCGCTTTTGTAGGCCTAAGAACAGTGGGGCTCTGGGCTTCTCTAGCCACCTCATCTTCTGCTCATCCTCTCGCGCACTCTAAAGAGACCTCGGGTGAGAAATTGCAAACGTCCAGCAATTGCTCAGAGATGAAAAGTGCCAGCACTGAAAGCTGTTGCTAGCCAGCACCCTTCCTTGGAAGCGCTTTTGTAGGCCTAAGCACACTGGGGCTCTGGGCTTCTCTAGCCACCTCATCTTCTGCTCATCCTCTCGCGCACTCTGAAGAGAGCTCAGGTGAGAAATTGCAAACGTTGAGCAATTGCTCAGAGATGAAAAGTGCCAGCACTGAAAGCTGTTGCTAGCCAGCACCCTTCCTTGGAAGCACTTTTGTAGGCCTAAGAACACTGGGGCTCTGGGCTTCTCTAGCCACCTAATCTTCTGCTCATCCTCTCGCGCACTCTAAAGAGAGCTCAGGTAAGAAATTGCAAACGTTGAGCAATTGCTCAGAGATGAAAAGTGCCAGCACTGAAAGCTGTTGCTAGCCAGCACCCTTCCTTGGAAGCGCTTTCACAGGCGCAGCAACACTGGGGCTTTGCGCTTCTCTAGCCACCAAAAGTCACGGTCATTCTCTTTCCGTCTCCTAGACACGAGCTGAGAAATTGCAAACGTCGAGCAATTGCTCAGAGATGAAAAGTGCCAGCACTGAAAGCTGTTGCTAGCCAGCACCCTTCCTTGGAAGCGCTTTTGTAGGCCTAAGAACACTGGGGTTCTGGGCTTCTTTAGCCACCTCATCTTCTGCTCATCCTCTCGCGCGCTCTAAAGAGAGCTCAGGTGAGAAATTGCAAACGTCGAGCAATTGCTCAGAGATGAAAAGTGCCAGCACTGAAAGCTGTTGCTAGCCAGCACCCTTCCTTGGAAGCGCTTTCACAGGCGCAGTAACACTGGGGCTTTGCGCTTCTCTACCCACCAAACGTCACGGTCACTATCTCTCCGTCTCGTAGACACGAGCTGAGAAATTGCAAACGTCGATCAATTGCTCAGAGATGAAAAGTGCCAGCACTGAAAGCTCTTGCTAGCCAGCACCCTTCCTAGGAAGCGCTTTTGTAGGCCTAAGAACACGGGGGCTCTGGGCTTCTCTAGCCACCTCATCTTCTGCTCATCCTCTCGCGCACTCTAAAGAGAGCTCAGGTGAGAAATTGCAAACGTCGAGCAATTGCTCAGAGATGAAAAGTGCCAGCACTGAAACCTGTTGCTAGCCAGCACCCTTCCTTGGAAGCGCTTTGGTAGGCCTAAGAACACTGGGGCTCTGGGCTTCTCTAGCCACCTCATCTTCTGCTCATCCTCTCGCGCACTCTAAAGAGACCTCAGGTGAGAAATTGCAAACGTCCAGCAATTGCTCAGAGATGAAAAGTGCCAGCACTGAAAGCTGTTGCTAGCCAGCACCCTTCCTTGGAAGCGCTTTTGTAGGCCTAAGAACACTGGGGCTCTGGGCTTCTCTAGCCACCTCATCTTCTGCTCATCCTGTGGCGCACTCTAACGAGAGCTCAGGTGAGAAATTGCAAACGTCGAGCAATTGCTCAGAGATGAAAAGTGCCAGCACTGAAAGCTGTTGCTAGCCAGCACCCTTCCTTGGAAGCGCTTTCACAGGCGCAGCAACACTGGGGCTTTGCGCTTCTCTACCCACCAAACGTCACGATCCTTCTCTTTCCGTCTCGTAGACACGAGCTGAGAAATTGCAAACGTCGAGCAATTGCTCAGAGATGAAAAGTGCCAGCACTGAAAGCTGTTGCTAGCCAGCACCCTTCCTTGGAAGCGCTTTGGTAGGCCTAAGAACACTGGGGCTCTGGGCTTCTCTAGCCACCTAATCTTCTGCTCATCCTCTCGCGCACTCTAAAGAGAGCTCAGGTGAGAAATTGCAAACGTCGAGCAATTGCTCAGAGATGAAAAGTGCCAGCACTGAAAGCTCTTGCTAGCCAGCACCCTTCCTTGGAAGCGCTTTCACAGGCGCAGCAACACTGGGGCTTTGCGCTTCTCTACCCACCAAACGTCACGGTCCTTCTCTTTCCGTCTCGTAGACACGAGCTGAGAAATTGCAAACGTCGAGCAATTGCTCAGAGATGAAAAGTGCCAGCACTGAAAGCTCTTGCTAGCCAGCACCCTTCCTTGGAAGCGCTTTTGTAGGCCTAAGAACACTGGGGCTCTGGGCTTCTCTAGCCACCTCATCTTCTGCTCATCCTCTCGCGCACTCTAAAGAGAGCTCAGGTGAGAAATTACAAACGTCGAGCAATTGCTCAGAGATGAAAAGTGCCAGCACTGAAAGCTGTTGCTAGCCAGCACCCTTCCTTGGAAGCGCTTTTGTAGGCCTAAGAACACTGGGGCTCTGGGCTTCTCTAGCCACCTCATCTTCTGCTCATCCTCTCGCGCACTCTAAAGAGAGCTCAGGTGAGAAATTGCAAACGGCGAGCAATTGCTCAGAGATGAAAAGTGCCAACACTGAAAGCTGTTGCTAGCCAGCACCCTTCCTTGGAAGCGCTTTCACAGGCGCAGCAACACTGGGGCTTTGCGCTTCTCTACCCACCAAACGTCACGATCCTTCTCTTTCCGTCTCGTAGACACGAGCTGAGAAATTGCAAACGTCGAGCAATTGCTCAGAGATGAAAAGTGCCAGCACTGAAAGCTGTTGCTAGCCAGCACCCTTCCTTGGAAGCGCTTTTGTAGGCCTAAGAACACTGGGGCTCTGGGCTTCTCTAGCCACCTAATCTTCTGCTCATCCTCTCGCGCACTCTAAAGAGAGCTCAGGTGAGAAATTACAAACGTCGAGCAATTGCTCAGAGATGAAAAGTGCCAGCACTGAAAGCTGTTGCTAGCCAGCACCCTTCCTTGGAAGCGCTTTTGTAGGCCTAAGAACACTGGGGCTCTGGGCTTCTCTAGCCACCTAATCTTGTGCTCATCCTCTCGCGCACTCTAAAGAGAGCTCAGGTGAGAAATTGCAAACGTCGAGCAATTGCTCAGAGATGAAAAGTGCCAGCACTGAAAGCTGTTGCTAGCCAGCACCCTTCCTTGGAAGCGCTTTGGTAGGCCTAAGAACACTGGGGCTCTGGGCTTCTCTAGCCACCTAATCTTCTGCTCATCCTCTCCCGCACTCTAAAGAGAGCTCAGGTGAGAAATTGCAAACGTTGAGCAATTGCTCAGAGATGAAAAGTGCCAGCACTGAAAGCTGTTGCTAGCCAGCACCCTTCCTTGGAAGCACTTTTGTAGGCCTAAGAACACTGGGGCTCTGGGCTTCTCTAGCCACCTAATCTTCTGCTCATCCTCTCGCACACTCTAAAGAGAGCTCAGGTGAGAAATTGCAAACGTTGAGCAATTGCTCAGAGATGAAAAGTGCCAGCACTGAAAGCTGTTGCTAGCCAGCACCCTTCCTTGGAAGCGCTTTCACAGGCGCAGCAACACTGGGGCTTTGCGCTTCTCTACCCACCAAAAGTCACGGTCCTTCTCTTTCCGTCTCCTAGACACGAGCTGAGAAATTGCAAACGTCCAGCAATTGCTCAGAGATGAAAAGTGCCAGCACTGAAAGCTGTTGCTAGCCAGCACCCTTTCTTGGAAGCGCTTTTGTAGGCCTAAGAACACTGGGGTTCTGGGCTTCTTTAGCCACCTCATCTTCTGCTCATCCTCTCGCGCGCTCTAAAGAGAGCTCAGGTGAGAAATTGCAAACGTCGAGCAATTGCTCAGAGATGAAAAGTGCCAGCACTGAAAGCTGTTGCTAGCCAGCACCCTTCCTTGGAAGCGCTTTCACAGGCGCAGTAACACTGGGGCTTTGCGCTTCTCTAGCCACCAAACGTCACGGTCACTATCTCTCCGTCTCGTAGACACGAGCTGAGAAATTGCAAACGTCGAGCAATTGCTCAGAGATGAAAAGTGCCAGCACTGAAAGCTCTTGCTAGCCAGCACCCTTCCTTGGAAGCGCTTTTGTAGGCCTAAGAACACTGGGGCTCTGGGCTTCTCTAGCCACCTCATCTTCTGCTCATCCTCTCGCGCACTCTAAAGAGAGCTCAGGTGAGAAATTGCAAACGTCGAGCAATTGCTCAGAGATGAAAAGTGCCAGCACTGAAAGCTGTTGCTAGCCAGCACCCTTCCTTGGAAGCGCTTTTGTAGGCCTAAGAACACTGGGGCTCTGGGCTTCTCTAGCCACCTCATCTTCTGCTCATCCTCTCGCGCACTCTAAAGAGAGCTCAGGTGAGAAATTACAAACGTTGAGCAATTGCTCAGAGATGAAAAGTGCCAGCACTGAAAGCTGTTGCTAGCCAGCACCCTTCCTTGGAAGCGCTTTGGTAGGCCTAAGAACACTGGGGCTCTGGGCTTCTCTAGCCACCTAATCTTCTGCTCATCCTCTCGCGCACTCTAAAGAGAGCTCAGGTGAGAAATTGCAAACGTCGAGCAATTGCTCAGAGATGAAAAGTGCCAGCACTGAAAGCTCTTGCTAGCCAGCACCCTTCCTTGGAAGCGCTTTCACAGGCGCAGCAACACTGGGGCTTTGCGCTTCTCTACCCACCAAACGTCACGGTCCTTCTCTTTCCGTCTCGTAGACACGAGCTGAGAAATTGCAAACGTCGAGCAATTGCTCAGAGATGAAAAGTGCCAGCACTGAAAGCTCTTGCTAGCCAGCACCCTTCCTTGGAAGCGCTTTTGTAGGCCTAAGAACACTGGGGCTCTGGGCTTCTCTAGCCACCTAATCTTCTGCTCATCCTCTCGCGCACTCTAAAGAGAGCTCAGGTGAGAAATTGCAAACGTCCAGCAATTGCTCAGAGATGAAAAGTGCCAGCACTGAAAGCTGTTGCTAGCCAGCACCCTTCCTTGGAAGCGCTTTCACAGGCGCAGCAACACTGGGGCTTTGCGCTTCTCTACCCACCAAACGTCACGGTCCTTCTCTTTCCGTCTCGTAGACACGAGCTGAGAAATTGCAAACGTCGAGCAATTGCTCAGAGATGAAAAGTGCCAGCACTGAAAGCTGTTGCTAGCCAGCACCCTTCCTTGGAAGCGCTTTTGTAGGCCTAAGAACAGTGGGGCTCTGGGCTTCTCTAGCCACCTAATCTTGTGCTCATCCTCTCGCGCACTCTAAAGAGAGCTCAGGTGAGAAATTGCAAACGTCGAGCAATTGCTCAGAGATGAAAAGTGCCAGCACTGAAAGCTGTTGCTAGCCAGCACCCTTCCTTGGAAGCGCTTTTGTAGCCCTTAGAACACTGGGGCTCTGGGCTTCTCTAGCCACCTAATCTTCTGCTCATCCTCTCGCGCACTCTAAAGAGAGCTCAGGTGAGAAATTGCAAACGTCGAGCAATTGCTCAGAGATGAAAAGTGCCAGCACTGAAAGCTGTTGCTAGCCAGCACCCTTCCTTGGAAGCGCTTTCACAGGCGCAGCAACACTGGGGCTTTGCGCTTCTCTACCCACCAAACGTCACGATCCTTCTCTTTCCGTCTCCTAGACACGAGCTGAGAAATTGCAAACGTCGAGCAATTGCTCAGAGATGAACAGTGCCAGCACTGAAAGCTGTTGCTAGCCAGCACCCTTCCTTGGAAGCGCTTTTGTAGGCCTAAGAACAGTGGGGCTCTGGGCTTCTCTAGCCACCTCATCTTCTGCTCATCCTCTCGCGCACTCTAAAGAGACCTCGGGTGAGAAATTGCAAACGTCCAGCAATTGCTCAGAGATGAAAAGTGCCAGCACTGAAAGCTGTTGCTAGCCAGCACCCTTCCTTGGAAGCGCTTTTGTAGGCCTAAGCACACTGGGGCTCTGGGCTTCTCTAGCCACCTCATCTTCTGCTCATCCTCTCGCGCACTCTGAAGAGAGCTCAGGTGAGAAATTGCAAACGTTGAGCAATTGCTCAGAGATGAAAAGTGCCAGCACTGAAAGCTGTTGCTAGCCAGCACCCTTCCTTGGAAGCACTTTTGTAGGCCTAAGAACACTGGGGCTCTGGGCTTCTCTAGCCACCTAATCTTCTGCTCATCCTCTCGCGCACTCTAAAGAGAGCTCAGGTAAGAAATTGCAAACGTTGAGCAATTGCTCAGAGATGAAAAGTGCCAGCACTGAAAGCTGTTGCTAGCCAGCACCCTTCCTTGGAAGCGCTTTCACAGGCGCAGCAACACTGGGGCTTTGCGCTTCTCTAGCCACCAAAAGTCACGGTCATTCTCTTTCCGTCTCCTAGACACGAGCTGAGAAATTGCAAACGTCGAGCAATTGCTCAGAGATGAAAAGTGCCAGCACTGAAAGCTGTTGCTAGCCAGCACCCTTCCTTGGAAGCGCTTTTGTAGGCCTAAGAACACTGGGGTTCTGGGCTTCTTTAGCCACCTAATCTTCTGCTCATCCTCTCGCGCGCTCTAAAGAGAGCTCAGGTGAGAAATTGCAAACGTCGAGCAATTGCTCAGAGATGAAAAGTGCCAGCACTGAAAGCTGTTGCTAGCCAGCACCCTTCCTTGGAAGCGCTTTCACAGGCGCAGTAACACTGGGGCTTTGCGCTTCTCTACCCACCAAACGTCACGGTCACTATCTCTCCGTCTCGTAGACACGAGCTGAGAAATTGCAAACGTCGATCAATTGCTCAGAGATGAAAAGTGCCAGCACTGAAAGCTCTTGCTAGCCAGCACCCTTCCTAGGAAGCGCTTTTGTAGGCCTAAGAACACGGGGGCTCTGGGCTTCTCTAGCCACCTCATCTTCTGCTCATCCTCTCGCGCACTCTAAAGAGAGCTCAGGTGAGAAATTGCAAACGTCGAGCAATTGCTCAGAGATGAAAAGTGCCAGCACTGAAACCTGTTGCTAGCCAGCACCCTTCCTTGGAAGCGCTTTGGTAGGCCTAAGAACACTGGGGCTCTGGGCTTCTCTAGCCACCTCATCTTCTGCTCATCCTCTCGCGCACTCTAAAGAGACCTCAGGTGAGAAATTGCAAACGTCCAGCAATTGCTCAGAGATGAAAAGTGCCAGCACTGAAAGCTGTTGCTAGCCAGCACCCTTCCTTGGAAGCGCTTTTGTAGGCCTAAGAACACTGGGGCTCTGGGCTTCTCTAGCCACCTCATCTTCTGCTCATCCTGTGGCGCACTCTAACGAGAGCTCAGGTGAGAAATTGCAAACGTTGAGCAATTGCTCAGAGATGAAAAGTGCCAGCACTGAAAGCTGTTGCTAGCCAGCACCCTTCCTTGGAAGCGCTTTCACAGGCGCAGCAACACTGGGGCTTTGCGCTTCTCTACCCACCAAACGTCACGGTCCTTCTCTTTCCGTCTCGTAGACACGAGCTGAGAAATTGCAAACGTCGAGCAATTGCTCAGAGATGAAAAGTGCCAGCACTGAAAGCTGTTGCTAGCCAGCACCCTTCCTTGGAAGCGCTTTGGTAGGCCTAAGAACACTGGGGCTCTGGGCTTCTCTAGCCACCTAATCTTCTGCTCATCCTCTCGCGCACTCTAAAGAGAGCTCAGGTGAGAAATTGCAAACGTCGAGCAATTGCTCAGAGATGAAAAGTGCCAGCACTGAAAGCTGTTGCTAGCCAGCACCCTTCCTTGGAAGCGCTTTCACAGGCGCAGCAACACTGGGGCTTTGCGCTTCTATACACACCAAATGTCACGGTCCTTCTCTTTCCGTCTCGTAGACACGAGCTGAGAAATTGCAAACGTCGAGCAATTGCTCAGAGATGAAAAGTGCCAGCACTGAAAGCTGTTGCTAGCCAGCACCCTTCCTTGGAAGCGCTTTTGTAGGCCTAAGAACACTGGGGCTCTGGGCTTCTCTAGCCACCTAATCTTCTGCTCATCCTCTCGCGCACTCTAAAGAGAGCTCAGGTGAGAAATTACAAACGTTGAGCAATTGCTCAGAGATGAAAAGTGCCAGCACTGAAAGCTGTTGCTAGCCAGCACCCTTCCTTGGAAGCGCTTTGGTAGGCCTAAGAACACTGGGGCTCTGGGCTTCTCTAGCCACCTAATCTTCTGCTCATCCTCTCGCGCACTCTAAAGAGAGCTCAGGTGAGAAATTGCAAACGTCGAGCAATTGCTCAGAGATGAAAAGTGCCAGCACTGAAAGCTCTTGCTAGCCAGCACCCTTCCTTGGAAGCGCTTTCACAGGCGCAGCAACACTGGGGCTTTGCGCTTCTCTACCCACCAAACGTCACGGTCCTTCTCTTTCCGTCTCGTAGACACGAGCTGAGAAATTGCAAACGTCGAGCAATTGCTCAGAGATGAAAAGTGCCAGCACTGAAAGCTCTTGCTAGCCAGCACCCTTCCTTGGAAGCGCTTTTGTAGGCCTAAGAACACTGGGGCTCTGGGCTTCTCTAGCCACCTCATCTTCTGCTCATCCTCTCGCGCACTCTAAAGAGAGCTCAGGTGAGAAATTACAAACGTCGAGCAATTGCTCAGAGATGAAAAGTGCCAGCACTGAAAGCTGTTGCTAGCCAGCACCCTTCCTTGGAAGCGCTTTTGTAGGCCTAAGAACACTGGGGCTCTGGGCTTCTCTAGCCACCTCATCTTCTGCTCATCCTCTCGCGCACTCTAAAGAGAGCTCAGGTGAGAAATTGCAAACGGCGAGCAATTGCTCAGAGATGAAAAGTGCCAACACTGAAAGCTGTTGCTAGCCAGCACCCTTCCTTGGAAGCGCTTTCACAGGCGCAGCAACACTGGGGCTTTGCGCTTCTCTACCCACCAAACGTCACGATCCTTCTCTTTCCGTCTCGTAGACACGAGCTGAGAAATTGCAAACGTCGAGCAATTGCTCAGAGATGAAAAGTGCCAGCACTGAAAGCTGTTGCTAGCCAGCACCCTTCCTTGGAAGCGCTTTTGTAGGCCTAAGAACACTGGGGCTCTGGGCTTCTCTAGCCACCTAATCTTCTGCTCATCCTCTCGCGCACTCTAAAGAGAGCTCAGGTGAGAAATTACAAACGTCGAGCAATTGCTCAGAGATGAAAAGTGCCAGCACTGAAAGCTGTTGCTAGCCAGCACCCTTCCTTGGAAGCGCTTTTGTAGGCCTAAGAACACTGGGGCTCTGGGCTTCTCTAGCCACCTAATCTTGTGCTCATCCTCTCGCGCACTCTAAAGAGAGCTCAGGTGAGAAATTGCAAACGTCGAGCAATTGCTCAGAGATGAAAAGTGCCAGCACTGAAAGCTGTTGCTAGCCAGCACCCTTCCTTGGAAGCGCTTTGGTAGGCCTAAGAACACTGGGGCTCTGGGCTTCTCTAGCCACCTAATCTTCTGCTCATCCTCTCCCGCACTCTAAAGAGAGCTCAGGTGAGAAATTGCAAACGTTGAGCAATTGCTCAGAGATGAAAAGTGCCAGCACTGAAAGCTGTTGCTAGCCAGCACCCTTCCTTGGAAGCACTTTTGTAGGCCTAAGAACACTGGGGCTCTGGGCTTCTCTAGCCACCTAATCTTCTGCTCATCCTCTCGCACACTCTAAAGAGAGCTCAGGTGAGAAATTGCAAACGTTGAGCAATTGCTCAGAGATGAAAAGTGCCAGCACTGAAAGCTGTTGCTAGCCAGCACCCTTCCTTGGAAGCGCTTTCACAGGCGCAGCAACACTGGGGCTTTGCGCTTCTCTACCCACCAAAAGTCACGGTCCTTCTCTTTCCGTCTCCTAGACACGAGCTGAGAAATTGCAAACGTCCAGCAATTGCTCAGAGATGAAAAGTGCCAGCACTGAAAGCTGTTGCTAGCCAGCACCCTTCCTTGGAAGCGCTTTTGTAGGCCTAAGAACACTGGGGTTCTGGGCTTCTTTAGCCACCTCATCTTCTGCTCATCCTCTCGCGCGCTCTAAAGAGAGCTCAGGTGAGAAATTGCAAACGTCGAGCAATTGCTCAGAGATGAAAAGTGCCAGCACTGAAAGCTGTTGCTAGCCAGCACCCTTCCTTGGAAGCGCTTTCACAGGCGCAGTAACACTGGGGCTTTGCGCTTCTCTAGCCACCAAACGTCACGGTCACTATCTCTCCGTCTCGTAGACACGAGCTGAGAAATTGCAAACGTCGAGCAATTGCTCAGAGATGAAAAGTGCCAGCACTGAAAGCTCTTGCTAGCCAGCACCCTTCCTTGGAAGCGCTTTTGTAGGCCTAAGAACACTGGGGCTCTGGGCTTCTCTAGCCACCTCATCTTCTGCTCATCCTCTCGCGCACTCTAAAGAGAGCTCAGGTGAGAAATTGCAAACGTCGAGCAATTGCTCAGAGATGAAAAGTGCCAGCACTGAAAGCTGTTGCTAGCCAGCACCCTTCCTTGGAAGCGCTTTTGTAGGCCTAAGAACACTGGGGCTCTGGGCTTCTCTAGCCACCTCATCTTCTGCTCATCCTCTCGCGCACTCTAAAGAGAGCTCAGGTGAGAAATTACAAACGTTGAGCAATTGCTCAGAGATGAAAAGTGCCAGCACTGAAAGCTGTTGCTAGCCAGCACCCTTCCTTGGAAGCGCTTTGGTAGGCCTAAGAACACTGGGGCTCTGGGCTTCTCTAGCCACCTAATCTTCTGCTCATCCTCTCGCGCACTCTAAAGAGAGCTCAGGTGAGAAATTGCAAACGTCGAGCAATTGCTCAGAGATGAAAAGTGCCAGCACTGAAAGCTCTTGCTAGCCAGCACCCTTCCTTGGAAGCGCTTTCACAGGCGCAGCAACACTGGGGCTTTGCGCTTCTCTACCCACCAAACGTCACGGTCCTTCTCTTTCCGTCTCGTAGACACGAGCTGAGAAATTGCAAACGTCGAGCAATTGCTCAGAGATGAAAAGTGCCAGCACTGAAAGCTCTTGCTAGCCAGCACCCTTCCTTGGAAGCGCTTTTGTAGGCCTAAGAACACTGGGGCTCTGGGCTTCTCTAGCCACCTCATCTTCTGCTCATCCTCTCGCGCACTCTAAAGAGAGCTCAGGTGAGAAATTACAAACGTCGAGCAATTGCTCAGAGATGAAAAGTGCCAGCACTGAAAGCTGTTGCTAGCCAGCACCCTTCCTTGGAAGCGCTTTTGTAGGCCTAAGAACACTGGGGCTCTGGGCTTCTCTAGCCACCTAATCTTCTGCTCATCCTCTCGCGCACTCTAAAGAGAGCTCAGGTGAGAAATTGCAAACGTCGAGCAATTGCTCAGAGATGAAAAGTGCCAGCACTGAAAGCTGTTGCTAGCCAGCACCCTTCCTTGGAAGCGCTTTGGTAGGCCTAAGAACACTGGGGCTCTGGGCTTCTCTAGCCACCTAATCTTCTGCTCATCCTCTCCCGCACTCTAAAGAGAGCTCAGGTGAGAAATTGCAAACGTTGAGCAATTGCTCAGAGATGAAAAGTGCCAGCACTGAAAGCTGTTGCTAGCCAGCACCCTTCCTTGGAAGCACTTTTGTAGGCCTAAGAACACTGGGGCTCTGGGCTTCTCTAGCCACCTAATCTTCTGCTCATCCTCTCGCACACTCTAAAGAGAGCTCAGGTGAGAAATTGCAAACGTTGAGCAATTGCTCAGAGATGAAAAGTGCCAGCACTGAAAGCTGTTGCTAGCCAGCACCCTTCCTTGGAAGCGCTTTCACAGGCGCAGTAACACTGGGGCTTTGCGCTTCTCTAGCCACCAAACGTCACGGTCACTATCTCTCCGTCTCGTAGACACGAGCTGAGAAATTGCAAACGTCGAGCAATTGCTCAGAGATGAAAAGTGCCAGCACTGAAAGCTCTTGCTAGCCAGCACCCTTCCTTGGAAGCGCTTTTGTAGGCCTAAGAACACTGGGGCTCTGGGCTTCTCTAGCCACCTCATCTTCTGCTCATCCTCTCGCGCACTCTAAAGAGAGCTCAGGTGAGAAATTGCAAACGTCGAGCAATTGCTCAGAGATGAAAAGTGCCAGCACTGAAAGCTGTTGCTAGCCAGCACCCTTCCTTGGAAGCGCTTTTGTAGGCCTAAGAACACTGGGGCTCTGGGCTTCTCTAGCCACCTCATCTTCTGCTCATCCTCTCGCGCACTCTAAAGAGAGCTCAGGTGAGAAATTACAAACGTTGAGCAATTGCTCAGAGATGAAAAGTGCCAGCACTGAAAGCTGTTGCTAGCCAGCACCCTTCCTTGGAAGCGCTTTGGTAGGCCTAAGAACACTGGGGCTCTGGGCTTCTCTAGCCACCTAATCTTCTGCTCATCCTCTCGCGCACTCTAAAGAGAGCTCAGGTGAGAAATTGCAAACGTCGAGCAATTGCTCAGAGATGAAAAGTGCCAGCACTGAAAGCTCTTGCTAGCCAGCACCCTTCCTTGGAAGCGCTTTCACAGGCGCAGCAACACTGGGGCTTTGCGCTTCTCTACCCACCAAACGTCACGGTCCTTCTCTTTCCGTCTCGTAGACACGAGCTGAGAAATTGCAAACGTCGAGCAATTGCTCAGAGATGAAAAGTGCCAGCACTGAAAGCTCTTGCTAGCCAGCACCCTTCCTTGGAAGCGCTTTTGTAGGCCTAAGAACACTGGGGCTCTGGGCTTCTCTAGCCACCTCATCTTCTGCTCATCCTCTCGCGCACTCTAAAGAGAGCTCAGGTGAGAAATTACAAACGTCGAGCAATTGCTCAGAGATGAAAAGTGCCAGCACTGAAAGCTGTTGCTAGCCAGCACCCTTCCTTGGAAGCGCTTTTGTAGGCCTAAGAACACTGGGGCTCTGGGCTTCTCTAGCCACCTAATCTTCTGCTCATCCTCTCGCGCACTCTAAAGAGAGCTCAGGTGAGAAATTGCAAACGTCGAGCAATTGCTCAGAGATGAAAAGTGCCAGCACTGAAAGCTGTTGCTAGCCAGCACCCTTCCTTGGAAGCGCTTTCACAGGCGCTGTAACACTGGGGCTTTGCGCTTCTCTAGCCACCAAACGTCACGGTCACTATCTCTCCGTCTCGTAGACACGAGCTGAGAAATTGCAAACGTCGATCAATTGCTCAGAGATGAAAAGTGCCAGCACTGAAAGCTGTTGCTAGCCAGCACCCTTCCTTGGAAGCGCTTTTGTAGGCCTAAGAACACTGGGGCTCTGGGCTTCTCTAGCCACCTAATCTTCTGCTCATCCTCTCGCGCACTCTAAAGAGAGCTCAGGTGACAAATTGCAAACGGCGAGCAATTGCTCAGAGATGAAAAGTGCCAACACTGAAAGCTGTTGCTAGCCAGCACCCTTCCTTGGAAGCGCTTTCACAGGCGCAGCAACACTGGGGCTTTGCGCTTCTCTACCCACCAAACGTCACGATCCTTCTCTTTCCGTCTCGTAGACACGAGCTGAGAAATTGCAAACGTCGAGCAATTGCTCAGAGATGAAAAGTGCCAGCACTGAAAGCTGTTGCTAGCCAGCACCCTTCCTTGGAAGCGCTTTTGTAGGCCTAAGAACACTGGGGCTCTGGGCTTCTCTAGCCACCTAATCTTCTGCTCATCCTCTCGCGCACTCTAAAGAGAGCTCAGGTGAGAAATTGTAAACGTCGAGCAATTGCTCAGAGATGAAAAGTGCCAGCACTGAAAGCTGTTGCTAGCCAGCACCCTTCCTTGGAAGCGCTTTTGTAGGCCTAAGAACACTGGGGCTCTGGGCTTCTCTAGCCACCTAATCTTGTGCTCATCCTCTCGCGCACTCTAAAGAGAGCTCAGGTGAGAAATTGCAAACGTCGAGCAATTGCTCAGAGATGAAAAGTGCCAGCACTGAAAGCTGTTGCTAGCCAGCACCCTTCCTTGGAAGCGCTTTTGTAGGCCTAACACACTGGGGCTCTGGGCTTCTCTAGCCACCTAATCTTCTGCTCATCCTCTCGCGCACTCTAAAGAGAGCTCAGGTGAGAAATTGCAAACGTTGAGCAATTGCTCAGAGATGAAAAGTGCCAGCACTGAAAGCTGTTGCTAGCCAGCACCCTTCCTTGGAAGCACTTTTGTAGGCCTAAGAACACTGGGGCTCTGGGCTTCTCTAGCCACCTAATCTTCTGCTCATCCTCTCGCACACTCTAAAGAGAGCTCAGGTGAGAAATTGCAAACGTTGAGCAATTGCTCAGAGATGAAAAGTGCCAGCACTGAAAGCTGTTGCTAGCCAGCACCCTTCCTTGGAAGCGCTTTCACAGGCGCAGCAACACTGGGGCTTTGCGCTTCTCTACCCACCAAAAGTCACGGTCCTTCTCTTTCCGTCTCCTAGACACGAGCTGAGAAATTGCAAACGTCCAGCAATTGCTCAGAGATGAAAAGTGCCAGCACTGAAAGCTGTTGCTAGCCAGCACCCTTCCTTGGAAGCGCTTTTGTAGGCCTAAGAACACTGGGGTTCTGGGCTTCTTTAGCCACCTCATCTTCTGCTCATCCTCTCGCGCGCTCTAAAGAGAGCTCAGGTGAGAAATTGCAAACGTCGAGCAATTGCTCAGAGATGAAAAGTGCCAGCACTGAAAGCTGTTGCTAGCCAGCACCCTTCCTTGGAAGCGCTTTCACAGGCGCAGTAACACTGGGGCTTTGCGCTTCTCTAGCCACCAAACGTCACGGTCACTATCTCTCCGTCTCGTAGACACGAGCTGAGAAATTGCAAACGTCGAGCAATTGCTCAGAGATGAAAAGTGCCAGCACTGAAAGCTCTTGCTAGCCAGCACCCTTCCTTGGAAGCGCTTTTGTAGGCCTAAGAACACTGGGGCTCTGGGCTTCTCTAGCCACCTCATCTTCTGCTCATCCTCTCGCGCACTCTAAAGAGAGCTCAGGTGAGAAATTGCAAACGTCGAGCAATTGCTCAGAGATGAAAAGTGCCAGCACTGAAAGCTGTTGCTAGCCAGCACCCTTCCTTGGAAGCGCTTTTGTAGGCCTAAGCACACTGGGGCTCTGGGCTTCTCTAGCCACCTCATCTTCTGCTCATCCTCTCGCGCACTCTAAAGAGAGCTCAGGTGAGAAATTGCAAACATCGAGCAATTGCTCAGAGATGAAAAGTGCCAGCACTGAAAGCTGTTGCTAGCCAGCACCCTTCCTTGGAAGCGCTTTTGTAGGCCTAAGAACACTGGGGCTCTGGGCTTCTCTAGCCACCTCATCTTCTGCTCATCCTCTCGCGCACTCTAAAGAGAGCTCAGGTGAGAAATTGCAAACGTCGAGCAATTGCTCAGAGATGAAAAGTGCCAGCACTGAAAGCTGTTGCTAGCCAGCACCCTTCCTTGGAAGCGCTTTCACAGGCGCAGCAACACTGGGGCTTTGCGCTTCTCTACCCACCAAACGTCACGATCCTTCTCTTTCCGTCTCGTAGACACGAGCTGAGAAATTGCAAACGTCGAGCAATTGCTCAGAGATGAAAAGTGCCAGCACTGAAAGCTGTTGCTAGCCAGCACCCTTCCTTGGAAGCGCTTTGGTAGGCCTAAGAACACTGGGGCTCTGGGCTTCTCTAGCCACCTAATCTTGTGCTCATCCTCTCGCGCACTCTAAAGAGAGCTCAGGTGACAAATTGCAAACGTCCAGCAATTGCTCAGAGATGAAAAGTGCCAGCACTGAAAGCTGTTGCTAGCCAGCACCCTTCCTTGGAAGCGCTTTCACAGGCACAGCAACACTGGGGCTTTGCGCTTCTCTAGCCACCAAACGTCACGGTCCTTCTCTTTCCGTCTCGTAGACACGAGCTGAGAAATTGCAAACGTCGAGCAATTGCTCAGAGATGAAAAGTGCCAGCACTGAAAGCTGTTGCTAGCCAGCACCCTTCCTTGGAAGCGCTTTTGTAGGCCTAAGAACACTGGGGCTCTGGGCTTCTCTAGCCACCTCATCTTCTGCTCATCCTCTCGCGCACTCTAAAGAGAGCTCAGGTGAGAAATTGCAAACGTCGAGCAATTGCTCAGAGATGAAAAGTGCCAGCACTGAAAGCTGTTGCTAGCCAGCACCCTTCCTTGGAAGCGCTTTTGTAGGCCTAAGAACAGTGGGGCTCTGGGCTTCTCTAGCCACCTCATCTTCTGCTCATCCTCTCGCGCACTCTAAAGAGAGCTCAGGTGAGAAATTGCAAACGTCGAGCAATTGCTCAGAGATGAAAAGTGCCAGCACTGAAAGCTGTTGCTAGCCAGCACCCTTCCTTGGAAGCGCTTTCACAGGCGCTGTAACACTGGGGCTTTGCGCTTCTCTACCCACCAAACGTCACGGTCACTATCTCTCCGTCTCGTAGACACGAGCTGAGATATTGCAAACGTCGAGCAATTGCTCAGAGATGAAAAGTGCCAGCACTGAAAGCTGTTGCTAGCCAGCACCCTTCCTTGGAAGCGCTTTTGTAGGCCTAAGAACACGGGGGCTCTGGGCTTCTCTAGCCACCTCATCTTCTGCTCATCCTCTCGCGCACTCTAAAGAGAGCTCAGGTGACAAATTGCAAACGTCGAGCAATTGCTCAGAGATGAAAAGTGCCAGCACTGAAAGCTGTTGCTAGCCAGCACCCTTCCTTGGAAGCGCTTTCACAGGTGCAGCAACACTGGGGCTTTGCGCTTCTCTACCCACCAAACGTCACGGTCCTTCTCTTTCCGTCTCGTAGACACGAGCTGAGAAATTGCAAACGTCGAGCAATTGCTCAGAGATGAAAAGTGCCAGCACTGAAAGCTGTTGCTAGCCAGCACCCTTCCTTGGAAGCGCTTTTGTAGGCCTAAGAACAGTGGGGCTCTGGGCTTCTCTAGCCACCGAATCTTGTGCTCATCCTCTCGCGCACTCTAAAGAGAGCTCAGGTGAGAAATTGCAAACGTCGAGCAATTGCTCAGAGATGAAAAGTGCCAGCACTGAAAGCTCTTGCTAGCCAGCACCCTTCCTTGGAAGCGCTTTTGTAGGCCTTAGAACACTGGGGCTCTGGGCTTCTCTAGCCACCTAATCTTCTGCTCATCCTCTCGCGCACTCTAAAGAGAGCTCAGGTGAGAAATTGCAAACGTTGAGCAATTGCTCAGAGATGAAAAGTGCCAGCACTGAAAGCTGTTGCTAGCCAGCACCCTTCCTTGGAAGCACTTTTGTAGGCCTAAGAACACTGGGGCTCTGGGCTTCTCTAGCCACCTAATCTTCTGCTCATCCTCTCGCACACTCTAAAGAGAGCTCAGGTGAGAAATTGCAAACGTCGAGCAATTGCTCAGAGATGAAAAGTGCCAGCACTGAAAGCTGTTGCTAGCCAGCACCCTTCCTTGGAAGCGCTTTTGTAGGCCTAAGAACACTGGGGTTCTGGGCTTCTTTAGCCACCTCATCTTCTGCTCATCCTCTCGCGCGCTCTAAAGAGAGCTCAGGTGAGAAATTGCAAACGTCGAGCAATTGCTCAGAGATGAAAAGTGCCAGCACTGAAAGCTGTTGCTAGCCAGCACCCTTCCTTGGAAGCGCTTTCACAGGCGCAGTAACACTGGGGCTTTGCGCTTCTCTAGCCACCAAACGTCACGGTCACTATCTCTCCGTCTCGTAGACACGAGCTGAGAAATTGCAAACGTCGATCAATTGCTCAGAGATGAAAAGTGCCAGCACTGAAAGCTCTTGCTAGCCAGCACCCTTCCTAGGAAGCGCTTTTGTAGGCCTAAGAACACGGGGGCTCTGGGCTTCTCTAGCCACCTCATCTTCTGCTCATCCTCTCGCGCACTCTAAAGAGAGCTCAGGTGAGAAATTGCAAACGTCGAGCAATTGCTCAGAGATGAAAAGTGCCAGCACTGAAAGCTGTTGCTAGCCAGCACCCTTCCTTGGAAGCGCTTTTGTAGGCCTAAGAACACTGGGGCTCTGGGCTTCTCTAGCCACCTCATCTTCTGCTCATCCTCTCGCGCACTCTAAAGAGAGCTCAGGTGAGAAATTGCAAACGTCGAGCAATTGCTCAGAGATGAAAAGTGCCAGCACTGAAAGCTGTTGCTAGCCAGCACCCTTCCTTGGAAGCGCTTTTGTAGGCCTAAGAACACTGGGGCTCTGGGCTTCTCTAGCCACCTCATCTTCTGCTCATCCTCTCGCGCACTCTAAAGAGAGCTCAGGTGAGAAATTGCAAACGTTGAGCAATTGCTCAGAGATGAAAAGTGCCAGCACTGAAAGCTCTTGCTAGCCAGCACCCTTCCTTGGAAGCGCTTTCACAGGCGCTGTAACACTGGGGCTTTGCGCTTCTCTACCCACCAAACGTCACGGTCCTTCTCTCTCCGTCTCGTAGACACGAGCTGAGAAATTGCAAACGTCGATCAATTGCTCAGAGATGAAAAGTGCCAGCACTGAAAGCTGTTGCTAGCCAGCACCCTTCCTTGGAAGCGCTTTTGTAGGCCTAAGAACACTGGGGCTCTGGGCTTCTCTAGCCACCTAATCTTGTGCTCATCCTCTCGCGCACTCTAAAGAGAGCTCAGGTGACAAATTGCAAACGTCGAGCAATTGCTCAGAGATGAAAAGTGCCAACACTGAAAGCTGTTGCTAGCCAGCACCCTTCCTTGGAAGCGCTTTCACAGGTGCAGCAACACTGGGGCTTTGCGCTTCTCTACCCACCAAACGTCACGGTCCTTCTCTTTCCGTCTCGTAGACACGAGCTGAGAAATTGCAAACGTCGAGCAATTGCTCCGAGATGAAAAGTGCCAGCACTGAAAGCTGTTGCTAGCCAGCACCCTTCCTTGGAAGCGCTTTTGTAGGCCAAAGACAGTGGGGCTCTGGGCTTCTCTAGCCACCTCATCTTCTGCTCATCCTCTCGCGCACTCTGAAGAGAGCTCAGGTGAGAAATTGCAAACGTTGAGCAATTGCTCAGAGATGAAAAGTGCCAGCACTGAAAGCTGTTGCTAGCCAGCACCCTTCCTTGGAAGCACTTTTGTAGGCCTAAGAACACTGGGGCTCTGGGCTTCTCTAGCCACCTAATCTTCTGCTCATCCTCTCGCACACTCTAAAGAGAGCTCAGGTGAGAAATTGCAAACGTCGAGCAATTGCTCAGAGATGAAAAGTGCCAGCACTGAAAGCTGTTGCTAGCCAGCACCCTTCCTTGGAAGCGCTTTTGTAGGCCTAAGAACACTGGGGTTCTGGGCTTCTTTAGCCACCTCATCTTCTGCTCATCCTCTCGCGCGCTCTAAAGAGAGCTCAGGTGAGAAATTGCAAACGTCGAGCAATTGCTCAGAGATGAAAAGTGCCAGCACTGAAAGCTGTTGCTAGCCAGCACCCTTCCTTGGAAGCGCTTTCACAGGCGCAGTAACACTGGGGCTTTGCGCTTCTCTAGCCACCAAACGTCACGGTCACTATCTCTCCGTCTCGTAGACACGAGCTGAGAAATTGCAAACGTCGAGCAATTGCTCAGAGATGAAAAGTGCCAGCACTGAAAGCTGTTGCTAGCCAGCACCCTTCCTAGGAAGCGCTTTTGTAGGCCTAAGAACACGGGGGCTCTGGGCTTCTCTAGCCACCTCATCTTCTGCTCATCCTCTCGCGCACTCTAAAGAGAGCTCAGGTGAGAAATTGCAAACGTCGAGCAATTGCTCAGAGATGAAAAGTGCCAGCACTGAAAGCTGTTGCTAGCCAGCACCCTTCCTTGGAAGCGCTTTTGTAGGCCTAAGAACACTGGGGCTCTGGGCTTCTCTAGCCACCTCATCTTCTGCTCATCCTCTCGCGCACTCTAAAGAGAGCTCAGGTGAGAAATTGCAAACGTCGAGCAATTGCTCAGAGATGAAAAGTGCCAGCACTGAAAGCTGTTGCTAGCCAGCACCCTTCCTTGGAAGCGCTTTTGTAGGCCTAAGAACACTGGGGCTCTGGGCTTCTCTAGCCACCTCATCTTCTGCTCATCCTCTCGCGCACTCTAAAGAGAGCTCAGGTGAGAAATTGCAAACGTTGAGCAATTGCTCAGAGATGAAAAGTGCCAGCACTGAAAGCTCTTGCTAGCCAGCACCCTTCCTTGGAAGCGCTTTCACAGGCGCAGCAACACTGGGGCTTTGCGCTTCTCTACCCACCAAACGTCACGATCCTTCTCTTTCCGTCTCGTAGACACGAGCTGAGAAATTGCAAACGTCAAGCAATTGCTCAGAGATGAAAAGTGCCAGCACTGAAAGCTGTTGCTAGCCAGCACCCTTCCTTGGAAGCGCTTTCACAGGCGCTGTAACACTGGGGCTTTGCGCTTCTCTACCCACCAAACGTCACGGTCCTTCTCTCTCCGTCTCGTAGACACGAGCTGAGAAATTGCAAACGTCGAGCAATTGCTCAGAGATGAAAAGTGCCAGCACTGAAAGCTGTTGCTAGCCAGCACCCTTCCTTGGAAGCGCTTTTGTAGGCCTAAGAACACTGGGGCTCTGGGCTTCTCTAGCCACCTAATCTTGTGCTCATCCTCTCGCGCACTCTAAAGAGAGCTCAGGTGACAAATTGCAAACGTCGAGCAATTGCTCAGAGATGAAAAGTGCCAACACTGAAAGCTGTTGCTAGCCAGCACCCTTCCTTGGAAGCGCTTTCACAGGTGCAGCAACACTGGGGCTTTGCGCTTCTCTACCCACCAAACGTCACAGTCCTTCTCTTTCCGTCTCGTAGACACGAGCTGAGAAATTGCAAACGTCGAGCAATTGCTCAGAGATGAAAAGTGCCAGCACTGAAAGCTGTTGCTAGCCAGCACCCTTCCTTGGAAGCGCTTTTGTAGGCCTAAGAACACTGGGGCTCTGGGCTTCTCTAGCCACCTCATCTTCTGCTCATCCTCTCGCGCACTCTAAAGAGAGCTCAGGTGAGAAATTGCAAACGTCGAGCAATTGCTCAGAGATGAAAAGTGCCAGCACTGAAAGCTGTTGCTAGCCAGCACCCTTCCTTGGAAGCGCTTTTGTAGCCCTTAGAACACTGGGGCTCTGGGCTTCTCTAGCCACCTAATCTTCTGCTCATCCTCTCGCGCACTCTAAAGAGAGCTCAGGTGAGAAATTGCAAACGTCGAGCAATTGCTCAGAGATGAAAAGTGCCAGCACTGAAAGCTGTTGCTAGCCAGCACCCTTCCTTGGAAGCGCTTTCACAGGCGCAGTAACACTGGGGCTCTGGGCTTCTCTAGCCACCTCATCTTCTGCTCATCCTCTCGCGCACTCTAAAGAGAGCTCAGGTGAGAAATTGCAAACGTCGAGCAATTGCTCAGAGATGAAAAGTGCCAGCACTGAAAGCTGTTGCTAGCCAGCACCCTTCCTCGGAAGCGCTTTTGTAGGCCTAAGCACACTGGGGCTCTGGGCTTCTCTAGCCACCTAATCTTCTGCTCATCCTCTCGCGCACTCTGAAGAGAGCTCAGGTGAGAAATTGCAAACGTTGAGCAATTGCTCAGAGATGAAAAGTGCCAGCACTGAAAGCTGTTGCTAGCCAGCACCCTTCCTTGGAAGCACTTTTGTAGGCCTAAGAACAGTGGGGCTCTGGGCTTCTCTAGCCACCTAATCTTCTGCTCATCCTCTCGCACACTCTAAAGAGAGCTCAGGTGAGAAATTGCAAACGTTGAGCAATTGCTCAGAGATGAAAAGTGCCAGCACTGAAAGCTGTTGCTAGCCAGCACCCTTCCTTGGAAGCGCTTTCACAGGCGCAGCAACACTGGGGCTTTGCGCTTCTCTACCCACCAAAAGTCACGGTCATTCTCTTTCCGTCTCGTAGACACGAGCTGAGAAATTGCAAACGTCCAGCAATTGCTCAGAGATGAAAAGTGCCAGCACTGAAAGCTGTTGCTAGCCAGCACCCTTCCTAGGAAGCGCTTTTGTAGGCCTAAGAACACTGGGGCTCTGGGCTTCTCTAGCCACCTCATCTTCTGCTCATCCTCTCGCGCACTCTAAAGAGAGCTCAGGTGAGAAATTGCAAACGTCGAGCAATTGCTCAGAGATGAAAAGTGCCAGCACTGAAAGCTGTTGCTAGCCAGCACCCTTCCTTGGAAGCGCTTTTGTAGGCCTAAGAACACTGGGGCTCTGGGCTTCTCTAGCCACCTCATCTTCTGCTCATCCTCTCGCGCACTCTAAAGAGAGCTCAGGTGAGAAATTGCAAACGTCCAGCAATTGCTCAGAGATGAAAAGTGCCAGCACTGAAAGCTGTTGCTAGCCAGCACCCTTCCTTGGAAGCGCTTTCACAGGTGCAGCAACACTGGGGCTTTGCGCTTCTCTACCCACCAAACGTCACGGTCCTTCTCTTTCCGTCTCGTAGACACGAGCTGAGAAATTGCAAACGTCGAGCAATTGCTCCGAGATGAAAAGTGCCAGCACTGAAAGCTGTTGCTAGCCAGCACCCTTCCTTGGAAGCGCTTTTGTAGGCCAAAGACAGTGGGGCTCTGGGCTTCTCTAGCCACCTCATCTTCTGCTCATCCTCTCGCGCACTCTGAAGAGAGCTCAGGTGAGAAATTGCAAACGTTGAGCAATTGCTCAGAGATGAAAAGTGCCAGCACTGAAAGCTGTTGCTAGCCAGCACCCTTCCTTGGAAGCACTTTTGTAGGCCTAAGAACACTGGGGCTCTGGGCTTCTCTAGCCACCTAATCTTCTGCTCATCCTCTCGCACACTCTAAAGAGAGCTCAGGTGAGAAATTGCAAACGTCGAGCAATTGCTCAGAGATGAAAAGTGCCAGCACTGAAAGCTGTTGCTAGCCAGCACCCTTCCTTGGAAGCGCTTTTGTAGGCCTAAGAACACTGGGGTTCTGGGCTTCTTTAGCCACCTCATCTTCTGCTCATCCTCTCGCGCGCTCTAAAGAGAGCTCAGGTGAGAAATTGCAAACGTCCAGCAATTGCTCAGAGATGAAAAGTGCCAGCACTGAAAGCTGTTGCTAGCCAGCACCCTTCCTTGGAAGCGCTTTCACAGGCGCAGTAACACTGGGGCTTTGCGCTTCTCTAGCCACCAAACGTCACGGTCACTATCTCTCCGTCTCGTAGACACGAGCTGAGAAATTGCAAACGTCGAGCAATTGCTCAGAGATGAAAAGTGCCAGCACTGAAAGCTGTTGCTAGCCAGCACCCTTCCTAGGAAGCGCTTTTGTAGGCCTAAGAACACGGGGGCTCTGGGCTTCTCTAGCCACCTCATCTTCTGCTCATCCTCTCGCGCACTCTAAAGAGAGCTCAGGTGAGAAATTGCAAACGTCGAGCAATTGCTCAGAGATGAAAAGTGCCAGCACTGAAAGCTGTTGCTAGCCAGCACCCTTCCTTGGAAGCGCTTTTGTAGGCCTAAGAACACTGGGGCTCTGGGCTTCTCTAGCCACCTCATCTTCTGCTCATCCTCTCGCGCACTCTAAAGAGAGCTCAGGTGAGAAATTGCAAACGTCGAGCAATTGCTCAGAGATGAAAAGTGCCAGCACTGAAAGCTGTTGCTAGCCAGCACCCTTCCTTGGAAGCGCTTTTGTAGGCCTAAGAACACTGGGGCTCTGGGCTTCTCTAGCCACCTCATCTTCTGCTCATCCTCTCGCGCACTCTAAAGAGAGCTCAGGTGAGAAATTGCAAACGTTGAGCAATTGCTCAGAGATGAAAAGTGCCAGCACTGAAAGCTCTTGCTAGCCAGCACCCTTCCTTGGAAGCGCTTTCACAGGCGCAGCAACACTGGGGCTTTGCGCTTCTCTACCCACCAAACGTCACGATCCTTCTCTTTCCGTCTCGTAGACACGAGCTGAGAAATTGCAAACGTCAAGCAATTGCTCAGAGATGAAAAGTGCCAGCACTGAAAGCTGTTGCTAGCCAGCACCCTTCCTTGGAAGCGCTTTCACAGGCGCTGTAACACTGGGGCTTTGCGCTTCTCTACCCACCAAACGTCACGGTCCTTCTCTCTCCGTCTCGTAGACACGAGCTGAGAAATTGCAAACGTCGAGCAATTGCTCAGAGATGAAAAGTGCCAGCACTGAAAGCTGTTGCTAGCCAGCACCCTTCCTTGGAAGCGCTTTTGTAGGCCTAAGAACACTGGGGCTCTGGGCTTCTCTAGCCACCTAATCTTGTGCTCATCCTCTCGCGCACTCTAAAGAGAGCTCAGGTGACAAATTGCAAACGTCGAGCAATTGCTCAGAGATGAAAAGTGCCAACACTGAAAGCTGTTGCTAGCCAGCACCCTTCCTTGGAAGCGCTTTCACAGGTGCAGCAACACTGGGGCTTTGCGCTTCTCTACCCACCAAACGTCACAGTCCTTCTCTTTCCGTCTCGTAGACACGAGCTGAGAAATTGCAAACGTCGAGCAATTGCTCAGAGATGAAAAGTGCCAGCACTGAAAGCTGTTGCTAGCCAGCACCCTTCCTTGGAAGCGCTTTTGTAGGCCTAAGAACACTGGGGCTCTGGGCTTCTCTAGCCACCTCATCTTCTGCTCATCCTCTCGCGCACTCTAAAGAGAGCTCAGGTGAGAAATTGCAAACGTCGAGCAATTGCTCAGAGATGAAAAGTGCCAGCACTGAAAGCTCTTGCTAGCCAGCACCCTTCCTTGGAAGCGCTTTTGTAGCCCTTAGAACACTGGGGCTCTGGGCTTCTCTAGCCACCTAATCTTCTGCTCATCCTCTCGCGCACTCTAAAGAGAGCTCAGGTGAGAAATTGCAAACGTCGAGCAATTGCTCAGAGATGAAAAGTGCCAGCACTGAAAGCTGTTGCTAGCCAGCACCCTTCCTTGGAAGCGCTTTCACAGGCGCAGTAACACTGGGGCTCTGGGCTTCTCTAGCCACCTCATCTTCTGCTCATCCTCTCGCGCACTCTAAAGAGAGCTCAGGTGAGAAATTGCAAACGTCGAGCAATTGCTCAGAGATGAAAAGTGCCAGCACTGAAAGCTGTTGCTAGCCAGCACCCTTCCTCGGAAGCGCTTTTGTAGGCCTAAGCACACTGGGGCTCTGGGCTTCTCTAGCCACCTAATCTTCTGCTCATCCTCTCGCGCACTCTGAAGAGAGCTCAGGTGAGAAATTGCAAACGTTGAGCAATTGCTCAGAGATGAAAAGTGCCAGCACTGAAAGCTGTTGCTAGCCAGCACCCTTCCTTGGAAGCACTTTTGTAGGCCTAAGAACAGTGGGGCTCTGGGCTTCTCTAGCCACCTAATCTTCTGCTCATCCTCTCGCACACTCTAAAGAGAGCTCAGGTGAGAAATTGCAAACGTTGAGCAATTGCTCAGAGATGAAAAGTGCCAGCACTGAAAGCTGTTGCTAGCCAGCACCCTTCCTTGGAAGCGCTTTCACAGGCGCAGCAACACTGGGGCTTTGCGCTTCTCTACCCACCAAAAGTCACGGTCATTCTCTTTCCGTCTCGTAGACACGAGCTGAGAAATTGCAAACGTCCAGCAATTGCTCAGAGATGAAAAGTGCCAGCACTGAAAGCTGTTGCTAGCCAGCACCCTTCCTAGGAAGCGCTTTTGTAGGCCTAAGAACACTGGGGCTCTGGGCTTCTCTAGCCACCTCATCTTCTGCTCATCCTCTCGCGCACTCTAAAGAGAGCTCAGGTGAGAAATTGCAAACGTCGAGCAATTGCTCAGAGATGAAAAGTGCCAGCACTGAAAGCTGTTGCTAGCCAGCACCCTTCCTTGGAAGCGCTTTTGTAGGCCTAAGAACACTGGGGCTCTGGGCTTCTCTAGCCACCTCATCTTCTGCTCATCCTCTCGCGCACTCTAAAGAGAGCTCAGGTGAGAAATTGCAAACGTCCAGCAATTGCTCAGAGATGAAAAGTGCCAGCACTGAAAGCTGTTGCTAGCCAGCACCCTTCCTTGGAAGCGCTTTCACAGGCACAGCAACACTGGGGCTTTGCGCTTCTCTAGCCACCAAACGTCACGGTCCTTCTCTTTCCGTCTCGTAGACACGAGCTGAGAAATTGCAAACGTCGAGGAATTGCTCCGAGATGAAAAGTGCCAGCACTGAAATCTGTTGCTAGCCAGCACCCTTCCTTGGAAGCGCTTTTGTAGGCCTAAGAACAGTGGGGCTCTGGGCTTCTCTAGCCACCTAATCTTGTGCTCATCCTCTCGCGCACTCTAAAGAGAGCTCAGGTGAGAAATTGCAAACGTCGAGCAATTGCTCAGAGATGAAAAGTGCCAGCACTGAAAGCTGTTGCTAGCCAGCACCCTTCCTTGGAAGCGCTTTTGTAGGCCTAAGAACACTGGGGCTCTGGGCTTCTCTAGCCACCTCATCTTCTGCTCATCCTCTCGCGCACTCTAAAGAGAGCTCAGGTGAGAAATTGCAAACGTCCAGCAATTGCTCAGAGATGAAAAGTGCCAGCACTGAAAGCTGTTGCTAGCCAGCACCCTTCCTTGGAAGCGCTTTCACAGGCGCTGTAACACTGGGGCTTTGCGCTTCTCTACCCACCAAACGTCATGGTCACTATCTCTCCGTCTCGTAGACACGAGCTGAGAAATTGCAAACGTCGATCAATTGCTCAGAGATGAAAAGTGCCAGCACTGAAAGCTGTTGCTAGCCAGCACCCTTCCTTGGAAGCGCTTTTGTAGGCCTAAGAACACTGGGGCTCTGGGCTTCTCTAGCCACCTCATCTTCTGCTCATCCTCTCGCGCACTCTAAAGAGAGCTCAGGTGAGAAATTGCAAACGTCCAGCAATTGCTCAGAGATGAAAAGTGCCAACACTGAAAGCTCTTGCTAGCCAGCACCCTTCCTTGGAAGCGCTTTCACAGGTGCAGCAACACTGGGGCTTTGCGCTTCTCTACCCACCAAACGTCACGGTCCTTCTCTTTCCATCTCGTAGACACGAGCTGAGAAATTGCAAACGTCGAGCAATTGCTCAGAGATGAAAAGTGCCAGCACTGAAAGCTGTTGCTAGCCAGCACCCTTCCTTGGAAGCGCTTTTGTAGGCCTAAGAACAGTGGGGCTCTGGGCTTCTCTAGCCACCTAATCTTGTGCTCATCCTCTCGCGCACTCTAAAGAGAGCTCAGGTGAGAAATTGCAAACGTCGAGCAATTGCTCAGAGATGAAAAGTGCCAGCACTGAAAGCTCTTGCTAGCCAGCACCCTTCCTTGGAAGCGCTTTTGTAGCCCTTAGAACACTGGGGCTCTGGGCTTCTCTAGCCACCTAATCTTCTGCTCATCCTCTCGCGCACTCTAAAGAGAGCTCAGGTGAGAAATTGCAAACGTCCAGCAATTGCTCAGAGATGAAAAGTGCCAGCACTGAAAGCTGTTGCTAGCCAGCACCCTTCCTTGGAAGCGCTTTCACAGGCGCAGTAACACTGGGGCTTTGCGCTTCTCTAGCCACCAAACGTCACGGTCCTTCTCTTTCCGTCTCGTAGACACGAGCTGAGAAATTGCAAACGTCGAGCAATTGCTCAGAGAGGAAAAGTGCCAGCACTGAAAGCTGTTGCTAGCCAGCACCCTTCCTTGGAAGCGCTTTTGTAGGCCTAAGAACACTGGGGCTCTGGGCTTCTCTAGCCACCTAATCTTCTGCTCATCCTCTCGCGCACTCTAAAGAGAGCACAGGTGAGAAATTACAAACGTCGAGCAATTGCTCAGAGATGAAAAGTGCCAGCACTGAAAGCTGTTGCTAGCCAGCACCCTTCCTTGGAAGCGCTTTTGTAGGCCTAAGAACACTGGGGCTCTGGGCTTCTCTAGCCACCTAATCTTGTGCTCATCCTCTCGCGCACTCTAAAGAGAGCTCAGGTGAGAAATTGCAAACGTCGAGCAATTGCTCAGAGATGAAAAGTGCCAGCACTGAAAGCTGTTGCTAGCCAGCACCCTTCCTTGGAAGCGCTTTTGTAGGCCTAAGCACACTGGGGCTCTGGGCTTCTCTAGCCACCTAATCTTCTGCTCATCCTCTCGCGCACTCTGAAGAGAGCTCAGGTGAGAAATTGCAAACGTTGAGCAATTGCTCAGAGATGAAAAGTGCCAGCACTGAAAGCTGTTGCTAGCCAGCACCCTTCCTTGGAAGCACTTTTGTAGGCCTAAGAACACTGGGGCTCTGGGCTTCTCTAGCCACCTAATCTTCTGCTCATCCTCTCGCACACTCTAAAGAGAGCTCAGGTGAGAAATTGCAAACGTTGAGCAATTGCTCAGAGATGAAAAGTGCCAGCACTGAAAGCTGTTGCTAGCCAGCACCCTTCCTTGGAAGCGCTTTCACAGGCGCAGCACCACTGGGGCTTTGCGCTTCTCTACCCACCAAACGTCACGGTCCTTCTCTTTCCGTCTCGTAGACACGAGCTGAGAAATTGCAAACGTCGAGCAATTGCTCAGAGATGAAAAGTGCCAGCACTGAAAGCTGTTGCTAGCCAGCACCCTTCCTTGGAAGCGCTTTTGTAGGCCTAAGAACACTGGGGTTCTGGGCTTCTTTAGCCACCTCATCTTCTGCTCATCCTCTCGCGCGCTCTAAAGAGAGCTCAGGTGAGAAATTGCAAACGTCGAGCAATTGCTCAGAGATGAAAAGTGCCAGCACTGAAAGCTGTTGCTAGCCAGCACCCTTCCTTGGAAGCGCTTTCACAGGCGCAGTAACACTGGGGCTTTGCGCTTCTCTAGCCACCAAACGTCACGGTCACTATCTCTCCGTCTCGTAGACACGAGCTGAGAAATTGCAAACGTCGAGCAATTGCTCAGAGATGAAAAGTGCCAGCACTGAAAGCTGTTGCTAGCCAGCACCCTTCCTAGGAAGCGCTTTTGTAGGCCTAAGAACACGGGGGCTCTGGGCTTCTCTAGCCACCTCATCTTCTGCTCATCCTCTCGCGCACTCTAAAGAGAGCTCAGGTGAGAAATTGCAAACGTCGAGCAATTGCTCAGAGATGAAAAGTGCCAGCACTGAAAGCTGTTGCTAGCCAGCACCCTTCCTTGGAAGCGCTTTTGTAGGCCTAAGAACACTGGGGCTCTGGGCTTCTCTAGCCACCTCATCTTCTGCTCATCCTCTCGCGCACTCTAAAGAGAGCTCAGGTGAGAAATTGCAAACGTCGAGCAATTGCTCAGAGAGGAAAAGTGCCAGCACTGAAAGCTGTTGCTAGCCAGCACCCTTCCTTGGAAGCGCTTTTGTAGGCCTAAGAACACTGGGGCTCTGGGCTTCTCTAGCCACCTCATCTTCTGCTCATCCTCTCGCGCACTCTAAAGAGAGCTCAGGTGAGAAATTGCAAACGTCGAGCAATTGCTCAGAGATGAAAAGTGCCAGCACTGAAAGCTGTTGCTAGCCAGCACCCTTCCTTGGAAGCGCTTTCACAGGCGCAGCAACACTGGGGCTTTGCGCTTCTCTACCCACCAAACGTCACGATCCTTCTCTTTCCGTCTCGTAGACACGAGCTGAGAAATTGCAAACGTCAAGCAATTGCTCAGAGATGAAAAGTGCCAGCACTGAAAGCTGTTGCTAGCCAGCACCCTTCCTTGGAAGCGCTTTCACAGGCGCTGTAACACTGGGGCTTTGCGCTTCTCTACCCACCAAACGTCACGGTCACTATCTCTCCGTCTCGTAGACACGAGCTGAGAAATTGCAAACGTCGAGCAATTGCTCAGAGATGAAAAGTGCCAGCACTGAAAGCTGTTGCTAGCCAGCACCCTTCCTTGGAAGCGCTTTTGTAGGCCTAAGAACACTGGGGCTCTGGGCTTCTCTAGCCACCTAATCTTCTGCTCATCCTCTCGCGCACTCTAAAGAGAGCTCAGGTGACAAATTGCAAACGTCGAGCAATTGCTCAGAGATGAAAAGTGCCAACACTGAAAGCTGTTGCTAGCCAGCACCCTTCCTTGGAAGCGCTTTCACAGGTGCAGCAACACTGGGGCTTTGCGCTTCTCTACCCACCAAACGTCACGGTCCTTCTCTTTCCGTCTCGTAGACACGAGCTGAGAAATTGCAAACGTCGAGCAATTGCTCAGAGATGAAAAGTGCCAGCACTGAAAGCTGTTGCTAGCCAGCACCCTTCCTTGGAAGCGCTTTTGTAGGCCTAAGACAGTGGGGCTCTGGGCTTCTCTAGCCACCTCATCTTCTGCTCATCCTCTCGCGCACTCTAAAGAGAGCTCAGGTGAGAAATTGCAAACGTCGAGCAATTGCTCAGAGATGAAAAGTGCCAGCACTGAAAGCTCTTGCTAGCCAGCACCCTTCCTTGGAAGCGCTTTTGTAGCCCTTAGAACACTGGGGCTCTGGGCTTCTCTAGCCACCTAATCTTCTGCTCATCCTCTCGCGCACTCTAAAGAGAGCTCAGGTGAGAAATTGCAAACGTCCAGCAATTGCTCAGAGATGAAAAGTGCCAGCACTGAAAGCTGTTGCTAGCCAGCACCCTTCCTTGGAAGCGCTTTCACAGGCGCAGCAACACTGGGGCTTTGCGCTTCTCTACCCACCAAACGTCACGATCCTTCTCTTTCCGTCTCGTAGACACGAGCTGAGAAATTGCAAACGTCGAGCAATTGCTCAGAGATGAAAAGTGCCAGCACTGAAAGCTGTTGCTAGCCAGCACCCTTCCTTGGAAGCGCTTTTGTAGGCCTAAGAACACTGGGGCTCTGGGCTTCTCTAGCCACCTAATCTTCTGCTCATCCTCTCGCGCACTCTAAAGAGAGCTCAGGTGAGAAATTACAAACGTCGAGCAATTGCTCAGAGATGAAAAGTGCCAGCACTGAAAGCTGTTGCTAGCCAGCACCCTTCCTTGGAAGCGCTTTTGTAGGCCTAAGAACACTGGGGCTCTGGGCTTCTCTAGCCACCTCATCTTCTGCTCATCCTCTCGCGCACTCTAAAGAGAGCTCAGGTGAGAAATTGCAAACGTCGAGCAATTGCTCAGAGATGAAAAGTGCCAGCACTGAAAGCTGTTGCTAGCCAGCACCCTTCCTTGGAAGCGCTTTTGTAGGCCTAAGCACACTGGGGCTCTGGGCTTCTCTAGCCACCTAATCTTCTGCTCATCCTCTCGCGCACTCTGAAGAGAGCTCAGGTGAGAAATTGCAAACGTTGAGCAATTGCTCAGAGATGAAAAGTGCCAGCACTGAAAGCTGTTGCTAGCCAGCACCCTTCCTTGGAAGCACTTTTGTAGGCCTAAGAACACTGGGGCTCTGGGCTTCTCTAGCCACCTAATCTTCTGCTCATCCTCTCGCGCACTCTAAAGAGAGCTCAGGTGAGAAATTGCAAACGTTGAGCAATTGCTCAGAGATGAAAAGTGCCAGCACTGAAAGCTGTTGCTAGCCAGCACCCTTCCTTGGAAGCGCTTTCACAGGCGCAGCAACACTGGGGCTTTGCGCTTCTCTACCCACCAAAAGTCACGGTCATTCTCTTTCCGTCTCGTAGACACGAGCTGAGAAATTGCAAACGTCGAGCAATTGCTCAGAGATGAAAAGTGCCAGCACTGAAAGCTGTTGCTAGCCAGCACCCTTCCTTGGAAGCGCTTTTGTAGGCCTAAGAACACTGGGGTTCTGGGCTTCTTTAGCCACCTCATCTTCTGCTCATCCTCTCGCGCGCTCTAAAGAGAGCTCAGGTGAGAAATTGCAAACGTCGAGCAATTGCTCAGAGATGAAAAGTGCCAGCACTGAAAGCTGTTGCTAGCCAGCACCCTTCCTTGGAAGCGCTTTCACAGGCGCAGTAACACTGGGGCTTTGCGCTTCTCTAGCCACCAAACGTCACGGTCACTATCTCTCCGTCGCGTAGACACGAGCTGAGAAATTGCAAACGTCGAGCAATTGCTCAGAGATGAAAAGTGCCAGCACTGAAAGCTGTTGCTAGCCAGCACCCTTCCTTGGAAGCGCTTTTGTAGGCCTAAGAACACGGGGGCTCTGGGCTTCTCTAGCCACCTCATCTTCTGCTCATCCTCTCGCGCACTCTAAAGAGAGCTCAGGTGAGAAATTGCAAACGTCGAGCAATTGCTCAGAGATGAAAAGTGCCAGCACTGAAAGCTGTTGCTAGCCAGCACCCTTCCTTGGAAGCGCTTTTGTAGGCCTAAGAACACTGGGGCTCTGGGCTTCTCTAGCCACCTAATCTTCTGCTCATCCTCTCGCGCACTCTAAAGAGAGCTCAGGTGAGAAATTGCAAACATCGAGCAATTGCTCAGAGATGAAAAGTGCCAGCACTGAAAGCTGTTGCTAGCCAGCACCCTTCCTTGGAAGCGCTTTTGTAGGCCTAAGAACACTGGGGCTCTGGGCTTCTCTAGCCACCTCATCTTCCGCTCATCCTCTCGCGCACTCTAAAGAGAGCTCAGGTGAGAAATTGCAAACGTCGAGCAATTGCTCAGAGATGAAAAGTGCCAGCACTGAAAGCTGTTGCTAGCCAGCACCCTTCCTTGGAAGCGCTTTCACAGGCGCAGCAACACTGGGGCTTTGCGCTTCTCTACCCACCAAACGTCACGATCCTTCTCTTTCCGTCTCGTAGACACGAGCTGAGAAATTGCAAACGTCAAGCAATTGCTCAGAGATGAAAAGTGCCAGCACTGAAAGCTGTTGCTAGCCAGCCCCCTTCCTTGGAAGCGCTTTTGTAGGCCTAAGAACACTGGGGCTCTGGGCTTCTCTAGCCACCTAATCTTCTGCTCATCCTCTCGCGCACTCTAAAGAGAGCTCAGGTGAGAAATTGCAAACGTCCAGCAATTGCTCAGAGATGAAAAGTGCCAGCACTGAAAGCTGTTGCTAGCCAGCACCCTTCCTTGGAAGCGCTTTCACAGGCACAGCAACACTGGGGCTTTGCGCTTCTCTAGCCACCAAACGTCACGGTCCTTCTCTTTCCGTCTCGTAGACACGAGCTGAGAAATTGCAAACGTCGAGCAATTGCTCAGAGATGAAAAGTGCCAGCACTGAAAGCTGTTGCTAGCCAGCACCCTTCCTTGGAAGCGCTTTTGTAGGCCTAAGAACACTGGGGCTCTGGGCTTCTCTAGCCACCTAATCTTGTGCTCATCCTCTCGCGCACTCTAAAGAGAGCTCAGGTGAGAAATTGCAAACGTCGAGCAATTGCTCAGAGATGAAAAGTGCCAGCACTGAAAGCTGTTGCTAGCCAGCACCCTTCCTTGGAAGCGCTTTCACAGGCGCAGCAACACTGGGGCTTTGCGCTTCTCTACCCACCAAACGTCACGATCCTTCTCTTTCCGTCTCGTAGACACGAGCTGAGAAATTGCAAACGTCAAGCAATTGCTCAGAGATGAAAAGTGCCAGCACTGAAAGCTGTTGCTAGCCAGCCCCCTTCCTTGGAAGCGCTTTTGTAGGCCTAAGAACAGTGGGGCTCTGGGCTTCTCTAGCCACCTAATCTTCTGCTCATCCTCTCGCGCACTCTAAAGAGAGCTCAGGTGACAAATTGCAAACGTCCAGCAATTGCTCAGAGATGAAAAGTGCCAGCACTGAAAGCTGTTGCTAGCCAGCACCCTTCCTTGGAAGCGCTTTCACAGGCACAGCAACACTGGGGCTTTGCGCTTCTCTAGCCACCAAACGTCACGGTCCTTCTCTTTCCGTCTCGTAGACACGAGCTGAGAAATTGCAAACGTCGAGCAATTGCTCAGAGATGAAAAGTGCCAGCACTGAAAGCTGTTGCTAGCCAGCACCCTTCCTTGGAAGCGCTTTTGTAGGCCTAAGAACACTGGGGCTCTGGGCTTCTCTAGCCACCTAATCTTGTGCTCATCCTCTCGCGCACTCTAAAGAGAGCTCAGGTGAGAAATTGCAAACGTCGAGCAATTGCTCAGAGATGAAAAGTGCCAGCACTGAAAGCTGTTGCTAGCCAGCACCCTTCCTTGGAAGCGCTTTTGTAGGCCTAAGAACACTGGGGCTCTGGGCTTCTCTAGCCACCTCATCTTCTGCTCATCCTCTCGCGCACTCTAAAGAGAGCTCAGGTGAGAAATTGCAAACGTTGAGCAATTGCTCAGAGATGAAAAGTGCCAGCACTGAAAGCTGTTGCTAGCCAGCACCCTTCCTTGGAAGCGCTTTCACAGGCGCTGTAACACTGGGGCTTTGCGCTTCTCTACCCACCAAACGTCACGGTCACTATCTCTCCGTCTCGTAGAGACGAGCTGAGAAATTGCAAACGTCGATCAATTGCTCAGAGATGAAAAGTGCCAGCACTGAAAGCTCTTGCTAGCCAGCACCCTTCCTTGGAAGCGCTTTTGTAGGCCTAAGAACACTGGGGCTCTGGGCTTCTCTAGCCACCTCATCTTCTGCTCATCCTCTCGCGCACTCTAAAGAGAGCTCAGGTGAGAAATTGCAAACGTCGAGCAATTGCTCAGAGATGAAAAGTGCCAGCACTGAAAGCTGTTGCTAGCCAGCACCCTTCCTTGGAAGCGCTTTTGTAGGCCTAAGAACACTGGGGCTCTGGGCTTCTCTAGCCACCTAATCTTCTGCTCATCCTCTCGCGCACTCTAAAGAGAGCTCAGGTGAGAAATTGCAAACGTCGAGCAATTGCTCAGAGATGAAAAGTGCCAGCACTGAAAGCTCTTGCTAGCCAGCACCCTTCCTTGGAAGCGCTTTTGTAGGCCTAAGAACACTGGGGCTCTGGGCTTCTCTAGCCACCTCATCTTCTGCTCATCCTCTCGCGCACTCTAAAGAGAGCTCAGGTGAGAAATTGCAAACATCGAGCAATTGCTCAGAGATGAAAAGTGCCAGCACTGAAAGCTGTTGCTAGCCAGCACCCTTCCTTGGAAGCGCTTTTGTAGCCCTTAGAACACTGGGGCTCTGGGCTTCTCTAGCCACCTAATCTTCTGCTCATCCTCTCGCGCACTCTAAAGAGAGCTCAGGTGAGAAATTGCAAACGTCGATCAATTGCTCAGAGATGAAAAGTGCCAGCACTGAAAGCTGTTGCTAGCCAGCACCCTTCCTTGGAAGCGCTTTTGTAGGCCTAAGAACAGTGGGGCTCTGGGCTTCTCTAGCCACCTCATCTTCTGCTCATCCTCTCGCGCACTCTAAAGAGAGCTCAGGTGAGAAATTGCAAACGTCGAGCAATTGCTCAGAGATGAAAAGTGCCAGCACTGAAAGCTGTTGCTAGCCAGCACCCTTCCTTGGAAGCGCTTTTGTAGGCCTAAGAACACTGGGGCTCTGGGCTTCTCTAGCCACCTCATCTTCTGCTCATCCTCTCGCGCACTCTAAAGAGAGCTCAGGTGAGAAATTGCAAACATCGAGCAATTGCTCAGAGATGAAAAGTGCCAGCACTGAAAGCTGTTGCTAGCCAGCACCCTTCCTTGGAAGCGCTTTTGTAGGCCTAAGAACACTGGGGCTCTGGGCTTCTCTAGCCACCTAATCTTCTGCTCATCCTCTCGCGCACTCTAAAGAGAGCTCAGGTGAGAAATTGCAAACGTCGAGCAATTGCTCAGAGATGAAAAGTGCCAGCACTGAAAGCTGTTGCTAGCCAGCACCCTTCCTTGGAAGCGCTTTTGTAGGCCTAAGAACAGTGGGGCTCTGGGCTTCTCTAGCCACCTAATCTTCTGCTCATCCTCTCGCGCACTCTAAAGAGAGCTCAGGTGAGAAATTGCAAACATCGAGCAATTGCTCAGAGATGAAAAGTGCCAGCACTGAAAGCTGTTGCTAGCCAGCACCCTTCCTTGGAAGCGCTTTTGTAGGCCTAAGAACAGTGGGGCTCTGGGCTTCTCTAGCCACCTAATCTTGTGCTCATCCTCTCGCGCACTCTAAAGAGAGCTCAGGTGAGAAATTGCAAACGTCGAGCAATTGCTCAGAGATGAAAAGTGCCAGCACTGAAAGCTGTTGCTAGCCAGCACCCTTCCTTGGAAGCGCTTTTGTAGGCCTAAGAACACTGGGGCTCTGGGCTTCTCTAGCCACCTCATCTTCTGCTCATCCTCTCGCGCACTCTAAAGAGAGCTCAGGTGACAAATTGCAAACGTCGAGCAATTGCTCAGAGATGAAAAGTGCCAGCACTGAAAGCTGTTGCTAGCCAGCACCCTTCCTTAGAAGCGCTTTCACAGGCGCTGTAACACTGGGGCTTTGCGCTTCTCTACCCACCAAACGTCACGGTCACTATCTCTCCGTCTCGTAGACACGAGCTGAGAAATTGCAAACGTCGATCAATTGCTCAGAGATGAAAAGTGCCAGCACTGAAAGCTGTTGCTAGCCAGCACCCTTCCTTGGAAGCGCTTTTGTAGGCCTAAGAACACTGGGGCTCTGGGCTTCTCTAGCCACCTCATCTTCTGCTCATCCTCTCGCGCACTCTAAAGAGAGCTCAGGTGAGAAATTGCAAACGTCGAGCAATTGCTCAGAGATGAAAAGTGCCAACACTGAAAGCTGTTGCTAGCCAGCACCCTTCCTTGGAAGCGCTTTCACAGGCGCAGCAACACTGGGGCTTTGCGCTTCTCTAGCCACCAAACGTCACGGTCCTTCTCTTTCCGTCTCGTAGACACGAGCTGAGAAATTGCAAACGTCGATCAATTGCTCAGAGATGAAAAGTGCCAGCACTGAAAGCTGTTGCTAGCCAGCACCCTTCCTTGGAAGCGCTTTTGTAGGCCTAAGAACACTGGGGCTCTAGGCTTCTTTAGCCACCTCATCTTCTGCTCATCCTCTCGCGCACTCTGAAGAGAGCTCAGGGGAGAAATCGCAAACGTCGAGCAATTGCTCAGAGATGAAAAGTGCCAGCACTGAAAGCTGTTGCTAGCCAGCACCCTTCCTTGGAAGCGCTTTTGTAGGCCTAAGAACACTGGGGCTCTGGGCTTCTCTAGCCACCTAATCTTCTGCTCATCCTCTCGCGCACTCTAAAGAGAGCTCAGGTGAGAAATTGCAAACGTCGAGCAATTGCTCAGAGATGAAAAGTGCCAGCACTGAAAGCTGTTGCTAGCCAGCACCCTTCCTTGGAAGCGCTTTTGTAGGCCTAAGAACACTGGGGCTCTGGGCTTCTCTAGCCACCTCATCTTCTGCTCATCCTCTCGCGCACTCTAAAGAGAGCTCAGGTGAGAAATTGCAAACGTCGAGCAATTGCTCAGAGATGAAAAGTGCCAGCACTGAAAGCTGTTGCTAGCCAGCACCCTTCCTTGGAAGCGCTTTTGTAGGCCTAAGAACACTGGGGCTCTGGGCTTCTCTAGCCACCTCATCTTCTGCTCATCCTCTCGCGCACTCTAAAGAGAGCTCAGGTGAGAAATTGCAAACATCGAGCAATTGCTCAGAGATGAAAAGTGCCAGCACTGAAAGCTGTTGCTAGCCAGCACCCTTCCTTGGAAGCGCTTTTGTAGGCCTAAGAACACTGGGGCTCTGGGCTTCTCTAGCCACCTCATCTTCTGCTCATCCTCTCGCGCACTCTAAAGAGAGCTCAGGTGAGAAATTGCAAACGTCGAGCAATTGCTCAGAGATGAAAAGTGCCAGCACTGAAAGCTGTTGCTAGCCAGCACCCTTCCTTGGAAGCGCTTTCACAGGCGCAGCAACACTGGGGCTTTGCGCTTCTCTACCCACCAAACGTCACGATCCTTCTCTTTCCGTCTCGTAGACACGAGCTGAGAAATTGCAAACGTCAAGCAATTGCTCAGAGATGAAAAGTGCCAGCACTGAAAGCTGTTGCTAGCCAGCACCCTTCCTTGGAAGCGCTTTGGTAGGCCTAAGAACACTGGGGCTCTGGGCTTCTCTAGCCACCTAATCTTCTGCTCATCCTCTCGCGCACTCTAAAGAGAGCTCAGGTGAGAAATTGCAAACGTCCAGCAATTGCTCAGAGATGAAAAGTGCCAGCACTGAAAGCTCTTGCTAGCCAGCACCCTTCCTTGGAAGCGCTTTCACAGGCACAGCAACACTGGGGCTTTGCGCTTCTCTAGCCACCAAACGTCACGGTCCTTCTCTTTCCGTCTCCTAGACACGAGCTGAGAAATTGCAAACGTCGAGCAATTGCTCAGAGATGAAAAGTGCCAGCACTGAAAGCTGTTGCTAGCCAGCACCCTTCCTTGGAAGCGCTTTTGTAGGCCTAAGAACACTGGGGCTCTGGGCTTCTCTAGCCACCTAATCTTGTGCTCATCCTCTCGCGCACTCTAAAGAGAGCTCAGGTGAGAAATTGCAAACGTCGAGCAATTGCTCAGAGATGAAAAGTGCCAGCACTGAAAGCTGTTGCTAGCCAGCACCCTTCCTTGGAAGCGCTTTTGTAGGCCTAAGAACACTGGGGCTCTGGGCTTCTCTAGCCACCTCATCTTCTGCTCATCCTCTCGCGCACTCTAAAGAGAGCTCAGGTGAGAAATTGCAAACGTCGAGCAATTGCTCAGAGATGAAAAGTGCCAGCACTGAAAGCTGTTGCTAGCCAGCACCCTTCCTTGGAAGCGCTTTCACAGGCGCAGTAACACTGGGGCTTTGCGCTTCTCTACCCACCAAACGTCACGGTCACTATCTCTCCGTCTCGTAGACACGAGCTGAGAAATTGCAAACGTCGATCAATTGCTCAGAGATGAAAAGTGCCAGCACTGAAAGCTGTTGCTAGCCAGCACCCTTCCTTGGAAGCGCTTTTGTAGGCCTAAGAACACTGGGGCTCTGGGCTTCTCTAGCCACCTCATCTTCTGCTCATCCTCTCGCGCAGTCTAAAGAGAGCTCAGGTGAGAAATTGCAAACGTCGAGCAATTGCTCAGAGATGAAAAGTGCCAACACTGAAAGCTGTTGCTAGCCAGCACCCTTCCTTGGAAGCGCTTTCACAGGCGCAGCAACACTGGGGCTTTGCGCTTCTCTACCCACCAAACGTCACGGTCCTTCTCTTTCCGTCTCGTAGACACGAGCTGAGAAATTGCAAACGTCGATCAATTGCTCAGAGATGAAAAGTGCCAGCACTGAAAGCTGTTGCGAGCCAGCCCCCTTCCTTGGAAGTGCTTTTGTAGGCCTAAGAACACTGGGGCTCTAGGCTTCTTTAGCCACCTCATCTTCTGCTCATCCTCTCGCGCACTCTGAAGAGAGCTCAGGGGAGAAATTGCAAACGTCGAGCAATTGCTCAGAGATGAAAAGTGCCAGCACTGAAAGCTGTTGCTAGCCAGCACCCTTCCTTGGAAGCGTTTTCTCAGGCGCAGTAACACTGGGGCTTTGCGCTTCTCTACCCACCAAACGTCACGGTCACTATCTCTCCGTCTCGTAGACACGAGCTGAGAAATTGCAAACGTCGAGCAATTGCTCAGAGAGGAAAAGTGCCAGCACTGAAAGCTCTTGCTAGCCAGCACCCTTCCTTGGAAGCGCTTTTGTAGGCCTAAGAACACTGGGGCTCTGGGCTTCTCTAGCCACCTCATCTTCTGCTCATCCTCTCGCGCACTCTAAAGAGAGCTCAGGTGAGAAATTGCAAACGTCGAGCAATTGCTCAGAGATGAAAAGTGCCAGCACTGAAAGCTGTTGCTAGCCAGCACCCTTCCTTGGAACCGCTTTTGTAGGCCTAAGAACACTGGGGCTCTGGGCTTCTCTAGCCACCTAATCTTCTGCTCATCCTCTCGCGCACTCTAAAGAGAGCTCAGGTGAGAAATTGCAAACGTCGAGCAATTGCTCAGAGATGAAAAGTGCCAGCACTGAAAGCTGTTGCTAGCCAGCACCCTTCCTTGGAAGCGCTTTTGTAGGCCTAAGAACACTGGGGCTCTGGGCTTCTCTAGCCACCTCATCTTCTGCTCATCCTCTCGCGCACTCTAAAGAGAGCTCAGGTGAGAAATTGCAAACGTTGAGCAATTGCTCAGAGATGAAAAGTGCCAGCACTGAAAGCTGTTGCTAGCCAGCACCCTTCCTTGGAAGCGCTTTCACAGGCGCAGCAACACTGGGGCTTTGCGCTTCTCTACCCACCAAACGTCACGATCCTTCTCTTTCCGTCTCGTAGACACGAGCTGAGAAATTGCAAACGTCAAGCAATTGCTCAGAGATGAAAAGTGCCAGCACTGAAAGCTGTTGCTAGCCAGCACCCTTCCTTGGAAGCGCTTTTGTAGGCCTAAGAACACTGGGGCTCTAGGCTTCTTTAGCCACCTAATCTTCTGCTCATCCTCTCGCGCACTCTGAAGAGAGCTCAGGTGAGAAATTGCAAACGTCGAGCAATTGCTCAGAGATGAAAAGTGCCAGCACTGAAAGCTGTTGCTAGCCAGCACCCTTCCTTGGAAGCGTTTTCTCAGGCGCAGTAACACTGGGGCTTTGCGCTTCTCTACCCACCAAACGTCACGGTCACTATCTCTCCGTCTCGTAGACACGAGCTGAGAAATTGCAAACGTCGAGCAATTGCTCAGAGATGAAAAGTGCCAGCACTGAAAGCTGTTGCTAGCCAGCACCCTTCCTTCGAAGCGCTTTTGTAGGCCTAAGAACACTGGGGCTCTGGGCTTCTCTAGCCACCTCATCTTCTGCTCATCCTCTCGCGCACTCTAAAGAGAGCTCAGGGGAGAAATTGCAAACGTCGATCAATTGCTCAGAGATGAAAAGTGCCAGCACTGAAAGCTGTTGCTAGCCAGCACCCTTCCTTGGAACCGCTTTTGTAGGCCTAAGAACACTGGGGCTCTGGGCTTCTCTAGCCACCTCATCTTCTGCTCATCCTCTCGCGCACTCTAAAGAGAGCTCAGGTGAGAAATTGCAAACGTCGAGCAATTGCTCAGAGATGAAAAGTGCCAACACTGAAAGCTGTTGCTAGCCAGCACCCTTCCTTGGAAGCACTTTTGTAGGCCTAAGAACACTGGGGCTCTGGGCTTCTCTAGCCACCTCATCTTCTGCTCATCCTCTCGCACACTCTAAAGAGAGCTCAGGTGAGAAATTGCAAACGTCGAGCAATTGCTCAGAGATGAAAAGTGCCAACACTGAAAGCTGTTGCTAGCCAGCACCCTTCCTTGGAAGCGCTTTCACAGGCGCAGCAACACTGGGGCTTTGCGCTTCTCTAGCCACCAAACGTCACGGTCCTTCTCTTTCCGTCTCGTAGACACGAGCTGAGAAATTGCAAACGTCGATCAATTGCTCAGAGATGAAAAGTGCCAGCACTGAAAGCTGTTGCGAGCCAGCCCCCTTCCTTGGAAGTGCTTTTGTAGGCCTAAGAACACTGGGGCTCTAGGCTTCTTTAGCCACCTCATCTTCTGCTCATCCTCTCGCGCACTCTGAAGAGAGCTCAGGGGAGAAATTGCAAACGTCGAGCAATTGCTCAGAGATGAAAAGTGCCAGCACTGAAAGCTGTTGCTAGCCAGCACCCTTCCTTGGAAGCGTTTTCTCAGGCGCAGTAACACTGGGGCTTTGCGCTTCTCTACCCACCAAACGTCACGGTCACTATCTCTCCGTCTCGTAGACACGAGCTGAGAAATTGCAAACGTCGAGCAATTGCTCAGAGAGGAAAAGTGCCAGCACTGAAAGCTCTTGCTAGCCAGCACCCTTCCTTGGAAGCGCTTTTGTAGGCCTAAGAACACTGGGGCTCTGGGCTTCTCTAGCCACCTCATCTTCTGCTCATCCTCTCGCGCACTCTAAAGAGAGCTCAGGTGAGAAATTGCAAACGTCGAGCAATTGCTCAGAGATGAAAAGTGCCAGCACTGAAAGCTGTTGCTAGCCAGCACCCTTCCTTGGAACCGCTTTTGTAGGCCTAAGAACACTGGGGCTCTGGGCTTCTCTAGCCACCTAATCTTCTGCTCATCCTCTCGCGCACTCTAAAGAGAGCTCAGGTGAGAAATTGCAAACGTCGAGCAATTGCTCAGAGATGAAAAGTGCCAGCACTGAAAGCTGTTGCTAGCCAGCACCCTTCCTTGGAAGCGCTTTTGTAGGCCTAAGAACACTGGGGCTCTGGGCTTCTCTAGCCACCTCATCTTCTGCTCATCCTCTCGCGCACTCTAAAGAGAGCTCAGGTGAGAAATTGCAAACGTTGAGCAATTGCTCAGAGATGAAAAGTGCCAGCACTGAAAGCTGTTGCTAGCCAGCACCCTTCCTTGGAAGCGCTTTCACAGGCGCAGCAACACTGGGGCTTTGCGCTTCTCTACCCACCAAACGTCACGATCCTTCTCTTTCCGTCTCGTAGACACGAGCTGAGAAATTGCAAACGTCAAGCAATTGCTCAGAGATGAAAAGTGCCAGCACTGAAAGCTGTTGCTAGCCAGCACCCTTCCTTGGAAGCGCTTTTGTAGGCCTAAGAACACTGGGGCTCTAGGCTTCTTTAGCCACCTAATCTTCTGCTCATCCTCTCGCGCACTCTGAAGAGAGCTCAGGTGAGAAATTGCAAACGTCGAGCAATTGCTCAGAGATGAAAAGTGCCAGCACTGAAAGCTGTTGCTAGCCAGCACCCTTCCTTGGAAGCGTTTTCTCAGGCGCAGTAACACTGGGGCTTTGCGCTTCTCTACCCACCAAACGTCACGGTCACTATCTCTCCGTCTCGTAGACACGAGCTGAGAAATTGCAAACGTCGAGCAATTGCTCAGAGATGAAAAGTGCCAGCACTGAAAGCTGTTGCTAGCCAGCACCCTTCCTTCGAAGCGCTTTTGTAGGCCTAAGAACACTGGGGCTCTGGGCTTCTCTAGCCACCTCATCTTCTGCTCATCCTCTCGCGCACTCTAAAGAGAGCTCAGGGGAGAAATTGCAAACGTCGATCAATTGCTCAGAGATGAAAAGTGCCAGCACTGAAAGCTGTTGCTAGCCAGCACCCTTCCTTGGAACCGCTTTTGTAGGCCTAAGAACACTGGGGCTCTGGGCTTCTCTAGCCACCTCATCTTCTGCTCATCCTCTCGCGCACTCTAAAGAGAGCTCAGGTGAGAAATTGCAAACGTCGAGCAATTGCTCAGAGATGAAAAGTGCCAACACTGAAAGCTGTTGCTAGCCAGCACCCTTCCTTGGAAGCACTTTTGTAGGCCTAAGAACACTGGGGCTCTGGGCTTCTCTAGCCACCTCATCTTCTGCTCATCCTCTCGCACACTCTAAAGAGAGCTCAGGTGAGAAATTGCAAACGTTGAGCAATTGCTCAGAGATGAAAAGTGCCAGCACTGAAAGCTGTTGCTAGCCAGCACCCTTCCTTGGAAGCGCTTTCACAGGCGCAGCAACACTGGGGCTTTGCGCTTCTCTACCCACCAAAAGTCACGGTCATTCTCTTTCCGTCTCCTAGACACGAGCTGAGAAATTGCAAACGTCCAGCAATTGCTCAGAGATGAAAAGTGCCAGCACTGAAAGCTGTTGCTAGCCAGCACCCTTCCTTGGAAGCGCTTTTGTAGGCCTAAGAACACTGGGGTTCTGGGCTTCTTTAGCCACCTCATCTTCTGCTCATCCTCTCGCGCGCTCTAAAGAGAGCTCAGGTGAGAAATTGCAAACGTCAAGCAATTGCTCAGAGATGAAAAGTGCCAGCACTGAAAGCTGTTGCTAGCCAGCACCCTTCCTTGGAAGCGCTTTCACAGGCGCAGTAACACTGGGGCTTTGCGCTTCTCTAGCCACCAAACGTCACGGTCACTATCTCTCCGTCTCGTAGACACGAGCTGAGAAATTGCAAACGTTGAGCAATTGCTCAGAGATGAAAAGTGCCAGCACTGAAAGCTCTTGCTAGCCAGCACCCTTCCTAGGAAGCGCTTTTGTAGGCCTAAGAACACTGGGGCTCTGGGCTTCTCTAGCCACCTAATCTTCTGCTCACCCTCTCGCGCACTCTAAAGAGAGCTCAGGTGAGAAATTGCAAACGTCGAGCAATTGCTCAGAGAGGAAAAGTGCCAGCACTGAAAGCTGTTGCTAGCCAGCACCCTTCCTTGGAAGCGCTTTTGTAGGCCTAAGAACACTGGGGCTCTGGGCTTCTCTAGCCACCTAATCTTCTGCTCATCCTCTCGCGCACTCTAAAGAGAGCTCAGGTGAGAAATTGCAAACGTCCAGCAATTGCTCAGAGATGAAAAGTGCCAGCACTGAAAGCTGTTGCTAGCCAGCACCCTTCCTTGGAAGCGCTTTCACAGGCGCTGTAACACTGGGGCTTTGCGCTTCTCTAGCCACCATACGTCACGGTCACTATCTCTCCGTCTCGTAGACACGAGCTGAGAAATTGCAAACGTCGATCAATTGCTCAGAGATGAAAAGTGCCAGCACTGAAAGCTGTTGCTAGCCAGCACCCTTCCTTGGAAGCGCTTTTGTAGGCCTAAGAACACTGGGGCTCTGGGCTTCTCTAGCCACCTCATCTTCTGCTCATCCTCTCGCGCAGTCTAAAGAGAGCTCAGGTGAGAAATTGCAAACGTCGAGCAATTGCTCAGAGATGAAAAGTGCCAGCACTGAAAGCTGTTGCTAGCCAGCCCCCTTCCTTGGAAGCGCTTTCACAGGCGCAGTAACACTGGGGCTTTGCACTTCTCTACCCACCAAACGTCACGGTCCTTCTCTTTCCATCTCGTAGACACGAGCTGAGAAATTGCAAACGTCGAGCAATTGCTCAGAGATGAAAAGTGCCAGCACTGAAAGCTGTTGCTAGCCAGCACCCTTCCTTCGAAGCGCTTTTGTAGGCCTAAGAACACTGGGGCTCTGGGCTTCTCTAGCCACCTCATCTTCTGCTCATCCTCTCGCGCACTCTAAAGAGAGCTCAGGGGAGAAATTGCAAACGTCGATCAATTGCTCAGAGATGAAAAGTGCCAGCACTGAAAGCTGTTGCTAGCCAGCACCCTTCCTTGGAAGCGCTTTTGTAGGCCTAAGAACACTGGGGCTCTGGGCTTCTCTAGCCACCTCATCTTCTGCTCATCCTCTCGCGCACTCTAAAGAGAGCTCAGGTGAGAAATTGCAAACGTCGAGCAATTGCTCAGAGATGAAAAGTGCCAACACTGAAAGCTGTTGCTAGCCAGCACCCTTCCTTGGAAGCACTTTTGTAGGCCTAAGAACACTGGGGCTCTGGGCTTCTCTAGCCACCTAATCTTCTGCTCATCCTCTCGCACACTCTAAAGAGAGCTCAGGTGAGAAATTGCAAACGTTGAGCAATTGCTCAGAGATGAAAAGTGCCAGCACTGAAAGCTGTTGCTAGCCAGCACCCTTCCTTGGAAGCGCTTTCACAGGCGCAGCAACACTGGGGCTTTGCGCTTCTCTACCCACCAAAAGTCACGGTCATTCTCTTTCCGTCTCCTAGACACGAGCTGAGAAATTGCAAACGTCCAGCAATTGCTCAGAGATGAAAAGTGCCAGCACTGAAAGCTGTTGCTAGCCAGCACCCTTCCTTGGAAGCGCTTTTGTAGGCCTAAGAACACTGGGGTTCTGGGCTTCTTTAGCCACCTCATCTTCTGCTCATCCTCTCGCGCGCTCTAAAGAGAGCTCAGGTGAGAAATTGCAAACGTCAAGCAATTGCTCAGAGATGAAAAGTGCCAGCACTGAAAGCTGTTGCTAGCCAGCACCCTTCCTTGGAAGCGCTTTCACAGGCGCAGTAACACTGGGGCTTTGCGCTTCTCTACCCACCAAACGTCACGGTCACTATCTCTCCGTCTCGTAGACACGAGCTGAGAAATTGCAAACGTCGAGCAATTGCTCAGAGATGAAAAGTGCCAGCACTGAAAGCTGTTGCTAGCCAGCACCCTTCCTTGGAAGCGCTTTTGTAGGCCTAAGAACACTGGGGCTCTGGGCTTCTCTAGCCACCTCATCTTCTGCTCATCCTCTCGCGCACTCTAAAGAGAGCTCAGGTGACAAATTGCAAACGTCGAGCAATTGCTCAGAGATGAAAAGTGCCAACACTGAAAGCTGTTGCTAGCCAGCACCCTTCCTTGGAAGCGCTTTCACAGGCGCAGCAACACTGGGGCTTTGCGCTTCTCTAGCCACCAAACGTCACGGTCCTTCTCTTTCCGTCTCGTAGACACGAGCTGAGAAATTGCAAACGTCGATCAATTGCTCAGAGATGAAAAGTGCCAGCACTGAAAGCTGTTGCGAGCCAGCCCCCTTCCTTGGAAGCGCTTTTGTAGGCCTAAGAACACTGGGGCTCTAGGCTTCTTTAGCCACCTCATCTTCTGCTCATCCTCTCGCGCACTCTGAAGAGAGCTCAGGTGAGAAATTGCAAACGTCGAGCAATTGCTCAGAGATGAAAAGTGCCAGCACTGAAAGCTGTTGCTAGCCAGCACCCTTCCTTGGAAGCGTTTTCTCAGGCGCAGTAACACTGGGGCTTTGCGCTTCTCTACCCACCAAACGTCACGGTCACTATCTCTCCGTCTCGTAGACACGAGCTGAGAAATTGCAAACGTCGAGCAATTGCTCAGAGATGAAAAGTGCCAGCACTGAAAGCTCTTGCTAGCCAGCACCCTTCCTTGGAAGCGCTTTTGTAGGCCTAAGAACACTGGGGCTCTGGGCTTCTCTAGCCACCTCATCTTGTGCTCATCCTCTCGCGCACTCTAAAGAGAGCTCAGGTGAGAAATTGCAAACGTCGAGCAATTGCTCAGAGATGAAAAGTGCCAGCACTGAAAGCTGTTGCTAGCCAGCACCCTTCCTTGGAAGCGCTTTTGTAGGCCTAAGAACACTGGGGCTCTGGGCTTCTCTAGCCACCTAATCTTCTGCTCATCCTCTCGCGCACTCTAAAGAGAGCTCAGGTGAGAAATTGCAAACGTCGAGCAATTGCTCAGAGATGAAAAGTGCCAGCACTGAAAGCTGTTGCTAGCCAGCACCCTTCCTTGGAAGCGCTTTTGTAGGCCTAAGAACACTGGGGCTCTGGGCTTCTCTAGCCACCTCATCTTCTGCTCATCCTCTCGCGCACTCTAAAGAGAGCTCAGGTGAGAAATTGCAAACGTTGAGCAATTGCTCAGAGATGAAAAGTGCCAGCACTGAAAGCTGTTGCTAGCCAGCACCCTTCCTTGGAAGCGCTTTCACAGGCGCAGCAACACTGGGGCTTTGCGCTTCTCTACCCACCAAACGTCACGATCCTTCTCTTTCCGTCTCGTAGACACGAGCTGAGAAATTGCAAACGTCAAGCAATTGCTCAGAGATGAAAAGTGCCAGCACTGAAAGCTGTTGCTAGCCAGCACCCTTCCTTGGAAGCGCTTTTGTAGGCCTAAGAACACTGGGGCTCTAGGCTTCTTTAGCCACCTAATCTTCTGCTCATCCTCTCGCGCACTCTGAAGAGAGCTCAGGTGAGAAATTGCAAACGTCGAGCAATTGCTCAGAGATGAAAAGTGCCAGCACTGAAAGCTGTTGCTAGCCAGCACCCTTCCTTGGAAGCGTTTTCTCAGGCGCAGTAACACTGGGGCTTTGCGCTTCTCTACCCACCAAACGTCACGGTCACTATCTCTCCGTCTCGTAGACACGAGCTGAGAAATTGCAAACGTCGAGCAATTGCTCAGAGAGGAAAAGTGCCAGCACTGAAAGCTCTTGCTAGCCAGCACCCTTTCCTTGGAAGCGCTTTTGTAGGCCTAAGAACACTGGGGCTCTGGGCTTCTCTAGCCACCTCATCTTCTGCTCATCCTCTCGCGCACTCTAAAGAGAGCTCAGGTGAGAAATTGCAAACGTCCAGCAATTGCTCAGAGATGAAAAGTGCCAGCACTGAAAGCTGTTGCTAGCCAGCACCCTTCCTTGGAAGCGCTTTCACAGGCGCAGCAACACTGGGGCTTTGCGCTTCTCTAGCCACCAAACGTCACGGTCACTATCTCTCCGTCTCGTAGACACGAGCTGAGAAATTGCAAACGTCGAGCAATTGCTCAGAGATGAAAAGTGCCAGCACTGAAAGCTGTTGCTAGCCAGCCCCCTTCCTTGGAAGCGCTTTCACAGGCGCAGTAACACTGGGGCTTTGCACTTCTCTACCCACCAAACGTCACGGTCCTTCTCTTTCCATCTCGTAGACACGAGCTGAGAAATTGCAAACGTCGAGCAATTGCTCAGAGATGAAAAGTGCCAGCACTGAAAGCTGTTGCTAGCCAGCACCCTTCCTTCGAAGCGCTTTTGTAGGCCTAAGAACACTGGGGCTCTGGGCTTCTCTAGCCACCTCATCTTCTGCTCATCCTCTCGCGCACTGTAAAGAGAGCTCAGGGGAGAAATTGCAAACGTCGATCAATTGCTCAGAGATGAAAAGTGCCAGCACTGAAAGCTGTTGCTAGCCAGCACCCTTCCTTGGAACCGCTTTTGTAGGCCTAAGAACACTGGGGCTCTGGGCTTCTCTAGCCACCTCATCTTCTGCTCATCCTCTCGCGCACTCTAAAGAGAGCTCAGGTGAGAAATTGCAAACGTCGAGCAATTGCTCAGAGATGAAAAGTGCCAACACTGAAAGCTGTTGCTAGCCAGCACCCTTCCTTGGAAGCACTTTTGTAGGCCTAAGAACACTGGGGCTCTGGGCTTCTCTAGCCACCTAATCTTCTGCTCATCCTCTCGCACACTCTAAAGAGAGCTCAGGTGAGAAATTGCAAACGTTGAGCAATTGCTCAGAGATGAAAAGTGCCAGCACTGAAAGCTGTTGCTAGCCAGCACCCTTCCTTGGAAGCGCTTTCACAGGCGCAGCAACACTGGGGCTTTGCGCTTCTCTACCCACCAAAAGTCACGGTCATTCTCTTTCCGTCTCGTAGACACGAGCTGAGAAATTGCAAACGTCCAGCAATTGCTCAGAGATGAAAAGTGCCAGCACTGAAAGCTGTTGCTAGCCAGCACCCTTCCTTGGAAGCGCTTTTGTAGGCCTAAGAACACTGGGGTTCTGGGCTTCTTTAGCCACCTCATCTTCTGCTCATCCTCTCGCGCGCTCTAAAGAGAGCTCAGGTGAGAAATTGCAAACGTCAAGCAATTGCTCAGAGATGAAAAGTGCCAGCACTGAAAGCTGTTGCTAGCCAGCACCCTTCCTTGGAAGCGCTTTCACAGGCGCAGTAACACTGGGGCTTTGCGCTTCTCTAGCCACCAAACGTCACGGTCACTATCTCTCCGTCTCGTAGACACGAGCTGAGAAATTGCAAACGTCGAGCAATTGCTCAGAGATGAAAAGTGCCAGCACTGAAAGCTGTTGCTAGCCAGCACCCTTCCTAGGAAGCGCTTTTGTAGGCCTAAGAACACTGGGGCTCTGGGCTTCTCTAGCCACCTAATCTTCTGCTCACCCTCTCGCGCACTCTAAAGAGAGCTCAGGTGAGAAATTGCAAACGTCGAGCAATTGCTCAGAGAGGAAAAGTGCCAGCACTGAAAGCTGTTGCTAGCCAGCACCCTTCCTTGGAAGCGCTTTTGTAGGCCTAAGAACACTGGGGCTCTGGGCTTCTCTAGCCACCTCATCTTCTGCTCATCCTCTCGCGCACTCTAAAGAGAGCTCAGGTGAGAAATTGCAAACGTCCAGCAATTGCTCAGAGATGAAAAGTGCCAGCACTGAAAGCTGTTGCTAGCCAGCACCCTTCCTTGGAAGCGCTTTCACAGGCGCTGTAACACTGGGGCTTTGCGCTTCTCTAGCCACCAAACGTCACGGTCACTATCTCTCCGTCTCGTAGACACGAGCTGAGAAATTGCAAACGTCGAGCAATTGCTCAGAGATGAAAAGTGCCAGCACTGAAAGCTGTTGCTAGCCAGCACCCTTCCTTGGAAGCGCTTTTGTAGGCCTAAGAACACTGGGGCTCTGGGCTTCTCTAGCCACCTCATCTTCTGCTCATCCTCTCGCGCACTCTAAAGAGAGCTCAGGTGAGAAATTGCAAACGTCGAGCAATTGCTCAGAGATGAAAAGTGCCAGCACTGAAAGCTGTTGCTAGCCAGCCCCCTTCCTTGGAAGCGCTTTCACAGGCGCAGTAACACTGGGGCTTTGCACTTCTCTACCCACCAAACGTCACGGTCCTTCTCTTTCCATCTCGTAGACACGAGCTGAGAAATTGCAAACGTCGAGCAATTGCTCAGAGATGAAAAGTGCCAGCACTGAAAGCTGTTGCTAGCCAGCACCCTTCCTTCGAAGCGCTTTTGTAGGCCTAAGAACACTGGGGCTCTGGGCTTCTCTAGCCACCTCATCTTCTGCTCATCCTCTCGCGCACTCTAAAGAGAGCTCAGGGGAGAAATTGCAAACGTCGAGCAATTGCTCAGAGATGAAAAGTGCCAGCACTGAAAGCTGTTCCTAGCCACCACCCTTCCTTGGAACCGCTTTTGTAGGCCTAAGAACAGTGGGGCTCTGGGCTTCTCTAGCCACCTCATCTTCTGCTCATCCTCTCGCGCACTCTAAAGAGAGCTCAGGTGAGAAATTGCAAACGTCGAGCAATTGCTCAGAGATGAAAAGTGCCAACACTGAAAGCTGTTGCTAGCCAGCACCCTTCCTTGGAAGCACTTTTGTAGGCCTAAGAACACTGGGGCTCTGGGCTTCTCTAGCCACCTAATCTTCTGCTCATCCTCTCGCACACTCTAAAGAGAGCTCAGGTGAGAAATTGCAAACGTTGAGCAATTGCTCAGAGATGAAAAGTGCCAGCACTGAAAGCTGTTGCTAGCCAGCACCCTTCCTTGGAAGCGCTTTCACAGGCGCAGCAACACTGGGGCTTTGCGCTTCTCTACCCACCAAAAGTCACGGTCATTCTCTTTCCGTCTCCTAGACACGAGCTGAGAAATTGCAAACGTCCAGCAATTGCTCAGAGATGAAAAGTGCCAGCACTGAAAGCTGTTGCTAGCCAGCACCCTTCCTTGGAAGCGCTTTTGTAGGCCTAAGAACACTGGGGTTCTGGGCTTCTTTAGCCACCTCATCTTCTGCTCATCCTCTCGCGCGCTCTAAAGAGAGCTCAGGTGAGAAATTGCAAACGTCAAGCAATTGCTCAGAGATGAAAAGTGCCAGCACTGAAAGCTGTTGCTAGCCAGCACCCTTCCTTGGAAGCGCTTTCACAGGCGCAGTAACACTGGGGCTTTGCGCTTCTCTAGCCACCAAACGTCACGGTCACTATCTCTCCGTCTCGTAGACACGAGCTGAGAAATTGCAAACGTCGAGCAATTGCTCAGAGATGAAAAGTGCCAGCACTGAAAGCTCTTGCTAGCCAGCACCCTTCCTAGGAAGCGCTTTTGTAGGCCTAAGAACACTGGGGCTCTGGGCTTCTCTAGCCACCTAATCTTCTGCTCACCCTCTCGCGCACTCTAAAGAGAGCTCAGGTGAGAAATTGCAAACGTCGAGCAATTGCTCAGAGATGAAAAGTGCCAGCACTGAAAGCTCTTGCTAGCCAGCACCCTTCCTTGGAAGCGCTTTCACAGGCACAGCAACACTGGGGCTTTGCGCTTCTCTAGCCACCAAACGTCACGGTCACTATCTCTCCGTCTCGTAGACACGAGCTGAGAAATTGCAAACGTCGATCAATTGCTCAGAGATGAAAAGTGCCAGCACTGAAAGCTGTTGCTAGCCAGCACCCTTCCTTGGAAGCGCTTTTGGAGGCCTAAGAACACTGGGGCTCTGGGCTTCTCTAGCCACCTCATCTTCTGCTCATCCTCTCGCGCACTCTAAAGAGAGCTCAGGTGAGAAATTGCAAACGTCGAGCAATTGCTCCGAGATGAAAAGTGCCAACACTGAAAGCTGTTGCTAGCCAGCACCCTTCCTTGGAAGCGCTTTCACAGGTGCAGCAACACTGGGGCTTTGCGCTTCTCTACCCACCAAACGTCACGGTCCTTCTCTTTCCGTCTCGTAGACACGAGCTGAGAAATTGCAAACGTCGAGCAATTGCTCAGAGATGAAAAGTGCCAGCACTGAAAGCTGTTGCTAGCCAGCACCCTTCCTTGGAAGCGCTTTTGTAGGCCTAAGAACACTGGGGCTCTGGGCTTCTCTAGCCACCTCATCTTCTGCTCATCCTCTCGCGCACTCTAAAGAGAGCTCAGGTGAGAAATTGCAAACGTCGAGCAATTGCTCAGAGAGGAAAAGTGCCAGCACTGAAAGCTGTTGCTAGCCAGCACCCTTCCTTGGAAGCGCTTTTGGAGGCCTAAGAACACTGGGGCTCTGGGCTTCTCTAGCCACCTAATCTTCTGCTCATCCTCTCGCGCACTCTAAAGAGAGCTCAGGTGAGAAATTGCAAACGTCCAGCAATTGCTCAGAGATGAAAAGTGCCAGCACTGAAAGCTGTTGCTAGCCAGCACCCTTCCTTGGAAGCGCTTTCACAGGCGCAGCAACACTGGGGCTTTGCGCTTCTCTAGCCACCAAACGTCACGGTCCTTCTCTTTCCGTCTCGTAGACACGAGCTGAGAAATTGCAAACGTCGAGCAATTGCTCAGAGATGAAAAGTGCCAGCACTGAAAGCTGTTGCTAGCCAGCACCCTTCCTTGGAAGCGCTTTTGTAGGCCTAAGAACACTGGGGCTCTGGGCTTCTCTAGCCACCTAATCTTCTGCTCATCCTCTCGCGCACTCTAAAGAGAGCTCAGGTGAGAAATTACAAACGTCGAGCAATTGCTCAGAGATGAAAAGTGCCAGCACTGAAAGCTGTTGCTAGCCAGCACCCTTCCTTGGAAGCGCTTTTGTAGGCCTAAGAACACTGGGGCTCTGGGCTTCTCTAGCCACCTCATCTTCTGCTCATCCTCTCGCGCACTCTAAAGAGAGCTCAGGTGAGAAATTGCAAACGTCGAGCAATTGCTCAGAGATGAAAAGTGCCAGCACTGAAAGCTGTTGCTAGCCAGCACCCTTCCTTGGAAGCGCTTTCACAGGCGCAGCAACACTGGGGCTTTGCGCTTCTCTAGCCACCAAACGTCACGGTCACTATCTCTCCGTCTCGTAGACACGAGCTGAGAAATTGCAAACGTCGAGCAATTGCTCAGAGATGAAAAGTGCCAGCACTGAAAGCTGTTGCTAGCCAGCACCCTTCCTTGGAAGCGCTTTTGTAGGCCTAAGAACACTGGGGCTCTGGGCTTCTCTAGCCACCTAATCTTCTGCTCATCCTCTCGCGCACTCTAAAGAGAGCTCAGGTGAGAAATTGCAAACGTCGAGCAATTGCTCAGAGATGAAAAGTGCCAGCACTGAAAGCTGTTGCTAGCCAGCACCCTTCCTTGGAAGCGCTTTTGTAGGCCTAAGAACACTGGGGCTCTGGGCTTCTCTAGCCACCTCATCTTCTGCTCATCCTCTCGCGCACTCTAAAGAGAGCTCAGGTGAGAAATTGCAAACGTTGAGCAATTGCTCAGAGATGAAAAGTGCCAGCACTGAAAGCTGTTGCTAGCCAGCACCCTTCCTTGGAAGCGCTTTTGGAGGCCTAAGAACACTGGGGCTCTGGGCTTCTCTAGCCACCTCTTCTTCTGCTCATCCTCTCGCGCACTCTAAAGAGAGCTCAGGTGACAAATTGCAAACGTCGAGCAATTGCTCAGAGATGAAAAGTGCCAGCACTGAAAGCTGTTGCTAGCCAGCACCCTTCCTTGGAAGCGCTTTCACAGGCGCAGTAACACTGGGGCTTTGCACTTCTCTACCCACCAAACGTCACGGTCATTCTCTTTCCGTCTCGTAGACACGAGCTGAGAAATTGCAAACGTCGAGCAATTGCTCAGAGATGAAAAGTGCCAGCACTGAAAGCTGTTGCTAGCCAGCCCCCTTCCTTGGAAGCGCTTTTGTAGGCCTAAGAACACTGGGGCTCTGGGCTTCTCTAGCCACCTCATCTTCTGCTCATCCTCTCGCGCACTCTAAAGAGAGCTCAGGTGAGAAATTGCAAACGTCCAGCAATTGCTCAGAGATGAAAAGTGCCAGCACTGAAAGCTGTTGCTAGCCAGCACCCTTCCTTGGAAGCGCTTTTGTAGGCCTAAGAAGACTGGGGCTCTGGGCTTCTCTAGCCACCTCATCTTCTGCTCATCCTCTCGCGCACTCTAAAGAGAGCTCAGGTGAGAAATTGCAAACGTCCAGCAATTGCTCAGAGATGAAAAGTGCCAGCACTGAAAGCTGTTGCTAGCCAGCACCCTTCCTTGGAAGCGCTTTCACAGGCGCAGCAACACTGGGGCTTTGCGCTTCTCTACCCACCAAACGTCACGGTCCTTCTCTTTCCGTCTCGTAGACACGAGCTGAGAAATTGTAAACGTCGATCAATTGCTCAGAGAGGAAAAGTGCCAGCACTGAAAGCTGTTGCTAGCCAGCACCCTTCCTTGGAAGCGCTTTTGTAGGCCTAAGAACAGTGGGGCTCTAGGCTTCTCTAGCCACCTCATCTTCTGCTCATCCTCTCGCGCACTCTGAAGAGAGCTCAGGGGAGAAATTGCAAACGTCGAGCAATTGCTCAGAGATGAAAAGTGCCAGCACTGAAAGCTGTTGCTAGCCAGCACCCTTCCTTGGAAGCGCTTTCACAGGCGCAGTAACACTGGGGCTTTGCGCTTCTCTACCCACCAAACGTCACGGTCACTATCTCTCCGTCTCGTAGACACGAGCTGAGAAATTGTAAACGTTGAGCAATTGCTCAGAGATGAAAAGTGCCAGCACTGAAAGCTGTTGCTAGCCAGCACCCTTCCTTGGAAGCGCTTTTGTAGGCCTAAGAACACTGGGGCTCTGGGCTTCTCTAGCCACCTAATCTTCTGCTCATCCTCTCGCGCACTCTAAAGAGAGCTCAGGTGAGAAATTGCAAACGTCGAGCAATTGCTCAGAGATGAAAAGTGCCAGCACTGAAAGCTCTTGCTAGCCAGCACCCTTCCTTGGAAGCGTTTTCACAGGCGCAGTAACACTGGGGCTTTGCACTTCTCTACCCACCAAACGTCACGGTCATTCTCTTTCCGTCTCGTAGACACGAGCTGAGAAATTGCAAACGTCGAGCAATTGCTCAGAGATGAAAAGTGCCAGCACTGGAAGCTGTTGCTAGCCAGCACCCTTCCTTGGAAGCGCTTTTGGAGGCCTAAGAACACTGGGGCTCTGGGCTTCTCTAGCCACCTCTTCTTCTGCTCATCCTCTCGCGCACTCTAAAGAGAGCTCAGGTGACAAATTGCAAACGTCGAGCAATTGCTCAGAGATGAAAAGTGCCAGCACTGAAAGCTGTTGCTAGCCAGCACCCTTCCTTGGAAGCGCTTTCACAGGCGCAGTAACACTGGGGCTTTGCGCTTCCCTATCCACCAAACGTCACGGTCCTTCTCTTTCCATCTCGTAGACACGAGCTGAGAAATTGCAAACGTCGAGCAATTGCTCAGAGATGAAAAGTGCCAGCACTGAAAGCTCTTGCTAGCCAGCACCCTTCCTTGGAAGCGCTTTTGTAGGCCTAAGAACACTGGGGCTCTGGGCTTCTCTAGCCACCTCATCTTCTGCTCATCCTCTCGCGCACTCTAAAGAGAGCTCAGGTGAGAAATTGCAAACGTCGATCAATTGCTCAGAGATGAAAAGTGCCAGCACTGAAAGCTGTTGCTAGCCAGCACCCTTCCTTGGAAGCGCTTTTGTAGGCCTAAGAACACTGGGGCTCTGGGCTTCTCTAGCCACCTCATCTTCTGCTCATCCTCTCGCGCACTCTAAAGAGAGCTCAGGTGAGAAATTGCAAACGTCCAGCAATTGCTCAGAGATGAAAAGTGCCAACACTGAAAGCTGTTGCTAGCCAGCACCCTTCCTTGGAAGCGCTTTCACAGGCGCAGCAACACTGGGGCTTTGCGCTTCTCTACCCACCAAACGTCACGGTCCTTCTCTTTCCGTCTCGTAGACACGAGCTGAGAAATTGTAAACGTCGATCAATTGCTCAGAGAGGAAAAGTGCCAGCACTGAAAGCTGTTGCTAGCCAGCACCCTTCCTTGGAAGCGCTTTTGGAGGCCTAAGAACACTGGGGCTCTGGGCTTCTCTAGCCACCTCATCTTCTGCTCATCCTCTCGCGCACTCTAAAGAGAGCTCAGGTGAGAAATTGCAAACGTCCAGCAATTGCTCAGAGATGAAAAGTGCCAGCACTGAAAGCTGTTGCTAGCCAGCACCCTTCCTTGGAAGTGCTTTCACAGGCGCAGTAACACTGGGGCTTTGCGCTTCTCTACCCACCAAACGTCACGGTCACTATCTCTCCGTCTCGTAGACACGAGCTGAGAAATTGCAAACGTCGATCAATTGCTCAGAGATGAAAAGTGCCAGCACTGGAAGCTGTTGCTAGCCAGCACCCTTCCTTGGAAGCGCTTTTGTAGGCCTAAGAAGACTGGGGCTCTGGGCTTCTCTAGCCACCTCATCTTCTGCTCATCCTCTCGCGCACTCTAAAGAGAGCTCAGGTGAGAAATTGCAAACGTCGAGCAATTGCTCAGAGATGAAAAGTGCCAGCACTGAAAGCTCTTGCTAGCCAGCACCCTTCCTTGGAAGCGCTTTTGTAGGCCTAAGAACACTGGGGCTCTGGGCTTCTCTAGCCACCTCATCTTCTGCTCATCCTCTCGCGCACTCTAAAGAGAGCTCAGGTGAGAAATTGCAAACGTCGAGCAATTGCTCAGAGATGAAAAGTGCCAGCACTGAAAGCTGTTGCTAGCCAGCACCCTTCCTTGGAAGCGCTTTTGTAGGCCTAAGAACACTGGGGCTCTGGGCTTCTCGAGCCACCTCATCTTCTGCTCATCCTCTCGCGCACTCTAAAGAGAGCTCAGGTGAGAAATTGCAAACGTCCAGCAATTGCTCAGAGATGAAAAGTGCCAGCACTGAAAGCTCTTGCTAGCCAGCACCCTTCCTTGGAAGCGCTTTCACAGGCGCAGTAACACTGGGGCTTTGCGCTTCTCTACCCACCAAACGTCACGGTCATTCTCTTTCCGTCTCCTAGACACGAGCTGAGAAATTGCAAACGTCGATCAATTGCTCAGAGATGAAAAGTGCCAGCACTGGAAGCTGTTGCTAGCCAGCACCCTTCCTTGGAAGCGCTTTTGTAGGCCTAAGAACACTGGGGCTCTGGGCTTCTTTAGCCACCTCATCTTCTGCTCATCCTCTCGCGCACTCTGAAGAGAGCTCAGGTGAGAAATTGCAAACGTCGAGCAATTGCTCAGAGATGAAAAGTGCCAGCACTGAAAGCTGTTGCTAGCCAGCACCCTTCCTTGGAAGCGCTTTTGTAGGCCTAAGAAGACTGGGGCTCTGGGCTTCTCTAGCCACCTCATCTTCTGCTCATCCTCTCGCGCACTCTAAAGAGAGCTCAGGTGAGAAATTGCAAACGTCCAGCAATTGCTCAGAGATGAAAAGTGCCAGCACTGAAAGCTCTTGCTAGCCAGCACCCTTCCTTGGAAGCGCTTTCACAGGCGCAGCAACACTGGGGCTTTGCGCTTCTCTACCCACCAAACGTCACGATCCTTCTCTTTCCGTCTCGTAGACACGAGCTGAGAAATTGCAAACGTCGATCAATTGCTCAGAGATGAAAAGTGCCAGCACTGAAAGCTGTTGCTAGCCAGCACCCTTCCTTGGAAGCGCTTTTGTAGGCCTAAGAACACTGGGGCTCTAGGCTTCTTTAGCCACCTAATCTTCTGCTCATCCTCTCGCGCACTCTGAAGAGAGCTCAGGTGAGAAATTGCAAACGTCGAGCAATTGCTCAGAGATGAAAAGTGCCAGCACTGAAAGCTGTTGCTAGCCAGCACCCTTCCTTGGAAGCGTTTTCTCAGGCGCAGCAACACTGGGGCTTTGCGCTTCTCTAGCCACCAAACGTCACGGTCACTATCTCTCCGTCTCGTAGACACGAGCTGAGAAATTGCAAACGTCGAGCAATTGTTCAGAGAGGAAAAGTGCCAGCACTGAAAGCTGTTGCTAGCCAGCACCCTTCCTTGGAAGCGCTTTTGTAGGCCTAAGAACACTGGGGCTCTGGGCTTCTCTAGCCACCTCATCTTCTGCTCATCCTCTCGCGCACTCTAAAGAGAGCTCAGGTGAGAAATTGCAAACGTCCAGCAATTGCTCAGAGATGAAAAGTGCCAGCACTGAAAGCTCTTGCTAGCCAGCACCCTTCCTTGGAAGCGCTTTCACAGGCGCAGCAACACTGGGGCTTTGCGCTTCTCTACCCACCAAACGTCACGGTCACTATCTCTCCGTCTCGTAGACACGAGCTGAGAAATTGCAAACGTCGAGCAATTGCTCAGAGATGAAAAGTGCCAGCACTGAAAGCTGTTGCTAGCCAGCACCCTTCCTTGGAAGCGCTTTTGTAGGCCTAAGAACACTGGGGCTCTGGGCTTCTCTAGCCACCTCATCTTCTGCTCATCCTCTCGCGCACTCTAAAGAGAGCTCAGGTGAGAAATTGCAAACGTTGAGCAATTGCTCAGAGATGAAAAGTGCCAGCACTGAAAGCTGTTGCTAGCCAGCACCCTTCCTTGGAAGCGCTTTTGTAGGCCTAAGAACAGTGGGGCTCTAGGCTTCTCTAGCCACCTCATCTTCTGCTCATCCTCTCGCGCACTCTGAAGAGAGCTCAGGGGAGAAATTGCAAACGTCGAGCAATTGCTCAGAGATGAAAAGTGCCAGCACTGAAAGCTGTTGCTAGCCAGCACCCTTCCTTGGAAGCGCTTTCACAGGCGCAGTAACACTGGGGCTTTGCGCTTCTCTACCCACCAAACGTCACGGTCACTATCTCTCCGTCTCGTAGACACGAGCTGAGAAATTGTAAACGTTGAGCAATTGCTCAGAGATGAAAAGTGCCAGCACTGAAAGCTGTTGCTAGCCAGCACCCTTCCTTGGAAGCGCTTTTGTAGGCCTAAGAACACTGGGGCTCTGGGCTTCTCTAGCCACCTAATCTTCTGCTCATCCTCTCGCGCACTCTAAAGAGAGCTCAGGTGAGAAATTGCAAACGTCGAGCAATTGCTCAGAGATGAAAAGTGCCAGCACTGAAAGCTCTTGCTAGCCAGCACCCTTCCTTGGAAGCGTTTTCACAGGCGCAGTAACACTGGGGCTTTGCACTTCTCTACCCACCAAACGTCACGGTCATTCTCTTTCCGTCTCGTAGACACGAGCTGAGAAATTGCAAACGTCGAGCAATTGCTCAGAGATGAAAAGTGCCAGCACTGGAAGCTGTTGCTAGCCAGCACCCTTCCTTGGAAGCGCTTTTGGAGGCCTAAGAACACTGGGGCTCTGGGCTTCTCTAGCCACCTCTTCTTCTGCTCATCCTCTCGCGCACTCTAAAGAGAGCTCAGGTGACAAATTGCAAACGTCGAGCAATTGCTCAGAGATGAAAAGTGCCAGCACTGAAAGCTGTTGCTAGCCAGCACCCTTCCTTGGAAGCGCTTTCACAGGCGCAGTAACACTGGGGCTTTGCGCTTCCCTATCCACCAAACGTCACGGTCCTTCTCTTTCCATCTCGTAGACACGAGCTGAGAAATTGCAAACGTCGAGCAATTGCTCAGAGATGAAAAGTGCCAGCACTGAAAGCTCTTGCTAGCCAGCACCCTTCCTTGGAAGCGCTTTTGTAGGCCTAAGAACACTGGGGCTCTGGGCTTCTCTAGCCACCTCATCTTCTGCTCATCCTCTCGCGCACTCTAAAGAGAGCTCAGGTGAGAAATTGCAAACGTCGATCAATTGCTCAGAGATGAAAAGTGCCAGCACTGAAAGCTGTTGCTAGCCAGCACCCTTCCTTGGAAGCGCTTTTGTAGGCCTAAGAACACTGGGGCTCTGGGCTTCTCTAGCCACCTCATCTTCTGCTCATCCTCTCGCGCACTCTAAAGAGAGCTCAGGTGAGAAATTGCAAACGTCCAGCAATTGCTCAGAGATGAAAAGTGCCAACACTGAAAGCTGTTGCTAGCCAGCACCCTTCCTTGGAAGCGCTTTCACAGGCGCAGCAACACTGGGGCTTTGCGCTTCTCTACCCACCAAACGTCACGGTCCTTCTCTTTCCGTCTCGTAGACACGAGCTGAGAAATTGTAAACGTCGATCAATTGCTCAGAGAGGAAAAGTGCCAGCACTGAAAGCTGTTGCTAGCCAGCACCCTTCCTTGGAAGCGCTTTTGGAGGCCTAAGAACACTGGGGCTCTGGGCTTCTCTAGCCACCTCATCTTCTGCTCATCCTCTCGCGCACTCTAAAGAGAGCTCAGGTGAGAAATTGCAAACGTCCAGCAATTGCTCAGAGATGAAAAGTGCCAGCACTGAAAGCTGTTGCTAGCCAGCACCCTTCCTTGGAAGCGCTTTCACAGGCGCAGTAACACTGGGGCTTTGCGCTTCTCTACCCACCAAACGTCACGGTCACTATCTCTCCGTCTCGTAGACACGAGCTGAGAAATTGCAAACGTCGATCAATTGCTCAGAGATGAAAAGTGCCAGCACTGGAAGCTGTTGCTAGCCAGCACCCTTCCTTGGAAGCGCTTTTGTAGGCCTAAGAAGACTGGGGCTCTGGGCTTCTCTAGCCACCTCATCTTCTGCTCATCCTCTCGCGCACTCTAAAGAGAGCTCAGGTGAGAAATTGCAAACGTCGAGCAATTGCTCAGAGATGAAAAGTGCCAGCACTGAAAGCTGTTGCTAGCCAGCACCCTTCCTTGGAAGCGCTTTTGTAGGCCTAAGAACACTGGGGCTCTGGGCTTCTCTAGCCACCTCATCTTCTGCTCATCCTCTCGCGCACTCTAAAGAGAGCTCAGGTGAGAAATTGCAAACGTCGAGCAATTGCTCAGAGATGAAAAGTGCCAGCACTGAAAGCTGTTGCTAGCCAGCACCCTTCCTTGGAAGCGCTTTTGTAGGCCTAAGAACACTGGGGCTCTGGGCTTCTCGAGCCACCTCATCTTCTGCTCATCCTCTCGCGCACTCTAAAGAGAGCTCAGGTGAGAAATTGCAAACGTCCAGCAATTGCTCAGAGATGAAAAGTGCCAGCACTGAAAGCTCTTGCTAGCCAGCACCCTTCCTTGGAAGCGCTTTCACAGGCGCAGTAACACTGGGGCTTTGCGCTTCTCTACCCACCAAACGTCACGGTCATTCTCTTTCCGTCTCCTAGACACGAGCTGAGAAATTGCAAACGTCGATCAATTGCTCAGAGATGAAAAGTGCCAGCACTGGAAGCTGTTGCTAGCCAGCACCCTTCCTTGGAAGCGCTTTTGTAGGCCTAAGAACACTGGGGCTCTGGGCTTCTTTAGCCACCTCATCTTCTGCTCATCCTCTCGCGCACTCTGAAGAGAGCTCAGGTGAGAAATTGCAAACGTCGAGCAATTGCTCAGAGATGAAAAGTGCCAGCACTGAAAGCTGTTGCTAGCCAGCACCCTTCCTTGGAAGCGCTTTTGTAGGCCTAAGAAGACTGGGGCTCTGGGCTTCTCTAGCCACCTCATCTTCTGCTCATCCTCTCGCGCACTCTAAAGAGAGCTCAGGTGAGAAATTGCAAACGTCCAGCAATTGCTCAGAGATGAAAAGTGCCAGCACTGAAAGCTCTTGCTAGCCAGCACCCTTCCTTGGAAGCGCTTTCACAGGCGCAGCAACACTGGGGCTTTGCGCTTCTCTACCCACCAAACGTCACGATCCTTCTCTTTCCGTCTCGTAGACACGAGCTGAGAAATTGCAAACGTCGATCAATTGCTCAGAGATGAAAAGTGCCAGCACTGAAAGCTGTTGCTAGCCAGCACCCTTCCTTGGAAGCGCTTTTGTAGGCCTAAGAACACTGGGGCTCTAGGCTTCTTTAGCCACCTAATCTTCTGCTCATCCTCTCGCGCACTCTGAAGAGAGCTCAGGTGAGAAATTGCAAACGTCGAGCAATTGCTCAGAGATGAAAAGTGCCAGCACTGAAAGCTCTTGCTAGCCAGCACCCTTCCTTGGAAGCGTTTTCTCAGGCGCAGCAACACTGGGGCTTTGCGCTTCTCTAGCCACCAAACGTCACGGTCACTATCTCTCCGTCTCGTAGACACGAGCTGAGAAATTGCAAACGTCGAGCAATTGTTCAGAGAGGAAAAGTGCCAGCACTGAAAGCTGTTGCTAGCCAGCACCCTTCCTTGGAAGCGCTTTTGTAGGCCTAAGAACACTGGGGCTCTGGGCTTCTCTAGCCACCTCATTTCTGCTCATCCTCTCGCGCACTCTAAAGAGAGCTCAGGTGAGAAATTGCAAACGTCCAGCAATTGCTCAGAGATGAAAAGTGCCAGCACTGAAAGCTCTTGCTAGCCAGCACCCTTCCTTGGAAGCGCTTTCACAGGCGCAGCAACACTGGGGCTTTGCGCTTCTCTACCCACCAAACGTCACGGTCACTATCTCTCCGTCTCGTAGACACGAGCTGAGAAATTGCAAACGTCGAGCAATTGCTCAGAGATGAAAAGTGCCAGCACTGAAAGCTGTTGCTAGCCAGCACCCTTCCTTGGAAGCGCTTTTGTAGGCCTAAGAACACTGGGGCTCTGGGCTTCTCTAGCCACCTCATCTTCTGCTCATCCTCTCGCGCACTCTAAAGAGAGCTCAGGTGAGAAATTGCAAACGTTGAGCAATTGCTCAGAGATGAAAAGTGCCAGCACTGAAAGCTGTTGCTAGCCAGCACCCTTCCTTGGAAGCGCTTTTGTAGGCCTAAGAACACTGGGGCTCTGGGCTTCTCTAGCCACCTCATCTTCTGCTCATCCTCTCGCGCACTCTAAAGAGAGCTCAGGTGAGAAATTGCAAACGTTGAGCAATTGCTCAGAGATGAAAAGTGCCAGCACTGAAAGCTGTTGCTAGCCAGCACCCTTCCTTGGAAGCGCTTTTGTAGGCCTAAGAAGACTGGGGCTCTGGGCTTCTCTAGCCACCTCATCTTCTGCTCATCCTCTCGCGCACTCTAAAGAGAGCTCAGGTGAGAAATTGCAAACGTCGAGCAATTGCTCAGAGATGAAAAGTGCCAGCACTGAAAGCTGTTGCTAGCCAGCACCCTTCTTGGAAGCGCTTTCACAGGCGCAGTAACACTGGGGCTTTGCACTTCTCTACCCACCAAACGTCACGGTCCTTCTCTTTCCATCTCGTAGACACGAGCTGAGAAATTGCAAACGTCGAGCAATTGCTCAGAGATGAAAAGTGCCAGCACTGAAAGCTGTTGCTAGCCAGCACCCTTCCTTGGAAGCGCTTTTGTAGGCCTAAGAACACTGGGGCTCTGGGCTTCTTTAGCCACCTCATCTTCTGCTCATCCTCTCGCGCACTCTGAAGAGAGCTCAGGTGAGAAATTGCAAACGTCGATCAATTGCTCAGAGATGAAAAGTGCCAGCACTGAAAGCTGTTGCTAGCCAGCACCCTTCCTTGGAAGCGCTTTTGTAGGCCTAAGAACACTGGGGCTCTGGGCTTCTCTAGCCACCTCATCTTCTGCTCATCCTCTCGCGCACTCTAAAGAGAGCTCAGGTGAGAAATTGCAAACGTCCAGCAATTGCTCAGAGATGAAAAGTGCCAACACTGAAAGCTGTTGCTAGCCAGCACCCTTCCTTGGAAGCGCTTTCACAGGCGCAGCAACACTGGGGCTTTGCGCTTCTCTACCCACCAAACGTCACGGTCCTTCTCTTTCCGTCTCCTAGACACGAGCTGAGAAATTGTAAACGTCGAGCAATTGCTCAGAGAGGAAAAGTGCCAGCACTGAAAGCTGTTGCTAGCCAGCACCCTTCCTTGGAAGCGCTTTTGGAGGCCTAAGAACACTGGGGCTCTGGGCTTCTCTAGCCACCTCATCTTCTGCTCATCCTCTCGCGCACTCTGAAGAGAGCTCAGGGGAGAAATTGAAAACGTCGAGCAATTGCTCAGAGATGAAAAGTGCCAGCACTGAAAGCTGTTGCTAGCCAGCACCCTTCCTTGGAAGCGCTTTCACAGGCGCAGTAACACTGGGGCTTTGCGCTTCTCTAACCACCAAACGTCACGGTCACTATCTCTCCGTCTCGTAGACACGAGCTGAGAAATTGCAAACGTCGAGCAATTGCTCAGAGATGAAAAGTGCCAGCACTGAAAGCTGTTGCTAGCCAGCCCCCTTCCTTGGAAGCGCTTTTGTAGGCCTAAGAACACTGGGGCTCTAGGCTTCTCTAGCCACCTAATCTTCTGCTCATCCTCTCGCGCACTCTAAAGAGAGCTCAGGTGAGAAATTGCAAACGTCCAGCAATTGCTCAGAGATGAAAAGTGCCAGCACTGAAAGCTCTTGCTAGCCAGCACCCTTCCTTGGAAGCGTTTTCACAGGCGCAGTAACACTGGGGCTTTGCACTTCTCTACCCACCAAACGTCACGGTCATTCTCTTTCCGTCTCGTAGACACGAGCTGAGAAATTGCAAACGTCGAGCAATTGCTCAGAGATGAAAAGTGCCAGCACTGGAAGCTGTTGCTAGCCAGCACCCTTCCTTGGAAGCGCTTTTGTAGGCCTAAGAACACTGGGGCTCTGGGCTTCTCTAGCCACCTCATCTTCTGCTCATCCTCTCGCGCACTCTAAAGAGAGCTCAGGTGAGAAATTGCAAACGTCCAGCAATTGCTCAGAGATGAAAAGTGCCAGCACTGAAAGCTGTTGCTAGCCAGCACCCTTCCTTGGAAGCGCTTACACAGGCGCAGTAACACTGGGGCTTTGCGCTTCTCTACCCACCAAACGTCACGGTCCTTCTCTTTCCATCTCGTAGACACGAGCTGAGAAATTGCAAACGTCGAGCAATTGCTCAGAGATGAAAAGTGCCAGCACTGAAAGCTGTTGCTAGCCAGCACCCTTCCTTGGAAGCGCTTTTGTAGGCCTAAGAACACTGGGGCTCTGGGCTTCTCTAGCCACCTCATCTTCTGCTCATCCTCTCGCGCACTCTAAAGAGAGCTCAGGTGAGAAATTGCAAACGTCGAGCAATTGCTCAGAGATGAAAAGTGCCAGCACTGAAAGCTGTTGCTAGCCAGCACCCTTCCTTGGAAGCGCTTTTGTAGGCCTAAGAACAGTGGGGCTCTGGGCTTCTCTAGCCACCTCATCTTCTGCTCATCCTCTCGCGCACTCTAAAGAGAGCTCAGGTGAGAAATTGCAAACGTCCAGCAATTGCTCAGAGATGAAAAGTGCCAGCACTGAAAGCTGTTGCTAGCCAGCACCCTTCCTTGGAAGCGCTTTCACAGGCGCAGTAACACTGGGGCTTTGCGCTTCTCTACCCACCAAACGTCACGGTCACTATCTCTCCGTCTCGTAGACACGAGCTGAGAAATTGCAAACGTCGAGCAATTGTTCAGAGAGGAAAAGTGCCAGCACTGAAAGCTGTTGCTAGCCAGCACCCTTCCTTGGAAGCGCTTTTGTAGGCCTAAGAACACTGGGGCTCTGGGCTTCTCTAGCCACCTCATTTCTGCTCATCCTCTCGCGCACTCTAAAGAGAGCTCAGGTGAGAAATTGCAAACGTCCAGCAATTGCTCAGAGATGAAAAGTGCCAGCACTGAAAGCTCTTGCTAGCCAGCACCCTTCCTTGGAAGCGCTTTCACAGGCGCAGCAACACTGGGGCTTTGCGCTTCTCTACCCACCAAACGTCACGGTCACTATCTCTCCGTCTCGTAGACACGAGCTGAGAAATTGCAAACGTCGAGCAATTGCTCAGAGATGAAAAGTGCCAGCACTGAAAGCTGTTGCTAGCCAGCACCCTTCCTTGGAAGCGCTTTTGTAGGCCTAAGAACACTGGGGCTCTGGGCTTCTCTAGCCACCTCATCTTCTGCTCATCCTCTCGCGCACTCTAAAGAGAGCTCAGGTGAGAAATTGCAAACGTTGAGCAATTGCTCAGAGATGAAAAGTGCCAGCACTGAAAGCTGTTGCTAGCCAGCACCCTTCCTTGGAAGCGCTTTTGTAGGCCTAAGAACACTGGGGCTCTGGGCTTCTCTAGCCACCTCATCTTCTGCTCATCCTCTCGCGCACTCTAAAGAGAGCTCAGGTGAGAAATTGCAAACGTTGAGCAATTGCTCAGAGATGAAAAGTGCCAGCACTGAAAGCTGTTGCTAGCCAGCACCCTTCCTTGGAAGCGCTTTTGTAGGCCTAAGAAGACTGGGGCTCTGGGCTTCTCTAGCCACCTCATCTTCTGCTCATCCTCTCGCGCACTCTAAAGAGAGCTCAGGTGAGAAATTGCAAACGTCGAGCAATTGCTCAGAGATGAAAAGTGCCAGCACTGAAAGCTGTTGCTAGCCAGCACCCTTCTTGGAAGCGCTTTCACAGGCGCAGTAACACTGGGGCTTTGCACTTCTCTACCCACCAAACGTCACGGTCCTTCTCTTTCCATCTCGTAGACACGAGCTGAGAAATTGCAAACGTCGAGCAATTGCTCAGAGATGAAAAGTGCCAGCACTGAAAGCTGTTGCTAGCCAGCACCCTTCCTTGGAAGCGCTTTTGTAGGCCTAAGAACACTGGGGCTCTGGGCTTCTTTAGCCACCTCATCTTCTGCTCATCCTCTCGCGCACTCTGAAGAGAGCTCAGGTGAGAAATTGCAAACGTCGATCAATTGCTCAGAGATGAAAAGTGCCAGCACTGAAAGCTGTTGCTAGCCAGCACCCTTCCTTGGAAGCGCTTTTGTAGGCCTAAGAACACTGGGGCTCTGGGCTTCTCTAGCCACCTCATCTTCTGCTCATCCTCTCGCGCACTCTAAAGAGAGCTCAGGTGAGAAATTGCAAACGTCCAGCAATTGCTCAGAGATGAAAAGTGCCAACACTGAAAGCTGTTGCTAGCCAGCACCCTTCCTTGGAAGCGCTTTCACAGGCGCAGCAACACTGGGGCTTTGCGCTTCTCTACCCACCAAACGTCACGGTCCTTCTCTTTCCGTCTCCTAGACACGAGCTGAGAAATTGTAAACGTCGAGCAATTGCTCAGAGAGGAAAAGTGCCAGCACTGAAAGCTGTTGCTAGCCAGCACCCTTCCTTGGAAGCGCTTTTGGAGGCCTAAGAACACTGGGGCTCTGGGCTTCTCTAGCCACCTCATCTTCTGCTCATCCTCTCGCGCACTCTGAAGAGAGCTCAGGGGAGAAATTGAAAACGTCGAGCAATTGCTCAGAGATGAAAAGTGCCAGCACTGAAAGCTGTTGCTAGCCAGCACCCTTCCTTGGAAGCGCTTTCACAGGCGCAGTAACACTGGGGCTTTGCGCTTCTCTAACCACCAAACGTCACGGTCACTATCTCTCCGTCTCGTAGACACGAGCTGAGAAATTGCAAACGTCGAGCAATTGCTCAGAGATGAAAAGTGCCAGCACTGAAAGCTGTTGCTAGCCAGCCCCCTTCCTTGGAAGCGCTTTTGTAGGCCTAAGAACACTGGGGCTCTAGGCTTCTCTAGCCACCTAATCTTCTGCTCATCCTCTCGCGCACTCTAAAGAGAGCTCAGGTGAGAAATTGCAAACGTCCAGCAATTGCTCAGAGATGAAAAGTGCCAGCACTGAAAGCTCTTGCTAGCCAGCACCCTTCCTTGGAAGCGTTTTCACAGGCGCAGTAACACTGGGGCTTTGCACTTCTCTACCCACCAAACGTCACGGTCATTCTCTTTCCGTCTCGTAGACACGAGCTGAGAAATTGCAAACGTCGAGCAATTGCTCAGAGATGAAAAGTGCCAGCACTGGAAGCTGTTGCTAGCCAGCACCCTTCCTTGGAAGCGCTTTTGTAGGCCTAAGAACACTGGGGCTCTGGGCTTCTCTAGCCACCTCATCTTCTGCTCATCCTCTCGCGCACTCTAAAGAGAGCTCAGGTGAGAAATTGCAAACGTCCAGCAATTGCTCAGAGATGAAAAGTGCCAGCACTGAAAGCTGTTGCTAGCCAGCACCCTTCCTTGGAAGCGCTTACACAGGCGCAGTAACACTGGGGCTTTGCGCTTCTCTACCCACCAAACGTCACGGTCCTTCTCTTTCCATCTCGTAGACACGAGCTGAGAAATTGCAAACGTCGAGCAATTGCTCAGAGATGAAAAGTGCCAGCACTGAAAGCTGTTGCTAGCCAGCACCCTTCCTTGGAAGCGCTTTTGTAGGCCTAAGAACACTGGGGCTCTGGGCTTCTCTAGCCACCTCATCTTCTGCTCATCCTCTCGCGCACTCTAAAGAGAGCTCAGGTGAGAAATTGCAAACGTCGAGCAATTGCTCAGAGATGAAAAGTGCCAGCACTGAAAGCTGTTGCTAGCCAGCACCCTTCCTTGGAAGCGCTTTTGTAGGCCTAAGAACAGTGGGGCTCTGGGCTTCTCTAGCCACCTCATCTTCTGCTCATCCTCTCGCGCACTCTAAAGAGAGCTCAGGTGAGAAATTGCAAACGTCCAGCAATTGCTCAGAGATGAAAAGTGCCAGCACTGAAAGCTGTTGCTAGCCAGCACCCTTCCTTGGAAGCGCTTTCACAGGCGCAGTAACACTGGGGCTTTGCGCTTCTCTACCCACCAAACGTCACGGTCACTATCTCTCCGTCTCGTAGACACGAGCTGAGAAATTGCAAACGTCGAGCAATTGCTCAGAGATGAAAAGTGCCAGCACTGAAAGCTGTTGCTAGCCAGCACCCTTCCTTGGAAGTGCTTTTGTAGGCCTAAGAAGACTGGGGCTCTGGGCTTCTCTAGCCACCTAATCTTGTGCTCATCCTCTCGCGCACTCTAAAGAGAGCTCAGGTGAGAAATTGCAAACGTCGAGCAATTGCTCAGAGATGAAAAGTGCCAGCACTGAAAGCTCTTGCTAGCCAGCACCCTTCATTGGAAGCGTTTTCACAGGCGCAGTAACACTGGGGCTTTGCACTTCTCTACCCACCAAACGTCACGGTCCTTCTCTTTCCGTCTCGTAGACACGAGCTGAGAAATTGCAAACGTCGAGCAATTGCTCAGAGATGAAAAGTGCCAGCACTGGAAGCTGTTGCTAGCCAGCACCCTTCCTTGGAAGCGCTTTTGTAGGCCTAAGAACACTGGGGCTCTGGGCTTCTCTAGCCACCTCATCTTCTGCTCATCCTCTCGCGCACTCTAAAGAGAGCTCAGGTGAGAAATTGCAAACGTCGAGCAATTGCTCAGAGATGAAAAGTGCCAGCACTGAAAGCTGTTGCTAGCCAGCACCCTTCCTTGGAAGCGCTTTTGTAGGCCTAAGAACACTGGGGCTCTGGGCTTCTCTAGCCACCTCATCTTCTGCTCATCCTCTCGCGCACTCTAAAGAGAGCTCAGGGGAGAAATTGCAAACGTCGAGCAATTGCTCAGAGATGAAAAGTGCCAGCACTGAAAGCTGTTGCTAGCCAGCACCCTTCCTTGGAAGCGCTTTTGTAGGCCTAAGAACACTGGGGCTCTGGGCTTCTCTAGCCACCTCATCTTCTGCTCATCCTCTCGCGCACTCTAAAGAGAGCTCAGGTGAGAAATTGCAAACGTTGAGCAATTGCTCAGAGATGAAAAGTGCCAGCACTGAAAGCTGTTGCTAGCCAGCACCCTTCCTTGGAAGCGCTTTTGTAGGCCTAAGAACACTGGGGCTCTGGGCTTCTCTAGCCACCTCATCTTCTGCTCATCCTCTCGCGCACTCTAAAGAGAGCTCAGGTGAGAAATTGCAAACGTCGAGCAATTGCTCAGAGATGAAAAGTGCCAGCACTGAAAGCTGTTGCTAGCCAGCACCCTTCCTTGGAAGCGCTTTTGTAGGCCTAAGAACACTGGGGCTCTGGGCTTCTCTAGCCACCTAATCTTCTGCTCATCCTCTCGCGCACTCTAAAGAGAGCTCAGGTGAGAAATTGCAAACGTCGAGCAATTGCTCAGAGATGAAAAGTGCCAGCACTGAAAGCTGTTGCTAGCCAGCACCCTTCTTGGAAGCGCTTTCACAGGCGCAGTAACACTGGGGCTTTGCACTTCTCTACCCACCAAACGTCACGGTCCTTCTCTTTCCATCTCGTAGACACGAGCTGAGAAATTGCAAACGTCGAGCAATTGCTCAGAGATGTAAAGTGCCAGCACTGGAAGCTGTTGCTAGCCAGCACCCTTCCTTGGAAGCGCTTTTGTAGGCCTAAGAACACTGGGGCTCTGGGCTTCTTTAGCCACCTCATCTTCTGCTCATCCTCTCGCGCACTCTGAAGAGAGCTCAGGTGAGAAATTGCAAACGTCGATCAATTGCTCAGAGATGAAAAGTGCCAGCACTGAAAGCTGTTGCTAGCCAGCACCCTTCCTTGGAAGCCCTTTTGTAGGCCTAAGAACACTGGGGCTCTGGGCTTCTCTAGCCACCTCATCTTCTGCTCATCCTCTCGCGCACTCTAAAGAGAGCTCAGGTGAGAAATTGCAAACGTCGAGCAATTGCTCAGAGATGAAAAGTGCCAACACTGAAAGCTGTTGCTAGCCAGCACCCTTCCTTGGAAGCGCTTTCACAGGCGCAGCAACACTGGGGCTTTGCGCTTCTCTAGCCACCAAACGTCACGGTCCTTCTCTTTCCGTCTCCTAGACACGAGCTGAGAAATTGTAAACGTCGAGCAATTGCTCAGAGAGGAAAAGTGCCAGCACTGAAAGCTGTTGCTAGCCAGCACCCTTCCTTGGAAGCGCTTTTGGAGGCCTAAGAACACTGGGGCTCTGGGCTTCTCTAGCCACCTCATCTTCTGCTCATCCTCTCGCGCACTCTGAAGAGAGCTCAGGTGAGAAATTGCAAACGTCGAGCAATTGCTCAGAGATGAAAAGTGCCAGCACTGAAAGCTGTTGCTAGCCAGCACCCTTCCTTGGAAGCGCTTTCACAGGCGCAGTAACACTGGGGCTTTGCGCTTCTCTAACCACCAAACGTCACGGTCCTTCTCTTTCCGTCTCGTAGACACGAGCTGAGAAATTGCAAACGTCGAGCAATTGCTCAGAGATGAAAAGTGCCAGCACTGGAAGCTGTTGCTAGCCAGCACCCTTCCTTGGAAGCGCTTTTGTAGGCCTAAGAACACTGGGGCTCTGGGCTTCTCTAGCCACCTCATCTTCTGCTCATCCTCTCGCGCACTCTAAAGAGAGCTCAGGTGAGAAATTGCAAACGTCCAGCAATTGCTCAGAGATGAAAAGTGCCAACACTGAAAGCTGTTGCTAGCCAGCACCCTTCCTTGGAAGCGCTTTCACAGGCGCAGCAACACTGGGGCTTTGCGCTTCTCTACCCACCAAACGTCACGGTCCTTCTCTTTCCGTCTCCTAGACACGAGCTGAGAAATTGTAAACGTCGAGCAATTGCTCAGAGATGAAAAGTGCCAGCACTGGAAGCTGTTGCTAGCCAGCACCCTTCCTTGGAAGCGCTTTTGTAGGCCTAAGAACACTGGGGCTCTGGGCTTCTCTAGCCACCTCATCTTCTGCTCATCCTCTCGCGCACTCTAAAGAGAGCTCAGGTGAGAAATTGCAAACGTCCAGCAATTGCTCAGAGATGAAAAGTGCCAGCACTGAAAGCTGTTGCTAGCCAGCACCCTTCCTTGGAAGCGCTTTCACAGGCGCAGCAACACTGGGGCTTTGCGCTTCTCTACCCACCAAACGTCACGGTCCTTCTCTTTCCGTCTCCTAGACACGAGCTGAGAAATTGTAAACGTCGAGCAATTGCTCAGAGATGAAAAGTGCCAGCACTGAAAGCTGTTGCTAGCCAGCACCCTTCCTTGGAAGCGCTTTCACAGGCGCAGTAACACTGGGGCTTTGCGCTTCTCTACCCACCAAACGTCACGGTCACTATCTCTCCGTCTCGTAGACACGAGCTGAGAAATTGCAAACGTCGAGCAATTGCTCAGAGATGAAAAGTGCCAGCACTGAAAGCTGTTGCTAGCCAGCACCCTTCCTTGGAAGTGCTTTTGTAGGCCTAAGAACACTGGGGCTCTGGGCTTCTCTAGCCACCTAATCTTGTGCTCATCCTCTCGCGCACTCTAAAGAGAGCTCAGGTGAGAAATTGCAAACGTTGAGCAATTGCTCAGAGATGAAAAGTGCCAGCACTGAAAGCTCTTGCTAGCCAGCACCCTTCATTGGAAGCGTTTTCACAGGCGCAGTAACACTGGGGCTTTGCACTTCTCTACCCACCAAACGTCACGGTCCTTCTCTTTCCGTCTCGTAGACACGAGCTGAGAAATTGCAAACGTCGAGCAATTGCTCAGAGATGAAAAGTGCCAGCACTGGAAGCTGTTGCTAGCCAGCACCCTTCCTTGGAAGCGCTTTTGTAGGCCTAAGAACACTGGGGCTCTGGGCTTCTCTAGCCACCTCATCTTCTGCTCATCCTCTCGCGCACTCTAAAGAGAGCTCAGGTGAGAAATTGCAAACGTCGAGCAATTGCTCAGAGATGAAAAGTGCCAGCACTGAAAGCTGTTGCTAGCCAGCACCCTTCCTTGGAAGCGCTTTTGTAGGCCTAAGAACACTGGGGCTCTGGGCTTCTCTAGCCACCTCATCTTCTGCTCATCCTCTCGCGCACTCTAAAGAGAGCTCAGGTGAGAAATTGCAAACGTTGAGCAATTGCTCAGAGATGAAAAGTGCCAGCACTGAAAGCTGTTGCTAGCCAGCACCCTTCCTTGGAAGCGCTTTTGTAGGCCTAAGAACAGTGGGGCTCTAGGCTTCTCTAGCCACCTCATCTTCTGCTCATCCTCTCGCGCACTCTGAAGAGAGCTCAGGGGAGAAATTGCAAACGTCGAGCAATTGCTCAGAGATGAAAAGTGCCAGCACTGAAAGCTGTTGCTAGCCAGCACCCTTCCTTGGAAGCGCTTTCACAGGCGCAGTAACACTGGGGCTTTGCGCTTCTCTACCCACCAAACGTCACGGTCACTATCTCTCCGTCTCGTAGACACGAGCTGAGAAATTGTAAACGTTGAGCAATTGCTCAGAGATGAAAAGTGCCAGCACTGAAAGCTGTTGCTAGCCAGCACCCTTCCTTGGAAGCGCTTTTGTAGGCCTAAGAACACTGGGGCTCTGGGCTTCTCTAGCCACCTAATCTTCTGCTCATCCTCTCGCGCACTCTAAAGAGAGCTCAGGTGAGAAATTGCAAACGTCGAGCAATTGCTCAGAGATGAAAAGTGCCAGCACTGAAAGCTCTTGCTAGCCAGCACCCTTCCTTGGAAGCGTTTTCACAGGCGCAGTAACACTGGGGCTTTGCACTTCTCTACCCACCAAACGTCACGGTCATTCTCTTTCCGTCTCGTAGACACGAGCTGAGAAATTGCAAACGTCGAGCAATTGCTCAGAGATGAAAAGTGCCAGCACTGGAAGCTGTTGCTAGCCAGCACCCTTCCTTGGAAGCGCTTTTGGAGGCCTAAGAACACTGGGGCTCTGGGCTTCTCTAGCCACCTCTTCTTCTGCTCATCCTCTCGCGCACTCTAAAGAGAGCTCAGGTGACAAATTGCAAACGTCGAGCAATTGCTCAGAGATGAAAAGTGCCAGCACTGAAAGCTGTTGCTAGCCAGCACCCTTCCTTGGAAGCGCTTTCACAGGCGCAGTAACACTGGGGCTTTGCGCTTCCCTATCCACCAAACGTCACGGTCCTTCTCTTTCCATCTCGTAGACACGAGCTGAGAAATTGCAAACGTCGAGCAATTGCTCAGAGATGAAAAGTGCCAGCACTGAAAGCTCTTGCTAGCCAGCACCCTTCCTTGGAAGCGCTTTTGTAGGCCTAAGAACACTGGGGCTCTGGGCTTCTCTAGCCACCTAATCTTCTGCTCATCCTCTCGCGCACTCTAAAGAGAGCTCAGGTGAGAAATTGCAAACGTCGATCAATTGCTCAGAGATGAAAAGTGCCAGCACTGAAAGCTGTTGCTAGCCAGCACCCTTCCTTGGAAGCGCTTTTGTAGGCCTAAGAACACTGGGGCTCTGGGCTTCTCTAGCCACCTCATCTTCTGCTCATCCTCTCGCGCACTCTAAAGAGAGCTCAGGTGAGAAATTGCAAACGTCCAGCAATTGCTCAGAGATGAAAAGTGCCAACACTGAAAGCTGTTGCTAGCCAGCACCCTTCCTTGGAAGCGCTTTCACAGGCGCAGCAACACTGGGGCTTTGCGCTTCTCTACCCACCAAACGTCACGGTCCTTCTCTTTCCGTCTCGTAGACACGAGCTGAGAAATTGTAAACGTCGATCAATTGCTCAGAGAGGAAAAGTGCCAGCACTGAAAGCTGTTGCTAGCCAGCACCCTTCCTTGGAAGCGCTTTTGGAGGCCTAAGAACACTGGGGCTCTGGGCTTCTCTAGCCACCTCATCTTCTGCTCATCCTCTCGCGCACTCTAAAGAGAGCTCAGGTGAGAAATTGCAAACGTCCAGCAATTGCTCAGAGATGAAAAGTGCCAGCACTGAAAGCTGTTGCTAGCCAGCACCCTTCCTTGGAAGCGCTTTCACAGGCGCAGTAACACTGGGGCTTTGCGCTTCTCTACCCACCAAACGTCACGGTCACTATCTCTCCGTCTCGTAGACACGAGCTGAGAAATTGCAAACGTCGATCAATTGCTCAGAGATGAAAAGTGCCAGCACTGGAAGCTGTTGCTAGCCAGCACCCTTCCTTGGAAGCGCTTTTGTAGGCCTAAGAAGACTGGGGCTCTGGGCTTCTCTAGCCACCTCATCTTCTGCTCATCCTCTCGCGCACTCTAAAGAGAGCTCAGGTGAGAAATTGCAAACGTCGAGCAATTGCTCAGAGATGAAAAGTGCCAGCACTGAAAGCTGTTGCTAGCCAGCACCCTTCCTTGGAAGCGCTTTTGTAGGCCTAAGAACACTGGGGCTCTGGGCTTCTCTAGCCACCTCATCTTCTGCTCATCCTCTCGCGCACTCTAAAGAGAGCTCAGGTGAGAAATTGCAAACGTCGAGCAATTGCTCAGAGATGAAAAGTGCCAGCACTGAAAGCTGTTGCTAGCCAGCACCCTTCCTTGGAAGCGCTTTTGTAGGCCTAAGAACACTGGGGCTCTGGGCTTCTCGAGCCACCTCATCTTCTGCTCATCCTCTCGCGCACTCTAAAGAGAGCTCAGGTGAGAAATTGCAAACGTCCAGCAATTGCTCAGAGATGAAAAGTGCCAGCACTGAAAGCTCTTGCTAGCCAGCACCCTTCCTTGGAAGCGCTTTCACAGGCGCAGTAACACTGGGGCTTTGCGCTTCTCTACCCACCAAACGTCACGGTCATTCTCTTTCCGTCTCCTAGACACGAGCTGAGAAATTGCAAACGTCGATCAATTGCTCAGAGATGAAAAGTGCCAGCACTGGAAGCTGTTGCTAGCCAGCACCCTTCCTTGGAAGCGCTTTTGTAGGCCTAAGAACACTGGGGCTCTGGGCTTCTTTAGCCACCTCATCTTCTGCTCATCCTCTCGCGCACTCTGAAGAGAGCTCAGGTGAGAAATTGCAAACGTCGAGCAATTGCTCAGAGATGAAAAGTGCCAGCACTGAAAGCTGTTGCTAGCCAGCACCCTTCCTTGGAAGCGCTTTTGTAGGCCTAAGAAGACTGGGGCTCTGGGCTTCTCTAGCCACCTCATCTTCTGCTCATCCTCTCGCGCACTCTAAAGAGAGCTCAGGTGAGAAATTGCAAACGTCCAGCAATTGCTCAGAGATGAAAAGTGCCAGCACTGAAAGCTCTTGCTAGCCAGCACCCTTCCTTGGAAGCGCTTTCACAGGCGCAGCAACACTGGGGCTTTGCGCTTCTCTACCCACCAAACGTCACGATCCTTCTCTTTCCGTCTCGTAGACACGAGCTGAGAAATTGCAAACGTCGATCAATTGCTCAGAGATGAAAAGTGCCAGCACTGAAAGCTGTTGCTAGCCAGCACCCTTCCTTGGAAGCGCTTTTGTAGGCCTAAGAACACTGGGGCTCTAGGCTTCTTTAGCCACCTAATCTTCTGCTCATCCTCTCGCGCACTCTGAAGAGAGCTCAGGTGAGAAATTGCAAACGTCGAGCAATTGCTCAGAGATGAAAAGTGCCAGCACTGAAAGCTCTTGCTAGCCAGCACCCTTCCTTGGAAGCGTTTTCTCAGGCGCAGCAACACTGGGGCTTTGCGCTTCTCTAGCCACCAAACGTCACGGTCACTATCTCTCCGTCTCGTAGACACGAGCTGAGAAATTGCAAACGTCGAGCAATTGTTCAGAGAGGAAAAGTGCCAGCACTGAAAGCTGTTGCTAGCCAGCACCCTTCCTTGGAAGCGCTTTTGTAGGCCTAAGAACACTGGGGCTCTGGGCTTCTCTAGCCACCTCATTTCTGCTCATCCTCTCGCGCACTCTAAAGAGAGCTCAGGTGAGAAATTGCAAACGTCCAGCAATTGCTCAGAGATGAAAAGTGCCAGCACTGAAAGCTCTTGCTAGCCAGCACCCTTCCTTGGAAGCGCTTTCACAGGCGCAGCAACACTGGGGCTTTGCGCTTCTCTACCCACCAAACGTCACGGTCACTATCTCTCCGTCTCGTAGACACGAGCTGAGAAATTGCAAACGTCGAGCAATTGCTCAGAGATGAAAAGTGCCAGCACTGAAAGCTGTTGCTAGCCAGCACCCTTCCTTGGAAGCGCTTTTGTAGGCCTAAGAACACTGGGGCTCTGGGCTTCTCTAGCCACCTCATCTTCTGCTCATCCTCTCGCGCACTCTAAAGAGAGCTCAGGTGAGAAATTGCAAACGTTGAGCAATTGCTCAGAGATGAAAAGTGCCAGCACTGAAAGCTGTTGCTAGCCAGCACCCTTCCTTGGAAGCGCTTTTGTAGGCCTAAGAACACTGGGGCTCTGGGCTTCTCTAGCCACCTCATCTTCTGCTCATCCTCTCGCGCACTCTAAAGAGAGCTCAGGTGAGAAATTGCAAACGTTGAGCAATTGCTCAGAGATGAAAAGTGCCAGCACTGAAAGCTGTTGCTAGCCAGCACCCTTCCTTGGAAGCGCTTTTGTAGGCCTAAGAAGACTGGGGCTCTGGGCTTCTCTAGCCACCTCATCTTCTGCTCATCCTCTCGCGCACTCTAAAGAGAGCTCAGGTGAGAAATTGCAAACGTCGAGCAATTGCTCAGAGATGAAAAGTGCCAGCACTGAAAGCTGTTGCTAGCCAGCACCCTTCTTGGAAGCGCTTTCACAGGCGCAGTAACACTGGGGCTTTGCACTTCTCTACCCACCAAACGTCACGGTCCTTCTCTTTCCATCTCGTAGACACGAGCTGAGAAATTGCAAACGTCGAGCAATTGCTCAGAGATGAAAAGTGCCAGCACTGAAAGCTGTTGCTAGCCAGCACCCTTCCTTGGAAGCGCTTTTGTAGGCCTAAGAACACTGGGGCTCTGGGCTTCTTTAGCCACCTCATCTTCTGCTCATCCTCTCGCGCACTCTGAAGAGAGCTCAGGTGAGAAATTGCAAACGTCGATCAATTGCTCAGAGATGAAAAGTGCCAGCACTGAAAGCTGTTGCTAGCCAGCACCCTTCCTTGGAAGCGCTTTTGTAGGCCTAAGAACACTGGGGCTCTGGGCTTCTCTAGCCACCTCATCTTCTGCTCATCCTCTCGCGCACTCTAAAGAGAGCTCAGGTGAGAAATTGCAAACGTCCAGCAATTGCTCAGAGATGAAAAGTGCCAACACTGAAAGCTGTTGCTAGCCAGCACCCTTCCTTGGAAGCGCTTTCACAGGCGCAGCAACACTGGGGCTTTGCGCTTCTCTACCCACCAAACGTCACGGTCCTTCTCTTTCCGTCTCCTAGACACGAGCTGAGAAATTGTAAACGTCGAGCAATTGCTCAGAGAGGAAAAGTGCCAGCACTGAAAGCTGTTGCTAGCCAGCACCCTTCCTTGGAAGCGCTTTTGGAGGCCTAAGAACACTGGGGCTCTGGGCTTCTCTAGCCACCTCATCTTCTGCTCATCCTCTCGCGCACTCTGAAGAGAGCTCAGGGGAGAAATTGAAAACGTCGAGCAATTGCTCAGAGATGAAAAGTGCCAGCACTGAAAGCTGTTGCTAGCCAGCACCCTTCCTTGGAAGCGCTTTCACAGGCGCAGTAACACTGGGGCTTTGCGCTTCTCTAACCACCAAACGTCACGGTCACTATCTCTCCGTCTCGTAGACACGAGCTGAGAAATTGCAAACGTCGAGCAATTGCTCAGAGATGAAAAGTGCCAGCACTGAAAGCTGTTGCTAGCCAGCCCCCTTCCTTGGAAGCGCTTTTGTAGGCCTAAGAACACTGGGGCTCTAGGCTTCTCTAGCCACCTAATCTTCTGCTCATCCTCTCGCGCACTCTAAAGAGAGCTCAGGTGAGAAATTGCAAACGTCCAGCAATTGCTCAGAGATGAAAAGTGCCAGCACTGAAAGCTCTTGCTAGCCAGCACCCTTCCTTGGAAGCGTTTTCACAGGCGCAGTAACACTGGGGCTTTGCACTTCTCTACCCACCAAACGTCACGGTCATTCTCTTTCCGTCTCGTAGACACGAGCTGAGAAATTGCAAACGTCGAGCAATTGCTCAGAGATGAAAAGTGCCAGCACTGGAAGCTGTTGCTAGCCAGCACCCTTCCTTGGAAGCGCTTTTGTAGGCCTAAGAACACTGGGGCTCTGGGCTTCTCTAGCCACCTCATCTTCTGCTCATCCTCTCGCGCACTCTAAAGAGAGCTCAGGTGAGAAATTGCAAACGTCCAGCAATTGCTCAGAGATGAAAAGTGCCAGCACTGAAAGCTGTTGCTAGCCAGCACCCTTCCTTGGAAGCGCTTACACAGGCGCAGTAACACTGGGGCTTTGCGCTTCTCTACCCACCAAACGTCACGGTCCTTCTCTTTCCATCTCGTAGACACGAGCTGAGAAATTGCAAACGTCGAGCAATTGCTCAGAGATGAAAAGTGCCAGCACTGAAAGCTGTTGCTAGCCAGCACCCTTCCTTGGAAGCGCTTTTGTAGGCCTAAGAACACTGGGGCTCTGGGCTTCTCTAGCCACCTCATCTTCTGCTCATCCTCTCGCGCACTCTAAAGAGAGCTCAGGTGAGAAATTGCAAACGTCGAGCAATTGCTCAGAGATGAAAAGTGCCAGCACTGAAAGCTGTTGCTAGCCAGCACCCTTCCTTGGAAGCGCTTTTGTAGGCCTAAGAACAGTGGGGCTCTGGGCTTCTCTAGCCACCTCATCTTCTGCTCATCCTCTCGCGCACTCTAAAGAGAGCTCAGGTGAGAAATTGCAAACGTCCAGCAATTGCTCAGAGATGAAAAGTGCCAGCACTGAAAGCTGTTGCTAGCCAGCACCCTTCCTTGGAAGCGCTTTCACAGGCGCAGTAACACTGGGGCTTTGCGCTTCTCTACCCACCAAACGTCACGGTCACTATCTCTCCGTCTCGTAGACACGAGCTGAGAAATTGCAAACGTCGAGCAATTGCTCAGAGATGAAAAGTGCCAGCACTGAAAGCTGTTGCTAGCCAGCACCCTTCCTTGGAAGTGCTTTTGTAGGCCTAAGAAGACTGGGGCTCTGGGCTTCTCTAGCCACCTAATCTTGTGCTCATCCTCTCGCGCACTCTAAAGAGAGCTCAGGTGAGAAATTGCAAACGTCGAGCAATTGCTCAGAGATGAAAAGTGCCAGCACTGAAAGCTCTTGCTAGCCAGCACCCTTCATTGGAAGCGTTTTCACAGGCGCAGTAACACTGGGGCTTTGCACTTCTCTACCCACCAAACGTCACGGTCCTTCTCTTTCCGTCTCGTAGACACGAGCTGAGAAATTGCAAACGTCGAGCAATTGCTCAGAGATGAAAAGTGCCAGCACTGGAAGCTGTTGCTAGCCAGCACCCTTCCTTGGAAGCGCTTTTGTAGGCCTAAGAACACTGGGGCTCTGGGCTTCTCTAGCCACCTCATCTTCTGCTCATCCTCTCGCGCACTCTAAAGAGAGCTCAGGTGAGAAATTGCAAACGTCGAGCAATTGCTCAGAGATGAAAAGTGCCAGCACTGAAAGCTGTTGCTAGCCAGCACCCTTCCTTGGAAGCGCTTTTGTAGGCCTAAGAACACTGGGGCTCTGGGCTTCTCTAGCCACCTCATCTTCTGCTCATCCTCTCGCGCACTCTAAAGAGAGCTCAGGGGAGAAATTGCAAACGTCGAGCAATTGCTCAGAGATGAAAAGTGCCAGCACTGAAAGCTGTTGCTAGCCAGCACCCTTCCTTGGAAGCGCTTTTGTAGGCCTAAGAACACTGGGGCTCTGGGCTTCTCTAGCCACCTCATCTTCTGCTCATCCTCTCGCGCACTCTAAAGAGAGCTCAGGTGAGAAATTGCAAACGTTGAGCAATTGCTCAGAGATGAAAAGTGCCAGCACTGAAAGCTGTTGCTAGCCAGCACCCTTCCTTGGAAGCGCTTTTGTAGGCCTAAGAACACTGGGGCTCTGGGCTTCTCTAGCCACCTCATCTTCTGCTCATCCTCTCGCGCACTCTAAAGAGAGCTCAGGTGAGAAATTGCAAACGTCGAGCAATTGCTCAGAGATGAAAAGTGCCAGCACTGAAAGCTGTTGCTAGCCAGCACCCTTCCTTGGAAGCGCTTTTGTAGGCCTAAGAACACTGGGGCTCTGGGCTTCTCTAGCCACCTAATCTTCTGCTCATCCTCTCGCGCACTCTAAAGAGAGCTCAGGTGAGAAATTGCAAACGTCGAGCAATTGCTCAGAGATGAAAAGTGCCAGCACTGAAAGCTGTTGCTAGCCAGCACCCTTCTTGGAAGCGCTTTCACAGGCGCAGTAACACTGGGGCTTTGCACTTCTCTACCCACCAAACGTCACGGTCCTTCTCTTTCCATCTCGTAGACACGAGCTGAGAAATTGCAAACGTCGAGCAATTGCTCAGAGATGTAAAGTGCCAGCACTGGAAGCTGTTGCTAGCCAGCACCCTTCCTTGGAAGCGCTTTTGTAGGCCTAAGAACACTGGGGCTCTGGGCTTCTTTAGCCACCTCATCTTCTGCTCATCCTCTCGCGCACTCTGAAGAGAGCTCAGGTGAGAAATTGCAAACGTCGATCAATTGCTCAGAGATGAAAAGTGCCAGCACTGAAAGCTGTTGCTAGCCAGCACCCTTCCTTGGAAGCGCTTTTGTAGGCCTAAGAACACTGGGGCTCTGGGCTTCTCTAGCCACCTCATCTTCTGCTCATCCTCTCGCGCACTCTAAAGAGAGCTCAGGTGAGAAATTGCAAACGTCGAGCAATTGCTCAGAGATGAAAAGTGCCAACACTGAAAGCTGTTGCTAGCCAGCACCCTTCCTTGGAAGCGCTTTCACAGGCGCAGCAACACTGGGGCTTTGCGCTTCTCTAGCCACCAAACGTCACGGTCCTTCTCTTTCCGTCTCCTAGACACGAGCTGAGAAATTGTAAACGTCGAGCAATTGCTCAGAGAGGAAAAGTGCCAGCACTGAAAGCTGTTGCTAGCCAGCACCCTTCCTTGGAAGCGCTTTTGGAGGCCTAAGAACACTGGGGCTCTGGGCTTCTCTAGCCACCTCATCTTCTGCTCATCCTCTCGCGCACTCTGAAGAGAGCTCAGGTGAGAAATTGCAAACGTCGAGCAATTGCTCAGAGATGAAAAGTGCCAGCACTGAAAGCTGTTGCTAGCCAGCACCCTTCCTTGGAAGCGCTTTCACAGGCGCAGTAACACTGGGGCTTTGCGCTTCTCTAACCACCAAACGTCACGGTCCTTCTCTTTCCGTCTCGTAGACACGAGCTGAGAAATTGCAAACGTCGAGCAATTGCTCAGAGATGAAAAGTGCCAGCACTGGAAGCTGTTGCTAGCCAGCACCCTTCCTTGGAAGCGCTTTTGTAGGCCTAAGAACACTGGGGCTCTGGGCTTCTCTAGCCACCTCATCTTCTGCTCATCCTCTCGCGCACTCTAAAGAGAGCTCAGGTGAGAAATTGCAAACGTCCAGCAATTGCTCAGAGATGAAAAGTGCCAACACTGAAAGCTGTTGCTAGCCAGCACCCTTCCTTGGAAGCGCTTTCACAGGCGCAGCAACACTGGGGCTTTGCGCTTCTCTACCCACCAAACGTCACGGTCCTTCTCTTTCCGTCTCCTAGACACGAGCTGAGAAATTGTAAACGTCGAGCAATTGCTCAGAGATGAAAAGTGCCAGCACTGGAAGCTGTTGCTAGCCAGCACCCTTCCTTGGAAGCGCTTTTGTAGGCCTAAGAACACTGGGGCTCTGGGCTTCTCTAGCCACCTCATCTTCTGCTCATCCTCTCGCGCACTCTAAAGAGAGCTCAGGTGAGAAATTGCAAACGTCCAGCAATTGCTCAGAGATGAAAAGTGCCAGCACTGAAAGCTGTTGCTAGCCAGCACCCTTCCTTGGAAGCGCTTTCACAGGCGCAGCAACACTGGGGCTTTGCGCTTCTCTACCCACCAAACGTCACGGTCCTTCTCTTTCCGTCTCCTAGACACGAGCTGAGAAATTGTAAACGTCGAGCAATTGCTCAGAGATGAAAAGTGCCAGCACTGAAAGCTGTTGCTAGCCAGCACCCTTCCTTGGAAGCGCTTTCACAGGCGCAGTAACACTGGGGCTTTGCGCTTCTCTACCCACCAAACGTCACGGTCACTATCTCTCCGTCTCGTAGACACGAGCTGAGAAATTGCAAACGTCGAGCAATTGCTCAGAGATGAAAAGTGCCAGCACTGAAAGCTGTTGCTAGCCAGCACCCTTCCTTGGAAGTGCTTTTGTAGGCCTAAGAACACTGGGGCTCTGGGCTTCTCTAGCCACCTAATCTTGTGCTCATCCTCTCGCGCACTCTAAAGAGAGCTCAGGTGAGAAATTGCAAACGTTGAGCAATTGCTCAGAGATGAAAAGTGCCAGCACTGAAAGCTCTTGCTAGCCAGCACCCTTCATTGGAAGCGTTTTCACAGGCGCAGTAACACTGGGGCTTTGCACTTCTCTACCCACCAAACGTCACGGTCCTTCTCTTTCCGTCTCGTAGACACGAGCTGAGAAATTGCAAACGTCGAGCAATTGCTCAGAGATGAAAAGTGCCAGCACTGGAAGCTGTTGCTAGCCAGCACCCTTCCTTGGAAGCGCTTTTGTAGGCCTAAGAACACTGGGGCTCTGGGCTTCTCTAGCCACCTCATCTTCTGCTCATCCTCTCGCGCACTCTAAAGAGAGCTCAGGTGAGAAATTGCAAACGTCGAGCAATTGCTCAGAGATGAAAAGTGCCAGCACTGAAAGCTGTTGCTAGCCAGCACCCTTCCTTGGAAGCGCTTTTGTAGGCCTAAGAACACTGGGGCTCTGGGCTTCTCTAGCCACCTCATCTTCTGCTCATCCTCTCGCGCACTCTAAAGAGAGCTCAGGTGAGAAATTGCAAACGTCGAGCAATTGCTCAGAGATGAAAAGTGCCAGCACTGAAAGCTGTTGCTAGCCAGCACCCTTCCTTGGAAGCGCTTTTGTAGGCCTTAGAACACTGGGGCTCTGGGCTTCTCTAGCCACCTCATCTTCTGCTCATCCTCTCGCGCACTCTAAAGAGAGCTCAGGTGAGAAATTGCAAACGTTGAGCAATTGCTCAGAGATGAAAAGTGCCAGCACTGAAAGCTCTTGCTAGCCAGCACCCTTCCTTGGAAGCGCTTTCACAGGCGCAGCAACACTGGGGCTTTGCGCTTCTCTACCCACCAAACGTCACGGTCCTTCTCTTTCCGTCTCGTAGACACAAGCTGAGAAATTGTAAACGTCGAGCAATTGCTCAGAGATGAAAAGTGCCAGCACTGGAAGCTGTTGCTAGCCAGCACCCTTCCTTGGAAGCGCTTTTGTAGGCCTAAGAACACTGGGGCTCTAGGCTTCTTTAGCCACCTCATCTTCTGCTCATCCTCTCGCGCACTCTGAAGAGAGCTCAGGGGAGAAATTGCAAACGTCGAGCAATTGCTCAGAGATGAAAAGTGCCAGCACTGAAAGCTGTTGCTAGCCAGCACCCTTCCTTGGAAGCGCTTTTGTAGGCCTAAGAAGACTGGGGCTCTGGGCTTCTCTAGCCACCTCATCTTCTGCTCATCCTCTCGCGCACTCTAAAGAGAGCTCAGGTGAGAAATTGCAAACGTCGAGCAATTGCTCAGAGATGAAAAGTGCCAGCACTGAAAGCTGTTGCTAGCCAGCACCCTTCCTTGGAAGCGCTTTTGTAGGCCTAAGAACACTGGGGCTCTGGGCTTCTCTAGCCACCTCATCTTCTGCTCATCCTCTCGCGCACTCTAAAGAGAGCTCAGGTGAGAAATTGCAAACGTTGAGCAATTGCTCAGAGATGAAAAGTGCCAGCACTGAAAGCTGTTGCTAGCCAGCACCCTTCCTTGGAAGCGCTTTCACAGGCGCAGCAACACTGGGGCTTTGCGCTTCTCTACCCACCAAACGTCACGGTCATTCTCTTTCCGTCTCCTAGACACGAGCTGAGAAATTGTAAACGTCGAGCAATTGCTCAGAGATGAAAAGTGCCAGCACTGGAAGCTGTTGCTAGCCAGCACCCTTCCTTGGAAGCGCTTTTGTAGGCCTAAGAACACTAGGGCTCTAGGCTTCTTTAGCCACCTCATCTTCTGCTCATCCTCTCGCGCACTCTGAAGAGAGCTCAGGGGAGAAATTGCAAACGTCGAGCAATTGCTCAGAGATGAAAAGTGCCAGCACTGAAAGCTGTTGCTAGCCAGCACCCTTCCTTGGAAGCGCTTTCACAGCGCAGTAACACTGGGGCTTTGCGCTTCTCTAGCCACCAAACGTCACGGTCACTATCTCTCCGTCTCGTAGACACGAGCTGAGAAATTGCAAACGTCGAGCAATTGCTCAGAGAGGAAATGTGCCAGCACTGAAAGCTGTTGCTAGCCAGCACCCTTCCTTGGAAACGCTTTCACAGGCGCAGTAACACTGGGGCTTTGCGCTTCTCTACCCACCAAACGTCACGGCCCTTCTCTTTCCGTCTCGTAGACACGAGCTGAGAAATTGCAAACGTCGAGCAATTGCTCAGAGATGAAAAGTGCCAGCACTGGAAGCTGTTGCTAGCCAGCACCCTTCCTTGGAAGCGCTTTTGTAGGCCTAAGAACAGTGGGGCTCTGGGCTTCTCTAGCCACCTCATCTTCTGCTCATCCTCTCGCGCACTCTAAAGAGAGCTGAGGTGAGAAATTGCAAACGTCGAGCAATTGCTCAGAGATGAAAAGTGCCAGCACTGAAAGCTCTTGCTAGCCAGCACCCTTCCTTGGAAGCGCTTTTGTAGGCCTAAGAACACTGGGGCTCTGGGCTTCTCTAGGCACCTCATCTTCTGCTCATCCTCTCGCGCACTCTAAAGAGAGCTCAGGTGACAAATTGCAAACGTCGAGCAATTGCTCAGAGATGAAAAGTGCCAGCACTGAAAGCTGTTGCTAGCCAGCACCCTTCCTTGGAAGCGCTTTTGTAGGCCTAAGAACACTGGGGCTCTGGGCTTCTCTAGCCACCTAATCTTCTGCTCATCCTCTCGCGCACTCTAAAGAGAGCTCAGGTGAGAAATTGCAAACGTCGAGCAATTGCTCAGAGATGAAAAGTGCCAGCACTGAAAGCTGTTGCTAGCCAGCACCCTTCCTTGGAAGCGCTTTCACAGCGCGGTAACACTGGGGCTTTGCGCTTCTCTAGCCACCAAACGTCACGGTCCTTCTCTTTCCGTCTCGTAGACACGAGCTGAGAAATTGCAAACGTCGAGCAATTGCTCAGAGATGAAAAGTGCCAGCACTGAAAGCTGTTGCTAGCCAGCACCCTTCCTTGGAAGCGCTTTTGTAGGCCTAAGAACACTGGGGCTCTGGGCTTCTCTAGCCACCTCATCTTCTGCTCATCCTCTCGCGCACTCTAAAGAGAGCTCAGGTGAGAAATTGCAAACGTCGAGCAATTGCTCAGAGATGAAAAGTGCCAGCACTGAAAGCTGTTGCTAGCCAGCACCCTTCCTTGGAAGCGCTTTTGTAGGACTAAAAACACTGGGGCTCTGGGCTTCTCTAGCCACCTCATCTTCTGCTCATCCTCTCGCGCACTCTAAAGAGAGCTCAGGTGAGAAATTGCAAACGTCGAGCAATTGCTCAGAGATGAAAAGTGCCAGCACTGAAAGCTGTTGCTAGCCAGCACCCTTCCTTGGAAGCGCTTTTGTAGGCCTAAGAACACTGGGGCTCTGGGCTTCTCTAGCCACCTAATCTTGTGCTCATCCTCTCGCGCACTCTAAAGAGAGCTCAGGTGAGAAATTGCAAACATCGAGCAATTGCTCAGAGATGAAAAGTGCCAGCACTGAAAGCTGTTGCTAGCCAGCACCCTTCCTTGGAAGCGCTTTTGTAGCCCTTAGAACACTGGGGCTCTGGGCTTCTCTAGCCACCTCATCTTCTGCTCATCCTCTCGCGCACTCTAAAGAGAGCTCAGGTGAGAAATTGCAAACGTCCAGCAATTGCTCAGAGATGAAAAGTGCCAGCACTGAAAGCTGTTGCTAGCCATCACCCTTCCTTGGAAGCGCTTTCACAGGCGCTGTAACACTGGGGCTTTGCGCTTCTCTACCCACCAAACGTCACGGTCACTATCTCTCCGTCTCGTAGACACGAGCTGAGAAATTGCAAACGTCGATCAATTGCTCAGAGATGAAAAGTGCCAGCACTGGAAGCTGTTGCTAGCCAGCACCCTTCCTTGGAAGTGCTTTTGTAGGCCTAAGAACACTGGGGCTCTGGGCTTCTCTAGCCACCTCATCTTCTGCTCATCCTCTCGTGCACTCTAAAGAGAGCTCAGGTGAGAAATTGCAAACGTCGAGCAATTGCTCAGAGATGAAAAGTGCCAGCACTGAAAGCTGTTGCTAGCCAGCACCATTCCTTGGAAGCGCTTTTGTAGGCCTAAGAACACTGGGGCTGTGGGCTTCTCTAGCCACCTAATCTTCTGCTCATCCTCTCGCGCACTCTAAAGAGAGCTCAGGTGAGAAATTGCAAACGTCGAGCAATTGCTCAGAGATGAAAAGTGCCAGCACTGAAAGCTGTTGCTAGCCAGCACCCTTCCTTGGAAGCGTTTTCACAGGCGCAGTAACACTGGGGCTTTGCGCTTCTCTAGCCACCAAACGTCACGGTCCTTCTCTTTCCGTCTCGTAGACACGAGCTGAGAAATTGCAAACGTCGAGCAATTGCTCCGAGATGAAAAGTGCCAGCACTGAAAGCTGTTGCTAGCCAGCACCCTTCCTTGGAAGCGCTTTTGTAGGCCTAAGAACACTGGGGCTCTGGGCTTCTCTAGCCACCTAATCTTGTGCTCATCCTCTCGCGCACTCTAAAGAGAGCTCAGGTGAGAAATTGCAAACGTCGAGCAATTGCTCAGAGATGAAAAGTGCCAGCACTGAAAGCTGTTGCTAGCCAGCACCCTTCCTTGGAAGCGCTTTTGTAGGCCTAAGAACACTGGGGCTGTGGGCTTCTCTAGCCACCTAAACTTCTGCTCATCCTCTCGCGCACTCTAAAGAGAGCTCAGGTGAGAAATTGCAAACGTCGAGCAATTGCTCAGAGATGAAAAGTGCCAGCACTGAAAGCTGTTGCTAGCCAGCACCCTTCCTTGGAAGCGCTTTTGTAGGCCTAAGAACACTGGGGCTCTGGGCTTCTCTAGCCACCTAATCTTCTGCTCATCCTCTCGCGCACTCTAAAGAGAGCTCAGGGGAGAAATTGCAAACGTCGAGCAATTGCTCAGAGATGAAAAGTGCCAGCACTGAAAGCTGTTGCTAGCCAGCACCCTTCCTTGGAAGCGCTTTCACAGGCGCAGCAACACTGGGGCTTTGCGCTTCTCTACCCACCAAACGTCACGGTCCTTCTCTTTCCGTCTCGTAGACACGAGCTGAGAAATTGCAAACGTCGAGCAATTGCTCAGAGATGAAAAGTGCCAGCACTGAAAGCTGTTGCTAGCCAGCACCCTTCCTTGGAAGCGCTTTTGTAGGCCTAAGAACACTGGGGCTCTAGGCTTCTTTAGCCACCTCATCTTCTGCTCATCCTCTCGCGCACTCTGAAGAGAGCTCAGGTGAGAAATTGCAAACGTCGAGCAATTGCTCAGAGATGAAAAGTGCCAGCACTGAAAGCTGTTGCTAGCCAGCACCCTTCCTTGGAAGCGCTTTCACAGGCGCAGCAACACTGGGGCTTTGCGCTTCTCTAGCCACCAAACGTCACGGTCCTTCTCTTTCCGTCTCGTAGACACGAGCTGAGAAATTGCAAACGTCGAGCAATTGCTCAGAGATGAAAAGTGCCAGCACTGGAAGCTGTTGCTAGCCAGCACCCTTCCTTGGAAGCGCTTTTGTAGGCCTAAGAAGACTGGGGCTCTGGGCTTCTCTAGCCACCTAATCTTCTGCTCATCCTCTCGCGCACTCTAAAGAGAGCTCAGGTGAGAAATTGCAAACATCGAGCAATTGCTCAGAGATGAAAAGTGCCAGCACTGAAAGCTGTTGCTAGCCAGCACCCTTCCTTGGAAGCGCTTTTGTAGCCCTTAGAACACTGGGGCTCTGGGCTTCTCTAGCCACCTCATCTTCTGCTCATCCTCTCGCGCACTCTAAAGAGAGCTGAGGTGAGAAATTGCAAACGTCGATCAATTGCTCAGAGATGAAAAGTGCCAGCACTGAAAGCTGTTGCTAGCCAGCACCCTTCCTTGGAAGCGCTTTCACAGGTGCAACAACACTGGGGCTTTGCGCTTCTCTAGCCACCAAACGTCACGGTCCTTCTCTTTCCGTCTCGTAGACACGAGCTGAGAAATTGCAAACGTCGAGCAATTGCTCAGAGATGAAAAGTGCCAGCACTGAAAGCTCTTGCTAGCCAGCACCCTTCCTTGGAAGCGCTTTTGTAGTCCTAAGAACACTGGGGCTCTGGGCTTCTCTAGCCACCTAATCTTCTGCTCATCCTCTCGCGCACTCTAAAGAGAGCTCAGGTGAGAAATTGCAAACATCGAGCAATTGCTCAGAGATGAAAAGTGCCAGCACTGAAAGCTGTTGCTAGCCAGCACCCTTCCTTGGAAGCGCTTTTGTAGCCCTTAGAACAGTGGGGCTCTGGGCTTCTCTAGCCACCTCATCTTCTGCTCATCCTCTCGCGCACTCTAAAGAGAGCTCAGGTGAGAAATTGCAAACGTCCAGCAATTGCTCAGAGATGAAAAGTGCCAGCACTGAAAGCTGTTGCTAGCCATCACCCTTCCTTGGAAGCGCTTTCACAGGCGCTGTAACACTGGGGCTTTGCGCTTCTCTACCCACCAAACGTCACGGTCACTATCTCTCCGTCTCCTAGACACGAGCTGAGAAATTGCAAACGTCGATCAATTGCTCAGAGATGAAAAGTGCCAGCACTGGAAGCTGTTGCTAGCCAGCACCCTTCCTTGGAAGTGCTTTTGTAGGCCTAAGAACACTGGGGCTCTGGGCTTCTCTAGCCACCTCATCTTCTGCTCATCCTCTCGTGCACTCTAAAGAGAGCTCAGGTGAGAAATTGCAAACGTCGAGCAATTGCTCAGAGAGGAAAAGTGCCAGCACTGAAAGCTGTTGCTAGCCAGCACCATTCCTTGGAAGCGCTTTTGTAGGCCTAAGAACACTGGGGCTCTGGGCTTCTCTAGCCACCTAATCTTCTGCTCATCCTCTCGCGCACTCTAAAGAGAGCTCAGGTGAGAAATTGCAAACGTCGAGCAATTGCTCAGAGATGAAAAGTGCCAGCACTGAAAGCTCTTGCTAGCCAGCACCCTTCCTTGGAAGCGTTTTCACAGGCGCAGTAACACTGGGGCTTTGCGCTTCTCTACCCACCAAACGTCACGGTCCTTCTCTTTCCGTCTCGTAGACACGAGCTGAGAAATTGCAAACGTCGAGCAATTGCTCAGAGATGAAAAGTGTCAGCACTGAAAGCTGTTGCTAGCCAGCACCCTTCCTTGGAAGCGCTTTTGTAGGCCTAAGAACACTGGGGCTCTGGGCTTCTCTAGCCACCTAATCTTGTGCTCATCCTCTCGCGCACTCTAAAGAGAGCTCAGGTGAGAAATTGCAAACGTCGAGCAATTGCTCAGAGATGAAAAGTGCCAGCACTGAAAGCTGTTGCTAGCCAGCACCCTTCCTTGGAAGCGCTTTTGTAGGCCTAAGAACACTGGGGCTCTGGGCTTCTCTAGCCACCTAAACTTCTGCTCATCCTCTCGCGCACTCTAAAGAGAGCTCAGGTGAGAAATTGCAAACGTCGAGCAATTGCTCAGAGATGAAAAGTGCCAGCACTGAAAGCTGTTGCTAGCCAGCACCCTTCCTTGGAAGCGCTTTTGTAGGCCTAAGAACACTGGGGCTCTGGGCTTCTCTAGCCACCTAATCTTCTGCTCATCCTCTCGCGCACTCTAAAGAGAGCTCAGGGGAGAAATTGCAAACGTCGAGCAATTGCTCAGAGATGAAAAGTGCCAGCACTGAAAGCTGTTGCTAGCCAGCACCCTTCCTTGGAAGCGCTTTCACAGGCGCAGCAACACTGGGGCTTTGCGCTTCTCTACCCACCAAACGTCACGGTCCTTCTCTTTCCGTCTCGTAGACACGAGCTGAGAAATTGCAAACGTCGAGCAATTGCTCAGAGATGAAAAGTGCCAGCACTGAAAGCTGTTGCTAGCCAGCACCCTTCCTTGGAAGCGCTTTTGTAGGCCTAAGAACACTGGGGCTCTAGGCTTCTTTAGCCACCTCATCTTCTGCTCATCCTCTCGCGCACTCTGAAGAGAGCTCAGGTGAGAAATTGCAAACGTCGAGCAATTGCTCAGAGATGAAAAGTGCCAGCACTGAAAGCTGTTGCTAGCCAGCACCCTTCCTTGGAAGCGCTTTCACAGGCGCAGTAACACTGGGGCTTTGCGCTTCTCTACCCACTAAACGTCACGGTCCTTCTCTTTCCGTCTCGTAGACACGAGCTGAGAAATTGCAAACGTCGAGCAATTGCTCAGAGATGAAAAGTGCCAGCACTGGAAGCTGTTGCTAGCCAGCACCCTTCCTTGGAAGCGCTTTTGTAGGCCTAAGAACACTGGGGCTGTGGGCTTCTCTAGCCACCTAATCTTCTGCTCATCCTCTCGCGCACTCTAAAGAGAGCTCAGGTGAGAAATTGCAAACGTCGAGCAATTGCTCAGAGATGAAAAGTGCCAGCACTGAAAGCTGTTGCTAGCCAGCACCCTTCCTTGGAAGCGCTTTTGTAGGCCTAAGAACACTGGGGCTCTGGGCTTCTCTAGCCACCTCATCTTCTGCTCATCCTCTCGCGCACTCTAAAGAGAGCTCAGGTGAGAAATTGCAAAGGTCCAGCAATTGCTCAGAGATGAAAAGTGCCAGCACTGAAAGCTGTTGCTAGCCAGCACCCTTCCTTGGAAGCGCTTTTGTAGGCCTAAGAACACTGGGGCTCTGGGCTTCTCTAGCCACCTCATCTTCTGCTCATCCTCTCGCGCACGCTAAAGAGAGCTCAGGTGAGAAATTGCAAATGTCGAGCAATTGCTCAGAGATGAAAAGTGCCAGCACTGAAAGCTGTTGCTAGCCAGCACCCTTCCTTGGAAGCGCTTTCACAGGCGCAGCAACACTGGGGCTTTGCGCTTCTCTACCCACCAAACGTCACGGTCCTTCTCTTTCCGTCTCGTAGACACGAGCTGAGAAATTGCAAACGTCGAGCAATTGCTCAGAGATGAAAAGTGCCAGCACTGAAAGCTGTTGCTAGCCAGCACCCTTCCTTGGAAGCGCTTTTGTAGGCCTAAGAACACTGGGGCTCTAGGCTTCTTTAGCCACCTCATCTTCTGCTCATCCTCTCGCGCACTCTAAAGAGAGCTCAGGTGAGAAATTGCAAACGTCGAGCAATTGCTCAGAGATGAAAAGTGCCAGCACTGAAAGCTGTTGCTAGCCAGCACCCTTCCTTGGAAGCGCTTTCACAGGCGCAGTAACACTGGGGCTTTGCGCTTCTCTACCCACCAAACGTCACTGTCATTCTCTTTCCGTCTCGTAGACACGAGCTGAGAAATTGCAAACGTCGAGCAATTGCTCAGAGATGAAAAGTGCCAGCACTGAAAGCTGTTGCTAGCCAGCACCCTTCCTTGGAAGCGCTTTTGTAGGCCTAAGAACACTGGGGCTCTGGGCTTCTCTAGCCACCTCATCTTCTGCTCATCCTCTCGCGCACTCTAAAGAGAGCTCAGGTGAGAAATTGCAAACGTCCAGCAATTGCTCAGAGATGAAAAGTGCCAGCACTGAAAGCTGTTGCTAGCCAGCACCCTTCCTTGGAAGCGCTTTTGTAGGCCTAAGAACACTGGGGCTCTGGGCTTCTCTAGCCACCTCATCTTCTGCTCATCCTCTCGCGCACTCTAAAGAGAGCTCAGGTGAGAAATTGCAAACGTCGAGCAATTGCTCAGAGATGAAAAGTGCCAGCACTGAAAGCTGTTGCTAGCCAGCACCCTTCCTTGGAAGCGTTTTCTCAGGCGCAGTAACACTGGGGCTTTGCGCTTCTCTACCCACCAAACGTCACGGTCCTTCTCTTTCCGTCTCGTAGACACGAGCTGAGAAATTGCAAATGTCGAGCAATTGCTCAGAGATGAAAAGTGCCAGCACTGAAAGCTGTTGCTAGCCAGCACCCTTCCTTGGAAGCGCTTTTGTAGGCCTAAGAACACTGGGGCTCTAGGCTTCTTTAGCCACCTCATCTTCTGCTCATCCTCTCGCGCACTCTGAAGAGAGCTCAGGGGAGAAATTGCAAACGTCGAGCAATTGCTCAGAGATGAAAAGTGCCAGCACTGAAAGCTGTTGCTAGCCAGCACCCTTCCTTGGAAGCGCTTTCACAGGCGCAGCAACACTGGGGCTTTGCGCTTCTCTAGCCACCAAACGTCACGGTCCTTCTCTTTCCGTCTCGTAGACACGAGCTGAGAAATTGCAAACGTCGAGCAATTGCTCAGAGATGAAAAGTGCCAGCACTGGAAGCTGTTGCTAGCCAGCACCCTTCCTTGGAAGCGCTTTTGTAGGCCTAAGAACACTGGGGCTCTGGGCTTCTCTAGCCACCTAATCTTCTGCTCATCCTCTCGCGCACTCTAAAGAGAGCTCAGGTGAGAAATTGCAAACGTCGATCAATTGCTCAGAGATGAAAAGTGCCAGCACTGAAAGCTGTTGCTAGCCAGCACCCTTCCTTGGAAGCGCTTTCACAGGTGCAGCAACACTGGGGCTTTGCGCTTCTCTAGCCACCAAACGTCACGGTCCTTCTCTTTCCGTCTCCTAGACACGAGCTGAGAAATTGCAAACGTCGAGCAATTGCTCAGAGATGAAAAGTGCCAGCACTGAAAGCTGTTGCTAGCCAGCACCCTTCCTTGGAAGCGCTTTTGTAGGCCTAAGAAGACTGGGGCTCTGGGCTTCTCTAGCCACCTAATCTTGTGCTCATCCTCTCGCGCACTCTAAAGAGAGCTCAGGTGAGAAATTGCAAACATCGAGCAATTGCTCAGAGATGAAAAGTGCCAGCACTGAAAGCTGTTGCTAGCCAGCACCCTTCCTTGGAAGTGCTTTTGTAGCCCTTAGAACACTGGGGCTCTGGGCTTCTCTAGCCACCTCATCTTCTGCTCATCCTCTCGCGCACTCTAAAGAGAGCTCAGGTGAGAAATTGCAAACGTCGAGCAATTGCTCAGAGATGAAAAGTGCCAGCACTGAAAGCTCTTGCTAGCCAGCACCCTTCCTTGGAAGCGCTTTCACAGGCGCTGTAACACTGGGGCTTTGCGCTTCTCTACCCACCAAACGTCACGGTCACTATCTCTCCGTCTCGTAGACACGAGCTGAGAAATTGAAAACGTCGATCAATTGCTCAGAGATGAAAAGTGCCAGCACTGGAAGCTGTTGCTAGCCAGCCCCCTTCCTTGGAAGCGCTTTTGTAGGCCTAAGAACACTGGGGCTCTGGGCTTCTCTAGCCACCTCATCTTCTGCTCATCCTCTCGCGCACTCTAAAGAGAGCTCAGGTGAGAAATTGCAAACGTCGAGCAATTGCTCAGAGATGAAAAGTGCCAGCACTGAAAGCTGTTGCTAGCCAGCACCCTTCCTTGGAAGCGCTTTCACAGGCGCAGCAACACTGGGGCTTTGCGCTTCTCTAGCCACCAAACGTCACGGTCCTTCTCTTTCCGTCTCGTAGACACGAGCTGAGAAATTGCAAACGTCGAGCAATTGCTCAGAGATGAAAAGTGCCAGCACTGGAAGCTGTTGCTAGCCAGCACCCTTCCTTGGAAGCGCTTTTGTAGGCCTAAGAACACTGGGGCTCTAGGCTTCTTTAGCCACCTCATCTTCTGCTCATCCTCTCGCGCACTCTGAAGAGAGCTCAGGGGAGAAATTGCAAACGTCGAGCAATTGCTCAGAGATGAAAAGTGCCAGCACTGAAAGCTGTTGCTAGCCAGCACCCTTCCTTGGAAGCGCTTTCACAGCGCAGTAACACTGGGGCTTTGCGCTTCTCTACCCACCAAACGTCACGGTCACTATCTCTCCGTCTCGTAGACACGAGCTGAGAAATTGCAAACGTCGAGCAATTGCTCAGAGATGAAAAGTGCCAGCACTGAAAGCTCTTGCTAGCCAGCACCCTTCCTTGGAAGCGCTTTTGTAGGCCTAAGAACAGTGGGGCTCTGGGCTTCTCTAGCCACCTCATCTTCTGCTCATCCTCTCGCGCACTCTAAAGAGAGCTCAGGTGAGAAATTGCAAACGTCGAGCAATTGCTCAGAGATGAAAAGTGCCAGCACTGAAAGCTGTTGCTAGCCAGCACCCTTCTTTGGAAGCGTTTTCACAGGCGCAGTAACACTGGGGCTTTGCGCTTCTCTAGCCACCAAACGTCACGGTCCTTCTCTTTCCGTCTCGTAGACACGAGCTGAGAAATTGAAAAGGTCGAGCAATTGCTCAGAGATGAAAAGTGCCAGCACTGAAAGCTGTTGCTAGCCAGCACCCTTCCTTGGAAGCGCTTTTGTAGGCCTAAGAACACTGGGGCTCTGGGCTTCTCTAGCCACCTAATCTTCTGCTCATCCTCTCGCGCACTCTAAAGAGAGCTCAGGTGAGAAATTGCAAACGTCCAGCAATTGCTCAGAGATGAAAAGTGCCAGCACTGAAAGCTGTTGCTAGCCAGCACCCTTCCTTGGAAGCGCTTTCACAGGCGCAGCAACACTGGGGCTTTGCGCTTCTCTAGCCACTAAACGTCACGGTCCTTCTCTTTCCATCTCGTAGACACGAGCTGAGAAATTGCAAACGTCGAGCAATTGCTCAGAGATGAAAAGTGCCAGCACTGAAAGCTGTTGCTAGCCAGCACCCTTCCTTGGAAGCGCTTTTGTAGGCCTAAGAACACTGGGGCTCTGGGCTTCTCTAGCCACCTAATCTTCTGCTCATCCTGTCGCGCACTCTGAAGAGAGCTCAGGGGAGAAATTGCAAACGTCGAGCAATTGCTCAGAGATGAAAAGTGCCAGCACTGAAAGCTGTTGCTAGCCAGCACCCTTCCTTGGAAGCGCTTTCACAGGCGCTGTAACACTGGGGCTTTGCGCTTCTCTAGCCACCAAACGTCACGGTCCTTCTCTTTCCGTCTCGTAGACACGAGCTGAGAAATTGCAAACGTCGAGCAATTGCTCAGAGATGAAAAGTGCCAGCACTGGAAGCTGTTGCTAGCCAGCACCCTTCCTTGGAAGCGCTTTTGTAGGCCTAAGAACACTGGGGCTCTGGGCTTCTCTAGCCACCTCATCTTCTGCTCATCCTCTCGCGCACTCTAAAGAGAGCTCAGGTGAGAAATTGCAAACGTCCAGCAATTGCTCAGAGATGAAAAGTGCCAGCACTGAAAGCTCTTGCTAGCCAGCACCCTTCCTTGGAAGCGCTTTCACAGGCGCAGCAACACTGGGGCTTTGCGCTTCTCTAGCCACCAAACGTCACGGTCCTTCTCTTTCCGTCTCCTAGACACGAGCTGAGAAATTGCAAACGTCGAGCAATTGCTCAGAGATGAAAAGTGCCAGCACTGAAAGCTGTTGCTAGCCAGCACCCTTCCTTGGAAGCGCTTTTGTAGGCCTAAGAACACTGGGGCTCTGGGCTTCTCTAGCCACCTCATCTTCTGCTCATCCTCTCGCGCACTCTAAAGAGAGCTCAGGTGAGAAATTGCAAACGTCGAGCAATTGCTCAGAGATGAAAAGTGCCAGCACTGAAAGCTGTTGCTAGCCAGCACCCTTCCTTGGAAGCGCTTTTGTAGCCCTTAGAACACTGGGGCTCTGGGCTTCTCTAGCCACCTCATCTTCTGCTCATCCTCTCGCGCACTCTAAAGAGAGCTCAGGTGAGAAATTGCAAACGTCGAGCAATTGCTCAGAGATGAAAAGTGCCAGCACTGAAAGCTGTTGCTAGCCAGCACCCTTCCTTGGAAGCGCTTTCACAGGCGCAGCAACACTGGGGCTTTGCGCTTCTCTAGCCACCAAACGTCACGGTCCTTCTCTTTCCGTCTCGTAGACACGAGCTGAGAAATTGCAAACGTCGAGCAATTGCTCAGAGATGAAAAGTGCCAGCACTGAAAGCTGTTGCTAGCCAGCACCCTTCCTTGGAAGCGCTTTTGTAGGCCTAAGAACACTGGGGCTCTGGGCTTCTCTAGCCACCTAATCTTCTGCTCATCCTCTCGCGCACTCTAAAGAGAGCTCAGGGGAGAAATTGCAAACGTCCAGCAATTGCTCAGAGATGAAAAGTGCCAGCACTGAAAGCTCTTGCTAGCCAGCACCCTTCCTTGGAAGCGCTTTCACAGGCGCAGCAACACTGGGGCTTTGCGCTTCTCTAGCCACCAAACGTCACGGTCATTCTCTTTCCGTCTCGTAGACACGAGCTGAGAAATTGCAAACGTCGAGCAATTGCTCAGAGATGAAAAGTGCCAGCACTGGAAGCTGTTGCTAGCCAGCACCCTTCCTTGGAAGCGCTTTTGTAGGCCTAAGAACACTGGGGCTCTAGGCTTCTCTAGCCACCTAATCTTCTGCTCATCCTCTCGCGCACTCTAAAGAGAGCTCAGGGGAGAAATTGCAAACGTCGAGCAATTGCTCAGAGATGAAAAGTGCCAGCACTGAAAGCTCTTGCTAGCCAGCACCCTTCCTTGGAAGCGTTTTCACAGGCGCAGTAACACTGGGGTTTTGCGCTTCTCTAGCCACCAAACGTCACGGTCCTTCTCTTTCCGTCTCGTAGACACGAGCTGAGAAATTGCAAACGTCGAGCAATTGCTCAGAGATGAAAAGTGCCAGCACTGAAAGCTCTTGCTAGCCAGCACCCTTCCTTGGAAGCGCTTTTGTAGGCCTAAGAACACTGGGGCTCTGGGCTTCTCTAGCCACCTAATCTTCTGCTCATCCTCTCGCGCACTCTAAAGAGAGCTCAGGTGAGAAATTGCAAACGTCGAGCAATTGCTCAGAGATGAAAAGTGCCAGCACTGAAAGCTGTTGCTAGCCAGCACCCTTCCTTGGAAGCGCTTTTGTAGGCCTAAGAACACTGGGGCTCTGGGCTTCTCTAGCCACCTCATCTTCTGCTCATCCTCTCGCGCACTCTAAAGAGAGCTCAGGTGAGAAATTGCAAACGTTGAGCAATTGCTCAGAGATGAAAAGTGCCAGCACTGAAAGCTGTTGCTAGCCAGCACCCTTCCTTGGAAGCGCTTTCACAGGCGCAGCAACACTGGGGCTTTGCGCTTCTCTAGCCACCAAACGTCACGGTCCTTCTCTTTCCGTCTCGTAGACACGAGCTGAGAAATTGCAAACGTCGAGCAATTGCTCAGAGATGAAAAGTGCCAGCACTGAAAGCTGTTGCTAGCCAGCACCCTTCCTTGGAAGCGCTTTTGTAGGCCTAAGAACACTGGGGCTCTGGGCTTCTCTAGCCACCTCATCTTCTGCTCATCCTCTCGCGCACTCTGAAGAGAGCTCAGGTGAGAAATTGCAAACGTCGAGCAATTGCTCAGAGATGAAAAGTGCCAGCACTGAAAGCTGTTGCTAGCCAGCACCCTTCCTTGGAAGCGCTTTCACAGGCGCAGCAACACTGGGGCTTTGCGCTTCTCTAGCCACCAAACGTCACGGTCCTTCTCTTTCCGTCTCGTAGACACGAGCTGAGAAATTGCAAACGTCGAGCAATTGCTCAGAGATGAAAAGTGCCAGCACTGGAAGCTGTTGCTAGCCAGCACCCTTCCTTGGAAGCACTTTTGTAGGCCTAAGAACACTGGGGCTCTAGGCTTCTCTAGCCACCTAATCTTCTGCTCATCCTCTCGCGCACTCTAAAGAGAGCTCAGGTGAGAAATTGCAAACGTCGAGCAATTGCTCAGAGATGAAAAGTGCCAGCACTGAAAGCTGTTGCTAGCCAGCACCCTTCCTTGGAAGCGCTTTCACAGGCGCAGTAACACTGGGGCTTTCCGCTTCTCTAGCCACCAAACGTCACGGTCCTTCTCTTTCCGTCTCGTAGACACAAGCTGAGAAATTGCAAACGTCGAGCAATTGCTCAGAGATGAAAAGTGCCAGCACTGAAAGCTGTTGCTAGCCAGCCCCCTTCCTTGGAAGCGCTTTTGTAGGCCTAAGAACACTGGGGCTCTGGGCTTCTCTAGCCACCTCATCTTCTGCTCATCCTCTCGCGCACTCTAAAGAGAGCTCAGGGGAGAAATTGCAAACGTCGAGCAATTGCTCAGAGATGAAAAGTGCCAGCACTGAAAGCTCTTGCTAGCCAGCACCCTTCCTTGGAAGCGCTTTTGTAGGCCTAAGAACACTGGGGCTCTGGGCTTCTCTAGCCACCTCATCTTCTGCTCATCCTCTCGCGCACTCTAAAGAGAGCTCAGGTGAGAAATTGCAAACGTCGAGCAATTGCTCAGAGATGAAAAGTGCCAGCACTGAAAGCTGTTGCTAGCCAGCACCCTTCCTTGGAAGCGCTTTTGTAGGCCTAAGAACACTGGGGCTCTGGGCTTCTCTAGCCACCTCATCTTCTGCTCATCCTCTCGCGCACTCTAAAGAGAGCTCAGGTGAGAAATTGCAAACGTCCAGCAATTGCTCAGAGATGAAAAGTGCCAGCACTGAAAGCTGTTGCTAGCCAGCACCCTTCCTTGGAAGCGCTTTCACAGGCGCTGTAACACTGGGGCTTTGCGCTTCTCTACCCACCAAACGTCACGGTCACTATCTCTCCGTCTCGTAGACACGAGCTGAGAAATTGAAAACGTCGATCAATTGCTCAGAGATGAAAAGTGCCAGCACTGGAAGCTGTTGCTAGCCAGCACCCTTCCTTGGAAGCGCTTTTGTAGGCCTAAGAACAGTGGGGCTCTGGGCTTCTCTAGCCACCTCATCTTCTGCTCATCCTCTCGCGCACTCTAAAGAGAGCTCAGGTGAGAAATTGCAAACGTCCAGCAATTGCTCAGAGATGAAAAGTGCCAGCACTGAAAGCTGTTGCTAGCCAGCACCCTTCCTTGGAAGCGCTTTCACAGGCGCAGCAACACTGGGGCTTTGCGCTTCTCTACCCACCAAACGTCACGGTCATTCTCTTTCCGTCTCCTAGACACGAGCTGAGAAATTGCAAACGTCGAGCAATTGCTCAGAGATGAAAAGTGCCAGAACTGGAAGCTGTTGCTAGCCAGCACCCTTCCTTGGAAGCGCTTTTGTAGGCCTAAGAACACTGGGGCTCTGGGCTTCTCTAGCCACCTCATCTTCTGCTCATCCTCTCGCGCACTCTGAAGAGAGCTCAGGGGAGAAATTGCAAACGTCGAGCAATTGCTCAGAGATGAAAAGTGCCAGCACTGAAAGCTCTTGCTAGCCAGCACCCTTCCTTGGAAGCGCTTTCACAGCGCAGTAACACTGGGGCTTTGCGCTTCTCTAGCCACCAAACGTCACGGTCACTATCTCTCCGTCTTGTAGACACGAGCTGAGAAATTGCAAACGTCGAGCAATTGCTCAGAGAGGAAAAGTGCCAGCACTGAAAGCTCTTGCTAGCCAGCACCCTTCCTTGGAAGCGCTTTTGTAGCCCTTAGAACACTGGGGCTCTGGGCTTCTCTAGCCACCTCATCTTCTGCTCATCCTCTCGCGCACTCTAAAGAGAGCTCAGGTGAGAAATTGCAAACGTCCAGCAATTGCTCAGAGATGAAAAGTGCCAGCACTGAAAGCTGTTGCTAGCCAGCACCCTTCCTTGGAAGCGCTTTCACAGGCGCAGCAACACTGGGGCTTTGCGCTTCTCTAGCCACCAAACGTCACGGTCCTTCTCTTTCCGTCTCGTAGACACGAGCTGAGAAATTGCAAACGTCGAGCAATTGCTCAGAGATGAAAAGTGCCAGCACTGAAAGCTGTTGCTAGCCAGCACCCTTCCTTGGAAGCGCTTTTGTAGGCCTAAGAACACTGGGGCTCTGGGCTTCTCTAGCCACCTAATCTTCTGCTCATCCTCTCGCGCACTCTAAAGAGAGCTCAGGGGAGAAATTGCAAACGTCGAGCAATTGCTCAGAGATGAAAAGTGCCAGCACTGAAAGCTGTTGCTAGCCAGCACCCTTCCTTGGAAGCGCTTTCACAGGCGCAGCAACACTGGGGCTTTGCGCTTCTCTAGCCACCAAACGTCACGGTCATTCTCTTTCCGTCTCGTAGACACGAGCTGAGAAATTGCAAACGTCGAGCAATTGCTCAGAGATGAAAAGTGCCAGCACTGGAAGCTGTTGCTAGCCAGCACCCTTCCTTGGAAGCGCTTTTGTAGGCCTAAGAACACTGGGGCTCTAGGCTTCTCTAGCCACCTAATCTTCTGCTCATCCTCTCGCGCACTCTAAAGAGAGCTCAGGGGAGAAATTGCAAACGTCGAGCAATTGCTCAGAGATGAAAAGTGCCAGCACTGAAAGCTCTTGCTAGCCAGCACCCTTCCTTGGAAGCGTTTTCACAGGCGCAGTAACACTGGGGTTTTGCGCTTCTCTAGCCACCAAACGTCACGGTCCTTCTCTTTCCGTCTCGTAGACACGAGCTGAGAAATTGCAAACGTCGAGCAATTGCTCAGAGATGAAAAGTGCCAGCACTGAAAGCTCTTGCTAGCCAGCACCCTTCCTTGGAAGCGCTTTTGTAGGCCTAAGAACACTGGGGCTCTGGGCTTCTCTAGCCACCTAATCTTCTGCTCATCCTCTCGCGCACTCTAAAGAGAGCTCAGGTGAGAAATTGCAAACGTCGAGCAATTGCTCAGAGATGAAAAGTGCCAGCACTGAAAGCTGTTGCTAGCCAGCACCCTTCCTTGGAAGCGCTTTTGTAGGCCTAAGAACACTGGGGCTCTGGGCTTCTCTAGCCACCTCATCTTCTGCTCATCCTCTCGCGCACTCTAAAGAGAGCTCAGGTGAGAAATTGCAAACGTTGAGCAATTGCTCAGAGATGAAAAGTGCCAGCACTGAAAGCTGTTGCTAGCCAGCACCCTTCCTTGGAAGCGCTTTCACAGGCGCAGCAACACTGGGGCTTTGCGCTTCTCTAGCCACCAAACGTCACGGTCCTTCTCTTTCCGTCTCGTAGACACGAGCTGAGAAATTGCAAACGTCGAGCAATTGCTCAGAGATGAAAAGTGCCAGCACTGAAAGCTGTTGCTAGCCAGCACCCTTCCTTGGAAGCGCTTTTGTAGGCCTAAGAACACTGGGGCTCTGGGCTTCTCTAGCCACCTCATCTTCTGCTCATCCTCTCGCGCACTCTGAAGAGAGCTCAGGTGAGAAATTGCAAACGTCGAGCAATTGCTCAGAGATGAAAAGTGCCAGCACTGAAAGCTGTTGCTAGCCAGCACCCTTCCTTGGAAGCGCTTTCACAGGCGCAGCAACACTGGGGCTTTGCGCTTCTCTAGCCACCAAACGTCACGGTCCTTCTCTTTCCGTCTCGTAGACACGAGCTGAGAAATTGCAAACGTCGAGCAATTGCTCAGAGATGAAAAGTGCCAGCACTGGAAGCTGTTGCTAGCCAGCACCCTTCCTTGGAAGCACTTTTGTAGGCCTAAGAACACTGGGGCTCTAGGCTTCTCTAGCCACCTAATCTTCTGCTCATCCTCTCGCGCACTCTAAAGAGAGCTCAGGGGAGAAATTGCAAACGTCGAGCAATTGCTCAGAGATGAAAAGTGCCAGCACTGAAAGCTGTTGCTAGCCAGCACCCTTCCTTGGAAGCGCTTTCACAGCGCAGTAACACTGGGGCTTTGCGCTTCTCTAGCCACCAAACGTCACGGTCACTATCTCTCCGTCTCGTAGACACGAGCTGAGAAATTGCAAACGTCGAGCAATTGCTCAGAGAGGAAAAGTGCCAGCACTGAAAGCTCTTGCTAGCCAGCACCCTTCCTTGGAAGCGCTTTTGTAGGCCTAAGAACACTGGGGCTGTGGGCTTCTCTAGCCACCTAATCTTCTGCTCATCCTCTCGCGCACTCTAAAGAGAGCTCAGGTGAGAAATTGCAAACGTCGAGCAATTGCTCAGAGATGAAAAGTGCCAGCACTGAAAGCTGTTGCTAGCCAGCACCCTTCCTTGGAAGCGCTTTCACAGGCGCAGTAACACTGGGGCTTTCCGCTTCTCTAGCCACCAAACGTCACGGTCCTTCTCTTTCCGTCTCGTAGACACAAGCTGAGAAATTGCAAACGTCGAGCAATTGCTCAGAGATGAAAAGTGCCAGCACTGAAAGCTGTTGCTAGCCAGCCCCCTTCCTTGGAAGCGCTTTTGTAGGCCTAAGAACACTGGGGCTCTGGGCTTCTCTAGCCACCTCATCTTCTGCTCATCCTCTCGCGCACTCTAAAGAGAGCTCAGGGGAGAAATTGCAAACGTCGAGCAATTGCTCAGAGATGAAAAGTGCCAGCACTGAAAGCTCTTGCTAGCCAGCACCCTTCCTTGGAAGCGCTTTTGTAGGCCTAAGAACACTGGGGCTCTGGGCTTCTCTAGCCACCTCATCTTCTGCTCATCCTCTCGCGCACTCTAAAGAGAGCTCAGGTGAGAAATTGCAAACGTCGAGCAATTGCTCAGAGATGAAAAGTGCCAGCACTGAAAGCTGTTGCTAGCCAGCACCCTTCCTTGGAAGCGCTTTTGTAGGCCTAAGAACACTGGGGCTCTGGGCTTCTCTAGCCACCTCATCTTCTGCTCATCCTCTCGCGCACTCTAAAGAGAGCTCAGGTGAGAAATTGCAAACGTCGAGCAATTGCTCAGAGATGAAAAGTGCCAGCACTGAAAGCTCTTGCTAGCCAGCACCCTTCCTTGGAAGCGCTTTCACAGGCGCTGTAACACTGGGGCTTTGCGCTTCTCTACCCACCAAACGTCACGGTCACTATCTCTCCGTCTCGTAGACACGAGCTGAGAAATTGAAAACGTCGATCAATTGCTCAGAGATGAAAAGTGCCAGCACTGGAAGCTGTTGCTAGCCAGCACCCTTCCTTGGAAGCGCTTTTGTAGGCCTAAGAACAGTGGGGCTCTGGGCTTCTCTAGCCACCTCATCTTCTGCTCATCCTCTCGCGCACTCTAAAGAGAGCTCAGGTGAGAAATTGCAAACGTCCAGCAATTGCTCAGAGATGAAAAGTGCCAGCACTGAAAGCTGTTGCTAGCCAGCACCCTTCCTTGGAAGCGCTTTCACAGGCGCAGCAACACTGGGGCTTTGCGCTTCTCTACCCACCAAACGTCACGGTCATTCTCTTTCCGTCTCCTAGACACGAGCTGAGAAATTGCAAACGTCGAGCAATTGCTCAGAGATGAAAAGTGCCAGCACTGGAAGCTGTTGCTAGCCAGCACCCTTCCTTGGAAGCGCTTTTGTAGGCCTAAGAACACTGGGGCTCTGGGCTTCTCTAGCCACCTCATCTTCTGCTCATCCTCTCGCGCACTCTGAAGAGAGCTCAGGGGAGAAATTGCAAACGTCGAGCAATTGCTCAGAGATGAAAAGTGCCAGCACTGAAAGCTCTTGCTAGCCAGCACCCTTCCTTGGAAGCGCTTTCACAGCGCAGTAACACTGGGGCTTTGCGCTTCTCTAGCCACCAAACGTCACGGTCACTATCTCTCCGTCTTGTAGACACGAGCTGAGAAATTGCAAACGTCGAGCAATTGCTCAGAGAGGAAAAGTGCCAGCACTGAAAGCTCTTGCTAGCCAGCACCCTTCCTTGGAAGCGCTTTTGTAGGCCTAAGAACACTGGGGTTGTGGGCTTCTCTAGCCACCTAATCTTGTGCTCATCCTCTCGCGCACTCTAAAGAGAGCTCAGGTGAGAAATTGCAAACGTCGAGCAATTGCTCCGAGATGAAAAGTGCCAGCACTGAAAGCTGTTGCTAGCCAGCACCCTTCCTTGGAAGCGTTTTCACAGGCGCAGTAACACTGGGGCTTTGCGCTTCTCTAGCCACCAAACGTCACGGTCCTTCTCTTTCCGTCTCGTAGACACGAGCTGAGAAATTGCAAACGTCGAGCAATTGCTCAGAGATGAAAAGTGCCAGCACTGAAAGCTCTTGCTAGCCAGCACCCTTCCTTCGAAGCGCTTTTGTAGGCCTAAGAACACTGGGGCTCTGGGCTTCTCTAGCCACCTAATCTTCTGCTCATCCTCTCGCGCACTCTAAAGAGAGCTCAGGTGAGAAATTGCAAACGTCCAGCAATTGCTCAGAGATGAAAAGTGCCAGCACTGAAAGCTGTTGCTAGCCAGCCCCCTTCCTTGGAAGCGCTTTTGTAGGCCTAAGAACACTGGGGCTCTGGGCTTCTCTAGCCACCTCATCTTCTGCTCATCCTCTCGCGCACTCTAAAGAGAGCTCAGGTGAGAAATTGCAAACGTCCAGCAATTGCTCAGAGATGAAAAGTGCCAGCACTGAAAGCTGTTGCTAGCCAGCACCCTTCCTTGGAAGCGCTTTTGTAGGCCTAAGAACACTGGGGCTCTGGGCTTCTCTAGCCACCTCATCTTCTGCTCATCCTCTCGCGCACTCTAAAGAGAGCTCAGGTGAGAAATTGCAAACGTCGAGCAATTGCTCAGAGATGAAAAGTGCCAGCACTGAAAGCTGTTGCTAGCCAGCACCCTTCCTTGGAAGCGCTTTCACAGGCGCAGCAACACTGTGGCTTTGCGCTTCTCTAGCCACCAAACGTCACGGTCCTTCTCTTTCCGTCTCGTAGACACGAGCTGAGAAATTGCAAACGTCGAGCAATTGCTCAGAGATGAAAAGTGCCAGCACTGAAAGCTGTTGCTAGCCAGCACCCTTCCTTGGAAGCGCTTTTGTAGGCCTAAGAACACTGGGGCTCTAGGCTTCTTTAGCCACCTCATCTTCTGCTCATCCTCTCGCGCACTCTGAAGAGAGCTCAGGGGAGAAATTGCAAACGTCGAGCAATTGCTCAGAGAGGAAAAGTGCCAGCACTGAAAGCTGTTGCTAGCCAGCACCCTTCCTTGGAAGCGCTTTCACAGGCGCAGTAACACTGGGGCTTTGCGCTTCTCTACCCACCAAACGTCACGGTCCTTCTCTTTCCGTCTCGTAGACACGAGCTGAGAAATTGCAAACGTCGAGCAATTGCTCAGAGATGAAAAGTGCCAGCACTGAAAGCTGTTGCTAGCCAGCACCCTTCCTTGGAAGCGCTTTTGTAGGCCTAAGAACACTGGGGTTCTGGGCTTCTCTAGCCACCTAATCTTCTGCTCATCCTCTCGCGCACTCTAAAGAGAGCTCAGGTGAGAAATTGCAAACGTCGAGCAATTGCTCAGAGATGAAAAGTGCCAGCACTGAAAGCTGTTGCTAGCCAGCACCCTTCCTTGGAAGCGCTTTCACAGGCGCAGTAACACTGGGGCTTTGCGCTTCTCTACCCACCAAACGTCACGGTCACTATCTCTCCGTCTCGTAGACACGAGCTGAGAAATTGCAAACGTCGAGCAATTGCTCAGAGAGGAAAAGTGCCAGCACTGAAAGCTCTTGCTAGCCAGCACCCTTCCTTAGAAGCGCTTTTGTAGGCCTAAGAACACTGGGGCTCTGGGCTTCTCTAGCCACCTAATCTTGTGCTCATCCTCTCGCGCACTCTAAAGAGAGCTCAGGTGAGAAATTGCAAACGTCCAGCAATTGCTCAGAGATGAAAAGTGCCAGCACTGAAAGCTCTTGCTAGCCAGCACCCTTCCTTCGAAGCGCTTTTGTAGGCCTAAGAACACTGGGGCTCTGGGCTTCTCTAGCCACCTAATCTTCTGCTCATCCTCTCGCGCACTCTAAAGAGAGCTCAGGTGAGAAATTGCAAACGTCCAGCAATTGCTCAGAGATGAAAAGTGCCAGCACTGAAAGCTGTTGCTAGCCAGCCCCCTTCCTTGGAAGCGCTTTTGTAGGCCTAAGAACACTGGGGCTCTGGGCTTCTCTAGCCACCTCATCTTCTGCTCATCCTCTCGCGCACTCTAAAGAGAGCTCAGGTGAGAAATTGCAAACGTCCAGCAATTGCTCAGAGATGAAAAGTGCCAGCACTGAAAGCTGTTGCTAGCCAGCACCCTTCCTTGGAAGCGCTTTTGTAGGCCTAAGAACACTGGGGCTCTGGGCTTCTCTAGCCACCTCATCTTCTGCTCATCCTCTCGCGCACTCTAAAGAGAGCTCAGGTGAGAAATTGCAAACGTCGAGCAATTGCTCAGAGATGAAAAGTGCCAGCACTGAAAGCTGTTGCTAGCCAGCACCCTTCCTTGGAAGCGCTTTCACAGGCGCAGCAACACTGTGGCTTTGCGCTTCTCTAGCCACCAAACGTCACGGTCCTTCTCTTTCCGTCTCGTAGACACGAGCTGAGAAATTGCAAACGTCGAGCAATTGCTCAGAGATGAAAAGTGCCAGCACTGAAAGCTGTTGCTAGCCAGCACCCTTCCTTGGAAGCGCTTTTGTAGGCCTAAGAACACTGGGGCTCTAGGCTTCTTTAGCCACCTCATCTTCTGCTCATCCTCTCGCGCACTCTGAAGAGAGCTCAGGGGAGAAATTGCAAACGTCGAGCAATTGCTCAGAGAGGAAAAGTGCCAGCACTGAAAGCTGTTGCTAGCCAGCACCCTTCCTTGGAAGCGCTTTCACAGGCGCAGTAACACTGGGGCTTTGCGCTTCTCTACCCACCAAACGTCACGGTCCTTCTCTTTCCGTCTCGTAGACACGAGCTGAGAAATTGCAAACGTCGAGCAATTGCTCAGAGATGAAAAGTGCCAGCACTGAAAGCTGTTGCTAGCCAGCACCCTTCCTTGGAAGCGCTTTTGTAGGCCTAAGAACACTGGGGTTCTGGGCTTCTCTAGCCACCTAATCTTCTGCTCATCCTCTCGCGCACTCTAAAGAGAGCTCAGGTGAGAAATTGCAAACGTCGAGCAATTGCTCAGAGATGAAAAGTGCCAGCACTGAAAGCTGTTGCTAGCCAGCACCCTTCCTTGGAAGCGCTTTCACAGGCGCAGTAACACTGGGGCTTTGCGCTTCTCTACCCACCAAACGTCACGGTCACTATCTCTCCGTCTCGTAGACACGAGCTGAGAAATTGCAAACGTCGAGCAATTGCTCAGAGAGGAAAAGTGCCAGCACTGAAAGCTCTTGCTAGCCAGCACCCTTCCTTAGAAGCGCTTTTGTAGGCCTAAGAACACTGGGGCTCTGGGCTTCTCTAGCCACCTAATCTTGTGCTCATCCTCTCGCGCACTCTAAAGAGAGCTCAGGTGAGAAATTGCAAACGTCCAGCAATTGCTCAGAGATGAAAAGTGCCAGCACTGAAAGCTCTTGCTAGCCAGCACCCTTCCTTGGAAGCGCTTTCACAGGCGCAGCAACACTGGGGCTTTGCGCTTCTCTAGCCACCAAACGTCACGGTCCTTCTCTTTCCGTCTCGTAGACACGAGCTGAGAAATTGCAAACGTCGAGCAATTGCTCAGAGATGAAAAGTGCCAGCACTGAAAGCTCTTGCTAGCCAGCACCCTTCCTTGGAAGCGCTTTTGTAGGCCTAAGAACACTGGGGCTCTGGGCTTCTCTAGCCACCTAATCTTCTGCTCATCCTCTCGTGCACTCTAAAGAGCGCTCAGGTGAGAAATTGCAAACGTCGAGCAATTGCTCAGAGATGAAAAGTGCCAGCACTGAAAGCTGTTGCTAGCCAGCACCCTTCCTTGGAAGCGCTTTTGTAGGCCTAAGAACACTGGGGCTCTGGGCTTCTCTAGCCACCTCATCTTCTGCTCATCCTCTCGTGCACTCTAAAGAGAGCTCAGGTGAGAAATTGCAAACGTCCAGCAATTGCTCAGAGATGAAAAGTGCCAGCACTGAAAGCTGTTGCTAGCCAGCACCCTTCCTTGGAAGCGCTTTCACAGGCGCTGTAACACTGGGGTTTTGCGCTTCTCTACCCACCAAACGTCACGGTCACTATCTCTCCGTCTCGTAGACACGAGCTGAGAAATTGCAAACGTCGAGCAATTGCTCAGAGATGAAAAGTGCCAGCACTGGAAGCTGTTGCTAGCCAGCACCCTTCCTTGGAAGCGCTTTTGTAGGCCTAAGAACACTGGGGCTCTAGGCTTCTCTAGCCACCTCATCTTCTGCTCATCCTCTCGCGCACTCTAAAGAGAGCTCAGGTGAGAAATTGCAAACGTCGAGCAATTGCTCAGAGATGAAAAGTGCCAGCACTGAAAGCTGTTGCTAGCCAGCACCCTTCCTTGGAAGCGCTTTTGTAGGCCTAAGCACACTGGGGCTCTGGGCTTCTCTAGCCACCTAATCTTCTGCTCATCCTCTCGCGCACTCTAAAGAGAGCTCAGGTGAGAAATTGCAAACGTCGAGCAATTGCTCAGAGATGAAAAGTGCCAGCACTGAAAGCTGTTGCTAGCCAGCACCCTTCCTTGGAAGCGCTTTTGTAGGCCTAAGAACACTGGGGCTCTGGGCTTCTCTAGCCACCTCATCTTCTGCTCATCCTCTCGCGCACTCTAAAGAGAGCTCAGGTGAGAAATTGCAAACGTCGAGCAATTGATCAGAGATGAAAAGTGCCAGCACTGAAAGCTGTTGCTAGCCAGCACCCTTCCTTGGAAGCGCTTTTGTAGGCCTAAGAACACTGGGGCTCTGGGCTTCTTTAGCCACCTCATCTTCTGCTCATCCTCTCGCACACTCTAAAGAGAGCTCAGGTGAGAAATTGCAAACGTCCAGCAATTGCTCAGAGATGAAAAGTGCCAGCACTGAAAGCTGTTGCTAGCCAGCACCCTTCCTTGGAAGCGCTTTCACAGGCGCAGTAACACTGGGGCTTTGCGCTTCTCTAGCCACCAAACGTCACGGTCCTTCTCTTTCCGTCTCGTAGACACGAGCTGAGAAATTGCAAACGTCGAGCAATTGCTCAGAGATGAAAAGTGCCAGCACTGAAAGCTGTTGCTAGCCAGCACCCTTCCTTGGAAGCGCTTTTGTAGGCCTAAGAACACTGGGGCTCTGGGCTTCTCTAGCCACCTCATCTTCTGCTCATCCTCTCGCGCACTCTAAAGAGAGCTCAGGTGAGAAATTGCAAACGTCGAGCAATTGCTCCGAGATGAAAAGTGCCAGCACTGAAAGCTGTTGCTAGCCAGCACCCTTCCTTGGAAGCGCTTTTGTAGGCCTAAGAACACTGGGGCTCTGGGCTTCTTTAGCCACCTCATCTTCTGCTCATCCTCTCGCACACTCTAAAGAGAGCTCAGGTGAGAAATTGCAAACGTCCAGCAATTGCTCAGAGATGAAAAGTGCCAGCACTGAAAGCTGTTGCTAGCCAGCACCCTTCCTTGGAAGCGCTTTCACAGGCGCAGTAACACTGGGGCTTTGCGCTTCTCTAGCCACCAAACGTCACGGTCCTTCTCTTTCCGTCTCGTAGACACGAGCTGAGAAATTGCAAACGTCGAGCAATTGCTCAGAGATGAAAAGTGCCAGCACTGAAAGCTGTTGCTAGCCAGCACCCTTCCTTGGAAGCGCTTTTGTAGGCCTAAGAACACTGGGGCTCTGGGCTTCTTTAGCCACCTCATCTTCTGCTCATCCTCTCGCGCACTCTGAAGAGAGCTCAGGTGAGAAATTGCAAACGTCGAGCAATTGCTCAGAGATGAAAAGTGCCAGCACTGAAAGCTGTTGCTAGCCAGCACCCTTCCTTGGAAGCGCTTTTGTAGGCCTAAGAACACTGGGGCTCTGGGCTTCTCTAGCCACCTCATCTTCTGCTCATCCTCTCGCGCACTCTAAAGAGAGCTCAGGTGAGAAATTGCAAACGTCGAGCAATTGCTCAGAGATGAAAAGTGCCAGCACTGAAAGCTGTTGCTAGCCAGCACCCTTCCTTGGAAGCGCTTTCACAGGCGCAGCAACACTGGGGCTTTGCGCTTCTCTACCCACCAAAAGTCACGGTCACTATCTCTCCGTCTCGTAGACACGAGCTGAGAAATTGCAAACGTCGAGCAATTGCTCAGAGATGAAAAGTGCCAGCACTGAAAGCTGTTGCTAGCCAGCCCCCTTCCTTGGAAGCGCTTTTGTAGGCCTAAGAACACTGGGGCTCTGGGCTTCTCTAGCCACCTCATCTTCTGCTCATCCTCTCGCGCACTCTAAAGAGCGCTCAGGTGAGAAATTGCAAACGTCGAGCAATTGCTCAGAGATGATAAGTGCCAGCACTGAAAGCTGTTGCTAGCCAGCACCCTTCCTTGGAAGCGCTTTTGTAGGCCTAAGAACACTGGGGCTCTGGGCTTCTCTAGCCACCTCATCTTCTGCTCATCCTCTCGCACACTCTGAAGAGAGCTCAGGTGAGAAATTGCAAACGTCGAGCAATTGCTCAGAGATGAAAAGTGCCAGCACTGAAAGCTGTTGCTAGCCAGCCCCCTTCCTTGGAAGCGCTTTTGTAGCCCTTAGAACACTGGGGCTCTGGGCTTCTCTAGCCACCTCATCTTCTGCTCATCCTCTCGCGCACTCTAAAGAGAGCTCAGGTGAGAAATTGCAAACGTCGAGCAATTGCTCAGAGATGAAAAGTGCCAGCACTGAAAGCTGTTGCTAGCCAGCACCCTTCCTTGGAAGCGCTTTCACAGGCGCAGTAACACTGGGGCTTTGCGCTTCTCTAGCCACCAAACGTCACGGTCCTTCTCTTTCCGTCTCGTAGACACGAGCTGAGAAATTGCAAACGTCGAGCAATTGCTCAGAGATGAAAAGTGCCAGCACTGAAAGCTGTTGCTAGCCAGCACCCTTCCTTGGAAGCGCTTTTGTAGGCCTAAGAACACTGGGGCTCTAGGCTTCTTTAGCCACCTCATCTTCTGCTCATACTCTCGCGCACTCTGAAGAGAGCTCAGGTGAGAAATTGCAAACGTCGAGCAATTGCTCAGAGATGAAAAGTGCCAGCACTGAAAGCTGTTGCTAGCCAGCACCCTTCCTTGGAAGCGCTTTCACAGGCGCAGTGACACTGGGGCTTTGCGCTTCTCTAGCCACCAAACGTCACGGTCCTTCTCTTTCCGTCTCGTAGACACGAGCTGAGAAATTGCAAACGTCGAGCAATTGCTCAGAGATGAAAAGTGCCAGCACTGGAAGCTGTTGCTAACCAGCACCCTTCCTTGGAAGCGCTTTTGTAGGCCTAAGAACACTGGGGCTCTGGGCTTCTCTAGCCACCTAATCTTCTGCTCATCCTCTCGCGCACTCTAAAGAGAGCTCAGGTGAGAAATTGCAAACGTCGAGCAATTGCTCAGAGATGAAAAGTGCCAGCACTGAAAGCTCTTGCTAGCCAGCACCCTTCCTTGGAAGCGCTTTTGTAGCCCTTAGAACACTGGGGCTCTGGGCTTCTCTAGCCACCTCATCTTCTGCTCATCCTCTCGCGCACTCTAAAGAGAGCTCAGGTGAGAAATTGCAAACGTCCAGCAATTGCTCAGAGATGAAAAGTGCCAACACTGAAAGCTGTTGCTAGCCAGCACCCTTCCTTGGAAGCGCTTTCACAGGCGCAGCAACACTGGGGCTTTGCGCTTCTCTAGCCACCAAACGTCACGGTCCTTCTCTTTCCGTCTCGTAGACACGAGCTGAGAAATTGCAAACGTCGAGCAATTGCTCAGAGATGAAAAGTGCCAGCACTGAAAGCTGTTGCTAGCCAGCACCCTTCCTTGGAAGCGCTTTTGTAGGCCTAAGAACACTGGGGCTCTGGGCTTCTCTAGCCACCTAATCTTGTGCTCATCCTCTCCCGCACTCTAAAGAGAGCTCAGGTGAGAAATTGCAAACGTCGAGCAATTGCTCCGAGATGAAAAGTGCCAGCACTGAAAGCTGTTGCTAGCCAGCACCCTTCCTTGGAAGCGCTTTTGTAGGCCTAAGAACACTGGGGCTCTGGGCTTCTCTAGCCACCTAATCTTCTGCTCATCCTCTCGCGCACTCTAAAGAGAGCTCAGGTGAGAAATTGCAAACGTCCAGCAATTGCTCAGAGATGAAAAGTGCCAGCACTGAAAGCTCTTGCTAGCCAGCACCCTTCCTTGGAAGCGCTTTCACAGGCGCTGTAACACTGGGGCTTTGCGCTTCTCTACCCACCAAACGTCACGGTCACTATCTCTCCGTCTCGTAGACACGAGCTGAGAAATTGCAAACGTCGAGCAATTGCTCAGAGATGAAAAGTGCCAGCACTGAAAGCTGTTGCTAGCCAGCACCCTTCCTTGGAAGCGCTTTTGTAGGCCTAAGAACACTGGGGCTCTGGGCTTCTCTAGCCACCTCATCTTCTGCTCATCCTCTCGCGCACTCTGAAGAGAGCTCAGGTGAGATATTGCAAACGTCGAGCAATTGCTCAGAGATGAAAAGTGCCAGCACTGAAAGCTGTTGCTAGCCAGCACCCTTCCTTCGAAGCGCTTTTGTAGGCCTAAGCACACTGGGGCTCTGGGCTTCTCTAGCCACCTCATCTTCTGCTCATCCTCTCGCGCACTCTAAAGAGAGCTCAGGTGAGAAATTGCAAACGTTAAGCAATTGCTCAGAGATGAAAAGTGCCAGCACTGAAAGCTGTTGCTAGCCAGCACCCTTCCTTGGAAGCGCTTTTGTAGGCCTAAGAACACTGGGGCTCTGGGCTTCTCTAGCCACCTCATCTTCTGCTCATCCTCTCGCGCACTCTAAAGAGAGCTCAGGTGAGAAATTGCAAACGTTGAGCAATTGCTCAGAGATGAAAAGTGCCAGCACTGAAAGCTGTTGCTAGCCAGCCCCCTTCCTTGGAAGCGCTTTTGTAGCCCTTAGAACACTGGGGCTCTGGGCTTCTCTAGCCACCTCATCTTCTGCTCATCCTCTCGCGCACTCTAAAGAGAGCTCAGGTGAGAAATTGCAAACGTCCAGCAATTGCTCAGAGATGAAAAGTGCCAGCACTGAAAGCTGTTGCTAGCCAGCACCCTTCCTTGGAAGCGCTTTCACAGGCGCAGCAACACTGGGGCTTTGCGCTTCTCTAGCCACCAAACGTCACGGTCCTTCTCTTTCCGTCTCGTAGACACGAGCTGAGAAATTGCAAACGTCGAGCAATTGCTCAGAGATGAAAAGTGCCAGCACTGAAAGCTGTTGCTAGCCAGCACCCTTCCTTGGAAGCGCTTTTGTAGGCCTAAGAACACTGGGGCTCTGGGCTTCTCTAGCCACCTAATCTTCTGCTCATCCTCTCGTGCACTCTAAAGAGCGCTCAGGTGAGAAATTCCAAACGTCCAGCAATTGCTCAGAGATGAAAAGTGCCAGCACTGAAAGCTGTTGCTAGCCAGCACCCTTCCTTGGAAGCGCTTTTGTAGCCCTTAGAACACTGGGGCTCTGGGCTTCTCTAGCCACCTAATCTTCTGCTCATCCTCTCGCGCACTCTAAAGAGAGCTCAGGTGAGAAATTGCAAACGTCGAGCAATTGCTCAGAGATGAAAAGTGCCAGCATTGAAAGCTCTTGCTAGCCAGCACCCTTCCTTGGAAGCGCTTTCACAGGCGCTGTAACACTGGGGTTTTGCGCTTCTCTACCCACCAAACGTCACGGTCACTATCTCTCCGTCTCGTAGACACGAGCTGAGAAATTGCAAACGTCGATCAATTGCTCAGAGATGAAAAGTGCCAGCACTGGAAGCTGTTGCTAGCCAGCACCCTTCCTTGGAAGCGCTTTTGTAGGCCTAAGAACACTGGGGCTCTGGGCTTCTCTAGCCACCTCATCTTCTGCTCATCCTCTCGCGCACTCTAAAGAGAGCTCAGGTGAGAAATTGCAAACGTCGAGCAATTGCTCAGAGATGAAAAGTGCCAGCACTGAAAGCTCTTGCTAGCCAGCACCCTTCCTTGGAAGCGCTTTTGTAGGCCTAAGCACACTGGGGCTCTGGGCTTCTCTAGCCACCTCATCTTCTGCTCATCCTCTCGCGCACTCTAAAGAGAGCTCAGGTGAGAAATTGCATACGTCAAGCAATTGCTCAGAGATGAAAAGTGCCAGCACCGAAAGCTGTTGCTAGCCAGCACCCTTCCTTGGAAGCGCTTTTGTAGGCCTAAGAACACTGGGGCTCTGGGCTTCTCTAGCCACCTCATCTTCTGCTCATCCTCTCGCGCACTCTAAAGAGAGCTCAGGTGAGAAATTGCAAACGTCCAGCAATTGCTCAGAGATGAAAAGTGCCAGCACTGAAAGCTGTTGCTAGCCAGCACCCTTCCTTGGAAGCGCTTTTGTAGGCCTAAGAACACTGGGGCTCTGGGCTTCTCTAGCCACCTCATCTTCTGCTCATCCTCTCGCGCACTCTAAAGAGAGCTCAGGTGAGAAATTTCAAACGTCGAGCAATTGCTCAGAGATGAAAAGTGCCAGCACTGAAAGCTGTTGCTAGCCAGCACCCTTCCTTGGAAGCGCTTTCACAGGTGCAGTAACACTGGGGCTTTGCGCTTCTCTAGCCACCAAACGTCACGGTCCTTCTCTTTCCGTCTCGTAGACACGAGCTGAGAAATTGCAAACGTCGAGCAATTGCTCAGAGATGAAAAGTGCCAGCACTGAAAGCTGTTGCTAGCCAGCACCCTTCCTTGGAAGCGCTTTTGTAGGCCTAAGAACACTGGGGCTCTGGGCTTCTTTAGCCACCTCATCTTCTGCTCATCCTCTCGCGCACTCTGAAGAGAGCTCAGGTGAGAAATTGCAAACGTCCAGCAATTGCTCAGAGATGAAAAGTGCCAGCACTGAAAGCTGTTGCTAGCCAGCACCCTTCCTTGGAAGCGCTTTTGTAGCCCTTAGAACACTGGGGCTCTGGGCTTCTCTAGCCACCTCATCTTCTGCTCATCCTCTCGCGCACTCTAAAGAGAGCTCAGGTGAGAAATTGCAAACGTCGAGCAATTGCTCAGAGATGAAAAGTGCCAGCACTGAAAGCTGTTGCTAGCCAGCACCCTTCCTTGGAAGCGCTTTCACAGGCGCAGCAACACTGGGGCTTTGCGCTTCTCTACCCACCAAAAGTCACGGTCACTATCTCTCCGTCTCGTAGACACGAGCTGAGAAATTGCAAACGTCGATCAATTGCTCAGAGATGAAAAGTGCCAGCACTGAAAGCTCTTGCTAGCCAGCCCCCTTCCTTGGAAGCGCTTTTGTAGGCCTAAGAACACTGGGGCTCTGGGCTTCTCTAGCCACCTCATCTTCTGCTCATCCTCTCGCGCACTCTAAAGAGAGCTCAGGTGAGAAATTGCAAACGTTAAGCAATTGCTCAGAGATGAAAAGTGCCAGCACTGAAAGCTGTTGCTAGCCAGCACCCTTCCTTGGAAGCGCTTTTGTAGGCCTAAGAACACTGGGGCTCTGGGCTTCTCTAGCCACCTCATCTTCTGCTCATCCTCTCGCGCACTCTAAAGAGAGCTCAGGTGAGAAATTGCAAACGTTGAGCAATTGCTCAGAGATGAAAAGTGCCAGCACTGGAAGCTGTTGCTAGCCAGCCCCCTTCCTTGGAAGCGCTTTTGTAGCCCTTAGAACACTGGGGCTCTGGGCTTCTCTAGCCACCTCATCTTCTGCTCATCCTCTCGCGCACTCTAAAGAGAGCTCAGGTGAGAAATTGCAAACGTCGAGCAATTGCTCAGAGATGAAAAGTGCCAGCACTGAAAGCTGTTGCTAGCCAGCACCCTTCCTTGGAAGCGCTTTCACAGGCGCAGCAACACTGGGGCTTTGCGCTTCTCTAGCCACCAAACGTCACGGTCCTTCTCTTTCCGTCTCGTAGACACGAGCTGAGAAATTGCAAACGTCGAGCAATTGCTCAGAGATGAAAAGTGCCAGCACTGAAAGCTGTTGCTAGCCAGCACCCTTCCTTGGAAGCGCTTTTGTAGGCCTAAGAACACTGGGGCTCTGGGCTTCTCTAGCCACCTAATCTTCTGCTCATCCTCTCGTGCACTCTAAAGAGCGCTCAGGTGAGAAATTCCAAACGTCCAGCAATTGCTCAGAGATGAAAAGTGCCAGCACTGAAAGCTGTTGCTAGCCAGCACCCTTCCTTGGAAGCGCTTTTGTAGCCCTTAGAACACTGGGGCTCTGGGCTTCTCTAGCCACCTAATCTTCTGCTCATCCTCTCGCGCACTCTAAAGAGAGCTCAGGTGAGAAATTGCAAACGTCGAGCAATTGCTCAGAGATGAAAAGTGCCAGCATTGAAAGCTCTTGCTAGCCAGCACCCTTCCTTGGAAGCGCTTTCACAGGCGCTGTAACACTGGGGTTTTGCGCTTCTCTACCCACCAAACGTCACGGTCACTATCTCTCCGTCTCGTAGACACGAGCTGAGAAATTGCAAACGTCGATCAATTGCTCAGAGATGAAAAGTGCCAGCACTGGAAGCTGTTGCTAGCCAGCACCCTTCCTTGGAAGCGCTTTTGTAGGCCTAAGAACACTGGGGCTCTGGGCTTCTCTAGCCACCTCATCTTCTGCTCATCCTCTCGCGCACTCTAAAGAGAGCTCAGGTGAGAAATTGCAAACGTCGAGCAATTGCTCAGAGATGAAAAGTGCCAGCACTGAAAGCTCTTGCTAGCCAGCACCCTTCCTTGGAAGCGCTTTTGTAGGCCTAAGCACACTGGGGCTCTGGGCTTCTCTAGCCACCTCATCTTCTGCTCATCCTCTCGCGCACTCTAAAGAGAGCTCAGGTGAGAAATTGCATACGTCAAGCAATTGCTCAGAGATGAAAAGTGCCAGCACCGAAAGCTGTTGCTAGCCAGCACCCTTCCTTGGAAGCGCTTTTGTAGGCCTAAGAACACTGGGGCTCTGGGCTTCTCTAGCCACCTCATCTTCTGCTCATCCTCTCGCGCACTCTAAAGAGAGCTCAGGTGAGAAATTGCAAACGTCCAGCAATTGCTCAGAGATGAAAAGTGCCAGCACTGAAAGCTGTTGCTAGCCAGCACCCTTCCTTGGAAGCGCTTTTGTAGGCCTAAGAACACTGGGGCTCTGGGCTTCTCTAGCCACCTCATCTTCTGCTCATCCTCTCGCACACTCTAAAGAGAGCTCAGGTGAGAAATTGCAAACGTCCAGCAATTGCTCAGAGATGAAAAGTGCCAGCACTGAAAGCTGTTGCTAGCCAGCACCCTTCCTTGGAAGCGCTTTTGTAGGCCTAAGAACACTGGGGCTCTGGGCTTCTTTAGCCACCTCATCTTCTGCTCATCCTCTCGCGCACTCTAAAGAGAGCTCAGGTGAGAAATTGCAAACGTCCAGCAATTGCTCAGAGATGAAAAGTGCCAGCACTGAAAGCTGTTGCTAGCCAGCACCCTTCCTTGGAAGCGCTTTTGTAGCCCTTAGAACACTGGGGCTCTGGGCTTCTCTAGCCACCTCATCTTCTGCTCATCCTCTCGCGCACTCTAAAGAGAGCTCAGGTGAGAAATTGCAAACGTCCAGCAATTGCTCAGAGATGAAAAGTGCCAGCACTGAAAGCTGTTGCTAGCCAGCACCCTTCCTTGGAAGCGCTTTTGTAGCCCTTAGAACACTGGGGCTCTGGGCTTCTCTAGCCACCTAATCTTCTGCTCATCCTCTCGCGCACTCTAAAGAGAGCTCAGGTGAGAAATTGCAAACGTCGAGCAATTGCTCAGAGATGAAAAGTGCCAGCATTGAAAGCTCTTGCTAGCCAGCACCCTTCCTTGGAAGCGCTTTCACAGGCGCTGTAACACTGGGGTTTTGCGCTTCTCTACCCACCAAACGTCACGGTCACTATCTCTCCGTCTCGTAGACACGAGCTGAGAAATTGCAAACGTCGATCAATTGCTCAGAGATGAAAAGTGCCAGCACTGGAAGCTGTTGCTAGCCAGCACCCTTCCTTGGAAGCGCTTTTGTAGGCCTAAGAACACTGGGGCTCTGGGCTTCTCTAGCCACCTCATCTTCTGCTCATCCTCTCGCGCACTCTAAAGAGAGCTCAGGTGAGAAATTGCAAACGTCGAGCAATTGCTCAGAGATGAAAAGTGCCAGCACTGAAAGCTCTTGCTAGCCAGCACCCTTCCTTGGAAGCGCTTTTGTAGGCCTAAGCACACTGGGGCTCTGGGCTTCTCTAGCCACCTCATCTTCTGCTCATCCTCTCGCACACTCTAAAGAGAGCTCAGGTGAGAAATTGCATACGTCAAGCAATTGCTCAGAGATGAAAAGTGCCAGCACCGAAAGCTGTTGCTAGCCAGCACCCTTCCTTGGAAGCGCTTTTGTAGGCCTAAGAACACTGGGGCTCTGGGCTTCTCTAGCCACCTCATCTTCTGCTCATCCTCTCGCGCACTCTAAAGAGAGCTCAGGTGAGAAATTGCAAACGTCCAGCAATTGCTCAGAGATGAAAAGTGCCAGCACTGAAAGCTGTTGCTAGCCAGCACCCTTCCTTGGAAGCGCTTTTGTAGGCCTAAGAACACTGGGGCTCTGGGCTTCTCTAGCCACCTCATCTTCTGCTCATCCTCTCGCACACTCTAAAGAGAGCTCAGGTGAGAAATTGCAAACGTCCAGCAATTGCTCAGAGATGAAAAGTGCCAGCACTGAAAGCTGTTGCTAGCCAGCACCCTTCCTTGGAAGCGCTTTTGTAGGCCTAAGAACACTGGGGCTCTGGGCTTCTTTAGCCACCTCATCTTCTGCTCATCCTCTCGCGCACTCTAAAGAGAGCTCAGGTGAGAAATTGCAAACGTCCAGCAATTGCTCAGAGATGAAAAGTGCCAGCACTGAAAGCTGTTGCTAGCCAGCACCCTTCCTTGGAAGCGCTTTTGTAGCCCTTAGAACACTGGGGCTCTGGGCTTCTCTAGCCACCTCATCTTCTGCTCATCCTCTCGCGCACTCTAAAGAGAGCTCAGGTGAGAAATTGCAAACGTCGAGCAATTGCTCAGAGATGAAAAGTGCCAGCACTGAAAGCTGTTGCTAGCCAGCACCCTTCCTTGGAAGCGCTTTCACAGGCGCAGCAAGACTGGGGCTTTGCGCTTCTCTACCCACCAAAAGTCACGGTCACTATCTCTCCGTCTCGTAGACACGAGCTGAGAAATTGCAAACGTCGATCAATTGCTCAGAGATGAAAAGTGCCAGCACTGAAAGCTCTTGCTAGCCAGCCCCCTTCCTTGGAAGCGCTTTTGTAGGCCTAAGAACACTGGGGCTCTGGGCTTCTCTAGCCACCTCATCTTCTGCTCATCCTCTCGCGCACTCTAAAGAGCGCTCAGGTGAGAAATTGCAAACGTCGAGCAATTGCTCAGAGATGAAAAGTGCCAGCACTGAAAGCTCTTGCTAGCCAGCACCCTTCCTTGGAAGCGCTTTTGTAGGCCTAAGAACACTGGGGCTCTGGGCTTCTCTAGCCACCTAATCTTCTGCTCATCCTCTCGCGCACTCTAAAGAGAGCTCAGGTGAGAAATTGCAAACGTCGAGCAATTGCTCAGAGATGAAAAGTGCCAGCACTGAAAGCTGTTGCTAGCCAGCACCCTTCCTTGGAAGCGCTTTTGTAGGCCTAAGAACACTGGGGCTCTGGGCTTCTCTAGCCACCTAATCTTGTGCTCATCCTCTCGCGCACTCTAAAGAGAGCTCAGGTGAGAAATTGCAAACGTCGAGCAATTGCTCAGAGATGAAAAGTGCCAGCACTGAAAGCTGTTGCTAGCCAGCACCCTTCCTTGGAAGCGCTTTTGTAGCCCTTAGAACACTGGGGCTCTGGGCTTCTCTAGCCACCTCATCTTCTGCTCATCCTCTCGCGCACTCTAAAGAGAGCTCAGGTGAGAAATTGCAAACGTCGAGCAATTGCTCAGAGATGAAAAGTGCCAGCACTGAAAGCTCTTGCTAGCCAGCACCCTTCCTTGGAAGCGCTTTCACAGGCGCTGTAACACTGGGGCTTTGCGCTTCTCTACGCACCAAACGTCACGGTCCTTCTCTTTCCGTCTCGTAGACACGAGCTGAGAAATTGCAAACGTCGAGCAATTGCTCAGAGATGAAAAGTGCCAGCACTGAAAGCTGTTGCTAGCCAGCACCCTTCCTTGGAAGCGCTTTTGTAGGCCTAAGAACACTGGGGCTCTGGGCTTCTCTAGCCACCTAATCTTCTGCTCATCCTCTCGTGCACTCTAAAGAGAGCTCAGGTGAGAAATTGCAAACGTCGAGCAATTGCTCAGAGATGAAAAGTGCCAGCACTGAAAGCTGTTGCTAGCCAGCACCCTTCCTTGGAAGCGCTTTTGTAGGCCTAAGAACACTGGGGCTCTGGGCTTCTCTAGCCACCTCATCTTCTGCTCATCCTCTCGCGCACTCTAAAGAGAGCTCAGGTGAGAAATTGCAAACGTCGAGCAATTGCTCAGAGATGAAAAGTGCCAGCACTGAAAGCTGTTGCTAGCCAGCACCCTTCCTTGGAAGCGCTTTCACAGGCGCTGTAACACTGGGGTTTTGCGCTTCTCTACCCACCAAACGTCACGGTCACTATCTCTCCGTCTCGTAGACACGAGCTGAGAAATTGCAAACGTTGAGCAATTGCTCAGAGATGAAAAGTGCCAGCACTGAAAGCTGTTGCTAGCCAGCACCCTTCCTTGGAAGCGCTTTTGTAGGCCTTAGAACACTGGGGCTCTGGGCTTCTCTAGCCACCTCATCTTCTGCTCATCCTCTCGCGCACTCTAAAGAGAGCTCAGGTGAGAAATTGCAAACGTCGAGCAATTGCTCAGAGATGAAAAGTGCCAGCACTGAAAGCTCTTGCTAGCCAGCACCCTTCCTTGGAAGCGCTTTTGTAGGCCTAAGCACACTGGGGCTCTGGGCTTCTCTAGCCACCTAATCTTCTGCTCATCCTCTCGCGCACTCTAAAGAGAGCTCAGGTGAGAAATTGGAAACGTCCAGCAATTGCTCAGAGAGGAAAAGTGCCAGCACTGAAAGCTGTTGCTAGCCAGCACCCTTCCTTGGAAGCGCTTTTGTAGGCCTAAGAACACTGGGGCTCTGGGCTTCTCTAGCCACCTCATCTTCTGCTCATCCTCTCGCGCACTCTAAAGAGAGCTCAGGTGAGAAATTGCAAACGTCGAGCAATTGCTCCGAGATGAAAAGTGCCAGCACTGAAAGCTGTTGCTAGCCAGCACCCTTCCTTGGAAGCGCTTTTGTAGGCCTAAGAACACTGGGGCTCTGGGCTTCTCTAGCCACCTCATCTTCTGCTCATCCTCTCGCGCACTCTAAAGAGAGCTCAGGTGAGAAATTGCAAACGTCGAGCAATTGCTCAGAGATGAAAAGTGCCAGCACTGAAAGCTGTTGCTAGCCAGCACCCTTCCTTGGAAGCGCTTTCACAGGCGCAGCAACACTGGGGCTTTGCGCTTCTCTAGCCACCAAACGTCACGGTCATTCTCTTTCCGTCTCGTAGACACGAGCTGAGAAATTGCAAACGTCCAGCAAATGCTCAGAGATGAAAAGTGCCAGCACTGAAAGCTGTTGCTAGCCAGCACCCTTCCTTGGAAGCGCTTTTGTAGCCCTTAGAACACTGGGGCTCTGGGCTTCTCTAGCCACCTCATCTTCTGCTCATCCTCTCGCGCACTCTAAAGAGAGCTCAGGTGAGAAATTGAAAACGTCGAGCAATTGCTCAGAGATGAAAAGTGCCAGCACTGAAAGCTGTTGCTAGCCAGCACCCTTCCTTGGAAGCGCTTTCACAGGCGCAGCAAGACTGGGGCTTTGCGCTTCTCTACCCACCAAAAGTCACGGTCACTATCTCTCCGTCTCGTAGACACGAGCTGAGAAATTGCAAACGTCGAGCAATTGCTCAGAGATGAAAAGTGCCAGCACTGAAAGCTCTTGCTAGCCAGCACCCTTCCTTGGAAGCGCTTTTGTAGGCCTAAGAATACTGGGGCTCTGGGCTTCTCTAGCCACCTCATCTTCTGCTCATCCTCTCGCGCACTCTAAAGAGAGCTCAGGTGAGAAATTGCAAACGTCGTGCAATTGCTCAGAGATGAAAAGTGCCAGCACTGAAAGCTCTTGCTAGCCAGCACCCTTCCTTGGAAGCGCTTTTGTAGGCCTAAGAACACTGGGGCTCTGGGCTTCTCTAGCCACCTCATCTTCTGCTCATCCTCTCGCGCACTCTAAAGAGAGCTCAGGTGAGAAATTGCAAACGTCGAGCAATTGCTCAGAGATGAAAAGTGCCAGCACTGAAAGCTCTTGCTAGCCAGCACCCTTCCTTGGAAGCACTTTTGTAGGCCTAAGAACACTGGGGCTCTGGGCTTCTCTAGCCACCTCATCTTCTGCTCATCCTCTCGCGCACTCTAAAGAGAGCTCAGGTGAGAAATTGCAAACGTCGAGCAATTGCTCAGAGATGAAAAGTGCCAACACTGAAAGCTGTTGCTAGCCAGCACCCTTCCTTGGAAGCGCTTTCACAGGCGCAGCAACACTGGGGCTTTGCGCTTCTCTAGCCACCAAACGTCACGGTCCTTCTCTTTCCGTCTCGTAGACACGAGCTGAGAAATTGCAAACGTCGAGCAATTGCTCAGAGATGAAAAGTGCCAACACTGAAAGCTGTTGCTAGCCAGCCCCCTTCCTTGGAAGCGCTTTTGTAGGCCTAAGAACACTGGGGCTCTGGGCTTCTCTAGCCACCTCATCTTCTGCTCATCCTCTCGCGCACTCTAAAGAGAGCTCAGGTGAGAAATTGCAAACGTCGATCAATTGCTCAGAGATTAAAAGTGCCAGCACTGAAAGCTGTTGCTAGCCAGCACCCTTCCTTGGAAGCGCTTTTGTAGGCCTAAGAACACTGGGGCTCTGGGCTTCTCTAGCCACCTAATCTTCTGCTCATCCTCTCGCGCACTCTAAAGAGAGCTCAGGTGAGAAATTGCAAACGTCCAGCAATTGCTCAGAGATGAAAAGTGCCAGCACTGAAAGCTGTTGCTAGCCAGCACCCTTCCTTGGAAGCGCTTTCACAGGCGCAGCAACACTGGGGCTTTGCGCTTCTCTAGCCACCAAACGTCACGGTCCTTCTCTTTCCGTCTCGTAGACACGAGCTGAGAAATTGCAAACGTCGAGCAATTGCTCAGAGATGAAAAGTGCCAGCACTGAAAGCTGTTGCTAGCCAGCACCCTTCCTTGGAAGCGCTTTTGTAGGCCTAAGAACACTGGGGCTCTGGGCTTCTCTAGCCACCTCATCTTCTGCTCATCCTCTCGCGCACTCTAAAGAGAGCTCAGGTGAGAAATTGCAAACGTCGAGCAATTGCTCAGAGATGAAAAGTGCCAGCACTGAAAGCTGTTGCTAGCCAGCACCCTTCCTTGGAAGCGCTTTTGTAGCCCTTAGAACACTGGGGCTCTGGGCTTCTCTAGCCACCTAATCTTCTGCTCATCCTCTCGCGCACTCTAAAGAGAGCTCAGGTGAGAAATTGCAAACGTCGAGCAATTGCTCAGAGATGAAAAGTGCCAGCACTGAAAGCTCTTGCTAGCCAGCACCCTTCCTTGGAAGCGCTTTCACAGGCGCAGCAACACTGGGGCTTTGCGCTTCTCTACCCACCAAACGTCACGGTCACTATCTCTCCGTCTCGTAGACACGAGCTGAGAAATTGCAAACGTCGAGCAATTGCTCAGAGATGAAAAGTGCCAGCACTGAAAGCTGTTGCTAGCCAGCACCCTTCCTTGGAAGCGCTTTTGTAGGCCTAAGAACACTGGGGCTCTGGGCTTCTCTAGCCACCTCATCTTCTGCTCATCCTCTCGCGCACTCTAAAGAGAGCTCAGGTGAGAAATTGCAAACGTCGAGCAATTGCTCAGAGATGAAAAGTGCCAGCACTGAAAGCTCTTGCTAGCCAGCACCCTTCCTTGGAAGCGCTTTTGTAGGCCTAAGAACACTGGGGCTCTGGGCTTCTCTAGCCACCTCATCTTCTGCTCATCCTCTCGCGCACTCTAAAGAGAGCTCAGGTGAGAAATTGCAAACGTCCAGCAATTGCTCAGAGATGAAAAGTGCCAGCACTGAAAGCTGTTGCTAGCCAGCACCCTTCCTTGGAAGCGCTTTTGTAGGCCTAAGAACACTGGGGCTCTGGGCTTCTCTAGCCACCTCATCTTCTGCTCATCCTCTCGCGCACTCTAAAGAGAGCTCAGGTGAGAAATTGCAAACGTCGAGCAATTGCTCAGAGATGAAAAGTGCCAGCACTGAAAGCTCTTGCTAGCCAGCACCCTTCCTTGGAAGCGCTTTTGTAGGCCTAAGAAGACTGGGGCTCTGGGCTTCTCTAGCCACCTCATCTTCTGCTCATCCTCTCGCGCACTCTAAAGAGAGCTCAGGTGAGAAATTGCAAACGTCCAGCAATTGCTCAGAGAGGAAAAGTGCCAGCACTGGAAGCTGTTGCTAGCCAGCACCCTTCCTTGGAAGCGCTTTTGTAGGCCTAAGAACACTGGGGCTCTGGGCTTCTCTAGCCACCTCATCTTCTGCTCATCCTCTCGCGCACTCTAAAGAGAGCTCAGGTGAGAAATTGCAAACGTCGAGCAATTGCTCAGAGATTAAAAGTGCCAGCACTGAAAGCTGTTGCTAGCCAGCACCCTTCCTTGGAAGCGCTTTCACAGGCGCAGCAACACTGGGGCTTTGCGCTTCTCTACCCACCAAACGTCACGGTCCTTCTCTTTCCGTCTCGTAGACACGAGCTGAGAAATTGCAAACGTCGAGCAATTGCTCAGAGATGAAAAGTGCCAGCACTGAAAGCTGTTGCTAGCCAGCACCCTTCCTTGGAAGCGCTTTTGTAGGCCTAAGAACACTGGGGCTCTGGGCTTCTCTAGCCACCTAATCTTCTGCTCATCCTCTCGCACACTCTAAAGAGAGCTCAGGTGAGAAATTGCAAACGTCGAGCAATTGCTCAGAGATGAAAAGTGCCAGCACTGAAAGCTGTTGCTAGCCAGCACCCTTCCTTGGAAGCGCTTTCACAGGCGCAGCAACACTGGGGCTTTGCGCTTCTCTAGCCACCAAACGTCACGGTCCTTCTCTTTCCGTCTCGTAGACACGAGCTGAGAAATTGCAAACGTCGAGCAATTGCTCAGAGATGAAAAGTGCCAGCACTGAAAGCTGTTGCTAGCCAGCACCCTTCCTTGGAAGCGCTTTTGTAGCCCTTAGAACACTGGGGCTCTGGGCTTCTCTAGCCACCTCATCTTCTGCTCATCCTCTCGCGCACTCTAAAGAGAGCTCAGGTGAGAAATTGCAAACGTCCAGCAATTGCTCAGAGATGAAAAGTGCCAGCACTGAAAGCTGTTGCTAGCCATCACCCTTCCTTGGAAGCGCTTTCACAGGCGCTGTAACACTGGGGCTTTGCGCTTCTCTACCCACCAAACGTCACGGTCACTATCTCTCCGTCTCGTAGACACGAGCTGAGAAATTGCAAACGTCGATCAATTGCTCAGAGATGAAAAGTGCCAGCACTGGAAGCTGTTGCTAGCCAGCACCCTTCCTTGGAAGTGCTTTTGTAGGCCTAAGAACACTGGGGCTCTGGGCTTCTCTAGCCACCTCATCTTCTGCTCATCCTCTCGTGCACTCTAAAGAGAGCTCAGGTGAGAAATTGCAAACGTCGAGCAATTGCTCAGAGATGAAAAGTGCCAGCACTGAAAGCTCTTGCTAGCCAGCACCCTTCCTTGGAAGCACTTTTGTAGGCCTAAGAACACTGGGGCTCTGGGCTTCTCTAGCCACCTCATCTTCTGCTCATCCTCTCGCGCACTCTAAAGAGAGCTCAGGTGAGAAATTGCAAACGTCGAGCAATTGCTCAGAGATGAAAAGTGCCAACACTGAAAGCTGTTGCTAGCCAGCACCCTTCCTTGGAAGCGCTTTCACAGGCGCAGCAACACTGGGGCTTTGCGCTTCTCTAGCCACCAAACGTCACGGTCCTTCTCTTTCCGTCTCGTAGACACGAGCTGAGAAATTGCAAACGTCGAGCAATTGCTCAGAGATGAAAAGTGCCAACACTGAAAGCTGTTGCTAGCCAGCACCCTTCCTTGGAAGCGCTTTTGTAGGCCTAAGAACACTGGGGCTCTGGGCTTCTCTAGCCACCTCATCTTCTGCTCATCCTCTCGCGCACTCTAAAGAGAGCTCAGGTGAGAAATTGCAAACGTCGATCAATTGCTCAGAGATTAAAAGTGCCAGCACTGAAAGCTGTTGCTAGCCAGCACCCTTCCTTGGAAGCGCTTTTGTAGGCCTAAGAACACTGGGGCTCTGGGCTTCTCTAGCCACCTAATCTTCTGCTCATCCTCTCACGCACTCTAAAGAGAGCTCAGGTGAGAAATTGCAAACGTCGAGCAATTGCTCAGAGATGAAAAGTGCCAGCACTGAAAGCTGTTGCTAGCCAGCACCCTTCCTTGGAAGCGCTTTCACAGGCGCAGCAACACTGGGGCTTTGCGCTTCTCTAGCCACCAAACGTCACGGTCCTTCTCTTTCCGTCTCGTAGACACGAGCTGAGAAATTGCAAACGTCGAGCAATTGCTCAGAGATGAAAAGTGCCAACACTGAAAGCTGTTGCTAGCCAGCACCCTTCCTTGGAAGCGCTTTTGTAGGCCTAAGAACACTGGGGCTCTGGGCTTCTCTAGCCACCTCATCTTCTGCTCATCCTCTCGCGCACTCTAAAGAGAGCTCAGGTGAGAAATTGCAAACGTCGATCAATTGCTCAGAGATTAAAAGTGCCAGCACTGAAAGCTGTTGCTAGCCAGCACCCTTCCTTGGAAGCGCTTTTGTAGGCCTAAGAACACTGGGGCTCTGGGCTTCTCTAGCCACCTAATCTTCTGCTCATCCTCTCACGCACTCTAAAGAGAGCTCAGGTGAGAAATTGCAAACGTCGAGCAATTGCTCAGAGATGAAAAGTGCCAGCACTGAAAGCTGTTGCTAGCCAGCACCCTTCCTTGGAAGCGCTTTCACAGGCGCAGCAACACTGGGGCTTTGCGCTTCTCTAGCCACCAAACGTCACGGTCCTTCTCTTTCCGTCTCGTAGACACGAGCTGAGAAATTGCAAACGTCGAGCAATTGCTCAGAGATGAAAAGTGCCAGCACTGAAAGCTGTTGCTAGCCAGCACCCTTCCTTGGAAGCGCTTTTGTAGGCCTAAGAACACTGGGGCTCTGGGCTTCTCTAGCCACCTCATCTTCTGCTCATCCTCTCGCGCACTCTAAAGAGAGCTCAGGTGAGAAATTGCAAACGTCGAGCAATTGCTCAGAGATGAAAAGTGCCAGCACTGAAAGCTCTTGCTAGCCAGCACCCTTCCTTGGAAGCGCTTTTGTAGGCCTAAGAAGACTGGGGCTCTGGGCTTCTCTAGCCACCTCATCTTCTGCTCATCCTCTCGCGCACTCTAAAGAGAGCTCAGGTGAGAAATTGCAAACGTCGAGCAATTGCTCAGAGATGAAAAGTGCCAGCACTGAAAGCTCTTGCTAGCCAGCCCCCTTCCTTGGAAGCGCTTTTGTAGGCCTAAGAACACTGGGGCTCTGGGCTTCTCTAGCCACCTCATCTTCTGCTCATCCTCTCGCGCACTCTAAAGAGAGCTCAGGTGAGAAATTGCAAACGTCGAGCAATTGCTCCGAGATGAAAAGTGCCAGCACTGAAAGCTGTTGCTAGCCAGCACCCTTCCTTGGAAGCGCTTTTGTAGGCCTAAGAACACTGGGGCTCTGGGCTTCTCTAGCCACCTAATCTTCTGCTCATCCTCTCGCGCACTCTAAAGAGAGCTCAGGTGAGAAATTGCAAACGTCCAGCAATTGCTCAGAGATGAAAAGTGCCAGCACTGAAAGCTGTTGCTAGCCAGCACCCTTCCTTGGAAGCGCTTTCACAGGCGCAGCAACACTGGGGCTTTGCGCTTCTCTACCCACCAAACGTCACGGTCCTTCTCTTTCCGTCTCGTAGACACGAGCTGAGAAATTGCAAACGTCGAGCAATTGCTCAGAGATGAAAAGTGCCAGCACTGAAAGCTGTTGCTAGCCAGCACCCTTCCTTGGAAGCGCTTTTGTAGGCCTAAGAACACTGGGGCTCTAGGCTTCTCTAGCCACCTCATCTTCTGCTCATCCTCTCGCGCACTCTAAAGAGAGCTCAGGTGAGAAATTGCAAACGTCCAGCAATTGCTCAGAGATGAAAAGTGCCAGCACTGAAAGCTGTTGCTAGCCAGCACCCTTCCTTGGAAGCGCTTTTGTAGCCCTTAGAACACTGGGGCTCTGGGCTTCTCTAGCCACCTAATCTTCTGCTCATCCTCTCGCGCACTCTAAAGAGAGCTCAGGTGAGAAATTGCAAACGTCCAGCAATTGCTCAGAGATGAAAAGTGCCAGCACTGAAAGCTCTTGCTAGCCAGCACCCTTCCTTGGAAGCGCTTTCACAGGCGCAGCAACACTGGGGCTTTGCGCTTCTCTACCCACCAAACGTCACGGTCACTATCTCTCCGTCTCGTAGACACGAGCTGAGAAATTGCAAACGTCGAGCAATTGCTCAGAGATGAAAAGTGCCAGCACTGAAAGCTGTTGCTAGCCAGCACCCTTCCTTGGAAGCGCTTTTGTAGGCCTAAGAACGCTGGGGCTCTGGGCTTCTCTAGCCACCTAATCTTCTGCTCATCCTCTCGCGCACTCTAAAGAGAGCTCAGGTGAGAAATTGCAAACGTCGAGCAATTGCTCAGAGATGAAAAGTGCCAGCACTGAAAGCTCTTGCTAGCCAGCACCCTTCCTTGGAAGCGCTTTTGTAGCCCTTAGAACACTGGGGCTCTGGGCTTCTCTAGCCACCTAATCTTCTGCTCATCCTCTCGCGCACTCTAAAGAGAGCTCAGGTGAGAAATTGCAAACGTCCAGCAATTGCTCAGAGATGAAAAGTGCCAGCACTGAAAGCTCTTGCTAGCCAGCACCCTTCCTTGGAAGCGCTTTCACAGGCGCAGCAACACTGGGGCTTTGCGCTTCTCTACCCACCAAACGTCACGGTCACTATCTCTCCGTCTCGTAGACACGAGCTGAGAAATTGCAAACATCGATCAATTGCTCAGAGATGAAAAGTGCCAGCACTGGAAGCTGTTGCTAGCCAGCACCCTTCCTTGGAAGCGCTTTTGTAGGCCTAAGAACACTGGGGCTCTGGGCTTCTCTAGCCACCTCATCTTCTGCTCATCCTCTCGCGCACTCTAAAGAGAGCTCAGGTGAGAAATTGCAAACGTCGAGCAATTGCTCAGAGATGAAAAGTGCCAGCACTGAAAGCTGTTGCTAGCCAGCACCCTTCCTTGGAAGCGCTTTTGTAGGCCTAAGAACAGTGGGGCTCTGGGCTTCTCTAGCCACCTCATCTTCTGCTCATCCTCTCGCGCACTCTAAAGAGAGCTCAGGTGAGAAATTGCAAACGTCGAGCAATTGCTCAGAGATGAAAAGTGCCAGCACTGAAAGCTGTTGCTAGCCAGCACCCTTCCTTGGAAGCGCTTTTGTAGCCCTTAGAACACTGGGGCTCTGGGCTTCTCTAGCCACCTCATCTTCTGCTCATCCTCTCGCGCACTCTAAAGAGAGCTCAGGTGAGAAATTGCAAACGTCCAGCAATTGCTCAGAGATGAAAAGTGCCAGCACTGAAAGCTCTTGCTAGCCAGCACCCTTCCTTGGAAGCGCTTTCACAGGCGCAGCAACACTGGGGCTTTGCGCTTCTCTAGCCACCAAACGTCACGGTCCTTCTCTTTCCGTCTCGTAGACACGAGCTGAGAAATTGCAAACGTCGAGCAATTGCTCAGAGATGAAAAGTGCCAGCACTGAAAGCTGTTGCTAGCCAGCACCCTTCCTTGGAAGCGCTTTTGTAGGCCTAAGAACACTGGGGCTCTGGGCTTCTTTAGCCACCTCATCTTCTGCTCATCCTCTCGCGCACTCTAAAGAGAGCTCAGGTGAGAAATTGCAAACGTCCAGCAATTGCTCAGAGATGAAAAGTGCCAGCACTGAAAGCTGTTGCTAGCCAGCACCCTTCCTTGGAAGCGCTTTCACAGGCGCAGCAACACTGGGGCTTTGCGCTTCTCTACCCACCAAACGTCACGGTCACTATCTCTCCGTCTCGTAGACACGAGCTGTGAAATTGCAAACGTCGAGCAATTGCTCAGAGATGAAAAGTGCCAGCACTGAAAGCTGTTGCTAGCCAGCACCCTTCCTTGGAAGCGCTTTTGTAGGCCTAAGAACACTGGGGCTCTGGGCTTCTCTAGCCACCTCATCTTCTGCTCATCCTCTCGCGCACTCTAAAGAGAGCTCAGGTGAGAAATTGCAAACGTCGAGCAATTGCTCAGAGATGAAAAGTGCCAGCACTGAAAGCTGTTGCTAGCCAGCACCCTTCCTTGGAAGCGCTTTTGTAGCCCTTAGAACACTGGGGCTCTGGGCTTCTCTAGCCACCTCATCTTCTGCTCATCCTCTCGCGCACTCTAAAGAGAGCTCAGGTGAGAAATTGCAAACGTCCAGCAATTGCTCAGAGATGAAAAGTGCCAGCACTGAAAGCTCTTGCTAGCCAGCACCCTTCCTTGGAAGCGCTTTCACAGGCGCAGCAACACTGGGGCTTTGCGCTTCTCTACCCACCAAACGTCACGGTCACTATCTCTCCGTCTCGTAGACACGAGCTGAGAAATTGCAAACATCGATCAATTGCTCAGAGATGAAAAGTGCCAGCACTGGAAGCTGTTGCTAGCCAGCACCCTTCCTTGGAAGCGCTTTTGTAGGCCTAAGAACACTGGGGCTCTGGGCTTCTCTAGCCACCTCATCTTCTGCTCATCCTCTCGCGCACTCTAAAGAGAGCTCAGGTGAGAAATTTCAGACGTCGAGCAATTGCTCAGAGATGAAAAGTGCCAGCACTGAAAGCTGTTGCTAGCCAGCCCCCTTCCTTGGAAGCGCTTTTGTAGGCCTAAGAACAGTGGGGCTCTGGGCTTCTCTAGCCACCTCATCTTCTGCTCATCCTCTCGCGCACTCTAAAGAGAGCTCAGGTGAGAAATTGCAAACGTCCAGCAATTGCTCAGAGATGAAAAGTGCCAGCACTGAAAGCTCTTGCTAGCCAGCACCCTTCCTTGGAAGCGCTTTCACAGGCGCAGCAACACTGGGGCTTTGCGCTTCTCTAGCCACCAAACGTCACGGTCCTTCTCTTTCCGTCTCGTAGACACGAGCTGAGAAATTGCAAACGTCGAGCAATTGCTCAGAGATGAAAAGTGCCAGCACTGAAAGCTGTTGCTAGCCAGCACCCTTCCTTGGAAGCGCTTTTGTAGGCCTAAGAACACTGGGGCTCTGGGCTTCTCTAGCCACCTCATCTTCTGCTCATCCTCTCGCGCACTCTAAAGAGAGCTCAGGTGAGAAATTGCAAACGTCGAGCAATTGCTCCGAGATGAAAAGTGCCAGCACTGAAAGCTGTTGCTAGCCAGCACCCTTCCTTGGAAGCGCTTTTGTAGCCCTTAGAACACTGGGGCTCTGGGCTTCTCTAGCCACCTAATCTTCTGCTCATCCTCTCGCGCACTCTAAAGAGAGCTCAGGTGAGAAATTGCAAACGTCCAGCAATTGCTCAGAGATGAAAAGTGCCAGCACTGAAAGCTGTTGCTAGCCAGCACCCTTCCTTGGAAGCGCTTTCACAGGCGCAGCAACACTGGGGCTTTGCGCTTCTCTACCCACCAAACGTCACGGTCCTTCTCTTTCCGTCTCGTAGACACGAGCTGAGAAATTGCAAACGTCGAGCAATTGCTCAGAGATGAAAAGTGCCAGCACTGAAAGCTGTTGCTAGCCAGCACCCTTCCTTGGAAGCGCTTTTGTAGGCCTAAGAACACTGGGGCTCTAGGCTTCTCTAGCCACCTCATCTTCTGCTCATCCTCTCGCGCACTCTAAAGAGAGCTCAGGTGAGAAATTGCAAACGTCCAGCAATTGCTCAGAGATGAAAAGTGCCAGCACTGAAAGCTGTTGCTAGCCAGCACCCTTCCTTGGAAGCGCTTTTGTAGCCCTTAGAACACTGGGGCTCTGGGCTTCTCTAGCCACCTAATCTTCTGCTCATCCTCTCGCGCACTCTAAAGAGAGCTCAGGTGAGAAATTGCAAACGTCCAGCAATTGCTCAGAGATGAAAAGTGCCAGCACTGAAAGCTCTTGCTAGCCAGCACCCTTCCTTGGAAGCGCTTTCACAGGCGCAGCAACACTGGGGCTTTGCGCTTCTCTACCCACCAAACGTCACGGTCACTATCTCTCCGTCTCGTAGACACGAGCTGAGAAATTGCAAACGTCGAGCAATTGCTCAGAGATGAAAAGTGCCAGCACTGAAAGCTGTTGCTAGCCAGCACCCTTCCTTGGAAGCGCTTTTGTAGCCCTTAGAACACTGGGGCTCTGGGCTTCTCTAGCCACCTCATCTTCTGCTCATCCTCTCGCGCACTCTAAAGAGAGCTCAGGTGAGAAATTGCAAACGTCCAGCAATTGCTCAGAGATGAAAAGTGCCAGCACTGAAAGCTCTTGCTAGCCAGCACCCTTCCTTGGAAGCGCTTTCACAGGCGCAGCAACACTGGGGCTTTGCGCTTCTCTAGCCACCAAACGTCACGGTCCTTCTCTTTCCGTCTCGTAGACACGAGCTGAGAAATTGCAAACGTCGAGCAATTGCTCAGAGATGAAAAGTGCCAGCACTGAAAGCTGTTGCTAGCCAGCACCCTTCCTTGGAAGCGCTTTTGTAGGCCTAAGAACACTGGGGCTCTGGGCTTCTTTAGCCACCTCATCTTCTGCTCATCCTCTCGCGCACTCTAAAGAGAGCTCAGGTGAGAAATTGCAAACGTCCAGCAATTGCTCAGAGATGAAAAGTGCCAGCACTGAAAGCTGTTGCTAGCCAGCACCCTTCCTTGGAAGCGCTTTCACAGGCGCAGCAACACTGGGGCTTTGCGCTTCTCTACCCACCAAACGTCACGGTCACTATCTCTCCGTCTCGTAGACACGAGCTGTGAAATTGCAAACGTCGAGCAATTGCTCAGAGATGAAAAGTGCCAGCACTGAAAGCTCTTGCTAGCCAGCACCCTTCCTTGGAAGCGCTTTTGTAGGCCTAAGAACACTGGGGCTCTGGGCTTCTCTAGCCACCTCATCTTCTGCTCATCCTCTCGCGCACTCTAAAGAGAGCTCAGGTGAGAAATTGCAAACGTCGAGCAATTGCTCAGAGATGAAAAGTGCCAGCACTGAAAGCTGTTGCTAGCCAGCACCCTTCCTTGGAAGCGCTTTTGTAGCCCTTAGAACACTGGGGCTCTGGGCTTCTCTAGCCACCTCATCTTCTGCTCATCCTCTCGCGCACTCTAAAGAGAGCTCAGGTGAGAAATTGCAAACGTCCAGCAATTGCTCAGAGATGAAAAGTGCCAGCACTGAAAGCTCTTGCTAGCCAGCACCCTTCCTTGGAAGCGCTTTCACAGGCGCAGCAACACTGGGGCTTTGCGCTTCTCTACCCACCAAACGTCACGGTCACTATCTCTCCGTCTCGTAGACACGAGCTGAGAAATTGCAAACATCGATCAATTGCTCAGAGATGAAAAGTGCCAGCACTGGAAGCTGTTGCTAGCCAGCACCCTTCCTTGGAAGCGCTTTTGTAGGCCTAAGAACACTGGGGCTCTGGGCTTCTCTAGCCACCTCATCTTCTGCTCATCCTCTCGCACACTCTAAAGAGAGCTCAGGTGAGAAATTTCAGACGTCGAGCAATTGCTCAGAGATGAAAAGTGCCAGCACTGAAAGCTGTTGCTAGCCAGCACCCTTCCTTGGAAGCGCTTTTGTAGGCCTAAGAACAGTGGGGCTCTGGGCTTCTCTAGCCACCTCATCTTCTGCTCATCCTCTCGCGCACTCTAAAGAGAGCTCAGGTGAGAAATTGCAAACGTCCAGCAATTGCTCAGAGATGAAAAGTGCCAGCACTGAAAGCTCTTGCTAGCCAGCACCCTTCCTTGGAAGCGCTTTCACAGGCGCAGCAACACTGGGGCTTTGCGCTTCTCTAGCCACCAAACGTCACGGTCCTTCTCTTTCCGTCTCGTAGACACGAGCTGAGAAATTGCAAACGTCGAGCAATTGCTCAGAGATGAAAAGTGCCAGCACTGAAAGCTGTTGCTAGCCAGCACCCTTCCTTGGAAGCGCTTTTGTAGGCCTAAGAACACTGGGGCTCTGGGCTTCTCTAGCCACCTCATCTTCTGCTCATCCTCTCGCGCACTCTAAAGAGAGCTCAGGTGAGAAATTGCAAACGTCGAGCAATTGCTCCGAGATGAAAAGTGCCAGCACTGAAAGCTGTTGCTAGCCAGCACCCTTCCTTGGAAGCGCTTTTGTAGGCCTAAGAACACTGGGGCTCTGGGCTTCTCTAGCCACCTAATCTTCTGCTCATCCTCTCGCGCACTCTAAAGAGAGCTCAGGTGAGAAATTGCAAACGTCCAGCAATTGCTCAGAGATGAAAAGTGCCAGCACTGAAAGCTGTTGCTAGCCAGCACCCTTCCTTGGAAGCGCTTTCACAGGCGCAGCAACACTGGGGCTTTGCGCTTCTCTACCCACCAAACGTCACGGTCCTTCTCTTTCCGTCTCGTAGACACGAGCTGAGAAATTGCAAACGTCGAGCAATTGCTCAGAGATGAAAAGTGCCAGCACTGAAAGCTGTTGCTAGCCAGCACCCTTCCTTGGAAGCGCTTTTGTAGGCCTAAGAACACTGGGGCTCTAGGCTTCTCTAGCCACCTCATCTTCTGCTCATCCTCTCGTGCACTCTAAAGAGAGCTCAGGTGAGAAATTGCAAACGTCCAGCAATTGCTCAGAGATGAAAAGTGCCAGCACTGAAAGCTGTTGCTAGCCAGCACCCTTCCTTGGAAGCGCTTTTGTAGCCCTTAGAACACTGGGGCTCTGGGCTTCTCTAGCCACCTAATCTTCTGCTCATCCTCTCGCGCACTCTAAAGAGAGCTCAGGTGAGAAATTGCAAACGTCCAGCAATTGCTCAGAGATGAAAAGTGCCAGCACTGAAAGCTCTTGCTAGCCAGCACCCTTCCTTGGAAGCGCTTTCACAGGCGCAGCAACACTGGGGCTTTGCGCTTCTCTACCCACCAAACGTCACGGTCACTATCTCTCCGTCTCGTAGACACGAGCTGAGAAATTGCAAACGTCGAGCAATTGCTCAGAGATGAAAAGTGCCAGCACTGAAAGCTGTTGCTAGCCAGCACCCTTCCTTGGAAGCGCTTTTGTAGGCCTAAGAACGCTGGGGCTCTGGGCTTCTCTAGCCACCTAATCTTCTGCTCATCCTCTCGCGCACTCTAAAGAGAGCTCAGGTGAGAAATTGCAAACGTCGAGCAATTGCTCAGAGATGAAAAGTGCCAGCACTGAAAGCTCTTGCTAGCCAGCACCCTTCCTTGGAAGCGCTTTTGTAGCCCTTAGAACACTGGGGCTCTGGGCTTCTCTAGCCACCTAATCTTCTGCTCATCCTCTCGCGCACTCTAAAGAGAGCTCAGGTGAGAAATTGCAAACGTCCAGCAATTGCTCAGAGATGAAAAGTGCCAGCACTGAAAGCTCTTGCTAGCCAGCACCCTTCCTTGGAAGCGCTTTCACAGGCGCAGCAACACTGGGGCTTTGCGCTTCTCTACCCACCAAACGTCACGGTCACTATCTCTCCGTCTCGTAGACACGAGCTGAGAAATTGCAAACATCGATCAATTGCTCAGAGATGAAAAGTGCCAGCACTGGAAGCTGTTGCTAGCCAGCACCCTTCCTTGGAAGCGCTTTTGTAGGCCTAAGAACAGTGGGGCTCTGGGCTTCTCTAGCCACCTCATCTTCTGCTCATCCTCTCGCGCACTCTAAAGAGAGCTCAGGTGAGAAATTGCAAACGTCGAGCAATTGCTCAGAGATGAAAAGTGCCAGCACTGAAAGCTGTTGCTAGCCAGCACCCTTCCTTGGAAGCGCTTTTGTAGGCCTAAGAACAGTGGGGCTCTGGGCTTCTCTAGCCACCTCATCTTCTGCTCATCCTCTCGCGCACTCTAAAGAGAGCTCAGGTGAGAAATTGCAAACGTCCAGCAATTGCTCAGAGATGAAAAGTGCCAGCACTGAAAGCTGTTGCTAGCCAGCACCCTTCCTTGGAAGCGCTTTTGTAGCCCTTAGAACACTGGGGCTCTGGGCTTCTCTAGCCACCTCATCTTCTGCTCATCCTCTCGCGCACTCTAAAGAGAGCTCAGGTGAGAAATTGCAAACGTCCAGCAATTGCTCAGAGATGAAAAGTGCCAGCACTGAAAGCTCTTGCTAGCCAGCACCCTTCCTTGGAAGCGCTTTCACAGGCGCAGCAACACTGGGGCTTTGCGCTTCTCTAGCCACCAAACGTCACGGTCCTTCTCTTTCCGTCTCGTAGACACGAGCTGAGAAATTGCAAACGTCGAGCAATTGCTCAGAGATGAAAAGTGCCAGCACTGAAAGCTGTTGCTAGCCAGCACCCTTCCTTGGAAGCGCTTTTGTAGGCCTAAGAACACTGGGGCTCTGGGCTTCTTTAGCCACCTCATCTTCTGCTCATCCTCTCGCGCACTCTAAAGAGAGCTCAGGTGAGAAATTGCAAACGTCCAGCAATTGCTCAGAGATGAAAAGTGCCAGCACTGAAAGCTGTTGCTAGCCAGCACCCTTCCTTGGAAGCGCTTTCACAGGCGCAGCAACACTGGGGCTTTGCGCTTCTCTAGCCACCAAACGTCACGGTCACTATCTCTCCGTCTCGTAGACACGAGCTGTGAAATTGCAAACGTCGAGCAATTGCTCAGAGATGAAAAGTGCCAGCACTGAAAGCTGTTGCTAGCCAGCACCCTTCCTTGGAAGCGCTTTTGTAGGCCTAAGAACACTGGGGCTCTGGGCTTCTCTAGCCACCTCATCTTCTGCTCATCCTCTCGCGCACTCTAAAGAGAGCTCAGGTGAGAAATTGCAAACGTCGAGCAATTGCTCAGAGATGAAAAGTGCCAGCACTGAAAGCTGTTGCTAGCCAGCCCCCTTCCTTGGAAGCGCTTTTGTAGGCCTAAGAACAGTGGGGCTCTGGGCTTCTCTAGCCACCTCATCTTCTGCTCATCCTCTCGCGCACTCTAAAGAGAGCTCAGGTGAGAAATTGCAAACGTCCAGCAATTGCTCAGAGATGAAAAGTGCCAGCACTGAAAGCTCTTGCTAGCCAGCACCCTTCCTTGGAAGCGCTTTCACAGGCGCAGCAACACTGGGGCTTTGCGCTTCTCTACCCACCAAACGTCACGGTCACTATCTCTCCGTCTCGTAGACACGAGCTGAGAAATTGCAAACATCGATCAATTGCTCAGAGATGAAAAGTGCCAGCACTGGAAGCTGTTGCTAGCCAGCACCCTTCCTTGGAAGCGCTTTTGTAGGCCTAAGAACACTGGGGCTCTGGGCTTCTCTAGCCACCTCATCTTCTGCTCATCCTCTCGCGCACTCTAAAGAGAGCTCAGGTGAGAAATTTCAGACGTCGAGCAATTGCTCAGAGATGAAAAGTGCCAGCACTGAAAGCTGTTGCTAGCCAGCACCCTTCCTTGGAAGCGCTTTTGTAGGCCTAAGAACACTGGGGCTCTGGGCTTCTCTAGCCACCTCATCTTCTGCTCATCCTCTCGCGCACTCTAAAGAGAGCTCAGGTGAGAAATTGCAAACGTCGAGCAATTGCTCAGAGATGAAAAGTGCCAGCACTGAAAGCTGTTGCTAGCCAGCACCCTTCCTTGGAAGCGCTTTCACAGGCGCAGCAACACTGGGGCTTTGCGCTTCTCTAGCCACCAAACGTCACGGTCCTTCTCTTTCCGTCTCGTAGACACGAGCTGAGAAATTGCAAACGTCGAGCAATTGCTCAGAGATGAAAAGTGCCAGCACTGAAAGCTGTTGCTAGCCAGCACCCTTCCTTGGAAGCGCTTTTGTAGGCCTAAGAACACTGGGACTCTGGGCTTCTCTAGCCACCTCATCTTCTGCTCATCCTCTCGCGCACTCTAAAGAGAGCTCAGGTGAGAAATTGCAAACGTCGAGCAATTGCTCAGAGATGAAAAGTGCCAGCACTGAAAGCTGTTGCTAGCCAGCACCCTTCCTTGGAAGCACTTTTGTAGGCCTAAGAACAGTGGGGCTCTGGGCTTCTCTAGCCACCTAATCTTCTGCTCATCCTCTCGCGCACTCTAAAGAGAGCTCAGGTGAGAAATTGCAAACGTCCAGCAATTGCTCAGAGATGAAAAGTGCCAGCACTGAAAGCTCTTGCTAGCCAGCACCCTTCCTTGGAAGCGCTTTCACAGGCGCAGCAACACTGGGGCTTTGCGCTTCTCTACCCACCAAACGTCACGGTCACTATCTCTCCGTCTCGTAGACACGAGCTGAGAAATTGCAAACATCGATCAATTGCTCAGAGATGAAAAGTGCCAGCACTGGAAGCTGTTGCTAGCCAGCACCCTTCCTTGGAAGCGCTTTTGTAGGCCTAAGAACACTGGGGCTCTGGGCTTCTCTAGCCACCTCATCTTCTGCTCATCCTCTCGCGCACTCTAAAGAGAGCTCAGGTGAGAAATTGCAAACGTCCAGCAATTGCTCAGAGATGAAAAGTGCCAGCACTGAAAGCTGTTGCTAGCCAGCACCCTTCCTTGGAAGCGCTTTCACAGGCGCAGCAACACTGGGGCTTTGCGCTTCTCTACCCACCAAACGTCACGGTCACTATCTCTCCGTCTCGTAGACACGAGCTGTGAAATTGCAAACGTCGAGCAATTGCTCAGAGAGGAAAAGTGCCAGCACTGAAAGCTGTTGCTAGCCAGCACCCTTCCTTGGAAGCGCTTTTGTAGGCCTAAGAACACTGGGGCTCTGGGCTTCTCTAGCCACCTCATCTTCTGCTCATCCTCTCGCGCACTCTAAAGAGAGCTCAGGTGAGAAATTGCAAACGTCCAGCAATTGCTCAGAGATGAAAAGTGCCAGCACTGAAAGCTCTTGCTAGCCAGCACCCTTCCTTGGAAGCGCTTTTGTAGGCCTAAGAACACTGGGGCTCTGGGCTTCTCTAGCCACCTCATCTTCTGCTCATCCTCTCGCGCACTCTAAAGAGAGCTCAGGTGAGAAATTGCAAACGTCCAGCAATTGCTCAGAGATGAAAAGTGCCAGCACTGAAAGCTGTTGCTAGCCAGCACCCTTCCTTGGAAGCGCTTTTGTAGGCCTAAGAACACTGGGGCTCTGGGCTTCTCTAGCCACCTCATCTTCTGCTCATCCTCTCGCGCACTCTAAAGAGAGCTCAGGTGACAAATTGCAAACGTCGAGCAATTGCTCAGAGATGAAAAGTGCCAGCACTGAAAGCTCTTGCTAGCCAGCACCCTTCCTTGGAAGCGCTTTCACAGGCGCAGTAACACTGGGGCTTTGCGCTTCTCTAGCCACCAAACGTCACGGTCCTTCTCTTTCCGTCTCGTAGACACGAGCTGAGAAATTGCAAACGTCGAGCAATTGCTCAGAGATGAAAAGTGCCAGCACTGAAAGCTCTTGCTAGCCAGCACCCTTCCTTGGAAGCGCTTTTGTAGGCCTAAGAACACTGGGGCTCTGGGCTTCTCTAGCCACCTCATCTTCTGCTCATCCTCTCGCGCACTCTGAAGAGAGCTCAGGGGAGAAATTGCAAACGTCGAGCAATTGCTCAGAGATGAAAAGTGCCAGCACTGAAAGCTGTTGCTAGCCAGCACCCTTCCTTGGAAGCGCTTTCACAGGCGCTGTAACACTGGGGCTTTGCGCTTCTCTACCCACCAAACGTCACGGTCACTATCTCTCCGTCTCGTAGACACGAGCTGAGAAATTGCAAACGTCGAGCAATTGTTCAGAGATGAAAAGTGCCAGCACTGGAAGCTGTTGCTAACCAGCACCCTTCCTTGGAAGCGCTTTTGTAGGCCTAAGAACACTGGGTCTCTGGGCTTCTCTAGCCACCTCATCTTCTGCTCATCCTCTCGCGCACTCTAAAGAGAGCTCAGGTGAGAAATTGCAAACGTCGAGCAATTGCTCAGAGATGAAAAGTGCCAGCACTGAAAGCTGTTGCTAGCCAGCACCCTTCCTTGGAAGCGCTTTTGTAGGCCTAAGAACACTGGGGCTCTGGGCTTCTTTAGCCACCTCATCTTCTGCTCATCCTCTCGCGCACTCTGAAGAGAGCTCAGGGGAGAAATTGCAAACGTCGAGCAATTGCTCAGAGATGAAAAGTGCCAGCACTGAAAGCTGTTGCTAGCCAGCACCCTTCCTTGGAAGCGCTTTCACAGGCGCAGCAACACTGGGGCTTTGCGCTTCTCTACCCACCAAACGTCACGGTCACTATCTCTCCGTCTCGTAGACACGAGCTGAGAAATTGCAAACGTCGAGCAATTGCTCAGAGATGAAAAGTGCCAGCACTGAAAGCTGTTGCTAGCCAGCACCCTTCCTTGGAAGCGCTTTTGTAGGCCTAAGAACACTGGGGCTCTGGGCTTCTCTAGCCACCTCATCTTCTGCTCATCCTCTCGCGCACTCTAAAGAGAGCTCAGGTGAGAAATTGCAAACGTCGAGCAATTGCTCAGAGATGAAAAGTGCCAGCACTGAAAGCTGTTGCTAGCCAGCACCCTTCCTTGGAAGCGCTTTTGTAGGCCTAAGAACACTGGGGCTCTGGGCTTCTCTAGCCACCTCATCTTCTGCTCATCCTCTCGCGCACTCTAAAGAGAGCTCAGGTGAGAAATTGCAAACGTCGAGCAATTGCTCAGAGATGAAAAGTGCCAGCACTGAAAGCTGTTGCTAGCCAGCACCCTTCCTTGGAAGCGCTTTTGTAGCCCTTAGAACACTGGGGCTCTGGGCTTCTCTAGCCACCTCATCTTCTGCTCATCCTCTCGCGCACTCTAAAGAGAGCTCAGGTGAGAAATTGCAAACGTCGAGCAATTGCTCAGAGATGAAAAGTGCCAGCACTGAAAGCTGTTGCTAGCCAGCACCCTTCCTTGGAAGCGCTTTCACAGGCGCAGTAACACTGGGGCTTTGCGCTTCTCTAGCCACCAAACGTCACGGTCCTTCTCTTTCCGTCTCGTAGACACGAGCTGAGAAATTGCAAACGTCGATCAATTGCTCAGAGATGAAAAGTGCCAGCACTGAAAGCTGTTGCTAGCCAGCACCCTTCCTTGGAAGCGCTTTTGTAGGCCTAAGAACACTGGGGCTCTGGATTTCTCTAGCCACCTCATCTTCTGCTCATCCTCTCGCGCACTCTAAAGAGAGCTCAGGGGAGAAATTGCAAACGTCGAGCAATTGCTCAGAGATGAAAAGTGCCAGCACTGAAAGCTGTTGCTAGCCAGCACCCTTCCTTGGAAGCGCTTTCACAGGCGCTGTAACACTGGGGCTTTGCGCTTCTCTAGCCACCAAACGTCACGGTCACTATCTCTCCGTCTCGTAGACACGAGCTGAGAAATTGCAAACGTCGAGCAATTGTTCAGAGATGAAAAGTGCCAGCACTGGAAGCTGTTGCTAGCCAGCACCCTTCCTTGGAAGCGCTTTTGTAGGCCTAAGAACACTGGGGCTCTGGGCTTCTCTAGCCACCTCATCTTCTGCTCATCCTCTCGCGCACTCTAAAGAGAGCTCAGGTGAGAAATTGCAAACGTTGAGCAATTGCTCAGAGATGAAAAGTGCCAGCACTGGAAGCTGTTGCTAGCCAGCCCCCTTCCTTGGAAGCGCTTTTGTAGCCCTTAGAACACTGGGGCTCTGGGCTTCTCTAGCCACCTCATCTTCTGCTCATCCTCTCGCACACTCTAAAGAGAGCTCAGGTGAGAAATTGCAAACGTCCAGCAATTGCTCAGAGATGAAAAGTGCCAGCACTGAAAGCTGTTGCTAGCCAGCACCCTTCCTTGGAAGCGCTTTCACAGGCGCAGCAACACTGGGGCTTTGCGCTTCTCTAGCCACCAAACGTCACGGTCATTCTCTTTCCGTCTCGTAGACACAAGCTGAGAAATTGCAAACGTCGAGCAATTGCTCAGAGATGAAAAGTGCCAGCACTGAAAGCTGTTGCTAGCCAGCACCCTTCCTTGGAAGCGCTTTTGTAGGCCTAAGAACACTGGGGCTCTGGATTTCTCTAGCCACCTCATCTTCTGCTCATCCTCTCGCGCACTCTAAAGAGAGCTCAGGTGAGAAATTGCAAACGTCGAGCAATTGCTCAGAGATGAAAAGTGCCAGCACTGAAAGCTGTTGCTAGCCAGCACCCTTCCTTGGAAGCGCTTTCACAGGCGCAGCAACACTGGGGCTTTGCGCTTCTCTAGCCACCAAACGTCACGGTCATTCTCTTTCCGTCTCGTAGACACGAGCTGAGAAATTGCAAACGTCGATCAATTGCTCAGAGATGAAAAGTGCCAGCACTGAAAGCTGTTGCTAGCCAGCACCCTTCCTTGGAAGCGCTTTTGTAGGCCTAAGAACACTGGGGCTCTGGGCTTCTCTAGCCACCTAATCTTCTGCTCATCCTCTCGCGCACTCTAAAGAGAGCTCAGGTGAGAAATTGCAAACGTCCAGCAATTGCTCAGAGATGAAAAGTGCCAGCACTGAAAGCTGTTGCTAGCCAGCACCCTTCCTTGGAAGCGCTTTTGTAGGCCTAAGAAGACTGGGGCTCTGGGCTTCTCTAGCCACCTCATCTTCTGCTCATCCTCTCGCGCACTCTAAAGAGAGCTCAGGTGAGAAATTGCAAACGTCGAGCAATTGCTCAGAGATGAAAAGTGCCAGCACTGAAAGCTCTTGCTAGCCAGCACCCTTCCTTGGAAGCGCTTTTGTAGGCCTAAGAACAGTGGGGCTCTGGGCTTCTCTAGCCACCTAATCTTCTGCTCATCCTCTCGCGCACTCTATAGAGAGCTCAGGTGAGAAATTGCAAACGTCCAGCAATTGCTCAGAGATGAAAAGTGCCAGCACTGAAAGCTGTTGCTAGCCAGCACCCTTCCTTGGAAGCGCTTTCACAGGCGCAGCAACACTGGGGCTTTGCGCTTCTCTAGCCACCAAACGTCACGGTCCTTCTCTTTCCGTCTCGTAGACACGAGCTGAGAAATTGCAAACGTCGAGCAATTGCTCAGAGATGAAAAGTGCCAGCACTGAAAGCTGTTGCTAGCCAGCACCCTTCCTTGGAAGCGCTTTTGTAGGCCTAAGAACAGTGGGGCTCTGGGCTTCTCTAGCCACCTCACCTTCTGCTCATCCTCTCGCGCACTCTGAAGAGAGCTCAGGTGAGAAATTGCAAACGTCGAGCAATTGCTCAGAGATGAAAAGTGCCAGCACTGAAAGCTCTTGCTAGCCAGCACCCTTCCTTGGAAGCGCTTTTGTAGGCCTAAGAACACTGGGGCTCTGGGCTTCTCTAGCCACCTCATCTTCTGCTCATCCTCTCGCGCACTCTAAAGAGAGCTCAGGTGAGAAATTGCAAACGTCGAGCAATTGCTCAGAGATGAAAAGTGCCAGCACTGAAAGCTGTTGCTAGCCAGCACCCTTCCTTGGAAGCGCTTTTGTAGGCCTAAGAACACTGGGGCTCTGGGCTTCTCTAGCCACCTCATCTTCTGCTCATCCTCTCGCGCACTCTAAAGAGAGCTCAGGTGAGAAATTGCAAACGTCGAGCAATTGCTCAGAGATGAAAAGTGCCAGCACTGAAAGCTGTTGCTAGCCAGCACCCTTCCTTGGAAGCGCTTTCACAGGCGCAGTAAACACTGGGGCTTTGCGCTTCTCTACCCACCAAACGTCACGGTCCTTCTCTTTCCGTCTCGTAGACACGAGCTGAGAAATTGCAAACGTCGAGCAATTGCTCAGAGATGAAAAGTGCCAGCACTGAAAGCTGTTGCTAGCCAGCCCCCTTCCTTGGAAGCGCTTTTGTAGGCCTAAGAACACTGGGGCTCTAGGCTTCTCTAGCCACCTCATCTTCTGCTCATCCTCTCGCGCACTCTAAAGAGAGCTCAGGTGAGAAATTGCAAAAGTCGAGCAATTGCTCAGAGATGAAAAGTGCCAACACTGAAAGCTGTTGCTAGCCAGCACCCTTCCTTGGAAGCGCTTTCACAGGCGCAGCAACACTGGGGCTTTGCGCTTCTCTACCCACCAAACGTCACGGTCCTTCTCTTTCCGTCTCGTAGACACGAGCTGAGAAATTGCAAACGTCGAGCAATTGCTCAGAGATGAAAAGTGCCAGCACTGAAAGCTCTTGCTAGCCAGCACCCTTCCTTGGAAGCGCTTTTGTAGGCCTAAGAACACTGGGGCTCTGGGCTTCTCTAGCCACCTCATCTTCTGCTCATCCTCTCGCGCACTCTAAAGAGAGCTCAGGTGAGAAATTGCAAACGTCCAGCAATTGCTCAGAGATGAAAAGTGCCAGCACTGAAAGCTGTTGCTAGCCAGCACCCTTCCTTGGAAGCGCTTTTGTAGGCCTAAGAACACTGGGGCTCTGGGCTTCTCTAGCCACCTCATCTTCTGCTCATCCTCTCGCGCACTCTAAAGAGAGCTCAGGTGAGAAATTGCAAACGTCCAGCAATTGCTCAGAGATGAAAAGTGCCAGCACTGAAAGCTGTTGCTAGCCAGCACCCTTCCTTGGAAGCGCTTTCACAGGCGCAGCAACACTGGGGCTTTGCGCTTCTCTAGCCACCAAACGTCACGGTCCTTCTCTTTCCGTCTCCTAGACACGAGCTGAGAAATTGCAAACGTCGAGCAATTGCTCAGAGATGAAAAGTGCCAGCACTGAAAGCTGTTGCTAGCCAGCACCCTTCCTTGGAAGCGCTTTTGTAGGCCTAAGAACACTGGGGCTCTGGGCTTCTCTAGCCACCTCATCTTCTGCTCATCCTCTCGCGCACTCTAAAGAGAGCTCAGGTGAGAAATTGCAAACGTCGAGCAATTGCTCAGAGATGAAAAGTGCCAGCACTGAAAGCTGTTGCTAGCCAGCACCCTTCCTTGGAAGCGCTTTTGTAGGCCTTAGAACACTGGGGCTCTGGGCTTCTCTAGCCACCTAATCTTCTGCTCATCCTCTCGCGCACTCTAAAGAGAGCTCAGGGGAGAAATTGCAAACGTCCAGCAATTGCTCAGAGATGAAAAGTGCCAGCACTGAAAGCTCTTGCTAGCCAGCACCCTTCCTTGGAAGCGCTTTCACAGGCGCAGCAACACTGGGGCTTTGCGCTTCTCTAGCCACCAAACGTCACGGTCCTTCTCTTTCCGTCTCCTAGACACGAGCTGAGAAATTGCAAACGTCGAGCAATTGCTCAGAGATGAAAAGTGCCAGCACTGAAAGCTGTTGCTAGCCAGCACCCTTCCTTGGAAGCGCTTTTGTAGGCCTAAGAACACTGGGGCTCTGGGCTTCTCTAGCCACCTCATCTTCTGCTCATCCTCTCGCGCACTCTAAAGAGAGCTCAGGTGAGAAATTGCAAACGTCGAGCAATTGCTCAGAGATGAAAAGTGCCAGCACTGAAAGCTCTTGCTAGCCAGCACCCTTCCTTGGAAGCGCTTTTGTAGCCCTTAGAACACTGGGGCTCTGGGCTTCTCTAGCCACCTCATCTTCTGCTCATCCTCTCGCGCACTCTAAAGAGAGCTCAGGTGAGAAATTGCAAACGTCGAGCAATTGCTCAGAGATGAAAAGTGCCAGCACTGAAAGCTGTTGCTAGCCAGCACCCTTCCTTGGAAGCGCTTTTGTAGCCCTTAGAACACTGGGGCTCTGGGCTTCTCTAGCCACCTAATCTTCTGCTCATCCTCTCGCGCACTCTAAAGAGAGCTCAGGGGAGAAATTGCAAACGTCGAGCAATTGCTCAGAGATGAAAAGTGCCAGCACTGAAAGCTCTTGCTAGCCAGCACCCTTCCTTGGAAGCGCTTTCACAGGCGCAGCAACACTGGGGCTTTGCGCTTCTCTAGCCACCAAACGTCACGGTCCTTCTCTTTCCGTCTCGTAGACACGAGCTGAGAAATTGCAAACGTCGAGCAATTGCTCAGAGATGAAAAGTGCCAGCACTGAAAGCTGTTGCTAGCCAGCACCCTTCCTTGGAAGCGCTTTTGTAGGCCTAAGAACAGTGGGGCTCTGGGCTTCTCTAGCCACCTCATCTTCTGCTCATCCTCTCGCGCACTCTAAAGAGAGCTCAGGTGAGAAATTGCAAACGTCGAGCAATTGCTCAGAGATGAAAAGTGCCAGCACTGAAAGCTGTTGCTAGCCAGCACCCTTCCTTGGAAGCGCTTTTGCAGCCCTTAGAACACTGGGGCTCTGGGCTTCTCTAGCCACCTAATCTTCTGCTCATCCTCTCGCGCACTCTAAAGAGAGCTCAGGTGAGAAATTGCAAACGTCCAGCAATTGCTCAGAGATGAAAAGTGCCAGCACTGAAAGCTCTTGCTAGCCAGCACCCTTCCTTGGAAGCGCTTTCACAGGCGCAGCAACACTGGGGCTTTGCGCTTCTCTAGCCACCAAACGTCACGGTCCTTCTCTTTCCGTCTCGTAGACACGAGCTGAGAAATTGCAAACGTCGATCAATTGCTCAGAGATGAAAAGTGCCAGCACTGAAAGCTGTTGCTAGCCAGCACCCTTCCTTGGAAGCGCTTTTGTAGGCCTAAGAACACTGGGGCTCTGGGCTTCTCTAGCCACCTCATCTTCTGCTCATCCTCTCGCGCACTCTAAAGAGAGCTCAGGTGAGAAATTGCAAACGTCGAGCAATTGCTCAGAGATGAAAAGTGCCAGCACTGAAAGCTCTTGCTAGCCAGCACCCTTCCTTGGAAGCGCTTTTGTAGCCCTTAGAACACTGGGGCTCTGGGCTTCTCTAGCCACCTAATCTTCTGCTCATCCTCTCGCGCACTCTAAAGAGAGCTCAGGTGAGAAATTGCAAACGTCGAGCAATTGCTCAGAGATGAAAAGTGCCAGCACTGAAAGCTCTTGCTAGCCAGCACCCTTCCTTGGAAGCGCTTTCACAGGCGCAGCAACACTGGGGCTTTGCGCTTCTCTACCCACCAAACGTCACGGTCACTATCTCTCCGTCTCGTAGACACGAGCTGAGAAATTGCAAACGTCGATCAATTGCTCAGAGATGAAAAGTGCCAGCACTGAAAGCTGTTGCTAGCCAGCACCCTTCCTTGGAAGCACTTTTGTAGGCCTAAGAACACTGGGGCTCTGGGCTTCTCTAGCCACCTCATCTTCTGCTCATCCTCTCGCGCACTCTGAAGAGAGCTCAGGGGAGAAATTGCAAACGTCGAGCAATTGCTCAGAGATGAAAAGTGCCAGCACTGAAAGCTCTTGCTAGCCAGCACCCTTCCTTGGAAGCGCTTTCACAGGCGCTGTAACACTGGGGCTTTGCGCTTCTCTAGCCACCAAACGTCACGGTCACTATCTCTCCGTCTCGTAGACACGAGCTGAGAAATTGCAAACGTCGAGCAATTGCTCAGAGATGAAAAGTGCCAGCACTGAAAGCTGTTGCTAGCCAGCACCCTTCCTTGGAAGCGCTTTTGTAGGCCTAAGAACACTGGGGCTCTGGGCTTCTCTAGCCACCTCATCTTCTGCTCATCCTCTCGCGCACTCTAAAGAGAGCTCAGGTGAGAAATTGCAAACGTTGAGCAATTGCTCAGAGATGAAAAGTGCCAGCACTGGAAGCTGTTGCTAGCCAGCCCCCTTCCTTGGAAGCGCTTTTGTAGCCCTTAGAACACTGGGGCTCTGGGCTTCTCTAGCCACCTCATCTTCTGCTCATCCTCTCGCACACTCTAAAGAGAGCTCAGGTGAGAAATTGCAAACGTCGAGCAATTGCTCAGAGATGAAAAGTGCCAGCACTGAAAGCTGTTGCTAGCCAGCACCCTTCCTTGGAAGCGCTTTCACAGGCGCAGTAACACTGGGGCTTTGCGCTTCTCTACCCACCAAACGTCACGGTCCTTCTCTTTCCGTCTCGTAGACACAAGCTGAGAAATTGCAAACGTCGAGCAATTGCTCAGAGATGAAAAGTGCCAGCACTGAAAGCTGTTGCTAGCCAGCACCCTTCCTTGGAAGCGCTTTTGTAGGCCTAAGAACACTGGGGCTCTGGGCTTCTCTAGCCACCTCATCTTCTGCTCATCCTCTCGCGCACTCTAAAGAGAGCTCAGGTGAGAAATTGCAAACGTCGAGCAATTGCTCAGAGATGAAAAGTGCCAGCACTGAAAGCTGTTGCTAACCAGCACCCTTCCTTGGAAGCGCTTTCACAGGCGCAGCAACACTGGGGCTTTGCGCTTCTCTAGCCACCAAACGTCACGGTCATTCTCTTTCCGTCTCGTAGACACGAGCTGAGAAATTGCAAACGTCGATCAATTGCTCAGAGATGAAAAGTGCCAGCACTGAAAGCTGTTGCTAGCCAGCACCCTTCCTTGGAAGCGCTTTTGTAGGCCTAAGAACACTGGGGCTCTGGGCTTCTTTAGCCACCTCATCTTCTGCTCATCCTCTCGCTCACTCTAAAGAGAGCTCAGGTGAGAAATTGCAAACGTTGAGCAATTGCTCAGAGATGAAAAGTGCCAGCACTGGAAGCTGTTGCTAGCCAGCACCCTTCCTTGGAAGCGCTTTTGTAGCCCTTAGAACACTGGGGCTCTGGGCTTCTCTAGCCACCTCATCTTCTGCTCATCCTCTCGCGCACTCTAAAGAGAGCTCAGGTGAGAAATTGCAAACGTCGAGCAATTGCTCAGAGATGAAAAGTGCCAGCACTGAAAGCTGTTGCTAGCCAGCACCCTTCCTTGGAAGCGCTTTTGTAGGCCTAAGAACAGTGGGGCTCTGGGCTTCTCTAGCCACCTAATCTTCTGCTCATCCTCTCGCGCACTCTATAGAGAGCTCAGGTGAGAAATTGCAAACGTCGAGCAATTGCTCAGAGATGAAAAGTGCCAGCACTGAAAGCTCTTGCTAGCCAGCACCCTTCCTTGGAAGCGCTTTCACAGGCGCAGCAACACTGGGGCTTTGCGCTTCTCTACCCACCAAACGTCACGGTCCTTCTCTTTCCGTCTCGTAGACACGAGCTGAGAAATTGCAAACGTCGAGCAATTGCTCAGAGATGAAAAGTGCCAGCACTGAAAGCTGTTGCTAGCCAGCACCCTTCCTTGGAAGCGCTTTTGTAGGCCTAAGAACACTGGGGCTCTGGGCTTCTTTAGCCACCTCATCTTCTGCTCATCCTCTCGCGCACTCTGAAGAGAGCTCAGGTGAGAAATTGCAAACGTCGAGCAATTGCTCAGAGATGAAAAGTGCCAGCACTGAAAGCTCTTGCTAGCCAGCACCCTTCCTTGGAAGCGCTTTTGTAGGCCTAAGAACACTGGGGCTCTGGGCTTCTCTAGCCACCTCATCTTCTGCTCATCCTCTCGCGCACTCTAAAGAGAGCTCAGGTGAGAAATTGCAAACGTCGAGCAATTGCTCAGAGATGAAAAGTGCCAACACTGAAAGCTGTTGCTAGCCAGCACCCTTCCTTGGAAGCGCTTTCACAGGCGCAGCAACACTGGGGCTTTGCGCTTCTCTAGCCACCAAACGTCACGGTCCTTCTCTTTCCGTCTCGTAGACACGAGCTGAGAAATTGCAAACGTCGAGCAATTGCTCAGAGATGAAAAGTGCCAGCACTGAAAGCTGTTGCTAGCCAGCACCCTTCCTTGGAAGCGCTTTTGTAGGCCTAAGAACAGTGGGGCTCTGGGCTTCTCTAGCCACCTAATCTTCTGCTCATCCTCTCGCGCACTCTATAGAGAGCTCAGGTGAGAAATTGCAAACGTCCAGCAATTGCTCAGAGATGAAAAGTGCCAGCACTGAAAGCTGTTGCTAGCCAGCACCCTTCCTTGGAAGCGCTTTCACAGGCGCAGCAACACTGGGGCTTTGCGCTTCTCTACCCACCAAACGTCACGGTCCTTCTCTTTCCGTCTCGTAGACACGAGCTGAGAAATTGCAAACGTCGAGCAATTGCTCAGAGATGAAAAGTGCCAGCACTGAAAGCTGTTGCTAGCCAGCACCCTTCCTTGGAAGCGCTTTTGTAGGCCTAAGAACACTGGGGCTCTGGGCTTCTTTAGCCACCTCATCTTCTGCTCATCCTCTCGCGCACTCTGAAGAGAGCTCAGGTGAGAAATTGCAAACGTCGAGCAATTGCTCAGAGATGAAAAGTGCCAGCACTGAAAGCTCTTGCTAGCCAGCACCCTTCCTTGGAAGCGCTTTTGTAGGCCTAAGAACAGTGGGGCTCTGGGCTTCTCTAGCCACCTCATCTTCTGCTCATCCTCTCGCGCACTCTAAAGAGAGCTCAGGTGAGAAATTGCAAACGTCGAGCAATTGCTCAGAGATGAAAAGTGCCAGCACTGAAAGCTCTTGCTAGCCAGCACCCTTCCTTGGAAGCGCTTTTGTAGGCCTAAGAACACTGGGGCTCTGGGCTTCTCTAGCCACCTCATCTTCTGCTCATCCTCTCGCGCACTCTAAAGAGAGCTCAGGTGAGAAATTGCAAACGTCCAGCAATTGCTCAGAGATGAAAAGTGCCAGCACTGAAAGCTGTTGCTAGCCAGCACCCTTCCTTGGAAGCGCTTTCACAGGCGCAGTAAACACTGGGGCTTTGCGCTTCTCTACCCACCAAACGTCACGGTCCTTCTCTTTCCGTCTCGTAGACACGAGCTGAGAAATTGCAAACGTCGAGCAATTGCTCAGAGATGAAAAGTGCCAGCACTGAAAGCTGTTGCTAGCCAGCCCCCTTCCTTGGAAGCGCTTTTGTAGGCCTAAGAACACTGGGGCTCTAGGCTTCTCTAGCCACCTCATCTTCTGCTCATCCTCTCGCGCACTCTAAAGAGAGCTCAGGTGAGAAATTGCAAAAGTCGAGCAATTGCTCAGAGATGAAAAGTGCCAACACTGAAAGCTGTTGCTAGCCAGCACCCTTCCTTGGAAGCGCTTTCACAGGCGCAGCAACACTGGGGCTTTGCGCTTCTCTAGCCACCAAACGTCACGGTCCTTCTCTTTCCGTCTCGTAGACACGAGCTGAGAAATTGCAAACGTTGAGCAATTGCTCAGAGATGAAAAGTGCCAGCACTGAAAGCTCTTGCTAGCCAGCACCCTTCCTTGGAAGCGCTTTTGTAGGCCTAAGAACAGTGGGGCTCTGGGCTTCTCTAGCCACCTCATCTTCTGCTCATCCTCTCGCGCACTCTAAAGAGAGCTCAGGTGAGAAATTGCAAACGTCGATCAATTGCTCAGAGATGAAAAGTGCCAGCACTGAAAGCTGTTGCTAGCCAGCACCCTTCCTTGGAAGCGCTTTTGTAGGCCTAAGAACACTGGGGCTCTGGGCTTCTCTAGCCACCTCATCTTCTGCTCATGCTCTCGCGCACTCTAAAGAGAGCTCAGGTGAGAAATTGCAAACGTCGAGCAATTGCTCAGAGATGAAAAGTGCCAGCACTGAAAGCTGTTGCTAGCCAGCACCCTTCCTTGGAAGCGCTTTCACAGGCGCAGCAACACTGGGGCTTTGCGCTTCTCTAGCCACCAAACGTCACGGTCCTTCTCTTTCCGTCTCGTAGACACGAGCTGAGAAATTGCAAACGTCGAGCAATTGCTCAGAGATGAAAAGTGCCAGCACTGAAAGCTGTTGCTAGCCAGCACCCTTCCTTGGAAGCGCTTTTGTAGGCCTAAGAACACTGGGGCTCTGGGCTTCTCTAGCCACCTCATCTTCTGCTCATCCTCTCGCGCACTCTAAAGAGAGCTCAGGTGAGAAATTGCAAACGTCGAGCAATTGCTCAGAGATGAAAAGTGCCAGCACTGAAAGCTGTTGCTAGCCAGCACCCTTCCTTGGAAGCGCTTTTGTAGCCCTTAGAACACTGGGGCTCTGGGCTTCTCTAGCCACCTAATCTTCTGCTCATCCTCTCGCGCACTCTAAAGAGAGCTCAGGTGAGAAATTGCAAACGTCGAGCAATTGCTCAGAGATGAAAAGTGCCAGCACTGAAAGCTGTTGCTAGCCAGCACCCTTCCTTGGAAGCGCTTTCACAGGCGCAGCAACACTGGGGCTTTGCGCTTCTCTACCCACCAAACGTCACGGTCCTTCTCTTTCCGTCTCGTAGACACGAGCTGAGAAATTGCAAACGTCGAGCAATTGCTCAGAGATGAAAAGTGCCAGCACTGAAAGCTGTTGCTAGCCAGCACCCTTCCTTGGAAGCGCTTTTGTAGGCCTAAGAACACTGGGGCTCTGGGCTTCTCTAGCCACCTCATCTTCTGCTCATCCTCTCGCGCACTCTAAAGAGAGCTCAGGTGAGAAATTGCAAACGTCGAGCAATTGCTCAGAGATGAAAAGTGCCAGCACTGAAAGCTCTTGCTAGCCAGCACCCTTCCTTGGAAGCGCTTTTGTAGCCCTTAGAACACTGGGGCTCTGGGCTTCTCTAGCCACCTCATCTTCTGCTCATCCTCTCGCGCACTCTAAAGAGAGCTGAGGTGAGAAATTGCAAACGTCGAGCAATTGCTCAGAGATGAAAAGTGCCAGCACTGAAAGCTGTTGCTAGCCAGCACCCTTCCTTGGAAGCGCTTTTGTAGCCCTTAGAACACTGGGGCTCTGGGCTTCTCTAGCCACCTAATCTTCTGCTCATCCTCTCGCGCACTCTAAAGAGAGCTCAGGTGAGAAATTGCAAACGTCGAGCAATTGCTCAGAGATGAAAAGTGCCAGCACTGAAAGCTCTTGCTAGCCAGCACCCTTCCTTGGAAGCGCTTTCACAGGCGCAGCAACACTGGGGCTTTGCGCTTCTCTACCCACCAAACGTCACGGTCCTTCTCTTTCCGTCTCGTAGACACGAGCTGAGAAATTGCAAACGTCGAGCAATTGCTCAGAGATGAAAAGTGCCAGCACTGAAAGCTGTTGCTAGCCAGCACCCTTCCTTGGAAGCGCTTTTGTAGGCCTAAGAACAGTGGGGCTCTGGGCTTCTCTAGCCACCTCATCTTCTGCTCATCCTCTCGCGCACTCTAAAGAGAGCTCAGGTGAGAAATTGCAAACGTCGAGCAATTGCTCAGAGATGAAAAGTGCCAGCACTGAAAGCTGTTGCTAGCCAGCACCCTTCCTTGGAAGCGCTTTTGCAGCCCTTAGAACACTGGGGCTCTGGGCTTCTCTAGCCACCTCATCTTCTGCTCATCCTCTCGCGCACTCTAAAGAGAGCTCAGGTGAGAAATTGCAAACGTCCAGCAATTGCTCAGAGATGAAAAGTGCCAGCACTGAAAGCTCTTGCTAGCCAGCACCCTTCCTTGGAAGCGCTTTCACAGGCGCAGCAACACTGGGGCTTTGCGCTTCTCTACCCACCAAACGTCACGGTCCTTCTCTTTCCGTCTCGTAGACACGAGCTGAGAAATTGCAAACGTCGATCAATTGCTCAGAGATGAAAAGTGCCAGCACTGAAAGCTGTTGCTAGCCAGCACCCTTCCTTGGAAGCGCTTTTGTAGGCCTAAGAACACTGGGGCTCTGGGCTTCTCTAGCCACCTCATCTTCTGCTCATCCTCTCGCGCACTCTAAAGAGAGCTCAGGTGAGAAATTGCAAACGTCCAGCAATTGCTCAGAGATGAAAAGTGCCAGCCCTGAAAGCTCTTGCTAGCCAGCACCCTTCCTTGGAAGCGCTTTTGTAGCCCTTAGAACACTGGGGCTCTGGGCTTCTCTAGCCACCTAATCTTCTGCTCATCCTCTCGCGCACTCTAAAGAGAGCTCAGGTGAGAAATTGCAAACGTCGAGCAATTGCTCAGAGATGAAAAGTGCCAGCACTGAAAGCTGTTGCTAGCCAGCACCCTTCCTTGGAAGCGCTTTCACAGGCGCAGCAACACTGGGGCTTTGCGCTTCTCTAGCCACCAAACGTCACGGTCACTATCTCTCCGTCTCGTAGACACGAGCTGAGAAATTGCAAACGTCGATCAATTGCTCAGAGATGAAAAGTGCCAGCACTGAAAGCTGTTGCTAGCCAGCACCCTTCCTTGGAAGCACTTTTGTAGGCCTAAGAACACTGGGGCTCTGGGCTTCTCTAGCCACCTCATCTTCTGCTCATCCTCTCGCGCACTCTGAAGAGAGCTCAGGGGAGAAATTGCAAACGTCGAGCAATTGCTCAGAGATGAAAAGTGCCAGCACTGAAAGCTCTTGCTAGCCAGCACCCTTCCTTGGAAGCGCTTTCACAGGCGCTGTAACACTGGGGCTTTGCGCTTCTCTAGCCACCAAACGTCACGGTCACTATCTCTCCGTCTCGTAGACACGAGCTGAGAAATTGCAAACGTCGAGCAATTGCTCAGAGATGAAAAGTGCCAGCACTGAAAGCTGTTGCTAGCCAGCACCCTTCCTTGGAAGCGCTTTTGTAGGCCTAAGAAGACTGGGGCTCTGGGCTTCTCTAGCCACCTCATCTTCTGCTCATCCTCTCGCGCACTCTAAAGAGAGCTCAGGTGAGAAATTGCAAACGTCCAGCAATTGCTCAGAGATGAAAAGTGCCAGCACTGAAAGCTGTTGCTAGCCAGCACCCTTCCTTGGAAGCGCTTTTGTAGCCCTTAGAACACTGGGGCTCTGGGCTTCTCTAGCCACCTCATCTTCTGCTCATCCTCTCGCGCACTCTAAAGAGAGCTCAGGTGAGAAATTGCAAACGTCGAGCAATTGCTCAGAGATGAAAAGTGCCAGCACTGAAAGCTCTTGCTAGCCAGCACCCTTCCTTGGAAGCGCTTTTGTAGGCCTAAGAACAGTGGGGCTCTGGGCTTCTCTAGCCACCTAATCTTCTGCTCATCCTCTCGCGCACTCTATAGAGAGCTCAGGTGAGAAATTGCAAACGTCCAGCAATTGCTCAGAGATGAAAAGTGCCAGCACTGAAAGCTGTTGCTAGCCAGCACCCTTCCTTGGAAGCGCTTTCACAGGCGCAGTAACACTGGGGCTTTGCGCTTCTCTACCCACCAAACGTCACGGTCCTTCTCTTTCCGTCTCATAGACACGAGCTGAGAAATTGCAAACGTCGATCAATTGCTCAGAGATGAAAAGTGCCAGCACTGAAAGCTGTTGCTAGCCAGCACCCTTCCTTGGAAGCGCTTTTGTAGGCCTAAGAACAGTGGGGCTCTGGGCTTCTCTAGCCACCTCATCTTCTGCTCATCCTCTCGCGCACTCTGAAGAGAGCTCAGGTGAGAAATTGCAAACGTCGAGCAATTGCTCAGAGATGAAAAGTGCCAGCACTGAAAGCTGTTGCTAGCCAGCACCCTTCCTTGGAAGCGCTTTTGTAGGCCTAAGAACACTGGGGCTCTGGGCTTCTCTAGCCACCTCATCTTCTGCTCATCCTCTCGCGCACTCTAAAGAGAGCTCAGGTGAGAAATTGCAAACGTCGAGCAATTGCTCAGAGATGAAAAGTGCCAGCACTGAAAGCTCTTGCTAGCCAGCACCCTTCCTTGGAAGCGCTTTTGTAGCCCTTAGAACACTGGGGCTCTGGGCTTCTCTAGCCACCTCATCTTCTGCTCATCCTCTCGCGCACTCTGAAGAGAGCTCAGGTGAGAAATTGCAAACGTCGAGCAATTGCTCAGAGATGAAAAGTGCCAGCACTGAAAGCTGTTGCTAGCCAGCACCCTTCCTTGGAAGCGCTTTTGTAGGCCTAAGAACACTGGGGCTCTGGGCTTCTCTAGCCACCTCATCTTCTGCTCATCCTCTCGCGCACTCTAAAGAGAGCTCAGGTGAGAAATTGCAAACGTCGAGCAATTGCTCAGAGAGGAAAAGTGCCAGCACTGAAAGCTGTTGCTAGCCAGCACCCTTCCTTGGAAGCGCTTTTGTAGCCCTTAGAACACTGGGGCTCTGGGCTTCTCTAGCCACCTAATCTTCTGCTCATCCTCTCGCGCACTCTAAAGAGAGCTCAGGTGAGAAATTGCAAACGTCCAGCAATTGCTCAGAGATGAAAAGTGCCAGCACTGAAAGCTCTTGCTAGCCAGCACCCTTCCTTGGAAGCGCTTTCACAGGCGCAGTAAACACTGGGGCTTTGCGCTTCTCTACCCACCAAACGTCACGGTCCTTCTCTTTCCGTCTCGTAGACACGAGCTGAGAAATTGCAAACGTCGAGCAATTGCTCAGAGATGAAAAGTGCCAGCACTGAAAGCTGTTGCTAGCCAGCCCCCTTCCTTGGAAGCGCTTTTGTAGGCCTAAGAAGACTGGGGCTCTGGGCTTCTCTAGCCACCTCATCTTCTGCTCATCCTCTCGCGCACTCTAAAGAGAGCTCAGGTGAGAAATTGCAAAAGTCGAGCAATTGCTCAGAGATGAAAAGTGCCAACACTGAAAGCTGTTGCTAGCCAGCACCCTTCCTTGGAAGCGCTTTCACAGGCGCAGCAACACTGGGGCTTTGCGCTTCTCTAGCCACCAAACGTCACGGTCCTTCTCTTTCCGTCTCGTAGACACGAGCTGAGAAATTGCAAACGTCGATCAATTGCTCAGAGATGAAAAGTGCCAGCACTGAAAGCTGTTGCTAGCCAGCACCCTTCCTTGGAAGCGCTTTTGTAGGCCTAAGAACACTGGGGCTCTGGGCTTCTCTAGCCACCTAATCTTCTGCTCATCCTCTCGCGCACTCTAAAGAGAGCTCAGGTGAGAAATTGCAAACGTCGAGCAATTGCTCAGAGATGAAAAGTGCCAGCCCTGAAAGCTCTTGCTAGCCAGCACCCTTCCTTGGAAGCGCTTTTGTAGCCCTTAGAACACTGGGGCTCTGGGCTTCTCTAGCCACCTAATCTTCTGCTCATCCTCTCGCGCACTCTAAAGAGAGCTCAGGTGAGAAATTGCAAACGTCGAGCAATTGCTCAGAGATGAAAAGTGCCAGCACTGAAAGCTGTTGCTAGCCAGCACCCTTCCTTGGAAGCGCTTTCACAGGCGCAGCAACACTGGGGCTTTGCGCTTCTCTACCCACCAAACGTCACGGTCCTTCTCTTTCCGTCTCGTAGACACGAGCTGAGAAATTGCAAACGTCGAGCAATTGCTCAGAGATGAAAAGTGCCAGCACTGAAAGCTGTTGCTAGCCAGCACCCTTCCTTGGAAGCGCTTTTGTAGGCCTAAGAACACTGGGGCTCTGGGCTTCTCTAGCCACCTCATCTTCTGCTCATCCTCTCGCGCACTCTAAAGAGAGCTCAGGTGAGAAATTGCAAACGTCGAGCAATTGCTCAGAGATGAAAAGTGCCAGCACTGAAAGCTGTTGCTAGCCAGCACCCTTCCTTGGAAGCGCTTTTGTAGCCCTTAGAACACTGGGGCTCTGGGCTTCTCTAGCCACCTAATCTTCTGCTCATCCTCTCGCGCACTCTAAAGAGAGCTCAGGTGAGAAATTGCAAACGTCCAGCAATTGCTCAGAGATGAAAAGTGCCAGCACTGAAAGCTCTTGCTAGCCAGCACCCTTCCTTGGAAGCGCTTTCACAGGCGCAGCAACACTGGGGCTTTGCGCTTCTCTACCCACCAAACGTCACGGTCACTATCTCTCCGTCTGGTAGACACGAGCTGAGAAATTGCAAACATCGAGCAATTGCTCAGAGATGAAAAGTGCCAGCACTGAAAGCTGTTGCTAGCCAGCACCCTTCCTTGGAAGCGCTTTTGTAGGCCTAAGAACACTGGGGCTCTGGGCTTCTCTAGCCACCTCATCTTCTGCTCATCCTCTCGCGCACTCTAAAGAGAGCTCAGGTGAGAAATTGCAAACGTCGAGCAATTGCTCAGAGATGAAAAGTGCCAGCACTGAAAGCTGTTGCTAGCCAGCACCCTTCCTTGGAAGCGCTTTTGTAGGCCTAAGAACACTGGGGCTCTGGGCTTCTCTAGCCACCTAATCTTCTGCTCATCCTCTCGCGCACTCTAAAGAGAGCTCAGGTGAGAAATTGCAAACGTCCAGCAATTGCTCAGAGATGAAAAGTGCCAGCACTGAAAGCTCTTGCTAGCCAGCACCCTTCCTTGGAAGCGCTTTCACAGGCGCAGCAACACTGGGGCTTTGCGCTTCTCTACCCACCAAACGTCACGGTCCTTCTCTTTCCGTCTCGTAGACACGAGCTGAGAAATTGCAAACGTCGATCAATTGCTCAGAGATGAAAAGTGCCAGCACTGAAAGCTGTTGCTAGCCAGCACCCTTCCTTGGAAGCGCTTTTGTAGGCCTAAGAACACTGGGGCTCTGGGCTTCTCTAGCCACCTCATCTTCTGCTCATCCTCTCGCGCACTCTAAAGAGAGCTCAGGTGAGAAATTGCAAACGTCCAGCAATTGCTCAGAGATGAAAAGTGCCAGCACTGAAAGCTGTTGCTAGCCAGCACCCTTCCTTGGAAGCGCTTTTGTAGCCCTTAGAACACTGGGGCTCTGGGCTTCTCTAGCCACCTAATCTTCTGCTCATCCTCTCGCGCACTCTAAAGAGAGCTCAGGTGAGAAATTGCAAACGTCGAGCAATTGCTCAGAGATGAAAAGTGCCAGCACTGAAAGCTCTTGCTAGCCAGCACCCTTCCTTGGAAGCGCTTTCACAGGCGCAGCAACACTGGGGCTTTGCGCTTCTCTACCCACCAAACATCACGGTCACTATCTCTCCGTCTCGTAGACACGAGCTGAGAAATTGCAAACATCGATCAATTGCTCAGAGATGAAAAGTGCCAGCACTGGAAGCTGTTGCTAGCCAGCACCCTTCCTTGGAAGCGCTTTTGTAGGCCTAAGAACACTGGGGCTCTGGGCTTCTCTAGCCACCTCATCTTCTGCTCATCCTCTCGCGCACTCTAAAGAGAGCTCAGGTGAGAAATTGCAAACGTCGAGCAATTGCTCAGAGATGAAAAGTGCCAGCACTGCAAGCTGTTGCTAGCCAGCACCCTTCCTTGGAAGCGCTTTTGTAGGCCTAAGAACACTGGGGCTCTGGGCTTCTCTAGCCACCTCATCTTCTGCTCATCCTCTCGCGCACTCTAAAGAGAGCTCAGGTGAGAAATTGCAAACGTCGAGCAATTGCTCAGAGATGAAAAGTGCCAGCACTGAAAGCTGTTGCTAGCCAGCACCCTTCCTTGGAAGCGCTTTTGTAGCCCTTAGAACACTGGGGCTCTGGGCTTCTCTAGCCACCTAATCTTCTGCTCATCCTCTCGCGCACTCTAAAGAGAGCTCAGGTGAGAAATTGCAAACGTCCAGCAATTGCTCAGAGATGAAAAGTGCCAGCACTGAAAGCTGTTGCTAGCCAGCACCCTTCCTTGGAAGCGCTTTCACAGGCGCAGCAACACTGGGGCTTTGCGCTTCTCTACCCACCAAACGTCACGGTCCTTCTCTTTCCGTCTCGTAGACACGAGCTGAGAAATTGCAAACGTCGAGCAATTGCTCAGAGATGAAAAGTGCCAGCACTGAAAGCTGTTGCTAGCCAGCACCCTTCCTTGGAAGCGCTTTTGTAGGCCTAAGAACGCTGGGGCTCTGGGCTTCTCTAGCCACCTAATCTTCTGCTCATCCTCTCGCGCACTCTAAAGAGAGCTCAGGTGAGAAATTGCAAACGTCGAGCAATTGCTCAGAGATGAAAAGTGCCAGCACTGAAAGCTGTTGCTAGCCAGCACCCTTCCTTGGAAGCGCTTTTGTAGCCCTTAGAACACTGGGGCTCTGGGCTTCTCTAGCCACCTAATCTTCTGCTCATCCTCTCGCGCACTCTAAAGAGAGCTCAGGTGAGAAATTGCAAACGTCCAGCAATTGCTCAGAGATGAAAAGTGCCAGCACTGAAAGCTCTTGCTAGCCAGCACCCTTCCTTGGAAGCGCTTTCACAGGCGCAGCAACACTGGGGCTTTGCGCTTCTCTACCCACCAAACGTCACGGTCACTATCTCTCCGTCTCGTAGACACGAGCTGAGAAATTGCAAAGGTCGATCAATTGCTCAGAGATGAAAAGTGCCAGCACTGGAAGCTGTTGCTAGCCAGCCCCCTTCCTTGGAAGCGCTTTTGTAGGCCTAAGAACACTGGGGCTCTGGGCTTCTCTAGCCACCTCATCTTCTGCTCATCCTCTCGCGCACTCTAAAGAGAGCTCAGGTGAGAAATTGCAAACGTCCAGCAATTGCTCAGAGATGAAAAGTGCCAGCACTGAAAGCTGTTGCTAGCCAGCACCCTTCCTTGGAAGCGCTTTTGTAGGCCTAAGAACACTGGGGCTCTGGGCTTCTCTAGCCACCTCATCTTCTGCTCATCCTCTCGCGCACTCTAAAGAGAGCTCAGGTGAGAAATTGCAAACGTCCAGCAATTGCTCAGAGATGAAAAGTGCCAGCACTGAAAGCTGTTGCTAGCCAGCACCCTTCCTTGGAAGCGCTTTTGTAGCCCTTAGAACACTGGGGCTCTGGGCATCTCTAGCCACCTAATCTTCTGCTCATCCTCTCGCGCACTCTAAAGAGAGCTCAGGTGAGAAATTGCAAACGTCCAGCAATTGCTCAGAGATGAAAAGTGCCAGCACTGAAAGCTCTTGCTAGCCAGCACCCTTCCTTGGAAGCGCTTTCACAGGCGCAGCAACACTGGGGCTTTGCGCTTCTCTACCCACCAAACGTCACGGTCCTTCTCTTTCCGTCTCGTAGACACGAGCTGAGAAATTGCAAACGTCGAGCAATTGCTCAGAGATGAAAAGTGCCAGCACTGAAAGCTGTTGCTAGCCAGCACCCTTCCTTGGAAGCGCTTTTGTAGGCCTAAGAACACTGGGGCTCTGGGCTTCTCTAGCCACCTCATATTCTGCTCATCCTCTCGCGCACTCTGAAGAGAGCTCAGGTGAGAAATTGCAAACGTCGAGCAATTGCTCAGAGATGAAAAGTGCCAGCACTGAAAGCTGTTGCTAGCCAGCACCCTTCCTTGGAAGCGCTTTCACAGGCGCAGCAACACTGGGGCTTTGCGCTTCTCTACCCACCAAACGTCACGGTCACTATCTCTCCGTCTCGTAGACACGAGCTGAGAAATTGCAAACGTCGATCAATTGCTCAGAGATGAAAAGTGCCAGCACTGAAAGCTCTTGCTAGCCAGCACCCTTCCTTGGAAGCGCTTTTGTAGGCCTAAGAAGACTGGGGCTCTGGGCTTCTCTAGCCACCTCATCTTCTGCTCATCCTCTCGCGCACTCTAAAGAGAGCTCAGGTGAGAAATTGCAAACGTCGAGCAATTGCTCAGAGATGAAAAGTGCCAGCACTGAAAGCTGTTGCTAGCCAGCACCCTTCCTTGGAAGCGCTTTTGTAGCCCTAAGAACACTGGGGCTCTGGGCTTCTCTAGCCACCTCATCTTCTGCTCATCCTCTCGCGCACTCTAAAGAGAGCTCAGGTGAGAAATTGCAAACGTCCAGCAATTGCTCAGAGATGAAAAGTGCCAGCACTGAAAGCTGTTGCTAGCCAGCACCCTTCCTTGGAAGCGCTTTTGTAGGCCTAAGAACACTGGGGCTCTGGGCTTCTCTAGCCACCTCATCTTCTGCTCATCCTCTCGCGCACTCTAAAGAGAGCTCAGGTGAGAAATTGCAAACGTCGAGCAATTGCTCAGAGATGAAAAGTGCCAGCACTGAAAGCTGTTGCTAGCCAGCACCCTTCCTTGGAAGCGCTTTCACAGGCGCAGTAACACTGGGGCTTTGCGCTTCTCTAGCCACCAAACGTCACGGTCCTTCTCTTTCCGTCTCGTAGACACGAGCTGAGAAATTGCAAACGTCGATCAATTGCTCAGAGATGAAAAGTGCCAGCACTGAAAGCTGTTGCTAGCCAGCACCCTTCCTTGGAAGCGCTTTTGTAGGCCTAAGAAGACTGGGGCTCTGGGCTTCTCTAGCCACCTCATCTTCTGCTCATCCTCTCGCGCACTCTGAAGAGAGCTCAGGGGAGAAATTGCAAACGTCGAGCAATTGCTCAGAGATGAAAAGTGCCAGCACTGAAAGCTGTTGCTAGCCAGCACCCTTCCTTGGAAGCGCTTTCACAGGCGCAGTAACACTGGGGCTTTGCGCTTCTCTACCCACCAAACGTCACGGTCACTATCTCTCCGTCTCGTAGACATGAGCTGAGAAATTGCAAACGTCGAGCAATTGTTCAGAGATGAAAAGTGCCAGCACTGGAAGCTGTTGCTAGCCAGCACCCTTCCTTGGAAGCGCTTTTGTAGGCCTAAGAACACTGGGGCTCTGGGCTTCTCTAGCCACCTCATCTTCTGCTCATCCTCTCGCGCACTCTAAAGAGAGCTCAGGTGAGAAATTGCAAACGTCCAGCAATTGCTCAGAGATGAAAAGTGCCAGCACTGAAAGCTCTTGCTAGCCAGCCCCCTTCCTTGGAAGCGCTTTTGTAGCCCTTAGAACACTGGGGCTCTGGGCTTCTCTAGCCACCTCATCTTCTGCTCATCCTCTCGCACACTCTAAAGAGAGCTCAGGTGAGAAATTGCAAACGTCGAGCAATTGCTCAGAGATGAAAAGTGCCAGCACTGAAAGCTGTTGCTAGCCAGCACCCTTCCTTGGAAGCGCTTTTGTAGCCCTTAGAACACTGGGGCTCTGGGCTTCTCTAGCCACCTAATCTTCTGCTCATCCTCTCGCGCATTCTAAAGAGAGCTCAGGTGAGAAATTGCAAACGTCGAGCAATTGCTCAGAGATGAAAAGTGCCAGCACTGAAAGCTGTTGCTAGCCAGCACCCTTCCTTGGAAGCGCTTTTGTAGCCCTTAGAACACTGGGGCTCTGGGCTTCTCTAGCCACCTAATCTTCTGCTCATCCTCTCGCGCACTCTAAAGAGAGCTCAGGTGAGAAATTGCAAACGTTGAGCAATTGCTCAGAGATGAAAAGTGCCAGCACTGAAAGCTCTTGCTAGCCAGCACCCTTCCTTGGAAGCGCTTTCACAGGCGCAGCAACACTGGGGCTTTGCGCTTCTCTACCCACCAAACGTCACGGTCACTATCTCTCCGTCTCGTAGACACGAGCTGAGAAATTGCAAAGGTCGATCAATTGCTCAGAGATGAAAAGTGCCAGCACTGGAAGCTGTTGCTAGCCAGCCCCCTTCCTTGGAAGCGCTTTTGTAGGCCTAAGAACACTGGGGCTCTGGGCTTCTCTAGCCACCTCATCTTCTGCTCATCCTCTCGCGCACTCTAAAGAGAGCTCAGGTGAGAAATTGCAAACGTCCAGCAATTGCTCAGAGATGAAAAGTGCCAGCACTGAAAGCTGTTGCTAGCCAGCACCCTTCCTTGGAAGCGCTTTTGTAGGCCTAAGAACACTGGGGCTCTGGGCTTCTCTAGCCACCTCATCTTCTGCTCATCCTCTCGCGCACTCTAAAGAGAGCTCAGGTGAGAAATTGCAAACGTCCAGCAATTGCTCAGAGATGAAAAGTGCCAGCACTGAAAGCTGTTGCTAGCCAGCCCCCTTCCTTGGAAGCGCTTTTGTAGCCCTTAGAACACTGGGGCTCTGGGCTTCTCTAGCCACCTCATCTTCTGCTCATCCTCTCGCACACTCTAAAGAGAGCTCAGGTGAGAAATTGCAAACGTCGAGCAATTGCTCAGAGATGAAAAGTGCCAGCACTGAAAGCTGTTGCTAGCCAGCACCCTTCCTTGGAAGCGCTTTCACAGGCGCAGTAACACTGGGGCTTTGCGCTTCTCTAGCCACCAAACGTCACGGTCCTTCTCTTTCCGTCTCGTAGACACGAGCTGAGAAATTGCAAACGTCGAGCAATTGCTCAGAGATGAAAAGTGCCAGCACTGAAAGCTGTTGCTAGCCAGCACCCTTCCTTGGAAGCGCTTTTGTAGGCCTAAGCACACTGGGGCTCTGGGCTTCTCTAGCCACCTAATCTTCTGCTCATCCTCTCGCGCACTCTAAAGAGAGCTCAGGTGAGAAATTGCAAACGTCGAGCAATTGCTCAGAGATGAAAAGTGCCAGCACTGAAAGCTGTTGCTAGCCAGCACCCTTCCTTGGAAGCGCTTTTGTAGGCCTAAGAACACTGGGGCTCTGGGCTTCTTTAGCCACCTCATCTTCTGCTCATCCTCTCGCGCACTCTGAAGAGAGCTCAGGTGAGAAATTGCAAACGTCGAGCAATTGCTCAGAGATGAAAAGTGCCAGCACTGAAAGCTGTTGCTAGCCAGCACCCTTCCTTGGAAGCGCTTTCACAGGCGCAGCAACACTGGGGCTTTGCGCTTCTCTACCCACCAAACGTCACGGTCACTATCTCTCCGTCTCGTAGACACGAGCTATGAAATTGCAAACGTCGAGCAATTGCTCAGAGATGAAAAGTGCCAGCACTGAAAGCTGTTGCTAGCCAGCACCCTTCCTTGGAAGCGCTTTCACAGGCGCAGCAACACTGGGGCTCTGGGCTTCTCTAGCCACCTCATCTTCTGCTCATCCTCTCGCGCACTCTAAAGAGAGCTCAGGTGAGAAATTGCAAACGTCGATCAATTGCTCAGAGATGAAAAGTGCCAGCACTGAAAGCTGTTGCTAGCCAGCACCCTTCCTTGGAAGCGCTTTTGTAGGCCTAAGAACACTGGGGCTCTGGGCTTCTCTAGCCACCTCATCTTCTGCTCATCCTCTCGCGCACTCTAAAGAGAGCTCAGGTGAGAAATTGCAAACGTCGAGCAATTGCTCAGAGATGAAAAGTGCCAGCACTGAAAGCTGTTGCTAGCCAGCACCCTTCCTTGGAAGCGCTTTTGTAGGCCTAAGAACACTGGGGCTCTGGGCTTCTCTAGCCACCTCATCTTCTGCTCATCCTCTCGCGCACTCTAAAGAGAGCTCAGGTGAGAAATTGCAAACGTCGAGCAATTGCTCAGAGATGAAAAGTGCCAGCACTGAAAGCTGTTGCTAGCCAGCACCCTTCCTTGGAAGCGCTTTCACAGGCGCAGTAACACTGGGGTTTTGCGCTTCTCTAGCCACCAAACGTCACGGTCCTTCTCTTTCCGTCTCGTAGACACGAGCTGAGAAATTGCAAACGTCGATCAATTGCTCAGAGATGAAAAGTGCCAGCACTGAAAGCTGTTGCTAGCCAGCACCCTTCCTTGGAAGCGCTTTTGTAGCCCTAAGAACACTGGGGCTCTGGGCTTCTCTAGCCACCTCATCTTCTGCTCATCCTCTCGCGCACTCTGAAGAGAGCTCAGGGGAGAAATTGCAAACGTCGAGCAATTGCTCAGAGATGAAAAGTGCCAGCACTGAAAGCTGTTGCTAGCCAGCACCCTTCCGTGGAAGCGCTTACACAGGCGCAGCAACACTGGGGCTTTGCGCTTCTCTACCCACCAAACGTCACGGTCCTTCTCTTTCCGTCTCGTAGACACAAGCTGAGAAATTGCAAACGTCGAGCAATTGCTCAGAGATGAAAAGTGCCAGCACTGAAAGCTGTTGCTAGCCAGCACCCTTCCTTGGAAGCGCTTTTGTAGGCCTAAGAACACTGGGGCTCTGGATTTCTCTAGCCACCTCATCTTCTGCTCATCCTCTCGCGCACTCTAAAGAGAGCTCAGGTGAGAAATTGCAAACGTCGAGCAATTGCTCAGAGATGAAAAGTGCCAGCACTGAAAGCTGTTGCTAACCAGCACCCTTCCTTGGAAGCGCTTTCACAGGCGCAGCAACACTGGGGCTTTGCGCTTCTCTAGCCACCAAACGTCACGGTCCTTCTCTTTCCGTCTCGTAGACACGAGCTGAGAAATTGCAAACGTCGAGCAATTGCTCAGAGATGAAAAGTGCCAGCACTGAAAGCTCTTGCTAGCCAGCACCCTTCCTTGGAAGCGCTTTTGTAGGCCTAAGAACACTGGGGCTCTGGGCTTCTTTAGCCACCTCATCTTCTGCTCATCCTCTCGCTCGCTCTAAAGAGAGCTCAGGTGAGAAATTGCAAACGTTGAGCAATTGCTCAGAGATGAAAAGTGCCAGCACTGGAAGCTGTTGCTAGCCAGCACCCTTCCTTGGAAGCGCTTTTGTAGGCCTAAGAACACTGGGGCTCTGGGCTTCTCTAGCCACCTAATCTTCTGCTCATCCTCTCGCGCACTCTAAAGAGAGCTCAGGGGAGAAATTGCAAACGTCCAGCAATTGCTCAGAGATGAAAAGTGCCAGCACTGAAAGCTGTTGCTAGCCAGCACCCTTCCTTGGAAGCGCTTTCACAGGCGCAGCAACACTGGGGCTTTGCGCTTCTCTACCCACCAAACGTCACGGTCCTTCTCTTTCCGTCTCGTAGACACGAGCTGAGAAATTGCAAACGTCGAGCAATTGCTCAGAGATGAAAAGTGCCAGCACTGAAAGCTGTTGCTAGCCAGCACCCTTCCTTGGAAGCGCTTTTGTAGGCCTAAGAACGCTGGGGCTCTGGGCTTCTCTAGCCACCTCATCTTCTGCTCATCCTCTCGCGCACTCTAAAGAGAGCTCAGGTGAGAAATTGCAAACGTCCAGCAATTGCTCAGAGATGAAAAGTGCCAGCACTGAAAGCTGTTGCTAGCCAGCACCCTTCCTTGGAAGCGCTTTTGTAGGCCTAAGAACACTGGGGCTCTGGGCTTCTCTAGCCACCTCATCTTCTGCTCATCCTCTCGCGCACTCTAAAGAGAGCTCAGGTGAGAAATTGCAAACGTCGAGCAATTGCTCAGAGATGAAAAGTGCCAGCACTGAAAGCTGTTGCTAGCCAGCACCCTTCCTTGGAAGCGCTTTTGTAGCCCTTAGAACACTGGGGCTCTGGGCTTCTCTAGCCACCTCATCTTCTGCTCATCCTCTCGCGCACTCTAAAGAGAGCTCAGGTGAGAAATTGCAAACGTCGAGCAATTGCTCAGAGATGAAAAGTGCCAGCACTGAAAGCTGTTGCTAGCCAGCACCCTTCCTTGGAAGCGCTTTCACAGGCGCAGCAACACTGGGGCTTTGCGCTTCTCTACCCACCAAACGTCACGGTCACTATCTCTCCGTCTCGTAGACACGAGCTATGAAATTGCAAACGTCGAGCAATTGCTCCGAGATGAAAAGTGCCAGCACTGAAAGCTGTTGCTAGCCAGCACCCTTCCTTGGAAGCGCTTTTGTAGGCCTAAGAACACTGGGGCTCTGGGCTTCTTTAGCCACCTCATCTTCTGCTCATCCTCTCGCGCACTCTGAAGAGAGCTCAGGTGAGAAATTGCAAACGTCGAGCAATTGCTCAGAGATGAAAAGTGCCAGCACTGAAAGCTGTTGCTAGCCAGCACCCTTCCTTGGAAGCGCTTTCACAGGCGCAGCAACACTGGGGCTTTGCGCTTCTCTACCCACCAAACGTCACGGTCACTATCTCTCCGTCTCGTAGACACGAGCTGAGAAATTGCAAACGTCGAGCAATTGCTCAGAGATGAAAAGTGCCAGCACTGAAAGCTGTTGCTAGCCAGCACCCTTCCTTGGAAGCGCTTTTGTAGGCCTAAGAAGACTGGGGCTCTGGGCTTCTCTAGCCACCTCATCTTCTGCTCATCCTCTCGCGCACTCTAAAGAGAGCTCAGGTGAGAAATTGCAAACGTCCAGCAATTGCTCAGAGATGAAAAGTGCCAGCACTGAAAGCTGTTGCTAGCCAGCACCCTTCCTTGGAAGCGCTTTTGTAGGCCTAAGAACACTGGGGCTCTGGGCTTCTCTAGCCACCTCATCTTCTGCTCATCCTCTCGCGCACTCTAAAGAGAGCTCAGGTGAGAAATTGCAAACGTCCAGCAATTGCTCAGAGATGAAAAGTGCCAGCACTGAAAGCTCTTGCTAGCCAGCACCCTTCCTTGGAAGCGCTTTTGTAGGCCTAAGAACACTGGGGCTCTGGGCTTCTTTAGCCACCTCATCTTCTGCTCATCCTCTCGCGCACTCTAAAGAGAGCTCAGGTGAGAAATTGCAAACGTCGAGCAATTGCTCAGAGATGAAAAGTGCCAGCACTGAAAGCTCTTGCTAGCCAGCACCCTTCCTTGGAAGCGCTTTCACAGGCGCAGCAACACTGGGGCTTTGCGCTTCTCTACCCACCAAACGTCACGGTCCTTCTCTTTCCGTCTCGTAGACACGAGCTGAGAAATTGCAAACGTCGAGCAATTGCTCAGAGATGAAAAGTGCCAGCACTGAAAGCTGTTGCTAGCCAGCACCCTTCCTTGGAAGCGCTTTTGTAGGCCTAAGAACACTGGGGCTCTGGGCTTCTCTAGCCACCTCATCTTCTGCTCATCCTCTCGCGCACTCTGAAGAGAGCTCAGGGGAGAAATTGCAAACGTCGAGCAATTGCTCAGAGATGAAAAGTGCCAGCACTGAAAGCTCTTGCTAGCCAGCACCCTTCCTTGGAAGCGCTTTCACAGGCGCTGTAACACTGGGGCTTTGCGCTTCTCTACCCACCAAACGTCACGGTCACTATCTCTCCGTCTCGTAGACACGAGCTGAGAAATTGCAAACGTCGAGCAATTGTTCAGAGATGAAAAGTGCCAGCACTGGAAGCTGTTGCTAGCCAGCACCCTTCCTTGGAAGCGCTTTTGTAGGCCTAAGAACACTGGGGCTCTGGGCTTCTCTAGCCACCTCATCTTCTGCTCATCCTCTCGCGCACTCTAAAGAGAGCTCAGGTGAGAAATTGCAAACGTCGAGCAATTGCTCAGAGATGAAAAGTGCCAGCACTGAAAGCTGTTGCTAGCCAGCACCCTTCCTTGGAAGCGCTTTTGTAGCCCTTAGAACACTGGGGCTCTGGGCTTCTCTAGCCACCTCATCTTCTGCTCATCCTCTCGCGCACTCTAAAGAGAGCTCAGGTGAGAAATTGCAAACGTTGAGCAATTGCTCAGAGATGAAAAGTGCCAGCACTGGAAGCTGTTGCTAGCCAGCACCCTTCCTTGGAAGCGCTTTTGTAGCCCTTAGAACACTGGGGCTCTGGGCTTCTCTAGCCACCTCATCTTCTGCTCATCCTCTCGCACACTCTAAAGAGAGCTCAGGTGAGAAATTGCAAACGTCGAGCAATTGCTCAGAGATGAAAAGTGCCAGCACTGAAAGCTGTTGCTAGCCAGCACCCTTCCTTGGAAGCGCTTTCACAGGCGCAGCAACACTGGGGCTTTGCGCTTCTCTAGCCACCAAACGTCACGGTCCTTCTCTTTCCGTCTCGTAGACACGAGCTGAGAAATTGCAAACGTCGAGCAATTGCTCAGAGATGAAAAGTGCCAGCACTGAAAGCTGTTGCTAGCCAGCACCCTTCCTTGGAAGCGCTTTTGTAGGCCTAAGCACACTGGGGCTCTGGGCTTCTCTAGCCACCTAATCTTCTGCTCATCCTCTCGCGCACTCTAAAGAGAGCTCAGGTGAGAAATTGCAAACGTCGAGCAATTGCTCAGAGATGAAAAGTGCCAGCACTGAAAGCTGTTGCTAGCCAGCACCCTTCCTTGGAAGCGCTTTTGTAGGCCTAAGAACACTGGGGCTCTGGGCTTCTTTAGCCACCTCATCTTCTGCTCATCCTCTCGCGCACTCTGAAGAGAGCTCAGGTGAGAAATTGCAAACGTCGAGCAATTGCTCAGAGATGAAAAGTGCCAGCACTGAAAGCTGTTGCTAGCCAGCACCCTTCCTTGGAAGCGCTTTCACAGGCGCAGCAACACTGGGGCTTTGCGCTTCTCTACCCACCAAACGTCACGGTCACTATCTCTCCGTCTCGTAGACACGAGCTATGAAATTGCAAACGTCGAGCAATTGCTCAGAGATGAAAAGTGCCAGCACTGAAAGCTGTTGCTAGCCAGCACCCTTCCTTGGAAGCGCTTTTGTAGGCCTAAGAACAGTGGGGCTCTGGGCTTCTCTAGCCACCTCATCTTCTGCTCATCCTCTCGCGCACTCTAAAGAGAGCTCAGGTGAGAAATTGCAAACGTCGAGCAATTGCTCAGAGATGAAAAGTGCCAGCACTGAAAGCTGTTGCTAGCCAGCACCCTTCCTTGGAAGCGCTTTTGTAGGCCTAAGAACACTGGGGCTCTGGGCTTCTCTAGCCACCTCATCTTCTGCTCATCCTCTCGCGCACTCTAAAGAGAGCTCAGGTGAGAAATTGCAAACGTCGAGCAATTGCTCAGAGATGAAAAGTGCCAGCACTGAAAGCTGTTGCTAGCCAGCACCCTTCCTTGGAAGCGCTTTTGTAGGCCTAAGAACACTGGGGCTCTGGGCTTCTCTAGCCACCTCATCTTCTGCTCATCCTCTCGCGCACTCTAAAGAGAGCTCAGGTGAGAAATTGCAAACGTCGAGCAATTGCTCAGAGATGAAAAGTGCCAGCACTGAAAGCTGTTGCTAGCCAGCACCCTTCCTTGGAAGCGCTTTCACAGGCGCAGTAACACTGGGGTTTTGCGCTTCTCTACCCACCAAACGTCACGGTCCTTCTCTTTCCGTCTCGTAGACACGAGCTGAGAAATTGCAAACGTCGAGCAATTGCTCAGAGATGAAAAGTGCCAGCACTGAAAGCTGTTGCTAGCCAGCACCCTTCCTTGGAAGCGCTTTTGGAGGCCTAAGAACACTGGGGCTCTGGGCTTCTCTAGCCACCTCATCTTCTGCTCATCCTCTCGCGCACTCTGAAGAGAGCTCAGGGGAGAAATTGCAAACGTCGAGCAATTGCTCAGAGATGAAAAGTGCCAGCACTGAAAGCTGTTGCTAGCCAGCACCCTTCCTTGGAAGCGCTTACACAGGCGCAGCAACACTGGGGCTTTGCGCTTCTCTACCCACCAAACGTCACGGTCCTTCTCTTTCCGTCTCGTAGACACAAGCTGAGAAATTGCAAACGTCGAGCAATTGCTCAGAGATGAAAAGTGCCAGCACTGAAAGCTGTTGCTAGCCAGCACCCTTCCTTGGAAGCGCTTTTGTAGGCCTAAGAACACTGGGGCTCTGGATTTCTCTAGCCACCTCATCTTCTGCTCATCCTCTCGCGCACTCTAAAGAGAGCTCAGGTGAGAAATTGCAAACGTCGAGCAATTGCTCAGAGATGAAAAGTGCCAGCACTGAAAGCTGTTGCTAGCCAGCACCCTTCCTTGGAAGCGCTTTCACAGGCGCAGCAACACTGGGGCTTTGCGCTTCTCTAGCCACCAAACGTCACGGTCATTCTCTTTCCGTCTCGTAGACACGAGCTGAGAAATTGCAAACGTCGATCAATTGCTCAGAGATGAAAAGTGCCAGCACTGAAAGCTGTTGCTAGCCAGCACCCTTCCTTGGAAGCGCTTTTGTAGGCCTAAGAACGCTGGGGCTCTGGGCTTCTCTAGCCACCTAATCTTCTGCTCATCCTCTCGCGCACTCTAAAGAGAGCTCAGGTGAGAAATTGCAAACGTCGAGCAATTGCTCAGAGATGAAAAGTGCCAGCACTGAAAGCTGTTGCTAGCCAGCACCCTTCCTTGGAAGCGCTTTTGTAGGCCTAAGAACACTGGGGCTCTGGGCTTCTCTAGCCACCTCATCTTCTGCTCATCCTCTCGCGCACTCTAAAGAGAGCTCAGGTGAGAAATTGCAAACGTCGAGCAATTGCTCAGAGATGAAAAGTGCCAGCACTGAAAGCTGTTGCTAGCCAGCACCCTTCCTTGGAAGCGCTTTTGTAGCCCTTAGAACACTGGGGCTCTGGGCTTCTCTAGCCACCTCATCTTCTGCTCATCCTCTCGCGCACTCTAAAGAGAGCTCAGGTGAGAAATTGCAAACGTCGAGCAATTGCTCAGAGATGAAAAGTGCCAGCACTGAAAGCTGTTGCTAGCCAGCACCCTTCCTTGGAAGCGTTTTCACAGGCGCAGCAACACTGGGGCTTTGCGCTTCTCTACCCACCAAACGTCACGGTCACTATCTCTCCGTCTCGTAGACACGAGCTATGAAATTGCAAACGTCGAGCAATTGCTCAGAGATGAAAAGTGCCAGCACTGAAAGCTGTTGCTAGCCAGCACCCTTCCTTGGAAGCGCTTTTGTAGGCCTAAGAACACTGGGGCTCTGGGCTTCTTTAGCCACCTCATCTTCTGCTCATCCTCTCGCGCACTCTGAAGAGAGCTCAGGTGAGAAATTGCAAACGTCGAGCAATTGCTCAGAGATGAAAAGTGCCAGCACTGAAAGCTGTTGCTAGCCAGCACCCTTCCTTGGAAGCGCTTTCACAGGCGCAGCAACACTGGGGCTTTGCGCTTCTCTACCCACCAAACGTCACGGTCACTATCTCTCCGTCTCGTAGACACGAGCTGAGAAATTGCAAACGTCGAGCAATTGCTCAGAGATGAAAAGTGCCAGCACTGAAAGCTGTTGCTAGCCAGCACCCTTCCTTGGAAGCGCTTTTGTAGGCCTAAGAACACTGGGGCTCTGGGCTTCTCTAGCCACCTCATCTTCTGCTCATCCTCTCGCGCACTCTAAAGAGAGCTCAGGTGAGAAATTGCAAACGTCCAGCAATTGCTCAGAGATGAAAAGTGCCAGCACTGAAAGCTGTTGCTAGCCAGCACCCTTCCTTGGAAGCGCTTTTGTAGCCCTAAGAACACTGGGGCTCTGGGCTTCTCTAGCCACCTCATCTTCTGCTCATCCTCTCGCGCACTCTAAAGAGAGCTCAGGTGAGAAATTGCAAACGTCCAGCAATTGCTCAGAGATGAAAAGTGCCAGCACTGAAAGCTGTTGCTAGCCAGCACCCTTCCTTGGAAGCGCTTTCACAGGCGCAGTAACACTGGGGCTTTGCGCTTCTCTAGCCACCAAACGTCACGGTCCTTCTCTTTCCGTCTCGTAGACACGAGCTGAGAAATTGCAAACGTCGATCAATTGCTCAGAGATGAAAAGTGCCAGCACTGAAAGCTGTTGCTAGCCAGCACCCTTCCTTGGAAGCGCTTTTGTAGGCCTAAGAACAGTGGGGCTCTGGGCTTCTCTAGCCACCTCATCTTCTGCTCATCCTCTCGCGCACTCTGAAGAGAGCTCAGGGGAGAAATTGCAAACGTCGAGCAATTGCTCAGAGATGAAAAGTGCCAGCACTGAAAGCTGTTGCTAGCCAGCACCCTTCCTTGGAAGCGCTTTCACAGGCGCTGTAACACTGGGGCTTTGCGCTTCTCTACCCACCAAACGTCACGGTCACTATCTCTCCGTCTCGTAGACACGAGCTGAGAAATTGCAAACGTCGAGCAATTGTTCAGAGATGAAAAGTGTCAGCACTGGAAGCTGTTGCTAGCCAGCACCCTTCCTTGGAAGCGCTTTTGTAGGCCTAAGAACACTGGGGCTCTGGGCTTCTCTAGCCACCTCATCTTCTGCTCATCCTCTCGCGCACTCTAAAGAGAGCTCAGGTGAGAAATTGCAAACGTCGAGCAATTGCTCAGAGATGAAAAGTGCCAGCACTGAAAGCTGTTGCTAGCCAGCACCCTTCCTTGGAAGCGCTTTTGTAGCCCTTAGAACACTGGGGCTCTGGGCTTCTCTAGCCACCTCATCTTCTGCTCATCCTCTCGCGCACTCTAAAGAGAGCTCAGGTGAGAAATTGCAAACGTTGAGCAATTGCTCAGAGATGAAAAGTGCCAGCACTGAAAGCTGTTGCTAGCCAGCACCCTTCCTTGGAAGCGCTTTTGTAGCCCTTAGAACACTGGGGCTCTGGGCTTCTCTAGCCACCTCATCTTCTGCTCATCCTCTCGCACACTCTAAAGAGAGCTCAGGTGAGAAATTGCAAACGTCGAGCAATTGCTCAGAGATGAAAAGTGCCAGCACTGAAAGCTGTTGCTAGCCAGCACCCTTCCTTGGAAGCGCTTTCACAGGCGCAGTAACACTGGGGCTTTGCGCTTCTCTAGCCACCAAACGTCACGGTCCTTCTCTTTCCGTCTCGTAGACACGAGCTGAGAAATTGCAAACGTCGAGCAATTGCTCAGAGATGAAAAGTGCCAGCACTGAAAGCTGTTGCTAGCCAGCACCCTTCCTTGGAAGCGCTTTTGTAGGCCTAAGCACACTGGGGCTCTGGGCTTCTCTAGCCACCTAATCTTCTGCTCATCCTCTCGCGCACTCTAAAGAGAGCTCAGGTGAGAAATTGCAAACGTCGAGCAATTGCTCAGAGATGAAAAGTGCCAGCACTGAAAGCTGTTGCTAGCCAGCACCCTTCCTTGGAAGCGCTTTTGTAGGCCTAAGAACACTGGGGCTCTGGGCTTCTTTAGCCACCTCATCTTCTGCTCATCCTCTCGCGCACTCTGAAGAGAGCTCAGGTGAGAAATTGCAAACGTCGAGCAATTGCTCAGAGATGAAAAGTGCCAGCACTGAAAGCTGTTGCTAGCCAGCACCCTTCCTTGGAAGCGCTTTCACAGGCGCAGCAACACTGGGGCTTTGCGCTTCTCTACCCACCAAACGTCACGGTCACTATCTCTCCGTCTCGTAGACACGAGCTATGAAATTGCAAACGTCGAGCAATTGCTCAGAGATGAAAAGTGCCAGCACTGAAAGCTGTTGCTAGCCAGCACCCTTCCTTGGAAGCGCTTTTGTAGGCCTAAGAACACTGGGGCTCTGGGCTTCTCTAGCCACCTCATCTTCTGCTCATCCTCTCGCGCACTCTAAAGAGAGCTCAGGTGAGAAATTGCAAACGTCGAGCAATTGCTCAGAGATGAAAAGTGCCAGCACTGAAAGCTGTTGCTAGCCAGCACCCTTCCTTGGAAGCGCTTTCACAGGCGCAGTAACACTGGGGTTTTGCGCTTCTCTAGCCACCAAACGTCACGGTCCTTCTCTTTCCGTCTCGTAGACACGAGCTGAGAAATTGCAAACGTCGATCAATTGCTCAGAGATGAAAAGTGCCAGCACTGAAAGCTGTTGCTAGCCAGCACCCTTCCTTGGAAGCGCTTTTGTAGGCCTAAGAACACTGGGGCTCTGGGCTTCTCTAGCCACCTCATCTTCTGCTCATCCTCTCGCGCACTCTGAAGAGAGCTCAGGGGAGAAATTGCAAACGTCGAGCAATTGCTCAGAGATGAAAAGTGCCAGCACTGAAAGCTGTTGCTAGCCAGCACCCTTCCTTGGAAGCGCTTACACAGGCGCAGCAACACTGGGGCTTTGCGCTTCTCTACCCACCAAACGTCACGGTCCTTCTCTTTCCGTCTCGTAGACACAAGCTGAGAAATTGCAAACGTGGAGCAATTGCTCAGAGATGAAAAGTGCCAGCACTGAAAGCTGTTGCTAGCCAGCACCCTTCCTTGGAAGCGCTTTTGTAGGCCTAAGAACACTGGGGCTCTGGGCTTCTTTAGCCACCTCATCTTCTGCTCATCCTCTCGCTCACTCTAAAGAGAGCTCAGGTGAGAAATTGCAAACGTTGAGCAATTGCTCAGAGATGAAAAGTGCCAGCACTGGAAGCTGTTGCTAGCCAGCACCCTTCCTTGGAAGCGCTTTTGTAGCCCTTAGAACACTGGGGCTCTGGGCTTCTCTAGCCACCTCATCTTCTGCTCATCCTCTCGCGCACTCTAAAGAGAGCTCAGGTGAGAAATTGCAAACGTCCAGCAATTGCTCAGAGATGAAAAGTGCCAGCACTGAAAGCTCTTGCTAGCCAGCACCCTTCCTTGGAAGCGCTTTCACAGGCGCAGCAACACTGGGGCTTTGCGCTTCTCTACCCACCAAACGTCACGGTCCTTCTCTTTCCGTCTCGTAGACACGAGCTGAGAAATTGCAAACGTCGAGCAATTGCTCAGAGATTAAAAGTGCCAGCACTGAAAGCTGTTGCTAGCCAGCACCCTTCCTTGGAAGCGCTTTTGTAGGCCTAAGAACGCTGGGGCTCTGGGCTTCTCTAGCCACCTAATCTTCTGCTCATCCTCTCGCGCACTCTAAAGAGAGCTCAGGTGAGAAATTGCAAACGTCGAGCAATTGCTCAGAGATGAAAAGTGCCAGCACTGAAAGCTGTTGCTAGCCAGCACCCTTCCTTGGAAGCGCTTTTGTAGGCCTAAGAACACTGGGGCTCTGGGCTTCTCTAGCCACCTCATCTTCTGCTCATCCTCTCGCGCACTCTAAAGAGAGCTCAGGTGAGAAATTGCAAACGTCGAGCAATTGCTCAGAGATGAAAAGTGCCAGCACTGAAAGCTGTTGCTAGCCAGCACCCTTCCTTGGAAGCGCTTTTGTAGCCCTTAGAACACTGGGGCTCTGGGCTTCTCTAGCCACCTCATCTTCTGCTCATCCTCTCGCGCACTCTAAAGAGAGCTCAGGTGAGAAATTGCAAACGTCGAGCAATTGCTCAGAGATGAAAAGTGCCAGCACTGAAAGCTCTTGCTAGCCAGCACCCTTCCTTGGAAGCGCTTTCACAGGCGCAGCAACACTGGGGCTTTGCGCTTCTCTACCCACCAAACGTCACGGTCACTATCTCTCCGTCTCGTAGACACGAGCTATGAAATTGCAAACGTCGAGCAATTGCTCAGAGATGAAAAGTGCCAGCACTGAAAGCTGTTGCTAGCCAGCCCCCTTCCTTGGAAGCGCTTTTGTAGGCCTAAGAACACTGGGGCTCTGGGCTTCTCTAGCCACCTCATCTTCTGCTCATCCTCTCGCGCACTCTAAAGAGAGCTCAGGGGAGAAATTGCAAACGTCGAGCAATTGCTCAGAGATGAAAAGTGCCAGCACTGAAAGCTGTTGCTAGCCAGCACCCTTCCTTGGAAGCACTTTCACAGGCGCAGTAACACTGGGGCTTTGCGCTTCTCTACCCACCAAACGTCACGGTCACTATCTCTCCGTCTCGTAGACACGAGCTGAGAAATTGCAAACGTCGAGCAATTGTTCAGAGATGAAAAGTGCCAGCACTGGAAGCTCTTGCTAGCCAGCACCCTTCCTTGGAAGCGCTTTTGTAGGCCTAAGAACACTGGGGCTCTGGGCTTTTTTAGCCACCTCATCTTCTGCTCATCCTCTCGCGCACTCTAAAGAGAGCTCAGGTGAGAAATTGCAAAGGTTGAGCAATTGCTCAGAGATGAAAAGTGCCAGCACTGAAAGCTGTTGCTAGCCAGCACCCTTCCTTGGAAGCGCTTTTGTAGGCCTAAGAACACTGGGGCTCTGGGCTTCTCTAGCCACCTCATCTTCTGCTCATCCTCTCGCGCACTCTAAAGAGAGCTCAGGTGAGAAATTGCAAACGTTGAGCAATTGCTCAGAGATGAAAAGTGCCAGCACTGGAAGCTGTTGCTAGCCAGCCCCCTTCCTTGGAAGCGCTTTTGTAGCCCTTAGAACACTGGGGCTCTGGGCTTCTCTAGCCACCTCATCTTCTGCTCATCCTCTCGCACACTCTAAAGAGAGCTCAGGTGAGAAATTGCAAACGTCGAGCAATTGCTCAGAGATGAAAAGTGCCAGCACTGAAAGCTGTTGCTAGCCAGCACCCTTCCTTGGAAGCGCTTTCACAGGCGCAGCAACACTGGGGCTTTGCGCTTCTCTACCCACCAAACGTCACGGTCCTTCTCTTTCCGTCTCGTAGACACAAGCTGAGAAATTGCAAACGTCGGGCAATTGCTCAGAGATGAAAAGTGCCAGCACTGAAAGCTGTTGCTAGCCAGCACCCTTCCTTGGAAGCGCTTTTGTAGGCCTAAGAACACTGGGGCTCTGGATTTCTCTAGCCACCTCATCTTCTGCTCATCCTCTCGCGCACTCTAAAGAGAGCTCAGGTGAGAAATTGCAAACGTCGAGCAATTGCTCAGAGATGAAAAGTGCCAGCACTGAAAGCTGTTGCTAACCAGCACCCTTCCTTGGAAGCGCTTTCACAGGCGCAGCAACACTGGGGCTTTGCGCTTCTCTAGCCACCAAACGTCACGGTCATTCTCTTTCCGTCTCGTAGACACGAGCTGAGAAATTGCAAACGTCGATCAATTGCTCAGAGATGAAAAGTGCCAGCACTGAAAGCTGTTGCTAGCCAGCACCCTTCCTTGGAAGCGCTTTTGTAGGCCTAAGAAGACTGGGGCTCTGGGCTTCTTTAGCCACCTCATCTTCTGCTCATCCTCTCGCTCACTCTAAAGAGAGCTCAGGTGAGAAATTGCAAACGTCGAGCAATTGCTCAGAGATGAAAAGTGCCAGCACTGAAAGCTGTTGCTAGCCAGCACCCTTCCTTGGAAGCGCTTTTGTAGCCCTTAGAACACTGGGGCTCTGGGCTTCTCTAGCCACCTCATCTTCTGCTCATCCTCTCGCGCACTCTAAAGAGAGCTCAGGTGAGAAATTGCAAACGTCCAGCAATTGCTCAGAGATGAAAAGTGCCAGCACTGAAAGCTGTTGCTAACCAGCACCCTTCCTTGGAAGCGCTTTCACAGGCGCAGCAACACTGGGGCTTTGCGCTTCTCTACCCACCAAACGTCACGGTCATTCTCTTTCCGTCTCGTAGACACGAGCTGAGAAATTGCAAACGTCGATCAATTGCTCAGAGATGAAAAGTGCCAGCACTGAAAGCTGTTGCTAGCCAGCACCCTTCCTTGGAAGCGCTTTTGTAGGCCTAAGAACACTGGGGCTCTGGGCTTCTTTAGCCACCTCATCTTCTGCTCATCCTCTCGCGCACTCTAAAGAGAGCTCAGGTGAGAAATTGCAAACGTCGAGCAATTGCTCAGAGATGAAAAGTGCCAGCACTGAAAGCTGTTGCTAGCCAGCACCCTTCCTTGGAAGCGCTTTTGTAGCCCTTAGAACACTGGGGCTCTGGGCTTCTCTAGCCACCTAATCTTCTGCTCATCCTCTCGCGCACTCTAAAGAGAGCTCAGGTGAGAAATTGCAAACGTCCAGCAATTGCTCAGAGATGAAAAGTGCCAGCACTGAAAGCTCTTGCTAGCCAGCACCCTTCCTTGGAAGCGCTTTCACAGGCGCAGCAACACTGGGGCTTTGCGCTTCTCTACCCACCAAACGTCACGGTCCTTCTCTTTCCGTCTCGTAGACACGAGCTGAGAAATTGCAAACGTCGAGCAATTGCTCAGAGATGAAAAGTGCCAGCACTGAAAGCTGTTGCTAGCCAGCACCCTTCCTTGGAAGCGCTTTTGTAGGCCTAAGAAGACTGGGGCTCTGGGCTTCTCTAGCCACCTCATCTTCTGCTCATCCTCTCGCGCACTCTAAAGAGAGCTCAGGTGAGAAATTGCAAACGTCGAGCAATTGCTCAGAGATGAAAAGTGCCAGCACTGAAAGCTGTTGCTAGCCAGCACCCTTCCTTGGAAGCGCTTTTGTAGCCCTTAGAACACTGGGGCTCTGGGCTTCTCTAGCCACCTAATCTTCTGCTCATCCTCTCGCGCACTCTAAAGAGAGCTCAGGTGAGAAATTGCAAACGTCGAGCAATTGCTCAGAGATGAAAAGTGCCAGCACTGAAAGCTGTTGCTAGCCAGCACCCTTCCTTGGAAGCGCTTTCACAGGCGCAGCAACACTGGGGCTTTGCGCTTCTCTACCCACCAAACGTCACGGTCACTATCTCTCCGTCTCGTAGACACGAGCTATGAAATTGCAAACGTCGAGCAATTGCTCAGAGATGAAAAGTGCCAGCACTGAAAGCTGTTGCTAACCAGCACCCTTCCTTGGAAGCGCTTTTGTAGGCCTAAGAACAGTGGGGCTCTGGGCTTCTCTAGCCACCTCATCTTCTGCTCATCCTCTCGCGCACTCTGAAGAGAGCTCAGGGGAGAAATTGCAAACGTCGAGCAATTGCTCAGAGATGAAAAGTGCCAGCACTGAAAGCTGTTGCTAGCCAGCACCCTTCCTTGGAAGCACTTTCACAGGCGCTGTAACACTGGGGCTTTGCGCTTCTCTACCCACCAAACGTCACGGTCACTATCTCTCCGTCTCGTAGACACGAGCTGAGAAATTGCAAACGTCGAGCAATTGTTCAGAGATGAAAAGTGCCAGCACTGGAAGCTCTTGCTAGCCAGCACCCTTCCTTGGAAGCGCTTTTGTAGGCCTAAGAACACTGGGGCTCTAGGCTTCTCTAGCCACCTCATCTTCTGCTCATCCTCTCGCGCACTCTAAAGAGAGCTCAGGTGAGAAATTGCAAACGTCCAGCAATTGCTCAGAGATGAAAAGTGCCAGCACTGAAAGCTGTTGCTAGCCAGCACCCTTCCTTGGAAGCGCTTTTGTAGGCCTAAGAACACTGGGGCTCTGGGCTTCTCTAGCCACCTCATCTTCTGCTCATCCTCTCGCGCACTCTAAAGAGAGCTCAGGTGAGAAATTGCAAACGTTGAGCAATTGCTCAGAGATGAAAAGTGCCAGCACTGAAAGCTCTTGCTAGCCAGCACCCTTCCTTGGAAGCGCTTTTGTAGGCCTAAGAACACTGGGGCTCTGGGCTTCTCTAGCCACCTCATCTTCTGCTCATCCTCTCGCGCACTCTAAAGAGAGCTCAGGTGAGAAATTGCAAACGTCGAGCAATTGCTCAGAGATGAAAAGTGCCAGCACTGAAAGCTGTTGCTAGCCAGCACCCTTCCTTGGAAGCGCTTTTGTAGCCCTTAGAACACTGGGGCTCTGGGCTTCTCTAGCCACCTAATCTTCTGCTCATCCTCTCGCGCACTCTAAAGAGAGCTCAGGTGAGAAATTGCAAACGTCGAGCAATTGCTCAGAGATGAAAAGTGCCAGCACTGAAAGCTGTTGCTAGCCAGCACCCTTCCTTGGAAGCGCTTTCACAGGCGCAGCAACACTGGGGCTTTGCGCTTCTCTACCCACCAAACGTCACGGTCACTATCTCTCCGTCTCGTAGACACGAGCTATGAAATTGCAAACGTCGAGCAATTGCTCAGAGATGAAAAGTGCCAGCACTGAAAGCTGTTGCTAACCAGCACCCTTCCTTGGAAGCGCTTTTGTAGGCCTAAGAACAGTGGGGCTCTGGGCTTCTCTAGCCACCTCATCTTCTGCTCATCCTCTCGCGCACTCTGAAGAGAGCTCAGGGGAGAAATTGCAAACGTCGAGCAATTGCTCAGAGATGAAAAGTGCCAGCACTGAAAGCTGTTGCTAGCCAGCACCCTTCCTTGGAAGCACTTTCACAGGCGCTGTAACACTGGGGCTTTGCGCTTCTCTACCCACCAAACGTCACGGTCACTATCTCTCCGTCTCGTAGACACGAGCTGAGAAATTGCAAACGTCGAGCAATTGTTCAGAGATGAAAAGTGCCAGCACTGGAAGCTCTTGCTAGCCAGCACCCTTCCTTGGAAGCGCTTTTGTAGGCCTAAGAACACTGGGGCTCTAGGCTTCTCTAGCCACCTCATCTTCTGCTCATCCTCTCGCGCACTCTAAAGAGAGCTCAGGTGAGAAATTGCAAACGTCCAGCAATTGCTCAGAGATGAAAAGTGCCAGCACTGAAAGCTGTTGCTAGCCAGCACCCTTCCTTGGAAGCGCTTTTGTAGGCCTAAGAACACTGGGGCTCTGGGCTTCTCTAGCCACCTCATCTTCTGCTCATCCTCTCGCGCACTCTAAAGAGAGCTCAGGTGAGAAATTGCAAACGTTGAGCAATTGCTCAGAGATGAAAAGTGCCAGCACTGGAAGCTGTTGCTAGCCAGCCCCCTTCCTTGGAAGCGCTTTTGTAGCCCTTAGAACACTGGGGCTCTGGGCTTCTCTAGCCACCTCATCTTCTGCTCATCCTCTCGCACACTCTAAAGAGAGCTCAGGTGAGAAATTGCAAACGTCGAGCAATTGCTCAGAGATGAAAAGTGCCAGCACTGAAAGCTCTTGCTAGCCAGCACCCTTCCTTGGAAGCGCTTTTGTAGGCCTAAGAACACTGGGGCTCTGGGCTTCTCTAGCCACCTCATCTTCTGCTCATCCTCTCGCGCACTCTAAAGAGAGCTCAGGTGAGAAATTGCAAACGTCGAGCAATTGCTCAGAGATGAAAAGTGCCAGCACTGAAAGCTGTTGCTAGCCAGCACCCTTCCTTGGAAGCGCTTTCACAGGCGCAGTAACACTGGGGCTTTGCGCTTCTCTAGCCACCAAACGTCACGGTCCTTCTCTTTCCGTCTCGTAGACACGAGCTGAGAAATTGCAAACGTCGAGCAATTGCTCAGAGATGAAAAGTGCCAGCACTGGAAGCTGTTGCTAGCCAGCACCCTTCCTTGGAAGCGCTTTTGTAGGCCTAAGAACACTGGGGCTCTGGGCTTCTCTAGCCACCTCATCTTCTGCTCATCCTCTCGCGCACTCTGAAGAGAGCTCAGGGGAGAAATTGCAAACGTCGAGCAATTGCTCAGAGATGAAAAGTGCCAGCACTGAAAGCTGTTGCTAGCCAGCACCCTTCCTTGGAAGCGCTTTCACAGGCGCTGTAACACTGGGGCTTTGCGCTTCTCTACCCACCAAACGTCACGGTCACTATCTCTCCGTCTCGTAGACACGAGCTGAGAAATTGCAAACGTCGAGCAATTGTTCAGAGATGAAAAGTGCCAGCACTGAAAGCTGTTGCTAGCCAGCACCCTTCCTTGGAAGCGCTTTTGTAGGCCTAAGAACACTGGGGCTCTGGGCTTCTCTAGCCACCTCATCTTCTGCTCATCCTCTCGCGCACTCTAAAGAGAGCTCAGGTGAGAAATTGCAAACGTCGAGCAATTGCTCAGAGATGAAAAGTGCCAGCACTGAAAGCTGTTGCTAGCCAGCACCCTTCCTTGGAAGCGCTTTTGTAGGCCTAAGAACACTGGGGCTCTGGGCTTCTCTAGCCACCTCATCTTCTGCTCATCCTCTCGCGCACTCTAAAGAGAGCTCAGGTGAGAAATTGCAAACGTCGAGCAATTGCTCAGAGATGAAAAGTGCCAGCACTGAAAGCTGTTGCTAGCCAGCACCCTTCCTTGGAAGCGCTTTTGTAGGCCTAAGAACACTGGGGCTCTGGGCTTCTCTAGCCACCTCATCTTCTGCTCATCCTCTCGCGCACTCTAAAGAGAGCTCAGGTGAGAAATTGCAAACGTCGAGCAATTGCTCAGAGATGAAAAGTGCCAGCACTGAAAGCTGTTGCTAGCCAGCACCCTTCCTTGGAAGCGCTTTCACAGGCGCAGTAACACTGGGGCTTTGCGCTTCTCTAGCCACCAAACGTCACGGTCCTTCTCTTTCCGTCTCGTAGACACGAGCTGAGAAATTGCAAACGTCGAGCAATTGCTCAGAGATGAAATGTGCCAGCACTGAAAGCTGTTGCTAGCCAGCACCCTTCCTTGGAAGCGCTTTTGTAGGCCTAAGAACACTGGGGCTCTGGGCTTCTCTAGCCACCTCATCTTCTGCTCATCCTCTCGCGCACTCTGAAGAGAGCTCAGGGGAGAAATTGCAAACGTCGAGCAATTGCTCAGAGATGAAAAGTGCCAGCACTGAAAGCTGTTGCTAGCCAGCACCCTTCCTTGGAAGCGCTTTCACAGGCGCTGTAACACTGGGGCTTTGCGCTTCTCTAGCCACCAAACGTCACGGTCACTATCTCTCCGTCTCCTAGACACGAGCTGAGAAATTGCAAACGTCGAGCAATTGTTCAGAGATGAAAAGTGCCAGCACTGGAAGCTGTTGCTAGCCAGCACCCTTCCTTGGAAGCGCTTTTGTAGGCCTAAGAACACTGGGGCTCTGGGCTTCTCTAGCCACCTCATCTTCTGCTCATCCTCTCGCGCACTCTAAAGAGAGCTCAGGTGAGAAATTGCAAACGTCGAGCAATTGCTCAGAGATGAAAAGTGCCAGCACTGAAAGCTCTTGCTAGCCAGCACCCTTCCTTGGAAGCGCTTTTGTAGGCCTAAGAACACTGGGGCTCTGGGCTTCTCTAGCCACCTCATCTTCTGCTCATCCTCTCGCGCACTCTAAAGAGAGCTCAGGTGAGAAATTGCAAACGTTGAGCAATTGCTCAGAGATGAAAAGTGCCAGCACTGAAAGCTCTTGCTAGCCAGCACCCTTCCTTGGAAGCGCTTTTGTAGCCCTTAGAACACTGGGGCTCTGGGCTTCTCTAGCCACCTCATCTTCTGCTCATCCTCTCGCGCACTCTAAAGAGAGCTCAGGTGAGAAATTGCAAACGTCCAGCAATTGCTCAGAGATGAAAAGTGCCAGCACTGAAAGCTGTTGCTAGCCAGCCCCCTTCCTTGGAAGCGCTTTTGTAGCCCTTAGAACACTGGGGCTCTGGGCTTCTCTAGCCACCTCATCTTCTGCTCATCCTCTCGCGCACTCTAAAGAGAGCTCAGGTGAGAAATTGCAAACGTCGAGCAATTGCTCAGAGATGAAAAGTGCCAGCACTGAAAGCTCTTGCTAGCCAGCACCCTTCCTTGGAAGCGCTTTTGTAGGCCTAAGAACACTGGGGTTCTGGGCTTCTCTAGCCACCTAATCTTCTGCTCATCCTCTCGCGCACTCTATAGAGAGCTCAGGTGAGAAATTGCAAACGTCCAGCAATTGCTCAGAGATGAAAAGTGCCAGCACTGAAAGCTGTTGCTAGCCAGCACCCTTCCTTGGAAGCGCTTTCACAGGCGCAGCAACACTGGGGCTTTGCGCTTCTCTACCCACCATACGTCACGGTCCTTCTCTTTCCGTCTCGTAGACACGAGCTGAGAAATTGCAAACGTCGAGCAATTGCTCAGAGATGAAAAGTGCCAGCACTGAAAGCTGTTGCTAGCCAGCACCCTTCCTTGGAAGCGCTTTTGTAGGCCTAAGAACACTGGGGCTCTGGGCTTCTTTAGCCACCTCATCTTCTGCTCATCCTCTCGCGCACTCTGAAGAGAGCTCAGGTGAGAAATTGCAAACGTCGAGCAATTGCTCAGAGATGAAAAGTGCCAGCACTGAAAGCTGTTGCTAGCCAGCACCCTTCCTTGGAAGCGCTTTCACAGGCGCAGCAACACTGGGGCTTTGCGCTTCTCTACCCACCAAACGTCACGGTCACTATCTCTCCGTCTCGTAGACACGAGCTATGAAATTGCAAACGTCGAGCAATTGCTCAGAGATGAAAAGTGCCAGCACTGAAAGCTGTTGCTAGCCAGCCCCCTTCCTTGGAAGCGCTTTTGTAGGCCTAAGAACACTGGGGCTCTGGATTTCTCTAGCCACCTCATCTTCTGCTCATCCTCTCGCGCACTCTAAAGAGAGCTCAGGTGAGAAATTGCAAACGTCGAGCAATTGCTCAGAGATGAAAAGTGCCAGCACTGAAAGCTGTTGCTAACCAGCACCCTTCCTTGGAAGCGCTTTCACAGGCGCAGCAACACTGGGGCTTTGCGCTTCTCTAGCCACCAAACGTCACGGTCATTCTCTTTCCGTCTCGTAGACACGAGCTGAGAAATTGCAAACGTCGATCAATTGCTCAGAGATGAAAAGTGCCAGCACTGAAAGCTGTTGCTAGCCAGCACCCTTCCTTGGAAGCGCTTTTGTAGGCCTAAGAAGACTGGGGCTCTGGGCTTCTTTAGCCACCTCATCTTCTGCTCATCCTCTCGCTCACTCTAAAGAGAGCTCAGGTGAGAAATTGCAAACGTCGAGCAATTGCTCAGAGATGAAAAGTGCCAGCACTGAAAGCTGTTGCTAGCCAGCACCCTTCCTTGGAAGCGCTTTTGTAGCCCTTAGAACACTGGGGCTCTGGGCTTCTCTAGCCACCTCATCTTCTGCTCATCCTCTCGCGCACTCTAAAGAGAGCTCAGGTGAGAAATTGCAAACGTCCAGCAATTGCTCAGAGATGAAAAGTGCCAGCACTGAAAGCTGTTGCTAACCAGCACCCTTCCTTGGAAGCGCTTTCACAGGCGCAGCAACACTGGGGCTTTGCGCTTCTCTACCCACCAAACGTCACGGTCATTCTCTTTCCGTCTCGTAGACACGAGCTGAGAAATTGCAAACGTCGATCAATTGCTCAGAGATGAAAAGTGCCAGCACTGAAAGCTGTTGCTAGCCAGCACCCTTCCTTGGAAGCGCTTTTGTAGGCCTAAGAACACTGGGGCTCTGGGCTTCTTTAGCCACCTCATCTTCTGCTCATCCTCTCGCGCACTCTAAAGAGAGCTCAGGTGAGAAATTGCAAACGTCGAGCAATTGCTCAGAGATGAAAAGTGCCAGCACTGAAAGCTGTTGCTAGCCAGCACCCTTCCTTGGAAGCGCTTTTGTAGCCCTTAGAACACTGGGGCTCTGGGCTTCTCTAGCCACCTAATCTTCTGCTCATCCTCTCGCGCACTCTAAAGAGAGCTCAGGTGAGAAATTGCAAACGTCCAGCAATTGCTCAGAGATGAAAAGTGCCAGCACTGAAAGCTCTTGCTAGCCAGCACCCTTCCTTGGAAGCGCTTTCACAGGCGCAGCAACACTGGGGCTTTGCGCTTCTCTACCCACCAAACGTCACGGTCCTTCTCTTTCCGTCTCGTAGACACGAGCTGAGAAATTGCAAACGTCGAGCAATTGCTCAGAGATGAAAAGTGCCAGCACTGAAAGCTGTTGCTAGCCAGCCCCCTTCCTTGGAAGCGCTTTTGTAGGCCTAAGAAGACTGGGGCTCTGGGCTTCTCTAGCCACCTCATCTTCTGCTCATCCTCTCGCGCACTCTAAAGAGAGCTCAGGTGAGAAATTGCAAACGTCCAGCAATTGCTCAGAGATGAAAAGTGCCAGCACTGAAAGCTGTTGCTAGCCAGCCCCCTTCCTTGGAAGCGCTTTTGTAGGCCTAAGAAGACTGGGGCTCTGGGCTTCTCTAGCCACCTCATCTTCTGCTCATCCTCTCGCGCACTCTAAAGAGAGCTCAGGTGAGAAATTGCAAACGTCGAGCAATTGCTCAGAGATGAAAAGTGCCAGCACTGAAAGCTGTTGCTAGCCAGCACCCTTCCTTGGAAGCGCTTTCACAGGCGCAGCAACACTGGGGCTTTGCGCTTCTCTACCCACCAAACGTCACGGTCACTATCTCTCCGTCTCGTAGACACGAGCTATGAAATTGCAAACGTCGAGCAATTGCTCAGAGATGAAAAGTGCCAGCACTGAAAGCTGTTGCTAACCAGCACCCTTCCTTGGAAGCGCTTTTGTAGGCCTAAGAACAGTGGGGCTCTGGGCTTCTCTAGCCACCTCATCTTCTGCTCATCCTCTCGCGCACTCTGAAGAGAGCTCAGGGGAGAAATTGCAAACGTCCAGCAATTGCTCAGAGATGAAAAGTGCCAGCACTGAAAGCTGTTGCTAGCCAGCACCCTTCCTTGGAAGCGCTTTTGTAGGCCTAAGAACACTGGGGCTCTGGGCTTCTCTAGCCACCTCATCTTCTGCTCATCCTCTCGCGCACTCTAAAGAGAGCTCAGGTGAGAAATTGCAAACGTCGAGCAATTGCTCAGAGATGAAAAGTGCCAGCACTGGAAGCTGTTGCTAGCCAGCCCCCTTCCTTGGAAGCGCTTTTGTAGCCCTTAGAACACTGGGGCTCTGGGCTTCTCTAGCCACCTCATCTTCTGCTCATCCTCTCGCACACTCTAAAGAGAGCTCAGGTGAGAAATTGCAAACGTCGAGCAATTGCTCAGAGATGAAAAGTGCCAGCACTGAAAGCTCTTGCTAGCCAGCACCCTTCCTTGGAAGCGCTTTTGTAGGCCTAAGAACACTGGGGCTCTGGGCTTCTCTAGCCACCTCATCTTCTGCTCATCCTCTCGCGCACTCTAAAGAGAGCTCAGGTGAGAAATTGCAAACGTCGAGCAATTGCTCAGAGATGAAAAGTGCCAGCACTGAAAGCTGTTGCTAGCCAGCACCCTTCCTTGGAAGCGCTTTCACAGGCGCAGTAACACTGGGGCTTTGCGCTTCTCTAGCCACCAAACGTCACGGTCCTTCTCTTTCCGTCTCGTAGACACGAGCTGAGAAATTGCAAACGTCGAGCAATTGCTCAGAGATGAAAAGTGCCAGCACTGGAAGCTGTTGCTAGCCAGCACCCTTCCTTGGAAGCGCTTTTGTAGGCCTAAGAACACTGGGGCTCTGGGCTTCTCTAGCCACCTCATCTTCTGCTCATCCTCTCGCGCACTCTGAAGAGAGCTCAGGGGAGAAATTGCAAACGTCGAGCAATTGCTCAGAGATGAAAAGTGCCAGCACTGAAAGCTGTTGCTAGCCAGCACCCTTCCTTGGAAGCGCTTTCACAGGCGCTGTAACACTGGGGCTTTGCGCTTCTCTACCCACCAAACGTCACGGTCACTATCTCTCCGTCTCGTAGACACGAGCTGAGAAATTGCAAACGTCGAGCAATTGTTCAGAGATGAAAAGTGCCAGCACTGAAAGCTGTTGCTAGCCAGCACCCTTCCTTGGAAGCGCTTTTGTAGGCCTAAGAACACTGGGGCTCTGGGCTTCTCTAGCCACCTCATCTTCTGCTCATCCTCTCGCGCACTCTAAAGAGAGCTCAGGTGAGAAATTGCAAACGTCGAGCAATTGCTCAGAGATGAAAAGTGCCAGCACTGAAAGCTGTTGCTAGCCAGCACCCTTCCTTGGAAGCGCTTTTGTAGGCCTAAGAACACTGGGGCTCTGGGCTTCTCTAGCCACCTCATCTTCTGCTCATCCTCTCGCGCACTCTAAAGAGAGCTCAGGTGAGAAATTGCAAACGTCGAGCAATTGCTCAGAGATGAAAAGTGCCAGCACTGAAAGCTGTTGCTAGCCAGCCCCCTTCCTTGGAAGCGCTTTTGTAGGCCTAAGAACACTGGGGCTCTGGGCTTCTCTAGCCACCTCATCTTCTGCTCATCCTCTCGCGCACTCTAAAGAGAGCTCAGGTGAGAAATTGCAAACGTCGAGCAATTGCTCAGAGATGAAAAGTGCCAGCACTGAAAGCTGTTGCTAGCCAGCACCCTTCCTTGGAAGCGCTTTCACAGGCGCAGTAACACTGGGGCTTTGCGCTTCTCTAGCCACCAAACGTCACGGTCCTTCTCTTTCCGTCTCGTAGACACGAGCTGAGAAATTGCAAACGTCGAGCAATTGCTCAGAGATGAAAAGTGCCAGCACTGAAAGCTGTTGCTAGCCAGCACCCTTCCTTGGAAGCGCTTTTGTAGGCCTAAGAACACTGGGGCTCTGGGCTTCTCTAGCCACCTCATCTTCTGCTCATCCTCTCGCGCACTCTGAAGAGAGCTCAGGGGAGAAATTGCAAACGTCGAGCAATTGCTCAGAGATGAAAAGTGCCAGCACTGAAAGCTGTTGCTAGCCAGCACCCTTCCTTGGAAGCGCTTTCACAGGCGCTGTAACACTGGGGCTTTGCGCTTCTCTAGCCACCAAACGTCACGGTCACTATCTCTCCGTCTCCTAGACACGAGCTGAGAAATTGCAAACGTCGAGCAATTGTTCAGAGATGAAAAGTGCCAGCACTGAAAGCTGTTGCTAGCCAGCACCCTTCCTTGGAAGCGCTTTTGTAGGCCTAAGAACACTGGGGCTCTGGGCTTCTCTAGCCACCTCATCTTCTGCTCATCCTCTCGCGCACTCTAAAGAGAGCTCAGGTGAGAAATTGCAAACGTCGAGCAATTGCTCAGAGATGAAAAGTGCCAGCACTGAAAGCTGTTGCTAGCCAGCACCCTTCCTTGGAAGCGCTTTTGTAGGCCTAAGAACACTGGGGCTCTGGGCTTCTCTAGCCACCTCATCTTCTGCTCATCCTCTCGCGCACTCTAAAGAGAGCTCAGGTGAGAAATTGCAAACGTCCAGCAATTGCTCAGAGATGAAAAGTGCCAGCACTGAAAGCTGTTGCTAGCCAGCCCCCTTCCTTGGAAGCGCTTTTGTAGGCCTAAGAACACTGGGGCTCTGGGCTTCTCTAGCCACCTCATCTTCTGCTCATCCTCTCGCGCACTCTAAAGAGAGCTCAGGTGAGAAATTGCAAACGTCGAGCAATTGCTCAGAGATGAAAAGTGCCAGCACTGAAAGCTGTTGCTAGCCAGCACCCTTCCTTGGAAGCGCTTTCACAGGCGCAGTAACACTGGGGCTTTGCGCTTCTCTAGCCACCAAACGTCACGGTCCTTCTCTTTCCGTCTCGTAGACACGAGCTGAGAAATTGCAAACGTCGAGCAATTGCTCAGAGATGAAAAGTGCCAGCACTGAAAGCTGTTGCTAGCCAGCACCCTTCCTTGGAAGCGCTTTTGTAGGCCTAAGAACACTGGGGCTCTGGGCTTCTCTAGCCACCTCATCTTCTGCTCATCCTCTCGCGCACTCTGAAGAGAGCTCAGGGGAGAAATTGCAAACGTCGAGCAATTGCTCAGAGATGAAAAGTGCCAGCACTGAAAGCTGTTGCTAGCCAGCACCCTTCCTTGGAAGCGCTTTCACAGGCGCTGTAACACTGGGGCTTTGCGCTTCTCTAGCCACCAAACGTCACGGTCACTATCTCTCCGTCTCCTAGACACGAGCTGAGAAATTGCAAACGTCGAGCAATTGTTCAGAGATGAAAAGTGCCAGCACTGGAAGCTGTTGCTAGCCAGCACCCTTCCTTGGAAGCGCTTTTGTAGGCCTAAGAACACTGGGGCTCTGGGCTTCTCTAGCCACCTCATCTTCTGCTCATCCTCTCGCGCACTCTAAAGAGAGCTCAGGTGAGAAATTGCAAACGTCGAGCAATTGCTCAGAGATGAAAAGTGCCAGCACTGAAAGCTGTTGCTAGCCAGCACCCTTCCTTGGAAGCGCTTTTGTAGGCCTAAGAACACTGGGGCTCTGGGCTTCTCTAGCCACCTCATCTTCTGCTCATCCTCTCGCGCACTCTAAAGAGAGCTCAGGTGAGAAATTGCAAACGTTGAGCAATTGCTCAGAGATGAAAAGTGCCAGCACTGAAAGCTCTTGCTAGCCAGCACCCTTCCTTGGAAGCGCTTTTGTAGCCCTTAGAACACTGGGGCTCTGGGCTTCTCTAGCCACCTCATCTTCTGCTCATCCTCTCGCGCACTCTAAAGAGAGCTCAGGTGAGAAATTGCAAACGTCCAGCAATTGCTCAGAGATGAAAAGTGCCAGCACTGAAAGCTGTTGCTAGCCAGCCCCCTTCCTTGGAAGCGCTTTTGTAGCCCTTAGAACACTGGGGCTCTGGGCTTCTCTAGCCACCTCATCTTCTGCTCATCCTCTCGCGCACTCTAAAGAGAGCTCAGGTGAGAAATTGCAAACGTCGAGCAATTGCTCAGAGATGAAAAGTGCCAGCACTGAAAGCTCTTGCTAGCCAGCACCCTTCCTTGGAAGCGCTTTTGTAGGCCTAAGAACACTGGGGTTCTGGGCTTCTCTAGCCACCTAATCTTCTGCTCATCCTCTCGCGCACTCTATAGAGAGCTCAGGTGAGAAATTGCAAACGTCCAGCAATTGCTCAGAGATGAAAAGTGCCAGCACTGAAAGCTGTTGCTAGCCAGCACCCTTCCTTGGAAGCGCTTTCACAGGCGCAGCAACACTGGGGCTTTGCGCTTCTCTACCCACCAAACGTCACGGTCCTTCTCTTTCCGTCTCGTAGACACGAGCTGAGAAATTGCAAACGTCGAGCAATTGCTCAGAGATGAAAAGTGCCAGCACTGAAAGCTGTTGCTAGCCAGCACCCTTCCTTGGAAGCGCTTTTGTAGGCCTAAGAACACTGGGGCTCTGGGCTTCTTTAGCCACCTCATCTTCTGCTCATCCTCTCGCGCACTCTGAAGAGAGCTCAGGTGAGAAATTGCAAACGTCGAGCAATTGCTCAGAGATGAAAAGTGCCAGCACTGAAAGCTGTTGCTAGCCAGCACCCTTCCTTGGAAGCGCTTTCACAGGCGCAGCAACACTGGGGCTTTGCGCTTCTCTACCCACCAAACGTCACGGTCACTATCTCTCCGTCTCGTAGACACGAGCTATGAAATTGCAAACGTCGAGCAATTGCTCAGAGATGAAAAGTGCCAGCACTGAAAGCTGTTGCTAGCCAGCCCCCTTCCTTGGAAGCGCTTTTGTAGGCCTAAGAACACTGGGGCTCTGGATTTCTCTAGCCACCTCATCTTCTGCTCATCCTCTCGCGCACTCTAAAGAGAGCTCAGGTGAGAAATTGCAAACGTCGAGCAATTGCTCAGAGATGAAAAGTGCCAGCACTGAAAGCTGTTGCTAACCAGCACCCTTCCTTGGAAGCGCTTTCACAGGCGCAGCAACACTGGGGCTTTGCGCTTCTCTAGCCACCAAACGTCACGGTCATTCTCTTTCCGTCTCGTAGACACGAGCTGAGAAATTGCAAACGTCGATCAATTGCTCAGAGATGAAAAGTGCCAGCACTGAAAGCTGTTGCTAGCCAGCACCCTTCCTTGGAAGCGCTTTTGTAGGCCTAAGAAGACTGGGGCTCTGGGCTTCTTTAGCCACCTCATCTTCTGCTCATCCTCTCGCTCACTCTAAAGAGAGCTCAGGTGAGAAATTGCAAACGTCGAGCAATTGCTCAGAGATGAAAAGTGCCAGCACTGAAAGCTGTTTGCTAGCCAGCCCCCTTCCTTGGAAGCGCTTTTGTAGCCCTTAGAACACTGGGGCTCTGGGCTTCTCTAGCCACCTCATCTTCTGCTCATCCTCTCGCGCACTCTAAAGAGAGCTCAGGTGAGAAATTGCAAACGTCCAGCAATTGCTCAGAGATGAAAAGTGCCAGCACTGAAAGCTGTTGCTAACCAGCACCCTTCCTTGGAAGCGCTTTCACAGGCGCAGCAACACTGGGGCTTTGCGCTTCTCTACCCACCAAACGTCACGGTCATTCTCTTTCCGTCTCGTAGACACGAGCTGAGAAATTGCAAACGTCGATCAATTGCTCAGAGATGAAAAGTGCCAGCACTGAAAGCTGTTGCTAGCCAGCACCCTTCCTTGGAAGCGCTTTTGTAGGCCTAAGAACACTGGGGCTCTGGGCTTCTTTAGCCACCTCATCTTCTGCTCATCCTCTCGCGCACTCTAAAGAGAGCTCAGGTGAGAAATTGCAAACGTCGAGCAATTGCTCAGAGATGAAAAGTGCCAGCACTGAAAGCTGTTGCTAGCCAGCACCCTTCCTTGGAAGCGCTTTTGTAGCCCTTAGAACACTGGGGCTCTGGGCTTCTCTAGCCACCTAATCTTCTGCTCATCCTCTCGCGCACTCTAAAGAGAGCTCAGGTGAGAAATTGCAAACGTCCAGCAATTGCTCAGAGATGAAAAGTGCCAGCACTGAAAGCTCTTGCTAGCCAGCACCCTTCCTTGGAAGCGCTTTCACAGGCGCAGCAACACTGGGGCTTTGCGCTTCTCTACCCACCAAACGTCACGGTCCTTCTCTTTCCGTCTCGTAGACACGAGCTGAGAAATTGCAAACGTCGAGCAATTGCTCAGAGATGAAAAGTGCCAGCACTGAAAGCTGTTGCTAGCCAGCACCCTTCCTTGGAAGCGCTTTTGTAGGCCTAAGAAGACTGGGGCTCTGGGCTTCTCTAGCCACCTCATCTTCTGCTCATCCTCTCGTGCACTCTAAAGAGAGCTCAGGTGAGAAATTGCAAACGTCGAGCAATTGCTCAGAGATGAAAAGTGCCAGCACTGAAAGCTGTTGCTAGCCAGCACCCTTCCTTGGAAGCGCTTTTGTAGCCCTTAGAACACTGGGGCTCTGGGCTTCTCTAGCCACCTAATCTTCTGCTCATCCTCTCGCGCACTCTAAAGAGAGCTCAGGTGAGAAATTGCAAACGTCGAGCAATTGCTCAGAGATGAAAAGTGCCAGCACTGAAAGCTGTTGCTAGCCAGCCCCCTTCCTTGGAAGCGCTTTCACAGGCGCAGCAACACTGGGGCTTTGCGCTTCTCTACCCACCAAACGTCACGGTCACTATCTCTCCGTCTCGTAGACACGAGCTATGAAATTGCAAACGTCGAGCAATTGCTCAGAGATGAAAAGTGCCAGCACTGAAAGCTGTTGCTAACCAGCACCCTTCCTTGGAAGCGCTTTTGTAGGCCTAAGAACAGTGGGGCTCTGGGCTTCTCTAGCCACCTCATCTTCTGCTCATCCTCTCGCGCACTCTGAAGAGAGCTCAGGGGAGAAATTGCAAACGTCGAGCAATTGCTCAGAGATGAAAAGTGCCAGCACTGAAAGCTGTTGCTAGCCAGCACCCTTCCTTGGAAGCACTTTCACAGGCGCAGCAACACTGGGGCTTTGCGCTTCTCTAGCCACCAAACGTCACGGTCACTATCTCTCCGTCTCGTAGACACGAGCTGAGAAATTGCAAACGTCGAGCAATTGTTCAGAGATGAAAAGTGCCAGCACTGGAAGCTCTTGCTAGCCAGCACCCTTCCTTGGAAGCGCTTTTGTAGGCCTAAGAACACTGGGGCTCTAGGCTTCTCTAGCCACCTCATCTTCTGCTCATCCTCTCGCGCACTCTAAAGAGAGCTCAGGTGAGAAATTGCAAACGTTGAGCAATTGCTCAGAGATGAAAAGTGCCAGCACTGGAAGCTGTTGCTAGCCAGCCCCCTTCCTTGGAAGCGCTTTTGTAGCCCTTAGAACACTGGGGCTCTGGGCTTCTCTAGCCACCTCATCTTCTGCTCATCCTCTCGCACACTCTAAAGAGAGCTCAGGTGAGAAATTGCAAACGTCGAGCAATTGCTCAGAGATGAAAAGTGCCAGCACTGAAAGCTGTTGCTAGCCAGCACCCTTCCTTGGAAGCGCTTTCACAGGCGCAGCAACACTGGGGCTTTGCGCTTCTCTAGCCACCAAACGTCACGGTCCTTCTCTTTCCGTCTCGTAGACACAAGCTGAGAAATTGCAAACGTCGGGCAATTGCTCAGAGATGAAAAGTGCCAGCACTGAAAGCTGTTGCTAGCCAGCACCCTTCCTTGGAAGCGCTTTTGTAGGCCTTAGAACACTGGGGCTCTGGATTTCTCTAGCCACCTCATCTTCTGCTCATCCTCTCGCGCACTCTAAAGAGAGCTCAGGTGAGAAATTGCAAACGTCGAGCAATTGCTCAGAGATGAAAAGTGCCAGCACTGAAAGCTGTTGCTAACCAGCACCCTTCCTTGGAAGCGCTTTCACAGGCGCAGCAACACTGGGGCTTTGCGCTTCTCTAGCCACCAAACGTCACGGTCATTCTCTTTCCGTCTCGTAGACACGAGCTGAGAAATTGCAAACGTCGATCAATTGCTCAGAGATGAAAAGTGCCAGCACTGAAAGCTGTTGCTAGCCAGCACCCTTCCTTGGAAGCGCTTTTGTAGGCCTAAGAAGACTGGGGCTCTGGGCTTCTTTAGCCACCTCATCTTCTGCTCATCCTCTCGCTCACTCTAAAGAGAGCTCAGGTGAGAAATTGCAAACGTCGAGCAATTGCTCAGAGATGAAAAGTGCCAGCACTGAAAGCTGTTTGCTAGCCAGCCCCCTTCCTTGGAAGCGCTTTTGTAGCCCTTAGAACACTGGGGCTCTGGGCTTCTCTAGCCACCTCATCTTCTGCTCATCCTCTCGCGCACTCTAAAGAGAGCTCAGGTGAGAAATTGCAAACGTCCAGCAATTGCTCAGAGATGAAAAGTGCCAGCACTGAAAGCTGTTGCTAACCAGCACCCTTCCTTGGAAGCGCTTTCACAGGCGCAGCAACACTGGGGCTTTGCGCTTCTCTACCCACCAAACGTCACGGTCATTCTCTTTCCGTCTCGTAGACACGAGCTGAGAAATTGCAAACGTCGATCAATTGCTCAGAGATGAAAAGTGCCAGCACTGAAAGCTGTTGCTAGCCAGCACCCTTCCTTGGAAGCGCTTTTGTAGGCCTAAGAACACTGGGGCTCTGGGCTTCTTTAGCCACCTCATCTTCTGCTCATCCTCTCGCGCACTCTAAAGAGAGCTCAGGTGAGAAATTGCAAACGTCGAGCAATTGCTCAGAGATGAAAAGTGCCAGCACTGAAAGCTGTTGCTAGCCAGCACCCTTCCTTGGAAGCGCTTTTGTAGCCCTTAGAACACTGGGGCTCTGGGCTTCTCTAGCCACCTAATCTTCTGCTCATCCTCTCGCGCACTCTAAAGAGAGCTCAGGTGAGAAATTGCAAACGTCCAGCAATTGCTCAGAGATGAAAAGTGCCAGCACTGAAAGCTCTTGCTAGCCAGCACCCTTCCTTGGAAGCGCTTTCACAGGCGCAGCAACACTGGGGCTTTGCGCTTCTCTACCCACCAAACGTCACGGTCCTTCTCTTTCCGTCTCGTAGACACGAGCTGAGAAATTGCAAACGTCGAGCAATTGCTCAGAGATGAAAAGTGCCAGCACTGAAAGCTGTTGCTAGCCAGCACCCTTCCTTGGAAGCGCTTTTGTAGGCCTAAGAAGACTGGGGCTCTGGGCTTCTCTAGCCACCTCATCTTCTGCTCATCCTCTCGTGCACTCTAAAGAGAGCTCAGGTGAGAAATTGCAAACGTCGAGCAATTGCTCAGAGATGAAAAGTGCCAGCACTGAAAGCTGTTGCTAGCCAGCACCCTTCCTTGGAAGCGCTTTTGTAGCCCTTAGAACACTGGGGCTCTGGGCTTCTCTAGCCACCTAATCTTCTGCTCATCCTCTCGCGCACTCTAAAGAGAGCTCAGGTGAGAAATTGCAAACGTCGAGCAATTGCTCAGAGATGAAAAGTGCCAGCACTGAAAGCTGTTGCTAGCCAGCCCCCTTCCTTGGAAGCGCTTTCACAGGCGCAGCAACACTGGGGCTTTGCGCTTCTCTACCCACCAAACGTCACGGTCACTATCTCTCCGTCTCGTAGACACGAGCTATGAAATTGCAAACGTCGAGCAATTGCTCAGAGATGAAAAGTGCCAGCACTGAAAGCTGTTGCTAACCAGCACCCTTCCTTGGAAGCGCTTTTGTAGGCCTAAGAACAGTGGGGCTCTGGGCTTCTCTAGCCACCTCATCTTCTGCTCATCCTCTCGCGCACTCTGAAGAGAGCTCAGGGGAGAAATTGCAAACGTCGAGCAATTGCTCAGAGATGAAAAGTGCCAGCACTGAAAGCTGTTGCTAGCCAGCACCCTTCCTTGGAAGCACTTTCACAGGCGCAGCAACACTGGGGCTTTGCGCTTCTCTAGCCACCAAACGTCACGGTCACTATCTCTCCGTCTCGTAGACACGAGCTGAGAAATTGCAAACGTCGAGCAATTGTTCAGAGATGAAAAGTGCCAGCACTGGAAGCTCTTGCTAGCCAGCACCCTTCCTTGGAAGCGCTTTTGTAGGCCTAAGAACACTGGGGCTCTAGGCTTCTCTAGCCACCTCATCTTCTGCTCATCCTCTCGCGCACTCTAAAGAGAGCTCAGGTGAGAAATTGCAAACGTTGAGCAATTGCTCAGAGATGAAAAGTGCCAGCACTGGAAGCTGTTGCTAGCCAGCCCCCTTCCTTGGAAGCGCTTTTGTAGCCCTTAGAACACTGGGGCTCTGGGCTTCTCTAGCCACCTCATCTTCTGCTCATCCTCTCGCACACTCTAAAGAGAGCTCAGGTGAGAAATTGCAAACGTCGAGCAATTGCTCAGAGATGAAAAGTGCCAGCACTGAAAGCTGTTGCTAGCCAGCACCCTTCCTTGGAAGCGCTTTCACAGGCGCAGCAACACTGGGGCTTTGCGCTTCTCTAGCCACCAAACGTCACGGTCCTTCTCTTTCCGTCTCGTAGACACAAGCTGAGAAATTGCAAACGTCGGGCAATTGCTCAGAGATGAAAAGTGCCAGCACTGAAAGCTGTTGCTAGCCAGCACCCTTCCTTGGAAGCGCTTTTGTAGGCCTTAGAACACTGGGGCTCTGGATTTCTCTAGCCACCTCATCTTCTGCTCATCCTCTCGCGCACTCTAAAGAGAGCTCAGGTGAGAAATTGCAAACGTCGAGCAATTGCTCAGAGATGAAAAGTGCCAGCACTGAAAGCTGTTGCTAACCAGCACCCTTCCTTGGAAGCGCTTTCACAGGCGCAGCAACACTGGGGCTTTGCGCTTCTCTAGCCACCAAACGTCACGGTCATTCTCTTTCCGTCTCGTAGACACGAGCTGAGAAATTGCAAACGTCGATCAATTGCTCAGAGATGAAAAGTGCCAGCACTGAAAGCTGTTGCTAGCCAGCACCCTTCCTTGGAAGCGCTTTTGTAGGCCTAAGAAGACTGGGGCTCTGGGCTTCTTTAGCCACCTCATCTTCTGCTCATCCTCTCGCTCACTCTAAAGAGAGCTCAGGTGAGAAATTGCAAACGTCGAGCAATTGCTCAGAGATGAAAAGTGCCAGTACTGAAAGCTGTTGCTAGCCAGCACCCTTCCTTGGAAGCGCTTTTGTAGGCCTAAGAACACTGGGGCTCTGGGCTTCTTTAGCCACCTCATCTTCTGCTCATCCTCTCGCGCACTCTAAAGAGAGCTCAGGTGAGAAATTGCAAACGTCGAGCAATTGCTCAGAGATGAAAAGTGCCAGCACTGAAAGCTGTTGCTAGCCAGCACCCTTCCTTGGAAGCGCTTTTGTAGCCCTTAGAACACTGGGGCTCTGGGCTTCTCTAGCCACCTAATCTTCTGCTCATCCTCTCGCGCACTCTAAAGAGAGCTCAGGTGAGAAATTGCAAACGTCCAGCAATTGCTCAGAGATGAAAAGTGCCAGCACTGAAAGCTCTTGCTAGCCAGCACCCTTCCTTGGAAGCGCTTTCACAGGCGCAGCAACACTGGGGCTTTGCGCTTCTCTACCCACCAAACGTCACGGTCCTTCTCTTTCCGTCTCGTAGACACGAGCTGAGAAATTGCAAACGTCGAGCAATTGCTCAGAGATGAAAAGTGCCAGCACTGAAAGCTGTTGCTAGCCAGCACCCTTCCTTGGAAGCGCTTTTGTAGGCCTAAGAACACTGGGGCTCTGGGCTTCTCTAGCCACCTCATCTTCTGCTCATCCTCTCGCGCACTCTAAAGAGAGCTCAGGTGAGAAATTGCAAACGTCGAGCAATTGCTCAGAGATGAAAAGTGCCAGCACTGAAAGCTGTTGCTAGCCAGCACCCTTCCTTGGAAGCGCTTTTGTAGCCCTTAGAACACTGGGGCTCTGGGCTTCTCTAGCCACCTAATCTTCTGCTCATCCTCTCGCGCACTCTAAAGAGAGCTCAGGTGAGAAATTGCAAACGTCGAGCAATTGATCAGAGATGAAAAGTGCCAGCACTGAAAGCTGTTGCTAGCCAGCACCCTTCCTTGGAAGCGCTTTCACAGGCGCAGCAACACTGGGGCTTTGCGCTTCTCTACCCACCAAACGTCACGGTCACTATCTCTCCGTCTCGTAGACACGAGCTATGAAATTGCAAACGTCGAGCAATTGCTCAGAGATGAAAAGTGCCAGCACTGAAAGCTGTTGCTAACCAGCACCCTTCCTTGGAAGCGCTTTTGTAGGCCTAAGAACAGTGGGGCTCTGGGCTTCTCTAGCCACCTCATCTTCTGCTCATCCTCTCGCGCACTCTGAAGAGAGCTCAGGGGAGAAATTGCAAACGTCGAGCAATTGCTCAGAGATGAAAAGTGCCAGCACTGAAAGCTGTTGCTAGCCAGCACCCTTCCTTGGAAGCACTTTCACAGGCGCTGTAACACTGGGGCTTTGCGCTTCTCTACCCACCAAACGTCACGGTCACTATCTCTCCGTCTCGTAGACACGAGCTGAGAAATTGCAAACGTCGAGCAATTGTTCAGAGATGAAAAGTGCCAGCACTGGAAGCTCTTGCTAGCCAGCACCCTTCCTTGGAAGCGCTTTTGTAGGCCTAAGAACACTGGGGCTCTAGGCTTCTCTAGCCACCTCATCTTCTGCTCATCCTCTCGCGCACTCTAAAGAGAGCTCAGGTGAGAAATTGCAAACGTCCAGCAATTGCTCAGAGATGAAAAGTGCCAGCACTGAAAGCTGTTGCTAGCCAGCACCCTTCCTTGGAAGCGCTTTTGTAGGCCTAAGAACACTGGGGCTCTGGGCTTCTCTAGCCACCTCATCTTCTGCTCATCCTCTCGCGCACTCTAAAGAGAGCTCAGGTGAGAAATTGCAAACGTCGAGCAATTGCTCAGAGATGAAAAGTGCCAGCACTGAAAGCTGTTGCTAGCCAGCCCCCTTCCTTGGAAGCGCTTTTGTAGGCCTAAGAACACTGGGGCTCTGGGCTTCTCTAGCCACCTCATCTTCTGCTCATCCTCTCGCGCACTCTAAAGAGAGCTCAGGTGAGAAATTGCAAACGTCGAGCAATTGCTCAGAGATGAAAAGTGCCAGCACTGAAAGCTCTTGCTAGCCAGCCCCCTTCCTTGGAAGCGCTTTTGTAGGCCTAAGAACACTGGGGCTCTGGGCTTCTCTAGCCACCTCATCTTCTGCTCATCCTCTCGCGCACTCTAAAGAGAGCTCAGGTGAGAAATTGCAAACGTCGAGCAATTGCTCAGAGATGAAAAGTGCCAGCACTGAAAGCTGTTGCTAGCCAGCACCCTTCCTTGGAAGCGCTTTCACAGGCGCAGTAACACTGGGGCTTTGCGCTTCTCTAGCCACCAAACGTCACGGTCCTTCTCTTTCCGTCTCGTAGACACGAGCTGAGAAATTGCAAACGTCGAGCAATTGCTCAGAGATGAAAAGTGCCAGCACTGGAAGCTGTTGCTAGCCAGCACCCTTCCTTGGAAGCGCTTTTGTAGGCCTAAGAACACTGGGGCTCTGGGCTTCTCTAGCCACCTCATCTTCTGCTCATCCTCTCGCGCACTCTGAAGAGAGCTCAGGGGAGAAATTGCAAACGTCGAGCAATTGCTCAGAGATGAAAAGTGCCAGCACTGAAAGCTGTTGCTAGCCAGCACCCTTCCTTGGAAGCGCTTTCACAGGCGCTGTAACACTGGGGCTTTGCGCTTCTCTAGCCACCAAACGTCACGGTCACTATCTCTCCGTCTCGTAGACACGAGCTGAGAAATTGCAAACGTCGAGCAATTGTTCAGAGATGAAAAGTGCCAGCACTGAAAGCTGTTGCTAGCCAGCACCCTTCCTTGGAAGCGCTTTTGTAGGCCTAAGAAGACTGGGGCTCTGGGCTTCTCTAGCCACCTCATCTTCTGCTCATCCTCTCGCGCACTCTAAAGAGAGCTCAGGTGAGAAATTGCAAACGTCGAGCAATTGCTCAGAGATGAAAAGTGCCAGCACTGAAAGCTGTTGCTAGCCAGCACCCTTCCTTGGAAGCGCTTTTGTAGGCCTAAGAACACTGGGGCTCTGGGCTTCTCTAGCCACCTCATCTTCTGCTCATCCTCTCGCGCACTCTAAAGAGAGCTCAGGTGAGAAATTGCAAACGTCGAGCAATTGCTCAGAGATGAAAAGTGCCAGCACTGAAAGCTGTTGCTAGCCAGCCCCCTTCCTTGGAAGCGCTTTTGTAGGCCTAAGAACACTGGGGCTCTGGGCTTCTCTAGCCACCTCATCTTCTGCTCATCCTCTCGCGCACTCTAAAGAGAGCTCAGGTGAGAAATTGCAAACGTCGAGCAATTGCTCAGAGATGAAAAGTGCCAGCACTGAAAGCTGTTGCTAGCCAGCACCCTTCCTTGGAAGCGCTTTCACAGGCGCAGTAACACTGGGGCTTTGCGCTTCTCTAGCCACCAAACGTCACGGTCCTTCTCTTTCCGTCTCGTAGACACGAGCTGAGAAATTGCAAACGTCGAGCAATTGTTCAGAGATGAAAAGTGCCAGCACTGGAAGCTGTTGCTAGCCAGCACCCTTCCTTGGAAGCGCTTTTGTAGGCCTAAGAACACTGGGGCTCTGGGCTTCTCTAGCCACCTCATCTTCTGCTCATCCTCTCGCGCACTCTAAAGAGAGCTCAGGTGAGAAATTGCAAACGTCGAGCAATTGCTCAGAGATGAAAAGTGCCAGCACTGAAAGCTGTTGCTAGCCAGCACCCTTCCTTGGAAGCGCTTTTGTAGGCCTAAGAACACTGGGGCTCTGGGCTTCTCTAGCCACCTCATCTTCTGCTCATCCTCTCGCGCACTCTAAAGAGAGCTCAGGTGAGAAATTGCAAACGTCGAGCAATTGCTCAGAGATGAAAAGTGCCAGCACTGAAAGCTGTTGCTAGCCAGCACCCTTCCTTGGAAGCGCTTTTGTAGGCCTAAGAACACTGGGGCTCTGGGCTTCTTTAGCCACCTCATCTTCTGCTCATCCTCTCGCGCACTCTGAAGAGAGCTCAGGTGAGAAATTGCAAACGTCGAGCAATTGCTCAGAGATGAAAAGTGCCAGCACTGAAAGCTGTTGCTAGCCAGCACCCTTCCTTGGAAGCGCTTTCACAGGCGCAGCAACACTGGGGCTTTGCGCTTCTCTACCCACCAAACGTCACGGTCACTATCTCTCCGTCTCGTAGACACGAGCTATGAAATTGCAAACGTCGAGCAATTGCTCAGAGATGAAAAGTGCCAGCACTGAAAGCTGTTGCTAGCCAGCCCCCTTCCTTGGAAGCGCTTTTGTAGGCCTAAGAACACTGGGGCTCTGGGCTTCTCTAGCCACCTCATCTTCTGCTCATCCTCTCGCGCACTCTTAAGAGAGCTCAGGTGAGAAATTGCAAACGTCGAGCAATTGCTCAGAGATGAAAAGTGCCAGCACTGAAAGCTGTTGCTAGCCAGCACCCTTCCTTGGAAGCGCTTTCACAGGCGCTGTAACACTGGGGCTTTGCGCTTCTCTACCCACCAAACGTCACGGTCACTATCTCTCCGTCTCGTAGACACGAGCTGAGAAATTGCAAACGTCGAGCAATTGTTCAGAGATGAAAAGTGCCAGCACTGGAAGCTGTTGCTAGCCAGCACCCTTCCTTGGAAGCGCTTTTGTAGGCCTAAGAACACTGGGGCTCTGGGCTTCTCTAGCCACCTCATCTTCTGCTCATCCTCTCGCGCACTCTAAAGAGAGCTCAGGTGAGAAATTGCAAACGTCGAGCAATTGCTCAGAGATGAAAAGTGCCAGCACTGAAAGCTGTTGCTAGCCAGCACCCTTCCTTGGAAGCGCTTTTGTAGGCCTAAGAACACTGGGGCTCTGGGCTTCTCTAGCCACCTCATCTTCTGCTCATCCTCTCGCGCACTCTAAAGAGAGCTCAGGTGAGAAATTGCAAACGTCGAGCAATTGCTCAGAGATGAAAAGTGCCAGCACTGAAAGCTGTTGCTAGCCAGCCCCCTTCCTTGGAAGCGCTTTTGTAGGCCTAAGAACACTGGGGCTCTGGGCTTCTCTAGCCACCTCATCTTCTGCTCATCCTCTCGCGCACTCTAAAGAGAGCTCAGGTGAGAAATTGCAAACGTCGAGCAATTGCTCAGAGATGAAAAGTGCCAGCACTGAAAGCTGTTGCTAGCCAGCACCCTTCCTTGGAAGCGCTTTCACAGGCGCAGTAACACTGGGGCTTTGCGCTTCTCTAGCCACCAAACGTCACGGTCCTTCTCTTTCCGTCTCGTAGACACGAGCTGAGAAATTGCAAACGTCGAGCAATTGCTCAGAGATGAAAAGTGCCAGCACTGAAAGCTGTTGCTAGCCAGCACCCTTCTTGGAAGCGCTTTTGTAGGCCTAAGAACACTGGGGCTCTGGGCTTCTCTAGCCACCTCATCTTCTGCTCATCCTCTCGCGCACTCTGAAGAGAGCTCAGGGGAGAAATTGCAAACGTCGAGCAATTGCTCAGAGATGAAAAGTGCCAGCACTGAAAGCTGTTGCTAGCCAGCACCCTTCCTTGGAAGCGCTTTCACAGGCGCTGTAACACTGGGGCTTTGCGCTTCTCTAGCCACCAAACGTCACGGTCACTATCTCTCCGTCTCCTAGACACGAGCTGAGAAATTGCAAACGTCGAGCAATTGTTCAGAGATGAAAAGTGCCAGCACTGGAAGCTGTTGCTAGCCAGCACCCTTCCTTGGAAGCGCTTTTGTAGGCCTAAGAACACTGGGGCTCTGGGCTTCTCTAGCCACCTAATCTTCTGCTCATCCTCTCGCGCACTCTAAAGAGAGCTCAGGTGAGAAATTGCAAACGTCGAGCAATTGCTCAGAGATGAAAAGTGCCAGCACTGAAAGCTCTTGCTAGCCAGCACCCTTCCTTGGAAGCGCTTTTGTAGGCCTAAGAACACTGGGGCTCTGGGCTTCTCTAGCCACCTCATCTTCTGCTCATCCTCTCGCGCACTCTAAAGAGAGCTCAGGTGAGAAATTGCAAACGTTGAGCAATTGCTCAGAGATGAAAAGTGCCAGCACTGAAAGCTCTTGCTAGCCAGCACCCTTCCTTGGAAGCGCTTTTGTAGCCCTTAGAACACTGGGGCTCTGGGCTTCTCTAGCCACCTCATCTTCTGCTCATCCTCTCGCGCACTCTAAAGAGAGCTCAGGTGAGAAATTGCAAACGTCCAGCAATTGCTCAGAGATGAAAAGTGCCAGCACTGAAAGCTGTTGCTAGCCAGCCCCCTTCCTTGGAAGCGCTTTTGTAGCCCTTAGAACACTGGGGCTCTGGGCTTCTCTAGCCACCTCATCTTCTGCTCATCCTCTCGCGCACTCTAAAGAGAGCTCAGGTGAGAAATTGCAAACGTCCAGCAATTGCTCAGAGATGAAAAGTGCCAGCACTGAAAGCTGTTGCTAGCCAGCACCCTTCCTTGGAAGCGCTTTCACAGGCGCAGCAACACTGGGGCTTTGCGCTTCTCTACCCACCAAACGTCACGGTCCTTCTCTTTCCGTCTCGTAGACACGAGCTGAGAAATTGCAAACGTCGAGCAATTGCTCAGAGATGAAAAGTGCCAGCACTGAAAGCTGTTGCTAGCCAGCACCCTTCCTTGGAAGCGCTTTTGTAGGCCTAAGAACACTGGGGCTCTGGGCTTCTTTAGCCACCTCATCTTCTGCTCATCCTCTCGCGCACTCTGAAGAGAGCTCAGGTGAGAAATTGCAAACGTCGAGCAATTGCTCAGAGATGAAAAGTGCCAGCACTGAAAGCTGTTGCTAGCCAGCACCCTTCCTTGGAAGCGCTTTCACAGGCGCAGCAACACTGGGGCTTTGCGCTTCTCTACCCACCAAACGTCACGGTCACTATCTCTCCGTCTCGTAGACACGAGCTATGAAATTGCAAACGTCGAGCAATTGCTCAGAGATGAAAAGTGCCAGCACTGAAAGCTGTTGCTAGCCAGCCCCCTTCCTTGGAAGCGCTTTTGTAGGCCTAAGAACACTGGGGCTCTGGGCTTCTCTAGCCACCTCATCTTCTGCTCATCCTCTCGCGCACTCTTAAGAGAGCTCAGGTGAGAAATTGCAAACGTCGAGCAATTGCTCAGAGATGAAAAGTGCCAGCACTGAAAGCTGTTGCTAGCCAGCACCCTTCCTTGGAAGCGCTTTTGTAGGCCTAAGAACACTGGGGCTCTGGGCTTCTCTAGCCACCTAATCTTCTGCTCATCCTCTCGCGCACTCTAAAGAGAGCTCAGGTGAGAAATTGCAAACGTCCAGCAATTGCTCAGAGATGAAAAGTGCCAGCACTGAAAGCTGTTGCTAGCCAGCACCCTTCCTTGGAAGCGCTTTTGTAGGCCTAAGAACACTGGGGCTCTGGGCTTCTCTAGCCACCTCATCTTCTGCTCATCCTCTCGCGCGCTCTAAAGAGAGCTCAGGTGAGAAATTGCAAATGTCGATCAATTGCTCAGAGATGAAAAGTGCCAGCACTGAAAGCTGTTGCTAGCCAGCACCCTTCCTTGGAAGCGCTTTCACAGGCGCAGTAACACTGGGGCTTTGCGCTTCTCTAGCCACCAAACGTCACGGTCCTTCTCTTTCCGTCTCGTAGACACGAGCTGAGAAATTGCAAACGTCGAGCAATTGCTCAGAGATGAAAAGTGCCAGCACTGAAAGCTGTTGCTAGCCAGCACCCTTCCTTGGAAGCGCTTTTGTAGGCCTAAGAACACTGGGGCTCTGGGCTTCTCTAGCCACCTCATCTTCTGCTCATCCTCTCGCGCACTCTAAAGAGAGCTCAGGTGAGAAATTGCAAACGTCGAGCAATTGCTCAGAGATGAAAAGTGCCAGCACTGAAAGCTCTTGCTAGCCAGCACCCTTCCTTGGAAGCGCTTTTGTAGGCCTAAGAACACTGGGGCTCTGGGCTTCTCTAGCCACCTCATCTTCTGCTCATCCTCTCGCGCACTCTAAAGAGAGCTCAGGTGAGAAATTGCAAACGTCGAGCAATTGCTCAGAGATGAAAAGTGCCAGCACTGAAAGCTCTTGCTAGCCAGCCCCCTTCCTTGGAAGCGCTTTTGTAGCCCTTAGAACACTGGGGCTCTGGGCTTCTCTAGCCACCTCATCTTCTGCTCATCCTCTCGCACACTCTAAAGAGAGCTCAGGTGAGAAATTGCAAACGTCGAGCAATTGCTCAGAGATGAAAAGTGCCAGCACTGAAAGCTGTTGCTAGCCAGCACCCTTCCTTGGAAGCGCTTTTGTAGCCCTAAGAACACTGGGGCTCTGGGCTTCTCTAGCCACCTCATCTTCTGCTCATCCTCTCGCGCACTCTAAAGAGAGCTCAGGTGAGAAATTGCAAACGTCGAGCAATTGCTCAGAGATGAAAAGTGCCAACACTGAAAGCTGTTGCTAGCCAGCACCCTTCCTTGGAAGCGCTTTCACAGGCGCAGTAACACTGGGGCTTTGCGCTTCTCTAGCCACCAAACGTCACGGTCCTTCTCTTTCCGTCTCGTAGACACGAGCTGAGAAATTGCAAACGTCGAGCAATTGCTCAGAGATGAAAAGTGCCAGCACTGAAAGCTGTTGCTAGCCAGCAGCCTTCCTTGGAAGCGCTTTTGTAGGCCTAAGAAGACTGGGGCTCTGGGCTTCTCTAGCCACCTCATCTTCTGCTCATCCTCTCGCGCACTCTAAAGAGAGCTCAGGTGAGAAATTGCAAACGTCGAGCAATTGCTCAGAGATGAAAAGTGCCAGCACTGAAAGCTGTTGCTAGCCAGCCCCCTTCCTTGGAAGCGCTTTTGTAGCCCTTAGAACACTGGGGCTTTGCGCTTCTCTAGCCACCAAACGTCACGGTCATTCTCTTTCCGTCTCGTAGACACGAGCTGAGAAATTGCAAACGTCCAGCAATTGCTCAGAGATGAAAAGTGCCAGCACTGAAAGCTGTTGCTAGCCAGCACCCTTCCTTCGAAGTGCTTTTGTAGCCCTAAGAACACTGGGGCTCTGGGCTTCTTTAGCCACCTCATCTTCTGCTCATCCTCTCGCGCACTCTGAAGAGAGCTCAGGTGAGAAATTGCAAACGTCCAGCAATTGCTCAGAGATGAAAAGTGCCAGCACTGAAAGCTGTTGCTAGCCAGCACCCTTCCATGGAAGCGCTTTCACAGGCGCAGCAACACTGGGGCTTTGCGCTTCTCTACCCACCAAACGTCACGGTCACTATCTCTCCGTCTCGTAGACACGAGCTGAGAAATTGCAAACGTCGAGCAATTGCTCAGAGAGGAAAAGTGCCAGCACTGGAAGCTGTTGCTAGCCAGCACCCTTCCTTGGAAGCGCTTTTGTAGGCCGAAGAACACTGGGGCTCTGGGCTTCTCTAGCCACCTAATCTTCTGCTCATCCTCTCGCGCACTCTAAAGAGAGCTCAGGTGAGAAATTGCAAACGTCCAGCAATTGCTCAGAGATGAAAAGTGCCAGCACTGAAAGCTCTTGCTAGCCAGCACCCTTCCTTGGAAGCACTTTTGTAGGCCTAAGAACACTGGGGCTCTGGGCTTCTCTAGCCACCTCATCTTCTGCTCATCCTCTCGCGCACTCTAAAGAGAGCTCAGGTGAGAAATTGCAAACGTCGAGCAATTGCTCAGAGATGAAAAGTGCCAGCACTGAAAGCTCTTGCTAGCCAGCACCCTTCCTTGGAAGCGCTTTTGTAGGTCTAAGAACACTGGGGCTCTGGGCTTCTCTAGCCACCTCATCTTCTGCTCATCCTCTCGCGCACTCTAAAGAGAGCTCAGGTGAGAAATTGCAAACGTCGAGCAATTGCTCAGAGATGAAAAGTGCCAGCACTGAAAGCTCTTGCTAGCCAGCACCCTTCCTTGGAAGCGCTTTTGTAGCCCTTAGAACACTGGGGCTCTGGGCTTCTCTAGCCACCTCATCTTCTGCTCATCCTCTCGCACACTCTAAAGAGAGCTCAGGTGAGAAATTGCAAACGTCGAGCAATTGCTCAGAGATGAAAAGTGCCAGCACTGAAAGCTGTTGCTAGCCAGCACCCTTCCTTGGAAGCGCTTTTGTAGCCCTAAGAACACTGGGGCTCTGGGCTTCTCTAGCCACCTCATCTTCTGCTCATCCTCTCGCGCACTCTAAAGAGAGCTCAGGTGAGAAATTGCAAACGTCGAGCAATTGCTCAGAGATGAAAAGTGCCAACACTGAAAGCTGTTGCTAGCCAGCACCCTTCCTTGGAAGCGCTTTCACAGGCGCAGTAACACTGGGGCTTTGCGCTTCTCTAGCCACCAAACGTCACGGTCCTTCTCTTTCCGTCTCGTAGACACGAGCTGAGAAATTGCAAACGTCGAGCAATTGCTCAGAGATGAAAAGTGCCAGCACTGAAAGCTGTTGCTAGCCAGCAGCCTTCCTTGGAAGCGCTTTTGTAGGCCTAAGAAGACTGGGGCTCTGGGCTTCTCTAGCCACCTCATCTTCTGCTCATCCTCTCGCGCACTCTAAAGAGAGCTCAGGTGAGAAATTGCAAACGTCGAGCAATTGCTCAGAGATGAAAAGTGCCAGCACTGAAAGCTGTTGCTAGCCAGCCCCCTTCCTTGGAAGCGCTTTTGTAGCCCTTAGAACACTGGGGCTTTGCGCTTCTCTAGCCACCAAACGTCACGGTCATTCTCTTTCCGTCTCGTAGACACGAGCTGAGAAATTGCAAACGTCCAGCAATTGCTCAGAGATGAAAAGTGCCAGCACTGAAAGCTGTTGCTAGCCAGCACCCTTCCTTCGAAGTGCTTTTGTAGCCCTAAGAACACTGGGGCTCTGGGCTTCTTTAGCCACCTCATCTTCTGCTCATCCTCTCGCGCACTCTGAAGAGAGCTCAGGTGAGAAATTGCAAACGTCCAGCAATTGCTCAGAGATGAAAAGTGCCAGCACTGGAAGCTGTTGCTAGCCAGCACCCTTCCTTGGAAGCGCTTTTGTAGGCCGAAGAACACTGGGGCTCTGGGCTTCTCTAGCCACCTAATCTTCTGCTCATCCTCTCGCGCACTCTAAAGAGAGCTCAGGTGAGAAATTGCAAACGTCCAGCAATTGCTCAGAGATGAAAAGTGCCAGCACTGAAAGCTCTTGCTAGCCAGCACCCTTCCTTGGAAGCACTTTTGTAGGCCTAAGAACACTGGGGCTCTGGGCTTCTCTAGCCACCTCATCTTCTGCTCATCCTCTTGCGCACTCTAAAGAGAGCTCAGGTGAGAAATTGCAAACGTCCAGCAATTGCTCAGAGATGAAAAGTGCCAGCACTGAAAGCTGTTGCTAGCCAGCACCCTTCCTTGGAAGCGCTTTTGTAGGCCTAAGAACACTGGGGCTCTGGGCTTCTCTAGCCACCTCATCTTCTGCTCATCCTCTCGCGCACTCTAAAGAGAGCTCAGGTGAGAAATTGCAAACGTCCAGCAATTGCTCAGAGATGAAAAGTGCCAACACTGAAAGCTGTTGCTAGCCAGCACCCTTCCTTGGAAGCGCTTTCACAGGCGCAGTAACACTGGGGCTTTGCGCTTCTCTAGCCACCAAACGTCACGGTCCTTCTCTTTCCGTCTCGTAGACACGAGCTGAGAAATTGCAAACGTCGAGCAATTGCTCAGAGATGAAAAGTGCCAGCACTGAAAGCTGTTGCTAGCCAGCAGCCTTCCTTGGAAGCGCTTTTGTAGGCCTAAGAAGACTGGGGCTCTGGGCTTCTCTAGCCACCTCATCTTCTGCTCATCCTCTCGCGCACTCTAAAGAGAGCTCAGGTGAGAAATTGCAAACGTCGAGCAATTGCTCAGAGATGAAAAGTGCCACCACTGGAAGCTGTTGCTAGCCAGCACCCTTCCTTGGAAGCGCTTTTGTAGGCCTAAGAACACTGGGGCTCTGGGCTTCTCTAGCCACCTCATCTTCTGCTCATCCTCTCGCGCACTCTAAAGAGAGCTCAGGTGAGAAATTGCAAACGTCCAGCAATTGCTCAGAGATGAAAAGTGCCAACACTGAAAGCTCTTGCTAGCCAGCACCCTTCCTTGGAAGCGCTTTCACAGGCGCAGCAACACTGGGGCTTTGCGCTTCTCTACCCACCAAACGTCACGGTCCTTCTCTTTCCGTCTCGTAGACACGAGCTGAGAAATTGCAAACGTCGAGCAATTGCTCAGAGATGAAAAGTGCCAGCACTGAAAGCTCTTGCTAGCCAGCACCCTTCCATGGAAGTGCTTTTGTAGGCCTAAGAACACTGGGGCTCTGGGCTTCTCTAGCCACCTCATCTTCTGCTCATCCTCTCGCGCACTCTGAAGAGAGCTCAGGTGAGAAATTGCAAACGTCGAGCAATTGCTCAGAGATGAAAAGTGCCAGCACTGAAAGCTGTTGCTAGCCAGCACCCTTCCTTGGAAGCGCTTTCACAGGCGCTGTAACACTGGGGCTTTGCGCTTCTCTACCCACCAAACGTCACGGTAACTATCTCTCCGTCTCGTACACACGAGCTGAGAAATTGCAAACGTCGAGCAATTGCTCAGAGATGAAAAGTGCCAGCACTGGAAGCTCTTGCTAGCCAGCACCCTTCCTTGGAAGCGCTTTCACAGGCGCTGTAACACTGGGGCTTTGCGCTTCTCTAGCCACCAAACGTCACGGTCCTTCTCTTTCCGTCTCGTAGACACGAGCTGAGAAATTGCAAACGTCGAGCAATTGCTCAGAGATGAAAAGTGCCAGCACTGAAAGCTGTTGCTAGCCAGCACCCTTCCTTGGAAGTGCTTTTGTAGGCCTAAGAACACTGGGGCTCTGGGCTTCTCTAGCCACCTAATCTTCTGCTCATCCTCTCGCGCACTCTAAAGAGAGCTCAGGTGAGAAATTGCAAACGTCCAGCAATTGCTCAGAGATGAAAAGTGCCAGCACTGAAAGCTGTTGCTAGCCAGCACCCTTCCTTGGAAGCGCTTTTGTAGGCCTAAGAACACTGGGGCTCTGGGCTTCTCTAGCCACCTCATCTTCTGCTCATCCTCTCGCGCGCTCTAAAGAGAGCTCAGGTGAGAAATTGCAAATGTCGATCAATTGCTCAGAGATGAAAAGTGCCAGCACTGAAAGCTGTTGCTAGCCAGCACCCTTCCTTGGAAGCGCTTTTGTAGGCCTAAGAACACTGGGGCTCTGGGCTTCTCTAGCCACCTCATCTTCTGCTCATCCTCTCGCGCACTCTAAAGAGAGCTCAGGTGAGAAATTGCAAACGTCGAGCAATTGCTCAGAGATGAAAAGTGCCAGCACTGAAAGCTGTTGCTAGCCAGCACCCTTCCTTGGAAGCGCTTTTGTAGCCCTTAGAACACTGGGGCTCTGGGCTTCTCTAGCCACCTCATCTTCTGCTCATCCTCTCGCGCACTCTAAAGAGAGCTCAGGTGAGAAATTGCAAACGTCGAGCAATTGCTCAGAGATGAAAAGTGCCAGCACTGAAAGCTGTTGCTAGCCAGCACCCTTCCTTGGAAGCGCTTTCACAGGCGCAGCAACACTGGGGCTTTGCGCTTCTCTACCCACCAAACGTCACGGTCATTCTCTTTCCGTCTCCTAGACACGAGCTGAGAAATTGCAAACGTCGAGCAATTGCTCAGAGATGAAAAGTGCCAGCACTGAAAGCTGTTGCTAGCCAGCACCCTTCCTTGGAAGCGCTTTTGTAGGCCTAAGAACAGTGGGGCTCTGGGCTTCTCTAGCCACCTCATCTTCTGCTCATCCTCTCGCGCACTCTAAAGAGAGCTCAGGTGAGAAATTGCAAACGTCCAGCAATTGCTCAGAGATGAAAAGTGCCAGCACTGAAAGCTGTTGCTAGCCAGCACCCTTCCTTGGAAGCGCTTTTGTAGCCCTTAGAACACTGGGGCTCTGGGCTTCTCTAGCCACCTCATCTTCTGCTCATCCTCTCGCGCACTCTAAAGAGAGCTCAGGTGAGAAATTGCAAACGTCGAGCAATTGCTCAGAGATGAAAAGTGCCAACACTGAAAGCTGTTGCTAGCCAGCACCCTTCCTTGGAAGCGCTTTCACAGGCGCAGCAACACTGGGGCTTTGCGCTTCTCTAGCCACCAAACGTCACGGTCCTTCTCTTTCCGTCTCTTAGACACGAGCTGAGAAATTGCAAACGTCGAGCAATTGCTCAGAGATGAAAAGTGCCAGCACTGAAAGCTGTTGCTAGCCAGCACCCTTCCTTGGAAGCGCTTTTGTAGGCCTAAGAACACTGGGGCTCTGGGCTTCTCTAGCCACCTCATCTTCTGCTCATCCTCTCGCGCACTCTAAAGAGAGCTCAGGTGAGAAATTGCAAACGTCGAGCAATTGCTCAGAGATGAAAAGTGCCAGCACTGAAAGCTGTTGCTAGCCAGCACCCTTCCTTGGAAGCGCTTTTGTAGGCCTAAGAAGACTGGGGCTCTGGGCTTCTCTAGCCACCTCATCTTCTGCTCATCCTCTCGCGCACTCTAAAGAGAGCTCAGGTGAGAAATTGCAAACGTCCAGCAATTGCTCAGAGATGAAAAGTGCCAGCACTGAAAGCTGTTGCTAGCCAGCACCCTTCCTTGGAAGCGCTTTTGTAGGCCTAAGAACACTGGGGCTCTGGGCTTCTTTAGCCACCTCATCTTCTGCTCATCCTCTCGCGCACTCTAAAGAGCGCTCAGGGGAGAAATTGCAAACGTCGAGCAATTGCTCAGAGATGAAAAGTGCCAGCACTGAAAGCTGTTGCTAGCCAGCACCCTTCCTTGGAAGCGCTTTTGTAGGCCTAAGAACACTGGGGCTCTGGGCTTCTCTAGCCACCTCATCTTCTGCTCATCCTCTCGCGCACTCTAAAGAGAGCTCAGGTGAGAAATTGCAAACGTCGAGCAATTGCTCAGAGATGAAAAGTGCCAGCACTGAAAGCTGTTGCTAGCCAGCACCCTTCCTTGGAAGCGCTTTCACAGGCGCAGCAACACTGGGGCTTTGCGCTTCTCTACCCACCAAACGTCACGGTCATTCTCTTTCCGTCTCGTAGACACGAGCTGAGAAATTGCAAACGTCGAGCAATTGCTCCGAGATGAAAAGTGCCAGCACTGAAAGCTGTTGCTAGCCAGCACCCTTCCTTGGAAGCGCTTTTGTAGGCCTAAGAACAGTGGGGCTCTGGGCTTCTCTAGCCACCTCATCTTCTGCTCATCCTCTCGCGCACTCTAAAGAGAGCTCAGGTGAGAAATTGCAAACGTCGAGCAATTGCTCAGAGATGAAAAGTGCCAGCACTGAAAGCTGTTGCTAGCCAGCACCCTTCCTTGGAAGCGCTTTTGTAGGCCTAAGAACACTGGGGCTCTGGGCTTCTCTAGCCACCTCATCTTCTGCTCATCCTCTCGCGCACTCTAAAGAGAGCTCAGGTGAGAAATTGCAAACGTCCAGCAATTGCTCAGAGATGAAAAGTGCCAGCACTGAAAGCTGTTGCTAGCCAGCACCCTTCCTTGGAAGCGCTTTTGTAGGCCTAAGAACACTGGGGCTCTGGGCTTCTCTAGCCACCTCATCTTCTGCTCATCCTCTCGCGCACTCTAAAGAGCGCTCAGGTGAGAAATTGCAAACGTCGAGCAATTGCTCAGAGATGAAAAGTGCCAGCACTGAAAGCTGTTGCTAGCCAGCACCCTTCCTTGGAAGCGCTTTTGTAGCCCTTAGAACACTGGGGCTCTGGGCTTCTCTAGCCACCTCATCTTCTGCTCATCCTCTCGCGCACTCTAAAGAGAGCTCAGGTGAGAAATTGCAAACGTCCAGCAATTGCTCAGAGATGAAAAGTGCCAGCACTGAAAGCTCTTGCTAGCCAGCACCCTTCCTTGGAAGCGCTTTCACAGGCGCTGTAACACTGGGGCTTTGCGCTTCTCTACCCACCAAACGTCACGGTCACTATCTCTCCGTCTCGTAGACACGAGCTGAGAAATTGCAAACATCGATCAATTGCTCAGAGATGAAAAGTGCCAGCACTGAAAGCTGTTGCTAGCCAGCACCCTTCCTTGGAAGCGCTTTTGTAGGCCTAAGAACACTGGGGCTCTGGGCTTCTCTAGCCACCTCATCTTCTGCTCATCCTCTCGCGCACTCTAAAGAGAGCTCAGGTGAGAAATTGCAAACGTCGAGCAATTGCTCAGAGATGAAAAGTGCCAACACTGAAAGCTGTTGCTAGCCAGCCCCCTTCCTTGGAAGCGCTTTTGTAGCCCTTAGAACACTGCGGCTCTGGGCTTCTCTAGCCACCTAATCTTCTGCTCATCCTCTCGCTCACTCTAAAGAGAGCTCAGGTGAGAAATTGCAAACGTCGAGCAATTGCTCAGAGATGAAAAGTGCCAGCACTGAAAGCTGTTGCTAGCCAGCACCCTTCCTTGGAAGCGCTTTTGTAGCCCTTAGAACACTGGGGCTCTGGGCTTCTCTAGCCACCTAATCTTCTGCTCATCCTCTCGCGCACTCTAAAGAGAGCTCAGGTGAGAAATTGCAAACGTTGAGCAATTGCTCAGAGATGAAAAGTGCCAGCACTGAAAGCTCTTGCTAGCCAGCACCCTTCCTTGGAAGCGCTTTTGTAGCCCTTAGAACACTGGGGCTCTGGGCTTCTCTAGCCACCTCATCTTCTCCTCATCCTCTCGCGCAATCTAAAGAGAGCTCAGGTGAGAAATTGCAAACGTCCAGCAATTGCTCAGAGATGAAAAGTGCCAACACTGAAAGCTCTTGCTAGCCAGCACCCTTCCTTGGAAGCGCTTTCACAGGCGCAGCAACACTGGGGCTTTGCGCTTCTCTAGCCACCAAACGTCACGGTCATTCTCTTTCCGTCTCGTAGACACGAGCTGAGAAATTGCAAACGTCGAGCAATTGCTCAGAGATGAAAAGTGCCAGCACTGGAAGCTGTTGCTAGCCAGCCCCCTTCCTTGGAAGCGCTTTTGTAGGCCTAAGAACACTGGGGCTCTGGGCTTCTTTAGCCACCTCATCTTCTGCTCATCCTCTCGCGCACTCTGAAGAGAGCTCAGGTGAGAAATTGCAAACGTCGAGCAATTGCTCAGAGATGAAAAGTGCCAGCACTGAAAGCTGTTGCTAGCCAGCACCCTTCCTTGGAAGCGCTTTCACAGGCGCAGCAACACTGGGGCTTTGCGCTTCTCTACCCACCAAACGTCACGGTCCTTCTCTTTCCGTCTCGTAGACACGAGCTGAGAAATTGCAAACGTCGAGCAATTGCTCAGAGATGAAAAGTGCCAGCACTGAAAGCTGTTGCTAGCCAGCACCCTTCCTTGGAAGCGCTTTTGTAGGCCTAAGAACACTGGGGCTCTGGGCTTCTCTAGCCACCTCATCTTCTGCTCATCCTCTCGCGCACTCTAAAGAGAGCTCAGGGGAGAAATTGCAAACGTCGAGCAATTGCTCAGAGATGAAAAGTGCCAGCACTGAAAGCTCTTGCTAGCCAGCACCCTTCCTTGCAAGTGCTTTTGCAGCCCTAAGAACACTGGGTCTCTGGGCTTCTTTAGCCACCTCATCTTCTGCTCATCCTCTCGCGCACTCTGAAGAGAGCTCAGGTGAGAAATTGCAAACGTCGAGCAATTGCTCAGAGAAGAAAAGTGCCAGCACTGAAAGCTGTTGCTAGCCAGCACCCTTCCTTGGAAGTGCTTTCACAGGCGCTGTAACACTGGGGCTTTGCGCTTCTCTACCCACCAAACGTCACGGTCACTATCTCTCCGTCTCGTAGACACGAGCTGAGAAATTGCAAACGTCGAGCAATTGTTCAGAGATGAAAAGTGCCAGCACTGGAAGCTGTTGCTAGCCAGCACCCTTCCTTGGAAGCGCTTTTGTAGGCCTAAGAACACTGGGGCTCTGGGCTTCTCTAGCCACCTCATCTTCTGCTCATCCTCTCGCGCACTCTAAAGAGAGCTCAGGTGAGAAATTGCAAACGTCCAGCAATTGCTCAGAGATGAAAAGTGCCAGCACTGGAAGCTGTTGCTAGCCAGCACCCTTCCTTGGAAGCGCTTTTGTAGCCCTTAGAACACTGGGGCTCTGGGCTTCTCTAGCCACCTCATCTTCTGCTCATCCTCTCGCACACTCTAAAGAGAGCTCAGGTGAGAAATTGCAAACGTCGAGCAATTGCTCAGAGATGAAAAGTGCCAGCACTGAAAGCTGTTGCTAGCCAGCACCCTTCCTTGGAAGCGCTTTTGTAGCCCTTAGAACACTGGGGCTCTGGGCTTCTCTAGCCACCTAATCTTCTGCTCATCCTCTCGCGCACTCTAAAGAGAGCTCAGGTGAGAAATTGCAAACGTTGAGCAATTGCTCAGAGATGAAAAGTGCCAGCACTGAAAGCTCTTGCTAGCCAGCACCCTTCCTTGGAAGCGCTTTTGTAGCCCTTAGAACACTGGGGCTCTGGGCTTCTCTAGCCACCTCATCTTCTCCTCATCCTCTCGCGCAATCTAAAGAGAGCTCAGGTGAGAAATTGCAAACGTCCAGCAATTGCTCAGAGATGAAAAGTGCCAACACTGAAAGCTCTTGCTAGCCAGCACCCTTCCTTGGAAGCGCTTTCACAGGCGCAGCAACACTGGGGCTTTGCGCTTCTCTAGCCACCAAACGTCACGGTCATTCTCTTTCCGTCTCGTAGACACGAGCTGAGAAATTGCAAACGTCGAGCAATTGCTCAGAGATGAAAAGTGCCAGCACTGGAAGCTGTTGCTAGCCAGCCCCCTTCCTTGGAAGCGCTTTTGTAGGCCTAAGAACACTGGGGCTCTGGGCTTCTTTAGCCACCTCATCTTCTGCTCATCCTCTCGCGCACTCTGAAGAGAGCTCAGGTGAGAAATTGCAAACGTCGAGCAATTGCTCAGAGATGAAAAGTGCCAGCACTGAAAGCTGTTGCTAGCCAGCACCCTTCCTTGGAAGCACTTTCACAGGCGCAGCAACACTGGGGCTTTGCGCTTCTCTACCCACCAAACGTCACGGTCCTTCTCTTTCCGTCTCGTAGACACGAGCTGAGAAATTGCAAACGTCGAGCAATTGCTCAGAGATGAAAAGTGCCAGCACTGAAAGCTGTTGCTAGCCAGCACCCTTCCTTGGAAGCGCTTTTGTAGGCCTAAGAACACTGGGGCTCTGGGCTTCTCTAGCCACCTCATCTTCTGCTCATCCTCTCGCGCACTCTAAAGAGAGCTCAGGGGAGAAATTGCAAACGTCGAGCAATTGCTCAGAGATGAAAAGTGCCAGCACTGAAAGCTCTTGCTAGCCAGCACCCTTCCTTGCAAGTGCTTTTGCAGCCCTAAGAACACTGGGTCTCTGGGCTTCTTTAGCCACCTCATCTTCTGCTCATCCTCTCGCGCACTCTGAAGAGAGCTCAGGTGAGAAATTGCAAACGTCGAGCAATTGCTCAGAGAAGAAAAGTGCCAGCACTGAAAGCTGTTGCTAGCCAGCACCCTTCCTTGGAAGTGCTTTCACAGGCGCTGTAACACTGGGGCTTTGCGCTTCTCTACCCACCAAACGTCACGGTCACTATCTCTCCGTCTCGTAGACACGAGCTGAGAAATTGCAAACGTCGAGCAATTGTTCAGAGATGAAAAGTGCCAGCACTGGAAGCTGTTGCTAGCCAGCACCCTTCCTTGGAAGCGCTTTTGTAGGCCTAAGAACACTGGGGCTCTGGGCTTCTCTAGCCACCTCATCTTCTGCTCATCCTCTCGCGCACTCTAAAGAGAGCTCAGGTGAGAAATTGCAAACGTCCAGCAATTGCTCAGAGATGAAAAGTGCCAGCACTGGAAGCTGTTGCTAGCCAGCCCCCTTCCTTGGAAGCGCTTTTGTAGCCCTTAGAACACTGGGGCTCTGGGCTTCTCTAGCCACCTCATCTTCTGCTCATCCTCTCGCACACTCTAAAGAGAGCTCAGGTGAGAAATTGCAAACGTCCAGCAATTGCTCAGAGATGAAAAGTGCCAGCACTGAAAGCTGTTGCTAGCCAGCACCCTTCCTTGGAAGCGCTTTCACAGGCGCAGCAACACTGGGGCTTTGCGCTTCTGTAGCCACCAAACGTCACGGTCCTTCTCTTTCCGTCTCGTAGACACGAGCTGAGAAATTGCAAACGTCGAGCAATTGCTCAGAGATGAAAAGTGCCAGCACTGAAAGCTGTTGCTAGCCAGCACCCTTCCTTGGAAGCGCTTTTGTAGGCCTAAGAACACTGGGGCTCTGGGCTTCTCTAGCCACCTCATCTTCTGCTCATCCTCTCGCGCACTCTAAAGAGAGCTCAGGTGAGAAATTGCAAACGTCGAGCAATTGCTCAGAGATGAAAAGTGCCAGCACTGAAAGATGTTGCTAACCAGCACCCTTCCTTGGAAGCGCTTTCACAGGCGCAGCAACACTGGGGCTTTGCGCTTCTCTAGCCACCAAACGTCACGGTCATTCTCTTTCCGTCTCGTAGACACGAGCTGAGAAATTGCAAACGTCGAGCAATTGCTCAGAGATGAAAAGTGCCAGCACTGAAAGCTGTTGCTAGCCAGCACCCTTCCTTGGAAGCGCTTTTGTAGCCCTTAGAACACTGGGGCTCTGGGCTTCTCTAGCCACCTCATCTTCTGCTCATCCTCTCGCGCACTCTAAAGAGAGCTCAGGTGAGAAATTGCAAACGTCGAGCAATTGCTCAGAGATGAAAAGTGCCAGCACTGAAAGCTGTTGCTAGCCAGCACCCTTCCTTGGAAGCGCTTTCACAGGCGCTGTAACACTGGGGCTTTGTGCTTCTCTACCCACCAAACGTCACGGTCACTATCTCTCCCTCTCGTAGACATGAGCTGAGAAATTGCAAACGTCGATCAATTGCTCAGAGATGAAAAGTGCCAGCACTGAAAGCTGTTGCTAGCCAGCACCCTTCCTTGGAAGCGCTTTTGTAGGCCTAAGAAGACTGGGGCTCTGGGCTTCTCTAGCCACCTCATCTTCTGCTCATCCTCTCGCTCACTCTAAAGAGAGCTCAGGTGAGAAATTGCAAACGTCCAGCAATTGCTCAGAGATGAAAAGTGCCAGCACTGAAAGCTGTTGCTAGCCAGCACCCTTCCTTGGAAGCGCTTTTGTAGCCCTAATAACACTGGGGCTCTGGGCTTCTCTAGCCACCTCATCTTCTGCTCATCCTCTCGCGCACTCTAAAGAGAGCTCAGGTGAGAAATTGCAAACGTCCAGCAATTGCTCAGAGATGAAAAGTGCCAGCACTGAAAGCTCTTGCTAGCCAGCACCCTTCCTTGGAAGCGCTTTTGTAGGCCTAAGAACACTGGGGCTCTGGGCTTCTCTAGCCACCTCATCTTCTGCTCATCCTCTCGCGCACTCTAAAGAGAGCTCAGGTGAGAAATTGCAAACGTCCAGCAATTGCTCAGAGATGAAAAGTGCCAGCACTGAAAGCTGTTGCTAGCCAGCACCCTTCCTTGGAAGCGCTTTCACAGGCGCAGCAACACTGGGGCTTTGCTCTTCTCTACCCACCAAACGTCACGGTCCTTCTCTTTCCGTCTCGTAGACACGAGCTGAGAAATTGCAAACGTCGAGCAATTGCTCAGAGATGAAAAGTGCCAGCACTGAAAGCTGTTGCTAGCCAGCACCCTTCCTTGGAAGCGCTTTTGTAGGCCTAAGAACACTGGGGCTCTGGGCTTCTTTAGCCACCTCATCTTCTGCTCATCCTCTCGCGCACTCTAAAGAGAGCTCAGGTGAGAAATTGCAAACGTCGAGCAATTGCTCAGAGATGAAAAGTGCCAGCACTGAAAGCTGTTGCTAGCCAGCACCCTTCCTTGGAAGCGCTTTCACAGGCGCAGCAACACTGGGGCTTTGCGCTTCTCTAGCCACCAAACGTCACGGTCACTATCTCTCCGTCTCATAGACACGAGCTATGAAATTGCAAACGTCGAGCAATTGCTCAGAGATGAAAAGTGCCAGCACTGAAAGCTGTTGCTAGCCAGCACCCTTCCTTGGAAGCGCTTTTGTAGGCCTAAGAACACTGGGGCTCTGGGCTTCTCTAGCCACCTCATCTTCTGCTCATCCTCTCGCGCACTCTAAAGAGAGCTCAGGTGAGAAATTGCAAACGTCGAGCAATTGCTCAGAGAGGAAAAGTGCCAGCACTGAAAGCTGTTGCTAGCCAGCACCCTTCCTTGGAAGCGCTCTTGTAGGCCTAAGAACACTGGGGCTCTGGGCTTCTCTAGCCACCTCATCTTCTGCTCATCCTCTCGCGCACTCTAAAGAGAGCTCAGGTGAGAAATTGCAAACGTCGAGCAATTGCTCAGAGATGAAAAGTGCCAGCACTGAAAGCTGTTGCTAGCCAGCACCCTTCCTTGGAAGCGCTTTCACAGGCGCAGCAACACTGGGGCTTTGCGCTTCTCTACCCACCAAACGTCACGGCCCTTCTCTTTCCGTCTCGTAGACACGAGCTGAGAAATTGCAAACGTCGAGCAATTGCTCAGAGATGAAAAGTGCCAGCACTGAAAGCTGTTGCTAGCCAGCACCCTTCCTTGGAAGCGCTTTTGTAGGCCTAAGAACACTGGGGCTCTGGGCTTCTCTAGCCACCTCATCTTCTGCTCATCCTCTCGCGCACTCTAAAGAGAGCTCAGGTGAGAAATTGCAAACGTCGAGCAATTGCTCAGAGATGAAAAGTGCCAGCACTGAAAGCTCTTGCTAGCCAGCACCCTTCCTTGGAAGCGCTTTCACAGGCGCTGTAACACTGGGGCTTTGCGCTTCTCTACCCACCAAACGTCACGGTCACTATCTCTCCGTCTCGTAGACACGAGCTGAGAAATTGCAAACGTCGAGCAATTGTTCAGAGATGAAAAGTGCCAGCACTGGAAGCTGTTGCTAGCCAGCACCCTTCCTTGGAAGCGCTTTTGTAGGCCTAAGAACACTGGGGCTCTGGGCTTCTCTAGCCACCTCATCTTCTGCTCATCCTCTCGCGCACTCTAAAGAGAGCTCAGGTGAGAAATTGCAAACGTCGAGCAATTGCTCAGAGATGAAAAGTGCCAGCACTGAAAGCTGTTGCTAGCCAGCCCCCTTCCTTGGAAGCGCTTTTGTAGGCCTAAGAACACTGGGGCTCTGGGCTTCTCTAGCCACCTCATCTTCTGCTCATCCTCTCGCGCACTCTAAAGAGAGCTCAGGTGAGAAATTGCAAACGTCGAGCAATTGCTCAGAGATGAAAAGTGCCAGCACTGAAAGCTGTTGCTAGCCAGCACCCTTCCTTGGAAGCGCTTTCACAGGCGCAGCAACACTGGGGCTTTGCGCTTCTCTACCCACCAAACGTCACGGTCCTTCTCTTTCCGTCTCGTAGACACGAGCTGAGAAATTGCAAACGTCGAGCAATTGCTCAGAGATGAAAAGTGCCAGCACTGAAAGCTCTTGCTAGCCAGCACCCTTCCATGGAAGTGCTTTTGTAGGCCTAAGAACACTGGGGCTCTGGGCTTCTCTAGCCACCTCATCTTCTGCTCATCCTCTCGCGCACTCTGAAGAGAGCTCAGGTGAGAAATTGCAAACGTCGAGCAATTGCTCAGAGATGAAAAGTGCCAGCACTGAAAGCTGTTGCTAGCCAGCACCCTTCCTTGGAAGCGCTTTCACAGGCGCTGTAACACTGGGGCTTTGCGCTTCTCTACCCACCAAAAGTCACGGTAACTATCTCTCCGTCTCGTAGACACGAGCTGAGAAATTGCAAACGTCGAGCAATTGCTCAGAGATGAAAAGTGCCAGCACTGGAAGCTCTTGCTAGCCAGCACCCTTCCTTGGAAGCGCTTTCACAGGCGCTGTAACACTGGGGCTTTGCGCTTCTCTAGCCACCAAACGTCACGGTCCTTCTCTTTCCGTCTCGTAGACACGAGCTGAGAAATTGCAAACGTCGAGCAATTGCTCAGAGATGAAAAGTGCCAGCACTGAAAGCTGTTGCTAGCCAGCACCCTTCCTTGGAAGTGCTTTTGTAGGCCTAAGAACACTGGGGCTCTGGGCTTCTCTAGCCACCTAATCTTCTGCTCATCCTCTCGCGCACTCTAAAGAGAGCTCAGGTGAGAAATTGCAAACGTCCAGCAATTGCTCAGAGATGAAAAGTGCCAGCACTGAAAGCTGTTGCTAGCCAGCACCCTTCCTTGGAAGCGCTTTTGTAGGCCTAAGAACACTGGGGCTCTGGGCTTCTCTAGCCACCTCATCTTCTGCTCATCCTCTCGCGCGCTCTAAAGAGAGCTCAGGTGAGAAATTGCAAATGTCGATCAATTGCTCAGAGATGAAAAGTGCCAGCACTGAAAGCTGTTGCTAGCCAGCACCCTTCCTTGGAAGCGCTTTTGTAGGCCTAAGAACACTGGGGCTCTGGGCTTCTCTAGCCACCTCATCTTCTGCTCATCCTCTCGCGCACTCTAAAGAGAGCTCAGGTGAGAAATTGCAAACGTCGAGCAATTGCTCAGAGATGAAAAGTGCCAGCACTGAAAGCTGTTGCTAGCCAGCACCCTTCCTTGGAAGCGCTTTTGTAGCCCTTAGAACACTGGGGCTCTGGGCTTCTCTAGCCACCTCATCTTCTGCTCATCCTCTCGCGCACTCTAAAGAGAGCTCAGGTGAGAAATTGCAAACGTCGAGCAATTGCTCAGAGATGAAAAGTGCCAGCACTGAAAGCTGTTGCTAGCCAGCACCCTTCCTTGGAAGCGCTTTCACAGGCGCAGCAACACTGGGGCTTTGCGCTTCTCTACCCACCAAACGTCACGGTCATTCTCTTTCCGTCTCCTAGACACGAGCTGAGAAATTGCAAACGTCGAGCAATTGCTCAGAGATGAAAAGTGCCAGCACTGAAAGCTGTTGCTAGCCAGCACCCTTCCTTGGAAGCGCTTTTGTAGGCCTAAGAACACTGGGGCTCTGGGCTTCTCTAGCCACCTCATCTTCTGCTCATCCTCTCGCGCACTCTAAAGAGAGCTCAGGTGAGAAATTGCAAACGTCGAGCAATTGCTCAGAGATGAAAAGTGCCAGCACTGAAAGCTGTTGCTAGCCAGCACCCTTCCTTGGAAGCGCTTTTGTAGCCCTTAGAACACTGGGGCTCTGGGCTTCTCTAGCCACCTCATCTTCTGCTCATCCTCTCGCGCACTCTAAAGAGAGCTCAGGTGAGAAATTGCAAACGTCGAGCAATTGCTCAGAGATGAAAAGTGCCAACACTGAAAGCTGTTGCTAGCCAGCACCCTTCCTTGGAAGCGCTTTCACAGGCGCAGCAACACTGGGGCTTTGCGCTTCTCTAGCCACCAAACGTCACGGTCCTTCTCTTTCCGTCTCGTAGACACGAGCTGAGAAATTGCAAACGTCGAGCAATTGCTCAGAGATGAAAAGTGCCAGCACTGAAAGCTGTTGCTAGCCAGCACCCTTCCTTGGAAGCGCTTTTGTAGGCCTAAGAACACTGGGGCTCTGGGCTTCTCTAGCCACCTCATCTTCTGCTCATCCTCTCGCGCACTCTAAAGAGAGCTCAGGTGAGAAATTGCAAACGTCGAGCAATTGCTCAGAGATGAAAAGTGCCAGCACTGAAAGCTGTTGCTAGCCAGCACCCTTCCTTGGAAGCGCTTTTGTAGGCCTAAGAACACTGGGGCTCTGGGCTTCTCTAGCCACCTCATCTTCTGCTCATCCTCTCGCGCACTCTAAAGAGAGCTCAGGTGAGAAATTGCAAACGTCCAGCAATTGCTCAGAGATGAAAAGTGCCAGCACTGAAAGCTGTTGCTAGCCAGCACCCTTCCTTGGAAGCGCTTTTGTAGGCCTAAGAACACTGGGGCTCTGGGCTTCTTTAGCCACCTCATCTTCTGCTCATCCTCTCGCGCACTCTAAAGAGCGCTCAGGGGAGAAATTGCAAACGTCGAGCAATTGCTCAGAGATGAAAAGTGCCAGCACTGAAAGCTGTTGCTAGCCAGCACCCTTCCTTGGAAGCGCTTTTGTAGGCCTAAGAACACTGGGGCTCTGGGCTTCTCTAGCCACCTCATCTTCTGCTCATCCTCTCGCGCACTCTAAAGAGAGCTCAGGTGAGAAATTGCAAACGTCGAGCAATTGCTCAGAGATGAAAAGTGCCAGCACTGAAAGCTGTTGCTAGCCAGCACCCTTCCTTGGAAGCGCTTTCACAGGCGCAGCAACACTGGGGCTTTGCGCTTCTCTACCCACCAAACGTCACGGTCATTCTCTTTCCGTCTCCTAGACACGAGCTGAGAAATTGCAAACGTCGAGCAATTGCTCAGAGATGAAAAGTGCCAGCACTGAAAGCTGTTGCTAGCCAGCACCCTTCCTTGGAAGCGCTTTTGTAGGCCTAAGAACACTGGGGCTCTGGGCTTCTCTAGCCACCTCATCTTCTGCTCATCCTCTCGCGCACTCTAAAGAGAGCTCAGGTGAGAAATTGCAAACGTCCAGCAATTGCTCAGAGATGAAAAGTGCCAGCACTGAAAGCTGTTGCTAGCCAGCACCCTTCCTTGGAAGCGCTTTTGTAGCCCTTAGAACACTGGGGCTCTGGGCTTCTCTAGCCACCTCATCTTCTGCTCATCCTCTCGCGCACTCTAAAGAGAGCTCAGGTGAGAAATTGCAAACGTCGAGCAATTGCTCAGAGATGAAAAGTGCCAACACTGAAAGCTGTTGCTAGCCAGCACCCTTCCTTGGAAGCGCTTTCACAGGCGCAGCAACACTGGGGCTTTGCGCTTCTCTAGCCACCAAACGTCACGGTCCTTCTCTTTCCGTCTCGTAGACACGAGCTGAGAAATTGCAAACGTCGAGCAATTGCTCAGAGATGAAAAGTGCCAGCACTGAAAGCTGTTGCTAGCCAGCACCCTTCCTTGGAAGCGCTTTTGTAGGCCTAAGAACACTGGGGCTCTGGGCTTCTCTAGCCACCTCATCTTCTGCTCATCCTCTCGCGCACTCTAAAGAGAGCTCAGGTGAGAAATTGCAAACGTCGAGCAATTGCTCAGAGATGAAAAGTGCCAGCACTGAAAGCTCTTGCTAGCCAGCACCCTTCCTTGGAAGCGCTTTTGTAGGCCTAAGAACACTGGGGCTCTGGGCTTCTCTAGCCACCTCATCTTCTGCTCATCCTCTCGCGCACTCTAAAGAGAGCTCAGGTGAGAAATTGCAAACGTCCAGCAATTGCTCAGAGATGAAAAGTGCCAGCACTGAAAGCTGTTGCTAGCCAGCCCCCTTCCTTGGAAGCGCTTTTGTAGGCCTAAGAACACTGGGGCTCTGGGCTTCTCTAGCCACCTAATCTTCTGCTCATCCTCTCGCGCACTCTAAAGAGCGCTCAGGTGAGAAATTGCAAACGTCGAGCAATTGCTCAGAGATGAAAAGTGCCAGCACTGAAAGCTGTTGCTAGCCAGCACCCTTCCTTGGAAGCGCTTTTGTAGCCCTTAGAACACTGGGGCTCTGGGCTTCTCTAGCCACCTCATCTTCTGCTCATCCTCTCGCGCACTCTAAAGAGAGCTCAGGTGAGAAATTGCAAACGTCCAGCAATTGCTCAGAGATGAAAAGTGCCAGCACTGAAAGCTCTTGCTAGCCAGCACCCTTCCTTGGAAGCGCTTTCACAGGCGCTGTAACACTGGGGCTTTGCGCTTCTCTACCCACCAAACGTCACGGTCACTATCTCTCCGTCTCGTAGACACGAGCTGAGAAATTGCAAACATCGATCAATTGCTCAGAGATGAAAAGTGCCAGCACTGGAAGCTGTTGCTAGCCAGCACCCTTCCTTGGAAGCGCTTTTGTAGGCCTAAGAACACTGGGGCTCTGGGCTTCTCTAGCCACCTCATCTTCTGCTCATCCTCTCGCGCACTCTAAAGAGAGCTCAGGTGAGAAATTGCAAACGTCGAGCAATTGCTCAGAGATGAAAAGTGCCAACACTGAAAGCTGTTGCTAGCCAGCCCCCTTCCTTGGAAGCGCTTTTGTAGCCCTTAGAACACTGGGGCTCTGGGCTTCTCTAGCCACCTAATCTTCTGCTCATCCTCTCGCTCACTCTAAAGAGAGCTCAGGTGAGAAATTGCAAACGTCGAGCAATTGCTCAGAGATGAAAAGTGCCAGCACTGAAAGCTGTTGCTAGCCAGCACCCTTCCTTGGAAGCGCTTTTGTAGCCCTTAGAACACTGGGGCTCTGGGCTTCTCTAGCCACCTAATCTTCTGCTCATCCTCTCGCGCACTCTAAAGAGAGCTCAGGTGAGAAATTGCAAACGTTGAGCAATTGCTCAGAGATGAAAAGTGCCAGCACTGAAAGCTCTTGCTAGCCAGCACCCTTCCTTGGAAGCGCTTTTGTAGCCCTTAGAACACTGGGGCTCTGGGCTTCTCTAGCCACCTCATCTTCTGCTCATCCTCTCGCGCACTCTAAAGAGAGCTCAGGTGAGAAATTGCAAACGTCCAGCAATTGCTCAGAGATGAAAAGTGCCAACACTGAAAGCTCTTGCTAGCCAGCACCCTTCCTTGGAAGCGCTTTCACAGGCGCAGCAACACTGGGGCTTTGCGCTTCTCTAGCCACCAAACGTCACGGTCATTCTCTTTCCGTCTCGTAGACACGAGCTGAGAAATTGCAAACGTCGAGCAATTGCTCAGAGATGAAAAGTGCCAGCACTGAAAGCTGTTGCTAGCCAGCCCCCTTCCTTGGAAGCGCTTTTGTAGGCCTAAGAACACTGGGGCTCTGGGCTTCTTTAGCCACCTCATCTTCTGCTCATCCTCTCGCGCACTCTGAAGAGAGCTCAGGTGAGAAATTGCAAACGTCGAGCAATTGCTCAGAGATGAAAAGTGCCAGCACTGAAAGCTGTTGCTAGCCAGCACCCTTCCTTGGAAGCGCTTTCACAGGCGCAGCAACACTGGGGCTTTGCGCTTCTCTACCCACCAAACGTCACGGTCACTATCTCTCCGTCTCGTAGACACGAGCTGAGAAATTGCAAACGTCGAGCAATTGCTCAGAGATGAAAAGTGCCAGCACTGAAAGCTGTTGCTAGCCAGCACCCTTCCTTGGAAGCGCTTTTGTAGGCCTAAGAACACTGGGGCTCTGGGCTTCTCTAGCCACCTCATCTTCTGCTCATCCTCTCGCGCACTCTAAAGAGAGCTCAGGGGAGAAATTGCAAACGTCGAGCAATTGCTCAGAGATGAAAAGTGCCAGCACTGAAAGCTCTTGCTAGCCAGCACCCTTCCTTGGAAGCGCTTTTGCAGCCCTAAGAACACTGGGTCTCTGGGCTTCTTTAGCCACCTCATCTTCTGCTCATCCTCTCGCGCACTCTGAAGAGAGCTCAGGTGAGAAATTGCAAACGTCGAGCAATTGCTCAGAGAAGAAAAGTGCCAGCACTGAAAGCTGTTGCTAGCCAGCACCCTTCCTTGGAAGTGCTTTCACAGGCGCTGTAACACTGGGGCTTTGCGCTTCTCTACCCACCAAACGTCACGGTCACTATCTCTCCGTCTCGTAGACACGAGCTGAGAAATTGCAAACGTCGAGCAATTGTTCAGAGATGAAAAGTGCCAGCACTGGAAGCTGTTGCTAGCCAGCACCCTTCCTTGGAAGCGCTTTTGTAGGCCTAAGAACACTGGGGCTCTGGGCTTCTCTAGCCACCTCATCTTCTGCTCATCCTCTCGCGCACTCTAAAGAGAGCTCAGGTGAGAAATTGCAAACGTCCAGCAATTGCTCAGAGATGAAAAGTGCCAGCACTGGAAGCTGTTGCTAGCCAGCCCCCTTCCTTGGAAGCGCTTTTGTAGCCCTTAGAACACTGGGGCTCTGGGCTTCTCTAGCCACCTCATCTTCTGCTCATCCTCTCGCACACTCTAAAGAGAGCTCAGGTGAGAAATTGCAAACGTCCAGCAATTGCTCAGAGATGAAAAGTGCCAGCACTGAAAGCTGTTGCTAGCCAGCACCCTTCCTTGGAAGCGCTTTCACAGGCGCAGCAACACTGGGGCTTTGCGCTTCTGTAGCCACCAAACGTCACGGTCCTTCTCTTTCCGTCTCGTAGACACGAGCTGAGAAATTGCAAACGTCGAGCAATTGCTCAGAGATGAAAAGTGCCAGCACTGAAAGCTGTTGCTAGCCAGCACCCTTCCTTGGAAGCGCTTTTGTAGGCCTAAGAACACTGGGGCTCTGGGCTTCTCTAGCCACCTCATCTTCTGCTCATCCTCTCGCGCACTCTAAAGAGAGCTCAGGTGAGAAATTGCAAACGTCGAGCAATTGCTCAGAGAGGAAAAGTGCCAGCACTGAAAGCTGTTGCTAGCCAGCACCCTTCCTTGGAAGCGCTTTCACAGGCGCAGCAACACTGGGGCTTTGCGCTTCTCTAGCCACCAAACGTCACGGTCATTCTCTTTCCGTCTCGTAGACACGAGCTGAGAAATTGCAAACGTCGAGCAATTGCTCAGAGATGAAAAGTGCCAGCACTGAAAGCTGTTGCTAGCCAGCACCCTTCCTTGGAAGCGCTTTTGTAGCCCTTAGAACACTGGGGCTCTGGGCTTCTTTAGCCACCTCATCTTCTGCTCATCCTCTCGCGCACTCTAAAGAGAGCTCAGGTGAGAAATTGCAAACGTCGAGCAATTGCTCAGAGATGAAAAGTGCCAGCACTGAAAGCTGTTGCTAGCCAGCACCCTTCCTTGGAAGCGCTTTCACAGGCGCTGTAACACTGGGGCTTTGTGCTTCTCTACCCACCAAACGTCACGGTCACTATCTCTCCCTCTCGTAGACATGAGCTGAGAAATTGCAAACGTCGATCAATTGCTCAGAGATGAAAAGTGCCAGCACTGAAAGCTGTTGCTAGCCAGCACCCTTCCTTGGAAGCGCTTTTGTAGCCCTTAGAACACTGGGGCTCTGGGCTTCTCTAGCCACCTCATCTTCTGCTCATCCTCTCGCTCACTCTAAAGAGAGCTCAGGTGAGAAATTGCAAACGTCCAGCAATTGCTCAGAGAGGAAAAGTGCCAGCACTGAAAGCTGTTGCTAGCCAGCACCCTTCCTTGGAAGCGCTTTTGTAGGCCTAAGAACACTGGGGCTCTGGGCTTCTCTAGCCACCTCATCTTCTGCTCATCCTCTCGCGCACTCTAAAGAGAGCTCAGGGGAGAAATTGCAAACGTCGAGCAATTGCTCAGAGATGAAAAGTGCCAGCACTGAAAGCTCTTGCTAGCCAGCACCCTTCCTTGCAAGTGCTTTTGCAGCCCTAAGAACACTGGGTCTCTGGGCTTCTTTAGCCACCTCATCTTCTGCTCATCCTCTCGCGCACTCTGAAGAGAGCTCAGGTGAGAAATTGCAAACGTCGAGCAATTGCTCAGAGAAGAAAAGTGCCAGCACTGAAAGCTGTTGCTAGCCAGCACCCTTCCTTGGAAGTGCTTTCACAGGCGCTGTAACACTGGGGCTTTGCGCTTCTCTACCCACCAAACGTCACGGTCACTATCTCTCCGTCTCGTAGACACGAGCTGAGAAATTGCAAACGTCGAGCAATTGTTCAGAGATGAAAAGTGCCAGCACTGGAAGCTGTTGCTAGCCAGCACCCTTCCTTGGAAGCGCTTTTGTAGGCCTAAGAACACTGGGGCTCTGGGCTTCTCTAGCCACCTCATCTTCTGCTCATCCTCTCGCGCACTCTAAAGAGAGCTCAGGTGAGAAATTGCAAACGTCCAGCAATTGCTCAGAGATGAAAAGTGCCAGCACTGGAAGCTGTTGCTAGCCAGCCCCCTTCCTTGGAAGCGCTTTTGTAGCCCTTAGAACACTGGGGCTCTGGGCTTCTCTAGCCACCTCATCTTCTGCTCATCCTCTCGCACACTCTAAAGAGAGCTCAGGTGAGAAATTGCAAACGTCCAGCAATTGCTCAGAGATGAAAAGTGCCAGCACTGAAAGCTGTTGCTAGCCAGCACCCTTCCTTGGAAGCGCTTTCACAGGCGCAGCAACACTGGGGCTTTGCGCTTCTGTAGCCACCAAACGTCACGGTCCTTCTCTTTCCGTCTCGTAGACACGAGCTGAGAAATTGCAAACGTCGAGCAATTGCTCAGAGATGAAAAGTGCCAGCACTGAAAGCTCTTGCTAGCCAGCACCCTTCCTTGGAAGCGCTTTTGTAGGCCTAAGAACACTGGGGCTCTGGGCTTCTCTAGCCACCTCATCTTCTGCTCATCCTCTCGCGCACTCTAAAGAGAGCTCAGGTGAGAAATTGCAAACGTCGAGCAATTGCTCAGAGATGAAAAGTGCCAGCACTGAAAGCTGTTGCTAACCAGCACCCTTCCTTGGAAGCGCTTTCACAGGCGCAGCAACACTGGGGCTTTGCGCTTCTCTAGCCACCAAACGTCACGGTCATTCTCTTTCCGTCTCGTAGACACGAGCTGAGAAATTGCAAACGTCGAGCAATTGCTCAGAGATGAAAAGTGCCAGCACTGAAAGCTGTTGCTAGCCAGCACCCTTCCTTGGAAGCGCTTTTGTAGCCCTTAGAACACTGGGGCTCTGGGCTTCTTTAGCCACCTCATCTTCTGCTCATCCTCTCGCGCACTCTAAAGAGAGCTCAGGTGAGAAATTGCAAACGTCGAGCAATTGCTCAGAGATGAAAAGTGCCAGCACTGAAAGCTGTTGCTAGCCAGCACCCTTCCTTGGAAGCGCTTTCACAGGCGCTGTAACACTGGGGCTTTGTGCTTCTCTACCCACCAAACGTCACGGTCACTATCTCTCCCTCTCGTAGACATGAGCTGAGAAATTGCAAACGTCGATCAATTGCTCAGAGATGAAAAGTGCCAGCACTGAAAGCTGTTGCTAGCCAGCACCCTTCCTTGGAAGCGCTTTTGTAGCCCTTAGAACACTGGGGCTCTGGGCTTCTCTAGCCACCTCATCTTCTGCTCATCCTCTCGCTCACTCTAAAGAGAGCTCAGGTGAGAAATTGCAAACGTCCAGCAATTGCTCAGAGAGGAAAAGTGCCAGCACTGAAAGCTGTTGCTAGCCAGCACCCTTCCTTGGAAGCGCTTTTGTAGCCCTAATAACACTGGGGCTCTGGGCTTCTCTAGCCACCTCATCTTCTGCTCATCCTCTCGCGCACTCTAAAGAGAGCTCAGGTGAGAAATTGCAAACGTCGAGCAATTGCTCAGAGATGAAAAGTGCCAGCACTGAAAGCTCTTGCTAGCCAGCACCCTTCCTTGGAAGCGCTTTTGTAGGCCTAAGAACACTGGGGCTCTGGGCTTCTCTAGCCACCTCATCTTCTGCTCATCCTCTCGCGCACTCTAAAGAGAGCTCAGGTGAGAAATTGCAAACGTCCAGCAATTGCTCAGAGATGAAAAGTGCCAGCACTGAAAGCTGTTGCTAGCCAGCACCCTTCCTTGGAAGCGCTTTCACAGGCGCAGCAACACTGGGGCTTTGCGCTTCTCTACCCACCAAACGTCACGGTCCTTCTCTTTCCGTCTCGTAGACACGAGCTGAGAAATTGCAAACGTCGAGCAATTGCTCAGAGATGAAAAGTGCCAGCACTGAAAGCTGTTGCTAGCCAGCACCCTTCCTTGGAAGCGCTTTTGTAGGCCTAAGAACACTGGGGCTCTGGGCTTCTTTAGCCACCTCATCTTCTGCTCATCCTCTCGCGCACTCTAAAGAGAGCTCAGGTGAGAAATTGCAAACGTCGAGCAATTGCTCAGAGATGAAAAGTGCCAGCACTGAAAGCTGTTGCTAGCCAGCACCCTTCCTTGGAAGCGCTTTCACAGGCGCAGCAACACTGGGGCTTTGCGCTTCTCTACCCACCAAACGTCACGGTCACTATCTCTCCGTCTCATAGACACGAGCTATGAAATTGCAAACGTCGAGCAATTGCTCAGAGATGAAAAGTGCCAGCACTGAAAGCTGTTGCTAGCCAGCACCCTTCCTTGGAAGCGCTTTTGTAGGCCTAAGAACACTGGGGCTCTGGGCTTCTCTAGCCACCTCATCTTCTGCTCATCCTCTCGCGCACTCTAAAGAGAGCTCAGGTGAGAAATTGCAAACGTCGAGCAATTGCTCAGAGAGGAAAAGTGCCAGCACTGAAAGCTGTTGCTAGCCAGCACCCTTCCTTGGAAGCGCTCTTGTAGGCCTAAGAACACTGGGGCTCTGGGCTTCTCTAGCCACCTCATCTTCTGCTCATCCTCTCGCGCACTCTAAAGAGAGCTCAGGTGAGAAATTGCAAACGTCGAGCAATTGCTCAGAGATGAAAAGTGCCAGCACTGAAAGCTGTTGCTAGCCAGCACCCTTCCTTGGAAGCGCTTTCACAGGCGCAGCAACACTGGGGCTTTGCGCTTCTCTACCCACCAAACGTCACGGCCCTTCTCTTTCCGTCTCGTAGACACGAGCTGAGAAATTGCAAACGTCGAGCAATTGCTCAGAGATGAAAAGTGCCAGCACTGAAAGCTGTTGCTAGCCAGCACCCTTCCTTGGAAGCGCTTTTGTAGGCCTAAGAACACTGGGGCTCTGGGCTTCTCTAGCCACCTCATCTTCTGCTCATCCTCTCGCGCACTCTAAAGAGAGCTCAGGTGAGAAATTGCAAACGTCGAGCAATTGCTCAGAGATGAAAAGTGCCAGCACTGAAAGCTGTTGCTAGCCAGCACCCTTCCTTGGAAGCGCTTTCACAGGCGCTGTAACACTGGGGCTTTGCGCTTCTCTACCCACCAAACGTCACGGTCACTATCTCTCCGTCTCGTAGACACGAGCTGAGAAATTGCAAACGTCGAGCAATTGTTCAGAGATGAAAAGTGCCAGCACTGGAAGCTGTTGCTAGCCAGCACCCTTCCTTGGAAGCGCTTTTGTAGGCCTAAGAACACTGGGGCTCTGGGCTTCTCTAGCCACCTCATCTTCTGCTCATCCTCTCGCGCACTCTAAAGAGAGCTCAGGTGAGAAATTGCAAACGTCGAGCAATTGCTCAGAGATGAAAAGTGCCAGCACTGAAAGCTGTTGCTAGCCAGCCCCCTTCCTTGGAAGCGCTTTTGTAGGCCTAAGAACACTGGGGCTCTGGGCTTCTCTAGCCACCTCATCTTCTGCTCATCCTCTCGCGCACTCTAAAGAGAGCTCAGGTGAGAAATTGCAAACGTCGAGCAATTGCTCAGAGATGAAAAGTGCCAGCACTGAAAGCTGTTGCTAGCCAGCACCCTTCCTTGGAAGCGCTTTCACAGGCGCTGTAACACTGGGGCTTTGCGCTTCTCTACCCACCAAACGTCATGGTCACTATCTCTCCGTCTCGTAGACACGAGCTGAGAAATTGCAAACGTCGAGCAATTGTTCAGAGATGAAAAGTGCCAGCACTGAAAGCTGTTGCTAGCCAGCACCCTTCCTTGGAAGCGCTTTTGTAGCCCTTAGAACACTGGGGCTCTGGGCTTCTCTAGCCACCTCATCTTCTGCTCATCCTCTCGCGCACTCTAAAGAGAGCTCAGGTGAGAAATTGCAAACGTCCAGCAATTGCTCAGAGATGAAAAGTGCCAGCACTGAAAGCTGTTGCTAGCCAGCACCCTTCCTTGGAAGCGCTTTCACAGGCGCTGTAACACTGGGGCTTTGCGCTTCTCTACCCACCAAACGTCACGGTCACTATCTCTCCGTCTCGTAGACACGAGCTGAGAAATTGCAAACATCGATCAATTGCTCAGAGATGAAAAGTGCCAGCACTGGAAGCTGTTGCTAGCCAGCACCCTTCCTTGGAAGCGCTTTTGTAGGCCTAAGCACACTGGGGCTCTGGGCTTCTCTAGCCACCTCATCTTCTGCTCATCCTCTCGCGCACTCTAAAGAGAGCTCAGGTGAGAAATTGCAAACGTCCAGCAATTGCTCAGAGATGAAAAGTGCCAGCACTGAAAGCTGTTGCTAGCCAGCACCCTTCCTTGGAAGCGCTTTTGTAGCCCTTAGAACACTGGGGCTCTGGGCTTCTCTAGCCACCTAATCTTCTGCTCATCCTCTCGCGCACTCTAAAGAGAGCTCAGGTGAGAAATTGCAAACGTTGAGCAATTGCTCAGAGATGAAAAGTGCCAGCACTGAAAGCTGTTGCTAGCCAGCACCCTTCCTTGGAAGCGCTTTTGTAGCCCTTAGAACACTGGGGCTCTGGGCTTCTCTAGCCACCTAATCTTCTGCTCATCCTCTCGCGCACTCTAAAGAGAGCTCAGGTGAGAAATTGCAAACGTCCAGCAATTGCTCAGAGATGAAAAGTGCCAGCACTGAAAGCTCTTGCTAGCCAGCACCCTTCCTTGGAAGCGCTTTCACAGGCGCAGCAACACTGGGGCTTTGCGCTTCTCTACCCACCAAACGTCACGGTCCTTCTCTTTACGTCTCGTAGACACGAGCTGAGAAATTGCAAACGTCGAGCAATTGCTCAGAGATGAAAAGTGCCAGCACTGAAAGCTGTTGCTAGCCAGCACCCTTCCTTGGAAGCGCTTTTGTAGGCCTAAGAACACTGGGGCTCTGGGCTTCTTTAGCCACCTCATCTTCTGCTCATCCTCTCGCGCACTCTGAAGAGAGCTCAGGTGAGAAATTGCAAACGTCGAGCAATTGCTCAGAGATGAAAAGTGCCAGCACTGAAAGCTGTTGCTAGCCAGCACCCTTCCTTGGAAGCGCTTTTGTAGGCCTAAGAACACTGGGGCTTTGCGCTTCTCTACCCACCAAACGTCACGGTCACTATCTCTCCGTCTCGTAGACACGAGCTATGAAATTGCAAACGTCGAGCAATTGCTCAGAGATGAAAAGTGCCAGCACTGAAAGCTGTTGCTAGCCAGCACCCTTCCTTGGAAGCGCTTTTGTAGGCCTAAGAACACTGGGGCTCTGGGCTTCTCTAGCCACCTCATCTTCTGCTCATCCTCTCGCGCACTCTAAAGAGAGCTCAGGTGAGAAATTGCAAACGTCCAGCAATTGCTCAGAGATGAAAAGTGCCAGCACTGAAAGCTGTTGCTAGCCAGCCCCCTTCCTTGGAAGCGCTTTTGTAGGCCTAAGAACACTGGGGCTCTGGGCTTCTCTAGCCACCTCATCTTCTGCTCATCCTCTCGCGCACTCTAAAGAGAGCTCAGGTGAGAAATTGCAAACGTCCAGCAATTGCTCAGAGATGAAAAGTGCCAGCACTGAAAGCTGTTGCTAGCCAGCACCCTTCCTTGGAAGCGCTTTTGTAGGCCTAAGAACACTGGGGCTCTGGGCTTCTCTAGCCACCTCATCTTCTGCTCATCCTCTCGCGCACTCTAAAGAGAGCTCAGGTGAGAAATTGCAAACGTCGAGCAATTGCTCAGAGATGAAAAGTGCCAGCACTGAAAGCTGTTGCTAGCCAGCACCCTTCCTTGGAAGCGCTTTCACAGGCGCAGTAACACTGGGGCTTTGCGCTTCTCTAGCCACCAAACGTCACGGTCCTTCTCTTTCCGTCTCGTAGACACGAGCTGAGAAATTGCAAACGTCGAGCAATTGCTCAGAGATGAAAAGTGCCAGCACTGAAAGCTGTTGCTAGCCAGCACCCTTCCTTGGAAGCGCTTTTGTAGGCCTAAGAACACTGGGACTCTGGGCTTCTCTAGCCACCTCATCTTCTGCTCATCCTCTCGCGCACTCTAAAGAGAGCTCAGGTGAGAAATTGCAAACGTCGAGCAATTGCTCAGAGATGAAAAGTGCCAGCACTGAAAGCTCTTGCTAGCCAGCACCCTTCCTTGGAAGTGCTTTTGCAGCCCTAAGAACACTGGGGCTCTGGGCTTCTTTAGCCACCTCATCTTCTGCTCATCCTCTCGCGCACTCTGAAGAGAGCTCAGGGGAGAAATTGCAAACGTCGAGCAATTGCTCAGAGAAGAAAAGTGCCAGCACTGAAAGCTGTTGCTAGCCAGCACCCTTCCTTGGAAGCGCTTTCACAGGCGCTGTAACACTGGGGCTTTGCGCTTCTCTACCCACCAAACGTCACGGTCACTATCTCTCCGTCTCGTAGACACGAGCTGAGAAATTGCAAACGTCGAGCAATTGTTCAGAGATGAAAAGTGCCAGCACTGGAAGCTGTTGCTAGCCAGCACCCTTCCTTGGAAGCGCTTTTGTAGGCCTAAGAACACTGGGGCTCTGGGCTTCTCTAGCCACCTCATCTTCTGCTCATCCTCTTGCGCGCTCTAAAGAGAGCTCAGGTGAGAAATTGCAAACGTCGAGCAATTGCTCAGAGATGAAAAGTGCCAGCACTGAAAGCTGTTGCTAGCCAGCCCCCTTCCTTGGACGCGCTTTTGTAGGCCTAAGAACACTGGGGCTCTGGGCTTCTCTAGCCACCTCATCTTCTGCTCATCCTCTCGCGCACTCTAAAGAGAGCTCAGGTGAGAAATTGCAAACGTCGAGCAATTGCTCAGAGATGAAAAGTGCCAGCACTGAAAGCTGTTGCTAGCCAGCCCCCTTCCTTGGAAGCGCTTTTGTAGCCCTAAGAACACTGGGGCTCTGGGCTTCTCTAGCCACCTCATCTTCTGCTCATCCTCTCGCGCACTCTAAAGAGAGCTCAGGTGAGAAATTGCAAACGTCGAGCAATTGCTCAGAGATGAAAAGTGCCAGCACTGAAAGCTGTTGCTAACCAGCACCCTTCCTTGGAAGCGCTTTCACAGGCGCAGCAACACTGGGGCTTTGCGCTTCTCTAGCCACCAAACGTCACGGTCCTTCTCTTTCCGTCTCGTAGACACGAGCTGAGAAATTGCAAACGTCGAGCAATTGCTCAGAGATGAAAAGTGCCAGCACTGAAAGCTGTTGCTAGCCAGCACCCTTCCTTGGAAGTGCTTTTGTAGGCCTAAGAACACTGGGGCTCTGGGCTTCTTCAGCCACCTCATCTTCTGCTCATCCTCTCGCGCACTCTGAAGAGAGCTCAGGTGAGAAATTGCAAACGTCCAGCAATTGCTCAGAGATGAAAAGTGCCAGCACTGAAAGCTCTTGCTAGCCAGCACCCTTCCTTGGAAGCGCTTTCACAGGCGCTGTAACACTGGGGCTTTGCGCTTCTCTACCCACCAAACGTCACGGTCACTATCTCTCCGTCTCGTAGACACGAGCTGAGAAATTGCAAACGTCGAGCAATTGCTCAGAGATGAAAAGTGCCAGCACTGGAAGCTGTTGCTAGCCAGCACCCTTCCTTGGAAGCGCTTTTGTAGGCCTAAGAACAGTGGGGCTCTGGGCTTCTCTAGCCACCTAATCTTCTGCTCATCCTCTCGCGCACTCTAAAGAGAGCTCAGGTGAGAAATTGCAAACGTCGAGCAATTGCTCAGAGATGAAAAGTGCCAGCACTGAAAGCTGTTGCTAGCCAGCACCCTTCCTTGGAAGCGCTTTTGTAGCCCTTAGAACACTGGGGCTCTGGGCTTCTCTAGCCACCTCATCTTCTGCTCATCCTCTCGCTCACTCTAAAGAGAGCTCAGGTGAGAAATTGCAAACGTCCAGCAATTGCTCAGAGATGAAAAGTGCCAGCACTGAAAGCTGTTGCTAGCCAGCACCCTTCCTTGGAAGCGCTTTTGTAGCCCTTAGAACACTGGGGCTCTGGGCTTCTCTAGCCACCTCATCTTCTGCTCATCCTCTCGCGCACTCTAAAGAGAGCTCAGGTGAGAAATTGCAAACGTCCAGCAATTGCTCAGAGATGAAAAGTGCCAGCACTGAAAGCTCTTGCTAGCCAGCACCCTTCCTTGGAAGCGCTTTTGTAGGCCTAAGAACACTGGGGCTCTGGGCTTCTCTAGCCACCTCATCTTGTGCTCATCCTCTCGCGCACTCTAAAGAGAGCTCAGGTGAGAAATTGCAAACGTCCAGCAATTGCTCAGAGATGAAAAGTGCCAGCACTGAAAGCTGTTGCTAGCCAGCACCCTTCCTTGGAAGCGCTTTCACAGGCGCAGCAACACTGGGGCTTTGCGCTTCTCTACCCACCAAACGTCACGGTCCTTCTCTTTCCGCCTCGTAGACACGAGCTGAGAAATTGCAAACGTCGAGCAATTGCTCAGAGATGAAAAGTGCCAGCACTGAAAGCTGTTGCTAGCCAGCACCCTTCCTTGGAAGCGCTTTTGTAGGCCTAAGAACACTGGGGCTCTGGGCTTCTCTAGCCACCTCATCTTCTGCTCATCCTCTCGCGCACTCTGAAGAGAGCTCAGGTGAGAAATTGCAAACGTCGAGCAATTGCTCAGAGATGAAAAGTGCCAGCACTGAAAGCTGTTGCTAGCCAGCACCCTTCCTTGGAAGCGCTTTCACAGGCGCAGCAACACTGGGGCTTTGCGCTTCTCTAGCCACCAAACGTCACGGTCACTATCTCTCCGTCTCGTAGACACGAGCTATGAAATTGCAAACGTCGAGCAATTGCTCAGAGATGAAAAGTGCCAGCACTGAAAGCTGTTGCTAGCCAGCACCCTTCCTTGGAAGCGCTTTTGTAGGCCTAAGAACACTGGGGCTCTGGGCTTCTCTAGCCACCTCATCTTCTGCTCATCCTCTCGCGCACTCTAAATGGAGCTCAGGTGAGAAATTGCAAACGTCGAGCAATTGCTCAGAGAGGAAAAGTGCCAGCACTGAAAGCTGTTGCTAGCCAGCACCCTTCCTTGGAAGCGCTTTTGTAGGCCTAAGAACACTGGGGCTCTGGGCTTCTCTAGCCACCTCATCTTCTGCTCATCCTCTCGCGCACTCTAAAGAGAGCTCAGGGGAGAAATTGCAAACGTCGAGCAATTGCTCAGAGATGAAAAGTGCCAGCACTGAAAGCTCTTGCTAGCCAGCACCCTTCCTTGGAAGCGCTTTCACAGGCGCAGTAACACTGGGGCTTTGCGCTTCTCTACCCACCAAACGTCACGGCCCTTCTCTTTCCGTCTCGTAGACACGAGCTGAGAAATTGCAAACGTCGAGCAATTGCTCAGAGATGAAAAGTGCCAGCACTGAAAGCTGTTGCTAGCCAGCACCCTTCCTTGGAAGCGCTTTTGTAGGCCTAAGAACACTGGGGCTCTGGGCTTCTCTAGCCACCTCATCTTCTGCTCATCCTCTCGCGCACTCTAAAGAGAGCTCAGGTGAGAAATTGCAAACGTCGAGCAATTGCTCAGAGATGAAAAGTGCCAGCACTGAAAGCTGTTGCTAGCCAGCACCCTTCCTTCGAAGTGCTTTTGCAGCCCTAAGAACACTGGGGCTCTGGGCTTCTTTAGCCACCTCATCTTCTGCTCATCCTCTCGCGCACTCTGAAGAGAGCTCAGGGGAGAAATTGCAAACGTCGAGCAATTGCTCAGAGATGAAAAGTGCCAGCACTGAAAGCTGTTGCTAGCCAGCACCCTTCCTTGGAAGCGCTTTCACAGGCGCTGTAACACTGGGGCTTTGCGCTTCTCTACCCACCAAACGTCACGGTCACTATCTCTCCGTCTCGTAGACACGAGCTGAGAAATTGCAAACGTCGAGCAATTGTTCAGAGATGAAAAGTGCCAGCACTGGAAGCTGTTGCTAGCCAACACCCTTCCTTGGAAGCGCTTTTGTAGGCCTAAGAACACTGGGGCTCTGGGCTTCTCTAGCCACCTCATCTTCTGCTCATCCTCTCGCGCACTCTAAAGAGAGCTCAGGTGAGAAATTGCAAACGTCCAGCAATTGCTCAGAGATGAAAAGTGCCAGCACTGAAAGCTGTTGCTAGCCAGCACCCTTCCTTGGAAGCGCTTTTGTAGGCCTAAGAACACTGGGGCTCTGGGCTTCTCTAGCCACCTCATCTTCTGCTCATCCTCTCGCGCACTCTAAAGAGAGCTCAGGTGAGAAATTGCAAACGTCGAGCAATTGCTCAGAGAAGAAAAGTGCCAGCACTGAAAGCTGTTGCTAGCCAGCACCCTTCCTTGGAAGCGCTTTCACAGGCGCTGTAACACTGGGGCTTTGCGCTTCTCTACCCACCAAACGTCACGGTCACTATCTCTCCATCTCGTAGACACGAGCTGAGAAATTGCAAACGTCGAGCAATTGCTCAGAGATGAAAAGTGCCAGCACTGGAAGCTGTTGCTAGCCAGCACCCTTCCTTGGAAGCGCTTTTGTAGGCCTAAGAACACTGGGGCTCTGGGCTTCTCTAGCCACCTCATCTTCTGCTCATCCTCTCGCGCACTCTAAAGAGAGCTCAGGTGAGAAATTGCAAACGTCCAGCAATTGCTCAGAGATGAAAAGTGCCAGCACTGGAAGCTGTTGCTAGCCAGCCCCCTTCCTTGGAAGCGCTTTTGTAGCCCTTAGAACACTGGGGCTCTGGGCTTCTCTAGCCACCTCATCTTCTGCTCATCCTCTCGCACACTCTAAAGAGAGCTCAGGTGAGAAATTGCAAACGTCGAACAATTGCTCAAAGAGGAAAAGTGCCAGCACTGAAAGCTGTTGCTAGCCAGCACCCTTCCTTGGAAGCGCTTTCACAGGCGCAGTAACACTGGGGCTTTGCGCTTCTCTAGCCACCAAACGTCACGGTCCTTCTCTTTCCGTCTCGTAGACACGAGCTGAGAAATTGCAAACGTCGAGCAATTGCTCAGAGATGAAAAGTGCCAGCACTGAAAGCTGTTGCTAGCCAGCACCCTTCCTTGGAAGCGCTTTTGTAGGCCTAAGAACACTGGGGCTCTGGGCTTCTCTAGCCACCTCATCTTCTGCTCATCCTCTCGCGCACTCTAAAGAGAGCTCAGGTGAGAAATTGCAAACGTCGAGCAATTGCTCAGAGATGAAAAGTGCCAGCACTGAAAGCTGTTGCTAACCAGCACCCTTCCTTGGAAGCGCTTTCACAGGCGCAGCAACACTGGGGCTTTGCGCTTCTCTAGCCACCAAACGTCACGGTCATTCTCTTTCCGTCTCGTAGACACGAGCTGAGAAATTGCAAACGTCGAGCAATTGCTCAGAGATGAAAAGTGCCAGCACTGAAAGCTGTTGCTAGCCAGCACCCTTCCTTGGAAGTGCTTTTGTAGCCCTAAGAACACTGGGGCTCTGGGCTTCTTTAGCCACCTCATCTTCTGCTCATCCTCTCGCGCACTCTGAAGAGAGCTCAGGTGAGAAATTGCAAACGTCGAGCAATTGCTCAGAGATGAAAAGTGCCAGCACTGAAAGCTCTTGCTAGCCAGCACCCTTCCTTGGAAGCGCTTTCACAGGCGCTGTAACACTGGGGCTTTGCGCTTCTCTACCCACCAAACGTCACGGTCACTATCTCTCCGTCTCGTAGACACGAGCTGAGAAATTGCAAACGTCGAGCAATTGCTCAGAGGAAAAGTGCCAGCACTGGAAGCTGTTGCTAGCCAGCACCCTTCCTTGGAAGCGCTTTTGTAGGCCTAAGAACACTGGGGCTCTGGGCTTCTCTAGCCACCTCATCTTCTGCTCATCCTCTCGCGCACTCTAAAGAGAGCTCAGGTGAGAAATTGCAAACGTCGAGCAATTGCTCAGAGATGAAAAGTGCCAGCACTGAAAGCTGTTGCTAGCCAGCACCCTTCCTTGGAAGCGCTTTTGTAGCCCTTAGAACACTGGGGCTCTGGGCTTCTCTAGCCACCTCATCTTCTGCTCATGCTCTCGCGCACTCTAAAGAGAGCTCAGGTGAGAAATTGCAAACGTCGAGCAATTGCTCAGAGATGAAAAGTGCCAGCACTGAAAGCTCTTGCTAGCCAGCACCGTTCCTTGGAAGCGCTTTTGTAGGCCTAAGAACAGTGGGGCTCTGGGCTTCTCTAGCCACCTCATCTTCTGCTCATCCTCTCGCGCACTCTAAAGAGAGCTCAGGTGAGAAATTGCAAACGTCGAGCAATTGCTCAGAGATGAAAAGTGCCAGCACTGAAAGCTGTTGCTAGCCAGCACCCTTCCTTGGAAGCGCTTTCACAGGCGCAGCAACACTGGGGCTTTGCGCTTCTCTACCCACCAAACGTCACGGTCCTTCTCTTTCCGTCTCGTAGACACGAGCTGAGAAATTGCAAACGTCGAGCAATTGCTCCGAGATGAAAAGTGCCAGCACTGAAAGCTGTTGCTAGCCAGCACCCTTCCTTGGAAGCGCTTTTGTAGGCCTAAGAACACTGGGGCTCTGGGCTTCTTTAGCCACCTCATCTTCTGCTCATCCTCTCGCGCACTCTGAAGAGAGCTCAGGTGAGAAATTGCAAACGTCGAGCAATTGCTCAGAGATGAAAAGTGCCAGCACTGAAAGCTGTTGCTAGCCAGCACCCTTCCTTGGAAGCGCTTTCACAGGCGCAGCAACACTGGGGCTTTGCGCTTCTCTAGCCACCAAACGTCACGGTCACTATCTCTCCGTCTCGTAGACACGAGCTATGAAATTGCAAACGTCGATCAATTGCTCAGAGATGAAAAGTGCCAGCACTGAAAGCTGTTGCTAGCCAGCCTCCTTCCTTGGAAGCGCTTTTGTAGGCCTAAGAACACTGGGGCTCTGGGCTTCTCTAGCCACCTCATCTTCTGCTCATCCTCTCGCGCACTCTAAAGAGAGCTCAGGTGAGAAATTGCAAACGTCGAGCAATTGCTCAGAGATGAAAAGTGCCAGCACTGAAAGCTCTTGCTAGCCAGCACCCTTCCTTGGAAGCGCTTTTGTAGGCCTAAGAACAGTGGGGCTCTGGGCTTCTCTAGCCACCTCATCTTCTGCTCATCCTCTCGCGCACTCTAAAGAGAGCTCAGGTGAGAAATTGCAAACGTCCAGCAATTGCTCAGAGATGAAAAGTGCCAGCACTGAAAGCTGTTGCTAGCCAGCACCCTTCCTTGGAAGCGCTTTCACAGGCGCAGTAACACTGGGGCTTTGCGCTTCTCTACCCACCAAACGTCACGGTCCTTCTCTTTCCATCTCGTAGACACGAGCTGAGAAATTGCAAACGTCGAGCAATTGCTCAGAGATGAAAAGTGCCAGCACTGGAAGCTGTTGCTAGCCAGCACCCTTCCTTGGAAGCGCTTTTGTAGGCCTAAGAACACTGGGGCTCTGGGCTTCTCTAGCCACCTCATCTTCTGCTCATCCTCTCGCGCACTCTAAAGAGAGCTCAGGTGAGAAATTGCAAACGTCCAGCAATTGCTCAGAGATGAAAAGTGCCAGCACTGGAAGCTGTTGCTAGCCAGCACCCTTCCTTGGAAGCGCTTTTGTAGGCCTAAGAACACTGGGGCTCTGGGCTTCTCTAGCCACCTCATCTTCTGCTCATCCTCTCGCACACTCTAAAGAGAGCTCAGGTGAGAAATTGCAAACGTCGAGCAATTGCTCAGAGATGAAAAGTGCCAGCACTGAAAGCTGTTGCTAGCCAACACCCTTCCTTGGAAGCGCTTTCACAGGCGCAGTAACACTGGGGCTTTGCGCTTCTCTAGCCACCAAACGTCACGGTCCTTCTCTTTCCGTCTCGTAGACACAAGCTGAGAAATTGCAAACGTCGAGCAATTGCTCAGAGATGAAAAGTGCCAGCACTGAAAGCTGTTGCTAGCCAGCACCCTTCCTTGGAAGCGCTTTTGTAGGCCTAAGAACACTGGGGCTCTGGGCTTCTCTAGCCACCTCATCTTCTGCTCATCCTCTCGCGCACTCTAAAGAGAGCTCAGGTGAGAAATTGCAAACGTCGAGCAATTGCTCAGAGATGAAAAGTGCCAGCACTGAAAGCTGTTGCTAGCCAGCACCCTTCCTTGGAAGCGCTTTCACAGGCGCAGCAACACTGGGGCTTTGCGCTTCTCTACCCACCAAACGTCACGGTCATTCTCTTTACGTCTCGTAGACACGAGCTGAGAAATTGCAAACGTCGAGCAATTGCTCAGAGATGAAAAGTGCCAGCACTGAAAGCTGTTGCTAGCCAGCACCCTTCCTTGGAAGTGCTTTTGTAGGCCTAAGAACACTGGGGCTCTGGGCTTCTCTAGCCACCTCATCTTCTGCTCATCCTCTCGCGCACTCTAAAGAGAGCTCAGGTGAGAAATTGCAAACGTCGAGCAATTGCTCAGAGATGAAAAGTGCCAGCACTGAAAGCTGTTGCTAGCCAGCACCCTTCCTTGGAAGCACTTTTGTAGGCCTAAGAACACTGGGGCTCTGGGCTTCTCTAGCCACCTCATCTTCTGCTCATCCTCTCGCGCACTCTGAAGAGAGCTCAGGGGAGAAATTGCAAACGTCGAGCAATTGCTCAGAGATGAAAAGTGCCAGCACTGAAAGCTCTTGCTAGCCAGCACCCTTCCTTGGAAGCGCTTTCACAGGCGCTGTAACACTGGGGCTTTGCGCTTCTCTACCCACCAAACGTCACGGTCACTATCTCTCCGTCTCGTAGACACGAGCTGAGAAATTGCAAACGTCGAGCAATTGCTCAGAGATGAAAAGTGCCAGCACTGAAAGCTGTTGCTAGCCAGCACCCTTCCTTGGAAGCGCTTTCACAGGCGCAGCAATACTGGGGCTTTGCGCTTCTCTAGCCACCAAACGTCACGGTCCTTCTCTTTCCGTCTCGTAGACACGAGCTGAGAAATTGCAAACGTCGAGCAATTGCTCAGAGATGAAAAGTGCCAGCACTGAAAGCTGTTGCTAGCCAGCACCCTTCCTTGGAAGTGCTTTTGTAGGCCTAAGAACACTGGGGCTCTGGGCTTCTCTAGCCACCTCATCTTCTGCTCATCCTCTCGCGCACTCTAAAGAGAGCTCAGGTGAGAAATTGCAAACGTCGAGCAATTGCTCAGAGATGAAAAGTGCCAGCACTGAAAGCTGTTGCTAGCCAGCACCCTTCCTTGGAAGCGCTTTTGTAGGCCTAAGAACACTGGGGCTCTGGGCTTCTCTAGCCACCTCATCTTCTGCTCATCCTCTCGCGCACTCTAAAGAGAGCTCAGGTGAGAAATTGCAAACGTCGAGCAATTGCTCAGAGATGAAAAGTGCCAGCACTGAAAGCTCTTGCTAGCCAGCACCCTTCCTTGGAAGCGCTTTCACAGGCGCTGTAACACTGGGGCTTTGCGCTTCTCTACCCACCAAACGTCACGGTCACTATCTCTCCGTCTCGTAGACACGAGCTGAGAAATTGCAAATGTCGAGCAATTGCTCAGAGATGAAAAGTGCCAGCACTGAAAGCTGTTGCTAGCCAGCACCCTTCCTTGGAAGCGCTTTTGTAGGCCTAAGCACACTGGGGCTCTGGGCTTCTCTAGCCACCTCATCTTCTGCTCATCCTCTCGCGCACTCTAAAGAGAGCTCAGGTGAGAAATTGCAAACGTCGAGCAATTGCTCAGAGATGAAAAGTGCCAGCACTGAAAGCTGTTGCTAGCCAGCACCCTTCCTTGGAAGCGCTTTTGTAGGCCTAAGAACACTGGGGCTCTGGGCTTCTCTAGCCACCTCATCTTCTGCTCATCCTCTCGCGCACTCTAAAGAGAGCTCAGGTGAGAAATTGCAAACGTCCAGCAATTGCTCAGAGATGAAAAGTGCCAGCACTGAAAGCTCTTGCTAGCCAGCACCCTTCCTTGGAAGCGCTTTCACAGGCGCAGCAATACTGGGGCTTTGCGCTTCTCTAGCCACCAAACGTCACGGTCCTTCTCTTTCCGTCTCGTAGACACGAGCTGAGAAATTGCAAACGTCGAGCAATTGCTCAGAGATGAAAAGTGCCAGCACTGAAAGCTGTTGCTAGCCAGCACCCTTCCTTGGAAGCGCTTTTGTAGGCCTAAGAACACTGGGGCTCTGGGCTTCTCTAGCCACCTCATCTTCTGCTCATCCTCTCGCGCACTCTAAAGAGAGCTCAGGTGAGAAATTGCAAACGTCGAGCAATTGCTCCGAGATGAAAAGTGCCAGCACTGAAAGCTGTTGCTAGCCAGCACCCTTCCTTGGAAGTGCTTTTGCAGCCCTAAGAACACTGGGGCTCTGGGCTTCTTTAGCCACCTCATCTTCTGCTCATCCTCTCGCGCACTCTGAAGACAGCTCAGGGGAGAAATTGCAAACGTCGAGCAATTGCTCAGAGATGAAAAGTGCCAGCACTGAAAGCTCTTGCTAGCCAGCACCCTTCCTTGGAAGCGCTTTCACAGGCGCTGTAACACTGGGGCTTTGCGCTTCTCTACCCACCAAACGTCACGGTCACTATCTCTCCGTCTCGTAGACACGAGCTGAGAAATTGCAAACGTCGAGCAATTGCTCAGAGATGAAAAGTGCCAGCACTGAAAGCTGTTGCTAGCCAGCACCCTTCCTTGGAAGCGCTTTCACAGGCGCAGCAATACTGGGGCTTTGCGCTTCTCTAGCCACCAAACGTCACGGTCCTTCTCTTTCCGTCTCGTAGACACGAGCTGAGAAATTGCAAACGTCGAGCAATTGCTCAGAGATGAAAAGTGCCAGCACTGAAAGCTGTTGCTAGCCAGCACCCTTCCTTGAAAGTGCTTTTGTAGGCCTAAGAACACTGGGGCTCTGGGCTTCTCTAGCCACCTCATCTTCTGCTCATCCTCTCGCGCACTCTAAAGAGAGCTCAGGTGAGAAATTGCAAACGTCGAGCAATTGCTCAGAGATGAAAAGTGCCAGCACTGAAAGCTGTTGCTAGCCAGCACCCTTCCTTGGAAGCGCTTTTGTAGGCCTAAGAACACTGGGGCTCTGGGCTTCTCTAGCCACCTCATCTTCTGCTCATCCTCTCGCGCACTCTAAAGAGAGCTCAGGTGAGAAATTGCAAACGTCGAGCAATTGCTCAGAGATGAAAAGTGCCAGCACTGAAAGCTCTTGCTAGCCAGCACCCTTCCTTGGAAGCGCTTTCACAGGCGCAGTAACACTGGGGCTTTGCGCTTCTCTACCCACCAAACGTCACGGTCACTATCTCTCCGTCTCGTAGACACGAGCTATGAAATTGCAAACGTCGAGCAATTGCTCAGAGATGAAAAGTGCCAGCACTGAAAGCTGTTGCTAGCCAGCACCCTTCCTTGGAAGCGCTTTTGTAGGCCTAAGAAGACTGGGGCTCTGGGCTTCTCTAGCCACCTCATCTTCTGCTCATCCTCTCGCGCACTCTAAATGGAGCTCAGGTGAGAAATTGCAAACGTCGAGCAATTGCTCAGAGAGGAAAAGTGCCAGCACTGAAAGCTGTTGCTAGCCAGCACCCTTCCTTGGAAGCGCTTTTGTAGGCCTAAGAACACTGGGGCTCTGGGCTTCTCTAGCCACCTCATCTTCTGCTCATCCTCTCGCGCACTCTAAAGAGAGCTCAGGGGAGAAATTGCAAACGTCGAGCAATTGCTCAGAGATGAAAAGTGCCAGCACTGAAAGCTGTTGCTAGCCAGCACCCTTCCTTGGAAGCGCTTTCACAGGCGCAGTAACACTGGGGCTTTGCGCTTCTCTACCCACCAAACGTCACGGCCCTTCTCTTTCCGTCTCGTAGACACGAGCTGAGAAATTGCAAACGTCGAGCAATTGCTCAGAGATGAAAAGTGCCAGCACTGAAAGCTGTTGCTAGCCAGCACCCTTCCTTGGAAGCGCTTTTGTAGGCCTAAGAACACTGGGGCTCTGGGCTTCTCTAGCCACCTCATCTTCTGCTCATCCTCTCGCGCACTCTAAAGAGAGCTCAGGGGAGAAATTGCAAACGTCGAGCAATTGCTCAGAGATGAAAAGTGCCAGCACTGAAAGCTGTTGCTAACCAGCACCCTTCCTTGGAAGCGCTTTCACAGGCGCAGCAACACTGGGGCTTTGCGCTTCTCTAGCCACCAAACGTCACGGTCATTCTCTTTCCGTCTCGTAGACACGAGCTGAGAAATTGCAAACGTCGAGCAATTGCTCAGAGATGAAAAGTGCCAGCACTGAAAGCTGTTGCTAGCCAGCACCCTTCCTTGGAAGTGCTTTTGTAGCCCTAAGAACACTGGGGCTCTGGGCTTCTTTAGCCACCTCATCTTCTGCTCATCCTCTCGCGCACTCTGAAGAGAGCTCAGGTGAGAAATTGCAAACGTCGAGCAATTGCTCAGAGATGAAAAGTGCCAGCACTGAAAGCTGTTGCTAGCCAGCACCCTTCCTTGGAAGCGCTTTCACAGGCGCTGTAACACTGGGGCTTTGCGCTTCTCTACCCACGAAACGTCACGGTCACTATCTCTCCGTCTCGTAGACACGAGCTGAGAAATTGCAAACGTCGAGCAATTGCTCAGAGGAAAAGTGCCAGCACTGGAAGCTGTTGCTAGCCAGCACCCTTCCTTGGAAGCGCTTTTGTAGGCCTAAGAACAGTGGGGCTCTGGGCTTCTCTAGCCACCTCATCTTCTGCTCATCCTCTCGCGCACTCTAAAGAGAGCTCAGGGGAGAAATTGCAAACGTCGAGCAATTGCTCAGAGATGAAAAGTGCCAGCACTGGAAGCTGTTGCTAGCCAGCACCCTTCCTTGGAAGCGCTTTTGTAGCCCTTAGAACACTGGGGCTCTGGGCTTCTCTAGCCACCTCATCTTCTGCTCATCCTCTCGCGCACTCTAAAGAGAGCTCAGGTGAGAAATTGCAAACGTCGAGCAATTGCTCAGAGATGAAAAGTGCCAGCACTGAAAGCTCTTGCTAGCCAGCACCGTTCCTTGGAAGCGCTTTTGTAGGCCTAAGAACACTGGGGCTCTGGGCTTCTCTAGCCACCTCATCTTCTGCTCATCCTCTCGCGCACTCTAAAGAGAGCTCAGGTGAGAAATTGCAAACGTCCAGCAATTGCTCAGAGATGAAAAGTGCCAGCACTGAAAGCTGTTGCTAGCCAGCACCCTTCCTTGGAAGCGCTTTCACAGGCGCAGCAACACTGGGGCTTTGCGCTTCTCTACCCACCAAACGTCACGGTCCTTCTCTTTCCGTCTCGTAGACACGAGCTGAGAAATTGCAAACGTCGAGCAATTGCTCCGAGATGAAAAGTGCCAGCACTGAAAGCTGTTGCTAGCCAGCACCCTTCCTTGGAAGCGCTTTTGTAGGCCTAAGAACACTGGGGCTCTGGGCTTCTTTAGCCACCTCATCTTCTGCTCATCCTCTCGCGCACTCTGAAGAGAGCTCAGGTGAGAAATTGCAAACGTCGAGCAATTGCTCAGAGATGAAAAGTGCCAGCACTGAAAGCTGTTGCTAGCCAGCACCCTTCCTTGGAAGCGCTTTCACAGGCGCAGCAACACTGGGGCTTTGCGCTTCTCTAGCCACCAAACGTCACGGTCACTATCTCTCCGTCTCGTAGACACGAGCTATGAAATTGCAAACGTCGATCAATTGCTCAGAGATGAAAAGTGCCAGCACTGAAAGCTGTTGCTAGCCAGCATCCTTCCTTGGAAGCGCTTTTGTAGGCCTAAGAACACTGGGGCTCTGGGCTTCTCTAGCCACCTCATCTTCTGCTCATCCTCTCGCGCACTCTAAAGAGAGCTCAGGTGAGAAATTGCAAACGTCGAGCAATTGCTCAGAGATGAAAAGTGCCAGCACTGAAAGCTCTTGCTAGCCAGCACCCTTCCTTGGAAGCGCTTTCACAGGCGCTGTAACACTGGGGCTTTGCGCTTCTCTACCCACCAAACGTCACGGTCACTATCTCTCCGTCTCGTAGACACGAGCTGAGAAATTGCAAACGTCGATCAATTGCTCAGAGATGAAAAGTGCCAGCACTGAAAGCTGTTGCTAGCCAGCACCCTTCCTTGGAAGCGCTTTTGTAGGCCTAAGAAGACTGGGGCTCTGGGCTTCTCTAGCCACCTCATCTTCTGCTCATCCTCTCGCGCACTCTAAAGAGAGCTCAGGTGAGAAATTGCAAACGTCGAGCAATTGCTCAGAGAGGAAAAGTGCCAGCACTGAAAGCTGTTGCTAGCCAGCACCCTTCCTTGGAAGCGCTTTTGTAGGCCTAAGAACACTGGGGCTCTGGGCTTCTCTAGCCACCTCATCTTCTGCTCATCCTCTCGCGCACTCTAAAGAGAGCTCAGGGGAGAAATTGCAAACGTCGAGCAATTGCTCAGAGATGAAAAGTGCCAGCACTGAAAGCTGTTGCTAGCCAGCACCCTTCCTTGGAAGCGCTTTCACAGGCGCAGTAACACTGGGGCTTTGCGCTTCTCTACCCACCAAACGTCACGGCCCTTCTCTTTCCGTCTCGTAGACACGAGCTGAGAAATTGCAAACGTCGATCAATTGCTCAGAGATGAAAAGTGCCAGCACTGAAAGCTGTTGCTAGCCAGCACCCTTCCTTGGAAGCGCTTTTGTAGGCCTAAGAACACTGGGGCTCTGGGCTTCTCTAGCCACCTCATCTTCTGCTCATCCTCTCGCGCACTCTAAAGAGAGCTCAGGGGAGAAATTGCAAACGTCGAGCAATTGCTCAGAGATGAAAAGTGCCAGCACTGAAAGCTGTTGCTAGCCAGCACCCTTCCTTGGAAGCGCTTTCACAGGCGCTGTAACACTGGGGCTTTGCGCTTCTCTAGCCACCAAACGTCACGGTCACTATCTCTCCGTCTCGTAGACACGAGCTGAGAAATTGCAAACGTCGAGCAATTGTTCAGAGATGAAAAGTGCCAGCACTGGAAGCTGTTGCTAGCCAGCACCCTTCCTTGGAAGCGCTTTTGTAGGCCTAAGAACACTGGGGCTCTGGGCTTCTCTAGCCACCTCATCTTCTGCTCATCCTCTCGCGCACTCTAAAGAGAGCTCAGGGGAGAAATTGCAAACGTCCAGCAATTGCTCAGAGATGAAAAGTGCCAGCACTGAAAGCTGTTGCTAGCCAGCACCCTTCCTTGGAAGCGCTTTTGTAGGCCTAAGAACACTGGGGCTCTGGGCTTCTCTAGCCACCTCATCTTCTGCTCATCCTCTCGCGCACTCTAAAGAGAGCTCAGGTGAGAAATTGCAAACGTCGAGCAATTGCTCAGAGAAGAAAAGTGCCAGCACTGAAAGCTGTTGCTAGCCAGCACCCTTCCTTGGAAGCGCTTTCACAGGCGCTGTAACACTGGGGCTTTGCGCTTCTCTACCCACCAAACGTCACGGTCACTATCTCTCCGTCTCGTAGACACGAGCTGAGAAATTGCAAACGTCGAGCAATTGCTCAGAGATGAAAAGTGCCAGCACTGGAAGCTGTTGCTAGCCAGCACCCTTCCTTGGAAGCGCTTTTGTAGGCCTAAGAACACTGGGGCTCTGGGCTTCTCTAGCCACCTCATCTTCTGCTCATCCTCTCGCGCACTCTAAAGAGAGCTCAGGTGAGAAATTGCAAACGTCGAGCAATTGCTCAGAGATGAAAAGTGCCAGCACTGAAAGCTGTTGCTAGCAGGCCCCCTTCCTTGGAAGCGCTTTTGTAGGCCTAAGAACACTGGGGCTCTGGGCTTCTCTAGCCACCTCATCTTCTGCTCATCCTCTCGCGCACTCTAAAGAGAGCTCAGGTGAGAAATTGCAAACGTTGAGCAATTGCTCAGAGATGAAAAGTGCCAGCACTGGAAGCTGTTGCTAGCCAGCCCCCTTCCTTGGAAGCGCTTTTGTAGCCCTTAGAACACTGGGGCTCTGGGCTTCTCTAGCCACCTCATCTTCTGCTCATCCTCTCGCACACTCTAAAGAGAGCTCAGGTGAGAAATTGCAAACGTCGAGCAATTGCTCAGAGAGGAAAAGTGCCAGCACTGAAAGCTGTTGCTAGCCAGCACCCTTCCTTGGAAGCGCTTTCACAGGCGCAGTAACACTGGGGCTTTGCGCTTCTCTAGCCACCAAACGTCACGGTCCTTCTCTTTCCGTCTCGTAGACACGAGCTGAGAAATTGCAAACGTCGAGCAATTGCTCAGAGATGAAAAGTGCCAGCACTGAAAGCTGTTGCTAGCCAGCACCCTTCCTTGGAAGCGCTTTTGTAGGCCTAAGAACACTGGGGCTCTGGGCTTCTCTAGCCACCTCATCTTCTGCTCATCCTCTCGCGCACTCTAAAGAGAGCTCAGGTGAGAAATTGCAAACGTCGAGCAATTGCTCAGAGATGAAAAGTGCCAGCACTGAAAGCTGTTGCTAACCAGCACCCTTCCTTGGAAGCGCTTTCACAGGCGCAGCAACACTGGGGCTTTGCGCTTCTCTAGCCACCAAACGTCACGGTCATTCTCTTTCCGTCTCGTAGACACGAGCTGAGAAATTGCAAACGTCGAGCAATTGCTCAGAGATGAAAAGTGCCAGCACTGAAAGCTGTTGCTAGCCAGCACCCTTCCTTGGAAGTGCTTTTGTAGCCCTAAGAACACTGGGGCTCTGGGCTTCTTTAGCCACCTCATCTTCTGCTCATCCTCTCGCGCACTCTGAAGAGAGCTCAGGTGAGAAATTGCAAACGTCGAGCAATTGCTCAGAGATGAAAAGTGCCAGCACTGAAAGCTCTTGCTAGCCAGCACCCTTCCTTGGAAGCGCTTTCACAGGCGCTGTAACACTGGGGCTTTGCGCTTCTCTACCCACGAAACGTCACGGTCACTATCTCTCCGTCTCGTAGACACGAGCTGAGAAATTGCAAACGTCGAGCAATTGCTCAGAGGAAAAGTGCCAGCACTGGAAGCTGTTGCTAGCCAGCACCCTTCCTTGGAAGCGCTTTTGTAGGCCTAAGAACACTGGGGCTCTGGGCTTCTCTAGCCACCTAATCTTCTGCTCATCCTCTCGCGCACTCTAAAGAGAGCTCAGGTGAGAAATTGCAAACGTCGAGCAATTGCTCAGAGATGAAAAGTGCCAGCACTGGAAGCTGTTGCTAGCCAGCACCCTTCCTTGGAAGCGCTTTTGTAGCCCTTAGAACACTGGGGCTCTGGGCTTCTCTAGCCACCTCATCTTCTGCTCATCCTCTCGCGCACTCTAAAGAGAGCTCAGGTGAGAAATTGCAAACGTCGAGCAATTGCTCAGAGATGAAAAGTGCCAGCACTGAAAGCTCTTGCTAGCCAGCACCGTTCCTTGGAAGCGCTTTTGTAGGCCTAAGAACACTGGGGCTCTGGGCTTCTCTAGCCACCTCATCTTCTGCTCATCCTCTCGCGCACTCTAAAGAGAGCTCAGGTGAGAAATTGCAAACGTCCAGCAATTGCTCAGAGATGAAAAGTGCCAGCACTGAAAGCTGTTGCTAGCCAGCACCCTTCCTTGGAAGCGCTTTCACAGGCGCAGCAACACTGGGGCTTTGCGCTTCTCTACCCACCAAACGTCACGGTCCTTCTCTTTCCGTCTCGTAGACACGAGCTGAGAAATTGCAAACGTCGAGCAATTGCTCCGAGATGAAAAGTGCCAGCACTGAAAGCTGTTGCTAGCCAGCACCCTTCCTTGGAAGCGCTTTTGTAGGCCTAAGAACACTGGGGCTCTGGGCTTCTTTAGCCACCTCATCTTCTGCTCATCCTCTCGCGCACTCTGAAGAGAGCTCAGGTGAGAAATTGCAAACGTCGAGCAATTGCTCAGAGATGAAAAGTGCCAGCACTGAAAGCTGTTGCTAGCCAGCACCCTTCCTTGGAAGCGCTTTCACAGGCGCAGCAACACTGGGGCTTTGCGCTTCTCTAGCCACCAAACGTCACGGTCACTATCTCTCCGTCTCGTAGACACGAGCTATGAAATTGCAAACGTCGATCAATTGCTCAGAGATGAAAAGTGCCAGCACTGAAAGCTGTTGCTAGCCAGCATCCTTCCTTGGAAGCGCTTTTGTAGGCCTAAGAACACTGGGGCTCTGGGCTTCTCTAGCCACCTCATCTTCTGCTCATCCTCTCGCGCACTCTAAAGAGAGCTCAGGTGAGAAATTGCAAACGTCGAGCAATTGCTCAGAGATGAAAAGTGCCAGCACTGAAAGCTGTTGCTAGCCAGCACCCTTCCTTGGAAGCGCTTTTGTAGGCCTAAGAACACGGGGGCTCTGGGCTTCTTTAGCCACCTCATCTTCTGCTCATCCTCTCGCGCACTCTAAAGAGAGCTCAGGTGAGAAATTGCAAACGTCGAGCAATTGCTCAGAGATGAAAAGTGCCAGCACTGAAAGCTGTTGCTAGCCAGCACCCTTCCTTGGAAGCGCTTTTGTAGGCCTAAGAACACTGGGGCTCTGGGCTTCTCTAGCCACCTCATCTTCTGCTCATCCTCTCGCGCACTCTAAAGAGAGCTCAGGTGAGAAATTGCAAACGTCGAGCAATTGCTCAGAGATGAAAAGTGCCAGCACTGAAAGCTGTTGCTAGCCAGCACCCTTCCTTGGAAGCGCTTTTGCAGCCCTAAGAACACTGGGGCTCTGGGCTTCTTTAGCCACCTCATCTTCTGCTCATCCTCTCGCGCACTCTGAAGAGAGCTCAGGTGAGAAATTGCAAACGTCGAGCAATTGCTCAGAGATGAAAAGTGCCAGCACTGAAAGCTGTTGCTAGCCAGCACCCTTCCTTGGAAGCGCTTTCACAGGCGCTGTAACACTGGGGCTTTGCGCTTCTCTACCCACCAAACGTCACGGTCACTATCTCTCCGTCTCGTAGACACGAGCTGAGAAATTGCAAACGTCGAGCAATTGTTCAGAGATGAAAAGTGCCAGCACTGGAAGCTGTTGCTAGCCAGCACCCTTCCTTGGAAGCGCTTTTGTAGGCCTAAGAACACTGGGGCTCTGGGCTTCTCTAGCCACCTCATCTTCTGCTCATCCTCTCGCGCACTCTAAAGAGAGCTCAGGGGAGAAATTGCAAACGTCGAGCAATTGCTCAGAGATGAAAAGTGCCAGCACTGAAAGCTGTTGCTAGCCAGCACCCTTCCTTGGAAGCGCTTTTGTAGGCCTAAGAACACTGGGGCTCTGGGCTTCTCTAGCCACCTCATCTTCTGCTCATCCTCTCGCGCACTCTAAAGAGAGCTCAGGTGAGAAATTGCAAACGTCCAGCAATTGCTCAGAGATGAAAAGTGCCAGCACTGGAAGCTGTTGCTAGCCAGCCCCCTTCCTTGGAAGCGCTTTTGTAGCCCTTAGAACACTGGGGCTCTGGGCTTCTCTAGCCACCTCATCTTCTGCTCATCCTCTCGCGCACTCTAAAGAGAGCTCAGGTGAGAAATTGCAAACGTCGAGCAATTGCTCAGAGATGAAAAGTGCCAGCACTGAAAGCTGTTGCTAGCCAGCACCCTTCCTTGGAAGCGCTTTCACAGGCGCAGTAACACTGGGGCTTTGCGCTTCTCTAGCCACCAAACGTCACGGTCCTTCTCTTTCCGTCTCGTAGACACGAGCTGAGAAATTGCAAACGTCGAGCAATTGCTCAGAGATGAAAAGTGCCAGCACTGAAAGCTGTTGCTAGCCAGCACCCTTCCTTGGAAGCGCTTTTGTAGGCCTAAGAACACTGGGGCTCTGGGCTTCTTTAGCCACCTCATCTTCTGCTCATCCTCTCGCGCACTCTAAAGAGAGCTCAGGTGAGAAATTGCAAACGTCGAGCAATTGCTCAGAGATGAAAAGTGCCAGCACTGGAAGCTGTTGCTAGCCAGCACCCTTCCTTGGAAGCGCTTTTGTAGGCCTAAGAACACTGGGGCTCTGGGCTTCTCTAGCCACCTCATCTTCTGCTCATCCTCTCGCGCACTCTAAAGAGAGCTCAGGGGAGAAATTGCAAACGTCGAGCAATTGCTCAGAGATGAAAAGTGCCAGCACTGAAAGCTGTTGCTAGCCAGCACCCTTCCTTGGAAGCGCTTTCACAGGCGCTGTAACACTGGGGCTTTGCGCTTCTCTACCCACCAAACGTCACGGTCACTATCTCTCCGTCTCGTAGACACGAGCTGAGAAATTGCAAACGTCGAGCAATTGCTCAGAGATGAAAAGTGCCAGCACTGGAAGCTGTTGCTAGCCAGCACCCTTCCTTGGAAGCGCTTTTGTAGCCCTTAGAACACTGGGGCTCTGGGCTTCTCTAGCCACCTCATCTTCTGCTCATCCTCTCGCGCACTCTAAAGAGAGCTCAGGTGAGAAATTGCAAACGTCGAGCAATTGCTCAGAGATGAAAAGTGCCAGCACTGAAAGCTGTTGCTAGCCAGCACCCTTCCTTGGAAGCGCTTTCACAGGCGCAGTAACACTGGGGCTTTGCGCTTCTCTACCCACCAAACGTCACGGTCCTTCTCTTTCCATCTCGTAGACACGAGCTGAGAAATTGCAAACGTCGAGCAATTGCTCTGAGATGAAAAGTGCCAGCACTGGAAGCTGTTGCTAGCCAGCACCCTTCCTTGGAAGCGCTTTTGTAGGCCTAAGAACACTGGGGCTCTGGGCTTCTCTAGCCACCTCATCTTCTGCTCATCCTCTCGCGCACTCTAAAGAGAGCTCAGGTGAGAAATTGCAAACGTCCAGCAATTGCTCAGAGATGAAAAGTGCCAGCACTGGAAGCTGTTGCTAGCCAGCACCCTTCCTTGGAAGCGCTTTTGTAGGCCTAAGAACACTGGGGCTCTGGGCTTCTCTAGCCACCTCATCTTCTGCTCATCCTCTCGCACACTCTAAAGAGAGCTCAGGTGAGAAATTGCAAACGTCGAGCAATTGCTCAGAGATGAAAAGTGCCAGCACTGAAAGCTGTTGCTAGCCAACACCCTTCCTTGGAAGCGCTTTCACAGGCGCAGTAACACTGGGGCTTTGCGCTTCTCTAGCCACCAAACGTCACGGTCCTTCTCTTTCCGTCTCGTAGACACAAGCTGAGAAATTGCAAACGTCGAGCAATTGCTCAGAGATGAAAAGTGCCAGCACTGAAAGCTGTTGCTAGCCAGCACCCTTCCTTGGAAGCGCTTTTGTAGGCCTAAGAACACTGGGGCTCTGGGCTTCTCTAGCCACCTCATCTTCTGCTCATCCTCTCGCGCACTCTAAAGAGAGCTCAGGTGAGAAATTGCAAACGTCGAGCAATTGCTCAGAGATGAAAAGTGCCAGCACTGAAAGCTGTTGCTAGCCAGCACCCTTCCTTGGAAGCGCTTTCACAGGCGCAGCAACACTGGGGCTTTGCGCTTCTCTAGCCACCAAACGTCACGGTCATTCTCTTTACGTCTCGTAGACACGAGCTGAGAAATTGCAAACGTCGAGCAATTGCTCAGAGATGAAAAGTGCCAGCACTGAAAGCTGTTGCTAGCCAGCACCCTTCCTTGAAAGTGCTTTTGTAGGCCTAAGAAGACTGGGGCTCTGGGCTTCTCTAGCCACCTCATCTTCTGCTCATCCTCTCGCGCACTCTAAAGAGAGCTCAGGTGAGAAATTGCAAACGTCGAGCAATTGCTCAGAGATGAAAAGTGCCAGCACTGAAAGCTGTTGCTAGCCAGCACCCTTCCTTGGAAGCGCTTTTGTAGGCCTAAGAACACTGGGGCTCTGGGCTTCTCTAGCCACCTCATCTTCTGCTCATCCTCTCGCGCACTCTAAAGAGAGCTCAGGTGAGAAATTGCAAACGTCCAGCAATTGCTCAGAGATGAAAAGTGCCAGCACTGAAAGCTCTTGCTAGCCAGCACCCTTCCTTGGAAGCACTTTCACAGGCGCAGCAATACTGGGGCTTTGCGCTTCTCTAGCCACCAAACGTCACGGTCCTTCTCTTTCCGTCTCGTAGACACGAGCTGAGAAATTGCAAACGTCGAGCAATTGCTCAGAGATGAAAAGTGCCAGCACTGAAAGCTGTTGCTAGCCAGCACCCTTCCTTGGAAGTGCTTTTGCAGCCCTAAGAACACTGGGGCTCTGGGCTTCTTTAGCCACCTCATCTTCTGCTCATCCTCTCGCGCACTCTGAAGACAGCTCAGGGGAGAAATTGCAAACGTCGAGCAATTGCTCAGAGATGAAAAGTGCCAGCACTGAAAGCTCTTGCTAGCCAGCACCCTTCCTTGGAAGCGCTTTCACAGGCGCTGTAACACTGGGGCTTTGCGCTTCTCTAGCCACCAAACGTCACGGTCACTATCTCTCCGTCTCGTAGACACGAGCTGAGAAATTGCAAACGTCGAGCAATTGCTCAGAGATGAAAAGTGCCAGCACTGAAAGCTGTTGCTAGCCAGCACCCTTCCTTGGAAGCGCTTTCACAGGCGCAGCAATACTGGGGCTTTGCGCTTCTCTAGCCACCAAACGTCACGGTCCTTCTCTTTCCGTCTCGTAGACACGAGCTGAGAAATTGCAAACGTCGAGCAATTGCTCAGAGATGAAAAGTGCCAGCACTGAAAGCTGTTGCTAGCCAGCACCCTTCCTTGAAAGTGCTTTTGTAGGCCTAAGAAGACTGGGGCTCTGGGCTTCTCTAGCCACCTCATCTTCTGCTCATCCTCTCGCGCACTCTAAAGAGAGCTCAGGTGAGAAATTGCAAACGTCGAGCAATTGCTCAGAGATGAAAAGTGCCAGCACTGAAAGCTGTTGCTAGCCAGCACCCTTCCTTGGAAGCGCTTTTGTAGGCCTAAGAACACTGGGGCTCTGGGCTTCTCTAGCCACCTCATCTTCTGCTCATCCTCTCGCGCACTCTAAAGAGAGCTCAGGGGAGAAATTGCAAACGTCGAGCAATTGCTCAGAGATGAAAAGTGCCAGCACTGAAAGCTGTTGCTAGCCAGCACCCTTCCTTGGAAGCGCTTTCACAGGCGCTGTAACACTGGGGCTTTGCGCTTCTCTACCCACCAAACGTCACGGTCACTATCTCTCCGTCTCGTAGACACGAGCTGAGAAATTGCAAATGTCGAGCAATTGCTCAGAGATGAAAAGTGCCAGCACTGAAAGCTGTTGCTAGCCAGCACCCTTCCTTGGAAGCGCTTTTGTAGGCCTAAGCACACTGGGGCTCTGGGCTTCTCTAGCCACCTCATCTTCTGCTCATCCTCTCGCGCACTCTAAAGAGAGCTCAGGTGAGAAATTGCAAACGTCGAGCAATTGCTCAGAGATGAAAAGTGCCACCACTGAAAGCTGTTGCTAGCCAGCACCCTTCCTTGGAAGCGCTTTTGTAGGCCTAAGAACACTGGGGCTCTGGGCTTCTCTAGCCACCTCATCTTCTGCTCATCCTCTCGCGCACTCTAAAGAGAGCTCAGGTGAGAAATTGCAAACGTCGAGCAATTGCTCAGAGATGAAAAGTGCCAGCACTGAAAGCTGTTGCTAGCCAGCACCCTTCCTTGGAAGCGCTTTCACAGGCGCAGCAACACTGGGGCTTTGCGCTTCTCTAGCCACCAAACGTCACGGTCCTTCTCTTTCCGTCTCGTAGACACGAGCTGAGAAATTGCAAACGTCGAGCAATTGCTCAGAGATGAAAAGTGCCAGCACTGAAAGCTGTTGCTAGCCAGCCCCCTTCCTTGGAAGCGCTTTTGTAGGCCTAAGAACACTGGGGCTCTGGGCTTCTCTAGCCACCTCATCTTCTGCTCATGCTCTCGCGCACTCTAAAGAGAGCTCAGGTGAGAAATTGCAAACGTCGAGCAATTGCTCAGAGATGAAAAGTGCCAGCACTGAAAGCTGTTGCTAGCCAGCACCCTTCCTTGGAAGTGCTTTTGCAGCCCTAAGAACACTGGGGCTCTGGGCTTCTTTAGCCACCTCATCTTCTGCTCATCCTCTCGCGCACTCTGAAGAGAGCTCAGGGGAGAAATTGCAAACGTCGAGCAATTGCTCAGAGATGAAAAGTGCCAGCACTGAAAGCTGTTGCTAGCCAGCCCCCTTCCTTGGAAGCGCTTTTGTAGGCCTAAGAACACTGGGGCTCTGGGCTTCTCTAGCCACCTCATCTTCTGCTCATCCTCTCGCGCACTCTAAAGAGAGCTCAGGTGAGAAATTGCAAACGTCCAGCAATTGCTCAGAGATGAAAAGTGCCAGCACTGAAAGCTGTTGCTAGCCAGCACCCTTCCTTGGAAGCGCTTTCACAGGCGCAGCAACACTGGGGCTTTGCGCTTCTCTAGCCACCAAACGTCACTGTCCTTCTCTTTCCGTCTCGTAGACACGAGCTGAGAAATTGCAAACGTCGAGCAATTGCTCAGAGATGAAAAGTGCCAGCACTGAAAGCTGTTGCTAGCCAGCACCCTTCCTTGGAAGCGCTTTTGTAGGCCTAAGAACAGTGGGGCTCTGGGCTTCTTTAGCCACCTCATCTTCTGCTCATCCTCTCGCGCACTCTGAAGAGAGCTCAGGGGAGAAATTGCAAACGTCCAGCAATTGCTCAGAGATGAAAAGTGCCAGCACTGAAAGCTGTTGCTAGCCAGCACCCTTCCTTGGAAGCGCTTTCACAGGCGCAGCAACACTGGGGCTTTGCGCTTCTCTACCCACCAAACGTCACGGTCACTATCTCTCCGTCTCGTAGACACGAGCTATGAAATTGCAAACGTCGAGCAATTGCTCAGAGATGAAAAGTGCCAGCACTGAAAGCTGTTGCTAGCCAGCACCCTTCCTTGGAAGCGCTTTTGTAGGCCTAAGAACACTGGGGCTCTGGGCTTCTTTAGCCACCTCATCTTCTGCTCATCCTCTCGCGCACTCTGAAGAGAGCTCAGGTGAGAAATTGCAAACGTCGAGCAATTGCTCAGAGATGAAAAGTGCCAGCACTGAAAGCTGTTGCTAGCCAGCACCCTTCCTTGGAAGCGCTTTTGTAGGCCTAAGAACACTGGGGCTCTGGGCTTCTTTAGCCACCTCATCTTCTGCTCATCCTCTCGCGCACTCTAAAGAGAGCTCAGGGGAGAAATTGCAAACGTCGAGCAATTGCTCAGAGATGAAAAGTGCCAGCACTGGAAGCTGTTGCTAGCCAGCACCCTTCCTTGGAAGCGCTTTTGTAGGCCTAAGAACACTGGGGCTCTGGGCTTCTCTAGCCACCTCATCTTCTGCTCATCCTCTCGCGCACTCTAAAGAGAGCTCAGGTGAGAAATTGCAAACGTCGAGCAATTGCTCAGAGATGAAAAGTGCCAGCACTGAAAGCTGTTGCTAGCCAGCACCCTTCCTTGGAAGCGCTTTCACAGGCGCAGCAACACTGGGGCTTTGCGCTTTTCTAGCCACCAAACGTCACGGTCCTTCTCTTTCCGTCTCGTAGACACGAGCTGAGAAATTGCAAACGTCGAGCAATTGCTCAGAGATGAAAAGTGCCAGCACTGAAAGCTCTTGCTAGCCAGCACCCTTCCATGGAAGTGCTTTTGTAGGCCTAAGAACACTGGGGCTCTGGGCTTCTTTAGCCACCTCATCTTTTGCTCATCCTCTCGCGCACTCTGAAGACAGCTCAGGGGAGAAATTGCAAACGTCGAGCAATTGCTCAGAGATGAAAAGTGCCAGCACTGAAAGCTGTTGCTAACCAGCACCCTTCCTTGGAAGCGCTTTCACAGGCGCTGTAACACTGGGGCTTTGCGCTTCTCTACCCACCAAACGTCACGGTAACTATCTCTCCGTCTCGTAGACACGAGCTGAGAAATTGCAAACGTCGAGCAATTGCTCAGAGATGAAAAGTGCCAGCACTGAAAGCTGTTGCTAGCCAGCACCCTTCCTTGGAAGTGCTTTTGTAGGCCTAAGAACACTGGGGCTCTGGGCTTCTCTAGCCACCTCATCTTCTGCTCATCCTCTTGCGCACTCTAAAGAGAGCTCAGGTGAGAAATTGCAAACGTCGAGCAATTGCTCAGAGAGGAAAAGTGCCAGCACTGAAAGCTGTTGCTAGCCAGCACCCTTCCTTGGAAGCGCTTTTGTAGGCCTAAGAACACTGGGGCTCTGGGCTTCTCTAGCCACCTAATCTTCTGCTCATCCTCTCGCGCACTCTAAAGAGAGCTCAGGTGAGAAATTGCAAATGTCGAGCAATTGCTCAGAGATGAAAAGTGCCAGCACTGAAAGCTCTTGCTAGCCAGCACCCTTCCTTGGAAGCGCTTTTGTAGGCCTAAGAACACTGGGGCTCTGGGCTTCTCTAGCCACCTCATCTTCTGCTCATCCTCTCGCGCACTCTAAAGAGAGCTCAGGTGAGAAATTGCAAACGTCGAGCAATTGCTCAGAGATGAAAAGTGCCAGCACTGAAAGCTGTTGCTAGCCAGCACCCTTCCTTGGAAGCGCTTTTGTAGGCCTAAGAACACTGGGGCTCTGGGCTTCTCTAGCCACCTCATCTTCTGCTCATCCTCTCGCGCACTCTAAAGAGAGCTCAGGTGAGAAATTGCAAACGTCGAGCAATTGCTCAGAGATGAAAAGTGCCAGCACTGAAAGCTCTTGCTAGCCAGCACCCTTCCTTGGAAGCGCTTTCACAGGCGCAGTAACACTGGGGCTTTGCGCTTCTCTAGCCACCAAACGTCACGGTCCTTCTCTTTCCGTCTCCTAGACACGAGCTGAGAAATTGCAAACGTCGAGCAATTGCTCAGAGATGAAAAGTGCCAGCACTGAAAGCTGTTGCTAGCCAGCACCCTTCCTTGGAAGCGCTTTTGTAGGCCTAAGAACACTGGGGCTCTGGGCTTCTCTAGCCACCTCATCTTCTGCTCTTCCTCTCGCGCACTCTAAAGAGAGCTCAGGTGAGAAATTGCAAACGTCGAGCAATTGCTCAGAGATGAAAAGTGCCAGCACTGAAAGCTGTTGCTAGCCAGCACCCTTCCTTGGAAGCGCTTTTGTAGCCCTTAGAACACTGGGGCTCTGGGCTTCTCTAGCCACCTCATCTTCTGCTCATCCTCTCGCGCACTCTAAAGAGAGCTCAGGGGAGAAATTGCAAACGTCGAGCAATTGCTCAGAGATGAAAAGTGCCAACACTGAAAGCTGTTGCTAGCCAGCACCCTTCCTTGGAAGCGCTTTCACAGGCGCAGCAACACTGGGGCTTTGCGCTTCTCTAGCCACCAAACGTCACGGTCCTTCTCTTTCCGTCTCGTAGACACGAGCTGAGAAATTGCAAACGTCGAGCAATTGCTCAGAGATGAAAAGTGCCAGCACTGAAAGCTGTTGCTAGCCAGCCCCCTTCCTTGGAAGCGCTTTTGTAGGCCTAAGAACACTGGGGCTCTGGGCTTCTCTAGCCACCTCATCTTCTGCTCATCCTCTCGCGCACTCTAAAGAGAGCTCAGGTGAGAAATTGCAAACGTCGAGCAATTGCTCAGAGATGAAAAGTGCCAGCACTGAAAGCTGTTGCTAGCCAGCACCCTTCCTTGGAAGCGCTTTTGTAGGCCTAAGAACACTGGGGCTCTGGGCTTCTCTAGCCACCTCATCTTCTGCTCATCCTCTCGCGCACTCTAAAGAGAGCTCAGGTGAGAAATTGCAAACGTCGAGCAATTGCTCAGAGAGGAAAAGTGCCAGCACTGAAAGCTGTTGCTAGCCAGCACCCTTCCTTGGAAGCGCTTTCACAGGCGCTGTAACACTGGGGCTTTGCGCTTCTCTACCCACCAAACGTCACGGTCCTTGTCTTTCCGTCTCGTAGACACGAGCTGAGAAATTGCAAACGTCGAGCAATTGCTCAGAGATGAAAAGTGCCAGCACTGAAAGCTGTTGCTAGCCAGCCCCCTTCCTTGGAAGCGCTTTTGTAGGCCTAAGAACACTGGGGCTCTGGGCTTCTCTAGCCACCTCATCTTCTGCTCATCCTCTCGCGCACTCTAAAGAGAGCTCAGGTGAGAAATTGCAAACGTTGAGCAATTGCTCAGAGATGAAAAGTGCCAGCACTGGAAGCTGTTGCTAGCCAGCCCCCTTCCTTGGAAGCGCTTTTGTAGCCCTTAGAACACTGTGGCTCTGGGCTTCTCTAGCCACCTAATCTTCTGCTCATCCTCTCGCGCACTCTAAAGAGAGCTCAGGTGAGAAATTGCAAACGTCGAGCAATTGCTCAGAGATGAAAAGTGCCAGCACTGAAAGCTGTTGCTAGCCAGCACCCTTCCTTGGAAGCGCTTTCACAGGCGCAGTAACACTGGGGCTTTGCGCTTCTCTAGCCACCAAATGTCACGGTCCTTCTCTTTCCGTCTCCTAGACACGAGCTGAGAAATTGCAAACGTCGAGCAATTGCTCAGAGATGAAAATTGCCAGCACTGAAAGCTGTTGCTAGCCAGCACCCTTCCTTGGAAGCGCTTTTGTAGGCCTAAGAACACTGGGGCTCTGGGCTTCTTTAGCCACCTCATCTTCTGCTCATCCTCTCGCGCACTCTAAAGAGAGCTCAGGTGAGAAATTGCAAACGTCGAGCAATTGCTCAGAGATGAAAAGTGCCAGCACTGGAAGCTGTTGCTAGCCAGCACCCTTCCTTGGAAGCGCTTTTGTAGGCCTAAGAACACTGGGGCTCTGGGCTTCTCTAGCCACCTCATCTTCTGCTCATCCTCTCGCGCACTCTAAAGAGAGCTCAGGGGAGAAATTGCAAACGTCCAGCAATTGCTCAGAGATGAAAAGTGCCAGCACTGAAAGCTGTTGCTAGCCAGCACCCTTCCTTGGAAGCGCTTTCACAGGCGCAGCAACACTGGGGCTTTGCGCTTCTCTACCCACCAAACGTCACGGTCCTTCTCTTTCCGTCTCGTAGACACGAGCTGAGAAATTGCAAACGTCGAGCAATTGCTCAGAGATGAAAAGTGCCAGCACTGAAAGCTCTTGCTAGCCAGCACCCTTCCATGGAAGCGCTTTTGTAGGCCTAAGAACACTGGGGCTCTGGGCTTCTTTAGCCACCTCATCTTCTGCTCATCCTCTCGCGCACTCTGAAGAGAGCTCAGGGGAGAAATTGCAAACGTCGAGCAATTGCTCAGAGATGAAAAGTGCCAGCACTGAAAGCTCTTGCTAGCCAGCACCCTTCCTTGGAAGCGCTTTCACAGGCGCAGCAACACTGGGGCTTTGCGCTTGTCTACACACCAAACGTCACGGTAACTATCTCTCCGTCTCGTAGACACGAGCTGAGAAATTGCAAACGTCGATCAATTGCTCAGAGATGAAAAGTGCCAGCACTGGAAGCTCTTGCTAGCCAGCACCCTTCCTTGGAAGCGCTTTCACAGGCGCAGCAACACTGGGGCTTTGCGCTTCTCTAGCCACCAAACGTCACAGTCCTTCTCTTTCCGTCTCGTAGACACGAGCTGAGAAATTGCAAACGTCGAGCAATTGCTCAGAGATGAAAAGTGCCAGCACTGAAAGCTGTTGCTAGCCAGCCCCCTTCCTTGGAAGCGCTTTTGTAGGCCTAAGAACACTGGGGCTCTGGGCTTCTCTAGCCACCTCATCTTCTGCTCATCCTCTCGCGCACTCTAAAGAGAGCTCAGGTGAGAAATTGCAAACGTCGAGCAATTGCTCAGAGATGAAAAGTGCCAGCACTGAAAGCTGTTGCTAGCCAGCACCCTTCCTTGGAAGTGCTTTTGTAGGCCTAAGAAGACTGGGGCTCTGGGCTTCTCTAGCCACCTCATCTTCTGCTCATCCTCTCGCGCACTCTAAAGAGAGCTCAGGGGAGAAATTGCAAACGTCGAGCAATTGCTCAGAGATGAAAAGTGCCAGCACTGAAAGCTGTTGCTAGCCAGCACCCTTCCTTGGAAGCGCTTTCACAGGCGCAGTAACACTGGGGCTTTGCGCTTCTCTAGCCACCAAACGTCACGGTCCTTCTCTTTCCGTCTCCTAGACACGAGCTGAGAAATTGCAAACGTCGAGCAATTGCTCAGAGATGAAAAGTGCCAGCACTGAAAGCTCTTGCTAGCCAGCACCCTTCCTTGGAAGCGCTTTTGTAGGCCTAAGAACACTGGGGCTCTGGGCTTCTCTAGCCACCTCATCTTCTGCTCATCCTCTCGCGCACTCTAAAGAGAGCTCAGGTGAGAAATTGCAAACGTCGAGCAATTGCTCAGAGATGAAAAGTGCCAGCACTGAAAGCTGTTGCTAGCCAGCACCCTTCCTTGGAAGCGCTTTTGTAGCCCTTAGAACACTGGGGCTCTGGGCTTCTCTAGCCACCTCATCTTCTGCTCATCCTCTCGCGCACTCTAAAGAGAGCTCAGGTGAGAAATTGCAAACGTCGAGCAATTGCTCAGAGATGAAAAGTGCCAACACTGAAAGCTGTTGCTAGCCAGCACCCTTCCTTGGAAGCGCTTTCACAGGCGCAGCAACACTGGGGCTTTGCGCTTCTCTAGCCACCAAACGTCACGGTCCTTCTCTTTCCGTCTCCTAGACACGAGCTGAGAAATTGCAAACGTCGAGCAATTGCTCAGAGATGAAAAGTGCCAGCACTGAAAGCTGTTGCTAGCCAGCCCCCTTCCTTGGAAGCGCTTTTGTAGGCCTAAGAACACTGGGGCTCTGGGCTTCTCTAGCCACCTCATCTTCTGCTCATCCTCTCGCGCACTCTAAAGAGAGCTCAGGTGAGAAATTGCAAACGTCGAGCAATTGCTCAGAGATGAAAAGTGCCAGCACTGAAAGCTGTTGCTAGCCAGCACCCTTCCTTGGAAGCGCTTTTGTAGGCCTAAGAACACTGGGGCTCTGGGCTTCTCTAGCCACCTCATCTTCTGCTCATCCTCTCGCGCACTCTAAAGAGAGCTCAGGGGAGAAATTGCAAACGTCGAGCAATTGCTCAGAGAGGAAAAGTGCCAGCACTGAAAGCTGTTGCTAGCCAGCACCCTTCCTTGGAAGCGCTTTCACAGGCGCTGTAACACTGGGGCTTTGCGCTTCTCTACCCACCAAACGTCACGGTCACTATCTCTCCGTCTCGTAGACACGAGCTGAGAAATTGCAAACGTCGAGCAATTGCTCTGAGATGAAAAGTGCCAGCACTGAAAGCTGTTGCTAGCCAGCCCCCTTCCTTGGAAGCGCTTTTGTAGGCCTAAGAACACTGGGGCTCTGGGCTTCTCTAGCCACCTCATCTTCTGCTCATCCTCTCGCGCACTCTAAAGAGAGCTCAGGTGAGAAATTGCAAACGTTGAGCAATTGCTCAGAGATGAAAAGTGCCAGCACTGGAAGCTGTTGCTAGCCAGCCCCCTTCCTTGGAAGCGCTTTTGTAGCCCTTAGAACACTGTGGCTCTGGGCTTCTCTAGCCACCTAATCTTCTGCTCATCCTCTCGCGCACTCTAAAGAGAGCTCAGGTGAGAAATTGCAAACGTCGAGCAATTGCTCAGAGATGAAAAGTGCCAGCACTGAAAGCTGTTGCTAGCCAGCACCCTTCCTTGGAAGCGCTTTCACAGGCGCAGTAACACTGGGGCTTTGCGCTTCTCTAGCCACCAAATGTCACGGTCCTTCTCTTTCCGTCTCCTAGACACGAGCTGAGAAATTGCAAACGTCGAGCAATTGCTCAGAGATGAAAAGTGCCAGCACTGAAAGCTGTTGCTAGCCAGCACCCTTCCTTGGAAGCGCTTTTGTAGGCCTAAGAACACTGGGGCTCTGGGCTTCTTTAGCCACCTCATCTTCTGCTCATCCTCTCGCGCACTCTAAAGAGAGCTCAGGTGAGAAATTGCAAACGTCGAGCAATTGCTCAGAGATGAAAAGTGCCAGCACTGGAAGCTGTTGCTAGCCAGCACCCTTCCTTGGAAGCGCTTTTGTAGGCCTAAGAACACTGGGGCTCTGGGCTTCTCTAGCCACCTCATCTTCTGCTCATCCTCTCGCGCACTCTAAAGAGAGCTCAGGGGAGAAATTGCAAACGTCCAGCAATTGCTCAGAGATGAAAAGTGCCAGCACTGAAAGCTGTTGCTAGCCAGCACCCTTCCTTGGAAGCGCTTTCACAGGCGCAGCAACACTGGGGCTTTGTGCTTCTCTAGCCACCAAACGTCACGGTCCTTCTCTTTCCGTCTCGTAGACACGAGCTGAGAAATTGCAAACGTCGAGCAATTGCTCAGAGATGAAAAGTGCCAGCACTGAAAGCTCTTGCTAGCCAGCACCCTTCCATGGAAGCGCTTTTGTAGGCCTAAGAACACTGGGGCTCTGGGCTTCTTTAGCCACCTCATCTTCTGCTCATCCTCTCGCGCACTCTGAAGAGAGCTCAGGGGAGAAATTGCAAACGTCGAGCAATTGCTCAGAGATGAAAAGTGCCAGCACTGAAAGCTCTTGCTAGCCAGCACCCTTCCTTGGAAGCGCTTTCACAGGCGCAGCAACACTGGGGCTTTGCGCTTCTCTACACACCAAACGTCACGGTAACTATCTCTCCGTCTCGTAGACACGAGCTGAGAAATTGCAAACGTCGATCAATTGCTCAGAGATGAAAAGTGCCAGCACTGGAAGCTCTTGCTAGCCAGCACCCTTCCTTGGAAGCGCTTTCACAGGCGCAGCAACACTGGGGCTTTGCGCTTCTCTAGCCACCAAACGTCACGGTCCTTCTCTTTCCGTCTCGTAGACACGAGCTGAGAAATTGCAAACGTCGAGCAATTGCTCAGAGATGAAAAGTGCCAGCACTGAAAGCTCTTGCTAGCCAGCACCCTTCCTTGGAAGTGCTTTTGTAGGCCTAAGCACACTGGGGCTCTGGGCTTCTCTAGCCACCTCATCTTCTGCTCATCCTCTCGCGCACTCTGAAGAGAGCTCAGGGGAGAAATTGCAAACGTCGAGCAATTGCTCAGAGATGAAAAGTGCCAGCACTGAAAGCTGTTGCTAGCCAGCACCCTTCCTTGGAAGCGCTTTCACAGGCGCAGTAACACTGGGGCTTTGCGCTTCTCTAGCCACCAAACGTCACGGTCCTTCTCTTTCCGTCTCCTAGACACGAGCTGAGAAATTGCAAACGTCGAGCAATTGCTCAGAGATGAAAAGTGCCAGCACTGAAAGCTGTTGCTAGCCAGCACCCTTCCTTGGAAGCGCTTTTGTAGGCCTAAGAACACTGGGGCTCTGGGCTTCTCTAGCCACCTCATCTTCTGCTCATCCTCTCGCGCAGTCTAAAGAGAGCTCAGGTGAGAAATTGCAAACGTCCAGCAATTGCTCAGAGATGAAAAGTGCCAGCACTGAAAGCTCTTGCTAGCCAGCACCCTTCCTTGGAAGCGCTTTTGTAGCCCTTATAACACTGGGGCTCTGGGCTTCTCTAGCCACCTCATCTTCTGCTCATCCTCTCGCGCACTCTAAAGAGAGCTCAGGTGAGAAATTGCAAACGTCGAGCAATTGCTCAGAGATGAAAAGTGCCAGCACTGAAAGCTGTTGCTAGCCAGCACCCTTCCTTGGAAGCGCTTTCACAGGCGCAGCAACACTGGGGCTTTGCGCTTCTCTAGCCACCAAACGTCACGGTCCTTCTCTTTCCGTCTCGTAGACACGAGCTGAGAAATTGCAAACGTCGAGCAATTGCTCAGAGATGAAAAGTGCCAGCACTGAAAGCTGTTGCTAGCCAGCCCCCTTCCTTGGAAGCGCTTTTGTAGGCCTAAGAACACTGGGGCTCTGGGCTTCTCTAGCCACCTCATCTTGTGCTCATCCTCTCGCGTACTCTAAAGAGAGCTCAGGTGAGAAATTGCAAACGTCGAGCAATTGCTCAGAGAGGAAAAGTGCCAGCACTGAAAGCTGTTGCTAGCCAGCACCCTTCCTTGGAAGCGCTTTCACAGGCGCAGCAACACTGGGGCTTTGCGCTTTTCTACCCACCAAACGTCACGGTCACTATCTCTCCGTCTCGTAGACACGAGCTGAGAAATTGCAAACGTCGAGCAATTGCTCAGAGATGAAAAGTGCCAGCACTGAAAGCTGTTGCTAGCCAGCCCCCTTCCTTGGAAGCGCTTTTGTAGGCCTAAGAACACTGGGGCTCTGGGCTTCTCTAGCCACCTCATCTTCTGCTCATCCTCTTGCGCACTCTAAAGAGAGCTCAGGTGAGAAATTGCAAACGTCGAGCAATTGCTCAGAGATGAAAAGTGCCAGCACTGAAAGCTGTTGCTAGCCAGCACCCTTCCTTGGAAGTGCTTTTGTAGGCCTAAGAACACTGGGGCTCTGGGCTTCTCTAGCCACCTCATCTTCTGCTCATCCTCTCGCGCACTCTAAAGAGAGCTCAGGTGAGAAATTGCAAACGTTGAGCAATTGCTCAGAGATGAAAAGTGCCAGCACTGGAAGCTGTTGCTAGCCAGCACCCTTCCTTGGAAGCGCTTTTGTAGGCCTAAGAACACTGGGGCTCTGGGCTTCTCTAGCCACCTCATCTTCTGCTCATCCTCTCGCGCACTCTAAAGAGAGCTCAGGTGAGAAATTGCAAACGTCCAGCAATTGCTCAGAGATGAAAAGTGCCAGCACTGAAAGCTCTTGCTAGCCAGCACCCTTCCTTGGAAGCGCTTTCACAGGCGCAGTAACACTGGGGCTTTGCGCTTCTCTAGCCACCAAACGTCACGGTCCTTCTCTTTCCGTCTCGTAGACACGAGCTGAGAAATTGCAAACGTCGAGCAATTGCTCAGAGATGAAAAGTGCCAGCACTGAAAGCTGTTGCTAGCCAGCCCCCTTCCTTGGAAGCGCTTTTGTAGGCCTAAGAACACTGGGGCTCTGGGCTTCTCTAGCCACCTAATCTTGTGCTCATCCTCTCGCGCACTCTAAAGAGAGCTCAGGTGAGAAATTGCAAACGTCGAGCAATTGCTCAGAGATGAAAAGTGCCAGCACTGAAAGCTGTTGCTAGCCAGCACCCTTCCTTCGAAGCGCTTTCACAGGCGCAGCAACACTGGGGCTTTGCGCTTCTCTACCCACCAAATGTCACGGTCACTATCTCTCCGTCTCGTAGACACGAGCTGAGAAATTGCAAACGTCGAGCAATTGCTCAGAGATGAAAAGTGCCAGCACTGAAAGCTGTTGCTAGCCAGCACCCTTCCTTGGAAGCGCTTTTGTAGGCCTAAGAACACTGGGGCTCTGGGCTTCTCTAGCCACCTCATCTTCTGCTCATCCTCTCGCGTACTCTAAAGAGAGCTCAGGTGAGAAATTGCAAACGTCGAGCAATTGCTCAGAGATGAAAAGTGCCAGCACTGAAAGCTGTTGCTAGCCAGCACCCTTCCTTGGAAGTGCTTTTGTAGGCCTAAGAACACTGGGGCTCTGGGTTTCTCTAGCCACCTCATCTTCTGCTCATCCTCTCGCGCACTCTAAAGAGAGCTCAGGTGACAAATTGCAAACGTTGAGCAATTGCTCAGAGATGAAAAGTGCCAGCACTGGAAGCTGTTGCTAGCCAGCACCCTTCCTTGGAAGCGCTTTTGTAGGCCTAAGCACACTGGGGCTCTGGGCTTCTCTAGCCACCTCATCTTCTGCTCATCCTCTCGCGCACTCTAAAGAGAGCTCAGGTGAGAAATTGCAAACGTCCAGCAATTGCTCAGAGATGAAAAGTGCCAGCACTGAAAGCTGTTGCTAGCCAGCACCCTTCCTTGGAAGCGCTTTCACAGGCGCAGTAACACTGGGGCTTTGCGCTTCTCTAGCCACCAAACGTCACGGTCCTTCTCTTTCCGTCTCGTAGACACGAGCTGAGAAATTGCAAACGTCCAGCAATTGCTCAGAGATGAAAAGCGCCAGCACTGAAAGCTGTTGCTAGCCAGCACCCTTCCTTGGAAGCGCTTTTGTAGGCCTAAGAACACTGGGGCTCTGGGCTTCTCTAGCCACCTCATCTTGTGCTCATCCTCTCGCGCACTCTAAAGAGAGCTCAGGTGAGAAATTGCAAACGTCGAGCAATTGCTCAGAGATGAAAAGTGCCAGCACTGAAAGCTGTTGCTAGCCAGCACCCTTCCTTGGAAGCGCTTTTGTAGGCCTTAGAACACTGGGGCTCTGGGCTTCTCTAGCCACCTCATCTTCTGCTCATCCTCTCGCGCACTCTAAAGAGAGCTCAGGGGAGAAATTGCAAACGTTGAGCAATTGCTCAGAGATGAAAAGTGCCAGCACTGAAAGCTGTTGCTAGCCAGCACCCTTCCTTGGAAGCGCTTTCACAGGCGCAGTAACACTGGGGCTTTGCACTTCTCTAGCCACCAAACGTCGCGGTCCTTCTCTTTCCGTCTCGTAGACACGAGCTGAGAAATTGCAAACGTCGAGCAATTGCTCAGAGATGAAAAGTGCCAGCACTGAAAGCTGTTGCTAGCCAGCCCCCTTCCTTGGAAGCGCTTTTGTAGGCCTAAGAACACTGGGGCTCTGGGCTTCTCTAGCCACCTCATCTTCTGCTCATCCTCTCGCACACTCTAAAGAGAGCTCAGGTGAGAAATTGCAAACGTCGAGCAATTGCTCAGAGATGAAAAGTGCCAGCACTGAAAGCTGTTGCTAGCCAGCACCCTTCCTTGGAAGCGCTTTCACAGGCGCAGCAACACTGGGGCTTTGCGCTTCTCTAGCCACCAAACGTCACGGTCCTTCTCTTTCCATCTCGTAGACACGAGCTGAGAAATTGCAAACGTCGAGCAATTGCTCAGAGATGAAAAGTGCCAGCACTGGAAGCTGTTGCTAGCCAGCACCCTTCCTTGGAAGCGCTTTTGTAGGCCTAAGAACACTGGGGCTCTGGGCTTCTCTAGCCACCTCATCTTCTGCTCATCCTCTCGCGCACTCTAAAGAGAGCTCAGGTGAGAAATTGCAAACGTCGAGCAATTGCTCAGAGATGAAAAGTGCCAGCACTGAAAGCTGTTGCTAACCAGCACCCTTCCTTGGAAGCGCTTTCACAGGCGCAGCAACACTGGGGCTTTGCGCTTCTCTAGCCACCAAACGTCACGGTCCTTCTCTTTCCGTCTCGTAGACACGAGCTGAGAAATTGCAAACGTCGAGCAATTGCTCAGAGATGAAAAGTGCCAGCACTGAAAGCTGTTGCTAGCCAGCACCCTTCCTTGGAAGTGCTTTTGTAGGCCTAAGAACACTGGGGCTCTGGGCTTCTTTAGCCACCTCATCTTCTTCTCATCCTCTCGCGCACTCTGAGGAGAGTTCAGGTGAGAAATTGCAAACGTCGAGCAATTGCTCAGAGATGAAAAGTGCCAGCACTGAAAGCTGTTGCTAGCCAACACCCTTCCTTGGAAGCACTTTTGTAGGCCTAAGAACACTGGGGCTCTGGGCTTCTCTAGCCACCTAATCTTCTGCTCATCCTCTCGCGCACTCTAAAGAGAGCTCAGGTGAGAAATTGCAAACGTCGAGCAATTGCTCAGAGATGAAAAGTGCCAGCACTGAAAGCTGTTGCTAGCCAGCACCCTTCCTTGGAAGCGCTTTTGTAGGCCTAAGAACACTGGGGCTCTGGGCTTCTCTAGCCACCTAATCTTCTGCTCATCCTCTCGCGCACTCTAAAGAGAGCTCAGGTGAGAAATTGCAAACGTCGAGCAATTGCTCAGAGATGAAAAGTGCCAGCACTGAAAGCTGTTGCTAGCCAGCCCCCTTCCTTGGAAGCGCTTTCACAGGCGCAGTAACACTGGGGCTTTGCGCTTCTCTAGCCACCAAACGTCACGGTCCTTCTCTTTCCGTCTCGTAGACACGAGCTGAGAAATTGCAAACGTCGAGCAATTGCTCAGAGAGGAAAAGTGCCAGCACTGGAAGCTGTTGCTAGCCAGCCCCCTTCCTTGGAAGCGCTTTTGTAGGCCTAAGAACACTGGGGCTCTGGGCTTCTCTAGCCACCTCATCTTCTGCTCATCCTCTCGCGCACTCTAAAGAGAGCTCAGGTGAGAAATTGCAAACGTCGAGCAATTGCTCAGAGATGAAAAGTGCCAGCACTGGAAGCTGTTGCTAACCAGCACCCTTCCTTGGAAGCGCTTTTGTAGGCCTAAGAACACTGGGGCTCTGGGCTTCTCTAGCCACCTCATCTTCTGCTCATCCTCTCGCGCACACTAAAGAGAGCTCGGGTGAGAAATTGCAAACGTCGAGCAATTGCTCAGAGATGAAAAGTGCCAGCACTGAAAGCTCTTGCTAGCCAGCACCCTTCCTTGGAAGCGCTTTCACAGGCGCAGCAACACTGGGGCTTTGCGCTTCTCTACCCACCAAACGTCACGGTCCTTCTCTTTCCGTCTCGTAGACACGAGCTGAGAAATTGCAAACGTCGAGCAATTGCTCAGAGATGAAAAGTGCCAGCACTGAAAGCTGTTGCTAGCCAGCACCCTTCCATGGAAGTGCTTTTGTAGGCCTAAGAACACTGGGGCTCTGGGCTTCTTTAGCCACCTCATCTTCTGCTCATCCTCTCGCGCACTCTAAATGGAGCTCAGGGGAGAAATTGCAAACGTCGAGCAATTGCTCAGAGATGAAAAGTGCCAGCACTGAAAGCTGTTGCTAGCCAGCACCCTTCCTTGGAAGCGCTTTCACAGGCGCAGCAACACTGGGGCTTTGCGCTTCTCTAGCCACCAAACGTCACGGTCACTATCTCTCCGTCTCGTAGACACGAGCTGAGAAATTGCAAACGTCGAGCAATTGCTCAGAGATGAAAAGTGCCAGCACTGAAAGCTGTTGCTAGCCAGCACCCTTCCTTGGAAGCGCTTTTGTAGGCCTAAGAACACTGGGGCTCTGGGCTTCTCTAGCCACCTCATCTTCTGCTCATCCTCTCGCGCACTCTAAAGAGAGCTCAGGTGAGAAATTGCAAACGTCGAGCAATTGCTCAGAGATGAAAAGTGCCAGCACTGAAAGCTGTTGCTAGCCAGCACCCTTCCTTGGAAGTGCTTTTGTAGGCCTAAGAAGACTGGGGCTCTGGGCTTCTCTAGCCACCTCATCTTCTGCTCATCCTCTCGCGCACTCTAAAGAGAGCTCAGGTGAGAAATTGCAAACGTCGAGCAATTGCTCAGAGATGAAAAGTGCCAGCACTGGAAGCTGTTGCTAGCCAGCACCCTTCCTTGGAAGCGCTTTTGTAGGCCTAAGAACACTGGGGCTCTGGGCTTCTCTAGCCACCTCATCTTCTGCTCATCCTCTCGCGCACTCTAAAGAGAGCTCAGGTGAGAAATTGCAAACGTCGAGCAATTGCTCAGAGATGAAAAGTGCCAGCACTGAAAGCTGTTGCTAGCCAGCACCCTTCCTTGGAAGCGCTTTCACAGGCGCAGTAACACTGGGGCTTTGCGCTTCTCTACCCACCAAACGTCACGGTCATTCTCTTTCCGTCTCGTAGACACGAGCTGAGAAATTGCAAACGTCGAGCAATTGCTCAGAGATGAAAAGTGCCAGCACTGAAAGCTGTTGCTAGCCAGCACCCTTCCTTGGAAGCGCTTTTGTAGGCCTAAGAACACTGGGGCTCTGGGCTTCTCTAGCCACCTAATCTTGTGCTCATCCTCTCGCGCACTCTAAAGAGAGCTCAGGTGAGAAATTGCAAACGTCGAGCAATTGCTCAGAGATGAAAAGTGCCAGCACTGAAAGCTGTTGCTAGCCAGCCCCCTTCCTTGGAAGCGCTTTTGTAGCCCTAAGAACACTGGGGCTCTGGGCTTCTCTAGCCACCTCATCTTCTGCTCATCCTCTCGCGCACTCTAAAGAGAGCTCAGGTGAGAAATTGCAAACGTTGAGCAATTGCTCAGAGATGAAAAGTGCCAGCACTGAAAGCTGTTGCTAGCCAGCACCCTTCCTTGGAAGCGCTTTCACAGGCGCAGTAACACTGGGGCTTTGCGCTTCTCTAGCCACCAAACGTCACGGTCCTTCTCTTTCCGTCTCGTAGACACGAGCTGAGAAATTGCAAACGTCGAGCAATTGCTCAGAGATGAAAAGTGCCAGCACTGAAAGCTGTTGCTAGCCAGCCCCCTTCCTTGGAAGCGCTTTTGTAGGCCTAAGAACACTGGAGCTCTGGGCTTCTTTAGCCACCTCATCTTCTGCTCATCCTCTCGCGCACTCTAAAGAGAGCTCAGGGGAGAAATTGCAAACGTCGAGCAATTGCTCAGAGATGAAAAGTGCCAGCACTGAAAGCTGTTGCTAGCCAGCACCCTTCCTTGGAAGCGCTTTTGTAGGCCTAAGAACACTGGGGCTCTGGGCTTCTCTAGCCACCTAATCTTCTGCTCATCCTCTCGCGCACTCTAAAGAGAGCTCAGGGGAGAAATTGCAAACGTCGAGCAATTGCTCAGAGATGAAAAGTGCCAGCACTGAAAGCTGTTGCTAGCCAGCCCCCTTCCTTGGAAGCGCTTTCACAGGCGCAGTAACACTGGGGCTTTGCGCTTCTCTACCCACCAAACGTCACGGTCACTATCTCTCCGTCTCGTAGACACGAGCTGAGAAATTGCAAACGTCGAGCAATTGCTCAGAGATGAAAAGTGCCAGCACTGGAAGCTGTTGCTAGCCAGCACCCTTCCTTGGAAGCGCTTTTGTAGGCCTAAGAACACTGGGGCTCTGGGCTTCTCTAGCCACCTCATCTTCTGCTCATCCTCTCGCGCACTCTAAAGAGAGCTCAGGTGAGAAATTGCAAACGTTGAGCAATTGCTCAGAGATGAAAAGTGCCAGCACTGAAAGCTGTTGCTAGCCAGCACCCTTCCTTGGAAGCGCTTTTGTAGGCCTAAGAACACTGGGGCTCTGGGCTTCTCTAGCCACCTCATCTTCTGCTCATCCTCTCGCGCACTCTAAAGAGAGCTCAGGTGAGAAATTGCAAATGTCGATCAATTGCTCAGAGATGAAAAGTGCCAGCACTGAAAGCTGTTGCTAGCCAGCACCCTTCCTTGGAAGCGCTTTCACAGGCGCAGCAACACTGGGGCTTTGCGCTTCTCTACCCACCAAACGTCACGGTCATTCTCTTTCCGTCTCGTAGACACGAGCTGAGAAATTGCAAACGTCGAGCAATTGCTCAGAGATGAAAAGTGCCAGCACTGAAAGCTGTTGCTAGCCAGCACCCTTCCTTGGAAGCGCTTTTGTAGGCCTAAGAACACTGGGGCTCTGGGCTTCTCTAGCCACCTAATCTTGTGCTCATCCTCTCGCGCACTCTAAAGAGAGCTCAGGTGAGAAATTGCAAACGTCGAGCAATTGCTCAGAGATGAAAAGTGCCAGCACTGAAAGCTGTTGCTAGCCAGCCCCCTTCCTTGGAAGCGCTTTTGTAGCCCTAAGAACACTGGGGCTCTGGGCTTCTCTAGCCACCTCATCTTCTGCTCATCCTCTCGCGCACTCTAAAGAGAGCTCAGGTGAGAAATTGCAAACGTTGAGCAATTGCTCAGAGATGAAAAGTGCCAGCACTGAAAGCTGTTGCTAGCCAGCACCCTTCCTTGGAAGCGCTTTCACAGGCGCAGTAACACTGGGGCTTTGCGCTTCTCTACCCACCAAACGTCGCGGTCCTTCTCTTTCCGTCTCGTAGACACGAGCTGAGAAATTGCAAACGTCGAGCAATTGCTCAGAGATGAAAAGTGCCAGCACTGAAAGCTGTTGCTAGCCAGCCCCCTTCCTTGGAAGCGCTTTTGTAGGCCTAAGAACACTGGAGCTCTGGGCTTCTTTAGCCACCTCATCTTCTGCTCATCCTCTCGCGCACTCTAAAGAGAGCTCAGGGGAGAAATTGCAAACGTCGAGCAATTGCTCAGAGATGAAAAGTGCCAGCACTGAAAGCTGTTGCTAGCCAGCACCCTTCCTTGGAAGCGCTTTTGTAGGCCTAAGAACACTGGGGCTCTGGGCTTCTCTAGCCACCTAATCTTCTGCTCATCCTCTCGCGCACTCTAAAGAGAGCTCAGGGGAGAAATTGCAAACGTCGAGCAATTGCTCAGAGATGAAAAGTGCCAGCACTGAAAGCTGTTGCTAGCCAGCCCCCTTCCTTGGAAGCGCTTTCACAGGCGCAGTAACACTGGGGCTTTGCGCTTCTCTACCCACCAAACGTCACGGTCACTATCTCTCCGTCTCGTAGACACGAGCTGAGAAATTGCAAACGTCGATCAATTGCTCAGAGATGAAAAGTGCCAGCACTGGAAGCTGTTGCTAGCCAGCACCCTTCCTTGGAAGCGCTTTTGTAGGCCTAAGAACACTGGGGCTCTGGGCTTCTCTAGCCACCTCATCTTCTGCTCATCCTCTCGCGCACTCTAAAGAGAGCTCAGGTGAGAAATTGCAAACGTTGAGCAATTGCTCAGAGATGAAAAGTGCCAGCACTGAAAGCTGTTGCTAGCCAGCACCCTTCCTTGGAAGCGCTTTTGTAGGCCTAAGAACACTGGGGCTCTGGGCTTCTCTAGCCACCTCATCTTCTGCTCATCCTCTCGCGCACTCTAAAGAGAGCTCAGGTGAGAAATTGCAAATGTCGATCAATTGCTCAGAGATGAAAAGTGCCAGCACTGAAAGCTGTTGCTAGCCAGCACCCTTCCTTGGAAGCGCTTTTGTAGGCCTAAGAACACTGGGGCTCTGGGCTTCTCTAGCCACCTCATCTTCTGCTCATCCTCTCGCGCACTCTAAAGAGAGCTCAGGGGAGAAATTGCAAACGTCGAGCAATTGCTCAGAGATGAAAAGTGCCAGCACTGAAAGCTGTTGCTAGCCAGCACCCTTCCTTGGAAGCGCTTTCACAGGCGCAGTAACACTGGGGCTTTGCGCTTCTCTAGCCACCAAACGTCACGGTCACTATCTCTCCGTCTCGTAGACACGAGCTGAGAAATTGCAAACGTCGAGCAATTGCTCAGAGATGAAAAGTGCCAGCACTGAAAGCTGTTGCTAGCCAGCACCCTTCCTTGGAAGCGCTTTTGTAGGCCTAAGAACACTGGGGCTCTGGGCTTCTCTAGCCACCTCATCTTCTGCTCATCCTCTCGCGCACTCTAAAGAGAGCTCAGGTGAGAAATTGCAAACGTCGAGCAATTGCTCAGAGATGAAAAGTGCCAGCACTGAAAGCTGTTGCTAGCCAGCACCCTTCCTTGGAAGTGCTTTTGTAGGCCTAAGAACACTGGGGCTCTGGGCTTCTCTAGCCACCTCATCTTCTGCTCATCCTCTCGCGCACTCTAAAGAGAGCTCAGGTGAGAAATTGCAAACGTCGAGCAATTGCTCAGAGATGAAAAGTGCCAGCACTGGAAGCTGTTGCTAGCCAGCACCCTTCCTTGGAAGCGCTTTTGTAGGCCTAAGAACACTGGGGCTCTGGGCTTCTCTAGCCACCTCATCTTCTGCTCATCCTCTCGCGCACTCTAAAGAGAGCTCAGGTGAGAAATTGCAAACGTCGAGCAATTGCTCAGAGATGAAAAGTGCCAGCACTGAAAGCTGTTGCTAGCCAGCACCCTTCCTTGGAAGCGCTTTCACAGGCGCAGTAACACTGGGGCTTTGCGCTTCTCTACCCACCAAACGTCACGGTCCTTCTCTTTCCGTCTCGTAGACATGAGCTGAGAAATTGCAAACGTCGAGCAATTGCTCAGAGATGAAAAGTGCCAGCACTGAAAGCTGTTGCTAGCCAGCACCCTTCCTTGGAAGCGCTTTTGTAGGCCTAAGAACACTGGGGCTCTGGGCTTCTCTAGCCACCTAATCTTGTGCTCATCCTCTCGCGCACTCTAAAGAGAGCTCAGGTGAGAAATTGCAAACGTCGAGCAATTGCTCAGAGATGAAAAGTGCCACCACTGAAAGCTGTTGCTAGCCAGCACCCTTCCTTGGAAGCGCTTTTGTAGGCCTAAGAACACTGGGGCTCTGGGCTTCTCTAGCCACCTCATCTTCTGCTCATCCTCTCGCGCACTCTAAAGAGAGCTCAGGTGAGAAATTGCAAACGTCCAGCAATTGCTCAGAGATGAAAAGTGCCAGCACTGAAAGCTGTTGCTAGCCAGCACCCTTCCTTGGAAGCGCTTTCACAGGCGCAGTAACACTGGGGCTTTGCGCTTCTCTAGCCACCAAACGTCACGGTCCTTCTCTTTCCGTCTCGTAGACACGAGCTGAGAAATTGCAAACGTCGAGCAATTGCTCAGAGATGAAAAGTGCCAGCACTGAAAGCTGTTGCTAGCCAGCCCCCTTCCTTGGAAGCGCTTTTGTAGGCCTAAGAACACTGGGGCTCTGGGCTTTTTTAGCCACCTCATCTTCTGCTCATCCTCTCGCGCACTCTAAAGAGAGCTCAGGGGAGAAATTGCAAACGTCGAGCAATTGCTCAGAGATGAAAAGTGCCAGCACTGAAAGCTGTTGCTAGCCAGCACCCTTCCTTGGAAGTGCTTTTGCAGCCCTAAGAACACTGGGGCTCTGGGCTTCTTATCCACCTCATCTTCTGCTCATCCTCTCGCGCACTCTAAAGAGAGCTCAGGGGAGAAATTGCAAACGTCGATCAATTGCTCAGAGATGAAAAGTGCCAGCACTGAAAGCTGTTGCTAGCCAGCACCCTTCCTTGGAAGCGCTTTCACAGGCGCTGTAACACTGGGGCTTTGCGCTTCTCTACCCACCAAACGTCGCGGTCACTATCTCTCCGTCTCGTAGACACGAGCTGAGAAATTGCAAACGTCGAGCAATTGCTCAGAGATGAAAAGTGCCAGCACTGGAAGCTGTTGCTAGCCAGCACCCTTCCTTGGAAGCGCTTTTGTAGGCCTAAGAACACTGGGGCTCTGGGCTTCTCTAGCCACCTAATCTTCTGCTCATCCTCTCGCGCACTCTAAAGAGAGCTCAGGTGAGAAATTGCAAACGTTGAGCAATTGCTCAGAGATGAAAAGTGCCAGCACTGAAAGCTCTTGCTAGCCAGCACCCTTCCTTGGAAGCGCTTTTGTAGGCCTAAGAACACTGGGGCTCTGGGCTTCTCTAGCCACCTCATCTTCTGCTCATCCTCTCGCGCACTCTAAAGAGAGCTCAGGTGAGAAATTGCAAACGTCGAGCAATTGCTCAGAGATGAAAAGTGCCAGCACTGAAAGCTGTTGCTAGCCAGCACCCTTCCTTGGAAGCGCTTTCACAGGCGCAGCAACACTGGGGCTTTGCGCTTCTCTAGCCACCAAACGTCACGGTCATTCTCTTTCCGTCTCGTAGACACGAGCTGAGAAATTGCAAACGTCGAGCAATTGCTCAGAGATGAAAAGTGCCAGCACTGAAAGCTCTTGCTAGCCAGCACCCTTCCTTGGAAGTGCTTTTGTAGGCCTAAGAACACTGGGGCTCTGGGCTTCTCTAGCCACCTCATCTTCTGCTCATCCTCTCGCGCACTCTAAAGAGAGCTCAGGTGAGAAATTGCAAACGTTGAGCAATTGCTCAGAGATGAAAAGTGCCAGCACTGAAAGCTGTTGCTAGCCAGCACCCTTCCTTGGAAGCACTTTTGTAGGCCTAAGAACACTGGGGCTCTGGGCTTCTCTAGCCACCTCATCTTCTGCTCATCCTCTCGCGCACTCTAAAGAGAGCTCAGGTGAGAAATTGCAAACGTCGAGCAATTGCTCAGAGATGAAAAGTGCCAGCACTGAAAGCTGTTGCTAGCCAGCACCCTTCCTTGGAAGCGCTTTCACAGGCGCAGTAACACTGGGGCTTTGCGCTTCTCTACCCACCAAACGTCACGGTCCTTCTCTTTCCGTCTCGTAGACACGAGCTGAGAAATTGCAAATGTCGAGCAATTGCTCAGAGATGAAAAGTGCCAGCACTGAAAGCTGTTGCTAGCCAGCACCCTTCCTTGGAAGCGCTTTTGTAGGCCTAAGAACACTGGGGCTCTGGGCTTCTTTAGCCACCTCATCTTCTGCTCATCCTCTCGCGCACTCTGAAGAGAGCTCAGGTGAGAAATTGCAAACGTCGAGCAATTGCTCAGAGATGAAAAGTGCCACCACTGAAAGCTGTTGCTAGCCAGCACCCTTCCTTGGAAGCGCTTTTGTAGGCCTAAGAACACTGGGGCTCTGGGCTTCTCTAGCCACCTCATCTTCTGCTCATCCTCTCGCGCACTCTAAAGAGAGCTCAGGTGAGAAATTGCAAACGTTGAGCAATTGCTCAGAGATGAAAAGTGCCAGCACTGAAAGCTGTTGCTAGCCAGCACCCTTCCTTGGAAGCGCTTTTGTAGGCCTAAGAACACTGGGGCTCTGGGCTTCTCTAGCCACCTCATCTTCTGCTCATCCTCTCGCGCACTCTAAAGAGAGCTCAGGTGAGAAATTGCAAACGTCCAGCAATTGCTCAGAGATGAAAAGTGCCAGCACTGAAAGCTGTTGCTAGCCAGCACCCTTCCTTGGAAGCGCTTTCACAGGCGCAGTAACACTGGGGCTTTGCGCTTCTCTAGCCACCAAAAGTCACGGTCCTTCTCTTTCCGTCTCGTAGACACGAGCTGAGAAATTGCAAACGTCGAGCAATTGCTCAGAGATGAAAAGTGCCAGCACTGAAAGCTGTTGCTAGCCAGCACCCTTCCTTGGAAGCGCTTTTGTAGGCCTAAGCACACTGGGGCTCTGGGCTTCTCTAGCCACCTCATCTTCTGCTCATCCTCTCGCGCACTCTAAAGAGAGCTCAGGTGAGAAATTGCAAACGTCGAGCAATTGCTCAGAGATGAAAAGTGCCAGCACTGAAAGCTCTTGCTAGCCAGCACCCTTCCTTGGAAGCGCTTTCACAGGCGCAGTAACACTGGGGCTTTGCGCTTCTCTACCCACCAAACGTCACGGTCCTTCTCTTTCCGTCTCGTAGACACGAGCTGAGAAATTGCAAACGTCGAGCAATTGCTCAGAGATGAAAAGTGCCAGCACTGAAAGCTGTTGCTAGCCAGCACCCTTCCTTGGAAGCGCTTTTGTAGGCCTAAGAACACTGGGGCTCTGGGCTTCTTTAGCCACCTCATCTTCTGCTCATCCTCTCGCGCACTCTAAAGAGAGCTCAGGTGAGAAATTGCAAACGTCGAGCAATTGCTCAGAGATGAAAAGTGCCACCACTGAAAGCTGTTGCTAGCCAGCACCCTTCCTTGGAAGCGCTTTTGTAGGCCTAAGAACACTGGGGCTCTGGGCTTCTCTAGCCACCTCATCTTCTGCTCATCCTCTCGCGCACTCTAAAGAGAGCTCAGGTGAGAAATTGCAAACGTCGAGCAATTGCTCCGAGATGAAAAGTGCCAGCACTGAAAGCTGTTGCTAGCCAGCACCCTTCCTTGGAAGCGCTTTCACAGGCGCTGTAACACTGGGGCTTTGCGCTTCTCTAGCCACCAAACGTCACGGTCCTTCTCTTTCCGTCTCGTAGACACGAGCTGAGAAATTGCAAACGTCGAGCAATTGCTCAGAGATGAAAAGTGCCAGCACTGAAAGCTGTTGCTAGCCAGCACCCTTCCATGGAAGTGCTTTTGCAGCCCTAAGAACACTGGGGCTCTGGGCTTCTTTAGCCACCTCATCTTCTGCTCATCCTCTCGCGCACTCTGAAGACAGCTCAGGTGAGAAATTGCAAACGTCGAGCAATTGCTCAGAGATGAAAAGTGCCAGCACTGAAAGCTCTTGCTAGCCAGCACCCTTCCTTGGAAGCGCTTTCACAGGCGCTGTAACACTGGGGCTTTGCGCTTCTCTACCCACCAAACGTCACGGTCACTATCTCTCCGTCTCGTAGACACGAGCTGAGAAATTGCAAACGTCGAGCAATTGCTCAGAGATGAAAAGTGCCAGCACTGGAAGCTCTTGCTAGCCAGCACACTTCCTTGGAAGCGCTTTCACAGGCGCAGCAACACTGGGGCTTTGCGCTTCTCTAGCCACCAAACGTCACGGTCCTTCTCTTTCCGTCTCGTAGACACGAGCTGAGAAATTGCAAACGTCGAGCAATTGCTCGGAGATGAAAAGTGCCAGCACTGAAAGCTGTTGCTAGCCAGCACCCTTCCTTGGAAGTGCTTTTGTAGGCCTAAGAACAGTGGGGCTCTGGGCTTCTCTAGCCACCTCATCTTCTGCTCATGCTCTCGCGCACTCTAAAGAGAGCTCAGGTGAGAAATTGCAAACGTCGAGCAATTGCTCAGAGATGAAAAGTGCCAGCACTGAAAGCTGTTGCTAGCCAGCACCCTTCCTTGGAAGCGCTTTTGTAGCCCTTAGAACACTGGGGCTCTGGGCTTCTCTAGCCACCTCATCTTCTGCTCATCCTCTCGCGCACTCTAAAGAGAGCTCAGGTGAGAAATTGCAAACGTCGAGCAATTGCTCAGAGATGAAAAGTGCCAGCACTGAAAGCTGTTGCTAGCCAGCACCCTTCCTTGGAAGCGCTTTCACAGGCGCAGTAACACTGGGGCTTTGCGCTTCTCTACCCACCAAACGTCACGGTCCTTCTCTTTCCGTCTCGTAGACACGAGCTGAGAAATTGCAAACGTCGAGCAATTGCTCAGAGATGAAAAGTGCCAGCACTGGAAGCTGTTGCTAGCCAGCACCCTTCCTTGGAAGCGCTTTTGTAGGCCTAAGAACACTGGGGCTCTGGGCTTCTTTAGCCACCTCATCTTCTGCTCATCCTCTCGCGCACTCTAAAGAGAGCTCAGGTGAGAAATTGCAAACGTCGAGCAATTGCTCAGAGATGAAAAGTGCCACCACTGAAAGCTGTTGCTAGCCAGCACCCTTCCTTGGAAGCGCTTTTGTAGGCCTAAGAACACTGGGGCTCTGGGCTTCTCTAGCCACCTCATCTTCTGCTCATCCTCTCGCGCACTCTAAAGAGAGCTCAGGTGAGAAATTGCAAACGTCGAGCAATTGCTCCGAGATGAAAAGTGCCAGCACTGAAAGCTGTTGCTAGCCAGCACCCTTCCTTGGAAGCGCTTTCACAGGCGCTGTAACACTGGGGCTTTGCGCTTCTCTAGCCACCAAACGTCACGGTCCTTCTCTTTCCGTCTCGTAGACACGAGCTGAGAAATTGCAAACGTCGAGCAATTGCTCAGAGATGAAAAGTGCCAGCACTGAAAGCTGTTGCTAGCCAGCACCCTTCCATGGAAGTGCTTTTGCAGCCCTAAGAACACTGGGGCTCTGGGCTTCTTTAGCCACCTCATCTTCTGCTCATCCTCTCGCGCACTCTGAAGACAGCTCAGGTGAGAAATTGCAAACGTCGAGCAATTGCTCAGAGATGAAAAGTGCCAGCACTGAAAGCTCTTGCTAGCCAGCACCCTTCCTTGGAAGCGCTTTCACAGGCGCTGTAACACTGGGGCTTTGCGCTTCTCTACCCACCAAACGTCACGGTCACTATCTCTCCGTCTCGTAGACACGAGCTGAGAAATTGCAAACGTCGAGCAATTGCTCAGAGATGAAAAGTGCCAGCACTGGAAGCTCTTGCTAGCCAGCACACTTCCTTGGAAGCGCTTTCACAGGCGCAGCAACACTGGGGCTTTGCGCTTCTCTAGCCACCAAACGTCACGGTCCTTCTCTTTCCGTCTCGTAGACACGAGCTGAGAAATTGCAAACGTCGAGCAATTGCTCGGAGATGAAAAGTGCCAGCACTGAAAGCTGTTGCTAGCCAGCACCCTTCCTTGGAAGTGCTTTTGTAGGCCTAAGAACAGTGGGGCTCTGGGCTTCTCTAGCCACCTCATCTTCTGCTCATGCTCTCGCGCACTCTAAAGAGAGCTCAGGTGAGAAATTGCAAACGTCGAGCAATTGCTCAGAGATGAAAAGTGCCAGCACTGAAAGCTGTTGCTAGCCAGCACCCTTCCTTGGAAGCGCTTTTGTAGCCCTTAGAACACTGGGGCTCTGGGCTTCTCTAGCCACCTCATCTTCTGCTCATCCTCTCGCGCACTCTAAAGAGAGCTCAGGTGAGAAATTGCAAACGTCGAGCAATTGCTCAGAGATGAAAAGTGCCAACACTGAAAGCTGTTGCTAGCCAGCACCCTTCCTTGGAAGCGCTTTCACAGGCACAGCAACACTGGGGCTTTGCGCTTCTCTAGCCACCAAACGTCACGGTCCTTCTCTTTCCGTCTCCTAGACACGAGCTGAGAAATTGCAAACGTCGAGCAATTGCTCAGAGATGAAAAGTGCCAGCACTGAAAGCTGTTGCTAGCCAGCACCCTTCCTTGGAAGCGCTTTCACAGGCGCAGCAACACTGGGGCTTTGCGCTTCTCTACCCACCAAACGTCACGGTCACTATCTCTCCGTCTCGTAGACACGAGCTGAGAAATTGCAAACGTCGAGCAATTGCTCAGAGATGAAAAGTGCCAGCACTGGAAGCTGTTGCTAGCCAGCACCCTTCCTTGGAAGCGCTTTTGTAGGCCTAAGAACACTGGGGCTCTGGGCTTCTCTAGCCACCTCATCTTCTGCTCATCCTCTCGCGCACTCTGAAGAGAGCTCAGGGGAGAAATTGCAAACGTCGAGCAATTGCTCAGAGATGAAAAGTGCCAGCACTGAAAGCTGTTGCTAGCCAGCACCCTTCCTTGGAAGCGCTTTCACAGGCGCAGTGACACTGGGGCTTTGCGCTTCTCTACCCACCAAACGTCACGGTCCTTCTCGTTCCGTCTCGTAGACACGAGCTGAGAAATTGCAAACGTCGAGCAATTGCTCAGAGATGAAAAGTGCCAGCACTGAAAGCTGTTGCTAGCCAGCACCCTTCCTTGGAAGTGCTTTTGTAGGCCTAAGAACACTGGGGCTCTGGGCTTCTCTAGCCACCTCATCTTCTGCTCATCCTCTCGCGCACTCTAAAGAGAGCTCAGGTGAGAAATTGCAAACGTCGAGCAATTGCTCAGAGATGAAAAGTGCCAGCACTGAAAGCTGTTGCTAGCCAGCACCCTTCCTTGGAAGCGCTTTTGTAGCCCTTAGAACACTGGGGCTCTGGGCTTCTCTAGCCACCTCATCTTCTGCTCATCCTCTCGCGCACTCTAAAGAGAGCTCAGGTGAGAAATTGCAAACGTCGAGCAATTGCTCAGAGATGAAAAGTGCCAGCACTGAAAGCTGTTGCTAGCCAGCACCCTTCCTTGGAAGCGCTTTCACAGGCGCAGTAACACTGGGGCTTTGCGCTTCTCTAGCCACCAAACGTCACGGTCCTTCTCTTTCCGTCTCGTAGACACGAGCTGAGAAATTGCAAACGTCGAGCAATTGCTCAGAGATGAAAAGTGCCAGCACTGAAAGCTGTTGCTAGCCAGCACCCTTCCTTGGAAGCGCTTTTGTAGGCCTAAGAACACTGGGGCTCTGGGCTTCTCTAGCCACCTAATCTTCTGCTCATCCTCTCGCGCACTCTAAAGAGAGCTCAGGGGAGAAATTGCAAACGTCGAGCAATTGCTCAGAGATGAAAAGTGCGGGCACTGAAAGCTGTTGCTAGCCAGCACCCTTCCTTGGAAGTGCTTTTGTAGCCCTTATAACACTGGGGCTCTGGGCTTCTCTAGCCACCTCATCTTCTGCTCATGCTCTCGCGCACTCTAAAGAGAGCTCAGGTGAGAAATTGCAAACGTCGAGCAATTGCTCAGAGATGAAAAGTGCCAGCACTGAAAGCTGTTGCTAGCCAGCACCCTTCCTTGGAAGCGCTTTTGTAGCCCTTAGAACACTGGGGCTCTGGGCTTCTCTAGCCACCTCATCTTCTGCTCATCCTCTCGCGCACTCTAAAGAGAGCTCAGGTGAGAAATTGCAAACGTCGAGCAATTGCTCAGAGATGAAAAGTGCCAACACTGAAAGCTGTTGCTAGCCAGCACCCTTCCTTGGAAGCGCTTTCACAGGCACAGCAACACTGGGGCTTTGCGCTTCTCTAGCCACCAAACGTCACGGTCCTTCTCTTTCCGTCTCCTAGACACGAGCTGAGAAATTGCAAACGTCGAGCAATTGCTCAGAGATGAAAAGTGCCAGCACTGAAAGCTGTTGCTAGCCAGCACCCTTCCTTGGAAGCGCTTTCACAGGCGCAGCAACACTGGGGCTTTGCGCTTCTCTACCCACCAAACGTCACGGTCACTATCTCTCCGTCTCGTAGACACGAGCTGAGAAATTGCAAACGTCGAGCAATTGCTCAGAGATGAAAAGTGCCAGCACTGGAAGCTGTTGCTAGCCAGCACCCTTCCTTGGAAGCGCTTTTGTAGGCCTAAGAACACTGGGGCTCTGGGCTTCTCTAGCCACCTCATCTTCTGCTCATCCTCTCGCGCACTCTGAAGAGAGCTCAGGGGAGAAATTGCAAACGTCGAGCAATTGCTCAGAGATGAAAAGTGCCAGCACTGAAAGCTGTTGCTAGCCAGCACCCTTCCTTGGAAGCGCTTTCACAGGCGCAGTGACACTGGGGCTTTGCGCTTCTCTACCCACCAAACGTCACGGTCCTTCTCGTTCCGTCTCGTAGACACGAGCTGAGAAATTGCAAACGTCGAGCAATTGCTCAGAGATGAAAAGTGCCAGCACTGAAAGCTGTTGCTAGCCAGCACCCTTCCTTGGAAGTGCTTTTGTAGGCCTAAGAACACTGGGGCTCTGGGCTTCTCTAGCCACCTCATCTTCTGCTCATCCTCTCGCGCACTCTAAAGAGAGCTCAGGTGAGAAATTGCAAACGTCGAGCAATTGCTCAGAGATGAAAAGTGCCAGCACTGAAAGCTGTTGCTAGCCAGCACCCTTCCTTGGAAGCGCTTTTGTAGCCCTTAGAACACTGGGGCTCTGGGCTTCTCTAGCCACCTCATCTTCTGCTCATCCTCTCGCGCACTCTAAAGAGAGCTCAGGTGAGAAATTGCAAACGTCGAGCAATTGCTCAGAGATGAAAAGTGCCAGCACTGAAAGCTGTTGCTAGCCAGCACCCTTCCTTGGAAGCGCTTTCACAGGCGCAGTAACACTGGGGCTTTGCGCTTCTCTAGCCACCAAACGTCACGGTCCTTCTCTTTCCGTCTCGTAGACACGAGCTGAGAAATTGCAAACGTCGAGCAATTGCTCAGAGATGAAAAGTGCCAGCACTGAAAGCTGTTGCTAGCCAGCACCCTTCCTTGGAAGCGCTTTTGTAGGCCTAAGAACACTGGGGCTCTGGGCTTCTCTAGCCACCTAATCTTCTGCTCATCCTCTCGCGCACTCTAAAGAGAGCTCAGGGGAGAAATTGCAAACGTCGAGCAATTGCTCAGAGATGAAAAGTGCGGGCACTGAAAGCTGTTGCTAGCCAGCACCCTTCCTTGGAAGTGCTTTTGTAGCCCTTATAACACTGGGGCTCTGGGCTTCTCTAGCCACCTAATCTTCTGCTCATCCTCTCGCGCACTCTAAAGAGAGCTCAGGTGAGAAATTGCAAACGTCGAGCAATTGCTCAGAGATGAAAAGTGCCAGCACTGAAAGCTGTTGCTAGCCAGCACCCTTCCTTGGAAGCGCTTTCACAGGCGCAGCAACACTGGGGCTTTGCGCTTCTCTACCCACCAAACGTCACGGTCCTTCTCTTTCCGTCTCCTAGACACGAGCTGAGAAATTGCAAACGTCGAGCAATTGCTCAGAGATGAAAAGTGCCAGCACTGAAAGCTGTTGCTAGCCAGCACCCTTCCTTGGAAGCGCTTTTGTAGGCCTAAGCACACTGGGGCTCTGGGCTTCTCTAGCCACCTAATCTTCTGCTCATCCTCTCGCGCACTCTAAAGAGAGCTCAGGTGAGAAATTGCAAACGTCGAGCAATTGCTCAGAGATGAAAAGTGCCAGCACTGAAAGCTGTTGCTAGCCAGCACCCTTCCTTGGAAGCGCTTTTGTAGGCCTAAGAACACTGGGGCTCTGGGCTTCTCTAGCCACCTCATCTTCTGCTCATCCTCTCGTGCACTCTAAAGAGAGCTCAGGTGAGAAATTGCAAACGTCCAGCAATTGCTCAGAGATGAAAAGTGCCAGCACTGAAAGCTCTTGCTAGCCAGCACACTTCCTTGGAAGCGCTTTCACAGGCGCAGCAACACTGGGGCTTTGCGCTTCTCTAGCCACCAAACGTCACGGTCCTTCTCTTTCCGTCTCGTAGACACGAGCTGAGAAATTGCAAACGTCGAGCAATTGCTCGGAGATGAAAAGTGCCAGCACTGAAAGCTGTTGCTAGCCAGCACCCTTCCTTGGAAGTGCTTTTGTAGGCCTAAGAACACTGGGGCTCTGGGCTTCTCTAGCCACCTCATCTTCTGCTCATGCTCTCGCGCACTCTAAAGAGAGCTCAGGTGAGAAATTGCAAACGTCGAGCAATTGCTCAGAGATGAAAAGTGCCAGCACTGAAAGCTGTTGCTAGCCAGCACCCTTCCTTGGAAGCGCTTTTGTAGCCCTTAGAACACTGGGGCTCTGGGCTTCTCTAGCCACCTCATCTTCTGCTCATCCTCTCGCGCACTCTAAAGAGAGCTCAGGTGAGAAATTGCAAACGTCGAGCAATTGCTCAGAGATGAAAAGTGCCAACACTGAAAGCTGTTGCTAGCCAGCACCCTTCCTTGGAAGCGCTTTCACAGGCACAGCAACACTGGGGCTTTGCGCTTCTCTAGCCACCAAACGTCACGGTCCTTCTCTTTCCGTCTCCTAGACACGAGCTGAGAAATTGCAAACGTCGAGCAATTGCTCAGAGATGAAAAGTGCCAGCACTGAAAGCTGTTGCTAGCCAGCACCCTTCCTTGGAAGCGCTTTCACAGGCGCAGCAACACTGGGGCTTTGCGCTTCTCTACCCACCAAACGTCACGGTCACTATCTCTCCGTCTCGTAGACACGAGCTGAGAAATTGCAAACGTCGAGCAATTGCTCAGAGATGAAAAGTGCCAGCACTGGAAGCTGTTGCTAGCCAGCACCCTTCCTTGGAAGCGCTTTTGTAGGCCTAAGAACACTGGGGCTCTGGGCTTCTCTAGCCACCTCATCTTCTGCTCATCCTCTCGCGCACTCTAAAGAGAGCTCAGGTGAGAAATTGCAAACGTCGAGCAATTGCTCAGAGATGAAAAGTGCCAGCACTGAAAGCTGTTGCTAGCCAGCACCCTTCCTTGGAAGCGCTTTTGTAGGCCTAAGAACACTGGGGCTCTGGGCTTCTCTAGCCACCTCATCTTCTGCTCATCCTCTCGTGCACTCTAAAGAGAGCTCAGGTGAGAAATTGCAAACGTCCAGCAATTGCTCAGAGATGAAAAGTGCCAGCACTGAAAGCTGTTGCTAGCCAGCACCCTTCCTTGGAAGCGCTTTCACAGGCGCAGTAACACTGGGGCTTTGCGCTTCTCTAGCCACCAAACGTCACGGTCACTATCTCTCCGTCTCGTAGACACGAGCTGAGAAATTGCAAACGTCGATCAATTGCTCAGAGATGAAAAGTGCCAGCACTGAAAGCTGTTGCTAGCCAGCACCCTTCCTTGGAAGCGCTTTTGTAGGCCTAAGCACACTGGGGCTCTGGGCTTCTCTAGCCACCTCATCTTCTGCTCATCCTCTCGCGCACTCTAAAGAGAGCTCAGGTGAGAAATTGCAAACGTCGAGCAATTGCTCAGAGATGAAAAGTGCCAGCACTGAAAGCTGTTGCTAGCCAGCCCCCTTCCTTGGAAGCGCTTTTGTAGGCCTAAGAACACTGGGGCTCTGGGCTTCTCTAGCCACCTCATCTTCTGCTCATCCTCTCGCGCACTCTAAAGAGAGCTCAGGTGAGAAATTGCAAACGTCCAGCAATTGCTCAGAGATGAAAAGTGCCAGCACTGAAAGCTGTTGCTAGCCAGCACCCTTCCTTGGAAGCGCTTTTGTAGGCCTAAGAACACTGGGGCTCTGGGCTTCTCTAGCCACCTCATCTTCTGCTCATCCTCTCGTGCACTCTAAAGAGAGCTCAGGTGAGAAATTGCAAACGTCCAGCAATTGCTCAGAGATGAAAAGTGCCAGCACTGAAAGCTGTTGCTAGCCAGCACCCTTCCTTGGAAGCGCTTTCACAGGCGCAGTAACACTGGGGCTTTGCGCTTCTCTAGCCACCAAACGTCACGGTCACTATCTCTCCGTCTCGTAGACACGAGCTGAGAAATTGCAAACGTCGATCAATTGCTCAGAGATGAAAAGTGCCAGCACTGAAAGCTGTTGCTAGCCAGCACCCTTCCTTGGAAGCGCTTTTGTAGGCCTAAGCACACTGGGGCTCTGGGCTTCTCTAGCCACCTCATCTTCTGCTCATCCTCTCGCGCACTCTAAAGAGAGCTCAGGTGAGAAATTGCAAACGTCGAGCAATTGCTCAGAGATGAAAAGTGCCAGCACTGAAAGCTGTTGCTAGCCAGCCCCCTTCCTTGGAAGCGCTTTTGTAGGCCTAAGAACACTGGGGCTCTGGGCTTCTCTAGCCACCTCATCTTCTGCTCATCCTCTCGCGCACTCTAAAGAGAGCTCAGGTGAGAAATTGCAAACGTCCAGCAATTGCTCAGAGATGAAAAGTGCCAGCACTGAAAGCTGTTGCTAGCCAGCACCCTTCCTTGGAAGCGCTTTTGTAGGCCTAAGAACACTGGGGCTCTGGGCTTCTCTAGCCACCTCATCTTCTGCTCATCCTCTCGCGCACTCTAAAGAGAGCTCAGGTGAGAATTTGCAAACGTCGATCAATTGCTCAGAGATGAAAAGTGCCAGCACTGAAAGCTGTTGCTAGCCAGCACCCTTCCTTGGAAGCGCTTTTGTAGGCCTAAGAACACTGGGGCTCTGGGCTTCTCTAGCCACCTCATCTTCTGCTCATCCTCTCGCACACTCTAAAGAGAGCTCAGGTGAGAAATTGCAAACGTCGAGCAATTGCTCAGAGAGGAAAAGTGCCAGCACTGAAAGCTGTTGCTAGCCAGCACCCTTCCTTGGAAGCGCTTTCACAGGCGCAGTAACACTGGGGCTTTGCGCTTCTCTACCCACCAAACGTCACGGTCATTCTCTTTCCGTCTCGTAGACACGAGCTGAGAAATTGCAAACGTCGAGCAATTGCTCAGAGATGAAAAGTGCCAGCACTGAAAGCTGTTGCTAGCCAGCACCCTTCCTTGGAAGTGCTTTTGTAGGCCTAAGAACACTGGGGTTCTGGGTTTCTTTAGCCACCTCATCTTCTGCTCATCCTCTCGCGCACTCTAAAGAGAGCTCAGGTGAGAAATTGCAAACGTCGAGCAATTGCTCAGAGATGAAAAGTGCCAGCACTGAAAGCTCTTGCTAGCCAGCACCCTTCCTTGGAAGCGCTTTCACAGGCGCTGAAACACTGGGGCTTTGCGCTTCTCTACCCACCAAACTTCACGGTCACTATCTCTCCGTCTCGTAGACACGAGCTGAGAAATTGCAAACGTCGAGCAATTGCTCAGAGATGAAAAGTGCCAGCACTGAAAGCTGTTGCTAGCCAGCACCCTTCCTTGGAAGCGCTTTTGTAGGCCTAAGAACACTGGGGCTCTGGGCTTCTCTAGCCACCTCATCTTCTGCTCATCCTCTCGCGCACTCTAAAGAGAGCTCAGGTGAGAAATTGCAAACGTCGAGCAATTGCTCAGAGATGAAAAGTGCCAGCACTGAAAGCTCTTGCTAGCCAGCACCCTTCCTTGGAAGCGCTTTTGTAGGCCTAAGAACACTGGGGCTCTGGGCTTCTCTAGCCACCTCATCTTCTGCTCATCCTCTCGCGCACTCTAAAGAGAGCTCAGGGGAGAAATTGCAAACGTCGAGCAATTGCTCAGAGATGAAAAGTGCCAGCACTGAAAGCTGTTGCTAGCCAGCACCCTTCCTTGGAAGCGCTTTCACAGGCGCAGTAACACTGGGGCTTTGCGCTTCTCTACCCACCAAACATCACGGTCACTATCTCTCCGTCTCGTAGACACGAGCTGAGAAATTGCAAACGTCGAGCAATTGCTCAGAGATGAAAAGTGCCAGCACTGAAAGCTGTTGCTAGCCAGCCCCCTTCCTTGGAAGCGCTTTTGTAGGCCTAAGAACACTGGGGCTCTGGGCTTCTCTAGCCACCTCATCTTCTGCTCATCCTCTCGCGCACTCTAAAGAGAGCTCAGGGGAGAAATTGCAAACGTCGAGCAATTGCTCAGAGATGAAAAGTGCCAGCACTGAAAGCTGTTGCTAGCCAGCCCCCTTCCTTGGAAGCGCTTTTGTAGGCCTAAGAACACTGGGGCTCTGGGCTTCTCTAGCCACCTCATCTTCTGCTCATCCTCTCGCGCACTCTAAAGAGAGCTCAGGTGAGAAATTGCAAACGTCGAGCAATTGCTCAGAGATGAAAAGTGCCAGCACTGAAAGCTGTTGCTAGCCAGCACCCTTCCTTGGAAGCGCTTTCACAGGCGCAGCAACACTGGGGCTTTGTGCTTCTCTAGCCACCAAACGTCACGGTCCTTCTCTTTCCGTCTCGTAGACACGAGCTGAGAAATTGCAAACGTCGAGCAATTGCTCCGAGATGAAAAGTGCCAGCACTGAAAGCTGTTGCTAGCCAGCACCCTTCCTTGGAAGTGCTTTTGTAGGCCTAAGAACACTGGGGCTCTGGGCTTCTCTAGCCACCTCATCTTCTGCTCATCCTCTCGCGCACTCTGAAGAGAGCTCAGGTGAGAAATTGCAAACGTCCAGCAATTGCTCAGAGATGAAAAGCGCCAGCACTGAAAGCTGTTGCTAGCCAGCACCCTTCCTTGGAAGCGCTTTCACAGGCGCAGTAACACTGGGGCTTTGCGCTTCTCTACCCACCAAACATCACGGTCACTATCTCTCCGTCTCGTAGACACGAGCAGAGAAATTGCAAACGTCGAGCAATTGCTCAGAGATGAAAAGTGCCAGCACTAAAAGCTGTTGCTAGCCAGCACCCTTCCTTGGAAGCGCTTTTGTAGGCCTAAGAACACTGGGGCTCTGGGCTTCTTTAGCCACCTCATCTTCTGCTCATCCTCTCGCACACTCTAAAGAGAGCTCAGGTGAGAAATTGCAAACGTCGAGCAATTGCTCAGAGATGAAAAGTGCCAGCACTGAAAGCTGTTGCTAGCCAGCACCCTTCCTTGGAAGCGCTTTCACAGGCGCAGTAACACTGGGGCTTTGCGCTTCTCTAGCCACCAAACGTCACGGTCACTATCTCTCCGTCTCATAGACACGAGCTGAGAAATTGCAAACGTCGAGCAATTGCTCAGAGATGAAAAGTGCCAGCACTGAAAGCTGTTGCTAGCCAGCACCCTTCCTTGGAAGCGCTTTTGTAGGCCTAAGAACACTGGGGCTCTGGGCTTCTCTAGCCACCTAATCTTCTGCTCATCCTCTCGCGCACTCTAAAGAGAGCTCAGGTGAGAAATTGCAAACATTGAGCAATTGCTCAGAGATGAAAAGTGCCAGCACTGAAAGCTGTTGCTAGCCAGCACCCTTCCTTGGAAGCGCTTTTGTAGGCCTAAGAACACTGGGGCTCTGGGCTTCTCTAGCCACCTCATCTTCTGCTCATCCTCTCGCGCACTCTAAAGAGAGCTCAGGTGAGAAATTGCAAACGTCCAGCAATTGCTCAGAGATGAAAAGTGCCAACACTGAAAGCTGTTGCTAGCCAGCACCCTTCCTTGGAAGCGCTTTCACAGGCGCAGTAACACTGGGGCTTTGCGCTTCTCTAGCCACCAAACGTCACGGTCCTTCTCTTTCCGTCTCGTAGACACGAGCTGAGAAATTGCAAACGTCGAGCAATTGCTCAGAGATGAAAAGTGCCAGCACTGAAAGCTGTTGCTAGCCAGCACCCTTCCTTGGAAGCGCTTTTGTAGGCCTAAGAACACTGGGGCTCTGGGCTTCTCTAGCCACCTCATCTTCTGCTCATCCTCTCGCGCACTCTAAAGAGAGCTCAGGTGAGAAATTGCAAACGTCGAGCAATTGCTCAGAGATGAAAAGTGCCAGCACTGAAAGCTCTTGCTAGCCAGCACCCTTCCTTGGAAGCGCTTTTGTAGGCCTAAGAACACTGGGGCTCTGGGCTTCTCTAGCCACCTCATCTTCTGCTCATCCTCTCGCGCACTCTAAAGAGAGCTCAGGGGAGAAATTGCAAACGTCGAGCAATTGCTCAGAGATGAAAAGTGCCAGCACTGAAAGCTGTTGCTAGCCAGCACCCTTCCTTGGAAGCGCTTTCACAGGCGCAGTAACACTGGGGCTTTGCGCTTCTCTACCCACCAAACGTCACGGTCACTATCTCTCCGTCTCGTAGACACGAGCTGAGAAATTGCAAACGTCGAGCAATTGCTCAGAGATGAAAAGTGCCAGCACTGAAAGCTGTTGCTAGCCAGCCCCCTTCCTTGGAAGCGCTTTTGTAGGCCTAAGAACACTGGGGCTCTGGGCTTCTCTAGCCACCTCATCTTCTGCTCATCCTCTCGCGCACTCTAAAGAGAGCTCAGGTGAGAAATTGCAAACGTCGAGCAATTGCTCAGAGATGAAAAGTGCCAGCACTGAAAGCTGTTGCTAGCCAGCCCCCTTCCTTGGAAGCGCTTTTGTAGGCCTAAGAACACTGGGGCTCTGGGCTTCTCTAGCCACCTCATCTTCTGCTCATCCTCTCGCGCACTCTAAAGAGAGCTCAGGTGAGAAATTGCAAACGTCGAGCAATTGCTCAGAGATGAAAAGTGCCAGCACTGAAAGCTCTTGCTAGCCAGCACCCTTCCTTGGAAGCGCTTTCACAGGCGCAGCAACACTGGGGCTTTGTGCTTCTCTAGCCACCAAACGTCACGGTCCTTCTCTTTCCGTCTCGTAGACACGAGCTGAGAAATTGCAAACGTCGAGCAATTGCTCCGAGATGAAAAGTGCCAGCACTGAAAGCTGTTGCTAGCCAGCACCCTTCCTTGGAAGTGCTTTTGTAGGCCTAAGAACACTGGGGCTCTGGGCTTCTTTAGCCACCTCATCTTCTGCTCATCCTCTCGCGCACTCTGAAGAGAGCTCAGGTGAGAAATTGCAAACGTCGAGCAATTGCTCCGAGATGAAAAGTGCCAGCACTGAAAGCTGTTGCTAGCCAGCACCCTTCCTTGGAAGCGCTTTCACAGGCGCAGTAACACTGGGGCTTTGCGCTTCTCTACCCACCAAACATCACGGTCACTATCTCTCCGTCTCGTAGACACGAGCAGAGAAATTGCAAACGTCGAGCAATTGCTCAGAGATGAAAAGTGCCAGCACTAAAAGCTGTTGCTAGCCAGCACCCTTCCTTGGAAGCGCTTTTGTAGGCCTAAGAACACTGGGGCTCTGGGCTTCTTTAGCCACCTCATCTTCTGCTCATCCTCTCGCACACTCTAAAGAGAGCTCAGGTGAGAAATTGCAAACGTCGAGCAATTGCTCAGAGATGAAAAGTGCCAGCACTGAAAGCTGTTGCTAGCCAGCACCCTTCCTTGGAAGCGCTTTCACAGGCGCAGTAACACTGGGGCTTTGCGCTTCTCTAGCCACCAAACGTCACGGTCACTATCTCTCCGTCTCGTAGACACGAGCTGAGAAATTGCAAACGTCGAGCAATTGCTCAGAGATGAAAAGTGCCAGCACTGAAAGCTGTTGCTAGCCAGCACCCTTCCTTGGAAGCACTTTTGTAGGCCTAAGAACACTGGGGCTCTGGGCTTCTCTAGCCACCTAATCTTCTGCTCATCCTCTCGCGCACTCTAAAGAGAGCTCAGGTGAGAAATTGCAAACGTCGAGCAATTGCTCAGAGATGAAAAGTGCCAGCACTGAAAGCTGTTGCTAGCCAGCACCCTTCCTTGGAAGTGCTTTTGTAGGCCTAAGAACACTGGGGCTCTGGGCTTCTTTAGCCACCTCATCTTCTGCTCATCCTCTCGCACACTCTAAAGGGAGCTCAGGTGAGAAATTGCAAACGTCGAGCAATTGCTCAGAGATGAAAAGTGCCAGCACTGAAAGCTCTTGCTAGCCAGCACCCTTCCTTGGAAGCGCTTTCACAGGCGCAGTAACACTGGGGCTTTGCGCTTCTCTACCCACCAAACGTCACGGTCCTTCTCTTTCCGTCTCGTAGACACGAGCTGAGAAATTGCAAACGTCGAGCAATTGCTCAGAGATGAAAAGTGCCAGCACTGAAAGCTGTTGCTAGCCAGCACCCTTCCTTGGAAGCGCTTTCACAGGCGCTGAAACACTGGGGCTTTGCGCTTCTCTACCCACCAAACGTCACGGTCACTATCTCTCTGTCTCGTAGACACAAGCTGAGAAATTGCAAACGTCGAGCAATTGCTCAGAGATGAAAAGTGCCAGCACTGGAAGCTGTTGCTAGCCAGCCCCCTTCCTTGGAAGCGCTTTTGTAGGCCTAAGAACACTGGGGCTCTGGGCTTCTCTAGCCACCTAATCTTCTGCTCATCCTCTCGCGCACTCTAAAGAGAGCTCAGGTGAGAAATTGCAAACGTCGAGCAATTGCTCGGAGATGAAAAGTGCCAGCACTGAAAGCTGTTGCTAGCCAGCACCCTTCCTTGGAAGCGCTTTTGTAGGCCTAAGAACACTGGGGCTCTGGGCTTCTCTAGCTACCTCATCTTCTGCTCATCCTCTCGCGCACTCTAAAGAGAGCTCAGGTGAGAAATTGCAAACGTCCAGCAATTGCTCAGAGATGAAAAGTGCCAACACTGAAAGCTGTTGCTAGCCAGCACCCTTCCTTGGAAGCGCTTTCACAGGCGCAGTAACACTGGGGCTTTGCGCTTCTCTAGCCACCAAACGTCACGGTCCTTCTCTTTCCGTCTCGTAGACACGAGCTGAGAAATTGCAAACGTCGAGCAATTGCTCAGAGATGAAAAGTGCCAGCACTGAAAGCTGTTGCTAGCCAGCACCCTTCCTTGGAAGCGCTTTTGTAGGCCTAAGAACACTGGGGATCTGGGCTTCTCTAGCCACCTCATCTTCTGCTCATCCTCTCGCGCACTCTAAAGAGAGCTCAGGTGAGAAATTGCAAACGTCGAGCAATTGCTCAGAGATGAAAAGTGCCAGCACTGAAAGCTGTTGCTAGCCAGCACCCTTCCTTGGAAGCGATTTTGTAGGCCTAAGAACACTGGGGCTCTGGGCTTCTCTAGCCACCTCATCTTCTGCTCATCCTCTCGCACACTCTAAAGAGAGCTCAGGTGAGAAATTGCAAACGTCCAGCAATTGCTCAGAGATGAAAAGTGCCAGCACTGAAAGCTGTTGCTAGCCAGCACCCTTCCTTGGAAGCGCTTTCACAGGCGCTGAAACACTGGGGCTTTGCGCTTCTCTAGCCACCAAACGTCACGGTCACTATCTCTCTGTCTCGTAGACACGAGCTGAGAAATTGCAAACGTCGATCAATTGCTCAGAGATGAAAAGTGCCAGCACTGGAAGCTGTTGCTAGCCAGCACCCTTCCTTGGAAGCGCTTTTGTAGGCCTAAGAACACTGGGGCTCTGGGCTTCTCTAGCCACCTAATCTTCTGCTCATCCTCTCGCGCACTCTAAAGAGAGCTCAGGTGAGAAATTGCAAACGTCGAGCAATTGCTCAGAGATGAAAAGTGCCAGCACTGAAAGCTGTTGCTAGCCAGCACCCTTCCTTGGAAGCGCTTTTGTAGGCCTAAGAACACTGGGGCTCTGGGCTTCTCTAGCCACCAAACGTCACGGTCCTTCTCTTTCCGTCTCGTAGACACGAGCTGAGAAATTGCAAACATCGAGCAATTGCTCAGAGATGAAAAGTGCCAGCACTGAAAGCTGTTGCTAGCCAGCCCCCTTCCTTGGAAGCGCTTTTGTAGGCCTAAGAACACTGGGGCTCTGGGCTTCTCTAGCCACCTCATCTTCTGCTCATCCTCTCGCGCACTCTAAAGAGAGCTCAGGGGAGAAATTGCAAACGTCGAGCAATTGCTCAGAGATGAAAAGTGCCAGCACTGAAAGCTGTTGCTAGCCAGCACCCTTCCTTGGAAGCGCTTTCACAGGCGCAGTAACACTGGGGCTTTGCGCTTCTCTACCCACCAAACGTCACGGTCACTATCTCTCCGTCTCGTAGACACGAGCTGAGAAATTGCAAACGTCGATCAATTGCTCAGAGATGAAAAGTGCCAGCACTGGAAGCTGTTGCTAGCCAGCACCCTTCCTTGGAAGCGCTTTTGTAGGCCTAAGAACACTGGGGCTCTGGGCTTCTCTAGCCACCTCATCTTCTGCTCATCCTCTCGCGCACTCTAAAGAGAGCTCAGGTGAGAAATTGCAAACGTCGAGCAATTGCTCAGAGATGAAAAGTGCCAGCACTGAAAGCTCTTGCTAGCCAGCACCCTTCCTTGGAAGCGCTTTCACAGGCGCTGTAACACTGGGGCTTTGCGCTTCTCTAGCCACCAAACGTCACGGTCACTATGTCTCCGTCTCGTAGACACGAGCTGAGAAATTGCAAACGTCGAGCAATTGCTCAGAGATGAAAAGTGCCAGCACTGAAAGCTCTTGCTAGCCAGCACCCTTCCTTGGAAGCGCTTTTGTAGGCCTAAGAACACTGGGGCTCTGGGCTTCTCTAGCCACCTCATCTTCTGCTCATCCTCTCGCGCACTCTAAAGAGAGCTCAGGTGAGAAATTGCAAACGTCGAGCAATTGCTCAGAGATGAAAAGTGCCAGCACTGAAAGCTGTTGCTAGCCAGCACCCTTCCTTGGAAGCGCTTTTGTAGGCCTAAGAACACTGGGGCTCTGGGCTTCTCTAGCCACCTAATCTTCTGCTCATCCTCTCGCGCAGTCTAAAGAGAGCTCAGGTGAGAAATTGCAAACGTCGAGCAATTGCTCAGAGATGAAAAGTGCCAGCACTGAAAGCTGTTGCTAGCCAGCACCCTTCCTTGGAAGCGCTTTTGTAGGCCTAAGAACACTGGGGCTCTGGGCTTCTCTAGCCACCTCATCTTCTGCTCATCCTCTCGCGCACTCTAAAGAGAGCTCAGGTGAGAAATTGCAAACGTCGAGCAATTGCTCAGAGATGAAAAGTGCCAGCACTGAAAGCTGTTGCTAGCCAGCACCCTTCCTTGGAAGCGCTTTCACAGGCGCAGCAACACTGGGGCTTTGTGCTTCTCTAGCCACCAAACGTCACGGTCCTTCTCTTTCCGTCTCGTAGACACGAGCTGAGAAATTGCAAACGTCGAGCAATTGCTCAGAGATGAAAAGTGCCAGCACTGAAAGCTCTTGCTAGCCAGCACCCTTCCTTGGAAGTGCTTTTGTAGGCCTAAGAACACTGGGGCTCTGGGCTTCTCTAGCCACCTCATCTTCTGCTCATCCTCTCGCGCACTCTAAAGAGAGCTCAGGGGAGAAATTGCAAACGTCGAGCAATTGCTCAGAGATGAAAAGTGCCAGCACTGGAAGCTGTTGCTAGCCAGCACCCTTCCTTGGAAGCGCTTTTGTAGGCCTAAGAACACTGGGGCTCTGGGCTTCTCTAGCCACCTAATCTTCTGCTCATCCTCTCGCGCACTCTAAAGAGAGCTCAGGTGAGAAATTGCAAACGTCGAGCAATTGCTCAGAGATGAAAAGTGCCAGCACTGAAAGCTCTTGCTAGCCAGCACCCTTCCTTGGAAGCGCTTTCACAGGCGCAGTAACACTGGGGCTTTGCGCTTCTCTAGCCACCAAACGTCACGGTCCTTCTCTTTCCGTCTCGTAGACACGAGCTGAGAAATTGCAAACGTCGAGCAATTGCTCAGAGATGAAAAGTGCCAGCACTGGAAGCTGTTGCTAGCCAGCACCCTTCCTTGGAAGCGCTTTCACAGGCGCAGCAACACTGGGGCTTTGTGCTTCTCTAGCCACCAAACGTCACGGTCCTTCTCTTTCCGTCTCCTAGACACGAGCTGAGAAATTGCAAACGTCGAGCAATTGCTCAGAGATGAAAAGTGCCAGCACTGAAAGCTCTTGCTAGCCAGCACCCTTCCTTGGAAGTGCTTTTGTAGGCCTAAGAACACTGGGGCTCTGGGCTTCTCTAGCCACCTCATCTTCTGCTCTTCCTCTCGCGCACTCTAAAGAGAGCTCAGGGGAGAAATTGCAAACGTCGAGCAATTGCTCAGAGATGAAAAGTGCCAGCACTGAAAGCTGTTGCTAGCCAGCACCCTTCCTTGGAAGCGCTTTCACAGGCGCAACACTGGGGCTTTGCGCTTCTCTACCCACCAAACGTCATGGTCACTATCTCTCCGTCTCGTAGACACGAGCTGAGAAATTGCAAACGTCGATCAATTGCTCAGAGATGAAAAGTGCCAGCACTGGAAGCTCTTGCTAGCCAGCCCCCTTCCTTGGAAGCGCTTTTGTAGGCCTAAGAACACTGGGGCTCTGGGCTTCTCTAGCCACCTAATCTTCTGCTCATCCTCTCGCGCACTCTAAAGAGAGCTCAGGTGAGAAATTGCAAACGTTGAGCAATTGCTCACAGATGAAAAGTGCCAGCACTGGAAGCTGTTGCTAGCCAGCACCCTTCCTTGGAAGCGCTTTTGTAGGCCTAAGAACACTGGGGCTCTGGGCTTCTCTAGCCACCTCATCTTCTGCTCATCCTCTCGCGCACTCTAAAGAGAGCTCAGGTGAGAAATTGCAAACGTCGAGCAATTGCTCAGAGATGAAAAGTGCCAGCACTGAAAGCTGTTGCTAGCCAGCACCCTTCCTTGGAAGCGCTTTCACAGGCGCAGTAACACTGGGGCTTTGCGCTTCTCTACCCACCAAACGTCACGGTCCTTCTCTTGCCGTCTCGTAGACACGAGCTCAGAAACTGCAAACGTCGAGCAATTGCTCAGAGATGAAAAGTGCCAGCACTGAAAGCTGTTGCTAGCCAGCACCCTTCCATGGAAGCGCTTTCACAGGCGCTGAAACACTGGGGCTTTGCGCTTCTCTAGCCACCAAACGTCACGGTCACTATCTCTCCGTCTCGTAGACACGAGCTGAGAAATTGCAAACGTCGATCAATTGCTCAGAGATGAAAAGTGCCAGCACTGAAAGCTGTTGCTAGCCAGCACCCTTCCTTCGAAGCGCTTTTGTAGGCCTAAGAACACTGGGGCTCTGGGCTTCTCTAGCCACCTAATCTTCTGCTCATCCTCTCGCGCACTCTAAAGAGAGCTGAGGTGAGAAATTGCAAACGTCGAGCAATTGCTCAGAGATGAAAAGTGCCAGCACTGAAAGCTGTTGCTAGCCAGCACCCTTCCTTGGAAGCGCTTTTGTAGGCCTAAGAACACTGGGGCTCTGGGCTTCTCTAGCCACCTCATCTTCTGCTCATCCTCTCGCGCACTCTAAAGAGAGCTCAGGTGAGAAATTGCAAACGTCCAGCAATTGCTCAGAGATGAAAAGTGCCAGCACTGAAAGCTGTTGCTAGCCAGCACCCTTCCTTGGAAGCGCTTTTGTAGCCCTTAGAACACTGGGGCTCTGGGCTTCTCTAGCCACCTCATCTTCTGCTCATCCTCTCGCACACTCTAAAGAGAGCTCAGGTGAGAAATTGCAAACGTCGAGCAATTGCTCAGAGATGAAAAGTGCCAGCACTGAAAGCTGTTGCTAGCCAGCACCCTTCCTTGGAAGCGCTTTTACAGGCTCAGTAACACTGGAGCTTTGCGTTTCTCTAGCCACCAAACGTCACGGTCCTTCTCTTTCCGTCTCGTAGACACGAGCTGAGAAATTGCAAACGTCGAGCAATTGCTCAGAGATGAAAAGTGCCAGCACTGAAAGCTGTTGCTAGCCAGCACCCTTCCTTGGAAGCGCTTTTGTAGGCCTAAGAACACTGGGGCTCTGGGCTTCTCTAGCCACCTCATCTTCTGCTCATCCTCTCGCGCACTCTAAAGAGAGCTCAGGTGAGAAATTGCAAACGTCGAGCAATTGCTCAGAGATGAAAAGTGCCAGCACTGAAAGCTGTTGCTAGCCAGCACCCTTCCTTGGAAGTGCTTTTGTAGGCCTAAGAACACTGTGGCTCTGGGCTTCTCTAGCCACCTCATCTTCTGCTCATCCTCTCGCGCACTCTAAAGAGAGCTCAGGTGAGAAATTGCAAACGTCCAGCAATTGCTCAGAGATGAAAAGTGCCAACACTGAAAGCTGTTGCTAGCCAGCACCCTTCCTTGGAAGCGCTTTCACAGGCGCAGCAACACTGGGGCTTTGCGCTTCTCTACCCACCAAACGTCACGGTCATTCTCTTTCCGTCTCGTAGACACGAGCTGAGAAATTGCAAACGTCGAGCAATTGCTCAGAGATGAAAAGTGCCAGCACTGAAAGCTGTTGCTAGCCAGCAGCCTTCCTTGGAAGCGCTTTTGTAGGCCTAAGAACACTGGGGCTCTGGGCTTCTTTAGCCACCTCATCTTCTGCTCATCCTCTCGCGCACTCTAAAGAGTGCTCAGGTGAGAAATTGCAAACGTCGAGCAATTGCTCAGAGATGAAAAGTGCCAGCACTGAAAGCTGTTGCTAGCCAGCACCCTTCCTTGGAAGCGCTTTTGTAGGCCTAAGAACACTGGGGCTCTGGGCTTCTCTAGCCACCTCATCTTCTGCTCATCCTCTCGCGCACTCTAAAGAGAGCTCAGGTGAGAAATTGCAAACGTCCAGCAATTGCTCAGAGATGAAAAGTGCCAGCACTGAAAGCTGTTGCTAGCCAGCACCCTTCCTTGGAAGTGCTTTTGTAGGCCTAAGAACACTGGGGCTCTGGGCTTCTCTAGCTACCTCATCTTCTGCTCATCGTCTCGCGCACTCTAAAGAGAGCTCAGGTGAGAAATTGCAAACGTCGAGCAATTGCTCAGAGATGAAAAGTGCCAGCACTGAAAGCTGTTGCTAGCCAGCCCCCTTCCTTGGAAGCGCTTTCACAGGCGCAGTAACACTGGGGCTTTGCGCTTCTCTACCCACCAAACGTCACGGTCACTATCTCTCCGTCTCGTAGACACGAGCTGAGAAATTGCAAACGTCGATCAATTGCTCAGAGATGAAAAGTGCCAGCACTGGAAGCTGTTGCTAGCCAGCACCCTTCCTTGGAAGCGCTTTTGTAGGCCTAAGAACACTGGGGCTCTGGGCTTCTCTAGCCACCTCATCTTCTGCTCATCCTCTCGCGCACTCTAAAGAGAGCTCAGGTGAGAAATTGCAAACGTCGAGCAATTGCTCAGAGATGAAAAGTGCCAGCACTGAAAGCTGTTGCTAGCCAGCACCCTTCCTTGGAAGCGCTTTCACAGGCGCAGCAACACTGGGGCTTTGTGCTTCTCTAGCCACCAAACGTCACGGTCCTTCTCTTTCCGTCTCCTAGACACGAGCTGAGAAATTGCAAACGTCGAGCAATTGCTCAGAGATGAAAAGTGCCAGCACTGAAAGCTCTTGCTAGCCAGCACCCTTCCTTGGAAGTGCTTTTGTAGGCCTAAGAACACTGGGGCTCTGGGCTTCTCTAGCCACCTAATCTTCTGCTCATCCTCTCGCGCACTCTAAAGAGAGCTCAGGTGAGAATTTGCAAACGTCGAGCAATTGCTCAGAGATGAAAAGTGCCAGCACTGAAAGCTGTTGCTAGCCAGCACCCTTCCTTGGAAGCGCTTTCACAGGCGCAACACTGGGGCTTTGCGCTTCTCTAGCCACCAAACGTCACGCTCACTATCTCTCCGTCTCGTAGACACGAGCTGAGAAATTGCAAACGTCGATCAATTGCTCAGAGATGAAAAGTGCCAGCACTGAAAGCTGTTGCTAGCCAGCACCCTTCCTTGGAAGCGCTTTTGTAGGCCTAAGAACACTGGGGCTCTGGGCTTCTCTAGCCACCTCATCTTCTGCTCATCCTCTCGCGCACTCTAAAGAGAGCTCAGGTGAGAAATTGCAAACGTCCAGCAATTGCTCAGAGATGAAAAGTGCCAGCACTGAAAGCTGTTGCTAGCCAGCACCCTTCCTTGGAAGCGCTTTTGTAGGCCTAAGAACACTGGGGCTCTGGGCTTCTCTAGCCACCTCATCTTCTGCTCATCCTCTCGCGCACTCTAAAGAGAGCTCAGGTGAGAAATTGCAAACGTTGAGCAATTGCTCAGAGATGAAAAGTGCCAGCACTGGAAGCTGTTGCTAGCCAGCACCCTTCCTTGGAAGCGCTTTCACAGGCGCAGTAACACTGGGGCTTTGCGCTTCTCTACCCACCAAACGTCACGGTCCTTGTCTTTCCGTCTCGTAGACACGAGCTGAGAAATTGCAAACGTCGAGCAATTGCTCAGAGATGAAAAGTGCCAGCACTGAAAGCTGTTGCTAGCCAGCACCCTTCCTTGGAAGCGCTTTTGTAGGCCTAAGAACACTGGGGCTCTGGGCTTCTCTAGCCACCTCATCTTCTGCTCATCCTCTCGCGCACTCTAAAGAGAGCTCAGGTGAGAAATTGCAAACGTCGAGCAATTGCTCAGAGATGAAAAGTGCCAGCACTGAAAGCTGTTGCTAGCCAGCCCCCTTCCTTGGAAGTGCTTTTGTAGGACTAAGAACACTGGGGCTCTGGGCTTCTCTAGCCACCTCATCTTCTGCTCATCCTCTCGCGCACTCTAAAGAGAGCTCAGGTGAGAAATTGCAAACGTCCAGCAATTGCTCAGAGATGAAAAGTGCCAACACTGAAAGCTGTTGCTAGCCAGCACCCTTCCTTGGAAGCGCTTTCACAGGCGCAGCAACACTGGGGCTTTGCGCTTCTCTAACCACCAAACATCACGGTCATTCTCTTTCCGTCTCGTAGACACGAGCTGAGAAATTGCAAACGTCGAGCAATTGCTCAGAGAGGAAAAGTGCCAGCACTGAAAGCTGTTGCTAGCCAGCACCCTTCCTTGGAAGCGCTTTTGTAGGCCTAAGAACACTGGGGCTCTGCGCTTCTTTAGCCACCTCATCTTCTGCTCATCCTCTCGCGCACTCTAAAGAGTGCTCAGGTGAGAAATTGCAAACGTCGATCAATTGCTCAGAGATGAAAAGTGCCAGCACTGGAAGCTGTTGCTAGCCAGCACCCTTCCTTGGAAGCGCTTTTGTAGGCCTAAGAACACTGTGGCTCTGGGCTTCTCTAGCCACCTAATCTTCTGCTCATCCTCTCGCGCACTCTAAAGAGAGCTCAGGTGAGAAATTGCAAACGTCGAGCAATTGCTCAGAGATGAAAAGTGCCAGCACTGAAAGCTGTTGCTAGCCAGCACCCTTCCTTGGAAGTGCTTTTGTAGGCCTAAGAACACTGGGGCTCTGGGCTTCTCTAGCCACCTCATCTTCTGCTCATCCTCTCGCGCACTCTAAATGGAGCTCAGGTGAGAAATTGCAAACGTCGAGCAATTGCTCAGAGATGAAAAGTGCCAGCACTGAAAGCTGTTGCTAGCCAGCACCCTTCCTTGGAAGCGCTTTCACAGGCGCAGCAACACTGGGGCTTTGTGCTTCTCTAGCCACCAAACGTCACGGTCCTTCTCTTTCCGTCTCCTAGACACGAGCTGAGAAATTGCAAACGTCGAGCAATTGCTCAGAGATGAAAAGTGCCAGCACTGAAAGCTCTTGCTAGCCAGCACCCTTCCTTGGAAGTGCTTTTGTAGGCCTAAGAACACTGGGGCTCTGGGCTTCTCTAGCCACCTCATCTTCTGCTCATCCTCTCGCGCACTCTAAAGAGAGCTCAGGTGAGAAATTGCAAACGTCCAGCAATTGCTCAGAGATGAAAAGTGCCAGCACTGAAAGCTGTTGCTAGCCAGCACCCTTCCTTGGAAGCGCTTTCACAGGCGCAACACTGGGGCTTTGCGCTTCTCTAGCCACCAAACGTCACGCTCACTATCTCTCCGTCTCGTAGACACGAGCTGAGAAATTGCAAACGTCGATCAATTGCTCAGAGATGAAAAGTGCCAGCACTGGAAGCTGTTGCTAGCCAGCACCCTTCCTTGGAAGCGCTTTTGTAGGCCTAAGAACACTGGGGCTCTGGGCTTCTCTAGCCACCTCATCTTCTGCTCATCCTCTCGCGCACTCTAAAGAGAGCTCAGGTGAGAAATTGCAAACGTTGAGCAATTGCTCAGAGATGAAAAGTGCCAGCACTGAAAGCTGTTGCTAGCCAGCACCCTTCCTTGGAAGCGCTTTCACAGGCGCAGTAACACTGGGGCTTTGCGCTTCTCTAGCCACCAAACGTCACGGTCCTTCTCTTTCCGTCTCGTAGACACGAGCTGAGAAATTGCAAACGTCGAGCAATTGCTCAGAGATGAAAAGTGCCAGCACTGAAAGCTCTTGCTAGCCAGCACCCTTCCTTGGAAGCGCTTTCACAGGCGCAGCAACACTGGGGCTTTGTGCTTCTCTAGCCACCAAACGTCACGGTCCTTCTCTTTCCGTCTCGTAGACACGAGCTGAGAAATTGCAAACGTCGAGCAATTGCTCAGAGATGAAAAGTGCCAGCACTGAAAGCTCTTGCTAGCCAGCACCCTTCCTTGGAAGCGCTTTCACAGGCGCAGCAACACTGGGGCTTTGTGCTTCTCTAGCCACCAAACGTCACGGTCCTTCTCTTTCCGTCTCCTAGACACGAGCTGAGAAATTGCAAACGTCGAGCAATTGCTCAGAGATGAAAAGTGCCAGCACTGAAAGCTCTTGCTAGCCAGCACCCTTCCTTGGAAGTGCTTTTGTAGGCCTAAGAACACTGGGGCTCTGGGCTTCTCTAGCCACCTAATCTTCTGCTCATCCTCTCGCGCACTCTAAAGAGAGCTCAGGGGAGAAATTGCAAACGTCGAGCAATTGCTCAGAGATGAAAAGTGCCAGCACTGAAAGCTGTTGCTAGCCAGCACCCTTCCTTGGAAGCGCTTTCACAGGCGCAACACTGGGGCTTTGCGCTTCTCTACCCACCAAACGTCATGGTCACTATCTCTCCGTCTCGTAGACACGAGCTGAGAAATTGCAAACGTCGAGCAATTGCTCAGAGATGAAAAGTGCCAGCACTGGAAGCTCTTGCTAGCCAGCACCCTTCCTTGGAAGCGCTTTTGTAGGCCTAAGAACACTGGGGCTCTGGGCTTCTCTAGCCACCTAATCTTCTGCTCATCCTCTCGCGCACTCTAAAGAGAGCTCAGGTGAGAAATTGCAAACGTTGAGCAATTGCTCAGAGATGAAAAGTGCCAGCACTGGAAGCTGTTGCTAGCCAGCACCCTTCCTTGGAAGCGCTTTTGTAGGCCTAAGAACACTGGGGCTCTGGGCTTCTCTAGCCACCTCATCTTCTGCTCATCCTCTCGCGCACTCTAAAGAGAGCTCAGGTGAGAAATTGCAAACGTCGAGCAATTGCTCAGAGATGAAAAGTGCCAGCACTGAAAGCTGTTGCTAGCCAGCACCCTTCCTTGGAAGCGCTTTCACAGGCGCAGTAACACTGGGGCTTTGCGCTTCTCTACCCACCAAACGTCACGGTCCTTCTCTTTCCGTCTCGTAGACACGAGCTCAGAAACTGCAAACGTCGAGCAATTGCTCAGAGATGAAAAGTGCCAGCACTGAAAGCTGTTGCTAGCCAGCACCCTTCCTTGGAAGCGCTTTTGTAGGCCTAAGAACACTGGGGCTCTGGGCTTCTCTAGCCACCTCATCTTCTGCTCATCCTCTCGCGCACTCTAAAGAGAGCTCAGGTGAGAAATTGCAAACGTCGAGCAATTGCTCAGAGATGAAAAGTGCCAGCACTGAAAGCTGTTGCTAGCCAGCCCCCTTCCTTGGAAGTGCTTTTGTAGGCCTAAGAACACTGGGGCTCTGGGCTTCTCTAGCCACCTCATCTTCTGCTCATCCTCTCGCGCACTCTAAAGAGAGCTCAGGTGAGAAATTGCAAACGTCCAGCAATTGCTCAGAGATGAAAAGTGCCAACACTGAAAGCTGTTGCTAGCCAGCACCCTTCCTTGGAAGCGCTTTCACAGGCGCAGCAACACTGGGGCTTTGCGCTTCTCTACCCACCAAACGTCACGGTCATTCTCTTTCCGTCTCGTAGACACGAGCTGAGAAATTGCAAACGTCGAGCAATTGCTCAGAGAGCAAAAGTGCCAGCACTGAAAGCTGTTGCTAGCCAGCACCCTTCCTTGGAAGCGCTTTTGTAGGCCTAAGAACACTGGGGCTCTGGGCTTCTTTAGCCACCTCATCTTCTGCTCATCCTCTCGCGCACTCTAAAGAGTGCTCAGGTGAGAAATTGCAAACGTCCAGCAATTGCTCAGAGATGAAAAGTGCCAGCACTGAAAGCTCTTGCTAGCCAGCACCCTTCCTTGGAAGCGCTTTTGTAGGCCTAAGAACACTGTGGCTCTGGGCTTCTCTAGCCACCTAATCTTCTGCTCATCCTCTCGCGCACTCTAAAGAGAGCTCAGGTGAGAAATTGCAAACGTCGAGCAATTGCTCAGAGATGAAAAGTGCCAGCACTGAAAGCTGTTGCTAGCCAGCACCCTTCCTTGGAAGCGCTTTTGTAGGCCTAAGAACACTGGGGCTCTGGGCTTCTCTAGCCACCTCATCTTCTGCTCATCCTCTCGCGCACTCTAAAGAGAGCTCAGGTGAGAATTTGCAAACGTCGAGCAATTGCTCAGAGATGAAAAGTGCCAGCACTGAAAGCTGTTGCTAGCCAGCACCCTTCCTTGGAAGCGCTTTCACAGGCGCTGTAACACTGGGGCTTTGCGCTTCTCTACCCACCAAACGTCACGGTCACTATCTCTCCGTCTCGTAGACACGAGCTGAGAAATTGCAAACGTCGAGCAACTGGTCAGAGATGAAAAGTGCCAGCACTGAAAGCTGTTGCTAGCCAGCACCCTTCCTTGGAAGCGCTTTTGTAGGCCTAAGCACACTGGGGCTCTGGGCTTCTCTAGCCACCTCATCTTCTGCTCATCCTCTCGCGCACTCTAAAGAGAGCTCAGGTGAGAAATTGCAAACGTCGAGCAATTGCTCAGAGATGAAAAGTGCCAGCACTGAAAGCTGTTGCTAGCCAGCACCCTTCCTTGGAAGCGCTTTTGTAGGCCTAAGAACACTGGGGCTCTGGGCTTCTCTAGCCACCTCATCTTCTGCTCATCCTCTCGCGCACTCTAAAGAGAGCTCAGGTGAGAAATTGCAAACGTCGAGCAATTGCTCAGAGATGAAAAGTGCCAGCACTGAAAGCTCTTGCTAGCCAGCACCCTTCCTTGGAAGCGCTTTCACAGGCGCTGTAACACTGGGGCTTTGCGCTTCTCTACCCACCAAACGTCACGGTCACTATCTCTCCGTCTCGTAGACACGAGCTGAGAAATTGCAAACGTCGATCAATTGCTCAGAGATGAAAAGTGCCAGCACTGAAAGCTGTTGCTAGCCAGCACCCTTCCTTGGAAGCGCTTTTGTAGGCCTAAGAACACTGGGGCTCTGGGCTTCTCTAGCCACCTCATCTTCTGCTCATCCTCTCGCGCACTCTAAAGAGAGCTCAGGGGAGAAATTGCAAACGTCGAGCAATTGCTCAGAGATGAAAAGTGCCAGCACTGAAAGCTGTTGCTAGCCAGCACCCTTCCTTGGAAGCGCTTTTGTAGGCCTAAGAACACTGGGGCTCTGGGCTTCTCTAGCCACCTCATCTTCTGCTCATCCTCTCGCACACTCTAAAGAGAGCTCAGGTGAGAAATTGCAAACGTCGAGCAATTGCTCAGAGATGAAAAGTGCCAGCACTGAAAGCTGTTGCTAGCCAGCACCCTTCCTTGGAAGCGCTTTCACAGGTGCAGTAACACTGGGGCTTTGCGCTTCTCTACCCACCAAACGTCACGGTCTTTCTCTTTCCGTCTCGTAGACACGAGCTGAGAAATTGCAAACGTCGAGCAATTGCTCAGAGATGAAAAGTGCCAGCACTGAAAGCTGTTGCTAGCCAGCACCCTTCCATGGAAGCGCTTTCACAGGCGCTGAAACACTGGGGCTTTGCGCTTCTCTAGCCACCAAACGTCACGGTCACTATCTCTCCGTCTCGTAGACACGAGCTGAGAAATTGCAAACGTCGATCAATTGCTCAGAGATGAAAAGTGCCAGCACTGAAAGCTGTTGCTAGCCAGCACCCTTCCTTGGAAGCGCTTTTGTAGGCCTAAGAACACTGGGGCTCTGGGCTTCTCTAGCCACCTAATCTTCTGCTCATCCTCTCGTACACTCTAAAGAGAGCTCAGGTGAGAAATTGCAAACGTCGAGCAATTGCTCAGAGACGAAAAGTGCCAGCACTGAAAGCTGTTGCTAGCCAGCACCCTTCCTTGGAAGCGCTTTTGTAGGCCTAAGAACACTGGGGCTCTGGGCTTCTCTAGCCACCTCATCTTCTGCTCATCCTCTCGCGCACTCTAAAGAGAGCTCAGGTGAGAAATTGCAAACGTCGAGCAATTGCTCAGAGATGAAAAGTGCCAGCACTGAAAGCTCTTGCTAGCCAGCACCCTTCCTTGGAAGTGCTTTTGTAGGCCTAAGAACACTGGGGCTCTGGGCTTCTCTAGCCACCTCATCTTCTGCTCATCCTCTCGCGCACTCTAAAGAGAGCTCAGGTGAGAAATTGCAAACGTCGAGCAATTGCTCAGAGATGAAAAGTGCCAGCACTGAAAGCTGTTGCTAGCCAGCACCCTTCCTTGGAAGCGCTTTCACAGGCGCAGTAACACTGGGGCTTTGCGCTTCTCTACCCACCAAACGTCACGGTCACTATCTCTCCGTCTCGTAGACACGAGCTGAGAAATTGCAAACGTCGATCAATTGCTCAGAGATGAAAAGTGCCAGCACTGAAAGCTCTTGCTAGCCAGCACCCTTCCTTGGAAGCGCTTTTGTAGCCCTAAGAACACTGGGGCTCTGGGCTTCTCTAGCCACCTAATCTTCTGCTCATCCTCTCGCGCACTCTAAAGAGAGCTCAGGTGAGAAATTGCAAACGTCGAGCAATTGCTCAGAGATGAAAAGTGCCAGCACTGAAAGCTGTTGCTAGCCAGCACCCTTCCTTGGAAGCGCTTTTGTAGCCCTTAGAACACTGGGGCTCTGGGCTTCTCTAGCCACCTCATCTTCTGCTCATCCTCTCGCGCACTCTAAAGAGAGCTCAGGTGAGAAATTGCAAACGTCGAGCAATTGCTCAGAGATGAAAAGTGCCAGCACTGAAAGCTGTTGCTAGCCAGCACCCTTCCTTGGAAGCGCTTTCACAGGCGCTGTAACACTGGGGCTTTGCGCTTCTCTACCCACCAAACGTCACGGTCACTATCTCTCCGTCTCGTAGACACGAGCTGAGAAATTGCAAACGTCGATCAATTGCTCAGAGATGAAAAGTGCCAGCACTGAAAGCTGTTGCTAGCCAGCACCCTTCCTTGGAAGCGCTTTTGTAGGCCTAAGCACACTGGGGCTCTGGGCTTCTCTAGCCACCTCATCTTCTGCTCATCCTCTCGCGCACTCTAAAGAGAGCTCAGGTGAGAAATTGCAAACGTCGAGCAATTGCTCAGAGATGAAAAGTGCCAGCACTGAAAGCTGTTGCTAGCCAGCACCCTTCCTTGGAAGCGCTTTTGTAGGCCTAAGAACACTGGGGCTCTGGGCTTCTCTAGCCACCTCATCTTCTGCTCATCCTCTCGCGCACTCTAAAGACAGCTCAGGTGAGAAATTGCAAACGTCAAGCAATTGCTCAGAGATGAAAAGTGCCAGCACTGAAAGCTGTTGCTAGCCAGCACCCTTCCTTGGAAGCGCTTTTGTAGGCCTAAGAACACTGGGGCTCTGGGCTTCTCTAGCCACCTAATCTTCTGCTCATCCTCTCGCGCACTCTAAAGAGAGCTCAGGTGAGAAATTGCAAACGTCGAGCAATTGCTCAGAGATGAAAAGTGCCAGCACTGAAAGCTCTTGCTAGCCAGCACCCTTCCTTGGAAGTGCTTTTGTAGGCCTAAGAACACTGGGGCTCTGGGCTTCTCTAGCCACCTCATCTTCTGCTCATCCTCTCGCGCACTCTAAAGAGAGCTCAGGTGAGAAATTGCAAACGTCGAGCAATTGCTCAGAGATGAAAAGTGCCAGCACTGAAAGCTGTTGCTAGCCAGCACCCTTCCTTGGAAGCGCTTTCACAGGCGCAGTAACACTGGGGCTTTGCGCTTCTCTAGCCACCAAACGTCACGGTCACTATCTCTCCGTCTCGTAGACACGAGCTGAGAAATTGCAAACGTCGATCAATTGCTCAGAGATGAAAAGTGCCAGCACTGGAAGCTGTTGCTAGCCAGCACCCTTCCTTGGAAGCGCTTTTGTAGGCCTAAGAACACTGGGGCTCTGGGCTTCTCTAGCCACCTCATCTTCTGCTCATCCTCTCGCGCACTCTAAAGAGAGCTCAGGTGAGAAATTGCAAACGTCGAGCAATTGCTCAGAGATGAAAAGTGCCAGCACTGAAAGCTGTTGCTAGCCAGCACCCTTCCTTGGAAGCGCTTTCACAGGCGCAGTAACACTGGGGCTTTGCGCTTCTCTACCCACCAAACGTCACGGTCACTATCTCTCCGTCTCGTAGACACGAGCTGAGAAATTGCAAACGTCGAGCAACTGGTCAGAGATGAAAAGTGCCAGCACTGAAAGCTGTTGCTAGCCAGCACCCTTCCTTGGAAGCCCTTTTGTAGGCCTAAGCACACTGTGGCTCTGGGCTTCTCTAGCCACCTAATCTTCTGCTCATCCTCTCGCGCACTCTAAAGAGAGCTCAGGGGAGAAATTGCAAACGTCGAGCAATTGCTCAGAGATGAATAGTGCCAGCACTGAAAGCTCTTGCTAGCCAGCACCCTTCCTTGGAAGCGCTTTTGTAGGCCTAAGAACACTGGGGCTCTGGGCTTCTTTAGCCACCTCATCTTCTGCTCATCCTCTCGCGCACTCTGAAGAGAGCTCAGGGGAGAAATTGCAAACGTCGAGCAATTGCTCAGAGATGAAAAGTGCCAGCACTGAAAGCTGTTGCTAGCCAGCACCCTTCCTTGGAAGCGCTTTCACAGGCGCTGTAACACTGGGGCTTTGCGCTTCTCTACCCACCAAACGTCACGGTCACTATCTCTCCGTCTCGTAGACACGAGCTGAGAAATTGCAAACGTCGAGCAATTGCTCAGAGATGAAAAGTGCCAGCACTGGAAGCTGTTGCTAGCCAGCACCCTTCCTTGGAAGCGCTTTCACAGGCGCAGTAACACTGGGGCTTTGCGCTTCTCTACCCACCAAACGTCACGGTCCTTCTCTTTCAGTCTCGTAGACACGAGCTGAGAAATTGCAAACGTCGAGCAATTGCTCAGAGATGAAAAGTGCCAGCACTGAAAGCTGTTGCTAGCCAGCCCCCTTCCTTGGAAGCGCTTTTGTAGGCCTAAGAACACTGGGGCTCTGGGCTTCTCTAGCCACCTCATCTTCTGCTCATCCTCTCGCGCACTCTAAAGAGAGCTCAGGGGAGAAATTGCAAACGTCGAGCAATTGCTCAGAGATGAAAAGTGCCAGCACTGAAAGCTGTTGCTAGCCAGCACCCTTCCTTGGAAGCGCTTTTGTAGGCCTAAGAACACTGGGGCTCTGGGCTTCTCTAGCCACCTCATCTTCTGCTCATCCTCTCGCGCAGTCTAAAGAGAGCTCAGGTGAGAAATTGCAAACGTCCAGCAATTGCTCAGAGATGAAAAGTGCCAACACTGAAAGCTGTTGCTAGCCAGCACCCTTCCTTGGAAGCGCTTTCACAGGCACAGCAACACTGGGGCTTTGCGCTTCTCTAGCCACCAAACATCACGGTCACTATCTCTCCGTCTCGTAGACACGAGCTGAGAAATTGCAAACGTCGAGCAATTGCTCAGAGATGAAAAGTGCCAGCACTGAAAGCTCTTGCTAGCCAGCACCCTTCCTTGGAAGCGCTTTTGTAGGCCTAAGAACACTGGGGCTCTGGGCTTCTCTAGCCACCTAATCTTCTGCTCATCCTCTCGGGCACTCTAAAGAGAGCTCAGGTGAGAAATTGCAAACGTCGAGCAATTGCTCAGAGATGAATAGTGCCAGCACTGAAAGCTCTTGCTAGCCAGCACCCTTCCTTGGAAGCGCTTTTGTAGGCCTAAGAACACTGGGGCTCTGGGCTTCTTTAGCCACCTCATCTTCTGCTCATCCTCTCGCGCACTCTGAAGAGAGCTCAGGGGAGAAATTGCAAACGTTGAGCAATTGCTCAGAGATGAAAAGTGCCAGCACTGAAAGCTGTTGCTAGCCAGCACCCTTCCTTGGAAGCGCTTTCACAGGCGCTGTAACACTGGGGCTTTGCGCTTCTCTACCCACCAAACGTCACGGTCACTATCTCTCCGTCTCGTAGACACGAGCTGAGAAATTGCAAACGTCGAGCAATTGCTCAGAGATGAAAAGTGCCAGCACTGGAAGCTCTTGCTAGCCAGCACCCTTCCTTGGAAGCGCTTTCACAGGCGCAGTAACACTGGGGCTTTGCGCTTCTCTACCCACGAAACGTCACGGTCCTTCTCTTTCCGTCTCGTAGACACGAGCTGAGAAATTGCAAACGTCGAGCAATTGCTCAGAGATGAAAAGTGCCAGCACTGAAAGCTGTTGCTAGCCAGCACCCTTCCTTGGAAGCGCTTTTGTAGGCCTAAGAACACTGGGGCTCTGGGCTTCTCTAGCCACCTCATCTTCTGCTCATCCTCTCGCGCACTCTAAAGAGAGCTCAGGTGAGAAATTGCAAACGTCCAGCAATTGCTCAGAGATGAAAAGTGCCAGCACTGAAAGCTGTTGCTAGCCAGCACCCTTCCTTGGAAGCGCTTTTGTAGCCCTTAGAACACTGGGGCTCTGGGCTTCTCTAGCCACCTCATCTTCTGCTCATCCTCTCGTGCACTCTAAAGGGAGCTCAGGTGAGAAATTGCAAACGTCGAGCAATTGCTCAGAGATGAAAAGTGCCAACACTGAAAGCTGTTGCTAGCCAGCACCCTTCCTTGGAAGCGCTTTCACAGGCACAGCAACACTGGGGCTTTGCGCTTCTCTAGCCACCAAACGTCACGGTCCTTCTCTTTCCGTCTCGTAGACACGAGCTGAGAAATTGCAAACGTCGAGCAATTGCTCAGAGATGAAAAGTGCCAGCACTGAAAGCTGTTGCTAGGCAGCACCCTTCCTTGGAAGTGCTTTTGTAGGCCTAAGAACATTGGGGCTCTGGGCTTCTCTAGCCACCTCATCTTCTGCTCATCCTCTCGCGCACTCTAAAGAGAGCTCAGGTGAGAAATTGAAAACGTCGAGCAATTGCTCAGAGATGAAAAGTGCCAGCACTGAAAGCTGTTGCTAGCCAGCACCCTTCCTTGGAAGCGCTTTTGTAGGCCTAAGCACACTGGGGCTCTGGGCTTCTCTAGCCACCTCATCTTCTGCTCATCCTCTCGCGCACTCTAAAGAGAGCTCAGGTGAGAAATTGCAAACGTCGAGCAATTGCTCAGAGATGAAAAGTGCCAGCACTGAAAGCTGTTGCTAGCCAGCACCCTTCCTTGGAAGCGCTTTTGTAGGCCTAAGAAGACTGGGGCTCTGGGCTTCTCTAGCCACCTCATCTTCTGCTCATCCTCTCGCGCACTCTGAAGAGAGCTCAGGTGAGAAATTGCAAACGTCGAGCAATTGCTCAGAGATGAAAAGTGCCAGCACTGAAAGCTGTTGCTAGCCAGCACCCTTCCTTGGAAGCGCTTTCACAGGCGCTGTAACACGGGGGCTTTGCGCTTCTCTACCCACCAAACGTCACTGTCACTATGTCTCCGTCTCATAGACACGAGCTGAGAAATTGCAAACGTCGAGCAATTGCTCAGAGGTGAAAAGTGCCAGCACTGAAAGCTGTTGCTAGCCAGCACCCTTCCTTGGAAGCGCTTTTGTAGGCCTAAGAACACTGGGGCTCTGGGCTTCTCTAGCCACCTCATCTTCTGCTCATCCTCTCGCGCACTCTAAAGAGAGCTCAGGTGAGAAATTGCAAACGTCGAGCAATTGCTCAGAGATGAAAAGTGCCAGCACTGAAAGCTGTTGCTAACCAGCACCCTTCCTTGGAAGCGCTTTTGTAGGCCTAAAAACACTGGGGCTCTGGGCTTCTCTAGCCACCTCATCTTCTGCTCATCCTCTCGCGCACTCTAAAGAGAGCTCAGGTGAGAAATTGCAAACGTCCAGCAATTGCTCAGAGATGAAAAGTGCCAACACTGAAAGCTGTTGCTAGCCAGCACCCTTCCTTGGAAGCGCTTTCACAGGCGCAGCAACACTGGGGCTTTGCGCTTCTCTACCCACCAAACGTCACGGTCATTCTCTTTCCGTCTCGTAGACACGAGCTGAGAAATTGCAAACGTCGAGCAATTGCTCAGAGAGCAAAAGTGCCAGCACTGAAAGCTGTTGCTAGCCAGCACCCTTCCTTGGAAGCGCTTTTGTAGGCCTAAGAACAGTGGGGCTCTGGGCTTCTCTAGCCACCTCATCTTCTGCTCATCCTCTCGCGCACTCTAAAGAGTGCTCAGGTGAGAAATTGCAAACGTCGAGCAATTGCTCAGAGATGAAAAGTGCCAGCACTGAAAGCTGTTGCTAGCCAGCACCCTTCCTTGGAAGCGCTTTTGTAGGCCTAAGAACACTGGGGCTCTGGGCTTCTCTAGCCACCTCATCTTCTGCTCATCCTCTCGCGCACTCTAAAGAGAGCTCAGGTGAGAAATTGCAAACGTCGAGCAATTGCTCAGAGATGAAAAGTGCCAGCACTGAAAGCTGTTGCTAGCCAGCACCCTTCCTTGGAAGTGCTTTTGTAGGCCTAAGAACACTGGGGCTCTGGGCTTCTCTAGCCACCTCATCTTCTGCTCATCCTCTCGCGCACTCTAAAGAGAGCTCAGGGGAGAAATTGCAAACGTCGAGCAATTGCTCAGAGATGAAAAGTGCCAGCACTGAAAGCTGTTGCTAGCCAGCCCCCTTCCTTGGAAGCGCTTTCACAGGCGCAGTAACACTGGGGCTTTGCGCTTCTCTACCCACCAAACGTCACGGTCACTATCTCTCCGTCTCGTAGACACGAGCTGAGAAATTGCAAACGTCGATCAATTGCTCAGAGATGAAAAGTGCCAGCACTGGAAGCTGTTGCTAGCCAGCACCCTTCCTTGGAAGCGCTTTTGTAGGCCTAAGAACACTGGGGCTCTGGGCTTCTCTAGCCACCTCATCTTCTGCTCATCCTCTCGCGCACTCTAAAGAGAGCTCAGGTGAGAAATTGCAAACGTCGAGCAATTGCTCAGAGATGAAAAGTGCCAGCACTGAAAGCTGTTGCTAGCCAGCACCCTTCCTTGGAAGCGCTTTTGTAGGCCTAAGAACACTGGGGCTCTGGGCTTCTCTAGCCACCTAATCTTCTGCTCATCCTCTCGCGCACTCTAAAGAGAGCTCAGGTGAGAATTTGCAAACGTCGAGCAATTGCTCAGAGATGAAAAGTGCCAGCACTGAAAGCTGTTGCTAGCCAGCACCCTTCCTTGGAAGCGCTTTCACAGGCGCTGTAACACTGGGGCTTTGCGCTTCTCTACCCACCAAACGTCACGGTCACTATCTCTCCGTCTCGTAGACACGAGCTGAGAAATTGCAAACGTCGATCAATTGCTCAGAGATGAAAAGTGCCAGCACTGAAAGCTGTTGCTAGCCAGCACCCTTCCTTGGAAGCGCTTTTGTAGGCCTAAGAACACTGGGGCTCTGGGCTTCTCTAGCCACCTCATCTTCTGCTCATCCTCTCGCGCACTCTAAAGAGAGCTCAGGTGAGAAATTGCAAACGTCGAGCAATTGCTCAGAGATGAAAAGTGCCAGCACTGAAAGCTGTTGCTAGCCAGCACCCTTCCTTGGAAGCGCTTTTGTAGGCCTAAGAAGACTGGGGCTCTGGGCTTCTCTAGCCACCTAATCTTCTGCTCATCCTCTCGCGCACTCTAAAGAGAGCTCAGGTGAGAAATTGCAAACGTCGAGCAATTGCTCAGAGATGAAAAGTGCCAGCACTGAAAGCTGTTGCTAGCCAGCACCCTTCCTTGGAAGCGCTTTTGTAGGCCTAAGAACACTGGGGCTCTGGGCTTCTCTAGCCACCTCATCTTCTGCTCATCCTCTCGCGCACTCTAAAGAGAGCTCAGGTGAGAAATTGCAAACGTCGAGCAATTGCTCAGAGATGAAAAGTGCCAGCACTGAAAGCTGTTGCTAGCCAGCCCCCTTCCTTGGAAGTGCTTTTGTAGGCCTAAGAAGACTGGGGCTCTGGGCTTCTCTAGCCACCTAATCTTCTGCTCATCCTCTCGCGCACTCTAAAGAGAGCTCAGGTGAGAAATTGCAAACGTCCAGCAATTGCTCAGAGATGAAAAGTGCCAACACTGAAAGCTGTTGCTAGCCAGCACCCTTCCTTGGAAGCGCTTTCACAGGCGCAGCAACACTGGGGCTTTGCGCTTCTCTACCCACCAAACGTCACGGTCATTCTCTTTCCGTCTCGTAGACACGAGCTGAGAAATTGCAAACGTCGAGCAATTGCTCAGAGAGCAAAAGTGCCAGCACTGAAAGCTGTTGCTAGCCAGCACCCTTCCTTGGAAGCGCTTTTGTAGGCCTAAGAACACTGGGGCTCTGGGCTTCTCTAGCCACCTAATCTTCTGCTCATCCTCTCGCGCACTCTAAAGAGTGCTCAGGTGAGAAATTGCAAACGTCCAGCAATTGCTCAGAGATGAAAAGTGCCAGCACTGAAAGCTCTTGCTAGCCAGCACCCTTCCTTGGAAGCGCTTTTGTAGGCCTAAGAACACTGGGGCTCTGGGCTTCTCTAGCCACCTAATCTTCTGCTCATCCTCTCGCGCACTCTAAAGAGAGCTCAGGTGAGAAATTGCAAACGTCGAGCAATTGCTCAGAGATGAAAAGTGCCAGCACTGAAAGCTGTTGCTAGCCAGCACCCTTCCTTGGAAGTGCTTTTGTAGGCCTAAGAACACTGGGGCTCTGGGCTTCTCTAGCCACCTCATCTTCTGCTCATCCTCTCGCGCACTCTAAAGAGAGCTCAGGGGAGAAATTGCAAACGTCGAGCAATTGCTCAGAGATGAAAAGTGCCAGCACTGAAAGCTGTTGCTAGCCAGCCCCCTTCCTTGGAAGCGCTTTCACAGGCGCAGTAACACTGGGGCTTTGCGCTTCTCTACCCACCAAACGTCACGGTCACTATCTCTCCGTCTCGTAGACACGAGCTGAGAAATTGCAAACGTCGAGCAATTGCTCAGAGATGAAAAGTGCCAGCACTGGAAGCTGTTGCTAGCCAGCACCCTTCCTTGGAAGCGCTTTTGTAGGCCTAAGAACACTGGGGCTCTGGGCTTCTCTAGCCACCTCATCTTCTGCTCATCCTCTCGCGCACTCTAAAGAGAGCTCAGGTGAGAAATTGCAAACGTCGAGCAATTGCTCAGAGATGAAAAGTGCCAGCACTGAAAGCTGTTGCTAGCCAGCACCCTTCCTTGGAAGCGCTTTTGTAGGCCTAAGAACACTGGGGCTCTGGGCTTCTCTAGCCACCTAATCTTGTGCTCATCCTCTCGCGCACTCTAAAGAGAGCTCAGGTGAGAATTTGCAAACGTCGAGCAATTGCTCAGAGATGAAAAGTGCCAGCACTGAAAGCTGTTGCTAGCCAGCACCCTTCCTTGGAAGCGCTTTCACAGGCGCTGTAACACTGGGGCTTTGCGCTTCTCTACCCACCAAACGTCACGGTCACTATCTCTCCGTCTCGTAGACACGAGCTGAGAAATTGCAAACGTCGATCAATTGCTCAGAGATGAAAAGTGCCAGCACTGAAAGCTGTTGCTAGCCAGCACCCTTCCTTGGAAGCGCTTTTGTAGGCCTAAGCACACTGGGGCTCTGGGCTTCTCTAGCCACCTCATCTTCTGCTCATCCTCTCGCGCACTCTAAAGAGAGCTCAGGTGAGAAATTGCAAACGTCGAGCAATTGCTCAGAGATGAAAAGTGCCAGCACTGAAAGCTGTTGCTAGCCAGCACCCTTCCTTGGAAGCGCTTTTGTAGGCCTAAGAACACTGGGGCTCTGGGCTTCTCTAGCCACCTCATCTTCTGCTCATCCTCTCGCGCACTCTAAAGAGAGCTCAGGTGAGAATTTGCAAACGTCGAGCAATTGCTCAGAGATGAAAAGTGCCAGCACTGAAAGCTCTTCCTAGCCAGCACCCTTCCTTGGAAGCGCTTTCACAGGCGCTGTAACACTGGGGCTTTGCGCTTCTCTAGCCACCAAACGTCACGGTCACTATCTCTCCGTCTCGTAGACACGAGCTGAGAAATTGCAAACGTCGATCAATTGCTCAGAGATGAAAAGTGCCAGCACTGAAAGCTGTTGCTAGCCAGCACCCTTCCTTGGAAGCGCTTTTGTAGGCCTAAGAACACTGGGGCTCTGGGCTTCTCTAGCCACCTCATCTTCTGCTCATCCTCTCGCGCACTCTAAAGAGAGCTCAGGTGAGAAATTGCAAACGTCGAGCAATTGCTCAGAGATGAAGAGTGCCAGCACTGAAAGCTGTTGCTAGCCAGCACCCTTCCTTGGAAGCGCTTTTGTAGGCCTAAGAACACTGGGGCTCTGGGCTTCTCTAGCCACCTCATCTTCTGCTCATCCTCTCGCACACTCTAAAGAGAGCTCAGGTGAGAAATTGCAAACGTCGAGCAATTGCTCAGAGATGAAAAGTGCCAGCACTGAAAGCTGTTGCTAGCCAGCACCCTTCCTTGGAAGCGCTTTCACAGGCGCAGTAACACTGGGGCTTTGCGCTTCTCTACCCACCAAACGTCACGGTCTTTCTCTTTCCGTCTCGTAGACACGAGCTGAGAAATTGCAAACGTCGAGCAATTGCTCAGAGATGAAAAGTGCCAGCACTGAAAGCTGTTGCTAGCCAGCACCCTTCCATGGAAGCGCTTTCACAGGCGCTGAAACACTGGGGCTTTGCGCTTCTCTACCCACCAAACGTCACGGTCACTATCTCTCCGTCTCGTAGACACGAGCTGAGAAATTGCAAACGTCGAGCAATTGCTCAGAGATGAAAAGTGCCAGCACTGAAAGCTGTTGCTAGCCAGCACCCTTCCTTCGAAGCGCTTTTGTAGGCCTAAGAACACTGGGGCTCTGGGCTTCTCTAGCCACCTAATCTTCTGCTCATCCTCTCGTACACTCTAAAGAGAGCTCAGGTGAGAAATTGCAAACGTCGAGCAATTGCTCAGAGACGAAAAGTGCCAGCACTGAAAGCTGTTGCTAGCCAGCACCCTTCCTTGGAAGCGCTTTTGTAGGCCTAAGAACACTGGGGCTCTGGGCTTCTCTAGCCACCTCATCTTCTGCTCATCCTCTCGCGCACTCTAAAGAGAGCTCAGGTGAGAAATTGCAAACGTCCAGCAATTGCTCAGAGATGAAAAGTGCCAGCACTGAAAGCTCTTGCTAGCCAGCACCCTTCCTTGGAAGTGCTTTTGTAGGCCTAAGAACACTGGGGCTCTGGGCTTCTCTAGCCACCTCATCTTCTGCTCATCCTCTCGCGCACTCTAAAGAGAGCTCAGGTGAGAAATTGCAAACGTCGAGCAATTGCTCAGAGATGAAAAGTGCCAGCACTGAAAGCTGTTGCTAGCCAGCACCCTTCCTTGGAAGCGCTTTCACAGGCGCAGTAACACTGGGGCTTTGCGCTTCTCTAGCCACCAAACGTCACGGTCACTATCTCTCCGTCTCGTAGACACGAGCTGAGAAATTGCAAACGTCGATCAATTGCTCAGAGATGAAAAGTGCCAGCACTGGAAGCTGTTGCTAGCCAGCACCCTTCCTTGGAAGCGCTTTTGTAGGCCTAAGAACACTGGGGCTCTGGGCTTCTCTAGCCACCTAATCTTCTGCTCATCCTCTCGTGCACTCTAAAGAGAGCTCAGGTGAGAAATTGCAAACGTCGAGCAATTGCTCAGAGATGAAAAGTGCCAGCACTGAAAGCTGTTGCTAGCCAGCACCCTTCCTTGGAAGCGCTTTTGTAGCCCTTAGAACACTGGGGCTCTGTACTTCTCTAGCCACCTCATCTTCTGCTCATCCTCTCGCGCACTCTAAAGAGAGCTCAGGTGAGAAATTGCAAACGTCGAGCAATTGCTCAGAGATGAAAAGTGCCAGCACTGAAAGCTGTTGCTAGCCAGCACCCTTCCTTGGAAGCGCTTTCACAGGCGCTGTAACACTGGGGCTTTGCGCTTCTCTACCCACCAAACGTCACGGTCACTATCTCTCCGTCTCGTAGACACGAGCTGAGAAATTGCAAACGTCGATCAATTGCTCAGAGATGAAAAGTGCCAGCACTGAAAGCTGTTGCTAGCCAGCACCCTTCCTTGGAAGCGCTTTTGTAGGCCTAAGCACACTGGGGCTCTGGGCTTCTCTAGCCACCTCATCTTCTGCTCATCCTCTCGCGCACTCTAAAGAGAGCTCAGGTGAGAAATTGCAAACGTCGAGCAATTGCTCAGAGATGAAAAGTGCCAGCACTGAAAGCTGTTGCTAGCCAGCACCCTTCCTTGGAAGCGCTTTTGTAGGCCTAAGAAGACTGGGGCTCTGGGCTTCTCTAGCCACCTCATCTTCTGCTCATCCTCTCGCGCACTCTAAAGAGAGCTCAGGTGAGAAATTGCAAACTTCAAGCAATTGCTCAGAGATGAAAAGTGCCAGCACTGAAAGCTGTTGCTAGCCAGCACCCTTCCTTGGAAGCGCTTTTGTAGGCCTAAGAACACTGGGGCTCTGGGCTTCTCTAGCCACCTCATCTTCTGCTCATCCTCTCGCGCACTCTAAAGAGAGCTCAGGTGAGAAATTGCAAACGTCCAGCAATTGCTCAGAGATGAAAAGTGCCAGCACTGAAAGCTGTTGCTAGCCAGCACCCTTCCTTGGAAGTGCTTTTGTAGGCCTAAGAACACTGGGGCTCTGGGCTTCTCTAGCCACCTCATCTTCTGCTCATCCTCTCGCGCACTCTAAAGAGAGCTCAGGTGAGAAATTGCAAACGTCGAGCAATTGCTCAGAGATGAAAAGTGCCAGCACTGAAAGCTCTTGCTAGCCAGCACCCTTCCTTGGAAGCGCTTTCATAGGCGCAGTAACACTGGGGCTTTGCGCTTCTCTAGCCACCAAACGTCACGGTCACTATCTCTCCGTCTCGTAGACACGAGCTGAGAAATTGCAAACGTCGATCAATTGCTCAGAGATGAAAAGTGCCAGCACTGGAAGCTGTTGCTAGCCAGCACCCTTCCTTGGAAGCGCTTTTGTAGGCCTAAGAACACTGGGGCTCTGGGCTTCTCTAGCCACCTCATCTTCTGCTCATCCTCTCGCGCACTCTAAAGAGAGCTCAGGTGAGAAATTGCAAACGTCGAGCAATTGCTCAGAGATGAAAAGTGCCAGCACTGAAAGCTGTTGCTAGCCAGCACCCTTCCTTGGAAGCGCTTTTGTAGCCCTTAGAACACTGGGGCTCTGGGCTTCTCTAGCCACCTCATCTTCTGCTCATCCTCTCGCGCACTCTAAAGAGAGCTCAGGTGAGAAATTGCAAACGTCGAGCAATTGCTCAGAGATGAAAAGTGCCAGCACTGAAAGCTCTTGCTAGCCAGCACCCTTCCTTGGAAGCGCTTTCACAGGCGCAGTAACACTGGGGCTTTGCGCTTCTCTACCCACCAAACGTCACGGTCACTATCTCTCCGTCTCGTAGACACGAGCTGAGAAATTGCAAACGTCGAGCAACTGGTCAGAGATGAAAAGTGCCAGCACTGAAAGCTGTTGCTAGCCAGCACCCTTCCTTGGAAGCGCTTTTCTAGGACTAAGAACACTGGGGCTCTGGGCTTCTCTAGCCACCTCATCTTCTGCTCATCCTCTCGCGCACTCTAAAGAGAGCTCAGGTGAGAAATTGCAAATGTCGAGCAATTGCTCAGAGATGAAAAGTGCCAACACTGAAAGCTGTTGCTAGCCAGCACCCTTCCTTGGAAGCGCTTTCACAGGCGCAGTAACGCTGGGGCTTTGTGCTTCTCTACCCACCAAACGTCACGGTCACTATCTCTCCGTCTCGTAGACACGAGCTGAGAAATTGCAAACGTCGATCAATTGCTCAGAGATGAAAAGTGCCAGCACTGGAAGCTGTTGCTAGCCAGCACCCTTCCTTGGAAGCGCTTTTGTAGGCCTAAGCACACTGGGGCTCTGGGCTTCTCTAGCCACCTAATCTTCTGCTCATCCTCTCGCGCACTCTAAAGAGAGCTCAGGGGAGAAATTGCAAACGTCGAGCAATTGCTCAGAGATGAATAGTGCCAGCACTGAAAGCTCTTGCTAGCCAGCACCCTTCCTTGGAAGCGCTTTTGTAGGCCTAAGAACACTGGGGCTCTGGGCTTCTTTAGCCACCTCATCTTCTGCTCATCCTCTCGCGCACTCTGAAGAGAGCTCAGGGGAGAAATTGCAAACGTCGAGCAATTGCTCAGAGATGAAAAGTGCCAGCACTGAAAGCTGTTGCTAGCCAGCACCCTTCCTTGGAAGCGCTTTCACAGGCGCAGTAACACTGGGGCTTTGCGCTTCTCTAGCCACCAAACGTCACGGTCACTATCTCTCCGTCTCGTAGACACGAGCTGAGAAATTGCAAACGTCGAGCAATTGCTCAGAGATGAAAAGTGCCAGCACTGGAAGCTCTTGCTAGCCAGCACCCTTCCTTGGAAGCGCTTTCACAGGCGCAGTAACACTGGGGCTTTGCGCTTCTCTACCCACCAAACGTCACGGTCCTTCTCTTTCAGTCTCGTAGACACGAGCTGAGAAATTGCAAACGTCAAGCAATTGCTCAGAGATGAAAAGTGCCAGCACTGAAAGCTGTTGCTAGCCAGCCCCCTTCCTTGGAAGCGCTTTTGTAGGCCTAAGAACACTGGGGCTCTGGGCTTCTCTAGCCACCTCATCTTCTGCTCATCCTCTCGCGCACTCTAAAGAGAGCTCAGGTGAGAAATTGCAAACGTCGAGCAATTGCTCAGAGATGAAAAGTGCCAGCACTGAAAGCTGTTGCTAGCCAGCACCCTTCCTTGGAAGCGCTTTTGTAGGCCTAAGAACACTGGGGCTCTGGGCTTCTCTAGCCACCTCATCTTCTGCTCATCCTCTCGCGCAGTCTAAAGAGAGCTCAGGTGAGAAATTGCAAACGTCCAGCAATTGCTCAGAGATGAAAAGTGCCAGCACTGAAAGCTGTTGCTAGCCAGCACCCTTCCTTGGAAGCGCTTTCACAGGCACAGCAACACTGGGGCTTTGCGCTTCTCTAGCCACCAAACATCACGGTCACTATCTCTCCGTCTCGTAGACACGAGCTGAGAAATTGCAAACGTCAAGCAATTGCTCAGAGATGAAAAGTGCCAGCACTGAAAGCTCTTGCTAGCCAGCACCCTTCCTTGGAAGCGCTTTTGTAGGCCTAAGAACACTGGGGCTCTGGGCTTCTCTAGCCACCTAATCTTCTGCTCATCCTCTCGCGCACTCTAAAGAGAGCTCAGGTGAGAAATTGCAAACGTCGAGCAATTGCTCAGAGATGAATAGTGCCAGCACTGAAAGCTCTTGCTAGCCAGCACCCTTCCTTGGAAGCGCTTTTGTAGGCCTAAGAACACTGGGGCTCTGGGCTTCTTTAGCCACCTCATCTTCTGCTCATCCTCTCGCGCACTCTGAAGAGAGCTCAGGGGAGAAATTGCAAACGTTGAGCAATTGCTCAGAGATGAAAAGTGCCAGCACTGAAAGCTGTTGCTAGCCAGCACCCTTCCTTGGAAGCGCTTTCACAGGCGCTGTAACACTGGGGCTTTGCGCTTCTCTACCCACCAAACGTCACGGTCACTATCTCTCCGTCTCGTAGACACGAGCTGAGAAATTGCAAACGTCGAGCAATTGCTCAGAGATGAAAAGTGCCAGCACTGGAAGCTCTTGCTAGCCAGCACCCTTCCTTGGAAGCGCTTTCACAGGCGCAGTAACACTGGGGCTTTGCGCTTCTCTACCCACGAAACGTCACGGTCCTTCTCTTTCCGTCTCGTAGACACGAGCTGAGAAATTGCAAACGTCGAGCAATTGCTCAGAGATGAAAAGTGCCAGCACTGAAAGCTGTTGCTAGCCAGCACCCTTCCTTGGAAGCGCTTTTGTAGGCCTAAGAACACTGGGGCTCTGGGCTTCTCTAGCCACCTCATCTTCTGCTCATCCTCTCGCGCACTCTAAAGAGAGCTCAGGTGAGAAATTGCAAACGTCCAGCAATTGCTCAGAGATGAAAAGTGCCAGCACTGAAAGCTGTTGCTAGCCAGCACCCTTCCTTGGAAGCGCTTTTGTAGCCCTTAGAACACTGGGGCTCTGGGCTTCTCTAGCCACCTCATCTTCTGCTCATCCTCTCGTGCACTCTAAAGAGAGCTCAGGTGAGAAATTGCAAACGTCGAGCAATTGCTCAGAGATGAAAAGTGCCAACACTGAAAGCTGTTGCTAGCCAGCACCCTTCCTTGGAAGCGCTTTCACAGGCACAGCAACACTGGGGCTTTGCGCTTCTCTAGCCACCAAACGTCACGGTCCTTCTCTTTCCGTCTCGTAGACACGAGCTGAGAAATTGCAAACGTCGAGCAATTGCTCAGAGATGAAAAGTGCCAGCACTGAAAGCTGTTGCTAGCCAGCACCCTTCCTTGGAAGCGCTTTTGTAGGCCTAAGAACAGTGGGGCTCTGGGCTTCTCTAGCCACCTCATCTTCTGCTCATCCTCTCGCGCACTCTAAAGAGAGCTGAGGTGAGAAATTGCAAACGTCGAGCAATTGCTCAGAGATGAAAAGTGCCAGCACTGAAAGCTGTTGCTAGCCAGCACCCTTCCTTGGAAGCGCTTTTGTAGGCCTAAGAAGACTGGGGCTCTGGGCTTCTCTAGCCACCTCATCTTCTGCTCATCCTCTCGCGCACTCTGAAGAGAGCTCAGGGGAGAAATTGCAAACGTCGATCAATTGCTCAGAGAGGAAAAGTGCCAGCACTGAAAGCTGTTGCTAGCCAGCACCCTTCCTTGGAAGCGCTTTTGTAGGCCTAAGAAGACTGGGGCTCTGGGCTTCTCTAGCCACCTCATCTTCTGCTCATCCTCTCGCACACTCTAAAGAGAGCTCAGGTGAGAAATTGCAAACGTCGAGCAATTGCTCAGAGATGAAAAGTGCCAGCACTGAAAGCTGTTGCTAGCCAGCACCCTTCCTTGGAAGCGCTTTCACAGGCGCTGTAACACGGGGGCTTTGCGCTTCTCTACCCACCAAACGTCACTGTCACTATGTCTCCGTCTCATAGACATGAGCTGAGAAATTGCAAACGTCGAGCAATTGCTCAGAGGTGAAAAGTGCCAGCACTGAAAGCTCTTGCTAGCCAGCACCCTTCCTTGGAAGCGCTTTTGTAGGCCTAAGAACACTGGGGCTCTGGGCTTCTCTAGCCACCTCATCTTCTGCTCATCCTCTCGCGCACTCTAAAGAGAGCTCAGGTGAGAAATTGCAAACGTCGAGCAATTGCTCAGAGATGAAAAGTGCCAGCACTGAAAGCTGTTGCTAGCCAGCACCCTTCCTTGGAAGCGCTTTTGTAGGCCTAAGAACACTGGGGCTCTGGGCTTCTCTAGCCACCTAATCTTCTGCTCATCCTCTCGCGCACTCTAAAGAGAGCTCAGGTGAGAAATTGCAAACGTCCAGGAATTGCTCAGAGATGAAAAGTGCCAGCACTGAAAGCTGTTGCTAGCCAGCACCCTTCCTTGGAAGCGCTTTTGTAGGCCTAAGAACACTGGGGCTCTGGGCTTCTCTAGCCACCTCATCTTCTGCTCATCCTCTCGCGCACTCTAAAGAGAGCTCAGGTGAGAAATTGCAAACGTCGAGCAATTGCTCAGAGATGAAAAGTGCCAGCACTGAAAGCTGTTGCTAGCCAGCACCCTTCCTTGGAAGCGCTTTCACAGGCGCAGCAACACTGGGGCTTTGCGCTTCTCTACCCACCAAACGTCACGGTCCTTCTCTTTCCGTCTCGTAGACACGAGCTGAGAAATTGCAAACGTCGAGCAATTGCTCAGAGATGAAAAGTGCCAGCACTGAAAGCTCTTGCTAGCCAGCCCCCTTCCTTGGAAGCGCTTTTGTAGGCCTAAGAACCCTGGGGCTCTGGGCTTCTTTAGCCACCTCATCTTCTGCTCATCCTCTCGCGCACTCTGAAGAGAGCTCAGGTGAGAAATTGCAAACGTCGAGCAATTGCTCAGAGATGAAAAGTGCCAGCACTGAAAGCTGTTGCTAGCCAGCACCCTTCCTTGGAAGCGCTTTCACAGGCGCAGTAACACTGGGGCTTTGCGCTTCTCTAGCCATCAAAAGTCACGGTCACTATCTCTCCGTCTCGTAGACACGAGCTGAGAAATTGCAAACGTCGAGCAATTGCTCAGAGATGAAAAGTGCCAGCACTGAAAGCTGTTGCTAGCCAGCACCCTTCCTTGGAAGCGCTTTTGTAGGCCTAAGAACACTGGGGCTCTGGGCTTCTCTAGCCACCTAATCTTCTGCTCATCCTCTCGCGCACTCTAAAGAGAGCTCAGGTGAGAAATTGCAAACGTCGAGCAATTGCTCAGAGATGAAAAGTGCCAGCACTGAAAGCTGTTGCTAGCCAGCACCCTTCCTTGGAAGCGCTTTTGTAGGCCTAAGAACACTGGGGCTCTGGGCTTCTCTAGCCACCTCATCTTCTGCTCATCCTCTCGCGCACTCTAAAGAGAGCTCAGGTGAGAAATTGCAAACGTCCAGCAATTGCTCAGAGATGAAAAGTGCCAGCACTGAAAGCTGTTGCTAGCCGGCACCCTTCCTTGGAAGCGCTTTTGTAGGCCTAAGAAGACTGGGGCTCTGGGCTTCTCTAGCCACCTCATCTTCTGCTCATCCTGTGGCGCACTCTAAAGAGAGCTCAGGTGAGAAATTGCAAACGTCCAGCAATTGCTCAGAGATGAAAAGTGCCAGCACTGAAAGCTCTTGCTAGCCAGCACCCTTCCTTGGAAGCGCTTTTGTAGCCCTTAGAACACTGGGGCTCTGGGCTTCTCTAGCCACCTCATCTTCTGCTCATCCTCTCGCTCACTCTAAAGAGAGCTCAGGGGAGAAATTGCAAACGTCGAGCAATTGCTCAGAGATGAAAAGTGCCAGCACTGAAAGCTCTTGCTAGCCAGCACCCTTCCTTGGAAGCGCTTTTGTAGGCCTAAGAAGACTGGGGCTCTGGGCTTCTCTAGCCACCTCATCTTCTGCTCATCCTCTCGCGCACTCTAAAGAGAGCTCAGGTGAGAAATTGCAAACGTCGAGCAATTGCTCAGAGATGAAAAGTGCCAGCACTGAAAGCTGTTGCTAGCCAGCACCCTTCCTTGGAAGCGCTTTTGTAGGCCTAAGAAGACTGGGGCTCTGGGCTTCTCTAGCCACCTCATCTTCTGCTCATCCTCTCGCGCACTCTGAAGAGAGCTCAGGGGAGAAATTGCAAACGTCGAGCAATTGCTCAGAGATGAAAAGTGCCAGCACTGAAAGCTGTTGCTAGCCAGCACCCTTCCTTGGAAGCACTTTCACAGGCGCTGTAACACTGGGGCTTTGTGCTTCTCTAGCCACCAAACGTCACGGTCATTCTCTTTCCGTCTCGTAGACACGAGCTGAGAAATTGCAAACGTCGAGCAATTGCTCAGAGATGAAAAGTGCCAGCACTGAAAGCTGTTGCTAGCCAGCACCCTTCCTTGGAAGCGCTTTTGTAGGCCTAAGAACACTGGGGCTCTGGGCTTCTCTAGCCACCTAATCTTCTGCTCATCCTCTCGCGCACTCTGAAGAGAGCTCAGGGGAGAAATTGCAAACGTCGAGCAATTGCTCAGAGATGAAAAGTGCCAGCACTGAAAGCTCTTGCTAGCCAGCACCCTTCCTTGGAAGCGCTTTCACAAGCGCAGTAACACTGGGGCTTTGCGCTTCTCTACCCACCAAACGTCACGGTCACTATCTCTCCGTCTCGTAGACACGAGCTGAGAAATTGCAAACGTCGAGCAATTGCTCAGAGATGAAAAGTGCCAGCACTGAAAGCTGTTGCTAGCCAGCACCCTTCCTTGGAAGCGCTTTTGTAGGCCTAAGAACACTGGGGCTTTGCGCTTCTCTAGCCACCAAACGTCACGGTCCTTCTCTTTCCGTCTCGTAGACACGAGCTGAGAAATTGCAAACGTCGAGCAATTGCTCAGAGATGAAAAGTGCCAGCACTGAAAGCTGTTGCTAGCCAGCCCCCTTCCTTGGAAGCGCTTTTGTAGGCCTAAGAACACTGGGGTTCTGGGCTTCTTTAGCCACCTAATCTTCTGCTCATCCTCTCGCGCACTCTAAAGAGAGCTCAGGTGAGAAATTGCAAACGTCGAGCAATTGCTCAGAGATGAAAAGTGCCAGCACTGAAAGCTGTTGCTAGCCAGCACCCTTCCTTGGAAGCGCTTTCACAGGCGCTGTAACACTGGGGCTTTGCGCTTCTCTACCCACCAAACGTCACAGTCCTTCTCTTTCAGTCTCGTAGACACGAGCTGAGAAATTGCAAACGTCGATCAATTGCTCAGAGATGAAAAGTGCCAGCACTGAAAGCTGTTGCTAGCCAGCACCCTTCCTTGGAAGCGCTTTTGTAGCCCTCAGAACACTGGGGCTCTGGGCTTCTTTAGCCACCTCATCTTCTGCTCATCCTCTCGTGCACTCTAAAGAGAGCTCAGGTGAGAAATTGCAAACGTCGAGCAATTGCTCAGAGATGAAAAGTGCCAGCACTGAAAGCTGTTGCTAGCCAGCACCCTTCCTTGGAAGCGCTTTTGTAGGCCTAAGAACACTGGGGCTCTGGGCTTCTCTAGCCACCTCATCTTCTGCTCATCCTCTCGCGCACTCTAAAGAGAGCTCAGGTGAGAAATTGCAAACGTCGAGCAATTGCTCAGAGATGAAAAGTGCCAGCACTGAAAGCTGTTGCTAGCCAGCACCCTTCCTTGGAAGCGCTTTTGTAGGCCTAAGAAGACTGGGGCTCTGGGCTTCTCTAGCCACCTCATCTTCTGCTCATCCTCTCGCGCACTCTGAAGAGAGCTCAGGGGAGAAATTGCAAACGTCGAGCAATTGCTCAGAGATGAAAAGTGCCAGCACTGAAAGCTGTTGCTAGCCAGCACCCTTCCTTGGAAGCACTTTCACAGGCGCTGTAACACTGGGGCTTTGCGCTTCTCTAGCCACCAAACGTCACGGTCATTCTCTTTCCGTCTCGTAGACACGAGCTGAGAAATTGCAAACGTCGAGCAATTGCTCAGAGATGAAAAGTGCCAGCACTGAAAGCTGTTGCTAGCCAGCACCCTTCCTTGGAAGCGCTTTTGTAGGCCTAAGAACACTGGGGCTCTGGGCTTCTCTAGCCACCTAATCTTCTGCTCATCCTCTCGCGCACTCTGAAGAGAGCTCAGGGGAGAAATTGCAAACGTCGAGCAATTGCTCAGAGATGAAAAGTGCCAGCACTGAAAGCTCTTGCTAGCCAGCACCCTTCCTTGGAAGCGCTTTCACAAGCGCAGTAACACTGGGGCTTTGCGCTTCTCTACCCACCAAACGTCACGGTCACTATCTCTCCGTCTCGTAGACACGAGCTGAGAAATTGCAAACGTCGAGCAATTGCTCAGAGATGAAAAGTGCCAGCACTGAAAGCTGTTGCTAGCCAGCACCCTTCCTTGGAAGCGCTTTTGTAGGCCTAAGAACACTGGGGCTTTGCGCTTCTCTAGCCACCAAACGTCACGGTCCTTCTCTTTCCGTCTCGTAGACACGAGCTGAGAAATTGCAAACGTCGAGCAATTGCTCAGAGATGAAAAGTGCCAGCACTGAAAGCTGTTGCTAGCCAGCACCCTTCCTTGGAAGCGCTTTTGTAGGCCTAAGAACACTGGGGTTCTGGGCTTCTTTAGCCACCTCATCTTCTGCTCATCCTCTCGCGCACTCTAAAGAGAGCTCAGGTGAGAAATTGCAAACGTCGAGCAATTGCTCAGAGATGAAAAGTGCCAGCACTGAAAGCTGTTGCTAGCCAGCACCCTTCCTTGGAAGCGCTTTCACAGGCGCTGTAACACTGGGGCTTTGCGCTTCTCTACCCACCAAACGTCACGGTCCTTCTCTTTCAGTCTCGTAGACACGAGCTGAGAAATTGCAAACGTCGATCAATTGCTCAGAGATGAAAAGTGCCAGCACTGAAAGCTGTTGCTAGCCAGCACCCTTCCTTGGAAGCGCTTTTGTAGCCCTTAGAACACTGGGGCTCTGGGCTTCTTTAGCCACCTCATCTTCTGCTCATCCTCTCGTGCACTCTAAAGAGAGCTCAGGTGAGAAATTGCAAACGTCGAGCAATTGCTCAGAGATGAAAAGTGCCAGCACTGAAAGCTGTTGCTAGCCAGCACCCTTCCTTGGAAGCGCTTTTGTAGGCCTAAGAACACTGGGGCTCTGGGCTTCTCTAGCCACCTCATCTTCTGCTCATCCTCTCGCGCACTCTAAAGAGAGCTCAGGTGAGAAATTGCAAACGTCGAGCAATTGCTCAGAGATGAAAAGTGCCAGCACTGAAAGCTCTTGCTAGCCAGCACCCTTCCTTGGAAGCGCTTTCACAGGCGCAGCAACACTGGGGCTTTGCGCTTCTCTAGCCACCAAACGTCACGGTCATTCTCTTTCCGTCTCGTAGACACGAGCTGAGAAATTGCAAACGTCGAGCAATTGCTCAGAGATGAAAAGTGCCAGCACTGGAAGCTGTTGCTAGCCGGCACCCTTCCTTGGAAGCACTTTTGTAGGCCTAAGAACACTGGGGCTCTGGGCTTCTTTAGCCACCTCATCTTCTGCTCATCCTCTCGCGCACTCTGAAGAGAGCTCAGGGGAGAAATTGCAAACGTCGAGCAATTGCTCAGAGATGAAAAGTGCCAGCACTGAAAGCTCTTGCTAGCCAGCACCCTTCCTTGGAAGCGCTTTCACAGGCGCTGTAACACTGGGGCTTTGCGCTTCTCTAGCCACCAAACGTCACGGTCACTATGTCTCCGTCTCGTAGACACGAGCTGAGAAATTGCAAACGTCGAGCAATTGCTCAGAGGTGAAAAGTGCCAGCACTGAAAGCTCTTGCTAGCCAGCACCCTTCCTTGGAAGCGCTTTCACAGGCGCAGTAACACTGGGGCTTTGCGCTTCTCTACCCACCAAACGTCACGGTCACTATCTCTCCGTCTCGTAGACACGAGCTGAGAAATTGCAAACGTCGAGCAATTGCTCAGAGATGAAAAGTGCCAGCAGTGGAAGCTGTTGCTAGCCAGCACCCTTCCTTGGAAGCGCTTTTGTAGGCCTAAGAACACTGGGGCTCTGGGCTTCTCTAGCCACCTAATCTTCTCCTCATCCTCTCGCGCAGTCTAAAGAGAGCTCAGGTGAGAAATTGCAAACGTCCAGCAATTGCTCAGAGATGAAAAGTGCCAGCACTGAAAGCTGTTGCTAGCCAGCACCCTTCCTTGGAAGCGCTTTCACAGGCGCAGTAACACTGGGGCTTTGCGCTTCTCTAGCCACCAAACGTCACGGTCCTTCTCTTTCCGTCTCGTAGACACGAGCTGAGAAATTGCAAACGTCGAGCAATTGCTCAGAGATGAAAAGTGCCAGCACTGAAAGCTCTTGCTAGCCAGCACCCTTCCTTGGAAGCGCTTTTGTAGGCCTAAGAACACTGGGGCTCTGGGCTTCTTTAGCCACCTCATCTTCTGCTCATCCTCTCGCGCACTCTAAAGAGAGCTCAGGTGAGAAATTGCAAACGTCGAGCAATTGCTCAGAGATGAAAAGTGCCAGCACTGAAAGCTGTTGCTAGCCAGCCCCCTTCCTTGGAAGCGCTTTCACAGGCGCAGCAACACTGGGGCTTTGCGCTTCTCTACCCACCAAACGTCACAGTCCTTCTCTTTCAGTCTCGTAGACACGAGCTGAGAAATTGCAAACGTCGATCAATTGCTCAGAGATGAAAAGTGCCAGCACTGGAAGCTGTTGCTAGCCAGCCCCCTTCCTTGGAAGCGCTTTTGTAGCCCTTAGAACACTGGGGCTCTGGGCTTCTTTAGCCACCTCATCTTCTGCTCATCCTCTCGTGCACTCTAAAGAGAGCTCAGGTGAGAAATTGCAAACGTCGAGCAATTGCTCAGAGATGAAAAGTGCCAGCACTGGAAGCTGTTGCTAGCCAGCACCCTTCCTTGGAAGCGCTTTTGTAGGCCTAAGAAGACAGGGGCTCTGGGCTTCTCTAGCCACCTCATCTTCTGCTCATCCTCTCGCGCACTCTAAAGAGAGCTCAGGTGAGAAATTGCAAACGTCCAGCAATTGCTCAGAGATGAAAAGTGCCAGCACTGAAAGCTGTTGCTAGCCAGCACCCTTCCTTGGAAGCGCTTTCACAGGCGCAGCAACACTGGGGCTTTGCGCTTCTCTAGCCACCAAACGTCATTGTCACTATGTCTCCGTCTCATAGACACGAGCTGAGAAATTGCAAACGTCGAGCAATTGCTCAGAGATGAAAAGTGCCAGCACTGGAAGCTGTTGCTAGCCGGCACCCTTCCTTGGAAGCGCTTTTGTAGGCCTAAGAACACTGGGGCTCTGGGCTTCTTTAGCCACCTCATCTTCTGCTCATCCTCTCGCGCACTCTGAAGAGAGCTCAGGTGAGAAATTGCAAACGTCGAGCAATTGCTCAGAGATGAAAAGTGCCAGCACTGAAAGCTCTTGCTAGCCAGCACCCTTCCTTGGAAGCGCTTTCACAGGCGCTGTAACACTGGGGCTTTGCGCTTCTCTAGCCACCAAACGTCACGGTCACTATGTCTCCGTCTCGTAGACACGAGCTGAGAAATTGCAAACGTCGAGCAATTGCTCAGAGGTGAAAAGTGCCAGCACTGAAAGCTGTTGCTAGCCAGCACCCTTCCTTGGAAGCGCTTTCACAGGCGCAGTAACACTGGGGCTTTGCGCTTCTCTACCCACCAAACGTCACGGTCACTATCTCTCCGTCTCGTAGACACGAGCTGAGAAATTGCAAACGTCGAGCAATTGCTCAGAGATGAAAAGTGCCAGCACTGGAAGCTGTTGCTAGCCAGCACCCTTCCTTGGAAGCGCTTTTGTAGGCCTAAGAACACTGGGGCTCTGGGCTTCTCTAGCCACCTAATCTTCTGCTCATCCTCTCGCGCACTCTAAAGAGAGCTCAGGTGAGAAATTGCAAACGTCCAGCAATTGCTCAGAGATGAAAAGTGCCAGCACTGAAAGCTGTTGCTAGCCAGCACCCTTCCTTGGAAGCGTTTTCACAGGCGCAGTAACACTGGGGCTTTGCGCTTCTCTAGCCACCAAACGTCACGGTCCTTCTCTTTCCGTCTCCTAGACACGAGCTGAGAAATTGCAAACGTCGAGCAATTGCTCAGAGATGAAAAGTGCCAGCACTGAAAGCTGTTGCTAGCCAGCACCCTTCCTTGGAAGCGCTTTTGTAGGCCTAAGAACACTGGGGCTCTGGGCTTCTCTAGCCACCTCATCTTCTGCTCATCCTCTCGCGCACTCTAAAGAGAGCTCAGGTGAGAAATTGCAAACGTCGAGCAATTGCTCAGAGATGAAAAGTGCCAGCACTGAAAGCTGTTGCTAGCCAGCACCCTTCCTTGGAAGCGCTTTTGTAGGCCTAAGAACACTGGGGCTCTGGGCTTCTTTAGCCACCTCATCTTCTGCTCATCCTCTCGCGCACTCTAAAGAGAGCTCAGGTGAGAAATTGCAAACGTCGAGCAATTGCTCAGAGATGAAAAGTGCCAGCACTGAAAGCTGTTGCTAGCCAGCACCCTTCCTTGGAAGCGCTTTTGTAGCCCTTAGAACACTGGGGCTCTGGGCTTCTCTAGCCACCTCATCTTCTGCTCATCCTCTCGCGCACTCTAAAGAGAGCTCAGGGGAGAAATTGCAAACGTCGAGCAATTGCTCAGAGATGAAAAGTGCCAGCACTGAAAGCTCTTGCTAGCCAGCACCCTTCCTTGGAAGCGCTTTCACAGGTGCAGTAACACTGGGGCTTTGCGCTTCTCTACCCACCAAACGTCACGGTCACTATCTCTCCGTCTCGTAGACACGAGCTGAGAAATTGCAAACGTCGAGCAATTGCTCAGAGATGAAAAGTGCCAGCAGTGGAAGCTGTTGCTAGCCAGCACCCTTCCTTGGAAGCGCTTTTGTAGGCCTAAGAACACTGGGGCTGTGGGCTTCTCTAGCCACCTAATCTTCTGCTCATCCTCTCGCGCACTCTAAAGAGAGCTCAGGTGAGAAATTGCAAACGTCGAGCAATTGCTCAGAGAGGAAAAGTGCCAGCACTGAAAGCTGTTGCTAGCCAGCACCCTTCCTTGGAAGCGCTTTTGCAGCCCTAAGAACACTGGGGCTCTGGGCTTCTCTAGCCACCTCATCTTCTGCTCATCCTCTCGCGCACTCTAAAGAGAGCTCAGGTGAGAAATTGCAAACGTCGAGCAATTGCTCAGAGATGAAAAGTGCCAGCACTGAAAGCTGTTGCTAGCCAGCACCCTTCCTTGGAAGCGCTTTCACAGGCGCTGTAACACTGGGGCTTTGCGCTTCTCTACCCACCAAACGTCACTGTCATTCTCTTTCCGTCTCGTAGACACGAGCTGAGAAATTGCAAACGTCGAGCAATTGCTCAGAGATGAAAAGTGCCAGCACTGAAAGCTCTTGCTAGCCAGCACCCTTCCTTCGAAGCGCTTTTGTAGGCCTAAGAACACTGGGGCTCTGGGCTTCTCTAGCCACCTCATCTTCTGCTCATCCTCTCGCGCACTCTAAAGAGAGCTCAGGTGAGAAATTGCAAACGTCGAGCAATTGCTCAGAGATGAAAAGTGCCAGCACTGAAAGCTGTTGCTAGCCAGCACCCTTCCTTGGAAGCGCTTTCACAGGTGCAGTAACACTGGGGCTTTGCGCTTCTCTACCCACCAAACGTCACGGTCCTTCTCTTTCCGTCTCGTAGACACGAGCTGAGAAATTGCAAACGTCGAGCAATTGCTCAGAGATGAAAAGTGCCAGCACTGAAAGCTGTTGCTAGCCAGCACCCTTCCTTGGAAGCGCTTTTGTAGCCCTTAGAACACTGGGGCTCTGGGCTTCTCTAGCCACCTCATCTTCTGCTCATCCTCTCGCGCACTCTAAAGAGAGCTCAGGTGAGAAATTGCAACGTCCAGCAATTGCTCAGAGATGAAAAGTGCCAGCACTGAAAGCTGTTGCTAGCCAGCACCCTTCCTTGGAAGCGCTTTCACAGGCGCAGTAACACTGGGGCTTTGCGCTTCTCTAGCCACCAAACGTCACGGTCCTTCTCTTTCCGTCTCGTAGACACGAGCTGAGAAATTGCAAACGTCGAGCAATTGCTCAGAGATGAAAAGTGCCAGCACTGGAAGCTGTTGCTAGCCAGCACCCTTCCTTGGAAGCGCTTTTGTAGGCCTAAGAACACTGGGGCTCTGGGCTTCTCTAGCCACCTCATCTTCTGCTCATCCTCTCGCGCACTCTAAATGGAGCTCAGGTGAGAAATTGCAAACGTCGAGCAATTGCTCAGAGATGAAAAGTGCCAGCACTGAAAGCTGTTGCTAGCCAGCACCCTTCCTTGGAAGCGCTTTTGTAGGCCTAAGAACACTGGGGCTCTGCGCTTCTTTAGCCACCTCATCTTCTGCTCATCCTCTCGCGCACTCTAAAGAGAGCTCAGGTGAGAAATTGCAAACGTCGAGCAATTGCTCAGAGATGAAAAGTGCCAGCACTGGAAGCTGTTGCTAGCCAGCACCCTTCCTTGGAAGCGCTTTTGTAGCCCTTAGAACACTGGGGCTCTGGGCTTCTCTAGCCACCTCATCTTCTGCTCATCCTCTCGCGCACTCTAAAGAGAGCTCAGGTGAGAAATTGCAAACGTCGAGCAATTGCTCAGAGATGAAAAGTGCCAGCACTGAAAGCTCTTGCTAGCCAGCACCCTTCCTTGGAAGCGCTTTCACAGGCGCAGTAACACTGGGGCTTTGCGCTTCTCTAGCCACCAAACGTCACGGTCACTATCTCTCCGTCTCCTAGACACGAGCTGAGAAATTGCAAACATCGAGCAATTGCTCAGAGATGAAAAGTGCCAGCACTGAAAGCTGTTGCTAGCCAGCACCCTTCCTTGGAAGCGCTTTTGTAGGCCTAAGAACACTGGGGCTTTGAGCTTCTCTAGCCACCAAACGTCACGGTCCTTCTCTTTCCGTCTCGTAGACACGAGCTGAGAAATTGCAAACGTTGATCAATTGCTCAGAGAGGAAAAGTGCCAGCACTGAAAGCTGTTGCTAGCCAGCACCCTTCCTTGGAAGCGCTTTTGTAGGCCTAAGAACACTGGGGCTTTGCGCTTCTCTACCCACCAAACGTCACGGTCCTTCTCTTTCCGTCTCCTAGACACGAGCTAAGAAATTGCAAACGTTGAGCAATTGCTCAGAGATGAAAAGTGCCAGCACTGAAAGCTCTTGCTAGCCAGCCCCCTTCCTTGGAAGCGCTTTTGTAGGCCTAAGAACACTGGGGCTCTGGGCTTCTTTAGCCACCTCATCTTCTGCTCATCCTCTCGCGCACTCTAAAGAGAGCTCAGGTGAGAAATTGCAAACGTCGAGCAATTGCTCAGAGATGAAAAGTGCCAGCACTGAAAGCTGTTGCTAGCCAGCCCCCTTCCTTGGAAGCGCTTTTGTAGGCCTAAGAAGACTGGGGCTCTGGGCTTCTTTAGCCACCTCATCTTCTGCTCATCCTCTCGCGCACTCTGAAGAGAGCTCAGGTGAGAAATTGCAAACGTCGAGCAATTGCTCAGAGATGAAAAGTGCCAGCACTGAAAGCTCTTGCTAGCCAGCACCCTTCCTTGGAAGCGCTTTCACAGGCGCTGTAACACTGGGGATTTGCGCTTCTCTAGCCACCAAACGTCACGGTCACTATGTCTCCGTCTCGTAGACACGAGCTGAGAAATTGCAAACGTCGAGCAATTGCTCAGAGATGAAAAGTGCCAGCACTGAAAGCTCTTGCTAGCCAGCACCCTTCCTTGGAAGCGCTTTTGTAGGCCTAAGAACACTGGGGCTCTGGGCTTCTCTAGCCACCTCATCTTCTGCTCATCCTCTCGCGCACTCTAAAGAGAGCTCAGGGGAGAAATTGCAAACGTCGAGCAATTGCTCAGAGATGAAAAGTGCCAGCACTGAAAGCTGTTGCTAGCCAGCACCCTTCCTTGGAAGCGCTTTCACAGGTGCAGTAACACTGGGGCTTTGCGCTTCTCTACCCACCAAACGTCACGGTCATTCTCTTTCCGTCTCGTAGACACGAGCTGAGAAATTGCAAACGTCGAGCAATTGGTCAGAGATGAAAAGTGCCAGCACTGAAAGCTGTTGCTAGCCAGCACCCTTCCTTGGAAGCGCTTTTGTAGCCCTTAGAACACTGGGGCTCTGGGCTTCTCTAGCCACCTCATCTTCTGCTCATCCTCTCGCGCACTCTAAAGAGAGCTCAGGTGAGAAATTGCAACGTCGAGCAATTGCTCAGAGATGAAAAGTGCCAGCACTGAAAGCTCTTGCTAGCCAGCACCCTTCCTTGGAAGCGCTTTCACAGGCGCAGTAACACTGGTGCTTTGCGCTTCTCTAGCCACCAAACGTCACGGTCCTTCTCTTTCCGTCTCGTAGACACGAGCTGAGAAATTGCAAACGTCGAGCAATTGCTCAGAGATGAAAAGTGCCAGCACTGAAAGCTGTTGCTAGCCAGCACCCTTCCTTGGAAGCGCTTTTGTAGGCCTAAGAACACTGGGGCTCTGGGCTTCTCTAGCCACCTCATCTTCTGCTCATCCTCTCGCGCACTCTAAAGAGAGCTCAGGTGAGAAATTGCAAACGTCGAGCAATTGCTCAGAGATGAAAAGTGCCAGCACTGAAAGCTCTTGCTAGCCAGCACCCTTCCTTGGAAGCGCTTTTGTAGGCCTAAGAACACTGGGGCTCTGGGCTTCTTTAGCCACCTCATCTTCTGCTCATCCTCTCGCGCACTCTGAAGAGAGCTCAGGTGATAAATTGCAAACGTCCAGCAATTGCTCAGAGATGAAAAGTGCCAGCACTGGAAGCTGTTGCTAGCCAGCACCCTTCCTTGGAAGCGCTTTTGTAGCCCTTAGAACAGTGGGGCTCTGGGCTTCTCTAGCCACCTCATCTTCTGCTCATCCTCTCGCGCACTCTAAAGAGAGCTCAGGTGAGAAATTGCAAACGTCGAGCAATTGCTCAGAGAGGAAAAGTGCCAGCACTGAAAGCTCTTGCTAGCCAGCACCCTTCCTTGGAAGCGCTTTTGTAGGCCTAAGAACACTGGGGCTCTGGGCTTCTCTAGCCACCTCATCTTCTGCTCATCCTCTCGCGCACTCTAAAGAGAGCTCAGGTGAGAAATTGCAAACGTCGAGCAATTGCTCAGAGAGGAAAAGTGCCAGCACTGAAAGCTGTTGCTAGCCAGCACCCTTCCTTGGAAGCGCTTTTGTAGGCCTAAGAACACTGGGGCTCTGGGCTTCTTTAGCCACCTCATCTTCTGCTCATCCTCTCGCGCACTCTAAAGAGAGCTCAGGTGAGAAATTGCAAACGTCGAGCAATTGCTCAGAGATGAAAAGTGCCAGCACTGAAAGCTCTTGCTAGCCAGCCCCCTTCCTTGGAAGCGCTTTTGTAGGCCTAAGAACACTGGGGCTCTGGGCTTCTCTAGCCACCTCATCTTCTGCTCATCCTCTCGCGCACTCTAAAGAGAGCTCAGGTGAGAAATTGCAAATGTCGAGCAATTGCTCAGAGATGAAAAGTGCCAGCACTGAAAGCTGTTGCTAGCCAGCACCCTTCCTTGGAAGCGCTTTTGTAGGCCTAAGAACACTGGGGCTCTGGGCTTCTCTAGCCACCAAACGTCACGGTCACTATCTGTCCGTCTCGTAGACACAAGCTGAGAAATTGCAAACATCGAGCAATTGCTCAGAGATGAAAAGTGCCAGCACTGAAAGCTGTTGCTAGCCAGCACCCTTCCTTGGAAGCGCTTTTGTAGGCCTAAGAACACTGGGGCTCTGGGCTTCTTTAGCCACCTCATCTTCTGCTCATCCTCTCGCGCACTCTAAATGGAGCTCAGGTGAGAAATTGCAAACGTCGAGCAATTGCTCAGAGATGAAAAGTGCCAGCACTGAAAGCTGTTGCTAGCCAGCACCCTTCCTTGGAAGTGCTTTCACAGGCGCAGTAACACTGGGGCTTTGTGCTTCTCTAGCCACCAAACGTCACGGTCACTATCTCTCCGTCTCGTAGACACGAGCTGAGAAATTGCAAACGTCGAGCAATTGCTCAGAGATGAAAAGTGCCAGCACTGAAAGCTGTTGCTAGCCAGCACCCTTCCTTGGAAGCGCTTTTGTAGGCCTAAGAAGACTGGGGCTCTGGGCTTCTCTAGCCACCTCATCTTCTGCTCATCCTCTCGCGCACTCTAAAGAGAGCTCAGGTGAGAAATTGCAACGTCGAGCAATTGCTCAGAGATGAAAAGTGCCAGCACTGAAAGCTGTTGCTAGCCAGCACCCTTCCTTGGAAGCGCTTTCACAGGCGCAGTAACAGTGGGGCTTTGCGCTTCTCTAGCCACCAAACGTAACGGTCCTTCTCTTTCCGTCTCGTAGACACGAGCTGAGAAATTGCAAACGTCGAGCAATTGCTCAGAGATGAAAAGTGCCAGCACTGGAAGCTGTTGCTAGCCAGCACCCTTCCTTGGAAGCGCTTTTGTAGGCCTAAGAACACTGGGGCTCTGGGCTTCTTTAGCCACCTCATCTTCTGCTCATCCTCTCGCGCACTCTAAAGAGAGCTCAGGTGAGAAATTGCAAACGTCGAGCAATTGCTCAGAGATGAAAAGTGCCAGCACTGGAAGCTGTTGCTAGCCAGCACCCTTCCTTGGAAGCGCTTTTGTAAGCCTAAGAAGACTGGGGCTCTGGGCTTCTCTAGCCACCTAATCTTCTGCTCATCCTCTCGCGCACTCTAAAGAGAGCTCAGGTGAGAAATTGTAAACGTCGAGCAATTGCTCAGAGATGAAAAGTGCCAGCACTGAAAGCTCTTGCTAGCCAGCACCCTTCCTTGGAAGCGCTTTTGTAGGCCTAAGAACACTGGGGCTCTGGGCTTCTCTAGCCACCTCATCTTCTGCTCATCCTCTCGCGCAGTCTAAAGAGAGCTCAGGTGAGAAATTGCAAACGTCCAGCAATTGCTCAGAGATGAAAAGTGCCAGCACTGAAAGCTCTTGCTAGCCAGCACCCTTCCTTGGAAGCGCTTTTGTAGCCCTTAGAACACTGGGGCTCTGGGCTTCTCTAGCCACCTCATCTTCTGCTCATCCTCTCGCGCACTCTAAAGAGAGCTCAGGTGAGAAATTGCAAACGTCGAGCAATTGCTCAGAGATGAAAAGTGCCAGCACTGAAAGCTCTTGCTAGCCAGCACCCTTCCTTGGAAGCGCTTTCACAGGCGCAGCACCACTGGGGCTTTGCGCTTCTCTAGCCACCAAACGTCACGGTCACTATCTCTCCGTCTCCTAGACACGATCTGAGAAATTGCAAACATCGAGCAATTGCTCAGAGATGAAAAGTGCCAGCACTGAAAGCTGTTGCTAGCCAGCACCCTTCCTTGGAAGCGCTTTTGTAGGCCTAAGAACACTGGGGCTCTGGGCTTCTTTAGCCACCTCATCTTCTGCTCATCCTCTCGCGCACTCTAAATGGAGCTCAGGGGAGAAATTGCAAACGTCGAGCAATTGCTCAGAGATGAAAAGTGCCAGCACTGAAAGCTGTTGCTAACCAGCACCCTTCCTTGGAAGTGCTTTCACAGGCGCAGTAACACTGGGGCTTTGTGCTTCTCTAGCCACCAAACGTCACGGTCACTATCTGTCCGTCTCGTAGACACGAGCTGAGAAATTGCAAACGTCGAGCAATTGCTCAGAGATGAAAAGTGCCAGCACTGAAAGCTGTTGCTAGCCAGCACCCTTCCTTGGAAGCGCTTTTGTAGGCCTAAGAAGACTGGGGCTCTGGGCTTCTCTAGCCACCTCATCTTCTGCTCATCCTCTCGCGCACTCTAAAGAGAGCTCAGGGGAGAAATTGCAAACGTCGAGCAATTGCTCAGAGATGAAAAGTGCCAGCACTGAAAGCTGTTGCTAGCCAGCACCCTTCCTTGGAAGCGCTTTTGTAGGCCTAAGAAGACTGGGGCTCTGGGCTTCTCTAGCCACCTAATCTTCTGCTCATCCTCTCGCGCACTCTAAAGAGAGCTCAGGTGAGAAATTGCAAACGTCGAGCAATTGCTCAGAGATGAAAAGTGCCAGCACTGAAAGCTGTTGCTAGCCAGCACCCTTCCTTGGAAGCGCTTTTGTAGGCCTAAGAACACTGCGGCTCTGGGCTTCTCTAGCCACCTCATCTTCTGCTCATCCTCTCGCGCACTCTAAAGAGAGCTCAGGTGAGAAATTGCAAACGTCCAGCAATTGCTCAGAGATGAAAAGTGCCAGCACTGAAAGCTGTTGCTAGCCAGCACCCTTCCTTGGAAGCGCTTTTGTAGGCCTAAGAACACTGGGGCTCTGGGCTTCTCTAGCCACCTCATCTTCTGCTCCTCCTCTCGCGCACTCTAAAGAGAGCTCAGGGGAGAAATTGCAAACGTCGAGCAATTGCTCAGAGATGAAAAGTGCCAACACTGAAAGCTGTTGCTAGCCAGCACCCTTCCTTGCAAGCGCTTTCACAGGCGCAGTAACACTGGGGCTTTGTGCTTCTCTAGCCACCAAACGTCACGGTCACTATCTCTCCGTCTCGTAGACACGAGCTGAGAAATTGCAAACGTTGAGCAATTGCTCAGAGATGAAAAGTGCCAGCACTGAAAGCTCTTGCTAGCCAGCACCCTTCCTTGGAAGCGCTTTTGTAGGCCTAAGAACACTGGGGCTCTGGGCTTCTCTAGCCACCTCATCTTCTGCTCATCCTCTCGCGCACTCTAAAGAGAGCTCAGGTGAGAAATTGCAAACGTCGAGCAATTGCTCAGAGATGAAAAGTGCCAGCACTGAAAGCTCTTGCTAGCCAGCACCCTTCCTTGGAAGCGCTTTTGTAGGCCTAAGAACACTGGGGCTCTGGGCTTCTCTAGCCACCTCATCTTCTGCTCATCCTCTCGCGCACTCTAAAGACAGCTCAGGTGAGAAATTGCAAACGTCGAGCAATTGCTCAGAGATGAAAAGTGCCAGCACTGGAAGCTGTTGCTAGCCAGCACCCTTCCTTGGAAGTGCTTTCACAGGCGCAGCAACACTGGGGCTTTGCGCTTCTCTAGCCACCAAACGTCACGGTCACTATCTCTCCGTCTCGTAGACACGAGCTGAGAAATTGCAAACGTCGAGCAATTGCTCAGAGATGAAAAGTGCCAGCACTGAAAGCTGTTGCTAGCCAGCCCCCTTCCTTGGAAGCGCTTTTGTAGGCCTAAGAACACTGGGGCTCTGGGCTTCTTTAGCCACCTCATCTTCTGCTCATCCTCTCGCGCACTCTAAAGAGAGCTCAGGTGAGAAATTGCAAACGTCAAGCAATTGCTCAGAGATGAAAAGTGCCAGCACTGGAAGCTGTTGCTAGCCAGCACCCTTCCTTGGAAGCGCTTTTGTAGGCCTAAGAACACTGGGGCTCTGGGCTTCTCTAGCCACCTCATCTTCTGCTCATCCTCTCGCGCACTCTAAAGAGAGCTCAGGTGAGAAATTGTAAACGTCGAGCAATTGCTCAGAGATGAAAAGTGCCAGCACTGAAAGCTCTTGCTAGCCAGCACCCTTCCTTGGAAGCGCTTTTGTAGGCCTAAGAACAGTGGGGCTCTGGGCTTCTCTAGCCACCTCATCTTCTGCTCATCCTCTCGCGCAGTCTAAAGAGAGCTCAGGTGAGAAATTGCAAACGTCCAGCAATTGCTCAGAGATGAAAAGTGCCAGCACTGAAAGCTGTTGCTAGCCAGCACCCTTCCTTGGAAGCGCTTTTGTAGCCCTTAGAACACTGGGGCTCTGGGCTTCTCTAGCCACCTCATCTTCTGCTCATCCTCTCGCGCACTCTAAAGAGAGCTCAGGTGAGAAATTGCAAACGTCGAGCAATTGCTCAGAGATGAAAAGTGCCAGCACTGAAAGCTCTTGCTAGCCAGCACCCTTCCTTGGAAGCGCTTTCACAGGCGCAGCAACACTGGGGCTTTGCGCTTCTCTAGCCACCAAACGTCACGGTCACTATCTCTCCGTCTCCTAGACACGATCTGAGAAATTGCAAACATCGAGCAATTGCTCAGAGATGAAAAGTGCCAGCACTGGAAGCTGTTGCTAGCCAGCCCCCTTCCTTGGAAGCGCTTTTGTAGGCCTAAGAACACTGGGGCTCTGGGCTTCTTTAGCCACCTCATCTTCTGCTCATCCTCTCGCGCACTCTAAATGGAGCTCAGGGGAGAAATTGCAAACGTCGAGCAATTGCTCAGAGATGAAAAGTGCCAGCACTGAAAGCTGTTGCTAACCAGCACCCTTCCTTGGAAGTGCTTTCACAGGCGCAGTAACACTGGGGCTTTGTGCTTCTCTAGCCACCAAACGTCACGGTCACTATCTCTCCGTCTCGTAGACACGAGCTGAGAAATTGCAAACGTCGAGCAATTGCTCAGAGATGAAAAGTGCCAGCACTGAAAGCTGTTGCTAGCCAGCACCCTTCCTTGGAAGCGCTTTTGTAGGCCTAAGAAGACTGGGGCTCTGGGCTTCTTTAGCCACCTCATCTTCTGCTCATCCTCTCGCGCACTCTAAAGAGAGCTCAGGTGAGAAATTGCAAACGTCGAGCAATTGCTCAGAGATGAAAAGTGCCAGCACTGAAAGCTCTTGCTAGCCAGCCCCCTTCCTTGGAAGCGCTTTTGTAGGCCTAAGAACACTGGGGCTCTGGGCTTCTCTAGCCACCTCATCTTCTGCTCATCCTCTCGCGCACTCTAAAGAGAGCTCAGGTGAGAAATTGCAAACGTCGAGCAATTGCTCAGAGATGAAAAGTGCCAGCACTGAAAGCTGTTGCTAGCCAGCACCCTTCCTTGGAAGCGCTTTTGTAGGCCTAAGAACACTGGGGCTCTGGGCTTCTCTAGCCACCAAACGTCACGGTCACTATCTGTCCGTCTCGTAGACACAAGCTGAGAAATTGCAAACATCGAGCAATTGCTCAGAGATGAAAAGTGCCAGCACTGAAAGCTGTTGCTAGCCAGCACCCTTCCTTGGAAGCGCTTTTGTAGGCCTAAGAACACTGGGGCTCTGGGCTTCTTTAGCCACCTCATCTTCTGCTCATCCTCTCGCGCACTCTAAATGGAGCTCAGGTGAGAAATTGCAAACGTCGAGCAATTGCTCAGAGATGAAAAGTGCCAGCACTGAAAGCTGTTGCTAGCCAGCACCCTTCCTTGGAAGTGCTTTCACAGGCGCAGTAACACTGGGGCTTTGTGCTTCTCTAGCCACCAAACGTCACGGTCACTATCTCTCCGTCTCGTAGACACGAGCTGAGAAATTGCAAACGTCGAGCAATTGCTCAGAGATGAAAAGTGCCAGCACTGAAAGCTGTTGCTAGCCAGCACCCTTCCTTGGAAGCGCTTTTGTAGGCCTAAGAAGACTGGGGCTCTGGGCTTCTCTAGCCACCTCATCTTCTGCTCATCCTCTCGCGCACTCTAAAGAGAGCTCAGGTGAGAAATTGCAACGTCGAGCAATTGCTCAGAGATGAAAAGTGCCAGCACTGAAAGCTGTTGCTAGCCAGCACCCTTCCTTGGAAGCGCTTTCACAGGCGCAGTAACAGTGGGGCTTTGCGCTTCTGTAGCCACCAAACGTAACGGTCCTTCTCTTTCCGTCTCGTAGACACGAGCTGAGAAATTGCAAACGTCGAGCAATTGCTCAGAGATGAAAAGTGCCAGCACTGGAAGCTGTTGCTAGCCAGCACCCTTCCTTGGAAGCGCTTTTGTAGGCCTAAGAACACTGGGGCTCTGGGCTTCTTTAGCCACCTCATCTTCTGCTCATCCTCTCGCGCACTCTAAAGAGAGCTCAGGTGAGAAATTGCAAACGTCGAGCAATTGCTCAGAGATGAAAAGTGCCAGCACTGGAAGCTGTTGCTAGCCAGCACCCTTCCTTGGAAGCGCTTTTGTAAGCCTAAGAAGACTGGGGCTCTGGGCTTCTCTAGCCACCTAATCTTCTGCTCATCCTCTCGCGCACTCTAAAGAGAGCTCAGGTGAGAAATTGTAAACGTCGAGCAATTGCTCAGAGATGAAAAGTGCCAGCACTGAAAGCTCTTGCTAGCCAGCACCCTTCCTTGGAAGCGCTTTTGTAGGCCTAAGAACACTGGGGCTCTGGGCTTCTCTAGCCACCTCATCTTCTGCTCATCCTCTCGCGCAGTCTAAAGAGAGCTCAGGTGAGAAATTGCAAACGTCCAGCAATTGCTCAGAGATGAAAAGTGCCAGCACTGAAAGCTCTTGCTAGCCAGCACCCTTCCTTGGAAGCGCTTTTGTAGCCCTTAGAACACTGGGGCTCTGGGCTTCTCTAGCCACCTCATCTTCTGCTCATCCTCTCGCGCACTCTAAAGAGAGCTCAGGTGAGAAATTGCAAACGTCGAGCAATTGCTCAGAGATGAAAAGTGCCAGCACTGAAAGCTCTTGCTAGCCAGCACCCTTCCTTGGAAGCGCTTTCACAGGCGCAGCAACACTGGGGCTTTGCGCTTCTCTAGCCACCAAACGTCACGGTCACTATCTCTCCGTCTCCTAGACACGATCTGAGAAATTGCAAACATCGAGCAATTGCTCAGAGATGAAAAGTGCCAGCACTGAAAGCTGTTGCTAGCCAGCACCCTTCCTTGGAAGCGCTTTTGTAGGCCTAAGAACACTGGGGCTCTGGGCTTCTTTAGCCACCTCATCTTCTGCTCATCCTCTCGCGCACTCTAAATGGAGCTCAGGGGAGAAATTGCAAACGTCGAGCAATTGCTCAGAGATGAAAAGTGCCAGCACTGAAAGCTGTTGCTAACCAGCACCCTTCCTTGGAAGTGCTTTCACAGGCGCAGTAACACTGGGGCTTTGTGCTTCTCTAGCCACCAAACGTCACGGTCACTATCTCTCCGTCTCGTAGACACGAGCTGAGAAATTGCAAACGTCGAGCAATTGCTCAGAGATGAAAAGTGCCAGCACTGAAAGCTGTTGCTAGCCAGCACCCTTCCTTGGAAGCGCTTTTGTAGGCCTAAGAAGACTGGGGCTCTGGGCTTCTCTAGCCACCTCATCTTCTGCTCATCCTCTCGCGCACTCTAAAGAGAGCTCAGGGGAGAAATTGCAAACGTCGAGCAATTGCTCAGAGATGAAAAGTGCCAGCACTGAAAGCTGTTGCTAGCCAGCACCCTTCCTTGGAAGCGCTTTTGTAGGCCTAAGAAGACTGGGGCTCTGGGCTTCTCTAGCCACCTAATCTTCTGCTCATCCTCTCGCGCACTCTAAAGAGAGCTCAGGTGAGAAATTGCAAACGTCGAGCAATTGCTCAGAGATGAAAAGTGCCAGCACTGAAAGCTGTTGCTAGCCAGCACCCTTCCTTGGAAGCGCTTTTGTAGGCCTAAGAACACTGCGGCTCTGGGCTTCTCTAGCCACCTCATCTTCTGCTCATCCTCTCGCGCACTCTAAAGAGAGCTCAGGTGAGAAATTGCAAACGTCCAGCAATTGCTCAGAGATGAAAAGTGCCAGCACTGAAAGCTGTTGCTAGCCAGCACCCTTCCTTGGAAGCGCTTTTGTAGGCCTAAGAACACTGGGGCTCTGGGCTTCTCTAGCCACCTCATCTTCTGCTCCTCCTCTCGCGCACTCTAAAGAGAGCTCAGGGGAGAAATTGCAAACGTCGAGCAATTGCTCAGAGATGAAAAGTGCCAACACTGAAAGCTGTTGCTAGCCAGCACCCTTCCTTGCAAGCGCTTTCACAGGCGCAGTAACACTGGGGCTTTGTGCTTCTCTAGCCACCAAACGTCACGGTCACTATCTCTCCGTCTCGTAGACACGAGCTGAGAAATTGCAAACGTTGAGCAATTGCTCAGAGATGAAAAGTGCCAGCACTGAAAGCTCTTGCTAGCCAGCACCCTTCCTTGGAAGCGCTTTTGTAGGCCTAAGAACACTGGGGCTCTGGGCTTCTCTAGCCACCTCATCTTCTGCTCATCCTCTCGCGCACTCTAAAGAGAGCTCAGGTGAGAAATTGCAAACGTCGAGCAATTGCTCAGAGATGAAAAGTGCCAGCACTGAAAGCTCTTGCTAGCCAGCACCCTTCCTTGGAAGCGCTTTTGTAGGCCTAAGAACACTGGGGCTCTGGGCTTCTCTAGCCACCTCATCTTCTGCTCATCCTCTCGCGCACTCTAAAGACAGCTCAGGTGAGAAATTGCAAACGTCGAGCAATTGCTCAGAGATGAAAAGTGCCAGCACTGGAAGCTGTTGCTAGCCAGCACCCTTCCTTGGAAGTGCTTTCACAGGCGCAGCAACACTGGGGCTTTGCGCTTCTCTAGCCACCAAACGTCACGGTCACTATCTCTCCGTCTCGTAGACACGAGCTGAGAAATTGCAAACGTCGAGCAATTGCTCAGAGATGAAAAGTGCCAGCACTGAAAGCTGTTGCTAGCCAGCCCCCTTCCTTGGAAGCGCTTTTGTAGGCCTAAGAACACTGGGGCTCTGGGCTTCTTTAGCCACCTCATCTTCTGCTCATCCTCTCGCGCACTCTAAAGAGAGCTCAGGTGAGAAATTGCAAACGTCGAGCAATTGCTCAGAGATGAAAAGTGCCAGCACTGGAAGCTGTTGCTAGCCAGCACCCTTCCTTGGAAGCGCTTTTGTAGGCCTAAGAACACTGGGGCTCTGGGCTTCTCTAGCCACCTCATCTTCTGCTCATCCTCTCGCGCACTCTAAAGAGAGCTCAGGTGAGAAATTGTAAACGTCGAGCAATTGCTCAGAGATGAAAAGTGCCAGCACTGAAAGCTCTTGCTAGCCAGCACCCTTCCTTGGAAGCGCTTTTGTAGGCCTAAGAACACTGGGGCTCTGGGCTTCTCTAGCCACCTCATCTTCTGCTCATCCTCTCGCGCAGTCTAAAGAGAGCTCAGGTGAGAAATTGCAAACGTCGAGCAATTGCTCAGAGATGAAAAGTGCCAGCACTGAAAGCTGTTGCTAGCCAGCACCCTTCCTTGGAAGCGCTTTTGTAGCCCTTAGAACACTGGGGCTCTGGGCTTCTCTAGCCACCTCATCTTCTGCTCATCCTCTCGCGCACTCTAAAGAGAGCTCAGGTGAGAAATTGCAAACGTCGAGCAATTGCTCAGAGATGAAAAGTGCCAGCACTGAAAGCTCTTGCTAGCCAGCACCCTTCCTTGGAAGCGCTTTCACAGGCGCAGCAACACTGGGGCTTTGCGCTTCTCTAGCCACCAAACGTCACGGTCACTATCTCTCCGTCTCCTAGACACGATCTGAGAAATTGCAAACATCGAGCAATTGCTCAGAGATGAAAAGTGCCAGCACTGGAAGCTGTTGCTAGCCAGCCCCCTTCCTTGGAAGCGCTTTTGTAGGCCTAAGAACACTGGGGCTCTGGGCTTCTTTAGCCACCTCATCTTCTGCTCATCCTCTCGCGCACTCTAAATGGAGCTCAGGGGAGAAATTGCAAACGTCGAGCAATTGCTCAGAGATGAAAAGTGCCAGCACTGAAAGCTGTTGCTAACCAGCACCCTTCCTTGGAAGTGCTTTCACAGGCGCAGTAACACTGGGGCTTTGTGCTTCTCTAGCCACCAAACGTCACGGTCACTATCTCTCCGTCTCGTAGACACGAGCTGAGAAATTGCAAACGTCGAGCAATTGCTCAGAGATGAAAAGTGCCAGCACTGAAAGCTGTTGCTAGCCAGCACCCTTCCTTGGAAGCGCTTTTGTAGGCCTAAGAAGACTGGGGCTCTGGGCTTCTCTAGTCACCTCATCTTCTGCTCATCCTCTCGCGCACTCTAAAGAGAGCTCAGGTGAGAAATTGCAAACGTCGAGCAATTGCTCAGAGATGAAAAGTGCCAGCACTGAAAGCTGTTGCTAGCCAGCACCCTTCCTTGGAAGCGCTTTCACAGGCGCAGTAACACTGGGGCTTTGCGCTTCTCTACCCACCAAACGTCACGGTCCTTCTCTTTCCGTCTCCTAGACACGAGCTGAGAAATTGCAAACGTCCAGCAATTGCTCAGAGATGAAAAGTGCCAGCACTGGAAGCTGTTGCTAGCCAGCACCCTTCCTTGGAAGCGCTTTTGTAGGCCTAAGAACACTGGGGCTCTGGGCTTCTCTAGCCACCTCATCTTCTGCTCATCCTCTCGCGCACTCTAAAGAGAGCTCAGGTGAGAAATTGCAAACGTCGAGCAATTGCTCAGAGATGAAAAGTGCCAGCACTGAAAGCTGTTGCTAGCCAGCACCCTTCCTTGGAAGCGCTTTTGTAGGCCTAAGAACACTGGGGCTCTGGGCTTCTTTAGCCACCTCATCTTCTGCTCATCCTCTCGCGCACTCTAAAGAGAGCTCAGGTGAGAAATTGCAAACGTCGAGCAATTGCTCAGAGATGAAAAGTGCCAGCACTGAAAGCTGTTGCTAGCCAGCACCCTTCCTTGGAAGCGCTTTTGTAGGCCTAAGAACACTGGGGCTCTGGGCTTCTCTAGCCACCTCATCTTCTGCTCATCCTCTCGCGCACTCTAAAGAGAGCTCAGGTGAGAAATTGCAAACGTCGAGCAATTGCTCAGAGATGAAAAGTGCCAGCACTGAAAGCTGTTGCTAGCCAGCCCCCTTCCTTGGAAGCGCTTTTGTAGGCCTAAGAACACTGGGGCTCTGGGCTTCTCTAGCCACCTCATCTTCTGCTCATCCTCTCGCGCACTCTAAAGAGAGCTCAGGTGAGAAATTGCAAACGTCGAGCAATTGCTCAGAGATGAAAAGTGCCAACACTGAAAGCTGTTGCTAGCCAGCACCCTTCCTTGGAAGCGCTTTCACAGGCGCAGTAACACTGGGGCTTTGTGCTTCTCTACCCACCAAACGTCACGGTCACTATCTCTCCGTCTCGTAGACACGAGCTGAGAAATTGCAAACGTCCAGCAATTGCTCAGAGATGAAAAGTGCCAGCACTGAAAGCTGTTGCTAGCCAGCACCCTTCCTTGGAAGCGCTTTTGTAGGCCTAAGAACACTGGGGCTCTGGGCTTCTCTAGCCACCTCATCTTCTGCTCATCCTCTCGCGCACTCTAAAGAGAGCTCAGGTGAGAAATTGCAAACGTCGAGCAATTGCTCAGAGATGAAAAGTGCCAGCACTGAAAGCTGTTGCTAGCCAGCACCCTTCCTTGGAAGCGCTTTTGTAGGCCTAAGAAGACTGGGGCTCTGGGCTTCTCTAGCCACCTCATCTTCTGCTCATCTTCTCGCGCACTCTAAAGACAGCTCAGGTGAGAAATTGCAAACGTCGAGCAATTGCTCAGAGATGAAAAGTGCCAGCACTGGAAGCTGTTGCTAGCCAGCACCCTTCCTTGGAAGTGCTTTCACAGGCGCAGCAACACTGGGGCTTTGTGCTTCTCTAGCCACCAAACGTCACGGTCACTATCTCTCCGTCTCGTAGACACGAGCTGAGAAATTGCAAACGTCGAGCAATTGCTCAGAGATGAAAAGTGCCAGCACTGAAAGCTGTTGCTAGCCAGCACCCTTCCTTGGAAGCGCTTTTGTAGGCCTAAGAACACTGGGGCTCTGGGCTTCTCTAGCCACCTCATCTTCTGCTCATCCTCTCGCGCACTCTAAAGAGAGCTCAGGGGAGAAATTGCAAACGTCGAGCAATTGCTCAGAGATGAAAAGTGCCAGCACTGAAAGCTGTTGCTAGCCAGCACCCTTCCTTGGAAGCGCTTTTGTAGGCCTAAGAACACTGGGGCTCTGGGCTTCTCTAGCCACCTAATCTTCTGCTCATCCTCTCGTGCACTCTAAAGAGAGCTCAGGTGAGAAATTGCAAACGTCCAGCAATTGCTCAGAGAAGAAAAGTGCCAGCACTGAAAGCTCTTGCTAGCCAGCACCCTTCCTTGGAAGCGCTTTTGTAGGCCTAAGAACACTGGGGCTCTGGGCTTCTCTAGCCACCTCATCTTCTGCTCATCCTCTCGCGCAGTCTAAAGAGAGCTCAGGTGAGAAATTGCAAACGTCCAGCAATTGCTCAGAGATGAAAAGTGCCAGCACTGAAAGCTGTTGCTAGCCAGCACCCTTCCTTGGAAGCGCTTTTGTAGCCCTTAGAACACTGGGGCTCTGGGCTTCTCTAGCCACCTCATCTTCTGCTCATCCTCTCGCGCACTCTAAAGAGAGCTCAGGTGAGAAATTGCAAACGTCGAGCAATTGCTCAGAGATGAAAAGTGCCAGCACTGAAAGCTCTTGCTAGCCAGCACCCTTCCTTGGAAGCGCTTTCACAGGCGCAGCAACACTGGGGCTTTGCGCTTCTCTACCCACCAAACGTCACGGTCACTATCTCTCCGTCTCCTAGACACGATCTGAGAAATTGCAAACATCGAGCAATTGCTCAGAGATGAAAAGTGCCAGCACTGAAAGCTGTTGCTAGCCAGCACCCTTCCTTGGAAGCGCTTTTGTAGGCCTAAGAACACTGGGGCTCTGGGCTTCTTTAGCCACCTCATCTTCTGCTCATCCTCTCGCGCACTCTAAATCGAGCTCAGGGGAGAAATTGCAAACGTCGAGCAATTGCTCAGAGATGAAAAGTGCCAGCACTGAAAGCTGTTGCTAACCAGCACCCTTCCTTGGAAGTGCTTTCACAGGCGCAGTAACACTGGGGCTTTGTGCTTCTCTAGCCACCAAACGTCACGGTCACTATCTCTCCGTCTCGTAGACACGAGCTGAGAAATTGCAAACGTCGAGCAATTGCTCAGAGATGAAAAGTGCCAGCACTGAAAGCTGTTGCTAGCCAGCACCCTTCCTTGGAAGCGCTTTTGTAGGCGTAAGAAGACTGGGGCTCTGGGCTTCTCTAGCCACCTCATCTTCTGCTCATCCTCTCGCGCACTCTAAAGAGAGCTCAGGGGAGAAATTGCAAACGTCGAGCAATTGCTCAGAGATGAAAAGTGCCAGCACTGAAAGCTCTTGCTAGCCAGCACCCTTCCTTGGAAGCGCTTTTGTAGGCCTAAGAAGACTGGGGCTCTGGGCTTCTCTAGCCACCTCATCTTCTGCTCATCCTCTCGCGCACTCTAAAGAGAGCTCAGGTGAGAAATTGCAAACGTCGAGCAATTGCTCAGAGATGAAAAGTGCCAGCACTGAAAGCTGTTGCTAGCCAGCACCCTTCCTTGGAAGCGCTTTTGTAGGCCTAAGAAGACTGGGGCTCTGGGCTTCTCTAGCCACCTCATCTTCTGCTCATCCTCTCGCGCACTCTAAAGAGAGCTCAGGTGAGAAATTGCAAACGTCGAGCAATTGCTCAGAGATGAAAAGTGCCAGCACTGGAAGCTGTTGCTAGCCAGCACCCTTCCTTGGAAGTGCTTTCACAGGCGCAGCAACACTGGGGCTTTGCGCTTCTCTAGCCACCAAACGTCACGGTCACTATCTCTCCGTCTCGTAGACACGAGCTGAGAAATTGCAAACGTCGAGCAATTGCTCAGAGATGAAAAGTGCCAGCACTGAAAGCTGTTGCTAGCCAGCACCCTTCCTTGGAAGCGCTTTTGTAGGCCTAAGAACACTGGGGCTCTGGGCTTCTCTAGCCACCTCATCTTCTGCTCATCCTCTCGCGCACTCTAAAGAGAGCTCAGGTGAGAAATTGCAAACGTCGAGCAATTGCTCAGAGATGAAAAGTGCCAGCACTGAAAGCTGTTGCTAGCCAGCACCCTTCCTTGGAAGCGCTTTTGTAGGCCTAAGAACACTGGGGCTCTGGGCTTCTCTAGCCACCTAATCTTCTGCTCATCCTCTCGCGCACTCTAAAGAGAGCTCAGGTGAGAAATTGCAAACGTCGAGCAATTGCTCAGAGATGAAAAGTGCCAGCACTGAAAGCTGTTGCTAGCCAGCACCCTTCCTTGGAAGCGCTTTTGTAGGCCTAAGAACACTGTGGCTCTGGGCTTCTCTAGCCACCTAATCTTCTGCTCATCCTCTCGCGCACTCTAAAGAGAGCTCAGGTGAGAAATTGCAAACGTCGAGCAATTGCTCAGAGATGAAAAGTGCCAGCACTGAAAGCTGTTGCTAGCCAGCACCCTTCCTTGGAAGCGCTTTTGTAGGCCTAAGAACACTGGGGCTCTGGGCTTCTCTAGCCACCTAATCTTGTGCTCATCCTCTCGCGCACTCTAAAGAGAGCTCAGGTGAGAAATTGCAAACGTCGAGCAATTGCTCAGAGATGAAAAGTGCCAGCACTGAAAGCTGTTGCTAGCCAGCACCCTTCCTTGGAAGCGCTTTTGTAGGCCTAAGAACACTGGGGCTCTGGGCTTCTCTAGCCACCTAATCTTCTGCTCATCCTCTCGCGCACTCTAAAGAGAGCTCAGGTTAGAAATTGCAAACGTCGACCAATTGCTCAGAGATGAAAAGTGCCAGCACTGAAAGCTGTTGCTAGCCAGCACCCTTCCTTGGAAGCGCTTTTGTAGGCCTAAGAACACGGGGGCTCTGGGCTTCTCTAGCCACCTAATCTTCTGCTCATCCTCTCGCGCACTCTAAAGAGAGCTCAGGTGAGAAATTGCAAACGTCGAGCAATTGCTCAGAGGTGAAAAGTGCCAGCACTGAAAGCTGTTGCTAGCCAGCACCCTTCCTTGGAAGTGCTTTCAGAGACGCAGTAACATTGGGGCTCTGGGCTTCTCTAGCCACCAAACGTCACGGTCACTATCTCTCCGTCTCGTAGACACGAGGTGAGAAATTGCAAACGTCGATCAATTGCTCAGAGATGAAAAGTGCCAGCACTGAAAGCTGTTGCTAGCTAGCACCCTTCCTTGGAAGCGCTTTTGTAGGCCTAAGAAGACTGGGGCTCTGGGCTTCTCTAGCCACCTAATCTTCTGCTCATCCTCTCGCGCACTCTAAAGAGAGCTCAGGTGAGAAATTGCAAACGTCGAGCAATTGCTCAGAGGTGAAAAGTGCCAGCACTGAAAGCTGTTGCTAGCCAGCACCCTTCCTTGGAAGCGCTTTTGTAGGCCTAAGAACACTGGGGCTCTGGGCTTCTCTAGCCACCTCATCTTCTGCTCCTCCTCTCGCGCACTCTAAAGAGAGCTCAGGTGAGAAATTGCAAACGTCGAGCAATTGCTCAGAGATGAAAAGTGCCAGCACTGAAAGCTGTTGCTAGCCAGCACCCTTCCTTGGAAGCGCTTTCACAGGCGCAGTAACACTGGGGCTTTGCGCTTCTCTAGCCACCAAACGTCACGGTCCTTCTCTTTCCGTCTCCTAGACACGAGCTGAGAAATTGCAAACGTCGAGCAATTGCTCAGAGATGAAAAGTGCCAGCACTGAAAGCTCTTGCTAGCCAGCACCCTTCCTTGGAAGCGCTTTTGTAGGCCTAAGAACACTGGGGCTCTGGGCTTCTCTAGCCACCTCATCTTCTGCTCATCCTCTCGCGCACTCTGAAGAGAGCTCAGGTGAGAAATTGCAAACGTCGAGCAATTGCTCAGAGATGAAAAGTGCCAGCACTGAAAGCTGTTGCTAGCCAGCACCCTTCCTTGGAAGCGCTTTTGTAGGCCTAAAAACACTGGGGCTCTGGGCTTCTCTAGCCACCTAATCTTCTGCTCATCCTCTCGCGCACTCTAAAGAGAGCTCAGGTGAGAAATTGCAAACGTCCAGCAATTGCTCAGAGATGAAAAGTGCCAGCACTGAAAGCTCTTGCTAGCCAGCACCCTTCCTTGGAAGCGCTTTTGTAGGCCTAAGAACACGGGGGCTCTGGGCTTCTCTAGCCACCTCATCTTCTGCTCATCCTCTCGCGCACTCTAAAGAGAGCTCAGGTGAGAAATTGCAAACGTCGAGCAATTGCTCAGAGGTGAAAAGTGCCAGCACTGAAAGCTGTTGCTAGCCAGCACCCTTCCTTGGAAGTGCTTTCAGAGACGCAGTAACATTGGGGCTCTGGGCTTCTCTACCCACCAAACGTCACGGTCACTATCTCTCCGTCTCGTAGACACGAAGTGAGAAATTGCAAACGTCGAGCAATTGCTCAGAGATGAAAAGTGCCAGCACTGAAAGCTGTTGCTAGCCAGCACCCTTCCTTGGAAGCGCTTTTGTAGGCCTAAGAACACTGGGGCTCTGGGCTTCTCTAGCCACCTCATCTTCTGCTCATCCTCTCGCGCACTCTAAAGAGAGCTCAGGTGAGAAATTGCAAACGTCGAGCAATTGCTCAGAGATGAAAAGTGCCAGCACTGAAAGCTCTTGCTAGCCAGCACCCTTCCTTGGAAGCGCTTTTGTAGGCCTAAGAACACTGGGGCTCTGGGCTTCTCTAGCCACCTCATCTTCTGCTCATCCTCTCGCGCACTCTAAAGAGAGCTCAGGTGAGAAATTGCAAACGTCGAGCAATTGCTCAGAGATGAAAAGTGCCAGCACTGGAAGCTGTTGCTAGCCAGCACCCTTCCTTGGAAGCGCTTTCACAGGCGCAGTAACACTGGGGCTTTGCGCTTCTCTAGCCACCAAACGTCACGGTCCTTCTCTTTCCGTCTCGTAGACACGAGCTGAGAAATTGCAAACGTCGAGCAATTGCTCAGAGATGAAAAGTGCCAGCACTGAAAGCTCTTGCTAGCCAGCACCCTTCCTTGGAAGCGCTTTTGTAGGCCTAAGAACACTGGGGCTCTGGGCTTCTCTAGCCACCTAATCTTCTGCTCATCCTCTCGCGCACTCTGAAGAGAGCTCAGGTGAGAAATTGCAAACGTCGAGCAATTGCTCAGAGATGAAAAGTGCCAGCACTGAAAGCTGTTGCTAGCCAGCACCCTTCCTTGGAAGCGCTTTTGTAGGCCTAAGAACACTGGGGCTCTGCGCCTCTCTAGCCACCTCATCTTCTGCTCATCCTCTCGCGCACTCTAAAGAGAGCTCAGGTGAGAAATTGCAAACGTCCAGCAATTGCTCAGAGATGAAAAGTGCCAGCACTGAAAGCTGTTGCTAGCCAGCACCCTTCCTTGGAAGCGCTTTCACAGGCACAGTAACACTGGGGCTTTGCGCTTCTCTAGCCACCAAACGTCACGGTCCTTCTCTTTCCGTCTCGTAGACACGAGCTGAGAAATTGCAAACGTCGAGCAATTGCTCAGAGATGAAAAGTGCCAGCACTGAAAGCTGTTGCTAGCCAGCACCCTTCCTTGGAAGCGCTTTTATAGACCTAAGAACACTGGGGCTCTGGGCTTCTTTAGCCACCTCATCTTCTGCTCATCCTCTCGCGCACTCTAAATGGAGCTCAGGGGAGAAATTGCAAACATCGAGCAATTGCTCAGAGATGAAAAGTGCCAGCACTGAAAGCTGTTGCTAGCCAGCACCCTTCCTTGGAAGCGCTTTTGTAGGCCTAAGAAGACTGGGGCTCTGGGCTTCTCTAGCCACCTAATCTTCTGCTCATCCTCTCGCGCACTCTAAAGAGAGCTCAGGTGAGAAATTGCAAACGTCGAGCAATTGCTCAGAGATGAAAAGTGCCAGCACTGAAAGCTCTTGCTAGCCAGCACCCTTCCTTGGAAGCGCTTTCACAGGCGCAGTAACACTGGGGCTTTGTGCTTCTCTACCCACCAAACGTCACGGTCACTATCTCTCCCTCTCGTAGACACGAGCTGAGAAATTGCAAACGTCGATCAATTGCTCAGAGAGGAAAAGCGCCAGCACTGAAAGCTGTTGCTAGCCAGCACCCTTCCTTGGAAGCGCTTTTGTAGGCCTAAGAACACTGGGGCTCTGGGCTTCTCTAGCCACCTAATCTTCTGCTCATCCTCTCGTGCACTCTAAAGAGAGCTCAGGTGAGAAATTGCAAACGTCGAGCAATTGCTCAGAGATGAAAAGTGCCAGCACTGAAAGCTGTTGCTAGCCAGCCCCCTTCCTTGGAAGCGCTTTTGTAGGCCTAAGAACACTGGGGCTCTGGGCTTCTCTAGCCACCTCATCTTCTGCTCATCCTCTCGCGCACTCTAAAGAGAGCTCAGGTGAGAAATTGCAAACGTCGAGCAATTGCTCAGAGATGAAAAGTGCCAGCACTGAAAGCTGTTGCTAGCCAGCACCCTTCCTTGGAAGCGCTTTTGTAGGCCTAAGAACACTGGGGCTCTGGGCTTCTCTAGCCACCTCATCTTCTGCTCATCCTCTCGCGCACTCTGAAGAGAGCTCAGGTGAGAAATTGCAAACGTCGAGCAATTGCTCAGAGATGAAAAGTGCCAGCACTGAAAGCTGTTGCTAGCCAGCACCCTTCCTTGGAAGCGCTTTTGTAGGCCTAAGAACACTGGGGCTCTGGGCTTCTCTAGCCACCTAATCTTCTGCTCATCCTCTCGCGCACTCTAAAGAGAGCTCAGGTGAGAAATTGCAAACGTCGATCAATTGCTCAGAGATGAAAAGTGCCAGCACTGAAAGCTGTTGCTAGCCAGCACCCTTCCTTGGAAGCGCTTTTGTAGGCCTAAGAACACTGGGGCTCTGGGCTTCTCTAGCCACCTCATCTTCTGCTCATCCTCTCGCGCACTCTAAAGAGAGCTCAGGTGAGAAATTGCAAACGTCGATCAATTGCTCAGAGATGAAAAGTGCCAGCACTGAAAGCTCTTGCTAGCCAGCACCCTTCCTTGGAAGCGCTTTTGTAGGCCTAAGAACACGGGGGCTCTGGGCTTCTCTAGCCACCTAATCTTCTGCTCATCCTCTCGCGCACTCTAAAGAGAGCTCAGGTGAGAAATTGCAAACGTTGAGCAATTGCTGAGAGGTGAAAAGTGCCAGCACTGAAAGCTCTTGCTAGCCAGCACCCTTCCTTGGAAGTGCTTTCAGAGACGCAGTAACATTGGGGCTCTGGGCTTCTCTACCCACCAAACGTCATGGTCACTATCTCTCCGTCTCGTAGACACGAGCTGAGAAATTGCAAACGTCGAGCAATTGCTCAGAGATGAAAAGTGCCAGCACTGAAAGCTGTTGCTAGCCAGCACCCTTCCTTGGAAGCGCTTTTGTAGGCCTAAGAACACTGGGGCTCTGGGCTTCTCTAGCCACCTAATCTTCTGCTCATCCTCTCGCGCACTCTAAAGAGAGCTCAGGTGAGAAATTGCAAACGTCGAGCAATTGCTCAGAGATGAAAAGTGCCAGCACTGAAAGCTGTTGCTAGCCAGCACCCTTCCTTGGAAGTGCTTTTGTAGGCCTAAGAACACTGGGGCTCTGGGCTTCTCTAGCCACCTCATCTTCTGCTCATCCTCTCGCGCACTCTAAAGAGAGCTCAGGTGAGAAATTGCAAACGTCGAGCAATTGCTCAGAGATGAAAAGTGCCAGCACTGAAAGCTGTTGCTAGCCAGCACCCTTCCTTGGAAGTGCTTTCACAGGCGCAGTAACACTGGGGCTCTGGGCTTCTCTAGCCACCAAACGTCACGGTCACTATCTCTCCGTCTCGTAGACACGAGCTGAGAAATTGCAAACGTCGAGCAATTGCTCAGAGATGAAAAGTGCCAGCACTGAAAGCTGTTGCTAGCCAGCACCCTTCCTTGGAAGCGCTTTTGTAGGCCTAAGAACAGTGGGGCTCTGGGCTTCTCTAGCCACCTCATCTTCTGCTCATCCTCTCGCGCACTCTAAAGAGAGCTCAGGTGAGAAATTGCAAACGTCGAGCAATTGCTCAGAGATGAAAAGTGCCAGCACTGAAAGCTGTTGCTAACCAGCACCCTTCCTTGGAAGCGCTTTTGTAGGCCTAAAAACACTGGGGCTCTGGGCTTCTCTAGCCACCTCATCTTCTGCTCATCCTCTCGCGCACTCTGAAGAGAGCTCAGGGGAGAAATTGCAAACGTCGAGCAATTGCTCAGAGATGAAAAGTGCCAGCACTGAAAGCTCTTGCTAGCCAGCACCCTTCCTTGGAAGCGCTTTCACAGGCGCAGTAACACTGGGGCTTTGCGCTTCTCTAGCCACCAAACGTCACGGTCCTTCTCTTTCCGTCTCCTAGACACGAGCTGAGAAATTGCAAACGTCGAGCAATTGCTCAGAGATGAAAAGTGCCAGCACTGAAAGCTGTTGCTAGCCAGCACCCTTCCTTGGAAGCGCTTTTGTAGGCCTAAGAACACTGTGGCTCTGGGCTTCTCTAGCCACCTAATCTTCTGCTCATCCTCTCGCGCACTCTAAATGGAGCTCAGGTGAGAAATTGCAAACGTCGAGCAATTGCTCAGAGATGAAAAGTGCCAGCACTGAAAGCTGTTGCTAGCCAGCACCCTTCCTTGGAAGCGCTTTTGTAGGCCTAAGAACACTGGGGCTCTGGGCTTCTCTAGCCACCTAATCTTCTGCTCATCCTCTCGCGCAGTCTAAAGAGAGCTCAGGGGAGAAATTGCAAACGTCGAGCAATTGCTCAGAGATGAAAAGTGCCAGCACTGAAAGCTGTTGCTAGCCAGCACCCTTCCTTGGAAGCGCTTTTGTAGGCCTAAGAACACTGGGGCTCTGGGCTTCTCTAGCCACCTCATCTTCTGCTCATCCTCTCGCGCACTCTAAAGAGAGCTCAGGGGAGAAATTGCAAACGTCGAGCAATTGCTCAGAGATGAAAAGTGCCAGCACTGGAAGCTGTTGCTAGCCAGCACCCTTCCTTGGAAGTGCTTTCACAGGCGCAGTAACACTGGGGCTTTGCGCTTCTCTAGCCACCAAACGTCACGGTCCTTCTCTTTCCGTCTCCTAGACACGAGCTGAGAAATTGCAAACGTCCAGCAATTGCTCAGAGATGAAAAGTGCCAGCACTGAAAGCTGTTGCTAGCCAGCACCCTTCCTTGGAAGCGCTTTTGTAGGCCTAAGAACACTGGGGCTCTGGGCTTCTTTAGCCACCTCATCTTCTGCTCATCCTCTCGCGCACTCTAAATGGAGCTCAGGGGAGAAATTGCAAACGTTGAGCAATTGCTCAGAGATGAAAAGTGCCAGCACTGAAAGCTGTTGCTAGCCAGCACCCTTCCTTGGAAGCGCTTTTGTAGGCCTAAGAACACTGGGGCTCTGGGCTTCTCTAGCCACCTCATCTTCTGCTCATCCTCTCGCGCACTCTAAAGAGAGCTCAGGTGAGAAATTGCAAACGTCGAGCAATTGCTCAGAGATGAAAAGTGCCAGCACTGAAAGCTCTTGCTAGCCAGCACCCTTCCTTGGAAGTGCTTTCACAGGCGCAGTAACACTGGGGCTCTGGGCTTCTCTAGCCACCAAACGTCACGGTCACTATCTCTCCGTCTCGTAGACACGAGCTGAGAAATTGCAAACGTCGAGCAATTGCTCAGAGATGAAAAGTGCCAGCACTGAAAGCTGTTGCTAGCCAGCACCCTTCCTTGGAAGCGCTTTTGTAGGCCTAAGAACACTGGGGCTCTGGGCTTCTCTAGCCACCTAATCTTGTGCTCATCCTCTCGCGCACTCTAAAGAGAGCTCAGGTGAGAAATTGCAAACGTCCAGCAATTGCTCAGAGATGAAAAGTGCCAGCACTGAAAGCTCTTGCTAGCCAGCACCCTTCCTTGGAAGCGCTTTCACAGGCGCAGTAACACTGGGGCTTTGCGCTTCTCTAGCCACCAAACGTCACGGTCCTTCTCTTTCCGTCTCCTAGACACGAGCTGAGAAATTGCAAACGTCGAGCAATTGCTCAGAGATGAAAAGTGCCAGCACTGAAAGCTGTTGCTAGCCAGCACCCTTCCTTGGAAGCGCTTTTGTAGGCCTAAGAACACTGGGGCTCTGGGCTTCTTTAGCCACCTCATCTTCTGCTCATCCTCTCGCGCACTCTAAATGGAGCTCAGGTGAGAAATTGCAAACGTCGAGCAATTGCTCAGAGATGAAAAGTGCCAGCACTGAAAGCTGTTGCTAGCCAGCACCCTTCCTTGGAAGCGCTTTTGTAGGCCTAAGAACACTGGGGCTCTGGGCTTCTTTAGCCACCTAATCTTCTGCTCATCCTCTCGCGCACTCTAAAGAGAGCTCAGGGGAGAAATTGCAAACGTCGAGCAATTGCTCAGAGAGGAAAAGTGCCAGCACTGAAAGCTGTTGCTAGCCAGCACCCTTCCTTGGAAGCGCTTTTGTAGGCCTAAGAAGACTGGGGCTCTGGGCTTCTCTAGCCACCTAATCTTCTGCTCATCCTCTCGCGCACTCTAAAGAGAGCTCAGGGGAGAAATTGCAAACGTCGAGCAATTGCTCAGAGATGAAAAGTGCCAGCACTGGAAGCTGTTGCTAGCCAGCACCCTTCCTTGGAAGTGCTTTCACAGGCGCAGTAACACTGGGGCTTTGTGCTTCTCTACCCACCAAACATCAGGGTCACTATCTCTCCGTCTCGTAGACACGAGCTGAGAAATTGCAAACGTCGAGCAATTGCTCAGAGATGAAAAGTGCCAGCACTGAAAGCTGTTGCTAGCCAGCACCCTTCCTTGGAAGCGCTTTTGTAGGCCTAAGAACACTGGGGCTCTGGGCTTCTCTAGCCACCTCATCTTCTGCTCATCCTCTCGCGCACTCTAAAGAGAGCTCAGGTGAGAAATTGCAAACGTCGAGCAATTGCTCAGAGATGAAAAGTGCCAGCACTGAAAGCTCTTGCTAGCCAGCACCCTTCCTTGGAAGTGCTTTCACAGGCGCAGTAACACTGGGGCTCTGGGCTTCTCTAGCCACCAAACGTCACGGTCACTATCTCTCCGTCTCGTAGACACGAGCTGAGAAATTGCAAACGTCGAGCAATTGCTCAGAGATGAAAAGTGCCAGCACTGGAAGCTGTTGCTAGCCAGCACCCTTCCTTGGAAGCGCTTTTGTAGGCCTAAGAACACTGGGGCTCTGGGCTTCTCTAGCCACCTAATCTTGTGCTCATCCTCTCGCGCACTCTAAAGAGAGCTCAGGTGAGAAATTGCAAACGTCCAGCAATTGCTCAGAGATGAAAAGTGCCAGCACTGAAAGCTCTTGCTAGCCAGCACCCTTCCTTGGAAGCGCTTTCACAGGCGCAGTAACACTGGGGCTTTGCGCTTCTCTAGCCACCAAACGTCACGGTCCTTCTCTTTCCGTCTCCTAGACACGAGCTGAGAAATTGCAAACGTCGAGCAATTGCTCAGAGATGAAAAGTGCCAGCACTGAAAGCTGTTGCTAGCCAGCACCCTTCCTTGGAAGCGCTTTTGTAGGCCTAAGAACACTGGGGCTCTGGGCTTCTTTAGCCACCTCATCTTCTGCTCATCCTCTCGCGCACTCTAAATGGAGCTCAGGTGAGAAATTGCAAACGTCGAGCAATTGCTCAGAGATGAAAAGTGCCAGCACTGAAAGCTGTTGCTAGCCAGCACCCTTCCTTGGAAGCGCTTTTGTAGGCCTAAGAACACTGGGGCTCTGGGCTTCTTTAGCCACCTAATCTTCTGCTCATCCTCTCGCGCACTCTAAAGAGAGCTCAGGGGAGAAATTGCAAACGTCGAGCAATTGCTCAGAGAGGAAAAGTGCCAGCACTGAAAGCTGTTGCTAGCCAGCACCCTTCCTTGGAAGCGCTTTTGTAGGCCTAAGAAGACTGGGGCTCTGGGCTTCTCTAGCCACCTAATCTTCTGCTCATCCTCTCGCGCACTCTAAAGAGAGCTCAGGGGAGAAATTGCAAACGTCGAGCAATTGCTCAGAGATGAAAAGTGCCAGCACTGGAAGCTGTTGCTAGCCAGCACCCTTCCTTGGAAGTGCTTTCACAGGCGCAGTAACACTGGGGCTTTGTGCTTCTCTACCCACCAAACATCAGGGTCACTATCTCTCCGTCTCGTAGACACGAGCTGAGAAATTGCAAACGTCGAGCAATTGCTCAGAGATGAAAAGTGCCAGCACTGAAAGCTGTTGCTAGCCAGCACCCTTCCTTGGAAGCGCTTTTGTAGGCCTAAGAACACTGGGGCTCTGGGCTTCTCTAGCCACCTCATCTTCTGCTCATCCTCTCGCGCACTCTAAAGAGAGCTCAGGGGAGAAATTGCAAACGTCGAGCAATTGCTCAGAGATGAAAAGTGCCAGCACTGAAAGCTGTTGCTAGCCAGCAGCCTTCCTTGGAAGCGCTTTCACAGGCGCAGCAACACTGGGGCTTTGCGCTTCTCTAGCCACCAAACGTCACGGTCCTTCTCTTTCCGTCTCCTAGACACGAGCTGAGAAATTGCAAACGTCGAGCAATTGCTCAGAGATGAAAAGTGCCAGCACTGAAAGCTGTTGCTAGCCAGCACCCTTCCTTGGAAGCGCTTTTGTAGGCCTAAGAACACTGGGGCTCTGGGCTTCTTTAGCCACCTCATCTTCTGCTCATCCTCTCGCGCACTCTAAATGGAGCTCAGGTGAGAAATTGGAAACGTCGAGCAATTGCTCAGAGATGAAAAGTGCCAGCACTGAAAGCTCTTGCTAGCCAGCACCCTTCCTTGGAAGCGCTTTTGTAGGCCTAAGAACACTGGGGCTCTGGGCTTCTTTAGCCACCTCATCTTCTGCTCATCCTCTCGCGCACTCTAAAGAGAGCTCAGGTGAGAAATTGCAAACGTCGAGCAATTGCTCAGAGATGAAAAGTGCCAGCACTGAAAGCTGTTGCTAGCCAGCACCCTTCCTTGGAAGCGCTTTTGTAGGCCTAAGAACACTGGGGCTCTGGGCTTCTCTAGCCACCTCATCTTCTGCTCATCCTCTCGCGCACTCTAAAGAGAGCTCAGGTGAGAAATTGCAAACGTCCAGCAATTGCTCAGAGATGAAAAGTGCCAGCACTGAAAGCTCTTGCTAGCCAGCACCCTTCCTTGGAAGCGCTTTCACAGGCGCAGTAACACTGGGGCTTTGCGCTTCTCTACCCACCAAACGTCACGGTCATTCTCTTTCCGTCTCCTAGACACGAGCTGAGAAATTGCAAACGTCGAGCAATTGCTCAGAGATGAAAAGTGCCAGCACTGAAAGCTGTTGCTAGCCAGCACCCTTCCTTGGAAGCGCTTTTGTAGCCCTTAGAACACTGGGGCTCTGGGCTTCTTTAGCCACCTCATCTTCTGCTCATCCTCTCGCGCACTCTAAATGGAGCTCAGGGGAGAAATTGCAAACGTCGAGCAATTGCTCAGAGATGAAAAGTGCCAGCACTGAAAGCTGTTGCTAGCCAGCACCCTTCCTTCGAAGCGCTTTTGTAGGCCTAAGAAGACTGGGGCTCTGGGCTTCTCTAGCCACCTCATCTTCTGCTCATCCTCTCGCGCACTCTAAAGAGAGCTCAGGTGAGAAATTGCAAACATCGAGCAATTGCTCAGAGATGAAAAGTGCCAGCACTGGAAGCTGTTGCTAGCCAGCACCCTTCCTTGGAAGCGCTTTTGTAGGCCTAAGAACACTGGGGCTCTGGGCTTCTCTAGCCACCTCATCTTCTGCTCATCCTCTCGCGCACTCTAAAGAGAGCTCAGGTTAGAAATTGCAAACGTCGAGCAATTACTCAGAGATGAAAAGTGCCAGCACTGAAAGCTGTTGCTAGCCAGCACCCTTCCTTGGAAGCGCTTTCACAGGCGCAGTAACACTGGGGCTTTGCGCTTCTCTACCCACCAAACGTCACGGTCACTATCTCTCCGTCTCGTAGACACGAGCTGAGAAATTGCAAACGTCGATCAATTGCTCAGAGAGGAAAAGTGCCAGCACTGAAAGCTGTTGCTAGCCAGCACCCTTCCTTGGAAGCGCTTTCACAGGCGCAGCAACACTGGGGCTTTGCGCTTCTCTAGCCACCAAACGTCACGGTCCTTCTCTTTCCGTCTCGTAGACACGAGCTGAGAAATTGCAAACGTCGAGCAATTGCTCAGAGATGAAAAGTGCCAGCACTGGAAGCTGTTGCTAGCCAGCACCCTTCCTTGGAAGCGCTTTTGTAGGCCTAAGAACACTGGGGCTCTGGGCTTCTCTAGCCACCTAATCTTCTGCTCATCCTCTCGCGCACTCTAAAGAGAGCTCAGGTGAGAAATTGCAAACGTCGAGCAATTGCTCAGAGATGAAAAGTGCCAGCACTGGAAGCTGTTGCTAGCCAGCACCCTTCCTTCGAAGCGCTTTTGTAGGCCTAAGAAGACTGGGGCTCTGGGCTTCTCTAGCCACCTCATCTTCTGCTCATCCTCTCGCGCACTCTAAAGAGAGCTCAGGTGAGAAATTGCAAATGTCCAGCAATTGCTCAGAGATGAAAAGTGCCAGCACTGAAAGCTCTTGCTAGCCAGCACCCTTCCTTGGAAGCGCTTTCACAGGCGCAGCAACACTGGGGCTTTGCACTTCTCTACCCACCAAACGTCACGGTCATTCTCTTTCCGTCTCGTAGACACAAGCTGAGAAATTGCAAACGTCGAGCAATTGCTCAGAGATGAAAAGTGCCAGCACTGGAAGCTGTTGCTAGCCAGCACCCTTCCTTGGAAGCGCTTTTGTAGGCCTAAGAACACTGGGGCTCTGGGCTTCTCTAGCCACCTAATCTTCTGCTCATCCTCTCGCGCACTCTAAAGAGAGCTCAGGGGAGAAATTGCAAACGTCGAGCAATTGCTCAGAGATGAAAAGTGCCAGCACTGGAAGCTGTTGCTAGCCAGCACCCTTCCTTGGAAGCGCTTTCACAGGCGCAGTAACACTGGGGCTTTGTGCTTCTCTACCCACCAAACGTCACGGTCACTATCTCTCCGTCTCGTAGACACGAGCTGAGAAATTGCAAACGTCGAGCAGTTGCTCAGAGATGAAAAGTGCCAGCACTGAAAGCTGTTGCTAGCCAGCACCCTTCCTTGGAAGCGCTTTTGTAGGCCTAAGAACACTGGGGCTCTGGGCTTCTCTAGCCACCTCATCTTCTGCTCATCCTCTCGCGCACTCTAAAGAGAGCTCAGGTGAGAAATTGCAAACGTCGAGCAATTGCTCAGAGATGAAAAGTGCCAGCACTGAAAGCTGTTGCTAGCCAGCACCCTTCCTTGGAAGCGCTTTTGTAGCCCTTAGAACACTGGGGCTCTGGGCTTCTCTAGCCACCTCATCTTCTGCTCATCCTCTCGCGCACTCTAAAGAGAGCTCAGGTGAGAAATTGCAAACGTCGAGCAATTGCTCAGAGATGAAAAGTGCCAGCACTGAAAGCTCTTGCTAGCCAGCACCCTTCCTTGGAAGCGCTTTCACAGGCGCAGCAACACTGGGGCTTTGCGCTTCTCTAGCCACCAAACGTCACGGTCTTTCTCTTTCAGTCTCGTAGACACGAGCTGAGAAATTGCAAACGTCGAGCAATTGCTCAGAGATGAAAAGTGCCAGCACTGGAAGCTGTTGCTAGCCAGCACCCTTCCTTGGAAGCGCTTTTGTAGGCCTAAGAACACTGGGGCTCTGGGCTTCTCTAGCCACCTAATCTTCTGCTCATCCTCTCGCGCACTCTAAAGAGAGCTCAGGTGAGAAATTGCAAACGTCGAGCAATTGCTCAGAGATGAAAAGTGCCAGCACTGGAAGCTGTTGCTAGCCAGCACCCTTCCTTGGAAGCGCTTTTGTAGGCCTAAGAACACTGGGGCTCTGGGCTTCTCTAGCCACCTCATCTTCTGCTCATCCTCTCGCGCACTCTAAAGAGAGCTCAGGTGAGAAATTGCAAATGTCCAGCAATTGCTCAGAGATGAAAAGTGCCAACACTGAAAGCTGTTGCTAGCCAGCACCCTTCCTTGGAAGCGCTTTCACAGGCGCTGTAACACTGGGGCTTTGCACTTCTCTACCCACCAAACGTCACGGTCATTCTCTTTCCGTCTCGTAGACACAAGCTGAGAAATTGCAAACGTCGAGCAATTGCTCAGAGATGAAAAGTGCCAGCACTGAAAGCTGTTGCTAGCCAGCACCCTTCCTTGGAAGCGCTTTTGTAGGCCTAAGAACACTGGGGCTCTGGGCTTCTCTAGCCACCTAATCTTCTGCTCCTCCTCTCGCGCACTCTAAAGAGAGCTCAGGTGAGAAATTGCAAACGTCGAGCAATTGCTCAGAGATGAAAAGTGCCAGCACTGAAAGCTCTTGCTAGCCAGCACCCTTCCTTGGAAGTGCTTTCACAGGCGCAGTAACACTGGGGCTTTGTGCTTCTCTACCCACCAAACGTCACGGTCACTATCTCTCCGTCTCGTAGACACGAGCTGAGAAATTGCAAACGTCGAGCAATTGCTCAGAGATGAAAAGTGCCAGCACTGAAAGCTGTTGCTAGCCAGCACCCTTCCTTGGAAGCGCTTTTGTAGGCCTAAGAACACTGGGGCTCTGGGCTTCTCTAGCCACCTCATCTTCTGCTCATCCTCTCGCGCACTCTAAAGAGAGCTCAGGTGAGAAATTGCAAACGTCCAGCAATTGCTCAGAGATGAAAAGTGCCAGCACTGAAAGCTGTTGCTAGCCAGCACCCTTCCTTGGAAGCGCTTTCACAGGCGCAGCAACACTGGGGCTTTGCGCTTCTCTAGCCACGAAAAGTGACGGTCATTCTCTTTCCGTCTCGTAGACACGAGCTGAGAAATTGCAAACGACGAGCAATTGCTCAGAGATGAAAAGTGCCAGCACTGAAAGCTGTTGCTAGCCAGCACCCTTCCTTGGAAGCGCTTTTGTAGGCCTAAGAACACTGGGGCTCTGGGCTTCTTTAGCCACCTCATCTTCTGCTTATCCTCTCGCGCACTCTAAATGGAGCTCAGGGGAGAAATTGCAAACGTCGAGCAATTGCTCAGAGATGAAAAGTGCCAGCACTGAAAGCTGTTGCTAGCCAGCACCCTTCCTTGGAAGCGCTTTTGTAGGCCTAAGAACACTGGGGCTCTGGGCTTCTCTAGCCACCTCATCTTCTGCTCATCCTCTCGCGCACTCTGAAGAGAGCTCAGGGGAGAAATTGCAAACGTCGAGCAATTGCTCAGAGATGAAAAGTGCCAGCACTGAAAGCTGTTGCTAGCCAGCCCCCTTCCTTGGAAGCGCTTTTGTAGGCCTAAGAAGACTGGGGCTCTGGGCTTCTCTAGCCACCTAATCTTCTGCTCATCCTCTCGCGCACTCTAAAGAGAGCTCAGGTGAGAAATTGCAAACGTCCAGCAATTGCTCAGAGATGAAATGTGCCAGCACTGAAAGCTGTTGCTAGCCAGCACCCTTCCTTGGAAGCGCTTTCACAGGCGCAGTAACACTGGGGCTTTGCGCTTCTCTAGCCACCAAACGTCACGGTCCTTCTCTTTCAGTCTCGTAGACACGAGCTGAGAAATTGCAAACGTCGAGCAATTGCTCAGAGATGAAAAGTGCCAGCACTGGAAGCTGTTGCTAGCCAGCACCCTTCCTTGGAAGCGCTTTTGTAGGCCTAAGAACACTGGGGCTCTGGGCTTCTCTAGCCACCTCATCTTCTGCTCATCCTCTCGCGCACTCTAAAGAGAGCTCAGGTGAGAAATTGCAAACGTCGAGCAATTGCTCAGAGATGAAAAGTGCCAGCACTGGAAGCTGTTGCTAGCCAGCACCCTTCCTTGGAAGCGCTTTTGTAGGCCTAAGAACACTGGGGCTCTGGGCTTCTCTAGCCACCTCATCTTCTGCTCATCCTCTCGCGCACTCTAAAGAGAGCTCAGGTGAGAAATTGCAAATGTCCAGCAATTGCTCAGAGATGAAAAGTGCCAACACTGAAAGCTGTTGCTAGCCAGCACCCTTCCTTGGAAGCGCTTTCACAGGCGCAGCAACACTGGGGCTTTGCACTTCTCTAGCCACCAAACGTCACGGTCCTTCTCTTTCCGTCTCGTAGACACAAGCTGAGAAATTGCAAACGTCGAGCAATTGCTCAGAGATGAAAAGTGCCAGCACTGGAAGCTGTTGCTAGCCAGCACCCTTCCTTGGAAGCGCTTTTGTAGGCCTAAGAACACTGGGGCTCTGGGCTTCTCTAGCCACCTAATCTTCTGCTCATCCTCTCGCGCACTCTAAAGAGAGCTCAGGGGAGAAATTGCAAACGTCGAGCAATTGCTCAGAGATGAAAAGTGCCAGCACTGGAAGCTGTTGCTAGCCAGCACCCTTCCTTGGAAGTGCTTTCACAGGCGCAGTAACACTGGGGCTTTGTGCTTCTCTACCCACCAAACGTCACGGTCACTATCTCTCCGTCTCGTAGACACGAGCTGAGAAATTGCAAACGTCGAGCAATTGCTCAGAGATGAAAAGTGCCAGCACTGAAAGCTGTTGCTAGCCAGCACCCTTCCTTGGAAGCGCTTTTGTAGGCCTAAGAACACTGGGGCTCTGGGCTTCTCTAGCCACCTCATCTTCTGCTCATCCTCTCGCGCACTCTAAAGAGAGCTCAGGTGAGAAATTGCAAACGTCGAGCAATTGCTCAGAGATGAAAAGTGCCAGCACTGAAAGCTGTTGCTAGCCAGCACCCTTCCTTGGAGGCGCTTTTGTAGCCCTTAGAACACTGGGGCTCTGGGCTTCTCTAGCCACCTCATCTTCTGCTCATCCTCTCGCGCACTCTAAAGAGAGCTCAGGTTAGAAATTGCAAACGTCGAGCAATTGCTCAGAGATGAAAAGTGCCAGCACTGAAAGCTCTTGCTAGCCAGCACCCTTCCTTGGAAGCGCTTTCACAGGCGCAGCAACACTGGGGCTTTGCGCTTCTCTAGCCACCAAACGTCACGGTCCTTCTCTTTCAGTCTCGTAGACACGAGCTGAGAAATTGCAAACGTCGAGCAATTGCTCAGAGATGAAAAGTGCCAGCACTGGAAGCTGTTGCTAGCCAGCACCCTTCCTTGGAAGTGCTTTTGTAGGCCTAAGAACACTGGGGCTCTGGGCTTCTCTAGCCACCTCATCTTCTGCTCATCCTCTCGCGCACTCTAAAGAGAGCTCAGGTGAGAAATTGCAAATGTCCAGCAATTGCTCAGAGATGAAAAGTGCCAACACTGAAAGCTGTTGCTAGCCAGCACCCTTCCTTGGAAGCGCTTTCACAGGCGCAGCAACACTGGGGCTTTGCACTTCTCTAGCCACCAAACGTCACGGTCATTCTCTTTCCGTCTCGTAGACACAAGCTGAGAAATTGCAAACGTCGAGCAATTGCTCAGAGATGAAAAGTGCCAGCACTGAAAGCTGTTGCTAGCCAGCACCCTTCCTTGGAAGCGCTTTTGTAGGCCTAAGAAGACTGGGGCTCTGGGCTTCTCTAGCCACCTAATCTTCTGCTCCTCCTCTCGCGCACTCTAAAGAGAGCTCAGGGGAGAAATTGCAAACGTCGAGCAATTGCTCAGAGATGAAAAGTGCCAGCACTGAAAGCTCTTGCTAGCCAGCACCCTTCCTTGGAAGTGCTTTCACAGGCGCAGTAACACTGGGGCTTTGTGCTTCTCTACCCACCAAAAGTCACGGTCACTATCTCTCCGTCTCGTAGACACGAGCTGAGAAATTGCAAACGTCGAGCAATTGCTCAGAGATGAAAAGTGCCAGCACTGAAAGCTGTTGCTAGCCAGCACCCTTCCTTGGAAGCGCTTTTGTAGGCCTAAGAACACTGGGGCTCTGGGCTTCTCTAGCCACCTCATCTTCTGCTCATCCTCTCGCGCACTCTGAAGAGAGCTCAGGTGAGAAATTGCAAACGTCCAGCAATTGCTCAGAGATGAAAAGTGCCAGCACTGAAAGCTGTTGCTAGCCAGCACCCTTCCTTGGAAGTGCTTTCACAGGCGCAGTAACACTGGGGCTTTGTGCTTCTCTAGCCACCAAACGTCACGGTCACTATCTCTCCGTCTCGTAGACACGAGCTGAGAAATTGCAAACGTCCAGCAATTGCTCAGAGATGAAAAGTGCCAGCACTGAAAGCTGTTGCTAGCCAGCACCCTTCCTTGGAAGCGCTTTTGTAGGCCTAAGAACACTGGGGCTCTGGGCTTCTCTAGCCACCTAATCTTCTGCTCATCCTCTCGCGCACTCTAAAGAGAGCTCAGGTGAGAAATTGCAAACGTCGAGCAATTGCTCAGAGATGAAAAGTGCCAGCACTGAAAGCTGTTGCTAGCCAGCACCCTTCCTTGGAAGCGCTTTCACAGGCGCAGTAACACTGGGGCTTTGCGCTTCTCTAGCCACCAAAAGTCACGGCCATTCTATTTCCGTCTCGTAGACACGAGCTGAGAAAGTGCAAACGTCGAGCAATTGCTCAGAGATGAAAAGTGCCAGCACTGAAAGCTGTTGCTAGCCAGCACCCTTCCTTGGAAGCGCTTTTGTAGGCCTAAGAACACTGGGGCTCTGGGCTTCTTTAGCCACCTCATCTTCTGCTCATCCTCTCGCGCACTCTAAATGGAGCTCAGGGGAGAAATTGCAAACGTCGAGCAATTGCTCAGAGATGAAAAGTGCCAGCACTGAAAGCTGTTGCTAGCCAGCACCCTTCCTTGGAAGCGCTTTTGTAGGCCTAAGAACAGTGGGGCTCTGGGCTTCTCTAGCCACCTAATCTTCTGCTCATCCTCTCGCGCACTCTAAAGAGAGCTCAGGTGAGAAATTGCAAACGTCGAGCAATTGCTCAGAGATGAAAAGTGCCAGCACTGAAAGCTGTTGCTAGCCAGCACCCTTCCTTGGAAGCGCTTTTGTAGCCCTTAGAACACTGGGGCTCTGGGCTTCTCTAGCCACCTCATCTTCTGCTCATCCTCTCGCGCACTCTAAAGAGAGCTCAGGTGAGAAATTGCAAACGTCCAGCAATTGCTCAGAGAAGAAAAGTGCCAGCACTGAAAGCTGTTGCTAGCCAGCACCCTTCCTTGGAAGCGCTTTCACAGGCGCAGTAACACTGGGGCTTTGCGCTTCTCTAGCCACTAAACGTCACGGTCCTTCTATTTCCGTCTCCTAGACACGAGCTGAGAAATTGCAAACGTCGAGCAATTGCTCAGAGATGAAAAGTGCCAGCACTGAAAGCTGTTGCTAGCCAGCACCCTTCCTTGGAAGCGCTTTTGTAGCCCTTAGAACACTGGGGCTCTGGGCTTCTTTAGCCACCTCATCTTCTGCTCATCCTCTCGCGCACTCTAAATGGAGCTCAGGTGAGAAATTGCAAACATCGAGCAATTGCTCAGAGATGAAAAGTGCCAGCACTGGAAGCTGTTGCTAGCCAACACCCTTCCTTGGAAGCGCTTTCACAGGCGCAGCAACACTGGGGCTTTGCACTTCTCTACCCACCAAACGTCACGGTCATTCTCTTTCCGTCTCGTAGACACAAGCTGAGAAATTGCAAACGTCGAGCAATTGCTCAGAGATGAAAAGTGCCAGCACTGAAAGCTGTTGCTAGCCAGCACCCTTCCTTGGAAGCGCTTTTGTAGGCCTAAGAACACTGGGGCTCTGGGCTTCTCTAGCCACCTCATCTTCTGCTCATCCTCTCGCGCACTCTAAAGAGAGCTCAGGTGAGAAATTGCAAACGTCGAGCAATTGCTCAGAGATGAAAAGTGCCAGCACTGAAAGCTCTTGCTAGCCAGCACCCTTCCTTGGAAGCGCTTTCACAGGCGCAGTAACACTGGGGCTTTGTGCTTCTCTACCCACCAAACGTCACGGTCACTATCTCTCCGTCTCGTAGACACGAGCTGAGAAATTGCAAACGTCGAGCAATTGCTCAGAGATGAAAAGTGCCAGCACTGAAAGCTGTTGCTAGCCAGCACCCTTCCTTGGAAGCGCTTTTGTAGGCCTAAGAACACTGGGGCTCTGGGCTTCTCTAGCCACCTCATCTTCTGCTCATCCTCTCGCGCACTCTAAAGAGAGCTCAGGTGAGAAATTGCAAACGTCCAGCAATTGCTCAGAGATGAAAAGTGCCAGCACTGAAAGCTGTTGCTAGCCAGCACCCTTCCTTGGAAGCGCTTTCACAGGCGCAGCAACACTGGGGCTTTGCGCTTCTCTAGCCACCAAAAGTGACGGTCATTCTCTTTCCGTCTCGTAGACACGAGCTGAGAAATTGCAAACGTCGAGCAATTGCTCAGAGATGAAAAGTGCCAGCACTGAAAGCTGTTGCTAGCCAGCACCCTTCCTTGGAAGCGCTTTTGTAGGCCTAAGAACACTGGGGCTCTGGGCTTCTTTAGCCACCTCATCTTCTGCTTATCCTCTCGCGCACTCTAAATGGAGCTCAGGGGAGAAATTGCAAACGTCGAGCAATTGCTCAGAGATGAAAAGTGCCAGCACTGAAAGCTGTTGCTAGCCAGCACCCTTCCTTGGAAGCGCTTTTGTAGGCCTAAGAACACTGGGGCTCTGGGCTTCTCTAGCCACCTCATCTTCTGCTCATCCTCTCGCGCACTCTGAAGAGAGCTCAGGTGAGAAATTGCAAACGTCGAGCAATTGCTCAGAGATGAAAAGTGCCAGCACTGAAAGCTGTTGCTAGCCAGCACCCTTCCTTGGAAGTGCTTTCACAGGCGCAGTAACACTGGGGCTTTGTGCTTCTCTAGCCACCAAACGTCACGGTCACTATCTCTCCGTCTCGTAGACACGAGCTGAGAAATTGCAAACGTCCAGCAATTGCTCAGAGATGAAAAGTGCCAGCACTGAAAGCTGTTGCTAGCCAGCACCCTTCCTTGGAAGCGCTTTTGTAGGCCTAAGAACACTGGGGCTCTGGGCTTCTCTAGCCACCTCATCTTCTGCTCATCCTCTCGCGCACTCTAAAGAGAGCTCAGGTGAGAAATTGCAAACGTCGAGCAATTGCTCAGAGATGAAAAGTGCCAGCACTGAAAGCTGTTGCTAGCCAGCACCCTTCCTTGGAAGCGCTTTCACAGGCGCAGTAACACTGGGGCTTTGCGCTTCTCTAGCCACCAAAAGTCACGGCCATTCTATTTCCGTCTCGTAGACACGAGCTGAGAAATTGCAAATGTCGAGCAATTGCTCAGAGATGAAAAGTGCCAGCACTGAAAGCTGTTGCTAGCCAGCACCCTTCCTTGGAAGCGCTTTTGTAGGCCTAAGAACACTGGGGCTCTGGGCTTCTTTAGCCACCTCATCTTCTGCTCATCCTCTCGCGCACTCTAAATGGAGCTCAGGTGAGAAATTGCAAACGTCGAGCAATTGCTCAGAGATGAAAAGTGCCAGCACTGAAAGCTGTTGCTAGCCAGCACCCTTCCTTGGAAGCGCTTTTGTAGGCCTAAGAACAGTGGGGCTCTGGGCTTCTCTAGCCACCTAATCTTCTGCTCATCCTCTCGCGCACTCTAAAGAGAGCTCAGGTGAGAAATTGCAAACGTCGAGCAATTGCTCAGAGATGAAAAGTGCCAGCACTGAAAGCTGTTGCTAGCCAGCACCCTTCCTTGGAAGCGCTTTTGTAGCCCTTAGAACACTGGGGCTCTGGGCTTCTCTAGCCACCTCATCTTCTGCTCATCCTCTCGCGCACTCTAAAGAGAGCTCAGGTGAGAAATTGCAAACGTCCAGCAATTGCTCAGAGAAGAAAAGTGCCAGCACTGAAAGCTGTTGCTAGCCAGCACCCTTCCTTGGAAGCGCTTTCACAGGCGCAGTAACACTGGGGCTTTGCGCTTCTCTAGCCACTAAACGTCACGGTCCTTCTCTTTCCGTCTCGTAGACACGAGCTGAGAAATTGCAAACGTCGAGCAATTGCTCAGAGATGAAAAGTGCCAGCACTGAAAGCTGTTGCTAGCCAGCACCCTTCCTTGGAAGCGCTTTTGTAGGCCTAAGAACACTGGGGCTCTGGGCTTCTTTAGCCACCTCATCTTCTGCTCATCCTCTCGCGCACTCTAAATGGAGCTCAGGGGAGAAATTGCAAACATCGAGCAATTGCTCAGAGATGAAAAGTGCCAGCACTGGAAGCTGTTGCTAGCCAACACCCTTCCTTGGAAGCGCTTTTGTAGGCCTAAGAACACTGGGGCTCTGGGCTTCTCTAGCCACCTCATCTTCTGCTCATCCTCTCGCGCACTCTAAAGAGAGCTCAGGTGAGAAATTGCAAACGTCGAGCAATTGCTCAGAGATGAAAAGTGCCAGCACTGAAAGCTGTTGCTAGCCAGCACCCTTCCTTGGAAGCGCTTTCACAGCGCAGTAACACTGGGGCTTTGCGCTTCTCTAGCCACCAAAAGTCACGGTCATTCTCTTTCCGTCTCCTAGACACGAGCTGAGAAATTGCAAACGTCGAGCAATTGCTCAGAGATGAAAAGTGCCAGCACTGAAAGCTGTTGCTAGCCAGCCCCCTTCCTTGGAAGCGCTTTTGTAGGCCTAAGAACACTGGGGCTCTGGGCTTCTTTAGCCACCTCATCTTCTGCTCATCCTCTCGCGCACTCTGAAGAGAGCTCAGGGGAGAAATTGCAAACGTCGATCAATTGCTCAGAGATGAAAAGTGCCAGCACTGAAAGCTGTTGCTAGCCAGCACCCTTCCTTGGAAGCGCTTTTGTAGGCCTAAGAACACTGGGGCTCTGGGCTTCTTTAGCCACCTCATCTTCTGCTCATCCTCTCGCGCACTCTAAATGGAGCTCAGGGGAGAAATTGCAAACGTCGAGCAATTGCTCAGAGACGAAAAGTGCCAGCACTGAAAGCTGTTGCTAGCCAGCACCCTTCCTTGGAAGCGCTTTTGTAGGCCTAAGAACACTGGGGCTCTGGGCTTCTTTAGCCACCTCATCTTCTGCTTATCCTCTCGCGCACTCTAAATGGAGCTCAGGGGAGAAATTGCAAACGTCGAGCAATTGCTCAGAGATGAAAAGTGCCAGCACTGAAAGCTGTTGCTAGCCAGCACCCTTCCTTGGAAGCGCTTTTGTAGGCCTAAGAACACTGGGGCTCTGGGCTTCTCTAGCCACCTCATCTTCTGCTCATCCTCTCGCGCACTCTAAAGAGAGCTCAGGGGAGAAATTGCAAACGTCGAGCAATTGCTCAGAGATGAAAAGTGCCAGCACTGAAAGCTGTTGCTAGCCAGCACCCTTCCTTGGAAGCGCTTTCACAGGCGCTGTAACTCTGGGGCTTTGCGCTTCTCTAGCCACCAAACGTCACGGTCACTATCTCTCCGTCTCGTAGACACGAGCTGAGAAATTGCAAACGTCGAGCAATTGCTCAGAGATGAAAAGTGCCAGCACTGAAAGCTGTTGCTAGCCAGCACCCTTCCTTGGAAGCGCTTTTGTAGCCCTTAGAACACTGGGGCTCTGGGCTTCTCTAGCCACCTCATCTTCTGCTCATCCTCTCGCGCACTCTAAAGAGAGCTCAGGTGAGAAATTGCAAACGTCGAGCAATTGCTCAGAGATGAAAAGTGCCAGCACTGAAAGCTGTTGCTAGCCAGCCCCCTTCCTTGGAAGCGCTTTTGTAGGCCTAAGAACACTGGGGCTCTGGGCTTCTCTAGCCACCTCATCTTCTGCTCATCCTCTCGCGCACTCTAAAGAGAGCTCAGGGGAGAAATTGCAAACGTCGAGCAATTGCTCAGAGATGAAAAGTGCCAGCACTGAAAGCTGTTGCTAGCCAGCACCCTTCCTTGGAAGCGCTTTCACAGGCGCAGTAACACTGGGGCTTTGCGCTTCTCTAGCCACCAAACGTCACGGTCCTTCTCTTTCCGTCTCGTAGACACGAGCTGAGAAATTGCAAACGTCGAGCAATTGCTCAGAGATGAAAAGTGCCAGCACTGGAAGCTGTTGCTAGCCAGCACCCTTCCTTGGAAGCGCTTTTGTAGCCCTTAGAACACTGGGGCTCTGGGCTTCTCTAGCCACCTAATCTTCTGCTCCTCCTCTCGCGCACTCTAAAGAGAGCTCAGGGGAGAAATTGCAAACGTCGAGCAATTGCTCAGAGATGAAAAGTGCCAACACTGAAAGCTGTTGCTAGCCAGCACCCTTCCTTGGAAGCGCTTTCACAGGCGCAGTAACACTGGGGCTTTGTGCTTCTCTAGCCACCAAACGTCACGGTCACTATCTCTCCGTCTCGTAGACACGAGCTGAGAAATTGCAAACGTTGAGCAATTGCTCAGAGATGAAAAGTGCCAGCACTGGAAGCTGTTGCTAGCCAGCACCCTTCCTTGGAAGCGCTTTTGTAGGCCTAAGAATACCGGGGCTCTGGGCTTCTCTAGCCACCTCATCTTCTGCTCATCCTCTCGCGCACTCTAAAGAGAGCTCAGGTGAGAAATTGCAAACGTCGAGCAATTGCTCAGAGATGAAAAGTGCCAGCACTGAAAGCTGTTGCTAGCCAGCACCCTTCCTTGGAAGCGCTTTTGTAGGCCTAAGAACACTGGGGCTCTGGGCTTCTCTAGCCACCTAATCTTCTGCTCATCCTCTCGCGCACTCTAAAGAGAGCTCAGGGGAGAAATTGCAAACGTCGAGCAATTGCTCAGAGATGAAAAGTGCCAGCACTGGAAGCTGTTGCTAGCCAGCACCCTTCCTTGGAAGCGCTTTCACAGGCGCAGCAACACTGGGGCTTTGCGCTTCTCTAGCCACCAAACGTCACGGTCACTATCTCTCCGTCTCGTAGACACGAGCTGAGAAATTGCAAACGTCCAGCAATTGCTCAGAGATGAAAAGTGCCAGCACTGAAAGCTGTTGCTAGCCAGCACCCTTCCTTGGAAGCGCTTTTGTAGGCCTAAGAACACTGGGGCTCTGGGCTTCTCTAGCCACCTCATCTTCTGCTCATCCTCTCGCGCACTCTAAAGAGAGCTCAGGTGAGAAATTGCAAACGTCGAGCAATTGCTCAGAGATGAAAAGTGCCAGCACTGAAAGCTGTTGCTAGCCAGCACCCTTCCTTGGAAGCGCTTTTGTAGGCCTAAGAACACTGGGGCTCTGGGCTTCTCTAGCCACCTCATCTTCTGCTCCTCCTCTCGCGCACTCTAAAGAGAGCTCAGGGGAGAAATTGCAAACGTCGAGCAATTGCTCAGAGATGAAAAGTGCCAACACTGAAAGCTGTTGCTAGCCAGCACCCTTCCTTGGAAGCGCTTTCACAGGCGCAGTAACACTGGGGCTTTGTGCTTCTCTAGCCACCAAACGTCACGGTCACTATCTCTCCGTCTCGTAGACACGAGCTGAGAAATAGCAAACGTCGAGCAATTGCTCAGAGATGAAAAGTGCCAGCACTGAAAGCTGTTGCTAGCCAGCACCCTTCCTTGGAAGCGCTTTTGTAGGCCTAAGAACACTGGGGCTCTGGGCTTCTCTAGCCACCTCATCTTCTGCTCATCCTCTCGCGCACTCTAAAGAGAGCTCAGGTGAGAAATTGCAAACGTCCAGCAATTGCTCAGAGATGAAAAGTGCCAGCACTGAAAGCTGTTGCTAGCCAGCACCCTTCCTTGGAAGCGCTTTTGTAGGCCTAAGAACACTGGGGCTCTGGGCTTCTTTAGCCACCTAATCTTCTGCTCATCCTCTCGCGCACTCTAAAGAGAGCTCAGGTGAGAAATTGCAAACATCGAGCAATTGCTCAGAGATGAAAAGTGCCAGCACTGAAAGCTGTTGCTAGCCAGCACCCTTCCTTGGAAGCGCTTTTGTAGCCCTTAGAACACTGGGGCTCTGGGCTTCTCTAGCCACCTCATCTTCTGCTCATCCTCTCGCGCACTCTAAAGAGAGCTCAGGTGAGAAATTGCAAACGTCGAGCAATTGCTCAGAGAAGAAAAGTGCCAGCACTGAAAGCTGTTGCTAGCCAGCACCCTTCCTTGGAAGCGCTTTCACAGGCGCAGTAACACTGGGGCTTTGCGCTTCTCTAGCCACTAAACGTCACGGTCCTTCTATTTCCGTCTCCTAGACACGAGCTGAGAAATTGCAAACGTCGAGCAATTGCTCAGAGATGAAAAGTGCCAGCACTGAAAGCTGTTGCTAGCCAGCACCCTTCCTTGGAAGCGCTTTTGTAGCCCTTAGAACACTGGGGCTCTGGGCTTCTTTAGCCACCTCATCTTCTGCTCATCCTCTCGCGCACTCTAAATGGAGCTCAGGGGAGAAATTGCAAACATCGAGCAATTGCTCAGAGATGAAAAGTGCCAGCACTGGAAGCTGTTGCTAGCCAACACCCTTCCTTGGAAGCGCTTTCACAGGCGCAGCAACACTGGGGCTTTGCACTTCTCTACCCACCAAACGTCACGGTCATTCTCTTTCCGTCTCGTAGACACAAGCTGAGAAATTGCAAACGTCGAGCAATTGCTCAGAGATGAAAAGTGCCAGCACTGAAAGCTGTTGCTAGCCAGCACCCTTCCTTGGAAGCGCTTTTGTAGGCCTAAGAACACTGGGGCTCTGGGCTTCTCTAGCCACCTAATCTTCTGCTCCTCCTCTCGCGCACTCTAAAGAGAGCTCAGGGGAGAAATTGCAAACGTCGAGCAATTGCTCAGAGATGAAAAGTGCCAGCACTGAAAGCTCTTGCTAGCCAGCACCCTTCCTTGGAAGCGCTTTCACAGGCGCAGTAACACTGGGGCTTTGTGCTTCTCTACCCACCAAACGTCACGGTCACTATCTCTCCGTCTCGTAGACACGAGCTGAGAAATTGCAAACGTCGAGCAATTGCTCAGAGATGAAAAGTGCCAGCACTGAAAGCTGTTGCTAGCCAGCACCCTTCCTTGGAAGCGCTTTTGTAGGCCTAAGAACACTGGGGCTCTGGGCTTCTCTAGCCACCTCATCTTCTGCTCATCCTCTCGCGCACTCTAAAGAGAGCTCAGGTGAGAAATTGCAAACGTCGAGCAATTGCTCAGAGATGAAAAGTGCCAGCACTGAAAGCTGTTGCTAGCCAGCACCCTTCCTTGGAAGCGCTTTCACAGGCGCAGCAACACTGGGGCTTTGCGCTTCTCTAGCCACCAAAAGTGACGGTCATTCTCTTTCCGTCTCGTAGACACGAGCTGAGAAATTGCAAACGTCGAGCAATTGCTCAGAGATGAAAAGTGCCAGCACTGAAAGCTGTTGCTAGCCAGCACCCTTCCTTGGAAGCGCTTTTGTAGGCCTAAGAACACTGGGGCTCTGGGCTTCTTTAGCCACCTCATCTTCTGCTTATCCTCTCGCGGACTCTAAATGGAGCTCAGGGGAGAAATTGCAAACGTCGATCAATTGCTCAGAGATGAAAAGTGCCAGCACTGAAAGCTGTTGCTAGCCAGCACCCTTCCTTGGAAGCGCTTTTGTAGGCCTAAGAACACTGGGGCTCTGGGCTTCTCTAGCCACCTCATCTTCTGCTCATCCTCTCGCGCACTCTGAAGAGAGCTCAGGTGAGAAATTGCAAACGTCCAGCAATTGCTCAGAGATGAAAAGTGCCAGCACTGAAAGCTGTTGCTAGCCAGCACCCTTCCTTGGAAGTGCTTTCACAGGCGCAGTAACACTGGGGCTTTGTGCTTCTCTAGCCACCAAACGTCACGGTCACTATCTCTCCGTCTCGTAGACACGAGCTGAGAAATTGCAAACGTCCAGCAATTGCTCAGAGATGAAAAGTGCCAGCACTGAAAGCTGTTGCTAGCCAGCACCCTTCCTTGGAAGCGCTTTTGTAGGCCTAAGAACACTGGGGCTCTGGGCTTCTCTAGCCACCTCATCTTCTGCTCATCCTCTCGCGCACTCTAAAGAGAGCTCAGGTGAGAAATTGCAAACGTCGAGCAATTGCTCAGAGATGAAAAGTGCCAGCACTGAAAGCTGTTGCTAGCCAGCACCCTTCCTTGGAAGCGCTTTCACAGGCGCAGTAACACTGGGGCTTTGCGCTTCTCTAGCCACCAAAAGTCACGGCCATTCTATTTCCGTCTCGTAGACACGAGCTGAGAAATTGCAAATGTCGAGCAATTGCTCAGAGATGAAAAGTGCCAGCACTGAAAGCTGTTGCTAGCCAGCACCCTTCCTTGGAAGCGCTTTTGTAGGCCTAAGAACACTGGGGCTCTGGGCTTCTTTAGCCACCTCATCTTCTGCTCATCCTCTCGCGCACTCTAAATGGAGCTCAGGTGAGAAATTGCAAACGTCGAGCAATTGCTCAGAGATGAAAAGTGCCAGCACTGAAAGCTGTTGCTAGCCAGCACCCTTCCTTGGAAGCGCTTTTGTAGGCCTAAGAACAGTGGGGCTCTGGGCTTCTCTAGCCACCTAATCTTCTGCTCATCCTCTCGCGCACTCTAAAGAGAGCTCAGGTGAGAAATTGCAAACGTCGAGCAATTGCTCAGAGATGAAAAGTGCCAGCACTGAAAGCTCTTGCTAGCCAGCACCCTTCCTTGGAAGCGCTTTTGTAGCCCTTAGAACACTGGGGCTCTGGGCTTCTCTAGCCACCTCATCTTCTGCTCATCCTCTCGCGCACTCTAAAGAGAGCTCAGGTGAGAAATTGCAAACGTCCAGCAATTGCTCAGAGAAGAAAAGTGCCAGCACTGAAAGCTGTTGCTAGCCAGCACCCTTCCTTGGAAGCGCTTTCACAGGCGCAGTAACACTGGGGCTTTGCGCTTCTCTAGCCACTAAACGTCACGGTCCTTCTATTTCCGTCTCCTAGACACGAGCTGAGAAATTGCAAACGTCGAGCAATTGCTCAGAGATGAAAAGTGCCAGCACTGAAAGCTGTTGCTAGCCAGCACCCTTCCTTGGAAGCGCTTTTGTAGCCCTTAGAACACTGGGGCTCTGGGCTTCTTTAGCCACCTCATCTTCTGCTCATCCTCTCGCGCACTCTAAATGGAGCTCAGGGGAGAAATTGCAAACATCGAGCAATTGCTCAGAGATGAAAAGTGCCAGCACTGGAAGCTGTTGCTAGCCAACACCCTTCCTTGGAAGCGCTTTTGTAGGCCTAAGAACACTGGGGCTCTGGGCTTCTCTAGCCACCTCATCTTCTGCTCATCCTCTCGCGCACTCTAAAGAGAGCTCAGGTGAGAAATTGCAAACGTCGAGCAATTGCTCAGAGATGAAAAGTGCCAGCACTGAAAGCTGTTGCTAGCCAGCACCCTTCCTTGGAAGCGCTTTCACAGGCGCAGTAACACTGGGGCTTTGCGCTTCTCTATCCACCAAAAGTCACGGTCATTCTCTTTCCGTCTCCTAGACACGAGCTGAGAAATTGCAAACGTCGAGCAATTGCTCAGAGATGAAAAGTGCCAGCACTGAAAGCTGTTGCTAGCCAGCCCCCTTCCTTGGAAGCGCTTTTGTAGGCCTAAGAACACTGGGGCTCTGGGCTTCTTTAGCCACCTCATCTTCTGCTCATCCTCTCGCGCACTCTGAAGAGAGCTCAGGGGAGAAATTGCAAACGTCGATCAATTGCTCAGAGATGAAAAGTGCCAGCACTGAAAGCTGTTGCTAGCCAGCACCCTTCCTTGGAAGCGCTTTTGTAGGCCTAAGAACACTGGGGCTCTGGGCTTCTTTAGCCACCTCATCTTCTGCTCATCGTCTCGCGCACTCTAAATGGAGCTCAGGGGAGAAATTGCAAACGTCGAGCAATTGCTCAGAGACGAAAAGTGCCAGCACTGAAAGCTGTTGCTAGCCAGCACCCTTCCTTGGAAGCGCTTTTGTAGGCCTAAGAACACTGGGGCTCTGGGCTTCTTTAGCCACCTCATCTTCTGCTTATCCTCTCGCGCACTCTAAATGGAGCTCAGGGGAGAAATTGCAAACGTCGAGCAATTGCTCAGAGATGAAAAGTGCCAGCACTGAAAGCTGTTGCTAGCCAGCACCCTTCCTTGGAAGCGCTTTTGTAGGCCTAAGAACACTGGGGCTCTGGGCTTCTCTAGCCACCTCATCTTCTGCTCATCCTCTCGCGCACTCTAAAGAGAGCTCAGGGGAGAAATTGCAAACGTCGAGCAATTGCTCAGAGATGAAAAGTGCCAGCACTGAAAGCTGTTGCTAGCCAGCACCCTTCCTTGGAAGCGCTTTCACAGGCGCTGTAACTCTGGGGCTTTGCGCTTCTCTACGCACCAAACGTCACGGTCACTATCTCTCCGTCTCGTAGACACGAGCTGAGAAATTGCAAACGTCGAGCAATTGCTCAGAGATGAAAAGTGCCAGCACTGAAAGCTGTTGCTAGCCAGCACCCTTCCTTGGAAGCGCTTTTGTAGGCCTAAGAACACTGGGGCTCTGGGCTTCTCTAGCCACCTCATCTTCTGCTCATCCTCTCGCGCACTCTAAAGAGAGCTCAGGTGAGAAATTGCAAACGTCGAGCAATTGCTCAGAGATGAAAAGTGCCAGCACTGAAAGCTGTTGCTAGCCAGCCCCCTTCCTTGGAAGCGCTTTTGTAGGCCTAAGAACACTGGGGCTCTGGGCTTCTCTAGCCACCTACTCTTCTGCTCATCCTCTCGCGCACTCTAAAGAGAGCTCAGGGGAGAAATTGCAAACGTCCAGCAATTGCTCAGAGATGAAAAGTGCCAGCACTGAAAGCTGTTGCTAGCCAGCACCCTTCCTTGGAAGCGCTTTCACAGGCGCAGTAACACTGGGGCTTTGCGCTTCTCTAGCCACCAAACGTCACGGTCCTTCTCTTTCCGTCTCGTAGACACGAGCTGAGAAATTGCAAACGTCGAGCAATTGCTCAGAGATGAAAAGTGCCAGCACTGGAAGCTGTTGCTAGCCAGCACCCTTCCTTGGAAGCGCTTTTGTAGCCCTTAGAACACTGGGGCTCTGGGCTTCTCTAGCCACCTAATCTTCTGCTCCTCCTCTCGCGCACTCTAAAGAGAGCTCAGGGGAGAAATTGCAAACGTCGAGCAATTGCTCAGAGATGAAAAGTGCCAACACTGAAAGCTGTTGCTAGCCAGCACCCTTCCTTGGAAGCGCTTTCACAGGCGCAGTAACACTGGGGCTTTGTGCTTCTCTAGCCACCAAACGTCACGGTCACTATCTCTCCGTCTCGTAGACACGAGCTGAGAAATTGCAAACGTTGAGCAATTGCTCAGAGATGAAAAGTGCCAGCACTGGAAGCTGTTGCTAGCCAGCACCCTTCCTTGGAAGCGCTTTTGTAGGCCTAAGAATACCGGGGCTCTGGGCTTCTCTAGCCACCTCATCTTCTGCTCATCCTCTCGCGCACTCTAAAGAGAGCTCAGGTGAGAAATTGCAAACGTCGAGCAATTGCTCAGAGATGAAAAGTGCCAGCACTGAAAGCTGTTGCTAGCCAGCACCCTTCCTTGGAAGCGCTTTTGTAGGCCTAAGAACACTGGGGCTCTGGGCTTCTCTAGCCACCTAATCTTCTGCTCATCCTCTCGCGCACTCTAAAGAGAGCTCAGGGGAGAAATTGCAAACGTCGAGCAATTGCTCAGAGATGAAAAGTGCCAGCACTGGAAGCTGTTGCTAGCCAGCACCCTTCCTTGGAAGCGCTTTCACAGGCGCAGCAACACTGGGGCTTTGCGCTTCTCTAGCCACCAAACGTCACGGTCACTATCTCTCCGTCTCGTAGACACGAGCTGAGAAATAGCAAACGTCGAGCAATTGCTCAGAGATGAAAAGTGCCAGCACTGAAAGCTGTTGCTAGCCAGCCCCCTTCCTTGGAAGCGCTTTTGTAGGCCTAAGAACACTGGGGCTCTGGGCTTCTCTAGCCACCTCATCTTCTGCTCATCCTCTCGCGCACTCTAAAGAGAGCTCAGGTGAGAAATTGCAAACGTCCAGCAATTGCTCAGAGATGAAAAGTGCCAGCACTGAAAGCTGTTGCTAGCCAGCACCCTTCCTTGGAAGCGCTTTTGTAGGCCTAAGAACACTGGGGCTCTGGGCTTCTCTAGCCACCTCATCTTCTGCTCATCCTCTCGCGCACTCTAAAGAGAGCTCAGGTGAGAAATTGCAAACGTCCAGCAATTGCTCAGAGATGAAAAGTGCCAGCACTGAAAGCTCTTGCTAGCCAGCACCCTTCCTTGGAAGCGCTTTCACAGGCGCAGCAACACTGGGGCTTTGCGCTTCTCTAGCCACCAAACGTCACGGTCACTATCTCTCCGTCTCGTAGACACGAGCTGAGAAATTGCAAAGGTCGAGCAATTGCTCAGAGATGAAAAGTGCCAGCACTGAAAGCTGTTGCTAGCCAGCACCCTTCCTTGGAAGCGCTTTTGTAGGCCTAAGCACACTGGGGCTCTGGGCTTCTCTAGCCACCTCATCTTCTGCTCATCCTCTCGCGCACTCTAAAGAGAGCTCAGGTGAGAAATTGCAAACGTCGAGCAATTGCTCAGAGATGAAAAGTGCCAGCACTGAAAGCTGTTGCTAGCCAGCACCCTTCCTTGGAAGCGCTTTTGTAGGCCTAAGAACACTGGGGCTCTGGGCTTCTCTAGCCACCTCATCTTCTGCTCATCCTCTCGCGCACTCTAAATGGAGCTCAGGTGAGAAATTGCAAACGTCGAGCAATTGCTCAGAGATGAAAAGTGCCAGCACTGAAAGCTGTTGCTAGCCAGCACCCTTCCTTGGAAGCGCTTTTGTAGGCCTAAGAACAGTGGGGCTCTGGGCTTCTCTAGCCACCTCATCTTCTGCTCATCCTCTCGCGCACTCTAAAGAGAGCTCAGGTGAGAAATTGCAAACGTCGAGCAATTGCTCAGAGATGAAAAGTGCCAGCACTGAAAGCTGTTGCTAGCCAGCACCCTTCCTTGGAAGCGCTTTCACAGGCGCAGTAACACTGGGGCTTTGCGCTTCTCTAGCCACCAAACGTCACGGTCCTTCTCTTTCCGTCTCGTAGACACGAGCTGAGAAATTGCAAACGTCGAGCAATTGCTCAGAGAGGAAAAGTGCCAGCACTGAAAGCTGTTGCTAGCCAGCACCCTTCCTTGGAAGCGCTTTTGTAGGCCTAAGAACACTGGGGCTCTGGGCTTCTCTAGCCACCTAATCTTCTGCTCATCCTCTCGCGCACTCTAAAGAGAGCTCAGGGGAGAAATTGCAAACGTCCAGCAATTGCTCAGAGATGAAAAGTGCCAGCACTGAAAGCTGTTGCTAGCCAGCACCCTTCCTTGGAAGCGCTTTTGTAGGCCTAAGAAGACTGGGGCTCTGGGCTTCTCTAGCCACCTCATCTTCTGCTCATCCTCTCGCGCACTCTAAAGAGAGCTCAGGGGAGAAATTGCAAACGTCGAGCAATTGCTCAGAGATGAAAAGTGCCAGCACTGAAAGCTGTTGCTAGCCAGCACCCTTCCTTGGAAGCGCTTTCACAGGCGCAGTAACACTGGGGCTTTGCGCTTCTCTAGCCACCAAATGTCACGGTCATTCTCTTTCCGTCTCGTAGACACGAGCTGAGAAATTGCAAACGTCGAGCAATTGCTCAGAGATGAAAAGTGCCAGCACTGAAAGCTGTTGCTAGCCAGCACCCTTCCTTGGAAGCGCTTTTATAGACCTAAGAACACTGGGGCTCTGGGCTTCTTTAGCCACCTCATCTTCTGCTCATCCTCTCGCGCACTCTAAAGAGAGCTCAGGGGAGAAATTGCAAACGTCCAGCAATTGCTCAGAGATGAAAAGTGCCAGCACTGAAAGCTGTTGCTAGCCAGCACCCTTCCTTGGAAGCGCTTTTGTAGGCCTAAGAACACTGGGGCTCTGGGCTTCTCTAGCCACCTCATCTTCTGCTCATCCTCTCGCGCACTCTAAAGAGAGCTCAGGGGAGAAATTGCAAACGTCGAGCAATTGCTCAGAGATGAAAAGTGCCAGCACTGAAAGCTGTTGCTAGCCAGCACCCTTCCTTGGAAGCGCTTTCACAGGCGCAGTAACACTGGGGCTTTGTGCTTCTCTACCCACCAAACGTCACGGTCACTATCTCTCCGTCTCGTAGACACGAGCTGAGAAATTGCAAACGTCGATCAATTGCTCAGAGATGAAAAGTGCCAGCACTGAAAGCTGTTGCTAGCCAGCACCCTTCCTTGGAAGCGCTTTTGTAGGCCTAAGAACACTGGGGCTCTGGGCTTCTCTAGCCACCTCATCTTCTGCTCATCCTCTCGCGCACTATAAAGAGAGCTCAGGTGAGAAATTGCAAACGTCCAGCAATTGCTCAGAGATGAAAAGTGCCAGCACTGAAAGCTCTTGCTAGCCAGCACCCTTCCTTGGAAGCGCTTTTGTAGGCCTAAGAACAGTGGGGCTCTGGGCTTCTCTAGCCACCTCATCTTCTGCTCATCCTCTCGCGCACTCTAAAGAGAGCTCAGGTGAGAAATTGCAAACGTCGAGCAATTGCTCAGAGATGAAAAGTGCCAGCACTGAAAGCTGTTGCTAGCCAGCACCCTTCCTTGGAAGTGCTTTCACAGGCGCAGTAACACTGGGGTTTTGCGCTTCTCTACCCACCAAACGTCACGGTCACTATCTCTCCGTCTCGTAGACACGAGCTGAGAAATTGCAAACGTCGAGCAATTGCTCAGAGATGAAAAGTGCCAGCACTGAAAGCTGTTGCTAGCCAGCACCCTTCCTTGGAAGCGCTTTTGTAGGCCGAAGAACACTGGGGCTCTGGGCTTCTCTAGCCACCTCATCTTCTGCTCATCCTCTCGCGCACTCTAAAGAGAGCTCAGGTGAGAAATTGCAAACGTCGAGCAATTGCTCAGAGATGAAAAGTGCCAGCACTGAAAGCTCTTGCTAGCCAGCACCCTTCCTTGGAAGCGCTTTTGTAGGCCTAAGAAGACTGGGGCTCTGGGCTTCTCTAGCCACCTAATCTTCTGCTCATCCTCTCGCGCAGTCTAAAGAGAGCTCAGGTGAGAAATTGCAAACGTCGAGCAATTGCTCAGAGATGAAAAGTGCCAGCACTGAAAGCTGTTGCTAGCCAGCACCCTTCCTTGGAAGCGCTTTCACAGGCGCAGTAACACTGGGGCTTTGCGCTTCTCTAGCCACCAAACGTCACGGTCCTTCTCTTTCCGTCTCGTAGACACGAGCTGAGAAATTGCAAATGTCGAGCAATTCCTCAGAGATGAAAAGTGCCAGCACTGAAAGCTGTTGCTAGCCAGCACCCTTCCTTGGACGCGCTTTTGTAGGCCTAAGAACACTGGGGCTCTGGGCTTCTTTAGCCACCTCATCTTCTGCTCATCCTCTCGCGCACTCTAAATGGAGCTCAGGTGAGTAATTGCAAACGTCGAGCAATTGCTCAGAGATGAAAAGTGCCAGCACTGAAAGCTGTTGCTAGCCAGCACCCTTCCTTGGAAGCGCTTTTGTAGGCCTCAGAACACTGGGGCTCTGGGCTTCTCTAGCCACCTCATCTTCTGCTCATCCTCTCGCGCAGTCTAAAGAGAGCTCAGGTGAGAAATTGCAAACGTCCAGCAATTGCTCAGAGATGAAAAGTGCCAGCACTGAAAGCTGTTGCTAGCCAGCACCCTTCCTTGGAAGCGCTTTCACAGGCGCAGTAACACTGGGGCTTTGCGCTTCTCTAGCCACTAAACGTCACGGTCATTCTCTTTCCGTCTCGTAGACACGAGCTGAGAAATTGCAAACGTCGAGCAATTGCTCAGAGATGAAAAGTGCCAGCACTGAAAGCTGTTGCTAGCCAGCACCCTTCCTTGGAAGCACTTTTGTAGGCCTAAGAACACTGGGGCTCTGGGCTTCTTTAGCCACCTCATCTTCTGCTCATCCTCTCGCGCACTCTAAATGGAGCTCAGGTGAGAAATTGCAAACGTCGAGCAATTGCTCAGAGATGAAAAGTGCCAGCACTGAAAGCTGTTGCTAGCCAGCACCCTTCCTTGGAAGCGCTTTCACAGGCGCTGTAACTCTGGGGCTTTGTGCTTCTCTAGCCACCAAACGTCACGGTCACTATCTCTCCGTCTCGTAGACACGAGCTGAGAAATTGCAAACGTCGATCAATTGCTCAGAGATGAAAAGTGCCAGCACTGGAAGCTGTTGCTAGCCAGCACCCTTCCTTGGAAGCGCTTTTGTAGGCCTAAGAACACTGGGGCTCTGGGCTTCTCTAGCCACCTCATCTTCTGCTCATCCTCTCGCGCACTCTAAAGAGAGCTCAGGTGAGAAATTGCAAACGTCGAGCAATTGCTCAGAGATGAAAAGTGCCAGCACTGAAAGCTGTTGCTAGCCAGCCCCCTTCCTTGGAAGCGCTTTTGTAGGCCTAAGAACAGTGGGGCTCTGGGCTTCTCTAGCCACCTCATCTTCTGCTCATCCTCTCGCGCACTCTAAAGAGAGCTCAGGGGAGAAATTGCAAACGTCGAGCAATTGCTCAGAGATGAAAAGTGCCAGCACTGAAAGCTGTTGCTAGCCAGCACCCTTCCTTGGAAGCGCTTTCACAGGCGCAGTAACACTGGGGCTTTGCGCTTCTCTAGCCACCAAACGTCACGGTCCTTCTCTTTCCGTCTCGTAGACACGAGCTGAGAAATTGCAAACGTCCAGCAATTGCTCCGAGATGAAAAGTGCCAGCACTGAAAGCTGTTGCTAGCCAGCACCCTTCCTTGGAAGCGCTTTTGTAGGCCTAAGAACACTGGGGCTCTGGGCTTCTCTAGCCACCTCATCTTCTGCTCATCCTCTCGCGCACTCTAAAGAGAGCTCAGGTGAGAAATTGCAAACGTCGAGCAATTGCTCAGAGATGAAAAGTGCCAGCACTGAAAGCTGTTGCTAGCCAGCACCCTTCCTTGGAAGCGCTTTTGTAGGCCTAAGAACACTGGGGCTCTGGGCTTCTCTAGCCACCTCACCTTCTGCTCATCCTCTCGCGCACTCTAAAGAGAGCTCAGGTGAGAAATTGCAAACGTCGAGCAATTGCTCAGAGATGAAAAGTGCCAGCACTGAAAGCTCTTGCTAGCCAGCCCCCTTCCTTGGAAGCGCTTTTGTAGGCCTAAGAACACTGGGGCTCTGGGCTTCTCTAGCCACCTCATCTTCTGCTCATCCTCTTGCGCACTCTGAAGAGAGCTCAGGGGAGAAATTGCAAACGTCGAGCAATTGCTCAGAGATGAAAAGTGCCAGCACTGAAAGCTGTTGCTAGCCAGCACCCTTCCTTGGAAGCGCTTTCACAGGCGCAGTAACACTGGGGCTTTGCGCTTCTCTAGCCACCAAACGTCACAGTCCTTCTCTTTCCGTCTCGTAGACACGAGCTGAGAAATTGCAAACGTCGAGCAATTGCTCAGAGAGGAAAAGTGCCAGCACTGAAAGCTGTTGCTAGCCAGCACCCTTCCTTGGAAGCGCTTTTGTAGGCCTAAGAACAGTGGGGCTCTGGGCTTCTCTAGCCACCTAATCTTCTGCTCATCCTCTCGCGCACTCTAAAGAGAGCTCAGGTGAGAAATTGCAAACGTCGAGCAATTGCTCAGAGATGAAAAGTGCCAGCACTGAAAGCTGTTGCTAGCCAGCAGCCTTCCTTGGAAGCGCTTTTGTAGGCCTAAGAAGACTGGGGCTCTGGGCTTCTCTAGCCACCTCATCTTCTGCTCATCCTCTCGCGCACTCTAAAGAGAGCTGAGGTGAGAAATTGCAAACGTCGAGCAATTGCTCAGAGATGAAAAGTGCCAGCACTGAAAGCTCTTGCTAGCCAGCACCCTTCCTTGGAAGCGCTTTCACAGGCGCAGTAACACTGGGGCTTTGCGCTTCTCTAGCCACCAAACGTCACGGTCCTTCTCTTTCCGTCTCGTAGACACGAGCTGAGAAATTGCAAACGTCGAGCAATTGCTCAGAGATGAAAAGTGCCAGCACTGAAAGCTGTTGCTAGCCAGCACCCTTCCTTGGAAGCGCTTTTGTAGGCCTAAGAACAGTGGGGCTCTGGGCTTCTCTAGCCACCTAATCTTCTGCTCATCCTCTCGCGCACTCTAAAGAGAGCTCAGGTGAGAAATTGCAAACGTCGAGCAATTGCTCAGAGATGAAAAGTGCCAGCACTGAAAGCTGTTGCTAGCCAGCACCCTTCCTTGGAAGCGCTTTTGTAGGCCTAAGAACACTGGGGCTCTGGGCTTCTCTAGCCACCTAATCTTCTGCTCATCCTCTCGCGCACTCTAAAGAGAGCTCAGGGGAGAAATTGCAAACGTCGAGCAATTGCTCAGAGAGGAAAAGTGCCAGCACTGAAAGCTGTTGCTAGCCAGCACCCTTCCTTGGAAGCGCTTTCACAGGCGCAGTAACACTGGGGCTTTGCGCTTCTCTACTCACCAAACGTCACGGTCATTCTCTTTCCGTCTCGTAGACACGAGCTGAGAAATTGCAAACGTCGAGCAATTGCTCAGAGATGAAAAGTGCCAGCACTGAAAGCTGTTGCTAGCCAGCACCCTTCCTTGGAAGCGCTTTTGTAGCCCTTAGAACACTGGGGCTCTGGGCTTCTCTAGCCACCTCATCTTCTGCTCATCCTCTCGCGCACTCTAAATGGAGCTCAGGGGAGAAATTGCAAACGTCGAGCAATTGCTCAGAGATGAAAAGTGCCAGCACTGAAAGCTGTTGCTAGCCAGCACCCTTCCTTGGAAGCGCTTTTGTAGGCCTAAGAACACTGGGGCTCTGGGCTTCTCTAGCCACCTCATCTTCTGCTCATCCTCTCGCGCACTCTAAAGAGAGCTCAGGTGAGAAATTGCAAACGTCCAGCAATTGCTCAGAGCTGAAAAGTGCCAGCACTGAAAGCTCTTGCTAGCCAGCACCCTTCCTTGGAAGCGCTTTTGTAGGCCTAAGAACAGTGGGGCTCTGGGCTTCTCTAGCCACCTCATCTTCTGCTCATCCTCTCGCGCACTCTAAAGAGAGCTCAGGTGAGAAATTGCAAACGTCGAGCAATTGCTCAGAGATGAAAAGTGCCAGCACTGAAAGCTGTTGCTAGCCAGCACCCTTCCTTGGAAGCGCTTTTGTAGGCCGAAGAACACTGGGGCTCTGGGCTTCTCTAGCCACCTCATCTTCTGCTCATCCTCTCGCGCACTCTAAAGAGAGCTCAGGTGAGAAATTGCAAACGTCGAGCAATTGCTCAGAGATGAAAAGTGCCAGCACTGAAAGCTCTTGCTAGCCAGCACCCTTCCTTGGAAGCGCTTTTGTAGGCCTAAGAAGACTGGGGCTCTGGGCTTCTCTAGCCACCTCATCTTCTGCTCATCCTCTCGCGCACTCTAAAGAGAGCTCAGGTGAGAAATTGCAAACGTCGAGCAATTGCTCAGAGATGAAAAGTGCCAGCACTGAAAGCTGTTGCTAGCCAGCACCCTTCCTTGGAAGCGCTTTTGTAGGCCGAAGAACACTGGGGCTCTGGGCTTCTCTAGCCACCTCATCTTCTGCTCATCCTCTCGCGCACTCTAAAGAGAGCTCAGGTGAGAAATTGCAAACGTCGAGCAATTGCTCAGAGATGAAAAGTGCCAGCACTGAAAGCTCTTGCTAGCCAGCACCCTTCCTTGGAAGCGCTTTTGTAGGCCTAAGAACAGTGGGGCTCTGGGCTTCTCTAGCCACCTAATCTTCTGCTCATCCTCTCGCGCACTCTAAAGAGAGCTCAGGTGAGAAATTGCAAACGTCGAGCAATTGCTCAGAGATGAAAAGTGCCAGCACTGAAAGCTGTTGCTAGCCAGCACCCTTCCTTGGAAGCGCTTTTGTAGGCCGAAGAACACTGGGGCTCTGGGCTTCTCTAGCCACCTCATCTTCTGCTCATCCTCTCGCGCACTCTAAAGAGAGCTCAGGTGAGAAATTGCAAACGTCGAGCAATTGCTCAGAGATGAAAAGTGCCAGCACTGAAAGCTCTTGCTAGCCAGCACCCTTCCTTGGAAGCGCTTTTGTAGGCCTAAGAAGACTGGGGCTCTGGGCTTCTCTAGCCACCTCATCTTCTGCTCATCCTCTCGCGCACTCTAAAGAGAGCTCAGGTGAGAAATTGCAAACGTCGAGCAATTGCTCAGAGATGAAAAGTGCCAGCACTGAAAGCTGTTGCTAGCCAGCACCCTTCCTTGGAAGCGCTTTTGTAGGCCGAAGAACACTGGGGCTCTGGGCTTCTCTAGCCACCTCATCTTCTGCTCATCCTCTCGCACACTCTAAAGAGAGCTCAGGTGAGAAATTGCAAACGTCCAGCAATTGCTCAGAGATGAAAAGTGCCAGCACTGAAAGCTCTTGCTAGCCAGCACCCTTCCTTGGAAGCGCTTTTGTAGGCCTAAGAAGACTGGGGCTCTGGGCTTCTCTAGCCACCTAATCTTCTGCTCATCCTCTCGCGCAGTCTAAAGAGAGCTCAGGTGAGAAATTGCAAACGTCGAGCAATTGCTCAGAGATGAAAAGTGCCAGCACTGAAAGCTGTTGCTAGCCAGCACCCTTCCTTGGAAGCGCTTTCACAGGCGCAGTAACACTGGGGCTTTGCGCTTCTCTAGCCACCAAACGTCACGGTCCTTCTCTTTCCGTCTCGTAGACACGAGCTGAGAAATTGCAAATGTCGAGCAATTCCTCAGAGATGAAAAGTGCCAGCACTGAAAGCTGTTGCTAGCCAGCACCCTTCCTTGGACGCGCTTTTGTAGGCCTAAGAACACTGGGGCTCTGGGCTTCTTTAGCCACCTCATCTTCTGCTCATCCTCTCGCGCACTCTAAATGGAGCTCAGGTGAGTAATTGCAAACGTCGAGCAATTGCTCAGAGATGAAAAGTGCCAGCACTGAAAGCTGTTGCTAGCCAGCACCCTTCCTTGGAAGCGCTTTTGTAGGCCTCAGAACACTGGGGCTCTGGGCTTCTCTAGCCACCTAATCTTCTGCTCATCCTCTCGCGCAGTCTAAAGAGAGCTCAGGTGAGAAATTGCAAACGTCGATCAATTGCTCAGAGATGAAAAGTGCCAGCACTGAAAGCTGTTGCTAGCCAGCACCCTTCCTTGGAAGCGCTTTCACAGGCGCAGTAACACTGGGGCTTTGCGCTTCTCTAGCCACTAAACGTCACGGTCATTCTCTTTCCGTCTCGTAGACACGAGCTGAGAAATTGCAAACGTCGAGCAATTGCTCAGAGATGAAAAGTGCCAGCACTGAAAGCTGTTGCTAGCCAGCACCCTTCCTTGGACGCGCTTTTGTAGGCCTAAGAACACTGGGGCTCTGGGCTTCTTTAGCCACCTCATCTTCTGCTCATCCTCTCGCGCACTCTAAATGGAGCTCAGGTGAGTAATTGCAAACGTCGAGCAATTGCTCAGAGATGAAAAGTGCCAGCACTGAAAGCTGTTGCTAGCCAGCACCCTTCCTTGGAAGCGCTTTTGTAGGCCTAAGAACACTGGGGCTCTGGGCTTCTCTAGCCACCTAATCTTCTGCTCATCCTCTCGCGCACTCTAAAGAGAGCTCAGGGGAGAAATTGCAAACGTCGAGCAATTGCTCAGAGATGAAAAGTGCCAGCACTGAAAGCTGTTGCTAGCCAGCACCCTTCCTTGGAAGCGCTTTTGTAGGCCTAAGAACACTGGGGCTCTGGGCTTCTCTAGCCACCTCATCTTCTGCTCATCCTCTCGCGCACTATAAAGAGAGCTCAGGTGAGAAATTGCAAACGTCCAGCAATTGCTCAGAGATGAAAAGTGCCAGCACTGAAAGCTCTTGCTAGCCAGCACCCTTCCTTGGAAGCGCTTTTGTAGGCCTAAGAACACTGGGGCTCTGGGCTTCTCTAGCCACCTCATCTTCTGCTCATCCTCTCGCGCACTCTAAAGAGAGCTCAGGTGAGAAATTGCAAACGTCGAGCAATTGCTCAGAGATGAAAAGTGCCAGCACTGAAAGCTGTTGCTAGCCAGCACCCTTCCTTGGAAGCGCTTTTGTAGGCCGAAGAACACTGGGGCTCTGGGCTTCTCTAGCCACCTCATCTTCTGCTCATCCTCTCGCGCACTCTAAAGAGAGCTCAGGTGAGAAATTGCAAACGTCGAGCAATTGCTCAGAGATGAAAAGTGCCAGCACTGAAAGCTCTTGCTAGCCAGCACCCTTCCTTGGAAGCGCTTTTGTAGGCCTAAGAAGACTGGGGCTCTGGGCTTCTCTAGCCACCTCATCTTCTGCTCATCCTCTCGCGCACTCTAAAGAGAGCTCAGGTGAGAAATTGCAAACGTCGAGCAATTGCTCAGAGATGAAAAGTGCCAGCACTGAAAGCTGTTGCTAGCCAGCACCCTTCCTTGGAAGCGCTTTTGTAGGCCGAAGAACACTGGGGCTCTGGGCTTCTCTAGCCACCTCATCTTCTGCTCATCCTCTCGCGCACTCTAAAGAGAGCTCAGGTGAGAAATTGCAAACGTCGAGCAATTGCTCAGAGATGAAAAGTGCCAGCACTGAAAGCTCTTGCTAGCCAGCACCCTTCCTTGGAAGCGCTTTTGTAGGCCTAAGAAGACTGGGGCTCTGGGCTTCTCTAGCCACCTCATCTTCTGCTCATCCTCTCGCGCACTCTAAAGAGAGCTCAGGTGAGAAATTGCAAACGTCGAGCAATTGCTCAGAGATGAAAAGTGCCAGCACTGAAAGCTGTTGCTAGCCAGCACCCTTCCTTGGAAGCGCTTTTGTAGGCCGAAGAACACTGGGGCTCTGGGCTTCTCTAGCCACCTCATCTTCTGCTCATCCTCTCGCGCACTCTAAAGAGAGCTCAGGTGAGAAATTGCAAACGTCGAGCAATTGCTCAGAGATGAAAAGTGCCAGCACTGAAAGCTCTTGCTAGCCAGCACCCTTCCTTGGAAGCGCTTTTGTAGGCCTAAGAAGACTGGGGCTCTGGGCTTCTCTAGCCACCTAATCTTCTGCTCATCCTCTCGCGCAGTCTAAAGAGAGCTCAGGTGAGAAATTGCAAACGTCGAGCAATTGCTCAGAGATGAAAAGTGCCAGCACTGAAAGCTGTTGCTAGCCAGCACCCTTCCTTGGAAGCGCTTTCACAGGCGCAGTAACACTGGGGCTTTGCGCTTCTCTAGCCACCAAACGTCACGGTCCTTCTCTTTCCGTCTCGTAGACACGAGCTGAGAAATTGCAAATGTCGAGCAATTCCTCAGAGATGAAAAGTGCCAGCACTGAAAGCTGTTGCTAGCCAGCACCCTTCCTTGGACGCGCTTTTGTAGGCCTAAGAACACTGGGGCTCTGGGCTTCTTTAGCCACCTCATCTTCTGCTCATCCTCTCGCGCACTCTAAATGGAGCTCAGGTGAGTAATTGCAAACGTCGAGCAATTGCTCAGAGATGAAAAGTGCCAGCACTGAAAGCTGTTGCTAGCCAGCACCCTTCCTTGGAAGCGCTTTTGTAGGCCTCAGAACACTGGGGCTCTGGGCTTCTTTAGCCACCTCATCTTCTGCTCATCCTCTCGCGCAGTCTAAAGAGAGCTCAGGTGAGAAACTGCAAACGTCCAGCAATTGCTCAGAGATGAAAAGTGCCAGCACTGAAAGCTGTTGCTAGCCAGCACCCTTCCTTGGAAGCGCTTTCACAGGCGCAGTAACACTGGGGCTTTGCGCTTCTCTAGCCACTAAACGTCACGGTCATTCTCTTTCCGTCTCGTAGACACGAGCTGAGAAATTGCAAACGTCGAGCAATTGCTCAGAGATGAAAAGTGCCAGCACTGAAAGCTGTTGCTAGCCAGCACCCTTCCTTGGAAGCACTTTTGTAGGCCTAAGAACACTGGGGCTCTGGGCTTCTTTAGCCACCTCATCTTCTGCTCATCCTCTCGCGCACTCTAAATGGAGCTCAGGTGAGAAATTGCAAACGTCGAGCAATTGCTCAGAGATGAAAAGTGCCAGCACTGAAAGCTGTTGCTAGCCAGCACCCTTCCTTGGAAGCGCTTTTGTAGGCCTAAGAACACTGGGGCTCTGGGCTTCTCTAGCCACCTCATCTTCTGCTCATCCTCTCGCGCACTCTAAAGAGAGCTCAGGGGAGAAATTGCAAACGTCGAGCAATTGCTCAGAGATGAAAAGTGCCAGCACTGAAAGCTGTTGCTAGCCAGCACCCTTCCTTGGAAGCGCTTTCACAGGCGCTGTAACTCTGGGGCTTTGTGCTTCTCTAGCCACCAAACGTCACGGTCACTATCTCTCCGTCTCGTAGACACGAGCTGAGAAATTGCAAACGTCGATCAATTGCTCAGAGATGAAAAGTGCCAGCACTGGAAGCTGTTGCTAGCCAGCACCCTTCCTTGGAAGCGCTTTTGTAGGCCTAAGAACACTGGGGCTCTGGGCTTCTCTAGCCACCTCATCTTCTGCTCATCCTCTCGCGCACTCTAAAGAGAGCTCAGGTGAGAAATTGCAAACGTCGAGCAATTGCTCAGAGATGAAAAGTGCCAGCACTGAAAGCTGTTGCTAGCCAGCCCCCTTCCTTGGAAGCGCTTTTGTAGGCCTAAGAACAGTGGGGCTCTGGGCTTCTCTAGCCACCTCATCTTCTGCTCATCCTCTCGCGCACTCTAAAGAGAGCTCAGGTGAGAAATTGCAAACGTCGAGCAATTGCTCAGAGATGAAAAGTGCCAGCACTGAAAGCTGTTGCTAGCCAGCACCCTTCCTTGGAAGCGCTTTCACAGGCGCAGTAACACTGGGGCTTTGCGCTTCTCTAGCCACCAAACGTCACGGTCCTTCTCTTTCCGTCTCGTAGACACGAGCTGAGAAATTGCAAACGTCCAGCAATTGCTCCGAGATGAAAAGTGCCAGCACTGAAAGCTGTTGCTAGCCAGCACCCTTCCTTGGAAGCGCTTTTGTAGGCCTAAGAACACTGGGGCTCTGGGCTTCTCTAGCCACCTCATCTTCTGCTCATCCTCTCGCGCACTCTAAAGAGAGCTCAGGTGAGAAATTGCAAACGTCGAGCAATTGCTCAGAGATGAAAAGTGCCAGCACTGAAAGCTGTTGCTAGCCAGCACCCTTCCTTGGAAGCGCTTTTGTAGGCCGAAGAACACTGGGGCTCTGGGCTTCTCTAGCCACCTCACCTTCTGCTCATCCTCTCGCGCACTCTAAAGAGAGCTCAGGTGAGAAATTGCAAACGTCGAGCAATTGCTCAGAGATGAAAAGTGCCAGCACTGAAAGCTGTTGCTAGCCAGCACCCTTCCTTGGAAGCGCTTTTGTAGGCCTAAGAACACTGGGGCTCTGGGCTTCTCTAGCCACCTCATCTTCTGCTCATCCTCTCGCACACTCTAAAGAGAGCTCAGGTGAGAAATTGCAAACGTCCAGCAATTGCTCAGAGATGAAAAGTGCCAGCACTGAAAGCTGTTGCTAGCCAGCACCCTTCCTTGGAAGCGCTTTTGTAGGCCTAAGAACACTGGGGCTCTGGGCTTCTCTAGCCACCTAATCTTCTGCTCATCCTCTCGCGCACTCTAAAGAGAGCTCAGGTGAGAAATTGCAAACGTCGAGCAATTGCTCCGAGATGAAAAGTGCCAGCACTGAAAGCTGTTGCTAGCCAGCACCCTTCCTTGGAAGTGCTTTCAGAGACGCTGTAACATTGGGGCTCTGGGCTTCTCTAGCCACCAAACGTCACGGTCACTATCTCTCCGTCTCGTAGACACGAGCTGAGAAATTGCAAACGTCGAGCAATTGCTCAGAGATGAAAAGTGCCAGCACTGAAAGCTGTTGCTAGCCAGCACCCTTCCTTGGAAGCGCTTTTGTAGGCCTAAGAACACTGGGGCTCTGGGCTTCTCTAGCCACCTTATCTTCTGCTCATCCTCTCGCGCACTCTAAAGAGAGCTCAGGTGAGAAATGGCAAACGTCGAGCAATTGCTCAGAGATGAAAAGTGCCAGCACTGAAAGCTGTTGCTAGCCAGCACCCTTCCTTGGAAGCGCTTTTGTAGGCCTAAGAACACTGGGGCTCTGGGCTTCTTTAGCCACCTCATCTTCTGCTCATCCTCTCGCGCACTCTAAAGAGAGCTCAGGTGAGAAATTGCAAACGTCGAGCAATTGCTCAGAGATGAAAAGTGCCAGCACTGAAAGCTGTTGCTAGCCAGCACCCTTCCTTGGAAGCGCTTTTGTAGGCCTAAGAACACTGGGGCTCTGGGCTTCTCTAGCCACCTCACCTTCTGCTCATCCTCTCGCGCACTCTAAAGAGAGCTCAGGTGAGAAATTGCAAACGTCGAGCAATTGCTCAGAGATGAAAAGTGCCAGCACTGAAAGCTGTTGCTAGCCAGCCCCCTTCCTTGGAAGCGCTTTTGTAGGCCTAAGAACAGTGGGGCTCTGGGCTTCTCTAGCCACCTCATCTTCTGCTCATCCTCTCGCGCACTCTAAAGAGAGCTCAGGTGAGAAATTGCAAACGTCGAGCAATTGCTCAGAGATGAAAAGTGCCAGCACTGAAAGCTGTTGCTAGCCAGCACCCTTCCTTGGAAGCGCTTTCACAGGCGCAGTAACACTGGGGCTTTGCGCTTCTCTAGCCACCAAACGTCACGGTCCTTCTCTTTCCGTCTCGTAGACACGAGCTGAGAAATTGCAAACGTCCAGCAATTGCTCCGAGATGAAAAGTGCCAGCACTGAAAGCTGTTGCTAGCCAGCACCCTTCCTTGGAAGCGCTTTTGTAGGCCTAAGAACACTGGGGCTCTGGGCTTCTCTAGCCACCTCACCTTCTGCTCATCCTCTCGCGCACTCTAAAGAGAGCTCAGGTGAGAAATTGCAAACGTCCAGCAATTGCTCAGAGATGAAAAGTGCCAGCACTGAAAGCTGTTGCTAGCCAGCACCCTTCCTTGGAAGCGCTTTTGTAGGCCTAAGAACACTGGGGCTCTGGGCTTCTCTAGCCACCTCATCTTCTGCTCATCCTCTCGCGCACTCTAAAGAGAGCTCAGGTGAGAAATTGCAAACGTCGAGCAATTGCTCAGAGATGAAAAGTGCCAGCACTGAAAGCTGTTGCTAGCCAGCACCCTTCCTTGGAAGCGCTTTTGTAGGCCTAAGAACAGTGGGGCTCTGGGCTTCTCTAGCCACCTCATCTTCTGCTCATCCTCTCGCGCACTCTAAAGAGAGCTCAGGTGAGAAATTGCAAACGTCGAGCAATTGCTCAGAGATGAAAAGTGCCAGCACTGAAAGCTGTTGCTAGCCAGCACCCTTCCTTGGAAGCGCTTTCACAGGCGCTGTAACTCTGGGGCTTTGTGCTTCTCTAGCCACCAAACGTCACGGTCACTATCTCTCCGTCTCGTAGACACGAGCTGAGAAATTGCAAACGTCGATCAATTGCTCAGAGATGAAAAGTGCCAGCACTGGAAGCTGTTGCTAGCCAGCACCCTTCCTTGGAAGCGCTTTTGTAGGCCTAAGAACACTGGGGCTCTGGGCTTCTCTAGCCACCTCATCTTCTGCTCATCCTCTCGCGCACTCTAAAGAGAGCTCAGGTGAGAAATTGCAAACGTCGAGCAATTGCTCAGAGATGAAAAGTGCCAGCACTGAAAGCTGTTGCTAGCCAGCCCCCTTCCTTGGAAGCGCTTTTGTAGGCCTAAGAACAGTGGGGCTCTGGGCTTCTCTAGCCACCTCATCTTCTGCTCATCCTCTCGCGCACTCTAAAGAGAGCTCAGGTGAGAAATTGCAAACGTCGAGCAATTGCTCAGAGATGAAAAGTGCCAGCACTGAAAGCTGTTGCTAGCCAGCACCCTTCCTTGGAAGCGCTTTCACAGGCGCAGTAACACTGGGGCTTTGCGCTTCTCTAGCCACCAAACGTCACGGTCCTTCTCTTTCCGTCTCGTAGACACGAGCTGAGAAATTGCAAACGTCCAGCAATTGCTCCGAGATGAAAAGTGCCAGCACTGAAAGCTGTTGCTAGCCAGCACCCTTCCTTGGAAGCGCTTTTGTAGGCCTAAGAACACTGGGGCTCTGGGCTTCTCTAGCCACCTCATCTTCTGCTCATCCTCTCGCGCACTCTAAAGAGAGCTCAGGTGAGAAATTGCAAACGTCGAGCAATTGCTCAGAGATGAAAAGTGCCAGCACTGAAAGCTGTTGCTAGCCAGCACCCTTCCTTGGAAGCGCTTTTGTAGGCCGAAGAACACTGGGGCTCTGGGCTTCTCTAGCCACCTCACCTTCTGCTCATCCTCTCGCGCACTCTAAAGAGAGCTCAGGTGAGAAATTGCAAACGTCGAGCAATTGCTCAGAGATGAAAAGTGCCAGCACTGAAAGCTGTTGCTAGCCAGCACCCTTCCTTGGAAGCGCTTTTGTAGGCCTAAGAACACTGGGGCTCTGGGCTTCTCTAGCCACCTCATCTTCTGCTCATCCTCTCGCACACTCTAAAGAGAGCTCAGGTGAGAAATTGCAAACGTCCAGCAATTGCTCAGAGATGAAAAGTGCCAGCACTGAAAGCTGTTGCTAGCCAGCAGCCTTCCTTGGAAGCGCTTTTGTAGGCCTAAGAACAGTGGGGCTCTGGGCTTCTCTAGCCACCTAATCTTCTGCTCATCCTCTCGCGCACTCTAAAGAGAGCTCAGGTGAGAAATTGCAAACGTCGAGCAATTGCTCCGAGATGAAAAGTGCCAGCACTGAAAGCTGTTGCTAGCCAGCACCCTTCCTTGGAAGTGCTTTCAGAGACGCTGTAACATTGGGGCTCTGGGCTTCTCTAGCCACCAAACGTCACGGTCACTATCTCTCCGTCTCGTAGACACGAGCTGAGAAATTGCAAACGTCGAGCAATTGCTCAGAGATGAAAAGTGCCAGCACTGAAAGCTGTTGCTAGCCAGCACCCTTCCTTGGAAGCGCTTTTGTAGGCCTAAGAACACTGGGGCTCTGGGCTTCTCTAGCCACCTTATCTTCTGCTCATCCTCTCGCGCACTCTAAAGAGAGCTCAGGTGAGAAATGGCAAACGTCGAGCAATTGCTCAGAGATGAAAAGTGCCAGCACTGAAAGCTGTTGCTAGCCAGCACCCTTCCTTGGAAGCGCTTTTGTAGGCCTAAGAACACTGGGGCTCTGGGCTTCTTTAGCCACCTCATCTTCTGCTCATCCTCTCGCGCACTCTAAAGAGAGCTCAGGTGAGAAATTGCAAACGTCGAGCAATTGCTCAGAGATGAAAAGTGCCAGCACTGAAAGCTGTTGCTAGCCAGCACCCTTCCTTGGAAGCGCTTTTGTAGGCCTAAGAACACTGGGGCTCTGGGCTTCTCTAGCCACCTCACCTTCTGCTCATCCTCTCGCGCACTCTAAAGAGAGCTCAGGTGAGAAATTGCAAACGTCGAGCAATTGCTCAGAGATGAAAAGTGCCAGCACTGAAAGCTGTTGCTAGCCAGCCCCCTTCCTTGGAAGCGCTTTTGTAGGCCTAAGAACAGTGGGGCTCTGGGCTTCTCTAGCCACCTCATCTTCTGCTCATCCTCTCGCGCACTCTAAAGAGAGCTCAGGTGAGAAATTGCAAACGTCGAGCAATTGCTCAGAGATGAAAAGTGCCAGCACTGAAAGCTGTTGCTAGCCAGCACCCTTCCTTGGAAGCGCTTTCACAGGCGCAGTAACACTGGGGCTTTGCGCTTCTCTAGCCACCAAACGTCACGGTCCTTCTCTTTCCGTCTCGTAGACACGAGCTGAGAAATTGCAAACGTCCAGCAATTGCTCCGAGATGAAAAGTGCCAGCACTGAAAGCTGTTGCTAGCCAGCACCCTTCCTTGGAAGCGCTTTTGTAGGCCTAAGAACACTGGGGCTCTGGGCTTCTCTAGCCACCTCACCTTCTGCTCATCCTCTCGCGCACTCTAAAGAGAGCTCAGGTGAGAAATTGCAAACGTCCAGCAATTGCTCAGAGATGAAAAGTGCCAGCACTGAAAGCTGTTGCTAGCCAGCACCCTTCCTTGGAAGCGCTTTTGTAGGCCTAAGAACACTGGGGCTCTGGGCTTCTCTAGCCACCTCATCTTCTGCTCATCCTCTCGCACACTCTAAAGAGAGCTCAGGTGAGAAATTGCAAACGTCCAGCAATTGCTCAGAGATGAAAAGTGCCAGCACTGAAAGCTGTTGCTAGCCAGCACCCTTCCTTGGAAGCGCTTTTGTAGGCCTAAGAACAGTGGGGCTCTGGGCTTCTCTAGCCACCTAATCTTCTGCTCATCCTCTCGCGCACTCTAAAGAGAGCTCAGGTGAGAAATTGCAAACGTCGAGCAATTGCTCCGAGATGAAAAGTGCCAGCACTGAAAGCTGTTGCTAGCCAGCACCCTTCCTTGGAAGTGCTTTCAGAGACGCTGTAACATTGGGGCTCTGGGCTTCTCTAGCCACCAAACGTCACGGTCACTATCTCTCCGTCTCGTAGACACGAGCTGAGAAATTGCAAACGTCGAGCAATTGCTCAGAGATGAAAAGTGCCAGCACTGAAAGCTGTTGCTAGCCAGCACCCTTCCTTGGAAGCGCTTTTGTAGGCCTAAGAACACTGGGGCTCTGGGCTTCTCTAGCCACCTTATCTTCTGCTCATCCTCTCGCGCACTCTAAAGAGAGCTCAGGTGAGAAATGGCAAACGTCGAGCAATTGCTCAGAGATGAAAAGTGCCAGCACTGAAAGCTGTTGCTAGCCAGCACCCTTCCTTGGAAGCGCTTTTGTAGGCCTAAGAACACTGGGGCTCTGGGCTTCTTTAGCCACCTCATCTTCTGCTCATCCTCTCGTGCACTCTAAAGAGAGCTCAGGTGAGAAATTGCAAACGTCGATCAATTGCTCAGAGATGAAAAGTGCCAGCACTGAAAGCTGTTGCTAGCCAGCACCCTTCCTTGGAAGCGCTTTTGTAGGCCTAAGAACACTGGGGCTCTGGGCTTCTCTAGCCACCTCACCTTCTGCTCATCCTCTCGCGCACTCTAAAGAGAGCTCAGGTGAGAAATTGCAAACGTCGAGCAATTGCTCAGAGATGAAAAGTGCCAGCACTGAAAGCTCTTGCTAGCCAGCCCCCTTCCTTGGAAGCGCTTTTGTAGGCCTAAGAAGACTGGGGCTCTGGGCTTCTCTAGCCACCTCATCTTCTGCTCATCCTCTTGCGCACTCTGAAGAGAGCTCAGGGGAGAAATTGCAAACGTCGAGCAATTGCTCAGAGATGAAAAGTGCCAGCACTGAAAGCTGTTGCTAGCCAGCACCCTTCCTTGGAAGCGCTTTCACAGGCGCAGTAACACTGGGGCTTTGCGCTTCTCTAGCCACCAAACGTCACAGTCCTTCTCTTTCCGTCTCGTAGACACGAGCTGAGAAATTGCAAACGTCGAGCAATTGCTCAGAGAGGAAAAGTGCCAGCACTGAAAGCTGTTGCTAGCCAGCCCCCTTCCTTGGAAGCGCTTTTGTAGGCCTAAGAACAGTGGGGCTCTGGGCTTCTCTAGCCACCTAATCTTCTGCTCATCCTCTCGCGCACTCTAAAGAGAGCTCAGGTGAGAAATTGCAAACGTCGAGCAATTGCTCAGAGATGAAAAGTGCCAGCACTGAAAGCTGTTGCTAGCCAGCAGCCTTCCTTGGAAGCGCTTTTGTAGGCCTAAGAACAGTGGGGCTCTGGGCTTCTCTAGCCACCTCATCTTCTGCTCATCCTCTCGCGCACTCTAAAGAGAGCTCAGGTGAGAAATTGCAAACGTCGAGCAATTGCTCAGAGATGAAAAGTGCCAGCACTGAAAGCTCTTGCTAGCCAGCACCCTTCCTTGGAAGCGCTTTCACAGGCGCAGTAACACTGGGGCTTTGCGCTTCTCTAGCCACCAAACGTCACGGTCCTTCTCTTTCCGTCTCGTAGACACGAGCTGAGAAATTGCAAACGTCGAGCAATTGCTCAGAGATGAAAAGTGCCAGCACTGAAAGCTGTTGCTAGCCAGCACCCTTCCTTGGAAGCGCTTTTGTAGGCCTAAGAACAGTGGGGCTCTGGGCTTCTCTAGCCACCTAATCTTCTGCTCATCCTCTCGCGCACTCTAAAGAGAGCTCAGGTGAGAAATTGCAAACGTCGAGCAATTGCTCAGAGATGAAAAGTGCCAGCACTGAAAGCTGTTGCTAGCCAGCACCCTTCCTTGGAAGCGCTTTTGTAGGCCTAAGAACACTGGGGCTCTGGGCTTCTCTAGCCACCTAATCTTCTGCTCATCCTCTCGCGCACTCTAAAGAGAGCTCAGGGGAGAAATTGCAAACGTCGAGCAATTGCTCAGAGAGGAAAAGTGCCAGCACTGAAAGCTGTTGCTAGCCAGCACCCTTCCTTGGAAGCGCTTTCACAGGCGCAGTAACACTGGGGCTTTGCGCTTCTCTACTCACCAAACGTCACGGTCATTCTCTTTCCGTCTCGTAGACACGAGCTGAGAAATTGCAAACGTCGAGCAATTGCTCAGAGATGAAAAGTGCCAGCACTGAAAGCTGTTGCTAGCCAGCACCCTTCCTTGGAAGCGCTTTTGTAGCCCTTAGAACACTGGGGCTCTGGGCTTCTCTAGCCACCTCATCTTCTGCTCATCCTCTCGCGCACTCTAAATGGAGCTCAGGGGAGAAATTGCAAACGTCGAGCAATTGCTCCGAGATGAAAAGTGCCAGCACTGAAAGCTGTTGCTAGCCAGCACCCTTCCTTGGAAGCGCTTTTGTAGGCCTAAGAACACTGGGGCTCTGGGCTTCTCTAGCCACCTCATCTTCTGCTCATCCTCTCGCGCACTCTAAAGAGAGCTCAGGTGAGAAATTGCAAACGTCAAGCAATTGCTCAGAGATGAAAAGTGCCAGCACTGAAAGCTCTTGCTAGCCAGCACCCTTCCTTGGAAGCGCTTTCACAGGCGCAGTAACACTGGGGCTTTGTGCTTCTCTACCCACCAAACGTCACGGTCACTATCTCTCCGTCTCGTAGACACGAGCTGAGAAATTGCAAACGTCGAGCAATTGCTCAGAGATGAAAAGTGCCAGCACTGAAAGCTGTTGCTAGCCAGCACCCTTCCTTGGAAGTGCTTTCACAGGCGCAGTAACACTGGGGTTTTGCGCTTCTCTACCCACCAAACGTCACGGTCACTATCTCTCCGTCTCGTAGACACGAGCTGAGAAATTGCAAACGTCGAGCAATTGCTCAGAGATGAAAAGTGCCAGCACTGAAAGCTGTTGCTAGCCAGCACCCTTCCTTGGAAGTGCTTTCACAGGCGCAGTAACACTGGGGTTTTGCGCTTCTCTAGCCACCAAACGTCACGGTCACTATCTCTCCGTCTCGTAGACACGAGCTGAGAAATTGCAAACGTCGAGCAATTGCTCAGAGATGAAAAGTGCCAGCACTGAAAGCTGTTGCTAGCCAGCACCCTTCCTTGGAAGCGCTTTTGTAGCCCTTAGAACACTGGGGCTCTGGGCTTCTCTAGCCACCTCATCTTCTGCTCATCCTCTCGCGCACTCTAAATGGAGCTCAGGTGAGAAATTGCAAACGTCGAGCAATTGCTCAGAGATGAAAAGTGCCAGCACTGAAAGCTGTTGCTAGCCAGCCCCCTTCCTTGGAAGCGCTTTTGTAGGCCTAAGAACAGTGGGGCTCTGGGCTTCTCTAGCCACCTAATCTTCTGCTCATCCTCTCGCGCAGTCTAAAGAGAGCTCAGGTGAGAAATTGCAAACGTCGAGCAATTGCTCAGAGATGAAAAGTGCCAGCACTGAAAGCTGTTGCTAGCCAGCACCCTTCCTTGGAAGCGCTTTCACAGGCGCAGTAACACTGGGGCTTTGCGCTTCTCTAGCCACCAAACGTCACGGTCCTTCTCTTTCCGTCTCGTAGACACGAGCTGAGAAATTGCAAACGTCGAGCAATTGCTCAGAGATGAAAAGTGCCAGCACTGAAAGCTGTTGCTAGCCAGCACCCTTCCTTGGAAGCGCTTTTGTAGGCCTAAGAACACTGGGGCTCTGGGCTTCTTTAGCCACCTCATCTTCTGCTCATCCTCTCGCGCACTCTAAATGGAGCTCAGGTGAGAAATTGCAAACGTCGAGCAATTGCTCAGAGATGAAAAGTGCCAGCACTGAAAGCTCTTGCTAGCCAGCACCCTTCCTTGGAAGCGCTTTTGTAGGCCTAAGAACACTGGGGCTCTGGGTTTCTCTAGCCACCTCATCTTCTGCTCATCCTCTCGCGCACTCTAAAGAGAGCTCAGGTGAGAAATTGCAAACGTCGAGCAATTGCTCAGAGATGAAAAGTGCCAGCACTGAAAGCTGTTGCTAGCCAGCACCCTTCCTTGGAAGCGCTTTTGTAGCCCTTAGAACACTGGGGCTCTGGGCTTCTCTAGCCACCTAATCTTCTGCTCATCCTCTCGCGCACTCTAAAGAGAGCTCAGGGGAGAAATTGCAAACGTCGATCAATTGCTCAGAGATGAAAAGTGCCAGCACTGAAAGCTGTTGCTAGCCAGCACCCTTCCTTGGAAGCGCTTTCACAGGCGCAGTAACACTGGGGCTTTGCGCTTCTCTAGCCACTAAACGTCACGGTCATTCTATTTCCGTCTCCTAGACACGAGCTGAGAAATTGCAAACGTCGATCAATTGCTCAGAGAGGAAAAGTGCCAGCACTGAAAGCTGTTGCTAGCCAGCACCCTTCCTTGGAAGCGCTTTTGTAGCCCTTAGAACACTGGGGCTCTGGGCTTCTTTAGCCACCTCATCTTCTGCTCATCCTCTCGCGCACTCTAAAGAGAGCTCAGGTGAGAAATTGCAAACGTTGAGCAATTGCTCAGAGATGAAAAGTGCCAGCACTGAAAGCTCTTGCTAGCCAGCACCCTTCCTTGGAAGCGCTTTTGTAGGCCTAAGAACACTGGGGCTCTGGGCTTCTCTAGCCACCTCATCTTCTGCTCATCCTCTCGCGCACTCTAAAGAGAGCTCAGGTGAGAAATTGCAAACGTCCAGCAATTGCTCAGAGATGAAAAGTGCCAGCACTGAAAGCTCTTGCTAGCCAGCACCCTTCCTTGGAAGCGCTTTTGTAGGCCTAAGAAGACTGGGGCTCTGGGCTTCTCTAGCCACCTCATCTTCTGCTCATCCTCTCGCGCACTCTAAAGACAGCTCAGGTGAGAAATTGCAAACGTCCAGCAATTGCTCAGAGATGAAAAGTGCCAACACTGAAAGCTGTTGCTAGCCAGCACCCTTCCTTGGAAGCGCTTTCACAGGCGCAGTAACACTGGGGCTTTGCGCTTCTCTAGCCACCAAACGTCACGGTCATTCTCTTTCCGTCTCGTAGACACGAGCTGAGAAATTGCAAACGTCCAGCAATTGCTCAGAGATGAAAAGTGCCAGCACTGGAAGCTGTTGCTAGCCAGCACCCTTCCTTGGAAGCGCTTTTGTAGGCCTAAGAACACTGGGGCTCTGGGCTTCTCTAGCCACCTCATCTTCTGCTCATCCTCTCGCGCACTCTAAAGAGAGCTCAGGTGAGAAATTGCAAACGTCGAGCAATTGCTCCGAGATGAAAAGTGCCAGCACTGAAAGCTGTTGCTAGCCAGCACCCTTCCTTGGAAGCGCTTTTGTAGGCCTAAGAACACTGGGGCTCTGGGCTTCTCTAGCCACCTCATCTTCTGCTCATCCTCTCGCGCACTCTAAAGAGAGCTCAGGTGAGAAATTGCAAACGTCGATCAATTGCTCAGAGATGAAAAGTGCCAGCACTGAAAGCTGTTGCTAGCCAGCACCCTTCCTTGGAAGCGCTTTCACAGGCGCAGTAACACTGGGGCTTTGCGCTTCTCTAGCCACCAAACGTCACGGTCATTCTCTTTCCGTCTCGTAGACACGAGCTGAGAAATTGCAAACGTCGATCAATTGCTCAGAGAGGAAAAGTGCCAGCACTGGAAGCTGTTGCTAGCCAGCACCCTTCCTTGGAAGCGCTTTTGTAGGCCTAAGAACACTGGGGCTCTGGGCTTCTCTAGCCACCTCATCTTCTGCTCATCCTCTCGCGCACTCTAAATGGAGCTCAGGTGAGAAATTGCAAACGTAGAGCAATTGCTCAGAGATGAAAAGTGCCAGCACTGAAAGCTGTTGCTAGCCAGCACCCTTCCTTGGAAGCGCTTTTGTAGGCCTAAGAAGACTGGGGCTCTGGGCTTCTCTAGCCACCTAATCTTCTGCTCATCCTCTCGCGCACTCTAAAGAGAGCTCAGGGGAGAAATTGCAAACGTTGAGCAATTGCTCAGAGATGAAAAGTGCCAGCACTGAAAGCTGTTGCTAGCCAGCACCCTTCCTTGGAAGCGCTTTCACAGGCGCAGTAACACTGGGGCTTTGCGCTTCTCTAGCCACTAAACGTCACGGTCATTCTATTTCCGTCTCCTAGACACGAGCTGAGAAATTGCAAACGTCGATCAATTGCTCAGAGAGGAAAGGTGCCAGCACTGAAAGCTGTTGCTAGCCAGCACCCTTCCTTGGAAGCGCTTTTGTAGCCCTTAGAACACTGGGGCTCTGGGCTTCTCTAGCCACCTCATCTTCTGCTCATCCTCTCGCGCACTCTAAATGGAGCTCAGGGGAGAAATTGCAAACGTCGAGCAATTGCTCAGAGATGAAAAGTGCCAGCACTGAAAGCTGTTGCTAGCCAGCACCCTTCCTTGGAAGCGCTTTTGTAGCCCTTAGAACACTGGGGCTCTGGGCTTCTCTAGCCACCTCATCTTCTGCTCATCCTCTCGCGCACTCTAAAGAGAGCTCAGGTGAGAAATTGCAAACGTCGAGCAATTGCTCAGAGATGAAAAGTGCCAGCACTGGAAGCTGTTGCTAGCCAGCACCCTTCCTTGGAAGTGCTTTCACAGGCACAGTAACACTGGGGCTTTGCGCTTCTCTAGCCATCAAACGTCACGGTCACTATCTCTCCGTCTCGTAGACACGAGCTGAGAAATTGCAAACGTCGAGCAATTGCTCAGAGATGAAAAGTGCCAGCACTGAAAGCTGTTGCTAGCCAGCACCCTTCCTTGGAAGCGCTTTTGTAGGCCTAAGAACACTGGGGCTCTGGGCTTCTCTAGCCACCTAATCTTCTGCTCATCCTCTCGCGCACTCTAAAGAGAGCTCAGGTGAGAAATTGCAAACGTCGAGCAATTGCTCAGAGATGAAAAGTGCCAGCACTGAAAGCTGTTGCTAGCCAGCACCCTTCCTTGGAAGCGCTTTCACAGGCGCAGTAACACTGGGGCTTTGCGCTTCTCTAGCCACCAAAAGTCACGGTCCTTCTCTTTCCGTCTCGTAGACACGAGCTGAGAAACTGCAAACGTCGAGCAATTGCTCAGAGATGAAAAGTGCCAGCACTGAAAGCTGTTGCTAGCCAGCACCCTTCCTTGGAAGCGCTTTTGTAGGCCTAAGAACACTGGGGCTCTGGGCTTCTTTAGCCACCTCATCTTCTGCTCATCCTCTCGCGCACTCTAAATGGAGCTCAGGGGAGAAATTGCAAACGTCGAGCAATTGCTCAGAGATGAAAAGTGCCAGCACTGAAAGCTGTTGCTAGCCAGCACCCTTCCTTGGAAGCGCTTTTGTAGGCCTAAGAACACTGGGGCTCTGGGCTTCTCTAGCCACCTAATCTTCTGCTCATCCTCTCGCGCAGTCTAAAGAGAGCTCAGGTGAGAAATTGCAAACGTCCAGCAATTGCTCAGAGATGAAAAGTGCCAGCACTGGAAGCTGTTGCTAGCCAGCACCCTTCCTTGGAAGCGCTTTTGTAGCCCTTAGAACACTGGGGCTCTGGGCTTCTCTAGCCACCTCATCTTCTGCTCATCCTCTCGCGCACTCTAAAGAGAGCTCAGGTGAGAAATTGCAAACGTCGAGCAATTGCTCAGAGATGAAAAGTGCCAGCACTGAAAGCTGTTGCTAGCCAGCACCCTTCCTTGGAAGCGCTTTCACAGGCGCAGTAACACTGGGGCTTTGCGCTTCTCTAGCCACTAAACGTCACGGTCATTCTATTTCCGTCTCGTAGACACGAGCTGAGAAATTGCAAACGTCGAGCAATTGCTCAGAGATGAAAAGTGCCAGCACTGGAAGCTGTTGCTAGCCAGCACCCTTCCTTGGAAGCGCTTTTGTAGGCCTAAGAACACTGGGGCTCTGGGCTTCTCTAGCCACCTCATCTTCTGCTCATCCTCTCGCGCACTCTAAATGGAGCTCAGGTGAGAAATTGCAAACGTCGAGCAATTGCTCAGAGATGAAAAGTGCCAGCACTGAAAGCTCTTGCTAGCCAGCACCCTTCCTTGGAAGCGCTTTTGTAGGCCTAAGAACACTGGGGCTCTGGGCTTCTCTAGCCACCTCATCTTCTGCTCATCCTCTCGCGCACTCTAAAGAGAGCTCAGGTGAGAAATTGCAAACGTCGAGCAATTGCTCAGAGAGGAAAAGTGCCAGCACTGAAAGCTGTTGCTAGCCAGCACCCTTCCTTGGAAGCGCTTTCACAGGCGCAGTAACACTGGGGCTTTGCGCTTCTCTACCCACCAAACGTCACGGTCACTATCTCTCCGTCTCGTAGACACGAGCTGAGAAATTGCAAATGTCGATCAATTGCTCAGAGGTGAAAAGTGCCAGCACTGAAAGCTGTTGCTAGCCAGCACCCTTCCTTGGAAGCGCTTTTGTAGGCCTAAGAACACTGGGGCTCTGGGCTTCTCTAGCCACCTCATCTTCTGCTCATCCTCTCGCGCACTCTAAAGAGAGCTCAGGTGAGAAATTGCAAACGTCGAGCAATTGCTCAGAGATGAAAAGTGCCAGCACTGAAAGCTGTTGCTAGCCAGCACCCTTCCTTGGAAGCGCTTTTGTAGCCCTTAGAACACTGGGGCTCTGGGCTTCTCTAGCCGCCTAATCTTCTGCTCATCCTCTCGCGCACTCTAAAGAGAGCTCAGGTGAGAAATTGCAAACGTCGAGCAATTGCTCAGAGATGAAAAGTGCCAGCACTGAAAGCTGTTGCTAGCCAGCACCCTTCCTTGGAAGCGCTTTTGTAGGCCTAAGAACACTGGGGCTCTGGGCTTCTCTAGCCACCTCATCTTCTGCTCATCCTCTCGCGCACTCTAAAGAGAGCTCAGGTGAGAAATTGCAAACGTTGAGCAATTGCTCAGAGATGAAAAGTGCCAGCACTGAAAGCTGTTGCTAGCCAGCACCCTTCCTTGGAAGCGCTTTCACAGGCGCAGTAACACTGGGGCTTTGCGCTTCTCTAGCCACTAAACGTCACGGTCCTTCTCTTTCCGTCTCCTAGACACGAGTTGAGAAATTGCAAACGTCGAGCAATTGCTTAGAGATGAAAAGTGCCAGCACTGAAAGCTGTTGCTAGCCAGCACCCTTCCTTGGAAGCGCTTTTGTAGGCCTAAGAACACTGGGGCTCTGGGCTTCTCTAGCCACCTCATCTTCTGCTCATCCTCTCGCGCACTCTAAATGGAGCTCAGGTGAGAAATTGCAAACGTCGAGCAATTGCTCAGAGATGAAAAATGCCAGCACTGAAAGCTGTTGCTAGCCAGCACCCTTCCTTGGAAGCGCTTTTGTAGCCCTTAGAACACTGGGGCTCTGGGCTTCTCTAGCCACCTCATCTTCTGCTCATCCTCTCGCGCACTCTAAAGAGAGCTCAGGTGAGAAATTGCAAACGTCGAGCAATTGCTCAGAGATGAAAAGTGCCAGCACTGGAAGCTGTTGCTAGCCAGCACCCTTCCTTGGAAGTGCTTTCACAGGCGCAGTAACACTGGGGCTTTGCGCTTCTCTAGCCATCAAACGTCACGGTCACTATCTCTCCGTCTCGTAGACACGAGCTGAGAAATTGCAAACGTCGATCAATTGCTCAGAGATGAAAAGTGCCAGCACTGAAAGCTGTTGCTAGCCAGCACCCTTCCTTGGAAGCGCTTTTGTAGGCCTAAGAACACTGGGGCTCTGGGCTTCTCTAGCCACCTCATCTTCTGCTCATCCTCTCGCGCACTCTAAAGAGAGCTCAGGTGAGAAATTGCAAACGTCCAGCAATTGCTCAGAGATGAAAAGTGCCAGCACTGAAAGCTGTTGCTAGCCAGCACCCTTCCTTGGAAGCGCTTTCACAGGCGCAGTAACACTGGGGCTTTGCGCTTCTCTAGCCACCAAAAGTCACGGTCCTTCTCTTTCCGTCTCCTAGACACGAGCTGAGAAACTGCAAACGTCGAGCAATTGCTCAGAGATGAAAAGTGCCAGCACTGAAAGCTGTTGCTAGCCAGCACCCTTCCTTGGAAGCGCTTTTGTAGGCCTAAGAACACTGGGGCTCTGGGCTTCTCTAGCCACCTCATCTTCTGCTCATCCTCTCGCGCACTCTAAATGGAGCTCAGCGGAGAAATTGCAAACGTCGAGCAATTGCTCAGAGATGAAAAGTGCCAGCACTGAAAGCTGTTGCTAGCCAGCACCCTTCCTTGGAAGCGCTTTTGTAGCCCTTAGAACACTGGGGCTCTGGGCTTCTCTAGCCACCTTATCTTCTGCTCATCCTCTCGCGCACTCTAAAGAGAGCTCAGGTGAGAAATTGCAAACGTCCAGCAATTGCTCAGAGATGAAAAGTGCCAGCACTGAAAGCTGTTGCTAGCCAGCACCCTTCCTTGGAAGCGCTTTCACAGGCGCAGTAACACTGGGGCTTTGCGCTTCTCTAGCCACTAAACGTCACGGTCATTCTATTTCCGTCTCCTAGACACGAGCTGAGAAATTGCAAACGTCGATCAATTGCTCAGAGAGGAAAAGTGCCAGCACTGAAAGCTGTTGCTAGCCAGCACCCTTCCTTGGAAGCGCTTTTGTAGCCCTTAGAACACTGGGGCTCTGGGCTTCTCTAGCCACCTCATCTTCTGCTCATCCTCTCGCGCACTCTAAAGAGAGCTCAGGTGAGAAATTGCAAACGTCGAGCAATTGCTCAGAGATGAAAAGTGCCAGCACTGAAAGCTGTTGCTAGCCAGCACTCTTCCTTGGAAGCACTTTTGTAGGCCTAAGAACACTGGGGCTCTGGGATTCTCTAGCCACCTCATCTTCTGCTCATCCTCTCGCGCACTCTAAATGGAGCTCAGGTGAGAAATTGCAAACGTCGAGCAATTGCTCAGAGATGAAAAGTGCCAGCACTGAAAGCTGTTGCTAGCCAGCACCCTTCCTTGGAAGCGCTTTTGTAGGCCTAAGAACACTGGGGCTCTGGGCTTCTCTAGCCACCTCATCTTCTGCTCATCCTCTCGCGCACTCTAAAGACAGCTCAGGTGAGAAATTGCAAACGTCCAGCAATTGCTCAGAGATGAAAAGTGCCAGCACTGAAAGCTGTTGCTAGCCAGCACCCTTCCTTGGAAGCGCTTTCACAGGCGCAGTAACACTGGGGCTTTGCGCTTCTCTAGCCACCAAACGTCACGGTCACTATCTCTCCGTCTCGTAGACACGAGGTGAGAAATTGCAAACGTCGATCAATTGCTCAGAGATGAAAAGTGCCAGCACTGAAAGCTGTTGCTAGCCAGCACCCTTCCTTGGAAGCGCTTTTGTAGGCCTAAGAACACTGGGGCTCTGGGCTTCTCTAGCCACCTCATCTTCTGCTCATCCTCTCGCGCACTCTAAAGAGAGCTCAGGTGAGAAATTGCAAACGTCGAGCAATTGCTCAGAGATGAAAAGTGCCAGCACTGAAAGCTGTTGCTAGCCAGCACCCTTCCTTGGAAGCGCTTTTGTAGCCCTTAGAACACTGGGGCTCTGGGCTTCTCTAGCCACCTCATCTTCTGCTCATCCTCTCGCGCACTCTAAAGAGAGCTCAGGGGAGAAATTGCAAACGTCGAGCAATTGCTCAGAGATGAAAAGTGCCAGCACTGAAAGCTGTTGCTAGCCAGCACCCTTCCTTGGAAGCGCTTTTGTAGGCCTAAGAACACTGGGGCTCTGGGCTTCTCTAGCCACCTAATCTTCTGCTCATCCTCTCGCGCAGTCTAAAGAGAGCTCAGGTGAGAAATTGCAAACGTTGAGCAATTGCTCAGAGATGAAAAGTGCCAGCACTGAAAGCTGTTGCTAGCCAGCACCCTTCCTTGGAAGCGCTTTTGTAGGCCTAAGAACACTGGGGCTCTGGGCTTCTCTAGCCACCTCATCTTCTGCTCATCCTCTCGCGCACTCTAAAGAGAGCTCAGGTGAGAAATTGCAAACGTCGAGCAATTGCTCAGAGATGAAAAGTGCCAGCACTGAAAGCTGTTGCTAGCCAGCACCCTTCCTTGGAAGCGCTTTCACAGGCGCAGTAACACTGGGGCTTTGCGCTTCTCTAGCCACCAAAAGTCACGGTCCTTCTCTTTCCGTCTCCTAGACACGAGCTGAGAAACTGCAAACGTCGAGCAATTGCTCAGAGATGAAAAGTGCCAGCACTGAAAGCTGTTGCTAGCCAGCCCCCTTCCTTGGAAGCGCTTTTGTAGGCCTAAGAACACTGGGGCTCTGGGCTTCTTTAGCCACCTCATCTTCTGCTCATCCTCTCGCGCACTCTAAATGGAGCTCAGGGGAGAAATTGCAAACGTCGAGCAATTGCTCAGAGATGAAAAGTGCCAGCACTGAAAGCTGTTGCTAGCCAGCACCCTTCCTTGGAAGCGCTTTTGTAGGCCTAAGAACACTGGGGCTCTGGGCTTCTCTAGCCACCTCATCTTCTGCTCATCCTCTCGCGCACTCTAAAGAGAGCTCAGGTGAGAAATTGCAAACGTCCAGCAATTGCTCAGAGATGAAAAGTGCCAGCACTGGAAGCTGTTGCTAGCCAGCACCCTTCCTTGGAAGCGCTTTTGTAGCCCTTAGAACACTGGGGCTCTGGGCTTCTCTAGCCACCTCATCTTCTGCTCATCCTCTCGCGCACTCTAAAGAGAGCTCAGGGGAGAAATTGCAAACGTCGATCAATTGCTCAGAGATGAAAAGTGCCAGCACTGAAAGCTGTTGCTAGCCAGCACCCTTCCTTGGAAGCGCTTTCACAGGCGCAGTAACACTGGGGCTTTGCGCTTCTCTAGCCACTAAACGTCACGGTCCTTCTCTTTCCGTCTCGTAGACACGAGCTGAGAAATTGCAAACGTCGAGCAATTGCTCAGAGATGAAAAGTGCCAGCACTGGAAGCTGTTGCTAGCCAGCACCCTTCCTTGGAAGCGCTTTTGTAGGCCTAAGAACAGTGGGGCTCTGGGCTTCTCTAGCCACCTCATCTTCTGCTCATCCTCTCGCGCACTCTAAATGGAGCTCAGGTGAGAAATTGCAAACGTCGAGCAATTGCTCAGAGATGAAAAGTGCCAGCACTGAAAGCTGTTGCTAGCCAGCACCCTTCCTTGGAAGCGCTTTCACAGGCGCAGTAACACTGGGGCTTTGCGCTTCTCTAGCCACCAAACGTCACGGTCATTCTCTTTCCGTCTCGTAGACACGAGCTGAGAAATTGCAAACGTCGAGCAATTGCTCAGAGATGAAAAGTGCCAGCACTGAAAGCTGTTGCTAGCCAGCACCCTTCCTTGGAAGCGCTTTTGTAGGCCTAAGAACACTGGGGCTCTGGGCTTCTCTAGCCACCTAATCTTCTGCTCATCCTCTCGCGCACTCTAAAGAGAGCTCAGGTGAGAAATTGCAAACGTCGAGCAATTGCTCAGAGATGAAAAGTGCCAGCACTGAAAGCTGTTGCTAGCCAGCACCCTTCCTTGGAAGCGCTTTTGTAGGCCTAAGAACACTGGGGCTCTGGGCTTCTTTAGCCACCTCATCTTCTGCTCATCCTCTCGCGCACTCTAAATGGAGCTCAGGTGAGAAATTGCAAACGTCGAGCAATTGCTCAGAGATGAAAAGTGCCAGCACTGAAAGCTGTTGCTAGCCAGCACCCTTCCTTGGAAGCGCTTTTGTAGGCCTAAGAAGACTGGGGCTCTGGGCTTCTCTAGCCACCTAATCTTCTGCTCATCCTCTCGCGCACTCTAAAGAGAGCTCAGGTGAGAAATTGCAAACGTCGAGCAATTGCTCAGAGATGAAAAGTGCCAGCACTGGAAGCTGTTGCTAGCCAGCACCCTTCCTTGGAAGTGCTTTCACAGGCGCAGTAACACTGGGGCTTTGCGCTTCTCTAGCCATCAAACGTCACGGTCACTATCTCTCCGTCTCGTAGACACGAGCTGAGAAATTGCAAACGTCGATCAATTGCTCAGAGATGAAAAGTGCCAGCACTGAAAGCTGTTGCTAGCCAGCACCCTTCCTTGGAAGTGCTTTTGTAGGCCTAAGAACACTGGGGCTCTGGGCTTCTCTAGCCACCTCATCTTCTGCTCATCCTCTCGCGCACTCTAAAGAGAGCTCAGGTGAGAAATTGCAAACGTCGAGCAATTGCTCAGAGATGAAAAGTGCCAGCACTGAAAGCTGTTGCTAGCCAGCACCCTTCCTTGGAAGCGCTTTCACAGGCGCAGTAACACTGGGGCTTTGCGCTTCTCTAGCCACCAAAAGTCACGGTCCTTCTCTTTCCGTCTCCTAGACACGAGCTGAGAAACTGCAAACGTCGAGCAATTGCTCAGAGATGAAAAGTGCCAGCACTGAAAGCTGTTGCTAGCCAGCACCCTTCCTTGGAAGCGCTTTTGTAGGCCTAAGAACACTGGGGCTCTGGGCTTCTCTAGCCACCTCATCTTCTGCTCATCCTCTCGCGCACTCTAAAGAGAGCTCAGGTGAGAAATTGCAAACGTCGAGCAATTGCTCAGAGATGAAAAGTGCCAGCACTGAAAGCTGTTGCTAGCCAGCACCCTTCCTTGGAAGCGCTTTTGTAGCCCTTAGAACACTGGGGCTCTGGGCTTCTCTAGCCACCTAATCTTCTGCTCATCCTCTCGCGCACTCTAAAGAGAGCTCAGGTGAGAAATTGCAAACGTCCAGCAATTGCTCAGAGATGAAAAGTGCCAGCACTGAAAGCTGTTGCTAGCCAGCACCCTTCCTTGGAAGCGCTTTCACAGGCGCAGTAACACTGGGGCTTTGCGCTTCTCTAGCCACTAAACGTCACGGTCATTCTATTTCCGTCTCCTAGACACGAGCTGAGAAATTGCAAACGTCGATCAATTGCTCAGAGAGGAAAAGTGCCAGCACTGAAAGCTGTTGCTAGCCAGCACCCTTCCTTGGAAGCGCTTTTGTAGCCCTTAGAACACTGGGGCTCTGGGCTTCTCTAGCCACCTCATCTTCTGCTCATCCTCTCGCGCACTCTAAATGGAGCTCAGGGGAGAAATTGCAAACGTCCAGCAATTGCTCAGAGATGAAAAGTGCCAGCACTGAAAGCTGTTGCTAGCCAGCACCCTTCCTTGGAAGCGCTTTCACAGGCGCAGTAACACTGGGGCTTTGCGCTTCTCTAGCCACCAAATGTCACGGTCATTCTCTTTCCGTCTCGTAGACACGAGCTGAGAAATTGCAAACGTCCAGCAATTGCTCAGAGATGAAAAGTGCCAGCACTGGAAGCTGTTGCTAGCCAGCACCCTTCCTTGGAAGCGCTTTTGTAGGCCTAAGAACACTGGGGCTCTGGGCTTCTCTAGCCACCTCATCTTCTGCTCATCCTCTCGCGCACTCTAAATGGAGCTCAGGTGAGAAATTGCAAACGTCGAGCAATTGCTCAGAGATGAAAAGTGCCAGCACTGAAAGCTGTTGCTAGCCAGCACCCTTCCTTGGAAGCGCTTTTGTAGGCCTAAGAACACTGGGGCTCTGGGCTTCTCTAGCCACCTCATCTTCTGCTCATCCTCTCGCGCACTCTAAAGAGAGCTCAGGTGAGAAATTGCAAACGTCGAGCAATTGCTCAGAGATGAAAAGTGCCAGCACTGAAAGCTGTTGCTAGCCAGCACCCTTCCTTGGAAGCGCTTTCACAGGCGCAGTAACACTGGGGCTTTGCGCTTCTCTAGCCACCAAACGTCACGGTCACTATCTCTCCGTCTCGTAGACACGAGGTGAGAAATTGCAAACGTCGAGCAATTGCTCAGAGATGAAAAGTGCCAGCACTGAAAGCTGTTGCTAGCCAGCAGCCTTCCTTGGAAGCGCTTTTGTAGGCCTAAGAAGACTGGGGCTCTGGGCTTCTCTAGCCACCTCATCTTCTGCTCATCCTCTCGCGCACTCTAAAGAGAGCTCAGGTGAGAAATTGCAAACGTCGAGCAATTGCTCAGAGATGAAAAGTGCCAGCACTGGAAGCTGTTGCTAGCCAGCACCCTTCCTTGGAAGCGCTTTTGTAGCCCTTAGAACACTGGGGCTCTGGGCTTCTCTAGCCACCTCATCTTCTGCTCATCCTCTCGCGCACTCTAAAGAGAGCTCAGGTGAGAAATTGCAAACGTCCAGCAATTGCTCAGAGATGAAAAGTGCCAGCACTGAAAGCTGTTGCTAGCCAGCACCCTTCCTTGGAAGCGCTTTCACAGGCGCAGTAACACTGGGGCTTTGCGCTTCTCTAGCCACCAAACGTCACGGTCCTTCTCTTTCCGTCTCGTAGACACGAGCTGAGAAATTTCAAACGTCGAGCAATTGCTCAGAGATGAAAAGTGCCAGCACTGAAAGCTGTTGCTAGCCAGCACCCTTCCTTGGAAGCGCTTTTGTAGGCCTAAGAACACTGGGGCTCTGGGCTTCTCTAGCCACCTAATCTTCTGCTCATCCTCTCGCGCACTCTAAAGAGAGCTCAGGTGAGAAATTGCAAACGTCGAGCAATTGCTCAGAGATGAAAAGTGCCAGCACTGAAAGCTGTTGCTAGCCAGCACCCTTCCTTGGAAGCGCTTTTGTAGGCCTAAGAACACTGGGGCTCTGGGCTTCTCTAGCCACCTCATCTTCTGCTCATCCTCTCGCGCACTCTAAAGAGAGCTCAGGGGAGAAATTGCAAACGTCGAGCAATTGCTCAGAGATGAAAAGTGCCAGCACTGAAAGCTGTTGCTAGCCAGCACCCTTCCTTGGAAGCGCTTTCACAGGCGCAGTAACACTGGGGGTTTGTGCTTCTCTACCCACCAAACGTCACGGTCACTATCTCTCCGTCTCGTAGACACGAGCTGAGAAATTGCAAACGTCGATCAATTGCTCAGAGAGGAAAAGTGCCAGCACTGAAAGCTGTTGCTAGCCAGCACCCTTCCTTGGAAGCGCTTTTGTAGGCCTAAGAACACTGGGGCTCTGGGCTTCTCTAGCCACCTAATCTTCTGCTCATCCTCTCGCGCACTCTAAAGAGAGCTCAGGTGAGAAATTGCAAACGTCCAGCAATTGCTCAGAGATGAAAAGTGCCAGCACTGAAAGCTGTTGCTAGCCAGCACCCTTCCTTGGAAGCGCTTTCACAGGCGCAGTAACACTGGGGCTTTGCGCTTCTCTACCCACCAAAAGTCACGGTCATTCTCTTTCCGTCTCCTAGACACGAGCTGAGAAATTGCAAACGTCGAGCAATTGCTCAGAGATGAAAAGTGCCAGCACTGAAAGCTGTTGCTAGCCAGCACCCTTCCTTGGAAGCGCTTTTGTAGGCCTAAGAACACTGGGGCTCTGGGCTTCTCTAGCCACCTCATCTTCTGCTCATCCTCTCGCGCACTCTAAAGAGAGCTCAGGTGAGAAATTGCAAACGTCCAGCAATTGCTCAGAGATGAAAAGTGCCAGCACTGAAAGCTGTTGCTAGCCAGCACCCTTCCTTGGAAGCGCTTTTTTAGCCCTTAGAACACTGGGGCTCTGGGCTTCTCTAGCCACCTCATCTTCTGCTCATCCTCTCGCGCACTCTAAAGAGAGCTCAGGTGAGAAATTGCAAACGTCCAGCAATTGCTCAGAGATGAAAAGTGCCAGCACTGAAAGCTGTTGCTAGCCAGCACCCTTCCTTGGAAGCGCTTTCACAGGCGCAGTAACACTGGGGCTTTGTGCTTCTCTAGCCACTAAATGTCACGGTCATTCTCTTTCCGTCTCCTAGACACGAGCTGAGAAATTGCAAACGTCGAGCAATTGCTCAGAGATGAAAAGTGCCAGCACTGAAAGCTGTTGCTAGCCAGCACCCTTCCTTGGAAGCGCTTTTGTAGGCCTAAGAACACTGGGGCTCTGGGCTTCTTTAGCCACCTCATCTTCTGCTCATCCTCTCGCGCACTCTAAATGGAGCTCAGGGGAGAAATTGCAAACGTCGAGCAATTGCTCAGAGATGAAAAGTGCCAGCACTGAAAGCTGTTGCTAGCCAGCACCCTTCCTTGGAAGCGCTTTTGTAGGCCTAAGAACACTGGGGCTCTGGGCTTCTCTAGCCACCTCATCTTCTGCTCATCCTCTCGCGCACTCTAAAGAGAGCTCAGGTGAGAAATTGCAAACGTAGAGCAATTGCTCAGAGATGAAAAGTGCCAGCACTGAAAGCTGTTGCTAGCCAGCACCCTTCCTTGGAAGCGCTTTTGTAGGCCTAAGAAGACTGGGGCTCTGGGCTTCTCTAGCCACCTAATCTTCTGCTCATCCTCTCGCGCACTCTAAAGAGAGCTCAGGGGAGAAATTGCAAACGTCGAGCAATTGCTCAGAGATGAAAAGTGCCACCACTGAAAGCTGTTGCTAGCCAGCACCCTTCCTTGGAAGCGCTTTCACAGGCGCAGTAACACTGGGGCTTTGCGCTTCTCTAGCCACCAAACGTCACGGTCTTTCTCTTTCCGTCTCCTAGACACGAGCTGAGAAATTGCAAACGTCCAGCAATTGCTCAGAGATGAAAAGTGCCAGCACTGGAAGCTGTTGCTAGCCAGCACCCTTCCTTGGAAGCGCTTTTGTAGGCCTAAGAACACTGGGGCTCTGGGCTTCTCTAGCCACCTCATCTTCTGCTCATCCTCTCGCGCACTCTAAATGGAGCTCAGCGGAGAAATTGCAAACGTCGAGCAATTGCTCAGAGATGAAAAGTGCCAGCACTGAAAGCTGTTGCTAGCCAGCACCCTTCCTTGGAAGCGCTTTTGTAGGCCTAAGAACACTGGGGCTCTGGGCTTCTCTAGCCACCTCATCTTCTGCTCATCCTCTCGCGCACTCTAAAGAGAGCTCAGGGGAGAAATTGCAAACGTCGAGCAATTGCTCAGAGATGAAAAGTGCCAGCACTGAAAGCTGTTGCTAGCCAGCACCCTTCCTTGAAAGCGCTTTCACAGGCGCTGTAACACTGGGGCTTTGTGCTTCTCTAGCCACCAAACGTCACGGTCACTATCTCTCCGTCTCGTAGACACGAGCTGAGAAATTGCAAACGTCGATCAATTGCTCAGAGATGAAAAGTGCCAGCACTGAAAGCTGTTGCTAGCCAGCACCCTTCCTTGGAAGCGCTTTTGTAGGCCTAAGAACACTGGGGCTCTGGGCTTCTCTAGCCACCTAATCTTCTGCTCATCCTCTCGCGCACTCTAAAGAGAGCTCAGGTGAGAAATTGCAAACGTCCAGCAATTGCTCAGAGATGAAAAGTGCCAGCACTGAAAGCTGTTGCTAGCCAGCACCCTTCCTTGGAAGCGCTTTTGTAGGCCTAAGAACACTGGGGCTCTGGGCTTCTCTAGCCACCTCATCTTCTGCTCATCCTCTCGCGCACTCTAAAGAGAGCTCAGGTGAGAAATTGCAAACGTCCAGCAATTGCTCAGAGATGAAAAGTGCCAACACTGAAAGCTGTTGCTAGCCAGCACCCTTCCTTGGAAGCGCTTTCACAGGCGCAGCAACACTGGGGCTTTGCACTTCTCTAGCCACCAAACGTCACGGTCATTCTCTTTCCGTCTCGTAGACACGAGCTGAGAAATTGCAAACGTCGAGCAATTGCTCAGAGATGAAAAGTGCCAGCACTGAAAGCTGTTGCTAGCCAGCACCCTTCCTTGGAAGCGCTTTTGTAGGCCTAAGAACACTGGGGCTCTGGGCTTCTCTAGCCACCTCATCTTCTGCTCATCCTCTCGCGCACTCTAAAGAGAGCTCAGGTGAGAAATTGCAAACGTCGAGCAATTGCTCGGAGGTGAAAAGTGCCAGCACTGAAAGCTGTTGCTAGCCAGCACCCTTCCTTGGAAGCGCTTTTGTAGGCCTAAGAACACTGGGGCTCTGGGCTTCTCTAGCCACCTCATCTTCTGCTCATCCTCTCGCGCACTATAAAGAGAGCTCAGGTGAGAAATTGCAAACGTCCAGCAATTGCTCAGAGATGAAAAGTGCCAGCACTGAAAGCTGTTGCTAGCCAGCACCCTTCCTTGGAAGCGCTTTTGTAGCCCTTAGAACACTGGGGCTCTGGGCTTCTCTAGCCACCTCATCTTCTGCTCATCCTCTCGCGCACTCTAAAGAGAGCTCAGGTGAGAAATTGCAAACGTCGAGCAATTGCTCAGAGAGGAAAAGTGCCAGCACTGAAAGCTGTTGCTAGCCAGCACCCTTCCTTGGAAGCGCTTTCACAGGCGCAGTAACACTGGGGCTTTGCGCTTCTCTAGCCACCAAACGTCACGGTCTTTCTCTTTCCGTCTCGTAGACACGAGCTGAGAAATTGCAAACGTCCAGCAATTGCTCAGAGATGAAAAGTGCCAGCACTGAAAGCTCTTGCTAGCCAGCACCCTTCCTTGGAAGCGCTTTTGTAGGCCTAAGAACACTGGGGCTCTGGGCTTCTTTAGCCACCTCATCTTCTGCTCATCCTCTCGCGCACTCTAAATGGAGCTCAGGTGAGAAATTGCAAACGTCGAGCAATTGCTCGGAGGTGAAAAGTGCCAGCACTGAAAGCTGTTGCTAGCCAGCACCCTTCCTTGGAAGCGCTTTTGTAGGCCTAAGAACACTGGGGCTCTGGGCTTCTCTAGCCACCTCATCTTCTGCTCATCCTCTCGCGCACTCTAAAGAGAGCTCAGGTGAGAAATTGCAAACGTCCAGCAATTGCTCAGAGATGAAAAGTGCCAGCACTGAAAGCTCTTGCTAGCCAGCACCCTTCCTTGGAAGCGCTTTCACAGGCGCAGTAACACTGGGGCTTTGCGCTTCTCTACCCACCAAACGTCACGGTCCTTCTCTTTCCGTCTCCTAGACACGAGCTGAGAAATTGCAAACGTCGAGCAATTGCTCAGAGATGAAAAGTGCCAGCACTGAAAGCTGTTGCTAGCCAGCACCCTTCCTTGGAAGCGCTTTTGTAGGCCTAAGAACACTGGGGCTCTGGGCTTCTCTAGCCACCTCATCTTCTGCTCATCCTCTCGCGCACTCTGAAGAGAGCTCAGGTGAGAAATTGCAAATGTCCAGCAATTGCTCAGAGATGAAAAGTGCCAGCACTGAAAGCTGTTGCTAGCCAGCACCCTTCCTTGGAAGCGCTTTCACAGGCGCAGCAACACTGGGGCTTTGCGCTTCTCTAGCCACCAAACGTCACGGTCATTCTCTTTCCGTCTCGTAGACACGAGCTGAGAAATTGCAAACGTCGAGCAATTGCTCAGAGATGAAAAGCGCCAGCACTGGAAGCTGTTGCTAGCCAGCACCCTTCCTTGGAAGTGCTTTTGTAGGCCTAAGAACACTGGGGCTCTGGGCTTCTCTAGCCACCTAATCTTCTGCTCATCCTCTCGCGCACTCTAAAGAGAGCTCAGGTGAGAAATTGCAAACGTCGAGCAATTGCTCAGAGAGGAAAAGTGCCAGCACTGAAAGCTGTTGCTAGCCAGCACCCTTCCTTGGAAGCGCTTTCACAGGCGCAGTAACACTGGGGCTTTGCGCTTCTCTAGCCACCAAACGTCACGGTCATTCTCTTTCCGTCTCCTAGACACGAGCTGAGAAATTGCAAACGTCCAGCAATTGCTCAGAGATGAAAAGTGCCAGCACTGAAAGCTGTTGCTAGCCAGCACCCTTCCTTGGAAGCGCTTTTGTAGGCCTAAGAACACTGGGGCTCTGGGCTTCTCTAGCCACCTCATCTTCTGCTCATCCTCTCGCGCACTCTAAAGAGAGCTCAGGTGAGAAATTGCAAACGTCGAGCAATTGCTCAGAGATGAAAAGTGCCAGCACTGAAAGCTGTTGCTAGCCAGCACCCTTCCTTGGAAGCGCTTTTGTAGGCCTAAGAACACGGGGGCTCTGGGCTTCTCTAGCCACCTCATCTTCTGCTCATCCTCTCGCGCACTCTAAAGAGAGCTCAGGTGAGAAATTGCAAACGTCGACCAATTGCTCAGAGATGAAAAGTGCCAGCACTGAAAGCTGTTGCTAGCCAGCACCCTTCCTTGGAAGCTCTTTCACAGGCGCAGCAACACTGGGGCTTTGCGCTTCTCTACCCACCAAACGTCACGGTCCTTCTCTTTCCGTCTCGTAGACACGAGCTGAGAAATTGCAAACGTCGAGCAATTGCTCAGAGATGAAAAGTGCCAGCACTGAAAGCTGTTGCTAGCCAGCACCCTTCCTTGGAAGCGCTTTTGTAGGCCTAAGAACACTGGGGCTCTGGGCTTCTCTAGCCACCTCATCTTCTGCTCATCCTCTCGCGCACTCTAAAGAGAGCTCAGGTGAGAAATTGCAAATGTCCAGCAATTGCTCAGAGATGAAAAGTGCCAACACTGAAAGCTGTTGCTAGCCAGCACCCTTCCTTGGAAGCGCTTTCACAGGCGCAGCAACACTGGGGCTTTGCACTTCTCTAGCCACCAAACGTCACGGTCATTCTCTTTCCGTCTCGTAGACACGAGCTGAGAAATTGCAAACGTCGAGCAATTGCTCAGAGATGAAAAGTGCCAGCACTGAAAGCTGTTGCTAGCCAGCACCCTTCCTTGGAAGCGCTTTTGTAGGCCTAAGAACACTGGGGCTCTGGGCTTCTCTAGCCACCTAATCTTCTGCTCATCCTCTCGCGCACTCTAAAGAGAGCTCAGGTGAGAAATTGCAAACGTCGAGCAATTGCTCAGAGATGAAAAGTGCCAGCACTGAAAGCTGTTGCTAGCCAGCACCCTTCCTTGGAAGCGCTTTCACAGGCGCAGTAACACTGGGGCTTTGCGCTTCTCTAGCCACCAAACGTCACGGTCTTTCTCTTTCCGTCTCGTAGACACGAGCTGAGAAATTGCAAACGTCCAGCAATTGCTCAGAGATGAAAAGTGCCAGCACTGAAAGCTGTTGCTAGCCAGCACCCTTCCTTGGAAGCGCTTTTGTAGGCCTAAGAACACTGGGGCTCTGGGCTTCTTTAGCCACCTCATCTTCTGCTCATCCTCTCACGCACTCTAAATGGAGCTCAGGTGAGAAATTGCAAACGTCGAGCAATTGCTCGGAGGTGAAAAGTGCCAGCACTGAAAGCTGTTGCTAGCCAGCACCCTTCCTTGGAAGCGCTTTTGTAGGCCTAAGAACACTGGGGCTCTGGGCTTCTCTAGCCACCTCATCTTCTGCTCATCCTCTCGCGCAGTCTAAAGAGAGCTCAGGTGAGAAATTGCAAACGTCCAGCAATTGCTCAGAGATGAAAAGTGCCAGCACTGAAAGCTGTTGCTAGCCAGCACCCTTCCTTGGAAGCGCTTTTGTAGGCCTAAGAACACTGGGGCTCTGGGCTTCTCTAGGCACCTCATCTTGTGCTCATCCTCTCGCGCACTCTAAAGAGAGCTCAGGTGAGAAATTGCAAATGTCCAGCAATTGCTCAGAGATGAAAAGTGCCAACACTGAAAGCTGTTGCTAGCCAGCACCCTTCCTTGGAAGCGCTTTCACAGGCGCAGCAACACTGGGGCTTTGCACTTCTCTACCCACCAAACATCACGGTCATTCTCTTTCCGTCTCGTAGACACGAGCTGAGAAATTGCAAACGTCGAGCAATTGCTCAGAGATGAAAAGCGCCAGCACTGAAAGCTGTTGCTAGCCAGCACCCTTCCTTGGAAGCGCTTTTGTAGGCCTAAGAACACTGGGGCTCTGGGCTTCTCTAGCCACCTCATCTTCTGCTCATCCTCTCGCGCACTCTAAAGAGAGCTCAGGTGAGAAATTGCAAACGTCGAGCAATTGCTCAGAGAGGAAAAGTGCCAGCACTGAAAGCTGTTGCTAGCCAGCACCCTTCCTTGGAAGCGCTTTCACAGGCGCAGTAACACTGGGGCTTTGCGCTTCTCTAGCCACCAAACGTCACGGTCTTTCTCTTTCCGTCTCGTAGACACGAGCTGAGAAATTGCAAACGTCCAGCAATTGCTCAGAGATGAAAAGTGCCAGCACTGAAAGCTGTTGCTAGCCAGCACCCTTCCTTGGAAGCGCTTTTGTAGGCCTAAGAACACTGGGGCTCTGGGCTTCTTTAGCCACCTCATCTTCTGCTCATCCTCTCGCGCACTCTAAATGGAGCTCAGGTGAGAAATTGCAAACGTCGAGCAATTGCTCGGAGGTGAAAAGTGCCAGCACTGAAAGCTGTTGCTAGCCAGCACCCTTCCTTGGAAGCGCTTTTGTAGGCCTAAGAACACTGGGGCTCTGGGCTTCTCTAGCCACCTAATCTTCTGCTCATCCTCTCGCGCACTCTAAAGAGAGCTCAGGGGAGAAATTGCAAACGTCCAGCAATTGCTCAGAGATGAAAAGTGCCAGCACTGAAAGCTCTTGCTAGCCAGCACCCTTCCTTGGAAGCGCTTTCACAGGCGCAGTAACACTGGGGCTTTGTGCTTCTCTAGCCACCAAACGTCACGGTCATTCTCTTTCCGTCTCGTAGACACGAGCTGAGAAATTGCAAACGTCGAGCAATTGCTCAGAGATGAAAAGTGCCAGCACTGAAAGCTGTTGCTAGCCAGCACCCTTCCTTGGAAGTGCTTTTGTAGGCCTAAGAACACTGGGGCTCTGGGCTTCTCTAGCCACCTAATCTTGTGCTCATCCTCTCGCGCACTCTAAAGAGAGCTCAGGTGAGAAATTGCAAACGTCAAGCAATTGCTCAGAGATGAAAAGTGCCAGCACTGAAAGCTGTTGCTAGCCAGCACCCTTCCTTGGAAGCGCTTTTGTAGGCCTAAGAAGACTGGGGCTCTGGGCTTCTCTAGCCACCTAATCTTCTGCTCATCCTCTCGCGCACTCTAAAAAGAGCTCAGGTGAGAAATTGCAAACGTCCAGCAATTGCTCAGAGATGAAAAGTGCCAGCACTGAAAGCTCTTGCTAGCCAGCACCCTTCCTTGGAAGCGCTTTCACAGGCGCAGTAACACTGGGGCTTTGCACTTCTCTAGCCACCAAACGTCACGGTCACTATCTCTCCGTCTCGTAGACACGAGCTGAGAAATTGCAAACGTCGAGCAATTGCTCAGAGAGGAAAAGTGCCAGCACTGAAAGCTGTTGCTAGCCAGCACCCTTCCTTGGAAGCGCTTTTGTAGGCCTAAAAACACTGGGGCTCTGGGCTTCTCTAGCCACCTCATCTTCTGCTCATCCTCTCGCGCACTCTAAAGAGAGCTCAGGTGAGAAATTGCAAACGTCCAGCAATTGCTCAGAGATGAAAAGTGCCAGCACTGAAAGCTGTTGCTAGCCAGCACCCTTCCTTGGAAGCGCTTTCACAGGCGCAGTAACACTGGGGCTTTGCGCTTCTCTAGCCACCAAACGTCACAGTCCTTCTCTTTCCGTCTCGTAGACATGAGCTGAGAAATTGCAAACGTCGAGCAATTGCTCAGAGATGAAAAGTGCCAGCACTGAAAGCTGTTGCTAGCCAGCACCCTTCCTTGGAAGCGCTTTTGTAGCCCTTAGAACACTGGGGCTCTGGGCTTCTCTAGCCACCTAATCTTCTGCTCATCCTCTCGTGCACTCTAAAGAGAGCTCAGGTGAGAAATTGCAAACGTCCAGCAATTGCTCAGAGATGAAAAGTGCCAGCACTGAAAGCTGTTGCTAGCCAGCACCCTTCCTTGGAAGCGCTTTTGTAGGCCTAAGAACACTGGGGCTCTGGGCTTCTCTAGCCACCTCATCTTCTGCTCATCCTCTCGCGCACTCTAAAGAGAGCTCAGGTGAGAAATTGCAAACGTCCAGCAATTGCTCAGAGATGAAAAGTGCCAGCACTGAAAGCTCTTGCTAGCCAGCACCCTTCCTTGGAAGCGCTTTCACAGGCGCAGTAACACTGGGGCTTTGCGCTTCTCTAGCCACCAAACGTCACGGTCATTCTCTTTCCGTCTCGTAGACACGAGCTGAGAAATTGCAAACGTCGAGCAATTGCTCAGAGATGAAAAGTGCCAGCACTGAAAGCTGTTGCTAGCCAGCACCCTTCCTTGGAAGCGCTTTTGTAGCCCTTAGAACACTGGGGCTCTGGGCTTCTTTAGCCACCTCATCTTCTGCTCATCCTCTCGCGCACTCTAAATGGAGCTCAGGGGAGAAATTGCAAACGTCGAGCAATTGCTCAGAGATGAAAAGTGCCAGCACTGAAAGCTCTTGCTAGCCAGCACCCTTCCTTGGAAGCGCTTTTGTAGGCCTAAGAACACTGGGGCTCTGGGCTTCTCTAGCCACCTCATCTTCTGCTCATCCTCTCGCGCACTCTAAAGAGAGCTCAGGTGAGAAATTGCAAACGTCGAGCAATTGCTCAGAGATGAAAAGTGCCAGCACTGAAAGCTGTTGCTAGCCAGCACCCTTCCTTGGAAGCGCTTTTGTAGCCCTTAGAACACTGGGGCTCTGGGCTTCTCTAGCCACCTAATCTTCTGCTCATCCTCTCGCGCACTCTAAAGAGAGCTCAGGTGAGAAATTGCAAACGTCCAGCAATTGCTCAGAGATGAAAAGTGCCAACACTGAAAGCTGTTGCTAGCCAGCACCCTTCCTTGGAAGCGCTTTCACAGGCGCAGTAACACTGGGGCTTTGCGCTTCTCTAGCCACCAAACGTCACGGTCTTTCTCTTTCCGTCTCCTAGACACGAGCTGAGAAATTGCAAACGTCCAGCAATTGCTCAGAGATGAAAAGTGCCAGCACTGGAAGCTGTTGCTAGCCAGCACCCTTCCTTGGAAGCGCTTTTTTAGGCCTAAGAACAGTGGGGCTCTGGGCTTCTCTAGCCACCTAATCTTCTGCTCATCCTCTCGCGCAGTCTAAAGAGAGCTCAGGTGAGAAATTGCAAACGTCCAGCAATTGCTCAGAGATGAAAAGTGCCAGCACTGAAAGCTGTTGCTAGCCAGCACCCTTCCTTGGAAGCGCTTTTGTAGGCCTAAGAACACTGGGGCTCTGGGCTTCTCTAGGCACCTCATCTTGTGCTCATCCTCTCGCGCACTCTAAAGAGAGCTCAGGTGAGAAATTGCAAATGTCCAGCAATTGCTCAGAGATGAAAAGTGCCAACACTGAAAGCTGTTGCTAGCCAGCACCCTTCCTTGGAAGCGCTTTCACAGGCGCAGCAACACTGGGGCTTTGCACTTCTCTACCCACCAAACGTCACGGTCATTCTCTTTCCGTCTCGTAGACACGAGCTGAGAAATTGCAAACGTCGAGCAATTGCTCAGAGATGAAAAGCGCCAGCACTGAAAGCTGTTGCTAGCCAGCACCCTTCCTTGGAAGCGCTTTTGTAGGCCTAAGAACACTGGGGCTCTGGGCTTCTCTAGCCACCTCATCTTCTGCTCATCCTCTCGCGCACTCTAAAGAGAGCTCAGGTGAGAAATTGCAAACGTCGAGCAATTGCTCAGAGAGGAAAAGTGCCAGCACTGAAAGCTGTTGCTAGCCAGCACCCTTCCTTGGAAGCGCTTTCACAGGCGCAGAAACACTGGGGCTTTGCGCTTCTCTAGCCACCAAACGTCACGGTCTTTCTCTTTCCGTCTCGTAGACACGAGCTGAGAAATTGCAAACGTCCAGCAATTGCTCAGAGATGAAAAGTGCCAGCACTGAAAGCTGTTGCTAGCCAGCACCCTTCCTTGGAAGCGCTTTTGTAGGCCTAAGAACACTGGGGCTCTGGGCTTCTTTAGCCACCTCATCTTCTGCTCATCCTCTCGCGCACTCTAAATGGAGCTCAGGTGAGAAATTGCAAACGTCGAGCAATTGCTCGGAGGTGAAAAGTGCCAGCACTGAAAGCTGTTGCTAGCCAGCACCCTTCCTTGGAAGCGCTTTTGTAGGCCTAAGAACACTGGGGCTCTGGGCTTCTCTAGCCACCTAATCTTCTGCTCATCCTCTCGCGCACTCTAAAGAGAGCTCAGGGGAGAAATTGCAAACGTCCAGCAATTGCTCAGAGATGAAAAGTGCCAGCACTGAAAGCTGTTGCTAGCCAGCACCCTTCCTTGGAAGCGCTTTCACAGGCGCAGTAACACTGGGGCTTTGTGCTTCTCTAGCCACCAAACGTCACGGTCATTCTCTTTCCGTCTCGTAGACACGAGCTGAGAAATTGCAAACGTCGAGCAATTGCTCAGAGATGAAAAGTGCCAGCACTGAAAGCTGTTGCTAGCCAGCACCCTTCCTTGGAAGTGCTTTTGTAGGCCTAAGAACACTGGGGCTCTGGGCTTCTTTAGCCACCTCATCTTCTGCTCATCCTCTCGCGCACTCTGAAGAGAGCTCAGGTGAGAAATTGCAAACGTCAAGCAATTGCTCAGAGATGAAAAGTGCCAGCACTGAAAGCTGTTGCTAGCCAGCACCCTTCCTTGGAAGCGCTTTTGTAGGCCTAAGAAGACTGGGGCTCTGGGCTTCTCTAGCCACCTAATCTTCTGCTCATCCTCTCGCGCACTCTAAAAAGAGCTCAGGTGAGAAATTGCAAACGTCCAGCAATTGCTCAGAGATGAAAAGTGCCAGCACTGAAAGCTCTTGCTAGCCAGCACCCTTCCTTGGAAGCGCTTTCACAGGCGCAGTAACACTGGGGCTTTGCGCTTCTCTAGCCACCAAACGTCACGGTCACTATCTCTCCGTCTCGTAGACACGAGCTGAGAAATTGCAAACGTCGAGCAATTGCTCAGAGAGGAAAAGTGCCAGCACTGAAAGCTGTTGCTAGCCAGCACCCTTCCTTGGAAGCGCTTTTGTAGGCCTAAAAACACTGGGGCTCTGGGCTTCTCTAGCCACCTCATCTTCTGCTCATCCTCTCGCGCACTCTAAAGAGAGCTCAGGTGAGAAATTGCAAATGTCCAGCAATTGCTCAGAGATGAAAAGTGCCAGCACTGAAAGCTGTTGCTAGCCAGCACCCTTCCTTGGAAGCGCTTTCACAGGCGCAGTAACACTGGGGCTTTGCGCTTCTCTAGCCACCAAACGTCACAGTCCTTCTCTTTCCGTCTCGTAGACATGAGCTGAGAAATTGCAAACGTCGAGCAATTGCTCAGAGATGAAAAGTGCCAGCACTGAAAGCTGTTGCTAGCCAGCACCCTTCCTTGGAAGCGCTTTTGTAGCCCTTAGAACACTGGGGCTCTGGGCTTCTCTAGCCACCTAATCTTCTGCTCATCCTCTCGTGCACTCTAAAGAGAGCTCAGGTGAGAAATTGCAAACGTCGAGCAATTGCTCAGAGATGAAAAGTGCCAGCACTGAAAGCTGTTGCTAGCCAGCACCCTTCCTTGGAAGCGCTTTTGTAGGCCTAAGAACACTGGGGCTCTGGGCTTCTCTAGCCACCTCATCTTCTGCTCATCCTCTCGCGCACTCTAAAGAGAGCTCAGGTGAGAAATTGCAAACGTCCAGCAATTGCTCAGAGATGAAAAGTGCCAGCACTGAAAGCTGTTGCTAGCCAGCACCCTTCCTTGGAAGCGCTTTCACAGGCGCAGTAACACTGGGGCTTTGCGCTTCTCTAGCCACCAAACGTCACGGTCATTCTCTTTCCGTCTCCTAGACACGAGCTGAGAAATTGCAAACGTCGAGCAATTGCTCAGAGATGAAAAGTGCCAGCACTGAAAGCTGTTGCTAGCCAGCACCCTTCCTTGGAAGCGCTTTTGTAGCCCTTAGAACACTGGGGCTCTGGGCTTCTTTAGCCACCTCATCTTCTGCTCATCCTCTCGCGCACTCTAAATGGAGCTCAGGGGAGAAATTGCAAACGTCGAGCAATTGCTCCGAGATGAAAAGTGCCAGCACTGAAAGCTGTTGCTAGCCAGCACCCTTCCTTGGAAGCGCTTTTGTAGGCCTAAGAACACTGGGGCTCTGGGCTTCTCTAGCCACCTCATCTTCTGCTCATCCTCTCGCGCACTCTAAAGAGAGCTCAGGTGAGAAATTGCAAACGTCGAGCAATTGCTCAGTGATGAAAAGTGCCAGCACTGAAAGCTGTTGCTAGCCAGCACCCTTCCTTGGAAGCGCTTTTGTAGCCCTTAGAACACTGGGGCTCTGGGCTTCTCTAGCCACCTAATCTTCTGCTCATCCTCTCGCGCACTCTAAAGAGAGCTCAGGTGAGAAATTGCAAACGTCCAGCAATTGCTCAGAGATGAAAAGTGCCAACACTGAAAGCTGTTGCTAGCCAGCACCCTTCCTTGGAAGCGCTTTCACAGGCGCAGTAACACTGGGGCTTTGCGCTTCTCTAGCCACCAAACGTCACGGTCTTTCTCTTTCCGTCTCCTAGACACGAGCTGAGAAATTGCAAACGTCCAGCAATTGCTCAGAGATGAAAAGTGCCAGCACTGGAAGCTGTTGCTAGCCAGCACCCTTCCTTGGAAGCGCTTTTGTAGGCCTAAGAACAGTGGGGCTCTGGGCTTCTCTAGCCACCTAATCTTCTGCTCATCCTCTCGCGCACTCTAAATGGAGCTCAGCGGAGAAATTGCAAACGTCGAGCAATTGCTCAGAGATGAAAAGTGCCAGCACTGAAAGCTGTTGCTAGCCAGCACCCTTCCTTGGAAGCGCTTTTGTAGGCCTAAGAACACTGGGGCTCTGGGCTTCTCTAGCCACCTCATCTTCTGCTCATCCTCTCGCGCACTCTAAAGAGAGCTCAGGTGAGAAATTGCAAACGTCGAGCAATTGCTCAGAGATGAAAAGTGCCAGCACTGAAAGCTGTTGCTAGCCAGCACCCTTCCTTGGAAGCGCTTTCACAGGCGCAGTAACACTGGGGCTTTGTGCTTCTCTAGCCACCAAACGTCACGGTCACTATCTCTCCGTCTCGTAGACACGAGCTGAGAAATTGCAAACGTCGATCAATTGCTCAGAGATGAAAAGTGCCAGCACTGAAAGCTCTTGCTAGCCAGCACCCTTCCTTGGAAGCGCTTTTGTAGGCCTAAGAACACTGGGGCTCTGGGCTTCTCTAGCCACCTCATCTTCTGCTCATCCTCTCGCGCACTCTAAAGAGAGCTCAGGTGAGAAATTGCAAACGTCGAGCAATTGCTCAGAGATGAAAAGTGCCAGCACTGAAAGCTCTTGCTAGCCAGCACCCTTCCTTGGAAGCGCTTTTGTAGGCCTAAGAACACTGGGGCTCTGGGCTTCTCTAGCCACCTCATCTTCTGCTCATCCTCTCGCGCACTCTAAAGAGAGCTCAGGTGAGAAATTGCAAACGTCGACCAATTGCTCAGAGATGAAAAGTGCCAGCACTGAAAGCTGTTGCTAGCCAGCACCCTTCCTTGGAAGCGCTTTCACAGGCGCAGCAACACTGGGGCTTTGCGCTTCTCTACCCACCAAACGTCACGGTCCTTCTCTTTCCGTCTCCTAGACACGAGCTGAGAAATTGCAAACGTCGAGCAATTGCTCAGAGATGAAAAGTGCCAGCACTGAAAGCTGTTGCTAGCCAGCACCCTTCCTTGGAAGCGCTTTTGTAGGCCTAAGAACACTGGGGCTCTGGGCTTCTCTAGCCACCTCATCTTCTGCTCATCCTCTCGCGCACTCTAAAGAGAGCTCAGGTGAGAAATTGCAAATGTCCAGCAATTGCTCAGAGATGAAAAGTGCCAACACTGAAAGTTGTTGCTAGCCAGCACCCTTCCTTGGAAGCGCTTTCACAGGCGCAGCAACACTGGGGCTTTGCACTTCTCTAGCCACCAAACGTCACGGTCATTCTCTTTCCGTCTCGTAGACACGAGCTGAGAAATTGCAAACGTCGAGCAATTGCTCAGAGATGAAAAGTGCCAGCACTGAAAGCTGTTGCTAGCCAGCACCCTTCCTTGGAAGCGCTTTTGTAGGCCTAAGAACAGTGGGGCTCTGGGCTTCTCTAGCCACCTAATCTTCTGCTCATCCTCTCGCGCACTCTAAAGAGAGCTCAGGTGAGAAATTGCAAACGTCGAGCAATTGCTCAGAGAGGAAAAGTGCCAGCACTGAAAGCTGTTGCTAGCCAGCACCCTTCCTTGGAAGCGCTTTCACAGGCGCAGTAACACTGGGGCTTTGCGCTTCTCTAGCCACCAAACGTCACGGTCTTTCTCTTTCCGTCTCGTAGACACGAGCTGAGAAATTGCAAATGTCGAGCAATTGCTCAGAGATGAAAAGTGCCAGCACTGAAAGCTGTTGCTAGCCAGCACCCTTCCTTGGAAGCGCTTTTGTAGGCCTAAGAACACTGGGGCTCTGGGCTTCTTTAGCCACCTCATCTTCTGCTCATCCTCTCGCGCACTCTAAATGGAGCTCAGGTGAGAAATTGCAAACGTCGAGCAATTGCTTGGAGGTGAAAAGTGCCAGCACTAAAAGCTGTTGCTAGCCAGCACCCTTCCTTGGAAGCGCTTTTGTAGGCCTAAGCACACTGGGGCTCTGGGCTTCTCTAGCCACCTCATCTTCTGCTCATCCTCTCGCGCACTCTAAAGAGAGCTCAGGTGAGAAATTGCAAACGTCGAGCAATTGCTCAGAGATGAAAAGTGCCAGCACTGAAAGCTGTTGCTAGCCAGCACCCTTCCTTGGAAGCGCTTTCACAGGCGCAGTAACACTGGGGCTTTGCGCTTCTCTAGCCACCAAACGTCACGGTCCTTCTCTTTCCGTCTCGTAGACACGAGCTGAGAAATTGCAAACGTCGAGCAATTGCTCAGAGATGAAAAGTGCCAGCACTGGAAGCTGTTGCTAGCCAGCACCCTTCCTTGGAAGCGCTTTTGTAGGCCTAAGAACACTGGGGCTCTGGGCTTCTCTAGCCACCTCATCTTCTGCTCATCCTCTCGCGCACTCTAAAGAGAGCTCAGGTGAGAAATTGCAAACGTCGAGCAATTGCTCAGAGATGAAAAGTGCCAGCACTGGAAGCTGTTGCTAGCCAGCACCCTTCCTTGGAAGCGCTTTTGTAGGCCTAAGAACACTGGGGCTCTGGGCTTCTCTAGCCACCTAATCTTCTGCTCATCCTCTCGCGCACTCTAAATGGAGCTCAGCGGAGAAATTGCAAACGTCGAGCAATTGCTCAGAGATGAAAAGTGCCAGCACTGAAAGCTGTTGCTAGCCAGCACCCTTCCTTGGAAGCGCTTTTGTAGGCCTAAGAACACTGGGGCTCTGGGCTTCTCTAGCCACCTCATCTTCTGCTCATCCTCTCGCGCACTCTAAAGAGAGCTCAGGTGAGAAATTGCAAACGTCGAGCAATTGCTCAGAGATGAAAAGTGCCAGCACTGAAAGCTGTTGCTAGCCAGCACCCTTCCTTGGAAGCGCTTTCACAGGCGCAGTAACACTGGGGCTTTGTGCTTCTCTAGCCACCAAACGTCACGGTCACTATCTCTCCGTCTCGTAGACACGAGCTGAGAAATTGCAAACGTCGATCAATTGCTCAGAGATGAAAAGTGCCAGCACTGAAAGCTCTTGCTAGCCAGCACCCTTCCTTGGAAGCGCTTTTGTAGGCCTAAGAACACTGGGGCTCTGGGCTTCTCTAGCCACCTCATCTTCTGCTCATCCTCTCGCGCACTCTAAAGAGAGCTCAGGTGAGAAATTGCAAACGTCGAGCAATTGCTCAGAGATGAAAAGTGCCAGCACTGAAAGCTCTTGCTAGCCAGCACCCTTCCTTGGAAGCGCTTTTGTAGGCCTAAGAACACTGGGGCTCTGGGCTTCTCTAGCCACCTCATCTTCTGCTCATCCTCTCGCGCACTCTAAAGAGAGCTCAGGTGAGAAATTGCAAACGTCGACCAATTGCTCAGAGATGAAAAGTGCCAGCACTGAAAGCTGTTGCTAGCCAGCACCCTTCCTTGGAAGCGCTTTCACAGGCGCAGCAACACTGGGGCTTTGCGCTTCTCTACCCACCAAACGTCACGGTCCTTCTCTTTCCGTCTCCTAGACACGAGCTGAGAAATTGCAAACGTCGAGCAATTGCTCAGAGATGAAAAGTGCCAGCACTGAAAGCTGTTGCTAGCCAGCACCCTTCCTTGGAAGCGCTTTTGTAGGCCTAAGAACACTGGGGCTCTGGGCTTCTCTAGCCACCTCATCTTCTGCTCATCCTCTCGCGCACTCTAAAGAGAGCTCAGGTGAGAAATTGCAAACGTCCAGCAATTGCTCAGAGATGAAAAGTGCCAGCACTGAAAGCTGTTGCTAGCCAGCACCCTTCCTTGGAAGCGCTTTCACAGGCGCAGCAACACTGGGGCTTTGCACTTCTCTAGCCACCAAACGTCACGGTCATTCTCTTTCCGTCTCGTAGACACGAGCTGAGAAATTGCAAACGTCGAGCAATTGCTCAGAGAGCAAAAGTGCCAGCACTGAAAGCTGTTGCTAGCCAGCACCCTTCCTTGGAAGCGCTTTTGTAGGCCTAAGAACACTGGGGCTCTGGGCTTCTCTAGCCACCTAATCTTCTGCTCATCCTCTCGCGCACTCTAAAGAGAGCTCAGGTGAGAAATTGCAAACGTCCAGCAATTGCTCAGAGATGAAAAGTGCCAGCACTGAAAGCTGTTGCTAGCCAGCACCCTTCCTTGGAAGCGCTTTTGTAGGCCTAAGAACACTGGGGCTTTGCGCTTCTCTAGCCACCAAACGTCACGGTCTTTCTCTTTCCGTCTCGTAGACACGAGCTGAGAAATTGCAAACGTCGAGCAATTGCTTGGAGGTGAAAAGTGCCAGCACTAAAAGCTGTTGCTAGCCAGCACCCTTCCTTGGAAGCGCTTTTGTAGGCCTAAGAACACTGGGGCTCTGGGCTTCTCTAGCCACCTCATCTTCTGCTCATCCTCTCGCGCACTCTAAAGAGAGCTCAGGTGAGAAATTGCAAACGTCGAGCAATTGCTCAGAGATGAAAAGTGCCAGCACTGGAAGCTGTTGCTAGCCAGCACCCTTCCTTGGAAGCGCTTTCACAGGCGCAGTAACACTGGGGCTTTGTGCTTCTCTAGCCACCAAACGTCACGGTCACTATCTCTCCGTCTCGTAGACACGAGCTGAGAAATTGCAAACGTCGATCAATTGCTCAGAGATGAAAAGTGCCAGCACTGAAAGCTCTTGCTAGCCAGCACCCTTCCTTGGAAGCGCTTTTGTAGGCCTAAGAACACTGGGGCTCTGGGCTTCTCTAGCCACCTCATCTTCTGCTCATCCTCTCGCGCACTCTAAAGAGAGCTCAGGTGAGAAATTGCAAACGTCGAGCAATTGCTCAGAGATGAAAAGTGCCAGCACTGAAAGCTGTTGCTAGCCAGCACCCTTCCTTGGAAGCGCTTTCACAGGCGCAGTAACACTGGGGCTTTGTGCTTCTCTAGCCACCAAACGTCACGGTCACTATCTCTCCGTCTCGTAGACACGAGCTGAGAAATTGCAAACGTCGATCAATTGCTCAGAGATGAAAAGTGCCAGCACTGAAAGCTCTTGCTAGCCAGCACCCTTCCTTGGAAGCGCTTTTGTAGGCCTAAGAACACTGGGGCTCTGGGCTTCTCTAGCCACCTCATCTTCTGCTCATCCTCTCGCGCACTCTAAAGAGAGCTCAGGTGAGAAATTGCAAACGTCGAGCAATTGCTCAGAGATGAAAAGTGCCAGCACTGAAAGCTCTTGCTAGCCAGCACCCTTCCTTGGAAGCGCTTTTGTAGGCCTAAGAACACTGGGGCTCTGGGCTTCTCTAGCCACCTCATCTTCTGCTCATCCTCTCGCGCACTCTAAAGAGAGCTCAGGTGAGAAATTGCAAACGTCGAGCAATTGCTCAGAGATGAAAAGTGCCAGCACTGAAAGCTGTTGCTAGCCAGCACCCTTCCTTGGAAGCGCTTTCACAGGCGCAGCAACACTGGGGCTTTGCGCTTCTCTAGCCACCAAACGTCACGGTCCTTCTCTTTCCGTCTCCTAGACACGAGCTGAGAAATTGCAAACGTCCAGCAATTGCTCAGAGATGAAAAGTGCCAGCACTGAAAGCTGTTGCTAGCCAGCACCCTTCCTTGGAAGCGCTTTTGTAGGCCTAAGAACACTGGGGCTCTGGGCTTCTTTAGCCACCTCATCTTCTGCTCATCCTCTCGCGCACTCTAAATGGAGCTCAGGTGAGAAATTGCAAACGTCGAGCAATTGCTTGGAGGTGAAAAGTGCCAACACTGAAAGCTGTTGCTAGCCAGCACCCTTCCTTGGAAGCGCTTTCACAGGCGCAGCAACACTGGGGCTTTGCACTTCTCTAGCCACCAAACGTCACGGTCATTCTCTTTCCGTCTCGTAGACACGAGCTGAGAAATTGCAAACGTCGAGCAATTGCTCAGAGATGAAAAGTGCCAGCACTGAAAGCTGTTGCTAGCCAGCACCCTTCCTTGGAAGCGCTTTTGTAGCCCTTAGAACACTGGGGCTCTGCGCTTCTCTAGCCACCTCATCTTCTGCTCATCCTCTCGCGCACTCTAAAGAGAGCTCAGGTGAGAAATTGCAAACGTCCAGCAATTGCTCAGAGAGGAAAAGTGCCAGCACTGAAAGCTGTTGCTAGCCAGCACCCTTCCTTGGAAGCGCTTTCACAGGCGCAGTAACACTGGGGCTTTGTGCTTCTCTAGCCACTAAACGTCACGGTCATTCTCTTTCCGTCTCGTAGACACGAGCTGAGAAATTGCAAACGTCGAGCAATTGCTCAGAGATGAAAAGTGCCAGCACTGAAAGCTGTTGCTAGCCAGCACCCTTCCTTGGAAGCGCTTTTGTAGCCCTTAGAACACTGGGGCTCTGGGCTTCTTTAGCCACCTCATCTTCTGCTCATCCTCTCGCGCACTCTAAATGGAGCTCAGGGGAGAAATTGCAAACGTCGAGCAATTGCTCAGAGATGAAAAGTGCCAGCACTGAAAGCTGTTGCTAGCCAGCACCCTTCCTTGGAAGCGCTTTTGTAGGCCTAAGAACACTGGGGCTCTGGGCTTCTCTAGCCACCTCATCTTCTGCTCATCCTCTCGCGCACTCTAAAGAGAGCTCAGGTGAGAAATTGCAAACGTCCAGCAATTGCTCAGAGATGAAAAGTGCCAGCACTGAAAGCTGTTGCTAGCCAGCCCCCTTCATTGGAAGCGCTTTTGTAGGCCTAAGAACACGGGGGCTCTGGGCTTCTGTAGCCACCTCATCTTCTGCTCATCCTCTCGCGCACTCTAAAGAGAGCTCAGATGAGAAATTGCAAACGTCCAGCAATTGCTCAGAGATGAAAAGTGCCAACACTGAAAGCTGTTGCTAGCCAGCACCCTTCCTTGGAAGCGCTTTCACAGGCGCAGTAACACTGGGGCTTTGCGCTTCTCTAGCCACCAAACGTCACGGTCTTTCTCTTTCCGTCTCCTAGACACGAGCTGAGAAATTGCAAACGTCCAGCAATTGCTCAGAGATGAAAAGTGCCAGCACTGGAAGCTGTTGCTAGCCAGCACCCTTCCTTGGAAGCGCTTTTGTAGGCCTAAGAACACTGGGGCTCTGGGCTTCTCTAGCCACCTCATCTTCTGCTCATCCTCTCGCGCACTCTAAATGGAGCTCAGCGGAGAAATTGCAAACGTCGAGCAATTGCTCAGAGATGAAAAGTGCCAGCACTGAAAGCTGTTGCTAGCCAGCACCCTTCCTTCGAAGCGCTTTTGTAGGCCTAAGAACACTGGGGCTCTGGGCTTCTCTAGCCACCTCATCTTCTGCTCATCCTCTCGCGCACTCTAAAAAGAGCTCAGGTGAGAAATTGCAAACGTCGAGCAATTGCTCAGAGATGAAAAGTGCCAGCACTGAAAGCTGTTGCTAGCCAGCACCCTTCCTTGGAAGCGCTTTCACAGGCGCAGCAACACTGGGGCTTTGCGCTTCTCTACCCACCAAACGTCACGGTCCTTCTCTTTCCGTCTCGTAGACACGAGCTGAGAAATTGCAAACGTCGAGCAATTGCTCAGAGAGGAAAAGTGCCAGCACTGAAAGCTGTTGCTAGCCAGCACCCTTCCTTGGAAGCGCTTTTGTAGGCCTAAGAACACTGGGGCTCTGGGCTTCTCTAGCCACCTCATCTTCTGCTCATCCTCTCGCGCACTCTAAAGACAGCTCAGGTGAGAAATTGCAAATGTCCAGCAATTGCTCAGAGATGAAAAGTGCCAACACTGAAAGCTGTTGCTAGCCAGCACCCTTCCTTGGAAGCGCTTTCACAGGCGCAGCAACACTGGGGCTTTGCACTTCTCTAGCCACCAAACGTCACGGTCATTCTCTTTCCGTCTCGTAGACACGAGCTGAGAAATTGCAAACGTCGAGCAATTGCTCAGAGATGAAAAGTGCCAGCACTGAAAGCTGTTGCTAGCCAGCACCCTTCCTTGGAAGCGCTTTTGTAGGCCTAAGAACACTGGGGCTCTGGGCTTCTCTAGCCACCTAATCTTCTGCTCATCCTCTCGCGCACTCTAAAGAGAGCTCAGGTGAGAAATTGCAAACGTCCAGCAATTGCTCAGAGATGAAAAGTGCCAGCACTGAAAGCTGTTGCTAGCCAGCACCCTTCCTTGGAAGCGCTTTCACAGGCGCAGTAACACTGGGGCTTTGCGCTTCTCTAGCCACCAAACGTCACGGTCTTTCTCTTTCCGTCTCGTAGACACGAGCTGAGAAATTGCAAACGTCGAGCAATTGCTCAGAGATGAAAAGCGCCAGCACTGGAAGCTGTTGCTAGCCAGCACCCTTCCTTGGAAGTGCTTTTGTAGGCCTAAGAACACTGGGGCTCTGGGCTTCTCTAGCCACCTAATCTTCTGCTCATCCTCTCGCGCACTCTAAAGAGAGCTCAGGTGAGAAATTGCAAACGTCGAGCAATTGCTCAGAGATGAAAAGTGCCAGCACTGAAAGCTGTTGCTAGCCAGCACCCTTCCTTGGAAGCGCTTTCACAGGCGCAGTAACACTGGGGCTTTGCGCTTCTCTAGCCACCAAACGTCACGGTCTTTCTCTTTCCGTCTCGTAGACACGAGCTGAGAAATTGCAAACGTCGAGCAATTGCTCAGAGATGAAAAGTGCCAGCACTGAAAGCTGTTGCTAGCCAGCACCCTTCCTTGGAAGCGCTTTTGTAGGCCTAAGAACAGTGGGGCTCTGGGCTTCTCTAGCCACCTCATCTTCTGCTCATCCTCTCGCGCACTCTAAAGAGAGCTCAGGTGAGAAATTGCAAACGTCCAGCAATTGCTCAGAGATGAAAAGTGCCAGCACTGAAAGCTGTTGCTAGCCAGCACCCTTCCTTGGAAGTGCTTTTGTAGGCCTAAGAACACGGGGGCTCTGGGCTTCTCTAGCCACCTCATCTTCTGCTCATCCTCTCGCGCACTCTAAAGAGAGCTCAGGTGAGAAATTGCAAACGTCGACCAATTGCTCAGAGATGAAAAGTGCCAGCACTGAAAGCTTTTGCTAGCCAGCACCCTTCCTTGGAAGCTCTTTCACAGGCGCAGCAACACTGGGGCTTTGCGCTTCTCTACCCACCAAACGTCACGGTCCTTCTCTTTCCGTCTCCTAGACACGAGCTGAGAAATTGCAAACGTCGAGCAATTGCTCAGAGATGAAAAGTGCCAGCACTGAAAGCTGTTGCTAGCCAGCCCCCTTCCTTGGAAGCGCTTTTGTAGGCCTAAGAACACTGGGGCTCTGGGCTTCTCTAGCCACCTCATCTTCTGCTCATCCTCTCGCGCACTCTAAAGAGAGCTCAGGTGAGAAATTGCAAATGTCCAGCAATTGCTCAGAGATGAAAAGTGCCAACACTGAAAGCTGTTGCTAGCCAGCACCCTTCCTTGGAAGCGCTTTCACAGGCGCAGCAACACTGGGGCTTTGCACTTCTCTAGCCACCAAACGTCACGGTCATTCTCTTTCCGTCTCGTAGACACGAGCTGAGAAATTGCAAACGTCGAGCAATTGCTCAGAGATGAAAAGTGCCAGCACTGAAAGCTGTTGCTAGCCAGCCCCCTTCCTTGGAAGCGCTTTTGTAGGCCTAAGAACACTGGGGCTCTGGGCTTCTCTAGCCACCTAATCTTCTGCTCATCCTCTCGCGCACTCTAAAGAGAGCTCAGGTGAGAAATTGCAAACGTCGAGCAATTGCTCAGAGATGAAAAGTGCCAGCACTGAAAGCTCTTGCTAGCCAGCACCCTTCCTTGGAAGCGCTTTCACAGGCGCAGTAACACTGGGGCTTTGCGCTTCTCTAGCCACCAAACGTCACGGTCTTTCTCTTTCCGTCTCGTAGACACGAGCTGAGAAATTGCAAACGTCCAGCAATTGCTCAGAGATGAAAAGTGCCAGCACTGAAAGCTGTTGCTAGCCAGCACCCTTCCTTGGAAGCGCTTTTGTAGGCCTAAGAACACTGGGGCTCTGGGCTTCTTTAGCCACCTCATCTTCTGCTCATCCTCTCACGCACTCTAAATGGAGCTCAGGTGAGAAATTGCAAACGTCGAGCAATTGCTCAGAGAGGAAAAGTGCCAGCACTGAAAGCTGTTGCTAGCCAGCACCCTTCCTTGGAAGCGCTTTTGTAGGCCTAAGAACACTGGGGCTCTGGGCTTCTCTAGCCACCTCATCTTCTGCTCATCCTCTCGCGCACTCTAAAGACAGCTCAGGTGAGAAATTGCAAATGTCCAGCAATTGCTCAGAGATGAAAAGTGCCAACACTGAAAGCTGTTGCTAGCCAGCACCCTTCCTTGGAAGCGCTTTCACAGGCGCAGCAACACTGGGGCTTTGCACTTCTCTAGCCACCAAACGTCACGGTCATTCTCTTTCCGTCTCGTAGACACGAGCTGAGAAATTGCAAACGTCGAGCAATTGCTCAGAGATGAAAAGTGCCAGCACTGAAAGCTGTTGCTAGCCAGCACCCTTCCTTGGAAGCGCTTTTGTAGGCCTAAGAACACTGGGGCTCTGGGCTTCTCTAGCCACCTAATCTTCTGCTCATCCTCTCGCGCACTCTAAAGAGAGCTCAGGTGAGAAATTGCAAACGTCCAGCAATTGCTCAGAGATGAAAAGTGCCAGCACTGAAAGCTGTTGCTAGCCAGCACCCTTCCTTGGAAGCGCTTTCACAGGCGCAGTAACACTGGGGCTTTGCGCTTCTCTAGCCACCAAACGTCACGGTCTTTCTCTTTCCGTCTCGTAGACACGAGCTGAGAAATTGCAAACGTCGAGCAATTGCTCAGAGATGAAAAGCGCCAGCACTGGAAGCTGTTGCTAGCCAGCACCCTTCCTTGGAAGTGCTTTTGTAGGCCTAAGAACACTGGGGCTCTGGGCTTCTCTAGCCACCTAATCTTCTGCTCATCCTCTCGCGCACTCTAAAGAGAGCTCAGGTGAGAAATTGCAAACGTCGAGCAATTGCTCAGAGAGGAAAAGTGCCAGCACTGAAAGCTGTTGCTAGCCAGCACCCTTCCTTGGAAGCGCTTTCACAGGCGCAGTAACACTGGGGCTTTGCGCTTCTCTAGCCACCAAACGTCACGGTCTTTCTCTTTCCGTCTCGTAGACACGAGCTGAGAAATTGCAAACGTCGAGCAATTGCTCAGAGATGAAAAGTGCCAGCACTGAAAGCTGTTGCTAGCCAGCACCCTTCCTTGGAAGCGCTTTTGTAGGCCTAAGAACACTGGGGCTCTGGGCTTCTCTAGCCACCTCATCTTCTGCTCATCCTCTCGCGCACTCTAAAGAGAGCTCAGGTGAGAAATTGCAAACGTCCAGCAATTGCTCAGAGATGAAAAGTGCCAGCACTGAAAGCTGTTGCTAGCCAGCACCCTTCCTTGGAAGCGCTTTTGTAGGCCTAAGAACACGGGGGCTCTGGGCTTCTCTAGCCACCTCATCTTCTGCTCATCCTCTCGCGCACTCTAAAGAGAGCTCAGGTGAGAAATTGCAAACGTCGACCAATTGCTCAGAGATGAAAAGTGCCAGCACTGAAAGCTTTTGCTAGCCAGCACCCTTCCTTGGAAGCGCTTTCACAGGCGCAGCAACACTGGGGCTTTGCGCTTCTCTAGCCACCAAACGTCACGGTCCTTCTCTTTCCGTCTCCTAGACACGAGCTGAGAAATTGCAAACGTCGAGCAATTGCTCAGAGATGAAAAGTGCCAGCACTGAAAGCTGTTGCTAGCCAGCCCCCTTCCTTGGAAGCGCTTTTGTAGGCCTAAGAACACTGGGGCTCTGGGCTTCTCTAGCCACCTCATCTTCTGCTCATCCTCTCGCGCACTCTAAAGAGAGCTCAGGTGAGAAATTGCAAATGTCCAGCAATTGCTCAGAGATGAAAAGTGCCAACACTGAAAGCTGTTGCTAGCCAGCACCCTTCCTTGGAAGCGCTTTCACAGGCGCAGCAACACTGGGGCTTTGCACTTCTCTAGCCACCAAACGTCACGGTCATTCTCTTTCCGTCTCGTAGACACGAGCTGAGAAATTGCAAACGTCGAGCAATTGCTCAGAGATGAAAAGTGCCAGCACTGAAAGCTGTTGCTAGCCAGCCCCCTTCCTTGGAAGCGCTTTTGTAGGCCTAAGAACACTGGGGCTCTGGGCTTCTCTAGCCACCTAATCTTCTGCTCATCCTCTCGCGCACTCTAAAGAGAGCTCAGGTGAGAAATTGCAAACGTCGAGCAATTGCTCAGAGATGAAAAGTGCCAGCACTGAAAGCTCTTGCTAGCCAGCACCCTTCCTTGGAAGCGCTTTCACAGGCGCAGTAACACTGGGGCTTTGCGCTTCTCTAGCCACCAAACGTCACGGTCTTTCTCTTTCCGTCTCGTAGACACGAGCTGAGAAATTGCAAACGTCGAGCAATTGCTCAGAGATGAAAAGTGCCAGCACTGAAAGCTGTTGCTAGCCAGCACCCTTCCTTGGAAGCGCTTTTGTAGGCCTAAGAACACTGGGGCTCTGGGCTTCTTTAGCCACCTCATCTTCTGCTCATCCTCTCACGCACTCTAAATGGAGCTCAGGTGAGAAATTGCAAACGTCGAGCAATTGCTCGGAGGTGAAAAGTGCCAGCACTGAAAGCTGTTGCTAGCCAGCACCCTTCCTTGGAAGCGCTTTTGTAGGCCTAAGAACACTGGGGCTCTGGGCTTCTCTAGCCACCTCATCTTCTGCTCATCCTCTCGCGCACTCTAAATGGAGCTCAGGTGAGAAATTGCAAACGTCGAGCAATTGCTCGGAGGTGAAAAGTGCCAGCACTGAAAGCTGTTGCTAGCCAGCACCCTTCCTTGGAAGCGCTTTTGTAGGCCTAAGAACACTGGGGCTCTGGGCTTCTCTAGCCACCTAATCTTCTGCTCATCCTCTCGCGCACTCTAAAGAGAGCTCAGGTGAGAAATTGCAAACGTCGAGCAATTGCTCAGAGATGAAAAGTGCCAGCACTGAAAGCTCTTGCTAGCCAGCACCCTTCCTTGGAAGCGCTTTCACAGGCGCAGTAACACTGGGGCTTTGTGCTTCTCTAGCCACCAAACGTCACGGTCATTCTCTTTCCGTCTCGTAGACACGAGCTGAGAAATTGCAAACGTCGAGCAATTGCTCAGAGATGAAAAGTGCCAGCACTGAAAGCTGTTGCTAGCCAGCACCCTTCCTTGGAAGTGCTTTTGTAGGCCTAAGAACACTGGGGCTCTGGGCTTCTTTAGCCACCTCATCTTCTGCTCATCCTCTCGCGCACTCTGAAGAGAGCTCAGGTGAGAAATTGCAAACGTCAAGCAATTGCTCAGAGATGAAAAGTGCCAGCACTGAAAGCTGTTGCTAGCCAGCACCCTTCCTTGGAAGCGCTTTTGTAGGCCTAAGAAGACTGGGGCTCTGGGCTTCTCTAGCCACCTCATCTTCTGCTCATCCTCTCGCGCACTCTAAAAAGAGCTCAGGTGAGAAATTGCAAACGTCCAGCAATTGCTCAGAGATGAAAAGTGCCAGCACTGAAAGCTCTTGCTAGCCAGCACCCTTCCTTGGAAGCGCTTTCACAGGCGCAGTAACACTGGGGCTTTGCACTTCTCTAGCCACCAAACGTCACGGTCACTATCTCTCCGTCTCGTAGACACGAGCTGAGAAATTGCAAACGTCGATCAATTGCTCAGAGAGGAAAAGTGCCAGCACTGAAAGCTGTTGCTAGCCAGCACCCTTCCTTGGAAGCGCTTTTGTAGGCCTAAAAACACTGGGGCTCTGGGCTTCTCTAGCCACCTCATCTTCTGCTCATCCTCTCGCGCACTCTAAAGAGAGCTCAGGTGAGAAATTGCAAACGTCCAGCAATTGCTCAGAGATGAAAAGTGCCAACACTGAAAGCTGTTGCTAGCCAGCACCCTTCCTTGGAAGCGCTTTCACAGGCGCAGTAACACTGGGGCTTTGCGCTTCTCTACCCACCAAACGTCACAGTCCTTCTCTTTCCGTCTCGTAGACATGAGCTGAGAAATTGCAAACGTCCAGCAATTGCTCAGAGATGAAAAGTGCCAGCACTGAAAGCTGTTGCTAGCCAGCACCCTTCCTTGGAAGCGCTTTTGTAGCCCTTAGAACACTGGGGCTCTGGGCTTCTCTAGCCACCTAATCTTCTGCTCATCCTCTCGTGCACTCTAAAGAGAGCTCAGGTGAGAAATTGCAAACGTCGAGCAATTGCTCAGAGATGAAAAGTGCCAGCACTGAAAGCTGTTGCTAGCCAGCACCCTTCCTTGGAAGCGCTTTTGTAGGCCTAAGAACACTGGGGCTCTGGGCTTCTCTAGCCACCTCATCTTCTGCTCATCCTCCCGCGCACTGTGAAGAGAGCTCAGGTGAGAAATTGCAAACGTCCAGCAATTGCTCAGAGATGAAAAGTGCCAGCACTGAAAGCTGTTGCTAGCCAGCACCCTTCCTTGGAAGCGCTTTCACAGGCGCAGTAACACTGGGGCTTTGCGCTTCTCTAGCCACCAAACGTCACGGTCATTCTCTTTCCGTCTCCTAGACACGAGCTGAGAAATTGCAAACGTCGAGCAATTGCTCAGAGATGAAAAGTGCCAGCACTGAAAGCTGTTGCTAGCCAGCACCCTTCCTTGGAAGCGCTTTTGTAGCCCTTAGAACACTGGGGCTCTGGGCTTCTTTAGCCACCTCATCTTCTGCTCATCCTCTCGCGCACTCTAAATGGAGCTCAGGGGAGAAATTGCAAACGTCGAGCAATTGCTCAGAGAGGAAAAGTGCCAGCACTGAAAGCTGTTGCTAGCCAGCACCCTTCCTTGGAAGCGCTTTTGTAGGCCTAAGAACACTGGGGCTCTGGGCTTCTCTAGCCACCTCATCTTCTGCTCATCCTCTCGCGCACTCTAAAGAGAGCTCAGGTGAGAAATTGCAAACGTCGAGCAATTGCTCAGAGATGAAAAGTGCCAGCACTGAAAGCTGTTGCTAGCCAGCACCCTTCCTTGGATGCGCTTTTGTAGCCCTTAGAACACTGGGGCTCTGGGCTTCTCTAGCCACCTAATCTTCTGCTCATCCTCTCGCGCACTCTAAAGAGAGCTCAGGTGAGAAATTGCAAACGTCCAGCAATTGCTCAGAGATGAAAAGTGCCAACACTGAAAGCTGTTGCTAGCCAGCACCCTTCCTTGGAAGCGCTTTCACAGGCGCAGTAACACTGGGGCTTTGCGCTTCTCTAGCCACCAAACGTCACGGTCTTTCTCTTTCCGTCTCCTAGACACGAGCTGAGAAATTGCAAACGTCCAGCAATTGCTCAGAGATGAAAAGTGCCAGCACTGGAAGCTGTTGCTAGCCAGCACCCTTCCTTGGAAGCGCTTTTGTAGGCCTAAGAACAGTGGGGCTCTGGGCTTCTCTAGCCACCTCATCTTCTGCTCATCCTCTCGCGCACTCTAAATGGAGCTCAGCGGAGAAATTGCAAACGTCGAGCAATTGCTCAGAGATGAAAAGTGCCAGCACTGAAAGCTGTTGCTAGCCAGCACCCTTCCTTGGAAGCGCTTTTGTAGGCCTAAGAACACTGGGGCTCTGGGCTTCTCTAGCCACCTCATCTTCTGCTCATCCTCTCGCGCACTCTAAAGAGAGCTCAGGTGAGAAATTGCAAACGTCGAGCAATTGCTCAGAGATGAAAAGTGCCAGCACTGAAAGCTGTTGCTAGCCAGCACCCTTCCTTGGAAGCGCTTTCACAGGCGCAGTAACACTGGGGCTTTGTGCTTCTCTAGCCACCAAACGTCACGGTCACTATCTCTCCGTCTCGTAGACACGAGCTGAGAAATTGCAAACGTCGATCAATTGCTCAGAGATGAAAAGTGCCAGCACTGAAAGCTCTTGCTAGCCAGCACCCTTCCTTGGAAGCGCTTTTGTAGGCCTAAGAACACTGGGGCTCTGGGCTTCTCTAGCCACCTCATCTTCTGCTCATCCTCTCGCGCACTCTAAAGAGAGCTCAGGTGAGAAATTGCAAACGTCGAGCAATTGCTCAGAGATGAAAAGTGCCAGCACTGAAAGCTCTTGCTAGCCAGCACCCTTCCTTGGAAGCGCTTTTGTAGGCCTAAGAACACTGGGGCTCTGGGCTTCTCTAGCCACCTCATCTTCTGCTCATCCTCTCGCGCACTCTAAAGAGAGCTCAGGTGAGAAATTGCAAACGTCGACCAATTGCTCAGAGATGAAAAGTGCCAGCACTGAAAGCTGTTGCTAGCCAGCACCCTTCCTTGGAAGCGCTTTCACAGGCGCAGCAACACTGGGGCTTTGCGCTTCTCTAGCCACCAAACGTCACGGTCCTTCTCTTTCCGTCTCCTAGACACGAGCTGAGAAATTGCAAACGTCGAGCAATTGCTCAGAGATGAAAAGTGCCAGCACTGAAAGCTGTTGCTAGCCAGCACCCTTCCTTGGAAGCGCTTTTGTAGGCCTAAGAACACTGGGGCTCTGGGCTTCTCTAGCCACCTCATCTTCTGCTCATCCTCTCGCGCACTCTAAAGAGAGCTCAGGTGAGAAATTGCAAATGTCCAGCAATTGCTCAGAGATGAAAAGTGCCAACACTGAAAGCTGTTGCTAGCCAGCACCCTTCCTTGGAAGCGCTTTCACAGGCGCAGCAACACTGGGGCTTTGCACTTCTCTAGCCACCAAACGTCACGGTCATTCTCTTTCCGTCTCGTAGACACGAGCTGAGAAATTGCAAACGTCGAGCAATTGCTCAGAGATGAAAAGTGCCAGCACTGAAAGCTGTTGCTAGCCAGCACCCTTCCTTGGAAGCGCTTTTGTAGGCCTAAGAACACTGGGGCTCTGGGCTTCTCTAGCCACCTAATCTTCTGCTCATCCTCTCGCGCACTCTAAAGAGAGCTCAGGTGAGAAATTGCAAACGTCGAGCAATTGCTCAGAGAGGAAAAGTGCCAGCACTGAAAGCTGTTGCTAGCCAGCACCCTTCCTTGGAAGCGCTTTCACAGGCGCAGTAACACCGGGGCTTTGCGCTTCTCTAGCCACCAAACGTCACGGTCTTTCTCTTTCCGTCTCGTAGACACGAGCTGAGAAATTGCAAACGTCCAGCAATTGCTCAGAGATGAAAAGTGCCAGCACTGAAAGCTGTTGCTAGCCAGCACCCTTCCTTGGAAGCGCTTTTGTAGGCCTAAGAACACTGGGGCTCTGGGCTTCTTTAGCCACCTCATCTTCTGCTCATCCTCTCGCGCACTCTAAATGGAGCTCAGGTGAGAAATTGCAAACGTCGAGCAATTGCTTGGAGGTGAAAAGTGCCAGCACTAAAAGCTGTTGCTAGCCAGCACCCTTCCTTGGAAGCGCTTTTGTAGGCCTAAGCACACTGGGGCTCTGGGCTTCTCTAGCCACCTCATCTTCTGCTCATCCTCTCGCGCACTCTAAAGAGAGCTCAGGTGAGAAATTGCAAACGTCGAGCAATTGCTCAGAGATGAAAAGTGCCAGCACTGAAAGCTGTTGCTAGCCAGCACCCTTCCTTGGAAGCGCTTTCACAGGCGCAGTAACACTGGGGCTTTGCGCTTCTCTACCCACCAAACGTCACGGTCCTTCTCTTTCCGTCTCGTAGACACGAGCTGAGAAATTGCAAACGTCGAGCAATTGCTCAGAGATGAAAAGTGCCAGCACTGGAAGCTGTTGCTAGCCAGCACCCTTCCTTGGAAGCGCTTTTGTAGGCCTAAGAACACTGGGGCTCTGGGCTTCTCTAGCCACCTCATCTTCTGCTCATCCTCTCGCGCACTCTAAAGAGAGCTCAGGTGAGAAATTGCAAACGTCGAACAATTGCTCAGAGATGAAAAGTGCCAGCACTGGAAGCTGTTGCTAGCCAGCACCCTTCCTTGGAAGCGCTTTTGTAGGCCTAAGAACACTGGGGCTCTGGGCTTCTCTAGCCACCTCATCTTCTGCTCATCCTCTCGCGCACTCTAAAGAGAGCTCAGGTGAGAAATTGCAAATGTCCAGCAATTGCTCAGAGATGAAAAGTGCCAGCACTGAAAGCTGTTGCTAGCCAGCACCCTTCCTTGGAAGCGCTTTCACAGGCGCAGCAACACTGGGGCTTTGCACTTCTCTACCCACCAAACGTCACGGTCCTTCTCTTTCGGTCTCCTAGACACGAGCTGAGAAATTGTAAACGTCGAGCAATTGCTCAGAGATTTAAAGTGCCAGCACTGAAAGCTGTTGCTAGCCAGCACCCTTCCTTGGAAGCGCTTTTGTAGGCCTAAGAAGACTGGGGCTCTGGGCTTCTCTAGCCACCTAATCTTCTGCTCATCCTCTCGCGCACTCTAAAGAGAGCTCAGGGGAGAAATTGCAAACGTCGAGCAATTGCTCAGAGATGAAAAGTGCCAGCACTGGAAGCTGTTGCTAGCCAGCACCCTTCCTTGGAAGTGCTTTCACAGGCGCAGTAACACTGGGGCTTTGTGCTTCTCTAGCCACCAAACGTCACGGTCACTATCTCTCCGTCTCGTAGACACGAGCTGAGAAATTGCAAACGTCGAGCAATTGCTCAGAGATGAAAAGTGCCAGCACTGAAAGCTGTTGCTAGCCAGCCCCCTTCCTTGGAAGCGCTTTTGTAGGCCTAAGAACACTGGGGCTCTGGGCTTCTCTAGCCACCTCATCTTCTGCTCATCCTCTCGCGCACTCTAAAGAGAGCTCAGGGGAGAAATTGCAAACGTCCAGCAATTGCTCAGAGATGAAAAGTGCCAGCACTGAAAGCTGTTGCTAGCCAGCACCCTTCCTTGGAAGCGCTTTCACAGGCGCAGTAACACTGGGGGTTTGCGCTTCTCTAGCCACCAAAAGTCACGGTCATTCTCTTTCCGTCTCCTAGACACGAGCTGAGAAATTGCAAACGTCGAGCAATTGCTCAGAGATGAAAAGTGCCAGCACTGAAAGCTGTTGCTAGCCAGCACCCTTCCTTGGAAGCGCTTTTGTAGGCCTAAGAACACTGGGGCTCTGGGCTTCTTTAGCCACCTCATCTTCTGCTCATCCTCTCGCGCACTCTAAATGGAGCTCAGGGGAGAAATTGCAAACGTCGAGCAATTGCTCAGAGATGAAAAGTGCCAGCACTGAAAGCTGTTGCTAGCCAGCACCCTTCCTTGGAAGCGCTTTTGTAGGCCTAAGAACACTGGGGCTCTGGGCTTCTCTAGCCACCTCATCTTCTGCTCATCCTCTCGCGCACTCTAAAGAGAGCTCAGGTGAGAAATTGCAAATGTCCAGCAATTGCTCAGAGATGAAAAGTGCCAACACTGAAAGCTGTTGCTAGCCAGCACCCTTCCTTGGAAGCGCTTTCACAGGCGCAGCAACACTGGGGCTTTGCACTTCTCTAGCCACCAAACGTCACGGTCATTCTCTTTCCGTCTCGTAGACACGAGCTGAGAAATTGCAAACGTCGAGCAATTGCTCAGAGATGAAAAGTGCCAGCACTGAAAGCTCTTGCTAGCCAGCACCCTTCCTTGGAAGCGCTTTTGTAGCCCTTAGAACACTGGGGCTCTGGGCTTCTTTAGCCACCTCATCTTCTGCTCATCCTCTCGCGCACTCTAAATGGAGCTCAGGGGAGAAATTGCAAACGTCGAGCAATTGCTCAGAGAGGAAAAGTGCCAGCACTGAAAGCTGTTGCTAGCCAGCACCCTTCCTTGGAAGCGCTTTTGTAGGCCTAAGAACACTGGGGCTCTGGGCTTCTCTAGCCACCTCATCTTCTGCTCATCCTCTCGCGCACTCTAAAGAGAGCTCAGGTGAGAAATTGCAAATGTCCAGCAATTGCTCAGAGATGAAAAGTGCCAACACTGAAAGCTGTTGCTAGCCAGCACCCTTCCTTGGAAGCGCTTTCACAGGCGCAGCAACACTGGGGCTTTGCACTTCTCTAGCCACCAAACGTCACGGTCATTCTCTTTCCGTCTCGTAGACACGAGCTGAGAAATTGCAAACGTCGAGCAATTGCTCAGAGATGAAAAGTGCCAGCACTGAAAGCTGTTGCTAGCCAGCACCCTTCCTTGGAAGCGCTTTTGTAGCCCTTAGAACACTGGGGCTCTGGGCTTCTTTAGCCACCTCATCTTCTGCTCATCCTCTCGCGCACTCTAAATGGAGCTCAGGGGAGAAATTGCAAACGTCGAGCAATTGCTCAGAGAGGAAAAGTGCCAGCACTGAAAGCTGTTGCTAGCCAGCACCCTTCCTTGGAAGCGCTTTTGTAGGCCTAAGAACACTGGGGCTCTGGGCTTCTCTAGCCACCTCATCTTCTGCTCATCCTCTCGCGCACTCTAAAGAGAGCTCAGGTGAGAAATTGCAAATGTCCAGCAATTGCTCAGAGATGAAAAGTGCCAACACTGAAAGCTGTTGCTAGCCAGCACCCTTCCTTGGAAGCGCTTTCACAGGCGCAGCAACACTGGGGCTTTGCACTTCTCTAGCCACCAAACGTCACGGTCATTCTCTTTCCGTCTCGTAGACACGAGCTGAGAAATTGCAAACGTCGAGCAATTGCTCAGAGATGAAAAGTGCCAGCACTGAAAGCTGTTGCTAGCCAGCACCCTTCCTTGGAAGCGCTTTTGTAGCCCTTAGAACACTGGGGCTCTGGGCTTCTTTAGCCACCTCATCTTCTGCTCATCCTCTCACGCACTCTAAATGGAGCTCAGGGGAGAAATTGCAAACGTCGAGCAATTGCTCAGAGATGAAAAGTGCCAGCACTGAAAGCTGTTGCTAGCCAGCACCCTTCCTTGGAAGCGCTTTTGTAGGCCTAAGAACACTGGGGCTCTGGGCTTCTCTAGCCACCTCATCTTCTGCTCATCCTCTCGCGCACTCTAAAGAGAGCTCAGGTGAGAAATTGCAAACGTCGAGCAATTGCTCAGAGATGAAAAGTGCCAGCACTGAAAGCTGTTGCTAGCCAGCCCCCTTCCTTGGAAGCGCTTTTGTAGGCCTAAGAACACGGGGGCTCTGGGCTTCTGTAGCCACCTCATCTTCTGCTCATCCTCTCGCGCACTCTAAAGAGAGCTCAGATGAGAAATTGCAAACGTCCAGCAATTGCTCAGAGATGAAAAGTGCCAACACTGAAAGCTGTTGCTAGCCAGCACCCTTCCTTGGAAGCGCTTTCACAGGCGCAGTAACACTGGGGCTTTGCGCTTCTCTAGCCACCAAACGTCACGGTCTTTCTCTTTCCGTCTCCTAGACACGAGCTGAGAAATTGCAAACGTCCAGCAATTGCTCAGAGATGAAAAGTGCCAGCACTGGAAGCTGTTGCTAGCCAGCACCCTTCCTTGGAAGCGCTTTTGTAGGCCTAAGAACACTGGGGCTCTGGGCTTCTCTAGCCACCTCATCTTCTGCTCATCCTCTCGCGCACTCTAAATGGAGCTCAGCGGAGAAATTGCAAACGTCGAGCAATTGCTCAGAGATGAAAAGTGCCAGCACTGAAAGCTGTTGCTAGCCAGCACCCTTCCTTGGAAGCGCTTTTGTAGGCCTAAGAACACTGGGGCTCTGGGCTTCTCTAGCCACCTCATCTTCTGCTCATCCTCTCGCGCACTCTAAAGAGAGCTCAGGTGAGAAATTGCAAACGTCGAGCAATTGCTCAGAGATGAAAAGTGCCAGCACTGAAAGCTGTTGCTAGCCAGCACCCTTCCTTGGAAGCGCTTTCACAGGCGCAGCAACACTGGGGCTTTGCGCTTCTCTACCCACCAAACGTCACGGTCCTTCTCTTTCCGTCTCGTAGACACGAGCTGAGAAATTGCAAACGTCGAGCAATTGCTCAGAGATGAAAAGTGCCAGCACTGAAAGCTGTTGCTAGCCAGCACCCTTCCTTGGAAGCGCTTTTGTAGGCCTAAGAACACTGGGGCTCTGGGCTTCTCTAGCCACCTAATCTTCTGCTCATCCTCTCGCGCACTCTAAAGAGAGCTCAGGTGAGAAATTGCAAACGTCCAGCAATTGCTCAGAGATGAAAAGTGCCAGCACTGAAAGCTGTTGCTAGCCAGCACCCTTCCTTGGAAGCGCTTTCACAGGCGCAGTAACACTGGGGCTTTGCGCTTCTCTAGCCACCAAACGTCACGGTCTTTCTCTTTCCGTCTCGTAGACACGAGCTGAGAAATTGCAAACGTCCAGCAATTGCTCAGAGATGAAAAGTGCCAGCACTGAAAGCTGTTGCTAGCCAGCACCCTTCCTTGGAAGCGCTTTTGTAGGCCTAAGAACACTGGGGCTCTGGGCTTCTTTAGCCACCTCATCTTCTGCTCATCCTCTCGCGCACTCTAAATGGAGCTCAGGTGAGAAATTGCAAACGTTGAGCAATTGCTCGGAGGTGAAAAGTGCCAGCACTGGAAGCTGTTGCTAGCCAGCACCCTTCCTTGGAAGCGCTTTTGTAGGCCTAAGAACACTGGGGCTCTGGGCTTCTCTAGCCACCTCATCTTCTGCTCATCCTCTCGCGCACTCTAAAGAGAGCTCAGGTGAGAAATTGCAAACGTCGACCAATTGCTCAGAGATGAAAAGTGCCAGCACTGAAAGCTGTTGCTAGCCAGCACCCTTCCTTGGAAGCGCTTTTGTAGGCCTAAGAACACTGGGGCTCTGGGCTTCTCTAGCCACCTCATCTTCTGCTCATCCTCTCGCGCACTCTAAAGAGAGCTCAGGTGAGAAATTGCAAACGTCGAGCAATTGCTCAGAGATGAAAAGTGCCAACACTGAAAGCTGTTGCTAGCCAGCACCCTTCCTTGGAAGCGCTTTCACAGGCGCAGCAACACTGGGGCTTTGCACTTCTCTAGCCACCAAACGTCACAGTCATTCTCTTTCCGTCTCGTAGACACGAGCTGAGAAATTGCAAACGTCGAGCAATTGCTCAGAGATGAAAAGTGCCAGCACTGAAAGCTGTTGCTAGCCAGCACCCTTCCTTGGAAGCGCTTTTGTAGGCCTAAGAACACTGGGGCTCTGGGCTTCTCTAGCCACCTGATCTTCTGCTCATCCTCTCGCGCACTCTAAAGAGAGCTCAGGGGAGAAATTGCAAACGTCGAGCAATTGCTCAGAGAGGAAAAGTGCCAGCACTGAAAGCTGTTGCTAGCCAGCACCCTTCCTTGGAAGCGCTTTCACAGGCGCAGTAACACTGGGGCTTTGCGCTTCTCTAGCCACCAAACGTCACGGTCCTTCTCTTTCCGTCTCCTAGACACGAGCTGAGAAATTGCAAACGTCGAGCAATTGCTCAGAGATGAAAAGTGCCAGCACTGAAAGCTCTTGCTAGCCAGCACCCTTCCTTGGAAGCGCTTTTGTAGGCCTAAGAACACTGGGGCTCTGGGCTTCTTTAGCCACCTCATCTTCTGCTCATCCTCTCGTGCACTCTAAATGGAGCTCAGGTGAGAAATTGCAAACGTCGAGCAATTGCTCGGAGGTGAAAAGTGCCAGCACTGAAAGCTGTTGCTAGCCAGCACCCTTCCTTGGAAGCGCTTTTGTAGGCCTAAGAACACTGGGGCTCTGGGCTTCTCTAGCCACCTCATCTTCTGCTCATCCTCTAGCGCACTCTAAAGAGAGCTCAGGTGAGAAATTGCAAACGTCCAGCAATTGCTCAGAGATGAAAAGTGCCAGCACTGAAAGCTGTTGCTAGCCAGCACCCTTCCTTGGAAGCGCTTTCACAGGCGCAGTAACACTGGGGCTTTGCGCTTCTCTAGCCACCAAACGTCACGGTCCTTCTCTTTCCGTCTCCTAGACACGAGCTGAGAAATTGCAAACGTCGAGCAATTGCTCAGAGATGAAAAGTGCCAGCACTGAAAGCTGTTGCTAGCCAGCCCCCTTCCTTGGAAGCGCTTTTGTAGGCCTAAGAACACTGGGGCTCTGGGCTTCTCTAGCCACCTCATCTTCTGCTCATCCTCTCGCGCACTCTAAAGAGAGCTCAGGTGAGAAATTGCAAATGTCCAGCAATTGCTCAGAGATGAAAAGTGCCAACACTGAAAGCTGTTGCTAGCCAGCACCCTTCCTTGGAAGCGCTTTCACAGGCGCAGCAACACTGGGGCTTTGCACTTCTCTAGCCACCAAACGTCACGGTCATTCTCTTTCCGTCTCGTAGACACGAGCTGAGAAATTGCAAACGTCGAGCAATTGCTCAGAGATGAAAAGCGCCAGCACTGAAAGCTGTTGCTAGCCAGCACCCTTCCTTGGAAGCGCTTTTGTAGGCCTAAGAACACTGGGGCTCTGGGCTTCTCTAGCCACCTAATCTTCTGCTCATCCTCTCGCGCACTCTAAAGAGAGCTCAGGTGAGAAATTGCAAATGTCGAGCAATTGCTCAGAGAGGAAAAGTGCCAGCACTGAAAGCTGTTGCTAGCCAGCACCCTTCCTTGGAAGCGCTTTCACAGGCGCAGTAACACTGGGGCTTTGCGCTTCTCTAGCCACCAAACGTCACGGTCTTTCTCTTTCCGTCTCGTAGACACGAGCTGAGAAATTGCAAACGTCCAGCAATTGCTCAGAGAGGAAAAGTGCCAGCACTGAAAGCTGTTGCTAGCCAGCACCCTTCCTTGGAAGCGCTTTTGTAGGCCTAAGAACACTGGGGCTCTGGGCTTCTCTAGCCACCTCATCTTCTGCTCATCCTCTCGCGCACTCTAAAGAGAGCTCAGGTGAGAAATTGCAAACGTCGAGCAATTGCTCAGAGATGAAAAGTGCCAGCACTGAAAGCTGTTGCTAGCCAGCACCCTTCCTTGGAAGCGCTTTTGTAGGCCTAAGAACACTGGGGCTCTGGGCTTCTCTAGCCACCTCATCTTCTGCTCATCCTCTCGCGCACTCTAAAGAGAGCTCAGGTGAGAAATTGCAAACGTCGAGCAATTGCTCAGAGATGAAAAGTGCCAGCACTGAAAGCTGTTGCTAGCCAGCACCCTTCCTTGGAAGCGCTTTCACAGGCGCAGCAACACTGGGGCTTTGTGCTTCTCTACCCACCAAACGTCACGGTCCTTCTCTTTCCGTCTCGTAGACACGAGCTGAGAAATTGCAAACGTCGAGCAATTGCTCAGAGATGAAAAGTGCCAGCACTGAAAGCTGTTGCTAGCCAGCACCCTTCCTTGGAAGCGCTTTTGTAGGCCTAAGAACACTGGGGCTCTGGGCTTCTCTAGCCACCTCATCTTCTGCTCATCCTCTCGCGCACTCTAAAGAGAGCTCAGGGGAGAAATTGCAAACGTCGAGCAATTGCTCAGAGATGAAAAGTGCCAACACTGAAAGCTCTTGCTAGCCAGCACCCTTCCTTGGAAGCGCTTTCACAGGCGCAGTAACACTGGGGCTTTGCACTTCTCTACCCACCAAACGTCACGGTCATTCTCTTTCCGTCTCGTAGACTCGAGCTGAGAAATTGCAAACGTCGAGCAATTGCTCAGAGATGAAAAGTGCCAGCACTGAAAGCTGTTGCTAGCCAGCACCCTTCCTTGGAAGCGCTTTTGTAGGCCTAAAAACACTGGGGCTCTGGGCTTCTCTAGCCACCTAATCTTCTGCTCATCCTCTCGCGCACTCTAAAGAGAGCTCAGGTGAGAAATTGCAAACGTCGAGCAATTGCTCAGAGATGAAAAGTGCCAGCACTGAAAGCTGTTGCTAGCCAGCACCCTTCCTTGGAAGCGCTTTCACAGGCGCAGTAACACTGGGGCTTTGCGCTTCTCTAGCCACCAAACGTCACAGTCCTTCTCTTTCCGTCTCGTAGACATGAGCTGAGAAATTGCAAACGTCGAGCAATTGCTCAGAGATGAAAAGTGCCAGCACTGAAAGCTGTTGCTAGCCAGCACCCTTCCTTGGAAGCGCTTTTGTAGGCCTAAGAACACCGGGGCTCTGGGCTTCTCTAGCCACCTAATCTTCTGCTCATCCTCTCGCGCACTCTAAAGAGAGCTCAGGTGAGAAATTGCAAACGTCGAGCAATTGCTCAGAGATGAAAAGTGCCAGCACTGAAAGCTGTTGCTAGCCAGCACCCTTCCTTGGAAGCGCTTTTGTAGGCCTAAGAACACTGGGGCTCTGGGCTTCTCTAGCCACCTTATCTTCTGCTCATCCTCTCGCGCACTCTAAAGAGAGCTCAGGGGAGAAATTGCAAACGTCCAGCAATTGCTCAGAGATGAAAAGTGCCAGCACTGAAAGCTGTTGCTAGCCAGCACCCTTCCTTGGAAGCGCTTTCACAGGCGCAGTAACACTGGGGCTTTGCGCTTCTCTAGCCACTAAACGTCACGGTCATTCTCTTTCCGTCTCCTAGACACGAGCTGAGAAAGTGCAAACGTCGAGCAATTGCTCAGAGATGAAAAGTGCCAGCACTGAAAGCTGTTGCTAGCCAGCACCCTTCCTTGGAAGCGCTTTTGTAGCCCTTAGAACACTGGGGCTCTGGGCTTCTTTAGCCACCTCATCTTCTGCTCATCCTCTCGCGCACTCTAAATGGAGCTCAGGGGAGAAATTGCAAACGTCGAGCAATTGCTCAGAGATGAAAAGTGCCAGCACTGAAAGCTGTTGCTAGCCAGCACCCTTCCTTGGAAGCGCTTTTGTAGCCCTTAGAACACTGGGGCTCTGGGCTTCTCTAGCCACCTCATCTTCTGCTCATCCTCTCGCGCACTCTAAAGAGAGCTCAGGTGAGAAATTGCAAACGTCGAGCAATTGCTCAGAGATGAAAAGTGCCAGCACTGAAAGCTGTTGCTAGCCAGCACCCTTCCTTGGAAGCGCTTTTGTAGGCCTAAGAACACGGGGGCTCTGGGCTTCTCTAGCCACCTCATCTTCTGCTCATCCTCTCGCGCACTCTAAAGAGAGCTCAGGTGAGAAATTGCAAACGTCCAGCAATTGCTCAGAGATGAAAAGTGCCAACACTGAAAGCTGTTGCTAGCCAGCACCCTTCCTTGGAAGCGCTTTCACAGGCGCAGTAACACTGGGGCTTTGCGCTTCTCTACCCACCAAACGTCACGGTCTTTCTCTTTCCGTCTCCTAGACACGAGCTGAGAAATTGCAAACGTCGAGCAATTGCTCAGAGATGAAAAGTGCCAGCACTGAAAGCTGTTGCTAGCCAGCACCCTTCCTTGGAAGCGCTTTTGTAGGCCTAAGAACACTGGGGCTCTGGGCTTCTCTAGCCACCTAATCTTCTGCTCATCCTCTCGCGCACTCTAAAGAGAGCTCAGGTGAGAAATTGCAAACGTCGAGCAATTGCTCAGAGATGAAAAGTGCCAGCACTGAAAGCTGTTGCTAGCCAGCACCCTTCCTTGGAAGCGCTTTTGTAGGCCTAAGAACAGTGGGGCTCTGGGCTTCTCTAGCCACCTCATCTTCTGCTCATCCTCTCGCGCACTCTAAAGAGAGCTCAGGTGAGAAATTGCAAAGGTCGAGCAATTGCTCAGAGATGAAAAGTGCCAGCACTGAAAGCTGTTGCTAGCCAGCACCCTTCCTTGGAAGCGCTTTCACAGGCGCAGCAACACTGGGGCTTTGCGCTTCTCTACCCACCAAACGTCACGGTCCTTCTCTTTCCGTCTCCTAGACACGAGCTGAGAAATTGCAAACGTCGAGCAATTGCTCAGAGATGAAAAGTGCCAGCACTGAAAGCTGTTGCTAGCCAGCACCCTTCCTTGGAAGCGCTTTTGTAGGCCTAAGAACACTGGGGCTCTGGGCTTCTCTAGCCACCTCATCTTCTGCTCATCCTCTCGCGCACTCTAAAGAGAGCTCAGGTGAGAAATTGCAAATGTCCAGCAATTGCTCAGAGATGAAAAGTGCCAACACTGAAAGCTGTTGCTAGCCAGCACCCTTCCTTGGAAGCGCTTTCACAGGCGCAGCAACACTGGGGCTTTGCACTTCTCTAGCCACCAAACGTCACGGTCATTCTCTTTCCGTCTCGTAGACACGAGCTGAGAAATTGCAAACGTCGAGCAATTGCTCAGAGATGAAAAGTGCCAGCACTGAAAGCTGTTGCTAGCCAGCACCCTTCCTTGGAAGCGCTTTTGTAGGCCTAAGAACACTGGGGCTCTGGGCTTCTCTAGCCACCTAATCTTCTGCTCATCCTCTCGCGCACTCTAAAGAGAGCTCAGGTGAGAAATTGCAAACGTCGAGCAATTGCTCAGAGAGGAAAAGTGCCAGCACTGAAAGCTGTTGCTAGCCAGCACCCTTCCTTGGAAGCGCTTTCACAGGCGCAGTAACACTGGGGCTTTGCGCTTCTCTAGCCACCAAACGTCACGGTCTTTCTTTTTCCGTCTCGTAGACACGAGCTGAGAAATTGCAAACGTCCAGCAATTGCTCAGAGATGAAAAGTGCCAGCACTGAAAGCTGTTGCTAGCCAGCACCCTTCCTTGGAAGCGCTTTTGTAGGCCTAAGAAGACTGGGGCTCTGGGCTTCTTTAGCCACCTCATCTTCTGCTCATCCTCTCGCGCACTCTAAATGGAGCTCAGGTGAGAAATTGCAAACGTCGAGCAATTGCTTGGAGGTGAAAAGTGCCAGCACTGAAAGCTGTTGCTAGCCAGCACCCTTCCTTGGAAGCGCTTTTGTAGGCCTAAGAACAGTGGGGCTCTGGGCTTCTCTAGCCACCTCATCTTCTGCTCATCCTCTCGCGCACTCTAAAGAGAGCTCAGGTGAGAAATTGCAAACGTCGACCAATTGCTCAGAGATGAAAAGTGCCAGCACTGAAAGCTGTTGCTAGCCAGCACCCTTCCTTGGAAGCGCTTTCACAGGCGCAGTAACACTGGGGCTTTGCGCTTCTCTAGCCACCAAACGTCACGGTCCTTCTCTTTCCGTCTCCTAGACACGAGCTGAGAAATTGCAAACGTCGAGCAATTGCTCAGAGATGAAAAGTGCCAGCACTGAAAGCTGTTGCTAGCCAGCACCCTTCCTTGGAAGCGCTTTTGTAGGCCTAAGAACACTGGGGCTCTGGGCTTCTCTAGCCACCTCATCTTCTGCTCATCCTCTCGCGCACTCTAAAGAGAGCTCAGGTGAGAAATTGCAAATGTCCAGCAATTGCTCAGAGATGAAAGTGCCAACACTGAAAGCTGTTGCTAGCCAGCACCCTTCCTTGGAAGCGCTTTCACAGGCGCAGTAACACTGGGGCTTTGTGCTTCTCTAGCCACCAAACGTCACGGTCATTCTCTTTCCGTCTCGTAGACACGAGCTGAGAAATTGCAAACGTCGAGCAATTGCTCAGAGATGAAAAGTGCCAGCACTGAAAACTGTTGCTAGCCAGCACCCTTCCTTGGAAGTGCTTTTGTAGGCCTAAGAACACTGGGGCTCTGGGCTTCTTTAGCCACCTCATCTTCTGCTCATCCTCTCGCGCACTCTGAAGAGAGCTCAGGTGAGAAATTGCAAACGTCAAGCAATTGCTCAGAGATGAAAAGTGCCAGCACTGAAAGCTGTTGCTAGCCAGCACCCTTCCTTGGAAGCGCTTTTGTAGGCCTAAGAACACTGGGGCTCTGGGCTTCTCTAGCCACCTCATCTTCTGCTCATCCTCTCGCGCACTCTAAAGAGAGCTCAGGGGAGAAATTGCAAACGTCCAGCAATTGCTCAGAGACGAAAAGTGCCAGCACTGAAAGCTGTTGCTAGCCAGCACCCTTCCTTGGAAGCGCTTTCACAGGCGCAGTAACACTGGGGCTTTGTGCTTCTCTAGCCACCAAACGTCACGGTCATTCTCTTTCGGTCTCGTAGACACGAGCTGAGAAATTGCAAACGTCGAGCAATTGCTCAGAGATGAAAAGTGCCAGCACTGAAAGCTGTTGCTAGCCAGCACTCTTCCTTGGAAGTGCTTTTGTAGGCCTAAGAACAGTGGGGCTCTGGGCTTCTTTAGCCACCTCATCTTCTGCTCATCCTCTCGCGCACTCTGAAGAGAGCTCAGGTGAGAAATTGCAAACGTCAAGCAATTGCTCAGAGATGAAAAGTGCCAGCACTGAAAGCTGTTGCTAGCCAGCACCCTTCCTTGGAAGCGCTTTTGTAGGCCTAAGAAGACTGGGGCTCTGGGCTTCTCTAGCCACCTAATCTTCTGCTCATCCTCTCGCGCACTCTAAAGAGAGCTCAGGGGAGAAATTGCAAACGTCCAGCAATTGCTCAGAGATGAAAAGTGCCAGCACTGAAAGCTCTTGCTAGCCAGCACCCTTCCTTGGAAGCGCTTTCACAGGCGCAGTAACACTGGGGCTTTGCACTTCTCTACCCACCAAACGTCACGGTCATTCTCTTTCCGTCTCGTAGACTCGAGCTGAGAAATTGCAAACGTCGAGCAATTGCTCAGAGATGAAAAGTGCCAGCACTGAAAGCTGTTGCTAGCCAGCACCCTTCCTTGGAAGCGCTTTTGTAGGCCTAAGAACACTGGGGCTCTGGGCTTCTCTAGCCACCTAATCTTCTGCTCATCCTCTCGCGCACTCTAAAGAGAGCTCAGGTGAGAAATTGCAAACGTCGAGCAATTGCTCAGAGAGGAAAAGTGCCAGCACTGAAAGCTGTTGCTAGCCAGCACCCTTCCTTGGAAGCGCTTTCACAGGCGCAGTAACACTGGGGCTTTGCGCTTCTCTAGCCACCAAACGTCACAGTCCTTCTCTTTCCGTCTCGTAGACATGAGCTGAGAAATTGCAAACGTCGAGCAATTGCTCAGAGATGAAAAGTGCCAGCACTGAAAGCTGTTGCTAGCCAGCACCCTTCCTTGGAAGCGCTTTTGTAGGCCTAAGAACAGTGGGGCTCTGGGCTTCTTTAGCCACCTCATCTTCTGCGCATCCTTCGCGCACTCTAAATGGAGCTCAGGTGAGAAATTGCAAACGTCGAGCAATTGCTCAGAGATAAAAAGTGCCAGCACTGAAAGCTGTTGCTAGCCAGCACCCTTCCTTGGAAGCGCTTTTGTAGGCCTAAGAACACCGGGGCTCTGGGCTTCTCTAGCCACCTAATCTTCTGCTCATCCTCTCGCGCACTCTAAAGAGAGCTCAGGTGAGAAATTGCAAACGTCGAGCAATTGCTCAGAGATGAAAAGTGCCAGCACTGAAAGCTCTTGCTAGCCAGCACCCTTCCTTGGAAGCGCTTTTGTAGCCCTTAGAACGCTGGGGCTCTGGGCTTCTCTAGCCACCTAATCTTCTGCTCATCCTCTCGCGCACTCTAAAGAGAGCTCAGGTGAGAAATTGCAAACGTCGAGCAATTGCTCAGAGATGAAAAGTGCCAGCACTGAAAGCTGTTGCTAGCCAGCACCCTTCCTTGGAAGCGCTTTTGTAGCCCTTAGAACACTGGGGCACTGGGCTTCTTTAGCCACCTCATCTTCTGCTCATCCTCTCGCGCACTCTAAATGGAGCTCAGGGGAGAAATTGCAAACGTCGAGCAATTGCTCAGAGATGAAAAGTGCCAGCACTGAAAGCTGTTGCTAGCCAGCACCCTTCCTTGGAAGCGCTTTTGTAGGCCTAAGAACACTGGGGCTCTGGGCTTCTCTAGCCACCTCATCTTCTGCTCATCCTCTCGCGCACTCTAAAGAGAGCTCAGGTGAGAAATTGCAAACGTCGAGCAATTGCTCAGAGATGAAAAGTGCCAGCACTGAAAGCTGTTGCTAGCCAGCACCCTTCCTTGGAAGCGCTTTTGTAGGCCTAAGAACACGGGGGCTCTGGGCTTCTCTAGCCACCTCATCTTCTGCTCATCCTCTCGCGCACTCTAAAGAGAGCTCAGGTGAGAAATTGCAAACGTCCAGCAATTGCTCAGAGATGAAAAGTGCCAGCACTGAAAGCTGTTGCTAGCCAGCACCCTTCCTTGGAAGCGCTTTCACAGGCGCAGTAACACTGGGGCTTTGCGCTTCTCTAGCCACCAAACGTCACGGTCTTTCTCTTTCCGTCTCGTAGACACGAGCTGAGAAATTGCAAACGTCGAGCAATTGCTCAGAGATGAAAAGTGCCAGCACTGAAAGCTCTTGCTAGCCAGCCCCCTTCCTTGGAAGCGCTTTTGTAGGCCTAAGAACACTGGGGCTCTGGGCTTCTCTAGCCACCTCATCTTCTGCTCATCCTCTCGCGCACTCTAAATGGAGCTCAGCGGAGAAATTGCAAACGTCGAGCAATTGCTCAGAGATGAAAAGTGCCAGCACTGAAAGCTGTTGCTAGCCAGCACCCTTCCTTGGAAGCGCTTTTGTAGGCCTAAGAACAGTGGGGCTCTGGGCTTCTCTAGCCACCTCATCTTCTGCTCATCCTCTCGCGCACTCTAAAGAGAGCTCAGGTGAGAAATTGCAAACGTCGAGCAATTGCTCAGAGATGAAAAGTGCCAGCACTGAAAGCTGTTGCTAGCCAGCACCCTTCCTTGGAAGCGCTTTCACAGGCGCTGTAACACTGGGGCTTTGTGCTTCTCTAGCCACCAAAAGTCACGGTCACTATCTCTCCGTCTCGTAGACACGAGCTGAGAAATTGCAAACGTCGATCAATTGCTCAGAGATGAAAAGTGCCAGCACTGGAAGCTGTTGCTAGCCAGCACCCTTCCTTGGAAGCGCTTTTGTAGGCCTAAGAACACTGGGGCTCTGGGCTTCTCTAGCCACCTAATCTTCTGCTCATCCTCTCGCGCACTCTAAAGAGAGCTCAGGTGAGAAATTGCAAACGTCGAGCAATTGCTCAGAGAGGAAAAGTGCCAGCACTGAAAGCTGTTGCTAGCCAGCACCCTTCCTTGGAAGCGCTTTTGTAGGCCTAAGAACACTGGGGCTCTGGGCTTCTCTAGCCACCTCATCTTCTGCTCATCCTCTCGCGCACTCTAAAGAGAGCTCAGGTGAGAAATTGCAAATGTCCAGCAATTGCTCAGAGATGAAAAGTGCCAACACTGAAAGCTGTTGCTAGCCAGCACCCTTCCTTGGAAGCGCTTTCACAGGCGCAGCAACACTGGGGCTTTGCACTTCTCTACCCACCAAACGTCACGGTCATTCTCTTTCCGTCTCGTAGACACGAGCTGAGAAATTGCAAACGTCGAGCAATTGCTCAGAGATGAAAAGTGCCAGCACTGAAAGCTGTTGCTAGCCAGCACCCTTCCTTGGAAGCGCTTTTGTAGGCCTAAGAACACTGGGGCTCTGGGCTTCTCTAGCCACCTAATCTTCTGCTCATCCTCTCGCGCACTCTAAAGAGAGCTCAGGTGAGAAATTGCAAACGTCGAGCAATTGCTCAGAGAGGAAAAGTGCCAGCACTGAAAGCTGTTGCTAGCCAGCACCCTTCCTTGGAAGCGCTTTCACAGGCGCAGTAACACTGGGGCTTTGCGCTTCTCTAGCCACCAAACGTCACGGTCTTTCTTTTTCCGTCTCGTAGACACGAGCTGAGAAATTGCAAACGTCCAGCAATTGCTCAGAGATGAAAAGTGCCAGCACTGAAAGCTGTTGCTAGCCAGCACCCTTCCTTGGAAGCGCTTTTGTAGGCCTAAGAAGACTGGGGCTCTGGGCTTCTTTAGCCACCTCATCTTCTGCTCATCCTCTCGCGCACTCTAAATGGAGCTCAGGTGAGAAATTGCAAACGTCGAGCAATTGCTTGGAGGTGAAAAGTGCCAGCACTGAAAGCTGTTGCTAGCCAGCACCCTTCCTTGGAAGCGCTTTTGTAGGCCTAAGAACACTGGGGCTCTGGGCTTCTTTAGCCACCTCATCTTCTGCTCATCCTCTCGCGCACTCTGAAGAGAGCTCAGGTGAGAAATTGCAAACGTCAAGCAATTGCTCAGAGATGAAAAGTGCCAGCACTGAAAGCTGTTGCTAGCCAGCACCCTTCCTTGGAAGCGCTTTTGTAGGCCTAAGAACACTGGGGCTCTGGGCTTCTCTAGCCACCTCATCTTCTGCTCATCCTCTCGCGCACTCTAAAGAGAGCTCAGGGGAGAAATTGCAAACGTCCAGCAATTGCTCAGAGACGAAAAGTGCCAGCACTGAAAGCTCTTGCTAGCCAGCACCCTTCCTTGGAAGCGCTTTCACAGGCGCAGTAACACTGGGGCTTTGTGCTTCTCTAGCCACCAAACGTCACGGTCATTCTCTTTCGGTCTCGTAGACACGAGCTGAGAAATTGCAAACGTCGAGCAATTGCTCAGAGATGAAAAGTGCCAGCACTGAAAGCTGTTGCTAGCCAGCACTCTTCCTTGGAAGTGCTTTTGTAGGCCTAAGAACAGTGGGGCTCTGGGCTTCTTTAGCCACCTCATCTTCTGCTCATCCTCTCGCGCACTCTGAAGAGAGCTCAGGTGAGAAATTGCAAACGTCAAGCAATTGCTCAGAGATGAAAAGTGCCAGCACTGAAAGCTGTTGCTAGCCAGCACCCTTCCTTGGAAGCGCTTTTGTAGGCCTAAGAAGACTGGGGCTCTGGGCTTCTCTAGCCACCTAATCTTCTGCTCATCCTCTCGCGCACTCTAAAGAGAGCTCAGGGGAGAAATTGCAAACGTCCAGCAATTGCTCAGAGATGAAAAGTGCCAGCACTGAAAGCTCTTGCTAGCCAGCACCCTTCCTTGGAAGCGCTTTCACAGGCGCAGTAACACTGGGGCTTTGCACTTCTCTACCCACCAAACGTCACGGTCATTCTCTTTCCGTCTCGTAGACTCGAGCTGAGAAATTGCAAACGTCGAGCAATTGCTCAGAGATGAAAAGTGCCAGCACTGAAAGCTGTTGCTAGCCAGCACCCTTCCTTGGAAGCGCTTTTGTAGGCCTAAAAACACTGGGGCTCTGGGCTTCTCTAGCCACCTAATCTTCTGCTCATCCTCTCGCGCACTCTAAAGAGAGCTCAGGTGAGAAATTGCAAACGTCGAGCAATTGCTCAGAGAGGAAAAGTGCCAGCACTGAAAGCTGTTGCTAGCCAGCACCCTTCCTTGGAAGCGCTTTCACAGGCGCAGTAACACTGGGGCTTTGCGCTTCTCTAGCCACCAAACGTCACAGTCCTTCTCTTTCCGTCTCGTAGACATGAGCTGAGAAATTGCAAACGTCGAGCAATTGCTCAGAGATGAAAAGTGCCAGCACTGAAAGCTGTTGCTAGCCAGCACCCTTCCTTGGAAGCGCTTTTGTAGGCCTAAGAACAGTGGGGCTCTGGGCTTCTTTAGCCACCTCATCTTCTGCGCATCCTCTCGCGCACTCTAAATGGAGCTCAGGTGAGAAATTGCAAACGTCGAGCAATTGCTCAGAGATGAAAAGTGCCAGCACTGAAAGCTGTTGCTAGCCAGCACCCTTCCTTGGAAGCGCTTTTGTAGGCCTAAGAACACCGGGGCTCTGGGCTTCTCTAGCCACCTAATCTTCTGCTCATCCTCTCGCGCACTCTAAAGAGAGCTCAGGTGAGAAATTGCAAACGTCGAGCAATTGCTCAGAGATGAAAAGTGCCAGCACTGAAAGCTGTTGCTAGCCAGCACCCTTCCTTGGAAGCGCTTTTGTAGCCCTTAGAACGCTGGGGCTCTGGGCTTCTCTAGCCACCTAATCTTCTGCTCATCCTCTCGCGCACTCTAAAGAGAGCTCAGGTGAGAAATTGCAAACGTCGAGCAATTGCTCAGAGATGAAAAGTGCCAGCACTGAAAGCTCTTGCTAGCCAGCACCCTTCCTTGGAAGCGCTTTTGTAGCCCTTAGAACACTGGGGCACTGGGCTTCTTTAGCCACCTCATCTTCTGCTCATCCTCTCGCGCACTCTAAATGGAGCTCAGGGGAGAAATTGCAAACGTCGAGCAATTGCTCAGAGATGAAAAGTGCCAGCACTGAAAGCTGTTGCTAGCCAGCACCCTTCCTTGGAAGCGCTTTTGTAGGCCTAAGAACACTGGGGCTCTGGGCTTCTCTAGCCACCTCATCTTCTGCTCATCCTCTCGCGCACTCTAAAGAGAGCTCAGGTGAGAAATTGCAAACGTCGAGCAATTGCTCAGAGATGAAAAGTGCCAGCACTGAAAGCTGTTGCTAGCCAGCACCCTTCCTTGGAAGCGCTTTTGTAGGCCTAAGAACACGGGGGCTCTGGGCTTCTCTAGCCACCTCATCTTCTGCTCATCCTCTCGCGCACTCTAAAGAGAGCTCAGGTGAGAAATTGCAAACGTCCAGCAATTGCTCAGAGATGAAAAGTGCCAGCACTGAAAGCTGTTGCTAGCCAGCACCCTTCCTTGGAAGCGCTTTCACAGGCGCAGTAACACTGGGGCTTTGCGCTTCTCTAGCCACCAAACGTCACGGTCTTTCTCTTTCCGTCTCGTAGACACGAGCTGAGAAATTGCAAACGTCCAGCAATTGCTCAGAGATGAAAAGTGCCAGCACTGGAAGCTGTTGCTAGCCAGCACCCTTCCTTGGAAGCGCTTTTGTAGGCCTAAGAACACTGGGGCTCTGGGCTTCTCTAGCCACCTCATCTTCTGCTCATCCTCTCGCGCACTCTAAATGGAGCTCAGCGGAGAAATTGCAAACGTCGAGCAATTGCTCAGAGATGAAAAGTGCCAGCACTGAAAGCTGTTGCTAGCCAGCACCCTTCCTTGGAAGCGCTTTTGTAGGCCTAAGAACACTGGGGCTCTGGGCTTCTCTAGCCACCTCATCTTCTGCTCATCCTCTCGCGCACTCTAAAGAGAGCTCAGGGGAGAAATTGCAAACGTCCAGCAATTGCTCAGAGACGAAAAGTGCCAGCACTGAAAGCTCTTGCTAGCCAGCACCCTTCCTTGGAAGCGCTTTTGTAGCCCTTAGAACGCTGGGGCTCTGGGCTTCTCTAGCCACCTAATCTTCTGCTCATCCTCTCGCGCACTCTAAAGAGAGCTCAGGTGAGAAATTGCAAACGTCGAGCAATTGCTCAGAGATGAAAAGTGCCAGCACTGAAAGCTGTTGCTAGCCAGCACCCTTCCTTGGAAGCGCTTTTGTAGCCCTTAGAACACTGGGGCACTGGGCTTCTTTAGCCACCTCATCTTCTGCTCATCCTCTCGCGCACTCTAAATGGAGCTCAGGGGAGAAATTGCAAACGTCGAGCAATTGCTCAGAGATGAAAAGTGCCAGCACTGAAAGCTGTTGCTAGCCAGCACCCTTCCTTGGAAGCGCTTTTGTAGGCCTAAGAACACTGGGGCTCTGGGCTTCTCTAGCCACCTCATCTTCTGCTCATCCTCTCGCGCACTCTAAAGAGAGCTCAGGTGAGAAACTGCAAACGTCGAGCAATTGCTCAGAGATGAAAAGTGCCAGCACTGAAAGCTGTTGCTAGCCAGCACCCTTCCTTGGAAGCGCTTTTGTAGGCCTAAGAACACGGGGGCTCTGGGCTTCTCTAGCCACCTCATCTTCTGCTCATCCTCTCGCGCACTCTAAAGAGAGCTCAGGTGAGAAATTGCAAACGTCCAGCAATTGCTCAGAGATGAAAAGTGCCAGCACTGAAAGCTGTTGCTAGCCAGCACCCTTCCTTGGAAGCGCTTTCACAGGCGCAGTAACACTGGGGCTTTGCGCTTCTCTAGCCACCAAACGTCACGGTCTTTCTCTTTCCGTCTCGTAGACACGAGCTGAGAAATTGCAAACGTCCAGCAATTGCTCAGAGATGAAAAGTGCCAGCACTGGAAGCTGTTGCTAGCCAGCACCCTTCCTTGGAAGCGCTTTTGTAGGCCTAAGAACACTGGGGCTCTGGGCTTCTCTAGCCACCTCATCTTCTGCTCATCCTCTCGCGCACTCTAAATGGAGCTCAGCGGAGAAATTGCAAACGTCGAGCAATTGCTCAGAGATGAAAAGTGCCAGCACTGAAAGCTGTTGCTAGCCAGCACCCTTCCTTGGAAGCGCTTTTGTAGGCCTAAGAACACTGGGGCTCTGGGCTTCTTTAGCCACCTCATCTTCTGCTCATCCTCTCGCGCACTCTAAAGAGAGCTCAGGTGAGAAATTGCAAACGTCGAGCAATTGCTCAGAGATGAAAAGTGCCAGCACTGAAAGCTGTTGCTAGCCAGCACCCTTCCTTGGAAGCGCTTTCACAGGCGCTGTAACACTGGGGCTTTGTGCTTCTCTAGCCACCAAACGTCACGGTCACTATCTCTCCGTCTCGTAGACACGAGCTGAGAAATTGCAAACGTCGATCAATTGCTCAGAGATGAAAAGTGCCAGCACTGGAAGCTGTTGCTAGCCAGCACCCTTCCTTGGAAGCGCTTTTGTAGGCCTAAGAACAGTGGGGCTCTGGGCTTCTTTAGCCACCTCATCTTCTGCGCATCCTCTCGCGCACTCTAAATGGAGCTCAGGTGAGAAATTGCAAACGTCGAGCAATTGCTCAGAGATGAAAAGTGCCAGCACTGAAAGCTGTTGCTAGCCAGCACCCTTCCTTGGAAGCGCTTTTGTAGGCCTAAGAACACCGGGGCTCTGGGCTTCTCTAGCCACCTAATCTTCTGCTCATCCTCTCGCGCACTCTAAAGAGAGCTCAGGTGAGAAATTGCAAACGTCGAGCAATTGCTCAGAGATGAAAAGTGCCAGCACTGAAAGCTGTTGCTAGCCAGCACCCTTCCTTGGAAGCGCTTTTGTAGCCCTTAGAACGCTGGGGCTCTGGGCTTCTCTAGCCACCTAATCTTCTGCTCATCCTCTCGCGCACTCTAAAGAGAGCTCAGGTGAGAAATTGCAAACGTCGAGCAATTGCTCAGAGATGAAAAGTGCCAGCACTGAAAGCTCTTGCTAGCCAGCACCCTTCCTTGGAAGCGCTTTTGTAGCCCTTAGAACACTGGGGCACTGGGCTTCTTTAGCCACCTCATCTTCTGCTCATCCTCTCGCGCACTCTAAATGGAGCTCAGGGGAGAAATTGCAAACGTCGAGCAATTGCTCAGAGATGAAAAGTGCCAGCACTGAAAGCTGTTGCTAGCCAGCACCCTTCCTTGGAAGCGCTTTTGTAGGCCTAAGAACACTGGGGCTCTGGGCTTCTCTAGCCACCTCATCTTCTGCTCATCCTCTCGCGCACTCTAAAGAGAGCTCAGGTGAGAAATTGCAAACGTCGAGCAATTGCTCAGAGATGAAAAGTGCCAGCACTGAAAGCTGTTGCTAGCCAGCACCCTTCCTTGGAAGCGCTTTTGTAGGCCTAAGAACACGGGGGCTCTGGGCTTCTCTAGCCACCTCATCTTCTGCTCATCCTCTCGCGCACTCTAAAGAGAGCTCAGGTGAGAAATTGCAAACGTCCAGCAATTGCTCAGAGATGAAAAGTGCCAGCACTGAAAGCTGTTGCTAGCCAGCACCCTTCCTTGGAAGCGCTTTCACAGGCGCAGTAACACTGGGGCTTTGCGCTTCTCTAGCCACCAAACGTCACGGTCTTTCTCTTTCCGTCTCGTAGACACGAGCTGAGAAATTGCAAACGTCCAGCAATTGCTCAGAGATGAAAAGTGCCAGCACTGGAAGCTGTTGCTAGCCAGCACCCTTCCTTGGAAGCGCTTTTGTAGGCCTAAGAACACTGGGGCTCTGGGCTTCTCTAGCCACCTCATCTTCTGCTCATCCTCTCGCGCACTCTAAATGGAGCTCAGCGGAGAAATTGCAAACGTCGAGCAATTGCTCAGAGATGAAAAGTGCCAGCACTGAAAGCTGTTGCTAGCCAGCACCCTTCCTTGGAAGCGCTTTTGTAGGCCTAAGAACACTGGGGCTCTGGGCTTCTCTAGCCACCTCATCTTCTGCTCATCCTCTCGCGCACTCTAAAGAGAGCTCAGGGGAGAAATTGCAAACGTCCAGCAATTGCTCAGAGACGAAAAGTGCCAGCACTGAAAGCTCTTGCTAGCCAGCACCCTTCCTTGGAAGCGCTTTTGTAGCCCTTAGAACGCTGGGGCTCTGGGCTTCTCTAGCCACCTAATCTTCTGCTCATCCTCTCGCGCACTCTAAAGAGAGCTCAGGTGAGAAATTGCAAACGTCGAGCAATTGCTCAGAGATGAAAAGTGCCAGCACTGAAAGCTGTTGCTAGCCAGCACCCTTCCTTGGAAGCGCTTTTGTAGCCCTTAGAACACTGGGGCACTGGGCTTCTTTAGCCACCTCATCTTCTGCTCATCCTCTCGCGCACTCTAAATGGAGCTCAGGGGAGAAATTGCAAACGTCGAGCAATTGCTCAGAGATGAAAAGTGCCAGCACTGAAAGCTGTTGCTAGCCAGCACCCTTCCTTGGAAGCGCTTTTGTAGGCCTAAGAACACTGGGGCTCTGGGCTTCTCTAGCCACCTCATCTTCTGCTCATCCTCTCGCGCACTCTAAAGAGAGCTCAGGTGAGAAACTGCAAACGTCGAGCAATTGCTCAGAGATGAAAAGTGCCAGCACTGAAAGCTGTTGCTAGCCAGCACCCTTCCTTGGAAGCGCTTTTGTAGGCCTAAGAACACGGGGGCTCTGGGCTTCTCTAGCCACCTCATCTTCTGCTCATCCTCTCGCGCACTCTAAAGAGAGCTCAGGTGAGAAATTGCAAACGTCCAGCAATTGCTCAGAGATGAAAAGTGCCAGCACTGAAAGCTGTTGCTAGCCAGCACCCTTCCTTGGAAGCGCTTTCACAGGCGCAGTAACACTGGGGCTTTGCGCTTCTCTAGCCACCAAACGTCACGGTCTTTCTCTTTCCGTCTCGTAGACACGAGCTGAGAAATTGCAAACGTCCAGCAATTGCTCAGAGATGAAAAGTGCCAGCACTGGAAGCTGTTGCTAGCCAGCACCCTTCCTTGGAAGCGCTTTTGTAGGCCTAAGAACACTGGGGCTCTGGGCTTCTCTAGCCACCTCATCTTCTGCTCATCCTCTCGCGCACTCTAAATGGAGCTCAGCGGAGAAATTGCAAACGTCGAGCAATTGCTCAGAGATGAAAAGTGCCAGCACTGAAAGCTGTTGCTAGCCAGCACCCTTCCTTGGAAGCGCTTTTGTAGGCCTAAGAACACTGGGGCTCTGGGCTTCTTTAGCCACCTCATCTTCTGCTCATCCTCTCGCGCACTCTAAAGAGAGCTCAGGTGAGAAATTGCAAACGTCGAGCAATTGCTCAGAGATGAAAAGTGCCAGCACTGAAAGCTGTTGCTAGCCAGCACCCTTCCTTGGAAGCGCTTTCACAGGCGCTGTAACACTGGGGCTTTGTGCTTCTCTAGCCACCAAACGTCACGGTCACTATCTCTCCGTCTCGTAGACACGAGCTGAGAAATTGCAAACGTCGATCAATTGCTCAGAGATGAAAAGTGCCAGCACTGGAAGCTGTTGCTAGCCAGCACCCTTCCTTGGAAGCGCTTTTGTAGGCCTAAGAACACTGGGGCTCTGGGCTTCTCTAGCCACCTAATCTTCTGCTCATCCTCTCGCGCACTCTAAAGAGAGCTCAGGTGAGAAATTGCAAACGTCGAGCAATTGCTCAGAGATGAAAAGTGCCAGCACTGAAAGCTGTTGCTAGCCAGCACCCTTCCTTGGAAGCGCTTTTGTAGGCCTAAGAACACTGGGGCTCTGGGCTTCTCTAGCCACCTCATCTTCTGCTCATCCTCTCGCGCACTCTAAAGAGAGCTCAGGTGAGAAATTGCAAATGTCCAGCAATTGCTCAGAGATGAAAAGTGCCAACACTGAAAGCTGTTGCTAGCCAGCACCCTTCCTTGGAAGCGCTTTCACAGGCGCAGCAACACTGGGGCTTTGCACTTCTCTAGCCACCAAACGTCACGGTCATTCTCTTTCCGTCTCGTAGACACGAGCTGAGAAATTGCAAACGTCGAGCAATTGCTCAGAGATGAAAAGTGCCAGCACTGAAAGCTGTTGCTAGCCAGCACCCTTCCTTGGAAGCGCTTTTGTAGGCCTAAGCACACTGGGGCTCTGGGCTTCTCTAGCCACCTCATCTTCTGCTCATCCTCTCGCGCACTCTAAATGGAGCTCAGGTGAGAAATTGCAAACGTCGAGCAATTGCTTGGAGGTGAAAAGTGCCAGCACTAAAAGCTGTTGCTAGCCAGCACCCTTCCTTGGAAGCGCTTTTGTAGGCCTAAGAACACTGGGGCTCTGGGCTTCTCTAGCCACCTCAGCTTCTGCTCATCCTCTCGCGCACTCTAAAGAGAGCTCAGGTGAGAAATTGCAAAGGTCGAGCAATTGCTCAGAGATGAAAAGTGCCAGCACTGAAAGCTGTTGCTAGCCAGCACCCTTCCTTGGAAGCGCTTTCACAGGCGCAGTAACACTGGGGCTTTGCGCTTCTCTACCCACCAAACGTCACGGTCCTTCTCTTTCCGTCTCCTAGACACGAGCTGAGAAATTGCAAACGTCGAGCAATTGCTCAGAGATGAAAAGTGCCAGCACTGAAAGCTGTTGCTAGCCAGCCCCCTTCCTTGGAAGCGCTTTTGTAGGCCTAAGAACACTGGGGCTCTGGGCTTCTCTAGCCACCTCATCTTCTGCTCATCCTCTCGCGCACTCTAAAGAGAGCTCAGGTGAGAAATTGCAAATGTCCAGCAATTGCTCAGAGATGAAAAGTGCCAACACTGAAAGCTGTTGCTAGCCAGCACCCTTCCTTGGAAGCGCTTTCACAGGCGCAGCAACACTGGGGCTTTGCACATCTCTAGCCACCAAACGTCACGGTCATTCTCTTTCCGTCTCGTAGACACGAGCTGAGAAATTGCAAACGTCGAGCAATTGCTCAGAGATGAAAAGTGCCAGCACTGAAAGCTGTTGCTAGCCAGCACCCTTCCTTGGAAGCGCTTTTGTAGGCCTAAGAACACTGGGGCTCTGGGCTTCTCTAGCCACCTAATCTTCTGCTCATCCTCTCGCGCACTCTAAAGAGAGCTCAGGTGAGAAATTGCAAACGTCGAGCAATTGCTCAGAGATGAAAAGTGCCAGCACTGAAAGCTGTTGCTAGCCAGCACCCTTCCTTGGAAGCGCTTTCACAGGCGCAGTAACACTGGGGCTTTGCGCTTCTCTAGCCACTAAACGTCACGGTCATTCTCTTTCCGTCTCGTAGACACGAGCTGAGAAATTGCAAACGTCGAGCAATTGCTCAGAGATGAAAAGTGCCAGCACTGAAAGCTCTTGCTAGCCAGCCCCCTTCCTTGGAAGCGCTTTTGTAGGCCTAAGAACACTGGGGCTCTGGGCTTCTTTAGCCACCTCATCTTCTGCTCATCCTCTCGCGCACTCTAAATGGAGCTCAGGTGAGAAATTGCAAACGTCGAGCAATTGCTCGGAGGTGAAAAGTGCCAGCACTGAAAGCTGTTGCTAGCCAGCACCCTTCCTTGGAAGCGCTTTTGTAGGCCTAAGAACACTGGGGCTCTGGGCTTCTCTAGCCACCTCATCTTCTGCTCATCCTCTAGCGCACTCTAAAGAGAGCTCAGGTGAGAAATTGCAAACGTCGAGCAATTGCTCAGAGATGAAAAGTGCCAGCACTGAAAGCTGTTGCTAGCCAGCACCCTTCCTTGGAAGCGCTTTCACAGGCGCAGTAACACTGGGGCTTTGCGCTTCTCTAGCCACCAAACGTCACGGTCCTTCTCTTTCCGTCTCCTAGACACGAGCTGAGAAATTGCAAACGTCGAGCAATTGCTCAGAGATGAAAAGTGCCAGCACTGAAAGCTGTTGCTAGCCAGCACCCTTCCTTGGAAGCGCTTTTGTAGCCCTTAGAACACTGGGGCTCTGGGCTTCTCTAGCCACCTCATCTTCTGCTCATCCTCTCGCGCACTCTAAAGAGAGCTCAGGTGAGAAATTGCAAACGTCGAGCAATTGCTCAGAGATGAAAAGTGCCAGCACTGAAAGCTGTTGCTAGCCAGCACCCTTCCTTGGAAGCGCTTTCACAGGCGCAGTAATACTGGGGCTTTGTGCTTCTCTAGCCACCAAACATCACGGTCATTCTCTTTCCGTCTCGTAGACACGAGCTGAGAAATTGCAAACGTCGAGCAATTGCTCAGAGATGAAAAGTGCCAGCACTGAAAGCTGTTGCTAGCCAGCACCCTTCCTTGGAAGTGCTTTTGTAGGCCTAAGAACACTGGGGCTCTGGGCTTCTTTAGCCACCTCATCTTCTGCTCATCCTCTCGCGCACTCTAAAGAGAGCTCAGGTGAGAAATTGCAAACGTCGAGCAATTGCTCCGAGATGAAAAGTGCCAGCACTGAAAGCTGTTGCTAGCCAGCACCCTTCCTTGGAAGCGCTTTTGTAGGCCTAAGAAGACTGGGGCTCTGGGCTTCTCTAGCCACCTAATCTTCTGCTCATCCTCTCGCGCACTCTAAAGAGAGCTCAGGTGAGAAATTGCAAACGTCGAGCAATTGCTCAGAGATGAAAAGTGCCAGCACTGAAAGCTGTTGCTAGCCAGCACCCTTCCTTCGAAGCGCTTTCACAGGCGCAGTAACACTGGGGCTTTGCACTTCTCTACCCACCAAACGTCACGGTCATTCTCTTTCCGTCTCGTAGACTCGAGCTGAGAAATTGCAAACGTCGAGCAATTGCTCAGAGATGAAAAGTGCCAGCACTGAAAGCTGTTGCTAGCCAGCACCCTTCCTTGGAAGCGCTTTCACAGGCGCAGTAACACTGGGGCTTTGCGCTTCTCTAGCCACCAAACGTCACGGTCCTTCTCTTTCCGTCTCCTAGACACGAGCTGAGAAATTGCAAACGTCCAGCAATTGCTCAGAGATGAAAAGTGCCAGCACTGAAAGCTGTTGCTAGCCAGCACCCTTCCTTGGAAGCGCTTTTGTAGGCCTAAGAACACTGGGGCTCTGGGCTTCTCTAGCCACCTCATCTTCTGCTCATCCTCTCGCGCACTCTAAATGGAGCTCAGGGGAGAAATTGCAAACGTCGAGCAATTGCTCAGAGGTGAAAAGTGCCAGCACTGAAAGCTGTTGCTAGCCAGCACCCTTCCTTGGAAGCGCTTTTGTAGGCCTAAGAACACTGGGGCTCTTGGCTTCTCTAGCCACCTCATCTTCTGCTCATCCTCTCGCGCACTCTAAAGAGAGCTCAGGTGAGAAATTGCAAACGTCGAGCAATTGCTCAGAGATGAAAAGTGCCAGCACTGAAAGCTCTTGCTAGCCAGCACCCTTCCTTGGAAGCGCTTTTGTAGGCCTAAGAACACTGGGGCTCTGGGCTTCTCTAGCCACCTCATCTTCTGCTCATCCTCTCGCGCAGTCTAAAGAGAGCTCAGGTGAGAAATTGCAAATGTCCAGCAATTGCTCAGAGATGAAAAGTGCCAACACTGAAAGCTGTTGCTAGCCAGCACCCTTCCTTGGAAGCGCTTTCACAGGCGCAGCAACACTGGGGCTTTGCACTTCTCTAGCCACCAAACGTCACGGTCATTCTCTTTCCGTCTCGTAGACACGAGCTGAGAAATTTTAAACGTTGAGCAATTGCTCAGAGATGAAAAGTGCCAGCACTGAAAGCTGTTGCTAGCCAGCCCCCTTCCTTGGAAGCGCTTTTGTAGGCCTAAGAACACTGGGGCTCTGGGCTTCTCTAGCCACCTAATCTTCTGCTCATCCTCTCGCGCACTCTAAAGAGAGCTCAGGTGAGAAATTGCAAACGTCGAGCAATTGCTCAGAGATGAAAAGTGCCAGCACTGAAAGCTGTTGCTAGCCAGCACCCTTCCTTGGAAGCGCTTTCACAGGCGCAGCAACACTGGGGCTTTGCGCTTCTCTACCCACCAAACGTCACGGTCCTTCTCTTTCCGTCTCGTAGACACGAGCTGAGAAATTGCAAACGTCCAGCAATTGCTCAGAGATGAAAAGTGCCAGCACTGGAAGCTGTTGCTAGCCAGCACCCTTCCTTGGAAGCGCTTTTTTAGGCCTAAGAACACTGGGGCTCTGGGCTTCTCTAGCCACCTAATCTTCTGCTCATCCTCTCGCGCACTCTAAAGAGAGCTCAGGTGAGAAATTGCAAACGTCGAGCAATTGCTCAGAGATGAAAAGTGCCAGCACTGAAAGCTGTTGCTAGCCAGCACCCTTCCTTGGAAGCGCTTTCACAGGCGCAGTAACACTGGGGCTTTGTGCTTCTCTACCCACCAAACGTCACGGTCATTCTCTTTCCGTCTCGTAGACACGAGCTGAGAAATTGCAAACGTCGAGCAATTGCTCAGAGATGAAAAGTGCCAGCACTGAAAGCTCTTGCTAGCCAGCACCCTTCCTTGGAAGCGCTTTTGTAGGCCTAAGAACACTGGGGCTCTGGGCTTCTTTAGCCACCTCATCTTCTGCTCATCCTCTCGCGCACTCTAAAGAGAGCTCAGGTGAGAAATTGCAAACGTCCAGCAATTGCTCAGAGATGAAAAGTGCCAGCACTGAAAGCTGTTGCTAGCCAGCACCCTTCCTTGGAAGCGCTTTTGTAGGCCTAAGCACACTGGGGCTCTGGGCTTCTCTAGCCACCTCATCTTCTGCTCATCCTCTCGCGCACTCTAAAGAGAGCTCAGGTGAGAAATTGCAAACGTCGAGCAATTGCTCAGAGATGAAAAGTGCCAGCACTGAAAGCTGTTGCTAGCCAGCACCCTTCCTTGGAAGCGCTTTCACAGGCGCAGTAACACTGGGGCTTTGCACTTCTCTAGCCACCAAACGTCAAGGTCTTTCTCTTTCCGTCTCGTAGACACGAGCTGAGAAATTGCAAACGTCGAGCAATTGCTCAGAGATGAAAAGTGCCAGCACTGAAAGCTGTTGCTAGCCAGCACCCTTCCTTGGAAGCGCTTTTGTAGGCCTAAGAACACTGGGGCTCTGGGCTTCTCTAGCCACCTCATCTTCTGCTCATCCTCTCGCGCACTCTAAAGAGAGCTCAGGTGAGAAATTGCAAACGTCGAGCAATTGCTCAGAGATGAAAAGTGCCAGCACTGAAAGCTGTTGCTAGCCAGCACCCTTCCTTGGAAGCGCTTTTGTAGGCCTAAGAACACTGGGGCTCTGGGCTTCTCTACCCACCAAAAGTCACGGTCACTATCTCTCCCTCTCGTAGACACGAGCTGAGAAATTGCAAACGTCGAGCAATTGCTCAGAGATGAAAAGTGCCAGCCCTGAAAGCTGTTGCTAGCCAGCACCCTTCCTTGGAAGCGCTTTTGTAGGCCTAAGAACACTGGGGCTCTGGGCTTCTCTAGCCACCTAATCTTCTGCTCATCCTCTCGCGCACTCTAAAGAGAGCTCAGGTGAGAAATTGCAAACGTCGAGCAATTGCTCAGAGATGAAAAGTGCCAGCACTGAAAGCTGTTGCTAGCCAGCACCCTTCCTTGGAAGCGCTTTCACAGGCGCAGTAACACTGGGGCTTTGCGCTTCTCTACCCACCAAACGACAAGGTCACTATCTCTCCGTCTCGTAGACACGAGCTGAGAAATTGCAAACGTCGATCAATTGCTCAGAGAGGAAAAGTGCCAGCACTGAAAGCTGTTGCTAGCCAGCACCCTTCCTTGGAAGCGCTTTTGTAGGCCTAAGAACACTGGGGCTCTGGGCTTCTCTAGCCACCTCATCTTCTGCTCATCCTCTCGCGCACTCTAAAGAGAGCTCAGGTGAGAAATTGCAAACGTCGAGCAATTGCTCAGAGAGGAAAAGTGCCAGCACTGAAAGCTGTTGCTAGCCAGCACCCTTCCTTGGAAGCGCTTTTGTAGGCCTAAGAACACCGGGGCTCTGGGCTTCTCTAGCCACCTAATCTTCTGCTCATCCTCTCGCGCACTCTAAAGAGAGCTCAGGTGAGAAATTGCAAACGTCGAGCAATTGCTCAGAGATGAAAAGTGCCAGCACTGGAAGCTGTTGCTAGCCAGCACCCTTCCTTGGAAGCGCTTTTGTAGGCCTAAGAACACTGGGGCTCTGGGCTTCTCTAGCCACCTCATCTTCTGCTCATCCTCTCGCGCACTCTAAAGAGAGCTCAGGTGAGAAATTGCAAACGTCGAGCAATTGCTCAGAGATGAAAAGTGCCAGCACTGAAAGCTGTTGCTAGCCAGCACCCTTCCTTGCAAGCGCTTTCACAGGCGCAGCAACACTGGGGCTTTGCACTTCTCTAGCCACCAAACGTCACGGTCCTTCTCTTTCCGTCTCCTAGACACGAGCTGAGAAATTGTAAACGTCGAGCAATTGCTCAGAGATGAAAAGTGCCAGCACTGAAAGCTGTTGCTAGCCAGCACCCTTCCTTGGAAGCGCTTTTGTAGGCCTAAGAACACTGGGGCTCTGGGCTTCTCTAGCCATCTAATCTTCTGCTCATCCTCTCGCGCACTCTAAAGAGAGCTCAGGGGAGAAATTGCAAACGTCGAGCAATTGCTCAGAGATGAAAAGTGCCAGCACTGAAAGCTGTTGCTAGCCAGCACCCTTCCTTGGAAGCGCTTTCACAGGCGCAGTAACACTGGGGCTTTGTGCTTCTCTACCCACCAAACGTCACGGTCACTATCTCTCCGTCTCGTAGACACGAGCTGAGAAATTGCAAACGTCGATCAATTGCTCAGAGATGAAAAGTGCCAGCACTGAAAGCTGTTGCTAGCCAGCACCCTTCCTTGGAAGCGCTTTTGTAGGCCTAAGAACACTGGGGCTCTGGGCTTCTCTAGCCACCTCATCTTCTGCTCATCCTCTCGCGCACTCTAAAGAGAGCTCAGGTGAGAAATTGCAAACGTCGAGCAATTGCTCAGAGATGAAAAGTGCCAGCACTGAAAGCTGTTGCTAGCCAGCACCCTTCCTTGGAAGCGCTTTCACAGGCGCAGTAACACTGGGGCTTTGCGCTTCTCTACCCACCAAAAGTCACGGTCATTCTCTTTCCGTCTCCTAGACACGAGCTGAGAAATTGCAAACGTCGAGCAATTGCTCAGAGATGAAAAGTGCCAGCACTGAAAGCTGTTGCTAGCCAGCACCCTTCCTTGGAAGCGCTTTTGTAGGCCTAAGAACACTGGGGCTCTGGGCTTCTTTAGCCACCTCATCTTCTGCTCATCCTCTCGCGCACTCTAAATGGAGCTCAGGGGAGAAATTGCAAACGTCGAGCAATTGCTCAGAGATGAAAAGTGCCAGCACTGAAAGCTGTTGCTAGCCAGCACCCTTCCTTGGAAGCGCTTTTGTAGGCCTAAGAACACTGGGGCTCTGGGCTTCTCTAGCCACCTCATCTTCTGCTCATCCTCTCGCGCACTCTAAAGAGAGCTCAGGTGAGAAATTGCAAACGTCGAGCAATTGCTCAGAGATGAAAAGTGCCAGCACTGAAAGCTGTTGCTAGCCAGCACCCTTCCTTCGAAGCGCTTTCACAGGCGCAGTAACACTGGGGCTTTGCACTTCTCTACCCACCAAACGTCACGGTCCTTCTCTTTCCGTCTCGTAGACACGAGCTGAGAAATTGCAAACGTCAAGCAATTGCTCAGAGATGAAAAGTGCCAGCACTGAAAGCTGTTGCTAGCCAGCACCCTTCCTTGGAAGCGCTTTTGTAGGCCTAAGAACACTGGGGCTCTGGGCTTCTCTAGCCACCTCATCTTCTGCTCATCCTCTCGCGCACTCTAAAGAGAGCTCAGGTGAGAAATTGCAAACGTCCAGCAATTGCTCAGAGATGAAAAGTGCCAGCACTGAAAGCTCTTGCTAGCCAGCACCCTTCCTTGGAAGCGCATTCACAGGCGCAGTAACACTGGGGCTTTGTGCTTCTCTAGCCACCAAACGTCACGGTCACTATCTCTCCGTCTCGTAGACACGAGCTGAGAAATTGCAAACGTCGATCAATTGCTCAGAGAGGAAAAGTGCCAGCACTGAAAGCTGTTGCTAGCCAGCACCCTTCCTTGGAAGCGCTTTTGTAGGCCTAAGAACACTGGGGCTCTGGGCTTCTCTAGCCACCTCATCTTCTGCTCATCCTCTCGCGCACTCTAAAGAGAGCTCAGGTGAGAAATTGCAAATGTCCAGCAATTGCTCAGAGATGAAAAGTGCCAGCACTGAAAGCTGTTGCTAGCCAGCACCCTTCCTTGGAAGCGCTTTCACAGGCGCAGCAACACTGGGGCTTTGCACTTCTCTAGCCACCAAACGTCACGGTCCTTCTCTTTCCGTCTCGTAGACACGAGCTGAGAAATTGTAAACGTCGAGCAATTGCTCAGAGAGGAAAAGTGCCAGCACTGAAAGCTGTTGCTAGCCAGCACCCTTCCTTGGAAGCGCTTTTGTAGGCCTAAGAACACTGGGGCTCTGGGCTTCTCTAGCCACCTAATCTTCTGCTCATCCTCTCGCGCACTCTAAAGAGAGCTCAGGTGAGAAATTGCAAACGTCGAGCAATTGCTCAGAGATGAAAAGTGCCAGCACTGGAAGCTCTTGCTAGCCAGCACCCTTCCTTGGAAGTGCTTTCACAGGCGCAGTAACACTGGGGCTTTGTGCTTCTCTACCCACCAAACGTCACGGTCACTATCTCTCCGTCTCGTAGACACGAGCTGAGAAATTGCAAACGTCGAGCAATTGCTCAGAGATGAAAAGTGCCAGCACTGAAAGCTGTTGCTAGCCAGCACCCTTCCTTGGAAGCGCTTTTGTAGGCCTAAGAACACTGGGGCTCTGGGCTTCTCTAGCCATCTAATCTTCTGCTCATCCTCTCGCGCACTCTAAAGAGAGCTCAGGTGAGAAATTGCAAACGTTGAGCAATTGCTCAGAGATGAAAAGTGCCAGCACTGAAAGCTGTTGCTAGCCAGCACCCTTCCTTGGAAGCGCTTTCACAGGCGCAGTAACACTGGGGCTTTGTGCTTCTCTACCCACCAAACGTCACGGTCACTATCTCTCCGTCTCGTAGACACGAGCTGAGAAATTGCAAACGTCGAGCAATTGCTCAGAGATGAAAAGTGCCAGCACTGAAAGCTGTTGCTAGCCAGCACCCTTCCTTGGAAGCGCTTTTGTAGGCCTAAGAACACTGGGGCTCTGGGCTTCTCTAGCCACCTAATCTTCTGCTCATCCTCTCGCGCACTCTAAAGAGAGCTCAGGGGAGAAATTGCAAACGTCCAGCAATTGCTCAGAGATGAAAAGTGCCAGCACTGAAAGCTGTTGCTAGCCAGCACCCTTCCTTGGAAGCGCTTTCACAGGCGCAGTAACACTGGGGCTTTGCGCTTCTCTACCCACCAAAAGTCACGGTCATTCTCTTTCCGTCTCCTAGACACGAGCTGAGAAATTGCAAACGTCGAGCAATTGCTCAGAGATGAAAAGTGCCAGCACTGAAAGCTGTTGCTAGCCAGCACCCTTCCTTGGAAGCGCTTTTGTAGGCCTAAGAACACTGGGGCTCTGGGCTTCTTTAGCCACCTCATCTTCTGCTCATCCTCTCGCGCACTCTAAATGGAGCTCAGGGGAGAAATTGCAAACGTCGAGCAATTGCTCAGAGATGAAAAGTGCCAGCACTGAAAGCTGTTGCTAGCCAGCACCCTTCCTTGGAAGCGCTTTTGTAGGCCTAAGAACACTGGGGCTCTGGGCTTCTCTAGCCACCTAATCTTCTGCTCATCCTCTCGCGCACTCTAAAGAGAGCTCAGGTGAGAAATTGCAAACGTCGAGCAATTGCTCAGAGATGAAAAGTGCCAGCACTGAAAGCTGTTGCTAGCCAGCACCCTTCCTTGGAAGCGCTTTTGTAGGCCTAAGAACACTGGGGCTCTGGGCTTCTCTAGCCACCTCATCTTCTGCTCATCCTCTCGCGCACTCTAAAGAGAGCTCAGGGGAGAAATTGCAAACGTCCAGCAATTGCTCAGAGATGAAAAGTGCCAGCACTGAAAGCTGTTGCTAGCCAGCACCCTTCCTTCGAAGCGCTTTCACAGGCGCAGTAACACTGGGGCTTTGCACTTCTCTACCCACCAAACGTCACGGTCCTTCTCTTTCCGTCTCGTAGACACGAGCTGAGAAATTGCAAACGTCCAGCAATTGCTCAGAGATGAAAAGTGCCAGCACTGAAAGCTGTTGCTAGCCAGCACCCTTCCTTGGAAGTGCTTTTGTAGGCCTAAGAACACTGGGGCTCTGGGCTTCTCTAGCCACCTCATCTTCTGCTCATCCTCTCGCGCACTCTAAAGAGAGCTCAGGTGAGAAATTGCAAACGTCCAGCAATTGCTCAGAGATGAAAAGTGCCAGCACTGAAAGCTCTTGCTAGCCAGCACCCTTCCTTGGAAGCGCATTCACAGGCGCAGTAACACTGGGGCTTTGCGCTTCTCTACCCACCAAACGTCACGGTCACTATCTCTCCGTCTCGTAGACACGAGCTGAGAAATTGCAAACGTCGATCAATTGCTCAGAGAGGAAAAGTGCCAGCACTGAAAGCTGTTGCTAGCCAGCACCCTTCCTTGGAAGCGCTTTTGTAGGCCTAAGAACACTGGGGCTCTGGGCTTCTCTAGCCACCTCATCTTCTGCTCATCCTCTCGCGCACTCTAAAGAGAGCTCAGGTGAGAAATTGCAAATGTCCAGCAATTGCTCAGAGATGAAAAGTGCCAGCACTGAAAGCTCTTGCTAGCCAGCACCCTTCCTTGGAAGCGCTTTCACAGGCGCAGCAACACTGGGGCTTTGCACTTCTCTAGCCACCAAACGTCACGGTCCTTCTCTTTCCGTCTCCTAGACACGAGCTGAGAAATTGTAAACGTCGAGCAATTGCTCAGAGATGAAAAGTGCCAGCACTGAAAGCTGTTGCTAGCCAGCACCCTTCCTTGGAAGCGCTTTTGTAGGCCTAAGAACACTGGGGCTCTGGGCTTCTCTAGCCACCTAATCTTCTGCTCATCCTCTCGCGCACTCTAAATGGAGCTCAGGGGAGAAATTGCAAACGTCGAGCAATTGCTCAGAGATGAAAAGTGCCAGCACTGAAAGCTGTTGCTAGCCAGCACCCTTCCTTGGAAGCGCTTTTGTAGGCCTAAGAACACTGGGGCTCTGGGCTTCTCTAGCCACCTCATCTTCTGCTCATCCTCTCACGCACTCTAAAGAGAGCTCAGGGGAGAAATTGCAAACGTCGAGCAATTGCTCAGAGATGAAAAGTGCCAGCACTGAAAGCTGTTGCTAGCCAGCACCCTTCCTTGGAAGCGCTTTTGTAGGCCTAAGAACACTGGGGCTCTGGGCTTCTCTAGCCACCTCATCTTCTGCTCATCCTCTCGCGCACTCTAAAGAGAGCTCAGGGGAGAAATTGCAAACGTCGAGCAATTGCTCAGAGATGAAAAGTGCCAGCACTGAAAGCTCTTGCTAGCCAGCACCCTTCCTTGGAAGCGCTTTCACAGGCGCAGTAACACTGGGGCTTTGCGCTTCTCTAGCCACCAAACGTCACGGTCACTATCTCTCCGTCTCGTAGACACGAGCTGAGAAATTGCAAACGTCGATCAATTGCTCAGAGAGGAAAAGTGCCAGCACTGAAAGCTGTTGCTAGCCAGCACCCTTCCTTGGAAGCGCTTTTGTAGGCCTAAGAAGACTGGGGCTCTGGGCTTCTCTAGCCACCTCATCTTCTGCTCATCCTCTCGCGCACTCTAAAGAGAGCTCAGGTGAGAAATTGCAAATGTCCAGCAATTGCTCAGAGATGAAAAGTGCCAGCACTGAAAGCTGTTGCTAGCCAGCACCCTTCCTTGGAAGCGCTTTCACAGGCGCAGCAACACTGGGGCTTTGCACTTCTCTAGCCACCAAACGTCACGGTCCTTCTCTTTCCGTCTCCTAGACACGAGCTGAGAAATTGTAAACGTCGAGCAATTGCTCAGAGAGGAAAAGTGCCAGCACTGAAAGCTGTTGCTAGCCAGCACCCTTCCTTGGAAGCGCTTTTGTAGGCCTAAGAACACTGGGGCTCTGGGCTTCTCTAGCCACCTAATCTTCTGCTCATCCTCTCGCGCACTCTAAAGAGAGCTCAGGTGAGAAATTGCAAACGTCGAGCAATTGCTCAGAGATGAAAAGTGCCAGCACTGGAAGCTGTTGCTAGCCAGAACCCTTCCTTGGAAGTGCTTTCACAGGCGCAGTAACACTGGGGCTTTGTGCTTCTCTACCCACCAAACGTCACGGTCACTATCTCTCCGTCTCGTAGCCACGAGCTGAGAAATTGCAAACGTCGAGCAATTGCTCAGAGATGAAAAGTGCCAGCACTGAAAGCTGTTGCTAGCCAGCACCCTTCCTTGGAAGCGCTTTTGTAGGCCTAAGAACACTGGGGCTCTGGGCTTCTCTAGCCACCTCATCTTCTGCTCATCCTCTCGCGCACTCTAAAGAGAGCTCAGGTGAGAAATTGCAAACGTCGAGCAATTGCTCAGAGATGAAAAGTGCCAGCACTGAAAGCTGTTGCTAGCCAGCACCCTTCCTTGGAAGCGCTTTCACAGGCGCAGCAACACTGGGGCTTTGCACTTCTCTAGCCACCAAAAGTCACGGTCATTCTCTTTCCATCTCCTAGACACGAGCTGAGAAATTGCAAACGTCGAGCAATTGCTCAGAGATGAAAAGTGCCAGCACTGAAAGCTGTTGCTAGCCAGCACCCTTCCTTGGAAGCGCTTTTGTAGGCCTAAGAACACTGGGGCTCTGGGCTTCTTTAGCCACCTCATCTTCTGCTCATCCTCTCGCGCACTCTAAATGGAGCTCAGGGGAGAAATTGCAAACGTCGAGCAATTGCTCAGAGATGAAAAGTGCCAGCACTGAAAGCTGTTGCTAGCCAGCACCCTTCCTTGGAAGCGCTTTCACAGGCGCAGTAACACTGGGGCTTTGCGCTTCTCTAGCCACCAAACGTCACAGTCCTTCTCTTTCCGTCTCCTAGACACGAGCTGAGAAATTGCAAACGTCGAGCAATTGCTCAGAGATGAAAAGTGCCAGCACTGAAAGCTGTTGCTAGCCAGCACCCTTCCTTGGAAGCGCTTTTGTAGCCCTTAGAACACTGGGGCTCTGGGCTTCTTTAGCCACCTCATCTTCTGCTCATCCTCTCGCGCACTCTAAATGGAGCTCAGGTGAGAAATTGCAAACGTCGAGCAATTGCTCAGAGATGAAAAGTGCCAGCACTGAAAGCTGTTGCTAGCCAGCACCCTTCCTTGGAAGCGCTTTTGTAGGCCTAAGCACACTGGGGCTCTGGGCTTCTCTAGCCACCTAATCTTCTGCTCATCCTCTCGCGCACTCTAAAGAGAGCTCAGGTGAGAAATTGCAAACGTCCAGCAATTGCTCAGAGATGAAAAGTGCCAGCACTGAAAGCTGTTGCTAGCCAGCACCCTTCCTTGGAAGCGCTTTTGTAGGCCTAAGAACACTGGGGCTCTGGGCTTCTCTAGCCACCTCATCTTCTGCTCATCCTCTCGCGCACTCTAAAGAGAGCTCAGGTGAGAAATTGCAAACGTCCAGCAATTGCTCAGAGATGAAAAGTGCCAGCACTGAAAGCTGTTGCTAGCCAGCACCCTTCCTTGGAAGCGCTTTCACAGGCGCAGTAACACTGGGGCTTTGCGCTTCTCTAGCCACCAAACGTCACGGTCCTTCTCTTTCCGTCTCGTAGACACGAGCTGAGAAATTGCAAACGTCGAGCAATTGCTCAGAGATGAAAAGTGCCAGCACTGAAAGCTCTTGCTAGCCAGCACCCTTCCTTGGAAGCGCTTTTGTAGGCCTAAGAACACTGGGGCTCTGGGCTTCATTAGCCACCTCATCTTCTGCTCATCCTCTCGTGCACTCTAAATGGAGCTCAGGTGAGAAATTGCAAACGTCGAGCAATTGCTCGGAGGTGAAAAGTGCCAGCACTGAAAGCTGTTGCTAGCCAGCACCCTTCCTTGGAAGCGCTTTCACAGGCGCAGTAACACTGGGGCTTTGCGCTTCTCTAGCCACCAAACGTCACAGTCCTTCTCTTTCCGTCTCGTAGACATGAGCTGAGAAATTGCAAACGTCGAGCAATTGCTCAGAGATGAAAAGTGCCAGCACTGAAAGCTGTTGCTAGCCAGCACCCTTCCTTGGAAGCGCTTTTGTAGGCCTAAGAAGACTGGGGCTCTGGGCTTCTCTAGCCACCTAATCTTCTGCTCATCCTCTCGCGCACTCTAAAGAGAGCTCAGGGGAGAAATTGCAAACGTCGAGCAATTGCTCAGAGATGAAAAGTGCCAGCACTGAAAGCTCTTGCTAGCCAGCACCCTTCCTTGGAAGCGCTTTCACAGGCGCAGCAACACTGGGGCTTTGCGCTTCTCTAGCCACCAAACGTCACAGTCCTTCTCTTTCCGTCTCGTAGACACGAGCTGAGAAATTGCAAACGTCGAGCAATTGCTCAGAGATGAAAAGTGCCAGCACTGAAAGCTGTTGCTAGCCAGCACCCTTCCTTGGAAGCGCTTTTGTGGCCCTTAGAACACTGGGGCTCTGGGCTTCTTTAGCCACCTAATCTTCTGCGCATCCTCTCGCGCACTCTGAAGAGAGCTCAGGGGAGAAATTGCAAATGTCGAGCAATTGCTCAGAGATGAAAAGTGCCAGCACTGAAAGCTGTTGCTAGCCAGCACCCTTCCTTGGAAGCGCTTTTGTAGGCCTAAGAACACCGGGGCTCTGGGCTTCTCTAGCCACCTAATCTTCTGCTCCTCCTCTCGCGCACTCTGAAGAGAGCTCAGGTGAGAAATTGCAGACGTCGATCAATTGCTCAGAGATGAAAAGTGCCAGCACTGAAAGCTGTTGCTAGCCACCACCCTTCCTTGGAAGCGCTTTTGTAGGCCTAAGAACACTGGGCCTCTGGGCTTCTCTAGCCACCTCATCTTCTGCTCATCCTCTCGCGCACTCTAAATGGAGCTCAGGGGAGAAATTGCAAACGTCGAGCAATTGCTCGGAGGTGAAAAGTGCCAGCACTGAAAGCTGTTGCTAGCCAGCACCCTTCCTTGGAAGCGCTTTTGTAGGCCTAAGAACACTGGGGCTCTGGGCTTCTCTAGCCACCTCATCTTCTGCTCATCCTCTCGCGCACTCTAAAGAGAGCTCAGGTGAGAAATTGCAAACGTCCAGCAATTGCTCAGAGATGAAAAGTGCCAGCACTGAAAGCTGTTGCTAGCCAGCACCCTTCCTTGGAAGCGCTTTCACAGGCGCAGTAACACTGGGGCTTTGCACTTCTCTACCCACCAAACGTCACGGTCATTCTCTTTCCGTCTCGTAGACACGAGCTGAGAAATTGCAAACGTCGAGCAATTGCTCAGAGATGAAAAGTGCCAGCACTGAAAGCTGTTGCTAGCCAGCACCCTTCCTTGGAAGCGCTTTTGTAGGCCTAAGAACACTGGGGCTCTGGGCTTCTCTAGCCACCTAATCTTCTGCTCATCCTCTCGTGCACTCTAAAGAGAGCTCAGGTGAGAAATTGCAAACGTCCAGCAATTGCTCAGAGAGGAAAAGTGCCAGCACTGAAAGCTGTTGCTAGCCAGCACCCTTCCTTGGAAGCGCTTTCACAGGCGCAGTAACACTGGGGCTTTGCGCTTCTCTAGCCACCAAACGTCACGGTCCTTCTCTTTCCGTCTCGTAGACACGAGCTGAGAAATTGCAAACGTCGAGCAATTGCTCAGAGATGAAAAGTGCCAGCACTGAAAGCTGTTGCTAGCCACCACCCTTCCTTGGAAGCGCTTTTGTAGGCCTAAGAACACTGGGGCTCTGGGCTTCTCCAGCCACCTCATCTTCTGCTCATCCTCTCGCGCACTCTAAATGGAGCTCAGGGGAGAAATTGCAAACGTCGAGCAATTGCTCAGAGATGAAAAGTGCCAGCACTGAAAGCTGTTGCTAGCCAGCACCCTTCCTTCGAAGCGCTTTTGTAGGCCTAAGAACACTGGGGCTCTGGGCTTCTCTAGCCACCTAATCTTCTGCTCATCCTCTCGCGCACTCTAAAGAGAGCTCAGGTGAGAAATTGCAAACGTCGAGCAATTGCTCAGAGATGAAAAGTGCCAGCACTGAAAGCTGTTGCTAGCCAGCACCCTTCCTTGGAAGCGCTTTCACAGGCGCAGTAACACTGGGGCTTTGCGCTTCTCTACCCACCAAACGTCACGGTCATTCTCTTTCCGTCTCGTAGACACGAGCTGAGAAATTGCAAACGTCGAGCAATTGCTCAGAGATGAAAAGTGCCAGCACTGAAAGCTGTTGCTAGCCAGCACCCTTCCTTGGAAGCGCTTTGTAGGCCTAAGAACACTGGGGCTCTGGGCTTCTCTAGCCACCTAATCTTCTGCTCATCCTCTCGCGCACTCTAAAGAGAGCTCAGGTGAGAAATTGCAAACGTCCAGCAATTGCTCAGAGATGAAAAGTGTCAGCACTGAAAGCTGTTGCTAGCCAGCACCCTTCCTTGGAAGCGCTTTCACAGGCGCAGTAACACTGGGGCTTTGCGCTTCTCTAGCCACCAAACGTCACGGTCATTCTCTTTCCGTCTCGTAGACATGAGCTGAGAAATTGCAAACGTCGAGCAATTGCTCAGAGATGAAAAGTGCCAGCACTGAAAGCTGTTGCTAGCCAGCACCCTTCCTTGGAAGCGCTTTTGTAGCCCTTAGAACACTGGGGCTCTGGGCTTCTCTAGCCACCTAATCTTCTGCTCATCCTCTCGCGCACTCTAAAGAGAGCTCAGGTGAGAAATTGCAAACGTCGAGCAATTGCTCAGAGATGAAAAGTGCCAGCACTGAAAGCTGTTGCTAGCCAGCCCCCTTCCTTGGAAGCGCTTTTGTAGGCCTAAGAACACTGGGGCTCTGGGCTTCTCTAGCCACCTCATCTTCTGCTCATCCTCTCGCGCACTCTAAAGAGAGCTCAGGTGAGAAATTGCAAACGTCGAGCAATTGCTCAGAGATGAAAAGTGCCAGCACTGAAAGCTGTTGCTAGCCAGCACCCTTCCTTGGAAGCGCTTTCACAGGCGCAGTAACACTGGGGTTTTGCGCTTCTCTAGCCACCAAAAGTCACGGTCATTCTCTTTCCATCTCCTAGACACGAGCTGAGAAATTGCAAACGTCGAGCAATTGCTCAGAGATGAAAAGTGCCAGCACTGAAAGCTGTTGCTAGCCAGCACCCTTCCTTGGAAGCGCTTTTGTAGCCCTTAGAACACTGGGGCTCTGGGCTTCTCTAGCCACCTCATCTTCTGCTCATCCTCTCGCGCACTCTAAAGAGAGCTCAGGTGAGAAATTGCAAACGTTGAGCAATTGCTCAGAGATGAAAAGTGCCAGCACTGAAAGCTGTTGCTAGCCAGCCCCCTTCCTTGGAAGCGCTTTTGTAGGCCTAAGAACACTGGGGCTCTGGGCTTCTCTAGCCACCTCATCTTCTGCTCATCCTCTCGCGCACTCTAAAGAGAGCTCAGGTGAGAAATTGCAAACGTCGAGCAATTGCTCAGAGATGAAAAGTGCCAGCACTGAAAGCTGTTGCTAGCCAGCACCCTTCCTTGGAAGCGCTTTCACAGGCGCAGTAACACTGGGGTTTTGCGCTTCTCTAGCCACCAAAAGTCACGGTCCTTCTCTTTCGGTCTCCTAGACACGAGCTGAGAAATTGCAAACGTCGAGCAATTGCTCAGAGATGAAAAGTGCCAGCACTGAAAGCTGTTGCTAGCCAGCACCCTTCCTTGGAAGCGCTTTTGTAGGCCTAAGAACACGGGGGCTCTGGGCTTCTCTAGCCACCTCATCTTCTGCTCATCCTCTCGCGCACTCTGAAGAGAGCTCAGGTGAGAAATTGCAAACGTCGAGCAATTGCTCAGAGATGAAAAGTGCCAGCACTGAAAGCTGTTGCTAGCCAGCACCCTTCCTTGGAAGCGCTTTTGTAGCCCTTAGAACACTGGGGCTCTGGGCTTCTCTAGCCACCTCATCTTCTGCTCATCCTCTCGCGCACTCTAAAGAGAGCTCAGGTGAGAAATTGCAAACGTCCAGCAACTGCTCAGAGATGAAAAGTGCCAGCACTGAAAGCTCTTGCTAGCCAGCACCCTTCCTTGGAAGCGCTTTCACAGGCGCAGTAACACTGGGGCTTTGCGCTTCTCTAGCCACCAAACGTCACAGTCCTTCTCTTTCCGTCTCCTAGACACGAGCTGAGAAATTGCAAACGTCGAGCAATTGCTCAGAGATGAAAAGTGCCAGCACTGAAAGCTGTTGCTAGCCAGCACCCTTCCTTGGAAGCGCTTTTGTAGCCCTTAGAACACTGGGGCTCTGGGCTTCTTTAGCCACCTCATCTTCTGCTCATCCTCTCGCGCACTCTAAATGGAGCTCAGGGGAGAAATTGCAAACGTCCAGCAATTGCTCAGAGATGAAAAGTGCCAGCACTGAAAGCTGTTGCTAGCCAGCACCCTTCCTTGGAAGCGCTTTTGTAGGCCTAAGAACACTGGGGCTCTGGGCTTCTCTAGCCACCTCATCTTCTGCTCATCCTCTCGCGCACTCTAAAGAGAGCTCAGGTGAGAAATTGCAAACGTCCAGCAATTGCTCAGAGATGAAAAGTGCCAGCACTGAAAGCTGTTGCTAGCCAGCACCCTTCCTTGGAAGCGCTTTTGTAGGCCTAAGAACACTGGGGCTCTGGGCTTCTCTAGCCACCTCATCTTCTGCTCATCCTCTCGCGCACTCTAAAGAGAGCTCAGGTGAGAAATTGCAAACGTCCAGCAATTGCTCAGAGATGAAAAGTGCCAGCACTGAAAGCTGTTGCTAGCCAGCACCCTTCCTTGGAAGCGCTTTCACAGGCGCAGTAACACTGGGGCTTTGTGCTTCTCTACCCACCAAACGTCACGGTCCTTCTCTTTCCGTCTCGTAGACACGAGCTGAGAAATTGCAAACGTCCAGCAATTGCTCAGAGATGAAAAGTGCCAGCACTGGAAGCTGTTGCTAGCCAGCACCCTTCCTTGGAAGCGCTTTTGTAGGCCTAAGAACACTGGGGATCTGGGCTTCTCTAGCCACCTCATCTTCTGCTCATCCTCTCGCGCACTCTAAATGGAGCTCAGGGGAGAAATTGCAAACGTCGAGCAATTGCTCAGAGATGAAAAGTGCCAGCACTGAAAGCTGTTGCTAGCCAGCACCCTTCCTTGGAAGCGCTTTTGTAGGCCTAAGAACACTGGGGCTCTGGGCTTCTCTAGCCACCTCATCTTCTGCTCATCCTCTCGCGCACTCTAAAGAGAACTCAGGGGAGAAATTGCAAACGTCCAGCAATTGCTCAGAGATGAAAAGTGCCAGCACTGAAAGCTGTTGCTAGCCAGCACCCTTCCTTGGAAGCACTTTCACAGGCGCTGTAACACTGGGGCTTTGTGCTTCTCTAGCCACCAAACGTCACGGTCACTATCTCTCCGTCTCGTAGACACGAGCTGAGAAATTGCAAACGTCGAGCAATTGTTCAGAGATGAAAAGTGCCAGCACTGAAAGCTCTTGCTAGCCAGCACCCTTCCTTGGAAGCGCTTTTGTAGGCCTAAGAACAGTGGGGCTCTGGGCTTCTCTAGCCACCTCATCTTCTGCTCATCCTCTCGCGCACTCTAAAGAGAGCTCAGGTGAGAAATTGCAAACGTCGAGCAATTGCTCAGAGATGAAAAGTGCCAGCACTGAAAGCTGTTGCTAGCCAGCACCCTTCCTTGGAAGCGCTTTCACAGGCGCAGCAACACTGGGGCTTTGCACTTCTCTAGCCACCAAACGTCGCGGTCATTCTCTTTCCGTCTCGTAGACACGAGCTGAGAAATTGTAAACGTCGAGCAATTGCTCAGAGAGGAAAAGTGCCAGCACTGAAAGCTGTTGCTAGCCAGCACCCTTCCTTGGAAGCGCTTTTGTAGGCCTAAGAACACTGGGGCTCTGGGCTTCTCTAGCCACCTAATCTTCTGCTCATCCTCTCGCGCACTCTAAAGAGAGCTCAGGGGAGAAATTGCAAACGTCGAGCAATTGCTCAGAGAGGAAAAGTGCCAGCACTGAAAGCTGTTGCTAGCCAGCACCCTTCCTTGGAAGCGCTTTCACAGGCGCAGTAACACTGGGGCTTTGCACTTCTCTACCCACCAAACGTCACGGTCATTCTCTTTCCGTCTCGTAGACACGAGCTGAGAAATTGCAAACGTCGAGCAATTGCTCAGAGAGGAAAAGTGCCAGCACTGAAAGCTGTTGCTAGCCAGCACCCTTCCTTGGAAGCGCTTTTGTAGGCCTAAGAACACTGGGGCTCTGGGCTTCTCTAGCCACCTAATCTTCTGCTCATCCTCTCGCGCACTCTAAAGAGAGCTCAGGTGAGAAATTGCAAACGTCCAGCAATTGCTCAGAGAGGAAAAGTGCCAGCACTGAAAGCTGTTGCTAGCCAGCACCCTTCCTTGGAAGCGCTTTCACAGGCGCAGTAACACTGGGGCTTTGCGCTTCTCTAGCCACCAAACGTCACGGTCCTTCTCTTTCCGTCTCGTAGACACGAGCTGAGAAATTGCAAACGTCGAGCAATTGCTCAGAGATGAAAAGTGCCAGCACTGGAAGCTGTTGCTAGCCAGCACCCTTCCTTGGAAGCGCTTTGTAGGCCTAAGAACACTGGGGCTCTGGGCTTCTCTAGCCACCTAATCTTGTGCTCATCCTCTCGCGCACTCTAAAGAGAGCTCAGGTGAGAAATTGCAAACGTCCAGCAATTGCTCAGAGATGAAAAGTGTCAGCACTGAAAGCTGTTGCTAGCCAGCACCCTTCCTTGGAAGCGCTTTCACAGGCGCAGTAACACTGGGGCTTTGCGCTTCTCTAGCCACCAAACATCACAGTCCTTCTCTTTCCGTCTCGTAGACATGAGCTGAGAAATTGCAAACGTCGAGCAATTGCTCAGAGATGAAAAGTGCCAGCACTGAAAGCTGTTGCTAGCCAGCACCCTTCCTTGGAAGCGCTTTTGTAGCCCTTAGAACACTGGGGCTCTGGGCTTCTCTAGCCACCTCATCTTCTGCTCATCCTCTCGCGCACTCTAAAGAGAGCTCAGGTGAGAAATTGCAAACGTCGAGCAATTGCTCAGAGATGAAAAGTGCCAGCACTGAAAGCTGTTGCTAGCCAGCACCCTTCCTTGGAAGCGCTTTCACAGGCGCAGTAACACTGGGGTTTTGCGCTTCTCTAGCCACCAAAAGTCACGGTCCTTCTCTTTCGGTCTCCTAGACACGAGCTGAGAAATTGCAAACGTCGAGCAATTGCTCAGAGATGAAAAGTGCCAGCACTGAAAGCTCTTGCTAGCCAGCACCCTTCCTTGGAAGCGCTTTTGTAGGCCTAAGAACACGGGGGCTCTGGGCTTCTCTAGCCACCTCATCTTCTGCTCATCCTCTCGCGCACTCTGAAGAGAGCTCAGGTGAGAAATTGCAAACGTCGAGCAATTGCTCAGAGATGAAAAGTGCCAGCACTGAAAGCTGTTGCTAGCCAGCACCCTTCCTTGGAAGCGCTTTTGTAGCCCTTAGAACACTGGGGCTCTGGGCTTCTCTAGCCACCTCATCTTCTGCTCATCCTCTCGCGCACTCTAAAGAGAGCTCAGGTGAGAAATTGCAAACGTCCAGCAACTGCTCAGAGATGAAAAGTGCCAGCACTGAAAGCTCTTGCTAGCCAGCACCCTTCCTTGGAAGCGCTTTCACAGGCGCAGTAACACTGGGGCTTTGCGCTTCTCTAGCCACCAAACGTCACAGTCCTTCTCTTTCCGTCTCCTAGACACGAGCTGAGAAATTGCAAACGTCGAGCAATTGCTCAGAGATGAAAAGTGCCAGCACTGAAAGCTGTTGCTAGCCAGCACCCTTCCTTGGAAGCGCTTTTGTAGCCCTTAGAACACTGGGGCTCTGGGCTTCTTTAGCCACCTCATCTTCTGCTCATCCTCTCGCGCACTCTAAATGGAGCTCAGGGGAGAAATTGCAAACGTCCAGCAATTGCTCAGAGATGAAAAGTGCCAGCACTGAAAGCTGTTGCTAGCCAGCACCCTTCCTTGGAAGCGCTTTTGTAGGCCTAAGAACACTGGGGCTCTGGGCTTCTCTAGCCACCTCATCTTCTGCTCATCCTCTCGCGCACTCTAAAGAGAGCTCAGGTGAGAAATTGCAAACGTCCAGCAATTGCTCAGAGATGAAAAGTGCCAGCACTGAAAGCTGTTGCTAGCCAGCACCCTTCCTTGGAAGCGCTTTTGTAGGCCTAAGAACACTGGGGCTCTGGGCTTCTCTAGCCACCTCATCTTCTGCTCATCCTCTCGCGCACTCTAAAGAGAGCTCAGGTGAGAAATTGCAAACGTCCAGCAATTGCTCAGAGATGAAAAGTGCCAGCACTGAAAGCTGTTGCTAGCCAGCACCCTTCCTTGGAAGCGCTTTCACAGGCGCAGTAACACTGGGGCTTTGTGCTTCTCTACCCACCAAACGTCACGGTCCTTCTCTTTCCGTCTCGTAGACACGAGCTGAGAAATTGCAAACGTCCAGCAATTGCTCAGAGATGAAAAGTGCCAGCACTGGAAGCTGTTGCTAGCCAGCACCCTTCCTTGGAAGCGCTTTTGTAGGCCTAAGAACACTGGGGATCTGGGCTTCTCTAGCCACCTCATCTTCTGCTCATCCTCTCGCGCACTCTAAATGGAGCTCAGGGGAGAAATTGCAAACGTCGAGCAATTGCTCAGAGATGAAAAGTGCCAGCACTGAAAGCTGTTGCTAGCCAGCACCCTTCCTTGGAAGCGCTTTTGTAGGCCTAAGAACACTGGGGCTCTGGGCTTCTCTAGCCACCTCATCTTCTGCTCATCCTCTCGCGCACTCTAAAGAGAACTCAGGGGAGAAATTGCAAACGTCCAGCAATTGCTCAGAGATGAAAAGTGCCAGCACTGAAAGCTGTTGCTAGCCAGCACCCTTCCTTGGAAGCACTTTCACAGGCGCTGTAACACTGGGGCTTTGTGCTTCTCTAGCCACCAAACGTCACGGTCACTATCTCTCCGTCTCGTAGACACGAGCTGAGAAATTGCAAACGTCGAGCAATTGTTCAGAGATGAAAAGTGCCAGCACTGAAAGCTCTTGCTAGCCAGCACCCTTCCTTGGAAGCGCTTTTGTAGGCCTAAGAACAGTGGGGCTCTGGGCTTCTCTAGCCACCTCATCTTCTGCTCATCCTCTCGCGCACTCTAAAGAGAGCTCAGGTGAGAAATTGCAAACGTCGAGCAATTGCTCAGAGATGAAAAGTGCCAGCACTGAAAGCTGTTGCTAGCCAGCACCCTTCCTTGGAAGCGCTTTCACAGGCGCAGCAACACTGGGGCTTTGCACTTCTCTAGCCACCAAACGTCGCGGTCATTCTCTTTCCGTCTCGTAGACACGAGCTGAGAAATTGTAAACGTCGAGCAATTGCTCAGAGAGGAAAAGTGCCAGCACTGAAAGCTGTTGCTAGCCAGCACCCTTCCTTGGAAGCGCTTTTGTAGGCCTAAGAACACTGGGGCTCTGGGCTTCTCTAGCCACCTAATCTTCTGCTCATCCTCTCGCGCACTCTAAAGAGAGCTCAGGGGAGAAATTGCAAACGTCGAGCAATTGCTCAGAGAGGAAAAGTGCCAGCACTGAAAGCTGTTGCTAGCCAGCACCCTTCCTTGGAAGCGCTTTTGTAGGCCTAAGAACACTGGGGCTCTGGGCTTCTCTAGCCACCTAATCTTCTGCTCATCCTCTCGCGCACTCTAAAGAGAGCTCAGGTGAGAAATTGCAAACGTCCAGCAATTGCTCAGAGAGGAAAAGTGCCAGCACTGAAAGCTGTTGCTAGCCAGCACCCTTCCTTGGAAGCGCTTTCACAGGCGCAGTAACACTGGGGCTTTGCGCTTCTCTAGCCACCAAACGTCACGGTCCTTCTCTTTCCGTCTCGTAGACACGAGCTGAGAAATTGCAAACGTCGAGCAATTGCTCAGAGATGAAAAGTGCCAGCACTGGAAGCTGTTGCTAGCCAGCACCCTTCCTTGGAAGCGCTTTGTAGGCCTAAGAACACTGGGGCTCTGGGCTTCTCTAGCCACCTAATCTTGTGCTCATCCTCTCGCGCACTCTAAAGAGAGCTCAGGTGAGAAATTGCAAACGTCCAGCAATTGCTCAGAGATGAAAAGTGTCAGCACTGAAAGCTGTTGCTAGCCAGCACCCTTCCTTGGAAGCGCTTTCACAGGCGCAGTAACACTGGGGCTTTGCGCTTCTCTAGCCACCAAACATCACAGTCCTTCTCTTTCCGTCTCGTAGACATGAGCTGAGAAATTGCAAACGTCGAGCAATTGCTCAGAGATGAAAAGTGCCAGCACTGAAAGCTGTTGCTAGCCAGCACCCTTCCTTGGAAGCGCTTTTGTAGCCCTTAGAACACTGGGGCTCTGGGCTTCTCTAGCCACCTAATCTTCTGCTCATCCTCTCGCGCACTCTAAAGAGAGCTCAGGTGAGAAATTGCAAACGTCGAGCAATTGCTCAGAGATGAAAAGTGCCAGCACTGAAAGCTGTTGCTAGCCAGCCCCCTTCCTTGGAAGCGCTTTTGTAGGCCTAAGAACACTGGGGCTCTGGGCTTCTCTAGCCACCTCATCTTCTGCTCATCCTCTCGCGCACTCTAAAGAGAGCTCAGGTGAGAAATTGCAAACGTCGAGCAATTGCTCAGAGAGGAAAAGTGCCAGCACTGAAAGCTGTTGCTAGCCAGCACCCTTCCTTGGAAGCGCTTTCACAGGCGCAGTAACACTGGGGCTTTGCGCTTCTCTAGCCACCAAAAGTCACGGTCCTTCTCTTTCCGTCTCCTAGACACGAGCTGAGAAATTGCAAACGTCGAGCAATTGCTCAGAGATGAAAAGTGCCAGCACTGAAAGCTGTTGCTAGCCAGCACCCTTCCTTGGAAGCGCTTTTGTAGCCCTTAGAACACTGGGGCTCTGGGCTTCTCTAGCCACCTCATCTTCTGCTCATCCTCTTGCGCACTCTAAAGAGAGCTCAGGTGAGAAATTGCAAACGTTGAGCAATTGCTCAGAGATGAAAAGTGCCAGCACTGAAAGCTGTTGCTAGCCAGCCCCCTTCCTTGGAAGCGCTTTTGTAGGCCTAAGAACACTGGGGCTCTGGGCTTCTCTAGCCACCTCATCTTCTGCTCATCCTCTCGCGCACTCTAAAGAGAGCTCAGGTGAGAAATTGCAAACGTCGAGCAATTGCTCAGAGATGAAAAGTGCCAGCACTGAAAGCTGTTGCTAGCCAGCACCCTTCCTTGGAAGCGCTTTCACAGGCGCAGTAACACTGGGGTTTTGCGCTTCTCTAGCCACCAAACGTCACGGTCATTCTCTTTCCATCTCCTAGACACGAGCTGAGAAATTGCAAACGTCGAGCAATTGCTCAGAGATGAAAAGTGCCAGCACTGAAAGCTGTTGCTAGCCAGCACCCTTCCTTGGAAGCGCTTTTGTAGGCCTAAGAACACGGGGGCTCTGGGCTTCTCTAGCCACCTCATCTTCTGCTCATCCTCTCGCGCACTCTGAAGAGAGCTCAGGTGAGAAATTGCAAACGTCGAGCAATTGCTCAGAGATGAAAAGTGCCAGCACTGAAAGCTGTTGCTAGCCAGCACCCTTCCTTGGAAGCGCTTTTGTAGCCCTTAGAACACTGGGGCTCTGGGCTTCTCTAGCCACCTCATCTTCTGCTCATCCTCTCGCGCACTCTAAAGAGAGCTCAGGTGAGAAATTGCAAACGTCCAGCAACTGCTCAGAGATGAAAAGTGCCAGCACTGAAAGCTCTTGCTAGCCAGCACCCTTCCTTGGAAGCGCTTTCACAGGCGCAGTAACACTGGGGCTTTGCGCTTCTCTACCCACCAAACGTCACAGTCCTTCTCTTTCCGTCTCCTAGACACGAGCTGAGAAATTGCAAACGTCGAGCAATTGCTCAGAGAGCAAAAGTGCCAGCACTGAAAGCTGTTGCTAGCCAGCACCCTTCCTTGGAAGCGCTTTTGTAGCCCTTAGAACACTGGGGCTCTGGGCTTCTTTAGCCACCTCATCTTCTGCTCATCCTCTCGCGCACTCTAAATGGAGCTCAGGGGAGAAATTGCAAACGTCCAGCAATTGCTCAGAGATGAAAAGTGCCAGCACTGAAAGCTGTTGCTAGCCAGCACCCTTCCTTGGAAGCGCTTTTGTAGGCCTAAGAACACTGGGGCTCTGGGCTTCTCTAGCCACCTCATCTTCTGCTCATCCTCTCGCGCACTCTAAAGAGAGCTCAGGTGAGAAATTGCAAACGTCGAGCAATTGCTCAGAGATGAAAAGTGCCAGCACTGAAAGCTGTTGCTAGCCAGCACCCTTCCTTGGAAGCGCTTTTGTAGGCCTAAGAACACTGGGGCTCTGGGCTTCTCTAGCCACCTCATCTTCTGCTCATCCTCTCGCGCACTCTAAAGAGAGCTCAGGTGAGAAATTGCAAACGTCCAGCAATTGCTCAGAGATGAAAAGTGCCAACACTGAAAGCTGTTGCTAGCCAGCACCCTTCCTTGGAAGCGCTTTCACAGGCGCAGTAACACTGGGGCTTTGTGCTTCTCTACCCACCAAACGTCACGGTCCTTCTCTTTCCGTCTCGTAGACACGAGCTGAGAAATTGCAAACGTCCAGCAATTGCTCAGAGATGAAAAGTGCCAGCACTGGAAGCTGTTGCTAGCCAGCACCCTTCCTTGGAAGCGCTTTTGTAGGCCTAAGAACACTGGGGCTCTGGGCTTCTCTAGCCACCTCATCTTCTGCTCATCCTCTCGCGCACTCTAAATGGAGCTCAGGGGAGAAATTGCAAACGTCGAGCAATTGCTCAGAGATGAAAAGTGCCAGCACTGAAAGCTGTTGCTAGCCAGCACCCTTCCTTGGAAGCGCTTTTGTAGGCCTAAGAACACTGGGGCTCTGGGCTTCTCTAGCCACCTCATCTTCTGCTCATCCTCTCGCGCACTCTAAAGAGAGCTCAGGTGAGAAATTGCAAACGTCGAGCAATTGCTCAGAGATGAAAAGTGCCAGCACTGAAAGCTGTTGCTAGCCAGCACCCTTCCTTGGAAGCGCTTTCACAGGCGCAGTAACACTGGGGCTTTGCGCTTCTCTAGCCACCAAACGTCACGGTCACTATCTCTCCGTCTCGTAGACACGAGGTGAGAAATTGCAAACGTCGAACAATTGTTCAGAGATGAAAAGTGCCAGCACTGGAAGCTGTTGCTAGCCAGCACCCTTCCTTGGAAGCGCTTTTGTAGGCCTAAGAACAGTGGGGCTCTGGGCTTCTCTAGCCACCTCATCTTCTGCTCATCCTCTCGCGCACTCTAAAGAGAGCTCAGGTGAGAAATTGCAAACGTCGAGCAATTGCTCAGAGATGAAAAGTGCCAGCACTGAAAGCTGTTGCTAGCCAGCACCCTTCCTTGGAAGCGCTTTTGTAGGCCTAAGAACACTGGGGCTCTGGGCTTCTCTAGCCACCTCATCTTCTGCTCATCCTCTCGCGCACTCTAAAGAGAGCTCAGGGGAGAAATTGCAAACGTCGAGCAATTGCTCAGAGATGAAAAGTGCCAGCACTGAAAGCTGTTGCTAGCCAGCACCCTTCCTTGGAAGCGCTTTTGTAGCCCTTAGAACGCTGGGGCTCTGGGCTTCTCTAGCCACCTAATCTTCTGCTCATCCTCTCGCGCACTCTAAAGAGAGCTCAGGTGAGAAATTGCAAACGTCGAGCAATTGCTCAGAGATGAAAAGTGCCAGCACTGAAAGCTGTTGCTAGCCAGCACCCTTCCTTGGAAGCGCTTTTGTAGCCCTTAGAACACTGGGGCACTGGGCTTCTTTAGCCACCTCATCTTCTGCTCATCCTCTCGCGCACTCTAAATGGAGCTCAGGGGAGAAATTGCAAACGTCGAGCAATTGCTCAGAGATGAAAAGTGCCAGCACTGAAAGCTGTTGCTAGCCAGCACCCTTCCTTGGAAGCGCTTTTGTAGGCCTAAGAACACTGGGGCTCTGGGCTTCTCTAGCCACCTCATCTTCTGCTCATCCTCTCGCGCACTCTAAAGAGAGCTCAGGTGAGAAATTGCAAACGTCGAGCAATTGCTCAGAGATGAAAAGTGCCAGCACTGAAAGCTGTTGCTAGCCAGCACCCTTCCTTGGAAGCGCTTTTGTAGGCCTAAGAACACGGGGGCTCTGGGCTTCTCTAGCCACCTCATCTTCTGCTCATCCTCTCGCGCACTCTAAAGAGAGCTCAGGTGAGAAATTGCAAACGTCCAGCAATTGCTCAGAGATGAAAAGTGCCAGCACTGAAAGCTGTTGCTAGCCAGCACCCTTCCTTGGAAGCGCTTTCACAGGCGCAGTAACACTGGGGCTTTGCGCTTCTCTAGCCACCAAACGTCACGGTCTTTCTCTTTCCGTCTCGTAGACACGAGCTGAGAAATTGCAAACGTCCAGCAATTGCTCAGAGATGAAAAGTGCCAGCACTGGAAGCTGTTGCTAGCCAGCACCCTTCCTTCGAAGCGCTTTTGTAGGCCTAAGAACACTGGGGCTCTGGGCTTCTCTAGCCACCTCATCTTCTGCTCATCCTCTCGCGCACTCTAAAGAGAGCTCAGGTGAGAAATTGCAAACGTCGAGCAATTGCTCAGAGATGAAAAGTGCCAGCACTGAAAGCTGTTGCTAGCCAGCACCCTTCCTTGGAAGCGCTTTCACAGGCGCTGTAACACTGGGGCTTTGTGCTTCTCTAGCCACCAAACGTCACGGTCACTATCTCTCCGTCTCGTAGACACGAGCTGAGAAATTGCAAACGTCGATCAATTGCTCAGAGATGAAAAGTGCCAGCACTGGAAGCTGTTGCTAGCCAGCACCCTTCCTTGGAAGCGCTTTTGTAGGCCTAAGAACACTGGGGCTCTGGGCTTCTCTAGCCACCTAATCTTCTGCTCATCCTCTCGCGCACTCTAAAGAGAGCTCAGGTGAGAAATTGCAAACGTCGAGCAATTGCTCAGAGATGAAAAGTGCCAGCACTGAAAGCTGTTGCTAGCCAGCACCCTTCCTTGGAAGCGCTTTTGTAGGCCTAAGAACACTGGGGCTCTGGGCTTCTCTAGCCACCTCATCTTCTGCTCATCCTCTCGCGCACTCTAAAGAGAGCTCAGGTGAGAAATTGCAAATGTCCAGCAATTGCTCAGAGATGAAAAGTGCCAACACTGAAAGCTGTTGCTAGCCAGCACCCTTCCTTGGAAGCGCTTTCACAGGCGCAGTAACACTGGGGCTTTGCGCTTCTCTAGCCACCAAACGTCACGGTCATTCTCTTTCCGTCTCGTAGACACGAGCTGAGAAATTGCAAACGTCGAGCAATTGCTCAGAGATGAAAAGTGCCAGCACTGAAAGCTGTTGCTAGCCAGCACCCTTCCTTGGAAGCGCTTTTGTAGGCCTAAGCACACTGGGGCTCTGGGCTTCTCTAGCCACCTCATCTTCTGCTCATCCTCTCGCGCACTCTAAATGGAGCTCAGGTGAGAAATTGCAAACGTCGAGCAATTGCTTGGAGGTGAAAAGTGCCAGCACTAAAAGCTGTTGCTAGCCAGCACCCTTCCTTGGAAGCGCTTTTGTAGGCCTAAGAACACTGGGGCTCTGGGCTTCTCTAGCCACCTCAGCTTCTGCTCATCCTCTCGCGCACTCTAAAGAGAGCTCAGGTGAGAAATTGCAAAGGTCGAGCAATTGCTCAGAGATGAAAAGTGCCAGCACTGAAAGCTGTTGCTAGCCAGCACCCTTCCTTGGAAGCGCTTTCACAGGCGCAGTAACACTGGGGCTTTGCGCTTCTCTACCCACCAAACGTCACGGTCCTTCTCTTTCCGTCTCCTAGACACGAGCTGAGAAATTGCAAACGTCGAGCAATTGCTCAGAGAGCAAAAGTGCCAGCACTGAAAGCTGTTGCTAGCCAGCCCCCTTCCTTGGAAGCGCTTTTGTAGGCCTAAGAACACTGGGGCTCTGGGCTTCTCTAGCCACCTCATCTTCTGCTCATCCTCTCGCGCACTCTAAAGAGAGCTCAGGTGAGAAATTGCAAATGTCCAGCAATTGCTCAGAGATGAAAAGTGCCAACACTGAAAGCTGTTGCTAGCCAGCACCCTTCCTTGGAAGTGCTTTTGTAGGCCTAAGAACACTGGGGATTTGCACATCTCTAGCCACCAAACGTCACGGTCATTCTCTTTCCGTCTCGTAGACACGAGCTGAGAAATTGCAAACGTCGAGCAATTGCTCAGAGATGAAAAGTGCCAGCACTGAAAGCTGTTGCTAGCCAGCACCCTTCCTTGGAAGCGCTTTTGTAGGCCTAAGAACACTGGGGCTCTGGGCTTCTCTAGCCACCTAATCTTCTGCTCATCCTCTCGCGCACTCTAAAGAGAGCTCAGGTGAGAAATTGCAAACGTCGAGCAATTGCTCAGAGATGAAAAGTGCCAGCACTGAAAGCTGTTGCTAGCCAGCACCCTTCCTTGGAAGCGCTTTCACAGGCGCAGTAACACTGGGGCTTTGCGCTTCTCTAGCCACCAAACGTCACGGTCATTCTCTTTCCGTCTCGTAGACACGAGCTGAGAAATTGCAAACGTCGAGCAATTGCTCAGAGAGCAAAAGTGCCAGCACTGAAAGCTCTTGCTAGCCAGCCCCCTTCCTTGGAAGCGCTTTTGTAGGCCTAAGAACACTGGGGCTCTGGGCTTCTTTAGCCACCTCATCTTCTGCTCATCCTCTCGCGCACTCTAAATGGAGCTCAGGTGAGAAATTGCAAACGTCGAGCAATTGCTCGGAGGTGAAAAGTGCCAGCACTGAAAGCTGTTGCTAGCCAGCACCCTTCCTTGGAAGCGCTTTTGTAGGCCTAAGAACACTGGGGCTCTGGGCTTCTCTAGCCACCTCATCTTCTGCTCATCCTCTAGCGCACTCTAAAGAGAGCTCAGGTGAGAAATTGCAAACGTCGAGCAATTGCTCAGAGATGAAAAGTGCCAGCACTGAAAGCTGTTGCTAGCCAGCACCCTTCCTTGGAAGCGCTTTCACAGGCGCAGTAACACTGGGGCTTTGCGCTTCTCTAGCCACCAAACGTCACGGTCCTTCTCTTTCCGTCTCCTAGACACGAGCTGAGAAATTGCAAACGTCGAGCAATTGCTCAGAGATGAAAAGTGCCAGCACTGAAAGCTGTTGCTAGCCAGCACCCTTCCTTGGAAGCGCTTTTGTAGCCCTTAGAACACTGGGGCTCTGGGCTTCTCTAGCCACCTCATCTTCTGCTCATCCTCTCGCGCACTCTAAAGAGAGCTCAGGTGAGAAATTGCAAACGTCGAGCAATTGCTCAGAGATGAAAAGTGCCAGCACTGAAAGCTCTTGCTAGCCAGCACCCTTCCTTGGAAGCGCTTTCACAGGCGCAGTAATACTGGGGCTTTGTGCTTCTCTAGCCACCAAACATCACGGTCATTCTCTTTCCGTCTCGTAGACACGAGCTGAGAAATTGCAAACGTCGAGCAATTGCTCAGAGATGAAAAGTGCCAGCACTGAAAGCTGTTGCTAGCCAGCACCCTTCCTTGGAAGTGCTTTTGTAGGCCTAAGAACACTGGGGCTCTGGGCTTCTTTAGCCACCTCATCTTCTGCTCATCCTCTCGCGCACTCTAAAGAGAGCTCAGGTGAGAAATTGCAAACGTCGAGCAATTGCTCAGAGATGAAAAGTGCCAGCACTGAAAGCTGTTGCTAGCCAGCACCCTTCCTTGGAAGCGCTTTTGTAGGCCTAAGAAGACTGGGGCTCTGGGCTTCTCTAGCCACCTAATCTTCTGCTCATCCTCTCGCGCACTCTAAAGAGAGCTCAGGTGAGAAATTGCAAACGTCGAGCAATTGCTCAGAGATGAAAAGTGCCAGCACTGAAAGCTGTTGCTAGCCAGCACCCTTCCTTCGAAGCGCTTTCACAGGCGCAGTAACACTGGGGCTTTGCACTTCTCTACCCACCAAACGTCACGGTCATTCTCTTTCCGTCTCGTAGACTCGAGCTGAGAAATTGCAAACGTCGAGCAATTGCTCAGAGATGAAAAGTGCCAGCACTGAAAGCTGTTGCTAGCCAGCACCCTTCCTTGGAAGCGCTTTCACAGGCGCAGTAACACTGGGGCTTTGCGCTTCTCTAGCCACCAAACGTCACGGTCCTTCTCTTTCCGTCTCCTAGACACGAGCTGGGAAATTGCAAACGTCGAGCAATTGCTCAGAGATGAAAAGTGCCAGCACTGAAAGCTGTTGCTAGCCAGCACCCTTCCTTGGAAGCGCTTTTGTAGGCCTAAGAACACTGGGGCTCTGGGCTTCTCTAGCCACCTCATCTTCTGCTCATCCTCTCGCGCACTCTAAATGGAGCTCAGGGGAGAAATTGCAAACGTCGAGCAATTGCTCAGAGGTGAAAAGTGCCAGCACTGAAAGCTGTTGCTAGCCAGCACCCTTCCTTGGAAGCGCTTTTGTAGGCCTAAGAACACTGGGGCTCTTGGCTTCTCTAGCCACCTCATCTTCTGCTCATCCTCTCGCGCACTCTAAAGAGAGCTCAGGTGAGAAATTGCAAACGTCGAGCAATTGCTCAGAGAGGAAAAGTGCCAGCACTGAAAGCTCTTGCTAGCCAGCACCCTTCCTTGGAAGCGCTTTTGTAGGCCTAAGAACACTGGGGCTCTGGGCTTCTCTAGCCACCTCATCTTCTGCTCATCCTCTCGCGCACTCTAAAGAGAGCTCAGGTGAGAAATTGCAAATGTCCAGCAATTGCTCAGAGATGAAAAGTGCCAACACTGAAAGCTGTTGCTAGCCAGCACCCTTCCTTGGAAGCGCTTTCACAGGCGCAGCAACACTGGGGCTTTGCACTTCTCTAGCCACCAAACGTCACGGTCATTCTCTTTCCGTCTCGTAGACACGAGCTGAGAAATTTTAAACGTTGAGCAATTGCTCAGAGATGAAAAGTGCCAGCACTGAAAGCTGTTGCTAGCCAGCCCCCTTCCTTGGAAGCGCTTTTGTAGGCCTAAGAACACTGGGGCTCTGGGCTTCTCTAGCCACCTCATCTTCTGCTCATCCTCTCGCGCACTCTAAAGAGAGCTCAGGTGAGAAATTGCAAACGTCGAGCAATTGCTCAGAGATGAAAAGTGCCAGCACTGAAAGCTGTTGCTAGCCAGCACCCTTCCTTGGAAGCGCTTTCACAGGCGCAGCAACACTGGGGCTTTGCGCTTCTCTACCCACCAAACGTCACGGTCCTTCTCTTTCCGTCTCGTAGACACGAGCTGAGAAATTGCAAACGTCCAGCAATTGCTCAGAGATGAAAAGTGCCAGCACTGGAAGCTGTTGCTAGCCAGCACCCTTCCTTGGAAGCGCTTTTTTAGGCCTAAGAACACTGGGGCTCTGGGCTTCTCTAGCCACCTCATCTTCTGCTCATCCTCTCGCGCACTCTAAAGAGAGCTCAGGTGAGAAATTGCAAACGTCGAGCAATTGCTCAGAGATGAAAAGTGCCAGCACTGAAAGCTGTTGCTAGCCAGCACCCTTCCTTGGAAGCTCTTTCACAGGCGCAGTAACACTGGGGCTTTGTGCTTCTCTACCCACCAAACGTCACGGTCATTCTCTTTCCGTCTCGTAGACACGAGCTGAGAAATTGCAAACGTCGAGCAATTGCTCAGAGATGAAAAGTGCCAGCACTGAAAGCTCTTGCTAGCCAGCACCCTTCCTTGGAAGCGCTTTTGTAGGCCTAAGAACACTGGGGCTCTGGGCTTCTCTAGCCACCTCATCTTCTGCTCATCCTCTCGCGCACTCTAAAGAGAGCTCAGGTGAGAAATTGCAAACGTCAAGCAATTGCTCAGAGATGAAAAGTGCCAGCACTGAAAGCTGTTGCTAGCCAGCACCCTTCCTTGGAAGCGCTTTTGTAGGCCTAAGCACACTGGGGCTCTGGGCTTCTCTAGCCACCTCATCTTCTGCTCATCCTCTCGCGCACTCTAAAGAGAGCTCAGGTGAGAAATTGCAAACGTCGAGCAATTGCTCAGAGATGAAAAGTGCCAGCACTGGAAGCTGTTGCTAGCCAGCACCCTTCCTTGGAAGCGCTTTTGTAGGCCTAAGAACACTGGGGCTCTGGGCTTCTCTAGCCACCTCATCTTCTGCTCATCCTCTCGCGCACTCTAAAGAGAGCTCAGGTGAGAAATTGCAAATGTCCAGCAATTGCTCAGAGATGAAAAGTGCCAACACTGAAAGCTGTTGCTAGCCAGCACCCTTCCTTGGAAGCGCTTTCACAGGCGCAGCAACACTGGGGCTTTGCACTTCTCTACCCACCAAACGTCACGGTCCTTCTCTTTCGGTCTCCTAGACACGAGCTGAGAAATTGTAAACGTCGAGCAATTGCTCAGAGATGAAAAGTGCCAGCACTGAAAGCTGTTGCTAGCCAGCACCCTTCCTTGGAAGCGCTTTTGTAGGCCTAAGAACAGTGGGGCTCTGGGCTTCTCTAGCCACCTCATCTTCTGCTCATCCTCTCGCGCACTCTAAAGAGAGCTCAGGGGAGAAATTGCAAACGTCCAGCAATTGCTCAGAGATGAAAAGTGCCAGCACTGAAAGCTGTTGCTAGCCAGCACCCTTCCTTGGAAGCGCTTTCACAGGCGCAGTAACACTGGGGGTTTGCGCTTCTCTAGCCACCAAAAGTCACGGTCATTCTCTTTCCGTCTCCTAGACACGAGCTGAGAAATTGCAAACGTCGAGCAATTGCTCAGAGATGAAAAGTGCCAGCACTGAAAGCTGTTGCTAGCCAGCACCCTTCCTTGGAAGCGCTTTTGTAGGCCTAAGAACACTGGGGCTCTGGGCTTCTTTAGCCACCTCATCTTCTGCTCATCCTCTCGCGCACTCTAAATGGAGCTCAGGGGAGAAATTGCAAACGTCCAGCAATTGCTCAGAGATGAAAAGTGCCAGCACTGAAAGCTGTTGCTAGCCAGCACCCTTCCTTGGAAGCGCTTTTGTAGGCCTAAGAACACTGGGGCTCTGGGCTTCTCTAGCCACCTAATCTTCTGCTCATCCTCTCGCGCACTCTAAAGAGAGCTCAGGGGAGAAATTGCAAACGTCCAGCAATTGCTCAGAGATGAAAAGTGCCAGCACTGAAAGCTGTTGCTAGCCAGCACCCTTCCTTGGAAGCGCTTTCACAGGCGCAGTAACACTGGGGGTTTGCGCTTCTCTAGCCACCAAAAGTCACGGTCATTCTCTTTCCGTCTCCTAGACACGAGCTGAGAAATTGCAAACGTCGAGCAATTGCTCAGAGATGAAAAGTGCCAGCACTGAAAGCTGTTGCTAGCCAGCACCCTTCCTTGGAAGCGCTTTTGTAGGCCTAAGAACACTGGGGCTCTGGGCTTCTTTAGCCACCTCATCTTCTGCTCATCCTCTCGCGCACTCTAAATGGAGCTCAGGGGAGAAATTGCAAACGTCGAGCAATTGCTCAGAGATGAAAAGTGCCAGCACTGAAAGCTGTTGCTAGCCAGCACCCTTCCTTGGAAGCGCTTTTGTAGGCCTAAGAACACTGGGGCTCTGGGCTTCTCTAGCCACCTCATCTTCTGCTCATCCTCTCGCGCACTCTAAAGAGAGCTCAGGTGAGAAATTGCAAACGTCCAGCAATTGCTCAGAGATGAAAAGTGCCAGCACTGAAAGCTGTTGCTAGCCAGCACCCTTCCTTGGAAGCGCTTTTGTAGCCCTTAGAACACTGGGGCTCTGCGCTTCTCTAGCCACCTCATCTTCTGCTCATCCTCTCGCGCACTCTAAAGAGAGCTCAGGTGAGAAATTGCAAACGTCCAGCAATTGCTCAGAGAGGAAAAGTGCCAGCACTGAAAGCTGTTGCTAGCCAGCACCCTTCCTTGGAAGCGCTTTCACAGGCGCAGTAACACTGGGGCTTTGTGCTTCTCTAGCCACTAAACGTCACGGTCATTCTCTTTCCGTCTCGTAGACACGAGCTGAGAAATTGCAAACGTCGAGCAATTGCTCAGAGAGGAAAAGTGCCAGCACTGAAAGCTGTTGCTAGCCAGCACCCTTCCTTGGAAGCGCTTTTGTAGCCCTTAGAACACTGGGGCTCTGGGCTTCTTTAGCCACCTCATCTTCTGCTCATCCTCTCGCGCACTCTAAATGGAGCTCAGGGGAGAAATTGCAAACGTCGAGCAATTGCTCAGAGATGAAAAGTGCCAGCACTGAAAGCTGTTGCTAGCCAGCACCCTTCCTTGGAAGCGCTTTTGTAGGCCTAAGAACACTGGGGCTCTGGGCTTCTCTAGCCACCTCATCTTCTGCTCATCCTCTCGCGCACTCTAAAGAGAGCTCAGGTGAGAAATTGCAAACGTCCAGCAATTGCTCAGAGATGAAAAGTGCCAGCACTGAAAGCTGTTGCTAGCCAGCCCCCTTCCTTGGAAGCGCTTTTGTAGGCCTAAGAACACGGGGGCTCTGGGCTTCTGTAGCCACCTCATCTTCTGCTCATCCTCTCGCGCACTCTAAAGAGAGCTCAGATGAGAAATTGCAAACGTCCAGCAATTGCTCAGAGATGAAAAGTGCCAACACTGAAAGCTGTTGCTAGCCAGCACCCTTCCTTGGAAGCGCTTTCACAGGCGCAGTAACACTGGGGCTTTGCGCTTCTCTAGCCACCAAACGTCACGGTCTTTCTCTTTCCGTCTCCTAGACACGAGCTGAGAAATTGCAAACGTCCAGCAATTGCTCAGAGATGAAAAGTGCCAGCACTGGAAGCTGTTGCTAGCCAGCACCCTTCCTTGGAAGCGCTTTTGTAGGCCTAAGAACACTGGGGCTCTGGGCTTCTCTAGCCACCTCATCTTCTGCTCATCCTCTCGCGCACTCTAAATGGAGCTCAGCGGAGAAATTGCAAACGTCGAGCAATTGCTCAGAGATGAAAAGTGCCAGCACTGAAAGCTGTTGCTAGCCAGCACCCTTCCTTCGAAGCGCTTTTGTAGGCCTAAGAACACTGGGGCTCTGGGCTTCTCTAGCCACCTCATCTTCTGCTCATCCTCTCGCGCACTCTAAAGAGAGCTCAGGTGAGAAATTGCAAACGTCGAGCAATTGCTCAGAGATGAAAAGTGCCAGCACTGAAAGCTGTTGCTAGCCAGCACCCTTCCTTGGAAGCGCTTTCACAGGCGCAGCAACACTGGGGCTTTGCGCTTCTCTACCCACCAAACGTCACGGTCCTTCTCTTTCCGTCTCGTAGACACGAGCTGAGAAATTGCAAACGTCGAGCAATTGCTCAGAGAGGAAAAGTGCCAGCACTGAAAGCTGTTGCTAGCCAGCACCCTTCCTTGGAAGCGCTTTTGTAGGCCTAAGAACACTGGGGCTCTGGGCTTCTCTAGCCACCTCATCTTCTGCTCATCCTCTCGCGCACTCTAAAGAGAGCTCAGGTGAGAAATTGCAAACGTCGAGCAATTGCTCAGAGAAGAAAAGTGCCAGCACTGAAAGCTGTTGCTAGCCAGCACCCTTCCTTGGAAGCGCTTTCACAGGCGCAGCAACACTGGGGCTTTGCACTTCTCTAGCCACCAAACGTCACGGTCATTCTCTTTCCGTCTCGTAGACACGAGCTGAGAAATTGCAAACGTCGAGCAATTGCTCAGAGATGAAAAGTGCCAGCACTGAAAGCTGTTGCTAGCCAGCACCCTTCCTTGGAAGCGCTTTTGTAGGCCTAAGAACACTGGGGCTCTGGGCTTCTCTAGCCACCTCATCTTCTGCTCATCCTCTCGCGCACTCTAAAGAGAGCTCAGGTGAGAAATTGCAAACGTCCAGCAATTGCTCAGAGATGAAAAGTGCCAGCACTGAAAGCTGTTGCTAGCCAGCACCCTTCCTTGGAAGCGCTTTCACAGGCGCAGTAACACTGGGGCTTTGCGCTTCTCTAGCCACCAAACGTCACGGTCTTTCTCTTTCCGTCTCGTAGACACGAGCTGAGAAATTGCAAACGTCGAGCAATTGCTCAGAGATGAAAAGCGCCAGCACTGGAAGCTGTTGCTAGCCAGCACCCTTCCTTGGAAGTGCTTTTGTAGGCCTAAGAACACTGGGGCTCTGGGCTTCTCTAGCCACCTAATCTTCTGCTCATCCTCTCGCGCACTCTAAAGAGAGCTCAGGTGAGAAATTGCAAACGTCGAGCAATTGCTCAGAGAGGAAAAGTGCCAGCACTGAAAGCTGTTGCTAGCCAGCACCCTTCCTTGGAAGCGCTTTCACAGGCGCAGTAACACTGGGGCTTTGCGCTTCTCTAGCCACCAAACGTCACGGTCTTTCTCTTTCCGTCTCGTAGACACGAGCTGAGAAATTGCAAACGTCGAGCAATTGCTCAGAGATGAAAAGTGCCAGCACTGAAAGCTGTTGCTAGCCAGCACCCTTCCTTGGAAGCGCTTTTGTAGGCCTAAGAACACTGGGGCTCTGGGCTTCTCTAGCCACCTCATCTTCTGCTCATCCTCTCGCGCACTCTAAAGAGAGCTCAGGTGAGAAATTGCAAACGTCCAGCAATTGCTCAGAGATGAAAAGTGCCAGCACTGAAAGCTGTTGCTAGCCAGCACCCTTCCTTGGAAGCGCTTTTGTAGGCCTAAGAACACGGGGGCTCTGGGCTTCTCTAGCCACCTCATCTTCTGCTCATCCTCTCGCGCACTCTAAAGAGAGCTCAGGTGAGAAATTGCAAACGTCGACCAATTGCTCAGAGATGAAAAGTGCCAGCACTGAAAGCTTTTGCTAGCCAGCACCCTTCCTTGGAAGCTCTTTCACAGGCGCAGCAACACTGGGGCTTTGCGCTTCTCTACCCACCAAACGTCACGGTCCTTCTCTTTCCGTCTCCTAGACACGAGCTGAGAAATTGCAAACGTCGAGCAATTGCTCAGAGATGAAAAGTGCCAGCACTGAAAGCTGTTGCTAGCCAGCCCCCTTCCTTGGAAGCGCTTTTGTAGGCCTAAGAACACTGGGGCTCTGGGCTTCTCTAGCCACCTCATCTTCTGCTCATCCTCTCGCGCACTCTAAAGAGAGCTCAGGTGAGAAATTGCAAATGTCCAGCAATTGCTCAGAGATGAAAAGTGCCAACACTGAAAGCTGTTGCTAGCCAGCACCCTTCCTTGGAAGCGCTTTCACAGGCGCAGCAACACTGGGGCTTTGCACTTCTCTAGCCACCAAACGTCACGGTCATTCTCTTTCCGTCTCGTAGACACGAGCTGAGAAATTGCAAACGTCGAGCAATTGCTCAGAGATGAAAAGTGCCAGCACTGAAAGCTGTTGCTAGCCAGCCCCCTTCCTTGGAAGCGCTTTTGTAGGCCTAAGAACACTGGGGCTCTGGGCTTCTCTAGCCACCTAATCTTCTGCTCATCCTCTCGCGCACTCTAAAGAGAGCTCAGGTGAGAAATTGCAAACGTCGAGCAATTGCTCAGAGATGAAAAGTGCCAGCACTGAAAGCTCTTGCTAGCCAGCACCCTTCCTTGGAAGCGCTTTCACAGGCGCAGTAACACTGGGGCTTTGCGCTTCTCTAGCCACCAAACGTCACGGTCTTTCTCTTTCCGTCTCGTAGACACGAGCTGAGAAATTGCAAACGTCCAGCAATTGCTCAGAGATGAAAAGTGCCAGCACTGAAAGCTGTTGCTAGCCAGCACCCTTCCTTGGAAGCGCTTTTGTAGGCCTAAGAACACTGGGGCTCTGGGCTTCTTTAGCCACCTCATCTTCTGCTCATCCTCTCACGCACTCTAAAGAGAGCTCAGGTGAGAAATTGCAAACGTCGAGCAATTGCTCAGAGATGAAAAGTGCCAGCACTGAAAGCTGTTGCTAGCCAGCACCCTTCCTTGGAAGCGCTTTCACAGGCGCTGTAACACTGGGGCTTTGTGCTTCTCTAGCCACCAAACGTCACGGTCACTATCTCTCCCTCTTGTAGACACGAGCTGAGAAATTGCAAACGTCGATCAATTGCTCAGAGAGGAAAAGTGCCAGCACTGAAAGCTGTTGCTAGCCAGCACCCTTCCTTGGAAGCGCTTTTGTAGGCCTAAGAACAATGGGGCTTTGTGCTTCTCTAGCCACCTAATCTTCTGCTCATCCTCTCGCGCACTCTAAAGAGAGCTCAGGTGAGAAATTGCAAACGTCGAGCAATTGCTCAGAGAGGAAAAGTGCCAGCACTGAAAGCTGTTGCTAGCCAGCACCCTTCCTTGGAAGCGCTTTTGTAGGCCTAAGAACACTGGGGCTCTGGGCTTCTCTAGCCACCTCATCTTCTGCTCATCCTCTCGTGCACTCTAAAGAGAGCTCAGGTGAGAAATTGCAAACGTCCAGCAATTGCTCAGAGATGAAAAGTGCCAGCACTGAAAGCTGTTGCTAGCCAGCACCCTTCCTTGGAAGCGCTTTTGTAGCCCTTAGAACACTGGGGCTCTGGGCTTCTCTAGACACCTCATCTTCTGCTCATCCTCTCGCGCACTCTAAAGAGAGCTCAGGTGAGAAATTGCAAACGTCGAGCAATTGCTCAGAGATGAAAAGTGCCAGCACTGAAAGCTGTTGCTAGCCAGCACCCTTCCTTGGAAGCGCTTTCACAGGCGCAGTAACACTGGGGCTTTGCACTTCTCTAGCCACCAAACGTCACGGTCATTCTCTTTCCGTCTCGTAGACACGAGCTGAGAAATTGCAAACGTCGAGCAATTGCTCAGAGATGAAAAGTGCCAGCACTGGAAGCTGTTGCTAGCCAGCACCCTTCCTTGGAAGCGCTTTTGTAGGCCTAAGAACACCGGGGCTCTGGGCTTCTCTAGCCACCTAATCTTCTGCTCATCCTCTCGCGCACTCTAAAGAGAGCTCAGGTGAGAAATTGCAAACGTCCAGCAATTGCTCAGAGATGAAAAGTGCCAGCACTGAAAGCTGTTGCTAGCCAGCACCCTTCCTTGGAAGCGCTTTTGTAGGCCTAAGAACACTGGGGCTCTGGGCTTCTCTAGCCACCTCATCTTCTGCTCATCCTCTCGCGCACTCTAAAGAGAGCTCAGGGGAGAAATTGCAAACGTCGAGCAATTGCTCAGAGATGAAAAGTGCCAGCACTGAAAGCTCTTGCTAGCCAGCACCCTTCCTTGGAAGCGCTTTTGTAGGCCTAAGAACACTGGGGCTCTGGGCTTCTCTAGCCACCTCATCTTCTGCTCATCCTCTCGCGCACTCTAAAGAGAGCTCAGGTGAGAAATTGCAAACGTCGAGCAATTGCTCAGAGATGAAAAGTGCCACCACTGAAAGCTGTTGCTAGCCAGCACCCTTCCTTGGAAGCGCTTTCACAGGCGCAGTAACACTGGGGCTTTGCACTTCTCTACCCACCAAACGTCACGGTCCTTCTCTTTCCGTCTCGTAGACACGAGCTGAGAAATTGCAAACGTCGAGCAATTGCTCAGAGATGAAAAGTGCCAGCACTGAAAGCTGTTGCTAGCCAGCACCCTTCCTTGGAAGCGCTTTTGTAGGCCTAAGCACACTGGGGCTCTGGGCTTCTCTAGCCACCTCATCTTCTGCTCATCCTCTCGCGCACTCTAAAGAGAGCTCAGGTGAGAAATTGCAAACGTTGAGCAATTGCTCAGAGATGAAAAGTGCCAGCACTGAAAGCTGTTGCTAGCCAGCACCCTTCCTTGGAAGCGCTTTTGTAGGCCTAAGAACACTGGGGCTCTGGGCTTCTCTAGCCACCTCATCTTCTGCTCATCCTCTCGCGCACTCTAAAGAGAGCTCAGGTGAGAAATTGCAAACGTCGAGCAATTGCTCAGAGAGGAAAAGTGCCAGCACTGAAAGCTCTTGCTAGCCAGCACCCTTCCTTGGAAGCGCTTTCACAGGCGCAGTAACACTGGGGCTTTGCGCTTCTCTAGCCACCAAACGTCACGGTCTTTCTCTTTCCGTCTCGTAGACACGAGCTGAGAAATTGCAAACGTCGAGCAATTGCTCAGAGATGAAAAGTGCCAGCACTGAAAGCTGTTGCTAGCCAGCACCCTTCCTTGGAAGCGCTTTTGTAGGCCTAAGAACACTGGGGCTCTGGGCTTCTCTAGCCACCTCATCTTCTGCTCATCCTCTCGCGCACTCTAAATGGAGCTCAGGTGAGAAATTGCAAACGTCGAGCAATTGCTCAGAGGTGAAAAGTGCCAGCACTGAAAGCTGTTGCTAGCCAGCACCCTTCCTTGGAAGCGCTTTTGTAGGCCTAAGAACACTGGGGCTCTGGGCTTCTCTAGCCACCTCATCTTCTGCTCATCCTCTCGCGCACTCTAAAGAGAGCTCAGGTGAGAAACTGCAAACGTCGAGCAATTGCTCAGAGAGGAAAAGTGCCAGCACTGAAAGCTGTTGCTAGCCAGCACCCTTCCTTGGAAGCGCTTTCACAGGCGCTGTAACACTGGGGCTTTGTGCTTCTCTAGCCACCAAACGTCACGGTCACTATCTCTCCGTCTCGTAGACACGAGCTGAGAAATTGCAAACGTCGAGCAATTGCTCAGAGATGAAAAGTGCCAGCACTGAAAGCTGTTGCTAGCCAGCACCCTTCCTTGGAAGCGCTTTTGTAGGCCTAAGAACACTGGGGCTCTGGGCTTCTCTAGCCACCTAATCTTCTGCTCATCCTCTCGCGCACTCTAAGGAGAGCTCAGGTGAGAAATTGCAAACGTCGAGCAATTGCTCAGAGGTGAAAAGTGCCAGCACTGAAAGCTGTTGCTAGCCAGCACCCTTCCTTGGAAGCGCTTTTGTAGGCCTAAGAACACTGGGGCTCTGGGCTTCTCTAGCCACCTAATCTTCTGCTCATCCTCTCGCGCACTCTAAAGAGAGCTCAGGTGAGAAATTGCAAACGTCCAGCAATTGCTCAGAGATGAAAAGTGCCAGCACTGAAAGCTGTTGCTAGCCAGCACCCTTCCTTGGAAGCGCTTTTGTAGCCCTTAGAACACTGGGGCTCTGGGCTTCTCTAGCCACCTCATCTTCTGCTCATCCTCTCGCGCACTCTAAAGAGAGCTCAGGTGAGAAATTGCAAACGTCGAGCAATTGCTCAGAGATGAAAAGTGCCAGCACTGAAAGCTGTTGCTAGCCAGCACCCTTCCTTGGAAGCGCTTTCACAGGCGCAGTAACACTGGGGCTTTGCGCTTCTCTACCCACCAAACGTCACGGTCCTTCTCTTTCCGTCTCGTAGACACGAGCTGAGAAATTGCAAACGTCGAGCAATTGCTCAGAGATGAAAAGTGCCAGCACTGGAAGCTGTTGCTAGCCAGCACCCTTCCTTGGAAGTGCTTTTGTAGGCCTAAGAACACCGGGGCTCTGGGCTTCTCTAGCCACCTCATCTTCTGCTCATCCTCTCGCACACTCTAAAGAGAGCTCAGGGGAGAAATTGCAAACGTCGAGCAATTGCTCAGAGATGAAAAGTGCCAGCACTGAAAGCTGTTGCTAGCCAGCACCCTTCCTTGGAAGCGCTTTCACAGGCGCAGTAACACTGGGGCTTTGCACTTCTCTAGCCACCAAACGTCACGGTCATTCTCTTTCCGTCTCGTAGACACGAGCTGAGAAATTGCAAACGTCGATCAATTGCTCCGAGAGGAAAAGTGCCAGCACTGAAAGCTGTTGCTAGCCAGCACCCTTCCTTGGAAGCGCTTTTGTAGCCCTTAGAACACTGGGGCTCTGGGCTTCTCTAGCCACCTCATCTTCTGCTACTCCTCTCACGCACTCTAAAGAGAGCTCAGGGGAGAAATTGCAAACGTCGAGCAATTGCTCAGAGATGAAAAGTGCCAGCACTGAAAGCTGTTGCTAGCCAGCACCCTTCCTTGGAAGCGCTTTCACAGGCGCAGTAACACTGGGGCTTTGTGCTTCTCTAGCCACCAAACGTCACAGTCCTTCTCTTTCCGTCTCGTAGACATGAGCTGAGAAATTGCAAACGTCGAGCAATTGCTCAGAGATGAAAAGTGCCAGCACTGAAAGCTGTTGCTAGCCAGCACCCTTCCTTGGAAGCGCTTTTGTAGCCCTTAGAACACTGGGGCTCTGGGCTTCTCTAGCCACCTCATCTTCTGCGCATCCTCTCGCGCACTCTAAAGAGAGCTCAGGGGAGAAATTGCAAACGTCGAGCAATTGCTCAGAGATGAAAAGTGCCAGCACTGAAAGCTGTTGCTAGCCAGCACCCTTCCTTGGAAGCGCTTTTGTAGGCCTAAGAACACTGGGGCTCTGGGCTTCTCTAGCCACCTAATCTTCTGCTCATCCTCTCGCGCACTCTAAAGAGAGCTCAGGTGAGAAATTGCAAACGTCGAGCAATTGCTCAGAGATGAAAAGTGCCAGCACTGAAAGCTGTTGCTAGCCAGCACCCTTCCTTGGAAGCGCTTTTGTAGGCCTAAGAACACTGGGGCTCTGGGCTTCTCTAGCCACCTCATCTTCTGCTCATCCTCTCGCGCACTCTAAAGAGAGCTCAGGTGAGAAATTGCAAACGTCGAGCAATTGCTCAGAGATGAAAAGTGCCAGCACTGAAAGCTGTTGCTAGCCAGCACCCTTCCTTGGAAGCGCTTTTGTAGGCCTAAGAACACTGGGGCTCTGGGCTTCTCTAGCCACCTCATCTTCTGCTCATCCTCTCGCGCACTCTAAAGAGAGCTCAGGTGAGAAATTGCAAACGTCGAGCAATTGCTCAGAGATGAAAAGTGCCAGCACTGAAAGCTGTTGCTAGCCAGCACCCTCCTTGGAAGCGCTTTCACAGGCGCAGTAACACTGGGGCTTTGCGCTTCTCTAGCCACCAAACGTCAAGGTCTTTCTCTTTCCGTCTCGTAGACACGAGCTGAGAAATTGCAAACGTCGAGCAATTGCTCAGAGATGAAAAGTGCCAGCACTGAAAGCTGTTGCTAGCCAGCACCCTTCCTTGGAAGCGCTTTTGTAGGCCTAAGAACACTGGGGCTCTGGGCTTCTCTAGCCACCTCATCTTCTGCTCATCCTCTCGCGCACTCTAAAGAGAGCTCAGGTGAGAAATTGCAAACGTCGAGCAATTGCTCAGAGAGGAAAAGTGCCAGCACTGAAAGCTCTTGCTAGCCAGCACCCTTCCTTGGAAGCGCTTTCACAGGCGCTGTAACACTGGGGCTTTGTGCTTCTCTAGCCACCAAACGTCACGGTCACTATCTCTCCGTCTCGTAGACACGAGCTGAGAAATTGCAAACGTCGAGCAATTGCTCAGAGATGAAAAGTGCCAGCACTGAAACCTGTTGCTAGCCAGCACCCTTCCTTGGAAGCGCTTTTGTAGGCCTAAGAACACTGGGGCTCTGGGCTTCTCTAGCCACCTCATCTTCTGCTCATCCTCTTGCGCACTCTAAAGAGAGCTCAGGTGAGAAATTGCAAACGTCCAGCAATTGCTCAGAGATGAAAAGTGCCAGCACTGAAAGCTCTTGCTAGCCAGCACCCTTCCTTGGAAGCGCTTTTGTAGGCCTAAGAACACTGGGGCTCTGGGCTTCTCTAGCCACCTCATCTCCTGCTCATCCTCTCGCGCAGTCTAAAGAGAGCTCAGGTGAGAAATTGCAAACGTCGAGCAATTGCTCAGAGATGAAAAGTGCCAGCACTGAAAGCTGTTGCTAGCCAGCACCCTTCCTTGGAAGCGCTTTTGTAGGCCTAAGAACACTGGGGCTCTGGGCTTCTCTAGCCACCTCATCTTCTGCTCATCCTCTCGCGCACTCTAAAGAGAGCTCAGGTGAGAAATTGCAAACGTCGAGCAATTGCTCAGAGATGAAAAGTGCCAGCACTGAAAGCTGTTGCTAGCCAGCACCCTTCCTTGGAAGCGCTTTTGTAGGCCTAAGAACACTGGGGCTCTGGGCTTCTTTAGCCACCTCATCTTCTGCTCATCCTCTCGCGCACTCTAAAGAGAGCTCAGGTGAGAAATTGCAAACGTCGAGCAATTGCTCAGAGATGAAAAGTGCCAGCACTGAAAGCTGTTGCTAGCCAGCACCCTTCCTTGGAAGCACTTTCACAGGCGCAGTAACACTGGGGCTTTGCGCTTCTCTAGCCACCAAACGTCAAGGTCTTTCTCTTTCCGTCTCGTAGACACGAGCTGAGAAATTGCAAACGTCGAGCAATTGCTCAGAGATGAAAAGTGCCAGCACTGAAAGCTGTTGCTAGCCAGCCCCCTTCCTTGGAAGCGCTTTTGTAGGCCTAAGAACACTGGGGCTCTGGGCTTCTTTAGCCACCTAATCTTCTGCTCATCCTCTCGCGCACTCTAAAGAGAGCTCAGGTGAGAAATTGCAAACGTCGAGCAATTGCTCAGAGAGGAAAAGTGCCAGCACTGAAAGCTCTTGCTAGCCAGCACCCTTCCTTGGAAGCGCTTTCACAGGCGCTGTAACACTGGGGCTTTGTGCTTCTCTAGCCACCAAACGTCACGGTCACTATCTCTCCGTCTCGTAGACACGAGCTGAGAAATTGCAAACGTCGAGCAATTGCTCAGAGATGAAAAGTGCCAGCACTGAAACCTGTTGCTAGCCAGCACCCTTCCTTGGAAGCGCTTTTGTAGGCCTAAGAACACTGGGGCTCTGGGCTTCTCTAGCCACCTAATCTTCTGCTCATCCTCTTGCGCACTCTAAAGAGAGCTCAGGTGAGAAATTGCAAACGTCGAGCAATTGCTCAGAGATGAAAAGTGCCAGCACTGAAAGCTCTTGCTAGCCAGCACCCTTCCTTGGAAGCGCTTTTGTAGGCCTAAGAACACTGGGGCTCTGGGCTTCTCTAGCCACCTCATCTTCTGCTCATCCTCTCGCGCACTCTAAAGAGAGCTCAGGGGAGAAATTGCAAACGTCGAGCAATTGCTCAGAGATGAAAAGTGCCAGCACTGAAAGCTGTTGCTAGCCAGCACCCTTCCTTGGAAGCGCTTTCACAGGCGCTGTAACACTGGGGCTTTGTGCTTCTCTAGCCACCAAACGTCACGGTCACTATCTCTCCCTCTCGTAGACATGAGCTGAGAAATTGCAAACGTCGATCAATTGCTCAGAGAGGAAAAGTGCCAGCACTGAAAGCTGTTGCTAGCCAGCACCCTTCCTTGGAAGCGCTTTTGTAGGCCTAAGAACACTGGGGCTTTGGGCTTCTCTAGCCACCTAATCTTCTGCTCATCCTCTCGCGCACTCTAAGGAGAGCTCAGGTGAGAAATTGCAAACGTCGAGCAATTGCTCAGAGGTGAAAAGTGCCAGCACTGAAAGCTGTTGCTAGCCAGCACCCTTCCTTGGAAGCGCTTTTGTAGGCCTAAGAACACTGGGGCTCTGGGCTTCTCTAGCCACCTAATCTTCTGCTCATCCTCTCGCGCACTCTAAAGAGAGCTCAGGTGAGAAATTGCAAACGTCCAGCAATTGCTCAGAGATGAAAAGTGCCAGCACTGAAAGCTGTTGCTAGCCAGCACCCTTCCTTGGAAGCGCTTTTGTAGCCCTTAGAACACTGGGGCTCTGGGCTTCTCTAGACACCTAATCTTCTGCTCATCCTCTCGCGCACTCTAAAGAGAGCTCAGGTGAGAAATTGCAAACGTCGAGCAATTGCTCAGAGATGAAAAGTGCCAGCACTGAAAGCTGTTGCTAGCCAGCACCCTTCCTTGGAAGCGCTTTCACAGGCGCAGTAACACTGGGGCTTTGCGCTTCTCTACCCACCAAACGTCACGGTCCTTCTCTTTCCGTCTCGTAGACACGAGCTGAGAAATTGCAAACGTCGAGCAATTGCTCAGAGATGAAAAGTGCCAGCACTGGAAGCTGTTGCTAGCCAGCACCCTTCCTTGGAAGCGCTTTTGTAGGCCTAAGAACACCGGGGCTCTGGGCTTCTCTAGCCACCTAATCTTCTGCTCATCCTCTCGCGCACTCTAAAGAGAGCTCAGGTGAGAAATTGCAAACGTCCAGCAATTGCTCAGAGATGAAAAGTGCCAGCACTGAAAGCTGTTGCTAGCCAGCACCCTTCCTTGGAAGCGCTTTTGTAGGCCTAAGAACACTGGGGCTCTGGGCTTCTCTAGCCACCTCATCTTCTGCTCATCCTCTCGCGCACTCTAAAGAGAGCTCAGGGGAGAAATTGCAAACGTCGAGCAATTGCTCAGAGATGAAAAGTGCCAGCACTGAAAGCTGTTGCTAGCCAGCACCCTTCCTTGGAAGCGCTTTCACAGGCGCAGTAACACTGGGGCTTTGCACTTCTCTAGCCACCAAACGTCACGGTCATTCTCTTTCCGTCTCGTAGACACGAGCTGAGAAATTGCAAACGTCGATCAATTGCTCCGAGAGGAAAAGTGCCAGCACTGAAAGCTGTTGCTAGCCAGCACCCTTCCTTGGAAGCGCTTTTGTAGCCCTTAGAACACTGGGGCTCTGGGCTTCTCTAGCCACCTCATCTTCTGCTCCTCCTCTCACGCACTCTAAAGAGAGCTCAGGGGAGAAATTGCAAACGTCGAGCAATTGCTCAGAGATGAAAAGTGCCAGCACTGAAAGCTGTTGCTAGCCAGCACCCTTCCTTGGAAGCGCTTTCACAGGCGCAGTAACACTGGGGCTTTGTGCTTCTCTAGCCACCAAACGTCACGGTCCTTCTCTTTCCGTCTCGTAGACATGAGCTGAGAAATTGCAAACGTCGATCAATTGCTCAGAGATGAAAAGTGCCAGCACTGAAAGCTGTTGCTAGCCAGCACCCTTCCTTGGAAGCGCTTTTGTAGCCCTTAGAACACTGGGGCTCTGGGCTTCTCTAGCCACCTAATCTTCTGCTCATCCTCTCGCGCACTCTAAAGAGAGCTCAGGTGAGAAATTGCAAACGTCGAGCAATTGCTCAGAGATGAAAAGTGCCAGCACTGAAAGCTGTTGCTAGCCAGCACCCTTCCTTGGAAGCGCTTTTGTAGGCCTAAGAACACTGGGGCTCTGGGCTTCTCTAGCCACCTCATCTTCTGCTCATCCTCTCGCGCACTCTAAAGAGAGCTCAGGTGAGAAATTGCAAACGTCGAGCAATTGCTCAGAGATGAAAAGTGCCAGCACTGAAAGCTGTTGCTAGCCAGCACCCTTCCTTGGAAGCGCTTTTGTAGGCCTAAGAACACTGGGGCTCTGGGCTTCTCTAGCCACCTCATCTTCTGCTCATCCTCTCGCGCACTCTAAAGAGAGCTCAGGTGAGAAATTGCAAACGTCGAGCAATTGCTCAGAGATGAAAAGTGCCAGCACTGAAAGCTGTTGCTAGCCAGCACCCTTCCTTGGAAGCGCTTTTGTAGGCCTAAGAACACTGGGGCTCTGGGCTTCTCTAGCCACCTCATCTTCTGCTCATCCTCTCGCGCACTCTAAAGAGAGCTCAGGTGAGAAATTGCAAACGTCGAGCAATTGCTCAGAGATGAAAAGTGCCAGCACTGAAAGCTGTTGCTAGCCAGCACCCTTCCTTGGAAGCGCTTTCACAGGCGCAGTAACACTGGGGCTTTGCGCTTCTCTAGCCACCAAACGTCAAGGTCTTTCTCTTTCCGTCTCGTAGACACGAGCTGAGAAATTGCAAACGTCGAGCAATTGCTCAGAGATGAAAAGTGCCAGCACTGAAACCTGTTGCTAGCCAGCACCCTTCCTTGGAAGCGCTTTTGTAGGCCTAAGAACACTGGGGCTCTGGGCTTCTCTAGCCACCTCATCTTCTGCTCATCCTCTCGCGCACTCTAAATGGAGCTCAGGTGAGAAATTGCAAACGTCGAGCAATTGCTCAGAGGTGAAAAGTGCCAGCACTGAAAGCTGTTGCTAGCCAGCACCCTTCCTTGGAAGCGCTTTTGTAGCCCTTAGAACACTGGGGCTCTGGGCTTCTCTAGACACCTCATCTTCTGCGCATCCTCTCGCGCACTCTAAAGAGAGCTCAGGTGAGAAATTGCAAACGTCGAGCAATTGCTCAGAGATGAAAAGTGCCAGCACTGAAAGCTGTTGCTAGCCAGCACCCTTCCTTGGAAGCGCTTTCACAGGCGCAGTAACACTGGGGCTTTGCGCTTCTCTACCCACCAAACGTCACGGTCCTTCTCTTTCCGTCTCGTAGACACGAGCTGAGAAATTGCAAACGTCGAGCAATTGCTCAGAGATGAAAAGTGCCAGCACTGGAAGCTGTTGCTAGCCAGCACCCTTCCTTGGAAGCGCTTTTGTAGGCCTAAGAACACCGGGGCTCTGGGCTTCTCTAGCCACCTAATCTTCTGCTCATCCTCTCGCGCACTCTAAAGAGAGCTCAGGTGAGAAATTGCAAACGTCCAGCAATTGCTCAGAGATGAAAAGTGCCAGCACTGAAAGCTGTTGCTAGCCAGCACCCTTCCTTGGAAGCGCTTTTGTAGGCCTAAGAACACTGGGGCTCTGGGCTTCTCTAGCCACCTCATCTTCTGCTCATCCTCTCGCGCACTCTAAAGAGAGCTCAGGGGAGAAATTGCAAACGTCGAGCAATTGCTCAGAGATGAAAAGTGCCAGCACTGAAAGCTGTTGCTAGCCAGCACCCTTCCTTGGAAGCGCTTTCACAGGCGCAGTAACACTGGGGCTTTGCACTTCTCTAGCCACCAAACGTCACGGTCATTCTCTTTCCGTCTCGTAGACACGAGCTGAGAAATTGCAAACGTCGATCAATTGCTCCGAGAGGAAAAGTGCCAGCACTGAAAGCTGTTGCTAGCCAGCACCCTTCCTTGGAAGCGCTTTTGTAGCCCTTAGAACACTGGGGCTCTGGGCTTCTCTAGCCACCTCATCTTCTGCTCCTCCTCTCACGCACTCTAAAGAGAGCTCAGGGGAGAAATTGCAAACGTCGAGCAATTGCTCAGAGATGAAAAGTGCCAGCACTGAAAGCTGTTGCTAGCCAGCACCCTTCCTTGGAAGCGCTTTCACAGGCGCAGTAACACTGGGGCTTTGTGCTTCTCTAGCCACCAAACGTCACGGTCCTTCTCTTTCCGTCTCGTAGACATGAGCTGAGAAATTGCAAACGTCGAGCAATTGCTCAGAGATGAAAAGTGCCAGCACTGAAAGCTGTTGCTAGCCAGCACCCTTCCTTGGAAGCGCTTTTGTAGCCCTTAGAACACTGGGGCTCTGGGCTTCTCTAGCCACCTCATCTTCTGCTCATCCTCTCGCGCACTCTAAAGAGAGCTCAGGGGAGAAATTGCAAACGTCGAGCAATTGCTCAGAGATGAAAAGTGCCAGCACTGAAAGCTGTTGCTAGCCAGCACCCTTCCTTGGAAGCGCTTTTGTAGGCCTAAGAACACTGGGGCTCTGGGCTTCTCTAGCCACCTCATCTTCTGCTCATCCTCTCGCGCACTCTAAAGAGAGCTCAGGTGAGAAATTGCAAACGTCGAGCAATTGCTCAGAGATGAAAAGTGCCAGCACTGAAAGCTGTTGCTAGCCAGCACCCTTCCTTGGAAGCGCTTTTGTAGGCCTAAGAACACTGGGGCTCTGGGCTTCTCTAGCCACCTCATCTTCTGCTCATCCTCTCGCGCACTCTAAAGAGAGCTCAGGTGAGAAATTGCAAACGTCGAGCAATTGCTCAGAGATGAAAAGTGCCAGCACTGAAAGCTGTTGCTAGCCAGCACCCTTCCTTGGAAGCGCTTTTGTAGGCCTAAGAACACTGGGGCTCTGGGCTTCTCTAGCCACCTCATCTTCTGCTCATCCTCTCGCGCACTCTAAAGAGAGCTCAGGTGAGAAATTGCAAACGTCGAGCAATTGCTCAGAGATGAAAAGTGCCAGCACTGAAAGCTGTTGCTAGCCAGCACCCTTCCTTGGAAGCGCTTTCACAGGCGCAGTAACACTGGGGCTTTGCGCTTCTCTAGCCACCAAACGTCAAGGTCTTTCTCTTTCCGTCTCGTAGACACGAGCTGAGAAATTGCAAACGTCGAGCAATTGCTCAGAGATGAAAAGTGCCAGCACTGAAAGCTGTTGCTAGCCAGCACCCTTCCTTGGAAGCGCTTTTGTAGGCCTAAGAACACTGGGGCTCTGGGCTTCTCTAGCCACCTCATCTTCTGCTCATCCTCTCGCGCACTCTAAATGGAGCTCAGGTGAGAAATTGCAAACGTCGAGCAATTGCTCAGAGGTGAAAAGTGCCAGCACTGAAAGCTGTTGCTAGCCAGCACCCTTCCTTGGAAGCGCTTTTGTAGGCCTAAGAACACTGGGGCTCTGGGCTTCTCTAGCCACCTAATCTTCTGCTCATCCTCTCGCGCACTCTAAAGAGAGCTCAGGTGAGAAATTGCAAACGTCGAGCAATTGCTCAGAGAGGAAAAGTGCCAGCACTGAAAGCTCTTGCTAGCCAGCACCCTTCCTTGGAAGCGCTTTCACAGGCGCTGTAACACTGGGGCTTTGCGCTTCTCTAGCCACCAAACGTCACGGTCACTATCTCTCTGTCTCGTAGACACGAGCTGAGAAATTGCAAACGTCGAGCAATTGCTCAGAGATGAAAAGTGCCAGCACTGAAAGCTGTTGCTAGCCAGCACCCTTCCTTGGAAGCGCTTTTGTAGGCCTAAGAACACTGGGGCTCTGGGCTTCTCTAGCCACCTCATCTTCTGCTCATCCTCTCGCGCACTCTAAAGAGAGCTCAGGTGAGAAATTGCAAACGTCGAGCAATTGCTCAGAGATGAAAAGTGCCAGCACTGAAAGCTGTTGCTAGCCAGCACCCTTCCTTGGAAGCGCTTTTGTAGGCCTAAGAACACTGGGGCTCTGGGCTTCTCTAGCCACCTCATCTTCTGCTCATCCTCTCGCGCACTCTAAAGAGAGCTCAGGTGAGAAATTGCAAACGTCGAGCAATTGCTCAGAGATGAAAAGTGCCAGCACTGAAAGCTGTTGCTAGCCAGCACCCTTCCTTGGAAGCGCTTTCACAGGCGCAGTAACACTGGGGCTTTGCGCTTCTCTAGCCACCAAACGTCAAGGTCTTTCTCTTTCCGTCTCGTAGACACGAGCTGAGAAATTGCAAACGTCGAGCAATTGCTCAGAGATGAAAAGTGCCAGCACTGAAACCTGTTGCTAGCCAGCACCCTTCCTTGGAAGCGCTTTTGTAGGCCTAAGAACACTGGGGCTCTGGGCTTCTCTAGCCACCTCATCTTCTGCTCATCCTCTCGCGCACTCTAAATGGAGCTCAGGTGAGAAATTGCAAACGTCGAGCAATTGCTCAGAGGTGAAAAGTGCCAGCACTGAAAGCTGTTGCTAGCCAGCACCCTTCCTTGGAAGCGCTTTTGTAGCCCTTAGAACACTGGGGCTCTGGGCTTCTCTAGACACCTCATCTTCTGCGCATCCTCTCGCGCACTCTAAAGAGAGCTCAGGTGAGAAATTGCAAACGTCGAGCAATTGCTCAGAGATGAAAAGTGCCAGCACTGAAAGCTGTTGCTAGCCAGCACCCTTCCTTGGAAGCGCTTTCACAGGCGCAGTAACACTGGGGCTTTGCGCTTCTCTACCCACCAAACGTCACGGTCCTTCTCTTTCCGTCTCGTAGACACGAGCTGAGAAATTGCAAACGTCGAGCAATTGCTCAGAGATGAAAAGTGCCAGCACTGGAAGCTGTTGCTAGCCAGCACCCTTCCTTGGAAGCGCTTTTGTAGGCCTAAGAACACCGGGGCTCTGGGCTTCTCTAGCCACCTAATCTTCTGCTCATCCTCTCGCGCACTCTAAAGAGAGCTCAGGTGAGAAATTGCAAACGTCCAGCAATTGCTCAGAGATGAAAAGTGCCAGCACTGAAAGCTGTTGCTAGCCAGCACCCTTCCTTGGAAGCGCTTTTGTAGGCCTAAGAACACTGGGGCTCTGGGCTTCTCTAGCCACCTCATCTTCTGCTCATCCTCTCGCGCACTCTAAAGAGAGCTCAGGGGAGAAATTGCAAACGTCGAGCAATTGCTCAGAGATGAAAAGTGCCAGCACTGAAAGCTGTTGCTAGCCAGCACCCTTCCTTGGAAGCGCTTTCACAGGCGCAGTAACACTGGGGCTTTGCACTTCTCTAGCCACCAAACGTCACGGTCATTCTCTTTCCGTCTCGTAGACACGAGCTGAGAAATTGCAAACGTCGATCAATTGCTCCGAGAGGAAAAGTGCCAGCACTGAAAGCTGTTGCTAGCCAGCACCCTTCCTTGGAAGCGCTTTTGTAGCCCTTAGAACACTGGGGCTCTGGGCTTCTCTAGCCACCTCATCTTCTGCTCCTCCTCTCACGCACTCTAAAGAGAGCTCAGGGGAGAAATTGCAAACGTCGAGCAATTGCTCAGAGATGAAAAGTGCCAGCACTGAAAGCTGTTGCTAGCCAGCACCCTTCCTTGGAAGCGCTTTCACAGGCGCAGTAACACTGGGGCTTTGTGCTTCTCTAGCCACCAAACGTCACAGTCCTTCTCTTTCCGTCTCGTAGACATGAGCTGAGAAATTGCAAACGTCGAGCAATTGCTCAGAGATGAAAAGTGCCAGCACTGAAAGCTGTTGCTAGCCAGCACCCTTCCTTGGAAGCGCTTTTGTAGCCCTTAGAACACTGGGGCTCTGGGCTTCTCTAGCCACCTCATCTTCTGCTCATCCTCTCGCGCACTCTAAAGAGAGCTCAGGGGAGAAATTGCAAACGTCGAGCAATTGCTCAGAGATGAAAAGTGCCAGCACTGAAAGCTGTTGCTAGCCAGCACCCTTCCTTGGAAGCGCTTTTGTAGGCCTAAGAACACTGGGGCTCTGGGCTTCTCTAGCCACCTCATCTTCTGCTCATCCTCTCGCGCACTCTAAAGAGAGCTCAGGTGAGAAATTGCAAACGTCGAGCAATTGCTCAGAGATGAAAAGTGCCAGCACTGAAAGCTGTTGCTAGCCAGCACCCTTCCTTGGAAGCGCTTTTGTAGGCCTAAGAACACTGGGGCTCTGGGCTTCTCTAGCCACCTCATCTTCTGCTCATCCTCTCGCGCACTCTAAAGAGAGCTCAGGTGAGAAATTGCAAACGTCGAGCAATTGCTCAGAGATGAAAAGTGCCAGCACTGAAAGCTGTTGCTAGCCAGCACCCTTCCTTGGAAGCGCTTTTGTAGGCCTAAGAACACTGGGGCTCTGGGCTTCTCTAGCCACCTCATCTTCTGCTCATCCTCTCGCGCACTCTAAAGAGAGCTCAGGTGAGAAATTGCAAACGTCGAGCAATTGCTCAGAGATGAAAAGTGCCAGCACTGAAAGCTGTTGCTAGCCAGCACCCTTCCTTGGAAGCGCTTTCACAGGCGCAGTAACACTGGGGCTTTGCGCTTCTCTAGCCACCAAACGTCAAGGTCTTTCTCTTTCCGTCTCGTAGACACGAGCTGAGAAATTGCAAACGTCGAGCAATTGCTCAGAGATGAAAAGTGCCAGCACTGAAAGCTGTTGCTAGCCAGCACCCTTCCTTGGAAGCGCTTTTGTAGGCCTAAGAACACTGGGGCTCTGGGCTTCTCTAGCCACCTCATCTTCTGCTCATCCTCTCGCGCACTCTAAATGGAGCTCAGGTGAGAAATTGCAAACGTCGAGCAATTGCTCAGAGGTGAAAAGTGCCAGCACTGAAAGCTGTTGCTAGCCAGCACCCTTCCTTGGAAGCGCTTTTGTAGGCCTAAGAACACTGGGGCTCTGGGCTTCTCTAGCCACCTAATCTTCTGCTCATCCTCTCGCGCACTCTAAAGAGAGCTCAGGTGAGAAATTGCAAACGTCGAGCAATTGCTCAGAGAGGAAAAGTGCCAGCACTGAAAGCTCTTGCTAGCCAGCACCCTTCCTTGGAAGCGCTTTCACAGGCGCTGTAACACTGGGGCTTTGCGCTTCTCTAGCCACCAAACGTCACGGTCACTATCTCTCTGTCTCGTAGACACGAGCTGAGAAATTGCAAACGTCGAGCAATTGCTCAGAGATGAAAAGTGCCAGCACTGAAAGCTGTTGCTAGCCAGCACCCTTCCTTGGAAGCGCTTTTGTAGGCCTAAGAAGACTGGGGCTCTGGGCTTCTCTAGCCACCTAATCTTGTGCTCATCCTCTCGCGCACTCTAAAGAGAGCTCAGGTGAGAAATTGCAAACGTCGAGCAATTGCTCAGAGATGAAAAGTGCCAGCACTGAAAGCTGTTGCTAGCCAGCACCCTTCCTTGGAAGCGCTTTCACAGGCGCAGTAACACTGGGGCTTTGCACTTCTCTAGCCACCAAACGTCACGGTCCTTCTCTTTCCGTCTCGTAGACACGAGCTGAGAAATTGCAAACGTCGAGCAATTGCTCAGAGATGAAAAGTGCCAGCACTGAAAGCTGTTGCTAGCCAGCACCCTTCCTTGGAAGCGCTTTTGTAGGCCTAAGCACACTGGGGCTCTGGGCTTCTCTAGCCACCTCATCTTCTGCTCATCCTCTTGCGCACTCTAAAGAGAGCTCAGGTGAGAAATTGCAAACGTCGAGCAATTGCTCAGAGATGAAAAGTGCCAGCACTGAAAGCTGTTGCTAGCCAGCACCCTTCCTTGGAAGCGCTTTTGTAGGCCTAAGAACACTGGGGCTCTGGGCTTCTCTAGCCACCTAATCTTCTGCTCATCCTCTCGCGCACTCTAAAGAGAGCTCAGGTGAGAAATTGCAAACGTCGAGCAATTGCTCAGAGATGAAAAGTGCCAGCACTGAAAGCTGTTGCTAGCCAGCACCCTTCCTTGGAAGCGCTTTCACAGGCGCTGTAACACTGGGGCTTTGCGCTTCTCTAGCCACCAAACGTCACGGTCATTCTCTTTCCGTCTCGTAGACACGAGCTGAGAAATTGCAAACGTCGATCAATTGCTCAGAGAGGAAAAGTGCCAGCACTGGAAGCTGTTGCTAGCCAGCACCCTTCCTTGGAAGCGCTTTTGTAGGCCTAAGAACACCGGGGCTCTGGGCTTCTCTAGCCACCTCATCTTCTGCTCATCCTCTCGCGCACTCTAAAGAGAGCTCAGGTGAGAAATTGCAAACGTCGAGCAATTGCTCAGAGATGAAAAGTGCCAGCACTGAAAGCTGTTGCTAGCCAGCACCCTTCCTTGGAAGCGCTTTTGTAGGCCTAAGAAGACTGGGGCTCTGGGCTTCTCTAGCCACCTCATCTTCTGCTCATCCTCTCGCGCACTCTAAAGAGAGCTCAGGTGAGAAATTGCAAACGTCCAGCAATTGCTCAGAGATGAAAAGTGCCAGCACTGAAAGCTGTTGCTAGCCAGCACCCTTCCTTGGAAGCGCTTTCACAGGCGCAGCAACACTGGGGCTTTGCGCTTCTCTAGCCACCAAACGTCACGGTCATTCTCTTTCCGTCTCGTAGACACGAGCTGAGAAATTGCAAACGTCGAGCAATTGCTCAGAGATGAAAAGTGCCAGCACTGAAAGCTGTTGCTAGCCAGCACCCTTCCTTGGAAGCGCTTTTGTAGGCCTAAGAACACTGGGGCTCTGGGCTTCTCTAGCCACCTCATCTTCTGCTCATCCTCTTGCGCACTCTAAAGAGAGCTCAGGTGAGAAATTGCAAACGTCCAGCAATTGCTCAGAGATGAAAAGTGCCAGCACTGAAAGCTCTTGCTAGCCAGCACCCTTCCTTGGAAGCGCTTTTGTAGGCCTAAGAACACTGGGGCTCTGGGCTTCTCTAGCCACCTCATCTTCTGCTCATCCTCTCGCGCACTCTAAAGAGAGCTCAGGTGAGAAATTGCAAACGTCGAGCAATTGCTCAGAGATGAAAAGTGCCAGCACTGAAAGCTGTTGCTAGCCAGCACCCTTCCTTGGAAGCGCTTTTGTAGGCCTAAGAACACTGGGGCTCTGGGCTTCTCTAGCCACCTCATCTTCTGCTCATCCTCTCGCGCACTCTAAAGAGAGCTCAGGTGAGAAATTGCAAACGTCGAGCAATTGCTCAGAGATGAAAAGTGCCACCACTGAAAGCTGTTGCTAGCCAGCACCCTTCCTTGGAAGCGCTTTCACAGGCGCAGTAACACTGGGGCTTTGCACTTCTCTAGCCACCAAACGTCACGGTCCTTCTCTTTCCGTCTCGTAGACACGAGCTGAGAAATTGCAAACGTCGAGCAATTGCTCAGAGATGAAAAGTGCCAGCACTGAAAGCTGTTGCTAGCCAGCACCCTTCCTTGGAAGCGCTTTTGTAGGCCTAAGCACACTGGGGCTCTGGGCTTCTCTAGCCACCTCATCTTCTGCTCATCCTCTCGCGCACTCTAAAGAGAGCTCAGGTGAGAAATTGCAAACGTCGAGCAATTGCTCAGAGATGAAAAGTGCCAGCACTGAAAGCTGTTGCTAGCCAGCACCCTTCCTTGGAAGCGCTTTTGTAGGCCTAAGAACACTGGGGCTCTGGGCTTCTCTAGCCACCTAATCTTCTGGTCATCCTCTCGCGCACTCTAAAGAGAGCTCAGGTGAGAAATTGCAAACGTCGAGCAATTGCTCAGAGATGAAAAGTGCCAGCACTGAAAGCTCTTGCTAGCCAGCACCCTTCCTTGGAAGCGCTTTCACAGGCGCAGTAACACTGGGGCTTTGCGCTTCTCTACCCACCAAACGTCACGGTCTTTCTCTTTCCGTCTCGTAGACACGAGCTGAGAAATTGCAAACGTCGAGCAATTGCTCAGAGATGAAAAGTGCCAGCACTGAAAGCTGTTGCTAGCCAGCACCCTTCCTTGGAAGCGCTTTTGTAGGCCTAAGAACACTGGGGCTCTGGGCTTCTCTAGCCACCTCATCTTCTGCTCATCCTCTCGCGCACTCTAAATGGAGCTCAGGTGAGAAATTGCAAACGTCGAGCAATTGCTCAGAGGTGAAAAGTGCCAGCACTGAAAGCTGTTGCTAGCCAGCACCCTTCCTTGGAAGCGCTTTTGTAGGCCTAAGAACACTGGGGCTCTGGGCTTGTCTAGCCACCTCATCTTCTGCTCATCCTCTCGCGCACTCTAAAGAGAGCTCAGGGGAGAAATTGCAAACGTCCAGCAATTGCTCAGAGAGGAAAAGTGCCAGCACTGAAAGCTCTTGCTAGCCAGCACCCTTCCTTGGAAGCGCTTTCACAGGCGCTGTAACACTGGGGCTTTGTGCTTCTCTAGCCACCAAACGTCACGGTCACTATCTCTCCGTCTCGTAGACACGAGCTGAGAAATTGCAAACGTCGAGCAATTGCTCAGAGATGAAAAGTGCCAGCACTGAAAGCTGTTGCTAGCCAGCACCCTTCCTTGGAAGCGCTTTTGTAGGCCTTAGAACACTGGGGCTCTGGGCTTCTCTAGCCACCTCATCTTCTGCTCATCCTCTCGCGCACTCTAAAGAGAGCTCAGGGGAGAAATTGCAAACGTCGAGCAATTGCTCAGAGATGAAAAGTGCCAGCACTGAAAGCTGTTGCTAGCCAGCCCCCTTCCTTGGAAGCGCTTTTGTAGGCCTAAGAAGACTGGGGCTCTGGGCTTCTCTAGCCACCTCATCTTCTGCTCATCCTCTCGCGCACTCTAAAGAGAGCTCAGGTGAGAAATTGCAAACGTCCAGCAATTGCTCAGAGATGAAAAGTGCCAGCACTGAAAGCTGTTGCTAGCCAGCACCCTTCCTTGGAAGCGCTTTCACAGGCGCAGTAACACTGGGGCTTTGCACTTCTCTAGCCACCAAACGTCACGGTCCTTCTCTTTCCGTCTCGTAGACACGAGCTGAGAAATTGCAAACGTCGAGCAATTGCTCAGAGATGAAAAGTGCCAGCACTGAAAGCTGTTGCTAGCCAGCACCCTTCCTTGGAAGCGCTTTTGTAGGCCTAAGCACACTGGGGCTCTGGGCTTCTCTAGCCACCTCATCTTCTGCTCATCCTCTCGCGCACTCTAAAGAGAGCTCAGGTGAGAAATTGCAAACGTCGAGCAATTGCTCAGAGATGAAAAGTGCCACCACTGAAAGCTGTTGCTAGCCAGCACCCTTCCTTGGAAGCGCTTTTGTAGGCCTAAGAACACTGGGGCTCTGGGCTTCTCTAGCCACCTCATCTTCTGCTCATCCTCTCGCGCACTCTAAAGAGAGCTCAGGTGAGAAATTGCAAACGTCGAGCAATTGCTCAGAGATGAAAAGTGCCAGCACTGAAAGCTCTTGCTAGCCAGCACCCTTCCTTGGAAGCGCTTTCACAGGCGCAGTAACACTGGGGCTTTGCGCTTCTCTAGCCACCAAACGTCACGGTCTTTCTCTTTCCGTCTCGTAGACACGAGCTGAGAAATTGCAAACGTCGAGCAATTGCTCAGAGATGAAAAGTGCCAGCACTGAAAGCTGTTGCTAGCCAGCACCCTTCCTTGGAAGCGCTTTTGTAGGCCTAAGAACACTGGGGCTCTGGGCTTCTCTAGCCACCTCATCTTCTGCTCATCCTCTCGCGCACTCTAAATGGAGCTCAGGTGAGAAATTGCAAACGTCGAGCAATTGCTCAGAGGTGAAAAGTGCCAGCACTGAAAGCTGTTGCTAGCCAGCACCCTTCCTTGGAAGCGCTTTTGTAGGCCTAAGAACACTGGGGCTATGGGCTTCTCTAGCCACCTAATCTTCTGCTCATCCTCTCGCGCACTCTAAAGAGAGCTCAGGTGAGAAATTGCAAACGTCGAGCAATTGCTCAGAGATGAAAAGTGCCAGCACTGAAAGCTGTTCCTAGCCAGCACCCTTCCTTGGAAGCGCTTTCACAGGCGCTGTAACACTGGGGCTTTGTGCTTCTCTAGCCACCAAACGTCACGGTCACTATCTCTCCGTCTCGTAGACACGAGCTGAGAAATTGCAAACGTCGAGCAATTGCTCAGAGATGAAAAGTGCCAGCACTGAAAGCTGTTGCTAGCCAGCACCCTTCCTTGGAAGCGCTTTTGTAGGCCTAAGAACACTGGGGCTCTGGGCTTCTCTAGCCACCTCATCTTCTGCTCATCCTCTTGCGCACTCTAAAGAGAGCTCAGGTGAGAAATTGCAAACGTTGAGCAATTGCTCAGAGATGAAAAGTGCCAGCACTGAAAGCTGTTGCTAGCCAGCACCCTTCCTTGGAAGCGCTTTTGTAGGCCTAAGAACACTGGGGCTCTGGGCTTCTCTAGCCACCTAATCTTCTGCTCATCCTCTCGCGCACTCTAAAGAGAGCTCAGGTGAGAAATTGCAAACGTCGAGCAATTGCTCAGAGATGAAAAGTGCCAGCACTGAAAGCTGTTGCTAGCCAGCACCCTTCCTTGGAAGCGCTTTCACAGGCGCAGTAACACTGGGGCTTTGCGCTTCTCTACCCACCAAACGTCACGGTCCTTCTCTTTCCGTCTCGTAGACACGAGCTGAGAAATTGCAAACGTCGAGCAATTGCTCAGAGAGGAAAAGTGCCAGCACTGGAAGCTGTTGCTAGCCAGCACCCTTCCTTGGAAGCGCTTTTGTAGGCCTAAGAACACCGGGGCTCTGGGCTTCTCTAGCCACCTCATCTTCTGCTCATCCTCTCGCGCACTCTAAAGAGAGCTCAGGTGAGAAATTGCAAACGTCGAGCAATTGCTCAGAGATGAAAAGTGCCAGCACTGAAAGCTGTTGCTAGCCAGCACCCTTCCTTGGAAGCGCTTTTGTAGGCCTAAGAACACTGGGGCTCTGGGCTTCTCTAGCCACCTCATCTTCTGCTCATCCTCTCGCGCACTCTAAAGAGAGCTCAGGTGAGAAATTGCAAACGTCGAGCAATTGCTCAGAGATGAAAAGTGCCAGCACTGAAAGCTGTTGCTAGCCAGCACCCTTCCTTGGAAGCGCTTTCACAGGCGCAGCAACACTGGGGCTTTGCGCTTCTCTAGCCACCAAACGTCACGGTCATTCTCTTTCCGTCTCGTAGACACGAGCTGAGAAATTGTAAACGTCGAGCAATTGCTCAGAGATGAAAAGTGCCAGCACTGAAAGCTGTTGCTAGCCAGCACCCTTCCTTGGAAGCGCTTTTGTAGGCCTAAGAACACTGGGGCTCTGGGCTTCTCTAGCCACCTAATCTTCTGCTCATCCTCTCGCGCACTCTAAATGGAGCTCAGGTGAGAAATTGCAAACGTCGAGCAATTGCTCAGAGATGAAAAGTGCCAGCACTGAAAGCTGTTGCTAGCCAGCACCCTTCCTTGGAAGCGCTTTCACAGGCGCAGTAACACTGGGGCTTTGCGCTTCTCTAGCCACCAAACGTCACGGTCTTTCTCTTTCCGTCTCGTAGACACGAGCTGAGAAATTGTAAACGTCGAGCAATTGCTCAGAGATGAAAAGTGCCAGCACTGAAAGCTGTTGCTAGCCAGCACCCTTCCTTGGAAGCGCTTTTGTAGGCCTAAGAACACTGGGGCTCTGGGCTTCTCTAGCCACCTCATCTTCTGCTCATCCTCTCGCGCACTCTGAAGAGAGCTCAGGTGAGAAATTGCAAACGTCGAGCAATTGCTCAGAGATGAAAAGTGCCAGCACTGAAAGCTGTTGCTAGCCAGCACCCTTCCTTGGAAGCGCTTTCACAGGCGCAGTAACACTGGGGCTTTGCGCTTCTCTAGCCACCAAACGTCACGGTCTTTCTCTTTCCGTCTCGTAGACACGAGCTGAGAAATTGCAAACGTCGAGCAATTGCTCAGAGATGAAAAGTGCCAGCACTGAAAGCTGTTGCTAGCCAGCACCCTTCCTTGGAAGCGCTTTTGTAGGCCTAAGAACACTGGGGCTCTGGGCTTCTCTAGCCACCTCATCTTCTGCTCATCCTCTCGCGCACTCTGAAGAGAGCTCAGGTGAGAAATTGCAAACGTCGAGCAATTGCTCAGAGATGAAAAGTGCCAGCACTGAAAGCTGTTGCTAGCCAGCACCCTTCCTTGGAAGCGCTTTTGTAGGCCTAAGAAGACTGGGGCTCTGGGCTTCTCTAGCCACCTCATCTTCTGCTCATCCTCTCGCGCACTCTAAAGAGAGCTCAGGTGAGAAATTGCAAACGTCCAGCAATTGCTCAGAGATGAAAAGTGCCAACACTGAAAGCTGTTGCTAGCCAGCACCCTTCCTTGGAAGCGCTTTCACAGGCGCAGTAACACTGGGGCTTTGCGCTTCTCTACCCACCAAACGTCACGGTCCTTCTCTTTCCGTCTCGTAGACACGAGCTGAGAAATTGCAAACGTCGAGCAATTGCTCAGAGAGGAAAAGTGCCAGCACTGAAAGCTGTTGCTAGCCAGCACCCTTCCTTGGAAGCGCTTTTGTAGGCCTAAGAACACTGGGGCTCTGGGCTTCTCTAGCCACCTCATCTTCTGCTCATCTTCTCGCGCACTCTAAAGAGAGCTCAGGTGAGAAATTGCAAACGTCGAGCAACTGCTCAGAGATGAAAAGTGCCAGCACTGAAAGCTCTTGCTAGCCAGCACCCTTCCTTGGAAGCGCTTTTGTAGGCCTAAGAACACTGGGGCTCTGGACTTCTCTAGCCACCTCATCTTCTGCTCATCCTCTCGCGCACTCTAAAGAGAGCTCAGGTGAGAAATTGCAAACGTCGAGCAATTGCTCAGAGAGGAAAAGTGCCAGCACTGAAAGCTGTTGCTAGCCAGCACCCTTCCTTGGAAGCGCTTTCACAGGCGCAGTAACACTGGGGCTTTGCGCTTCTCTAGCCACTAAACGTCACGGTCTTTCTCTTTCCGTCTCGTAGACACGAGCTGAGAAATTGCAAACGTCGAGCAATTGCTCAGAGATGAAAAGTGCCAGCACTGAAAGCTGTTGCTAGCCAGCACCCTTCCTTGGAAGCGCTTTTGTAGGCCTAAGAACACTGGGGCTCTCGGCTTCTTTAGCCACCTCATCTTCTGCTCATCCTCTCGCGCACTCTAAAGAGAGCTCAGGGGAGAAATTGCAAACGTCGAGCAATTGCTCAGAGATGAAAAGTGCCAGCACTGAAAGCTGTTCCTAGCCAGCACCCTTCCTTGGAAGTGCTTTTGTAGGCCTAAGAACACTGGGGCTCTGGGCTTCTCTAGCCACCTAATCTTCTGCTCATCCTCTCGCGCACTCTAAATGGAGCTCAGGTGAGAAATTGCAAACGTCCAGCAATTGCTCAGAGATGAAAAGTGCCAGCACTGAAAGCTGTTGCTAGCCAGCACCCTTCCTTGGAAGCGCTTTCACAGGCGCAGTAACACTGGGGCTTTGTGCTTCTCTAGCCACCAAACGTCACGGTCTTTCTCTTTCCGTCTCGTAGACACGAGCTGAGAAATTGCAAACGTCGAGCAATTGCTCAGAGATGAAAAGTGCCAGCACTGAAAGCTGTTGCTAGCCAGCACCCTTCCTTGGAAGCGCTTTTGTAGGCCTAAGAACACTGGGGCTCTGGGCTTCTCTAGCCACCTCATCTTCTGCTCATCCTCTCGCGCACTCTGAAGAGAGCTCAGGTGAGAAATTGCAAACGTCGAGCAATTGCTCAGAGATGAAAAGTGCCAGCACTGAAAGCTGTTGCTAGCCAGCACCCTTCCTTGGAAGCGCTTTTGTAGGCCTAAGAACACTGGGGCTCTGGGCTTCTCTAGCCACCTCATATTCTGCTCATCCTCTCGCGCACTCTAAAGAGAGCTCAGGTGAGAAATTGCAAACGTCGAGCAATTGCTCAGAGATGAAAAGTGCCAACACTGAAAGCTGTTGCTAGCCAGCACCCTTCCTTGGAAGCGCTTTCACAGGCGCTGTAACACTGGGGCTTTGCGCTTCTCTAGCCACCAAACGTCACGGTCCTTCTCTTTCCGTCTCGTAGACACGAGCTGAGAAATTGCAAACGTCGAGCAATTGCTCAGAGAGGAAAAGTGCCAGCACTGAAAGCTGTTGCTAGCCAGCACCCTTCCTTGGAAGCGCTTTTGTAGGCCTAAGAACACTGGGGCTCTGGGCTTCTCTAGCCACCTCATCTTCTGCTCATCCTCTCGCGCACTCTAAAGAGAGCTCAGGTGAGAAATTGCAAACGTCGAGCAACTGCTCAGAGATGAAAAGTGCCAGCACTGAAAGCTGTTGCTAGCCAGCACCCTTCCTTCGAAGCGCTTTTGTAGGCCTAAGAACACTGGGGCTCTGGACTTCTCTAGCCACCTAATCTTCTGCTCATCCTCTCGCGCACTCTAAAGAGAGCTCAGGTGAGAAATTGCAAACGTCGAGCAATTGCTCAGAGATGAAAAGTGCCAGCACTGAAAGCTGTTGCTAGCCAGCCCCCTTCCTTGGAAGCGCTTTCACAGGCGCAGTAACACTGGGGCTTTGCGCTTCTCTAGCCACTAATCGTCACGGTCTTTCTCTTTCCGTCTCGTAGACATGAGCTGAGAAATTGCAAACGTCGAGCAATTGCTCAGAGATGAAAAGTGCCAGCACTGAAAGCTGTTGCTAGCCAGCACCCTTCCTTGGAAGTGCTTTTGTAGGCCTAAGAACACTGGGGCTCTGGGCTTCTCTAGCCACCTAATCTTCTGCTCATCCTCTCGCGCACTCTAAATGGAGCTCAGGTGAGAAATTGCAAACGTCGAGCAATTGCTCAGAGATGAAAAGTGCCAGCACTGAAAGCTCTTGCTAGCCAGCACCCTTCCTTGGAAGCGCTTTCACAGGCGCAGTAACACTGGGGCTTTGTGCTTCTCTAGCCACCAAACGTCACGGTCACTATCTCTCCGTCTCGTAGACACGAGCTGAGAAATTGCAAACGTCGATCAATTGCTCAGAGAGGAAAAGTGCCAGCACTGAAAGCTGTTGCTAGCCAGCACCCTTCCTTGGAAGCGCTTTTGTAGGCCTAAGCACACTGGGGCTCTGGGCTTCTCTAGCCACCTCATCTTCTGCTCATCCTCTCGCGCACTCTAAAGAGAGCTCAGGTGAGAAATTGCAAACGTCCAGCAATTGCTCAGAGATGAAAAGTGCCAGCACTGAAAGCTGTTGCTAGCCAGCACCCTTCCTTGGAAGCGCTTTTGTAGCCCTTAGAACACTGGGGCTCTGGGCTTCTCTAGCCACCTCATCTTCTGCTCATCCTCTCGCGCACTCTAAAGAGAGCTCAGGTGAGAAATTGCAAACGTCCAGCAATTGCTCAGAGATGAAAAGTGCCAGCACTGAAAGCTGTTGCTAGCCAGCACCCTTCCTTGGAAGCGCTTTCACAGGCGCAGTAACACTGGGGCTTTGCGCTTCTCTAGCCACCAAACGTCACGGTCCTTCTCTTTCCGTCTCGTAGACACGAGCTGAGAAATTGCAAACGTCGAGCAATTGCTCAGAGAGGAAAAGTGCCAGCACTGAAAGCTCTTGCTAGCCAGCACCCTTCCTTGGAAGCGCTTTTGTAGGCCTAAGCACACTGGGGCTCTGGGCTTCTCTAGCCACCTCATCTTCTGCTCATCCTCTCGCGCACTCTAAATGGAGCTCAGGTGAGAAATTGCAAACGTCGAGCAATTGCTCAGAGATGAAAAGTGCCAGCACTGAAAGCTGTTGCTAGCCAGCACCCTTCCTTGGAAGCACTTTCACAGGCGCAGTAACACTGGGGCTTTGCGCTTCTCTAGCCACCAAACGTCACGGTCTTTCTCTTTCCGTCTCGTAGACACGAGCTGAGAAATTGCAAACGTCGAGCAATTGCTCAGAGATGAAAAGTGCCAGCACTGAAAGCTGTTGCTAGCCAGCACCCTTCCTTGGAAGCGCTTTTGTAGGCCTAAGAACACTGGGGCTCTGGGCTTCTCTAGCCACCTCATCTTCTGCTCATCCTCTCGCGCACTCTGAAGAGAGCTCAGGTGAGAAATTGCAAACGTCGAGCAATTGCTCAGAGATGAAAAGTGCCAGCACTGAAAGCTGTTGCTAGCCAGCACCCTTCCTTGGAAGCGCTTTTGTAGGCCTAAGAACACTGGGGCTCTGGGCTTCTCTAGCCACCTCATATTCTGCTCATCCTCTCGCGCACTCTAAAGAGAGCTCAGGTGAGAAATTGCAAACGTCCAGCAATTGCTCAGAGATGAAAAGTGCCAGCACTGAAAGCTGTTGCTAGCCAGCACCCTTCCTTGGAAGCGCTTTCACAGGCGCAGTAACACTGGGGCTTTGCGCTTCTCTACCCACCAAACGTCACGGTCCTTCTCTTTCCGTCTCGTAGACACGAGCTGAGAAATTGCAAACGTCGAGCAATTGCTCAGAGATGAAAAGTGCCAGCACTGAAAGCTCTTGCTAGCCAGCACCCTTCCTTGGAAGCGCTTTTGTAGGCCTAAGAACACTGGGGCTCTGGGCTTCTCTAGCCACCTCATCTTCTGCTCATCCTCTCGCGCACTCTAAAGAGAGCTCAGGTGAGAAATTGCAAACGTCGAGCAACTGCTCAGAGATGAAAAGTGCCAGCACTGAAAGCTCTTGCTAGCCAGCACCCTTCCTTGGAAGCGCTTTTGTAGGCCTAAGAACACTGGGGCTCTGGACTTCTCTAGCCACCTCATCTTCTGCTCATCCTCTCGCGCACTCTAAAGAGAGCTCAGGTGAGAAATTGCAAACGTCGAGCAATTGCTCAGAGATGAAAAGTGCCAGCACTGAAAGCTGTTGCTAGCCAGCACCCTTCCTTGGAAGCGCTTTCACAGGCGCAGCCACACTGGGGCTTTGCGCTTCTCTAGCCACTAAACGTCACGGTCTTTCTCTTTCCGTCTCGTAGACACGAGCTGAGAAATTGCAAACGTCGAGCAATTGCTCAGAGATGAAAAGTGCCAGCACTGAAAGCTGTTGCTAGCCAGCACCCTTCCTTGGAAGCGCTTTTGTAGGCCTAAGAACACTGGGGCTCTGGGCTTCTTTAGCCACCTCATCTTCTGCTCATCCTCTTGCGCACTCTAAAGAGAGCTCAGGTGAGAAATTGCAAACATTGAGCAATTGCTCAGAGATGAAAAGTGCCAGCACTGAAAGCTGTTGCTAGCCAGCACCCTTCCTTGGAAGTGCTTTTGTAGGCCTAAGAAGACTGGGGCTCTGGGCTTCTCTAGCCACCTAATCTTCTGCTCATCCTCTCGCGCACTCTAAATGGAGCTCAGGTGAGAAATTGCAAACGTCCAGCAATTGCTCAGAGATGAAAAGTGCCAGCACTGAAAGCTGTTGCTAGCCAGCACCCTTCCTTGGAAGCGCTTTCACAGGCGCAGTAACACTGGGGCTTTGTGCTTCTCTAGCCACCAAACGTCACGGTCTTTCTCTTTCCGTCTCGTAGACACGAGCTGAGAAATTGCAAACGTCGAGCAATTGCTCAGAGATGAAAAGTGCCAGCACTGAAAGCTGTTGCTAGCCAGCACCCTTCCTTGGAAGCGCTTTTGTAGGCCTAAGAACACTGGGGCTCTGGGCTTCTCTAGCCACCTCATCTTCTGCTCATCCTCTCGCGCACTCTGAAGAGAGCTCAGGTGAGAAATTGCAAACGTCGAGCAATTGCTCAGAGATGAAAAGTGCCAGCACTGAAAGCTGTTGCTAGCCAGCACCCTTCCTTGGAAGCGCTTTTGTAGGCCTAAGAACACTGGGGCTCTGGGCTTCTCTAGCCACCTCATATTCTGCTCATCCTCTCGCGCACTCTAAAGAGAGCTCAGGTGAGAAATTGCAAACGTCCAGCAATTGCTCAGAGATGAAAAGTGCCAACACTGAAAGCTGTTGCTAGCCAGCACCCTTCCTTGGAAGCGCTTTCACAGGCGCAGTAACACTGGGGCTTTGCGCTTCTCTACCCACCAAACGTCACGGTCCTTCTCTTTCCGTCTCGTAGACACGAGCTGAGAAATTGCAAACGTCGAGCAATTGCTCAGAGAGGAAAAGTGCCAGCACTGAAAGCTGTTGCTAGCCAGCACCCTTCCTTGGAAGCGCTTTTGTAGGCCTAAGAACACTGGGGCTCTGGGCTTCTCTAGCCACCTCATCTTCTGCTCATCCTCTCGCGCACTCTAAAGAGAGCTCAGGTGAGAAATTGCAAACGTCGAGCAACTGCTCAGAGATGAAAAGTGCCAGCACTGAAAGCTCTTGCTAGCCAGCACCCTTCCTTGGAAGCGCTTTTGTAGGCCTAAGAACACTGGGGCTCTGGACTTCTCTAGCCACCTCATATTCTGCTCATCCTCTCGCGCACTCTAAAGAGAGCTCAGGTGAGAAATTGCAAACGTCGAGCAATTGCTCAGAGATGAAAAGTGCCAACACTGAAAGCTGTTGCTAGCCAGCACCCTTCCTTGGAAGCGCTTTCACAGGCGCAGCAACACTGGGGCTTTGCGCTTCTCTAGCCACCAAACGTCACGGTCATTCTCTTTCCGTCTCGTAGACACGAGCTGAGAAATTGTAAACGTCGAGCAATTGCTCAGAGATGAAAAGTGCCAGCACTGAAAGCTCTTGCTAGCCAGCACCCTTCCTTGGAAGCGCTTTTGTAGGCCTAAGAACACTGGGGCTCTGGGCTTCTCTAGCCACCTAATCTTCTGCTCATCCTCTCGCGCACTCTAAAGAGAGCTCAGGTGAGAAATTGCAAACGTCGAGCAATTGCTCAGAGAGGAAAAGTGCCAGCACTGAAAGCTGTTGCTAGCCAGCACCCTTCCTTGGAAGCGCTTTCACAGGCGCAGTAACACTGGGGCTTTGCGCTTCTCTAGCCACCAAACGTCACGGTCTTTCTCTTTCCGTCTCGTAGACACGAGCTGAGAAATTGCAAACGTCGAGCAATTGCTCAGAGAGGAAAAGTGCCAGCACTGAAAGCTGTTGCTAGCCAGCACCCTTCCTTGGAAGCGCTTTTGTAGGCCTAAGAACACTGGGGCTCTGGGCTTCTCTAGCCACCTCATCTTCTGCTCATCCTCTCGCGCACTCTGAAGAGAGCTCAGGTGAGAAATTGCAAACGTCGAGCAATTGCTCAGAGATGAAAAGTGCCAGCACTGAAAGCTGTTGCTAGCCAGCACCCTTCCTTGGAAGCGCTTTTGTAGGCCTAAGAACACTGGGGCTCTGGGCTTCTCTAGCCACCTCATCTTCTGCTCATCCTCTCGCGCACTCTAAAGAGAGCTCAGGTGAGAAATTGCAAACGTCGAGCAATTGCTCAGAGATGAAAAGTGCCAGCACTGAAAGCTGTTGCTAGCCAGCACCCTTCCTTGGAAGCGCTTTCACAGGCGCAGTAACACTGGGGCTTTGCGCTTCTCTACCCACCAAACGTCACGGTCCTTCTCTTTCCGTCTCGTAGACACGAGCTGAGAAATTGCAAACGTCGAGCAATTGCTCAGAGAGGAAAAGTGCCAGCACTGAAAGCTGTTGCTAGCCAGCACCCTTCCTTGGAAGCGCTTTTGTAGGCCTAAGAACACTGGGGCTCTGGGCTTCTCTAGCCACCTCATCTTCTGCTCATCCTCTCGCGCACTCTAAAGAGAGCTCAGGTGAGAAATTGCAAACGTCGAGCAATTGCTCAGAGATGAAAAGTGCCAGCACTGAAAGCTGTTGCTAGCCAGCACCCTTCCTTGGAAGCGCTTTTGTAGGCCTAAGAACACTGGGGCTCTGGGCTTCTCTAGCCACCTCATCTTCTGCTCATCCTCTCGCGCACTCTAAAGAGAGCTCAGGTGAGAAATTGCAAACGTCGAGCAATTGCTCAGAGATGAAAAGTGCCAGCACTGAAAGCTGTTGCTAGCCAGCACCCTTCCTTGGAAGTGCTTTCACAGGCGCAGTAACACTGGGGCTTTGCGCTTCTCTAGCCACTAAACGTCACGGTCTTTCTCTTTCCGTCTCCTAGACACGAGCTGAGAAATTGCAAACGTCGAGCAATTGCTCAGAGATGAAAAGTGCCAGCACTGAAAGCTGTTGCTAGCCAGCACCCTTCCTTGGAAGCGCTTTTGTAGGCCTAAGAACACTGGGGCTCTCGGCTTCTTTAGCCACCTCATCTTCTGCTCATCCTCTCGCGCACTCTAAAGAGAGCTCAGGGGAGAAATTGCAAACGTCGAGCAATTGCTCAGAGATGAAAAGTGCCAGCACTGAAAGCTGTTGCTAGCCAGCACCCTTCCTTGGAAGCGCTTTTGTAGGCCTAAGAACACTGGGGCTCTGGGCTTCTCTAGCCACCTAATCTTCTGCTCATCCTCTCGCGCACTCTAAATGGAGCTCAGGTGAGAAATTGCAAACGTCCAGCAATTGCTCAGAGATGAAAAGTGCCAGCACTGAAAGCTGTTGCTAGCCAGCACCCTTCCTTGGAAGCGCTTTCACAGGCGCAGTAACACTGGGGCTTTGTGCTTCTCTAGCCACCAAACGTCACGGTCTTTCTCTTTCCGTCTCGTAGACACGAGCTGAGAAATTGCAAACGTCGAGCAATTGCTCAGAGATGAAAAGTGCCAGCACTGAAAGCTGTTGCTAGCCAGCACCCTTCCTTGGAAGCGCTTTTGTAGGCCTAAGAACACTGGGGCTCTGGGCTTCTCTAGCCACCTCATCTTCTGCTCATCCTCTCGCGCACTCTGAAGAGAGCTCAGGTGAGAAATTGCAAACGTCGAGCAATTGCTCAGAGATGAAAAGTGCCAGCACTGAAAGCTGTTGCTAGCCAGCACCCTTCCTTGGAAGCGCTTTTGTAGGCCTAAGAACACTGGGGCTCTGGGCTTCTCTAGCCACCTCATCTTCTGCTCATCCTCTCGCGCACTCTAAAGAGAGCTCAGGTGAGAAATTGCAAACGTCGAGCAACTGCTCAGAGATGAAAAGTGCCAGCACTGAAAGCTGTTGCTAGCCAGCACCCTTCCTTCGAAGCGCTTTTGTAGGCCTAAGAACACTGGGGCTCTGGACTTCTCTAGCCACCTCATCTTCTGCTCATCCTCTCGCGCACTCTAAAGAGAGCTCAGGTGAGAAATTGCAAACGTCGAGCAATTGCTCAGAGATGAAAAGTGCCAGCACTGAAAGCTGTTGCTAGCCAGCACCCTTCCTTGGAAGCGCTTTCACAGGCGCAGTAACACTGGGGCTTTGCGCTTCTCTAGCCACTAATCGTCACGGTCTTTCTCTTTCCGTCTCGTAGACATGAGCTGAGAAATTGCAAACGTCGAGCAATTGCTCAGAGATGAAAAGTGCCAGCACTGAAAGCTGTTGCTAGCCAGCACCCTTCCTTGGAAGTGCTTTTGTAGGCCTAAGAACACTGGGGCTCTGGGCTTCTCTAGCCACCTAATCTTCTGCTCATCCTCTCGCGCACTCTAAATGGAGCTCAGATGAGAAATTGCAAACGTCGAGCAATTGCTCAGAGAAGAAAAGTGCCAGCACTGAAAGCTGTTGCTAGCCAGCACCCTTCCTTGGAAGCGCTTTCACAGGCGCAGTAACACTGGGGCTTTGTGCTTCTCTAGCCACCAAACGTCACGGTCACTATCTCTCCGTCTCGTAGACACGAGCTGAGAAATTGCAAACGTCGATCAATTGCTCAGAGAGGAAAAGTGCCAGCACTGAAAGCTGTTGCTAGCCAGCACCCTTCCTTGGAAGCGCTTTTGTAGCCCTTAGAACACTGGGGCTCTGGGCTTCTCTAGCCACCTCATCTTCTGCTCATCCTCTCGCGCACTCTAAAGAGAGCTCAGGTGAGAAATTGCAAACGTCCAGCAATTGCTCAGAGATGAAAAGTGCCAGCACTGAAAGCTGTTGCTAGCCAGCACCCTTCCTTGGAAGCGCTTTCACAGGCGCAGTAACACTGGGGCTTTGCGCTTCTCTAGCCACCAAACGTCACGGTCCTTCTCTTTCCGTCTCGTAGACACGAGCTGAGAAATTGCAAACGTCGAGCAATTGCTCAGAGAGGAAAAGTGCCAGCACTGAAAGCTGTTGCTAGCCAGCACCCTTCCTTGGAAGCGCTTTTGTAGGCCTAAGCACACTGGGGCTCTGGGCTTCTCTAGCCACCTCATCTTCTGCTCATCCTCTCGCGCACTCTAAATGGAGCTCAGGTGAGAAATTGCAAACGTCGAGCAATTGCTCAGAGATGAAAAGTGCCAGCACTGAAAGCTGTTGCTAGCCAGCACCCTTCCTTGGAAGCGCTTTCACAGGCGCAGTAACACTGGGGCTTTGCGCTTCTCTAGCCACCAAACGTCACGGTCTTTCTCTTTCCGTCTCGTAGACACGAGCTGAGAAATTGCAAACGTCGAGCAATTGCTCAGAGATGAAAAGTGCCAGCACTGAAAGCTGTTGCTAGCCAGCACCCTTCCTTGGAAGCGCTTTTGTAGGCCTAAGAACACTGGGGCTCTGGGCTTCTCTAGCCACCTCATCTTCTGCTCATCCTCTCGCGCACTCTGAAGAGAGCTCAGGTGAGAAATTGCAAACGTCGAGCAATTGCTCAGAGATGAAAAGTGCCAGCACTGAAAGCTGTTGCTAGCCAGCACCCTTCCTTGGAAGCGCTTTTGTAGGCCTAAGAACACTGGGGCTCTGGGCTTCTCTAGCCACCTCATATTCTGCTCATCCTCTCGCGCACTCTAAAGAGAGCTCAGGTGAGAAATTGCAAACGTCCAGCAATTGCTCAGAGATGAAAAGTGCCAACACTGAAAGCTGTTGCTAGCCAGCACCCTTCCTTGGAAGCGCTTTCACAGGCGCAGTAACACTGGGGCTTTGCGCTTCTCTACCCACCAAACGTCACGGTCCTTCTCTTTCCGTCTCGTAGACACGAGCTGAGAAATTGCAAACGTCGAGCAATTGCTCAGAGATGAAAAGTGCCAGCACTGAAAGCTCTTGCTAGCCAGCACCCTTCCTTGGAAGCGCTTTTGTAGGCCTAAGAACACTGGGGCTCTGGGCTTCTCTAGCCACCTCATCTTCTGCTCATCCTCTCGCGCACTCTAAAGAGAGCTCAGGTGAGAAATTGCAAACGTCGAGCAACTGCTCAGAGATGAAAAGTGCCAGCACTGAAAGCTCTTGCTAGCCAGCACCCTTCCTTGGAAGCGCTTTTGTAGGCCTAAGAACACTGGGGCTCTGGACTTCTCTAGCCACCTCATCTTCTGCTCATCCTCTCGCGCACTCTAAAGAGAGCTCAGGTGAGAAATTGCAAACGTCCAGCAATTGCTCAGAGATGAAAAGTGCCAGCACTGAAAGCTCTTGCTAGCCAGCACCCTTCCTTGGAAGCGCTTTCACAGGCGCAGCCACACTGGGGCTTTGCGCTTCTCTAGCCACTAAACGTCACGGTCTTTCTCTTTCCGTCTCGTAGACACGAGCTGAGAAATTGCAAACGTCGAGCAATTGCTCAGAGATGAAAAGTGCCAGCACTGAAAGCTGTTGCTAGCCAGCACCCTTCCTTGGAAGCGCTTTTGTAGGCCTAAGAACACTGGGGCTCTGGGCTTCTTTAGCCACCTCATCTTCTGCTCATCCTCTCGCGCACTCTAAAGAGAGCTCAGGGGAGAAATTGCAAACATTGAGCAATTGCTCAGAGATGAAAAGTGCCAGCACTGAAAGCTGTTGCTAGCCAGCACCCTTCCTTGGAAGTGCTTTTGTAGGCCTAAGAACACTGGGGCTCTGGGCTTCTCTAGCCACCTAATCTTCTGCTCATCCTCTCGCGCACTCTAAATGGAGCTCAGGTGAGAAATTGCAAACGTCCAGCAATTGCTCAGAGATGAAAAGTGCCAGCACTGAAAGCTGTTGCTAGCCAGCACCCTTCCTTGGAAGCGCTTTCACAGGCGCAGTAACACTGGGGCTTTGTGCTTCTCTAGCCACCAAACGTCACGGTCTTTCTCTTTCCGTCTCGTAGACACGAGCTGAGAAATTGCAAACGTCGAGCAATTGCTCCGAGATGAAAAGTGCCAGCACTGAAAGCTGTTGCTAGCCAGCACCCTTCCTTGGAAGCGCTTTTGTAGGCCTAAGAACACTGGGGCTCTGGGCTTCTCTAGCCACCTCATCTTCTGCTCATCCTCTCGCGCACTCTGAAGAGAGCTCAGGTGAGAAATTGCAAACGTCGAGCAATTGCTCAGAGATGAAAAGTGCCAGCACTGAAAGCTGTTGCTAGCCAGCACCCTTCCTTGGAAGCGCTTTTGTAGGCCTAAGAACACTGGGGCTCTGGGCTTCTCTAGCCACCTCATCTTCTGCTCATCCTCTCGCGCACTCTAAAGAGAGCTCAGGTGAGAAATTGCAAACGTCCAGCAATTGCTCAGAGATGAAAAGTGCCAACATTGAAAGCTGTTGCTAGCCAGCACCCTTCCTTGGAAGCGCTTTCACAGGCGCAGTAACACTGGGGCTTTGCGCTTCTCTACCCACCAAACGTCACGGTCCTTCTCTTTCCGTCTCGTAGACACGAGCTGAGAAATTGCAAACGTCGAGCAATTGCTCAGAGAGGAAAAGTGCCAGCACTGAAAGCTGTTGCTAGCCAGCACCCTTCCTTGGAAGCGCTTTTGTAGGCCTAAGAACACTGGGGCTCTGGGCTTCTCTAGCCACCTCATCTTCTGCTCATCCTCTCGCGCACTCTAAAGAGAGCTCAGGTGAGAAATTGCAAACGTCGAGCAACTGCTCAGAGATGAAAAGTGCCAGCACTGAAAGCTGTTGCTAGCCAGCACCCTTCCTTGGAAGCGCTTTCACAGGCGCAGTAACACTGGGGCTTTGCGCTTCTCTAGCCACTAAACGTCACGGTCTTTCTCTTTCCGTCTCGTAGACACGAGCTGAGAAATTGCAAACGTCCAGCAATTGCTCAGAGATGAAAAGTGCCAGCACTGAAAGCTGTTGCTAGCCAGCACCCTTCCTTGGAAGCGCTTTCACAGGCGCAGTAACACTGGGGCTTTGCGCTTCTCTAGCCACCAAACGTCACGGTCCTTCTCTTTCCGTCTCGTAGACACGAGCTGAGAAATTGCAAACGTCGAGCAATTGCTCAGAGAGGAAAAGTGCCAGCACTGAAAGCTGTTGCTAGCCAGCACCCTTCCTTGGAAGCGCTTTTGTAGGCCTAAGCACACTGGGGCTCTGGGCTTCTCTAGCCACCTCATCTTCTGCTCATCCTCTCGCGCACTCTAAATGGAGCTCAGGTGAGAAATTGCAAACGTCGAGCAATTGCTCAGAGATGAAAAGTGCCAGCACTGAAAGCTGTTGCTAGCCAGCACCCTTCCTTGGAAGCGCTTTCACAGGCGCAGTAACACTGGGGCTTTGCGCTTCTCTAGCCACCAAACGTCACGGTCTTTCTCTTTCCGTCTCGTAGACACGAGCTGAGAAATTGCAAACGTCGAGCAATTGCTCAGAGATGAAAAGTGCCAGCACTGAAAGCTGTTGCTAGCCAGCACCCTTCCTTGGAAGCGCTTTTGTAGGCCTAAGAACACTGGGGCTCTGGGCTTCTCTAGCCACCTCATCTTCTGCTCATCCTCTCGCGCACTCTGAAGAGAGCTCAGGTGAGAAATTGCAAACGTCGAGCAATTGCTCAGAGATGAAAAGTGCCAGCACTGAAAGCTGTTGCTAGCCAGCACCCTTCCTTGGAAGCGCTTTTGTAGGCCTAAGAACACTGGGGCTCTGGGCTTCTCTAGCCACCTCATATTCTGCTCATCCTCTCGCGCACTCTAAAGAGAGCTCAGGTGAGAAATTGCAAACGTCCAGCAATTGCTCAGAGATGAAAAGTGCCAACACTGAAAGCTGTTGCTAGCCAGCACCCTTCCTTGGAAGCGCTTTCACAGGCGCAGTAACACTGGGGCTTTGCGCTTCTCTACCCACCAAACGTCACGGTCCTTCTCTTTCCGTCTCGTAGACACGAGCTGAGAAATTGCAAACGTCAAGCAATTGCTCAGAGATGAAAAGTGCCAGCACTGAAAGCTCTTGCTAGCCAGCACCCTTCCTTGGAAGCGCTTTTGTAGGCCTAAGAACACTGGGGCTCTGGGCTTCTCTAGCCACCTCATCTTCTGCTCATCCTCTCGCGCACTCTAAAGAGAGCTCAGGTGAGAAATTGCAAACGTCCAGCAACTGCTCAGAGATGAAAAGTGCCAGCACTGAAAGCTCTTGCTAGCCAGCACCCTTCCTTGGAAGCGCTTTTGTAGGCCTAAGAACACTGGGGCTCTGGACTTCTCTAGCCACCTCATCTTCTGCTCATCCTCTCGCGCACTCTAAAGAGAGCTCAGGTGAGAAATTGCAAACGTCCAGCAATTGCTCAGAGATGAAAAGTGCCAGCACTGAAAGCTGTTGCTAGCCAGCACCCTTCCTTGGAAGCGCTTTCACAGGCGCAGCCACACTGGGGCTTTGCGCTTCTCTAGCCACTAAACGTCACGGTCTTTCTCTTTCCGTCTCGTAGACACGAGCTGAGAAATTGCAAACGTCGAGCAATTGCTCAGAGATGAAAAGTGCCAGCACTGAAAGCTGTTGCTAGCCAGCACCCTTCCTTGGAAGCGCTTTTGTAGGCCTAAGAACACTGGGGCTCTGGGCTTCTTTAGCCACCTCATCTTCTGCTCATCCTCTCGCGCACTCTAAAGAGAGCTCAGGGGAGAAATTGCAAACATTGAGCAATTGCTCAGAGATGAAAAGTGCCAGCACTGAAAGCTGTTGCTAGCCAGCACCCTTCCTTGGAAGTGCTTTTGTAGGCCTAAGAACACTGGGGCTCTGGGCTTCTCTAGCCACCTAATCTTCTGCTCATCCTCTCGCGCACTCTAAATGGAGCTCAGGTGAGAAATTGCAAACGTCCAGCAATTGCTCAGAGATGAAAAGTGCCAGCACTGAAAGCTGTTGCTAGCCAGCACCCTTCCTTGGAAGCGCTTTCACAGGCGCAGTAACACTGGGGCTTTGTGCTTCTCTAGCCACCAAACGTCACGGTCTTTCTCTTTCCGTCTCGTAGACACGAGCTGAGAAATTGCAAACGTCGAGCAATTGCTCAGAGATGAAAAGTGCCAGCACTGAAAGCTGTTGCTAGCCAGCACCCTTCCTTGGAAGCGCTTTTGTAGGCCTAAGAACACTGGGGCTCTGGGCTTCTCTAGCCACCTCATCTTCTGCTCATCCTCTCGCGCACTCTAAAGAGAGCTCAGGTGAGAAATTGCAAACGTCCAGCAATTGCTCAGAGATGAAAAGTGCCAACACTGAAAGCTGTTGCTAGCCAGCACCCTTCCTTGGAAGCGCTTTCACAGGCGCAGTAACACTGGGGCTTTGCGCTTCTCTACCCACCAAACGTCACGGTCCTTCTCTTTCCGTCTCGTAGACACGAGCTGAGAAATTGCAAACGTCGAGCAATTGCTCAGAGATGAAAAGTGCCAGCACTGAAAGCTGTTGCTAGCCAGCACCCTTCCTTGGAAGCGCTTTTGTAGGCCTAAGAACACTGGGGCTCTGGGCTTCTCTAGCCACCTCATCTTCTGCTCATCCTCTCGCGCACTCTAAAGAGAGCTCAGGTGAGAAATTGCAAACGTCGAGCAACTGCTCAGAGATGAAAAGTGCCAGCACTGAAAGCTGTTGCTAGCCAGCACCCTTCCTTGGAAGCGCTTTCACAGGCGCAGTAACACTGGGGCTTTGCGCTTCTCTAGCCACTAAACGTCACGGTCTTTCTCTTTCCGTCTCGTAGACACGAGCTGAGAAATTGCAAACGTCGAGCAATTGCTCAGAGATGAAAAGTGCCAGCACTGAAAGCTGTTGCTAGCCAGCACCCTTCCTTGGAAGCGCTTTTGTAGGCCTAAGAACACTGGGGCTCTGGGCTTCTTTAGCCACCTCATCTTCTGCTCATCCTCTCGCGCACTCTAAAGAGAGCTCAGGTGAGAAATTGCAAACGTCGAGCAATTGCTCAGAGATGAAAAGTGCCAGCACTGAAAGCTGTTGCTAGCCAGCACCCTTCCTTGGAAGTGCTTTTGTAGGCCTAAGAACACTGGGGCTCTGGGCTTCTCTAGCCACCTAATCTTCTGCTCATCCTCTCGCGCACTCTAAATGGAGCTCAGGTGAGAAATTGCAAACGTCGAGCAATTGCTCAGAGAGGAAAAGTGCCAGCACTGAAAGCTGTTGCTAGCCAGCACCCTTCCTTGGAAGCGCTTTCACAGGCGCAGTAACACTGGGGCTTTGTGCTTCTCTAGCCACCAAACGTCACGGTCACTATCTCTCCGTCTCCTAGACACGAGGTGAGAAATTGCAAACGTCGATCAATTGCTCAGAGAGGAAAAGTGCCAGCACTGAAAGCTGTTGCTAGCCAGCACCCTTCCTTGGAAGCGCTTTTGTAGGCCTAAGCACACTGGGGCTCTGGGCTTCTCTAGCCACCTCATCTTCTGCTCATCCTCTCGCGCACTCTAAAGAGAGCTCAGGGGAGAAATTGCAAACGTCCAGCAATTGCTCAGAGATGAAAAGTGCCAGCACTGAAAGCTGTTGCTAGCCAGCACCCTTCCTTGGAAGCGCTTTTGTAGCCCTTAGAACACTGGGGCTCTGGGCTTCTCTAGCCACCTCATCTTCTGCTCATCCTCTCGCGCACTCTAAAGAGAGCTCAGGTGAGAAATTGCAAACGTCCAGCAATTGCTCAGAGATGAAAAGTGCCAGCACTGAAAGCTGTTGCTAGCCAGCACCCTTCCTTGGAAGCGCTTTCACAGGCGCAGCAACACTGGGGCTTTGCGCTTCTCTAGCCACCAAACGTCACGGTCCTTCTCTTTCCGTCTCCTAGACACGAGCTGAGAAATTGCAAACGTCGAGCAATTGCTCAGAGATGAAAAGTGCCAGCACTGAAAGCTGTTGCTAGCCACCACCCTTCCTTGGAAGCGCTTTTGTAGCCCTTAGAACACTGGGGCTCTGGGCTTCTTTAGCCACCTCATCTTCTGCTCATCCTCTCGCGCACTCTGAAGAGAGCTCAGGGGAGAAATTGCAAACGTCGAGCAATTGCTCAGAGATGAAAAGTGCCAGCACTGAAAGCTCTTGCTAGCCAGCACCCTTCCTTGGAAGCGCTTTCACAGGCGCAGTAACACTGGGGCTTTGCGCTTCTCTAGCCACCAAACGTCACGGTCCTTCTCTTTCCGTCTCGTAGACACGAGCTGAGAAATTGCAAACGTCGAGCAATTGCTCAGAGATGAAAAGTGCCAGCACTGAAAGCTGTTGCTAGCCAGCACCCTTCCTTGCAAGCGCTTTTGTAGGCCTAAGAACACTGGGGCTCTGGGCTTCTCTAGCCACCTAATCTTCTGCTCACCCTCTCGCGCACTCTAAAGAGAGCTCAGGTGAGAAATTGCAAACGTCCAGCAATTGCTCAGAGATGAAAAGTGCCAGCACTGAAAGCTGTTGCTAGCCAGCACCTTTCCTTGGAAGCGCTTTTGTAGGCCTAAGAACACTGGGGCTCTGGGCTTCTCTAGCCACCTCATCTTCTGCTCATCCTCTCGCGCACTCTAAAGAGAGCTCAGGTGAGAAATTGCAAACGTCGAGCAATTGCTCAGAGATGAAAAGTGCCAGCACTGAAAGCTGTTGCTAGCCAGCACCCTTCCTTGGAAGCGCATTCACAGGCGCAGTAACACTTGGGCTTTGTGCTTCTCTAGCCACCAAACGTCACGGTCACTATCTCTCCGTCTCGTAGACACGAGCTGAGAAATTGCAAACGTCGATCAATTGCTCAGAGAGGAAAAGTGCCAGCACTGAAAGCTCTTTCTAGCCAGCACCCTTCCTTGGAAGCGCTTTTGTAGGCCTAAGAACACTGGGGCTCTGGGCTTCTCTAGCCACCTCATCTTCTGCTCATCCTCTCGCGCACTCTAAAGAGAGCTCAGATGAGAAATTGCAAACGTCGAGCAATTGCTCAGAGATGAAAAGTGCCAGCACTGAAAGCTGTTGCTAGCCAGCACCCTTCCTTGGAAGCGCTTTTGTAGGCCTAAGCACAGTGGGGCTCTGGGCTTCTCTAGCCACCTCATCTTCTGCTCATCCTCTCGCGCACTCTAAAGAGAGCTCAGGTGAGAAATTGCAAACGTCGAGCGATTGCTCAGAGAGGAAAAGTGCCAGCACTGGAAGCTGTTGCTAGCCAGCACCCTTCCTTGGAAGCGCTTTTGTAGGCCTAAGCACACTGGGGCTCTGGGCTTCTCTAGCCACCTCATCTTCTGCTCATCCTCTCGCGCACTCTAAAGAGAGCTCAGGTGAGAAATTGCAAACGTCGAGCAATTGCTCAGAGATGAAAAGTGCCAGCACTGAAAGCTCTTGCTAGCCAGCACCCTTCCTTGGAAGCGCTTTCACAGGCGCAGCAACACTGGGGCTTTGCGCTTCTCTAGCCACCAAACGTCATGGTCATTCTCTTTCCGTCTCGTAGACACGAGCTGAGAAATTGCAAACGTCGAGCAATTGCTCAGAGATGAAAAGTGCCAGCACTGAAAGCTGTTGCTAGCCAGCACCCTTCCTTGGAAGCGCTTTTGTAGGCCTAAGAACACTGGGGCTCTGGGCTTCTTTAGCCACCTAATCTTCTGCTCATCCTCTCGCGCACTCTGAAGAGAGCTCAGGTGAGAAATTGCAAACGTCGAGCAATTGCTCAGAGATGAAAAGTGCCAGCACTGAAAGCTGTTGCTAGCCAGCACCCTTCCTTGGAAGCGCTTTCACAGGCACAGTAACACTGGGGCTTTGCGCTTCTCTACCCACCAAACATCAGGTTCACTATCTCTCCGTCTCGTAGACACGAGCTGAGAAATTGCAAACGTCGATCAATTGCTCAGAGAGGAAAAGTGCCAGCACTGAAAGCTGTTGCTAGCCAGCACCCTTCCTTGGAAGTGCTTTTGTAGGCCTAAGAACACTGGGGCTCTGGGCTTCTTTAGCCACCTCATCTTCTGCTCATCCTCTCGCGCACTCTAAAGAGAGCTCAGGTGAGAAATTGCAAACGTCCAGCAATTGCTCAGAGATGAAAAGTGCCAGCACTGAAAGCTGTTGCTAGCCAGCACCCTTCCTTGGAAGCGCTTTCACAGGCGCAGTAACACTGGGGCTTTGCGCTTCTCTAGCCACCAAACGTCACGGTCTTTCTCTTTCCGTCTCCTAGACACGAGCTGAGAAATTGCAAACGTCGAGCAATTGCTCAGAGATGAAAAGTGCCAGCACTGAAAGCTGTTGCTAGCCAGCACCCTTCCTTGGAAGCGCTTTTGTAGGCCTAAGAACACTGGGGCTCTGGGCTTCTCTAGCCACCTCATCTTCTGCTCATCCTCTCGCGCACTCTAAAGAGAGCTCAGGTGAGAAATTGCAAACGTCGAGCAATTGCTCAGAGATGAAAAGTGCCAGCACTGAAAGCTGTTGCTAGCCAGCACCCTTCCTTGGAAGCGCTTTTGTAGCCCTTAGAACACTGGGGCTCTGGGCTTCTCTAGCCACCTCATATTCTGCTCATCCTCTCGCGCACTCTAAAGAGAGCTCAGGTGAGAAATTGCAAACGTCCAGCAATTGCTCAGAGACGAAACGTGCCAGCACTGAAAGCTGTTGCTAGCCAGCACCCTTCCTTGGAAGCGCTTTCACAGGCACAGTAACACTGGGGCTTTGCGCTTCTCTACCCACCAAACGTCACGGTCATTCTCTTTCCGTCTCGTAGACACGAGCTGAGAAATTGCAAACGTCGAGCAATTGCTCAGAGATGAAAAGTGCCAGCACTGAAAGCTCTTGCTAGCCAGCACCCTTCCTTGGAAGCGCTTTTGTAGGCCTAAGAACACTGGGGCTCTGGGCTTCTTTAGCCACCTCATCTTCTGCTCATCCTCTCGCGCACTCTGAAGAGAGCTCAGGTGAGAAATTGCAAACGTCCAGCAATTGCTCAGAGATGAAAAGTGCCAGCACTGAAAGCTGTTGCTAGCCAGCACCCTTCCTTGGAAGCGCTTTCACAGGCGCAGCAACACTGGGGCTTTGCGCTTCTCTACCCACCAAACGTCACGGTCCTTCTCTTTCCGTCTCGTAGACACGAGCTGAGAAATTGCAAACGTCTAGCAATTGCTCAGAGATGAAAAGTGCCAGCACTGGAAGCTGTTGCTAGCCAGCACCCTTCCTTGGAAGCGCTTTTGTAGCCCTTAGAACACTGGGGCTCTGGGCTTCTCTAGCCACCTCATCTTCTGCTCATCCTCTCGCGCACTCTAAAGAGAGCTCAGGTGAGAAACTGCAAACGTCGAGCAATTGCTCAGAGATGAAAAGTGCCAGCACTGAAAGCTGTTGCTAGCCAGCACCCTTCCTTGGAAGCGCTTTTGTAGGCCTAAGAACACTGGGGCTCTGGGCTTCTTTAGCCACCTCATCTTCTGCTCATCCTCTCGCGCACTCTAAAGAGAGCTCAGGTGAGAAATTGCAAACGTCGAGCAATTGCTCAGAGATGAAAAGTGCCAGCACTGAAAGCTCTTGCTAGCCAGCACCCTTCCTTGGAAGCGCTTTCACAGGCGCAGTAACACTGGGGCTTTGCGCTTCTCTAGCCACCAAACGTCACGGTCCTTCTCTTTCCGTCTCGTAGACACGAGCTGAGAAATTGCAAACGTCGAGCAATTGCTCAGAGATGAAAAGTGCCAGCACTGAAAGCTGTTGCTAGCCACCACCCTTCCTTGGAAGCGCTTTTGTAGCCCTTAGAACACTGGGGCTCTGGGCTTCTCTAGCCACCTCATCTTCTGCTCATCCTCTCGCGCACTCTAAAGAGAGCTCAGGTGAGAAATTGCAAACGTCCAGCAATTGCTCAGAGATGAAAAGTGCCAGCACTGAAAGCTGTTGCTAGCCAGCACCCTTCCTTGGAAGCGCTTTCACAGGCGCAGCAACACTGGGGCTTTGCTCTTCTCTAGCCACCAAACGTCACTGTCATTCTCTTTCCGTCTCGTAGACACGAGCTGAGAAATTGCAAACGTCGAGCAATTGCTCAGAGATGAAAAGTGCCAGCACTGAAAGCTGTTGCTAGCCAGCACCCTTCCTTGGAAGCGCTTTTGTAGGCCTAAGAACACCGGGGCTCTGGGCTTCTCTAGCCACCTCATCTTCTGCTCATCCTCTCGCGCACTCTAAAGAGAGCTCAGGTGAGAAATTGCAAACGTCGAGCAATTGCTCAGAGATGAAAAGTGCCAGCACTGAAAGCTGTTGCTAGCCAGCACCCTTCATTGGAAGCGCTTTTGTAGCCCTTAGAACACTGGGGCTCTGGGCTTCTTTAGCCACCTCATCTTCTGCTCATCCTCTCGCGCACTCTAAAGAGAGCTCAGGTGAGAAATTGCAAACGTCGAGCAATTGCTCAGAGATGAAAAGTGCCAGCACTGAAAGCTGTTGCTAACCAGCACCCTTCCTTGGAAGCGCTTTCACAGGTGCAGCAACACTGGGGCTTTGCGCTTCTCTAGCCACCAAACGTCACGGTCCTTCTCTTTCCGTCTCGTAGACACGAGCTGAGAAATTGCAAACGTCGAGCAATTGCTCAGAGATGAAAAGTGCCAGCACTGAAAGCTGTTGCTAGCCAGCACCCTTCCTTGGAAGCGCTTTTGTAGGCCTAAGCACACTGGGGCTCTGGGCTTCTCTAGCCACCTAATCTTCCGCTCATCCTCTCGCGCACTCTAAAGAGAGCTCAGGTGAGAAATTGCAAACGTCGAGCAATTGCTCAGAGATGAAAAGTGCCAGCACTGAAAGCTGTTGCTAGCCAGCACCCTTCCTTGGAAGCGCTTTTGTAGGCTTAAGAACACTGGGGCTCTGGGCTTCTCTAGCCACCTAATCATCTGCTCATCCTCTCGCGCACTCTAAAGAGAGCTCAGGTGAGAAATTGCAAACGTCGAGCAATTGCTCAGAGATGAAAAGTGCCAGCACTGGAAGCTCTTGCTAGCCAGCACCCTTCCTTGGAAGCGCTTTCACAGGCGCAGTAACACTGGGGCTTTGCGCTTCTCTAGCCACCAAACATCACGTTCACTATCTCTCCGTCTCGTAGACACGAGCTGAGAAATTGCAAACGTCGAGCAATTGCTCAGAGATGAAAAGTGCCAGCACTGAAAGCTGTTGCTAGCCAGCACCCTTCCTTGGAAGCGCTTTTGTAGGCCTAAGAACACTGGGGCTCTGGGCTTCTCTAGCCACCTCATCTTCTGCTCATCCTCTCGCGCACTCTAAAGAGAGCTCAGGTGAGAAATTGCAAACGTCGAGCAATTGCTCAGAGATGAAAAGTGCCAGCACTGAAAGCTGTTGCTAGCCAGCACCCTTCCTTGGAAGCGCTTTTGTAGGCCTAAGAACACTGGGGCTCTGGGCTTCTCTAGCCACCTCATCTTCTGCTCATCCTCTCGCGCACTCTAAAGAGAGCTCAGGTGAGAAATTGCAAACGTCGAGCAATTGCTCAGAGAGGAAAAGTGCCAGCACTGAAAGCTGTTGCTAGCCAGCACCCTTCCTTGGAAGCGCTTTTGTAGGCCTAAGAACACTGGGGCTCTGGGCTTCTCTAGCCACCTCATCTTCTGCTCATCCTCTCGCGCACTATAAAGAGAGCTCAGGGGAGAAATTGCAAACGTCCAGCAATTGCTCAGAGATGAAAAGTGCCAGCACTGAAAGCTGTTGCTAGCCAGCACCCTTCCTTGGAAGCGCTTTTGTAGGCCTAAGAACACTGGGGCTCTGGGCTTCTTTAGCCACCTCATCTTCTGCTCATCCTCTCGCGCACTCTAAAGAGAGCTCAGGTGAGAAATTGCAAACGTCCAGCAATTGCTCAGAGATGAAAAGTGCCAGCACTGAAAGCTGTTGCTAGCCAGCACCCTTCCTTGGAAGCGCTTTCACAGGCGCAGTAACACTGGGGCTTTGCGCTTCTCTAGCCACCAAACGTCACGGTCTTTCTCTTTCCGTCTCGTAGACACGAGCTGAGAAATTGCAAACGTCGAGCAATTGCTCAGAGATGAAAAGTGCCAGCACTGAAAGCTCTTGCTAGCCAGCACCCTTCCTTGGAAGCGCTTTTGTAGGCCTAAGAACACTGGGGCTCTGGGCTTCTTTAGCCACCTCATCTTCTGCTCATCCTCTCGCGCACTCTGAAGAGAGCTCAGGGGAGAAATTGCAAACGTCCAGCAATTGCTCAGAGATGAAAAGTGCCAGCACTGAAAGCTCTTGCTAGCCAGCACCCTTCCTTGGAAGCGCTTTCACAGGCGCAGTAACACTGGGGCTTTGCGCTTCTCTAACCACCAAACGTCACGGTCACTATCTCTCCATTTCGTAGACACAAGCTGAGAAATTGCAAACGTCGAGCAATTGCTCAGAGATGAAAAGTGCCAGCACTGAAAGCTGTTGCTAACCAGCACCCTTCCTTGGAAGCGCTTTTGTAGGCCTAAGAACACTGGGGCTCTGGGCTTCTCTAGCCACCTAATCTTCTGCTCATCCTCTCGCGCACTCTAAAGAGAGCTCAGGTGAGAAACTGCAAACGTCGAGCAATTGCTCAGAGATGAAAAGTGCCAGCACTGAAAGCTGTTGCTAGCCAGCACCCTTCCTTGGAAGCGCTTTTGTAGGCCTAAGAACACTGGGGCTCTGGGCTTCTTTAGCCACCTCATCTTCTGCTCATCCTCTCGCGCACTCTAAAGAGAGCTCAGGTGAGAAATTGCAAACGTCGAGCAATTGCTCAGAGATGAAAAGTGCCAGCACTGAAAGCTGTTGCTAGCCAGCACCCTTCCTTGGAAGCGCTTTCACAGGCGCAGTAACACTGGGGCTTTGCGCTTCTCTAGCCACCAAACGTCACGGTCCTTCTCTTTCCGTCTCCTAGACACGAGCTGAGAAATTGCAAACGTCGAGCAATTGCTCAGAGATGAAAAGTGCCAGCACTGAAAGCTGTTGCTAGCCAGCACCCTTCCTTGGAAGCGCTTTTGTAGGCCTAAGCACACTGGGGCTCTGGGCTTCTCTAGCCACCTAATCTTCCGCTCATCCTCTCGCGCACTCTAAATGGAGCTCAGGTGAGAAATTGCAAACGTCCAGCAATTGCTCAGAGAGGAAAAGTGCCAGCACTGAAAGCTGTTGCTAGCCAGCACCCTTCCTTGGAAGCGCTTTTGTAGGCTTAAGAACACTGGGGCTCTGGGCTTCTCTAGCCACCTAATCATCTGCTCATCCTCTCGCGCACTCTAAAGAGAGCTCAGGTGAGAAATTGCAAACGTCGAGCAATTGCTCAGAGATGAAAAGTGCCAGCACTGAAAGCTGTTGCTAGCCAGCACCCTTCCTTGGAAGCGCTTTCACAGGCGCAGTAACACTGGGGCTTTGCGCTTCTCTACCCACCAAACATCACGTTCACTATCTCTCCGTCTCGTAGACACGAGCTGAGAAATTGCAAACGTCGAGCAATTGCTCAGAGATGAAAAGTGCCAGCACTGAAAGCTGTTGCTAGCCAGCACCCTTCCTTGGAAGCGCTTTTGTAGGCCTAAGAACACTGGGGCTCTGGGCTTCTCTAGCCACCTCATCTTCTGCTCATCCTCTCGCGCACTCTAAAGAGAGCTCAGGTGAGAAATTGCAAACGTCGAGCAATTGCTCAGAGATGAAAAGTGCCAGCACTGAAAGCTCTTGCTAGCCAGCACCCTTCCTTGGAAGCGCTTTTGTAGGCCTAAGAACACTGGGGCTCTGGGCTTCTCTAGCCACCTCATCTTCTGCTCATCCTCTCGCGCACTCTAAAGAGAGCTCAGGTGAGAAATTGCAAACGTCGAGCAATTGCTCAGAGAGGAAAAGTGCCAGCACTGAAAGCTGTTGCTAGCCAGCACCCTTCCTTGGAAGCGCTTTTGTAGGCCTAAGAACACTGGGGCTCTGGGCTTCTCTAGCCACCTCATCTTCTGCTCATCCTCTCGCGCAGTCTAAAGAGAGCTCAGGTGAGAAATTGCAAACGTTGAGCAATTGCTCAGAGATGAAAAGTGCCAGCACTGAAAGCTGTTGCTAGCCAGCACCCTTCCTTGGAAGCGCTTTTGTAGGCCTAAGAACACTGGGCCTCTGGGCTTCTTTAGCCACCTCATCTTCTGCTCATCCTCTCGCGCACTCTAAAGAGAGCTCAGGTGAGAAATTGCAAACGTCGAGCAATTGCTCAGAGGTGAAAAGTGCCAGCACTGAAAGCTGTTGCTAGCCAGCACCCTTCCTTGGAAGCGCTTTTGTAGGCTTAAGAACACTGGGGCTCTGGGCTTCTCTAGCCACCTAATCATCTGCTCATCCTCTCGCGCACTCTAAAGAGAGCTCAGGTGAGAAATTGCAAACGTCGAGCAATTGCTCAGAGATGAAAAGTGCCAGCACTGGAAGCTCTTGCTAGCCAGCACCCTTCCTTGGAAGCGCTTTCACAGGCGCAGTAACACTGGGGCTTTGCGCTTCTCTAGCCACCAAACATCACGTTCACTATCTCTCCGTCTCGTAGACACGAGCTGAGAAATTGCAAACGTCGAGCAATTGCTCAGAGATGAAAAGTGCCAGCACTGAAAGCTGTTGCTAGCCAGCACCCTTCCTTGGAAGCGCTTTTGTAGGCCTAAGAACACTGGGGCTCTGGGCTTCTCTAGCCACCTCATCTTCTGCTCATCCTCTCGCGCACTCTAAAGAGAGCTCAGGTGAGAAATTGCAAACGTCGAGCAATTGCTCAGAGATGAAAAGTGCCAGCACTGAAAGCTGTTGCTAGCCAGCACCCTTCCTTGGAAGCGCTTTTGTAGGCCTAAGAACAGTGGGGCTCTGGGCTTCTCTAGCCACCTCATCTTCTGCTCATCCTCTCGCGCACTCTAAAGAGAGCTCAGGTGAGAAATTGCAAACGTCGAGCAATTGCTCAGAGAGGAAAAGTGCCAGCACTGAAAGCTGTTGCTAGCCAGCACCCTTCCTTGGAAGCGCTTTTGTAGGCCTAAGAACACTGGGGCTCTGGGCTTCTCTAGCCACCTCATCTTCTGCTCATCCTCTCGCGCACTATAAAGAGAGCTCAGGGGAGAAATTGCAAACGTCCAGCAATTGCTCAGAGATGAAAAGTGCCAGCACTGAAAGCTGTTGCTAGCCAGCACCCTTCCTTGGAAGCGCTTTTGTAGGCCTAAGAACACTGGGGCTCTGGGCTTCTTTAGCCACCTCATCTTCTGCTCATCCTCTCGCGCACTCTAAAGAGAGCTCAGGTGAGAAATTGCAAACGTCCAGCAATTGCTCAGAGATGAAAAGTGCCAGCACTGAAAGCTGTTGCTAGCCAGCACCCTTCCTTGGAAGCGCTTTCACAGGCGCAGTAACACTGGGGCTTTGCGCTTCTCTAGCCACCAAACGTCACGGTCTTTCTCTTTCCGTCTCGTAGACACGAGCTGAGAAATTGCAAACGTCGAGCAATTGCTCAGAGATGAAAAGTGCCAGCACTGAAAGCTCTTGCTAGCCAGCACCCTTCCTTGGAAGCGCTTTTGTAGGCCTAAGAACACTGGGGCTCTGGGCTTCTTTAGCCACCTCATCTTCTGCTCATCCTCTCGCGCACTCTGAAGAGAGCTCAGGGGAGAAATTGCAAACGTCCAGCAATTGCTCAGAGATGAAAAGTGCCAGCACTGAAAGCTGTTGCTAGCCAGCACCCTTCCTTGGAAGCGCTTTCACAGGCGCAGTAACACTGGGGCTTTGCGCTTCTCTAACCACCAAACGTCACGGTCACTATCTCTCCATTTCGTAGACACAAGCTGAGAAATTGCAAACGTCGAGCAATTGCTCAGAGATGAAAAGTGCCAGCACTGAAAGCTGTTGCTAACCAGCACCCTTCCTTGGAAGCGCTTTTGTAGGCCTAAGAACACTGGGGCTCTGGGCTTCTCTAGCCACCTAATCTTCTGCTCATCCTCTCGCGCACTCTAAAGAGAGCTCAGGTGAGAAACTGCAAACGTCGAGCAATTGCTCAGAGATGAAAAGTGCCAGCACTGAAAGCTGTTGCTAGCCAGCACCCTTCCTTGGAAGCGCTTTTGTAGGCCTAAGAACACTGGGGCTCTGGGCTTCTTTAGCCACCTCATCTTCTGCTCATCCTCTCGCGCACTCTAAAGAGAGCTCAGGTGAGAAATTGCAAACGTCGAGCAATTGCTCAGAGATGAAAAGTGCCAGCACTGAAAGCTGTTGCTAGCCAGCACCCTTCCTTGGAAGCGCTTTCACAGGCGCAGTAACACTGGGGCTTTGCGCTTCTCTAGCCACCAAACGTCACGGTCCTTCTCTTTCCGTCTCCTAGACACGAGCTGAGAAATTGCAAACGTCGAGCAATTGCTCAGAGATGAAAAGTGCCAGCACTGAAAGCTGTTGCTAGCCAGCACCCTTCCTTGGAAGCGCTTTTGTAGGCCTAAGCACACTGGGGCTCTGGGCTTCTCTAGCCACCTAATCTTCCGCTCATCCTCTCGCGCACTCTAAATGGAGCTCAGGTGAGAAATTGCAAACGTCCAGCAATTGCTCAGAGAGGAAAAGTGCCAGCACTGAAAGCTGTTGCTAGCCAGCACCCTTCCTTGGAAGCGCTTTTGTAGGCTTAAGAACACTGGGGCTCTGGGCTTCTCTAGCCACCTAATCATCTGCTCATCCTCTCGCGCACTCTAAAGAGAGCTCAGGTGAGAAATTGCAAACGTCGAGCAATTGCTCAGAGATGAAAAGTGCCAGCACTGAAAGCTGTTGCTAGCCAGCACCCTTCCTTGGAAGCGCTTTCACAGGCGCAGTAACACTGGGGCTTTGCGCTTCTCTACCCACCAAACATCACGTTCACTATCTCTCCGTCTCGTAGACACGAGCTGAGAAATTGCAAACGTCGAGCAATTGCTCAGAGATGAAAAGTGCCAGCACTGAAAGCTGTTGCTAGCCAGCACCCTTCCTTGGAAGCGCTTTTGTAGGCCTAAGAACACTGGGGCTCTGGGCTTCTCTAGCCACCTCATCTTCTGCTCATCCTCTCGCGCACTCTAAAGAGAGCTCAGGTGAGAAATTGCAAACGTCGAGCAATTGCTCAGAGATGAAAAGTGCCAGCACTGAAAGCTCTTGCTAGCCAGCACCCTTCCTTGGAAGCGCTTTTGTAGGCCTAAGAACACTGGGGCTCTGGGCTTCTCTAGCCACCTCATCTTCTGCTCATCCTCTCGCGCACTCTAAAGAGAGCTCAGGTGAGAAATTGCAAACGTCGAGCAATTGCTCAGAGAGGAAAAGTGCCAGCACTGAAAGCTGTTGCTAGCCAGCACCCTTCCTTGGAAGCGCTTTTGTAGGCCTAAGAACACTGGGGCTCTGGGCTTCTCTAGCCACCTCATCTTCTGCTCATCCTCTCGCGCAGTCTAAAGAGAGCTCAGGTGAGAAATTGCAAACGTTGAGCAATTGCTCAGAGATGAAAAGTGCCAGCACTGAAAGCTGTTGCTAGCCAGCACCCTTCCTTGGAAGCGCTTTTGTAGGCCTAAGAACACTGGGCCTCTGGGCTTCTTTAGCCACCTCATCTTCTGCTCATCCTCTCGCGCACTCTAAAGAGAGCTCAGGTGAGAAATTGCAAACGTCGAGCAATTGCTCAGAGGTGAAAAGTGCCAGCACTGAAAGCTGTTGCTAGCCAGCACCCTTCCTTGGAAGCGCTTTCACAGGCGCAGTAACACTGGGGCTTTGCGCTTCTCTACCCACCAAACGTCACGGTCTTTCTCTTTCCGTCTCGTAGACACGAGCTGAGAAATTGCAAACGTCGAGCAATTGCTCAGAGAGGAAAAGTGCCAGCACTGAAAGCTGTTGCTAGCCAGCACCCTTCCTTGGAAGTGCTTTTGTAGGCCTAAGAACACTGGGGCTCTGGGCTTCTCTAGCCACCTCATCTTCTGCTCATCCTCTCGCGCACTCTAAAGAGAGCTCAGGTGAGAAATTGCAAACGTCGAGCAATTGCTCAGAGATGAAAAGTGCCAGCACTGAAAGCTGTTGCTAGCCAGCACCCTTCCTTGGAAGCGCTTTTGTAGGCCTAAGAACACTGGGGCTCTGGGCTTCTCTAGCCACCTCATCTTCTGCTCATCCTCTCGCGCACTCTAAAGAGAGCTCAGGTGAGAAATTGCAAACGTCCAGCAATTGCTCAGAGACGAAAAGTGCCAGCACTGAAAGCTCTTGCTAGCCAGCACCCTTCCTTGGAAGCGCTTTCACAGGCGCAGCAACACTGGGGCTTTGCGCTTCTCTAGCCACCAAACGTCACAGTCCTTCTCTTTCCGTCTCATAGACACGAGGTGAGAAATTGCAAACGTCGAGCAATTGCTCAGAGATGAAAAGTGCCAGCACTGAAAGCTGTTGCTAGCCAGCACCCTTCCTTGGAAGCGCTTTTGTAGGCCTAAGAACACTGGGGCTCTGGGCTTCTTTAGCCACCTCATCTTCTGCTCATCCTCTCGCGCACTCTGAAGAGAGCTCAGGGGAGAAATTGCAAACGTCCAGCAATTGCTCAGAGATGAAAAGTGCCAGCACTGAAAGCTGTTGCTAGCCAGCACCCTTCCTTGGAAGCGCTTTCACAGGCGCAGTAACACTGGGGCTTTGCGCTTCTCTAACCACCAAACGTCACGGTCACTATCTCTCCATTTCGTAGACACAAGCTGAGAAATTGCAAACGTCGAGCAATTGCTCAGAGATGAAAAGTGCCAGCACTGAAAGCTGTTGCTAACCAGCACCCTTCCTTGGAAGCGCTTTTGTAGCCCTTAGAACACTGGGGCTCTGGGCTTCTCTAGCCACCTCATCTTCTGCTCATCCTCTCGCGCACTCTAAAGAGAGCTCAGGTGAGAAACTGCAAACGTCGAGCAATTGCTCAGAGATGAAAAGTGCCAGCACTGAAAGCTGTTGCTAGCCAGCACCCTTCCTTGGAAGCGCTTTTGTAGGCCTAAGAACACTGGGGCTCTGGGCTTCTTTAGCCACCTCATCTTCTGCTCATCCTCTCGCGCACTCTAAAGAGAGCTCAGGTGAGAAATTGCAAACGTCGAGCAATTGCTCAGAGATGAAAAGTGCCAGCACTGAAAGCTCTTGCTAGCCAGCACCCTTCCTTGGAAGCGCTTTCACAGGCGCAGTAACACTGGGGCTTTGCGCTTCTCTAGCCACCAAACGTCACGGTCCTTCTCTTTCCGTCTCGTAGACACGAGCTGAGAAATTGCAAACGTCGAGCAATTGCTCAGAGATGAAAAGTGCCAGCACTGAAAGCTGTTGCTAGCCAGCACCCTTCCTTGGAAGCGCTTTTGTAGCCCTTAGAACACTGGGGCTCTGGGCTTCTCTAGCCACCTCATCTTCTGCTCATCCTCTCGCGCAGTCTAAAGAGAGCTCAGGTGAGAAATTGCAAACGTCGAGCAATTGCTCAGAGAGGAAAAGTGCCAGCACTGAAAGCTGTTGCTAGCCAGCACCCTTCCTTGGAAGCGCTTTTGTAGGCCTAAGAACACTGGGGCTCTGGGCTTCTCTAGCCACCTCATATTCTGCTCATCCTCTCGTGCACTCTAAAGAGAGCTCAGGGGAGAAATTGCAAACGTCCAGCAATTGCTCAGAGAGGAAAAGTGCCAGCACTGAAAGCTGTTGCTAGCCAGCACCCTTCCTTGGAAGCGCTTTCACAGGCGCAGTAACACTGGGGCTTTGCTCTTCTCTAGCCACCAAACGTCACTGTCATTCTCTCTCCGTCTCGTAGACACGAGCTGAGAAATTGCAAACGTCGAGCAATTGCTCAGAGATGAAAAGTGCCAGCACTGAAAGCTGTTGCTAGCCAGCACCCTTCCTTGGAAGCGCTTTTGTAGCCCTAAGCACACTGGGGCTCTGGGCTTCTCTAGCCACCTCATCTTCTGCTCATCCTCTCGCGCACTTTAAAGAGAGCTCAGGTGAGAAATTGCAAACGTCCAGCAATTGCTCAGAGATGAAAAGTGCCAGCACTGAAAGCTCTTGCTAGCCAGCACCCTTCCTTGGAAGCGCTTTTGTAGCCCTTAGAACACTGGGGCTCTGGGCTTCTCTAGCCACCTCATCTTCTGCTCATCCTCTCGCGCACTCTAAAGAGAGCTCAGGTGAGAAATTGCAAACGTCGAGCAATTGCTCAGAGATGAAAAGTGCCAGCACTGAAAGCTGTTGCTAGCCAGCACCCTTCCTTGGAAGCGCTTTTGTAGGCCTAAGAACACTGGGGCTATGGGCTTCTCTAGCCACCTCATCTTCTGCTCATCCTCTCGCGCACTCTAAAGAGAGCTCAGGTGAGAAATTGCAAATGTCGAGCAATTGCTCAGAGATGAAAAGTGCCAGCACTGAAAGCTGTTGCTAGCCAGCACCCTTCCTTGGAAGCGCTTTCACAGGCGCAGCAACACTGGGGCTTTGCGCTTCTCTACCCACCAAACGTCACGGTCCTTCTCTTTCCGTCTCGTAGACACGAGCTGAGAAATTGCAAACGTCGAGCAATTGCTCAGAGATGAAAAGTGCCAGCACTGAAAGCTGTTGCTAGCCAGCACCCTTCCTTGGAAGCGCTTTTGTAGGCCTAAGAACACTGGGGCTCTGGGCTTCTCTAGCCACCTCATCTTCTGCTCATCCTCTCGCGCACTCTAAAGAGAGCTCAGGTGAGAAATTGCAAACGTCGAGCAATTGCTCAGAGAGGAAAAGTGCCAGCACTGAAAGCTGTTGCTAGCCAGCACCCTTCCTTGGAAGCGCTTTTGTAGGCTTAAGAACACTGGGGCTCTGGGCTTCTCTAGCCACCAAACATCACGGTCACTATCTCGCCGTCTCGTAGACACGAGCTGAGAAATTGCAAACGTCGAGCAATTGCTCAGAGATGAAAAGTGCCAGCACTGAAAGCTGTTGCTAGCCAGCACCCTTCCTTGGAAGCGCTTTTGTAGGCCTAAGATCACTGGGGCTCTGGGCTTCTTTAGCCACCTCATCTTCTGCTCATCCTCTCGCGCACTCTGAAGAGAGCTCAGGTGAGAAATTGCAAACGTCGAGCAATTGCTCAGAGATGAAAAGTGCCAGCACTGAAAGCTGTTGCTAGCCAGCACCCTTCCTTGGAAGCGCTTTCACAGGCGCAGTAACACTGGGGCTTTGCGCTTCTCTAGCCACCAAACGTCACGGTCCTTCTGTTTCCGTCTCGTAGACACGAGCTGAGAAATTGCAAACGTCGAGCAATTGCTCAGAGATGAAAAGTGCCAGCACTGGAAGCTGTTGCTAGCCAGCACCCTTCCTTGGAAGCGCTTTTGTAGCCCTTAGAACACTGGGGCTATGGGCTTCTCTAGCCACCTCATCTTCTGCTCATCCTCTCGCGCACTCTAAAGAGAGCTCAGGTGAGAAATTGCAAACGTCGAGCAATTGCTCAGAGAGGAAAAGTGCCAGCACTGAAAGCTGTTGCTAGCCAGCACCCTTCCTTGGAAGCGCTTTCACAGGCGCAGCAACACTGGGGCTTTGCGCTTCTCTACCCACCAAACGTCACGGTCCTTCTCTTTCCCTCTCGTAGACACGAGCTGAGAAATTGCAAACGTCGAGCAATTGCTCAGAGATGAAAAGTGCCAGCACTGAAAGCTGTTGCTAGCCAGCACCCTTCCTTGGAAGCGCTTTCACAGGCGCAGTAACACTGGGGCTTTGCGCTTCTCTAGCCACCAAACTTCACGGTCATTCTCTTTCCGTCTCGTAGACACGAGCTGAGAAATTGCAAACGTCGAGCAATTGCTCAGAGATGAAAAGTGCCAGCACTGAAAGCTGTTGCTAGCCAGCACCCTTCCTTGGAAGCGCTTTTGTAGGCCTAAGAACACTGGGGCTCTGGGCTTCTTTAGCCACCTCATCTTCTGCTCATCCTCTCGCGCACTCTGAAGAGAGCTCAGGTGAGAAATTGCAAACGTCCAGCAATTGCTCAGAGATGAAAAGTGCCAGCACTGAAAGCTGTTGCTAGCCAGCACCCTTCCTTGGAAGCGCTTTCACAGGCGCAGTAACACTGGGGCTTTGCGCTTCTCTACCCACCAAACGTCACGGTCCTTCTCTTTCCGTCTCGTAGACACGAGCTGAGAAATTGCAAACGTCGATCAATTGCTCAGAGATGAAAAGTGCCAGCACTGAAAGCTGTTGCTAGCCAGCACCCTTCCTTGGAAGCGCTTTTGTAGGCCTAAGAACACTGGGGCTCTGGGCTTCTCTAGCCACCTCATCTTCTGCTCATCCTCTCGCGCACTCTAAAGAGAGCTCAGGTGAGAAATTGCAAACGTCGAGCAATTGCTCAGAGATGAAAAGTGCCAGCACTGAAAGCTGTTGCTAGCCAGCACCCTTCCTTGGAAGCGCTTTTGTAGGCCTAAGAACACTGGGGCTCTGGGCTTCTCTAGCCACCTCATCTTCTGCTCATCCTCTCGCGCAGTCTAAAGAGAGCTCAGGTGAGAAATTGCAAACGTCGAGCAATTGCTCAGAGATGAAAAGTGGCAGCACTGAAAGCTGTTGCTAGCCAGCACCCTTCCTTGGAAGCACTTTTGTAGCCCTTAGAACACTGGGGCTCTGGGCTTCTCTAGCCACCTAATCTTCTGCTCATCCTCTCGCGCACTCTAAAGAGAGCTCAGGTGAGAAATTGCAAACGTCGAGCAATTGCTCAGAGATGAAAAGTGCCAGCACTGAAAGCTGTTGCTAGCCAGCACCCTTCCTTGGAAGCGCTTTTGTAGGCCTAAGATGACTGGGGCTATGGGCTTCTCTAGCCACCTCATCTTCTGCTCATCCTCTCGCGCACTCTAAAGGGAGCTCAGGTGAGAAATTGCAAACATTGAGCAATTGCTCAGAGATGAAAAGTGCCAGCCCTGAAAGCTCTTGCTAGCCAGCACCCTTCCTTGGAAGCGCTTTTGTAGGCCTAAGAACACTGGGGCTCTGGGCTTCTTTAGCCACCTCATCTTCTGCTCATCCTCTCGCGCACTCTAAAGAGAGCTCAGGGGAGAAATTGCAAACGTCCAGCAATTGCTCAGAGATGAAAAGTGCCAGCACTGAAAGCTCTTGCTAGCCAGCACCCTTCCTTGGAAGCGCTTTCACAGGCGCAGTAACACTGGGGCTTTGCGCTTCTCTAGCCACCAAACGTCACGGTCTTTCTCTTTCCGTCTCGTAGACACGAGCTGAGAAATTGCAAACGTCGATCAATTGCTCAGAGATGAAAAGTGCCAGCACTGAAAGCTGTTGCTAGCCAGCACCCTTCCTTGGAAGCGCTTTTGTAGGCCTAAGAACACTGGGGCTCTGGGCTTCTCTAGCCACCTCATCTTCTGCTCATCCTCTCGCGCACTCTAAAGAGAGCTCAGGTGAGAAATTGCAAACGTCGAGCAATTGCTCAGAGATGAAAAGTGCCAGCACTGAAAGCTGTTGCTAGCCAGCACCCTTCCTTGGAAGCGCTTTTGTAGGCCTAAGAAGACTGGGGCTCTGGGCTTCTCTAGCCACCTCATCTTCTGCTCATCCTCTCGCGCAGTCTAAAGAGAGCTCAGGTGAGAAATTGCAAACGTCGAGCAATTGCTCAGAGATGAAAAGTGCCAGCACTGAAAGCTGTTGCTAGCCAGCACCCTTCCTTGGAAGCGCTTTCACAGGCGCAGTAACACTGGGGCTTTGCGCTTCTCTAGCCACCAAACGTCACGGTCCTTCTCTTTCCGTCTCGTAGACACGAGCTGAGAAATTGCAAACGTCGAGCAATTGCTCAGAGATGAAAAGTGCCAGCACTGAAAGCTGTTGCTAGCCAGCACCCTTCCTTGGAAGCGCTTTCACAGGCGCAGTAACACTGGGGCTTTGCGCTTCTCTACCCACCAAACGTCACGGTCCTTCTCTTTCCGTCTCGTAGACACGAGATGAGAAATTGCAAACGTCGAGCAATTGCTCAGAGATGAAAAGTGCCAGCACTGAAAGCTGTTGCTAGCCAGCACCCTTCCTTGGAAGCGCTTTTGTAGGCCTAAGAACACTGGGGCTCTGGGCTTCTTTAGCCACCTCATCTTCTGCTCATCCTCTCGCGCACTCTGAAGAGAGCTCAGGTGAGAAATTGCAAACGTCCAGCAATTGCTCAGAGATGAAAAGTGCCAGCACTGAAAGCTGTTGCTAGCCAGCACCCTTCCTTGGAAGCGCTTTCACAGGCGCAGTAACACTGGGGCTTTGCGCTTCTCTACCCACCAAACGTCACGGTCCTTCTCTTTCCGTCTCGTAGACACGAGCTGAGAAATTGCAAACGTCGATCAATTGCTCAGAGATGAAAAGTGCCAGCACTGAAAGCTGTTGCAAGCCAGCACCCTTCCTTGGAAGCGCTTTTGTAGGCCTAAGAACACTGGGGCTCTGGGCTTCTCTAGCCACCTCATCTTCTGCTCATCCTCTCGCGCACTCTAAAGAGAGCTCAGGTGAGAAATTGCAAACGTCGAGCAATTGCTCAGAGATGAAAAGTGCCAGCACTGAAAGCTGTTGCTAGCCAGCACCCTTCCTTGGAAGCGCTTTTGTAGGCCTAAGAACACTGGGGCTATGGGCTTCTATAGCCACCTCATCTTCTGCTCATCCTCTCGCGCACTCTAAAGAGAGCTCAGGTGAGAAATTGCAAACGTCGAGCAATTGCTCAGAGATGAAAAGTGCCAGCACTGAAAGCTGTTGCTAGCCAGCACCCTTCCTTGGAAGTGCTTTTGTAGGCCTAAGAACACTGGGGCTCTGGGCTTCTCTAGCCACCTCATCTTCTGCTCATCCTCTCGCGCACTCTAAAGAGAGCTCAGGTGAGAAATTGCAAACGTCGAGCAATTGCTCAGAGATGAAAAGTGCCAGCACTGAAAGCTGTTGCTAGCCAGCACCCTTCCTTGGAAGCGCTTTTGTAGGCCTAAGAACACTGGGGCTCTGGGCTTCTTTAGCCACCTCATCTTCTGCTCATCCTCTCGCGCACTCTAAAGAGAGCTCAGGGGAGAAATTGCAAACGTCCAGCAATTGCTCAGAGATGAAAAGTGCCAGCACTGAAAGCTCTTGCTAGCCAGCACCCTTCCTTGGAAGCGCTTTCACAGGCGCAGTAACACTGGGGCTTTGCGCTTCTCTAGCCACCAAACGTCACGGTCTTTCTCTTTCCGTCTCGTAGACACGAGCTGAGAAATAGCAAACGTCGAGCAATTGCTCAGAGATGAAAAGTGCCAGCACTGAAAGCTGTTGCTAGCCAGCACCCTTCCTTGGAAGCGCTTTTGTAGGCCTAAGAACACTGGGGCTCTGGGCTTCTCTAGCCACCTCATCTTCTGCTCATCCTCTCGCGCAGTCTAAAGAGAGCTCAGGTGAGAAATTGCAAACGTCGAGCAATTGCTCAGAGATGAAAAGTGCCAGCACTGAAAGCTGTTGCTAGCCAGCACCCTTCCTTGGAAGCGCTTTTGTAGGCCTAAGAACACTGGGGCTCTGGGCTTCTCTAGCCACCTCATCTTCTGCTCATCCTCTCGCGCACTCTAAAGAGAGCTCAGGTGAGAAATTGCAAACGTCCAGCAATTGCTCAGAGATGAAAAGTGCCAGCACTGAAAGCTGTTGCTAGCCAGCACCCTTCCTTGGAAGCGCTTTCACAGGCACAGTAACACTGGGGCTTTGCGCTTCTCTAGCCACCAAACGTCACGGTCATTCTCTTTCCGTCTCGTAGACACGAGCTGAGAAATTGCAAACGTCGAGCAATTGCTCAGAGATGAAAAGTGCCAGCACTGAAAGCTCTTGCTAGCCAGCACCCTTCCTTGGAAGCGCTTTTGTAGGCCTTAGAACACTGGGGCTCTGGGCTTGTCTAGCCACCTCATCTTCTGCTCATCCTCTCGCGCACTCTGAAGAGAGCTCAGGGGAGAAATTGCAAACGTCGAGCAATTACTCAGAGATGAAAAGTGCCAGCACTGAAAGCTGTTGCTAGCCAGCACCCTTCCTTGGAAGCGCTTTCACAGGCGCAGCAACACTGGGGCTTTGCGCTTCTCTAGCCACCAAACGTCACGGTCCTTCTCTTTCCGTCTCGTAGACACAAGCTGAGAAATTGCAAACGTTGAGCAATTGCTCAGAGATGAAAAGTGCCAGCACTGAAAGCTGTTGCTAGCCAGCACCCTTCCTTGGAAGCGCTTTTGTAGGCCTAAGAACACTGGGCCTCTGGGCTTCTTTAGCCACCTCATCTTCTGCTCATCCTCTCGCGCACTCTAAAGAGAGCTCAGGTGAGAAATTGCAAACGTCGAGCAATTGCTCAGAGGTGAAAAGTGCCAGCACTGAAAGCTGTTGCTAGCCAGCACCCTTCCTTGGAAGCGCTTTCACAGGCGCAGTAACACTGGGGCTTTGCGCTTCTCTACCCACCAAACGTCACGGTCTTTCTCTTTCCGTCTCGTAGACACGAGCTGAGAAATTGCAAACGTCGAGCAATTGCTCAGAGAGGAAAAGTGCCAGCACTGAAAGCTGTTGCTAGCCAGCACCCTTCCTTGGAAGTGCTTTTGTAGGCCTAAGAACACTGGGGCTCTGGGCTTCTCTAGCCACCTCATCTTCTGCTCATCCTCTCGCGCACTCTAAAGAGAGCTCAGGTGAGAAATTGCAAACGTCGAGCAATTGCTCAGAGATGAAAAGTGCCAGCACTGAAAGCTGTTGCTAGCCAGCACCCTTCCTTGGAAGCGCTTTTGTAGGCCTAAGAACACTGGGGCTCTGGGCTTCTTTAGCCACCTCATCTTCTGCTCATCCTCTCGCGCACTCTGAAGAGAGCTCAGGTGAGAAATTGCAAACGTCCAGCAATTGCTCAGAGATGAAAAGTGCCAGCACTGAAAGCTGTTGCTAGCCAGCACCCTTCCTTGGAAGCGCTTTCACAGGCGCAGTAACACTGGGGCTTTGCGCTTCTCTACCCACCAAACGTCACGGTCCTTCTCTTTCCGTCTCGTAGACACGAGCTGAGAAATTGCAAACGTCGATCAATTGCTCAGAGATGAAAAGTGCCAGCACTGAAAGCTGTTGCTAGCCAGCACCCTTCCTTGGAAGCGCTTTTGTAGGCCTAAGAACACTGGGGCTCTGGGCTTCTCTAGCCACCTCATCTTCTGCTCATCCTCTCGCGCACTCTAAAGAGAGCTCAGGTGAGAAATTGCAAACGTCGAGCAATTGCTCAGAGATGAAAAGTGCCAGCACTGAAAGCTCTTGCTAGCCAGCACCCTTCCTTGGAAGCGCTTTTGTAGGCCTAAGAACACTGGGGCTCTGGGCTTCTCTAGCCACCTCATCTTCTGCTCATCCTCTCGCGCACTCTAAAGAGAGCTCAGGTGAGAAATTGCAAACGTCGAGCAATTGCTCAGAGATGAAAAGTGGCAGCACTGAAAGCTGTTGCTAGCCAGCACCCTTCCTTGGAAGCACTTTTGTAGCCCTTAGAACACTGGGGCTCTGGGCTTCTCTAGCCACCTAATCTTCTGCTCATCCTCTCGCGCACTCTAAAGAGAGCTCAGGTGAGAAATTGCAAACGTCGAGCAATTGCTCAGAGATGAAAAGTGCCAGCACTGAAAGCTGTTGCTAGCCAGCACCCTTCCTTGGAAGCGCTTTTGTAGGCCTAAGATGACTGGGGCTATGGGCTTCTCTAGCCACCTCATCTTCTGCTCATCCTCTCGCGCACTCTAAAGAGAGCTCAGGTGAGAAATTGCAAACATTGAGCAATTGCTCAGAGATGAAAAGTGCCAGCCCTGAAAGCTCTTGCTAGCCAGCACCCTTCCTTGGAAGCGCTTTTGTAGGCCTAAGAACACTGGGGCTCTGGGCTTCTTTAGCCACCTCATCTTCTGCTCATCCTCTCGCGCACTCTAAAGAGAGCTCAGGGGAGAAATTGCAAACGTCCAGCAATTGCTCAGAGATGAAAAGTGCCAGCACTGAAAGCTCTTGCTAGCCAGCACCCTTCCTTGGAAGCGCTTTCACAGGCGCAGTAACACTGGGGCTTTGCGCTTCTCTAGCCACCAAACGTCACGGTCTTTCTCTTTCCGTCTCGTAGACACGAGCTGAGAAATTGCAAACGTCGATCAATTGCTCAGAGATGAAAAGTGCCAGCACTGAAAGCTGTTGCTAGCCAGCACCCTTCCTTGGAAGCGCTTTTGTAGGCCTAAGAACACTGGGGCTCTGGGCTTCTCTAGCCACCTCATCTTCTGCTCATCCTCTCGCGCACTCTAAAGAGAGCTCAGGTGAGAAATTGCAAACGTCGAGCAATTGCTCAGAGATGAAAAGTGCCAGCACTGAAAGCTGTTGCTAGCCAGCACCCTTCCTTGGAAGCGCTTTTGTAGGCCTAAGAAGACTGGGGCTCTGGGCTTCTCTAGCCACCTCATCTTCTGCTCATCCTCTCGCGCAGTCTAAAGAGAGCTCAGGTGAGAAATTGCAAACGTCGAGCAATTGCTCAGAGATGAAAAGTGCCAGCACTGAAAGCTGTTGCTAGCCAGCACCCTTCCTTGGAAGCGCTTTCACAGGCGCAGTAACACTGGGGCTTTGCGCTTCTCTAGCCACCAAACGTCACGGTCCTTCTCTTTCCGTCTCGTAGACACGAGCTGAGAAATTGCAAACGTCGAGCAATTGCTCAGAGATGAAAAGTGCCAGCACTGAAAGCTGTTGCTAGCCAGCACCCTTCCTTGGAAGCGCTTTCACAGGCGCAGTAACACTGGGGCTTTGCGCTTCTCTAGCCACCAAACGTCACGGTCCTTCTCTTTCCGTCTCGTAGACACGAGATGAGAAATTGCAAACGTCGAGCAATTGCTCAGAGATGAAAAGTGCCAGCACTGAAAGCTGTTGCTAGCCAGCACCCTTCCTTGGAAGCGCTTTTGTAGGCCTAAGAACACTGGGGCTCTGGGCTTCTTTAGCCACCTCATCTTCTGCTCATCCTCTCGCGCACTCTGAAGAGAGCTCAGGTGAGAAATTGCAAACGTCCAGCAATTGCTCAGAGATGAAAAGTGCCAGCACTGAAAGCTGTTGCTAGCCAGCACCCTTCCTTGGAAGCGCTTTCACAGGCGCAGTAACACTGGGGCTTTGCGCTTCTCTACCCACCAAACGTCACGGTCCTTCTCTTTCCGTCTCGTAGACACGAGCTGAGAAATTGCAAACGTCGATCAATTGCTCAGAGATGAAAAGTGCCAGCACTGAAAGCTGTTGCAAGCCAGCACCCTTCCTTGGAAGCGCTTTTGTAGGCCTAAGAACACTGGGGCTCTGGGCTTCTCTAGCCACCTCATCTTCTGCTCATCCTCTCGCGCACTCTAAAGAGAGCTCAGGTGAGAAATTGCAAACGTCGAGCAATTGCTCAGAGATGAAAAGTGCCAGCACTGAAAGCTGTTGCTAGCCAGCACCCTTCCTTGGAAGCGCTTTTGTAGGCCTAAGAACACTGGGGCTATGGGCTTCTATAGCCACCTCATCTTCTGCTCATCCTCTCGCGCACTCTAAAGAGAGCTCAGGTGAGAAATTGCAAACGTCGAGCAATTGCTCAGAGATGAAAAGTGCCAGCACTGAAAGCTGTTGCTAGCCAGCACCCTTCCTTGGAAGTGCTTTTGTAGGCCTAAGAACACTGGGGCTCTGGGCTTCTCTAGCCACCTCATCTTCTGCTCATCCTCTCGCGCACTCTAAAGAGAGCTCAGGTGAGAAATTGCAAACGTCGAGCAATTGCTCAGAGATGAAAAGTGCCAGCACTGAAAGCTGTTGCTAGCCAGCACCCTTCCTTGGAAGCGCTTTTGTAGGCCTAAGAACACTGGGGCTCTGGGCTTCTTTAGCCACCTCATCTTCTGCTCATCCTCTCGCGCACTCTAAAGAGAGCTCAGGGGAGAAATTGCAAACGTCCAGCAATTGCTCAGAGATGAAAAGTGCCAGCACTGAAAGCTCTTGCTAGCCAGCACCCTTCCTTGGAAGCGCTTTCACAGGCGCAGTAACACTGGGGCTTTGCGCTTCTCTAGCCACCAAACGTCACGGTCTTTCTCTTTCCGTCTCGTAGACACGAGCTGAGAAATAGCAAACGTCGAGCAATTGCTCAGAGATGAAAAGTGCCAGCACTGAAAGCTGTTGCTAGCCAGCACCCTTCCTTGGAAGCGCTTTTGTAGGCCTAAGAACACTGGGGCTCTGGGCTTCTCTAGCCACCTCATCTTCTGCTCATCCTCTCGCGCAGTCTAAAGAGAGCTCAGGTGAGAAATTGCAAACGTCGAGCAATTGCTCAGAGATGAAAAGTGCCAGCACTGAAAGCTGTTGCTAGCCAGCACCCTTCCTTGGAAGCGCTTTTGTAGGCCTAAGAACACTGGGGCTCTGGGCTTCTCTAGCCACCTCATCTTCTGCTCATCCTCTCGCGCACTCTAAAGAGAGCTCAGGTGAGAAATTGCAAACGTCCAGCAATTGCTCAGAGATGAAAAGTGCCAGCACTGAAAGCTGTTGCTAGCCAGCACCCTTCCTTGGAAGCGCTTTCACAGGCACAGTAACACTGGGGCTTTGCGCTTCTCTAGCCACCAAACGTCACGGTCATTCTCTTTCCGTCTCGTAGACACGAGCTGAGAAATTGCAAACGTCGAGCAATTGCTCAGAGATGAAAAGTGCCAGCACTGAAAGCTCTTGCTAGCCAGCACCCTTCCTTGGAAGCGCTTTTGTAGGCCTAAGAAGACTGGGGCTCTGGGCTTCTCTAGCCACCTCATCTTCTGCTCATCCTCTCGCGCAGTCTAAAGAGAGCTCAGGTGAGAAATTGCAAACGTCGAGCAATTGCTCAGAGATGAAAAGTGCCAGCACTGAAAGCTGTTGCTAGCCAGCACCCTTCCTTGGAAGCGCTTTCACAGGCGCAGTAACACTGGGGCTTTGCGCTTCTCTAGCCACCAAACGTCACGGTCCTTCTCTTTCCGTCTCGTAGACACGAGCTGAGAAATTGCAAACGTCGAGCAATTGCTCAGAGATGAAAAGTGCCAGCACTGAAAGCTGTTGCTAGCCAGCACCCTTCCTTGGAAGCGCTTTCACAGGCGCAGTAACACTGGGGCTTTGCGCTTCTCTACCCACCAAACGTCACGGTCCTTCTCTTTCCGTCTCGTAGACACGAGATGAGAAATTGCAAACGTCGAGCAATTGCTCAGAGATGAAAAGTGCCAGCACTGAAAGCTGTTGCTAGCCAGCACCCTTCCTTGGAAGCGCTTTCACAGGTGCAGCAACACTGGGGCTTTGCGCTTCTCTAGCCACCAAACGTCACGGTCCTTCTCTTTCCGTCTCGTAGACACGAGCTGAGAAATTGCAAACGTCGAGCAATTGCTCAGAGATGAAAAGTGCCAGCACTGAAAGCTGTTGCTAGCCAGCACCCTTCCTTGGAAGCGCTTTTGTAGGCCTAAGCACACTGGGGCTCTGGGCTTCTCTAGCCACCTAATCTTCCGCTCATCCTCTCGCGCACTCTAAAGAGAGCTCAGGTGAGAAATTGCAAACGTCCAGCAATTGCTCAGAGAGGAAAAGTGCCAGCACTGAAAGCTGTTGCTAGCCAGCACCCTTCCTTGGAAGCGCTTTTGTAGGCTTAAGAAGACTGGGGCTCTGGGCTTCTCTAGCCACCTAATCATCTGCTCATCCTCTCGCGCACTCTAAAGAGAGCTCAGGTGAGAAATTGCAAACGTCGAGCAATTGCTCAGAGATGAAAAGTGCCAGCACTGAAAGCTGTTGCTAGCCAGCACCCTTCCTTGGAAGCGCTTTCACAGGCGCAGTAACACTGGGGCTTTGCGCTTCTCTACCCACCAAACGTCACGTTCACTATCTCTCCATCTCGTAGACACGAGCTGAGAAATTGCAAACGTCGAGCAATTGCTCAGAGATGAAAAGTGCCAGCACTGAAAGCTGTTGCTAGCCAGCACCCTTCCTTGGAAGCGCTTTTGTAGGCCTAAGAACACTGGGGCTATGGGCTTCTCTAGCCACCTCATCTTCTGCTCATCCTCTCGCGCACTCTAAAGAGAGCTCAGGTGAGAAATTGCAAACGTCGAGCAATTGCTCAGAGATGAAAAGTGCCAGCACTGAAAGCTGTTGCTAGCCAGCACCCTTCCTTGGAAGCGCTTTTGTAGGCCTAAGAAGACTGGGGCTCTGGGCTTCTCTAGCCACCTCATCTTCTGCTCATCCTCTCGCGCACTCTAAAGAGAGCTCAGGTGAGAAATTGCAAACGTCGAGCAATTGCTCAGAGAGGAAAAGTGCCAGCACTGAAAGCTGTTGCTAGCCAGCACCCTTCCTTGGAAGCGCTTTTGTAGGCCTAAGAAGACTGGGGCTCTGGGCTTCTCTAGCCACCTCATCTTCTGCTCATCCTCTCGCGCACTCTGAAGAGAGCTCAGGGGAGAAATTGCAAACGTCGAGCAATTGCTCAGAGATGAAAAGTGCCAGCACTGAAAGCTGTTGCTAGCCAGCACCCTTCCTTGGAAGCGCTTTCACAGGCGCAGTAACACTGGGGCTTTGCGCTTCTCTAACCACCAAACGTCACGGTCACTATCTCTCCATTTCTTAGACACAAGCTGAGAAATTGCAAACGTCGAGCAATTGCTCAGAGATGAAAAGTGCCAGCACTGAAAGCTGTTGCTAGCCAGCACCCTTCCTTGGAAGCGCTTTTGTAGGCCTAAGAACACTGGGGCTCTGGGCTTCTCTAGCCACCTCATCTTCTGCTCATCCTCTCGCGCACTCTAAAGAGAGCTCAGGTGAGAAATTGCAAACGTCCAGCAATTGCTCAGAGAAGAAAAGTGCCAGCACTGAAAGCTGTTGCTAGCCAGCACCCTTCCTTGGAAGCGCTTTCACAGGCGCTGTAACACTGGGGCTTTGCGCTTCTCTAGCCACCAAACGTCACGGTAATTCTCTTTCCGTCTCGTAGACACGAGCTGAGAAATTGCAAACGTCGAGCAATTGCTCAGAGAGGAAAAGTGCCAGCACTGGAAGCTGTTGCTAGCCAGCACCCTTCCTTGGAAGCGCTTTTGTAGGCCTAAGAACACCGGGGCTCTGGGCTTCTCTAGCCACCTCATCTTCTGCTCATCCTCTCGCGCACTCTAAAGAGAGCTCAGGTGAGAAATTGCAAACGTCGAGCAATTGCTCAGAGATGAAAAGTGCCAGCACTGAAAGCTCTTGCTAGCCAGCACCCTTCCTTGGAAGCGCTTTTGTAGGCCTAAGAACACTGGGGCTCTGGGCTTCTCTAGCCACCTCATCTTCTGCTCATCCTCTCGCGCACTCTAAAGAGAGCTCAGGTGAGAAATTGCAAACGTCGAGCAATTGCTCAGAGAGGAAAAGTGCCAGCACTGAAAGCTGTTGCTAGCCAGCACCCTTCCTTGGAAGCGCTTTTGTAGGCCTAAGAACACTGGGGCTCTGGGCTTCTCTAGCCACCTCATCTTCTGCTCATCCTCTCGCACACTCTAAAGAGAGCTCAGGTGAGAAATTGCAAACGTCCAGCAATTGCTCAGAGATGAAAAGTGCCAGCACTGAAAGCTGTTGCTAGCCAGCACCCTTCCTTGGAAGCGCTTTTGTAGGCCTAAGAACACTGGGGCTCTGGGCTTCTTTAGCCACCTCATCTTCTGCTCATCCTCTCGCGCACTCTAAAGAGAGCTCAGGTGAGAAATTGCAAACGTCGAGCAATTGCTCAGAGATGAAAAGTGCCAGCACTGAAAGCTGTTGCTAGCCAGCACCCTTCCTTGGAAGCGCTTTCACAGGCGCAGTAACACTGGGGCTTTGCGCTTCTCTACCCACCAAACGTCACGGTCCTTCTCTTTCCGTCTCGTAGACACGAGCTGAGAAATTGCAAACGTCGAGCAATTGCTCAGAGATGAAAAGTGCCAGCACTGAAAGCTGTTGCTAGCCAGCACCCTTCCTTGGAAGTGCTTTTGTAGGCCTAAGAACACTGGGGCTCTGGGCTTCTCTAGCCACCTCATCTTCTGCTCATCCTCTTGCGCACTCTAAAGAGAGCTCAGGTGAGAAATTGCAAACGTCGAGCAATTGCTCAGAGATGAAAAGTGCCAGCACTGAAAGCTGTTGCTAGCCAGCACCCTTCCTTGGAAGCGCTTTTGTAGGCCTAAGAAGACTGGGGCTCTGGGCTTCTCTAGCCACCTCATCTTCTGCTCATCCTCTCGCTCACTCTGAAGAGAGCTCAGGGGAGAAATTGCAAACGTCCAGCAATTGCTCAGAGACGAAAAGTGCCAGCACTGAAAGCTCTTGCTAGCCAGCACCCTTCCTTGGAAGCGCTTTCACAGGCGCAGTAACACTGGGGCTTTGCGCTTCTCTAACCACCAAACGTCACGGTCACTATCTCTCCATTTCTTAGACACAAGCTGAGAAATTGCAAACGTCGAGCAATTGCTCAGAGATGAAAAGTGCCAGCACTGAAAGCTGTTGCTAACCAGCACCCTTCCTTGGAAGCGCTTTTGTAGCCCTTAGAACACTGGGGCTCTGGGCTTCTCTAGCCACCTCATCTTCTGCTCATCCTCTCGCGCACTCTAAAGAGAGCTCAGGTGAGAAATTGCAAACGTCGAGCAATTGCTCAGAGATGAAAAGTGCCAGCACTGAAAGCTGTTGCTAGCCAGCACCCTTCCTTGGAAGCGCTTTTGTAGGCCTAAGAACACTGGGGCTCTGGGCTTCTTTAGCCACCTCATCTTCTGCTCATCCTCTCGCGCACTCTAAAGAGAGCTCAGGTGAGAAATTGCAAACGTCGAGCAATTGCTCAGAGATGAAAAGTGCCAGCACTGAAAGCTCTTGCTAGCCAGCACCCTTCCTTGGAAGCGCTTTTGTAGGCTTAAGAACACTGGGGCTCTGGGCTTCTCTAGCCACCTAATCATCTGCTCATCCTCTCGCGCACTCTAAAGAGAGCTCAGGTGAGAAATTGCAAACGTCGAGCAATTGCTCAGAGATGAAAAGTGCCAGCACTGAAAGCTGTTGCTAGCCAGCACCCTTCCTTGGAAGCGCTTTCACAGGCGCAGTAACACTGGGGCTTTGCGCTTCTCTACCCACCAAACATCACGTTCACTATCTCTCCGTCTCGTAGACACGAGCTGAGAAATTGCAAACGTCGAGCAATTGCTCAGAGATGAAAAGTGCCAGCACTGGAAGCTGTTGCTAGCCAGCACCCTTCCTTGGAAGCGCTTTTGTAGGCCTAAGAACACTGGGGCTATGGGCTTCTCTAGCCACCTCATCTTCTGCTCATCCTCTCGCGCACTCTAAAGAGAGCTCAGGTGAGAAATTGCAAACGTCGAGCAATTGCTCAGAGATGAAAAGTGCCAGCACTGAAAGCTGTTGCTAGCCAGCACCCTTCCTTGGAAGCGCTTTTGTAGGCCTAAGAACACTGGGGCTCTGGGCTTCTCTAGCCACCTCATCTTCTGCTCATCCTCTCGCGCACTCTAAAGAGAGCTCAGGTGAGAAATTGCAAACGTCGAGCAATTGCTCAGAGAGGAAAAGTGCCAGCACTGAAAGCTGTTGCTAGCCAGCACCCTTCCTTGGAAGCGCTTTTGTAGGCCTAAGAACACTGGGGCTCTGGGCTTCTCTAGCCACCTCATCTTCTGCTCATCCTCTCGCGCACTCTAAAGAGAGCTCAGGTGAGAAATTGCAAACGTCCAGCAATTGCTCAGAGATGAAAAGTGCCAGCACTGAAAGCTGTTGCTAGCCAGCACCCTTCCTTGGAAGCGCTTTTGTAGGCCTAAGAACACTGGGGCTCTGGGCTTCTTTAGCCACCTCATCTTCTGCTCATCCTCTCGCGCACTCTAAAGAGAGCTCAGGTGAGAAATTGCAAACGTCGAGCAATTGCTCAGAGATGAAAAGTGCCAGCACTGAAAGCTGTTGCTAGCCAGCACCCTTCCTTGGAAGCGCTTTCACAGGCGCAGTAACACTGGGGCTTTGCGCTTCTCTAGCCACCAAACGTCACGGTCTTTCTCTTTCCGTCTCGTGGACACGAGCTGAGAAATTGCAAACGTCGAGCAATTGCTCAGAGATGAAAAGTGCCAGCACTGAAAGCTGTTGCTAGCCAGCACCCTTCCTTGGAAGTGCTTTTGTAGGCCTAAGAACACTGGGGCTCTGGGCTTCTCTAGCCACCTCATCTTCTGCTCATCCTCTCGCGCACTCTAAAGAGAGCTCAGGTGAGAAATTGCAAACGTCGAGCAATTGCTCAGAGATGAAAAGTGCCAGCACTGAAAGCTGTTGCTAGCCAGCACCCTTCCTTGGAAGCGCTTTTGTAGGCCTAAGAACACTGGGGCTCTGGGCTTCTCTAGCCACCTCATCTTCTGCTCATCCTCTCGCGCACTCTAAAGAGAGCTCAGGTGAGAAATTGCAAACGTCCAGCAATTGCTCAGAGACGAAAAGTGCCAGCACTGAAAGCTCTTGCTAGCCAGCACCCTTCCTTGGAAGCGCTTTCACAGGCGCAGCAACACTGGGGCTTTGCACTTCTCTAGCCACCAAACGTCACGGTCATTCTCTTTCCGTCTCGTAGACACGAGCTGAGAAATTGCAAACGTCGAGCAATTGCTCAGAGATGAAAAGCGCCAGCACTGAAAGCTGTTGCTAGCCAGCACCCTTCCTTGGAAGCGCTTTTGTAGGCCTAAGAACACTGGGGCTCTGGGCTTCTTTAGCCACCTCATCTTCTGCTCATCCTCTCGCGCACTCTGAAGAGAGCTCAGGGGAGAAATTGCAAACGTCCAGCAATTGCTCAGAGATGAAAAGTGCCAGCACTGAAAGCTGTTGCTAGCCAGCACCCTTCCTTGGAAGCGCTTTCACAGGCGCAGTAACACTGGGGCTTTGCGCTTCTCTACCCACCAAACGTCACGGTCACTATCTCTCCATTTCGTAGACACAAGCTGAGAAATTGCAAACGTCGAGCAATTGCTCAGAGATGAAAAGTGCCAGCACTGAAAGCTGTTGCTAACCAGCACCCTTCCTTGGAAGCGCTTTTGTAGCCCTTAGAACACTGGGGCTCTGGGCTTCTCTAGCCACCTCATCTTCTGCTCATCCTCTCGCGCACTCTAAAGAGAGCTCAGGTGAGAAACTGCAAACGTCGAGCAATTGCTCAGAGATGAAAAGTGCCAGCACTGAAAGCTGTTGCTAGCCAGCACCCTTCCTTGGAAGCGCTTTTGTAGGCCTAAGAACACTGGGGCTCTGGGCTTCTTTAGCCACCTCATCTTCTGCTCATCCTCTCGCGCACTCTAAAGAGAGCTCAGGTGAGAAATTGCAAACGTCGAGCAATTGCTCAGAGATGAAAAGTGCCAGCACTGAAAGCTGTTGCTAGCCAGCACCCTTCCTTGGAAGCGCTTTCACAGGCGCAGTAACACTGGGGCTTTGCGCTTCTCTAGCCACCAAACGTCACGGTCCTTCTCTTTCCGTCTCGTAGACACGAGCTGAGAAATTGCAAACGTCGATCAATTGCTCAGAGAGGAAAAGTGCCAGCACTGAAAGCTGTTGCTAGCCAGCACCCTTCCTTGGAAGCGCTTTTGTAGGCCTTAGAACACTGGGGCTCTGGGCTTCTCTAGCCACCTCATCTTCTGCTCATCCTCTCGCGCACTCTAAAGAGAGCTCAGGGGAGAAATTGCAAACGTCGAGCAATTGCTCAGAGATGAAAAGTGCCAGCACTGAAAGCTGTTGCTAGCCAGCACCCTTCCTTGGAAGCGCTTTTGTAGGCCTTAGAACACTGGGGCTCTGGGCTTCTCTAGCCACCTCATATTCTGCTCATCCTCTCGTACACTCTAAAGAGAGCTCAGGTGAGAAATTGCAAACGTCCAGCAATTGCTCAGAGATGAAAAGTGCCAGCACTGAAAGCTGTTGCTAGCCAGCACCCTTCCTTGGAAGCGCTTTCACAGGCGCAGTAACACTGGGGCTTTGCTCTTCTCTAGCCACCAAACGTCACTGTCATTCTCTCTCCGTCTCGTAGACACGAGCTGAGAAATTGCAAACGTCGAGCAATTGCTCAGAGATGAAAAGTGCCAGCACTGAAAGCTGTTGCTAGCCAGCACCCTTCCTTGGAAGCGCTTTTGTAGCCCTAAGCACACTGGGGCTCTGGGCTTCTCTAGCCACCTCATCTTCTGCTCATCCTCTCGCGCACTTTAAAGAGAGCTCAGGTGAGAAATTGCAAACGTCCAGCAATTGCTCAGAGATGAAAAGTGCCAGCACTGAAAGCTGTTGCTAGCCAGCACCCTTCCTTGGAAGCGCTTTTGTAGGCCTAAGAACACTGGGGCTCTGGGCTTCTCTAGCCACCTAATCTTCTGCTCATCCTCTCGCGCACTCTAAAGAGAGCTCAGGTGAGAAATTGCAAACGTCGAGCAATTGCTCAGAGATGAAAAGTGCCAGCACTGAAAGCTCTTGCTAGCCAGCACCCTTCCTTGGAAGCGCTTTCACAGGCGCAGCAACACTGGGGCTTTGCGCTTCTCTAGCCACCAAACGTCACGGTCCTTCTCTTTCCGTCTCGTAGACACGAGCTGAGAAATTGCAAACGTCGAGCAATTGCTCAGAGATGAAAAGTGCCAGCACTGAAAGCTGTTGCTAACCAGCACCCTTCCTTGGAAGCGCTTTTGTAGGCCTAAGAACACTGGGGCTCTGGGCTTCTCTAGCCACCTCATCTTCCGCTCATCCTCTCGCGCACTCTAAAGAGAGCTCAGGGGAGAAATTGCAAACGTCGAGCAATTGCTCAGAGATGAAAAGTGCCAGCACTGAAAGCTGTTGCTAGCCAGCACCCTTCCTTGGAAGCGCTTTTGTAGGCTTAAGAACACTGGGGCTCTGGGCTTCTCTAGCCACCTAATCATCTGCTCATCCTCTCGCGCACTCTAAAGAGAGCTCAGGGGAGAAATTGCAAACGTCCAGCAATTGCTCAGAGATGAAAAGTGCCAGCACTGAAAGCTGTTGCTAGCCAGCACCCTTCCTTGGAAGCGCTTTCACAGGCGCAGTAACACTGGGGCTTTGCGCTTCTCTACCCACCAAACATCACGTTCACTATCTCTCCGTCTCGTAGACACGAGCTGAGAAATTGCAAACGTCGAGCAATTGCTCAGAGATGAAAAGTGCCAGCACTGAAAGCTGTTGCTAGCCAGCACCCTTCCTTGGAAGCGCTTTTGTAGGCCTAAGAACAGTGGGGCTCTGGGCTTCTTTAGCCACCTCATCTTCTGCTCATCCTCTCGCGCACTCTGAAGAGAGCTCAGGGGAGAAATTGCAAACGTCGAGCAATTGCTCAGAGATGAAAAGTGCCAGCACTGAAAGCTGTTGCTAGCCAGCACCCTTCCTTGGAAGCGCTTTCACAGGCGCTGTAACACTGGGGCTTTGCGCTTCTCTAGCCACCAAACGTCACGGTCCTTCTCTTTCCGTCTCGTAGACACGAGATGAGAAATTGCAAACGTCGAGCAATTGCTCAGAGATGAAAAGTGCCAGCACTGGAAGCTGTTGCTAGCCAGCACCCTTCCTTGGAAGCGCTTTTATAGGCCTAAGAACACTGGGGCTCTGGGCTTCTCTAGCCACCTCATCTTCTGCTCATCCTCTCGCGCACTCTAAAGAGAGCTCAGGTGAGAAATTGCAAACGTCCAGCAATTGCTCAGAGATGAAAAGTGCCAGCACTGAAAGCTGTTGCTAGCCAGCACCCTTCCTTGGAAGCGCTTTTGTAGGCCTAAGCACACTGGGGCTCTGGGCTTCTCTAGCCACCTCATCTTCTGCTCATCCTCTCGCGCACTCTAAAGAGAGCTCAGGTGAGAAATTGCAAACGTCGAGCAATTGCTCAGAGATGAAAAGTGCCAGCACTGAAAGCTGTTGCTAGCCAGCACCCTTCCTTGGAAGCGCTTTCACAGGCGCAGCAACACTGGGGCTTTGCGCTTCTCTAGCCACCAAACGTCACGGTCCTTCTCTTTCCGTCTCGTAGACACGAGCTGAGAAATTGCAAACGTCGAGCAATTGCTCAGAGTTGAAAAGTGCCAGCACTGAAAGCTGTTGCTAGCCAGCACCCTTCCTTGGAAGCGCTTTTGTAGGCCTAAGAACACTGGGGCTCTGGGCTTCTCTAGCCACCTCATCTTCTGCTCATCCTCTCGCGCACTCTGAAGAGAGCTCAGGGGAGAAATTGCAAACGTTGAGCAATTGCTCAGAGATGAAAAGTGCCAGCACTGAAAGCTGTTGCTAGCCAGCCCCCTTCCTTGGAAGCGCTTTTGTAGGCCTAAGAAGACTGGGGCTCTGGGCTTCTCTACCCACCAAACGTCACGGTCACTATCTCTCCGTCTCGTAGACACGAGCTGAGAAATTGCAAACGTCGAGCAATTGCTCAGAGAGGAAAAGTGCCAGCACTGAAAGCTGTTGCTAGCCAGCCTCCTTCCTTGGAAGCGCTTTTGTAGCCCTTAGAACACTGGGGCTCTGGGCTTCTCTAGCCACCTCATCTTCTGCTCATCCTCTCGCGCACTCTAAAGAGAGCTCAGGTGAGAAATTGCAAACGTTGAGCAATTGCTCAGAGATGAAAAGTGCCAGCACTGAAAGCTGTTGCTAGCCAGCACCCTTCCTTGGAAGCGCTTTTGTAGGCCTAAGAACACTGGGGCTCTGGGCTTCTCTAGCCACCTCATCTTCTGCTCATCCTCTCGCGCACTCTAAAGAGAGCTCAGGTGAGAAATTGCAAACGTCGAGCAATTGCTCAGAGAGGAAAAGTGCCAGCACTGAAAGCTGTTGCTAGCCAGCACCCTTCCTTGGAAGCGCTTTTGTAGGCCTAAGAAGACTGGGGCTCTGGGCTTCTCTAGCCACCTCATCTTCTGCTCATCCTCTCGCGCACTCTAAAGAGAGCTCAGGTGAGAAATTGCAAACGTCGAGCAATTGCTCAGAGATGAAACGTGCCAGCACTGAAAGCTGTTGCTAGCCAGCACCCTTCCTTGGAAGCGCTTTCACAGGCGCAGTAACACTGGGGCTTTGCGCTTCTCTACCCACCAAACGTCACAGTCCTTCTCTTTCCGTCTCGTAGACACAAGCTGAGAAATTGCAAACGTCGAGCAATTGCTCAGAGATGAAAAGTGCCAGCACTGAAAGCTGTTGCTAGCCAGCACCCTTCCTTGGAAGCGCTTTTGTAGGCCTAAGCACACTGGGGCTCTGGGCTTCTCTAGCCACCTCATCTTCTGCTCATCCTCTCGCGCACTCTGAAGAGAGCTCAGGTGAGAAATTGCAAACGTTGAGCAATTGCTCAGAGATGAAAAGTGCCAGCACTGAAAGCTGTTGCTAGCCAGCACCCTTCCTTGGAAGCGCTTTCACAGGCGCAGCAACACTGGGGCTTTGCGCTTCTCTAGCCACCAAACGTCACGGTCACTATCTCTCCGTCTCGTAGACACGAGCTGAGAAATTGCAAACGTCGAGCAATTGCTCAGAGAGGAAAAGTGCCAGCACTGAAAGCTGTTGCTAGCCAGCACCCTTCCTTGGAAGCGCTTTTGTAGGCCTAAGAACAGTGGGGCTCTGGGCTTCTTTAGCCACCTCATCTTCTGCTCATCCTCTCGCGCACTCTAAAGAGAGCTCAGGTGAGAAATTGCAAACGTCGAGCAATTGCTCAGAGATGAAAAGTGCCAGCACTGAAAGCTGTTGCTAGCCAGCACCCTTCCTTGGAAGCGCTTTTGTAGCCCTTAGAACACTGGGGCTCTGGGCTTCTCTAGCCACCTCATCTTCTGCTCATCCTCTCGCGCACTCTAAAGAGAGCTCAGGTGAGAAATTGCAAACGTCGAGCAATTGCTCAGAGATGAAAAGTGCCAGCACTGAAAGCTCTTGCTAGCCAGCACCCTTCCTTGGAAGCGCTTTCACAGGCGCAGTAACACTGGGGCTTTGCGCTTCTCTAGCCACCAAACGTCACTGTCATTCTCTTTCCATCTCGTAGACACGAGCTGAGAAATTGCAAACGTCGAGCAATTGCTCAGAGAGGAAAAGTGCCAGCACTGAAAGCTGTTGCTAGCCAGCACCCTTCCTTGGAAGCGCTTTTGTAGGCCTAAGAACACTGGGGCTCTGGGCTTCTCTAGCCACCTAATCTTCTGCTCATCCTCTCGCGCACTCTAAAGAGAGCTCAGGTGAGAAATTGCAAACGTCGAGCAATTGCTCAGAGATGAAAAGTGCCAGCACTGAAAGCTGTTGCTAGCCAGCACCCTTCCTTGGAAGCGCTTTTGTAGGCCTAAGAACACTGGGGCTCTGGGCTTCTCTAGACACATAATCTTCTGCTCATCCTCTCGCACACTCTAAAGAGAGCTCAGGTGAGAAATTGCAAACGTCGAGCAATTGCTCAGAGATGAAAAGTGCCAGCACTGAAAGCTGTTGCTAGCCAGCACCCTTCCTTGGAAGCGCTTTCACAGGCGCAGTAACACTGGGGCTTTGCGCTTCTCTACCCACCAAACGTCACAGTCCTTCTCTTTCAGTCTCGTAGACACGAGCTGAGAAATTGCAAACGTCGAGCAATTGCTCAGAGATGAAAAGTGCCAGCACTGGAAGCTGTTGCTAGCCAGCACCCTTCCTTGGAAGCGCTTTTGTAGCCCTTAGAACACTGGGGCTCTGGGCTTCTCTAGCCACCTAATCTTCTGCTCATCCTCTCGCGCACTCTAAAGAGAGCTCAGGTGAGAAATTGCAAACGTTGAGCAATTGCTCAGAGATGAAAAGTGCCAGCACTGAAAGCTGTTGCTAGCCAGCACCCTTCCTTGGAAGCGCTTTTGTAGGCCTAAGAACACTGGGGCTCTGGGCTTCTCTAGCCACCTCATCTTCTGCTCATCCTCTCGCGCACTCTGAAGAGAGCTCAGGGGAGAAATTGCAAACGTTGAGCAATTGCTCAGAGATGAAAAGTGCCAGCACTGAAAGCTGTTGCTAGCCAGCCCCCTTCCTTGGAAGCGCTTTTGTAGGCCTAAGAACACTGGGGCTCTGGGCTTCTCTACCCACCAAACGTCACGGTCACTATCTCTCCGTCTCGTAGACACGAGCTGAGAAATTGCAAACGTCGAGCAATTGCTCAGAGAGGAAAAGTGCCAGCACTGAAAGCTGTTGCTAGCCAGCCTCCTTCCTTGGAAGCGCTTTTGTAGCCCTTAGAACACTGGGGCTCTGGGCTTCTCTAGCCACCTCATCTTCTGCTCATCCTCTCGCGCACTCTAAAGAGAGCTCAGGTGAGAAATTGCAAACGTTGAGCAATTGCTCAGAGATGAAAAGTGCCAGCACTGAAAGCTGTTGCTAGCCAGCACCCTTCCTTGGAAGCGCTTTTGTAGGCCTAAGAACACTGGGGCTCTGGGCTTCTCTAGCCACCTCATCTTCTGCTCATCCTCTCGCGCACTCTAAAGAGAGCTCAGGTGAGAAATTGCAAACGTCGAGCAATTGCTCAGAGAGGAAAAGTGCCAGCACTGAAAGCTGTTGCTAGCCAGCACCCTTCCTTGGAAGCGCTTTTGTAGGCCTAAGAAGACTGGGGCTCTGGGCTTCTCTAGCCACCTCATCTTCTGCTCATCCTCTCGCGCACTCTAAAGAGAGCTCAGGTGAGAAATTGCAAACGTCGAGCAATTGCTCAGAGATGAAACGTGCCAGCACTGAAAGCTGTTGCTAGCCAGCACCCTTCCTTGGAAGCGCTTTCACAGGCGCAGTAACACTGGGGCTTTGCGCTTCTCTACCCACCAAACGTCACAGTCCTTCTCTTTCCGTCTCGTAGACACAAGCTGAGAAATTGCAAACGTCGAGCAATTGCTCAGAGATGAAAAGTGCCAGCACTGAAAGCTGTTGCTAGCCAGCACCCTTCCTTGGAAGCGCTTTTGTAGGCCTAAGCACACTGGGGCTCTGGGCTTCTCTAGCCACCTCATCTTCTGCTCATCCTCTCGCGCACTCTGAAGAGAGCTCAGGTGAGAAATTGCAAACGTTGAGCAATTGCTCAGAGATGAAAAGTGCCAGCACTGAAAGCTGTTGCTAGCCAGCACCCTTCCTTGGAAGCGCTTTCACAGGCGCAGCAACACTGGGGCTTTGCGCTTCTCTAGCCACCAAACGTCACGGTCACTATCTCTCCGTCTCGTAGACACGAGCTGAGAAATTGCAAACGTCGAGCAATTGCTCAGAGAGGAAAAGTGCCAGCACTGAAAGCTGTTGCTAGCCAGCACCCTTCCTTGGAAGCGCTTTTGTAGGCCTAAGAACAGTGGGGCTCTGGGCTTCTTTAGCCACCTCATCTTCTGCTCATCCTCTCGCGCACTCTAAAGAGAGCTCAGGTGAGAAATTGCAAACGTCGAGCAATTGCTCAGAGATGAAAAGTGCCAGCACTGAAAGCTGTTGCTAGCCAGCACCCTTCCTTGGAAGCGCTTTTGTAGCCCTTAGAACACTGGGGCTCTGGGCTTCTCTAGCCACCTCATCTTCTGCTCATCCTCTCGCGCACTCTAAAGAGAGCTCAGGTGAGAAATTGCAAACGTCGAGCAATTGCTCAGAGATGAAAAGTGCCAGCACTGAAAGCTCTTGCTAGCCAGCACCCTTCCTTGGAAGCGCTTTCACAGGCGCAGTAACACTGGGGCTTTGCGCTTCTCTAGCCACCAAACGTCACTGTCATTCTCTTTCCATCTCGTAGACACGAGCTGAGAAATTGCAAACGTCGAGCAATTGCTCAGAGAGGAAAAGTGCCAGCACTGAAAGCTGTTGCTAGCCAGCACCCTTCCTTGGAAGCGCTTTTGTAGGCCTAAGAACACTGGGGCTCTGGGCTTCTCTAGCCACCTAATCTTCTGCTCATCCTCTCGCGCACTCTAAAGAGAGCTCAGGTGAGAAATTGCAAACGTCGAGCAATTGCTCAGAGATGAAAAGTGCCAGCACTGAAAGCTGTTGCTAGCCAGCACCCTTCCTTGGAAGCGCTTTTGTAGGCCTAAGAACACTGGGGCTCTGGGCTTCTCTAGACACATAATCTTCTGCTCATCCTCTCGCACACTCTAAAGAGAGCTCAGGTGAGAAATTGCAAACGTCGAGCAATTGCTCAGAGATGAAAAGTGCCAGCACTGAAAGCTGTTGCTAGCCAGCACCCTTCCTTGGAAGCGCTTTCACAGGCGCAGTAACACTGGGGCTTTGCGCTTCTCTACCCACCAAACGTCACAGTCCTTCTCTTTCAGTCTCGTAGACACGAGCTGAGAAATTGCAAACGTCGAGCAATTGCTCAGAGATGAAAAGTGCCAGCACTGGAAGCTGTTGCTAGCCAGCACCCTTCCTTGGAAGCGCTTTTGTAGCCCTTAGAACACTGGGGCTCTGGGCTTCTCTAGCCACCTAATCTTCTGCTCATCCTCTCGCGCACTCTAAAGAGAGCTCAGGTGAGAAATTGCAAACGTTGAGCAATTGCTCAGAGATGAAAAGTGCCAGCACTGAAAGCTGTTGCTAGCCAGCACCCTTCCTTGGAAGCGCTTTTGTAGGCCTAAGAACACTGGGGCTCTGGGCTTCTTTAGCCACCTCATCTTCTGCTCATCCTCTCGCGCACTCTGAAGAGAGCTCAGGTGAGAAATTGCAAACGTCGAGCAATTGCTCAGAGATGAAAAGTGCCAGCACTGAAAGCTGTTGCTAGCCAGCACCCTTCCTTGGAAGCGCTTTCACAGGCGCAGTAACACTGGGGCTTTGCGCTTCTCTAGCCACCAAACGTCACGGTCCTTCTCTTTCCGTCTCGTAGACACGAGCTGAGAAATTGCAAACGTCGAGCAATTGCTCAGAGAGGAAAAGTGCCAGCACTGGAAGCTGTTGCTAGCCAGCACCCTTCCTTGGAAGCGCTTTTGTAGCCCTTAGAACACTGGGGCTCTGGGCTTCTCTAGCCACCTCATCTTCTGCTCATCCTCTCGCGCACTCTAAAGAGAGCTCAGGTGAGAAATTGCAAACGTCGAGCAATTGCTCAGAGATGAAAAGTGCCAGCACTGAAAGCTGTTGCTAGCCAGCACCCTTCCTTGGAAGCGCTTTTGTAGGCCTTAGAACAGTGGGGCTCTGGGCTTCTCTAGCCACCTCATCTTCTGCTCATCCTCTCGCGCACTCTAAAGAGAGCTCAGGTGAGAAATTGCAAACGTTGAGCAATTGCTCAGAGATGAAAAGTGCCAGCACTGAAAGCTGTTGCTAGCCAGCACCCTTCCTTGGAAGCGCTTTCACAGGCGCAGCAACACTGGGGCTTTGCGCTTCTCTAGCCACCAAACGTCACGGTCCTTCTCTTTCCGTCTCGTAGACACGAGCTGAGAAATTGCAAACGTCGAGCAATTGCTCAGAGATGAAAAGTGCCAGCACTGAAAGCTGTTGCTAGCCAGCACCCTTCCTTGGAAGCGCTTTTGTAGGCCTAAGCACACTGGGGCTCTGGGCTTCTCTAGCCACCTCATCTTCTGCTCATCCTCTCGCGCACTTTAAAGAGAGCTCAGGTGAGAAATTGCAAACGTCCAGCAATTGCTCAGAGATGAAAAGTGCCAGCACTGAAAGCTGTTGCTAGCCAGCACCCTTCCTTGGAAGCGCTTTTGTAGGCCTAAGAACACTGGGGCTCTGGGCTTCTCTAGCCACCTAATCATCTGCTCATCCTCTCGCGCACTCTAAAGAGAGCTCAGGGGAGAAATTGCAAACGTCCAGCAATTGCTCAGAGATGAAAAGTGCCAGCACTGAAAGCTGTTGCTAGCCAGCACCCTTCCTTGGAAGCGCTTTCACAGGCGCAGTAACACTGGGGCTTTGCGCTTCTCTACCCACCAAACATCACGTTCACTATCTCTCCGTCTCGTAGACACGAGCTGAGAAATTGCAAACGTCGAGCAATTGCTCAGAGATGAAAAGTGCCAGCACTGAAAGCTGTTGCTAGCCAGCACCCTTCCTTGGAAGCGCTTTTGTAGGCCTAAGAACAGTGGGGCTCTGGGCTTCTTTAGCCACCTCATCTTCTGCTCATCCTCTCGCGCACTCTAAAGAGAGCTCAGGGGAGAAATTGCAAACGTCGAGCAATTGCTCAGAGATGAAAAGTGCCAGCACTGAAAGCTGTTGCTAGCCAGCACCCTTCCTTGGAAGCGCTTTCACAGGCGCTGTAACACTGGGGCTTTGCGCTTCTCTAGTCACCAAACGTCACGGTCCTTCTCTTTCCGTCTCGTAGACACGAGCTGAGAAATTGCAAACGTCGAGCAATTGCTCAGAGATGAAAAGTGCCAGCACTGGAAGCTGTTGCTAGCCAGCACCCTTCCTTGGAAGCGCTTTTGTAGCCCTTAGAACACTGGGGCTCTGGGCTTCTCTAGCCACCTAATCTTCTGCTCCTCCTCTCGCGCACTCTAAAGAGAGCTCAGGTGAGAAATTGCAAACGTCGAGCAATTGCTCAGAGATGAAAAGTGCCAGCACTGAAAGCTGTTGCTAGCCAGCACCCTTCCTTGGAAGCGCTTTTGTAGCCCTAAGCACACTGGGGCTCTGGGCTTCTCTAGCCACCTCATCTTCTGCTCATCCTCTCGCGCACTCTAAAGAGAGCTCAGGTGAGAAATTGCAAACGTCGAGCAATTGCTCAGAGATGAAAAGTGCCAGCACTGAAAGCTGTTGCTAGCCAGCACCCTTCCTTGGAAGCGCTTTCACAGGCGCAGCAACACTGGGGCTTTGCGCTTCTCTAGCCACCAAACGTCACGGTCCTTCTCTTTCCGTCTCGTAGACACGAGCTGAGAAATTGCAAACGTCGAGCAATTGCTCAGAGTTGAAAAGTGCCAGCACTGAAAGCTGTTGCTAGCCAGCACCCTTCCTTGGAAGCGCTTTTGTAGGCCTAAGAACACTGGGGCTCTGGGCTTCTCTAGCCACCTCATCTTCTGCTCATCCTCTCGCGCACTCTAAAGAGAGCTCAGGGGAGAAATTGCAAACGTCGAGCAATTGCTCAGAGATGAAAAGTGCCAGCACTGAAAGCTGTTGCTAGCCAGCACCCTTCCTTGGAAGCGCTTTTGTAGGCCTAAGAACACTGGGGCTCTGGGCTTCTCTACCCACCAAACGTCACGGTCACTATCTCTCCGTCTCGTAGACACGAGCTGAGAAATTGCAAACGTCGAGCAATTGCTCAGAGAGGAAAAGTGCCAGCACTGAAAGCTGTTGCTAGCCAGCCTCCTTCCTTGGAAGCGCTTTTGTAGCCCTTAGAACACTGGGGCTCTGGGCTTCTCTAGCCACCTCATCTTCTGCTCATCCTCTCGCGCACTCTAAAGAGAGCTCAGGTGAGAAATTGCAAACGTTGAGCAATTGCTCAGAGATGAAAAGTGCCAGCACTGAAAGCTGTTGCTAGCCAGCACCCTTCCTTGGAAGCGCTTTTGTAGGCCTAAGAACACTGGGGCTCTGGGCTTCTCTAGCCACCTCATCTTCTGCTCATCCTCTCGCGCACTCTAAAGAGAGCTCAGGTGAGAAATTGCAAACGTCGAGCAATTGCTCAGAGATGAAAAGTGCCAGCACTGAAAGCTGTTGCTAGCCAGCACCCTTCCTTGGAAGCGCTTTTGTAGGCCTAAGAAGACTGGGGCTCTGGGCTTCTCTAGCCACCTCATCTTCTGCTCATCCTCTCGCGCACTCTAAAGAGAGCTCAGGTGAGAAATTGCAAACGTCGAGCAATTGCTCAGAGATGAAACGTGCCAGCACTGAAAGCTGTTGCTAGCCAGCACCCTTCCTTGGAAGCGCTTTCACAGGCGCAGTAACACTGGGGCTTTGCGCTTCTCTACCCACCAAACGTCACTGTCATTCTCTTTCCGTCTCGTAGACACAAGCTGAGAAATTGCAAACGTCGAGCAATTGCTCAGAGAGGAAAAGTGCCAGCACTGAAAGCTGTTGCTAGCCAGCACCCTTCCTTGGAAGCGCTTTTGTAGGCCTAAGCACACTGGGGCTCTGGGCTTCTCTAGCCACCTCATCTTCTGCTCATCCTCTCGCGCACTCTGAAGAGAGCTCAGGTGAGAAATTGCAAACGTTGAGCAATTGCTCAGAGATGAAAAGTGCCAGCACTGAAAGCTGTTGCTAGCCAGCACCCTTCCTTGGAAGCGCTTTCACAGGCGCAGCAACACTGGGGCTTTGCGCTTCTCTAGCCACCAAACGTCACGGTCACTATCTCTCCGTCTCGTAGACACGAGCTGAGAAATTGCAAACGTCGAGCAATTGCTCAGAGAGGAAAAGTGCCAGCACTGAAAGCTGTTGCTAGCCAGCACCCTTCCTTGGAAGCGCTTTTGTAGGCCTAAGAACAGTGGGGCTCTGGGCTTCTTTAGCCACCTCATCTTCTGCTCATCCTCTCGCGCACTCTAAAGAGAGCTCAGGTGAGAAATTGCAAACGTCGAGCAATTGCTCAGAGATGAAAAGTGCCAGCACTGAAAGCTGTTGCTAGCCAGCACCCTTCCTTGGAAGCGCTTTTGTAGCCCTTAGAACACTGGGGCTCTGGGCTTCTCTAGCCACCTCATCTTCTGCTCATCCTCTCGCGCACTCTAAAGAGAGCTCAGGTGAGAAATTGCAAACGTCGAGCAATTGCTCAGAGATGAAAAGTGCCAGCACTGAAAGCTCTTGCTAGCCAGCACCCTTCCTTGGAAGCGCTTTCACAGGCGCAGTAACACTGGGGCTTTGCGCTTCTCTACCCACCAAACGTCACTGTCATTCTCTTTCCGTCTCGTAGACACGAGCTGAGAAATTGCAAACGTCGAGCAATTGCTCAGAGATGAAAAGTGCCAGCACTGAAAGCTGTTGCTAGCCAGCACCCTTCCTTGGAAGCGCTTTTGTAGGCCTAAGAACACTGGGGCTCTGGGCTTCTCTAGCCACCTCATCTTCTGCTCATCCTCTCGCGCACTCTAAAGAGAGCTCAGGTGAGAAATTGCAAACGTCGAGCAATTGCTCAGAGATGAAAAGTGCCAGCACTGAAAGCTGTTGCTAGCCAGCACCCTTCCTTGGAAGCGCTTTTGTAGCCCTTAGAACACTGGGGCTCTGGGCTTCTCTAGACACCTAATCTTCTGCTCATCCTCTCGCACACTCTAAAGAGAGCTCAGGTGAGAAATTGCAAACGTCGAGCAATTGCTCAGAGATGAAAAGTGCCAGCACTGAAAGCTGTTGCTAGCCAGCACCCTTCCTTGGAAGCGCTTTCACAGGCGCAGTAACACTGGGGCTTTGCGCTTCTCTACCCACCAAACGTCACGGTCCTTCTCTTTCCGTCTCGTAGACACGAGCTGAGAAATTGCAAACGTCGATCAATTGCTCAGAGAGGAAAAGTGCCAGCACTGGAAGCTGTTGCTAGCCAGCACCCTTCCTTGGAAGCGCTTTTGTAGCCCTTAGAACACTGGGGCTCTGGGCTTCTCTAGCCACCTAATCTTCTGCTCATCCTCTCGCGCACTCTAAAGAGAGCTCAGGTGAGAAATTGCAAACGTCGAGCAATTGCTCAGAGATGAAAAGTGCCAGCACTGAAAGCTGTTGCTAGCCAGCACCCTTCCTTGGAAGCGCTTTTGTAGGCCGAAGAACACTGGGGCTCTGGGCTTCTCTAGCCACCTCATCTTCTGCTCATCCTCTCGCGCACTCTAAAGAGAGCTCAGGTGAGAAATTGCAAACGTCGAGCAATTGCTCAGAGATGAAAAGTGCCAGCACTGAAAGCTGTTGCTAGCCAGCACCCTTCCTTGGAAGCGCTTTCACAGGCGCAGCAACACTGGGGCTTTGCGCTTCTCTAGCCACCAAACGTCACGGTCCTTCTCTTTCCGTCTCGTAGACACGAGCTGAGAAATTGCAAACGTCGAGCAATTGCTCAGAGTTGAAAAGTGCCAGCACTGAAAGCTGTTGCTAGCCAGCACCCTTCCTTGGAAGCGCTTTTGTAGGCCTAAGAACACTGGGGCTCTGGGCTTCTCTAGCCACCTCATCTTCTGCTCATCCTCTCGCGCACTCTAAAGAGAGCTCAGGTGAGAAATTGCAAACGTTGAGCAATTGCTCAGAGATGAAAAGTGCCAGCACTGAAAGCTCTTGCTAGCCAGCACCCTTCCTTGGAAGCGCTTTTGTAGGCCTAAGAAGACTGGGGCTCTGGGCTTCTCTAGCCACCTCATCTTCTGCTCATCCTCTCGCGCACTCTAAAGAGAGCTCAGGTGAGAAATTGCAAACGTCGAGCAATTGCTCAGAGAGGAAAAGTGCCAGCACTGGAAGCTGTTGCTAGCCAGCACCCTTCCTTGGAAGCGCTTTTGTAGCCCTTAGAACACTGGGGCTCTGGGCTTCTCTAGCCACCTCATCTTCTGCTCATCCTCTCGCGCACTCTAAAGAGAGCTCAGGTGAGAAATTGCAAACGTCGAGCAATTGCTCAGAGATGAAAAGTGCCAGCACTGAAAGCTGTTGCTAGCCAGCACCCTTCCTTGGAAGCGCTTTTGTAGGCCTTAGAACACTGGGGCTCTGGGCTTCTCTAGCCACCTCATATTCTGCTCATCCTCTCGTACACTCTAAAGAGAGCTCAGGTGAGAAATTGCAAACGTCCAGCAATTGCTCAGAGATGAAAAGTGCCAGCACTGAAAGCTGTTGCTAGCCAGCACCCTTCCTTGGAAGCGCTTTCACAGGCGCAGCAACACTGGGGCTTTGCGCTTCTCTAGCCACCAAACGTCACGGTCCTTCTCTTTCCGTCTCGTAGACACGAGCTGAGAAATTGCAAACGTCGAGCAATTGCTCAGAGATGAAAAGTGCCAGCACTGAAAGCTGTTGCTAGCCAGCACCCTTCCTTGGAAGCGCTTTTGTAGGCCTAAGCACACTGGGGCTCTGGGCTTCTCTAGCCACCTCATCTTCTGCTCATCCTCTCGCGCACTTTAAAGAGAGCTCAGGTGAGAAATTGCAAACGTCCAGCAATTGCCCAGAGATGAAAAGTGCCAGCACTGAAAGCTGTTGCTAGCCAGCACCCTTCCTTGGAAGCGCTTTTGTAGGCCTAAGAACACTGGGGCTCTGGGCTTCTCTAGCCACCTAATCTTCTGCTCATCCTCTCGCGCACTCTAAAGAGAGCTCAGGTGAGAAATTGCAAACGTCCAGCAATTGCTCAGAGATGAAAAGTGCCAGCACTGAAAGCTCTTGCTAGCCAGCACCCTTCCTTGGAAGCGCTTTCACAGGCGCAGCAACACTGGGGCTTTGCGCTTCTCTACCCACCAAACGTCACGGTCCTTCTCTTTCCGTCTCGTAGACACGAGCTGAGAAATTGCAAACGTCGAGCAATTGCTCAGAGATGAAAAGTGCCAGCACTGAAAGCTGTTGCTAGCCAGCACCCTTCCTTGGAAGCGCTTTTGTAGGCCTAAGAACACTGGGGCTCTGGGCTTCTCTAGCCACCTCATCTTCCGCTCATCCTCTCGCGCACTCTAAAGAGAGCTCAGGGGAGAAATTGCAAACGTCCAGCAATTGCTCAGAGATGAAAAGTGCCAGCACTGAAAGCTGTTGCTAGCCAGCACCCTTCCTTGGAAGCGCTTTTGTAGGCTTAAGAACACTGGGGCTCTGGGCTTCTCTAGCCACCTAATCATCTGCTCATCCTCTCGCGCACTCTAAAGAGAGCTCAGGGGAGAAATTGCAAACGTCCAGCAATTGCTCAGAGATGAAAAGTGCCAGCACTGAAAGCTGTTGCTAGCCAGCACCCTTCCTTGGAAGCGCTTTCACAGGCGCAGTAACACTGGGGCTTTGCGCTTCTCTACCCACCAAACATCACGTTCACTATCTCTCCGTCTCGTAGACACGAGCTGAGAAATTGCAAACGTCGAGCAATTGCTCAGAGATGAAAAGTGCCAGCACTGAAAGCTGTTGCTAGCCAGCACCCTTCCTTGGAAGCGCTTTTGTAGGCCTAAGAACAGTGGGGCTCTGGGCTTCTTTAGCCACCTCATCTTCTGCTCATCCTCTCGCGCACTCTGAAGAGAGCTCAGGTGAGAAATTGCAAACGTCGAGCAATTGCTCAGAGATGAAAAGTGCCAGCACTGAAAGCTCTTGCTAGCCAGCACCCTTCCTTGGAAGTGCTTTCACAGGCGCTGTAACACTGGGGCTTTGCGCTTCTCTAGCCACCAAACGTCACGGTCCTTCTCTTTCCGTCTCGTAGACACGAGCTGAGAAATTGCAAACGTCGAGCAATTGCTCAGAGATGAAAAGTGCCAGCACTGGAAGCTGTTGCTAGCCAGCACCCTTCCTTGGAAGCGCTTTTGTAGCCCTTAGAACACTGGGGCTCTGGGCTTCTCTAGCCACCTAATCTTCTGCTCCTCCTCTCGCGCACTCTAAAGAGAGCTCAGGTGAGAAATTGCAAACGTCGAGCAATTGCTCAGAGATGAAAAGTGCCAGCACTGAAAGCTGTTGCTAGCCAGCACCCTTCCTTGGAAGCGCTTTTGTAGCCCTAAGCACACTGGGGCTCTGGGCTTCTCTAGCCACCTCATCTTCTGCTCATCCTCTCGCGCACTCTAAAGAGAGCTCAGGTGAGAAATTGCAAACGTCGAGCAATTGCTCAGAGATGAAAAGTGCCAGCACTGAAAGCTGTTGCTAGCCAGCACCCTTCCTTGGAAGCGCTTTCACAGGCGCAGCAACACTGGGGCTTTGCGCTTCTCTAGCCACCAAACGTCACGGTCCTTCTCTTTCCGTCTCGTAGACACGAGCTGAGAAATTGCAAACGTCGAGCAATTGCTCAGAGTTGAAAAGTGCCAGCACTGAAAGCTGTTGCTAGCCAGCACCCTTCCTTGGAAGCGCTTTTGTAGGCCTAAGAACACTGGGGCTCTGGGCTTCTCTAGCCACCTCATCTTCTGCTCATCCTCTCGCGCACTCTGAAGAGAGCTCAGGTGAGAAATTGCAAACGTTGAGCAATTGCTCAGAGATGAAAAGTGCCAGCACTGAAAGCTGTTGCTAGCCAGCACCCTTCCTTGGAAGCGCTTTTGTAGGCGCAGCAACACTGGGGCTTTGCGCTTCTCTAGCCACCAAACGTCACGGTCACTATCTCTCCGTCTCGTAGACACGAGCTGAGAAATTGCAAACGTCGAGCAATTGCTCAGAGAGGAAAAGTGCCAGCACTGAAAGCTGTTGCTAGCCAGCACCCTTCCTTGGAAGCGCTTTTGTAGGCCTAAGAACACTGGGGCTCTGGGCTTCTTTAGCCACCTCATCTTCTGCTCATCCTCTCGCGCACTCTAAAGAGAGCTCAGGTGAGAAATTGCAAACGTCGAGCAATTGCTCAGAGATGAAAAGTGCCAGCACTGAAAGCTGTTGCTAGCCAGCACCCTTCCTTGGAAGCGCTTTTGTAGCCCTTAGAACACTGGGGCTCTGGGCTTCTCTAGCCACCTCATCTTCTGCTCATCCTCTCGCGCACTCTAAAGAGAGCTCAGGTGAGAAATTGCAAACGTCGAGCAATTGCTCAGAGATGAAAAGTGCCAGCACTGAAAGCTCTTGCTAGCCAGCACCCTTCCTTGGAAGCGCTTTCACAGGCGCAGTAACACTGGGGCTTTGCGCTTCTCTACCCACCAAACGTCACTGTCATTCTCTTTCCGTCTCGTAGACACGAGCTGAGAAATTGCAAACGTCGAGCAATTGCTCAGAGATGAAAAGTGCCAGCACTGAAAGCTGTTGCTAGCCAGCACCCTTCCTTGGAAGCGCTTTTGTAGGCCTAAGAACACTGGGGCTCTGGGCTTCTCTAGCCACCTAATCTTCTGCTCATCCTCTCGCGCACTCTAAAGAGAGCTCAGGTGAGAAATTGCAAACGTCGAGCAATTGCTCAGAGATGAAAAGTGCCAGCACTGAAAGCTGTTGCTAGCCAGCACCCTTCCTTGGAAGCGCTTTTGTAGCCCTTAGAACACTGGGGCTCTGGGCTTCTCTAGACACCTAATCTTCTGCTCATCCTCTCGCACACTCTAAAGAGAGCTCAGGTGAGAAATTGCAAACGTCGAGCAATTGCTCAGAGATGAAAAGTGCCAGCACTGAAAGCTGTTGCTAGCCAGCACCCTTCCTTGGAAGCACTTTCACAGGCGCAGTAACACTGGGGCTTTGCGCTTCTCTACCCACCAAACGTCACAGTCCTTCTCTTTCAGTCTCGTAGACACGAGCTGAGAAATTGCAAACGTCGAGCAATTGCTCAGAGATGAAAAGTGCCAGCACTGGAAGCTGTTGCTAGCCAGCACCCTTCCTTGGAAGCGCTTTTGTAGGCCTAAGAACACTGGGGCTCTGGGCTTCTCTAGCCACCTAATCTTCTGCTCATCCTCTCGCGCACTCTAAAGAGAGCTCAGGTGAGAAATTGCAAACGTTGAGCAATTGCTCAGAGATGAAAAGTGCCAGCACTGAAAGCTGTTGCTAGCCAGCACCCTTCCTTGGAAGCGCTTTTGTAGGCCTAAGAACACTGGGGCTCTGGGCTTCTCTAGCCACCTCATCTTCTGCTCATCCTCTCGCGCACTCTGAAGAGAGCTCAGGTGAGAAATTGCAAACGTCGAGCAATTGCTCAGAGATGAAAAGTGCCAGCACTGAAAGCTGTTGCTAGCCAGCACCCTTCCTTGGAAGCGCTTTCACAGGCGCAGTAACACTGGGGCTTTGCGCTTCTCTAGCCACCAAACGTCACGGTCCTTCTCTTTCCGTCTCGTAGACACGAGCTGAGAAATTGCAAACGTCGATCAATTGCTCAGAGAGGAAAAGTGCCAGCACTGGAAGCTGTTGCTAGCCAGCACCCTTCCTTGGAAGCGCTTTTGTAGCCCTTAGAACACTGGGGCTCTGGGCTTCTCTAGCCACCTAATCTTCTGCTCATCCTCTCGCGCACTCTAAAGAGAGCTCAGGTGAGAAATTGCAAACGTTGAGCAATTGCTCAGAGATGAAAAGTGCCAGCACTGAAAGCTGTTGCTAGCCAGCACCCTTCCTTGGAAGCGCTTTTGTAGGCCTAAGAACACTGGGGCTCTGGGCTTCTCTAGCCACCTCATCTTCTGCTCATCCTCTCGCGCACTCTAAAGAGAGCTCAGGTGAGAAATTGCAAACGTCGAGCAATTGCTCAGAGATGAAAAGTGCCAGCACTGAAAGCTGTTGCTAGCCAGCACCCTTCCTTGGAAGCGCTTTCACAGGCGCAGCAACACTGGGGCTTTGCGCTTCTCTAGCCACCAAACGTGACGGTCCTTCTCTTTCCGTCTCGTAGACACGAGCTGAGAAATTGCAAACGTCGAGCAATTGCTCAGAGTTGAAAAGTGCCAGCACTGAAAGCTGTTGCTAGCCAGCACCCTTCCTTGGAAGCGCTTTTGTAGGCCTAAGCACACTGGGGCTCTGGGCTTCTCTAGCCACCTCATCTTCTGCTCATCCTCTCGCGCACTCTAAAGAGAGCTCAGGTGAGAAATTGCAAACGTTGAGCAATTGCTCAGAGATGAAAAGTGCCAGCACTGAAAGCTCTTGCTAGCCAGCACCCTTCCTTGGAAGCGCTTTTGTAGGCCTAAGAACACTGGGGCTCTGGGCTTCTCTAGCCACCTCATCTTCTGCTCATCCTCTCGCGCACTCTAAAGAGAGCTCAGGTGAGAAATTGCAAACGTCGAGCAATTGCTCAGAGATGAAAAGTGCCAGCACTGAAAGCTGTTGCTAGCCAGCACCCTTCCTTGGAAGCGCTTTTGTAGGCCTTAGAACACTGGGGCTCTGGGCTTCTCTAGCCACCTCATCTTCTGCTCATCCTCTCGCGCACTCTGAAGAGAGCTCAGGGGAGAAATTGCAAACGTCGAGCAATTGCTCAGAGATGAAAAGTGCCAGCACTGAAAGCTGTTGCTAGCCAGCACCCTTCCTTGGAAGCGCTTTCACAGGCGCAGTAACACTGGGGCTTTGCACTTCTCTACCTACCAAACGTCACAGTCCTTCTCTTTCCGTCTCGTAGACACGAGCTGAGAAATTGCAAACGTCGAGCAATTGCTCAGAGATGAAAAGTGCCAGCACTGAAAGCTGTTGCTAGCCAGCACCCTTCCTTGGAAGCGCTTTTGTAGCCCTTAGAACACTGGGGCTCTGGGCTTCTCTAGCCACCTCATCTTCTGCTCATCCTCTCGCGCACTCTAAAGAGAGCTCAGGTGAGAAATTGCAAACGTCCAGCAATTGCTCAGAGATGAAACGTGCCAGCACTGAAAGCTGTTGCTAGCCAGCACCCTTCCTTGGAAGCGCTTTCACAGGCGCAGTAACACTGGGGCTTTGCGCTTCTCTACCCACCAAACGTCACAGTCCTTCTCTTTCCGTCTCGTAGACACAAGCTGAGAAATTGCAAACGTCGATCAATTGCTCAGAGACGAAAAGTGCCAGCACTGAAAGCTGTTGCTAGCCAGCCCCCTTCCTTGGAAGCGCTTTCACAGGCGCAGCAACACTGGGGCTTTGCGCTTCTCTACCCACCAAACGTCACGGTCCTTCTCTTTCCGTGTCGTAGACACGAGCTGAGAAATTGCAAACGTCGAGCAATTGCTCAGAGATGAAAAGTGCCAGCACTGGAAGCTGTTGCTAGCCAGCACCCTTCCTTGGAAGCGCTTTCACAGGCGCAGTAACACTGGGGCTTTGCGCTTCTCTACCCACCAAACGTCACAGTCCTTCTCTTTCTGTCTCGTAGACACGAGCTGTGAAATTGCAAACGTCGAGCAATTGCTCAGAGATGAAAAGTGCCAGCACTGGAAGCTGTTGCTAGCCAGCCCCCTTCCTTGGAAGCGCTTTTGTAGGCCTAAGAACACTGGGGCTCTGGGCTTCTCTAGGCACCTAATCTTCTGCTCATCCTCTCGCGCACTCTAAAGAGAGCTCAGGTGAGAAATTGCAAACGTCGAGCAATTGCTCAGAGATGAAAAGTGCCAGCACTGAAAGCTGTTGCTAGCCAGCACCCTTCCTTGGAAGCGCTTTTGTAGGCCTAAGAACACTGGGGCTCTGGGCTTCTCTAGCCACCTCATCTTCTGCTCATCCTCTCGCGCACTCTAAAGAGAGCTCAGGTGAGAAATTGCAAACGTCGAGCAATTGCTCAGAGATGAAAAGTGCCAGCACTGAAAGCTGTTGCTAGCCAGCACCCTTCCTTGGAAGCGCTTTCACAGGCGCAGCAACACTGGGGCTTTGCGCTTCTCTACCCACCAAACGTCACGGTCCTTCTCTTTCCGTCTCGTAGACACGAGCTGAGAAATTGCAAACGTCGAGCAATTGCTCAGAGTTGAAAAGTGCCAGCACTGAAAGCTGTTGCTAGCCAGCACCCTTCCTTGGAAGCGCTTTTGTAGGCCTAAGAACACTGGGGCTCTGGGCTTCTCTAGCCACCTCATCTTCTGCTCATCCTCTCGCGCACTCTGAAGAGAGCTCAGGGGAGAAATTGCAAACGTCGAGCAATTGCTCAGAGATGAAAAGTGCCAGCACTGAAAGCTGTTGCTAGCCAGCACCCTTCCTTGGAAGCGCTTTTGTAGGCCTAAGAACACTGGGGCTCTGGGCTTCTCTACCCACCAAACGTCACGGTCACTATCTCTCCGTCTCGTAGACACGAGCTGAGAAATTGCAAACGTCGAGCAATTGCTCAGAGAGGAAAAGTGCCAGCACTGAAAGCTGTTGCTAGCCAGCACCCTTCCTTGGAAGCGCTTTTGTAGCCCTTAGAACACTGGGGCTCTGGGCTTCTCTAGCCACCTCATCTTCTGCTCATCCTCTCGCGCACTCTAAAGAGAGCTCAGGTGAGAAATTGCAAATGTCGAGCAATTGCTCAGAGATGAAAAGTGCCAGCACTGAAAGCTCTTGCTAGCCAGCACCCTTCCTTGGAAGCGCTTTTGTAGCCCTAAGAACACTGGGGCTCTGGGCTTCTCTAGCCACCTCATCTTCTGCTCATCCTCTCGCGCACTCTAAAGAGAGCTCAGGTGAGAAATTGCAAACGTCGAGCAATTGCTCAGAGATGAAAAGTGCCAGCACTGAAAGCTGTTGCTAGCCAGCACCCTTCCTTGGAAGCGCTTTTGTAGGCCTAAGAACACTGGGGCTCTGGGCTTCTCTAGCCACCTCATCTTCTGCTCATCCTCTCGCGCACTCTGAAGAGAGCTCAGGGGAGAAATTGCAAACGTCGAGCAATTGCTCAGAGATGAAAAGTGCCAGCACTGAAAGCTCTTGCTAGCCAGCACCCTTCCTTGGAAGCGCTTTCACAGGCGCAGTAACACTGGGGCTTTGCACTTCTCTAGCCACCAAACGTCACGGTCATTCTCTTTCCGTCTCGTAGACACGAGCTGAGAAATTGCAAACGTCGAGCAATTGCTCAGAGATGAAAAGTGCCAGCACTGAAAGCTGTTGCTAGCCAGCACCCTTCCTTGGAAGCGCTTTTGTAGGCCTAAGAACACTGGGGCTCTGGGCTTCTCTAGCCACCTAATCTTCTGCTCATCCTCTCGCGCACTCTAAAGAGAGCTCAGGTGAGAAATTGCAAACGTCCAGCAATTGCTCAGAGATGAAACGTGCCAGCACTGAAAGCTCTTGCTAGCCAGCACCCTTCCTTGGAAGCGCTTTCACAGGCGCAGTAACACTGGGGCTTTGCGCTTCTCTACCCACCAAACGTCACAGTCCTTCTCTTTCCGTCTCGTAGACACAAGCTGAGAAATTGCAAACGTCGAGCAATTGCTCAGAGATGAAAAGTGCCAGCACTGAAAGCTGTTGCTAGCCAGCCCCCTTCCTTGGAAGCGCTTTCACAGGCGCAGCAACACTGGGGCTTTGCGCTTCTCTACCCACCAAACGTCACGGTCCTTCTCTTTCCGTCTCGTAGACACGAGCTGAGAAATTGCAAACGTCGAGCAATTGCTCAGAGATGAAAAGTGCCAGCACTGGAAGCTGTTGCTAGCCAGCACCCTTCCTTGGAAGCGCTTTCACAGGCGCAGTAACACTGGGGCTTTGCGCTTCTCTACCCACCAAACGTCACTGTCATTCTCTTTCTGTCTCGTAGACACGAGCTGTGAAATTGCAAACGTCGAGCAATTGCTCAGAGATGAAAAGTGCCAGCACTGGAAGCTGTTGCTAGCCAGCACCCTTCCTTGGAAGCGCTTTTGTAGGCCTAAGAACAGTGGGGCTCTGGGCTTCTTTAGCCACCTCATCTTCTGCTCATCCTCTCGCGCACTCTAAAGAGAGCTCAGGTGAGAAATTGCAAACGTTGAGCAATTGCTCAGAGATGAAAAGTGCCAGCACTGAAAGCTGTTGCTAGCCAGCACCCTTCCTTGGAAGCGCTTTTGTAGCCCTTAGAACACTGGGGCTCTGGGCTTCTCTAGCCACCTCATCTTCTGCTCATCCTCTCGCGCACTCTAAAGAGAGCTCAGGTGAGAAATTGCAAACGTCGAGCAATTGCTCAGAGATGAAAAGTGCCAGCACTGAAAGCTGTTGCTAGCCAGCACCCTTCCTTGGAAGCGCTTTCACAGGCGCAGTAACACTGGGGCTTTGCGCTTCTCTAGCCACCAAACGTCACAGTCCTTCTCTTTCAGTCTCGTAGACACGAGCTGAGAAATTGCAAACGTCGAGCAATTGCTCAGAGATGAAAAGTGCCAGCACTGGAAGCTGTTGCTAGCCAGCACCCTTCCTTGGAAGCGCTTTTGTAGCCCTTAGAACACTGGGGCTCTGGGCTTCTCTAGCCACCTCATCTTCTGCTCATCCTCTCGCGCACTCTAAAGAGAGCTCAGGTGAGAAATTGCAAACGTTGAGCAATTGCTCAGAGATGAAAAGTGCCAGCACTGAAAGCTGTTGCTAGCCAGCACCCTTCCTTGGAAGCGCTTTTGTAGGCCTAAGAACACCGGGGCTCTGGGCTTCTCTAGCCACCTCATCTTCTGCTCATCCTCTCGTGCACTCTGAAGAGAGCTCAGGTGAGAAATTGAAAACGTCGAGCAATTGCTCAGAGATGAAAAGTGCCACCACTGAAAGCTCTTGCTAGCCAGCACCCTTCCTTGGAAGCGCTTTCACAGGCGCAGTAACACTGGGGCTTTGCGCTTCTCTACCCACCAAACGTCACAGTCCTTCTCTTTCCGTCTCGTAGACACGAGCTGAGAAATTGCAAACGTCGAGCAATTGCTCAGAGATGAAAAGTGCCAGCACTGAAAGCTCTTGCTAGCCAGCACCCTTCCTTGGAAGCGCTTTTGTAGGCCTAAGAACACTGGGGCTCTGGGCTTCTTTAGCCACCTCATCTTCTGCTCATCCTCTCGCGCACTCTAAAGAGAGCTCAGGTGAGAAATTGCAAACGTTGAGCAATTGCTCAGAGATGAAAAGTGCCAGCACTGAAAGCTGTTGCTAACCAGCACCCTTCCTTGGAAGCGCTTTTGTAGCCCTTAGAACACTGGGGCTCTGGGCTTCTCTAGCCACCTCATCTTCTGCTCATCCTCTCGCGCACTCTAAAGAGAGCTCAGGTGAGAAATTGCAAACGTCCAGCAATTGCTCAGAGATGAAAAGTGCCAGCACTGAAAGCTGTTGCTAGCCAGCACCCTTCCTTGGAAGCGCTTTCACAGGCGCAGTAACACTGGGGCTTTGCGCTTCTCTAGCCACCAAACGTCACTGTCATTCTCTTTCCGTCTCGTAGACACGAGCTGAGAAATTGCAAACGTCGAGCAATTGCTCAGAGATGAAAAGTGCCAGCACTGAAAGCTGTTGCTAGCCAGCACCCTTCCTTGGAAGCGCTTTTGTAGGCCTAAGAACACTGGGGCTCTGGGCTTCTCTAGCCACCTCATCTTCTGCTCATCCTCTCGCGCACTCTAAAGAGAGCTCAGGGGAGAAATTGCAAACGTTGAGCAATTGCTCAGAGATGAAAAGTGCCAGCACTGAAAGCTGTTGCTAGCCAGCACCCTTCCTTGGAAGCGCTTTTGTAGCCCTTAGAACACTGGGGCTCTGGGCTTCTCTAGCCACCTAATCTTCTGCTCATCCTCTCGCGCACTCTAAAGAGAGCTCAGGTGAGAAATTGCAGACGTCGAACAATTGCTCAGAGATGAAAAGTGCCAGCACTGAAAGCTGTTGCTAGCCAGCACCCTTCCTTGGAAGCGCTTTTGTAGGCCTAAGAACACTGGGGCTCTGGGCTTCTCTAGCCACCTCATCTTCTGCTCATCCTCTCGCGCACTCTAAAGAGAGCTCAGGTGAGAAATTGCAAACGTCGAGCAATTGCTCAAAGATGAAAAGTGCCAGCACTGAAAGCTCTTGCTAGCCAGCACCCTTCCTTGGAAGCGCTTTCACAGGCGCAGCAACACTGGGGCTTTGCGCTTCTCTAGCCACCAAACGTCAGGGTCACTATCTCTCCATCTCGTAGACATGAGCTGAGAAATTGCAAACGTCGAGCAATTGCTCAGAGAGGAAAAGTGCCAGCACTGAAAGCTGTTGCTAGCCAGCACCCTTCCTTGGAAGCGCTTTTGTAGGCCTAAGAACACTGGGGCTCTGGGCTTCTCTAGCCACCTCATCTTCTGCTCATCCTCTCGCGCACTCTGAAGAGAGCTCAGGTGAGAAATTGCAAACGTCGAGCAATTGCTCAGAGATGAAAAGTGCCAGCACTGAAAGCTGTTGCTAGCCAGCACCCTTCCTTGGAAGCGCTTTCACAGGCGCAGCAACACTGGGGCTTTGCGCTTCTCTAGCCACCAAACGTCACGGTCACTATCTCTCCGTCTCGTAGACACGAGCTGAGAAATTGCAAACGTCGAGCAATTGCTCAGAGATGAAAAGTGCCAGCACTGAAAGCTCTTGCTAGCCAGCACCCTTCCTTGGAAGCGCTTTTGTAGGCCTAAGAACAGTGGGGCTCTGGGCTTCTCTAGCCACCTCATCTTCTGCTCATCCTCTCGCGCACTCTAAAGAGAGCTCAGGGGAGAAATTGCAAACGTCGAGCAATTGCTCAGAGATGAAAAGTGCCAGCACTGAAAGCTGTTGCTAGCCAGCACCCTTCCTTGGAAGCGCTTTTGTAGGCCTAAGAACACTGGGGCTCTGGGCTTCTCTAGCCACCTCATCTTCTGCTCATCCTCTCGCGCACTCTGAAGAGAGCTCAGGTGAGAAATTGCAAACGTCGATCAATTGCTCAGAGATGAAAAGTGCCAGCACTGAAAGCTGTTGCTAGCCAGCACCCTTCCTTGGAAGCGCTTTTGTAGGCCTAAGAACACTGGGGCTCTGGGCTTCTCTACCCACCAAACGTCACGGTCACTATCTCTCCGTCTCGTAGACACGAGCTGAGAAATTGCAAACGTCGAGCAATTGCTCAGAGAGGAAAAGTGCCAGCACTGAAAGCTGTTGCTAGCCAGCCTCCTTCCTTGGAAGCGCTTTTGTAGCCCTTAGAACACTGGGGCTCTGGGCTTCTCTAGCCACCTCATCTTCTGCTCATCCTCTCGCGCACTCTAAAGAGAGCTCAGGAGAGAAATTGCAAACGTTGAGCAATTGCTCAGAGATGAAAAGTGCCAGCACTGAAAGCTCTTGCTAGCCAGCACCCTTCCTTGGAAGCGCTTTTGTAGCCCTTAGAACACTGGGGCTCTGGGCTTCTCTAGCCACCTCATCTTCTGCTCATCCTCTCGCGCACTCTAAAGAGAGCTCAGGTGAGAAATTGCAAACGTCGAGCAATTGCTCAGAGATGAAAAGTGCCAGCACTGAAAGCTGTTGCTAGCCAGCACCCTTCCTTGGAAGCGCTTTTGTAGGCCTAAGAACACTGGGGCTCTGGGCTTCTCTAGCCACCTCATCTTCTGCTCATCCTCTCGCGCACTCTGAAGAGAGCTCAGGGGAGAAATTGCAAACGTCGAGCAATTGCTCAGAGATGAAAAGTGCCAGCACTGAAAGCTCTTGCTAGCCAGCACCCTTCCTTGGAAGCGCTTTCACAGGCGCAGTAACACTGGGGCTTTGCACTTCTCTACCCACCAAACGTCACGGTCCTTCTCTTTCCGTCTTGTAGACACGAGCTGAGAAATTGCAAACGTCGAGCAATTGCTCAGAGATGAAAAGTGCCAGCACTGAAAGCTGTTGCTAGCCAGCACCCTTCCTTGGAAGCGCTTTTGTAGGCCTAAGAACACTGGGGCTCTGGGCTTCTCTAGCCACCTCATCTTCTGCTCATCCTCTCGCGCAGTCTAAAGAGAGCTCAGGTGAGAAATTGCAAACGTCCAGCAATTGCTCAGAGATGAAACATGCCAGCACTGAAAGCTGTTGCTAGCCAGCACCCTTCCTTGGAAGCGCTTTCACAGGCGCAGCAACACTGGGGCTTTGCGCTTCTCTACCCACCAAACGTCACGGTCCTTCTCTTTCCGTCTCGTAGACACGAGCTGAGAAATTGCAAACGTCGAGCAATTGCTCAGAGATGAAAAGTGCCAGCACTGAAAGCTGTTGCTAGCCAGCACCCTTCCTTGGAAGCGCTTTTGTAGGCCTAAGCACACTGGGGCTCTGGGCTTCTCTAGCCACCTAATCTTCTGCTCATCCTCTCGCGCACTCTGAAGAGAGCTCAGGGGAGAAATTGCAAAAGTTGAGCAATTGCTCAGAGATGAAAAGTGCCAGCACTGAAAGCTGTTGCTAGCCAGCACCCTTCCTTGGAAGCGCTTTCACAGGCGCAGCAACACTGGGGCTTTGCGCTTCTCTACCCACCAAACGTCACGGTCACTATCTCTCCGTCACGTAGACACGAGCTGAGAAATTGCAAACGTCGAGCAATTGCTCAGAGAGGAAAAGTGCCAGCACTGAAAGCTCTTGCTAGCCAGCACCCTTCCTTGGAAGCGCTTTTGTAGGCCTAAGAACACTGGGGCTCTGGGCTTCTTTAGCCACCTCATCTTCTGCTCATCCTCTCGCGCACTCTAAAGAGAGCTCAGGTGAGAAATTGCAAACGTCGAGCAATTGCTCAGAGATGAAAAGTGCCAGCACTGAAAGCTGTTGCTAGCCAGCACCCTTCCTTGGAAGCGCTTTTGTAGCCCTTAGAACACTGGGGCTCTGGGCTTCTCTAGCCACCTCATCTTCTGCTCATCCTCTCGCGCACTCTAAAGAGAGCTCAGGTGAGAAATTGCAAACGTCGAGCAATTGCTCAGAGATGAAAAGTGCCAGCACTGAAAGCTGTTGCTAGCCAGCACCCTTCCTTGGAAGCGCTTTCACAGGCGCAGTAACACTGGGGCTTTGCGCTTCTCTACCCACCAAACGTCACAGTCCTTCTCTTTCCGTCTCGTAGACACGAGCTGAGAAATTGCAAACGTCGAGCAATTGCTCAGAGATGAAAAGTGCCAGCACTGAAAGCTGTTGCTAGCCAGCACCCTTCCTTGGAAGCGCTTTTGTAGCCCTTAGAACACTGGGGCTCTGGGCTTCTCTAGCCACCTAATCTTCTGCTCATCATCTCGCGCACTCTAAAGAGAGCTCAGGTGAGAAATTGCAAACGTTGAGCAATTGCTCAGAGATGAAAAGTGCCAGCACTGAAAGCTGTTGCTAGCCAGCACCCTTCCTTGGAAGCGCTTTTGTAGGCCTAAGAACACCGGGGCTCTGGGCTTCTCTAGCCACCTCATCTTCTGCTCATCCTCTCGCGCACTCTAAAGAGAGCTCAGGTGAGAAATTGCAAACGTCGAGCAATTGCTCAGAGATGAAAAGTGCCAGCACTGAAAGCTGTTGCTAGCCAGCACCCTTCCTTGGAAGCGCTTTCACAGGCGCAGTAACACTGGGGCTTTGCGCTTCTCTACCCACCAAACGTCACTGTCATTCTCTTTCCGTCTCGTAGACACGAGCTGAGAAATTGCAAACGTCGAGCAATTGCTCAGAGATGAAAAGTGCCAGCACTGAAAGCTGTTGCTAGCCAGCACCCTTCCTTGGAAGCGCTTTTGTAGGCCTAAGCACACTGGGGCTCTGGGCTTCTCTAGCCACCTCATCTTCTGCTCATCCTCTCGCGCACTCTGAAGAGAGCTCACGTGAGAAATTGAAAACGTCGAGCAATTGCTCAGAGATGAAAAGTGCCAGCACTGAAAGCTGTTGCTAGCCAGCACCCTTCCTTGGAAGTGCTTTCACAGGCGCAGTAACACTGGGGCTTTGCGTTTCTCTACCCACCAAACGTCACAGTCCTTCTCCTTCCGTCTCGTAGACACGAGCTGAGAAATTGCAAACGTCGAGCAATTGCTCAGAGATGAAAAGTGCCAGCACTGAAAGCTGTTGCTAGCCAGCACCCTTCCTTGGAAGCGCTTTTGTAGGCCTAAGCACACTGGGGCTCTGGGCTTCTCTAGCCACCTCATCTTCTGCTCATCCTCTCGCGCACACTGAAGAGAGCTCAGGGGAGAAATTGCAAACGTCGAGCAATTGCTCAGAGATGAAAAGTGCCAGCACTGAAAGCTGTTGCTAGCCAGCACCCTTCCTTGGAAGCGCTTTCACAGGCGCAGCAACACTGGGGCTTTGCGCTTCTCTACCCACCAAACGTCACGGTCACTATCTCTCCGTCTCGTAGACACGAGCTGAGAAATTGCAAACGTCGAGCAATTGCTCAGAGATGAAAAGTGCCAGCACTGAAAGCTGTTGCTAGCCAGCACCCTTCCTTGGAAGCGCTTTTGTAGGCCTAAGAACACTGGGGCTCTGGGCTTCTTTAGCCACCTCATCTTCTGCTCATCCTCTCGCACACTCTAAAGAGAGCTCAGGTGAGAAATTGCAAACGTTGAGCAATTGCTCAGAGATGAAAAGTGCCAGCACTGAAAGCTGTTGCTAGCCAGCACCCTTCCTTGGAAGCGCTTTTGTAGGCCTAAGAACACTGGGGCTCTGGGCTTCTCTAGCCACCTCATCTTCTGCTCATCCTCTCGCGCACTCTAAAGAGAGCTCAGGTGAGAAATTGCAAACGTCGAGCAATTGCTCAGAGATGAAAAGTGCCAGCACTGAAAGCTGTTGCTAGCCAGCACCCTTCCTTGGAAGCGCTTTCACAGGCGCAGTAACACTGGGGCTTTGCGCTTCTCTAGCCACCAAACGTCACTGTCATTCTCTTTCCGTCTCGTAGACACGAGCTGAGAAATTGCAAACGTCGAGCAATTGCTCAGAGATGAAAAGTGCCAGGACTGAAAGCTGTTGCTAGCCAGCACCCTTCCTTGGAAGCGCTTTTGTAGCCCTAAGCACACTGGGGCTCTGGGCTTCTCTAGCCACCTCATCTTCTGCTCATCCTCTCGCGCACTCTAAAGAGAGCTCAGGTGAGAAATTGCAAACGTCCAGCAATTGCTCAGAGATGAAAAGTGCCAGCACTGAAAGCTGTTGCTAGCCAGCACCCTTCCTTGGAAGCGCTTTTGTAGGCCTAAGAACACTGGGGCTCTGGGCTTCTCTAGCCACCTCATCTTCTGCTCATCCTCTTGCACACTCTAAAGAGAGCTCAGGGGAGAAATTGCAAACGTCGAGCAATTGCTCAGAGATGAAAAGTGCCAGCACTGAAAGCTGTTGCTAGCCAGCACCCTTCCTTGGAAGCGCTTTCACAGGCGCAGTAACACTGGGGCTTTGCGCTTCTCTACCCACCAAACGTCACAGTCCTTCTCTTTCCGTCTCGTAGACACGAGCTGAGAAATTGCAAACGTCGAGCAATTGCTCAGAGATGAAAAGTGCCAGCACTGAAAGCTGTTGCTAGCCAGCACCCTTCCTTGGAAGCGCTTTTGTAGCCCTTAGAACACTGGGGCTCTGGGCTTCTCTAGCCACCTAATCTTCTGCTCATCCTCTCGCGCACTCTAAAGAGAGCTCAGGTGAGAAATTGCAAAGGTCGAGCAATTGCTCAGAGATGAAAAGTGCCAGCACTGAAAGCTGTTGCTAGCCAGCACCCTTCCTTGGAAGCGCTTTTGTAGGCCTAAGAACACTGGGGCTCTGGGCTTCTCTAGCCACCTCATCTTCTGCTCATCCTCTCGCGCACTCTAAAGAGAGCTCAGGTGAGAAATTGCAAACGTCGAGCAATTGCTCAGAGAGGAAAAGTGCCAGCACTGAAAGCTGTTGCTAGCCAGCACCCTTCCTTGGAAGCGCTTTCACAGGCGCAGTAACACTGGGGCTTTGTGCTTCTCTACCCACCAAACGTCACGGTCCTTCTCTTTCCGTCTCGTAGACACGAGCTGAGAAATTGCAAACGTCGATCAATTGCTCAGAGATGAAAAGTGCCAGCACTGAAAGCTGTTGCTAGCCAGCACCCTTCCTTGGAAGCGCTTTTGTAGGCCTAAGAACACTGGGGCTCTGGGCTTCTCTAGCCACCTCATCTTCTGCTCATCCTCTCGCGCACTCTGAAGAGAGCTCAGGTGAGAAATTGCAAACGTCGAGCAATTGCTCAGAGATGAAAAGTGCCAGCACTGAAAGCTGTTGCTAGCCAGCACCCTTCCTTGGAAGCGCTTTCACAGGCGCAGCAACACTGGGGCTTTGCGCTTCTCTACCCACCAAACGTCACGGTCACTATCTCTCCGTCTCGTAGACACGAGCTGAGAAATTGCAAACGTCGAGCAATTGCTCAGAGATGAAAAGTGCCAGCACTGAAAGCTGTTGCTAGCCAGCACCCTTCCTTGGAAGCGCTTTTGTAGGCCTAAGAACACTGGGGCTCTGGGCTTCTCTAGCCACCTCATCTTCTGCTCATCCTCTCGCGCACTCTGAAGAGAGCTCAGGTGAGAAATTGCAAACGTCGAGCAATTGCTCAGAGATGAAAAGTGCCAGCACTGAAAGCTGTTGCTAGCCAGCACCCTTCCTTGGAAGCGCTTTTGTAGCCCTTAGAACACTGGGGCTCAGGGCTTCTCTAGCCACCTCATCTTCTGCTCATCCTCTCGCGCAGTCTAAAGAGAGCTCAGGTGAGAAATTGCAAACGTCGAGCAATTGCTCAGAGATGAAAAGTGCCAGCACTGAAAGCTGTTGCTAGCCAGCACCCTTCCTTGGAAGCGCTTTCACAGGCGCAGTAACACTGGGGCTTTGCGCTTCTCTACCCACCAAACGTCACGGTCCTTCTCTTTCCGTCTCGTAGACACGAGCTGAGAAATTGCAAACGTCGAGCAATTGCTCAGAGATGAAAAGTGCCAGCACTGAAAGCTGTTGCTAGCCAGCACCCTTCCTTGGAAGCGCTTTTGTAGCCCTAAGCACACTGGGGCTCTGGGCTTCTCTAGCCACCTAATCTTCTGCTCATCCTCTCGCGCACTCTGAAGAGAGCTCAGGTGAGAAATTGCAAACGTCGAGCAATTGCTCAGAGAGGAAAAGTGCCAGCACTGAAAGCTGTTGCTAGCCAGCACCCTTCCTTGGAAGCGCTTTCACAGGCGCAGTAACACTGGGGCTTTGCGCTTCTCTACCCACCAAACGTCACGGTCCTTCTCTTTCCGTCTCGTAGACACGAGCTGAGAAATTGCAAACGTCGAGCAATTGCTCAGAGATGAAAAGTGCCAGCACTGAAAGCTGTTGCTAGCCAGCACCCTTCCTTGGAAGCGCTTTTGTAGGCCTAAGAACACTGGGGCTCTGGGCTTCTCTAGCCACCTCATCTTCTGCTCATCCTCTCGCGCACTCTAAAGAGAGCTCAGGTGAGAAATTGCAAACGTCGAGCAATTGCTCAGAGATGAAAAGTGCCAGCACTGAAAGCTGTTGCTAGCCAGCACCCTTCCTTGGAAGCGCTTTCACAGGCGCAGCAACACTGGGGCTTTGCGCTTCTCTACCCACCAAACGTCACTGTCATTCTCTTTCCGTCTCGTAGACACGAGCTGAGAAATTGCAAACGTCGAGCAATTGCTCAGAGATGAAAAGTGCCAGCACTGAAAGCTGTTGCTAGCCAGCACCCTTCCTTGGAAGCGCTTTTGTAGGCCTAAGCACACTGGGGCTCTGGGCTTCTCTAGCCACCTCATCTTCTGCTCATCCTCTCGCGCACTCTGAAGAGAGCTCAGGTGAGAAATTGCAAACGTCGAGCAATTGCTCAGAGATGAAAAGTGCCAGCACTGAAAGCTGTTGCTAGCCAGCACCCTTCCTTGGAAGCGCTTTTGTAGGCGCAGCAACACTGGGGCTTTGCGCTTCTCTAGCCACCAAACGTCACGGTCACTATCTCTCCGTCTCGTAGACACGAGCTGAGAAATTGCAAACGTCGAGCAATTGCTCAGAGATGAAAAGTGCCAGCACTGGAAGCTGTTGCTAGCCAGCACCCTTCCTTGGAAGCGCTTTTGTAGGCCTAAGAACACTGGGGCTCTGTGCTTCTTTAGCCACCTCATCTTCTGCTCATCCTCTCGCGCACTCTAAAGAGAGCTCAGGTGAGAAATTGCAAACGTTGAGCAATTGCTCAGAGATGAAAAGTGCCAGCACTGAAAGCTGTTGCTAGCCAGCACCCTTCCTTGGAAGCGCTTTTGTAGGCCTAAGAACACTGGGGCTCTGGGCTTCTCTAGCCACCTCATCTTCTGCTCATCCTCTCGAACACTCTAAAGAGAGCTCAGGTGAGAAATTGCAAACGTCGAGCAATTGCTCAGAGATGAAAAGTGCCAGCACTGAAAGCTGTTGCTAGCCAGCACCCTTCCTTGGAAGCGTTTTCACAGGCGCAGTAACACTGGGGCTTTGCGCTTCTCTAGCCACCAAACGTCACGGTCCTTCTCTTTCCGTCTCGTAGACACGAGCTGAGAAATTGCAAACGTCGAGCAATTGCTCAGAGATGAAAAGTGCCAGCACTGAAAGCTGTTGCTAGCCAGCACCCTTCCTTGGAAGCGCTTTTGTAGCCCTTAGAACACTGGGGCTCTGGGCTTCTCTAGCCACCTCATCTTCTGCTCATCCTCTCGCGCACTCTGAAGAGAGCTCAGGTGAGAAATTGCAAAGGTCGAGCAATTGCTCAGAGATGAAAAGTGCCAGCACTGAAAGCTGTTGCTAGCCAGCACCCTTCCTTGGAAGCGCTTTTGTAGGCCTAAGAAGACTGGGGCTCTGGGCTTCTCTAGCCACCTCATCTTCTGCTCATCCTCTCGCGCACTCTAAAGAGAGCTCAGGTGAGAAATTGCAAACGTCGAGCAATTGCTCAGAGATGAAAAGTGCCAGCACTGAAAGCTGTTGCTAGCCAGCACCCTTCCTTGTAAGCGTTTTCACAGGCGCAGTAACACTGGGGCTTTGCGCTTCTCTAGCCACCAAACGTCACTGTCATTCTCTTTCCGTCTCGTAGACACGAGCTGAGAAATTGCAAACGTTGAGCAATTGCTCAGAGATGAAAAGTGCCAGCACTGAAAGCTGTTGCTAGCCAGCACCCTTCCTTGGAAGCGCTTTTGTAGGCCTAAGCACACTGGGGCTCTGTGCTTCTCTAGCCACCTCATCTTCTGCTCATCCTCTCGCGCACTCTAAAGAGAGCTCAGGTGAGAAATTGCAAACGTCGAGCAATTGCTCAGAGATGAAAAGTGCCAGCCCTGAAAGCTGTTGCTAGCCAGTACCCTTCCTTGGAAGCGCTTTCACAGGCGCAGCAACACTGGGGCTTTGCGCTTCTCTACCCACCAAACGTCACTGTCATTCTCTTTCCGTCTCGTAGACACGAGCTGAGAAATTGCAAACGTCGAGCAATTGCTCAGAGATGAAAAGTGCCAGCACTGAAAGCTGTTGCTAGCCAGCACCCTTCCTTGGAAGCGCTTTTGTAGGCCTAAGCACACTGGGGCTCTGGGCTTCTCTAGCCACCTCATCTTCTGCTCATCCTCTCGCGCACTCTAAAGAGAGCTCAGGTGAGAAATTGCAAACGTCGAGCAATTGCTCAGAGAGGAAAAGTGCCAGCACTGAAAGCTGTTGCTAGCCAGCACCCTTCCTTGGAAGCGCTTTTGTAGGCCTAAGAACACTGGGGCTCTGGGCTTCTCTAGCCACCTCATCTTCTGCTCATCCTCTCGTGCACTCTAAAGAGAACTCAGGTGAGAAATTGCAAACGTCCAGCAATTGCTCAGAGATGAAAAGTGCCAGCACTGAAAGCTCTTGCTAGCCAGCACCCTTCCTTGGAAGCGCTTTTGTAGGCCTAAGAACACTGGGGCTCTGGGCTTCTCTAGCCACCTCATCTTCTGCTCATCCTCTCGCGCACTCTAAAGAGAGCTCAGGTGAGAAATTGCAAACGTCGATCAATTGCTCAGAGATGAAAAGTGCCAGCACTGAAAGCTGTTGCTAGCCAGCACCCTTCCTTGGAAGCGCTTTTGTAGGCCTAAGAACACTGGGGCTCTGGGCTTCTCTAGCCACCTCATCTTCTGCTCATCCTCTCGCGCACTCTAAAGAGAGCTCAGGGGAGAAATTGCAAACGTCGAGCAATTGCTCAGAGATGAAAAGTGCCAGCACTGAAAGCTCTTGCTAGCCAGCACCCTTCCTTGGAAGCGCTTTCACAGGCGCTGTAACACTGGGGCTTTGCGCTTCTCTACCCACCAAACGTCACGGTCACTATCTCTCCGTCTCGTAGACACGAGCTGAGAAATTGCAAACGTCGATCAATTGCTCAGAGATGAAAAGTGCCAGCACTGAAAGCTGTTGCTAGCCAGCACCCTTCCTTGGAAGCGCTTTTGTAGCCCTAAGCACACTGGGGCTCTGGGCTTCTCTAGCCACCTCATCTGCTCATCCTCTCGCGCACTCTGAAGAGAGCTCAGGTGAGAAATTGCAAACGTCGAGCAATTGCTCAGAGATGAAAAGTGCCAGCACTGAAAGCTGTTGCTAGCCAGCACCCTTCCTTGGAAGCGCTTTTGTAGGCCTAAGAACACTGGGGCTCTGGGCTTCTCTAGCCACCTCATCTTCTGCTCATCCTCTCGCGCACGCTAAAGAGAGCTCAGGTGAGAAATTGCAAACGTCGAGCAATTGCTCAGAGATGAAAAGTGCCAGCACTGAAAGCTGTTGCTAGCCAGCACCCTTCCTTGGAAGCGCTTTCACAGGCGCAGTAACACTGGGGCTTTGCGCTTCTCTACCCACCAAACGTCACGGTCATTCTCTTTCCGTCTCGTAGACACGAGCTGAGATATTGCAAACGTCGATCAATTGCTCAGAGATGAAAAGTGCCAGCACTGAAAGCTCTTGCTAGCCAGCACCCTTCCTTGGAAGCGCTTTTGTAGGCCTAAGAACACTGGGGCTCTGGGCTTCTTTAGCCACCTCATCTTCTGCTCATCCTCTCGCGCACTCTAAAGAGAGCTCAGGGGAGAAATTGCAAACGTCGAGCAATTGCTCAGAGATGAACAGTGCCAGCACTGAAAGCTGTTGCTAGCCAGCACCCTTCCTTGGAAGCGCTTTTGTAGCCCTTAGAACACTGGGGCTCTGGGCTTCTCTAGCCACCTAATCTTCTGCTCATCCTCTCGCGCACTCTAAAGAGAGCTCAGGTGAGAAATTGCAAACGTCGAGCAATTGCTCAGAGATGAAAAGTGCCAGCACTGAAAGCTGTTGCTAGCCAGCACCCTTCCTTGGAAGCGCTTTTGTAGGCCTAAGCACACTGGGGCTCTGGGCTTCTCTAGCCACCTCATCTTCTGCTCATCCTCTCGCGCACTCTAAAGAGAGCTCAGGTGAGAAATTGCAAACGTCGAGCAATTGCTCAGAGATGAAAAGTGCCAGCCCTGAAAGCTGTTGCTAGCCAGTACCCTTCCTTGGAAGCGCTTTCACAAGCGCAGCAACACTGGGGCTTTGCGCTTCTCTACCCACCAAACGTCACTGTCATTCTCTTTCCGTCTCGTAGACACGAGCTGAGAAATTGCAAACGTCGAGCAATTGCTCAGAGATGAAAAGTGCCAGCACTGAAAGCTGTTGCTAGCCAGCACCCTTCCTTGGAAGCGCTTTTGTAGGCCTAAGCACACTGGGGCTCTGGGCTTCTCTAGCCACCTCATCTTCTGCTCATCCTCTCGCGCACTCTAAAGAGAGCTCAGGGGAGAAATTGCAAACGTCCAGCAATTGCTCAGAGATGAAAAGTGCCAGCACTGAAAGCTGTTGCTAGCCAGCACCCTTCCTTGGAAGCGCTTTCACAGGCGCAGCAACACTGGGGCTTTGCGCTTCTCTAGCCACCAAACGTCACGGTCACTATCTCTCCGTCTCGTAGACACGAGCTGAGAAATTGCAAACGTCGAGCAATTGCTCAGAGATGAAAAGTGCCAGCACTGAAAGCTCTTGCTAGCCAGCACCCTTCCTTGGAAGCGCTTTTGTAGGCCTAAGAACACTGGGGCTCTGGGCTTCTCTAGCCACCTCATCTTCTGCTCATCCTCTCGCGCACTCTAAAGAGAGCTCAGGTGAGAAATTGCAAACGTCGAGCAATTGCTCAGAGAGGAAAAGTGCCAGCACTGAAAGCTGTTGCTAGCCAGCACCCTTCCTTGGAAGCGCTTTTGTAGGCCTAAGAACACTGGGGCTCTGGGCTTCTCTAGCCACCTCATCTTCTGCTCATCCTCTCGCGCACTCTAAAGAGAGCTCAGGTGAGAAATTGCAAACGTCCAGCAATTGCTCAGAGATGAAAAGTGCCAGCACTGAAAGCTCTTGCTAGCCAGCACCCTTCCTTGGAAGCGCTTTCACAGGCGCAGCAACACTGGGGCTTTGCGCTTCTCTACCCACCAAACGTCACGGTCCTTCTCTTTCCGTCTCGTAGACACGAGCTGAGAAATTGCAAACGTCGAGCAATTGCTCAGAGAGGAAAAGTGCCAGCACTGAAAGCTGTTGCTAGCCAGCACCCTTCCTTGGAAGCGCTTTTGTAGGCCTAAGAACACTGGGGCTCTGGGCTTCTCTAGCCACCTAATCTTCTGCTCATCCTCTCGCGCACGCTAAAGAGAGCTCAGGTGAGAAATTGCAAACGTCGAGCAATTGCTCAGAGATGAAAAGTGCCAGCACTGAAAGCTCTTGCTAGCCAGCACCCTTCCTTGGAAGCGCTTTTGTAGGCCTAAGAACACTGGGGCTCTGGGCTTCTCTAGCCACCTCATCTTCTGCTCATCCTCTCGCGCACTCTAAAGAGAGCTCAGGTGAGAAATTGCAAACGTCGAGCAATTGCTCAGAGAGGAAAAGTGCCAGCACTGAAAGCTGTTGCTAGCCAGCACCCTTCCTTGGAAGCGCTTTCACAGGCGCAGTAACACTGGGGCTTTGTGCTTCTCTACCCACCAAACGTCACGGTCCTTCTCTTTCCGTCTCGTAGACACGAGCTGAGAAATTGCAAACGTCGAGCAATTGCTCAGAGATGAAAAGTGCCAGCACTGAAAGCTGTTGCTAGCCAGCACCCTTCCTTGGAAGCGCTTTTGTAGGCCTAAGAACACTGGGGCTCTGGGCTTCTCTAGCCACCTCATCTTCTGCTCATCCTCTCGCGCACTCTGAAGAGAGCTCAGGTGAGAAATTGCAAACGTCGAGCAATTGCTCAGAGATGAAAAGTGCCAGCACTGAAAGCTGTTGCTAGCCAGCACCCTTCCTTGGAAGCGCTTTCACAGGCGCAGCAACACTGGGGCTTTGCGCTTCTCTACCCACCAAACGTCACGGTCACTATCTCTCCGTCTCGTAGACACGAGCTGAGAAATTGCAAACGTCGAGCAATTGCTCAGAGATGAAAAGTGCCAGCACTGAAAGCTGTTGCTAGCCAGCACCCTTCCTTGGAAGCGCTTTTGTAGGCCTAAGAACACTGGGGCTCTGGGATTCTCTAGCCACCTCATCTTCTGCTCATCCTCTCGCGCACTCTGAAGAGAGCTCAGGTGAGAAATTGCAAACGTCGAGCAATTGCTCAGAGATGAAAAGTGCCAGCACTGAAAGCTGTTGCTAGCCAGCACCCTTCCTTGGAAGCGCTTTTGTAGCCCTTAGAACACTGGGGCTCAGGGCTTCTCTAGCCACCTCATCTTCTGCTCATCCTCTCGCGCACTCTAAAGAGAGCTCAGGTGAGAAATTGCAAACGTCGAGCAATTGCTCAGAGATGAAAAGTGCCAGCACTGAAAGCTGTTGCTAGCCAGCACCCTTCCTTGGAAGCGCTTTCACAGGCGCAGTAACACTGGGGCTTTGCGCTTCTCTACCCACCAAACGTCACAGTCCTTCTCCTTCCGTCTCCTAGACACGAGCTGAGAAATTGCAAACGTCCAGCAATTGCTCAGAGATGAAAAGTGCCAGCACTGAAAGCTGTTGCTAGCCAGCACCCTTCCTTGGAAGCGCTTTTGTAGCCCTAAGCACACTGGGGCTCTGGGCTTCTCTAGCCACCTAATCTTCTGCTCATCCTCTCGCGCACTCTGAAGAGAGCTCAGGTGAGAAATTGCAAACGTCGAGCAATTGCTCAGAGAGGAAAAGTGCCAGCACTGAAAGCTGTTGCTAGCCAGCACCCTTCCTTGGAAGCGCTTTTGTAGGCCTAAGAACACTGGGGCTCTGGGCTTCTCTAGACACCTAATCTTCTGCTCATCCTCTCGCACACTCTAAAGAGAGCTCAGGTGAGAAATTGCAAACGTCGAGCAATTGCTCAGAGATGAAAAGTGCCAGCACTGAAAGCTGTTGCTAGCCAGCACCCTTCCTTGGAAGCGCTTTCACAGGCGCAGTAACACTGGGGCTTTGCGCTTCTCTACCCACCAAACGTCACGGTCCTTCTCTTTCCGTCTCGTAGACACGAGCTGAGAAATTGCAAACGTCGAGCAATTGCTCAGAGATGAAAAGTGCCAGCACTGAAAGCTGTTGCTAGCCAGCACCCTTCCTTGGAAGCGCTTTTGTAGGCCTAAGAACACTGGGGCTCTGGGCTTCTCTAGCCACCTCATCTTCTGCTCATCCTCTCGCGCACTCTAAAGAGAGCTCAGGTGAGAAATTGCAAACGTCGAGCAATTGCTCAGAGATGAAAAGTGCCAGCACTGAAAGCTGTTGCTAGCCAGCACCCTTCCTTGGAAGCGCTTTCACAGGCGCAGCAACACTGGGGCTTTGCGCTTCTCTACCCACCAAACGTCACTGTCATTCTCTTTCCGTCTCGTAGACACGAGCTGAGAAATTGCAAACGTCGAGCAATTGCTCAGAGATGAAAAGTGCCAGCACTGAAAGCTGTTGCTAGCCAGCACCCTTCCTTGGAAGCGCTTTTGTAGGCCTAAGCACACTGGGGCTCTGGGCTTCTCTAGCCACCTCATCTTCTGCTCATCCTCTCGCGCACTCTGAAGAGAGCTCAGGTGAGAAATTGCAAACGTCGAGCAATTGCTCAGAGATGAAAAGTGCCAGCACTGAAAGCTGTTGCTAGCCAGCACCCTTCCTTGGAAGCGCTTTTGTAGGCGCAGCAACACTGGGGCTTTGCGCTTCTCTAGCCACCAAACGTCACGGTCACTATCTCTCCGTCTCGTAGACACGAGCTGAGAAATTGCAAACGTCGAGCAATTGCTCAGAGATGAAAAGTGCCAGCACTGGAAGCTGTTGCTAGCCAGCACCCTTCCTTGGAAGCGCTTTTGTAGGCCTAAGAACACTGGGGCTCTGTGCTTCTTTAGCCACCTCATCTTCTGCTCATCCTCTCGCGCACTCTAAAGAGAGCTCAGGTGAGAAATTGCAAACGTTGAGCAATTGCTCAGAGATGAAAAGTGCCAGCACTGAAAGCTGTTGCTAGCCAGCACCCTTCCTTGGAAGCGCTTTTGTAGGCCTAAGAACACTGGGGCTCTGGGCTTCTCTAGCCACCTCATCTTCTGCTCATCCTCTCGAACACTCTAAAGAGAGCTCAGGTGAGAAATTGCAAACGTCGAGCAATTGCTCAGAGATGAAAAGTGCCAGCACTGAAAGCTGTTGCTAGCCAGCACCCTTCCTTGGAAGCGCTTTCACAGGCGCAGTAACACTGGGGCTTTGCGCTTCTCTAGCCACCAAACGTCACGGTCCTTCTCTTTCCGTCTCGTAGACACGAGCTGAGAAATTGCAAACGTCCAGCAATTGCTCAGAGATGAAAAGTGCCAGCACTGAAAGCTGTTGCTAGCCAGCACCCTTCCTTGGAAGCGCTTTTGTAGCCCTTAGAACACTGGGGCTCTGGGCTTCTCTAGCCACCTCATCTTCTGCTCATCCTCTCGCGCACTCTGAAGAGAGCTCAGGTGAGAAATTGCAAAGGTCGAGCAATTGCTCAGAGATGAAAAGTGCCAGCACTGAAAGCTGTTGCTAGCCAGCACCCTTCCTTGGAAGCGCTTTTGTAGGCCTAAGAACACTGGGGCTCTGGGCTTCTCTAGCCACCTCATCTTCTGCTCATCCTCTCGCGCACTCTAAAGAGAGCTCAGGTGAGAAATTGCAAACGTCGAGCAATTGCTCAGAGATGAAAAGTGCCAGCACTGAAAGCTGTTGCTAGCCAGCACCCTTCCTTGTAAGCGTTTTCACAGGCGCAGTAACACTGGGGCTTTGCGCTTCTCTAGCCACCAAACGTCACTGTCATTCTCTTTCCGTCTCGTAGACACGAGCTGAGAAATTGCAAACGTTGAGCAATTGCTCAGAGATGAAAAGTGCCAGCACTGAAAGCTGTTGCTAGCCAGCACCCTTCCTTGGAAGCGCTTTTGTAGGCCTAAGCACACTGGGGCTCTGTGCTTCTCTAGCCACCTCATCTTCTGCTCATCCTCTCGCGCACTCTAAAGAGAGCTCAGGTGAGAAATTGCAAACGTCGAGCAATTGCTCAGAGATGAAAAGTGCCAGCCCTGAAAGCTGTTGCTAGCCAGTACCCTTCCTTGGAAGCGCTTTCACAGGCGCAGCAACACTGGGGCTTTGCGCTTCTCTACCCACCAAACGTCACTGTCATTCTCTTTCCGTCTCGTAGACACGAGCTGAGAAATTGCAAACGTCGAGCAATTGCTCAGAGATGAAAAGTGCCAGCACTGAAAGCTGTTGCTAGCCAGCACCCTTCCTTGGAAGCGCTTTTGTAGGCCTAAGCACACTGGGGCTCTGGGCTTCTCTAGCCACCTCATCTTCTGCTCATCCTCTCGCGCACTCTAAAGAGAGCTCAGGTGAGAAATTGCAAAGGTCGAGCAATTGCTCAGAGATGAAAAGTGCCAGCACTGAAAGCTGTTGCTAGCCAGCACCCTTCCTTGGAAGCGCTTTTGTAGGCCTAAGAACACTGGGGCTCTGGGCTTCTCTAGCCACCTCATCTTCTGCTCATCCTCTCGTGCACTCTAAAGAGAACTCAGGTGAGAAATTGCAAACGTCGAGCAATTGCTCAGAGATGAAAAGTGCCAGCACTGAAAGCTGTTGCTAGCCAGCACCCTTCCTTGGAAGCGCTTTTGTAGGCCTAAGAAGACTGGGGCTCTGGGCTTCTCTAGCCACCTCATCTTCTGCTCATCCTCTCGCGCACTCTAAAGAGAGCTCAGGTGAGAAATTGCAAACGTCGATCAATTGCTCAGAGATGAAAAGTGCCAGCACTGAAAGCTGTTGCTAGCCAGCACCCTTCCTTGGAAGCGCTTTTGTAGGCCTAAGAACACTGGGGCTCTGGGCTTCTCTAGCCACCTCATCTTCTGCTCATCCTCTCGCGCACTCTAAAGAGAGCTCAGGGGAGAAATTGCAAACGTCGAGCAATTGCTCAGAGATGAACAGTGCCAGCACTGAAAGCTGTTGCTAGCCAGCACCCTTCCTTGGAAGCGCTTTTGTAGCCCTTAGAACACTGGGGCTCTGGGCTTCTCTAGCCACCTAATCTTCTGCTCATCCTCTCGCGCACTCTAAAGAGAGCTCAGGTGAGAAATTGCAAACGTCGAGCAATTGCTCAGAGATGAAAAGTGCCAGCACTGAAAGCTGTTGCTAGCCAGCACCCTTCCTTGGAAGCGCTTTTGTAGGCCTAAGCACACTGGGGCTCTGGGCTTCTCTAGCCACCTCATCTTCTGCTCATCCTCTCGCGCACTCTAAAGAGAGCTCAGGTGAGAAATTGCAAACGTCGAGCAATTGCTCAGAGATGAAAAGTGCCAGCCCTGAAAGCTGTTGCTAGCCAGTACCCTTCCTTGGAAGCGCTTTCACAAGCGCAGCAACACTGGGGCTTTGCGCTTCTCTAGCCACCAAACGTCACGGTCACTATCTCTCCGTCTCGTAGACACGAGCTGAGAAATTGCAAACGTCGAGCAATTGCTCAGAGATGAAAAGTGCCAGCACTGAAAGCTCTTGCTAGCCAGCCCCCTTCCTTGGAAGCGCTTTTGTAGGCCTAAGAACACTGGGGCTCTGGGCTTCTCTAGCCACCTCATCTTCTGCTCATCCTCTCGCGCACTCTAAAGAGAGCTCAGGTGAGAAATTGCAAACGTCGAGCAATTGCTCAGAGAGGAAAAGTGCCAGCACTGAAAGCTGTTGCTAGCCAGCACCCTTCCTTGGAAGCGCTTTTGTAGGCCTAAGAACACTGGGGCTCTGGGCTTCTCTAGCCACCTCATCTTCTGCTCATCCTCTCGCGCACTCTAAAGAGAGCTCAGGTGAGAAATTGCAAACGTCCAGCAATTGCTCAGAGATGAAAAGTGCCAGCACTGAAAGCTCTTGCTAGCCAGCACCCTTCCTTGGAAGCGCTTTCACAGGCGCAGCAACACTGGGGCTTTGCGCTTCTCTACCCACCAAACGTCACGGTCCTTCTCTTTCCGTCTCGTAGACACGAGCTGAGAAATTGCAAACGTCGAGCAATTGCTCAGAGAGGAAAAGTGCCAGCACTGAAAGCTGTTGCTAGCCAGCACCCTTCCTTGGAAGCGCTTTTGTAGGCCTAAGAACACTGGGGCTCTGGGCTTCTCTAGCCACCTAATCTTCTGCTCATCCTCTCGCGCACGCTAAAGAGAGCTCAGGTGAGAAATTGCAAACGTCGAGCAATTGCTCAGAGATGAAAAGTGCCAGCACTGAAAGCTGTTGCTAGCCAGCACCCTTCCTTGGAAGAGCTTTCACAGGCGCAGCAACACTGGGGCTTTGCGCTTCTCTACCCACCAAACGTCACGGTCATTCTCTTTCCGTCTCGTAGACACGAGCTGAGATATTGCAAACGTCGAGCAATTGCTCAGAGATGAAAAGTGCCAGCACTGAAAGCTGTTGCTAGCCAGCACCCTTCCTTGGAAGCGCTTTTGTAGGCCTAAGAACACTGGGGCTCTGGGCTTCTCTAGCCACCTCATCTTCTGCTCATCCTCTCGCGCACTCTAAAGAGAGCTCAGGTGAGAAATTGCAAACGTCGAGCAATTGCTCAGAGATGAACAGTGCCAGCACTGAAAGCTGTTGCTAGCCAGCACCCTTCCTTGGAAGCGCTTTTGTAGCCCTTAGAACACTGGGGCTCTGGGCTTCTCTAGCCACCTCATCTTCTGCTCATCCTCTCGCGCACTCTAAAGAGAGCTCAGGTGAGAAATTGCAAACGTCCAGCAATTGCTCAGAGATGAAAAGTGCCAGCACTGAAAGCTGTTGCTAGCCAGCACCCTTCCTTGGAAGCGCTTTCACAGGCGCAGCAACACTGGGGCTTTGCGCTTCTCTACCCACCAAACGTCACGGTCCTTCTCTTTCCGTCTCGTAGACACGAGCTGAGAAATTGCAAACGTCGAGCAATTGCTCAGAGATGAAAAGTGCCAGCACTGGAAGCTGTTGCTAGCCAGCCCCCTTCCTTGGAAGCGCTTTTGTAGGCCTAAGAACACTGGGGCTCTGGGCTTCTCTAGCCACCTCATCTTCTGCTCATCCTCTCGCGCACTCTGAAGAGAGCTCAGGGGAGAAATTGCAAACGTTGAGCAATTGCTCAGAGATGAAAAGTGCCAGCACTGAAAGCTGTTGCTAGCCAGCACCCTTCCTTGGAAGCGCTTTCACAGGCGCAGTAACACTGGGGCTTTGCGCTTCTCTAGCCACCAAACGTCACGGTCACTATCTCTCCGTCTCGTAGACACGAGCTGAGAAATTGCAAACGTCGAGCAATTGCTCAGAGATGAAAAGTGCCAGCACTGGAAGCTGTTGCTAGCCAGCACCCTTCCTTGGAAGCGCTTTTGTAGGCCTAAGAACACTGGGGCTCTGGGCTTCTCTAGCCACCTCATCTTCTGCTCATCCTCTCGCGCACTCTAAAGAGAGCTCAGGGGAGAAATTGCAAACGTCGAGCAATTGCTCAGAGATGAAAAGTGCCAGCACTGAAAGCTGTTGCTAGCCAGCACCCTTCCTTGGAAGCGCTTTCACAGGCGCAGCAACACTGGGGCTTTGCGCTTCTCTACCCACCAAACGTCACTGTCATTCTCTTTCCGTCTCGTAGACACGAGCTGAGAAATTGCAAACGTCGAGCAATTGCTCAGAGAGGAAAAGTGCCAGCACTGGAAGCTGTTGCTAGCCAGCACCCTTCCTTGGAAGCGCTTTTGTAGGCCTAAGCACACTGGGGCTCTGGGCTTCTCTAGCCACCTCATCTTCTGCTCATCCTCTCGCGCACTCTGAAGAGAGCTCAGGGGAGAAATTGCAAACGTCGAGCAATTGCTCAGAGATGAAAAGTGCCAGCACTGAAAGCTGTTGCTAGCCAGCACCCTTCCTTGGAAGCGCTTTCACAGGCGCAGCAACACTGGGGCTTTGCGCTTCTCTACCCACCAAACGTCACGGTCACTATCTCTCCGTCTCGTAGACACGAGCTGAGAAATTGCAAACGTCGAGCAATTGCTCAGAGAGGAAAAGTGCCAGCACTGAAAGCTCTTGCTAACCAGCACCCTTCCTTGGAAGCGCTTTTGTAGGCCTAAGAACACTGGGGCTCTGTGCTTCTTTAGCCACCTCATCTTCTGCTCATCCTCTCGCGCACTCTAAAGAGAGCTCAGGTGAGAAATTGCAAACGTTGAGCAATTGCTCAGAGATGAAAAGTGCCAGCACTGAAAGCTGTTGCTAGCCAGCACCCTTCCTTGGAAGCGCTTTTGTAGGCCTAAGAACACTGGGGCTCTGGGCTTCTCTAGCCACCTCATCTTCTGCTCATCCTCTCGAACACTCTAAAGAGAGCTCAGGTGAGAAATTGCAAACGTCGAGCAATTGCTCAGAGATGAAAAGTGCCAGCACTGAAAGCTCTTGCTAGCCAGCACCCTTCCTTGGAAGCGTTTTCACAGGCGCAGTAACACTGGGGCTTTGCGCTTCTCTAGCCACCAAACGTCACGGTCCTTCTCTTTCCGTCTCGTAGACACGAGCTGAGAAATTGCAAACGTCGAGCAATTGCTCAGAGATGAAAAGTGCCAGCACTGAAAGCTGTTGCTAGCCAGCACCCTTCCTTGGAAGCGCTTTTGTAGCCCTTAGAACACTGGGGCTCTGGGCTTCTCTAGCCACCTCATCTTCTGCTCATCCTCTCGCGCACTCTGAAGAGAGCTCAGGTGAGAAATTGCAAACGTCGAGCAATTGCTCAGAGATGAAAAGTGCCAGCACTGAAAGCTGTTGCTAGCCAGCACCCTTCCTTGGAAGCGCTTTTGTAGGCCTAAGAACACTGGGGCTCTGGGCTTCTCTAGCCACCTCATCTTCTGCTCATCCTCTCGCGCACTCTAAAGAGAGCTCAGGTGAGAAATTGCAAACGTCGAGCAATTGCTCAGAGATGAAAAGTGCCAGCACTGAAAGCTGTTGCTAGCCAGCACCCTTCCTTGGAAGCGCTTTCACAGGCGCAGTAACACTGGGGCTTTGCGCTTCTCTAGCCACCAAACGTCACTGTCATTCTCTTTCCGTCTCGTAGACACGAGCTGAGAAATTGCAAACGTCGAGCAATTGCTCAGAGATGAAAAGTGCCAGCACTGAAAGCTGTTGCTAGCCAGCACCCTTCCTTGGAAGCGCTTTTGTAGGCCTAAGCACACTGGGGCTCTGGGCTTCTCTAGCCACCTCATCTTCTGCTCATCCTCTCGCGCACTCTAAAGAGAGCTCAGGTGAGAAATTGCAAACGTCGAGCAATTGCTCAGAGATGAAAAGTGCCAGCCCTGAAAGATGTTGCTAGCCAGTACCCTTCCTTGGAAGCGCTTTCACAGGCGCAGCAACACTGGGGCTTTGCGCTTCTCTACCCACCAAACGTCACTGTCATTCTCTTTCCGTCTCGTAGACACGAGCTGAGAAATTGCAAACGTCGAGCAATTGCTCAGAGATGAAAAGTGCCAGCACTGAAAGCTGTTGCTAGCCAGCACCCTTCCTTGGAAGCGCTTTTGTAGGCCTAAGAACACTGGGGCTCTGGGCTTCTCTAGCCACCTCATCTTCTGCTCATCCTCTCGCGCACTCTAAAGAGAGCTCAGGGGAGAAATTGCAAACGTCGAGCAATTGCTCAGAGATGAAAAGTGCCAGCACTGAAAGCTGTTGCTAGCCAGCACCCTTCCTTGGAAGCGCTTTCACAGGCACAGCAACACTGGGGCTTTGCGCTTCTCTACCCACCAAACGTCACGGTCATTCTCTTTCCGTCTCGTAGACACGAGCTGAGAAATTGCAAACGTCGATCAATTGCTCAGAGAGGAAAAGTGCCAGCACTGAAAGCTGTTGCTAGCCAGCACCCTTCCTTGGAAGCGCTTTTGTAGGCCTAAGAACACTGGGGCTCTGGGCTTCTCTAGCCACCTCATCTTCTGCTCATCCTCTCGCGCACTCTAAAGAGAGCTCAGGTGAGAAATTGCAAACGTCCAGCAATTGCTCAGAGATGAAAAGTGCCAGCACTGAAAGCTGTTGCTAGCCAGCACCCTTCCTTGGAAGCGCTTTTGTAGGCCTAAGAACACTGGGGCTCTGGGCTTCTCTAGCCACCTAATCTTCTGCTCATCCTCTCGCGCACTCTAAAGAGAGCCCAGGTGAGAAATTGCAAACGTCGAGCAATTGCTCAGAGATGAAAAGTGCCAGCACTGAAAGCTGCTGCTAGCCAGCCCCCTTCCTTGGAAGCGCTTTTGTAGGCCTAAGAACACTGGGGCTCTGGGCTTCTCTAGCCACCTCATCTTCTGCTCATCCTCTCGCGCACTCTAAAGAGAGCTCAGGTGAGAAATTGCAAACGTCGAGCAATTGCTCAGAGATGAAAAGTGCCAGCACTGAAAGCTGCTGCTAGCCAGCACCCTTCCTTGGAAGCGCTTTTGTAGCCCTAAGCACACTGGGGCTCTGGGCTTCTCTAGACACCTCATCTGCTCATCCTCTCGCGCACTCTGAAGAGAGCTCAGGTGAGAAATTGCAAACGTCGAGCAATTGCTCAGAGATGAAAAGTGCCAGCACTGAAAGCTGTTGCTAGCCAGCACCCTTCCTTGGAAGCGCTTTTGTAGGCCTAAGAACACTGGGGCTCTGGGCTTCTCTAGCCACCTCATCTTCTGCTCATCCTCTCGCGCACGCTAAAGAGAGCTCAGGTGAGAAATTGCAAACGTCGAGCAATTGCTCAGAGATGAAAAGTGCCAGCACTGAAAGCTGTTGCTAGCCAGCACCGTTCCTTGGAAGAGCTTTCACAGGCGCAGTAACACTGGGGCTTTGCGCTTCTCTAGCCACCAAACGTCACGGTCATTCTCTTTCCGTCTCGTAGACACGAGCTGAGATATTGCAAACATCGAGCAATTGCTCAGAGATGAAAAGTGCCAGCACTGAAAGCTGTTGCTAGCCAGCACCCTTCCTTGGAAGCGCTTTTGTAGGCCTAAGAACACTGGGGCTCTGGGCTTCTCTAGCCACCTCATCTTCTGCTCATCCTCTCGCGCACTCTAAAGAGAGCTCAGGGGAGAAATTGCAAACGTCGAGCAATTGCTCAGAGATGAAAAGTGCCAGCACTGAAAGCTGTTGCTAGCCAGCACCCTTCCTTGGAAGCGCTTTTGTAGGCCTAAGCACACTGGGGCTCTGGGCTTCTCTAGCCACCTCATCTTCTGCTCATCCTCTCGCGCACTCTAAAGAGAGCTCAGGTGAGAAATTGCAAACGTCGAGCAATTGCTCAGAGATGAAAAGTGCCAGCCCTGAAAGCTGTTGCTAGCCAGTACCCTTCCTTGGAAGCGCTTTCACAGGCGCAGCAACACTGGGGCTTTGCGCTTCTCTACCCACCAAACGTCACTGTCATTCTCTATCCGTCTCCTAGACACGAGCTGAGAAATTGCAAACGTCGAGCAATTGCTCAGAGATGAAAAGTGCCAGCACTGAAAGCTGTTGCTAGCCAGCACCCTTCCTTGGAAGCGCTTTTGTAGGCCTAAGCACACTGGGGCTCTGGGCTTCTCTAGCCACCTCATCTTCTGCTCATCCTCTCGCGCACTCTAAAGAGAGCTCAGGTGAGAAATTGCAAACGTCCAGCAATTGCTCAGAGATGAAAAGTGCCAGCACTGAAAGCTGTTGCTAGCCAGCACCCTTCCTTGGAAGCGCTTTCACAGGCGCAGCAACACTGGGGCTTTGCGCTTCTCTAGCCACCAAACGTCACGGTCCTTCTCTTTCCGTCTCGTAGACACGAGCTGAGAAATTGCAAACGTCGAGCAATTGCTCAGAGATGAAAAGTGCCAGCACTGAAAGCTGTTGCTAGCCAGCACCCTTCCTTGGAAGCGCTTTTGTAGGCCTAAGAACACTGGGGCTCTGGGCTTCTCTAGCCACCTCATCTTCTGCTCATCCTCTCGCGCACTCTAAAGAGAGCTCAGGGGAGAAATTGCAAACGTTGAGCAATTGCTCAGAGATGAAAAGTGCCAGCACTGAAAGCTGTTGCTAGCCAGCACCCTTCCTTGGAAGCGCTTTCACAGGCGCAGTAACACTGGGGCTTTGCGCTTCTCTAGCCACCAAACGTCACGGTCACTATCTCTCCGTCTCGTAGACACGAGCTGAGAAATTGCAAACGTCGATCAATTGCTCAGAGAGGAAAAGTGCCAGCACTGAAAGCTCTTGCTAGCCAGCCCCCTTCCTTGGAAGCGCTTTTGTAGGCCTAAGAACACTGGGGCTCTGGGCTTCTCTAGCCACCTCATCTTCTGCTCATCCTCTCGCGCACTCTAAAGAGAGCTCAGGTGAGAAATTGCAAACGTCGAGCAATTGCTCAGAGATGAAAAGTGCCAGCACTGAAAGCTGTTGCTAGCCAGCACCCTTCCTTGGAAGCGCTTTCACAGGCGCAGTAACACTGGGGCTTTGCGCTTCTCTACCCACCAAACGTCACGGTCCTTCTCTTTCCGTCTCGTAGACACGAGCTGAGAAATTGCAAACGTCGAGCAATTGCTCAGAGATGAAAAGTGCCAGCACTGAAAGCTCTTGCTAGCCAGCACCCTTCCTTGGAAGCGCTTTTGTAGGCCTAAGAACACTGGGGCTCTGGGCTTCTCTAGCCACCTCATCTTCTGCTCATCCTCTCGCGCACTCTAAAGAGAGCTCAGGTGAGAAATTGCAAACGTCGAGCAATTGCTCAGAGATGAAAAGTGCCAGCACTGAAAGCTGTTGCTAGCCAGCACCCTTCCTTGGAAGCGCTTTTGTAGGCCTAAGAACACTGGGGCTCTGGGCTTCTCTAGCCACCTCATCTTCTGCTCTTCCTCTCGCGCACTCTAAAGAGAGCTCAGGTGAGAAATTGCAAACGTCGAGCAATTGCTCAGAGATGAAAAGTGCCAGCACTGAAAGCTGTTGCTAGCCAGCACCCTTCCTTGGAAGCGCTTTCACAGGCGCAGTAACACTGGGGCTTTGCGCTTCTCTAGCCACCAAAAGTCACGGTCACTATCTCTCCGTCTCGTAGACACGAGCTGAGAAATTGCAAACGTCGAGCAATTGCTCAGAGATGAAAAGTGCCAGCACTGAAAGCTCTTGCTAGCCAGCACCCTTCCTTGGAAGCGCTTTTGTAGCCCTTAGAACACTGGGGCTCTGGGCTTCTCTAGCCACCTCATCTTCTGCTCATCCTCTCGCGCACTCTAAAGAGAGCTCAGGTGAGAAATTGCAAACGTCGAGCAATTGCTCAGAGATGAAAAGTGCCAGCACTGAAAGCTCTTGCTAGCCAGCACCCTTCCTTGGAAGCGCTTTTGTAGGCCTAAGAACACTGGGGCTCTGGGCTTCTCTAGCCACCTCATCTTCTGCTCATCCTCTCGCGCACTCTAAAGAGAGCTCAGGTGAGAAATTGCAAACGTTGAGCAATTGCTCAGAGATGAAAAGTGCCAGCACTGAAAGCTGTTGCTAGCCAGCACCCTTCCTTGGAAGCGCTTTCACAGGCGCTGTAAAACTGGGGCTTTGCGCTTCTCTACCCACCAAACGTCACGGTCACTATCTCTCCGTCTCGTAGACACGAGCTGAGAAATTGCAAACGTCGATCAATTGCTCAGAGATGAAAAGTGCCAGCACTGAAAGCTGTTGCTAGCCAGCACCCTTCCTTGGAAGCGCTTTTGTAGGCCTAAGAACACTGGGGCTCTGGGCTTCTCTAGCCACCTAATCTTCTGCTCATCCTCTCGCGCACTCTAAAGAGAGCTCAGGGGAGAAATTGCAAACGTCGATCAATTGCTCAGAGAGGAAAAGTGCCAGCACTGAAAGCTCTTGCTAGCCAGCCCCCTTCCTTGGAAGCGCTTTTGTAGGCCTAAGAACACTGGGGCTCTGGGCTTCTCTAGCCACCTCATCTTCTGCTCATCCTCTCGCGCACTCTAAAGAGAGCTCAGGTGAGAAATTGCAAACGTCGAGCAATTGCTCAGAGATGAAAAGTGCCAGCACTGAAAGCTGTTGCTAGCCAGCACCCTTCCTTGGAAGCGCTTTCACAGGCGCAGTAACACTGGGGCTTTGCACTTCTCTACGCACCAAACGTCACGGTCCTTCACTTTCCGTCTCGTAGACACGAGCTGAGAAATTGCAAACGTCGAGCAATTGCTCAGAGAGGAAAAGTGCCAGCACTGAAAGCTGTTGCTAGCCAGCACCCTTCCTTGGAAGCGCTTTTGTAGGCCTAAGAAGACTGGGGCTCTGGGCTTCTCTAGCCACCTCATCTTCTGCTCATCCTCTCGCGCACGCTAAAGAGAGCTCAGGTGAGAAATTGCAAACGTCGAGCAATTGCTCAGAGATGAAAAGTGCCAGCACTGAAAGCTGTTGCTAGCCAGCACCCTTCCTTGGAAGAGCTTTCACAGGCGCAGCAACACTGGGGCTTTGCGCTTCTCTACCCACCAAACGTCACGGTCATTCTCTTTCCGTCTCGTAGACACGAGCTGAGATATTGCAAACGTCGAGCAATTGCTCAGAGATGAAAAGTGCCAGCACTGAAAGCTGTTGCTAGCCAGCACCCTTCCTTGGAAGCGCTTTTGTAGGCCTAAGAACACTGGGGCTCTGGGCTTCTTTAGCCACCTCATCTTCTGCTCATCCTCTCGCGCACTCTAAAGAGAGCTCAGGTGAGAAATTGCAAACGTCGAGCAATTGCTCAGAGATGAAAAGTGCCAGCACTGAAAGCTGTTGCTAGCCAGCACCCTTCCTTGGAAGCGCTTTTGTAGGCCTAAGCACACTGGGGCTCTGGGCTTCTCTAGCCACCTCATCTTCTGCTCATCCTCTCGCGCACTCTAAAGAGAGCTCAGGTGAGAAATTGCAAACGTCCAGCAATTGCTCAGAGATGAAAAGTGCCAGCACTGAAAGCTGTTACTAGCCAGCACCCTTCCTTGGAAGCGCTTTCACAGGCGCAGTAACACTGGGGCTTTGCGCTTCTCTAGCCACCAAACGTCACGGTCCTTCTCTTTCCGTCTCGTAGACACGAGCTGAGAAATTGCAAACGTCGAGCAATTGCTCAGAGATGAAAAGTGCCAGCACTGGAAGCTGTTGCTAGCCAGCACCCTTCCTTGGAAGCGCTTTTGTAGGCCTAAGAACACTGGGGCTCTGGGCTTCTCTAGCCACCTCATCTTCTGCTCATCCTCTCGCGCACTCTGAAGAGAGCTCAGGGGAGAAATTGCAAACGTTGAGCAATTGCTCAGAGATGAAAAGTGCCAGCACTGAAAGCTGTTGCTAGCCAGCACCCTTCCTTGGAAGCGCTTTCACAGGCGCAGTAACACTGGGGCTTTGCGCTTCTCTAGCCACCAAACGTCACGGTCACTATCTCTCCGTCTCGTAGACACGAGCTGAGAAATTGCAAACGTCGAGCAATTGCTCAGAGATGAAAAGTGCCAGCACTGGAAGCTGTTGCTAGCCAGCACCCTTCCTTGGAAGCGCTTTTGTAGGCCTAAGAACACTGGGGCTCTGGGCTTCTCTAGCCACCTCATCTTCTGCTCATCCTCTCGCGCACTCTAAAGAGAGCTCAGGGGAGAAATTGCAAACGTCGAGCAATTGCTCAGAGATGAAAAGTGCCAGCACTGAAAGCTGTTGCTAGCCAGCACCCTTCCTTGGAAGCGCTTTCACAGGCGCAGCAACACTGGGGCTTTGCGCTTCTCTACCCACCAAACGTCACGGTCACTATCTCTCCGTCTCGTAGACACGAGCTGAGAAATTGCAAACGTCGAGCAATTGCTCAGAGATGAAAAGTGCCAGCACTGAAAGCTCTTGCTAACCAGCCTCCTTCCTTGGAAGCGCTTTTGTAGGCCTAAGAACACTGGGGCTCTGTGCTTCTTTAGCCACCTCATCTTCTGCTCATCCTCTCGCGCACTCTGAAGAGAGCTCAGGTGAGAAATTGCAAACGTTGAGCAATTGCTCAGAGATGAAAAGTGCCAGCACTGAAAGCTGTTGCTAGCCAGCACCCTTCCTTGGAAGCGCTTTTGTAGGCCTAAGAACACTGGGGCTCTGGGCTTCTCTAGCCACCTCATCTTCTGCTCATCCTCTCGAACACTCTAAAGAGAGCTCAGGTGAGAAATTGCAAACGTCGAGCAATTGCTCAGAGATGAAAAGTGCCAGCACTGAAAGCTGTTGCTAGCCAGCACCCTTCCTTGGAAGCGTTTTCACAGGCGCAGTAACACTGGGGCTTTGCGCTTCTCTACCCACCAAACGTCACGGTCCTTCTCTTTCCGTCTCGTAGACACGAGCTGAGAAATTGCAAACGTCGAGCAATTGCTCAGAGATGAAAAGTGCCAGCACTGAAAGCTGTTGCTAGCCAGCACCCTTCCTTGGAAGCGCTTTTGTAGCCCTTAGAACACTGGGGCTCTGGGCTTCTCTAGCCACCTAATCTTGTGCTCATCCTCTCGCGCACTCTGAAGAGAGCTCAGGTGAGAAATTGCAAACGTCGAGCAATTGCTCAGAGATGAAAAGTGCCAGCACTGAAAGCTGTTGCTAGCCAGCACCCTTCCTTGGAAGCGCTTTTGTAGGCCTAAGAACACTGGGGCTCTGGGCTTCTCTAGCCACCTCATCTTCTGCTCATCCTCTCGCGCACTCTAAAGAGAGCTCAGGTGAGAAATTGCAAACGTCGAGCAATTGCTCAGAGATGAAAAGTGCCAGCACTGAAAGCTGTTGCTAGCCAGCACCCTTCCTTGGAAGCGCTTTCACAGGCGCAGTAACACTGGGGCTTTGCGCTTCTCTAGCCACCAAACGTCACTGTCATTCTCTTTCCGTCTCGTAGACACGAGCTGAGAAATTGCAAACGTCGAGCAATTGCTCAGAGATGAAAAGTGCCAGCACTGAAAGCTGTTGCTAGCCAGCACCCTTCCTTGGAAGCGCTTTTGTAGCCCTTAGAACACTGGGGCTCTGGGCTTCTCTAGCCACCTCATCTTCTGCTCATCCTCTCGCGCACTCTAAAGAGAGCTCAGGTGAGAAATTGCAAACGTCGAGCAATTGCTCAGAGATGAAAAGTGCCAGCACTGAAAGCTGTTGCTAGCCAGCACCCTTCCTTGGAAGCGCTTTTGTAGGCCTAAGCACACTGGGGCTCTGGGCTTCTCTAGCCACCTCATCTTCTGCTCATCCTCTCGCGCACTCTAAAGAGAGCTCAGGTGAGAAATTGCAAACGTCGAGCAATTGCTCAGAGATGAAAAGTGCCAGCCCTGAAAGCTGTTGCTAGCCAGTACCCTTCCTTGGAAGCGCTTTCACAGGCGCAGCAACACTGGGGCTTTGCGCTTCTCTAGCCACCAAACGTCACTGTCATTCTCTTTCCGTCTCCTAGACACGAGCTGAGAAATTGCAAACGTCGAGCAATTGCTCAGAGAGGAAAAGTGCCAGCACTGAAAGCTGTTGCTAGCCAGCACCCTTCCTTGGAAGCGCTTTTGTAGGCCTAAGCACACTGGGGCTCTGGGCTTCTCTAGCCACCTCATCTTCTGCTCATCCTCTCGCGCACTCTAAAGAGAGCTCAGGTGAGAAATTGCAAACGTCGAGCAATTGCTCAGAGATGAAAAGTGCCAGCACTGAAAGCTGTTGCTAGCCAGCACCCTTCCTTGGAAGCGCTTTCACAGGCGCAGCAACACTGGGGCTTTGCGCTTCTCTAGCCACCAAACGTCACGGTCCTTCTCTTTCCGTCTCGTAGACACGAGCTGAGAAATTGCAAACGTCGAGCAATTGCTCAGAGATGAAAAGTGCCAGCACTGGAAGCTGTTGCTAGCCAGCACCCTTCCTTGGAAGCGCTTTTGTAGGCCTAAGAAGACTGGGGCTCTGGGCTTCTCTAGCCACCTCATCTTCTGCTCATCCTCTCGCGCACTCTAAAGAGAGCTCAGGGGAGAAATTGCAAACGTTGAGCAATTGCTCAGAGATGAAAAGTGCCAGCACTGAAAGCTGTTGCTAGCCAGCACCCTTCCTTGGAAGCGCTTTCACAGGCGCAGTAACACTGGGGCTTTGCGCTTCTCTAGCCACCAAACGTCACGGTCACTATCTCTCCGTCTCGTAGACACGAGCTGAGAAATTGCAAACGTCGATCAATTGCTCAGAGAGGAAAAGTGCCAGCACTGAAAGCTCTTGCTAGCCAGCCCCCTTCCTTGGAAGCGCTTTTGTAGGCCTAAGAACACTGGGGCTCTGGGCTTCTCTAGCCACCTCATCTTCTGCTCATCCTCTCGCGCACTCTAAAGAGAGCTCAGGTGAGAAATTGCAAACGTCGAGCAATTGCTCAGAGATGAAAAGTGCCAGCACTGAAAGCTGTTGCTAGCCAGCACCCTTCCTTGGAAGCGCTTTCACAGGCGCAGTAACACTGGGGCTTTGCGCTTCTCTAGCCACCAAACGTCACGGTCACTATCTCTCCGTCTCGTAGACATGAGCTGAGAAATTGCAAACATCGATCAATTGCTCAGAGAGGAAAAGTGCCAGCACTGAAAGCTGTTGCTAGCCAGCCCCCTTCCTTGGAAGCGCTTTTGTAGGCCTAAGAACACTGGGGCTCTGGGCTTCTCTAGCCACCTCATCTTCTGCTCATCCTCTCGCGCACTCTAAAGAGAGCTCAGGTGAGAAATTGCAAACGTCGAGCAATTGCTCAGAGATGAAAAGTGCCAGCACTGAAAGCTGTTGCTAGCCAGCACCCTTCCTTGGAAGCGCTTTTGTAGGCCTAAGAACACTGGGGCTCTGGGCTTCTCTAGCCACCTCATCTTCTGCTCTTCCTCTCGCGCACTCTAAAGAGAGCTCAGGTGAGAAATTGCAAACGTCGAGCAATTGCTCAGAGAGGAAAAGTGCCAGCACTGAAAGCTGTTGCTAGCCAGCACCCTTCCTTGGAAGCGCTTTCACAGGCGCAGTAACACTGGGGCTTTGCGCTTCTCTAGCCACCAAACGTCACGGTCACTATCTCTCCGTCTCGTAGACACGAGCTGAGAAATTGCAAACGTCGAGCAATTGCTCAGAGATGAAAAGTGCCAGCACTGAAAGCTGTTGCTAGCCAGCACCCTTCCTTGGAAGCGCTTTTGTAGGCCTAAGAACACTGGGGCTCTGGGCTTCTTTAGCCACCTCATCTTCTGCTCATCCTCTCGCGCACTCTAAAGAGAGCTCAGGGGAGAAATTGCAAACGTCGAGCAATTGCTCAGAGATGAAAAGTGCCAGCACTGAAAGCTGTTGCTAGCCAGCACCCTTCCTTGGAAGCGCTTTTGTAGGCCTAAGAACACTGGGGCTCTGGGCTTCTCTAGCCACCTCATCTTCTGCTCATCCTCTCGCGCACTCTAAAGAGAGCTCAGGGGAGAAATTGCAAACGTCGAGCAATTGCTCAGAGATGAAAAGTGCCAGCACTGAAAGCTGTTGCTAGCCAGCACCCTTCCTTGGAAGCGCTTTCACAGGCGCAGTAACACTGGGGCTTTGCGCTTCTCTAGCCACCAAACGTCACGGTCACTATCTCTCCGTCTCGTAGACACGAGCTGAGAAATTGCAAACGTCGATCAATTGCTCAGAGAGGAAAAGTGCCAGCACTGAAAGCTCTTGCTAGCCAGCACCCTTCCTTGGAAGCGCTTTTGTAGGCCTAAGAACACTGGGGCTCTGGGCTTCTCTAGCCACCTCATCTTCTGCTCATCCTCTCGCGCACTCTAAAGAGAGCTCAGGTGAGAAATTGCAAACGTCGAGCAATTGCTCAGAGATGAAAAGTGCCAGCACTGAAAGCTGTTGCTAGCCAGCACCCTTCCTTGGAAGCGCTTTCACAGGCGCAGTAACACTGGGGCTTTGCGCTTCTCTAGCCACCAAACGTCACGGTCACTATCTCTCCGTCTCGTAGACATGAGCTGAGAAATTGCAAACATCGATCAATTGCTCAGAGAGGAAAAGTGCCAGCACTGAAAGCTGTTGCTAGCCAGCACCCTTCCTTGGAAGCGCTTTTGTAGGCCTAAGAACACTGGGGCTCTGGGCTTCTCTAGCCACCTCATCTTCTGCTCATCCTCTCGCGCACTCTAAAGAGAGCTCAGGTGAGAAATTGCAAACGTCGAGCAATTGCTCAGAGATGAAAAGTGCCAGCACTGAAAGCTGTTGCTAGCCAGCACCCTTCCTTGGAAGCGCTTTTGTAGGCCTAAGAACACTGGGGCTCTGGGCTTCTCTAGCCACCTCATCTTCTGCTCTTCCTCTCGCGCACTCTAAAGAGAGCTCAGGTGAGAAATTGCAAACGTCGAGCAATTGCTCAGAGATGAAAAGTGCCAGCACTGAAAGCTGTTGCTAGCCAGCACCCTTCCTTGGAAGCGCTTTCACAGGCGCAGTAACACTGGGGCTTTGCGCTTCTCTAGCCACCAAAAGTCACGGTCACTATCTCTCCGTCTCGTAGACACGAGCTGAGAAATTGCAAACGTCGAGCAATTGCTCAGAGATGAAAAGTGCCAGCACTGAAAGCTGTTGCTAGCCAGCACCCTTCCTTGGAAGCGCTTTTGTAGGCCTAAGAACACTGGGGCTCTGGGCTTCTCTAGCCACCTCATCTTCTGCTCATCCTCTCGCGCACGCTAAAGAGAGCTCAGGTGAGAAATTGCAAACGTCGAGCAATTGCTCAGAGATGAAAAGTGCCAGCACTGAAAGCTGTTGCTAGCCAGCACCCTTCCTTGGAAGCGCTTTTGTAGGCCTAAGAACACTGGGGCTCTGGGCTTCTCTAGCCACCTCATCTTCTGCTCATCCTCTCGCGCACTCTAAAGAGAGCTCAGGTGAGAAATTGCAAACGTCCAGCAATTGCTCAGAGATGAAAAGTGCCAGCACTGAAAGCTCTTGCTAGCCAGCACCCTTCCTTGGAAGCGCTTTCACAGGCGCAGCAACACTGGGGCTTTGCGCTTCTCTACCCACCAAACGTCACGGTCCTTCTCTTTCCGTCTCGTAGACACGAGCTGAGAAATTGCAAACGTCGAGCAATTGCTCAGAGAGGAAAAGTGCCAGCACTGAAAGCTGTTGCTAGCCAGCACCCTTCCTTGGAAGCGTTTTTGTAGGCCTAAGAACACTGGGGCTCTGGGCTTCTCTAGCCACCTCATCTTCTGCTCATCCTCTCGCGCACGCTAAAGAGAGCTCAGGTGAGAAATTGCAAACGTCGAGCAATTGCTCAGAGATGAAAAGTGCCAGCACTGAAAGCTGTTGCTAGCCAGCACCCTTCCTTGGAAGAGCTTTCACAGGCGCAGCAACACTGGGGCTTTGCGCTTCTCTACCCACCAAACGTCACTGTCATTCTCTTTCCGTCTCGTAGACACGAGCTGAGATATTGCAAACGTCGAGCAATTGCTCAGAGATGAAAAGTGCCAGCACTGAAAGCTGTTGCTAGCCAGCACCCTTCCTTGGAAGCGCTTTTGTAGGCCTAAGAACACTGGGGCTCTGGGCTTCTTTAGCCACCTCATCTTCTGCTCATCCTCTCGCGCACTCTAAAGAGAGCTCAGGTGAGAAATTGCAAAGGTCGAGCAATTGCTCAGAGATGAACAGTGCCAGCACTGAAAGCTGTTGCTAGCCAGCACCCTTCCTTGGAAGCGCTTTTGTAGCCCTTAGAACACTGGGGCTCTGGGCTTCTCTAGCCACCTCATCTTCTGCTCATCCTCTCGCGCACTCTAAAGAGAGCTCAGGTGAGAAATTGCAAACGTCCAGCAATTGCTCAGAGATGAAAAGTGCCAGCCCTGAAAGCTGTTGCTAGCCAGTACCCTTCCTTGGAAGCGCTTTCACAGGCGCAGCAACACTGGGGCTTTGCGCTTCTATACGCACCAAACGTCACTGTCATTCTCTTTCCGTCTCCTAGACACGAGCTGAGAAATTGCAAACGTCGAGCAATTGCTCAGAGAGGAAAAGTGCCAGCACTGAAAGCTGTTGCTAGCCAGCACCCTTCCTTGGAAGCGCTTTTGTAGGCCTAAGAACACTGGGGCTCTGGGCTTCTCTAGCCACCTCATCTTCTGCTCATCCTCTCGCGCACGCTAAAGAGAGCTCAGGTGAGAAATTGCAAACGTCGAGCAATTGCTCAGAGATGAAAAGTGCCAGCACTGAAAGCTGTTGCTAGCCAGCACCCTTCCTTGGAAGAGCTTTCACAGGCGCAGCAACACTGGGGCTTTGCGCTTCTCTACCCACCAAACGTCACTGTCATTCTCTTTCCATCTCGTAGACACGAGCTGAGATATTGCAAACGTCGAGCAATTGCTCAGAGATGAAAAGTGCCAGCACTGAAAGCTGTTGCTAGCCAGCACCCTTCCTTGGAAGCGCTTTTGTAGGCCTAAGAACACTGGGGCTCTGGGCTTCTTTAGCCACCTCATCTTCTGCTCATCCTCTCGCGCACTCTAAAGAGAGCTCAGGTGAGAAATTGCAAAGGTCGAGCAATTGCTCAGAGATGAACAGTGCCAGCACTGAAAGCTGTTGCTAGCCAGCACCCTTCCTTGGAAGCGCTTTTGTAGCCCTTAGAACACTGGGGCTCTGGGCTTCTCTAGCCACCTCATCTTCTGCTCATCCTCTCGCGCACTCTAAAGAGAGCTCAGGTGAGAAATTGCAAACGTCCAGCAATTGCTCAGAGATGAAAAGTGCCAGCCCTGAAAGCTGTTGCTAGCCAGTACCCTTCCTTGGAAGCGCTTTCACAGGCGCAGCAACACTGGGGCTTTGCGCTTCTCTAGCCACCAAACGTCACTGTCATTCTCTTTCCGTCTCCTAGACACGAGCTGAGAAATTGCAAACGTCGAGCAATTGCTCAGAGATGAAAAGTGCCAGCACTGAAAGCTGTTGCTAGCCAGCACCCTTCCTTGGAAGCGCTTTTGTAGGCCTAAGCACACTGGGGCTCTGGGCTTCTCTAGCCACCTCATCTTCTGCTCATCCTCTCGCGCACTCTAAAGAGAGCTCAGGTGAGAAATTGCAAACGTCGAGCAATTGCTCAGAGATGAAAAGTGCCAGCACTGAAAGCTGTTGCTAGCCAGCACCCTTCCTTGGAAGCGCTTTCACAGGCGCTGTAACACTGGCGCTTTGCGCTTCTCTACCCACCAAACGTCACGGTCCTTCTCTTTCCGTCTCGTAGACACGAGCTGAGAAATTGCAAACGTCGAGCAATTGCTCAGAGATGAAAAGTGCCAGCACTGGAAGCTGTTGCTAGCCAGCACCCTTCCTTGGAAGCGCTTTTGTAGGCCTAAGAACACTGGGGCTCTGGGCTTCTCTAGCCACCTCATCTTCTGCTCATCCTCTCGCGCACTCTGAAGAGAGCTCAGGGGAGAAATTGCAAACGTTGAGCAATTGCTCAGAGATGAAAAGTGCCAGCACTGAAAGCTGTTGCTAGCCAGCACCCTTCCTTGGAAGCGCTTTCACAGGCGCAGTAACACTGGGGCTTTGCGCTTCTCTACCCACCAAACGTCACGGTCACTATCTCTCCGTCTCGTAGACACGAGCTGAGAAATTGCAAACGTCGATCAATTGCTCAGAGAGGAAAAGTGCCAGCACTGAAAGCTCTTGCTAGCCAGCCCCCTTCCTTGGAAGCGCTTTTGTAGGCCTAAGAACACTGGGGCTCTGGGCTTCTCTAGCCACCTCATCTTCTGCTCATCCTCTCGCGCACTCTAAAGAGAGCTCAGGTGAGAAATTGCAAACGTCGAGCAATTGCTCAGAGAGGAAAAGTGCCAGCACTGAAAGCTGTTGCTAGCCAGCACCCTTCCTTGGAAGCGCTTTTGTAGGCCTAAGAACACTGGGGCTCTGGGCTTCTCTAGCCACCTCATCTTCTGCTCATCCTCTCGCGCACGCTAAAGAGAGCTCAGGTGAGAAATTGCAAACGTCGAGCAATTGCTCAGAGATGAAAAGTGCCAGCACTGAAAGCTGTTGCTAGCCAGCACCGTTCCTTGGAAGAGCTTTCACAGGCGCAGTAACACTGGGGCTTTGCGCTTCTCTACCCACCAAACGTCACGGTCATTCTCTTTCCGTCTCGTAGACACGAGCTGAGATATTGCAAACATCGAGCAATTGCTCAGAGATGAAAAGTGCCAGCACTGAAAGCTGTTGCTAGCCAGCACCCTTCCTTGGAAGCGCTTTTGTAGGCCTAAGAACACTGGGGCTCTGGGCTTCTCTAGCCACCTCATCTTCTGCTCATCCTCTCGCGCACTCTAAAGAGAGCTCAGGTGAGAAATTGCAAACGTCGAGCAATTGCTCAGAGATGAACAGTGCCAGCACTGAAAGCTGTTGCTAGCCAGCACCCTTCCTTGGAAGCGCTTTTGTAGCCCTTAGAACACTGGGGCTCTGGGCTTCTCTAGCCACCTCATCTTCTGCTCATCCTCTCGCGCACTCTAAAGAGAGCTCAGGTGAGAAATTGCAAACGTCGAGCAATTGCTCAGAGATGAAAAGTGCCAGCACTGAAAGCTGTTGCTAGCCAGCACCCTTCCTTGGAAGCGCTTTTGTAGGCCTAAGCACACTGGGGCTCTGGGCTTCTCTAGCCACCTCATCTTCTGCTCATCCTCTCGCGCACTCTAAAGAGAGCTCAGGTGAGAAATTGCAAACGTCCAGCAATTGCTCAGAGATGAAAAGTGCCAGCCCTGAAAGCTGTTGCTAGCCAGTACCCTTCCTTGGAAGCGCTTTCACAGGCGCAGCAACACTGGGGCTTTGCGCTTCTCTAGCCACCAAACGTCACTGTCATTCTCTTTCCGTCTCCTAGACACGAGCTGAGAAATTGCAAACGTCGATCAATTGCTCAGAGATGAAAAGTGCCAGCCCTGAAAGCTCTTGCTAGCCAGCACCCTTCCTTGGAAGCGCTTTTGTAGGCCTAAGCACACTGGGGCTCTGGGCTTCTCTAGCCACCTCATCTTCTGCTCATCCTCTCGCGCACTCTAAAGAGAGCTCAGGTGAGAAATTGCAAACGTCCAGCAATTGCTCAGAGATGAAAAGTGCCAGCACTGAAAGCTGTTGCTAGCCAGCACCCTTCCTTGGAAGCGCTTTCACAGGCGCAGCAACACTGGGGCTTTGCGCTTCTCTAGCCACCAAACGTCACGGTCCTTCTCTTTCCGTCTCGTAGACACGAGCTGAGAAATTGCAAACGTCGAGCAATTGCTCAGAGATGAAAAGTGCCAGCACTGGAAGCTGTTGCTAGCCAGCACCCTTCCTTGGAAGCGCTTTTGTAGGCCTAAGAAGACTGGGGCTCTGGGCTTCTCTAGCCACCTCATCTTCTGCTCATCCTCTCGCGCACTCTAAAGAGAGCTCAGGGGAGAAATTGCAAACGTTGAGCAATTGCTCAGAGATGAAAAGTGCCAGCACTGAAAGCTGTTGCTAGCCAGCACCCTTCCTTGGAAGCGCTTTCACAGGCGCAGTAACACTGGGGCTTTGCGCTTCTCTACCCACCAAACGTCACGGTCACTATCTCTCCGTCTCGTAGACACGAGCTGAGAAATTGCAAACGTCGATCAATTGCTCAGAGAGGAAAAGTGCCAGCACTGAAAGCTCTTGCTAGCCAGCACCCTTCCTTGGAAGCGCTTTTGTAGCCCTTAGAACACTGGGGCTCTGGGCTTCTCTAGCCACCTCATCTTCTGCTCATCCTCTCGCGCACTCTAAAGAGAGCTCAGGTGAGAAATTGCAAACGTCGAGCAATTGCTCAGAGATGAAAAGTGCCAGCACTGAAAGCTGTTGCTAGCCAGCACCCTTCCTTGGAAGCGCTTTCACAGGCGCAGTAACACTGGGGCTTTGCGCTTCTCTACCCACCAAACGTCACGGTCACTATCTCTCCGTCTCGTAGACATGAGCTGAGAAATTGCAAACATCGATCAATTGCTCAGAGAGGAAAAGTGCCAGCACTGAAAGCTGTTGCTAGCCAGCACCCTTCCTTGGAAGCGCTTTTGTAGGCCTAAGAACACTGGGGCTCTGGGCTTCTCTAGCCACCTCATCTTCTGCTCATCCTCTCGCGCACTCTAAAGAGAGCTCAGGTGAGAAATTGCAAACGTCCAGCAATTGCTCAGAGATAAAAAGTGCCAGCACTGAAAGCTGTTGCTAGCCAGCACCCTTCCTTGGAAGCGCTTTTGTAGGCCTAAGAACACTGGGGCTCTGGGCTTCTCTAGCCACCTCATCTTCTGCTCATCCTCTCGCGCACGCTAAAGAGAGCTCAGGTGAGAAATTGCAAACGTCCAGCAATTGCTCAGAGATGAAAAGTGCCAGCACTGAAAGCTGTTGCTAGCCAGCACCCTTCCTTGGAAGCGCTTTCACAGGCGCAGTAACACTGGGGCTTTGCGCTTCTCTAGCCACCAAAAGTCACGGTCACTATCTCTCCGTCTCGTAGACACGAGCTGAGAAATTGCAAACGTCGATCAATTGCTCAGAGATGAAAAGTGCCAGCACTGAAAGCTCTTGCTAGCCAGCACCCTTCCTTGGAAGCGCTTTTGTAGGCCTAAGAACACTGGGGCTCTGGGCTTCTCTAGCCACCTCATCTTCTGCTCATCCTCTCGCGCACTCTAAAGAGAGCTCAGGTGAGAAATTGCAAACGTCGAGCAATTGCTCAGAGATGAAAAGTGCCAGCACTGAAAGCTGTTGCTAGCCAGCACCCTTCCTTGGAAGCGCTTTTGTAGGCCTAAGAACACTGGGGCTCTGGGCTTCTCTAGCCACCTCATCTTCTGCTCATCCTCTCGCGCACTCTAAAGAGAGCTCAGGTGAGAAATTGCAAACGTTGAGCAATTGCTCAGAGATGAAAAGTGCCAGCACTGAAAGCTGTTGCTAGCCAGCACCCTTCCTTGGAAGCGCTTTCACAGGCGCTGTAACACTGGGGCTTTGCGCTTCTCTAGCCACCAAACGTCACGGTCACTATCTCTCCGTCTCGTAGACACGAGCTGAGAAATTGCAAACGTCGATCAATTGCTCAGAGATGAAAAGTGCCAGCACTGAAAGCTGTTGCTAGCCAGCCCCCTTCCTTGGAAGCGCTTTTGTAGGCCTAAGAACACTGGGGCTCTGGGCTTCTCTAGCCACCTCATCTTCTGCTCATCCTCTCGCGCACTCTAAAGAGAGCTCAGGTGAGAAATTGCAAACGTCGAGCAATTGCTCAGAGATGAAAAGTGCCAGCACTGAAAGCTGTTGCTAGCCAGCACCCTTCCTTGGAAGCGCTTTTGTAGGCCTAAGAACACTGGGGCTCTGGGCTTCTCTAGCCACCTCATCTTCTGCTCATCCTCTCGCGCACTCTAAAGAGAGCTCAGGGGAGAAATTGCAAACGTTGAGCAATTGCTCAGAGATGAAAAGTGCCAGCACTGAAAGCTGTTGCTAGCCAGCACCCTTCCTTGGAAGCGCTTTCACAGGCGCAGTAACACTGGGGCTTTGCGCTTCTCTAGCCACCAAACGTCACGGTCACTATCTCTCCGTCTCGTAGACACGAGCTGAGAAATTGCAAACGTCGATCAATTGCTCAGAGAGGAAAAGTGCCAGCACTGAAAGCTCTTGCTAGCCAGCCCCCTTCCTTGGAAGCGCTTTTGTAGGCCTAAGAACACTGGGGCTCTGGGCTTCTCTAGCCACCTCATCTTCTGCTCATCCTCTCGCGCACTCTAAAGAGAGCTCAGGTGAGAAATTGCAAACGTCGAGCAATTGCTCAGAGATGAAAAGTGCCAGCACTGAAAGCTGTTGCTAGCCAGCACCCTTCCTTGGAAGCGCTTTCACAGGCGCAGTAACACTGGGGCTTTGCGCTTCTCTAGCCACCAAACATCACGGTCACTATCTCTCCGTCTCGTAGACATGAGCTGAGAAATTGCAAACATCGATCAATTGCTCAGAGAGGAAAAGTGCCAGCACTGAAAGCTCTTGCTAGCCAGCACCCTTCCTTGGAAGCGCTTTTGTAGGCCTAAGAACACTGGGGCTCTGGGCTTCTCTAGCCACCTCATCTTCTGCTCATCCTCTCGCGCACTCTAAAGAGAGCTCAGGTGAGAAATTGCAAACGTCGAGCAATTGCTCAGAGATGAAAAGTGCCAGCACTGAAAGCTGTTGCTAGCCAGCACCCTTCCTTGGAAGCGCTTTTGTAGGCCTAAGAACACTGGGGCTCTGGGCTTCTCTAGCCACCTCATCTTCTGCTCTTCCTCTCGCGCACTCTAAAGAGAGCTCAGGTGAGAAATTGCAAACGTCGAGCAATTGCTCAGAGATGAAAAGTGCCAGCACTGAAAGCTGTTGCTAGCCAGCACCCTTCCTTGGAAGCGCTTTTGTAGGCCTAAGAACACTGGGGCTCTGGGCTTCTCTAGCCACCTCATCTTCTGCTCATCCTCTCGCGCACTCTAAAGAGAGCTCAGGTGAGAAATTGCAAACGTCGAGCAATTGCTCAGAGATGAAAAGTGCCAGCACTGAAAGCTGTTGCTAGCCAGCACCCTTCCTTGGAAGCGCTTTTGTAGGCCTAAGAACACTGGGGCTCTGGGCTTCTCTAGCCACCTCATCTTCTGCTCATCCTCTCGCGCACTCTAAAGAGAGCTCAGGTGAGAAATTGCAAACGTTGAGCAATTGCTCAGAGATGAAAAGTGCCAGCACTGAAAGCTGTTGCTAGCCAGCACCCTTCCTTGGAAGCGCTTTCACAGGCGCTGTAACACTGGGGCTTTGCGCTTCTCTACCCACCAAACGTCACGGTCACTATCTCTCCGTCTCGTAGACACGAGCTGAGAAATTGCAAACGTCGATCAATTGCTCAGAGATGAAAAGTGCCAGCACTGAAAGCTGTTGCTAGCCAGCACCCTTCCTTGGAAGTGCTTTCACAGGCGCAGCAACACTGGGGCTTTGCGCTTCTCTAGCCACCAAACGTCACGGTCCTTCTCTTTCCGTCTCGTAGACACGAGCTGAGAAATTGCAAACGTCGAGCAATTGCTCAGAGAGGAAAAGTGCCAGCACTGAAAGCTGTTGCTAGCCAGCACCCTTCCTTGGAAGCGCTTTTGTAGGTCTAAGAACACTGGGGCTCTGGGCTTCTCTAGCCACCTCATCTTCTGCTCATCCTCTCGCGCACGCTAAAGAGAGCTCAGGTGAGAAATTGCAAACGTCGAGCAATTGCTCAGAGATGAAAAGTGCCAGCACTGAAAGCTGTTGCTAGCCAGCACCCTTCCTTGGAAGAGCTTTCACAGGCGCAGTAACACTGGGGCTTTGCGCTTCTCTACCCACCAAACGTCACGGTCCTTCTCTTTCCGTCTCGTAGACACGAGCTGAGATATTGCAAACGTCGAGCAATTGCTCAGAGATGAAAAGTGCCAGCACTGAAAGCTGTTGCTAGCCAGCACCCTTCCTTGGAAGCGCTTTTGTAGGCCTAAGAACACTGGGGCTCTGGGCTTCTTTAGCCACCTCATCTTCTGCTCATCCTCTCGCGCACTCTAAAGAGAGCTCAGGTGAGAAATTGCAAACGTCGAGCAATTGCTCAGAGATGAACAGTGCCAGCACTGAAAGCTGTTGCTAGCCAGCACCCTTCCTTGGAAGCGCTTTTGTAGGCCTAAGAACACTGGGGCTCTGGGCTTCTCTAGCCACCTCATCTTCTGCTCATCCTCTCGCGCACTCTAAAGAGAGCTCAGGTGAGAAATTGCAAACGTCCAGCAATTGCTCAGAGATGAAAAGTGCCAGCCCTGAAAGCTGTTGCTAGCCAGTACCCTTCCTTGGAAGCGCTTTCACAGGCGCAGCAACACTGGGGCTTTGCGCTTCTCTAGCCACCAAACGTCACGGTCCTTCTCTTTCCGTCTCGTAGACACGAGCTGAGAAATTGCAAACGTCGAGCAATTGCTCAGAGATGAAAAGTGCCAGCACTGGAAGCTGTTGCTAGCCAGCCCCCTTCCTTGGAAGCGCTTTTGTAGGCCTAAGAACACTGGGGCTCTGGGCTTCTCTAGCCACCTCATCTTCTGCTCATCCTCTCGCGCACTCTGAAGAGAGCTCAGGGGAGAAATTGCAAACGTTGAGCAATTGCTCAGAGATGAAAAGTGCCAGCACTGAAAGCTGTTGCTAGCCAGCACCCTTCCTTGGAAGCGCTTTCACAGGCGCAGTAACACTGGGGCTTTGCGCTTCTCTAGCCACCAAACGTCACGGTCACTATCTCTCCGTCTCGTAGACACGAGCTGAGAAATTGCAAACGTCGATCAATTGCTCAGAGAGGAAAAGTGCCAGCACTGAAAGCTCTTGCTAGCCAGCCCCCTTCCTTGGAAGCGCTTTTGTAGGCCTAAGAACACTGGGGCTCTGGGCTTCTCTAGCCACCTCATCTTCTGCTCATCCTCTTGCGCACTCTAAAGAGAGCTCAGGTGAGAAATTGCAAACGTCGAGCAATTGCTCAGAGATGAAAAGTGCCAGCACTGAAAGCTGTTGCTAGCCAGCACCCTTCCTTGGAAGCGCTTTCACAGGCGCAGTAACACTGGGGCTTTGCGCTTCTCTAGCCACCAAACGTCACGGTCACTATCTCTCCGTCTCGTAGACACGAGCTGAGAAATTGCAAACGTCGATCAATTGCTCAGAGATGAAAAGTGCCAGCACTGAAAGCTGTTGCTAGCCAGCACCCTTCCTTGGAAGCGCTTTTGTAGGCCTAAGAACACTGGGGCTCTGGGCTTCTCTAGCCACCTCATCTTCTGCTCATCCTCTCGCGCACTCTAAAGAGAGCTCAGGGGAGAAATTGCAAACGTCGAGCAATTGCTCAGAGATGAAAAGTGCCAGCACTGAAAGCTGTTGCTAGCCAGCACCCTTCCTTGGAAGCGCTTTTGTAGGCCTAAGAACACTGGGGCTCTGGGCTTCTCTAGCCACCTCATCTTCTGCTCATCCTCTCGCGCACTCTAAAGAGAGCTCAGGTGAGAAATTGCAAACGTTGAGCAATTGCTCAGAGATGAAAAGTGCCAGCACTGAAAGCTCTTGCTAGCCAGCACCCTTCCTTGGAAGCGCTTTCACAGGCGCTGTAACACTGGGGCTTTGCGCTTCTCTAGCCACCAAACGTCACGGTCACTATCTCTCCGTCTCGTAGACACGAGCTGAGAAATTGCAAACGTCGATCAATTGCTCAGAGATGAAAAGTGCCAGCACTGAAAGCTGTTGCTAGCCAGCACCCTTCCTTGGAAGCGCTTTTGTAGGCCTAAGAACACTGGGGCTCTGGGCTTCTCTAGCCACCTCATCTTCTGCTCATCCTCTCGCGCACTCTAAAGAGAGCTCAGGTGAGAAATTGCAAACGTCGAGCAATTGCTCAGAGAGGAAAAGTGCCAGCACTGAAAGCTGTTGCTAGCCAGCACCCTTCCTTGGAAGTGCTTTTGTAGGCCTAAGAACACTGGGGCTCTGGGCTTCTCTAGCCACCTCATCTTCTGCTCATCCTCTCGCGCACTCTAAAGAGAGCTCAGGTGAGAAATTGCAAACGTCCAGCAATTGCTCAGAGATGAAAAGTGCCAGCACTGAAAGCTCTTGCTAGCCAGCACCCTTCCTTGGAAGCGCTTTCACAGGCGCAGCAACACTGGGGCTTTGCGCTTCTCTAGCCACCAAACGTCACGGTCCTTCTCTTTCCGTCTCTAGACACGAGCTGAGAAATTGCAAACGTCGAGCAATTGCTCAGAGAGGAAAAGTGCCAGCACTGAAAGGTGTTGCCTGCCAGCACCCTTCCTTGGAAGCGCTTTTGTAGGCCTAAGAACACTGGGGCTCTGGGCTTCTCTAGCCACCTCATCTTCTGCTCATCCTCTCGCGCACTCTAAAGAGAGCTCAGGGGAGAAATTGCAAACGTCGAGCAATTGCTCAGAGATGAAAAGTGCCAGCACTGAAAGCTGTTGCTAGCCAGCACCCTTCCTTGGAAGCGCTTTCACAGGCGCAGTAACACTGGGGCTTTGCGCTTCTCTAGCCACCAAACGTCACTGTCATTCTCTTTCCGTCTCGTAGACACGAGCTGAGAAATTGCAAACGTCGAGCAATTGCTCAGAGATGAAAAGTGCCAGCACTGAAAGCTCTTGCTAGCCAGCACCCTTCCTTGGAAGCGCTTTTGTAGGCCTAAGAACACTGGGGCTCTGGGCTTCTCTAGCCACCTCATCTTCTGCTCATCCTCTCGCGCACTCTAAAGAGAGCTCAGGTGAGAAATTGCAAACGTCGAGCAATTGCTCAGAGATGAAAAGTGCCAGCACTGAAAGCTGTTACTAGCCAGTACCCTTCCTTGGAAGCGCTTTCACAGGCGCAGTAACACTGGGGCTTTGCGCTTCTCTACCCACCAAACGTCACGGTCCTTCTCTTTCCGTCTCGTAGACACGAGCTGAGAAATTGCAAACGTCGAGCAATTGCTCAGAGATGAAAAGTGCCAGCACTGAAAGGTGTTGCCTGCCAGCACCCTTCCTTGGAAGCGCTTTTGTAGGCCAAAGAACACTGGGGCTCTGGGCTTCTCTAGCCACCTCATCTTCTGCTCATCCTCTCGCGCACTCTGAAGAGAGCTCAGGGGAGAAATTGCAAACGTTGAGCAATTGCTCAGAGATGAAAAGTGCCAGCACTGAAAGCTGTTGCTAGCCAGCACCCTTCCTTGGAAGCGCTTTCACAGGCGCAGTAACACTGGGGCTTTGCGCTTCTCTAGCCACCAAACGTCACGGTCACTATCTCTCCGTCTCGTAGACACGAGCTGAGAAATTGCAAACGTCGAGCAATTGCTCAGAGAGGAAAAGTGCCAGCACTGGAAGCTGTTGCTAGCCAGCCCCCTTCCTTGGAAGCGCTTTTGTAGGCCTAAGAACACTGGGGCTCTGGGCTTCTCTAGCCACCTCATCTTCTGCTCATCCTCTCGCGCACTCTAAAGAGAGCTCAGGTGAGAAATTGCAAACGTCGAGCAATTGCTCAGAGATGAAAAGTGCCAGCACTGAAAGCTGTTGCTAGCCAGCACCCTTCCTTGGAAGCGTTTTCACAGGCACAGTAACACTGGGGCTTTGCGCTTCTCTACCCACCAAACGTCACGGTCACTATCTCTCCGTCTCGTAGACACGAGCTGAGAAATTGCAAACGTCGAGCAATTGCTCAGAGATGAAAAGTGCCAGCACTGAAAGCTGTTGCTAGCCAGCACCCTTCCTTGCAAGCGCTTTTGTAGGCCTAAGAACACTGGGGCTCTGGGCTTCTCTAGCCACCTCATCTTCTGCTCATCCTCTCGCGCACTCTGAAGAGAGCTCAGGTGAGAAATTGCAAACGTCGAGCAATTGCTCAGAGATGAAAAGTGCCAGCACTGAAAGCTGTTGCTAGCCAGCACCCTTCCTTGGAAGCGCTTTCACAGGCGCAGTAACACTGGGGCTTTGCGCTTCTCTAGCCACCAAACGTCACGGTCACTATCTCTCCGTCTCGTAGACACGAGCTGAGAAATTGCAAACGTCGAGCAATTGCTCAGAGAGGAAAAGTGCCAGCACTGAAAGCTGTTGCTAGCCAGCACCCTTCCTTGGAAGCGCTTTTGTAGGTCTAAGAACACTGGGGCTCTGGGCTTCTCTAGCCACCTCATCTTCTGCTCATCCTCTCGCGCACGCTAAAGAGAGCTCAGGTGAGAAATTGCAAACGTCGAGCAATTGCTCAGAGATGAAAAGTGCCAGCACTGAAAGCTGTTGCTAGCCAGCACCCTTCCTTGGAAGAGCTTTCACAGGCGCAGTAACACTGGGGCTTTGCGCTTCTCTACCCACCAAACGTCACTGTCATTCTCTTTCCGTCTCGTAGACACGAGCTGAGATATTGCAAACGTCGAGCAATTGCTCAGAGATGAAAAGTGCCAGCACTGAAAGCTGTTGCTAGCCAGCACCCTTCCTTGGAAGCGCTTTTGTAGGCCTAAGAACACTGGGGCTCTGGGCTTCTTTAGCCACCTCATCTTCTGCTCATCCTCTCGCGCACTCTAAAGAGAGCTCAGGTGAGAAATTGCAAACGTCGAGCAATTGCTCAGAGATGAACAGTGCCAGCACTGAAAGCTGTTGCTAGCCAGCACCCTTCCTTGGAAGCGCTTTTGTAGCCCTTAGAACACTGGGGCTCTGGGCTTCTCTAGCCACCTCATCTTCTGCTCATCCTCTCGCGCACTCTAAAGAGAGCTCAGGTGAGAAATTGCAAACGTCCAGCAATTGCTCAGAGATGAAAAGTGCCAGCCCTGAAAGCTGTTGCTAGCCAGTACCCTTCCTTGGAAGCGCTTTCACAGGCGCAGCAACACTGGGGCTTTGCGCTTCTCTAGCCACCAAACGTCACTGTCATTCTCTTTCCGTCTCCTAGACACGAGCTGAGAAATTGCAAACGTCGAGCAATTGCTCAGAGATGAAAAGTGCCAGCACTGAAAGCTGTTGCTAGCCAGCACCCTTCCTTGGAAGCGCTTTCACAGGCGCAGCAACACTGGGGCTTTGCGCTTCTCTACCCACCAAACGTCACGGTCCTTCTCTTTCCGTCTCGTAGACACGAGCTGAGAAATTGCAAACGTCGAGCAATTGCTCAGAGATGAAAAGTGCCAGCACTGGAAGCTGTTGCTAGCCAGCCCCCTTCCTTGGAAGCGCTTTTGTAGGCCTAAGAACACTGGGGCTCTGGGCTTCTCTAGCCACCTCATCTTCTGCTCATCCTCTCGCGCACTCTGAAGAGAGCTCAGGGGAGAAATTGCAAACGTTGAGCAATTGCTCAGAGATGAAAAGTGCCAGCACTGAAAGCTGTTGCTAGCCAGCACCCTTCCTTGGAAGCGCTTTCACAGGCGCAGTAACACTGGGGCTTTGCGCTTCTCTAGCCACCAAACGTCACGGTCACTATCTCTCCGTCTCGTAGACACGAGCTGAGAAATTGCAAACGTCGATCAATTGCTCAGAGATGAAAAGTGCCAGCCCTGAAAGCTGTTGCTAGCCAGCCCCCTTCCTTGGAAGCGCTTTTGTAGGCCTAAGAACACTGGGGCTCTGGGCTTCTCTAGCCACCTCATCTTCTGCTCATCCTCTCGCGCACTCTAAAGAGAGCTCAGGTGAGAAATTGCAAACGTCCAGCAATTGCTCAGAGATGAAAAGTGCCAGCACTGAAAGCTCTTGCTAGCCAGCACCCTTCCTTGGAAGCGCTTTCACAGGCGCAGCAACACTGGGGCTTTGCGCTTCTCTAGCCACCAAACGTCACGGTCCTTCTCTTTCCGTCTCGTAGACACGAGCTGAGAAATTGCAAACGTCGAGCAATTGCTCAGAGAGGAAAAGTGCCAGCACTGAAAGGTGTTGCCTGCCAGCACCCTTCCTTGGAAGCGCTTTTGTAGGCCTAAGAACACTGGGGCTCTGGGCTTCTCTAGCCACCTCATCTTCTGCTCATCCTCTCGCGCACTCTAAAGAGAGCTCAGGGGAGAAATTGCAAACGTCGAGCAATTGCTCAGAGATGAAAAGTGCCAACACTGAAAGCTGTTGCTAGCCAGCACCCTTCCTTGGAAGCGCTTTCACAGGCGCAGTAACACTGGGGCTTTGCGCTTCTCTACCCACCAAACGTCACTGTCATTCTCTTTCCGTCTCCTAGACACGAGCTGAGAAATTGCAAACGTCGAGCAATTGCTCAGAGATGAAAAGTGCCAGCGCTGAAAGCTGTTGCTAGCCAGCACCCTTCCTTGGAAGCGCTTTTGTAGGCCTAAGCACACTGGGGCTCTGGGCTTCTCTAGCCACCTAATCTTCTGCTCATCCTCTCGCGCACTCTAAAGAGAGCTCAGGTGAGAAATTGCAAACGTCGAGCAATTGCTCAGAGATGAAAAGTGCCAGCACTGAAAGCTGTTGCTAGCCAGCACCCTTCCTTGGAAGCGCTTTTGTAGGCCTAAGAACACTGGGGCTCTGGGCTTCTCTAGCCACCTCATCTTCTGCTCATCCTCTCGCGCACTCTAAAGAGAGCTCAGGTGAGAAATTGCAAACGTTGAGCAATTGCTCAGAGATGAAAAGTGCCAGCACTGAAAGCTGTTGCTAGCCAGCACCCTTCCTTGGAAGCGCTTTCACAGGCGCAGTAACACTGGGGCTTTGCGCTTCTCTAGCCACCAAACGTCACTGTCATTCTCTTTCCGTCTCGTAGACACGAGCTGAGAAATTGCAAACGTCGAGCAATTGCTCAGAGATGAAAAGTGCCAGCACTGAAAGCTGTTGCTAGCCAGCACCCTTCCTTGGAAGCGCTTTTGTAGGCCTAAGAACACTGGGGCTCTGGGCTTCTCTAGCCACCTCATCTTCTGCTCATCCTCTCGCGCACTCTAAAGAGAGCTCAGGTGAGAAATTGCAAACGTCGAGCAATTGCTCAGAGATGAAAAGTGCCAGCACTGAAAGCTGTTGCTAGCCAGTACCCTTCCTTGGAAGCGCTTTCACAGGCGCAGTAACACTGGGGCTTTGTGCTTCTCTACCCACCAAACGTCACGGTCCTTCTCTTTCCGTCTCGTAGACACGAGCTGAGAAATTGCAAACGTCGAGCAATTGCTCAGAGATGAAAAGTGCCAGCACTGAAAGGTGTTGCCTGCCAGCACCCTTCCTTGGAAGCGCTTTTGTAGGCCTAAGAACACTGGGGCTCTGGGCTTCTCTAGCCACCTCATCTTCTGCTCATCCTCTCGCGCACTCTGAAGAGAGCTCAGGGGAGAAATTGCAAACGTTGAGCAATTGCTCAGAGATGAAAAGTGCCAGCACTGAAAGCTGTTGCTAGCCAGCACCCTTCCTTGGAAGCGCTTTCACAGGCGCAGTAACACTGGGGCTTTGCGCTTCTCTAGCCACCAAACGTCACGGTCACTATCTCTCCGTCTCGTAGACATGAGCTGAGAAATTGCAAACATCGATCAATTGCTCAGAGAGGAAAAGTGCCAGCACTGAAAGCTGTTGCTAGCCAGCCCCCTTCCTTGGAAGCGCTTTTGTAGGCCTAAGAACACTGGGGCTCTGGGCTTCTCTAGCCACCTCATCTTCTGCTCATCCTCTCGCGCACTCTAAAGAGAGCTCAGGTGAGAAATTGCAAACGTCGAGCAATTGCTCAGAGATGAAAAGTGCCAGCACTGAAAGCTGTTGCTAGCCAGCACCCTTCCTTGGAAGCGCTTTTGTAGGCCTAAGAACACTGGGGCTCTGGGCTTCTCTAGCCACCTCATCTTCTGCTCTTCCTCTCGCGCACTCTAAAGAGAGCTCAGGTGAGAAATTGCAAACGTCGAGCAATTGCTCAGAGAGGAAAAGTGCCAGCACTGAAAGCTGTTGCTAGCCAGCACCCTTCCTTGGAAGCGCTTTCACAGGCGCAGTAACACTGGGGCTTTGCGCTTCTCTAGCCACCAAACGTCACGGTCACTATCTCTCCGTCTCGTAGACACGAGCTGAGAAATTGCAAACGTCGAGCAATTGCTCAGAGATGAAAAGTGCCAGCACTGAAAGCTGTTGCTAGCCAGCCCCCTTCCTTGGAAGCGCTTTTGTAGGCCTAAGAACACTGGGGCTCTGGGCTTCTTTAGCCACCTCATCTTCTGCTCATCCTCTCGCGCACTCTAAAGAGAGCTCAGGGGAGAAATTGCAAACGTCGAGCAATTGCTCAGAGATGAAAAGTGCCAGCACTGAAAGCTGTTGCTAGCCAGCACCCTTCCTTGGAAGCGCTTTTGTAGGCCTAAGAACACTGGGGCTCTGGGCTTCTCTAGCCACCTCATCTTCTGCTCATCCTCTCGCGCACTCTAAAGAGAGCTCAGGGGAGAAATTGCAAACGTCGAGCAATTGCTCAGAGATGAAAAGTGCCAGCACTGAAAGCTGTTGCTAGCCAGCACCCTTCCTTGGAAGCGCTTTCACAGGCGCAGTAACACTGGGGCTTTGCGCTTCTCTAGCCACCAAACGTCACGGTCACTATCTCTCCGTCTCGTAGACACGAGCTGAGAAATTGCAAACGTCGATCAATTGCTCAGAGAGGAAAAGTGCCAGCACTGAAAGCTCTTGCTAGCCAGCACCCTTCCTTGGAAGCGCTTTTGTAGGCCTAAGAACACTGGGGCTCTGGGCTTCTCTAGCCACCTCATCTTCTGCTCATCCTCTCGCGCACTCTAAAGAGAGCTCAGGTGAGAAATTGCAAACGTCGAGCAATTGCTCAGAGATGAAAAGTGCCAGCACTGAAAGCTGTTGCTAGCCAGCACCCTTCCTTGGAAGCGCTTTCACAGGCGCAGTAACACTGGGGCTTTGCGCTTCTCTAGCCACCAAACGTCACGGTCACTATCTCTCCGTCTCGTAGACATGAGCTGAGAAATTGCAAACATCGATCAATTGCTCAGAGAGGAAAAGTGCCAGCACTGAAAGCTGTTGCTAGCCAGCACCCTTCCTTGGAAGCGCTTTTGTAGGCCTAAGAACACTGGGGCTCTGGGCTTCTCTAGCCACCTCATCTTCTGCTCATCCTCTCGCGCACTCTAAAGAGAGCTCAGGTGAGAAATTGCAAACGTCGAGCAATTGCTCAGAGATGAAAAGTGCCAGCACTGAAAGCTGTTGCTAGCCAGCACCCTTCCTTGGAAGCGCTTTTGTAGGCCTAAGAACACTGGGGCTCTGGGCTTCTCTAGCCACCTCATCTTCTGCTCTTCCTCTCGCGCACTCTAAAGAGAGCTCAGGTGAGAAATTGCAAACGTCGAGCAATTGCTCAGAGATGAAAAGTGCCAGCACTGAAAGCTGTTGCTAGCCAGCACCCTTCCTTGGAAGCGCTTTCACAGGCGCAGTAACACTGGGGCTTTGCGCTTCTCTAGCCACCAAAAGTCACGGTCACTATCTCTCCGTCTCGTAGACACGAGCTGAGAAATTGCAAACGTCGAGCAATTGCTCAGAGATGAAAAGTGCCAGCACTGAAAGCTGTTGCTAGCCAGCACCCTTCCTTGGAAGCGCTTTTGTAGGCCTAAGAACACTGGGGCTCTGGGCTTCTCTAGCCACCTCATCTTCTGCTCATCCTCTCGCGCACGCTAAAGAGAGCTCAGGTGAGAAATTGCAAACGTCGAGCAATTGCTCAGAGATGAAAAGTGCCAGCACTGAAAGCTGTTGCTAGCCAGCACCCTTCCTTGGAAGCGCTTTTGTAGGCCTAAGAACACTGGGGCTCTGGGCTTCTCTAGCCACCTCATCTTCTGCTCATCCTCTCGCGCACTCTAAAGAGAGCTCAGGTGAGAAATTGCAAACGTCCAGCAATTGCTCAGAGATGAAAAGTGCCAGCACTGAAAGCTCTTGCTAGCCAGCACCCTTCCTTGGAAGCGCTTTCACAGGCGCAGCAACACTGGGGCTTTGCGCTTCTCTACCCACCAAACGTCACGGTCCTTCTCTTTCCGTCTCGTAGACACGAGCTGAGAAATTGCAAACGTCGAGCAATTGCTCAGAGAGGAAAAGTGCCAGCACTGAAAGCTGTTGCTAGCCAGCACCCTTCCTTGGAAGCGTTTTTGTAGGCCTAAGAACACTGGGGCTCTGGGCTTCTCTAGCCACCTCATCTTCTGCTCATCCTCTCGCGCACGCTAAAGAGAGCTCAGGTGAGAAATTGCAAACGTCGAGCAATTGCTCAGAGATGAAAAGTGCCAGCACTGAAAGCTGTTGCTAGCCAGCACCCTTCCTTGGAAGAGCTTTCACAGGCGCAGCAACACTGGGGCTTTGCGCTTCTCTACCCACCAAACGTCACTGTCATTCTCTTTCCGTCTCGTAGACACGAGCTGAGATATTGCAAACGTCGAGCAATTGCTCAGAGATGAAAAGTGCCAGCACTGAAAGCTGTTGCTAGCCAGCACCCTTCCTTGGAAGCGCTTTTGTAGGCCTAAGAACACTGGGGCTCTGGGCTTCTTTAGCCACCTCATCTTCTGCTCATCCTCTCGCGCACTCTAAAGAGAGCTCAGGTGAGAAATTGCAAAGGTCGAGCAATTGCTCAGAGATGAACAGTGCCAGCACTGAAAGCTGTTGCTAGCCAGCACCCTTCCTTGGAAGCGCTTTTGTAGCCCTTAGAACACTGGGGCTCTGGGCTTCTCTAGCCACCTCATCTTCTGCTCATCCTCTCGCGCACTCTAAAGAGAGCTCAGGTGAGAAATTGCAAACGTCCAGCAATTGCTCAGAGATGAAAAGTGCCAGCCCTGAAAGCTGTTGCTAGCCAGTACCCTTCCTTGGAAGCGCTTTCACAGGCGCAGCAACACTGGGGCTTTGCGCTTCTATACGCACCAAACGTCACTGTCATTCTCTTTCCGTCTCCTAGACACGAGCTGAGAAATTGCAAACGTCGAGCAATTGCTCAGAGAGGAAAAGTGCCAGCACTGAAAGCTGTTGCTAGCCAGCACCCTTCCTTGGAAGCGCTTTTGTAGGCCTAAGAACACTGGGGCTCTGGGCTTCTCTAGCCACCTCATCTTCTGCTCATCCTCTCGCGCACGCTAAAGAGAGCTCAGGTGAGAAATTGCAAACGTCGAGCAATTGCTCAGAGATGAAAAGTGCCAGCACTGAAAGCTGTTGCTAGCCAGCACCCTTCCTTGGAAGAGCTTTCACAGGCGCAGCAACACTGGGGCTTTGCGCTTCTCTACCCACCAAACGTCACTGTCATTCTCTTTCCGTCTCGTAGACACGAGCTGAGATATTGCAAACGTCGAGCAATTGCTCAGAGATGAAAAGTGCCAGCACTGAAAGCTGTTGCTAGCCAGCACCCTTCCTTGGAAGCGCTTTTGTAGGCCTAAGAACACTGGGGCTCTGGGCTTCTTTAGCCACCTCATCTTCTGCTCATCCTCTCGCGCACTCTAAAGAGAGCTCAGGTGAGAAATTGCAAAGGTCGAGCAATTGCTCAGAGATGAACAGTGCCAGCACTGAAAGCTGTTGCTAGCCAGCACCCTTCCTTGGAAGCGCTTTTGTAGCCCTTAGAACACTGGGGCTCTGGGCTTCTCTAGCCACCTCATCTTCTGCTCATCCTCTCGCGCACTCTAAAGAGAGCTCAGGTGAGAAATTGCAAACGTCCAGCAATTGCTCAGAGATGAAAAGTGCCAGCCCTGAAAGCTGTTGCTAGCCAGTACCCTTCCTTGGAAGCGCTTTCACAGGCGCAGCAACACTGGGGCTTTGCGCTTCTCTAGCCACCAAACGTCACTGTCATTCTCTTTCCGTCTCCTAGACACGAGCTGAGAAATTGCAAACGTCGAGCAATTGCTCAGAGATGAAAAGTGCCAGCACTGAAAGCTGTTGCTAGCCAGCACCCTTCCTTGGAAGCGCTTTTGTAGGCCTAAGCACACTGGGGCTCTGGGCTTCTCTAGCCACCTCATCTTCTGCTCATCCTCTCGCGCACTCTAAAGAGAGCTCAGGTGAGAAATTGCAAACGTCGAGCAATTGCTCAGAGATGAAAAGTGCCAGCACTGAAAGCTGTTGCTAGCCAGCACCCTTCCTTGGAAGCGCTTTCACAGGCGCTGTAACACTGGCGCTTTGCGCTTCTCTACCCACCAAACGTCACGGTCCTTCTCTTTCCGTCTCGTAGACACGAGCTGAGAAATTGCAAACGTCGAGCAATTGCTCAGAGATGAAAAGTGCCAGCACTGGAAGCTGTTGCTAGCCAGCACCCTTCCTTGGAAGCGCTTTTGTAGGCCTAAGAACACTGGGGCTCTGGGCTTCTCTAGCCACCTCATCTTCTGCTCATCCTCTCGCGCACTCTGAAGAGAGCTCAGGGGAGAAATTGCAAACGTTGAGCAATTGCTCAGAGATGAAAAGTGCCAGCACTGAAAGCTGTTGCTAGCCAGCACCCTTCCTTGGAAGCGCTTTCACAGGCGCAGTAACACTGGGGCTTTGCGCTTCTCTACCCACCAAACGTCACGGTCACTATCTCTCCGTCTCGTAGACACGAGCTGAGAAATTGCAAACGTCGATCAATTGCTCAGAGAGGAAAAGTGCCAGCACTGAAAGCTCTTGCTAGCCAGCCCCCTTCCTTGGAAGCGCTTTTGTAGGCCTAAGAACACTGGGGCTCTGGGCTTCTCTAGCCACCTCATCTTCTGCTCATCCTCTCGCGCACTCTAAAGAGAGCTCAGGTGAGAAATTGCAAACGTCGAGCAATTGCTCAGAGAGGAAAAGTGCCAGCACTGAAAGCTGTTGCTAGCCAGCACCCTTCCTTGGAAGCGCTTTTGTAGGCCTAAGAACACTGGGGCTCTGGGCTTCTCTAGCCACCTCATCTTCTGCTCATCCTCTCGCGCACGCTAAAGAGAGCTCAGGTGAGAAATTGCAAACGTCGAGCAATTGCTCAGAGATGAAAAGTGCCAGCACTGAAAGCTGTTGCTAGCCAGCACCGTTCCTTGGAAGAGCTTTCACAGGCGCAGTAACACTGGGGCTTTGCGCTTCTCTACCCACCAAACGTCACGGTCATTCTCTTTCCGTCTCGTAGACACGAGCTGAGATATTGCAAACATCGAGCAATTGCTCAGAGATGAAAAGTGCCAGCACTGAAAGCTGTTGCTAGCCAGCACCCTTCCTTGGAAGCGCTTTTGTAGGCCTAAGAACACTGGGGCTCTGGGCTTCTCTAGCCACCTCATCTTCTGCTCATCCTCTCGCGCACTCTAAAGAGAGCTCAGGTGAGAAATTGCAAACGTCGAGCAATTGCTCAGAGATGAACAGTGCCAGCACTGAAAGCTGTTGCTAGCCAGCACCCTTCCTTGGAAGCGCTTTTGTAGCCCTTAGAACACTGGGGCTCTGGGCTTCTCTAGCCACCTCATCTTCTGCTCATCCTCTCGCGCACTCTAAAGAGAGCTCAGGTGAGAAATTGCAAACGTCGAGCAATTGCTCAGAGATGAAAAGTGCCAGCACTGAAAGCTGTTGCTAGCCAGCACCCTTCCTTGGAAGCGCTTTTGTAGGCCTAAGCACACTGGGGCTCTGGGCTTCTCTAGCCACCTCATCTTCTGCTCATCCTCTCGCGCACTCTAAAGAGAGCTCAGGTGAGAAATTGCAAACGTCCAGCAATTGCTCAGAGATGAAAAGTGCCAGCCCTGAAAGCTGTTGCTAGCCAGTACCCTTCCTTGGAAGCGCTTTCACAGGCGCAGCAACACTGGGGCTTTGCGCTTCTCTAGCCACCAAACGTCACTGTCATTCTCTTTCCGTCTCCTAGACACGAGCTGAGAAATTGCAAACGTCGATCAATTGCTCAGAGATGAAAAGTGCCAGCACTGAAAGCTGTTGCTAGCCAGCACCCTTCCTTGGAAGCGCTTTTGTAGGCCTAAGCACACTGGGGCTCTGGGCTTCTCTAGCCACCTCATCTTCTGCTCATCCTCTCGCGCACTCTAAAGAGAGCTCAGGTGAGAAATTGCAAACGTCCAGCAATTGCTCAGAGATGAAAAGTGCCAGCACTGAAAGCTGTTGCTAGCCAGCACCCTTCCTTGGAAGCGCTTTCACAGGCGCAGCAACACTGGGGCTTTGCGCTTCTCTAGCCACCAAACGTCACGGTCCTTCTCTTTCCGTCTCGTAGACACGAGCTGAGAAATTGCAAACGTCGAGCAATTGCTCAGAGATGAAAAGTGCCAGCACTGGAAGCTGTTGCTAGCCAGCACCCTTCCTTGGAAGCGCTTTTGTAGGCCTAAGAAGACTGGGGCTCTGGGCTTCTCTAGCCACCTCATCTTCTGCTCATCCTCTCGCGCACTCTAAAGAGAGCTCAGGGGAGAAATTGCAAACGTTGAGCAATTGCTCAGAGATGAAAAGTGCCAGCACTGAAAGCTGTTGCTAGCCAGCACCCTTCCTTGGAAGCGCTTTCACAGGCGCAGTAACACTGGGGCTTTGCGCTTCTCTACCCACCAAACGTCACGGTCACTATCTCTCCGTCTCGTAGACACGAGCTGAGAAATTGCAAACGTCGATCAATTGCTCAGAGAGGAAAAGTGCCAGCACTGAAAGCTCTTGCTAGCCAGCACCCTTCCTTGGAAGCGCTTTTGTAGCCCTTAGAACACTGGGGCTCTGGGCTTCTCTAGCCACCTCATCTTCTGCTCATCCTCTCGCGCACTCTAAAGAGAGCTCAGGTGAGAAATTGCAAACGTCGAGCAATTGCTCAGAGATGAAAAGTGCCAGCACTGAAAGCTGTTGCTAGCCAGCACCCTTCCTTGGAAGCGCTTTCACAGGCGCAGTAACACTGGGGCTTTGCGCTTCTCTACCCACCAAACGTCACGGTCACTATCTCTCCGTCTCGTAGACATGAGCTGAGAAATTGCAAACATCGATCAATTGCTCAGAGAGGAAAAGTGCCAGCACTGAAAGCTGTTGCTAGCCAGCACCCTTCCTTGGAAGCGCTTTTGTAGGCCTAAGAACACTGGGGCTCTGGGCTTCTCTAGCCACCTCATCTTCTGCTCATCCTCTCGCGCACTCTAAAGAGAGCTCAGGTGAGAAATTGCAAACGTCGAGCAATTGCTCAGAGATAAAAAGTGCCAGCACTGAAAGCTGTTGCTAGCCAGCACCCTTCCTTGGAAGCGCTTTTGTAGGCCTAAGAACACTGGGGCTCTGGGCTTCTCTAGCCACCTCATCTTCTGCTCATCCTCTCGCGCACGCTAAAGAGAGCTCAGGTGAGAAATTGCAAACGTCCAGCAATTGCTCAGAGATGAAAAGTGCCAGCACTGAAAGCTGTTGCTAGCCAGCACCCTTCCTTGGAAGCGCTTTCACAGGCGCAGTAACACTGGGGCTTTGCGCTTCTCTAGCCACCAAAAGTCACGGTCACTATCTCTCCGTCTCGTAGACACGAGCTGAGAAATTGCAAACGTCGATCAATTGCTCAGAGATGAAAAGTGCCAGCACTGAAAGCTCTTGCTAGCCAGCACCCTTCCTTGGAAGCGCTTTTGTAGGCCTAAGAACACTGGGGCTCTGGGCTTCTCTAGCCACCTCATCTTCTGCTCATCCTCTCGCGCACTCTAAAGAGAGCTCAGGTGAGAAATTGCAAACGTCGAGCAATTGCTCAGAGATGAAAAGTGCCAGCACTGAAAGCTGTTGCTAGCCAGCACCCTTCCTTGGAAGCGCTTTTGTAGGCCTAAGAACACTGGGGCTCTGGGCTTCTCTAGCCACCTCATCTTCTGCTCATCCTCTCGCGCACTCTAAAGAGAGCTCAGGTGAGAAATTGCAAACGTTGAGCAATTGCTCAGAGATGAAAAGTGCCAGCACTGAAAGCTGTTGCTAGCCAGCACCCTTCCTTGGAAGCGCTTTCACAGGCGCAGTAACACTGGGGCTTTGCGCTTCTCTAGCCACCAAACGTCACGGTCACTATCTCTCCGTCTCGTAGACACGAGCTGAGAAATTGCAAACGTCGATCAATTGCTCAGAGATGAAAAGTGCCAGCACTGAAAGCTGTTGCTAGCCAGCCCCCTTCCTTGGAAGCGCTTTTGTAGGCCTAAGAACACTGGGGCTCTGGGCTTCTCTAGCCACCTCATCTTCTGCTCATCCTCTCGCGCACTCTAAAGAGAGCTCAGGTGAGAAATTGCAAACGTCGAGCAATTGCTCAGAGATGAAAAGTGCCAGCACTGAAAGCTGTTGCTAGCCAGCACCCTTCCTTGGAAGCGCTTTTGTAGGCCTAAGAACACTGGGGCTCTGGGCTTCTCTAGCCACCTCATCTTCTGCTCATCCTCTCGCGCACTCTAAAGAGAGCTCAGGGGAGAAATTGCAAACGTTGAGCAATTGCTCAGAGATGAAAAGTGCCAGCACTGAAAGCTGTTGCTAGCCAGCACCCTTCCTTGGAAGCGCTTTCACAGGCGCAGTAACACTGGGGCTTTGCGCTTCTCTAGCCACCAAACGTCACGGTCACTATCTCTCCGTCTCGTAGACACGAGCTGAGAAATTGCAAACGTCGATCAATTGCTCAGAGAGGAAAAGTGCCAGCACTGAAAGCTCTTGCTAGCCAGCCCCCTTCCTTGGAAGCGCTTTTGTAGGCCTAAGAACACTGGGGCTCTGGGCTTCTCTAGCCACCTCATCTTCTGCTCATCCTCTCGCGCACTCTAAAGAGAGCTCAGGTGAGAAATTGCAAACGTCGAGCAATTGCTCAGAGATGAAAAGTGCCAGCACTGAAAGCTGTTGCTAGCCAGCACCCTTCCTTGGAAGCGCTTTCACAGGCGCAGTAACACTGGGGCTTTGCGCTTCTCTAGCCACCAAACATCACGGTCACTATCTCTCCGTCTCGTAGACATGAGCTGAGAAATTGCAAACATCGATCAATTGCTCAGAGAGGAAAAGTGCCAGCACTGAAAGCTCTTGCTAGCCAGCACCCTTCCTTGGAAGCGCTTTTGTAGGCCTAAGAACACTGGGGCTCTGGGCTTCTCTAGCCACCTCATCTTCTGCTCATCCTCTCGCGCACTCTAAAGAGAGCTCAGGTGAGAAATTGCAAACGTCGAGCAATTGCTCAGAGATGAAAAGTGCCAGCACTGAAAGCTGTTGCTAGCCAGCACCCTTCCTTGGAAGCGCTTTTGTAGGCCTAAGAACACTGGGGCTCTGGGCTTCTCTAGCCACCTCATCTTCTGCTCTTCCTCTCGCGCACTCTAAAGAGAGCTCAGGTGAGAAATTGCAAACGTCGAGCAATTGCTCAGAGATGAAAAGTGCCAGCACTGAAAGCTGTTGCTAGCCAGCACCCTTCCTTGGAAGCGCTTTTGTAGGCCTAAGAACACTGGGGCTCTGGGCTTCTCTAGCCACCTCATCTTCTGCTCATCCTCTCGCGCACTCTAAAGAGAGCTCAGGTGAGAAATTGCAAACGTCGAGCAATTGCTCAGAGATGAAAAGTGCCAGCACTGAAAGCTGTTGCTAGCCAGCACCCTTCCTTGGAAGCGCTTTTGTAGGCCTAAGAACACTGGGGCTCTGGGCTTCTCTAGCCACCTCATCTTCTGCTCATCCTCTCGCGCACTCTAAAGAGAGCTCAGGTGAGAAATTGCAAACGTTGAGCAATTGCTCAGAGATGAAAAGTGCCAGCACTGAAAGCTGTTGCTAGCCAGCACCCTTCCTTGGAAGCGCTTTCACAGGCGCTGTAACACTGGGGCTTTGCGCTTCTCTACCCACCAAACGTCACGGTCACTATCTCTCCGTCTCGTAGACACGAGCTGAGAAATTGCAAACGTCGATCAATTGCTCAGAGATGAAAAGTGCCAGCACTGAAAGCTGTTGCTAGCCAGCACCCTTCCTTGGAAGTGCTTTCACAGGCGCAGCAACACTGGGGCTTTGCGCTTCTCTAGCCACCAAACGTCACGGTCCTTCTCTTTCCGTCTCGTAGACACGAGCTGAGAAATTGCAAACGTCGAGCAATTGCTCAGAGAGGAAAAGTGCCAGCACTGAAAGCTGTTGCTAGCCAGCACCCTTCCTTGGAAGCGCTTTTGTAGGTCTAAGAACACTGGGGCTCTGGGCTTCTCTAGCCACCTCATCTTCTGCTCATCCTCTCGCGCACGCTAAAGAGAGCTCAGGTGAGAAATTGCAAACGTCGAGCAATTGCTCAGAGATGAAAAGTGCCAGCACTGAAAGCTGTTGCTAGCCAGCACCCTTCCTTGGAAGAGCTTTCACAGGCGCAGTAACACTGGGGCTTTGCGCTTCTCTACCCACCAAACGTCACGGTCCTTCTCTTTCCGTCTCGTAGACACGAGCTGAGATATTGCAAACGTCGAGCAATTGCTCAGAGATGAAAAGTGCCAGCACTGAAAGCTGTTGCTAGCCAGCACCCTTCCTTGGAAGCGCTTTTGTAGGCCTAAGAACACTGGGGCTCTGGGCTTCTTTAGCCACCTCATCTTCTGCTCATCCTCTCGCGCACTCTAAAGAGAGCTCAGGTGAGAAATTGCAAACGTCGAGCAATTGCTCAGAGATGAACAGTGCCAGCACTGAAAGCTGTTGCTAGCCAGCACCCTTCCTTGGAAGCGCTTTTGTAGGCCTAAGAACACTGGGGCTCTGGGCTTCTCTAGCCACCTCATCTTCTGCTCATCCTCTCGCGCACTCTAAAGAGAGCTCAGGTGAGAAATTGCAAACGTCCAGCAATTGCTCAGAGATGAAAAGTGCCAGCCCTGAAAGCTGTTGCTAGCCAGTACCCTTCCTTGGAAGCGCTTTCACAGGCGCAGCAACACTGGGGCTTTGCGCTTCTCTAGCCACCAAACGTCACGGTCCTTCTCTTTCCGTCTCGTAGACACGAGCTGAGAAATTGCAAACGTCGAGCAATTGCTCAGAGATGAAAAGTGCCAGCACTGGAAGCTGTTGCTAGCCAGCCCCCTTCCTTGGAAGCGCTTTTGTAGGCCTAAGAACACTGGGGCTCTGGGCTTCTCTAGCCACCTCATCTTCTGCTCATCCTCTCGCGCACTCTGAAGAGAGCTCAGGGGAGAAATTGCAAACGTTGAGCAATTGCTCAGAGATGAAAAGTGCCAGCACTGAAAGCTGTTGCTAGCCAGCACCCTTCCTTGGAAGCGCTTTCACAGGCGCAGTAACACTGGGGCTTTGCGCTTCTCTAGCCACCAAACGTCACGGTCACTATCTCTCCGTCTCGTAGACACGAGCTGAGAAATTGCAAACGTCGATCAATTGCTCAGAGAGGAAAAGTGCCAGCACTGAAAGCTCTTGCTAGCCAGCCCCCTTCCTTGGAAGCGCTTTTGTAGGCCTAAGAACACTGGGGCTCTGGGCTTCTCTAGCCACCTCATCTTCTGCTCATCCTCTTGCGCACTCTAAAGAGAGCTCAGGTGAGAAATTGCAAACGTCGAGCAATTGCTCAGAGATGAAAAGTGCCAGCACTGAAAGCTGTTGCTAGCCAGCACCCTTCCTTGGAAGCGCTTTCACAGGCGCAGTAACACTGGGGCTTTGCGCTTCTCTAGCCACCAAACGTCACGGTCACTATCTCTCCGTCTCGTAGACACGAGCTGAGAAATTGCAAACGTCGATCAATTGCTCAGAGATGAAAAGTGCCAGCACTGAAAGCTGTTGCTAGCCAGCACCCTTCCTTGGAAGCGCTTTTGTAGGCCTAAGAACACTGGGGCTCTGGGCTTCTCTAGCCACCTCATCTTCTGCTCATCCTCTCGCGCACTCTAAAGAGAGCTCAGGGGAGAAATTGCAAACGTCGAGCAATTGCTCAGAGATGAAAAGTGCCAGCACTGAAAGCTGTTGCTAGCCAGCACCCTTCCTTGGAAGCGCTTTTGTAGGCCTAAGAACACTGGGGCTCTGGGCTTCTCTAGCCACCTCATCTTCTGCTCATCCTCTCGCGCACTCTAAAGAGAGCTCAGGTGAGAAATTGCAAACGTTGAGCAATTGCTCAGAGATGAAAAGTGCCAGCACTGAAAGCTCTTGCTAGCCAGCACCCTTCCTTGGAAGCGCTTTCACAGGCGCTGTAACACTGGGGCTTTGCGCTTCTCTAGCCACCAAACGTCACGGTCACTATCTCTCCGTCTCGTAGACACGAGCTGAGAAATTGCAAACGTCGATCAATTGCTCAGAGATGAAAAGTGCCAGCACTGAAAGCTGTTGCTAGCCAGCACCCTTCCTTGGAAGCGCTTTTGTAGGCCTAAGAACACTGGGGCTCTGGGCTTCTCTAGCCACCTCATCTTCTGCTCATCCTCTCGCGCACTCTAAAGAGAGCTCAGGTGAGAAATTGCAAACGTCGAGCAATTGCTCAGAGAGGAAAAGTGCCAGCACTGAAAGCTGTTGCTAGCCAGCACCCTTCCTTGGAAGTGCTTTTGTAGGCCTAAGAACACTGGGGCTCTGGGCTTCTCTAGCCACCTCATCTTCTGCTCATCCTCTCGCGCACTCTAAAGAGAGCTCAGGTGAGAAATTGCAAACGTCCAGCAATTGCTCAGAGATGAAAAGTGCCAGCACTGAAAGCTCTTGCTAGCCAGCACCCTTCCTTGGAAGCGCTTTCACAGGCGCAGCAACACTGGGGCTTTGCGCTTCTCTAGCCACCAAACGTCACGGTCCTTCTCTTTCCGTCTCTAGACACGAGCTGAGAAATTGCAAACGTCGAGCAATTGCTCAGAGAGGAAAAGTGCCAGCACTGAAAGGTGTTGCCTGCCAGCACCCTTCCTTGGAAGCGCTTTTGTAGGCCTAAGAACACTGGGGCTCTGGGCTTCTCTAGCCACCTCATCTTCTGCTCATCCTCTCGCGCACTCTAAAGAGAGCTCAGGGGAGAAATTGCAAACGTCGAGCAATTGCTCAGAGATGAAAAGTGCCAGCACTGAAAGCTGTTGCTAGCCAGCACCCTTCCTTGGAAGCGCTTTCACAGGCGCAGTAACACTGGGGCTTTGCGCTTCTCTAGCCACCAAACGTCACTGTCATTCTCTTTCCGTCTCGTAGACACGAGCTGAGAAATTGCAAACGTCGAGCAATTGCTCAGAGATGAAAAGTGCCAGCACTGAAAGCTCTTGCTAGCCAGCACCCTTCCTTGGAAGCGCTTTTGTAGGCCTAAGAACACTGGGGCTCTGGGCTTCTCTAGCCACCTCATCTTCTGCTCATCCTCTCGCGCACTCTAAAGAGAGCTCAGGTGAGAAATTGCAAACGTCGAGCAATTGCTCAGAGATGAAAAGTGCCAGCACTGAAAGCTGTTACTAGCCAGTACCCTTCCTTGGAAGCGCTTTCACAGGCGCAGTAACACTGGGGCTTTGCGCTTCTCTACCCACCAAACGTCACGGTCCTTCTCTTTCCGTCTCGTAGACACGAGCTGAGAAATTGCAAACGTCGAGCAATTGCTCAGAGATGAAAAGTGCCAGCACTGAAAGGTGTTGCCTGCCAGCACCCTTCCTTGGAAGCGCTTTTGTAGGCCAAAGAACACTGGGGCTCTGGGCTTCTCTAGCCACCTCATCTTCTGCTCATCCTCTCGCGCACTCTGAAGAGAGCTCAGGGGAGAAATTGCAAACGTTGAGCAATTGCTCAGAGATGAAAAGTGCCAGCACTGAAAGCTGTTGCTAGCCAGCACCCTTCCTTGGAAGCGCTTTCACAGGCGCAGTAACACTGGGGCTTTGCGCTTCTCTAGCCACCAAACGTCACGGTCACTATCTCTCCGTCTCGTAGACACGAGCTGAGAAATTGCAAACGTCGAGCAATTGCTCAGAGAGGAAAAGTGCCAGCACTGGAAGCTGTTGCTAGCCAGCCCCCTTCCTTGGAAGCGCTTTTGTAGGCCTAAGAACACTGGGGCTCTGGGCTTCTCTAGCCACCTCATCTTCTGCTCATCCTCTCGCGCACTCTAAAGAGAGCTCAGGTGAGAAATTGCAAACGTCGAGCAATTGCTCAGAGATGAAAAGTGCCAGCACTGAAAGCTGTTGCTAGCCAGCACCCTTCCTTGGAAGCGTTTTCACAGGCACAGTAACACTGGGGCTTTGCGCTTCTCTACCCACCAAACGTCACGGTCACTATCTCTCCGTCTCGTAGACACGAGCTGAGAAATTGCAAACGTCGAGCAATTGCTCAGAGATGAAAAGTGCCAGCACTGAAAGCTGTTGCTAGCCAGCACCCTTCCTTGCAAGCGCTTTTGTAGGCCTAAGAACACTGGGGCTCTGGGCTTCTCTAGCCACCTCATCTTCTGCTCATCCTCTCGCGCACTCTGAAGAGAGCTCAGGTGAGAAATTGCAAACGTCGAGCAATTGCTCAGAGATGAAAAGTGCCAGCACTGAAAGCTGTTGCTAGCCAGCACCCTTCCTTGGAAGCGCTTTCACAGGCGCAGTAACACTGGGGCTTTGCGCTTCTCTAGCCACCAAACGTCACGGTCACTATCTCTCCGTCTCGTAGACACGAGCTGAGAAATTGCAAACGTCGAGCAATTGCTCAGAGAGGAAAAGTGCCAGCACTGAAAGCTGTTGCTAGCCAGCACCCTTCCTTGGAAGCGCTTTTGTAGGTCTAAGAACACTGGGGCTCTGGGCTTCTCTAGCCACCTCATCTTCTGCTCATCCTCTCGCGCACGCTAAAGAGAGCTCAGGTGAGAAATTGCAAACGTCGAGCAATTGCTCAGAGATGAAAAGTGCCAGCACTGAAAGCTGTTGCTAGCCAGCACCCTTCCTTGGAAGAGCTTTCACAGGCGCAGTAACACTGGGGCTTTGCGCTTCTCTACCCACCAAACGTCACTGTCATTCTCTTTCCGTCTCGTAGACACGAGCTGAGATATTGCAAACGTCGAGCAATTGCTCAGAGATGAAAAGTGCCAGCACTGAAAGCTGTTGCTAGCCAGCACCCTTCCTTGGAAGCGCTTTTGTAGGCCTAAGAACACTGGGGCTCTGGGCTTCTTTAGCCACCTCATCTTCTGCTCATCCTCTCGCGCACTCTAAAGAGAGCTCAGGTGAGAAATTGCAAACGTCGAGCAATTGCTCAGAGATGAACAGTGCCAGCACTGAAAGCTGTTGCTAGCCAGCACCCTTCCTTGGAAGCGCTTTTGTAGCCCTTAGAACACTGGGGCTCTGGGCTTCTCTAGCCACCTCATCTTCTGCTCATCCTCTCGCGCACTCTAAAGAGAGCTCAGGTGAGAAATTGCAAACGTCCAGCAATTGCTCAGAGATGAAAAGTGCCAGCCCTGAAAGCTGTTGCTAGCCAGTACCCTTCCTTGGAAGCGCTTTCACAGGCGCAGCAACACTGGGGCTTTGCGCTTCTCTAGCCACCAAACGTCACTGTCATTCTCTTTCCGTCTCCTAGACACGAGCTGAGAAATTGCAAACGTCGAGCAATTGCTCAGAGATGAAAAGTGCCAGCACTGAAAGCTGTTGCTAGCCAGCACCCTTCCTTGGAAGCGCTTTCACAGGCGCAGCAACACTGGGGCTTTGCGCTTCTCTACCCACCAAACGTCACGGTCCTTCTCTTTCCGTCTCGTAGACACGAGCTGAGAAATTGCAAACGTCGAGCAATTGCTCAGAGATGAAAAGTGCCAGCACTGGAAGCTGTTGCTAGCCAGCCCCCTTCCTTGGAAGCGCTTTTGTAGGCCTAAGAACACTGGGGCTCTGGGCTTCTCTAGCCACCTCATCTTCTGCTCATCCTCTCGCGCACTCTGAAGAGAGCTCAGGGGAGAAATTGCAAACGTTGAGCAATTGCTCAGAGATGAAAAGTGCCAGCACTGAAAGCTGTTGCTAGCCAGCACCCTTCCTTGGAAGCGCTTTCACAGGCGCAGTAACACTGGGGCTTTGCGCTTCTCTAGCCACCAAACGTCACGGTCACTATCTCTCCGTCTCGTAGACACGAGCTGAGAAATTGCAAACGTCGATCAATTGCTCAGAGATGAAAAGTGCCAGCCCTGAAAGCTGTTGCTAGCCAGCCCCCTTCCTTGGAAGCGCTTTTGTAGGCCTAAGAACACTGGGGCTCTGGGCTTCTCTAGCCACCTCATCTTCTGCTCATCCTCTCGCGCACTCTAAAGAGAGCTCAGGTGAGAAATTGCAAACGTCCAGCAATTGCTCAGAGATGAAAAGTGCCAGCACTGAAAGCTCTTGCTAGCCAGCACCCTTCCTTGGAAGCGCTTTCACAGGCGCAGCAACACTGGGGCTTTGCGCTTCTCTAGCCACCAAACGTCACGGTCCTTCTCTTTCCGTCTCGTAGACACGAGCTGAGAAATTGCAAACGTCGAGCAATTGCTCAGAGAGGAAAAGTGCCAGCACTGAAAGGTGTTGCCTGCCAGCACCCTTCCTTGGAAGCGCTTTTGTAGGCCTAAGAACACTGGGGCTCTGGGCTTCTCTAGCCACCTCATCTTCTGCTCATCCTCTCGCGCACTCTAAAGAGAGCTCAGGGGAGAAATTGCAAACGTCGAGCAATTGCTCAGAGATGAAAAGTGCCAACACTGAAAGCTGTTGCTAGCCAGCACCCTTCCTTGGAAGCGCTTTCACAGGCGCAGTAACACTGGGGCTTTGCGCTTCTCTACCCACCAAACGTCACTGTCATTCTCTTTCCGTCTCCTAGACACGAGCTGAGAAATTGCAAACGTCGAGCAATTGCTCAGAGATGAAAAGTGCCAGCGCTGAAAGCTGTTGCTAGCCAGCACCCTTCCTTGGAAGCGCTTTTGTAGGCCTAAGCACACTGGGGCTCTGGGCTTCTCTAGCCACCTAATCTTCTGCTCATCCTCTCGCGCACTCTAAAGAGAGCTCAGGTGAGAAATTGCAAACGTCGAGCAATTGCTCAGAGATGAAAAGTGCCAGCACTGAAAGCTGTTGCTAGCCAGCACCCTTCCTTGGAAGCGCTTTTGTAGGCCTAAGAACACTGGGGCTCTGGGCTTCTCTAGCCACCTCATCTTCTGCTCATCCTCTCGCGCACTCTAAAGAGAGCTCAGGTGAGAAATTGCAAACGTTGAGCAATTGCTCAGAGATGAAAAGTGCCAGCACTGAAAGCTGTTGCTAGCCAGCACCCTTCCTTGGAAGCGCTTTCACAGGCGCAGTAACACTGGGGCTTTGCGCTTCTCTAGCCACCAAACGTCACTGTCATTCTCTTTCCGTCTCGTAGACACGAGCTGAGAAATTGCAAACGTCGAGCAATTGCTCAGAGATGAAAAGTGCCAGCACTGAAAGCTGTTGCTAGCCAGCACCCTTCCTTGGAAGCGCTTTTGTAGGCCTAAGAACACTGGGGCTCTGGGCTTCTCTAGCCACCTCATCTTCTGCTCATCCTCTCGCGCACTCTAAAGAGAGCTCAGGTGAGAAATTGCAAACGTCGAGCAATTGCTCAGAGATGAAAAGTGCCAGCACTGAAAGCTGTTGCTAGCCAGTACCCTTCCTTGGAAGCGCTTTCACAGGCGCAGTAACACTGGGGCTTTGTGCTTCTCTACCCACCAAACGTCACGGTCCTTCTCTTTCCGTCTCGTAGACACGAGCTGAGAAATTGCAAACGTCGAGCAATTGCTCAGAGATGAAAAGTGCCAGCACTGAAAGGTGTTGCCTGCCAGCACCCTTCCTTGGAAGCGCTTTTGTAGGCCTAAGAACACTGGGGCTCTGGGCTTCTCTAGCCACCTCATCTTCTGCTCATCCTCTCGCGCACTCTGAAGAGAGCTCAGGGGAGAAATTGCAAACGTTGAGCAATTGCTCAGAGATGAAAAGTGCCAGCACTGAAAGCTGTTGCTAGCCAGCACCCTTCCTTGGAAGCGCTTTCACAGGCGCAGTAACACTGGGGCTTTGCGCTTCTCTAGCCACCAAACGTCACGGTCACTATCTCTCCGTCTCGTAGACACGAGCTGAGAAATTGCAAACGTCGATCAATTGCTCAGAGAGGAAAAGTGCCAGCACTGGAAGCTGTTGCTAGCCAGCCCCCTTCCTTGGAAGCGCTTTTGTAGGCCTAAGAACACTGGGGCTCTGGGCTTCTCTAGCCACCTCATCTTCTGCTCATCCTCTCGCGCACTCTAAAGAGAGCTCAGGTGAGAAATTGCAAACGTCGAGCAATTGCTCAGAGATGAAAAGTGCCAGCACTGAAAGCTGTTGCTAGCCAGCACCCTTCCTTGGAAGCGCTTTCACAGGCACAGTAACACTGGGGCTTTGCGCTTCTCTAGCCACCAAACGTCACGGTCACTATCTCTCCGTCTCGTAGACACGAGCTGAGAAATTGCAAACGTCGAGCAATTGCTCAGAGATGAAAAGTGCCAGCACTGAAAGCTCTTGCTAGCCAGCACCCTTCCTTGGAAGCGCTTTTGTAGCCCTTAGAACACTGGGGCTCTGGGCTTCTCTAGCCACCTCATCTTCTGCTCATCCTCTCGCGCACTCTAAAGAGAGCTCAGGTGAGAAATTGCAAACGTCGAGCAATTGCTCAGAGATGAAAAGTGCCAGCACTGAAAGCTGTTGCTAGCCAGCACCCTTCCTTGGAAGCGCTTTCACAGGCGCAGTAACACTGGGGCTTTGCGCTTCTCTAGCCACCAAACGTCACGGTCACTATCTCTCCGTCTCGTAGACACGAGCTGAGAAATTGCAAACGTCGATCAATTGCTCAGAGATGAAAAGTGCCAGCACTGAAAGCTGTTGCTAGCCAGCCCCCTTCCTTGGAAGCGCTTTTGTAGGCCTAAGAACACTGGGGCTCTGGGCTTCTCTAGCCACCTCATCTTCTGCTCATCCTCTCGCGCACTCTAAAGAGAGCCCAGGTGAGAAATTGCAAACGTCGAGCAATTGCTCAGAGATGAAAAGTGCCAGCACTGGAAGCTGTTGCTAGCCAGCACCCTTCCTTGGAAGCGCTTTTGTAGGCCTAAGAACACTGGGGCTCTGGGCTTCTCTAGCCACCTCATCTTCTGCTCATCCTCTCGCGCACTCTAAAGAGAGCTCAGGTGAGAAATTGCAAACGTCGAGCAATTGCTCAGAGATGAAAAGTGCCAGCACTGAAAGCTGTTGCTAGCCAGCACCCTTCCTTGGAAGCGCTTTCACAAGCGCAGTAACACTGGGGCTTTGCGCTTCTCTAGCCACCAAAAGTCACGGTCACTATCTCTCCGTCTCGTAGACACGAGCTGAGAAATTGCAAACGTCGAGCAATTGCTCAGAGGTGAAAAGTGCCAGCACTGAAAGCTCTTGCTAGCCAGCACCCTTCCTTGGAAGCGCTTTTGTAGGCCTAAGAACACTGGGGCTCTGGGCTTCTCTAGCCACCTCATCTTCTGCTCATCCTCTCGCGCACTCTAAAGAGAGCTCAGGGGAGAAATTGCAAACGTCGAGCAATTGCTCAGAGATGAAAAGTGCCAGCACTGAAAGCTCTTGCTAGCCAGCACCCTTCCTTGGAAGCGCTTTTGTAGGCCTAAGAACACTGGGGCTCTGGGCTTCTCTAGCCACCTCATCTTCTGCTCATCCTCTCGCGCACTCTAAAGAGAGCTCAGGTGAGAAATTGCAAACGTCCAGCAATTGCTCAGAGATGAAAAGTGCCAGCACTGAAAGCTCTTGCTAGCCAGCACCCTTCCTTGGAAGCGCTTTCACAGGCACAGTAACACTGGGGCTTTGCGCTTCTCTACCCACCAAACGTCACGGTCACTATCTCTCCGTCTCGTAGACACGAGCTGAGAAATTGCAAACGTCGATCAATTGCTCAGAGATGAAAAGTGCCAGCACTGAAAGCTCTTGCTAGCCAGCACCCTTCCTTGGAAGCGCTTTTGTAGCCCTAAGCACACTGGGGCTCTGGGCTTCTCTAGCCACCTCATCTGCTCATCCTCTCGCGCACTCTAAAGAGAGCTCAGGTGAGAAATTGCAAACGTCGAGCAATTGCTCAGAGAGGAAAAGTGCCAGCACTGAAAGCTGTTGCTAGCCAGCACCCTTCCTTGGAAGTGCTTTTGTAGGCCTAAGAACACTGGGGCTCTGGGCTTCTCTAGCCACCTCATCTTCTGCTCATCCTCTTGCGCACTCTGAAGAGAGCTCAGGGGAGAAATTGCAAACGTTGAGCAATTGCTCAGAGATGAAAAGTGCCAGCACTGAAAGCTCTTGCTAGCCAGCACCCTTCCTTGGAAGCGCTTTCACAGGCGCAGCAACACTGGGGCTTTGCGCTTCTCTACCCACCAAACGTCACGGTCCTTCTCTTTCCGTCTCGTAGACACGAGCTGAGAAATTGCAAACGTCGAGCAATTGCTCAGAGAGGAAAAGTGCCAGCACTGAAAGCTGTTGCTAGCCAGCACCCTTCCTTGGAAGCGCTTTTGTAGGCCTAAGAACACTGGGGCTCTGGGCTTCTCTAGCCACCTCATCTTCTGCTCATCCTCTCGCGCACGCTAAAGAGAGCTCAGGTGAGAAATTGCAAACGTCGAGCAATTGCTCAGAGATGAAAAGTGCCAGCACTGAAAGCTCTTGCTAGCCAGCACCCTTCCTTGGAAGAGCTTTCACAGGCGCAGTAACACTGGGGCTTTGCGCTTCTCTACCCACCAAACGTCACGGTCATTCTCTTTCCGTCTCGTAGACACGAGCTGAGATATTGCAAACGTCGAGCAATTGCTCAGAGATGAAAAGTGCCAGCACTGAAAGCTCTTGCTAGCCAGCACCCTTCCTTGGAAGCGCCTTTGTAGGCCTAAGAACACTGGGGCTCTGGGCTTCTTTAGCCACCTCATCTTCTGCTCATCCTCTCGCGCACTCTAAAGAGAGCTCAGGTGAGAAATTGCAAACGTCGAGCAATTGCTCAGAGATGAACAGTGCCAGCACTGAAAGCTGTTGCTAGCCAGCACCCTTCCTTGGAAGCGCTTTTGTAGCCCTTAGAACACTGGGGCTCTGGGCTTCTCTAGCCACCTCATCTTCTGCTCATCCTCTCGCGCACTCTAAAGAGAGCTCAGGTGAGAAATTGCAAACGTCGAGCAATTGCTCAGAGATGAAAAGTGCCAGCACTGAAAGCTGTTGCTAGCCAGCACCCTTCCTTGGAAGTGCTTTTGTAGGCCTAAGAACACTGGGGCTCTGGGCTTCTTTAGCCACCTCATCTTCTGCTCATCCTCTCGCGCACTCTGAAGAGAGCTCAGGTGAGAAATTGCAAACGTCGAGCAATTGCTCAGAGATGAAAAGTGCCAGCACTGAAAGCTCTTGCTAGCCAGCACCCTTCCTTGGAAGCGCTTTCACAGGCGCTGTAACACTGGGGCTTTGCTCTTTTCTAGCCCCCAAACGTCACGGTCCTTCTCTTTCCGTCTCGTAGACACGAGCTGAGAAATTGCAAACGTCGATCAATTGCTCAGAGATGAAAAGTGCCAGCACTGGAAGCTGTTGCTAGCCAGCACCCTTCCTTGGAAGCGCTTTTGTAGGCCTAAGAACACTGGGGCTCTGGGCTTCTCTAGCCACCTAATCTTCTGCTCATCCTCTCGTGCACTCTAAAGAGAGCTCAGGTGAGAAATTGCAAACGTCGAGCAATTGCTCAGAAATGAAAAGTGCCAGCACTGAAAGCTGTTGCTAGCCAGCACCCTTCCTTGGAAGCGCTTTTGTAGGCCTAAGAACACTGGGGCTCTGGGCTTCTCTAGCCACCTCATCTTCTGCTCATCCTCTCGCTCACTCTAAAGAGAGCTCAGGTGAGAAATTGCAAACGTTGAGCAATTGCTCAGAGATGAAAAGTGCCAGCACTGAAAGCTCTTGCTAGCCAGCACCCTTCCTTGGAAGCGCTTTTGTAGGCCTAAGAACACTGGGGCTCTGGGCTTCTCTAGACACCTAATCTTCTGCTCATCCTCTCGCACACTCTAAAGAGAGCTCAGGGGAGAAATTGCAAACGTCGAGCAATTGCTCAGAGATGAAAAGTGCCAGCACTGAAAGCTGTTGCTAGCCAGCACCCTTCCTTGGAAGCGCTTTCACAGGCGCAGTAACACTGGGGCTTTGCGCTTCTCTACCCACCAAACGTCACTGTCATTCTCTTTCCGTCTCGTAGACACGAGCTGAGAAATTGCAAACGTCGAGCAATTGCTCAGAGATGAAAAGTGCCAGCGCTGAAAGCTGTTGCTAGCCAGCACCCTTCCTTGGAAGCGCTTTTGTAGGCCTAAGAACACTGGGGCTCTGGGCTTCTCTAGCCACCTAATCTTCTGCTCATCCTCTCGCGCACTCTAAAGAGAGCTCAGGTGAGAAATTGCAAACGTCGAGCAATTGCTCAGAGATGAAAAGTGCCAGCACTGAAAGCTGTTGCTAGCCAGCACCCTTCCTTGGAAGCGCTTTTGTAGGCCTAAGAACACTGGGGCTCTGGGCTTCTCTAGCCACCTCATCTTCTGCTCATCCTCTCGCGCACTCTAAAGAGAGCTCAGGTGAGAAATTGCAAACGTTGAGCAATTGCTCAGAGATGAAAAGTGCCAGCACTGAAAGCTGTTGCTAGCCAGCACCCTTCCTTGGAAGCGCTTTTGTAGGCCTAAGAACACTGGGGCTCTGGGCTTCTCTAGCCACCTCATCTTCTGCTCATCCTCTCGCGCACTGTAAAGAGAGCTCAGGTGAGAAATTGCAAACGTCGAGCAATTGCTCAGAGATGAAAAGTGCCAGCACTGAAAGCTGTTGCTAGCCAGCACCCTTCCTTGGAAGCGCTTTCACAGGCGCAGTAACACTGGGGCTTTGCGCTTCTCTACCCACCAAACGTCACGGTCACTATCTCTCCGTCTCGTAGACACGAGCTGAGAAATTGCAAACGTCGATCAATTGCTCAGAGAGGAAAAGTGCCAGCACTGGAAGCTGTTGCTAGCCAGCCCCCTTCCTTGGAAGCGCTTTTGTAGGCCTAAGAACACTGGGGCTCTGGGCTTCTCTAGCCACCTCATCTTCTGCTCATCCTCTCGCGCACTCTAAAGAGAGCTCAGGTGAGAAATTGCAAACGTCCAGCAATTGCTCAGAGATGAAAAGTGCCAGCACTGAAAGCTGTTGCTAGCCAGCACCCTTCCTTGGAAGCGCTTTTGTAGGCCTAAGAACACTGGGGCTCTGGGCTTCTCTAGCCACCTCATCTTCTGCTCATCCTCTCGCGCACTCTAAAGAGAGCCCAGGTGAGAAATTGCAAACGTCGAGCAATTGCTCAGAGATGAAAAGTGCCAGCACTGGAAGCTGTTGCTAGCCAGCACCCTTCCTTGGAAGCGCTTTTGTAGGCCTAAGAACACTGGGGCTCTGGGCTTCTCTAGCCACCTCATCTTCTGCTCATCCTCTCGCGCACTCTAAAGAGAGCTCAGGTGAGAAATTGCAAACGTCGAGCAATTGCTCAGAGATGAAAAGTGCCAGCACTGAAAGCTCTTGCTAGCCAGCACCCTTCCTTGGAAGCGCTTTCACAGGCGCAGTAACACTGGGGCTTTGCGCTTCTCTAGCCACCAAAAGTCACGGTCACTATCTCTCCGTCTCGTAGACACGAGCTGAGAAATTGCAAACGTCGAGCAATTGCTCAGAGATTAAAAGTGCCAGCACTGAAAGCTCTTGCTAGCCAGCACCCTTCCTTGGAAGCGCTTTTGTAGGCCTAAGAACACTGGGGCTCTGGGCTTCTCTAGCCACCTCATCTTCTGCTCATCCTCTCGCGCACTCTAAAGAGAGCTCAGGTGAGAAATTGCAAACGTCGAGCAATTGCTCAGAGATGAAAAGTGCCAGCACTGAAAGCTGTTGCTAGCCAGCACCCTTCCTTGGAAGCGCTTTTGTAGGCCTAAGAACACTGGGGCTCTGGGCTTCTCTAGCCACCTCATCTTCTGCTCATCCTCTCGCGCACTCTAAAGAGAGCTCAGGTGAGAAATTGCAAACGTCGAGCAATTGCTCAGAGATGAAAAGTGCCAGCACTGAAAGCTCTTGCTAGCCAGCACCCTTCCTTGGAAGCGCTTTCACAGGCGCTGTAACTCTGGGGCTTTGCGCTTCTCTACCCACCAAACGTCACGGTCACTATCTCTCCGTCTCGTAGACACGAGCTGAGAAATTGCAAACGTCGATCAATTGCTCAGAGATGAAAAGTGCCAGCACTGAAAGCTGTTGCTAGCCAGCACCCTTCCTTGGAAGCGCTTTTGTAGCCCTAAGCACACTGGGGCTCTGGGCTTCTCTAGCCACCTCATCTGCTCATCCTCTCGCGCACTCTAAAGAGAGCTCAGGTGAGAAATTGCAAACGTCGAGCAATTGCTCAGAGAGGAAAAGTGCCAGCACTGAAAGCTGTTGCTAGCCAGCACCCTTCCTTGGAAGCGCTTTTGTAGGCCTAAGAACACTGGGGCTCTGGGCTTCTCTAGCCACCTCATCTTCTGCTCATCCTCTCGCGCACTCTAAAGAGAGCTCAGGTGAGAAATTGCAAACGTCCAGCAATTGCTCAGAGATGAAAAGTGCCAGCACTGAAAGCTCTTGCTAGCCAGCACCCTTCCTTGGAAGCGCTTTCACAGGCGCAGCAACACTGGGGCTTTGCGCTTCTCTAGCCACCAAACGTCACGGTCCTTCTCTTTCCGTCTCGTAGACACGAGCTGAGAAATTGCAAACGTCGAGCAATTGCTCAGAGAGGAAAAGTGCCAGCACTGAAAGCTGTTGCTAGCCAGCACCCTTCCTTGGAAGCGCTTTTGTAGGCCTAAGAACACTGGGGCTCTGGGCTTCTCTAGCCACCTCATCTTCTGCTCATCCTCTCGCGCACGCTAAAGAGAGCTCAGGTGAGAAATTGCAAACGTCGAGCAATTGCTCAGAGATGAAAAGTGCCAGCACTGAAAGCTCTTGCTAGCCAGCACCCTTCCTTGGAAGAGCTTTCACAGGCGCAGTAACACTGGGGCTTTGCGCTTCTCTAGCCACCAAACGTCACGGTCATTCTCTTTCCGTCTCGTAGACACGAGCTGAGATATTGCAAACGTCGAGCAATTGCTCAGAGATGAAAAGTGCCAGCACTGAAAGCTGTTGCTAGCCAGCACCCTTCCTTGGAAGCGCCTTTGTAGGCCTAAGAACACTGGGGCTCTGGGCTTCTTTAGCCACCTCATCTTCTGCTCATCCTCTCGCGCACTCTAAAGAGAGCTCAGGTGAGAAATTGCAAACGTCGAGCAATTGCTCAGAGATGAACAGTGCCAGCACTGAAAGCTGTTGCTAGCCAGCACCCTTCCTTGGAAGCGCTTTTGTAGCCCTTAGAACACTGGGGCTCTGGGCTTCTCTAGCCACCTCATCTTCTGCTCATCCTCTCGCGCACTCTAAAGAGAGTCCAGGTGAGAAATTGCAAACGTCGAGCAATTGCTCAGAGATGAAAAGTGCCAGCACTGAAAGCTGTTGCTAGCCAGCACCCTTCCTTGGAAGTGCTTTTGTAGGCCTAAGAACACTGGGGCTCTGGGCTTCTTTAGCCACCTCATCTTCTGCTCATCCTCTCGCGCAGTCTGAAGAGAGCTCAGGTGAGAAATTGCAAACGTCGAGCAATTGCTCAGAGATGAAAAGTGCCAGCACTGAAAGCTCTTGCTAGCCAGCACCCTTCCTTGGAAGCGCTTTTGTAGGCCTAAGAACACTGGGGCTCTGGGCTTCTCTAGCCACCTCATCTTCTGCTCATCCTCTCGCGCACTCTAAAGAGAGCTCAGGTGAGAAATTGCAAACGTTGAGCAATTGCTCAGAGATGAAAAGTGCCAGCACTGAAAGCTGTTGCTAGCCAGCACCCTTCCTTGGAAGCGCTTTTGTAGGCCTAAGAACACTGGGGCTCTGGGCTTCTCTAGACACCTAATCTTCTGCTCATCCTCTCGCACACTCTAAAGAGAGCTCAGGGGAGAAATTGCAAACGTCGAGCAATTGCTCAGAGATGAAAAGTGCCAGCACTGAAAGCTGTTGCTAGCCAGCACCCTTCCTTGGAAGCGCTTTCACAGGCGCAGTAACACTGGGGCTTTGCGCTTCTCTACCCACCAAACGTCACTGTCATTCTCTTTCCGTCTCGTAGACACGAGCTGAGAAATTGCAAACGTCGAGCAATTGCTCAGAGATGAAAAGTGCCAGCGCTGAAAGCTGTTGCTAGCCAGCACCCTTCCTTGGAAGCGCTTTTGTAGGCCTAAGAACACTGGGGCTCTGGGCTTCTCTAGCCACCTCATCTTCTGCTCATCCTCTCGCGCACTCTAAAGAGAGCTCAGGTGAGAAATTGCAAACGTTGAGCAATTGCTCAGAGATGAAAAGTGCCAGCACTGAAAGCTGTTGCTAGCCAGCACCCTTCCTTGGAAGAGCTTTCACAGGCGCAGTAACACTGGGGCTTTGCGCTTCTCTAGCCACCAAACGTCACGGTCCTTCTCTTTCCGTCTCGTAGACACGAGCTGAGAAATTGCAAACGTCGATCAATTGCTCAGAGAGGAAAAGTGCCAGCACTGGAAGCTGTTGCTAGCCAGCCCCCTTCCTTGGAAGCGCTTTTGTAGGCCTAAGAACACTGGGGCTCTGGGCTTCTCTAGCCACCTCATCTACTGCTCATCCTCTCGCGCACTCTAAAGAGAGCTCAGGTGAGAAATTGCAAACGTCCAGCAATTGCTCAGAGATGAAAAGTGCCAGCACTGAAAGCTGTTGCTAGCCAGCACCCTTCCTTGTAAGCGTTTTCACAGGCACAGTAACACTGGGGCTTTGCGCTTCTCTACCCACCAAACGTCACGGTCACTATCTCTCCGTCTCGTAGACACGAGCTGAGAAATTGCAAACGTCGAGCAATTGCTCAGAGAGGAAAAGTGCCAGCACTGAAAGCTGTTGCTAGCCAGCACCCTTCCTTGGAAGCGCTTTTGTAGGCCTAAGAACACTGGGGCTCTGGGCTTCTCTAGCCACCTCATCTTCTGCTCATCCTCTCGCGCACTCTAAAGAGAGCTCAGGTGAGAAATTGCAAACGTCCAGCAATTGCTCAGAGATGAAAAGTGCCAGCACTGAAAGCTGTTGCTAGCCAGCACCCTTCCTTGGAAGCGCTTTCACAGGTGCAGTAACACTGGGGCTTTGCGCTCCTCTACCCACCAAACGTCACGGTCCTTCTCTTTCCGTCTCGTAGACACAAGCTGAGAAATTGCAAACGTCGAGCAATTGCTCAGAGATGAAAAGTGCCAGCACTGAAAGCTGTTGCTAGCCAGCACCCTTCCTTGGAAGCGCTTTTGTAGGCCTAAGAACACTGGGGCTCTGGGCTTCTCTAGCCACCTCATCTTCTGCTCATCCTCTCGCGCACTCTAAAGAGAGCTCAGGGGAGAAATTGCAAACGTCGAGCAATTGCTCAGAGATGAAAAGTGCCAGCACTGAAAGCTGTTGCTAGCCAGCACCCTTCCTTGGAAGTGCTTTTGTAGCCCTTAGAACACTGGGGCTCTGGGCTTCTCTAGCCACCTCATCTTCTGCTCATCCTCTCGCGCACTCTGAAGAGAGCTCAGGTGAGAAATTGCAAACGTCGAGCAATTGCTCAGAGATGAAAAGTGCCAGCACTGAAAGCTGTTGCTAGCCAGCACCCTTCCTTGGAAGCGCTTTCACAGGCGCAGTAACACTGGGGCTTTGCGCTTCTCTAGCCACCAAACGTCACGGTCACTCTCTCTCCGTCTCGTAGACATGAGCTGAGAAATTGCAAACGTCGATCAATTGCTCAGAGATGAAAAGTGCCAGCACTGAAAGCTCTTGCTAGCCAGCACCCTTCCTTGGAAGCGCTTTTGTAGGCCTAAGAACACTGGGGCTCTGGGCTTCTTTAGCCACCTCATCTTCTGCTCATCCTCTCGCGCAGTCTGAAGAGAGCTCAGGTGAGAAATTGCAAACGTCGAGCAATTGCTCAGAGATGAAAAGTGCCAGCACTGAAAGCTCTTGCTAGCCAGCACCCTTCCTTGGAAGCGCTTTTGTAGGCCTAAGAACACTGGGGCTCTGGGCTTCTCTAGCCACCTCATCTTCTGCTCATCCTCTCGCGCACTCTAAAGAGAGCTCAGGTGAGAAATTGCAAACGTTGAGCAATTGCTCAGAGATGAAAAGTGCCAGCACTGAAAGCTGTTGCTAGCCAGCACCCTTCCTTGGAAGCGCTTTTGTAGGCCTAAGAACACTGGGGCTCTGGGCTTCTCTAGACACCTAATCTTCTGCTCATCCTCTCGCACACTCTAAAGAGAGCTCAGGGGAGAAATTGCAAACGTCGAGCAATTGCTCAGAGATGAAAAGTGCCAGCACTGAAAGCTGTTGCTAGCCAGCACCCTTCCTTGGAAGCGCTTTCACAGGCGCAGTAACACTGGGGCTTTGCGCTTCTCTACCCACCAAACGTCACTGTCATTCTCTTTCCGTCTCGTAGACACGAGCTGAGAAATTGCAAACGTCGAGCAATTGCTCAGAGATGAAAAGTGCCAGCGCTGAAAGCTGTTGCTAGCCAGCACCCTTCCTTGGAAGCGCTTTTGTAGGCCTAAGAACACTGGGGCTCTGGGCTTCTCTAGCCACCTCATCTTCTGCTCATCCTCTCGCGCACTCTAAAGAGAGCTCAGGTGAGAAATTGCAAACGTTGAGCAATTGCTCAGAGATGAAAAGTGCCAGCACTGAAAGCTGTTGCTAGCCAGCACCCTTCCTTGGAAGCGCTTTCACAGGCGCAGTAACACTGGGGCTTTGCGCTTCTCTAGCCACCAAACGTCACGGTCATTCTCTTTCCGTCTCGTAGACACGAGCTGAGAAATTGCAAACGTCGAGCAATTGCTCAGAGATGAAAAGTGCCAGCACTGAAAGCTGTTGCCTGCCAGCACCCTTCCTTGGAAGCGCTTTTGTAGGCCTAAGAACACTGGGGCTCTGGGCTTCTCTAGCCACCTCATCTTCTGCTCATCCTCTCGCGCACTCTGAAGAGAGCTCAGGGGAGAAATTGCAAACGTTGAGCAATTGCTCAGAGATGAAAAGTGCCAGCACTGAAAGCTCTTGCTAGCCAGCACCCTTCCTTGGAAGCGCTTTCACAGGCGCAGTAACACTGGGGCTTTGCGCTTCTCTAGCCACCAAACGTCAGGGTCACTATCTCTCCGTCTCGTAGACACGAGCTGAGAAATTGCAAACGTCGAGCAATTGCTCAGAGAGGAAAAGTGCCAGCACTGAAAGCTGTTGCTAGCCAGCACCCTTCCTTGGAAGCGCTTTTGTAGGCCTAAGAACACTGGGGCTCTGGGCTTCTCTAGCCACCTCATCTTCTGCTCATCCTCTCGCGCACTCTAAAGAGAGCTCAGGTGAGAAATTGCAAACGTCCAGCAATTGCTCAGAGATGAAAAGTGCCAGCACTGAAAGCTGTTGCTAGCCAGCACCCTTCCTTGGAAGCGCTTTCACAGGTGCAGTAACACTGGGGCTTTGCGCTCCTCTACCCACCAAACGTCACGGTCCTTCTCTTTCCGTCTCGTAGACACAAGCTGAGAAATTGCAAACGTCGAGCAATTGCTCAGAGATGAAAAGTGCCAGCACTGAAAGCTGTTGCTAGCCAGCACCCTTCCTTGGAAGCGCTTTTGTAGGCCTAAGAACACTGGGGCTCTGGGCTTCTCTAGCCACCTCATCTTCTGCTCATCCTCTCGCGCACTCTAAAGAGAGCTCAGGTGAGAAATTGCAAACGTCGAGCAATTGCTCAGAGATGAAAAGTGCCAGCACTGAAAGCTGTTGCTAGCCAGCACCCTTCCTTGGAAGTGCTTTTGTAGCCCTTAGAACACTGGGGCTCTGGGCTTGTCTAGCCACCTCATCTTCTGCTCATCCTCTCGCGCACTCTGAAGAGAGCTCAGGTGAGAAATTGCAAACGTCGAGCAATTGCTCAGAGATGAAAAGTGCCAGCACTGAAAGCTGTTGCTAGCCAGCACCCTTCCTTGGAAGCGCTTTCACAGGCGCAGTAACACTGGGGCTTTGCGCTTCTCTAGCCACCAAACGTCACGGTCACTCTCTCTCCGTCTCGTAGACATGAGCTGAGAAATTGCAAACGTCGATCAATTGCTCAGAGATGAAAAGTGCCAGCACTGAAAGCTCTTGCTAGCCAGCACCCTTCCTTGGAAGCGCTTTTGTAGGCCTAAGAACACTGGGGCTCTGGGCTTCTCTAGCCACCTCATCTTCTGCTCATCCTCTCGCGCACTCTAAAGAGAGCTCAGGTGAGAAATTGCAAACGTCGAGCAATTGCTCAGAGATGAAAAGTGCCAGCACTGAAAGCTGTTGCTAGCCAGCACCCTTCCTTGGAAGCGTTTTCACTGGTGCAGTAACACTGGGGCTTTGCGCTTCTCTAGCCACCAAACGTCACGGTCCTCTTTCCGTCTCGTAGACACGAGCTGAGAAATTGCAAACGTCGAGCAATTGCTCAGAGATGAAAAGTGCCAGCACTGAAAGCTGTTGCTAGCCAGCACCCTTCCTTGGAAGCGCTTTTGTAGGCCTAAGCACACTGGGGCTCTGGGCTTCTCTAGCCACCTCATCTTCTGCTCATCCTCTCGCGCACTCTGAAGAGAGCTCAGGTGAGAAATTGCAAACGTCGAGCAATTGCTCAGAGATGAAAAGTGCCAGCACTGAAAGCTGTTGCTAGCCAGCACCCTTCCTTGGAAGCGCTTTCACAGGCGCAGTCACACTGGGGCTTTGCGCTTCTCTACCCACCAAACGTCACGGTCACTATCTCTCCGTCTCGTAGACACGAGCTGAGAAATTGCAAACGTCGATCAATTGCTCCGAGATGAAAAGTGCCAGCACTGGAAGCTGTTGCTAGCCAGCACCCTTCCTTGGAAGCGCTTTTGTAGCCCTAAGCACACTGGGGCTCTGGGCTTCTCTAGCCACCTCATCTTCTGCTCATCCTCTTGCGCACTCTAAAGAGAGCTCAGGTGAGAAATTGCAAACGTCGAGCAATTGCTCAGAGATGAAAAGTGCCAGCACTGAAAGCTGTTGCTAGCCAGCAGCCGTCCTTGGAAGCGCTTTTGTAGGCCTAAGAACACTGGGGCTCTGGGCTTCTCTAGCCACCTCATCTTCTGCTCATCCTCTCGCGCACTCTAAAGAGAGCTCAGGTGAGAAATTGCAAACGTCCAGCAATTGCTCAGAGATGAAAAGTGCCAGCACTGAAAGCTGTTGCTAGCCAGCACCCTTCCTTGGAAGCGCTTTCACAGGCGCTGTAACACTGGGGCTTTGCGCTTCTCTAGCCACCAAACGTCACGGTCACTATCTCTCCGTCTCGTAGACACGAGCTGAGAAATTGCAAACGTCGAGCAATTGCTCAGAGATGAAAAGTGCCAGCACTGAAAGCTGTTGCTAGCCAGCACCCTTCCTTGGAAGCGCTTTTGTAGGCCTAAGAACACTGGGGCTCTGGGCTTCTCTAGCCACCTCATCTGCTCATCCTCTCGCGCACTCTAAAGAGAGCTCAGGTGAGAAATTGCAAACGTCGAGCAATTGCTCAGAGATGAAAAGTGCCAGCACTGAAAGCTGTTGCTAGCCAGCACCCTTCCTTGGAAGCGCTTTTGTAGGCGCAGTAACACTGGGGCTTTGCGCTTCTCTACCCACCAAACGTCACGGTCATTCTCTTTCCGTCTCGTAGACACGAGCTGAGATATTGCAAACGTCGATCAATTGCTCAGAGAGGAAAAGTGCCAGCACTGAAAGCTCTTGCTAGCCAGCCCCCTTCCTTGGAAGCGCTTTTGTAGGCCTAAGAACACTGGGGCTCTGGGCTTCTCTAGCCACCTCATCTTCTGCTCATCCTCTCGCGCACTCTAAAGAGAGCTCAGGTGAGAAATTGCAAACGTCGAGCAATTGCTCAGAGATGAAAAGTGCCAGCACTGAAAGCTGTTGCTAGCCAGCACCCTTCCTTGGAAGCGTTTTCACAGGCGCAGTAACACTGGGGCTTTGTGCTTCTCTAGCCACCAAACGTCACGGTCACTATCTCTCCGTCTCGTAGACACGAGCTGAGAAATTGCAAACGTCGATCAATTGCTCAGAGAGGAAAAGTGCCAGCACTGAAAGCTGTTGCTAGCCAGCACCCTTCCTTGGAAGCGCTTTTGTAGGCCTAAGAACACTGGGGCTCTGGGCTTCTCTAGCCACCTCATCTTCTGCTCATCCTCTCGCGCACTCTAAAGAGAGCTCAGGTGAGAAATTGCAAACGTCGAGCAATTGCTCAGAGATGAAAAGTGCCAGCACTGAAAGCTGTTGCTAGCCAGCACCCTTCCTTGGAAGCGCTTTCACAGGCGCAGTAACACTGGGGCTTTGCGCTTCTCTAGCCACCAAAAGTCACAGTCACTATCTCTCCGTCTCGTAGACACGAGCTGAGAAATTGCAAACGTCGAGCAATTGCTCAGAGATGAAAAGTGCCAGCACTGAAAGCTCTTGCTAGCCAGCACCCTTCCTTGGAAGCGCTTTTGTAGGCCTAAGAACACTGGGGCTCTGGGCTTCTCTAGCCACCTCATCTTCTGCTCATCCTCTCGCGCACTCTAAAGAGAGCTCAGGTGAGAAATTGCAAACGTTGAGCAATTGCTCAGAGATGAAAAGTGCCAGCACTGAAAGCTGTTGCTAGCCAGCACCCTTCCTTGGAAGCGCTTTTGTAGGCCTAAGAACACTGGGGCTCTGGGCTTCTCTAGACACCTAATCTTCTGCTCATCCTCTCGCACACTCTAAAGAGAGCTCAGGGGAGAAATTGCAAACGTCGAGCAATTGCTCAGAGATGAAAAGTGCCAGCACTGAAAGCTGTTGCTAGCCAGCACCCTTCCTTGGAAGCGCTTTCACAGGCGCAGTAACACTGGGGCTTTGCGCTTCTCTAGCCACCAAACGTCACTGTCATTCTCTTTCCGTCTCGTAGACACGAGCTGAGAAATTGCAAACGTCGAGCAATTGCTCAGAGATGAAAAGTGCCAGCGCTGAAAGCTGTTGCTAGCCAGCACCCTTCCTTGGAAGCGCTTTTGTAGGCCTAAGAACACTGAGGCTCTGGGCTTCTCTAGCCACCTCATCTTCTGCTCATCCTCTCGCGCACTCTAAAGAGAGCTCAGGGGAGAAATTGCAAACGTCGAGCAATTGCTCAGAGATGAAAAGTGCCAGCACTGAAAGCTCTTGCTAGCCAGCACCCTTCCTTGGAAGCGCTTTTGTAGGCCTAAGAACACTGGGGCTCTGGGCTTCTCTAGCCACCTAACCTTCTGCTCATCCTCTCGCGCACTCTAAAGAGAGCTCAGGTGAGAAATTGCAAACGTCGAGCAATTGCTCAGAGATGAAAAGTGCCAGCACTGAAAGCTCTTGCTAGCCAGCACCCTTCCTTGGAAGCGCTTTCACAGGCGCAGTAACACTGGGGCTTTGCGCTTCTCTACCCACCAAACGTCACGGTCCTTCTCTTTCCGTCTCGTAGACACGAGCTGAGAAATTACAAACGTCGAGCAATTGCTCAGAGATGAAAAGTGCCAGCACTGAAAGCTGTTGCTAGCCAGCACCCTTCCTTGGAAGCGCTTTTGTAGGCCTAAGAACACTGGGGCTCTGGGCTTCTCTAGCCACCTCATCTTCTGCTCATCCTCTCGCGCACTCTGAAGAGAGCTCAGGGGAGAAATTGCAAACGTTGAGCAATTGCTCAGAGATGAAAAGTGCCAGCACTGAAAGCTGTTGCTAGCCAGCACCCTTCCTTGGAAGCGCTTTCACAGGCGCAGCAACACTGGGGCTTTGCGCTTCTCTAGCCACCAAACTTCATGGTCACTATCTCTCCGTCTCGTAGACACGAGCTGAGAAATTGCAAACGTCGATCAATTGCTCAGAGAGGAAAAGTGCCAGCACTGAAAGCTCTTGCTAGCCAGCCCCCTTCCTTGGAAGCGCTTTTGTAGGCCTAAGAACACTGGGGCTCTGGGCTTCTCTAGCCACCTCATCTTCTGCTCATCCTCTCGCGCACTCTAAAGAGAGCTCAGGTGAGAAATTGCAAACGTCGAGCAATTGCTCAGAGATGAAAAGTGCCAGCACTGAAAGCTGTTGCTAGCCAGCACCCTTCCTTGTAAGCGTTTTCACAGGCGCAGTAACACTGGGGCTTTGCGCTTCTCTACCCACCAAACGTCACTGTCATTCTCTTTCCGTCTCGTAGACACGAGCTGAGAAATTGCAAACGTCGAGCAATTGCTCAGAGATGAAAAGTGCCAGCGCTGAAAGCTGTTGCTAGCCAGCACCCTTCCTTGGAAGCGCTTTTGTAGGCCTAAGAACACTGGGGCTCTGGGCTTCTCTAGCCACCTCATCTTCTGCTCATCCTCTCGCGCACTCTAAAGAGAGCTCAGGTGAGAAATTGCAAACGTTGAGCAATTGCTCAGAGATGAAAAGTGCCAGCACTGAAAGCTGTTGCTAGCCAGCACCCTTCCTTGGAAGCGCTTTCACAGGTGCAGTAACACTGGGGCTTTGCGCTTCTCTAGCCACCAAACGTCACGGTCATTCTCTTTCTGTCTCGTAGACACGAGCTGAGAAATTGCAAACGTCGAGCAATTGCTCAGAGATGAAAAGTGCCAGCACTGAAAGCTGTTGCTAGCCAGCACCCTTCCTTGGAAGCGCTTTTGTAGGCCTAAGCACACTGGGGCTCTGGGCTTCTCTAGCCACCTCATCTTCTGCTCATCCTCTCGCGCACTCTAAAGAGAGCTCAGGTGAGAAATTGCAAACGTCGAGCAATTGCTCAGAGATGAAAAGTGCCAGCACTGAAAGCTGTTGCTAGCCAGTACCCTTCCTTGGAAGCGCTTTCACAGGCGCAGTAACACTGGGGCTTTGCGCTTCTCTACCCACCAAACGTCACGGTCCTTCTCTTTCCGTCTCGTAGACACGAGCTGAGAAATTGCAAACGTCGAGCAATTGCTCAGAGATGAAAAGTGCCAGCACTGAAAGCTGTTGCCTGCCAGCACCCTTCCTTGGAAGCGCTTTTGTAGGCCTAAGAACACTGGGGCTCTGGGCTTCTCTAGCCACCTCATCTTCTGCTCATCCTCTCGCGCACTCTGAAGAGAGCTCAGGGGAGAAATTGCAAACGTTGAGCAATTGCTCAGAGATGAAAAGTGCCAGCACTGAAAGCTCTTGCTAGCCAGCACCCTTCCTTGGAAGCGCTTTCACAGGCGCAGTAACACTGGGGCTTTGCGCTTCTCTAGCCACCAAACGTCACGGTCACTATCTCTCCGTCTCGTAGACACGAGCTGAGAAATTGCAAACGTCGATCAATTGCTCAGAGAGGAAAAGTGCCAGCACTGGAAGCTGTTGCTAGCCAGCCCCCTTCCTTGGAAGCGCTTTTGTAGGCCTAAGAACACTGGGGCTCTGGGCTTCTCTAGCCACCTCATCTACTGCTCATCCTCTCGCGCACTCTAAAGAGAGCTCAGGTGAGAAATTGCAAACGTCCAGCAATTGCTCAGAGATGAAAAGTGCCAGCACTGAAAGCTGTTGCTAGCCAGCACCCTTCCTTGTAAGCGTTTTCACAGGCACAGTAACACTGGGGCTTTGCGCTTCTCTACCCACCAAACGTCACGGTCACTATCTCTCCGTCTCGTAGACACGAGCTGAGAAATTGCAAACGTCGAGCAATTGCTCAGAGAGGAAAAGTGCCAGCACTGAAAGCTGTTGCTAGCCAGCACCCTTCCTTGGAAGCGCTTTTGTAGGCCTAAGAACACTGGGGCTCTGGGCTTCTCTAGCCACCTCATCTTCTGCTCATCCTCTCGCGCACTCTAAAGAGAGCTCAGGTGAGAAATTGCAAACGTCCAGCAATTGCTCAGAGATGAAAAGTGCCAGCACTGAAAGCTGTTGCTAGCCAGCACCCTTCCTTGGAAGCGCTTTCACAGGTGCAGTAACACTGGGGCTTTGCGCTCCTCTACCCACCAAACGTCACGGTCCTTCTCTTTCCGTCTCGTAGACACAAGCTGAGAAATTGCAAACGTCGAGCAATTGCTCAGAGATGAAAAGTGCCAGCACTGAAAGCTGTTGCTAGCCAGCACCCTTCCTTGGAAGCGCTTTTGTAGGCCTAAGAACACTGGGGCTCTGGGCTTCTCTAGCCACCTCATCTTCTGCTCATCCTCTCGCGCACTCTAAAGAGAGCTCAGGGGAGAAATTGCAAATGTCGAGCAATTGCTCAGAGATGAAAAGTGCCAGCACTGAAAGCTGTTGCTAGCCAGCACCCTTCCTTGGAAGTGCTTTTGTAGCCCTTAGAACACTGGGGCTCTGGGCTTGTCTAGCCACCTCATCTTCTGCTCATCCTCTCGCGCACTCTGAAGAGAGCTCAGGTGAGAAATTGCAAACGTTGAGCAATTGCTCAGAGATGAAAAGTGCCAGCACTGAAAGCTGTTGCTAGCCAGCACCCTTCCTTGGAAGCGCTTTCACAGGCGCAGTAACACTGGGGCTTTGCGCTTCTCTAGCCACCAAACGTCATGGTCACTCTCTCTCCGTCTCGTAGACATGAGCTGAGAAATTGCAAACGTCGATCAATTGCTCAGAGATGAAAAGTGCCAGCACTGAAAGCTGTTGCTAGCCAGCACCCTTCCTTGGAAGCGCTTTTGTAGGCCTAAGAACACTGGGGCTCTGGGCTTCTCTAGCCACCTCATCTTCTGCTCATCCTCTCGCGCACTCTAAAGAGAGCTCAGGTGAGAAATTGCAAACGTCGAGCAATTGCTCAGAGATGAAAAGTGCCAGCACTGAAAGCTGTTGCTAGCCAGCACCCTTCCTTGGAAGCGTTTTCACTGGTGCAGTAACACTGGGGCTTTGCGCTTCTCTACCCATCAAACGTCACGGTCCTCTTTCCGTCTCGTAGACACGAGCTGAGAAATTGCAAACGTCGAGCAATTGCTCAGAGATGAAAAGTGCCAGCACTGAAAGCTGTTGCTAGCCAGCACCCTTCCTTGGAAGCGCTTTTGTAGCCCTAAGCACACTGGGGCTCTGGGCTTCTCTAGCCACCTCATCTTCTGCTCATCCTCTTGCGCACTCTAAAGAGAGCTCAGGTGAGAAATTGCAAACGTCGAGCAATTGCTCAGAGATGAAAAGTGCCAGCACTGAAAGCTGTTGCTAGCCAGCACCCTTCCTTGGAAGCGCTTTTGTAGGCCTAAGAACACTGGGGCTCTGGGCTTCTCTAGCCACCTCATCTTCTGCTCATCCTCTCGCGCACTCTAAAGAGAGCTCAGGTGAGAAATTGCAAACGTCCAGCAATTGCTCAGAGATGAAAAGTGCCAGCACTGAAAGCTCTTGCTAGCCAGCACCCTTCCTTGGAAGCGCTTTCACAGGCGCTGTAACACTGGGGCTTTGCGCTTCTCTAGCCACCAAACGTCACGGTCACTATCTCTCCGTCTCGTAGACACGAGCTGAGAAATTGCAAACGTCGAGCAATTGCTCAGAGAGGAAAAGTGCCAGCACTGAAAGCTGTTGCTAGCCAGCACCCTTCCTTGCAAGCGCTTTTGTAGGCCTAAGAACACTGGGGCTCTGGGCTTCTCTAGCCACCTCATCTGCTCATCCTCTCGCGCACTCTAAAGAGAGCTCAGGTGAGAAATTGCAAACGTCGAGCAATTGCTCAGAGATGAAAAGTGCCAGCACTGAAAGCTGTTGCTAGCCAGCACCCTTCCTTGGAAGCGCTTTTGTAGGCCTAAGAACACTGGGGCTTTGCGCTTCTCTACCCACCAAACGTCACGGTCATTCTCTTTCCGTCTCGTAGACACGAGCTGAGAAATTGCAAACGTCGATCAATTGCTCAGAGAGGAAAAGTGCCAGCACTGAAAGCTCTTGCTAGCCAGCACCCTTCCTTGGAAGCGCTTTTGTAGGCCTAAGAACACTGGGGCTCTGGGCTTCTCTAGCCACCTCATCTTCTGCTCATCCTCTCGCGCACTCTAAAGAGAGCTCAGGTGAGAAATTGCAAACGTCGAGCAATTGCTCAGAGATGAAAAGTGCCAGCACTGAAAGCTGTTGCTAGCCAGCACCCTTCCTTGGAAGCGCTTTTGTAGGCCTAAGAACACTGGGGCTCTGGGCTTCTCTAGCCACCTCATCTTCTGCTCATCATCTCGCGCACTCTAAAGAGAGCCCAGGTGAGAAATTGCAAACGTCGAGCAATTGCTCAGAGATGAAAAGTGCCAGCACTGGAAGCTGTTGCTAGCCAGCACCCTTCCTTGGAAGCGCTTTTGTAGGCCTAAGAACACTGGGGCTCTGGGCTTCTCTAGCCACCTCATCTTCTGCTCATCCTCTCGCGCACTCTAAAGAGAGCTCAGGTGAGAAATTGCAAACGTCGAGCAATTGCTCAGAGATGAAAAGTGCCAGCACTGAAAGCTGTTGCTAGCCAGCCCCCTTCCTTGGAAGCGCTTTCACAGGCGCAGTAACACTGGGGCTTTGCGCTTCTCTAGCCACCAAAAGTCACAGTCACTATCTCTCCGTCTCGTAGACACGAGCTGAGAAATTGCAAACGTCGAGCAATTGCTCAGAGATGAAAAGTGCCAGCACTGAAAGCTGTTGCTAGCCAGCACCCTTCCTTGGAAGCGCTTTTGTAGGCCTAAGAACACTGGGGCTCTGGGCTTCTCTAGCCACCTCATCTTCTGCTCATCCTCTCGCGCACTCTAAAGAGAGCTCAGGTGAGAAATTGCAAACGTCGAGCAATTGCTCAGAGATGAAAAGTGCCAGCACTGAAAGCTCTTGCTAGCCAGCACCCTTCCTTGGAAGCGCTTTCACAGGCGCTGTAACACTGGGGCTTTGCGCTTCTCTACCCACCAAACGTCACGGTCACTATCTCTCCGTCTCGTAGACACGAGCTGAGAAATTGCAAACGTCGATCAATTGCTCAGAGATGAAAAGTGCCAGCACTGAAAGCTGTTGCTAGCCAGCACCCTTCCTTGGAAGCGCTTTTGTAGCCCTAAGCACACTGGGGCTCTGGGCTTCTCTAGCCACCTCATCTGCTCATCCTCTCGCGCACTCTAAAGAGAGCTCAGGTGAGAAATTGCAAACGGCGAGCAATTGCTCAGAGAGGAAAAGTGCCAGCACTGAAAGCTGTTGCTAGCCAGCACCCTTCCTTGGAAGCGCTTTTGTAGGCCTAAGAACACTGGGGCTCTGGGCTTCTCTAGCCACCTCATCTTCTGCTCATCCTCTCGCGCACTCTAAAGAGAGCTCAGGTGAGAAATTGCAAACGTCGAGCAATTGCTCAGAGATGAAAAGTGCCAGCACTGAAAGCTGTTGCTAGCCAGCACCCTTCCTTGGAAGTGCTTTTGTAGGCCTAAGAACACTGGGGCTATGGGCTTCTTTAGCCACCTAATCTTCTGCTCATCCTCTCGCGCACTCTAAAGAGAGCTCAGGTGAGAAATTGCAAACGTTGAGCAATTGCTCAGAGATGAAAAGTGCCAGCACTGAAAGCTGTTGCTAGCCAGCACCCTTCCTTGGAAGCGCTTTCACAGGCGCTGTAACACTGGGGCTTTGCTCTTTTCTAGCCCCCAAACTTCACGGTCCTTCTCTTTCCGTCTCGTAGACACGAGCTGAGAAATTGCAAACGTTGAGCAATTGCTCAGAGGTGAAAAGTGCCAGCACTGGAAGCTGTTGCTAGCCAGCACCCTTCCTTGGAAGCGCTTTTGTAGGCCTAAGAACACTGGGGCTCTGGGCTTCTCTAGCCACCTCATCTTCTGCTCATCCTCTCGCGCACTCTAAAGAGAGCTCAGGTGAGAAATTGCAAACGTTGAGCAATTGCTCAGAGATGAAAAGTGCCAGCACTGAAAGCTGTTGCTAGCCAGCACCCTTCCTTGGAAGCGCTTTTGTAGGCCTAAGAACACTGGGGCTCTGGGCTTCTCTAGACACCTAATCTTCTGCTCATCCTCTCGCACACTCTAAAGAGAGCTCAGGGGAGAAATTGCAAACGTCGAGCAATTGCTCAGAGATGAAAAGTGCCAGCACTGAAAGCTGTTGCTAGCCAGCACCCTTCCTTGGAAGCGCTTTCACAGGCGCAGTAACACTGGGGCTTTGCGCTTCTCTACCCACCAAACGTCACTGTCATTCTCTTTCCGTCTCGTAGACACGAGCTGAGAAATTGCAAACGTCGAGCAATTGCTCAGAGATGAAAAGTGCCAGCGCTGAAAGCTGTTGCTAGCCAGCACCCTTCCTTGGAAGCGCTTTTGTAGCCCTAAGCACACTGGGGCTCTGGGCTTCTCTAGCCACCTCATCTGCTCATCCTCTCGCGCACTCTAAAGAGAGCTCAGGTGAGAAATTGCAAACGTCGAGCAATTGCTCAGAGAGGAAAAGTGCCAGCACTGAAAGCTGTTGCTAGCCAGCACCCTTCCTTGGAAGCGCTTTTGTAGGCCTAAGAACACTGGGGCTCTGGGCTTCTCTAGCCACCTCATCTTCTGCTCATCCTCTCGCGCACTCTAAAGAGAGCTCAGGTGAGAAATTGCAAACGTCCAGCAATTGCTCAGAGATGAAAAGTGCCAGCACTGAAAGCTGTTGCTAGCCAGCACCCTTCCTTGGAAGAGCTTTCACAGGCGCAGTAACACTGGGGCTTTGCGCTTCTCTAGCCACCAAACGTCATGGTCATTCTCTTTCCGTCTCGTAGACACGAGCTGAGATATTGCAAACGTCGAGCAATTGCTCAGAGATGAACAGTGCCAGCACTGAAAGCTGTTGCTAGCCAGCACCCTTCCTTGGAAGCGCTTTTGTAGGCCTAAGAACACTGGGGCTCTGGGCTTCTCTAGCCACCTCATCTTCTGCTCATCCTCTCGCGCACTCTAAAGAGAGCTCAGGTGAGAAATTGCAAACGTCGAGCAATTGCTCAGAGATGAAAAGTGCCAGCACTGAAAGCTGTTGCTAGCCAGCACCCTTCCTTGGAAGTGCTTTTGTAGGCCTAAGAACACTGGGGCTATGGGCTTCTTTAGCCACCTAATCTTCTGCTCATCCTCTCGCGCACTCTAAAGAGAGCTCAGGTGAGAAATTGCAAACGTTGAGCAATTGCTCAGAGATGAAAAGTGCCAGCACTGAAAGCTCTTGCTAGCCAGCACCCTTCCTTGGAAGCGCTTTCACAGGCGCTGTAACACTGGGGCTTTGCTCTTTTCTAGCCCCCAAACTTCACGGTCCTTCTCTTTCCGTCTCGTAGACACGAGCTGAGAAATTGCAAACGTCGATCAATTGCTCAGAGATGAAAAGTGCCAGCACTGGAAGCTGTTGCTAGCCAGCCCCCTTCCTTGGAAGCGCTTTTGTAGGCCTAAGAACACTGGGGCTCTGGGCTTCTCTAGCCACCTCATCTTCTGCTCATCCTCTCGCGCACTCTAAAGAGAGCTCAGGTGAGAAATTGCAAACGTTGAGCAATTGCTCAGAGATGAAAAGTGCCAGCACTGAAAGCTGTTGCTAGCCAGCACCCTTCCTTGGAAGCGCTTTTGTAGGCCTAAGAACACTGGGGCTCTGGGCTTCTCTAGACACCTAATCTTCTGCTCATCCTCTCGCGCAGTCTAAAGAGAGCTCAGGTGAGAAATTGCAAACGTCGAGCAATTGCTCAGAGATGAAAAGTGCCAGCACTGAAAGCTGTTGCTAGCCAGCACCCTTCCTTGGAAGCGCTTTCACAGGCGCAGTAACACTGGGGCTTTGCGCTTCTCTACCCACCAAACGTCACGGTCCTTCTCTTTCCGTCTCGTAGACACGAGCTGAGAAATTGCAAACGTCGAGCAATTGCTCAGAGATGAAAAGTGCCAGCACTGAAAGCTGTTGCCTGCCAGCACCCTTCCTTGGAAGCGCTTTTGTAGGCCTAAGAACACTGGGGCTCTGGGCTTCTCTAGCCACCTCATCTTCTGCTCATCCTCTCGCGCACTCTGAAGAGAGCTCAGGGGAGAAATTGCAAACGTTGAGCAATTGCTCAGAGATGAAAAGTGCCAGCACTGAAAGCTCTTGCTAGCCAGCACCCTTCCTTGGAAGCGCTTTCACAGGCGCAGTAACACTGGGGCTTTGCGCTTCTCTAGCCACCAAACGTCACGGTCACTATCTCTCCGTCTCGTAGACACGAGCTGAGAAATTGCAAACGTCGATCAATTGCTCAGAGAGGAAAAGTGCCAGCACTGGAAGCTGTTGCTAGCCAGCCCCCTTCCTTGGAAGCGCTTTTGTAGGCCTAAGAACACTGGGGCTCTGGGCTTCTCTAGCCACCTCATCTACTGCTCATCCTCTCGCGCACTCTAAAGAGAGCTCAGGTGAGAAATTGCAAACGTCCAGCAATTGCTCAGAGATGAAAAGTGCCAGCACTGAAAGCTGTTGCTAGCCAGCACCCTTCCTTGTAAGCGTTTTCACAGGCACAGTAACACTGGGGCTTTGCGCTTCTCTACCCACCAAACGTCACGGTCACTATCTCTCCGTCTCGTAGACACGAGCTGAGAAATTGCAAACGTCGAGCAATTGCTCAGAGAGGAAAAGTGCCAGCACTGAAAGCTGTTGCTAGCCAGCACCCTTCCTTGGAAGCGCTTTTGTAGGCCTAAGAACACTGGGGCTCTGGGCTTCTCTAGCCACCTCATCTTCTGCTCATCCTCTCGCGCACTCTAAAGAGAGCTCAGGTGAGAAATTGCAAACGTCCAGCAATTGCTCAGAGATGAAAAGTGCCAGCACTGAAAGCTGTTGCTAGCCAGCACCCTTCCTTGGAAGCGCTTTCACAGGTGCAGTAACACTGGGGCTTTGCGCTCCTCTACCCACCAAACGTCACGGTCCTTCTCTTTCCGTCTCGTAGACACAAGCTGAGAAATTGCAAACGTCGAGCAATTGCTCAGAGATGAAAAGTGCCAGCACTGAAAGCTGTTGCTAGCCAGCACCCTTCCTTGGAAGCGCTTTTGTAGGCCTAAGAACACTGGGGCTCTGGGCTTCTCTAGCCACCTCATCTTCTGCTCATCCTCTCGCGCACTCTAAAGAGAGCTCAGGGGAGAAATTGCAAATGTCGAGCAATTGCTCAGAGATGAAAAGTGCCAGCACTGAAAGCTGTTGCTAGCCAGCACCCTTCCTTGGAAGTGCTTTTGTAGCCCTTAGAACACTGGGGCTCTGGGCTTGTCTAGCCACCTCATCTTCTGCTCATCCTCTCGCGCACTCTGAAGAGAGCTCAGGTGAGAAATTGCAAACGTTGAGCAATTGCTCAGAGATGAAAAGTGCCAGCACTGAAAGCTGTTGCTAGCCAGCACCCTTCCTTGGAAGCGCTTTCACAGGCGCAGTAACACTGGGGCTTTGCGCTTCTCTAGCCACCAAACGTCATGGTCACTCTCTCTCCGTCTCGTAGACATGAGCTGAGAAATTGCAAACGTCGATCAATTGCTCAGAGATGAAAAGTGCCAGCACTGAAAGCTGTTGCTAGCCAGCACCCTTCCTTGGAAGCGCTTTTGTAGGCCTAAGAACACTGGGGCTCTGGGCTTCTCTAGCCACCTCATCTTCTGCTCATCCTCTCGCGCACTCTAAAGAGAGCTCAGGTGAGAAATTGCAAACGTCGAGCAATTGCTCAGAGATGAAAAGTGCCAGCACTGAAAGCTGTTGCTAGCCAGCACCCTTCCTTGGAAGCGTTTTCACTGGTGCAGTAACACTGGGGCTTTGCGCTTCTCTACCCATCAAACGTCACGGTCCTCTTTCCGTCTCGTAGACACGAGCTGAGAAATTGCAAACGTCGAGCAATTGCTCAGAGATGAAAAGTGCCAGCACTGAAAGCTGTTGCTAGCCAGCACCCTTCCTTGGAAGCGCTTTTGTAGCCCTAAGCACACTGGGGCTCTGGGCTTCTCTAGCCACCTCATCTTCTGCTCATCCTCTTGCGCACTCTAAAGAGAGCTCAGGTGAGAAATTGCAAACGTCGAGCAATTGCTCAGAGATGAAAAGTGCCAGCACTGAAAGCTGTTGCTAGCCAGCACCCTTCCTTGGAAGCGCTTTTGTAGGCCTAAGAACACTGGGGCTCTGGGCTTCTCTAGCCACCTCATCTTCTGCTCATCCTCTCGCGCACTCTAAAGAGAGCTCAGGTGAGAAATTGCAAACGTCCAGCAATTGCTCAGAGATGAAAAGTGCCAGCACTGAAAGCTCTTGCTAGCCAGCACCCTTCCTTGGAAGCGCTTTCACAGGCGCTGTAACACTGGGGCTTTGCGCTTCTCTAGCCACCAAACGTCACGGTCACTATCTCTCCGTCTCGTAGACACGAGCTGAGAAATTGCAAACGTCGAGCAATTGCTCAGAGAGGAAAAGTGCCAGCACTGAAAGCTGTTGCTAGCCAGCACCCTTCCTTGCAAGCGCTTTTGTAGGCCTAAGAACACTGGGGCTCTGGGCTTCTCTAGCCACCTCATCTGCTCATCCTCTCGCGCACTCTAAAGAGAGCTCAGGTGAGAAATTGCAAACGTCGAGCAATTGCTCAGAGATGAAAAGTGCCAGCACTGAAAGCTGTTGCTAGCCAGCACCCTTCCTTGGAAGCGCTTTTGTAGGCCTAAGAACACTGGGGCTTTGCGCTTCTCTACCCACCAAACGTCACGGTCATTCTCTTTCCGTCTCGTAGACACGAGCTGAGAAATTGCAAACGTCGATCAATTGCTCAGAGAGGAAAAGTGCCAGCACTGAAAGCTCTTGCTAGCCAGCACCCTTCCTTGGAAGCGCTTTTGTAGGCCTAAGAACACTGGGGCTCTGGGCTTCTCTAGCCACCTCATCTTCTGCTCATCCTCTCGCGCACTCTAAAGAGAGCTCAGGTGAGAAATTGCAAACGTCGAGCAATTGCTCAGAGATGAAAAGTGCCAGCACTGAAAGCTGTTGCTAGCCAGCACCCTTCCTTGGAAGCGCTTTTGTAGGCCTAAGAACACTGGGGCTCTGGGCTTCTCTAGCCACCTCATCTTCTGCTCATCATCTCGCGCACTCTAAAGAGAGCCCAGGTGAGAAATTGCAAACGTCGAGCAATTGCTCAGAGATGAAAAGTGCCAGCACTGGAAGCTGTTGCTAGCCAGCACCCTTCCTTGGAAGCGCTTTTGTAGGCCTAAGAACACTGGGGCTCTGGGCTTCTCTAGCCACCTCATCTTCTGCTCATCCTCTCGCGCACTCTAAAGAGAGCTCAGGTGAGAAATTGCAAACGTCGAGCAATTGCTCAGAGATGAAAAGTGCCAGCACTGAAAGCTGTTGCTAGCCAGCCCCCTTCCTTGGAAGCGCTTTCACAGGCGCAGTAACACTGGGGCTTTGCGCTTCTCTAGCCACCAAAAGTCACAGTCACTATCTCTCCGTCTCGTAGACACGAGCTGAGAAATTGCAAACGTCGAGCAATTGCTCAGAGATGAAAAGTGCCAGCACTGAAAGCTGTTGCTAGCCAGCACCCTTCCTTGGAAGCGCTTTTGTAGGCCTAAGAACACTGGGGCTCTGGGCTTCTCTAGCCACCTCATCTTCTGCTCATCCTCTCGCGCACTCTAAAGAGAGCTCAGGTGAGAAATTGCAAACGTCGAGCAATTGCTCAGAGATGAAAAGTGCCAGCACTGAAAGCTCTTGCTAGCCAGCACCCTTCCTTGGAAGCGCTTTCACAGGCGCTGTAACACTGGGGCTTTGCGCTTCTCTACCCACCAAACGTCACGGTCACTATCTCTCCGTCTCGTAGACACGAGCTGAGAAATTGCAAACGTCGATCAATTGCTCAGAGATGAAAAGTGCCAGCACTGAAAGCTGTTGCTAGCCAGCACCCTTCCTTGGAAGCGCTTTTGTAGCCCTAAGCACACTGGGGCTCTGGGCTTCTCTAGCCACCTCATCTGCTCATCCTCTCGCGCACTCTAAAGAGAGCTCAGGTGAGAAATTGCAAACGGCGAGCAATTGCTCAGAGAGGAAAAGTGCCAGCACTGAAAGCTGTTGCTAGCCAGCACCCTTCCTTGGAAGCGCTTTTGTAGGCCTAAGAACACTGGGGCTCTGGGCTTCTCTAGCCACCTCATCTTCTGCTCATCCTCTCGCGCACTCTAAAGAGAGCTCAGGTGAGAAATTGCAAACGTCGAGCAATTGCTCAGAGATGAAAAGTGCCAGCACTGAAAGCTGTTGCTAGCCAGCACCCTTCCTTGGAAGTGCTTTTGTAGGCCTAAGAACACTGGGGCTATGGGCTTCTTTAGCCACCTAATCTTCTGCTCATCCTCTCGCGCACTCTAAAGAGAGCTCAGGTGAGAAATTGCAAACGTTGAGCAATTGCTCAGAGATGAAAAGTGCCAGCACTGAAAGCTGTTGCTAGCCAGCACCCTTCCTTGGAAGCGCTTTCACAGGCGCTGTAACACTGGGGCTTTGCTCTTTTCTAGCCCCCAAACTTCACGGTCCTTCTCTTTCCGTCTCGTAGACACGAGCTGAGAAATTGCAAACGTTGAGCAATTGCTCAGAGGTGAAAAGTGCCAGCACTGGAAGCTGTTGCTAGCCAGCACCCTTCCTTGGAAGCGCTTTTGTAGGCCTAAGAACACTGGGGCTCTGGGCTTCTCTAGCCACCTCATCTTCTGCTCATCCTCTCGCGCACTCTAAAGAGAGCTCAGGTGAGAAATTGCAAACGTTGAGCAATTGCTCAGAGATGAAAAGTGCCAGCACTGAAAGCTGTTGCTAGCCAGCACCCTTCCTTGGAAGCGCTTTTGTAGGCCTAAGAACACTGGGGCTCTGGGCTTCTCTAGACACCTAATCTTCTGCTCATCCTCTCGCACACTCTAAAGAGAGCTCAGGGGAGAAATTGCAAACGTCGAGCAATTGCTCAGAGATGAAAAGTGCCAGCACTGAAAGCTGTTGCTAGCCAGCACCCTTCCTTGGAAGCGCTTTCACAGGCGCAGTAACACTGGGGCTTTGCGCTTCTCTACCCACCAAACGTCACTGTCATTCTCTTTCCGTCTCGTAGACACGAGCTGAGAAATTGCAAACGTCGAGCAATTGCTCAGAGATGAAAAGTGCCAGCGCTGAAAGCTGTTGCTAGCCAGCACCCTTCCTTGGAAGCGCTTTTGTAGCCCTAAGCACACTGGGGCTCTGGGCTTCTCTAGCCACCTCATCTGCTCATCCTCTCGCGCACTCTAAAGAGAGCTCAGGTGAGAAATTGCAAACGTCGAGCAATTGCTCAGAGAGGAAAAGTGCCAGCACTGAAAGCTGTTGCTAGCCAGCACCCTTCCTTGGAAGCGCTTTTGTAGGCCTAAGAACACTGGGGCTCTGGGCTTCTCTAGCCACCTCATCTTCTGCTCATCCTCTCGCGCACTCTAAAGAGAGCTCAGGTGAGAAATTGCAAACGTCCAGCAATTGCTCAGAGATGAAAAGTGCCAGCACTGAAAGCTGTTGCTAGCCAGCACCCTTCCTTGGAAGAGCTTTCACAGGCGCAGTAACACTGGGGCTTTGCGCTTCTCTAGCCACCAAACGTCATGGTCATTCTCTTTCCGTCTCGTAGACACGAGCTGAGATATTGCAAACGTCGAGCAATTGCTCAGAGATGAACAGTGCCAGCACTGAAAGCTGTTGCTAGCCAGCACCCTTCCTTGGAAGCGCTTTTGTAGGCCTAAGAACACTGGGGCTCTGGGCTTCTCTAGCCACCTCATCTTCTGCTCATCCTCTCGCGCACTCTAAAGAGAGCTCAGGTGAGAAATTGCAAACGTCGAGCAATTGCTCAGAGATGAAAAGTGCCAGCACTGAAAGCTGTTGCTAGCCAGCACCCTTCCTTGGAAGTGCTTTTGTAGGCCTAAGAACACTGGGGCTATGGGCTTCTTTAGCCACCTAATCTTCTGCTCATCCTCTCGCGCACTCTAAAGAGAGCTCAGGTGAGAAATTGCAAACGTTGAGCAATTGCTCAGAGATGAAAAGTGCCAGCACTGAAAGCTCTTGCTAGCCAGCACCCTTCCTTGGAAGCGCTTTCACAGGCGCTGTAACACTGGGGCTTTGCTCTTTTCTAGCCCCCAAACTTCACGGTCCTTCTCTTTCCGTCTCGTAGACACGAGCTGAGAAATTGCAAACGTCGATCAATTGCTCAGAGATGAAAAGTGCCAGCACTGGAAGCTGTTGCTAGCCAGCCCCCTTCCTTGGAAGCGCTTTTGTAGGCCTAAGAACACTGGGGCTCTGGGCTTCTCTAGCCACCTCATCTTCTGCTCATCCTCTCGCGCACTCTAAAGAGAGCTCAGGTGAGAAATTGCAAACGTTGAGCAATTGCTCAGAGATGAAAAGTGCCAGCACTGAAAGCTGTTGCTAGCCAGCACCCTTCCTTGGAAGCGCTTTTGTAGGCCTAAGAACACTGGGGCTCTGGGCTTCTCTAGACACCTAATCTTCTGCTCATCCTCTCGCGCAGTCTAAAGAGAGCTCAGGTGAGAAATTGCAAACGTCGAGCAATTGCTCAGAGATGAAAAGTGCCAGCACTGAAAGCTGTTGCTAGCCAGCACCCTTCCTTGGAAGCGCTTTCACAGGCGCAGTAACACTGGGGCTTTGCGCTTCTCTACCCACCAAACGTCACTGTCATTCTCTTTCCGTCTCGTAGACACGAGCTGAGAAATTGCAAACGTCGAGCAATTGCTCAGAGATGAAAAGTGCCAGCGCTGAAAGCTGTTGCTAGCCAGCACCCTTCCTTGGAAGCGCTTTTGTAGGCCTAAGAACACTGAGGCTCTGGGCTTCTCTAGCCACCTAATCTTCTGCTCATCCTCTCGCGCACTCTAAAGAGAGCTCAGGGGAGAAATTGCAAACGTCGAGCAATTGCTCAGAGATGAAAAGTGCCAGCACTGAAAGCTGTTGCTAGCCAGCACCCTTCCTTGGAAGCGCTTTTGTAGGCCTAAGAACACTGGGGCTCTGGGCTTCTCTAGCCACCTAACCTTCTGCTCATCCTCTCGCGCACTCTAAAGAGAGCTCAGGTGAGAAATTGCAAACGTCGAGCAATTGCTCAGAGATGAAAAGTGCCAGCACTGAAAGCTCTTGCTAGCCAGCACCCTTCCTTGGAAGCGCTTTCACAGGCGCAGTAACACTGGGGCTTTGCGCTTCTCTAGCCACCAAACGTCACTGTCATTCTCTTTCCGTCTCGTAGACACGAGCTGAGAAATTGCAAACGTCGAGCAATTGCTCAGAGATGAAAAGTGCCAGCACTGAAAGCTGTTGCTAGCCAGCACCCTTCCTTGGAAGCGCTTTTGTAGGCCTAAGCACACTGGGGCTCTGGGCTTCTCTAGCCACCTCATCTTCTGCTCATCCTCTCGCGCACTCTAAAGAGAGCTCAGGTGAGAAATTGCAAACGTCCAGCAATTGCTCAGAGATGAAAAGTGCCAGCACTGAAAGCTGTTGCTAGCCAGTACCCTTCCTTGGAAGCGCTTTCACAGGCGCAGTAACACTGGGGCTTTGCGCTTCTCTACCCACCAAACGTCACGGTCCTTCTCTTTCCGTCTCGTAGACACGAGCTGAGAAATTACAAACGTCGAGCAATTGCTCAGAGATGAAAAGTGCCAGCACTGAAAGCTGTTGCTAGCCAGCACCCTTCCTTGGAAGCGCTTTTGTAGGCCTAAGAACACTGGGGCTCTGGGCTTCTCTAGCCACCTCATCTTCTGCTCATCCTCTCGCGCACTCTGAAGAGAGCTCAGGGGAGAAATTGCAAACGTTGAGCAATTGCTCAGAGATGAAAAGTGCCAGCACTGAAAGCTCTTGCTAGCCAGCACCCTTCCTTGGAAGCGCTTTCACAGGCGCAGCAACACTGGGGCTTTGCGCTTCTCTAGCCACCAAACTTCATGGTCACTATCTCTCCGTCTCGTAGACACGAGCTGAGAAATTGCAAACGTCGAGCAATTGCTCAGAGATGAAAAGTGCCAGCACTGAAAGCTCTTGCTAGCCAGCCCCCTTCCTTGGAAGCGCTTTTGTAGGCCTAAGAACACTGGGGCTCTGGGCTTCTCTAGCCACCTCATCTTCTGCTCATCCTCTCGCGCACTCTAAAGAGAGCTCAGGTGAGAAATTGCAAACGTCGAGCAATTGCTCAGAGATGAAAAGTGCCAGCACTGAAAGCTGTTGCTAGCCAGCACCCTTCCTTGGAAGTGCTTTCACAGGCGCAGCAACACTGGGGCTTTGCGCTTCTCTACCCACCAAACGTCACGGTCACTATCTCTCCGTCTCGTAGACACGAGCTGAGAAATTGCAAACGTCGAGCAATTGCTCAGAGATGAAAAGTGCCAGCACTGAAAGCTGTTGCTAGCCAGCACCCTTCCTTGGAAGCGCTTTTGTAGGCCTAAGAACACTGGGGCTCTGGGCTTCTCTAGCCACCTCATCTTCTGCTCATCCTCTCGCGCACTCTAAAGAGAGCTCAGGTGAGAAATTGCAAACGTCGAGCAATTGCTCAGAGATGAAAAGTGCCAGCACTGAAAGCTCTTGCTAGCCAGCCCCCTTCCTTGGAAGCGCTTTTGTAGGCCTAAGAACACTGGGGCTCTGGGCTTCTCTAGCCACCTAATCTTCTGCTCATCCTCTCGCGCACTCTAAAGAGAGCTCAGGTGAGAAATTGCAAACGTCCAGCAATTGCTCAGAGAAGAAAAGTGCCAGCACTGAAAGCTGTTGCTAGCCAGCACCCTTCCTTGGAAGCGCTTTTGTAGGCGCAGTAACACTGGGGCTTTGCGCTTCTCTAGCCACCAAACGTCACGGTCATTCTCTTTCCGTCTCGTAGACACGAGCTGAGAAATTGCAAACGTCGAGCAATTGCTCAGAGATGAAAAGTGCCAGCACTGAAAGCTGTTGCTAGCCAGCACCCTTCCTTGGAAGCGCTTTTGTAGGCCTAAGAACACTGGGGCTCTGGGCTTCTTTAGCCACCTCATCTTCTGCTCATCCTCTCGCGCACTCTAAAGAGAGCTCAGGTGAGAAATTGCAAACGTCGAGCAATTGCTCAGAGATGAACAGTGCCAGCACTGAAAGCTGTTGCTAGCCAGCACCCTTCCTTGGAAGCGCTTTTGTAGGCCTAAGAACACTGGGGCTCTGGGCTTCTCTAGCCACCTCATCTTCTGCTCATCCTCTCGTGCACTCTAAAGAGAGCTCAGGTGAGAAATTGCAAACGTCGAGCAATTGCTCAGAGATGAAAAGTGCCAGCACTGAAAGCTGTTGCTAGCCAGCACCCTTCCTTGGAAGTGCTTTTGTAGGCCTAAGAAGACTGGGGCTCTGGGCTTCTTTAGCCACCTCATCTTCTGCTCATCCTCTCGCGCACTCTGAAGAGAGCTCAGGTGAGAAATTGCAAACGTTGAGCAATTGCTCAGAGATGAAAAGTGCCAGCACTGAAAGCTGTTGCTAGCCAGCACCCTTCCTTGGAAGCGCTTTCACAGGCGCTGTAACACTGGGGCTTTGCGCTTCTCTAGCCACCAAACGTCACGGTCCTTCTCTTTCCGTCTCGTAGACACGAGCTGAGAAATTGCAAACGTCGAGCAATTGCTCAGAGATGAAAAGTGCCAGCACTGGAAGCTGTTGCTAGCCAGCACCCTTCCTTGGAAGCGCTTTTGTAGGCCTAAGAACACTGGGGCTCTGGGCTTCTCTAGCCACCTAATCTTCTGCTCATCCTCTCGTGCACTCTAAAGAGAGCTCAGGTGAGAAATTGCAAACGTCGAGCAATTGCTCAGAGATGAAAAGTGCCAGCACTGAAAGCTGTTGCTAGCCAGCACCCTTCCTTGGAAGCGCTTTTGTAGGCCTAAGAACACTGGGGCTCTGGGCTTCTCTAGCCACCTCATCTTCTGCTCATCCTCTCGCGCACTCTAAAGAGAGCTCAGGTGAGAAATTGCAAACGTCGAGCAATTGCTCAGAGATGAAAAGTGCCAGCACTGAAAGCTGTTGCTAGCCAGCACCCTTCCTTGGAAGCGCTTTCACAGGCGCTGTAACACTGGGGCTTTGCGCTTCTCTACCCACCAAACGACACGGTCCTTCTCTTTCCGTCTCGTAGACACGAGCTGAGAAATTGCAAACGTCGAGCAATTGCTCAGAGATGAAAAGTGCCAGCACTGAAAGCTGTTGCTAGCCAGCACCCTTCCTTGGAAGCGCTTTTGTAGGCCTAAGAACACTGGGGCTCTGGGCTTCTCTAGCCACCTCATCTTCTGCTCATCCTCTCGCGCACTCTAAAGAGAGCTCAGGTGAGAAATTGCAAACGTCCAGCAATTGCTCAGAGATGAAAAGTGCCAGCACTGAAAGCTGTTGCTAGCCAGCACCCTTCCTTGGAAGCGCTTTTGTAGGCCTAAGAACACTGGGGCTCTGGGCTTCTCTAGCCACCTCATCTTCTGCTCATCCTCTCGCGCACTCTAAAGAGAGCTCAGGTGAGAAATTGCAAACGTCCAGCAATTGCTCAGAGATGAAAAGTGCCAGCACTGAAAGCTGTTGCTAGCCAGCACCCTTCCTTGGAAGCGCTTTCACAGGCGCTGTAACACTGGGGCTTTGCGCTTCTCTACGCACCAAACGTCACGGTCACTATCTCTCCGTCTCGTAGACACGAGCTGAGAAATTGCAAACGTCGAGCAATTGCTCAGAGATGAAAAGTGCCAGCACTGAAAGCTCTTGCTAGCCAGCACCCTTCCTTGGAAGCGCTTTTGTAGGCCTAAGAACACTGGGGCTCTGGGCTTCTCTAGCCACCTCATCTTCTGCTCATCCTCTCGCGCACTCTAAAGAGAGCTCAGGTGAGAAATTGCAAACGTCGAGCAATTGCTCAGAGATGAAAAGTGCCAGCACTGAAAGCTGTTGCTAGCCAGCACCCTTCCTTGGAAGCGCTTTTGTAGGCCTAAGAACACTGGGGCTCTGGGCTTCTCTAGCCACCTAATCTTCTGCTCATCCTCTCGTGCACTCTAAAGAGAGCTCAGGTGAGAAATTGCAAACGTCCAGCAATTGCTCAGAGATGAAAAGTGCCAGCACTGAAAGCTGTTGCTAGCCAGCACCCTTCCTTGGAAGCGCTTTTGTAGGCCTAAGAACACTGGGGCTCTGGGCTTCTCTAGCCACCTAATCTTCTGCTCATCCTCTCGCGCACTCTAAAGAGAGCTCAGGTGAGAAATTGCAAACGTCCAGCAATTGCTCAGAGATGAAAAGTGCCAGCACTGAAAGCTGTTGCTAGCCAGCACCCTTCCTTGGAAGCGCTTTCACAGGCACTGTAACACTGGGGCTTTGCGCTTCTCTAGCCACCAAACGTCACGGTCACTATCTCTCCGTCTCGTAGACACGAGCTGAGAAATTGCAAACGTCGAGCAATTGCTCAGAGATGAAAAGTGCCAGCACTGAAAGCTCTTGCTAGCCAGCACCCTTCCTTGGAAGCGCTTTTGTAGGCTTAAGAACACTGGGGCTCTGGGCTTCTCTAGCCACCTCATCTTCTGCTCATCCTCTCGCGCACTCTAAAGAGAGCTCAGGTGAGAAACTGCAAACGTCGAGCAATTGCTCAGAGATGAAAAGTGCCAGCACTGAAAGCTGTTGCTAGCCAGCACCCTTCCTTGGAAGCGCTTTTGTAGCCCTAAGAACACTGGGGCTCTGGGCTTCTTTAGCCACCTCATCTTCTGCTCATCCTCTCGCGCAGTCTGAAGAGAGCTCAGGTGAGAAATTGCAAACGTCGAGCAATTGCTCAGAGATGAAAAGTGCCAGCACTGAAAGCTGTTGCTAGCCAGCACCCTTCCTTGGAAGCGCTTTCACAGGCGCTGTAACACTGGGGCTTTGCGCTTCTCTACCCACCAAACGTCACGGTCACTATCTCTCCGTCTCCTAGACACGAGCTGAGAAATTGCAAACGTCGAGCAATTGCTCAGAGAGGAAAAGTGCCAGCACTGAAAGCTGTTGCTAGCCAGCACCCTTCCTTGGAAGCGCTTTTGTAGGCCTAAGAACACTGGGGCTCTGGGCTTCTCTAGCCACCTCATCTTCTGCTCATCCTCTCGCGCACTCTAAAGAGAGCTCAGGTGAGAAATTGCAAATGTCGAGCAATTGCTCAGAGATGAAAAGTGCCAGCACTGAAAGCTGTTGCTAGCCAGCACCCTTCCTTGGAAGCGCTTTTGTAGGCCTAAGAACACTGGGGCTCTGGGCTTCTCTAGCCACCTCATCTTCTGCTCATCCTCTCGCGCACTCTAAAGAGAGCTCAGGTGAGAAATTGCAAACGTTGAGCAATTGCTCAGAGATGAAAAGTGCCAACACTGAAAGCTCTTGCTAGCCAGCACCCTTCCTTGGAAGCGCTTTCACAGGCGCAGCAACACTGGGGCTTTGCGCTTCTCTAGCCACCAAACGTCACGGTCCTTCTCTTTCCGTCTCCTAGACACGAGCTGAGAAATTGCAAACGTCGAGCAATTGCTCAGAGATGAAAAGTGCCAGCACTGAAAGCTCTTGCTAGCCAGCACCCTTCCTTGGAAGCGCTTTTGTAGGCCTAAGAACACTGGGGCTCTGGGCTTCTTTAGCCACCTCATCTTCTGCTCATCCTCTCGCGCACTCTAAAGAGAGCTCAGGTGACAAATTGCAAACGTCGATCAATTGCTCAGAGAGGAAAAGTGCCAGCCCTGAAAGCTCTTGCTAGCCAGCACCCTTCCTTGGAAGCGCTTTTGTAGGCCTAAGAACACTGGGGCTCTGGGCTTCTCTAGCCACCTCATCTTCTGCTCATCCTCTCGCGCACTCTAAAGAGAGCTCAGGGGAGAAATTGCAAACGTCGAGCAATTGCTCAGAGATGAAAAGTGCCAGCACTGAAAGCTGTTGCTAGCCAGCACCCTTCCTTGGAAGCGCTTTCACAGGCGCAGCAACACTGGGGCTTTGCGCTTCTCTACCCACCAAACGTCACGGTCACTATCTCTCCGTCTCGTAGACACGAGCTGAGAAATTGCAAAAGTCGAGCAATTGCTCAGAGATGAAAAGTGCCAGCACTGAAAGCTGTTGCTAGCCAGCACCCTTCCTTGGAAGCGCTTTTGTAGGCCTAAGCACACTGGGGCTCTGGGCTTCTCTAGCCACCTCATCTTCTGCTCATCCTCTCGCGCACTCTAAAGAGAGCTCAGGTGAGAAATTGCAAACGTCGAGCAATTGCTCAGAGATGAAAAGTGCCAGCACTGAAAGCTGTTGCTAGCCAGCACCCTTCCTTGGAAGCGCTTTTGTAGGCCTAAGAACACTGGGGCTCTGGGCTTCTCTAGCCACCTCATCTTCCGCTCATCCTCTCGCGCACTCTAAAGAGAGCTCAGGTGAGAAATTGCAAACGTCCAGCAATTGCTCAGAGATGAAAAGTGCCAGCACTGAAAGCTGTTGCTAGCCAGCACCCTTCCTTGGAAGCGCTTTCACAGGCGCAGTAACACTGGGGCTTTGCGCTTCTCTAGCCACCAAACGTCACGGTCACTATCTCTCCGTCTCGTAGACACGAGCTGAGAAATTGCAAAAGTCGAGCAATTGCTCAGAGATGAAAAGTGCCAGCACTGAAAGCTGTTGCTAGCCAGCACCCTTCCTTGGAAGCGCTTTTGTAGGCCTAAGCACACTGGGGCTCTGGGCTTCTCTAGCCACCTCATCTTCTGCTCATCCTCTCGCGCACTCTAAAGAGAGCTCAGGTGAGAAATTGCAAACGTCCAGCAATTGCTCAGAGATGAAAAGTGCCAGCACTGAAAGCTGTTGCTAGCCAGCACCCTTCCTTGGAAGCGCTTTTGTAGGCCTAAGAACACTGGGGCTCTGGGCTTCTCTAGCCACCTCATCTTCCGCTCATCCTCTCGCGCACTCTAAAGAGAGCTCAGGTGAGAAATTGCAAACGTCCAGCAATTGCTCAGAGATGAAAAGTGCCAGCACTGAAAGCTGTTGCTAGCCAGCACCCTTCCTTGGAAGCGCTTTCACAGGCGCAGTAACACTGGGGCTTTGCGCTTCTCTAGCCACCAAACGTCACGGTCCTTCTCTTTCCGTCTCGTAGACACGAGCTGAGAAATTGCAAACGTCGAGCAATTGCTCAGAGATGAAAAGTGCCAGCACTGAAAGCTGTTGCTAGCCAGCACCCTTCCTTGGAAGCGCTTTTGTAGGCCTAAGAACACTGGGGCTCTGGGCTTCTCTAGACACCTAATCTTCTGCTCATCCTCTCGCGCACTCTAAAGAGAGCTCAGGTGAGAAATTGCAAACGTCCAGCAATTGCTCAGAGATGAAAAGTGCCAGCACTGAAAGCTCTTGCTAGCCAGCACCCTTCCTTGGAAGCGCTTTCACAGGCGCAGTAACACTGGGGCTTTGCGCTTCTCTAGCCACCAAACGTCACGGTCCTTCTCTTTCCGTCTCGTAGACACGAGCTGAGAAATTGCAAACGTCGAGCAATTGCTCAGAGATGAAAAGTGCCAGCACTGAAAGCTGTTGCTAGCCAGCCCCCTTCCTTGGAAGCGCTTTTGTAGGCCTAAGAACACTGGGGCTCTGGGCTTCTCTAGACACCTAATCTTCTGCTCGTCCTCTCGCGCACTCTGAAGAGAGCTCAGGTGAGAAATCGCAAACGTCGAGCAATTGCTCAGAGATGAACAGTGCCAGCACTGAAAGCTGTTGCTAGCCAGCACCCTTCCTTGGAAGCGCTTTTGTAGGCCTAAGAACACTGGGGCTCTGGGCTTCTCTAGCCACCTCATCTTCTGCTCATCCTCTCGCGCACTCTAAAGAGAGCTCAGGTGAGAAATTGCAAACGTCGAGCAATTGCTCAGAGATGAAAAGTGCCAGCACTGAAAGCTGTTGCTAGCCAGCACCCTTCCTTGGAAGCGCTTTTGTAGGCCTAAGCACACTGGGGCTCTGGGCTTCTCTAGCCACCTCATCTTCTGCTCATCCTCTCGCGCACTCTAAAGAGAGCTCAGGGGAGAAATTGCAAACGTCGAGCAATTGCTCAGAGATGAAAAGTGCCAGCACTGAAAGCTGTTGCTAGCCAGCACCCTTCCTTGGAAGCGCTTTTGTAGGCCTAAGAACACTGGGGCTCTGGGCTTCTCTAGCCACCTCATCTTCTGCTCATCCTCTCGCACACTCTAAAGAGAACTCAGGTGAGAAATTGCAAACGTTGAGCAATTGCTCAGAGATGAAAAGTGCCAGCACTGAAAGCTGTTGCTAGCCAGCACCCTTCCTTGGAAGCGCTTTTGTAGGCCTAAGAAGACTGGGGCTCTGGGCTTCTCTAGCCACCTAATCTTCTGCTCATCCTCTCGCGCACTCTAAAGAGAGCTCAGGTGAGAAATTGCAAACGTCCAGCAATTGCTCAGAGATGAAAAGTGCCAGCACTGAAAGCTGTTGCTAGCCAGCACCCTTCCTTGGAAGCGCTTTCACAGGCGCAGTAACACTGGGGCTTTGCGCTTCTCTACCCACCAAACGTAACGGTCCTTCTCTTTCCGTCTCGTAGACACGAGCTGAGAAATTGCAAACGTCGAGCAATTGCTCAGAGATGAAAAGTGCCAGCACTGAAAGCTGTTGCTAGCCAGCACCCTTCCTTGGAAGCGCTTTTGTAGGCCTAAGAACACTGGGGCTCTGGGCTTCTCTAGCCACCTCATCTTCTGCTCATCCTCTCGCGCACTCTAAAGAGAGCTCAGGTGAGAAATTGCAAACGTCGAGCAATTGCTCAGAGATGAAAAGTGCCAGCACTGAAAGCTGTTGCTAGCCAGCACCCTTCCTTGGAAGCGCTTTCACAAGTGCAGTAACACAGGGGCTTTGCGCTTCTCTAGCCACCAAACATCACGGTCACTATCTCTCCGTCTCGTAGACACGAGCTGAGAAATTGCAAACGTCGAGCAATTGCTCAGAGATGAAAAGTGCCAGCACTGAAAGCTCTTGCTAGCCAGCACCCTTCCTTGGAAGCGCTTTTCTAGTCCTAAGAACACTGGGGCTCTGGGCTTCTCTAGCCACCTCATCTTCTGCTCATCCTCTCGCGCACTCTGAAGAGAGCTCAGGTGAGAAATTGCAAACGTCGAGCAATTGCTCAGAGATGAAAAGTGCCAGCACTGAAAGCTGTTGCTAGCCAGCACCCTTCCTTGGAAGCGCTTTTGTAGGCCTAAGAAGACTGGGGCTCTGGGCTTCTCTAGCCACCTCATCTTCTGCTCATCCTCTCGCGCACTCTAAAGAGAGCTCAGGTGAGAAATTGCAAACGTCGAGCAATTGCTCAGAGATGAAAAGTGCCAGCACTGAAAGCTGTTGCTAGCCAGCACCCTTCCTTGGAAGCGCTTTTGTAGGCCTAAGAACACTGGGGCTCTGGGCTTCTCTAGCCACCTCATCTTCTCCTCATCCTCTCGTGCACTCTAAAGAGAGCTCAGGTGAGAAATTGCAAACGTTGAGCAATTGCTCAGAGATGAAAAGTGCCAGCACTGAAAGCTGTTGCTAGCCAGCCCCCTTCCTTGGAAGCGCTTTTGTAGCCCTTAGAACACTGGGGCTCTGGGCTTCTCTAGCCACCTCATCTTCTGCTCATCCTCTCGCGCACTCTAAAGAGAGCTCAGGGGAGAAATTGCAAACGTCCAGCAATTGCTCAGAGAAGAAAAGTGCCAGCACTGAAAGCTGTTGCTAGCCAGCACCGTTCCTTGGAAGCGCTTTCACAGGCGCAGTAACACTGGGGCTTTGCGCTTCTCTAGCCACCAAACGTCACGGTCCTTCTCTTTCCGTCTCGTAGACACGAGCTGAGATATTGCAAACGTCGAGCAATTGCTCAGAGATGAAAAGTGCCAGCACTGAAAGCTGTTGCTAGCCAGCACCCTTCCTTGGAAGCGCTTTTGTAGGCCTAAGAACACTGGGGCTCTGGGCTTCTCTAGCCACCTCATCTTCTGCTCATCCTCTCGCGCACTCTAAAGAGAGCTCAGGTGAGAAATTGCAAACGTCGAGCAATTGCTCAGAGATGAAAAGTGCCAGCACTGAAAGCTCTTGCTAGCCAGCACCCTTCCTTGGAAGCGCTTTCACAGGCGCAGCAACACTGGGGCTTTGCGCTTCTCTACCCACCAAACGTCACGGTCCTTCTCTTTCCGTCTCGTAGACACGAGCTGAGAAATTGCAAACGTCGAGCAATTGCTCAGAGATGAAAAGTGCCAGCACTGAAAGCTCTTGCTAGCCAGCACCCTTCCTTGGAAGCGCTTTTGTAGGCCTAAGAACACTGGGGCTCTGGGCTTCTCTAGCCACCTCATCTTCTGCTCATCCTCTCGCGCACTCTAAAGAGAGCTCAGGTGAGAAATTGCAAACGTCGATCAATTGCTCAGAGATGAAAAGTGCCAGCACTGAAAGCTGTTGCTAGCCAGCACCCTTCCTTGGAAGCGCTTTTGTAGGCCTAAGAACACTGGGGCTCTGGGCTTCTCTAGCCACCTCATCTTCTGCTCATCCTCTCGCGCACTCTAAAGAGAGCTCAGGTGAGAAATTGCAAACGTCCAGCAATTGCTCAGAGAAGAAAAGTGCCAGCACTGAAAGCTGTTGCTAGCCAGCACCCTTCCTTGGAAGCGCTTTCACAGGCGCAGTAACACTGGGGCTTTGTGCTTCTCTACCCACCAAACGTCACGGTCCTTCTCTTTCCGTCTCGTAGACACGAGCTGAGAAATTGCAAACGTCGAGCAATTGCTCAGAGATGAAAAGTGCCAGCACTGAAAGCTGTTGCTAGCCAGCACCCTTCCTTGGAAGCGCTTTTGTAGGCCTAAGAACACTGGGGCTCTGGGCTTCTCTAGCCACCTCATCTTCTGCTCATCCTCTCGCGCACTCTAAAGAGAGCTCAGGTGAGAAATTGCAAACGTCGAGCAATTGCTCAGAGATGAAAAGTGCCAGCACTGAAAGCTGTTGCTAGCCAGCACCCTTCCTTGGAAGCGCTTTCACAGGCGCAGCAACACTGGGGCTTTGCGCTTCTCTAGCCACCAAACGTCACGGTCCTTCTCTTTCCGTCTCGTAGACACGAGCTGAGAAATTGCAAACGTCGAGCAATTGCTCAGAGATGAAAAGTGCCAGCACTGAAAGCTGTTGCTAGCCAGCACCCTTCCTTGGAAGCGCTTTTGTAGGCCTAAGAACACTGGGGCTCTGGGCTTCTCTAGCCACCTCATCTTCTGCTCATCCTCTCGCGCACTCTAAAGAGAGCTCAGGTGAGAAATTGCAAACGTCCAGCAATTGCTCAGAGATGAAAAGTGCCAGCACTGAAAGCTCTTGCTAGCCAGCACCCTTCCTTGGAAGCGCTTTCACAGGCGCAGCAACACTGGGGCTTTGCGCTTCTCTAGCCACCAAACGTCACGGACCTTCTCTTTCCGTCTCGTAGACACGAGCTGAGAAATTGCAAACGTCGAGCAATTGCTCAGAGATGAAAAGTGCCAGCACTGAAAGCTGTTGCTAGCCAGCACCCTTCCTTGGAAGCGCTTTTGTAGGCCTAAGAACACTGGGGCTCTGGGCTTCTCTAGCCACCTCATCTTCTGCTCATCCTCTCGCGCACTCTAAAGAGAGCTCAGGTGAGAAATTGCAAACGTCGAGCAATTGCTCAGAGATGAAAAGTGCCAGCACTGAAAGCTGTTGCTAGCCAGCACCCTTCCTTGGAAGCGCTTTCACAGGCGCAGTAACACTGGGGCTTTGCGCTTCTCTAGCCACCAAACGTCACGGTCCTTCTCTTTCCGTCTCGTAGACACGAGCTGAGAAATTGCAAACGTCGAGCAATTGCTCAGAGATGAAAAGTGCCAGCACTGAAAGCTGTTGCTAGCCAGCACCCTTCCTTGGAAGCGCTTTTGTAGGCCTAAGAACGCTGGGGCTCTGGGCTTCTCTAGCCACCTCATCTTCTGCTCATCCTCTCGCGCACTCTGAAGAGAGCTCAGGGGAGAAATTGCAAACGTCGAGCAATTGCTCAGAGATGAAAAGTGCCAGCACTGGAAGCTGTTGCTAGCCAGCACCCTTCCTTGGAAGCGCTTTTGTAGGCCTAAGAACACTGGGGCTCTGGGCTTCTCTAGCCACCTCATCTTCTGCTCATCCTCTCGCGCACTCTAAAGAGAGCTCAGGTGAGAAATTGCAAACGTCGATCAATTGCTCAGAGATGAAAAGTGCCAGCACTGAAAGCTGTTGCTAGCCAGCACCCTTCCTTGGAAGCGCTTTTGTAGGCCTAAGAACGCTGGGGCTCTGGGCTTCTCTAGCCACCTCATCTTCTGCTCATCCTCTCGCGCACTCTAAAGAGAGCTCAGGTGAGAAATTGCAAACGTCGAGCAATTGCTCAGAGATGAAAAGTGCCAGCACTGAAAGCTGTTGCTAGCCAGCACCCTTCCTTGGAAGCGCTTTTGTAGGCCTAAGAACACTGGGGCTCTGGGCTTCTCTAGCCACCTCATCTTCTGCTCATCCTCTCGCGCACTCTAAAGAGAGCTCAGGTGAGAAATTGCAAACGTCGATCAATTGCTCAGAGATGAAAAGTGCCAGCACTGAAAGCTGTTGCTAGCCAGCACCCTTCCTTGGAAGCGCTTTTGTAGGCCTAAGAACACTGGGGCTCTGGGCTTCTCTAGCCACCTCATCTTCTGCTCATCCTCTCGCGCACTCTAAAGAGAGCTCAGGTGAGAAATTGCAAACGTCGAGCAATTGCTCAGAGATGAAAAGTGCCAGCACTGAAAGCTGTTGCTAGCCAGCACCCTTCCTTGGAAGCGCTTTCACAGGCGCAGCAACACTGGGGCTTTGCGCTTCTCTAGCCACCAAACGTCACGGTCCTTCTCTTTCCGTCTCGTAGACACGAGCTGAGAAATTGCAAACGTCGAGCAATTGCTCAGAGATGAAAAGTGCCAGCACTGAAAGCTGTTGCTAGCCAGCACCCTTCCTTGGAAGCGCTTTTGTAGGCCTAAGAACACTGGGGCTCTGGGCTTCTCTAGCCACCTAATCTTCTGCTCATCCTCTCGCGCACTCTAAAGAGAGCTCAGGTGAGAAATTGCAAACGTCCAGCAATTGCTCAGAGATGAAAAGTGCCAGCACTGAAAGCTCTTGCTAGCCAGCACCCTTCCTTGGAAGCGCTTTCACAGGCGCAGCAACACTGGGGCTTTGCGCTTCTCTAGCCACCAAACGTCACGGACCTTCTCTTTCCGTCTCGTAGACACGAGCTGAGAAATTGCAAACGTCGAGCAATTGCTCAGAGATGAAAAGTGCCAGCACTGAAAGCTGTTGCTAGCCAGCACCCTTCCTTGGAAGCGCTTTTGTAGGCCTAAGAACACTGGGGCTCTGGGCTTCTCTAGCCACCTCATCTTCTGCTCATCCTCTCGCGCACTCTAAAGAGAGCTCAGGTGAGAAATTGCAAACGTCGAGCAATTGCTCAGAGATGAAAAGTGCCAGCACTGAAAGCTGTTGCTAGCCAGCACCCTTCCTTGGAAGCGCTTTCACAGGCGCAGTAACACTGGGGCTTTGCGCTTCTCTAGCCACCAAACGTCACGGTCCTTCTCTTTCCGTCTCGTAGACACGAGCTGAGAAATTGCAAACGTCGATCAATTGCTCAGAGATGAAAAGTGCCAGCACTGAAAGCTGTTGCTAGCCATCACCCTTCCTTGGAAGCGCTTTTGTAGGCCTAAGAACACTGGGGCTCTGGGCTTCTCTAGCCACCTCATCTTCTGCTCATCCTCTCGCGCACTCTGAAGAGAGCTCAGGGGAGAAATTGCAAACGTCGAGCAATTGCTCAGAGATGAAAAGTGCCAGCACTGGAAGCTGTTGCTAGCCAGCACCCTTCCTTGGAAGCGCTTTTGTAGGCCTAAGAACACTGGGGCTCTGGGCTTCTCTAGCCACCTCATCTTCTGCTCATCCTCTCGCGCACTCTAAAGAGAGCTCAGGTGAGAAATTGCAAACGTCGATCAATTGCTCAGAGATGAAAAGTGCCAGCACTGAAAGCTGTTGCTAGCCAGCACCCTTCCTTGGAAGCGCTTTTGTAGGCCTAAGAACGCTGGGGCTCTGGGCTTCTCTAGCCACCTCATCTTCTGCTCATCCTCTCGCGCACTCTAAAGAGAGCTCAGGTGAGAAATTGCAAACGTCGAGCAATTGCTCAGAGATGAAAAGTGCCAGCACTGAAAGCTGTTGCTAGCCAGCACCCTTCCTTGGAAGCGCTTTTGTAGGCCTAAGAACACTGGGGCTCTGGGCTTCTCTAGCCACCTCATCTTCTGCTCATCCTCTCGCGCACTCTAAAGAGAGCTCAGGTGAGAAATTGCAAACGTCGATCAATTGCTCAGAGATGAAAAGTGCCAGCACTGAAAGCTGTTGCTAGCCAGCACCCTTCCTTGGAAGCGCTTTTGTAGGCCTAAGAACACTGGGGCTCTGGGCTTCTCTAGCCACCTCATCTTCTGCTCATCCTCTCGCGCACTCTAAAGAGAGCTCAGGTGAGAAATTGCAAACGTCCAGCAATTGCTCAGAGAAGAAAAGTGCCAGCACTGAAAGCTGTTGCTAGCCAGCACCCTTCCTTGGAAGCGCTTTCACAGGCGCAGTAACACTGGGGCTTTGCGCTTCTCTAGCCACCAAACATCACGGTCCTTCTCTTTCCGTCTCGTAGACACGAGCTGAGAAATTGCAAACGTCGAGCAATTGCTCAGAGATGAAAAGTGCCAGCACTGAAAGCTGTTGCTAGCCAGCACCCTTCCTTGGAAGCGCTTTTGTAGGCCTAAGAACACTGGGGCTCTGGGCTTCTCTAGCCACCTCATCTTCTGCTCATCCTCTCGTGCACTCTAAAGAGAGCTCAGGTGAGAAATTGCAAACGTTGAGCAATTGCTCAGAGATGAAAAGTGCCAGCACTGAAAGCTGTTGCTAGCCAGCCCCCTTCCTTGGAAGCGCTTTTGTAGCCCTTAGAACACTGGGGCTCTGGGCTTCTCTAGCCACCTAATCTTCTGCTCATCCTCTCGCGCACTCTAAAGAGAGCTCAGGTGAGAAATTGCAAACGTCCAGCAATTGCTCAGAGAAGAAAAGTGCCAGCACTGAAAGCTGTTGCTAGCCAGCACCCTTCCTTGGAAGCGCTTTCACAGGCGCAGTAACACTGGGGCTTTGCGCTTCTCTAGCCACCAAACGTCACGGTCATTCTCTTTCCGTCTCGTAGACACGAGCTGAGAAATTGCAAACGTCGAGCAATTGCTCAGAGATGAAAAGTGCCAGCACTGAAAGCTGTTGCTAGCCAGCACCCTTCCTTGGAAGCGCTTTTGTAGGCCTAAGAACACTGGGGCTCTGGGCTTCTCTAGCCACCTCATCTTCTGCTCATCCTCTCGCGCACTCTAAAGAGAGCTCAGGTGAGAAATTGCAAACGTCCAGCAATTGCTCAGAGATGAAAAGTGCCAGCACTGAAAGCTCTTGCTAGCCAGCACCCTTCCTTGGAAGCGCTTTCACAGGCGCAGCAACACTGGGGCTTTGCGCTTCTCTACCCACCAAACGTCACGGTCCTTCTCTTTCCGTCTCGTAGACACGAGCTGAGAAATTGCAAACGTCGAGCAATTGCTCAGAGATGAAAAGTGCCAGCACTGAAAGCTGTTGCTAGCCAGCACCCTTCCTTGGAAGCGCTTTTGTAGGCCTAAGAACACTGGGGCTCTGGGCTTCTCTAGCCACCTCATCTTCTGCTCATCCTCTCGCGCACTCTAAAGAGAGCTCAGGTGAGAAATTGCAAACGTCGATCAATTGCTCAGAGATGAAAAGTGCCAGCACTGAAAGCTGTTGCTAGCCAGCACCCTTCCTTGGAAGCGCTTTTGTAGGCCTAAGAACACTGGGGCTCTGGGCTTCTCTAGCCACCTCATCTTCTGCTCATCCTCTCGCGCACTCTAAAGAGAGCTCAGGTGAGAAATTGCAAACGTCCAGCAATTGCTCAGAGAAGAAAAGTGCCAGCACTGAAAGCTGTTGCTAGCCAGCACCCTTCCTTGGAAGCGCTTTCACAGGCGCAGTAACACTGGGGCTTTGCGCTTCTCTAGCCACCAAACGTCACGGTCCTTCTCTTTCCGTCTCGTAGACACGAGCTGAGAAATTGCAAACGTCGAGCAATTGCTCAGAGATGAAAAGTGCCAGCACTGAAAGCTGTTGCTAGCCAGCACCCTTCCTTGGAAGCGCTTTTGTAGGCCTAAGAACACTGGGGCTCTGGGCTTCTCTAGCCACCTCATCTTCTGCTCATCCTCTCGCGCACTCTAAAGAGAGCTCAGGTGAGAAATTGCAAACGTCGAGCAATTGCTCAGAGATGAAAAGTGCCAGCACTGAAAGCTGTTGCTAGCCAGCACCCTTCCTTGGAAGCGCTTTCACAGGCGCAGCAACACTGGGGCTTTGCGCTTCTCTAGCCACCAAACGTCACGGTCCTTCTCTTTCCGTCTCGTAGACACGAGCTGAGAAATTGCAAACGTCGAGCAATTGCTCAGAGATGAAAAGTGCCAGCACTGAAAGCTGTTGCTAGCCAGCACCCTTCCTTGGAAGCGCTTTTGTAGGCCTAAGAACACTGGGGCTCTGGGCTTCTCTAGCCACCTAATCTTCTGCTCATCCTCTCGCGCACTCTAAAGAGAGCTCAGGTGAGAAATTGCAAACGTCGAGCAATTGCTCAGAGATGAAAAGTGCCAGCACTGAAAGCTGTTGCTAGCCAGCACCCTTCCTTGGAAGCGCTTTCACAGGCGCAGCAACACTGGGGCTTTGCGCTTCTCTAGCCACCAAACGTCACGGACCTTCTCTTTCCGTCTCGTAGACACGAGCTGAGAAATTGCAAACGTCGAGCAATTGCTCAGAGATGAAAAGTGCCAGCACTGAAAGCTGTTGCTAGCCAGCACCCTTCCTTGGAAGCGCTTTTGTAGGCCTAAGAACACTGGGGCTCTGGGCTTCTCTAGCCACCTCATCTTCTGCTCATCCTCTCGCGCACTCTAAAGAGAGCTCAGGTGAGAAATTGCAAACGTCGAGCAATTGCTCAGAGATGAAAAGTGCCAGCACTGAAAGCTGTTGCTAGCCAGCACCCTTCCTTGGAAGCGCTTTCACAGGCGCAGTAACACTGGGGCTTTGCGCTTCTCTAGCCACCAAACGTCACGGTCATTCTCTTTCCGTCTCGTAGACACGAGCTGAGAAATTGCAAACGTCGATCAATTGCTCAGAGATGAAAAGTGCCAGCACTGAAAGCTGTTGCTAGCCATCACCCTTCCTTGGAAGCGCTTTTGTAGGCCTAAGAACGCTGGGGCTCTGGGCTTCTCTAGCCACCTCATCTTCTGCTCATCCTCTCGCGCACTCTGAAGAGAGCTCAGGGGAGAAATTGCAAACGTCGAGCAATTGCTCAGAGATGAAAAGTGCCAGCACTGGAAGCTGTTGCTAGCCAGCACCCTTCCTTGGAAGCGCTTTTGTAGGCCTAAGAACACTGGGGCTCTGGGCTTCTCTAGCCACCTCATCTTCTGCTCATCCTCTCGCGCACTCTAAAGAGAGCTCAGGTGAGAAATTGCAAACGTCGATCAATTGCTCAGAGATGAAAAGTGCCAGCACTGAAAGCTGTTGCTAGCCAGCACCCTTCCTTGGAAGCGCTTTTGTAGGCCTAAGAACACTGGGGCTCTGGGCTTCTCTAGCCACCTCATCTTCTGCTCATCCTCTCGCGCACTCTAAAGAGAGCTCAGGTGAGAAATTGCAAACGTCGAGCAATTGCTCAGAGATGAAAAGTGCCAGCACTGAAAGCTGTTGCTAGCCAGCACCCTTCCTTGGAAGCGCTTTTGTAGGCCTAAGAACACTGGGGCTCTGGGCTTCTCTAGCCACCTCATCTTCTGCTCATCCTCTCGCGCACTCTAAAGAGAGCTCAGGTGAGAAATTGCAAACGTCGATCAATTGCTCAGAGATGAAAAGTGCCAGCACTGAAAGCTGTTGCTAGCCAGCACCCTTCCTTGGAAGCGCTTTTGTAGGCCTAAGAACACTGGGGCTCTGGGCTTCTCTAGCCACCTCATCTTCTGCTCATCCTCTCGCGCACTCTAAAGAGAGCTCAGGTGAGAAATTGCAAACGTCCAGCAATTGCTCAGAGAAGAAAAGTGCCAGCACTGAAAGCTGTTGCTAGCCAGCACCCTTCCTTGGAAGCGCTTTCACAGGCGCAGTAACACTGGGGCTTTGCGCTTCTCTAGCCACCAAACATCACGGTCCTTCTCTTTCCGTCTCCTAGACACGAGCTGAGAAATTGCAAACGTCGAGCAATTGCTCAGAGATGAAAAGTGCCAGCACTGAAAGCTGTTGCTAGCCAGCACCCTTCCTTGGAAGCGCTTTTGTAGGCCTAAGAACACTGGGGCTCTGGGCTTCTCTAGCCACCTCATCTTCTGCTCATCCTCTCGTGCACTCTAAAGAGAGCTCAGGTGAGAAATTGCAAACGTTGAGCAATTGCTCAGAGATGAAAAGTGCCAGCACTGAAAGCTGTTGCTAGCCAGCCCCCTTCCTTGGAAGCGCTTTTGTAGCCCTTAGAACACTGGGGCTCTGGGCTTCTCTAGCCACCTAATCTTCTGCTCATCCTCTCGCGCACTCTAAAGAGAGCTCAGGTGAGAAATTGCAAACGTCCAGCAATTGCTCAGAGAAGAAAAGTGCCAGCACTGAAAGCTGTTGCTAGCCAGCACCCTTCCTTGGAAGCGCTTTCACAGGCGCAGTAACACTGGGGCTTTGCGCTTCTCTAGCCACCAAACGTCACGGTCCTTCTCTTTCCGTCTCGTAGACACGAGCTGAGATATTGCAAACGTCGAGCAATTGCTCAGAGATGAAAAGTGCCAGCACTGAAAGCTCTTGCTAGCCAGCACCCTTCCTTGGAAGCGCTTTTGTAGGCCTAAGAACACTGGGGCTCTGGGCTTCTCTAGCCACCTCATCTTCTGCTCATCCTCTCGCGCACTCTAAAGAGAGCTCAGGTGAGAAATTGCAAACGTCGAGCAATTGCTCAGAGATGAAAAGTGCCAGCACTGAAAGCTCTTGCTAGCCAGCACCCTTCCTTGGAAGCGCTTTCACAGGCGCAGCAACACTGGGGCTTTGCGCTTCTCTAGCCACCAAACGTCACGGTCCTTCTCTTTCCGTCTCGTAGACACGAGCTGAGAAATTGCAAACGTCGAGCAATTGCTCAGAGATGAAAAGTGCCAGCACTGAAAGCTCTTGCTAGCCAGCACCCTTCCTTGGAAGCGCTTTTGTAGGCCTAAGAACACTGGGGCTCTGGGCTTCTCTAGCCACCTCATCTTCTGCTCATCCTCTCGCGCACTCTAAAGAGAGCTCAGGTGAGAAATTGCAAACGTCGAGCAATTGCTCAGAGATGAAAAGTGCCAGCACTGAAAGCTGTTGCTAGCCAGCACCCTTCCTTGGAAGCGCTTTTGTAGGCCTAAGAACACTGGGGCTCTGGGCTTCTCTAGCCACCTCATCTTCTGCTCATCCTCTCGCGCACTCTAAAGAGAGCTCAGGTGAGAAATTGCAAACGTCCAGCAATTGCTCAGAGAAGAAAAGTGCCAGCACTGAAAGCTCTTGCTAGCCAGCACCCTTCCTTGGAAGCGCTTTCACAGGCGCAGTAACACTGGGGCTTTGCGCTTCTCTAGCCACCAAACGTCACGGTCCTTCTCTTTCCGTCTCGTAGACACGAGCTGAGAAATTGCAAACGTCGAGCAATTGCTCAGAGATGAAAAGTGCCAGCACTGAAAGCTGTTGCTAGCCAGCACCCTTCCTTGGAAGCGCTTTTGTAGGCCTAAGAACACTGGGGCTCTGGGCTTCTCTAGCCACCTCATCTTCTGCTCATCCTCTCGCGCACTCTAAAGAGAGCTCAGGTGAGAAATTGCAAACGTCGAGCAATTGCTCAGAGATGAAAAGTGCCAGCACTGAAAGCTGTTGCTAGCCAGCACCCTTCCTTGGAAGCGCTTTCACAGGCGCAGCAACACTGGGGCTTTGCGCTTCTCTAGCCACCAAACGTCACGGTCCTTCTCTTTCCGTCTCGTAGACACGAGCTGAGAAATTGCAAACGTCGAGCAATTGCTCAGAGATGAAAAGTGCCAGCACTGAAAGCTGTTGCTAGCCAGCACCCTTCCTTGGAAGCGCTTTTGTAGGCCTAAGAACACTGGGGCTCTGGGCTTCTCTAGCCACCTAATCTTCTGCTCATCCTCTCGCTCACTCTGAAGAGAGCTCAGGTGAGAAATTGCAAACGTCGAGCAATTGCTCAGAGATGAAAAGTGCCAGCACTGAAAGCTGTTGCTAGCCAGCACCCTTCCTTGGAAGCGCTTTCACAGGCGCAGCAACACTGGGGCTTTGCGCTTCTCTAGCCACCAAACGTCACGGACCTTCTCTTTCCGTCTCGTAGACACGAGCTGAGAAATTGCAAACGTCGAGCAATTGCTCAGAGATGAAAAGTGCCAGCACTGAAAGCTGTTGCTAGCCAGCACCCTTCCTTGGAAGCGCTTTTGTAGGCCTAAGAACACTGGGGCTCTGGGCTTCTCTAGCCACCTCATCTTCTGCTCATCCTCTCGCGCACTCTAAAGAGAGCTCAGGTGAGAAATTGCAAACGTCCAGCAATTGCTCAGAGATGAAAAGTGCCAGCACTGAAAGCTGTTGCTAGCCAGCACCCTTCCTTGGAAGCGCTTTCACAGGCGCAGTAACACTGGGGCTTTGCGCTTCTCTAGCCACCAAACGTCACGGTCCTTCTCTTTCCGTCTCGTAGACACGAGCTGAGAAATTGCAAACGTCGATCAATTGCTCAGAGATGAAAAGTGCCAGCACTGAAAGCTGTTGCTAGCCATCACCCTTCCTTGGAAGCGCTTTTGTAGGCCTAAGAACGCTGGGGCTCTGGGCTTCTCTAGCCACCTCATCTTCTGCTCATCCTCTCGCGCACTCTGAAGAGAGCTCAGGGGAGAAATTGCAAACGTCGAGCAATTGCTCAGAGATGAAAAGTGCCAGCACTGGAAGCTGTTGCTAGCCAGCACCCTTCCTTGGAAGCGCTTTTGTAGGCCTAAGAACACTGGGGCTCTGGGCTTCTCTAGCCACCTCATCTTCTGCTCATCCTCTCGCGCACTCTAAAGAGAGCTCAGGTGAGAAATTGCAAACGTCGATCAATTGCTCAGAGATGAAAAGTGCCAGCACTGAAAGCTGTTGCTAGCCAGCACCCTTCCTTGGAAGCGCTTTTGTAGGCCTAAGAACGCTGGGGCTCTGGGCTTCTCTAGCCACCTCATCTTCTGCTCATCCTCTCGCGCACTCTAAAGAGAGCTCAGGTGAGAAATTGCAAACGTCGAGCAATTGCTCAGAGATGAAAAGTGCCAGCACTGAAAGCTCTTGCTAGCCAGCACCCTTCCTTGGAAGCGCTTTTGTAGGCCTAAGAACACTGGGGCTCTGGGCTTCTCTAGCCACCTCATCTTCTGCTCATCCTCTCGCGCACTCTAAAGAGAGCTCAGGTGAGAAATTGCAAACGTCGATCAATTGCTCAGAGATGAAAAGTGCCAGCACTGAAAGCTGTTGCTAGCCAGCACCCTTCCTTGGAAGCGCTTTTGTAGGCCTAAGAACACTGGGGCTCTGGGCTTCTCTAGCCACCTCATCTTCTGCTCATCCTCTCGCGCACTCTAAAGAGAGCTCAGGTGAGAAATTGCAAACGTCCAGCAATTGCTCAGAGAAGAAAAGTGCCAGCACTGAAAGCTGTTGCTAGCCAGCACCCTTCCTTGGAAGCGCTTTCACAGGCGCAGTAACACTGGGGCTTTGCGCTTCTCTAGCCACCAAACATCACGGTCCTTCTCTTTCCGTCTCGTAGACACGAGCTGAGAAATTGCAAACGTCGAGCAATTGCTCAGAGATGAAAAGTGCCAGCACTGAAAGCTGTTGCTAGCCAGCACCCTTCCTTGGAAGCGCTTTTGTAGGCCTAAGAACACTGGGGCTCTGGGCTTCTCTAGCCACCTCATCTTCTGCTCATCCTCTCGCGCACTCTAAAGAGAGCTCAGGTGAGAAATTGCAAACGTCCAGCAATTGCTCAGAGATGAAAAGTGCCAGCACTGAAAGCTGTTGCTAGCCAGCACCCTTCCTTGGAAGCGCTTTCACAGGCGCAGCAACACTGGGGCTTTGCGCTTCTCTAGCCACCAAACGTCACGGTCCTTCTCTTTCCGTCTCGTAGACACGAGCTGAGAAATTGCAAACGTCGAGCAATTGCTCAGAGATGAAAAGTGCCAGCACTGAAAGCTGTTGCTAGCCAGCACCCTTCCTTGGAAGCGCTTTTGTAGGCCTAAGAACACTGGGGCTCTGGGCTTCTCTAGCCACCTCATCTTCTGCTCATCCTCTCGCGCACTCTAAAGAGAGCTCAGGGGAGAAATTGCAAACGTCGATCAATTGCTCAGAGATGAAAAGTGCCAGCACTGGAAGCTGTTGCTAGCCAGCACCCTTCCTTGGAAGCGCTTTTGTAGGCCTAAGAACACTGGGGCTCTGGGCTTCTCTAGCCACCTCATCTTCTGCTCATCCTCTCGCGCACTCTAAAGAGAGCTCAGGTGAGAAATTGCAAACGTCGAGCAATTGCTCAGAGATGAAAAGTGCCAGCACTGAAAGCTGTTGCTAGCCAGCACCCTTCCTTGGAAGCGCTTTTGTAGGCCTAAGAACGCTGGGGCTCTGGGCTTCTCTAGCCACCTCATCTTCTGCTCATCCTCTCGCGCACTCTAAAGAGAGCTCAGGTGAGAAATTGCAAACGTCGAGCAATTGCTCAGAGGTGAAAAGTGCCAGCACTGAAAGCTGTTGCTAGCCAGCACCCTTCCTTGGAAGCGCTTTTGTAGGCCTAAGAACACTGGGGCTCTGGGCTTCTCTAGCCACCTCATCTTCTGCTCATCCTCTCGCGCACTCTAAAGAGAGCTCAGGTGAGAAATTGCAAACGTCGAGCAATTGCTCAGAGATGAAAAGTGCCAGCACTGAAAGCTGTTGCTAGCCAGCACCCTTCCTTGGAAGCGCTTTCACAAGCGCAGTAACACTGGGGCTTTGCGCTTCTCTAGCCACCAAACGTCACGGTCCTTCTCTTTCCGTCTCGTAGACACGAGCTGAGAAATTGCAAACGTCGAGCAATTGCTCAGAGATGAAAAGTGCCAGCACTGAAAGCTCTTGCTAGCCAGCACCCTTCCTTGGAAGCGCTTTTGTAGGCCTAAGAACACTGGGGCTCTGGGCTTCTCTAGCCACCTCATCTTCTGCTCATCCTCTCGCGCACTCTAAAGAGAGCTCAGGTGAGAAATTGCAAACGTCGAGCAATTGCTCAGAGATGAAAAGTGCCAGCACTGAAAGCTCTTGCTAGCCAGCACCCTTCCTTGGAAGCGCTTTTGTAGGCCTAAGAACACTGGGGCTCTGGGCTTCTTTAGCCACCTAATCTTCTGCTCATCCTCTCGCGCACTCTAAAGAGAGCTCAGGTGAGAAATTGCAAACGTCGAGCAATTGCTCAGAGATGAAAAGTGCCAGCACTGAAAGCTGTTGCTAGCCAGCACCCTTCCTTGGAAGCGCTTTCACAGGCGCAGTAACACTGGGGCTTTGCGCTTCTCTAGCCACCAAACGTCACGGTCCTTCTCTTTCCGTCTCGTAGACACGAGCTGAGAAATTGCAAACGTCGAGCAATTGCTCAGAGATGAAAAGTGCCAGCACTGAAAGCTGTTGCTAGCCAGCACCCTTCCTTGGAAGCGCTTTCACAAGCGCAGTAACACTGGGGCTTTGCGCTTCTCTAGCCACCAAACATCACGGTCACTATCTCTCCGTCTCGTAGACACGAGCTGAGAAATTGCAAACGTCGAGCAATTGCTCAGAGATGAAAAGTGCCAGCACTGAAAGCTGTTGCTAGCCAGCACCCTTCCTTGGAAGCGCTTTTGTAGGCCTAAGAACACTGGGGCTCTGGGCTTCTCTAGCCACCTCATCTTCTGCTCATCCTCTCGTGCACTCTAAAGAGAGCTCAGGTGAGAAATTGCAAACGTTGAGCAATTGCTCAGAGATGAAAAGTGCCAGCACTGGAAGCTGTTGCTAGCCAGCACCCTTCCTTGGAAGTGCTTTTGTAGCCCTTAGAACACTGGGGCTCTGGGCTTCTCTAGCCACCTCATCTTCTGCTCATCCTCTCGCTCACTCTAAAGAGAGCTCAGGTGAGAAATTGCAAACGTCCAGCAATTGCTCAGAGATGAAAAGTGCCAGCACTGAAAGCTGTTGCTAGCCAGCACCCTTCCTTGGAAGCGCTTTCACAGGCGCAGTAACACTGGGGCTTTGCGCTTCTCTACCCACCAAACGTCACGGTCCTTCTCTTTCCGTCTCGTAGACACGAGCTGAGAAATTGCAAACGTCGAGCAATTGCTCAGAGATGAAAAGTGCCAGCACTGAAAGCTGTTGCTAGCCAGCCCCCTTCCTTGGAAGCGCTTTTGTAGGCCTAAGCACACTGGGGCTCTGGGCTTCTCTAGCCACCTCATCTTCTGCTCATCCTCTCGCGCACTCTAAAGAGAGCTCAGGTGAGAAATTGCAAACGTCGAGCAATTGCTCAGAGATGAAAAGTGCCAGCACTGAAAGCTGTTGCTAGCCAGCACCCTTCCTTGGAAGCGCTTTCACAAGCGCAGTAACACTGGGGCTTTGCGCTTCTCTAGCCACCAAACATCACGGTCACTATCTCTCCGTCTCGTAGACACGAGCTGAGAAATTGCAAACGTCGAGCAATTGCTCAGAGATGAAAAGTGCCAGCACTGAAAGCTCTTGCTAGCCAGCACCCTTCCTTGGAAGCGCTTTTGTAGGCCTAAGAACACTGGGGCTCTGGGCTTCTCTAGCCACCTCATCTTCTGCTCATCCTCTCGCGCACTCTGAAGAGAGCTCAGGTGAGAAATTGCAAACGTCGAGCAATTGCTCAGAGATGAAAAGTGCCAGCACTGAAAGCTCTTGCTAGCCAGCACCCTTCCTTGGAAGCGCTTTTGTAGGCCTAAGAACACTGGGGCTCTGGGCTTCTCTAGCCACCTCATCTTCTGCTCATCCTCTCGCGCACTCTAAAGAGAGCTCAGGTGAGAAATTGCAAACGTCGAGCAATTGCTCAGAGATGAAAAGTGCCAGCACTGAAAGCTGTTGCTAGCCAGCACCCTTCCTTGGAAGCGCTTTCACAGGCGCAGTAACACTGGGGCTTTGCGCTTCTCTAGCCACCAAACGTCACGGTCCTTCTCTTTCCGTCTCGTAGACACGAGCTGAGAAATTGCAAACGTCGAGCAATTGCTCAGAGATGAAAAGTGCCAGCACTGAAAGCTGTTGCTAGCCAGCACCCTTCCTTGGAAGCGCTTTTGTAGGCCTAAGAACACTGGGGCTCTGGGCTTCTCTAGCCACCTCATCTTCTGCTCATCCTCTCGCGCACTCTAAAGAGAGCTCAGGTGAGAAATTGCAAACGTCGATCAATTGCTCAGAGATGAAAAGTGCCAGCACTGAAAGCTGTTGCTAGCCAGCACCCTTCCTTGGAAGCGCTTTCACAAGCGCAGTAACACTGGGGCTTTGCGCTTCTCTAGCCACCAAACATCACGGTCACTATCTCTCCGTCTCGTAGACACGAGCTGAGAAATTGCAAACGTTGAGCAATTGCTCAGAGATGAAAAGTGCCAGCACTGAAAGCTCTTGCTAGCCAGCACCCTTCCTTGGAAGCGCTTTTGTAGGCCTAAGAACACTGGGGCTCTGGGCTTCTCTAGCCACCTCATCTTCTGCTCATCCTCTCGTGCACTCTAAAGAGAGCTCAGGTGAGAAATTGCAAACGTTGAGCAATTGCTCAGAGATGAAAAGTGCCAGCACTGGAAGCTGTTGCTAGCCAGCACCCTTCCTTGGAAGCGCTTTTGTAGGCCTTAGAACACTGGGGCTCTGGGCTTCTCTAGCCACCTCATCTTCTGCTCATCCTCTCGCGCACTCTAAAGAGAGCTCAGGTGAGAAATTGCAAACGTCGATCAATTGCTCAGAGATGAAAAGTGCCAGCACTGAAAGCTGTTGCTAGCCAGCACCCTTCCTTGGAAGCGCTTTCACAGGCGCAGTAACACTGGGGCTTTGCGCTTCTCTAGCCACCAAACGTCACAGTCCTTCTCTTTCCGTCTCGTAGACACGAGCTGAGAAATTGCAAACGTCGAGCAATTGCTCAGAGATGAAAAGTGCCAGCACTGAAAGCTGTTGCTAGCCAGCACCCTTCCTTGGAAGCGCTTTTGTAGGCCTAAGAACACTGGGGCTCTGGGCTTCTCTAGCCACCTCATCTTCTGCTCATCCTCTCGCGCACTCTAAAGAGAGCTCAGGTGAGAAATTGCAAACGTCCAGCAATTGCTCAGAGATGAAAAGTGCCAGCACTGAAAGCTGTTGCTAGCCAGCACCCTTCCTTGGAAGCGCTTTTGTAGCCCTTAGAACACTGGGGCTCTGGGCTTCTCTAGCCACCTAATCTTCTGCTCATCCTCTCGCGCACTCTAAAGAGAGCTCAGGTGAGAAATTGCAAACGTTGAGCAATTGCTCAGAGATGAAAAGTGCCAGCACTGGAAGCTGTTGCTAGCCAGCACCCTTCCTTGGAAGCGCTTTTGTAGCCCTTAGAACACTGGGGCTCTGGGCTTCTCTAGCCTCCTAATCTTCTGCTCATCCTCTCGCGCACTCTAAAGAGAGCTCAGGTGAGAAATTGCAAACGTCGAGCAATTGCTCAGAGATGAAAAGTGCCAGCACTGAAAGCTGTTGCTAGCCAGCACCCTTCCTTGGAAGCGCTTTCACAGGCGCAGTAACACTGGGGCTTTGCGCTTCTCTAGCCACCAAACGTCACGGTCCTTCTCTTTCCGTCTCGTAGACACGAGCTGAGAAATTGCAAACGTCGAGCAATTGCTCAGAGATGAAAAGTGCCAGCACTGAAAGCTGTTGCTAGCCAGCACCCTTCCTTGGAAGCGCTTTTGTAGGCCTAAGAACACTGGGGCTCTGGGCTTCTCTAGCCACCTCATCTTCTGCTCATCCTCTCGCGCACTCTGAAGAGAGCTCAGGTGAGAAATTGCAAACGTCGAGCAATTGCTCAGAGATGAAAAGTGCCAGCACTGAAAGCTCTTGCTAGCCAGCACCCTTCCTTGGAAGCGCTTTTGTAGGCCTAAGAACACTGGGGCTCTGGGCTTCTCTAGCCACCTCATCTTCTGCTCATCCTCTCGCGCACTCTAAAGAGAGCTCAGGTGAGAAATTGCAAACGTTGAGCAATTGCTCAGAGATGAAAAGTGCCAGCACTGGAAGCTGTTGCTAGCCAGCACCCTTCCTTGGAAGCGCTTTTGTAGCCCTTAGAACACTGGGGCTCTGGGCTTCTCTAGCCACCTAATCTTCTGCTCATCCTCTCGCGCACTCTAAAGAGAGCTCAGGTGAGAAATTGCAAACGTCCAGCAATTGCTCAGAGATGAAAAGTGCCAGCACTGAAAGCTGTTGCTAGCCAGCACCCTTCCTTGGAAGCGCTTTCACAGGCGCAGTAACACTGGGGCTTTGCGCTTCTCTACCCACCAAACGTCACGGTCCTTCTCTTTCCGTCTCGTAGACACGAGCTGAGAAATTGCAAACGTCGAGCAATTGCTCAGAGATGAAAAGTGCCAGCACTGAAAGCTGTTGCTAGCCAGCACCCTTCCTTGGAAGCGCTTTTGTAGGCCTAAGAACACTGGGGCTCTGGGCTTCTCTAGCCACCTCATCTTCTGCTCATCCTCTCGCGCACTCTAAAGAGAGCTCAGGTGAGAAATTGCAAACGTCGATCAATTGCTCAGAGATGAAAAGTGCCAGCACTGAAAGCTGTTGCTAGCCAGCACCCTTCCTTGGAAGTGCTTTCACAAGCGCAGTAACACTGGGGCTTTGCGCTTCTCTAGCCACCAAACATCACGGTCACTATCTCTCCGTCTCGTAGACACGAGCTGAGAAATTGCAAACGTCGAGCAATTGCTCCGAGATGAAAAGTGCCAGCACTGAAAGCTGTTGCTAGCCAGCACCCTTCCTTGGAAGCGCTTTTGTAGGCCTAAGAACACTGGGGCTCTGGGCTTCTCTAGCCACCTCATCTTCTGCTCATCCTCTCGTGCACTCTAAAGAGAGCTCAGGTGAGAAATTGCAAACGTTGAGCAATTGCTCAGAGATGAAAAGTGCCAGCACTGGAAGCTGTTGCTAGCCAGCACCCTTCCTTGGAAGCGCTTTTGTAGCCCTTAGAACACTGGGGCTCTGGGCTTCTCTAGCCACCTCATCTTCTGCTCATCCTCTCGCGCACTCTAAAGAGAGCTCAGGTGAGAAATTGCAAACGTCGATCAATTGCTCAGAGATGAAAAGTGCCAGCACTGAAAGCTGTTGCTAGCCAGCACCCTTCCTTGGAAGCGCTTTCACAGGCGCAGTAACACTGGGGCTTTGCGCTTCTCTACCCACCAAACGTCACGGTCCTTCTCTTTCCGTCTCGTAGACACGAGCTGAGAAATTGCAAATGTCGAGCAATTGCTCAGAGATGAAAAGTGCCAGCACTGAAAGCTGTTGCTAGCCAGCACCCTTCCTTGGAAGCGCTTTTGTAGGCCTAAGAACACTGGGGCTCTGGGCTTCTCTAGCCACCTCATCTTCTGCTCATCCTCTCGCGCACTCTAAAGAGAGCTCAGGTGAGAAATTGCAAACGTCCAGCAATTGCTCAGAGATGAAAAGTGCCAGCACTGAAAGCTCTTGCTAGCCAGCACCCTTCCTTGGAAGCGCTTTTGTAGGCCTAAGAACACTGGGGCTCTGGGCTTCTCTAGCCACCTAATCTTCTGCTCATCCTCTCGCGCACTCTAAAGAGAGCTCAGGTGAGAAATTGCAAACGTCGAGCAATTGCTCAGAGATGAAAAGTGCCAGCACTGAAAGCTGTTGCTAGCCAGCACCCTTCCTTGGAAGCGCTTTTGTAGCCCTTAGAACACTGGGGCTCTGGGCTTCTCTAGCCTCCTAATCTTCTGCTCATCCTCTCGCGCACTCTAAAGAGAGCTCAGGTGAGAAATTGCAAACGTCCAGCAATTGCTCAGAGATGAAAAGTGCCAGCACTGAAAGCTGTTGCTAGCCAGCACCCTTCCTTGGAAGCGCTTTCACAGGCGCAGTAACACTGGGGCTTTGCGCTTCTCTAGCCACCAAACGTCACGGTCCTTCTCTTTCCGTCTCGTAGACACGAGCTGAGAAATTGCAAACATCGAGCAATTGCTCAGAGATGAAAAGTGCCAGCACTGAAAGCTGTTGCTAGCCAGCACCCTTCCTTGGAAGCGCTTTTGTAGGCCTAAGAACACTGGGGCTCTGGGCTTCTCTAGCCACCTCATCTTCTGCTCATCCTCTCGCGCACTCTAAAGAGAGCTCAGGTGAGAAATTGCAAACGTCCAGCAATTGCTCAGAGATGAAAAGTGCCAGCACTGAAAGCTGTTGCTAGCCAGCACCCTTCCTTGGAAGCGCTTTCACAGGCGCAGTAACACTGGGGCTTTGCGCTTCTCTAGCCAACAAACATCACGGTCACTATCTCTCCGTCTCGTAGACACGAGCTGAGAAATTGCAAACGTCGAGCAATTGCTCAGAGATGAAAAGTGCCAGCACTGAAAGCTGTTGCTAGCCAGCACCCTTCCTTGGAAGCGCTTTTGTAGGCCTAAGAACACTGGGGCTCTGGGCTTCTCTAGCCACCTCATCTTCTGCTCATCCTCTCGTGCACTCTAAAGAGAGCTCAGGTGAGAAATTGCAAACGTTGAGCAATTGCTCAGAGATGAAAAGTGCCAGCACTGGAAGCTGTTGCTAGCCAGCACCCTTCCTTGGAAGCGCTTTTGTAGCCCTTAGAACACTGGGGCTCTGGGCTTCTCTAGCCACCTAATCTTCTGCTCATCCTCTCGCGCACTCTAAAGAGAGCTCAGGTGAGAAATTGCAAACGTCCAGCAATTGCTCAGAGATGAAAAGTGCCAGCACTGAAAGCTGTTGCTAGCCAGCACCCTTCCTTGGAAGCGCTTTCACAGGCGCAGTAACACTGGGGCTTTGCGCTTCTCTAGCCACCAAACGACACGGTCCTTCTCTTTCCGTCTCGTAGACACGAGCTGAGAAATTGCAAACGTCGAGCAATTGCTCAGAGATGAAAAGTGCCAGCACTGAAAGCTGTTGCTAGCCAGCACCCTTCCTTGGAAGCGCTTTCACAGGCGCAGCAACACTGGGGCTTTGCGCTTCTCTACCCACCAAACGTCACGGTCCTTCTCTTTCCGTCTCGTAGACACGAGCTGAGAAATTGCAAACGTCGAGCAATTGCTCAGAGATGAAAAGTGCCAGCACTGAAAGCTCTTGCTAGCCAGCACCCTTCCTTGGAAGCGCTTTTGTAGGCCTAAGAACACTGGGGCTCTGGGCTTCTCTAGCCACCTCATCTTCTGCTCATCCTCTCGCGCACTCTAAAGAGAGCTCAGGGGAGAAATTGCAAACGTCGAGCAATTGCTCAGAGATGAAAAGTGCCAGCACTGAAAGCTGTTGCTAGCCAGCACCCTTCCTTGGAAGCGCTTTCACAGGCGCAGCAACACTGGGGCTTTGCGCTTCTCTAGCCACCAAACGTCACGGTCCTTCTCTTTCCGTCTCGTAGACACGAGCTGAGAAATTGCAAACGTCCAGCAATTGCTCAGAGATGAAAAGTGCCAGCACTGAAAGCTGTTGCTAGCCAGCACCCTTCCTTGGAAGCGCTTTTGTAGTCCTAAGAACACTGGGGCTCTGGGCTTCTCTAGCCACCTCATCTTCTGCTCATCCTCTCGCGCACTCTAAAGAGAGCTCAGGTGAGAAATTGCAAACGTCGAGCAATTGCTCAGAGATGAAAAGTGCCAGCACTGAAAGCTGTTGCTAGCCAGCACCCTTCCTTGGAAGCGCTTTTGTAGGCCTAAGAAGACTGGGGCTCTGGGCTTCTCTAGCCACCTCATCTTCTGCTCATCCTCTCGCGCACTCTAAAGAGAGCTCAGGGGAGAAATTGCAAACGTCGAGCAATTGCTCAGAGATGAAAAGTGCCAGCACTGAAAGCTGTTGCTAGCCAGCACCCTTCCTTGGAAGCGCTTTTGTAGGCCTAAGAACACTGGGGCTCTGGGCTTCTCTAGCCACCTCATCTTCTGCTCATCCTCTCGCGCACTCTAAAGAGAGCTCAGGTGAGAAATTGCAAACGTCCAGCAATTGCTCAGAGAAGAAAAGTGCCAGCACTGAAAGCTGTTGCTAGCCAGCACCCTTCCTTGGAAGCGCTTTCACAAGCGCAGTAACACTGGGGCTTTGCGCTTCTCTACCCACCAAACGTCACGGTCCTTCTCTTTCCGTCTCGTAGACACGAGCTGAGAAATTGCAAACGTCGAGCAATTGCTCAGAGATGAAAAGTGCCAGCACTGAAAGCTGTTGCTAGCCAGCCCCCTTCCTTGGAAGCGCTTTTGTAGGCCTAAGAACACTGGGGCTCTGGGCTTCTCTAGCCACCTCATCTTCTGCTCATCCTCTCGCGCACTCTAAAGAGAGCTCAGGTGAGAAATTGCAAACGTCGAGCAATTGCTCAGAGATGAAAAGTGCCAGCACTGAAAGCTGTTGCTAGCCAGCACCCTTCCTTGGAAGCGCTTTCACAAGCGCAGTAACACTGGGGCTTTGCGCTTCTCTAGCCACCAAACATCACGGTCACTATCTCTCCGTCTCGTAGACACGAGCTGAGAAATTGCAAACGTCGAGCAATTGCTCAGAGATGAAAAGTGCCAGCACTGAAAGCTCTTGCTAGCCAGCACCCTTCCTTGGAAGCGCTTTTGTAGGCCTAAGAACACTGGGGCTCTGGGCTTCTCTAGCCACCTCATCTTCTGCTCATCCTCTCGTGCACTCTAAAGAGAGCTCAGGTGAGAAATTGCAAACGTTGAGCAATTGCTCAGAGATGAAAAGTGCCAGCACTGGAAGCTGTTGCTAGCCAGCACCCTTCCTTGGAAGCGCTTTTGTAGCCCTTAGAACACTGGGGCTCTGGGCTTCTCTAGCCACCTAATCTTCTGCTCATCCTCTCGCGCACTCTAAAGAGAGCTCAGGTGAGAAATTGCAAACGTCCAGCAATTGCTCAGAGATGAAAAGTGCCAGCACTGAAAGCTCTTGCTAGCCAGCACCCTTCCTTGGAAGCGCTTTCACAGGCGCAGTAACACTGGGGCTTTGCGCTTCTCTAGCCACCAAACGACACGGTCCTTCTCTTTCCGTCTCGTAGACACGAGCTGAGAAATTGCAAACGTCGAGCAATTGCTCAGAGATGAAAAGTGCCAGCACTGAAAGCTGTTGCTAGCCAGCACCCTTCCTTGGAAGCGCTTTCACAGGCGCAGCAACACTGGGGCTTTGCGCTTCTCTAGCCACCAAACGTCACGGTCCTTCTCTTTCCGTCTCGTAGACACGAGCTGAGAAATTGCAAACGTCGAGCAATTGCTCAGAGATGAAAAGTGCCAGCACTGAAAGCTGTTGCTAGCCAGCACCCTTCCTTGGAAGCGCTTTTGTAGGCCTAAGAACACTGGGGCTCTGGGCTTCTCTAGCCACCTCATCTTCTGCTCATCCTCTCGCGCACTCTAAAGAGAGCTCAGGTGAGAAATTGCAAACGTCGAGCAATTGCTCAGAGATGAAAAGTGCCAGCACTGAAAGCTGTTGCTAGCCAGCACCCTTCCTTGGAAGCGCTTTTGTAGCCCTTAGAACACTGGGGCTTTGCGCTTCTCTAGCCACCAAACGTCACGGTCCTTCTCTTTCCGTCTCGTAGACACGAGCTGAGAAATTGCAAACGTCGAGCAATTGCTCAGAGATGAAAAGTGCCAGCACTGAAAGCTGTTGCTAGCCAGCACCCTTCCTTGGAAGTGCTTTTGTAGGCCTAAGAACACTGGGGCTCTGGGCTTCTCTAGCCACCTCATCTTCTGCTCATCCTCTCGCGCACTCTAAAGAGAGCTCAGGTGAGAAATTGCAAACGTCGAGCAATTGCTCAGAGATGAAAAGTGCCAGCACTGAAAGCTGTTGCTAGCCAGCACCCTTCCTTGGAAGCGCTTTTGTAGGCCTAAGAACACTGGGGCTCTGGGCTTCTCTAGCCACCTCATCTTCTGCTCATCCTCTCGCGCACTCTAAAGAGAGCTCAGGTGAGAAATTGCAAACGTCGAGCAATTGCTCAGAGGTGAAAAGTGCCAGCACTGAAAGCTGTTGCTAGCCAGCACCCTTCCTTGGAAGCGCTTTTGTAGGCCTAAGCACACTGGGGCTCTGGGCTTCTCTAGCCACCTAATCTTCTGCTCATCCTCTCGCGCACTCTAAAGAGAGCTCAGGTGAGAAATTGCAAACGTCCAGCAATTGCTCAGAGAAGAAAAGTGCCAGCACTGAAAGCTGTTGCTAGCCAGCACCCTTCCTTGGAAGCGCTTTCACAAGCGCAGTAACACTGGGGCTTTGCGCTTCTCTACCCACCAAACGTCACGGTCCTTCTCTTTCCGTCTCGTAGACACGAGCTGAGAAATTGCAAACGTCGAGCAATTGCTCAGAGATGAAAAGTGCCAGCACTGAAAGCTCTTGCTAGCCAGCACCCTTCCTTGGAAGCGCTTTTGTAGGCCTAAGAACACTGGGGCTCTGGGCTTCTCTAGCCACCTCATCTTCTGCTCATCCTCTCGCGCACTCTAAAGAGAGCTCAGGTGAGAAATTGCAAACGTTGAGCAATTGCTCAGAGATGAAAAGTGCCAGCACTGAAAGCTGTTGCTAGCCAGCACCCTTCCTTGGAAGCGCTTTCACAAGCGCAGTAACACTGGGGCTTTGCGCTTCTCTAGCCACCAAACATCACGGTCACTATCTCTCCGTCTCGTAGACACGAGCTGAGAAATTGCAAACGTCGAGCAATTGCTCAGAGATGAAAAGTGCCAGCACTGAAAGCTGTTGCTAGCCAGCACCCTTCCTTGGAAGCGCTTTCACAGGCGCAGCAACACTGGGGCTTTGCGCTTCTCTAGCCACCAAACGTCACGGTCCTTCTCTTTCCGTCTCGTAGACACGAGCTGAGAAATTGCAAACGTCCAGCAATTGCTCAGAGATGAAAAGTGCCAGCACTGAAAGCTGTTGCTAGCCAGCACCCTTCCTTGGAAGCGCTTTTGTAGTCCTAAGAACACTGGGGCTCTGGGCTTCTCTAGCCACCTCATCTTCTGCTCATCCTCTCGCGCACTCTAAAGAGAGCTCAGGTGAGAAATTGCAAACGTCGAGCAATTGCTCAGAGATGAAAAGTGCCAGCACTGAAAGCTGTTGCTAGCCAGCACCCTTCCTTGGAAGCGCTTTTGTAGGCCTAAGAAGACTGGGGCTCTGGGCTTCTCTAGCCACCTCATCTTCTGCTCATCCTCTCGCGCACTCTAAAGAGAGCTCAGGGGAGAAATTGCAAACGTCGAGCAATTGCTCAGAGATGAAAAGTGCCAGCACTGAAAGCTGTTGCTAGCCAGCACCCTTCCTTGGAAGCGCTTTTGTAGGCCTAAGAACACTGGGGCTCTGGGCTTCTCTAGCCACCTCATCTTCTGCTCTTCCTCTCGCGCACTCTAAAGAGAGCTCAGGTGAGAAATTGCAAACGTCCAGCAATTGCTCAGAGATGAAAAGTGCCAGCACTGAAAGCTGTTGCTAGCCAGCACCCTTCCTTGGAAGCGCTTTCACAAGCGCAGTAACACTGGGGCTTTGCGCTTCTCTACCCACCAAACGTCACGGTCCTTCTCTTTCCGTCTCGTAGACACGAGCTGAGAAATTGCAAACGTCGAGCAATTGCTCAGAGATGAAAAGTGCCAGCACTGAAAGCTGTTGCTAGCCAGCCCCCTTCCTTGGAAGCGCTTTTGTAGGCCTAAGAACACTGGGGCTCTGGGCTTCTCTAGCCACCTCATCTTCTGCTCATCCTCTCGCGCACTCTAAAGAGAGCTCAGGTGAGAAATTGCAAACGTCGAGCAATTGCTCAGAGATGAAAAGTGCCAGCACTGAAAGCTGTTGCTAGCCAGCACCCTTCCTTGGAAGCGCTTTCACAAGCGCAGTAACACTGGGGCTTTGCGCTTCTCTAGCCACCAAACATCACGGTCACTATCTCTCCGTCTCGTAGACACGAGCTGAGAAATTGCAAACGTCGAGCAATTGCTCAGAGATGAAAAGTGCCAGCACTGAAAGCTCTTGCTAGCCAGCCCCCTTCCTTGGAAGCGCTTTTGTAGGCCTAAGAACACTGGGGCTCTGGGCTTCTCTAGCCACCTCATCTTCTGCTCATCCTCTCGTGCACTCTAAAGAGAGCTCAGGTGAGAAATTGCAAACGTTGAGCAATTGCTCAGAGATGAAAAGTGCCAGCACTGGAAGCTGTTGCTAGCCAGCACCCTTCCTTGGAAGCGCTTTTGTAGCCCTTAGAACACTGGGGCTCTGGGCTTCTCTAGCCACCTAATCTTCTGCTCATCCTCTCGCGCACTCTAAAGAGAGCTCAGGTGAGAAATTGCAAACGTCCAGCAATTGCTCAGAGATGAAAAGTGCCAGCACTGAAAGCTCTTGCTAGCCAGCACCCTTCCTTGGAAGCGCTTTCACAGGCGCAGTAACACTGGGGCTTTGCGCTTCTCTAGCCACCAAACGACACGGTCCTTCTCTTTCCGTCTCGTAGACACGAGCTGAGAAATTGCAAACGTCGAGCAATTGCTCAGAGATGAAAAGTGCCAGCACTGAAAGCTGTTGCTAGCCAGCACCCTTCCTTGGAAGCGCTTTCACAGGCGCAGCAACACTGGGGCTTTGCGCTTCTCTAGCCACCAAACGTCACGGTCCTTCTCTTTCCGTCTCGTAGACACGAGCTGAGAAATTGCAAACGTCGAGCAATTGCTCAGAGATGAAAAGTGCCAGCACTGAAAGCTGTTGCTAGCCAGCACCCTTCCTTGGAAGCGCTTTTGTAGGCCTAAGAACACTGGGGCTCTGGGCTTCTCTAGCCACCTCATCTTCTGCTCATCCTCTCGCGCACTCTAAAGAGAGCTCAGGGGAGAAATTGCAAACGTCGAGCAATTGCTCAGAGATGAAAAGTGCCAGCACTGAAAGCTGTTGCTAGCCAGCACCCTTCCTTGGAAGCGCTTTTGTAGCCCTTAGAACACTGGGGCTTTGCGCTTCTCTAGCCACCAAACGTCACGGTCCTTCTCTTTCCGTCTCGTAGACACGAGCTGAGAAATTGCAAACGTCGAGCAATTGCTCAGAGATGAAAAGTGCCAGCACTGAAAGCTGTTGCTAGCCAGCACCCTTCCTTGGAAGTGCTTTTGTAGGCCTAAGAACACTGGGGCTCTGGGCTTCTCTAGCCACCTCATCTTCTGCTCATCCTCTCGCGCACTCTAAAGAGAGCTCAGGTGAGAAATTGCAAACGTCGAGCAATTGCTCAGAGATGAAAAGTGCCAGCACTGAAAGCTGTTGCTAGCCAGCACCCTTCCTTGGAAGCGCTTTTGTAGGCCTAAGAACACTGGGGCTCTGGGCTTCTCTAGCCACCTCATCTTCTGCTCATCCTCTCGCGCACTCTAAAGAGAGCTCAGGTGAGAAATTGCAAACGTCGAGCAATTGCTCAGAGGTGAAAAGTGCCAGCACTGAAAGCTGTTGCTAGCCAGCACCCTTCCTTGGAAGCGCTTTTGTAGGCCTAAGCACACTGGGGCTCTGGGCTTCTCTAGCCACCTAATCTTCTGCTCATCCTCTCGCGCACTCTAAAGAGAGCTCAGGTGAGAAATTGCAAACGTCCAGCAATTGCTCAGAGAAGAAAAGTGCCAGCACTGAAAGCTGTTGCTAGCCAGCACCCTTCCTTGGAAGCGCTTTCACAAGCGCAGTAACACTGGGGCTTTGCGCTTCTCTACCCACCAAACGTCACGGTCCTTCTCTTTCCGTCTCGTAGACACGAGCTGAGAAATTGCAAACGTCGAGCAATTGCTCAGAGATGAAAAGTGCCAGCACTGAAAGCTCTTGCTAGCCAGCACCCTTCCTTGGAAGCGCTTTTGTAGGCCTAAGAACACTGGGGCTCTGGGCTTCTCTAGCCACCTCATCTTCTGCTCATCCTCTCGCGCACTCTAAAGAGAGCTCAGGTGAGAAATTGCAAACGTTGAGCAATTGCTCAGAGATGAAAAGTGCCAGCACTGAAAGCTGTTGCTAGCCAGCACCCTTCCTTGGAAGCGCTTTCACAAGCGCAGTAACACTGGGGCTTTGCGCTTCTCTAGCCACCAAACATCACGGTCACTATCTCTCCGTCTCGTAGACACGAGCTGAGAAATTGCAAACGTCGAGCAATTGCTCAGAGATGAAAAGTGCCAGCACTGAAAGCTCTTGCTAGCCAGCACCCTTCCTTGGAAGCGCTTTTGTAGGCCTAAGAACACTGGGGCTCTGGGCTTCTCTAGCCACCTCATCTTCTGCTCATCCTCTCGCGCACTCTGAAGAGAGCTCAGGTGAGAAATTGCAAACGTCGAGCAATTGCTCAGAGATGAAAAGTGCCAGCACTGAAAGCTCTTGCTAGCCAGCACCCTTCCTTGGAAGCGCTTTTGTAGGCCTAAGAACACTGGGGCTCTGGGCTTCTCTAGCCACCTCATCTTCTGCTCATCCTCTCGTGCACTCTAAAGACAGCTCAGGTGAGAAATTGCAAACGTTGAGCAATTGCTCAGAGATGAAAAGTGCCAGCACTGAAAGCTGTTGCTAGCCAACACCCTTCCTTGGAAGCGCTTTTGTAGGCCTAAGAACACTGGGGCTCTGGGCTTCTCTAGCCACCTCATCTTCTGCTCATCCTCTCGTGCACTCTAAAGAGAGCTCAGGTGAGAAATTGCAAACGTTGAGCAATTGCTCAGAGATGAAAAGTGCCAGCACTGGAAGCTGTTGCTAGCCAGCACCCTTCCTTGGAAGCGCTTTTGTAGCCCTTAGAACACTGGGGCTCTGGGCTTCTCTAGCCACCTCATCTTCTGCTCATCCTCTCGCGCACTCTAAAGAGAGCTCAGGTGAGAAATTGCAAACGTCCAGCAATTGCTCAGAGATGAAAAGTGCCAGCACTGAAAGCTCTTGCTAGCCAGCACCCTTCCTTGGAAGCGCTTTCACAGGCGCAGTAACACTGGGGCTTTGCGCTTCTCTAGCCACCAAAAGTCACGGTCCTTCTCTTTCCGTCTCGTAGACACGAGCTGAGAAATTGCAAACGTCGAGCAATTGCTCAGAGATGAAAAGTGCCAGCACTGAAAGCTGTTGCTAGCCAGCACCCTTCCTTGGAAGCGCTTTTGTAGGCCTAAGAACACTGGGGCTCTGGGCTTCTCTAGCCACCTCATCTTCTGCTCATCCTCTCGCGCACTCTAAAGAGAGCTCAGGTGAGAAATTGCAAACGTCGAGCAATTGCTCAGAGATGAAAAGTGCCAGCACTGAAAGCTGTTGCTAGCCAGCACCCTTCCTTGGAAGCGCTTTCACAAGCGCAGTAACACTGGGGCTTTGCGCTTCTCTAGCCACCAAACATCACGGTCACTATCTCTCCGTCTCGTAGACACGAGCTGAGAAATTGCAAACGTCGAGCAATTGCTCCGAGATGAAAAGTGCCAGCACTGAAAGCTGTTGCTAGCCAGCACCCTTCCTTGGAAGCGCTTTTGTAGGCCTAAGAACACTGGGGCTCTGGGCTTCTCTAGCCACCTCAGCTTCTGCTCATCCTCTCGCGCACTCTAAAGAGAGCTCAGGGGAGAAATTGCAAACGTTGAGCAATTGCTCAGAGATGAAAAGTGCCAGCACTGGAAGCTGTTGCTAGCCAGCACCCTTCCTTGGAAGCGCTTTTGTAGCCCTTAGAGCACTGGGGCTCTGGACTTCTCTAGCCACCTAATCTTCTGCTCATCCTCTCGCGCACTCTAAAGAGAGCTCAGGTGAGAAATTGCAAACGTCCAGCAATTGCTCAGAGATGAAAAGTGCCAGCACTGAAAGCTGTTGCTAGCCAGCACCCTTCCTTGGAAGCGCTTTCACAGGCGCAGTAACACTGGGGCTTTGCGCTTCTCTAGCCACCAAACGTCACGGTCCTTCTCTTTCCGTCTCGTAGACACGAGCTGAGAAATTGCAAACGTCGAGCAATTGCTCAGAGATGAAAAGTGCCAGCACTGAAAGCTGTTGCTAGCCAGCACCCTTCCTTGGAAGCGCTTTTGTAGGCCTAAGAACACTGGGGCTCTGGGCTTCTCTAGCCACCTCATCTTCTGCTCATCCTCTCGCGCACTCTAAAGAGAGCTCAGGTGAGAAATTGCAAACGTCGAGCAATTGCTCAGAGATGAAAAGTGCCAGCACTGAAAGCTGTTGCTAGCCAGCACCCTTCCTTGGAAGCGCTTTCACAGGCGCAGCAACACTGGGGCTTTGCGCTTCTCTAGCCACCAAACGTCACGGTCCTTCTCTTTCCGTCTCGTAGACACGAGCTGAGAAATTGCAAACGTCGAGCAATTGCTCAGAGATGAAAAGTGCCAGCACTGAAAGCTGTTGCTAGCCAGCACCCTTCCTTGGAAGCGCTTTTGTAGGCCTAAGAACACTGGGGCTCTGGGCTTCTCTAGCCACCTCATCTTCTGCTCATCCTCTCGCGCACTCTAAAGAGAGCTCAGGTGAGAAATTGCAAACGTCCAGCAATTGCTCAGAGATGAAAAGTGCCAGCACTGAAAGCTGTTGCTAGCCAGCACCCTTCCTTGGAAGCGCTTTCACAGGCGCAGCAACACTGGGGCTTTGCGCTTCTCTAGCCACCAAACGTCACGGTCCTTCTCTTTCCGTCTCCTAGAAACGAGCTGAGAAATTGCAAACGTCGAGCAATTGCTCAGAGATGAAAAGTGCCAGCACTGAAAGCTGTTGCTAGCCAGCCCCCTTCCTTGGAAGCGCTTTTGTAGGCCTAAGAACACTGGGGCTCTGGGCTTCTCTAGCCACCTCATCTTCTGCTCATCCTCTCGCGCACTCTAAAGAGAGCTCAGGTGAGAAATTGCAAACGTCGATCAATTGCTCAGAGATGAAAAGTGCCAGCACTGAAAGCTGTTGCTAGCCAGCACCCTTCCTTGGAAGCGCTTTTGTAGGCCTAAGAACACTGGGGCTCTGGGCTTCTCTAGCCACCTCATCTTCTGCTCATCCTCTCGCGCACTCTAAAGAGAGCTCAGGGGAGAAATTGCAAACGTCGAGCAATTGCTCAGAGGTGAAAAGTGCCAGCACTGAAAGCTGTTGCTAGCCAGCACCCTTCCTTGGAAGCGCTTTTGTAGGCCTAAGAACACTGGGGCTCTGGGCTTCTCTAGCCACCTCATCTTCTGCTCATCCTCTCGCGCACTCTAAAGAGAGCTCAGGTGAGAAATTGCAAACGTCGAGCAATTGCTCAGAGAAGAAAAGTGCCAGCACTGAAAGCTGTTGCTAGCCAGCACCCTTCCTTGGAAGCGCTTTCACAAGCGCAGTAACACTGGGGCTTTGCGCTTCTCTACCCACCAAACGTCACGGTCCTTCTCTTTCCGTCTCGTAGACACGAGCTGAGAAATTGCAAACGTCGAGCAATTGCTCAGAGATGAAAAGTGCCAGCACTGAAAGCTGTTGCTAGCCAGCACCCTTCCTTGGAAGCGCTTTTGTAGGCCTAAGAACACTGGGGCTCTGGGCTTCTCTAGCCACCTCATCTTCTGCTCATCCTCTCGCGCACTCTAAAGAGAGCTCAGGGGAGAAATTGCAAACGTCGAGCAATTGCTCAGAGATGAAAAGTGCCAGCACTGAAAGCTGTTGCTAGCCAGCACCCTTCCTTGGAAGCGCTTTTGTAGGCCTAAGAACACTGGGGCTCTGGGCTTCTCTAGCCACCTCATCTTCTGCTCATCCTCTCGCGCACTCTAAAGAGAGCTCAGGTGAGAAATTGCAAACGTCGAGCAATTGCTCAGAGATGAAAAGTGCCAGCACTGAAAGCTGTTGCTAGCCAGCACCCTTCCTTGGAAGCGCTTTCACAGGCGCAGTAACACTGGGGCTTTGCGCTTCTCTAGCCACCAAACGTCACGGTCCTTCTCTTTCCGTCTCGTAGACACGAGCTGAGAAATTGCAAACGTCGAGCAATTGCTCAGAGATGAAAAGTGCCAGCACTGAAAGCTGTTGCTAGCCAGCACCCTTCCTTGGAAGCGCTTTTGTAGGCCTAAGAACACTGGGGCTCTGGGCTTCTCTAGCCACCTCATCTTCTGCTCATCCTCTCGCGCACTCTAAAGAGAGCTCAGGTGAGAAATTGCAAACGTCGAGCAATTGCTCAGAGATGAAAAGTGCCAGCACTGAAAGCTGTTGCTAGCCAGCACCCTTCCTTGGAAGCGCTTTCACAGGCGCAGCAACACTGGGGCTTTGCGCTTCTCTAGCCACCAAACGTCACGGTCCTTCTCTTTCCGTCTCGTAGACACGAGCTGAGAAATTGCAAAAGTCGAGCAATTGCTCAGAGATGAAAAGTGCCAGCACTGAAAGCTGTTGCTAGCGAGCACCCTTCCTTGGAAGCGCTTTTGTAGGCCTAAGAACACTGGGGCTCTGGGCTTCTCTAGCCACCTCATCTTCTGCTCATCCTCTCGCGCACTCTAAAGAGAGCTCAGGTGAGAAATTGCAAACGTCGAGCAATTGCTCAGAGATGAAAAGTGCCAGCACTGAAAGCTGTTGCTAGCCAGCACCCTTCCTTGGAAGCGCTTTTGTAGGCCTAAGAACACTGGGGCTCTGGGCTTCTCTAGCCACCTCATCTTCTGCTCATCCTCTCGCGCACTCTAAAGAGAGCTCAGGTGAGAAATTGCAAACGTCGAGCAATTGCTCAGAGATGAAAAGTGCCAGCACTGAAAGCTGTTGCTAGCCAGCACCCTTCCTTGGAAGCGCTTTCACAAGCGCAGTAACACTGGGGCTTTGCGCTTCTCTAGCCACCAAACATCACGGTCACTATCTCTCCGTCTCGTAGACACGAGCTGAGAAATTGCAAACGTCGAGCAATTGCTCCGAGATGAAAAGTGCCAGCACTGAAAGCTGTTGCTAGCCAGCACCCTTCCTTGGAAGCGCTTTTGTAGGCCTAAGAACACTGGGGCTCTGGGCTTCTCTAGCCACCTCATCTTCTGCTCATCCTCTCGCGCACTCTAAAGAGAGCTCAGGGGAGAAATTGCAAACGTTGAGCAATTGCTCAGAGATGAAAAGTGCCAGCACTGGAAGCTGTTGCTAGCCAGCACCCTTCCTTGGAAGCGCTTTTGTAGCCCTTAGAGCACTGGGGCTCTGGACTTCTCTAGCCACCTAATCTTCTGCTCATCCTCTCGCGCACTCTAAAGAGAGCTCAGGTGAGAAATTGCAAACGTCCAGCAATTGCTCAGAGATGAAAAGTGCCAGCACTGAAAGCTGTTGCTAGCCAGCACCCTTCCTTGGAAGCGCTTTCACAGGCGCAGTAACACTGGGGCTTTGCGCTTCTCTAGCCACCAAACGTCACGGTCCTTCTCTTTCCGTCTCGTAGACACGAGCTGAGAAATTGCAAACGTCGAGCAATTGCTCAGAGATGAAAAGTGCCAGCACTGAAAGCTGTTGCTAGCCAGCACCCTTCCTTGGAAGCGCTTTTGTAGGCCTAAGAACACTGGGGCTCTGGGCTTCTCTAGCCACCTCATCTTCTGCTCATCCTCTCGCGCACTCTAAAGAGAGCTCAGGTGAGAAATTGCAAACGTCGAGCAATTGCTCAGAGATGAAAAGTGCCAGCACTGAAAGCTGTTGCTAGCCAGCACCCTTCCTTGGAAGCGCTTTCACAGGCGCAGCAACACTGGGGCTTTGCGCTTCTCTAGCCACCAAACGTCACGGTCCTTCTCTTTCCGTCTCGTAGACACGAGCTGAGAAATTGCAAACGTCGAGCAATTGCTCAGAGATGAAAAGTGCCAGCACTGAAAGCTGTTGCTAGCCAGCACCCTTCCTTGGAAGCGCTTTTGTAGGCCTAAGAACACTGGGGCTCTGGGCTTCTCTAGCCACCTCATCTTCTGCTCATCCTCTCGCGCACTCTAAAGAGAGCTCAGGTGAGAAATTGCAAACGTCCAGCAATTGCTCAGAGATGAAAAGTGCCAGCACTGAAAGCTGTTGCTAGCCAGCACCCTTCCTTGGAAGCGCTTTCACAGGCGCAGCAACACTGGGGCTTTGCGCTTCTCTAGCCACCAAACGTCACGGTCCTTCTCTTTCCGTCTCCTAGAAACGAGCTGAGAAATTGCAAACGTCGAGCAATTGCTCAGAGATGAAAAGTGCCAGCACTGAAAGCTGTTGCTAGCCAGCCCCCTTCCTTGGAAGCGCTTTTGTAGGCCTAAGAACACTGGGGCTCTGGGCTTCTCTAGCCACCTCATCTTCTGCTCATCCTCTCGCGCACTCTAAAGAGAGCTCAGGTGAGAAATTGCAAACGTCGATCAATTGCTCAGAGATGAAAAGTGCCAGCACTGAAAGCTGTTGCTAGCCAGCACCCTTCCTTGGAAGCGCTTTTGTAGGCCTAAGAACACTGGGGCTCTGGGCTTCTCTAGCCACCTCATCTTCTGCTCATCCTCTCGCGCACTCTAAAGAGAGCTCAGGGGAGAAATTGCAAACGTCGAGCAATTGCTCAGAGGTGAAAAGTGCCAGCACTGAAAGCTGTTGCTAGCCAGCACCCTTCCTTGGAAGCGCTTTTGTAGGCCTAAGAACACTGGGGCTCTGGGCTTCTCTAGCCACCTCATCTTCTGCTCATCCTCTCGCGCACTCTAAAGAGAGCTCAGGTGAGAAATTGCAAACGTCGAGCAATTGCTCAGAGAAGAAAAGTGCCAGCACTGAAAGCTGTTGCTAGCCAGCACCCTTCCTTGGAAGCGCTTTCACAAGCGCAGTAACACTGGGGCTTTGCGCTTCTCTAGCCACCAAACGTCACGGTCCTTCTCTTTCCGTCTCGTAGACACGAGCTGAGAAATTGCAAACGTCGAGCAATTGCTCAGAGATGAAAAGTGCCAGCACTGAAAGCTGTTGCTAGCCAGCACCCTTCCTTGGAAGCGCTTTTGTAGGCCTAAGAACACTGGGGCTCTGGGCTTCTCTAGCCACCTCATCTTCTGCTCATCCTCTCGCGCACTCTAAAGAGAGCTCAGGGGAGAAATTGCAAACGTCGAGCAATTGCTCAGAGATGAAAAGTGCCAGCACTGAAAGCTGTTGCTAGCCAGCACCCTTCCTTGGAAGCGCTTTTGTAGGCCTAAGAACACTGGGGCTCTGGGCTTCTCTAGCCACCTCATCTTCTGCTCATCCTCTCGCGCACTCTAAAGAGAGCTCAGGTGAGAAATTGCAAACGTCGAGCAATTGCTCAGAGATGAAAAGTGCCAGCACTGAAAGCTGTTGCTAGCCAGCACCCTTCCTTGGAAGCGCTTTCACAGGCGCAGTAACACTGGGGCTTTGCGCTTCTCTAGCCACCAAACGTCACGGTCCTTCTCTTTCCGTCTCGTAGACACGAGCTGAGAAATTGCAAACGTCGAGCAATTGCTCAGAGATGAAAAGTGCCAGCACTGAAAGCTGTTGCTAGCCAGCACCCTTCCTTGGAAGCGCTTTTGTAGGCCTAAGCACACTGGGGCTCTGGGCTTCTCTAGCCACCTCATCTTCTGCTCATCCTCTCGCGCACTCTAAAGAGAGCTCAGGTGAGAAATTGCAAACGTCGAGCAATTGCTCAGAGATGAAAAGTGCCAGCACTGAAAGCTGTTGCTAGCCAGCACCCTTCCTTGGAAGCGCTTTCACAGGCGCAGCAACACTGGGGCTTTGCGCTTCTCTAGCCACCAAACGTCACGGTCCTTCTCTTTCCGTCTCGTAGACACGAGCTGAGAAATTGCAAAAGTCGAGCAATTGCTCAGAGATGAAAAGTGCCAGCACTGAAAGCTGTTGCTAGCGAGCACCCTTCCTTGGAAGCGCTTTTGTAGGCCTAAGAACACTGGGGCTCTGGGCTTCTCTAGCCACCTCATCTTCTGCTCATCCTCTCGCGCACTCTAAAGAGAGCTCAGGTGAGAAATTGCAAACGTCGAGCAATTGCTCAGAGATGAAAAGTGCCAGCACTGAAAGCTGTTGCTAGCCAGCACCCTTCCTTGGAAGCGCTTTTGTAGGCCTAAGAACACTGGGGCTCTGGGCTTCTCTAGCCACCTCATCTTCTGCTCATCCTCTCGCGCACTCTAAAGAGAGCTCAGGTGAGAAATTGCAAACGTCGAGCAATTGCTCAGAGATGAAAAGTGCCAGCACTGAAAGCTGTTGCTAGCCAGCACCCTTCCTTGGAAGCGCTTTTGTAGGCCTAAGAACACTGGGGCTCTGGGCTTCTCTAGCCACCTCATCTTCTGCTCATCCTCTCGCGCACTCTAAAGAGAGCTCAGGGGAGAAATTGCAAACGTTGAGCAATTGCTCAGAGGTGAAAAGTGCCAGCACTGAAAGCTGTTGCTAGCCAGCACCCTTCCTTGGAAGCACTTTTGTAGGCCTAAGAACACTGGGGCTCTGGGCTTCTCTAGCCACCTCATCTTCTGCTCATCCTCTCGCGCACTCTAAAGAGAGCTCAGGTGAGAAATTGCAAACGTCGAGCAATTGCTCAGAGAAGAAAAGTGCCAGCACTGAAAGCTGTTGCTAGCCAGCACCCTTCCTTGGAAGCGCTTTCACAAGCGCAGTAACACTGGGGCTTTGCGCTTCTCTAGCCACCAAACGTCACGGTCCTTCTCTTTCCGTCTCGTAGACACGAGCTGAGAAATTGCAAACGTCGAGCAATTGCTCAGAGATGAAAAGTGCCAGCACTGAAAGCTGTTGCTAGCCAGCACCCTTCCTTGGAAGCGCTTTTGTAGGCCTAAGAACACTGGGGCTCTGGGCTTCTCTAGCCACCTAATCTTCTGCTCATCCTCTCGCGCACTCTAAAGAGAGCTCAGGTGAGAAATTGCAAACGTTGAGCAATTGCTCAGAGATGAAAAGTGCCAGCACTGAAAGCTGTTGCTAGCCAGCACCCTTCCTTGGAAGCGCTTTTGTAGGCCTAAGAACACTGGGGCTCTGGGCTTCTCTAGCCACCTCATCTTCTGCTCATCCTCTCGCGCACTCTAAAGAGAGCTCAGGGGAGAAATTGCAAACGTCGAGCAATTGCTCAGAGATGAAAAGTGCCAGCACTGGAAGCTGTTGCTAGCCAGCACCCTTCCTTGGAAGCGCTTTTGTAGCCCTTAGAACACTGGGGCTCTTGGCTTCTCTAGCCACCTCATCTTCTGCTCATCCTCTCGCGCACTCTAAAGAGAGCTCAGGTGAGAAATTGTAAACGTCGAGCAATTGCTCAGAGATGAAAAGTGCCAGCACTGAAAGCTGTTGCTAGCCAGCACCCTTCCTTGGAAGCGCTTTCACAGGCGCAGCAACACTGGGGCTTTGCGCTTCTCTACCCACCAAACGTCACGGTCCTTCTCTTTCCGTCTCCTAGACACGAGCTGAGAAATTGCAAACGTCGAGCAATTGCTCAGAGATGAAAAGTGCCAGCACTGAAAGCTGTTGCTAGCCAGCACCCTTCCTTGGAAGCGCTTTTGTAGGCCTAAGAACACTGGGGTTCTGGGCTTCTTTAGCCACCTCATCTTCTGCTCATCCTCTCGCGCACTCTAAAGAGAGCTCAGGTGAGAAATTGCAAATGTCGATCAATTGCTCAGAGATGAAAAGTGCCAGCACTGAAAGCTGTTGCTAGCCAGCACCCTTCCTTGGAAGCGCTTTTGTAGGCCTAAGAAGACTGGGGCTCTGGGCTTCTCTAGCCACCTCATCTTCTGCTCATCCTCTCGCGCACTCTAAAGAGAGCTCAGGTGAGAAATTGCAAACGTCGAGCAATTGCTCAGAGATGAAAAGTGCCAGCACTGGAAGCTGTTGCTAGCCAGCACCCTTCCTTGGAAGCGCTTTCACAGGCGCAGCAACACTGGGGCTTTGCGCTTCTCTAGCCACCAAACGTCACGGTCCTTCTCTTTCCGTCTCGTAGACACGAGCTGAGAAATTGCAAACGTCGAGCAATTGCTCAGAGATGAAAAGTGCCAGCACTGAAAGCTGTTGCTAGCCAGCACCCTTCCTTGGAAGCGCTTTTGTAGCCCTTAGAACACTGGGGCTCTGGGCTTCTCTAGCCACCTCATCTTCTGCTCATCCTCTCGCGCACTCTAAAGAGAGCTCAGGTGAGAAATTGCAAACGTCGAGCAATTGCTCAGAGATGAAAAGTGCCAGCACTGAAAGCTGTTGCTAGCCAGCACCCTTCCTTGGAAGCGCTTTCACAGGCGCAGTAACACTGGGGCTTTGCGCTTCTCTAGCCACCAAACGTCACGGTCCTTCTCTTTCCGTCTCGTAGACACGAGCTGAGAAATTGCAAACGTCGAGCAATTGCTCAGAGATGAAAAGTGCCAGCACTGAAAGCTGTTGCTAGCCAGCACCCTTCCTTGGAAGCGCTTTTGTAGGCCTAAGAACACTGGGGCTCTGGGCTTCTCTAGCCACCTCATCTTCTGCTCATCCTCTCGTGCACTCTAAAGAGAGCTCAGGTGAGAAATTGCAAACGTCGAGCAATTGCTCAGAGATGAAAAGTGCCAGCACTGAAAGCTGTTGCTAGCCAGCACCCTTCCTTGGAAGCGCTTTTGTAGGCCTAAGAAGACTGGGGCTCTGGGCTTCTCTAGCCACCTAATCTTCTGCTCATCCTCTCACGCACTCTAAAGAGAGCTCAGGGGAGAAATTGCAAACGTCGAGCAATTGCTCAGAGATGAAAAGTGCCAGCACTGAAAGCTGTTGCGAGCCAGCACCCTTCCTTGGAAGCGCTTTCACAGGCGCAGCAACACTGGGGCTTTGCGCTTCTCTAGCCACCAAACGTCATGGTCATTCTCTTTCCGTCTCGTAGACACGAGCTGAGAAATTGCAAACGTCGAGCAATTGCTCAGAGATGAAAAGTGCCAGCACTGAAAGCTGTTGCTAGCCAGCACCCTTCCTTGGAAGCACTTTTGTAGCCCTTAGAACACTGGGGCTCTGGGCTTCTCTAGCCACCTCATCTTCTGCTCATCCTCTCGCGCACTCTAAAGAGAGCTCAGGGGAGAAATTGCAAACGTCGAGCAATTGCTCAGAGATGAAAAGTGCCAGCACTGAAAGCTGTTGCTAGCCAGCACCCTTCCTTGGAAGCGCTTTCACAGGCGCAGTAACACTGGGGCTTTGCGCTTCCCTAGCCACCAAACGTCACGGTCCTTCTCTTTCCGTCTCGTAGACACGAGCTGAGAAATTGCAAACGTCCAGCAATTGCTCAGAGAGGAAAAGTGCCAGCACTGAAAGCTGTTGCTAGCCAGCACCCTTCCTTGGAAGCGCTTTCACAGGCGCAGTAACACTGGGGCTTTGCGCTTCTCTAGCCACCAAACGTCACGGTCCTTCTCTTTCCGTCTCGTAGACACGAGCTGAGAAATTGCAAACGTCGAGCAATTGCTCAGAGATGAAAAGTGCCAGCACTGAAAGCTCTTGCTAGCCAGCACCCTTCCTTGGAAGCGCTTTTGTAGGCCTAAGAACACTGGGGCTCTGGGCTTCTCTAGCCACCTAACCTTCTGCTCATCCTCTCGCGCACTCTAAAGAGAGCTCAGGTGAGAAATTGCAAACGTCGAGCAATTGCTCAGAGATGAAAAGTGCCAGCACTGAAAGCTCTTGCTAGCCAGCACCCTTCCTTGGAAGCGCTTTCACAGGCGCAGCAACACTGGGGCTTTGCGCTTCTCTAGCCACCAAACGTCACGGTCCTTCTCTTTCCGTCTCGTAGACACGAGCTGAGAAATTGCAAACGTCGAGCAATTGCTCAGAGATGAAAAGTGCCAGCACTGAAAGCTGTTGCTAGCCAGCACCCTTCCTTGGAAGCGCTTTCACAGGCGCAGTAACACTGGGGCTTTGCGCTTCTCTAGCCACCAAACGTCACGGTCCTTCTCTTTCCGTCTCGTAGACACGAGCTGAGAAATTGCAAACGTCGATCAATTGCTCAGAGATGAAAAGTGCCAGCACTGAAAGCTGTTGCTAGCCAGCACCCTTCCTTGGAAGCGCTTTTGTAGGCCTAAGAACACTGGGGCTCTGGGCTTCTCTAGCCACCTCATCTTCTGCTCATCCTCTCGCGCACTCTAAAGAGAGCTCAGGTGAGAAATTGCAAACGTCGAGCAATTGCTCAGAGATGAAAAGTGCCAGCACTGAAAGCTGTTGCTAGCCAGTACCCTTCCTTGGAAGCGCTTTTGTAGGCCTAAGAACACTGGGGCTCTGGGCTTCTTTAGCCACCTCATCTTCTGCTCATCCTCTCGCGCACTCTGAAGAGAGCTCAGGTGAGAAATTGCAAATGTCCAGCAATTGCTCAGAGATGAAAAGTGCCAGCACTGAAAGCTGTTGCTAGCCAGCACCCTTCCTTGGAAGCGCTTTCACAGGCGCAGTAACACTGGGGCTTTGCGCTTCTCTACCCACCAAACGTCACGGTTACTATCTCTCCGTCTCGTAGACACGAGCTGAGAAATTGCAAACGTCGATCAATTGCTCAGAGATGAAAAGTGCCAGCACTGAAAGCTGTTGCTAGCCAGCACCCTTCCTTGGAAGCGCTTTTGTAGGCCTAAGAACACTGGGGCTCTGGGCTTCTCTAGCCACCTAATATTCTGCTCATCCTCTCGCGCACTCTAAAGAGAGCTCAGGTGAGAAATTGCAAACGTCGAGCAATTGCTCCGAGATGAAAAGTGCCAGCACTGAAAGCTGTTGCTAGCCAGCACCCTTCCTTGGAAGCGCTTTCACAGGCGCAGCAACACTGGGGCTTTGCGCTTCTCTACCCACCAAACGTCACGGTCCTTCTCTTTCCGTCTCGTAGACACGAGCTGAGAAATTGCAAACGTCGAGCAATTGCTCAGAGATGAAAAGTGCCAGCACTGAAAGCTCTTGCTAGCCAGCCCCCTTCCTTGGAAGCGCTTTTGTAGGCCTAAGAACACTGGGGCTCTGGGCTTCTCTAGCCACCTCATCTTCTGCTCATCCTCTCGCGCACTCTAAAGAGAGCTCAGGTGAGAAATTGCAAACGTCGAGCAATTGCTCAGAGATGAAAAGTGCCAGCACTGAAAGCTGTTGCTAGCCAGCACCCTTCCTTGGAAGCGCTTTTGTAGGCCTAAGAACACTGGGGCTCTGGGCTTCTCTAGCCACCTAATCTTGTGCTCATCCTCTCGCGCACTCTAAAGAGAGCTCAGGTGAGAAATTGCAAACGTCCAGCAATTGCTCAGAGATGAAAAGTGCCAGCACTGGAAGCTGTTGCTAGCCAGCACCCTTCCTTGGAAGCGCTTTCACAGGCGCAGCAACACTGGGGCTTTGCGCTTCTCTAGCCACCAAACGTCACGGTCATTCTCTTTCCGTCTCGTAGACACGAGCTGAGAAATTGCAAACGTCGAGCAATTGCTCAGAGATGAAAAGTGCCAGCACTGGAAGCTGTTGGTATCCAGCACCCTTCCTTGGAAGCGCTTTTGTAGCCCTTAGAACACTGGGGCTCTGGGCTTCTCTAGCCACCTAATCTTCTGCTCATCCTCTCGCGCACTCTAAAGAGAGCTCAGGTGAGAAATTGCAAACGTCGAGCAATTGCTCAGAGATGAAAAGTGCCAGCACTGAAAGCTGTTGCTAGCCAGCACCCTTCCTTGGAAGTGCTTTCACAGGCGCAGTAACACTGGGGCTTTGCGCTTCTCTAGCCACCAAACGTCACGGTCCTTCTCTTTCCGTCTCGTAGACACGAGCTGAGAAATTGCAAACGTCGAGCAATTGCTCAGAGATGAAAAGTGCCAGCACTGAAAGCTGTTGCTAGCCAGCCTCCTTCCTTGGAAGCGCTTTTGTAGGCCTAAGAACACTGGGGCTCTGGGCTTCTCTAGCCACCTCATCTTCTGCTCATCCTCTCGTGCACTCTAAAGAGAGCTCAGGTGAGAAATTGCAAACGTCGAGCAATTGCTCAGAGATGAAAAGTGCCAGCACTGAAAGCTCTTGCTAGCCAGCACCCTTCCTTGGAAGCGCTTTTGTAGGCCTAAGAACACTGGGGCTCTGGGCTTCTCTAGCCACCTCATCTTCTGCTCATCCTCTCGCGCACTCTAAAGAGAGCTCAGGTGAGAAATTGCAAACGTCGAGCAATTGCTCAGAGATGAAAAGTGCCAGCACTGAAAGCTCTTGCTAGCCAGCACCCTTCCTTGGAAGCGCTTTCACAGGCGCAGTAACACTGGGGCTTTGCGCTTCTCTAGCCACCAAACGTCACGGTCCTTCTCTTTCCGTCTCGTAGACACAGCTGAGAAATTGCAAACGTCGAGCAATTGCTCAGAGATGAAAAGTGCCAGCACTGAAAGCTGTTGCTAGCCAGCACCCTTCCTTGGAAGCGCTTTCACAGGCGCAGTAACACTGGGGCTTTGCGCTTCTCTAGCCACCAAACGTCACAGTCCTTCTCTTTCCGTCTCGTAGACACGAGCTGAGATATTGCAAACGTCGATCAATTGCTCAGAGATGAAAAGTGCCAGCACTGAAAGCTGTTGCTAGCCAGCACCCTTCCTTGGAAGCGCTTTCACAGGCGCAGTAACACTGGGGCTTTGCGCTTCTCTAGCCACCAAACGTCACGGTCCTTCTCTTTCCGTCTCGTAGACACAAGCTGAGAAATTGCAAACGTCGAGCAATTGCTCAGAGATGAAAAGTGCCAGCACTGAAAGCTGTTGCTAGCCAGCACCCTTCCTTGGAAGCGCTTTTGTAGGCCTAAGAAGACTGGGGCTCTGGGCTTCTCTAGCCACCTAATCTTCTGCTCATCCTCTCGCTCACTCTGAAGAGAGCTCAGGTGAGAAATTGCAAACGTCGAGCAATTGCTCAGAGATGAAAAGTGCCAGCACTGAAAGCTGTTGCTAGCCAGCACCCTTCCTTGGAAGCGCTTTCACAGGCGCAGCAACACTGGGGCTTTGCGCTTCTCTACCCACCAAACGTCACGGTCCTTCTCTTTCCGTCTCGTAGACACGAGCTGAGAAATTGCAAACGTCGAGCAATTGCTCAGAGATGAAAAGTGCCAGCACTGAAAGCTGTTGCTAGCCAGCACCCTTCCTTGGAAGCGCTTTTGTAGGCCTAAGAACACTGGGGCTCTGGGCTTCTCTAGCCACCTCATCTTCTGCTCATCCTCTCGCGCACTCTAAAGAGAGCTCAGGGGAGAAATTGCAAACGTCGAGCAATTGCTCAGAGATGAAAAGTGCCAGCACTGAAAGCTGTTGCTAGCCAGCACCCTTCCTTGGAAGCGCTTTTGTAGGCCTAAGAACACTGGGGCTCTGGGCTTCTCTAGCCACCTCATCTTCTGCTCATCCTCTCGCTCACTCTAAAGAGAGCTCAGGTGAGAAATTGCAAACGTCGAGCAATTGCTCAGAGATGAAAAGTGCCAGCACTGAAAGCTGTTGCTAGCCAGCACCCTTCCTTGGAAGCGCTTTTGTAGGCCTAAGAACACTGGGGCTCTGGGCTTCTCTAGCCACCTCATCTTCTGCTCATCCTCTCGCGCACTCTAAAGAGAGCTCAGGTGAGAAATTGCAAACGTCGAGCAATTGCTCAGAGATGAAAAGTGCCAGCCCTGAAAGCTGTTGCTAGCCAGCCCCCTTCCTTGGAAGCGCTTTTGTAGGCCTAAGAACACTGGGGCTCTGGGCTTCTCTAGCCACCTCATCTTCTGCTCATCCTCTCGCGCACTCTAAAGAGAGCTCAGGTGAGAAATTGCAAATGTCGAGCAATTGCTCAGAGATGAAAAGTGCCAGCACTGAAAGCTGTTGCTAGCCAGCACCCTTCCTTGGAAGCGCTTTTGTAGGCCTAAGAACACTGGGGCTCTGGGCTTCTTTAGCCACCTAATCTTCTGCTCATCCTCTCGCGCACTCTAAAGAGAGCTCAGGGGAGAAATTGCAAACGTCGAGCAATTGCTCAGAGATGAAAAGTGCCAGCACTGAAAGCTGTTGCTAGCCAGCACCCTTCCTTGGAAGCGCTTTCACAGGCGCAGCAACACTGGGGCTTTGCGCTTCTCTAGCCACCAAACGTCACGGTCCTTCTCTTTCTGTCTCGTAGACACGAGCTGAGAAATTGCAAACGTCGAGCAATTGCTCAGAGAGGAAAAGTGCCAGCACTGAAAGCTGTTGCTAGCCAGCACCCTTCCTTGGAAGCGCTTTTGTAGCCCTTAGCACACTGGGGCTCTGGGCTTCTTTAGCCACCTCATCTTCTGCTCATCCTCTCGCGCACTCTAAAGAGAGCTCAGGGGAGAAATTGCAAACGTCGAGCAATTGCTCAGAGATGAAAAGTGCCAGCACTGAAAGCTGTTGCTAGCCAGCACCCTTCCTTGGAAGCGCTTTTGTAGGCCTAAGAACACTGGGGCTCTGGGCTTCTTTAGCCACCTCATCTTCTGCTCATCCTCTCGCGCACTCTAAAGAGAGCTCAGGTGAGAAATTGCAAACGTCCAGCAATTGCTCAGAGATGAAAAGTGCCAGCACTGAAAGCTGTTGCTAGCCAGCACCCTTCCTTGGAAGCGCTTTCACAGGCGCAGCAACACTGGGGCTTTGCGCTTCTCTAGCCACCAAACGTCATGGTCATTCTCTTTCCGTCTCGTAGACACGAGCTGAGAAATTGCAAACGTCGAGCAATTGCTCAGAGATGAAAAGTGCCAGCACTGAAAGCTGTTGCTAGCCAGCACCCTTCCTTGGAAGCGCTTTTGTAGGCCTAAGAACACTGGGGCTCTGGGCTTCTTTAGCCACCTCATCTTCTGCTCATCCTCTCGCGCACTCTAAAGAGAGCTCAGGTGAGAAATTGCAAACGTCCAGCAATTGCTCAGAGATGAAAAGTGCCAGCACTGAAAGCTGTTGTTAGCCAGCACCCTTCCTTGGAAGCGCTTTCACAGGCGCAGTAACACTGGGGCTTTGCGCTTCTCTAGCCACCAAACGTCACGGTCACTATCTCTCTGTCTCGTAGACACGAGCTGAGAAATTGCAAACGTCGATCAATTGCTCAGAGATGAAAAGTGCCAGCACTGAAAGCTGTTGCTAGCCAGCACCCTTCCTTGGAAGCGCTTTTGTAGGCCTAAGAACACTGGGGCTCTGGGCTTCTCTAGCCACCTAATCTTCTGCTCATCCTCTCGCGCACTCTAAAGAGAGCTCAGGTGAGAAATTGCAAACGTCCAGCAATTGCTCAGAGAAGAAAAGTGCCACCACTGAAAGCTGTTGCTAGCCAGCACCCTTCCTTGGAAGCGCTTTCACAGGCGCAGTAACACTGGGGCTTTGCGCTTCTCTAGCCACCAAACGTCACGGTCCTTCTCTTTCCGTCTCGTAGACACGAGCTGAGAAATTGCAAACGTCGAGCAATTGCTCAGAGATGAAAAGTGCCAGCACTGAAAGCTGTTGCTAGCCAGCACCCTTCCTTGGAAGCGCTTTCACAGGCGCAGTAACACTGGGGCTTTGCGCTTCTCTACCCACCAAACGTCACGGTCCTTCTCTTTTCGTCTCGTAGACACGAGCTGAGAAATTGCAAACGTCGAGCAATTGCTCAGAGATGAAAAGTGCCAGCACTGAAAGCTGTTGCTAGCCAGCACCCTTCCTTGGAAGCGCTTTTGTAGGCCTAAGAACACTGGGGCTCTGGGCTTCTCTAGCCACCTCATCTTCTGCTCATCCTCTCGCGCACTCTAAAGAGAGCTCAGGTGAGAAATTGCAAACGTCGAGCAATTGCTCAGAGATGAAAAGTGCCAGCACTGAAAGCTGTTGCTAGCCAGCACCCTTCCTTGGAAGCGCTTTCGCAGGCGCAGCAACACTGGGGCTTTGCGCTTCTCTAGCCACCAAACGTCACGGTCACTATCTCTCCGTCTCGTAGACACGAGCTGAGAAATTGCAAACGTCGAGCAATTGCTCAGAGATGAAAAGTGCCAGCACTGAAAGCTGTTGCTAGCCAGCACCCTTCCTTGGAAGCGCTTTTGTAGGCCTAAGAACACTGGGGCTCTGGGCTTCTCTAGCCACCTCATCTTCTGCTCATCCTCTCGCGCACTCTAAAGAGAGCTCAGGTGAGAAATTGCAAACGTCGAGCAATTGCTCAGAGATGAAAAGTGCCAGCACTGAAAGCTCTTGCTAGCCAGCACCCTTCCTTGGAAGCGCTTTTGTAGCCCTTAGAACACTGGGGCTCTGGGCTTCTCTAGCCACCTCATCTTCTGCTCATCCTCTCGCGCACTCTAAAGAGAGCTCAGGTGAGAAATTGCAAACGTCGAGCAATTGCTCAGAGATGAAAAGTGCCACCACTGAAAGCTCTTGCTAGCCAGCACCCTTCCTTAGAAGCGCTTTCGCAGGCGCAGCAACACTGGGGCTTTGCGCTTCTCTAGCCACCAAACATCACGGTCATTCTCTTTCCGTCTCGTAGACACGAGCTGAGAAATTGCAAACGTCGAGCAATTGCTCAGAGATGAAAAGTGCCAGCACTGAAAGCTGTTGCTAGCCAGCACCCTTCCTTGGAAGCGCTTTTGTAGGCCTAAGAACACTGGGGCTCTGGGCTTCTTTAGCCACCTAATCTTCTGCTCATCCTCTCGCGCACTCTGAAGAGAGCTCAGGTGAGAAATTGCAAACGTCCAGCAATTGCTCAGAGATGAAAAGTGCCAGCACTGAAAGCTGTTGCTAGCCAGCACCCTTCCTTGGAAGCGCTTTCACAGGCGCAGCAACACTGGGGCTTTGCGCTTCTCTACCCACCAAACGTCACGGTCACTATCTCTCTGTCTCGTAGACACGAGCTGAGAAATTGCAAACGTCGATCAATTGCTCAGAGATGAAAAGTGCCAGCACTGAAAGCTGTTGCTAGCCAGCCCCCTTCCTTGGAAGCGCTTTTGTAGGCCTAAGAACACTGGGGCTCTGGGCTTCTCTAGCCACCTAATCTTCTGCTCATCCTCTCGCGCACTCTAAAGAGAGCTCAGGGGAGAAATTGCAAACGTCGAGCAATTGCTCAGAGATGAAAAGTGCCAGCACTGAAAGCTGTTGCTAGCCAGCACCCTTCCTTGGAAGCGCTTTCACAGGCGCAGTAACACTGGGGCTTTGCGCTTCCCTAGCCACCAAACGTCACGGTCCTTCTCTTTCCGTCTCGTAGACACGAGCTGAGAAATTGCAAACGTCGAGCAATTGCTCAGAGATGAAAAGTGCCAGCACTGAAAGCTGTTGCTAGCCAGCACCCTTCCTTGGAAGCGCTTTCACAGGCGCAGTACCACTGGGGCTTTGCGCTTCTCTACCCACCAAACGTCACGGTCATTCTCTTTCCGTCTCGTAGACACGAGCTGAGAAATTGCAAACGTCGAGCAATTGCTCAGAGATGAAAAGTGCCAGCACTGAAAGCTGTTGCTAGCCAGCACCCTTCCTTGGAAGCGCTTTTGTAGGCCTAAGCACACTGGGGCTCTGGGCTTCTCTAGCCACCTCATCTTCTGCTCATCCTCTCGCGCACTCTAAAGAGAGCTCAGGTGAGAAATTGCAAACGTCGAGCAATTGCTCAGAGATGAAAAGTGCCAGCACTGAAAGCTCTTGCTAGCCAGCACCCTTCCTTGGAAGCGCTTTTGTAGCCCTTAGAACACTGGGGCTCTGGGCTTCTCTAGCCACCTCATCTTCTGCTCATCCTCTCGCGCACTCTAAAGAGAGCTCAGGTGAGAAATTGCAAACGTCGAGCAATTGCTCAGAGATGAAAAGTGCCACCACTGAAAGCTCTTGCTAGCCAGCACCCTTCCTTAGAAGCGCTTTCGCAGGCGCAGCAACACTGGGGCTTTGCGCTTCTCTAGCCACCAAACATCACGGTCATTCTCTTTCCGTCTCGTAGACACGAGCTGAGAAATTGCAAACGTCGAGCAATTGCTCAGAGATGAAAAGTGCCAGCACTGAAAGCTGTTGCTAGCCAGCACTCTTCCTTGGAAGCGCTTTTGTAGGCCTAAGAACACTGGGGCTCTGGGCTTCTTTAGCCACCTCATCTTCTGCTCATCCTCTCGCGCACTCTGAAGAGAGCTCAGGGGAGAAATTGCAAACGTCCAGCAATTGCTCAGAGATGAAAAGTGCCAGCACTGAAAGCTGTTGCTAGCCAGCACCCTTCCTTGGAAGCGCTTTCACAGGCGCAGTAACACTGGGGCTTTGCGCTTCTCTAGCCACCAAACGTCACGGTCACTATCTCTCCGTCTCGTAGACACGAGCTGAGAAATTGCAAACGTCGAGCAATTGCTCAGAGATGAAAAGTGCCAGCACTGGAAGCTGTTGCTAGCCAGCCCCCTTCCTTGGAAGCGCTTTTGTAGGCCTAAGAACACTGGGGCTCTGGGCTTCTCTAGCCACCTCATCTTCTGCTCATCCTCTCGCGCACTCTAAAGAGAGCTCAGGTGAGAAATTGCAAACGACGAGCAATTGCTCAGAGATGAAAAGTGCCAGCACTGAAAGCTGTTGCTAGCCAGCACCCTTCCTTGGAAGCGCTTTCACAGGCGCAGTAACACTGGGGCTTTGCGCTTCTCTAGCCAACAAACGTCACGGTCCTTCTCTTTCCGTCTCGTAGACACGAGCTGAGAAATTGCAAACGTCGAGCAATTGCTCAGAGATGAAAAGTGCCAGCACTGAAAGCTGTTGCTAGCCAGCACCCTTCCTTGGAAGCGCTTTCACAGGCGCAGTAACACTGGGGCTTTGCGCTTCTCTAGCCACCAAACGTCACGGTCCTTCTCTTTCCGTCTCGTAGACACGAGCTGAGAAATTGCAAACGTCGAGCAATTGCTCAGAGATGAAAAGTGCCAGCACTGAAAGCTGTTGCTAGCCAGCACCCTTCCTTGGAAGCGCTTTTGTAGCCCTTAGAACACTGGGGCTCTGGGCTTCTCTAGCCACCTCATCTTCTGCTCATCCTCTCACGCACTCTAAAGAGAGCTCAGGTGAGAAATTGCAAACGTCGAGCAATTGCTCAGAGATGAAAAGTGCCAGCACTGAAAGCTGTTGCTAGCCAGCACCCTTCCTTGGAAGCGCTTTCACAGGCGCAGTAACACTGGGGCTTTGCGCTTCTCTAGCCACCAAACGTCACGGTCACTATCTCTCCGTCTCGTAGACACGAGCTGAGAAATTGCAAACGTCGAGCAATTGCTCAGAGATGAAAAGTGCCAGCACTGGAAGCTGTTGCTAGCCAGCACCCTTCCTTGGAAGCGCTTTTGTAGGCCTAAGAACACTGGGGCTCTGGGCTTCTCTAGCCACCTCATCTTCTGCTCATCCTCTCGCGCACTCTAAAGAGAGCTCAGGGGAGAAATTGCAAACGTCCAGCAATTGCTCAGAGATGAAAAGTGCCAGCACTGAAAGCTGTTGCTAGCCAGCACCCTTCCTTGGAAGCGCTTTCACAGGCGCAGTAACACTGGGGCTTTGCCCTTCTCTAGCCACCAAACGTCACGGTCCTTCTCTTTCCGTCTTGTAGACACGAGCTGAGAAATTGCAAACGTCGAGCAATTGCTCAGAGATGAAAAGTGCCAGCACTGAAAGCTGTTGCTAGCCAGCACCCTTCCTTGGAAGCGCTTTCACAGGCGCAGTAACACTGGGGCTTTGCGCTTCTCTAGCCACCAAACGTCACGGTCCTTCTCTTTCCGTCTCGTAGACACGAGCTGAGAAATTGCAAACGTCGAGCAATTGCTCAGAGATGAAAAGTGCCAGCACTGAAAGCTGTTGCTAGCCAGCACCCTTCCTTGGAAGCGCTTTTGTAGGCCTAAGAACACTGGGGCTCTGGGCTTCTCTAGCCACCTCATCTTCTGCTCTTCCTCTCGCGCACTCTAAAGAGAGCTCAGGTGAGAAATTGCAAACGTCGAGCAATTGCTCAGAGATGAAAAGTGCCAGCACTGAAAGCTGTTGCTAGCCAGCACCCTTCCTTGGAAGCGCTTTTGTAGGCCTAAGAAGACTGGGGCTCTGGGCTTCTCTAGCCACCTCATCTTCTGCTCATCCTCTCGCGCACTCTAAAGAGAGCTCAGGTGAGAAATTGCAAACGTCGAGCAATTGCTCAGAGATGAAAAGTGCCAGCACTGAAAGCTGTTGCTAGCCAGCACCCTTCCTTGGAAGCGCTTTTGTAGGCCTAAGCACACTGGGGCTCTGGGCTTCTCTAGCCACCTCATCTTCTGCTCATCCTCTCGCGCACTCTAAAGAGAGCTCAGGTGAGAAATTGCAAACGTCGAGCAATTGCTCAGAGATGAAAAGTGCCAGCACTGAAAGCTGTTGCTAGCCAGCACCCTTCCTTGGAAGCGCTTTCACAGGCGCAGTAACACTGGGGCTTTGCGCTTCTCTAGCCACCAAACGTCACAGTCCTTCTCCTTCCGTCTCATAGACACGAGCTGAGAAATTGCAAACGTCGAGCAATTGCTCAGAGATGAAAAGTGCCAGCACTGAAAGCTGTTGCTAGCCAGCACCCTTCCTTGGAAGCGCTTTTGTAGGCCTAAGCACACTGGGGCTCTGGGCTTCTCTAGCCACCTAATCTTCTGCTCATCCTCTCGCGCACTCTAAAGAGAGCTCAGGTGAGAAATTGCAAACGTCGAGCAATTGCTCAGAGATGAAAAGTGCCAGCACTGAAAGCTGTTGCTAGCCAGCACCCTTCCTTGGAAGCGCTTTTGTAGGCCTAAGAACACTGGGGCTCTGGGCTTCTCTAGCCACCTCATCTTCTGCTCATCCTCTCGCGCACTCTAAAGAGAGCTCAGGGGAGAAATTGCAAACGTCCAGCAATTGCTCAGAGATGAAAAGTGCCAGCACTGAAAGCTGTTGCTAGCCAGCACCCTTCCTTGGAAGCGCTTTCACAGGTGCAGCAACACTGGGGCTTTGCGCTTCTCTACCCACCAAACGTCACGGTCCTTCTCTTTCCGTCTCGTAGACACGAGCTGAGAAATTGCAAACGTCGAGCAATTGCTCAGAGATGAAAAGTGCCAGCACTGAAAGCTGTTGCTAGCCAGCACCCTTCCTTGGAAGCGCTTTTGTAGGCCTAAGAACACTGGGGCTCTGGGCTTCTTTAGCCACCTAATCTTCTGCTCATCCTCTCGCGCACTCTGAGGAGAGCTCAGGGGAGAAATTGCAAACGTCCAGCAATTGCTCAGAGATGAAAAGTGCCAGCACTGAAAGCTGTTGCTAGCCAGCACCCTTCCTTGGAAGAGCTTTCACAGGCGCAGTAACACTGGGGCTTTGCGCTTCTCTACCCACCAAACGTCACGGTCACTATCTCTCCGTCTCGTAGACACGAGCTGAGAAATTGCAAACGTCGAGCAATTGCTCAGAGATGAAAAGTGCCAGCACTGAAAGCTGTTGCTAGCCAGCACCCTTCCTTGGAAGCGCTTTTGTAGGCCTAAGAACACTGGGGCTCTGGGCTTCTTTAGCCACCTCATCTTCTGCTCATCCTGTCGCGCACTCTAAAGAGAGCTCAGGTGAGAAATTGCAAACGTCGAGCAATTGCTCAGAGATGAAAAGTGCCAGCACTGAAAGCTGTTGCTAGCCAGCACCCTTCCTTGGAAGCGCTTTTGTAGGCCTAAGAACACTGGGGCTCTGGGCTTCTCTAGCCACCTCATCTTCTGCTCATCCTCTCGCGCACTCTGAAGAGAGCTCAGGTGAGAAATTGCAAACGTCGAGCAATTGCTCAGAGATGAAAAGTGCCAGCACTGAAAGCTGTTGCTAGCCAGCACCCTTCCTTGGAAGCGCTTTCGCAGGCGCAGCAACACTGGGGCTTTGCGCTTCTCTACCTACCAAACGTCACGGTCATTCTCTTTCCGTCTCGTAGACACGAGCTGAGAAATTGCAAACGTCGAGCAATTGCTCAGAGATGAAAAGTGCCAGCACTGAAAGCTGTTGCTAGCCAGCACCCTTCCTTGGAAGTGCTTTTGTAGCCCTTAGAACACTGGGGCTCTGGGCTTCTTTAGCCACCTCATCTTCTGCTCATCCTCTCGCGCACTCTGAAGAGAGCTCAGGGGAGAAATTGCAAACGTCGAGCAATTGCTCAGAGATGAAAAGTGCCAGCACTGAAAGCTGTTGCTAGCCAGCACCCTTCCTTGGAAGCGCTTTCACAGGCGCTGTAACACTGGTGCTCTGCGCTTCTCTACCCACCAAACGTCACGGTCACTATCTCTGCGTCTCGTAGACACGAGCTGAGAAATTGCAAACGTCGAGCAATTGCTCAGAGATGAAAAGTGCCAGCACTGGAAGCTGTTGCTAGCCAGCACCCTTCCTTGGAAGCGCTTTTGTAGGCCTAAGAACACTGGGGCTCTGGGCTTCTCTAGCCACCTAATCTTCTGCTCTTCCTCTCGCGCACTCTAAAGAGAGCTCAGGTGAGAAATTGCAAACGTCGAGCAATTGCTCAGAGATGAAAAGTGCCAGCACTGAAAGCTGTTGCTAGCCAGCACCCTTCCTTGGAAGCGCTTTTGTAGGCCTAAGAAGACTGGGGCTCTGGGCTTCTCTAGCCACCTCATCTTCTGCTCATCCTCTCGCGCACTCTAAAGAGAGCTCAGGTGAGAAATTGCAAATGTCAAGCAATTGCTCAGAGATGAAAAGTGCCAGCACTGAAAGCTGTTGCTAGCCAGCACCCTTCCTTGGAAGCGCTTTTGTAGGCCTAAGAAGACTGGGGCTCTGGGCTTCTCTAGCCACCTAATCTTCTGCTCATCCTCTCGCGCACTCTAAAGAGAGCTCAGGTGAGAAATTGCAAACGTCGAGCAATTGCTCAGAGATGAAAAGTGCCAGCACTGAAAGCTGTTGCTAGCCAGCACCCTTCCTTGGAAGCGCTTTCACAGGCGCAGTAACACTGGGGCTTTGCGCTTCTCTACCCACCAAACGTCACAGTCCTTCTCCTTCCGTCTCATAGACACGAGCTGAGAAATTGCAAACGTCGAGCAATTGCTCAGAGATGAAAAGTGCCAGCACTGAAAGCTGTTGCTAGCCAGCACCCTTCCTTGGAAGCGCTTTCACAGGCGCAGCAACACTGGGGCTTTGCGCTTCTCTACCCACCAAACGTCACGGTCCTTCTCTTTCCGTCTCGTAGACACGAGCTGAGAAATTGCAAACGTCGAGCAATTGCTCAGAGATGAAAAGTGCCAGCACTGAAAGCTGTTGCTAGCCAGCACCCTTCCTTGGAAGCGCTTTTGTAGGCCTAAGAACACTGGGGCTCTGGGCTTCTTTAGCCACCTAATCTTCTGCTCATCCTCTCGCGCACTCTGAGGAGAGCTCAGGGGAGAAATTGCAAACGTCCAGCAATTGCTCCGAGATGAAAAGTGCCAGCACTGAAAGCTGTTGCTAGCCAGCACCCTTCCTTGGAAGCGCTTTCACAGGCGCAGTAACACTGGGGCTTTGCGCTTCTCTACCCACCAAACGTCACGGTCACTATCTCTCCGTCTCGTAGACACGAGCTGAGAAATTGCAAACGTCGAGCAATTGCTCAGAGATGAAAAGTGCCAGCACTGAAAGCTGTTGCTAGCCAGCACCCTTCCTTGGAAGCGCTTTTGTAGGCCTAAGAACACTGGGGCTCTGGGCTTCTTTAGCCACCTCATCTTCTGCTCATCCTGTCGCGCACTCTAAAGAGAGCTCAGGTGAGAAATTGCAAACGTCGAGCAATTGCTCAGAGATGAAAAGTGCCAGCACTGAAAGCTGTTGCTAGCCAGCACCCTTCCTTGGAAGCGCTTTTGTAGGCCTAAGAACACTGGGGCTCTGGGCTTCTCTAGCCACCTCATCTTCTGCTCATCCTCTCGCGCACTCTGAAGAGAGCTCAGGTGAGAAATTGCAAACGTCGAGCAATTGCTCAGAGATGAAAAGTGCCAGCACTGAAAGCTCTTGCTAGCCAGCACCCTTCCTTGGAAGCGCTTTCGCAGGCGCAGCAACACTGGGGCTTTGCGCTTCTCTACCTACCAAACGTCACGGTCATTCTCTTTCCGTCTCGTAGACACGAGCTGAGAAATTGCAAACGTCGAGCAATTGCTCAGAGATGAAAAGTGCCAGCACTGAAAGCTGTTGCTAGCCAGCACCCTTCCTTGGAAGTGCTTTTGTAGCCCTTAGAACACTGGGGCTCTGGGCTTCTTTAGCCACCTCATCTTCTGCTCATCCTCTCGCGCACTCTGAAGAGAGCTCAGGGGAGAAATTGCAAACGTCGAGCAATTGCTCAGAGAAGAAAAGTGCCAGCACTGAAAGCTGTTGCTAGCCAGCACCCTTCCTTGGAAGCGCTTTCACAGGCGCTGTAACACTGGTGCTCTGCGCTTCTCTACCCACCAAACGTCACGGTCACTATCTCTGCGTCTCGTAGACACGAGCTGAGAAATTGCAAACGTCGAGCAATTGCTCAGAGATGAAAAGTGCCAGCACTGGAAGCTGTTGCTAGCCAGCACCCTTCCTTGGAAGCGCTTTTGTAGGCCTAAGAACACTGGGGCTCTGGGCTTCTCTAGCCACCTAATCTTCTGCTCTTCCTCTCGCGCACTCTAAAGAGAGCTCAGGTGAGAAATTGCAAACGTCGAGCAATTGCTCAGAGATGAAAAGTGCCAGCACTGAAAGCTGTTGCTAGCCAGCACCCTTCCTTGGAAGCACTTTCACAGGCGCAGTAACACTGGGGCTTTGCGCTTCTCTAGCCACCAAACGTCACGGTCCTTCTCTTTCCGTCTCGTAGACACGAGCTGAGAAATTGCAAACGTCCAGCAATTGCTCAGAGATGAAAAGTGCCAGCACTGAAAGCTGTTGCTAGCCAGCCCCCTTCCTTGGAAGCGCTTTTGTAGGCCTAAGAACACTGGGGCTCTGGGCTTCTTTAGCCACCTCATCTTCTGCTCATCCTCTCGCGCACTCTAAAGAGAGCTCAGGTGAGAAATTGCAAACGTCCAGCAATTGCTCAGAGATGAAAAGTGCCAGCACTGAAAGCTGTTGCTAGCCAGCACCCTTCCTTGGAAGTGCTTTCACAGGCGCAGTAACACTGGGGCTTTGCGCTTCTCTAGCCACCAAACGTCACGGTCCTTCTCTTTCCGTCTCGTAGACACGAGCTGAGAAATTGCAAACGTCGAGCAATTGCTCAGAGATGAAAAGTGCCAGCACTGAAAGCTGTTGCTAGCCAGCACCCTTCCTTGGAAGCGCTTTTGTAGGCCTAAGAACACTGGGGCTCTGGGCTTCTCTAGCCACCTCATCTTCTGCTCATCCTCTCGCTCACTCTAAAGAGAGCTCAGGTGAGAAATTGCAAACGTCGAGCAATTGCTCAGAGATGAAAAGTGCCAGCACTGAAAGCTGTTGCTAGCCAGCACCCTTCCTTGGAAGCGCTTTTGTAGGCCTAAGAACACTGGGGCTCTGGGCTTCTCTAGCCACCTCATCTTCTGCTCATCCTCTCACGCACTCTAAAGAGAGCTCAGGTGAGAAATTGCAAACGTCGAGCAATTGCTCAGAGATGAAAAGTGCCAGCACTGAAAGCTGTTGCTAGCCAGCACCCTTCCTTGGAAGCGCTTTTGTAGGCCTAAGAACACTGGGGCTCTGGGCTTCTCTAGCCACCTCATCTTCTGCTCATCCTCTCGCGCACTCTAAAGAGAGCTCAGGGGAGAAATTGCAAATGTCAAGCAATTGCTCAGAGATGAAAAGTGCCAGCACTGAAAGCTGTTGCTAGCCAGCACCCTTCCTTGGAAGCGCTTTTGTAGGCCTAAGCACACTGGGGCTCTGGGCTTCTCTAGCCACCTAATCTTCTGCTCATCCTCTCGCGCACTCTAAAGAGAGCTCAGGTGAGAAATTGCAAACGTCGAGCAATTGCTCAGAGATGAAAAGTGCCAGCACTGAAAGCTGTTGCTAGCCAGCACCCTTCCTTGGAAGCGCTTTTGTAGGCCTAAGAACACTGGGGCTCTGGGCTTCTCTAGCCACCTCATCTTCTGCTCATCCTCTCGCGCACTCTAAAGAGAGCTCAGGTGAGAAATTGCAAACGTCGATCAATTGCTCAGAGATGAAAAGTGCCAGCACTGAAAGCTGTTGCTAGCCAGCACCCTTCCTTGGAAGCGCTTTCACAGGCGCAGCAACACTGGGGCTTTGCGCTTCTCTAGCCACCAAACGTCACGGTCCTTCTCTTTCCGTCTCGTAGACACGAGCTGAGAAATTGCAAACGTCGAGCAATTGCTCAGAGATGAAAAGTGCCAGCACTGAAAGCTGTTGCTAGCCAGCACCCTTCCTTGGAAGCGCTTTTGTAGGCCTAAGCACACTGGGGCTCTGGGCTTCTCTAGCCACCTAATCTTCTGCTCATCCTCTCGCGCACTCTGAAGAGAGCTCAGGGGAGAAATTGCAAACGTCGAGCAATTGCTCAGAGATGAAAAGTGCCAGCACTGAAAGCTGTTGCTAGCCAGCACCCTTCCTTGGAAGCGCTTTCACAGGCGCAGTAACACTGGGGCTTTGCGCTTCTCTACCCACCAAACGTCACGGTCACTATCTCTCCGTCTCGTAGACACGAGCTGAGAAATTGCAAACGTCGAGCAATTGCTCAGAGATGAAAAGTGCCAGCACTGGAAGCTGTTGCTAGCCAGCACCCTTCCTTGGAAGCGCTTTTGTAGGCCTAAGAACACTGGGGCTCTGGGCTTCTTTAGCCACCTCATCTTCTGCTCATCCTCTCGCGCACTCTAAAGAGAGCTCAGGTGAGAAATTGCAAACGTCGAGCAATTGCTCAGAGATGAAAAGTGCCAGCACTGAAAGCTGTTGCTAGCCAGCACCCTTCCTTGGAAGCGCTTTTGTAGGCCTAAGAACACTGGGGCTCTGGGCTTCTCTAGCCACCTCATCTTCTGCTCATCCTCTCGCGCACTCTGAAGAGAGCTCAGGTGAGAAATTGCAAACGTCGAGCAATTGCTCAGAGATGAAAAGTGCCAGCACTGAAAGCTCTTGCTAGCCAGCACCCTTCCTTGGAAGCGCTTTCGCAGGCGCAGCAACACTGGGGCTTTGCGCTTCTCTACCTACCAAACGTCACGGTCATTCTCTTTCCGTCTCGTAGACACGAGCTGAGAAATTGCAAACGTCGAGCAATTGCTCAGAGATGAAAAGTGCCAGCACTGAAAGCTGTTGCTAGCCAGCACCCTTCCTTGGAAGTGCTTTTGTAGCCCTTAGAACACTGGGGCTCTGGGCTTCTTTAGCCACCTCATCTTCTGCTCATCCTCTCGCGCACTCTGAAGAGAGCTCAGGGGAGAAATTGCAAACGTCGAGCAATTGCTCAGAGAAGAAAAGTGCCAGCACTGAAAGCTGTTGCTAGCCAGCACCCTTCCTTGGAAGCGCTTTCACAGGCGCTGTAACACTGGTGCTCTGCGCTTCTCTACCCACCAAACGTCACGGTCACTATCTCTGCGTCTCGTAGACACGAGCTGAGAAATTGCAAACGTCGAGCAATTGCTCAGAGATGAAAAGTGCCAGCACTGGAAGCTGTTGCTAGCCAGCACCCTTCCTTGGAAGCGCTTTTGTAGGCCTAAGAACACTGGGGCTCTGGGCTTCTCTAGCCACCTAATCTTCTGCTCTTCCTCTCGCGCACTCTAAAGAGAGCTCAGGTGAGAAATTGCAAACGTCGAGCAATTGCTCAGAGATGAAAAGTGCCAGCACTGAAAGCTGTTGCTAGCCAGCACCCTTCCTTGGAAGCACTTTCACAGGCGCAGTAACACTGGGGCTTTGCGCTTCTCTAGCCACCAAACGTCACGGTCCTTCTCTTTCCGTCTCGTAGACACGAGCTGAGAAATTGCAAACGTCGAGCAATTGCTCAGAGATGAAAAGTGCCAGCACTGAAAGCTGTTGCTAGCCAGCCCCCTTCCTTGGAAGCGCTTTTGTAGGCCTAAGAACACTGGGGCTCTGGGCTTCTTTAGCCACCTCATCTTCTGCTCATCCTCTCGCGCACTCTAAAGAGAGCTCAGGTGAGAAATTGCAAACGTCCAGCAATTGCTCAGAGATGAAAAGTGCCAGCACTGAAAGCTGTTGCTAGCCAGCACCCTTCCTTGGAAGTGCTTTCACAGGCGCAGTAACACTGGGGCTTTGCGCTTCTCTAGCCACCAAACGTCACGGTCCTTCTCTTTCCGTCTCGTAGACACGAGCTGAGAAATTGCAAACGTCGAGCAATTGCTCAGAGATGAAAAGTGCCAGCACTGAAAGCTGTTGCTAGCCAGCACCCTTCCTTGGAAGCGCTTTTGTAGGCCTAAGAACACTGGGGCTCTGGGCTTCTCTAGCCACCTCATCTTCTGCTCATCCTCTCGCGCACTCTAAAGAGAGCTCAGGGGAGAAATTGCAAACGTCAAGCAATTGCTCAGAGATGAAAAGTGCCAGCACTGAAAGCTGTTGCTAGCCAGCACCCTTCCTTGGAAGCGCTTTTGTAGGCCTAAGCACACTGGGGCTCTGGGCTTCTCTAGCCACCTCATCTTCTGCTCATCCTCTCGCGCACTCTAAAGAGAGCTCAGGTGAGAAATTGCAAACGTCGAGCAATTGCTCAGAGATGAAAAGTGCCAGCACTGAAAGCTGTTGCTAGCCAGCACCCTTCCTTGGAAGCGCTTTTGTAGGCCTAAGAAGACTGGGGCTCTGGGCTTCTTTAGCCACCTCATCTTCTGCTCATCCTCTCGCGCACTCTAAAGAGAGCTCAGGTGAGAAATTGCAAACGTCGATCAATTGCTCAGAGATGAAAAGTGCCAGCACTGAAAGCTGTTGCTAGCCAGCACCCTTCCTTGGAAGCGCTTTCACAGGCGCAGCAACACTGGGGCTTTGCGCTTCTCTAGCCACCAAACGTCACGGTCCTTCTCTTTCCGTCTCGTAGACACGAGCTGAGAAATTGCAAACGTCGAGCAATTGCTCAGAGATGAAAAGTGCCAGCACTGAAAGCTGTTGCTAGCCAGCACCCTTCCTTGGAAGCGCTTTTGTAGGCCTAAGCACACTGGGGCTCTGGGCTTCTCTAGCCACCTAATCTTCTGCTCATCCTCTCGCGCACTCTGAAGAGAGCTCAGGGGAGAAATTGCAAACGTCGAGCAATTGCTCAGAGATGAAAAGTGCCAGCACTGAAAGCTGTTGCTAGCCAGCACCCTTCCTTGGAAGCGCTTTCACAGGCGCAGTAACACTGGGGCTTTGCGCTTCTCTACCCACCAAACGTCACGGTCACTATCTCTCCGTCTCGTAGACACGAGCTGAGAAATTGCAAACGTCGAGCAATTGCTCAGAGATGAAAAGTGCCAGCACTGAAAGCTGTTGCTAGCCATCCCCCTTCCTTGGAAGCGCTTTTGTAGGCCTAAGAACACTGGGGCTCTGGGCTTCTCTAGCCACCTCATCTTCTGCTCATCCTCTCGCGCACTCTAAAGAGAGCTCAGGTGAGAAATTGCAAACGTCGAGCAATTGCTCAGAGATGAAAAGTGCCAGCACTGAAAGCTGTTGCTAGCCAGCACCCTTCCTTGGAAGCGCTTTTGTAGGCCTAAGAAGACTGGGGCTCTGGGCTTCTTTAGCCACCTCATCTTCTGCTCATCCTGTCGCGCACTCTAAAGAGAGCTCAGGTGAGAAATTGCAAACGTCGAGCAATTGCTCAGAGATGAAAAGTGCCAGCACTGAAAGCTGTTGCTAGCCAGCACCCTTCCTTGGAAGCGCTTTTGTAGGCCTAAGAACACTGGGGCTCTGGGCTTCTCTAGCCACCTCATCTTCTGCTCATCCTCTCGCGCACTCTGAAGAGAGCTCAGGTGAGAAATTGCAAACGTCGAGCAATTGCTCAGAGATGAAAAGTGCCAGCACTGAAAGCTGTTGCTAGCCAGCACCCTTCCTTGGAAGCGCTTTCGCAGGCGCAGCAACACTGGGGCTTTGCGCTTCTCTACCTACCAAACGTCACGGTCCTTCTCTTTCCGTCTCGTAGACACGAGCTGAGAAATTGCAAACGTCGATCAATTGCTCAGAGATGAAAAGTGCCAGCACTGAAAGCTGTTGCTAGCCAGCACCCTTCCTTGGAAGTGCTTTTGTAGCCCTTAGAACACTGGGGCTCTGGGCTTCTTTAGCCACCTCATCTTCTGCTCATCCTCTCGCGCACTCTGAAGAGAGCTCAGGGGAGAAATTGCAAACGTCGAGCAATTGCTCAGAGAAGAAAAGTGCCAGCACTGAAAGCTGTTGCTAGCCAGCACCCTTCCTTGGAAGCGCTTTCACAGGCGCTGTAACACTGGTGCTCTGCGCTTCTCTACCCACCAAACGTCACGGTCACTATCTCTGCGTCTCGTAGACACGAGCTGAGAAATTGCAAACGTCGAGCAATTGCTCAGAGATGAAAAGTGCCAGCACTGGAAGCTGTTGCTAGCCAGCACCCTTCCTTGGAAGCGCTTTTGTAGGCCTAAGAACACTGGGGCTCTGGGCTTCTCTAGCCACCTAATCTTCTGCTCTTCCTCTCGCGCACTCTAAAGAGAGCTCAGGTGAGAAATTGCAAACGTCGAGCAATTGCTCAGAGATGAAAAGTGCCAGCACTGAAAGCTGTTGCTAGCCAGCACCCTTCCTTGGAAGCACTTTCACAGGCGCAGTAACACTGGGGCTTTGCGCTTCTGTAGCCACCAAACGTCACGGTCCTTCTCTTTCCGTCTCGTAGACACGAGCTGAGAAATTGCAAACGTCGAGCAATTGCTCAGAGATGAAAAGTGCCAGCACTGAAAGCTGTTGCTAGCCAGCCCCCTTCCTTGGAAGCGCTTTTGTAGGCCTAAGAACACTGGGGCTCTGGGCTTCTTTAGCCACCTCATCTTCTGCTCATCCTCTCGCGCACTCTAAAGAGAGCTCAGGTGAGAAATTGCAAACGTCCAGCAATTGCTCAGAGATGAAAAGTGCCAGCACTGAAAGCTGTTGCTAGCCAGCACCCTTCCTTGGAAGTGCTTTCACAGGCGCAGTAACACTGGGGCTTTGCGCTTCTCTAGCCACCAAACGTCACGGTCCTTCTCTTTCCGTCTCGTAGACACGAGCTGAGAAATTGCAAACGTCGAGCAATTGCTCAGAGATGAAAAGTGCCAGCACTGAAAGCTGTTGCTAGCCAGCACCCTTCCTTGGAAGCGCTTTTGTAGGCCTAAGAACACTGGGGCTCTGGGCTTCTCTAGCCACCTCATCTTCTGCTCATCCTCTCGCTCACTCTAAAGAGAGCTCAGGTGAGAAATTGCAAATGTCGAGCAATTGCTCAGAGATGAAAAGTGCCAGCACTGAAAGCTGTTGCTAGCCAGCACCCTTCCTTGGAAGCGCTTTTGTAGGCCTAAGAACACTGGGGCTCTGGGCTTCTCTAGCCACCTCATCTTCTGCTCATCCTCTCACGCACTCTAAAGAGAGCTCAGGTGAGAAATTGCAAACGTCGAGCAATTGCTCAGAGATGAAAAGTGCCAGCACTGAAAGCTGTTGCTAGCCAGCACCCTTCCTTGGAAGCGCTTTTGTAGGCCTAAGAAGACTGGGGCTCTGGGCTTCTCTAGCCACCTCATCTTCTGCTCATCCTCTCGCGCACTCTAAAGAGAGCTCAGGGGAGAAATTGCAAATGTCAAGCAATTGCTCAGAGATGAAAAGTGCCAGCACTGAAAGCTGTTGCTAGCCAGCACCCTTCCTTGGAAGCGCTTTTGTAGGCCTAAGCACACTGGGGCTCTGGGCTTCTCTAGCCACCTAATCTTCTGCTCATCCTCTCGCGCACTCTAAAGAGAGCTCAGGTGAGAAATTGCAAACGTCGAGCAATTGCTCAGAGATGAAAAGTGCCAGCACTGAAAGCTGTTGCTAGCCAGCACCCTTCCTTGGAAGCGCTTTTGTAGGCCTAAGAACACTGGGGCTCTGGGCTTCTTTAGCCACCTCATCTTCTGCTCATCCTCTCGCGCACTCTAAAGAGAGCTCAGGTGAGAAATTGCAAACGTCGATCAATTGCTCAGAGATGAAAAGTGCCAGCACTGAAAGCTGTTGCTAGCCAGCACCCTTCCTTGGAAGCGCTTTCACAGGCGCAGCAACACTGGGGCTTTGCGCTTCTCTAGCCACCAAACGTCACGGTCCTTCTCTTTCCGTCTCGTAGACACGAGCTGAGAAATTGCAAACGTCGAGCAATTGCTCAGAGATGAAAAGTGCCAGCACTGAAAGCTGTTGCTAGCCAGCACCCTTCCTTGGAAGCGCTTTTGTAGGCCTAAGCACACTGGGGCTCTGGGCTTCTCTAGCCACCTAATCTTCTGCTCATCCTCTCGCGCACTCTGAAGAGAGCTCAGGGGAGAAATTGCAAACGTCGAGCAATTGCTCAGAGATGAAAAGTGCCAGCACTGAAAGCTGTTGCTAGCCAGCACCCTTCCTTGGAAGCGCTTTCACAGGCGCAGTAACACTGGGGCTTTGCGCTTCTCTACCCACCAAACGTCACGGTCACTATCTCTCCGTCTCGTAGACACGAGCTGAGAAATTGCAAACGTCGAGCAATTGCTCAGAGATGAAAAGTGCCAGCACTGAAAGCTGTTGCTAGCCAGCCCCCTTCCTTGGAAGCGCTTTTGTAGGCCTAAGAACACTGGGGCTCTGGGCTTCTCTAGCCACCTCATCTTCTGCTCATCCTCTCGCGCACTCTAAAGAGAGCTCAGGTGAGAAATTGCAAACGTCGAGCAATTGCTCAGAGATGAAAAGTGCCAGCACTGAAAGCTGTTGCTAGCCAGCACCCTTCCTTGGAAGCGCTTTTGTAGGCCTAAGAAGACTGGGGCTCTGGGCTTCTTTAGCCACCTCATCTTCTGCTCATCCTCTCGCGCACTCTAAAGAGAGCTCAGGTGAGAAATTGCAAACGTCGAGCAATTGCTCAGAGATGAAAAGTGCCAGCACTGAAAGCTGTTGCTAGCCAGCACCCTTCCTTGGAAGCGCTTTTGTAGGCCTAAGAACACTGGGGCTCTGGGCTTCTCTAGCCACCTCATCTTCTGCTCATCTTCTCGCGCACTCTGAAGAGAGCTCAGGTGAGAAATTGCAAACGTCGAGCAATTGCTCAGAGATGAAAAGTGCCAGCACTGAAAGCTCTTGCTAGCCAGCACCCTTCCTTGGAAGCGCTTTCGCAGGCGCAGCAACACTGGGGCTTTGCGCTTCTCTAGCCACCAAACGTCACGGTCATTCTCTTTCCGTCTCGTAGACACGAGCTGAGAAATTGCAAACGTCGAGCAATTGCTCAGAGATGAAAAGTGCCAGCACTGAAAGCTGTTGCTAGCCAGCACCCTTCCTTGGAAGTGCTTTTGTAGGCCTAAGAACACTGGGGCTCTGGGCTTCTTTAGCCACCTCATCTTCTGCTCATCCTCTCGCGCACTCTGAAGAGAGCTCAGGGGAGAAATTGCAAACGTCGAGCAATTGCTCAGAGATGAAAAGTGCCAGCACTGAAAGCTGTTGCTAGCCAGCACCCTTCCTTGGAAGCGCTTTCACAGGCGCTGTAACACTGGTGCTCTGCGCTTCTCTACCCACCAAACGTCACGGTCCTTCTCTTTCCGTCTCGTAGACACGAGCTGAGAAATTGCAAACGTCGAGCAATTGCTCAGAGATGAAAAGTGCCAGCACTGGAAGCTGTTGCTAGCCAGCACCCTTCCTTGGAAGCGCTTTTGTAGGCCTAAGAACACTGGGGCTCTGGGCTTCTCTAGCCACCTCATCTTCTGCTCTTCCTCTCGCGCACTCTAAAGAGAGCTCAGGTGAGAAATTGCAAACGTTGAGCAATTGCTCAGAGATGAAAAGTGCCAGCACTGAAAGCTCTTGCTAGCCAGCACCCTTCCTTGGAAGCGCTTTCACAGGCGCAGTAACACTGGGGCTTTGCGCTTCTCTACCCACCAAACGTCACGCTCCTTCTCTTTCCGTCTCGTAGACACGAGCTGAGAAATTGCAAACGTCGAGCAATTGCTCAGAGATGAAAAGTGCCAGCACTGAAAGCTGTTGCTAGCCAGCACCCTTCCTTGGAAGCGCTTTTGTAGGCCTAAGAACACTGGGGCTCTGGGCTTCTCTAGCCACCTCATCTTCTGCTCATCCTCTCGCGCACTCTAAAGAGAGCTCAGGTGAGAAATTGCAAACGTCCAGCAATTGCTCAGAGATGAAAAGTGCCAGCACTGAAAGCTCTTGCTAGCCAGCACCCTTCCTTGGAAGCGCTTTTGTAGGCCTAAGAACACTGGGGCTCTGGGCTTCTCTAGCCACCTCATCTTCTGCTCATCCTCGCGCGCACTCTAAAGAGAGCTCAGGTGAGAAATTGCAAACGTCCAGCAATTGCTCAGAGATGAAAAGTGCCAGCACTGAAAGCTGTTGCTAGCCAGCACCCTTCCTTGGAAGCGCTTTCACAGGCGCAGTAACACTGGGGCTTTGCGCTTCTCTACCCACCAAACGTAACGGTCCTTCTCTTTCCGTCTCGTAGACACGAGCTGAGAAATTGCAAACGTCGAGCAATTGCTCAGAGATGAAAAGTGCCAGCACTGAAAGCTGTTGCTAGCCAGCACCCTTCCTTGGAAGCGCTTTTGTAGGCCCAAGCACACTGGGGCTCTGGGCTTCTCTAGCCACCTCATCTTCTGCTCATCCTCTCGCGCACTCTAAAGAGAGCTCAGGTGAGAAATTGCAAACGTCGAGCAATTGCTCAGAGATGAAAAGTGCCAGCACTGAAAGCTGTTGCTAGCCAGCACCCTTCCTTGGAAGCGCTTTTGTAGGCCTAAGAACACTGGGGCTCTGGGCTTCTTTAGCCATCTCATCTTCTGCTCATCCTCTCGCGCACTCTAAAGAGAGCTCAGGTGAGAAATTGCAAACGTCGAGCAATTGCTCAGAGATGAAAAGTGCCAGCACTGAAAGCTCTTGCTAGCCAGCACCCTTCCTTGGAAGTGCTTTCACAGGCGCAGTAACACTGGGGCTTTGCGCTTCTCTAGCCACCAAACGTCACGGTCCTTCTCTTTCCGTCTCGTAGACACGAGCTGAGAAATTGCAAACGTCGAGCAATTGCTCAGAGATGAAAAGTGCCAGCACTGAAAGCTGTTGCTAGGCCAGCACCCTTCCTTGGAAGCGCTTTTGGAGGCCTAAGAACACTGGGGCTCTGGGCTTCTCTAGCCACCTCATCTTCTGCTCATCCTCTCGCTCACTCTAAAGAGAGCTCAGGTGAGAAATTGCAAACGTCGAGCAATTGCTCAGAGATGAAAAGTGCCAGCACTGAAAGCTGTTACTAGCCAGCACCCTTCCTTGGAAGCGCTTTTGTAGGCCTAAGAACACTGGGGCTCTGGGCTTCTTTAGCCACCTCATCTTCTGCTCATCCTCTCGCGCACTCTAAAGAGAGCTCAGGTGAGAAATTGCAAACGTCGAGCAATTGCTCAGAGATGAAAAGTGCCAGCACTGAAAGCTGTTGCTAGCCAGCACCCTTCCTTGGAAGCGCTTTTGTAGGCCTAAGAACACTGGGGCTCTGGGCTTCTCTAGCCACCTCATCTTCTGCTCATCCTCTCGTGCACTCTAAAGAGAGCTCAAGTGAGAAATTGCAAACGTCGAGCAATTGCTCAGAGATGAAAAGTGCCAGCACTGAAAGCTGTTGCTAGCCAGCACCCTTCCTTGGAAGCGCTTTTGTAGGCCTAAGAACACTGGGGCTCTGGGCTTCTCTAGCCACCTCATCTTCTGCTCATCCTCTCGCGCACTCTAAAGAGAGCTCAGGTGAGAAATTGCAAACGTCCAGCAATTGCTCAGAGAAGAAAAGTGCCAGCACTGAAAGCTGTTGCTAGCCAGCACCCTTCCTTGGAAGCGCTTTCACAGGCGCAGCAACACTGGGGCTTTGCGCTTCTCTAGCCACCAAACGTCATAGTCCTTCTCTTTCCGTCTCATAGACACGAGCTGAGAAATTGCAAACGTCGAGCAATTGCTCAGAGATGAAAAGTGCCAGCACTGAAAGCTGTTGCTAGCCAGCCTCCTTCCTTGGAAGCGCTTTTGTAGGCCTAAGCACACTGGGGCTCTGGGCTTCTCTAGCCACCTAATCTTCTGCTCATCCTCTCGCGCACTCTAAAGAGAGCTCAGGTGAGAAATTGCAAACGTCGAGCAATTGCTCAGAGATGAAAAGTGCCAGCACTGAAAGCTGTTGCTAGCCAGCACCCTTCCTTGGAAGCGCTTTTGTAGGCCTAAGCACACTGGGGCTCTGGGCTTCTCTAGCCACCTCATCTTCTGCTCATCCTCTCGTGCACTCTAAAGAGAGCTCAGGGGAGAAATTGCAAACGTCGAGCAATTGCTCAGAGATGAAAAGTGCCAGCACTGAAAGCTGTTGCTAGCCAGCACCCTTCCTTGGAAGCGCTTTCACAGGCGCAGCAACACTGGGGCTTTGCGCTTCTCTAGCCACCATACGTCACGGTCCTTCTCTTTCCGTCTCGTAGACACGAGCTGAGAAATTGCAAACGTCGAGCAATTGCTCAGAGATGAAAAGTGCCAGCACTGAAAGCTGTTGCTAGCCAGCACCCTTCCTTGGAAGCGCTTTTGTAGGCCTAAGAACAGTGGGGCTCTGGGCTTCTCTAGCCACCTCATCTTCTGCTCATCCTCTCGCGCACTCTGAAGAGAGCTCAGGGGAGAAATTGCAAACGTCCAGCAATTGCTCAGAGATGAAAAGTGCCAGCACTGAAAGCTGTTGCTAGCCAGCACCCTTCCTTGGAAGCGCTTTCACAGGCGCAGTAACACTGGGGCTTTGCGCTTCTCTAGCCACCAAACATCACGGTCACTATCTCTCCGTCTCGTAGACACGAGCTGAGAAATTGCAAACGTCGAGCAATTGCTCAGAGATGAAAAGTGCCAGCACTGAAAGCTGTTGCTAGCCAGCCCCCTTCCTTGGAAGCGCTTTTGTAGGCCTAAGAACACTGGGGCTCTGGGCTTCTCTAGCCACCTCATCTTCTGCTCATCCTCTCGCGCACTCTAAAGAGAGCTCAGGGGAGAAATTGCAAACGTCGAGCAATTGCTCAGAGATGAAAAGTGCCAGCACTGAAAGCTGTTGCTAGCCAGCACCCTTCCTTGGAAGTGCTTTCACAGGCGCAGTAACACTGGGGCTTTGCGCTTCTCTAGCCACCAAACTTCACGGTCATTCTCTTTCCGTCTCGTAGACACGAGCTGAGAAATTGCAAACGTCGAGCAATTGCTCAGAGATGAAAAGTGCCAGCACTGAAAGCTGTTGCTAGCCAGCACCCTTCCTTGGAAGCGCTTTTGTAGGCCTAAGAACACTGGGGCTCTGGGCTTCTCTAGCCACCTCATCTTCTGCTCATCCTCTCGCGCACTCTAAAGAGAGCTCAGGTGAGAAATTGCAAACGTCGAGCAATTGCTCAGAGATGAAAAGTGCCAGCACTGAAAGCTCTTGCTAGCCAGCCCCCTTCCTTGGAAGCGCTTTTGTAGGCCTAAGAACACTGGGGCTCTGGGCTTCTCTAGCCACCTCATCTTCTGCTCATCCTCTCGCGCACTCTAAAGAGAGCTCAGGTGAGAAATTGCAAACGTCGAGCAATTGCTCAGAGATGAAAAGTGCCAGCACTGAAAGCTGTTGCTAGCCAGCAGCCTTCCTTGGAAGCGCTTTTGTAGGCCTAAGAACACTGGGGCTCTGGGCTTCTCTAGCCACCTAATCTTCTGCTCATCCTCTCGCGCACTCTAAAGAGAGCTCAGGTGAGAAATTGCAAATGTCGAGCAATTGCTCAGAGATGAAAAGTGCCAGCACTGAAAGCTGTTGCTAGCCAGCACCCTTCCTTGGAAGCGCTTTTGTAGGCCTAAGAACACTGGGGCTCTGGGCTTCTCTAGCCACCTCATCTTCTGCTCATCCTCTCGCGCACTCTAAAGAGAGCTCAGGTGAGAAATTGCAAACGTCGAGCAATTGCTCAGAGATGAAAAGTGCCAGCACTGAAAGCTGTTGCTAGCCAGCACCCTTCCTTGGAAGCGCTTTCACAGGCGCAGCAACACTGGGGCTTTGCGCTTCTCTAGCCACCATACGTCACGGTCCTTCTCTTTCCGTCTCGTAGACACGAGCTGAGAAATTGCAAACGTCGATCAATTGCTCAGAGATGAAAAGTGCCAGCACTGAAAGCTGTTGCTAGCCAGCACCCTTCCTTGGAAGCGCTTTTGTAGGCCTAAGAACACTGGGGCTCTGGGCTTCTTTAGCCACCTCATCTTCTGCTCATCCTCTCGCGCACTCTAAAGAGAGCTCAGGGGAGAAATTGCAAACGTCCAGCAATTGCTCAGAGATGAAAAGTGCCAGCACTGAAAGCTGTTGCTAGCCAGCACCCTTCCTTGGAAGCGCTTTCACAGGCGCAGCAACACTGGGGCTTTGCGCTTCTCTAGCCACCAAACGTCACGGTCACTATCTCTCCGTCTCGTAGACACGAGCTGAGAAATTGCAAACGTCGAGCAATTGCTCAGAGATGAAAAGTGCCAGCACTGAAAGCTGTTGCTAGCCAGCACCCTTCCTTGGAAGCGCTTTTGTAGGCCTAAGAACACTGGGGCTCTGGGCTTCTCTAGCCACCTCATCTTCTGCTCATCCTCTCGCGCACTCTAAAGAGAGCTCAGGGGAGAAATTGCAAACGTCCAGCAATTGCTCAGAGATGAAAAGTGCCAGCACTGAAAGCTGTTGCTAGCCAGCACCCTTCCTTGGAAGTGCTTTCACAGGCGCAGTAACACTGGGGCTTTGCGCTTCTCTAGCCACCAAACTTCACGGTCATTCTCTTTCCGTCTCGTAGACACGAGCTGAGAAATTGCAAACGTCGAGCAATTGCTCAGAGATGAAAAGTGCCAGCACTGAAAGCTGTTGCTAGCCAGCACCCTTCCTTGGAAGCGCTTTTGTAGGCCTAAGAACACTGGGGCTCTGGGCTTCTCTAGCCACCTCATCTTCTGCTCATCCTCTCGCGCACTCTAAAGAGAGCTCAGGTGAGAAATTGCAAACGTCGAGCAATTGCTCAGAGAAGAAAAGTGCCAGCACTGAAAGCTCTTGCTAGCCAGCACCCTTCCTTGGAAGCGCTTTTGTAGGCCTAAGAACACTGGGGCTCTGGGCTTCTCTAGCCACCTCATCTTCTGCTCATCCTCTCGCGCACTCTAAAGAGAGCTCAGGTGAGAAATTGCAAAAGTCCAGCAATTGCTCAGAGATGAAAAGTGCCAGCACTGAAAGCTGTTGCTAGCCAGCACCCTTCCTTGGAAGCGCTTTTGTAGGCCTAAGAACACTGGGGCTCTGGGCTTCTTTAGCCACCTCATCTTCTGCTCATCCTCTCGCGCACTCTAAAGAGAGCTCAGGGGAGAAATTGCAAACGTCGAGCAATTGCTCAGAGATGAAAAGTGCCAGCACTGAAAGCTCTTGCTAGCCAGCACCCTTCCTTGGAAGTGCTTTCACAGGCGCAGTAACACTGGGGCTTTGCGCTTCTCTAGCCACCAAACGTCACGGTCCTTCTCTTTCCGTCTCGTAGACACGAGCTGAGAAATTGCAAACGTCGATCAATTGCTCAGAGATGAAAAGTGCCAGCACTGAAAGCTGTTGCTAGCCAGCACCCTTCCTTGGAAGCGCTTTTGTAGGCCTAAGAACACTGGGGCTCTGGGCTTCTCTAGCCACCTCATCTTCTGCTCATCCTCTCGCTCACTCTAAAGAGAGCTCAGGTGAGAAATTGCAAACGTCGATCAATTGCTCAGAGATGAAAAGTGCCAGCACTGAAAGCTGTTGCTAGCCAGCACCCTTCCTTGGAAGCGCTTTTGTAGGCCTAAGAACACTGGGGCTCTGGGCTTCTTTAGCCACCTCATCTTCTGCTCATCCTCTCACGCACTCTAAAGAGAGCTCAGGTGAGAAATTGCAAACGTCGAGCAATTGCTCAGAGATGAAAAGTGCCAGCACTGAAAGCTGTTGCTAGCCAGCACCCTTCCTTGGAAGCGCTTTTGTAGGCCTAAGAAGACTGGGGCTCTGGGCTTCTCTAGCCACCTCATCTTCTGCTCATCCTCTCGCGCACTCTAAAGAGAGCTCAGGGGAGAAATTGCAAACGTCGAGCAATTGCTCAGAGATGAAAAGTGCCAGCACTGAAAGCTGTTGCTAGCCAGCACCCTTCCTTGGAAGCGCTTTCTCAGGCGCAGTAACACTGGGGCTTTGCGCTTCTCTAGCCACCAAACGTCACAGTCCTTCTCCTTCCGTCTCATAGACACGAGCTGAGAAATTGCAAACGTCGAGCAATTGCTCAGAGATGAAAAGTGCCAGCACTGAAAGCTGTTGCTAGCCAGCCTCCTTCCTTGGAAGCGCTTTTGTAGGCCTAAGCACACTGGGGCTCTGGGCTTCTCTAGCCACCTAATCTTCTGCTCATCCTCTCGCGCACTCTAAAGAGAGCTCAGGTGAGAAATTGCAAACGTCGAGCAATTGCTCAGAGATGAAAAGTGCCAGCACTGAAAGCTGTTGCTAGCCAGCCCCCTTCCTTGGAAGCGCTTTTGTAGGCCTAAGAACACTGGGGCTCTGGGCTTCTCTAGCCACCTCATCTTCTGCTCATCCTCTCGCGCACTCTAAAGAGAGCTCAGGTGAGAAATTGCAAACGTCGAGCAATTGCTCAGAGATGAAAAGTGCCAGCACTGAAAGCTGTTGCTAGCCAGCACCCTTCCTTGGAAGCGCTTTCACAGGCGCAGCAACACTGGGGCTTTGCGCTTCTCTAGCCACCAAACGTCACGGTCCTTCTCTTTCCGTCTCGTAGACACGAGCTGAGAAATTGCAAACGTCGAGCAATTGCTCAGAGATGAAAAGTGCCAGCACTGAAAGCTGTTGCTAGCCAGCACCCTTCCTTGGAAACGCTTTTGTAGGCCTAAGCACACTGGGGCTCTGGGCTTCTCTAGCCACCTAATCTTCTGCTCATCCTCTCGCGCACTCTGAAGAGAGCTCAGGGGAGAAATTGCAAACGTCGAGCAATTGCTCAGAGATGAAAAGTGCCAGCACTGAAAGCTGTTGCTAGCCAGCACCCTTCCTTGGAAGCGCTTTCACAGGCGCAGTAACACTGGGGCTTTGCGCTTCTCTACCCACCAAACGTCACGGTCACTATCTCTCGGTCTCGTAGACACGAGCTGAGAAATTGCAAACGTCGAGCAATTGCTCAGAGATGAAAAGTGCCAGCACTGAAAGCTGTTGCTAGCCAGCCTCCTTCCTTGGAAGCGCTTTTGTAGGCCTAAGAACACTGGGGCTCTGGGCTTCTTTAGCCACCTCATCTTCTGCTCATCCTCTCGCGCACTCTAAAGAGAGCTCAGGTGAGAAATTGCAAACGTCGAGCAATTGCTCAGAGATGAAAAGTGCCAGCACTGAAAGCTGTTGCTAGCCAGCACCCTTCCTTGGAAGCGCTTTTGTAGGCCTAAGAACACTGGGGCTCTGGGCTTCTCTAGCCACCTCATCTTCTGCTCATCCTCTCGCGCACTCTGAAGAGAGCTCAGGTGAGAAATTGCAAACGTCGAGCAATTGCTCAGAGATGAAAAGTGCCAGCACTGAAAGCTCTTGCTAGCCAGCACCCTTCCTTGGAAGCGCTTTCGCAGGCGCAGCAACACTGGGGCTTTGCGCTTCTCTAGCCACCAAACTTCACGGTCATTCTCTTTCCGTCTCGTAGACACGAGCTGAGAAATTGCAAACGTCGAGCAATTGCTCAGAGATGAAAAGTGCCAGCACTGAAAGCTGTTGCTAGCCAGCACCCTTCCTTGGAAGCGCTTTCACAGGCGCAGTAACACTGGGGCTTTGCGCTTCTCTACCCACCAAACGTCACGGTCACTATATCTCCGTCTCGTAGACACGAGCTGAGAAATTGCAAACGTCGAGCAATTGCTCAGAGATGAAAAGTGCCAGCACTGAAAGCTGTTGCTAGCCAGCCCCCTTCCTTGGAAGCGCTTTTGTAGGCCTAAGAACACTGGGGCTCTGGGCTTCTCTAGCCACCTCATCTTCTGCTCATCCTCTCGCGCACTCTAAAGAGAGCTCAGGGGAGAAATTGCAAACGTCGAGCAATTGCTCAGAGATGAAAAGTGCCAGCACTGAAAGCTGTTGCTAGCCAGCACCCTTCCTTGGAAGCGCTTTTGTAGGCCTAAGAAGACTGGGGCTCTGGGCTTCTTTAGCCACCTCATCTTCTGCTCGTCCTCTCGCGCACTCTAAAGAGAGCTCAGGTGAGAAATTGCAAACGTCGAGCAATTGCTCAGAGATGAAAAGTGCCAGCACTGAAAGCTGTTGCTAGCCAGCACCCTTCCTTGGAAGCGCTTTTGTAGGCCTAAGAACACTGGGGCTCTGGGCTTCTCTAGCCACCTCATCTTCTGCTCATCCTCTCGCGCACTCTGAAGAGAGCTCAGGTGAGAAATTGCAAACGTCGAGCAATTGCTCAGAGATGAAAAGTGCCAGCACTGAAAGCTCTTGCTAGCCAGCACCCTTCCTTAGAAGCGCTTTCACAGGCGCAGCAACACTGGGGCTTTGCGCTTCTCTAGCCACCAAACGTCACGGTCCTTCTCTTTCCGTCTCGTAGACACGAGCTGAGAAATTGCAAACGTCGAGCAATTGCTCAGAGATGAAAAGTGCCAGCACTGAAAGCTGTTGCTAGCCAGCACCCTTCCTTGGAAGTGCTTTTGTAGCCCTTAGAACACTGGGGCTCTGGGCTTCTTTAGCCACCTCATCTTCTGCTCATCCTCTCGCGCACTCTAAAGAGAGCTCAGGTGAGAAATTGCAAACGTCGAGCAATTGCTCAGAGATGAAAAGTGCCAGCACTGAAAGCTGTTGCTAGCCAGCACCCTTCCTTGGAAGCGCTTTCACAGGCGCTGTAACACTGGTGCTCTGCGCTTCTCTACCCACCAAACGTCACGGTCACTATCTCTCCGTCTCGTAGACACGAGCTGAGAAATTGCAAACGTCGAGCAATTGCTCAGAGATGAAAAGTGCCAGCACTGGAAGCTGTTGCTAGCCAGCACCCTTCCTTGGAAGCGCTTTTGTAGGCCTAAGAACACTGGGGCTCTGGGCTTCTCTAGCCACCTAATCTTCTGCTCTTCCTCTCGCACACTCTAAAGAGAGCTCAGGTGAGAAATTGCAAACGTCGAGCAATTGCTCAGAGATGAAAAGTGCCAGCACTGAAAGCTGTTGCTAGCCAGCACCCTTCCTTGGAAGCGCTTTCACAGGCGCAGTAACACTGGGGCTTTGCGCTTCTCTAGCCACCAAACGTCACGGTCCTTCTCTTTCCGTCTCGTAGACACGAGCTGAGAAATTGCAAACGTCGAGCAATTGCTCAGAGATGAAAAGTGCCAGCACTGAAAGCTGTTGCTAGCCAGCACCCTTCCTTGGAAGCGCTTTTGTAGGCCTAAGCACACTGGGGCTCTGGGCTTCTTTAGCCACCTCATCTTCTGCTCATCCTCTCGCGCACTCTAAAGAGAGCTCAGGTGAGAAATTGCAAACGTCCAGCAATTGCTCAGAGATGAAAAGTGCCAGCACTGAAAGCTCTTGCTAGCCAGCACCCTTCCTTGGAAGCGCTTTTGTAGGCCTAAGAACACTGGGGCTCTGGGCTTCTCTAGCCACCTCATCTTCTGCTCATCCTCTCGCGCACTCTAAAGAGAGCTCAGGTGAGAAATTGCAAACGTCCAGCAATTGCTCAGAGATGAAAAGTGCCAGCACTGAAAGCTGTTGCTAGCCAGCACCCTTCCTTGGAAGCGCTTTCACAGGCGCAGTAACACTGGGGCTTTGCGCTTCTCTACCCACCAAACGTAACGGTCCTTCTCTTTCCGTCTCGTAGACACGAGCTGAGAAATTGCAAACGTCGAGCAATTGCTCAGAGATGAAAAGTGCCAGCACTGAAAGCTGTTGCTAGCCAGCACCCTTCCTTGGAAGCGCTTTTGTAGGCCTAAGCACACTGGGGCTCTGGGCTTCTCTAGCCACCTCATCTTCTGCTCATCCTCTCGCGCACTCTAAAGAGAGCTCAGGTGAGAAATTGCAAACGTCGAGCAATTGCTCAGAGATGAAAAGTGCCAGCACTGAAAGCTGTTGCTAGCCAGCACCCTTCCTTGGAAGCGCTTTTGTAGGCCTAAGAACACTGGGGCTCTGGGCTTCTCTAGCCACCTCATCTTCTGCTCATCCTCTCGCGCACTCTAAAGAGAGCTCAGGTGAGAAATTGCAAACGTCGAGCAATTGCTCAGAGATGAAAAGTGCCAGCACTGAAAGCTCTTGCTAGCCAGCACCCTTCCTTGGAAGTGCTTTCACAGGCGCAGTAACACTGGGGCTTTGCGCTTCTCTAGCCACCAAACGTCACGGTCCTTCTCTTTCCGTCTCGTAGACACGAGCTGAGAAATTGCAAACGTCGAGCAATTGCTCAGAGATGAAAAGTGCCAGCACTGAAAGCTGTTGCTAGCCAGCACCCTTCCTTGGAAGCGCTTTTGTAGGCCTAAGAACACTGGGGCTCTGGGCTTCTCTAGCCACCTCATCTTCTGCTCATCCTCTCGCTCACTCTAAAGAGAGCTCAGGTGAGAAATTGCAAACGTCGAGCAATTGCTCAGAGATGAAAAGTGCCAGCACTGAAAGCTGTTGCTAGCCAGCACCCTTCCTTGGAAGCGCTTTTGTAGGCCTAAGAAGACTGGGGCTCTGGGCTTCTTTAGCCACCTCATCTTCTGCTCATCCTCTCGCGCACTCTAAAGAGAGCTCAGGTGAGAAATTGCAAACGTCGAGCAATTGCTCAGAGATGAAAAGTGCCAGCACTGAAAGCTGTTGCTAGCCAGCACCCTTCCTTGGAAGCGCTTTTGTAGGCCTAAGAACACTGGGGCTCTGGGCTTCTCTAGCCACCTCATCTTCTGCTCATCCTCTCGCGCACTCTAAAGAGAGCTCAGGTGAGAAATTGCAAACGTCCAGCAATTGCTCAGAGAAGAAAAGTGCCAGCACTGAAAGCTGTTGCTAGCCAGCACCCTTCCTTGGAAGCGCTTTCACAGGCGCAGTAACACTGGGGCTTTGCGCTTCTCTAGCCACCAAACGTCACGGTCACTATCTCTCCGTCTCGTAGACACGAGCTGAGAAATTGCAAACGTCGAGCAATTGCTCAGAGATGAAAAGTGCCAGCACTGAAAGCTGTTGCTAGCCAGCACCCTTCCTTGGAAGCGCTTTTGTAGGCCTAAGAAGACTGGGGCTCTGGGCTTCTCTAGCCACCTCATCTTCTGCTCATCCTGTCGCGCACTCTAAAGAGAGCTCAGGTGAGAAATTGCAAACGTCGAGCAATTGCTCAGAGATGAAAAGTGCCAGCACTGAAAGCTGTTGCTAGCCAGCACCCTTCCTTGGAAGCGCTTTTGTAGGCCTAAGCACACTGGGGCTCTGGGCTTCTCTAGCCACCTCATCTTCTGCTCATCCTCTCGCGCACTCTGAAGAGAGCTCAGGTGAGAAATTGCAAACGTCGAGCAATTGCTCAGAGATGAAAAGTGCCAGCACTGAAAGCTCTTGCTAGCCAGCACCCTTCCTTAGAAGCGCTTTCGCAGGCGCAGCAACACTGGGGCTTTGCGCTTCTCTAGCCACCAAACGTCACGGTCCTTCTCTTTCCGTCTCGTAGACACGAGCTGAGAAATTGCAAACGTCGAGCAATTGCTCAGAGATGAAAAGTGCCAGCACTGAAAGCTGTTGCTAGCCAGCACCCTTCCTTGGAAGTGCTTTTGTAGCCCTTAGAACACTGGGGCTCTGGGCTTCTTTAGCCACCTCATCTTCTGCTCATCCTCTCGCGCACTCTGAAGAGAGCTCAGGGGAGAAATTGCAAACGTCGAGCAATTGCTCAGAGATGAAAAGTGCCAGCACTGAAAGCTGTTGCTAGCCAGCACCCTTCCTTGGAAGCGCTTTCACAGGCGCTGTAACACTGGGGCTTTGCGCTTCTCTACCCACCAAACGTCACGGTCACTATCTCTCCGTCTCGTAGACACGAGCTGAGAAATTGCAAACGTCGAGCAATTGCTCAGAGATGAAAAGTGCCAGCACTGGAAGCTGTTGCTAGCCAGCACCCTTCCTTGGAAGCGCTTTTGTAGGCCTAAGAACACTGGGGCTCTGGGCTTCTCTAGCCACCTAATCTTCTGCTCTTCCTCTCGCGCACTCTAAAGAGAGCTCAGGTGAGAAATTGCAAACGTCGAGCAATTGCTCAGAGATGAAAAGTGCCAGCACTGAAAGCTGTTGCTAGCCAGCACCCTTCCTTGGAAGCGCTTTCACAGGCGCAGTAACACTGGGGCTTTGCGCTTCTCTAGCCACCAAACGTCACGGTCCTTCTCTTTCCGTCTCGTAGACACGAGCTGAGAAATTGCAAACGTCGAGCAATTGCTCAGAGATGAAAAGTGCCAGCACTGAAAGCTGTTGCTAGCCAGCACCCTTCCTTGGAAGCGCTTTTGTAGGCCTAAGAACACTGGGGCTCTGGGCTTCTCTAGCCACCTCATCTTCTGCTCATCCTCTCGCGCACTCTAAAGAGAGCTCAGGTGAGAAATTGCAAACGTCGAGCAATTGCTCAGAGATGAAAAGTGCCAGCACTGAAAGCTGTTGCTAGCCAGCACCCTTCCTTGGAAGCGCTTTTGTAGGCCTAAGAACACTGGGGCTCTGGGCTTCTCTAGCCACCTCATCTTCTGCTCATCCTCTCGCGCACTCTAAAGAGAGCTCAGGGGAGAAATTGCAAACGTCCAGCAATTGCTCAGAGATGAAAAGTGCCAGCACTGAAAGCTGTTGCTAGCCAGCACCCTTCCTTGGAAGCGCTTTCACAGGCGCAGTAACACTGGGGCTTTGCGCTTCTCTACCCACCAAACGTAACGGTCCTTCTCTTTCCGTCTCGTAGACACGAGCTGAGAAATTGCAAACGTCGAGCAATTGCTCAGAGATGAAAAGTGCCAGCACTGAAAGCTGTTGCTAGCCAGCACCCTTCCTTGGAAGCGCTTTTGTAGGCCTAAGCACACTGGGGCTCTGGGCTTCTCTAGCCACCTCATCTTCTGCTCATCCTCTCGCGCACTCTAAAGAGAGCTCAGGTGAGAAATTGCAAAAGTCCAGCAATTGCTCAGAGATGAAAAGTGCCAGCACTGAAAGCTGTTGCTAGCCAGCACCCTTCCTTGGAAGCGCTTTTGTAGGCCTAAGAACACTGGGGCTCTGGGCTTCTCTAGCCACCTCATCTTCTGCTCATCCTCTCGCGCACTCTAAAGAGAGCTCAGGTGAGAAATTGCAAACGTCGAGCAATTGCTCAGAGATGAAAAGTGCCAGCACTGAAAGCTCTTGCTAGCCAGCACCCTTCCTTGGAAGTGCTTTCACAGGCGCAGTAACACTGGGGCTTTGCGCTTCTCTAGCCACCAAACGTCACGGTCCTTCTCTTTCCGTCTCGTAGACACGAGCTGAGAAATTGCAAACGTCGAGCAATTGCTCAGAGATGAAAAGTGCCAGCACTGAAAGCTGTTGCTAGCCAGCACCCTTCCTTGGAAGCGCTTTTGTAGGCCTAAGAACACTGGGGCTCTGGGCTTCTCTAGCCACCTCATCTTCTGCTCATCCTCTCGCTCACTCTAAAGAGAGCTCAGGTGAGAAATTGCAAACGTCGAGCAATTGCTCAGAGATGAAAAGTGCCAGCACTGAAAGCTGTTACTAGCCAGCACCCATCCTTGGAAGCGCTTTTGTAGGCCTAAGAAGACTGGGGCTCTGGGCTTCTTTAGCCACCTCATCTTCTGCTCATCCTCTCGCGCACTCTAAAGAGAGCTCAGGTGAGAAATTGCAAACGTCGAGCAATTGCTCAGAGAGGAAAAGTGCCAGCACTGAAAGCTGTTGCTAGCCAGCACCCTTCCTTGGAAGCGCTTTTGTAGGCCTAAGAACACTGGGGCTCTGGGCTTCTCTAGCCACCTCATCTTCTGCTCATCCTCTCGCGCACTCTAAAGAGAGCTCAGGTGAGAAATTGCAAACGTCGAGCAATTGCTCAGAGATGAAAAGTGCCAGCACTGAAAGCTGTTGCTAGCCAGCACCCTTCCTTGGAAGCGCTTTTGTAGGCCTAAGATCACTGGGGCTCTGGGCTTCTCTAGCCACCTCATCTTCTGCTCATCCTCTCGCGCACTCTAAAGAGAGCTCAGGTGAGAAATTGCAAACGTCCAGCAATTGCTCAGAGAAGAAAAGTGCCAGCACTGAAAGCTGTTGCTAGCCAGCACCCTTCCTTGGAAGCGCTTTCACAGGCGCAGTAACACTGGGGCTTTGCGCTTCTCTAGCCACCAAACGTCACGGTCACTATCTCTCCGTCTCGTAGACACGAGCTGAGAAATTGCAAACGTCGAGCAATTGCTCAGAGATGAAAAGTGCCAGCACTGAAAGCTGTTGCTAGCCAGCCCCCTTCCTTGGAAGCGCTTTTGTAGGCCTAAGAACACTGGGGCTCTGGGCTTCTCTAGCCACCTCATCTTCTGCTCATCCTCTCGCGCACTCTAAAGAGAGCTCAGGTGAGAAATTGCAAACGTCGAGCAATTGCTCAGAGATGAAAAGTGCCAGCACTGAAAGCTGTTGCTAGCCAGCACCCTTCCTTGGAAGCGCTTTTGTAGGCCTAAGAAGACTGGGGCTCTGGGCTTCTTTAGCCACCTCATCTTCTGCTCATCCTGTCGCGCACTCTAAAGAGAGCTCAGGTGAGAAATTGCAAACGTCGAGCAATTGCTCAGAGATGAAAAGTGCCAGCACTGAAAGCTGTTGCTAGCCAGCACCCTTCCTTGGAAGCGCTTTTGTAGGCCTAAGAACACTGGGGCTCTGGGCTTCTCTAGCCACCTCATCTTCTGCTCATCCTCTCGCGCACTCTGAAGAGAGCTCAGGTGAGAAATTGCAAACGTCGAGCAATTGCTCAGAGATGAAAAGTGCCGGCACTGAAAGCTCTTGCTAGCCAGCACCCTTCCTTGGAAGCGCTTTCACAGGCGCAGCAACACTGGGGCTTTGCGCTTCTCTAGCCACCAAACGTCACGGTCATTCTCTTTCCGTCTCGTAGACACGAGCTGAGAAATTGCAAACGTCGAGCAATTGCTCAGAGATGAAAAGTGCCAGCACTGAAAGCTGTTGCTAGCCAGCACCCTTCCTTGGAAGCGCTTTCACAGGCGCTGTAACACTGGGGCTTTGCGCTTCTCTACCCACCAAACGTCACGGTCACTATCTCTCCGTCTCGTAGACACGAGCTGAGAAATTGCAAACGTCGAGCAATTGCTCAGAGATGAAAAGTGCCAGCACTGGAAGCTGTTGCTAGCCAGCACCCTTCCTTGGAAGCGCTTTTGTAGGCCTAAGAACACTGGGGCTCTGGGCTTCTCTAGCCACCTAATCTTCTGCTCTTCCTCTCGCGCACTCTAAAGAGAGCTCAGGTGAGAAATTGCAAACGTCGATCAATTGCTCAGAGATGAAAAGTGCCAGCACTGAAAGCTGTTGCTAGCCAGCACCCTTCCTTGGAAGCGCTTTCACAGGCGCAGTAACACTGGGGCTTTGCGCTTCTCTAGCCACCAAACGTCACGGTCCTTCTCTTTCCGTCTCGTAGACACGAGCTGAGAAATTGCAAACGTCGAGCAATTGCTCAGAGATGAAAAGTGCCAGCACTGAAAGCTGTTGCTAGCCAGCACCCTTCCTTGGAAGCGCTTTTGTAGGCCTAAGAACACTGGGGCTCTGGGCTTCTCTAGCCACCTCATCTTCTGCTCATCCTCTCGCGCACTCTAAAGAGAGCTCAGGTGAGAAATTGCAAACGTCCAGCAATTGCTCAGAGATGAAAAGTGCCAGCACTGAAAGCTGTTGCTAGCCAGCACCCTTCCTTCGAAGCGCTTTTGTAGGCCTAAGAACACTGGGGCTCTGGGCTTCTCTAGCCACCTCATCTTCTGCTCATCCTCTCGCGCACTCTAAAGAGAGCTCAGGTGAGAAATTGCAAACGTCCAGCAATTGCTCAGAGATGAAAAGTGCCAGCACTGAAAGCTCTTGCTAGCCAGCACCCTTCCTTGGAAGCGCTTTCACAGGCGCAGTAACACTGGGGCTTTGCGCTTCTCTAGCCACCAAACGTCACGGTCCTTCTCTTTCCGTCTCGTAGACACGAGCTGAGAAATTGCAAACGTCGAGCAATTGCTCAGAGATGAAAAGTGCCAGCACTGAAAGCTGTTGCTAGCCAGCACCCTTCCTTGGAAGCGCTTTTGTAGGCCTAAGCACACTGGGGCTCTGGGCTTCTCTAGCCACCTAATCTTCTGCTCATCCTCTCGCGCACTCTAAAGAGAGCTCAGGTGAGAAATTGCAAAAGTCCAGCAATTGCTCAGAGATGAAAAGTGCCAGCACTGAAAGCTGTTGCTAGCCAGCACCCTTCCTTGGAAGCGCTTTTGTAGGCCTAAGAACACTGGGGCTCTGGGCTTCTCTAGCCACCTCATCTTCTGCTCATCCTCTCGCGCACTCTAAAGAGAGCTCAGGTGAGAAATTGCAAACGTCGAGCAATTGCTCAGAGATGAAAAGTGCCAGCACTGAAAGCTCTTGCTAGCCAGCACCCTTCCTTGGAAGCGCTTTTGTAGGCCTAAGAACAGTGGGGCTCTGGGCTTCTCTAGCCACCTCATCTTCTGCTCATCCTCTCGCGCACTCTAAAGAGAGCTCAGGTGAGAAATTGCAAACGTCGAGCAATTGCTCAGAGATGAAAAGTGCCAGCACTGAAAGCTGTTACTAGCCAGCACCCATCCTTGGAAGCGCTTTTGTAGGCCTAAGAAGACTGGGGCTCTGGGCTTCTTTAGCCACCTCATCTTCTGCTCATCCTCTCGCGCACTCTAAAGAGAGCTCAGGTGAGAAATTGCAAACGTCGAGCAATTGCTCAGAGATGAAAAGTGCCAGCACTGAAAGCTGTTGCTAGCCAGCACCCTTCCTTGGAAGCGCTTTTGTAGGCCTAAGAACACTGGGGCTCTGGGCTTCTCTAGCCACCTCATCTTCTGCTCATCCTCTCGCGCACTCTAAAGAGAGCTCAGGTGAGAAATTGCAAACGTCGAGCAATTGCTCAGAGATGAAAAGTGCCAGCACTGAAAGCTGTTGCTAGCCAGCACCCTTCCTTGGAAGCGCTTTTGTAGGCCTAAGATCACTGGGGCTCTGGGCTTCTCTAGCCACCTCATCTTCTGCTCATCCTCTCGCGCAGTCTAAAGAGAGCTCAGGTGAGAAATTGCAAACGTCCAGCAATTGCTCAGAGAAGAAAAGTGCCAGCACTGAAAGCTGTTGCTAGCCAGCACCCTTCCTTGGAAGCGCTTTCACAGGCGCAGTAACACTGGGGCTTTGCGCTTCTCTAGCCACCAAACGTCACGGTCACTATTTCTCCGTCTCGTAGACACGAGCTGAGAAATTGCAAACGTCGAGCAATTGCTCAGAGATGAAAAGTGCCAGCACTGAAAGCTGTTGCTAGCCAGCACCCTTCCTTGGAAGCGCTTTTGTAGGCCTAAGAACACTGGGGCTCTGGGCTTCTCTAGCCACCTCATCTTCTGCTCATCCTCTCGCGCACTCTAAAGAGAGCTCAGGGGAGAAATTGCAAACGTCGAGCAATTGCTCAGAGATGAAAAGTGCCAGCACTGAAAGCTCTTGCTAGCCAGCACCCTTCCTTGGAAGTGCTTTCACAGGCGCAGTAACACTGGGGCTTTGCGCTTCTCTAGCCACCAAACTTCACGGTCATTCTCTTTCCGTCTCGTAGACACGAGCTGAGAAATTGCAAACGTCGAGCAATTGCTCCGAGATGAAAAGTGCCAGCACTGAAAGCTGTTGCTAGCCAGCACCCTTCCTTGGAAGCGCTTTTGTAGGCCTAAGAACACTGGGGCTCTGGGCTTCTCTAGCCACCTCATCTTCTGCTCATCCTCTCGCGCACTCTAAAGAGAGCTCAGGTGAGAAATTGCAAACGTCGAGCAATTGCTCAGAGATGAAAAGTGCCAGCACTGGAAGCTCTTGCTAGCCAGCACCCTTCCTTGGAAGCGCTTTTGTAGGCCTAAGAACACTGGGGCTCTGGGCTTCTCTAGCCACCTCATCTTCTGCTCATCCTCTCGCGCACTCTAAAGAGAGCTCAGGTGAGAAATTGCAAACGTCGAGCAATTGCTCAGAGATGAAAAGTGCCAGCACTGAAAGCTCTTGCTAGCCAGCACCCTTCCTTGGAAGCGCTTTTGTAGGCCTAAAAAGACTGGGGCTCAGGGCTTCTCTAGCCACCTCATCTTCTGCTCATCCTCTCGCGCACTCTAAAGAGAGCTCAGGTGAGAAAGTGCAAACGTCGAGCAATTGCTCAGAGATGAAAAGTGCCAGCACTGAAAGCTCTTGCTAGCCAGCACCCTTCCTTAGAAGCGCTTTTGTAGGCCTAAGAACACTGGGGCTCTGGGCTTCTCTAGCCACCTCATCTTCTGCTCATCCTCTCGCGCACTCTAAAGAGAGCTCAGGTGAGAAATTGCAAACGTCGAGCAATTGCTCAGAGATGAAAAGTGCCAGCACTGAAAGCTGTTGCTAGCCAGCACCCTTCCTTGGAAGCGCTTTTGTAGGCCTAAGAACACTGGGGCTCTGGGCTTCTCTAGTCACCTCATCTTCTGCTCATCCTCTCGTGCACTCTAAAGAGAGCTCAGGTGAGAAATTGCAAACGTCGAGCAATTGCTCAGAGATGAAAAGTGCCAGCACTGAAAGCTGTTGCTAGCCAGCCTCCTTCCTTGGAAGCGCTTTTGTAGGCCTAAGCACACTGGGGCTCTGGGCTTCTCTAGCCACCTCATCTTCTGCTCATCCTCTCGCGCACTCTAAAGAGAGCTCAGGTGAGAAATTGCAAACGTCCAGCAATTGCTCAGAGAAGAAAAGTGCCAGCACTGAAAGCTGTTGCTAGCCAGCACCCTTCCTTGGAAGCGCTTTCACAGGCGCAGTAACACTGGGGCTTTGCGCTTCTCTAGCCACCAAACGTCACAGTCCTTCTCTTTCCGTCTCATAGACACGAGCTGAGAAATTGCAAACGTCGAGCAATTGCTCAGAGATGAAAAGTGCCAGCACTGAAAGCTGTTGCTAGCCAGCCTCCTTCCTTGGAAGTGCTTTTGTAGGCCTAAGCACACTGGGGCTCTGGGCTTCTCTAGCCACCTAATCTTCTGCTCATCCTCTCGCGCACTCTAAAGAGAGCTCAGGTGAGAAATTGCAAACGTCGAGCAATTGCTCAGAGATGAAAAGTGCCAGCACTGAAAGCTGTTGCTAGCCAGCACCCTTCCTTGGAAGCGCTTTTGTAGGCCTAAGCACACTGGGGCTCTGGGCTTCTCTAGCCACCTCATCTTCTGCTCATCCTCTCGTGCACTCTAAAGAGAGCTCAGGTGAGAAATTGCAAACGTTGGGCAATTGCTCAGAGATGAAAAGTGCCAGCACTGAAAGCTGTTGCTAGCCAGCACCCTTCCTTGGAAGCGCTTTCACAGGCGCAGCAACACTGGGGCTTTGCGCTTCTCTAGCCACCAAACGTCACGGTCCTTCTCTTTCCGTCTCGTAGACACGAGCTGAGAAATTGCAAACGTCGAGCAATTGCTCAGAGATGAAAAGTGCCAGCACTGAAAGCTCTTGCTAGCCAGCACCCTTCCTTGGAAGCGCTTTTGTAGGCCTAAAAAGACTGGGGCTCTGGGCTTCTCTAGCCACCTAATCTTCTGCTCATCCTCTCGCGCACTCTAAAGAGAGCTCAGGTGAGAAAGTGCAAACGTCGAGCAATTGCTCAGAGATGAAAAGTGCCAGCACTGAAAGCTGTTGCTAGCCAGCACCCTTCCTTAGAAGCGCTTTTGTAGGCCTAAGAACACTGGGGCTCTGGGCTTCTCTAGCCACCTAATCTTCTGCTCATCCTCTCGCGCACTCTAAAGAGAGCTCAGGTGAGAAATTGCAAACGTCGAGCAATTGCTCAGAGAAGAAAAGTGCCACCACTGAAAGCTGTTGCTAGCCAGCACCCTTCCTTGGAAGCGCTTTCACAGGCGCAGTAACACTGGGGCTTTGCGCTTCTCTAGCCACCAAACGTCACAGTCCTTCTCTTTCTGTCTCATAGACACGAGCTGAGAAATTGCAAACGTCGAGCAATTGCTCAGAGATGAAAAGTGCCAGCACTGAAAGCTGTTGCTAGCCAGCACCCTTCCTTGGAAGCGCTTTTGTAGGCCTAAGAACACTGGGGCTCTGGGCTTCTTTAGCCACCTCATCTTCTGCTCATCCTCTCGCGCACTCTAAAGAGAGCTCAGGTGAGAAATTGCAAACGTCGAGCAATTGCTCAGAGATGAAAAGTGCCAGCACTGAAAGCTGTTGCTAGCCAGCACCCTTCCTTGGAAGTGCTTTCACAGGCGCAGTAACACTGGGGCTTTGCGCTTCTCTAGCCACCAAACGTCACGGTCCTTCTCTTTCCGTCTCGTAGACACGAGCTGAGAAATTGCAAACGTTGAGCAATTGCTCAGAGATGAAAAGTGCCAGCACTGAAAGCTCTTGCTAGCCAGCCCCCTTCCTTGGAAGCGCTTTTGTAGGCCTAAGAACACTGGGGCTCTGGGCTTCTCTAGCCACCTCATCTTCTGCTCATCCTCTCGCTCACTCTAAAGAGAGCTCAGGTGAGAAATTGCAAACGTCGAGCAATTGCTCAGAGATGAAAAGTGCCAGCACTGAAAGCTGTTACTAGCCAGCACCCTTCCTTGGAAGCGCTTTTGTAGGCCTAAGAACACTGGGGCTCTGGGCTTCTTTAGCCACCTCATCTTCTGCTCATCCTCTCGCGCACTCTAAAGAGAGCTCAGGTGAGAAATTGCAAACGTCGAGCAATTGCTCAGAGATGAAAAGTGCCAGCACTGAAAGCTGTTGCTAGCCAGCACCCTTCCTTGGAAGCGCTTTTGTAGGCCTAAGAACACTGGGGCTCTGGGCTTCTCTAGCCACCTCATCTTCTGCTCATCCTCTCGCGCACTCTAAAGAGAGCTCAGGTGAGAAATTGCAAACGTCGAGCAATTGCTCAGAGATGAAAAGTGCCAGCACTGAAAGCTCTTGCTAGCCAGCACCCTTCCTTGGAAGCGCTTTTGTAGGCCTAAGAACACTGGGGCTCTGGGCTTCTCTAGCCACCTCATCTTCTGCTCATCCTCTCGCGCACTCTAAAGAGAGCTCAGGTGAGAAATTGCAAACGTCCAGCAATTGCTCAGAGAAGAAAAGTGCCAGCACTGAAAGCTCTTGCTAGCCAGCACCCTTCCTTGGAAGCGCTTTCACAGGCGCAGTAACACTGGGGCTTTGCGCTTCTCTAGCCACCAAACGTCACAGTCCTTCTCTTTCCGTCTCATAGACACGAGCTGAGAAATTGCAAACGTCGAGCAATTGCTCAGAGATGAAAAGTGCCAGCACTGAAAGCTGTTGCTAGCCAGCCTCCTTCCTTGGAAGCGCTTTTGTAGGCCTAAGAACACTGGGGCTCTGGGCTTCTCTAGCCACCTCATCTTCTGCTCATCCTCTCGCGCACTCTAAAGAGAGCTCAGGTGAGAAATTGCAAACGTCGAGCAATTGCTCAGAGATGAAAAGTGCCAGCACTGAAAGCTCTTGCTAGCCAGCACCCTTCCTTGGAAGCGCTTTTGTAGGCCTAAGCACACTGGGGCTCTGGGCTTCTCTAGCCACCTCATCTTCTGCTCATCCTCTCGTGCACTCTAAAGAGAGCTCAGGTGAGAAATTGCAAACGTCCAGCAATTGCTCAGAGATGAAAAGTGCCAGCACTGAAAGCTGTTGCTAGCCAGCACCCTTCCTTGGAAGCGCTTTCACAGGCGCAGCAACACTGGGGCTTTGCGCTTCTCTAGCCACCAAACGTCACGGTCCTTCTCTTTCCGTCTCGTAGACACGAGCTGAGAAATTGCAAACGTCGAGCAATTGCTCAGAGAGGAAAAGTGCCAGCACTGAAAGCTGTTGCTAGCCAGCACCCTTCCTTGGAAGCGCTTTTGTAGGCCTAAGAACACTGGGGCTCTGGGCTTCTTTAGCCACCTCATCTTCTGCTCATCCTCTCGCGCACTCTGAAGAGAGCTCAGGGGAGAAATTGCAAACGTCCAGCAATTGCTCAGAGATGAAAAGTGCCAGCACTGAAAGCTGTTGCTAGCCAGCACCCTTCCTTGGAAGCGCTTTCACAGGCGCAGTAACACTGGGGCTTTGCGCTTCTCTAGCCACCAAACGTCACGGTCACTATCTCTCCGTCTCGTAGACACGAGCTGAGAAATTGCAAACGTCGAGCAATTGCTCAGAGATGAAAAGTGCCAGCATTGAAAGCTGTTGCTAGCCAGCACCCTTCCTTGGAAGCGCTTTTGTAGGCCTAAGAACACTGGGGCTCTGGGCTTCTCTAGCCACCTCATCTTCTGCTCATCCTCTCGCGCACTCTAAAGAGAGCTCAGGTGAGAAATTGCAAACGTCCAGCAATTGCTCAGAGATGAAAAGTGCCAGCACTGAAAGCTGTTGCTAGCCAGCACCCTTCCTTGGAAGCGCTTTTGTAGGCCTAAGAACACTGGGGCTCTGGGCTTCTCTAGCCACCTCATCTTCTGCTCATCCTCTCGTGCACTCTAAAGAGAGCTCAGGTGAGAAATTGCAAACGTTGGGCAATTGCTCAGAGATGAAAAGTGCCAGCACTGAAAGCTGTTGCTAGCCAGCCCCCTTCCTTGGAAGCGCTTTTGTAGGCCTAAGAACACTGGGGCTCTGGGCTTCTCTAGCCACCAAACGTCACGGTCCTTCTCTTTCCGTCTCGTAGACACGAGCTGAGAAATTGCAAACGTCGAGCAATTGCTCGGAGATGAAAAGTGCCAGCACTGAAAGCTGTTGCTAGCCAGCACCCTTCCTTGGAAGCGCTTTTGTAGGCCTAAGAACACTGGGGCTCTGGGCTTCTCTAGCCACCTCATCTTCTGCTCATCCTCTCGCGCACTCTAAAGAGAGCTCAGGTGAGAAATTGCAAACGTCGAGCAATTGCTCAGAGATGAAAAGTGCCAGCACTGAAAGCTGTTGCTAGCCAGCACCCTTCCTTGGAAGCGCTTTTGTAGGCCTAAGAACACTGGGGCTCTGGGCTTCTCTAGCCACCTCATCTTCTGCTCATCCTCTCGCGCACTCTAAAGAGAGCTCAGGTGAGAAATTGCAAACGTTGAGCAATTGCTCAGAGATGAAAAGTGCCAGCACTGAAAGCTCTTGCTAGCCAGCACCCTTCCTTGGAAGCGCTTTTGTAGGCCTAAGAACACTGGGGCTCTGGGCTTCTCTAGCCACCTCATCTTCTGCTCATCCTCTCGCGCACTCTAAAGAGAGCTCAGGTGAGAAATTGCAAACGTCCAGCAATTGCTCAGAGATGAAAAGTGCCAGCACTGAAAGCTGTTGCTAGCCAGCACCCTTCCTTGGAAGCGCTTTTGTAGGCCTAAAAAGACTGGGGCTCTGGGCTTCTCTAGCCACCTCATCTTCTGCTCATCCTCTCGCGCACTCTAAAGAGAGCTCAGGTGAGAAAGTGCAAACGTTGAGCAATTGCTCAGAGATGAAAAGTGCCAGCACTGAAAGCTGTTGCTAGCCAGCACCCTTCCTTAGAAGCGCTTTTGTAGGCCTAAGAACACTGGGGCTCTGGGCTTCTCTAGCCACCTAATCTTCTGCTCATCCTCTCGCGCACTCTAAAGAGAGCTCAGGTGAGAAATTGCAAACGTCGAGCAATTGCTCAGAGAAGAAAAGTGCCACCACTGAAAGCTGTTGCTAGCCAGCACCCTTCCTTGGAAGCGCTTTCACAGGCGCAGTAACACTGGGGCTTTGCACTTCTCTAGCCACCAAACGTCACAGTCCTTCTCTTTCCGTCTCGTAGACACGAGCTGAGAAATTGCAAACGTCGAGCAATTGCTCAGAGATGAAAAGTGCCAGCACTGAAAGCTGTTGCTAGCCAGCCCCCTTCCTTGGAAGCGCTTTTGTAGGCCTAAGAACACTGGGGCTCTGGGCTTCTTTAGCCACCTCATCTTCTGCTCATCCTCTCGCGCACTCTAAAGAGAGCTCAGGTGAGAAATTGCAAACGTCGAGCAATTGCTCAGAGATGAAAAGTGCCAGCACTGAAAGCTGTTGCTAGCCAGCACCCTTCCTTGGAAGCGCTTTTGTAGGCCTAAGAACACTGGGGCTCTGGGCTTCTCTAGCCACCTCATCTTCTGCTCATCCTCTCGCGCACTCTAAAGAGAGCTCAGGTGAGAAATTGCAAACGTCGAGCAATTGCTCAGAGATGAAAAGTGCCAGCACTGAAAGCTGTTGCTAGCCAGCACCCTTCCTTGGAAGCGCTTTTGTAGGCCTAAGAACACTGGGGCTCTGGGCTTCTCTAGCCACCTCATCTTCTGCTCATCCTCTCGCGCACTCTAAAGAGAGCTCAGGTGAGAAATTGCAAACGTCGAGCAATTGCTCAGAGATGAAAAGTGCCAGCACTGAAAGCTGTTGCTAGCCAGCACCCTTCCTTGGAAGCGCTTTGTAGCCCTTAGAACACTGGGGCTCTGGGCTTCTCTAGCCACCTCATCTTCTGCTCATCCTCTCGCGCAGTCTAAAGAGAGCTCAGGTGAGAAATTGCAAACGTCGAGCAATTGCTCAGAGACGAAAAGTGCCAGCACTGAAAGCTGTTGCTAGCCAGCACCCTTCCTTGGAAGCGCTTTTGTAGCCCTTAGAACACTGGGGCTTTGCGCTTCTCTACCCACCAAACATCACGGTCATTCTCTTTCCGTCTCGTAGACACGAGCTGAGAAATTGCAAAGGTCGAGCAATTGCTCAGAGATGAAAAGTGCCAGCACTGAAAGCTGTTGCTAGCCAGCACCCTTCCTTGGAAGCGCTTTTGTAGGCCTAAGAACACTGGGGCTCTGGGCTTCTCTAGCCACCTCATCTTCTGCTCATCCTCTCGCGCACTCTAAAGAGAGCTCAGGTGAGAAATTGCAAACGTCGAGCAATTGCTCAGAGAAGAAAAGTGCCACCACTGAAAGCTGTTGCTAGCCAGCACCCTTCCTTGGAAGCGCTTTCACAGGCGCAGTAACACTGGGGCTTTGCACTTCTCTACCCACCAAACGTCACAGTCCTTCTCTTTCCGTCTCGTAGACACGAGCTGAGAAATTGCAAAGGTCGAGCAATTGCTCAGAGATGAAAAGTGCCAGCACTGAAAGCTGTTGCTAGCCAGCCCCCTTCCTTGGAAGCGCTTTTGTAGGCCTAAGAACACTGGGGCTCTGGGCTTCTTTAGCCACCTCATCTTCTGCTCATCCTCTCGCGCACTCTAAAGAGAGCTCAGGGGAGAAATTGCAAACGTCGAGCAATTGCTCAGAGATGAAAAGTGCCAGCACTGAAAGCTGTTGCTTGCCAGCACCCTTCCTTGGAAGCGCTTTTGTAGGCCTAAGAACACTGGGGCTCTGGGCTTCTCTAGCCACCTAATCTTCTGCTCATCCTCTCGCTCACTCTAAAGAGAGCTCAGGTGAGAAATTGCAAACGTCGAGCAATTGCTCAGAGATGAAAAGTGCCAGCACTGAAAGCTGTTGCTAGCCAGCACCCTTCCTTGGAAGCGCTTTTGTAGGCCTAAGAACACTGGGGCTCTGGGCTTCTCTAGCCACCTAATCTTCTGCTCATCCTCTCGCGCACTCTAAATAGAGCTCAGGTGAGAAATTGCAAACGTCGAGCAATTGCTCAGAGATGAAAAGTGCCAGCACTGAAAGCTGTTGCTAGCCAGCACCCTTCCTTGGAAGCGCTTTGTAGCCCTTAGAACACTGGGGCTCTGGGCTTCTCTAGCCACCTCATCTTCTGCTCATCCTCTCGCGCACTCTAAAGAGAGCTCAGGTGAGAAATTGCAAACGTCGAGCAATTGCTCAGAGACGAAAAGTGCCAGCACTGAAAGCTGTTGCTAGCCAGCACCCTTCCTTGGAAGCGCTTTTGTAGCCCTTAGAACACTGGGGCTTTGCGCTTCTCTACCCACCAAACGTCACGGTCATTCTCTTTCCGTCTCGTAGACACGAGCTGAGAAATTGCAAAGGTCGAGCAATTGCTCAGAGATGAAAAGTGCCAGCACTGAAAGCTGTTGCTAGCCAGCACCCTTCCTTGGAAGCGCTTTTGTAGGCCTAAGAACACTGGGGCTCTGGGCTTCTCTAGCCACCTCATCTTCTGCTCATCCTCTCGCGCACTCTAAAGAGAGCTCAGGTGAGAAATTGCAAACGTCGAGCAATTGCTCAGAGATGAAAAGTGCCAGCACTGAAAGCTGTTGCTAGCCAGCACCCTTCCTTGGAAGCGCTTTTGTAGGCCTAAGAAGACTGGGGCTCTGGGCTTCTCTAGCCACCTCATCTTCTGCTCATCCTCTCGCGCACTCTAAAGAGAGCTCAGGGGAGAAATTGCAAAAGTCCAGCAATTGCTCAGAGATGAAAAGTGCCAGCACTGAAAGCTGTTGCTAGCCAGCACCCTTCCTTGGAAGCGCTTTTGTAGGCCTAAGAAGACTGGGGCTCTGGGCTTCTCTAGCCACCTCATCTTCTGCTCATCCTCTCGCGCACTCTAAAGAGAGCTCAGGTGAGAAATTGCAAACGTCAAGCAATTGCTCAGAGATGAAAAGTGCCAGCACTGAAAGCTGTTGCTAGCCAGCACCCTTCCTTGGAAGCGCTTTTGTAGGCCTAAGAACACTGGGGCTCTGGGCTTCTCTAGCCACCTCATCTTCTGCTCATCCTCTCGCGCACTCTAAAGAGAGCTCAGGTGAGAAATTGCAAACGTCAAGCAATTGCTCAGAGATGAAAAGTGCCAGCACTGAAAGCTGTTGCTAGCCAGCACCCTTCCTTGGAAGCGCTTTTGTAGGCCTAAGAACACTGGGGCTCTGGGCTTCTCTAGCCACCTCATCTTCTGCTCATCCTCTCGCGCACTCTAAAGAGAGCTCAGGTGAGAAATTGCAAACGTCCAGCAATTGCTCAGAGATGAAAAGTGCCAGCACTGAAAGCTCTTGCTAGCCAGCACCCTTCCTTGGAAGCGCTTTCACAGGCCCAGTAACACTGGGGCTTTGCGCTTCTCTAGCCACCAAACGTCATGGTCATTCTCTTTCCGTCTCGTAGACACGAGCTGAGAAATTGCAAACGTCGATCAATTGCTCAGAGATGAAAAGTGCCAGCACTGAAAGCTGTTGCTAGCCAGCACCCTTCCTTGGAAGCGCTTTTGTAGGCCTAAGAACACTGGGGCTCTGGGCTTCTCTAGCCACCTCATCTTCTGCTCATCCTCTCGCGCACTCTAAAGAGAGCTCAGGTGAGAAATTGCAAACGTCGAGCAATTGCTCAGAGATGAAAAGTGCCAGCACTGAAAGCTGTTGCTAGCCAGCACCCTTCCTTGGAAGCGCTTTCACAGGCGCAGCAACACTGGGGCTTTGCGCTTCTCTAGCCACCAAACGTCACGGTCCTTCTCTTTCCGTCTCGTAGACACGAGCTGAGAAATTGCAAACGTCGAGCAATTGCTCAGAGATGAAAAGTGCCAGCACTGAAAGCTCTTGCTAGCCAGCACCCTTCCTTGGAAGCGCTTTTGTAGGCCTAAGAAGACTGGGGCTCTGGGCTTCTCTAGCCACCTCATCTTCTGCTCATCCTCTCGCGCACTCTAAAGAGAGCTCAGGGGAGAAATTGCAAACGTCCAGCAATTGCTCAGAGATGAAAAGTGCCACCACTGAAAGCTGTTGCTAGCCAGCACCCTTCCTTGGAAGCGCTTTTGTAGCCCTTAGAAAACTGGGGCTTTGCGCTTCTCTACCCACCAAACGTCACGGTCCTTCTCTTTCCGTCTCGTAGACACGAGCTGAGAAATTGCAAACGTGGATCAATTGCTCAGAGATGAAAAGTGCCAGCACTGAAAGCTGTTGCTAGCCAGCACCCTTCCTTGGAAGTGCTTTTGTAGGCCTAAGAACACTGGGGCTCTGGGCTTCTCTAGCCACCTAATCTTCTGCTCATCCTCTCGCGCACTCTAAAGAGAGCTCAGGTGAGAAATTGCAAACGTCGAGCAATTGCTCAGAGATGAAAAGTGCCAGCACTGAAAGCTGTTGCTAGCCAGCACCCTTCCTTGGAAGCGCTTTTGTAGGCCTAAGAACACTGGGGCTCTGGGCTTCTCTAGCCACCTCATCTTCTGCTCATCCTCTCGCGCACTCTAAAGAGAGCTCAGGTGAGAAATTGCAAACGTTGAGCAATTGCTCAGAGATGAAAAGTGCCAGCACTGAAAGCTGTTGCTAGCCAGCACCCTTCCTTGGAAGCGCTTTCACAGGCGCAGTAACAATGGGGCTTTGCGCTTCTCTAGCCACCAAACGTCACGGTCACTATCTCTCCGTCTCGTAGACACGAGCTGAGAAATTGCAAACGTCGAGCAATTGCTCAGAGATGAAAAGTGCCAGCACTGAAAGCTGTTGCTAGCCAGCACCCTTCCTTGGAAGCGCTTTTGTAGGCCTAAGAACACTGGGGCTCTGGGCTTCTCTAGCCACCTAATCTTCTGCTCATCCTCTCGCGCACTCTAAAGAGAGCTCAGGTGAGAAATTGCAAACGTCGATCAATTGCTCAGAGATGAAAAGTGCCAGCACTGAAAGCTGTTGCTAGCCAGCACCCTTCCTTGGAAGCGGTTTTGTAGCCCTTAGAACACTGGGGCTTTGCGCTTCTCTAGCCACCAAACGTCACGGTCCTTCTCTTTCCGTCTCGTAGACACGAGCTGAGAAATTGCAAACGTCGAGCAATTGCTCAGAGATGAAAAGTGCCAGCACTGAAAGCTGTTGCTAGCCAGCCCCCTTCCTTGGAAGCGCTTTTGTAGGCCTAAGAACACTGGGGCTCTGGGCTTCTCTAGCCACCTCATCTTCTGCTCATCCTCTCGCGCACTCTAAAGAGAGCTCAGGTGAGAAATTGCAAACGTCGAGCAATTGCTCAGAGATGAAAAGTGCCAGCACTGAAAGCTGTTGCTAGCCAGCACCCTTCCTTGGAAGCGCTTTTGTAGGCCTAAGAACACTGGGGCTCTGGGCTTCTCTAGCCACCTCATCTTCTGCTCATCCTCTCGCGCACTCTAAAGAGAGCTCAGGTGAGAAATTGCAAACGTCGAGCAATTGCTCAGAGATGAAAAGTGCCAGCACTGAAAGCTGTTGCTAGCCAGCACCCTTCCTTGGAAGCGCTTTTGTAGGCCTAAGAAGACTGGGGCTCTGGGCTTCTCTAGCCACCTAATCTTTTGCTCATCCTCTCGCGCACTCTAAAGAGAGCTCAGGTGAGAAATTGCAAACGTCGAGCAATTGCTCAGAGATGAAAAGTGCCAGCACTGAAAGCTGTTGCTAGCCAGCACCCTTCCTTGGAAGCGCTTTTGTAGGCCTAAGCACACTGGGGCTCTGGGCTTCTCTAGCCACCTCATCTTCTGCTCATCCTCTCGCGCACTCTAAAGAGAGCTCAGGTGAGAAATTGCAAACGTCCAGCAATTGCTCAGAGAAGAAAAGTGCCAGCACTGAAAGCTGTTGCTAGCCAGCACCCTTCCATGGAAGCGCTTTCACAAGCGCAGTAACACTGGGGCTTTGCGCTTCTCTAGCCACCAAACGTCACGGTCCTTCTCTTTCCGTCTCGTAGACACGAGCTGAGAAATTGCAAACGTCGAGCAATTGCTCCGAGAGGAAAAGTGCCAGCACTGAAAGCTGTTGCTAGCCAGCACCCTTCCTTGGAAGCGCTTTTGTAGGCCTAAGAACACTGGGGCTCTGGGCTTCTCTAGCCACCTCATCTTCTGCTCATCCTCTCGCGCACTCTAAAGAGAGCTCAGGGGAGAAATTGCAAACGTCGAGCAATTGCTCAGAGATGAAAAGTGCCAGCACTGAAAGCTGTTGCTAGCCAGCACCCTTCCTTGGAAGCGCTTTTGTAGGCCTAAGAACACTGGGGCTCTGGGCTTCTCTAGCCACCTCATCTTCTGCTCATCCTCTCGCGCACTCTAAAGAGAGCTCAGGTGAGAAATTGCAAACGTCGAGCAATTGCTCAGAGATGAAAAGTGCCAGCACTGAAAGCTGTTGCTAGCCAGCACCCTTCCTTGGAAGCGCTTTCACAGGCGCAGTAACAATGGGGCTTTGCGCTTCTCTAGCCACCAAACGTCACGGTCACTATCTCTCCGTCTCGTAGACACGAGCTGAGAAATTGCAAACGTCGAGCAATTGCTCAGAGATGAAAAGTGCCAGCACTGAAAGCTGTTGCTAGCCAGCACCCTTCCTTGGAAGCGCTTTTGTAGGCCTAAGAACACTGGGGCTCTGGGCTTCTCTAGCCACCTCATCTTCTGCTCATCCTCTCGCGCACTCTAAAGAGAGCTCAGGGGAGAAATTGCAAACGTCGAGCAATTGCTCAGAGATGAAAAGTGCCAGCACTGAAAGCTGTTGCTAGCCAGCACCCTTCCTTGGAAGCGCTTTTGTAGCCCTTAGAACACTGGGGCTTTGCGCTTCTCTAGCCACCAAACGTCACGGTCCTTCTCTTTCCGTCTCGTAGACACGAGCTGAGAAATTGCAAACGTCGAGCAATTGCTCAGAGATGAAAAGTGCCAGCACTGAAAGCTGTTGCTAGCCAGCACCCTTCCTTGGAAGCGCTTTTGTAGGCCTAAGAACACTGGGGCTCTGGGCTTCTCTAGCCACCTCATCTTCTGCTCGTCCTCTCGCGCACTCTAAAGAGAGCTCAGGTGAGAAATTGCAAACGTCGAGCAATTGCTCAGAGATGAAAAGTGCCAGCACTGAAAGCTGTTGCTAGCCAGCACCCTTCCTTGGAAGCGCTTTTGTAGCCCTAAGAAGACTGGGGCTCTGGGCTTCTCTAGCCACCTAATCTTCTGCTCATCCTCTCGCGCACTCTAAAGAGAGCTCAGGTGAGAAATTGCAAACGTCCAGCAATTGCTCAGAGAAGAAAAGTGCCAGCACTGAAAGCTGTTGCTAGCCAGCACCCTTCCTTGGAAGCGCTTTCACAAGCGCAGTAACACTGGGGCTTTGCGCTTCTCTAGCCACCAAACGTCACGGTCCTTCTCTTTCCGTCTCGTAGACACGAGCTGAGAAATTGCAAACGTCGATCAATTGCTCAGAGATGAAAAGTGCCAGCACTGAAAGCTGTTGCTAGCCAGCACCCTTCCTTGGAAGCGCTTTTGTAGGCCTAAGAACACTGGGGCTCTGGGCTTCTCTAGCCACCTCATCTTCTGCTCATCCTCTCGCGCACTCTAAAGAGAGCTCAGGGGAGAAATTGCAAACGTCGAGCAATTGCTCAGAGATGAAAAGTGCCAGCACTGAAAGCTGTTGCTAGCCAGCACCCTTCCTTGGAAGCGCTTTTGTAGGCCTAAGAACACTGGGGCTCTGGGCTTCTCTAGCCACCTCATCTTCTGCTCATCCTCTCGCGCACTCTAAAGAGAGCTCAGGGGAGAAATTGCAAACGTCGAGCAATTGCTCAGAGATGAAAAGTGCCAGCACTGAAAGCTGTTGCTAGCCAGCACCCTTCCTTGGAAGCGCTTTTGTAGGCCTAAGAACACTGGGGCTTTGCGCTTCTCTACCCACCAAAAGTCACGGTCACTATCTCTCCGTCTCGTAGACACGAGCTGAGAAATTGCAAACGTCGATCAATTGCTCAGAGAGGAAAAGTGCCAGCACTGAAAGCTGTTGCTAGCCAGCACCCTTCCTTGGAAGCGCTTTTGTAGGCCTAAGAACACTGGGGCTCTGGGCTTCTCTAGCCACCTCATCTTCTGCTCATCCTCTCGCGCACTCTAAATGGAGCTCAGGGGAGAAATTGCAAACGTCGAGCAATTGCTCAGAGATGAAAAGTGCCAGCACTGAAAGCTGTTGCTAGCCAGCACCCTTCCTTGGAAGCGCTTTTGTAGCCCTAATAACTCTGGGGCTCTGGGCTTCTTTAGCCACCTCATCTTCTGCTCATCCTCTCGCGCACTCTAAATGGAGCTCAGGGGAGAAATTGCAAACGTCGAGCAATTGCTCAGAGATGAAAAGTGCCAGCACTGAAAGCTGTTGCTAGCCAGCACCCTTCCTTGGAAGCGCTTTTGTAGGCCTAAGAACACTGGGGCTCTGGGCTTCTCTAGCCACCTCATCTTCTGCTCATCCTCTCGCGCACTCTAAAGAGAGCTCAGGTGAGAAATTGCAAACGTCCAGCAATTGCTCAGAGATGAAAAGTGCCAGCACTGAAAGCTGTTGCTAGCCAGCACCCTTCCTTGGAAGCGCTTTCACAGGCGCAGCAACACTGGGGCTTTGCGCTTCTCTACCCACCAAAAGCCACGGTCTTTCTCTTTCCGTCTCGTAGACACGAGCTGAGAAATTGCAAACGTCGAGCAATTGCTCAGAGAGGAAAAGTGCCAGCACTGAAAGCTGTTGCTAGCCAGCACCCTTCCTTGGAAGCGCTTTCACAGGCGCAGTAACACTGGGGCTTTGCGCTTCTCTAGCCACCAAACGTCACGGTCCTTCTCTTTCCGTCTCGTAGACACGAGCTGAGAAATTGCAAACGTCGAGCAATTGCTCAGAGATGAAAAGTGCCAGCACTGAAAGCTGTTGCTAGCCAGCACCCTTCCTTGGAAGCGCTTTTGTAGGCCTAAGAACACTGGGGCTCTGGGCTTCTCTAGCCACCTCATCTTCTGCTCTTCCTCTCGCGCACTCTAAAGAGAGCTCAGGGGAGAAATTGCAAACGTCGAGCAATTGCTCAGAGATGAAAAGTGCCAGCACTGAAAGCTGTTGCTAGCCAGCACCCTTCCTTGGAAGCGCTTTTGTAGGCCTAAGCACACTGGGGCTCTGGGCTTCTCTAGCCACCTCATCTTCTGCTCATCCTCTCGCGCACTCTAAAGAGAGCTCAGGTGAGAAATTGCAAACGTCCAGCAATTGCTCAGAGATGAAAAGTGCCAGCACTGAAAGCTGTTGCTAGCCAGCACCCTTCCTTGGAAGCGCTTTCACAGGCGCAGTAACACTGGGGCTTTGCGCTTCTCTAGCCACCAAACGTCACGGTCACTATCTCTCCGTCTCGTAGACACGAGCTGAGAAATTGCAAACGTCGAGCAATTGCTCAGAGATGAAAAGTGCCAGCACTGAAAGCTGTTGCTAGCCAGCACCCTTCCTTGGAAGCGCTTTTGTAGGCCTAAGAACACTGGGGCTCTGGGCTTCTCTAGCCACCTCATCTTCTGCTCATCCTCTCGCGCACTCTAAAGAGAGCTCAGGTGAGAAATTGCAAACGTCCAGCAATTGCTCAGAGATGAAAAGTGCCAGCACTGAAAGCTGTTGCTAGCCAGCACCCTTCCTTGGAAGCGCTTTTGTAGGCCTAAGAACACTGGGGCTCTGGGCTTCTCTAGCCACCTCATCTTCTGCTCATCCTCTCGCGCACTCTAAAGAGAGCTCAGGTGAGAAATTGCAAACGTCCAGCAATTGCTCAGAGATGAAAAGTGCCAGCACTGAAAGCTCTTGCTAGCCAGCACCCTTCCTTGGAAGCGCTTTCACAGGCCCAGTAACACTGGGGCTTTGCGCTTCTCTAGCCACCAAACGTCATGGTCATTCTCTTTCCGTCTCGTAGACACGAGCTGAGAAATTGCAAACGTCGATCAATTGCTCAGAGATGAAAAGTGCCAGCACTGAAAGCTGTTGCTAGCCAGCCTCCTTCCTTGGAAGCGCTTTTGTAGGCCTAAGAAGACTGGGGCTCTGGGCTTCTCTAGCCACCTCATCTTCTGCTCATCCTCTCGCGCACTCTAAAGAGAGCTCAGGTGAGAAATTGCAAACGTCGAGCAATTGCTCAGAGATGAAAAGTGCCAGCACTGAAAGCTGTTGCTAGCCAGCACCCTTCCTTGGAAGCGCTTTCACAGGCGCAGCAACACTGGGGCTTTGCGCTTCTCTAGCCACCAAACGTCACGGTCACTATCTCTCCGTCTCGTAGACACGAGCTGAGAAATTGCAAACGTCGAGCAATTGCTCAGAGATGAAAAGTGCCAGCACTGAAAGCTGTTGCTAGCCAGCACCCTTCCTTGGAAGCGCTTTTGTAGGCCTAAGAACACTGGGGCTCTGGGCTTCTCTAGCCACCTCATCTTCTGCTCATCCTCTCGCGCACTCTAAAGAGAGCTCAGGGGAGAAATTGCAAACGTCCAGCAATTGCTCAGAGATGAAAAGTGCCACCACTGAAAGCTGTTGCTAGCCAGCAGCCTTCCTTGGAAGCGCTTTTGTAGCCCTTAGAAAACTGGGGCTTTGCGCTTCTATACGCACCAAACGTCACGGTCCTTCTCTTTCCGTCTCGTAGACACGAGCTGAGAAATTGCAAACGTGGATCAATTGCTCAGAGATGAAAAGTGCCAGCACTGAAAGCTGTTGCTAGCCAGCACCCTTCCTTGGAAGTGCTTTTGTAGGCCTAAGAACACTGGGGCTCTGGGCTTCTCTAGCCACCTAATCTTCTGCTCATCCTCTCGCGCACTCTAAAGAGAGCTCAGGTGAGAAATTGCAAACGTCGAGCAATTGCTCAGAGATGAAAAGTGCCAGCACTGAAAGCTGTTGCTAGCCAGCACCCTTCCTTGGAAGCGCTTTTGTAGGCCTAAGAACACTGGGGCTCTGGGCTTCTCTAGCCACCTCATCTTCTGCTCATCCTCTCGCGCACTCTAAAGAGAGCTCAGGTGAGAAATTGCAAACGTTGAGCAATTGCTCAGAGATGAAAAGTGCCAGCACTGAAAGCTGTTGCTAGCCAGCACCCTTCCTTGGAAGCGCTTTCACAGGCGCAGTAACAATGGGGCTTTGCGCTTCTCTAGCCACCAAACGTCACGGTCACTATCTCTCCGTCTCGTAGACACGAGCTGAGAAATTGCAAACGTCGAGCAATTGCTCAGAGATGAAAAGTGCCAGCACTGAAAGCTGTTGCTAGCCAGCACCCTTCCTTGGAAGCGCTTTTGTAGGCCTAAGAACACTGGGGCTCTGGGCTTCTCTAGCCACCTAATCTTCTGCTCATCCTCTCGCGCACTCTAAAGAGAGCTCAGGTGAGAAATTGCAAACGTCGATCAATTGCTCAGAGATGAAAAGTGCCAGCACTGAAAGCTGTTGCTAGCCAGCACCCTTCCTTGGAAGCGGTTTTGTAGCCCTTAGAACACTGGGGCTTTGCGCTTCTCTAGCCACCAAACGTCACGGTCCTTCTCTTTCCGTCTCGTAGACACGAGCTGAGAAATTGCAAACGTCGAGCAATTGCTCAGAGATGAAAAGTGCCAGCACTGAAAGCTGTTGCTAGCCAGCCCCCTTCCTTGGAAGCGCTTTTGTAGGCCTAAGAACACTGGGGCTCTGGGCTTCTCTAGCCACCTCATCTTCTGCTCATCCTCTCGCGCACTCTAAAGAGAGCTCAGGTGAGAAATTGCAAACGTCGAGCAATTGCTCAGAGATGAAAAGTGCCAGCACTGAAAGCTGTTGCTAGCCAGCACCCTTCCTTGGAAGCGCTTTTGTAGGCCTAAGAACACTGGGGCTCTGGGCTTCTCTAGCCACCTCATCTTCTGCTCATCCTCTCGCGCACTCTAAAGAGAGCTCAGGTGAGAAATTGCAAACGTCGAGCAATTGCTCAGAGATGAAAAGTGCCAGCACTGAAAGCTGTTGCTAGCCAGCACCCTTCCTTGGAAGCGCTTTTGTAGGCCTAAGAAGACTGGGGCTCTGGGCTTCTCTAGCCACCTAATCTTTTGCTCATCCTCTCGCGCACTCTAAAGAGAGCTCAGGTGAGAAATTGCAAACGTCGATCAATTGCTCAGAGATGAAAAGTGCCAGCACTGAAAGCTGTTGCTAGCCAGCACCCTTCCTTGGAAGCGCTTTTGTAGGCCTAAGAACACTGGGGCTCTGGGCTTCTCTAGCCACCTCATCTTCTGCTCATCCTCTCGCGCACTCTAAAGAGAGCTCAGGTGAGAAATTGCAAACGTCCAGCAATTGCTCAGAGAAGAAAAGTGCCAGCACTGAAAGCTGTTGCTAGCCAGCACCCTTCCATGGAAGCGCTTTCACAAGCGCAGTAACACTGGGGCTTTGCGCTTCTCTAGCCACCAAACGTCACGGTCCTTCTCTTTCCGTCTCGTAGACACGAGCTGAGAAATTGCAAACGTCGAGCAATTGCTCCGAGAGGAAAAGTGCCAGCACTGAAAGCTGTTGCTAGCCAGCACCCTTCCTTGGAAGCGCTTTTGTAGGCCTAAGAACACTGGGGCTCTGGGCTTCTCTAGCCACCTCATCTTCTGCTCATCCTCTCGCGCACTCTAAAGAGAGCTCAGGGGAGAAATTGCAAACGTCGAGCAATTGCTCAGAGATGAAAAGTGCCAGCACTGAAAGCTGTTGCTAGCCAGCACCCTTCCTTGGAAGCGCTTTTGTAGGCCTAAGAACACTGGGGCTCTGGGCTTCTCTAGCCACCTCATCTTCTGCTCATCCTCTCGCGCACTCTAAAGAGAGCTCAGGTGAGAAATTGCAAACGTCGAGCAATTGCTCAGAGATGAAAAGTGCCAGCACTGAAAGCTGTTGCTAGCCAGCACCCTTCCTTGGAAGCGCTTTCACAGGCGCAGTAACAATGGGGCTTTGCGCTTCTCTAGCCACCAAACGTCACGGTCACTATCTCTCCGTCTCGTAGACACGAGCTGAGAAATTGCAAACGTCGAGCAATTGCTCAGAGATGAAAAGTGCCAGCACTGAAAGCTGTTGCTAGCCAGCACCCTTCCTTGGAAGCGCTTTTGTAGGCCTAAGAACACTGGGGCTCTGGGCTTCTCTAGCCACCTCATCTTCTGCTCATCCTCTCGCGCACTCTAAAGAGAGCTCAGGGGAGAAATTGCAAACGTCGAGCAATTGCTCAGAGATGAAAAGTGCCAGCACTGAAAGCTGTTGCTAGCCAGCACCCTTCCTTGGAAGCGCTTTTGTAGGCCTAAGAAGACTGGGGCTCTGGGCTTCTCTAGCCACCTCATCTTCTGCTCATCCTCTCGCGCACTCTAAAGAGAGCTCAGGGGAGAAATTGCAAACGTCGAGCAATTGCTCAGAGATGAAAAGTGCCAGCACTGAAAGCTGTTGCTAGCCAGCACCCTTCCTTGGAAGCGCTTTTGTAGGCCTAAGAACACTGGGGCTTTGCGCTTCTCTACCCACCAAAAGTCACGGTCACTATCTCTCCGTCTCGTAGACACGAGCTGAGAAATTGCAAACGTCGATCAATTGCTCAGAGAGGAAAAGTGCCAGCACTGAAAGCTGTTGCTAGCCAGCACCCTTCCTTGGAAGCGCTTTTGTAGGCCTAAGAACACTGGGGCTCTGGGCTTCTTTAGCCACCTCATCTTCTGCTCATCCTCTCGCGCACTCTAAATGGAGCTCAGGGGAGAAATTGCAAACGTCGAGCAATTGCTCAGAGATGAAAAGTGCCAGCACTGAAAGCTGTTGCTAGCCAGCACCCTTCCTTGGAAGCGCTTTTGTAGCCCTAATAACACTGGGGCTCTGGGCTTCTTTAGCCACCTCATTTTCTGCTCATCCTCTCGCGCACTCTAAATGGAGCTCAGGGGAGAAATTGCAAATGTCGAGCAATTGCTCAGAGATGAAAAGTGCCAGCACTGAAAGCTGTTGCTAGCCAGCACCCTTCCTTGGAAGCGCTTTTGTAGGCCTAAGAACACTGGGGCTCTGGGCTTCTCTAGCCACCTCATCTTCTGCTCATCCTCTCGCGCACTCTAAAGAGAGCTCAGGTGAGAAATTGCAAACGTCCAGCAATTGCTCAGAGATGAAAAGTGCCAGCACTGAAAGCTGTTGCTAGCCAGCACCCTTCCTTGGAAGCGCTTTCACAGGCGCAGCAACACTGGGGCTTTGCGCTTCTCTACCCACCAAAAGCCACGGTCTTTCTCTTTCCGTCTCGTAGACACGAGCTGAGAAATTGCAAACGTCGAGCAATTGCTCAGAGAGGAAAAGTGCCAGCACTGAAAGCTGTTGCTAGCCAGCACCCTTCCTTGGAAGCGCTTTCACAGGCGCAGTAACACTGGGGCTTTGCGCTTCTCTAGCCACCAAACGTCACGGTCCTTCTCTTTCCGTCTCGTAGACACGAGCTGAGAAATTGCAAACGTCGAGCAATTGCTCAGAGATGAAAAGTGCCAGCACTGAAAGCTGTTGCTAGCCAGCACCCTTCCTTGGAAGCGCTTTTGTAGGCCTAAGAACACTGGGGCTCTGGGCTTCTCTAGCCACCTCATCTTCTGCTCTTCCTCTCGCGCACTCTGAAGAGAGCTCAGGGGAGAAATTGCAAACGTCGAGCAATTGCTCAGAGATGAAAAGTGCCAGCACTGAAAGCTGTTGCTAGCCAGCACCCTTCCTTGGAAGCGCTTTTGTAGGCCTAAGCACACTGGGGCTCTGGGCTTCTCTAGCCACCTCATCTTCTGCTCATCCTCTCGCGCACTCTAAAGAGAGCTCAGGTGAGAAATTGCAAACGTCCAGCAATTGCTCAGAGATGAAAAGTGCCAGCACTGAAAGCTGTTGCTAGCCAGCACCCTTCCTTGGAAGCGCTTTCACAGGCGCAGTAACACTGGGGCTTTGCGCTTCTCTAGCCACCAAACGTCACGGTCACTATCTCTCCGTCTCGTAGACACGAGCTGAGAAATTGCAAACGTCGAGCAATTGCTCAGAGATGAAAAGTGCCAGCACTGAAAGCTGTTGCTAGCCAGCACCCTTCCTTGGAAGCGCTTTTGTAGGCCTAAGAACACTGGGGCTCTGGGCTTCTCTAGCCACCTCATCTTCTGCTCATCCTCTCGCGCACTCTAAAGAGAGCTCAGGTGAGAAATTGCAAACGTCGAGCAATTGCTCAGAGAAGAAAAGTGCCAGCACTGAAAGCTGTTGCTAGCCAGCACCCTTCCTTGGAAGCGCTTTCACAGGCGCAGCAACACTGGGGCTTTGCGCTTCTCTAGCCACCAAACGTCACGGTCCTTCTCTTTCCGTCTCCTAGACACGAGCTGAGAAATTGCAAACGCCCAGCAATTGCTCAGAGATGAAAAGTGCCAGCACTGAAAGCTCTTGCTAGCCAGCACCCTTCCTTGGAAGCGCTTTTGTAGGCCTAAGAACACTGGGGCTCTGGGCTTCTCTAGCCACCTCATCTTCTGCTCATCCTCTCGCGCACTCTAAAGAGAGCTCAGGTGAGAAACTGCAAACGTCAAGCAATTGCTCAGAGATGAAAAGTGCCAGCACTGAAAGCTGTTGCTAGCCAGCACCCTTCCTTGGAAGCGCTTTCACAGGCGCAGTAACACTGGGGCTTTACACTTCTCTACGCACCAAACGTCACGGTCCTTCTTTTTCCGTCTCGTAGACACGAGCTGAGAAATTGCAAACATCGAGCAATTGCTCAGAGATGAAAAGTGCCAGCACTGAAAGCTCTTGCTAGCCAGCACCCTTCCTTGGAAGCGCTTTCACAGGCGCAGCAACACTGGGGCTTTGTGCTTCTATACGCACCAAAAGTCACGGTCCTTCTCTTTCCGTCTCGTAGACACGAGCTGAGAAATTGCAAACGTCGAGCAATTGCTCAGAGATGAAAAGTGCCAGCACTGAAAGCTCTTGCTAGCCAGCACCCTTCCTTGGAAGCGCTTTTGTAGGCCTAAGAACACTGGGGCTCTGGGCTTCTCTAGCCACCTCATCTTCTGCTCATCCTCTCGCGCACTCTAAAGAGAGCTCAGGTGAGAAATTGCAAACTTCGAGCAATTGCTCAGAGATGAAAAGTGCCAGCACTGAAAGCTGTTGCTAGCCAGCCCCCTTCCTTGGAAGCGCTTTTGTAGCCCTTAGAACACTGGGGCTCTGGGCTTCTCTAGCCACCTCATCTTCTGCTCATCCTCTCGCGCACTCTAAAGAGAGCTCAGGTGAGAAATTGCAAACGTTGAGCAATTGCTCAGAGATGAAAAGTGCCAGCACTGAAAGCTGTTGCTAGCCAGCACCCTTCCTTGGAAGCGCTTTCACAGGCTCAGTAACACTGGGGCTTTGCACTTCTCTACGCACCAAACGTCACGGCCCTTCTCTTTCCGTCTCGTAGACACGAGCTGAGAAATTGCAAACGTCGAGCAATTGCTCAGAGATGAAAAGTGCCAGCACTGAAAGCTCTTGCTAGCCAGCACCCTTCCTTGGAAGCGCTTTCACAGGCGCAGCAACACTGGGGCTTTGCGCTTCTATACGCACCAAACGTCACAGTCATTCTCTTTCCGTCTCGTAGACACGAGCTGAGAAATTGCAAACGTCCAGCAATTGCTCCGAGAGGAAAAGTGCCAGCACTGAAAGCTGTTGCTAGCCAGCACCCTTCCTTGGAAGCGCTTTTGTAGGCCTAAGAACACTGGGGCTCTGGGCTTCTCTAGCCACCTCATCTTCTGCTCATCCTCTCGCGCACTCTAAAGAGAGCTCAGGTGAGAAATTGCAAACGTCGAGCAATTGCTCAGAGATGAAAAGTGCCAGCACTGAAAGCTCTTGCTAGCCAGCACCCTTCCTTGGAAGCGCTTTCACAGGCGCAGTAACACTGGGGCTTTGCGCTTCTCTAGCCACCAAACGTCACGGTCCTTCTCTTTCCGTCGGTAGACACGAGCTGAGAAATTGCAAACGTCGAGCAATTGCTCCGAGATGAAAAGTGCCAGCACTGAAAGCTGTTGCTAGCCAGCACCCTTCCTTGGAAGCGCTTTTGTAGGCCTAAGAACACTGGGGCTCTGGGCTTCTCTAGCCACCTCATCTTCTGCTCATCCTCTCGCGCACTCTAAAGAGAGCTCAGGTGAGAAATTGCAAACGTCCAGCAATTGCTCAGAGAAGAAAAGTGCCAGCACTGAAAGCTGTTGCTAGCCAGCACCCTTCCTTGGAAGCGCTTTCACAGGCGCAGCAACACTGGGGCTTTGCGCTTCTCTAGCCACCAAACGTCACGGACCTTCTCTTTCCGTCTCGTAGACACGAGCTGAGAAATTGCAAACGTCGAGCAATTGCTCAGAGATGAAAAGTGCCAGCACTGAAAGCTGTTGCTAGCCAGCACCCTTCCTTGGAAGCGCTTTTGTAGGCCTAAGAACACTGGGGCTCTGGGCTTCTCTAGCCACCTCATCTTCTGCTCATCCTCTCGCGCACTCTAAAGAGAGCTCAGGTGAGAAATTGCAAACGTCGAGCAATTGCTCAGAGATGAAAAGTGCCAGCACTGAAAGCTGTTGCTAGCCAGCACCCTTCCTTGGAAGCGCTTTTGTAGGCCTAAGAACACTGGGGCTTTGCGCTTCTCTACCCACCAAACGTCACGGTCCTTCTCTTTCCGTCTCGTAGACACGAGCTGAGAAATTGCAAACGTCGAGCAATTGCTCAGAGATGAAAAGTGCCAGCACTGAAAGCTGTTGCTAGCCAGCACCCTTCCTTGGAAGCGCTTTTGTAGGCCTAAGAACACTGGGGCTCTGGGCTTCTCTAGCCACCTCATCTTCTGCTCATCCTCTCGCGCACTCTAAAGAGAGCTCAGGTGAGAAATTGCAAACGTCGAGCAATTGCTCAGAGATGAAAAGTGCCAGCACTGAAAGCTGTTGCTAGCCAGCACCCTTCCTTGGAAGCGCTTTTGTAGGCCTAAGAACACTGGGGCTCTGGGCTTCTCTAGCCACCTCATCTTCTGCTCATCCTCTCGCGCACTCTAAAGAGAGCTCAGGTGAGAAATTGCAAACGTCGAGCAATTGCTCAGAGATGAAAAGTGCCAGCACTGAAAGCTGTTGCTAGCCAGCACCCTTCCTTGGAAGCGCTTTTGTAGGCCTAAGAACACTGGGGCTCTGGGCTTCTCTAGCCACCTCATCTTCTGCTCATCCTCTCGCGCACTCTAAAGAGAGCTCAGGTGAGAAATTGCAAACGTCGAGCAATTGCTCAGAGATGAAAAGTGCCAGCACTGGAAGCTGTTGCTAGCCAGCACCCTTCCTTGGAAGCGCTTTTGTAGGCCTAAGAACACTGGGGCTCTGGGCTTCTCTAGCCACCTCATCTTCTGCTCATCCTCTCGCGCACTCTAAAGAGAGCTCAGGTGAGAAATTGCAAACGTCGAGCAATTGCTCAGAGAAGAAAAGTGCCAGCACTGAAAGCTGTTGCTAGCCAGCACCCTTCCTTGGAAGCGCTTTCACAAGCGCAGTAACACTGGGGCTTTGCGCTTCTCTAGCCACCAAACGTCACGGTCCTTCTCTTTCCGTCTCGTAGACACGAGCTGAGAAATTGCAAACGTCGAGCAATTGCTCAGAGAGGAAAAGTGCCAGCACTGAAAGCTGTTGCTAGCCAGCACCCTTCCTTGGGAGCGCTTTTGTAGGCCTAAGAACACTGGGGCTCTGGGCTTTTCTAGCCACCTCATCTTCTGCTCATCCTCTCGCGCACTCTAAAGAGAGCTCAGGTGAGAAATTGCAAACGTCGAGCAATTGCTCAGAGAAGAAAAGTGCCAGCACTGAAAGCTGTTGCTAGCCAGCACCCTTCTTTGGAAGCACTTTCACAAGCGCAGTAACACTGGGGCTTTGCGCTTCTCTAGCCACCAAACGTCACGGTCCTTCTCTTTCCGTCTCCTAGACACGAGCTGAGAAATTGCAAACGTCGAGCAATTGCTCAGAGATGAAAAGTGCCAGCACTGAAAGCTCTTGCTAGCCAGCCCCCTTCCTTGGAAGCGCTTTTGTAGGCCTAAGAACACTGGGGCTCTGGGCTTCTCTAGCCACCTCATCTTCTGCTCATCCTCTCGCGCACTCTAAAGAGAGCTCAGGTGAGAAATTGCAAACGTCCAGCAATTGCTCAGAGATGAAAAGTGCCAGCACTGAAAGCTGTTGCTAGCCAGCACCCTTCCTTGGAAGCGCTTTTGTAGGCCTAAGAACACTGGGGCTCTGGGCTTCTCTAGCCACCTCATCTTCTGCTCATCCTCTCACGCACTCTAAAGAGAGCTCAGGTGAGAAATTGCAAACGTCGAGCAATTGCTCAGAGATGAAAAGTGCCAGCACTGAAAGCTGTTGCTAGCCAGCACCCTTCCTTGGAAGCGCTTTCACAGGCGCAGTAACACTGGGGCTTTGCGCTTCTCTACCCACCAAACGTCACGGTCACTATCTCTCCGTCTCGTAGACACGAGCTGAGAAATTGCAAACGTCGAGCAATTGCTCAGAGATGAAAAGTGCCGGCACTGAAAGCTGTTGCTAGCCAGCACCCTTCCTTGGAAGCGCTTTTGTAGGCCTAAGAACACTGGGGCTCTGGGCTTCTTTAGCCACCTCATCTTCTGCTCATCCTCTCGCGCACTCTAAAGAGAGCTCAGGTGAGAAATTGCAAACGTCGAGCAATTGCTCAGAGATGAAAAGTGCCAGCACTGAAAGCTGTTGCTAGCCAGCACCCTTCCTTGGAAGCGCTTTTGTAGGCCTAAGAACACTGGGGCTCTGGGCTTCTCTAGCCACCTCATCTTCTGCTCATCCTCTCGCGCACTCTAAAGAGAGCTCAGGTGAGAAATTGCAAACGTCGAGCAATTGCTCAGAGATGAAAAGTGCCAGCACTGAAAGCTCTTGCTAGCCAGCACCCTTCCTTGGAAGCGCTTTCACAGGCGCAGTAACACTGGGGCTTTGCGCTTCTCTACCCACCAAACGTCACGGTCACTATCTCTCCGTCTCGTAGACACGAGCTGAGAAATTGCAAACGTCGAGCAATTGCTCAGAGATGAAAAGTGCCGGCACTGAAAGCTGTTGCTAGCCAGCCCCCTTCCTTGGAAGCGCTTTTGTAGGCCTAAGAACACTGGGGCTCTGGGCTTCTTTAGCCACCTCATCTTCTGCTCATCCTCTCGCGCACTCTAAATGGAGCTCAGGGGAGAAATTGCAAACGTCGAGCAATTGCTCAGAGATGAAAAGTGCCAGCACTGAAAGCTCTTGCTAGCCAGCACCCTTCCTTGGAAGCGCTTTTGTAGGCCTAAGAACACTGGGGCTCTGGGCTTCTCTAGCCACCTCATCTTCTGCTCATCCTCTCGCGCACTCTAAAGAGAGCTCAGGTGAGAAATTGCAAACGTCGAGCAATTGCTCAGAGATGAAAAGTGCCAGCACTGAAAGCTGTTGCTAGCCAGCACCCTTCCTTGGAAGCGCTTTTGTAGGCCTAAGAACACTGGGGCTTTGCGCTTCTCTAGCCACCAAACGTCACGGTCCTTCTCTTTCCGTCTCCTAGACACGAGCTGAGAAATTGCAAACGTCGAGCAATTGCTCAGAGATGAAAAGTGCCAGCACTGAAAGCTGTTGCTAGCCAGCACCCTTCCTTGGAAGCGCTTTTGTAGGCCTAAGAACACTGGGGCTCTGGGCTTCTCTAGCCACCTAATCTTCTGCTCATCCTCTCGCGCACTCTAAAGAGAGCTCAGGTGAGAAATTGCAAACGTCGAGCAATTGCTCAGAGATGAAAAGTGCCAGCACTGGAAGCTGTTGCTAGCCAGCCCCCTTCCTTGGAAGCGCTTTTGTAGGCCTAAGAACACTGGGGCTCTGGGCTTTTCTAGCCACCTCATCTTCTGCTCATCCTCTCGCGCACTCTAAAGAGAGCTCAGGTGAGAAATTGCAAACGTCCAGCAATTGCTCAGAGAAGAAAAGTGCCAGCACTGAAAGCTGTTGCTAGCCAGCACCCTTCCTTGGAAGCGCTTTCACAAGCGCAGTAACACTGGGGCTTTGCGCTTCTCTACCCACCAAACGTCACGGTCCTTCTCTTTCCGTCTCGTAGACACGAGCTGAGAAATTGCAAACGTCGAGCAATTGCTCAGAGATGAAAAGTGCCAGCACTGAAAGCTGTTGCTAGCCAGCACCCTTCCTTGGAAGCGCTTTTGTAGGCCTAAGAACACTGGGGCTCTGGGCTTCTTTAGCCACCTCATCTTCTGCTCATCCTCTCGCGCACTCTAAAGAGAGCTCAGGTGAGAAATTGCAAACGTCCAGCAATTGCTCAGAGAAGAAAAGTGCCAGCACTGAAAGCTGTTGCTAGCCAGCACCCTTCCTTGGAAGCGCTTTCACAAGCGCAGTAACACTGGGGCTTTGCGCTTCTCTAGCCACCAAACGTCACGGTCCTTCTCTTTCCGTCTCGTAGACACGAGCTGAGAAATTGCAAACGTCGAGCAATTGCTCAGAGATGAAAAGTGCCAGCACTGAAAGCTGTTGCTAGCCAGCACCCTTCCTTGGAAGCGCTTTTGTAGGCCTAAGAACACTGGGGCTCTGGGCTTCTCTAGCCACCTCATCTTCTGCTCATCCTCTCGCGCACTCTAAAGAGAGCTCAGGTGAGAAATTGCAAACGTCGAGCAATTGCTCAGAGAGGAAAAGTGCCAGCACTGAAAGCTGTTGCTAGCCAGCACCCTTCCTTGGAAGCGCTTTTGTAGGCCTAAGCACACTGGGGCTCTGGGCTTCTCTAGCCACCTCATCTTCTGCTCATCCTCTCGCGCACTCTAAAGAGAGCTCAGGTGAGAAATTGCAAACGTCGAGCAATTGCTCAGAGATGAAAAGTGCCAGCACTGAAAGCTGTTGCTAGCCAGCACCCTTCCTTGGAAGCGCTTTCACAGGCCCAGTAACACTGGGGCTTTGCGCTTCTCTAGCCACCAAACGTCACGGTCACTATCTCTCCGTCTCGTAGACACGAGCTGAGAAATTGCAAACGTTGAGCAATTGCTCAGAGATGAAAAGTGCCAGCACTGAAAGCTCTTGCTAGCCAGCCCCCTTCCTTGGAAGCGCTTTTGTAGGCCTAAGAACACTGGGGCTCTGGGCTTCTTTAGCCACCTCATCTTCTGCTCATCCTCTCGCGCACTCTGAAGAGAGCTCAGGGGAGAAATTGCAAACGTCGAGCAATTGCTCAGAGATGAAAAGTGCCAGCACTGAAAGCTGTTGCTAGCCAGCACCCTTCCTTGGAAGCGCTTTTGTAGCCCTAAGAACACTGGGGCTCTGGGCTTCTCTAGCCACCTCATCTTCTGCTCATCCTCTCGCGCACTCTAAAGAGAGCTCAGGTGAGAAATTGCAAACGTCGAGCAATTGCTCAGAGAAGAAAAGTGCCAGCACTGAAAGCTGTTGCTAGCCAGCACCCTTCCTTGGAAGCGCTTTCACAAGCGCAGTAACACTGGGGCTTTGCGCTTCTCTAGCCACCAAACGTCACGGTCCTTCTCTTTCCGTCTCGTAGACACGAGCTGAGAAATTGCAAACGTTGAGCAATTGCTCAGAGATGAAAAGTGCCAGCACTGAAAGCTGTTGCTAGCCAGCACCCTTCCTTGGAAGCGCTTTTGTAGGCCTAAGAACACTGGGGCTCTGGGCTTCTCTAGCCACCTCATCTTCTGCTCATCCTCTCGCGCACTCTAAAGAGAGCTCAGGTGAGAAATTGCAAACGTCCAGCAATTGCTCAGAGAAGAAAAGTGCCAGCACTGAAAGCTGTTGCTAGCCAGCACCCTTCCTTGGAAGCGCTTTCACAAGCGCAGTAACACTGGGGCTTTGCGCTTCTCTAGCCACCAAACGTCACGGTCCTTCTCTTTCCGTCTCGTAGACACGAGCTGAGAAATTGCAAACGTCGAGCAATTGCTCAGAGATGAAAAGTGCCAGCACTGAAAGCTGTTGCTAGCCAGCACCCTTCCTTGGAAGCGCTTTTGTAGGCCTAAGAACACTGGGGCTCTGGGCTTCTCTAGCCACCTCATCTTCTGCTCATCCTCTCGCGCACTCTAAAGAGAGCTCAGGTGAGAAATTGCAAACGTCGAGCAATTGCTCAGAGATGAAAAGTGCCAGCACTGAAAGCTGTTGCTAGCCAGCACCCTTCCTTGGAAGCGCTTTTGTAGGCCTAAGCACACTGGGGCTCTGGGCTTCTCTAGCCACCTCATCTTCTGCTCATCCTCTCGCGCACTCTAAAGAGAGCTCAGGTGAGAAATTGCAAACGTCGAGCAATTGCTCAGAGATGAAAAGTGCCAGCACTGAAAGCTGTTGCTAGCCAGCACCCTTCCTTGGAAGCGCTTTCACAGGCGCAGTAACACTGCGGATTTGCGCTTCTCTAGCCACCAAACGTCACGGTCACTATCTCTCCGTCTCGTAGACACGAGCTGAGAAATTGCAAACGTCGAGCAATTGCTCAGAGATGAAAAGTGCCAGCACTGAAAGCTCTTGCTAGCCAGCACCCTTCCTTGGAAGCGCTTTTGTAGGCCTAAGAACACTGGGGCTCTGGGCTTCTTTAGCCACCTCATCTTCTGCTCATCCTCTCGCGCACTCTGAAGAGAGCTCAGGGGAGAAATTGCAAACGTCGAGCAATTGCTCAGAGATGAAAAGTGCCAGCACTGAAAGCTGTTGCTAGCCAGCACCCTTCCTTGGAAGCGCTTTTGTAGGCCTAAGAACACTGGGGCTCTGGGCTTCTCTAGCCACCTCATCTTCTGCTCATCCTCTCGCGCACTCTAAAGAGAGCTCAGGTGAGAAATTGCAAACGTCGAGCAATTGCTCAGAGATGAAAAGTGCCAGCACTGAAAGCTGTTGCTAGCCAGCACCCTTCCTTGGAAGCGCTTTTGTAGGCCTAAGAACACTGGGGCTCTGGGCTTCTTTAGCCACCTCATCTTCTGCTCATCCTCTCGCGCACTCTGAAGAGAGCTCAGGGGAGAAATTGCAAACGTCGAGCAATTGCTCAGAGATGAAAAGTGCCAGCACTGAAAGCTGTTGCTAGCCAGCACCCTTCCTTGGAAGCGCTTTCACAGGCGCAGTAACACTGGGGCTTTGCGCTTCTCTAGCCACCAAACGTCACGGTCACTATCTCTCCGTCTCGTAGACACGAGCTGAGAAATTGCAAACGTCGAGCAATTGCTCAGAGATGAAAAGTGCCAGCACTGAAAGCTCTTGCTAGCCAGCCCCCTTCCTTGGAAGTGCTTTTGTAGGCCTAAGAACACTGGGGCTCTGGGCTTCTTTAGCCACCTCATCTTCTGCTCATCCTCTCGCGCACTCTGAAGAGAGCTCAGGGGAGAAATTGCAAACGTCGAGCAATTGCTCAGAGATGAAAAGTGCCAGCACTGAAAGCTGTTGCTAGCCAGCACCCTTCCTTGGAAGCGCTTTTGTAGGCCTAAGAACAGTGGGGCTCTGGGCTTCTCTAGCCACCTAATCTTCTGCTCATCCTCTCGCGCACTCTAAAGAGAGCTCAGGTGAGAAATTGCAAACGTCGAGCAATTGCTCAGAGATGAAAAGTGCCAGCACTGAAAGCTGTTGCTAGCCAGCACCCTTCCTTGGAAGCGCTTTCACAGGCGCAGCAACACTGGGGCATTGCGCTTCTCTAGCCACCAAACGTCACGGTCCTTCTCTTTCCGTCTCGTAGACACGAGCTGAGAAATTGCAAACGTCGAGCAATTGCTCAGAGATGAAAAGTGCCAGCACTGAAAGCTGTTGCTAGCCAGCACCCTTCCTTGGAAGCGCTTTTGTAGGCCTAAGAACACTGGGGCTCTGGGCTTCTTTAGCCACCTCATCTTCTGCTCATCCTCTCGCGCACTCTAAAGAGAGCTCAGGTGAGAAATTGCAAACGTCGAGCAATTGCTCAGAGATGAAAAGTGCCAGCACTGAAAGCTCTTGCTAGCCAGCACCCTTCCTTGGAAGTGCTTTCACAGGCGCAGTAACACTGGGGCTTTGCGCTTCTCTAGCCACCAAACGTCACGGTCCTTCTCTTTCCGTCTCGTAGACACGAGCTGAGAAATTGCAAATGTCGAGCAATTGCTCAGAGATGAAAATTGCCAGCACTGGAAGCTGTTGCTAGCCAGCCCCCTTCCTTGGAAGTGCTTTTGTAGGCCTAAGAACACTGGGGCTCTGGGCTTCTCTAGACACCTCATCTTCTGCTCTTCCTCTCGCGCACTCTAAAGAGAGCTCAGGTGAGAAATTGCAAACGTCGAGCAATTGCTCAGAGATGAAAAGTGCCAGCACTGAAAGCTGTTGCTAGCCAGCACCTTTCCTTGGAAACGCTTTTGTAGCCCTAAGCACACTGGGGCTCTGGGCTTCTCTAGCCACCTAATCTTCTGCTCATCCTCTCGCACACTCTAAAGAGAGCTCAGGGGAGAAATTGCAAACGTCCAGCAATTGCTCAGAGAAGAAAAGTGCCAGCACTGAAAGCTCTTGCTAGCCAGCACCCTTCCTTGGAAGCGTTTTCACAGGCGCAGTAACACTGGGGCTTTGCGCTTCTCTAGCCAACAAACGTCACGGTCCTTCTCTTTCCGTCTCGTAGACACGAGCTGAGAAATTGCAAACGTCGATCAATTGCTCAGAGATGAAAAGTGCCAGCACTGAAAGCTGTTGCTAGCCAGCACCCTTCCTTGGAAGCGCTTTCACAAGCGCAGTAACACTGGGGCTTTGCGCTTCTCTAGCCACCAAACGTCACGGTCCTTCTCTTTCCGTCTCGTAGACACGAGCTGAGAAATTGCAAACGTCGAGCAATTGCTCAGAGATGAAAAGTGCCAGCACTGAAAGCTCTTGCTAGCCAGCACCCTTCCTTGGAAGTGCTTTCACAGGCGCAGTAACACTGGGGCTTTGCGCTTCTCTACCCACCAAACGTCACGGTCACTATCTCTCCGTCTCGTAGACACGAGCTGAGAAATTGCAAACGTCGAGCAATTGCTCAGAGATGAAAAGTGCCAGCACTGAAAGCTGTTGCTAGCCAGCACCCTTCCTTGGAAGCGCTTTTGTAGGCCTAAGAACACTGGGGCTCTGGGCTTCTCTAGCCACCTAATCTTCTGCTCATCCTCTCGCGCACTCTAAAGAGAGCTCAGGGGAGAAATTGCAAACGTCGAGCAATTGCTCAGAGATGAAAAGTGCCAGCACTGAAAGCTGTTGCTAGCCAGCACCCTTCCTTGGAAGCGCTTTTGTAGGCCTAAGAACACTGGGGCTCTGGGCTTCTCTAGCCACCTCATCTTCTGCTCATCCTCTCGCGCACTCTAAAGAGAGCTCAGGTGAGAAATTGCAAACGTCCAGCAATTGCTCAGAGATGAAAAGTGCCAGCACTGAAAGCTGTTGCTAGCCAGCACCCTTCCTTGGAAGCGCTTTCACAAGCGCAGTAACACTGGGGCTTTGCGCTTCTCTAGCCACCAAACGTCACGGTCCTTCTCTTTCCGTCTCGTAGACACGAGCTGAGAAATTGCAAACGTCGAGCAATTGCTCAGAGATGAAAAGTGCCAGCACTGAAAGCTGTTGCTAGCCAGCACCCTTCCTTGGAAGCGCTTTTGTAGGCCTAAGAACACTGGGGCTCTGGGCTTCTCTAGCCACCTCATCTTCTGCTCATCCTCTCGCGCACTCTAAAGAGAGCTCAGGTGAGAAATTGCAAACGTCCAGCAATTGCTCAGAGAAGAAAAGTGCCAGCACTGAAAGCTGTTGCTAGCCAGCACCCTTCCTTGGAAGCGCTTTCACAAGCGCAGTAACACTGGGGCTTTGCGCTTCTCTAGCCACCAAACGTCACGGTCCTTCTCTTTCCGTCTCGTAGACACGAGCTGAGAAATTGCAAACGTCGAGCAATTGCTCAGAGATGAAAAGTGCCAGCACTGAAAGCTCTTGCTAGCCAGCACCCTTCCTTGGAAGCGCTTTCACAGGCGCAGTAACACTGGGGCTTTGCGCTTCTCTACCCACCAAACGTCACGGTCACTATCTCTCCGTCTCGTAGACACGAGCTGAGAAATTGCAAACGTCGAGCAATTGCTCAGAGATGAAAAGTGCCAGCACTGAAAGCTGTTGCTAGCCAGCACCCTTCCTTGGAAGCGCTTTTGTAGGCCTAAGAACACTGGGGCTCTGGGCTTCTCTAGCCACCTAATCTTCTGCTCATCCTCTCGCGCACTCTAAAGAGAGCTCAGGTGAGAAATTGCAAACGTCGAGCAATTGCTCAGAGATGAAAAGTGCCAGCACTGAAAGCTGTTGCTAGCCAGCACCCTTCCTTGGAAGCGCTTTTGTAGGCCTAAGAACACTGGGGCTCTGGGCTTCTCTAGCCACCTCATCTTCTGCTCATCCTCTCGCGCACTCTAAAGAGAGCTCAGGTGAGAAATTGCAAACGTCCAGCAATTGCTCAGAGATGAAAAGTGCCAGCACTGAAAGCTGTTGCTAGCCAGCACCCTTCCTTGGAAGCGCTTTCACAAGCGCAGTAACACTGGGGCTTTGCGCTTCTCTAGCCACCAAACGTCACGGTCCTTCTCTTTCCGTCTCGTAGACACGAGCTGAGAAATTGCAAACGTCGAGCAATTGCTCAGAGATGAAAAGTGCCAGCACTGAAAGCTGTTGCTAGCCAGCACCCTTCCTTGGAAGCGCTTTTGTAGGCCTAAGAACACTGGGGCTCTGGGCTTCTCTAGCCACCTCATCTTCTGCTCATCCTCTCGCGCACTCTAAAGAGAGCTCAGGTGAGAAATTGCAAACGTCCAGCAATTGCTCAGAGAAGAAAAGTGCCAGCACTGAAAGCTGTTGCTAGCCAGCACCCTTCCTTGGAAGCGCTTTCACAAGCGCAGTAACACTGGGGCTTTGCGCTTCTCTACCCACCAAACGTCACGGTCCTTCTCTTTCCGTCTCGTAGACACGAGCTGAGAAATTTCAAACGTCGAGCAATTGCTCAGAGATGAAAAGTGCCAGCACTGAAAGCTGTTGCTAGCCAGCACCCTTCCTTGGAAGCGCTTTTGTAGGCCTAAGCACACTGGGGCTCTGGGCTTCTCTAGCCACCTCATCTTCTGCTCATCCTCTCGCGCACTCTAAAGAGAGCTCAGGTGAGAAATTGCAAACGTTGAGCAATTGCTCAGAGATGAAAAGTGCCAGCACTGAAAGCTGTTGCTAGCCAGCACCCTTCCTTGGAAGCGCTTTCACAGGCGCAGTAACACTGGGGCTTTGCGCTTCTCTAGCCACCAAACGTCACGGTCACTATCTCTCCGTCTCGTAGACACGAGCTGAGAAATTGCAAACGTCGAGCAATTGCTCAGAGATGAAAAGTGCCAGCACTGAAAGCTCTTGCTAGCCAGCCCCCTTCCTTGGAAGCGCTTTTGTAGGCCTAAGAACACTGGGGCTCTGGGCTTCTTTAGCCACCTCATCTTCTGCTCATCCTCTCGCGCACTCTGAAGAGAGCTCAGGGGAGAAATTGCAAACGTCGAGCAATTGCTCAGAGATGAAAAGTGCCAGCACTGAAAGCTGTTGCTAGCCAGCACCCTTCCTTGGAAGCGCTTTTGTAGGCCTAAGAACACTGGGGCTCTGGGCTTCTCTAGCCACCTAATCTTCTGCTCATCCTCTCGCGCACTCTAAAGAGAGCTCAGGTGAGAAATTGCAAACGTCGAGCAATTGCTCAGAGATGAAAAGTGCCAGCACTGAAAGCTGTTGCTAGCCAGCACCCTTCCTTGGAAGCGCTTTCACAGGCGCAGTAACACTGGGGCTTTGCGCTTCTCTAGCCACCAAACGTCACGGTCACTATCTCTCCGTCTCGTAGACACGAGCTGAGAAATTGCAAACGTCGAGCAATTGCTCAGAGATGAAAAGTGCCAGCACTGAAAGCTCTTGCTAGCCAGCCCCCTTCCTTGGAAGCGCTTTTGTAGGCCTAAGAACACTGGGGCTCTGGGCTTCTTTAGCCACCTCATCTTCTGCTCATCCTCTCGCGCACTCTGAAGAGAGCTCAGGGGAGAAATTGCAAACGTCGAGCAATTGCTCAGAGATGAAAAGTGCCAGCACTGAAAGCTGTTGCTAGCCAGCACCCTTCCTTGGAAGCGCTTTTGTAGGCCTAAGAACACTGGGGCTCTGGGCTTCTCTAGCCACCTAATCTTCTGCTCATCCTCTCGCGCACTCTAAAGAGAGCTCAGGTGAGAAATTGCAAACGTCGAGCAATTGCTCAGAGATGAAAAGTGCCAGCACTGAAAGCTGTTGCTAGCCAGCACCCTTCCTTGGAAGCGCTTTCACAGGCGCAGCAACACTGGGGCATTGCGCTTCTCTAGCCACCAAACGTCACGGTCCTTCTCTTTCCGTCTCGTAGACACGAGCTGAGAAATTGCAAACGTCGAGCAATTGCTCAGAGCTGAAAAGTGCCAGCACTGAAAGCTGTTGCTAGCCAGCACCCTTCCTTGGAAGCGCTTTTGTAGGCCTAAGAACACTGGGGCTCTGGGCTTCTTTAGCCACCTCATCTTCTGCTCATCCTCTCGCGCACTCTAAAGAGAGCTCAGGTGAGAAATTGCAAACGTCCAGCAATTGCTCAGAGAAGAAAAGTGCCAGCACTGAAAGCTGTTGCTAGCCAGCACCCTTCCTTGGAAGCGCTTTCACAAGCGCAGTAACACTGGGGCTTTGCGCTTCTCTAGCCACCAAACGTCACGGTCCTTCTCTTTCCGTCTCGTAGACACGAGCTGAGAAATTGCAAACGTCGAGCAATTGCTCAGAGATGAAAAGTGCCAGCACTGAAAGCTGTTGCTAGCCAGCACCCTTCCTTGGAAGCGCTTTTGTAGGCCTAAGAACACTGGGGCTCTGGGCTTCTCTAGCCACCTCATCTTCTGCTCATCCTCTCGCGCACTCTAAAGAGAGCTCAGGTGAGAAATTGCAAACGTCGAGCAATTGCTCAGAGAGGAAAAGTGCCAGCACTGAAAGCTGTTGCTAGCCAGCACCCTTCCTTGGAAGCGCTTTTGTAGGCCTAAGCACACTGGGGCTCTGGGCTTCTCTAGCCACCTCATCTTCTGCTCATCCTCTCGCGCACTCTAAAGAGAGCTCAGGTGAGAAATTGCAAACGTCGAGCAATTGCTCAGAGATGAAAAGTGCCAGCACTGAAAGCTGTTGCTAGCCAGCACCCTTCCTTGGAAGCGCTTTCACAGGCGCAGTAACACTGGGGCTTTGCGCTTCTCTAGCCACCAAACGTCACGGTCACTATCTCTCCGTCTCGTAGACACGAGCTGAGAAATTGCAAACGTTGAGCAATTGCTCAGAGATGAAAAGTGCCAGCACTGAAAGCTGTTGCTAGCCAGCACCCTTCCTTGGAAGCGCTTTTGTAGGCCTAAGAACACTGGGGCTCTGGGCTTCTTTAGCCACCTCATCTTCTGCTCATCCTCTCGCGCACTCTGAAGAGAGCTCAGGGGAGAAATTGCAAACGTCGAGCAATTGCTCAGAGATGAAAAGTGCCAGCACTGAAAGCTGTTGCTAGCCAGCACCCTTCCTTGGAAGCGCTTTTGTAGCCCTAAGAACACTGGGGCTCTGGGCTTCTCTAGCCACCTAATCTTCTGCTCATCCTCTCGCGCACTCTAAAGAGAGCTCAGGTGAGAAATTGCAAACGTCGAGCAATTGCTCAGAGATGAAAAGTGCCAGCACTGAAAGCTGTTGCTAGCCAGCACCCTTCCTTGGAAGCGCTTTCACAGGCACAGTAACACTGGGGCATTGCGCTTCTCTAGCCACCAAACGTCACGGTCCTTCTCTTTCCGTCTCGTAGACACGAGCTGAGAAATTGCAAACGTTGAGCAATTGCTCAGAGATGAAAAGTGCCAGCACTGAAAGCTGTTGCTAGCCAGCACCCTTCCTTGGAAGCGCTTTTGTAGGCCTAAGAACACTGGGGCTCTGGGCTTCTTTAGCCACCTCATCTTCTGCTCATCCTCTCGCGCACTCTGAAGAGAGCTCAGGGGAGAAATTGCAAACGTCGAGCAATTGCTCAGAGATGAAAAGTGCCAGCACTGAAAGCTCTTGCTAGCCAGCACCCTTCCTTGGAAGTGCTTTCACAGGCGCAGTAACACTGGGGCTTTGCGCTTCTCTAGCCACCAAACGTCACGGTCCTTCTCTTTCCGTCTCGTAGACACGAGCTGAGAAATTGCAAATGTCGAGCAATTGCTCAGAGATGAAAATTGCCAGCACTGAAAGCTGTTGCTACCCAACCCCTTCCTTGGAAGTGCTTTTGTAGGCCTAAGAACACTGGGGCTCTGGGCTTCTCTAGCCACCTCATCTTCTGCTCTTCCTCTCGCGCACTCTAAAGAGAGCTCAGGTGAGAAATTGCAAACGTCGAGCAATTGCTCAGAGATGAAAAGTGCCAGCACTGAAAGCTGTTGCTAGCCAGCACCTTTCCTTGGAAACGCTTTTGTAGCCCTAAGCACACTGGGGCTCTGGGCTTCTCTAGCCACCTAATCTTCTGCTCATCCTCTCGCACACTCTAAAGAGAGCTCAGGGGAGAAATTGCAAACGTCAAGCAATTGTTCAGAGATGAAAAGTGCCAGCACTGAAAGCTCTTGCTAGCCAGCACCCTTCCTTGGAAGCGTTTTCACAGGCGCAGTAACACTGGGGCTTTGCGCTTCTCTAGCCAACAAACGTCACGGTCCTTCTCTTTCCGTCTCGTAGACACGAGCTGAGAAATTGCAAACGTCGATCAATTGCTCAGAGATGAAAAGTGCCAGCACTGAAAGCTGTTGCTAGCCAGCACCCTTCCTTGGAAGCACTTTCACAAGCGCAGTAACACTGGGGCTTTGCGCTTCTCTAGCCACCAAACGTCACGGTCCTTCTCTTTCCGTCTCGTAGACACGAGCTGAGAAATTGCAAACGTCGAGCAATTGCTCAGAGATGAAAAGTGCCAGCACTGAAAGCTCTTGCTAGCCAGCACCCTTCCTTGGAAGCGCTTTCACAGCGCAGTAACACTGGGGCTTTGCGCTTCTCTACCCACCAAACGTCACGGTCACTATCTCTCCGTCTCGTAGACACGAGCTGAGAAATTGCAAACGTCGAGCAATTGCTCAGAGATGAAAAGTGCCAGCACTGAAAGCTGTTGCTAGCCAGCACCCTTCCTTGGAAGCGCTTTTGTAGGCCTAAGAACACTGGGGCTCTGGGCTTCTCTAGCCACCTCATCTTCTGCTCATCCTCTCGCGCACTCTAAAGAGAGCTCAGGTGAGAAATTGCAAACGTCGAGCAATTGCTCAGAGAAGAAAAGTGCCAGCACTGAAAGCTGTTGCTAGCCAGCACCCTTCCTTGGAAGCGCTTTCACAAGCGCAGTAACACTGGGGCTTTGCGCTTCTCTAGCCACCAAACGTCACGGTCCTTCTCTTTCCGTCTCGTAGACACGAGCTGAGAAATTGCAAACGTTGAGCAATTGCTCAGAGATGAAAAGTGCCAGCACTGAAAGCTGTTGCTAGCCAGCACCCTTCCTTGGAAGCGCTTTTGTAGGCCTAAGAACACTGGGGCTCTGGGCTTCTCTAGCCACCTCATCTTCTGCTCATCCTCTCGCGCACTCTAAAGAGAGCTCAGGTGAGAAATTGCAAACGTCCAGCAATTGCTCAGAGAAGAAAAGTGCCAGCACTGAAAGCTGTTGCTAGCCAGCACCCTTCCTTGGAAGCGCTTTCACAAGCGCAGTAACACTGGGGCTTTGCGCTTCTCTAGCCACCAAACGTCACGGTCCTTCTCTTTCCGTCTCGTAGACACGAGCTGAGAAATTGCAAACGTCGAGCAATTGCTCAGAGATGAAAAGTGCCAGCACTGAAAGCTGTTGCTAGCCAGCACCCTTCCTTGGAAGCGCTTTTGTAGGCCTAAGAACACTGGGGCTCTGGGCTTCTCTAGCCACCTCATCTTCTGCTCATCCTCTCGCGCACTCTAAAGAGAGCTCAGGTGAGAAATTGCAAACGTCGAGCAATTGCTCAGAGATGAAAAGTGCCAGCACTGAAAGCTGTTGCTAGCCAGCACCCTTCCTTGGAAGCGCTTTTGTAGGCCTAAGCACACTGGGGCTCTGGGCTTCTCTAGCCACCTCATCTTCTGCTCATCCTCTCGCGCACTCTAAAGAGAGCTCAGGTGAGAAATTGCAAACGTCGAGCAATTGCTCAGAGATGAAAAGTGCCAGCACTGAAAGCTGTTGCTAGCCAGCACCCTTCCTTGGAAGCGCTTTCACAGGCGCAGTAACACTGGGGCTTTGCGCTTCTCTAGCCACCAAACGTCACGGTCACTATCTCTCCGTCTCGTAGACACGAGCTGAGAAATTGCAAACGTCGAGCAATTGCTCAGAGATGAAAAGTGCCAGCACTGAAAGCTCTTGCTAGCCAGCCCCCTTCCTTGGAAGCGCTTTTGTAGGCCTAAGAACACTGGGGCTCTGGGCTTCTTTAGCCACCTCATCTTCTGCTCATCCTCTCGCGCACTCTGAAGAGAGCTCAGGGGAGAAATTGCAAACGTCGAGCAATTGCTCAGAGATGAAAAGTGCCAGCACTGAAAGCTGTTGCTAGCCAGCACCCTTCCTTGGAAGCGCTTTTGTAGGCCTAAGAACACTGGGGCTCTGGGCTTCTCTAGCCACCTAATCTTCTGCTCATCCTCTCGCGCACTCTAAAGAGAGCTCAGGTGAGAAATTGCAAACGTCGAGCAATTGCTCAGAGATGAAAAGTGCCAGCACTGAAAGCTGTTGCTAGCCAGCACCCTTCCTTGGAAGCGCTTTTGTAGGCCTAAGAACACTGGGGCTCTGGGCTTCTTTAGCCACCTCATCTTCTGCTCATCCTCTCGCGCACTCTGAAGAGAGCTCAGGTGAGAAATTGCAAACGTCGAGCAATTGCTCAGAGATGAAAAGTGCCAGCACTGAAAGCTGTTGCTAGCCAGCACCCTTCCTTGGAAGCGCTTTCACAGGCGCAGTAACACTGGGGCTTTGCGCTTCTCTAGCCACCAAACGTCACGGTCACTATCTCTCCGTCTCGTAGACACGAGCTGAGAAATTGCAAACATCGAGCAATTGCTCAGAGATGAAAAGTGCCAGCACTGAAAGCTCTTGCTAGCCAGCACCCTTCCTTGGAAGCGCTTTTGTAGGCCTAAGAACACTGGGGCTCTGGGCTTCTTTAGCCACCTCATCTTCTGCTCATCCTCTCGCGCACTCTGAAGAGAGCTCAGGGGAGAAATTGCAAACGTCGAGCAATTGCTCAGAGATGAAAAGTGCCAGCACTGAAAGCTGTTGCTAGCCAGCACCCTTCCTTGGAAGCGCTTTTGTAGGCCTAAGAACACTGGGGCTCTGGGCTTCTCTAGCCACCTAATCTTCTGCTCATCCTCTCGCACACTCTAAAGAGAGCTCAGGTGAGAAATTGCAAACGTCCAGCAATTGCTCAGAGATGAAAAGTGCCAGCACTGAAAGCTGTTGCTAGCCAGCACCCTTCCTTGGAAGCGCTTTCACAGGCGCAGCAACACTGGGGCATTGCGCTTCTCTAGCCACCAAACGTCACGGTCCTTCTCTTTCCGTCTCGTAGACACGAGCTGAGAAATTGCAAACGTCGAGCAATTGCTCAGAGATGAAAAGTGCCAGCACTGAAAGCTGTTGCTAGCCAGCACCCTTCCTTGGAAGCGCTTTTGTAGGCCTAAGAACACTGGGGCTCTGGGCTTCTTTAGCCACCTCATCTTCTGCTCATCCTCTCGCGCACTCTGAAGAGAGCTCAGGGGAGAAATTGCAAACGTCGAGCAATTGCTCAGAGATGAAAAGTGCCAGCACTGAAAGCTCTTGCTAGCCAGCACCCTTCCTTGGAAGTGCTTTCACAGGCGCAGTAACACTGGGGCTTTGCGCTTCTCTAGCCACCAAACGTCACGGTCCTTCTCTTTCCGTCTCGTAGACACGAGCTGAGAAATTGCAAATGTCGAGCAATTGCTCAGAGATGAAAATTGCCAGCACTGGAAGCTGTTGCTAGCCAGCCCCCTTCCTTGGAAGTGCTTTTGTAGGCCTAAGAACACTGGGGCTCTGGGCTTCTCTAGCCACCTAATCTTCTGCTCTTCCTCTCGCGCACTCTAAAGAGAGCTCAGGTGAGAAATTGCAAACGTCGAGCAATTGCTCAGAGATGAAAAGTGCCAGCACTGAAAGCTGTTGCTAGCCAGCACCTTTCCTTGGAAACGCTTTTGTAGCCCTAAGCACACTGGGGCTCTGGGCTTCTCTAGCCACCTAATCTTCTGCTCATCCTCTCGCACACTCTAAAGAGAGCTCAGGGGAGAAATTGCAAACGTCCAGCAATTGCTCAGAGAAGAAAAGTGCCAGCACTGAAAGCTCTTGCTAGCCAGCACCCTTCCTTGGAAGCGTTTTCACAGGCGCAGTAACACTGGGGCTTTGCGCTTCTCTAGCCAACAAACGTCACGGTCCTTCTCTTTCCGTCTCGTAGACACGAGCTGAGAAATTGCAAACGTCGATCAATTGCTCAGAGATGAAAAGTGCCAGCACTGAAAGCTGTTGCTAGCCAGCACCCTTCCTTGGAAGCGCTTTCACAAGCGCAGTAACACTGGGGCTTTGCGCTTCTCTAGCCACCAAACGTCACGGTTCTTCTCTTTCCGTCTCGTAGACACGAGCTGAGAAATTGCAAACGTCGAGCAATTGCTCAGAGATGAAAAGTGCCAGCACTGAAAGCTCTTGCTAGCCAGCACCCTTCCTTGGAAGCGCTTTCACAGGCGCAGTAACACTGGGGCTTTGCGCTTCTCTACCCACCAAACGTCACGGTCACTATCTCTCCGTCTCGTAGACACGAGCTGAGAAATTGCAAACGTCGAGCAATTGCTCAGAGATGAAAAGTGCCAGCACTGAAAGCTGTTGCTAGCCAGCACCCTTCCTTGGAAGCGCTTTTGTAGGCCTAAGAACACTGGGGCTCTGGGCTTCTCTAGCCACCTAATCTTCTGCTCATCCTCTCGCGCACTCTAAAGAGAGCTCAGGTGAGAAATTGCAAACGTCGAGCAATTGCTCAGAGATGAAAAGTGCCAGCACTGAAAGCTGTTGCTAGCCAGCACCCTTCCTTGGAAGCGCTTTTGTAGGCCTAAGAACACTGGGGCTCTGGGCTTCTCTAGCCACCTCATCTTCTGCTCATCCTCTCGCGCACTCTAAAGAGAGCTCAGGTGAGAAATTGCAAACGTCGAGCAATTGCTCAGAGATGAAAAGTGCCAGCACTGAAAGCTGTTGCTAGCCAGCACCCTTCCTTGGAAGCGCTTTCACAAGCGCAGTAACACTGGGGCTTTGCGCTTCTCTAGCCACCAAACGTCACGGTCCTTCTCTTTCCGTCTCGTAGACACGAGCTGAGAAATTGCAAACGTCGAGCAATTGCTCAGAGATGAAAAGTGCCAGCACTGAAAGCTGTTGCTAGCCAGCACCCTTCCTTGGAAGCGCTTTTGTAGGCCTAAGAACACTGGGGCTCTGGGCTTCTCTAGCCACCTCATCTTCTGCTCATCCTCTCGCGCACTCTAAAGAGAGCTCAGGTGAGAAATTGCAAACGTCCAGCAATTGCTCAGAGAAGAAAAGTGCCAGCACTGAAAGCTGTTGCTAGCCAGCACCCTTCCTTGGAAGCGCTTTCACAAGCGCAGTAACACTGGGGCTTTGCGCTTCTCTAGCCACCAAACGTCACGGTCCTTCTCTTTCCGTCTCGTAGACACGAGCTGAGAAATTGCAAACGTCGAGCAATTGCTCAGAGATGAAAAGTGCCAGCACTGAAAGCTGTTGCTAGCCAGCACCCTTCCTTGGAAGCGCTTTTGTAGGCCTAAGAACACTGGGGCTCTGGGCTTCTCTAGCCACCTCATCTTCTGCTCATCCTCTCGCGCACTCTAAAGAGAGCTCAGGTGAGAAATTGCAAACGTCGAGCAATTGCTCAGAGATGAAAAGTGCCAGCACTGAAAGCTGTTGCTAGCCAGCACCCTTCCTTGGAAGCGCTTTTGTAGGCCTAAGCACACTGGGGCTCTGGGCTTCTCTAGCCACCTCATCTTCTGCTCATCCTCTCGCGCACTCTAAAGAGAGCTCAGGTGAGAAATTGCAAACGTTGAGCAATTGCTCAGAGATGAAAAGTGCCAGCACTGAAAGCTGTTGCTAGCCAGCACCCTTCCTTGGAAGCGCTTTCACAGGCGCAGTAACACTGGGGCTTTGCGCTTCTCTACCCACCAAACGTCACGGTCACTATCTCTCCGTCTCGTAGACACGAGCTGAGAAATTGCAAACGTCGAGCAATTGCTCAGAGATGAAAAGTGCCAGCACTGAAAGCTCTTGCTAGCCAGCCCCCTTCCTTGGAAGCGCTTTTGTAGGCCTAAGAACACTGGGGCTCTGGGCTTCTTTAGCCACCTCATCTTCTGCTCATCCTCTCGCGCACTCTGAAGAGAGCTCAGGGGAGAAATTGCAAACGTCGAGCAATTGCTCAGAGATGAAAAGTGCCAGCACTGAAAGCTGTTGCTAGCCAGCACCCTTCCTTGGAAGCGCTTTTGTAGGCCTAAGAACACTGGGGCTCTGGGCTTCTCTAGCCACCTAATCTTCTGCTCATCCTCTCGCGCACTCTAAAGAGAGCTCAGGTGAGAAATTGCAAACGTCGAGCAATTGCTCAGAGATGAAAAGTGCCAGCACTGAAAGCTCTTGCTAGCCAGCACCCTTCCTTGGAAGCGCTTTCACAGGCGCAGTAACACTGGGGCTTTGCGCTTCTCTAGCCACCAAACGTCACGGTCACTATCTCTCCGTCTCGTAGACACGAGCTGAGAAATTGCAAACGTCGAGCAATTGCTCAGAGATGAAAAGTGCCAGCACTGAAAGCTCTTGCTAGCCAGCCCCCTTCCTTGGAAGCGCTTTTGTAGGCCTAAGAACACTGGGGCTCTGGGCTTCTTTAGCCACCTCATCTTCTGCTCATCCTCTCGCGCACTCTGAAGAGAGCTCAGGGGAGAAATTGCAAACGTCGAGCAATTGCTCAGAGATGAAAAGTGCCAGCACTGAAAGCTGTTGCTAGCCAGCACCCTTCCTTGGAAGCGCTTTTGTAGGCCTAAGAACACTGGGGCTCTGGGCTTCTCTAGCCACCTAATCTTCTGCTCATCCTCTCGCGCACTCTAAAGAGAGCTCAGGTGAGAAATTGCAAACGTCGAGCAATTGCTCAGAGATGAAAAGTGCCAGCACTGAAAGCTGTTGCTAGCCAGCACCCTTCCTTGGAAGCGCTTTCACAGGCGCAGCAACACTGGGGCATTGCGCTTCTCTAGCCACCAAACGTCACGGTCCTTCTCTTTCCGTCTCGTAGACACGAGCTGAGAAATTGCAAACGTCGAGCAATTGCTCAGAGCTGAAAAGTGCCAGCACTGAAAGCTGTTGCTAGCCAGCACCCTTCCTTGGAAGCGCTTTTGTAGGCCTAAGAACACTGGGGCTCTGGGCTTCTTTAGCCACCTCATCTTCTGCTCATCCTCTCGCGCACTCTAAAGAGAGCTCAGGGGAGAAATTGCAAACGTCGAGCAATTGCTCAGAGATGAAAAGTGCCAGCACTGAAAGCTCTTGCTAGCCAGCACCCTTCCTTGGAAGTGCTTTCACAGGCGCAGTAACACTGGGGCTTTGCGCTTCTCTAGCCACCAAACGTCACGGTCCTTCTCTTTCCGTCTCGTAGACACGAGCTGAGAAATTGCAAATGTCGAGCAATTGCTCAGAGATGAAAAGTGCCAGCACTGGAAGCTGTTGCTAGCCAGCACCCTTCCTTGGAAGTGCTTTTGTAGGCCTAAGAACACTGGGGCTCTGGGCTTCTCTAGCCACCTAATCTTCTGCTCTTCCTCTCGCGCACTCTGAAGAGAGCTCAGGGGAGAAATTGCAAACGTCGAGCAATTGCTCAGAGAGGAAAAGTGCCAGCACTGAAAGCTGTTGCTAGCCAGCACCCTTCCTTGGAAGCGCTTTTGTAGGCCTAAGAACACTGGGGCTCTGGGCTTCTCTAGCCACCTAATCTTCTGCTCATCCTCTCGCGCACTCTAAAGAGAGCTCAGGTGAGAAATTGCAAACGTCGAGCAATTGCTCAGAGATGAAAAGTGCCAGCACTGAAAGCTCTTGCTAGCCAGCACCCTTCCTTGGAAGCGCTTTCACAGGCGCAGCAACACTGGGGCTTTGCGCTTCTCTAGCCACCAAACGTCACGGTCCTTCTCTTTCCGTCTCGTAGACACGAGATGAGAAATTGCAAACGTCGAGCAATTGCTCAGAGATGAAAAGTGCCAGCACTGAAAGCTCTTGCTAGCCAGCACCCTTCCTTGGAAGCGCTTTTGTAGGCCTAAGAACACTGGGGCTCTGGGCTTCTTTAGCCACCTCATCTTCTGCTCATCCTCTCGCGCACTCTGAAGAGAGCTCAGGGGAGAAATTGCAAACGTTGAGCAATTGCTCAGAGATGAAAAGTGCCAGCACTGAAAGCTGTTGCTAGCCAGCACCCTTCCTTGGAAGCGCTTTCACAGGCGCAGTAACACTGGGGCTTTGTGCTTCTCTACCCACCAAACGTCACGGTCCTTCTCTTTCCGTCTCGTAGACACGAGCTGAGAAATTGCAAACGTCGAGCAATTGCTCAGAGATGAAAAGTGCCAGCACTGGAAGCTGTTGCTAGCCAGCACCCTTCCTTGGAAGTGCTTTTGTAGGCCTAAGAACACTGGGGCTCTGGGCTTCTCTAGCCACCTCATCTTCTGCTCTTCCTCTCGCGCACTCTAAAGAGAGCTCAGGTGAGAAATTGCAAACGTCGAGCAATTGCTCAGAGATGAAAAGTGCCAGCACTGAAAGCTGTTGCTAGCCAGCACCTTTCCTTGGAAGCGCCTTTGTAGCCCTAAGCACACTGGGGCTCTGGGCTTCTCTAGCCACCTCATCTTCTGCTCATCCTCTCGCGCACTCTAAAGAGAGCTCAGGTGAGAAATTGCAAACGTCGAGCAATTGCTCAGAGATGAAAAGTGCCAGCACTGAAAGCTGTTGCTAGCCAGCACCCTTCCTTGGAAGCGTTTTCACAGGCGCAGTAACACTGGGGCTTTGCGCTTCTCTAGCCACCAAACGTCACGGTCCTTCTCTTTCCGTCTCGTAGACACGAGCTGAGAAATTGCAAACGTCGAGCAATTGCTCAGAGAGGAAAAGTGCCAGCACTGAAAGCTCTTGCTAGCCAGCCCCCTTCCTTGGAAGCGCTTTTGTAGCCCTTAGAACACTGGGGCTCTGGGCTTCTTTAGCCACCTCATCTTCTGCTCATCCTCTCGCGCACTCTGAAGAGAGCTCAGGGGAGAAATTGCAAACGTCGAGCAATTGCTCAGAGATGAAAAGTGCCAGCACTGAAAGCTGTTGCTAGCCAGCACCCTTCCTTGGAAGCGCTTTTGTAGGCCTAAGAACACTGGGGCTCTGGGCTTCTCTAGCCACCTAATCTTCTGCTCATCCTCTCGCGCACTCTAAAGAGAGCTCAGGTGAGAAATTGCAAACGTCGAGCAATTGCTCAGAGATGAAAAGTGCCAGCACTGAAAGCTGTTGCTAGCCAGCACCCTTCCTTGGAAGCGCTTTCACAGGCGCAGCAACACTGGGGCATTGCGCTTCTCTAGCCACCAAACGTCACGGTCCTTCTCTTTCCGTCTCGTAGACACGAGCTGAGAAATTGCAAACGTCGAGCAATTGCTCAGAGATGAAAAGTGCCAGCACTGAAAGCTGTTGCTAGCCAGCACCCTTCCTTGGAAGCGCTTTTGTAGGCCTAAGAACACTGGGGCTCTGGGCTTCTTTAGCCACCTCATCTTCTGCTCATCCTCTCGCGCACTCTAAAGAGAGCTCAGGTGAGAAATTGCAAACGTCGAGCAATTGCTCAGAGATGAAAAGTGCCAGCACTGAAAGCTCTTGCTAGCCAGCACCCTTCCTTGGAAGTGCTTTCACAGGCGCAGTAACACTGGGGCTTTGCGCTTCTCTACCCACCAAACGTCACGGTCCTTCTCTTTCCGTCTCGTAGACACGAGCTGAGAAATTGCAAATGTCGAGCAATTGCTCAGAGATGAAAATTGCCAGCACTGGAAGCTGTTGCTAGCCAGCCCCCTTCCTTGGAAGTGCTTTTGTAGGCCTAAGAACACTGGGGCTCTGGGCTTCTCTAGCCACCTAATCTTCTGCTCTTCCTCTTGCGCACTCTGAAGAGAGCTCAGGGGAGAAATTGCAAACGTCGAGCAATTGCTCAGAGAGGAAAAGTGCCAGCACTGAAAGCTGTTGCTAGCCAGCACCCTTCCTTGGAAGCGCTTTTGTAGGCCTAAGAACACTGGGGCTCTGGGCTTCTCTAGCCACCTAATCTTCTGCTCATCCTCTCGCGCACTTTAAAGAGAGCTCAGGTGAGAAATTGCAAACGTCGAGCAATTGCTCAGAGATGAAAAGTGCCAGCACTGAAAGCTGTTGCTAGCCAGCACCCTTCCTTGGAAGCGCTTTCACAGGCGCAGCAACACTGGGGCTTTGCGCTTCTCTAGCCACCAAACGTCACGGTCCTTCTCTTTCCGTCTCGTAGACACGAGGTGAGAAATTGCAAACGTCGAGCAATTGCTCAGAGATGAAAAGTGCCAGCACTGAAAGCTGTTGCTAGCCAGCACCCTTCCTTGGAAGCGCTTTTGTAGGCCTAAGAACACTGGGGCTCTGGGCTTCTTTAGCCACCTCATCTTCTGCTCATCCTCTCGCGCACTCTGAAGAGAGCTCAGGGGAGAAATTGCAAACGTCGAGCAATTGCTCAGAGATGAAAAGTGCCAGCACTGAAAGCTGTTGCTAGCCAGCACCCTTCCTTGGAAGCGCTTTCACAGGCGCAGTAACACTGGGGCTTTGCGCTTCTCTACCCACCAAACGTCACGGTCCTTCTCTTTCCGTCTCGTAGACACGAGCTGAGAAATTGCAAACGTCGAGCAATTGCTCAGAGATGAAAAGTGCCAGCACTGGAAGCTGTTGCTAGCCAGCACCCTTCCTTGGAAGTGCTTTTGTAGGCCTAAGAACACTGGGGCTCTGGGCTTCTCTAGCCACCTCATCTTCTGCTCTTCCTCTCGCGCACTCTAAAGAGAGCTCAGGTGAGAAATTGCAAACGTCGAGCAATTGCTCAGAGATGAAAAGTGCCAGCACTGAAAGCTGTTGCTAGCCAGCACCTTTCCTTGGAAGCGCCTTTGTAGCCCTAAGCACACTGGGGCTCTGGGCTTCTCTAGCCACCTCATCTTCTGCTCATCCTCTCGCGCACTCTAAAGAGAGCTCAGGTGAGAAATTGCAAACGTCGAGCAATTGCTCAGAGATGAAAAGTGCCAGCACTGAAAGCTCTTGCTAGCCAGCACCCTTCCTTGGAAGCGTTTTCACAGGCGCAGTAACACTGGGGCTTTGCGCTTCTCTACCCACCAAACGTCACGGTCCTTCTCTTTCCGTCTCGTAGACACGAGCTGAGAAATTGCAAACGTCGAGCAATTGCTCAGAGATGAAAAGTGCCAGCACTGAAAGCTGTTGCTAGCCAGCACCCTTCCTTGGAAGCGCTTTTGTAGGCCTAAGAACACTGGGGCTCTGGGCTTCTCTAGCCACCTAATCTTCTGCTCATCCTCTCGCGCACTCTAAAGAGAGCTCAGGTGAGAAATTGCAAACGTTGAGCAATTGCTCAGAGATGAAAAGTGCCAGCACTGAAAGCTGTTGCTAGCCAGCACCCTTCCTTGGAAGCGCTTTTGTAGGCCTAAGAACACTGGGGCTCTGGGCTTCTCTAGACACCTCATCTTCTGCTCATCCTCTCGCGCACTCTAAAGAGAGCTCAGGTGAGAAATTGCAAACGTCGAGCAATTGCTCAGAGATGAAAAGTGCCAGCACTGAAAGCTCTTGCTAGCCAGCACCCTTCCTTGGAAGCGCTTTCACAGGCGCAGTAACACTGGGGCTTTGCGCTTCTCTAGCCACCAAACGTCACGGTCACTATCTCTCCGTCTCGTAGACACGAGCTGAGAAATTGCAAACGTCGAGCAATTGCTCAGAGATGAAAAGTGCCAGCACTGAAAGCTGTTGCTAGCCAGCACCCTTCCTTGGAAGCGCTTTTGTAGGCCTAAGAACACTGGGGCTCTGGGCTTCTTTAGCCACCTCATCTTCTGCTCATCCTCTCGCGCACTCTGAAGAGAGCTCAGGGGAGAAATTGCAAACGTCGAGCAATTGCTCAGAGATGAAAAGTGCCAGCACTGAAAGCTGTTGCTAGCCAGCACCCTTCCTTGGAAGCGCTTTTGTAGGCCTAAGAACACTGGGGCTCTGGGCTTCTCTAGCCACCTCATCTTCTGCTCATCCTCTCGCGCACTCTAAAGAGAGCTCAGGTGAGAAATTGCAAACGTCCAGCAATTGCTCAGAGATGAAAAGTGCCAGCACTGAAAGCTGTTGCTAGCCAGCACCCTTCCTTGGAAGCGCTTTCACAGGCGCAGCAACACTGGGGCTTTGCGCTTCTCTAGCCACCAAACGTCACGGTCCTTCTCTTTCCGTCTCCTAGACACAAGCTGAGAAATTGCAAACGTCGAGCAATTGCTCAGAGATGAAAAGTGCCAGCACTGGAAGCTGTTGCTAGCCAGCACCCTTCCTTGGAAGTGCTTTTGTAGGCCTAAGAACACTGGGGCTCTGGGCTTCTCTAGCCACCTCATCTTCTGCTCTTCCTCTCGCGCACTCTAAAGAGAGCTCAGGTGAGAAATTGCAAACGTCGAGCAATTGCTCAGAGATGAAAAGTGCCAGCACTGAAAGCTGTTGCTAGCCAGCACCTTTCCTTGGAAGCGCCTTTGTAGCCCTAAGCACACTGGGGCTCTGGGCTTCTCTAGCCACCTCATCTTCTGCTCATCCTCTCGCGCACTCTAAAGAGAGCTCAGGTGAGAAATTGCAAACGTCCAGCAATTGCTCAGAGATGAAAAGTGCCAGCACTGAAAGCTGTTGCTAGCCAGCACCCTTCCTTGGAAGCGTTTTCACAGGCGCAGTAACACTGGGGCTTTGCGCTTCTCTACCCACCAAACGTCACGGTCCTTCTCTTTCCGTCTCGTAGACACGAGCTGAGAAATTGCAAACGTCGAGCAATTGCTCAGAGAGGAAAAGTGCCAGCACTGAAAGCTGTTGCTAGCCAGCACCCTTCCTTGGAAGCGCTTTTGTAGGCCTAAGAACACTGGGGCTCTGGGCTTCTCTAGCCACCTCATCTTCTGCTCATCCTCTCGTGCACTCTAAAGAGAGCTCAGGTGAGAAATTGCAAACGTTGAGCAATTGCTCAGAGATGAAAAGTGTCAGCACTGAAAGCTGTTGCTAGCCAGCACCCTTCCTTGGAAGCGCTTTTGTAGGCCTAAGAACACTGGGGCTCTGGGCTTCTTTAGCCACCTCATCTTCTGCTCATCCTCTCGCGCACTCTGAAGAGAGCTCAGGGGAGAAATTGCAAACGTCGAGCAATTGCTCAGAGATGAAAAGTGCCAGCACTGAAAGCTCTTGCTAGCCAGCACCCTTCCTTGGAAGCGCTTTCACAGGCGCAGTAACACTGGGGCTTTGCGCTTCTCTAGCCACCAAACGTCACGGTCCTTCTCTTTCCGTCTCGTAGACACAAGCTGAGAAATTGCAAACGTCGAGCAATTGCTCAGAGATGAAAAGTGCCAGCACTGGAAGCTGTTGCTAGCCAGCACCCTTCCTTGGAAGTGCTTTTGTAGGCCTAAGAACACTGGGGCTCTGGGCTTCTCTAGCCACCTCATCTTCTGCTCTTCCTCTCGCGCACTCTAAAGAGAGCTCAGGTGAGAAATTGCAAACGTCGAGCAATTGCTCAGAGATGAAAAGTGCCAGCACTGAAAGCTGTTGCTAGCCAGCACCTTTCCTTGGAAGCGCCTTTGTAGCCCTAAGCACACTGGGGCTCTGGGCTTCTCTAGCCACCTCATCTTCTGCTCATCCTCTCGCGCACTCTAAAGAGAGCTCAGGTGAGAAATTGCAAACGTCGAGCAATTGCTCAGAGATGAAAAGTGCCAGCACTGAAAGCTCTTGCTAGCCAGCACCCTTCCTTGGAAGCGTTTTCACAGGCGCAGTAACACTGGGGCTTTGCGCTTCTCTACCCACCAAACGTCACGGTCATTCTCTTTCCGTCTCGTAGACACGAGCTGAGAAATTGCAAACGTCCAGCAATTGCTCAGAGAGGAAAAGTGCCAGCACTGAAAGCTGTTGCTAGCCAGCACCCTTCCTTGGAAGCGCTTTTGTAGCCCTTAGAACACTGGGGCTCTGGGCTTCTCTAGCCACCTCATCTTCTGCTCATCCTCTCGCGCACTCTAAAGAGAGCTCAGGTGAGAAATTGCAAACGTCCAGCAATTGCTCAGAGATGAAAAGTGCCAGCACTGAAAGCTGTTGCTAGCCAGCACCCTTCCTTGGAAGCGCTTTTGTAGGCCTAAGCACACTGGGGCTCTGGGCTTCTCTAGCCACCTCATCTTCTGCTCATCCTCTCGCGCACTCTGAAGAGAGCTCAGGGGAGAAATTGCAAACGTCGAGCAATTGCTCAGAGATGAAAAGTGCCAGCACTGAAAGCTCTTGCTAGCCAGCACCCTTCCTTGGAAGCGCTTTCACAGGCGCAGTAACACTGGGGCTTTGCGCTTCTCTACCCACCAAACGTCACGGTCCTTCTCTTTCCGTCTCGTAGACACAAGCTGAGAAATTGCAAACGTCGAGCAATTGCTCAGAGATGAAAAGTGCCAGCACTGGAAGCTGTTGCTAGCCAGCACCCTTCCTTGGAAGCGCCTTTGTAGCCCTAAGAACACTGGGGCTCTGGGCTTCTCTAGCCACCTCATCTTCTGCTCTTCCTCTCGCGCACTCTAAAGAGAGCTCAGGTGAGAAATTGCAAACGTCGAGCAATTGCTCAGAGATGAAAAGTGCCAGCACTGAAAGCTGTTGCTAGCCAGCACCTTTCCTTGGAAGCGCCTTTGTAGCCCTAAGCACACTGGGGCTCTGGGCTTCTCTAGCCACCTCATCTTCTGCTCATCCTCTCGCGCACTCTAAAGAGAGCTCAGGTGAGAAATTGCAAACGTCGAGCAATTGCTCAGAGATGAAAAGTGCCAGCACTGAAAGCTGTTGCTAGCCAGCACCCTTCCTTGGAAGCGTTTTCTCAGGCGCAGTAACACTGGGGCTTTGCGCTTCTCTACCCACCAAACGTCACGGTCCTTCTCTTTCCGTCTCGTAGACACGAGCTGAGAAATTGCAAACGTCGAGCAATTGCTCAGAGATGAAAAGTGCCAGCACTGAAAGCTCTTGCTAGCCAGCACCCTTCCTTGGAAGCGCTTTTGTAGGCCTAAGAACACTGGGGCTCTGGGCTTCTTTAGCCACCTCATCTTCTGCTCATCCTCTCGCGCACTCTGAAGAGAGCTCAGGGGAGAAATTGCAAACGTCGAGCAATTGCTCAGAGATGAAAAGTGCCAGCACTGAAAGCTCTTGCTAGCCAGCACCCTTCCTTGGAAGCGCTTTCACAGGCGCAGTAACACTGGGGCTTTGCGCTTCTCTACCCACCAAACGTCACGGTCCTTCTCTTTCCGTCTCGTAGACACAAGCTGAGAAATTGCAAACGTCGAGCAATTGCTCAGAGATGAAAAGTGCCAGCACTGGAAGCTGTTGCTAGCCAGCACCCTTCCTTGGAAGTGCTTTTGTAGGCCTAAGAACACTGGGGCTCTGGGCTTCTCTAGCCACCTCATCTTCTGCTCTTCCTCTCGCGCACTCTAAAGAGAGCTCAGGTGAGAAATTGCAAACGTCGAGCAATTGCTCAGAGATGAAAAGTGCCAGCACTGAAAGCTGTTGCTAGCCAGCACCCTTCCTTGGAAGCGCTTTTGTAGCCCTAAGCACACTGGGGCTCTGGGCTTCTCTAGCCACCTCATCTTCTGCTCATCCTCTCGCGCACTCTAAAGAGAGCTCAGGTGAGAAATTGCAAACGTCGAGCAATTGCTCAGAGATGAAAAGTGCCAGCACTGAAAGCTGTTGCTAGCCAGCACCCTTCCTTGGAAGCGTTTTCTCAGGCGCAGTAACACTGGGGCTTTGCGCTTCTCTACCCACCAAACGTCACGGTCCTTCTCTTTCCGTCTCGTAGACACGAGCTGAGAAATTGCAAACGTCGAGCAATTGCTCAGAGATGAAAAGTGCCAGCACTGAAAGCTCTTGCTAGCCAGCCCCCTTCCTTGGAAGCGCTTTTGTAGGCCTAAGAACACTGGGGCTCTGGGCTTCTCTAGCCACCTCATCTTCTGCTCATCCTCTCGCGCACTCTGAAGAGAGCTCAGGGGAGAAATTGCAAACGTCGAGCAATTGCTCAGAGATGAAAAGTGCCAGCACTGAAAGCTGTTGCTAGCCAGCACCCTTCCTTGGAAGCGCTTTTGTAGGCCTAAGAACACTGGGGCTCTGGGCTTCTCTAGCCACCTCATCTTCTGCTCATCCTCTCGCGCACTCTAAAGAGAGCTCAGGTGAGAAATTGCAAACGTCGAGCAATTGCTCAGAGATGAAAAGTGCCAGCACTGAAAGCTGTTGCTAGCCAGCACCCTTCCTTGGAAGCGCTTTCACAGGCGCAGCAACACTGGGGCTTTGCGCTTCTCTACCCACCAAACGTCACGGTCCTTCTCTTTCCGTCTCCTAGACACGAGGTGAGAAATTGCAAACGTCGAGCAATTGCTCAGAGATGAAAAGTGCCAGCACTGAAAGCTGTTGCTAGCCAGCACCTTTCCTTGGAAGCGCCTTTGTAGCCCTAAGCACACTGGGGCTCTGGGCTTCTCTAGCCACCTCATCTTCTGCTCATCCTCTCGCTCACTCTAAAGAGAGCTCAGGTGAGAAATTGCAAACGTCGAGCAATTGCTCAGAGATGAAAAGTGCCAGCACTGAAAGCTGTTACTAGCCAGCACCCTTCCTTGGAAGCGTTTTCACAGGCGCAGTAACACTGGGGCTTTGCGCTTCTCTACCCACCAAACGTCACGGTCCTTCTCTTTCCGTCTCGTAGACACGAGCTGAGAAATTGCAAACGTCGAGCAATTGCTCAGAGATGAAAAGTGCCAGCACTGAAAGCTGTTGCTAGCCAGCACCCTTCCTTGGAAGCGCTTTTGTAGGCCTAAGAACACTGGGGCTCTGGGCTTCTCTAGCCACCTAATCTTCTGCTCATCCTCTCGCGCACTCTAAAGAGAGCTCAGGTGAGAAATTGCAAACGTTGAGCAATTGCTCAGAGATGAAAAGTGCCAGCACTGAAAGCTGTTGCTAGCCAGCACCCTTCCTTGGAAGCGCTTTTGTAGGCCTAAGAACACTGGGGCTCTGGGCTTCTCTAGACACCTCATCTTCTGCTCATCCTCTCGCGCACTCTAAAGAGAGCTCAGGTGAGAAATTGCAAACGTCGAGCAATTGCTCAGAGATGAAAAGTGCCAGCACTGAAAGCTCTTGCTAGCCAGCACCCTTCCTTGGAAGCGCTTTCACAGGCGCAGTAACACTGGGGCTTTGCGCTTCTCTAGCCACCAAACGTCACGGTCACTATCTCTCCGTCTCGTAGACACGAGCTGAGAAATTGCAAACGTCGAGCAATTGCTCAGAGATGAAAAGTGCCAGCACTGAAAGCTGTTGCTAGCCAGCACCCTTCCTTGGAAGCGCTTTTGTAGGCCTAAGAACACTGGGGCTCTGGGCTTCTTTAGCCACCTCATCTTCTGCTCATCCTCTCGCGCACTCTGAAGAGAGCTCAGGGGAGAAATTGCAAACGTCGAGCAATTGCTCAGAGATGAAAAGTGCCAGCACTGAAAGCTGTTGCTAGCCAGCACCCTTCCTTGGAAGCGCTTTTGTAGGCCTAAGAACACTGGGGCTCTGGGCTTCTCTAGCCACCTCATCTTCTGCTCATCCTCTCGCGCACTCTAAAGAGAGCTCAGGTGAGAAATTGCAAACGTCCAGCAATTGCTCAGAGATGAAAAGTGCCAGCACTGAAAGCTGTTGCTAGCCAGCACCCTTCCTTGGAAGCGCTTTCACAGGCGCAGCAACACTGGGGCTTTGCGCTTCTCTAGCCACCAAACGTCACGGTCCTTCTCTTTCCGTCTCCTAGACACAAGCTGAGAAATTGCAAACGTCGAGCAATTGCTCAGAGATGAAAAGTGCCAGCACTGGAAGCTGTTGCTAGCCAGCACCCTTCCTTGGAAGTGCTTTTGTAGGCCTAAGAACACTGGGGCTCTGGGCTTCTCTAGCCACCTCATCTTCTGCTCTTCCTCTCGCGCACTCTAAAGAGAGCTCAGGTGAGAAATTGCAAACGTCGAGCAATTGCTCAGAGATGAAAAGTGCCAGCACTGAAAGCTGTTGCTAGCCAGCACCTTTCCTTGGAAGCGCCTTTGTAGCCCTAAGCACACTGGGGCTCTGGGCTTCTCTAGCCACCTCATCTTCTGCTCATCCTCTCGCGCACTCTAAAGAGAGCTCAGGTGAGAAATTGCAAACGTCCAGCAATTGCTCAGAGATGAAAAGTGCCAGCACTGAAAGCTGTTGCTAGCCAGCACCCTTCCTTGGAAGCGTTTTCACAGGCGCAGTAACACTGGGGCTTTGCGCTTCTCTACCCACCAAACGTCACGGTCCTTCTCTTTCCGTCTCGTAGACACGAGCTGAGAAATTGCAAACGTCGAGCAATTGCTCAGAGAGGAAAAGTGCCAGCACTGAAAGCTGTTGCTAGCCAGCACCCTTCCTTGGAAGCGCTTTTGTAGGCCTAAGAACACTGGGGCTCTGGGCTTCTCTAGCCACCTCATCTTCTGCTCATCCTCTCGTGCACTCTAAAGAGAGCTCAGGTGAGAAATTGCAAACGTTGAGCAATTGCTCAGAGATGAAAAGTGTCAGCACTGAAAGCTGTTGCTAGCCAGCACCCTTCCTTGGAAGCGCTTTTGTAGGCCTAAGAACACTGGGGCTCTGGGCTTCTTTAGCCACCTAATCTTCTGCTCATCCTCTCGCGCACTCTGAAGAGAGCTCAGGGGAGAAATTGCAAACGTCGAGCAATTGCTCAGAGATGAAAAGTGCCAGCACTGAAAGCTCTTGCTAGCCAGCACCCTTCCTTGGAAGCGCTTTCACAGGCGCAGTAACACTGGGGCTTTGCGCTTCTCTAGCCACCAAACGTCACGGTCCTTCTCTTTCCGTCTCGTAGACACAAGCTGAGAAATTGCAAACGTCGAGCAATTGCTCAGAGATGAAAAGTGCCAGCACTGGAAGCTGTTGCTAGCCAGCACCCTTCCTTGGAAGTGCTTTTGTAGGCCTAAGAACACTGGGGCTCTGGGCTTCTCTAGCCACCTAATCTTCTGCTCTTCCTCTCGCGCACTCTAAAGAGAGCTCAGGTGAGAAATTGCAAACGTCGAGCAATTGCTCAGAGATGAAAAGTGCCAGCACTGAAAGCTGTTGCTAGCCAGCACCTTTCCTTGGAAGCGCCTTTGTAGCCCTAAGCACACTGGGGCTCTGGGCTTCTCTAGCCACCTCATCTTCTGCTCATCCTCTCGCGCACTCTAAAGAGAGCTCAGGTGAGAAATTGCAAACGTCGAGCAATTGCTCAGAGATGAAAAGTGCCAGCACTGAAAGCTGTTGCTAGCCAGCACCCTTCCTGGGAAGCGTTTTCTCAGGCGCAGTAACATTGGGGCTTTGCGCTTCTCTAGCCACCAAACGTCACGGTCCTTCTCTTTCCGTCTCGTAGACACGAGCTGAGAAATTGCAAACGTCCAGCAATTGCTCAGAGATGAAAAGTGCCAGCACTGAAAGCTGTTGCTAGCCAGCACCCTTCCTTGGAAGCGCTTTTGTAGGCCTAAGAACACTGGGGCTCTGGGCTTCTTTAGCCACCTCATCTTCTGCTCATCCTCTCGCGCACTCTGAAGAGAGCTCAGGTGAGAAATTGCAAACGTCGATCAATTGCTCAGAGATGAAAAGTGCCAGCACTGAAAGCTGTTGCTAGCCAGCCCCCTTCCTTGGAAGCGCTTTTGTAGGCCTAAGAACACTGGGGCTCTGGGCTTCTCTAGCCACCTCATCTTCTGCTCATCCTCTCGCGCACTCTAAAGAGAGCTCAGGTGAGAAATTGCAAACGTCGAGCAATTGCTCAGAGATGAAAAGTGCCAGCACTGAAAGCTGTTGCTAGCCAGCACCCTTCCTTGGAAGCGCTTTCACAGGCGCAGCAACACTGGGGCTTTGCGCTTCTCTAGCCACCAAACGTCACGGTCCTTCTCTTTCCGTCTCGTAGACACGAGCTGAGAAATTGCAAACGTCGAGCAATTGCTCAGAGATGAAAATTGCCAGCACTGAAAGCTGTTGCTAGCCAGCACCCTTCCTTGGAAGCGCTTTTGTAGGCCTAAGAACACTGGGGCTCTGGGCTTCTTTAGCCACCTCATCTTCTGCTCATCCTCTCGCGCACTCTGAAGAGAGCTCAGGGGAGAAATTGCAAACGTTGAGCAATTGCTCAGAGATGAAAAGTGCCAGCACTGAAAGCTGTTGCTAGCCAGCACCCTTCCTTGGAAGCGCTTTCACAGGCGCAGTAACACTGGGGCTTTGCGCTTCTCTAGCCACCAAACGTCACGGTCCTTCTCTTTCCGTCTCGTAGACACAAGCTGAGAAATTGCAAACGTCGAGCAATTGCTCAGAGATGAAAAGTGCCAGCACTGGAAGCTGTTGCTAGCCAGCACCCTTCCTTGGAAGTGCTTTTGTAGGCCTAAGAACACTGGGGCTCTGGGCTTCTCTAGACACCTCATCTTCTGCTCTTCCTCTCGCGCACTCTAAAGAGAGCTCAGGTGAGAAATTGCAAACGTCGATCAATTGCTCAGAGATGAAAAGTGCCAGCACTGAAAGCTGTTGCTAGCCAGCACCTTTCCTTGGAAGCGCCTTTGTAGCCCTAAGAACACTGGGGCTCTGGGCTTCTCTAGCCACCTCATCTTCTGCTCATCCTCTCGCGCACTCTAAAGAGAGCTCAGGTGAGAAATTGCAAACGTCGAGCAATTGCTCAGAGATGAAAAGTGCCAGCACTGAAAGCTCTTGCTAGCCAGCACCCTTCCTTGGAAGCGTTTTCACAGGCGCAGTAACACTGGGGCTTTGCGCTTCTCTACCCACCAAACGTCACGGTCATTCTCTTTCCGTCTCGTAGACACGAGCTGAGAAATTGCAAACGTCCAGCAATTGCTCAGAGAGGAAAAGTGCCAGCACTGAAAGCTGTTGCTAGCCAGCACCCTTCCTTGGAAGCGCTTTTGTAGCCCTTAGAACACTGGGGCTCTGGGCTTCTCTAGCCACCTCATCTTCTGCTCATCCTCTCGCGCACTCTAAAGAGAGCTCAGGTGAGAAATTGCAAACGTCCAGCAATTGCTCAGAGATGAAAAGTGCCAGCACTGAAAGCTGTTGCTAGCCAGCACCCTTCCTTGGAAGCGCTTTTGTAGGCCTAAGCACACTGGGGCTCTGGGCTTCTCTAGCCACCTCATCTTCTGCTCATCCTCTCGCGCACTCTGAAGAGAGCTCAGGGGAGAAATTGCAAACGTCGAGCAATTGCTCAGAGATGAAAAGTGCCAGCACTGAAAGCTGTTGCTAGCCAGCACCCTTCCTTGGAAGCGCTTTCACAGGCGCAGTAACACTGGGGCTTTGCGCTTCTCTACCCACCAAACGTCACGGTCCTTCTCTTTCCGTCTCGTAGACACAAGCTGAGAAATTGCAAACGTCGAGCAATTGCTCAGAGATGAAAAGTGCCAGCACTGGAAGCTGTTGCTAGCCAGCACCCTTCCTTGGAAGTGCTTTTGTAGGCCTAAGAACACTGGGGCTCTGGGCTTCTCTAGCCACCTCATCTTCTGCTCTTCCTCTCGCGCACTCTAAAGAGAGCTCAGGTGAGAAATTGCAAACGTCGAGCAATTGCTCAGAGATGAAAAGTGCCAGCACTGAAAGCTGTTGCTAGCCAGCACCTTTCCTTGGAAGCGCCTTTGTAGCCCTAAGCACACTGGGGCTCTGGGCTTCTCTAGCCACCTCATCTTCTGCTCATCCTCTCGCGCACTCTAAAGAGAGCTCAGGTGAGAAATTGCAAACGTCGAGCAATTGCTCAGAGATGAAAAGTGCCAGCACTGAAAGCTGTTGCTAGCCAGCACCCTTCCTTGGAAGCGTTTTCTCAGGCGCAGTAACACTGGGGCTTTGCGCTTCTCTACCCACCAAACGTCACGGTCCTTCTCTTTCCGTCTCGTAGACACGAGCTGAGAAATTGCAAACGTCGAGCAATTGCTCAGAGATGAAAAGTGCCAGCACTGAAAGCTCTTGCTAGCCAGCACCCTTCCTTGGAAGCGCTTTTGTAGGCCTAAGAACACTGGGGCTCTGGGCTTCTTTAGCCACCTCATCTTCTGCTCATCCTCTCGCGCACTCTGAAGAGAGCTCAGGGGAGAAATTGCAAACGTCGAGCAATTGCTCAGAGATGAAAAGTGCCAGCACTGAAAGCTCTTGCTAGCCAGCACCCTTCCTTGGAAGCGCTTTCACAGGCGCAGTAACACTGGGGCTTTGCGCTTCTCTACCCACCAAACGTCACGGTCCTTCTCTTTCCGTCTCGTAGACACAAGCTGAGAAATTGCAAACGTCGAGCAATTGCTCAGAGATGAAAAGTGCCAGCACTGGAAGCTGTTGCTAGCCAGCACCCTTCCTTGGAAGTGCTTTTGTAGGCCTAAGAACACTGGGGCTCTGGGCTTCTCTAGCCACCTCATCTTCTGCTCTTCCTCTCGCGCACTCTAAAGAGAGCTCAGGTGAGAAATTGCAAACGTCGAGCAATTGCTCAGAGATGAAAAGTGCCAGCACTGAAAGCTGTTGCTAGCCAGCACCTTTCCTTGGAAGCGCCTTTGTAGCCCTAAGCACACTGGGGCTCTGGGCTTCTCTAGCCACCTCATCTTCTGCTCATCCTCTCGCGCACTCTAAAGAGAGCTCAGGTGAGAAATTGCAAACGTCGAGCAATTGCTCAGAGATGAAAAGTGCCAGCACTGAAAGCTGTTGCTAGCCAGCACCCTTCCTTGGAAGCGTTTTCTCAGGCGCAGTAACACTGGGGCTTTGCGCTTCTCTACCCACCAAACGTCACGGTCCTTCTCTTTCCGTCTCGTAGACACGAGCTGAGAAATTGCAAACGTCGAGCAATTGCTCAGAGATGAAAAGTGCCAGCACTGAAAGCTCTTGCTAGCCAGCCCCCTTCCTTGGAAGCGCTTTTGTAGGCCTAAGAACACTGGGGCTCTGGGCTTCTCTAGCCACCTCATCTTCTGCTCATCCTCTCGCGCACTCTGAAGAGAGCTCAGGTGAGAAATTGCAAACGTCGAGCAATTGCTCAGAGATGAAAAGTGCCAGCACTGAAAGCTGTTGCTAGCCAGCACCCTTCCTTGGAAGCGCTTTTGTAGGCCTAAGAACACTGGGGCTCTGGGCTTCTCTAGCCACCTCATCTTCTGCTCATCCTCTCGCGCACTCTAAAGAGAGCTCAGGTGAGAAATTGCAAACGTCGAGCAATTGCTCAGAGATGAAAAGTGCCAGCACTGAAAGCTGTTGCTAGCCAGCACCCTTCCTTGGAAGCGCTTTCACAGGCGCAGCAACACTGGGGCTTTGCGCTTCTCTAGCCACCAAACGTCACGGTCCTTCTCTTTCCGTCTCGTAGACACGAGGTGAGAAATTGCAAACGTCGAGCAATTGCTCAGAGATGAAAAGTGCCAGCACTGAAAGCTGTTGCTAGCCAGCCCCCTTCCTTGGAAGCGCTTTTGTAGGCCTAAGAACACTGGGGCTCTGGGCTTCTTTAGCCACCTCATCTTCTGCTCATCCTCTCGCGCACTCTGAAGAGAGCTCAGGGGAGAAATTGCAAACGTTGAGCAATTGCTCAGAGATGAAAAGTGCCAGCACTGAAAGCTGTTGCTAGCCAGCACCCTTCCTTGGAAGCGCTTTCACAGGCGCAGTAACACTGGGGCTTTGCGCTTCTCTACCCACCAAACGTCACGGTCCTTCTCTTTCCGTCTCGTAGACACAAGCTGAGAAATTGCAAACGTCGAGCAATTGCTCAGAGATGAAAAGTGCCAGCACTGGAAGCTGTTGCTAGCCAGCACCCTTCCTTGGAAGTGCTTTTGTAGGCCTAAGAACACTGGGGCTCTGGGCTTCTCTAGACACCTCATCTTCTGCTCTTCCTCTCGCGCACTCTAAAGAGAGCTCAGGTGAGAAATTGCAAACGTCGAGCAATTGCTCAGAGATGAAAAGTGCCAGCACTGAAAGCTGTTGCTAGCCAGCACCTTTCCTTGGAAGCGCCTTTGTAGCCCTAAGCACACTGTTGCTCTGGGCTTCTCTAGCCACCTCATCTTCTGCTCATCCTCTCGCGCACTCTAAAGAGAGCTCAGGTGAGAAATTGCAAACGTCGAGCAATTGCTCAGAGATGAAAAGTGCCAGCACTGAAAGCTGTTGCTAGCCAGCACCCTTCCTTGGAAGCGTTTTCACAGGCGCAGTAACACTGGGGCTTTGCGCTTCTCTACCCACCAAACGTCACGGTCCTTCTCTTTCCTTCTCGTAGACACGAGCTGAGAAATTGCAAACGTCGAGCAATTGCTCAGAGAGGAAAAGTGCCAGCACTGAGAGCTGTTGCTAGCCAGCACCCTTCCTTGGAAGCGCTTTTGTAGCCCTTAGAACACTGGGGCTCTGGGCTTCTCTAGCCACCTCATCTTCTGCTCATCCTCTCGCGCACTCTAAAGAGAGCTCAGGTGAGAAATTGCAAACGTCCAGCAATTGCTCAGAGATGAAAAGTGCCAGCACTGAAAGCTGTTGCTAGCCAGCACCCTTCCTTGGAAGCGCTTTCACAGGCGCAGTAACACTGGGGCTTTGCGCTTCTCTAGCCACCAAACGTCACGGTCCTTCTCTTTCCGTCTCGTAGACACAAGCTGAGAAATTGCAAACGTCGAGCAATTGCTCAGAGATGAAAAGTGCCAGCACTGGAAGCTGTTGCTAGCCAGCACCCTTCCTTGGAAGTGCTTTTGTAGGCCTAAGAACACTGGGGCTCTGGGCTTCTCTAGACACCTCATCTTCTGCTCTTCCTCTCGCGCACTCTAAAGAGAGCTCAGGTGAGAAATTGCAAACGTCGAGCAATTGCTCAGAGATGAAAAGTGCCAGCACTGAAAGCTGTTGCTAGCCAGCACCTTTCCTTGGAAGCGCCTTTGTAGCCCTAAGAACACTGGGGCTCTGGGCTTCTCTAGCCACCTCATCTTCTGCTCATCCTCTCGCGCACTCTAAAGAGAGCTCAGGTGAGAAATTGCAAACGTCGAGCAATTGCTCAGAGATGAAAAGTGCCAGCACTGAAAGCTGTTGCTAGCCAGCACCCTTCCTTGGAAGCGTTTTCACAGGCGCAGTAAACACTGGGGCTTTGCGCTTCTCTAGCCACCAAACGTCACGGTCATTCTCTTTCCGTCTCGTAGACACGAGCTGAGAAATTGCAAACGTCGAGCAATTGCTCAGAGAGGAAAAGTGCCAGCACTGAGAGCTGTTGCTAGCCAGCACCCTTCCTTGGAAGCGCTTTTGTAGCCCTTAGAACACTGGGGCTCTGGGCTTCTCTAGCCACCTCATCTTCTGCTCATCCTCTCGCGCACTCTAAAGAGAGCTCAGGTGAGAAATTGCAAACGTCCAGCAATTGCTCAGAGATGAAAAGTGCCAGCACTGAAAGCTGTTGCTAGCCAGCACCCTTCCTTGGAAGCGCTTTTGTAGGCCTAAGAACACTGGGGCTCTGGGCTTCTCTAGCCACCTCATCTTCTGCTCATCCTCTCGCGCACTCTGAAGAGAGCTCAGGGGAGAAATTGCAAACGTCGAGCAATTGCTCAGAGATGAAAAGTGCCAGCACTGAAAGCTCTTGCTAGCCAGCACCCTTCCTTGGAAGCGCTTTCACAGGCGCAGTAACACTGGGGCTTTGCGCTTCTCTACCCACCAAACGTCACGGTCCTTCTCTTTCCGTCTCGTAGACACAAGCTGAGAAATTGCAAACGTCGAGCAATTGCTCAGAGATGAAAAGTGCCAGCACTGGAAGCTGTTGCTAGCCAGCACCCTTCCTTGGAAGTGCTTTTGTAGGCCTAAGAACACTGGGGCTCTGGGCTTCTCTAGCCACCTCATCTTCTGCTCTTCCTCTCGCGCACTCTAAAGAGAGCTCAGGTGAGAAATTGCAAACGTCGAGCAATTGCTCAGAGATGAAAAGTGCCAGCACTGAAAGCTGTTGCTAGCCAGCACCTTTCCTTGGAAGCGCCTTTGTAGCCCTAAGCACACTGGGGCTCTGGGCTTCTCTAGCCACCTCATCTTCTGCTCATCCTCTCGCGCACTCTAAAGAGAGCTCAGGTGAGAAATTGCAAACGTCGAGCAATTGCTCAGAGATGAAAAGTGCCAGCACTGAAAGCTGTTGCTAGCCAGCACCCTTCCTTGGAAGCGTTTTCTCAGGCGCAGTAACACTGGGGCTTTGCGCTTCTCTAGCCACCAAACGTCACGGTCCTTCTCTTTCCGTCTCGTAGACACGAGCTGAGAAATTGCAAACGTCGAGCAATTGCTCAGAGAGGAAAAGTGCCAGCACTGAAAGCTGTTGCTAGCCAGCACCCTTCCTTGGAAGCGCTTTTGTAGGCCTAAGAACACTGGGGCTCTGGGCTTCTCTAGCCACCTCATCTTCTGCTCATCCTCTCGCGCACTCTAAAGAGAGCTCAGGTGAGAAATTGCAAACGTTGAGCAATTGCTCAGAGATGAAAAGTGCCAGCACTGAAAGCTGTTGCTAGCCAGCACCCTTCCTTGGAAGCGCTTTTGTAGGCCTAAGAACACTGGGGCTCTGGGCTTCTTTAGCCACCTCATCTTCTGCTCATCCTCTCGCGCACTCTAAAGAGAGCTCAGGTGAGAAATTGCAAACGTCGAGCAATTGCTCAGAGATGAAAAGTGCCAGCACTGAAAGCTCTTGCTAGCCAGCACCCTTCCTTGGAAGCGCTTTCACAGGCGCAGTAACACTGGGGCTTTGCGCTTCTCTACCCACCAAACGTCACGGTCACTATCTCTCCGTCTCGTAGACACGAGCTGAGAAATTGCAAACGTCGAGCAATTGCTCAGAGATGAAAAGTGCCAGCACTGAAAGCTCTTGCTAGCCAGCACCCTTCCTTGGAAGCGCTTTTGTAGGCCTAAGAACACTGGGGCTCTGGGCTTCTTTAGCCACCTCATCTTCTGCTCATCCTCTCGCGCACTCTGAAGAGAGCTCAGGTGAGAAATTGCAAACGTCGAGCAATTGCTCAGAGATGAAAAGTGCCAGCACTGAAAGCTGTTGCTAGCCAGCACCCTTCCTTGGAAGCGCTTTTGTAGGCCTAAGAACACTGGGGCTCTGGGCTTCTCTAGCCACCTCATCTTCTGCTCATCCTCTCGCGCACTCTAAAGAGAGCTCAGGTGAGAAATTGCAAACGTCCAGCAATTGCTCAGAGATGAAAAGTGCCAGCACTGAAAGCTGTTGCTAGCCAGCACCCTTCCTTGGAAGCGCTTTCACAGGCGCAGCAACACTGGGGCTTTGCGCTTCTCTAGCCACCAAACGTCACGGTCCTTCTCTTTCCGTCTCGTAGACACGAGCTGAGAAATTGCAAACGTCGAGCAATTGCTCAGAGATGAAAAGTGCCAGCACTGAAAGCTGTTGCTAGCCAGCACCCTTCCTTGGAAGCGCTTTTGTAGGCCTAAGAACACTGGGGCTCTGGGCTTCTTTAGCCACCTCATCTTCTGCTCATCCTCTCGCGCACTCTGAAGAGAGCTCAGGGGAGAAATTGCAAACGTTGAGCAATTGCTCAGAGATGAAAAGTGCCAGCACTGAAAGCTGTTGCTAGCCAGCACCCTTCCTTGGAAGCGCTTTCACAGGCGCAGTAACACTGGGGCTTTGCGCTTCTCTAGCCACCAAACGTCACGGTCCTTCTCTTTCCGTCTCGTAGACACAAGCTGAGAAATTGCAAACGTCGAGCAATTGCTCAGAGATGAAAAGTGCCAGCACTGGAAGCTGTTGCTAGCCAGCACCCTTCCTTGGAAGTGCTTTTGTAGGCCTAAGAACACTGGGGCTCTGGGCTTCTCTAGACACCTCATCTTCTGCTCTTCCTCTCGCGCACTCTAAAGAGAGCTCAGGTGAGAAATTGCAAACGTCGAGCAATTGCTCAGAGATGAAAAGTGCCAGCAGTGAAAGCTGTTGCTAGCCAGCACCTTTCCTTGGAAGCGCCTTTGTAGCCCTAAGCACACTGTTGCTCTGGGCTTCTCTAGCCACCTCATCTTCTGCTCATCCTCTCGCGCACTCTAAAGAGAGCTCAGGTGAGAAATTGCAAACGTCGAGCAATTGCTCAGAGATGAAAAGTGCCAGCACTGAAAGCTGTTGCTAGCCAGCACCCTTCCTTGGAAGCGTTTTCACAGGCGCAGTAACACTGGGGCTTTGCGCTTCTCTACCCACCAAACGTCACGGTCCTTCTCTTTCCGTCTCGTAGACACGAGCTGAGAAATTGCAAACGTCGAGCAATTGCTCAGAGAGGAAAAGTGCCAGCACTGAGAGCTGTTGCTAGCCAGCACCCTTCCTTGGAAGCGCTTTTGTAGCCCTTAGAACACTGGGGCTCTGGGCTTCTCTAGCCACCTCATCTTCTGCTCATCCTCTCGCGCACTCTAAAGAGAGCTCAGGTGAGAAATTGCAAACGTCCAGCAATTGCTCAGAGATGAAAAGTGCCAGCACTGAAAGCTGTTGCTAGCCAGCACCCTTCCTTGGAAGCGCTTTCACAGGCGCAGTAACACTGGGGCTTTGCGCTTCTCTACCCACCAAACGTCACGGTCCTTCTCTTTCCGTCTCGTAGACACAAGCTGAGAAATTGCAAACGTCGAGCAATTGCTCAGAGATGAAAAGTGCCAGCACTGGAAGCTGTTGCTAGCCAGCACCCTTCCTTGGAGGTGCTTTTGTAGGCCTAAGAACACTGGGGCTCTGGGCTTCTCTAGACACCTCATCTTCTGCTCTTCCTCTCGCGCACTCTAAAGAGAGCTCAGGTGAGAAATTGCAAACGTCGAGCAATTGCTCAGAGATGAAAAGTGCCAGCACTGAAAGCTGTTGCTAGCCAGCACCTTTCCTTGGAAGCGCCTTTGTAGCCCTAAGAACACTGGGGCTCTGGGCTTCTCTAGCCACCTCATCTTCTGCTCATCCTCTCGCGCACTCTAAAGAGAGCTCAGGTGAGAAATTGCAAACGTCGAGCAATTGCTCAGAGATGAAAAGTGCCAGCACTGAAAGCTGTTGCTAGCCAGCACCCTTCCTTGGAAGCGTTTTCACAGGCGCAGTAACACTGGGGCTCTGCGCTTCTCTAGCCACCAAACGTCACGGTCATTCTCTTTCCGTCTCGTAGACACGAGCTGAGAAATTGCAAACGTCGAGCAATTGCTCAGAGAGGAAAAGTGCCAGCACTGAGAGCTGTTGCTAGCCAGCACCCTTCCTTGGAAGCGCTTTTGTAGGCCTAAGAACACTGGGGCTCTGGGCTTCTCTAGCCACCTCATCTTCTGCTCATCCTCTCGCGCACTCTAAAGAGAGCTCAGGTGAGAAATTGCAAACGTCGATCAATTGCTCAGAGATGAAAAGTGCCAGCACTGAAAGCTGTTGCTAGCCAGCACCCTTCCTTGGAAGCGCTTTTGTAGGCCTAAGAACACTGGGGCTCTGGGCTTCTTTAGCCACCTCATCTTCTGCTCATCCTCTCGCGCACTCTGAAGAGAGCTCAGGGGAGAAATTGCAAACGTCGAGCAATTGCTCAGAGATGAAAAGTGCCAGCACTGAAAGCTGTTGCTAGCCAGCACCCTTCCTTGGAAGCGCTTTCACAGGCGCAGTAACACTGGGGCTTTGCGCTTCTCTAGCCACCAAACGTCACGGTCCTTCTCTTTCCGTCTCGTAGACACAAGCTGAGAAATTGCAAACGTCGAGCAATTGCTCAGAGATGAAAAGTGCCAGCACTGGAAGCTGTTGCTAGCCAGCACCCTTCCTTGGAAGTGCTTTTGTAGGCCTAAGAACACTGGGGCTCTGGGCTTCTCTAGCCACCTCATCTTCTGCTCTTCTTCTCGCGCACTCTAAAGAGAGCTCAGGTGAGAAATTGCAAACGTCGAGCAATTGCTCAGAGATGAAAAGTGCCAGCACTGAAAGCTGTTGCTAGCCAGCACCTTTCCTTGGAAGCGCCTTTGTAGCCCTAAGCACACTGGGGCTCTGGGCTTCTCTAGCCACCTCATCTTCTGCTCATCCTCTCGCGCACTCTAAAGAGAGCTCAGGTGAGAAATTGCAAACGTCGAGCAATTGCTCAGAGATGAAAAGTGCCAGCACTGAAAGCTCTTGCTAGCCAGCACCCTTCCTTGGAAGCGCTTTCACAGGCGCAGTAACACTGGGGCTTTGCGCTTCTCTACCCACCAAACGTCACGGTCACTATCTCTCCGTCTCGTAGACACGAGCTGAGAAATTGCAAACGTCGAGCAATTGCTCAGAGATGAAAAGTGCCAGCACTGAAAGCTCTTGCTAGCCAGCACCCTTCCTTGGAAGCGCTTTTGTAGCCCTAAGAACACTGGGGCTCTGGGCTTCTCTAGCCACCTCATCTTCTGCTCATCCTCTCGCGCACTCTGAAGAGAGCTCAGGGGAGAAATTGCAAACGTCGAGCAATTGCTCAGAGATGAAAAGTGCCAGCACTGAAAGCTGTTGCTAGCCAGCACCCTTCCTTGGAAGCGCTTTCACAGGCGCAGCAACACTGGGGCTTTGCGCTTCTCTAGCCACCAAACGTCACGGTCCTTCTCTTTCCGTCTCGTAGACACGAGGTGAGAAATTGCAAACGTCGAGCAATTGCTCAGAGATGAAAAGTGCCAGCACTGAAAGCTGTTGCTAGCCAGCACCCTTCCTTGGAAGCGCTTTTGTAGGCCTAAGAACACTGGGGCTCTGGGCTTCTTTAGCCACCTCATCTTCTGCTCATCCTCTCGCGCACTCTGAAGAGAGCTCAGGGGAGAAATTGCAAACGTTGAGCAATTGCTCAGAGATGAAAAGTGCCAGCACTGAAAGCTGTTGCTAGCCAGCACCCTTCCTTGGAAGCGCTTTCACAGGCGCAGTAACACTGGGGCTTTGCGCTTCTCTAGCCACCAAATGTCACGGTCCTTCTCTTTCCGTCTCGTAGACACAAGCTGAGAAATTGCAAACGTCGAGCAATTGCTCAGAGATGAAAAGTGCCAGCACTGGAAGCTGTTGCTAGCCAGCACCCTTCCTTGGAAGTGCTTTTGTAGGCCTAAGAACACTGGGGCTCTGGGCTTCTCTAGACACCTCATCTTCTGCTCTTCCTCTCGCGCACTCTAAAGAGAGCTCAGGGGAGAAATTGCAAACGTCGAGCAATTGCTCAGAGATGAAAAGTGCCAGCACTGAAAGCTGTTGCTAGCCAGCACCTTTCCTTGGAAGCGCCTTTGTAGCCCTAAGCACACTGTTGCTCTGGGCTTCTCTAGCCACCTCATCTTCTGCTCATCCTCTCGCGCACTCTAAAGAGAGCTCAGGTGAGAAATTGCAAACGTCGAGCAATTGCTCAGAGATGAAAAGTGCCAGCACTGAAAGCTGTTGCTAGCCAGCACCCTTCCTTGGAAGCGTTTTCACAGGCGCAGTAACACTGGGGCTTTGCGCTTCTCTACCCACCAAACGTCACGGTCCTTCTCTTTCCGTCTCGTAGACACGAGCTGAGAAATTGCAAACGTCGAGCAATTGCTCAGAGAGGAAAAGTGCCAGCACTGAGAGCTGTTGCTAGCCAGCACCCTTCCTTGGAAGCGCTTTTGTAGCCCTTAGAACACTGGGGCTCTGGGCTTCTCTAGCCACCTCATCTTCTGCTCATCCTCTCGCGCACTCTAAAGAGAGCTCAGGTGAGAAATTGCAAACGTCCAGCAATTGCTCAGAGATGAAAAGTGCCAGCACTGAAAGCTGTTGCTAGCCAGCACCCTTCCTTGGAAGCGCTTTTGTAGCCCTTAGAACACTGGGGCTTTGGGCTTCTCTAGCCACCAAACGTCACGGTCCTTCTCTTTCCGTCTCGTAGACACGAGCTGAGAAATTGCAAACGTCGAGCAATTGCTCAGAGAGGAAAAGTGCCAGCACTGAAAGCTGTTGCTAGCCAGCACCCTTCCTTGGAAGCGCTTTTGTAGGCCTAAGAACACTGGGGCTCTGGGCTTCTCTAGCCACCTCATCTTCTGCTCATCCTCTCGCGCACTCTAAAGAGAGCTCAGGTGAGAAATTGCAAACGTCGAGCAATTGCTCAGAGATGAAAAGTGCCAGCACTGAAAGCTGTTGCTAGCCAGCACCCTTCCTTGGAAGCGCTTTTGTAGCCCTTAGAACACTGGGGCTCTGGGCTTCTTTAGCCACCTCATCTTCTGCTCATCCTCTCGCGCACTCTAAAGAGAGCTCAGGTGAGAAATTGCAAACGTCGAGCAATTGCTCAGAGATGAAAAGTGCCAGCACTGAAAGCTGTTGCTAGCCAGCACCCTTCCTTGGAAGCGCTTTCACAGGCGCAGTAACACTGGGGCTTTGCGCTTCTCTAGCCACCAAACGTCACGGTCCTTCTCTTTCCGTCTCCTAGACACGAGCTGGGAAATTGCAAACGTCGAGCAATTGCTCAGAGATGAAAAGTGCCAGCACTGAAAGCTGTTGCTAGCCAGCACCCTTCCTTGGAAGCGCTTTTGTAGGCCTAAGAACACTGGGGCTCTGGGCTTCTCTAGCCACCTCATCTTCTGCTCATCCTCTCGCGCACTCTAAAGAGAGCTCAGGTGAGAAATTGCAAACGTCCAGCAATTGCTCAGAGATGAAAAGTGCCAGCACTGAAAGCTGTTGCTAGCCAGCACCCTTCCTTGGAAGCGCTTTCACAGGCGCAGCAACACTGGGGCTTTGCGCTTCTCTAGCCACCAAACGTCACGGTCCTTCTCTTTCCGTCTCCTAGACACAAGCTGAGAAATTGCAAACGTCGAGCAATTGCTCAGAGATGAAAAGTGCCAGCACTGAAAGCTGTTGCTAGCCAGCACCCTTCCTTGGAAGCGCTTTTGTAGCCCTTAGAACACTGGGGCTCTGGGCTTCTCTAGCCACCTAATCTTCTGCTCATCCTCTCGCGCACTCTAAAGAGAGCTCAGGTGAGAAATTGCAAACGTCCAGCAATTGCTCAGAGATGAAAAGTGCCAGCACTGAAAGCTGTTGCTAGCCAGCACCCTTCCTTGGAAGCGCTTTTGTAGCCCTTAGAACACTGGGGCTTTGCGCTTCTCTAGCCACCAAACGTCACGGTCCTTCTCTTTCCGTCTCGTAGACACGAGCTGAGAAATTGCAAACGTCGAGCAATTGCTCAGAGATGAAAAGTGCCAGCACTGAAAGCTGTTGCTAGCCAGCACCCTTCCTTGGAAGCGCTTTTGTAGGCCTAAGAACACTGGGGCTCTGGGCTTCTCTAGCCACCTCATCTTCTGCTCATCCTCTCGCGCACTCTAAAGAGAGCTCAGGTGAGAAATTGCAAACGTCGAGCAATTGCTCAGAGATGAAAAGTGCCAGCACTGAAAGCTCTTGCTAGCCAGCACCCTTCCTTGGAAGTGCTTTTGTAGGCCTAAGAACACTGGGGCTCTGGGCTTCTCTAGCCACCTAATCTTCTGCTCATCCTCTCGCGCACTCTAAAGAGAGCTCAGGTGAGAAATTGCAAACGTCGATCAATTGCTCAGAGATGAAAAGTGCCAGCACTGAAAGCTGTTGCTAGCCAGCACCCTTCCTTGGAAGCGCTTTTGTAGGCCTAAGAACACTGGGGCTCTGGGCTTCTCTAGCCACCTCATCTTCTGCTCATCCTCTCGCGCACTCTAAAGAGAGCTCAGGTGAGAAATTGCAAACGTCGAGCAATTGCTCAGAGATGAAAAGTGCCAGCACTGAAAGCTGTTGCTAGCCAGCACCCTTCCTTGGAAGCGCTTTTGTAGGCCTAAGAAGACTGGGGCTCTGGACTTCTCTAGCCACCTAATCTTCTGCTCATCCTCTCGCGCACTCTAAAGAGAGCTCAGGTGAGAAATTGCAAACGTCCAGCAATTGCTCAGAGAAGAAATGTGCCAGCACTGAAAGCTGTTGCTAGCCAGCACCCTTCCTTGGAAGCGCTTTCACAAGCGCAGTAACACTGGGGCTTTGCGCTTCTCTAGCCACCAAATGTCACGGTCCTTCTCTTTCCGTCTCCTAGACACGAGCTGAGAAATTGCAAACGTCAAGCAATTGCTCAGAGATGAAAAGTGCCAGCACTGAAAGCTGTTGCTAGCCAGCACCCTTCCTTGGAAGCGCTTTTGTAGGCCTAAGAATACTGGGGCTCTGGGCTTCTCTAGCCACCTAATCTTCTGCTCATCCTCTCGCGCACTCTGAAGAGAGCTCAGGTGAGTAATTGCAAACGTTGAGCAATTGCTCAGAGATGAAAAGTGCCAGCACTGAAAGCTCTTGCTAGCCAGCACCCTTCCTTGGAAGCGCTTTCACAGGCGCAGCAACACTGGGGCTTTGCGCTTCTCTACCCACCAAACGTCACGGTCCTTCTCTTTCCGTCTCGTAGACACGAGCTGAGAAATTGCAAACATCGAGCAATTGCTCAGAGATGAAAAGTGCCAGCACTGAAAGCTGTTGCTAGCCAGCACCCTTCCTTGGAAGCGCTTTTGTAGGCCTAAGAACACTGGGGCTCTGGGCTTCTCTAGCCACCTCATCTTCTGCTCATCCTCTCGCGCACTCTAAAGAGAGCTCAGGTGAGAAATTGCAATGTCGAGCAATTGCTCAGAGATGAAAAGTGCCAGCACTGAAAGCTGTTGCTAGCCAGCACCCTTCCTTGGAAGCGCTTTTGTAGGCCTAAGAACACTGGGGCTCTGGGCTTCTCTAGCCACCTCATCTTCTGCTCATCCTCTCGCGCACTCTAAAGAGAGCTCAGGTGAGAAATTGCAAACGTCGAGCAATTGCTCAGAGATGAAAAGTGCCAGCACTGAAAGCTGTTGCTAGCCAGCACCCTTCCTTGGAAGCGCTTTTGTAGGCCTAAGCACACTGGGGCTCTGGGCTTCTCTAGCCACCTCATCTTCTGCTCATCCTCTCGCGCACTCTAAAGAGAGCTCAGGTGAGAAATTGCAAACGTCGAGCAATTGCTCAGAGATGAAAAGTGCCAGCACTGAAAGCTGTTGCTAGCCAGCACCCTTCCTTGGAAGCGCTTTCACAGGCGCAGCAACACTGGGGCTTTGCGCTTCTCTAGCCACCAAACGTCACAGTCCTTCTCTTTCCGTCTCCTAGACACGAGCTGAGAAATTGCAAACGTCGAGCAATTGCTCAGAGAGGAAAAGTGCCAGCACTGAAAGCTGTTGCTAGCCAGCACCCTTCCTTGGAAGCGCTTTTGTAGGCCTAAGAACACTGGGGCTCTGGGCTTCTTTAGCCACCTCATCTTCTGCTCATCCTCTCGCGCACTCTAAAGAGAGCTCAGGGGAGAAATTGCAAACGTCGAGCAATTGCTCAGAGATGAAAAGTGCCAGCACTGAAAGCTGTTGCTAGCCAGCACCCTTCCTTGGAAGCGCTTTTGTAGGCCTAAGAACACTGGGGCTTTGCGCTTCTCTAGCCACCAAACGTCACGGTCACTATCTCTCCGTCTCGTAGACACGAGCTGAGAAATTGCTAACGTCGAGCAATTGCTCAGAGATGAAAAGTGCCAGCACTGAAAGCTGTTGCTAGCCAGCACCCTTCCTTGGAAGCGCTTTTGTAGGCCTAAGAACACTGGGGCTCTGGGCTTCTCTAGCCACCTCATCTTCTGCTCATCCTCTCGCGCACTCTAAAGAGAGCTCAGGTGAGAAATTGCAAACGTCGATCAATTGCTCAGAGATGAAAAGTGCCAGCACTGAAAGCTGTTGCTAGCCAGCACCCTTCCTTGGAAGCGCTTTTGTAGGCCTAAGAACACTGGGGCTCTGGGCTTCTTTAGCCACCTCATCTTCTGCTCATCCTCTCGCGCACTCTGAAGAGAGCTCAGGGGAGAAATTGCAAACGTTGAGCAATTGCTCAGAGATGAAAAGTGCCAGCACTGAAAGCTGTTGCTAGCCAGCACCCTTCCTTGGAAGCGCTTTCACAGGCGCAGTAACACTGGGGCTTTGCGCTTCTCTACCCACCAAACGTCACGGTCCTTCTCTTTCCGTCTCGTAGACACGAGCTGAGAAATTGCAAACGTCGAGCAATTGCTCAGAGAGGAAAAGTGCCAGCACTGAAAGCTGTTGCTAGCCAGCACCCTTCCTTGGAAGCGCTTTTGTAGGCCTAAGAACACTGGGGCTCTGGGCTTCTCTAGCCACCTAATCTTCTGCTCATCCTCTCGCGCACTCTAAAGAGAGCTCAGGGGAGAAATTGCAAACGTCGAGCAATTGCTCCGAGATGAAAAGTGCCAGCACTGAAAGCTCTTGCTAGCCAGCCCCCTTCCTTGGAAGCGCTTTTGTAGCCCTTAGAACACTGGGGCTCTGGGCTTCTCTAGCCACCTCATCTTCTTCTCAACCTCTCGCGCACTCTAAAGAGAGCTCAGGGGAGAAATTGCAAACGTCCAGCAATTGCTCAGAGATGAAAAGTGCCAGCACTGAAAGCTGTTGCTAGCCAGCACCCTTCCTTGGAAGCGCTTTCACAGGCGCAGCAACACTGGGGCTTTGCGCTTCTCTAGCCAACAAACGTCACGGTCATTCTCTTTCCGTCTCGTAGACACGAGCTGAGAAATTGCAAACGTCGATCAATTGCTCAGAGATGAAAAGTGCCAGCACTGAAAGCTGTTGCTAGCCAGCACCCTTCCTTGGAAGTGCTTTTGTAGCCCTTAGAACACTGGGGCTCTGGGCTTCTTTAGCCACCTCATCTTCTGCTCATCCTCTCGCGCACTCTGAAGAGAGCTCAGGGGAGAAATTGCAAACGTCGAGCAATTGCTCAGAGATGAAAAGTGCCAGCACTGAAAGCTGTTGCTAGCCAGCACCCTTCCTTGGAAGCGCTTTCACAGGCGCTGTAACACTGGGGCTCTGCGCTTCTCAACCCACCAAACGTCACGGTCACTATCTCTCCGTCTCGTAGACACGAGCTGAGAAATTGCAAACGTCGAGCAATTGCTCAGAGATGAAAAGTGCCAGCACTGAAAGCTGTTGCTAGCCAGCACCCTTCCTTGGAAGCGCTTTTGTAGCCCTTAGAACACTGGGGCTCTGGGCTTCTCTAGCCACCTCATCTTCTGCTCATCCTCTCGCGCACTCTAAAGAGAGCTCAGGTGAGAAATTGCAAACGTCGAGCAATTGCTCAGAGATGAAAAGTGCCAGCACTGAAAGCTGTTGCTAGCCAGCACCCTTCCTTGGAAGCGCTTTCACAGGCGCAGCAACACTGGGGCTTTGCGCTTCTCTAGCCACCAAACGTCACGGTCATTCTCTTTCCGTCTCGTAGACACGAGCTGAGAAATTGCAAACGTCGAGCAATTGCTCAGAGATGAAAAGTGCCAGCACTGAAAGCTGTTGCTAGCCAGCACCCTTCCTTGGAAGTGCTTTTGTAGCCCTAAGAACACTGGGGCTCTGGGCTTCTTTAGCCACCTCATCTTCTGCTCATCCTCTCGCGCACTCTGAAGAGAGCTCAGGGGAGAAATTGCAAACGTCCAGCAATTGCTCAGAGATGAAAAGTGCCAGCACTGAAAGCTCTTGCTAGCCAGCACCCTTCCTTGGAAGCGCTTTCACAGGCGCTGTAACACTGGGGCTCTGCGCTTCTCAACCCACCAAACGTCACGGTCATTCTCTTTCCGTCTCGTAGACACGAGCTGAGAAATTGCAAACGTCGATCAATTGCTCAGAGATGAAAAGTGCCAGCACTGGAAGCTGTTGCTAGCCAGCACCCTTCCTTGGAAGCGCTTTTGTAGGCCTAAGAACACTGGGGCTCTGGGCTTCTCTAGCCACCTAATCTTCTGCTCATCCTCTCGTGCACTCTAAAGAGAGCTCAGGTGAGAAATTGCAAACGTCGAGCAATTGCTCAGAGATGAAAAGTGCCAGCACTGAAAGCTGTTGCTAGCCAGCACCCTTCCTTGGAAGCGCTTTTGTAGGCCTAAGAACACTGGGGCTCTGGGCTTCTTTAACCACCTCATCTTCTGCTCATCCTCTCGCGCACTCTAAAGAGAGCTCAGGGGAGAAATTGCAAACGTCCAGCAATTGCTCAGAGATGAAAAGTGCCAGCACTGAAAGCTGTTGCTAGCCAGCACCCTTCCTTGGAAGCGCTTTCACAGGTGCTGTAACACTGGGGCTCTGCGCTTCTCAACCCACCAAACGTCACGGTCACTATCTCTCCGTCTCGTAGACACGAGCTGAGAAATTGCAAACGTCGAGCAATTGCTCAGAGATGAAAAGTGCCAGCACTGAAAGCTGTTGCTAGCCAGCACCCTTCCTTGGAAGCGCTTTTGTAGGCCTAAGAACACTGGGGCTCTGGGCTTCTTTAACCACCTAATCTTCTGCTCATCCTCTCGCGCACTCTAAAGAGAGCTCAGGGGAGAAATTGCAAACGTCGATCAATTGCTCAGAGATGAAAAGTGCCAGCACTGAAAGCTGTTGCTAGCCAGCACCCTTCCTTGGAAGCGCTTTTGTAGCCCTTAGAACACTGGGGCTCTGGGCTTCTCTAGCCACCTCATCTTCTTCTCATCCTCTCGCGCACTCTAAAGAGAGCTCAGGTGAGAAATTGCAAACGTCCAGCAATTGCTCAGAGATGAAAAGTGCCAGCACTGAAAGCTGTTGCTAGCCAGCACCCTTCCTTGGAAGCGCTTTCACAGGCGCAGCAACATTGGGGCTTTGCGCTTCTCTAGCCACCAAACGTCACGGTCCTTCTCTTTCCGTCTCGTAGACACGAGCTGAGAAATTGCAAACGTCGAGCAATTGCTCAGAGATGAAAAGTGCCAGCACTGAAAGCTGTTGCTAGCCAGCACCCTTCCTTGGAAGTGCTTTTGTAGCCCTTAGAACACTGGGGCTCTGGGCTTCTTTAGCCACCTCATCTTCTGCTCATCCTCTCGCGCACTCTGAAGAGAGCTCAGGGGAGAAATTGCAAACGTCGAGCAATTGCTCAGAGATGAAAAGTGCCAGCACTGAAAGCTGTTGCTAGCCAGCACCCTTCCTTGGAAGCGCTTTCACAGGCGCTGTAACACTGGGGCTCTGCGCTTCTCAACCCACCAAACGTCACGGTCACTATCTCTCCGTCTCGTAGACACGAGCTGAGAAATTGCAAACGTCGAGCAATTGCTCAGAGATGAAAAGTGCCAGCACTGAAAGCTGTTGCTAGCCAGCACCCTTCCTTGGAAGCGCTTTTGTAGGCCTAAGAACACTGGGGCTCTGGGCTTCTCTAGCCACCTCATCTTCTGCTCATCCTCTCGCGCACTCTAAAGAGAGCTCAGGTGAGAAATTGCAAACGTCGATCAATTGCTCAGAGATGAAAAGTGCCAGCACTGGAAGCTGTTGCTAGCCAGCACCCTTCCTTGGAAGCGCTTTTGTAGGCCTAAGAACACTGGGGCTCTGGGCTTCTCTAGCCACCTAATCTTCTGCTCATCCTCTCGTGCACTCTAAAGAGAGCTCAGGTGAGAAATTGCAAACGTCGAGCAATTGCTCAGAGATGAAAAGTGCCAGCACTGAAAGCTGTTGCTAGCCAGCACCCTTCCTTGGAAGCGCTTTTGTAGGCCTAAGCACACTGGGGCTCTGGGCTTCTCTAGCCACCTCATCTTCTGCTCATCCTCTCGCGCACTCTAAAGAGAGCTCAGGTGAGAAATTGCAAACGTCCAGCAATTGCTCAGAGATGAAAAGTGCCAGCACTGAAAGCTGTTGCTAGCCAGCACCCTTCCTTGGAAGCGCTTTCACAGGTGCTGTAACACTGGGGCTCTGCGCTTCTCAACCCACCAAACGTCACGGTCACTATCTCTCCGTCTCGTAGACACGAGCTGAGAAATTGCAAACGTCGAGCAATTGCTCAGAGATGAAAAGTGCCAGCACTGAAAGCTGTTGCTAGCCAGCACCCTTCCTTGGAAGCGCTTTTGTAGGCCTAAGAACACTGGGGCTCTGGGCTTCTTTAACCACCTAATCTTCTGCTCATCCTCTCGCGCACTCTAAAGAGAGCTCAGGGGAGAAATTGCAAACGTCGATCAATTGCTCAGAGATGAAAAGTGCCAGCACTGAAAGCTGTTGCTAGCCAGCACCCTTCCTTGGAAGCGCTTTTGTAGCCCTTAGAACACTGGGGCTCTGGGCTTCTCTAGCCACCTCATCTTCTTCTCATCCTCTCGCGCACTCTAAAGAGAGCTCAGGTGAGAAATTGCAAACGTCCAGCAATTGCTCAGAGATGAAAAGTGCCAGCACTGAAAGCTGTTGCTAGCCAGCACCCTTCCTTGGAAGCGCTTTCACAGGCGCAGCAACATTGGGGCTTTGCGCTTCTCTAGCCACCAAACGTCACGGTCCTTCTCTTTCCGTCTCGTAGACACGAGCTGAGAAATTGCAAACGTCGAGCAATTGCTCAGAGATGAAAAGTGCCAGCACTGAAAGCTGTTGCTAGCCAGCACCCTTCCTTGGAAGTGCTTTTGTAGCCCTTAGAACACTGGGGCTCTGGGCTTCTTTAGCCACCTCATCTTCTGCTCATCCTCTCGCGCACTCTGAAGAGAGCTCAGGGGAGAAATTGCAAACGTCGAGCAATTGCTCAGAGATGAAAAGTGCCAGCACTGAAAGCTGTTGCTAGCCAGCACCCTTCCTTGGAAGCGCTTTCACAGGCGCTGTAACACTGGGGCTCTGCGCTTCTCAACCCACCAAACGTCACGGTCACTATCTCTCCGTCTCGTAGACACGAGCTGAGAAATTGCAAACGTCGAGCAATTGCTCAGAGATGAAAAGTGCCAGCACTGAAAGCTGTTGCTAGCCAGCACCCTTCCTTGGAAGCGCTTTTGTAGGCCTAAGAACACTGGGGCTCTGGGCTTCTCTAGCCACCTCATCTTCTGCTCATCCTCTCGCGCACTCTAAAGAGAGCTCAGGTGAGAAATTGCAAACGTCGATCAATTGCTCAGAGATGAAAAGTGCCAGCACTGGAAGCTGTTGCTAGCCAGCACCCTTCCTTGGAAGCGCTTTTGTAGGCCTAAGAACACTGGGGCTCTGGGCTTCTCTAGCCACCTAATCTTCTGCTCATCCTCTCGTGCACTCTAAAGAGAGCTCAGGTGAGAAATTGCAAACGTCGAGCAATTGCTCAGAGATGAAAAGTGCCAGCACTGAAAGCTGTTGCTAGCCAGCACCCTTCCTTGGAAGCGCTTTTGTAGGCCTAAGAACACTGGGGCTCTGGGCTTCTCTAGCCACCTCATCTTCTGCTCATCCTCTCGCGCAGTCTAAAGAGAGCTCAGGTGAGAAATTGCAAACGTCGAGCAATTGCTCAGAGATGAAAAGTGCCAGCACTGAAAGCTGTTGCTAGCCAGCACCCTTCCTTGGAAGCGCTTTCACAGGCGCAGTAACACTGGGGCTTTGCGCTTCTCTAGCCACCAAACGTCACGGTCACTATCTCTCCGTCTCGTAGACACGAGCTGAGAAATTGCAAACGTCGAGCAATTGCTCAGAGATGAAAAGTGCCAGCACTGAAAGCTCTTGCTAGCCAGCACCCTTCCTTGGAAGCGCTTTTGTAGGCCTCAGAACACTGGGGCTCTGGGCTTCTCTAGCCACCTAATCTTCTGCTCATCCTCTCGCGCACTCTAAAGAGAGCTCAGGTGAGAAAGTGCAAATGTCGAGCAATTGCTCAGAGATGAAAAGTGCCAGCACTGAAAGCTGTTGCTAGCCAGCACCCTTCCTTGGAAGCGCTTTTGTAGGCCTAAGAACACTGGGGCTCTGGGCTTCTCTAGCCACCTAATCTTCTGCTCATCCTCTCGCGCACTCTAAAGAGAGCTCAGGTGAGAAATTGCAAACGTTGAGCAATTGCTCAGAGATGAACAGTGCCAGCACTGAAAGCTGTTGCTAGCCAGCACCCTTCCTTGGAAGCGCTTTGTAGCCCTTAGAACACTGGGGCTCTGGGCTTCTCTAGCCACCTCATCTTCTGCTCATCCTCTCGCGCACTCTAAAGAGAGCTCAGGTGAGAAATTGCAAACGTCGAGCAATTGCTCAGAGACGAAAAGTGCCAGCACTGAAAGCTGTTGCTAGCCAGCACCCTTCCTTGGAAGCGCTTTTGTAGCCCTTAGAACACTGGGGCTTTGCGCTTCTCTAGCCACCAAACGTCACGGTCCTTCTCTTTCCGTCTCGTAGACACGAGCTGAGAAATTGCAAACGTCGAGCAATTGCTCAGAGATGAAAAGTGCCAGCACTGAAAGCTCTTGCTAGCCAGCACCCTTCCTTGGAAGCGCTTTTGTAGGCCTAAGAACACTGGGGCTCTGGGCTTCTTTAGCCACCTCATCTTCTGCTCATCCTCTCGCGCACTCTAAAGAGAGCTCAGGTGAGAAATTGCAAACGTCGAGCAATTGCTCAGAGATGAAAAGTGCCAGCACTGAAAGCTGTTGCTAGCCAGCACCCTTCCTTGGAAGCGCTTTCACAGGCGCAGCAACACTGGGGCTTTGCGCTTCTCTAGCCACCAAACGTCACGGTCCTTCTCTTTCCGTCTCATAGACACGAGCTGAGAAATTGCAAACGTCGAGCAATTGCTCAGAGATGAAAAGTGCCAGCACTGAAAGCTGTTGCTAGCCAGCACCCTTCCTTGGAAGCGCTTTTGTAGGCCTAAGAACACTGGGGCTCTGGGCTTCTCTAGCCACCTCATCTTCTGCTCATCCTCTCGCACACTCTGAAGAGAGCTCAGGTGAGAAATTGCAAACGTCGAGCAATTGCTCAGAGATGAAAAGTGCCAGCACTGAAAGCTGTTGCTAGCCAGCACCCTTCCTTGGAAGCGCTTTCACAGGCGCAGCAACACTGGGGCTCTGCGCTTCTCAACCCACCAAACGTCACGGTTACTATCTCTCCGTCTCGTAGACACGAGCTGAGAAATTGCAAACGTCGAGCAATTGCTCAGAGATGAAAAGTGCCAGCACTGAAAGCTGTTGCTAGCCAGCACCCTTCCTTGGAAGCGCTTTTGTAGGCCTAAGAACACTGGGGCTCTGGGCTTCTCTAGCCACCTAATCTGCTCATCCTCTCGTGTACTCTAAAGAGAGCTCAGGTGAGAAATTGCAAACGTCGAGCAATTGCTCAGAGATGAAAAGTGCCAGCACTGAAAGCTCTTGCTAGCCAGCACCCTTCCTTGGAAGCGCTTTTGTAGGCCTAAGAACACTGGGGCTCTGGGCTTCTCTAGCCACCTAATCTTCTGCTCATCCTCTCGCGCACTCTAAAGAGAGCTCAGGTGAGAAATTGCAAACGTCGAGCAATTGCTCAGAGATGAAAAGTGCCAGCACTGAAAGCTGTTGCTAGCCAGCACCCTTCCTTGGAAGCGCTTTCACAGGCGCAGCAACACTGGGGCTTTGCGCTTCTCTAGCCACCAAACGTCACGGTCATTCTCTTTCCGTCTCGTAGACACGAGCTGAGAAATTGCAAACGTCGATCAATTGCTCAGAGATGAAAAGTGCCAGCACTGAAAGCTGTTGCTAGCCAGCACCCTTCCTTGGAAGCGCTTTTGTAGGCCTAAGAACACTGGGGCTCTGGGCTTCTTTAGCCACCTCATCTTCTGCTCATCCTCTCGCGCACTCTAAAGAGAGCTCAGGTGAGAAATTGCAAACGTCGATCAATTGCTCAGAGATGAAAAGTGCCAGCACTGAAAGCTCTTGCTAGCCAGCACCCTTCCTTGGAAGCGCTTTCACAGGCGCTGTAACACTGGGGCTCTGGGCTTCTCAACCCACCAAACATCACGGTCACTATCTCTCCGTCTCGTAGACACGAGCTGAGAAATTGCAAACGTCGAGCAATTGCTCAGAGATGAAAAGTGCCAGCACTGGAAGCTGTTGCTAGCCAGCACCCTTCCTTGGAAGCGCTTTTGTAGGCCTAAGAACACTGGGGCTCTGGGCTTCTCTAGCCACCTCATCTTCTGCTCATCCTCTCGCGCACTCTAAAGAGAGCTCAGGTGAGAAATTGCAAACGTCGAGCAATTGCTCAGAGATGAAAAGTGCCAGCACTGAAAGCTGTTGCTAGCCAGCACCCTTCCTTGGAAGCGCTTTTGTAGGCCTAAGAACACTGGGGCTTTGCGCTTCTCTACCCACCAAACGTCACTGTTATTCTCTTTCCGTCTCGTAGACACAAGCTGAGAAATTGCAAACGTCGAGCAATTGCTCAGAGATGAAAAGTGCCAGCACTGAAAGCTGTTGCTAGCCGGCACCCTTCCTTGGAAGCGCTTTTGTAGCCCTTAGAACACTGGGGCTCTGGGCTTCTCTAGCCACCTCATCTTCTGCTCATCCTCTCGCGCACTCTAAAGAGAGCTCAGGTGAGAAATTGCAAACGTCGAGCAATTGCTCAGAGATGAAAAGTGCCAGCACTGAAAGCTGTTGCTAGCCAGCACCCTTCCTTGGAAGCGCTTTCACAGGCGCAGCAACACTGGGGCTTTGCGCTTCTCTAGCCACCAAACGTCACGGTCATTCTCTTTCCGTCTCGTAGACACGAGCTGAGAAATTGCAAACGTCGATCAATTGCTCAGAGATGAAAAGTGCCAGCACTGAAAGCTGTTGCTAGCCAGCACCCTTCCTTGGAAGCGCTTTTGTAGGCCTAAGAACACTGGGGCTCTGGGCTTCTTTAGCCACCTCATCTTCTGCTCATCCTCTCGCGCACTCTAAAGAGAGCTCAGGTGAGAAATTGCAAACGTCGATCAATTGCTCAGAAATGAAAAGTGCCAGCACTGAAAGCTGTTGCTAGCCAGCACCCTTCCTTGGAAGCGCTTTTGTAGGCCTAAGAACAGTGGGGCTCTGGGCTTCTCTAGCCACCTCATCTTCTTCTCATCCTCTCGCGCACTCTAAAGAGAGCTCAGGTGAGAAATTGCAAACGTCCAGCAATTGCTCAGAGATGAAAAGTGCCAGCACTGAAAGCTGTTGCTAGCCAGCACCCTTCCTTGGAAGCGCTTTCACAGGCGCAGTAACACTGGGGCTTTGCGCTTCTCTAGCCACCAAACGTCACGGTCCTTCTCTTTCCGTCTCGTAGACACGAGCTGAGAAATTGCAAACGTCGAGCAATTGCTCAGAGATGAAAAGTGCCAGCACTGAAAGCTGTTGCTAGCCAGCACCCTTCCTTGGAAGTGCTTTTGTAGCCCTTAGAACACTGGGGCTCTGGGCTTCTTTAGCCACCTAATCTTCTGCTCATCCTCTCGCGCACTCTGAAGAGAGCTCAGGGGAGAAATTGCAAACGTCGAGCAATTGCTCAGAGATGAAAAGTGCCAGCACTGAAAGCTGTTGCTAGCCAGCACCCTTCCTTGGAAGCGCTTTCACAGGCGCTGTAACACTGGGGCTCTGCGCTTCTCAACCCACCAAACGTCACGGTCACTATCTCTCCGTCTCGTAGACACGAGCTGAGAAATTGCAAACGTCGAGCAATTGCTCAGAGAGGAAAAGTGCCAGCACTGAAAGCTCTTGCTAGCCAGCCCCCTTCCTTGGAAGCGCTTTTGTAGGCCTAAGAACACTGGGGCTCTGGGCTTCTTTAGCCACCTCATCTTCTACTCATCCTCTCGCGCACTCTAAAGAGAGCTCAGGGGAGAAATTGCAAACGTCGAGCAATTGCTCAGAGATGAAAAGTGCCAGCACTGAAAGCTGTTGCTAGCCAGCACCCTTCCTTGGAAGCGCTTTTGTAGGCCTAAGAACACTGGGGCTCTGGGCTTCTCTAGCCACCTCATCTTCTGCTCATCCTCTCGCGCACTCTAAAGAGAGCTCAGGTGAGAAATTGCAAACGTCGAGCAATTGCTCAGAGATGAAAAGTGCCAGCACTGAAAGCTCTTGCTAGCCAGCACCCTTCCTTGGAAGCGCTTTTGTAGGCCTAAGAACACTGGGGCTCTGGGCTTCTCTAGCCACCTCATCTTCTGCTCATCCTCTCGCGCACTCTAAAGAGAGCTCAGGTGAGAAATTGCAAACGTCGAGCAATTGCTCAGAGATGAAAAGTGCCAGCACTGAAAGCTGTTGCTAGCCAGCACCCTTCCTTGTAAGTGCTTTCACAGGCGCAGTAACACTGGGGCTTTGCGCTTCTCTAGCCACCAAACGTCACGGTCCTTCTCTTTCCGTCTCATAGACACGAGCTGAGAAATTGCAAACGTCGAGCAATTGCTCAGAGATGAAAAGTGCCAGCACTGAAAGCTGTTGCTAGCCAGCACCCTTCCTTGGAAGCGCTTTTGTAGGCCTAAGAACACTGGGGCTCTGGGCTTCTCTAGCCACCTCATCTTCTGCTCATCCTCTCGCTCACTCTAAAGAGAGCTCAGGTGAGAAATTGCAAACGTCGAGCAATTGCTCAGAGATGAAAAGTGCCAGCACTGAAAGCTGTTGCTAGCCAGCACCCTTCCTTGGAAGCGCTTTTGTAGGCCTAAGAACACTGGGGCTCTGGGCTTCTTTAGCCACCTCATCTTCTGCTCATCCTCTCGCGCACTCTGAAGAGAGCTCAGGGGAGAAATTGCAAACGTCGAGCAATTGCTCAGAGATGAAAAGTGCCAGCACTGAAAGCTGTTGCTAGCCAGCACCCTTCCTTGGAAGCGCTTTCACAGGCGCAGTAACACTGGGGCTTTGCGCTTCTCTACCCACCAAACGTCACGGTCCTTCTCTTTCCGTCTCGTAGACACGAGCTGAGAAATTGCAAACGTCGAGCAATTGCTCAGAGATGAAAAGTGCCAGCACTGAAAGCTGTTGCTAGCCAGCACCCTTCCTTGGAAGCGCTTTTGTAGGCCTAAGAACACTGGGGCTCTGGGCTTCTCTAGCCACCTAATCTTCTGCTCATCCTCTCGTGCACTCTAAAGAGAGCTCAGGTGAGAAATTGCAAACGTCGAGCAATTGCTCAGAGATGAAAAGTGCCAGCACTGAAAGCTGTTGCTAGCCAGCACCCTTCCTTGGAAGCGCTTTTGTAGGCCTAAGAACACTGGGGCTCTGGGCTTCTCTAGCCACCTAATCTTCTGCTCATCCTCTCGCGCACTCTAAAGAGAGCTCAGGTGAGAAAGTGCAAATGTCGAGCAATTGCTCAGAGATGAAAAGTGCCAGCACTGAAAGCTGTTGCTAGCCAGCACCCTTCCTTGGAAGCGCTTTTGTAGGCCTAAGAACACTGGGGCTCTGGGCTTCTCTAGCCACCTAATCTTCTGCTCATCCTCTCGCGCACTCTAAAGAGAGCTCAGGTGAGAAATTGCAAACGTTGAGCAATTGCTCAGAGATGAAAAGTGCCAGCACTGAAAGCTGTTGCTAGCCAGCACCCTTCCTTGGAAGCGCTTTGTAGCCCTTAGAACACTGGGGCTCTGGGCTTCTCTAGCCACCTAATCTTCTACTCATCCTCTCGCGCACTCTAAAGAGAGCTCAGGTGAGAAATTGCAAACGTCGAGCAATTGCTCAGAGACGAAAAGTGCCAGCACTGAAAGCTGTTGCTAGCCAGCACCCTTCCTTGGAAGCGCTTTTGTAGCCCTTAGAACACTGGGGCTTTGCGCTTCTCTAGCCACCAAACGTCACGGTCCTTCTCTTTCCGTCTCGTAGACACGAGCTGAGAAATTGCAAACGTCGAGCAATTGCTCAGAGATGAAAAGTGCCAGCACTGAAAGCTGTTGCTAGCCAGCACCCTTCCTTGGAAGTGCTTTTGTAGCCCTTAGAACACTGGGGCTCTGGGCTTCTTTAGCCACCTCATCTTCTGCTCATCCTCTCGCGCACTCTGAAGAGAGCTCAGGGGAGAAATTGCAAACGTCGAGCAATTGCTCAGAGATGAAAAGTGCCAGCACTGAAAGCTGTTGCTAGCCAGCACCCTTCCTTGGAAGCGCTTTCACAGGCGCTGTAACACTGGGGCTCTGCGCTTCTCAACCCACCAAACGTCACGGTCACTATCTCTCCGTCTCGTAGACACGAGCTGAGAAATTGCAAACGTCGAGCAATTGCTCAGAGATGAAAAGTGCCAGCACTGAAAGCTCTTGCTAGCCAGCCCCCTTCCTTGGAAGCGCTTTTGTAGGCCTAAGAACACTGGGGCTCTGGGCTTCTTTAGCCACCTCATCTTCTACTCATCCTCTCGCGCACTCTAAAGAGAGCTCAGGGGAGAAATTGCAAACGTCGAGCAATTGCTCAGAGATGAAAAGTGCCAGCACTGAAAGCTGTTGCTAGCCAGCACCCTTCCTTGGAAGCGCTTTTGTAGGCCTAAGAACACTGGGGCTCTGGGCTTCTCTAGCCACCTCATCTTCTGCTCATCCTCTCGCGCACTCTAAAGAGAGCTCAGGTGAGAAATTGCAAACGTCGAGCAATTGCTCAGAGATGAAAAGTGCCAGCCCTGAAAGCTGTTGCTAGCCAGCACCCTTCCTTGGAAGCGCTTTCACAGGCGCAGTCACACTGGGGCTTTGCGCTTCTCTACCCACCAAACGTCACTGTCATTCTCTTTCCGTCTCGTAGACACGAGCTGAGAAATTCCAAATGTCGAGCAATTGCTCAGAGATGAAAAGTGCCAGCACTGAAAGCTGTTGCTAGCCAGCACCCTTCCTTGGAAGCGCTTTCACAGGCGCAGCAACACTGGGGCTCTGCGCTTCTCTAGCCACCTCATCTTCTGCTCATCCTCTCGCGCACTCTAAAGAGAGCTCAGGTGAGAAATTGCAAACATCGAGCAATTGCTCAGAGATGAAAAGTGCCAGCACTGAAAGCTGTTGCTAGCCAGCCCCCTTCCTTGGAAGCGCTTTTGTAGGCCTAAGAACACTGGGGCTCTGGGCTTCTCTAGCCACCTAATCTTCTGCTCATCCTCTCGCGCACTCTAAAGAGAGCTCAGGTGAGAAATTGCAAACGTCGAGCAATTGCTCAGAGATGAAAAGTGCCAGCACTGAAAGCTGTTGCTAGCCAGCACCCTTCCTTGGAAGCGCTTTTGTAGGCCTAAGAACACTGGGGCTCTGGGCTTCTCTAGCCACCTCATCTTCTGCTCATCCTCTCGCGCACTCTAAAGAGAGCTCAGGTGAGAAATTGCAAACGTCGAGCAATTGCTCAGAGATGAAAAGTGCCAGCACTGAAAGCTGTTGCTAGCCAGCACCCTTCCTTGGAAGCGCTTTTGTAGGCCTAAGAACACTGGGGCTCTGGGCTTCTCTAGCCACCTCATCTTCTTCTCATCCTCTCGCGCACTCTAAAGAGAGCTCAGGTGAGAAATTGCAAACGTCGAGCAATTGCTCAGAGATGAAAAGTGCCAGCACTGAAAGCTGTTGCTAGCCAGCACCCTTCCTTGGAAGCGCTTTCACAGGCGCAGTCACACTGGGGCTTTGCGCTTCTCTACCCACCAAACGTCACTGTCATTCTCTTTCCGTCTCGTAGACACGAGCTGAGAAATTCCAAATGTCGAGCAATTGCTCAGAGATGAAAAGTGCCAGCACTGAAAGCTGTTGCTAGCCAGCACCCTTCCTTGGAAGCGCTTTTGTAGGCCTAAGCACACTGGGGCTCTGGGCTTCTCTAGCCACCTCATCTTCTGCTCATCCTCTCGCGCACTCTAAAGAGAGCTCAGGTGAGAAATTGCAAACATCGAGCAATTGCTCAGAGATGAAAAGTGCCAGCACTGAAAGCTGTTGCTAGCCAGCACCCTTCCTTGGAAGCGCTTTTGTAGGCCTAAGAACACTGGGGCTCTGGGCTTCTCTAGCCACCTCATCTTCTGCTCATCCTCTCGCTCACTCTAAAGAGAGCTCAGGTGAGAAATTGCAAACGTCGAGCAATTGCTCAGAGATGAAAAGTGCCAGCACTGAAAGCTGTTGCTAGCCAGCACCCTTCCTTGGAAGCGCTTTTGTAGGCCTAAGAACACTGGGGCTCTGGGCTTCTTTAGCCACCTCATCTTCTGCTCATCCTCTCGCGCACTCTGAAGAGAGCTCAGGGGAGAAATTGCAAACGTCGAGCAATTGCTCAGAGATGAAAAGTGCCAGCACTGAAAGCTGTTGCTAGCCAGCACCCTTCCTTGGAAGCGCTTTCACAGGCGCAGTAACACTGGGGCTTTGCGCTTCTCTAGCCACCAAACGTCACGGTCCTTCTCTTTCCGTCTCGTAGACACGAGCTGAGAAATTGCAAACGTCGAGCAATTGCTCAGAGATGAAAAGTGCCAGCACTGAAAGCTGTTGCTAGCCAGCACCCTTCCTTGGAAGCGCTTTTGTAGGCCTAAGAACACTGGGGCTCTGGGCTTCTCTAGCCACCTCATCTTCTGCTCATCCTCTCGTGCACTCTAAAGAAGCTCAGGTGAGAAATTGCAAACGTCGAGCAATTGCTCAGAGAGGAAAAGTGCCAGCACTGAAAGCTGTTGCTAGCCAGCACCCTTCCTTGGAAGCGCTTTTGTAGGCCTAAGAACACTGGGGCTCTGGGCTTCTTTAGCCACCTCATCTTCTGCTCATCCTCTCGCGCACTCTAAAGAGAGCTCAGGTGAGAAATTGCAAACGTCGAGCAATTGCTCAGAGATGAAAAGTGCCAGCACTGAAAGCTGTTGCTAGCCAGCACCCTTCCTTGGAAGCGCTTTTGTAGGCCTAAGAACACTGGGGCTCTGGGCTTCTCTAGCCACCTAATCTTCTGCTCATCCTCTCGCGCACTCTAAAGAGAGCTCAGGTGAGAAAGTGCAAATGTCGAGCAATTGCTCAGAGATGAAAAGTGCCAGCACTGAAAGCTGTTGCTAGCCAGCACCCTTCCTTGGAAGCGCTTTTGTAGGCCTAAGAACACTGGGGCTCTGGGCTTCTCTAGCCACCTAATCTTCTGCTCATCCTCTCGCGCACTCTAAAGAGAGCTCAGGTGAGAAATTGCAAACGTTGAGCAATTGCTCAGAGATGAAAAGTGCCAGCACTGAAAGCTGTTGCTAGCCAGCACCCTTCCTTGGAAGCGCTTTGTAGCCCTTAGAACACTGGGGCTCTGGGCTTCTCTAGCCACCTAATCTTCTACTCATCCTCTCGCGCACTCTAAAGAGAGCTCAGGTGAGAAATTGCAAACGTCGAGCAATTGCTCAGAGACGAAAAGTGCCAGCACTGGAAGCTGTTGCTAGCCAGCACCCTTCCTTGGAAGCGCTTTTGTAGCCCTTAGAACACTGGGGCTTTGCGCTTCTCTAGCCACCAAACGTCACGGTCCTTCTCTTTCCGTCTCGTAGACACGAGCTGAGAAATTGCAAACGTCGAGCAATTGCTCAGAGATGAAAAGTGCCAGCACTGAAAGCTGTTGCTAGCCAGCACCCTTCCTTGGAAGCGCTTTCACAGGCGCAGTAACACTGGGGCTTTGCGCTTCTCTAGCCACCAAACGTCAAGGTCCTTCTCTTTCCGTCTCGTAGACACGAGCTGAGAAATTGCAAACGTCGAGCAATTGCTCAGAGATGAAAAGTGCCAGCACTGAAAGCTGTTGCTAGCCAGCACCCTTCCTTGGAAGCGCTTTCACAGGCGCAGCAACACTGGGGCTTTGTGCTTCTCTACCCACCAAACGTCACGGTCCTTCTCTTTCCGTCTCGTAGACACGAGCTGAGAAATTGCAAACGTCGATCAATTGCTCAGAGATGAAAAGTGCCAGCACTGAAAGCTGTTGCTAGCCAGCACCCTTCCTTGGAAGCGCTTTTGTAGGCCTAAGAACACTGGGGCTCTGGGCTTCTCTAGCCACCTAATCTTCTGCTCATCCTCTCGCGCACTCTAAAGAGAGCTCAGGTGAGAAAGTGCAAATGTCGAGCAATTGCTCAGAGATGAAAAGTGCCAGCACTGAAAGCTGTTGCTAGCCAGCCCCCTTCCTTGGAAGCGCTTTTGTAGGCCTAAGAACACTGGGGCTCTGGGCTTCTCTAGCCACCTAATCTTCTGCTCATCCTCTCGCGCACTCTAAAGAGAGCTCAGGTGAGAAATTGCAAACGTTGAGCAATTGCTCAGAGATGAAAAGTGCCAGCACTGAAAGCTGTTGCTAGCCAGCACCCTTCCTTGGAAGCGCTTTTGTAGGCCTAAGAACACTGGGGCTCTGGGCTTCTCTAGCCACCTAATCTTCTGCTCATCCTCTCGCGCACTCTAAAGAGAGCTCAGGTGAGAAATTGCAAACGTCGAGCAATTGCTCAGAGACGAAAAGTGCCAGCACTGGAAGCTGTTGCTAGCCAGCACCCTTCCTTGGAAGCGCTTTTGTAGCCCTTAGAACACTGGGGCTTTGCGCTTCTCTAGCCACCAAACGTCACGGTCCTTCTCTTTCCGTCTCGTAGACACGAGCTGAGAAATTGCAAACGTCGAGCAATTGCTCAGAGATGAAAAGTGCCAGCACTGAAAGCTGTTGCTAGCCAGCACCCTTCCTTGGAAGCGCTTTCACAGGCGCAGTAACACTGGGGCTTTGCGCTTCTCTAGCCACCAAACGTCACGGTCCTTCTCTTTCCGTCTCGTAGACACGAGCTGAGAAATTGCAAACGTCGAGCAATTGCTCAGAGATGAAAAGTGCCAGCACTGAAAGCTGTTGCTAGCCAGCACCCTTCCTTGGAAGCGCTTTCACAGGCGCAGCAACACTGGGGCTTTGCGCTTCTCTAGCCACCAAACGTCACGGTCCTTCTCTTTCCGTCTCGTAGACACGAGCTGAGAAATTGCAAACGTCGAGCAATTGCTCAGAGATGAAAAGTGCCAGCACTGAAAGCTGTTGCTAGCCAGCACCCTTCCTTGGAAGCGCTTTTGTAGGCCTAAGAACACTGGGGCTCTGGGCTTCTCTAGCCACCTCATCTTCTGCTCATCCTCTCGCGCACTCTGAAGAGAGCTCAGGTGAGAAATTGCAAACGTCGAGCAATTGCTCAGAGATGAAAAGTGCCAGCACTGAAAGCTGTTGCTAGCCAGCACCCTTCCTTGGAAGCGCTTTCACAGGCGCAGTAACACTGGGGCTTTGCGCTTCTCTAGCCACCAAACGTCACGGTCCTTCTCTTTCGGTCTCCTAGACACGAGCTGAGAAATTGCAAACGTCGATCAATTGCTCAGAGATGAAAAGTGCCAGCACTGAAAGCTCTTGCTAGCCAGCACCCTTCCTTGGAAGCGCTTTTGTAGGCCTAAGAACACTGGGGCTCTGGGCTTCTTTAGCCACCTCATCTTCTGCTCATCCTCTCGCGCACTCTAAAGAGAGCTCAGGGGAGAAATTGCAAACGTCGAGCAATTGCTCAGAAATGAAAACTGCCAGCACTGAAAGCTGTTGCTAGCCAGCACCCTTCCTTGGAAGCGCTTTTGTAGGCCTAAGAACACTGGGGCTCTGGGCTTCTCTAGCCACCTCATCTTCTGCTCATCCTCTCGCGCACTCTAAAGAGAGCTCAGGTGAGAAACTGCAAACGTCGAGCAATTGCTCAGAGATGAAAAGTGCCAGCACTGAAAGCTCTTGCTAGCCAGCACCCTTCCTTGGAAGCGCTTTCACAGGCGCAGCAACACTGGGGCTTTGCGCTTCTCTAGCCACCAAACGTCACGGTCATTCTCTTTCCGTCTCGTAGACACGAGCTGAGAAATTGCAAACGTCGAGCAATTGCTCAGAGATGAAAAGTGCCAGCACTGAAAGCTCTTGCTAGCCAGCACCCTTCCTTGGAAGCGCTTTTGTAGGCCTAAGAACACTGGGGCTCTGGGCTTCTTTAACCACCTCATCTTCTGCTCATCCTCTCGCGCACTCTAAAGAGAGCTCAGGGGAGAAATTGCAAACGTCGAGCAATTGCTCAGAAATGAAAAGTGCCAGCACTGAAAGCTGTTGCTAGCCAGCACCCTTCCTTGGAAGCGCTTTTGTAGCCCTTAGAACACTGGGGCTCTGGGCTTCTCTAGCCACCTCATCTTCTTCTCATCCTCTCGCGCACTCTAAAGAGAGCTCAGGTGAGAAATTGCAAACGTCGAGCAATTGCTCAGAGATGAAAAGTGCCAGCACTGAAAGCTGTTGCTAGCCAGCACCCTTCCTTGGAAGCGCTTTCACAGGCGCAGCAACACTGGGGCTTTGCGCTTCTCTAGCCACCAAACGTCACGGTCATTCTCTTTCCGTCTCGTAGACACGAGCTGAGAAATTGCAAACGTCGAGCAATTGCTCAGAGATGAAAAGTGCCAGCACTGAAAGCTGTTGCTAGCCAGCACCCTTCCTTGGAAGTGCTTTTGTAGGCCTAAGAACACTGGGGCTCTGGGCTTCTTTAGCCACCTCATCTTCTGCTCATCCTCTCGCGCACTCTGAAGAGAGCTCAGGGGAGAAATTGCAAACGTCCAGCAATTGCTCAGAGATGAAAAGTGCCAGCACTGAAAGCTGTTGCTAGCCAGCACCCTTCCTTGGAAGCGCTTTCACAGGCGCTGTAAAACTGGGGCTCTGCGCTTCTCAACCCACCAAACGTCACGGTCACTATCTCTCCGTCTCGTAGACACGAGCTGAGAAATTGCAAACGTCAAGCAATTGCTCAGAGATGAAAAGTGCCAGCACTGGAAGCTGTTGCTAGCCAGCACCCTTCCTTGGAAGCGCTTTTGTAGGCCTAAGAACACTGGGGCTCTGGGCTTCTCTAGCCACCTAATCTTCTGCTCATCCTCTCGTGCACTCTAAAGAGAGCTCAGGTGAGAAATTGCAAACGTCGAGCAATTGCTCAGAGATGAAAAGTGCCAGCACTGAAAGCTGTTGCTAGCCAGCACCCTTCCTTGGAAGCGCTTTTGTAGGCCTAAGAACACTGGGGCTCTGGGCTTCTTTAGCCACCTCATCTTCTGCTCATCCTCTCGCGCACTCTAAAGAGAGCTCAGGGGAGAAATTGCAAACGTTGAGCAATTGCTCAGAGATGAAAAGTGCCAGCACTGAAAGCTGTTGCTAGCCAGCACCCTTCCTTGGAAGCGCTTTGTAGCCCTTAGAACACTGGGGCTCTGGGCTTCTCTAGCCACCTCATCTTCTGCTCATCCTCTCGCGCACTCTAAAGAGAGCTCAGGTGAGAAATTGCAAACGTCGAGCAATTGCTCAGAGACGAAAAGTGCCAGCACTGGAAGCTGTTGCTAGCCAGCACCCTTCCTTGGAAGCGCTTTTGTAGCCCTTAGAACACTGGGGCTTTGCGCTTCTCTAGCCACCAAACGTCACGGTCCTTCTCTTTCCGTCTCGTAGACACGAGCTGAGAAATTGCAAACGTCGAGCAATTGCTCAGAGATGAAAAGTGCCAGCACTGAAAGCTGTTGCTAGCCAGCACCCTTCCTTGGAAGCGCTTTCACAGGCGCAGTAACACTGGGGCTTTGCGCTTCTCTAGCCACCAAACGTCACGGTCCTTCTCTTTCCGTCTCGTAGACACGAGCTGAGAAATTGCAAACGTCGAGCAATTGCTCAGAGATGAAAAGTGCCAGCACTGAAAGCTGTTGCTAGCCAGCACCCTTCCTTGGAAGCGCTTTCACAGGCGCAGTAACACTGGGGCTTTGCGCTTCTCTAGCCACCAAACGTCACGGTCATTCTCTTTCGGTCTCCTAGACACGAGCTGAGAAATTGCAAACGTCGAGCAATTGCTCAGAGATGAAAAGTGCCAGCACTGAAAGCTCTTGCTAGCCAGCACCCTTCCTTGGAAGCGCTTTTGTAGGCCTAAGAACACTGGGGCTCTGGGCTTCTTTAGCCACCTCATCTTCTGCTCATCCTCTCGCGCACTCTAAAGAGAGCTCAGGTGAGAAATTGCAAACGTCGAGCAATTGCTCAGAAATGAAAAGTGCCAGCACTGAAAGCTGTTGCTAGCCAGCACCCTTCCTTGGAAGCGCTTTTGTAGCCCTTAGAACACTGGGGCTCTGGGCTTCTCTAGCCACCTCATCTTCTGCTCATCCTCTCGCGCACTCTAAAGAGAGCTCAGGTGAGAAATTGCAAACGTCGAGCAATTGCTCAGAGATGAAAAGTGCCAGCACTGAAAGCTCTTGCTAGCCAGCACCCTTCCTTGGAAGCGCTTTCACAGGCGCAGCAACACTGGGGCTTTGCGCTTCTCTAGCCACCAAACGTCACGGTCATTCTCTTTCCGTCTCGTAGACACGAGCTGAGAAATTGCAAACGTCGAGCAATTGCTCAGAGATGAAAAGTGCCAGCACTGAAAGCTGTTGCTAGCCAGCACCCTTCCTTGGAAGCGCTTTTGTAGGCCTAAGAACACTGGGGCTCTGGGCTTCTTTAACCACCTCATCTTCTGCTCATCCTCTTGCGTACTCTGAAGAGAGCTCAGGGGAGAAATTGCAAACGTCGATCAATTGCTCAGAGATGAAAAGTGCCAGCACTGGAAGCTGTTGCTAGCCAGCACCCTTCCTTGGAAGCGCTTTTGTAGGCCTAAGAACACTGGGGCTCTGGGCTTCTCTAGCCACCTCATCTTCTGCTCATCCTCTCGCGCACTCTAAAGAGAGCTCAGGGGAGAAATTGCAAATGTCGATCAATTGCTCAGAAATGAAAAGTGCCAGCACTGAAAGCTGTTGCTAGCCAGCACCCTTCCTTGGAAGCGCTTTTGTAGCCCTTAGAACACTGGGGCTCTGGGCTTCTCTAGCCACCTCATCTTCTTCTCATCCTCTCGCGCACTCTAAAGAGAGCTCAGGTGAGAAATTGCAAACGTCGAGCAATTGCTCAGAGATGAAAAGTGCCAGCACTGAAAGCTGTTGTTAGCCAGCACCCTTCCTTGGAAGCGCTTTCACAGGCGCAGTAACACTGGGGCTTTGCGCTTCTCTAGCCACCAAACGTCACGGTCACTATCTCTCCGTCTCGTAGACACGAGCTGAGAAATTGCAAACGTCGATCAATTGCTCAGAGATGAAAAGTGCCAGCACTGAAAGCTGTTGCTAGCCAGCACCCTTCCTTGGAAGCGCTTTTGTAGGCCTAAGAACACTGGGGCTCTGGGCTTCTCTAGCCACCTCATCTTCTGCTCATCCTCTCGCGCACTCTAAAGAGAATTCAGATGAGAAATTGCAAACGTCGAGCAATTGCTCAGAGATGAAAAGTGCCAGCACTGAAAGCTGTTGCTAGCCAGCACCCTTCCTTGGAAGCGCTTTCACAGGCGCAGTAACACTGGGGCTTTGCGCTTCTCTAGCCACCAAACGTCACGGTCACTATCTCTCCGTCTCGTAGACACGAGCTGAGAAATTGCAAACGTCGATCAATTGCTCAGAGATGAAAAGTGCCAGCACTGAAAGCTGTTGCTAGCCAGCACCCTTCCTTGGAAGCGCTTTTGTAGGCCTAAGAACACTGGGGCTCTGGGCTTCTCTAGCCACCTCATCTTCTGCTCATCCTCTCGCGCACTCTAAAGAGAGCTCAGGTGAGAAATTGCAAACGTCGAGCAATTGCTCAGAGATGAAAAGTGCCAGCACTGAAAGCTGTTGCTAGCCAGCACCCTTCCTTGGAAGCGTTTTCACAGGCGCAGTAACACTGGGGCTTTGCGCTTCTCTAGCCACCAAACGTCACGGTCCTTCTCTTTCCATCTCGTAGACACGAGCTGAGAAATTGCAAACGTCGAGCAATTGCTCAGAGATGAAAAGTGCCAGCACTGAAAGCTGTTGCTAGCCAGCACCCTTCCTTGGAAGCGCTTTTGTAGGCCTAAGAACACTGGGGCTCTGGGCTTCTCTAGCCACCTAATCTTCTGCTCATCCTCTCGTGCACTCTAAAGAGAGCTCAGGTGAGAAATTGCAAACGTCGATCAATTGCTCAGAGAGGAAAAGTGCCAGCACTGAAAGCTGTTGCTAGCCAGCACCCTTCCTTGGAAGTGCTTTTGTAGCCCTTAGAACACTGGGGCTCTGGGCTTCTTTAGCCACCTCATCTTCTGCTCATCCTCTCGCGCACTCTGAAGAGAGCTCAGGGGAGAAATTGCAAACGTCGAGCAATTGCTCAGAGATGAAAAGTGCCAGCACTGAAAGCTCTTGCTAGCCAGCACCCTTCCTTGGAAGCGCTTTCACAGGCGCAGTAACACTGGGGCTTTGCGCTTCTCTAGCCACCAAACGTCACGGTCACTATCTCTCCGTCTCGTAGACACGAGCTGAGAAATTGCAAACGTCGATCAATTGCTCAGAGATGAAAAGTGCCAGCACTGGAAGCTGTTGCTAGCCAGCACCCTTCCTTGGAAGCGCTTTTGTAGGCCTAAGAACACTGGGGCTCTGGGCTTCTCTAGCCACCTCATCTTCTGCTCATCCTCTCGCGCACTCTAAAGAGAGCTCAGGTGAGAAATTGCAAACGTCGAGCAATTGCTCAGAGATGAAAAGTGCCAGCACTGAAAGCTGTTGCTAGCCAGCACCCTTCCTTGGAAGCGCTTTCACAGGCGCAGTAACACTGGGGCTTTGCGCTTCTCTAGCCACCAAACGTCACGGTCCTTCTCTTTCCGTCTCGTAGACACGAGCTGAGAAATTGCAAACGTCGAGCAATTGCTCAGAAATGAAAAGTGCCAGCACTGAAAGCTGTTGCTAGCCAGCACCCTTCCTTGGAAGCGCTTTTGTAGCCCTTAGAACACTGGGGCTCTGGGCTTCTCTAGCCACCTCATCTTCTTCTCATCCTCTCGCGCACTCTAAAGAGAGCTCAGGTGAGAAATTGCAAACGTCCAGCAATTGCTCAGAGATGAAAAGTGCCAGCACTGAAAGCTGTTGCTAGCCAGCACCCTTCCTTGGAAGCGCTTTCACAGGCGCAGCAACACTGGGGCTTTGCGCTTCTCTAGCCACCAAACGTCACGGTCATTCTCTTTCTGTCTCATAGACACGAGCTGAGAAATTGCAAACGTCGATCAATTGCTCAGAGATGAAAAGTGCCAGCACTGAAAGCTGTTGCTAGCCAGCACCCTTCCTTGGAAGTGCTTTTGTAGCCCTTAGAACACTGGGGCTCTGGGCTTCTTTAGCCACCTCATCTTCTGCTCATCCTCTCGCGCACTCTGAAGAGAGCTCAGGTGAGAAATTGCAAACGTCGAGCAATTGCTCAGAGATGAAAAGTGCCAGCACTGAAAGCTGTTGCTAGCCAGCACCCTTCCTTGGAAGCGCTTTCACAGGCGCTGTAACACTGGGGCTCTGCGCTTCTCAACCCACCAAACGTCACGGTCGCTATCTCTCCATCTCGTAGACACGAGCTGAGAAATTGCAAACGTCGATCAATTGCTCAGAGATGAAAAGTGCCAGCACTGAAAGTTGTTGCTAGCCAGCACCCTTCCTTGGAAGCGCTTTTGTAGGCCTAAGAACACTGGGGCTCTGGGCTTCTCTAGCCACCTCATCTTCTGCTCATCCTCTCGCGCAGTCTAAAGAGAGCTCAGGTGAGAAATTGCAAACGTCGAGCAATTGCTCAGAGATGAAAAGTGCCAGCACTGAAAGCTGTTGTTAGCCAGCACCCTTCCTTGGAAGCGCTTTCACAGGCGCAGTCACACTGGGGCTTTGCGCTTCTCTAGCCACCAAACGTCACGGTCACTATCTCTCCGTCTCGTAGACACGAGCTGAGAAATTGCAAACGTCGATCAATTGCTCAGAGATGAAAAGTGCCAGCACTGAAAGCTCTTGCTAGCCAGCACCCTTCCTTGGAAGCGCTTTTGTAGGCCTAAGAACACTGGGGCTCTGGGCTTCTTTAGCCACCTAATCTTCTGCTCATCCTCTCGCGCACTCTGAAGAGAGCTCAGGGGAGAAATTGCAAACGTCGAGCAATTGCTCAGAGATGAAAAGTGCCAGCACTGAAAGCTGTTGCTAGCCAGCACCCTTCCTTGGAAGCGCTTTCACAGGCGCAGTAACACTGGGGCTTTGCGCTTCTCTAGCCACCCAAAGTCACGGTCCTTCTCTTTCCGTCTCGTAGACACGAGCTGAGAAATTGCAAACGTCGAGCAATTGCTCAGAGATGAAAAGTGCCAGCACTGAAAGCTCTTGCTAGCCAGCACCCTTCCTTGGAAGCGCTTTTGTAGGCCTAAGAACCCTGGGGCTCTGGGCTTCTTTAGCCACCTCATCTTCTGCTCATCCTCTCGCGCACTCTAAAGAGAGCTCAGGGGAGAAATTGCAAACGTCGAGCAATTGCTCAGAGATGAAAAGTGCCAGCACTGAAAGCTGTTGCTAGCCAGCACCCTTCCTTGGAAGCGCTTTCACAGGCGCAGCAACACTGGGGCTTTGCGCTTCTCTAGCCACCCAAAGTCACGGTCCTTCTCTTTCCGTCTCGTAGACACGAGCTGAGAAATTGCAAACGTCGAGCAATTGCTCAGAGATGAAAAGTGCCAGCACTGAAAGCTCTTGCTAGCCAGCACCCTTCCTTGGAAGCGCTTTTGTAGGCCTAAGAACACTGGGGCTCTGGGCTTCTTTAGCCACCTCATCTTCTGCTCATCCTCTCGCGCACTCTAAAGAGAGCTCAGGGGAGAAATTGCAAACGTCGATCAATTGCTCAGAGATGAAAAGTGCCAGCACTGAAAGCTGTTGCTAGCCAGCACCCTTCCTTGGAAGCGCTTTCACAGGCGCAGCAACACTGGGGCTTTGCGCTTCTCTAGCCACCAAACGTCACGGTCACTATCTTTCCGTCTCGTAGACACGAGCTGAGAAATTGCAAACGTCGATCAATTGCTCAGAGATGAAAAGTGCCAGCACTGAAAGCTGTTGCTAGCCAGCACCCTTCCTTGGAAGTGCTTTTGTAGCCCTTAGAACACTGGGGCTCTGGGCTTCTTTAGCCACCTCATCTTCTGCTCATCCTCTCGCGCACTCTGAAGAGAGCTCAGGTGAGAAATTGCAAACGTCGAGCAATTGCTCAGAGATGAAAAGTGCCAGCACTGAAAGCTGTTGCTAGCCAGCACCCTTCCTTGGAAGCGCTTTCACAGGCGCAGTAACACTGGGGCTTTGCGCTTCTCTAGCCACCAAACGTCACGGTCACTATCTCTCCGTCTCGTAGACACGAGCTGAGAAATTGCAAACATCGAGCAATTGCTCAGAGATGAAAAGTGCCTGCACTGAAAGCTCTTGCTAGCCAGCACCCTTCCTTGGAAGCGCTTTTGTAGGCCTAAGAACACTGGGGCTCTGGGCTTCTCTAGCCACCTCATCTTCTGCTCATCCTCTCGCGCACTCTAAAGAGAATTCAGATGAGAAATTGCAAACGTCGAGCAATTGCTCAGAGATGAAAAGTGCCAGCACTGAAAGCTGTTGCTAGCCAGCACCCTTCCTTGGAAGCGCTTTCACAGGCGCAGTAACACTGGGGCTTTGCGCTTCTCTAGCCACCAAACGTCACGGTCCTTCTCTTTCCGTCTCGTAGACACGAGCTGAGAAATTGCAAACATCGAGCAATTGCTCAGAGATGAAAAGTGCCAGCACTGAAAGCTGTTGCTAGCCAGCACCCTTCCTTGGAAGCGCTTTCACAGGCGCAGTAACACTGGGGCTTTGCGCTTCTCTACCCACCAAACGTCACGGTCCTTCTCTTCCCGTCTCGTAGACACGAGCTGAGAAATTGCAAACGTCGAGCAATTGCTCAGAGATGAAAAGTGCCAGCACTGAAAGCTGTTGCTAGCCAGCACCCTTCCTTGGAAGCGCTTTCACAGGCGCAGTAATACTGGGGCTTTGCGCTTCTCTACCCACCAAACGTCACGGTCCTTCTCTTTCCGTCTCGTAGACACGAGCTGAGAAATTGCAAACGTCGAGCAATTGCTCAGAGATGAAAAGTGCCAGCACTGAAAGCTGTTGCTAGCCAGCACCCTTCCTTGGAAGCGCTTTTGTAGCCCTTAGAACACTGGGGCTCTGGGCTTCTCTAGCCACCTCATCTTCTGCTCATCCTCTCGCACACTCTAAAGAGAGCTCAGGGGAGAAATTGCAAACGTCGAGCAATTGCTCAGAGATGAAAAGTGCCAGCACTGAAAGCTGTTGCTAGCCAGCACCCTTCCTTGGAAGCGCTTTCACAGGCGCAGCAACACTGGGGCTTTGCGCTTCTCTAGCCACCAAACGTCACGGTCATTCTCTTTCCGTCTCGTAGACACGAGCTGAGAAATTGCAAACGTCGAGCAATTGCTCAGAGATGAAAAGTGCCAGCACTGAAAGTTGTTGCTAGCCAGCACCCTTCCTTGGAAGCGCTTTTGTAGGCCTAAGAACACTGGGGCTCTGGGCTTCTTTAGCCACCTCATCTTCTGCTCATCCTCTCGCGCACTCTGAAGAGAGCTCAGGGGAGAAATTGCAAACGTCGAGCAATTGCTCAGAGATGAAAAGTGCCAGCACTGAAAGCTGTTGTTAGCCAGCACCCTTCCTTGGAAGCGCTTTCACAGGCGCAGTAACACTGGGGCTTTGCGCTTCTCTAGCCACCAAACGTCACGGTCACTATCTCTCCGTCTCGTAGACACGAGCTGAGAAATTGCAAACATCGATCAATTGCTCAGAGATGAAAAGTGCCAGCACTGAAAGCTCTTGCTAGCCAGCACCCTTCCTTGGAACCGCTTTTGTAGGCCTAAGAACACTGGGGCTCTGGGCTTCTCTAGCCACCTCATCTTCTGCTCATCCTCTCGCGCACTCTAAAGAGAATTCAGATGAGAAATTGCAAACGTCGAGCAATTGCTCAGAGATGAAAAGTGCCAGCACTGAAAGCTGTTGCTAGCCAGCACCCTTCCTTGGAAGCGCTTTCACAGGCGCAGTAACACTGGGGCTTTGCGCTTCTCTACCCACCAAACGTCACGGTCCTTCTCTTTCCGTCTCGTAGACACGAGCTGAGAAATTGCAAACATCGAGCAATTGCTCAGAGATGAAAAGTGCCAGCACTGAAAGCTGTTGCTAGCCAGCACCCTTCCTTGGAAGCGCTTTCACAGGCGCAGTAACACTGGGGCTTTGCGCTTCTCTAGCCACCAAACGTCACGGTCCTTCTCTTTCCGTCTCGTAGACACGAGCTGAGAAATTGCAAACGTCCAGCAATTGCTCAGAGATGAAAAGTGCCAGCACTGAAAGCTGTTGCTAGCCAGCACCCTTCCTTGGAAGCGCTTTTGTAGGCCTAAGAACACTGGGGCTCTGGGCTTCTCTAGCCACCTCATCTTCTGCTCATCCTCTCGCGCACTCTGAAGAGAGCTCAGGGGAGAAATTGCAAACGTCGAGCAATTGCTCAGAGATGAAAAGTGCCAGCACTGAAAGCTCTTGCTAGCCAGCACCCTTCCTTGGAAGCGCTTTCACAGGCGCAGTAACACTGGGGCTTTGCGCTTCTCTAGCCACCCAAAGTCACGGTCATTCTCTTTCCGTCTCCTAGACACGAGCTGAGAAATTGCAAACGTCGAGCAATTGCTCAGAGATGAAAAGTGCCAGCACTGAAAGCTCTTGCTAGCCAGCACCCTTCCTTGGAAGCGCTTTCACAGGCGCAGCAACACTGGGGCTTTGTGCTTCTCTACCCACCAAACGTCACGGTCCTTCTCTTTCCGTCTCGTAGACACGAGCTGAGAAATTGCAAACGTCGAGCAATTGCTCAGAGATGAACAGTGCCAGCACTGAAAGCTCTTGCTAGCCAGCACCCTTCCTTGGAAGCGCTTTCACAGGCGCAGCAACACTGGGGCTTTGCGCTTCTCTAGCCACCAAACGTCACGGTCCTTCTCTTTCCGTCTCGTAGACACGAGCTGAGAAATTGCAAACGTCGATCAATTGCTCAGAGATGAAAAGTGCCAGCACTGAAAGCTGTTGCTAGCCAGCACCCTTCCTTGGAAGCGCTTTTGTAGCCCTTAGAACACTGGGGCTCTGGGCTTCTTTAGCCACCTCATCTTCTGCTCATCCTCTCGCGCACTCTAAAGAGAGCTCAGGGGAGAAATTGCAAACGTCGAGCAATTGCTCAGAAATGAAAAGTGCCAGCACTGAAAGCTGTTGCTAGCCAGCACCCTTCCTTGGAAGCGCTTTTGTAGGCCTTAGAACACTGGGGCTCTGGGCTTCTCTAGCCACCTCATCTTCTGCTCATCCTCTCGCGCACTCTAAAGAGAGCTCAGGTGAGAAATTGCAAACGTCGAGCAATTGCTCAGAGATGAAAAGTGCCAGCACTGAAAGCTGTTGCTAGCCAGCACCCTTCCTTGGAAGCGCTTTCACAGGCGCAGCAACACTGGGGCTTTGCGCTTCTCTAGCCACCAAACGTCACGGTCACTATCTCTCCGTCTCGTAGACACGAGCTGAGAAATTGCAAACATCGATCAATTGCTCAGAGATGAAAAGTGCCAGCACTGAAAGCTCTTGCTAGCCAGCACCCTTCCTTGGAACCGCTTTTGTAGGCCTAAGAACACTGGGGCTCTGGGCTTCTCTAGCCACCTCATCTTCTGCTCATCCTCTCGCGCACTCTAAAGAGAATTCAGATGAGAAATTGCAAACGTCGAGCAATTGCTCAGAGATGAAAAGTGCCAGCACTGAAAGCTGTTGCTAGCCAGCACCCTTCCTTGGAAGCGCTTTCACAGGCGCAGTAACACTGGGGCTTTGCACTTCTCTACCCACCAAACGTCACGGTCCTTCTCTTTCCGTCTCGTAGACACGAGCTGAGAAATTGCAAACATCGAGCAATTGCTCAGAGATGAAAAGTGCCAGCACTGAAAGCTGTTGCTAGCCAGCACCCTTCCTTGGAAGCGCTTTCACAGGCGCAGTAACACTGGGGCTTTGCGCTTCTCTAGCCACCAAACGTCACGGTCCTTCTCTTTCCGTCTCGTAGACACGAGCTGAGAAATTGCAAACGTCGAGCAATTGCTCAGAAATGAAAAGTGCCAGCACTGAAAGCTGTTGCTAGCCAGCACCCTTCCTTGGAAGCGCTTTTGTAGCCCTTAGAACACTGGGGCTCTGGGCTTCTCTAGCCACCTCATCTTCTTCTCATCCTCTCGCGCACTCTAAAGAGAGCTCAGGTGAGAAATTGCAAACGTCCAGCAATTGCTCAGAGATGAAAAGTGCCAGCACTGAAAGCTGTTGCTAGCCAGCACCCTTCCTTGGAAGCGCTTTCACAGGCGCAGCAACACTGGGGCTTTGCGCTTCTCTAGCCACCAAACGTCACGGTCATTCTCTTTCTGTCTCATAGACACGAGCTGAGAAATTGCAAACGTCGATCAATTGCTCAGAGATGAAAAGTGCCAGCACTGAAAGCTGTTGCTAGCCAGCACCCTTCCTTGGAAGTGCTTTTGTAGCCCTTAGAACACTGGGGCTCTGGGCTTCTTTAGCCACCTCATCTTCTGCTCATCCTCTCGCGCACTCTGAAGAGAGCTCAGGTGAGAAATTGCAAACGTCGAGCAATTGCTCAGAGATGAAAAGTGCCAGCACTGAAAGCTGTTGCTAGCCAGCACCCTTCCTTGGAAGCGCTTTCACAGGCGCTGTAACACTGGGGCTCTGCGCTTCTCAACCCACCAAACGTCACGGTCGCTATCTCTCCATCTCGTAGACACGAGCTGAGAAATTGCAAACGTCGATCAATTGCTCAGAGATGAAAAGTGCCAGCACTGAAAGTTGTTGCTAGCCAGCACCCTTCCTTGGAAGCGCTTTTGTAGGCCTAAGAACACTGGGGCTCTGGGCTTCTCTAGCCACCTCATCTTCTGCTCATCCTCTCGCGCAGTCTAAAGAGAGCTCAGGTGAGAAATTGCAAACGTCGAGCAATTGCTCAGAGATGAAAAGTGCCAGCACTGAAAGCTGTTGTTAGCCAGCACCCTTCCTTGGAAGCGCTTTCACAGGCGCAGTCACACTGGGGCTTTGCGCTTCTCTAGCCACCAAACGTCACGGTCACTATCTCTCCGTCTCGTAGACACGAGCTGAGAAATTGCAAACGTCGATCAATTGCTCAGAGATGAAAAGTGCCAGCACTGAAAGCTCTTGCTAGCCAGCACCCTTCCTTGGAAGCGCTTTTGTAGGCCTAAGAACACTGGGGCTCTGGGCTTCTTTAGCCACCTAATCTTCTGCTCATCCTCTCGCGCACTCTGAAGAGAGCTCAGGGGAGAAATTGCAAACGTCGAGCAATTGCTCAGAGATGAAAAGTGCCAGCACTGAAAGCTGTTGCTAGCCAGCACCCTTCCTTGGAAGCGCTTTCACAGGCGCAGTAACACTGGGGCTTTGCGCTTCTCTAGCCACCCAAAGTCACGGTCCTTCTCTTTCCGTCTCGTAGACACGAGCTGAGAAATTGCAAACGTCGAGCAATTGCTCAGAGATGAAAAGTGCCAGCACTGAAAGCTCTTGCTAGCCAGCACCCTTCCTTGGAAGCGCTTTTGTAGGCCTAAGAACCCTGGGGCTCTGGGCTTCTTTAGCCACCTCATCTTCTGCTCATCCTCTCGCGCACTCTAAAGAGAGCTCAGGGGAGAAATTGCAAACGTCGAGCAATTGCTCAGAGATGAAAAGTGCCAGCACTGAAAGCTGTTGCTAGCCAGCACCCTTCCTTGGAAGCGCTTTCACAGGCGCAGCAACACTGGGGCTTTGCGCTTCTCTAGCCACCCAAAGTCACGGTCCTTCTCTTTCCGTCTCGTAGACACGAGCTGAGAAATTGCAAACGTCGAGCAATTGCTCAGAGATGAAAAGTGCCAGCACTGAAAGCTCTTGCTAGCCAGCACCCTTCCTTGGAAGCGCTTTTGTAGGCCTAAGAACACTGGGGCTCTGGGCTTCTTTAGCCACCTCATCTTCTGCTCATCCTCTCGCGCACTCTAAAGAGAGCTCAGGGGAGAAATTGCAAACGTCGATCAATTGCTCAGAGATGAAAAGTGCCAGCACTGAAAGCTGTTGCTAGCCAGCACCCTTCCTTGGAAGCGCTTTCACAGGCGCAGCAACACTGGGGCTTTGCGCTTCTCTAGCCACCAAACGTCACGGTCACTATCTTTCCGTCTCGTAGACACGAGCTGAGAAATTGCAAACGTCGATCAATTGCTCAGAGATGAAAAGTGCCAGCACTGAAAGCTGTTGCTAGCCAGCACCCTTCCTTGGAAGTGCTTTTGTAGCCCTTAGAACACTGGGGCTCTGGGCTTCTTTAGCCACCTCATCTTCTGCTCATCCTCTCGCGCACTCTGAAGAGAGCTCAGGTGAGAAATTGCAAACGTCGAGCAATTGCTCAGAGATGAAAAGTGCCAGCACTGAAAGCTGTTGCTAGCCAGCACCCTTCCTTGGAAGCGCTTTCACAGGCGCAGTAACACTGGGGCTTTGCGCTTCTCTAGCCACCAAACGTCACGGTCACTATCTCTCCGTCTCGTAGACACGAGCTGAGAAATTGCAAACATCGAGCAATTGCTCAGAGATGAAAAGTGCCTGCACTGAAAGCTCTTGCTAGCCAGCACCCTTCCTTGGAAGCGCTTTTGTAGGCCTAAGAACACTGGGGCTCTGGGCTTCTCTAGCCACCTCATCTTCTGCTCATCCTCTCGCGCACTCTAAAGAGAATTCAGATGAGAAATTGCAAACGTCGAGCAATTGCTCAGAGATGAAAAGTGCCAGCACTGAAAGCTGTTGCTAGCCAGCACCCTTCCTTGGAAGCGCTTTCACAGGCGCAGTAACACTGGGGCTTTGCGCTTCTCTAGCCACCAAACGTCACGGTCCTTCTCTTTCCGTCTCGTAGACACGAGCTGAGAAATTGCAAACATCGAGCAATTGCTCAGAGATGAAAAGTGCCAGCACTGAAAGCTGTTGCTAGCCAGCACCCTTCCTTGGAAGCGCTTTCACAGGCGCAGTAACACTGGGGCTTTGCGCTTCTCTACCCACCAAACGTCACGGTCCTTCTCTTCCCGTCTCGTAGACACGAGCTGAGAAATTGCAAACGTCGAGCAATTGCTCAGAGATGAAAAGTGCCAGCACTGAAAGCTGTTGCTAGCCAGCACCCTTCCTTGGAAGCGCTTTCACAGGCGCAGTAATACTGGGGCTTTGCGCTTCTCTACCCACCAAACGTCACGGTCCTTCTCTTTCCGTCTCGTAGACACGAGCTGAGAAATTGCAAACGTCGAGCAATTGCTCAGAGATGAAAAGTGCCAGCACTGAAAGCTGTTGCTAGCCAGCACCCTTCCTTGGAAGCGCTTTTGTAGCCCTTAGAACACTGGGGCTCTGGGCTTCTCTAGCCACCTCATCTTCTGCTCATCCTCTCGCACACTCTAAAGAGAGCTCAGGGGAGAAATTGCAAACGTCGAGCAATTGCTCAGAGATGAAAAGTGCCAGCACTGAAAGCTGTTGCTAGCCAGCACCCTTCCTTGGAAGCGCTTTCACAGGCGCAGCAACACTGGGGCTTTGCGCTTCTCTAGCCACCAAACGTCACGGTCATTCTCTTTCCGTCTCGTAGACACGAGCTGAGAAATTGCAAACGTCGAGCAATTGCTCAGAGATGAAAAGTGCCAGCACTGAAAGTTGTTGCTAGCCAGCACCCTTCCTTGGAAGCGCTTTTGTAGGCCTAAGAACACTGGGGCTCTGGGCTTCTTTAGCCACCTCATCTTCTGCTCATCCTCTCGCGCACTCTGAAGAGAGCTCAGGGGAGAAATTGCAAACGTCGAGCAATTGCTCAGAGATGAAAAGTGCCAGCACTGAAAGCTGTTGTTAGCCAGCACCCTTCCTTGGAAGCGCTTTCACAGGCGCAGTAACACTGGGGCTTTGCGCTTCTCTAGCCACCAAACGTCACGGTCACTATCTCTCCGTCTCGTAGACACGAGCTGAGAAATTGCAAACATCGATCAATTGCTCAGAGATGAAAAGTGCCAGCACTGAAAGCTCTTGCTAGCCAGCACCCTTCCTTGGAACCGCTTTTGTAGGCCTAAGAACACTGGGGCTCTGGGCTTCTCTAGCCACCTCATCTTCTGCTCATCCTCTCGCGCACTCTAAAGAGAATTCAGATGAGAAATTGCAAACGTCGAGCAATTGCTCAGAGATGAAAAGTGCCAGCACTGAAAGCTGTTGCTAGCCAGCACCCTTCCTTGGAAGCGCTTTCACAGGCGCAGTAACACTGGGGCTTTGCGCTTCTCTACCCACCAAACGTCACGGTCCTTCTCTTTCCGTCTCGTAGACACGAGCTGAGAAATTGCAAACATCGAGCAATTGCTCAGAGATGAAAAGTGCCAGCACTGAAAGCTGTTGCTAGCCAGCACCCTTCCTTGGAAGCGCTTTCACAGGCGCAGTAACACTGGGGCTTTGCGCTTCTCTAGCCACCAAACGTCACGGTCCTTCTCTTTCCGTCTCGTAGACACGAGCTGAGAAATTGCAAACGTCGAGCAATTGCTCAGAGATGAAAAGTGCCAGCACTGAAAGCTGTTGCTAGCCAGCACCCTTCCTTGGAAGCGCTTTTGTAGGCCTAAGAACACTGGGGCTCTGGGCTTCTCTAGCCACCTCATCTTCTGCTCATCCTCTCGCGCACTCTGAAGAGAGCTCAGGGGAGAAATTGCAAACGTCGAGCAATTGCTCAGAGATGAAAAGTGCCAGCACTGAAAGCTGTTGCTAGCCAGCACCCTTCCTTGGAAGCGCTTTCACAGGCGCAGTAACACTGGGGCTTTGCGCTTCTCTAGCCACCCAAAGTCACGGTCATTCTCTTTCCGTCTCCTAGACACGAGCTGAGAAATTGCAAACGTCGAGCAATTGCTCAGAGATGAAAAGTGCCAGCACTGAAAGCTCTTGCTAGCCAGCACCCTTCCTTGGAAGCGCTTTCACAGGCGCAGCAACACTGGGGCTTTGTGCTTCTCTACCCACCAAACGTCACGGTCCTTCTCTTTCCGTCTCGTAGACACGAGCTGAGAAATTGCAAACGTCGAGCAATTGCTCAGAGATGAACAGTGCCAGCACTGAAAGCTCTTGCTAGCCAGCACCCTTCCTTGGAAGCGCTTTCACAGGCGCAGCAACACTGGGGCTTTGCGCTTCTCTAGCCACCAAACGTCACGGTCCTTCTCTTTCCGTCTCGTAGACACGAGCTGAGAAATTGCAAACGTCGATCAATTGCTCAGAGATGAAAAGTGCCAGCACTGAAAGCTGTTGCTAGCCAGCACCCTTCCTTGGAAGCGCTTTTGTAGCCCTTAGAACACTGGGGCTCTGGGCTTCTTTAGCCACCTCATCTTCTGCTCATCCTCTCGCGCACTCTAAAGAGAGCTCAGGGGAGAAATTGCAAACGTCGAGCAATTGCTCAGAAATGAAAAGTGCCAGCACTGAAAGCTGTTGCTAGCCAGCACCCTTCCTTGGAAGCGCTTTTGTAGGCCTTAGAACACTGGGGCTCTGGGCTTCTCTAGCCACCTCATCTTCTGCTCATCCTCTCGCGCACTCTAAAGAGAGCTCAGGTGAGAAATTGCAAACGTCGAGCAATTGCTCAGAGATGAAAAGTGCCAGCACTGAAAGCTGTTGCTAGCCAGCACCCTTCCTTGGAAGCGCTTTCACAGGCGCAGCAACACTGGGGCTTTGCGCTTCTCTAGCCACCAAACGTCACGGTCACTATCTCTCCGTCTCGTAGACACGAGCTGAGAAATTGCAAACATCGATCAATTGCTCAGAGATGAAAAGTGCCAGCACTGAAAGCTCTTGCTAGCCAGCACCCTTCCTTGGAACCGCTTTTGTAGGCCTAAGAACACTGGGGCTCTGGGCTTCTCTAGCCACCTCATCTTCTGCTCATCCTCTCGCGCACTCTAAAGAGAATTCAGATGAGAAATTGCAAACGTCGAGCAATTGCTCAGAGATGAAAAGTGCCAGCACTGAAAGCTGTTGCTAGCCAGCACCCTTCCTTGGAAGCGCTTTCACAGGCGCAGTAACACTGGGGCTTTGCACTTCTCTACCCACCAAACGTCACGGTCCTTCTCTTTCCGTCTCGTAGACACGAGCTGAGAAATTGCAAACATCGAGCAATTGCTCAGAGATGAAAAGTGCCAGCACTGAAAGCTGTTGCTAGCCAGCACCCTTCCTTGGAAGCGCTTTCACAGGCGCAGTAACACTGGGGCTTTGCGCTTCTCTAGCCACCAAACGTCACGGTCCTTCTCTTTCCGTCTCGTAGACACGAGCTGAGAAATTGCAAACGTCGAGCAATTGCTCAGAGATGAAAAGTGCCAGCACTGAAAGCTGTTGCTAGCCAGCACCCTTCCTTGGAAGCGCTTTTGTAGGCCTAAGAACACTGGGGCTCTGGGCTTCTCTAGCCACCTCATCTTCTGCTCATCCTCTCGCGCACTCTGAAGAGAGCTCAGGGGAGAAATTGCAAACGTCGAGCAATTGCTCAGAGATGAAAAGTGCCAGCACTGAAAGCTGTTGCTAGCCAGCACCCTTCCTTGGAAGCGCTTTCACAGGCGCAGTAACACTGGGGCTTTGCGCTTCTCTAGCCACCCAAAGTCACGGTCATTCTCTTTCCGTCTCGTAGACACGAGCTGAGAAATTGCAAACGTCGAGCAATTGCTCAGAGATGAAAAGTGCCAGCACTGAAAGCTCTTGCTAGCCAGCACCCTTCCTTGGAAGCGCTTTCACAGGCGCAGCAACACTGGGGCTTTGTGCTTCTCTACCCACCAAACGTCACGGTCCTTCTCTTTCCGTCTCGTAGACACGAGCTGAGAAATTGCAAACGTCGAGCAATTGCTCAGAGATGAACAGTGCCAGCACTGAAAGCTCTTGCTAGCCAGCACCCTTCCTTGGAAGCGCTTTCACAGGCGCAGCAACACTGGGGCTTTGCGCTTCTCTAGCCACCAAACGTCACGGTCCTTCTCTTTCCGTCTCGTAGACACGAGCTGAGAAATTGCAAACGTCGATCAATTGCTCAGAGATGAAAAGTGCCAGCACTGAAAGCTCTTGCTAGCCAGCACCCTTCCTTGGAAGCGCTTTTGTAGCCCTTAGAACACTGGGGCTCTGGGCTTCTTTAGCCACCTCATCTTCTGCTCATCCTCTCGCGCACTCTAAAGAGAGCTCAGGTGAGAAATTGCAAACGTCGAGCAATTGCTCAGAAATGAAAAGTGCCAGCACTGAAAGCTGTTGCTAGCCAGCACCCTTCCTTGGAAGCGCTTTTGTAGCCCTTAGAACACTGGGGCTCTGGGCTTCTCTAGCCACCTCATCTTCTGCTCATCCTCTCGCGCACTCTAAAGAGAGCTCAGGTGAGAAATTGCAAACGTCGAGCAATTGCTCAGAGATGAAAAGTGCCAGCACTGAAAGCTGTTGCTAGCCAGCACCCTTCCTTGGAAGCGCTTTCACAGGCGCAGCAACACTGGGGCTTTGCGCTTCTCTAGCCACCAAACGTCACGGTCATTCTCTTTCCGTCTCGTAGACACGAGCTGAGAAATTGCAAACGTCGATCAATTGCTCAGAGATGAAAAGTGCCAGCACTGAAAGCTGTTGCTAGCCAGCACCCTTCCTTGGAAGCGCTTTTGTAGCCCTTAGAACACTGGGGCTCTGGGCTTCTTTAACCACCTCATCTTCTGCTCATCCTCTCGCGCACTCTAAAGAGAGCTCAGGTGAGAAATTGCAAACGTCGATCAATTGCTCAGAAATGAAAAGTGCCAGCACTGAAAGCTGTTGCTAGCCAGCACCCTTCCTTGGAAGCGCTTTTGTAGCCCTTAGAACACTGGGGCTCTGGGCTTCTCTAGCCACCTCATCTTCTTCTCATCCTCTCGCGCACTCTGAAGAGAGCTCAGGTGAGAAATTGCAAACGTCGAGCAATTGCTCAGAGATGAAAAGTGCCAGCACTGAAAGCTGTTGCTAGCCAGCACCCTTCCTTGGAAGCGCTTTCACAGGCGCAGCAACACTGGGGCTTTGCGCTTCTCTAGCCACCAAACGTCACGGTCATTCTCTTTCCGTCTCGTAGACACGAGCTGAGAAATTGCAAACGTCGAGCAATTGCTCAGAGATGAAAAGTGCCAGCACTGAAAGCTGTTGCTAGCCAGCACCCTTCCTTGGAAGTGCTTTTGTAGCCCTTAGAACAGTGGGGCTCTGGGCTTCTTTAGCCACCTCATCTTCTGCTCATCCTCTCGCGCACTCTGAAGAGAGCTCAGGGGAGAAATTGCAAACGTCGAGCAATTGCTCAGAGATGAAAAGTGCCAGCACTGAAAGCTGTTGCTAGCCAGCACCCTTCCTTGGAAGCGCTTTCACAGGCGCAGTAACACTGGGGCTTTGCGCTTCTCTAGCCACCAAACGTCACGGTCATTCTCTTTCCGTCTCCTAGACACGAGCTGAGAAATTGCAAACGTCGATCAATTGCTCAGAGATGAAAAGTGCCAGCACTGAAAGCTCTTGCTAGCCAGCACCCTTCCTTGGAAGCGCTTTTGTAGGCCTAAGAACACTGGGGCTCTGGGCTTCTTTAGCCACCTCATCTTCTGCTCATCCTCTCGCGCACTCTAAAGAGAGCTCAGGGGAGAAATTGCAAACGTCGAGCAATTGCTCAGAAATGAAAAGTGCCAGCACTGAAAGCTGTTGCTAGCCAGCACCCTTCCTTGGAAGCGCTTTTGTAGCCCTTAGAACACTGGGGCTCTGGGCTTCTCTAGCCACCTCATCTTCTTCTCATCCTCTCGCGCACTCTAAAGAGAGCTCAGGTGAGAAATTGCAAACGTCGAGCAATTGCTCCGAGATGAAAAGTGCCAGCACTGAAAGTTGTTGCTAGCCAGCACCCTTCCTTGGAAGCGCTTTTGTAGGCCTAAGAACACTGGGGCTCTGGGCTTCTCTAGCCACCTCATCTTCTGCTCATCCTCTCGCGCAGTCTAAAGAGAGCTCAGGTGAGAAATTGCAAACGTCGATCAATTGCTCAGAAATGAAAAGTGCCAGCACTGAAAGCTGTTGCTAGCCAGCACCCTTCCTTGGAAGCGCTTTTGTAGCCCTTAGAACACTGGGGCTCTGGGCTTCTCTAGCCACCTCATCTTCTTCTCATCCTCTCGCGCACTCTAAAGAGAGCTCAGGTGAGAAATTGCAAACGTCCAGCAATTGCTCAGAGATGAAAAGTGCCAGCACTGAAAGCTGTTGCTAGCCAGCACCCTTCCTTGGAAGCGCTTTCACAGGCGCAGCAACACTGGGGCTTTGCGCTTCTCTAGCCACCAAACGTCACGGTCATTCTCTTTCCGTCTCCTAGACACGAGCTGAGAAATTGCAAACGTCGATCAATTGCTCAGAGATGAAAAGTGCCAGCACTGAAAGCTGTTGCTAGCCAGCACCCTTCCTTGGAAGCGCTTTTGTAGCCCTTAGAACACTGGGGCTCTGGGCTTCTTTAGCCACCTCATCTTCTGCTCATCCTCTCGCGCACTCTAAAGAGAGCTCAGGGGAGAAATTGCAAACGTCGAGCAATTGCTCAGAGATGAAAAGTGCCAGCACTGAAAGCTGTTGCTAGCCAGCACCCTTCCTTGGAAGCGCTTTTGTAGCCCTTAGAACACTGGGGCTCTGGGCTTCTCTAGCCACCTCATCTTCTTCTCATCCTCTCGCGCACTCTAAAGAGAGCTCAGGTGAGAAATTGCAAACGTCCAGCAATTGCTCAGAGATGAAAAGTGCCAGCACTGAAAGCTGTTGCTAGCCAGCACCCTTCCTTGGAAGCGCTTTCACAGGCGCAGCAACACTGGGGCTTTGCGCTTCTCTAGCCACCAAACGTCACGGTCATTCTCTTTCCGTCTCGTAGACACGAGCTGAGAAATTGCAAACGTCGATCAATTGCTCAGAGATGAAAAGTGCCAGCACTGAAAGCTGTTGCTAGCCAGCACCCTTCCTTGGAAGTGCTTTTGTAGCCCTTAGAACACTGGGGCTCTGGGCTTCTTTAGCCACCTCATCTTCTGCTCATCCTCTCGCGCACTCTGAAGAGAGCTCAGGTGAGAAATTGCAAACGTCGAGCAATTGCTCAGAGATGAAAAGTGCCAGCACTGAAAGCTGTTGCTAGCCAGCACCCTTCCTTGGAAGCGCTTTCACAGGCGCAGTAACACTGGGGCTCTGCGCTTCTCAACCCACCAAACGTCACGGTCGCTATCTCTCCGTCTCGTAGACACGAGCTGAGAAATTGCAAACGTCGATCAATTGCTCAGAGATGAAAAGTGCCAGCACTGAAAGTTGTTGCTAGCCAGCACCCTTCCTTGGAAGCGCTTTTGTAGGCCTAAGAACACTGGGGCTCTGGGCTTCTCTAGCCACCTCATCTTCTGCTCATCCTCTCGCGCAGTCTAAAGAGAGCTCAGGTGAGAAATTGCAAACGTCGAGCAATTGCTCAGAGATGAAAAGTGCCAGCACTGAAAGCTGTTGCTAGCCAGCACCCTTCCTTGGAAGCGCTTTCACAGGCGCAGTAACACTGGGGCTTTGCGCTTCTCTAGCCACCAAACGTCACGGTCACTATCTCTCCGTCTCGTAGACACGAGCTGAGAAATTGCAAACGTCGAGCAATTGCTCAGAGATGAAAAGTGCCAGCACTGAAAGCTCTTGCTAGCCAGCACCCTTCCTTGGAAGCGCTTTTGTAGGCCTAAGAACCCTGGGGCTCTGGGCTTCTTTAGCCACCTCATCTTCTGCTCATCCTCTCGCGCACTCTAAAGAGAGCTCAGGGGAGAAATTGCAAACGTCGAGCAATTGCTCAGAGATGAAAAGTGCCAGCACTGAAAGCTCTTGCTAGCCAGCACCCTTCCTTGGAAGCGCTTTCACAGGCGCAGCAACACTGGGGCTTTGCGCTTCTCTAGCCACCCAAAGTCACGGTCATTCTCTTTCCGTCTCGTAGACACGAGCTGAGAAATTGCAAACGTCGAGCAATTGCTCAGAGATGAAAAGTGCCAGCACTGAAAGCTCTTGCTAGCCAGCACCCTTCCTTGGAAGCGCTTTTGTAGGCCTAAGAACACTGGGGCTCTGGGCTTCTTTAGCCACCTCATCTTCTGCTCATCCTCTCGCGCACTCTAAAGAGAGCTCAGGGGAGAAATTGCAAACGTCGATCAATTGCTCAGAGATGAAAAGTGCCAGCACTGAAAGCTGTTGCTAGCCAGCACCCTTCCTTGGAAGCGCTTTTGTAGCCCTTAGAACACTGGGGCTCTGGGCTTCTCTAGCCACCTCATCTTCTTCTCATCCTCTCGCGCACTCTAAAGAGAGCTCAGGTGAGAAATTGCAAACGTCGAGCAATTGCTCAGAGATGAAAAGTGCCAGCACTGAAAGCTGTTGCTAGCCAGCACCCTTCCTTGGAAGCGCTTTCACAGGCGCAGCAACACTGGGGCTTTGCGCTTCTCTAGCCACCAAACGTCACGGTCACTATCTTTCCGTCTCGTAGACACGAGCTGAGAAATTGCAAACGTCGATCAATTGCTCAGAGATGAAAAGTGCCAGCACTGAAAGCTGTTGCTAGCCAGCACCCTTCCTGGGAAGTGCTTTTGTAGCCCTTAGAACACTGGGGCTCTGGGCTTCTTTAGCCACCTCATCTTCTGCTCATCCTCTCGCGCACTCTGAAGAGAGCTCAGGGGAGAAATTGCAAACGTCGAGCAATTGCTCAGAGATGAAAAGTGCCAGCACTGAAAGCTCTTGCTAGCCAGCACCCTTCCTTGGAAGCGCTTTCACAGGCGCAGTAACACTGGGGCTTTGCGCTTCTCTAGCCACCAAACGTCACGGTCCTTCTCTTTCCGTCTCGTACACACGAGCTGAGAAATTGCAAACATCGAGCAATTGCTCAGAGATGAAAAGTGCCAGCACTGAAAGCTGTTGCTAGCCAGCACCCTTCCTTGGAAGCGCTTTTGTAGGCCTAAGAACACTGGGGCTCTGGGCTTCTCTAGCCACCTCATCTTCTGCTCATCCTCTCGCGCACTCTAAAGAGAGCTCAGGTGAGAAATTGCAAACGTCGAGCAATTGCTCAGAGATGAAAAGTGCCAGCACTGAAAGCTGTTGCTAGCCAGCACCCTTCCTTGGAAGCGCTTTTGTAGCCCTTAGAACACTGGGGCTCTGGGCTTCTCTAGCCACCTCATCTTCTGCTCATCCTCTCGCACACTCTAAAGAGAGCTCAGGGGAGAAATTGCAAACGTCGAGCAATTGCTCAGAGATGAAAAGTGCCAGCACTGAAAGCTGTTGCTAGCCAGCACCCTTCCTTGGAAGCGCTTTCACAGGCGCAGCAACACTGGGGCTTTGCGCTTCTCTAGCCACCAAACGTCACGGTCATTCTCTTTCCGTCTCGTAGACACGAGCTGAGAAATTGCAAACGTCGAGCAATTGCTCAGAGATGAAAAGTGCCAGCACTGAAAGTTGTTGCTAGCCAGCACCCTTCCTTGGAAGCGCTTTTGTAGGCCTAAGAACACTGGGGCTCTGGGCTTCTTTAGCCACCTCATCTTCTGCTCATCCTCTCGCGCACTCTGAAGAGAGCTCAGGTGAGAAATTGCAAACGTCGAGCAATTGCTCAGAGATGAAAAGTGCCAGCACTGAAAGCTGTTGCTAGCCAGCACCCTTCCTTGGAAGCGCTTTCACAGGCGCAGTAACACTGGGGCTTTGCGCTTCTCTACCCACCAAACGTCACGGTCCTTCTCTTTCCGTCTCGTAGACACGAGCTGAGAAATTGCAAACATCGAGCAATTGCTCAGAGATGAAAAGTGCCAGCACTGAAAGCTGTTGCTAGCCAGCACCCTTCCTTGGAAGCGCTTTCACAGGCGCAGTAACACTGGGGCTTTGCGCTTCTCTAGCCACCAAACGTCACGGTCCTTCTCTTTCCGTCTCGTAGACACGAGCTGAGAAATTGCAAACGTCGAGCAATTGCTCAGAGATGAAAAGTGCCAGCACTGAAAGCTGTTGCTAGCCAGCACCCTTCCTTGGAAGCGCTTTTGTAGGCCTAAGAACACTGGGGCTCTGGGCTTCTCTAGCCACCTCATCTTCTGCTCATCCTCTCGCGCACTCTGAAGAGAGCTCAGGGGAGAAATTGCAAACGTCGAGCAATTGCTCAGAGATGAAAAGTGCCAGCACTGAAAGCTGTTGCTAGCCAGCACCCTTCCTTGGAAGCGCTTTCACAGGCGCAGTAACACTGGGGCTTTGCGCTTCTCTAGCCACCCAAAGTCACGGTCATTCTCTTTCCGTCTCCTAGACACGAGCTGAGAAATTGCAAACGTCGAGCAATTGCTCAGAGATGAAAAGTGCCAGCACTGAAAGCTCTTGCTAGCCAGCACCCTTCCTTGGAAGCGCTTTTGTAGGCCTAAGAACACTGGGGCTCTGGGCTTCTTTAGCCACCTCATCTTCTGCTCATCCTCTCGCGCACTCTAAAGAGAGCTCAGGGGAGAAATTGCAAACGTCGAGCAATTGCTCAGAAATGAAAAGTGCCAGCACTGAAAGCTGTTGCTAGCCAGCACCCTTCCTTGGAAGCGCTTTTGTAGCCCTTAGAACACTGGGGCTGTGGGCTTCTCTAGCCACCTCATCTTCTTCTCATCCTCTCGCGCACTCTAAAGAGAGCTCAGGTGAGAAATTGCAAACGTCGAGCAATTGCTCAGAGATGAAAAGTGCCAGCACTGAAAGCTGTTGCTAGCCAGCACCCTTCCTTGGAAGCGCTTTCACAGGCGCAGCAACACTGGGGCTTTGCGCTTCTCTAGCCACCAAACGTCACGGTCCTTCTCTTTCCGTCTCGTAGACACGAGCTGAGAAATTGCAAACGTCGAGCAATTGCTCAGAGATGAAAAGTGCCAGCACTGAAAGCTCTTGCTAGCCAGCACCCTTCCTTGGAAGCGCTTTTGTAGGCCTAAGAACACTGGGGCTCTGGGCTTCTTTAGCCACCTCATCTTCTGCTCATCCTCTCGCGCACTCTAAAGAGAGCTCAGGGGAGAAATTGCAAACGTCGAGCAATTGCTCAGAAATGAAAAGTGCCAGCACTGAAAGCTGTTGCTAGCCAGCACCCTTCCTTGGAAGCGCTTTTGTAGCCCTTAGAACACTGGGGCTGTGGGCTTCTCTAGCCACCTCATCTTCTTCTCATCCTCTCGCGCACTCTAAAGAGAGCTCAGGTGAGAAATTGCAAACGTCGATCAATTGCTCAGAGATGAAAAGTGCCAGCACTGAAAGCTGTTGCTAGCCAGCACCCTTCCTTGGAAGCGCTTTCACAGGCGCAGCAACACTGGGGCTTTGCGCTTCTCTAGCCACCAAACGTCACGGTCCTTCTCTTTCCGTCTCGTAGACACGAGCTGAGAAATTGCAAACGTCGAGCAATTGCTCAGAGATGAAAAGTGCCAGCACTGAAAGTTGTTGCTAGCCAGCACCCTTCCTTGGAAGCGCTTTTGTAGCCCTTAGAACACTGGGGCTCTGGGCTTCTTTAGCCACCTCATCTTCTGCTCATCCTCTCGCGCACTCTAAAGAGAGCTCAGGTGAGAAATTGCAAACGTCGATCAATTGCTCAGAAATGAAAAGTGCCAGCACTGAAAGCTGTTGCTAGCCAGCACCCTTCCTTGGAAGCGCTTTTGTAGCCCTTAGAACACTGGGGCTCTGGGCTTCTCTAGCCACCTCATCTTCTTCTCATCCTCTCGCGCACTCTAAAGAGAGCTCAGGTGAGAAATTGCAAACGTCCAGCAATTGCTCAGAGATGAACAGTGCCAGCACTGAAAGCTGTTGCTAGCCAGCACCCTTCCTTGGAAGCGCTTTCACAGGCGCAGCAACACTGGGGCTTTGCGCTTCTCTAGCCACCAAACGTCACGGTCCTTCTCTTTCCGTCTCGTAGACACGAGCTGAGAAATTGCAAACGTCGATCAATTGCTCAGAGATGAAAAGTGCCAGCACTGAAAGCTGTTGCTAGCCAGCACCCTTCCTTGGAAGCGCTTTTGTAGCCCTTAGAACACTGGGGCTCTGGGCTTCTTTAGCCACCTAATCTTCTGCTCATCCTCTCGCGCACTCTGAAGAGAGCTCAGGGGAGAAATTGCAAACGTCGAGCAATTGCTCAGAGATGAAAAGTGCCAGCACTGAAAGCTGTTGCTAGCCAGCACCCTTCCTTGGAAGCGCTTTCACAGGCGCAGTAACACTGGGGCTTTGCGCTTCTCTAGCCACCCAAAGTCACGGTCCTTCTCTTTCCGTCTCGTAGACACGAGCTGAGAAATTGCAAACGTCGAGCAATTGCTCAGAGATGAAAAGTGCCAGCACTGAAAGCTCTTGCTAGCCAGCACCCTTCCTTGGAAGCGCTTTTGTAGGCCTAAGAACACTGGGGCTCTGGGCTTCTTTAGCCACCTCATCTTCTGCTCATCCTCTCGCGCACTCTAAAGAGAGCTAAGGTGAGAAATTGCAAACGTCGAGCAATTGCTCAGAGATGAAAAGTGCCAGCACTGAAAGCTGTTGCTAGCCAGCACCCTTCCTTGGAAGCGCTTTCACAGGCGCAGCAACACTGGGGCTTTGCGCTTCTCTAGCCACCCAAAGTCACGGTCATTCTCTTTCCGTCTCCTAGACACGAGCTGAGAAATTGCAAACGTCGAGCAATTGCTCAGAGATGAAAAGTGCCAGCACTGAAAGCTCTTGCTAGCCAGCACCCTTCCTTGGAAGCGCTTTTGTAGGCCTAAGAACACTGGGGCTCTGGGCTTCTTTAGCCACCTCATCTTCTGCTCATCCTCTCGCGCACTCTAAAGAGAGCTCAGGGGAGAAATTGCAAACGTCGAGCAATTGCTCAGAAATGAAAAGTGCCAGCACTGAAAGCTGTTGCTAGCCAGCACCCTTCCTTGGAAGCGCTTTTGTAGCCCTTAGAACACTGGGGCTCTGGGCTTCTCTAGCCACCTCATCTTCTTCTCATCCTCTCGCGCACTCTAAAGAGAGCTCAGGGGAGAAATTGCAAACGTCGAGCAATTGCTCAGAGATGAAAAGTGCCAGCACTGAAAGCTGTTGCTAGCCAGCACCCTTCCTTGGAAGCGCTTTCACAGGCGCAGCAACACTGGGGCTTTGCGCTTCTCTACTCACCAAACGTCACGGTCATTCTCTTTCCGTCTCGTAGACACGAGCTGAGAAATTGCAAACGTCGAGCAATTGCTCAGAGATGAAAAGTGCCAGCACTGAAAGCTGTTGCTAGCCAGCACCCTTCCTTGGAAGTGCTTTTGTAGGCCTAAGAACACTGGGGCTCTGGGCTTCTCTAGCCACCTCATCTTCTGCTCATCCTCTCGCGCACTCTGAAGAGAGCTCAGGGGAGAAATTGCAAACGTCGAGCAATTGCTCAGAGATGAAAAGTGCCAGCACTGAAAGCTGTTGCTAGCCAGCACCCTTCCTTGGAAGCGCTTTCACAGGCGCTGTAACACTGGGGCTCTGCGCTTCTCAACCCACCAAACGTCACGGTCACTATCTCTCCGTCTCGTAGACACGAGCTGAGAAATTGCAAACGTCGAGCAATTGCTCAGAGATGAAAAGTGCCAGCACTGAAAGTTGTTGCTAGCCAGCACCCTTCCTTGGAAGCGCTTTTGTAGGCCTAAGAACACTGGGGCTCTGGGCTTCTTTAGCCACCTCATCTTCTGCTCATCCTCTCGCGCACTCTGAAGAGAGCTCAGGGGAGAAATTGCAAACGTCCAGCAATTGCTCAGAGATGAAAAGTGCCAGCACTGAAAGCTGTTGTTAGCCAGCACCCTTCCTTGGAAGCGCTTTCACAGGCGCAGTAACACTGGGGCTTTGCGCTTCTCTAGCCACCAAACGTCACGGACACTATCTCTCCGTCTCGTAGACACGAGCTGAGAAATTGCAAACATCGATCAATTGCTCAGAGATGAAAAGTGCCAGCACTGAAAGCTGTTGCTAGCCAGCACCCTTCCTTGGAAGCGCTTTTGTAGGCCTAAGAACACTGGGGCTCTGGGCTTCTCTAGCCACCTCATCTTCTGCTCATCCTCTCGCGCACTCTAAAGAGAATTCAGATGAGAAATTGCAAACGTCGAGCAATTGCTCAGAGATGAAAAGTGCCAGCACTGAAAGCTGTTGCTAGCCAGCACCCTTCCTTGGAAGCGCTTTCACAGGCGCAGTAACACTGGGGCTTTGCGCTTCTCTAGCCACCAAACGTCACGGTCCTTCTCTTTCCGTCTCGTAGACACGAGCTGAGAAATTGCAAACATCGAGCAAGTGCTCAGAGATGAAAAGTGCCAGCACTGAAAGCTGTTGCTAGCCAGCACCCTTCCTTGGAAGCGCTTTCACAGGCGCAGTAACACTGGGGCTTTGCGCTTCTCTAGCCACCAAACGTCACGGTCCTTCTCTTTCCGTCTCGTAGACACGAGCTGAGAAATTGCAAACGTCGAGCAATTGCTCAGAGATGAAAAGTGCCAGCACTGAAAGCTGTTGCTAGCCAGCACCCTTCCTTGGAAGCGCTTTTGTAGGCCTAAGAACACTGGGGCTCTGGGCTTCTCTAGCCACCTCATCTTCTGCTCATCCTCTCGCGCACTCTGAAGAGAGCTCAGGGGAGAAATTGCAAACGTCGAGCAATTGCTCAGAGATGAAAAGTGCCAGCACTGAAAGCTGTTGCTAGCCAGCACCCTTCCTTGGAAGCGCTTTCACAGGCGCAGTAACACTGGGGCTTTGCGCTTCTCTAGCCACCCAAAGTCACGGTCATTCTCTTTCCGTCTCGTAGACACGAGCTGAGAAATTGCAAACGTCGAGCAATTGCTCAGAGATGAAAAGTGCCAGCACTGAAAGCTGTTGCTAGCCAGCACCCTTCCTTGGAAGCGCTTTTGTAGGCCTAAGAACACTGGGGCTCTGGGCTTCTTTAGCCACCTCATCTTCTGCTCATCCTCTCGCGCACTCTAAAGAGAGCTCAGGGGAGAAATTGCAAACGTCGAGCAATTGCTCAGAAATGAAAAGTGCCAACACTGAAAGCTCTTGCTAGCCAGCACCCTTCCTTGGAAGCGCTTTTGTAGCCCTTAGAACACTGGGGCTCTGGGCTTCTCTAGCCACCTCATCTTCTGCTCATCCTCTCGCGCACTCTAAAGAGAGCTCAGGTGAGAAATTGCAAACGTCGAGCAATTGCTCAGAGATGAAAAGTGCCAGCACTGGAAGCTGTTGCTAGCCAGCACCCTTCCTTGGAAGCGCTTTCACAGGCGCAGCAACACTGGGGCTTTGCGCTTCTCTAGCCACCAAACGTCACGGTCATTCTCTTTCCGTCTCGTAGACACGAGCTGAGAAATTGCAAACGTCGATCAATTGCTCAGAGATGAAAAGTGCCAGCACTGAAAGCTGTTGCTAGCCAGCACCCTTCCTTGGAAGCGCTTTTGTAGGCCTAAGAACACTGGGGCTCTGGGCTTCTCTAGCCACCTCATCTTCTGCTCATCCTCTCGCGCACTCTAAAGAGAGCTCAGGTGAGAAATTGCAAACGTCCAGCAATTGCTCAGAGATGAAAAGTGCCAGCACTGAAAGCTGTTGCTAGCCAGCACCCTTCCTTGGAAGCGCTTTCACAGGCGCAGCAACACTGGGGCTTTGCGCTTCTCTAGCCACCAAACGTCACGGTCATTCTCTTTCCGTCTCATAGACACGAGCTGAGAAATTGCAAACGTCGAGCAATTGCTCAGAGATGAAAAGTGCCAGCACTGAAAGCTGTTGCTAGCCAGCACCCTTCCTTGGAAGTGCTTTTGTAGCCCTTAGAACACTGGGGCTCTGGGCTTCTTTAGCCACCTCATCTTCTGCTCATCCTCTCGCGCACTCTGAAGAGAGCTCAGGGGAGAAATTGCAAACGTCGAGCAATTGCTCAGAGATGAAAAGTGCCAGCACTGAAAGCTCTTGCTAGCCAGCACCCTTCCTTGGAAGCGCTTTCACAGGCGCTGTAACACTGGGGCTCTGCGCTTCTCAACCCACCAAACGTCACGGTCACTATCTCTCCGTCTCGTAGACACGAGCTGAGAAATTGCAAACGTCGAGCAATTGCTCAGAGATGAAAAGTGCCAGCACTGGAAGCTGTTGCTAGCCAGCACCCTTCCTTGGAAGCGCTTTTGTAGGCCTAAGAACACTGGGGCTCTGGGCTTCTCTAGCCACCTCATCTTCTGCTCATCCTCTCGCGCACTCTAAAGAGAGCTCAGGTGAGAAATTGCAAACGTCGAGCAATTGCTCAGAAATGAAAAGTGCCAGCACTGAAAGCTGTTGCTAGCCAGCACCCTTCCTTGGAAGCGCTTTTGTAGCCCTTAGAACACTGGGGCTCTGGGCTTCTCTAGCCACCTCATCTTCTGCTCATCCTCTCGCGCACTCTAAAGAGAGCTCAGGTGAGAAATTGCAAACGTCCAGCAATTGCTCAGAGATGAAAAGTGCCAGCACTGAAAGCTGTTGCTAGCCAGCACCCTTCCTTGGAAGCGCTTTCACAGGCGCAGCAACACTGGGGCTTTGCGCTTCTCTAGCCACCAAACGTCACGGTCATTCTCTTTCCGTCTCCTAGACACGAGCTGAGAAATTGCAAACGTCGAGCAATTGCTCAGAGATGAAAAGTGCCAGCACTGAAAGCTGTTGCTAGCCAGCACCCTTCCTTGGAAGCGCTTTTGTAGGCCTAAGAACACTGGGGCTCTGGGCTTCTCTAGCCACCTCATCTTCTTCTCATCCTCTCGCGCACTCTAAAGAGAGCTCAGGGGAGAAATTGCAAACGTCGAGCAATTGCTCAGAGATGAAAAGTGCCAGCACTGAAAGCTCTTGCTAGCCAGCACCCTTCCTTGGAAGCGCTTTCACAGGCGCAGCAACACTGGGGCTTTGCGCTTCTCTAGCCACCAAACGTCACGGTCATTCTCTTTCCGTCTCCTAGACACGAGCTGAGAAATTGCAAACGTCGATCAATTGCTCAGAGATGAAAAGTGCCAGCACTGAAAGCTCTTGCTAGCCAGCACCCTTCCTTGGAAGTGCTTTTGTAGCCCTTAGAACAGTGGGGCTCTGGGCTTCTTTAGCCACCTCATCTTCTGCTCATCCTCTCGCGCACTCTGAAGAGAGCTCAGGGGAGAAATTGCAAACGTCGAGCAATTGCTCAGAGATGAAAAGTGCCAGCACTGAAAGCTCTTGCTAGCCAGCACCCTTCCTTGGAAGCGCTTTCACAGGCGCTGTAACACTGGGGCTCTGCGCTTCTCTAGCCACCAAACGTCACGGTCACTATCTCTCCGTCTCGTAGACACGAGCTGAGAAATTGCAAACGTCGAGCAATTGCTCAGAGATGAAAAGTGCCAGCACTGGAAGCTGTTGCTAGCCAGCACCCTTCCTTGGAAGCGCTTTTGTAGGCCTAAGAACACTGGGGCTCTGGGCTTCTCTAGCCACCTAATCTTCTGCTCATCCTCTCGTGCACTCTAAAGAGAGCTCAGGTGAGAAATTGCAAACGTCGAGCAATTGCTCAGAGATGAAAAGTGCCAGCACTGAAAGCTCTTGCTAGCCAGCACCCTTCCTTGGAAGCGCTTTTGTAGGCCTAAGAACACTGGGGCTCTGGGCTTCTCTAGCCACCTCATCTTCTGCTCATCCTCTCGCGCACTCTAAAGAGAGCTCAGGTGAGAAATTGCAAACGTCGAGCAATTGCTCCGAGATGAAAAGTGCCAGCACTGAAAGCTGTTGCTAGCCAGCACCCTTCCTTGGAAGCGCTTTCACAGGCGCAGTAACACTGGGGCTTTGCGCTTCTCTAGCCACCAAACGTCACTGTCATTCTCTTTCCGTCTCGTAGACACGAGCTGAGAAATTGCAAACGTCGAGCAATTGCTCAGAGATGAAAAGTGCCAGCACTGAAAGCTCTTGCTAGCCAGCACCCTTCCTTGGAAGCGCTTTCACAGGCGCAGCAACACTGGGGCTTTGCGCTTCTCTAGCCACCAAACGTCACGGTCCTTCTCTTTCCGTCTCGTAGACACGAGCTGAGAAATTGCAAACGTCGAGCAATTGCTCAGAGACGAAAAGTGCCAGCACTGAAAGCTCTTGCTAGCCAGCACCCTTCCTTGGAAGCGCTTTTGTAGGCCTAAGAACACTGGGGCTCTGGGCTTCTCTAGCCACCTCATCTTCTGCTCATCCTCTCGCGCACTCTAAAGAGAGCTCAGGTGAGAAATTGCAAACGTCGATCAATTGCTCAGAGATGAAAAGTGCCAGCACTGGAAGCTGTTGCTAGCCAGCACCCTTCCTTGGAAGCGCTTTTGTAGGCCTAAGAACACTGGGGCTCTGGGCTTCTCTAGCCACCTAATCTTCTGCTCATCCTCTCGTGCACTCTAAAGAGAGCTCAGGTGAGAAATTGCAAACGTCGAGCAATTGCTCAGAGATGAAAAGTGCCAGCACTGAAAGCTGTTGCTAGCCAGCACCCTTCCTTGGAAGCGCTTTCACAGGCGCAGCAACACTGGGGCTTTGCGCTTCTCTAGCCACCAAACGTCACGGTCATTCTCTTTCCGTCTCGTAGACACGAGCTGAGAAATTGCAAACGTCGAGCAATTGCTCAGAGATGAAAAGTGCCAGCACTGAAAGCTGTTGCTAGCCAGCACCCTTCCTTGGAAGCGCTTTTGTAGGCCTCAGAACACTGGGGCTCTGGGCTTCTTTAACCACCTCATCTTCTGCTCATCCTCTCGCGCACTCTAAAGAGAGCTCAGGGGAGAAATTGCAAACGTCGAGCAATTGCTCAGAAATGAAAAGTGCCAGCACTGAAAGCTGTTGCTAGCCAGCACCCTTCCTTGGAAGCGCTTTTGTAGCCCTTAGAACACTGGGGCTCTGGGCTTCTCTAGCCACCTCATCTTCTTCTCATCCTCTCGCGCACTCTAAAGAGAGCTCAGGTGAGAAATTGCAAACGTCGAGCAATTGCTCAGAGATGAAAAGTGCCAGCACTGAAAGCTCTTGCTAGCCAGCACCCTTCCTTGGAAGCGCTTTCACAGGCGCTGTAACACTGGGGCTCTGCGCTTCTCAACCCACCAAACGTCACGGTCACTATCTCTCCGTCTCGTAGACACGAGCTGAGAAATTGCAAACGTCGATCAATTGCTCAGAGATGAAAAGTGCCAGCACTGGAAGCTGTTGCTAGCCAGCACCCTTCCTTGGAAGCGCTTTTGTAGGCCTAAGAACACTGGGGCTCTGGGCTTCTCTAGCCACCTAATCTTCTGCTCATCCTCTCGTGCACTCTAAAGAGAGCTCAGGTGAGAAATTGCAAACGTCGAGCAATTGCTCAGAGATGAAAAGTGCCAGCACTGAAAGCTCTTGCTAGCCAGCACCCTTCCTTGGAAGCGCTTTTGTAGGCCTAAGAACACTGGGGCTCTGGGCTTCTCTAGCCACCTCATCTTCTTCTCATCCTCTCGCGCACTCTAAAGAGAGCTCAGGGGAGAAATTGCAAACGTCGAGCAATTGGTCAGAGATGAAAAGTGCCAGCACTGAAAGCTGTTGCTAGCCAGCACCCTTCCTTGGAAGCGCTTTCACAGGCGCAGTAACACTGGGGCTTTGCGCTTCTCTAGCCACCAAAATTCACGGTCATTCTCTTTCCGTCTCCTAGACACGAGCTGAGAAATTGCAAACGTCGAGCAATTGCTCAGAGATGAAAAGTGCCAGCACTGAAAGCTGTTGCTAGCCAGCACCCTTCCTTGGAAGTGCTTTTGTAGCCCTTAGAACACTGGGGCTCTGGGCTTCTTTAGCCACCTCATCTTCTGCTCATCCTCTCGCGCACTCTGAAGAGAGCTCAGGGGAGAAATTGCAAACGTCGAGCAATTGCTCAGAGATGAAAAGTGCCAGCACTGAAAGCTGTTGCTAGCCAGCACCCTTCCTTGGAAGCGCTTTCACAGGCGCTGTAACACTGGGGCTCTGCGCTTCTCAACCCACCAAACGTCACGGTCACTATCTCTCCGTCTCGTAGACACGAGCTGAGAAATTGCAAACGTCGATCAATTGCTCAGAGATGAAAAGTGCCAGCACTGAAAGTTGTTGCTAGCCAGCCCCCTTCCTTGGAAGCGCTTTTGTAGGCCTAAGAACACTGGGGCTCTGGGCTTCTTTAGCCACCTCATCTTCTGCTCATCCTCTCGCGCACTCTGAAGAGAGCTCAGGGGAGAAATTGCAAACGTCCAGCAATTGCTCAGAGATGAAAAGTGCCAGCACTGAAAGCTGTTGTTAGCCAGCACCCTTCCTTGGAAGCGCTTTCACAGGCGCAGTAACACTGGGGCTTTGCGCTTCTCTAGCCACCAAACGTCACGGTCACTATCTCTCCGTCTCGTAGACACGAGCTGAGAAATTGCAAACATCGATCAATTGCTCAGAGATGAAAAGTGCCAGCACTGAAAGCTCTTGCTAGCCAGCACCCTTCCTTGGAAGCGCTTTTGTAGGCCTAAGAACACTGGGGCTCTGGGCTTCTCTAGCCACCTCATCTTCTGCTCATCCTCTCGCGCACTCTAAAGAGAATTCAGATGAGAAATTGCAAACGTCGAGCAATTGCTCAGAGATGAAAAGTGCCAGCACTGAAAGCTGTTGCTAGCCAGCACCCTTCCTTGGAAGCGCTTTCACAGGCGCAGTAACACTGGGGCTTTGCGCTTCTCTAGCCACCAAACGTCACGGTCCTTCTCTTTCCGTCTCGTAGACACGAGCTGAGAAATTGCAAACATCGAGCAATTGCTCAGAGATGAAAAGTGCCAGCACTGAAAGCTGTTGCTAGCCAGCACCCTTCCTTGGAAGCGCTTTCACAGGCGCAGTAACACTGGGGCTTTGCGCTTCTCTAGCCACCAAACGTCACGGTCCTTCTCTTTCCGTCTCGTAGACACGAGCTGAGAAATTGCAAACGTCGAGCAATTGCTCAGAGATGAAAAGTGCCAGCACTGAAAGCTGTTGCTAGCCAGCACCCTTCCTTGGAAGCGCTTTTGTAGGCCTAAGAACACTGGGGCTCTGGGCTTCTCTAGCCACCTCATCTTCTGCTCATCCTCTCGCGCACTCTGAAGAGAGCTCAGGGGAGAAATTGCAAACGTCGAGCAATTGCTCAGAGATGAAAAGTGCCAGCACTGAAAGCTCTTGCTAGCCAGCACCCTTCCTTGGAAGCGCTTTCACAGGCGCAGTAACACTGGGGCTTTGCGCTTCTCTAGCCACCCAAAGTCACGGTCATTCTCTTTCCGTCTCCTAGACACGAGCTGAGAAATTGCAAACGTCGAGCAATTGCTCAGAGATGAAAAGTGCCAGCACTGAAAGCTCTTGCTAGCCAGCACCCTTCCTTGGAAGCGCTTTTGTAGGCCTAAGAACACTGGGGCTCTGGGCTTCTTTAGCCACCTCATCTTCTGCTCATCCTCTCGCGCACTCTAAAGAGAGCTCAGGGGAGAAATTGCAAACGTCGAGCAATTGCTCAGAAATGAAAAGTGCCAGCACTGAAAGCTGTTGCTAGCCAGCACCCTTCCTTGGAAGCGCTTTTGTAGCCCTTAGAACACTGGGGCTCTGGGCTTCTCTAGCCACCTCATCTTCTGCTCATCCTCTCGCGCACTCTAAAGAGAGCTCAGGTGAGAAATTGCAAACGTCGAGCAATTGCTCAGAGATGAAAAGTGCCAGCACTGAAAGCTGTTGCTAGCCAGCACCCTTCCTTGGAAGCGCTTTCACAGGCGCAGCAACACTGGGGCTTTGCGCTTCTCTAGCCACCAAACGTCACGGTCATTCTCTTTCCGTCTCGTAGACACGAGCTGAGAAATTGCAAACGTCGATCAATTGCTCAGAGATGAAAAGTGCCAGCACTGAAAGCTGTTGCTAGCCAGCACCCTTCCTTGGAAGCGCTTTTGTAGGCCTAAGAACACTGGGGCTCTGGGCTTCTCTAGCCACCTCATCTTCTGCTCATCCTCTCGCGCACTCTAAAGAGAGCTCAGGTGAGAAATTGCAAACGTCGAGCAATTGCTCAGAGATGAAAAGTGCCAGCACTGAAAGCTGTTGCTAGCCAGCACCCTTCCTTGGAAGCGCTTTCACAGGCGCAGCAACACTGGGGCTTTGCGCTTCTCTAGCCACCAAACGTCACGGTCATTCTCTTTCCGTCTCCTAGACACGAGCTGAGAAATTGCAAACGTCGAGCAATTGCTCAGAGATGAAAAGTGCCAGCACTGAAAGCTGTTGCTAGCCAGCACCCTTCCTTGGAAGTGCTTTTGTAGCCCTTAGAACACTGGGGCTCTGGGCTTCTTTAGCCACCTCATCTTCTGCTCATCCTCTCGCGCACTCTGAAGAGAGCTCAGGGGAGAAATTGCAAACGTCGAGCAATTGCTCAGAGATGAAAAGTGCCAGCACTGAAAGCTGTTGCTAGCCAGCACCCTTCCTTGGAAGCGCTTTCACAGGCGCTGTAACACTGGGGCTCTGCGCTTCTCAACCCACCAAACGTCACGGTCACTATCTCTCCGTCTCGTAGACACGAGCTGAGAAATTGCAAACGTCGATCAATTGCTCAGAGATGAAAAGTGCCAGCACTGGAAGCTGTTGCTAGCCAGCACCCTTCCTTGGAAGCGCTTTTGTAGGCCTAAGAACACTGGGGCTCTGGGCTTCTCTAGCCACCTAATCTTCTGCTCATCCTCTCGTGCACTCTAAAGAGAGCTCAGGTGAGAAATTGCAAACGTCGAGCAATTGCTCAGAGATGAAAAGTGCCAGCACTGAAAGCTCTTGCTAGCCAGCACCCTTCCTTGGAAGCGCTTTTGTAGGCCTAAGAACACTGGGGCTCTGGGCTTCTCTAGCCACCTCATCTTCTGCTCATCCTCTCGCGCAGTCTAAAGAGAGCTCAGGTGAGAAATTGCAAACGTCGAGCAATTGCTCAGAGATGAAAAGTGCCAGCACTGAAAGCTGTTGCTAGCCAGCACCCTTCCTTGGAAGCGCTTTCACAGGCGCAGTAACACTGGGGCTTTGCGCTTCTCTAGCCACCCAAAGTCACGGTCATTCTCTTTCCGTCTCCTAGACACGAGCTGAGAAATTGCAAACGTCGAGCAATTGCTCAGAGATGAAAAGTGCCAGCACTGAAAGCTCTTGCTAGCCAGCACCCTTCCTTGGAAGCGCTTTTGTAGGCCTAAGAACACTGGGGCTCTGGGCTTCTTTAGCCACCTCATCTTCTGCTCATCCTCTCGCGCACTCTAAAGAGAGCTCAGGGGAGAAATTGCAAACGTCGAGCAATTGCTCAGAAATGAAAAGTGCCAGCACAGAAAGCTGTTGCTAGCCAGCACCCTTCCTTGGAAGCGCTTTTGTAGCCCTTAGAACACTGGGGCTCTGGGCTTCTCTAGCCACCTCATCTTCTGCTCATCCTCTCGCGCACTCTAAAGAGAGCTCAGGTGAGAAATTGCAAACGTCGAGCAATTGCTCAGAGATGAAAAGTGCCAGCACTGAAAGCTGTTGCTAGCCAGCACCCTTCCTTGGAAGCGCTTTCACAGGCGCAGCAACACTGGGGCTTTGCGCTTCTCTAGCCACCAAACGTCACGGTCATTCTCTTTCCGTCTCGTAGACACGAGCTGAGAAATTGCAAACGTCGAGCAATTGCTCAGAGATGAAAAGTGCCAGCACTGAAAGCTGTTGCTAGCCAGCACCCTTCCTTGGAAGCGCTTTTGTAGGCCTAAGAACACTGGGGCTCTGGGCTTCTCTAGCCACCTCATCTTCTTCTCATCCTCTCGCGCACTCTAAAGAGAGCTCAGGTGAGAAATTGCAAACGTCGAGCAATTGCTCAGAGATGAAAAGTGCCAGCACTGAAAGCTGTTGCTAGCCAGCACCCTTCCTTGGAAGCGCTTTCACAGGCGCAGCAACACTGGGGCTTTGCGCTTCTCTAGCCACCAAACGTCACGGTCATTCTCTTTCCGTCTCCTAGACACGAGCTGAGAAATTGCAAACGTCGAGCAATTGCTCAGAGATGAAAAGTGCCAGCACTGAAAGCTGTTGCTAGCCAGCACCCTTCCTTGGAAGTGCTTTTGTAGCCCTTAGAACACTGGGGCTCTGGGCTTCTTTAGCCACCTCATCTTCTGCTCATCCTCTCGCGCACTCTGAAGAGAGCTCAGGGGAGAAATTGCAAACGTCGAGCAATTGCTCAGAGATGAAAAGTGCCAGCACTGAAAGCTGTTGCTAGCCAGCACCCTTCCTTGGAAGCGCTTTCACAGGCGCAGTAACACTGGGGCTCTGCGCTTCTCAACCCACCAAACGTCACGGTCACTATCTCTCCGTCTCGTAGACACGAGCTGAGAAATTGCAAACGTCGATCAATTGCTCAGAGATGAAAAGTGCCAGCACTGGAAGCTGTTGCTAGCCAGCACCCTTCCTTGGAAGCGCTTTTGTAGGCCTAAGAACACTGGGGCTCTGGGCTTCTCTAGCCACCTCATCTTCTGCTCATCCTCTCGCGCACTCTAAAGAGAGCTCAGGTGAGAAATTGCAAACGTCGAGCAATTGCTCAGAGATGAAAAGTGCCAGCACTGAAAGCTCTTGCTAGCCAGCACCCTTCCTTGGAAGCGCTTTTGTAGGCCTAAGAACACTGGGGCTCTGGGCTTCTCTAGCCACCTCATCTTCTGCTCATCCTCTCGCGCAGTCTAAAGAGAGCTCAGGTGAGAAATTGCAAACGTCGAGCAATTGCTCAGAGATGAAAAGTGCCAGCACTGAAAGCTGTTGCTAGCCAGCACCCTTCCTTGGAAGCGCTTTCACAGGCGCAGTAACACTGGGGCTTTGCGCTTCTCTACCCACCAAACGTCACTGTCATTCTCTTTCCGTCTCGTAGACACGAGCTGAGAAATTGCAAACGTCGAGCAATTGCTCAGAGATGAAAAGTGCCAGCACTGAAAGCTGTTGCTAGCCAGCACCCTTCCTTGGAAGCGCTTTCACAGGCGCAGCAACACTGGGGCTTTGCGCTTCTCTACCCACCAAACGTCACGGTCCTTCTCTTTCCGTCTCCTAGACACGAGCTGAGAAATTGCAAACGTCGAGCAATTGCTCAGAGACGAAAAGTGCCAGCACTGAAAGCTCTTGCTAGCCAGCACCCTTCCTTGGAAGCGCTTTTGTAGGCCTAAGAACACTGGGGCTCTGGGCTTCTCTAGCCACCTCATCTTCTGCTCATCCTCTCGCGCACTCTAAAGAGAGCTCAGGTGAGAAATTGCAAACGTCGAGCAATTGCTCAGAGATGAAAAGTGCCAGCACTGAAAGCTGTTGCTAGCCAGCACCCTTCCTTGGAAGCGCTTTCACAGGCGCAGCAACACTGGGGCTTTGCGCTTCTCTAGCCACCAAACGTCACGGTCATTCTCTTTCCGTCTCGTAGACACGAGCTGAGAAATTGCAAACGTCGAGCAATTGCTCCGAGATGAAAAGTGCCAGCACTGAAAGCTGTTGCTAGCCAGCACCCTTCCTTGGAAGCGCTTTTGTAGGCCTAAGAACACTGGGGCTCTGGGCTTCTCTAGCCACCTCATCTTCTGCTCATCCTCTCGCGCACTCTGAAGAGAGCTCAGGGGAGAAATTGCAAACGTCGATCAATTGCTCAGAAATGAAAAGTGCCAGCACTGAAAGCTCTTGCTAGCCAGCACCCTTCCTTAGAAGCGCTTTTGTAGCCCTTAGAACACTGGGGCTCTGGGCTTCTCTAGCCACCTCATCTTCTGCTCATCCTCTCGCGCACTCTAAAGAGAGCTCAGGTGAGAAATTGCAAACGTCGAGCAATTGCTCAGAGATGAAAAGTGCCAGCACTGAAAGCTGTTGCTAGCCAGCACCCTTCCTTGGAAGCGCTTTCACAGGCGCAGCAACACTGGGGCTTTGCGCTTCTCTAGCCACCAAACGTCACGGTCATTCTCTTTCTGTCTCGTAGACACGAGCTGAGAAATTGCAAACGTCGATCAATTGCTCAGAGATGAAAAGTGCCAGCACTGAAAGCTGTTGCTAGCCAGCACCCTTCCTTGGAAGTGCTTTTGTAGCCCTTAGAACACTGGGGCTCTGGGCTTCTTTAGCCACCTAATCTTCTGCTCATCCTCTCGCGCACTCTGAAGAGAGCTCAGGGGAGAAATTGCAAACGTCGAGCAATTGCTCAGAGATGAAAAGTGCCAGCACTGAAAGCTGTTGCTAGCCAGCACCCTTCCTTGGAAGCGCTTTCACAGGCGCAGTAACACTGGGGCTTTGCGCTTCTCTAGCCACCAAACGTCACGGTCATTCTCTTTCCGTCTCCTAGACACGAGCTGAGAAATTGCAAACGTCGAGCAATTGCTCAGAGATGAAAAGTGCCAGCACTGAAAGCTCTTGCTAGCCAGCACCCTTCCTTGGAAGCGCTTTTGTAGGCCTAAGAACACTGGGGCTCTGGGCTTCTTTAGCCACCTCATCTTCTGCTCATCCTCTCGCGCACTCTAAAGAGAGCTCAGGGGAGAAATTGCAAACGTCGAGCAATTGCTCAGAGATGAAAAGTGCCAGCACTGAAAGCTGTTGCTAGCCAGCACCCTTCCTTGGAAGCGCTTTCACAGGCGCAGCAACACTGGGGCTTTGCGCTTCTCTAGCCACCCAAAGTCACGGTCATTCTCTTTCCGTCTCCTAGACACGAGCTGAGAAATTGCAAACGTCGAGCAATTGCTCAGAGATGAAAAGTGCCAGCACTGAAAGCTGTTGCTAGCCAGCACCCTTCCTTGGAAGCGCTTTTGTAGGCCTAAGAACACTGGGGCTCTGGGCTTCTTTAGCCACCTCATCTTCTGCTCATCCTCTCGCGCACTCTAAAGAGAGCTCAGGGGAGAAATTGCAAACGTCGAGCAATTGCTCAGAAATGAAAAGTGCCAGCACTGAAAGCTGTTGCTAGCCAGCACCCTTCCTTGGAAGCGCTTTTGTAGCCCTTAGAACACTGGGGCTCTGGGCTTCTTTAGCCACCTCATCTTCTTCTCATCCTCTCGCGCACTCTAAAGAGAGCTCAGGGGAGAAATTGCAAACGTCGAGCAATTGCTCAGAGATGAAAAGTGCCAGCACTGAAAGCTGTTGCTAGCCAGCACCCTTCCTTGGAAGCGCTTTCACAGGCGCAGCAACACTGGGGCTTTGCGCTTCTCTAGCCACCAAACGTCACGGTCATTCTCTTTCCGTCTCGTAGACACGAGCTGAGAAATTGCAAACGTCGATCAATTGCTCAGAGATGAAAAGTGCCAGCACTGAAAGCTCTTGCTAGCCAGCACCCTTCCTTGGAAGTGCTTTTGTAGCCCTTAGAACAGTGGGGCTCTGGGCTTCTTTAGCCACCTCATCTTCTGCTCATCCTCTCGCGCACTCTGAAGAGAGCTCAGGGGAGAAATTGCAAACGTCGAGCAATTGCTCAGAGATGAAAAGTGCCAGCACTGAAAGCTGTTGCTAGCCAGCACCCTTCCTTGGAAGCGCTTTCACAGGCGCTGTAACACTGGGGCTCTGCGCTTCTCAACCCACCAAACGTCACGGTCACTATCTCTCCGTCTCGTAGACACGAGCTGAGAAATTGCAAACGTCGAGCAATTGCTCAGAGATGAAAAGTGCCAGCACTGGAAGCTGTTGCTAGCCAGCACCCTTCCTTGGAAGCGCTTTTGTAGGCCTAAGAACACTGGGGCTCTGGGCTTCTCTAGCCACCTAATCTTCTGCTCATCCTCTCGTGCACTCTAAAGAGAGCTCAGGTGAGAAATTGCAAACGTCGAGCAATTGCTCAGAGATGAAAAGTGCCAGCACTGAAAGCTCTTGCTAGCCAGCACCCTTCCTTGGAAGCGCTTTTGTAGGCCTAAGAACACTGGGGCTCTGGGCTTCTCTAGCCACCTCATCTTCTGCTCATCCTCTCGCGCAGTCTAAAGAGAGCTCAGGTGAGAAATTGCAAACGTCGAGCAATTGCTCAGAGAGGAAAAGTGCCAGCACTGAAAGCTGTTGCTAGCCAGCACCCTTCCTTGGAAGCGCTTTCACAGGCGCAGTAACACTGGGGCTTTGCGCTTCTCTAGCCACCAAACGTCACTGTCATTCTCTTTCCGTCTCGTAGACACGAGCTGAGAAATTGCAAACGTCGAGCAATTGCTCAGAGATGAAAAGTGCCAGCACTGAAAGCTGTTGCTAGCCAGCACCCTTCCTTGGAAGTGCTTTCACAGGCGCAGCAACACTGGGGCTTTGCGCTTCTCTAGCCACCAAACGTCACGGTCCTTCTCTTTCCGTCTCGTAGACACGAGCTGAGAAATTGCAAACGTCGAGCAATTGCTCAGAGACGAAAAGTGCCAGCACTGAAAGCTCTTGCTAGCCAGCACCCTTCCTTGGAAGCGCTTTTGTAGGCCTAAGAACACTGGGGCTCTGGGCTTCTCTAGCCACCTCATCTTCTGCTCATCCTCTCGCGCACTCTAAAGAGAGCTCAGGTGAGAAATTGCAAACGTCGATCAATTGCTCAGAGATGAAAAGTGCCAGCACTGGAAGCTGTTGCTAGCCAGCACCCTTCCTTGGAAGCGCTTTTGTAGGCCTAAGAACACTGGGGCTCTGGGCTTCTCTAGCCACCTAATCTTCTGCTCATCCTCTCGTGCACTCTAAAGAGAGCTCAGGTGAGAAATTGCAAACGTCGAGCAATTGCTCAGAGATGAAAAGTGCCAGCACTGAAAGCTCTTGCTAGCCAGCACCCTTCCTTGGAGGCGCTTTCACAGGCGCAGCAACACTGGGGCTTTGCGCTTCTCTACCCACCAAACGTCACGGTCATTCTCTTTCCGTCTCCTAGACACGAGCTGAGAAATTGCAAACGTCGAGCAATTGCTCAGAGATGAAAAGTGCCAGCACTGAAAGCTGTTGCTAGCCAGCACCCTTCCTTGGAAGCGCTTTTGTAGGCCTCAGAACACTGGGGCTCTGGGCTTCTTTAGCCACCTCATCTTCTGCTCATCCTCTCGCGCACTCTAAAGAGAGCTCAGGGGAGAAATTGCAAACGTCGAGCAATTGCTCAGAGATGAAAAGTGCCAGCACTGAAAGCTGTTGCTAGCCAGCACCCTTCCTTGGAAGCGCTTTTGTAGCCCTTAGAACACTGGGGCTCTGGGCTTCTCTAGCCACCTCATCTTCTTCTCATCCTCTCGCGCACTCTAAAGAGAGCTCAGGTGAGAAATTGCAAACGTCGAGCAATTGCTCAGAGATGAAAAGTGCCAGCACTGAAAGCTCTTGCTAGCCAGCACCCTTCCTTGGAAGCGCTTTCACAGGCGCTGTAACACTGGGGCTCTGCGCTTCTCAACCCACCAAACGTCACGGTCACTATCTCTCCGTCTCGTAGACACGAGCTGAGAAATTGCAAACGTCGAGCAATTGCTCAGAGACGAAAAGTGCCAGCACTGAAAGCTCTTGCTAGCCAGCACCCTTCCTTGGAAGCGCTTTTGTAGGCCTAAGAACACTGGGGCTCTGGGCTTCTCTAGCCACCTCATCTTCTGTTCATCCTCTCGCGCACTCTAAAGAGAGCTCAGGTGAGAAATTGCAAACGTCGAGCAATTGCTCAGAGATGAAAAGTGCCAGCACTGAAAGCTGTTGCTAGCCAGCACCCTTCCTTGGAAGCGCTTTCACAGGCGCAGCAACACTGGGGCTTTGCGCTTCTCTACCCACCAAACGTCACGGTCCTTCTCTTTCCGTCTCCTAGACACGAGCTGAGAAATTGCAAACGTCGAGCAATTGCTCAGAGACGAAAAGTGCCAGCACTGAAAGCTCTTGCTAGCCAGCACCCTTCCTTGGAAGCGCTTTTGTAGGCCTAAGAACACTGGGGCTCTGGGCTTCTCTAGCCACCTCATCTTCTGCTCATCCTCTCGCGCACTCTAAAGAGAGCTCAGGTGAGAAATTGCAAACGTCGAGCAATTGCTCAGAGATGAAAAGTGCCAGCACTGAAAGCTGTTGCTAGCCAGCACCCTTCCTTGGAAGCGCTTTCACAGGCGCAGCAACACTGGGGCTTTGCGCTTCTCAACCCACCAAACGTCACGGTCACTATCTATCCGTCTCGTAGACACGAGCTGAGAAATTGCAAACGTCGATCAATTGCTCAGAGATGAAAAGTGCCAGCACTGGAAGCTGTTGCTAGCCAGCACCCTTCCTTGGAAGCGCTTTTGTAGCCCTTAGAACACTGGGGCTCTGGGCTTCTCTAGCCACCTCATCTTCTGCTCATCCTCTCGTGCACTCTAAAGAGAGCTCAGGTGAGAAATTGCAAACGTCGAGCAATTGCTCAGAGATGAAAAGTGCCAGCACTGAAAGCTGTTGCTAGCCAGCACCCTTCCTTGGAAGCGCTTTCGTAGCCCTTAGAACACTGGGGCTCTGGGCTTCTCTAGCCACCTCATCTTCTGCTCATCCTCTCGCGCACTCTAAAGAGAGCTCAGGTGAGAAATTGCAAACGTCGAGCAATTGCTCAGAGATGAAAAGTGCCAGCACTGAAAGCTGTTGCTAGCCAGCACCCTTCCTTGGAAGCGCTTTCACAGGCGCAGCAACACTGGGGCTTTGCGCTTCTCTAGCCACCAAACGTCACGGTCCTTCTCTTTCCGTCTCGTAGACACGAGCTGAGAAATTGCAAACGTCAAGCAATTGCTCAGAGATGAAAAGTGCCAGCACTGAAAGCTGTTGCTAGCCAGCACCCTTCCTTGGAAGCGCTTTTGTAGGCCTAAGCACACTGGGGCTCTGGGCTTCTCTAGCCACCTCATCTTCTGCTCATCCTCTCGCGCACTCTAAAGAGAGCTCAGGTGAGAAATTGCAAACGTCGAGCAATTGCTCAGAGATGAAAAGTGCCAGCACTGAAAGCTGTTGCTAGCCAGCACCCTTCCTTGGAAGCGCTTTCACAGGCGCAGCAACACTGGGGCTTTGCGCTTCTCTACCCACCAAACGTCACGGTCATTCTCTTTCCGTCTCGTAGACACGAGCTGAGAAATTGCAAACGTCGAGCAATTGCTCAGAGATGAAAAGTGCCAGCACTGAAAGCTGTTGCTAGCCAGCACCCTTCCTTGGAAGCGCTTTTGTAGCCCTTAGAACACTGGGGCTCTGGGCTTCTCTAGCCACCTCATCTTCTGCTCATCCTCTCGCGCACTCTGAAGAGAGCTCAGGGGAGAAATTGCAAACGTCGAGCAATTGCTCAGAGATGAAAAGTGCCAGCACTGAAAGCTGTTGCTAGCCAGCACCCTTCCTTGGAAGCGCTTTCACAGGCGCAGTAACACTGGGGCTCTGCGCTTCTCAACCCACCAAACGTCACGGTCACTATCTCTCCGTCTCGTAGACACGAGCTGAGAAATTGCAAACGTCGATCAATTGCTCAGAGATGAAAAGTGCCAGCACTGGAAGCTGTTGCTAGCCAGCACCCTTCCTTGGAAGCGCTTTTGTAGGCCTAAGAACACTGGGGCTCTGGGCTTCTCTAGCCACCTCATCTTCTGCTCATCCTCTCGCGCACTCTAAAGAGAGCTCAGGTGAGAAATTGCAAACGTCGAGCAATTGCTCAGAGATGAAAAGTGCCAGCACTGAAAGCTCTTGCTAGCCAGCACCCTTCCTTGGAAGCGCTTTTGTAGGCCTAAGAACACTGGGGCTCTGGGCTTCTCTAGCCACCTCATCTTCTGCTCATCCTCTCGCGCAGTCTAAAGAGAGCTCAGGTGAGAAATTGCAAACGTCGAGCAATTGCTCAGAGATGAAAAGTGCCAGCACTGAAAGCTGTTGCTAGCCAGCACCCTTCCTTGGAAGCGCTTTCACAGGCGCAGTAACACTGGGGCTTTGCGCTTCTCTACCCACCAAACGTCACTGTCATTCTCTTTCCGTCTCGTAGACACGAGCTGAGAAATTGCAAACGTCGAGCAATTGCTCAGAGATGAAAAGTGCCAGCACTGAAAGCTGTTGCTAGCCAGCACCCTTCCTTGGAAGCGCTTTCACAGGCGCAGCAACACTGGGGCTTTGCGCTTCTCTACCCACCAAACGTCACGGTCCTTCTCTTTCCGTCTCCTAGACACGAGCTGAGAAATTGCAAACGTCGAGCAATTGCTCAGAGACGAAAAGTGCCAGCACTGAAAGCTCTTGCTAGCCAGCACCCTTCCTTGGAAGCGCTTTTGTAGGCCTAAGAACACTGGGGCTCTGGGCTTCTCTAGCCACCTCATCTTCTGCTCATCCTCTCGCGCACTCTAAAGAGAGCTCAGGTGAGAAATTGCAAACGTCGAGCAATTGCTCAGAGATGAAAAGTGCCAGCACTGAAAGCTGTTGCTAGCCAGCACCCTTCCTTGGAAGCGCTTTCACAGGCGCAGCAACACTGGGGCTTTGCGCTTCTCTAGCCACCAAACGTCACGGTCATTCTCTTTCCGTCTCGTAGACACGAGCTGAGAAATTGCAAACGTCGAGCAATTGCTCCGAGATGAAAAGTGCCAGCACTGAAAGCTGTTGCTAGCCAGCACCCTTCCTTGGAAGCGCTTTTGTAGGCCTAAGAACACTGGGGCTCTGGGCTTCTCTAGCCACCTCATCTTCTGCTCATCCTCTCGCGCACTCTGAAGAGAGCTCAGGGGAGAAATTGCAAACGTCGATCAATTGCTCAGAAATGAAAAGTGCCAGCACTGAAAGCTCTTGCTAGCCAGCACCCTTCCTTAGAAGCGCTTTTGTAGCCCTTAGAACACTGGGGCTCTGGGCTTCTCTAGCCACCTCATCTTCTGCTCATCCTCTCGCGCACTCTAAAGAGAGCTCAGGTGAGAAATTGCAAACGTCGAGCAATTGCTCAGAGATGAAAAGTGCCAGCACTGAAAGCTGTTGCTAGCCAGCACCCTTCCTTGGAAGCGCTTTCACAGGCGCAGCAACACTGGGGCTTTGCGCTTCTCTAGCCACCAAACGTCACGGTCATTCTCTTTCTGTCTCGTAGACACGAGCTGAGAAATTGCAAACGTCGAGCAATTGCTCAGAGATGAAAAGTGCCAGCACTGAAAGCTGTTGCTAGCCAGCACCCTTCCTTGGAAGTGCTTTTGTAGCCCTTAGAACACTGGGGCTCTGGGCTTCTTTAGCCACCTAATCTTCTGCTCATCCTCTCGCGCACTCTGAAGAGAGCTCAGGGGAGAAATTGCAAACGTCGAGCAATTGCTCAGAGATGAAAAGTGCCAGCACTGAAAGCTGTTGCTAGCCAGCACCCTTCCTTGGAAGCGCTTTCACAGGCGCAGTAACACTGGGGCTTTGCGCTTCTCTAGCCACCAAACGTCACGGTCATTCTCTTTCCGTCTCCTAGACACGAGCTGAGAAATTGCAAACGTCGAGCAATTGCTCAGAGATGAAAAGTGCCAGCACTGAAAGCTCTTGCTAGCCAGCACCCTTCCTTGGAAGCGCTTTTGTAGGCCTAAGAACACTGGGGCTCTGGGCTTCTTTAGCCACCTCATCTTCTGCTCATCCTCTCGCGCACTCTAAAGAGAGCTCAGGGGAGAAATTGCAAACGTCGAGCAATTGCTCAGAGATGAAAAGTGCCAGCACTGAAAGCTGTTGCTAGCCAGCACCCTTCCTTGGAAGCGCTTTCACAGGCGCAGCAACACTGGGGCTTTGCGCTTCTCTAGCCACCCAAAGTCACGGTCATTCTCTTTCCGTCTCCTAGACACGAGCTGAGAAATTGCAAACGTCGAGCAATTGCTCAGAGATGAAAAGTGCCAGCACTGAAAGCTGTTGCTAGCCAGCACCCTTCCTTGGAAGCGCTTTTGTAGGCCTAAGAACACTGGGGCTCTGGGCTTCTTTAGCCACCTCATCTTCTGCTCATCCTCTCGCGCACTCTAAAGAGAGCTCAGGGGAGAAATTGCAAACGTCGAGCAATTGCTCAGAAATGAAAAGTGCCAGCACTGAAAGCTGTTGCTAGCCAGCACCCTTCCTTGGAAGCGCTTTTGTAGCCCTTAGAACACTGGGGCTCTGGGCTTCTTTAGCCACCTCATCTTCTTCTCATCCTCTCGCGCACTCTAAAGAGAGCTCAGGGGAGAAATTGCAAACGTCGAGCAATTGCTCAGAGATGAAAAGTGCCAGCACTGAAAGCTGTTGCTAGCCAGCACCCTTCCTTGGAAGCGCTTTCACAGGCGCAGCAACACTGGGGCTTTGCGCTTCTCTAGCCACCAAACGTCACGGTCATTCTCTTTCCGTCTCGTAGACACGAGCTGAGAAATTGCAAACGTCGATCAATTGCTCAGAGATGAAAAGTGCCAGCACTGAAAGCTCTTGCTAGCCAGCACCCTTCCTTGGAAGTGCTTTTGTAGCCCTTAGAACAGTGGGGCTCTGGGCTTCTTTAGCCACCTCATCTTCTGCTCATCCTCTCGCGCACTCTGAAGAGAGCTCAGGGGAGAAATTGCAAACGTCGAGCAATTGCTCAGAGATGAAAAGTGCCAGCACTGAAAGCTGTTGCTAGCCAGCACCCTTCCTTGGAAGCGCTTTCACAGGCGCTGTAACACTGGGGCTCTGCGCTTCTCAACCCACCAAACGTCACGGTCACTATCTCTCCGTCTCGTAGACACGAGCTGAGAAATTGCAAACGTCGAGCAATTGCTCAGAGATGAAAAGTGCCAGCACTGGAAGCTGTTGCTAGCCAGCACCCTTCCTTGGAAGCGCTTTTGTAGGCCTAAGAACACTGGGGCTCTGGGCTTCTCTAGCCACCTAATCTTCTGCTCATCCTCTCGTGCACTCTAAAGAGAGCTCAGGTGAGAAATTGCAAACGTCGAGCAATTGCTCAGAGATGAAAAGTGCCAGCACTGAAAGCTCTTGCTAGCCAGCACCCTTCCTTGGAAGCGCTTTTGTAGGCCTAAGAACACTGGGGCTCTGGGCTTCTCTAGCCACCTCATCTTCTGCTCATCCTCTCGCGCAGTCTAAAGAGAGCTCAGGTGAGAAATTGCAAACGTCGAGCAATTGCTCAGAGAGGAAAAGTGCCAGCACTGAAAGCTGTTGCTAGCCAGCACCCTTCCTTGGAAGCGCTTTCACAGGCGCAGTAACACTGGGGCTTTGCGCTTCTCTAGCCACCAAACGTCACTGTCATTCTCTTTCCGTCTCGTAGACACGAGCTGAGAAATTGCAAACGTCGAGTAATTGCTCAGAGATGAAAAGTGCCAGCACTGAAAGCTGTTGCTAGCCAGCACCCTTCCTTGGAAGTGCTTTCACAGGCGCAGCAACACTGGGGCTTTGCGCTTCTCTAGCCACCAAACGTCACGGTCCTTCTCTTTCCGTCTCGTAGACACGAGCTGAGAAATTGCAAACGTCGAGCAATTGCTCAGAGACGAAAAGTGCCAGCACTGAAAGCTCTTGCTAGCCAGCACCCTTCCTTGGAAGCGCTTTTGTAGGCCTAAGAACACTGGGGCTCTGGGCTTCTCTAGCCACCTCATCTTCTGCTCATCCTCTCGCGCACTCTAAAGAGAGCTCAGGTGAGAAATTGCAAACGTCGATCAATTGCTCAGAGATGAAAAGTGCCAGCACTGGAAGCTGTTGCTAGCCAGCACCCTTCCTTGGAAGCGCTTTTGTAGGCCTAAGAACACTGGGGCTCTGGGCTTCTCTAGCCACCTAATCTTCTGCTCATCCTCTCGTGCACTCTAAAGAGAGCTCAGGTGAGAAATTGCAAACGTCGAGCAATTGCTCAGAGATGAAAAGTGCCAGCACTGAAAGCTCTTGCTAGCCAGCACCCTTCCTTGGAGGCGCTTTCACAGGCGCAGCAACACTGGGGCTTTGCGCTTCTCTACCCACCAAACGTCACGGTCATTCTCTTTCCGTCTCCTAGACACGAGCTGAGAAATTGCAAACGTCGAGCAATTGCTCAGAGATGAAAAGTGCCAGCACTGAAAGCTGTTGCTAGCCAGCACCCTTCCTTGGAAGCGCTTTTGTAGGCCTCAGAACACTGGGGCTCTGGGCTTCTTTAGCCACCTCATCTTCTGCTCATCCTCTCGCGCACTCTAAAGAGAGCTCAGGGGAGAAATTGCAAACGTCGAGCAATTGCTCAGAAATGAAAAGTGCCAGCACTGAAAGCTGTTGCTAGCCAGCACCCTTCCTTGGAAGCGCTTTTGTAGCCCTTAGAACACTGGGGCTCTGGGCTTCTCTAGCCACCTCATCTTCTTCTCATCCTCTCGCGCACTCTAAAGAGAGCTCAGGTGAGAAATTGCAAACGTCGAGCAATTGCTCAGAGATGAAAAGTGCCAGCACTGAAAGCTCTTGCTAGCCAGCACCCTTCCTTGGAAGCGCTTTCACAGGCGCTGTAACACTGGGGCTCTGCGCTTCTCAACCCACCAAACGTCACGGTCACTATCTCTCCGTCTCGTAGACACGAGCTGAGAAATTGCAAACGTCGAGCAATTGCTCAGAGACGAAAAGTGCCAGCACTGAAAGCTCTTGCTAGCCAGCACCCTTCCTTGGAAGCGCTTTTGTAGGCCTAAGAACACTGGGGCTCTGGGCTTCTCTAGCCACCTCATCTTCTGTTCATCCTCTCGCGCACTCTAAAGAGAGCTCAGGTGAGAAATTGCAAACGTCGAGCAATTGCTCAGAGATGAAAAGTGCCAGCACTGAAAGCTGTTGCTAGCCAGCACCCTTCCTTGGAAGCGCTTTCACAGGCGCAGCAACACTGGGGCTTTGCGCTTCTCTACCCACCAAACGTCACGGTCCTTCTCTTTCCGTCTCCTAGACACGAGCTGAGAAATTGCAAACGTCGAGCAATTGCTCAGAGACGAAAAGTGCCAGCACTGAAAGCTCTTGCTAGCCAGCACCCTTCCTTGGAAGCGCTTTTGTAGGCCTAAGAACACTGGGGCTCTGGGCTTCTCTAGCCACCTCATCTTCTGCTCATCCTCTCGCGCACTCTAAAGAGAGCTCAGGTGAGAAATTGCAAACGTCGAGCAATTGCTCAGAGATGAAAAGTGCCAGCACTGAAAGCTGTTGCTAGCCAGCACCCTTCCTTGGAAGCGCTTTCACAGGCGCAGCAACACTGGGGCTTTGCGCTTCTCAACCCACCAAACGTCACGGTCACTATCTATCCGTCTCGTAGACACGAGCTGAGAAATTGCAAACGTCGATCAATTGCTCAGAGATGAAAAGTGCCAGCACTGGAAGCTGTTGCTAGCCAGCACCCTTCCTTGGAAGCGCTTTTGTAGCCCTTAGAACACTGGGGCTCTGGGCTTCTCTAGCCACCTCATCTTCTGCTCATCCTCTCGTGCACTCTAAAGAGAGCTCAGGTGAGAAATTGCAAACGTCGAGCAATTGCTCAGAGATGAAAAGTGCCAGCACTGAAAGCTGTTGCTAGCCAGCACCCTTCCTTGGAAGCGCTTTCGTAGCCCTTAGAACACTGGGGCTCTGGGCTTCTCTAGCCACCTCATCTTCTGCTCATCCTCTCGCGCACTCTAAAGAGAGCTCAGGTGAGAAATTGCAAACGTCGAGCAATTGCTCAGAGATGAAAAGTGCCAGCACTGAAAGCTGTTGCTAGCCAGCACCCTTCCTTGGAAGCGCTTTCACAGGCGCAGCAACACTGGGGCTTTGCGCTTCTCTAGCCACCAAACGTCACGGTCCTTCTCTTTCCGTCTCGTAGACACGAGCTGAGAAATTGCAAACGTCAAGCAATTGCTCAGAGATGAAAAGTGCCAGCACTGAAAGCTGTTGCTAGCCAGCACCCTTCCTTGGAAGCGCTTTTGTAGGCCTAAGCACACTGGGGCTCTGGGCTTCTCTAGCCACCTCATCTTCTGCTCATCCTCTCGCGCACTCTAAAGAGAGCTCAGGTGAGAAATTGCAAACGTCGAGCAATTGCTCAGAGATGAAAAGTGCCAGCACTGAAAGCTGTTGCTAGCCAGCACCCTTCCTTGGAAGCGCTTTCACAGGCGCAGCAACACTGGGGCTTTGCGCTTCTCTACCCACCAAACGTCACGGTCATTCTCTTTCCGTCTCGTAGACACGAGCTGAGAAATTGCAAACGTCGAGCAATTGCTCAGAGATGAAAAGTGCCAGCACTGAAAGCTGTTGCTAGCCAGCACCCTTCCTTGGAAGCGCTTTTGTAGCCCTTAGAACACTGGGGCTCTGGGCTTCTCTAGCCACCTCATCTTCTGCTCATCCTCTCGCGCACTCTGAAGAGAGCTCAGGGGAGAAATTGCAAACGTCGATCAATTGCTCAGAAATGAAAAGTGCCAGCACTGAAAGCTGTTGCTAGCCAGCACCCTTCCTTGGAAGCGCTTTCGTAGCCCTTAGAACACTGGGGCTCTGGGCTTCTCTAGCCACCTCATCTTCTTCTCATCCTCTCGCGCACTCTAAAGAGAGCTCAGGTGAGAAATTGCAAACGTCGAGCAATTGCTCAGAGATGAAAAGTGCCAGCACTGAAAGCTGTTGCTAGCCAGCACCCTTCCTTGGAAGCGCTTTCACAGGCGCAGCAACACTGGGGCTTTGCGCTTCTCTAGCCACCAAACGTCACGGTCCTTCTCTTTCCGTCTCGTAGACACGAGCTGAGAAATTGCAAACGTCAAGCAATTGCTCAGAGATGAAAAGTGCCAGCACTGAAAGCTGTTGCTAGCCAGCACCCTTCCTTGGAAGCGCTTTTGTAGGCCTAAGCACACTGGGGCTCTGGGCTTCTCTAGCCACCTCATCTTCTGCTCATCCTCTCGCGCACTCTAAAGAGAGCTCAGGTGAGAAATTGCAAACGTCGAGCAATTGCTCAGAGATGAAAAGTGCCAGCACTGAAAGCTGTTGCTAGCCAGCACCCTTCCTTGGAAGCGCTTTTGTAGGCCTAAGAACACTGGGGCTCTGGGCTTCTTTAGCCACCTCATCTTCTGCTCATCCTCTCGCGCACTCTGAAGAGAGCTCAGGTGAGAAATTGCAAACGTCGAGCAATTGCTCAGAGATGAAAAGTGCCAGCACTGAAAGCTGTTGCTAGCCAGCACCCTTCCTTGGAAGCGCTTTCACAGGCGCAGTAACACTGGGGCTTTGCGCTTCTCTACCCACCAAACGTCACGGTCCTTCTCTTTCCGTCTCGTAGACACGAGCTGAGAAATTGCAAACGTCGAGCAATTGCTCAGAGATGAAAAGTGCCAGCACTGAAAGCTGTTGCTAGCCAGCACCCTTCCTTGGAAGCGCTTTTGTAGGCCTAAGAACACTGGGGCTCTGGGCTTCTCTAGCCACCTCATCTTCTGCTCATCCTCTCGCGCACTCTAAAGAGAATTCAGATGAGAAATTGCAAACGTCGAGCAATTGCTCAGAGATGAAAAGTGCCAGCACTGAAAGCTGTTGCTAGCCAGCACCCTTCCCTGGAAGCGCTTTCACAGGCGCAGTAACACTGGGGCTTTGCGCTTCTCTACCCACCAAACGTCACGGTCCTTCTCTTTCCGTCTCGTAGACACGAGCTGAGAAATTGCAAACGTCGAGCAATTGCTCAGAGATGAAAAGTGCCAGCACTGAAAGCTGTTGCTAGCCAGCACCCTTCCTTGGAAGCGCTTTCACAGGCGCAGTAACACTGGGGCTTTGCGCTTCTCTAGCCACCAAACGTCACGGTCCTTCTCTTTCCGTCTCGTAGACACGAGCTGAGAAATTGCAAACGTCGATCAATTGCTCAGAGATGAAAAGTGCCAGCACTGAAAGCTGTTGCTAGCCAGCCCCCTTCCTTGGAAGCGCTTTTGTAGGCCTAAGAACTCTGGGGCTTTGCGCTTCTCTAGCCACCTAATCTTCTGCTCATCCTCTCGCGCACTCTGAAGAGAGCTCAGGTGAGAAATTGCAAACGTCGAGCAATTGCTCAGAGATGAAAAGTGCCAGCACTGAAAGCTGTTGCTAGCCAGCACCCTTCCTTGGAAGCGCTTTCACAGGCGCAGTAACACTGGGGCTTTGCGCTTCTCTAGCCACCAAACGTCACGGTCCTTCTCTTTCCGTCTCGTAGACACGAGCTGAGAAATTGCAAACGTCGAGCAATTGCTCAGAGATGAAAAGTGCCAGCACTGAAAGCTGTTGCTAGCCAGCACCCTTCCTTGGAAGCGCTTTTGTAGGCCTAAGAACACTGGGGCTCTGGGCTTCTTTAGCCACCTCATCTTCTGCTCATCCTCTCGCGCACTCTAAAGAGAGCTCAGGGGAGAAATTGCAAACGTCGAGCAATTGCTCAGAAATGAAAAGTGCCAGCACTGAAAGCTCTTGCTAGCCAGCACCCTTCCTTGGAAGCGCTTTTGTAGCCCTTAGAACACTGGGGCTCTGGGCTTCTCTAGCCACCTCATCTTCTTCTCATCCTCTCGCGCACTCTAAAGAGAGCTCAGGTGAGAAATTGCAAACGTCCAGCAATTGCTCAGAGATGAAAAGTGCCAGCACTGAAAGCTGTTGCTAGCCAGCACCCTTCCTTGGAAGCGCTTTCACAGGCGCAGTAACACTGGGGCTTTGCGCTTCTCTAGCCACCAAACGTCACGGTCCTTCTCTTTCCGTCTCGTAGACACGAGCTGAGAAATTGCAAACGTCGAGCAATTGCTCCGAGATGAAAAGTGCCAGCACTGAAAGCTGTTGCTAGCCAGCACCCTTCCTTGGAAGCGCTTTTGTAGGCCTAAGAACACTGGGGCTCTGGGCTTCTCTAGCCACCTCATCTTCTGCTCATCCTCTCGCGCACTCTGAAGAGAGCTCAGGGGAGAAATTGCAAACGTCGATCAATTGCTCAGAAATGAAAAGTGCCAGCACTGAAAGCTGTTGCTAGCCAGCACCCTTCCTTGGAAGCGCTTTCGTAGCCCTTAGAACACTGGGGCTCTGGGCTTCTCTAGCCACCTCATCTTCTTCTCATCCTCTCGCGCACTCTAAAGAGAGCTCAGGTGAGAAATTGCAAACGTCGAGCAATTGCTCAGAGATGAAAAGTGCCAGCACTGAAAGCTGTTGCTAGCCAGCACCCTTCCTTGGAAGCGCTTTCACAGGCGCAGCAACACTGGGGCTTTGCGCTTCTCTAGCCACCAAACGTCACGGTCATTCTCTTTCCGTCTCGTAGACACGAGCTGAGAAATTGCAAACGTCGAGCAATTGCTCAGAGATGAAAAGTGCCAGCACTGAAAGCTGTTGCTAGCCAGCACCCTTCCTTGGAAGTGCTTTTGTAGCCCTTAGAACACTGGGGCTCTGGGCTTCTTTAGCCACCTCATCTTCTGCTCATCCTCTCGCGCACTCTGAAGAGAGCTCAGGGGAGAAATTGCAAACGTCGAGCAATTGCTCAGAGATGAAAAGTGCCAGCACTGAAAGCTGTTGCTAGCCAGCACCCTTCCTTGGAAGCGCTTTCACAGGCGCTGTAACACCGGGGCTCTGCGCTTCTCAACCCACCAAACGTCACGGTCACTATCTATCCGTCTCGTAGACACGAGCTGAGAAATTGCAAACGTCGATCAATTGCTCAGAGATGAAAAGTGCCAGCACTGGAAGCTGTTGCTAGCCAGCACCCTTCCTTGGAAGCGCTTTTGTAGGCCTAAGAACACTGGGGCTCTGGGCTTCTCTAGCCACCTAATCTTCTGCTCATCCTCTCGTGCACTCTAAAGAGAGCTCAGGTGAGAAATTGCAAACGTCGAGCAATTGCTCAGAGATGAAAAGTGCCAGCACTGAAAGCTGTTGCTAGCCAGCACCCTTCCTTGGAAGTGCTTTTGTAGGCCTAAGAACACTGGGGCTCTGGGCTTCTCTAGCCACCTCATCTTCTGCTCATCCTCTCGCGCACTCTAAAGAGAGCTCAGGTGAGAAATTGCAAACGTCGAGCAATTGCTCAGAGATGAAAAGTGCCAGCACTGAAAGCTGTTGCTAGCCAGCACCCTTCCTTGGAAGCGCTTTCACAGGCGCAGCAACACTGGGGCTTTGCGCTTCTCTAGCCACCAAACGTCACGGTCCTTCTCTTTCCGTCTCGTAGACACGAGCTGAGAAATTGCAAACGTCAAGCAATTGCTCAGAGATGAAAAGTGCCAGCACTGAAAGCTGTTGCTAGCCAGCACCCTTCCTTGGAAGCGCTTTTGTAGGCCTAAGCACACTGGGGCTCTGGGCTTCTCTAGCCACCTCATCTTCTGCTCATCCTCTCGCGCACTCTAAAGAGAGCTCAGGTGAGAAATTGCAAACGTCGAGCAATTGCTCAGAGATGAAAAGTGCCAGCACTGAAAGCTGTTGCTAGCCAGCACCCTTCCTTGGAAGCGCTTTTGTAGGCCTAAGAACACTGGGGCTCTGGGCTTCTTTAGCCACCTCATCTTCTGCTCATCCTCTCGCGCACTCTGAAGAGAGCTCAGGTGAGAAATTGCAAACGTCGAGCAATTGCTCAGAGATGAAAAGTGCCAGCACTGAAAGCTGTTGTTAGCCAGCACCCTTCCTTGGAAGCGCTTTCACAGGCGCAGTAACACTGGGGCTTTGCGCTTCTCTAGCCACCAAACGTCACGGTCCTTCTCTTTCCGTCTCGTAGACACGAGCTGAGAAATTGCAAACGTCGAGCAATTGCTCAGAGATGAAAAGTGCCAGCACTGAAAGCTGTTGCTAGCCAGCACCCTTCCTTGGAAGCGCTTTTGTAGGCCTAAGAACACTGGGGCTCTGGGCTTCTCTAGCCACCTCATCTTCTGCTCATCCTCTCGCGCACTCTAAAGAGAGCTCAGGTGAGAAATTGCAAACGTCGAGCAATTGCTCAGAGATGAAAAGTGCCAGCACTGAAAGCTGTTGCTAGCCAGCACCCTTCCCTGGAAGCGCTTTCACAGGCGCAGTAACACTGGGGCTTTGCGCTTCTCTAGCCACCAAACGTCACGGTCCTTCTCTTTCCGTCTCGTAGACACGAGCTGAGAAATTGCAAACGTCGAGCAATTGCTCAGAGATGAAAAGTGCCAGCACTGAAAGCTGTTGCTAGCCAGCACCCTTCCTTGGAAGCGCTTTCACAGGCGCAGTAACACTGGGGCTTTGCGCTTCTCTAGCCACCAAACGTCACGGTCCTTCTCTTTCCGTCTCGTAGACACGAGCTGAGAAATTGCAAACGTCGATCAATTGCTCAGAGATGAAAAGTGCCAGCACTGAAAGCTGTTGCTAGCCAGCCCCCTTCCTTGGAAGCGCTTTTGTAGGCCTAAGAACTCTGGGGCTTTGCGCTTCTCTAGCCACCTAATCTTCTGCTCATCCTCTCGCGCACTCTAAAGAGAGCTCAGGTGAGAAATTGCAAACGTCGAGCAATTGCTCAGAGATGAAAAGTGCCAGCACTGAAAGCTGTTGCTAGCCAGCACCCTTCCTTGGAAGCGCTTTCACAGGCGCAGTAACACTGGGGCTTTGCGCTTCTCTAGCCACCAAACGTCACGGTCCTTCTCTTTCCGTCTCGTAGACACGAGCTGAGAAATTGCAAACGTCGAGCAATTGCTCAGAGATGAAAAGTGCCAGCACTGAAAGCTGTTGCTAGCCAGCACCCTTCCTTGGAAGCGCTTTTGTAGGCCTAAGAACACTGGGGCTCTGGGCTTCTTTAGCCACCTCATCTTCTGCTCATCCTCTCGCGCACTCTAAAGAGAGCTCAGGGGAGAAATTGCAAACGTCGAGCAATTGCTCAGAAATGAAAAGTGCCAGCACTGAAAGCTGTTGCTAGCCAGCACCCTTCCTTGGAAGCGCTTTTGTAGCCCTTAGAACACTGGGGCTCTGGGCTTCTCTAGCCACCTCATCTTCTTCTCATCCTCTCGCGCACTCTAAAGAGAGCTCAGGTGAGAAATTGCAAACGTCCAGCAATTGCTCAGAGATGAAAAGTGCCAGCACTGAAAGCTGTTGCTAGCCAGCACCCTTCCTTGGAAGCGCTTTCACAGGCGCAGTAACACTGGGGCTTTGCGCTTCTCTAGCCACCAAACGTCACGGTCCTTCTCTTTCCGTCTCGTAGACACGAGCTGAGAAATTGCAAACGTCGAGCAATTGCTCAGAGATGAAAAGTGCCAGCACTGAAAGTTGTTGCTAGCCAGCACCCTTCCTTGGAAGCGCTTTTGTAGGCCTAAGAACACTGGGGCTCTGGGCTTCTTTAGCCACCTAATCTTCTGCTCTTCCTCTCGCGCACTCTAAAGAGAGCTCAGGGGAGAAATTGCAAACGTCGAGCAATTGCTCAGAAATGAAAAGTGCCAGCACTGAAAGCTGTTGCTAGCCAGCACCCTTCCTTGGAAGCGCTTTTGTAGCCCTTAGAACACTGGGGCTCTGGGCTTCTCTAGCCACCTCATCTTCTTCTCATCCTCTCGCGCACTCTAAAGAGAGCTCAGGTGAGAAATTGCAAACGTCCAGCAATTGCTCAGAGATGAAAAGTGCCAGCACTGAAAGCTGTTGCTAGCCAGCACCCTTCCTTGGAAGCGCTTTCACAGGCGCAGTAACACTGGGGCTTTGCGCTTCTCTAGCCACCAAACGTCACGGTCCTTCTCTTTCCGTCTCGTAGACACGAGCTGAGAAATTGCAAACGTCGAGCAATTGCTCAGAGATGAAAAGTGCCAGCACTGAAAGCTGTTGCTAGCCAGCACCCTTCCTTGGAAGCGCTTTCACAGGCGCAGTAACACTGGGGCTTTGCGCTTCTCTAGCCACCAAACGTCACGGTCCTTCTCTTTCCGTCTCGTAGACACGAGCTGAGAAATTGCAAACGTCGAACAATTGCTCAGAGATGAAAAGTGCCAGCACTGAAAGCTGTTGCTAGCCAGCACCCTTCCTTGGAAGCGCTTTTGTAGGCCTAAGAACACTGGGGCTCTGGGCTTCTCTAGCCACCTCATCTTCTGCTCATCCTCTCGCGCACTCTGAAGAGAGCTCAGGTGAGAAATTGCAAACGTCGAGCAATTGCTCAGAGATGAAAAGTGCCAGCACTGAAAGCTGTTGCTAGCCAGCACCCTTCCTTGGAAGCGCTTTCACAGGCGCAGTAACACTGGGGCTTTGCGCTTCTCTAGCCACCAAACGTCACGGTCCTTCTCTTTCCGTCTCGTAGACACGAGCTGAGAAATTGCAAACGTCGAGCAATTGCTCAGAGATGAAAAGTGCCAGCACTGAAAGCTGTTGCTAGCCAGCACCCTTCCTTGGAAGCGCTTTTGTAGGCCTAAGAACACTGGGGCTCTGGGCTTCTTTAGCCACCTCATCTTCTGCTCATCCTCTCGCGCACTCTAAAGAGAGCTCAGGGGAGAAATTGCAAACGTCGAGCAATTGCTCAGAAATGAAAAGTGCCAGCACTGAAAGCTGTTGCTAGCCAGCACCCTTCCTTGGAAGCGCTTTTGTAGCCCTTAGAACACTGGGGCTCTGGGCTTCTCTAGCCACCTCATCTTCTGCTCATCCTCTCGCGCACTCTAAAGAGAGCTCAGGTGAGAAATTGCAAACGTCGAGCAATTGCTCAGAGATGAAAAGTGCCAGCACTGAAAGCTGTTGCTTGCCAGCACCCTTCCTTGGAAGTGCTTTTGTAGCCCTTAGAACACTGGGGCTCTGGGCTTCTTTAGCCACCTCATCTTCTGCTCATCCTCTCGCGCACTCTGAAGAGAGCTCAGGGGAGAAATTGCAAACGTCGAGCAATTGCTCAGAGATGAAAAGTGCCAGCACTGAAAGCTGTTGCTAGCCAGCACCCTTCCTTGGAAGCGCTTTCACAGGCGCTGTAACACTGGGGCTCTGCGCTTCTCAACCCACCAAACGTCACGGTCACTATCTCTCCATCTCGTAGACACGAGCTGAGAAATTGCAAACGTCGATCAATTGCTCAGAGATGAAAAGTGCCAGCACTGAAAGCTGTTGCTAGCCAGCACCCTTCCTTGGAAGCGCTTTTGTAGGCCTAAGAACACTGGGGCTCTGGGCTTCTCTAGCCACCTAATCTTCTGCTCATCCTCTCGTGCACTCTAAAGAGAGCTCAGGTGAGAAATTGCAAACGTCGAGCAATTGCTCAGAGATGAAAAGTGCCAGCACTGAAAGCTGTTGCTAGCCAGCACCCTTCCTTGGAAGCGCTTTTGTAGGCCTAAGAACACTGGGGCTCTGGGCTTCTCTAGCCACCTCATCTTCTGTTCATCCTCTCGCGCACTCTAAAGAGAGCTCAGGTGAGAAATTGCAAACGTCGAGCAATTGCTCAGAGATGAAAAGTGCCAGCACTGAAAGCTGTTGCTAGCCAGCACCCTTCCTTGGAAGCGCTTTCACAGGCGCAGTCACACTGGGGCTTTGCGCTTCTCTAGCCACCAAACGTCACTGTCATTCTCTTTCCGTCTCCTAGACACGAGCTGAGAAATTGCAAACGTCAAGCAATTGCTCAGAGATGAAAAGTGCCAGCACTGAAAGCTGTTGCTAGCCAGCACCCTTCCTTGGAAGCGCTTTTGTAGGCCTAAGAACACTGGGGCTCTGGGCTTCTCTAGCCACCTAATCTTCTGCTCATCCTCTCGTGCACTCTAAAGAGAGCTCAGGTGAGAAATTGCAAACGTCGAGCAATTGCTCAGAGATGAAAAGTGCCAGCACTGAAAGCTGTTGCTAGCCAGCACCCTTCCTTGGAAGCGCTTTTGTAGGCCTAAGAACACTGGGGCTCTGGGCTTCTCTAGCCACCTCATCTTCTGTTCATCCTCTCGCGCACTCTAAAGAGAGCTCAGGTGAGAAATTGCAAACGTCGAGCAATTGCTCAGAGATGAAAAGTGCCAGCACTGAAAGCTGTTGCTAGCCAGCACCCTTCCTTGGAAGCGCTTTCACAGGCGCAGTCACACTGGGGCTTTGCGCTTCTCTAGCCACCAAACGTCACTGTCATTCTCTTTCCGTCTCCTAGACACGAGCTGAGAAATTGCAAACGTCAAGCAATTGCTCAGAGATGAAAAGTGCCAGCACTGAAAGCTCTTGCTAGCCAGCACCCTTCCTTGGAAGCGCTTTTGTAGGCCTAAGAAGACTGGGGCTCTGGGCTTCTCTAGCCACCTCATCTTCTGCTCATCCTCTCGCGCACTCTAAAGAGAGCTCAGGTGAGAAATTGCAAACGTCGAGCAATTGCTCAGAGATGAAAAGTGCCAGCACTGAAAGCTCTTGCTAGCCAGCACCCTTCCTTGGAAGCGCTTTTGTAGGCCTAAGAACACTGGGGCTCTGGGCTTCTTTAGCCACCTCATCTTCTGCTCATCCTCTCGCGCACTCTAAAGAGAATTCAGATGAGAAATTGCAAACGTCGAGCAATTGCTCAGAGATGAAAAGTGCCAGCACTGAAAGCTGTTGCTAGCCAGCACCCTTCCTTGGAAGCGCTTTCACAGGCGCAGTCACACTGGGGCTTTGCGCTTCTCTAGCCACCAAACGTCACTGTCATTCTCTTTCCGTCTCGTAGACACGAGCTGAGAAATTGCAAACGTCAAGCAATTGCTCAGAGATGAAAAGTGCCAGCACTGAAAGCTGTTGCTAGCCAGCACCCTTCCTTGGAAGCGCTTTTGTAGGCCTAAGCACACTGGGGCTCTGGGCTTCTCTAGCCACCTCATCTTCTGCTCATCCTCTCGCGCACTCTAAAGAGAGCTCAGGTGAGAAATTGCAAACGTCGAGCAATTGCTCAGAGATGAAAAGTGCCAGCACTGAAAGCTCTTGCTAGCCAGCACCCTTCCTTGGAAGCGCTTTTGTAGGCCTAAGAACACTGGGGCTCTGGGCTTCTTTAGCCACCTCATCTTCTGCTCATCCTCTCGCGCACTCTAAAGAGAGCTCAGGTGAGAAATTGCAAACGTCGAGCAATTGCTCAGAGATGAAAAGTGCCAGCACTGAAAGCTGTTGTTAGCCAGCACCCTTCCTTGGAAGCGCTTTCACAGGCGCAGTAACACTGGGGCTTTGCGCTTCTCTAGCCACCAAACGTCACGGTCCTTCTCTTTCCGTCTCGTAGACACGAGCTGAGAAATTGCAAACGTCGAGCAATTGCTCAGAGATGAAAAGTGCCAGCACTGAAAGCTGTTGCTAGCCAGCACCCTTCCTTGGAAGCGCTTTTGTAGGCCTAAGAACACTGGGGCTCTGGGCTTCTCTAGCCACCTCATCTTCTGCTCATCCTCTCGCGCACTCTAAAGAGAATTCAGATGAGAAATTGCAAACGTCGAGCAATTGCTCAGAGATGAAAAGTGCCAGCACTGAAAGCTCTTGCTAGCCAGCACCCTTCCTTGGAAGCGCTTTCACAGGTGCAGCAACACTGGGGCTTTGCGCTTCTCTAGCCACCAAACGTCACGGTCCTTCTCTTTCCGTCTCGTAGACACGAGCTGAGAAATTGCAAACGTCGAGCAATTGCTCAGAGATGAAAAGTGCCAGCACTGAAAGCTGTTGCTAGCCAGCACCCTTCCTTGGAAGCGCTTTCACAGGCGCAGTAACACTGGGGCTTTGCGCTTCTCTAGCCACCAAACGTCACGGTCCTTCTCTTTCCGTCTCGTAGACACGAGCTGAGAAATTGCAAACGTCGATCAATTGCTCAGAGATGAAAAGTGCCAGCACTGAAAGCTGTTGCTAGCCAGCCCCCTTTCTTGGAAGCGCTTTTGTAGGCCTAAGAACACTGGGGCTTTGCGCTTCTCTAGCCACCTCATCTTCTGCTCATCCTCTCGCGCACTCTGAAGAGAGCTCAGGTGAGAAATTGCAAACGTCGAGCAATTGCTCAGAGATGAATAGTGCCAGCACTGAAAGCTGTTGCTAGCCAGCACCCTTCCTTGGAAGCGCTTTCACAGGCGCAGTAACACTGGGGCTTTGCGCTTCTCTAGCCACCAAACGTCACGGTCATTCTCTTTCCGTCTCCTAGACACGAGCTGAGAAATTGCAAACGTCGAGCAATTGCTCAGAGATGAAAAGTGCCAGCACTGAAAGCTGTTGCTAGCCAGCACCCTTCCTTGGAAGCGCTTTTGTAGGCCTAAGAACACTGGGGCTCTGGGCTTCTCTAGCCACCTCATCTTCTGCTCATCCTGTCGCGCACTCTAAAGAGAGCTCAGGTGAGAAATTGCAAACGTCGAGCAATTGCTCAGAGATGAAAAGTGCCAGCACTGAAAGCTGTTGCTAGCCAGCACCCTTCCTTGGAAGCGCTTTCACAGGCGCTGTAACACTGGGGCTCTGCGCTTCTCTACCCACCAAACGTCACGGTCACTATCTCTCCGTCTCGTAGACACGAGCTGAGAAATTGCAAACGTCGATCAATTTCTCAGAGATGAAAAGTGCCAGCACTGGAAGCTGTTGCTAGCCAGCACCCTTCCTTGGAAGCGCTTTTGTAGGCCTAAGAACACTGGGGCTCTGGGCTTCTCTAGCCACCTAATCTTCTGCTCATCCTCTCGTGCACTCTAAAGAGAGCTCAGGTGAGAAATTGCAAACGTCGAGCAATTGCTCAGAGATGAAAAGTGCCAGCACTGAAAGCTGTTGCTAGCCAGCACCCTTCCTTGGAAGCGCTTTTGTAGGCCTAAGAACACTGGGGCTCTGGGCTTCTCTAGCCACCTCATCTTCTGCTCATCCTGTCGCGCAGTCTAAAGAGAGCTCAGGTGAGAAATTGCAAACGTCGAGCAATTGCTCAGAGATGAAAAGTGCCAGCACTGAAAGCTGTTGCTAGCCAGCACCCTTCCTTGGAAGCGCTTTCACAGGCGCAGTCACACTGGGGCTTTGCGCTTCTCTAGCCACCAAAAGTCACGGTCATTCTCTTTCCGTCTCGTAGACACGAGCTGAGAAATTGCAAACGTCGAGCAATTGCTCAGAGACGAAAAGTGCCAGCACTGAAAGCTCTTGCTAGCCAGCACCCTTCCTTGGAAGCGCTTTTGTAGGCCTAAGAACACTGGGGCTCTGGGCTTCTCTAGCCACCTCATCTTCTGCTCATCCTCTCGCGCACTCTAAAGAGAGCTCAGGTGAGAAATTGCAAACGTCGAGCAATTGCTCAGAGATGAAAAGTGCCAGCACTGAAAGCTGTTGCTAGCCAGCACCCTTCCTTGGAAGCGCTTTCACAGGCGCAGCAACACTGGGGCTTTGCGCTTCTCTAGCCACCAAACGTCACGGTCCTTCTCTTTCCGTCTCGTAGACACGAGCTGAGAAATTGCAAACGTCGAGCAATTGCTCAGAGATGAAAAGTGCCAGCACTGAAAGTTGTTGCTAGCCAGCACCCTTCCTTGGAAGCGCTTTTGTAGGGCTAAGAACACTGGGGCTCTGGGCTTCTTTAGCCACCTAATCTTCTGCTCTTCCTCTCGCGCACTCTAAAGAGAGCTCAGGGGAGAAATTGCAAACGTCGAGCAATTGCTCAGAAATGAAAAGTGCCAGCACTGAAAGCTGTTGCTAGCCAGCACCCTTCCTTGGAAGCGCTTTTGTAGCCCTTAGAACACTGGGGCTCTGGGCTTCTCTAGCCACCTCATCTTCTTCTCATCCTCTCGCGCACTCTAAAGAGAGCTCAGGTGAGAAATTGCAAACGTCCAGCAATTGCTCAGAGATGAAAAGTGCCAGCACTGAAAGCTGTTGCTAGCCAGCACCCTTCCTTGGAAGCGCTTTCACAGGCGCAGTAACACTGGGGCTTTGCGCTTCTCTACCCACCAAACGTCACGGTCCTTCTCTTTCCGTCTCGTAGACACGAGCTGAGAAATTGCAAACGTCGAGCAATTGCTCAGAGATGAAAAGTGCCAGCACTGAAAGCTGTTGCTAGCCAGCACCCTTCCTTGGAAGCGCTTTCACAGGCGCAGTCACACTGGGGCTTTGCGCTTCTCTAGCCACCAAACGTCACGGTCATTCTCTTTCCGTCTCGTAGACACGAGCTGAGAAATTGCAAACGTCGAACAATTGCTCAGAGATGAAAAGTGCCAGCACTGAAAGCTGTTGCTAGCCAGCACCCTTCCTTGGAAGCGCTTTTGTAGGCCTAAGAACACTGGGGCTCTGGGCTTCTCTAGCCACCTCATCTTCTGCTCATCCTCTCGCGCACTCTGAAGAGAGCTCAGGTGAGAAATTGCAAACGTCGAGCAATTGCTCAGAGATGAAAAGTGCCAGCACTGAAAGCTGTTGCTAGCCAGCACCCTTCCTTGGAAGCGCTTTCACAGGCGCAGTAACACTGGGGCTTTGCGCTTCTCTAGCCACCAAACGTCACGGTCCTTCTCTTTCCGTCTCGTAGACACGAGCTGAGAAATTGCAAACGTCGAGCAATTGCTCAGAGATGAAAAGTGCCAGCACTGAAAGCTGTTGCTAGCCAGCACCCTTCCTTGGAAGCGCTTTTGTAGGCCTAAGAACACTGGGGCTCTGGGCTTCTTTAGCCACCTCATCTTCTGCTCATCCTCTCGCGCACTCTAAAGAGAGCTCAGGGGAGAAATTGCAAACGTCGAGCAATTGCTCAGAAATGAAAAGTGCCAGCACTGAAAGCTGTTGCTAGCCAGCACCCTTCCTTGGAAGCGCTTTTGTAGCCCTTAGAACACTGGGGCTCTGGGCTTCTCTAGCCACCTCATCTTCTGCTCATCCTGTCGCGCAGTCTAAAGAGAGCTCAGGTGAGAAATTGCAAACGTCCAGCAATTGCTCAGAGATGAAAAGTGCCAGCACTGAAAGCTGTTGCTAGCCAGCACCCTTCCTTGGAAGCGCTTTCACAGGCGCAGCAACACTGGGGCTTTGCGCTTCTCTAGCCACCAAACGTCACGGTCCTTCTCTTTCCGTCTCCTAGACACGAGCTGAGAAATTGCAAACGTCGAGCAATTGCTCAGAGATGAAAAGTGCCAGCACTGAAAGCTGTTGCTAGCCAGCACCCTTCCTTGGAAGCGCTTTTGTAGCCCTTAGAACACTGGGGCTCTGGGCTTCTTTAGCCACCTCATCTTCTGCTCATCCTCTCGCGCACTCTGAAGAGAGCTCAGGGGAGAAATTGCAAACGTCGAGCAATTGCTCAGAGATGAAAAGTGCCAGCACTGAAAGCTCTTGCTAGCCAGCACCCTTCCTTGGAAGCGCTTTCACAGGCGCTGTAACACTGGGGCTCTGCGCTTCTCAACCCACCAAACGTCACGGTCACTATCTCTCCGTCTCGTAGACACGAGCTGAGAAATTGCAAACGTCGATCAATTGCTCAGAGATGAAAAGTGCCAGCACTGGAAGCTGTTGCTAGCCAGCACCCTTCCTTGGAAGCGCTTTTGTAGGCCTAAGAACACTGGGGCTCTGGGCTTCTCTAGCCACCTAATCTTCTGCTCATCCTCTCGTGCACTCTAAAGAGAGCTCAGGTGAGAAATTGCAAACGTCGAGCAATTGCTCAGAGATGAAAAGTGCCAGCACTGAAAGCTGTTGCTAGCCAGCACCCTTCCTTGGAAGCGCTTTTGTAGGCCTAAGAACACTGGGGCTCTGGGCTTCTCTAGCCACCTCATCTTCTGTTCATCCTCTCGCGCACTCTGAAGAGAGCTCAGGGGAGAAATTGCAAACGTCGAGCAATTGCTCAGAGATGAAAAGTGCCAGCACTGAAAGCTGTTGCTAGCCAGCACCCTTCCTTGGAAGCGCTTTCACAGGCGCAGTCACACTGGGGCTTTGCGCTTCTCTAGCCACCAAACGTCACTGTCATTCTCTTTCCGTCTCGTAGACACGAGCTGAGAAATTGCAAACGTCGAGCAATTGCTCAGAGATGAAAAGTGCCAGCACTGAAAGCTGTTGCTAGCCAGCACCCTTCCTTGGAAGCGCTTTTGTAGGCCTAAGAACACTGGGGCTCTGGGCTTCTCTAGCCACCTCATCTTCTGCTCATCCTCTCGCGCACTCTGAAGAGAGCTCAGGGGAGAAATTGCAAACGTCGAGCAATTGCTCAGAGATGAAAAGTGCCAGCACTGAAAGCTGTTGCTAGCCAGCACCCTTCCCTGGAAGCGCTTTCACAGGCGCAGTAACACTGGGGCTTTGCGCTTCTCTAGCCACCAAACGTCACGGTCCTTCTCTTTCCGTCTCGTAGACACGAGCTGAGAAATTGCAAACATCGAGCAATTGCTCAGAGATGAAAAGTGCCAGCACTGAAAGCTGTTGCTAGCCAGCACCCTTCCTTGGAAGCGCTTTCACAGGCGCAGTAACACTGGGGCTTTGCGCTTCCCTAGCCACCAAACGTCACGGTCACTATCTCTCCGTCTCGTAGACACGAGCTGAGAAATTGCAAACGTCGAGCAATTGCTCAGAGATGAAAAGTGCCAGCACTGAAAGCTGTTGCTAGCCAGCACCCTTCCTTGGAAGCGCTTTCACAGGCGCAGTCACACTGGGGCTTTGCGCTTCTCTAGCCACCAAAAGTCACGGTCATTCTCTTTCCGTCTCGTAGACACGAGCTGAGAAATTGCAAACGTCGAGCAATTGCTCAGAGACGAAAAGTGCCAGCACTGAAAGCTCTTGCTAGCCAGCACCCTTCCTTGGAAGCGCTTTTGTAGGCCTAAGCACACTGGGGCTCTGGGCTTCTCTAGCCACCTCATCTTCTGCTCATCCTCTCGCGCACTCTAAAGAGAGCTCAGGTGAGAAATTGCAAACGTCGAGCAATTGCTCAGAGATGAAAAGTGCCAGCACTGAAAGCTGTTGCTAGCCAGCCCCCTTCCTTGGAAGCGCTTTTGTAGGCCTAAGAACACTGGGGCTTTGCGCTTCTCTAGCCACCTAATCTTCTGCTCATCCTCTCGCGCACTCTGAAGAGAGCTCAGGGGAGAAATTGCAAACGTCGAGCAATTGCTCAGAGATGAAAAGTGCCAGCACTGAAAGCTGTTGCTAGCCAGCCCCCTTCCTTGGAAGCGCTTTCACAGGCGCAGTAACACTGGGGCTTTGCGCTTCTCTAGCCACCAAACGTCACGGTCCTTCTCTTTCCGTCTCGTAGACACGAGCTGAGAAATTGCAAATGTCGAGCAATTGCTCAGAGATGAAAAGTGCCAGCACTGAAAGTTGTTGCTAGCCAGCACCCTTCCTTGGAAGCGCTTTTGTAGGCCTAAGAACACTGGGGCTCTGGGCTTCTTTAGCCACCTAATCTTCTGCTCTTCCTCTCGCGCACTCTAAAGAGAGCTCAGGGGAGAAATTGCAAACGTCGATCAATTGCTCAGAAATGAAAAGTGCCAGCACTGAAAGCTGTTGCTAGCCAGCACCCTTCCTTGGAAGCGCTTTTGTAGCCCTTAGAACACTGGGGCTCTGGGCTTCTCTAGCCACCTCATCTTCTGCTCATCCTCTCGCGCACTCTAAAGAGAGCTCAGGGGAGAAATTGCAAACGTCCAGCAATTGCTCAGAGATGAAAAGTGCCAGCACTGAAAGCTGTTGCTAGCCAGCACCCTTCCTTGGAAGCGCTTTCACAGGCGCAGTAACACTGGGGCTTTGCGCTTCTCTAGCCACCAAACGTCACGGTCCTTCTCTTTCCGTCTCGTAGACACGAGCTGAGAAATTGCAAACGTCGATCAATTGCTCAGAGATGAAAAGTGCCAGCACTGAAAGCTGTTGCTAGCCAGCACCCTTCCTTGGAAGCGCTTTCACAGGCGCAGTAACACTGGGGCTTTGCGCTTCTCTAGCCACCAAACGTCACGGTCCTTCTCTTTCCGTCTCGTAGACACGAGCTGAGAAATTGCAAACGTCGAACAATTGCTCAGAGATGAAAAGTGCCAGCACTGAAAGCTGTTGCTAGCCAGCACCCTTCCTTGGAAGCGCTTTTGTAGCCCTTAGAACACTGGGGCTCTGGGCTTCTCTAGCCACCTCATCTTCTGCTCATCCTCTCGCGCACTCTGAAGAGAGCTCAGGTGAGAAATTGCAAACGTCGAGCAATTGCTCAGAGATGAAAAGTGCCAGCACTGAAAGCTGTTGCTAGCCAGCACCCTTCCTTGGAAGCGCTTTCACAGGCGCAGTAACACTGGGGCTTTGCGCTTCTCTAGCCACCAAACGTCACGGTCCTTCTCTTTCCGTCTCGTAGACACGAGCTGAGAAATTGCAAACGTCGAGCAATTGCTCAGAGATGAAAAGTGCCAGCACTGAAAGCTGTTGCTAGCCAGCACCCTTCCTTGGAAGCGCTTTTGTAGGCCTAAGAACACTGGGGCTCTGGGCTTCTCTAGCCACCTCATCTTCTGCTCATCCTCTCGCGCACTCTAAAGAGAGCTCAGGTGAGAAATTGCAAACGTCGAGCAATTGCTCAGAGATGAAAAGTGCCAGCACTGAAAGCTGTTGCTAGCCAGCACCCTTCCTTGGAAGCGCTTTCACAGGCGCAGCAACACTGGGGCTTTGCGCTTCTCTACCCACCAAACGTCACGGTCCTTCTCTTTCCGTCTCGTAGACACGAGCTGAGAAATTGCAAACGTCGAGCAATTGCTCAGAGATGAAAAGTGCCAGCACTGAAAGCTGTTGCTAGCCAGCACCCTTCCTTGGAAGCGCTTTTGTAGGCCTAAGAAGACTGGGGCTCTGGGCTTCTCTAGCCACCTCATCTTCTGCTCATCCTCTCGCGCACTCTGAAGAGAGCTCAGGTGAGAAATTGCAAACGTCGAGCAATTGCTCAGAGATGAAAAGTGCCAGCACTGAAAGCTGTTGCTAGCCAGCACCCTTCCTTGGAAGCGCTTTCACAGGCGCTGTAACACTGGGGCTCTGCGCTTCTCTACCCACCAAACGTCACGGTCACTATCTCTCCGTCTCGAAGACACGAGCTGAGAAATTGCAAACGTCGAGCAATTGCTCAGAGATGAAAAGTGCCAGCACTGAAAGCTGTTGCTAGCCAGCACCCTTCCTTGGAAGCGCTTTTGTAGGCCTAAGAACACTGGGGCTCTGGGCTTCTCTAGCCACCTCATCTTCTGCTCATCCTCTCGCGCAGTCTAAAGAGAGCTCAGGTGAGAAATTGCAAACGTCGAGCAATTGCTCAGAGATGAAAAGTGCCAGCACTGAAAGCTGTTGCTAGCCAGCACCCTTCCTTGGAAGCGCTTTCACAGGCGCAGCAACACTGGGGCTTTGCGCTTCTCTAGCCACCAAAAGTCACGGTCCTTCTCTTTCCGTCTCGTAGACACGAGCTGAGAAATTGCAAACGTCGAGCAATTGCTCAGAGATGAAAAGTGCCAGCACTGAAAGCTGTTGCTAGCCAGCACCCTTCCTTGGAAGCGCTTTTGTAGGCCTAAGCACACTGGGGCTCTGGGCTTCTCTAGCCACCTCATCTTCTGCTCATCCTCTCGCGCACTCTAAAGAGAGCTCAGGTGAGAAATTGCAAACGTCCAGCAATTGCTCAGAGATGAAAAGTGCCAGCACTGAAAGCTGTTGCTAGCCAGCACCCTTCCTTGGAAGCGCTTTTGTAGGCCTAAGAACACTGGGGCTCTGGGCTTCTTTAGCCGCCTCATCTTCTGCTCATCCTCTCGCGCACTCTAAAGAGAGCTCAGGTGAGAAATTGCAAACGTCGAGCAATTGCTCAGAGATGAAAAGTGCCAGCACTGAAAGCTGTTGCTAGCCAGCACCCTTCCTTGGAAGTGCTTTCACAGGCGCAGTAACACTGGGGCTTTGCGCTTCTCTAGCCACCAAACGTCACGGTCCTTCTCTTTCCGTCTCGTAGACACGAGCTGAGAAATTGCAAACGTCGAGCAATTGCTCAGAGATGAAAAGTGCCAGCACTGAAAGCTGTTGCTAGCCAGCACCCTTCCTTGGAAGCGCTTTCACAGGCGCAGTAACACTGGGGCTTTGCGCTTCTCTAGCCACCAAACGTCACGGTCCTTCTCTTTCCGTCTCGTAGACACGAGCTGAGAAATTGCAAACATCGAACAATTGCTCAGAGATGAAAAGTGCCAGCACTGAAAGCTGTTGCTAGCCAGCACCCTTCCTTGGAAGCGCTTTTGTAGGCCTAAGAACACTGGGGCTCTGGGCTTCTCTAGCCACCTCATCTTCTGCTCATCCTCTCGCGCACTCTAAAGAGAGCTCAGGTGAGAAATTGCAAACGTCGAGCAATTGCTCAGAGATGAAAAGTGCCAGCACTGAAAGCTGTTGCTAGCCAGCACCCTTCCTTGGAAGCGCTTTCACAGGCGCAGTAACACTGGGGCTTTGCGCTTCTCTAGCCACCAAACGTCACGGTCCTTCTCTTTCCGTCTCGTAGACACGAGCTGAGAAATTGCAAACGTCGAGCAATTGCTCAGAGATGAAAAGTGCCAGCACTGAAAGTTGTTGCTAGCCAGCACCCTTCCTTGGAAGCGCTTTTGTAGGCCTAAGAACCCTGGGGCTCTGGGCTTCTTTAGCCACCTAATCTTCTGCTCATCCTCTCGCGCACTCTAAAGAGAGCTCAGGGGAGAAATTGCAAACGTCGATCAATTGCTCAGAAATGAAAAGTGCCAGCACTGAAAGCTGTTGCTAGCCAGCACCCTTCCTTGGAAGCGCTTTTGTAGCCCTTAGAACACTGGGGCTCTGGGCTTCTCTAGCCACCTCATCTTCTTCTCATCCTCTCGCGCACTCTAAAGAGAGCTCAGGTGAGAAATTGCAAACGTCCAGCAATTGCTCAGAGATGAAAAGTGCCAGCACTGAAAGCTGTTGCTAGCCAGCACCCTTCCTTGGAAGCGCTTTCACAGGCGCAGTAACATTGGGGCTTTGCGCTTCTCTAGCCACCAAACGTCACGGTCCTTCTCTTTCCGTCTCGTAGACACGAGCTGAGAAATTGCAAACGTCGAGCAATTGCTCAGAGATGAAAAGTGCCAGCACTGAAAGCTGTTGCTAGCCAGCACCCTTCCTTGGAAGCGCTTTCACAGGCGCAGTAACACTGGGGCTTTGCGCTTCTCTAGCCACCAAACGTCACGGTCCTTCTCTTTCCGTCTCGTAGACACGAGCTGAGAAATTGCAAACGTCGAGCAATTGCTCAGAGATGAAAAGTGCCAGCACTGAAAGCTGTTGCTAGCCAGCACCCTTCCTTGGAAGCGCTTTTGTAGCCCTTAGAACACTGGGGCTCTGGGCTTCTCTAGCCACCTCATCTTCTGCTCATCCTCTCGCGCACTCTGAAGAGAGCTCAGGTGAGAAATTGCAAACGTCGAGCAATTGCTCAGAGATGAAAAGTGCCAGCACTGAAAGCTGTTGCTAGCCAGCACCCTTCCTTGGAAGCGCTTTCACAGGCGCAGTAACACTGGGGCTTTGCGCTTCTCTAGCCACCAAACGTCACGGTCCTTCTCTTTCCGTCTCGTAGACACGAGCTGAGAAATTGCAAACGTCGAGCAATTGCTCAGAGATGAAAAGTGCCAGCACTGAAAGCTGTTGCTAGCCAGCACCCTTCCTTGGAAGCGCTTTTGTAGGCCTAAGAACACTGGGGCTCTGGGCTTCTTTAGCCACCTCATCTTCTGCTCATCCTCTCGCGCACTCTAAAGAGAGCTCAGGGGAGAAATTGCAAACGTCGAGCAATTGCTCAGAAATGAAAAGTGCCAGCACTGAAAGCTGTTGCTAGCCAGCACCCTTCCTTGGAAGCGCTTTTGTAGCCCTTAGAACACTGGGGCTCTGGGCTTCTCTAGCCACCTCATCTTCTGCTCATCCTCTCGCGCACTCTAAAGAGAGCTCAGGTGAGAAATTGCAAACGTCGAGCAATTGCTCAGAGATGAAAAGTGCCAGCACTGAAAGCTGTTGCTAGCCAGCACCCTTCCTTGGAAGCGCTTTCACAGGCGCAGCAACACTGGGGCTTTGCGCTTCTCTACCCACCAAACGTCACGGTCCTTCTCTTTCCGTCTCGTAGACACGAGCTGAGAAATTGCAAACGTCGAGCAATTGCTCAGAGATGAAAAGTGCCAGCACTGAAAGCTGTTGCTAGCCAGCACCCTTCCTTGGAAGCGCTTTTGTAGGCCTAAGCACACTGGGGCTCTGGGCTTCTCTAGCCACCTCATCTTCTGCTCATCCTCTCGCGCACTCTGAAGAGAGCTCAGGTGAGAAATTGCAAACGTCGAGCAATTGCTCAGAGATGAAAAGTGCCAGCACTGAAAGCTGTTGCTAGCCAGCACCCTTCCTTGGAAGCGCTTTCACAGGCGCTGTAACACTGGGGCTCTGCGCTTCTCTACCCACCAAACGTCACGGTCACTATCTCTCCGTCTCGAAGACACGAGCTGAGAAATTGCAAACGTCGAGCAATTGCTCAGAGATGAAAAGTGCCAGCACTGAAAGCTGTTGCTAGCCAGCACCCTTCCTTGGAAGCGCTTTCACAGGCGCAGTAACACTGGGGCTTTGCGCTTCTCTAGCCACCAAACGTCACGGTCCTTCTCTTTCCGTCTCGTAGACACGAGCTGAGAAATTGCAAACGTCGAACAATTGCTCAGAGATGAAAAGTGCCAGCACTGAAAGCTGTTGCTAGCCAGCACCCTTCCTTGGAAGCGCTTTTGTAGCCCTTAGAACACTGGGGCTCTGGGCTTCTCTAGCCACCTCATCTTCTGCTCATCCTCTCGCGCACTCTAAAGAGAGCTCAGGTGAGAAATTGCAAACGTCGAGCAATTGCTCAGAGATGAAAAGTGCCAGCACTGAAAGCTGTTGCTAGCCAGCACCCTTCCTTGGAAGCGCTTTCACAGGCGCAGTAACACTGGGGCTTTGCGCTTCTCTAGCCACCAAACGTCACGGTCCTTCTCTTTCCGTCTCGTAGACACGAGCTGAGAAATTGCAAACGTCGAGCAATTGCTCAGAGATGAAAAGTGCCAGCACTGAAAGTTGTTGCTAGCCAGCCCCCTTCCTTGGAAGCGCTTTTGTAGGCCTAAGAACACTGGGGCTCTGGGCTTCTTTAGCCACCTAATCTTCTGCTCATCCTCTCGCGCACTCTAAAGAGAGCTCAGGGGAGAAATTGCAAACGTCGATCAATTGCTCAGAAATGAAAAGTGCCAGCACTGAAAGCTGTTGCTAGCCAGCACCCTTCCTTGGAAGCGCTTTTGTAGCCCTTAGAACACTGGGGCTGTGGGCTTCTCTAGCCACCTCATCTTCTTCTCATCCTCTCGCGCACTCTAAAGAGAGCTCAGGTGAGAAATTGCAAACGTCCAGCAATTGCTCAGAGATGAAAAGTGCCAGCACTGAAAGCTGTTGCTAGCCAGCACCCTTCCTTGGAAGCGCTTTCACAGGCGCAGTAACACTGGGGCTTTGCGCTTCTCTAGCCACCAAACGTCACGGTCCTTCTCTTTCCGTCTCGTAGACACGAGCTGAGAAATTGCAAACGTCGAGCAATTGCTCAGAGATGAAAAGTGCCAGCACTGAAAGCTGTTGCTAGCCAGCACCCTTCCTTGGAAGCGCTTTGACAGGCGCAGTAACACTGGGGCTTTGCGCTTCTCTAGCCACCAAACGTCACGGTCCTTCTCTTTCCGTCTCGTAGACACGAGCTGAGAAATTGCAAACGTCGAGCAATTGCTCAGAGATGAAAAGTGCCAGCACTGAAAGCTGTTGCTAGCCAGCACCCTTCCTTGGAAGCGCTTTTGTAGCCCTTAGAACACTGGGGCTCTGGGCTTCTCTAGCCACCTCATCTTCTGCTCATCCTCTCGCGCACTCTGAAGAGAGCTCAGGTGAGAAATTGCAAACGTCGAGCAATTGCTCAGAGATGAAAAGTGCCAGCACTGAAAGCTGTTGCTAGCCAGCACCCTTCCTTGGAAGCGCTTTCACAGGCGCAGTAACACTGGGGCTTTGCGCTTCTCTAGCCACCAAACGTCACGGTCCTTCTCTTTCCGTCTCGTAGACACGAGCTGAGAAATTGCAAACGTCGAGCAATTGCTCAGAGATGAAAAGTGCCAGCACTGAAAGCTGTTGCTAGCCAGCACCCTTCCTTGGAAGCGCTTTTGTAGGCCTAAGAACACTGGGGCTCTGGGCTTCTTTAGCCACCTCATCTTCTGCTCATCCTCTCGCGCACTCTAAAGAGAGCTCAGGGGAGAAATTGCAAACGTCGAGCAATTGCTCAGAAATGAAAAGTGCCAGCACTGAAAGCTGTTGCTAGCCAGCACCCTTCCTTGGAAGCGCTTTTGTAGCCCTTAGAACACTGGGGCTCTGGGCTTCTCTAGCCACCTCATCTTCTGCTCATCCTCTCGCGCACTCTAAAGAGAGCTCAGGTGAGAAATTGCAAACGTCGAGCAATTGCTCAGAGATGAAAAGTGCCAGCACTGAAAGCTGTTGCTAGCCAGCACCCTTCCTTGGAAGCGCTTTCACAGGCGCAGCAACACTGGGGCTTTGCGCTTCTCTACCCACCAAACGTCACGGTCCTTCTCTTTCCGTCTCGTAGACACGAGCTGAGAAATTGCAAACGTCGAGCAATTGCTCAGAGATGAAAAGTGCCAGCACTGAAAGCTGTTGCTAGCCAGCACCCTTCCTTGGAAGCGCTTTTGTAGGCCTAAGCACACTGGGGCTCTGGGCTTCTCTAGCCACCTCATCTTCTGCTCATCCTCTCGCGCACTCTGAAGAGAGCTCAGGTGAGAAATTGCAAACGTCGAGCAATTGCTCAGAGATGAAAAGTGCCAGCACTGAAAGCTGTTGCTAGCCAGCACCCTTCCTTGGAAGCGCTTTCACAGGCGCTGTAACACTGGGGCTCTGCGCTTCTCTACCCACCAAACGTCACGGTCACTATCTCTCCGTCTCGAAGACACGAGCTGAGAAATTGCAAACGTCGAGCAATTGCTCAGAGATGAAAAGTGCCAGCACTGAAAGCTGTTGCTAGCCAGCACCCTTCCTTGGAAGCGCTTTTGTAGGCCTAAGAACACTGGGGCTCTGGGCTTCTCTAGCCACCTCATCTTCTGCTCATCCTCTCGCGCACTCTAAAGAGAGCTCAGGTGAGAAATTGCAAACGTCCAGCAATTGCTCAGAGATGAAAAGTGCCAGCACTGAAAGCTGTTGCTAGCCAGCACCCTTCCTTGGAAGCGCTTTCACAGGCGCAGCAACACTGGGGCTTTGCGCTTCTCTAGCCACCAAACGTCACGGTCATTCTCTTTCCGTCTCGTAGACACGAGCTGAGAAATTGCAAACGTCGAGCAATTGCTCAGAGATGAAAAGTGCCAGCACTGAAAGCTGTTGCTAGCCAGCACCCTTCCTTGGAAGCGCTTTTGTAGGCCTAAGCACACTGGGGCTCTGGGCTTCTCTAGCCACCTCATCTTCTGCTCATCCTCTCGCGCACTCTAAAGAGAGCTCAGGTGAGAAATTGCAAACGTCCAGCAATTGCTCAGAGATGAAAAGTGCCAGCACTGAAAGCTGTTGCTAGCCAGCACCCTTCCTTGGAAGCGCTTTTGTAGGCCTAAGAAGACTGGGGCTCTGGGCTTCTTTAGCCACCTCATCTTCTGCTCATCCTCTCGCGCACTCTAAAGAGAGCTCAGGTGAGAAATTGCAAACGTCGAGCAATTGCTCAGAGATGAAAAGTGCCAGCACTGAAAGCTGTTGTTAGCCAGCACCCTTCCTTGGAAGCGCTTTCACAGGCGCAGTAACACTGGGGCTTTGCGCTTCTCTAGCCACCAAACGTCACGGTCCTTCTCTTTCCGTCTCGTAGACACGAGCTGAGAAATTGCAAACGTCGAGCAATTGCTCAGAGATGAAAAGTGCCAGCACTGAAAGCTGTTGCTAGCCAGCACCCTTCCTTGGAAGCGCTTTCACAGGCGCAGTAACACTGGGGCTTTGCGCTTCTCTAGCCACCAAACGTCACGGTCCTTCTCTTTCCGTCTCGTAGACACGAGCTGAGAAATTGCAAACGTCGATCAATTGCTCAGAGATGAAAAGTGCCAGCACTGAAAGCTGTTGCTAGCCAGCCCCCTTCCTTGGAAGCGCTTTTGTAGGCCTAAGAACTCTGGGGCTTTGCGCTTCTCTAGCCACCTAATCTTCTGCTCATCCTCTCGCGCACTCTGAAGAGAGCTCAGGTGAGAAATTGCAAACGTCGAGCAATTGCTCAGAGATGAAAAGTGCCAGCACTGAAAGCTGTTGCTAGCCAGCACCCTTCCTTGGAAGCGCTTTCACAGGCGCAGTAACACTGGGGCTTTGCGCTTCTCTAGCCACCAAACGTCACGGTCCTTCTCTTTCCGTCTCCTAGACACGAGCTGAGAAATTGCAAACGTCGAGCAATTGCTCAGAGATGAAAAGTGCCAGCACTGAAAGCTGTTGCTAGCCAGCACCCTTCCTTGGAAGCGCTTTTGTAGGCCTAAGAACACTGGGGCTCTGGGCTTCTTTAGCCACCTCATCTTCTGCTCATCCTCTCGCGCACTCTAAAGAGAGCTCAGGGGAGAAATTGCAAACGTCGAGCAATTGCTCAGAAATGAAAAGTGCCAGCACTGAAAGCTGTTGCTAGCCAGCACCCTTCCTTGGAAGCGCTTTTGTAGCCCTTAGAACACTGGGGCTCTGGGCTTCTCTAGCCACCTCATCTTCTTCTCATCCTCTCGCGCACTCTAAAGAGAGCTCAGGTGAGAAATTGCAAACGTCCAGCAATTGCTCAGAGATGAAAAGTGCCAGCACTGAAAGCTGTTGCTAGCCAGCACCCTTCCTTGGAAGCGCTTTCACAGGCGCAGTAACACTGGGGCTTTGCGCTTCTCTAGCCACCAAACGTCACGGTCCTTCTCTTTCCGTCTCGTAGACACGAGCTGAGAAATTGCAAACGTCGAGCAATTGCTCAGAGATGAAAAGTGCCAGCACTGAAAGTTGTTGCTAGCCAGCACCCTTCCTTGGAAGCGCTTTTGTAGGCCTAAGAACACTGGGGCTCTGGGCTTCTTTAGCCACCTAATCTTCTGCTCTTCCTCTCGCGCACTCTAAAGAGAGCTCAGGGGAGAAATTGCAAACGTCGATCAATTGCTCAGAAATGAAAAGTGCCAGCACTGAAAGCTGTTGCTAGCCAGCACCCTTCCTTGGAAGCGCTTTTGTAGCCCTTAGAACACTGGGGCTCTGGGCTTCTCTAGCCACCTCATCTTCTTCTCATCCTCTCGCGCACTCTAAAGAGAGCTCAGGTGAGAAATTGCAAACGTCCAGCAATTGCTCAGAGATGAAAAGTGCCAGCACTGAAAGCTGTTGCTAGCCAGCACCCTTCCTTGGAAGCGCTTTCACAGGCGCAGTAACACTGGGGCTTTGCGCTTCTCTAGCCACCAAACGTCACGGTCCTTCTCTTTCCGTCTCGTAGACACGAGCTGAGAAATTGCAAACGTCGAGCAATTGCTCAGAGATGAAAAGTGCCAGCACTGAAAGCTGTTGCTAGCCAGCACCCTTCCTTGGAAGCGCTTTCACAGGCGCAGTAACACTGGGGCTTTGCGCTTCTCTAGCCACCAAACGTCACGGTCCTTCTCTTTCCGTCTCGTAGACACGAGCTGAGAAATTGCAAACGTCGAACAATTGCTCAGAGATGAAAAGTGCCAGCACTGAAAGCTGTTGCTAGCCAGCACCCTTCCTTGGAAGCGCTTTTGTAGGCCTAAGAACACTGGGGCTCTGGGCTTCTCTAGCCACCTCATCTTCTGCTCATCCTCTCGCGCAGTCTAAAGAGAGCTCAGGTGAGAAATTGCAAACGTCGAGCAATTGCTCAGAGATGAAAAGTGCCAGCACTGAAAGCTGTTGCTAGCCAGCACCCTTCCTTGGAAGCGCTTTCACAGGCGCAGCAACACTGGGGCTTTGCGCTTCTCTAGCCACCAAAAGTCACGGTCATTCTCTTTCCGTCTCGTAGACACGAGCTGAGAAATTGCAAACGTCGAGCAATTGCTCAGAGATGAAAAGTGCCAGCACTGAAAGCTGTTGCTAGCCAGCACCCTTCCTTGGAAGCGCTTTTGTAGGCCTAAGCACACTGGGGCTCTGGGCTTCTCTAGCCACCTCATCTTCTGCTCATCCTCTCGCGCACTCTAAAGAGAGCTCAGGTGAGAAATTGCAAACGTCCAGCAATTGCTCAGAGATGAAAAGTGCCAGCACTGAAAGCTGTTGCTAGCCAGCACCCTTCCTTGGAAGCGCTTTTGTAGGCCTAAGAAGACTGGGGCTCTGGGCTTCTTTAGCCACCTCATCTTCTGCTCATCCTCTCGCGCACTCTAAAGAGAGCTCAGGTGAGAAATTGCAAACGTCGAGCAATTGCTCAGAGATGAAAAGTGCCAGCACTGAAAGCTGTTGTTAGCCAGCACCCTTCCTTGGAAGCGCTTTCACAGGCGCAGTAACACTGGGGCTTTGCGCTTCTCTAGCCACCAAACGTCACGGTCCTTCTCTTTCCGTCTCGTAGACACGAGCTGAGAAATTGCAAACGTCGAGCAATTGCTCAGAGATGAAAAGTGCCAGCACTGAAAGCTCTTGCTAGCCAGCACCCTTCCTTGGAAGCGCTTTCACAGGCGCAGTAACACTGGGGCTTTGCGCTTCTCTAGCCACCAAACGTCACGGTCCTTCTCTTTCCGTCTCGTAGACACGAGCTGAGAAATTGCAAACGTCGATCAATTGCTCAGAGATGAAAAGTGCCAGCACTGAAAGCTGTTGCTAGCCAGCCCCCTTCCTTGGAAGCGCTTTTGTAGGCCTAAGAACTCTGGGGCTTTGCGCTTCTCTAGCCACCTCATCTTCTGCTCATCCTCTCGCGCACTCTGAAGAGAGCTCAGGTGAGAAATTGCAAACGTCGAGCAATTGCTCAGAGATGAAAAGTGCCAGCACTGAAAGCTGTTGCTAGCCAGCACCCTTCCTTGGAAGCGCTTTCACAGGCGCAGTAACACTGGGGCTTTGCGCTTCTCTAGCCACCAAACGTCACGGTCCTTCTCTTTCCGTCTCGTAGACACGAGCTGAGAAATTGCAAACGTCGAGCAATTGCTCAGAGATGAAAAGTGCCAGCACTGAAAGCTGTTGCTAGCCAGCACCCTTCCTTGGAAGCGCTTTCACAGGCGCAGTAACACTGGGGCTTTGCGCTTCTCTAGCCACCAAACGTCACGGTCCTTCTCTTTCCGTCTCGTAGACACGAGCTGAGAAATTGCAAACGTCGATCAATTGCTCAGAGATGAAAAGTGCCAGCACTGAAAGCTGTTGCTAGCCAGCCCCCTTCCTTGGAAGCGCTTTTGTAGGCCTAAGAACACTGGGGCTCTGCGCTTCTCTAGCCACCTAATCTTCTGCTCATCCTCTCGCGCACTCTGAAGAGAGCTCAGGTGAGAAATTGCAAACGTCGAGCAATTGCTCAGAGATGAAAAGTGCCAGCACTGAAAGCTGTTGTTAGCCAGCACCCTTCCTTGGAAGCGCTTTCACAGGCGCAGTAACACTGGGGCTTTGCGCTTCTCTAGCCACCAAACGTCACGGTCCTTCTCTTTCCGTCTCGTAGACACGAGCTGAGAAATTGCAAACGTCGAGCAATTGCTCAGAGATGAAAAGTGCCAGCACTGAAAGCTGTTGCTAGCCAGCACCCTTCCTTGGAAGCGCTTTTGTAGGCCTAAGAACACTGGGGCTCTGGGCTTCTTTAGCCACCTCATCTTCTGCTCATCCTCTCGCGCACTCTAAAGAGAGCTCAGGGGAGAAATTGCAAACGTCGAGCAATTGCTCAGAAATGAAAAGTGCCAGCACTGAAAGCTGTTGCTAGCCAGCACCCTTCCTTGGAAGCGCTTTTGTAGCCCTTAGAACACTGGGGCTTTGCGCTTCTCTAGCCACCTCATCTTCTTCTCATCCTCTCGCGCACTCTAAAGAGAGCTCAGGTGAGAAATTGCAAACGTCCAGCAATTGCTCAGAGATGAAAAGTGCCAGCACTGAAAGCTGTTGCTAGCCAGCACCCTTCCTTGGAAGCGCTTTCACAGGCGCAGTAACACTGGGGCTTTGCGCTTCTCTAGCCACCAAACGTCACGGTCCTTCTCTTTCCGTCTCGTAGACACGAGCTGAGAAATTGCAAACGTCGAGCAATTGCTCAGAGATGAAAAGTGCCAGCACTGAAAGTTGTTGCTAGCCAGCACCCTTCCTTGGAAGCGCTTTTGTAGGCCTAAGAACACTGGGGCTCTGGGCTTCTTTAGCCACCTAATCTTCTGCTCTTCCTCTCGCGCACTCTAAAGAGAGCTCAGGGGAGAAATTGCAAACGTCGATCAATTGCTCAGAAATGAAAAGTGCCAGCACTGAAAGCTGTTGCTAGCCAGCACCCTTCCTTGGAAGCGCTTTTGTAGCCCTTAGAACACTGGGGCTCTGGGCTTCTCTAGCCACCTCATCTTCTTCTCATCCTCTCGCGCACTCTAAAGAGAGCTCAGGTGAGAAATTGCAAACGTCCAGCAATTGCTCAGAGATGAAAAGTGCCAGCACTGAAAGCTGTTGCTAGCCAGCACCCTTCCTTGGAAGCGCTTTCACAGGCGCAGTAACACTGGGGCTTTGCGCTTCTCTAGCCACCAAACGTCACGGTCCTTCTCTTTCCGTCTCGTAGACACGAGCTGAGAAATTGCAAACGTCGAGCAATTGCTCAGAGATGAAAAGTGCCAGCACTGAAAGCTGTTGCTAGCCAGCACCCTTCCTTGGAAGCGCTTTCACAGGCGCAGTAACACTGGGGCTTTGCGCTTCTCTAGCCACCAAACGTCACGGTCCTTCTCTTTCCGTCTCGTAGACACGAGCTGAGAAATTGCAAACGTCGAACAATTGCTCAGAGATGAAAAGTGCCAGCACTGAAAGCTGTTGCTAGCCAGCACCCTTCCTTGGAAGCGCTTTTGTAGGCCTAAGAACACTGGGGCTCTGGGCTTCTCTAGCCACCTCATCTTCTGCTCATCCTCTCGCGCACTCTGAAGAGAGCTCAGGTGAGAAATTGCAAACGTCGAGCAATTGCTCAGAGATGAAAAGTGCCAGCACTGAAAGCTGTTGCTAGCCAGCACCCTTCCTTGGAAGCGCTTTCACAGGCGCAGTAACACTGGGGCTTTGCGCTTCTCTAGCCACCAAACGTCACGGTCCTTCTCTTTCCGTCTCGTAGACACGAGCTGAGAAATTGCAAACGTCGAGCAATTGCTCAGAGATGAAAAGTGCCAGCACTGAAAGCTGTTGCTAGCCAGCACCCTTCCTTGGAAGCGCTTTTGTAGGCCTAAGAACACTGGGGCTCTGGGCTTCTTTAGCCACCTCATCTTCTGCTCATCCTCTCGCGCACTCTAAAGAGAGCTCAGGGGAGAAATTGCAAACGTCGAGCAATTGCTCAGAAATGAAAAGTGCCAGCACTGAAAGCTGTTGCTAGCCAGCACCCTTCCTTGGAAGCGCTTTTGTAGGCCTAAGAACACTGGGGCTCTGGGCTTCTCTAGCCACCTCATCTTCTGCTCATCCTCTCGCGCACTCTAAAGAGAGCTCAGGTGAGAAATTGCAAACGTCGAGCAATTGCTCAGAGATGAAAAGTGCCAGCACTGAAAGCTGTTGCTTGCCAGCACCCTTCCTTGGAAGTGCTTTTGTAGCCCTTAGAACACTGGGGCTCTGGGCTTCTTTAGCCACCTCATCTTCTGCTCATCCTCTCGCGCACTCTGAAGAGAGCTCAGGGGAGAAATTGCAAACGTCGAGCAATTGCTCAGAGATGAAAAGTGCCAGCACTGAAAGCTGTTGCTAGCCAGCACCCTTCCTTGGAAGCGCTTTCACAGGCGCTGTAACACTGGGGCTCTGCGCTTCTCAACCCACCAAACGTCACGGTCACTATCTCTCCGTCTCGTAGACACGAGCTGAGAAATTGCAAACGTCGATCAATTGCTCAGAGATGAAAAGTGCCAGCACTGAAAGCTGTTGCTAGCCAGCACCCTTCCTTGGAAGCGCTTTTGTAGGCCTAAGAACACTGGGGCTCTGGGCTTCTCTAGCCACCTAATCTTCTGCTCATCCTCTCGTGCACTCTAAAGAGAGCTCAGGTGAGAAATTGCAAACGTCGAGCAATTGCTCAGAGATGAAAAGTGCCAGCACTGAAAGCTGTTGCTAGCCAGCACCCTTCCTTGGAAGCGCTTTTGTAGGCCTAAGAACACTGGGGCTCTGGGCTTCTCTAGCCACCTCATCTTCTGTTCATCCTCTCGCGCACTCTAAAGAGAGCTCAGGTGAGAAATTGCAAACGTCGAGCAATTGCTCAGAGATGAAAAGTGCCAGCACTGAAAGCTGTTGCTAGCCAGCACCCTTCCTTGGAAGCGCTTTCACAGGCGCAGTCACACTGGGGCTTTGCGCTTCTCTAGCCACCAAACGTCACGGTCATTCTCTTTCCGTCTCCTAGACACGAGCTGAGAAATTGCAAACGTCCAGCAATTGCTCAGAGAAGAAAAGTGCCAGCACTGAAAGCTCTTGCTAGCCAGCACCCTTCCTTGGAAGCGCTTTTGTAGGCCTAAGAAGACTGGGGCTCTGGGCTTCTCTAGCCACCTCATCTTCTGCTCATCCTCTCGCGCACTCTAAAGAGAGCTCAGGTGAGAAATTGCAAACGTCGAGCAATTGCTCAGAGATGAAAAGTGCCAGCACTGAAAGCTCTTGCTAGCCAGCACCCTTCCTTGGAAGCGCTTTTGTAGGCCTAAGAACACTGGGGCTCTGGGCTTCTTTAGCCACCTCATCTTCTGCTCATCCTCTCGCGCACTCTAAAGAGAATTCAGATGAGAAATTGCAAACGTCGAGCAATTGCTCAGAGATGAAAAGTGCCAGCACTGAAAGCTGTTGCTAGCCAGCACCCTTCCTTGGAAGCGCTTTCACAGGCGCAGTCACACTGGGGCTTTGCGCTTCTCTAGCCACCAAACGTCACTGTCATTCTCTTTCCGTCTCGTAGACACGAGCTGAGAAATTGCAAACGTCGAGCAATTGCTCAGAGATGAAAAGTGCCAGCACTGAAAGCTGTTGCTAGCCAGCACCCTTCCTTGGAAGCGCTTTTGTAGGCCTAAGCACACTGGGGCTCTGGGCTTCTCTAGCCACCTCATCTTCTGCTCATCCTCTCGCGCACTCTAAAGAGAGCTCAGGTGAGAAATTGCAAACGTCGAGCAATTGCTCAGAGATGAAAAGTGCCAGCACTGAAAGCTCTTGCTAGCCAGCACCCTTCCTTGGAAGCGCTTTTGTAGGCCTAAGAACACTGGGGCTCTGGGCTTCTTTAGCCACCTCATCTTCTGCTCATCCTCTCGCGCACTCTAAAGAGAGCTCAGGTGAGAAATTGCAAACGTCGAGCAATTGCTCAGAGATGAAAAGTGCCAGCACTGAAAGCTGTTGTTAGCCAGCACCCTTCCTTGGAAGCGCTTTCACAGGCGCAGTAACACTGGGGCTTTGCGCTTCTCTAGCCACCAAACGTCACGGTCCTTCTCTTTCCGTCTCGTAGACACGAGCTGAGAAATTGCAAACGTCGAGCAATTGCTCAGAGATGAAAAGTGCCAGCACTGAAAGCTGTTGCTAGCCAGCACCCTTCCTTGGAAGCGCTTTTGTAGGCCTAAGAACACTGGGGCTCTGGGCTTCTCTAGCCACCTCATCTTCTGCTCATCCTCTCGCGCACTCTAAAGAGAATTCAGATGAGAAATTGCAAACGTCGAGCAATTGCTCAGAGATGAAAAGTGCCAGCACTGAAAGCTCTTGCTAGCCAGCACCCTTCCTTGGAAGCGCTTTCACAGGTGCAGCAACACTGGGGCTTTGCGCTTCTCTAGCCACCAAACGTCACGGTCCTTCTCTTTCCGTCTCGTAGACACGAGCTGAGAAATTGCAAACGTCGATCAATTGCTCAGAGATGAAAAGTGCCAGCACTGAAAGCTGTTGCTAGCCAGCACCCTTTCTTGGAAGCGCTTTTGTAGGCCTAAGAACACTGGGGCTTTGCGCTTCTCTAGCCACCTCATCTTCTGCTCATCCTCTCGCGCACTCTGAAGAGAGCTCAGGTGAGAAATTGCAAACGTCGAGCAATTGCTCAGAGATGAAAAGTGCCAGCACTGAAAGCTGTTGCTAGCCAGCACCCTTCCTTGGAAGCGCTTTCACAGGCGCAGTAACACTGGGGCTTTGCGCTTCTCTAGCCACCAAACGTCACGGTCATTCTCTTTCCGTCTCGTAGACACGAGCTGAGAAATTGCAAACGTCGAGCAATTGCTCAGAGATGAAAAGTGCCAGCACTGAAAGCTCTTGCTAGCCAGCACCCTTCCTTGGAAGCGCTTTTGTAGGCCTAAGAACACTGGGGCTCTGGGCTTCTCTAGCCACCTCATCTTCTGCTCATCCTCTCGCGCACTCTGAAGAGAGCTCAGGTGAGAAATTGCAAACGTCGAGCAATTGCTCAGAGATGAAAAGTGCCAGCACTGAAAGCTGTTGCTAGCCAGCACCCTTCCTTGGAAGCGCTTTCACAGGCGCTGTAACACTGGGGCTCTGCGCTTCTCTACCCACCAAACGTCACGGTCACTATCTCTCCGTCTCGTAGACACGAGCTGAGAAATTGCAAACGTCGATCAATTGCTCAGAGATGAAAAGTGCCAGCACTGGAAGCTGTTGCTAGCCAGCACCCTTCCTTGGAAGCGCTTTTGTAGGCCTAAGAACACTGGGGCTCTGGGCTTCTCTAGCCACCTAATCTTCTGCTCATCCTCTCGTGCACTCTAAAGAGAGCTCAGGTGAGAAATTGCAAACGTCGAGCAATTGCTCAGAGATGAAAAGTGCCAGCACTGAAAGCTGTTGCTAGCCAGCACCCTTCCTTGGAAGCGCTTTTGTAGGCCTAAGAACACTGGGGCTCTGGGCTTCTCTAGCCACCTCATCTTCTGCTCATCCTGTCGCGCAGTCTAAAGAGAGCTCAGGTGAGAAATTGCAAACGTCGAGCAATTGCTCAGAGATGAAAAGTGCCAGCACTGAAAGCTGTTGCTAGCCAGCACCCTTCCTTGGAAGCGCTTTCACAGGCGCAGTCACACTGGGGCTTTGCGCTTCTCTAGCCACCAAAAGTCACGGTCATTCTCTTTCCGTCTCGTAGACACGAGCTGAGAAATTGCAAACGTCGAGCAATTGCTCAGAGACGAAAAGTGCCAGCACTGAAAGCTCTTGCTAGCCAGCACCCTTCCTTGGAAGCGCTTTTGTAGGCCTAAGAACACTGGGGCTCTGGGCTTCTCTAGCCACCTCATCTTCTGCTCATCCTCTCGCGCACTCTAAAGAGAGCTCAGGTGAGAAATTGCAAACGTCGAGCAATTGCTCAGAGATGAAAAGTGCCAGCACTGAAAGCTGTTGCTAGCCAGCACCCTTCCTTGGAAGCGCTTTCACAGGCGCAGCAACACTGGGGCTTTGCGCTTCTCTAGCCACCAAACGTCACGGTCCTTCTCTTTCCGTCTCGTAGACACGAGCTGAGAAATTGCAAACGTCGAGCAATTGCTCAGAGATGAAAAGTGCCAGCACTGAAAGTTGTTGCTAGCCAGCACCCTTCCTTGGAAGCGCTTTTGTAGGCCTAAGAACACTGGGGCTCTGGGCTTCTTTAGCCACCTAATCTTCTGCTCTTCCTCTCGCGCACTCTAAAGAGAGCTCAGGGGAGAAATTGCAAACGTCGAGCAATTGCTCAGAAATGAAAAGTGCCAGCACTGAAAGCTGTTGCTAGCCAGCACCCTTCCTTGGAAGCGCTTTTGTAGCCCTTAGAACACTGGGGCTCTGGGCTTCTCTAGCCACCTCATCTTCTTCTCATCCTCTCGCGCACTCTAAAGAGAGCTCAGGTGAGAAATTGCAAACGTCCAGCAATTGCTCAGAGATGAAAAGTGCCAGCACTGAAAGCTGTTGCTAGCCAGCACCCTTCCTTGGAAGCGCTTTCACAGGCGCAGTAACACTGGGGCTTTGCGCTTCTCTACCCACCAAACGTCACGGTCCTTCTCTTTCCGTCTCGTAGACACGAGCTGAGAAATTGCAAACGTCGAGCAATTGCTCAGAGATGAAAAGTGCCAGCACTGAAAGCTGTTGCTAGCCAGCACCCTTCCTTGGAAGCGCTTTCACAGGCGCAGTAACACTGGGGCTTTGCGCTTCTCTAGCCACCAAACGTCACGGTCATTCTCTTTCCGTCTCGTAGACACGAGCTGAGAAATTGCAAACGTCGAACAATTGCTCAGAGATGAAAAGTGCCAGCACTGAAAGCTGTTGCTAGCCAGCACCCTTCCTTGGAAGCGCTTTTGTAGGCCTAAGAACACTGGGGCTCTGGGCTTCTCTAGCCACCTCATCTTCTGCTCATCCTCTCGCGCACTCTGAAGAGAGCTCAGGTGAGAAATTGCAAACGTCGAGCAATTGCTCAGAGATGAAAAGTGCCAGCACTGAAAGCTGTTGCTAGCCAGCACCCTTCCTTGGAAGCGCTTTCACAGGCGCAGTAACACTGGGGCTTTGCGCTTCTCTAGCCACCAAACGTCACGGTCCTTCTCTTTCCGTCTCGTAGACACGAGCTGAGAAATTGCAAACGTCGAGCAATTGCTCAGAGATGAAAAGTGCCAGCACTGAAAGCTGTTGCTAGCCAGCACCCTTCCTTGGAAGCGCTTTTGTAGGCCTAAGAACACTGGGGCTCTGGGCTTCTTTAGCCACCTCATCTTCTGCTCATCCTCTCGCGCACTCTAAAGAGAGCTCAGGGGAGAAATTGCAAACGTCGAGCAATTGCTCAGAAATGAAAAGTGCCAGCACTGAAAGCTGTTGCTAGCCAGCACCCTTCCTTGGAAGCGCTTTTGTAGCCCTTAGAACACTGGGGCTCTGGGCTTCTCTAGCCACCTCATCTTCTGCTCATCCTGTCGCGCAGTCTAAAGAGAGCTCAGGTGAGAAATTGCAAACGTCGAGCAATTGCTCAGAGATGAAAAGTGCCAGCACTGAAAGCTGTTGCTAGCCAGCACCCTTCCTTGGAAGCGCTTTCACAGGCGCAGCAACACTGGGGCTTTGCGCTTCTCTACCCACCAAACGTCACGGTCCTTCTCTTTCCGTCTCGTAGACACGAGCTGAGAAATTGCAAACGTCGAGCAATTGCTCAGAGATGAAAAGTGCCAGCACTGAAAGCTGTTGCTAGCCAGCACCCTTCCTTGGAAGCGCTTTTGTAGCCCTTAGAACACTGGGGCTCTGGGCTTCTTTAGCCACCTCATCTTCTGCTCATCCTCTCGCGCACTCTGAAGAGAGCTCAGGTGAGAAATTGCAAACGTCGAGCAATTGCTCAGAGATGAAAAGTGCCAGCACTGAAAGCTGTTGCTAGCCAGCACCCTTCCTTGGAAGCGCTTTCACAGGCGCTGTAACACTGGGGCTCTGCGCTTCTCAACCCACCAAACGTCACGGTCACTATCTCTCCGTCTCGTAGACACGAGCTGAGAAATTGCAAACGTCGATCAATTGCTCAGAGATGAAAAGTGCCAGCACTGGAAGCTGTTGCTAGCCAGCACCCTTCCTTGGAAGCGCTTTTGTAGGCCTAAGAACACTGGGGCTCTGGGCTTCTCTAGCCACCTAATCTTCTGCTCATCCTCTCGTGCACTCTAAAGAGAGCTCAGGTGAGAAATTGCAAACGTCGAGCAATTGCTCAGAGATGAAAAGTGCCAGCACTGAAAGCTGTTGCTAGCCAGCACCCTTCCTTGGAAGCGCTTTTGTAGGCCTAAGAACACTGGGGCTCTGGGCTTCTCTAGCCACCTCATCTTCTGTTCATCCTCTCGCGCACTCTGAAGAGAGCTCAGGGGAGAAATTGCAAACGTCGAGCAATTGCTCAGAGATGAAAAGTGCCAGCACTGAAAGCTGTTGCTAGCCAGCACCCTTCCTTGGAAGCGCTTTCACAGGCGCAGTCACACTGGGGCTTTGCGCTTCTCTAGCCACCAAACGTCACTGTCATTCTCTTTCCGTCTCGTAGACACGAGCTGAGAAATTGCAAACGTCAAGCAATTGCTCAGAGATGAAAAGTGCCAGCACTGAAAGCTGTTGCTAGCCAGCACCCTTCCTTGGAAGCGCTTTTGTAGGCCTAAGCACACTGGGGCTCTGGGCTTCTCTAGCCACCTCATCTTCTGCTCATCCTCTCGCGCACTCTAAAGAGAATTCAGATGAGAAATTGCAAACGTCGAGCAATTGCTCAGAGATGAAAAGTGCCAGCACTGAAAGCTCTTGCTAGCCAGCACCCTTCCTTGGAAGCGCTTTTGTAGGCCTAAGCACACTGGGGCTCTGGGCTTCTTTAGCCACCTCATCTTCTGCTCATCCTCTCGCGCACTCTAAAGAGAGCTCAGGTGAGAAATTGCAAACGTCGAGCAATTGCTCAGAGATGAAAAGTGCCAGCACTGAAAGCTGTTGTTAGCCAGCACCCTTCCTTGGAAGCGCTTTCACAGGCGCAGTAACACTGGGGCTTTGCGCTTCTCTAGCCACCAAACGTCACGGTCCTTCTCTTTCCGTCTCGTAGACACGAGCTGAGAAATTGCAAACGTCGAGCAATTGCTCAGAGATGAAAAGTGCCAGCACTGAAAGCTGTTGCTAGCCAGCACCCGTCCTTGGAAGCGCTTTTGTAGGCCTAAGAACACTGGGGCTCTGGGCTTCTCTAGCCACCTCATCTTCTGCTCATCCTCTCGCGCACTCTAAAGAGAATTCAGATGAGAAATTGCAAACGTCGAGCAATTGCTCAGAGATGAAAAGTGCCAGCACTGAAAGCTGTTGCTAGCCAGCACCCTTCCCTGGAAGCGCTTTCACAGGCGCAGTAACACTGGGGCTTTGCGCTTCTCTAGCCACCAAACGTCACGGTCCTTCTCTTTCCGTCTCGTAGACACGAGCTGAGAAATTGCAAACGTCGAGCAATTGCTCAGAGATGAAAAGTGCCAGCACTGAAAGCTGTTGCTAGCCAGCACCCTTCCTTGGAAGCGCTTTCACAGGCGCAGTAACACTGGGGCTTTGCGCTTCCCTAGCCACCAAACGTCACGGTCACTATCTCTCCGTCTCGTAGACACGAGCTGAGAAATTGCAAACGTCGAGCAATTGCTCAGAGATGAAAAGTGCCAGCACTGAAAGCTGTTGCTAGCCAGCACCCTTCCTTGGAAGCGCTTTTGTAGGCCTAAGAACACTGGGACTCTGGGCTTCTTTAACCACCTCATCTTCTGCTCATCCTCTCGCGCACTCTGAAGAGAGCTCAGGGGAGAAATTGCAAACGTCGATCAATTGCTCAGAAATGAAAAGTGCCAGCACTGAAAGCTGTTGCTAGCCAGCACCCTTCCTTGGAAGCGCTTTTGTAGCCCTTAGAACACTGGGGCTCTGGGCTTCTCTAGCCACCTCATCTTCTTCTCATCCTCTCGCGCACTCTAAAGAGAGCTCAGGTGAGAAATTGCAAACGTCGAGCAATTGCTCAGAGATGAAAAGTGCCAGCACTGAAAGCTGTTGCTAGCCAGCACCCTTCCTTGGAAGCGCTTTCACAGGCGCAGCAACACTGGGGCTTTGCGCTTCTCTACCCACCAAACGTCACGGTCATTCTCTTTCCGTCTCGTAGACACGAGCTGAGAAATTGCAAACGTCGAGCAATTGCTCAGAGATGAAAAGTGCCAGCACTGAAAGCTGTTGCTAGCCAGCACCCTTCCTTGGAAGCGCTTTCACAGGCGCTGTAACACTGGGGCTCTGCGCTTCTCAACCCACCAAACGTCACGGTCACTATCTCTCCGTCTCGTAGACACGAGCTGAGAAATTGCAAACGTCGATCAATTGCTCAGAGATGAAAAGTGCCAGCACTGGAAGCTGTTGCTAGCCAGCACCCTTCCTTGGAAGCGCTTTTGTAGGCCTAAGAACACTGGGGCTCTGGGCTTCTCTAGCCACCTCATCTTCTGCTCATCCTCTCGTGCACTCTAAAGAGAGCTCAGGTGAGAAATTGCAAACGTCGAGCAATTGCTCAGAGATGAAAAGTGCCAGCACTGAAAGCTGTTGCTAGCCAGCACCCTTCCTTGGAAGCGCTTTTGTAGGCCTAAGAACACTGGGGCTCTGGGCTTCTCTAGCCACCTCATCTTCTGTTCATCCTCTCGCGCACTCTAAAGAGAGCTCAGGTGAGAAATTGCAAACGTCGAGCAATTGCTCAGAGATGAAAAGTGCCAGCACTGAAAGCTGTTGCTAGCCAGCACCCTTCCTTGGAAGCGCTTTCACAGGCGCAGTCACACTGGGGCTTTGCGCTTCTCTACCCACCAAACGTCACTGTCATTCTCTTTCCGTCTCGTAGACACGAGCTGAGAAATTGCAAACGTCGAGCAATTGCTCAGAGATGAAAAGTGCCAGCACTGAAAGCTGTTGCTAGCCAGCACCCTTCCTTGGAAGTGCTTTTGTAGCCCTAAGAACACTGGGGCTCTGGGCTTCTTTAGCCACCTCATCTTCTGCTCATCCTCTCGCGCACTCTGAAGAGAGCTCAGGGGAGAAATTGCAAACATCGAGCAATTGCTCAGAGATGAAAAGTGCCAGCACTGAAAGCTGTTGCTAGCCAGCACCCTTCCTTGGAAGCGCTTTTGTAGGCCTAAGAACACTGGGGCTCTGGGCTTCTCTAGCCACCTCATCTTCTGCTCATCCTCTCGCGCACTCTAAAGAGAGCTCAGGTGAGAAATTGCAAACGTCCAGCAATTGCTCAGAGATGAAAAGTGCCAGCACTGAAAGCTGTTGCTAGCCAGCACCCTTCCTTGGAAGCGCTTTCACAGGCGCAGCAACACTGGGGCTTTGCGCTTCTCTAGCCACCAAACGTCACGGTCCTTCTCTTTCCGTCTCGTAGACACGAGCTGAGAAATTGCAAACGTCGAGCAATTGCTCAGAGATGAAAAGTGCCAGCACTGAAAGCTGTTGCTAGCCAGCACCCTTCCTTGGAAGCGCTTTTGTAGGCCTAAGCACACTGGGGCTCTGGGCTTCTCTAGCCACCTCATCTTCTGCTCATCCTCTCGCGCACTCTAAAGAGAGCTCAGGTGAGAAATTGCAAACGTCGAGCAATTGCTCAGAGATGAAAAGTGCCAGCACTGAAAGCTGTTGCTAGCCAGCACCCTTCCTTGGAAGCGCTTTTGTAGGCCTAAGAACACTGGGGCTCTGGGCTTCTTTAGCCACCTCATCTTCTGCTCATCCTCTCGCGCACTCTAAAGAGAGCTCAGGGGAGAAATTGCAAACGTCGAGCAATTGCTCAGAGATGAAAAGTGCCAGCACTGAAAGCTGTTGCTAGCCAGCACCCTTCCTTGGAAGCGCTTTCACAGGCGCAGTAACACTGGGGCTTTGCGCTTCTCTAGCCACCAAACGTCACGGTCCTTCTCTTTCCGTCTCGTAGACACGAGCTGAGAAATTGCAAACGTCGAGCAATTGCTCAGAGATGAAAAGTGCCAGCACTGAAAGCTGTTGCTAGCCAGCACCCTTCCTTGGAAGCGCTTTTGTAGGCCTAAGAACACTGGGGCTCTGGGCTTCTCTAGCCACCTCATCTTCTGCTCATCCTCTCGCGCACTGTAAAGAGAATTCAGATGAGAAATTGCAAACGTCGAGCAATTGCTCAGAGATGAAAAGTGCCAGCACTGAAAGCTGTTGCTAGCCAGCACCCTTCCCTGGAAGCGCTTTCACAGGCGCAGTAACACTGGGGCTTTGCGCTTCTCTAGCCACCAAACGTCACGGTCCTTCTCTTTCCGTCTCGTAGACACGAGCTGAGAAATTGCAAACGTCGAGCAATTGCTCAGAGATGAAAAGTGCCAGCACTGAAAGCTGTTCCTAGCCAGCACCCTTCCTTGGAAGCGCTTTTGTAGGCCTAAGAACACTGGGGCTCTGGGCTTCTCTAGCCACCTCATCTTCTGCTCATCCTCTCGCGCACTCTGAAGAGAATTCAGATGAGAAATTGCAAACGTCGAGCAATTGCTCAGAGATGAAAAGTGCCAGCACTGAAAGCTGTTGCTAGCCAGCACCCTTCCCTGGAAGCGCTTTCACAGGCGCAGTAACACTGGGGCTTTGCGCTTCTCTACCCACCAAACGTCACGGTCCTTCTCTTTCCGTCTCGTAGACACGAGCTGAGAAATTGCAAACGTCGAGCAATTGCTCAGAGATGAAAAGTGCCAGCACTGAAAGCTCTTGCTAGCCAGCACCCTTCCTTGGAAGCGCTTTTGTAGGCCTAAGAACACTGGGGCTCTGGGCTTCTTTAGCCACCTCATCTTCTGCTCATCCTCTCGCGCACTCTAAAGAGAGCTCAGGGGAGAAATTGCAAACGTCGAGCAATTGCTCAGAAATGAAAAGTGCCAGCACTGAAAGCTGTTGCTAGCCAGCACCCTTCCTTGGAAGCGCTTTCACAGGCGCAGTAACACTGGGGCTTTGCGCTTCTCTAGCCACCAAACGTCACAGTCCTTCTCTTTCCGTCTCGTAGACACGAGCTGAGAAATTGCAAACGTCGAGCAATTGCTCAGAGATGAAAAGTGCCAGCACTGAAAGTTGTTGCTAGCCAGCACCCTTCCTTGGAAGCGCTTTTGTAGGCCTAAGAACACTGGGGCTCTGGGCTTCTTTAGCCACCTAATCTTCTGCTCTTCCTCTCGCGCACTCTAAAGAGAGCTCAGGGGAGAAATTGCAAACGTCGATCAATTGCTCAGAAATGAAAAGTGCCAGCACTGAAAGCTGTTGCTAGCCAGCACCCTTCCTTGGAAGCGCTTTTGTAGCCCTTAGAACACTGGGGCTCTGGGCTTCTCTAGCCACCTCATCTTCTGCTCATCCTCTCGCGCACTCTAAAGAGAGCTCAGGGGAGAAATTGCAAACGTCCAGCAATTGCTCAGAGATGAAAAGTGCCAGCACTGAAAGCTGTTGCTAGCCAGCACCCTTCCTTGGAAGCGCTTTCACAGGCGCAGTAACACTGGGGCTTTGCGCTTCTCTACCCACCAAACGTCACGGTCCTTCTCTTTCCGTCTCGTAGACACGAGCTGAGAAATTGCAAACGTCGAGCAATTGCTCAGAGATGAAAAGTGCCAGCACTGAAAGCTGTTGCTAGCCAGCACCCTTCCTTGGAAGCGCTTTCACAGGCGCAGTAACACTGGGGCTTTGCGCTTCTCTAGCCACCAAACGTCACGGTCCTTCTCTTTCCGTCTCGTAGACACGAGCTGAGAAATTGCAAACGTCGAACAATTGCTCAGAGATGAAAAGTGCCAGCACTGAAAGCTGTTGCTAGCCAGCCCCCTTCCTTGGAAGCGCTTTTGTAGGCCTAAGAACACTGGGGCTGTGGGCTTCTCTAGCCACCTCATCTTCTGCTCATCCTCTCGCGCACTCTGAAGAGAGCTCAGGTGAGAAATTGCAAACGTCGAGCAATTGCTCAGAGATGAAAAGTGCCAGCACTGAAAGCTGTTGCTAGCCAGCACCCTTCCTTGGAAGCGCTTTCACAGGCGCAGTAACACTGGGGCTTTGCGCTTCTCTAGCCACCAAACGTCACGGTCCTTCTCTTTCCGTCTCGTAGACACGAGCTGAGAAATTGCAAACGTCGAGCAATTGCTCAGAGATGAAAAGTGCCAGCACTGAAAGCTGTTGCTAGCCAGCACCCTTCCTTGGAAGCGCTTTTGTAGGCCTAAGCACACTGGGGCTCTGGGCTTCTTTAGCCACCTCATCTTCTGCTCATCCTCTCGCGCACTCTAAAGAGAGCTCAGGGGAGAAATTGCAAACGTCGAGCAATTGCTCAGAAATGAAAAGTGCCAGCACTGAAAGCTGTTGCTAGCCAGCACCCTTCCTTGGAAGCGCTTTTGTAGCCCTTAGAACACTGGGGCTCTGGGCTTCTCTAGCCACCTCATCTTCTGCTCATCCTCTCGCGCACTCTAAAGAGAGCTCAGGTGAGAAATTGCAAACGTCGAGCAATTGCTCAGAGATGAAAAGTGCCAGCACTGAAAGCTGTTGCTAGCCAGCACCCTTCCTTGGAAGCGCTTTCACAGGCGCAGCAACACTGGGGCTTTGCGCTTCTCTACCCACCAAACGTCACGGTCCTTCTCTTTCCGTCTCCTAGACACGAGCTGAGAAATTGCAAACGTCGAGCAATTGCTCAGAGATGAAAAGTGCCAGCACTGAAAGCTGTTGCTAGCCAGCACCCTTCCTTGGAAGTGCTTTTGTAGCCCTTAGAACACTGGGGCTCTGGGCTTCTTTAGCCACCTCATCTTCTGCTCATCCTCTCGCGCACTCTGAAGAGAGCTCAGGGGAGAAATTGCAAACGTCGAGCAATTGCTCAGAGATGAAAAGTGCCAGCACTGAAAGCTGTTGCTAGCCAGCACCCTTCCTTGGAAGCGCTTTCACAGGCGCTGTAACACTGGGGCTCTGCGCTTCTCAACCCACCAAACGTCACGGTCACTATCTCTCCGTCTCGTAGACACGAGCTGAGAAATTGCAAACGTCGATCAATTGCTCAGAGATGAAAAGTGCCAGCACTGGAAGCTGTTGCTAGCCAGCACCCTTCCTTGGAAGCGCTTTTGTAGGCCTAAGAACACTGGGGCTCTGGGCTTCTCTAGCCACCTAATCTTCTGCTCATCCTCTCGCGCACTCTAAAGAGAGCTCAGGGGAGAAATTGCAAACGTCCAGCAATTGCTCAGAGATGAAAAGTGCCAGCACTGAAAGCTGTTGCTAGCCAGCACCCTTCCTTGGAAGCGCTTTTGTAGCCCTTAGAACACTGGGGCTCTGGGCTTCTCTAGCCACCTCATCTTCTGTTCATCCTCTCGCGCACTCTAAAGAGAGCTCAGGTGAGAAATTGCAAACGTCGAGCAATTGCTCAGAGATGAAAAGTGCCAGCACTGAAAGCTCTTGCTAGCCAGCACCCTTCCTTGGAAGCGCTTTCACAGGCGCAGTCACACTGGGGCTTTGCGCTTCTCTAGCCACCAAACGTCACGGTCCTTCTCTTTCCGTCTCGTAGACACGAGCTGAGAAATTGCAAACGTCGAGCAATTGCTCAGAGATGAAAAGTGCCAGCACTGAAAGCTGTTGCTAGCCAGCACCCTTCCTTGGAAGTGCTTTTGTAGCCCTAAGAACACTGGGGCTCTGGGCTTCTTTAGCCACCTCATCTTCTGCTCATCCTCTCGCGCACTCTAAAGAGAGCTCAGGTGAGAAATTGCAAACATCGAGCAATTGCTCAGAGATGAAAAGTGCCAGCACTGAAAGCTGTTGCTAGCCAGCACCCTTCCTTGGAAGCGCTTTTGTAGGCCTAAGAACACTGGGGCTCTGGGCTTCTCTAGCCACCTCATCTTCTGCTCATCCTCTCGCGCACTCTAAAGAGAGCTCAGGTGAGAAATTGCAAACGTCCAGCAATTGCTCAGAGATGAAAAGTGCCAGCACTGAAAGCTGTTGCTAGCCAGCACCCTTCCTTGGAAGCGCTTTCACAGGCGCAGCAACACTGGGGCTTTGCGCTTCTCTAGCCACCAAACGTCACGGTCATTCTCTTTCCGTCTCGTAGACACGAGCTGAGAAATTGCAAACGTCAAGCAATTGCTCAGAGATGAAAAGTGCCAGCACTGAAAGCTGTTGCTAGCCAGCACCCTTCCTTGGAAGCGCTTTTGTAGGCCTAAGCACACTGGGGCTCTGGGCTTCTCTAGCCACCTCATCTTCTGCTCATCCTCTCGCGCACTCTAAAGAGAGCTCAGGGGAGAAATTGCAAACGTCGAGCAATTGCTCAGAGATGAAAAGTGCCAGCACTGAAAGCTGTTGCTAGCCAGCACCCTTCCTTGGAAGCGCTTTTGTAGGCCTAAGAACACTGGGGCTCTGGGCTTCTTTAGCCACCTCATCTTCTGCTCATCCTCTCGCGCACTCTAAAGAGAGCTCAGGTGAGAAATTGCAAACGTCGAGCAATTGCTCAGAGATGAAAAGTGCCAGCACTGAAAGCTGTTGTTAGCCAGCACCCTTCCTTGGAAGCGCTTTCACAGGCGCAGTAACACTGGGGCTTTGCGCTTCTCTAGCCACCAAACGTCACGGTCCTTCTCTTTCCGTCTTGTAGACACGAGCTGAGAAATTGCAAACGTCGATCAATTGCTCAGAGACGAAAAGTGCCAGCACTGAAAGCTGTTGCTAGCCAGCACCCTTCCTTGGAAGCGCTTTTGTAGGCCTAAGAACACTGGGGCTCTGGGCTTCTCTAGCCACCTCATCTTCTGCTCATCCTCTCGCGCACTCTAAAGAGAATTCAGATGAGAAATTGCAAACGTCGAGCAATTGCTCAGAGATGAAAAGTGCCAGCACTGAAAGCTGTTGCTAGCCAGCACCCTTCCCTGGAAGCGCTTTCACAGGCGCAGTAACACTGGGGCTTTGCGCTTCTCTACCCACCAAACGTCACGGTCCTTCTCTTTCCGTCTCGTAGACACGAGCTGAGAAATTGCAAACGTCGAGCAATTGCTCAGAGATGAAAAGTGCCAGCACTGAAAGCTGTTGCTAGCCAGCACCCTTCCTTGGAAGCGCTTTCACAGGCGCAGTAACACTGGGGCTTTGCGCTTCTCTAGCCACCAAACGTCACGGTCCTTCTCTTTCCGTCTCGTAGACACGAGCTGAGAAATTGCAAACGTCGATCAATTGCTCAGAGATGAAAAGTGCCAGCACTGAAAGCTGTTGCTAGCCAGCCCCCTTCCTTGGAAGCGCTTTTGTAGGCCTAAGAACACTGGGGCTTTGCGCTTCTCTAGCCACCTAATCTTCTGCTCATCCTCTCGCGCACTCTGAAGAGAGCTCAGGTGAGAAATTGCAAACGTCGAGCAATTGCTCAGAGATGAAAAGTGCCAGCACTGAAAGCTGTTGCTAGCCAGCCCCCTTCCTTGGAAGCGCTTTCACAGGCGCAGTAACACTGGGGCTTTGCGCTTCTCTAGCCACCAAACGTCACGGTCATTCTCTTTCCGTCTGCTAGACACGAGCTGAGAAATTGCAAACGTCGAGCAATTGCTCAGAGATGAAAAGTGCCAGCACTGAAAGCTGTTGCTAGCCAGCACCCTTCCTTGGAAGCGCTTTTGTAGGCCTAAGAACACTGGGGCTCTGGGCTTCTTTAGCCACCTCATCTTCTGCTCATCCTCTCGCGCACTCTAAAGAGAGCTCAGGGGAGAAATTGCAAACGTCGAGCAATTGCTCAGAAATGAAAAGTGCCAGCACTGAAAGCTGTTGCTAGCCAGCACCCTTCCTTGGAAGCGCTTTTGTAGCCCTTAGAACACTGGGGCTCTGGGCTTCTCTAGCCACCTCATCTTCTTCTCATCCTCTCGCGCACTCTAAAGAGAGCTCAGGTGAGAAATTGCAAACGTCCAGCAATTGCTCAGAGATGAAAAGTGCCAGCACTGAAAGCTGTTGCTAGCCAGCACCCTTCCTTGGAAGCGCTTTCACAGGCGCAGTAAGACTGGGGCTTTGCGCTTCTCTAGCCACCAAACGTCACGGTCCTTCTCTTTCCGTCTCGTAGACACGAGCTGAGAAATTGCAAATGTCGAGCAATTGCTCAGAGATGAAAAGTGCCAGCACTGAAAGTTGTTGCTAGCCAGCACCCTTCCTTGGAAGCGCTTTTGTAGGCCTAAGAACACTGGGGCTCTGGGCTTCTTTAGCCACCTAATCTTCTGCTCTTCCTCTCGCGCACTCTAAAGAGAGCTCAGGGGAGAAATTGCAAACGTCGATCAATTGCTCAGAAATGAAAAGTGCCAGCACTGAAAGCTGTTGCTAGCCAGCACCCTTCCTTGGAAGCGCTTTTGTAGCCCTTAGAACACTGGGGCTCTGGGCTTCTCTAGCCACCTCATCTTCTGCTCATCCTCTCGCGCACTCTAAAGAGAGCTCAGGGGAGAAATTGCAAACGTCCAGCAATTGCTCAGAGATGAAAAGTGCCAGCACTGAAAGCTGTTGCTAGCCAGCACCCTTCCTTGGAAGCGCTTTCACAGGCGCAGTAACACTGGGGCTTTGCGCTTCTCTAGCCACCAAACGTCACGGTCCTTCTCTTTCCGTCTCGTAGACACGAGCTGAGAAATTGCAAACGTCGATCAATTGCTCAGAGATGAAAAGTGCCAGCACTGAAAGCTGTTGCTAGCCAGCACCCTTCCTTGGAAGCGCTTTCACAGGCGCAGTAACACTGGGGCTTTGCGCTTCTCTAGCCACCAAACGTCACGGTCCTTCTCTTTCCGTCTCGTAGACACGAGCTGAGAAATTGCAAACGTCGAACAATTGCTCAGAGATGAAAAGTGCCAGCACTGAAAGCTGTTGCTAGCCAGCACCCTTCCTTGGAAGCGCTTTTGTAGCCCTTAGAACACTGGGGCTCTGGGCTTCTCTAGCCACCTCATCTTCTGCTCATCCTCTCGCGCACTCTGAAGAGAGCTCAGGTGAGAAATTGCAAACGTCGAGCAATTGCTCAGAGATGAAAAGTGCCAGCACTGAAAGCTGTTGCTAGCCAGCACCCTTCCTTGGAAGCGCTTTCACAGGCGCAGTAACACTGGGGCTTTGCGCTTCTCTAGCCACCAAACGTCACGGTCCTTCTCTTTCCGTCTCGTAGACACGAGCTGAGAAATTGCAAACGTCGAGCAATTGCTCAGAGATGAAAAGTGCCAGCACTGAAAGCTGTTGCTAGCCAGCACCCTTCCTTGGAAGCGCTTTTGTAGGCCTAAGAACACTGGGGCTCTGGGCTTCTTTAGCCACCTCATCTTCTGCTCATCCTCTCGCGCACTCTAAAGAGAGCTCAGGGGAGAAATTGCAAACGTCGAGCAATTGCTCAGAAATGAAAAGTGCCAGCACTGAAAGCTGTTGCTAGCCAGCACCCTTCCTTGGAAGCGCTTTTGTAGCCCTTAGAACACTGGGGCTCTGGGCTTCTCTAGCCACCTCATCTTCTGCTCATCCTCTCGCGCACTCTAAAGAGAGCTCAGGTGAGAAATTGCAAACGTCGAGCAATTGCTCAGAGATGAAAAGTGCCAGCACTGAAAGCTGTTGCTAGCCAGCACCCTTCCTTGGAAGCGCTTTCACAGGCGCAGCAACACTGGGGCTTTGCGCTTCTCTACCCACCAAACGTCACGGTCCTTCTCTTTCCGTCTCGTAGACACGAGCTGAGAAATTGCAAACGTCGAGCAATTGCTCAGAGATGAAAAGTGCCAGCACTGAAAGCTGTTGCTAGCCAGCACCCTTCCTTGGAAGCGCTTTTGTAGGCCTAAGCACACTGGGGCTCTGGGCTTCTCTAGCCACCTCATCTTCTGCTCATCCTCTCGCGCACTCTGAAGAGAGCTCAGGTGAGAAATTGCAAACGTCGAGCAATTGCTCAGAGATGAAAAGTGCCAGCACTGAAAGCTGTTGCTAGCCAGCACCCTTCCTTGGAAGCGCTTTCACAGGCGCTGTAACACTGGGGCTCTGCGCTTCTCTACCCACCAAACGTCACGGTCACTATCTCTCCGTCTCGAAGACACGAGCTGAGAAATTGCAAACGTCGAGCAATTGCTCAGAGATGAAAAGTGCCAGCACTGAAAGCTGTTGCTAGCCAGCACCCTTCCTTGGAAGCGCTTTTGTAGGCCTAAGAACACTGGGGCTCTGGGCTTCTCTAGCCACCTCATCTTCTGCTCATCCTCTCGCGCACTCTAAAGAGAGCTCAGGTGAGAAATTGCAAACGTCGAGCAATTGCTCAGAGATGAAAAGTGCCAGCACTGAAAGCTGTTGCTAGCCAGCACCCTTCCTTGGAAGCGCTTTCACAGGCGCAGCAACACTGGGGCTTTGCGCTTCTCTAGCCACCAAAAGTCACGGTCATTCTCTTTCCGTCTCGTAGACACGAGCTGAGAAATTGCAAACGTCGAGCAATTGCTCAGAGATGAAAAGTGCCAGCACTGAAAGCTGTTGCTAGCCAGCACCCTTCCTTGGAAGCGCTTTTGTAGGCCTAAGCACACTGGGGCTCTGGGCTTCTCTAGCCACCTCATCTTCTGCTCATCCTCTCGCGCACTCTAAAGAGAGCTCAGGTGAGAAATTGCAAACGTCCAGCAATTGCTCAGAGATGAAAAGTGCCAGCACTGAAAGCTGTTGCTAGCCAGCACCCTTCCTTGGAAGCGCTTTTGTAGGCCTAAGAACACTGGGGCTCTGGGCTTCTTTAGCCGCCTCATCTTCTGCTCATCCTCTCGCGCACTCTAAAGAGAGCTCAGGTGAGAAATTGCAAACGTCGAGCAATTGCTCAGAGATGAAAAGTGCCAGCACTGAAAGCTGTTGCTAGCCAGCACCCTTCCTTGGAAGTGCTTTCACAGGCGCAGTAACACTGGGGCTTTGCGCTTCTCTAGCCACCAAACGTCACGGTCCTTCTCTTTCCGTCTCGTAGACACGAGCTGAGAAATTGCAAACGTCGAACAATTGCTCAGAGATGAAAAGTGCCAGCACTGAAAGCTGTTGCTAGCCAGCACCCTTCCTTGGAAGCGCTTTTGTAGCCCTTAGAACACTGGGGCTCTGGGCTTCTCTAGCCACCTCATCTTCTGCTCATCCTCTCGCGCACTCTAAAGAGAGCTCAGGTGAGAAATTGCAAACGTCGAGCAATTGCTCAGAGATGAAAAGTGCCAGCACTGAAAGCTGTTGCTAGCCAGCACCCTTCCTTGGAAGCGCTTTCACAGGCGCAGTAACACTGGGGCTTTGCGCTTCTCTACCCACCAAACGTCACGGTCCTTCTCTTTCCGTCTCGTAGACACGAGCTGAGAAATTGCAAACGTCGAGCAATTGCTCAGAGATGAAAAGTGCCAGCACTGAAAGTTGTTGCTAGCCAGCACCCTTCCTTGGAAGCGCTTTTGTAGGCCTAAGAACACTGGGGCTCTGGGCTTCTTTAGCCACCTAATCTTCTGCTCATCCTCTCGCGCACTCTAAAGAGAGCTCAGGGGAGAAATTGCAAACGTCGATCAATTGCTCAGAAATGAAAAGTGCCAGCACTGAAAGCTGTTGCTAGCCAGCACCCTTCCTTGGAAGCGCTTTTGTAGCCCTTAGAACACTGGGGCTCTGGGCTTCTCTAGCCACCTCATCTTCTTCTCATCCTCTCGCGCACTCTAAAGAGAGCTCAGGTGAGAAATTGCAAACGTCCAGCAATTGCTCAGAGATGAAAAGTGCCAGCACTGAAAGCTGTTGCTAGCCAGCACCCTTCCTTGGAAGCGCTTTCACAGGCGCAGTAACACTGGGGCTTTGCGCTTCTCTAGCCACCAAACGTCACGGTCCTTCTCTTTCCGTCTCGTAGACACGAGCTGAGAAATTGCAAACGTCGAGCAATTGCTCAGAGATGAAAAGTGCCAGCACTGAAAGCTGTTGCTAGCCAGCACCCTTCCTTGGAAGCGCTTTCACAGGCGCAGTAACACTGGGGCTTTGCGCTTCTCTAGCCACCAAACGTCACGGTCCTTCTCTTTCCGTCTCGTAGACACGAGCTGAGAAATTGCAAACGTCGAGCAATTGCTCAGAGATGAAAAGTGCCAGCACTGAAAGCTGTTGCTAGCCAGCACCCTTCCTTGGAAGCGCTTTTGTAGCCCTTAGAACACTGGGGCTCTGGGCTTCTCTAGCCACCTCATCTTCTGCTCATCCTCTCGCGCACTCTGAAGAGAGCTCAGGTGAGAAATTGCAAACGTCGAGCAATTGCTCAGAGATGAAAAGTGCCAGCACTGAAAGCTGTTGCTAGCCAGCACCCTTCCTTGGAAGCGCTTTCACAGGCGCAGTAACACTGGGGCTTTGCGCTTCTCTAGCCACCAAACGTCACGGTCCTTCTCTTTCCGTCTCGTAGACACGAGCTGAGAAATTGCAAACGTCGAGCAATTGCTCAGAGATGAAAAGTGCCAGCACTGAAAGCTGTTGCTAGCCAGCACCCTTCCTTGGAAGCGCTTTTGTAGGCCTAAGAACACTGGGGCTCTGGGCTTCTTTAGCCACCTCATCTTCTGCTCATCCTCTCGCGCACTCTAAAGAGAGCTCAGGGGAGAAATTGCAAACGTCGAGCAATTGCTCAGAAATGAAAAGTGCCAGCACTGAAAGCTGTTGCTAGCCAGCACCCTTCCTTGGAAGCGCTTTTGTAGCCCTTAGAACACTGGGGCTCTGGGCTTCTCTAGCCACCTCATCTTCTGCTCATCCTCTCGCGCACTCTAAAGAGAGCTCAGGTGAGAAATTGCAAACGTCGAGCAATTGCTCAGAGATGAAAAGTGCCAGCACTGAAAGCTGTTGCTAGCCAGCACCCTTCCTTGGAAGCGCTTTCACAGGCGCAGCAACACTGGGGCTTTGCGCTTCTCTACCCACCAAACGTCACGGTCCTTCTCTTTCCGTCTCGTAGACACGAGCTGAGAAATTGCAAACGTCGAGCAATTGCTCAGAGATGAAAAGTGCCAGCACTGAAAGCTGTTGCTAGCCAGCACCCTTCCTTGGAAGCGCTTTTGTAGCCCTTAGAACACTGGGGCTCTGGGCTTCTCTAGCCACCTCATCTTCTGCTCATCCTCTCGCGCACTCTGAAGAGAGCTCAGGTGAGAAATTGCAAACGTCGAGCAATTGCTCAGAGATGAAAAGTGCCAGCACTGAAAGCTGTTGCTAGCCAGCACCCTTCCTTGGAAGCGCTTTCACAGGCGCAGCAACACTGGGGCTTTGCGCTTCTCTAGCCACCAAACGTCACGGTCCTTCTCTTTCCGTCTCGTAGACACGAGCTGAGAAATTGCAAACGTCGAGCAATTGCTCAGAGATGAAAAGTGCCAGCACTGAAAGCTGTTGCTAGCCAGCACCCTTCCTTGGAAGCGCTTTTGTAGCCCTTAGAACACTGGGGCTCTGGGCTTCTCTAGCCACCTCATCTTCTGCTCATCCTCTCGCGCACTCTGAAGAGAGCTCAGGTGAGAAATTGCAAACGTCGAGCAATTGCTCAGAGATGAAAAGTGCCAGCACTGAAAGCTGTTGCTAGCCAGCACCCTTCCTTGGAAGCGCTTTCACAGGCGCAGTAACACTGGGGCTTTGCGCTTCTCTAGCCACCAAACGTCACGGTCCTTCTCTTTCCGTCTCGTAGACACGAGCTGAGAAATTGCAAACGTCGAACAATTGCTCAGAGATGAAAAGTGCCAGCACTGAAAGCTGTTGCTAGCCAGCACCCTTCCTTGGAAGCGCTTTTGTAGCCCTTAGAACACTGGGGCTCTGGGCTTCTCTAGCCACCTCATCTTCTGCTCATCCTCTCGCGCACTCTAAAGAGAGCTCAGGTGAGAAATTGCAAACGTCGAGCAATTGCTCAGAGATGAAAAGTGCCAGCACTGAAAGCTGTTGCTAGCCAGCACCCTTCCTTGGAAGCGCTTTCACAGGCGCAGTAACACTGGGGCTTTGCGCTTCTCTAGCCACCAAACGTCACGGTCCTTCTCTTTCCGTCTCGTAGACACGAGCTGAGAAATTGCAAACGTCGAGCAATTGCTCAGAGATGAAAAGTGCCAGCACTGAAAGTTGTTGCTAGCCAGCACCCTTCCTTGGAAGCGCTTTTGTAGGCCTAAGAACACTGGGGCTCTGGGCTTCTTTAGCCACCTAATCTTCTGCTCATCCTCTCGCGCACTCTAAAGAGAGCTCAGGGGAGAAATTGCAAACGTCGATCAATTGCTCAGAAATGAAAAGTGCCAGCACTGAAAGCTGTTGCTAGCCAGCACCCTTCCTTGGAAGCGCTTTTGTAGCCCTTAGAACACTGGGGCTCTGGGCTTCTCTAGCCACCTCATCTTCTTCTCATCCTCTCGCGCACTCTAAAGAGAGCTCAGGTGAGAAATTGCAAACGTCCAGCAATTGCTCAGAGATGAAAAGTGCCAGCACTGAAAGCTGTTGCTAGCCAGCACCCTTCCTTGGAAGCGCTTTCACAGGCGCAGTAACACTGGGGCTTTGCGCTTCTCTAGCCACCAAACGTCACGGTCCTTCTCTTTCCGTCTCGTAGACACGAGCTGAGAAATTGCAAACGTCGATCAATTGCTCAGAGATGAAAAGTGCCAGCACTGAAAGCTGTTGCTAGCCAGCACCCTTCCTTGGAAGCGCTTTCACAGGCGCAGTAACACTGGGGCTTTGCGCTTCTCTAGCCACCAAACGTCACGGTCCTTCTCTTTCCGTCTCGTAGACACGAGCTGAGAAATTGCAAACGTCGAGCAATTGCTCAGAGATGAAAAGTGCCAGCACTGAAAGCTCTTGCTAGCCAGCACCCTTCCTTGGAAGCGCTTTTGTAGGCCTAAGAACACTGGGGCTCTGGGCTTCTCTAGCCACCTCATCTTCTGCTCATCCTCTCGCGCACTCTGAAGAGAGCTCAGGTGAGAAATTGCAAACGTCGAGCAATTGCTCAGAGATGAAAAGTGCCAGCACTGAAAGCTGTTGCTAGCCAGCACCCTTCCTTGGAAGCGCTTTCACAGGCGCAGTAACACTGGGGCTTTGCGCTTCTCTAGCCACCAAACGTCACGGTCCTTCTCTTTCCGTCTCGTAGACACGAGCTGAGAAATTGCAAACGTCGAGCAATTGCTCAGAGATGAAAAGTGCCAGCACTGAAAGCTGTTGCTAGCCAGCACCCTTCCTTGGAAGCGCTTTTGTAGGCCTAAGAACACTGGGGCTCTGGGCTTCTTTAGCCACCTCATCTTCTGCTCATCCTCTCGCGCACTCTAAAGAGAGCTCAGGGGAGAAATTGCAAACGTCGAGCAATTGCTCAGAAATGAAAAGTGCCAGCACTGAAAGCTGTTGCTAGCCAGCACCCTTCCTTGGAAGCGCTTTTGTAGCCCTTAGAACACTGGGGCTCTGGGCTTCTCTAGCCACCTCATCTTCTGCTCATCCTCTCGCGCACTCTAAAGAGAGCTCAGGTGAGAAATTGCAAACGTCGAGCAATTGCTCAGAGATGAAAAGTGCCAGCACTGAAAGCTGTTGCTAGCCAGCACCCTTCCTTGGAAGCGCTTTCACAGGCGCAGCAACACTGGGGCTTTGCGCTTCTCTACCCACCAAACGTCACGGTCCTTCTCTTTCCGTCTCGTAGACACGAGCTGAGAAATTGCAAACGTCGAGCAATTGCTCAGAGATGAAAAGTGCCAGCACTGAAAGCTGTTGCTAGCCAGCACCCTTCCTTGGAAGCGCTTTTGTAGGCCTAAGCACACTGGGGCTCTGGGCTTCTCTAGCCACCTCATCTTCTGCTCATCCTCTCGCGCACTCTGAAGAGAGCTCAGGTGAGAAATTGCAAACGTCGAGCAATTGCTCAGAGATGAAAAGTGCCAGCACTGAAAGCTGTTGCTAGCCAGCACCCTTCCTTGGAAGCGCTTTCACAGGCGCTGTAACACTGGGGCTCTGCGCTTCTCTACCCACCAAACGTCACGGTCACTATCTCTCCGTCTCGAAGACACGAGCTGAGAAATTGCAAACGTCGAGCAATTGCTCAGAGATGAAAAGTGCCAGCACTGAAAGCTGTTGCTAGCCAGCACCCTTCCTTGGAAGCGCTTTTGTAGGCCTAAGAACACTGGGGCTCTGGGCTTCTCTAGCCACCTCATCTTCTGCTCATCCTCTCGCGCAGTCTAAAGAGAGCTCAGGTGAGAAATTGCAAACGTCGAGCAATTGCTCAGAGATGAAAAGTGCCAGCACTGAAAGCTGTTGCTAGCCAGCACCCTTCCTTGGAAGCGCTTTCACAGGCGCAGCAACACTGGGGCTTTGCGCTTCTCTAGCCACCAAAAGTCACGGTCATTCTCTTTCCGTCTCGTAGACACGAGCTGAGAAATTGCAAACGTCGAGCAATTGCTCAGAGATGAAAAGTGCCAGCACTGAAAGCTGTTGCTAGCCAGCACCCTTCCTTGGAAGCGCTTTTGTAGGCCTAAGCACACTGGGGCTCTGGGCTTCTCTAGCCACCTCATCTTCTGCTCATCCTCTCGCGCACTCTAAAGAGAGCTCAGGTGAGAAATTGCAAACGTCCAGCAATTGCTCAGAGATGAAAAGTGCCAGCACTGAAAGCTGTTGCTAGCCAGCACCCTTCCTTGGAAGCGCTTTTGTAGGCCTAAGAACACTGGGGCTCTGGGCTTCTTTAGCCACCTCATCTTCTGCTCATCCTCTCGCGCACTCTAAAGAGAGCTCAGGTGAGAAATTGCAAACGTCGAGCAATTGCTCAGAGATGAAAAGTGCCAGCACTGAAAGCTGTTGCTAGCCAGCACCCTTCCTTGGAAGTGCTTTCACAGGCGCAGTAACACTGGGGCTTTGCGCTTCTCTACCCACCAAACGTCACAGTCCTTCTCTTTCCGTCTCGTAGACACGAGCTGAGAAATTGCAAACGTCGAGCAATTGCTCAGAGATGAAAAGTGCCAGCACTGAAAGCTGTTGCTAGCCAGCACCCTTCCTTGGAAGCGCTTTTGTAGGCCTAAGAACACTGGGGCTCTGGGCTTCTTTAGCCACCTCATCTTCTGCTCATCCTCTCGCGCACTCTAAAGAGAGCTCAGGTGAGAAATTGCAAACGTCGAGCAATTGCTCAGAGATGAAAAGTGCCAGCACTGAAAGCTGTTGCTAGCCAGCACCCTTCCTTGGAAGCGCTTTTGTAGGCCTAAGAACACTGGGGCTCTGGGCTTCTCTAGCCACCTAATCTTCTGCTCATCCTCTCGCGCACTCTAAAGAGAGCTCAGGTGAGAAATTGCAAATGTCGAGCAATTGCTCAGAGATGAAAAGTGCCAGCACTGAAAGCTGTTGCTAGCCAGCACCCTTCCTTGGAAGCACTTTTGTAGGCCTAAGAACACTGGGGCTCTGGGCTTCTTTAGCCACCTCATCTTCTGCTCATCCTCTCGCGCACTCTAAAGAGAGCTCAGGTGAGAAATTGCAAACATCCAGCAATTGCTCAGAGAAGAAAAGTGCCAGCACTGAAAGCTCTTGCTAGCCAGCACCCTTCCTTGGAAGCGCTTTCACAGGCGCTGTAACACTGGGGGTTTGCGCTTCTCTAGCCACCAAACGTCACAGTCCTTCTCTTTCCGTCTCATAGACACGAGCTGAGAAATTGCAAACGTCGAGCAATTGCTCAGAGATGAAAAGTGCCAGCACTGAAAGCTGTTGCTAGCCAGCACCCTTCCTTGGAAGCGCTTTCACAGGCGCAGTAACACTGGGGCTTTGCGCTTCTCTAGCCACCTCATCTTCTGCTCATCCTCTCGCGCACTCTAAAGAGAGCTCAGGTGAGAAATTGCAAACGTCGAGCAATTGCTCAGAGATGAAAAGTGCCAGCACTGAAAGCTGTTGCTAGCCAGCACCCTTCCTTGGAAGCGCTTTCACAGGCGCAGTAACACTGGGGCTTTGCGCTTCTCTAGCCACCAAACGTCACGGTCACTATCTCTCCGTCTCGTAGACACGAGCTGAGAAATTGCAAACGTCGATCAATTTCTCAGAGATGAAAAGTGCCAGCACTGGAAGCTGTTGCTAGCCAGCACCCTTCCTTGGAAGCGCTTTTGTAGGCCTAAGAACACTGGGGCTCTGGGCTTCTCTAGCCACCTCATCTTCTGCTCATCCTCTCGCGCACTCTAAAGAGAGCTCAGGTGAGAAATTGCAAACGTCGAGCAATTGCTCAGAGATGAAAAGTGCCAGCACTGAAAGCTGTTGCTAGCCAGCACCCTTCCTTGGAAGCGTTTTCACAGGCGCAGTAACACTGGGGCTTTGCGCTTCTCTAGCCACCAAACGTCACGGTCCTTCTCTTTCCGTCTCGTAGACACGAGCTGAGAAATTGCAAACGTCGAGCAATTGCTCAGAGATGAAAAGTGCCAGCACTGAAAGCTGTTGCTAGCCAGCACCCTTCCTTGGAAGCGCTTTTGTAGCCCTTAGAACACTGGGGCTCTGGGCTTCTCTAGCCACCTAATCTTCTGCTCATCCTCTCGTGCACTCTAAAGAGAGCTCAGGTGAGAAATTGCAAACGTCCAGCAATTGCTCAGAGAGGAAAAGTGCCAGCACTGAAAGCTGTTGCTAGCCAGCACCCTTCCTTGGAAGCGCTTTTCTAGGCCTAAGAACACTGGGGCTCTGGGCTTCTTTAGCCACCTCATCTTCTGCTCATCCTCTCGCGCACTCTAAAGAGAGCTCAGGTGAGAAATTGCAAACGTCGAGCAATTGCTCAGAGATGAAAAGTGCCAGCACTGAAAGCTGTTGCTAGCCAGCACCCTTCCTTGGAAGTGCTTTCACAGGCGCAGTAACACTGGGGCTTTGCGCTTCTCTACCCACCAAACGTCACGGTCATTCTCTTTCCGTCTCGTAGACACGAGCTGAGAAATTGCAAACGTCGAGCAATTGCTCAGAGAGGAAAAGTGCCAGCACTGAAAGCTGTTGCTAGCCAGCACCCTTCCTTGGAAGCGCTTTTGTAGGCCTAAGAACACTGGGGCTCTGGGCTTCTCTAGCCACCTCATCTTCTGCTCATCCTCTCGCGCACTCTGAAGAGAGCTCAGGTGAGAAATTGCAAACGTCGAGCAATTGCTCAGAGATGAAAAGTGCCAGCACTGAAAGCTGTTGCTAGCCAGCACCCTTCCTTGGAAGTGCTTTCACAGGCGCAGTAACACTGGGGCTTTGCGCTTCTCTAGCCACCAAACGTCACGGTCATTCTCTTTCCGTCTCGTAGACACGAGCTGAGAAATTGCAAACGTCGAGCAATTGCTCAGAGATGAAAAGTGCCAGCACTGAAAGCTGTTGCTAGCCAGCACCCTTCCTTGGAAGCGCTTTTGTAGGCCTAAGAACACTGGGGCTTTGCGCTTCTCTAGCCACCTCATCTTCTGCTCATCCTCTCGCGCACTCTAAAGAGAGCTCAGGTGAGAAATTGCAAACGTCGAGCAATTGCTCAGAGATGAAAAGTGCCAGCACTGAAAGCTGTTGCTAGCCAGCACCCTTCCTTGGAAGCACTTTTGTAGGCCTAAGAACACTGGGGCTCTGGGCTTCTTTAGCCACCTCATCTTCTGCTCATCCTCTCGCGCACTCTAAAGAGAGCTCAGGTGAGAAATTGCAAACATCCAGCAATTGCTCAGAGAAGAAAAGTGCCAGCACTGAAAGCTCTTGCTAGCCAGCACCCTTCCTTGGAAGCGCTTTCACAGGCGCTGTAACACTGGGGGTTTGCGCTTCTCTAGCCACCAAACGTCACAGTCCTTCTCTTTCCGTCTCATAGACACGAGCTGAGAAATTGCAAACGTCGAGCAATTGCTCAGAGATGAAAAGTGCCAGCACTGAAAGCTGTTGCTAGCCAGCACCCTTCCTTGGAAGCGCTTTCACAGGCGCAGTAACACTGGGGCTTTGCGCTTCTCTAGCCACCTCATCTTCTGCTCATCCTCTCGCGCACTCTAAAGAGAGCTCAGGTGAGAAATTGCAAACGTCGAGCAATTGCTCAGAGATGAAAAGTGCCAGCACTGAAAGCTGTTGCTAGCCAGCACCCTTCCTTGGAAGCGCTTTCACAGGCGCAGTAACACTGGGGCTTTGCGCTTCTCTAGCCACCAAACGTCACGGTCACTATCTCTCCGTCTCGTAGACACGAGCTGAGAAATTGCAAACGTCGATCAATTTCTCAGAGATGAAAAGTGCCAGCACTGGAAGCTGTTGCTAGCCAGCACCCTTCCTTGGAAGCGCTTTTGTAGGCCTAAGAACACTGGGGCTCTGGGCTTCTCTAGCCACCTCATCTTCTGCTCATCCTCTCGCGCACTCTAAAGAGAGCTCAGGTGAGAAATTGCAAACGTCGAGCAATTGCTCAGAGATGAAAAGTGCCAGCACTGAAAGCTGTTGCTAGCCAGCACCCTTCCTTGGAAGCGTTTTCACAGGCGCAGTAACACTGGGGCTTTGCGCTTCTCTAGCCACCAAACGTCACGGTCCTTCTCTTTCCGTCTCGTAGACACGAGCTGAGAAATTGCAAACGTCGAGCAATTGCTCAGAGATGAAAAGTGCCAGCACTGAAAGCTGTTGCTAGCCAGCACCCTTCCTTGGAAGCGCTTTTGTAGCCCTTAGAACACTGGGGCTCTGGGCTTCTCTAGCCACCTAATCTTCTGCTCATCCTCTCGTGCACTCTAAAGAGAGCTCAGGTGAGAAATTGCAAACGTCCAGCAATTGCTCAGAGAGGAAAAGTGCCAGCACTGAAAGCTGTTGCTAGCCAGCACCCTTCCTTGGAAGCGCTTTTCTAGGCCTAAGAACACTGGGGCTCTGGGCTTCTTTAGCCACCTCATCTTCTGCTCATCCTCTCGCGCACTCTAAAGAGAGCTCAGGTGAGAAATTGCAAACGTCGAGCAATTGCTCAGAGATGAAAAGTGCCAGCACTGAAAGCTGTTGCTAGCCAGCACCCTTCCTTGGAAGTGCTTTCACAGGCGCAGTAACACTGGGGCTTTGCGCTTCTCTACCCACCAAACGTCACGGTCCTTCTCTTTCCGTCTCGTAGACACGAGCTGAGAAATTGCAAACGTCGAGCAATTGCTCAGAGATGAAAAGTGCCAGCACTGAAAGCTGTTGCTAGCCAGCACCCTTCCTTGGAAGCGCTTTTGTAGGCCTAAGAACACTGGGGCTCTGGGCTTCTCTAGCCACCTCATCTTCTGCTCATCCTCTCGCGCACTCTGAAGAGAGCTCAGGTGAGAAATTGCAAACGTCGAGCAATTGCTCAGAGATGAAAAGTGCCAGCACTGAAAGCTGTTGCTAGCCAGCACCCTTCCTTGGAAGCGCTTTCACAGGCGCAGTAACACTGGGGCTTTGCGCTTCTCTAGCCACCAAACGTCACGGTCATTCTCTTTCCGTCTCGTAGACACGAGCTGAGAAATTGCAAACGTCGAGCAATTGCTCAGAGATGAAAAGTGCCAGCACTGAAAGCTGTTGCTAGCCAGCACCCTTCCTTGGAAGCGCTTTTGTAGGCCTAAGAACACTGGGGCTTTGCGCTTCTCTAGCCACCTCATCTTCTGCTCATCCTCTCGCGCACTCTAAAGAGAGCTCAGGTGAGAAATTGCAAACGTCGAGCAATTGCTCAGAGATGAAAAGTGCCAGCACTGAAAGCTGTTGCTAGCCAGCACCCTTCCTTGGAAGCGCTTTCACAGGCGCAGTAACACTGGGGCTTTGCGCTTCTCTAGCCACCAAACGTCACGGTCACTATCTCTCCGTCTCGTAGACACGAGCTGAGAAATTGCAAACGTCGATCAATTTCTCAGAGATGAAAAGTGCCAGCACTGGAAGCTGTTGCTAGCCAGCACCCTTCCTTGGAAGCGCTTTTGTAGGCCTAAGAACACTGGGGCTCTGGGCTTCTCTAGCCACCTCATCTTCTGCTCATCCTCTCGCGCACTCTAAAGAGAGCTCAGGTGAGAAATTGCAAACGTCGAGCAATTGCTCAGAGATGAAAAGTGCCAGCACTGAAAGCTGTTGCTAGCCAGCACCCTTCCTTGGAAGCGTTTTCACAGGCGCAGTAACACTGGGGCTTTGCGCTTCTCTAGCCACCAAACGTCACGGTCCTTCTCTTTCCGTCTCCTAGACACGAGCTGAGAAATTGCAAACGTCGAGCAATTGCTCAGAGATGAAAAGTGCCAGCACTGAAAGCTCTTGCTAGCCAGCACCCTTCCTTGGAAGCGCTTTTGTAGCCCTTAGAACACTGGGGCTCTGGGCTTCTCTAGCCACCTCATCTTCTGCTCATCCTCTCGTGCACTCTAAAGAGAGCTCAGGTGAGAAATTGCAAACGTCGAGCAATTGCTCAGAGATGAAAAGTGCCAGCACTGAAAGCTGTTGCTAGCCAGCACCCTTCCTTGGAAGCGCTTTTGTAGGCCTAAGAACACTGGGGCTCTGGGCTTCTTTAGCCACCTCATCTTCTGCTCATCCTCTCGCGCACTCTAAAGAGAGCTCAGGTGAGAAATTGCAAACGTCGAGCAATTGCTCAGAGATGAAAAGTGCCAGCACTGAAAGCTGTTGCTAGCCAGCACCCTTCCTTGGAAGTGCTTTCACAGGCGCAGTAACACTGGGGCTTTGCGCTTCTCTAGCCACCAAACGTCACGGTCCTTCTCTTTCCGTCTCGTAGACACGAGCTGAGAAATTGCAAACGTCGAGCAATTGCTCAGAGATGAAAAGTGCCAGCACTGAAAGCTGTTGCTAGCCAGCACCCTTCCTTGGAAGCGCTTTTGTAGGCCTAAGAACACTGGGGCTCTGGGCTTCTCTAGCCACCTCATCTTCTGCTCATCCTCTCGCGCACTCTAAAGAGAGCTCAGGTGAGAAATTGCAAACGTCGAGCAATTGCTCAGAGATGAAAAGTGCCAGCACTGAAAGCTGTTGCTAGCCAGCACCCTTCCTTGGAAGTGCTTTCACAGGCGCAGTCACACTGGGGCTTTGCGCTTCTCTAGCCACCAAACGTCACGGTCATTCTCTTTCCGTCTCGTAGACACGAGCTGAGAAATTGCAAACGTCGAGCAATTGCTCAGAGATGAAAAGTGCCAGCACTGAAAGCTGTTGCTAGCCAGCACCCTTCCTTGGAAGCGCTTTTGTAGGCCTAAGAAGACTGGGGCTCTGGGCTTCTTTAGCCACCTCATCTTCTGCTCATCCTCTCACGCACTCTAAAGAGAGCTCAGGTGAGAAATTGCAAACGTCGAGCAATTGCTCAGAGATGAAAAGTGCCAGCACTGAAAGCTGTTGCTAGCCAGCACCCTTCCTTGGAAGCGCTTTTGTAGGCCTCAGAACACTGGGGCTCTGGGCTTCTCTAGCCACCTCATCTTCTGCTCATCCTCTCGCGCAGTCTAAAGAGAGCTCAGGTGAGAAAGTGCAAATGTCGAGCAATTGCTCAGAGATGAAAAGTGCCAGCACTGAAAGCTGTTGCTAGCCAGCCCCCTTCCTTAGAAGCGCTTTTGTAGGCCTAAGAACACTGGGGCTTTGCGCTTCTCTAGCCACCTCATCTTCTGCTCATCCTCTCGCGCACTCTGAAGAGAGCTCAGGTGAGAAATTGCAAACGTCGAGCAATTGCTCAGAGATGAAAAGTGCCAGCACTGAAAGCTGTTGCTAGCCAGCACCCTTCCTTGGAAGCGCTTTCACAGGCGCAGCAACACTGGGGCTTTGCGCTTCTCTAGCCACCAAACGTCACGGTCCTTCTCTTTCCGTCTCGTAGACACGAGCTGAGAAATTGCAAACGTCGAGCAATTGCTCAGAGATGAAAAGTGCCAGCACTGAAAGCTGTTGCTAGCCAGCACCCTTCCTTGGAAGCGCTTTTGTAGGCCTAAGAACACTGGGGCTTTGCGCTTCTCTAGCCACCTCATCTTCTGCTCATCCTCTCGCGCACTCTAAAGAGAGCTCAGGTGAGAAATTGCAAACGTCGAGCAATTGCTCAGAGATGAAAAGTGCCAGCACTGAAAGCTGTTGCTAGCCAGCACCCTTCCTTGGAAGCGCTTTCAGAGGCGCAGTAACACTGGGGCTTTGCGCTTCTCTAGCCACCAAACGTCACGGTCACTATCTCTCCGTCTCGTAGACACGAGCTGAGAAATTGCAAACGTCGAGCAATTGCTCAGAGATGAAAAGTGCCAGCACTGGAAGCTGTTGCTAGCCAGCACCCTTCCTTGGAAGCGCTTTTGTAGGCCTAAGAACACTGGGGCTCTGGGCTTCTCTAGCCACCTCATCTTCTGCTCATCCTCTCGCGCACTCTAAAGAGAGCTCAGGTGAGAAATTGCAAACGTCGAGCAATTGCTCAGAGATGAAAAGTGCCAGCACTGAAAGCTGTTGCTAGCCAGCACCCTTCCTTGGAAGCGTTTTCACAGGCGCAGTAACACTGGGGCTTTGCGCTTCTCTAGCCACCAAACGTCACGGTCCTTCTCTTTCCGTCTCGTAGACACGAGCTGAGAAATTGCAAACGTCGAGCAATTGCTCAGAGATGAAAAGTGCCAGCACTGAAAGCTCTTGCTAGCCAGCACCCTTCCTTGGAAGCGCTTTTGTAGCCCTTAGAACACTGGGGCTCTGGGCTTCTCTAGCCACCTAATCTTCTGCTCATCCTCTCGTGCACTCTAAAGAGAGCTCAGGTGAGAAATTGCAAACGTCCAGCAATTGCTCAGAGAGGAAAAGTGCCAGCACTGAAAGCTGTTGCTAGCCAGCACCCTTCCTTGGAAGCGCTTTTGTAGGCCTAAGAACACTGGGGCTCTGGGCTTCTTTAGCCACCTCATCTTCTGCTCATCCTCTCGCGCACTCTAAAGAGAGCTCAGGTGAGAAATTGCAAACGTCGAGCAATTGCTCAGAGATGAAAAGTGCCAGCACTGAAAGCTGTTGCTAGCCAGCACCCTTCCTTGGAAGTGCTTTCACAGGCGCAGTAACACTGGGGCTTTGCGCTTCTCTAGCCACCAAACGTCACGGTCCTTCTCTTTCCGTCTCGTAGACACGAGCTGAGAAATTGCAAACGTCGAGCAATTGCTCAGAGATGAAAAGTGCCAGCACTGAAAGCTGTTGCTAGCCAGCACCCTTCCTTGGAAGCGCTTTTGTAGGCCTAAGAACACTGGGGCTCTGGGCTTCTCTAGCCACCTCATCTTCTGCTCATCCTCTCGCGCACTCTAAAGAGAGCTCAGGTGAGAAATTGCAAACGTCGAGCAATTGCTCAGAGATGAAAAGTGCCAGCACTGAAAGCTGTTGCTAGCCAGCACCCTTCCTTAGAAGCGCTTTTGTAGGCCTAAGAACACTGGGGCTCTGGGCTTCTCTAGCCACCTCATCTTCTGCTCATCCTCTCGCGCAGTCTAAAGAGAGCTCAGGTGAGAAATTGCAAACGTTGAGCAATTGCTCAGAGATGAACAGTGCCAGCACTGAAAGCTGTTGCTAGCCAGCACCCTTCCTTGGAAGCGCTTTTGTAGCCCTTAGAACACTGGGGCTTTGCGCTTCTTTAGCCACCTCATCTTCTGCTCATCCTCTCGCGCACTCTAAAGAGAGCTCAGGTGAGAAATTGCAAACGTCGAGCAATTGCTCAGAGATGAAAAGTGCCAGCACTGAAAGCTGTTGTTAGCCAGCACCCTTCCTTGGAAGCGCTTTCACAGGCGCAGTAACACTGGGGCTTTGCGCTTCTCTAGCCACCAAACGTCACGGTCACTATCTCTCCGTCTCGTAAACACGAGCTGAGAAATTGCAAACGTCGATCAATTGCTCAGAGATGAAAAGTGCCAGCACTGAAAGCTCTTGCTAGCCAGCACCCTTCCTTGGAAGCGCTTTTGTAGGCCTAAGAACACTGGGGCTCTGGGCTTCTCTAGCCACCTAATCTTCTGCTCATCCTCTCGTGCACTCTGAAGAGAGCTCAGGTGAGAAATTGCAAACGTCGAGCAATTGCTCAGAGATGAAAAGTGCCAGCACTGAAAGCTGTTGCTAGCCAGCACCCTTCCTTGGAAGCGCTTTCACAGGCGCAGTAACACTGGGGCTTTGCGCTTCTCTACCCACCAAACGTCACGGTACTTCTCTTTCCGTCTCGTAGACACGAGCTGAGAAATTGCAAACGTCGAGCAATTGCTCAGAGATGAAAAGTGCCAGCACTGAAAGCTGTTGTTAGCCAGCACCCTTCCTTGGAAGCGCTTTCACAGGCGCAGTAACACTGGGGCTTTGCGCTTCTCTAGCCACCAAACGTCACGGTCCTTCTCTTTCCGTCTCGTAGACACGAGCTGAGAAATTGCAAACGTCGAGCAATTGCTCAGAGATGAAAAGTGCCAGCACTGAAAGCTGTTGCTAGCCAGCACCCTTCCTTGGAAGCGCTTTTGTAGGCCTTAGAACACTGGGGCTCTGGGCTTCTCTAGCCACCTAATCTTCTGCTCATCCTCTCGCGCACTCTGAAGAGAGCTCAGGTGAGAAATTGCAAACGTCGAGCAATTGCTCAGAGATGAAAAGTGCCAGCACTGAAAGCTGTTGCTAGCCAGCACCCTTCCTTGGAAGCGCTTTCACAGGCGCAGTAACACTGGGGCTTTGCGCTTCTCTAGCCACCAAACGTCACGGTCCTTCATTTTCCGTCTCCTAGACACGAGCTGAGAAATTGCAAACGTCGATCAATTGCTCAGAGATGAAAAGTGCCAGCACTGGAAGCTGTTGCTAGCCAGCCCCCTTCCTTGGAAGCGCTTTTGTAGGCCTAAGAACACTGGGGCTCTGGGCTTCTTTAGCCACCTCATCTTCTGCTCATCCTCTCGCGCACTCTAAAGAGAGCTCAGGGGAGAAATTGCAAACGTCGAGCAATTGCTCAGAGAGGAAAAGTGCCAGCACTGAAAGCTGTTGCTAGCCAGCACCCTTCCTTGGAAGCGCTTTTGTAGCCCTTAGAACACTGGGGCTCTGGGCTTCTCTAGCCACCTCATCTTCTGCTCATCCTCTCGCGCACTCTAAAGAGAGCTCAGGTGAGAAATTGCAAACGTCGAGCAATTGCTCAGAGATGAAAAGTGCCAGCACTGAAAGCTGTTGCTAGCCAGCACCCTTCCTTGGAAGCGCTTTCACAGGCGCAGCAACACTGGGGCTTTGCGCTTCTCTAGCCACCAAACGTCACGGTCATTCTCTTTCCGTCTCGTAGACACGAGCTGAGAAATTGCAAACGTCGAGCAATTGCTCAGAGATGAAAAGTGCCAGCACTGAAAGCTCTTGCTAGCCAGCACCCTTCCTTGGAAGCGCTTTTGTAGGCCTAAGAACACTGGGGCTCTGGGCTTCTCTAGCCACCTCATCTTCTGCTCATCCTCTCGCGCACTCTAAAGAGAGCTCAGGGGAGAAATTGCAAACGTCGATCAATTGCTCAGAAATGAAAAGTGCCAGCACTGAAAGCTGTTGCTAGCCAGCACCCTTCCTTGGAAGCGCTTTTGTAGCCCTTAGAACACTGGGGCTGTGGGCTTCTCTAGCCACCTCATCTTCTGCTCATCCTCTCGCGCACTCTAAAGAGAGCTCAGGTGAGAAATTGCAAACGTCGAGCAATTGCTCAGAGATGAAAAGTGCCAGCACTGAAAGCTGTTGCTAGCCAGCACCCTTCCTTGGAAGCGTTTTCACAGGCGCAGTAACACTGGGGCTTTGCGCTTCTCTAGCCACCAAACGTCACGGTCCTTCTCTTTCCGTCTCGTAGACACGAGCTGAGAAATTGCAAACGTCGAGCAATTGCTCAGAGATGAAAAGTGCCAGCACTGAAAGCTCTTGCTAGCCAGCACCCTTCCTTGGAAGCGCTTTTGTAGCCCTTAGAACACTGGGGCTCTGGGCTTCTCTAGCCACCTAATCTTCTGCTCATCCTCTCGTGCACTCTAAAGAGAGCTCAGGTGAGAAATTGCAAACGTCCAGCAATTGCTCAGAGAGGAAAAGTGCCAGCACTGAAAGCTGTTGCTAGCCAGCACCCTTCCTTGGAAGCGCTTTTGTAGGCCTAAGAACACTGGGGCTCTGGGCTTCTTTAGCCACCTCATCTTCTGCTCATCCTCTCGCGCACTCTAAAGAGAGCTCAGGTGAGAAATTGCAAACGTCGAGCAATTGCTCAGAGATGAAAAGTGCCAGCACTGAAAGCTGTTGCTAGCCAGCACCCTTCCTTGGAAGTGCTTTCACAGGCGCAGTAACACTGGGGCTTTGCGCTTCTCTAGCCACCAAACGTCACGGTCCTTCTCTTTCCGTCTCGTAGACACGAGCTGAGAAATTGCAAACGTCGAGCAATTGCTCAGAGATGAAAAGTGCCAGCACTGAAAGCTGTTGCTAGCCAGCACCCTTCCTTGGAAGCGCTTTTGTAGGCCTAAGAACACTGGGGCTCTGGGCTTCTCTAGCCACCTCATCTTCTGCTCATCCTCTCGCGCACTCTAAAGAGAGCTCAGGTGAGAAATTGCAAACGTCGAGCAATTGCTCAGAGATGAAAAGTGCCAGCACTGAAAGCTGTTGCTAGCCAGCACCCTTCCTTAGAAGCGCTTTTGTAGGCCTAAGAACACTGGGGCTCTGGGCTTCTCTAGCCACCTCATCTTCTGCTCATCCTCTCGCGCAGTCTAAAGAGAGCTCAGGTGAGAAATTGCAAACGTTGAGCAATTGCTCAGAGATGAACAGTGCCAGCACTGAAAGCTGTTGCTAGCCAGCACCCTTCCTTGGAAGCGCTTTTGTAGCCCTTAGAACACTGGGGCTTTGCGCTTCTCTAGCCACCAAACGTCACGGTCCTTCTCTTTCCGTCTCGTAGACACGAGCTGAGAAATTGCAAACGTCGAGCAATTGCTCAGAGATGAAAAGTGCCAGCACTGAAAGCTGTTGCTAGCCAGCACCCTTCCTTGGAAGCGCTTTTGTAGCCCTTAGAACACTGGGGCTCTGGGCTTCTTTAGCCACCTCATCTTCTGCTCATCCTCTCGCGCACTCTAAAGAGAGCTCAGGTGAGAAATTGCAAACGTCGAGCAATTGCTCAGAGATGAAAAGTGCCAGCACTGAAAGCTGTTGTTAGCCAGCACCCTTCCTTGGAAGCGCTTTCACAGGCGCAGTAACACTGGGGCTTTGCGCTTCTCTAGCCACCAAACGTCACGGTCACTATCTCTCCGTCTCGTAGACACGAGCTGAGAAATTGCAAACGTCGATCAATTGCTCAGAGATGAAAAGTGCCAGCACTGAAAGCTCTTGCTAGCCAGCACCCTTCCTTGGAAGCGCTTTTGTAGGCCTAAGAACACTGGGGCTCTGGGCTTCTCTAGCCACCTAATCTTCTGCTCATCCTCTCGTGCACTCTGAAGAGAGCTCAGGTGAGAAATTGCAAACGTCGAGCAATTGCTCAGAGATGAAAAGTGCCAGCACTGAAAGCTGTTGCTAGCCAGCACCCTTCCTTGGAAGCGCTTTCACAGGCGCAGTAACACTGGGGCTTTGCGCTTCTCTACCCACCAAACGTCACGGTCCTTCTCTTTCCGTCTCGTAGACACGAGCTGAGAAATTGCAAACGTCGAGCAATTGCTCAGAGATGAAAAGTGCCAGCACTGAAAGCTGTTGTTAGCCAGCACCCTTCCTTGGAAGCGCTTTCACAGGCGCAGTAACACTGGGGCTTTGCGCTTCTCTAGCCACCAAACGTCACGGTCCTTCTCTTTCCGTCTCGTAGACACGAGCTGAGAAATTGCAAACGTCGAGCAATTGCTCAGAGATGAAAAGTGCCAGCACTGAAAGCTGTTGCTAGCCAGCACCCTTCCTTGGAAGCGCTTTTGTAGGCCTTAGAACACTGGGGCTCTGGGCTTCTCTAGCCACCTAATCTTCTGCTCATCCTCTCGCGCACTCTGAAGAGAGCTCAGGTGAGAAATTGCAAACGTCGAGCAATTGCTCAGAGATGAAAAGTGCCAGCACTGAAAGCTGTTGCTAGCCAGCACCCTTCCTTGGAAGCGCTTTCACAGGCGCAGTAACACTGGGGCTTTGCGCTTCTCTAGCCACCAAACGTCACGGTCCTTCATTTTCCGTCTCCTAGACACGAGCTGAGAAATTGCAAACGTCGATCAATTGCTCAGAGATGAAAAGTGCCAGCACTGGAAGCTGTTGCTAGCCAGCCCCCTTCCTTGGAAGCGCTTTTGTAGGCCTAAGAACACTGGGGCTCTGGGCTTCTTTAGCCACCTCATCTTCTGCTCATCCTCTCGCGCACTCTAAAGAGAGCTCAGGGGAGAAATTGCAAACGTCGAGCAATTGCTCAGAGAGGAAAAGTGCCAGCACTGAAAGCTGTTGCTAGCCAGCACCCTTCCTTGGAAGCGCTTTTGTAGCCCTTAGAACACTGGGGCTCTGGGCTTCTCTAGCCACCTCATCTTCTGCTCATCCTCTCGCGCACTCTAAAGAGAGCTCAGGTGAGAAATTGCAAACGTCGAGCAATTGCTCAGAGATGAAAAGTGCCAGCACTGAAAGCTGTTGCTAGCCAGCACCCTTCCTTGGAAGCGCTTTCACAGGCGCAGCAACACTGGGGCTTTGCGCTTCTCTAGCCACCAAACGTCACGGTCATTCTCTTTCCGTCTCGTAGACACGAGCTGAGAAATTGCAAACGTCGAGCAATTGCTCAGAGATGAAAAGTGCCAGCACTGAAAGCTGTTGCTAGCCAGCACCCTTCCTTGGAAGCGCTTTTGTAGGCCTAAGAACACTGGGGCTCTGGGCTTCTCTAGCCACCTCATCTTCTGCTCATCCTCTCGCGCACTCTAAAGAGAGCTCAGGTGAGAAATTGCAAACGTCGAGCAATTGCTCAGAGACGAAATGTGCCAGCACTGAAAGCTGTTGCTAGCCAGCACCCTTCCTTGGAAGTGCTTTCACAGGCGCAGTAACACTGGGGCTTTGCGCTTCTCTAGCCACCAAACGTCACGGTCATTCTCTTTCCGTCTCGTAGACACGAGCTGAGAAATTGCAAACGTCGAGCAATTGCTCAGAGATGAAAAGTGCCAGCACTGAAAGCTCTTGCTAGCCAGCCCCCTTCCTTGGAAGCGCTTTTGTAGGCCTAAGAACACTGGGGCTCTGGGCTTCTTTAGCCACCTCATCTTCTGCTCATCCTCTCACGCACTCTAAAGAGAGCTCAGGTGAGAAATTGCAAACGTCGAGCAATTGCTCAGAGATGAAAAGTGCCAGCACTGAAAGCTGTTGCTAGCCAGCACCCTTCCTTGGAAGCGCTTTTGTAGGCCTCAGAACACTGGGGCTCTGGGCTTCTCTAGCCACCTCATCTTCTGCTCATCCTCTCGCGCACTCTAAAGAGAGCTCAGGTGAGAAAGTGCAAATGTCGAGCAATTGCTCAGAGATGAAAAGTGCCAGCACTGAAAGCTGTTGCTAGCCAGCACCCTTCCTTAGAAGCGCTTTTGTAGGCCTAAGAACACTGGGGCTCTGGGCTTCTCTAGCCACCTAATCTTCTGCTCATCCTCTCGCGCAGTCTAAAGAGAGCTCAGGTGAGAAATTGCAAACGTTGAGCAATTGCTCAGAGATGAACAGTGCCAGCACTGAAAGCTGTTGCTAGCCAGCACCCTTCCTTGGAAGCGCTTTGTAGCCCTTAGAACACTGGGGCTCTGGGCTTCTCTAGCCACCTAATCTTCTGCTCATCCTCTTGCGCACTCTAAAGAGAGCTCAGGTGAGAAATTGCAAACGTCGAGCAATTGCTCAGAGACGAAAAGTGCCAGCACTGAAAGCTGTTGCTAGCCAGCACCCTTCCTTGGAAGCGCTTTTGTAGCCCTTAGAACACTGGGGCTTTGCGCTTCTCTAGCCACCAAACGTCACGGTCCTTCTCTTTCCGTCTCGTAGACACGAGCTGAGAAATTGCAAACGTCGAGCAATTGCTCAGAGATGAAAAGTGCCAGCACTGAAAGCTGTTGCTAGCCAGCACCCTTCCTTGGAAGCGCTTTTGTAGGCCTAAGAACACTGGGGCTCTGGGCTTCTTTAGCCACCTCATCTTCTGCTCATCCTCTCGCGCACTCTAAAGAGAGCTCAGGTGAGAAATTGCAAAGGTCCAGCAATTGCTCAGAGATGAAAAGTGCCAGCACTGAAAGCTGTTGCTAGCCAGCACCCTTCCTTGGAAGCGCTTTTGTAGCCCTAAGAACACTGGGGCTCTGGGCTTCTCTAGCCACCTCATCTTCTTCTCATCCTCTCGCGCACTCTAAAGAGAGCTCAGGTGAGAAATTGCAAACGTCCAGCAATTGCTCAGAGATGAAAAGTGCCAGCACTGAAAGCTGTTGCTAGCCAGCACCCTTCCTTGGAAGCGCTTTCACAGGCGCAGCAACACTGGGGCTTTGCGCTTCTCTAGCCACCAAAAGTCACTGTCACTATCTCTCCGTCTCGTAGACACGAGCTGAGAAATTGCAAACGTCGAGCAATTGCTCAGAGATGAAAAGTGCCAGCACTGAAAGCTGTTGCTAGCCAGCACCCTTCCTTGGAAGCGCTTTTGTAGCCCTTAGAACACTGGGGCTCTGGGCTTCTTTGGCCAACTCATCTTCTGCTCATCCTCTCGCGCACTCTAAAGAGAGCTCAGGTGAGAAATTGCAAACGTCGAGCAATTGCTCAGAGATGAAAAGTGCCAGCACTGAAAGCTGTTGTTAGCCAGCACCCTTCCTTGGAAGCGCTTTCACAGGCGCAGTAACACTGGGGCTTTGCGCTTCTCTAGCCACCAAACGTCACGGTCACTATCTCTCCGTCTCGTAGACACGAGCTGAGAAATTGCAAACGTCGATCAATTGCTCAGAGATGAAAAGTGCCAGCACTGAAAGCTCTTGCTAGCCAGCACCCTTCCTTGGAAGCGCTTTTGTAGGCCTAAGAACACTGGGGCTCTGGGCTTCTCTAGCCACCTAATCTTCTGCTCATCCTCTCGTGCACTCTGAAGAGAGCTCAGGTGAGAAATTGCAAACGTCGAGCAATTGCTCAGAGATGAAAAGTGCCAGCACTGAAAGCTGTTGCTAGCCAGCACCCTTCCTTGGAAGCGCTTTCACAGGCGCAGCAACACTGGGGCTTTGCGCTTCTCTAGCCACCAAACGTCACGGTCATTCTCTTTCCGTCTCGTAGACACGAGCTGAGAAATTGCAAACGTCGATCAATTGCTCAGAGATGAAAAGTGCCAGCACTGAAAGCTCTTGCTAGCCAGCACCCTTCCTTGGAAGCGCTTTTGTAGGCCTAAGAACACTGGGGCTCTGGGCTTCTTTAGCCACCTCATCTTCTGCTCATCCTCTCGCGCACTCTAAAGAGAGCTCAGGGGAGAAATTGCAAACGTCGATCAATTGCTCAGAAATGAAAAGTGCCAGCACTGAAAGCTGTTGCTAGCCAGCACCCTTCCTTGGAAGCGCTTTTGTAGCCCTTAGAACACTGGGGCTGTGGGCTTCTCTAGCCACCTCATCTTCTGCTCATCCTCTCGCGCACTCTAAAGAGAGCTCAGGGGAGAAATTGCAAACGTCCAGCAATTGCTCAGAGATGAAAAGTGCCAGCACTGAAAGCTGTTGCTAGCCAGCACCCTTCCTTGGAAGCGCTTTCACAGGCGCAGCAACACTGGGGCTTTGCGCTTCTCTAGCCACCAAACGTCACGGTCATTCTCTTTCCGTCTCGTAGACACGAGCTGAGAAATTGCAAACGTCGAGCAATTGCTCAGAGATGAAAAGTGCCAGCACTGAAAGCTGTTGCTAGCCAGCACCCTTCCTTGGAAGCGCTTTTGTAGGCCTAAGAACACTGGGGCTCTGGGCTTCTCTAGCCACCTCATCTTCTGCTCATCCTCTCGCGCACTCTAAAGAGAGCTCAGGTGAGAAATTGCAAACGTCGAGCAATTGCTCAGAGACGAAATGTGCCAGCACTGAAAGCTGTTGCTAGCCAGCACCCTTCCTTGGAAGTGCTTTCACAGGCGCAGTAACACTGGGGCTTTGCGCTTCTCTAGCCACCAAACGTCACGGTCATTCTCTTTCCGTCTCGTAGACACGAGCTGAGAAATTGCAAACGTCGAGCAATTGCTCAGAGATGAAAAGTGCCAGCACTGAAAGCTCTTGCTAGCCAGCCCCCTTCCTTGGAAGCGCTTTTGTAGGCCTAAGAACACTGGGGCTCTGGGCTTCTTTAGCCACCTCATCTTCTGCTCATCCTCTCACGCACTCTAAAGAGAGCTCAGGTGAGAAATTGCAAACGTCGAGCAATTGCTCAGAGATGAAAAGTGCCAGCACTGAAAGCTGTTGCTAGCCAGCACCCTTCCTTGGAAGCGCTTTTGTAGGCCTCAGAACACTGGGGCTCTGGGCTTCTCTAGCCACCTCATCTTCTGCTCATCCTCTCGCGCACTCTAAAGAGAGCTCAGGTGAGAAAGTGCAAATGTCGAGCAATTGCTCAGAGATGAAAAGTGCCAGCACTGAAAGCTGTTGCTAGCCAGCACCCTTCCTTAGAAGCGCTTTTGTAGGCCTAAGAACACTGGGGCTCTGGGCTTCTCTAGCCACCTAATCTTCTGCTCATCCTCTCGCGCAGTCTAAAGAGAGCTCAGGTGAGAAATTGCAAACGTTGAGCAATTGCTCAGAGATGAACAGTGCCAGCACTGAAAGCTGTTGCTAGCCAGCACCCTTCCTTGGAAGCGCTTTGTAGCCCTTAGAACACTGGGGCTCTGGGCTTCTCTAGCCACCTAATCTTCTGCTCATCCTCTTGCGCACTCTAAAGAGAGCTCAGGTGAGAAATTGCAAACGTCGAGCAATTGCTCAGAGACGAAAAGTGCCAGCACTGAAAGCTGTTGCTAGCCAGCACCCTTCCTTGGAAGCGCTTTTGTAGCCCTTAGAACACTGGGGCTTTGCGCTTCTCTAGCCACCAAACGTCACGGTCCTTCTCTTTCCGTCTCGTAGACACGAGCTGAGAAATTGCAAACGTCGAGCAATTGCTCAGAGATGAAAAGTGCCAGCACTGAAAGCTGTTGCTAGCCAGCACCCTTCCTTGGAAGCGCTTTTGTAGGCCTAAGAACACTGGGGCTCTGGGCTTCTTTAGCCACCTCATCTTCTGCTCATCCTCTCGCGCACTCTAAAGAGAGCTCAGGTGAGAAATTGCAAAGGTCCAGCAATTGCTCAGAGATGAAAAGTGCCAGCACTGAAAGCTGTTGCTAGCCAGCACCCTTCCTTGGAAGCGCTTTTGTAGCCCTAAGAACACTGGGGCTCTGGGCTTCTCTAGCCACCTCATCTTCTTCTCATCCTCTCGCGCACTCTAAAGAGAGCTCAGGTGAGAAATTGCAAACGTCCAGCAATTGCTCAGAGATGAAAAGTGCCAGCACTGAAAGCTGTTGCTAGCCAGCACCCTTCCTTGGAAGCGCTTTCACAGGCGCAGCAACACTGGGGCTTTGCGCTTCTCTAGCCACCAAACGTCACTGTCACTATCTCTCCGTCTCGTAGACACGAGCTGAGAAATTGCAAACGTCGAGCAATTGCTCAGAGATGAAAAGTGCCAGCACTGAAAGCTGTTGCTAGCCAGCACCCTTCCTTGGAAGCGCTTTTGTAGCCCTTAGAACACTGGGGCTCTGGGCTTCTTTGGCCAACTCATCTTCTGCTCATCCTCTCGCGCACTCTAAAGAGAGCTCAGGTGAGAAATTGCAAACGTCGAGCAATTGCTCAGAGATGAAAAGTGCCAGCACTGAAAGCTGTTGTTAGCCAGCACCCTTCCTTGGAAGCGCTTTCACAGGCGCAGTAACACTGGGGCTTTGCGCTTCTCTAGCCACCAAACGTCACGGTCACTATCTCTCCGTCTCGTAGACACGAGCTGAGAAATTGCAAACGTCGATCAATTGCTCAGAGATGAAAAGTGCCAGCACTGAAAGCTCTTGCTAGCCAGCACCCTTCCTTGGAAGCGCTTTTGTAGGCCTAAGAACACTGGGGCTCTGGGCTTCTCTAGCCACCTAATCTTCTGCTCATCCTCTCGTGCACTCTGAAGAGAGCTCAGGTGAGAAATTGCAAACGTCGAGCAATTGCTCAGAGATGAAAAGTGCCAGCACTGAAAGCTGTTGCTAGCCAGCACCCTTCCTTGGAAGCGCTTTCACAGGCGCAGTAACACTGGGGCTTTGCGCTTCTCTACCCACCAAACGTCACGGTCCTTCTCTTTCCGTCTCGTAGACACGAGCTGAGAAATTGCAAACGTCGAGCAATTGCTCAGAGATGAAAAGTGCCAGCACTGAAAGCTGTTGTTAGCCAGCACCCTTCCTTGGAAGCGCTTTCACAGGCGCAGTAACACTGGGGCTTTGCGCTTCTCTAGCCACCAAACGTCACGGTCCTTCTCTTTCCGTCTCGTAGACACGAGCTGAGAAATTGCAAACGTCGAGCAATTGCTCAGAGATGAAAAGTGCCAGCACTGAAAGCTGTTGCTAGCCAGCACCCTTCCTTGGAAGCGCTTTTGTAGGCCTTAGAACACTGGGGCTCTGGGCTTCTCTAGCCACCTAATCTTCTGCTCATCCTCTCGCGCACTCTGAAGAGAGCTCAGGTGAGAAATTGCAAACGTCGAGCAATTGCTCAGAGATGAAAAGTGCCAGCACTGAAAGCTGTTGCTAGCCAGCACCCTTCCTTGGAAGCGCTTTCACAGGCGCAGTAACACTGGGGCTTTGCGCTTCTCTAGCCACCAAACGTCACGGTCCTTCACTTTCCGTCTCCTAGACACGAGCTGAGAAATTGCAAACGTCGATCAATTGCTCAGAGATGAAAAGTGCCAGCACTGGAAGCTGTTGCTAGCCAGCCCCCTTCCTTGGAAGCGCTTTTGTAGGCCTAAGAACACTGGGGCTCTGGGCTTCTTTAGCCACCTCATCTTCTGCTCATCCTCTCGCGCACTCTAAAGAGAGCTCAGGGGAGAAATTGCAAACGTCGAGCAATTGCTCAGAAATGAAAAGTGCCAGCACTGAAAGCTCTTGCTAGCCAGCACCCTTCCTTGGAAGCGCTTTTGTAGCCCTTAGAACACTGGGGCTCTGGGCTTCTCTAGCCACCTCATCTTCTGCTCATCCTCTCGCGCACTCTAAAGAGAGCTCAGGTGAGAAATTGCAAACGTCGAGCAATTGCTCAGAGATGAAAAGTGCCAGCACTGAAAGCTGTTGCTAGCCAGCACCCTTCCTTGGAAGCGCTTTCACAGGCGCAGCAACACTGGGGCTTTGCGCTTCTCTAGCCACCAAACGTCACGGTCATTCTCTTTCCGTCTCGTAGACACGAGCTGAGAAATTGCAAACGTCGAGCAATTGCTCAGAGATGAAAAGTGCCAGCACTGAAAGCTCTTGCTAGCCAGCACCCTTCCTTGGAAGCGCTTTTGTAGGCCTAAGAACACTGGGGCTCTGGGCTTCTTTAGCCACCTCATCTTCTGCTCATCCTCTCGCGCACTCTAAAGAGAGCTCAGGGGAGAAATTGCAAACGTCGATCAATTGCTCAGAAATGAAAAGTGCCAGCACTGAAAGCTGTTGCTAGCCAGCACCCTTCCTTGGAAGCGCTTTTGTAGCCCTTAGAACACTGGGGCTGTGGGCTTCTCTAGCCACCTCATCTTCTGCTCATCCTCTCGCGCACTCTAAAGAGAGCTCAGGTGAGAAATTGCAAACGTCCAGCAATTGCTCAGAGATGAAAAGTGCCAGCACTGAAAGCTGTTGCTAGCCAGCACCCTTCCTTGGAAGCGCTTTCACAGGCGCAGTAACACTGGGGCTTTGCGCTTCTCTAGCCACCAAACGTCACGGTCCTTCTCTTTCCGTCTCGTAGACACGAGCTGAGAAATTGCAAACGTCGAGCAATTGCTCAGAGATGAAAAGTGCCAGCACTGAAAGCTGTTGCTAGCCAGCACCCTTCCTTGGAAGCGCTTTTGTAGGCCTAAGAACACTGGGGCTCTGGGCTTCTTTAGCCACCTCATCTTCTGCTCATCCTCTCGCGCACTCTAAAGAGAGCTCAGGGGAGAAATTGCAAAGGTCCAGCAATTGCTCAGAGATGAAAAGTGCCAGCACTGAAAGCTGTTGCTAGCCAGCACCCTTCCTTGGAAGCGCTTTTGTAGCCCTAAGAACACTGGGGCTCTGGGCTTCTCTAGCCACCTCATCTTCTTCTCATCCTCTCGCGCACTCTAAAGAGAGCTCAGGTGAGAAATTGCAAACGTCCAGCAATTGCTCAGAGATGAAAAGTGCCAGCACTGAAAGCTGTTGCTAGCCAGCACCCTTCCTTGGAAGCGCTTTCACAGGCGCAGCAACACTGGGGCTTTGCGCTTCTCTAGCCACCAAACGTCACGGTCATTCTCTTTCCGTCTCGTAGACACGAGCTGAGAAATTGCAAACGTCTAGCAATTGCTCAGAGATGAAAAGTGCCAGCACTGAAAGCTCTTGCTAGCCAGCACCCTTCCTTGGAAGCGCTTTTGTAGGCCTAAGAACACTGGGGCTCTGGGCTTCTTTAGCCACCTCATCTTCTGCTCATCCTCTCGCGCACTCTGAAGAGAGCTCAGGGGAGAAATTGCAAACGTCGATCAATTGCTCAGAAATGAAAAGTGCCAGCACTGAAAGCTGTTGCTAGCCAGCACCCTTCCTTGGAAGCGCTTTTGTAGCCCTTAGAACACTGGGGCTGTGGGCTTCTCTAGCCACCTCATCTTCTGCTCATCCTCTCGCGCACTCTAAAGAGAGCTCAGGTGAGAAATTGCAAAAGTCCAGCAATTGCTCAGAGATGAAAAGTGCCAGCACTGAAAGCTGTTGCTAGCCAGCACCCTTCCTTGGAAGCGCTTTCACAGGCGCAGCAACACTGGGGCTTTGCGCTTCTCTAGCCACCAAACGTCACGGTCATTCTCTTTCCGTCTCGTAGACACGAGCTGAGAAATTGCAAACGTCGAGCAATTGCTCAGAGATGAAAAGTGCCAGCACTGAAAGCTGTTGCTAGCCAGCACCCTTCCTTGGAAGCGCTTTTGTAGGCCTAAGAACACTGGGGCTCTGGGCTTCTCTAGCCACCTCATCTTCTGCTCATCCTCTCGCGCACTCTGAAGAGAGCTCAGGTGAGAAATTGCAAACGTCGAGCAATTGCTCAGAGATGAAAAGTGCCAGCACTGAAAGCTGTTGCTAGCCAGCACCCTTCCTTGGAAGTGCTTTCACAGGCGCAGTAACACTGGGGCTTTGCGCTTCTCTAGCCACCAAACGTCACGGTCATTCTTTCCGTCTCGTAGACACGAGCTGAGAAATTGCAAACGTCGAGCAATTGCTCAGAGATGAAAAGTGCCAGCACTGAAAGCTGTTGCTAGCCAGCACCCTTCCTTGGAAGCGCTTTGTAGCCCTTAGAACACTGGGGCTCTGGGCTTCTCTAGCCACCTAATCTTCTGCTCATCCTCTTGCGCACTCTAAAGAGACCTCAGGTGAGAAATTGCAAACGTCGAGCAATTGCTCAGAGATGAAAAGTGCCAGCACTGAAAGCTGTTGCTAGCCAGCACCCTTCCTTGGAAGCGCTTTTGTAGCCCTTAGAACACTGGGGCTTTGCGCTTCTCTAGCCACCAAACGTCACGGTCCTTCTCTTTCCGTCTCGTAGACACGAGCTGAGAAATTGCAAACGTCGAGCAATTGCTCAGAGATGAAAAGTGCCAGCACTGAAAGCTGTTGCTAGCCAGCACCCTTCCTTGGAAGCGCTTTTGTAGGCCTAAGAACACTGGGGCTCTGGGCTTCTTTAGCCACCTCATCTTCTGCTCATCCTCTCGCGCACTCTAAAGAGAGCTCAGGTGAGAAATTGCAAACGTCGAGCAATTGCTCAGAGATGAAAAGTGCCAGCACTGAAAGCTGTTGTTAGCCAGCACCCTTCCTTGGAAGCGCTTTCACAGGCGCAGTAACACTGGGGCTTTGCGCTTCTCTAGCCACCAAACGTCACGGTCACTATCTCTCCGTCTCGTAGACACGAGCTGAGAAATTGCAAACGTCAATCAATTGCTCAGAGATGAAAAGTGCCAGCACTGAAAGCTGTTGCTAGCCAGCACCCTTCCTTGGAAGCGCTTTTGTAGGCCTTAGAACACTGGGGCTCTGGGCTTCTCTAGCCACCTAATCTTCTGCTCATCCTCTCGCGCACTCTAAAGAGAGCTCAGGTGAGAAATTGCAAACGTCGAGCAATTGCTCAGAGATGAAAAGTGCCAGCACTGAAAGCTGTTGCTAGCCAGCACCCTTCCTTGGAAGCGCTTTTGTAGGCCTAAGAACACTGGGGCTCTGGGCTTCTTTAGCCACCTCATCTTCTGCTCATCCTCTCACGCACTCTGAAGAGAGCTCAGGTGAGAAATTGCAAACGTCGAGCAATTGCTCAGAGATGAAAAGTGCCAGCACTGAAAGCTGTTGCTAGCCAGCACCCTTCCTTGGAAGCGCTTTTGTAGGCCTAAGAACACTGGGGCTCTGGGCTTCTCTAGCCACCTAATCTTCTGCTCATCCTCTCGCGCACTCTAAAGAGAGCTCAGGTGAGAAATTGCAAACGTCGAGCAATTGCTCAGAGAGGAAAAGTGCCAGCACTGAAAGCTGTTGCTAGCCAGCACCCTTCCTTGGAAGCACTTTTGTAGGCCTAAGAAGACTGGGGCTCTGGGCTTCTTTAGCCACCTCATCTTCTGCTCATCCTCTCGCGCACTCTAAAGAGAGCTCAGGTGAGAAATTGCAAACGTCCAGCAATTGCTCAGAGAAGAAAAGTGCCAGCACTGAAAGCTGTTGTTAGCCAGCACCCTTCCTTGGAAGCGCTTTCACAGGCGCAGTAACACTGGGGCTTTGCGCTTCTCTAGCCACCAAACGTCACGGTCACTATCTCTCCGTCTCGTAGACACGAGCTGAGAAATTGCAAACGTCGATCAATTGCTCAGAGATGAAAAGTGCCAGCACTGAAAGCTCTTGCTAGCCAGCACCCTTCCTTGGAAGCGCTTTTGTAGGCCTAAGAACACTGGGGCTCTGGGCTTCTCTAGCCACCTCATCTTCTGCTCATCCTCTCGTGCACTCTGAAGAGAGCTCAGGTGAGAAATTGCAAACGTCGAGCAATTGCTCAGAGATGAAAAGTGCCAGCACTGAAAGCTGTTGCTAGCCAGCACCCTTCCTTGGAAGCGCTTTCACAGGCGCAGTAACACTGGGGCTTTGCGCTTCTCTACCCACCAAACGTCACGGTCCTTCTCTTTCCGTCTCCTAGACACGAGCTGAGAAATTGCAAACGTCCAGCAATTGCTCAGAGATGAAAAGTGCCAGCACTGAAAGCTGTTGCTAGCCAGCACCCTTCCTTGGAAGCGCTTTCACAGGCGCAGTAACACTGGGGCTTTGCGCTTCTCTAGCCACCCAAAGTCACGGTCATTCTCTTTCCGTCTCCTAGACACGAGCTGAGAAATTGCAAACGTCGAGCAATTGCTCAGAGATGAAAAGTGCCAGCACTGAAAGCTCTTGCTAGCCAGCACCCTTCCTTGGAAGCGCTTTTGTAGGCCTAAGAACACTGGGGCTCTGGGCTTCTTTAGCCACCTCATCTTCTGCTCATCCTCTCGCGCACTCTAAAGAGAGCTCAGGTGAGAAATTGCAAACGTCGAGCAATTGCTCAGAGATGAAAAGTGCCAGCACTGAAAGCTGTTGCTAGCCAGCACCCTTCCTTGGAAGCGCTTTCACAGGCGCAGCAACACTGGGGCTTTGCGCTTCTCTAGCCACCCAAAGTCACGGTCATTCTCTTTCCGTCTCCTAGACACGAGCTGAGAAATTGCAAACGTCGAGCAATTGCTCAGAGATGAAAAGTGCCAGCACTGAAAGCTCTTGCTAGCCAGCACCCTTCCTTGGAAGCGCTTTTGTAGGCCTAAGAACACTGGGGCTCTGGGCTTCTTTAGCCACCTCATCTTCTGCTCATCCTCTCGCGCACTCTAAAGAGAGCTCAGGGGAGAAATTGCAAACGTCGATCAATTGCTCAGAAATGAAAAGTGCCAGCACTGAAAGCTGTTGCTAGCCAGCACCCTTCCTTGGAAGCGCTTTTGTAGCCCTTAGAACACTGGGGCTCTGGGCTTCTCTAGCCACCTCATCTTCTTCTCATCCTCTCGCGCACTCTAAAGAGAGCTCAGGGGAGAAATTGCAAACGTCGAGCAATTGCTCAGAGATGAAAAGTGCCAGCACTGAAAGCTGTTGCTAGCCAGCACCCTTCCTTGGAAGCGCTTTCACAGGCGCAGCAACACTGGGGCTTTGCGCTTCTCTACCCACCAAACGTCACGGTCATTCTCTTTCCGTCTCCTAGACACGAGCTGAGAAATTGCAAACGTCGAGCAATTGCTCAGAGATGAAAAGTGCCAGCACTGAAAGCTGTTGCTAGCCAGCACCCTTCCTTGGAAGTGCTTTTGTAGCCCTTAGAACACTGGGGCTCTGGGCTTCTTTAGCCACCTCATCTTCTGCTCATCCTCTCGCGCACTCTGAAGAGAGCTCAGGGGAGAAATTGCAAACGTCGAGCAATTGCTCAGAGATGAAAAGTGCCAGCACTGAAAGCTGTTGCTAGCCAGCACCCTTCCTTGGAAGCGCTTTCACAGGCGCTGTAACACTGGGGCTCTGCGCTTCTCAACCCACCAAACGTCACGGTCACTATCTCTCCGTCTCGTAGACACGAGCTGAGAAATTGCAAACATCGATCAATTGCTCAGAGATGAAAAGTGCCAGCACTGAAAGCTCTTGCTAGCCAGCACCCTTCCTTGGAAGCGCTTTTGTAGGCCTAAGAACACTGGGGCTCTGGGCTTCTCTAGCCACCTCATCTTCTGCTCATCCTCTCGCGCACTCTAAAGAGAATTCAGATGAGAAATTGCAAACGTCGAGCAATTGCTCAGAGATGAAAAGTGCCAGCACTGAAAGCTGTTGCTAGCCAGCACCCTTCCTTGGAAGCGCTTTCACAGGCGCAGTAACACTGGGGCTTTGCGCTTCTCTAGCCACCAAACGTCACGGTCCTTCTCTTTCCGTCTCGTAGACACGAGCTGAGAAATTGCAAACGTCGAGCAATTGCTCAGAGATGAAAAGTGCCAGCACTGAAAGCTGTTGCTAGCCAGCACCCTTCCTTGGAAGCGCTTTTGTAGGCCTAAGAACACTGGGGCTCTGGGCTTCTCTAGCCACCTCATCTTCTGCTCATCCTCTCGCGCACTCTGAAGAGAGCTCAGGGGAGAAATTGCAAACGTCGAGCAATTGCTCAGAGATGAAAAGTGCCAGCACTGAAAGCTGTTGCTAGCCAGCACCCTTCCTTGGAAGCGCTTTCACAGGCGCAGTAACACTGGGGCTTTGCGCTTCTCTAGCCACCCAAAGTCACGGTCATTCTCTTTCCGTCTCCTAGACACGAGCTGAGAAATTGCAAACGTCGAGCAATTGCTCAGAGATGAAAAGTGCCAGCACTGAAAGCTGTTGCTAGCCAGCACCCTTCCTTGGAAGCGCTTTTGTAGGCCTAAGAACACTGGGGCTCTGGGCTTCTTTAGCCACCTCATCTTCTGCTCATCCTCTCGCGCACTCTAAAGAGAGCTCAGGGGAGAAATTGCAAACGTCGAGCAATTGCTCAGAAATGAAAAGTGCCAGCACTGAAAGCTGTTGCTAGCCAGCACCCTTCCTTGGAAGCGCTTTTGTAGCCCTTAGAACACTGGGGCTCTGGGCTTCTCTAGCCACCTCATCTTCTGCTCATCCTCTCGCGCACTCTAAAGAGAGCTCAGGTGAGAAATTGCAAACGTCGAGCAATTGCTCAGAGATGAAAAGTGCCAGCACTGAAAGCTGTTGCTAGCCAGCACCCTTCCTTGGAAGCGCTTTCACAGGCGCAGCAACACTGGGGCTTTGCGCTTCTCTAGCCACCAAACGTCACGGTCATTCTCTTTCCGTCTCGTAGACACGAGCTGAGAAATTGCAAACGTCGATCAATTGCTCAGAGATGAAAAGTGCCAGCACTGAAAGCTGTTGCTAGCCAGCACCCTTCCTTGGAAGCGCTTTTGTAGGCCTAAGAACACTGGGGCTCTGGGCTTCTCTAGCCACCTCATCTTCTGCTCATCCTCTCGCGCACTCTAAAGAGAGCTCAGGTGAGAAATTGCAAACGTCCAGCAATTGCTCAGAGATGAAAAGTGCCAGCACTGAAAGCTGTTGCTAGCCAGCACCCTTCCTTGGAAGCGCTTTCACAGGCGCAGCAACACTGGGGCTTTGCGCTTCTCTAGCCACCAAACGTCACGGTCATTCTCTTTCCGTCTCGTAGACACGAGCTGAGAAATTGCAAACGTCGAGCAATTGCTCAGAGATGAAAAGTGCCAGCACTGAAAGCTGTTGCTAGCCAGCACCCTTCCTTGGAAGTGCTTTTGTAGCCCTTAGAACACTGGGGCTCTGGGCTTCTTTAGCCACCTCATCTTCTGCTCATCCTCTCGCGCACTCTGAAGAGAGCTCAGGGGAGAAATTGCAAACGTCGAGCAATTGCTCAGAGATGAAAAGTGCCAGCACTGAAAGCTGTTGCTAGCCAGCACCCTTCCTTGGAAGCGCTTTCACAGGCGCTGTAACACTGGGGCTCTGCGCTTCTCAACCCACCAAACGTCACGGTCACTATCTCTCCGTCTCGTAGACACGAGCTGAGAAATTGCAAACGTCGATCAATTGCTCAGAGATGAAAAGTGCCAGCACTGGAAGCTGTTGCTAGCCAGCACCCTTCCTTGGAAGCGCTTTTGTAGGCCTAAGAACACTGGGGCTCTGGGCTTCTCTAGCCACCTAATCTTCTGCTCATCCTCTCGTGCACTCTAAAGAGAGCTCAGGTGAGAAATTGCAAACGTCGAGCAATTGCTCAGAGATGAAAAGTGCCAGCACTGAAAGCTCTTGCTAGCCAGCACCCTTCCTTGGAAGCGCTTTTGTAGGCCTAAGAACACTGGGGCTCTGGGCTTCTCTAGCCACCTCATCTTCTGCTCATCCTCTCGCGCAGTCTAAAGAGAGCTCAGGTGAGAAATTGCAAACGTCGAGCAATTGCTCAGAGATGAAAAGTGCCAGCACTGAAAGCTGTTGCTAGCCAGCACCCTTCCTTGGAAGCGCTTTCACAGGCGCAGTAACACTGGGGCTTTGCGCTTCTCTAGCCACCCAAAGTCACGGTCATTCTCTTTCCGTCTCCTAGACACGAGCTGAGAAATTGCAAACGTCGAGCAATTGCTCAGAGATGAAAAGTGCCAGCACTGAAAGCTCTTGCTAGCCAGCACCCTTCCTTGGAAGCGCTTTTGTAGGCCTAAGAACACTGGAGCTCTGGGCTTCTTTAGCCACCTCATCTTCTGCTCATCCTCTCGCGCACTCTAAAGAGAGCTCAGGGGAGAAATTGCAAACGTCGAGCAATTGCTCAGAAATGAAAAGTGCCAGCACTGAAAGCTGTTGCTAGCCAGCACCCTTCCTTGGAAGCGCTTTTGTAGCCCTTAGAACACTGGGGCTCTGGGCTTCTCTAGCCACCTCATCTTCTGCTCATCCTCTCGCGCACTCTAAAGAGAGCTCAGGTGAGAAATTGCAAACGTCGAGCAATTGCTCAGAGATGAAAAGTGCCAGCACTGAAAGCTCTTGCTAGCCAGCACCCTTCCTTGGAAGCGCTTTCACAGGCGCAGCAACACTGGGGCTTTGCGCTTCTCTAGCCACCAAACGTCACGGTCATTCTCTTTCCGTCTCCTAGACACGAGCTGAGAAATTGCAAATGTCGAGCAATTGCTCAGAGATGAAAAGTGCCAGCACTGAAAGCTGTTGCTAGCCAGCACCCTTCCTTGGAAGCGCTTTTGTAGGCCTAAGAACACTGGGGCTCTGGGCTTCTCTAGCCACCTCATCTTCTGCTCATCCTCTCGCGCAGTCTAAAGAGAGCTCAGGTGAGAAATTGCAAACGTCGAGCAATTGCTCCGAGATGAAAAGTGCCAGCACTGAAAGCTGTTGCTAGCCAGCACCCTTCCTTGGAAGCGCTTTCACAGGCGCAGTAACACTGGGGCTTTGCGCTTCTCTAGCCACCAAACGTCACTGTCATTCTCTTTCCGTCTCGTAGACACGAGCTGAGAAATTGCAAACGTCGAGCAATTGCTCAGAGATGAAAAGTGCCAGCACTGAAAGCTCTTGCTAGCCAGCACCCTTCCTTGGAAGCGCTTTCACAGGCGCAGCAACACTGGGGCTTTGCGCTTCTATACGCACCAAACGTCACGGTCCTTCTCTTTCCGTCTCGTAGACACGAGCTGAGAAATTGCAAACGTCGAGCAATTGCTCAGAGACGAAAAGTGCCAGCACTGAAAGCTCTTGCTAGCCAGCACCCTTCCTTGGAAGCGCTTTTGTAGGCCTAAGAACACTGGGGCTCTGGGCTTCTCTAGCCACCTCATCTTCTGCTCATCCTCTCGCGCACTCTAAAGAGAGCTCAGGTGAGAAATTGCAAACGTCGATCAATTGCTCAGAGATGAAAAGTGCCAGCACTGGAAGCTGTTGCTAGCCAGCACCCTTCCTTGGAAGCGCTTTTGTAGGCCTAAGAACACTGGGGCTCTGGGCTTCTCTAGCCACCTAATCTTCTGCTCATCCTCTCGTGCACTCTAAAGAGAGCTCAGGTGAGAAATTGCAAACGTCGAGCAATTGCTCAGAGATGAAAAGTGCCAGCACTGAAAGCTGTTGCTAGCCAGCACCCTTCCTTGGAAGCGCTTTCACAGGCGCAGCAACACTGGGGCTTTGCGCTTCTCTAGCCACCAAACGTCACGGTCATTCTCTTTCCGTCTCGTAGACACGAGCTGAGAAATTGCAAACGTCGAGCAATTGCTCAGAGATGAAAAGTGCCAGCACTGAAAGCTGTTGCTAGCCAGCACCCTTCCTTGGAAGCGCTTTTGTAGGCCTCAGAACACTGGGGCTCTGGGCTTCTTTAACCACCTCATCTTCTGCTCATCCTCTCGCGCACTCTAAAGAGAGCTCAGGGGAGAAATTGCAAACGTCGAGCAATTGCTCAGAAATGAAAAGTGCCAGCACTGAAAGCTGTTGCTAGCCAGCCCCCTTCCTTGGAAGCGCTTTTGTAGCCCTTAGAACACTGGGGCTCTGGGCTTCTCTAGCCACCTAATCTTCTGCTCATCCTCTCGCGCACTCTAAAGAGAGCTCAGGTGAGAAATTGCAAACGTCGAGCAATTGCTCAGAGATGAAAAGTGCCAGCACTGAAAGCTCTTGCTAGCCAGCACCCTTCCTTGGAAGCGCTTTCACAGGCGCTGTAACACTGGGGCTCTGCGCTTCTCAACCCACCAAACGTCACGGTCACTATCTCTCCGTCTCGTAGACACGAGCTGAGAAATTGCAAACGTCGATCAATTGCTCAGAGATGAAAAGTGCCAGCACTGGAAGCTGTTGCTAGCCAGCACCCTTCCTTGGAAGCGCTTTTGTAGGCCTAAGAACACTGGGGCTCTGGGCTTCTCTAGCCACCTAATCTTCTGCTCATCCTCTCGTGCACTCTAAAGAGAGCTCAGGTGAGAAATTGCAAACGTCGAGCAATTGCTCAGAGATGAAAAGTGCCAGCACTGAAAGCTCTTGCTAGCCAGCACCCTTCCTTGGAAGCGCTTTTGTAGGCCTAAGAACACTGGGGCTCTGGGCTTCTCTAGCCACCTCATCTTCTTCTCATCCTCTCGCGCACTCTGAAGAGAGCTCAGGGGAGAAATTGCAAACGTCGAGCAATTGGTCAGAGATGAAAAGTGCCAGCACTGAAAGCTGTTGCTAGCCAGCACCCTTCCTTGGAAGCGCTTTCACAGGCGCAGTAACACTGGGGCTTTGCGCTTCTCTAGCCACCAAACGTCACGGTCATTCTCTTTCCGTCTCCTAGACACGAGCTGAGAAATTGCAAACGTCGAGCAATTGCTCAGAGATGAAAAGTGCCAGCACTGAAAGCTCTTGCTAGCCAGCACCCTTCCTTGGAAGTGCTTTTGTAGCCCTTAGAACACTGGGGCTCTGGGCTTCTTTAGCCACCTCATCTTCTGCTCATCCTCTCGCGCACTCTGAAGAGAGCTCAGGGGAGAAATTGCAAACGTCGAGCAATTGCTCAGAGATGAAAAGTGCCAGCACTGAAAGCTCTTGCTAGCCAGCACCCTTCCTTGGAAGCGCTTTCACAGGCGCTGTAACACTGGGGCTCTGCGCTTCTCAACCCACCAAACGTCACGGTCACTATCTCTCCGTCTCGTAGACACGAGCTGAGAAATTGCAAACGTCGATCAATTGCTCAGAGATGAAAAGTGCCAGCACTGAAAGCTGTTGCTAGCCAGCACCCTTCCTTGGAAGCGCTTTTGTAGGCCTAAGAACACTGGGGCTCTGGGCTTCTTTAGCCACCTCATCTTCTGCTCATCCTCTCGCGCACTCTGAAGAGAGCTCAGGGGAGAAATTGCAAACGTCCAGCAATTGCTCAGAGATGAAAAGTGCCAGCACTGAAAGCTGTTGTTAGCCAGCACCCTTCCTTGGAAGCGCTTTCACAGGCGCAGTAACACTGGGGCTTTGCGCTTCTCTAGCCACCAAACGTCACGGTCACTATCTCTCCGTCTCGTAGACACGAGCTGAGAAATTGCAAACATCGATCAATTGCTCAGAGATGAAAAGTGCCAGCACTGAAAGCTCTTGCTAGCCAGCACCCTTCCTTGGAAGCGCTTTTGTAGGCCTAAGAACACTGGGGCTCTGGGCTTCTCTAGCCACCTCATCTTCTGCTCATCCTCTCGCGCACTCTAAAGAGAATTCAGATGAGAAATTGCAAACGTCGAGCAATTGCTCAGAGATGAAAAGTGCCAGCACTGAAAGCTGTTGCTAGCCAGCACCCTTCCTTGGAAGCGCTTTCACAGGCGCAGTAACACTGGGGCTTTGCGCTTCTCTAGCCACCAAACGTCACGGTCCTTCTCTTTCCGTCTCGTAGACACGAGCTGAGAAATTGCAAACATCGAGCAATTGCTCAGAGATGAAAAGTGCCAGCACTGAAAGCTGTTGCTAGCCAGCACCCTTCCTTGGAAGCGCTTTCACAGGCGCAGTAACACTGGGGCTTTGCGCTTCTCTAGCCACCAAACGTCACGGTCCTTCTCTTTCCGTCTCGTAGACACGAGCTGAGAAATTGCAAACGTCGAGCAATTGCTCAGAGATGAAAAGTGCCAGCACTGAAAGCTGTTGCTAGCCAGCACCCTTCCTTGGAAGCGCTTTTGTAGGCCTAAGAACACTGGGGCTCTGGGCTTCTTTAGCCACCTCATCTTCTGCTCATCCTCTCGCGCACTCTGAAGAGAGCTCAGGGGAGAAATTGCAAACGTCGAGCAATTGCTCAGAGATGAAAAGTGCCAGCACTGAAAGCTGTTGCTAGCCAGCACCCTTCCTTGGAAGCGCTTTCACAGGCGCAGTAACACTGGGGCTTTGCGCTTCTCTAGCCACCCAAAGTCACGGTCATTCTCTTTCCGTCTCCTAGACACGAGCTGAGAAATTGCAAACGTCGAGCAATTGCTCAGAGATGAAAAGTGCCAGCACTGAAAGCTCTTGCTAGCCAGCACCCTTCCTTGGAAGCGCTTTTGTAGGCCTAAGAACACTGGGGCTCTGGGCTTCTTTAGCCACCTCATCTTCTGCTCATCCTCTCGCGCACTCTAAAGAGAGCTCAGGGGAGAAATTGCAAACGTCGAGCAATTGCTCAGAAATGAAAAGTGCCAGCACTGAAAGCTGTTGCTAGCCAGCACCCTTCCTTGGAAGCGCTTTTGTAGCCCTTAGAACACTGGGGCTCTGGGCTTCTCTAGCCACCTCATCTTCTGCTCATCCTCTCGCGCACTCTAAAGAGAGCTCAGGTGAGAAATTGCAAACGTCGAGCAATTGCTCAGAGATGAAAAGTGCCAGCACTGAAAGCTGTTGCTAGCCAGCACCCTTCCTTGGAAGCGCTTTCACAGGCGCAGCAACACTGGGGCTTTGCGCTTCTCTAGCCACCAAACGTCACGGTCATTCTCTTTCCGTCTCGTAGACACGAGCTGAGAAATTGCAAACGTCGATCAATTGCTCAGAGATGAAAAGTGCCAGCACTGAAAGCTGTTGCTAGCCAGCACCCTTCCTTGGAAGCGCTTTTGTAGGCCTAAGAACACTGGGGCTCTGGGCTTCTCTAGCCACCTCATCTTCTGCTCATCCTCTCGCGCACTCTAAAGAGAGCTCAGGTGAGAAATTGCAAACGTCCAGCAATTGCTCAGAGATGAAAAGTGCCAGCACTGAAAGCTGTTGCTAGCCAGCACCCTTCCTTGGAAGCGCTTTCACAGGCGCAGCAACACTGGGGCTTTGCGCTTCTCTAGCCACCAAACGTCACGGTCATTCTCTTTCCGTCTCCTAGACACGAGCTGAGAAATTGCAAACGTCGAGCAATTGCTCAGAGATGAAAAGTGCCAGCACTGGAAGCTGTTGCTAGCCAGCACCCTTCCTTGGAAGCGCTTTTGTAGGCCTAAGAACACTGGGGCTCTGGGCTTCTCTAGCCACCTAATCTTCTGCTCATCCTCTCGTGCACTCTAAAGAGAGCTCAGGTGAGAAATTGCAAACGTCGAGCAATTGCTCAGAGATGAAAAGTGCCAGCACTGAAAGCTGTTGCTAGCCAGCACCCTTCCTTGGAAGCGCTTTTGTAGGCCTAAGAACACTGGGGCTCTGGGCTTCTCTAGCCACCTCATCTTCTGCTCATCCTCTCGCGCAGTCTAAAGAGAGCTCAGGTGAGAAATTGCAAACGTCGAGCAATTGCTCAGAGATGAAAAGTGCCAGCACTGAAAGCTGTTGCTAGCCAGCACCCTTCCTTGGAAGCGCTTTCACAGGCGCAGTAACACTGGGGCTTTGCGCTTCTCTAGCCACCCAAAGTCACGGTCATTCTCTTTCCGTCTCCTAGACACGAGCTGAGAAATTGCAAACGTCGAGCAATTGCTCAGAGATGAAAAGTGCCAGCACTGAAAGCTCTTGCTAGCCAGCACCCTTCCTTGGAAGCGCTTTTGTAGGCCTAAGAACACTGGGGCTCTGGGCTTCTTTAGCCACCTCATCTTCTGCTCATCCTCTCGCGCACTCTAAAGAGAGCTCAGGGGAGAAATTGCAAACGTCGAGCAATTGCTCAGAAATGAAAAGTGCCAGCACAGAAAGCTGTTGCTAGCCAGCACCCTTCCTTGGAAGCGCTTTTGTAGCCCTTAGAACACTGGGGCTCTGGGCTTCTCTAGCCACCTCATCTTCTGCTCATCCTCTCGCGCACTCTAAAGAGAGCTCAGGGGAGAAATTGCAAACGTCCAGCAATTGCTCAGAGATGAAAAGTGCCAGCACTGAAAGCTGTTGCTAGCCAGCACCCTTCCTTGGAAGCGCTTTCACAGGCGCAGCAACACTGGGGCTTTGCGCTTCTCTACCCACCAAACGTCACGGTCCTTCTCTTTCCGTCTCCTAGACACGAGCTGAGAAATTGCAAACGTCGATCAATTGCTCAGAGATGAAAAGTGCCAGCACTGAAAGCTGTTGCTAGCCAGCACCCTTCCTTGGAAGCGCTTTTGTAGGCCTAAGAACACTGGGGCTCTGGGCTTCTCTAGCCACCTCATCTTCTTCTCATCCTCTCGCGCACTCTAAAGAGAGCTCAGGTGAGAAATTGCAAACGTCGAGCAATTGCTCAGAGATGAAAAGTGCCAGCACTGAAAGCTGTTGCTAGCCAGCACCCTTCCTTGGAAGCGCTTTCACAGGCGCAGCAACACTGGGGCTTTGCGCTTCTCTAGCCACCAAACGTCACGGTCCTTCTCTTTCCGTCTCCTAGACACGAGCTGAGAAATTGCAAACGTCGAGCAATTGCTCAGAGATGAAAAGTGCCAGCACTGAAAGCTGTTGCTAGCCAGCACCCTTCCTTGGAAGTGCTTTTGTAGCCCTTAGAACACTGGGGCTCTGGGCTTCTTTAGCCACCTCATCTTCTGCTCATCCTCTCGCGCACTCTGAAGAGAGCTCAGGGGAGAAATTGCAAACGTCGAGCAATTGCTCAGAGATGAAAAGTGCCAGCACTGAAAGCTGTTGCTAGCCAGCACCCTTCCTTGGAAGCGCTTTCACAGGCGCTGTAACACTGGGGCTCTGCGCTTCTCAACCCACCAAACGTCACGGTCACTATCTCTCCGTCTCGTAGACACGAGCTGAGAAATTGCAAACGTCGATCAATTGCTCAGAGATGAAAAGTGCCAGCACTGGAAGCTGTTGCTAGCCAGCACCCTTCCTTGGAAGCGCTTTTGTAGGCCTAAGAACACTGGGGCTCTGGGCTTCTCTAGCCACCTCATCTTCTGCTCATCCTCTCGCGCACTCTAAAGAGAGCTCAGGTGAGAAATTGCAAACGTCGAGCAATTGCTCAGAGATGAAAAGTGCCAGCACTGAAAGCTCTTGCTAGCCAGCACCCTTCCTTGGAAGCGCTTTTGTAGGCCTAAGAACACTGGGGCTCTGGGCTTCTCTAGCCACCTCATCTTCTGCTCATCCTCTCGCGCAGTCTAAAGAGAGCTCAGGTGAGAAATTGCAAACGTCGAGCAATTGCTCAGAGATGAAAAGTGCCAGCACTGAAAGCTGTTGCTAGCCAGCACCCTTCCTTGGAAGCGCTTTCACAGGCGCAGTAACACTGGGGCTTTGCGCTTCTCTACCCACCAAACGTCACTGTCATTCTCTTTCCGTCTCGTAGACACGAGCTGAGAAATTGCAAACGTCGAGCAATTGCTCAGAGATGAAAAGTGCCAGCACTGAAAGCTGTTGCTAGCCAGCACCCTTCCTTGGAAGCGCTTTCACAGGCTCAGCAACACTGGGGCTTTGCGCTTCTCTACCCACCAAACGTCACGGTCCTTCTCTTTCCGTCTCCTAGACACGAGCTGAGAAATTGCAAACGTCGAGCAATTGCTCAGAGACGAAAAGTGCCAGCACTGAAAGCTCTTGCTAGCCAGCACCCTTCCTTGGAAGCGCTTTTGTAGGCCTAAGAACACTGGGGCTCTGGGCTTCTCTAGCCACCTCATCTTCTGCTCATCCTCTCGCGCACTCTAAAGAGAGCTCAGGTGAGAAATTGCAAACGTCGAGCAATTGCTCAGAGATGAAAAGTGCCAGCACTGAAAGCTGTTGCTAGCCAGCACCCTTCCTTGGAAGCGCTTTCACAGGCGCAGCAACACTGGGGCTTTGCGCTTCTCTAGCCACCAAACGTCACGGTCATTCTCTTTCCGTCTCGTAGACACGAGCTGAGAAATTGCAAACGTCGAGCAATTGCTCAGAGATGAAAAGTGCCAGCACTGAAAGCTGTTGCTAGCCAGCACCCTTCCTTGGAAGCGCTTTTGTAGGCCTAAGAACACTGGGGCTCTGGGCTTCTTTAACCACCTCATCTTCTGCTCATCCTCTCGCGCACTCTGAAGAGAGCTCAGGGGAGAAATTGCAAACGTCGATCAATTGCTCAGAAATGAAAAGTGCCAGCACTGAAAGCTCTTGCTAGCCAGCACCCTTCCTTGGAAGCGCTTTTGTAGGCCTAAGAACACTGGGGCTCTGGGCTTCTCTAGCCACCTCATCTTCTGCTCATCCTCTCGCGCACTCTAAAGAGAATTCAGATGAGAAATTGCAAACGTCGAGCAATTGCTCAGAGATGAAAAGTGCCAGCACTGAAAGCTGTTGCTAGCCAGCACCCTTCCTTGGAAGCGCTTTCACAGGCGCAGCAACACTGGGGCTTTGCGCTTCTCTAGCCACCAAACGTCACGGTCACTATCTCTCCGTCTCGTAGACACGAGCTGAGAAATTGCAAACATCGATCAATTGCTCAGAGATGAAAAGTGCCAGCACTGAAAGCTCTTGCTAGCCAGCACCCTTCCTTGGAAGCGCTTTTGTAGGCCTAAGAACACTGGGGCTCTGGGCTTCTCTAGCCACCTCATCTTCTGCTCATCCTCTCGCGCACTCTAAAGAGAATTCAGATGAGAAATTGCAAACGTCGAGCAATTGCTCAGAGATGAAAAGTGCCAGCACTGAAAGCTGTTGCTAGCCAGCACCCTTCCTTGGAAGCGCTTTCACAGGCGCAGTAACACTGGGGCTTTGCGCTTCTCTAGCCACCAAACGTCACGGTCCTTCTCTTTCCGTCTCGTAGACACGAGCTGAGAAATTGCAAACATCGAGCAATTGCTCAGAGATGAAAAGTGCCAGCACTGAAAGCTGTTGCTAGCCAGCACCCTTCCTTGGAAGCGCTTTCACAGGCGCAGTAACACTGGGGCTTTGCGCTTCTCTAGCCACCAAACGTCACGGTCCTTCTCTTTCCGTCTCGTAGACACGAGCTGAGAAATTGCAAACGTCGAGCAATTGCTCAGAGATGAAAAGTGCCAGCACTGAAAGCTGTTGCTAGCCAGCACCCTTCCTTGGAAGCGCTTTTGTAGGCCTAAGAACACTGGGGCTCTGGGCTTCTTTAGCCACCTCATCTTCTGCTCATCCTCTCGCGCACTCTGAAGAGAGCTCAGGGGAGAAATTGCAAACGTCGAGCAATTGCTCAGAGATGAAAAGTGCCAGCACTGAAAGCTGTTGCTAGCCAGCACCCTTCCTTGGAAGCGCTTTCACAGGCGCAGTAACACTGGGGCTTTGCGCTTCTCTAGCCACCCAAAGTCACGGTCATTCTCTTTCCGTCTCCTAGACACGAGCTGAGAAATAGCAAACGTCGAGCAATTGCTCAGAGATGAAAAGTGCCAGCACTGAAAGCTCTTGCTAGCCAGCACCCTTCCTTGGAAGCGCTTTTGTAGGCCTAAGAACACTGGGGCTCTGGGCTTCTTTAGCCACCTCATCTTCTGCTCATCCTCTCGCGCACTCTAAAGAGAGCTCAGGGGAGAAATTGCAAACGTCGAGCAATTGCTCAGAAATGAAAAGTGCCAGCACTGAAAGCTGTTGCTAGCCAGCACCCTTCCTTGGAAGCGCTTTTGTAGCCCTTAGAACACTGGGGCTCTGGGCTTCTCTAGCCACCTCATCTTCTGCTCATCCTCTCGCGCACTCTAAAGAGAGCTCAGGTGAGAAATTGCAAACGTCGAGCAATTGCTCAGAGATGAAAAGTGCCAGCACTGAAAGCTGTTGCTAGCCAGCACCCTTCCTTGGAAGCGCTTTCACAGGCGCAGCAACACTGGGGCTTTGCGCTTCTCTAGCCACCAAACGTCACGGTCATTCTCTTTCCGTCTCGTAGACACGAGCTGAGAAATTGCAAACGTCGATCAATTGCTCAGAGATGAAAAGTGCCAGCACTGAAAGCTGTTGCTAGCCAGCACCCTTCCTTGGAAGCGCTTTTGTAGGCCTAAGAACACTGGGGCTCTGGGCTTCTCTAGCCACCTCATCTTCTGCTCATCCTCTCGCGCACTCTAAAGAGAGCTCAGGTGAGAAATTGCAAACGTCCAGCAATTGCTCAGAGATGAAAAGTGCCAGCACTGAAAGCTGTTGCTAGCCAGCACCCTTCCTTGGAAGCGCTTTCACAGGCGCAGCAACACTGGGGCTTTGCGCTTCTCTAGCCACCAAACGTCACGGTCATTCTCTTTCCGTCTCCTAGACACGAGCTGAGAAATTGCAAACGTCGAGCAATTGCTCAGAGATGAAAAGTGCCAGCACTGGAAGCTGTTGCTAGCCAGCACCCTTCCTTGGAAGCGCTTTTGTAGGCCTAAGAACACTGGGGCTCTGGGCTTCTCTAGCCACCTAATCTTCTGCTCATCCTCTCGTGCACTCTAAAGAGAGCTCAGGTGAGAAATTGCAAACGTCGAGCAATTGCTCAGAGATGAAAAGTGCCAGCACTGAAAGCTGTTGCTAGCCAGCACCCTTCCTTGGAAGCGCTTTTGTAGGCCTAAGAACACTGGGGCTCTGGGCTTCTCTAGCCACCTCATCTTCTGCTCATCCTCTCGCGCAGTCTAAAGAGAGCTCAGGTGAGAAATTGCAAACGTCGAGCAATTGCTCAGAGATGAAAAGTGCCAGCACTGAAAGCTGTTGCTAGCCAGCACCCTTCCTTGGAAGCGCTTTCACAGGCGCAGTAACACTGGGGCTTTGCGCTTCTCTAGCCACCCAAAGTCACGGTCATTCTCTTTCCGTCTCCTAGACACGAGCTGAGAAATTGCAAACGTCGAGCAATTGCTCAGAGATGAAAAGTGCCAGCACTGAAAGCTGTTGCTAGCCAGCACCCTTCCTTGGAAGCGCTTTTGTAGGCCTAAGAACACTGGGGCTCTGGGCTTCTTTAGCCACCTAATCTTCTGCTCATCCTCTCGCGCAGTCTAAAGAGAGCTCAGGTGAGAAATTGCAAACGTCGAGCAATTGCTCAGAAATGAAAAGTGCCAGCACAGAAAGCTGTTGCTAGCCAGCACCCTTCCTTGGAAGCGCTTTTGTAGCCCTTAGAACACTGGGGCTCTGGGCTTCTCTAGCCACCTCATCTTCTGCTCATCCTCTCGCGCACTCTAAAGAGAGCTCAGGTGAGAAATTGCAAACGTCGAGCAATTGCTCAGAGATGAAAAGTGCCAGCACTGAAAGCTGTTGCTAGCCAGCACCCTTCCTTGGAAGCGCTTTCACAGGCGCAGCAACACTGGGGCTTTGCGCTTCTCTACCCACCAAACGTCACGGTCCTTCTCTTTCCGTCTCCTAGACACGAGCTGAGAAATTGCAAACGTCGATCAATTGCTCAGAGATGAAAAGTGCCAGCACTGAAAGCTGTTGCTAGCCAGCACCCTTCCTTGGAAGCGCTTTTGTAGGCCTAAGAACACTGGGGCTCTGGGCTTCTCTAGCCACCTCATCTTCTTCTCATCCTCTCGCGCACTCTAAAGAGAGCTCAGGTGAGAAATTGCAAACGTCGAGCAATTGCTCAGAGATGAAAAGTGCCAGCACTGAAAGCTGTTGCTAGCCAGCACCCTTCCTTGGAAGCGCTTTCACAGGCGCAGCAACACTGGGGCTTTGCGCTTCTCTAGCCACCAAACGTCACGGTCATTCTCTTTCCGTCTCCTAGACACGAGCTGAGAAATTGCAAACGTCGAGCAATTGCTCAGAGATGAAAAGTGCCAGCACTGAAAGCTGTTGCTAGCCAGCACCCTTCCTTGGAAGTGCTTTTGTAGCCCTTAGAACACTGGGGCTCTGGGCTTCTTTAGCCACCTCATCTTCTGCTCATCCTCTCGCGCACTCTGAAGAGAGCTCAGGGGAGAAATTGCAAACGTCGAGCAATTGCTCAGAGATGAAAAGTGCCAGCACTGAAAGCTGTTGCTAGCCAGCACCCTTCCTTGGAAGCGCTTTCACAGGCGCTGTAACACTGGGGCTCTGCGCTTCTCAACCCACCAAACGTCACGGTCACTATCTCTCCGTCTCGTAGACACGAGCTGAGAAATTGCAAACGTCGATCAATTGCTCAGAGATGAAAAGTGCCAGCACTGGAAGCTGTTGCTAGCCAGCACCCTTCCTTGGAAGCGCTTTTGTAGGCCTAAGAACACTGGGGCTCTGGGCTTCTCTAGCCACCTCATCTTCTGCTCATCCTCTCGCGCACTCTAAAGAGAGCTCAGGTGAGAAATTGCAAACGTCGAGCAATTGCTCAGAGATGAAAAGTGCCAGCACTGAAAGCTCTTGCTAGCCAGCACCCTTCCTTGGAAGCGCTTTTGTAGGCCTAAGAACACTGGGGCTCTGGGCTTCTCTAGCCACCTCATCTTCTGCTCATCCTCTCGCGCAGTCTAAAGAGAGCTCAGGTGAGAAATTGCAAACGTCGAGCAATTGCTCAGAGATGAAAAGTGCCAGCACTGAAAGCTGTTGCTAGCCAGCACCCTTCCTTGGAAGCGCTTTCACAGGCGCAGTAACACTGGGGCTTTGCGCTTCTCTACCCACCAAACGTCACTGTCATTCTCTTTCCGTCTCGTAGACACGAGCTGAGAAATTGCAAACGTCGAGCAATTGCTCAGAGATGAAAAGTGCCAGCACTGAAAGCTGTTGCTAGCCAGCACCCTTCCTTGGAAGCGCTTTCACAGGCTCAGCAACACTGGGGCTTTGCGCTTCTCTACCCACCAAACGTCACGGTCCTTCTCTTTCCGTCTCCTAGACACGAGCTGAGAAATTGCAAACGTCGAGCAATTGCTCAGAGACGAAAAGTGCCAGCACTGAAAGCTCTTGCTAGCCAGCACCCTTCCTTGGAAGCGCTTTTGTAGGCCTAAGAACACTGGGGCTCTGGGCTTCTCTAGCCACCTCATCTTCTGCTCATCCTCTCGCGCACTCTAAAGAGAGCTCAGGTGAGAAATTGCAAACGTCGAGCAATTGCTCAGAGATGAAAAGTGCCAGCACTGAAAGCTGTTGCTAGCCAGCACCCTTCCTTGGAAGCGCTTTCACAGGCGCAGCAACACTGGGGCTTTGCGCTTCTCTAGCCACCAAACGTCACGGTCATTCTCTTTCCGTCTCGTAGACACGAGCTGAGAAATTGCAAACGTCGAGCAATTGCTCAGAGATGAAAAGTGCCAGCACTGAAAGCTGTTGCTAGCCAGCACCCTTCCTTGGAAGCGCTTTTGTAGGCCTAAGAACACTGGGGCTCTGGGCTTCTTTAACCACCTCATCTTCTGCTCATCCTCTCGCGCACTCTGAAGAGAGCTCAGGGGAGAAATTGCAAACGTCGATCAATTGCTCAGAAATGAAAAGTGCCAGCACTGAAAGCTCTTGCTAGCCAGCACCCTTCCTTAGAAGCGCTTTTGTAGCCCTTAGAACACTGGGGCTCTGGGCTTCTCTAGCCACCTCATCTTCTGCTCATCCTCTCGCGCACTCTAAAGAGAGCTCAGGTGAGAAATTGCAAACGTCGAGCAATTGCTCAGAGATGAAAAGTGCCAGCACTGAAAGCTGTTGCTAGCCAGCACCCTTCCTTGGAAGCGCTTTCACAGGCGCAGCAACACTGGGGCTTTGCGCTTCTCTAGCCACCAAACGTCACGGTCATTCTCTTTCCGTCTCGTAGACACGAGCTGAGAAATTGCAAACGTCGAGCAATTGCTCAGAGATGAAAAGTGCCAGCACTGAAAGCTGTTGCTAGCCAGCACCCTTCCTTGGAAGTGCTTTTGTAGCCCTTAGAACACTGGGGCTCTGGGCTTCTTTAGCCACCTCATCTTCTGCTCATCCTCTCGCGCACTCTGAAGAGAGCTCAGGGGAGAAATTGCAAACGTCGAGCAATTGCTCAGAGATGAAAAGTGCCAGCACTGAAAGCTGTTGCTAGCCAGCACCCTTCCTTGGAAGCGCTTTCACAGGCGCTGTAACACTGGGGCTCTGCGCTTCTCAACCCACCAAACGTCATGGTCATTCTCTTTCTGTCTCGTAGACACGAGCTGAGAAATTGCAAACGTCGAGCAATTGCTCAGAGATGAAAAGTGCCAGCACTGAAAGCTGTTGCTAGCCAGCACCCTTCCTTGGAAGTGCTTTTGTAGCCCTTAGAACACTGGGGCTCTGGGCTTCTTTAGCCACCTAATCTTCTGCTCATCCTCTCGCGCACTCTGAAGAGAGCTCAGGGGAGAAATTGCAAACGTCGAGCAATTGCTCAGAGATGAAAAGTGCCAGCACTGAAAGCTGTTGCTAGCCAGCACCCGTCCTTGGAAGCGCTTTCACAGGCGCAGTAACACTGGGGCTTTGCGCTTCTCTAGCCACCAAACGTCACGGTCATTCTCTTTCCGTCTCCTAGACACGAGCTGAGAAATTGCAAACGTCGAGCAATTGCTCAGAGATGAAAAGTGCCAGCACTGAAAGCTCTTGCTAGCCAGCACCCTTCCTTGGAAGCGCTTTTGTAGGCCTAAGAACACTGGGGCTCTGGGCTTCTTTAGCCACCTCATCTTCTGCTCATCCTCTCGCGCACTCTAAAGAGAGCTCAGGGGAGAAATTGCAAACGTCGAGCAATTGCTCAGAGATGAAAAGTGCCAGCACTGAAAGCTGTTGCTAGCCAGCACCCTTCCTTGGAAGCGCTTTCACAGGCGCAGCAACACTGGGGCTTTGCGCTTCTCTAGCCACCCAAAGTCACGGTCATTCTCTTTCCGTCTCCTAGACACGAGCTGAGAAATTGCAAACGTCGAGCAATTGCTCAGAGATGAAAAGTGCCAGCACTGAAAGCTGTTGCTAGCCAGCACCCTTCCTTGGAAGCGCTTTTGTAGGCCTAAGAACACTGGGGCTCTGGGCTTCTTTAGCCACCTCATCTTCTGCTCATCCTCTCGCGCACTCTAAAGAGAGCTCAGGGGAGAAATTGCAAACGTCGATCAATTGCTCAGAAATGAAAAGTGCCAGCACTGAAAGCTGTTGCTAGCCAGCACCCTTCCTTGGAAGCGCTTTTGTAGCCCTTAGAACACTGGGGCTCTGGGCTTCTTTAGCCACCTCATCTTCTTCTCATCCTCTCGCGCACTCTAAAGAGAGCTCAGGGGAGAAATTGCAAACGTCCAGCAATTGCTCAGAGATGAAAAGTGCCAGCACTGAAAGCTGTTGCTAGCCAGCACCCTTCCTTGGAAGCGCTTTCACAGGCGCAGCAACACTGGGGCTTTGCGCTTCTCTAGCCACCAAACGTCACGGTCATTCTCTTTCCGTCTCGTAGACACGAGCTGAGAAATTGCAAACGTCGATCAATTGCTCAGAGATGAAAAGTGCCAGCACTGAAAGCTCTTGCTAGCCAGCACCCTTCCTTGGAAGTGCTTTTGTAGCCCTTAGAACAGTGGGGCTCTGGGCTTCTTTAGCCACCTCATCTTCTGCTCATCCTCTCGCGCACTCTGAAGAGAGCTCAGGGGAGAAATTGCAAACGTCGAGCAATTGCTCAGAGATGAAAAGTGCCAGCACTGAAAGCTGTTGCTAGCCAGCACCCTTCCTTGGAAGCGCTTTCACAGGCGCTGTAACACTGGGGCTCTGCGCTTCTCAACCCACCAAACGTCACGGTCACTATCTCTCCGTCTCGTAGACACGAGCTGAGAAATTGCAAACGTCGAGCAATTGCTCAGAGATGAAAAGTGCCAGCACTGGAAGCTGTTGCTAGCCAGCACCCTTCCTTGGAAGCGCTTTTGTAGGCCTAAGAACACTGGGGCTCTGGGCTTCTCTAGCCACCTAATCTTCTGCTCATCCTCTCGCGCACTCTAAAGAGAGCTCAGGTGAGAAATTGCAAACGTCGAGCAATTGCTCAGAGATGAAAAGTGCCAGCACTGAAAGCTCTTGCTAGCCAGCACCCTTCCTTGGAAGCGCTTTTGTAGGCCTAAGAACACTGGGGCTCTGGGCTTCTCTAGCCACCTCATCTTCTGCTCATCCTCTCGCGCAGTCTAAAGAGAGCTCAGGTGAGAAATTGCAAACGTCGAGCAATTGCTCAGAGAGGAAAAGTGCCAGCACTGAAAGCTGTTGCTAGCCAGCACCCTTCCTTGGAAGCGCTTTCACAGGCGCAGTAACACTGGGGCTTTGCGCTTCTCTAGCCACCAAACGTCACTGTCATTCTCTTTCCGTCTCGTAGACACGAGCTGAGAAATTGCAAACGTCGAGCAATTGCTCAGAGATGAAAAGTGCCAGCACTGAAAGCTGTTGCTAGCCAGCACCCTTCCTTGGAAGCGCTTTCACAGGCGCAGCAACACTGGGGCTTTGCGCTTCTCTAGCCACCAAACGTCACGGTCCTTCTCTTTCCGTCTCGTAGACACGAGCTGAGAAATTGCAAACGTCGAGCAATTGCTCAGAGACGAAAAGTGCCAGCACTGAAAGCTCTTGCTAGCCAGCACCCTTCCTTGGAAGCGCTTTTGTAGGCCTAAGAACACTGGGGCTCTGGGCTTCTCTAGCCACCTCATCTTCTGCTCATCCTCTCGCGCACTCTAAAGAGAGCTCAGGTGAGAAATTGCAAACGTCGATCAATTGCTCAGAGATGAAAAGTGCCAGCACTGGAAGCTGTTGCTAGCCAGCACCCTTCCTTGGAAGCGCTTTTGTAGGCCTAAGAACACTGGGGCTCTGGGCTTCTCTAGCCACCTAATCTTCTGCTCATCCTCTCGTGCACTCTAAAGAGAGCTCAGGTGAGAAATTGCAAACGTCGAGCAATTGCTCAGAGATGAAAAGTGCCAGCACTGAAAGCTCTTGCTAGCCAGCACCCTTCCTTGGAAGCGCTTTCACAGGCGCAGCAACACTGGGGCTTTGCGCTTCTCTAGCCACCAAACGTCACGGTCATTCTCTTTCCGTCTCCTAGACACGAGCTGAGAAATTGCAAACGTCGAGCAATTGCTCAGAGATGAAAAGTGCCAGCACTGAAAGCTGTTGCTAGCCAGCACCCTTCCTTGGAAGCGCTTTTGTAGGCCTCAGAACACTGGGGCTCTGGGCTTCTTTAGCCACCTCATCTTCTGCTCATCCTCTCGCGCACTCTAAAGAGAGCTCAGGTGAGAAATTGCAAACGTCGAGCAATTGCTCAGAAATGAAAAGTGCCAGCACTGAAAGCTGTTGCTAGCCAGCACCCTTCCTTGGAAGCGCTTTTGTAGCCCTTAGAACACTGGGGCTCTGGGCTTCTCTAGCCACCTCATCTTCTTCTCATCCTCTCGCGCACTCTAAAGAGAGCTCAGGTGAGAAATTGCAAATGTCGAGCAATTGCTCAGAGATGAAAAGTGCCAGCACTGAAAGCTCTTGCTAGCCAGCACCCTTCCTTGGAAGCGCTTTCACAGGCGCTGTAACACTGGGGCTCTGCGCTTCTCAACCCACCAAACGTCACGGTCACTATCTCTCCGTCTCGTAGACACGAGCTGAGAAATTGCAAACGTCGAGCAATTGCTCAGAGACGAAAAGTGCCAGCACTGAAAGCTCTTGCTAGCCAGCACCCTTCCTTGGAAGCGCTTTTGTAGGCCTAAGAACACTGGGGCTCTGGGCTTCTCTAGCCACCTCATCTTCTGTTCATCCTCTCGCGCACTCTAAAGAGAGCTCAGGTGAGAAATTGCAAACGTCCAGCAATTGCTCAGAGATGAAAAGTGCCAGCACTGAAAGCTGTTGCTAGCCAGCACCCTTCCTTGGAAGCGCTTTCACAGGCGCAGCAACACTGGGGCTTTGCGCTTCTCTACCCACCAAACGTCACGGTCCTTCTCTTTCCGTCTCCTAGACACGAGCTGAGAAATTGCAAACGTCGAGCAATTGCTCAGAGACGGAAAGTGCCAGCACTGAAAGCTCTTGCTAGCCAGCACCCTTCCTTGGAAGCGCTTTTGTAGGCCTAAGAACACTGGGGCTCTGGGCTTCTCTAGCCACCTCATCTTCTGATCATCCTCTCGCGCACTCTAAAGAGAGCTCAGGTGAGAAATTGCAAACGTCGAGCAATTGCTCAGAGATGAAAAGTGCCAGCACTGAAAGCTCTTGCTAGCCAGCACCCTTCCTTGGAAGCGCTTTCACAGGCGCAGCAACACTGGGGCTTTGCGCTTCTCTACCCACCAAACGTCACGGTCCTTCTCTTTCCGTCTCGTAGACACGAGCTGAGAAATTGCAAACGTCGAGCAATTGCTCAGAGATGAAAAGTGCCAGCACTGAAAGCTCTTGCTAGCCAGCCCCCTTCCTTGGAAGCGCTTTTGTAGGCCTAAGAACACTGGGGCTCTGGGCTTCTCTAGCCACCTCATCTTCTGCTCATCCTCTCGCGCACTCTGAAGAGAGCTCAGGGGAGAAATTGCAAACGTCGAGCAATTGCTCAGAAATGAAAAGTGCCAGCACTGAAAGCTGTTGCTAGCCAGCACCCTTCCTTGGAAGCGCTTTTGTAGCCCTTAGAACACTGGGGCTCTGGGCTTCTCTAGCCACCTCATCTTCTTCTCATCCTCTCGCGCACTCTAAAGAGAGCTCAGGTGAGAAATTGCAAACGTCGAGCAATTGCTCAGAGATGAAAAGTGCCAGCACTGAAAGCTGTTGCTAGCCAGCACCCTTCCTTGGAAGCGCTTTCACAGGCGCAGCAACACTGGGGCTTTGCGCTTCTCTAGCCACCAAACGTCACGGTCATTCTCTTTCCGTCTCGTAGACACGAGCTGAGAAATTGCAAACGTCGAGCAATTGCTCAGAGATGAAAAGTGCCAGCACTGAAAGCTGTTGCTAGCCAGCACCCTTCCTTGGAAGTGCTTTTGTAGCCCTTAGAACACTGGGGCTCTGGGCTTCTTTAGCCACCTCATCTTCTGCTCATCCTCTCGCGCACTCTGAAGAGAGCTCAGGGGAGAAATTGCAAACGTCGAGCAATTGCTCAGAGATGAAAAGTGCCAGCACTGAAAGCTGTTGCTAGCCAGCACCCTTCCTTGGAAGCGCTTTTGTAGGCCTAAGCACACTGGGGCTCTGGGCTTCTCTAGCCACCTCATCTTCTGCTCATCCTCTCGCGCACTCTAAAGAGAGCTCAGGTGAGAAATTGCAAACGTCGAGCAATTGCTCAGAGATGAAAAGTGCCAGCACTGAAAGCTGTTGCTAGCCAGCACCCTTCCTTGGAAGCGCTTTTGTAGGCCTAAGAACACTGGGGCTCTGGGCTTCTTTAGCCACCTCATCTTCTGCTCATCCTCTCGCGCACTCTGAAGAGAGCTCAGGTGAGAAATTGCAAACGTCGAGCAATTGCTCAGAGATGAAAAGTGCCAGCACTGAAAGCTGTTGTTAGCCAGCACCCTTCCTTGGAAGCGCTTTCACAGGCGCAGTAACACTGGGGCTTTGCGCTTCTCTAGCCACCAAACGTCACGGTCCTTCTCTTTCCGTCTCGTAGACACGAGCTGAGAAATTGCAAACGTCGAGCAATTGCTCAGAGATGAAAAGTGCCAGCACTGAAAGCTGTTGCTAGCCAGCACCCTTCCTTGGAAGCGCTTTTGTAGGCCTAAGAACACTGGGGCTCTGGGCTTCTCTAGCCACCTCATCTTCTGCTCATCCTCTCGCGCACTCTAAAGAGAATTCAGATGAGAAATTGCAAACGTCGAGCAATTGCTCAGAGATGAAAAGTGCCAGCACTGAAAGCTGTTGCTAGCCAGCACCCTTCCCTGGAAGCGCTTTCACAGGCGCAGTAACACTGGGGCTTTGCGCTTCTCTAGCCACCAAACGTCACGGTCCTTCTCTTTCCGTCTCGTAGACACGAGCTGAGAAATTGCAAACGTCGAGCAATTGCTCAGAGATGAAAAGTGCCAGCACTGAAAGCTGTTGCTAGCCAGCACCCTTCCTTGGAAGCGCTTTCACAGGCGCAGTAACACTGGGGCTTTGCGCTTCTCTAGCCACCAAACGTCACGGTCCTTCTCTTTCCGTCTCGTAGACACGAGCTGAGAAATTGCAAACGTCGATCAATTGCTCAGAGATGAAAAGTGCCAGCACTGAAAGCTGTTGCTAGCCAGCACCCTTCCTTGGAAGCGCTTTTGTAGGCCTAAGAACTCTGGGGCTTTGCGCTTCTCTAGCCACCTAATCTTCTGCTCATCCTCTCGCGCACTCTGAAGAGAGCTCAGGTGAGAAATTGCAAACGTCGAGCAATTGCTCAGAGATGAAAAGTGCCAGCACTGAAAGCTGTTGCTAGCCAGCACCCTTCCTTGGAAGCGCTTTCACAGGCGCAGTAACACTGGGGCTTTGCGCTTCTCTACCCACCAAACGTCACGGTCATTCTCTTTCCGTCTCCTAGACACGAGCTGAGAAATTGCAAACGTCGAGCAATTGCTCAGAGATGAAAAGTGCCAGCACTGAAAGCTGTTGCTAGCCAGCACCCTTCCTTGGAAGCGCTTTTGTAGGCCTAAGAACACTGGGGCTCTGGGCTTCTTTAGCCACCTCATCTTCTGCTCATCCTCTCGCGCACTCTAAAGAGAGCTCAGGGGAGAAATTGCAAACGTCGAGCAATTGCTCAGAAATGAAAAGTGCCAGCACTGAAAGCTGTTGCTAGCCAGCACCCTTCCTTGGAAGCGCTTTTGTAGCCCTTAGAACACTGGGGCTCTGGGCTTCTCTAGCCACCTCATCTTCTTCTCATCCTCTCGCGCACTCTAAAGAGAGCTCAGGTGAGAAATTGCAAACGTCGAGCAATTGCTCAGAGATGAAAAGTGCCAGCACTGAAAGCTGTTGCTAGCCAGCACCCTTCCTTGGAAGCGCTTTCACAGGCGCAGTAACACTGGGGCTTTGCGCTTCTCTAGCCACCAAACGTCACGGTCATTCTCTTTCCGTCTCCTAGACACGAGCTGAGAAATTGCAAACGTCGAGCAATTGCTCAGAGATGAAAAGTGCCAGCACTGAAAGTTGTTGCTAGCCAGCACCCTTCCTTGGAAGCGCTTTTGTAGGCCTAAGAACACTGGGGCTCTGGGCTTCTTTAGCCACCTAATCTTCTGCTCTTCCTCTCGCGCACTCTAAAGAGAGCTCAGGGGAGAAATTGCAAACGTCGATCAATTGCTCAGAAATGAAAAGTGCCAGCACTGAAAGCTGTTGCTAGCCAGCACCCTTCCTTGGAAGCGCTTTTGTAGCCCTTAGAACACTGGGGCTCTGGGCTTCTCTAGCCACCTCATCTTCTTCTCATCCTCTCGCGCACTCTAAAGAGAGCTCAGGTGAGAAATTGCAAACGTCCAGCAATTGCTCAGAGATGAAAAGTGCCAGCACTGAAAGCTGTTGCTAGCCAGCACCCTTCCTTGGAAGCGCTTTCACAGGCGCAGTAACACTGGGGCTTTGCGCTTCTCTAGCCACCAAACGTCACGGTCCTTCTCTTTCCGTCTCCTAGACACGAGCTGAGAAATTGCAAACGTCGAGCAATTGCTCAGAGATGAAAAGTGCCAGCACTGAAAGCTGTTGCTAGCCAGCACCCTTCCTTGGAAGCGCTTTCACAGGCGCAGTAACACTGGGGCTTTGCGCTTCTCTAGCCACCAAACGTCACGGTCCTTCTCTTTCCGTCTCGTAGACACGAGCTGAGAAATTGCAAACGTCGAACAATTGCTCAGAGATGAAAAGTGCCAGCACTGAAAGCTGTTGCTAGCCAGCACCCTTCCTTGGAAGCGCTTTTGTAGGCCTAAGAACACTGGGGCTCTGGGCTTCTCTAGCCACCTCATCTTCTGCTCATCCTCTCGCGCACTCTGAAGAGAGCTCAGGTGAGAAATTGCAAACGTCGAGCAATTGCTCAGAGATGAAAAGTGCCAGCACTGAAAGCTGTTGCTAGCCAGCACCCTTCCTTGGAAGCGCTTTCACAGGCGCAGTAACACTGGGGCTTTGCGCTTCTCTAGCCACCAAACGTCACGGTCCTTCTCTTTCCGTCTCGTAGACACGAGCTGAGAAATTGCAAACGTCGAGCAATTGCTCAGAGATGAAAAGTGCCAGCACTGAAAGCTGTTGCTAGCCAGCACCCTTCCTTGGAAGCGCTTTTGTAGGCCTAAGAAGACTGGGGCTCTGGGCTTCTTTAGCCACCTCATCTTCTGCTCATCCTCTCGCGCACTCTAAAGAGAGCTCAGGGGAGAAATTGCAAACGTCGAGCAATTGCTCAGAAATGAAAAGTGCCAGCACTGAAAGCTGTTGCTAGCCAGCACCCTTCCTTGGAAGCGCTTTTGTAGCCCTTAGAACACTGGGGCTCTGGGCTTCTCTAGCCACCTCATCTTCTGCTCATCCTCTCGCGCACTCTAAAGAGAGCTCAGGGGAGAAATTGCAAACGTCGAGCAATTGCTCAGAGATGAAAAGTGCCAGCACTGAAAGCTGTTGCTAGCCAGCACCCTTCCTTGGAAGTGCTTTTGTAGCCCTTAGAACACTGGGGCTCTGGGCTTCTTTAGCCACCTCATCTTCTGCTCATCCTCTCGCGCACTCTGAAGAGAGCTCAGGGGAGAAATTGCAAACGTCGAGCAATTGCTCAGAGATGAAAAGTGCCAGCACTGAAAGCTGTTGCTAGCCAGCACCCTTCCTTGGAAGCGCTTTCACAGGCGCTGTAACACTGGGGCTCTGCGCTTCTCAACCCACCAAACGTCACGGTCACTATCTCTCCGTCTCGTAGACACGAGCTGAGAAATTGCAAACGTCGATCAATTGCTCAGAGATGAAAAGTGCCAGCACTGAAAGCTGTTGCTAGCCAGCACCCTTCCTTGGAAGCGCTTTTGTAGGCCTAAGAACACTGGGGCTCTGGGCTTCTCTAGCCACCTAATCTTCTGCTCATCCTCTCGTGCACTCTAAAGAGAGCTCAGGTGAGAAATTGCAAACGTCGAGCAATTGCTCAGAGATGAAAAGTGCCAGCACTGAAAGCTGTTGCTAGCCAGCACCCTTCCTTGGAAGCGCTTTTGTAGGCCTAAGAACACTGGGGCTCTGGGCTTCTCTAGCCACCTCATCTTCTGTTCATCCTCTCGCGCACTCTAAAGAGAGCTCAGGTGAGAAATTGCAAACGTCCAGCAATTGCTCAGAGATGAAAAGTGCCAGCACTGAAAGCTCTTGCTAGCCAGCACCCTTCCTTGGAAGCGCTTTCACAGGCGCAGTCACACTGGGGCTTTGCGCTTCTCTAGCCACCAAACGTCACTGTCATTCTCTTTCCGTCTCCTAGACACGAGCTGAGAAATTGCAAACGTCAAGCAATTGCTCAGAGATGAAAAGTGCCAGCACTGAAAGCTCTTGCTAGCCAGCACCCTTCCTTGGAAGCGCTTTTGTAGGCCTAAGAAGACTGGGGCTCTGGGCTTCTCTAGCCACCTCATCTTCTGCTCATCCTCTCGCGCACTCTAAAGAGAGCTCAGGTGAGAAATTGCAAACGTCGAGCAATTGCTCAGAGATGAAAAGTGCCAGCACTGAAAGCTCTTGCTAGCCAGCACCCTTCCTTGGAAGCGCTTTTGTAGGCCTAAGAACACTGGGGCTCTGGGCTTCTTTAGCCACCTCATCTTCTGCTCATCCTCTCGCGCACTCTAAAGAGAATTCAGATGAGAAATTGCAAACGTCGAGCAATTGCTCAGAGATGAAAAGTGCCAGCACTGAAAGCTGTTGCTAGCCAGCACCCTTCCTTGGAAGCGCTTTCACAGGCGCAGTCACACTGGGGCTTTGCGCTTCTCTAGCCACCAAACGTCACTGTCATTCTCTTTCCGTCTCGTAGACACGAGCTGAGAAATTGCAAACGTCAAGCAATTGCTCAGAGATGAAAAGTGCCAGCACTGAAAGCTGTTGCTAGCCAGCACCCTTCCTTGGAAGCGCTTTTGTAGGCCTAAGCACACTGGGGCTCTGGGCTTCTCTAGCCACCTCATCTTCTGCTCATCCTCTCGCGCACTCTAAAGAGAGCTCAGGTGAGAAATTGCAAACGTCGAGCAATTGCTCAGAGATGAAAAGTGCCAGCACTGAAAGCTCTTGCTAGCCAGCACCCTTCCTTGGAAGCGCTTTTGTAGGCCTAAGAACACTGGGGCTCTGGGCTTCTTTAGCCACCTCATCTTCTGCTCATCCTCTCGCGCACTCTAAAGAGAGCTCAGGTGAGAAATTGCAAACGTCGAGCAATTGCTCAGAGATGAAAAGTGCCAGCACTGAAAGCTGTTGTTAGCCAGCACCCTTCCTTGGAAGCGCTTTCACAGGCGCAGTAACACTGGGGCTTTGCGCTTCTCTAGCCACCAAACGTCACGGTCCTTCTCTTTCCGTCTCGTAGACACGAGCTGAGAAATTGCAAACGTCCAGCAATTGCTCAGAGATGAAAAGTGCCAGCACTGAAAGCTGTTGCTAGCCAGCACCCTTCCTTGGAAGCGCTTTTGTAGGCCTAAGAACACTGGGGCTCTGGGCTTCTCTAGCCACCTCATCTTCTGCTCATCCTCTCGCGCACTCTAAAGAAAATTCAGATGAGAAATTGCAAACGTCGAGCAATTGCTCAGAGATGAAAAGTGCCAGCACTGAAAGCTCTTGCTAGCCAGCACCCTTCCTTGGAAGCGCTTTCACAGGCGCAGCAACACTGGGGCTTTGCGCTTCTCTAGCCACCAAACGTCACGGTCCTTCTCTTTCCGTCTCGTAGACACGAGCTGAGAAATTGCAAACGTCGAGCAATTGCTCAGAGATGAAAAGTGCCAGCACTGAAAGCTGTTGCTAGCCAGCACCCTTCCTTGGAAGCGCTTTCACAGGCGCAGTAACACTGGGGCTTTGCGCTTCTCTAGCCACCAAACGTCACGGTCCTTCTCTTTCCGTCTCGTAGACACGAGCTGAGAAATTGCAAACGTCGATCAATTGCTCAGAGATGAAAAGTGCCAGCACTGAAAGCTGTTGCTAGCCAGCCCCCTTTCTTGGAAGCGCTTTTGTAGGCCTAAGAACACTGGGGCTTTGCGCTTCTCTAGCCACCTCATCTTCTGCTCATCCTCTCGCGCACTCTGAAGAGAGCTCAGGTGAGAAATTGCAAACGTCGAGCAATTGCTCAGAGATGAAAAGTGCCAGCACTGAAAGCTGTTGCTAGCCAGCACCCTTCCTTGGAAGCGCTTTCACAGGCGCAGTAACACTGGGGCTTTGCGCTTCTCTAGCCACCAAACGTCACGGTCATTCTCTTTCCGTCTCCTAGACACGAGCTGAGAAATTGCAAACGTCGAGCAATTGCTCAGAGATGAAAAGTGCCAGCACTGAAAGCTCTTGCTAGCCAGCACCCTTCCTTGGAAGCGCTTTTGTAGGCCTAAGAACACTGGGGCTCTGGGCTTCTCTAGCCACCTCATCTTCTGCTCATCCTCTCGCGCACTCTAAAGAGAGCTCAGGTGAGAAATTGCAAACGTCGAGCAATTGCTCAGAGATGAAAAGTGCCAGCACTGAAAGCTGTTGCTAGCCAGCACCCTTCCTTGGAAGCGCTTTCACAGGCGCTGTAACACTGGGGCTCTGCGCTTCTCTACCCACCAAACGTCACGGTCACTATCTCTCCGTCTCGTAGACACGAGCTGAGAAATTGCAAACGTCGATCAATTTCTCAGAGATGAAAAGTGCCAGCACTGGAAGCTGTTGCTAGCCAGCACCCTTCCTTGGAAGCGCTTTTGTAGGCCTAAGAACACTGGGGCTCTGGGCTTCTCTAGCCACCTAATCTTCTGCTCATCCTCTCGTGCACTCTAAAGAGAGCTCAGGTGAGAAATTGCAAACGTCGAGCAATTGCTCAGAGATGAAAAGTGCCAGCACTGAAAGCTGTTGCTAGCCAGCACCCTTCCTTGGAAGCGCTTTTGTAGGCCTAAGAACACTGGGGCTCTGGGCTTCTCTAGCCACCTCATCTTCTGCTCATCCTGTCGCGCAGTCTAAAGAGAGCTCAGGTGAGAAATTGCAAACGTCGAGCAATTGCTCAGAGATGAAAAGTGCCAGCACTGAAAGCTGTTGCTAGCCAGCACCCTTCCTTGGAAGCGCTTTCACAGGCGCAGTAACACTGGGGCTTTGCGCTTCTCTAGCCACCAAAAGTCACGGTCATTCTCTTTCCGTCTCGTAGACACGAGCTGAGAAATTGCAAACGTCGAGCAATTGCTCAGAGACGAAAAGTGCCAGCACTGAAAGCTCTTGCTAGCCAGCACCCTTCCTTGGAAGCGCTTTTGTAGGCCTAAGAACACTGGGGCTCTGGGCTTCTCTAGCCACCTCATCTTCTGCTCATCCTCTCGCGCACTCTAAAGAGAGCTCAGGTGAGAAATTGCAAACGTCGAGCAATTGCTCAGAGATGAAAAGTGCCAGCACTGAAAGCTGTTGCTAGCCAGCACCCTTCCTTGGAAGCGCTTTCACAGGCGCAGCAACACTGGGGCTTTGCGCTTCTCTAGCCACCAAACGTCACGGTCATTCTCTTTCCGTCTCGTAGACACGAGCTGAGAAATTGCAAACGTCGAGCAATTGCTCAGAGATGAAAAGTGCCAGCACTGAAAGTTGTTGCTAGCCAGCACCCTTCCTTGGAAGCGCTTTTGTAGGCCTAAGAACACTGGGGCTCTGGGCTTCTTTAGCCACCTCATCTTCTGCTCATCCTCTCGCGCACTCTAAAGAGAGCTCAGGTGACAAATTGCAAACGTCCAGCAATTGCTCAGAGATGAAAAGTGCCAGCACTGAAAGCTGTTGCTAGCCAGCACCCTTCCTTGGAAGCGCTTTCACAGGCGCAGTAACACTGGGGCTTTGCGCTTCTCTACCCACCAAACGTCACGGTCCTTCTCTTTCCGTCTCGTAGACACGAGCTGAGAAATTGCAAACGTCGAGCAATTGCTCAGAGATGAAAAGTGCCAGCACTGAAAGCTCTTGCTAGCCAGCACCCTTCCTTGGAAGCGCTTTCACAGGCGCAGTAACACTGGGGCTTTGCGCTTCTCTAGCCACCAAACGTCACGGTCCTTCTCTTTCCGTCTCGTAGACACGAGCTGAGAAATTGCAAACGTCGAGCAATTGCTCAGAGATGAAAAGTGCCAGCACTGAAAGCTGTTGCTAGCCAGCACCCTTCCTTGGAAGCGCTTTTGTAGGCCTAAGAACACTGGGGCTCTGGGCTTCTCTAGCCACCTCATCTTCTGCTCATCCTCTCGCGCACTCTGAAGAGAGCTCAGGTGAGAAATTGCAAACGTCGAGCAATTGCTCAGAGATGAAAAGTGCCAGCACTGAAAGCTGTTGCTAGCCAGCACCCTTCCTTGGAAGCGCTTTCACAGGCGCAGTAACACTGGGGCTTTGCGCTTCTCTAGCCACCAAACGTCACTGTCATTCTCTTTCCGTCTCGTAGACACGAGCTGAGAAATTGCAAACGTCGAGCAATTGCTCAGAGATGAAAAGTGCCAGCACTGAAAGCTGTTGCTAGCCAGCACCCTTCCTTGGAAGCGCTTTTGTAGGCCTAAGAACACTGGGGCTCTGGGCTTCTTTAGCCACCTCATCTTCTGCTCATCCTCTCGCGCACTCTAAAGAGAGCTCAGGGGAGAAATTGCAAACGTCGAGCAATTGCTCAGAAATGAAAAGTGCCAGCACTGAAAGCTGTTGCTAGCCAGCACCCTTCCTTGGAAGCGCTTTTGTAGCCCTTAGAACACTGGGGCTCTGGGCTTCTCTAGCCACCTCATCTTCTGCTCATCCTGTCGCGCAGTCTAAAGAGAGCTCAGGTGAGAAATTGCAAACGTCGAGCAATTGCTCAGAGATGAAAAGTGCCAGCACTGAAAGCTGTTGCTAGCCAGCACCCTTCCTTGGAAGCGCTTTCACAGGCGCAGCAACACTGGGGCTTTGCGCTTCTCTACCCACCAAACGTCACGGTCCTTCTCTTTCCGTCTCCTAGACACGAGCTGAGAAATTGCAAACGTCGAGCAATTGCTCAGAGATGAAAAGTGCCAGCACTGAAAGCTGTTGCTAGCCAGCACCCTTCCTTGGAAGCGCTTTTGTAGCCCTTAGAACACTGGGGCTCTGGGCTTCTTTAGCCACCTCATCTTCTGCTCATCCTCTCGCGCACTCTGAAGAGAGCTCAGGGGAGAAATTGCAAACGTCGAGCAATTGCTCAGAGATGAAAAGTGCCAGCACTGAAAGCTGTTGCTAGCCAGCACCCTTCCTTGGAAGCGCTTTCACAGGCGCTGTAACACTGGGGCTCTGCGCTTCTCAACCCACCAAACGTCACGGTCACTATCTCTCCGTCTCGTAGACACGAGCTGAGAAATTGCAAACGTCGATCAATTGCTCAGAGATGAAAAGTGCCAGCACTGGAAGCTGTTGCTAGCCAGCACCCTTCCTTGGAAGCGCTTTTGTAGGCCTAAGAACACTGGGGCTCTGGGCTTCTCTAGCCACCTAATCTTCTGCTCATCCTCTCGTGCACTCTAAAGAGAGCTCAGGTGAGAAATTGCAAACGTCGAGCAATTGCTCAGAGATGAAAAGTGCCAGCACTGAAAGCTGTTGCTAGCCAGCACCCTTCCTTGGAAGCGCTTTTGTAGGCCTAAGAACACTGGGGCTCTGGGCTTCTCTAGCCACCTCATCTTCTGTTCATCCTCTCGCGCACTCTAAAGAGAGCTCAGGTGAGAAATTGCAAACGTCGAGCAATTGCTCAGAGATGAAAAGTGCCAGCACTGAAAGCTGTTGCTAGCCAGCACCCTTCCTTGGAAGCGCTTTCACAGGCGCAGTCACACTGGGGCTTTGCGCTTCTCTAGCCACCAAACGTCACTGTCATTCTCTTTCCGTCTCGTAGACACGAGCTGAGAAATTGCAAACGTCAAGCAATTGCTCAGAGATGAAAAGTGCCAGCACTGAAAGCTGTTGCTAGCCAGCACCCTTCCTTGGAAGCGCTTTTGTAGGCCTAAGCACACTGGGGCTCTGGGCTTCTCTAGCCACCTCATCTTCTGCTCATCCTCTCGCGCACTCTAAAGAGAGCTCAGGTGAGAAATTGCAAACGTCGAGCAATTGCTCAGAGATGAAAAGTGCCAGCACTGAAAGCTCTTGCTAGCCAGCACCCTTCCTTGGAAGCGCTTTTGTAGGCCTAAGAACACTGGGGCTCTGGGCTTCTTTAGCCACCTCATCTTCTGCTCATCCTCTCGCGCACTCTAAAGAGAGCTCAGGTGAGAAATTGCAAACGTCGAGCAATTGCTCAGAGATGAAAAGTGCCAGCACTGAAAGCTGTTGCTAGCCAGCACCCTTCCTTGGAAGCGCTTTTGTAGGCCTAAGAACACTGGGGCTCTGGGCTTCTCTAGCCACCTCATCTTCTGCTCATCCTCTCGCGCACTCTAAAGAGAATTCAGATGAGAAATTGCAAACGTCGAGCAATTGCTCAGAGATGAAAAGTGCCAGCACTGAAAGCTGTTGCTAGCCAGCACCCTTCCTTGGAAGCGCTTTCACAGGCGCAGTAACACTGGGGCTTTGCGCTTCTCTAGCCACCAAACGTCACGGTCCTTCTCTTTCCGTCTCGTAGACACGAGCTGAGAAATTGCAAACGTCGATCAATTGCTCAGAGATGAAAAGTGCCAGCACTGAAAGCTGTTGCTAGCCAGCCCCCTTTCTTGGAAGCGCTTTTGTAGGCCTAAGAACACTGGGGCTTTGCGCTTCTCTAGCCACCTCATCTTCTGCTCATCCTCTCGCGCACTCTGAAGAGAGCTCAGGTGAGAAATTGCAAACGTCGAGCAATTGCTCAGAGATGAAAAGTGCCAGCACTGAAAGCTGTTGCTAGCCAGCACCCTTCCTTGGAAGCGCTTTCACAGGCGCAGTAACACTGGGGCTTTGCGCTTCTCTAGCCACCAAACGTCACGGTCATTCTCTTTCCGTCTCCTAGACACGAGCTGAGAAATTGCAAACGTCGAGCAATTGCTCAGAGATGAAAAGTGCCAGCACTGAAAGCTGTTGCTAGCCAGCACCCTTCCTTGGAAGCGCTTTTGTAGGCCTAAGAACACTGGGGCTCTGGGCTTCTCTAGCCACCTCATCTTCTGCTCATCCTCTCGCGCACTCTAAAGAGAGCTCAGGTGAGAAATTGCAAACGTCGAGCAATTGCTCAGAGATGAAAAGTGCCAGCACTGAAAGCTGTTGCTAGCCAGCACCCTTCCTTGGAAGCGCTTTCACAGGCGCTGTAACACTGGGGCTCTGCGCTTCTCTACCCACCAAACGTCACGGTCACTATCTCTCCGTCTCGTAGACACGAGCTGAGAAATTGCAAACGTCGATCAATTTCTCAGAGATGAAAAGTGCCAGCACTGGAAGCTGTTGCTAGCCAGCACCCTTCCTTGGAAGCGCTTTTGTAGGCCTAAGAACACTGGGGCTCTGGGCTTCTCTAGCCACCTAATCTTCTGCTCATCCTCTCGTGCACTCTAAAGAGAGCTCAGGTGAGAAATTGCAAACGTCGAGCAATTGCTCAGAGATGAAAAGTGCCAGCACTGAAAGCTGTTGCTAGCCAGCACCCTTCCTTGGAAGCGCTTTTGTAGGCCTAAGAACACTGGGGCTCTGGGCTTCTCTAGCCACCTCATCTTCTGCTCATCCTGTCGCGCAGTCTAAAGAGAGCTCAGGTGAGAAATTGCAAACGTCGAGCAATTGCTCAGAGATGAAAAGTGCCAGCACTGAAAGCTGTTGCTAGCCAGCACCCTTCCTTGGAAGCGCTTTCACAGGCGCAGTAACACTGGGGCTTTGCGCTTCTCTAGCCACCAAAAGTCACGGTCATTCTCTTTCCGTCTCGTAGACACGAGCTGAGAAATTGCAAACGTCGAGCAATTGCTCAGAGACGAAAAGTGCCAGCACTGAAAGCTCTTGCTAGCCAGCACCCTTCCTTGGAAGCGCTTTTGTAGGCCTAAGAACACTGGGGCTCTGGGCTTCTCTAGCCACCTCATCTTCTGCTCATCCTCTCGCGCACTCTAAAGAGAGCTCAGGTGAGAAATTGCAAACGTCGAGCAATTGCTCAGAGATGAAAAGTGCCAGCACTGAAAGCTGTTGCTAGCCAGCACCCTTCCTTGGAAGCGCTTTCACAGGCGCAGCAACACTGGGGCTTTGCGCTTCTCTAGCCACCAAACGTCACGGTCATTCTCTTTCCGTCTCGTAGACACGAGCTGAGAAATTGCAAACGTCGAGCAATTGCTCAGAGATGAAAAGTGCCAGCACTGAAAGTTGTTGCTAGCCAGCACCCTTCCTTGGAAGCGCTTTTGTAGGCCTAAGAACACTGGGGCTCTGGGCTTCTTTAGCCACCTCATCTTCTGCTCATCCTCTCGCGCACTCTAAAGAGAGCTCAGGTGACAAATTGCAAACGTCCAGCAATTGCTCAGAGATGAAAAGTGCCAGCACTGAAAGCTGTTGCTAGCCAGCACCCTTCCTTGGAAGCGCTTTCACAGGCGCAGTAACACTGGGGCTTTGCGCTTCTCTACCCACCAAACGTCACGGTCCTTCTCTTTCCGTCTCGTAGACACGAGCTGAGAAATTGCAAACGTCGAGCAATTGCTCAGAGATGAAAAGTGCCAGCACTGAAAGCTCTTGCTAGCCAGCACCCTTCCTTGGAAGCGCTTTCACAGGCGCAGTAACACTGGGGCTTTGCGCTTCTCTAGCCACCAAACGTCACGGTCCTTCTCTTTCCGTCTCGTAGACACGAGCTGAGAAATTGCAAACGTCGAGCAATTGCTCAGAGATGAAAAGTGCCAGCACTGAAAGCTGTTGCTAGCCAGCACCCTTCCTTGGAAGCGCTTTTGTAGGCCTAAGAACACTGGGGCTCTGGGCTTCTCTAGCCACCTCATCTTCTGCTCATCCTCTCGCGCACTCTGAAGAGAGCTCAGGTGAGAAATTGCAAACGTCGAGCAATTGCTCAGAGATGAAAAGTGCCAGCACTGAAAGCTGTTGCTAGCCAGCACCCTTCCTTGGAAGCGCTTTCACAGGCGCAGTAACACTGGGGCTTTGCGCTTCTCTAGCCACCAAACGTCACTGTCATTCTCTTTCCGTCTCGTAGACACGAGCTGAGAAATTGCAAACGTCGAGCAATTGCTCAGAGATGAAAAGTGCCAGCACTGAAAGCTGTTGCTAGCCAGCACCCTTCCTTGGAAGCGCTTTTGTAGGCCTAAGAACACTGGGGCTCTGGGCTTCTTTAGCCACCTCATCTTCTGCTCATCCTCTCGCGCACTCTAAAGAGAGCTCAGGGGAGAAATTGCAAACGTCGAGCAATTGCTCAGAAATGAAAAGTGCCAGCACTGAAAGCTGTTGCTAGCCAGCACCCTTCCTTGGAAGCGCTTTTGTAGCCCTTAGAACACTGGGGCTCTGGGCTTCTCTAGCCACCTCATCTTCTGCTCATCCTGTCGCGCAGTCTAAAGAGAGCTCAGGTGAGAAATTGCAAACGTCGAGCAATTGCTCAGAGATGAAAAGTGCCAGCACTGAAAGCTGTTGCTAGCCAGCACCCTTCCTTGGAAGCGCTTTCACAGGCGCAGCAACACTGGGGCTTTGCGCTTCTCTACCCACCAAACGTCACGGTCCTTCTCTTTCCGTCTCCTAGACACGAGCTGAGAAATTGCAAACGTCGAGCAATTGCTCAGAGATGAAAAGTGCCAGCACTGAAAGCTGTTGCTAGCCAGCACCCTTCCTTGGAAGCGCTTTTGTAGCCCTTAGAACACTGGGGCTCTGGGCTTCTTTAGCCACCTCATCTTCTGCTCATCCTCTCGCGCACTCTGAAGAGAGCTCAGGGGAGAAATTGCAAACGTCGAGCAATTGCTCAGAGATGAAAAGTGCCAGCACTGAAAGCTGTTGCTAGCCAGCACCCTTCCTTGGAAGCGCTTTCACAGGCGCTGTAACACTGGGGCTCTGCGCTTCTCAACCCACCAAACGTCACGGTCACTATCTCTCCGTCTCGTAGACACGAGCTGAGAAATTGCAAACGTCGATCAATTGCTCAGAGATGAAAAGTGCCAGCACTGGAAGCTGTTGCTAGCCAGCACCCTTCCTTGGAAGCGCTTTTGTAGGCCTAAGAACACTGGGGCTCTGGGCTTCTCTAGCCACCTAATCTTCTGCTCATCCTCTCGTGCACTCTAAAGAGAGCTCAGGTGAGAAATTGCAAACGTCGAGCAATTGCTCAGAGATGAAAAGTGCCAGCACTGAAAGCTGTTGCTAGCCAGCACCCTTCCTTGGAAGCGCTTTTGTAGGCCTAAGAACACTGGGGCTCTGGGCTTCTCTAGCCACCTCATCTTCTGTTCATCCTCTCGCGCACTCTAAAGAGAGCTCAGGTGAGAAATTGCAAACGTCGAGCAATTGCTCAGAGATGAAAAGTGCCAGCACTGAAAGCTGTTGCTAGCCAGCACCCTTCCTTGGAAGCGCTTTCACAGGCGCAGTCACACTGGGGCTTTGCGCTTCTCTAGCCACCAAACGTCACTGTCATTCTCTTTCCGTCTCGTAGACACGAGCTGAGAAATTGCAAACGTCAAGCAATTGCTCAGAGATGAAAAGTGCCAGCACTGAAAGCTGTTGCTAGCCAGCACCCTTCCTTGGAAGCGCTTTTGTAGGCCTAAGCACACTGGGGCTCTGGGCTTCTCTAGCCACCTCATCTTCTGCTCATCCTCTCGCGCACTCTAAAGAGAGCTCAGGTGAGAAATTGCAAACGTCGAGCAATTGCTCAGAGATGAAAAGTGCCAGCACTGAAAGCTCTTGCTAGCCAGCACCCTTCCTTGGAAGCGCTTTTGTAGGCCTAAGAACACTGGGGCTCTGGGCTTCTTTAGCCACCTCATCTTCTGCTCATCCTCTCGCGCACTCTAAAGAGAGCTCAGGTGAGAAATTGCAAACGTCGAGCAATTGCTCAGAGATGAAAAGTGCCAGCACTGAAAGCTGTTGCTAGCCAGCACCCTTCCTTGGAAGCGCTTTTGTAGGCCTAAGAACACTGGGGCTCTGGGCTTCTCTAGCCACCTCATCTTCTGCTCATCCTCTCGCGCACTCTAAAGAGAATTCAGATGAGAAATTGCAAACGTCGAGCAATTGCTCAGAGATGAAAAGTGCCAGCACTGAAAGCTGTTGCTAGCCAGCACCCTTCCCTGGAAGCGCTTTCACAGGCGCAGTAACACTGGGGCTTTGCGCTTCTCTAGCCACCAAACGTCACGGTCCTTCTCTTTCCGTCTCGTAGACACGAGCTGAGAAATTGCAAACATCGAGCAATTGCTCAGAGATGAAAAGTGCCAGCACTGAAAGCTGTTGCTAGCCAGCACCCTTCCTTAGAAGCGCTTTTGTAGGCCTAAGAACACTGGGGCTTTGCGCTTCCCTAGCCACCAAACGTCACGGTCACTATCTCTCCGTCTCGTAGACACGAGCTGAGAAATTGCAAACGTCGAGCAATTGCTCAGAGATGAAAAGTGCCAGCACTGAAAGCTGTTGCTAGCCAGCACCCTTCCTTGGAAGCGCTTTTGTAGGCCTAAGAACACTGGGGCTCTGGGCTTCTTTAACCACCTCATCTTCTGCTCATCCTCTCGCGCACTCTGAAGAGAGCTCAGGGGAGAAATTGCAAACGTCGATCAATTGCTCAGAAATGAAAAGTGCCAGCACTGAAAGCTGTTGCTAGCCAGCACCCTTCCTTGGAAGCGCTTTTGTAGCCCTTAGAACACTGGGGCTCTGGGCTTCTTTAGCCACCTCATCTTCTGCTCATCCTCTCGCGCACTCTAAAGAGAATTCAGATGAGAAATTGCAAACGTCGAGCAATTGCTCAGAGATGAAAAGTGCCAGCACTGAAAGCTGTTGCTAGCCAGCACCCTTCCCTGGAAGCGCTTTCACAGGCGCAGTAACACTGGGGCTTTGCGCTTCTCTAGCCACCAAACGTCACGGTCCTTCTCTTTCCGTCTCGTAGACACGAGCTGAGAAATTGCAAACATCGAGCAATTGCTCAGAGATGAAAAGTGCCAGCACTGAAAGCTGTTGCTAGCCAGCACCCTTCCTTGGAAGCGCTTTCACAGGCGCAGTAACACTGGGGCTTTGCGCTTCCCTAGCCACCAAACGTCACGGTCACTATCTCTCCGTCTCGTAGACACGAGCTGAGAAATTGCAAACGTCGAGCAATTGCTCAGAGATGAAAAGTGCCAGCACTGAAAGCTGTTGCTAGCCAGCACCCTTCCTTGGAAGCGCTTTTGTAGGCCTAAGAACACTGGGGCTCTGGGCTTCTTTAACCACCTCATCTTCTGCTCATCCTCTCGCGCACTCTGAAGAGAGCTCAGGGGAGAAATTGCAAACGTCGATCAATTGCTCAGAAATGAAAAGTGCCAGCACTGAAAGCTGTTGCTAGCCAGCACCCTTCCTTGGAAGCGCTTTTGTAGCCCTTAGAACACTGGGGCTCTGGGCTTCTTTAGCCACCTCATCTTCTGCTCATCCTCTCGCGCACTCTGAAGAGAGCTCAGGGGAGAAATTGCAAACGTCGAGCAATTGCTCAGAGATGAAAAGTGCCAGCACTGAAAGCTGTTGCTAGCCAGCACCCTTCCTTGGAAGCGCTTTCACAGGCGCAGTAACACTGGGGCTCTGCGCTTCTCAACCCACCAAACGTCACGGTCACTATCTCTCCGTCTCGTAGACACGAGCTGAGAAATTGCAAACGTCGATCAATTGCTCAGAGATGAAAAGTGCCAGCACTGGAAGCTGTTGCTAGCCAGCACCCTTCCTTGGAAGCGCTTTTGTAGGCCTAAGCACACTGGGGCTCTGGGCTTCTCTAGCCACCTCATCTTCTGCTCATCCTCTCGCGCACTCTAAAGAGAGCTCAGGTGAGAAATTGCAAACGTCGAGCAATTGCTCAGAGATGAAAAGTGCCAGCACTGAAAGCTGTTGCTAGCCAGCACCCTTCCTTGGAAGCGCTTTTGTAGGCCTAAGAACACTGGGGCTCTGGGCTTCTCTAGCCACCTCATCTTCTGTTCATCCTCTCGCGCACTCTAAAGAGAGCTCAGGTGAGAAATTGCAAACGTCGAGCAATTGCTCAGAGATGAAAAGTGCCAGCACTGAAAGCTGTTGCTAGCCAGCACCCTTCCTTGGAAGCGCTTTCACAGGCGCAGTCACACTGGGGCTTTGCGCTTCTCTACCCACCAAACGTCACTGTCATTCTCTTTCCGTCTCGTAGACACGAGCTGAGAAATTGCAAACGTCGAGCAATTGCTCAGAGATGAAAAGTGCCAGCACTGAAAGCTGTTGCTAGCCAGCACCCTTCCTTGGAAGTGCTTTTGTAGCCCTAAGAACACTGGGGCTCTGGGCTTCTTTAGCCACCTCATCTTCTGCTCATCCTCTCGCGCACTCTGAAGAGAGCTCAGGGGAGAAATTGCAAACATCGAGCAATTGCTCAGAGATGAAAAGTGCCAGCACTGAAAGCTGTTGCTAGCCAGCACCCTTCCTTGGAAGCGCTTTTGTAGGCCTAAGAACACTGGGGCTCTGGGCTTCTCTAGCCACCTCATCTTCTGCTCATCCTCTCGCGCACTCTAAAGAGAGCTCAGGTGAGAAATTGCAAACGTCGAGCAATTGCTCAGAGATGAAAAGTGCCAGCACTGAAAGCTGTTGCTAGCCAGCACCCTTCCTTGGAAGCGCTTTCACAGGCGCAGCAACACTGGGGCTTTGCGCTTCTCTAGCCACCAAACGTCACGGTCCTTCTCTTTCCGTCTCGTAGACACGAGCTGAGAAATTGCAAACGTCAAGCAATTGCTCAGAGATGAAAAGTGCCAGCACTGAAAGCTGTTGCTAGCCAGCACCCTTCCTTGGAAGCGCTTTTGTAGGCCTAAGCACACTGGGGCTCTGGGCTTCTCTAGCCACCTCATCTTCTGCTCATCCTCTCGCGCACTCTAAAGAGAGCTCAGGTGAGAAATTGCAAACGTCGAGCAATTGCTCAGAGATGAAAAGTGCCAGCACTGAAAGCTGTTGCTAGCCAGCACCCTTCCTTGGAAGCGCTTTTGTAGGCCTAAGAACACTGGGGCTCTGGGCTTCTTTAGCCACCTCATCTTCTGCTCATCCTCTCGCGCACTCTAAAGAGAGCTCAGGGGAGAAATTGCAAACGTCGAGCAATTGCTCAGAGATGAAAAGTGCCAGCACTGAAAGCTGTTGCTAGCCAGCACCCTTCCTTGGAAGCGCTTTCACAGGCGCAGTAACACTGGGGCTTTGCGCTTCTCTAGCCACCAAACGTCACGGTCCTTCTCTTTCCGTCTCGTAGACACGAGCTGAGAAATTGCAAACGTCGAGCAATTGCTCAGAGATGAAAAGTGCCAGCACTGAAAGCTGTTGCTAGCCAGCACCCTTCCTTGGAAGCGCTTTTGTAGGCCTAAGAAGACTGGGGCTCTGGGCTTCTCTAGCCACCTCATCTTCTGCTCATCCTCTCGCGCACTCTAAAGAGAATTCAGATGAGAAATTGCAAACGTCGAGCAATTGCTCAGAGATGAAAAGTGCCAGCACTGAAAGCTGTTGCTAGCCAGCACCCTTCCCTGGAAGCGCTTTCACAGGCGCAGTAACACTGGGGCTTTGCGCTTCTCTAGCCACCAAACGTCACGGTCCTTCTCTTTCCGTCTCGTAGACACGAGCTGAGAAATTGCAAACGTCGAGCAATTGCTCAGAGATGAAAAGTGCCAGCACTGAAAGCTGTTGCTAGCCAGCACCCTTCCTTGGAAGCGCTTTTGTAGGCCTAAGAACACTGGGGCTCTGGGCTTCTCTAGCCACCTCATCTTCTGCTCATCCTCTCGCGCACTCTAAAGAGAATTCAGATGAGAAATTGCAAACGTCGAGCAATTGCTCAGAGATGAAAAGTGCCAGCACTGAAAGCTGTTGCTAGCCAGCACCCTTCCCTGGAAGCGCTTTCACAGGCGCAGTAACACTGGGGCTTTGCGCTTCTCTAGCCACCAAACGTCACGGTCCTTCTCTTTCCGTCTCGTAGACACGAGCTGAGAAATTGCAAACGTCGAGCAATTGCTCAGAGATGAAAAGTGCCAGCACTGAAAGCTCTTGCTAGCCAGCACCCTTCCTTGGAAGCGCTTTTGTAGGCCTAAGAACACTGGGGCTCTGGGCTTCTTTAGCCACCTCATCTTCTGCTCATCCTCTCGCGCACTCTAAAGAGAGCTCAGGGGAGAAATTGCAAACGTCGAGCAATTGCTCAGAAATGAAAAGTGCCAGCACTGAAAGCTGTTGCTAGCCAGCACCCTTCCTTGGAAGCGCTTTTGTAGCCCTTAGAACACTGGGGCTCTGGGCTTCTCTAGCCACCTCATCTTCTTCTCATCCTCTCGCGCACTCTAAAGAGAGCTCAGGTGAGAAATTGCAAACGTCCAGCAATTGCTCAGAGATGAAAAGTGCCAGCACTGAAAGCTGTTGCTAGCCAGCACCCTTCCTTGGAAGCGCTTTCACAGGCGCAGTAACACTGGGGCTTTGCGCTTCTCTAGCCACCAAACGTCACAGTCCTTCTCTTTCCGTCTCGTAGACACGAGCTGAGAAATTGCAAACGTCGAGCAATTGCTCAGAGATGAAAAGTGCCAGCACTGAAAGCTGTTGCTAGCCAGCACCCTTCCTTGGAAGCGCTTTTGTAGGCCTAAGAACACTGGGGCTCTGGGCTTCTCTAGCCACCTAATCTTCTGCTCTTCCTCTCGCGCACTCTAAAGAGAGCTCAGGGGAGAAATTGCAAACGTCGATCAATTGCTCAGAAATGAAAAGTGCCAGCACTGAAAGCTGTTGCTAGCCAGCACCCTTCCTTGGAAGCGCTTTTGTAGCCCTTAGAACACTGGGGCTCTGGGCTTCTCTAGCCACCTCATCTTCTGCTCATCCTCTCGCGCACTCTAAAGAGAGCTCAGGGGAGAAATTGCAAACGTCCAGCAATTGCTCAGAGATGAAAAGTGCCAGCACTGAAAGCTGTTGCTAGCCAGCACCCTTCCTTGGAAGCGCTTTCACAGGCGCAGTAACACTGGGGCTTTGCGCTTCTCTACCCACCAAACGTCACGGTCCTTCTCTTTCCGTCTCGTAGACACGAGCTGAGAAATTGCAAACGTCGAGCAATTGCTCAGAGATGAAAAGTGCCAGCACTGAAAGCTGTTGCTAGCCAGCACCCTTCCTTGGAAGCGCTTTCACAGGCGCAGTAACACTGGGGCTTTGCGCTTCTCTAGCCACCAAACGTCACGGTCCTTCTCTTTCCGTCTCGTAGACACGAGCTGAGAAATTGCAAACGTCGAACAATTGCTCAGAGATGAAAAGTGCCAGCACTGAAAGCTGTTGCTAGCCAGCACCCTTCCTTGGAAGCGCTTTTGTAGGCCTAAGAACACTGGGGCTGTGGGCTTCTCTAGCCACCTCATCTTCTGCTCATCCTCTCGCGCACTCTAAAGAGAGCTCAGGTGAGAAATTGCAAACGTCGAGCAATTGCTCAGAGATGAAAAGTGCCAGCACTGAAAGCTGTTGCTAGCCAGCACCCTTCCTTGGAAGCGCTTTCACAGGCGCAGTAACACTGGGGCTTTGCGCTTCTCTAGCCACCAAACGTCACGGTCCTTCTCTTTCCGTCTCGTAGACACGAGCTGAGAAATTGCAAACGTCGAGCAATTGCTCAGAGATGAAAAGTGCCAGCACTGAAAGCTGTTGCTAGCCAGCACCCTTCCTTGGAAGCGCTTTTGTAGGCCTAAGCACACTGGGGCTCTGGGCTTCTTTAGCCACCTCATCTTCTGCTCATCCTCTCGCGCACTCTAAAGAGAGCTCAGGGGAGAAATTGCAAACGTCGAGCAATTGCTCAGAAATGAAAAGTGCCAGCACTGAAAGCTGTTGCTAGCCAGCACCCTTCCTTGGAAGCGCTTTTGTAGCCCTTAGAACACTGGGGCTCTGGGCTTCTCTAGCCACCTCATCTTCTGCTCATCCTCTCGCGCAGTCTAAAGAGAGCTCAGGTGAGAAATTGCAAACGTCGAGCAATTGCTCAGAGATGAAAAGTGCCAGCACTGAAAGCTGTTGCTAGCCAGCACCCTTCCTTGGAAGCGCTTTCACAGGCGCAGCAACACTGGGGCTTTGCGCTTCTCTACCCACCAAACGTCACGGTCCTTCTCTTTCCGTCTCCTAGACACGAGCTGAGAAATTGCAAACGTCGAGCAATTGCTCAGAGATGAAAAGTGCCAGCACTGAAAGCTGTTGCTAGCCAGCACCCTTCCTTGGAAGTGCTTTTGTAGCCCTTAGAACACTGGGGCTCTGGGCTTCTTTAGCCACCTCATCTTCTGCTCATCCTCTCGCGCACTCTGAAGAGAGCTCAGGGGAGAAATTGCAAACGTCGAGCAATTGCTCAGAGATGAAAAGTGCCAGCACTGAAAGCTGTTGCTAGCCAGCACCCTTCCTTGGAAGCGCTTTCACAGGCGCTGTAACACTGGGGCTCTGCGCTTCTCAACCCACCAAACGTCACGGTCACTATCTCTCCGTCTCGTAGACACGAGCTGAGAAATTGCAAACGTCGAGCAATTGCTCAGAGATGAAAAGTGCCAGCACTGGAAGCTGTTGCTAGCCAGCACCCTTCCTTGGAAGCGCTTTTGTAGGCCTAAGAACACTGGGGCTCTGGGCTTCTCTAGCCACCTAATCTTCTGCTCATCCTCTCGCGCACTCTAAAGAGAGCTCAGGGGAGAAATTGCAAACGTCGAGCAATTGCTCAGAGATGAAAAGTGCCAGCACTGAAAGCTGTTGCTAGCCAGCACCCTTCCTTGGAAGCGCTTTTGTAGCCCTTAGAACACTGGGGCTCTGGGCTTCTCTAGCCACCTCATCTTCTGTTCATCCTCTCGCGCACTCTAAAGAGAGCTCAGGTGAGAAATTGCAAACGTCCAGCAATTGCTCAGAGATGAAAAGTGCCAGCACTGAAAGCTGTTGCTAGCCAGCACCCTTCCTTGGAAGCGCTTTCACAGGCGCAGTCACACTGGGGCTTTGCGCTTCTCTAGCCACCAAACGTCACGGTCCTTCTCTTTCCGTCTCGTAGACACGAGCTGAGAAATTGCAAACGTCGAGCAATTGCTCAGAGATGAAAAGTGCCAGCACTGAAAGCTGTTGCTAGCCAGCACCCTTCCTTGGAAGTGCTTTTGTAGCCCTAAGAACACTGGGGCTCTGGGCTTCTTTAGCCACCTCATCTTCTGCTCATCCTCTCGCGCACTCTAAAGAGAGCTCAGGTGAGAAATTGCAAACATCGAGCAATTGCTCAGAGATGAAAAGTGCCAGCACTGAAAGCTGTTGCTAGCCAGCACCCTTCCTTGGAAGCGCTTTTGTAGGCCTAAGAACACTGGGGCTCTGGGCTTCTCTAGCCACCTCATCTTCTGCTCATCCTCTCGCGCACTCTAAAGAGAGCTCAGGTGAGAAATTGCAAACGTCCAGCAATTGCTCAGAGATGAAAAGTGCCAGCACTGAAAGCTGTTGCTAGCCAGCACCCTTCCTTGGAAGCGCTTTCACAGGCGCAGTAACACTGGGGCTTTGCGCTTCTCTAGCCACCAAACGTCACGGTCATTCTCTTTCCGTCTCGTAGACACGAGCTGAGAAATTGCAAACGTCAAGCAATTGCTCAGAGATGAAAAGTGCCAGCACTGAAAGCTGTTGCTAGCCAGCACCCTTCCTTGGAAGCGCTTTTGTAGGCCTAAGCACACTGGGGCTCTGGGCTTCTCTAGCCACCTCATCTTCTGCTCATCCTCTCGCGCACTCTAAAGAGAGCTCAGGTGAGAAATTGCAAACGTCGAGCAATTGCTCAGAGACGAAAAGTGCCAGCACTGAAAGCTGTTGCTAGCCAGCACCCTTCCTTGGAAGCGCTTTTGTAGGCCTAAGAACACTGGGGCTCTGGGCTTCTCTAGCCACCTCATCTTCTGCTCATCCTCTCGCGCACTCTAAAGAGAATTCAGATGAGAAATTGTAAACGTCGAGCAATTGCTCAGAGATGAAAAGTGCCAGCACTGAAAGCTGTTGCTAGCCAGCACCCTTCCCTGGAAGCGCTTTCACAGGCGCAGTAACACTGGGGCTTTGCGCTTCTCTACCCACCAAACGTCACGGTCCTTCTCTTTCCGTCTCGTAGACACGAGCTGAGAAATTGCAAACGTCGAGCAATTGCTCAGAGATGAAAAGTGCCAGCACTGAAAGCTCTTGCTAGCCAGCACCCTTCCTTGGAAGCGCTTTCACAGGCGCAGTAACACTGGGGCTTTGCGCTTCTCTAGCCACCAAACGTCACGGTCCTTCTCTTTCCGTCTCGTAGACACGAGCTGAGAAATTGCAAACGTCGATCAATTGCTCAGAGATGAAAAGTGCCAGCACTGAAAGCTGTTGCTAGCCAGCCCCCTTCCTTGGAAGCGCTTTTGTAGGCCTAAGAACACTGGGGCTTTGCGCTTCTCTAGCCACCTAATCTTCTGCTCATCCTCTCGCGCACTCTGAAGAGAGCTCAGGTGAGAAATTGCAAACGTCGAGCAATTGCTCAGAGATGAAAAGTGCCAGCACTGAAAGCTGTTGCTAGCCAGCCCCCTTCCTTGGAAGCGCTTTCACAGGCGCAGTAACACTGGGGCTTTGCGCTTCTCTAGCCACCAAACGTCACGGTCATTCTCTTTCCGTCTCCTAGACACGAGCTGAGAAATTGCAAACGTCGAGCAATTGCTCAGAGATGAAAAGTGCCAGCACTGAAAGCTCTTGCTAGCCAGCACCCTTCCTTGGAAGCGCTTTTGTAGGCCTAAGAACACTGGGGCTCTGGGCTTCTTTAGCCACCTCATCTTCTGCTCATCCTCTCGCGCACTCTAAAGAGAGCTCAGGGGAGAAATTGCAAACGTCGAGCAATTGCTCAGAAATGAAAAGTGCCAGCACTGAAAGCTGTTGCTAGCCAGCACCCTTCCTTGGAAGCGCTTTTGTAGCCCTTAGAACACTGGGGCTCTGGGCTTCTCTAGCCACCTCATCTTCTGCTCATCCTCTCGCGCACTCTAAAGAGAGCTCAGGTGAGAAATTGCAAACGTCGAGCAATTGCTCAGAGATGAAAAGTGCCAGCACTGAAAGCTGTTGCTAGCCAGCACCCTTCCTTGGAAGCGCTTTCACAGGCGCAGTAACACTGGGGCTTTGCGCTTCTCTAGCCACCAAACGTCACGGTCCTTCTCTTTCCGTCTCGTAGACACGAGCTGAGAAATTGCAAATGTCGAGCAATTGCTCAGAGATGAAAAGTGCCAGCACTGAAAGTTGTTGCTAGCCAGCACCCTTCCTTGGAAGCGCTTTTGTAGGCCTAAGAACACTGGGGCTCTGGGCTTCTCTAGCCACCTCATCTTCTGCTCTTCCTCTCGCGCACTCTAAAGAGAGCTCAGGGGAGAAATTGCAAACGTCGATCAATTGCTCAGAAATGAAAAGTGCCAGCACTGAAAGCTGTTGCTAGCCAGCACCCTTCCTTGGAAGCGCTTTTGTAGCCCTTAGAACACTGGGGCTCTGGGCTTCTCTAGCCACCTCATCTTCTGCTCATCCTCTCGCGCACTCTAAAGAGAGCTCAGGGGAGAAATTGCAAACGTCCAGCAATTGCTCAGAGATGAAAAGTGCCAGCACTGAAAGCTGTTGCTAGCCAGCACCCTTCCTTGGAAGCGCTTTCACAGGCGCAGTAACACTGGGGCTTTGCGCTTCTCTAGCCACCAAACGTCACGGTCCTTCTCTTTCCGTCTCGTAGACACGAGCTGAGAAATTGCAAACGTCGAGCAATTGCTCAGAGATGAAAAGTGCCAGCACTGAAAGCTGTTGCTAGCCAGCACCCTTCCTTGGAAGCGCTTTCACAGGCGCAGTAACACTGGGGCTTTGCGCTTCTCTAGCCACCAAACGTCACGGTCCTTCTCTTTCCGTCTCGTAGACACGAGCTGAGAAATTGCAAACGTCGAACAATTGCTCAGAGATGAAAAGTGCCAGCACTGAAAGCTGTTGCTAGCCAGCACCCTTCCTTGGAAGCGCTTTTGTAGCCCTTAGAACACTGGGGCTCTGGGCTTCTCTAGCCACCTCATCTTCTGCTCATCCTCTCGCGCACTCTAAAGAGAGCTCAGGTGAGAAATTGCAAACGTCGAGCAATTGCTCAGAGATGAAAAGTGCCAGCACTGAAAGCTGTTGCTAGCCAGCACCCTTCCTTGGAAGCGCTTTCACAGGCGCAGTAACACTGGGGCTTTGCGCTTCTCTAGCCACCAAACGTCACGGTCCTTCTCTTTCCGTCTCGTAGACACGAGCTGAGAAATTGCAAACGTCGAGCAATTGCTCAGAGATGAAAAGTGCCAGCACTGAAAGCTGTTGCTAGCCAGCACCCTTCCTTGGAAGCGCTTTTGTAGGCCTAAGAACACTGGGGCTCTGGGCTTCTTTAGCCACCTCATCTTCTGCTCATCCTCTCGCGCACTCTAAAGAGAGCTCAGGGGAGAAATTGCAAACGTCGAGCAATTGCTCAGAAATGAAAAGTGCCAGCACTGAAAGCTGTTGCTAGCCAGCACCCTTCCTTGGAAGCGCTTTTGTAGGCCTTAGAACACTGGGGCTCTGGGCTTCTCTAGCCACCTCATCTTCTGCTCATCCTCTCGCGCACTCTAAAGAGAGCTCAGGTGAGAAATTGCAAACGTCGAGCAATTGCTCAGAGATGAAAAGTGCCAGCACTGAAAGCTGTTGCTAGCCAGCACCCTTCCTTGGAAGCGCTTTCACAGGCGCAGCAACACTGGGGCTTTGCGCTTCTCTACCCACCAAACGTCACGGTCCTTCTCTTTCCGTCTCGTAGACACGAGCTGAGAAATTGCAAACGTCGAGCAATTGCTCAGAGATGAAAAGTGCCAGCACTGAAAGCTGTTGCTAGCCAGCACCCTTCCTTGGAAGCGCTTTTGTAGGCCTAAGCACACTGGGGCTCTGGGCTTCTCTAGCCACCTCATCTTCTGCTCATCCTCTCGCGCACTCTGAAGAGAGCTCAGGTGAGAAATTGCAAACGTCGAGCAATTGCTCAGAGATGAAAAGTGCCAGCACTGAAAGCTGTTGCTAGCCAGCACCCTTCCTTGGAAGCGCTTTCACAGGCGCTGTAACACTGGGGCTCTGCGCTTCTCTACCCACCAAACGTCACGGTCACTATCTCTCCGTCTCGAAGACACGAGCTGAGAAATTGCAAACGTCGAGCAATTGCTCAGAGATGAAAAGTGCCAGCACTGAAAGCTCTTGCTAGCCAGCACCCTTCCTTGGAAGCGCTTTTGTAGGCCTAAGAACACTGGGGCTCTGGGCTTCTCTAGCCACCTCATCTTCTGCTCATCCTCTCGCGCAGTCTAAAGAGAGCTCAGGTGAGAAATTGCAAACGTCGAGCAATTGCTCAGAGATGAAAAGTGCCAGCACTGAAAGCTGTTGCTAGCCAGCACCCTTCCTTGGAAGCGCTTTCACAGGCGCAGCAACACTGGGGCTTTGCGCTTCTCTAGCCACCAAAAGTCACGGTCATTCTCTTTCCGTCTCGTAGACACGAGCTGAGAAATTGCAAACGTCGAGCAATTGCTCAGAGATGAAAAGTGCCAGCACTGAAAGCTGTTGCTAGCCAGCACCCTTCCTTGGAAGCGCTTTTGTAGGCCTAAGCACACTGGGGCTCTGGGCTTCTCTAGCCACCTCATCTTCTGCTCATCCTCTCGCGCACTCTAAAGAGAGCTCAGGTGAGAAATTGCAAACGTCCAGCAATTGCTCAGAGATGAAAAGTGCCAGCACTGAAAGCTGTTGCTAGCCAGCACCCTTCCTTGGAAGCGCTTTTGTAGGCCTAAGAACACTGGGGCTCTGGGCTTCTTTAGCCGCCTCATCTTCTGCTCATCCTCTCGCGCACTCTAAAGAGAGCTCAGGTGAGAAATTGCAAACGTCGAGCAATTGCTCAGAGATGAAAAGTGCCAGCACTGAAAGCTGTTGCTAGCCAGCACCCTTCCTTGGAAGTGCTTTCACAGGCGCAGTAACACTGGGGCTTTGCGCTTCTCTAGCCACCAAACGTCACGGTCCTTCTCTTTCCGTCTCGTAGACACGAGCTGAGAAATTGCAAACGTCGAGCAATTGCTCAGAGATGAAAAGTGCCAGCACTGAAAGCTGTTGCTAGCCAGCACCCTTCCTTGGAAGCGCTTTCACAGGCGCAGTAACACTGGGGCTTTGCGCTTCTCTAGCCACCAAACGTCACGGTCATTCTCTTTCCGTCTCGTAGACACGAGCTGAGAAATTGCAAACGTCGAACAATTGCTCAGAGATGAAAAGTGCCAGCACTGAAAGCTGTTGCTAGCCAGCACCCTTCCTTGGAAGCGCTTTTGTAGCCCTTAGAACACTGGGGCTCTGGGCTTCTCTAGCCACCTCATCTTCTGCTCATCCTCTCGCGCACTCTGAAGAGAGCTCAGGTGAGAAATTGCAAACGTCGAGCAATTGCTCAGAGATGAAAAGTGCCAGCACTGAAAGCTGTTGCTAGCCAGCACCCTTCCTTGGAAGCGCTTTCACAGGCGCAGTAACACTGGGGCTTTGCGCTTCTCTAGCCACCAAACGTCACGGTCCTTCTCTTTCCGTCTCGTAGACACGAGCTGAGAAATTGCAAACGTCGAGCAATTGCTCAGAGATGAAAAGTGCCAGCACTGAAAGTTGTTGCTAGCCAGCACCCTTCCTTGGAAGCGCTTTTGTAGGCCTAAGAACACTGGGGCTCTGGGCTTCTTTAGCCACCTAATCTTCTGCTCTTCCTCTCGCGCACTCTAAAGAGAGCTCAGGGGAGAAATTGCAAACGTCGATCAATTGCTCAGAAATGAAAAGTGCCAGCACTGAAAGCTGTTGCTAGCCAGCACCCTTCCTTGGAAGCGCTTTTGTAGCCCTTAGAACACTGGGGCTCTGGGCTTCTCTAGCCACCTCATCTTCTTCTCATCCTCTCGCGCACTCTAAAGAGAGCTCAGGTGAGAAATTGCAAACGTCCAGCAATTGCTCAGAGATGAAAAGTGCCAGCACTGAAAGCTGTTGCTAGCCAGCACCCTTCCTTGGAAGCGCTTTCACAGGCGCAGTAACACTGGGGCTTTGCGCTTCTCTAGCCACCAAACGTCACGGTCCTTCTCTTTCCGTCTCGTAGACACGAGCTGAGAAATTGCAAACGTCGAGCAATTGCTCAGAGATGAAAAGTGCCAGCACTGAAAGCTGTTGCTAGCCAGCACCCTTCCTTGGAAGCGCTTTCACAGGCGCAGTAACACTGGGGCTTTGCGCTTCTCTAGCCACCAAACGTCACGGTCCTTCTCTTTCCGTCTCGTAGACACGAGCTGAGAAATTGCAAACGTCGAGCAATTGCTCAGAGATGAAAAGTGCCAGCACTGAAAGCTGTTGCTAGCCAGCACCCTTCCTTGGAAGCGCTTTTGTAGCCCTTAGAACACTGGGGCTCTGGGCTTCTCTAGCCACCTCATCTTCTGCTCATCCTCTCACGCACTCTGAAGAGAGCTCAGGTGAGAAATTGCAAACGTCGAGCAATTGCTCAGAGATGAAAAGTGCCAGCACTGAAAGCTGTTGCTAGCCAGCACCCTTCCTTGGAAGCGCTTTTGTAGGCCTAAGCACACTGGGGCTCTGGGCTTCTCTAGCCACCTCATCTTCTGCTCATCCTCTCGCGCACTCTGAAGAGAGCTCAGGTGAGAAATTGCAAACGTCGAGCAATTGCTCAGAGATGAAAAGTGCCAGCACTGAAAGCTGTTGCTAGCCAGCACCCTTCCTTGGAAGCGCTTTCACAGGCGCTGTAACACTGGGGCTCTGCGCTTCTCTACCCACCAAACGTCACGGTCACTATCTCTCCGTCTCGAAGACACGAGCTGAGAAATTGCAAACGTCGAGCAATTGCTCAGAGATGAAAAGTGCCAGCACTGGAAGCTGTTGCTAGCCAGCACCCTTCCTTGGAAGCGCTTTTGTAGGCCTAAGAACACTGGGGCTCTGGGCTTCTCTAGCCACCTCATCTTCTGCTCATCCTCTCGCGCAGTCTAAAGAGAGCTCAGGTGAGAAATTGCAAACGTCGAGCAATTGCTCAGAGATGAAAAGTGCCAGCACTGAAAGCTGTTGCTAGCCAGCACCCTTCCTTGGAAGCGCTTTCACAGGCGCAGCAACACTGGGGCTTTGCGCTTCTCTAGCCACCAAAAGTCACGGTCATTCTCTTTCCGTCTCGTAGACACGAGCTGAGAAATTGCAAACGTCGAGCAATTGCTCAGAGATGAAAAGTGCCAGCACTGAAAGCTGTTGCTAGCCAGCACCCTTCCTTGGAAGCGCTTTTGTAGGCCTAAGCACACTGGGGCTCTGGGCTTCTCTAGCCACCTCATCTTCTGCTCATCCTCTCGCGCACTCTAAAGAGAGCTCAGGTGAGAAATTGCAAACGTCCAGCAATTGCTCAGAGATGAAAAGTGCCAGCACTGAAAGCTGTTGCTAGCCAGCACCCTTCCTTGGAAGCGCTTTTGTAGGCCTAAGAAGACTGGGGCTCTGGGCTTCTTTAGCCGCCTCATCTTCTGCTCATCCTCTCGCGCACTCTAAAGAGAGCTCAGGTGAGAAATTGCAAACGTCCAGCAATTGCTCAGAGATGAAAAGTGCCAGCACTGAAAGCTGTTGCTAGCCAGCACCCTTCCTTGGAAGTGCTTTCACAGGCGCAGTAACACTGGGGCTTTGCGCTTCTCTAGCCACCAAACGTCACGGTCCTTCTCTTTCCGTCTCGTAGACACGAGCTGAGAAATTGCAAACGTCGAGCAATTGCTCAGAGATGAAAAGTGCCAGCACTGAAAGCTGTTGCTAGCCAGCACCCTTCCTTGGAAGCGCTTTCACAGGCGCAGTAACACTGGGGCTTTGCGCTTCTCTAGCCACCAAACGTCACGGTCCTTCTCTTTCCGTCTCGTAGACACGAGCTGAGAAATTGCAAACGTCGAACAATTGCTCAGAGATGAAAAGTGCCAGCACTGAAAGCTGTTGCTAGCCAGCACCCTTCCTTGGAAGCGCTTTTGTAGCCCTTAGAACAGTGGGGCTCTGGGCTTCTCTAGCCACCTCATCTTCTGCTCATCCTCTCGCGCACTCTGAAGAGAGCTCAGGTGAGAAATTGCAAACGTCGAGCAATTGCTCAGAGATGAAAAGTGCCAGCACTGAAAGCTGTTGCTAGCCAGCACCCTTCCTTGGAAGCGCTTTCACAGGCGCAGTAACACTGGGGCTTTGCGCTTCTCTAGCCACCAAACGTCACGGTCCTTCTCTTTCCGTCTCGTAGACACGAGCTGAGAAATTGCAAACGTCGAGCAATTGCTCAGAGATGAAAAGTGCCAGCACTGAAAGTTGTTGCTAGCCAGCACCCTTCCTTGGAAGCGCTTTTGTAGGCCTAAGAACACTGGGGCTCTGGGCTTCTTTAGCCACCTAATCTTCTGCTCTTCCTCTCGCGCACTCTAAAGAGAGCTCAGGGGAGAAATTGCAAACGTCGATCAATTGCTCAGAAATGAAAAGTGCCAGCACTGAAAGCTGTTGCTAGCCAGCACCCTTCCTTGGAAGCGCTTTTGTAGCCCTTAGAACACTGGGGCTCTGGGCTTCTCTAGCCACCTCATCTTCTTCTCATCCTCTCGCGCACTCTAAAGAGAGCTCAGGTGAGAAATTGCAAACGTCCAGCAATTGCTCAGAGATGAAAAGTGCCAGCACTGAAAGCTGTTGCTAGCCAGCACCCTTCCTTGGAAGCGCTTTCACAGGCGCAGTAACACTGGGGCTTTGCGCTTCTCTAGCCACCAAACGTCACGGTCCTTCTCTTTCCGTCTCGTAGACACGAGCTGAGAAATTGCAAACGTCGAGCAATTGCTCAGAGATGAAAAGTGCCAGCACTGAAAGCTGTTGCTAGCCAGCACCCTTCCTTGGAAGCGCTTTCACAGGCGCAGTAACACTGGGGCTTTGCGCTTCTCTAGCCACCAAACGTCACGGTCCTTCTCTTTCCGTCTCGTAGACACGAGCTGAGAAATTGCAAACGTCGAGCAATTGCTCAGAGATGAAAAGTGCCAGCACTGAAAGCTGTTGCTAGCCAGCACCCTTCCTTGGAAGCGCTTTTGTAGCCCTTAGAACACTGGGGCTCTGGGCTTCTCTAGCCACCTCATCTTCTGCTCATCCTCTCGCGCACTCTGAAGAGAGCTCAGGTGAGAAATTGCAAACGTCGAGCAATTGCTCAGAGATGAAAAGTGCCAGCACTGAAAGCTGTTGCTAGCCAGCACCCTTCCTTGGAAGCGCTTTCACAGGCGCAGTAACACTGGGGCTTTGCGCTTCTCTAGCCACCAAACGTCACGGTCCTTCTCTTTCCGTCTCGTAGACACGAGCTGAGAAATTGCAAACGTCGAGCAATTGCTCAGAGATGAAAAGTGCCAGCACTGAAAGCTGTTGCTAGCCAGCACCCTTCCTTGGAAGCGCTTTTGTAGGCCTAAGAACACTGGGGCTCTGGGCTTCTTTAGCCACCTCATCTTCTGCTCATCCTCTCGCGCACTCTAAAGAGAGCTCAGGGGAGAAATTGCAAACGTCGAGCAATTGCTCAGAAATGAAAAGTGCCAGCACTGAAAGCTGTTGCTAGCCAGCACCCTTCCTTGGAAGCGCTTTTGTAGCCCTTAGAACACTGGGGCTCTGGGCTTCTCTAGCCACCTCATCTTCTGCTCATCCTCTCGCGCACTCTAAAGAGAGCTCAGGTGAGAAATTGCAAACGTCGAGCAATTGCTCAGAGATGAAAAGTGCCAGCACTGAAAGCTGTTGCTAGCCAGCACCCTTCCTTGGAAGCGCTTTCACAGGCGCAGCAACACTGGGGCTTTGCGCTTCTCTACCCACCAAACGTCACGGTCCTTCTCTTTCCGTCTCGTAGACACGAGCTGAGAAATTGCAAACGTCGAGCAATTGCTCAGAGATGAAAAGTGCCAGCACTGAAAGCTGTTGCTAGCCAGCACCCTTCCTTGGAAGCGCTTTTGTAGGCCTAAGCACACTGGGGCTCTGGGCTTCTCTAGCCACCTCATCTTCTGCTCATCCTCTCGCGCACTCTGAAGAGAGCTCAGGTGAGAAATTGCAAACGTCGAGCAATTGCTCAGAGATGAAAAGTGCCAGCACTGAAAGCTGTTGCTAGCCAGCACCCTTCCTTGGAAGCGCTTTCACAGGCGCTGTAACACTGGGGCTCTGCGCTTCTCTACCCACCAAACGTCACGGTCACTATCTCTCCGTCTCGTAGACACGAGCTGAGAAATTGCAAACGTCGAGCAATTGCTCAGAGATGAAAAGTGCCAGCACTGAAAGCTGTTGCTAGCCAGCACCCTTCCTTGGAAGCGCTTTTGTAGGCCTAAGAACACTGGGGCTCTGGGCTTCTCTAGCCACCTCATCTTCTGCTCATCCTCTCGCGCACTCTAAAGAGAGCTCAGGTGAGAAATTGCAAACGTCGAGCAATTGCTCAGAGATGAAAAGTGCCAGCACTGAAAGCTGTTGCTAGCCAGCACCCTTCCTTGGAAGCGCTTTCACAGGCGCAGCAACACTGGGGCTTTGCGCTTCTCTAGCCACCAAAAGTCACGGTCATTCTCTTTCCGTCTCGTAGACACGAGCTGAGAAATTGCAAACGTCGAGCAATTGCTCAGAGATGAAAAGTGCCAGCACTGAAAGCTGTTGCTAGCCAGCACCCTTCCTTGGAAGCGCTTTTGTAGGCCTAAGCACACTGGGGCTCTGGGCTTCTCTAGCCACCTCATCTTCTGCTCATCCTCTCGCGCACTCTAAAGAGAGCTCAGGTGAGAAATTGCAAACGTCCAGCAATTGCTCAGAGATGAAAAGTGCCAGCACTGAAAGCTGTTGCTAGCCAGCACCCTTCCTTGGAAGCGCTTTTGTAGGCCTAAGAAGACTGGGGCTCTGGGCTTCTTTAGCCACCTCATCTTCTGCTCATCCTCTCGCGCAGTCTAAAGAGAGCTCAGGTGAGAAATTGCAAACGTCGAGCAATTGCTCAGAGATGAAAAGTGCCAGCACTGAAAGCTGTTGCTAGCCAGCACCCTTCCTTGGAAGTGCTTTCACAGGCGCAGTAACACTGGGGCTTTGCGCTTCTCTAGCCACCAAACGTCACGGTCCTTCTCTTTCCGTCTCGTAGACACGAGCTGAGAAATTGCAAACGTCGAGCAATTGCTCAGAGATGAAAAGTGCCAGCACTGAAAGCTGTTGCTAGCCAGCACCCTTCCTTGGAAGCGCTTTCACAGGCGCAGTAACACTGGGGCTTTGCGCTTCTCTAGCCACCAAACGTCACGGTCCTTCTCTTTCCGTCTCGTAGACACGAGCTGAGAAATTGCAAACGTCGAACAATTGCTCAGAGATGAAAAGTGCCAGCACTGAAAGCTGTTGCTAGCCAGCACCCTTCCTTGGAAGCGCTTTTGTAGCCCTTAGAACACTGGGGCTCTGGGCTTCTCTAGCCACCTCATCTTCTGCTCATCCTCTCGCGCACTCTGAAGAGAGCTCAGGTGAGAAATTGCAAACGTCGAGCAATTGCTCAGAGATGAAAAGTGCCAGCACTGAAAGCTGTTGCTAGCCAGCACCCTTCCTTGGAAGCGCTTTCACAGGCGCAGTAACACTGGGGCTTTGCGCTTCTCTAGCCACCAAACGTCACGGTCCTTCTCTTTCCGTCTCGTAGACACGAGCTGAGAAATTGCAAACGTCGAGCAATTGCTCAGAGATGAAAAGTGCCAGCACTGAAAGCTGTTGCTAGCCAGCACCCTTCCTTGGAAGCGCTTTTGTAGGCCTAAGAACACTGGGGCTCTGGGCTTCTTTAGCCACCTCATCTTCTGCTCATCCTCTCGCGCACTCTAAAGAGAGCTCAGGGGAGAAATTGCAAACGTCGAGCAATTGCTCAGAAATGAAAAGTGCCAGCACTGAAAGCTGTTGCTAGCCAGCACCCTTCCTTGGAAGCGCTTTTGTAGCCCTTAGAACACTGGGGCTCTGGGCTTCTCTAGCCACCTCATCTTCTGCTCATCCTCTCGCGCACTCTGAAGAGAGCTCAGGTGAGAAATTGCAAACGTCGAGCAATTGCTCAGAGATGAAAAGTGCCAGCACTGAAAGCTGTTGCTAGCCAGCACCCTTCCTTGGAAGCGCTTTCACAGGCGCAGCAACACTGGGGCTTTGCGCTTCTCTACCCACCAAACGTCACGGTCACTATCTCTCCGTCTCGTAGACACGAGCTGAGAAATTGCAAACGTCGAGCAATTGCTCAGAGATGAAAAGTGCCAGCACTGAAAGCTGTTGCTAGCCAGCACCCTTCCTTGGAAGCGCTTTTGTAGGCCTAAGAACACTGGGGCTCTGGGCTTCTCTAGCCACCTCATCTTCTGCTCATCCTCTCGCGCAGTCTAAAGAGAGCTCAGGTGAGAAATTGCAAACGTCGAGCAATTGCTCAGAGATGAAAAGTGCCAGCACTGAAAGCTGTTGCTAGCCAGCACCCTTCCTTGGAAGCGCTTTCACAGGCGCAGCAACACTGGGGCTTTGCGCTTCTCTAGCCACCAAAAGTCACGGTCATTCTCTTTCCGTCTCGTAGACACGAGCTGAGAAATTGCAAACGTCGAGCAATTGCTCAGAGATGAAAAGTGCCAGCACTGAAAGCTGTTGCTAGCCAGCACCCTTCCTTGGAAGCGCTTTTGTAGGCCTAAGCACACTGGGGCTCTGGGCTTCTCTAGCCACCTCATCTTCTGCTCATCCTCTCGCGCACTCTAAAGAGAGCTCAGGTGAGAAATTGCAAACGTCCAGCAATTGCTCAGAGATGAAAAGTGCCAGCACTGAAAGCTGTTGCTAGCCAGCACCCTTCCTTGGAAGCGCTTTTGTAGCCCTAAGCACACTGGGGCTCTGGGCTTCTCTAGCCACCTCATCTTCTGCTCATCCTCTCGCGCACTCTAAAGAGAGCTCAGGTGAGAAATTGCAAACGTCGAGCAATTGCTCAGAGATGAAAAGTGCCAGCACTGAAAGCTGTTGCTAGCCAGCACCCTTCCTTGGAAGCGCTTTTGTAGGCCTAAGAAGACTGGGGCTCTGGGCTTCTTTAGCCACCTCATCTTCTGCTCATCCTCTCGCGCAGTCTAAAGAGAGCTCAGGTGAGAAATTGCAAACGTCGAGCAATTGCTCAGAGATGAAAAGTGCCAGCACTGAAAGCTGTTGCTAGCCAGCACCCTTCCTTGGAAGTGCTTTCACAGGCGCAGTAACACTGGGGCTTTGCGCTTCTCTAGCCACCAAACGTCACGGTCCTTCTCTTTCCGTCTCGTAGACACGAGCTGAGAAATTGCAAACGTCGAGCAATTGCTCAGAGATGAAAAGTGCCAGCACTGAAAGCTGTTGCTAGCCAGCACCCTTCCTTGGAAGCGCTTTCACAGGCGCAGTAACACTGGGGCTTTGCGCTTCTCTAGCCACCAAACGTCACGGTCCTTCTCTTTCCGTCTCGTAGACACGAGCTGAGAAATTGCAAACGTCGAACAATTGCTCAGAGATGAAAAGTGCCAGCACTGAAAGCTGTTGCTAGCCAGCACCCTTCCTTGGAAGCGCTTTTGTAGCCCTTAGAACACTGGGGCTCTGGGCTTCTCTAGCCACCTCATCTTCTGCTCATCCTCTCGCGCACTCTGAAGAGAGCTCAGGTGAGAAATTGCAAACGTCGAGCAATTGCTCAGAGATGAAAAGTGCCAGCACTGAAAGCTGTTGCTAGCCAGCACCCTTCCTTGGAAGCGCTTTCACAGGCGCAGTAACACTGGGGCTTTGCGCTTCTCTAGCCACCAAACGTCACGGTCCTTCTCTTTCCGTCTCGTAGACACGAGCTGAGAAATTGCAAACGTCGAGCAATTGCTCAGAGATGAAAAGTGCCAGCACTGAAAGCTGTTGCTAGCCAGCACCCTTCCTTGGAAGCGCTTTTGTAGGCCTAAGAACACTGGGGCTCTGGGCTTCTTTAGCCACCTCATCTTCTGCTCATCCTCTCGCGCACTCTAAAGAGAGCTCAGGGGAGAAATTGCAAACGTCGAGCAATTGCTCAGAAATGAAAAGTGCCAGCACTGAAAGCTGTTGCTAGCCAGCACCCTTCCTTGGAAGCGCTTTTGTAGCCCTTAGAACACTGGGGCTCTGGGCTTCTCTAGCCACCTCATCTTCTGCTCATCCTCTCGCGCACTCTGAAGAGAGCTCAGGTGAGAAATTGCAAACGTCGAGCAATTGCTCAGAGATGAAAAGTGCCAGCACTGAAAGCTGTTGCTAGCCAGCACCCTTCCTTGGAAGCGCTTTCACAGGCGCAGCAACACTGGGGCTTTGCGCTTCTCTACCCACCAAACGTCACGGTCACTATCTCTCCGTCTCGTAGACACGAGCTGAGAAATTGCAAACGTCGAGCAATTGCTCAGAGATGAAAAGTGCCAGCACTGAAAGCTGTTGCTAGCCAGCACCCTTCCTTGGAAGCGCTTTTGTAGGCCTAAGAACACTGGGGCTCTGGGCTTCTCTAGCCACCTCATCTTCTGCTCATCCTCTCGCGCAGTCTAAAGAGAGCTCAGGTGAGAAATTGCAAACGTCGAGCAATTGCTCAGAGATGAAAAGTGCCAGCACTGAAAGCTGTTGCTAGCCAGCACCCTTCCTTGGAAGCGCTTTCACAGGCGCAGCAACACTGGGGCTTTGCGCTTCTCTAGCCACCAAAAGTCACGGTCATTCTCTTTCCGTCTCGTAGACACGAGCTGAGAAATTGCAAACGTCGAGCAATTGCTCAGAGATGAAAAGTGCCAGCACTGAAAGCTGTTGCTAGCCAGCACCCTTCCTTGGAAGCGCTTTTGTAGGCCTAAGCACACTGGGGCTCTGGGCTTCTCTAGCCACCTCATCTTCTGCTCATCCTCTCGCGCACTCTAAAGAGAGCTCAGGTGAGAAATTGCAAACGTCCAGCAATTGCTCAGAGATGAAAAGTGCCAGCACTGAAAGCTGTTGCTAGCCAGCACCCTTCCTTGGAAGCGCTTTTGTAGGCCTAAGAACACTGGGGCTCTGGGCTTCTTTAGCCACCTCATCTTCTGCTCATCCTCTCGCGCACTCTAAAGAGAGCTCAGGTGAGAAATTGCAAACGTCGAGCAATTGCTCAGAGATGAAAAGTGCCAGCACTGAAAGCTGTTGCTAGCCAGCACCCTTCCTTGGAAGTGCTTTCACAGGCGCAGTAACACTGGGGCTTTGCGCTTCTCTAGCCACCAAACGTCACGGTCCTTCTCTTTCCGTCTCGTAGACACGAGCTGAGAAATTGCAAACGTCGAGCAATTGCTCAGAGATGAAAAGTGCCAGCACTGAAAGCTCTTGCTAGCCAGCACCCTTCCTTGGAAGCGCTTTTGTAGGCCTAAGAACACTGGGGCTCTGGGCTTCTTTAGCCACCTCATCTTCTGCTCATCCTCTCGCGCACTCTAAAGAGAGCTCAGGGGAGAAATTGCAAACGTCGAGCAATTGCTCAGAGATGAAAAGTGCCAGCACTGAAAGCTGTTGCTAGCCAGCACCCTTCCTTGGAAGCGCTTTTGTAGGCCTAAGAACACTGGGGCTCTGGGCTTCTTTAGCCACCTCATCTTCTGCTCATCCTCTCGCGCACTCTAAAGAGAGCTCAGGTGAGAAATTGAAAACGTCGAGCAATTGCTCAGAGATGAAAAGTGCCAGCACTGAAAGCTGTTGCTAGCCAGCACCCTTCCTTGGAAGCACTTTTGTAGGCCTAAGAACACTGGGGCTCTGGGCTTCTTTAGCCACCTCATCTTCTGCTCATCCTCTCGCGCACTCTAAAGAGAGCTCAGGTGAGAAATTGCAAACATCCAGCAATTGCTCAGAGAAGAAAAGTGCCAGCACTGAAAGCTGTTGCTAGCCAGCACCCTTCCTTGGAAGCGCTTTCACAGGCGCAGTAACACTGGGGGTTTGCGCTTCTCTAGCCACCAAACGTCACAGTCCTTCTCTTTCCGTCTCATAGACACGAGCTGAGAAATTGCAAACGTCGAGCAATTGCTCAGAGATGAAAAGTGCCAGCACTGAAAGCTGTTGCTAGCCAGCCCCCTTCCTTGGAAGCGCTTTCACAGGCGCAGTAACACTGGGGCTTTGCGCTTCTCTAGCCACCTCATCTTCTGCTCATCCTCTCGCGCACTCTAAAGAGAGCTCAGGTGAGAAATTGCAAACGTCGAGCAATTGCTCAGAGATGAAAAGTGCCAGCACTGAAAGCTGTTGCTAGCCAGCACCCTTCCTTGGAAGCGCTTTCACAGGCGCAGTAACACTGGGGCTTTGCGCTTCTCTAGCCACCAAACGTCACGGTCACTATCTCTCCGTCTCGTAGACACGAGCTGAGAAATTGCAAACGTCGATCAATTGCTCAGAGATGAAAAGTGCCAGCACTGGAAGCTGTTGCTAGCCAGCACCCTTCCTTGGAAGCGCTTTTGTAGGCCTAAGAACACTGGGGCTCTGGGCTTCTCTAGCCACCTCATCTTCTGCTCATCCTCTCGCGCACTCTAAAGAGAGCTCAGGTGAGAAATTGCAAACGTCGAGCAATTGCTCAGAGATGAAAAGTGCCAGCACTGAAAGCTGTTGCTAGCCAGCACCCTTCCTTGGAAGCGTTTTCACAGGCGCAGTAACACTGGGGCTTTGCGCTTCTCTAGCCACCAAACGTCACGGTCCTTCTCTTTCCGTCTCGTAGACACGAGCTGAGAAATTGCAAACGTCGAGCAATTGCTCAGAGATGAAAAGTGCCAGCACTGAAAGCTGTTGCTAGCCAGCACCCTTCCTTGGAAGCGCTTTTGTAGCCCTTAGAACACTGGGGCTCTGGGCTTCTCTAGCCACCTAATCTTCTGCTCATCCTCTCGTGCACTCTAAAGAGAGCTCAGGTGAGAAATTGCAAACGTCGAGCAATTGCTCAGAGAGGAAAAGTGCCAGCACTGAAAGCTGTTGCTAGCCAGCACCCTTCCTTGGAAGCGCTTTTGTAGGCCTAAGAACACTGGGGCTCTGGGCTTCTTTAGCCACCTCATCTTCTGCTCATCCTCTCGCGCACTCTAAAGAGAGCTCAGGTGAGAAATTGCAAACGTCGAGCAATTGCTCAGAGATGAAAAGTGCCAGCACTGAAAGCTGTTGCTAGCCAGCACCCTTCCTTGGAAGTGCTTTCACAGGCGCAGTAACACTGGGGCTTTGCGCTTCTCTAGCCACCAAACGTCACGGTCATTCTCTTTCCGTCTCGTAGACACGAGCTGAGAAATTGCAAACGTCGAGCAATTGCTCAGAGAGGAAAAGTGCCAGCACTGAAAGCTGTTGCTAGCCAGCACCCTTCCTTGGAAGCGCTTTTGTAGGCCTAAGAACACTGGGGCTCTGGGCTTCTCTAGCCACCTCATCTTCTGCTCATCCTCTCGCGCACTCTGAAGAGAGCTCAGGTGAGAAATTGCAAACGTCGAGCAATTGCTCAGAGATGAAAAGTGCCAGCACTGAAAGCTGTTGCTAGCCAGCACCCTTCCTTGGAAGTGCTTTCACAGGCGCAGTAACACTGGGGCTTTGCGCTTCTCTAGCCACCAAACGTCACGGTCATTCTCTTTCCGTCTCGTAGACACGAGCTGAGAAATTGCAAACGTCGAGCAATTGCTCAGAGAGGAAAAGTGCCAGCACTGAAAGCTGTTGCTAGCCAGCACCGTTCCTTGGAAGCGCTTTTGTAGGCCTAAGAACACTGGGGCTTTGCGCTTCTCTAGCCACCTCATCTTCTGCTCATCCTCTCGCGCACTCTAAAGAGAGCTCAGGTGAGAAATTGCAAACGTCGAGCAATTGCTCAGAGATGAAAAGTGCCAGCACTGAAAGCTGTTGCTAGCCAGCACCCTTCCTTGGAAGCGCTTTCACAGGCGCAGTAACACTGGGGCTTTGCGCTTCTCTAGCCACCAAACGTCACGGTCACTATCTCTCCGTCTCGTAGACACGAGCTGAGAAATTGCAAACGTCGATCAATTTCTCAGAGATGAAAAGTGCCAGCACTGGAAGCTGTTGCTAGCCAGCACCCTTCCTTGGAAGCGCTTTTGTAGGCCTAAGAACACTGGGGCTCTGGGCTTCTCTAGCCACCTCATCTTCTGCTCATCCTCTCGCGCACTCTAAAGAGAGCTCAGGTGAGAAATTGCAAACGTCCAGCAATTGCTCAGAGATGAAAAGTGCCAGCACTGAAAGCTGTTGCTAGCCAGCACCCTTCCTTGGAAGCGTTTTCACAGGCGCAGTAACACTGGGGCTTTGCGCTTCTCTAGCCACCAAACGTCACGGTCCTTCTCTTTCCGTCTCCTAGACACGAGCTGAGAAATTGCAAACGTCGAGCAATTGCTCAGAGATGAAAAGTGCCAGCACTGAAAGCTCTTGCTAGCCAGCAAACTTCCTTGGAAGCGCTTTTGTAGCCCTTAGAACACTGGGGCTCTGGGCTTCTCTAGCCACCTCATCTTCTGCTCATCCTCTCGTGCACTCTAAAGAGAGCTCAGGTGAGAAATTGCAAACGTCCAGCAATTGCTCAGAGAGGAAAAGTGCCAGCACTGAAAGCTGTTGCTAGCCAGCACCCTTCCTTGGAAGCGCTTTTGTAGGCCTAAGAACACTGGGGCTCTGGGCTTCTTTAGCCACCTCATCTTCTGCTCATCCTCTCGCGCACTCTAAAGAGAGCTCAGGTGAGAAATTGCAAACGTCGAGCAATTGCTCAGAGATGAAAAGTGCCAGCACTGAAAGCTGTTGCTAGCCAGCACCCTTCCTTGGAAGTGCTTTCACAGGCGCAGTAACACTGGGGCTTTGCGCTTCTCTAGCCACCAAACGTCACGGTCCTTCTCTTTCCGTCTCGTAGACACGAGCTGAGAAATTGCAAACGTCGAGCAATTGCTCAGAGATGAAAAGTGCCAGCACTGAAAGCTGTTGCTAGCCAGCACCCTTCCTTGGAAGCGCTTTTGTAGGCCTAAGAACACTGGGGCTCTGGGCTTCTCTAGCCACCTCATCTTCTGCTCATCCTCTCGCGCACTCTAAAGAGAGCTCAGGTGAGAAATTGCAAACGTCGAGCAATTGCTCAGAGATGAAAAGTGCCAGCACTGAAAGCTGTTGCTAGCCAGCACCCTTCCTTGGAAGTGCTTTCACAGGCGCAGTAACACTGGGGCTTTGCGCTTCTCTAGCCACCAAACGTCACGGTCATTCTCTTTCCGTCTCGTAGACACGAGCTGAGAAATTGCAAACGTCGAGCAATTGCTCAGAGATGAAAAGTGCCAGCACTGAAAGCTGTTGCTAGCCAGTACCCTTCCTTGGAAGCGCTTTTGTAGGCCTAAGAACACTGGGGCTCTGGGCTTCTTTAGCCACCTCATCTTCTGCTCATCCTCTCACGCACTCTAAAGAGAGCTCAGGTGAGAAATTGCAAACGTCGAGCAATTGCTCAGAGATGAAAAGTGCCAGCACTGAAAGCTGTTGCTAGCCAGCACCCTTCCTTGGAAGCGCTTTTGTAGGCCTCAGAACACTGGGGCTCTGGGCTTCTCTAGCCACCTCATCTTCTGCTCATCCTCTCGCGCAGTCTAAAGAGAGCTCAGGTGAGAAAGTGCAAATGTCGAGCAATTGCTCAGAGATGAAAAGTGCCAGCACTGAAAGCTGTTGCTAGCCAGCACCCTTCCTTAGAAGCGCTTTTGTAGGCCTAAGAACACTGGGGCTTTGCGCTTCTCTAGCCACCTCATCTTCTGCTCATCCTCTCGCGCACTCTGAAGAGAGCTCAGGTGAGAAATTGCAAACGTCGAGCAATTGCTCAGAGATGAAAAGTGCCAGCACTGAAAGCTGTTGCTAGCCAGCACCCTTCCTTGGAAGCGCTTTCACAGGCGCAGCAACACTGGGGCTTTGCGCTTCTCTAGCCACCAAACGTCACGGTCCTTCTCTTTCCGTCTCGTAGACACGAGCTGAGAAATTGCAAACGTCGAGCAATTGCTCAGAGATGAAAAGTGCCAGCACTGAAAGCTGTTGCTAGCCAGCACCCTTCCTTGGAAGCGCTTTTGTAGGCCTAAGAACACTGGGGCTTTGCGCTTCTCTAGCCACCTCATCTTCTGCTCATCCTCTCGCGCACTCTGAAGAGAGCTCAGGTGAGAAATTGCAAACGTCGAGCAATTGCTCAGAGATGAAAAGTGCCAGCACTGAAAGCTGTTGCTAGCCAGCACCCTTCCTTGGAAGCGCTTTCACAGGCGCAGCAACACTGGGGCTTTGCGCTTCTCTAGCCACCAAACGTCACGGTCCTTCTCTTTCCGTCTCGTAGACACGAGCTGAGAAATTGCAAACGTCGAGCAATTGCTCAGAGATGAAAAGTGCCAGCACTGAAAGCTGTTGCTAGCCAGCACCCTTCCTTGGAAGCGCTTTTGTAGGCCTAAGAACACTGGGGCTCTGGGCTTCTTTAGCCACCTCATCTTCTGCTCATCCTCTCGCGCACTCTAAAGAGAGCTCAGGTGAGAAATTGCAAACGTCGAGCAATTGCTCAGAGATGAAAAGTGCCAGCACTGAAAGCTGTTGCTAGCCAGCACCCTTCCTTAGAAGCGCTTTTGTAGGCCTAAGAACACTGGGGCTCTGGGCTTCTTTAGCCACCTCATCTTCTGCTCATCCTCTCGCGCACTCTAAAGAGAGCTCAGGTGAGAAATTGCAAACGTCGAGCAATTGCTCAGAGATGAAAAGTGCCAGCACTGAAAGCTGTTGCTAGCCAGCACCCTTCCTTGGAAGCGCTTTCACAGGCGCAGTAACACTGGGGCTTTGCGCTTCTCTAGCCACCAAACGTCACGGTCACTATCTCTCCGTCTCGTAGACACGAGCTGAGAAATTGCAAACGTCGATCAATTTCTCAGAGATGAAAAGTGCCAGCACTGGAAGCTGTTGCTAGCCAGCACCCTTCCTTGGAAGCGCTTTTGTAGGCCTAAGAACACTGGGGCTCTGGGCTTCTCTAGCCACCTCATCTTCTGCTCATCCTCTCGCGCACTCTAAAGAGAGCTCAGGTGAGAAATTGCAAACGTCCAGCAATTGCTCAGAGATGAAAAGTGCCAGCACTGAAAGCTGTTGCTAGCCAGCACCCTTCCTTGGAAGCGTTTTCACAGGCGCAGTAACACTGGGGCTTTGCGCTTCTCTAGCCACCAAACGTCACGGTCCTTCTCTTTCCGTCTCCTAGACACGAGCTGAGAAATTGCAAACGTCGAGCAATTGCTCAGAGATGAAAAGTGCCAGCACTGAAAGCTCTTGCTAGCCAGCAAACTTCCTTGGAAGCGCTTTTGTAGCCCTTAGAACACTGGGGCTCTGGGCTTCTCTAGCCACCTCATCTTCTGCTCATCCTCTCGTGCACTCTAAAGAGAGCTCAGGTGAGAAATTGCAAACGTCCAGCAATTGCTCAGAGAGGAAAAGTGCCAGCACTGAAAGCTGTTGCTAGCCAGCACCCTTCCTTGGAAGCGCTTTTGTAGGCCTAAGAACACTGGGGCTCTGGGCTTCTTTAGCCACCTCATCTTCTGCTCATCCTCTCGCGCACTCTAAAGAGAGCTCAGGTGAGAAATTGCAAACGTCGAGCAATTGCTCAGAGATGAAAAGTGCCAGCACTGAAAGCTGTTGCTAGCCAGCACCCTTCCTTGGAAGTGCTTTCACAGGCGCAGTAACACTGGGGCTTTGCGCTTCTCTAGCCACCAAACGTCACGGTCCTTCTCTTTCCGTCTCGTAGACACGAGCTGAGAAATTGCAAACGTCGAGCAATTGCTCAGAGATGAAAAGTGCCAGCACTGAAAGCTGTTGCTAGCCAGCACCCTTCCTTGGAAGCGCTTTTGTAGGCCTAAGAACAGTGGGGCTCTGGGCTTCTCTAGCCACCTCATCTTCTGCTCATCCTCTCGCGCACTCTAAAGAGAGCTCAGGTGAGAAATTGCAAACGTCGAGCAATTGCTCAGAGATGAAAAGTGCCAGCACTGAAAGCTGTTGCTAGCCAGCACCCTTCCTTGGAAGTGCTTTCACAGGCGCAGTAACACTGGGGCTTTGCGCTTCTCTAGCCACCAAACGTCACGGTCATTCTCTTTCCGTCTCGTAGACACGAGCTGAGAAATTGCAAACGTCGAGCAATTGCTCAGAGATGAAAAGTGCCAGCACTGAAAGCTGTTGCTAGCCAGCACCCTTCCTTGGAAGCGCTTTTGTAGGCCTAAGAACACTGGGGCTCTGGGCTTCTTTAGCCACCTCATCTTCTGCTCATCCTCTCACGCACTCTAAAGAGAGCTCAGGTGAGAAATTGCAAACGTCGAGCAATTGCTCAGAGATGAAAAGTGCCAGCACTGAAAGCTGTTGCTAGCCAGCACCCTTCCTTGGAAGCGCTTTTGTAGGCCTCAGAACACTGGGGCTCTGGGCTTCTCTAGCCACCTCATCTTCTGCTCATCCTCTCGCGCACTCTAAAGAGAGCTCAGGTGAGAAATTGCAAACGTCCAGCAATTGCTCAGAGATGAAAAGTGCCAGCACTGAAAGCTGTTGCTAGCCAGCACCCTTCCTTGGAAGCGCTTTTGTAGGCCTAAGAAGACTGGGGCTCTGGGCTTCTTTAGCCACCTCATCTTCTGCTCATCCTCTCGCGCAGTCTAAAGAGAGCTCAGGTGAGAAATTGCAAACGTCGAGCAATTGCTCAGAGATGAAAAGTGCCAGCACTGAAAGCTGTTGCTAGCCAGCACCCTTCCTTGGAAGTGCTTTCACAGGCGCAGTAACACTGGGGCTTTGCGCTTCTCTAGCCACCAAACGTCACGGTCCTTCTCTTTCCGTCTCGTAGACACGAGCTGAGAAATTGCAAACGTCGAGCAATTGCTCAGAGATGAAAAGTGCCAGCACTGAAAGCTGTTGCTAGCCAGCACCCTTCCTTGGAAGCGCTTTCACAGGCGCAGTAACACTGGGGCTTTGCGCTTCTCTAGCCACCAAACGTCACGGTCCTTCTCTTTCCGTCTCGTAGACACGAGCTGAGAAATTGCAAACGTCGAACAATTGCTCAGAGATGAAAAGTGCCAGCACTGAAAGCTGTTGCTAGCCAGCACCCTTCCTTGGAAGCGCTTTTGTAGCCCTTAGAACACTGGGGCTCTGGGCTTCTCTAGCCACCTCATCTTCTGCTCATCCTCTCGCGCACTCTGAAGAGAGCTCAGGTGAGAAATTGCAAACGTCGAGCAATTGCTCAGAGATGAAAAGTGCCAGCACTGAAAGCTGTTGCTAGCCAGCACCCTTCCTTGGAAGCGCTTTCACAGGCGCAGTAACACTGGGGCTTTGCGCTTCTCTAGCCACCAAACGTCACGGTCCTTCTCTTTCCGTCTCGTAGACACGAGCTGAGAAATTGCAAACGTCGAGCAATTGCTCAGAGATGAAAAGTGCCAGCACTGAAAGCTGTTGCTAGCCAGCACCCTTCCTTGGAAGCGCTTTTGTAGGCCTAAGAACACTGGGGCTCTGGGCTTCTTTAGCCACCTCATCTTCTGCTCATCCTCTCGCGCACTCTAAAGAGAGCTCAGGGGAGAAATTGCAAACGTCGAGCAATTGCTCAGAAATGAAAAGTGCCAGCACTGAAAGCTGTTGCTAGCCAGCACCCTTCCTTGGAAGCGCTTTTGTAGCCCTTAGAACACTGGGGCTCTGGGCTTCTCTAGCCACCTCATCTTCTGCTCATCCTCTCGCGCACTCTGAAGAGAGCTCAGGTGAGAAATTGCAAACGTCGAGCAATTGCTCAGAGATGAAAAGTGCCAGCACTGAAAGCTGTTGCTAGCCAGCACCCTTCCTTGGAAGCGCTTTCACAGGCGCAGCAACACTGGGGCTTTGCGCTTCTCTACCCACCAAACGTCACGGTCACTATCTCTCCGTCTCGTAGACACGAGCTGAGAAATTGCAAACGTCGAGCAATTGCTCAGAGATGAAAAGTGCCAGCACTGAAAGCTGTTGCTAGCCAGCACCCTTCCTTGGAAGCGCTTTTGTAGGCCTAAGAACACTGGGGCTCTGGGCTTCTCTAGCCACCTCATCTTCTGCTCATCCTCTCGCGCAGTCTAAAGAGAGCTCAGGTGAGAAATTGCAAACGTCGAGCAATTGCTCAGAGATGAAAAGTGCCAGCACTGAAAGCTGTTGCTAGCCAGCACCCTTCCTTGGAAGCGCTTTCACAGGCGCAGCAACACTGGGGCTTTGCGCTTCTCTAGCCACCAAAAGTCACGGTCATTCTCTTTCCGTCTCGTAGACACGAGCTGAGAAATTGCAAACGTCGAGCAATTGCTCAGAGATGAAAAGTGCCAGCACTGAAAGCTGTTGCTAGCCAGCACCCTTCCTTGGAAGCGCTTTTGTAGGCCTAAGCACACTGGGGCTCTGGGCTTCTCTAGCCACCTCATCTTCTGCTCATCCTCTCGCGCACTCTAAAGAGAGCTCAGGTGAGAAATTGCAAACGTCCAGCAATTGCTCAGAGATGAAAAGTGCCAGCACTGAAAGCTGTTGCTAGCCAGCACCCTTCCTTGGAAGCGCTTTTGTAGCCCTAAGCACACTGGGGCTCTGGGCTTCTCTAGCCACCTCATCTTCTGCTCATCCTCTCGCGCACTCTAAAGAGAGCTCAGGTGAGAAATTGCAAACGTCGAGCAATTGCTCAGAGATGAAAAGTGCCAGCACTGAAAGCTGTTGCTAGCCAGCACCCTTCCTTGGAAGTGCTTTCACAGGCGCAGTAACACTGGGGCTTTGCGCTTCTCTAGCCACCAAACGTCACGGTCCTTCTCTTTCCGTCTCGTAGACACGAGCTGAGAAATTGCAAACGTCGAGCAATTGCTCAGAGATGAAAAGTGCCAGCACTGAAAGCTGTTGCTAGCCAGCACCCTTCCTTGGAAGCGCTTTCACAGGCGCAGTAACACTGGGGCTTTGCGCTTCTCTAGCCACCAAACGTCACGGTCCTTCTCTTTCCGTCTCGTAGACACGAGCTGAGAAATTGCAAACGTCGAACAATTGCTCAGAGATGAAAAGTGCCAGCACTGAAAGCTGTTGCTAGCCAGCACCCTTCCTTGGAAGCGCTTTTGTAGCCCTTAGAACACTGGGGCTCTGGGCTTCTCTAGCCACCTCATCTTCTGCTCATCCTCTCGCGCACTCTGAAGAGAGCTCAGGTGAGAAATTGCAAACGTCGAGCAATTGCTCAGAGATGAAAAGTGCCAGCACTGAAAGCTGTTGCTAGCCAGCACCCTTCCTTGGAAGCGCTTTCACAGGCGCAGTAACACTGGGGCTTTGCGCTTCTCTAGCCACCAAACGTCACGGTCCTTCTCTTTCCGTCTCGTAGACACGAGCTGAGAAATTGCAAACGTCGAGCAATTGCTCAGAGATGAAAAGTGCCAGCACTGAAAGCTGTTGCTAGCCAGCACCCTTCCTTGGAAGCGCTTTTGTAGGCCTAAGAACACTGGGGCTCTGGGCTTCTTTAGCCACCTCATCTTCTGCTCATCCTCTCGCGCACTCTAAAGAGAGCTCAGGGGAGAAATTGCAAACGTCGAGCAATTGCTCAGAAATGAAAAGTGCCAGCACTGAAAGCTGTTGCTAGCCAGCACCCTTCCTTGGAAGCGCTTTTGTAGCCCTTAGAACACTGGGGCTCTGGGCTTCTCTAGCCACCTCATCTTCTGCTCATCCTCTCGCGCACTCTGAAGAGAGCTCAGGTGAGAAATTGCAAACGTCGAGCAATTGCTCAGAGATGAAAAGTGCCAGCACTGAAAGCTGTTGCTAGCCAGCACCCTTCCTTGGAAGCGCTTTCACAGGCGCAGCAACACTGGGGCTTTGCGCTTCTCTACCCACCAAACGTCACGGTCACTATCTCTCCGTCTCGTAGACACGAGCTGAGAAATTGCAAACGTCGAGCAATTGCTCAGAGATGAAAAGTGCCAGCACTGAAAGCTGTTGCTAGCCAGCACCCTTCCTTGGAAGCGCTTTTGTAGGCCTAAGAACACTGGGGCTCTGGGCTTCTCTAGCCACCTCATCTTCTGCTCATCCTCTCGCGCAGTCTAAAGAGAGCTCAGGTGAGAAATTGCAAACGTCGAGCAATTGCTCAGAGATGAAAAGTGCCAGCACTGAAAGCTGTTGCTAGCCAGCACCCTTCCTTGGAAGCGCTTTCACAGGCGCAGCAACACTGGGGCTTTGCGCTTCTCTAGCCACCAAAAGTCACGGTCATTCTCTTTCCGTCTCGTAGACACGAGCTGAGAAATTGCAAACGTCGAGCAATTGCTCAGAGATGAAAAGTGCCAGCACTGAAAGCTGTTGCTAGCCAGCACCCTTCCTTGGAAGCGCTTTTGTAGGCCTAAGCACACTGGGGCTCTGGGCTTCTCTAGCCACCTCATCTTCTGCTCATCCTCTCGCGCACTCTAAAGAGAGCTCAGGTGAGAAATTGCAAACGTCCAGCAATTGCTCAGAGATGAAAAGTGCCAGCACTGAAAGCTGTTGCTAGCCAGCACCCTTCCTTGGAAGCGCTTTTGTAGGCCTAAGAACACTGGGGCTCTGGGCTTCTTTAGCCACCTCATCTTCTGCTCATCCTCTCGCGCACTCTAAAGAGAGCTCAGGTGAGAAATTGCAAACGTCGAGCAATTGCTCAGAGATGAAAAGTGCCAGCACTGAAAGCTGTTGCTAGCCAGCACCCTTCCTTGGAAGTGCTTTCACAGGCGCAGTAACACTGGGGCTTTGCGCTTCTCTAGCCACCAAACGTCACGGTCCTTCTCTTTCCGTCTCGTAGACACGAGCTGAGAAATTGCAAACGTCGAGCAATTGCTCAGAGATGAAAAGTGCCAGCACTGAAAGCTCTTGCTAGCCAGCACCCTTCCTTGGAAGCGCTTTTGTAGGCCTAAGAACACTGGGGCTCTGGGCTTCTTTAGCCACCTCATCTTCTGCTCATCCTCTCGCGCACTCTAAAGAGAGCTCAGGGGAGAAATTGCAAACGTCGAGCAATTGCTCAGAGATGAAAAGTGCCAGCACTGAAAGCTGTTGCTAGCCAGCACCCTTCCTTGGAAGCGCTTTTGTAGGCCTAAGAACACTGGGGCTCTGGGCTTCTTTAGCCACCTCATCTTCTGCTCATCCTCTCGCGCACTCTAAAGAGAGCTCAGGTGAGAAATTGAAAACGTCGAGCAATTGCTCAGAGATGAAAAGTGCCAGCACTGAAAGCTGTTGCTAGCCAGCACCCTTCCTTGGAAGCACTTTTGTAGGCCTAAGAACACTGGGGCTCTGGGCTTCTTTAGCCACCTCATCTTCTGCTCATCCTCTCGCGCACTCTAAAGAGAGCTCAGGTGAGAAATTGCAAACATCCAGCAATTGCTCAGAGAAGAAAAGTGCCAGCACTGAAAGCTGTTGCTAGCCAGCACCCTTCCTTGGAAGCGCTTTCACAGGCGCAGTAACACTGGGGCTTTGCGCTTCTCTAGCCACCAAACGTCACAGTCCTTCTCTTTCCGTCTCATAGACACGAGCTGAGAAATTGCAAACGTCGAGCAATTGCTCAGAGATGAAAAGTGCCAGCACTGAAAGCTGTTGCTAGCCAGCCCCCTTCCTTGGAAGCGCTTTCACAGGCGCAGTAACACTGGGGCTTTGCGCTTCTCTAGCCACCTCATCTTCTGCTCATCCTCTCGCGCACTCTAAAGAGAGCTCAGGTGAGAAATTGCAAACGTCGAGCAATTGCTCAGAGATGAAAAGTGCCAGCACTGAAAGCTGTTGCTAGCCAGCACCCTTCCTTGGAAGCGCTTTCACAGGCGCAGTAACACTGGGGCTTTGCGCTTCTCTAGCCACCAAACGTCACGGTCACTATCTCTCCGTCTCGTAGACACGAGCTGAGAAATTGCAAACGTCGATCAATTGCTCAGAGATGAAAAGTGCCAGCACTGGAAGCTGTTGCTAGCCAGCACCCTTCCTTGGAAGCGCTTTTGTAGGCCTAAGAACACTGGGGCTCTGGGCTTCTCTAGCCACCTCATCTTCTGCTCATCCTCTCGCGCACTCTAAAGAGAGCTCAGGTGAGAAATTGCAAACGTCGAGCAATTGCTCAGAGATGAAAAGTGCCAGCACTGAAAGCTGTTGCTAGCCAGCACCCTTCCTTGGAAGCGTTTTCACAGGCGCAGTAACACTGGGGCTTTGCGCTTCTCTAGCCACCAAACGTCACGGTCCTTCTCTTTCCGTCTCGTAGACACGAGCTGAGAAATTGCAAACGTCGAGCAATTGCTCAGAGATGAAAAGTGCCAGCACTGAAAGCTGTTGCTAGCCAGCACCCTTCCTTGGAAGCGCTTTTGTAGCCCTTAGAACACTGGGGCTCTGGGCTTCTCTAGCCACCTAATCTTCTGCTCATCCTCTCGTGCACTCTAAAGAGAGCTCAGGTGAGAAATTGCAAACGTCGAGCAATTGCTCAGAGAGGAAAAGTGCCAGCACTGAAAGCTGTTGCTAGCCAGCACCCTTCCTTGGAAGCGCTTTTGTAGGCCTAAGAACACTGGGGCTCTGGGCTTCTTTAGCCACCTCATCTTCTGCTCATCCTCTCGCGCACTCTAAAGAGAGCTCAGGTGAGAAATTGCAAACGTCGAGCAATTGCTCAGAGATGAAAAGTGCCAGCACTGAAAGCTGTTGCTAGCCAGCACCCTTCCTTGGAAGTGCTTTCACAGGCGCAGTAACACTGGGGCTTTGCGCTTCTCTAGCCACCAAACGTCACGGTCATTCTCTTTCCGTCTCGTAGACACGAGCTGAGAAATTGCAAACGTCGAGCAATTGCTCAGAGAGGAAAAGTGCCAGCACTGAAAGCTGTTGCTAGCCAGCACCCTTCCTTGGAAGCGCTTTTGTAGGCCTAAGAACACTGGGGCTCTGGGCTTCTCTAGCCACCTCATCTTCTGCTCATCCTCTCGCGCACTCTGAAGAGAGCTCAGGTGAGAAATTGCAAACGTCGAGCAATTGCTCAGAGATGAAAAGTGCCAGCACTGAAAGCTGTTGCTAGCCAGCACCCTTCCTTGGAAGTGCTTTCACAGGCGCAGTAACACTGGGGCTTTGCGCTTCTCTAGCCACCAAACGTCACGGTCATTCTCTTTCCGTCTCGTAGACACGAGCTGAGAAATTGCAAACGTCGAGCAATTGCTCAGAGAGGAAAAGTGCCAGCACTGAAAGCTGTTGCTAGCCAGCACCGTTCCTTGGAAGCGCTTTTGTAGGCCTAAGAACACTGGGGCTTTGCGCTTCTCTAGCCACCTCATCTTCTGCTCATCCTCTCGCGCACTCTAAAGAGAGCTCAGGTGAGAAATTGCAAACGTCGAGCAATTGCTCAGAGATGAAAAGTGCCAGCACTGAAAGCTGTTGCTAGCCAGCACCCTTCCTTGGAAGCGCTTTCACAGGCGCAGTAACACTGGGGCTTTGCGCTTCTCTAGCCACCAAACGTCACGGTCACTATCTCTCCGTCTCGTAGACACGAGCTGAGAAATTGCAAACGTCGATCAATTTCTCAGAGATGAAAAGTGCCAGCACTGGAAGCTGTTGCTAGCCAGCACCCTTCCTTGGAAGCGCTTTTGTAGGCCTAAGAACACTGGGGCTCTGGGCTTCTCTAGCCACCTCATCTTCTGCTCATCCTCTCGCGCACTCTAAAGAGAGCTCAGGTGAGAAATTGCAAACGTCCAGCAATTGCTCAGAGATGAAAAGTGCCAGCACTGAAAGCTGTTGCTAGCCAGCACCCTTCCTTGGAAGCGTTTTCACAGGCGCAGTAACACTGGGGCTTTGCGCTTCTCTAGCCACCAAACGTCACGGTCCTTCTCTTTCCGTCTCCTAGACACGAGCTGAGAAATTGCAAACGTCGAGCAATTGCTCAGAGATGAAAAGTGCCAGCACTGAAAGCTCTTGCTAGCCAGCAAACTTCCTTGGAAGCGCTTTTGTAGCCCTTAGAACACTGGGGCTCTGGGCTTCTCTAGCCACCTCATCTTCTGCTCATCCTCTCGTGCACTCTAAAGAGAGCTCAGGTGAGAAATTGCAAACGTCCAGCAATTGCTCAGAGAGGAAAAGTGCCAGCACTGAAAGCTGTTGCTAGCCAGCACCCTTCCTTGGAAGCGCTTTTGTAGGCCTAAGAACACTGGGGCTCTGGGCTTCTTTAGCCACCTCATCTTCTGCTCATCCTCTCGCGCACTCTAAAGAGAGCTCAGGTGAGAAATTGCAAACGTCGAGCAATTGCTCAGAGATGAAAAGTGCCAGCACTGAAAGCTGTTGCTAGCCAGCACCCTTCCTTGGAAGTGCTTTCACAGGCGCAGTAACACTGGGGCTTTGCGCTTCTCTAGCCACCAAACGTCACGGTCCTTCTCTTTCCGTCTCGTAGACACGAGCTGAGAAATTGCAAACGTCGAGCAATTGCTCAGAGATGAAAAGTGCCAGCACTGAAAGCTGTTGCTAGCCAGCACCCTTCCTTGGAAGCGCTTTTGTAGGCCTAAGAACACTGGGGCTCTGGGCTTCTCTAGCCACCTCATCTTCTGCTCATCCTCTCGCGCACTCTAAAGAGAGCTCAGGTGAGAAATTGCAAACGTCGAGCAATTGCTCAGAGATGAAAAGTGCCAGCACTGAAAGCTGTTGCTAGCCAGCACCCTTCCTTGGAAGTGCTTTCACAGGCGCAGTAACACTGGGGCTTTGCGCTTCTCTAGCCACCAAACGTCACGGTCATTCTCTTTCCGTCTCGTAGACACGAGCTGAGAAATTGCAAACGTCGAGCAATTGCTCAGAGATGAAAAGTGCCAGCACTGAAAGCTGTTGCTAGCCAGCACCCTTCCTTGGAAGCGCTTTTGTAGGCCTAAGAACACTGGGGCTCTGGGCTTCTTTAGCCACCTCATCTTCTGCTCATCCTCTCACGCACTCTAAAGAGAGCTCAGGTGAGAAATTGCAAACGTCGAGCAATTGCTCAGAGATGAAAAGTGCCAGCACTGAAAGCTGTTGCTAGCCAGCACCCTTCCTTGGAAGCGCTTTTGTAGGCCTCAGAACACTGGGGCTCTGGGCTTCTCTAGCCACCTCATCTTCTGCTCATCCTCTCGCGCAGTCTAAAGAGAGCTCAGGTGAGAAAGTGCAAATGTCGAGCAATTGCTCAGAGATGAAAAGTGCCAGCACTGAAAGCTGTTGCTAGCCAGCACCCTTCCTTAGAAGCGCTTTTGTAGGCCTAAGAACACTGGGGCTTTGCGCTTCTCTAGCCACCTCATCTTCTGCTCATCCTCTCGCGCACTCTGAAGAGAGCTCAGGTGAGAAATTGCAAACGTCGAGCAATTGCTCAGAGATGAAAAGTGCCAGCACTGAAAGCTGTTGCTAGCCAGCACCCTTCCTTGGAAGCGCTTTCACAGGCGCAGCAACACTGGGGCTTTGCGCTTCTCTAGCCACCAAACGTCACGGTCCTTCTCTTTCCGTCTCGTAGACACGAGCTGAGAAATTGCAAACGTCGAGCAATTGCTCAGAGATGAAAAGTGCCAGCACTGAAAGCTGTTGCTAGCCAGCACCCTTCCTTGGAAGCGCTTTTGTAGGCCTAAGAACACTGGGGCTTTGCGCTTCTCTAGCCACCTCATCTTCTGCTCATCCTCTCGCGCACTCTGAAGAGAGCTCAGGTGAGAAATTGCAAACGTCGAGCAATTGCTCAGAGATGAAAAGTGCCAGCACTGAAAGCTGTTGCTAGCCAGCACCCTTCCTTGGAAGCGCTTTCACAGGCGCAGCAACACTGGGGCTTTGCGCTTCTCTAGCCACCAAACGTCACGGTCCTTCTCTTTCCGTCTCGTAGACACGAGCTGAGAAATTGCAAACGTCGAGCAATTGCTCAGAGATGAAAAGTGCCAGCACTGAAAGCTGTTGCTAGCCAGCACCCTTCCTTGGAAGCGCTTTTGTAGGCCTAAGAACACTGGGGCTCTGGGCTTCTTTAGCCACCTCATCTTCTGCTCATCCTCTCGCGCACTCTAAAGAGAGCTCAGGTGAGAAATTGCAAACGTCGAGCAATTGCTCAGAGATGAAAAGTGCCAGCACTGAAAGCTGTTGCTAGCCAGCACCCTTCCTTAGAAGCGCTTTTGTAGGCCTAAGAACACTGGGGCTCTGGGCTTCTTTAGCCACCTCATCTTCTGCTCATCCTCTCGCGCACTCTAAAGAGAGCTCAGGTGAGAAATTGCAAACGTCGAGCAATTGCTCAGAGATGAAAAGTGCCAGCACTGAAAGCTGTTGCTAGCCAGCACCCTTCCTTGGAAGCGCTTTCACAGGCGCAGTAACACTGGGGCTTTGCGCTTCTCTAGCCACCAAACGTCACGGTCACTATCTCTCCGTCTCGTAGACACGAGCTGAGAAATTGCAAACGTCGATCAATTTCTCAGAGATGAAAAGTGCCAGCACTGGAAGCTGTTGCTAGCCAGCACCCTTCCTTGGAAGCGCTTTTGTAGGCCTAAGAACACTGGGGCTCTGGGCTTCTCTAGCCACCTCATCTTCTGCTCATCCTCTCGCGCACTCTAAAGAGAGCTCAGGTGAGAAATTGCAAACGTCCAGCAATTGCTCAGAGATGAAAAGTGCCAGCACTGAAAGCTGTTGCTAGCCAGCACCCTTCCTTGGAAGCGTTTTCACAGGCGCAGTAACACTGGGGCTTTGCGCTTCTCTAGCCACCAAACGTCACGGTCCTTCTCTTTCCGTCTCCTAGACACGAGCTGAGAAATTGCAAACGTCGAGCAATTGCTCAGAGATGAAAAGTGCCAGCACTGAAAGCTCTTGCTAGCCAGCAAACTTCCTTGGAAGCGCTTTTGTAGCCCTTAGAACACTGGGGCTCTGGGCTTCTCTAGCCACCTCATCTTCTGCTCATCCTCTCGTGCACTCTAAAGAGAGCTCAGGTGAGAAATTGCAAACGTCCAGCAATTGCTCAGAGAGGAAAAGTGCCAGCACTGAAAGCTGTTGCTAGCCAGCACCCTTCCTTGGAAGCGCTTTTGTAGGCCTAAGAACACTGGGGCTCTGGGCTTCTTTAGCCACCTCATCTTCTGCTCATCCTCTCGCGCACTCTAAAGAGAGCTCAGGTGAGAAATTGCAAACGTCGAGCAATTGCTCAGAGATGAAAAGTGCCAGCACTGAAAGCTGTTGCTAGCCAGCACCCTTCCTTGGAAGTGCTTTCACAGGCGCAGTAACACTGGGGCTTTGCGCTTCTCTAGCCACCAAACGTCACGGTCCTTCTCTTTCCGTCTCGTAGACACGAGCTGAGAAATTGCAAACGTCGAGCAATTGCTCAGAGATGAAAAGTGCCAGCACTGAAAGCTGTTGCTAGCCAGCACCCTTCCTTGGAAGCGCTTTTGTAGGCCTAAGAACAGTGGGGCTCTGGGCTTCTCTAGCCACCTCATCTTCTGCTCATCCTCTCGCGCACTCTAAAGAGAGCTCAGGTGAGAAATTGCAAACGTCGAGCAATTGCTCAGAGATGAAAAGTGCCAGCACTGAAAGCTGTTGCTAGCCAGCACCCTTCCTTGGAAGTGCTTTCACAGGCGCAGTAACACTGGGGCTTTGCGCTTCTCTAGCCACCAAACGTCACGGTCATTCTCTTTCCGTCTCGTAGACACGAGCTGAGAAATTGCAAACGTCGAGCAATTGCTCAGAGATGAAAAGTGCCAGCACTGAAAGCTGTTGCTAGCCAGCACCCTTCCTTGGAAGCGCTTTTGTAGGCCTAAGAACACTGGGGCTCTGGGCTTCTTTAGCCACCTCATCTTCTGCTCATCCTCTCACGCACTCTAAAGAGAGCTCAGGTGAGAAATTGCAAACGTCGAGCAATTGCTCAGAGATGAAAAGTGCCAGCACTGAAAGCTGTTGCTAGCCAGCACCCTTCCTTGGAAGCGCTTTTGTAGGCCTCAGAACACTGGGGCTCTGGGCTTCTCTAGCCACCTCATCTTCTGCTCATCCTCTCGCGCAGTCTAAAGAGAGCTCAGGTGAGAAAGTGCAAATGTCGAGCAATTGCTCAGAGATGAAAAGTGCCAGCACTGAAAGCTGTTGCTAGCCAGCACCCTTCCTTAGAAGCGCTTTTGTAGGCCTAAGAACACTGGGGCTTTGCGCTTCTCTAGCCACCTCATCTTCTGCTCATCCTCTCGCGCACTCTGAAGAGAGCTCAGGTGAGAAATTGCAAACGTCGAGCAATTGCTCAGAGATGAAAAGTGCCAGCACTGAAAGCTGTTGCTAGCCAGCACCCTTCCTTGGAAGCGCTTTCACAGGCGCAGCAACACTGGGGCTTTGCGCTTCTCTAGCCACCAAACGTCACGGTCCTTCTCTTTCCGTCTCGTAGACACGAGCTGAGAAATTGCAAACGTCGAGCAATTGCTCAGAGATGAAAAGTGCCAGCACTGAAAGCTGTTGCTAGCCAGCACCCTTCCTTGGAAGCGCTTTTGTAGGCCTAAGAACACTGGGGCTTTGCGCTTCTCTAGCCACCTCATCTTCTGCTCATCCTCTCGCGCACTCTGAAGAGAGCTCAGGTGAGAAATTGCAAACGTCGAGCAATTGCTCAGAGATGAAAAGTGCCAGCACTGAAAGCTGTTGCTAGCCAGCACCCTTCCTTGGAAGCGCTTTCACAGGCGCAGCAACACTGGGGCTTTGCGCTTCTCTAGCCACCAAACGTCACGGTCCTTCTCTTTCCGTCTCGTAGACACGAGCTGAGAAATTGCAAACGTCGAGCAATTGCTCAGAGATGAAAAGTGCCAGCACTGAAAGCTGTTGCTAGCCAGCACCCTTCCTTGGAAGCGCTTTTGTAGGCCTAAGAACACTGGGGCTCTGGGCTTCTTTAGCCACCTCATCTTCTGCTCATCCTCTCGCGCACTCTAAAGAGAGCTCAGGTGAGAAATTGCAAACGTCGAGCAATTGCTCAGAGATGAAAAGTGCCAGCACTGAAAGCTGTTGCTAGCCAGCACCCTTCCTTAGAAGCGCTTTTGTAGGCCTAAGAACACTGGGGCTCTGGGCTTCTCTAGCCACCTCATCTTCTGCTCATCCTCTCGCGCACTCTAAAGAGAGCTCAGGTGAGAAATTGCAAACGTTGAGCAATTGCTCAGAGATGAACAGTGCCAGCACTGAAAGCTGTTGCTAGCCAGCACCCTTCCTTGGAAGCGCTTTTGTAGCCCTTAGAACACTGGGGCTTTGCGCTTCTCTAGCCACCAAACGTCACGGTCCTTCTCTTTCCGTCTCGTAGACACGAGCTGAGAAATTGCAAACGTCGAGCAATTGCTCAGAGATGAAAAGTGCCAGCACTGAAAGCTGTTGCTAGCCAGCACCCTTCCTTGGAAGCGCTTTTGTAGCCCTTAGAACACTGGGGCTCTGGGCTTCTTTAGCCACCTCATCTTCTGCTCATCCTCTCGCGCACTCTAAAGAGAGCTCAGGTGAGAAATTGCAAACGTCGAGCAATTGCTCAGAGATGAAAAGTGCCAGCACTGAAAGCTGTTGTTAGCCAGCACCCTTCCTTGGAAGCGCTTTCACAGGCGCAGTAACACTGGGGCTTTGCGCTTCTCTAGCCACCAAACGTCACGGTCACTATCTCTCCGTCTCGTAGACACGAGCTGAGAAATTGCAAACGTCGATCAATTGCTCAGAGATGAAAAGTGCCAGCACTGAAAGCTCTTGCTAGCCAGCACCCTTCCTTGGAAGCGCTTTTGTAGGCCTAAGAACACTGGGGCTCTGGGCTTCTCTAGCCACCTAATCTTCTGCTCATCCTCTCGTGCACTCTGAAGAGAGCTCAGGTGAGAAATTGCAAACGTCGAGCAATTGCTCAGAGATGAAAAGTGCCAGCACTGAAAGCTGTTGCTAGCCAGCACCCTTCCTTGGAAGCGCTTTCACAGGCGCAGTAACACTGGGGCTTTGCGCTTCTCTACCCACCAAACGTCACGGTCCTTCTCTTTCCGTCTCGTAGACACGAGCTGAGAAATTGCAAACGTCGAGCAATTGCTCAGAGATGAAAAGTGCCAGCACTGAAAGCTGTTGTTAGCCAGCACCCTTCCTTGGAAGCGCTTTCACAGGCGCAGTAACACTGGGGCTTTGCGCTTCTCTAGCCACCAAACGTCACGGTCCTTCTCTTTCCGTCTCGTAGACACGAGCTGAGAAATTGCAAACGTCGAGCAATTGCTCAGAGATGAAAAGTGCCAGCACTGAAAGCTGTTGCTAGCCAGCACCCTTCCTTGGAAGCGCTTTTGTAGGCCTTAGAACACTGGGGCTCTGGGCTTCTCTAGCCACCTCATCTTCTGCTCATCCTCTCGCGCACTCTGAAGAGAGCTCAGGTGAGAAATTGCAAACGTCGAGCAATTGCTCAGAGATGAAAAGTGCCAGCACTGAAAGCTGTTGCTAGCCAGCACCCTTCCTTGGAAGCGCTTTCACAGGCGCAGTAACACTGGGGCTTTGCGCTTCTCTAGCCACCAAACGTCACGGTCCTTCACTTTCCGTCTCCTAGACACGAGCTGAGAAATTGCAAACGTCGATCAATTGCTCAGAGATGAAAAGTGCCAGCACTGGAAGCTGTTGCTAGCCAGCCCCCTTCCTTGGAAGCGCTTTTGTAGGCCTAAGAACACTGGGGCTCTGGGCTTCTTTAGCCACCTCATCTTCTGCTCATCCTCTCGCGCACTCTAAAGAGAGCTCAGGTGAGAAATTGCAAACGTCGAGCAATTGCTCAGAAATGAAAAGTGCCAGCACTGAAAGCTGTTGCTAGCCAGCACCCTTCCTTGGAAGCGCTTTCACAGGCGCAGTAACACTGGGGCTTTGCGCTTCTCTACCCACCAAACGTCACGGTCCTTCTCTTTCCGTCTCGTAGACACGAGCTGAGAAATTGCAAACGTCGAGCAATTGCTCAGAGATGAAAAGTGCCAGCACTGAAAGCTGTTGTTAGCCAGCACCCTTCCTTGGAAGCGCTTTCACAGGCGCAGTAACACTGGGGCTTTGCGCTTCTCTAGCCACCAAACGTCACGGTCCTTCTCTTTCCGTCTCGTAGACACGAGCTGAGAAATTGCAAACGTCGAGCAATTGCTCAGAGATGAAAAGTGCCAGCACTGAAAGCTGTTGCTAGCCAGCACCCTTCCTTGGAAGCGCTTTTGTAGGCCTTAGAACACTGGGGCTCTGGGCTTCTCTAGCCACCTAATCTTCTGCTCATCCTCTCGCGCACTCTGAAGAGAGCTCAGGTGAGAAATTGCAAACGTCGAGCAATTGCTCAGAGATGAAAAGTGCCAGCACTGAAAGCTGTTGCTAGCCAGCACCCTTCCTTGGAAGCGCTTTCACAGGCGCAGTAACACTGGGGCTTTGCGCTTCTCTAGCCACCAAACGTCACGGTCCTTCACTTTCCGTCTCCTAGACACGAGCTGAGAAATTGCAAACGTCGATCAATTGCTCAGAGATGAAAAGTGCCAGCACTGGAAGCTGTTGCTAGCCAGCCCCCTTCCTTGGAAGCGCTTTTGTAGGCCTAAGAACACTGGGGCTCTGGGCTTCTTTAGCCACCTCATCTTCTGCTCATCCTCTCGCGCACTCTAAAGAGAGCTCAGGGGAGAAATTGCAAACGTCGAGCAATTGCTCAGAAATGAAAAGTGCCAGCACTGAAAGCTGTTGCTAGCCAGCACCCTTCCTTGGAAGCGCTTTTGTAGCCCTTAGAACACTGGGGCTCTGGGCTTCTCTAGCCACCTCATCTTCTGCTCATCCTCTCGCGCACTCTAAAGAGAGCTCAGGTGAGAAATTGCAAACGTCGAGCAATTGCTCAGAGATGAAAAGTGCCAGCACTGAAAGCTGTTGCTAGCCAGCACCCTTCCTTGGAAGCGCTTTCACAGGCGCAGCAACACTGGGGCTTTGCGCTTCTCTAGCCACCAAACGTCACGGTCATTCTCTTTCCGTCTCGTAGACACGAGCTGAGAAATTGCAAACGTCGAGCAATTGCTCAGAGATGAAAAGTGCCAGCACTGAAAGCTCTTGCTAGCCAGCACCCTTCCTTGGAAGCGCTTTTGTAGGCCTAAGAACACTGGGGCTCTGGGCTTCTTTAGCCACCTCATCTTCTGCTCATCCTCTCGCGCACTCTAAAGAGAGCTCAGGGGAGAAATTGCAAACGTCGATCAATTGCTCAGAAATGAAAAGTGCCAGCACTGAAAGCTGTTGCTAGCCAGCACCCTTCCTTGGAAGCGCTTTTGTAGCCCTTAGAACACTGGGGCTGTGGGCTTCTCTAGCCACCTCATCTTCTGCTCATCCTCTCGCGCACTCTAAAGAGAGCTCAGGTGAGAAATTGCAAACGTCCAGCAATTGCTCAGAGATGAAAAGTGCCAGCACTGAAAGCTGTTGCTAGCCAGCACCCTTCCTTGGAAGCGCTTTCACAGGCGCAGCAACACTGGGGCTTTGCGCTTCTCTAGCCACCAAACGTCACGGTCATTCTCTTTCCGTCTCGTAGACACGAGCTGAGAAATTGCAAACGTCGAGCAATTGCTCAGAGATGAAAAGTGCCAGCACTGAAAGCTGTTGCTAGCCAGCACCCTTCCTTGGAAGCGCTTTTGTAGGCCTAAGAACACTGGGGCTCTGGGCTTCTCTAGCCACCTCATCTTCTGCTCATCCTCTCGCGCACTCTAAAGAGAGCTCAGGTGAGAAATTGCAAACGTCGAGCAATTGCTCAGAGACGAAATGTGCCAGCACTGAAAGCTGTTGCTAGCCAGCACCCTTCCTTGGAAGTGCTTTCACAGGCGCAGTAACACTGGGGCTTTGCGCTTCTCTAGCCACCAAACGTCACGGTCATTCTCTTTCCGTCTCGTAGACACGAGCTGAGAAATTGCAAACGTCGAGCAATTGCTCAGAGATGAAAAGTGCCAGCACTGAAAGCTCTTGCTAGCCAGCCCCCTTCCTTGGAAGCGCTTTTGTAGGCCTAAGAACACTGGGGCTCTGGGCTTCTTTAGCCACCTCATCTTCTGCTCATCCTCTCACGCACTCTAAAGAGAGCTCAGGTGAGAAATTGCAAACGTCGAGCAATTGCTCAGAGATGAAAAGTGCCAGCACTGAAAGCTGTTGCTAGCCAGCACCCTTCCTTGGAAGCGCTTTTGTAGGCCTCAGAACACTGGGGCTCTGGGCTTCTCTAGCCACCTCATCTTCTGCTCATCCTCTCGCGCACTCTAAAGAGAGCTCAGGTGAGAAAGTGCAAATGTCGAGCAATTGCTCAGAGATGAAAAGTGCCAGCACTGAAAGCTGTTGCTAGCCAGCACCCTTCCTTAGAAGCGCTTTTGTAGGCCTAAGAACACTGGGGCTCTGGGCTTCTCTAGCCACCTAATCTTCTGCTCATCCTCTCGCGCAGTCTAAAGAGAGCTCAGGTGAGAAATTGCAAACGTTGAGCAATTGCTCAGAGATGAACAGTGCCAGCACTGAAAGCTGTTGCTAGCCAGCACCCTTCCTTGGAAGCGCTTTGTAGCCCTTAGAACACTGGGGCTCTGGGCTTCTCTAGCCACCTCATCTTCTGCTCATCCTCTTGCGCACTCTAAAGAGAGCTCAGGTGAGAAATTGCAAACGTCGAGCAATTGCTCAGAGACGAAAAGTGCCAGCACTGAAAGCTGTTGCTAGCCAGCACCCTTCCTTGGAAGCGCTTTTGTAGCCCTTAGAACACTGGGGCTTTGCGCTTCTCTAGCCACCAAACGTCACGGTCCTTCTCTTTCCGTCTCGTAGACACGAGCTGAGAAATTGCAAACGTCGAGCAATTGCTCAGAGATGAAAAGTGCCAGCACTGAAAGCTCTTGCTAGCCAGCACCCTTCCTTGGAAGCGCTTTTGTAGGCCTAAGAACACTGGGGCTCTGGGCTTCTTTAGCCACCTCATCTTCTGCTCATCCTCTCGCGCACTCTAAAGAGAGCTCAGGTGAGAAATTGCAAAGGTCCAGCAATTGCTCAGAGATGAAAAGTGCCAGCACTGAAAGCTGTTGCTAGCCAGCACCCTTCCTTGGAAGCGCTTTTGTAGCCCTAAGAACACTGGGGCTCTGGGCTTCTCTAGCCACCTCATCTTCTGCTCATCCTCTCGCGCACTCTAAAGAGAGCTCAGGTGAGAAATTGCAAACGTCCAGCAATTGCTCAGAGATGAAAAGTGCCAGCACTGAAAGCTGTTGCTAGCCAGCACCCTTCCTTGGAAGCGCTTTCACAGGCGCAGCAACACTGGGGCTTTGCGCTTCTCTAGCCACCAAACGTCACGGTCACTATCTCTCCGTCTCGTAGACACGAGCTGAGAAATTGCAAACGTCGAGCAATTGCTCAGAGATGAAAAGTGCCAGCACTGAAAGCTGTTGCTAGCCAGCACCCTTCCTTGGAAGCGCTTTTGTAGCCCTTAGAACACTGGGGCTCTGGGCTTCTTTAGCCACCTCATCTTCTGCTCATCCTCTCGCGCACTCTAAAGAGAGCTCAGGTGAGAAATTGCAAACGTCGAGCAATTGCTCAGAGATGAAAAGTGCCAGCACTGAAAGCTGTTGTTAGCCAGCACCCTTCCTTGGAAGCGCTTTCACAGGCGCAGTAACACTGGGGCTTTGCGCTTCTCTAGCCACCAAACGTCACGGTCACTATCTCTCCGTCTCGTAGACACGAGCTGAGAAATTGCAAACGTCGAGCAATTGCTCAGAGATGAAAAGTGCCAGCACTGAAAGCTCTTGCTAGCCAGCACCCTTCCTTGGAAGCGCTTTTGTAGGCCTAAGAACAGTGGGGCTCTGGGCTTCTCTAGCCACCTAATCTTCTGCTCATCCTCTCGTGCACTCTGAAGAGAGCTCAGGTGAGAAATTGCAAACGTCGAGCAATTGCTCAGAGATGAAAAGTGCCAGCACTGAAAGCTGTTGCTAGCCAGCACCCTTCCTTGGAAGCGCTTTCACAGGCGCAGTAACACTGGGGCTTTGCGCTTCTCTAGCCACCAAACGTCACGGTCCTTCTCTTTCCGTCTCGTAGACACGAGCTGAGAAATTGCAAACGTCGAGCAATTGCTCAGAGATGAAAAGTGCCAGCACTGAAAGCTGTTGTTAGCCAGCACCCTTCCTTGGAAGCGCTTTCACAGGCGCAGTAACACTGGGGCTTTGCGCTTCTCTAGCCACCAAACGTCACGGTCCTTCTCTTTCCGTCTCGTAGACACGAGCTGAGAAATTGCAAACGTCGAGCAATTGCTCAGAGATGAAAAGTGCCAGCACTGAAAGCTGTTGCTAGCCAGCACCCTTCCTTGGAAGCGCTTTTGTAGGCCTTAGAACACTGGGGCTCTGGGCTTCTCTAGCCACCTAATCTTCTGCTCATCCTCTCGCGCACTCTGAAGAGAGCTCAGGTGAGAAATTGCAAACGTCGAGCAATTGCTCAGAGATGAAAAGTGCCAGCACTGAAAGCTGTTGCTAGCCAGCACCCTTCCTTGGAAGCGCTTTCACAGGCGCAGTAACACTGGGGCTTTGCGCTTCTCTAGCCACCAAACGTCACGGTCCTTCACTTTCCGTCTCCTAGACACGAGCTGAGAAATTGCAAACGTCGATCAATTGCTCAGAGATGAAAAGTGCCAGCACTGGAAGCTGTTGCTAGCCAGCCCCCTTCCTTGGAAGCGCTTTTGTAGGCCTAAGAACACTGGGGCTCTGGGCTTCTTTAGCCACCTCATCTTCTGCTCATCCTCTCGCGCACTCTAAAGAGAGCTCAGGGGAGAAATTGCAAACGTCGAGCAATTGCTCAGAAATGAAAAGTGCCAGCACTGAAAGCTGTTGCTAGCCAGCACCCTTCCTTGGAAGCGCTTTTGTAGCCCTTAGAACACTGGGGCTCTGGGCTTCTCTAGCCACCTCATCTTCTGCTCATCCTCTTGCGCACTCTAAAGAGAGCTCAGGTGAGAAATTGCAAACGTCGAGCAATTGCTCAGAGATGAAAAGTGCCAGCACTGAAAGCTGTTGCTAGCCAGCACCCTTCCTTGGAAGCGCTTTCACAGGCGCAGCAACACTGGGGCTGTGCGCTTCTCTAGCCACCAAACGTCACGGTCATTCTCTTTCCGTCTCGTAGACACGAGCTGAGAAATTGCAAACGTCGAGCAATTGCTCAGAGATGAAAAGTGCCAGCACTGAAAGCTCTTGCTAGCCAGCACCCTTCCTTGGAAGCGCTTTTGTAGGCCTAAGAACACTGGGGCTCTGGGCTTCTTTAGCCACCTCATCTTCTGCTCATCCTCTCGCGCACTCTAAAGAGAGCTCAGGGGAGAAATTGCAAACGTCGATCAATTGCTCAGAAATGAAAAGTGCCAGCACTGAAAGCTGTTGCTAGCCAGCACCCTTCCTTGGAAGCGCTTTTGTAGCCCTTAGAACACTGGGGCTGTGGGCTTCTTTAGCCACCTCATCTTCTGCTCATCCTCTCGCGCACTCTAAAGAGAGCTCAGGTGAGAAATTGCAAACGTCCAGCAATTGCTCAGAGATGAAAAGTGCCAGCACTGAAAGCTGTTGCTAGCCAGCACCCTTCCTTGGAAGCGCTTTCACAGGCGCAGCAACACTGGGGCTTTGCGCTTCTCTAGCCACCAAACGTCACGGTCATTCTCTTTCCGTCTCGTAGACACGAGCTGAGAAATTGGAAACGTCGAGCAATTGCTCAGAGATGAAAAGTGCCAGCACTGAAAGCTGTTGCTAGCCAGCACCCTTCCTTGGAAGCGCTTTTGTAGGCCTAAGAACACTGGGGCTCTGGGCTTCTCTAGCCACCTCATCTTCTGCTCATCCTCTCGCGCACTCTAAAGAGAGCTCAGGTGAGAAATTGCAAACGTCGAGCAATTGCTCAGAGACGAAATGTGCCAGCACTGAAAGCTGTTGCTAGCCAGCACCCTTCCTTGGAAGTGCTTTCACAGGCGCAGTAACACTGGGGCTTTGCGCTTCTCTAGCCACCAAACGTCACGGTCATTCTCTTTCCGTCTCGTAGACACGAGCTGAGAAATTGCAAACGTCGAGCAATTGCTCAGAGATGAAAAGTGCCAGCACTGAAAGCTGTTGCTAGCCAGCACCCTTCCTTGGAAGCGCTTTTGTAGGCCTAAGAACACTGGGGCTCTGGGCTTCTTTAGCCACCTCATCTTCTGCTCATCCTCTCACGCACTCTAAAGAGAGCTCAGGTGAGAAATTGCAAACGTCGAGCAATTGCTCAGAGATGAAAAGTGCCAGCACTGAAAGCTGTTGCTAGCCAGCACCCTTCCTTGGAAGCGCTTTTGTAGGCCTCAGAACACTGGGGCTCTGGGCTTCTCTAGCCACCTCATCTTCTGCTCATCCTCTCGCGCACTCTAAAGAGAGCTCAGGTGAGAAAGTGCAAATGTCGAGCAATTGCTCAGAGATGAAAAGTGCCAGCACTGAAAGCTGTTGCTAGCCAGCACCCTTCCTTAGAAGCGCTTTTGTAGGCCTAAGAACACTGGGGCTCTGGGCTTCTTTAGCCACCTCATCTTCTGCTCATCCTCTCGCGCAGTCTAAAGAGAGCTCAGGTGAGAAATTGCAAACGTCGAGCAATTGCTCAGAGATGAAAAGTGCCAGCACTGAAAGCTGTTGCTAGCCAGCACCCTTCCTTGGAAGCGCTTTGTAGCCCTTAGAACACTGGGGCTCTGGGCTTCTCTAGCCACCTAATCTTCTGCTCATCCTCTTGCGCACTCTAAAGAGAGCTCAGGTGAGAAATTGCAAACGTCGAGCAATTGCTCAGAGATGAAAAGTGCCAGCACTGAAAGCTGTTGCTAGCCAGCACCCTTCCTTGGAAGCGCTTTTGTAGCCCTTAGAACACTGGGGCTTTGCGCTTCTCTAGCCACCAAACGTCACGGTCCTTCTCTTTCCGTCTCGTAGACACGAGCTGAGAAATTGCAAACGTCGAGCAATTGCTCAGAGATGAAAAGTGCCAGCACTGAAAGCTGTTGCTAGCCAGCACCCTTCCTTGGAAGCGCTTTTGTAGGCCTAAGAACACTGGGGCTCTGGGCTTCTTTAGCCACCTCATCTTCTGCTCATCCTCTCGCGCACTCTAAAGAGAGCTCAGGTGAGAAATTGCAAAGGTCCAGCAATTGCTCAGAGATGAAAAGTGCCAGCACTGAAAGCTGTTGCTAGCCAGCACCCTTCCTTGGAAGCGCTTTTGTAGCCCTAAGAACACTGGGGCTCTGGGCTTCTCTAGCCACCTCATCTTCTTCTCATCCTCTCGCGCACTCTAAAGAGAGCTCAGGTGAGAAATTGCAAACGTCCAGCAATTGCTCAGAGATGAAAAGTGCCAGCACTGAAAGCTGTTGCTAGCCAGCACCCTTCCTTGGAAGCGCTTTCACAGGCGCAGCAACACTGGGGCTTTGCGCTTCTCTAGCCACCAAACGTCACGGTCATTCTCTTTCCGTCTCGTAGACACGAGCTGAGAAATTGCAAACGTCTAGCAATTGCTCAGAGATGAAAAGTGCCAGCACTGAAAGCTCTTGCTAGCCAGCACCCTTCCTTGGAAGCGCTTTTGTAGGCCTAAGAACACTGGGGCTCTGGGCTTCTTTAGCCACCTCATCTTCTGCTCATCCTCTCGCGCACTCTAAAGAGAGCTCAGGGGAGAAATTGCAAACGTCGATCAATTGCTCAGAAATGAAAAGTGCCAGCACTGAAAGCTGTTGCTAGCCAGCACCCTTCCTTGGAAGCGCTTTTGTAGCCCTTAGAACACTGGGGCTGTGGGCTTCTCTAGCCACCTCATCTTCTGCTCATCCTCTCGCGCACTCTAAAGAGAGCTCAGGTGAGAAATTGCAAAAGTCCAGCAATTGCTCAGAGATGAAAAGTGCCAGCACTGAAAGCTGTTGCTAGCCAGCACCCTTCCTTGGAAGCGCTTTCACAGGCGCAGCAACACTGGGGCTTTGCGCTTCTCTAGCCACCAAACGTCACGGTCATTCTCTTTCCGTCTCGTAGACACGAGCTGAGAAATTGCAAACGTCGAGCAATTGCTCAGAGATGAAAAGTGCCAGCACTGAAAGCTGTTGCTAGCCAGCACCCTTCCTTGGAAGCGCTTTTGTAGGCCTAAGAACACTGGGGCTCTGGGCTTCTCTAGCCACCTCATCTTCTGCTCATCCTCTCGCGCACTCTAAAGAGAGCTCAGGTGAGAAATTGCAAACGTCCAGCAATTGCTCAGAGATGAAAAGTGCCAGCACTGAAAGCTGTTGCTAGCCAGCACCCTTCCTTGGAAGTGCTTTCACAGGCGCAGTAACACTGGGGCTTTGCGCTTCTCTAGCCACCAAACGTCACGGTCATTCTCTTTCCGTCTCGTAGACACGAGCTGAGAAATTGCAAACGTCGAGCAATTGCTCAGAGATGAAAAGTGCCAGCACTGAAAGCTGTTGCTAGCCAGCACCCTTCCTTGGAAGCGCTTTGTAGCCCTTAGAACACTGGGGCTCTGGGCTTCTCTAGCCACCTAATCTTCTGCTCATCCTCTTGCGCACTCTAAAGAGAGCTCAGGTGAGAAATTGCAAACGTCGAGCAATTGCTCAGAGACGAAAAGTGCCAGCACTGAAAGCTGTTGCTAGCCAGCACCCTTCCTTGGAAGCGCTTTTGTAGCCCTTAGAACACTGGGGCTTTGCGCTTCTCTAGCCACCAAACGTCACGGTCCTTCTCTTTCCGTCTCGTAGACACGAGCTGAGAAATTGCAAACGTCGAGCAATTGCTCAGAGATGAAAAGTGCCAGCACTGAAAGCTGTTGCTAGCCAGCACCCTTCCTTGGAAGCGCTTTTGTAGGCCTAAGAAGACTGGGGCTCTGGGCTTCTTTAGCCACCTCATCTTCTGCTCATCCTCTCGCGCACTCTAAAGAGAGCTCAGGTGAGAAATTGCAAACGTCGAGCAATTGCTCAGAGATGAAAAGTGCCAGCACTGAAAGCTGTTGTTAGCCAGCACCCTTCCTTGGAAGCGCTTTCACAGACGCAGTAACACTGGGGCTTTGCGCTTCTCTAGCCACCAAACGTCACGGTCACTATCTCTCCGTCTCGTAGACACGAGCTGAGAAATTGCAAACGTCAATCAATTGCTCAGAGATGAAAAGTGCCAGCACTGAAAGCTCTTGCTAGCCAGCACCCTTCCTTGGAAGCGCTTTTGTAGGCCTAAGAACACTGGGGCTCTGGGCTTCTCTAGCCACCTCATCTTCTGCTCATCCTCTCGCGCACTCTAAAGAGAGCTCAGGTGAGAAATTGCAAACGTCGAGCAATTGCTCAGAGATGAAAAGTGCCAGCACTGAAAGCTGTTGCTAGCCAGCACCCTTCCTTGGAAGCGCTTTTGTAGGCCTTAGAACACTGGGGCTCTGGGCTTCTTTAGCCACCTCATCTTCTGCTCATCCTCTCGCGCACTCTGAAGAGAGCTCAGGTGAGAAATTGCAAACGTCGAGCAATTGCTCAGAGATGAAAAGTGCCAGCACTGAAAGCTGTTGCTAGCCAGCACCCTTCCTTGGAAGCGCTTTTGTAGGCCTAAGAACACTGGGGCTCTGGGCTTCTCTAGCCACCTAATCTTCTGCTCATCCTCTCGCGCACTCTAAAGAGAGCTCAGGTGAGAAATTGCAAATGTCGAGCAATTGCTCAGAGAGGAAAAGTGCCAGCACTGAAAGCTGTTGCTAGCCAGCACCCTTCCTTGGAAGCACTTTTGTAGGCCTAAGAAGACTGGGGCTCTGGGCTTCTTTAGCCACCTCATCTTCTGCTCATCCTCTCGCGCACTCTAAAGAGAGCTCAGGTGACAAATTGCAAACGTCCAGCAATTGCTCAGAGAAGAAAAGTGCCAGCACTGAAAGCTGTTGCTAGCCAGCACCCTTCCTTGGAAGCGCTTTCACAGGCGCAGCAACACTGGGGCTTTGCGCTTCTCTAGCCACCAAACGTCACAGTCCTTCTCTTTCCGTCTCATAGACACGAGCTGAGAAATTGCAAACGTCGAGCAATTGCTCAGAGATGAAAAGTGCCAGCACTGAAAGCTGTTGCTAGCCAGCACCCTTCCTTGGAAGCGCTTTCACAGGCGCAGTAACACTGGGGCTTTGCGCTTCTCTAGCCACCTCATCTTCTGCTCATCCTCTCGCGCACTCTAAAGAGAGCTCAGGTGAGAAATTGCAAACGTCGAGCAATTGCTCAGAGATGAAAAGTGCCAGCACTGAAAGCTGTTGCTAGCCAGCACCCTTCCTTGGAAGCGCTTTCACAGGCGCAGTAACACTGGGGCTTTGCGCTTCTCTAGCCACCAAACGTCACGGTCACTATCTCTCCGTCTCGTAGACACGAGCTGAGAAATTGCAAACGTCGAGCAATTTCTCAGAGATGAAAAGTGCCAGCACTGGAAGCTGTTGCTAGCCAGCACCCTTCCTTGGAAGCGCTTTTGTAGGCCTAAGAACACTGGGGCTCTGGGCTTCTCTAGCCACCTCATCTTCTGCTCATCCTCTCGCGCACTCTAAAGAGAGCTCAGGTGAGAAATTGCAAACGTCGAGCAATTGCTCAGAGATGAAAAGTGCCAGCACTGAAAGCTGTTGCTAGCCAGCACCCTTCCTTGGAAGCGTTTTCACAGGCGCAGTAACACTGGGGCTTTGCGCTTCTCTAGCCACCAAACGTCACGGTCCTTCTCTTTCCGTCTCGTAGACACGAGCTGAGAAATTGCAAACGTCGAGCAATTGCTCAGAGATGAAAAGTGCCAGCACTGAAAGCTGTTGCTAGCCAGCACCCTTCCTTGGAAGCGCTTTTGTAGGCCTTAGAACACTGGGGCTCTGGGCTTCTCTAGCCACCTCATCTTCTGCTCATCCTCTCGCGCACTCTAAAGAGAGCTCAGGTGAGAAATTGCAAACGTCCAGCAATTGCTCAGAGATGAAAAGTGCCAGCACTGAAAGCTGTTGCTAGCCAGCACCCTTCCTTGGAAGCGCTTTTGTAGGCCTAAGAACACTGGGGCTCTGGGCTTCTTTAGCCACCTCATCTTCTGCTCATCCTCTCGCGCACTCTAAAGAGAGCTCAGGTGAGAAATTGCAAACGTCGAGCAATTGCTCAGAGATGAAAAGTGCCAGCACTGAAAGCTGTTGCTAGCCAGCACCCTTCCTTGGAAGTGCTTTCACAGGCGCAGTAACACTGGGGCTTTGCGCTTCTCTAGCCACCAAACGTCACGGTCATTCTCTTTCCGTCTCGTAGACACGAGCTGAGAAATTGCAAACGTCGAGCAATTGCTCAGAGAGGAAAAGTGCCAGCACTGAAAGCTCTTGCTAGCCAGCACCCTTCCTTGGAAGCGCTTTTGTAGGCCTAAGAACACTGGGGCTCTGGGCTTCTCTAGCCACCTCATCTTCTGCTCATCCTCTCGCGCACTCTAAAGAGAGCTCAGGTGAGAAATTGCAAACGTCGAGCAATTGCTCAGAGATGAAAAGTGCCAGCACTGAAAGCTGTTGCTAGCCAGCACCCTTCCTTGGAAGTGCTTTCACAGGCGCAGTAACACTGGGGCTTTGCGCTTCTCTAGCCACCAAACGTCACGGTCATTCTCTTTCCGTCTCGTAGACACGAGCTGAGAAATTGCAAACGTCGATCAATTGCTCAGAGATGAAAAGTGCCAGCACTGAAAGCTGTTGCTAGCCAGCACCCTTCCTTGGAAGCGCTTTTGTAGGCCTAAGAACACTGGGGCTCTGGGCTTCTTTAGCCACCTCATCTTCTGCTCATCCTCTCACGCACTCTAAAGAGAGCTCAGGTGAGAAATTGCAAACGTCGAGCAATTGCTCAGAGATGAAAAGTGCCAGCACTGAAAGCTGTTGCTAGCCAGCACCCTTCCTTGGAAGCGCTTTTGTAGGCCTCAGAACACTGGGGCTCTGGGCTTCTCTAGCCACCTCATCTTCTGCTCATCCTCTCGCGCACTCTAAAGAGAGCTCAGGTGAGAAAGTGCAAATGTCGAGCAATTGCTCAGAGATGAAAAGTGCCAGCACTGAAAGCTGTTGCTAGCCAGCACCCTTCCTTAGAAGCGCTTTTGTAGGCCTAAGAACACTGGGGCTCTGGGCTTCTCTAGCCACCTAATCTTCTGCTCATCCTCTCGTGCACTCTAAAGAGAGCTCAGGTGAGAAATTGCAAACGTCCAGCAATTGCTCAGAGAGGAAAAGTGCCAGCACTGAAAGCTGTTGCTAGCCAGCACCCTTCCTTGGAAGCGCTTTTGTAGGCCTAAGAACACTGGGGCTCTGGGCTTCTTTAGCCACCTCATCTTCTGCTCATCCTCTCGCGCACTCTAAAGAGAGCTCAGGTGAGAAATTGCAAACGTCGAGCAATTGCTCAGAGATGAAAAGTGCCAGCACTGAAAGCTGTTGCTAGCCAGCACCCTTCCTTGGAAGTGCTTTCACAGGCGCAGTAACACTGGGGCTTTGCGCTTCTCTAGCCACCAAACGTCACGGTCATTCTCTTTCCGTCTCGTAGACACGAGCTGAGAAATTGCAAACGTCGAGCAATTGCTCAGAGAGGAAAAGTGCCAGCACTGAAAGCTCTTGCTAGCCAGCACCCTTCCTTGGAAGCGCTTTTGTAGGCCTAAGAACACTGGGGCTCTGGGCTTCTCTAGCCACCTCATCTTCTGCTCATCCTCTCGCGCACTCTAAAGAGAGCTCAGGTGAGAAATTGCAAACGTCGAGCAATTGCTCAGAGATGAAAAGTGCCAGCACTGAAAGCTGTTGCTAGCCAGCACCCTTCCTTGGAAGCGCTTTTGTAGCCCTTAGAACACTGGGGCTTTGCGCTTCTCTAGCCACCAAACGTCACGGTCCTTCTCTTTCCGTCTCGTAGACACGAGCTGAGAAATTGCAAACGTCGAGCAATTGCTCAGAGATGAAAAGTGCCAGCACTGAAAGCTGTTGCTAGCCAGCCCCCTTCCTTGGAAGCGCTTTTGTAGGCCTAAGAACACTGGGGCTCTGGGCTTCTTTAGCCACCTCATCTTCTGCTCATCCTCTCGCGCACTCTAAAGAGAGCTCAGGTGAGAAATTGCAAACGTCGAGCAATTGCTCAGAGATGAAAAGTGCCAGCACTGAAAGCTGTTGTTAGCCAGCACCCTTCCTTGGAAGCGCTTTCACAGGCGCAGTAACACTGGGGCTTTGCGCTTCTCTAGCCACCAAACGTCACGGTCACTATCTCTCCGTCTCGTAGACACGAGCTGAGAAATTGCAAATGTCGATCAATTGCTCAGAGATGAAAAGTGCCAGCACTGAAAGCTCTTGCTAGCCAGCACCCTTCCTTGGAAGCGCTTTTGTAGGCCTAAGAACACTGGGGCTCTGGGCTTCTCTAGCCACCTCATCTTCTGCTCATCCTCTCGTGCACTCTGAAGAGAGCTCAGGTGAGAAATTGCAAACGTCGAGCAATTGCTCAGAGATGAAAAGTGCCAGCACTGAAAGCTGTTGCTAGCCAGCACCCTTCCTTGGAAGCGCTTTCACAGGCGCAGTAACACTGGGGCTTTGCGCTTCTCTACCCACCAAACGTCACGGTCCTTCTCTTTCCGTCTCGTAGACACGAGCTGAGAAATTGCAAACGTCGAGCAATTGCTCAGAGATGAAAAGTGCCAGCACTGAAAGCTGTTGCTAGCCAGCACCCTTCCTTGGAAGCGCTTTCACAGGCGCAGTAACACTGGGGCTTTGCGCTTCTCTAGCCACCAAACGTCACGGTCCTTCTCTTTCCGTCTCGTAGACACGAGCTGAGAAATTGCAAACGTCGAGCAATTGCTCAGAGATGAAAAGTGCCAGCACTGAAAGCTCTTGCTAGCCAGCACCCTTCCTTGGAAGCGCTTTTGTAGGCCTTAGAACACTGGGGCTCTGGGCTTCTCTAGCCACCTAATCTTCTGCTCATCCTCTCGCGCACTCTGAAGAGAGCTCAGGTGAGAAATTGCAAACGTCGAGCAATTGCTCAGAGATGAAAAGTGCCAGCACTGAAAGCTGTTGCTAGCCAGCACCCTTCCTTGGAAGCGCTTTCACAGGCGCAGTAACACTGGGGCTTTGCGCTTCTCTAGCCACCAAACGTCACGGTCCTTCTCTTTCCGTCTCCTAGAAACGAGCTGAGAAATTGCAAACGTCGATCAATTGCTCAGAGATGAAAAGTGCCAGCACTGGAAGCTGTTGCTAGCCAGCCCCCTTCCTTGGAAGCGCTTTTGTAGGCCTAAGAACACTGGGGCTCTGGGCTTCTTTAGCCACCTCATCTTCTGCTCATCCTCTCGCGCACTCTAAAGAGAGCTCAGGGGAGAAATTGCAAACGTCGAGCAATTGCTCAGAAATGAAAAGTGCCAGCACTGAAAGCTGTTGCTAGCCAGCACCCTTCCTTGGAAGCGCTTTTGTAGCCCTTAGAACACTGGGGCTCTGGGCTTCTCTAGCCACCTCATCTTCTGCTCATCCTCTCGCGCACTCTAAAGAGAGCTCAGGTGAGAAATTGCAAACGTCCAGCAATTGCTCAGAGATGAAAAGTGCCAGCACTGAAAGCTGTTGCTAGCCAGCACCCTTCCTTGGAAGCGCTTTCACAGGCGCAGCAACACTGGGGCTTTGCGCTTCTCTAGCCACCAAACGTCACGGTCATTCTCTTTCCGTCTCGTAGACACGAGCTGAGAAATTGCAAACGTCGAGCAATTGCTCAGAGATGAAAAGTGCCAGCACTGAAAGCTGTTGCTAGCCAGCACCCTTCCTTGGAAGCGCTTTTGTAGGCCTAAGAACACTGGGGCTCTGGGCTTCTTTAGCCACCTCATCTTCTGCTCATCCTCTCGCGCACTCTAAAGAGAGCTCAGGTGAGAAATTGCAAACGTCGAGCAATTGCTCAGAAATGAAAAGTGCCAGCACTGAAAGCTGTTGCTAGCCAGCACCCTTCCTTGGAAGCGCTTTTGTAGCCCTTAGAACACTGGGGCTCTGGGCTTCTCTAGCCACCTCATCTTCTGCTCATCCTCTCGCGCACTCTAAAGAGAGCTCAGGTGAGAAATTGCAAACGTCGAGCAATTGCTCAGAGATGAAAAGTGCCAGCACTGAAAGCTGTTGCTAGCCAGCACCCTTCCTTGGAAGCGCTTTCACAGGCGCAGCAACACTGGGGCTTTGCGCTTCTCTAGCCACCAAACGTCACGGTCATTCTCTTTCCGTCTCGTAGACACGAGCTGAGAAATTGCAAACGTCGAGCAATTGCTCAGAGATGAAAAGTGCCAGCACTGAAAGCTCTTGCTAGCCAGCACCCTTCCTTGGAAGCGCTTTTGTAGGCCTAAGAACACTGGGGCTCTGGGCTTCTTTAGCCACCTCATCTTCTGCTCATCCTCTCGCGCACTCTAAAGAGAGCTCAGGGGAGAAATTGCAAACGTCGATCAATTGCTCAGAAATGAAAAGTGCCAGCACTGAAAGCTGTTGCTAGCCAGCACCCTTCCTTGGAAGCGCTTTTGTAGCCCTTAGAACACTGGGGCTGTGGGCTTCTCTAGCCACCTCATCTTCTGCTCATCCTCTCGCGCACTCTAAAGAGAGCTCAGGTGAGAAATTGCAAACGTCCAGCAATTGCTCAGAGATGAAAAGTGCCAGCACTGAAAGCTGTTGCTAGCCAGCACCCTTCCTTGGAAGCGCTTTCACAGGCGCAGCAACACTGGGGATTTGCGCTTCTCTAGCCACCAAACGTCACGGTCATTCTCTTTCCGTCTCGTAGACACGAGCTGAGAAATTGCAAACGTCGAGCAATTGCTCAGAGATGAAAAGTGCCAGCACTGAAAGCTGTTGCTAGCCAGCACCCTTCCTTGGAAGCGCTTTTGTAGGCCTAAGAACACTGGGGCTCTGGGCTTCTCTAGCCACCTCATCTTCTGCTCATCCTCTCGCGCACTCTAAAGAGAGCTCAGGTGAGAAATTGCAAACGTCCAGCAATTGCTCAGAGATGAAAAGTGCCAGCACTGAAAGCTGTTGCTAGCCAGCACCCTTCCTTGGAAGTGCTTTCACAGGCGCAGTAACACTGGGGCTTTGCGCTTCTCTAGCCACCAAACGTCACGGTCATTCTCTTTCCGTCTCGTAGACACGAGCTGAGAAATTGCAAACGTCGAGCAATTGCTCAGAGATGAAAAGTGCCAGCACTGAAAGCTGTTGCTAGCCAGCACCCTTCCTTGGAAGCGCTTTTGTAGGCCTAAGAACACTGGGGCTCTGGGCTTCTTTAGCCACCTCATCTTCTGCTCATCCTCTCACGCACTCTAAAGAGAGCTCAGGTGAGAAATTGCAAACGTCGAGCAATTGCTCAGAGATGAAAAGTGCCAGCACTGAAAGCTGTTGCTAGCCAGCACCCTTCCTTGGAAGCGCTTTTGTAGGCCTCAGAACACTGGGGCTCTGGGCTTCTCTAGCCACCTCATCTTCTGCTCATCCTCTCGCGCACTCTGAAGAGAGCTCAGGTGAGAAATTGCAAACGTCGAGCAATTGCTCAGAGATGAAAAGTGCCAGCACTGAAAGCTGTTGCTAGCCAGCACCCTTCCTTAGAAGCGCTTTTGTAGGCCTAAGAACAGTGGGGCTCTGGGCTTCTCTAGCCACCTAATCTTCTGCTCATCCTCTCGCGCAGTCTAAAGAGAGCTCAGGTGAGAAATTGCAAACGTTGAGCAATTGCTCAGAGATGAACAGTGCCAGCACTGAAAGCTGTTGCTAGCCAGCACCCTTCCTTGGAAGCGCTTTGTAGCCCTTAGAACACTGGGGCTCTGGGCTTCTCTAGCCACCTAATCTTCTGCTCATCCTCTTGCGCTCTCTAAAGAAAGCTCAGGTGAGAAATTGCAAACGTCCAGCAATTGCTCAGAGACGAAAAGTGCCAGCACTGAAAGCTGTTGCTAGCCAGCACCCTTCCTTGGAAGCGCTTTTGTAGCCCTTAGAACACTGGGGCTTTGCGCTTCTCTAGCCACCAAACGTCACGGTCATTCTCTTTCCGTCTCGTAGACACGAGCTGAGAAATTGCAAACGTCTAGCAATTGCTCAGAGATGAAAAGTGCCAGCACTGAAAGCTGTTGCTAGCCAGCACCCTTCCTTGGAAGCGCTTTTGTAGGCCTAAGAACACTGGGGCTCTGGGCTTCTTTAGCCACCTAATCTTCTGCTCATCCTCTCGCGCACTCTAAAGAGAGCTCAGGTGAGAAATTGCAAACGTCGAGCAATTGCTCAGAGATGAAAAGTGCCAGCACTGAAAGCTGTTGCTAGCCAGCACCCTTCCTTGGAAGCGCTTTCACAGGCGCAGTAACACTGGGGCTTTGCGCTTCTCTAGCCACCAAACGTCACGGTCACTATCTCTCCGTCTCGTAGACACGAGCTGAGAAATTGCAAACGTCAATCAATTGCTCAGAGATGAAAAGTGCCAGCACTGAAAGCTGTTGCTAGCCAGCAGCCTTCCTTGGAAGCGCTTTTGTAGGCCTAAGAACACTGGGGCTCTGGGCTTCTTTAGCCACCTCATCTTCTGCTCATCCTCTCGCGCACTCTAAAGAGAGCTCAGGTGAGAAATTGCAAACGTCGAGCAATTGCTCAGAGATGAAAAGTGCCAGCACTGAAAGCTGTTGTTAGCCAGCACCCTTCCTTGGAAGCGCTTTCACAGGCGCAGTAACACTGGGGCTTTGCGCTTCTCTAGCCACCAAACGTCACGGTCACTATCTCTCCGTCTCGTAGACACGAGCTGAGAAATTGCAAACATCGATCAATTGCTCAGAGATGAAAAGTGCCAGCACTGAAAGCTCTTGCTAGCCAGCACCCTTCCTTGGAAGCGCTTTTGTAGGCCTAAGAACACTGGGGCTCTGGGCTTCTCTAGCCACCTCATCTTCTGCTCATCCTCTCGTGCACTCTGAAGAGAGCTCAGGTGAGAAATTGCAAACGTCGAGCAATTGCTCAGAGATGAAAAGTGCCAGCACTGAAAGCTGTTGCTAGCCAGCACCCTTCCTTGGAAGCGCTTTCACAGGCGCAGTAACACTGGGGCTTTGCGCTTCTCTACCCACCAAACGTCACGGTCCTTCTCTTTCCGTCTCGTAGACACGAGCTGAGAAATTGCAAACGTCGAGCAATTGCTCAGAGATGAAAAGTGCCAGCACTGAAAGCTGTTGCTAGCCAGCACCCTTCCTTGGAAGCGCTTTCACAGGCGCAGTAACACTGGGGCTTTGCGCTTCTCTAGCCACCAAACGTCACGGTCCTTCTCTTTCCGTCTCGTAGACACGAGCTGAGAAATTGCAAACGTCGAGCAATTGCTCAGAGATGAAAAGTGCCAGCACTGAAAGCTCTTGCTAGCCAGCACCCTTCCTTGGAAGCGCTTTTGTAGGCCTTAGAACACTGGGGCTCTGGGCTTCTCTAGCCACCTAATCTTCTGCTCATCCTCTCGCGCACTCTGAAGAGAGCTCAGGTGAGAAATTGCAAACGTCGAGCAATTGCTCAGAGATGAAAAGTGCCAGCACTGAAAGCTGTTGCTAGCCAGCACCCTTCCTTGGAAGCGCTTTCACAGGCGCAGTAACACTGGGGCTTTGCGCTTCTCTAGCCACCAAACGTCACGGTCCTTCTCTTTCCGTCTCCTAGAAACGAGCTGAGAAATTGCAAACGTCGATCAATTGCTCAGAGATGAAAAGTGCCAGCACTGGAAGCTGTTGCTAGCCAGCCCCCTTCCTTGGAAGCGCTTTTGTAGGCCTAAGAACACTGGGGCTCTGGGCTTCTTTAGCCACCTCATCTTCTGCTCATCCTCTCGCGCACTCTAAAGAGAGCTCAGGGGAGAAATTGCAAACGTCGAGCAATTGCTCAGAAATGAAAAGTGCCAGCACTGAAAGCTGTTGCTAGCCAGCACCCTTCCTTGGAAGCGCTTTTGTAGCCCTTAGAACACTGGGGCTCTGGGCTTCTCTAGCCACCTCATCTTCTGCTCATCCTCTCGCGCACTCTAAAGAGAGCTCAGGTGAGAAATTGCAAACGTCCAGCAATTGCTCAGAGATGAAAAGTGCCAGCACTGAAAGCTGTTGCTAGCCAGCACCCTTCCTTGGAAGCGCTTTCACAGGCGCAGCAACACTGGGGCTTTGCGCTTCTCTAGCCACCAAACGTCACGGTCATTCTCTTTCCGTCTCGTAGACACGAGCTGAGAAATTGCAAACGTCGAGCAATTGCTCAGAGATGAAAAGTGCCAGCACTGAAAGCTCTTGCTAGCCAGCACCCTTCCTTGGAAGCGCTTTTGTAGGCCTAAGAACACTGGGGCTCTGGGCTTCTTTAGCCACCTCATCTTCTGCTCATCCTCTCGCGCACTCTAAAGAGAGCTCAGGTGAGAAATTGCAAACGTCGAGCAATTGCTCAGAAATGAAAAGTGCCAGCACTGAAAGCTGTTGCTAGCCAGCACCCTTCCTTGGAAGCGCTTTTGTAGCCCTTAGAACACTGGGGCTCTGGGCTTCTCTAGCCACCTCATCTTCTGCTCATCCTCTCGCGCACTCTAAAGAGAGCTCAGGTGAGAAATTGCAAACGTCGAGCAATTGCTCAGAGATGAAAAGTGCCAGCACTGAAAGCTGTTGCTAGCCAGCACCCTTCCTTGGAAGCGCTTTCACAGGCGCAGCAACACTGGGGCTTTGCGCTTCTCTAGCCACCAAACGTCACGGTCATTCTCTTTCCGTCTCGTAGACACGAGCTGAGAAATTGCAAACGTCGAGCAATTGCTCAGAGATGAAAAGTGCCAGCACTGAAAGCTCTTGCTAGCCAGCACCCTTCCTTGGAAGCGCTTTTGTAGGCCTAAGAACACTGGGGCTCTGGGCTTCTTTAGCCACCTCATCTTCTGCTCATCCTCTCGCGCACTCTAAAGAGAGCTCAGGGGAGAAATTGCAAACGTCGATCAATTGCTCAGAAATGAAAAGTGCCAGCACTGAAAGCTGTTGCTAGCCAGCACCCTTCCTTGGAAGCGCTTTTGTAGCCCTTAGAACACTGGGGCTGTGGGCTTCTCTAGCCACCTCATCTTCTGCTCATCCTCTCGCGCACTCTAAAGAGAGCTCAGGTGAGAAATTGCAAACGTCCAGCAATTGCTCAGAGATGAAAAGTGCCAGCACTGAAAGCTGTTGCTAGCCAGCACCCTTCCTTGGAAGCGCTTTCACAGGCGCAGCAACACTGGGGATTTGCGCTTCTCTAGCCACCAAACGTCACGGTCATTCTCTTTCCGTCTCGTAGACACGAGCTGAGAAATTGCAAACGTCGAGCAATTGCTCAGAGATGAAAAGTGCCAGCACTGAAAGCTGTTGCTAGCCAGCACCCTTCCTTGGAAGCGCTTTTGTAGGCCTAAGAACAGTGGGGCTCTGGGCTTCTCTAGCCACCTCATCTTCTGCTCATCCTCTCGCGCACTCTAAAGAGAGCTCAGGTGAGAAATTGCAAACGTCCAGCAATTGCTCAGAGATGAAAAGTGCCAGCACTGAAAGCTGTTGCTAGCCAGCACCCTTCCTTGGAAGTGCTTTCACAGGCGCAGTAACACTGGGGCTTTGCGCTTCTCTAGCCACCAAACGTCACGGTCATTCTCTTTCCGTCTCGTAGACACGAGCTGAGAAATTGCAAACGTCGAGCAATTGCTCAGAGATGAAAAGTGCCAGCACTGAAAGCTGTTGCTAGCCAGCACCCTTCCTTGGAAGCGCTTTTGTAGGCCTAAGAACACTGGGGCTCTGGGCTTCTCTAGCCACCTCATCTTCTGCTCATCCTCTCACGCACTCTAAAGAGAGCTCAGGTGAGAAATTGCAAACGTCGAGCAATTGCTCAGAGATGAAAAGTGCCAGCACTGAAAGCTGTTGCTAGCCAGCACCCTTCCTTGGAAGCGCTTTTGTAGGCCTCAGAACACTGGGGCTCTGGGCTTCTCTAGCCACCTCATCTTCTGCTCATCCTCTCGCGCACTCTGAAGAGAGCTCAGGTGAGAAATTGCAAACGTCGAGCAATTGCTCAGAGATGAAAAGTGCCAGCACTGAAAGCTGTTGCTAGCCAGCACCCTTCCTTAGAAGCGCTTTTGTAGGCCTAAGAACAGTGGGGCTCTGGGCTTCTCTAGCCACCTAATCTTCTGCTCATCCTCTCGCGCAGTCTAAAGAGAGCTCAGGTGAGAAATTGCAAACGTTGAGCAATTGCTCAGAGATGAACAGTGCCAGCACTGAAAGCTGTTGCTAGCCAGCACCCTTCCTTGGAAGCGCTTTGTAGCCCTTAGAACACTGGGGCTCTGGGCTTCTCTAGCCACCTAATCTTCTGCTCATCCTCTTGCGCTCTCTAAAGAAAGCTCAGGTGAGAAATTGCAAACGTCCAGCAATTGCTCAGAGACGAAAAGTGCCAGCACTGAAAGCTGTTGCTAGCCAGCACCCTTCCTTGGAAGCGCTTTTGTAGCCCTTAGAACACTGGGGCTTTGCGCTTCTCTAGCCACCAAACGTCACGGTCATTCTCTTTCCGTCTCGTAGACACGAGCTGAGAAATTGCAAACGTCTAGCAATTGCTCAGAGATGAAAAGTGCCAGCACTGAAAGCTGTTGCTAGCCAGCACCCTTCCTTGGAAGCGCTTTTGTAGGCCTAAGAACACTGGGGCTCTGGGCTTCTTTAGCCACCTAATCTTCTGCTCATCCTCTCGCGCACTCTAAAGAGAGCTCAGGTGAGAAATTGCAAACGTCGAGCAATTGCTCAGAGATGAAAAGTGCCAGCACTGAAAGCTGTTGCTAGCCAGCACCCTTCCTTGGAAGCGCTTTCACAGGCGCAGTAACACTGGGGCTTTGCGCTTCTCTAGCCACCAAACGTCACGGTCACTATCTCTCCGTCTCGTAGACACGAGCTGAGAAATTGCAAACGTCAATCAATTGCTCAGAGATGAAAAGTGCCAGCACTGAAAGCTGTTGCTAGCCAGCAGCCTTCCTTGGAAGCACTTTTGTAGGCCTAAGAACACTGGGGCTCTGGGCTTCTCTAGCCACCTCATCTTCTGCTCATCCTCTCGCGCACTCTAAAGAGAGCTCAGGTGAGAAATTGCAAACGTCCAGCAATTGCTCAGAGATGAAAAGTGCCAGCACTGAAAGCTGTTGCTAGCCAGCACCCTTCCTTGGAAGCGCTTTCACAGGCGCAGTAACACTGGGGCTTTGCGCTTCTCTAGCCACCAAACGTCACGGTCCTTCTCTTTCCGTCTCGTAGACACGAGCTGAGAAATTGCAAACGTCGAGCAATTGCTCAGAGATGAAAAGTGCCAGCACTGAAAGCTGTTGCTAGCCAGCACCCTTCCTTGGAAGCGCTTTCACAGGCGCAGTAACACTGGGGCTTTGCGCTTCTCTAGCCACCAAACGTCACGGTCCTTCTCTTTCCGTCTCGTAGACACGAGCTGAGAAATTGCAAACGTCGAGCAATTGCTCAGAGAGGAAAAGTGCCAGCACTGAAAGCTGTTGCTAGCCAGCACCCTTCCTTGGAAGCGCTTTTGTAGGCCTTAGAACACTGGGGCTCTGGGCTTCTCTAGCCACCTAATCTTCTGCTCATCCTCTCGCGCACTCTGAAGAGAGCTCAGGTGAGAAATTGCAAACGTCCAGCAATTGCTCAGAGATGAAAAGTGCCAGCACTGAAAGCTGTTGCTAGCCAGCACCCTTCCTTGGAAGCGCTTTTGTAGGCCTAAGAACACTGGGGCTCTGGGCTTCTCTAGCCACCTCATCTTCTGCTCATCCTCTCGCGCACTCTAAAGAGAGCTCAGGTGAGAAATTGCAAACGTCGAGCAATTGCTCAGAGATGAAAAGTGCCAGCACTGAAAGCTGTTGCTAGCCAGCACCCTTCCTTGGAAGCGCTTTCACAGGCGCAGTAACACTGGGGCTTTGCGCTTCTCTAGCCACCAAACGTCACGGTCATTCTCTTTCCGTCTCCTAGACACGAGCTGAGAAATTGCAAACGTCGAGCAATTGCTCAGAGATGAAAAGTGCCAGCACTGGAAGCTGTTGCTAGCCAGCCCCCTTCCTTGGAAGCGCTTTTGTAGGCCTAAGAACACTGGGGCTCTGGGCTTCTTTAGCCACCTCATCTTCTGCTCATCCTCTCGCGCACTCTAAAGAGAGCTCAGGGGAGAAATTGCAAACGTTGAGCAATTGCTCAGAGATGAAAAGTGCCAGCACTGAAAGCTGTTGCTAGCCAGCACCCTTCCTTGGAAGCGCTTTTGTAGCCCTTAGAACACTGGGGCTCTGGGCTTCTCTAGCCACCTCATCTTCTGCTCATCCTCTCGCGCACTCTAAAGAGAGCTCAGGTGAGAAATTGCAAACGTCCAGCAATTGCTCAGAGATGAAAAGTGCCAGCACTGAAAGCTGTTGCTAGCCAGCACCCTTCCTTGGAAGCGCTTTCACAGGCGCAGCAACACTGGGGCTGTGCGCTTCTCTAGCCACCAAACGTCACGGTCATTCTCTTTCCGTCTCGTAGACACGAGCTGAGAAATTGCAAACGTCGATCAATTGCTCAGAGATGAAAAGTGCCAGCACTGAAAGCTCTTGCTAGCCAGCACCCTTCCTTGGAAGCGCTTTTGTAGGCCTAAGAACACTGGGGCTCTGGGCTTCTTTAGCCACCTCATCTTCTGCTCATCCTCTCGCGCACTCTAAAGAGAGCTCAGGGGAGAAATTGCAAACGTCGAGCAATTGCTCAGAAATGAAAAGTGCCAGCACTGAAAGCTGTTGCTAGCCAGCACCCTTCCTTGGAAGCGCTTTCACAGGCGCAGCAACACTGGGGCTTTGCGCTTCTCTAGCCACCAAACGTCACGGTCACTATCTCTCCGTCTCGTAGACACGAGCTGAGAAATTGCAAACGTCGAGCAATTGCTCAGAGATGAAAAGTGCCAGCACTGGAAGCTGTTGCTAGCCAGCACCCTTCCTTGGAAGCGCTTTTGTAGGCCTAAGAACACTGGGGCTCTGGGCTTCTCTAGCCACCTCATCTTCTGCTCATCCTCTCGTGCACTCTAAAGAGAGCTCAGGTGAGAAATTGCAAACGTCGAGCAATTGCTCAGAGATGAAAAGTGCCAGCACTGAAAGCTCTTGCTAGCCAGCACCCTTCCTTGGAAGCGCTTTTGTAGGCCTAAGAACACTGGGGCTCTGGGCTTCTCTAGCCACCTCATCTTCTGCTCATCCTCTCGCGCACTCTAAAGAGAGCTCAGGTGAGAAATTGCAAACGTCGAGCAATTGCTCAGAGATGAAAAGTGCCAGCACTGAAAGCTGTTGCTAGCCAGCACCCTTCCTTGGAAGCGCTTTCACAGGCGCAGTCACACTGGGGCTTTGCGCTTCTCTAGCCACCAAACGTCACTGTCATTCTCTTTCCGTCTCGTAGACACGAGCTGAGAAATTGCAAACGTCGAGCAATTGCTCAGAGATGAAAAGTGCCAGCACTGAAAGCTGTTGCTAGCCAGCACCCTTCCTTGGAAGCGCTTTTGTAGGCCTAAGAACACTGGGGCTCTGGGCTTCTCTAGCCACCTCATCTTCTGCTCATCCTCTCGCGCACTCTAAAGAGAGCTCAGGTGAGAAATTGCAAACGTTGAGCAATTGCTCAGAGATGAAAAGTGCCAGCACTGAAAGCTGTTGCTAGCCAGCACCCTTCCTTGGAAGCGCTTTTGTAGGCCTAAGAACACTGGGGCTCTGGGCTTCTCTAGCCACCTAATCTTCTGCTCATCCTCTCGCGCACTCTAAAGAGAGCTCAGGTGAGAAATTGCAAACTTCGAGCAATTGCTCAGAGATGAAAAGTGCCAGCACTGAAAGCTGTTGCTAGCCAGCACCCTTCCTTGGAAGCGCTTTCACAGGCGCAGCAACACTGGGGCTTTGCGCTTCTCTACCCACCAAACGTCACGGTCCTTCTCTTTCCGTCTCGTAGACACGAGCTGAGAAATTGCAAACGTCGATCAATTGCTCAGAGAGGAAAAGTGCCAGCACTGAAAGCTGTTGCTAGCCAGCACCCTTCCTTGGAAGCGCTTTTGTAGGCCTAAGAACACTGGGGCTCTGGGCTTCTCTAGCCACCTCATCTTCTGCTCATCCTCTCGCGCACTCTAAAGAGAGCTCAGGTGAGAAATTGCAAACGTCGAGCAATTGCTCAGAGATGAAAAGTGCCAGCACTGAAAGCTGTTGCTAGCCAGCACCCTTCCTTGGAAGTGCTTTCACAGGCGCAGTAACACTGGGGCTTTGCGCTTCTCTAGCCACCAAACGTCACGGTCCTTCTCTTTCCGTCTCGTAGACACGAGCTGAGAAATTGCAAACGTCGAGCAATTGCTCAGAGATGAAAAGTGCCAGCACTGAAAGCTCTTGCTAGCCAGCACCCTTCCTTGGAAGCGCTTTTGTAGGCCTAAGAAGACTGGGGCTCTGGGCTTCTCTAGCCACCTCATCTTCTGCTCATCCTCTTGCTCACTCTAAAGAGAGCTCAGGTGAGAAATTGCAAACGTCGAGCAATTGCTCAGAGATGAAAAGTGCCAGCACTGAATGCTGTTGCTAGCCAGCACCCTTCCTTGGAAGCGCTTTTGTAGGCCTAAGAACACTGGGGCTCTGGGCTTCTTTAGCCACCTCATCTTCTGCTCATCCTCTCGCGCACTCTAAAGAGAGCTCAGGTGAGAAATTGCAAACGTCGAGCAATTGCTCAGAGATGAAAAGTGCCAGCACTGAAAGCTGTTGCTAGCCAGCACCCTTCCTTGGAAGCGCTTTTGTAGGCCTCAGAACACTGGGGCTCTGGGCTTCTCTAGCCACCTCATCTTCTGCTCATCCTCTCGCGCACTCTAAAGAGAGCTCAGGTGAGAAATTGCAAATGTCGAGCAATTGCTCAGAGATGAAAAGTGCCAGCACTGAAAGCTGTTGCTAGCCAGCACCCTTCCTTGGAAGCGCTTTCACAGGCGCAGTAACACTGGGGCTTTGCGCTTCTCTAGCCACCAAACGTCACAGTCCTTCTCTTTCCGTCTCATAGACACGAGCTGAGAAATTGCAAACGTCGAGCAATTGTTCAGAGATGAAAAGTGCCAGCACTGAAAGCTGTTGCTAGCCAGCCCCCTTCCTTGGAAGCGCTTTTGTAGGCCTAAGCACACTGGGGCTCTGGGCTTCTCTAGCCACCTAATCTTCTGCTCATCCTCTCGCTCACTCTAAAGAGAGCTCAGGTGAGAAATTGCAAACGTCGAGCAATTGCTCAGAGATGAAAAGTGCCAGCACTGAAAGCTGTTGCTAGCCAGCACCCTTCCTTGGAAGCGCTTTTGTAGGCCTTAGAACACTGGGGCTCTGGGCTTCTCTAGCCACCTCATCTTCTGCTCATCCTCTCGCGCACTCTAAAGAGAGCTCAGGTGAGAAATTGCAAACGTCGAGCAATTGCTCAGAGATGAAAAGTGCCAGCACTGAAAGCTGTTGCTAGCCAGCACCCTTCCTTGGAAGCGCTTTCACAGGCGCAGCAACACTGGGGCTTTGCGCTTCTCTAGCCACCAAACGTCACGGTCATTCTCTTTCCGTCTCGTAGACACGAGCTGAGAAATTGCAAATGTCGAGCAATTGCTCAGAGATGAAAAGTGCCAGCACTGAAAGCTGTTGCTAGCCAGCCCCCTTCCTTGGAAGCGCTTTTGTAGGCCTAAGAACACTGGGGCTCTGGGCTTCTTTAGCCACCTCATCTTCTGCTCATCCTCTCGCGCACTCTGAAGAGAGCTCAGGGGAGAAATTGCAAACGTCGAGCAATTGCTCAGAGATGAAAAGTGCCAGCACTGAAAGCTGTTGCTAGCCAGCACCCTTCCTTGGAAGCGCTTTCACAGGCGCAGTAACACTGGGGCTTTGCGCTTCTCTAGCCACCAAACGTCACGGTCACTATCTCTCCGTCTCGTAGACACGAGCTGAGAAATTGCAAACGTCGAGCAATTGCTCAGAGATGAAAAGTGCCAGCACTGAAAGCTCTTGCTAGCCAGCACCCTTCCTTGGAAGCGCTTTTGTAGGCCTAAGAACACTGGGGCTCTGGGCTTCTCTAGCCACCTAATCTTCTGCTCATCCTCTCGCGCACTCTAAAGAGAGCTCAGGTGAGAAATTGCAAACGTCGAGCAATTGCTCAGAGATGAAAAGTGCCAGCACTGAAAGCTGTTGCTAGCCAGCACCCTTCCTTGGAAGCGCTTTCACAGGCGCAGTAACACTGGGGCTTTGCGCTTCTCTAGCCACCAAACGTCACGGTCATTCTCTTTCGGTCTCCTAGACACGAGCTGAGAAATTGCAAACGTCGAGCAATTGCTCAGAGATGAAAAGTGCCAGCACTGAAAGCTGTTGCTAGCCAGCACCCTTCCTTGGAAGCGCTTTTGTAGGCCTAAGAACACTGGGGTTCTGGGCTTCTCTAGCCACCTCATCTTCTGCTCATCCTCTCGTGCACTCTAAAGAGAGCTCAGGTGAGAAATTGCAAACGTCGAGCAATTGCTCAGAGAGGAAAAGTGCCAGCACTGAAAGCTCTTGCTAGCCAGCACCCTTCCTTGGAAGCGCTTTTGTAGGCCTAAGAACACTGGGGCTCTGGGCTTCTTTAGCCACCTCATCTTCTGCTCATCCTCTCGCGCACTCTAAAGAGAGCTCAGGGGAGAAATTGCAAACGTCCAGCAATTGCTCAGAGATGAAAAGTGCCAGCACTGAAAGCTGTTGCTAGCCAGCACCCTTCCTTGGAAGTGCTTTCACAGGCGCAGTAACACTGGGGCTTTGCGCTTCTCTAGCCACCAAACATCACGGTCATTCTCTTTCCGTCTCGTAGACACGAGCTGAGAAATTGCAAACGTCGAGCAATTGCTCAGAGATGAAAAGTGCCAGCACTGAAAGCTGTTGCTAGCCAGCACCCTTCCTTGGAAGCGCTTTTGTAGGCCTAAGAACACTGGGGCTCTGGGCTTCTCTAGCCACCTAATCTTCTGCTCATCCTCTCGCGCACTCTAAAGAGAGCTCAGGTGAGAAATTGCAAATGTCGAGCAATTGCTCAGAGATGAAAAGTGCCAGCACTGAAAGCTGTTGCTAGCCAGCACCCTTCCTTGGAAGCGCTTTCACAGGCGCAGTAACACTGGGGCTTTGCGCTTCTCTAGCCACCAAACGTCACGGTCTTTCTCTTTCCGTCTCATAGACACGAGCTGAGAAATTGCAAACGTCGATCAATTGCTCAGAGATGAAAAGTGCCAGCACTGAAAGCTGTTGCTAGCCAGCCCCCTTCCTTGGAAGCGCTTTTGTAGGCCTAAGCACACTGGGGCTCTGGGCTTCTCTAGCCACCTAATCTTCTGCTCATCCTCTCGCGCACTCTAAAGAGAGCTCAGGGGAGAAATTGCAAACGTCGAGCAATTGCTCAGAGATGAAAAGTGCCAGCACTGAAAGCTGTTGCTAGCCAGCACCCTTCCTTGGAAGCGCTTTTGTAGGCCTAAGAACACTGGGGCTCTGGGCTTCTTTAGCCACCTCATCTTCTGCTCATCCTCTCGCGCACTCTGAAGAGAGCTCAGGGGAGAAATTGCAAACGTCGAGCAATTGCTCAGAGATGAAAAGTGCCAGCACTGAAAGCTGTTGCTAGCCAGCACCCTTCCTTGGAAGTGCTTTCACAGGCGCAGTAACACTGGGGCTTTGCGCTTCTCTAGCCACCAAACGTCACGGTCATTCTCTTTCCGTCTCGTAGACACGAGCTGAGAAATTGCAAACGTCGAGCAATTGCTCAGAGATGAAAAGTGCCAGCACTGAAAGCTGTTGCTAGCCAGCACCCTTCCTTGGAAGCGCTTTTGTAGGCCTAAGAAGACTGGGGCTCTGGGCTTCTCTAGCCACCTCATCTTCTGCTCATCCTCTCGCTCACTCTAAAGAGAGCTCAGGTGAGAAATTGCAAACGTCGAGCAATTGCTCAGAGATGAAAAGTGCCAGCACTGAAAGCTCTTGCTAGCCAGCACCCTTCCTTGGAAGCGCTTTTGTAGGCCTAAGAACACTGGGGCTCTGGGCTTCTTTAGCCACCTCATCTTCTGCTCATCCTCTCGCGCACTCTAAAGAGAGCTCAGGTGAGAAATTGCAAACGTCGAGCAATTGCTCAGAGATGAAAAGTGCCAGCACTGAAAGCTGTTGCTAGCCAGCACCCTTCCTTGGAAGCGCTTTTGTAGGCCTCAGAACACTGGGGCTCTGGGCTTCTCTAGCCACCTCATCTTCTGCTCATCCTCTCGCGCACTCTAAAGAGAGCTCAGGGGAGAAATTGCAAACGTTGAGCAATTACTCAGAGATGAACAGTGCCAGCACTGAAAGCTGTTGCTAGCCAGCACCCTTCCTTGGAAGCGCTTTTGTAGGCCTAAGAACACTGGGGTTCTGGGCTTCTCTAGCCACCTCATCTTCTGCTCATCCTCTCGTGCACTCTAAAGAGAGCTCAGGTGAGAAATTGCAAACGTCGAGCAATTGCTCAGAGAGGAAAAGTGCCAGCACTGAAAGCTGTTGCTAGCCAGCACCCTTCCTTGGAAGCGCTTTTGTAGGCCTAAGAACACTGGGGCTCTGGGCTTCTCTAGCCACCTCATCTTCTGCTCATCCTCTCGCGCACTCTAAAGAGAGCTCAGGTGAGAAATTGCAAACGTCCAGCAATTGCTCAGAGATGAAAAGTGCCAGCACTGAAAGCTGTTGCTAGCCAGCACCCTTCCTTGGAAGTGCTTTCACAGGCGCAGTAACACTGGGGCTTTGCGCTTCTCTAGCCACCAAACGTCACGGTCATTCTCTTTCCGTCTCGTAGACACGAGCTGAGAAATTGCAAACGTCGAGCAATTGCTCAGAGATGAAAAGTGCCAGCACTGAAAGCTGTTGCTAGCCAGCACCCTTCCTTGGAAGCGCTTTTGTAGGCCTAAGAAGACTGGGGCTCTGGGCTTCTCTAGCCACCTAATCTTCTGCTCATCCTCTCGCGCACTCTAAAGAGAGCTCAGGTGAGAAATTGCAAATGTCGAGCAATTGCTCAGAGATGAAAAGTGCCAGCACTGAAAGCTGTTGCTAGCCAGCACCCTTCCTTGGAAGCGCTTTTGTAGGCCTAAGAACACTGGGGCTCTGGGCTTCTCTAGCCACCTAATCTTCTGCTCATCCTCTCGCGCACTCTAAAGAGAGCTCAGGTGAGAAATTGCAAACGTCGAGCAATTGCTCAGAGATGAAAAGTGCCAGCACTGAAAGCTGTTGCTAGCCAGCACCCTTCCTTGGAAGCGCTTTCACAGGCGCTGTAACACTGGGGCTTTGCGCTTCTCTAGCCACCAAACGTCACGGTCACTATCTCTCCGTCTCGTAGACACGAGCTGAGAAATTGCAAACGTCGATCAATTGCTCAGAGATGAAAAGTGCCAGCACTGGAAGCTGTTGCTAGCCAGCACCCTTCCTTGGAAGCGCTTTTGTAGGCCTAAGAACACTGGGGCTCTGGGCTTCTCTAGCCACCTAATCTTCTGCTCATCCTCTCGCGCACTCTAAAGAGAGCTCAGGTGAGAAATTGCAAACGTCGAGCAATTGCTCAGAGAAGAAAAGTGCCAGCACTGAAAGCTGTTGCTAGCCAGCACCCTTCCTTGGAAGCGCTTTTGTAGGCCTAAGAACACTGGGGCTCTGGGCTTCTCTAGCCACCTCATCTTCTGCTCATCCTCTCGCGCACTCTAAAGAGAGCTCAGGTGAGAAATTGCAAACGTCGAGCAATTGCTCAGAGATGAAAAGTGCCAGCACTGAAAGCTGTTGCTAGCCAGCACCCTTCCTTGGAAGCGCTTTCACAGGCACAGTAACACTGGGGCTTTGCGCTTCTCTAGCCACCAAACGTCACGGTCATTCTCTTTCCGTCTCGTAGACACGAGCTGAGAAATTGCAAACGTCGAGCAATTGCTCAGAGATGAAAAGTGCCAGCACTGAAAGCTGTTGCTAGCCAGCACCCTTCCTTGGAAGCGCTTTTGTAGGCCTAAGAACACTGGGGCTCTGGGCTTCTCTAGCCACCTCATCTTCTGCTCATCCTCTCGTGCACTCTAAAGAGAGCTCAGGTGAGAAATTGCAAACGTCCAGCAATTGCTCAGAGATGAAAAGTGCCAGCACTGAAAGCTGTTGCTAGCCAGCACCCTTCCTTGGAAGCGCTTTTGTAGGCCTAAGAACACTGGGGCTCTGGGCTTCTCTAGCCACCTCATCTTCTGCTCATCCTCTCGCTCACTCTAAAGAGAGCTCAGGTGAGAAATTGCAAACGTCGAGCAATTGCTCAGAGATGAAAAGTGCCAGCACTGAAAGCTCTTGCTAGCCAGCACCCTTCCTTGGAAGCGCTTTTGTAGGCCTAAGAAGACTGGGGCTCTGGGCTTCTTTAGCCACCTCATCTTCTGCTCATCCTCTCGCGCACTCTAAAGAGAGCTCAGGTGAGAAATTGCAAACGTCGAGCAATTGCTCAGAGATGAAAAGTGCCAGCACTGAAAGCTGTTGCTAGCCAGCACCCTTCCTTGGAAGCGCTTTTGTAGGCCTCAGAACACTGGGGCTCTGGGCTTCTCTAGCCACCTCATCTTCTGCTCATCCTCTCGCGCACTCTAAAGAGAGCTCAGGGGAGAAATTGCAAACGTTGAGCAATTACTCAGAGATGAACAGTGCCAGCACTGAAAGCTGTTGCTAGCCAGCACCCTTCCTTGGAAGCGCTTTGTAGCCCTTAGAACACTGGGGCTCTGGGCTTCTCTAGCCACCTCATCTTCTGCTCATCCTCTCGCGCACTCTAAAGAGAGCTCAGGTGAGAAATTGCAAACGTCGAGCAATTGCTCAGAGACGAAAAGTGCCAGCACTGAAAGCTGTTGCTAGCCAGCACCCTTCCTTGGAAGCGCTTTTGTAGCCCTTAGAACACTGGGGCTTTGCGCTTCTCTAGCCACCAAACGTCACGGTCCTTCTCTTTCCGTCTCCTAGACACGAGCTGAGAAATTGCAAACGTCGAGCAATTGCTCCGAGATGAAAAGTGCCAGCACTGAAAGCTGTTGCTAGCCAGCACCCTTCCTTGGAAGCGCTTTTGTAGGCCTAAGAAGACTGGGGCTCTGGGCTTCTCTAGCCACCTCATCTTCTGCTCATCCTCTCGCGCACTCTAAAGAGAGCTCAGGTGAGAAATTGCAAACGTCCAGCAATTGCTCAGAGATGAAAAGTGCCAGCACTGAAAGCTGTTGCTAGCCAGCACCCTTCCTTGGAAGCGCTTTCACAGGCACAGTAACACTGGGGCTTTGCGCTTCTCTAGCCACCAAACGTCACGGTCATTCTCTTTCCGTCTCGTAGACACGAGCTGAGAAATTGCAAACGTCGAGCAATTGCTCAGAGATGAAAAGTGCCAGCACTGAAAGCTGTTGCTAGCCAGCACCCTTCCTTGGAAGCGCTTTTGTAGGCCTAAGAACACTGGGGCTCTGGGCTTCTCTAGCCACCTCATCTTCTGCTCATCCTCTCGCTCACTCTAAAGAGAGCTCAGGTGAGAAATTGCAAACGTCGAGCAATTGCTCAGAGATGAAAAGTGCCAGCACTGAAAGCTCTTGCTAGCCAGCACCCTTCCTTGGAAGCGCTTTTGTAGGCCTAAGAACACTGGGGCTCTGGGCTTCTTTAGCCACCTCATCTTCTGCTCATCCTCTCGCGCACTCTAAAGAGAGCTCAGGTGAGAAATTGCAAACGTCGAGCAATTGCTCAGAGATGAAAAGTGCCAGCACTGAAAGCTGTTGCTAGCCAGCACCCTTCCTTGGAAGCGCTTTTGTAGGCCTCAGAACACTGGGGCTCTGGGCTTCTCTAGCCACCTCATCTTCTGCTCATCCTCTCGCGCACTCTGAAGAGAGCTCAGGGGAGAAATTGCAAACGTTGAGCAATTGCTCAGAGATGAACAGTGCCAGCACTGAAAGCTGTTGCTAGCCAGCACCCTTCCTTGGAAGCGCTTTGTAGCCCTTAGAACACTGGGGCTCTGGGCTTCTCTAGCCACCTAATCTTCTGCTCATCCTCTCGCGCACTCTAAAGAGAGCTCAGGTGAGAAATTGCAAACGTCGAGCAATTGCTCAGAGACGAAAAGTGCCAGCACTGAAAGCTGTTGCTAGCCAGCACCCTTCCTTGGAAGCGCTTTTGTAGCCCTTAGAACACTGGGGCTTTGCGCTTCTCTAGCCACCAAACGTCACGGTCCTTCTCTTTCCGTCTCCTAGACACGAGCTGAGAAATTGCAAACGTCGAGCAATTGCTCAGAGATGAAAAGTGCCAGCACTGAAAGCTGTTGCTAGCCAGCACCCTTCCTTGGAAGCGCTTTTGTAGGCCTAAGAACACTGGGGCTCTGGGCTTCTCTAGCCACCTCATCTTCTGCTCATCCTCTCGCGCACTCTAAAGAGAGCTCAGGTGAGAAATTGCAAACGTCCAGCAATTGCTCAGAGATGAAAAGTGCCAGCACTGAAAGCTGTTGCTAGCCAGCACCCTTCCTTGGAAGCGCTTTCACAGGCGCAGCAACACTGGGGCTTTGCGCTTCTCTACCCACCAAACGTCACGGTCCTTCTCTTTCCGTCTCCTAGAAACGAGCTGAGAAATTGCAAACGTCGAGCAATTGCTCAGAGAGGAAAAGTGCCAGCACTGAAAGCTGTTGCTAGCCAGCACCCTTCCTTGGAAGCGCTTTTGTAGGCCTAAGAACACTGGGGCTCTGGGCTTCTCTAGCCACCTCATCTTCTGCTCATCCTCTCGCGCACTCTAAAGAGAGCTCAGGGGAGAAATTGCAAACGTCGAGCAATTGCTCAGAGATGAAAAGTGCCAGCACTGAAAGCTGTTGCTAGCCAGCACCCTTCCTTGGAAGCGCTTTCACAGGCGCAGCAACACTGGGGCTTTGCGCTTCTCTACCCACCAAACGTCACGGTCATTCTCTTTCCGTCTCGTAGACACGAGCTGAGAAATTGCAAACGTCGAGCAATTGCTCAGAGAGGAAAAGTGCCAGCACTGAAAGCTGTTGCTAGCCAGCACCCTTCCTTGGAAGCGCTTTTGTAGGCCTAAGCACACTGGGGCTCTGGGCTTCTCTAGCCACCTCATCTTCTGCTCATCCTCTCGCGCACTCTAAAGAGAGCTCAGGTGAGAAATTGCAAAAGTCCAGCAATTGCTCAGAGATGAAAAGTGCCAGCACTGAAAGCTGTTGCTAGCCAGCACCCTTCCTTGGAAGCGCTTTCACAGGCGCAGCAACACTGGGGCTTTGCGCTTCTCTAGCCACCAAACGTCACGGTCCTTCTCTTTCCGTCTCGTAGACACGAGCTGAGAAATTGCAAACGTCGAGCAATTGCTCAGAGATGAAAAGTGCCAGCACTGAAAGCTGTTGCTAGCCAGCACCCTTCCTTGGAAGCGCTTTTGTAGGCCTAAGAAGACTGGGGCTCTGGGCTTCTCTAGCCACCTCATCTTCTGCTCATCCTCTCGCGCACTCTAAAGAGAGCTCAGGTGAGAAAGTGCAAATGTCGAGCAATTGCTCAGAGATGAAAAGTGCCAGCACTGAAAGCTGTTGCTAGCCAGCACCCTTCCTTGGAAGCGCTTTTGTAGGCCTAAGAACACTGGGGCTCTGGGCTTCTCTAGCCACCTCATCTTCTGCTCATCCTCTCGCGCAGTCTAAAGAGAGCTCAGGTGAGAAATTGCAAACGTTGAGCAATTGCTCAGAGATGAACAGTGCAAGCACTGAAAGCTGTTGCTAGCCAGCACCCTTCCTTGGAAGCGCTTTGTAGGCCTAAGAACACTGGGGCTCTGGGCTTCTCTAGCCACCTCATCTTCTGCTCATCCTCTCGCGCACTCTAAAGAGAGCTCAGGTGAGAAATTGCAAACGTCGAGCAATTGCTCAGAGATGAAAAGTGCCAGCACTGAAAGCTGTTGCTAGCCAGCACCCTTCCTTGGAAGCGCTTTTGTAGCCCTTAGAACACTGGGGCTTTGCGCTTCTCTAGCCACCAAACGTCACAGTCCTTCTCTTTCCGTCTCCTAGACACGAGCTGAGAAATTGCAAACGTCGAGCAATTGCTCAGAGATGAAAAGTGCCAGCACTGAAAGCTGTTGCTAGCCAGCACCCTTCCTTGGAAGCGCTTTTGTAGGCCTAAGAACACTGGGGCTCTGGGCTTCTCTAGCCACCTCATCTTCTGCTCATCCTCTCGCGCACTCTAAAGAGAGCTCAGGGGAGAAATTGCAAACGTCGAGCAATTGCTCAGAGATGAAAAGTGCGAGCACTGAAAGCTCTTGCTAGCCAGCACCCTTCCTTGGAAGCGTTTCCACAGGCGCAGGAACACTGGGGCTTTGCGCTTCTCTAGCCACCAAACGTCACGGTCCTTCTCTTTCCGTCTCGTAGACACGAGCTGAGAAATTGCAAACGTCGAGCAATTGCTCAGAGATGAAAAGTGCCAGCACTGAAAGCTGTTGCTAGCCAGCACCCTTCCTTGGAAGCGCTTTTGTAGGCCTAAGAACACTGGGGCTCTGGGCTTCTCTAGCCACCTAATCTTCTGCTCATCCTCTCGCGCACTCTAAAGAGAGCTCAGGGGAGAAATTGCAAACGTCGAGCAATTGCTCAGAGATGAAAAGTGCCAGCACTGAAAGCTGTTGCTAGCCAGCACCCTTCCTTGGAAGCGCTTTTGTAGGCCTAAGAACACTGGGGCTCTGGGCTTCTTTAGCCACCTCATCTTCTGCTCATCCTCTCGCGCACTCTAAAGAGAGCTCAGGGGAGAAATTGCAAACGTCGAGCAATTGCTCAGAGATGAAAAGTGCCAGCACTGAAAGCTGTTGCTAGCCAGCACCCTTCCTTGGAAGTGCTTTCACAGGCGCAGTAACACTGGGGCTTTGCGCTTCTCTAGCCACCAAACGTCACGGTCCTTCTCTTTCCGTCTCGTAGACACGAGCTGAGAAATTGCAAACGTCGAGCAATTGCTCAGAGATGAAAAGTGCCAGCACTGAAAGCTGTTGCTAGCCAGCACCCTTCCTTGGAAGCGCTTTTGTAGGCCTAAGAACACTGGGGCTCTGGGCTTCTCTAGCCACCTCATCTTCTGCTCATCCTCTCGCTCACTCTAAAGAGAGCTCAGGTGAGAAATTGCAAACGTCGAGCAATTGCTCAGAGATGAAAAGTGCCAGCACTGAAAGCTGTTGCTAGCCAGCACCCTTCCTTGGAAGCACTTTTGTAGGCCTAAGAACACTGGGGCTCTGGGCTTCTTTAGCCACCTCATCTTCTGCTCATCCTCTCGCGCACTCTAAAGAGAGCTCAGGTGAGAAATTGCAAACGTCGAGCAATTGCTCAGAGATGAAAAGTGCCAGCACTGAAAGCTGTTGCTAGCCAGCACCCTTCCTTGGAAGCGCTTTTGTAGGCCTCAGAACACTGGGGCTCTGGGCTTCTCTAGCCACCTCATCTTCTGCTCATCCTCTCGCGCACTCTAAAGAGAGCTCAGGTGAGAAAGTGCAAATGTCGAGCAATTGCTCAGAGATGAAAAGTGCCAGCACTGAAAGCTGTTGCTAGCCAGCACCCTTCCTTGGAAGCGCTTTTGTAGCCCTTAGAACACTGGGGCTTTGCGCTTCTCTAGCCACCAAACGTCACGGTCCTTCTCTTTCCGTCTCGTAGACACGAGCTGAGAAATTGGAAACGTCGAGCAATTGCTCAGAGATGAAAAGTGCCAGCACTGAAAGCTCTTGCTAGCCAGCACCCTTCCTTGGAAGCGCTTTCACAAGCGCAGTAACACTGGGGCTTTGCGCTTCTGTAGCCACCAAACGTCACGGTCACTATCTCTCCGTCTCGTAGACACGAGCTGAGAAATTGCAAACGTCGAGCAATTGCTCAGAGATGAAAAGTGCCAGCACTGAAAGCTGTTGCTAGCCAGCACCCTTCCTTGGAAGCGCTTTTGTAGCCCTTAGAACACTGGGGCTTTGCGCTTCTCTAGCCACCAAACGTCACAGTCCTTCTCTTTCCGTCTCCTAGACACGAGCTGAGAAATTGCAAACGTCGAGCAATTGCTCAGAGATGAAAAGTGCCAGCACTGAAAGCTGTTGCTAGCCAGCACCCTTCCTTGGAAGCGCTTTTGTAGGCCTAAGAACACTGGGGCTCTGGGCTTCTCTAGCCACCTCATCTTCTGCTCATCCTCTCGCGCACTCTAAATGGAGCTCAGGGGAGAAATTGCAAACGTCGAGCAATTGCTCAGAGATGAAAAGTGCGAGCACTGAAAGCTGTTGCTAGCCAGCACCCTTCCTTGGAAGCGTTTCCACAGGCGCAGGAACACTGGGGCTTTGCGCTTCTCTAGCCACCAAACGTCACGGTCCTTCTCTTTCCGTCTCGTAGACACGAGCTGAGAAATTGCAAACGTCGAGCAATTGCTCAGAGATGAAAAGTGCCAGCACTGAAAGCTGTTGCTAGCCAGCACCCTTCCTTGGAAGCGCTTTTGTAGGCCTAAGAACACTGGGGCTCTGGGCTTCTCTAGCCACCTAATCTTCTGCTCATCCTCTCGCGCACTCTAAAGAGAGCTCAGGGGAGAAATTGCAAACGTCGAGCAATTGCTCAGAGATGAAAAGTGCCAGCACTGAAAGCTGTTGCTAGCCAGCACCCTTCCTTGGAAGCGCTTTTGTAGGCCTAAGAACACTGGGGCTCTGGGCTTCTTTAGCCACCTCATCTTCTGCTCATCCTCTCGCGCACTCTAAAGAGAGCTCAGGTGAGAAATTGCAAACGTCGAGCAATTGCTCAGAGATGAAAAGTGCCAGCACTGAAAGCTGTTGCTAGCCAGCACCCTTCCTTGGAAGTGCTTTCACAGGCGCAGTAACACTGGGGCTTTGCGCTTCTCTAGCCACCAAACGTCACGGTCATTCTCTTTCCGTCTCGTAGACACGAGCTGAGAAATTGCAAACGTCGAGCAATTGCTCAGAGATGAAAAGTGCCAGCACTGAAAGCTGTTGCTAGCCAGCACCCTTCCTTGGAAGCGCTTTTGTAGGCCTAAGAACACTGGGGCTCTGGGCTTCTCTAGCCACCTCATCTTCTGCTCATCCTCTCGCTCACTCTAAAGAGAGCTCAGGTGAGAAATTGCAAACGTCGAGCAATTGCTCAGAGATGAAAAGTGCCAGCACTGAAAGCTGTTGCTAGCCAGCACCCTTCCTTGGAAGCACTTTTGTAGGCCTAAGAACACTGGGGCTCTGGGCTTCTTTAGCCACCTCATCTTCTGCTCATCCTCTCGCGCACTCTAAAGAGAGCTCAGGTGAGAAATTGCAAACGTCGAGCAATTGCTCAGAGATGAAAAGTGCCAGCACTGAAAGCTGTTGCTAGCCAGCACCCTTCCTTGGAAGCGCTTTTGTAGGCCTCAGAACACTGGGGCTCTGGGCTTCTCTAGCCACCTCATCTTCTGCTCATCCTCTCGCGCACTCTAAAGAGAGCTCAGGTGAGAAAGTGCAAATGTCGAGCAATTGCTCAGAGATGAAAAGTGCCAGCACTGAAAGCTGTTGCTAGCCAGCACCCTTCCTTGGAAGCGCTTTTGTAGCCCTTAGAACACTGGGGCTTTGCGCTTCTCTAGCCACCAAACGTCACGGTCCTTCTCTTTCCGTCTCGTAGACACGAGCTGAGAAATTGGAAACGTCGAGCAATTGCTCAGAGATGAAAAGTGCCAGCACTGAAAGCTCTTGCTAGCCAGCACCCTTCCTTGGAAGCGCTTTCACAAGCGCAGTAACACTGGGGCTTTGCGCTTCTGTAGCCACCAAACGTCACGGTCACTATCTCTCCGTCTCGTAGACACGAGCTGAGAAATTGCAAACGTCGAGCAATTGCTCAGAGATGAAAAGTGCCAGCACTGAAAGCTGTTGCTAGCCAGCACCCTTCCTTGGAAGCGCTTTTGTAGGCCTAAGAACACTGGGGCTCTGGGCTTCTTTAGCCACCTCATCTTCTGCTCATCCTCTCGCGCACTCTAAATGGAGCTCAGGTGAGAAATTGCAAACGTCGAGCAATTGCTCAGAGATGAAAAGTGCCAGCACTGAAAGCTGTTGCTAGCCAGCACCCTTCCTTGGAAGCGCTTTTGTAGGCCTAAGAACAGTGGGGCTCTGGGCTTCTCTAGCCACCTAATCTTCTGCTCATCCTCTCGCGTACTCTAAAGAGAGCTCAGGTGAGAAATTGCAAACGTCGAGCAATTGCTCAGAGATGAAAAGTGCCAGCACTGAAAGCTGTTGCTAGCCAGCACCCTTCCTTGGAAGCGCTTTCACAGGCGCAGTCACACTGGGGCTTTGCGCTTCTCTACCCACCAAACGTCACTGTCATTCTCTTTCCGTCTCGTAGACACGAGCTGAGAAATTGCAAACGTCGAGCAATTGCTCAGAGATGAAAAGTGCCAGCACTGAAAGCTGTTGCTAGCCAGCACCCTTCCTTAGAAGCGCTTTTGTAGGCCTAAGAACACTGGGGCTCTGGGCTTCTCTAGCCACCTAATGTTCTGCTCATCCTCTCGCGCACTCTGAAGAGAGCTCAGGTGAGAAATTGCAAACGTCGAGCAATTGCTCAGAGATGAACAGTGCCAGCACTGAAAGCTGTTGCTAGCCAGCACCCTTCCTTGGAAGCGCTTTGTAGCCCTTAGAACACTGGGGCTCTGGGCTTCTCTAGCCACCTCATCTTCTGCTCATCCTCTCGCGCACTCTAAAGAGAGCTCAGGTGAGAAATTGCAAACGTCCAGCAATTGCTCAGAGATGAAAAGTGCCAGCACTGAAAGCTGTTGCTAGCCAGCACCCTTCCTTGGAAGCGCTTTTGTAGCCCTTAGAACACTGGGGCTTTGCGCTTCTCTAGCCACCAAACGTCACGGTCATTCTCTTTCCGTCTCGTAGACACGAGCTGAGAAATTGCAAACGTCGAGCAATTGCTCAGAGATGAAAAGTGCCAGCACTGAAAGCTGTTGCTAGCCAGCACCCTTCCTTGGAAGCGCTTTTGTAGGCCTAAGAACACTGGGGCTCTGGGCTTCTCTAGCCACCTCATCTTCTGCTCATCCTCTCGCGCACTCTAAAGAGAGCTCAGGTGAGAAATTGCAAACGTCGAGCAATTGCTCAGAGATGAAAAGTGCCAGCACTGAAAGCTGTTGCTAGCCAGCACCCTTCCTTGGAAGCGCTTTTGTAGGCCTAAGAACACTGGGGCTCTGGGCTTCTCTAGCCACCTCATCTTCTGCTCATCCTCTCGCGCACTCTAAAGAGAGCTCAGGTGAGAAATTGCAAACGTCGAGCAATTGCTCAGAGATGAAAAGTGCCAGCACTGAAAGCTGTTGCTAGCCAGCACCCTTCCTTGGAAGCGCTTTCACAGGCGCAGTAACACTGGGGCTTTGCGCTTCTGTAGCCACCAAACGTCACGGTCACTATCTCTCCGTCTCGTAGACACGAGCTGAGAAATTGCAAACGTCGAGCAATTGCTCAGAGATGAAAAGTGCCAGCACTGAAAGCTGTTGCTAGCCAGCACCCTTCCTTGGAAGCGCTTTTGTAGCCCTTGGAACACTGGGGCTTTGCGCTTCTCTAGCCACCAAACGTCACAGTCCTTCTCTTTCCGTCTCGTAGACACGAGCTGAGAAATTGCAAACGTCGAGCAATTGCTCAGAGATGAAAAGTGCCAGCACTGAAAGCTCTTGCTAGCCAGCACCCTTCCTTGGAAGCGCTTTCACAGGCGCAGCAACACTGGGGCTTTGCGCTTCTCTACCCACCAAACGTCACGGTCCTTCTCTTTCCGTCTCTTAGACACGAGCTGAGAAATTGCAAACGTCGAGCAATTGCTCAGAGATGAAAAGTGCCAGCACTGAAAGCTGTTGCTAGCCAGCACCCTTCCTTGGAAGCGCTTTTGTAGGCCTAAGAACACTGGGGCTCTGGGCTTCTCTAGCCACCTAATCTTCTGCTCATCCTCTCGCGCACTCTAAAGAGAGCTCAGGTGAGAAATTGCAAACGTCGAGCAATTGCTCAGAGATGAAAAGTGCCAGCACTGAAAGCTGTTGCTAGCCAGCACCCTTCCTTGGAAGCGCTTTCACAGGCGCAGTAACACTGGGGATTTGCGCTTCTCTAGCCACCAAACGTCACGGTCACTATCTCTCCGTCTCGTAGACACGAGCTGAGAAATTGCAAACGTCGAGCAATTGCTCAGAGATGAAAAGTGCCAGCACTGGAAGCTGTTGCTAGCCAGCCCCCTTCCTTGGAAGCGCTTTTGTAGGCCTAAGAACACTGGGGCTCTGGGCTTCTTTAGCCACCTCATCTTCTGCTCATCCTCTCGCGCACTCTAAATGGAGCTCAGGGGAGAAATTGCAAACGTCGAGCAATTGCTCAGAGATGAAAAGTGCCAGCACTGAAAGCTGTTGCTAGCCAGCACCCTTCCTTGGAAGCGCTTTTGTAGGCCTAAGAACACTGGGGCTCTGGGCTTCTCTAGCCACCTCATCTTCTGCTCATCCTCTCGCGCATTCTAAAGAGAGCTCAGGGGAGAAATTGCAAACGTCGAGCAATTGCTCAGAGATGAAAAGTGCCAGCACTGAAAGCTGTTGCTAGCCAGCACCCTTCCTTGGAAGCGCTTTCACAGGCGCAGCAACACTGGGGCTTTGCGCTTCTCTACCCACCAAACGTCACGGTCCTTCTCTTTCCGTCTCGTAGACACGAGCTGAGAAATTGCAAACGTCGAGCAATTGCTCAGAGATGAAAAGTGCCAGCACTGAAAGCTGTTGCTAGCCAGCACCCTTCCTTGGAAGCGCTTTTGTAGGCCTAAGAACACTGGGGCTCTGGGCTTCTCTAGCCACCTCATCTTCTGCTCATCCTCTCGCGCACTCTAAAGAGAGCTCAGGTGAGAAATTGCAAACGTCGAGCAATTGCTCAGAGATGAAAAGTGCCAGCACTGAAAGCTGTTGCTAGCCAGCACCCTTCCTTGGAAGCGCTTTTGTAGCCCTTAGAACACTGGGGCTTTGCGCTTCTCTAGCCACCAAACGTCACGGTCCTTCTCTTTCCGTCTCCTAGACACGAGCTGAGAAATTGCAAACGTCGAGCAATTGCTCAGAGATGAAAAGTGCCAGCACTGAAAGCTGTTGCTAGCCAGCACCCTTCCTTGGAAGCGCTTTTGTAGGCCTAAGAACACTGGGGCTCTGGGCTTCTCTAGCCACCTCATCTTCTGCTCATCCTCTCGCGCACTCTAAAGAGAGCTCAGGTGAGAAATTGCAAAAGTCCAGCAATTGCTCAGAGATGAAAAGTGCCAGCACTGAAAGCTGTTGCTAGCCAGCACCCTTCCTTGGAAGCGCTTTTGTAGGCCTAAGAACACTGGGGCTCTGGGCTTCTCTAGCCACCTCATCTTCTGCTCATCCTCTCGCGCACTCTAAAGAGAGCTCAGGTGAGAAATTGCAAACGTCGAGCAATTGCTCAGAGATGAAAAGTGCCAGCACTGAAAGCTGTTGCTAGCCAGCACCCTTCCTTTCGAAGCGCTTTTGTAGGCCTAAGAAGACTGGGGCTCTGGGCTTCTCTAGCCACCTCATCTTCTGCTCATCCTCTCGCGCACTCTAAAGAGAGCTCAGGTGAGAAATTGCAAACGTCGAGCAATTGCTCAGAGATGAAAAGTGCCAGCACTGAAAGCTGTTGCTAGCCAGCACCCTTCCTTGGAAGCGCTTTTGTAGGCCTAAGAACACTGGGGCTCTGGGCTTCTCTAGCCACCTCATCTTCTGCTCATCCTCTCGCGCACTCTAAAGAGAGCTCAGGTGAGAAATTGCAAACGTCGAGCAATTGCTCTGAGATGAAAAGTGCCAGCACTGAAAGCTGTTGCTAGCCAGCACCCTTCCTTGGAAGTGCTTTTGTAGGCCTAAGAACACTGGGGCTCTGGGCTTCTCGAGCCACCTAATCTTCTGCTCATCCTCTCGCGCACTCTGAAGAGAGCTCAGGGGAGAAATTGCAAACGTCGAGCAATTGCTCAGAGATGAAAAGTGCCAGCACTGAAAGCTGTTGCTAGCCAGCACCCTTCCTTGGAAGCGCTTTCACAAGCGCAGTAACACTGGGGCTTTGCGCTTCTCTACCCACCAAACGTCACGGTCCTTCTCTTTCTGTCTCGTAGACACGAGCTGAGAAATTGCAAACGTCGAGCAATTGCTCAGAGATGAAAAGTGCCAGCACTGAAAGCTGTTGCTAGCCAGCACCCTTCCTTGGAAGCGCTTTTGTAGGCCTAAGGAGACTGGGGCTCTGGGCTTCTCTAGCCACCTCATCTTCTGCTCATCCTCTCGCGCACTCTAAAGAGAGCTCAGGTGAGAAATTGCAAACGTCGAGCAATTGCTCAGAGATGAAAAGTGCCAGCACTGAAAGCTGTTGCTAGCCAGCCCCCTTCCTTGGAAGCGCTTTTGTAGGCCTAAGAACACTGGGGCTCTGGGCTTCTCTAGCCACCTCATCTTCTGCTCATCCTCTCGCGCACTCTAAAGAGAGCTCAGGTGAGAAATTGCAAACGTCCAGCAATTGCTCAGAGAGGAAAAGTGCCAGCACTGAAAGCTGTTGCTAGCCAGCACCCTTCCTTGGAAGCGCTTTTGTAGGCCTAAGAACACTGGGGCTCTGGGCTTCTCTAGCCACCTCATCTTCTGCTCATCCTCTCGCGCACTCTAAAGAGAGCTCAGGTGAGAAATTGCAAACGTCGAGCAATTGCTCAGAGATGAAAAGTGCCAGCACTGAAAGCTGTTGCTAGCCAGCACCCTTCCTTGGAAGCGCTTTCACAGGCGCAGTAACACTGGAGCTTTGCGCTTCCCTAGCCACCAAACGTCACGGTCACTATCTCTCCGTATCGTAGACACGAGCTGAGAAATTGCAAACGTCGAGCAATTGCTCAGAGATGAAAAGTGCCAGCACTGAAAGCTCTTGCTAGCCAGCACCCTTCCTTGGAAGCGCTTTTGTAGGCCTAAGCACACTGGGGCTCTGGGCTTCTTTAGCCACCTCATCTTCTGCTCATCCTCTCGCGCACTCTAAAGAGATCTCAGGTGAGAAATTGCAAACGTCGAGCAATTGCTCAGAGATGAAAAGTGCCAGCACTGAAAGCTCTTGCTAGCCAGCACCCTTCCTTGGAAGCGCTTTTGTAGGCCTAAGAACACTGGGGCTCTGGGCTTCTCGAGCCACCTAATCTTCTGCTCATCCTTTCGCGCACTCTAAAGAGAGCTCAGGTGAGAAATTGCAAACGTCGAGCAATTGCTCAGAGAAGAAAAGTGCCAGCACTGAAAGCTGTTGCTAGCCAGCACCCTTCCTTGGAAGCGCTTTCACAGGCGCAGCAACACTGGGGCTTTGCGCTTCTCTAGCCACCAAACGTCACGGTCACTATCTCTCCGTCTCGTAGACACGAGCTGAGAAATTGCAAACGTCGAGCAATTGCTCAGAGATGAAAAGTGCCAGCACTGAAAGCTCTTGCTAGCCAGCACCCTTCCTTGGAAGCGCTTTTGTAGGCCTAAGAACACTGGGGCTCTGGGCTTCTCTAGCCACCTCATCTTCTGCTCATCCTCTCGCGCACTCTAAAGAGAGCTCAGGTGAGAAATTGCAAACGTCGAGCAATTGCTCAGAGATGAAAAGTGCCAGCACTGAAAGCTGTTGCTAGCCAGCACCCTTCCTTGGAAGCGTTTTCACAGGCGCAGTAACACTGGGGCTTTGCGCTTCTCTAGCCACCAAACGTCACGGTCCTTCTCTTTCCGTCTCGTAGATACGAGCTGAGAAATTGCAAACGTCGAGCAATTGCTCAGAGATGAAAAGTGCCAGCACTGAAAGCTGTTGCTAGCCAGCACCCTTCCTTGGAAGCGCTTTTGTAGGCCTAAGAACACTGGGGCTCTGGGCTTCTTTAGCCACCTAATCTTCTGCTCATCCTCTCGCGCACTCTAAAGAGAGCTCAGGTGAGAAATTGCAAACGTCCAGCAATTGCTCAGAGATGAAAAGTGCCAGCACTGAAAGCTGTTGCTAGCCAGCACCCTTCCTTGGAAGTGCTTTCACAGGCGCAGTAACACTGGGGCTTTGCGCTTCTCTACCCACCAAACGTCACTGTCATTCTCTTTCCGTCTCGTAGACACGAGCTGAGAAATTGCAAACGTCGAGCAATTGCTCAGAGATGAAAAGTGCCAGCACTGAAAGCTCTTGCTAGCCAGCACCCTTCCTTGGAAGCGCTTTCACAGGCCTAAGAACACTGGGGCTCTGGGCTTCTCTAGCCACCTCATCTTCTGCTCATCCTCTCGCGCACTCAGAAGAGAGCTCAGGTGAGAAATTGCAAACGTCGAGCAATTGCTCAGAGATGAAAAGTGCCAGCACTGAAAGCTGTTGCTAGCCAGCACCCTTCCTTGGAAGCGCTGTTGTAGGCCTAAGAACACTGGGGCTCTGGGCTTCTTTAGCCACCTCATCTTCTGCTTATCCTCCCGCGCACTCTAAAGAGAGCTCAGGTGAGAAATTGCAAACGTCGAGCAATTGCTCAGAGAGGAAAAGTGCCAGCACTGAAAGCTGTTGCTAGCCAGCACCCTTCCTTGGAAGCGCTTTTGTAGGCCTCAGAACACTGGGGCTCTGGGCTTCTCTAGCCACCTCATCTTCTGCTCATCCTCTCGCGCACTCTAAAGAGAGCTCAGGTGAGAAATTGCAAAGGTCGAGCAATTGCTCAGAGATGAAAAGTGCCAGCACTGAAAGCTGTTGCTAGCCAGCACCCTTCCTTGGAAGCGCTTTTGTAGCCCTTAGAACACTGGGGCTTTGCGCTTCTCTAGCCACCAAACGTCACGGTCCTTCTCTTTCCATCTCGTAGACACGAGCTGAGAAATTGCAAACGTCGAGCAATTGCTCAGAGATGAAAAGTGCCAGCACTGAAAGCTCTTGCTAGCCAGCACCCTTCCTTGGAAGTGCTTTCACAAGCGCAGTAACACTGGGGCTTTGCGCTTCTCTACCCACCAAACGTCACGGTCCTTCTCTTTCCGTCTCGTAGACACGAGCTGAGAAATTGCAAACGTCGAGCAATTGCTCAGAGATGAAAAGTGCCAGCACTGAAAGCTGTTGCTAGCCAGCACCCTTCCTTGGAAGCGCTTTTGTAGGCCTAAGAACACTGGGGCTCTGGGCTTCTCTAGCCACCTCATCTTCTGCTCATCCTCTCGCGCACTCTAAAGAGAGCTCAGGTGAGAAATTGCAAACGTCGAGCAATTGCTCAGAGATGAAAAGTGCCAGCACTGAAAGCTGTTGCTAGCCAGCACCCTTCCTTGGAAGCGCTTTTGTAGGCCTAAGAACACTGGGGCTCTGGGCTTCTCTAGCCACCTCATCTTCTGCTCATCCTCTCGCGCACTCTAAAGAGAGCTCAGGTGAGAAATTGCAAACGTCGAGCAATTGCTCAGAGATGAAAAGTGCCAGCACTGAAAGCTGTTGCTAGCCAGCACCCTTCCTTGGAAGCGCTTTCACAGGCGCAGCAACACTGGGGCTTTGCGCTTCTCTAGCCACCAAACGTCACGGTCATTCTCTTTCCATCTCCTAGACACGAGCTGAGAAATTGCAAACGTCGAGCAATTGCTCAGAGATGAAAAGTGCCAGCACTGAAAGCTGTTGCTAGCCAGCACCCTTCCTTGGAAGCGCTTTTGTAGGCCTAAGAACACTGGGGCTCTGGGCTTCTCTAGCCACCTAATCTTCTGCTCATCCTCTCGCGCACTCTAAAGAGAGCTCAGGTGAGAAATTGCAAACGTCCAGCAATTGCTCAGAGATGAAAAGTGCCAACACTGAAAGCTGTTGCTAGCCAGCACCCTTCCTTGGAAGTGCTTTCACAGGCGCAGTAACACTGGGGCTTTGCGCTTCTCTACCCACCAAACGTCACTGTCATTCTCTTTCCGTCTCGTAGACACGAGCTGAGAAATTGCAAACGTCGAGCAATTGCTCAGAGATGAAAAGTGCCAGCACTGAAAGCTGTTGCTAGCCAGCACCCTTCCTTGGAAGCGCTTTCACAGGCCTAAGAACACTGGGGCTCTGGGCTTCTCTAGCCACCTCATCTTCTGCTCATCCTCTCGCGCACTCTGAAGAGAGCTCAGGTGAGAAATTGCAAACGTCGAGCAATTGCTCAGAGATGAAAAGTGCCAGCACTGAAAGCTGTTGCTAGCCAGCACCCTTCCTTGGAAGCGCTGTTGTAGGCCTAAGAACACTGGGGCTCTGGGCTTCTTTAGCCACCTCATCTTCTGCTCATCCTCTCGCGCACTCTAAAGAGAGCTCAGGTGAGAAATTGCAAACGTCGAGCAATTGCTCAGAGAGGAAAAGTGCCAGCACTGAAAGCTGTTGCTAGCCAGCACCCTTCCTTGGAAGCGCTTTTGTAGGCCTCAGAACACTGGGGCTCTGGGCTTCTCTAGCCACCTCATCTTCTGCTCATCCTCTCGCGCACTCTAAAGAGAGCTCAGGTGAGAAATTGCAAACGTCGAGCAATTGCTCAGAGATGAAAAGTGCCAGCACTGAAAGCTGTTGCTAGCCAGCACCCTTCCTTGGAAGCGCTTTTGTAGCCCTTAGAACACTGGGGCTTTGCGCTTCTCTAGCCACCAAACGTCACGGTCCTTCTCTTTCCGTCTCCTAGACACGAGCTGAGAAATTGCAAACGTCGAGCAATTGCTCAGAGATGAAAAGTGCCAGCACTGAAAGCTGTTGCTAGCCAGCACCCTTCCTTGGAAGTGCTTTCACAAGCGCAGTAACACTGGGGCTTTGCGCTTCTCTACCCACCAAACGTCACGGTCCTTCTCTTTCCGTCTCCTAGACACGAGCTGAGAAATTGCAAACGTCGAGCAATTGCTCAGAGATGAAAAGTGCCAGCACTGAAAGCTGTTGCTAGCCAGCACCCTTCCTTGGAAGCGCTTTTGTAGGCCTAAGAACACTGGGGCTCTGGGCTTCTCTAGCCACCTAATCTTCTGCTCATCCTTTCGTGCACTCTAAAGAGAGCTCAGGTGAGAAATTGCAAACGTTGAGCAATTGCTCAGAGATGAAAAGTGCCAGCACTGAAAGCTGTTGCTAGCCAGCACCCTTCCTTGGAAGCGCTTTTGTAGGCCTAAGAACACTGGGGCTCTGGGCTTCTCTAGCCACCTCATCTTCTGCTCATCCTCTCGCGCACTCTAAAGAGAGCTCAGGTGAGAAATTGCAAACGTCGAGCAATTGCTCAGAGATGAAAAGTGCCAGCACTGAAAGCTGTTGCTAGCCAGCACCCTTCCTTGGAAGCGCTTTTGTAGCCCTTAGAACACTGGGGCTTTGCGCTTCTCTAGCCACCAAACGTCACGGTCCTTCTCTTTCCGTCTCCTAGACACGAGCTGAGAAATTGCAAACGTCGAGCAATTGCTCAGAGATGAAAAGTGCCAGCACTGAAAGCTGTTGCTAGCCAGCACCCTTCCTTGGAAGCGCTTTTGTAGGCCTAAGAACACTGGGGCTCTGGGCTTCTCTAGCCACCTCATCTTCTGCTCATCCTCTCGCGCACTCTAAAGAGAGCTCAGGTGAGAAATTGCAAAAGTCCAGCAATTGCTCAGAGATGAAAAGTGCCAGCACTGAAAGCTGTTGCTAGCCAGCACCCTTCCTTGGAAGCGCTTTTGTAGGCCTAAGAACACTGGGGCTCTGGGCTTCTCTAGCCACCTCATCTTCTGCTCATCCTCTCGCGCACTCTAAAGAGAGCTCAGGTGAGAAATTGCAAACGTCGAGCAATTGCTCAGAGATGAAAAGTGCCAGCACTGAAAGCTGTTGCTAGCCAGCACCCTTCCTTTCGAAGCGCTTTTGTAGGCCTAAGAAGACTGGGGCTCTGGGCTTCTCTAGCCACCTCATCTTCTGCTCATCCTCTCGCGCACTCTAAAGAGAGCTCAGGTGAGAAATTGCAAACGTCGAGCAATTGCTCAGAGATGAAAAGTGCCAGCACTGAAAGCTGTTGCTAGCCAGCACCCTTCCTTGGAAGCGCTTTTGTAGGCCTAAGAACACTGGGGCTCTGGGCTTCTCTAGCCACCTCATCTTCTGCTCATCCTCTCGCGCACTCTAAAGAGAGCTCAGGTGAGAAATTGCAAACGTCGAGCAATTGCTCTGAGATGAAAAGTGCCAGCACTGAAAGCTGTTGCTAGCCAGCACCCTTCCTTGGAAGTGCTTTTGTAGGCCTAAGAACACTGGGGCTCTGGGCTTCTCGAGCCACCTAATCTTCTGCTCATCCTCTCGCGCACTCTGAAGAGAGCTCAGGGGAGAAATTGCAAACGTCGAGCAATTGCTCAGAGATGAAAAGTGCCAGCACTGAAAGCTGTTGCTAGCCAGCACCCTTCCTTGGAAGCGCTTTCACAAGCGCAGTAACACTGGGGCTTTGCGCTTCTCTACCCACCAAACGTCACGGTCCTTCTCTTTCTGTCTCGTAGACACGAGCTGAGAAATTGCAAACGTCGAGCAATTGCTCAGAGATGAAAAGTGCCAGCACTGAAAGCTGTTGCTAGCCAGCACCCTTCCTTGGAAGCGCTTTTGTAGGCCTAAGGAGACTGGGGCTCTGGGCTTCTCTAGCCACCTCATCTTCTGCTCATCCTCTCGCGCACTCTAAAGAGAGCTCAGGTGAGAAATTGCAAACGTCGAGCAATTGCTCAGAGATGAAAAGTGCCAGCACTGAAAGCTGTTGCTAGCCAGCCCCCTTCCTTGGAAGCGCTTTTGTAGGCCTAAGAACACTGGGGCTCTGGGCTTCTCTAGCCACCTCATCTTCTGCTCATCCTCTCGCGCACTCTAAAGAGAGCTCAGGTGAGAAATTGCAAACGTCCAGCAATTGCTCAGAGAGGAAAAGTGCCAGCACTGAAAGCTGTTGCTAGCCAGCACCCTTCCTTGGAAGCGCTTTTGTAGGCCTAAGAACACTGGGGCTCTGGGCTTCTCTAGCCACCTCATCTTCTGCTCATCCTCTCGCGCACTCTAAAGAGAGCTCAGGTGAGAAATTGCAAACGTCGAGCAATTGCTCAGAGATGAAAAGTGCCAGCACTGAAAGCTGTTGCTAGCCAGCACCCTTCCTTGGAAGCGCTTTCACAGGCGCAGTAACACTGGAGCTTTGCGCTTCCCTAGCCACCAAACGTCACGGTCACTATCTCTCCGTATCGTAGACACGAGCTGAGAAATTGCAAACGTCGAGCAATTGCTCAGAGATGAAAAGTGCCAGCACTGAAAGCTCTTGCTAGCCAGCACCCTTCCTTGGAAGCGCTTTTGTAGGCCTAAGAACACTGGGGCTCTGGGCTTCTTTAGCCACCTCATCTTCTGCTCATCCTCTCGCGCACTCTAAAGAGATCTCAGGTGAGAAATTGCAAACGTCGAGCAATTGCTCAGAGATGAAAAGTGCCAGCACTGAAAGCTCTTGCTAGCCAGCACCCTTCCTTGGAAGCGCTTTTGTAGGCCTAAGAACACTGGGGCTCTGGGCTTCTCGAGCCACCTAATCTTCTGCTCATCCTTTCGCGCACTCTAAAGAGAGCTCAGGTGAGAAATTGCAAACGTCGAGCAATTGCTCAGAGAAGAAAAGTGCCAGCACTGAAAGCTGTTGCTAGCCAGCACCCTTCCTTGGAAGCGCTTTCACAGGCGCAGCAACACTGGGGCTTTGCGCTTCTCTAGCCACCAAACGTCACGGTCACTATCTCTCCGTCTCGTAGACACGAGCTGAGAAATTGCAAACGTCGAGCAATTGCTCAGAGATGAAAAGTGCCAGCACTGAAAGCTCTTGCTAGCCAGCACCCTTCCTTGGAAGCGCTTTTGTAGGCCTAAGAACACTGGGGCTCTGGGCTTCTCTAGCCACCTCATCTTCTGCTCATCCTCTCGCGCACTCTAAAGAGAGCTCAGGTGAGAAATTGCAAACGTCGAGCAATTGCTCAGAGATGAAAAGTGCCAGCACTGAAAGCTGTTGCTAGCCAGCACCCTTCCTTGGAAGCGTTTTCACAGGCGCAGTAACACTGGGGCTTTGCGCTTCTCTAGCCACCAAACGTCACGGTCCTTCTCTTTCCGTCTCGTAGATACGAGCTGAGAAATTGCAAACGTCGAGCAATTGCTCAGAGATGAAAAGTGCCAGCACTGAAAGCTGTTGCTAGCCAGCACCCTTCCTTGGAAGCGCTTTTGTAGGCCTAAGAACACTGGGGCTCTGGGCTTCTTTAGCCACCTAATCTTCTGCTCATCCTCTCGCGCACTCTAAAGAGAGCTCAGGTGAGAAATTGCAAACGTCCAGCAATTGCTCAGAGATGAAAAGTGCCAGCACTGAAAGCTGTTGCTAGCCAGCACCCTTCCTTGGAAGTGCTTTCACAGGCGCAGTAACACTGGGGCTTTGCGCTTCTCTACCCACCAAACGTCACTGTCATTCTCTTTCCGTCTCGTAGACACGAGCTGAGAAATTGCAAACGTCGAGCAATTGCTCAGAGATGAAAAGTGCCAGCACTGAAAGCTCTTGCTAGCCAGCACCCTTCCTTGGAAGCGCTTTCACAGGCCTAAGAACACTGGGGCTCTGGGCTTCTCTAGCCACCTCATCTTCTGCTCATCCTCTCGCGCACTCAGAAGAGAGCTCAGGTGAGAAATTGCAAACGTCGAGCAATTGCTCAGAGATGAAAAGTGCCAGCACTGAAAGCTGTTGCTAGCCAGCACCCTTCCTTGGAAGCGCTGTTGTAGGCCTAAGAACACTGGGGCTCTGGGCTTCTTTAGCCACCTCATCTTCTGCTTATCCTCCCGCGCACTCTAAAGAGAGCTCAGGTGAGAAATTGCAAACGTCGAGCAATTGCTCAGAGAGGAAAAGTGCCAGCACTGAAAGCTGTTGCTAGCCAGCACCCTTCCTTGGAAGCGCTTTTGTAGGCCTCAGAACACTGGGGCTCTGGGCTTCTCTAGCCACCTCATCTTCTGCTCATCCTCTCGCGCACTCTAAAGAGAGCTCAGGTGAGAAATTGCAAAGGTCGAGCAATTGCTCAGAGATGAAAAGTGCCAGCACTGAAAGCTGTTGCTAGCCAGCACCCTTCCTTGGAAGCGCTTTTGTAGCCCTTAGAACACTGGGGCTTTGCGCTTCTCTAGCCACCAAACGTCACGGTCCTTCTCTTTCCGTCTCCTAGACACGAGCTGAGAAATTGCAAACGTCGAGCAATTGCTCAGAGATGAAAAGTGCCAGCACTGAAAGCTGTTGCTAGCCAGCACCCTTCCTTGGAAGTGCTTTCACAAGCGCAGTAACACTGGGGCTTTGCGCTTCTCTACCCACCAAACGTCACGGTCCTTCTCTTTCCGTCTCCTAGACACGAGCTGAGAAATTGCAAACGTCGAGCAATTGCTCAGAGATGAAAAGTGCCAGCACTGAAAGCTGTTGCTAGCCAGCACCCTTCCTTGGAAGCGCTTTTGTAGGCCTAAGAACACTGGGGCTCTGGGCTTCTCTAGCCACCTCATCTTCTGCTCATCCTCTCGCGCACTCTAAAGAGAGCTCAGGTGAGAAATTGCAAACGTCGAGCAATTGCTCAGAGATGAAAAGTGCCAGCACTGAAAGCTGTTGCTAGCCAGCACCCTTCCTTGGAAGCGCTTTTGTAGGCCTAAGAACACTGGGGCTCTGGGCTTCTCTAGCCACCTCATCTTCTGCTCATCCTCTCGCGCACTCTAAAGAGAGCTCAGGTGAGAAATTGCAAACGTCGAGCAATTGCTCAGAGATGAAAAGTGCCAGCACTGAAAGCTGTTGCTAGCCAGCACCCTTCCTTGGAAGCGCTTTCACAGGCGCAGCAACACTGGGGCTTTGCGCTTCTCTAGCCACCAAACGTCACGGTCATTCTCTTTCCATCTCCTAGACACGAGCTGAGAAATTGCAAACGTCGAGCAATTGCTCAGAGATGAAAAGTGCCAGCACTGAAAGCTGTTGCTAGCCAGCACCCTTCCTTGGAAGCGCTTTTGTAGGCCTAAGAACACTGGGGCTCTGGGCTTCTCTAGCCACCTAATCTTCTGCTCATCCTCTCGCGCACTCTAAAGAGAGCTCAGGTGAGAAATTGCAAACGTCCAGCAATTGCTCAGAGATGAAAAGTGCCAACACTGAAAGCTGTTGCTAGCCAGCACCCTTCCTTGGAAGTGCTTTCACAGGCGCAGTAACACTGGGGCTTTGCGCTTCTCTACCCACCAAACGTCACTGTCATTCTCTTTCCGTCTCGTAGACACGAGCTGAGAAATTGCAAACGTCGAGCAATTGCTCAGAGATGAAAAGTGCCAGCACTGAAAGCTGTTGCTAGCCAGCACCCTTCCTTGGAAGCGCTTTCACAGGCCTAAGAACACTGGGGCTCTGGGCTTCTCTAGCCACCTCATCTTCTGCTCATCCTCTCGCGCACTCTGAAGAGAGCTCAGGTGAGAAATTGCAAACGTCGAGCAATTGCTCAGAGATGAAAAGTGCCAGCACTGAAAGCTGTTGCTAGCCAGCACCCTTCCTTGGAAGCGCTGTTGTAGGCCTAAGAACACTGGGGCTCTGGGCTTCTTTAGCCACCTCATCTTCTGCTCATCCTCTCGCGCACTCTAAAGAGAGCTCAGGTGAGAAATTGCAAACGTCGAGCAATTGCTCAGAGAGGAAAAGTGCCAGCACTGAAAGCTGTTGCTAGCCAGCACCCTTCCTTGGAAGCGCTTTTGTAGGCCTCAGAACACTGGGGCTCTGGGCTTCTCTAGCCACCTCATCTTCTGCTCATCCTCTCGCGCACTCTAAAGAGAGCTCAGGTGAGAAATTGCAAACGTCGAGCAATTGCTCAGAGATGAAAAGTGCCAGCACTGAAAGCTGTTGCTAGCCAGCACCCTTCCTTGGAAGCGCTTTTGTAGCCCTTAGAACACTGGGGCTTTGCGCTTCTCTAGCCACCAAACGTCACGGTCCTTCTCTTTCCGTCTCCTAGACACGAGCTGAGAAATTGCAAACGTCGAGCAATTGCTCAGAGATGAAAAGTGCCAGCACTGAAAGCTGTTGCTAGCCAGCACCCTTCCTTGGAAGTGCTTTCACAAGCGCAGTAACACTGGGGCTTTGCGCTTCTCTACCCACCAAACGTCACGGTCCTTCTCTTTCCGTCTCCTAGACACGAGCTGAGAAATTGCAAACGTCGAGCAATTGCTCAGAGATGAAAAGTGCCAGCACTGAAAGCTGTTGCTAGCCAGCACCCTTCCTTGGAAGCGCTTTTGTAGGCCTAAGAACACTGGGGCTCTGGGCTTCTCTAGCCACCTAATCTTCTGCTCATCCTTTCGTGCACTCTAAAGAGAGCTCAGGTGAGAAATTGCAAACGTTGAGCAATTGCTCAGAGATGAAAAGTGCCAGCACTGAAAGCTGTTGCTAGCCAGCACCCTTCCTTGGAAGCGCTTTTGTAGGCCTAAGAACACTGGGGCTCTGGGCTTCTCTAGCCACCTCATCTTCTGCTCATCCTCTCGCGCACTCTAAAGAGAGCTCAGGGGAGAAATTGCAAACGTCGAGCAATTGCTCAGAGATGAAAAGTGCCAGCACTGAAAGCTGTTGCTAGCCAGCACCCTTCCTTGGAAGCGCTTTCACAGGCGCAGTAACACTGGGGCTTTGCGCTTCTGTAGCCATCAAAGGTCACGGTCACTATCTCTCCATCTCGTAGACACGAGCTGAGAAATTGCAAACGTCGAGCAATTGCTCAGAGATGAAAAGTGCCAGCACTGAAAGCTGTTGCTAGCCAGCCCCCTTCCTTGGAAGCGCTTTTGTAGGCCTAAGAAGACTGGGGCTCTGGGCTTCTCTAGCCACCTCATCTTCTGCTCATCCTCTCGCGCACTCTAAATGGAGCTCAGGTGAGAAATTGCAAACGTCGAGCAATTGCTCAGAGATGAAAAGTGCCAGCACTGAAAGCTGTTGCTAGCCAGCACCCTTCCTTGGAAGCGCTTTTGTAGGCCTAAGAACACTGGGGCTCTGGGCTTCTCTAGCCACCTCATCTTCTGCTCATCCTCTCGCGCACTCTAAAGAGAGCTCAGGTGAGAAATTGCAAACGTCGAGCAATTGCTCAGAGATGAAAAGTGCCAGCACTGAAAGCTCTTGCTAGCCAGCACCCTTCCTTGGAAGCGCTTTCACAGGCGCAGCAACACTGGGGCTTTGCGCTTCTCTAGCCACCAAACGTCACGGTCCTTCTCTTTCCGTCTCGTAGACACGAGCTGAGAAATTGCAAATGTCGAGCAATTGCTCAGAGATGAAAAGTGCCAGCACTGAAAGCTGTTGCTAGCCAGCACCCTTCCTTGGAAGCGCTTTTGTAGGCCTAAGAACAGTGGGGCTCTGGGCTTCTCTAGCCACCTCATCTTCTGCTCATCCTCTCGCGCACTCTGAAGAGAGCTCAGGGGAGAAATTGCAAACGTCGAGCAATTGCTCAGAGATGAAAAGTGCCAGCACTGAAAGCTGTTGCTAGCCAGCACCCTTCCTTGGAAGCGCTTTTGTAGGCCTAAGAACACTGGGGCTCTGGGCTTCTCTAGCCACCTCATCTTCTGCTCATCCTCTCGCGCACTCTAAAGAGAGCTCAGGTGAGAAATTGCAAACGTCGAGCAATTGCTCAGAGATGAAAAGTGCCAGCACTGAAAGCTGTTGCTAGCCAGCACCCTTCCTTGGAAGCGCTTTTGTAGGCCTAAGAACACTGGGGCTCTGGGCTTCTCTAGCCACCTCATCTTCTGCTCATCCTCTCGCGCACTCTAAAGAGAGCTCAGGTGAGAAATTGCAAACGTCGAGCAATTGCTCAGAGATGAAAAGTGCCAGCACTGAAAGCTGTTGCTAGCCAGCACCCTTCCTTGGAAGCGCTTTTGTAGGCCTAAGAACAGTGGGGCTCTGGGCTTCTCTAGCCACCTCATCTTCTGCTCATCCTCTCGCTCACTCTGAAGAGAGCTCAGGTGAGAAATTGCAAACGTCGAGCAATTGCTCAGAGATGAAAAGTGCCAGCACTGAAAGCTGTTGCTAGCCAGCACCCTTCCTTGGAAGCGCTTTCACAGGCGCAGTAACACTGGGGCTTTGCGCTTCTCTAGCCACCAAACGTCACGGTCCTTCTCTTTCCGTCTCGTAGACACGAGCTGAGAAATTGCAAACGTCGAGCAATTGCTCAGAGATGAAAAGTGCCAGCACTGAAAGCTGTTGCTAGCCAGCCCCCTTCCTTGGAAGCGCTTTTGTAGGCCTAAGAACAGTGGGGCTCTGGGCTTCTCTAGCCACCTCATCTTCTGCTCATCCTCTCGCGCACTCTAAATGGAGCTCAGGTGAGAAATTGCAAACGTCGAGCAATTGCTCAGAGATGAAAAGTGCCAGCACTGAAAGCTGTTGCTAGCCAGCACCCTTCCTTGGAAGCGCTTTTGTAGGCCTAAGAACACTGGGGCTCTGGGCTTCTCTAGCCACCTCATCTTCTGCTCATCCTCTCGCGCACTCTAAAGAGAGCTCAGGTGAGAAATTGCAAACGTCGAGCAATTGCTCAGAGATGAAAAGTGCCAGCACTGAAAGCTCTTGCTAGCCAGCACCCTTCCTTGGAAGCGCTTTCACAGGCGCAGCAACACTGGGGCTTTGCGCTTCTCTAGCCACCAAACGTCACGGTCCTTCTCTTTCCGTCTCCTAGACACGAGCTGAGAAATTGCAAATGTCGAGCAATTGCTCAGAGATGAAAAGTGCCAGCACTGAAAGCTGTTGCTAGCCAGCACCCTTCCTTGGAAGCGCTTTTGTAGGCCTAAGAACACTGGGGCTCTGGGCTTCTCTAGCCACCTCATCTTCTGCTCATCCTCTCGCGCACTCTGAAGAGAGCTCAGGGGAGAAATTGCAAACGTCGAGCAATTGCTCAGAGATGAAAAGTGCCAGCACTGAAAGCTGTTGCTAGCCAGCACCCTTCCTTGGAAGCGCTTTTGTAGGCCTAAGAACACTGGGGCTCTGGGCTTCTCTAGCCACCTCATCTTCTGCTCATCCTCTCGCGCACTCTAAAGAGAGCTCAGGTGAGAAATTGCAAACGTCGAGCAATTGCTCAGAGATGAAAAGTGCCAGCACTGAAAGCTGTTGCTAGCCAGCACCCTTCCTTGGAAGCGCTTTTGTAGGCCTAAGAACACTGGGGCTCTGGGCTTCTTTAGCCACCTCATCTTCTGCTCATCCTCTCGCGCACTCTGAAGAGAGCTCAGGTGAGAAATTGCAAACGTCAAGCAATTGCTCAGAGATGAAAAGTGCCAGCACTGAAAGCTCTTGCTAGCCAGCACCCTTCCTTGGAAGCGCTTTCACAGGCGCAGTAACACTGGGGCTTTGCGCTTCCCTAGCCACCAAACGTCACGGTCACTATCTCTCCGTCTCGTAGACACGAGCTGAGAAATTGCAAACGTCGAGCAATTGCTCAGAGATGAAAAGTGCCAGCACTGAAAGCTCTTGCTAGCCAGCACCCTTCCTTGGAAGCGCTTTTGTAGGCCTAAGAACACTGGGGCTCTGGGCTTCTCTAGCCACCTCATCTTCTGCTCATCCTCTCGCGCACTCTAAAGAGAGCTCAGGGGAGAAATTGCAAACGTCGAGCAATTGCTCAGAGATGAAAAGTGCCAGCACTGAAAGCTGTTGCTAGCCAGCACCCTTCCTTGGAAGCGCTTTTGTAGGCCTAAGAACACTGGGGCTCTGGGCTTCTCGAGCCACCTCATCTTCTGCTCATCCTCTCGCGCACTCTAAAGAGAGCTCAGGGGAGAAATTGCAAACGTCCAGCAATTGCTCAGAGAAGAAAAGTGCCAGCACTGAAAGCTGTTGCTAGCCAGCACCCTTCCTTGGAAGCGCTTTCACAAGCGCAGTAACACTGGGGCTTTGCGCTTCTCTACCCACCAAACGTCACGGTCCTTCTCTTTCTGTCTCGTAGACACGAGCTGAGAAATTGCAAACGTCGATCAATTGCTCAGAGATGAAAAGTGCCAGCACTGAAAGCTGTTGCTAGCCAGCACCCTTCCTTGGAAGCGCTTTTGTAGGCCTAAGAACACTGGGGCTCTGGGCTTCTCTAGCCACCTAATCTTCTGCTCATCCTCTCGCGCACTCTAAAGAGAGCTAGGTGAGAAATTGCAAACGTCGAGCAATTGCTCAGAGATGAAAAGTGCCAGCACTGAAAGCTGTTGCTAGCCAGCACCCTTCCTTGGAAGCGCTTTTGTAGGCCTAAGAACACTGGGGCTCTGGGCTTCTCTAGCCACCTCATCTTCTGCTCATCCTCTCGCGCACTCTAAAGAGAGCTCAGGTGAGAAATTGCAAACGTCGAGCAATTGCTCAGAGATGAAAAGTGCCAGCACTGAAAGCTGTTGCTAGCCAGCACCCTTCCTTGGAAGCGCTTTTGTAGGCCTAAGAACACTGGGGCTCTGGGCTTCTTTAGCCACCTCATCTTCTGCTCATCCTCTCGCGCACTCTGAAGAGAGCTCAGGTGAGAAATTGCAAACGTCGAGCAATTGCTCAGAGATGAAAAGTGCCAGCACTGAAAGCTCTTGCTAGCCAGCACCCTTCCTTGGAAGCGCTTTCACAGGCGCAGTAACACTGGGGCTTTGCGCTTCTCTACCCACCAAACGTCACGGTCACTATCTCTCCGTCTCGTAGACACGAGCTGAGAAATTGCAAACGTCGAGCAATTGCTCAGAGATGAAAAGTGCCAGCACTGAAAGCTGTTGCTAGCCAGCACCCTTCCTTGGAAGCGCTTTTGTAGGCCTAAGAAGACTGGGGCTCTGGGCTTCTCTAGCCACCTCATCTTCTGCTCATCCTCTCGCGCACTCTAAAGAGAGCTCAGGTGAGAAATTGCAAACGTCCAGCAATTGCTCAGAGATGAAAAGTGCCAGCACTGAAAGCTCTTGCTAGCCAGCACCCTTCCTTGGAAGCGCTTTCACAGGCGCAGTAACACTGGGGCTTTGCGCTTCTCTAGCCACCAAACGTCACGGTCCTTCTCTTTCCGTCTCGTAGACACGAGCTGAGAAATTGCAAACGTCGAGCAATTGCTCAGAGATGAAAAGTGCCAGCACTGAAAGCTGTTGCTAGCCAGCACCCTTCCTTGGAAGCGCTTTTGTAGGCCTAAGAACACTGGGGCTCTGGGCTTCTCTAGCCACCTAATCTTCTGCTCATCCTCTCGCGCACTCTAAAGAGAGCTCAGGTGAGAAATTGCAAACGTCGAGCAATTGCTCAGAGATGAAAAGTGCCAGCACTGAAAGCTGTTGCTAGCCAGCACCCTTCCTTGGAAGCGCTTTTGTAGGCCTAAGAACACTGGGGCTCTGGGCTTCTCTAGCCACCTAATCTTCTGCTCATCCTCTCGCGCACTCTAAAGAGAGCTAGGTGAGAAATTGCAAACGTCGAGCAATTGCTCAGAGATGAAAAGTGCCAGCACTGAAAGCTGTTGCTAGCCAGCACCCTTCCTTGGAAGCGCTTTTGTAGGCCTAAGAACACTGGGGCTCTGGGCTTCTCTAGCCACCTCATCTTCTGCTCATCCTCTCGCGCACTCTAAAGAGAGCTCAGGTGAGAAATTGCAAACGTCGAGCAATTGCTCAGAGATGAAAAGTGCCAGCACTGAAAGCTGTTGCTAGCCAGCACCCTTCCTTGGAAGCGCTTTTGTAGGCCTAAGAACACTGGGGCTCTGGGCTTCTTTAGCCACCTCATCTTCTGCTCATCCTCTCGCGCACTCTGAAGAGAGCTCAGGTGAGAAATTGCAAACGTCGAGCAATTGCTCAGAGATGAAAAGTGCCAGCACTGAAAGCTCTTGCTAGCCAGCACCCTTCCTTGGAAGCGCTTTCACAGGCGCAGTAACACTGGGGCTTTGCGCTTCCCTAGCCACCAAACGTCACGGTCACTATCTCTCCGTCTCGTAGACACGAGCTGAGAAATTGCAAACGTCCAGCAATTGCTCAGAGATGAAAAGTGCCAGCACTGAAAGCTGTTGCTAGCCAGCACCCTTCCTTGGAAGCGCTTTTGTAGGCCTAAGAAGACTGGGGCTCTGGGCTTCTCTAGCCACCTCATCTTCTGCTCATCCTCTCGCGCACTCTAAAGAGAGCTCAGGTGAGAAATTGCAAACGTCCAGCAATTGCTCAGAGATGAAAAGTGCCAGCACTGAAAGCTCTTGCTAGCCAGCACCCTTCCTTGGAAGCGCTTTCACAGGCGCAGTCACACTGGGGCTTTGCGCTTCTCTAGCCACCAAACGTCACGGTCCTTCTCTTTCCGTCTCGTAGACACGAGCTGAGAAATTGCAAACGTCGAGCAATTGCTCAGAGATGAAAAGTGCCAGCACTGAAAGCTGTTGCTAGCCAGCACCCTTCCTTGGAAGCGCTTTTGTAGGCCTAAGAACACTGGGGCTCTGGGCTTCTCTAGCCACCTAATCTTCTGCTCATCCTCTCGCGCACTCTAAAGAGAGCTCAGGTGAGAAATTGCAAACGTCGAGCAATTGCTCAGAGATGAAAAGTGCCAGCACTGAAAGCTGTTGCTAGCCAGCACCCTTCCTTGGAAGCGCTTTTGTAGGCCTAAGAACACTGGGGCTCTGGGCTTCTTTAGCCACCTCATCTTCTGCTCATCCTCTCGCGCACTCTAAAGAGAGCTCAGGTGAGAAATTGCAAACGTCCAGCAATTGCTCAGAGATGAAAAGTGCCAGCACTGAAAGCTGTTGCTAGCCAGCACCCTTCCTTGGAAGCGCTTTCACAGGCGCAGTAACACTGGGGCTTTGCGCTTCTCTAGCCACCAAACGTCACGGTCTTTCTCTTTCCGTCTCCTAGACACGAGCTGAGAAATTGCAAACGTCGAGCAATTGCTCAGAGATGAAAAGTGCCAGCACTGAAAGCTGTTGCTAGCCAGCACCCTTCCTTGGAAGCGCTTTTGTAGGCCTAAGAACACTGGGGCTCTGGGCTTCTCTAGCCACCTAATCTTCTGCTCATCCTCTCGCGCACTCTAAAGAGAGCTCAGGTGAGAAATTGCAAACGTCGAGCAATTGCTCAGAGATGAAAAGTGCCAGCACTGAAAGCTGTTGCTAGCCAGCACCCTTCCTTGGAAGCGCTTTTGTAGCCCTTAGAACACTGGGGCTCTGGGCTTCTTTAGCCACCTCATCTTCTGCTCATCCTCTCGCGCACTCTAAAGAGAGCTCAGGTGAGAAATTGCAAACGTCGAGCAATTGCTCAGAGATGAAAAGTGCCAGCACTGAAAGCTGTTGCTAGCCAGCACCCTTCCTTGGAAGCGCTTTCACAGGCGCAGTAACACTGGGGCTTTGCGCTTCTCTAGCCACCAAACGTCACAGTCCTTCTCTTTCCGTCTCGTAGACACAAGCTGAGAAATTGCAAACGTCGAGCAATTGCTCAGAGATGAAAAGTGCCAGCACTGAAAGCTGTTGCTAGCCAGCCCCCTTCCTTGGAAGCGCTTTTGTAGGCCTAAGAACACTGGGGCTCTGGGCTTCTCTAGCCACCTAATCTTCTGCTCATCCTCTCGCGCACTCTAAAGAGAGCTCAGGTGAGAAATTGCAAACGTCGAGCAATTGCTCAGAGATGAAAAGTGCCAGCACTGAAAGCTGTTGCTAGCCAGCACCCTTCCTTGGAAGCGCTTTTGTAGGCCTAAGAACAGTGGGGCTCTGGGCTTCTCTAGCCACCTCATCTTCTGCTCATCCTCTCGCGCACTCTAAAGAGAGCTCAGGTGAGAAATTGCAAACGTCGAGCAATTGCTCAGAGATGAAAAGTGCCAGCACTGAAAGCTGTTGCTAGCCAGCACCCTTCCTTGGAAGCGCTTTCACAGGCGCAGCAACACTGGGGCTTTGCGCTTCTCTAGCCACCAAACGTCACGGTCCTTCTCTTTCCGTCTCGTAGACACGAGCTGAGAAATTGCAAACGTTGAGCAATTGCTCAGAGATGAAAAGTGCCAGCACTGAAAGCTGTTGCTAGCCAGCACCCTTCCTTGGAAGCGCTTTTGTAGGCCTAAGAACACTGGGGCTCTGGGCTTCTCTAGCCACCTCATCTTCTGCTCATCCTCTCACGCACTCTAAAGAGAGCTCAGGTGAGAAATTGCAAACGTCGAGCAATTGCTCAGAGATGAAAAGTGCCAGCACTGAAAGCTGTTGCTAGCCAGCACCCTTCCTTGGAAGCGCTTTTGTAGGCCTAAGAACACTGGGGCTCTGGGCTTCTTTAGCCACCTCATCTTCTGCTCATCCTCTCGCGCACTCTAAAGAGAGCTCAGGTGAGAAATTGCAAACGTCGAGCAATTGCTCAGAGAAGAAAAGTGCCAGCACTGAAAGCTGTTGCTAGCCAGCACCCTTCCTTGGAAGCGCTTTTGTAGGCCTAAGAACACTGGGGCTCTGGGCTTCTCTAGCCACCTAATCTTCTGCTCATCCTCTCGCGCACTCTAAAGAGAGCTCAGGTGAGAAATTGCAAACGTCGAGCAATTGCTCAGAGATGAAAAGTGCCAGCACTGAAAGCTCTTGCTAGCCAGCACCCTTCCTTGGAAGCGCTTTCACAGGCGCAGCAACACTGGGGCTTTGCGCTTCTCTAGCCACCAAACGTCACGGTCCTTCTCTTTCCGTCTCGTAGACACGAGCTGAGAAATTGCAAATGTCGAGCAATTGCTCAGAGATGAAAAGTGCCAGCACTGAAAGCTGTTGCTAGCCAGCACCCTTCCTTGGAAGCGCTTTTGTAGGCCTAAGAACAGTGGGGCTCTGGGCTTCTCTAGCCACCTCATCTTCTGCTCATCCTCTCGCGCACTCTGAAGAGAGCTCAGGGGAGAAATTGCAAACGTCGAGCAATTGCTCAGAGATGAAAAGTGCCAGCACTGAAAGCTGTTGCTAGCCAGCCCCCTTCCTTGGAAGCGCTTTTGTAGGCCTAAGAACACTGGGGCTCTGGGCTTCTCTAGCCACCTCATCTTCTGCTCATCCTCCCGCGCACTCTAAAGAGAGCTCAGGTGAGAAATTGCAAACGTCGAGCAATTGCTCAGAGATGAAAAGTGCCAGCACTGAAAGCTGTTGCTAGCCAGCACCCTTCCTTGGAAGCGCTTTTGTAGGCCTAAGAACACTGGGGCTCTGGGCTTCTCTAGCCACCTCATCTTCTGCTCATCCTCTCGCGCACTCTGAAGAGAGCTCAGGTGAGAAATTGCAAACGTCGAGCAATTGCTCAGAGATGAAAAGTGCCAGCACTGAAAGCTGTTGCTAGCCAGCCCCCTTCCTTGGAAGCGCTTTTGTAGGCCTAAGAACACTGGGGCTCTGGGCTTCTCTAGCCACCTCATCTTCTGCTCATCCTCTCGCGCACTCTAAATGGAGCTCAGGTGAGAAATTGCAAACGTCGAGCAATTGCTCAGAGATGAAAAGTGCCAGCACTGAAAGCTGTTGCTAGCCAGCACCCTTCCTTGGAAGCGCTTTTGTAGGCCTAAGAACACTGGGGCTCTGGGCTTCTCTAGCCACCTCATCTTCTGCTCATCCTCTCGCGCACTCTAAAGAGAGCTCAGGTGAGAAATTGCAAACGTCGAGCAATTGCTCAGAGATGAAAAGTGCCAGCACTGAAAGCTGTTGCTAGCCAGCACCCTTCCTTGGAAGCGCTTTCACAGGCGCAGCAACACTGGGGCTTTGCGCTTCTCTAGCCACCAAACGTCACGGTCCTTCTCTTTCCGTCTCGTAGACACGAGCTGAGAAATTGCAAATGTCGAGCAATTGCTCAGAGATGAAAAGTGCCAGCACTGAAAGCTCTTGCTAGCCAGCACCCTTCCTTGGAAGCGCTTTTGTAGGCCTAAGAACACTGGGGCTCTGGGCTTCTCTAGCCACCTCATCTTCTGCTCATCCTCTCGCGCACTCTGAAGAGAGCTCAGGGGAGAAATTGCAAACGTCGAGCAATTGCTCAGAGATGAAAAGTGCCAGCACTGAAAGCTGTTGCTAGCCAGCACCCTTCCTTGGAAGCGCTTTTGTAGGCCTAAGAACACTGGGGCTCTGGGCTTCTCTAGCCACCTCATCTTCTGCTCATCCTCTCGCGCACTCTAAAGAGAGCTCAGGTGAGAAATTGCAAACGTCGAGCAATTGCTCAGAGATGAAAAGTGCCAGCACTGAAAGCTGTTGCTAGCCAGCACCCTTCCTTGGAAGCGCTTTTGTAGGCCTAAGAACACTGGGGCTCTGGGCTTCTTTAGCCACCTCATCTTCTGCTCATCCTCTCGCGCACTCTGAAGAGAGCTCAGGTGAGAAATTGCAAACGTCGAGCAACTGCTCAGAGATGAAAAGTGCCAGCACTGAAAGCTGTTGCTAGCCAGCACCCTTCCTTGGAAGCGCTTTCACAGGCGCAGTAACACTGGGGCTTTGCGCTTCCCTAGCCACCAAACGTCACGGTCACTATCTCTCCGTCTCGTAGACACGAGCTGAGAAATTGCAAACGTCGAGCAATTGCTCAGACATGAAAAGTGCCAGCACTGAAAGCTGTTGCTAGCCAGCACCCTTCCTTGGAAGCGCTTTTGTAGGCCTAAGAACACTGGGGCTCTGGGCTTCTCTAGCCACCTCATCTTCTGCTCATCCTCTCGCGCACTCTAAAGAGAGCTCAGGTGAGAAATTGCAAACGTCGAGCAATTGCTCAGAGATGAAAAGTGCCAGCACTGAAAGCTCTTGCTAGCCAGCACCCTTCCTTGGAAGCGCTTTTGTAGGCCTAAGAACACTGGGGCTCTGGGCTTCTCGAGCCACCTAATCTTCTGCTCATCCTCTCGCGCACTCTAAAGAGAGCTCAGGTGAGAAATTGCAAACGTCGAGCAATTGCTCAGAGAAGAAAAGTGCCAGCACTGAAAGCTGTTGCTAGCCAGCACCCTTCCTTGGAAGCGCTTTCACAAGCGCAGTAACACTGGGGCTTTGCGCTTCTCTACCCACCAAACGTCACGGTCCTTCTCTTTCTGTCTCGTAGACACGAGCTGAGAAATTGCAAACGTCGATCAATTGCTCAGAGATGAAAAGTGCCAGCACTGAAAGCTGTTGCTAGCCAGCACCCTTCCTTGGAAGCGCTTTTGTAGGCCTAAGAACACTGGGGCTCTGGGCTTCTCTAGCCACCTAATCTTCTGCTCATCCTCTCGCGCACTCTAAAGAGAGCTAGGTGAGAAATTGCAAACGTCGAGCAATTGCTCAGAGATGAAAAGTGCCAGCACTGAAAGCTGTTGCTAGCCAGCACCCTTCCTTGGAAGCGCTTTTGTAGGCCTAAGAACACTGGGGCTCTGGGCTTCTCTAGCCACCTCATCTTCTGCTCATCCTCTCGCGCACTCTAAAGAGAGCTCAGGTGAGAAATTGCAAACGTCGAGCAATTGCTCAGAGATGAAAAGTGCCAGCACTGAAAGCTGTTGCTAGCCAGCACCCTTCCTTGGAAGCGCTTTTGTAGGCCTAAGAACACTGGGGCTCTGGGCTTCTTTAGCCACCTCATCTTCTGCTCATCCTCTCGCGCACTCTGAAGAGAGCTCAGGTGAGAAATTGCAAACGTCGAGCAATTGCTCAGAGATGAAAAGTGCCAGCACTGAAAGCTGTTGCTAGCCAGCACCCTTCCTTGGAAGCGCTTTCACAGGCGCAGTAACACTGGGGCTTTGCGCTTCCCTAGCCACCAAACGTCACGGTCACTATCTCTCCGTCTCGTAGACACGAGCTGAGAAATTGCAAACGTCGAGCAATTGCTCAGAGATGAAAAGTGCCAGCACTGAAAGCTGTTGCTAGCCAGCACCCTTCCTTGGAAGCGCTTTTGTAGGCCTAAGAACACTGGGGCTCTGGGCTTCTCTAGCCACCTCATCTTCTGCTCATCCTCTCGCGCACTCTAAAGAGAGCTCAGGTGAGAAATTGCAAACGTCCAGCAATTGCTCAGAGATGAAAAGTGCCAGCACTGAAAGCTCTTGCTAGCCAGCACCCTTCCTTGGAAGCGTTTTCACAGGCGCAGTAACACTGGGGCTTTGCGCTTCTCTAGCCACCAAACGTCACGGTCATTCTCTTTCCGTCTCGTAGACACGAGCTGAGAAATTGCAAACGTCGAGCAATTGCTCAGAGATGAAAAGTGCCAGCACTGAAAGCTGTTGCTAGCCAGCACCCTTCCTTGGAAGCGCTTTTGTAGGCCTAAGAACACTGGGGCTCTGGGCTTCTTTAGCCACCTCATCTTCTGCTCATCCTCTCGCGCACTCTAAATGGAGCTCAGGGGAGAAATTGCAAACGTCGAGCAATTGCTCAGAGATGAAAAGTGCCAGCACTGAAAGCTGTTGCTAGCCAGCACCCTTCCTTGGAAGCGCTTTTGTAGGCCTAAGAACAGTGGGGCTCTGGGCTTCTCTAGCCACCTCATCTTCTGCTCATCCTCTCGCGCACTCTAAAGAGAGCTCAGGGGAGAAATTGCAAACGTCGAGCAATTGCTCAGAGATGAAAAGTGCCAGCACTGAAAGCTCTTGCTAGCCAGCACCCTTCCTTGGAAGCGCTTTTGTAGGCCTAAGAACACTGGGGCTCTGGGCTTCTTTAGCCACCTCATCTTCTGCTCATCCTCTCGCGCACTCTGAAGAGAGCTCAGGTGAGAAATTGCAAACGTCGAGCAATTGCTCAGAGATGAAAAGTGCCAGCACTGAAAGCTCTTGCTAGCCAGCACCCTTCCTTGGAAGCGCTTTCACAGGCGCAGTAACACTGGGGCTTTGCGCTTCCCTAGCCACCAAACGTCACGGTCACTATCTCTCCGTCTCGTAGACACGAGCTGAGAAATTGCAAACGTCGAGCAATTGCTCAGAGATGAAAAGTGCCAGCACTGAAAGCTGTTGCTAGCCAGCACCCTTCCTTGGAAGCGCTTTTGTAGGCCTAAGAACACTGGGGCTCTGGGCTTCTCTAGCCACCTCATCTTCTGCTCATCCTCTCGCGCACTCTAAAGAGAGCTCAGGTGAGAAATTGCAAACGTCCAGCAATTGCTCAGAGATGAAAAGTGCCAGCACTGAAAGCTCTTGCTAGCCAGCACCCTTCCTTGGAAGCGCTTTCACAGGCGCAGTAACACTGGGGCTTTGCGCTTCTCTAGCCACCAAACGTCACGGTCCTTCTCTTTCCGTCTCGTAGACACGAGCTGAGAAATTGCAAACGTCGAGCAATTGCTCAGAGATGAAAAGTGCCAGCACTGAAAGCTGTTGCTAGCCAGCACCCTTCCTTGGAAGCGCTTTTGTAGGCCTAAGAACACTGGGGCTCTGGGCTTCTCTAGCCACCTAATCTTCTGCTCATCCTCTCGCGCACTCTAAAGAGAGCTCAGGTGAGAAATTGCAAACGTCGAGCAATTGCTCAGAGATGAAAAGTGCCAGCACTGAAAGCTGTTGCTAGCCAGCACCCTTCCTTGGAAGCGCTTTTGTAGGCCTAAGAACACTGGGGCTCTGGGCTTCTTTAGCCACCTCATCTTCTGCTCATCCTCTCGCGCACTCTAAAGAGAGCTCAGATGAGAAATTGCAAACGTCCAGCAATTGCTCAGAGATGAAAAGTGCCAACACTGAAAGCTCTTGCTAGCCAGCACCCTTCCTTGGAAGTGCTTTCACAGGCGCAGTAACACTGGGGCTTTGCGCTTCTCTAGCCACCAAACGTCACGGTCTTTCTCTTTCCGTCTCCTAGACACGAGCTGAGAAATTGCAAACGTCGAGCAATTGCTCAGAGATGAAAAGTGCCAGCACTGAAAGCTGTTGCTAGCCAGCACCCTTCCTTGGAAGCGCTTTTGTAGGCCTAAGAACACTGGGGCTCTGGGCTTCTTTAGCCACCTCATCTTCTGCTCATCCTCTCGCGCACTCTGAAGAGAGCTCAGGTGAGAAATTGCAAACGTCGAGCAATTGCTCAGAGATGAAAAGTGCCAGCACTGAAAGCTGTTGCTAGCCAGCACCCTTCCTTGGAAGCGCTTTCACAGGCGCAGTAACACTGGGGCTTTGCGCTTCCCTAGCCACCAAACGTCACGGTCACTATCTCTCCGTCTCGTAGACACGAGCTGAGAAATTGCAAACGTCGAGCAATTGCTCAGAGATGAAAAGTGCCAGCACTGAAAGCTGTTGCTAGCCAGCACCCTTCCTTGGAAGCGCTTTTGTAGGCCTAAGAACACTGGGGCTCTGGGCTTCTCTAGCCACCTCATCTTCTGCTCATCCTCTCGCGCACTCTAAAGAGAGCTCAGGTGAGAAATTGCAAACGTCCAGCAATTGCTCAGAGATGAAAAGTGCCAGCACTGAAAGCTCTTGCTAGCCAGCACCCTTCCTTGGAAGCGTTTTCACAGGCGCAGTAACACTGGGGCTTTGCGCTTCTCTAGCCACCAAACGTCACGGTCATTCTCTTTCCGTCTCGTAGACACGAGCTGAGAAATTGCAAACGTCGAGCAATTGCTCAGAGATGAAAAGTGCCAGCACTGAAAGCTGTTGCTAGCCAGCACCCTTCCTTGGAAGCGCTTTTGTAGGCCTAAGAACACTGGGGCTCTGGGCTTCTTTAGCCACCTCATCTTCTGCTCATCCTCTCGCGCACTCTAAATGGAGCTCAGGGGAGAAATTGCAAACGTCGAGCAATTGCTCAGAGATGAAAAGTGCCAGCACTGAAAGCTGTTGCTAGCCAGCACCCTTCCTTGGAAGCGCTTTTGTAGGCCTAAGAACAGTGGGGCTCTGGGCTTCTCTAGCCACCTCATCTTCTGCTCATCCTCTCGCGCACTCTAAAGAGAGCTCAGGGGAGAAATTGCAAACGTCGAGCAATTGCTCAGAGATGAAAAGTGCCAGCACTGAAAGCTCTTGCTAGCCAGCACCCTTCCTTGGAAGCGCTTTTGTAGGCCTAAGAACACTGGGGCTCTGGGCTTCTTTAGCCACCTCATCTTCTGCTCATCCTCTCGCGCACTCTGAAGAGAGCTCAGGTGAGAAATTGCAAACGTCGAGCAATTGCTCAGAGATGAAAAGTGCCAGCACTGAAAGCTCTTGCTAGCCAGCACCCTTCCTTGGAAGCGCTTTCACAGGCGCAGTAACACTGGGGCTTTGCGCTTCCCTAGCCACCAAACGTCACGGTCACTATCTCTCCGTCTCGTAGACACGAGCTGAGAAATTGCAAACGTCGAGCAATTGCTCAGAGATGAAAAGTGCCAGCACTGAAAGCTGTTGCTAGCCAGCACCCTTCCTTGGAAGCGCTTTTGTAGGCCTAAGAACACTGGGGCTCTGGGCTTCTCTAGCCACCTCATCTTCTGCTCATCCTCTCGCGCACTCTAAAGAGAGCTCAGGTGAGAAATTGCAAACGTCCAGCAATTGCTCAGAGATGAAAAGTGCCAGCACTGAAAGCTCTTGCTAGCCAGCACCCTTCCTTGGAAGCGCTTTCACAGGCGCAGTAACACTGGGGCTTTGCGCTTCTCTAGCCACCAAACGTCACGGTCCTTCTCTTTCCGTCTCGTAGACACGAGCTGAGAAATTGCAAACGTCGAGCAATTGCTCAGAGATGAAAAGTGCCAGCACTGAAAGCTGTTGCTAGCCAGCACCCTTCCTTGGAAGCGCTTTTGTAGGCCTAAGAACACTGGGGCTCTGGGCTTCTCTAGCCACCTAATCTTCTGCTCATCCTCTCGCGCACTCTAAAGAGAGCTCAGGTGAGAAATTGCAAACGTCGAGCAATTGCTCAGAGATGAAAAGTGCCAGCACTGAAAGCTGTTGCTAGCCAGCACCCTTCCTTGGAAGCGCTTTTGTAGGCCTAAGAACACTGGGGCTCTGGGCTTCTTTAGCCACCTCATCTTCTGCTCATCCTCTCGCGCACTCTAAAGAGAGCTCAGGTGAGAAATTGCAAACGTCCAGCAATTGCTCAGAGATGAAAAGTGCCAACACTGAAAGCTGTTGCTAGCCAGCACCCTTCCTTGGAAGTGCTTTCACAGGCGCAGTAACACTGGGGCTTTGCGCTTCTCTAGCCACCAAACGTCACGGTCTTTCTCTTTCCGTCTCCTAGACACGAGCTGAGAAATTGCAAACGTCGAGCAATTGCTCAGAGATGAAAAGTGCCAGCACTGAAAGCTGTTGCTAGCCAGCACCCTTCCTTGGAAGCGCTTTTGTAGGCCTAAGAACACTGGGGCTCTGGGCTTCTCTAGCCACCTAATATTCTGCTCATCCTCTCGCGCACTCTAAAGAGAGCTCAGGTGAGAAATTGCAAACGTCGAGCAATTGCTCAGAGATGAAAAGTGCCAGCACTGAAAGCTCTTGCTAGCCAGCACCCTTCCTTGGAAGCGCTTTTGTAGCCCTTAGAACACTGGGGCTCTGGGCTTCTTTAGCCACCTCATCTTCTGCTCATCCTCTCGCGCACTCTAAAGAGAGCTCAGGTGAGAAATTGCAAACGTCGAGCAATTGCTCAGAGAAGAAAAGTGCCAGCACTGAAAGCTGTTGCTAGCCAGCACCCTTCCTTGGAAGCGCTTTCACAGGCGCAGTAACACTGGGGCTTTGCGCTTCTCTAGCCACCAAACGTCACAGTCCTTCTCTTTCCGTCTCGTAGACACAAGCTGAGAAATTGCAAACGTCGAGCAATTGCTCAGAGATGAAAAGTGCCAGCACTGAAAGCTGTTGCTAGCCAGCACCCTTCCTTGGAAGCGCTTTTGTAGGCCTAAGAACACTGGGGCTCTGGGCTTCTCTAGCCACCTCATCTTCTGCTCATCCTCTCGCGCACTCTAAAGAGAGCTCAGGTGAGAAATTGCAAACGTCCAGCAATTGCTCAGAGAGGAAAAGTGCCAGCACTGAAAGCTGTTGCTAGCCAGCACCCTTCCTTGGAAGCGCTTTTGTAGGCCTAAGAACAGTGGGGCTCTGGGCTTCTCTAGCCACCTCATCTTCTGCTCATCCTCTCGCGCACTCTAAAGAGAGCTCAGGTGAGAAATTGCAAACGTCGAGCAATTGCTCAGAGATGAAAAGTGCCAGCACTGAAAGCTCTTGCTAGCCAGCACCCTTCCTTGGAAGCGCTTTCACAGGCGCAGCAACACTGGGGCTTTGCGCTTCTCTAGCCACCAAACGTCACGGTCCTTCTCTTTCCGTCTCGTAGACACGAGCTGAGAAATTGCAAACGTCGAGCAATTGCTCAGAGATGAAAAGTGCCAGCACTGAAAGCTGTTGCTAGCCAGCACCCTTCCTTGGAAGCGCTTTTGTAGGCCTAAGAACACTGGGGCTCTGGGCTTCTCTAGCCACCTCATCTTCTGCTCATCCTCTCACGCACTCTAAAGAGAGCTCAGGTGAGAAATTGCAAACGTCGAGCAATTGCTCAGAGATGAAAAGTGCCAGCACTGAAAGCTGTTGCTAGCCAGCACCCTTCCTTGGAAGCGCTTTTGTAGGCCTAAGAACAGTGGGGCTCTGGGCTTCTCTAGCCACCTCATCTTCTGCTCATCCTCTCGCGCACTCTAAAGAGAGCTCAGGTGAGAAATTGCAAACGTCGAGCAATTGCTCAGAGAAGAAAAGTGCCAGCACTGAAAGCTGTTGCTAGCCAGCACCCTTCCTTGGAAGCGCTTTTGTAGGCCTAAGAACACTGGGGCTCTGGGCTTCTCTAGCCACCTAATCTTCTGCTCATCCTCTCGCGCACTCTAAAGAGAGCTCAGGTGAGAAATTGCAAACGTCGAGCAATTGCTCAGAGATGAAAAGTGCCAGCACTGAAAGCTCTTGCTAGCCAGCACCCTTCCTTGGAAGCGCTTTCACAGGCGCAGCAACACTGGGGCTTTGCGCTTCTCTAGCCACCAAACGTCACGGTCCTTCTCTTTCCGTCTCGTAGACACGAGCTGAGAAATTGCAAATGTCGAGCAATTGCTCAGAGATGAAAAGTGCCAGCACTGAAAGCTGTTGCTAGCCAGCACCCTTCCTTGGAAGCGCTTTTGTAGGCCTAAGAACAGTGGGGCTCTGGGCTTCTCTAGCCACCTCATCTTCTGCTCATCCTCTCGCGCACTCTGAAGAGAGCTCAGGGGAGAAATTGCAAACGTTGAGCAATTGCTCAGAGATGAAAAGTGCCAGCACTGAAAGCTGTTGCTAGCCAGCCCCCTTCCTTGGAAGCGCTTTTGTAGGCCTAAGAACACTGGGGCTCTGGGCTTCTCTAGCCACCTCATCTTCTGCTCATCCTCTCGCGCACTCTAAAGAGAGCTCAGGTGAGAAATTGCAAACGTCGAGCAATTGCTCAGAGATGAAAAGTGCCAGCACTGAAAGCTGTTGCTAGCCAGCACCCTTCCTTGGAAGCGCTTTTGTAGGCCTAAGAACACTGGGGCTCTGGGCTTCTCTAGCCACCTCATCTTCTGCTCATCCTCTCGCGCACTCTGAAGAGAGCTCAGGGGAGAAATTGCAAACGTCGAGCAATTGCTCAGAGATGAAAAGTGCCAGCACTGAAAGCTGTTGCTAGCCAGCCCCCTTCCTTGGAAGCGCTTTTGTAGGCCTAAGAACACTGGGGCTCTGGGCTTCTCTAGCCACCTCATCTTCTGCTCATCCTCTCGCGCACTCTAAATGGAGCTCAGGTGAGAAATTGCAAACGTCGAGCAATTGCTCAGAGATGAAAAGTGCCAGCACTGAAAGCTGTTGCTAGCCAGCACCCTTCCTTGGAAGCGCTTTTGTAGGCCTAAGAACACTGGGGCTCTGGGCTTCTCTAGCCACCTCATCTTCTGCTCATCCTCTCGCGCACTCTAAAGAGAGCTCAGGTGAGAAATTGCAAACGTCAAGCAATTGCTCAGAGATGAAAAGTGCCAGCACTGAAAGCTGTTGCTAGCCAGCACCCTTACTTGGAAGCGCTTTCACAGGCGCAGCAACACTGGGGCTTTGCGCTTCTCTAGCCACCAAACGTCACGGTCCTTCTCTTTCCGTCTCGTAGACACGAGCTGAGAAATTGCAAATGTCGAGCAATTGCTCAGAGATGAAAAGTGCCAGCACTGAAAGCTCTTGCTAGCCAGCACCCTTCCTTGGAAGCGCTTTTGTAGGCCTAAGAACACTGGGGCTCTGGGCTTCTCTAGCCACCTCATCTTCTGCTCATCCTCTCGCGCACTCTGAAGAGAGCTCAGGGGAGAAATTGCAAACGTCGAGCAATTGCTCAGAGATGAAAAGTGCCAGCACTGAAAGCTGTTGCTAGCCAGCACCCTTCCTTGGAAGCGCTTTTGTAGGCCTAAGAACACTGGGGCTCTGGGCTTCTCTAGCCACCTCATCTTCTGCTCATCCTCTCGCGCACTCTAAAGAGAGCTCAGGTGAGAAATTGCAAACGTCGAGCAATTGCTCAGAGATGAAAAGTGCCAGCACTGAAAGCTGTTGCTAGCCAGCACCCTTCCTTGGAAGCGCTTTCACAAGCGCAGTAACACTGGGGCTTTGCGCTTCTCTACCCACCAAACGTCACGGTCCTTCTCTTTCTGTCTCGTAGACACGAGCTGAGAAATTGCAAACGTCGATCAATTGCTCAGAGATGAAAAGTGCCAGCACTGAAAGCTGTTGCTAGCCAGCACCCTTCCTTGGAAGCGCTTTTGTAGGCCTAAGAACAGTGGGGCTCTGGGCTTCTCTAGCCACCTAATCTTCTGCTCATCCTCTCGCGCACTCTAAAGAGAGCTAGGTGAGAAATTGCAAACGTTGAGCAATTGCTCCGAGATGAAAAGTGCCAGCACTGAAAGCTGTTGCTAGCCAGCACCCTTCCTTGGAAGCGCTTTTGTAGGCCTAAGAACACTGGGGCTCTGGGCTTCTCTAGCCACCTCATCTTCTGCTCATCCTCTCGCGCACTCTAAAGAGAGCTCAGGTGAGAAATTGCAAACGTCGAGCAATTGCTCAGAGATGAAAAGTGCCAGCACTGAAAGCTGTTGCTAGCCAGCACCCTTCCTTGGAAGCGCTTTTGTAGGCCTAAGAACACTGGGGCTCTGGGCTTCTTTAGCCACCTCATCTTCTGCTCATCCTCTCGCGCACTCTGAAGAGAGCTCAGGTGAGAAATTGCAAACGTCGAGCAATTGCTCAGAGATGAAAAGTGCCAGCACTGAAAGCTGTTGCTAGCCAGCACCCTTCCTTGGAAGCGCTTTCACAGGCGCAGCAACACTGGGGCTTTGCGCTTCTCTACCCACCAAACGTCACGGTCCTTCTCTTTCCGTCTCGTAGACACGAGCTGAGAAATTGCAAACGTCGAGCAATTGCTCAGAGATGAAAAGTGCCAGCACTGAAAGCTGTTGCTAGCCAGCACCCTTCCTTGGAAGCGCTTTTGTAGGCCTAAGAACACTGGGGCTCTGGGCTTCTCTAGCCACCTCATCTTCTGCTCATCCTCTCGCGCACTCTAAAGAGAGCTCAGGTGAGAAATTGCAAACGTCGAGCAATTGCTCAGAGATGAAAAGTGCCAGCACTGAAAGCTGTTGCTAGCCAGCACCCTTCCTTGGAAGCGCTTTCACAGGCACAGCAACACTGGGGCTTTGCGCTTCTCTAGCCACCAAACGTCACGGTCCTTCTCTTTCCGTCTCGTAGACACGAGCTGAGAAATTGCAAACGTCGAGCAATTGCTCAGAGATGAAAAGTGCCAGCACTGAAAGCTGTTGCTAGCCAGCACCCTTCCATGGAAGTGCTTTTGTAGGCCTAAGAACACTGGGGCTCTGGGCTTCTTTAGCCACCTCATCTTCTGCTCATCCTCTCGCGCACTCTGAAGACAGCTCAGGGGAGAAATTGCAAACGTCGAGCAATTGCTCAGAGATGAAAAGTGCCAGCACTGAAAGCTGTTGCTAGCCAGCACCCTTCCTTGGAAGCGCTTTCACAGGCGCTGTAACACTGGGGCTTTGCGCTTCTCTACCCACCAAACGTCACGGTCACTATCTCTCCGTCTCGTAGACACGAGCTGAGAAATTGCAAACGTCGAGCAATTGCTCAGAGATGAAAAGTGCCAGCACTGGAAGCTCTTGCTAGCCAGCACCCTTCCTTGGAAGCGCTTTCACAGGCGCAGCAACACTGGGGCTTTGCGCTTCTCTAGCCACCAAACGTCACGGTCCTTCTCTTTCCGTCTCGTAGACACGAGCTGAGAAATTGCAAACGTCGAGCAATTGCTCAGAGATGAAAAGTGCCAGCACTGAAAGCTGTTGCTAGCCAGCACCCTTCCTTGGAAGTGCTTTTGTAGGCCTAAGAACACTGGGGCTCTGGGCTTCTCTAGCCACCTAATCTTCTGCTCATCCTCTCGCGCACTCTGAAGAGAGCTCAGGTGAGAAATTGCAAACGTCGAGCAATTGCTCAGAGATGAAAAGTGCCAGCACTGAAAGCTCTTGCTAGCCAGCACCCTTCCTTGGAAGCGCTTTTGTAGGCCTAAGAACAGTGGGGCTCTGGGCTTCTCTAGCCACCTAATCTTCTGCTCATCCTCTCGCGCACTCTAAAGACAGCTCAGGTGAGAAATTGCAAACGTCGAGCAATTGCTCAGAGAGGAAAAGTGCCAGCACTGAAAGCTGTTGCTAGCCAGCACCCTTCCTTGGAAGCGCTTTTGTAGGCCTAAGAACACTGGGGCTCTGGGCTTCTCTAGCCACCTCATCTTCTGCTCATCCTCTCGCGCACTCTAAAGAGAGCTCAGGTGAGAAATTGCAAACGTCGAGCAATTGCTCAGAGATGAAAAGTGCCAGCACTGAAAGCTCTTGCTAGCCAGCACCCTTCCTTGGAAGCGCTTTCACAGGCGCAGTAACACTGGGGCTTTGCGCTTCTCTACCCACCAAACGTCACGGTCTTTCTCTTTCCGTCTCCTAGACACGAGCTGAGAAATTGCAAACGTCGAGCAATTGCTCAGAGATGAAAAGTGCCAGCACTGAAAGCTGTTGCTAGCCAGCACCCTTCCTTGGAAGCGCTTTTGTAGGCCTAAGCACACTGGGGCTCTGGGCTTCTCTAGCCACCTCATCTTCTGCTCATCCTCTCGCGCACTCTAAAGAGAGCTCAGGTGAGAAATTGCAAACGTCGAGCAATTGCTCAGAGATGAAAAGTGCCAGCACTGAAAGCTGTTGCTAGCCAGCACCCTTCCTTGGAAGCGCTTTTGTAGGCCTAAGAACACTGGGGCTCTGGGCTTCTCTAGCCACCTCATCTTCTGCTCATCCTCTCGCGCACTCTAAAGAGAGCTCAGGGGAGAAATTGCAAATGTCGAGCAATTGCTCAGAGATGAAAAGTGCCAGCACTGAAAGCTGTTGCTAGCCAGCACCCTTCCTTGGAAGCGCTTTCACAGGCGCAGCAACACTGGGGCTTTGCGCTTCTCTAGCCACCAAACGTCACGGTCCTTCTCTTTCCGTCTCGTAGACACGAGCTGAGAAATTGCAAACGTCGAGCAATTGCTCAGAGATGAAAAGTGCCAGCACTGAAAGCTGTTGCTAGCCAGCACCCTTCCTTGGAAGCGCTTTTGTAGGCCTAAGAACACTGGGGCTCTGGGCTTCTTTAGCCACCTCATCTTCTGCTCATCCTCTCGCGCACTCTAAAGAGAGCTCAGGTGAGAAATTGCAAACGTCCAGCAATTGCTCAGAGATGAAAAGTGCCAGCACTGAAAGCTGTTGCTAGCCAGCACCCTTCCTTGGAAGCGCTTTTGTAGGCCTAAGAACACTGGGGCTCTGGGCTTCTCTAGCCACCTCATCTTCTGCTCATCCTCTCGCGCACTCTAAAGAGAGCTCAGGTGAGAAATTGCAAACGTCGAGCAATTGCTCAGAGATGAAAAGTGCCAGCACTGAAAGCTCTTGCTAGCCAGCACCCTTCCTTGGAAGCGCTTTTGTAGGCCTAAGAACACTGGGGCTCTGGGCTTCTCTAGCCACCTCATCTTCTGCTCATCCTCTCGCGCACTCTAAAGAGAGCTCAGGTGAGAAATTGCAAACGTCGAGCAATTGCTCAGAGATGAAAAGTGCCAGCACTGAAAGCTGTTGCTAGCCAGCAGCCTTCCTTGGAAGCGCTTTTGTAGGCGTAAGAACACTGGGGCTCTGGGCTTCTCTAGCCACCTCATCTTCTGCTCATCCTCTCGCACACTCTAAAGAGAGCTCAGGTGAGAAATTGCAAACGTCGAGCAATTGCCCAGAGATGAAAAGTGCCAGCACTGAAAGCTGTTGCTAGCCAGCACCCTTCCTTGGAAGCGCTTTCACAGGCGCAGCAACACTGGGGCTTTGCGCTTCTCTACGCACCAAACGTCACGGTCCTTCTCTTTCCGTCTCGTAGACACGAGCGGAGAAATTGCAAACGTCGAGCAATTGCTCAGAGATGAAAAGTGCCAGCACTGAAAGCTCTTGCTAGCCAGCACCCTTCCTTGGAAGCGCTTTTGTAGGCCTAAGAACACTGGGGCTCTGGGCTTCTCTAGCCACCTCATCTTCTGCTCATCCTCTCGCGCACTCTAAAGAGAGCTCAGGTGAGAAATTGCAAACGTCCAGCAATTGCTCAGAGATGAAAAGTGCCAGCCCTGAAAGCTCTTGCTAGCCAGCACCCTTCCTTGGAAGCGCTTTCACAGGCGCAGCAACACTGGGGCTTTGCGCTTCTCTAGCCACCAAACGTCACGGTCCTTCTCTTTCCGTCTCGTAGACACGAGCTGAGAAATTGCAAACGTCGAGCAATTGCTCAGAGATGAAAAGTGCCAGCACTGAAAGCTGTTGCTAGCCAGCACCCTTCCTTGGAAGTGCTTTTGTAGGCCTAAGAACACTGGGGCTCTGGGCTTCTCTAGCCACCTAATCTTCTGCTCTTCCTCTCGCGCACTCTAAAGAGAGCTCAGGGGAGAAATTGCAAACGTCGAGCAATTGCTCAGAGATGAAAAGTGCCAGCACTGAAAGCTGTTGCTAGCCAGCACCCTTCCTTGGAAGCGCTTTCACAGGCGCAGTAACACTGGGGCTTTGTGCCTCTCTAGCCACCAAACGTCACGGTCACTATCTCTCCGTCTCGTAGACACGAGCTGAGAAATTGCAAACGTCGATCAATTGCTCAGAGATGAAAAGTGCCACCACTGGAAGCTGTTGCTAGCCAGCACCCTTCCTTGGAAGCGCTTTCACAGGCGCAGCAACACTGGGGCTTTGCGCTTCTCTAGCCACCAAACGTCACGGTCCTTCTCTTTCCGTCTCCTAGACACGAGCTGAGAAATTGCAAACGTCGAGCAATTGCTCAGAGAGGAAAAGTGCCAGCACTGAAAGCTGTTGCTAGCCAGCACCCTTCCTTGGAAGCGCTTTTGTAGGCCTAAGAAGACTGGGGCTCTGGGCTTCTCTAGCCACCTAATCTTCTGCTCATCCTCTCGCGCACTCTAAAGAGAGCTCAGGTGAGAAATTGCAAACGTCGAGCAATTGCTCAGAGATGAAAAGTGCCAGCACTGAAAGCTGTTGCTAGCCAGCACCCTTCCTTGGAAGCGCTTTCACAGGCGCTGTAACACTGGGGCTTTGCGCTTCTCTACCCACCAAACGTCACGGTCACTATCTCTCCGTCTCGTAGACACGAGCTGAGAAATTGCAAACGTCGATCAATTGCTCAGAGATGAAAAGTGCCAGCACTGGAAGCTGTTGCTAGCCAGCACCCTTCCTTGGAAGCGCTTTTGTAGGCCTAAGAACACTGGGGCTCTGGGCTTCTCTAGCCACCTCATCTTCTGCTCATCCTCTCGCGCACTCTAAAGAGAGCTCAGGTGAGAAATTGCAAACGTCGAGCAATTGCTCAGAGATGAAAAGTGCCAGCACTGAAAGCTGTTGCTAGCCAGCACCCTTCCTTGGAAGCGCTTTTGTAGGCCTAAGAACACTGGGGCTCTGGGCTTCTCTAGCCACCTCATCTTCTGCTCATCCTCTCGCGCACTCTGAAGAGAGCTCAGGGGAGAAATTGCAAACGTCGAGCAATTGCTCAGAGATGAAAAGTGCCAGCACTGAAAGCTGTTGCTAGCCAGCACCCTTCCTTGGAAGCGCTTTCACAGGCGCTGTAACACTGGGGCTTTGTGCTTCTCTACCCACCAAACGTCACGGTCACTATCTCTCCGTCTCGTAGACACGAGCTGAGAAATTGCAAACGTCGAGCAATTGCTCAGAGATGAAAAGTGCCAGCACTGAAAGCTGTTGCTAGCCAGCACCCTTCCTTGGAAGCGCTTTTGTAGGCCTAAGAACACTGGGGCTCTGGGCTTCTCTAGCCACCTCATCTTCTGCTCATCCTCTCGCGCACTCTAAAGAGAGCTCAGGTGAGAAATTGCAAACGTCGAGCAATTGCTCAGAGATGAAAAGTGCCAGCACTGAAAGCTGTTGCTAGCCAGCACCCTTCCTTGGAAGCGCTTTTGTAGGCCTAAGAACACTGGGGCTCTGGGCTTCTCTAGCCACCTCATCTTCTGCTCATCCTCTCGCGCACTCTAAAGAGAGCTCAGGTGAGAAATTGCAAACGTCGAGCAATTGCTCAGAGATGAAAAGTGCCAGCACTGAAAGCTGTTGCTAGCCAGCAGCCTTCCTTGGAAGCGCTTTTGTAGGCCTAAGAACACTGGGGCTCTGGGCTTCTCTAGCCACCTCATCTTCTGCTCATCCTCTCGCGCACTCTAAAGAGAGCTCAGGTGAGAAATTGCAAACGTTGAGCAATTGCTCAGAGATGAAAAGTGCCAGCACTGAAAGCTGTTGCTAGCCAGCACCCTTCCTTGGAAGCGCTTTTGTAGGCCTAAGAACACTGGGGCTCTGGGCTTCTCTAGCCACCTCATCTTCTGCTCATCCTCTCGCGCACTCTAAAGAGAGCTCAGGTGAGAAATTGCAAACGTCGAGCAATTGCTCAGAGATGAAAAGTGCCAGCACTGAAAGCTGTTGCTAGCCAGCACCCTTCCTTGGAAGCGCTTTTGTAGCCCTTAGAACACTGGGGCTGTGGGCTTCTCTAGCCACCTCATCTTCTGCTCATCCTCTCGCGCACTCTAAAGAGAGCTCAGGTGAGAAATTGCAAACGTCGAGCAATTGCTCAGAGATGAAAAGTGCCAACACTGAAATCTGTTGCTAGACAGCACCCTTCCTTGGAAGCGCTTTCACAGGCGCAGCAACACTGGGGCTTTGCGCTTCTCTACCCACCAAACGTCATGGTCCTTCTCTTTCCGTCTCCTAGACACGAGCTGAGAAATTGCAAACGTCGAGCAATTGCTCAGAGATGAAAAGTGCCAGCACTGAAAGCTCTTGCTAGCCAGCACCCTTCCTTGGAAGCGCTTTTGTAGGCCTAAGAACACTGGGGCTCTGGGCTTCTCTAGCCACCTCATCTTCTGCTCATCCTCTCGCGCACTCTAAAGAGAGCTCAGGTGAGAAATTGCAAACGTCGAGCAATTGCTCAGAGATGAAAAGTGCCAGCACTGAAAGCTGTTGCTAGCCAGCACCCTTCCTTGGAAGCGCTTTTGTAGGCCTAAGAACACTGGGGCTCTGGGCTTCTCTAGCCACCTCATCTTCTGCTCATCCTCTCGCGCACTCTAAAGAGAGCTCAGGTGAGAAATTGCAAACGTCGAGCAATTGCTCAGAGATGAAAAGTGCCAGCACTGAAAGCTGTTGCTAGCCAGCACCCTTCCTTGGAAGCGCTTTTGTAGGCCTAAGAACACTGGGGCTCTGGGCTTCTCTAGCCACCTCATCTTCTGCTCATCCTCTCGCGCACTCTAAAGAGAGCTCAGGTGAGAAATTGCAAACGTTGAGCAATTGCTCAGAGATGAAAAGTGCCAGCACTGGAAGCTGTTGCTAGCCAGCACCCTTCCTTGGAAGCGCTTTTGTAGCCCTTAGAACACTGGGGCTCTGGGCTTCTCTAGCCACCTCATCTTCTGCTCATCCTCTCGCACACTCTAAAGAGAGCTCAGGTGAGAAATTGCAAACGTCGAGCAATTGCCCAGAGATGAAAAGTGCGAGCACTGAAAGCTGTTGCTAGCCAGCACCCTTCCTTGGAAGCGCTTTCACAGGCGCAGCAACACTGGGGCTTTGCGCTTCTCTAGCCACCAAACGTCACGGTCCTTCTCTTTCCGTCTCGTAGACACGAGCTGAGAAATTGCAAACGTCGAGCAATTGCTCAGAGATGAAAAGTGCCAGCACTGAAAGCTGTTGCTAGCCAGCACCCTTCCTTGGAAGCGCTTTTGTAGGCCTAAGAACACTGGGGCTCTGGGCTTCTCTAGCCACCTCATCTTCTGCTCATCCTCTCGCGCACTCTAAAGAGAGCTCAGGTGAGAAATTGCAAACGTCGAGCAATTGCTCAGAGATGAAAAGTGCCAGCCCTGAAAGCTCTTGCTAGCCAGCACCCTTCCTTGGAAGCGCTTTCACAGGCGCAGCAACACTGGGGCTTTGCACTTCTCTAGCCACCAAACGTCACGGTCCTTCTCTTTCCGTCTCGTAGACACGAGCTGAGAAATTGCAAACGTCGAGCAATTGCTCAGAGATGAAAAGTGCCAGCACTGAAAGCTGTTGCTAGCCAGCACCCTTCCTTGGAAGTGCTTTTGTAGGCCTAAGAACACTGGGGCTCTGGGCTTCTCTAGCCACCTCATCTTCTGCTCATCCTCTCGCGCACTCTGAAGACAGCTCAGGGGAGAAATTGCAAATGTCGAGCAATTGCTCAGAGATGAAAAGTGCCAGCACTGAAAGCTGTTGCTAGCCAGCACCCTTCCTTGGAAGCGCTTTCACAGGCGCAGTAACACTGGGGCTTTGCGCCTCTCTAGCCACCAAACGTCACGGTCACTATCTCTCCGTCTCGTAGACACGAGCTGAGAAATTGCAAACGTCGATCAATTGCTCAGAGATGAAAAGTGCCACCACTGGAAGCTCTTGCTAGCCAGCACCCTTCCTTGGAAGCGCTTTCACAGGCGCAGCAACACTGGGGCTTTGCGCTTCTCTAGCCACCAAACGTCACGGTCCTTCTCTTTCCGTCTCCTAGACACGAGCTGAGAAATTGCAAACGTCGAGCAATTGCTCAGAGAGGAAAAGTGCCAGCACTGAAAGCTGTTGCTAGCCAGCACCCTTCCTTGGAAGCGCTTTTGTAGGCCTAAGAACACTGGGGCTCTGGGCTTCTCTAGCCACCTCATCTTCTGCTCATCCTCTCGCGCACTCTAAAGAGAGCTCAGGTGAGAAATTGCAAACGTTGAGCAATTGCTCAGAGATGAAAAGTGCCAGCACTGGAAGCTGTTGCTAGCCAGCACCCTTCCTTGGAAGCGCTTTTGTAGCCCTTAGAACACTGGGGCTCTGGGCTTCTCTAGCCACCTCATCTTCTGCTCATCCTCTCGCACACTCTAAAGAGAGCTCAGGTGAGAAATTGCAAACGTCGAGCAATTGCCCAGAGATGAAAAGTGCCAGCACTGAAAGCTCTTGCTAGCCAGCACCCTTCCTTGGAAGCGCTTTCACAGGCGCAGCAACACTGGGGCTTTGCGCTTCTCTACCCACCAAACGTCACGGTCCTTCTCTTTCCGTCTCGTAGACACGAGCTGAGAAATTGCAAACGTCGAGCAATTGCTCAGAGATGAAAAGTGCCAGCACTGAAAGCTGTTGCTAGCCAGCACCCTTCCTTGGAAGCGCTTTTGTAGGCCTAAGAACAGTGGGGCTCTGGGCTTCTCTAGCCACCTCATCTTCTGCTCATCCTCTCGCGCACTCTAAAGAGAGCTCAGGTGAGAAATTGCAAACGTCGAGCAATTGCTCAGAGATGAAAAGTGCCAGCCCTGAAAGCTCTTGCTAGCCAGCACCCTTCCTTGGAAGCGCTTTCACAGGCGCAGCAACACTGGGGCTTTGCACTTCTCTAGCCACCAAACGTCACGGTCCTTCTCTTTCCGTCTCGTAGACACGAGCTGAGAAATTGCAAACGTCGAGCAATTGCTCAGAGATGAAAAGTGCCAGCACTGAAAGCTGTTGCTAGCCAGCACCCTTCCTTGGAAGCGCTTTTGTAGGCCTAAGAACACTGGGGCTCTGGGCTTCTCTAGCCACCTCATCTTCTGCTCATCCTCTCGCGCACTCTGAAGACAGCTCAGGGGAGAAATTGCAAATGTCGAGCAATTGCTCAGAGATGAAAAGTGCCAGCACTGAAAGCTCTTGCTAGCCAGCACCCTTCCTTGGAAGCGCTTTCACAGGCGCAGTAACACTGGGGCTTTGCGCCTCTCTAGCCACCAAACGTCACGGTCACTATCTCTCCGTCTCGTAGACACGAGCTGAGAAATTGCAAACGTCGATCAATTGCTCAGAGATGAAAAGTGCCACCACTGGAAGCTCTTGCTAGCCAGCACCCTTCCTTGGAAGCGCTTTCACAGGCGCAGCAACACTGGGGCTTTGCGCTTCTCTAGCCACCAAACGTCACGGTCCTTCTCTTTCCGTCTCCTAGACACGAGCTGAGAAATTGCAAACGTCGAGCAATTGCTCAGAGAGGAAAAGTGCCAGCACTGAAAGCTGTTGCTAGCCAGCACCCTTCCTTGGAAGCGCTTTTGTAGGCCTAAGAACACTGGGGCTCTGGGCTTCTCTAGCCACCTCATCTTCTTCTCATCCTCTCGCGCACTCTGAAGAGAGCTCAGGGGAGAAATTGCAAACGTCGAGCAATTGCTCAGAGATGAAAAGTGCCAGCACTGAAAGCTGTTGCTAGCCAGCACCCTTCCTTGGAAGCGCTTTTGTAGGCCTAAGAACACTGGGGCTCTGGGCTTCTCTAGCCACCTCATCTTCTGCTCATCCTCTCGCGCACTCTAAAGAGAGCTCAGGTGAGAAATTGCAAACGTTGAGCAATTGCTCAGAGATGAAAAGTGCCAGCACTGAAAGCTGTTGCTAGCCAGCACCCTTCCTTGGAAGCGCTTTTGTAGGCCTAAGAACACTGGGGCTCTGGGCTTCTCTAGCCACCTCATCTTCTGCTCATCCTCTCGCGCACTCTAAAGAGAGCTCAGGTGAGAAATTGCAAACGTCGAGCAATTGCTCAGAGATGAAAAGTGCCAGCACTGAAAGCTGTTGCTAGCCAGCACCCTTCCTTGGAAGCGCTTTTGTAGGCCTAAGCACACTGGGGCTCTGGGCTTCTCTAGCCACCTCATCTTCTGCTCATCCTCTCGCGCACTCTAAAGAGAGCTCAGGTGAGAAATTGCAAACGTCGAGCAATTGCTCAGAGATGAAAAGTGCCAACACTGAAATCTGTTGCTAGCCAGCACCCTTCCTTGGAAGTGCTTTCACAGGCGCAGCAACACTGGGGCTTTGCGCTTCTCTACCCACCAAACGTCACGGTCCTTCTCTTTCCGTCTCCTAGACACGAGCTGAGAAATTGCAAACGTTGAGCAATTGCTCAGAGAGGAAAAGTGCCAGCACTGAAAGCTGTTGCTAGCCAGCACCCTTCCTTGGAAGCGCTTTTGTAGGCTTAAGAAGACTGGGGCTCTGGGCTTCTCTAGCCACCTCATCTTCTGCTCATCCTCTCGCGCACTCTAAAGAGAGCTCAGGTGAGAAATTGCAAACGTCGAGCAATTGCTCAGAGATGAAAAGTGCCAGCACTGAAAGCTGTTGCTAGCCAGCACCCTTCCTTGGAAGCGCTTTCACAGGCGCTGTAACACTGGGGCTTTGCGCTTCTCTAGCCACCAAACGTCACGGTCACTATCTCTCCGTCTCGTAGACACGAGCTGAGAAATTGCAAACGTCGATCAATTGCTCAGAGATGAAAAGTGCCAGCACTGGAAGCTGTTGCTAGCCAGCACCCTTCCTTGGAAGCGCTTTTGTAGGCCTAAGAACACTGGGGCTCTGGGCTTCTCTAGCCACCTCATCTTCTGCTCATCCTCTCGCGCACTCTAAAGAGAGCTCAGGGGAGAAATTGCAAACGTCGAGCAATTGCTCAGAGATGAAAAGTGCCAGCACTGAAAGCTGTTGCTAGCCAGCACCCTTCCTTGGAAGCGCTTTTGTAGGCCTAAGAACACTGGGGCTCTGGGCTTCTCTAGCCACCTCATCTTCTGCTCATCCTCTCGCGCACTCTGAAGAGAGCTCAGGGGAGAAATTGCAAACGTCGAGCAATTGCTCAGAGATGAAAAGTGCCAGCACTGAAAGCTGTTGCTAGCCAGCACCCTTCCTTGGAAGCGCTTTCACAGGCGCTGCAACACTGGGGCTTTGCGCTTCTCTACGCACCAAAAGTCACGGTCCTTCTCTTTCCGTCTCGTAGACACGAGCTGAGAAATTGCAAACGTCGAGCAATTGCTCAGAGATGAAAAGTGCCAGCACTGAAAGCTCTTGCTAGCCAGCACCCTTCCTTGGAAGTGCTTTTGTAGGCCTAAGAACACTGGGGCTCTGGGCTTCTCTAGCCACCTCATCTTCTGCTCATCCTCTCGCGCACTCTAAAGAGAGCTCAGGTGAGAAATTGCAAATGTCGAGCAATTGCTCAGAGATGAAAAGTGCCAGCACTGAAAGCTGTTGCTAGCCAGCACCCTTCCTTGGAAGCGCTTTTGTAGGCCTAAGAACACTGGGGCTCTGGGCTTCTCTAGCCACCTCATCTTCTGCTCATCCTCTCGCGCACTCTAAAGAGAGCTCAGGTGAGAAATTGCAAACGTCGAGCAATTGCTCAGAGATGAAAAGTGCCAGCACTGAAAGCTGTTGCTAGCCAGCACCCTTCCTTGGAAGCGCTTTTGTAGGCCTAAGAACACTGGGGCTCTGGGCTTCTCTAGCCACCTCATCTTCTGCTCATCCTCTCGCGCACTCTAAAGAGAGCTCAGGTGAGAAATTGCAAACGTTGAGCAATTGCTCAGAGATGAAAAGTGCCAGCACTGGAAGCTGTTGCTAGCCAGCACCCTTCCTTGGAAGCGCTTTTGTAGGCCTAAGAACACTGGGGCTCTGGGCTTCTCTAGCCACCTCATCTTCTGCTCATCCTCTCGCACACTCTAAAGAGAGCTCAGGTGAGAAATTGCAAACGTCGAGCAATTGCTCAGAGATGAAAAGTGCCAGCACTGAAAGCTGTTGCTAGCCAGCACCCTTCCTTGGAAGCCCTTTCACAGGCGCAGTAACACTGGGGCTTTGCGCTTCTCTACCCACCAAACGTCACGGTCCTTCTCTTTCCGTCTCGTAGACACGAGCTGAGTAATTGCAAACGTCGAGCAATTGCTCAGAGATGAAAAGTGCCAGCACTGAAAGCTGTTGCTAGCCAGCACCCTTCCTTGGAAGCGCTTTTGTAGGCCTAAGAACACTGGGGCTCTGGGCTTCTTTAGCCACCTCATCTTCTGCTCATCCTCTCGCGCACTCTGAAGAGAGCTCAGGGGAGAAATTGCAAACGTCCAGCAATTGCTCGGAGATGAAAAGTGCCAGCACTGGAAGCTGTTGCTAGCCAGCACCCTTCCTTGGAAGCGCTTTTGTAGGCCTAAGAACACTGGGGCTCTGGGCTTCTCTAGCCACCTCATCTTCTGCTCATCCTCTCGCGCACTCTAAAGAGAGCTCAGGTGAGAAATTGCAAACGTCGAGCAATTGCTCAGAGATGAAAAGTGCCAGCACTGAAAGCTGTTGCTAGCCAGCACCCTTCCTTGGAAGCGCTTTTGTAGGCCTAAGAACACTGGGGCTCTGGGCTTCTCTAGCCACCTCATCTTCTGCTCATCCTCTCGCGCACTCTAAAGAGAGCTCAGGTGAGAAATTGCAAATGTCGAGCAATTGCTCAGAGATGAAAAGTGCCAGCACTGAAAGCTCTTGCTAGCCAGCACCCTTCCTTGGAAGCGCTTTTGTAGGCCTAAGAACACTGGGGCTCTGGGCTTCTCTAGCCACCTCATCTTCTGCTCATCCTCTCGCGCACTCTAAAGAGAGCTCAGGTGAGAAATTGCAAGCGTCCAGCAATTGCTCAGAGATGAAAAGTGCCAGCACTGAAAGCTGTTGCTAGCCAGCACCCTTCCTTGGAAGCGCTTTTGTAGGCCTAAGAACACTGGGGCTCTGGGCTTCTCTAGCCACCTCATCTTCTGCTCATCCTCTCGCGCACTCTAAAGAGAGCTCAGGTGAGAAATTGCAAACGTCCAGCAATTGCTCAGAGATGAAAAGTGCCAGCACTGGAAGCTGTTGCTAGCCAGCACCCTTCCTTGGAAGCGCTTTTGTAGCCCTTAGAACACTGGGGCTCTGGGCTTCTCTAGCCACCTCATCTTCTGCTCATCCTCTCGCACACTCTAAAGAGAGCTCAGGTGAGAAATTGCAAACGTCGAGCAATTGCCCAGAGATGAAAAGTGCCAGCACTGAAAGCTGTTGCTAGCCAGCACCCTTCCTTGGAAGCGCTTTCACAGGCGCAGCAACACTGGGGCTTTGCGCTTCTCTAGCCACCAAACGTCACGGTCCTTCTCTTTCCGTCTCGTAGACACGAGCTGAGAAATTGCAAAAGTCGAGCAATTGCTCAGAGATGAAAAGTGCCAGCACTGAAAGCTGTTGCTAGCCAGCACCCTTCCTTGGAAGCCCTTTCACAGGCGCAGTAACACTGGGGCTTTGCGCTTCTCTACCCACCAAACGTCACGGTCCTTCTCTTTCCGTCTCGTAGACACGAGCTGAGTAATTGCAAACGTCGAGCAATTGCTCAGAGATGAAAAGTGCCAGCACTGAAAGCTGTTGCTAGCCAGCACCCTTCCTTGGAAGCGCTTTTGTAGGCCTAAGAACACTGGGGCTCTGGGCTTCTTTAGCCACCTCATCTTCTGCTCATCCTCTCGCGCACTCTGAAGAGAGCTCAGGGGAGAAATTGCAAACGTCCAGCAATTGCTCGGAGATGAAAAGTGCCAGCACTGGAAGCTGTTGCTAGCCAGCACCCTTCCTTGGAAGCGCTTTTGTAGGCCTAAGAACACTGGGGCTCTGGGCTTCTCTAGCCACCTCATCTTCTGCTCATCCTCTCGCGCACTCTAAAGAGAGCTCAGGTGAGAAATTGCAAACGTCGAGCAATTGCTCAGAGATGAAAAGTGCCAGCACTGAAAGCTGTTGCTAGCCAGCACCCTTCCTTGGAAGCGCTTTTGTAGGCCTAAGAACACTGGGGCTCTGGGCTTCTCTAGCCACCTCATCTTCTGCTCATCCTCTCGCGCACTCTAAAGAGAGCTCAGGTGAGAAATTGCAAACGTCGAGCAATTGCTCAGAGATGAAAAGTGCCAGCACTGAAAGCTCTTGCTAGCCAGCACCCTTCCTTGGAAGCGCTTTTGTAGGCCTAAGAACACTGGGGCTCTGGGCTTCTCTAGCCACCTCATCTTCTGCTCATCCTCTCGCGCACTCTAAAGAGAGCTCAGGTGAGAAATTGCAAGCGTCCAGCAATTGCTCAGAGATGAAAAGTGCCAGCACTGAAAGCTGTTGCTAGCCAGCACCCTTCCTTGGAAGCGCTTTTGTAGGCCTAAGAACACTGGGGCTCTGGGCTTCTCTAGCCACCTCATCTTCTGCTCATCCTCTCGCGCACTCTAAAGAGAGCTCAGGTGAGAAATTGCAAACGTCCAGCAATTGCTCAGAGATGAAAAGTGCCAGCACTGGAAGCTGTTGCTAGCCAGCACCCTTCCTTGGAAGCGCTTTTGTAGCCCTTAGAACACTGGGGCTCTGGGCTTCTCTAGCCACCTCATCTTCTGCTCATCCTCTCGCACACTCTAAAGAGAGCTCAGGTGAGAAATTGCAAACGTCGAGCAATTGCCCAGAGATGAAAAGTGCCAGCACTGAAAGCTGTTGCTAGCCAGCACCCTTCCTTGGAAGCGCTTTCACAGGCGCAGCAACACTGGGGCTTTGCGCTTCTCTAGCCACCAAACGTCACGGTCCTTCTCTTTCCGTCTCGTAGACACGAGCTGAGAAATTGCAAACGTCGAGCAATTGCTCAGAGATGAAAAGTGCCAGCACTGAAAGCTGTTGCTAGCCAGCACCCTTCCTTGGAAGCGCTTTTGTAGGCCTAAGAACACTGGGGCTCTGGGCTTCTCTAGCCACCTCATCTTCTGCTCATCCTCTCGCGCACTCTAAAGAGAGCTCAGGTGAGAAATTGCAAACGTCGAGCAATTGCTCAGAGATGAAAAGTGCCAGCCCTGAAAGCTCTTGCTAGCCAGCACCCTTCCTTGGAAGCGCTTTTGTAGGCCTAAGAACACTGGGGCTCTGGGCTTCTCTAGCCACCTCATCTTCTGCTCATCCTCTCGCGCACTCTAAAGAGAGCTCAGGTGAGAAATTGCAAACGTCGAGCAATTGCTCAGAGATGAAAAGTGCCAGCACTGAAAGCTGTTGCTAGCCAGCACCCTTCCTTGGAAGCGCTTTTGTAGGCCTAAGCACACTGGGGCTCTGGGCTTCTCTAGCCACCTCATCTTCTGCTCATCCTCTCGCGCACTCTAAAGAGAGCTCAGGTGAGAAATTGCAAACGTCGAGCAATTGCTCAGAGATGAAAAGTGCCAGCACTGAAAGCTGTTGCTAGCCAGCACCCTTCCTTGGAAGCGCTTTTGTAGGCCTAAGAACACTGGGGCTCTGGGCTTCTCTAGCCACCTCATCTTCTGCTCATCCTCTCGCGCACTCTAAAGAGAGCTCAGGTGAGAAATTGCAAACGTCGAGCAATTGCTCAGAGATGAAAAGTGCCAGCACTGAAAGCTGTTGCTAGCCAGCACCCTTCCTTGGAAGCGCTTTTGTAGGCCTAAGAACACTGGGGCTCTGGGCTTCTCTAGCCACCTCATCTTCTGCTCATCCTCTCGCGCACTCTAAAGAGAGCTCAGGTGAGAAATTGCAAACGTCGAGCAATTGCTCAGAGATGAAAAGTGCCAGCACTGAAAGCTCTTGCTAGCCAGCACCCTTCCTTGGAAGCGCTTTTGTAGCCCTTAGAACACTGGGGCTCTGGGCTTCTCTAGCCACCTCATCTTCTGCTCATCCTCTCGCGCACTCTAAAGAGAGCTCAGGTGAGAAATTGCAAACGTCGAGCAATTGCTCAGAGATGAAAAGTGCCAACACTGAAATCTGTTGCTAGCCAGCACCCTTCCTTGGAAGCGCTTTCACAGGCGCAGCAACACTGGGGCTTTGCGCTTCTCTACCCACCAAACGTCACGGTCCTTCTCTTTCCGTCTCCTAGACACGAGCTGAGAAATTGCAAACGTCGAGCAATTGCTCAGAGAGGAAAAGTGCCAGCACTGAAAGCTGTTGCTAGCCAGCACCCTTCCTTGGAAGCGCTTTTGTAGGCCTAAGAACACTGGGGCTCTGGGCTTCTCTAGCCACCTCATCTTCTGCTCATCCTCTCGCGCACTCTAAAGAGAGCTCAGGTGAGAAATTGCAAACGTCGAGCAATTGCTCAGAGATGAAAAGTGCCAGCACTGAAAGCTGTTGCTAGCCAGCACCCTTCCTTGGAAGCGTTTTCACAGGCGCTGTAACACTGGGGCTTTGCGCTTCTCTAGCCACCAAACGTCACGGTCACTATCTCTCCGTCTCGTAGACACGAGCTGAGAAATTGCAAACGTCGATCAATTGCTCAGAGATGAAAAGTGCCAGCACTGGAAGCTGTTGCTAGCCAGCACCCTTCCTTGGAAGCGCTTTTGTAGGCCTAAGAACACTGGGGCTCTGGGCTTCTCTAGCCACCTCATCTTCTGCTCATCCTCTCGCGCACTCTAAAGAGAGCTCAGGGGAGAAATTGCAAACGTCGAGCAATTGCTCAGAGATGAAAAGTGCCAGCACTGAAAGCTGTTGCTAGCCAGCACCCTTCCTTGGAAGCGCTTTTGTAGGCCTAAGAACACTGGGGCTCTGGGCTTCTCTAGCCACCTCATCTTCTGCTCATCCTCTCGCGCACTCTAAAGAGAGCTCAGGTGAGAAATTGCAAACGTTGAGCAATTGCTCAGAGATGAAAAGTGCCAGCACTGGAAGCTGTTGCTAGCCAGCACCCTTCCTTGGAAGCGCTTTTGTAGGCCTAAGAACACTGGGGCTCTGGGCTTCTCTAGCCACCTCATCTTCTGCTCATCCTCTCGCACACTCTAAAGAGAGCTCAGGTGAGAAATTGCAAACGTCGAGCAATTGCCCAGAGATGAAAAGTGCCAGCACTGAAAGCTGTTGCTAGCCAGCACCCTTCCTTGGAAGCGCTTTCACAGGCGCAGCAACACTGGGGCTTTGCGCTTCTCTAGCCACCAAACGTCACGGTCCTTCTCTTTCCGTCTCGTAGACACGAGCTGAGAAATTGCAAACGTCGAGCAATTGCTCAGAGATGAAAAGTGCCAGCACTGAAAGCTGTTGCTAGCCAGCACCCTTCCTTGGAAGCGCTTTTGTAGGCCTAAGAACACTGGGGCTCTGGGCTTCTCTAGCCACCTCATCTTCTGCTCATCCTCTCGCGCACTCTAAAGAGAGCTCAGGTGAGAAATTGCAAACGTCGAGCAATTGCTCAGAGATGAAAAGTGCCAGCCCTGAAAGCTCTTGCTAGCCAGCACCCTTCCTTGGAAGCGCTTTTGTAGGCCTAAGAACACTGGGGCTCTGGGCTTCTCTAGCCACCTCATCTTCTGCTCATCCTCTCGCGCACTCTAAAGAGAGCTCAGGTGAGAAATTGCAAACGTCGAGCAATTGCTCAGAGATGAAAAGTGCCAGCACTGAAAGCTGTTGCTAGCCAGCACCCTTCCTTGGAAGCGCTTTTGTAGGCCTAAGCACACTGGGGCTCTGGGCTTCTCTAGCCACCTCATCTTCTGCTCATCCTCTCGCGCACTCTAAAGAGAGCTCAGGTGAGAAATTGCAAACGTCGAGCAATTGCTCAGAGATGAAAAGTGCCAGCACTGAAAGCTGTTGCTAGCCAGCACCCTTCCTTGGAAGCGCTTTTGTAGGCCTAAGAACACTGGGGCTCTGGGCTTCTCTAGCCACCTCATCTTCTGCTCATCCTCTCGCGCACTCTAAAGAGAGCTCAGGTGAGAAATTGCAAACGTTGAGCAATTGCTCAGAGATGAAAAGTGCCAGCACTGAAAGCTGTTGCTAGCCAGCACCCTTCCTTGGAAGCGCTTTTGTAGGCCTAAGAACACTGGGGCTCTGGGCTTCTCTAGCCACCTCATCTTCTGCTCATCCTCTCGCGCACTCTAAAGAGAGCTCAGGTGAGAAATTGCAAACGTCGAGCAATTGCTCAGAGATGAAAAGTGCCAGCACTGAAAGCTGTTGCTAGCCAGCACCCTTCCTTGGAAGCGCTTTTGTAGCCCTTAGAACACTGGGGCTCTGGGCTTCTCTAGCCACCTCATCTTCTGCTCATCCTCTCGCGCACTCTAAAGAGAGCTCAGGTGAGAAATTGCAAACGTCGAGCAATTGCTCAGAGATGAAAAGTGCCAACACTGAAATCTGTTGCTAGCCAGCACCCTTCCTTGGAAGCGCTTTCACAGGCGCAGCAACACTGGGGCTTTGCGCTTCTCTACCCACCAAACGTCACGGTCCTTCTCTTTCCGTCTCCTAGACACGAGCTGAGAAATTGCAAACGTCGAGCAATTGCTCAGAGAGGAAAAGTGCCAGCACTGAAAGCTGTTGCTAGCCAGCACCCTTCCTTGGAAGCGCTTTTGTAGGCCTAAGAACACTGGGGCTCTGGGCTTCTCTAGCCACCTCATCTTCTGCTCATCCTCTCGCGCACTCTAAAGAGAGCTCAGGTGAGAAATTGCAAACGTCGAGCAATTGCTCAGAGATGAAAAGTGCCAGCACTGAAAGCTGTTGCTAGCCAGCACCCTTCCTTGGAAGCGCTTTCACAGGCGCTGTAACACTGGGGCTTTGCGCTTCTCTAGCCACCAAACGTCACGGTCACTATCTCTCCGTCTCGTAGACACGAGCTGAGAAATTGCAAACGTCGATCAATTGCTCAGAGATGAAAAGTGCCAGCACTGGAAGCTGTTGCTAGCCAGCACCCTTCCTTGGAAGCGCTTTTGTAGGCCTAAGAACACTGGGGCTCTGGGCTTCTCTAGCCACCTCATCTTCTGCTCATCCTCTCGCGCACTCTGAAGAGAGCTCAGGGGAGAAATTACAAACGTCGAGCAATTGCTCAGAGATGAAAAGTGCCAGCACTGAAAGCTGTTGCTAGCCAGCACCCTTCCTTGGAAGCGCTTTTGTAGGCCTAAGAACACTGGGGCTCTGGGCTTCTCTAGCCACCTCATCTTCTGCTCATCCTCTCGCGCACTCTAAAGAGAGCTCAGGTGAGAAATTGCAAACGTTGAGCAATTGCTCAGAGATGAAAAGTGCCAGCACTGGAAGCTGTTGCTAGCCAGCACCCTTCCTTGGAAGCGCTTTTGTAGGCCTAAGAACACTGGGGCTCTTGGCTTCTCTAGCCACCTCATCTTCTGCTCATCCTCTCGCACACTCTAAAGAGAGCTCAGGTGAGAAATTGCAAACGTCGAGCAATTGCTCAGAGATGAAAAGTGCCAGCACTGAAAGCTCTTGCTAGCCAGCACCCTTCCTTGGAAGCGCTTTCACAGGCGCAGTAACACTGGGGCTTTGCGCTTCTCTACCCACCAAACGTCACGGTCCTTCTCTTTCCGTCTCGTAGACACGAGCTGAGTAATTGCAAACGTCGAGCAATTGCTCAGAGATGAAAAGTGCCAGCACTGAAAGCTGTTGCTAGCCAGCACCCTTCCTTGGAAGTGCTTTTGTAGGCCTAAGAACACTGGGGCTCTGGGCTTCTTTAGCCACCTCATCTTCTGCTCATCCTCTCGCGCACTCTGAAGAGAGCTCAGGTGAGAAATTGCAAACGTCCAGCAATTGCTCGGAGATGAAAAGTGCCAGCACTGGAAGCTGTTGCTAGCCAGCACCCTTCCTTGGAAGCGCTTTTGTAGGCCTAAGAACACTGGGGCTCTGGGCTTCTCTAGCCACCTCATCTTCTGCTCATCCTCTCGCGCACTCTAAAGAGAGCTCAGGTGAGAAATTGCAAATGTCGAGCAATTGCTCAGAGATGAAAAGTGCCAGCACTGAAAGCTGTTGCTAGCCAGCACCCTTCCTTGGAAGCGCTTTTGTAGGCCTAAGAACACTGGGGCTCTGGGCTTCTCTAGCCACCTCATCTTCTGCTCATCCTCTCGCGCACTCTAAAGAGAGCTCAGGTGAGAAATTGCAAACGTCGAGCAATTGCTCAGAGATGAAAAGTGCCAGCACTGAAAGCTCTTGCTAGCCAGCACCCTTCCTTGGAAGCGCTTTTGTAGGCCTAAGAACACTGGGGCTCTGGGCTTCTCTAGCCACCTCATCTTCTGCTCATCCTCTCGCGCACTCTAAAGAGAGCTCAGGTGAGAAATTGCAAACGTCCAGCAATTGCTCAGAGATGAAAAGTGCCAGCACTGAAAGCTGTTGCTAGCCAGCACCCTTCCTTGGAAGCGCTTTTGTAGGCCTAAGAACACTGGGGCTCTGGGCTTCTCTAGCCACCTCATCTTCTGCTCATCCTCTCGCGCACTCTAAAGAGAGCTCAGGTGAGAAATTGCAAACGTCGAGCAATTGCTCAGAGATGAAAAGTGCCAGCCCTGAAAGCTCTTGCTAGCCAGCACCCTTCCTTGGAAGCGCTTTCACAGGCGCAGCAACACTGGGGCTTTGCGCTTCTCTAGCCACCAAACGTCACGGTCCTTCTCTTTCCGTCTCGTAGACACGAGCTGAGAAATTGCAAACGTCGAGCAATTGCTCAGAGATGAAAAGTGCCAGCACTGAAAGCTGTTGCTAGCCAGCACCCTTCCTTGGAAGCGCTTTTGTAGGCCTAAGAACACTGGGGCTCTGGGCTTCTCTAGCCACCTCATCTTCTGCTCATCCTCTCGCGCACTCTAAAGAGAGCTCAGGTGAGAAATTGCAAACGTCGAGCAATTGCTCAGAGATGAAAAGTGCCAGCCCTGAAAGCTGTTGCTAGCCAGCACCCTTCCTTGGAAGCGCTTTTGTAGGCCTAAGAACGCTGGGGCTCTGGGCTTCTCTAGCCACCTAATCTTCTGCTCATCCTCTCGCGCACTCTAAAGAGAGCTCAGGTGAGAAATTGCAAACGTCGAGCAATTGCTCAGAGATGAAAAGTGCCAGCACTGAAAGCTGTTGCTAGCCAGCCCCCTTCCTTGGAAGCGCTTTTGTAGGCCTAAGCACACTGGGGCTCTGGGCTTCTCTAGCCACCTCATCTTCTGCTCATCCTCTCGCGCACTCTAAAGAGAGCTCAGGTGAGAAATTGCAAACGTCGAGCAATTGCTCAGAGATGAAAAGTGCCAGCACTGAAAGCTGTTGCTAGCCAGCACCCTTCCTTGGAAGCGCTTTTGTAGCCCTTAGAACACTGGGGCTCTGGGCTTCTCTAGCCACCTCATCTTCTGCTCATCCTCTTGCGCACTCTAAAGAGAGCTCAGGTGAGAAATTGCAAATGTCGAGCAATTGCTCAGAGATGAAAAGTGCCAACACTGAAAGCTGTTGCTAGCCAGCACCCTTCCTTGGAAGCGCTTTCACAGGCGCAGCAACACTGGGGCTTTGCGCTTCTCTAGCCACCAAACGTCACGGTCATTCTCTTTCCGTCTCGTAGACACGAGCTGAGAAATTGCAAACGTCGAGCAATTGCTCAGAGATGAAAAGTGCCAGCACTGGAAGCTGTTGCTAGCCAGCACCCTTCCTTGGAAGCGCTTTTGTAGGCCTAAGAACACTGGGGCTCTGGGCTTCTCTAGCCACCTCATCTTCTGCTCATCCTCTCGCGCACTCTAAAGAGAGCTCAGGTGAGAAATTGCAAACGTCGATCAATTGCTCAGAGATGAAAAGTGCCAGCACTGGAAGCTGTTGCTAGCCAGCACCCTTCCTTGGAAGCGCTTTTGTAGGCCTAAGAACACTGGGGCTCTGGGCTTCTCTAGCCACCTCATCTTCTGCTCATCCTCTCGCGCACTCTAAAGAGAGCTCAGGGGAGAAATTGCAAACGTCGAGCAATTGCTCAGAGATGAAAAGTGCCAGCACTGAAAGCTGTTGCTAGCCAGCACCCTTCCTTGGAAGCGCTTTTGTAGGCCTAAGAACACTGGGGCTCTGGGCTTCTCTAGCCACCTCATCTTCTGCTCATCCTCTCGCGCACTCTAAAGAGAGCTCAGGTGAGAAATTGCAAACGTCGAGCAATTGCTCAGAGATGAAAAGTGCCAGCACTGAAAGCTGTTGCTAGCCAGCACCCTTCCTTGGAAGCGCTTTCACAGGCGCAGCAACACTGGGGCTTTGCGCTTCTCTACCCACCAAACGTCACGGTCACTATCTCTCCGTCTCGTAGACACGAGCTGAGAAATTGCAAACGTCGATCAATTGCTCAGAGATGAAAAGTGCCAGCACTGGAAGCTGTTGCTAGCCAGCACCCTTCCTTGGAAGCGCTTTTGTAGGCCTAAGAACACTGGGGCTCTGGGCTTCTCTAGCCACCTCATCTTCTGCTCATCCTCTCGCGCACTCTAAAGAGAGCTCAGGTGAGAAATTGCAAACATCGAGCAATTGCTCAGAGATGAAAAGTGCCAGCACTGAAAGCTGTTGCTAGCCAGCACCCTTCCTTGGAAGCGCTTTTGTAGGCCTAAGAACACTGGGGCTCTGGGCTTCTCTAGCCACCTCATCTTCTGCTCATCCTCTCGCGCACTCTAAAGAGAGCTCAGGTGAGAAATTGCAAACGTCGAGCAATTGCTCAGAGATGAAAAGTGCCAGCACTGAAAGCTGTTGCTAGCCAGCACCCTTCCTTGGAAGCGCTTTTGTAGGCCTAAGAACACTGGGGCTCTGGGCTTCTCTAGCCACCTCATCTTCTGCTCATCCTCTCGCGCACTCTAAAGAGAGCTCAGGGGAGAAATTGCAAACGTTGAGCAATTGCTCAGAGATGAAAAGTGCCAGCACTGGAAGCTGTTGCTAGCCAGCACCCTTCCTTGGAAGCGCTTTTGTAGCCCTTAGAACACTGGGGCTCTGGGCTTCTCTAGCCACCTCATCTTCTGCTCATCCTCTCGCGCACTCTAAAGAGAGCTCAGGTGAGAAATTGCAAACGTCGAGCAATTGCTCAGAGATGAAAAGTGCCAGCACTGAAAGCTGTTGCTAGCCAGCACCCTTCCTTGGAAGCGCTTTCACAGGCGCAGCAACACTGGGGCTTTGCGCTTCTCTACCCACCAAACGTCACGGTCACTATCTCTCCGTCTCGTAGACACGAGCTGAGAAATTGCAAACGTCGAGCAATTGCTCAGAGATGAAAAGTGCCAGCACTGAAAGCTCTTGCTAGCCAGCCCCCTTCCTTGGAAGCGCTTTTGTAGGCCTAAGAACACTGGGGCTCTGGGCTTCTCTAGCCACCTCATCTTCTGCTCATCCTCTCGCGCACTCTAAAGAGAGCTCAGGTGAGAAATTGCAAACGTCGAGCAATTGCTCAGAGATGAAAAGTGCCAGCACTGAAAGCTGTTGCTAGCCAGCACCCTTCCTTGGAAGCGCTTTTGTAGGCCTAAGAACACTGGGGCTCTGGGCTTCTCTAGCCACCTCATCTTCTGCTCATCCTCTCGCGCACTCTAAAGAGAGCTCAGGTGAGAAATTGCAAACGTCGAGCAATTGCTCAGAGATGAAAAGTGCCAGCACTGAAAGCTGTTGCTAGCCAGCACCCTTCCTTGGAAGCGCTTTTGTAGGCCTAAGAACACTGGGGCTCTGGGCTTCTCTAGCCACCTCATCTTCTGCTCATCCTCTCGCGCACTCTAAAGAGAGCTCAGGTGAGAAATTGCAAACGTTGAGCAATTGCTCAGAGATGAAAAGTGCCAGCACTGGAAGCTGTTGCTAGCCAGCACCCTTCCTTGGAAGCGCTTTTGTAGGCCTAAGAACACTGGGGCTCTGGGCTTCTCTAGCCACCTCATCTTCTGCTCATCCTCTCGCGCACTCTAAAGAGAGCTCAGGTGAGAAATTGCAAACGTCGAGCAATTGCTCAGAGCTGAAAAGTGCCAGCACTGAAAGCTGTTGCTAGCCAGCACCCTTCCTTGGAAGCGCTTTCACAGGCGCTGTAACACTGGGGCTTTGCGCTTCTCTACCCACCAAACGTCACGGTCACTATCTCTCCGTCTCGTAGACACGAGCTGAGAAATTGCAAACGTCGATCAATTGCTCAGAGATGAAAAGTGCCAGCACTGAAAGCTGTTGCTAGCCAGCACCCTTCCTTGGAAGCGCTTTTGTAGGCCTAAGAGCACTGGGGCTCTGGGCTTCTCTAGCCACCTCATCTTCTGCTCATCCTCTCGCGCACTCTAAAGAGAGCTCAGGTGAGAAATTGCAAACGTCGAGCAATTGCTCAGAGATGAAAAGTGCCAGCACTGAAACCTGTTGCTAGCCAGCACCCTTCCTTGGAAGCGCTTTTGTAGGCCTAAGAACACTGGGGCTCTGGGCTTCTCTAGCCACCTCATCTTCTGCTCATCCTCTCGCGCACTCTAAAGAGAGCTCAGGTGAGAAATTGCAAACGTCGAGCAATTGCTCAGAGATGAAAAGTGCCAGCACTGAAAGCTGTTGCTAGCCAGCACCCTTCCTTGGAAGCGCTTTCACAGGCGCAGGAACACTGGGGCTTTGCGCTTCTCTAGCCACCAAACGTCACGGTTCTTCTCTTTCCGTCTCGTAGACACGAGCTGAGAAATTGCAAACGTCGAGCAATTGCTCAGAGATGAAAAGTGCCAGCACTGAAAGCTGTTGCTAGCCAGCCCCCTTCCTTGGAAGTGCTTTTGTAGGCCTAAGAACACTGGGGCTCTGGGCTTCTTTATCCACCTCATCTTCTGCTCATCCTCTCGCGCACTCTGAAGAGAGCTCAGGTGAGAAATTGCAAACGTCGAGCAATTGCTCAGAGATGAAAAGTGCCAGCACTGGAAGCTGTTGCTAGCCAGCACCCTTCCTTGGAAGCGCTTTTGTAGGCCTAAGAACACTGGGGCTCTGGGCTTCTCTAGCCACCTCATCTTCTGCTCATCCTCTCGCGCACTCTAAAGAGAGCTCAGGTGAGAAATTGCAAACGTCGAGCAATTGCTCAGAGATGAAAAGTGCCAGCACTGAAAGCTGTTGCTAGCCAGCACCCTTCCTTGGAAGCGCTTTCACAGGCGCAGCAACACTGGGGCTTTGCGATTCTCTACCCACCAAACGTCACGGTCCTTCTCTTTCCGTCTCGTAGACACGAGCTGAGAAATTGCAAACGTCGAGCAATTGCTCAGAGATGAAAAGTGCCAGCACTGAAAGCTGTTGCTAGCCAGCACCCTTCCTTGGAAGCGCTTTTGTAGGCCTAAGAACACTGGGGCTCTGGGCTTCTCTAGCCACCTCATCTTCTGCTCATCCTCTCGCGCACTCTAAAGAGAGCTCAGGTGAGAAATTGCAAACGTCCAGCAATTGCTCAGAGATGAAAAGTGCCAGCACTGAAAGCTCTTGCTAGCCAGCACCCTTCCTTGGAAGCGCTTTCACAGGCGCAGTAACACTGGGGCTTTGTGCTTCTCTACCCACCAAACGTCACGGTCCTTCTCTTTCCGTCTCGTAGACACGAGCTGAGTAATTGCAAACGTCGAGCAATTGCTCAGAGATGAAAAGTGCCAGCACTGAAAGCTGTTGCTAGCCAGCACCCTTCCTTGGAAGCGCTTTTGTAGGCCTAAGAACACTGGGGCTCTGGGCTTCTTTAGCCACCTCATCTTCTGCTCATCCTCTCGCGCACTCTGAAGAGAGCTCAGGTGAGAAATTGCAAACGTCGAGCAATTGCTCAGAGGTGAAAAGTGCCAGCACTGAAAGCTGTTGCTAGCCAGCACCCTTCCTTGGAAGCGCTTTTGTAGGCCTAAGAACACTGGGGCTCTGGGCTTCTCTAGCCACCTCATCTTCTGCTCATCCTCTCGCGCACTCTAAAGAGAGCTCAGGTGAGAAATTGCAAACGTCGAGCAATTGCTCAGAGATGAAAAGTGCCAGCACTGAAAGCTCTTGCTAGCCAGCACCCTTCCTTGGAAGCGCTTTCACAGGCGCAGTAACACTGGGGCTTTGCGCTTCTCTACCCACCAAACGTCACGGTCACTATCTCTCCGTCTTGTAGACACGAGCTGAGAAATTGCAAACGTCGAGCAATTGCTCAGAGATGAAAAGTGCCAGCACTGAAAGCTGTTGCTAGCCAGCACCCTTCCTTGGAAGCACTTTTGTAGGCCTAAGAACACTGGGGCTCTGGGCTTCTCTAGCCACCTCATCTTCTGCTCATCCTCTCGCGCACTCTAAAGAGAGCTCAGGTGAGAAATTGCAAACGTCGAGCAATTGCTCAGAGATGAAAAGTGCCAGCACTGAAAGCTGTTGCTAGCCAGCCCCCTTCCTTGGAAGCGCTTTTGTAGGCCTAAGAACACTGGGGCTCTGGGCTTCTCTAGCCACCTCATCTTCTGCTCATCCTCTCGCGCACTCTAAAGAGAGCTCAGGTGAGAAATTGCAAACGTTGAGCAATTGCTCAGAGATGAAAAGTGCCAGCACTGAAAGCTGTTACTAGCCAGCCCCCTTCCTTGGAAGCGCTTTCACAGGCGCAGTAACACTGGGGCTTTGTGCTTCTCTAGCCACCAAACGTCACGGTCACTATCTCTCCGTCTCGTAGACACGAGCTGAGAAATTGCAAACGTCGAGCAATTGCTCAGAGATGAAAAGTGCCAGCACTGGAAGCTGTTGCTAGCCAGCACCCTTCCTTGGAAGCGCTTTTGTAGGCCTAAGAACACTGGGGCTCTGGGCTTCTCTAGCCACCTAATCTTCTGCTCATCCTCTCGCGCACTCTAAAGAGAGCTCAGGTGAGAAATTGCAAACGTTGAGCAATTGCTCAGAGATGAAAAGTGCCAGCACTGAAAGCTGTTGCTAGCCAGCACCCTTCCTTGGAAGCGCTTTTGTAGGCCTAAGAACACTGGGGCTCTGGGCTTCTCTAGCCACCTAATCTTCTGCTCATCCTCTCGCGCACTCTAAAGAGAGCTCAGGTGAGAAATTGCAAACGTCCAGCAATTGCTCAGAGATGAAAAGTGCCAGCACTGAAAGCTGTTGCTAGCCAGCACCCTTCCTTGGAAGCGCTTTCACAGGCGCAGTAACACTGGGGCTTTGCGCTTCTCTACCCACCAAACGTCACAGTCCTTCTCTTTCCGTCTCGTAGACACGAGCTGAGAAATTGCAAACGTCGAGCAATTGCTCAGAGATGAAAAGTGCCAGCACTGAAAGCTGTTGCTAGCCAGCACCCTTCCTTGGAAGCGCTTTCACAGGCGTAGCAACACTGGGGCTTTGCGCTTCTCTAGCCACCAAACGTCACGGTCATTCTCTTTCCGTCTCCTAGACACGAGCTGAGAAATTGCAAACGTCGAGCAATTGCTCAGAGATGAAAAGTGCCAGCACTGAAAGCTGTTGCTAGCCAGCACCCTTCCTTGGAAGCGCTTTTGTAGGCCTAAGAAGACTGGGGCTCTGGGCTTCTTTAGCCACCTCATCTTCTGCTCATCCTCTCGCGCACTCTGAAGAGAGCTCAGGGGAGAAATTGCAAACGTCGAGCAATTGCTCAGAGATGAAAAGTGCCAGCACTGAAAGCTGTTGCTAGCCAGCACCCTTCCTTGGAAGCGCTTTCACAGGCGCAGTAACACTGGGGCTTTGCGCTTCTCTACCCACCAAACGTCACGGTCACTATCTCTCCGTCTCGTAGACACGAGCTGAGAAATTGCAAACGTCGAGCAATTGCTCAGAGATGAAAAGTGCCAGCACTGGAAGCTGTTGCTAGCCAGCACCCTTCCTTGGAAGCGCTTTTGTAGGCCTAAGAACACTGGGGTTCTGGGCTTCTCTAGCCACCTCATCTTCTGCTCATCCTCTCGCGCACTCTAAAGAGAGCTCAGGTGAGAAATTGCAAACGTCGAGCAATTGCTCAGAGATGAAAAGTGCCAGCACTGAAAGCTGTTGCTAGCCAGCACCCTTCCTTGGAAGCGCTTTTGTAGGCCTAAGAACACTGGGGCTCTGGGCTTCTCTAGCCACCTCATCTTCTGCTCATCCTCTCGCGCACTCTGAAGAGAGCTCAGGTGAGAAATTGCAAACGTCGAGCAATTGCTCAGAGATGAAAAGTGCCAGCACTGAAAGCTGTTGCTAGCCAGCACCCTTCCTTGGAAGTGCTTTCACAGGCGCAGTAACACTGGGGCTTTGCGCTTCTCTAGCCACCAAACGTCACGGTCACTATCTCTCCGTCTCGTAGACACGAGCTGAGAAATTGCAAACGTCGAGCAATTGCTCAGAGATGAAAAGTGCCAGCACTGAAAGCTCTTGCTAGCCAGCACCCTTCCTTGGAAGCGCTTTCACAGGCGCAGTAACACTGGGGCTTTTCGTTCTCTACCCACCAAACGTCACGGTCATTCTCTTTCCATCTCCTAGACACGAGCTGAGAAATTGCAAACGTCGAGCAATTGCTCAGAGATGAAAAGTGCCAGCACTGAAAGCTGTTGCTAGCCAGCACCCTTCCTTGGAAGCGCTTTTGTAGGCCTAAGAACACTGGGGCTCTGGGCTTCTCTAGCCACCTCATCTTCTGCTCATCCTCTCGCGCACTCTGAAGAGAGCTCAGGTGAGAAATTGCAAACGTCGAGCAATTGCTCAGAGATGAAAAGTGCCAGCACTGAAAGCTCTTGCTAGCCAGCACCCTTCCTTGGAAGCGCTTTCACAGGCGCAGCAAAACTGGGGCTTTGCGCTTCTCTACCCACCAAACGTCACGGTCACTATCTCTCCGTCTCGTAGACACGAGCTGAGAAATTGCAAACGTCGATCAATTGCTCAGAGATGAAAAGTGCCAGCACTGGAAGCTGTTGCTAGCCAGCACCCTTCCTTGGAAGCGCTTTTGTAGGCCTAAGAACACTGGGGCTCTGGGCTTCTCTAGCCACCTCATCTTCTGCTCATCCTCTCGTGCACTCTAAAGAGAGCTCAGGTGAGAAATTGCAAACGTCGAGCAATTGCTCAGAGATGAAAAGTGCCAGCACTGAAAGCTGTTGCTAGCCAGCACCCTTCCTTGGAAGCGCTTTTGTAGGCCTAAGAACACTGGGGCTCTGGGCTTCTCTAGCCATCTAATCTTCTGCTCATCCTCTCGCGCACTCTAAAGAGAGCTCAGGTGAGAAATTGCAAACGTCGAGCAATTGCTCAGAGATGAAAAGTGCCAGCACTGAAAGCTGTTGCTAGCCAGCACCCTTCCTTGGAAGCGCTTTCACAGGCGCAGTAACACTGGGGCTTTGCGCTTCTCTACCCACCAAACGTCACGGTCCTTCTCTTTCCGTCTCGTAGACACGAGCTGAGAAATTGCAAACGTCGAGCAATTGCTCAGAGATGAAAAGTGCCAGCACTGAAAGCTCTTGCTAGCCAGCACCCTTCCTTGGAAGCGCTTTTGTAGGCCTAAGAACACTGGGGCTCTGGGCTTCTTTAGCCACCTCATCTTCTGCTCATCCTCTCGCGCACTCTAAAGAGAGCTGAGGTGAGAAATTGCAAACGTCGAGCAATTGCTCAGAGATGAAAAGTGCCAGCACTGAAAGCTGTTGCTAGCCAGCACCCTTCCTTGGAAGCGCTTTCACAGGCGCAGTAACACTGGGGCTTTGCGCTTCTCTAGCCACCAAACGTCACGGTCACTATCTCTCCGTCTCGTAGACACGAGCTGAGAAATTGCAAACGTCGATCAATTGCTCAGAGATGAAAAGTGCCAGCACTGAAAGCTCTTGCTAGCCAGCACCCTTCCTTGGAAGCGCTTTTGTAGGCCTAAGAACACTGGGGCTCTGGGCTTCTCTAGCCACCTCATCTTCTGCTCATCCTCTCGCGCACTCTAAAGAGAGCTCAGGTGAGAAATTGCAAACGTCGAGCAATTGCTCAGAGATGAAAAGTGCCAGCACTGAAAGCTGTTGCTAGCCAGCACCCTTCCTTGGAAGCGCTTTCACAGGCGCTGTAACACTGGGGCTTTGCGCTTCTCTACCCACCAAACGTCACGGTCATTCTCTTTCCGTCTCGTAGACACGAGCTGAGAAATTGCAAACGTCGAGCAATTGCTCAGAGATGAAAAGTGCCAGCACTGAAAGCTGTTGCTAGCCAGCACCCTTCCTTGGAAGCACTTTTGTAGGCCTAAGAACACTGGGGCTCTGGGCTTCTTTAGCCACCTCATCTTCTGCTCATCCTCTCGTGCACTCTGAAGAGAGCTCAGGGGAGAAATTGCAAACGTCGAGCAATTGCTCAGAGATGAAAAGTGCCAGCACTGAAAGCTGTTGCTAGCCAGCACCCTTCCTTGGAAGCGCTTTCACAGGCGCAGTAACACTGGGGCTTTGCGCTTCTCTACCCACCAAACGTCACGGTCACTATCTCTCCGTCTCGTAGACACGAGCTGAGAAATTGCAAACGTCCAGCAATTGCTCAGAGATGAAAAGTGCCAGCACTGGAAGCTGTTGCTAGCCAGCACCCTTCCTTGGAAGCGCTTTTGTAGGCCTAAGAACACTGGGGTTCTGGGCTTCTCTAGCCACCTAATCTTCTGCTCATCCTCTCGCGCACTCTAAAGAGAGCTCAGGTGAGAAATTGCAAACGTCGAGCAATTGCTCAGAGATGAAAAGTGCCAGCACTGAAAGCTGTTGCTAGCCAGCACCCTTCCTTGGAAGCGCTTTCACAGGCGCAGTAACACTGGGGCTTTGCGCTTCTCTACCCACCAAACGTCACGGTCCTTCTCTTTCCGTCTCGTAGACACGAGCTGAGAAATTGCAAACGTCCAGCAATTGCTCAGAGATGAAAAGTGCCAGCACTGAAAGCTGTTGCTAGCCAGCACCCTTCCTTGGAAGCGCTTTTGTAGCCCTTAGAACACTGGGGCTCTGGGCTTCTCTAGCCACCTCATCTTCTGCTCATCCTCTCGCGCACTCTGAAGAGAGCTCAGGGGAGAAATTGCAAACGTCGAGCAATTGCTCAGAGATGAAAAGTGCCAGCACTGAAAGCTGTTGCTAGCCAGCACCCTTCCTTGGAAGCGCTTTCACAGGCGCAGTAACACTGGGGCTTTGCGCTTCTCTACCCACCAAACGTCACGGTCACTATCTCTCCGTCTCGTAGACACGAGCTGAGAAATTTCAAACGTCGAGCAATTGCTCAGAGATGAAAAGTGCCAGCACTGAAAGCTGTTGCTAGCCAGCACCCTTCCTTGGAAGCGCTTTTGTAGGCCTAAGAACACTGGGGCTCTGGGCTTCTCTAGCCACCTCATCTTCTGCTCATCCTCTCGCGCACTCTAAAGAGAGCTCAGGTGAGAAATGGCAAACGTCGAGCAATTGCTCAGAGATGAAAAGTGCCAGCACTGAAAGCTCTTGCTAGCCAGCACCCTTCCTTGTAAGCGCTTTCACAGGCGCAGTAACACTGGGGCTTTGCGCTTCTCTACCCACCAAACGTCACGGTCCTTCTCTTTCCGTCTCGTAGACACGAGCTGAGAAATTGCAAACGTCGATCAATTGCTCAGAGATGAAAAGTGCCAGCACTGAAAGCTGTTGCTAGCCAGCACCCTTCCTTGGAAGCGCTTTCACAGGCGCAGTAACACTGGGGCTTTGCGCTTCTCTACCCACCAAACGTCACGGTCACTATCTCTCCGTCTCGTAGACACGAGCTGAGAAATTGCAAACGTCGAGCAATTGCTCAGAGATGAAAAGTGCCAGCACTGGAAGCTGTTGCTAGCCAGCACCCTTCCTTGGAAGCACTTTTGTAGGCCTAAGAACACTGGGGTTCTGGGCTTCTCTAGCCACCTAATCTTCTGCTCATCCTCTCGCGCACTCTAAAGAGAGCTCAGGTGAGAAATTGCAAACGTCGAGCAATTGCTCAGAGATGAAAAGTGCCAGCACTGAAAGCTCTTGCTAGCCAGCACCCTTCCTTGGAAGCGCTTTTGTAGGCCTAAGAACACTGGGGCTCTGGGCTTCTCTAGCCATCTAATATTCTGCTCATCCTCTCGCGCACTCTAAAGAGAGCTCAGGTGAGAAATTGCAAACGTCGAGCAATTGCTCAGAGATGAAAAGTGCCAGCACTGAAAGCTGTTGCTAGCCAGCACCCTTCCTTGGAAGCGCTTTCACAGGCGCAGTAACACTGGGGCTTTGCGCTTCTCTACCCACCAAACGTCACGGTCCTTCTCTTTCCGTCTCGTAGACACGAGCTGAGAAATTGCAAACGTCCAGCAATTGCTCAGAGATGAAAAGTGCCAGCACTGAAAGCTGTTGCTAGCCAGCACCCTTCCTTGGAAGCGCTTTTGTAGCCCTTAGAACACTGGGGCTCTGGGCTTCTCTAGCCACCTCATCTTCTGCTCATCCTCTCGCGCACTCTGAAGAGAGCTCAGGGGAGAAATTGCAAACGTCGAGCAATTGCTCAGAGATGAAAAGTGCCAGCACTGAAAGCTGTTGCTAGCCAGCACCCTTCCTTGGAAGCGCTTTCACAGGCGCAGTAACACTGGGGCTTTGCGCTTCTCTACCCACCAAACGTCACGGTCACTATCTCTCCGTCTCGTAGACACGAGCTGAGAAATTTCAAACGTCGAGCAATTGCTCAGAGATGAAAAGTGCCAGCACTGAAAGCTGTTGCTAGCCAGCACCCTTCCTTGGAAGCGCTTTTGTAGGCCTAAGAACACTGGGGCTCTGGGCTTCTCTAGCCACCTCATCTTCTGCTCATCCTCTCGCGCACTCTAAAGAGAGCTCAGGTGAGAAATGGCAAACGTCGAGCAATTGCTCAGAGATGAAAAGTGCCAGCACTGAAAGCTCTTGCTAGCCAGCACCCTTCCTTGTAAGCGCTTTCACAGGCGCAGTAACACTGGGGCTTTGCGCTTCTCTACCCACCAAACGTCACGGTCCTTCTCTTTCCGTCTCGTAGACACGAGCTGAGAAATTGCAAACGTCGATCAATTGCTCAGAGATGAAAAGTGCCAGCACTGAAAGCTGTTGCTAGCCAGCACCCTTCCTTGGAAGCGCTTTCACAGGCGCAGTAACACTGGGGCTTTGCGCTTCTCTACCCACCAAACGTCACGGTCACTATCTCTCCGTCTCGTAGACACGAGCTGAGAAATTGCAAACGTCGAGCAATTGCTCAGAGATGAAAAGTGCCAGCACTGGAAGCTGTTGCTAGCCAGCACCCTTCCTTGGAAGCACTTTTGTAGGCCTAAGAACACTGGGGTTCTGGGCTTCTCTAGCCACCTAATCTTCTGCTCATCCTCTCGCGCACTCTAAAGAGAGCTCAGGTGAGAAATTGCAAACGTCGAGCAATTGCTCAGAGATGAAAAGTGCCAGCACTGAAAGCTCTTGCTAGCCAGCACCCTTCCTTGGAAGTGCTTTTGTAGCCCTTAGAACAGTGGGGCTCTGGGCTTCTTTAGCCACCTCATCTTCTGCTCATCCTCTCGCGCACTCTGAAGAGAGCTCAGGGGAGAAATTGCAAACGTCGAGCAATTGCTCAGAGATGAAAAGTGCCAGCACTGAAAGCTGTTGCTAGCCAGCACCCTTCCTTGGAAGCGCTTTCACAGGCGCAGTAACACTGGGGCTTTGCGCTTCTCTACCCACCAAACGTCACGGTCCTTCTCTTTCCGTCTCGTAGACACGAGCTGAGAAATTGCAAACGTCCAGCAATTGCTCAGAGATGAAAAGTGCCAGCACTGAAAGCTGTTGCTAGCCAGCACCCTTCCTTGGAAGCGCTTTTGTAGCCCTTAGAACACTGGGGCTCTGGGCTTCTTTAGCCACCTCATCTTCTGCTCATCCTCTCGCGCACTCTGAAGAGAGCTCAGGGGAGAAATTGCAAACGTCGAGCAATTGCTCAGAGATGAAAAGTGCCAGCACTGAAAGCTGTTGCTAGCCAGCACCCTTCCTTGGAAGCGCTTTCACAGGCGCAGTAACACTGGGGCTTTGCGCTTCTCTACCCACCAAACGTCACGGTCACTATCTCTCCGTCTCGTAGACACGAGCTGAGAAATTGCAAACGTCGAGCAATTGCTCAGAGATGAAAAGTGCCAGCACTGAAAGCTGTTGCTAGCCAGCACCCTTCCTTGGAAGCGCTTTTGTAGGCCTAAGAACACTGGGGCTCTGGGCTTCTCTAGCCACCTCATCTTCTGCTCATCCTCTCGCGCACTCTAAAGAGAGCTCAGGTGAGAAATTGCAAACGTCGAGCAATTGCTCAGAGATGAAAAGTGCCAGCACTGAAAGCTGTTGCTAGCCAGCCCCCTTCCTTGGAAGCGCTTTCACAGGCGCAGTAACACTGGGGCTTTGCGCTTCTCTACCCACCAAACGTCACGGTCATTCTCTTTCCGTCTCGTAGACACGAGCTGAGAAATTGCAAACGTCCAGCAATTGCTCAGAGATGAAAAGTGCCAGCACTGAAAGCTCTTGCTAGCCAGCACCCTTCCTTGGAAGCCCTTTCACAGGCGCAGTAACACTGGGGCTTTGCACTTCTCTAGCCACCAAACGTCACGGTCACTATCTCTCCGTCTCGTAGACACGAGCTGAGAAATTGCAAACGTCGAGCAATTGCTCAGAGATGAAAAGTGCCAGCACTGAAAGCTGTTGCTAGCCAGCACCCTTCCTTGGAAGCGCTTTTGTAGGCCTAAGAACACTGGGGTTCTGGGCTTCTCTAGCCACCTAATCTTCTGCTCATCCTCTCGCGCACTCTAAAGAGAGCTCAGGGGAGAAATTGCAAACGTCGAGCAATTGCTCAGAGATGAAAAGTGCCAGCACTGAAAGCTGTTGCTAGCCAGCACCCTTCCTTGGAAGCGCTTTTGTAGCCCTTAGAACACTGGGGCTCTGGGCTTCTTTAGCCACCTAATCTTCTGCTCATCCTCTCGCGCACTCTGAAGAGAGCTCAGGTGAGAAATTGCAAACGTCGAGCAATTGCTCAGAGATGAAAAGTGCCAGCACTGAAAGCTGTTGCTAGCCAGCACCCTTCCTTGGAAGCGCTTTCACAGGCGCAGTAACACTGGGGCTTTGCGCTTCTCTACCCACCAAACGTCACGGTCACTATCTCTCCGTCTCGTAGACACGAGCTGAGAAATTGCAAACGTCGAGCAATTGCTCAGAGATGAAAAGTGCCAGCACTGAAAGCTGTTGCTAGCCAGCACCCTTCCTTGGAAGCGCTTTTGTAGGCCTAAGAACACTGGGGTTCTGGGCTTCTCTAGCCACCTCATCTTCTGCTCATCCTCTCGCGCACTCTAAAGAGAGCTCAGGTGAGAAATTGCAAACGTCGAGCAATTGCTCAGAGATGAAAAGTGCCAGCACTGAAAGCTGTTGCTAGCCAGCACCCTTCCTTGGAAGCGCTTTCACAGGCGCTGTAACACTGGGGCTTTGCGCTTCTCTAGCCACCAAACGTCACGGTTCTTCTCTTTCCGTCTCGTAGACACGAGCTGAGAAATTGCAAACGTCGAGCAATTGCTCAGAGATGAAAAGTGCCAGCACTGAAAGCTGTTGCTAGCCAGCACCCTTCCTTGGAAGCGCTTTCACAGGCGCAGTAACACTGGGGCTTTGTGCTTCTCTAGCCACCAAACGTCACGGTCACTATCTCTCCGTCTCGTAGACACGAGCTGAGAAATTGCAAACGTCGAGCAATTGCTCAGAGATGAAAAGTGCCAGCACTGAAAGCTGTTGCTAGCCAGCACCCTTCCTTGGAAGCGCTTTTGTAACCCTTAGATCACTGGGGCTCTGGGCTTCTCTAGCCACCTCATCTTCTGCTCATCCTCTCGCGCACTCTAAAGAGAGCTCAGGTGAGAAATTGCAAACGTCCAGCAATTGCTCAGAGATGAAAAGTGCCAGCACTGAAAGCTGTTGCTAGCCAGCACCCTTCCTTGGAAGTGCTTTCACAGGCGCAGTAACACTGGGGCTTTGCGCTTCTCTAGCCACCAAACGTCACGGTCACTATCTCTCCGTCTCGTAGACACGAGCTGAGAAATTGCAAACGTCGATCAATTGCTCAGAGATGAAAAGTGCCAGCACTGAAAGCTGTTGCTAGCCAGCACCCTTCCTTGGAAGCGCTTTTGTAGGCCTAAGAACACTGGGGCTCTGGGCTTCTCTAGCCACCTCATCTTCTGCTCATCCTCTCGCGCACTCTAAAGAGAGCTCAGGTGAGAAATTGCAAACGTCGAGCAATTGCTCAGAGATGAAAAGTGCCAGCACTGGAAGCTGTTGCTAGCCAGCACCCTTCCTTGGAAGCGCTTTCACAGGCGCTGTAACACTGGGGCTTTGCGCTTCTCTAGCCACCAAACGTCACGGTCCTTCTCTTTCCGTCTCGTAGACACGAGCTGAGAAATTGCAAACGTCGAGCAATTGCTCAGAGATGAAAAGTGCCAGCACTGAAAGCTGTTGCTAGCCAGCACCCTTCCTTGGAAGCGCTTTTGTAGGCCTAAGAACACTGGGGCTCTGGGCTTCTCTAGCCACCTCATCTTCTGCTCATCCTCTCGCGCACTCTGAAGAGAGCTCAGGAGAGAAATTGCAAACGTCGAGCAATTGCTCAGAGATGAAAAGTGCCAGCACTGAAAGCTCTTGCTAGCCAGCACCCTTCCTTGGAAGCGCTTTCACAGGCGCAGCAACACTGGGGCTTTGCGCTTCTCTAGCCACGCAACGTCACGGTCCTTCTCTTTCCATCTCCTAGACACGAGCTGAGAAATTGCAAACGTCGAGCAATTGCTCAGAGATGAAAAGTGCCAGCACTGAAAGCTGTTGCTAGCCAGCACCCTTCCTTGGAAGCGCTTTTGTAGGCCTAAGAACACTGGGGCTCTGGGCTTCTCTAGCCACCTCATCTTCTGCTCATCCTCTCGCGCACTCTAAAGAGAGCTGAGGTGAGAAATTGCAAACGTCGAGCAATTGCTCAGAGATGAAAAGTGCCAGCACTGAAAGCTGTTGCTAGCCAGCACCCTTCCTTGGAAGCGCTTTCACAGGCGCAGTAACACTGGGGCTTTGCACTTCTCTAGCCACCAAACGTCACGGTCACTATCTCTCCGTCTCGTAGACACGAGCTGAGAAATTGCAAACGTCGAGCAATTGCTCAGAGATGAAAAGTGCCAGCACTGAAAGCTCTTGCTAGCCAGCACCCTTCCTTGGAAGCGCTTTTGTAGGCCTAAGAACACTGGGGCTCTGGGCTTCTTTAGCCACCTCATCTTCTGCTCATCCTCTCGCGCAGTCTAAAGAGAGCTCAGGTGAGAAATTGCAAACGTTGAGCAATTGCTCAGAGATGAAAAGTGCCAGCACTGAAAGCTGTTGCTAGCCAGCACCCTTCCTTGGAAGCGCTTTCACAGGCGCAGTAACACTGGGGCTTTGTGCTTCTCTAACCACCAAACGTCACGGTCACTATCTCTCCGTCTCGTAGACACGAGCTGAGAAATTACAAACGTCGAGCAATTGCTCAGAGATGAAAAGTGCCAGCACTGAAAGCTGTTGCTAGCCAGCACCCTTCCTTGGAAGCGCTTTTGTAGGCCTAAGAACACTGGGCTCTGTGCTTCTTTAGCCACCTCATCTTCTGCTCATCCTCTTGCGCACTCTGAAGAGAGCTCAGGGGAGAAATTGCAAACGTCGAGCAATTGCTCAGAGATGAAAAGTGCCAGCACTGAAAGCTGTTGCTAGCCAGCACCCTTCCTTGGAAGCCCTTTCACAGGCGCAGCAACACTGGGGCTTTGCGCTTCTCTACCCACCAAACGTCACGGTCATTCTCTTTCCATCTCGTAGACACGAGCTGAGAAATTGCAAACGTCGAGCAATTGCTCAGAGATGAAAAGTGCCAGCACTGAAAGCTGTTGCTAGCCAGCACCCTTCCTTGGAAGCGCTTTTGTAGGCCTAAGAACACTGGGGCTCTGGGCTTCTCTAGCCACCTCATCTTCTGCTCATCCTCTCGCGCACTCTAAAGAGAGCACAGGGGAGAAATTGCAAACGTCAAGCAATTGCTCAGAGATGAAAAGTGCCAGCACTGAAAGCTCTTGCTAGCCAGCACCCTTCCTTGGAAGCGCTTTTGTAGGCCTAAGAACAGTGGGGCTCTGGGCTTCTCTAGCCACCTAATCTTCTGCTCATCCTCTCGCGCACTCTAAAGAGAGCTCAGGTGAGAAATTGCAAACGTCGAGCAATTGCTCAGAGATGAAAAGTGCCAGCACTGAAAGCTGTTGCTAGCCAGCACCCTTCCTTGGAAGCCCTTTCACAGGCGCAGTAACACTGGGGCTTTGTGCTTCTCTAGCCACCAAAGGTCACGGTCACTATCTCTCCGTCTCGTAGACACGAGCTGAGAAATTGCAAACGTCGAGCAATTGCTCAGAGGTGAAAAGTGCCAGCACTGAAAGCTGTTGCTAGCCAGCACCCTTCCTTGGAAGCGCTTTTGTAGGCCTAAGAACACTGGGGCTCTGGGCTTCTCTAGCCACCTCATCTTCTGCTCATCCTCTCGCGCACTCTAAAGAGAGCTCAGGTGAGAAATTGCAAACGTCGAGCAATTGCTCAGAGATGAAAAGTGCCAGCACTGAAAGCTGTTGCTAGCCAGCACCCTTCCTTGGAAGCGCTTTCACAGGCGCAGCAACACTGGGGCTTTGCGCTTCTCTAGCCACCAAACGTCACGGTCATTCTCTTTCCATCTCCTAGACACGAGCTGAGAAATTGCAAACGTCGAGCAATTGCTCAGAGATGAAAAGTGCCAGCACTGAAAGCTCTTGCTAGCCAGCACCCTTCCTTGGAAGCGCTTTTGTAGGCCTAAGAACACTGGGGCTCTGGGCTTCTTTAGCCACCTCATCTTCTGCTCATCCTCTCGCGCACTCTGAAGAGAGCTCAGGTGAGAAATTGCAAACGTCGAGCAATTGCTCAGAGATGAAAAGTGCCAGCACTGAAAGCTGTTGCTAGCCAGCACCCTTCCTTGGAAGCGCTTTCACAGGCGCTGTAACACTGGGGCTTTGCGCTTCTCTACCCACCAAACGTCACGGTCACTATCTCTCCGTCTCGTAGACACGAGCTGAGAAATTGCAAACGTCGAGCAATTGCTCAGAGATGAAAAGTGCCAGCACTGGAAGCTGTTGCTAGCCAGCACCCTTCCTTGGAAGCGCTTTTGTAGGCCTAAGAACACTGGGGCTCTGGGCTTCTCTAGCCACCTCATCTTCTGCTCATCCTCTCGCGCACTCTAAAGAGAGCTCAGGTGAGAAATTGCAAACGTCGAGCAATTGCTCAGAGATGAAAAGTGCCAGCACTGAAAGCTGTTGCTAGCCAGCACCCTTCCTTGGAAGCGCTTTTGTAGCCCTTAGAACACTGGGGCTCTGGGCTTCTCTAGCCATCTAATCTTCTGCTCATCCTCTCCCGCACTCTAAAGAGAGCTCAGGTGAGAAATTGCAAACGTTGAGCAATTGCTCAGAGAAGAAAAGTGCCAGCACTGAAAGCTGTTGCTAGCCAGCACCCTTCCTTGGAAGCGCTTTCACAGGCGCAGTAACACTGGGGCTTTGCGCTTCTCTAGCCACCAAACGTCACGGTCCTTCTCTTTCCGTCTCGTAGACACGAGCTGAGAAATTGCAAACGTCCAGCAATTGCTCAGAGATGAAAAGTGCCAGCACTGAAAGCTGTTGCTAGCCAGCACCCTTCCTTGGAAGCGCTTTTGTAGCCCTTAGAACACTGGGGCTCTGGGCTTCTCTAGCCACCTAATCTTCTGCTCATCCTCTCGCGCACTCTAAAGAGAGCTCAGGGGAGAAATTGCAAACGTCGAGCAATTGCTCAGAGATGAAAAGTGCCAGCACTGAAAGCTGTTGCTAGCCAGCACCCTTCCTTGGAAGCGCTTTCACAGGCGCAGTAACACTGGGGCTTTGCGCTTCTCTACCCACCAAACGTCACGGTCACTATCTCGCCGTCTCGTAGACACGAGCTGAGAAATTGCAAACGTCCAGCAATTGCTCAGAGATGAAAAGTGCCAGCACTGAAAGCTGTTGCTAGCCAGCACCCTTCCTTGGAAGCGCTTTTGTAGCCCTTAGAACACTGGGGCTCTGGGCTTCTCTAGCCACCTAATCTTCTGCTCATCCTCTCGCGCACTCTAAAGAGAGCTCAGGTGAGAAATTGCAAACGTCGAGCAATTGCTCAGAGATGAAAAGTGCCAGCACTGAAAGCTGTTGCTAGCCAGCACCCTTCCTTGGAAGCGCTTTCACAGGCGCAGTAACACTGGGGCTTTGCGCTTCTCTACCCACCAAACGTCACGGTCACTATCTCTCCGTCTCGTAGACACGAGCTGAGAAATTGCAAACGTCGAGCAATTGCTCAGAGATGAAAAGTGCCAGCACTGAAAGCTGTTGCTAGCCAGCACCCTTCCTTGGAAGCGCTTTTGTAGGCCTAAGAACACTGGGGCTCTGGGCTTCTCTAGCCACCTAATCTTCTGCTCATCCTCTCGCGCACTCTAAAGAGAGCTCAGGTGAGAAATTGCAAACGTCGAGCAATTGCTCAGAGATGAAAAGTGCCAGCACTGAAAGCTCTTGCTAGCCAGCACCCTTCCTTGGAAGCGCTTTCACAGGCGCAGTAACACTGGGGCTTTGCGCTTCTCTAGCCACCAAACGTCACGGTCACTATCTCTCCGTCTCGTAGACACGAGCTGAGAAATTGAAAACGTCGAGCAATTGCTCAGAGATGAAAAGTGCCAGCACTGAAAGCTGTTGCTAGCCAGCCCCCTTCCTTGGAAGCGCTTTTGTAGGCCTAAGAACACTGGGGCTCTGGGCTTCTCTAGCCACCTAATCTTCTGCTCATCCTCTCGCGCACTCTAAAGAGAGCTCAGGTGAGAAATTGCAAACGTCGAGCAATTGCTCAGAGATGAAAAGTGCCAGCACTGAAAGCTGTTGCTAGCCAGCACCCTTCCTTGGAAGCGCTTTTGTAGGCCTAAGAACACTGGGGCTCTGGGCTTCTCTAGCCATCTAATCTTCTGCTCATCCTCTCGCGCACTCTGAAGAGAGCTCAGGTGAGAAATTGCAAACGTCGAGCAATTGCTCAGAGATGAAAAGTGCCAGCACTGAAAGCTGTTGCTAGCCAGCACCCTTCCTTGGAAGCGCTTTCACAGGCGCAGTAACACTGGGGCTTTGCGCTTCTCTAGCCACCAAACGTCACGGTCCTTCTCTTTCCGTCTCGTAGACACGAGCTGAGAAATTGCAAACATCGAGCAATTGCTCAGAGATGAAAAGTGCCAGCACTGAAAGCTGTTGCTAGCCAGCACCCTTCCTTGGAAGCGCTTTTGTAGCCCTTAGAACACTGGGGCTCTGGGCTTCTCTAGCCACCTCATCTTCTGCTCATCCTCTCGCGCACTCTGAAGGGAGCTCAGGTGAGAAATTGCAAACGTCGAGCAATTGCTCAGAGATGAAAAGTGCCAGCACTGAAAGCTCTTGCTAGCCAGCACCCTTCCTTGGAAGCGCTTTCACAGGCGCAGTAACACTGGGGCTTTGCGCTTCTCTAGCCACCAAAAGTCACGGTCACTATCTCTCCGTCTCGTAGACACGAGCTGAGAAATTGCAAACGTCGAGCAATTGCTCAGAGATGAAAAGTGCCAGCACTGAAAGCTGTTGCTAGCCAGCACCCTTCCTTGGAAGCGCTTTTGTAGGCCTAAGAACACTGGGGCTCTGGGCTTCTCTAGCCACCTCATCTTCTGCTCATCCTCTCGCGCACTCTAAAGAGAGCTCAGGTGAGAAATTGCAAACGTTGAGCAATTGCTCAGAGATGAAAAGTGCCAGCACTGAAAGCTGTTGCTAGCCAGCACCCTTCCTTGGAAGCGCTTTCACAGGCGCAGTAACACTGGGGCTTTGTGCTTCTCTAGCCACTAAACGTCACGGTCACTATCTCTCTGTCTCGTAGACACGAGCTGAGAAATTGCAAACGTCGAGCAATTGCTCAGAGATGAAAAGTGCCAGCACTGAAAGCTGTTGCTAGCCAGCACCCTTCCTTGGAAGCGCTTTTGTAGGCCTAAGAACACTGGGCTCTGTGCTTCTTTAGCCACCTCATCTTCTGCTCATCCTCTCGCGCACTCTGAAGAGAGCTCAGGGGAGAAATTGCAAACGTCGAGCAATTGCTCAGAGATGAAAAGTGCCAGCACTGAAAGCTGTTGCTAGCCAGCACCCTTCCTTGGAAGCCCTTTCACATGCGCAGTAACACTGGGGCTTTGCGCTTCTCTACCCACCAAACGTCACGGTCATTCTCTTTCCATCTCGTAGACACGAGCTGAGAAATTGCAAACGTCGAGCAATTGCTCAGAGATGAAAAGTGCCAGCACTGAAAGCTCTTGCTAGCCAGCACCCTTCCTTGGAAGCGCTTTTGTAGGCCTAAGAACACTGGGGCTCTGGGCTTCTCTAGCCACCTAATCTTCTGCTCATCCTCTCGCGCACTCTAAAGAGAGCTCAGGGGAGAAATTGCAAACGTCAAGCAATTGCTCAGAGATGAAAAGTGCCAGCACTGAAAGCTGTTGCTAGCCAGCACCCTTCCTTGGAAGCGCTTTTGTAGGCCTAAGAACAGTGGGGCTCTGGGCTTCTCTAGCCACCTAATCTTCTGCTCATCCTCTCGCGCACTCTAAAGAGAGCTCAGGTGAGAAATTGCAAACGTTGAGCAATTGCTCAGAGATGAAAAGTGCCAGCACTGAAAGCTGTTGCTAGCCAGCACCCTTCCTTGGAAGCCCTTTCACAGGCGCAGTAACACTGGGGCTTTGTGCTTCTCTAGCCACCAAACGTCACGGTCACTATCTCTCCGTCTCGTAGACACGAGCTGAGAAATTGCAAACGTCGATCAATTGTTCAGAGGTGAAAAGTGCCAGCACTGAAAGCTGTTGCTAGCCAGCACCCTTCCTTGGAAGCGCTTTTGTAGGCCTAAGAACACTGGGGCTCTGGGCTTCTCTAGCCACCTCATCTTCTGCTCATCCTCTCGCGCACTCTAAAGAGAGCTCAGGTGAGAAATTGCAAACGTCCAGCAATTGCTCAGAGATGAAAAGTGCCAGCACTGAAAGCTGTTGCTAGCCAGCACCCTTCCTTGGAAGCGCTTTCACAGGCGCAGCAACACTGGGGCTTTGCGCTTCTCTAGCCACCAAACGTCACGGTCATTCTCTTTCCGTCTCGTAGACACGAGCTGAGAAATTGCAAACGTCGAGCAATTGCTCAGAGATGAAAAGTGCCAGCACTGAAAGCTGTTGCTAGCCAGCACCCTTCCTTGGAAGCGCTTTCACAGGCGCAGCAACACTGGGGCTTTGCGCTTCTCTAGCCACCAAAAGTCACGGTCACTATCTCTCCGTCTCGTAGACACGAGCTGAGAAATTGCAAACGTCGAGCAATTGCTCAGAGATGAAAAGTGCCAGCACTGAAAGCTCTTGCTAGCCAGCACCCTTCCTTGGAAGCGCTTTTGTAGGCCTAAGAACACTGGGGCTCTGGGCTTCTTTAGCCACCTCATCTTCTGCTCATCCTCTCGCTCACTCTGAAGAGAGCTCAGGGGAGAAATTGCAAACGTCCAGCAATTGCTCAGAGATGAAAAGTGCCAGCACTGAAAGCTGTTGCTAGCCAGCACCCTTCCTTGGAAGCGCTTTCACAGGCGCAGTAACACTGGGGCTTTGCGCTTCTCTACCCACCAAACGTCACGGTCATTCTCTTTCCATCTCGTAGACACGAGCTGAGAAATTGCAAACGTCGAGCAATTGCTCAGAGATGAAAAGTGCCAGCACTGAAAGCTCTTGCTAGCCAGCACCCTTCCTTGGAAGCGCTTTTGTAGGCCTAAGAACACTGGGGCTCTGGGCTTCTCTAGCCACCTAATCTTCTGCTCATCCTCTCGCGCAGTCTAAAGAGAGCTCAGGTGAGAAATTGCAAACGTCCAGCAATTGCTCAGAGATGAAAAGTGCCAGCACTGAAAGCTGTTGCTAGCCAGCACCCTTCCTTGGAAGCGCTTTTGTAGGCCTAAGGAGACTGGGGCTCTGGGCTTCTCTAGCCACCTCATCTTCTGCTCATCCTCTCGCGCACTCTAAAGAGAGCTCAGGTGAGAAATTGCAAACGTCGAGCAATTGCTCAGAGATGAAAAGTGCCAGCACTGAAAGCTGTTGCTAGCCAGCACCCTTCCTTGTAAGCGCTTTCACAGGCGCAGTAACACTGGGGCTTTGCGCTTCTCTAGCCACCAAAAGTCACGGTCACTATCTCTCCGTCTCGTAGACACGAGCTGAGAAATTGCAAACGTCCAGCAATTGCTCAGAGAGGAAAAGTGCCAGCACTGAAAGCTCTTGCTAGCCAGCACCCTTCCTTGGAAGCGCTTTTGTAGGCCTAAGAACACTGGGGCTCTGGGCTTCTCTAGCCACCTCATCTTCTGCTCATCCTCTCGCGCACTCTAAAGAGAGCTCAGGTGAGAAATTGCAAACGTCCAGCAATTGCTCAGAGATGAAAAGTGCCAGCACTGAAAGCTGTTGCTAGCCAGCACCCTTCCTTGGAAGCGCTTTTGTAGGCCTAAGAACACTGGGGCTCTGGGATTCTTTAGCCACCTCATCTTCTGCTCATCCTCTCGCGCACTCTAAAGAGAGCTCAGGGGAGAAATTGCAAACGTCGAGCAATTGCTCAGAGATGAAAAGTGCCAGCACTGAAAGCTCTTGCTAGCCAGCACCCTTCCTTGGAAGCGCTTTCACAGGCGCAGTAACACTGGGGCTTTGCGCTTCTCTACCCACCAAACATCACGGTCACTATCTCTCCGTCTCGTAGACACGAGCTGAGAAATTGCAAACGTCGAGCAATTGCTCAGAGATGAAAAGTGCCAGCACTGGAAGCTCTTGCTAGCCAGCACCCTTCCTTGGAAGCGCTTTTGTAGGCCTAAGAACACTGGGGCTCTGGGCTTCTCTAGCCACCTAATCTTCTGCTCATCCTCTCGCGCACTCTAAAGAGAGCTCAGGTGAGAAATTGCAAACGTCCAGCAATTGCTCAGAGATGAAAAGTGCCAGCACTGAAAGCTGTTGCTAGCCAGCACCTTTCCTTGGAAGCGCTTTCACAGGCGCAGTAACACTGGGGCTTTGCGCTTCTCTAGCCACCAAACGTCACGGTCATTCTCTTTCCATCTCCTAGACAAGAGCTGAGAAATTGCAAACGTCGAGCAATTGCTCAGAGATGAAAAGTGCCAGCACTGAAAGCTGTTGCTAGCCAGCACCCTTCCTTGGAAGCGCTTTTGTAGGCCTAAGAACACTGGGGTTCTGGGCTTCTCTAGCCTCCTAATCTTCTGCTCATCCTCTCGCGCACTCTGAAGAGAGCTCAGGTGAGAAATTGCAAACGTCGAGCAATTGCTCAGAGATGAAAAGTACCAGCACTGAAAGCTCTTGCTAGCCAGCACCCTTCCTTGGAAGCGCTTTTGTAGGCCTAAGAACACTGGGGCTCTGGGCTTCTCTAGCCATCTAATCTTCTGCTCATCCTCTCGCGCACTCTAAAGAGAGCTCAGGTGAGAAATTGCAAACGTCGAGCAATTGCTCAGAGAAGAAAAGTGCCAGCACTGAAAGCTGTTGCTAGCCAGCACCCTTCCTTGGAAGCGCTTTCACAGGCACAGTAACACTGGGGCTTTGCGCTTCTCTAGCCACCAAACGTCACGGTCATTCTCTTTCCGTCTTTTATACACGAGCTGAGAAATTGCAAACGTCGAGCAATTGCTCAGAGATGAAAAGTGCCAGCACTGAAAGCTGTTGCTAGCCAGCACCCTTCCTTGGAAGCGCTTTTGTAGCCCTTAGAACACTGGGGCTCTGGGCTTCTCTAGCCACCTAATCTTCTGCTCATCCTCTCGCGCACTCTAAAGAGAGCTCAGGTGAGAAATTGCAAACGTCGAGCAATTGCTCAGAGATGAAAAGTGCCAGCACTGAAAGCTGTTGCTAGCCAGCACCCTTCCTTGGAAGCGCTTTCACAGGCGCAGTAACACTGGGGCTTTGCGCTTCTCTAGCCACCAAAAGTCACGGTCACTATCTCTCCGTCTCGTAGACACGAGCTGAGAAATTGCAAACGTCGAGCAATTGCTCAGAGATGAAAAGTGCCAGCACTGAAAGCTCTTGCTAGCCAGCACCCTTCCTTGGAAGCGCTTTTGTAGGCCTAAGAACACTGGGGCTCTGGGCTTCTCTAGCCACCTCATCTTCTGCTCATCCTCTCGCGCACTCTAAAGAGAGCTCAGGGGAGAAATTGCAAACGTCGAGCAATTGCTCAGAGATGAAAAGTGCCAGCACTGAAAGCTGTTGCTAGCCAGCACCCTTCCTTGGAAGCGCTTTCACAGGCGCAGTAACACTGGGGCTTTGCGCTTCTCTAGCCACCAAACGTCACGGTCATTCTCTTTCCGTCTCGTAGACACGAGCTGAGAAATTGCAAACGTCGAGCAATTGCTCAGAGATGAAAAGTGCCAGCACTGGAAGCTGTTGCTAGCCAGCACCCTTCCTTGGAAGCGCTTTTGTAGGCCTAAGAACACTGGGGTTCTGGGCTTCTCTAGCCACCTAATCTTCTGCTCATCCTCTCGCGCACTCTAAAGAGAGCTCAGGTGAGAAATTGTAAACGTCGATCAATTGCTCAGAGATGAAAAGTGCCAGCACTGAAAGCTGTTGCTAGCCAGCACCCTTCCTTGGAAGCGCTTTTGTAGGCCTAAGAACACTGGGGCTCTGGGCTTCTCTAGCCACCTCATCTTCTGCTCATCCTCTCGCGCACTCTGAAGAGAGCTCAGGGGAGAAATTGCAAACGTCCAGCAATTGCTCAGAGATGAAAAGTGCCAGCACTGAAAGCTGTTGCTAGCCAGCACCCTTCCTTGGAAGCGCTTTCACAGGCGCAGCAACACTGGGGCTTTGCGCTTCTCAACCCACCAAACATCACGGTCACTATCTCTCCGTCTCGTAGACACGAGCTGAGAAATTGCAAACGTCGATCAATTGCTCAGAGATGAAAAGTGCCAGCACTGGAAGCTGTTGCTAGCCAGCACCCTTCCTTGGAAGCGCTTTTGTAGGCCTAAGAACACTGGGGCTCTGGGCTTCTCTAGCCTCCTAATCTTCTGCTCATCCTCTCGTGCACTCTAAAGAGAGCTCAGGTGAGAAATTGCAAACGTCGAGCAATTGCTCAGAGATGAAAAGTGCCAGCACTGAAAGCTGTTGCTAGCCAGCACCCTTCCTTGGAAGCGCTTTTGTAGGCCTAAGAACAGTGGGGCTCTGGGCTTCTCTAGCCACCTCATCTTCTGCTCATCCTCTCGCGCACTCTAAAGAGAGCTCAGGTGAGAAATTGCAAACGTCGAGCAATTGCTCAGAGATGAAAAGTGCCAGCACTGAAAGCTCTTGCTAGCCAGCCCCCTTCCTTGGAAGCGCTTTTGTAGGCCTAAGAACACTGGGGCTCTGGGCTTCTCTAGCCACCTCATCTTCTGCTCATCCTCTCGCGCACTCTAAAGAGAGCTCAGGTGAGAAATTGCAAACGTTGAGCAATTGCTCAGAGATGAAAAGTGCCAGCACTGAAAGCTGTTGCTAGCCAGCACCCTTCCTTGGAAGCGCTTTCACAGGCGCAGTAACACTGGGGCTTTGTGCTTCTCTAGCCACCAAACGTCACGGTCACTATCTCTCCGTCTCGTAGACACGAGCTGAGAAATTGCAAACGTCGAGCAATTGCTCAGAGATGAAAAGTGCCAGCACTGAAAGTTGTTGCTAGCCAGCCCCCTTCCTTGGAAGCGCTTTTGTAGGCCTAAGAACACTGGGGCTCTGGGCTTCTCTAGACACCTCATCTTCTGCTCATCCTCTTGCGCACTCTAAAGAGAGCTCAGGTGAGAAATTGCAAACGTCCAGCAATTGCTCAGAGATGAAAAGTGCCAGCACTGAAAGCTGTTGCTAGCCAGCACCCTTCCTTGGAAGCGCTTTCACAGGCGCAGCAACACTGGGGCTTTGCGCTTCTCTAGCCACCAAACGTCACGGTCCTTCTCTTTCCGTCTCGTAGACACGAGCTGAGAAATTGCAAATGTCGAGCAATTGCTCAGAGATGAAAAGTGCCAGCACTGAAAGCTGTTGCTAGCCAGCACCCTTCCTTGGAAGCGCTTTTGTAGCCCTTAGAACACTGGGGCTCTGGGCTTCTCTAGCCACCTCATCTTCTGCTCATCCTCTCGCGCACTCTAAAGAGAGCTCAGGTGAGAAATTGCAAATGTCGAGCAATTGCTCAGAGATGAAAAGTGCCAGCACTGAAACCTCTTGCTAGGCAGCCCCCTTCCTTGGAAGCGCTTTTGTAGGCCTAAGAACACTGGGGCTCTGGGCTTCTCTAGCCACCTAATCTTCTGCTCATCCTCTCGCGCACTCTAAAGAGAGCTCAGGTGAGAAATTGCAAACGTTGAGCAATTGCTCAGAGATGAAAAGTGCCAGCACTGAAAGCTGTTGCTAGCCAGCACCCTTCCTTGGAAGCGCTTTCACAGGCGCAGTAACACTGGGGCTTTGTGCTTCTCTAGCCACCAAAAGTCACGGTCACTATCTCTCCGTCTCGTAGACACGAGCTGAGAAATTGCAAACGTCGAGCAATTGCTCAGAGATGAAAAGTGCCAGCACTGAAAGCTCTTGCTAGCCAGCACCCTTCCTTGGAAGCGCTTTCACAGGCGCAGTAACACTGGGGCTTTGCGCTTCTCTAGCCACCAAACGTCACGGTCCTTCTCTTTCCGTCTCGTAGACACGAGCTGAGAAATTGCAAACGTCGAGCAATTGCTCAGAGATGAAAAGTGCCAGCACTGAAAGCTGTTGCTAGCCAGCACCCTTCCTTGGAAGCGCTTTTGTAGGCCTAAGAACACTGGGGCTCTGGGCTTCTCTAGCCACCTCATCTTCTGCTCATCCTCTCGCGCACTCTGAAGAGAGCTCAGGTGAGAAATTGCAAACGTCGAGCAATTGCTCAGAGATGAAAAGTGCCAGCACTGAAAGCTGTTGCTAGCCAGCCCCCTTCCTTGGAAGCGCTTTCACAGGCGCAGTAACACTGGGGCTTTGCGCTTCTCTACCCACCAAACGTCACGGTCACTATCTCTCCGTCTCGTAGACACGAGCTGAGAAATTGCAAACGTCCAGCAATTGCTCAGAGATGAAAAGTGCCAGCACTGAAAGCTGTTGCTAGCCAGCACCCTTCCTTGGAAGCGCTTTTGTAGCCCTTAGAACACTGGGGCTCTGGGCTTCTTTAGCCACCTAATCTTCTGCTCATCCTCTCGCGCAATCTAAAGAGAGCTCAGGTGAGAAATTGCAAACGTCGAGCAATTGCTCAGAGATGAAAAGTGCCAGCACTGAAAGCTGTTGCTAACCAGCACCCTTCCTTGGAAGCGCTTTCACAGGCGCAGTAACACTGGGGCTTTGCACTTCTCTAGCCACCAAACGTCACGGTCACTATCTCTCCGTCTCGTAGACACGAGCTGAGAAATTGCAAACGTCGAGCAATTGCTCAGAGATGAAAAGTGCCAGCACTGAAAGCTGTTGCTAGCCAGCACCCTTCCTTGGAAGCGCTTTTGAAGGCCTAAGAACACTGGGGCTCTGGGCTTCTTTAGCCACCTCATCTTCTGCTCATCCTCTCGCGCACTCTAAAGAGAGCTCAGGTGAGAAATTGCAAACGTCGAGCAATTGCTCAGAGATGAAAAGTGCCAGCACTGAAAGCTCTTGCTAGCCAGCACCCTTCCTTGGAAGCGCTTTCACAGGCGCTGTAACACTGGGGCTTTGCGCTTCTCTAGCCACCAAACATCACGGTCACTATCTCTCCGTCTCGTAGACACGAGCTGAGAAATTGCAAACGTCGAGCAATTGCTCAGAGATGAAAAGTGCCAGCACTGAAAGCTGTTGCTAGCCAGCACCCTTCCTTGGAAGCGCTTTTGTAGGCCTAAGAACACTGGGGCTCTGGGCTTCTCTAGCCTCCTAATCTTCTGCTCATCCTCTCGCGCACTCTAAAGAGAGCTCAGGTGAGAAATTGCAAACGTCGAGCAATTGCTCAGAGATGAAAAGTGCCAGCACTGAAAGCTGTTGCTAGCCAGCACCCTTCCTTGGAAGCGCTTTTGTAGGCCTAAGAACACTGGGGCTTTGGGCTTCTCTAGCCACCTCATCTTCTGCTCATCCTCTCGCGCACTCTAAAGAGAGCTCAGGTGAGAAATTGCAAACGTCGAGCAATTGCTCAGAGATGAAAAGTGCCAGCACTGAAAGCTCTTGCTAGCCAGCACCCTTCCTTGGAAGCGCTTTCACAGGCGCAGCAACACTGGGGCTTTGCGCTTCTCTACCCACCAAACGTCACGATCCTTCTCTTTCCGTCTCGTAGACACGAGCTGAGAAATTGCAAACGTCGAGCAATTGCTCAGAGAGGAAAAGTGCCAGCACTGGAAGCTGTTGCTAGCCAGCACCCTTCCTTGGAAGCGCTTTTGTAGCCCTTAGAACACTGGGGCTCTGGGCTTCTCTAGCCACCTCATCTTCTGCTCATCCTCTCGCGCACTCTAAAGAGAGCTCAGGTGAGAAATTGCAAACGTCCAGCAATTGCTCAGAGATGAAAAGTGCCAGCACTGAAAGCTCTTGCTAGCCAGCACCCTTCCTTGGAAGCGCTTTTGTAGGCTTAAGAACACTGGGGCTCTGGGCTTCTCTAGCCACCTAATCTTCTGCTCATCCTCTCGCGCACTCTAAAGAGAGCTCAGGTGAGAAATTGCAAACGTCGAGCAATTGCTCAGAGATGAAAAGTGCCAGCACTGAAAGCTGTTGCTAGCCAGCCCCCTTCCTTGGAAGCGCTTTCACAGGCGCAGTAACACTGGGGATTTGTGCTTCTCTAGCCACCAAACGTCACGGTCACTATCTCTCCGTCTCGTAGACACGAGCTGAGAAATTGCAAACGTCGAGCAATTGCTCAGAGATGAAAAGTGCCAGCACTGAAACCTCTTGCTAGCCAGCCCCCTTCCTTGGAAGCGCTTTTGTAGGCCTAAGAACACTGGGGCTCTGGGCTTCTCTAGCCACCTCATCTTCTGCTCATCCTCTCGCGCACTCTAAAGAGAGCTCAGGTGAGAAATTGCAAACGTCGAGCAATTGCTCAGAGATGAAAAGTGCCAGCACTAAAAGCTGTTGCTAGCCAGCACCCTTCCTTGGAAGCGCTTTCACAGGCGCAGTAACACTGGGGCTTTGGGCTTCTCTAGCCACCAAAAGTCACGGTCATTCTCTTTCCGTCTCGTAGACACGAGCTGAGAAATTGCAAACGTCCAGCAATTGCTCAGAGATGAAAAGTGCCAGCACTGAAAGCTGTTGCTAGCCAGCACCCTTCCTTGGAAGCGCTTTTGTAGGCCTAAGAACCCTGGGGCTCTGGGCTTCTCTAGCCACCTAATCTTCTGCTCATCCTCTCGCGCACTCTAAAGAGAGCTCAGGTGAGAAATTGCAAACGTCGAGCAATTGCTCAGAGATGAAAAGTGCCAGCACTGGAAGCTCTTGCTAGCCAGCACCCTTCCTTGGAAGCGCTTTTGTAGGCCTAAGAACACTGGGGCTCTGGGCTTCTCTAGCCACCTAATCTTCTGCTCATCCTCTCGCGCAGTCTAAAGAGAGCTCAGGTGAGAAATTGCAAACGTCGAGCAATTGCTCAGAGGTGAAAAGTGCCAGCACTGAAAGCTCTTGCTAGCCAGCACCCTTCCTTGGAAGCGCTTTTGTAGGCCTAAGAACACTGGGGCTCTGGGCTTCTCTAGCCTCCTAATCTTCTGCTCATCCTCTCGTGCACTCTAAAGAGAGCTCAGGTGAGAAATTGCAAACGTCGAGCAATTGCTCAGAGGTGAAAAGTGCCAGCACTGAAAGCTGTTGCTAGCCAGCACCCTTCCTTGGAAGCGCTTTTGTAGGCCTAAGAACACTGGGGCTCTGGGCTTCTCTAGCCACCTCATCTTCTGCTCATCCTCTCGCGCACTCTAAAGAGAGCTCAGGTGAGAAATTGCAAACGTCGAGCAATTGCTCAGAGATGAAAAGTGCCAGCACTGAAAGCTGTTGCTAGCCAGCACCCTTCCTTGGAAGCGCTTTCACAGGCGCAGTAACACTGGGGCTTTGCGCTTCTCTAGCCACCAAACGTCACGGTCCTTCTCTTTCTGTCTCGTAGACACGAGCTGAGAAATTGCAAACGTCGATCAATTGCTCAGAGATGAAAAGTGCCAGCACTGAAAGCTGTTGCTAGCCAGCACCCTTCCTTGGAAGCGCTTTTGTAGGCCTAAGAAGACTGGGGCTCTGGGCTTCTCTAGGCACCTAATCTTCTGCTCATCCTCTCGCGCACTCTAAAGAGAGCTGAGGTGAGAAATTGCAAACGTCGAGCAATTGCTCAGAGATGAAAAGTGCCAGCACTGAAAGCTCTTGCTAGCCAGCACCCTTCCTTGGAAGCGCTTTCACAGGCGCAGTAACACTGGGGCTTTGTGCTTCTCTAGCCACCAAACGTCACGTTCACTATCTCTCCGTCTTGTAGACACGAGCTGAGAAATTGCAAACGTCGAGCAATTGCTCAGAGAGGAAAAGTGCCAGCACTGAAAGCTGTTGCTAGCCAGCACCCTTCCTTGGAAGCGCTTTTGTAGCCCTAAGAACACTGGGGCTCTGGGCTTCTCTAGCCACCTCATCTTCTGCTCATCCTCTCGCGCACTCTAAAGAGAGCTCAGGTGAGAAATTGCAAACGTCCAGCAATTGCTCAGAGATGAAAAGTGCCAGCACTGAAAGCTGTTGCTAGCCAGCACCCTTCCTTGGAAGTGCTTTCACAGGCGCAGTAACACTGGGGCTTTGCGCTTCTCTAGCCACCAAACGTCACTGTCCTTCTCTTTCCGTCTCGTAGACACGAGCTGAGAAATTGCAAACGTCGAGCAATTGCTCAGAGATGAAAAGTGCCAGCACTGAAAGCTGTTGCTAGCCAGCACCCTTCCTTGGAAGCGCTTTTGTAGGCCTAAGAACACTGGGGCTCTGGGCTTCTTTAGCCACCTCATCTTCTGCTCATCCTCTTGCGCACTCTGAAGAGAGCTCAGGGGAGAAATTGCAAACGTCGAGCAATTGCTCAGAGATGAAAAGTGCCAGCACTGAAAGCTGTTGCTAGCCAGCACCCTTCCTTGGAAGCGCTTTTGTAGGCCTAAGAACACTGGGGCTCTGGGCTTCTCTAGCCACCTCATCTTCTGCTCATCCTCTCGCGCACTCTAAAGAGAGCTCAGGTGAGAAATTGCAAACGTTGAGCAATTGCTCAGAGATGAAAAGTGCCAGCACTGAAAGCTGTTGCTAGCCAGCACCCTTCCTTGGAAGCGCTTTCACAGGCGCAGTAACACTGGGGCTTTGCGCTTCTCTGGCCACCAAACGTCACGGTCCTTCTCTTTCCGTCTCGTAGACACGAGCTGAGAAATTGCAACCGTCCAGCAATTGCTCAGAGATGAAAAGTGCCAGCACTGAAAGCTGTTGCTAGCCAGCACCCTTCCTTGGAAGCGCTTTTGTAGGCCTAAGAACACTGGGGCTCTGGGCTTCTTTAGCCACCTCATCTTCTGCTCATCCTCTCGCACACTCTGAAGAGAGCTCAGGGGTGAAATTGCAAACGTCCAGCAATTGCTCAGAGATGAAAAGTGCCAGCACTGAAAGCTGTTGCTAGCCGGCACCCTTCCTTGGAAGCGCTTTCACAGGCGCAGTAACACTGGGGCTTTGCGCTTCTCTAGCCACCAAACGTCACGGTCCTTCTCTTTCCGTCTCATAGACACGAGCTGAGAAATTGCAACCGTCCAGCAATTGCTCAGAGATGAAAAGTGCCAGCACTGAAAGCTGTTGCTAGCCAGCACCCTTCCTTGGAAGCGCTTTTGTAGGCCTAAGAACACTGGTGCTCTGGGCTTCTCTAGACACCTAATCTTCTGCTCATCCTTTCGTGCACTCTAAAGAGAGCTCAGGTGAGAAATTGCAAACGTTGAGCAATTGCTCAGAGATGAAAAGTGCCAGCACTGAAAGCTGTTGCTAGCCAGCACCCTTCCTTGGAAGCGCTTTTGTAGGCCTAAGAACACTGGGGCTCTGGGCTTCTCTAGCCACCTAATCTTCTGCTCATCCTCTCGCGCACTCTAAAGAGAGCTCAGGTGAGAAATTGCAAACGTCGAGCAATTGCTCAGAGATGAAAAGTGCCAGCACTGAAAGCTGTTGCTAGCCAGCACCCTTCCTTGGAAGCGCTTTCACAGGCGCAGCAACACTGGGGCTTTGCGCTTCTCTACCCACCAAACGTCACGGTCCTTCTCTTTCCGTCTCGTAGACACGAGCTGAGAAATTGCAAACGTCGAGCAATTGCTCAGAGATGAAAAGTGCCAGCACTGAAAGCTCTTGCTAGCCAGCACCCTTCCTTGGAAGCGCTTTTGTAGGCCTAAGAACAGTGGGGCTCTGGGCTTCTTTAGCCACCTAATCTTCTGCTCATCCTCTCGCGCACTATGAAGAGTGCTCAGGGGAGAAATTGCAAACGTCCAGCAATTGCTCAGAGATGAAAAGTGCCAGCACTGAAAGCTCTTGCTAGCCAGCACCCTCCTTGGAAGCGCTTTCACAGGCGCTGTAACACTGGGGCTTTGCGCTTCTCTAACCTCCAAACGTCACGGTCCTTCTCTTTCCGTCTCGTAGACACGAGCTGAGAAATTGCAAACGTCGAGCAATTGCTCAGAGATGAAAAGCGCCAGCACTGAAAGCTGTTGCTAGCCAGCCCCCTCCTTGGAAGCGCTTTTGTAGGCCTAAGAACACTGGGGCTCTGGGCTTCTCTAGCCACCTCATCTTCTGCTCATCCTCTCGCGCACTCTAAAGAGAGCTCAGGTGAGAAATTGCAAACGTTGAGCAATTGCTCAGAGATGAAAAGTGCCAGCACTGAAAGCTGTTGCTAGCCAGCACCCTTCCTTGGAAGCGCTTTCACAGGCGCAGCAACACTGGGGCTTTGCGCTTCTCTAGCCACCAAACGTCACGGTCCTTCTCTTTCCGTCTCGTAGACACGAGCTGAGAAATTGCAAACGTCGAGCAATTGCTCAGAGATGAAAAGTGCCAGCACTGAAAGCTGTTGCTAGCCAGCACCCTTCCTTGGAAGCGCTTTTGTAGCCCTTAGAACACTGGGGCTCTGGGCTTCTTTAGCCACCTCATCTTCTGCTCATCCTCTCGCGCACTCTAAAGAGAGCTCAGGTGAGAAATTGCAAATGTCGAGCAATTGCTCAGAGATGAAAAGTGCCAGCACTGAAACCTCTTGCTAGCCAGCACCCTTCCTTGGAAGCGCTTTTGTAGGCCTAAGAACACTGGGGCTCTGGGCTTCTCTAGCCACCTCATCTTCTGCTCATCCTCTCGCGCACTCTAAAGAGAGCTCAGGTGAGAAATTGCAAACGTCCAGCAATTGCTCAGAGATGAAAAGTGCCAGCACTGAAAGCTGTTGCTAGCCAGCACCCTTCCTTGGAAGCGCTTTCACAGGCGCAGTAACACTGGGGCTTTGCGCTTCTCTAGCCACCAAACGTCACGGTCCTTCTCTTTCCGTCTCGTAGACACGAGCTGAGAAATTGCAAACGTCGAGCAATTGCTCAGAGATGAAAAGTGCCAGCACTGAAAGCTGTTGCTAGCCAGCACCCTTCCTTGGAAGCGCTTTTGTAGGCCTAAGAACACTGGGGCTCTGGGCTTCTCTAGCCACCTCATCTTCTGCTCATCCTCTCGCGCACTCTAAAGAGAGCTCAGGTGAGAAATTGCAAACGTCGAGCAATTGCTCAGAGATGAAAAGTGCCAGCACTGAAAGCTGTTGCTAGCCAGCCCCCTTCCTTGGAAGCGCTTTCACAGGCGCAGTAACACTGGGGCTTTGCGCTTCTCTACCCACCAAACGTCACGGTCACTATCTCTCCGTCTCGTAGACACGAGCTGAGAAATTGCAAACGTCGAGCAATTGCTCAGAGATGAAAAGTGCCAGCACTGAAAGCTGTTGCTAGCCAGCACCCTTCCTTGGAAGCGCTTTTGTAGGCCTAAGAACAGTGGGGCTCTGGGCTTCTCTAGCCACCTCATCTTCTGCTCATCCTCTCGCGCACTCTAAAGAGAGCTCAGGTGAGAAATTGCAAACGTCGAGCAATTGCTCAGAGATGAAAAGTGCCAGCACTGAAAGCTGTTGCTAGCCAGCACCCTTCCTTGGAAGCGCTTTCACAGGCGCAGCAACACTGGGGCTTTGCGCTTCTCTAGCCACCAAACGTCACGGTCCTTCTCTTTCCGTCTCGTAGACACGAGCTGAGAAATTGCAAACGTCGAGCAATTGCTCAGAGATGAAAAGTGCCAGCACTGAAAGCTGTTGCTAGCCAGCACCCTTCCTTGGAAGCGCTTTTGTAGCCCTTAGAACACTGGGGCTCTGGGCTTCTTTAGCCACCTCATCTTCTGCTCATCCTCTCGCGCACTCTAAAGAGAGCTCAGGTGAGAAATTGCAAATGTCGAGCAATTGCTCAGAGATGAAAAGTGCCAGCACTGAAACCTCTTGCTAGCCAGCCCCCTTCCTTGGAAGCGCTTTTGTAGGCCTAAGAACACTGGGGCTCTGGGCTTCTCTAGCCACCTCATCTTCTGCTCATCCTCTCGCGCACTCTAAAGAGAGCTCAGGTGAGAAATTGCAAACGTCCAGCAATTGCTCAGAGATGAAAAGTGCCAGCACTGAAAGCTCTTGCTAGCCAGCACCCTTCCTTGGAAGCGCTTTCACAGGCGCAGTAACACTGGGGCTTTGTGCTTCTCTAGCCACCAAAAGTCACGGTCACTATCTCTCCGTCTCGTAGACACGAGCTGAGAAATTGCAAACGTCGAGCAATTGCTCAGAGATGAAAAGTGCCAGCACTGGAAGCTGTTGCTAGCCAGCACCCTTCCTTGGAAGCGCTTTTGTAGGCCTAAGAACAGTGGGGCTCTGGGCTTCTCTAGCCACCTCATCTTCTGCTCATCCTCTCGCGCACTCTAAAGAGAGCTCAGGTGAGAAATTGCAAACGTCCAGCAATTGCTCAGAGATGAAAAGTGCCAGCACTGAAAGCTCTTGCTAGCCAGCACCCTTCCTTGGAAGCGCTTTCACAGGCGCAGTAACACTGGGGCTTTGCGCTTCTCTAGCCACCAAACGTCACGGTCCTTCTCTTTCCGTCTCGTAGACACGAGCTGAGAAATTGCAAACGTCGAGCAATTGCTCAGAGAGGAAAAGTGCCAGCACTGAAAGCTGTTGCTAGCCAGCACCCTTCCTTGGAAGCGCTTTTGTAGGCCTAAGAACACTGGGGCTCTGGGCTTCTCTAGCCACCTCATCTTCTGCTCATCCTCTCGCGCACTCTAAAGAGAGCTCAGGTGAGAAATTGCAAACGTCCAGCAATTGCTCAGAGATGAAAAGTGCCAGCACTGAAAGCTGTTGCTAGCCAGCCCCCTTCCTTGGAAGCGCTTTCACAGGCGCAGTAACACTGGGGCTTTGCGCTTCTCTACCCACCAAACGTCACGGTCACTATCTCTCCGTCTCGTAGACACGAGCTGAGAAATTGCAAACGTCCAGCAATTGCTCAGAGATGAAAAGTGCCAGCACTGAAAGCTGTTGCTAGCCAGCACCCTTCCTTGGAAGCGCTTTTGTAGCCCTTAGAACACTGGGGCTCTGGGCTTCTTTAGCCACCTAATCTTCTGCTCATCCTCTCGCGCACTCTAAAGAGAGCTCAGGTGAGAAATTGCAAACGTTGAGCAATTGCTCAGAGATGAAAAGTGCCAGCACTGAAAGCTGTTGCTAGCCAGCACCCTTCCTTGGAAGCGCTTTCACAGGCGCAGTAACACTGGGGCTTTGTGCTTCTCTAGCCACCAAAAGTCACGGTCACTATCTCTCCGTCTCGTAGACATGAGCTGAGAAATTGCAAACGTCGAGCAATTGCTCAGAGATGAAAAGTGCCAGCACTGGAAGCTGTTGCTAGCCAGCACCCTTCCTTGGAAGCGCTTTTGTAGGCCTAAGAACACTGGGGCTCTGGGCTTCTCTAGCCACCTCATCTTCTGCTCATCCTCTCGCGCACTCTAAAGAGAGCTCAGGTGAGAAATTGCAAACGTCCAGCAATTGCTCAGAGATGAAAAGTGCCAGCACTGAAAGCTGTTGCTAGCCAGCACCCTTCCTTGGAAGCGCTTTCACAGGCGCAGTAACACTGGGGCTTTGCGCTTCTCTAGCCACCAAACGTCACGGTCCTTCTCTTTCCGTCTCGTAGACACGAGCTGAGAAATTGCAAACGTCGAGCAATTGCTCAGAGATGAAAAGTGCCAGCACTGAAAGCTGTTGCTAGCCAGCACCCTTCCTTGGAAGCGCTTTTGTAGGCCTAAGAACACTGGGGCTCTGGGCTTCTCTAGCCACCTCATCTTCTGCTCATCCTCTCGCGCACTCTAAAGAGAGCTCAGGTGAGAAATTGCAAACGTCGAGCAATTGCTCAGAGATGAAAAGTGCCAGCACTGAAAGCTGTTGCTAGCCAGCCCCCTTCCTTGGAAGCGCTTTCACAGGCGCAGTAACACTGGGGCTTTGCGCTTCTCTACCCACCAAACGTCACGGTCACTATCTCTCCGTCTCGTAGACACGAGCTGAGAAATTGCAAACGTCGAGCAATTGCTCAGAGATGAAAAGTGCCAGCACTGAAAGCTGTTGCTAGCCAGCACCCTTCCTTGGAAGCGCTTTTGTAGCCCTTAGAACACTGGGGCTCTGGGCTTCTTTAGCCACCTCATCTTCTGCTCATCCTCTCGCGCACTCTAAAGAGAGCTCAGGTGAGAAATTGCAAAAGTCGAGCAATTGCTCAGAGATGAAAAGTGCCAGCACTGAAAGCTGTTGCTAGCCAGCACCCTTCCTTGGAAGCGCTTTCACAGGCGCAGGAACACTGGGGCTTTGCACTTCTCTAGCCACCAAACGTCACGGTCACTATCTCTCCGTCTCGTAGACACGAGCTGAGAAATTGCAAACGTCGAGCAATTGCTCAGAGATGAAAAGTGCCAGCACTGAAAGCTGTTGCTAGCCAGCACCCTTCCTTGGAAGCGCTTTTGTAGGCCTAAGAACACTGGTGCTCTGGGCTTCTCTAGACACCTAATCTTCTGCTCATCCTTTCGTGCACTCTAAAGAGAGCTCAGGTGAGAAATTGCAAACGTTGAGCAACTGCTCAGAGATGAAAAGTGCCAGCACTGAAAGCTGTTGCTAGCCAGCACCCTTCCTTGGAAGCGCTTTTGTAGCCCTAAGAACACTGGGGCTCTGGGCTTCTCTAGCCACCTAATCTTCTGCTCATCCTCTCGCGCACTCTAAAGAGAGCTCAGGTGAGAAATTGCAAACGTCGAGCAATTGCTCAGAGATGAAAAGTGCCAGCACTGAAAGCTGTTGCTAGCCAGCACCCTTCCTTGGAAGCGCTTTCACAGGCGCAGCAACACTGGGGCTTTGCGCTTCTCTAGCCACCAAACGTCACGGTCCTTCTCTTTCCGTCTCGTAGACACGAGCTGAGAAATTGCAAACGTCGAGCAATTGCTCAGAGATGAAAAGTGCCAGCACTGAAAGCTCTTGCTAGCCAGCACCCTTCCTTGGAAGCGCTTTTGTAGGCCTAAGAACAGTGGGGCTCTGGGCTTCTTTAGCCACCTCATCTTCTGCTCATCCTCTCGCGCACTATGAAGAGTGCTCAGGGGAGAAATTGCAAACGTCGAGCAATTGCTCAGAGATGAAAAGTGCCAGCACTGAAAGCTCTTGCTAGCCAGCACCCTTCCTTGGAAGCGCTTTTGTAGGCCTAAGAACACTGGGGCTCTGGGCTTCTCTAGCCACCTCATCTTCTGCTCATCCTCTCGCGCACTCTAAAGAGAGCTCAGGTGAGAAATTGCAAACGTTGAGCAATTGCTCAGAGATGAAAAGTGCCAGCACTGAAACCTCTTGCTAGCCAGCCCCCTTCCTTGGAAGCGCTTTTGTAGGCCTAAGAACACTGGGGCTCTGGGCTTCTTTAGCCACCTCATCTTCTGCTCATCCTCTCGCGCACTCTAAAGAGAGCTCAGGTGAGAAATTGCAAACGTTGAGCAATTGCTCAGAGATGAAAAGTGCCAGCACTGAAAGCTCTTGCTAGCCAGCACCCTTCCTTGGAAGCGCTTTCACAGGCGCAGTAACACTGGGGCTTTGTGCTTCTCTAGCCACCAAAAGTCACGGTCACTATCTCTCCGTCTCGTAGACACGAGCTGAGAAATTGCAAACGTCGAGCAATTGCTCAGAGATGAAAAGTGCCAGCACTGGAAGCTGTTGCTAGCCAGCACCCTTCCTTGGAAGCGCTTTTGTAGGCCTAAGAACACTGGGGCTCTGGGCTTCTCTAGCCACCTCATCTTCTGCTCATCCTCTCGCGCACTCTAAAGAGAGCTCAGGTGAGAAATTGCAAACGTCGAGCAATTGCTCAGAGATGAAAAGTGCCAGCACTGAAAGCTGTTGCTAGCCAGCACCCTTCCTTGGAAGCGCTTTCACAGGCGCAGTAACACTGGGGCTTTGCGCTTCTCTAGCCACCAAACGTCACGGTCCTTCTCTTTCCGTCTCGTAGACACGAGCTGAGAAATTGCAAACGTCGAGCAATTGCTCAGAGATGAAAAGTGCCAGCACTGAAAGCTGTTGCTAGCCAGCACCCTTCCTTGGAAGCGCTTTTGTAGGCCTAAGAACACTGGGGCTCTGGGCTTCTCTAGCCACCTCATCTTCTGCTCATCCTCTCGCGCACTCTAAAGAGAGCTCAGGTGAGAAATTGCAAACGTCGAGCAATTGCTCAGAGATGAAAAGTGCCAGCACTGAAAGCTGTTGCTAGCCAGCCCCCTTCCTTGGAAGCGCTTTCACAGGCGCAGTAACACTGGGGCTTTGCGCTTCTCTACCCACCAAACGTCACGGTCACTATCTCTCCGTCTCGTAGACACGAGCTGAGAAATTGCAAACGTCGAGCAATTGCTCAGAGATGAAAAGTGCCAGCACTGAAAGCTGTTGCTAGCCAGCACCCTTCCTTGGAAGCGCTTTTGTAGCCCTTAGAACACTGGGGCTCTGGGCTTCTTTAGCCACCTCATCTTCTGCTCATCCTCTCGCGCACTCTAAAGAGAGCTCAGGTGAGAAATTGCAAAAGTCGAGCAATTGCTCAGAGATGAAAAGTGCCAGCACTGAAAGCTGTTGCTAGCCAGCACCCTTCCTTGGAAGCGCTTTCACAGGCGCAGGAACACTGGGGCTTTGCACTTCTCTAGCCACCAAACGTCACGGTCACTATCTCTCCGTCTCGTAGACACGAGCTGAGAAATTGCAAACGTCGAGCAATTGCTCAGAGATGAAAAGTGCCAGCACTGAAAGCTGTTGCTAGCCAGCACCCTTCCTTGGAAGCGCTTTTGTAGGCCTAAGAACACTGGTGCTCTGGGCTTCTCTAGACACCTAATCTTCTGCTCATCCTTTCGTGCACTCTAAAGAGAGCTCAGGTGAGAAATTGCAAACGTTGAGCAACTGCTCAGAGATGAAAAGTGCCAGCACTGAAAGCTGTTGCTAGCCAGCACCCTTCCTTGGAAGCGCTTTTGTAGCCCTAAGAACACTGGGGCTCTGGGCTTCTCTAGCCACCTAATCTTCTGCTCATCCTCTCGCGCACTCTAAAGAGAGCTCAGGTGAGAAATTGCAAACGTCGAGCAATTGCTCAGAGATGAAAAGTGCCAGCACTGAAAGCTGTTGCTAGCCAGCACCCTTCCTTGGAAGCGCTTTCACAGGCGCAGCAACACTGGGGCTTTGCGCTTCTCTAGCCACCAAACGTCACGGTCCTTCTCTTTCCGTCTCGTAGACACGAGCTGAGAAATTGCAAACGTCGAGCAATTGCTCAGAGATGAAAAGTGCCAGCACTGAAAGCTCTTGCTAGCCAGCACCCTTCCTTGGAAGCGCTTTTGTAGGCCTAAGAACAGTGGGGCTCTGGGCTTCTTTAGCCACCTCATCTTCTGCTCATCCTCTCGCGCACTATGAAGAGTGCTCAGGGGAGAAATTGCAAACGTCGAGCAATTGCTCAGAGATGAAAAGTGCCAGCACTGAAAGCTCTTGCTAGCCAGCACCCTTCCTTGGAAGCGCTTTTGTAGGCCTAAGAACACTGGGGCTCTGGGCTTCTCTAGCCACCTCATCTTCTGCTCATCCTCTCGCGCACTCTAAAGAGAGCTCAGGTGAGAAATTGCAAACGTTGAGCAATTGCTCAGAGATGAAAAGTGCCAGCACTGAAACCTCTTGCTAGCCAGCCCCCTTCCTTGGAAGCGCTTTTGTAGGCCTAAGAACACTGGGGCTCTGGGCTTCTTTAGCCACCTCATCTTCTGCTCATCCTCTCGCGCACTCTAAAGAGAGCTCAGGTGAGAAATTGCAAACGTTGAGCAATTGCTCAGAGATGAAAAGTGCCAGCACTGAAAGCTCTTGCTAGCCAGCACCCTTCCTTGGAAGCGCTTTCACAGGCGCAGTAACACTGGGGCTTTGTGCTTCTCTAGCCACCAAAAGTCACGGTCACTATCTCTCCGTCTCGTAGACACGAGCTGAGAAATTGCAAACGTCGAGCAATTGCTCAGAGATGAAAAGTGCCAGCACTGGAAGCTGTTGCTAGCCAGCACCCTTCCTTGGAAGCGCTTTTGTAGGCCTAAGAACACTGGGGCTCTGGGCTTCTCTAGCCACCTCATCTTCTGCTCATCCTCTCGCGCACTCTAAAGAGAGCTCAGGTGAGAAATTGCAAACGTCGAGCAATTGCTCAGAGATGAAAAGTGCCAGCACTGAAAGCTGTTGCTAGCCAGCACCCTTCCTTGGAAGCGCTTTCACAGGCGCAGTAACACTGGGGCTTTGCGCTTCTCTAGCCACCAAACGTCACGGTCCTTCTCTTTCCGTCTCGTAGACACGAGCTGAGAAATTGCAAACGTCGAGCAATTGCTCAGAGATGAAAAGTGCCAGCACTGAAAGCTGTTGCTAGCCAGCACCCTTCCTTGGAAGCGCTTTTGTAGGCCTAAGAACACTGGGGCTCTGGGCTTCTCTAGCCACCTCATCTTCTGCTCATCCTCTCGCGCACTCTAAAGAGAGCTCAGGTGAGAAATTGCAAACGTCGAGCAATTGCTCAGAGATGAAAAGTGCCAGCACTGAAAGCTGTTGCTAGCCAGCCCCCTTCCTTGGAAGCGCTTTCACAGGCGCAGTAACACTGGGGCTTTGCGCTTCTCTACCCACCAAACGTCACGGTCACTATCTCTCCGTCTCGTAGACACGAGCTGAGAAATTGCAAACGTCCAGCAATTGCTCAGAGATGAAAAGTGCCAGCACTGAAAGCTCTTGCTAGCCAGCACCCTTCCTTGGAAGCGCTTTTGTAGCCCTTAGAACACTGGGGCTCTGGGCTTCTTTAGCCACCTAATCTTCTGCTCATCCTCTCGCGCACTCTAAAGAGAGCTCAGGTGAGAAATTGCAAACGTCCAGCAATTGCTCAGAGATGAAAAGTGCCAGCACTGAAAGCTGTTGCTAGCCAGCACCCTTCCTTGGAAGCGCTTTCACAGGCGCAGTAACACTGGGGCTTTGTGCTTCTCTAGCCACCAAAAGTCACGGTCACTATCTCTCCGTCTCGTAGACACGAGCTGAGAAATTGCAAACGTCGAGCAATTGCTCAGAGATGAAAAGTGCCAGCACTGGAAGCTGTTGCTAGCCAGCACCCTTCCTTGGAAGCGCTTTTGTAGGCCTAAGAACACTGGTGCTCTGGGCTTCTCTAGCCACCTCATCTTCTGCTCATCCTCTCGCGCACTCTAAAGAGAGCTCAGGTGAGAAATTGCAAACGTCGAGCAATTGCTCAGAGATGAAAAGTGCCAGCACTGAAAGCTGTTGCTAGCCAGCACCCTTCCTTGGAAGCGCTTTCACAGGCGCAGTAACACTGGGGCTTTGCGCTTCTCTAGCCACCAAACGTCACGGTCCTTCTCTTTCCGTCTCGTAGACACGAGCTGAGAAATTGCAAACGTCGAGCAATTGCTCAGAGATGAAAAGTGCCAGCACTGAAAGCTGTTGCTAGCCAGCACCCTTCCTTGGAAGCGCTTTTGTAGGCCTAAGAACACTGGGGCTCTGGGCTTCTCTAGCCACCTCATCTTCTGCTCATCCTCTCGCGCACTCTAAAGAGAGCTCAGGTGAGAAATTGCAAACGTCGAGCAATTGCTCAGAGATGAAAAGTGCCAGCACTGAAAGCTGTTGCTAGCCAGCCCCCTTCCTTGGAAGCGCTTTCACAGGCGCAGTAACACTGGGGCTTTGCGCTTCTCTACCCACCAAACGTCACGGTCACTATCTCTCCGTCTCGTAGACACGAGCTGAGAAATTGCAAACGTCGAGCAATTGCTCAGAGATGAAAAGTGCCAGCACTGAAAGCTGTTGCTAGCCAGCACCCTTCCTTGGAAGCGCTTTTGTAGCCCTTAGAACACTGGGGCTCTGGGCTTCTTTAGCCACCTCATCTTCTGCTCATCCTCTCGCGCACTCTAAAGAGAGCTCAGGTGAGAAATTGCAAAAGTCGAGCAATTGCTCAGAGATGAAAAGTGCCAGCACTGAAAGCTGTTGCTAGCCAGCACCCTTCCTTGGAAGCGCTTTCACAGGCGCAGTAACACTGGGGCTTTGCGCTTCTCTAGCCACCAAACGTCACGGTCACTATCTCTCCGTCTCGTAGACACGAGCTGAGAAATTGCAAACGTCGAGCAATTGCTCAGAGATGAAAAGTGCCAGCACTGAAAGCTGTTGCTAGCCAGCACCCTTCCTTGGAAGCGCTTTTGTAGGCCTAAGAACACTGGGGCTCTGGGCTTCTTTAGCCACCTCATCTTCTGCTCATCCTCTCGCGCACTCTAAAGAGAGCTCAGGTGAGAAATTGCAAACGTCGAGCAATTGCTCAGAGATGAAAAGTGCCAGCACTGAAAGCTGTTGCTAGCCAGCACCCTTCCTTGGAAGCGCTTTCACAGGCGCTGTAACACTGGGGCTTTGCGCTTCTCTACCCACCAAACATCACGGTCACTATCTCTCCGTCTCGTAGACACGAGCTGAGAAATTGCAAACGTCGAGCAATTGCTCAGAGATGAAAAGTGCCAGCACTGGAAGCTGTTGCTAGCCAGCACCCTTCCTTGGAAGCGCTTTTGTAGGCCTAAGAACACTGGGGCTCTGGGCTTCTCTAGCCACCTCATCTTCTGCTCATCCTCTCGCGCACTCTAAAGAGAGCTCAGGTGAGAAATTGCAAACGTCGAGCAATTGCTCAGAGATGAAAAGTGCCAGCACTGAAAGCTGTTGCTAGCCAGCACCCTTCCTTGGAAGCGCTTTTGTAGGCCTAAGAACACTGGGGCTTTGCGCTTCTCTAGCCATCTAATCTTCTGCTCATCCTCTCGCGCACTCTAAAGAGAGCTCAGGTGAGAAATTGCAAACGTCGAGCAATTGCTCAGAGATGAAAAGTGCCAGCACTGAAAGCTGTTGCTAGCCAGCACCCTTCCTTGGAAGCGCTTTCACAGGCGCAGCAACACTGGGGCTTTGCGCTTCTCTAGCCACCAAACGTCACGGTCCTTCTCTTTCCGTCTCGTAGACACGAGCTGAGAAATTGCAAACGTCGAGCAATTGCTCAGAGGTGAAAAGTGCCAGCACTGGAAGCTGTTGCTAGCCAGCACCCTTCCTTGGAAGCGCTTTTGTAGCCCTTAGAACACTGGGGCTCTGGGCTTCTCTAGCCACCTCATCTTCTGCTCATCCTCTCGCGCACTCTAAAGAGAGCTCAGGTGAGAAATTGCAAACGTCGAGCAATTGCTCAGAGATGAAAAGTGCCAGCACTGAAAGCTCTTGCTAGCCAGCACCCTTCCTTGGAAGCGCTTTTGTAGGCCTAAGAACACTGGGGCTCTGGGCTTCTCTAGCCACCTCATCTTCTGCTCATCCTCTCGCGCACTCTAAAGAGAGCTCAGGTGAGAAATTGCAAACGTCGAGCAATTGCTCAGAGATGAAAAGTGCCAGCACTGAAAGCTGTTGCTAGCCAGCACCCTTCCTTGGAAGCGCTTTCACAGGCGCAGTAACACTGGGGCTTTGCGCTTCTCTAGCCACCAAACGTCACGGTCACTATCTCTCCGTCTCGTAGACACGAGCTGAGAAATTGCAAACGTCGAGCAATTGCTCAGAGATGAAAAGTGCCAGCACTGAAAGCTGTTGCTAGCCAGCACCCTTCCTTGGAAGCGCTTTTGTAGGCCTAAGAACACTGGGGCTCTGGGCTTCTTTAGCCACCTCATCTTCTGCTCATCCTCTCGCGCACTCTAAAGAGAGCTCAGGTGAGAAATTGCAAACGTCGAGCAATTGCTCAGAGATGAAAAGTGCCAGCACTGAAAGCTGTTGCTAGCCAGCACCCTTCCTTGGAAGCGCTTTCACAGGCGCTGTAACACTGGGGCTTTGCGCTTCTCTACCCACCAAACATCACGGTCACTATCTCTCCGTCTCGTAGACACGAGCTGAGAAATTGCAAACGTCGAGCAATTGCTCAGAGATGAAAAGTGCCAGCACTGGAAGCTGTTGCTAGCCAGCACCCTTCCTTGGAAGCGCTTTTGTAGGCCTAAGAACACTGGGGCTCTGGGCTTCTCTAGCCACCTCATCTTCTGCTCATCCTCTCGCGCACTCTAAAGAGAGCTCAGGTGAGAAATTGCAAACGTCGAGCAATTGCTCAGAGATGAAAAGTGCCAGCACTGAAAGCTGTTGCTAGCCAGCACCCTTCCTTGGAAGCGCTTTTGTAGGCCTAAGAACACTGGGGCTTTGGGCTTCTCTAGCCATCTAATCTTCTGCTCATCCTCTCGCGCACTCTAAAGAGAGCTCAGGTGAGAAATTGCAAACGTCGAGCAATTGCTCAGAGATGAAAAGTGCCAGCACTGAAAGCTGTTGCTAGCCAGCACCCTTCCTTGGAAGCGCTTTCACAGGCGCAGCAACACTGGGGCTTTGCGCTTCTCTAGCCACCAAACGTCACGGTCCTTCTCTTTCCGTCTCGTAGACACGAGCTGAGAAATTGCAAACGTCGAGCAATTGCTCAGAGGTGAAAAGTGCCAGCACTGGAAGCTGTTGCTAGCCAGCACCCTTCCTTGGAAGCGCTTTTGTAGCCCTTAGAACACTGGGGCTCTGGGCTTCTCTAGCCACCTCATCTTCTGCTCATCCTCTCGCGCACTCTAAAGAGAGCTCAGGTGAGAAATTGCAAACGTCGAGCAATTGCTCAGAGATGAAAAGTGCCAGCACTGAAAGCTCTTGCTAGCCAGCACCCTTCCTTGGAAGCGCTTTTGTAGGCCTAAGAACACTGGGGCTCTGGGCTTCTCTAGCCACCTCATCTTCTGCTCATCCTCTCGCGCACTCTAAAGAGAGCTCAGGTGAGAAATTGCAAACGTCGAGCAATTGCTCAGAGATGAAAAGTGCCAGCACTGAAAGCTGTTGCTAGCCAGCACCCTTCCTTGGAAGCGCTTTTGTAGGCCTAAGAACACTGGGGCTTTGGGCTTCTCTAGCCATCTAATCTTCTGCTCATCCTCTCGCGCACTCTAAAGAGAGCTCAGGTGAGAAATTGCAAACGTCGAGCAATTGCTCAGAGATGAAAAGTGCCAGCACTGAAAGCTGTTGCTAGCCAGCACCCTTCCTTGGAAGCGCTTTCACAGGCGCAGCAACACTGGGGCTTTGCGCTTCTCTAGCCACCAAACGTCACGGTCCTTCTCTTTCCGTCTCGTAGACACGAGCTGAGAAATTGCAAACGTCGAGCAATTGCTCAGAGGTGAAAAGTGCCAGCACTGGAAGCTGTTGCTAGCCAGCACCCTTCCTTGGAAGCGCTTTTGTAGCCCTTAGAACACTGGGGCTCTGGGCTTCTCTAGCCACCTCATCTTCTGCTCATCCTCTCGCGCACTCTAAAGAGAGCTCAGGTGAGAAATTGCAAACGTCGAGCAATTGCTCAGAGATGAAAAGTGCCAGCACTGAAAGCTCTTGCTAGCCAGCACCCTTCCTTGGAAGCGCTTTTGTAGCCCTTAGAACACTGGGGCTCTGGGCTTCTCTAGCCACCTCATCTTCTGCTCATCCTCTCGCGCACTCTAAAGAGAGCTCAGGTGAGAAATTGAAAACGTCGAGCAATTGCTCAGAGATGAAAAGTGCCAGCACTGAAAGCTCTTGCTAGCCAGCACCCTTCCTTGGAAGCGCTTTCACAGGCGCAGCAACACTGGGGCTTTGCGCTTCTCTACCCACCAAACGTCACGGTCACTATCTCTCCGTCTCGTAGACACGAGCTGAGAAATTGCAAACGTCGAGCAATTGCTCAGAGATGAAAAGTGCCAGCACTGAAAGCTGTTGCTAGCCAGCACCCTTCCTTGGAAGCGCTTTTGTAGCCCTTAGAACACTGGGGCTCTGGGCTTCTCTAGCCACCTCATCTTCTGCTCATCCTCTCGCGCACTCTAAAGAGAGCTCAGGTGAGAAATTGCAAACGTCGAGCAATTGCTCAGAGATGAAAAGTGCCAGCACTGAAAGCTGTTGCTAGCCAGCACCCTTCCTTGGAAGCGCTTTCACAGGCGCAGCAACACTGGGGCTTTGGGCTTCTCTAGCCACCAAACGTCACGGTCATTTTCTTTCCGTCTCGTAGACACGAGCTGAGAAATTGCAAACGTCCAGCAATTGCTCAGAGATGAAAAGTGCCAGCACTGAAAGCTGTTGCTAGCCAGCCCCCTTCCTTGGAAGCGCTTTTGTAGGCCTAAGAACCCTGGGGCTCTGGGCTTCTCTAGCCACCTAATCTTCTGCTCATCCTCTCGCGCAGTCTAAAGAGAGCTCAGGTGAGAAATTGCAAACGTCAAGCAATTGCTCAGAGATGAAAAGTGCCAGCACTGGAAGCTCTTGCTAGCCAGCACCCTTCCTTGGAAGCGCTTTCACAGGCGCTGTAACACTGGGGCTTTGCGCTTCTCTACCCACCAAACGTCACGGTCACTCTCTCTCCGTCTCGTAGACACGAGCTGAGAAATTGCAAACGTCGATCAGTTGCTCAGAGATGAAAAGTGCCAGCACTGAAAGCTCTTGCTAGCCAGCACCCTTCCTTGGAAGCGCTTTTGTAGGCCTAAGAACACTGGGGTTCTGGGCTTCTCTAGCCTCCTAATCTTCTGCTCATCCTCTCGTGCACTCTAAAGAGAGCTCAGGTGAGAAATTGCAAACGTCGAGCAATTGCTCAGAGGTGAAAAGTGCCAGCACTGAAAGCTGTTGCTAGCCAGCACCCTTCCTTGGAAGCGCTTTCACAGGCGCAGCAACACTGGGGCTTTGGGCTTCTCTAGCCACCAAACGTCACGGTCATTTTCTTTCCGTCTCGTAGACACGAGCTGAGAAATTGCAAACGTCCAGCAATTGCTCAGAGATGAAAAGTGCCAGCACTGAAAGCTGTTGCTAGCCAGCCCCCTTCCTTGGAAGCGCTTTTGTAGGCCTAAGAACCCTGGGGCTCTGGGCTTCTCTAGCCACCTAATCTTCTGCTCATCCTCTCGCGCAGTCTAAAGAGAGCTCAGGTGAGAAATTGCAAACGTCAAGCAATTGCTCAGAGATGAAAAGTGCCAGCACTGGAAGCTCTTGCTAGCCAGCACCCTTCCTTGGAAGCGCTTTCACAGGCGCTGTAACACTGGGGCTTTGCGCTTCTCTACCCACCAAACGTCACGGTCACTCTCTCTCCGTCTCGTAGACACGAGCTGAGAAATTGCAAACGTCGATCAGTTGCTCAGAGATGAAAAGTGCCAGCACTGAAAGCTCTTGCTAGCCAGCACCCTTCCTTGGAAGCGCTTTTGTAGGCCTAAGAACACTGGGGTTCTGGGCTTCTCTAGCCTCCTAATCTTCTGCTCATCCTCTCGTGCACTCTAAAGAGAGCTCAGGTGAGAAATTGCAAACGTCGAGCAATTGCTCAGAGGTGAAAAGTGCCAGCACTGAAAGCTGTTGCTAGCCAGCACCCTTCCTTGGAAGCGCTTTTGTAGGCCTAAGAACACTGGGGCTCTGGGCTTCTCTAGCCACCTCATCTTCTGCTCATCCTCTCGCGCACTCTAAAGAGAGCTCAGGTGAGAAATTGCAAACGTCGAGCAATTGCTCAGAGATGAAAAGTGCCAGCACTGAAAGCTCTTGCTAGCCAGCACCCTTCCTTGGAAGCGCTTTCACAGGCGCAGTAACACTGGGGCTTTGCGCTTCTCTAGCCACCAAACGTCACGGTCCTTCTCTTTCTGTCTCGTAGACACGAGCTGAGAAATTGCAAACGTCGAGCAATTGCTCAGAGATGAAAAGTGCCAGCACTGAAAGCTGTTGCTAGCCAGCACCCTTCCTTGGAAGCGCTTTTGTAGGCCTAAGAACACTGGGGCTCTGGGCTTCTCTAGCCACCTCATCTTCTGCTCATCCTCTCGCGCACTCTAAAGAGAGCTCAGGTGAGAAATTGCAAACGTCAAGCAATTGCTCAGAGATGAAAAGTGCCAGCACTGAAAGCTCTTGCTAGCCAGCACCCTTCCTTGGAAGCGCTTTCACAGGCGCTGTAACACTGGGGCTTTGCGCTTCTCTAGCCACCAAACGTCACTGTCCTTCTCTTTCCGTCTCGTAGACACGAGCTGAGAAATTGCAAACGTCGAGCAATTGCTCAGAGATGAAAAGTGCCAGCACTGAAAGCTCTTGCTAGCCAGCACCCTTCCTTGGAAGCGCTTTTGTAGGCCTAAGAACACTGGGGCTCTGGGCTTCTTTAGCCACCTCATCTTCTGCTCATCCTCTTGCGCACTCTGAAGAGAGCTCAGGGGAGAAATTGCAAACGTCGAGCAATTGCTCAGAGATGAAAAGTGCCAGCACTGAAAGCTGTTGCTAGCCAGCACCCTTCCTTGGAAGCGCTTTTGTAGGCCTAAGAACACTGGGGCTCTGGGCTTCTCTAGCCACCTCATCTTCTGCTCATCCTCTCGCGCACTCTAAAGAGAGCTCAGGTGAGAAATTGCAAACGTTGAGCAATTGCTCAGAGATGAAAAGTGCCAGCACTGAAAGCTGTTGCTAGCCAGCACCCTTCCTTGGAAGCGCTTTCACAGGCGCAGTAACACTGGGGCTTTGCGCTTCTCTAGCCACCAAACGTCACGGTCCTTCTCTTTCCGTCTCGTAGACACGAGCTGAGAAATTGCAACCGTCCAGCAATTGCTCAGAGATGAAAAGTGCCAGCACTGAAAGCTGTTGCTAGCCAGCACCCTTCCTTGGAAGCGCTTTTGTAGGCCTAAGAACACTGGGGCTCTGGGCTTCTTTAGCCACCTCATCTTCTGCTCATCCTCTCGCACACTCTGAAGAGAGCTCAGGGGTGAAATTGCAAACGTCCAGCAATTGCTCAGAGATGAAAAGTGCCAGCACTGAAAGCTCTTGCTAGCCAGCACCCTTCCTTGGAAGCGCTTTCACAGGCGCTGTAACACTGGGGCTTTGCGCTTCTCTAGCCACCAAACGTCACGGTCCTTCTCTTTCCGTCTCATAGACACGAGCTGAGAAATTGCAACCGTCCAGCAATTGCTCAGAGATGAAAAGTGCCAGCACTGAAAGCTGTTGCTAGCCAGCACCCTTCCTTGGAAGCGCTTTCGTAGGCCTAAGAACACTGGGGCTCTGGGCTTCTTTAGCCACCTCATCTTCTGCTCATCCTCTCGCGCACTCTGAAGAGAGCTCAGGGGAGAAATTGCAAACGTCCAGCAATTGCTCAGAGATGAAAAGTGCCAGCACTGAAAGCTCTTGCTAGCCAGCACCCTCCTTGGAAGCGCTTTCACAGGCGCTGTAACACTGGGGCTTTGCGCTTCTCTAACCTCCAAACGTCACGGTCCTTCTCTTTCCGTCTCGTAGACACGAGCTGAGAAATTGCAAACGTCGAGCAATTGCTCAGAGATGAAAAGTGCCAGCACTGAAAGCTCTTGCTAGCCAGCACCCTTCCTTGGAAGCGCTTTTGTAGGCCTAAGAACACTGGGGCTCTGGGCTTCTCTAGCCACCTCATCTTCTGCTCATCCTCTCGCGCACTCTAAAGAGAGCTCAGGTGAGAAATTGCAAACGTCCAGCAATTGCTCAGAGATGAAAAGTGCCAGCACTGAAAGCTCTTGCTAGCCAGCACCCTTCCTTGGAAGCGCTTTCACAGGCGCAGCAACACTGGGGCTTTGCGCTTCTCTAGCCACCAAACGTCACGGTCCTTCTCTTTCCGTCTCGTAGACACGAGCTGAGAAATTGCAAACGTCGAGCAATTGCTCAGAGATGAAAAGTGCCAGCACTGAAAGCTGTTGCTAGCCAGCACCCTTCCTTGGAAGCGCTTTTGTAGCCCTTAGAACACTGGGGCTCTGGGCTTCTTTAGCCACCTCATCTTCTGCTCATCCTCTCGCGCACTCTAAAGAGAGCTCAGGTGAGAAATTGCAAATGTCGAGCAATTGCTCAGAGATGAAAAGTGCCAGCACTGAAACCTCTTGCTAGCCAGCCCCCTTCCTTGGAAGCGCTTTTGTAGGCCTAAGAACACTGGGGCTCTGGGCTTCTCTAGCCACCTCATCTTCTGCTCATCCTCTCGCGCACTCTAAAGAGAGCTCAGGTGAGAAATTGCAAACGTTGAGCAATTGCTCAGAGATGAAAAGTGCCAGCACTGAAAGCTGTTGCTAGCCAGCACCCTTCCTTGGAAGCGCTTTCACAGGCGCAGTAACACTGGGGCTTTGTGCTTCTCTAGCCACCAAAAGTCACGGTCACTATCTCTCCGTCTCGTAGACACGAGCTGAGAAATTGCAAACGTCGAGCAATTGCTCAGAGATGAAAAGTGCCAGCACTGGAAGCTGTTGCTAGCCAGCACCCTTCCTTGGAAGCGCTTTTGTAGGCCTAAGAACACTGGGGCTCTGGGCTTCTCTAGCCACCTCATCTTCTGCTCATCCTCTCGCGCACTCTAAAGAGAGCTCAGGTGAGAAATTGCAAACGTCCAGCAATTGCTCAGAGATGAAAAGTGCCAGCACTGAAAGCTCTTGCTAGCCAGCACCCTTCCTTGGAAGCGCTTTCACAGGCACAGTAACACTGGGGCTTTGCGCTTCTCTAGCCACCAAACGTCACGGTCCTTCTCTTTCCGTCTCGTAGACACGAGCTGAGAAATTGCAAACGTTGAGCAATTGCTCAGAGATGAAAAGTGCCAGCACTGAAAGCTGTTGCTAGCCAGCACCCTTCCTTGGAAGCGCTTTTGTAGGCCTAAGAACACTGGGGCTCTGGGCTTCTCTAGCCACCTCATCTTCTGCTCATCCTCTCGCGCACTCTAAAGAGAGCTCAGGTGAGAAATTGCAAACGTCGAGCAATTGCTCAGAGATGAAAAGTGCCAGCACTGAAAGCTGTTGCTAGCCAGCCCCCTTCCTTGGAAGCGCTTTCACAGGCGCAGTAACACTGGGGCTTTGCGCTTCTCTACCCACCAAACGTCACGGTCACTATCTCTCCGTCTCGTAGACACGAGCTGAGAAATTGCAAACGTCGAGCAATTGCTCAGAGATGAAAAGTGCCAGCACTGAAAGCTGTTGCTAGCCAGCACCCTTCCTTGGAAGCGCTTTTGTAGCCCTTAGAACACTGGGGCTCTGGGCTTCTTTAGCCACCTAATCTTCTGCTCATCCTCTTGCGCTCTCTAAAGAGAGCTCAGGTGAGAAATTGCAAACGTTGAGCAATTGCTCAGAGATGAAAAGTGCCAGCACTGAAAGCTGTTGCTAGCCAGCACCCTTCCTTGGAAGCGCTTTCACAGGCGCAGTAACACTGGGGCTTTGTGCTTCTCTAGCCACCAAAAGTCACGGTCACTATCTCTCCGTCTCGTAGACACGAGCTGAGAAATTGCAAACGTCGAGCAATTGCTCAGAGATGAAAAGTGCCAGCACTGGAAGCTGTTGCTAGCCAGCACCCTTCCTTGGAAGCGCTTTTGTAGGCCTAAGAACCCTGGGGCTCTGGGCTTCTCTAGCCACCTCATCTTCTGCTCATCCTCTCGCGCACTCTAAAGAGAGCTCAGGTGAGAAATTGCAAACGTCGAGCAATTGCTCAGAGATGAAAAGTGCCAGCACTGAAAGCTGTTGCTAGCCAGCACCCTTCCTTGGAAGCGCTTTCACAGGCGCTGTAACACTGGGGCTTTGCGCTTCTCTAGCCACCAAACGTCACGGTCCTTCTCTTTCCGTCTCGTAGACACGAGCTGAGAAATTGCAAACGTCCAGCAATTGCTCAGAGATGAAAAGTGCCAGCACTGAAAGCTGTTGCTAGCCAGCACCCTTCCTTGGAAGCGCTTTTGTAGGCCTAAGAACACTGGGGCTCTGGGCTTCTCTAGCCACCTCATCTTCTGCTCATCCTCTCGCGCACTCTAAAGAGAGCTCAGGTGAGAAATTGCAAACGTCGAGCAATTGCTCAGAGATGAAAAGTGCCAGCACTGAAAGCTGTTGCTAGCCAGCCCCCTTCCTTGGAAGCGCTTTCACAGGCGCAGTAACACTGGGGCTTTGCGCTTCTCTACCCACCAAACGTCACGGTCACTATCTCTCCGTCTCGTAGACACGAGCTGAGAAATTGCAAACGTCGAGCAATTGCTCAGAGATGAAAAGTGCCAGCACTGAAAGCTGTTGCTAGCCAGCACCCTTCCTTGGAAGCGCTTTTGTAGCCCTTAGAACACTGGGGCTCTGGGCTTCTTTAGCCACCTAATCTTCTGCTCATCCTCTCGCGCACTCTAAAGAGAGCTCAGGTGAGAAATTGCAAACGTCGAGCAATTGCTCAGAGATGAAAAGTGCCAGCACTGAAAGCTGTTGCTAGCCAGCACCCTTCCTTGGAAGCGCTTTCACAGGCGCAGTAATACTGGGGCTTTGCACTTCTCTAGCCACCAAACGTCACGGTCACTATCTCTCCGTCTCGTAGACACGAGCTGAGAAATTGCAAACGTCGAGCAATTGCTCAGAGATGAAAAGTGCCAGCACTGAAAGCTGTTGCTAGCCAGCACCCTTCCTTGGAAGCGCTTTTGTAGGCCTTAGAACACTGGGGCTCTGGGCTTCTCTAGCCACCTCATCTTCTGCTCATCCTCTCGCGCACTCTAAAGAGAGCTCAGGTGAGAAATTGCAAACGTCGAGCAATTGCTCAGAGATGAAAAGTGCCAGCACTGAAAGCTCTTGCTAGCCAGCACCCTTCCTTGGAAGCGCTTTCACAGGCGCTGTAACACTGGGGCTTTGCGCTTCTCTACCCACCAAACATCACGGTCACTATCTCTCCGTCTCGTAGACACGAGCTGAGAAATTGCAAACGTCGAGCAATTGCTCAGAGATGAAAAGTGCCAGCAGTGAAAGCTGTTGCTAGCCAGCACCCTTCCTTGGAAGCGCTTTTGTAGGCCTAAGAACACTGGGGCTCTGGGCTTCTCTAGCCACCTCATCTTCTGCTCATCCTCTCGCGCACTCTAAAGAGAGCTCAGGTGAGAAATTGCAAACGTCGAGCAATTGCTCAGAGATGAAAAGTGCCAGCACTGAAAGCTGTTGCTAGCCAGCACCCTTCCTTGGAAGCGCTTTCACAGGCGCAGCAACACTGGGGCTTTGCGCTTCTCTAGCCACCAAACGTCACGGTCCTTCTCTTTCCGTCTCGTAGACACGAGCTGAGAAATTTCAAACGTCGAGCAATTGCTCAGAGAGGAAAAGTGCCAGCACTGGAAGCTGTTGCTAGCCAGCACCCTTCCTTGGAAGCGCTTTTGTAGCCCTTAGAACACTGGGGCTCTGGGCTTCTCTAGCCACCTCATCTTCTGCTCATCCTCTCGCGCACTCTAAAGAGAGCTCAGGTGAGAAATTGCAAACGTCCAGCAATTGCTCAGAGATGAAAAGTGCCAGCACTGAAAGCTGTTGCTAGCCAGCCCCCTTCCTTGGAAGCGCTTTCACAGGCGCAGTAACACTGGGGATTTGTGCTTCTCTAGCCACCAAACGTCACGGTCACTATCTCTCCGTCTCGTAGACACGAGCTGAGAAATTGCAAACGTCGAGCAATTGCTCAGAGATGAAAAGTGCCAGCACTGAAAGCTGTTGCTAGCCAGCACCCTTCCTTGGAAGCGCTTTTGTAGGCCTAAGAACACTGGGGCTCTGGGCTTCTCTAGCCACCTCATCTTCTGCTCATCCTCTCGCGCACTCTAAAGAGAGCTCAGGTGAGAAATTGCAAACGTCGAGCAATTGCTCAGAGATGAAAAGTGCCAGCACTAAAAGCTGTTGCTAGCCAGCACCCTTCCTTGGAAGTGCTTTCACAGGCGCAGCAACACTGGGGCTTTGGGCTTCTCTAGCCACCAAACGTCACGGTCATTTTCTTTCCGTCTCGTAGACACGAGCTGAGAAATTGCAAACGTCCAGCAATTGCTCAGAGATGAAAAGTGCCAGCACTGAAAGCTGTTGCTAGCCAGCCACCTTCCTTGGAAGCGCTTTTGTAGGCCTAAGAACCCTGGGGCTCTGGGCTTCTCTAGCCACCTAATCTTCTGCTCATCCTCTCGCGCAGTCTAAAGAGAGCTCAGGTGAGAAATTGCAAACGTCAAGCAATTGCTCAGAGATGAAAAGTGCCAGCACTGGAAGCTCTTGCTAGCCAGCACCCTTCCTTGGAAGCGCTTTCACAGGCGCTGTAACACTGGGGCTTTGCGCTTCTCTACCCACCAAACGTCACGGTCACTCTCTCTCCGTCTCGTAGACACGAGCTGAGAAATTGCAAACGTCGATCAGTTGCTCAGAGATGAAAAGTGCCAGCACTGAAAGCTCTTGCTAGCCAGCACCCTTCCTTGGAAGCGCTTTTGTAGGCCTAAGAACACTGGGGTTCTGGGCTTCTCTAGCCTCCTAATCTTCTGCTCATCCTCTCGTGCACTCTAAAGAGAGCTCAGGTGAGAAATTGCAAACGTCGAGCAATTGCTCAGAGATGAAAAGTGCCAGCACTGAAAGCTGTTGCTAGCCAGCACCCTTCCTTGGAAGCGCTTTTGTAGGCCTAAGAACACTGGGGCTCTGGGCTTCTCTAGCCACCTCATCTTCTGCTCATCCTCTCGCGCACTCTAAAGAGAGCTCAGGTGAGAAATTGCAAACGTCGAGCAATTGCTCAGAGATGAAAAGTGCCAGCACTGAAAGCTGTTGCTAGCCAGCACCCTTCCTTGGAAGCGCTTTCACAGGCGCAGTAACACTGGGGCTTTGCGCTTCTCTAGCCACCAAACGTCACGGTCCTTCTCTTTCTGTCTCGTAGACACGAGCTGAGAAATTGCAAACGTCGATCAATTGCTCAGAGATGAAAAGTGCCAGCACTGAAAGCTGTTGCTAGCCAGCACCCTTCCTTGGAAGCGCTTTTGTAGGCCTAAGAACACTGGGGCTCTGGGCTTCTCTAGCCACCTAATCTTCTGCTCACCCTCTCGCGCACTCTAAAGAGAGCTGAGGTGAGAAATTGCAAACGTCGAGCAATTGCTCAGAGATGAAAAGTGCCAGCACTGAAAGCTCTTGCTAGCCAGCACCCTTCCTTGGAAGCGCTTTCACAGGCGCAGTAACACTGGGGCTTTGTGCTTCTCTAGCCACCAAACGTCACGTTCACTATCTCTCCGTCTTGTAGACACGAGCTGAGAAATTGCAAACGTCGAGCAATTGCTCAGAGATGAAAAGTGCCAGCACTGAAAGCTGTTGCTAGCCAGCACCCTTCCTTGGAAGCGCTTTTGTAGGCCTAAGAACACTGGGGCTCTGGGCTTCTCTAGCCACCTCATCTTCTGCTCATCCTCTCGCGCACTCTAAAGAGAGCTCAGGTGAGAAATTGCAAACGTTGAGCAATTGCTCAGAGATGAAAAGTGCCAGCACTGAAAGCTGTTGCTAGCCAGCACCCTTCCTTGGAAGCGCTTTCACAGGCGCAGTAACACTGGGGCTTTGCGCTTCTCTAGCCACCAAACGTCACGGTCCTTCTCTTTCCGTCTCGTAGACACGAGCTGAGAAATTGCAAACGTCCAGCAATTGCTCAGAGATGAAAAGTGCCAGCACTGAAAGCTGTTGCTAGCCAGCACCCTTCCTTGGAAGCGCTTTTGTAGGCCTAAGAACACTGGGGCTCTGGGCTTCTTTAGCCACCTCATCTTCTGCTCATCCTCTCGCACACTCTGAAGAGAGCTCAGGGGTGAAATTGCAAACGTCCAGCAATTGCTCAGAGATGAAAAGTGCCAGCACTGAAAGCTCTTGCTAGCCAGCACCCTTCCTTGGAAGCGCTTTCACAGGCGCTGTAACACTGGGGCTTTGCGCTTCTCTAGCCACCAAACGTCACGGTCCTTCTCTTTCCGTCTCCTAGACACGAGCTGAGAAATTGCAAACGTCGAGCAATTGCTCAGAGATGAAAAGTGCCAGCACTGAAAGCTCTTGCTAGCCAGCACCCTTCCTTGGAAGCGCTTTTGTAGGCCTAAGAACCCTGGGGCTCTGGGCTTCTCTAGCCACCTAATCTTCTGCTCATCCTCTCGCGCACTCTAAAGAGAGCTGAGGTGAGAAATTGCAAACGTCGAGCAATTGCTCAGAGATGAAAAGTGCCAGCACTGAAAGCTCTTGCTAGCCAGCACCCTTCCTTGGAAGCGCTTTCACAGGCGCAGTAACACTGGGGCTTTGTGCTTCTCTAGCCACCAAACGTCACGTTCACTATCTCTCCGTCTTGTAGACACGAGCTGAGAAATTGCAAACGTCGAGCAATTGCTCAGAGATGAAAAGTGCCAGCACTGAAAGCTGTTGCTAGCCAGCACCCTTCCTTGGAAGCGCTTTTGTAGGCCTAAGAACACTGGGGCTCTGGGCTTCTCTAGCCACCTCATCTTCTGCTCATCCTCTCGCGCACTCTAAAGAGAGCTCAGGTGAGAAATTGCAAACGTCAAGCAATTGCTCAGAGATGAAAAGTGCCAGCACTGAAAGCTGTTGCTAGCCAGCACCCTTCCTTGGAAGTGCTTTCACAGGCGCAGTAACACTGGGGCTTTGCGCTTCTCTAGCCACCAAACGTCACGTTCACTATCTCTCCGTCTTGTAGACACGAGCTGAGAAATTGCAAACGTCGAGCAATTGCTCAGAGATGAAAAGTGCCAGCACTGAAAGCTCTTGCTAGCCAGCACCCTTCCTTGGAAGCGCTTTTGTAGGCCTAAGAACACTGGGGCTCTGGGCTTCTCTAGCCACCTCATCTTCTGCTCATCCTCTCGCGCACTCTAAAGAGAGCTCAGGTGAGAAATTGCAAACGTCAAGCAATTGCTCAGAGATGAAAAGTGACAGCACTGAAAGCTGTTGCTAGCCAGCACCCTTCCTTGGAAGTGCTTTCACAGGCGCAGTAACACTGGGGCTTTGCGCTTCTCTAGCCACCAAACGTCACGGTCCTTCTCTTTCCGTCTCGTAGACACGAGCTGAGAAATTGCAAACGTCGAGCAATTGCTCAGAGTTGAAAAGTGCCAGCACTGAAAGCTCTTGCTAGCCAGCACCCTTCCTTGGAAGCGCTTTTGTAGGCCTAAGAACACTGGGGCTCTGGGCTTCTTTAGCCACCTCATCTTCTGCTCATCCTCTTGCGCACTCTGAAGAGAGCTCAGGGGAGAAATTGCAAACGTCGAGCAATTGCTCAGAGATGAAAAGTGCCAGCACTGAAAGCTCTTGCTAGCCAGCACCCTTCCTTGGAAGCGCTTTTGTAGGCCTAAGAACACTGGGGCTCTGGGCTTCTCTAGCCACCTCATCTTCTGCTCATCCTCTCGCGCACTCTAAAGAGAGCTCAGGTGAGAAATTGCAAACGTTGAGCAATTGCTCAGAGATGAAAAGTGCCAGCACTGAAAGCTGTTGCTAGCCAGCACCCTTCCTTGGAAGCGCTTTCACAGGCGCAGTAACACTGGGGCTTTGCGCTTCTCTAGCCACCAAACGTCACGGTCCTTCTCTTTCCGTCTCGTAGACACGAGCTGAGAAATTGCAAACGTCCAGCAATTGCTCAGAGATGAAAAGTGCCAGCACTGAAAGCTGTTGCTAGCCAGCACCCTTCCTTGGAAGCGCTTTTGTAGGCCTAAGAACACTGGGGCTCTGGGCTTCTTTAGCCACCTCATCTTCTGCTCATCCTCTCGCACACTCTGAAGAGAGCTCAGGGGTGAAATTGCAAACGTCCAGCAATTGCTCAGAGATGAAAAGTGCCAGCACTGAAAGCTCTTGCTAGCCAGCACCCTTCCTTGGAAGCGCTTTCACAGGCGCTGTAACACTGGGGCTTTGTGCTTCTCTAGCCACCAAAAGTCACGGTCACTATCTCTCCGTCTCGTAGACACGAGCTGAGAAATTGCAAACGTCGAGCAATTGCTCAGAGATGAAAAGTGCCAGCACTGAAAGCTGTTGCTAGCCAGCACCCTTCCTTGGAAGCGCTTTTGTAGGCCTAAGAACACTGGGGCTCTGGGCTTCTCTAGACACCTAATCTTCTGCTCATCCTTTCGTGCACTCTAAAGAGAGCTCAGGTGAGAAATTGCAAACGTCGAGCAATTGCTCAGAGATGAAAAGTGCCAGCACTGAAAGCTGTTGCTAGCCAGCCCCCTTCCTTGGAAGCGCTTTTGTAGGCCTAAGAACCCTGGGGCTCTGGGCTTCTCTAGCCACCTAATCTTCTGCTCATCCTCTCGCGCACTCTAAAGAGAGCTCAGGTGAGAAATTGCAAACGTCGAGCAATTGCTCAGAGATGAAAAGTGCCAGCACTGAAAGCTGTTGCTAGCCAGCACCCTTCCTTGGAAGCGCTTTCACAGGCGCAGTAACACTGGGGCTTTGTGCTTCTCTAGCCACCAAACGTCACGGTCCTTCTCTTTCCGTCTCGTAGACACGAGCTGAGAAATTGCAAACGTCGAGCAATTGCTCAGAGATGAAAAGTGCCAGCACTGAAAGCTCTTGCTAGCCAGCACCCTTCCTTGGAAGCGCTTTTGTAGGCCTAAGAACACTGGGGCTCTGGGCTTCTCTAGCCACCTCATCTTCTGCTCATCCTCTCGCGCACTCTAAAGAGAGCTCAGGTGAGAAATTGCAAACGTCCAGCAATTGCTCAGAGATGAAAAGTGCCAGCACTGAAAGCTGTTGCTAGCCAGCACCCTTCCTTGGAAGCGCTTTCACAGGCGCAGTAACACTGGGGCTTTGCGCTTCTCTAGCCACCAAAAGTCACGGTCATTCTCTTTCCGTCTCGTAGACACGAGCTGAGAAATTGCAAACGTCGAGCAATTGCTCAGAGATGAAAAGTGCCAGCACTGAAAGCTCTTGCTAGCCAGCACCCTTCCTTGGAAGCGCTTTTGTAGGCCTAAGAACACTGGGGCTCTGGGCTTCTTTAGCCACCTCATCTTCTGCTCATCCTCTCGCACACTCTGAAGAGAGCTCAGGGGTGAAATTGCAAACGTCCAGCAATTGCTCAGAGATGAAAAGTGCCAGCACTGAAAGCTGTTGCTAGCCAGCACCCTTCCTTGGAAGCGCTTTCACAGGCGCAGGAACACTGGGGCTTTGCGCTTCTCTAGCCACGAAACGTCACGGTCCTTCTCTTTCCGACTCATAGACACGAGCTGAGAAATTGCAAACGTCCAGCAATTGCTCAGAGATGAAAAGTGCCAGCACTGAAAGCTGTTGCTAGCCAGCACCCTTCCTTGGAAGCGCTTTTGTAGGCCTAAGAACACTGGGGCTCTGGGCTTCTCTAGCCACCTCATCTTCTGCTCATCCTCTCACGCACTCTAAAGAGAGCTCAGGTGAGAAATTGCAAACGTCCAGCAATTGCTCAGAGATGAAAAGTGCCAGCACTGAAAGCTGTTGCTAGCCAGCACCCTTCCTTGGAAGCGCTTTTGTAGGCCTAAGAACACTGGGGCTCTCGGCTTCTTTAGCCACCTCATCTTCTGCTCATCCTCTCGCGCACTCTAAAGAGAGCTCAGGTGAGAAATTGCAAACGTCGAGCAATTGCTCAGAGATGAAAAGTGCCAGCACTGAAAGCTGTTGCTAGCCAGCACCCTTCCTTGGAAGCGCTTTCACAGGCGCAGTAACACTGGGGCTTTGTGCTTCTCTACCCACCAAACGTCACGGTCACAATCTCTCCGTCTCGTAGACACGAGCTGAGAAATTGCAAACGTCGAGCAATTGCTCAGAGATGAAAAGTGCCAGCACTGAAAGCTGTTGCTAGCCAGCACCCTTTCTTGGAAGCGCTTTTGTAGGCCTAAGAACACTGGGGTTCTGGGCTTCTCTAGCCTCCTAATCTTCTGCTCATCCTCTCGTGCACTCTAAAGAGAGCTCAGGTGAGAAATTGCAAACGTCGAGCAATTGCTCAGAGATGAAAAGTGCCAGCACTGAAAGCTGTTGCTATCCAGCACCCTTCCTTGGAAGCGCTTTTGTAGGCCTAAGAACACTGGGGCTCTGGGCTTCTCTAGCCATCTAATCTTCTGCTCATCCTCTCACGCACTCTAAAGAGAGCTCAGGTGAGAAATTGCAAACGTCGAGCAATTGCTCAGAGATGAAAAGTGCCAGCACTGAAAGCTGTTGCTAGCCAGCACCCTTCCTTGGAAGCGCTTTCACAGGCGCAGCAACACTGGGGCTTTGCGCTTCTCTAGCCACCAAATGTCACGGTCCTTCTCTTTCCGTCTCGTAGACACGAGCTGAGAAATTGCAAACGTCGAGCAATTGCTCAGAGATGAAAAGTGCCAGCACTGAAAGCTGTTGCTAGCCAGCACCCTTCCTTGGAAGCGCTTTTGTAGCCCTTAGAACACTGGGGCTCTGGACTTCTCTAGCCACCTAATCTTCTGCTCATCCTCTCGCGCACTCTAAAGAGAGCTCAGGTGAGAAATTGCAAACGTCGAGCAATTGCTCAGAGATGAAAAGTGCCAGCACTGAAAGCTGTTGCTAGCCAGCACCCTTCCTTGGAAGCGCTTTTGTAGGCCTAAGAACACTGGGGCTCTGGGCTTCTTTAGCCACCTCATCTTCTGCTCATCCCCTCGCGCACTCTAAAGAGAGCTCAGGTGAGAAATTGCAAACGTCGAGCAATTGCTCAGAGATGAAAAGTGCCAGCACTGAAAGCTGTTGCTAGCCAGCACCCTTCCTTGGAAGCGCTTTCACAGGCGCAGTAACACTGGGGCTTTGTGCTTCTCTAGCCACGAAACATCACAGTCACTATCTCTCCGTATTGTAGACACGAGCTGAGAAATTGCAAACGTCGAGCAATTGCTCAGAGATGAAAAGTGCCAGCACTGAAAGCTGTTGCTAGCCAGCACCCTTCCTTGGAAGCGCTTTTGTAGGCCTAAGAACACTGGGGCTCTGGGCTTCTCTAGCCACCTCATCTTCTGCTCATCCTCTCGCGCACTCTAAAGAGAATTCAGATGAGAAATTGCAAACGTTGAGCAATTGCTCAGAGATGAAAAGTGCCAGCAGTAAAAGCTGTTGCTAGCCAGCACCCTTCCTTGGAAGCGCTTTCACAGGCGCAGCAACACTGGGGCTTTGTGCTTCTCTAGCCACCAAACGTCACGGTCCTTCTCTCTCCGTCTCGTAGACACGAGCTGAGAAATTGCAAACGTCGAGCAATTGCTCAGAGATGAAAAGTGCCAGCACTGGAAGCTGTTGCTAGCCAGCACCCTTCCTTGGAAGCGCTTTTGTAGGCCTAAGAACACTGGGGCTCTGGGCTTCTTTAGCCACCTCATCTTCTGCTCATCCTCTCGCGCACTCTAAAGAGAGCTCAGGTGAGAAATTGCAAACGTCCAGCAATTGCTCAGAGATGAAAAGTGCTAGCACTGAAAGCTCTTGCTAGCCAGCACCCTTCCTTGGAAGCGCTTTCACAGGCGCAGCAACACTGGGGCTTTGTGCTTCTCTACCCACCAAACGTCACGGTCACTATCTCTCCGTCTCGTAGACACGAGCTGAGAAATTGCAAACGTCGAGCAATTGCTCAGAGATGAAAAGTGCCAGCACTGAAAGCTGTTGCTAGCCAGCACCCTTCCTTGGAAGCGCTTTCACAGGCGCAGTAACACTGGGGCTTTGCGCTTCTCTAGCCACCAAACGTCACGGTCCTTCTCTTTCTGTCTCATAGACACGAGCTGAGAAATTGCAAACGTCGAGCAATTGCTCAGAGATGAAAAGTGCCAGCACTGAAAGCTGTTGCTAGCCAGCACCCTTCCTTGGAAGCGCTTTTGTAGGCCTAAGAACACTGGGGCTCTGGGCTTCTCTAGCCACCTCATCTTCTGCTCATCCTCTCGCGCACTCTGAAGAGAGCTCAGGTGAGAAATTGCAAACGTCGAGCAATTGCTCAGAGAGGAAAAGTGCCAGCACTGAAAGCTGTTGCTAGCCAGCACCCTTCCTTGGAAGCGCTTTTGTAGCCCTAAGAACACTGGGGCTCTGGGCTTCTTTAGCCACCTCATCTTCTGCTCATCCTCTCGCGCACTCTGAAGAGAGCTCAGGTGAGAAATTGCAAACGTCGAGCAATTGCTCCGAGATGAAAAGTGCCAGCACTGAAAGCTCTTGCTAGCCAGCACCCTTCCTTGGAAGCGCTTTCACAGGCGCTGTAACACTGGGGCTTTGCGCTTCTCTAGCCACCAAACGTCACGGTCCTTCTCTTTCCGTCTCCTAGACACGAGCTGAGAAATTGCAAACGTCGAGCAATTGCTCAGAGATGAAAAGTGCCAGCACTGAAAGCTGTTGCTAGCCAGCACCCTTCCTTGGAAGCGCTTTTGTAGGCCTAAGAACACTGGGGCTCTGGGCTTCTCTAGACACCTAATCTTCTGCTCATCCTTTCGTGCACTCTAAAGAGAGCTCAGGTGAGAAATTGCAAACGTCGAGCAATTGCTCAGAGATGAAAAGTGCCAGCACTGAAAGCTGTTGCTAGCCAGCCCCCTTCCTTGGAAGCGCTTTTGTAGGCCTAAGAACCCTGGGGCTCTGGGCTTCTCTAGCCACCTAATCTTCTGCTCATCCTCTCGCGCACTCTAAAGAGAGCTCAGGTGAGAAATTGCAAACGTCGAGCAATTGCTCAGAGATGAAAAGTGCCAGCACTGAAAGCTGTTGCTAGCCAGCACCCTTCCTTGGAAGCGCTTTCACAGGCGCAGTAACACTGGGGCTTTGTGCTTCTCTAGCCACCAAACGTCACGGTCCTTCTCTTTCCGTCTCGTAGACACGAGCTGAGAAATTGCAAACGTCGAGCAATTGCTCAGAGATGAAAAGTGCCAGCACTGAAAGCTCTTGCTAGCCAGCACCCTTCCTTGGAAGCGCTTTTGTAGGCCTAAGAACACTGGGGCTCTGGGCTTCTTTAGCCACCTCATCTTCTGCTCATCCTCTCGCGCACTCTGAAGAGAGCTCAGGGGAGAAATTGCAAACGTCCAGCAATTGCTCAGAGAAGAAAAGTGCCAGCACTGAAAGCTGTTGCTAGCCAGCACCCTCCTTGGAAGCGCTTTCACAGGCGCAGTAAAACTGGGGCTTTGCGCTTCTCTAACCTCCAAACGTCACGGTCCTTCTCTTTCCGTCTCGTAGACACGAGCTGAGAAATTGCAAACGTCGAGCAATTGCTCAGAGATGAAAAGTGCCAGCACTGAAAGCTCTTGCTAGCCAGCACCCTTCCTTGGAAGCGCTTTTGTAGGCCTAAGAACACTGGGGCTCTGGGCTTCTCTAGCCACCTAATCTTCTGCTCATCCTCTCGCGCACTCTAAAGAGAGCTCAGGTGAGAAATTGCAAACGTCGAGCAATTGCTCAGAGATGAAAAGTGCCAGCACTGGAAGCTGTTGCTAGCCAGCACCCTTCCTTGGAAGCGCTTTTGTAGGCCTAAGAACACTGGGGCTCTGGGCTTCTTTAGCCACCTCATCTTCTGCTCATCCTGTCGCGCACTCTAAAGAGAGCTCAGGTCAGAAATTGCAAACGTCCAGCAATTGCTCAGAGATGAAAAGTGCCAGCACTGAAAGCTGTTGCTAGCCAGCACCCTTCCTTGGAAGCGCTTTCACAGGCGCAGTAACACTGGGGCTTTGCGCTTCTATACGCACCAAACGTCACGGTCCTTCTCTTTCCGTCTCATAGACACGAGCTGAGAAATTGCAAATGTCGAGCAATTGCTCAGAGATGAAAAGTGCCAGCACTGAAAGCTGTTGCTAGCCAGCACCCTTCCTTGGAAGCGCTTTTGTAGGCCTAAGAACACTGGGGCTCTGGGCTTCTTTAGCCACCTCATCTTCTGCTCATCCTCTCGCGCACTCTAAAGAGAGCTCAGGTGAGAATTTGCAAACGTCGAGCAATTGCTCAGAGATGAAAAGTGCCAGCACTGAAAGCTGTTGCTAGCCAGCACCCTTCCTTGGAAGCGCTTTCACAGGCGCAGTAACACTGGGGCTTTGCGCTTCTCTACCCACCAAACGTCACAGTCACTATCTCTCCGTCTTGTAGACACGAGCTGAGAAATTGCAAACGTCGAGCAATTGCTCAGAGATGAAAAGTGCCAGCACTGAAAGCTGTTGCTAGCCAGCCCCCTTCCTTGGAAGCGCTTTTGTAGGCCTAAGAACACTGGGGCTCTGGGCTTCTCTAGCCACCTCATCTTCTGCTCATCCTCTCGCGCACTCTAAAGAGAGCTCAGGTGAGAAATTGCAAACGTCAAGCAATTGCTCAGAGATGAAAAGTGCCAGCACTGAAAGCTGTTGCTAGCCAGCACCCTTCCTTGGAAGCGCTTTCACAGGCGCAGTAACACTGGGGCTTTGCGCTTCTCTAGCCACCAAACGTCACGGTCACTATCTCTCCGTCTCGTAGACACGAGCTGAGAAATTGCAAACGTCGAGCAATTGCTCAGAGATGAAAAGTGCCAGCACTGAAAGCTGTTGCTAGCCAGCACCCTTCCTTGGACGCGCTTTTGTAGGCCTAAGAACACTGGGGCTCTGGGCTTCTTTAGCCACCTCATCTTCTGCTCATCCTCTCGCGCACTCTGAAGAGAGCTCAGGGGAGAAATTGCAAACGTTGAGCAATTGCTCAGAGATGAAAAGTGCCAGCACTGAAAGCTGTTGCTAGCCAGCACCCTTCCTTGGAAGCGCTTTTGTAGGCCTAAGAACACTGGGGCTCTGGGCTTCTCTAGCCACCTCATCTTCTGCTCATCCTCTCGCGCACTCTAAAGAGAGCTCAGGTGAGAAATTGCAAACGTCGAGCAATTGCTCAGAGATGAAAAGTGCCAGCACTGAAAGCTGTTGCTAGCCAGCACCCTTCCTTGGAAGCGCTTTCACAGGCGCAGTAACACTGGGGCTTTGCGCTTCTCTAGCCACCAAAAGTCACGGTCATTCTCTTTCCGTCTCGTAGACACGAGCTGAGAAATTGCAAACGTCGAGCAATTGCTCAGAGATGAAAAGTGCCAGCACTGAAAGCTCTTGCTAGCCAGCACCCTTCCTTGGAAGCGCTTTTGTAGGCCTAAGAACACTGGGGCTCTGGGCTTCTTTAGCCACCTCATCTTCTGCTCATCCTCTCGCACACTCTGAAGAGAGCTCAGGGGTGAAATTGCAAACGTCCAGCAATTGCTCAGAGATGAAAAGTGCCAGCACTGAAAGCTGTTGCTAGCCAGCACCCTTCCTTGGAAGCGCTTTCACAGGCGCTGTAACACTGGGGCTTTGCGCTTCTCTAGCCACGAAACGTCACGGTCCTTCTCTTTCCGACTCATAGACACGAGCTGAGAAATTGCAAACGTCCAGCAATTGCTCAGAGATGAAAAGTGCCAGCACTGAAAGCTGTTGCTAGCCAGCACCCTTCCTTGGAAGCGCTTTTGTAGGCCTAAGAACACTGGGGCTCTGGGCTTCTCTAGCCACCTCATCTTCTGCTCATCCTCTCGCGCACTCTAAAGAGAGCTCAGGTGAGAAATTGCAAACGTCCAGCAATTGCTCAGAGATGAAAAGTGCCAGCACTGAAAGCTGTTGCTAGCCAGCACCCTTCCTTGGAAGCGCTTTTGTAGGCCTAAGAACACTGGGGCTCTCGGCTTCTTTAGCCACCTCATCTTCTGCTCATCCTCTCGCGCACTCTAAAGAGAGCTCAGGTGAGAAATTGCAAACGTCGAGCAATTGCTCAGAGATGAAAAGTGCCAGCACTGAAAGCTGTTGCTAGCCAGCACCCTTCCTTGGAAGCGCTTTCACAGGCGCAGTAACACTGGGGCTTTGTGCTTCTCTACCCACCAAACGTCACGGTCACAATCTCTCCGTCTCGTAGACACGAGCGGAGAAATTGCAAACGTCGAGCAATTGCTCAGAGATGAAAAGTGCCAGCACTGAAAGCTGTTGCTAGCCAGCACCCTTTCTTGGAAGCGCTTTTGTAGGCCTAAGAACACTGGGGTTCTGGGCTTCTCTAGCCTCCTAATCTTCTGCTCATCCTCTCGTGCACTCTAAAGAGAGCTCAGGTGAGAAATTGCAAACGTCGAGCAATTGCTCAGAGATGAAAAGTGCCAGCACTGAAAGCTGTTGCTATCCAGCACCCTTCCTTGGAAGCGCTTTTGTAGGCCTAAGAACACTGGGGCTCTGGGCTTCTCTAGCCACCTCATCTTCTGCTCATCCTCTCACGCACTCTAAAGAGAGCTCAGGTGAGAAATTGCAAACGTCGAGCAATTGCTCAGAGATGAAAAGTGCCAGCACTGAAAGCTGTTGCTAGCCAGCACCCTTCCTTGGAAGCGCTTTCACAGGCGCAGCAACACTGGGGCTTTGCGCTTCTCTAGCCACCAAACGTCACGGTCCTTCTCTTTCCGTCTCGTAGACACGAGCTGAGAAATTGCAAACGTCGAGCAATTGCTCAGAGATGAAAAGTGCCAGCACTGAAAGCTGTTGCTAGCCAGCACCCTTCCTTGGAAGCGCTTTTGTAGCCCTTAGAACACTGGGGCTCTGGACTTCTCTAGCCACCTAATCTTCTGCTCATCCTCTCGCGCACTCTAAAGAGAGCTCAGGTGAGAAATTGCAAACGTCGAGCAATTGCTCAGAGATGAAAAGTGCCAGCACTGAAAGCTGTTGCTAGCCAGCACCCTTCCTTGGAAGCGCTTTTGTAGGCCTAAGAACACTGGGGCTCTGGGCTTCTTTAGCCACCTCATCTTCTGCTCATCCCCTCGCGCACTCTAAAGAGAGCTCAGGTGAGAAATTGCAAACGTCGAGCAATTGCTCAGAGATGAAAAGTGCCAGCACTGAAAGCTGTTGCTAGCCAGCACCCTTCCTTGGAAGCGCTTTCACAGGCGCAGTAACACTGGGGCTTTGTGCTTCTCTAGCCACGAAACATCACAGTCACTATCTCTCCGTATTGTAGACACGAGCTGAGAAATTGCAAACGTCGAGCAATTGCTCAGAGATGAAAAGTGCCAGCACTGAAAGCTGTTGCTAGCCAGCACCCTTCCTTGGAAGCGCTTTTGTAGGCCTAAGAACACTGGGGCTCTGGGCTTCTCTAGCCACCTCATCTTCTGCTCATCCTCTCGCGCACTCTAAAGAGAGCTCAGGTGAGAAATTGCAAACGTTGAGCAATTGCTCAGAGATGAAAAGTGCCAGCAGTAAAAGCTGTTGCTAGCCAGCACCCTTCCTTGGAAGCGCTTTCACAGGCGCAGCAACACTGGGGCTTTGTGCTTCTCTAGCCACCAAACGTCACGGTCCTTCTCTCTCCGTCTCGTAGACACGAGCTGAGAAATTGCAAACGTCGAGCAATTGCTCAGAGATGAAAAGTGCCAGCACTGGAAGCTGTTGCTAGCCAGCACCCTTCCTTGGAAGCGCTTTTGTAGGCCTAAGAACACTGGGGCTCTGGGCTTCTTTAGCCACCTCATCTTCTGCTCATCCTCTCGCGCACTCTAAAGAGAGCTCAGGTGAGAAATTGCAAACGTCCAGCAATTGCTCAGAGATGAAAAGTGCTAGCACTGAAAGCTCTTGCTAGCCAGCACCCTTCCTTGGAAGCGCTTTCACAGGCGCAGCAACACTGGGGCTTTGTGCTTCTCTAGCCACCAAACGTCACGGTCACTATCTCTCCGTCTCGTAGACACGAGCTGAGAAATTGCAAACGTCGAGCAATTGCTCAGAGATGAAAAGTGCCAGCACTGAAAGCTGTTGCTAGCCAGCACCCTTCCTTGGAAGCGCTTTCACAGGCGCAGTAACACTGGGGCTTTGCGCTTCTCTACGCACCAAACGTCACGGTCCTTCTCTTTCTGTCTCATAGACACGAGCTGAGAAATTGCAAACGTCGAGCAATTGCTCAGAGATGAAAAGTGCCAGCACTGAAAGCTGTTGCTAGCCAGCACCCTTCCTTGGAAGCGCTTTTGTAGGCCTAAGAACACTGGGGCTCTGGGCTTCTCTAGCCACCTCATCTTCTGCTCATCCTCTCGCGCACTCTGAAGAGAGCTCAGGTGAGAAATTGCAAACGTCGAGCAATTGCTCAGAGATGAAAAGTGCCAGCACTGAAAGCTCTTGCTAGCCAGCACCCTTCCTTGGAAGCGCTTTTGTAGGCCTAAGCACACTGGGGCTCTGGGCTTCTCTAGCCACCTCATCTTCTGCTCATCCTCTCGCGCACTCTAAAGAGAGCTCAGGTGAGAAATTGCAAACGTCGAGCAATTGCTCAGAGATGAAAAGTGCCAGCACTGAAAGCTGTTGCTAGCCAGCACCCTTCCTTGGAAGCGCTTTCACAGGCGCAGTAACACTGGGGCTTTGTGCTTCTCTAGCCACCAAACGTCACGGTCACTATCTCTCCGTCTCGTAGACACGAGCTGAGAAATTGCAAACGTCGAGCAATTGCTCAGAGAGGAAAAGTGCCAGCACTGAAAGCTGTTGCTAGCCAGCACCCTTCCTTGGAAGCGCTTTTGTAGGCCTAAGAACACTGGGGCTCTGGGCTTCTTTAGCCACCTCATCTTCTGCTCATCCTCTCGCGCACTCTGAAGAGAGCTCAGGGGAGAAATTGCAAACATCGAGCAATTGCTCAGAGATGAAAAGTGCCAGCACTGAAAGCTGTTGCTAGCCAGCCCCCTTCCTTGGAAGCGCTTTCACAGGCGCTGTAACACTGGGGCTTTGCGCTTCTCTAGCCACCAAACGTCACGGTCCTTCTCTTTCCGTCTCGTAGACACGAGCTGAGAAATTGCAAACGTCGAGCAATTGCTCAGAGATGAAAAGTGCCAGCACTGAAAGCTGTTGCTAGCCAGCACCCTTCCTTGGAAGCGCTTTTGTAGGCCTAAGAACACTGGGGCTCTGGGCTTCTCTAGCCACCTCATCTTCTGCTCATCCTCTCGCGCACTCTAAAGAGAGCTCAGGTGAGAAATTGCAAACGTCGAGCAATTGCTCAGAGATGAAAAGTGCCAGCACTGAAAGCTGTTGCTAGCCAGCACCCTTCCTTGGAAGCGCTTTCACAGGCGCAGTAACACTGGGGCTTTGTGCTTCTCTAGCCAACAAACGTCACGGTCACTATCTCTCCGTCTTGTAGACACGAGCTGAGAAATTGCAAACGTCGATCAATTGCTCAGAGATGAAAAGTGCCAGCACTGAAAGCTGTTGCTAGCCAGCACCCTTCCTTGGAAGCGCTTTTGTAGGCCTAAGAACACTGGGGCTCTGGGCTTCTCTAGCCACCTAATCTTCTGCTCATCCTCTCGCGCACTCTAAAGAGAGCTCAGGTGAGAAATTGCAAACGTCGAGCAATTGCTCAGAGATGAAAAGTGCCAGCACTGAAAGCTGTTGCTAGCCAGCACCCTTCCTTGGAAGCGCTTTTGTAGGCCTAAGCACACTGGGGCTCTGGGCTTCTCTAGCCACCTCATCTTCTGCTCATCCTCTCGTGCACTCTAAAGAGAGCTCAGGTGAGAAATTGCAAACGTCGAGCAATTGCTCAGAGATGAAAAGTGCCAGCAATGAAAGCTGTTGCTAGCCAGCACCCTTCCTTGGAAGCGCTTTCACAGGCGCAGCAACACTGGGGCTTTGCGCTTCTCTACCCACCAAACGTCACGGTCATTCTCTTTCCGTCTCCTAGACACGAGCTGAGAAATTGCAAACGTCGAGCAATTGCTCAGAGAGGAAAAGTGCCAGCACTGAAAGCTCTTGCTAGCCAGCACCCTTCCTTCGAAGCGCTTTTGTAGGCCTAAGAACACTGGGGCTCTGGGCTTCTTTAGCCACCTCATCTTCTGCTCATCCTCTCGCGCACTCTGAAGAGAGCTCAGGTGAGAAATTGCAAACGTCGAGCAATTGCTCAGAGATGAAAAGTGCCAGCACTGAAAGCTGTTGCTAGCCAGCACCCTTCCTTGGAAGCGCTTTCACAGGCGCTGTAACACTGGGGCTTTGCGCTTCTCTACCCACCAAACGTCACGGTCCTTCTCTTTCCGTCTCGTAGACACGAGCTGAGAAATTGCAAACGTCGAGCAATTGCTCAGAGATGAAAAGTGCCAGCACTGAAAGCTCTTGCTAGCCAGCACCCTTCCTTGGAAGCGCTTTTGTAGGCCTAAGAACAGTGGGGCTCTGGGCTTCTCTAGCCACCTCATCTTCTGCTCATCCTCTCGCGCACTCTAAAGAGAGCTCAGGTGAGAAATTGCAAACGTCCAGCAATTGCTCAGAGATGAAAAGTGCCAGCACTGAAAGCTGTTGCTAGCCAGCACCCTTCCTTGGAAGCGCTTTCACAGGCGCAGTAACACTGGGGCTTTGTGCTTCTCTAGCCACCAAACGTCACGGTCACTATCTCTCCGTCTCGTAGACACGAGCTGAGAAATTGCAAACGTCGATCAATTGCTCAGAGAGGAAAAGTGCCAGCACTGAAAGCTCTTGCTAGCCAGCACCCTTCCTTGGAAGCGCTTTTGTAGGCCTAAGAACACTGGGGCTCTGGGCTTCTTTAGCCAGCTAATCTTCTGCTCATCCTCTCGCGCACTCTAAAGAGAGCTCAGGTGAGAAATTGCAAACGTTGAGCAATTGCTCAGAGATGAAAAGTGCCAGCACTGAAAGCTGTTGCTAGCCAGCACCCTTCCTTGGAAGCGCTTTTGTAGGCCTAAGAACAGTGGGGCTCTGGGCTTCTCTAGCCACCTCATCTTCTGCTCATCCTCTCGCGCACTCTAAAGAGAGCTCAGGTGAGAAATTGCAAACGTCGAGCAATTGCTCAGAGATGAAATGTGCCAGCACTGAAAGCTCTTGCTAGCCAGCACCCTTCCTTGGAAGCGCTTTCACAGGCGCAGTAAAACTGGGGCTTTGCGCTTCTCTACCCACCAAACGTCACGGTCCTTCTCTTTCCGTCTCGTAGACACGAGCTGAGAAATTGCAAACGTCGAGCAATTGCTCAGAGATGAAAAGTGCCAGCACTGAAAGCTGTTGCTAGCCAGCACCCTTCCTTGGAAGCGCTTTTGTAGCCCTAAGAACACTGGGGCTCTGGGCTTCTCTAGACACCTCATCTTCTGCTCATCCTCTCGCGCACTCTAAAGAGAGCTCAGGTGAGAAATTGCAAACGTCGAGCAATTGCTCAGAGATGAAAAGTGCCAGCACTGAAAGCTGTTGCTAGCCAGCACCCTTCCTTGGAAGCGCTTTCACAGGCGCAGTAACACTGGGGCTTTGCGCTTCTCTACCCACCAAACGTCACATTCACTATCTCTCCGTCTCGTAGACATGAGCTGAGAAATTGCAAACGTCGAGCAATTGCTCAGAGATGAAAAGTGCCAGCACTGGAAGCTGTTGCTAGCCAGCACCCTTCCTTGGAAGCGCTTTTGTAGGCCTAAGAACACTGGGGCTCTGGGCTTCTTTAGCCACCTCATCTTCTGCTCATCCTCTCGCGCACTCTAAAGAGAGCTCAGGTGAGAAATTGCAAACGTCGAGCAATTGCTCAGAGATGAAAAGTGCCAGCACTGAAAGCTCTTGCTAGCCAGCACCCTTCCTTGGAAGCGCTTTCACAGGCGCAGTAACACTGGGGCTTTGTGCTTCTCTAGCCACCAAACGTCACGGTCACTATCTCTCCGTCTCGTAGACACGAGCTGAGAAATTGCAAACGTCGAGCAATTGCTCAGAGATGAAAAGTGCCAGCACTGAAAGCTGTTGCTAGCCAGCACCCTTCCTTGGAAGCGCTTTCACAGGCGCAGTAACACTGGGGCTTTGCGCTTCTCTACGCACCAAACGTCACGGTCCTTCTCTTTCCGTCTCGTAGACACGAGCTGAGAAATTGCAAACGTCGAGCAATTGCTCAGAGATGAAAAGTGCCAGCACTGGAAGCTGTTGCTAGCCAGCACCCTTCCTTGGAAGCGCTTTTGTAGCCCTTAGAACACTGGGGCTCTGGGCTTCTCTAGCCACCTCATCTTCTGCTCATCCTCTCGCGCACTCTAAAGAGAGCTCAGGTGAGAAATTGCAAACGTCGAGCAATTGCTCAGAGATGAAAAGTGCCAGCACTGAAAGCTGTTGCTAGCCAGCACCCTTCCTTGGAAGCGCTTTTGTAGGCCTAAGCACACTGGGGCTCTGGGCTTCTCTAGACACATAATCTTCTGCTCATCCTCTCGCGCACTCTAAAGAGAGCTCAGGTGAGAAATTGCAAACGTCGAGCAATTGCTCAGAGATGAAAAGTGCCAGCACTGAAAGCTGTTGCTAGCCAGCACCCTTCCTTGGAAGCGCTTTCACAGGCGCAGCAACACTGGGGCTTTGCGCTTCTCTACCCACCAAACGTCACGGTCATTCTCTTTCCGTCTCGTAGACACGAGCTGAGAAATTGCAAACGTCGAGCAATTGCTCCGAGATGAAAAGTGCCAGCACTGAAAGCTGTTGCTAGCCAGCACCCTTCCTTGGAAGCGCTTTTGTAGGCCTAAGAACACTGGGGCTCTGGGCTTCTTTAGCCACCTCATCTTCTGCTCATCCTCTCGCGCACTCTGAAGAGAGCTCAGGTGAGAAATTGCAAACGTCGAGCAATTGCTCAGAGATGAAAAGTGCCAGCACTGAAAGCTGTTGCTAGCCAGCACCCTTCCTTGGAAGCGCTTTCACAGGCGCTGTAACACTGGGGCTTTGCGCTTCTCTACCCACCAAACGTCACGGTCCTTCTCTTTCCGTCTCGTAGACACGAGCTGAGAAATTGCAAACGTCGAGCAATTGCTCAGAGATGAAAAGTGCCAGCACTGAAAGCTGTTGCTAGCCAGCACCCTTCCTTGGAAGCGCTTTTGTAGGCCTAAGAACACTGGGGCTCTGGGCTTCTCTAGCCACCTCATCTTCTGCTCATCCTCTCGCGCACTCTAAAGAGAGCTCAGGTGAGAAATTGCAAACGTCCAGCAATTGCTCAGAGATGAAAAGTGCCAGCACTAAAAGCTGTTGCTAGCCAGCACCCTTCCTTGGAAGCGCTTTCACAGGCGCAGCAACACTGGGGCTTTGCGCTTCTCTAGCCACCAAACGTCACGGTCATTCTCTTTCCGTCTCGTAGAGACGAGCTGAGAAATTGCAAACGTTGAGCAATTGCTCAGAGATGAAAAGTGCCAGCACTGAAAGCTGTTGCTAGCCAGCACCCTTCCTTGGAAGCGCTTTTGTAGGCCTAAGAACACTGGGGCTCTGGGCTTCTCTAGCCACCTAATCTTCTGCTCATCCTTTCGTGCACTCTAAAGAGAGCTCAGGTGAGAAATTGCAAACGTCAAGCAATTGCTCAGAGATGAAAAGTGCCAGCACTGAAAGCTGTTGCTAGCCAGCACCCTTCCTTGGAAGCGCTTTCACAGGCGCAGTAACACTGGGGCTTTGCGCTTCTCTAGCCACCAAAAGTCACGGTCCTTCTCTTTCCGTCTCGTAGACACGAGCTGAGAAATTGCAAACGTCGAGCAATTGCTCAGAGATGAAAAGTGCCAGCACTGGAAGCTGTTGCTAGCCAGCACCCTTCCTTGGAAGCGCTTTTGTAGGCCTAAGAACACTGGGGCTCTGGGCTTCTCTAGCCACCTCATCTTCTGCTCATCCTCTCGCGCACTCTGAAGAGAGCTCAGGTGAGAAATTGCAAACGTCAAGCAATTGCTCAGAGATGAAAAGTGCCAGCACTGAAAGCTCTTGCTAGCCAGCACCCTTCCTTGGAAGCGCTTTCACAGGCGCTGTAACACTGGGGCTTTGTGCTTCTCTAGCCACCAAACGTCACGGTCACTATCTCTCCGTCTCGTAGACACGAGCTGAGAAATTGCAAACGTCGAGCAATTGCTCAGAGATGAAAAGTGCCAGCACTGGAAGCTGTTGCTAGCCAGCACCCTTCCTTGGAAGCGCTTTCACAGGCGCAGCAACACTGGGGCTTTGCGCTTCTATACGCACCAAACGTCACGGTCATTCTCTTTCCGTCTCGTAGACACGAGCTGAGAAATTGCAAACGTCCAGCAATTGCTCAGAGAAGAAAAGTGCCAGCACTGAAAGCTCTTGCTAGCCAGCCCCCTTCCTTGGAAGCGCTTTTGTAGGCCTAAGCACACTGGGGCTCTGGGCTTCTCTAGCCACCTCATCTTCTGCTCATCCTCTCGCGCACTCTAAAGAGAGCTCAGGTGAGAAATTGCAAACATCGAGCAATTGCTCAGAGATGAAAAGTGCCAGCACTGAAAGCTGTTGCTAGCCAGCACCCTTCCTTGGAAGCGCTTTTGTAGGCCTAAGAACACTGGGGCTCTGGGCTTCTCTAGCCACCTCATCTTCTGCTCATCCTCTCGCGCACTCTGAAGAGAGCTCAGGTGAGAAATTGCAAACGTCAAGCAATTGCTCAGAGATGAAAAGTGCCAGCACTGAAAGCTCTTGCTAGCCAGCACCCTTCCTTGGAAGCGCTTTCACAGGCGCTGTAACACTGGGGCTTTGTGCTTCTCTAGCCACCAAACGTCACGGTCACTATCTCTCCGTCTCGTAGACACGAGCTGAGAAATTGCAAACGTCGAGCAATTGCTCAGAGATGAAAAGTGCCAGCACTGGAAGCTGTTGCTAGCCAGCACCCTTCCTTGGAAGCGCTTTCACAGGCGCAGCAACACTGGGGCTTTGCGCTTCTATACGCACCAAACGTCACGGTCATTCTCTTTCCGTCTCGTAGACACGAGCTGAGAAATTGCAAACGTCCAGCAATTGCTCAGAGAAGAAAAGTGCCAGCACTGAAAGCTCTTGCTAGCCAGCCCCCTTCCTTGGAAGCGCTTTTGTAGGCCTAAGCACACTGGGGCTCTGGGCTTCTCTAGCCAGCTCATCTTCTGCTCATCCTCTCGCGTACTCTAAAGAGAGCTCAGGTGAGAAATTGCAAACGTCGAGCAATTGCTCAGAGATGAAAAGTGCCAGCACTGAAAGCTGTTGCTAGCCAGCACCCTTCCTTGGAAGCGCTTTCACAGGCGCAGTAACACTGGGGCTTTGCGCTTCTCTAGCCACCAAACGTCACGGTCCTTCTCTTTCCGTCTCGTAGACACGAGCTGAGAAATTGCAAACGTCGAGCAATTGCTCAGAGATGAAAAGTGCCAGCACTGAAAGCTGTTGCTAGCCAGCACCCTTCCTTGGAAGCGCTTTTGTAGGCCTAAGAACACTGGGGCTCTGGGCTTCTCTAGCCACCTCATCTTCTGCTCATCCTCTCGCGCACTCTAAAGAGAGCTCAGGTGAGAAATTGCAAACGACGAGCAATTGCTCAGAGATGAAAAGTGCCAGCACTGAAAGCTGTTGCTAGCCAGCCCCCTTCCTTGGAAGCGCTTTCACAGGCGCTGTAACTCTGGGGCTTTGCGCTTCTCTAGCCACCAAACGTCACGGTCCTTCTCTTTCCGTCTCGTAGACACGAGCTGAGAAATTGCAAACGTCGAGCAATTGCTCAGAGATGAAAAGTGCCAGCACTGGAAGCTGTTGCTAGCCAGCACCCTTCCTTGGAAGCGCTTTTGTAGGCCTAAGAACACTGGGGCTCTGGGCTTCTCTAGCCACCTCATCTTCTGCTCATCCTCTCGCGCACTCTAAAGAGAGCTCAGGTGAGAAATTGCAAACGTCGAGCAATTGCTCAGAGATGAAAAGTGCCAGCACTGAAAGCTGTTGCTAGCCAGCACCCTTCCTTGGAAGCGCTTTTGTAGCCCTTAGAACACTGGGGCTCTGGGCTTCTCTAGCCACCTCATCTTCTGCTCATCCTCTCGCGCACTCTAAGGAGAGCTCAGGTGAGAAATTGCAAACGTCGAGCAATTGCTCAGAGATGAAAAGTGCCAGCACTGAAAGCTGTTGCTAGCCAGCACCCTTCCTTGGAAGCGCTTTCACAGGCGCAGCAACACTGGGGCTTTGCGCTTCTCTACCCACCAAAAGTCACGGTCATTCTCTTTCCGTCTCGTAGACACGAGCTGAGAAATTGCAAACGTCGAGCAATTGCTCAGAGATGAAAAGTGCCAGCACTGAAAGCTGTTGCTAGCCAGCACCCTTCCTTGGAAGCGCTTTTGTAGGCCTAAGAACACTGGGGTTCTGGGCTTCTTTAGCCACCTCATCTTCTGCTCATCCTCTCGCGCACTCTGAAGAGAGCTCAGGTGAGAAATTGCAAACGTCGAGCAATTGCTCAGAGATGAAAAGTGCCAGCACTGAAAGCTCTTGCTAGCCAGCACCCTTCCTTGGAAGCGCTTTCACAGGCGCAGCAACACTGGGGCTTTGCAATTCTCTAGCCACCAAACGTCACTGTCCTTCTCGTTCCGTCTCGTAGACACGAGCTGAGAAATTGCAAACGTCCAGCAATTGTTCAGAGATGAAAAGTGCCAGCACTGAAAGCTGTTGCTAGCCAGCACCCTTCCTTGGAAGCGCTTTTGTAGGCCTAAGAACACTGGGGCTCTGGGCTTCTCTAGCCACCTCATCTTCTGCTCATCCTCTCGCGCACTCTAAAGAGAGCTCAGGTGAGAAATTGCAAACGACGAGCAATTGCTCAGAGATGAAAAGTGCCAGCACTGAAAGCTGTTGCTAGCCAGCACCCTTCCTTGGAAGCGCTTTCACAGGCGCAGTAACACTGGGGCTTTGCGCTTCTCTAGCCACCAAACGTCACGGTCACTATCTCTCCGTCTCGTAGACACGAGCTGAGAAATTGCAAACGTCGAGCAATTGCTCAGAGATGAAAAGTGCCAGCACTGGAAGCTGTTGCTAGCCAGCACCCTTCCTTGGAAGCGCTTTTGTAGGCCTAAGAACACTGGGGCTCTGGGCTTCTCTAGCCACCTCATCTTCTGCTCATACTCTCGCGCACTCTAAAGAGAGCTCAGGTGAGAAATTGCAAACGTCGAGCAATTGCTCAGAGATGAAAAGTGCCAGCAATGAAAGCTGTTGCTAGCCAGCCCCCTTCCTTGGAAGCGCTTTCACAGGCGCAGTAACACTGGGGCTTTGCGCTTCTCTACCCACCAAACGTCACGGTCCTTCTCTTTCCGTCTCGTAGACACGAGCTGAGAAATTGCAAACGTCGAGCAATTGCTCAGAGATGAAAAGTGCCAGCACTGAAAGCTCTTGCTAGCCAGCACCCTTCCTTGGAAGCGCTTTTGTAGGCCTAAGAACACTGGGGCTCTGGGCTTCTCTAGCCACCTCATCTTCTGCTCATCCTCTCGCGCACTCTAAAGAGAGCTCAGGTGAGAAATTGCAAACGTCGAGCAATTGCTCAGAGATAAAAAGTGCCAGCACTGAAAGCTGTTGCTAGCCAGCACCCTTCCTTGGAAGCGCTTTTGTAGCCCTTAGAACACTGGGGCTCTGGGCTTCTCTAGCCACCTCATCTGCTGCTCATCCTCTCGCGCACTCTAAGGAGAGCTCAGGGGAGAAATTGCAAACGTCGAGCAATTGCTCAGAGATGAAAAGTGCCAGCACTGAAAGCTGTTGCTAGCCAGCACCCTTCCTTGGAAGCGCTTTCACAGGCGCAGCAACACTGGGGCTTTGCGCTTCTCTAGCCACCAAACGTCACGGTCATTCTCTTTCCGTCTCGTAGACACGAGCTGAGAAATTGCAAACGTCGAGCAATTGCTCAGAGATGAAAAGTGCCAGCACTGAAAGCTGTTGCTAGCCAGCACCCTTCCTTGGAAGCGCTTTTGTAACCCTTAGAACACTGGGGCTCTGGGCTTCTCTAGCCACCTAATCTTCTGCTCATCCTCTCGCGCACTCTAAAGAGAGATCAGGTGAGAAATTGCAAACGTCGAGCAATTGCTCAGAGATGAAAAGTGCCAGCACTGAAAGCTGTTGCTAGCCAGCCCCCTTCCTTGGAAGCGCTTTCACAGGCGCAGTAACACTGGGGCTTTGCGCTTTTATACGCACCAAACGTCACGGTCCTTCTCTTTCCGTCTCGTAGACACGAGCTGAGAAATTGCAAACGTCGAGCAATTGCTCAGAGATGAAAAGTGCCAGCACTGAAAGCTGTTGCTAGCCAGCACCCTTCCTTGGAAGCGCTTTTGTAGGCCTAAGAACACTGGGGCTCTGGGCTTCTCTAGCCACCTCATCTTCTGCTCATCCTCTCGCGCACTCTAAAGAGAGCTCAGGTGAGAAATTGCAAACGTCGAGCAATTGCTCAGAGATGAAAAGTGCCAGCACTGAAAGCTGTTGCTAGCCAGCACCCTTCCTTGGAAGCGCTTTCACAGGCGCAGTAACACTGGGGCTTTGCGCTTCTCTACCCACCAAACGTCACGGTCCTTCTCTTTCCGTCTCGTAGACACGAGCTGAGAAATTGCAAACGTCGAGCAATTGCTCAGAGATGAAAAGTGCCAGCACTGAAAGCTGTTGCTAGCCAGCACCCTTCCTTGGAAGCGCTTTTGTAACCCTTAGAACACTGGGGCTCTGGGCTTCTCTAGCCACCTAATCTTCTGCTCATCCTCTCGCGCACTCTAAAGAGAGCTCAGGTGAGAAATTGCAAACGTCGAGCAATTGCTCAGAGACGAAAAGTGCCAGCACTGAAAGCTGTTGCTAGCCAGCACCCTTCCTTGGAAGCGCTTTCACAGGCGCAGTAACACTGGGGCTTTGCGCTTCTCTAGCCACCAAACGTCACGGTCCTTCTCTTTCCGTCTCGTAGACACGAGCTGAGAAATTGCAAACGTCGAGCAATTGCTCAGAGATGAAAAGTGCCAGCACTGAAAGCTGTTGCTAGCCAGCACCCTTCCTTGGAAGCGCTTTTGTAGGCCTAAGAACACTGGGGCTCTGGGCTTCTCTAGCCACCTCATCTTCTGCTCATCCTCTCGCGCACTCTAAAGAGAGCTCAGGTGAGAAATTGCAAACGTCGAGCAATTGCTCAGAGATGAAAAGTGCCAGCACTGAAAGCTGTTGCTAGCCAGCACCCTTCCTTGGAAGCGCTTTCACAGGCGCTGTAACACTGGGGCTTTGCGCTTCTCTAGCCACCAAACGTCACGGTCCTTCTCTTTCCGTCTCGTAGACACGAGCTGAGAAATTGCAAACGTCGATCAATTGCTCAGAGATGAAAAGTGCCAGCACTGAAAGCTGTTGCTAGCCAGCACCCTTCCTTGGAAGCGCTTTTGTAGGCCTAAGAACACTGGGGCTCTGGGCTTCTCTAGCCACCTCATCTTCTGCTCATCCTCTCGCGCACTCTAAAGAGAGCTCAGGTGAGAAATTGCAAACGTCGAGCAATTGCTCAGAGATGAAAAGTGCCAGCACTGAAAGCTGTTGCTAGCCAGCACCCTTCCTTGGAAGCGCTTTTGTAGCCCTAAGAACACTGGCGCTCTGGGCTTCTCGAGCCACCTCATCTTCTGCTCATCCTCTCGCGCACTCTGAAGAGAGCTCAGGTGAGAAATTGCAAACGTCGAGCAATTGCTCAGAGATGAAAAGTGCCAGCACTGGAAGCTGTTGCTAGCCAGCACCCTTCCTTGGAAGCGCTTTTGTAGGCCTAAGAACACTGGGGCTCTGGGCTTCTCTAGCCACCTCATCTTCTGCTCATCCTCTCGCGCACTCTAAAGAGAGCTCAGGTGAGAAATTGCAAACGTCGAGCAATTGCTCAGAGATGAAAAGTGCCAGCACTGAAAGCTGTTGTTAGCCAGCACCCTTCCTTGGAAGCGCTTTCACAGGCGCAGCAACACTGGGGCTTTGCGCTTCTCTACCCACCAAACGTCACGGTCACTATCTCTCCGTCTCGTAGACACGAGCTGAGAAATTGCAAACGTCGAGCAATTGCTCAGAGATGAAAAGTGCCAGCACTGAAAGCTGTTGCTAGCCAGCACCCTTCCTTGGAAGCGCTTTTGTAGGCCTAAGAACAGTGGGGCTCTGGGCTTCTCTAGCCACCTCATCTTCTGCTCATCCTCTCGCGCACTCTAAAGAGAGCTCAGGTGAGAAATTGCAAACGTCGAGCAATTGCTCAGAGATGAAAAGTGCCAGCACTGAAAGCTGTTGCTAGCCAGCACCCTTCCTTGGAAGCGCTTTCACAGGTGCAGTAACACTGGGGCTTTGCGCTTCTCTAGCCACCAAACGTCACGGTCCTTCTCTTTCCGTCTCGTAGAAACGAGCTGAGAAATTGCAAACGTCGAGCAATTGCTCAGAGATGAAAAGTGCCAGCACTGAAAGCTGTTGCTAGCCAGCACCCTTCCTTGGAAGCGCTTTTGTAGGCCTAAGAACACTGGGGCTCTGGGCTTCTCTAGCCACCTCATCTTCTGCTCATCCTCTCGCGCACTCTGAAGAGAGCTCAGGTGAGAATTTGCAAACGTCGAGCAATTGCTCAGAGATGAAAAGTGCCAGCACTGAAAGCTGTTGCTAGCCAGCACCCTTCCTTGGAAGCGCTTTCACAGGCGCAGCAACACTGGGGCTTTGCGCTTCTCTAGCCACCAAACGTCACGGTCCTTCTCTTTCCGTCTCGTAGACACGAGCTGAGAAATTGCAAACGTCGAGCAATTGCTCAGAGATGAAAAGTGCCAGCACTGAAAGCTGTTGCTAGCCAGCACCCTTCCTTGGAAGCGCTTTTGTAGGCCTAAGAACACTGGGGCTCTGGGCTTCTTTAGCCACCTCATCTTCTGCTCATCCTCTCGCGCACTCTGAAGAGAGCTCAGGTGAGAAATTGCAAACGTCGAGCAATTGCTCAGAGATGAAAAGTGCCAGCACTGAAAGCTGTTGCTAGCCAGCACCCTTCCTTGGAAGCGCTTTTGTAGGCCTAAGAACACTGGGGCTCTGGGCTTCTCTAGCCACCTCATCTTCTGCTCATCCTCTCGCGCACTCTAAAGAGAGCTCAGGTGAGAAATTGCAAACGTCGAGCAATTGCTCAGAGATGAAAAGTGCCAGCACTGAAAGCTGTTGCTAGCCAGCCCCCTTCCTTGGAAGCGCTTTCACAGGCGCAGCAACACTGGGGCTTTGCGCTTCTCTAGCCACCAAACGTCACGGTCATTCTCTTTCCGTCTCGTAGACACGAGCTGAGAAATTGCAAACGTCGAGCAATTGCTCAGAGATGAAAAGTGCCAGCACTGAAAGCTGTTGCTAGCCAGCACCCTTCCTTGGAAGCGCTTTTGTAGGCCTAAGAACACTGGGGCTCTGGGCTTCTCTAGCCACCTCATCTTCTGCTCATCCTCTCGCGCACTCTAAAGAGAGCTCAGGTGAGAAATTGCAAACGTCGAGCAATTGCTCAGAGATGAAAAGTGCCAGCACTGAAAGCTGTTGCTAGCCAGCACCCTTCCTTGGAAGCGCTTTCACAGGCGCAGCAACACTGGGGCTTTGCGCTTCTCTACCCACCAAACGTCACGGTCCTTCTCTTTCCGTCTCGTAGACACGAGCTGAGAAATTGCAAACGTCGAGCAATTGCTCCGAGATGAAAAGTGCCAGCACTGAAAGCTGTTGCTAGCCAGCACCCTTCCTTGGAAGCGCTTTCACAGGCGCAGCAACACTGGGGCTTTGGGCTTCTCTAGCCACCAAACGTCACGGTCACTATCTCTCCGTCTCGTAGACACGAGCTGAGAAATTGCAAACGTCGAGCAATTGCTCAGAGATGAAAAGTGCCAGCACTGAAAGCTCTTGCTAGCCAGCACCCTTCCTTGGAAGCGCTTTTGTAGCCCTTAAAACACTGGGGCTCTGGGCTTCCATAGCCACCTAATCTTCTGCTCATCCTCTCGCGCACTCTAAAGAGAGCTCAGGTGAGAAATTGCAAACGTCGATCAATTGCTCAGAGATGAAAAGTGCCAGCGCTGAAAGCTGTTGCTAGCCAGCACCCTTCCTTGGAAGCGCTTTCACAGGCGCAGTAACACTGGGGCTTTGCGCTTTTATACGCAGCAAACGTCACGGTCCTTCTCTTTCCGTCTCGTAGACACGAGCTGAGAAATTACAAACGTCGAGCAATTGCTCAGAGATGAAAAGTGCCAGCACTGAAAGCTCTTGCTAGCCAGCACCCTTCCTTGGAAGCGCTTTTGTAGGCCTTAGAACACTGGGGCTCTGGGCTTCTCTAGCCACCTAATCTTCTGCTCATCCTCTCGCGCACTCTAAAGAGAGCTCAGGTGAGAAATTGCAAAGGTCGAGCAATTGCTCAGAGATGAAAAGTGCCAGCGCTGAAAGCTGTTGCTAGCCAGCACCCTTCCTTGGAAGCGCTTTTGTAGGCCTAAGAACACTGGGGCTCTGGGCTTCTCTAGCCACCTCATCTTCTGCTCATACTCTCGCGCACTCTAAAGAGAGCTCAGGTGAGAAATTGCAAACGTCGAGCAATTGCTCCGAGATGAAAAGTGCCAGCACTGAAAGCTCTTGCTAGCCAGCACCCTTCCTTGGAAGCGCTTTTGTAGGCCTAAGAACACTGGGACTCTGGGCTTCTCTAGCCACCTAATCTTCTGCTCATCCTCTCGCGCACTCTAAAGAGAGCTCAGGTGAGAAATTGCAAACGTCGAGCAATTGCTCAGAGATGAAAAGTGCCAGCACTGAAAGCTCTTGCTAGCCAGCACCCTTCCTTGGAAGCGCTTTCACAGGCGCAGTAACACTGGGGCTTTGCGCTTCTCTAGCCACCAAACGTCACGGTCCTTCTCTTTCCGTCTCCTAGACACGAGCTGAGAAATTGCAAACGTCGAGCAATTGCTCAGAGATGAAAAGTGCCAGCACTGAAAGCTCTTGCTAGCCAGCCCCCTTCCTTGGAAGCGCTTTTGTAGGCCTAAGAACACTGGGGCTCTGGGCTTCTCTAGCCACCTCATCTTCTGCTCATCCTCTCGCGCACTCTAAAGAGAGCTCAGGTGAGAAATTGCAAACGTCCAGCAATTGCTCAGAGATAAAAAGTGCCAGCACTGAAAGCTGTTGCTAGCCAGCACCCTTCCTTGGAAGCGCTTTTGTAGGCCTAAGAACACTGGGGCTCTGGGCTTCTCTAGCCACCTAATCTTCTGCTCATCCTCTCGCGCACTCTAAGGAGAGCTCAGGTGAGAAATTGCAAACGTCGAGCAATTGCTCAGAGATGAAAAGTGCCAGCACTGAAAGCTGTTGCTAGCCAGCACCCTTCCTTGGAAGCGCTTTCACAGGCGCAGGAACACTGGGGCTTTGCACTTCTCTACCCACCAAACGTCACGGTCCTTCTCTTTCCGTCTCCTAGACACGAGCTGAGAAATTGCAAACGTCGAGCAATTGCTCAGAGATGAAAAGTGCCAGCACTGAAAGCTCTTGCTAGCCAGCACCCTTCCTTGGAAGCGCTTTTGTAACCCTTAGAACACTGGGGCTCTGGGCTTCTCTAGCCACCTCATCTTCTGCTCATCCTCTCGCGCACTCTAAAGAGAGCTCAGGTGAGAAATTGCAAACGACGAGCAATTGCTCAGAGATGAAAAGTGCCAGCACTGAAAGCTGTTGCTAGCCAGCACCCTTCCTTGGAAGCGCTTTCACAGGCGCAGTAACACTGGGGCTTTGCGCTTCTCTAGCCACCAAACATTACGGTCACTATCTCTCCGTCTCGTAGACACGAGCTGAGAAATTGCAAACGTCGAGCAATTGCTCAGAGATGAAAAGTGCCAGCACTGAAAGCTCTTGCTAGCCAGCACCCTTCCTTGGAAGCGCTTTTGTAACCCTTAGATCACTGGGGCTCTGGGCTTCTCTAGCCACCTCATCTTCTGCTCATCCTCTCGCGCACTCTAAAGAGAGCTCAGGTGAGAAATTGCAAACGTCGAGCAATTGCTCAGAGATGAAAAGTGCCAGCACTGAAAGCTCTTGCTAGCCAGCACCCTTCCTTGGAAGTGCTTTCACAGGCGCAGTAACACTGGGGCTTTGCGCTTCTCTAGCCACCAAACGTCACGGTCACTATCTCTCCGTCTCGTAGACACGAGCTGAGAAATTGCAAACGTCGATCAATTGCTCAGAGATGAAAAGTGCCAGCACTGAAAGCTGTTGCTAGCCAGCACCCTTCCTTGGAAGCGCTTTTGTAGGCCTAAGAACACTGGGGCTCTGGGCTTCTCTAGCCACCTCATCTTCTGCTCATCCTCTCGCGCACTCTAAAGAGAGCTCAGGTGAGAAATTGCAAACGTCGAGCAATTGCTCAGAGATGAAAAGTGCCAGCACTGAAAGCTCTTGCTAGCCAGCACCCTTCCTTGGAAGCGCTTTCACAGGCGCTGTAACACTGGGGCTTTGCGCTTCTCTAGCCACCAAACGTCACGGTCCTTCTCTTTCCGTCTCGTAGACACGAGCTGAGAAATTGCAAACGTCGAGCAATTGCTCAGAGATGAAAAGTGCCAGCACTGAAAGCTCTTGCTAGCCAGCACCCTTCCTTGGAAGCGCTTTTGTAGGCCTAAGAACACTGGGGCTCTGGGCTTCTCTAGCCACCTCATCTTCTGCTCATCCTCTCGCGCACTCTAAAGAGAGCTCAGGTGAGAAATTGCAAACGTCGAGCAATTGCTCAGAGATGAAAAGTGCCAGCACTGAAAGCTGTTGCTAGCCAGCACCCTTCCTTGGAAGCGCTTTTGTAGGCCTAAGAACACTGGGGCTCTGGGCTTCTCTAGCCACCTCATCTTCTGCTCATCCTCTCGCGCACTCTGAAGAGAGCTCAGGTGAGAAATTGCAAACGTCGAGCAATTGCTCAGAGATGAAAAGTGCCAGCACTGGAAGCTGTTGCTAGCCAGCACCCTTCCTTGGAAGCGCTTTTGTAGGCCTAAGAACACTGGGGCTCTGGGCTTCTCTAGCCACCTCATCTTCTGCTCATCCTCTCGCGCACTCTAAAGAGAGCTCAGGTGAGAATTTGCAAACGTCGAGCAATTGCTCAGAGATGAAAAGTGCCAGCACTGAAAGCTGTTGCTAGCCAGCACCCTTCCTTGGAAGCGCTTTCACAGGCGCAGCAACACTGGGGCTTTGCGCTTCTCTAGCCACCAAACGTCACGGTCCTTCTCTTTCCGTCTCGTAGACACGAGCTGAGAAATTGCAAACGTCGAGCAATTGCTCAGAGATGAAAAGTGCCAGCACTGAAAGCTGTTGCTAGCCAGCACCCTTCCTTGGAAGCGCTTTTGTAGGCCTAAGAACACTGGGGCTCTGGGCTTCTCTAGCCACCTCATCTTCTGCTCATCCTCTCGCGCACTCTAAAGAGAGCTCAGGTGAGAAATTGCAAACGTCGAGCAATTGCTCAGAGATGAAAAGTGCCAGCACTGAAAGCTGTTGTTAGCCAGCACCCTTCCTTGGAAGCGTTTTCACAGGCGCAGCAACACTGGGGCTTTGCGCTTCTCTACCCACCAAACATCACGGTCACTATCTCTCCGTCTCGTAGACACGAGCTGAGAAATTGCAAACGTCGAGCAATTGCTCAGAGATGAAAAGTGCCAGCACTGAAAGCTGTTGCTAGCCAGCACCCTTCCTTGGAAGCGCTTTTGTAGGCCTAAGAACACTGGGGCTCTGGGCTTCTCTAGCCACCTAATCTTCTGCTCATCCTCTCGTGCACTCTAAAGAGAGCTCAGGTGAGAAATTGCAAACGTCGAGCAATTGCTCAGAGATGAAAAGTGCCAGCACTGAAAGCTGTTGCTAGCCAGCAGCCTTCCTTGGAAGCGCTTTTGTAGGCCTAAGAACACTGGGGCTCTGGGCTTCTCTAGCCACCTCATCTTCTGCTCATCCTCTCGCGCACTCTAAAGAGAGCTCAGGTGAGAAATTGCAAACGTCCAGCAATTGCTCAGAGATGAAAAGTGCCAGCACTGAAAGCTGTTGCTAGCCAGCACCCTTCCTTGGAAGCGCTTTCACAGGTGCAGTAACACTGGGGCTTTGCGCTTCTCTAGCCACCAAACGTCACGGTCCTTCTCTTTCCGTCTCGTAGACACGAGCTGAGAAATTGCAAACGTCGAGCAATTGCTCAGAGATGAAAAGTGCCAGCACTGAAAGCTGTTGCTAGCCAGCACCCTTCCTTGGAAGCGCTTTTGTAGGCCTAAGAACACTGGGGCTCTGGGCTTCTCTAGCCGCCTCATCTTCTGCTCATCCTCTCGCGCACTCTAAAGAGAGCTCAGGTGAGAATTTGCAAACGTCGAGCAATTGCTCAGAGATGAAAAGTGCCAACACTGAAAGCTGTTGCTAGCCAGCCCCCTTCCTTGGAAGCGCTTTCACAGGCGCAGCAACACTGGGGCTTTGCGCTTCTCTAGCCACCAAACGTCACGGTCCTTCTCTTTCCGTCTCGTAGGCACGAGCTGAGAAATTGCAAACGTCCAGCAATTGCTCAGAGATGAAAAGTGCCAACACTGAAAGCTGTTGCTAGCCAGCACCCTTCCATGGAAGCGCTTTCACAGGCGCAGTAACACTGGGGCTTTGCGCTTCTCTAGCCACCAAACGTCACGGTCCTTCTCTTTCCGTCTCGTAGACACGAGCTGAGAAATTGCAAACGTCGAGCAATTGCTCAGAGATGAAAAGTGCCAGCACTGAAAGCTGTTGCTAGCCAGCACCCTTCCTTGGAAGCGCTTTTGTAGGCCTAAGAACACTGGGGCTCTGGGCTTCTCTAGCCACCTCATCTTCTGCTCATCCTCTCGCGCACTCTAAAGAGAGCTCAGGTGAGAAATTGCAAACGTCGAGCAATTGCTCAGAGATGAAAAGTGCCAGCACTGAAAGCTGTTGCTAGCCAGCACCCTTCCTTGGAAGCGCTTTCACAGGCGCAGGAACACTGGGGCTTTGCGCTTCTCTAGCCACCAAACGTCACGGTCCTTCTCTTTCCGTCTCGTAGACACGAGCTGAGAAATTGCAAACGTCGAGCAATTGCTCAGAGATGAAAAGTGCCAGCACTGAAAGCTGTTGCTAGCCAGCACCCTTCCTTGGAAGCGCTTTCACAGGCGCAGCAACACTGGGGCTTTGCGCTTCTCTACCCACCAAACGTCACGGTCACTATCTCTCCGTCTCGTAGACACGAGCTGAGAAATTGCAAACGTCGAGCAATTGCTCAGAGATGAAAAGTGCCAGCACTGAAAGCTCTTGCTAGCCAGCACCCTTCCTTGGAAGCGCTTTTGTAGCCCTTAAAACACTGGGGCTCTGGGCTTCCATAGCCACCTAATCTTCTGCTCATCCTCTCGCGCACTCTAAAGAGAGCTCAGGTGAGAAATTGCAAACGTCGATCAATTGCTCAGAGATGAAAAGTGCCAGCGCTGAAAGCTGTTGCTAGCCAGCACCCTTCCTTGGAAGCGCTTTCACAGGCGCAGTAACACTGGGGCTTTGCGCTTTTATACGCAGCAAACGTCACGGTCCTTCTCTTTCCGTCTCGTAGACACGAGCTGAGAAATTACAAACGTCGAGCAATTGCTCAGAGATGAAAAGTGCCAGCACTGAAAGCTGTTGCTAGCCAGCACCCTTCCTTGGAAGCGCTTTTGTAGGCCTAAGAATACTGGGGCTCTGGGCTTCTCTAGCCACCTCATCTTCTGCTCATCCTCTCGCGCACTCTAAAGAGAGCTCAGGTGAGAAATTGCAAACGTCGAGCAATTGCTCAGAGATGAAAAGTGCCAGCACTGAAAGCTGTTGCTAGCCAGCCCCCTTCCTTGGAAGCGCTTTTGTAGGCCTAAGAACACTGGGGCTGTGGGCTTCTCTAGCCACCTCATCTTCTGCTCATCCTCTCGCGCACTCTAAAGAGAGCTCAGGTGAGAAATTGCAAACGTCCAGCAATTGCTCAGAGATGAAAAGTGCCAGCACTGAAAGCTCTTGCTAGCCAGCACCCTTCCTTGGAAGCGCTTTTGTAGGGCTAAGAACACTGGGGCTCTGGGCTTCTCTAGCCACCTCATCTTCTGCTCATCCTCTCGCGCACTCTGAAGAGAGCTCAGGTGAGAAATTGCAAACGTCGAGCAATTGCTCAGAGATGAAAAGTGCCAGCACTGAAAGCTGTTGCTAGCCAGCACCCTTCCTTGGAAGCGCTTTCACAGGCGCAGCAACACTGGGGCTTTGCGCTTCTCTAGCCACCAAACGTCACGGTCCTTCTCTTTCCGTCTCGTAGACACGAGCTGAGAAATTGCAAACGTCCAGCAATTGCTCAGAGATGAAAAGTGCCAGCACTGAAAGCTCTTGCTAGCCAGCACCCTTCCTTGGAAGCGCTTTCACAGGCGCAGCAACACTGGGGCTTTGCGCTTCTCTAGCCACCAAACGTCACGGTCACTATCTCTCCGTCTCGTAGACACGAGCTGAGAAATTGCAAACGTCGAGCAATTGCTCAGAGATGAAAAGTGCCAGCACTGAAAGCTCTTGCTAGCCAGCACCCTTCCTTGGAAGCGCTTTCACAGGCGCAGCAACACTGGGGCTTTGCGCTTCTCTAGCCACCAAACGTCACGGTCCTTCTCTTTCCGTCTCGTAGACACGAGCTGAGAAATTGCAAACGTCGAGCAATTGCTCAGAGATGAAAAGTGCCAGCACTGAAAGCTGTTGCTAGCCAGCACCCTTCCTTGGAAGCGCTTTTGTAGGCCTAAGAACAGTGGGGCTCTGGGCTTCTCGAGCCACCTAATCTTCTGCTCATCCTCTCGCGCACTCTAAAGAGAGCTCAGGTGAGAAATTGCAAACGTCGAGCAATTGCTCAGAGATGAAAAGTGCCAGCACTGAAAGCTGTTGCTAGCCAGCACCCTTCCTTGGAAGCGCTTTCACAGGCGCAGCAACACTGGGGCTTTGCGCTTCTCTAGCCACCAAACGTCACGGTCACTATCTCTCCGTCTCGTAGACACGAGCTGAGAAATTGCAAACGTCGAGCAATTGCTCAGAGATGAAAAGTGCCAGCACTGAAAGCTGTTGCTAGCCAGCACCCTTCCTTGGAAGCGCTTTCACAGGTGCAGTAACACTGGGGCTTTGCGCTTCTCTAGCCACCAAACGTCACGGTCCTTCTCTTTCCATCTCGTAGACACGAGCTGAGAAATTGCAAACGTCGAGCAATTGCTCAGAGATGAAAAGTGCCAGCACTGAAAGCTGTTGCTAGCCAGCACCCTTCCTTGGAAGCGCTTTTGTAGCCCTAAGAACACTGGGGCTCTCGGCTTCTCTAGCCACCTCATCTTCTGCTCATCCTCTCGCGCACTCTAAAGAGAGCTCAGGTGAGAAATTGCAAACGTCGAGCAATTGCTCAGAGATGAAAAGTGCCAGCACTGAAAGCTGTTGCTAGCCAGCACCCTTCCTTGGAAGCGCTTTCACAGGCGCAGGAACACTGGGGCTTTGCACTTCTCTAGCCACCAAACGTCACGGTCCTTCTCTTTCCGTCTCGTAGACACGAGCTGAGAAATTGCAAACGTCCAGCAATTGCTCAGAGATGAAAAGTGCCAGCACTGAAAGCTGTTGCTAGCCAGCACCCTTCCTTGGAAGCGCTTTCACAGGCGCAGTAACACTGGGGCTTTGCGCTTCTCTAGCCACCAAACGTCACGGTCACTATCTCTCCGTCTCGTAGACACGAGCTGAGAAATTGCAAACGTCGAGCAATTGCTCAGAGATGAAAAGTGCCAGCACTGAAAGCTCTTGCTAGCCAGCACCCTTCCTTGGAAGCGCTTTTGTAGCCCTTAGAACACTGGGGCTCTGGGCTTCTCTAGCCACCTAATCTTCTGCTCATCCTCTCGCGCACTCTAAAGAGAGCTCAGCTGAGAAATTGCAAACGTCGAGCAATTGCTCAGAGATGAAAAGTGCCAGCGCTGAAAGCTGTTGCTAGCCAGCCCCCTTCCTTGGAAGCGCTTTCACAGGCGCAGTAACACTGGGGCTTTGCGCTTTTATACGCACCAAACGTCACGGTCCTTCTCTTTCCGTCTCGTAGACACGAGCTGAGAAATTGCAAACGTCCAGCAATTGCTCAGAGATGAAAAGTGCCAGCACTGAAAGCTCTTGCTAGCCAGCACCCTTCCTTGGAAGCGCTTTTGTAGGCCTAAGAACACTGGGGCTCTGGGCTTCTCTAGCCACCTCATCTTCTGCTCATCCTCTCGCGCACTCTAAAGAGAGCTCAGGTGAGAAATTGCAAACGTTGAGCAATTGCTCAGAGATGAAAAGTGCCAGCACTGAAAGCTGTTGCTAGCCAGCACCCTTCCTTGGAAGCGCTTTTGTAGGCCTAAGAACACTGGGGCTCTGGGCTTCTCTAGCCACCTCATCTTCTGCTCATCCTCTCGCGCACTCTAAAGAGAGCTCAGGTGAGAAATTGCAAACGTCCAGCAATTGCTCAGAGATGAAAAGTGCCAGCACTGAAAGCTGTTGCTAGCCAGCACCCTTCCTTGGAAGCGCTTTTGTAGGCCTAAGAACACTGGGGTTCTGGGCTTCTTTAGCCACCTCATCTTCTGCTCATCCTCTCGCGCACTCTAAAGAGAGCTCAGGTGAGAAATTGCAAACGTCGAGCAATTGCTCAGAGATGAAAAGTGCCAGCACTGAAAGCTCTTGCTAGCCAGCACCCTTCCTTGGAAGCGCTTTTGTAGGCCTAAGAACACTGGGGCTCTGGGCTTCTTTAGCCACCTCATCTTCTGCTCATCCTCTCGCGCACTCTAAAGAGAGCTCAGGTGAGAAATTGCAAACGTCCAGCAATTGCTCAGAGATGAAAAGTGCCAGCACTGAAAGCTCTTGCTAGCCAGCACCCTTCCTTGGAAGCGCTTTTGTAGGCCTAAGAACACTGGGGCTCTGGGCTTCTTTAGCCACCTCATCTTCTGCTCATCCTCTCGCGCACTCTGAAGAGAGCTCAGGTGAGAAATTGCAAACGTCGAGCAATTGCTCAGAGATGAAAAGTGCCAGCACTGAAAGCTGTTGCTAGCCAGCACCCTTCCTTGGAAGCGCTTTTGTAGGCCTAAGAACACTGGGGCTCTGGGCTTCTCTAGCCACCTCATCTTCTGCTCATCCTCTCGCGCACTCTAAAGAGAGCTCAGGTGAGAAATTGCAAACGTCGAGCAATTGCTCAGAGATGAAAAGTGCCAGCACTGAAAGCTCTTGCTAGCCAGCACCCTTCCTTGGAAGCGCTTTTGTAGGCCTAAGAACACTGGGGCTCTGGGCTTCTCTACCCACCAAACGTCACGGTCCTTCTCTTTCCGTCTCGTAGACACGAGCTGAGAAATTGCAAACGTCGAGCAATTGCTCAGAGATGAAAAGTGCCAGCACTGAAAGCTGTTGCTAGCCAGTACCCTTCCTTGGAAGCGCTTTCACAGGCGCAGTAACACTGGGGCTTTGCGCTTCTCTACCCACCAAACGTCACGGTCACTATCTCTCCGTCTCGTAGACACGAGCTGAGAAATTGCAAACGTCGAGCAATTGCTCAGAGATGAAAAGTGCCAGCACTGAAAGCTGTTGCTAGCCAGCACCCTTCCTTGGAAGCGCTTTCACAGGCGCAGTAACACTGGGGCTTTGCGCTTCTCTAGCCACCAAACGTCACGGTCCTTCTCTTTCCGTCTCGTAGACACGAGCTGAGAAATTGCAAACGTCGAGCAATTGCTCAGAGATGAAAAGTGCCAGCACTGAAAGCTGTTGCTAGCCAGCACCCTTCCTTGGAAGCGCTTTTGTAGGCCTAAGAACACTGGGGCTGTGGGCTTCTCTAGCCACCTCATCTTCTGCTCATACTCTCGCGTACTCTGAAGAGAGCTCAGGTGAGAAATTGCAAACGTCGAGCAATTGCTCAGAGATGAAAAGTGCCAGCACTGAAAGCTGTTGCTAGCCAGCACCCTTCCTTGGAAGCGCTTTTGTAGGCCTAAGAACACTGGGGCTCTGGGCTTCTCTAGCCACCTCATCTTCTGCTCATCCTCTCGCGCACTCTAAAGAGAGCTCAGCTGAGAAATTGCAAACGTCGAGCAATTGCTCAGAGATGAAAAGTGCCAACACTGAAAGCTGTTGCTAGCCAGCACCCTTCCTTGGAAGCGCTTTCACAGGCGCAGCAACACTGGGGCTTTGCGCTTCTCTAGCCACCAAACGTCACGGTCATTCTCTTTCCGTCTCGTAGACACGAGCTGAGAAATTGCAAACGTCGAGCAATTGCTCAGAGATGAAAAGTGCCAGCACTGAAAGCTCTTGCTAGCCAGCACCCTTCCTTGGAAGCGCTTTTGTAGGCCTAAGAACACTGGGGCTCTGGGCTTCTTTAGCCACCTCATCTTCTGCTCATCCTCTCGCGCACTCTGAAGAGAGCTCAGGTGAGAAATTGCAAACGTCGAGCAATTGCTCAGAGATGAAAAGTGCCAGCACTGAAAGCTGTTGCTAGCCAGCACCCTTCCTTGGAAGCGCTTTTGTAGCCCTTAGAACACTGGGGCTCTGGGCTGCTTTAGCCACCTCATCTTCTACTCATCCTCTCGCGCACTCTGAAGAGAGCTCAGGTGAGAAATTGCAAACATCGAGCAATTGCTCAGAGATGAAAAGTGCCAGCACTGAAAGCTGTTGCTAGCCAGCACCCTTCCTTGGAAGCGCTTTTGTAGGCCTAAGAACACTGGGGCTCTGGGCTTCTCTAGCCACCTCATCTTCTGCTCATCCTCTCGCGCACTCTAAAGAGAGCTCAGGTGAGAAATTGCAAACGTCGAGCAATTGCTCAGAGATGAAAAGTGCCAGCGCTGAAAGCTGTTGCTAGCCAGCACCCTTCCTTGGAAGCGCTTTCACAGGCGCAGCAACACTGGGGCTTTGCGCTTCTCTAGCCACCAAACGTCACGGTCATTCTCTTTCCGTCTCGTAGACACGAGCTGAGAAATTGCAAACGTCGAGCAATTGCTCAGAGATGAAAAGTGCCAGCACTGAAAGCTGTTGCTAGCCAGCACCCTTCCTTGGAAGCGCTTTCACAGGCGCAGCAACACTGGGGCTTTGCGCTTCTCTAGCCACCAAACGTCACGGTCACTATCTCTCCGTCTCGTAGACACGAGCTGAGAAATTGCAAACGTCGAGCAATTGCTCAGAGATGAAAAGTGCCAGCACTGAAAGCTCTTGCTAGCCAGCACCCTTCCTTGGAAGCGCTTTCACAGGCGCAGTAACACTGGGGCTTTGCGCTTCTCTACCCACCAAACGTCACGGTCCTTCTCTTTCCGTCTCGTAGACATGAGCTGAGAAATTGCAAGCGTCGAGCAATTGCTCCGAGATGAAAAGTGCCAGCACTGAAAGCTGTTGCTAGCCAGCACCCTTCCTTGGAAGCGCTTTTGTAGGCCTAAGAACAGTGGGGCTCTGGGCTTCTCTAGCCACCTCATCTTCTGCTCATCCTCTCGCGCACTCTAAAGAGAGCTCAGGTGAGAATTTGCAAACGTCGAGCAATTGCTCAGAGATGAAAAGTGCCAGCACTGAAAGCTCTTGCTAGCCAGCACCCTTCCTTGGAAGCGCTTTCACAGGCGCAGCAACACTGGGGCTTTGCGCTTCTCTAGCCACCAAACGTCACGGTCCTTCTCTTTCCGTCTCGTAGACACGAGCTGAGAAATTGCAAACGTCGAGCAATTGCTCAGAGATGAAAAGTGCCAGCACTGAAAGCTGTTGCTAGCCAGCACCCTTCCTTGGAAGCGCTTTCACAGGCGCAGTAACACTGGGGCTTTGCGCTTCTCTACCCACCAAACGTCACGGTCACTATCTCTCCGTCTCGTAGACACGAGCTGAGAAATTGCAAACGTCGAGCAATTGCTCAGAGATGAAAAGTGCCAGCACTGAAAGCTGTTGCTAGCCAGCACCCTTCCTTGGAAGCGCTTTTGTAGGCCTAAGAACAGTGGGGCTCTGGGCTTCTTTAGCCACCTCATCTTCTGCTCATCCTCTCGCGCACTCTGAAGAGAGCTCAGGTGAGAAATTGCAAACGTCGAGCAATTGCTCAGAGATGAAAAGTGCCAGCACTGAAAGCTGTTGCTAGCCAGCACCCTTCCTTGGAAGCGCTTTTGTAGGCCTAAGAACACTGGGGCTCTGGGCTTCTTTAGCCACCTCATCTTCTGCTCATCCTCTCGCGCACTCTAAAGAGAGCTCAGGTGAGAAATTGCAAACGTCGAGCAATTGCTCAGAGATGAAAAGTGCCAGCGCTGAAAGCTGTTGCTAGCCAGCACCCTTCCTTGGAAGCGCTTTCACAGGCGCAGCAACACTGGGGCTTTGCGCTTCTATACGCACCAAACGTCACGGTCCTTCTCTTTCCGTCTCGTAGACACGAGCTGAGAAATTGCAAACGTCGAGCAATTGCTCAGAGATGAAAAGTGCCAGCACTGAAAGCTCTTGCTAGCCAGCACCCTTCCTTGGAAGCGCTTTCACAGGCGCAGCAACACTGGGGCTTTGCGCTTCTCTAGCCACCAAACGTCACGGTCACTATCTCTCCGTCTCGTAGACACGAGCTGAGAAATTGCAAACGTCGAGCAATTGCTCAGAGATGAAAAGTGCCAGCACTGAAAGCTGTTGCTAGCCAGCACCCTTCCTTGGAAGCGCTTTTGTAGGCCTAAGAACACTGGGGCTCTGGGCTTCTCTAGCCACCTCATCTTCTGCTCATCCTCTTGCGCACTCTAAAGAGAGCTCAGGTGAGAAATTGCAAACGTCCAGCAATTGCTCAGAGAAGAAAAGTGCCAGCACTGAAAGCTGTTGCTAGCCAGCACCCTTCCTTGGAAGCGCTTTGTAGCCCTTAGAACACTGGGGCTCTGGGCTTCTCTAGCCACCTAATCTTCTGCTCATCCTCTCGCGCACTCTAAAGAGAGCTCAGGTGAGAAATTGCAAACGTCGAGCAATTGCTCAGAGACGAAAAGTGCCAGCACTGGAAGCTGTTGCTAGCCAGCACCCTTCCTTGGAAGCGCTTTTGTAGCCCTTAGAACACTGGGGATTTGTGCTTCTCTAGCCACCAAACGTCACGGTCCTTCTCTTTCCGTCTCGTAGACACGAGCTGAGAAATTGCAAACGTCGAGCAATTGCTCAGAGATGAAAAGTGCCAGCACTGAAAGCTGTTGCTAGCCAGCACCCTTCCTTGGAAGCGCTTTCACAGGCGCAGTAACACTGGGGCTTTGCGCTTCTCTAGCCACCAAACGTCACGGTCCTTCTCTTTCCGTCTCGTAGACACGAGCTGAGAAATTGCAAACGTCGAGCAATTGCTCAGAGATGAAAAGTGCCAGCACTGAAATCTGTTGCTAGCCAGCACCCTTCCTTGGAAGCGCTTTTGTAGGCCTAAGAACACTGGGGCTCTGGGCTTCTCTAGCCACCTCATCTTCTGCTCATCCTCTCGCGCACTCTAAAGAGAGCTCAGGTGAGAAATTGCAAACGTCGAGCAATTGCTCAGAGATGAAAAGTGCCAGCACTGAAAGCTCTTGCTAGCCAGCACCCTTCCTTGGAAGCGCTTTCACAGGCGCAGCAACACTGGGGCTTTGCGCTTCTCTACCCACCAAACGTCACGGTCCTTCTCTTTCCGTCTCGTAGACACGAGCTGAGAAATTGCAAACGTCGAGCAATTGCTCAGAGATGAAAAGTGCCAGCACTGAAAGCTCTTGCTAGCCAGCACCCTTCCTTGGAAGCGCTTTCACAGGCGCAGCAACACTGGGGCTTTGCGCTTCTCTAGCCACCAAACGTCACGGTCACTATCTCTCCGTCTCGTAGACACGACCTGAGAAATTGCAAACGTCGAGCAATTGCTCAGAGATGAAAAGTGCCAGCACTGAAAGCTGTTGCTAGCCAGCACCCTTCCTTGGAAGCGCTTTCACAGGCGCAGTAACACTGGGGCTTTGCGCTTCTCTAGCCACCAAACGTCACAGTCCTTCTCGTTCCGTCTCGTAGACACGAGCTGAGAAATTGCAAACGTCGAGCAATTGCTCAGAGATGAAAAGTGCCAGCACTGAAAGCTGTTGCTAGCCAGCACCCTTCCTTGGAAGCGCTTTTGTAGGCCTAAGAACACTGGGGCTCTGGGCTTCTCTAGCCACCTCATCTTCTGCTCATCCTCTCGCGCACTCTAAAGAGAGCTCAGGTGAGAAATTGCAAACGTCGAGCAATTGCTCAGAGATGAAAAGTGCCAGCACTGAAAGCTGTTGCTAGCCAGCACCCTTCCTTGGAAGCGCTTTTGTAGGCCTAAGCACACTGGGGCTCTGGGCTTCTCTAGCCACCTCATCTTCTGCTCATCCTCTCGCGCACTCTGAAGAGAGCTCAGGTGAGAATTTGCAAACGTCGAGCAATTGCTCAGAGATGAAAAGTGCCAGCACTGGAAGCTGTTGCTAGCCAGCACCCTTCCTTGGAAGCGCTTTCACAGGCGCAGCAACACTGGGGGTTTGCGCTTCTCTAGCCACCAAACGTCACGGTCCTTCTCTTTCCGTCTCGTAGACACGAGCTGAGAAATTGCAAACGTCGAGCAATTGCTCAGAGATGAAAAGTGCCAGCACTGAAAGCTGTTGCTAGCCAGCACCCTTCCTTGGAAGCGCTTTCACAGGCGCAGTAACACTGGGGCTTTGCGCTTCTCTACCCACCAAACGTCACGGTCACTATCTCTCCGTCTCGTAGACACGAGCTGAGAAATTGCAAACGTCGATCAATTGCTCAGAGATGAAAAGTGCCAGCACTGAAAGCTGTTGCTAGCCAGCACCCTTCCTTGGAAGCGCTTTTGTAGGCCTAAGAACACTGGGGCTCTGGGCTTCTCTAGCCACCTAATCTTCTGCTCATCCTCTCGCGCACTCTAAAGAGAGCTCAGGTGAGAAATTGCAAACGTCGAGCAATTGCTCAGAGATGAAAAGTGCCAGCGCTGAAAGCTGTTGCTAGCCAGCCCCCTTCCTTGGAAGCGCTTTCACAGGCGCAGTAACACTGGGGCTTTGCGCTTTTATAAGCACCGAACGTCACGGTCATTCTCTTTCCGTCTCGTAGACACGAGCTGAGAAATTGCAAACGTTGAGCAATTGCTCAGAGATGAAAAGTGCCAGCACTGAAAGCTGTTGCTAGCCAGCACCCTTCCTTGGAAGCGCTTTTGTAGGCCTAAGAACACTGGGGCTCTGGGCTTCTCTAGCCACCTCATCTTCTGCTCATCCTCTCGCGCACTCTGAAGAGAGCTCAGGTGAGAAATTGCAAACGTCCAGCAATTGCTCAGAGATGAAAAGTGCCAGCACTGAAAGCTGTTGCTAGCCAGCACCCTTCCTTGGAAGCGCTTTTGTAGGCCTAAGAACACTGGGGCTCTGGGCTTCTCTAGCCACCTCATCTTCTGCTCATCCTCTCGCGCACTCTAAAGAGAGCTCAGGTGAGAAATTGCAAACGTCGAGCAATTGCTCAGAGATGAAAAGTGCCAGCACTGAAAGCTCTTGCTAGCCAGCACCCTTCCTTGGAAGCGCTTTCACAGGCGCAGCAACACTGGGGCTTTGCGCTTCTCTACCCACCAAACGTCACGGTCCTTCTCTTTCCGTCTCGTAGACACGAGCTGAGAAATTGCAAACGTCGAGCAATTGCTCAGAGATGAAAAGTGCCAGCACTGAAAGCTCTTGCTAGCCAGCACCCTTCCTTGGAAGCGCTTTCACAGGCGCAGCAACACTGGGGCTTTGCGCTTCTCTAGCCACCAAACGTCACGGTCACTATCTCTCCGTCTCGTAGACACGACCTGAGAAATTGCAAACGTCGAGCAATTGCTCAGAGATGAAAAGTGCCAGCACTGAAAGCTGTTGCTAGCCAGCACCCTTCCTTGGAAGCGCTTTCACAGGCGCAGTAACACTGGGGCTTTGCGCTTCTCTAGCCACCAAACGTCACAGTCCTTCTCGTTCCGTCTCGTAGACACGAGCTGAGAAATTGCAAACGTCGAGCAATTGCTCAGAGATGAAAAGTGCCAGCACTGAAAGCTGTTGCTAGCCAGCACCCTTCCTTGGAAGCGCTTTTGTAGGCCTAAGAACACTGGGGCTCTGGGCTTCTCTAGCCACCTCATCTTCTGCTCATCCTCTCGCGCACTCTAAAGAGAGCTCAGGTGAGAAATTGCAAACGTCGAGCAATTGCTCAGAGATGAAAAGTGCCAGCACTGAAAGCTGTTGCTAGCCAGCACCCTTCCTTGGAAGCGCTTTTGTAGGCCTAAGCACACTGGGGCTCTGGGCTTCTCTAGCCACCTCATCTTCTGCTCATCCTCTCGCGCACTCTGAAGAGAGCTCAGGTGAGAATTTGCAAACGTCGAGCAATTGCTCAGAGATGAAAAGTGCCAGCACTGGAAGCTGTTGCTAGCCAGCACCCTTCCTTGGAAGCGCTTTCACAGGCGCAGCAACACTGGGGGTTTGCGCTTCTCTAGCCACCAAACGTCACGGTCCTTCTCTTTCCGTCTCGTAGACACGAGCTGAGAAATTGCAAACGTCGAGCAATTGCTCAGAGATGAAAAGTGCCAGCACTGAAAGCTGTTGCTAGCCAGCACCCTTCCTTGGAAGCGCTTTCACAGGCGCAGTAACACTGGGGCTTTGCGCTTCTCTACCCACCAAACGTCACGGTCACTATCTCTCCGTCTCGTAGACACGAGCTGAGAAATTGCAAACGTCGATCAATTGCTCAGAGATGAAAAGTGCCAGCACTGAAAGCTGTTGCTAGCCAGCACCCTTCCTTGGAAGCGCTTTTGTAGGCCTAAGAACACTGGGGCTCTGGGCTTCTCTAGCCACCTAATCTTCTGCTCATCCTCTCGCGCACTCTAAAGAGAGCTCAGGTGAGAAATTGCAAACGTCGAGCAATTGCTCAGAGATGAAAAGTGCCAGCGCTGAAAGCTGTTGCTAGCCAGCCCCCTTCCTTGGAAGCGCTTTCACAGGCGCAGTAACACTGGGGCTTTGCGCTTTTATAAGCACCGAACGTCACGGTCATTCTCTTTCCGTCTCGTAGACACGAGCTGAGAAATTGCAAACGTTGAGCAATTGCTCAGAGATGAAAAGTGCCAGCACTGAAAGCTGTTGCTAGCCAGCACCCTTCCTTGGAAGCGCTTTTGTAGGCCTAAGAACACTGGGGCTCTGGGCTTCTCTAGCCACCTCATCTTCTGCTCATCCTCTCGCGCACTCTGAAGAGAGCTCAGGTGAGAAATTGCAAACGTCCAGCAATTGCTCAGAGATGAAAAGTGCCAGCACTGAAAGCTGTTGCTAGCCAGCACCCTTCCTTGGAAGCGCTTTTGTAGGCCTAAGAACACTGGGGCTCTGGGCTTCTCTAGCCACCTCATCTTCTGCTCATCCTCTCGCGCACTCTAAAGAGAGCTCAGGTGAGAAATTGCAAACGTCGAGCAATTGCTCAGAGATGAAAAGTGCCAGCACTGAAAGCTCTTGCTAGCCAGCACCCTTCCTTGGAAGCGCTTTCACAGGCGCAGTAACACTGGGGCTTTGCGCTTCTCTAACCACCAAACGTCACGGTCCTTCTCTTTCCGTCTCGTAGACACGAGCTGAGAAATTGCAAACGTCCAGCAATTGCTCAGAGATGAAAAGTGCCAGCACTGAAAGCTCTTGCTAGCCAGCACCCTTCCTTTGAAGCGCTTTTGTAGGCCTAAGAACACTGGGGCTCTGGGCTTCTCTAGCCACCTAATCTTCTGCTCATCCTCTCGCGCACTCTAAAGAGAGCTCAGGTGAGAATTTGCAAACGTCGAGCAATTGCTCAGAGATGAAAAGTGTCAGCACTGAAAGCTGTTGCTAGCCAGCACCCTTCCTTGGAAGCGCTTTTGTAGGCCTAAGAACACTGGGGCTCTGGGCTTCTCTAGCCACCTCATCTTCTGCTCATCCTCTCGCGCACTCTAAAGAGAGCTCAGGTGAGAAATTGCAAACGTCGAGCAATTGCTCAGAGATGAAAAGTGCCAACTCTGAAAGCTGTTGCTAGCCAGCACCCTTCCTTGGAAGCGCTTTCACAGGCGCAGCAACACTGGGGCTTTACGCTTCTCTAGCCACCAAACGTCACGGTCCTTCTCTTTCCGTCTCGTAGACACGAGCTGAGAAACTGCAAACGTCAAGCAATTGCTCAGAGATGAAAAGTGCCAGCACTGAAAGCTGTTGCTAGCCAGCACCCTTCCTTGGAAGCGCTTTTGTAGGCCTAAGAACACTGGGGCTCTGGGCTTCTCTAGCCACCTCATCTTCTGCTCATCCTCTCGCGCACTCTGAAGAGAGCTCAGGGGAGAAATTGCAAACGTTGAGCAATTGCTCAGAGATGAAAAGTGCCAGCACTGAAAGCTCTTGCTAGCCAGCACCCTTCCTTGGAAGCGCTTTTGTAGGCCTAAGAACACTGGGGCTCTGGGCTTCTCTAGCCACCTCATCTTCTGCTCATCCTCTCGCGCACTCTAAAGAGAGCTCAGGTGAGAAATTGCAAACGTCGAGCAATTGCTCAGAGATGAAAAGTGCCAGCACTGAAAGCTCTTGCTAGCCAGCACCCTTCCTTGGAAGCGCTTTCACAGGCGCAGCAACACTGGGGCTTTGCGCTTCTCTAGCCACCAAACGTCACGGTCCTTCTCTTTCCGTCTCGTAGACACGAGCTGAGAAATTGCAAACGTCGAGCAATTGCTCAGAGATGAAAAGTGCCAGCACTGAAAGCTGTTGCTAGCCAGCACCCTTCCTTGGAAGCGCTTTTGTAGGCCTAAGAACACTGGGGCTCTGGGCTTCTCTAGCCACCTCATCTTCTGCTCATCCTCTCGCGCACTCTGAAGAGAGCTCAGGGGAGAAATTGCAAACGTTGAGCAATTGCTCAGAGATGAAAAGTGCCAGCACTGAAAGCTGTTGCTAGCCAGCACCCTTCCTTGGAAGCGCTTTTGTAGGCCTAAGAACACTGGGTCTCTGGGCTTCTTTAGCCACCTCATCTTCTGCTCATCCTCTCGCGCACTCTAAAGAGAGCTCAGGTGAGAAATTGCAAACGTCGAGCAATTGCTCAGAGATGAAAAGTGTCAGCGCTGAAAGCTGTTGCTAGCCAGCACCCTTCCTTGGAAGCGCTTTCACAGGCGCAGTAACACTGGGGCTTTGCGCTTTTATACGCACCGAACGTCACGGTCCTTCTCTTTCCGTCTCGTAGACACGAGCTGAGAAACTGCAAACGTCGAGCAATTGCTCAGAGATGAAAAGTGCCAGCACTGAAAGCTGTTGCTAGCCAGCACCCTTCCTTGGAAGCGCTTTTGTAGGCCTAAGAACACTGGGGCTCTGGGCTTCTCTAGCCACCTCATCTTCTGCTCATCCTCTCGCGCACTCTGAAGAGAGCTCAGGGGAGAAATTGCAAACGTTGAGCAATTGCTCAGAAATGAAAAGTGCCAGCACTGAAAGCTGTTGCTAGCCAGCACCCTTCCTTGGAAGCGCTTTTGTAGGCCTAAGAACACTGGGGCTCTGGGCTTCTCTAGCCACCTCATCTTCTGCTCATCCTCTCGCGCACTCTGAAGAGAGCTCAGGGGAGAAATTGCAAACGTTGAGCAATTGCTCAGAGATGAAAAGTGCCAGCACTGAAAGCTGTTGCTAGCCAGCACCCTTCCTTGGAAGCGCTTTCACAGGCGCAGCAACACTGGGGCTTTGCGCTTCTCTAGCCACCAAACGTCACGGTCCTTCTCTTTCCGTCTCGTAGACACGAGCTGAGAAATTGCAAACGTCGATCAATTGCTCAGAGATGAAAAGTGCCAGCACTGAAAGCTCTTGCTAGCCAGCACCCTTCCTTGGAAGCGCTTTTGTAGGCCTAAGAACACTGGGGCTCTGGGCTTCTTTAGCCACCTCATCTTCTGCTCATCCTCTCGCGTACTCTGAAGAGAGCTCAGGTGAGAAATTGCAAACGTCGAGCAATTGCTCAGAGATGAAAAGTGCCAGCACTGAAAGCTGTTGCTAGCCAGCACCCTTCCTTGGAAGCGCTTTTGTAGGCCTAAGAACGCTGGGGCTCTGGGCTTCTCTAGCCACCTCATCTTCTGCTCATCCTCTCGCGCACTCTAAAGAGAGCTCAGGTGAGAAATTGCAAACGTCGAGCAATTGCTCAGAGATGAAAAGTGCCAGCACTGAAAGCTGTTGCTAGCCAGCACCCTTCCTTGGAAGCGCTTTCACAGGCGCAGCAACACTGGGGCTTTGCGCTTCTCTAGCCACCAAACGTCACGGTCCTTCTCTTTCCGTCTCGTAGACACGAGCTGAGAAATTGCAAACGTCGAGCAATTGCTCAGAGATGAAAAGTGCCAGCACTGAAAGCTGTTGCTAGCCAGCACCCTTCCTTGGAAGCGCTTTTGTAGGCCTAAGAACACTGGGGCTCTGGGCTTCTCTAGCCACCTCATCTTCTGCTCATCCTCTCGCGCACTCTGAAGAGAGCTCAGGGGAGAAATTGCAAACGTTGAGCAATTGCTCAGAGATGAAAAGTGCCAGCACTGAAAGCTGTTGCTAGCCAGCACCCTTCCTTGGAAGCGCTTTTGTAGGCCTAAGAACACTGGGTCTCTGGGCTTCTTTAGCCACCTCATCTTCTGCTCATCCTCTCGCGCACTCTAAAGAGAGCTCAGCTGAGAAATTGCAAACGTCGAGCAATTGCTCAGAGATGAAAAGTGCCAGCGCTGAAAGCTGTTGCTAGCCAGCACCCTTCCTTGGAAGCGCTTTCACAGGCGCAGTAACACTGGGGCTTTGCGCTTTTATACGCACCGAACGTCACGGTCCTTCTCTTTCCGTCTCGTAGACACGAGCTGAGAAACTGCAAACGTCGAGCAATTGCTCAGAGATGAAAAGTGCCAGCACTGAAAGCTGTTGCTAGCCAGCACCCTTCCTTGGAAGCGCTTTTGTAGGCCTAAGAACACTGGGGCTCTGGGCTTCTCTAGCCACCTCATCTTCTGCTCATCCTCTCGCGCACTCTGAAGAGAGCTCAGGGGAGAAATTGCAAACGTTGAGCAATTGCTCAGAGATGAAAAGTGCCAGCACTGAAAGCTGTTGCTAGCCAGCACCCTTCCTTGGAAGCGCTTTTGTAGGCCTAAGAACACTGGGGCTCTGGGCTTCTCTAGCCACCTCATCTTCTGCTCATCCTCTCGCGCACTCTAAAGAGAGCTCAGGGGAGAAATTGCAAACGTCGAGCAATTGCTCAGAGATGAAAAGTGCCAACTCTGAAAGCTGTTGCTAGCCAGCACCCTTCCTTGGAAGCGCTTTCACAGGCGCAGCAACACTGGGGCTTTGCGCTTCTCTAGCCACCAAACGTCACGGTCCTTCTCTTTCCGTCTCGTAGACACGAGCTGAGAAATTGCAAACGTCGAGCAATTGCTCAGAGATGAAAAGTGCCAGCACTGAAAGCTGTTGCTAGCCAGCCCCCTTCCTTGGAAGCGCTTTTGTAGGCCTAAGAACACTGGGGCTCTGGGCTTCTTTAGCCACCTCATCTTCTGCTCATCCTCTTGCGTACTCTGAAGAGAGCTCAGGTGAGAAATTGCAAACGTCGAGCAATTGCTCAGAGATGAAAAGTGCCAGCACTGAAAGCTGTTGCTAGCCAGCACCCTTCCTTGGAAGCGCTTTTGTAGGCCTAAGAACACTGGGGCTCTGGGCTTCTTTAGCCACCTCATCTTCTGCTCATCCTCTCGCGCACTCTAAAGAGAGCTCAGGTGAGAAATTGCAAACGTCGAGCAATTGCTCAGAGATGAAAAGTGCCAGCACTGAAAGCTGTTGCTAGCCAGCACCCTTCCTTGGAAGCGCTTTCACAGGCGCAGCAACACTGGGGCTTTGCGCTTCTCTAGCCACCAAACGTCACGGTCCTTCTCTTTCCGTCTCGTAGACACGAGCTGAGAAATTGCAAACGTCGAGCAATTGCTCAGAGATGAAAAGTGCCAGCACTGAAAGCTGTTGCTAGCCAGCACCCTTCCTTGGAAGCGCTTTTGTAGGCCTAAGAACACTGGGGCTCTGGGCTTCTCTAGCCACCTCATCTTCTGCTCATCCTCTCGCACACTCTGAAGAGAGCTCAGGTGAGAAATTGCAAACATCGAGCAATTGCTCAGAGATGAAAAGTGCCAGCACTGAAAGCTGTTGCTAGCCAGCACCCTTCCTTGGAAGCGCTTTTGTAGGCCTAAGAACACTGGGGCTCTGGGCTTCTCTAGCCACCTAAGCTTCTGCTCATCCTCTCGCGCACTCTAAAGAGAGCTCAGGTGAGAAATTGCAAACGTCGAGCAATTGCTCAGAGATGAAAAGTGTCAGCACTGAAAGCTGTTGCTAGCCAGCACCCTTCCTTGGAAGCGCTTTTGTAGGCCTAAGAACAGTGGGGCTCTGGGCTTCTCTAGCCACCTCATCTTCTGCTCATCCTCTCGCGCACTCTAAAGAGAGCTCAGGTGAGAAATTGCAAACGTCGAGCAATTGCTCAGAGATGAAAAGTGCCAGCACTGAAAGCTGTTGCTAGCCAGCACCCTTCCTTGGAAGCGCTTTTGTAGGCCTTAGAACAATGGGGCTCTGGGCTTCTCTAGCCACCTCATCTTCTGCTCATCCTCTCGCGCACTCTGAAGAGAGCTCAGGGGAGAAATTGCAAACGTTGAGCAATTGCTCAGAGATGAAAAGTGCCAGCACTGAAAGCTGTTGCTAGCCAGCACCCTTCCTTGGAAGCGCTTTTGTAGGCCTAAGAACACTGGGGCTCTGGGCTTCTCTAGCCACCTCATCTTCTGCTCATCCTCTCGCGCACTCTAAAGAGAGCTCAGGTGAGAAATTGCAAACGTCGAGCAATTGCTCAGAGATGAAAAGTGCCAGCACTGAAAGCTGTTGCTAGCCAGCACCCTTCCTTGGAAGCGCTTTTGTAGGCCTAAGCACACTGGGGCTCTGGGCTTCTCTAGCCACCTCATCTTCTGCTCATCCTCTCGCACACTCTGAAGAGAGCTCAGGTGAGAAATTGCAAATGTCGAGCAATTGCTCAGAGATGAAAAGTGCCAGCACTGAAAGCTGTTGCTAGCCAGCACCCTTCCTTGGAAGCGCTTTTGTAGGCCTAAGAACACTGGGGCTCTGGGCTTCTCTAGCCACCTCATCTTCTGCTCATCCTCTCACGCACTCTAAAGAGAGCTCAGGTGAGAAATTGCAAACGTCGAGCAATTGCTCAGAGATGAAAAGTGCCAGCACTGAAAGCTGTTGCTAGCCAGCACCCTTCCTTGGAAGCGCTTTTGTAGGCCTAAGAACACTGGGGCTCTGCGCTTCTCTAGCCACCTCATCTTCTGCTCATCCTCTCGCGCACTCTAAAGAGAGCTCAGGTGAGAAATTGCAAACGTCGAGCAATTGCTCAGAGATGAAAAGTGCCAGCACTGAAAGCTGTTGCTAGCCAGCACCCTTCCTTGGAAGCGCTTTTGTAGGCCTAAGAACACTGGGGCTCTGGGCTTCTCTAGCCACCTCATCTTCTGCTCATCCTCTCGCACACTCTGAAGAGAGCTCAGGTGAGAAATTGCAAACGTCGAGCAATTGCTCAGAGATGAAAAGTGCCAGCACTGAAAGCTGTTGCTAGCCAGCACCCTTCCTTGGAAGCGCTTTTGTAGGCCTAAGAACACTGGGGCTCTGGGCTTCTCTAGCCACCTCATCTTCTGCTCATCCTCTCGCGCACTCTAAAGAGAGCTCAGGTGAGAAATTGCAAACGTCGAGCAATTGCTCAGAGATGAAAAGTGCCAGCACTGAAAGCTGTTGCTAGCCAGCACCCTTCCTTGGAAGCGTATTCACAGGCGCAGCAACACTGGGGCTTTGCGCTTCTCTAGCCACCAAACGTCACGGTCCTTCTCTTTCCGTCTCGTAGACACGAGCTGAGAAATTGCAAACGTCCAGCAATTGCTCAGAGATGAAAAGTGCCAGCACTGAAAGCTGTTGCTAGCCAGCACCCTTCCTTGGAAGCGCTTTTGTAGGCCTAAGAACACTGGGGCTCTGGGCTTCTCTAGCCACCTCATCTTCTGCTCATCCTCTCGCACACTCTGAAGAGAGCTCAGGTGAGAAATTGCAAACGTCGAGCAATTGCTCAGAGATGAAAAGTGCCAGCACTGAAAGCTGTTGCTAGCCAGCACCCTTCCTTGGAAGCGCTTTTGTAGGCCTAAGAACACTGGGGCTCTGGGCTTCTCTAGCCACCTCATCTTCTGCTCATCCTCTCGCGCACTCTAAAGAGAGCTCAGGTGAGAAATTGCAAACGTCGAGCAATTGCTCAGAGACGAAAAGTGCCAGCACTGGAAGCTGTTGCTAGCCAGCACCCTTCCTTGGAAGCGCTTTCACAGGCGCAGGAACACTGGGGCTTTGCGCTTCTCTAGCCACCAAACGTCACGGTCCTTCTCTTTCCGTCTCGTAGACACGAGCTGAGAAATTGCAAACGTCAAGCAATTGCTCAGAGATGAAAAGTGCCAGCACTGAAAGCTGTTGCTAGCCAGCACCCTTCCTTGGAAGCGCTTTTGTAGGCCTTAGAACACTGGGGCTCTGGGCTTCTCTAGCCACCTCATCTTCTGCTCATCCTCTCGCGCACTCTAAAGAGAGCTCAGATGAGAAATTGCAAACGTCGAGCAATTGCTCAGAGATGAAAAGTGCCAGCACTGAAAGCTGTTGCTAGCCAGCACCCTTCCTTGGAAGCGCTTTCACAGGCGCAGCAACACTGGGGCTTTGCGCTTCTCTAGCCACCAAACGTCACGGTCCTTCTCTTTCCGTCTCCTAGACACGAGCTGAGAAATTGCAAACGTCGAGCAATTGCTCAGAGATGAAAAGTGCCAGCACTGAAAGCTGTTGCTAGCCAGCACCCTTCCTTGGAAGCGCTTTTGTAGGCCTAAGAACACTGGGGCTCTGGGCTTCTCTAGCCACCTCATCTTCTGCTCATCCTCTCGCGCACTCTGAAGAGAGCTCAGGCGAGAAATTGCAAACGTTGAGCAATTGCTCAGAGATGAAAAGTGCCAGCACTGAAAGCTGTTGCTAGCCAGCACCCTTCCTTGGAAGCGCTTTTGTAGGCCTAAGAACACTGGGGCTCTGGGCTTCTCTAGCCACCTAATCTTCTGCTCATCCTCTCGCGCACTCTAAAGAGAGCTCAGGTGAGAAATTGCAAACGTCGAGCAATTGCTCAGAGATGAAAAGTGCCAACTCTGAAAGCTGTTGCTAGCCAGCACCCTTCCTTGGAAGCGCTTCCACAGGCGCAGCAACACTGGGGCTTTGCGCTTCTCTAGCCACCAAACTTCACGGTCCTTCTCTTTCCGTCTCGTAGACACGAGCTGAGAAATTGCAAACGTCGAGCAATTGCTCAGAGATGAAAAGTGCCAGCACTGAAAGCTCTTGCTAGCCAGCACCCTTCCTTGGAAGCGCTTTTGTAGGCCTAAGAACACTGGGGCTCTGGGCTTCTCTAGCCACCTCATCTTCTGCTCATCCTCTCGCACACTCTGAAGAGAGCTCAGGTGAGAAATTGCAAACGTCGAGCAATTGCTCAGAGATGAAAAGTGCCAACTCTGAAAGCTGTTGCTAGCCAGCACCCTTCCTTGGAAGCGCTTTCACAGGCGCTGTAACACTGGGGCTTTGCACTTCTCTAGCCACCAAACGTCACGGTCACTATCTCTCCGTCTCGTAGACACGAGCTGAGAAATTGCAAACGTCGAGCAATTGCTCAGAGATGAAAAGTGCCAGCACTGAAAGCTGTTGCTAGCCAGCACCCTTCCTTGGAAGCGCTTTTGTAGGCCTAAGAACACTGGGGCTCTGGGCTTCTCTAGCCACCTCATCTTCTGCTCATCCTCTCGCGCACTCTAAAGAGAGCTCAGGTGAGAAATTGCAAACGTCGAGCAATTGCTCAGAGATGAAAAGTGCCAGCACTGAAAGCTGTTGCTAGCCAGCACCCTTCCTTGGAAGCGCTTTCACAGGCGCAGCAACACTGGGGCTTTGCGCTTCTCTACCCACCAAACGTCACGGTCCTTCTCTTTCCGTCTCGTAGACACGAGCTGAGAAATTGCAAACGTCGAGCAATTGCTCAGAGATGAAAAGTGCCAGCACTGAAAGCTGTTGCTAGCCAGCACCCTTCCTTGGAAGCGCTTTTGTAGGCCTAAGCACACTGGGGCTCTGGGCTTCTCTAGCCACCTCATCTTCTGCTCATCCTCTCGCGCACTCTAAAGAGAGCTCAGGTGAGAAATTGCAAACGTTGAGCAATTGCTCAGAGATGAAAAGTGCCAGCACTGAAAGCTGTTGCTAGCCAGCACCCTTCCTTGGAAGCGCTTTTGTAGGCCTAAGAACACTGGGGCTCTGGGCTTCTCTAGCCACCTCATCTTCTGCTCATCCTCTCGCGCACTCTAAAGAGAGCTCAGGTGAGAATTTGCAAACGTTGAGCAATTGCTCAGAGATGAAAAGTGCCAGCACTGAAAGCTGTTGCTAGCCGGCACCCTTCCTTGGAAGCGCTTTCACAGGCGCAGCAACACTGGGGCTTTGCGCTTCTCTAGCCACCAAACGTCACGGTCCTTCTCTTTCCGTCTCCTAGACACGAGCTGAGAAATTGCAAACGTCGAGCAATTGCTCAGAGATGAAAAGTGCCAGCACTGAAAGCTGTTGCTAGCCAGCCCCCTTCCTTGGAAGCGCTTTTGTAGGCCTAAGCACACTGGGGCTCTGGGCTTCTCTAGCCACCTAATCTTCTGCTCATCCTCTCGCACACTCTGAAGAGAGCTCAGGTGAGAAATTGCAAACGTCGAGCAATTGCTCAGAGATGAAAAGTGCCAGCACTGAAAGCTGTTGCTAGCCAGCACCCTTCCTTGGAAGCGCTTTTGTAGGCCTAAGAACACTGGGGCTCTGGGCTTCTCTAGCCACCTCATCTTCTGCTCATCCTCTCGCGCACTCTAAAGAGAGCTCAGGTGAGAAATTGCAAACGTCGAGCAATTGCTCAGAGATGAAAAGTGCCAGCACTGAAAGCTGTTGCTAGCCAGCACCCTTCCTTGGAAGCGCTTTCACAGGCGCAGTAACACTGGGGCTTTGCGCTTCTCTACCCACCAAACGTCACGGTCATTCTCTTTCCGTCTTGTAGACACGAGCTGAGAAATTGCAAACGTCGAGCAATTGCTCAGAGATGAAAAGTGCCAACTCTGAAAGCTGTTGCTAGCCAGCACCCTTCCTTGGAAGCGCTTTCACAGGCGCAGCAACACTGGGGCTTTACGCTTCTCTAGCCACCAAACGTCACGGTCCTTCTCTTTCCGTCTCGTAGACACGAGCTGAGAAACTGCAAACGTCGAGCAATTGCTCAGAGATGAAAAGTGCCAGCACTGAAAGCTGTTGCTAGCCAGCACCCTTCCTTGGAAGCGCTTTTGTAGGCCTAAGAACACTGGGGCTCTGGGCTTCTCTAGCCACCTCATCTTCTGCTCATCCTCTCGCGCACTCTAAAGAGAGCTCAGGGGAGAAATTGCAAACGTCGAGCAATTGCTCAGAGATGAAAAGTGCCAGCACTGAAAGCTGTTGCTAGCCAGCACCCTTCCTTGGAAGCGCTTTTGTAGGCCTAAGAACACTGGGGCTCTGGGCTTCTCTAGCAACCTCATCTTCTGCTCATCCTCTCGCGCACTCTAAAGAGAGCTCAGGTGAGAAATTGCAAACGTCGAGCAATTGCTCAGAGATGAAAAGTGCCAGCGCTGAAAGCTGTTGCTAGCCAGCACCCTTCCTTGGAAGCGCTTTCACAGGCGCAGTAACACTGGGGCTTTGTGCTTTTATACGCACCGAACGTCACGGTCCTTCTCTTTCCGTCTCGTAGACACGAGCTGAGAAACTGCAAACGTCGAGCAATTGCTCAGAGATGAAAAGTGCCAGCACTGAAAGCTGTTGCTAGCCAGCACCCTTCCTTGGAAGCGCTTTTGTAGGCCTAAGAACACTGGGGCTCTGGGCTTCTCTAGCCACCTCATCTTCTGCTCATCCTCTCGCGCACTCTGAAGAGAGCTCAGGTGAGAAATTGCAAACGTCGAGCAATTGCTCAGAGATGAAAAGTGCCAGCACTGAAAGCTGTTGCTAGCCAGCACCCTTCCTTGGAAGCGCTTTTGTAGGCCTAAGAACACTGGGGCTCTGGGCTTCTCTAGCCACCTCATCTTCTGCTCATCCTCTCGCGCACTCTAAAGAGAGCTCAGGTGAGAAATTGCAAACGTCGAGCAATTGCTCAGAGATGAAAAGTGCCAACTCTGAAAGCTGTTGCTAGCCAGCACCCTTCCTTGGAAGCGCTTTCACAGGCGCAGCAACACTGGGGCTTTGCGCTTCTCTAGCCACCAAACGTCACGGTCCTTCTCTTTCCGTCTCGTAGACACGAGCTGAGAAATTGCAAACGTCGAGCAATTGCTCAGAGATGAAAAGTGCCAGCACTGGAAGCTGTTGCTAGCCAGCACCCTTCCTTGGAAGCGCTTTTGTAGGCCTAAGAACACTGGGGCTCTGGGCTTCTTTAGCCACCTCATCTTCTGCTCATCCTCTCGCGTACTCTGAAGAGAGCTCAGGTGAGAAATTGCAAACGTCGAGCAATTGCTCAGAGATGAAAAGTGCCAGCACTGAAAGCTGTTGCTAGCCAGCACCCTTCCTTGGAAGCGCTTTTGTAGGCCTAAGAACACTGGGGCTCTGGGCTTCTTTAGCCACCTCATCTTCTGCTCATCCTCTCGCGCACTCTAAAGAGAGCTCAGGTGAGAAATTGCAAACGTCGAGCAATTGCTCAGAGATGAAAAGTGCCAGCACTGAAAGCTGTTGCTAGCCAGCACCCTTCCTTGGAAGCGCTTTCACAGGCGCAGCAACACTGGGGCTTTGCGCTTCTCTAGCCACCAAACGTCACGGTCCTCCTCTTTCCGTCTCCTAGACACGAGCTGAGAAACTGCAAACGTCGAGCAATTGCTCAGAGATGAAAAGTGCCAGCACTGAAAGCTGTTGCTAGCCAGCACCCTTCCTTGGAAGCGCTTTTGTAGGCCTAAGAACACTGGGGCTCTGGGCTTCTCTAGCCACCTCATCTTCTGCTCATCCTCTCGCGCACTCTGAAGAGAGCTCAGGGGAGAAATTGCAAACGTCGAGCAATTGCTCAGAGATGAAAAGTGCCAGCACTGAAAGCTGTTGCTAGCCAGCACCCTTCCTTGGAAGCGCTTTTGTAGGCCTAAGAACACTGGGGCTCTGGGCTTCTCTAGCCACCTCATCTTCTGCTCATCCTCTCGCGCACTCTAAAGAGAGCTCAGGTGAGAAATTGCAAACGTCCAGCAATTGCTCAGAGATGAAAAGTGCCAGCACTGAAAGCTGTTGCTAGCCAGCACCCTTCCTTGGAAGCGCTTTTCTAGGCCTAAGCACACTGGGGCTCTGGGCTTCTCTAGCCACCTCATCTTCTGCTCATCCTCTCGCACACTCTGAAGAGAGCTCAGGTGAGAAATTGCAAACGTCGAGCAATTGCTCAGAGATGAAAAGTGCCAGCACTGAAAGCTGTTGCTAGCCAGCACCCTTCCTTGGAAGCGCTTTTGTAGGCCTAAGAACACTGGGGCTCTGCGCTTCTCTAGCCACCTCATCTTCTGCTCATCCTCTCGCGCACTCTAAAGAGAGCTCAGGTGAGAAATTGCAAACGTCGAGCAATTGCTCAGAGATGAAAAGTGCCAGCACTGAAAGCTGTTGCTAGCCAGCCCCCTTCTTTGGAAGCGCTTTTGTAGGCCTAAGAACACTGGGGCTCTGGGCTTCTCTAGCCACCTCATCTTCTGCTCATCCTCTCGCACACTCTGAAGAGAGCTCAGGTGAGAAATTGCAAACGTCGAGCAATTGCTCAGAGATGAAAAGTGCCAGCACTGAAAGCTGTTGCTAGCCAGCACCCTTCCTTGGAAGCGCTTTCACAGGCGCAGCAACACTGGGGCTTTGCGCTTCTCTAGCCACCAAACGTCACGGTCACTATCTCTCCGTCTCGTAGACACGAGCCGAGAAATTGCAAGCGTCGAGCAATTGCTCAGAGATGAAAAGTGCCAGCACTGAAAGCTCTTGCTAGCCAGCACCCTTCCTTGGAAGCGCTTTTGTAGGCCTAAGAACACTGGGGCTCTGGGCTTCTCTAGCCACCTCATCTTCTGCTCATCCTCTCGCGCACTCTAAAGAGAGCTCAGATGAGAAATTGCAAACGTCGAGCAATTGCTCAGAGATGAAAAGTGCCAGCACTGAAAGCTGTTGCTAGCCAGCACCCTTCCTTGGAAGCGCTTTCACAGGCGCAGGAACACTGGGGCTTTGCGCTTCTCTAGCCACCAAACGTCACGGTCCTTCTCTTTCCGTCTCCTAGACACGAGCTGAGAAATTGCAAACGTCGAGCAATTGCTCAGAGATGAAAAGTGCCAGCACTGAAAGCTGTTGCTAGCCAGCACCCTTCCTTGGAAGCGCTTTTGTAGGCCTAAGAACACTGGGGCTCTGGGCTTCTCTAGCCACCTCATCTTCTGCTCATCCTCTCGCGCACTCTAAAGAGAGCTCAGGTGAGAAATTGCAAACGTCAAGCAATTGCTCAGAGATGAAAAGTGCCAGCACTGAAAGCTGTTGCTAGCCAGCACCCTTCCTTGGAAGCGCTTTTGTAGGCCTAAGAACACTGGGGCTCTGGGCTTCTCTAGCCACCTCATCTTCTGCTCATCCTCTCGCGCACTCTAAAGAGAGCTCAGGTGAGAATTTGCAAACGTTGAGCAATTGCTCAGAGATGAAAAGTGCCAGCACTGAAAGCTGTTGCTAGCCAGCACCCTTCCTTGGAAGCGCTTTCACAGGCGCAGCAACACTGGGGCTTTACGCTTCTCTAGCCACCAAACGTCACGGTCCTTCTCTTTCCGTCTCCTAGACACGAGCTGAGAAACTGCAAACGTCGAGCAATTGCTCAGAGATGAAAAGTGCCAGCACTGAAAGCTCTTGCTAGCCAGCACCCTTCCTTGGAAGCGCTTTTGTAGGCCTAAGAACACTGGGGCTCTGGGCTTCTCTAGCCACCTCATCTTCTGCTCATCCTCTCGCGCACTCTGAAGAGAGCTCAGGGGAGAAATTGCAAACGTTGAGCAATTGCTCAGAGATGAAAAGTGCCAGCACTGAAAGCTGTTGCTAGCCAGCACCCTTCCTTGGAAGCGCTTTTGTAGGCCTAAGAACACTGGGGCTCTGGGCTTCTCTAGCCACCTCATCTTCTGCTCATCCTCTCGCGCACTCTAAAGAGAGCTCAGGTGAGAAATTGCAAACGTCGAGCAATTGCTCAGAGATGAAAAGTGCCAGCACTGAAAGCTGTTGCTAGCCAGCACCCTTCCTTGGAAGCGCTTTTGTAGGCCTAAGCACACTGGGGCTCTGGGCTTCTCTAGCCACCTCATCTTCTGCTCATCCTCTCGCACACTCTGAAGAGAGCTCAGGTGAGAAATTGCAAACGTCGAGCAATTGCTCAGAGATGAAAAGTGCCAGCACTGAAAGCTGTTGCTAGCCAGCACCCTTCCTTGGAAGCGCTTTTGTAGGCCTAAGAACACTGGGGCTCTGGGCTTCTCTAGCCACCTCATCTTCTGCTCATCCTCTCACGCACTCTAAAGAGAGCTCAGGTGAGAAATTGCAAACGTCGAGCAATTGCTCAGAGATGAAAAGTGCCAGCACTGAAAGCTGTTGCTAGCCAGCACCCTTCCTTGGAAGCGCTTTTGTAGGCCTAAGAACACTGGGGCTCTGCGCTTCTCTAGCCACTTAATCTTCTGCTCATCCTCTCGCGCACTCTAAAGAGAGCTCAGGTGAGAAATTGCAAACGTCGAGCAATTGCTCAGAGATGAAAAGTGCCAGCACTGAAAGCTGTTGCTAGCCAGCACCCTTCCTTGGAAGCGCTTTTGTAGGCCTAAGAACACTGGGGCTCTGGGCTTCTCTAGCCACCTCATCTTCTGCTCATCCTCTCGCACACTCTGAAGAGAGCTCAGGTGAGAAATTGCAAACGTCGAGCAATTGCTCAGAGATGAAAAGTGCCAGCACTGAAAGCTGTTGCTAGCCAGCACCCTTCCTTGGAAGCGCTTTTGTAGGCCTAAGAACACTGGGGCTCTGGGCTTCTCTAGCCACCTCATCTTCTGCTCATCCTCTCGCGCACTCTAAAGAGAGCTCAGGTGAGAAATTGCAAACGTCGAGCAATTGCTCAGAGATGAAAAGTGCCAGCACTGAAAGCTGTTGCTAGCCAGCACTCTTCCTTGGAAGCGCTTTCACAGGCGCAGCAACACTGGGGCTTTGCGCTTCTATACGCACCAAACGTCACGGTCCTTCTCTTTCCGTCTCGTAGACACGAGCTGAGAAATTGCAAACGTCCAGCAATTGCTCAGAGATGAAAAGTGCCAGCACTGAAAGCTGTTGCTAGCCAGCACCCTTCCTTGGAAGCGCTTTTGTAGCCCTAAGAACACTGGGGCTCTGGGCTTCTCTAGCCACCTCATCTTCTGCTCATCCTCTCGCACACTCTGAAGAGAGCTCAGGGGAGAAATTGCAAACGTCGAGCAATTGCTCAGAGATGAAAAGTGCCAGCACTGAAAGCTGTTGCTAGCCAGCACCCTTCCTTGGAAGCGCTTTTGTAGGCCTAAGAACACTGGGGCTCTGGGCTTCTCTAGCCACCTCATCTTCTGCTCATCCTCTCGCGCACTCTAAAGAGAGCTCAGGTGAGAAATTGCAAACGTCGAGCAATTGCTCAGAGATGAAAAGTGCCAGCACTGGAAGCTGTTGCTAGCCAGCACCCTTCCTTGGAAGCGCTTTTGTAGGCCTAAGAACACTGGGGCTCTGGGCTTCTCTAGCCACCTCATCTTCTGCTCATCCTCTCGCGCACTCTAAAGAGAGCTCAGGTGAGAAATTGCAAACGTCGAGCAATTGCTCAGAGATGAAAAGTGCCAGCACTGAAAGCTCTTGCTAGCCAGCACCCTTCCTTGGAAGCGCTTTTGTAGGCCTAAGAACACTGGGGCTCTGGGCTTCTCTAGCCACCTCATCTTCTGCTCATCCTCTCGCGCACTCTAAAGAGAGCTCAGGGGAGAAATTGCAAACGTCGAGCAATTGCTCAGAGATGAAAAGTGCCAGCACTGAAAGCTGTTGCTAGCCAGCACCCTTCCTTGGAAGCGCTTTTGTAGGCCTAAGAACACTGGGGCTCTGGGCTTCTCTAGCCACCTCATCTTCTGCTCATCCTCTCGCGTACTCTAAAGAGAGCTCAGGTGAGAAATTGCAAACGTCCAGCAATTGCTCAGAGATGAAAAGTGCCAGCACTGAAAGCTGTTGCTAGCCAGCACCCTTCCTTGGAAGCGCTTTCACAGGCGCAGTAACACTGGGGCTTTGCGCTTCTCTACGCAACAAACGTCACGGTCCTTCTCTTTCCGTCTCCTAGACAAGAGCTGAGAAATTGCAAACGTCGAGCAATTGCTCAGAGATGAAAAGTGCCAGCACTGAAAGCTGTTGCTAGCCAGCACCCTTCCTTGGAATCGCTTTTGTAGGCCTAAGAACACTGGGGCTCTGGGCTTCTTTAGCCACCTCATCTTATGCTCATCCTCTCGCGCACTCTGAAGAGAGCTCAGGCGAGAAATTGTAAACGTTGAGCAATTGCTCAGAGATGAAAAGTGCCAGCACTGAAAGCTGTTGCTAGCCAGCACCCTTCCTTGGAAGCGCTTTTGTAGGCCTAAGAACAGTGGGGCTCTGGGCTTCTCTAGCCACCTCATCTTCTGCTCATCCTCTCGCGCACTCTAAAGAGAGCTCAGGTGAGAAATTGCAAACGTCGAGCAATTGCTCAGAGATGAAAAGTGCCAACTCTGAAAGCTGTTGCTAGCCAGCACCCTTCCTTGGAAGCGCTTTCACAGGCGCAGCAACACTGGGGCTTTGCGCTTCTCTAGCCACCAAACTTCACGGTCCTTCTCTTTCCGTCTCGTAGACACGAGCTGAGAAATTGCAAACGTCGAGCAATTGCTCAGAGATGAAAAGTGCCAGCACTGAAAGCTGTTGCTAGCCAGCACCCTTCCTTGGAAGCGCTTTTGTAGGCCTAAGAACAGTGGGGCTCTGGGCTTCTCTAGCCACCTCATCTTCTGCTCATCCTCTCGCGCACTCTAAAGAGAGCTCAGGTGAGAAATTGCAAACGTCGAGCAATTGCTCAGAGATGAAAAGTGCCAGCACTGAAAGCTGTTGCTAGCCAGCACCCTTCCTTGGAAGCGCTTTTGTAGGCCTAAGAACACTGGGGCTCTGCGCTTCTCTAGCCACCTCATCTTCTGCTCATCCTCTCGCGCACTCTAAAGAGAGCTCAGGTGAGAAATTGCAAACGTCGAGCAATTGCTCAGAGATGAAAAGTGCCAGCACTGAAAGCTGTTGCTAGCCAGCACCCTTCCTTGGAAGCGCTTTTGTAGGCCTAAGAACACTGGGGCTCTGGGCTTCTCTAGCCACCTCATCTTCTGCTCATCCTCTCGCACACTCTGAAGAGAGCTCAGGTGAGAAATTGCAAACGTCGAGCAATTGCTCAGAGATGAAAAGTGCCAGCACTGAAAGCTGTTGCTAGCCAGCACCCTTCCTTGGAAGCGCTTTTGTAGGCCTAAGAACACTGGGGCTCTGGGCTTCTCTAGCCACCTCATCTTCTGCTCATCCTCTCGCGCACTCTAAAGAGAGCTCAGGTGAGAAATTGCAAACGTCGAGCAATTGCTCAGAGATGAAAAGTGCCAGCACTGAAAGCTGTTGCTAGCCAGCACCCTTCCTTGGAAGCGCTTTCACAGGCGCAGCAACACTGGGGCTTTGCGCTTCTCTAGCCACCAAACGTCATGGTCCTTCTCTTTCCGTCTCGTAGACACGAGCTGAGAAATTGCAAACGTCGAGCAATTGCTCAGAGATGAAAAGTGCCAGCACTGAAAGCTGTTGCTAGCCAGCACCCTTCCTTGGAAGCGCTTTTGTAGGCCTAAGAACACTGGGGCTCTGGGCTTCTCTAGCCACCTCATCTTCTGCTCATCCTCTCGCACACTCTGAAGAGAGCTCAGGTGAGAAATTGCAAACGTCGAGCAATTGCTCAGAGATGAAAAGTGCCAGCACTGAAAGCTGTTGCTAGCCAGCACCCTTCCTTGGAAGCGCTTTTGTAGGCCTAAGAACACTGGGGCTCTGGGCTTCTCTAGCCACCTCATCTTCTGCTCATCCTCTCGCGCACTCTAAAGAGAGCTCAGGTGAGAAATTGCAAACGTCGAGCAATTGCTCAGAGATGAAAAGTGCCAGCACTGGAAGCTGTTGCTAGCCAGCACCCTTCCTTGGAAGCGCTTTCACAGGCGCAGGAACACTGGGGCTTTGCGCTTCTCTAGCCACCAAACGTCACGGTCCTTCTCTTTCCGTCTCGTAGACACGAGCTGAGAAATTGCAAACGTCGAGCAATTGCTCAGAGATGAAAAGTGCCAGCACTGAAAGCTGTTGCTAGCCAGCACCCTTCCTTGGAAGCGCTTTCACAGGCGCAGTAACACTGGGGCTTTGCGCTTCTCTAGCCACCAAACGTCACGGTCACTATCTCTCCGTCTCGTAGACACGAGCCGAGAAATTGCAAGCGTCGAGCAATTGCTCAGAGATGAAAAGTGCCAGCACTGAAAGCTCTTGCTAGCCAGCACCCTTCCTTGGAAGCGCTTTTGTAGGCCTTAGAACACTGGGGCTCTGGGCTTCTCTAGCCACCTCATCTTCTGCTCATCCTCTCGCACACTCTGAAGAGAGCTCAGGTGAGAAATTGCAAACGTCGAGCAATTGCTCAGAGATGAAAAGTGCCAGCACTGAAAGCTGTTGCTAGCCAGCACCCTTCCTTGGAAGCGCTTTTGTAGGCCTAAGAACACTGGGGCTCTGGGCTTCTCTAGCCACCTCATCTTCTGCTCATCCTCTCGCGCACTCTAAAGAGAGCTCAGGTGAGAAATTGCAAACGTCGAGCAATTGCTCAGAGATGAAAAGTGCCAGCACTGAAAGCTGTTGCTAGCCAGCACTCTTCCTTGGAAGCGCTTTCACAGGCGCAGCAACACTGGGGCTTTGCGCTTCTATACGCACCAAACGTCACGGTCCTTCTCTTTCCGTCTCGTAGACACGAGCTGAGAAATTGCAAACGTCCAGCAATTGCTCAGAGATGAAAAGTGCCAGCACTGAAAGCTGTTGCTAGCCAGCACCCTTCCTTGGAAGCGCTTTTGTAGCCCTAAGAACACTGGGGCTCTGGGCTTCTCTAGCCACCTCATCTTCTGCTCATCCTCTCGCACACTCTGAAGAGAGCTCAGGGGAGAAATTGCAAACGTCGAGCAATTGCTCAGAGATGAAAAGTGCCAGCACTGAAAGCTGTTGCTAGCCAGCACCCTTCCTTGGAAGCGCTTTTGTAGGCCTAAGAACACTGGGGCTCTGGGCTTCTCTAGCCACCTCATCTTCTGCTCATCCTCTCGCGCACTCTAAAGAGAGCTCAGGTGAGAAATTGCAAACGTCGAGCAATTGCTCAGAGATGAAAAGTGCCAGCACTGGAAGCTGTTGCTAGCCAGCACCCTTCCTTGGAAGCGCTTTTGTAGGCCTAAGAACACTGGGGCTCTGGGCTTCTCTAGCCACCTCATCTTCTGCTCATCCTCTCGCGCACTCTAAAGAGAGCTCAGGTGAGAAATTGCAAACGTCGAGCAATTGCTCAGAGATGAAAAGTGCCAGCACTGAAAGCTCTTGCTAGCCAGCACCCTTCCTTGGAAGCGCTTTTGTAGGCCTAAGAACACTGGGGCTCTGGGCTTCTCTAGCCACCTCATCTTCTGCTCATCCTCTCGCGCACTCTAAAGAGAGCTCAGGGGAGAAATTGCAAACGTCGAGCAATTGCTCAGAGATGAAAAGTGCCAGCACTGAAAGCTGTTGCTAGCCAGCACCCTTCCTTGGAAGCGCTTTTGTAGGCCTAAGAACACTGGGGCTCTGGGCTTCTCTAGCCACCTCATCTTCTGCTCATCCTCTCGCGTACTCTAAAGAGAGCTCAGGTGAGAAATTGCAAACGTCCAGCAATTGCTCAGAGATGAAAAGTGCCAGCACTGAAAGCTGTTGCTAGCCAGCACCCTTCCTTGGAAGCGCTTTCACAGGCGCAGTAACACTGGGGCTTTGCGCTTCTCTACGCAACAAACGTCACGGTCCTTCTCTTTCCGTCTCCTAGACAAGAGCTGAGAAATTGCAAACGTCGAGCAATTGCTCAGAGATGAAAAGTGCCAGCACTGAAAGCTGTTGCTAGCCAGCCCCCTTACTTGGAATCGCTTTTGTAGGCCTAAGAACACTGGGGCTCTGGGCTTCTTTAGCCACCTCATCTTATGCTCATCCTCTCGCGCACTCTGAAGAGAGCTCAGGCGAGAAATTGTAAACGTTGAGCAATTGCTCAGAGATGAAAAGTGCCAGCACTGAAAGCTGTTGCTAGCCAGCACCCTTCCTTGGAAGCGCTTTTGTAGGCCTAAGAACACTGGGGCTCTGGGCTTCTCTAGCCACCTCATCTTCTGCTCATCCTCTCGCGCACTCTAAAGAGAGCTCAGGTGAGAAATTGCAAACGTCGAGCAATTGCTCAGAGATGAAAAGTGCCAACTCTGAAAGCTGTTGCTAGCCAGCACCCTTCCTTGGAAGCGCTTTCACAGGCGCAGCAACACTGGGGCTTTGCGCTTCTCTAGCCACCAAACTTCACGGTCCTTCTCTTTCCGTCTCGTAGACACGAGCTGAGAAATTGCAAACGTCGAGCAATTGCTCAGAGATGAAAAGTGCCAGCACTGAAAGCTGTTGCTAGCCAGCACCCTTCCTTGGAAGCGCTTTTGTAGGCCTAAGAACAGTGGGGCTCTGGGCTTCTCTAGCCACCTCATCTTCTGCTCATCCTCTCGCGCACTCTAAAGAGAGCTCAGGTGAGAAATTGCAAACGTCGAGCAATTGCTCAGAGATGAAAAGTGCCAGCACTGAAAGCTGTTGCTAGCCAGCACCCTTCCTTGGAAGCGCTTTTGTAGGCCTAAGAACACTGGGGCTCTGCGCTTCTCTAGCCACCTCATCTTCTGCTCATCCTCTCGCGCACTCTAAAGAGAGCTCAGGTGAGAAATTGCAAACGTCGAGCAATTGCTCAGAGATGAAAAGTGCCAGCACTGAAAGCTGTTGCTAGCCAGCACCCTTCCTTGGAAGCGCTTTTGTAGGCCTAAGAACACTGGGGCTCTGGGCTTCTCTAGCCACCTCATCTTCTGCTCATCCTCTCGCACACTCTGAAGAGAGCTCAGGTGAGAAATTGCAAACGTCGAGCAATTGCTCAGAGATGAAAAGTGCCAGCACTGAAAGCTGTTGCTAGCCAGCACCCTTCCTTGGAAGCGCTTTTGTAGGCCTAAGAACACTGGGGCTCTGGGCTTCTCTAGCCACCTCATCTTCTGCTCATCCTCTCGCGCACTCTAAAGAGAGCTCAGGTGAGAAATTGCAAACGTCGAGCAATTGCTCAGAGATGAAAAGTGCCAGCACTGAAAGCTGTTGCTAGCCAGCACCCTTCCTTGGAAGCGCTTTCACAGGCGCAGCAACACTGGGGCTTTGCGCTTCTCTAGCCACCAAACGTCATGGTCCTTCTCTTTCCGTCTCGTAGACACGAGCTGAGAAATTGCAAACGTCGAGCAATTGCTCAGAGATGAAAAGTGCCAGCACTGAAAGCTGTTGCTAGCCAGCACCCTTCCTTGGAAGCGCTTTTGTAGGCCTAAGAACACTGGGGCTCTGGGCTTCTCTAGCCACCTCATCTTCTGCTCATCCTCTCGCACACTCTGAAGAGAGCTCAGGTGAGAAATTGCAAACGTCGAGCAATTGCTCAGAGATGAAAAGTGCCAGCACTGAAAGCTGTTGCTAGCCAGCACCCTTCCTTGGAAGCGCTTTTGTAGGCCTAAGAACACTGGGGCTCTGGGCTTCTCTAGCCACCTCATCTTCTGCTCATCCTCTCGCGCACTCTAAAGAGAGCTCAGGTGAGAAATTGCAAACGTCGAGCAATTGCTCAGAGATGAAAAGTGCCAGCACTGGAAGCTGTTGCTAGCCAGCACCCTTCCTTGGAAGCGCTTTCACAGGCGCAGGAACACTGGGGCTTTGCGCTTCTCTAGCCACCAAACGTCACGGTCCTTCTCTTTCCGTCTCGTAGACACGAGCTGAGAAATTGCAAACGTCGAGCAATTGCTCAGAGATGAAAAGTGCCAGCACTGAAAGCTGTTGCTAGCCAGCACCCTTCCTTGGAAGCGCTTTCACAGGCGCAGTAACACTGGGGCTTTGCGCTTCTCTAGCCACCAAACGTCACGGTCACTATCTCTCCGTCTCGTAGACACGAGCCGAGAAATTGCAAGCGTCGAGCAATTGCTCAGAGATGAAAAGTGCCAGCACTGAAAGCTCTTGCTAGCCAGCACCCTTCCTTGGAAGCGCTTTTGTAGGCCTTAGAACACTGGGGCTCTGGGCTTCTCTAGCCACCTCATCTTCTGCTCATCCTCTCGCGCACTCTAAAGAGAGCTCAGATGAGAAATTGCAAACGTCGAGCAATTGCTCAGAGATGAAAAGTGCCAGCACTGAAAGCTGTTGCTAGCCAGCACCCTTCCTTGGAAGCGCTTTCACAGGCGCAGCAACACTGGGGCTTTGCGCTTCTCTAGCCACCAAACGTCACGGTCCTTCTCTTTCCGTCTCCTAGACACGAGCTGAGAAATTGCAAACGTCGAGCAATTGCTCAGAGATGAAAAGTGCCAGCACTGAAAGCTGTTGCTAGCCAGCACCCTTCCTTGGAAGCGCTTTTGTAGGCCTAAGAACACTGGGGCTCTGGGCTTCTCTAGCCACCTCATCTTCTGCTCATCCTCTCGCGCACTCTAAAGAGAGCTCAGGGGAGAAATTGCAAACGTCGAGCAATTGCTCCGAGATGAAAAGTGCCAGCACTGAAAGCTGTTGCTAGCCAGCACCCTTCCTTGGAAGCGCTTTTGTAGGCCTAAGAACACTGGGGCTCTGGGCTTCTCTAGCCACCTCATCTTCTGCTCATCCTCTCGCGTACTCTAAAGAGAGCTCAGGTGAGAAATTGCAAACGTCGAGCAATTGCTCAGAGATGAAAAGTGCCAGCACTGAAAGCTGTTGCTAGCCAGCACCCTTCCTTGGAAGCGCTTTCACAGGCGCAGTAACACTGGGGCTTTGCGCTTCTCTACGCAACAAACGTCACGGTCCTTCTCTTTCCGTCTCCTAGACAAGAGCTGAGAAATTGCAAACGTCGAGCAATTGCTCAGAGATGAAAAGTGCCAGCACTGAAAGCTGTTGCTAGCCAGCCCCCTTACTTGGAATCGCTTTTGTAGGCCTAAGAACACTGGGGCTCTGGGCTTCTTTAGCCACCTCATCTTCTGCTCATCCTCTCGCGCACTCTGAAGAGAGCTCAGGCGAGAAATTGTAAACGTTGAGCAATTGCTCAGAGATGAAAAGTGCCAGCACTGAAAGCTGTTGCTAGCCAGCACCCTTCCTTGGAAGCGCTTTTGTAGGCCTAAGAACAGTGGGGCTCTGGGCTTCTCTAGCCACCTAATCTTCTGCTCATCCTCTCGCGCACTCTAAAGAGAGCTCAGGTGAGAAATTGCAAACGTCGAGCAATTGCTCAGAGATGAAAAGTGCCAACTCTGAAAGCTGTTGCTAGCCAGCACCCTTCCTTGGAAGCGCTTTCACAGGCGCAGCAACACTGGGGCTTTGCGCTTCTCTAGCCACCAAACTTCACGGTCCTTCTCTTTCCGTCTCGTAGACACGAGCTGAGAAATTGCAAACGTCGAGCAATTGCTCCGAGATGAAAAGTGCCAGCACTGAAAGCTCTTGCTAGCCAGCCCCCTTCCTTGGAAGCGCTTTTGTAGGCCTAAGAACACTGGGGCTCTGGGCTTCTCTAGCCACCTCATCTTCTGCTCATCCTCTCGCACACTCTGAAGAGAGCTCAGGTGAGAAATTGCAAACGTCGAGCAATTGCTCAGAGATGAAAAGTGCCAGCACTGAAAGCTCTTGCTAGCCAGCACCCTTCCTTGGAAGCGCTTTCACAGGCGCTGTAACACTGGGGCTTTGCACTTCTCTAGCCACCAAACGTCACGGTCACTATCTCTCCGTCTCGTAGACACGAGCTGAGAAATTGCAAACGTCGAGCAATTGCTCAGAGATGAAAAGTGCCAGCACTGAAAGCTGTTGCTAGCCAGCACCCTTCCTTGGAAGCGCTTTTGTAGGCCTAAGAACACTGGGGCTCTGCGCTTCTCTAGCCACCTCATCTTCTGCTCATCCTCTCGCGCACTCTAAAGAGAGCTCAGGTGAGAAATTGCAAACGTCGAGCAATTGCTCAGAGATGAAAAGTGCCAGCACTGAAAGCTGTTGCTAGCCAGCACCCTTCCTTGGAAGCGCTTTTGTAGGCCTAAGAACACTGGGGCTCTGGGCTTCTTTAGCCACCTCATCTTCTGCTCATCCTCTCGCGCACTCTGAAGAGAGCTCAGGTGAGAAATTGCAAACGTCGAGCAATTGCTCAGAGATGAAAAGTGCCAGCACTGAAAGCTCTTGCTAGCCAGCACCCTTCCTTGGAAGCGCTTTTGTAGGCCTAAGAACACTGGGGCTCTGGGCTTCTCTAGCCACCTCATCTTCTGCTCATCCTCTCGCGCACTCTAAAGAGAGCTCAGGTGAGAAATTGCAAACGTCGAGCAATTGCTCAGAGAAGAAAAGTGCCAGCGCTGAAAGCTGTTGCTAGCCAGCACCCTTCCTTGGAAGCGCTTTCACAGGCGCAGTAACACTGGGGCTTTGCGCTTTTATACGCACCGAACGTCACGGTCCTTCTCTTTCCGTCTCGTAGACACGAGCTGAGAAACTGCAAACGTCGAGCAATTGCTCAGAGATGAAAAGTGCCAGCACTGAAAGCTGTTGCTAGCCAGCACCCTTCCTTGGAAGCGCTTTTGTAGGCCTAAGAACACTGGGGCTCTGGGCTTCTCTAGCCACCTCATCTTCTGCTCATCCTCTCGCGCACTCTGAAGAGAGCTCAGGGGAGAAATTGCAAACGTCGAGCAATTGCTCAGAGATGAAAAGTGCCAGCACTGAAAGCTGTTGCTAGCCAGCACCCTTCCTTGGAAGCGCTTTTGTAGGCCTAAGAACACTGGGGCTCTGGGCTTCTCTAGCCACCTCATCTTCTGCTCATCCTCTCGCGCACTCTAAAGAGAGCTCAGGTGAGAAATTGCAAACGTCGAGCAATTGCTCAGAGATGAAAAGTGCCAACTCTGAAAGCTGTTGCTAGCCAGCACCCTTCCTTGGAAGCGCTTTCACAGGCGCAGCAACACTGGGGCTTTGCGCTTCTCTAGCCACCAAACGTCACGGTCCTTCTCTTTCCGTCTCGTAGACACGAGCTGAGAAATTGCAAACGTCGAGCAATTGCTCAGAGATGAAAAGTGCCAGCACTGAAAGCTGTTGCTAGCCAGCCCCCTTCCTTGGAAGCGCTTTTGTAGGCCTAAGAACACTGGGGCTCTGGGCTTCTTTAGCCACCTCATCTTCTGCTCATCCTCTCGCGTACTCTGAAGAGAGCTCAGGTGAGAAATTGCAAACGTCGAGCAATTGCTCAGAGATGAAAAGTGCCAGCACTGAAAGCTGTTGCTAGCCAGCACCCTTCCTTGGAAGCGCTTTTGTAGGCCTAAGAACACTGGGGCTCTGGGCTTCTTTAGCCACCTCATCTTCTGCTCATCCTCTCGCGCACTGTAAAGAGAGCTCAGGTGAGAAATTGCAAACGTCGAGCAATTGCTCAGAGATGAAAAGTGCCAGCACTGAAAGCTGTTGCTAGCCAGCACCCTTCCTTGGAAGCACTTTCACAGGCGCAGCAACACTGGGGCTTTGCGCTTCTCTAGCCACCAAACGTCACGGTCATTCTCTTTCCGTCTCGTAGACACGAGCTGAGAAATTGCAAACGTCGAGCAATTGCTCAGAGATGAAAAGTGCCAGCACTGAAAGCTGTTGCTAGCCAGCCCCCTTCCTTGGAAGCGCTTTTGTAGGCCTAAGAACACTGGGGCTCTGGGCTTCTCTAGCCACCTCATCTTCTGCTCATCCTCTCGCACACTCTGAAGAGAGCTCAGGTGAGAAATTGCAAACGTCGAGCAATTGCTCAGAGATGAAAAGTGCCAGCACTGAAAGCTGTTGCTAGCCAGCACCCTTCCTTGGAAGCGCTTTTGTAGGCCTAAGCACACTGGGGCTCTGGGCTTCTCTAGCCACCTCATCTTCTGCTCATCCTCTCGCGCACTCTAAAGAGAGCTCAGGTGAGAAATTGCAAACGTCGAGCAATTGCTCAGAGATGAAAAGTGTCAGCACTGAAAGCTGTTGCTAGCCAGCACCCTTCCTTGGAAGCGCTTTTGTAGGCCTAAGAACACTGGGGCTCTGGGCTTCTCTAGCCACCTCATCTTCTGCTCATCCTCTCGCGCACTCTAAAGAGAGCTCAGGTGAGAAATTGCAAACGTCGAGCAATTGCTCAGAGATGAAAAGTGCCAGCACTGAAAGCTGTTGCTAGCCAGCACCCTTCCTTGGAAGCGCTTTCACAGGCGCAGCAACACTGGGGCTTTACGCTTCTCTAGCCACCAAACGTCACGGTCCTCCTCTTTATGTCTCATAGACACGAGCTGAGAAACTGCAAACGTCGAGCAATTGCTCAGAGATGAAAAGTGCCAGCACTGAAAGCTGTTGCTAGCCAGCACCCTTCCTTGGAAGCGCTTTTGTAGGCCTAAGAACACTGGGGCTCTGGGCTTCTCTAGCCACCTCATCTTCTGCTCATCCTCTCGCGCACTCTGAAGAGAGCTCAGGGGAGAAATTGCAAACGTTGAGCAATTGCTCAGAGATGAAAAGTGCCAGCACTGAAAGCTGTTGCTAGCCAGCACCCTTCCTTGGAAGCGCTTTTGTAGGCCTAAGAACACTGGGGCTCTGGGCTTCTCTAGCCACCTCATCTTCTGCTCATCCTCTCGCGCACTCTAAAGAGAGCTCAGGTGAGAAATTGCAAACGTTGAGCAATTGCTCAGAGATGAAAAGTGCCAGCACTGAAAGCTGTTGCTAGCCAGCACCCTTCCTTGGAAGCGCTTTTCTAGGCCTAAGCACACTGGGGCTCTGGGCTTCTCTAGCCACCTCATCTTCTGCTCATCCTCTCGCACACTCTGAAGAGAGCTCAGGTGAGAAATTGCAAACGTCGAGCAATTGCTCAGAGATGAAAAGTGCCAGCACTGAAAGCTGTTGCTAGCCAGCACCCTTCCTTGGAAGCGCTTTTGTAGGCCTAAGAACACTGGGGCTCTGGGCTTCTCTAGCCACCTCATCTTCTGCTCATCCTCTCGCGCACTCTAAAGAGAGCTCAGGTGAGAAATTGCAAACGTCGAGCAATTGCTCAGAGATGAAAAGTGCCAGCACTGAAAGCTGTTGCTAGCCAGCCCCCTTCCTTGGAAGCGCTTTCACAGGCCTAAGAACACTGGGGCTCTGGGCTTCTCTAGCCACCTCATCTTCTGCTCATCCTCTCGCACACTCTGAAGAGAGCTCAGGTGAGAAATTGCAAACGTCGAGCAATTGCTCAGAGATGAAAAGTGCCAGCACTGAAAGCTGTTGCTAGCCAGCACCCTTCCTTGGAAGCGCTTTCACAGGCGCAGCAACACTGGGGCTTTGCGCTTCTCTAGCCACCAAACGTCACGGTCACTATCTCTCCGTCTCGTAGACACGAGCCGAGAAATTGCAAGCGTCGAGCAATTGCTCAGAGATGAAAAGTGCCAGCACTGAAAGCTCTTGCTAGCCAGCACCCTTCCTTGGAAGCGCTTTTGTAGGCCTTAGAACACTGGGGCTCTGGGCTTCTCTAGCCACCTCATCTTCTGCTCATCCTCTCGCGCACTCTAAAGAGAGCTCAGATGAGAAATTGCAAACGTCGAGCAATTGCTCAGAGATGAAAAGTGCCAGCACTGAAAGCTGTTGCTAGCCAGCACCCTTCCTTGGAAGCGCTTTCACAGGCGCAGGAACACTGGGGCTTTGCGCTTCTCTAGCCACCAAACGTCACGGTCCTTCTCTTTCCGTCTCCTAGACACGAGCTGAGAAATTGCAAACGTCCAGCAATTGCTCAGAGATGAAAAGTGCCAGCACTGAAAGCTGTTGCTAGCCAGCACCCTTCCTTGGAAGCGCTTTTGTAGGCCTAAGAACACTGGGGCTCTGGGCTTCTCTAGCCACCTCATCTTCTGCTCATCCTCTCGCGCACTCTAAAGAGAGCTCAGGTGAGAAATTGCAAACGTCAAGCAATTGCTCAGAGATGAAAAGTGCCAGCACTGAAAGCTGTTGCTAGCCAGCACCCTTCCTTGGAAGCGCTTTTGTAGGCCTAAGAACACTGGGGCTCTGTGTTTCTCTAGCCACCTCATCTTCTGCTCATCCTCTCGCGCACTCTAAAGAGAGCTCAGGTGAGAAATTGCAAACGTCGAGCAATTGCTCAGAGATGAAAAGTGCCAGCACTGAAAGCTGTTGCTAGCCAGCACCCTTCCTTGGAAGCGCTTTTGTAGGCCTAAGAACACTGGGGCTCTGGGCTTCTTTAGCCACCTCATCTTCTGCTCATCCTCTCGCGCACTCTAAAGAGAGCTCAGGTGAGAAATTGCAAACGTCGAGCAATTGCTCAGAGATGAAAAGTGCCAGCACTGAAAGCTGTTGCTAGCCAGCACCCTTCCTTGGAAGCGCTTTTGTAGGCCTAAGAACACTGGGGCTCTGGGCTTCTCTAGCCACCTCATCTTCTGCTCATCCTCTCGCGCACTCTAAAGAGAGCTCAGGTGAGAAATTGCAAACGTCGAGCAATTGCTCAGAGATGAAAAGTGCCAGCACTGAAAGCTGTTGCTAGCCAGCACCCTTCCTTGGAAGCGCTTTTGTAGGCCTAAGAACAGTGGGGCTCTGGGCTTCTCTAGCCACCTCATCTTCTGCTCATCCTCTCGCGCACTCTAAAGAGAGCTCAGGTGAGAAATTGCAAACGTCGAGCAATTGCTCAGAGATGAAAAGTGCCAGCACTGAAAGCTGTTGCTAGCCAGCACCCTTCCTTGGAAGCGCTTTCACAGGCGCAGCAACACTGGGGCTTTGCGCTTCTATACGCACCAAACGTCACGGTCCTTCTCTTTCCGTCTCGTAGACACGAGCTGAGAAATTGCAAACGTCCAGCAATTGCTCAGAGATGAAAAGTGCCAGCACTGAAAGCTGTTGCTAGCCAGCACCCTTCCTTGGAAGCGCTTTTGTAGGCCTAAGAACACTGGGGCTCTGGGCTTCTCTAGCCACCTCATCTTCTGCTCATCCTCTCGCACACTCTAAAGAGAGCTCAGGTGAGAAATTGCAAACGTCGAGCAATTGCTCAGAGATGAAAAGTGCCAGCACTGGAAGCTGTTGCTAGCCAGCACCCTTCCTTGGAAGCGCTTTTGTAGGCCTAAGAACACTGGGGCTCTGGGCTTCTCTAGCCACCTCATCTTCTGCTCATCCTCTCGCGCACTCTAAAGAGAGCTCAGGTGAGAAATTGCAAACGTCGAGCAATTGCTCAGAGATGAAAAGTGCCAGCACTGGAAGCTGTTGCTAGCCAGCACCCTTCCTTGGAAGCGCTTTCACAGGCGCAGGAACACTGGGGCTTTGCGCTTCTCTAGCCACCAAACGTCACGGTCCTTCTCTTTCCGTCTCGTAGACACGAGCTGAGAAATTGCAAACGTCGAGCAATTGCTCAGAGATGAAAAGTGCCAGCACTGAAAGCTGTTGCTAGCCAGCACCCTTCCTTGGAAGCGCTTTCACAGGCGCAGTAACACTGGGGCTTTGCGCTTCTCTAGCCACCAAACGTCACGGTCACTATCTCTCCGTCTCGTAGACACGAGCCGAGAAATTGCAAGCGTCGAGCAATTGCTCAGAGATGAAAAGTGCCAGCACTGAAAGCTCTTGCTAGCCAGCACCCTTCCTTGGAAGCGCTTTTGTAGGCCTTAGAACACTGGGGCTCTGGGCTTCTCTAGCCACCTCATCTTCTGCTCATCCTCTCGCGCACTCTAAAGAGAGCTCAGATGAGAAATTGCAAACGTCGAGCAATTGCTCAGAGATGAAAAGTGCCAGCACTGAAAGCTGTTGCTAGCCAGCACCCTTCCTTGGAAGCGCTTTCACAGGCGCAGGAACACTGGGGCTTTGCGCTTCTCTAGCCACCAAACGTCACGGTCCTTCTCTTTCCGTCTCCTAGACACGAGCTGAGAAATTGCAAACGTCGAGCAATTGCTCAGAGATGAAAAGTGCCAGCACTGAAAGCTGTTGCTAGCCAGCACCCTTCCTTGGAAGCGCTTTTGTAGGCCTAAGAACACTGGGGCTCTGGGCTTCTCTAGCCACCTCATCTTCTGCTCATCCTCTCGCGCACTCTAAAGAGAGCTCAGGTGAGAAATTGCAAACGTCGAGCAATTGCTCAGAGATGAAAAGTGCCAGCACTGAAAGCTGTTGCTAGCCAGCACCCTTCCTTGGAAGCGCTTTTGTAGGCCTAAGAACACTGGGGCTCTGGGCTTCTCTAGCCACCTCATCTTCTGCTCATCCTCTCGCGTACTCTAAAGAGAGCTCAGGTGAGAAATTGCAAACGTCGAGCAATTGCTCAGAGATGAAAAGTGCCAGCACTGAAAGCTGTTGCTAGCCAGCACCCTTCCTTGGAAGCGCTTTCACAGGCGCAGTAACACTGGGGCTTTGCGCTTCTCTACGCAACAAACGTCACGGTCCTTCTCTTTCCGTCTCCTAGACAAGAGCTGAGAAATTGCAAACGTCGAGCAATTGCTCAGAGATGAAAAGTGCCAGCACTGAAAGCTGTTGCTAGCCAGCACCCTTCCTTGGAAGCGCTTTTGTAGGCCTAAGAACACTGGGGCTCTGCGCTTCTCTAGCCACCTCATCTTCTGCTCATCCTCTCGCGCACTCTAAAGAGAGCTCAGGTGAGAAATTGCAAACGTCGAGCAATTGCTCAGAGATGAAAAGTGCCAGCACTGAAAGCTGTTGCTAGCCAGCACCCTTCCTTGGAAGCGCTTTTGTAGGCCTAAGAACACTGGGGCTCTGGGCTTCTCTAGCCACCTCATCTTCTGCTCATCCTCTCGCACACTCTGAAGAGAGCTCAGGTGAGAAATTGCAAACGTCGAGCAATTGCTCAGAGATGAAAAGTGCCAGCACTGAAAGCTGTTGCTAGCCAGCACCCTTCCTTGGAAGCGCTTTCACAGGCCTAAGAACACTGGGGCTCTGGGCTTCTCTAGCCACCTCATCTTCTGCTCATCCTCTCGCGCACTCTAAAGAGAGCTCAGGTGAGAAATTGCAAACGTCGAGCAATTGCTCAGAGATGAAAAGTGCCAGCACTGAAAGCTGTTGCTAGCCAGCACCCTTCCTTGGAAGCGCTTTCACAGGCGCAGCAACACTGGGGCTTTGCGCTTCTCTAGCCACCAAACGTCACGGTCCTTCTCTTTCCGTCTCGTAGACACGAGCTGAGAAATTGCAAACGTCCAGCAATTGCTCAGAGATGAAAAGTGCCAGCACTGAAAGCTGTTGCTAGCCAGCACCCTTCCTTGGAAGCGCTTTTGTAGGCCTAAGAACACTGGGGCTCTGGGCTTCTCTAGCCACCTCATCTTCTGCTCATCCTCTCGCACACTCTGAAGAGAGCTCAGGTGAGAAATTGCAAACGTCGAGCAATTGCTCAGAGATGAAAAGTGCCAGCACTGAAAGCTGTTGCTAGCCAGCACCCTTCCTTGGAAGCGCTTTTGTAGGCCTAAGAACACTGGGGCTCTGGGCTTCTCTAGCCACCTCATCTTCTGCTCATCCTCTCGCGCACTCTAAAGAGAGCTCAGGTGAGAAATTGCAAACGTCGAGCAATTGCTCAGAGATGAAAAGTGCCAGCACTGAAAGCTGTTGCTAGCCAGCACCCTTCCTTGGAAGCGCTTTTGTAGGCCTAAGAACACTGGGGCTCTGGGCTTCTCTAGCCACCTCATCTTCTGCTCATCCTCTCGCGTACTCTAAAGAGAGCTCAGGTGAGAAATTGCAAACGTCGAGCAATTGCTCAGAGATGAAAAGTGCCAGCACTGAAAGCTGTTGCTAGCCAGCACCCTTCCTTGGAAGCGCTTTTGTAGGCCTAAGAACAGTGGGGCTCTGGGCTTCTCTAGCCACCTAATCTTCTGCTCATCCTCTCGCGCACTCTGAAGAGAGCTCAGGCGAGAAATTGTAAACGTTGAGCAATTGCTCAGAGATGAAAAGTGCCAGCACTGAAAGCTGTTGCTAGCCAGCACCCTTCCTTGGAAGCGCTTTTGTAGGCCTAAGAACAGTGGGGCTCTGGGCTTCTCTAGCCACCTCATCTTCTGCTCATCCTCTCGCGCACTCTAAAGAGAGCTCAGGGGAGAAATTGCAAACGTCGAGCAATTGCTCAGAGATGAAAAGTGCCAACTCTGAAAGCTGTTGCTAGCCAGCACCCTTCCTTGGAAGCACTTTCACAGGCGCAGCAACACTGGGGCTTTGCGCTTCTCTAGCCACCAAACTTCACGGTCCTTCTCTTTCCGTCTCGTAGACACGAGCTGAGAAATTGCAAACGTCGAGCAATTGCTCAGAGATGAAAAGTGCCAGCACTGAAAGCTCTTGCTAGCCAGCACCCTTCCTTGGAAGCGCTTTTGTAGGCCTAAGAACACTGGGGCTCTGGGCTTCTCTAGCCACCTCATCTTCTGCTCATCCTCTCGCACACTCTGAAGAGAGCTCAGGTGAGAAATTGCAAACGTCGAGCAATTGCTCAGAGATGAAAAGTGCCAGCACTGAAAGCTCTTGCTAGCCAGCACCCTTCCTTGGAAGCGCTTTCACAGGCGCTGTAACACTGGGGCTTTGCACTTCTCTAGCCACCAAACGTCACGGTCACTATCTCTCCATCTCGTAGACACGAGCTGAGAAATTGCAAACGTCGAGCAATTGCTCAGAGATGAAAAGTGCCAGCACTGAAAGCTGTTGCTAGCCAGCACCCTTCCTTGGAAGCGCTTTTGTAGGCCTAAGAACACTGGGGCTCTGGGCTTCTCTAGCCACCTCATCTTCTGCTCATCCTCTCGCGCACTCTAAAGAGAGCTCAGGTGAGAAATTGCAAACGTCGAGCAATTGCTCAGAGATGAAAAGTGCCAGCACTGAAAGCTCTTGCTAGCCAGCACCCTTCCTTGGAAGCGCTTTTGTAGGCCTAAGAACAGTGGGGCTCTGGGCTTCTCTAGCCACCTCATCTTCTGCTCATCCTCGCGCGCACTCTAAAGAGAGCTCAGGTGAGAAATTGCAAACGTCGAGCAATTGCTCAGAGATGAAAAGTGCCAGCACTGAAAGCTCTTGCTAGCCAGCACCCTTCCTTGGAAGTGCTTTTGTAGCCCTAAGAACACTGGGGCTCTGGGCTTCTCTAGCCACCTCATCTTCTGCTCATCCTCTCGCGCACTCTAAAGAGAGCTCAGGTGAGAAATTGCAAACGTCGAGCAATTGCTCAGAGATGAAAAGTGCCAGCACTGAAAGCTGTTGCTAGCCAGCACCCTTCCTTGGAAGCGCTTTCACAGGCGCAGTAACACTGGGGCTTTGCGCTTTTATACGCACCAAACGTCACGGTCCTTCTCTTTCCGTCTCGTAGACACGAGCTGAGAAATTGCAAACGTCGAGCAATTGCTCAGAGATGAAAAGTGCCAGCACTGAAAGCTCTTGCTAGCCAGCCCCCTTCCTTGGAAGCGCTTTTGTAGGCCTAAGAACACTGGGGCTCTGGGCTTCTCTAGCCACCTCATCTTCTGCTCATCCTCTCGCGCACTCTAAAGAGAGCTCAGGTGAGAAGTTGCAAACGTTGAGCAATTGCTCAGAGATGAAAAGTGCCAGCACTGAAAGCTCTTGCTAGCCAGCACCCTTCCTTGGAAGCGCTTTTGTAGGCCTAAGAACACTGGGGCTCTGGGCTTCTCTAGCCACCTCATCTTCTGCTCATCCTCTCGCGCACTCTAAAGAGAGCTCAGGTGAGAATTTGCAAACGTTGAGCAATTGCTCAGAGATGAAAAGTGCCAGCACTGAAAGCTGTTGCTAGCCGGCACCCTTCCTTGGAAGCGCTTTCACAGGCGCAGTAACACTGGGGCTTTGCGCTTCTCTAGCCACCAAACGTCACGGTCCTTCTCTTTCCGTCTTGTAGACACGAGCTGAGAAATTGCAAACGTCCAGCAATTGCTCAGAGATGAAAAGTGCCAGCACTGAAAGCTGTTGCTAGCCAGCACCCTTCCTTGGAAGCGCTTTTGTAGGCCTAAGAACAGTGGGGCTCTGGGCTTCTCTAGCCACCTCATCTTCTGCTCATCCTCTCGCGTACTCTGAAGAGAGCTCAGGTGAGAAATTGCAAACGTCGAGCAATTGCTCAGAGATGAAAAGTGCCAGCACTGAAAGCTCTTGCTAGCCAGCACCCTTCCTTGGAAGCGCTTTTGTAGGCCTAAGAACACTGGGGCTCTGGGCTTCTCTAGCCACCTCATCTTCTGCTCATCCTCTCGCGCACTCTAAAGAGAGCTCAGGTGAGAAATTGCAAACGTCGAGCAATTGCTCAGAGATGAAAAGTGCCAGCACTGAAAGCTGTTGCTAGCCAGCACCCTTCCTTGGAAGCGCTTTCACAGGCGCAGCAACACTGGGGCTTTGCGCTTCTCTAGCCACCAAACGTCACGGTCATTCTCTTTCCGTCTCGTAGACACGAGCTGAGAAATTGCAAACGTCGAGCAATTGCTCAGAGATGAAAGGTGCCAACTCTGAAAGCTGTTGCTAGCCAGCACCCTTCCTTGGAAGCGCTTTCACAGGCGCAGCAACACTGGGGCTTTACGCTTCTCTAGCCACCAAACGTCACGGTCCTTCTCTTTCCGTCTCGTAGACACGAGCTGAGAAACTGCAAACGTCAAGCAATTGCTCAGAGATGAAAAGTGCCAGCACTGAAAGCTGTTGCTAGCCAGCACCCTTCCTTGGAAGCGCTTTTGTAGGCCTAAGAACACTGGGGCTCTGGGCTTCTCTAGCCACCTCATCTTCTGCTCATCCTCTCGCGCACTCTGAAGAGAGCTCAGGGGAGAAATTGCAAACGTTGAGCAATTGCTCAGAGATGAAAAGTGCCAGCACTGAAAGCTGTTGCTAGCCAGCACCCTTCCTTGGAAGCGCTTTTGTAGGCCTAAGCACACTGGGGCTCTGGGCTTCTCTAGCCACCTCATCTTCTGCTCATCCTCTCGCGCACTCTAAAGAGAGCTCAGGTGAGAAATTGCAAACGTCGAGCAATTGCTCAGAGATGAAAAGTGCCAACTCTGAAAGCTGTTGCTAGCCAGCACCCTTCCTTGGAAGCGCTTTCACAGGCGCAGCAACACTGGGGCTTTGCGCTCCTCTAGCCACCAAATGTCACGGTCCTTCTCTTTCCGTCTCGTAGACACGAGCTGAGAAATTGCAAACGTCGAGCAATTGCTCAGAGATGAAAAGTGCCAGCACTGAAAGCTGTTGCTAGCCAGCACCCTTCCTTGGAAGCGCTTTTGTAGGCCTAAGAACACTGGGGCTCTGGGCTTCTCTAGCCACCTCATCTTCTGCTCATCCTCTCGCGCACTCTGAAGAGAGCTCAGGGGAGAAATTGCAAACGTTGAGCAATTGCTCAGAGATGAAAAGTGCCAGCACTGAAAGCTGTTGCTAGCCAGCACCCTTCCTTGGAAGCGCTTTTGTAGGCCTAAGAACACTGGGTCTCTGGGCTTCTTTAGCCACCTCATCTTCTGCTCATCCTCTCGCGCACTCTAAAGAGAGCTCAGGTGAGAAATTGCAAACGTCGAGCAATTGCTCAGAGATGAAGAGTGCCAGCGCTGAAAGCTGTTGCTAGCCAGCACCCTTCCTTGGAAGCGCTTTCACAGGCGCAGTAACACTGGGGCTTTGCGCTTTTATACGCACCGAACGTCACGGTCCTTCTCTTTCCGTCTCGTAGACACGAGCTGAGAAACTGCAAACGTCGAGCAATTGCTCAGAGATGAAAAGTGCCAGCACTGAAAGCTGTTGCTAGCCAGCACCCTTCCTTGGAAGCGCTTTTGTAGGCCTAAGAACACTGGGGCTCTGGGCTTCTCTAGCCACCTCATCTTCTGCTCATCCTCTCGCGCACTCTGAAGAGAGCTCAGGGGAGAAATTGCAAACGTCGAGCAATTGCTCAGAGATGAAAAGTGCCAGCACTGAAAGCTGTTGCTAGCCAGCACCCTTCCTTGGAAGCGCTTTTGTAGGCCTAAGAACACTGGGGCTCTGGGCTTCTCTAGCCACCTCATCTTCTGCTCATCCTCTCGCGCACTCTAAAGAGAGCTCAGGTGAGAAATTGCAAACGTCGAGCAATTGCTCAGAGATGAAAAGTGCCAACTCTGAAAGCTGTTGCTAGCCAGCACCCTTCCTTGGAAGCGCTTTCACAGGCGCAGCAACACTGGGGCTTTGCGCTTCTCTAGCCACCAAACGTCACGGTCCTTCTCTTTCCGTCTCGTAGACACGAGCTGAGGAATTGCAAACGTCGAGCAATTGCTCAGAGATGAAAAGTGCCAGCACTGAAAGCTGTTGCTAGCCAGCCCCCTTCCTTGGAAGCGCTTTTGTAGGCCTAAGAACACTGGGGCTCTGGGCTTCTTTAGCCACCTCATCTTCTGCTCATCCTCTCGCGTACTCTGAAGAGAGCTCAGGTGAGAAATTGCAAACATCGAGCAATTGCTCAGAGATGAAAAGTGCCAGCAGTGAAAGCTGTTGCTAGCCAGCACCCTTCCTTGGAAGCGCTTTCACAGGCGCAGTAACACTGGGGCTTTGCGCTTCTCTAGCCACCAAACGTCACGGTCACTATCTCTCCGTCTCGTAGACACGAGCCGAGAAATTGCAAGCGTCGAGCAATTGCTCAGAGATGAAAAGTGCCAGCACTGAAAGCTCTTGCTAGCCAGCACCCTTCCTTGGAAGCGCTTTTGTAGGCCTTAGAACACTGGGGCTCTGGGCTTCTCTAGCCACCTCATCTTCTGCTCATCCTCTCGCGCACTCTGAAGAGAGCTCAGGGGAGAAATTGCAAACGTCGAGCAATTGCTCAGAGATGAAAAGTGCCAGCACTGAAAGCTGTTGCTAGCCAGCACCCTTCCTTGGAAGCGCTTTCACAGGCGCAGTAACACTGGGGCTTTGCGCTTCTCTAGCCACCAAACGTCACGGTCCTTCTCTTTCCGTCTCGTAGACACGAGCTGAGAAATTGCAAACGTCGAGCAATTGCTCAGAGATGAAAAGTGCCAGCACTGAAAGCTGTTGCTAGCCAGCACCCTTCCTTGGAAGCGCTTTTGTAGGCCTAAGAACACTGGGGCTCTGGGCTTCTCTAGCCACCTCATCTTCTGCTCATCCTCTCGCGCACTCTAAAGAGAGCTCAGGTGAGAAATTGCAAACGTCGAGCAATTGCTCAGAGATGAAAAGTGCCAGCACTGAAAGCTGTTGCTAGCCAGCACCCTTCCTTGGAAGCGCTTTTGTAGGCCTAAGAACACTGGGTCTCTGGGCTTCTCTAGCCACCTCATCTTCTGCTCATCCTCTCGCGTACTCTAAAGAGAGCTCAGGTGAGAAATTGCAAACGTCGAGCAATTGCTCAGAGATGAAAAGTGCCAGCACTGAAAGCTGTTGCTAGCCAGCACCCTTCCTTGGAAGCGCTTTCACAGGCGCAGTAACACTGGGGCTTTGCGCTTCTCTACGCAACAAACGTCACGGTCCTTCTCTTTCCGTCTCCTAGACAAGAGCTGAGAAATTGCAAACGTCGAGCAATTGCTCAGAGATGAAAAGTGCCAGCACTGAAAGCTGTTGCTAGCCAGCCCCCTTACTTGGAATCGCTTTTGTAGGCCTAAGAACACTGGGGCTCTGGGCTTCTCTAGCCACCTCATCTTCTGCTCATCCTCTCGCGCACTCTGAAGAGAGCTCAGGCGAGAAATTGTAAACGTTGAGCAATTGCTCAGAGATGAAAAGTGCCAGCACTGAAAGCTGTTGCTAGCCAGCACCCTTCCTTGGAAGCGCTTTTGTAGGCCTAAGAACAGTGGGGCTCTGGGCTTCTCTAGCCACCTAATCTTCTGCTCATCCTCTCGCGCACTCTAAAGAGAGCTCAGGTGAGAAATTGCAAACGTCGAGCAATTGCTCAGAGATGAAAAGTGCCAACTCTGAAAGCTGTTGCTAGCCAGCACCCTTCCTTGGAAGCGCTTTCACAGGCGCAGCAACACTGGGGCTTTGCGCTTCTCTAGCCACCAAACTTCACGGTCCTTCTCTTTCCGTCTCGTAGACACGAGCTGAGAAATTGCAAACGTCGAGCAATTGCTCAGAGATGAAAAGTGCCAGCACTGAAAGCTGTTGCTAGCCAGCACCCTTCCTTGGAAGCGCTTTTGTAGGCCTAAGAACACTGGGGCTCTGGGCTTCTTTAGCCACCTCATCTTCTGCTCATCCTCTCGCGCACTCTAAAGAGAGCTCAGGTGAGAAATTGCAAACGTCGAGCAATTGCTCAGAGATGAAGAGTGCCAGCGCTGAAAGCTGTTGCTAGCCAGCACCCTTCCTTGGAAGCGCTTTCACAGGCGCAGTAACACTGGGGCTTTGCGCTTTTATACGCACCGAACGTCACGGTCCTTCTCTTTCCGTCTCCTAGACACGAGCTGAGAAACTGCAAACGTCGAGCAATTGCTCAGAGATGAAAAGTGCCAGCACTGAAAGCTGTTGCTAGCCAGCACCCTTCCTTGGAAGCGCTTTTGTAGGCCTAAGAACACTGGGGCTCTGGGCTTCTCTAGCCACCTCATCTTCTGCTCATCCTCTCGCGCACTCTGAAGAGAGCTCAGGGGAGAAATTGCAAACGTCGAGCAATTGCTCAGAGATGAAAAGTGCCAGCACTGAAAGCTGTTGCTAGCCAGCACCCTTCCTTGGAAGCGCTTTTGTAGGCCTAAGAACACTGGGGCTCTGCGCTTCTCTAGCCACCTCATCTTCTGCTCATCCTCTCGCGCACTCTAAAGAGAGCTCAGGTGAGAAATTGCAAACGTCGAGCAATTGCTCAGAGATGAAAAGTGCCAACTCTGAAAGCTGTTGCTAGCCAGCACCCTTCCTTGGAAGCGCTTTCACAGGCGCAGCAACACTGGGGCTTTGCGCTTCTCTAGCCACCAAACGTCACGGTCCTTCTCTTTCCGTCTCGTAGACACGAGCTGAGGAATTGCAAACGTCGAGCAATTGCTCAGAGATGAAAAGTGCCAGCACTGAAAGCTGTTGCTAGCCAGCCCCCTTCCTTGGAAGCGCTTTTGTAGGCCTAAGAACACTGGGGCTCTGGGCTTCTTTAGCCACCTCATCTTCTGCTCATCCTCTCGCGTACTCTGAAGAGAGCTCAGGGGAGAAATTGCAAACATCGAGCAATTGCTCAGAGATGAAAAGTGCCAGCACTGAAAGCTGTTGCTAGCCAGCACCCTTCCTTGGAAGCGCTTTCACAGGCGCAGTAACACTGGGGCTTTGCGCTTCTCTAGCCACCAAACGTGACGGTCACTATCTCTCCGTCTCGTAGACACGAGCCGAGAAATTGCAAGCGTCGAGCAATTGCTCAGAGATGAAAAGTGCCAGCACTGAAAGCTCTTGCTAGCCAGCACCCTTCCTTGGAAGCGCTTTTGTAGGCCTTAGAACACTGGGGCTCTGGGCTTCTCTAGCCACCTCATCTTCTGCTCATCCTCTCGCGCACTCTGAAGAGAGCTCAGGGGAGAAATTGCAAATGTCGAGCAATTGCTCAGAGATGAAAAGTGCCAGCACTGAAAGCTGTTGCTAGCCAGCACCCTTCCTTGGAAGCGCTTTCACAGGCGCAGGAACACTGGGGCTTTGCGCTTCTCTAGCCACCAAACGTCACGGTCCTTCTCTTTCCGTCTCGTAGACACGAGCTGAGAAATTGCAAACGTCGAGCAATTGCTCAGAGATGAAAAGTGCCAGCACTGAAAGCTGTTGCTAGCCAGCACCCTTCCTTGGAAGCGCTTTTGTAGGCCTAAGAACACTGGGGCTCTGGGCTTCTCTAGCCACCTCATCTTCTGCTCATCCTCTCGCGCACTCTAAAGAGAGCTCAGGTGAGAAATTGCAAACGTCGAGCAATTGCTCAGAGATGAAAAGTGCCAGCACTGAAAGCTGTTGCTAGCCAGCACCCTTCCTTGGAAGCGCTTTTGTAGGCCTAAGAACACTGGGTCTCTGGGTTTCTCTAGCCACCTCATCTTCTGCTCATCCTCTCGCGTACTCTAAAGAGAGCTCAGGTGAGAAATTGCAAACGTCGAGCAATTGCTCAGAGATGAAAAGTGCCAGCACTGAAAGCTGTTGCTAGCCAGCACCCTTCCTTGGAAGCGCTTTCACAGGCGCAGTAACACTGGGGCTTTGCGCTTCTCTACGCAACAAACGTCACGGTCCTTCTCTTTCCGTCTCCTAGACAAGAGCTGAGAAATTGCAAACGTCGAGCAATTGCTCAGAGATGAAAAGTGCCAGCACTGAAAGCTGTTGCTAGCCAGCCCCCTTACTTGGAATCGCTTTTGTAGGCCTAAGAACACTGGGGCTCTGGGCTTCTCTAGCCACCTCATCTTCTGCTCATCCTCTCGCGCACTCTGAAGAGAGCTCAGGCGAGAAATTGTAAACGTTGAGCAATTGCTCAGAGATGAAAAGTGCCAGCACTGAAAGCTGTTGCTAGCCAGCACCCTTCCTTGGAAGCGCTTTTGTAGGCCTAAGAACAGTGGGGCTCTGGGCTTCTCTAGCCACCTAATCTTCTGCTCATCCTCTCGCGCACTCTAAAGAGAGCTCAGGGGAGAAATTGCAAACGTCGAGCAATTGCTCAGAGATGAAAAGTGCCAACTCTGAAAGCTGTTGCTAGCCAGCACCCTTCCTTGGAAGCGCTTTCACAGGCGCAGCAACACTGGGGCTTTGCGCTTCTCTAGCCACCAAACTTCACGGTCCTTCTCTTTCCGTCTCGTAGACACGAGCTGAGAAATTGCAAACGTCGAGCAATTGCTCAGAGATGAAAAGTGCCAGCACTGAAAGCTCTTGCTAGCCAGCCCCCTTCCTTGGAAGCGCTTTTGTAGGCCTAAGAACACTGGGGCTCTGGGCTTCTCTAGCCACCTCATCTTCTGCTCATCCTCTCGCACACTCTGAAGAGAGCTCAGGTGAGAAATTGCAAACGTCGAGCAATTGCTCAGAGATGAAAAGTGCCAGCACTGAAAGCTCTTGCTAGCCAGCACCCTTCCTTGGAAGCGCTTTCACAGGCGCAGCAACACTGGGGCTTTGCGCTTCTCTACCCACCAAACGTCACGGTCCTTCTCTTTCCGTCTCGTAGACACGAGCTGAGAAATTGCAAACGTCGAGCAATTGCTCAGAGATGAAAAGTGCCAGCACTGAAAGCTCTTGCTAGCCAGCACCCTTCCTTGGAAGCGCTTTTGTAGGCCTAAGAACAGTGGGGCTCTGGGCTTCTCTAGCCACCTCATCTTCTGCTCATCCTCTCGCGCACTCTAAAGAGAGCTCAGGTGAGAAATTGCAAACGTCGAGCAATTGCTCAGAGATGAAAAGTGCCAGCACTGAAAGCTCTTGCTAGCCAGCACCCTTCCTTGGAAGCGCTTTTGTAGCCCTTAGAACACTGGGGCTCTGGGCTTCTCTAGCCACCTCATCTTCTGCTCATCCTCTCGCGCACTCTAAAGAGAGCTCAGGTGAGAAATTGCAAACGTCGAGCAATTGCTCAGAGATGAAAAGTGCCAGCACTGAAAGCTCTTGCTAGCCAGCACCCTTCCTTGGAAGCGCTTTTGTAGGCCTAAGAACACTGGGGCTCTGGGCTTCTCTAGCCACCTCATCTTCTGCTCATCCTCTCGCGCACTCTAAAGAGAGCTCAGGTGAGAAATTGCAAACGTCGAGCAATTGCTCAGAGATGAAAAGTGCCAGCACTGAAAGCTGTTGCTAGCCAGCACCCTTCCTTGGAAGCGCTTGCACAGGCGCAGCAACACTGGGGCTTTGCGCTTCTCTAGCCACCAAACGTCACGGTCCTTCTCTTTCCGTCGGTAGACACGAGCTGAGAAATTGCAAACGTCCAGCAATTGCTCAGAGATGAAAAGTGCCAGCACTGAAAGCTGTTGCTAGCCAGCACCCTTCCTTGGAAGCGCTTTCACAGGCGCAGCAACACTGGGGCTTTGCGCTTCTCTAGCCACCAAACGTCACGGTCCTTCTCTTTCCGTCTCGTAGACACGAGCTGAGAAATTGCAAACGTCGAGCAATTGCTCAGAGATGAAAAGTGCCAGCACTGAAAGCTGTTGCTAGCCAGCACCCTTCCTTGGAAGCGCTTTTGTAGGCCTAAGAACACTGGGGCTCTGGGCTTCTCTAGCCACCTAATCTTCTGCTCATCCTCTCGCGCACTCTAAAGAGAGCTCAGGTGAGAAATTGCAAACGTCGAGCAATTGCTCAGAGATGAAAAGTGCCAGCACTGAAAGCTGTTGCTAGCCAGCACCCTTCCTTGGTAGCGCTTTCACAGGCACAGCAACACTGGGGCTTTGCGCTTCTCTAGCCACCAAACGTCACGGTCCTTCTCTTTCCGTCTCGTAGACACGAGCTGAGAAATTGCAAACGTCGAGCAATTGCTCAGAGATGAAAAGTGCCAGAACTGAAAGCTGTTGCTAGCCAGCACCCTTCCTTGGAAGCGCTTTCACAGGCGCAGCAACACTGGGGCTTTGCGCTTCTATACGCACCAGACGTCACGGTCCTTCAGTTTCCGTCTCGTAGACACGAGCTGAGAAATTGCAAATGTCGAGCAATTGCTCAGAGATGAAAAGTGCCAGCACTGAAAGCTGTTGCTAGCCAGCACCCTTCCTTGGAAGCGCTTTCACAGGCGCAGCAACACTGGGGCTTTGCGCTTCTCTACGCACCAAACGTCACGGTCCTTCTCTTTCCGTCTCGTAGACACGAGCTGAGAAATTGCAAACGTCGAGCAATTGCTCAGAGATGAAAAGTGCCAGCACTGAAAGCTCTTGCTAGCCAGCACCCTTCCTTGGAAGCGCTTTTGTAGGCCTAAGAAGACTGGGGCTCTGGGCTTCTCTAGCCACCTCATCTTCTGCTCATCCTCTCGCGCACTCTAAAGAGAGCTCAGGTGAGAAATTGCAAACGTCGAGCAATTGCTCAGAGATGAAAAGTGCCAGCACTGAAAGCTCTTGCTAGCCAGCACCCTTCCTTGGTAGCGCTTTCACAGGCACAGCAACACTGGGGCTTTGCGCTTCTCTAGCCACCAAACGTCACGGTCCTTCTCTTTCCGTCTCGTAGACACGAGCTGAGAAATTGCAAACGTCGAGCAATTGCTCAGAGATGAAAAGTGCCAGCACTGAAAGCTGTTGCTAGCCAGCACCCTTCCTTGGAAGCGCTTTCACAGGCGCAGCAACACTGGGGCTTTGCGCTTCTATACGCACCAGACGTCACGGTCCTTCAGTTTCCGTCTCGTAGACACGAGCTGAGAAATTGCAAACGTCGAGCAATTGCTCAGAGATGAAAAGTGCCAGCACTGAAAGCTGTTGCTAGCCAGCACCCTTCCTTGGAAGCGCTTTCACAGGCGCAGCAACACTGGGGCTTTGCGCTTCTCTACGCACCAAACGTCACGGTCCTTCTCTTTCCGTCTCGTAGACACGAGCTGAGAAATTGCAAACGTCGAGCAATTGCTCCGAGATGAAAAGTGCCAGCACTGAAAGCTCTTGCTAGCCAGCACCCTTCCTTGGAAGCGCTTTTGTAGGCCTAAGAAGACTGGGGCTCTGGGCTTCTCTAGCCACCTCATCTTCTGCTCATCCTCTCGCGCACTCTAAAGAGAGCTCAGGTGAGAAATTGCAAACGTCGAGCAATTGCTCAGAGATGAAAAGTGCCAGCACTGAAAGCTCTTGCTAGCCAGCACCCTTCCTTGGAAGCGCTTTCACAGGCGCAGCAACACTGGGGCTTTGCGCTTCTCTACCCACCAAACGTCACGGTCCTTCTCTTTCCGTCTCGTAGACACGAGCTGAGAAATTGCAAACGTCGAGCAATTGCTCAGAGATGAAAAGTGCCAGCACTGAAAGCTGTTGCTAGCCAGCACCCTTCCTTGGAAGCGCTTTCACAGGCGCAGCAACACTGGGGCTTTGCGCTTCTCTAGCCACCAAACGTCACGGTCCTTCTCTTTCCGTCTCGTAGACACGAGCTGAGAAATTGCAAACGTCGAGCAATTGCTCAGAGATGAAAAGTGCCAGCACTGAAAGCTGTTGCTAGCCAGCACCCTTCCTTGGAAGCGCTTTCACAGGCGCAGCAACACTGGGGCTTTGCGCTTCTATACGCACCAGACGTCACGGTCCTTCAGTTTCCGTCTCGTAGACACGAGCTGAGAAATTGCAAACGTCGAGCAATTGCTCAGAGATGAAAAGTGCCAGCACTGAAAGCTGTTGCTAGCCAGCACCCTTCCTTGGAAGCGCTTTCACAGGCGCAGCAACACTGGGGCTTTGCGCTTCTCTACGCACCAAACGTCACGGTCCTTCTCTTTCCGTCTCGTAGACACGAGCTGAGAAATTGCAAACGTCGAGCAATTGCTCAGAGATGAAAAGTGCCAGCACTGAAAGCTCTTGCTAGCCAGCACCCTTCCTTGGAAGCGCTTTTGTAGGCCTAAGAAGACTGGGGCTCTGGGCTTCTCTAGCCACCTCATCTTCTGCTCATCCTCTCGCGCACTCTAAAGAGAGCTCAGGTGAGAAATTGCAAACGTCGAGCAATTGCTCAGAGATGAAAAGTGCCAGCACTGAAAGCTCTTGCTAGCCAGCACCCTTCCTTGGTAGCGCTTTCACAGGCACAGCAACACTGGGGCTTTGCGCTTCTCTAGCCACCAAACGTCACGGTCCTTCTCTTTCCGTCTCGTAGACACGAGCTGAGAAATTGCAAACGTCGAGCAATTGCTCAGAGATGAAAAGTGCCAGCACTGAAAGCTGTTGCTAGCCAGCACCCTTCCTTGGAAGCGCTTTCACAGGCGCAGCAACACTGGGGCTTTGCGCTTCTATACGCACCAGACGTCACGGTCCTTCAGTTTCCGTCTCGTAGACACGAGCTGAGAAATTGCAAACGTCGAGCAATTGCTCAGAGATGAAAAGTGCCAGCACTGAAAGCTGTTGCTAGCCAGCACCCTTCCTTGGAAGCGCTTTCACAGGCGCAGCAACACTGGGGCTTTGCGCTTCTATACGCACCAAACGTCACGGTCCTTCTCTTTCCGTCTCGTAGACACGAGCTGAGAAATTGCAAACGTCGAGCAATTGCTCAGAGATGAAAAGTGCCAGCACTGAAAGCTCTTGCTAGCCAGCACCCTTCCTTGGAAGCGCTTTTGTAGGCCTAAGAACACTGGGGCTCTGGGCTTCTCTAGCCACCTCATCTTCTGCTCATCCTCTCGCGCACTCTAAAGAGAGCTCAGGTGAGAAATTGCAAACGTCGAGCAATTGCTCAGAGATGAAAAGTGCCAGCACTGAAAGCTCTTGCTAGCCAGCACCCTTCCTTGGAAGCGCTTTCACAGGCGCAGCAACACTGGGGCTTTGCGCTTCTCTACCCACCAAACGTCACGGTCCTTCTCTTTCCGTCTCGTAGACACGAGCTGAGAAATTGCAAACGTCGAGCAATTGCTCAGAGATGAAAAGTGCCAGCACTGAAAGCTGTTGCTAGCCAGCACCCTTCCTTGGAAGCGCTTTCACAGGCGCAGCAACACTGGGGCTTTGCGCTTCTCTAGCCACCAAACGTCACGGTCCTTCTCTTTCCGTCTCGTAGACACGAGCTGAGAAATTGCAAACGTCGAGCAATTGCTCAGAGCTGAAAAGTGCCAGCACTGAAAGCTGTTGCTAGCCAGCACCCTTCCTTGGAAGCGCTTTCACAGGCGCAGCAACACTGGGGCTTTGCGCTTCTCTACCCACCAAAAGTCACGGTCATTCTCTTTCCGTCTCGTAGACACGAGCTGAGAAATTGCAAACGTCGAGCAATTGCTCAGAGCTGAAAAGTGCCAGCACTGAAAGCTCTTGCTAGCCAGCACCCTTCCTTGGAAGCGCTTTCACAGGCGCAGCAACACTGGGGCTTTGCGCTTCTCTAGCCACCAAACGTCACGGTCCTTCTCTTTCCGTCTCGTAGACACGAGCTGAGAAATTGCAAACGTCGAGCAATTGCTCCGAGATGAAAAGTGCCAGCACTGAAAGCTGTTGCTAGCCAGCACCCTTCCTTGGAAGCGCTTTCACAGGCGCAGCAACACTGGGGCTTTGCGCTTCTCTACGCACCAAACGTCACGGTCCTTCTCTTTCCGTCTCGTAGACACGAGCTGAGAAATTGCAAACGTCCAGCAATTGCTCCGAGATGAAAAGTGCCAGCACTGAAAGCTGTTGCTAGCCAGCACCCTTCCTTGGAAGCGCTTTTGTAGGCCTAAGAAGACTGGGGCTCTGGGCTTCTCTAGCCACCTCATCTTCTGCTCATCCTCTCGCGCACTCTAAAGAGAGCTCAGGTGAGAAATTGCAAACGTCGAGCAATTGCTCCGAGATGAAAAGTGCCAGCACTGAAAGCTCTTGCTAGCCAGCACCCTTCCTTGGAAGCGCTTTCACAGGCGCAGCAACACTGGGGCTTTGCGCTTCTCTACCCACCAAACGTCACGGTCCTTCTCTTTCCGTCTCGTAGACACGAGCTGAGAAATTGCAAACGTCGAGCAATTGCTCAGAGCTGAAAAGTGCCAGCACTGAAAGCTGTTGCTAGCCAGCACCCTTCCTTGGAAGCGCTTTCACAGGCGCAGCAACACTGGGGCTTTGCGCTTCTCTAGCCACCAAACGTCACGGTCCTTCTCTTTCCGTCTCGTAGACACGAGCTGAGAAATTGCAAACGTCGAGCAATTGCTCAGAGCTGAAAAGTGCCAGCACTGAAAGCTGTTGCTAGCCAGCACCCTTCCTTGGAAGCGCTTTCACAGGCGCAGCAACACTGGGGCTTTGCGCTTCTCTACCCACCAAAAGTCACGGTCATTCTCTTTCCGTCTCGTAGACACGAGCTGAGAAATTGCAAACGTCGAGCAATTGCTCAGAGCTGAAAAGTGCCAGCACTGAAAGCTCTTGCTAGCCAGCACCCTTCCTTGGAAGCGCTTTCACAGGCGCAGCAACACTGGGGCTTTGCGCTTCTCTAGCCACCAAACGTCACGGTCCTTCTCTTTCCGTCTCGTAGACACGAGCTGAGAAATTGCAAACGTCGAGCAATTGCTCCGAGATGAAAAGTGCCAGCACTGAAAGCTGTTGCTAGCCAGCACCCTTCCTTGGAAGCGCTTTTGTAGGCCTAAGAACACTGGGGCTCTGGGCTTCTCTAGCCACCTCATCTTCTGCTCATCCTCTCGCGCACTCTAAAGAGAGCTCAGGTGAGAAATTGCAAACGTCGAGCAATTGCTCAGAGATGAAAAGTGCCAGCACTGAAAGCTCTTGCTAGCCAGCACCCTTCCTTGGAAGCGCTTTCACAGGCGCAGCAACACTGGGGCTTTGCGCTTCTCTACCCACCAAACGTCACGGTCCTTCTCTTTCCGTCTCGTAGACACGAGCTGAGAAATTGCAAACGTCGAGCAATTGCTCCGAGATGAAAAGTGCCAGCACTGAAAGCTGTTGCTAGCCAGCACCCTTCCTTGGAAGCGCTTTTGTAGGCCTAAGAACACTGGGGCTCTGGGCTTCTCTAGCCACCTCATCTTCTGCTCATCCTCTCGCGCACTCTAAAGAGAGCTCAGGTGAGAAATTGCAAACGTCGAGCAATTGCTCAGAGATGAAAAGTGCCAGCACTGAAAGCTCTTGCTAGCCAGCACCCTTCCTTGGAAGCGCTTTTGTAGCCCTTAGAACACTGGGGCTCTGGGCTTCTCTAGCCACCTCATCTTCTGCTCATCCTCTCGCGCACTCTAAAGAGAGCTCAGGTGAGAAATTGCAAACGTCGAGCAATTGCTCAGAGATGAAAAGTGCCAGCACTGAAAGCTCTTGCTAGCCAGCACCCTTCCTTGGAAGCGCTTTTGTAGGCCTAAGAACACTGGGGCTCTGGGCTTCTCTAGCCACCTCATCTTCTGCTCATCCTCTCGCGCACTCTAAAGAGAGCTCAGGTGAGAAATTGCAAACGTCGAGCAATTGCTCAGAGATGAAAAGTGCCAGCACTGAAAGCTGTTGCTAGCCAGCACCCTTCCTTGGAAGCGCTTGCACAGGCGCAGCAACACTGGGGCTTTGCGCTTCTCTAGCCACCAAACGTCACGGTCCTTCTCTTTCCGTCGGTAGACACGAGCTGAGAAATTGCAAACGTCGAGCAATTGCTCAGAGATGAAAAGTGCCAGCACTGAAAGCTGTTGCTAGCCAGCACCCTTCCTTGGAAGCGCTTTCACAGGCGCAGCAACACTGGGGCTTTGCGCTTCTCTACCCACCAAACGTCACGGTCCTTCTCTTTCCGTCTCGTAGACACGAGCTGAGAAATTGCAAACGTCGAGCAATTGCTCAGAGATGAAAAGTGCCAGCACTGAAAGCTGTTGCTAGCCAGCACCCTTCCTTGGAAGCGCTTTTGTAGGCCTAAGAACACTGGGGCTCTGGGCTTCTCTAGCCACCTAATCTTCTGCTCATCCTCTCGCGCACTCTAAAGAGAGCTCAGGTGAGAAATTGCAAACGTCGAGCAATTGCTCAGAGATGAAAAGTGCCAGCACTGAAAGCTGTTGCTAGCCAGCACCCTTCCTTGGTAGCGCTTTCACAGGCACAGCAACACTGGGGCTTTGCGCTTCTCTAGCCACCAAACGTCACGGTCCTTCTCTTTCCGTCTCGTAGACACGAGCTGAGAAATTGCAAACGTCGAGCAATTGCTCAGAGATGAAAAGTGCCAGCACTGAAAGCTGTTGCTAGCCAGCACCCTTCCTTGGAAGCGCTTTCACAGGCGCAGCAACACTGGGGCTTTGCGCTTCTATACGCACCAGACGTCACGGTCCTTCAGTTTCCGTCTCGTAGACACGAGCTGAGAAATTGCAAACGTCGAGCAATTGCTCAGAGATGAAAAGTGCCAGCACTGAAAGCTGTTGCTAGCCAGCACCCTTCCTTGGAAGCGCTTTCACAGGCGCAGCAACACTGGGGCTTTGCGCTTCTCTACGCACCAAACGTCACGGTCCTTCTCTTTCCGTCTCGTAGACACGAGCTGAGAAATTGCAAACGTCGAGCAATTGCTCAGAGATGAAAAGTGCCAGCACTGAAAGCTCTTGCTAGCCAGCACCCTTCCTTGGAAGCGCTTTTGTAGGCCTAAGAAGACTGGGGCTCTGGGCTTCTCTAGCCACCTCATCTTCTGCTCATCCTCTCGCGCACTCTAAAGAGAGCTCAGGTGAGAAATTGCAAACGTCGAGCAATTGCTCAGAGATGAAAAGTGCCAGCACTGAAAGCTCTTGCTAGCCAGCACCCTTCCTTGGAAGCGCTTTCACAGGCGCAGCAACACTGGGGCTTTGCGCTTCTCTAGCCACCAAACGTCACGGTCCTTCAGTTTCCGTCTCGTAGACACGAGCTGAGAAATTGCAAACGTCGAGCAATTGCTCAGAGATGAAAAGTGCCAGCACTGAAAGCTCTTGCTAGCCAGCACCCTTCCTTGGAAGCGCTTTCACAGGCGCAGCAACACTGGGGCTTTGCGCTTCTCTACGCACCAAACGTCACGGTCCTTCTCTTTCCGTCTCGTAGACACGAGCTGAGAAATTGCAAACGTCGAGCAATTGCTCAGAGATGAAAAGTGCCAGCACTGAAAGCTCTTGCTAGCCAGCACCCTTCCTTGGAAGCGCTTTTGTAGGCCTAAGAAGACTGGGGTTCTGGGCTTCTCTAGCCACCTCATCTTCTGCTCATCCTCTCGCGCACTCTAAAGAGAGCTCAGGTGAGAAATTGCAAACGTCGAGCAATTGCTCAGAGATGAAAAGTGCCAGCACTGAAAGCTCTTGCTAGCCAGCACCCTTCCTTGGAAGCGCTTTCACAGGCGCAGCAACACTGGGGCTTTGCGCTTCTCTACCCACCAAACGTCACGGTCCTTCTCTTTCCGTCTCGTAGACACGAGCTGAGAAATTGCAAACGTCGAGCAATTGCTCAGAGATGAAAAGTGCCAGCACTGAAAGCTGTTGCTAGCCAGCACCCTTCCTTGGAAGCGCTTTCACAGGCGCAGCAACACTGGGGCTTTGCGCTTCTCTAGCCACCAAACGTCACGGTCCTTCTCTTTCCGTCTCGTAGACACGAGCTGAGAAATTGCAAACGTCGAGCAATTGCTCAGAGCTGAAAAGTGCCAGCACTGAAAGCTGTTGCTAGCCAGCACCCTTCCTTGGAAGCGCTTTCACAGGCGCAGCAACACTGGGGCTTTGCGCTTCTCTACCCACCAAAAGTCACGGTCATTCTCTTTCCGTCTCGTAGACACGAGCTGAGAAATTGCAAACGTCGAGCAATTGCTCAGAGCTGAAAAGTGCCAGCACTGAAAGCTCTTGCTAGCCAGCACCCTTCCTTGGAAGCGCTTTCACAGGCGCAGCAACACTGGGGCTTTGCGCTTCTCTAGCCACCAAACGTCACGGTCCTTCTCTTTCCGTCTCGTAGACACGAGCTGAGAAATTGCAAACGTCGAGCAATTGCTCCGAGATGAAAAGTGCCAGCACTGAAAGCTGTTGCTAGCCAGCACCCTTCCTTGGAAGCGCTTTCACAGGCGCAGCAACACTGGGGCTTTGCGCTTCTCTACGCACCAAACGTCACGGTCCTTCTCTTTCCGTCTCGTAGACACGAGCTGAGAAATTGCAAACGTCCAGCAATTGCTCCGAGATGAAAAGTGCCAGCACTGAAAGCTGTTGCTAGCCAGCACCCTTCCTTGGAAGCGCTTTTATAGGCCTAAGAACACTGGGGCTCTGGGCTTCTCTAGCCACCTCATCTTCTGCTCATCCTCTCGCGCACTCTAAAGAGAGCTCAGGTGAGAAATTGCAAACGTCGAGCAATTGCTCCGAGATGAAAAGTGCCAGCACTGAAAGCTCTTGCTAGCCAGCACCCTTCCTTGGAAGCGCTTTTGTAGCCCTTAGAACACTGGGGCTCTGGGCTTCTCTAGCCACCTCATCTTCTGCTCATCCTCTCGCGCACTCTAAAGAGAGCTCAGGTGAGAAATTGCAAACGTCCAGCAATTGCTCCGAGATGAAAAGTGCCAGCACTGAAAGCTGTTGCTAGACAGCACCCTTCCTTGGAAGCGCTTTTGTAGCCCTTAGAACACTGGGGCTCTGGGCTTCTCTAGCCACCTCATCTTCTGCTCATCCTCTCGCGCACTCTAAAGAGAGCTCAGGTGAGAAATTGCAAACGTCGAGCAATTGCTCAGAGATGAAAAGTGCCAGCACTGAAAGCTCTTGCTAGCCAGCACCCTTCCTTGGAAGCGCTTTCACAGGCGCAGTAACACTGGGGCTTTGCGCTTCTCTAGCCACCAAACGTCACGGTCCTTCTCTTTCCGTCGGTAGACACGAGCTGAGAAATTGCAAACGTCGAGCAATTGCTCAGAGATGAAAAGTGCCAGCACTGAAAGCTCTTGCTAGCCAGCACCCTTCCTTGGAAGCGCTTTCACAGGCGCAGCAACACTGGGGCTCTGGGCTTCTCTAGCCACCTAATCTTCTGCTCATCCTCTCGCGCACTCTAAAGAGAGCTCAGGTGAGAAATTGCAAACGTCGAGCAATTGCTCAGAGATGAAAAGTGCCAGCACTGAAAGCTCTTGCTAGCCAGCACCCTTCTTTGGAAGCGCTATCACAGGCGCAGCAACACTGGGGCTTTGCGCTTCTATACGCACCAAACGTCACGGTCCTTCTCTTTCCGTCTCGTAGACACGAGCTGAGAAATTGCAAACGTCGAGCAATTGCTCCGAGATGAAAAGTGCCAGCACTGAAAGCTGTTGCTAGCCAGCACCCTTCCTTGGAAGCGCTTTTGTAGGCCTAAGAACACTGGGGCTCTGGGCTTCTCTAGCCACCTCATCTTCTGCTCATCCTCTCGCGCACTCTAAAGAGAGCTCAGGTGAGAAATTGCAAACGTCGAGCAATTGCTCAGAGATGAAAAGTGCCAGCACTGAAAGCTGTTGCTAGCCAGCACCCTTCCTTGGAAGCGCTTTTATAGGCCTAAGAACACTGGGGCTCTGGGCTTCTCTAGCCACCTCATCTGCTCATCCTCTCGCGCACTCTAAAGAGAGCTCAGGTGAGAAATTGCAAACGTCGAGCAATTGCTCAGAGATGAAAAGTGCCAGCACTGAAAGCTGTTGCTAGCCAGCACCCTTCCTTGGAAGCGCTTTCACAGGCGCAGCAACACTGGGGCTTTGCGCTTCTCTAGCCACCAAACGTCACGGTCCTTCTCTTTCCGTCGGTAGACACGAGCTGAGAAATTGCAAACGTCCAGCAATTGCTCAGAGATGAAAAGTGCCAGCACTGAAAGCTGTTGCTAGCCAGCACCCTTCCTTGGAAGCGCTTTCACAGGCGCAGCAACACTGGGGCTTTGCGCTTCTCTACCCACCAAACGTCACGGTCCTTCTCTTTCCGTCTCGTAGACACGAGCTGAGAAATTGCAAACGTCGAGCAATTGCTCAGAGATGAAAAGTGCCAGCACTGAAAGCTGTTGCTAGCCAGCACCCTTCCTTGGAAGCGCTTTTGTAGGCCTAAGAACACTGGGGCTCTGGGCTTCTCTAGCCACCTAATCTTCTGCTCATCCTCTCGCGCACTCTAAAGAGAGCTCAGGTGAGAAATTGCAAACGTCGAGCAATTGCTCAGAGATGAAAAGTGCCAGCACTGAAAGCTGTTGCTAGCCAGCACCCTTCCTTGGAAGCGCTTTCACAGGCACAGCAACACTGGGGCTTTGCGCTTCTCTACCCACCAAACGTCACGGTCCTTCTCTTTCCGTCTCGTAGACACGAGCTGAGAAATTGCAAACGTCGAGCAATTGCTCAGAGATGAAAAGTGCCAGCACTGAAAGCTGTTGCTAGCCAGCACCCTTCCTTGGAAGCGCTTTCACAGGCGCAGCAACACTGGGGCTTTGCGCTTCTATACGCACCAGACGTCACGGTCCTTCAGTTTCCGTCTCGTAGACACGAGCTGAGAAATTGCAAACGTCGAGCAATTGCTCAGAGATGAAAAGTGCCAGCACTGAAAGCTGTTGCTAGCCAGCACCCTTCCTTGGAAGCGCTTTCACAGGCGCAGCAACACTGGGGCTTTGCGCTTCTCTAGCCACCAAACGTCACGGTCCTTCTCTTTCCGTCTCGTAGACACGAGCTGAGAAATTGCAAACGTCCAGCAATTGCTCAGAGATGAAAAGTGCCAGCACTGAAAGCTCTTGCTAGCCAGCACCCTTCCTTGGAAGCGCTTTTGTAGGCCTAAGAACACTGGGGCTCTGGGCTTCTCTAGCCACCTCATCTTCTGCTCATCCTCTCGCGCACTCTAAAGAGAGCTCAGGTGAGAAATTGCAAACGTCGAGCAATTGCTCAGAGATGAAAAGTGCCAGCACTGAAAGCTCTTGCTAGCCAGCACCCTTCCTTGGAAGCGCTTTCACAGGCGCAGCAACACTGGGGCTTTGCGCTTCTCTAGCCACCAAACGTCACGGTCCTTCTCTTTCCGTCTCGTAGACACGAGCTGAGAAATTGCAAACGTCGAGCAATTGCTCAGAGATGAAAAGTGCCAGCACTGAAAGCTGTTGCTAGCCAGCACCCTTCCTTGGAAGCGCTTTCACAGGCGCAGCAACACTGGGGCTTTGCGCTTCTCTAGCCACCAAACGTCACGGTCCTTCTCTTTCCGTCTCGTAGACACGAGCTGAGAAATTGCAAACGTCGAGCAATTGCTCAGAGCTGAAAAGTGCCAGCACTGAAAGCTGTTGCTAGCCAGCACCCTTCCTTGGAAGCGCTTTCACAGGCGCAGCAACACTGGGGCTTTGCGCTTCTCTACCCACCAAAAGTCACGGTCCTTCTCTTTCCGTCTCGTAGACACGAGCTGAGAAATTGCAAACGTCAAGCAATTGCTCAGAGATGAAAAGTGCCAGCACTGAAAGCTCTTGCTAGCCAGCACCCTTCCTTGGAAGCGCTTTCACAGGCGCAGCAACACTGGGGCTTTGCGCTTCTCTAGCCACCAAACGTCACGGTCCTTCTCTTTCCGTCTCGTAGACACGAGCTGAGAAATTGCAAACGTCGAGCAATTGCTCAGAGATGAAAAGTGCCAGCACTGAAAGCTGTTGCTAGCCAGCACCCTTCCTTGGAAGCGCTTTTGTAGGCCTAAGAACACTGGGGCTCTGGGCTTCTCTAGCCACCTCATCTTCTGCTCATCCTCTCGCGCACTCTAAAGAGAGCTCAGGTGAGAAATTGCAAACGTCGAGCAATTGCTCAGAGATGAAAAGTGCCAGCACTGAAAGCTCTTGCTAGCCAGCACCCTTCCTTGGAAGCGCTTTTGTAGCCCTTAGAACACTGGGGCTCTGGGCTTCTCTAGCCACCTCATCTTCTGCTCATCCTCTCGCGCACTCTAAAGAGAGCTCAGGTGAGAAATTGCAAACGTCCAGCAATTGCTCCGAGATGAAAAGTGCCAGCACTGAAAGCTGTTGCTAGCCAGCACCCTTCCTTGGAAGCGCTTTTGTAGCCCTTAGAACACTGGGGCTCTGGGCTTCTCTAGCCACCTCATCTTCTGCTCATCCTCTCGCGCACTCTAAAGAGAGCTCAGGTGAGAAATTGCAAACGTCGAGCAATTGCTCAGAGATGAAAAGTGCCAGCACTGAAAGCTCTTGCTAGCCAGCACCCTTCCTTGGAAGCGCTTTCACAGGCGCAGCAACACTGGGGCTTTGCGCTTCTCTAGCCACCAAACGTCACGGTCCTTCTCTTTCCGTCGGTAGACACGAGCTGAGAAATTGCAAACGTCGAGCAATTGCTCAGAGATGAAAAGTGCCAGCACTGAAAGCTCTTGCTAGCCAGCACCCTTCCTTGGAAGCGCTTTCACAGGCGCAGCAACACTGGGGCTCTGGGCTTCTCTAGCCACCTCATCTTCTGCTCATCCTCTCGCGCACTCTAAAGAGAGCTCAGGTGAGAAATTGCAAACGTCGAGCAATTGCTCAGAGATGAAAAGTGCCAGCACTGAAAGCTCTTGCTAGCCAGCACCCTTCCTTGGAAGCGCTATCACAGGCGCAGCAACACTGGGGCTTTGCGCTTCTATACGCACCAAACGTCACGGTCCTTCTCTTTCCGTCTCGTAGACACGAGCTGAGAAATTGCAAACGTCGAGCAATTGCTCCGAGATGAAAAGTGCCAGCACTGAAAGCTGTTGCTAGCCAGCACCCTTCCTTGGAAGCGCTTTTGTAGGCCTAAGAACACTGGGGCTCTGGGCTTCTCTAGCCACCTCATCTTCTGCTCATCCTCTCGCGCACTCTAAAGAGAGCTCAGGTGAGAAATTGCAAACGTCGAGCAATTGCTCAGAGATGAAAAGTGCCAGCACTGAAAGCTGTTGCTAGCCAGCACCCTTCCTTGGAAGCGCTTTTGTAGCCCTTAGAACACTGGGGCTCTGGGCTTCTCTAGCCACCTCATCTTCTGCTCATCCTCTCGCGCACTCTAAAGAGAGCTCAGGTGAGAAATTGCAAACGTCGAGCAATTGCTCAGAGATGAAAAGTGCCAGCACTGAAAGCTGTTGCTAGCCAGCACCCTTCCTTGGAAGCGCTTTCACAGGCGCAGGAACACTGGGGCTTTGCGCTTCTCTAGCCACCAAACGTCACGGTCCTTCTCTTTCCGTCTCGTAGACACGAGCTGAGAAATTGCAAACGTCGAGCAATTGCTCAGAGATGAAAAGTGCCAGCACTGAAAGCTGTTGCTAGCCAGCACCCTTCCTTGGAAGCGCTTTCACAGGCGCAGCAACACTGGGGCTTTGCGCTTCTCTAGCCACCAAATGTCACGGTCCTTCTCTTTCCGTCTCGTAGACACGAGCTGAGAAATTGCAAACGTCGAGCAATTGCTCAGAGCTGAAAAGTGCCAGCACTGAAAGCTGTTGCTAGCCAGCCCCCTTCCTTGGAAGCGCTTTTGTAGGCCTAAGAACACTGGGGCTCTGGGCTTCTCTAGCCACCTAATCTTCTGCTCATCCTCTCGCGCACTCTAAAGAGAGCTCAGGTGAGAAATTGCAAACGTCGAGCAATTGCTCAGAGATGAAAAGTGCCAGCACTGAAAGCTGTTGCTAGCCAGCACCCTTCCTTGGAAGCGCTTTCACAGGCGCAGTAACACTGGGGCTTTGCACTTCTCTACGCACCAAACGTCACGGCCCTTCTCTTTCCGTCTCGTAGACACGAGCTGAGAAATTGCAAACGTTGAGCAATTGCTCAGAGATGAAAAGTGCCAGCACTGAAAGCTGTTGCTAGCCAGCACCCTTCCTTGGAAGCGCTTTCACAGGCGCAGCAACACTGGGGCTTTGCGCTTCTATACGCACCAAACGTCACGGTCATTCTCTTTCCGTCTCATAGACACGAGCTGAGAAATTGCAAACGTCGAGCAATTGCTCAGAGATGAAAAGTGCCAGCACTGAAAGCTGTTGCTAGCCAGCACCCTTCCTTGGAAGCGCTTTTGTAGGCCTAAGAACACTGGGGCTCTGGGCTTCTCTAGCCACCTCATTTTCTGCTCATCCTCTCGCGCACTCTAAAGAGAGTTCAGGTGAGAAATTGCAAACGTCCAGCATTGCTCAGAGATGAAAAGTGCCAGCACTGAAAGCTCTTGCTAGCCAGCACCCTTCCTTGGAAGCGCTTTTGTAGGCCTAAGAACACTGGGGCTCTGGGCTTCTCTAGCCACCTCATCTTCTGCTCATCCTCTCGCGCACTCTAAAGAGAGCTCAGGTGAGAAATTGCAAACGTCGAGCAATTGCTCAGAGATGAAAAGTGCCAGCACTGAAAGCTCTTGCTAGCCAGCACCCTTCCTTGGAAGCGCTTTCACAGGCGCAGCAACACTGGGGCTTTGCGCTTCTATACGCACCAAATGTCACGGTCCTTCTCTTTCCGTCTTGTAGACACGAGCTGAGAAATTGCAAACGTCGAGCAATTGCTCAGAGATGAAAAGTGCCAGCACTGAAAGCTGTTGCTAGCCAGCACCCTTCCTTGGAAGCGCTTTTGTAGGCCTAAGAACACTGGGGCTCTGGGCTTCTCTAGCCACCTCATCTTCTGCTCATCCTCGCGCGCTCTAAAGAGAGCTCAGGTGAGAAATTGCAAACGTCGAGCAATTGCTCAGAGATGAAAAGTGCCAGCACTGAAAGCTGTTGCTAGCCAGCACCCTTCCTTGGAAGCGCTTTTATAGGCCTAAGAACAGTGGGGCTCTGGGCTTCTCTAGCCACCTCATCTTCTGCTCATCCTCTCGCGCACTCTAAAGAGAGCTCAGGTGAGAAATTGCAAACGTCGAGCAATTGCTCAGAGATGAAAAGTGCCAGCACTGAAAGCTCTTGCTAGCCAGCACCCTTCCTTGGAAGCGCTTTCACAGGCGCAGCAACACTGGGGCTTTGCGCTTCTCTAGCCACCAAACGTCACGGTCCTTCTCTTTCCGTCGGTAGACACGAGCTGAGAAATTGCAAACGTCGAGCAATTGCTCAGAGATGAAAAGTGCCAGCACTGAAAGCTCTTCCTAGCCAGCACCCTTCCTTGGAAGCGCTTTTGTAGGCCTAAGAACACTGGGGCTCTGGGCTTCTCTAGCCACCTCATCTTCTGCTCATCCTCGCGCGCACTCTAAAGAGAGCTCAGGTGAGAAATTGCAAACGTCGAGCAATTGCTCAGAGATGAAAAGTGCCAGCACTGAAAGCTCTTGCTAGCCAGCACCCTTCCTTGGAAGCGCTTTCACAGGCGCAGTAACACTGGGGCTTTGCACTTCTCTACCCACCAAACGTCACGGTCCTTCTCTTTCCGTCTCGTAGACACGAGCTGAGAAATTGCAAACGTCGAGCAATTGCTCCGAGATGAAAAGTGCCAGCACTGAAAGCTGTTGCTAGCCAGCACCCTTCCTTGGAAGCGCTTTTGTAGGCCTAAGAACACTGGGGCTCTGGGCTTCTCTAGCCACCTCATCTTCTGCTCATCCTCTCGCGCACTCTAAAGAGAGCTCAGGTGAGAAATTGCAAACGTCGAGCAATTGCTCAGAGATGAAAAGTGCCAGCACTGAAAGCTGTTGCTAGCCAGCACCCTTCCTTGGAAGCGCTTTTGTAGCCCTTAGAACACTGGGGCTCTGGGCTTCTCTAGCCACATCATCTTCTGCTCATCCTCTCGCGCACTCTAAAGAGAGCTCAGGTGAGAAATTGCAAACGTCGAGCAATTGCTCAGAGATGAAAAGTGCCAGCACTGAAAGCTGTTGCTAGCCAGCACCCTTCCTTGGAAGCGCTTTCACAGGCGCAGCAACACTGGGGCTTTGCGCTTCTCTAGCCACCAAACGTCACGGTCCTTCTCTTTCCGTCTCGTAGACACGAGCTGAGAAATTGCAAACGTCCAGCAATTGCTCAGAGATGAAAAGTGCCAGCACTGAAAGCTGTTGCTAGCCAGCACCCTTCCTTGGAAGCGCTTTCACAGGCGCAGCAACACTGGGGCTTTGCGCTTCTCTAGCCACCAAATGTCACGGTCCTTCTCTTTCCGTCTCGTAGACACGAGCTGAGAAATTGCAAACGTCGAGCAATTGCTCAGAGCTGAAAAGTGCCAGCACTGAAAGCTGTTGCTAGCCAGCCCCCTTCCTTGGAAGCGCTTTTGTAGGCCTAAGAACACTGGGGCTCTGGGCTTCTCTAGCCACCTAATCTTCTGCTCATCCTCTCGCGCACTCTAAAGAGAGCTCAGGTGAGAAATTGCAAACGTCGAGCAATTGCTCAGAGATGAAAAGTGCCAGCACTGAAAGCTGTTGCTAGCCAGCACCCTTCCTTGGAAGCGCTTTCACAGGCGCAGTAACACTGGGGCTTTGCACTTCTCTACGCACCAAACGTCACGGTCCTTCTCTTTCCGTCTCGTAGACACGAGCTGAGAAATTGCAAACGTTGAGCAATTGCTCAGAGATGAAAAGTGCCAGCACTGAAAGCTGTTGCTAGCCAGCACCCTTCCTTGGAAGCGCTTTCACAGGCGCAGCAACACTGGGGCTTTGCGCTTCTCTACGCACCAAACGTCACGGTCCTTCTCTTTCCGTCTCGTAGACACGAGCTGAGAAATTGCAAACGTCCAGCAATTGCTCCGAGATGAAAAGTGCCAGCACTGAAAGCTCTTGCTAGCCAGCCCCCTTCCTTGGAAGCGCTTTTGTAGGCCTAAGAAGACTGGGGCTCTGGGCTTCTCTAGCCACCTCATCTTCTGCTCATCCTCGCGCGCACTCTAAAGAGAGCTCAGGTGAGAAATTGCAAACGTCGAGCAATTGCTCAGAGATGAAAAGTGCCAGCACTGAAAGCTCTTGCTAGCCAGAACCCTTCCTTGGAAGCGCTTTCACAGGCGCAGCAACACTGGGGCTTTGCGCTTCTCTAGCCGCCAAACGTCACGGTCCTTCTCTTTCCGTCGGTAGACACGAGCTGAGAAATTGCAAACGTCGAGCAATTGCTCAGAGATGAAAAGTGCCAGCACTGAAAGCTGTTGCTAGCCAGCACCCTTCCTTGGAAGCGCTTTCACAGGCGCAGCAACACTGGGGCTTTGCGCTTCTCTACCCACCAAAAGTCACGGTCCTTCTCTTTCCGTCTCGTAGACACGAGCTGAGAAATTGCAAACGTCGAGCAATTGCTCAGAGATGAAAAGTGCCAGCACTGAAAGCTGTTGCTAGCCAGCACCCTTCCTTGGAAGCGCTTTTGTAGGCCTAAGAACACTGGGGCTCTGGGCTTCTCTAGCCACCTCATTTTCTGCTCATCCTCTCGCGCACTCTAAAGAGAGTTCAGGTGAGAAATTGCAAACGTCCAGCATTACTCAGAGATGAAAAGTGCCAGCACTGAAAGCTCTTGCTAGCCAGCACCCTTCCTTGGAAGCGCTTTTGTAGGCCTAAGAACACTGGGGCTCTGGGCTTCTCTAGCCACCTCATCTTCTGCTCATCCTCTCGCGCACTCTAAAGAGAGCTCAGGTGAGAAATTGCAAACGTCGAGCAATTGCTCAGAGATGAAAAGTGCCAGCACTGAAAGCTGTTGCTAGCCAGCACCCTTCCTTGGAAGCGCTTTCACAGGCGCAGCAACACTGGGGCTTTGCGCTTCTATACGCACCAAATGTCACGGTCCTTCTCTTTCCGTCTTGTAGACACGAGCTGAGAAATTGCAAACGTCGAGCAATTGCTCAGAGATGAAAAGTGCCAGCACTGAAAGCTGTTGCTAGCCAGCACCCTTCCTTGGAAGCGCTTTTGTAGGCCTAAGAACACTGGGGCTCTGGGCTTCTCTAGCCACCTCATCTTCTGCTCATCCTCGCGCGCTCTAAAGAGAGCTCAGGTGAGAAATTGCAAACGTCGAGCAATTGCTCAGAGATGAAAAGTGCCAGCACTGAAAGCTGTTGCTAGCCAGCACCCTTCCTTGGAAGCGCTTTTATAGGCCTAAGAACAGTGGGGCTCTGGGCTTCTCTAGCCACCTCATCTTCTGCTCATCCTCTCGCGCACTCTAAAGAGAGCTCAGGTGAGAAATTGCAAACGTCGAGCAATTGCTCAGAGATGAAAAGTGCCAGCACTGAAAGCTGTTGCTAGCCAGCACCCTTCCTTGGAAGCGCTTTCACAGGCGCAGCAACACTGGGGCTTTGCGCTTCTCTAGCCACCAAACGTCACGGTCCTTCTCTTTCCGTCGGTAGACACGAGCTGAGAAATTGCAAACGTCGAGCAATTGCTCAGAGATGAAAAGTGCCAGCACTGAAAGCTCTTCCTAGCCAGCACCCTTCCTTGGAAGCGCTTTTGTAGGCCTAAGAACACTGGGGCTCTGGGCTTCTCTAGCCACCTCATCTTCTGCTCATCCTCTCGCGCACTCTAAAGAGAGCTCAGGTGAGAAATTGCAAACGTCGAGCAATTGCTCAGAGATGAAAAGTGCCAGCACTGAAAGCTCTTGCTAGCCAGCACCCTTCCTTGGAAGCGCTTTCACAGGCGCAGTAACACTGGGGCTTTGCACTTCTCTACCCACCAAACGTCACGGTCCTTCTCTTTCCGTCTCGTAGACACGAGCTGAGAAATTGCAAACGTCGAGCAATTGCTCAGAGATGAAAAGTGCCAGCACTGAAAGCTGTTGCTAGCCAGCACCCTTCCTTGGAAGCGCTTTTGTAGGCCTAAGAACACTGGGGCTCTGGGCTTCTCTAGCCACCTCATCTTCTGCTCATCCTCGCGCGCACTCTAAAGAGAGCTCAGGTGAGAAATTGCAAACGTCGAGCAATTGCTCAGAGATGAAAAGTGCCAGCACTGAAAGCTGTTGCTAGCCAGCACCCTTCCTTGGAAGCGCTTTCACAGGCGCAGCAACACTGGGGCTTTGCGCTTCTATACGCACCAAACGTCACGGTCATTCTCTTTCCGTCTCGTAGACACGAGCTGAGAAATTGCAAACGTCCAGCAATTGCTCAGAGATGAAAAGTGTCAGCACTGAAAGCTCTTGCTAGCCAGCACCCTTCCTTGGAAGCGCTTTTGTAGGCCTAAGAACACTGGGGCTCTGGGCTTCTCTAGCCACCTCATCTTCTGCTCATCCTCTCGCGCACTCTAAAGAGAGCTCAGGTGAGAAATTGAAAACGTCGAGCAATTGCTCAGAGATGAAAAGTGCCAGCACTGAAAGCTCTTGCTAGCCAGAACCCTTCCTTGGAAGCGCTTTCACAGGCGCAGCAACACTGGGGCTTTGCGCTTCTCTAGCCGCCAAACGTCACGGTCCTTCTCTTTCCGTCGGTAGACACGAGCTGAGAAATTGCAAACGTCGAGCAATTGCTCAGAGATGAAAAGTGCCAGCACTGAAAGCTCTTGCTAGCCAGCACCCTTCCTTGGAAGCGCTTTCACAGGCGCAGCAACACTGGGGCTTTGCGCTTCTGTAGCCACCAAAAGTCACGGTCCTTCTCTTTCCGTCTCGTAGACACGAGCTGAGAAATTGCAAACGTCGAGCAATTGCTCAGAGCTGAAAAGTGCCAGCACTGAAAGCTCTTGCTAGGCAGCACCCTTCCTTGGAAGCGCTTTTGTAGGCCTAAGAACACTGGGGCTCTGGGCTTCTCTAGCCACCTAATCTTCTCCTCATCCTCTCGCGCACTCTAAAGAGAGTTCAGGTGAGAAATTGCAAACGTCCAGCATTGCTCAGAGATGAAAAGTGCCAGCACTGAAAGCTGTTGCTAGCCAGCACCCTTCCTTGGAAGCGCTTTTGTAGGCCTAAGAACACTGGGGCTCTGGGCTTCTCTAGCCACCTCATCTTCTGCTCATCCTCTCGCGCACTCTAAAGAGAGCTCAGGTGAGAAATTGCAAACGTCGAGCAATTGCTCAGAGATGAAAAGTGCCAGCACTGAAAGCTGTTGCTAGCCAGCACCCTTCCTTGGAAGCGCTTTCACAGGCGCAGCAACACTGGGGCTTTGCGCTTCTCTAGCCACCAAACGTCACGGTCCTTCTCTTTCCGTCTTGTAGACACGAGCTGAGAAATTGCAAACGTCGAGCAATTGCTCAGAGATGAAAAGTGCCAGCACTGAAAGCTGTTGCTAGCCAGCACCCTTCCTTGGAAGCGCTTTCACAGGCGCAGCAACACTGGGGCTTTGCGCTTCTCTAGCCACCAAACGTCACGGTCCTTCTCTTTCCGTCTTGTAGACACGAGCTGAGAAATTGCAAACGTCGAGCAATTGCTCAGAGATGAAAAGTGCCAGCACTGAAAGCTGTTGCTAGCCAGCACCCTTCCTTGGAAGCGCTTTTGTAGGCCTAAGAACACTGGGGCTCTGGGCTTCTCTAGCCACCTCATCTTCTGCTCATCCTCGCGCGCTCTAAAGAGAGCTCAGGTGAGAAATTGCAAACGTCGAGCAATTGCTCAGAGATGAAAAGTGCCAGCACTGAAAGCTCTTGCTAGCCAGCACCCTTCCTTGGAAGCGCTTTTATAGGCCTAAGAACACTGGGGCTCTGGGCTTCTCTAGCCACCTCATCTTCTGCTCATCCTCTCGCGCACTCTAAAGAGAGCTCAGGTGAGAAATTGCAAACGTCGAGCAATTGCTCAGAGATGAAAAGTGCCAGCACTGAAAGCTGTTGCTAGCCAGCACCCTTCCTTGGAAGCGCTTTCACAGGCGCAGCAACACTGGGGCTTTGCGCTTCTGTAGCCACCAAAAGTCACGGTCCTTCTCTTTCCGTCTCGTAGACACGAGCTGAGAAATTGCAAACGTCGAGCAATTGCTCAGAGATGAAAAGTGCCAGCACTGAAAGCTCTTGCTAGCCAGCACCCTTCCTTGGAAGCGCTTTTGTAGGCCTAAGAACACTGGGGCTCTGGGCTTCTCTAGCCACCTAATCTTCTCCTCATCCTCTCGCGCACTCTAAAGAGAGTTCAGGTGAGAAATTGCAAACGTCCAGCATTGCTCAGAGATGAAAAGTGCCAGCACTGAAAGCTGTTGCTAGCCAGCACCCTTCCTTGGAAGCGCTTTTGTAGGCCTAAGAACACTGGGGCTCTGGGCTTCTCTAGCCACCTCATCTTCTGCTCATCCTCTCGCGCACTCTAAAGAGAGCTCAGGTGAGAAATTGCAAACGTCGAGCAATTGCTCAGAGATGAAAAGTGCCAGCACTGAAAGCTGTTGCTAGCCAGCACCCTTCCTTGGAAGCGCTTTCACAGGCGCAGCAACACTGGGGCTTTGCGCTTCTATACGCACCAAATGTCACGGTCCTTCTCTTTCCGTCTTGTAGACACGAGCTGAGAAATTGCAAACGTCGAGCAATTGCTCAGAGATGAAAAGTGCCAGCACTGAAAGCTGTTGCTAGCCAGCACCCTTCCTTGAAGCGCTTTTGTAGGCCTAAGAACACTGGGGCTCTGGGCTTCTCTAGCCACCTCATCTTCTGCTCATCCTCGCGCGCTCTAAAGAGAGCTCAGGTGAGAAATTGCAAACGTCGAGCAATTGCTCAGAGATGAAAAGTGCCAGCACTGAAAGCTCTTGCTAGCCAGCCCCCTTCCTTGGAAGCGCTTTTATAGGCCTAAGAACACTGGGGCTCTGGGCTTCTCTAGCCACCTCATCTTCTGCTCATCCTCTCGCGCACTCTAAAGAGAGCTCAGGTGAGAAATTGCAAACGTCGAGCAATTGCTCAGAGATGAAAAGTGCCAGCACTGAAAGCTCTTGCTAGCCAGCACCCTTCCTTGGAAGCGCTTTCACAGGCGCAGCAACACTGGGGCTTTGCGCTTCTCTAGCCGCCAAACATCACGGTCCTTCTCTTTCCGTCGGTAGACACGAGCTGAGAAATTGCAAACGTCGAGCAATTGCTCAGAGATGAAAAGTGCCAGCACTGAAAGCTCTTGCTAGCCAGCACCCTTCCTTGGAAGCGCTTTCACAGGCGCAGTAACACTGGGGCTTTGCGCTTCTCTACCCACCAAACGTCACGGTCATTCTCTTTCCGTCTCCTAGACACGAGCTGAGAAATTGCAAACGTCGAGCAATTGCTCAGAGATGAAAAGTGCCAGCACTGAAAGCTCTTGCTAGCCAGCACCCTTCCTTGGAAGCGCTTTCACAGGCGCAGCAACACTGGGGCTTTGCGCTTCTCTAGCCACCAAACGTCACGGTCCTTCTCTTTCCGTCTCGTAGACACGAGCTGAGAAATTGCAAACGTCGAGCAATTGCTCAGAGATGAAAAGTGCCAGCACTGAAAGCTCTTGCTAGCCAGCACCCTTCCTTGGAAGCGCTTTCACAGGCGCAGCAACACTGGGGCTTTGCGCTTCTGTACGCACCAAACGTCACGGTCATTCTCTTTCTGTCTCGTAGACACGAGCTGAGAAATTGCAAACGTCCAGCAATTGCTCCGAGATGAAAAGTGCCAGCACTGAAAGCTGTTGCTAGCCAGCCCCCTTCCTTGGAAGCGCTTTTATAGGCCTAAGAACACTGGGGCTCTGGGCTTCTCTAGCCACCTCATCTTCTGCTCATCCTCGCGCGCACTCTAAAGAGAGCTCAGGTGAGAAATTGCAAACGTCGAGCAATTGCTCAGAGATGAAAAGTGCCAGCACTGAAAGCTGTTGCTAGCCAGCACCCTTCCTTGGAAGCGCTTTCACAGGCGCAGTAACACTGGGGCTTTGCACTTCTCTACGCACCAAACGTCACGGCCCTTCTCTTTCCGTCTCGTAGACACGAGCTGAGAAATTGCAAACGTCGAGCAATTGCTCAGAGATGAAAAGTGCCAGCACTGAAAGCTGTTGCTAGCCAGCACCCTTCCTTGGAAGCGCTTTCACAGGCGCAGCAACACTGGGGCTTTGCGCTTCTATACGCACCAAAAGTCACGGTCCTTCTCTTTCCGTCTCGTAGACACGAGCTGAGAAATTGCAAACGTCCAGCAATTGCTCAGAGATGAAAAGTGCCAGCAGTGGAAGCTGTTGCTAGCCAGCACCCTTCCTTGGAAGCGCTTTTGTAGGCCTAAGAACACTGGGGCTCTGGGCTTCTCTAGCCACCTCATCTTCTGCTCATCCTCTCGCGCACTCTAAAGAGAGCTCAGGTGAGAAATTGCAAACGTCGAGCAATTGCTCAGAGATGAAAAGTGCCAGCACTGAAAGCTGTTGCTAGCCAGCACCCTTCCTTGGAAGCGCTTTCACAGGCGCAGCAACACTGGGGCTTTGCGCTTCTCTAGCCGCCAAACGTCACAGTCCTTCTCTTTCCGTCGGTAGACACGAGCTGAGAAATTGCAAACGTCCAGCAATTGCTCCGAGATGAAAAGTGCCAGCACTGAAAGCTCTTGCTAGCCAGCCCCCTTCCTTGGAAGCGCTTTTGTAGGCCTAAGAACACTGGGGCTCTGGGCTTCTCTAGCCACCTCATCTTCTGCTCATCCTCGCGCGCACTCTAAAGAGAGCTCAGGTGAGAAATTGCAAACGTCGAGCAATTGCTCAGAGATGAAAAGTGCCAGCACTGAAAGCTCTTGCTAGCCAGCACCCTTCCTTGGAAGCGCTTTCACAGGCGCAGCAACACTGGGGCTTTGCGCTTCTATACGCACCAAACGTCACGGTCATTCTCTTTCCGTCTTGTAGACACGAGCTGAGAAATTGCAAACGTCGAGCAATTGCTCAGAGATGAAAAGTGCCAGCACTGAAAGCTGTTGCTAGCCAGCACCCTTCCTTGGAAGCGCTTTTGTAGGCCTAAGAACACTGGGGCTCTGGGCTTCTCTAGCCACCTCATCTTCTGCTCATCCTCGCGCGCTCTAAAGAGAGCTCAGGTGAGAAATTGCAAACGTCGAGCAATTGCTCAGAGATGAAAAGTGCCAGCACTGAAAGCTCTTGCTAGCCAGCACCCTTCCTTGGAAGCGCTTTTATAGGCCTAAGAACACTGGGGCTCTGGGCTTCTCTAGCCACCTCATCTTCTGCTCATCCTCTCGCGCACTCTAAAGAGAGCTCAGGTGAGAAATTGCAAACGTCGAGCAATTGCTCAGAGATGAAAAGTGCCAGCACTGAAAGCTGTTGCTAGCCAGCACCCTTCCTTGGAAGCGCTTTCACAGGCGCAGCAACACTGGGGCTTTGCGCTTCTCTAGCCGCCCAACATCACGGTCCTTCTCTTTCCGTCGGTAGACACGAGCTGAGAAATTGCAAACGTCGAGCAATTGCTCAGAGATGAAAAGTGCCAGCACTGAAAGCTGTTGCTAGCCAGCACCCTTCCTTGGAAGCGCTTTTGTAGGCCTAAGAACACTGGGGCTCTGGGCTTCTCTAGCCACCTCATCTTCTGCTCATCCTCGCGCGCACTCTAAAGAGAGCTCAGGTGAGAAATTGCAAACGTCGAGCAATTGCTCAGAGATGAAAAGTGCCAGCACTGAAAGCTGTTGCTAGCCAGCACCCTTCCTTGGAAGCGCTTTCACAGGCGCAGTAACACTGGGGCTTTGCGCTTCTCTAGCCACCAAACGTCACGGTCCTTCTCTTTCCGTCTCGTAGACACGAGCTGAGAAATTGCAAACGTCGAGCAATTGCTCAGAGATGAAAAGTGCCAGCACTGAAAGCTCTTGCTAGCCAGCACCCTTCCTTGGAAGCGCTTTCACAGGCGCAGCAACACTGGGGCTTTGCGCTTCTGTACGCACCAAACGTCACGGTCATTCTCTTTCTGTCTCGTAGACACGAGCTGAGAAATTGCAAACGTCCAGCAATTGCTCCGAGATGAAAAGTGCCAGCACTGAAAGCTGTTGCTAGCCAGCCCCCTTCCTTGGAAGCGCTTTTATAGGCCTAAGAACACTGGGGCTCTGGGCTTCTCTAGCCACCTCATCTTCTGCTCATCCTCGCGCGCACTCTAAAGAGAGCTCAGGTGAGAAATTGCAAACGTTGAGCAATTGCTCAGAGATGAAAAGTGCCAGCACTGAAAGCTGTTGCTAGCCAGCACCCTTCCTTGGAAGCGCTTTCAGAGGCACAGTAACACTGGGGCTTTGCGCTTCTCTAGCCACCAAACGTCACGGTCCTTCTCTTTCCGTCTCGTAGACACGAGCTGAGAAATTGCAAACGTCGAGCAATTGCTCAGAGATGAAAAGTGCCAGCACTGAAAGCTGTTGCTAGCCAGCACCCTTCCTTGGAAGCGCTTTCACAGGCGCAGCAACACTGGGGCTTTGCGCTTCTATACGCACCAAACGTCACGGTCCTTCTCTTTCCGTCTCGTAGACACGAGCTGAGAAATTGCAAACGTCCAGCAATTGCTCCGAGATGAAAAGTGCCAGCACTGAAAGCTGTTGCTAGCCAGCACCCTTCCTTGGAAGCGCTTTTGTAGCCCTTAGAACACTGGGGCTCTGGGCTTCTCTAGCCACCTCATCTTCTGCTCATCCTCTCGCGCACTCTAAAGAGAGCTCAGGGGAGAAATTGCAAACGTCGAGCAATTGCTCAGAGATGAAAAGTGCCAGCACTGAAAGCTCTTGCTAGCCAGCACCCTTCCTTGGAAGCGCTTTCACAGGCGCAGCAACACTGGGGCTTTGCGCTTCTCTAGCCGCCAAACGTCACAGTCCTTCTCTTTCCGTCGGTAGACACGAGCTGAGAAATTGCAAACGTCCAGCAATTGCTCCGAGATGAAAAGTGCCAGCACTGAAAGCTCTTGCTAGCCAGCCCCCTTCCTTGGAAGCGCTTTTGTAGGCCTAAGAACACTGGGGCTCTGGGCTTCTCTAGCCACCTCATCTTCTGCTCATCCTCGCGCGCACTCTAAAGAGAGCTCAGGTGAGAAATTGCAAACGTCGAGCAATTGCTTAGAGATGAAAAGTGCCAGCACTGAAAGCTCTTGCTAGCCAGCACCCTTCCTTGGAAGCGCTTTCACAGGCGCAGCAACACTGGGGCTTTGCGCTTCTATACGCACCAAACGTCACGGTCATTCTCTTTCCGTCTTGTAGACACGAGCTGAGAAATTGCAAACGTCGAGCAATTGCTCAGAGATGAAAAGTGCCAGCACTGAAAGCTGTTGCTAGCCAGCACCCTTCCTTGGAAGCGCTTTTGTAGGCCTAAGAACACTGGGGCTCTGGGCTTCTCTAGCCACCTCATCTTCTGCTCATCCTCGCGCGCTCTAAAGAGAGCTCAGGTGAGAAATTGCAAACGTCGAGCAATTGCTCAGAGATGAAAAGTGCCAGCACTGAAAGCTCTTGCTAGCCAGCACCCTTCCTTGGAAGCGCTTTTGTAGCCCTTAGAACACTGGGGCTCTGGGCTTCTCTAGCCACCTCATCTTCTGCTCATCCTCTCGCGCACTCTAAAGAGAGCTCAGGTGAGAAATTGCAAACGTCGAGCAATTGCTCAGAGATGAAAAGTGCCAGCACTGAAAGCTGTTGCTAGCCAGCACCCTTCCTTGGAAGCACTTTCACAGGCGCAGCAACACTGGGGCTTTGCGCTTCTCTAGCCACCAAACGTCACGGTCCTTCTCTTTCCGTCTCGTAGACACGAGCTGAGAAATTGCAAACGTCCAGCAATTGCTCCGAGATGAAAAGTGCCAGCACTGAAAGCTCTTGCTAGCCAGCACCCTTCCTTGGAAGCGCTTTTGTAGGCCTAAGAACAGTGGGGCTCTGGGCTTCTCTAGCCACCTCATCTTCTGCTCATCCTCTCGCGCACTCTAAAGAGAGCTCAGGTGAGAAATTGCAAACGTCGAGCAATTGCTCAGAGATGAAAAGTGCCAGCACTGAAAACTGTTGCTAGCCAGCACCCTTCCTTGGAAGCGCTTTCACAGGCGCAGCAACACTGGGGCTTTGCGCTTCTCTAGCCGCCAAACGTCACGGTCCTTCTCTTTCCGTCGGTAGACACGAGCTGAGAAATTGCAAACGTCGAGCAATTGCTCAGAGATGAAAAGTGCCAGCACTGAAAGCTGTTGCTAGCCAGCACCCTTCCTTGGAAGCGCTTTCACAGGCGCAGCAACACTGGGGCTTTGCGCTTCTGTACGCACCAAACGTCACGGTCCTTCTCTTTCCGTCTCGTAGACACGAGCTGAGAAATTGCAAACGTCCAGCAATTGCTCCGAGATGAAAAGTGCCAGCACTGAAAGCTGTTGCTAGCCAGCACCCTTCCTTGGAAGCGCTTTTGTAGCCCTTAGAACACTGGGGCTCTGGGCTTCTCTAGCCACCTCATCTTCTGCTCATCCTCTCGCGCACTCTAAAGAGAGCTCAGGTGAGAAATTGCAAACGTCGAGCAATTGCTCAGAGATGAAAAGTGCCAACTCTGAAAGCTGTTGCTAGCCAGCACCCTTCCTTGGAAGCGCTTTCACAGGCGCAGCAACACTGGGGCTTTGCGCTTCTCTAGCCACCAAACGTCACGGTCCTTCTCTTTCCGTCTTGTAGACACGAGCTGAGAAATTGCAAACGTCCAGCAATTGCTCCGAGATGAAAAGTGCCAGCACTGAAAGCTCTTGCTAGCCAGCACCCTTCCTTGGAAGCGCTTTTGTAGGCCTAAGAACAGTGGGGCTCTGGGCTTCTCTAGCCACCTCATCTTCTGCTCATCCTCTCGCGCACTCTAAAGAGAGCTCAGGTGAGAAATTGCAAACGTCGAGCAATTGCTCAGAGATGAAAAGTGCCAGCACTGAAAACTGTTGCTAGCCAGCACCCTTCCTTGGAAGCGCTTTCACAGGCGCAGCAACACTGGGGCTTTGCGCTTCTCTAGCCGCCAAACGTCACGGTCCTTCTCTTTCCGTCGGTAGACACGAGCTGAGAAATTGCAAACGTCGAGCAATTGCTCAGAGATGAAAAGTGCCAGCACTGAAAGCTGTTGCTAGCCAGCACCCTTCCTTGGAAGCGCTTTCACAGGCGCAGCAACACTGGGGCTTTGCGCTTCTGTACGCACCAAACGTCACGGTCCTTCTCTTTCCGTCTCGTAGACACGAGCTGAGAAATTGCAAACGTCCAGCAATTGCTCCGAGATGAAAAGTGCCAGCACTGAAAGCTGTTGCTAGCCAGCACCCTTCCTTGGAAGCGCTTTTGTAGCCCTTAGAACACTGGGGCTCTGGGCTTCTCTAGCCACCTCATCTTCTGCTCATCCTCTCGCGCACTCTAAAGAGAGCTCAGGTGAGAAATTGCAAACGTCGAGCAATTGCTCAGAGATGAAAAGTGCCAGCACTGAAAGCTGTTGCTAGCCAGCACCCTTCCTTGGAAGCGCTTTCACAGGCGCAGCAACACTGGGGCTTTGCGCTTCTCTAGCCACCAAACGTCACGGTCCTTCTCTTTCCGTCTTGTAGACACGAGCTGAGAAATTGCAAACGTCGAGCAATTGCTCAGAGATGAAAAGTGCCAGCACTGAAAGCTGTTGCTAGCCAGCACCCTTCCTTGGAAGCGCTTTTGTAGGCCTAAGAACACTGGGGCTCTGGGCTTCTCTAGCCACCTCATCTTCTGCTCATCCTCGCGCGCTCTAAAGAGAGCTCAGGTGAGAAATTGCAAACGTCGAGCAATTGCTCAGAGATGAAAAGTGCCAGCACTGAAAGCTCTTGCTAGCCAGCACCCTTCCTTGGAAGCGCTTTTGTAGGCCTAAGAACACTGGGGCTCTGGGCTTCTCTAGCCACCTCATCTTCTGCTCATCCTCTCGCGCACTCTAAAGAGAGCTCAGGTGAGAAATTGCAAACGTCGAGCAATTGCTCAGAGATGAAAAGTGCCAGCACTGAAAGCTGTTGCTAGCCAGCACCCTTCCTTGGAAGCGCTTTCACAGGCGCAGCAACACTGGGGCTTTGCGCTTCTATACGCACCAAATGTCACGGTCCTTCTCTTTCCGTCTTGTAGACACGAGCTGAGAAATTGCAAACGTCGAGCAATTGCTCAGAGATGAAAAGTGCCAGCACTGAAAGCTGTTGCTAGCCAGCACCCTTCCTTGGAAGCGCTTTTGTAGGCCTAAGAACACTGGGGCTCTGGCCTTCTCTAGCCACCTCATCTTCTGCTCATCCTCGCGCGCACTCTAAAGAGAGCTCAGGTGAGAAATTGCAAACGTCGAGCAATTGCTCAGAGATGAAAAGTGCCAGCACTGAAAGCTGTTGCTAGCCAGCACCCTTCCTTGGAAGCGCTTTCACAGGCGCAGTAACACTGGGGCTTTGCGCTTCTCTAGCCACCAAACGTCACGGTCCTTCTCTTTCCGTCTCGTAGACACGAGCTGAGAAATTGCAAACGTCGAGCAATTGCTCAGAGATGAAAAGTGCCAGCACTGAAAGCTCTTGCTAGCCAGCACCCTTCCTTGGAAGCGCTTTCACAGGCGCAGCAACACTGGGGCTTTGCGCTTCTGTACGCACCAAACGTCACGGTCATTCTCTTTCTGTCTCGTAGACACGAGCTGAGAAATTGCAAACGTCCAGCAATTGCTCCGAGATGAAAAGTGCCAGCACTGAAAGCTGTTGCTAGCCAGCCCCCTTCCTTGGAAGCGCTTTTATAGGCCTAAGAACACTGGGGCTCTGGGCTTCTCTAGCCACCTCATCTTCTGCTCATCCTCGCGCGCACTCTAAAGAGAGCTCAGGTGAGAAATTGCAAACGTTGAGCAATTGCTCAGAGATGAAAAGTGCCAGCACTGAAAGCTGTTGCTAGCCAGCACCCTTCCTTGGAAGCGCTTTCAGAGGCACAGTAACACTGGGGCTTTGCGCTTCTCTAGCCACCAAACGTCACGGTCCTTCTCTTTCCGTCTCGTAGACACGAGCTGAGAAATTGCAAACGTCGAGCAATTGCTCAGAGATGAAAAGTGCCAGCACTGAAAGCTGTTGCTAGCCAGCACCCTTCCTTGGAAGCGCTTTCACAGGCGCAGCAACACTGGGGCTTTGCGCTTCTATACGCACCAAACGTCACGGTCCTTCTCTTTCCGTCTCGTAGACACGAGCTGAGAAATTGCAAACGTCCAGCAATTGCTCCGAGATGAAAAGTGCCAGCACTGAAAGCTGTTGCTAGCCAGCACCCTTCCTTGGAAGCGCTTTTGTAGCCCTTAGAACACTGGGGCTCTGGGCTTCTCTAGCCACCTCATCTTCTGCTCATCCTCTCGCGCACTCTAAAGAGAGCTCAGGGGAGAAATTGCAAACGTCGAGCAATTGCTCAGAGATGAAAAGTGCCAGCACTGAAAGCTGTTGCTAGCCAGCACCCTTCCTTGGAAGCGCTTTCACAGGCGCAGCAACACTGGGGCTTTGCGCTTCTCTAGCCGCCAAACGTCACAGTCCTTCTCTTTCCGTCGGTAGACACGAGCTGAGAAATTGCAAACGTCCAGCAATTGCTCCGAGATGAAAAGTGCCAGCACTGAAAGCTCTTGCTAGCCAGCCCCCTTCCTTGGAAGCGCTTTTGTAGGCCTAAGAACACTGGGGCTCTGGGCTTCTCTAGCCACCTCATCTTCTGCTCATCCTCGCGCGCACTCTAAAGAGAGCTCAGGTGAGAAATTGCAAACGTCGAGCAATTGCTTAGAGATGAAAAGTGCCAGCACTGAAAGCTCTTGCTAGCCAGCACCCTTCCTTGGAAGCGCTTTCACAGGCGCAGCAACACTGGGGCTTTGCGCTTCTATACGCACCAAACGTCACGGTCATTCTCTTTCCGTCTTGTAGACACGAGCTGAGAAATTGCAAACGTCGAGCAATTGCTCAGAGATGAAAAGTGCCAGCACTGAAAGCTGTTGCTAGCCAGCACCCTTCCTTGGAAGCGCTTTTGTAGGCCTAAGAACACTGGGGCTCTGGGCTTCTCTAGCCACCTCATCTTCTGCTCATCCTCGCGCGCTCTAAAGAGAGCTCAGGTGAGAAATTGCAAACGTCGAGCAATTGCTCAGAGATGAAAAGTGCCAGCACTGAAAGCTCTTGCTAGCCAGCACCCTTCCTTGGAAGCGCTTTTGTAGCCCTTAGAACACTGGGGCTCTGGGCTTCTCTAGCCACCTCATCTTCTGCTCATCCTCTCGCGCACTCTAAAGAGAGCTCAGGTGAGAAATTGCAAACGTCGAGCAATTGCTCAGAGATGAAAAGTGCCAGCACTGAAAGCTGTTGCTAGCCAGCACCCTTCCTTGGAAGCACTTTCACAGGCGCAGCAACACTGGGGCTTTGCGCTTCTCTAGCCACCAAACGTCACGGTCCTTCTCTTTCCGTCTCGTAGACACGAGCTGAGAAATTGCAAACGTCCAGCAATTGCTCCGAGATGAAAAGTGCCAGCACTGAAAGCTCTTGCTAGCCAGCACCCTTCCTTGGAAGCGCTTTTGTAGGCCTAAGAACAGTGGGGCTCTGGGCTTCTCTAGCCACCTCATCTTCTGCTCATCCTCTCGCGCACTCTAAAGAGAGCTCAGGTGAGAAATTGCAAACGTCGAGCAATTGCTCAGAGATGAAAAGTGCCAGCACTGAAAACTGTTGCTAGCCAGCACCCTTCCTTGGAAGCGCTTTCACAGGCGCAGCAACACTGGGGCTTTGCGCTTCTCTACCCACCAAACGTCACGGTCCTTCTCTTTCCGTCGGTAGACACGAGCTGAGAAATTGCAAACGTCGAGCAATTGCTCAGAGATGAAAAGTGCCAGCACTGAAAGCTGTTGCTAGCCAGCACCCTTCCTTGGAAGCGCTTTCACAGGCGCAGCAACACTGGGGCTTTGCGCTTCTGTACGCACCAAACGTCACGGTCCTTCTCTTTCCGTCTCGTAGACACGAGCTGAGAAATTGCAAACGTCCAGCAATTGCTCCGAGATGAAAAGTGCCAGCACTGAAAGCTGTTGCTAGCCAGCACCCTTCCTTGGAAGCGCTTTTGTAGCCCTTAGAACACTGGGGCTCTGGGCTTCTCTAGCCACCTCATCTTCTGCTCATCCTCTCGCGCACTCTAAAGAGAGCTCAGGTGAGAAATTGCAAACGTCGAGCAATTGCTCAGAGATGAAAAGTGCCAGCACTGAAAGCTGTTGCTAGCCAGCACCCTTCCTTGGAAGCGCTTTCACAGGCGCAGCAACACTGGGGCTTTGCGCTTCTCTAGCCACCAAACGTCACGGTCCTTCTCTTTCCGTCTTGTAGACACGAGCTGAGAAATTGCAAACGTCGAGCAATTGCTCAGAGATGAAAAGTGCCAGCACTGAAAGCTGTTGCTAGCCAGCACCCTTCCTTGGAAGCGCTTTTGTAGGCCTAAGAACACTGGGGCTCTGGGCTTCTCTAGCCACCTAATCTTCTGCTCATCCTCGCGCGCTCTAAAGAGAGCTCAGGTGAGAAATTGCAAACGTCGAGCAATTGCTCAGAGATGAAAAGTGCCAGCACTGAAAGCTCTTGCTAGCCAGCACCCTTCCTTGGAAGCGCTTTTGTAGGCCTAAGAACACTGGGGCTCTGGGCTTCTCTAGCCACCTCATCTTCTGCTCATCCTCTCGCGCACTCTAAAGAGAGCTCAGGTGAGAAATTGCAAACGTCGAGCAATTGCTCAGAGATGAAAAGTGCCAGCACTGAAAGCTGTTGCTAGCCAGCACCCTTCCTTGGAAGCGCTTTCACAGGCGCAGCAACACTGGGGCTTTGCGCTTCTATACGCACCAAATGTCACGGTCCTTCTCTTTCCGTCTTGTAGACACGAGCTGAGAAATTGCAAACGTCGAGCAATTGCTCAGAGATGAAAAGTGCCAGCACTGAAAGCTGTTGCTAGCCAGCACCCTTCCTTGGAAGCGCTTTTGTAGGCCTAAGAACACTGGGGCTCTGGGCTTCTCTAGCCACCTCATCTTCTGCTCATCCTCGCGCGCTCTAAAGAGAGCTCAGGTGAGAAATTGCAAACGTCGAGCAATTGCTCAGAGATGAAAAGTGCCAGCACTGAAAGCTCTTGCTAGCCAGCACCCTTCCTTGGAAGCGCTTTTATAGGCCTAAGAACACTGGGGCTCTGGGCTTCTCTAGCCACCTCATCTTCTGCTCATCCTCTCGCGCACTCTAAAGAGAGCTCAGGTGAGAAATTGCAAACGTCGAGCAATTGCTCAGAGATGAAAAGTGCCAGCACTGAAAGCTCTTGCTAGCCAGCACCCTTCCTTGGAAGCGCTTTCACAGGCGCAGCAACACTGGGGCTTTGCGCTTCTCTAGCCGCCAAACATCACGGTCCTTCTCTTTCCGTCGGTAGACACGAGCTGAGAAATTGCAAACGTCGAGCAATTGCTCAGAGATGAAAAGTGCCAGCACTGAAAGCTGTTGCTAGCCAGCACCCTTCCTTGGAAGCGCTTTTGTAGGCCTAAGAACACTGGGGCTCTGGGCTTCTCTAGCCACCTCATCTTCTGCTCATCCTCGCGCGCTCTAAAGAGAGCTCAGGTGAGAAATTGCAAACGTCGAGCAATTGCTCAGAGATGAAAAGTGCCAGCACTGAAAGCTCTTGCTAGCCAGCACCCTTCCTTGGAAGCGCTTTTATAGGCCTAAGAACACTGGGGCTCTGGGCTTCTCTAGCCACCTCATCTTCTGCTCATCCTCTCGCGCACTCTAAAGAGAGCTCAGGTGAGAAATTGCAAACGTCGAGCAATTGCTCAGAGATGAAAAGTGCCAGCACTGAAAGCTCTTGCTAGCCAGCACCCTTCCTTGGAAGCGCTTTCACAGGCGCAGCAACACTGGGGCTTTGCGCTTCTCTAGCCGCCAAACATCACGGTCCTTCTCTTTCCGTCGGTAGACACGAGCTGAGAAATTGCAAACGTCGAGCAATTGCTCAGAGATGAAAAGTGCCAGCACTGAAAGCTCTTGCTAGCCAGCACCCTTCCTTGGAAGCGCTTTTGTAGGCCTAAGAACAGTGGGGCTCTGGGCTTCTCTAGCCACCTCATCTTCTGCTCATCCTCGCGCGCACTCTAAAGAGAGCTCAGGTGAGAAATTGCAAACGTCGAGCAATTGCTCAGAGATGAAAAGTGCCAGCACTGAAAGCTGTTGCTAGCCAGCACCCTTCCTTGGAAGCGCTTTCACAGGCGCAGTAACACTGGGGCTTTGCACTTCTCTACGCACCAAACGTCACGGTCCTTCTCTTTCCGTCTCGTAGACACGAGCTGAGAAATTGCAAACGTCGAGCAATTGCTCAGAGATGAAAAGTGCCAGCACTGAAAGCTCTTGCTAGCCAGCACCCTTCCTTGGAAGCGCTTTCACAGGCGCAGCAACACTGGGGCTTTGCGCTTCTCTACCCACCAAACGTCACGGTCCTTCTCTTTCCGTCTCGTAGACACGAGCTGAGAAATTGCAAACGTCGAGCAATTGCTCAGAGATGAAAAGTGCCAGCACTGAAAGCTCTTGCTAGCCAGCACCCTTCCTTGGAAGCGCTTTCACAGGCGCAGCAACACTGGGGCTTTGCGCTTCTGTACGCACCAAACGTCACGGTCATTCTCTTTCTGTCTCGTAGACACGAGCTGAGAAATTGCAAACGTCCAGCAATTGCTCCGAGATGAAAAGTGCCAGCACTGAAAGCTGTTGCTAGCCAGCCCCCTTCCTTGGAAGCGCTTTTATAGGCCTAAGAACACTGGGGCTCTGGGCTTCTCTAGCCACCTCATCTTCTGCTCATCCTCGCGCGCACTCTAAAGAGAGCTCAGGTGAGAAATTGCAAACGTCGAGCAATTGCTCAGAGATGAAAAGTGCCAGCACTGAAAGCTGTTGCTAGCCAGCACCCTTCCTTGGAAGCGCTTTCACAGGCGCAGTAACACTGGGGCTTTGCACTTCTCTACGCACCAAACGTCACGGCCCTTCTCTTTCCGTCTCGTAGACACGAGCTGAGAAATTGCAAACGTCGAGCAATTGCTCAGAGATGAAAAGTGCCAGCACTGAAAGCTGTTGCTAGCCAGCACCCTTCCTTGGAAGCGCTTTCACAGGCGCAGCAACACTGGGGCTTTGCGCTTCTATACGCACCAAAAGTCACGGTCCTTCTCTTTCCGTCTCGTAGACACGAGCTGAGAAATTGCAAACGTCCAGCAATTGCTCAGAGATGAAAAGTGCCAGCAGTGGAAGCTGTTGCTAGCCAGCACCCTTCCTTGGAAGCGCTTTTGTAGGCCTAAGAACACTGGGGCTCTGGGCTTCTCTAGCCACCTCATCTTCTGCTCATCCTCTCGCGCACTCTAAAGAGAGCTCAGGTGAGAAATTGCAAACGTCGAGCAATTGCTCAGAGATGAAAAGTGCCAGCACTGAAAGCTCTTGCTAGCCAGCACCCTTCCTTGGAAGCGCTTTCACAGGCGCAGCAACACTGGGGCTTTGCGCTTCTCTAGCCGCCAAACGTCACAGTCCTTCTCTTTCCGTCGGTAGACACGAGCTGAGAAATTGCAAACGTCCAGCAATTGCTCCGAGATGAAAAGTGCCAGCACTGAAAGCTCTTGCTAGCCAGCCCCCTTCCTTGGAAGCGCTTTTGTAGGCCTAAGAACACTGGGGCTCTGGGCTTCTCTAGCCACCTCATCTTCTGCTCATCCTCGCGCGCACTCTAAAGAGAGCTCAGGTGAGAAATTGCAAACGTCGAGCAATTGCTCAGAGATGAAAAGTGCCAGCACTGAAAGCTCTTGCTAGCCAGCACCCTTCCTTGGAAGCGCTTTCACAGGCGCAGCAACACTGGGGCTTTGCGCTTCTATACGCACCAAACGTCACGGTCATTCTCTTTCCGTCTTGTAGACACGAGCTGAGAAATTGCAAACGTCGAGCAATTGCTCAGAGATGAAAAGTGCCAGCACTGAAAGCTGTTGCTAGCCAGCACCCTTCCTTGGAAGCGCTTTTGTAGGCCTAAGAACACTGGGGCTCTGGGCTTCTCTAGCCACCTCATCTTCTGCTCATCCTCGCGCGCTCTAAAGAGAGCTCAGGTGAGAAATTGCAAACGTCGAGCAATTGCTCAGAGATGAAAAGTGCCAGCACTGAAAGCTCTTGCTAGCCATCACCCTTCCTTGGAAGCGCTTTTATAGGCCTAAGAACACTGGGGCTCTGGGCTTCTCTAGCCACCTCATCTTCTGCTCATCCTCTCGCGCACTCTAAAGAGAGCTCAGGTGAGAAATTGCAAACGTCGAGCAATTGCTCAGAGATGAAAAGTGCCAGCACTGAAAGCTGTTGCTAGCCAGCACCCTTCCTTGGAAGCGCTTTCACAGGCGCAGCAACACTGGGGCTTTGCGCTTCTCTAGCCGCCCAACATCACGGTCCTTCTCTTTCCGTCGGTAGACACGAGCTGAGAAATTGCAAACGTCGAGCAATTGCTCAGAGATGAAAAGTGCCAGCACTGAAAGCTGTTGCTAGCCAGCACCCTTCCTTGGAAGCGCTTTTGTAGGCCTAAGAACACTGGGGCTCTGGGCTTCTCTAGCCACCTCATCTTCTGCTCATCCTCGCGCGCACTCTAAAGAGAGCTCAGGTGAGAAATTGCAAACGTCGAGCAATTGCTCAGAGATGAAAAGTGCCAGCACTGAAAGCTGTTGCTAGCCAGCACCCTTCCTTGGAAGCGCTTTCACAGGCGCAGTAACACTGGGGCTTTGCGCTTCTCTAGCCACCAAACGTCACGGTCCTTCTCTTTCCGTCTCGTAGACACGAGCTGAGAAATTGCAAACGTCGAGCAATTGCTCAGAGATGAAAAGTGCCAGCACTGAAAGCTCTTGCTAGCCAGCACCCTTCCTTGGAAGCGCTTTCACAGGCGCAGCAACACTGGGGCTTTGCGCTTCTGTACGCACCAAACGTCACGGTCATTCTCTTTCTGTCTCGTAGACACGAGCTGAGAAATTGCAAACGTCGAGCAATTGCTCAGAGATGAAAAGTGCCAGCACTGAAAGCTGTTGCTAGCCAGCCCCCTTCCTTGGAAGCGCTTTTATAGGCCTAAGAACACTGGGGCTCTGGGCTTCTCTAGCCACCTCATCTTCTGCTCATCCTCGCGCGCTCTAAAGAGAGCTCAGGTGAGAAATTGCAAACGTCGAGCAATTGCTCAGAGATGAAAAGTGCCAGCACTGAAAGCTCTTGCTAGCCATCACCCTTCCTTGGAAGCGCTTTTATAGGCCTAAGAACACTGGGGCTCTGGGCTTCTCTAGCCACCTCATCTTCTGCTCATCCTCTCGCGCACTCTAAAGAGAGCTCAGGTGAGAAATTGCAAACGTCGAGCAATTGCTCAGAGATGAAAAGTGCCAGCACTGAAAGCTGTTGCTAGCCAGCACCCTTCCTTGGAAGCGCTTTCACAGGCGCAGCAACACTGGGGCTTTGCGCTTCTCTAGCCGCCCAACATCACGGTCCTTCTCTTTCCGTCGGTAGACACGAGCTGAGAAATTGCAAACGTCGAGCAATTGCTCAGAGATGAAAAGTGCCAGCACTGAAAGCTGTTGCTAGCCAGCACCCTTCCTTGGAAGCGCTTTTGTAGGCCTAAGAACACTGGGGCTCTGGGCTTCTCTAGCCACCTCATCTTCTGCTCATCCTCGCGCGCACTCTAAAGAGAGCTCAGGTGAGAAATTGCAAACGTCGAGCAATTGCTCAGAGATGAAAAGTGCCAGCACTGAAAGCTGTTGCTAGCCAGCACCCTTCCTTGGAAGCGCTTTCACAGGCGCAGTAACACTGGGGCTTTGCGCTTCTCTAGCCACCAAACGTCACGGTCCTTCTCTTTCCGTCTCGTAGACACGAGCTGAGAAATTGCAAACGTCGAGCAATTGCTCAGAGATGAAAAGTGCCAGCACTGAAAGCTCTTGCTAGCCAGCACCCTTCCTTGGAAGCGCTTTCACAGGCGCAGCAACACTGGGGCTTTGCGCTTCTGTACGCACCAAACGTCACGGTCATTCTCTTTCTGTCTCGTAGACACGAGCTGAGAAATTGCAAACGTCCAGCAATTGCTCCGAGATGAAAAGTGCCAGCACTGAAAGCTGTTGCTAGCCAGCCCCCTTCCTTGGAAGCGCTTTTATAGGCCTAAGAACACTGGGGCTCTGGGCTTCTCTAGCCACCTCATCTTCTGCTCATCCTCGCGCGCACTCTAAAGAGAGCTCAGGTGAGAAATTGCAAACGTCGAGCAATTGCTCAGAGATGAAAAGTGCCAGCACTGAAAGCTGTTGCTAGCCAGCACCCTTCCTTGGAAGCGCTTTCAGAGGCACAGTAACACTGGGGCTTTGCGCTTCTCTAGCCACCAAACGTCACGGTCCTTCTCTTTCCGTCTCGTAGACACGAGCTGAGAAATTGCAAACGTCGAGCAATTGCTCAGAGATGAAAAGTGCCAGCACTGAAAGCTGTTGCTAGCCAGCACCCTTCCTTGGAAGCGCTTTCACAGGCGCAGCAACACTGGGGCTTTGCGCTTCTATACGCACCAAACGTCACGGTCCTTCTCTTTCCGTCTCGTAGACACGAGCTGAGAAATTGCAAACGTCCAGCAATTGCTCCGAGATGAAAAGTGCCAGCACTGAAAGCTGTTGCTAGCCAGCACCCTTCCTTGGAAGCGCTTTTGTAGCCCTTAGAACACTGGGGCTCTGGGCTTCTCTAGCCACCTCATCTTCTGCTCATCCTCTCGCGCACTCTAAAGAGAGCTCAGGGGAGAAATTGCAAACGTCGAGCAATTGCTCAGAGATGAAAAGTGCCAGCACTGAAAGCTCTTGCTAGCCAGCACCCTTCCTTGGAAGCGCTTTCACAGGCGCAGCAACACTGGGGCTTTGCGCTTCTCTAGCCGCCAAACGTCACAGTCCTTCTCTTTCCGTCGGTAGACACGAGCTGAGAAATTGCAAACGTCCAGCAATTGCTCCGAGATGAAAAGTGCCAGCACTGAAAGCTCTTGCTAGCCAGCCCCCTTCCTTGGAAGCGCTTTTGTAGGCCTAAGAACACTGGGGCTCTGGGCTTCTCTAGCCACCTCATCTTCTGCTCATCCTCGCGCGCACTCTAAAGAGAGCTCAGGTGAGAAATTGCAAACGTCGAGCAATTGCTTAGAGATGAAAAGTGCCAGCACTGAAAGCTCTTGCTAGCCAGCACCCTTCCTTGGAAGCGCTTTCACAGGCGCAGCAACACTGGGGCTTTGCGCTTCTATACGCACCAAACGTCACGGTCATTCTCTTTCCGTCTTGTAGACACGAGCTGAGAAATTGCAAACGTCGAGCAATTGCTCAGAGATGAAAAGTGCCAGCACTGAAAGCTGTTGCTAGCCAGCACCCTTCCTTGGAAGCGCTTTTGTAGGCCTAAGAACACTGGGGCTCTGGGCTTCTCTAGCCACCTCATCTTCTGCTCATCCTCGCGCGCTCTAAAGAGAGCTCAGGTGAGAAATTGCAAACGTCGAGCAATTGCTCAGAGATGAAAAGTGCCAGCACTGAAAGCTCTTGCTAGCCAGCACCCTTCCTTGGAAGCGCTTTTGTAGCCCTTAGAACACTGGGGCTCTGGGCTTCTCTAGCCACCTCATCTTCTGCTCATCCTCTCGCGCACTCTAAAGAGAGCTCAGGTGAGAAATTGCAAACGTCGAGCAATTGCTCAGAGATGAAAAGTGCCAGCACTGAAAGCTGTTGCTAGCCAGCACCCTTCCTTGGAAGCACTTTCACAGGCGCAGCAACACTGGGGCTTTGCGCTTCTCTAGCCACCAAACGTCACGGTCCTTCTCTTTCCGTCTCGTAGACACGAGCTGAGAAATTGCAAACGTCCAGCAATTGCTCCGAGATGAAAAGTGCCAGCACTGAAAGCTCTTGCTAGCCAGCCCCCTTCCTTGGAAGCGCTTTTGTAGGCCTAAGAACAGTGGGGCTCTGGGCTTCTCTAGCCACCTCATCTTCTGCTCATCCTCTCGCGCACTCTAAAGAGAGCTCAGGTGAGAAATTGCAAACGTCGAGCAATTGCTCAGAGATGAAAAGTGCCAGCACTGAAAACTGTTGCTAGCCAGCACCCTTCCTTGGAAGCGCTTTCACAGGCGCAGCAACACTGGGGCTTTGCGCTTCTCTAGCCGCCAAACGTCACGGTCCTTCTCTTTCCGTCGGTAGACACGAGCTGAGAAATTGCAAACGTCGAGCAATTGCTCAGAGATGAAAAGTGCCAGCACTGAAAGCTGTTGCTAGCCAGCACCCTTCCTTGGAAGCGCTTTCACAGGCGCAGCAACACTGGGGCTTTGCGCTTCTGTACGCACCAAACGTCACGGTCCTTCTCTTTCCGTCTCGTAGACACGAGCTGAGAAATTGCAAACGTCCAGCAATTGCTCCGAGATGAAAAGTGCCAGCACTGAAAGCTGTTGCTAGCCAGCACCCTTCCTTGGAAGCGCTTTTGTAGCCCTTAGAACACTGGGGCTCTGGGCTTCTCTAGCCACCTCATCTTCTGCTCATCCTCTCGCGCACTCTAAAGAGAGCTCAGGTGAGAAATTGCAAACGTCGAGCAATTGCTCAGAGATGAAAAGTGCCAGCACTGAAAGCTGTTGCTAGCCAGCACCCTTCCTTGGAAGCGCTTTCACAGGCGCAGCAACACTGGGGCTTTGCGCTTCTCTAGCCGCCAAACGTCACAGTCCTTCTCTTTCCGTCGGTAGACACGAGCTGAGAAATTGCAAACGTCGAGCAATTGCTCCGAGATGAAAAGTGCCAGCACTGAAAGCTCTTGCTAGCCAGCCCCCTTCCTTGGAAGCGCTTTTGTAGGCCTAAGAACACTGGGGCTCTGGGCTTCTCTAGCCACCTCATCTTCTGCTCATCCTCGCGCGCACTCTAAAGAGAGCTCAGGTGAGAAATTGCAAACGTCGAGCAATTGCTCAGAGATGAAAAGTGCCAGCACTGAAAGCTGTTGCTAGCCAGCACCCTTCCTTGGAAGCGCTTTCACAGGCGCAGCAACACTGGGGCTTTGCGCTTCTATACGCACCAAACGTCACGGTCATTCTCTTTCCGTCTTGTAGACACGAGCTGAGAAATTGCAAACGTCGAGCAATTGCTCCGAGATGAAAAGTGCCAGCACTGAAAGCTGTTGCTAGCCAGCACCCTTCCTTGGAAGCGCTTTTGTAGGCCTAAGAACAGTGGGGCTCTGGGCTTCTCTAGCCACCTCATCTTCTGCTCATCCTCGCGCGCTCTAAAGAGAGCTCAGGTGAGAAATTGCAAACGTCGAGCAATTGCTCAGAGATGAAAAGTGCCAGCACTGAAAGCTCTTGCTAGCCAGCACCCTTCCTTGGAAGCGCTTTTATAGGCCTAAGAACACTGGGGCTCTGGGCTTCTCTAGCCACCTCATCTTCTGCTCATCCTCTCGCGCACTCTAAAGAGAGCTCAGGTGAGAAATTGCAAACGTCGAGCAATTGCTCAGAGATGAAAAGTGCCAGCACTGAAAGCTGTTGCTAGCCAGCACCCTTCCTTGGAAGCGCTTTCACAGGCGCAGCAACACTGGGGCTTTGCGCTTCTCTAGCCGCCAAACATCACGGTCCTTCTCTTTCCGTCGGTAGACACGAGCTGAGAAATTGCAAACGTCGAGCAATTGCTCAGAGCTGAAAAGTGCCAGCACTGAAAGCTGTTGCTAGCCAGCCCCCTTCCTTGGAAGCGCTTTTGTAGGCCTAAGAACACTGGGGCTCTGGGCTTCTCTAGCCACCTCATCTTCTGCTCATCCTCGCGCGCACTCTGAAGAGAGCTCAGGTGAGAAATTGCAAACGTCGAGCAATTGCTCAGAGATGAAAAGTGCCAGCACTGAAAGCTCTTGCTAGCCAGCACCCTTCCTTGGAAGCGCTTTCACAGGCGCAGTAACACTGGGGCTTTGCACTTCTCTACGCACCAAACGTCACGGTCCTTCTCTTTCCGTCTCGTAGACACGAGCTGAGAAATTGCAAACGTCGAGCAATTGCTCAGAGATGAAAAGTGCCAGCACTGAAAGCTCTTGCTAGCCAGCACCCTTCCTTGGAAGCGCTTTCACAGGCGCAGTAACACTGGGGCTTTGCGCTTCTCTAGCCACCAAACGTCACGGTCCTTCTCTTTCCGTCTCGTAGACACGAGCTGAGAAATTGCAAACGTCGAGCAATTGCTCAGAGATGAAAAGTGCCAGCACTGAAAGCTCTTGCTAGCCAGCACCTTTCCTTGGAAGCGCTTTCACAGGCGCAGCAACACTGGGGCTTTGCGCTTCTGTACGCACCAAACGTCACGGTCATTCTCTTTCTGTCTCGTAGACACGAGCTGAGAAATTGCAAACGTCCAGCAATTGCTCCGAGATGAAAAGTGCCAGCACTGAAAGCTGTTGCTAGCCAGCCCCCTTCCTTGGAAGCGCTTTTATAGGCCTAAGAACACTGGGGCTCTGGGCTTCTCTAGCCACCTCATCTTCTGCTCATCCTCGCGCGCACTCTAAAGAGAGCTCAGGTGAGAAATTGCAAACGTCGAGCAATTGCTCAGAGATGAAAAGTGCCAGCACTGAAAGCTCTTGCTAGCCAGCACCCTTCCTTGGAAGCGCTTTCACAGGCGCAGTAACACTGGGGCTTTGCACTTCTCTACGCACCAAACGTCACGGCCCTTCTCTTTCCGTCTCGTAGACACGAGCTGAGAAATTGCAAACGTCGAGCAATTGCTCAGAGATGAAAAGTGCCAGCACTGAATGCTGTTGCTAGCCAGCACCCTTCCTTGGAAGCGCTTTCACAGGCGCAACAACACTGGGGCTTTGCGCTTCTCTAGCCACCAAACGTCACGGTCCTTCTCTTTCCGTCTCGTAGACACGAGCTGAGAAATTGCAAACGTCCAGCAATTGCTCAGAGATGAAAAGTGCCAGCACTGAAAGCTGTTGCTAGCCAGCACCCTTCCTTGGAAGCGCTTTTGTAGCCCTTAGAACACTGGGGCTCTGGGCTTCTCTAGCCACCTCATCTTCTGCTCATCCTCTCGCGCACTCTAAAGAGAGCTCAGGTGAGAAATTGCAAACGTCGAGCAATTGCTCAGAGATGAAAAGTGCCAGCACTGAAAGCTGTTGCTAGCCAGCACCCTTCCTTGGAAGCGCTTTCACAGGCGCAGCAACACTGGGGCTTTGCGCTTCTCTAGCCGCCAAACGTCACAGTCCTTCTCTTTCCGTCGGTAGACACGAGCTGAGAAATTGCAAACGTCCAGCAATTGCTCCGAGATGAAAAGTGCCAGCACTGAAAGCTCTTGCTAGCCAGCACCCTTCCTTGGAAGCGCTTTTGTAGGCCTAAGAACACTGGGGCTCTGGGCTTCTCTAGCCACCTCATCTTCTGCTCATCCTCTCGCGCACTCTAAAGAGAGCTCAGGTGAGAAATTGCAAACGTCGAGCAATTGCTCAGAGATGAAAAGTGCCAGCACTGAAAGCTCTTGCTAGCCAGCACCCTTCCTTGGAAGCGCTTTCACAGGCGCAGCAACACTGGGGCTTTGCGCTTCTATACGCACCAAACGTCACGGTCATTCTCTTTCCGTCTTGTAGACACGAGCTGAGAAATTGCAAACGTCGAGCAATTGCTCAGAGATGAAAAGTGCCAGCACTGAAAGCTGTTGCTAGCCAGCACCCTTCCTTGGAAGCGCTTTTGTAGGCCTAAGAACACTGGGGCTCTGGGCTTCTCTAGCCACCTCATCTTCTGCTCATCCTCTCGCGCACTCTAAAGAGAGCTCAGGTGAGAAATTGCAAACGTCGAGCAATTGCTCAGAGATGAAAAGTGCCAGCACTGAAAGCTGTTGCTAGCCAGCACCCTTCCTTGGAAGCGCTTTCACAGGCGCAGCAACACTGGGGCTTTGCGCTTCTCTAGCCACCAAACGTCACGGTCCTTCTCTTTCCGTCTCGTAGACACGAGCTGAGAAATTGCAAACGTCCAGCAATTGCTCCGAGATGAAAAGTGCCAGCACTGAAAGCTCTTGCTAGCCAGCACCCTTCCTTGGAAGCGCTTTTGTAGGCCTAAGAACAGTGGGGCTCTGGGCTTCTCTAGCCACCTCATCTTCTGCTCATCCTCTCGCGCACTCTAAAGAGAGCTCAGGTGAGAAATTGCAAACGTCGAGCAATTGCTCAGAGATGAAAAGTGCCAGCACTGAAAGCTCTTGCTAGCCAGCACCCTTCCTTGGAAGCGCTTTCACAGGCGCAGCAACACTGGGGCTTTGCGCTTCTCTAGCCGCCAAACGTCACGGTCCTTCTCTTTCCGTCGGTAGACACGAGCTGAGAAATTGCAAACGTCGAGCAATTGCTCAGAGATGAAAAGTGCCAGCACTGAAAGCTGTTGCTAGCCAGCACCCTTCCTTGGAAGCGCTTTCACAGGCGCAGCAACACTGGGGCTTTGCGCTTCTATACGCACCAAATGTCACGGTCCTTCTCTTTCCGTCTCGTAGACACGAGCTGAGAAATTGCAAACGTCGAGCAATTGCTCGGAGATGAAAAGTGCCAGCACTGAAAGCTCTTGCTAGCCAGCACCCTTCCTTGGAAGCGCTTTTGTAGGCCTAAGAACACTGGGGCTCTGGGCTTCTCTAGCCACCTCATCTTCTGCTCATCCTCTCGCGCACTCTAAAGAGAGCTCAGGTGAGAAATTGCAAACGTCGAGCAATTGCTCAGAGATGAAAAGTGCCAGCACTGGAAGCTGTTGCTAGCCAGCCCCCTTCCTTGGAAGCGCTTTTGTAGCCCTTAGAACACTGAGGCTCTGTGCTTCTCTAGCCACCTCATCTTCTGCTCATCCTCTCGCGCACTCTAAAGAGAGCTCAGGTGAGAAATTGCAAACGTCGAGCAATTGCTCAGAGATGAAAAGTGCCAGCACTGAAAGCTGTTGCTAGCCAGCACCCTTCCTTGGAAGCGCTTTCACAGGCGCAGTAACACTGGGGCTTTGCGCTCCTCTAGCCACCAAACGTCACGGTCCTTCTCTTTCCGTCTCATAGACACGAGCTGAGAAATTGCAAACGTCGAGCAATTGCTCAGAGATGAAAAGTGCCAGCACTGAAAGCTGTTGCTAGCCAGCACCCTTCCTTGGAAGCGCTTTCACAGGCGCAGCAACACTGGGGCTTTGCGCTTCTCTACGCACCAAACGTCACGGTCATTCTCTTTCCGTCTCGTAGACACGAGCTGAGAAATTGCAAACGTCGAGCAATTGCTCCGAGATGAAAAGTGCCAGCACTGAAAGCTGTTGCTAGCCAGCACCCTTCCTTGGAAGCGCTTTTGTAGCCCTTAGAACACTGGGGCTCTGGGCTTCTCTAGCCACCTCATCTTCTGCTCATCCTCTCGCGCACTCTAAAGAGAGCTCAGGTGAGAAATTGCAAACGTCGAGCAATTGCTCAGAGATGAAAAGTGCCAGCACTGAAAGCTCTTGCTAGCCAGCACCCTTCCTTGGAAGCGCTTTCACAGGCGCAGCAACACTGGGGCTTTGCGCTTCTCTAGCCACCAAACGTCACGGTCCTTCTCTTTCCGTCTCGTAGACACGAGCTGAGAAATTGCAAACGTCGAGCAATTGGTCCAAGATGAAAAGTGCCAGCACTGAAAGCTGTTGCTAGCCAGCACCCTTCCTTGGAAGCGCTTTCACAGGCGCAGCAACACTGGGGCTTTGCACTTCTATACGCACCAAATGTCACGGTCCTTCTCTTTCCGTCTCGTAGACACGAGCTGAGAAATTGCAAACGTCGAGCAATTGCTCAGAGATGAAAAGTGCCAGCACTGAAAGCTCTTGCTAGCCAGCACCCTTCCTTGGAAGCGCTTTCACAGGCGCAGCAACACTGGGGCTTTGCGCTTCTCTACCCACCAAAATCACGGTCCTTCTCTTTCCGTCTCGTAGACACCAGCTGAGAAATTGCAAACGTCGAGCAATTGCTCAGAGATGAAAAGTGCCAGCACTGAAAGCTGTTGCTAGCCAGCACCCTTCCTTGGAAGCGCTTTTGTAGCCCTTAGAACACTGGGGCTCTGGGCTTCTCTAGCCACCTCATCTTCTGCTCATCCTCTCGCGCACTCTAAAGAGAGCTCAGGTGAGAAATTGCAAACGTCGAGCAATTGCTCAGAGATGAAAAGTGCCAGCACTGAAAGCTCTTGCTAGCCAGCACCCTTCCTTGGAAGCGCTTTGACAGGCGCAGCAACACTGGGGCTTTGCGCTTCTCTAGCCACCAAACGTCACGGTCCTTCTCTTTCCGTCGGTAGACACGAGCTGAGAAATTGCAAACGTCGAGCAATTGCTCAGAGATGAAAAGTGCCAGCACTGAAAGCTCTTGCTAGCCAGCACCCTTCCTTGGAAGCGCTTTTGTAGGCCTAAGAACAGTGGGGCTCTGGGCTTCTCTAGCCACCTCATCTTCTGCTCATCCTCTCGCGCACTCTAAAGAGAGTTCAGGTGAGAAATTGCAAACGTCGAGCAATTGCTCAGAGATGAAAAGTGCCAGCACTGAAAGCTGTTGCTAGCCAGCACCCTTCCTTGGAAGCGCTTTTGTAGGCCTAAGAACACTGGGGCTCTGGGCTTCTCTAGCCACCTCATCTTCTGCTCATCCTCTCGCGCACTCTAAAGAGAGCTCAGGTGAGAAATTGCAAACGTCGAGCAATTGCTCAGAGATGAAAAGTGCCAGCACTGAAAGCTCTTGCTAGCCAGCACCCTTCCTTGGAAGCGCTTTCACAGGCGCAGTAACACTGGGGCTTTGCGCTTCTCTAGCCACCAAACGTCACGGTCCTTCTCTTTCCGTCTTGTAGACACGAGCTGAGAAATTGCAAACGTCGAGCAATTGCTCCGAGATGAAAAGTGCCAGCACTGAAAGCTGTTGCTAGCCAGCACCCTTCCTTGGAAGCGCTTTTGTAGGCCTAAGAACACTGGGGCTCTGGGCTTCCCTAGCCACCTCATCTTCTGCTCATCCTCGCGCGCTCTAAAGAGAGCTCAGGTGAGAAATTGCAAACGTCGAGCAATTGCTCAGAGATGAAAAGTGCCAGCACTGAAAGCTCTTGCTAGCCAGCACCCTTCCTTGGAAGCGCTTTTATAGGCCTAAGAACAGTGGGGCTCTGGGCTTCTCTAGCCACCTCATCTTCTGCTCATCCTCTCGCGCACTCTAAAGAGAGCTCAGGTGAGAAATTGCAAACGTCGAGCAATTGCTCAGAGATGAAAAGTGCCAGCACTGAAAGCTGTTGCTAGCCAGCACCCTTCCTTGGAAGCGCTTTCACAGACGCAGCAACACTGGGGCTTTGCGCTTCTCTAGCCGCCAAACGTCACGGTCCTTCTCTTTCCGTCTCGTAGACACGAGCTGAGAAATTGCAAACGTCGAGCAATTGCTCAGAGATGAAAAGTGCCAGCACTGAAAGCTGTTGCTAGCCAGCACCCTTCCTTGGAAGCGCTTTTGTAGGCCTAAGAACACTGGGGCTCTGGGCTTCTCTAGCCACCTCATCTTCTGCTCATCCTCTCGCGCACTCTAAAGAGAGCTCAGGTGAGAAATTGCAAACGTCGAGCAATTGCTCAGAGATGAAAAGTGCCAGCACTGAAAGCTGTTGCTAGCCAGCACCCTTCCTTGGAAGCGCTTTCACAGGCGCAGTAACACTGGGGCTTTGCACTTCTCTACGCACCAAACGTCACGGTCCTTCTCTTTCCGTCTCGTAGACACAAGCTGAGAAATTGCAAACGTCGAGCAATTGCTCAGAGATGAAAAGTGCCAGCACTGAAAGCTCTTGCTAGCCAGCAGCCTTCCTTGGAAGCGCTTTCACAGGCTCAGCAACACTGGGGCTTTGTGCTTCTATACGCACCAAACGTCACGGTCCTCTTTCTGTCTCGTAGACACGACCTGAGAAATTGCAAACGTCCAGCAATTGCTCAGAGATGAAAAGTGCCAGCACTGAAAGCTGTTGCTAGCCAGCCCCCTTCCTTGGAAGCGCTTTTGTAGGCCTAAGAACAGTGGGGCTCTGGGCTTCTCTAGCCACCTCATCTTCTGCTCATCCTCTCGCGCACTCTAAAGAGAGCTCAGGTGAGAAATTGCAAACGTCGAGCAATTGCTCAGAGATGAAAAGTGCCAGCACTGAAAGCTCTTGCTAGCCAGCACCCTTCCTTGGAAGCGCTTTCACAGGCGCAGTAACACTGGGGCTTTGCACTTCTCTACGCACCAAACGTCACGGCCCTTCTCTTTCCGTCTCGTAGACACGAGCTGAGAAATTGCAAACGTCGAGCAATTGCTCAGAGATGAAAAGTGCCAGCACTGAAAGCTCTTGCTAGCCAGCACCCTTCCTTGGAAGCGCTTTTGTAGGCCTAAGAACAGTGGGGCTCTGGGCTTCTCTAGCCACCTCATCTTCTGCTCATCCTCTCGCGCACTCTAAAGAGAGCTCAGGTGAGAAATTGCAAACGTCGAGCAATTGCTCAGAGATGAAAAGTGCCAGCACTGAAAGCTGTTGCTAGCCAGCACCCTTCCTTGGAAGCGCTTTCACAGGCGCAGCAACACTGGGGCTTTGCACTTCTATACGCACCAAATGTCACGGTCCTTCTCTTTCCGTCTCGTAGACACGAGCTGAGAAATTGCAAACGTCCAGCAATTGCTCAGAGATGAAAAGTGCCAGCACTGAAAGCTCTTGCTAGCCAGCACCCTTCCTTGGAAGCGCTTTCACAGGCGCAGCAACACTGGGGCTTTGCGCTTCTCTAGCCGCCAAATGTCACGGTCCTTCTCTTTCCGTCTCGTAGACACGAGCTGAGAAATTGCAAACGTCGAGCAATTGCTCAGAGATGAAAAGTGCCAGCACTGAAAGCTGTTGCTAGCCAGCACCCTTCCTTGGAAGCGCTTTCACAGGCGCAGCAACACTGGGGCTTTGCGCTTCTCTACCCAGCAAAAGTCACGGTCCTTCTCTTTCCGTCTCGTAGACACGAGCTGAGAAATTGCAAACGTCGAGCAATTGCTCAGAGATGAAAAGTGCCAGCACTGAAAGCTCTTGCTAGCCAGCACCCTTCCTTGGAAGCGCTTTTGTAGCCCTTAGAACACTGGGGCTCTGGGCTTCTCTAGCCACCTCATCTTCTGCTCATCCTCTCGCGCACTCTAAAGAGAGCTCAGGTGAGAAATTGCAAACGTCGAGCAATTGCTCAGAGATGAAAAGTGCCAGCACTGAAAGCTCTTGCTAGCCAGCACCCTTCCTTGGAAGCGCTTTTGTAGGCCTAAGAACACTGGGGCTCTGGGCTTCTCTAGCCACCTCATCTTCTGCTCATCCTCTCGCGCACTCTAAAGAGAGCTCAGGTGAGAAATTGCAAACGTCGAGCAATTGCTCAGAGATGCAAAGTGCCAGCACTGAAAGCTGTTGCTAGCCAGCACCCTTCCTTGGAAGCGCTTTTGTAGCCCTTAGAACACTGGGGCTCTGGGCTTCTCTAGCCACCTCATCTTCTGCTCATCCTCTCGCGCACTCTAAAGAGAGCTCAGGTGAGAAATTGCAAACGTCGAGCAATTGCTCAGAGATGAAAAGTGCCAGCACTGAAAGCTGTTGCTAGCCAGCACCCTTCCTTGGAAGCGCTTTCACAGGCGCAGCAACACTGGGGCTTTGCGCTTCTCTAGCCACCAAACGTCACGGTCCTTCTCTTTCCGTCGGTAGACACGAGCTGAGAAATTGCAAACGTCGAGCAATTGCTCAGAGATGAAAAGTGCCAGCACTGAAAGCTGTTGCTAGCCAGCACCCTTCCTTGGAAGCGCTTTCACAGGCGCAGTAACACTGGGGCTTTGCGCTTCTCTAGCCACCAAACGTCACGGTCATTCTCTTTCCGTCTTGTAGACACGAGCTGAGAAATTGCAAACGTCCAGCAATTGCTCCGAGATGAAAAGTGCCAGCACTGAAAGCTGTTGCTAGCCAGCACCCTTCCTTGGAAGCGCTTTTGTAGGCCTAAGAACACTGGGGCTCTGGGCTTCTCTAGCCACCTCATCTTCTGCTCATCCTCTCGCGCACTCTAAAGAGAGCTCAGGTGAGAAATTGCAAACGTCCAGCAATTGCTCAGAGATGAAAAGTGCCAGCACTGAAAGCTGTTGCTAGCCAGCACCCTTCCTTGGTAGCACTTTCACAGGCGCAGCAACACTGGGGCTTTGCGCTTCTCTAGCCACCAAACGTCACGGTCCTTCTCTTTCCGTCTCGTAGACACGAGCTGAGAAATTGCAAACGTCGAGCAATTGCTCAGAGATGAAAAGTGCCAGCACTGAAAGCTCTTGCTAGCCAGCACCCTTCCTTGGAAGCGCTTTCACAGGCGCAGCAACACTGGGGCTTTGCGCTTCTATACGCACCAAACGTCACGGTCCTTCTCTTTCCGTCTCGTAGACACGAGCTGAGAAATTGCAAACGTCGAGCAATTGCTCAGAGATGAAAAGTGCCAGCACTGAAAGCTCTTGCTAGCCAGCACCCTTCCTTGGAAGCGCTTTCACAGGCGCAGCAACACTGGGGCTTTGCGCTTCTCTAGCCACCAAACGTCACGGTCCTTCTCTTTCCGTCTCGTAGACACGAGCTGAGAAATTGCAAACGTCGAGCAATTGCTCAGAGATGAAAAGTGCCAGCACTGAAAGCTGTTGCTAGCCAGCACCCTTCCTTGGAAGCGCTTTCACAGGCGCAGCAACACTGGGGCTTTGTGCTTCTCTACCCACCAAACGTCACGGTCCTTCTCTTTCCGTCGGTAGACACGAGCTGAGAAATTGCAAACGTCCAGCAATTGCTCCGAGATGAAAAGTGCCAGCACTGAAAGCTGTTGCTAGCCAGCACCCTTCCTTGGAAGCGCTTTTGTAGGCCTAAGAACAGTGGGGCTCTGGGCTTCTCTAGCCACCTCATCTTCTGCTCATCCTCTCGCGCACTCTAAAGAGAGCTCAGGTGAGAAATTGCAAACGTCCAGCAATTGCTCAGAGATGAAAAGTGCCAGCACTGAAAGCTGTTGCTAGCCAGCACCCTTCCTTGGAAGCGCTTTCACAGGCGCAGCAACACTGGGGCTTTGCGCTTCTCTAGCCGCCAAACGTCACGGTCCTTCTCTTTCCGTCGGTAGACACGAGCTGAGAAATTGCAAACGTCGAGCAATTGCTCCGAGATGAAAAGTGCCAGCACTGAAAGCTCTTGCTAGCCAGCACCCTTCCTTGGAAGCGCTTTCACAGGCGCACCAACACTGGGGCTTTGCGCTTCTCTAGCCACCAAACGTCACGGTCCTTCTCTTTCCGTCTCGTAGACACGAGCTGAGAAATTGCAAACGTCGAGCAATTGCTCCGAGATGAAAAGTGCCAGCACTGAAAGCTGTTGCTAGCCAGCCCCCTTCCTTGGAAGCGCTTTTGTAGGCCTAAGAACACTGGGGCTCTGGGCTTCTCTAGCCACCTCATCTTCTGCTCATCCTCGCTCGCTCTAAAGAGAGCTCAGGTGAGAAATTGCAAACGTCGAGCAATTGCTCCGAGATGAAAAGTGCCAGCACTGAAAGCTGTTGCTAGCCAGCACCCTTCCTTGGAAGCGCTTTCACAGGCGCAGCAACACTGGGGCTTTGCGCTTCTCTAGCCACCAAACGTCACGGTCCTTCTCTTTCCGTCGGTAGACACGAGCTGAGAAATTGCAAACGTCGAGCAATTGCTCAGAGATGAAAAGTGCCAGCACTGAAAGCTGTTGCTAGCCAGCACCCTTCCTTGGAAGCGCTTTTGTAGGCCTAAGAACAGTGGGGCTCTGGGCTTCTCTAGCCACCTCATCTTCTGCTCATCCTCTCGCGCACTCTAAAGAGAGCTCAGGTGAGAAATTGCAAACGTCGAGCAATTGCTCAGAGATGAAAAGTGCCAGCACTGAAAGCTCTTGCTAGCCAGCACCCTTCCTTGGAAGCGCTTTCACAGGCGCAGTAACACTGGGGCTTTGCACTTCTCTACGCACCAAACGTCACGGTCCTTCTCTTTCCGTCTCGTAGACACGAGCTGAGAAATTGCAAACGTCGAGCAATTGCTCAGAGATGAAAAGTGCCAGCACTGAAAGCTCTTGCTAGCCAGCACCCTTCCTTGGAAGCGCTTTCACAGGCGCAGCAACACTGGGGCTTTGCGCTTCTCTAGCCACCAAACGTCACGGTCCTTCTCTTTCCGTCTCGTAGACACGAGCTGAGAAATTGCAAACGTCGAGCAATTGCTCAGAGATGAAAAGTGCCAGCACTGAAAGCTCTTGCTAGCCAGCACCCTTCCTTGGAAGCGCTTTCACAGGCGCAGCAACACTGGGGCTTTGCGCTTCTCTAGCCGCCAAACGTCACAGTCCTTCTCTTTCCGTCGGTAGACACGAGCTGAGAAATTGCAAACGTCCAGCAATTGCTCCGAGATGAAAAGTGCCAGCACTGAAAGCTCTTGCTAGCCAGCCCCCTTCCTTGGAAGCGCTTTTGTAGGCCTAAGAAGACTGGGGCTCTGGGCTTCTCTACCCACCTCATCTTCTGCTCATCCTCGCGCGCACTCTAAAGAGAGCTCAGGTGAGAAATTGCAAACGTCGAGCAATTGCTCAGAGATGAAAAGTGCCAGCACTGAAAGCTCTTGCTAGCCAGCACCCTTCCTTGGAAGCGCTTTCACAGGCGCAGCAACACTGGGGCTTTGCGCTTCTATACGCACCAAACGTCACGGTCATTCTCTTTCCGTCTTGTAGACACGAGCTGAGAAATTGCAAACGTCGAGCAATTGCTCAGAGATGAAAAGTGCCAGCACTGAAAGCTGTTGCTAGCCAGCACCCTTCCTTGGAAGCGCTTTTGTAGGCCTAAGAACACTGGGGCTCTGGGCTTCTCTAGCCACCTCATCTTCTGCTCATCCTCGCGCGCTCTAAAGAGAGCTCAGGTGAGAAATTGCGAACGTCGAGCAATTGCTCAGAGATGAAAAGTGCCAGCACTGAAAGCTCTTGCTAGCCAGCACCCTTCCTTGGAAGCGCTTTTGTAGGCCTAAGAACACTGGGGCTCTGGGCTTCTCTAGCCACCTCATCTTCTGCTCATCCTCTCGCGCACTCTAAAGAGAGCTCAGGTGAGAAATTGCAAACGTCGAGCAATTGCTCAGAGATGAAAAGTGCCAGCACTGAAAGCTGTTGCTAGCCAGCACCCTTCCTTGGAAGCGCTTTCACAGGCGCAGCAACACTGGGGCTTTGCGCTTCTCTAGCCACCAAACGTCACGGTCCTTCTCTTTCCGTCTCGTAGACACGAGCTGAGAAATTGCAAACGTCCAGCAATTGCTCAGAGATGAAAAGTGCCAGCACTGAAAGCTCTTGCTAGCCAGCACCCTTCCTTGGAAGCGCTTTTGTAGGCCTAAGAACAGTGGGGCTCTGGGCTTCTCTAGCCACCTCATCTTCTGCTCATCCTCTCGCGCACTCTAAAGAGAGCTCAGGTGAGAAATTGCAAACGTCGAGCAATTGCTCAGAGATGAAAAGTGCCAGCACTGAAAGCTCTTGCTAGCCAGCACCCTTCCTTGGAAGCGCTTTCACAGGCGCAGCAACACTGGGGCTTTGCGCTTCTCTAGCCGCCAAACGTCACGGTCCTTCTCTTTCCGTCGGTAGACACGAGCTGAGAAATTGCAAACGTCGAGCAATTGCTCAGAGATGAAAAGTGCCAGCACTGAAAGCTGTTGCTAGCCAGCACCCTTCCTTGGAAGCGCTTTCACAGGCGCAGCAACACTGGGGCTTTGCGCTTCTCTAGCCACCAAACGTCACGGTCCTTCTCTTTCCGTCTCGTAGACACGAGCTGAGAAATTGCAAACGTCCAGCAATTGCTCAGAGATGAAAAGTGCCAGCACTGAAAGCTCTTGCTAGGCAGCACCCTTCCTTGGAAGCGCTTTTGTAGGCCTAAGAACAGTGGGGCTCTGGGCTTCTCTAGCCACCTCATCTTCTGCTCATCCTCTCGCGCACTCTAAAGAGAGCTCAGGTGAGAAATTGCAAACGTCGAGCAATTGCTCAGAGATGAAAAGTGCCAGCACTGAAAGCTGTTGCTAGCCAGCCCCCTTCCTTGGAAGCGCTTTTGTAGCCCTTAGAACACTGAGGCTCTGTGCTTCTCTAGCCACCTCATCTTCTGCTCATCCTCTCGCGCACTCTAAAGAGAGCTCAGGTGAGAAATTGCAAACGTCCAGCAATTGCTCAGAGATGAAAAGTGCCAGCACTGAAAGCTCTTGCTAGCCAGCACCCTTCCTTGGAAGCGCTTTCACAGGCGCAGCAACACTGGGGCTTTGCGCTTCTCTAGCCACCAAACGTCACGGTCCTTCTCTTTCCGTCTCGTAGACACGAGCTGAGAAATTGCAAACGTCGAGCAATTGGTCCGAGATGAAAAGTGCCAGCACTGAAAGCTGTTGCTAGCCAGCACCCTTCCTTGGAAGCGCTTTCACAGGCGCAGCAACACTGGGGCTTTGCGCTTCTATACGCACCAAATGTCACGGTCCTTCTCTTTCCGTCTCGTAGACACGAGCTGAGAAATTGCAAACGTCGAGCAATTGCTCAGAGATGAAAAGTGCCAGCACTGAAAGCTGTTGCTAGCCAGCACCCTTCCTTGGAAGCGCTTTCACAGGCGCAGCAACACTGGGGCTTTGCGCTTCTCTACCCACCAAAATCACGGTCCTTCTCTTTCCGTCTCGTAGACACCAGCTGAGAAATTGCAAACGTCGAGCAATTGCTCAGAGATGAAAAGTGCCAGCACTGAAAGCTGTTGCTAGCCAGCACCCTTCCTTGGAAGCGCTTTTGTAGCCCTTAGAACACTGGGGCTCTGGGCTTCTCTAGCCACCTCATCTTCTGCTCATCCTCGCGCGCACTCTAAAGAGAGCTCAGGTGAGAAATTGCAAACGTCGAGCAATTGCTCAGAGATGAAAAGTGCCAGCACTGAAAGCTCTTGCTAGCCAGCACCCTTCCTTGGAAGCGCTTTCACAGGCGCAGCAACACTGGGGCTTTGCGCTTCTCTAGCCGCCAAACGTCACGGTCCTTCTCTTTCCGTCGGTAGACACGAGCTGAGAAATTGCAAACGTCGATCAATTGCTCAGAGATGAAAAGTGCCAGCACTGAAAGCTGTTGCTAGCCAGCACCCTTCCTTGGAAGCGCTTTCACAGGCGCAGCAACACTGGGGCTTTGCGCTTCTCTAGCCACCAAACGTCACGGTCCTTCTCTTTCCGTCGGTAGACACGAGCTGAGAAATTGCAAACGTCCAGCAATTGCTCAGAGATGAAAAGTGCCAGCACTGAAAGCTGTTGCTAGCCAGCACCCTTCCTTGGAAGCGCTTTTGTAGGCCTAAGAACACTGGGGCTCTGGGCTTCTCTAGCCACCTCATCTTCTGCTCATCCTCTCGCGCACTCTAAAGAGAGTTCAGGTGAGAAATTGCAAACGTCGAGCAATTGCTCAGAGATGAAAAGTGCCAGCACTGAAAGCTCTTGCTAGCCAGCACCCTTCCTTGGAAGCGCTTTTGTAGGCCTAAGAACACTGGGGCTCTGGGCTTCTCTAGCCACCTCATCTTCTGCTCATCCTCTCGCGCACTCTAAAGAGAGCTCAGGTGAGAAATTGCAAACGTCGAGCAATTGCTCAGAGATGAAAAGTGCCAGCACTGAAAGCTCTTGCTAGCCAGCACCCTTCCTTGGAAGCGCTTTGACAGGCGCAGTAACACTGGGGCTTTGCGCTTCTATATGCACCAAACGTCACGGTCCTTCTCTTTCCGTCTTGTAGACACGAGCTGAGAAATTGCAAACGTGGAGCAATTGCTCCGAGATGAAAAGTGCCAGCACTGAAAGCTGTTGCTAGCCAGCACCCTTCCTTGGAAGCGCTTTTGTAGGCCTAAGAACACTGGGGCTCTGGGCTTCCCTAGCCACCTCATCTTCTGCTCATCCTCGCGCGCTCTAAAGAGAGCTCAGGTGAGAAATTGCAAACGTCGAGCAATTGCTCAGAGATGAAAAGTGCCAGCACTGAAAGCTCTTGCTAGCCAGCACCCTTCCTTGGAAGCGCTTTTATAGGCCTAAGAACAGTGGGGCTCTGGGCTTCTCTAGCCACCTCATCTTCTGCTCATCCTCTCGCGCACTCTAAAGAGAGCTCAGGTGAGAAATTGCAAACGTCGAGCAATTGCTCAGAGATGAAAAGTGCCAGCACTGAAAGCTGTTGCTAGCCAGCACCCTTCCTTGGAAGCGCTTTCACAGGCGCAGCAACACTGGGGCTTTGCGCTTCTCTAGCCGCCAAACGTCACGGTCCTTCTCTTTCCGTCTCGTAGACACGAGCTGAGAAATTGCAAACGTCGAGCAATTGCTCAGAGATGAAAAGTGCCAGCACTGAAAGCTCTTGCTAGCCAGCCCCCTTCCTTGGAAGCGCTTTTGTAGGCCTAAGAACACTGGGGCTCTGGGCTTCTCTAGCCACCTCATCTTCTGCTCATCCTCTCGCGCACTCTAAAGAGAGCTCAGGTGAGAAATTGCAAACGTCGAGCAATTGCTCAGAGATGAAAAGTGCCAGCACTGAAAGCTGTTGCTAGCCAGCACCCTTCCTTGGAAGCGCTTTCACAGGCGCAGTAACACTGGGGCTTTGCACTTCTCTACGCACCAAACGTCACGGTCCTTCTCTTTCCGTCTCGTAGACACAAGCTGAGAAATTGCAAACGTCGAGCAATTGCTCAGAGATGAAAAGTGCCAGCACTGAAAGCTCTTGCTAGCCAGCACCCTTCCTTGGAAGCGCTTTCACAGGCGCAGCAACACTGGGGCTTTGCGCTTCTATACGCACCAAACGTCACGGTCCTTCTCTTTCTGTCTCGTAGACACGAGCTGAGAAATTGCAAACGTCCAGCAATTGCTCCGAGATGAAAAGTGCCAGCACTGAAAGCTGTTGCTAGCCAGCCCCCTTCCTTGGAAGCGCTTTTATAGGCCTAAGAACACTGGGGCTCTGGGCTTCTCTAGCCACCTCATCTTCTGCTCATCCTCTCGCGCACTCTAAAGAGAGCTCAGGTGAGAAATTGCAAACGTCGAGCAATTGCTCAGAGATGAAAAGTGCCAGCACTGAAAGCTCTTGCTAGCCAGCACCCTTCCTTGGAAGCGCTTTCACAGGCGCAGTAACACTGGGGCTTTGCACTTCTCTACGCACCAAACGTCACGGCCCTTCTCTTTCCGTCTCGTAGACACGAGCTGAGAAATTGCAAACGTCGAGCAATTGCTCAGAGATGAAAAGTGCCAGCACTGAAAGCTGTTGCTAGCCAGCACCCTTCCTTGGAAGCGCTTTCACAGGCGCAGCAACACTGGGGCTTTGCGCTTCTCTAGCCGCCAAACGTCACAGTCCTTCTCTTTCCGTCGGTAGACACGAGCTGAGAAATTGCAAACGTCGAGCAATTGCTCAGAGATGAAAAGTGCCAGCACTGAAAGCTCTTGCTAGCCAGCACCCTTCCTTGGAAGCGCTTTTGTAGGCCTAAGAACACTGGGGCTCTGGGCTTCTCTAGCCACCTCATCTTCTGCTCATCCTCTCGCGCACTCTAAAGAGAGCTCAGGTGAGAAATTGCAAACGTCGAGCAATTGCTCAGAGATGAAAAGTGCCAGCACTGAAAGCTCTTGCTAGCCAGCACCCTTCCTTGGAAGCGCTTTCACAGGCGCAGCAACACTGGGGCTTTGCGCTTCTATACGCACCAAATGTCACGGTCCTTCTCTTTCCGTCTTGTAGACACGAGCTGAGAAATTGCAAACGTCGAGCAATTGCTCAGAGATGAAAAGTGCCAGCACTGAAAGCTCTTGCTAGCCAGCACCCTTCCTTGGAAGCGCTTTTGTAGGCCTAAGAACACTGGGGCTCTGGGCTTCTCTAGCCACCTCATCTTCTGCTCATCCTCTCGCGCACTCTAAAGAGAGCTCAGGTGAGAAATTGCAAACGTCGAGCAATTGCTCAGAGATGAAAAGTGCCAGCACTGAAAGCTCTTGCTAGCCAGCACCCTTCCTTGGAAGCGCTTTCACAGGCGCAGTAACACTGGGGCTTTGCACTTCTATACGCACCAAACGTCACGGTCCTTCTCTTTCCGTCTCGTAGACACGAGCTGAGAAATTGCAAACGTCGAGCAATTGCTCAGAGATGAAAAGTGCCAGCACTGAAAGCTGTTGCTAGCCAGCACCCTTCCTTGGAAGCGCTTTCACAGGCGCAGCAACACTGGGGCTTTGCGCTTCTCTAGCCACCAAACGTCACGGTCCTTCTCTTTCCGTCTCGTAGACACGAGCTGAGAAATTGCAAACGTCGAGCAATTGCTCAGAGATGAAAAGTGCCAGCACTGAAAGCTCTTGCTAGCCAGCACCCTTCCTTGGAAGCGCTTTCACAGGCGCAGCAACACTGGGGCTTTGCGCTTCTATACGCACCAAATGTCACGGTCCTTCTCTTTCCGTCTCGTAGACACGAGCTGAGAAATTGCAAACGTCGAGCAATTGCTCAGAGATGAAAAGTGCCAGCACTGAAAGCTCTTGCTAGCCAGCACCCTTCCTTGGAAGCGCTTTCACAGGCGCAGCAACACTGGGGCTTTGCGCTTCTCTACCCACCAAAATCACGGTCCTTCTCTTTCCGTCTCGTAGACACCAGCTGAGAAATTGCAAACGTCGAGCAATTGCTCAGAGATGAAAAGTGCCAGCACTGAAAGCTCTTGCTAGCCAGCACCCTTCCTTGGAAGCGCTTTTGTAGCCCTTAGAACACTGGGGCTCTGGGCTTCTCTAGCCACCTCATCTTCTGCTCATCCTCTCGCGCACTCTAAAGAGAGCTCAGGTGAGAAATTGCAAACGTCGAGCAATTGCTCAGAGATGAAAAGTGCCAGCACTGAAAGCTCTTGCTAGCCAGCACCCTTCCTTGGAAGCGCTTTCACAGGCGCAGCAACACTGGGGCTTTGCGCTTCTCTAGCCGCCAAACGTCACGGTCCTTTTCTCTCCGTCGGTAGACACGAGCTGAGAAATTGCAAACGTCGATCAATTGCTCAGACATGAAAAGTGCCAGCACTGAAAGCTGTTGCTAGCCAGCACCCTTCCTTGGAAGCGCTTTCACAGGCGCAGCAACACTGGGGCTTTGCGCTTCTCTAGCCACCAAACGTCACGGTCCTTCTCTTTCCGTCGGTAGACACGAGCTGAGAAATTGCAAACGTCCAGCAATTGCTCAGAGATGAAAAGTGCCAGCACTGAAAGCTCTTGCTAGCCAGCACCCTTCCTTGGAAGCGCTTTCACAGGCGCAGCAACACTGGGGCTTTGCGCTTCTATACGCACCAAACGTCACGGTCCTTCTCTTTCCGTCTCGTAGACACGAGCTGAGAAATTGCAAACGTCGAGCAATTGCTCAGAGATGAAAAGTGCCAGCACTGAAAGCTCTTGCTAGCCAGCACCCTTCCTTGGAAGCGCTTTTGTAGGCCTAAGAACACTGGGGCTCTGGGCTTCTCTAGCCACCTCATCTTCTGCTCATCCTCTCGCGCACGCTAAAGAGAGCTCAGGTGAGAAATTGCAAACGTCGAGCAATTGCTCAGAGATGAAAAGTGCCAGCACTGAAAGCTGTTGCTAGCCAGCACCCTTCCTTGGAAGCGCTTTTGTAGGCCTAAGAACACTGGGGCTCTGGGCTTCTCTAGCCACCTCATCTTCTGCTCATCCTCTCGCGCACTCTAAAGAGAGCTCAGGTGAGAAATTGCAAACGTCGAGCAATTGCTCAGAGATGAAAAGTGCCAGCACTGAAAGCTCTTGCTAGCCAGCACCCTTCCTTGGAAGCGCTTTCACAGGCGCAGTAACACTGGGGCTTTGCGCTTCTATACGCACCAAACGTCACGGTCCTTCTCTTTCCGTCTTGTAGACACGAGCTGAGAAATTGCAAACGTCGAGCAATTGCTCCGAGATGAAAAGTGCCAGCACTGAAAGCTGTTGCTAGCCAGCACCCTTCCTTGGAAGCGCTTTTGTAGGCCTAAGAACACTGGGGCTCTGGGCTTCCCTAGCCACCTCATCTTCTGCTCATCCTCGCGCGCTCTAAAGAGAGCTCAGGTGAGAAATTGCAAACGTCGAGCAATTGCTCAGAGATGAAAAGTGCCAGCACTGAAAGCTCTTGCTAGCCAGCACCCTTCCTTGGAAGCGCTTTTATAGGCCTAAGAACAGTGGGGCTCTGGGCTTCTCTAGCCACCTCATCTTCTGCTCATCCTCTCGCGCACTCTAAAGAGAGCTCAGGTGAGAAATTGCAAACGTCGAGCAATTGCTCAGAGATGAAAAGTGCCAGCACTGAAAGCTGTTGCTAGCCAGCACCCTTCCTTGGAAGCGCTTTCACAGGCGCAGCAACACTGGGGCTTTGCGCTTCTCTAGCCGCCAAACGTCACGGTCCTTCTCTTTCCGTCTCGTAGACACGAGCTGAGAAATTGCAAACGTCGAGCAATTGCTCAGAGATGAAAAGTGCCAGCACTGAAAGCTCTTGCTAGCCAGCACCCTTCCTTGGAAGCGCTTTTGTAGGCCTAAGAACACTGGGGCTCTGGGCTTCTCTAGCCACCTCATCTTCTGCTCATCCTCGCGCGCACTCTAAAGAGAGCTCAGGTGAGAAATTGCAAACGTCGAGCAATTGCTCAGAGATGAAAAGTGCCAGCACTGAAAGCTCTTGCTAGCCAGCACCCTTCCTTGGAAGCGCTTTCACAGGCGCAGTAACACTGGGGCTTTGCACTTCTCTACGCACCAAACGTCACGGTCCTTCTCTTTCCGTCTCGTAGACACAAGCTGAGAAATTGCAAACGTCGAGCAATTGCTCAGAGCTGAAAAGTGCCAGCACTGAAAGCTGTTGCTAGCCAGCACCCTTCCTTGGAAGCGCTTTCACAGGCTCAGCAACACTGGGGCTTTGCGCTTGTATACGCACCAAACGTCACGGTCCTTCTCTTTCTGTCTCGTAGACACGAGCTGAGAAATTGCAAACGTCGAGCAATTGCTCCGAGATGAAAAGTGCCAGCACTGAAAGCTGTTGCTAGCCAGCCCCCTTCCTTGGAAGCGCTTTTATAGGCCTAAGAACACTGGGGCTCTGGGCTTCTCTAGCCACCTCATCTTCTGCTCATCCTCTCGCGCACTCTAAAGAGAGCTCAGGTGAGAAATTGCAAACGTCGAGCAATTGCTCAGAGATGAAAAGTGCCAGCACTGAAAGCTCTTGCTAGCCAGCACCCTTCCTTGGAAGCGCTTTCACAGGCGCAGTAACACTGGGGCTTTGCACTTCTCTACGCACCAAACGTCACGGCCCTTCTCTTTCCGTCTCGTAGACACGAGCTGAGAAATTGCAAATGTCGAGCAATTGCTCAGAGATGAAAAGTGCCAGCACTGAAAGCTCTTGCTAGCCAGCACCCTTCCTTGGAAGCGCTTTCACAGGCGCAGCAACACTGGGGCTTTGCGCTTCTCTAGCCGCCAAACGTCACAGTCCTTCTCTTTCCGTCGGTAGACACGAGCTGAGAAATTGCAAACGTCGAGCAATTGCTCAGAGATGAAAAGTGCCAGCACTGAAAGCTCTTGCTAGCCAGCACCCTTCCTTGGAAGCGCTTTTGTAGGCCTAAGAACACTGGGGCTCTGGGCTTCTCTAGCCACCTCATCTTCTGCTCATCCTCTCGCGCACTCTAAAGAGAGCTCAGGTGAGAAATTGCAAACGTCGAGCAATTGCTCAGAGATGAAAAGTGCCAGCACTGAAAGCTCTTGCTAGCCAGCACCCTTCCTTGGAAGCGCTTTCACAGGCGCAGTAACACTGGGGCTTTGCACTTCTATACGCACCAAACGTCACGGTCCTTCTCTTTCCGTCTCGTAGACACGAGCTGAGAAATTGCAAACGTCGAGCAATTGCTCAGAGATGAAAAGTGCCAGCACTGAAAGCTCTTGCTAGCCAGCACCCTTCCTTGGAAGCGCTTTCACAGGCGCAGCAACACTGGGGCTTTGCGCTTCTCTAGCCACCAAACGTCACGGTCATTCTCTTTCCGTCTCGTAGACACGAGCTGAGAAATTGCAAACGTCGAGCAATTGCTCAGAGATGAAAAGTGCCAGCACTGAAAGCTGTTGCCAGCCAGCACCCTTCCTTGGAAGCGCTTTTGTAGGCCTAAGAACAGTGGGGCTCTGGGCTTCTCTAGCCACCTCATCTTCTGCTCATCCTCTCGCGCACTCTAAAGAGAGCTCAGGTGAGAAATTGCAAATGTCGAGCAATTGCTCAGAGATGAAAAGTGCCAGCACTGAAAGCTCTTGCTAGCCAGCACCCTTCCTTGGAAGCGCTTTCACAGGCGCAGCAATACTGGGGCTTTGCGCTTCTCTAGCCACCAAACATCACGGTCCTTCTCTTTCCGTCTCCTAGACACGAGCTGAGAAATTGCAAACGTCCAGCAATTGCTCAGAGATGAAAAGTGCCAGCACTGAAAGCTCTTGCTAGCCAGCACCCTTCCTTGGAAGCGCTTTCACAGGCGCAGCAACACTGGGGCTTTGCGCTTCTCTAGCCGCCAAATGTCACGGTCCTTCTCTTTCCGTCTCGTAGACACGAGCTGAGAAATTGCAAACGTCGAGCAATTGCTCAGAGATGAAAAGTGCCAGCACTGAAAGCTCTTGCTAGCCAGCACCCTTCCTTGGAAGCGCTTTCACAGGCGCAGCAACACTGGGGCTTTGCGCTTCTCTACCCAGCAAAAGTCACGGTCCTTCTCTTTCCATCTCCTAGACACGAGCTGAGAAATTGCAAACGTCGAGCAATTGCTCAGAGATGAAAAGTGCCAGCACTGAAAGCTCTTGCTAGCCAGCACCCTTCCTTGGAAGCGCTTTTGTAGGCCTAAGAACACTGGGGCTCTGGGCTTCTCTAGCCACCTCATCTTCTGCTCATCCTCTCGCGCACTCTAAAGAGAGCTCAGGTGAGAAATTGCAAACGTCGAGCAATTGCTCAGAGATGAAAAGTGCCAGCACTGAAAGCTCTTGCTAGCCAGCACCCTTCCTTGGAAGCGCTTTTGTAGGCCTAAGAACACTGGGGCTCTGGGCTTCTCTAGCCACCTCATCTTCTGCTCATCCTCTCGCGCACTCTAAAGAGAGCTCAGGTGAGAAATTGCAAACGTCGAGCAATTGCTCAGAGATGAAAAGTGCCAGCACTGAAAGCTCTTGCTAGCCAGCACCCTTCCTTGGAAGCGCTTTCACAGGCGCAGCAACACTGGGGCTTTGCGCTTCTATACGCACCAAATGTCACGGTCCTTCTCTTTCCGTCTCGTAGACACGAGCTGAGAAATTGCAAACGTCGAGCAATTGCTCAGAGATGAAAAGTGCCAGCACTGAAAGCTGTTGCTAGCCAGCACCCTTCCTTGGAAGCGCTTTTGTAGGCCTAAGAACAGTGGGGCTCTGGGCTTCTCTAGCCACCTCATCTTCTGCTCATCCTCTCGCGCACTCTAAAGAGAGCTCAGGTGAGAAATTGCAAACGTCGAGCAATTGCTCAGAGATGAAAAGTGCCAGCACTGAAAGCTGTTGCTAGCCAGCACCCTTCCTTGGAAGCGCTTTTGTAGCCCTTAGAACACTGGGGCTCTGGGCTTCTCTAGCCACCTCATCTTCTGCTCATCCTCTCGCGCACTCTAAAGAGAGCTCAGGTGAGAAATTGCAAACGTCGAGCAATTGCTCAGAGATGAAAAGTGCCAGCACTGAAAGCTGTTGCTAGCCAGCACCCTTCCTTGGAAGCGCTTTCACAGGCGCAGCAACACTGGGGCTTTGCTCTTCTCTAGCCACCAAACGTCACGGTCCTTCTCTTTCCGTCGGTAGACACGAGCTGAGAAATTGCAAACGTCGAGCAATTGCTCAGAGATGAAAAGTGCCAGCACTGAAAGCTGTTGCTAGCCAGCACCCTTCCTTGGAAGCGCTTTCACAGGCGCAGTAACACTGGGGCTTTGCGCTTCTCTAGCCACCAAAAGTCACGGTCCTTCTCTTTCCGTCTCGTAGACACGAGCTGAGAAATTGCAAACGTCCAGCAATTGCTCCGAGATGAAAAGTGCCAGCACTGAAAGCTGTTGCTAGCCAGCACCCTTCCTTGGAAGCGCTTTTGTAGGCCTAAGAACACTGGGGCTCTGGGCTTCTCTAGCCACCTCATCTTCTGCTCATCCTCTCGCGCACTCTAAAGAGAGCTCAGGTGAGAAATTGCAAACGTCCAGCAATTGCTCAGAGATGAAAAGTGCCAGCACTGAAAGCTGTTGCTAGCCAGCACCCTTCCTTGGTAGCACTTTCACAGGCGCAGCAACACTGGGGCTTTGCGCTTCTCTAGCCACCAAACGTCACGGTCCTTCTCTTTCCGTCTCGTAGACACGAGCTGAGAAATTGCAAACGTCGAGCAATTGCTCAGAGATGAAAAGTGCCAGCACTGAAAGCTCTTGCTAGCCAGCACCCTTCCTTGGAAGCGCTTTCACAGGCGCAGCAACACTGGGGCTTTGCGCTTCTATACGCACCAAACGTCACGGTCCTTCTCTTTCCGTCTCGTAGACACGAGCTGAGAAATTGCAAACGTCGAGCAATTGCTCAGAGATGAAAAGTGCCAGCACTGAAAGCTCTTGCTAGCCAGCCCCCTTCCTTGGAAGCGCTTTCACAGGCGCAGCAACACTGGGGCTTTGCGCTTCTCTAGCCACCAAACGTCACGGTCCTTCTCTTTCCGTCTCGTAGACACGAGCTGAGAAATTGCAAACGTCGAGCAATTGCTCCGAGATGAAAAGTGCCAGCACTGAAAGCTGTTGCTAGCCAGCACCCTTCCTTGGAAGCGCTTTCACAGGCGCAGCAACACTGGGGCTTTGCGCTTCTCTAGCCACCAAACGTCACGGTCCTTCTCTTTCCGTCTCGTAGACACGAGCTGAGAAATTGCAAACGTCCAGCAATTGCTCCGAGATGAAAAGTGCCAGCACTGAAAGCTGTTGCTAGCCAGCACCCTTCCTTGGAAGCGCTTTTGTAGGCCTAAGAACACTGGGGCTCTGGGCTTCTCTAGCCACCTCATCTTCTGCTCATCCTCTCGCGCACTCTAAAGAGAGCTCAGGTGAGAAATTGCAAACGTCGAGCAATTGCTCAGAGATGAAAAGTGCCAGCACTGAAAGCTCTTGCTAGCCAGCACCCTTCCTTGGAAGCGCTTTCACAGGCGCAGCAACACTGGGGCTTTGCGCTTCTCTAGCCGCCAAACGTCACGGTCCTTCTCTTTCCGTCGGTAGACACGAGCTGAGAAATTGCAAACGTCGAGCAATTGCTCAGAGATGAAAAGTGCCAGCACTGAAAGCTCTTGCTAGCCAGCACCCTTCCTTGGAAGCGCTTTCACAGGCGCACCAACACTGGGGCTTTGCGCTTCTCTAGCCACCAAACGTCACGGTCCTTCTCTTTCCGTCTCGTAGACACGAGCTGAGAAATTGCAAACGTCGAGCAATTGCTCAGAGATGAAAAGTGCCAGCACTGAAAGCTGTTGCTAGCCAGCCCCCTTCCTTGGAAGCGCTTTTGTAGGCCTAAGAACATTGGGGCTCTGGGCTTCTCTAGCCACCTCATCTTCTGCTCATCCTCGCTCGCACTAAAGAGAGCTCAGGTGAGAAATTGCAAACGTCCAGCAATTGCTCAGAGATGAAAAGTGCCAGCACTGAAAGCTCTTGCTAGCCAGCACCCTTCCTTGGAAGCGCTTTTATAGCCCTTAAAACACTGGGGCTCTGGGCTTCTCTAGCCACCTCATCTTCTGCTCATCCTCTCGCGCACTCTAAAGAGAGCTCAGGTGAGAAATTGCAAACGTCGAGCAATTGCTCAGAGATGAAAAGTGCCAGCACTGAAAGCTGTTGCTAGCCAGCACCCTTCCTTGGAAGCGCTTTCACAGGCGCAGCAACACTGGGGCTTTGCGCTTCTCTACCCACCAAACGTCACGGTCCTTCTCTTTCCGTCGGTAGACACGAGCTGAGAAATTGCAAACGTCGAGCAATTGCTCAGAGATGAAAAGTGCCAGCACTGAAAGCTGTTGCTAGCCAGCACCCTTCCTTGGAAGCGCTTTTGTAGGCCTAAGAACAGTGGGGCTCTGGGCTTCTCTAGCCACCTCATCTTCTGCTCATCCTCTCGCGCACTCTAAAGAGAGCTCAGGTGAGAAATTGCAAACGTCGAGCAATTGCTCAGAGATGAAAAGTGCCAGCACTGAAAGCTCTTGCTAGCCAGCACCCTTCCTTGGAAGCGCTTTCACAGGCGCAGTAACACTGGGGCTTTGCACTTCTCTAGCCACCAAACGTCACGGTCCTTCTCTTTCCGTCTCGTAGACACGAGCTGAGAAATTGCAAACGTCGAGCAATTGCTCAGAGATGAAAAGTGCCAGCACTGAAAGCTCTTGCTAGCCAGCACCCTTCCTTGGAAGCGCTTTCACAGGCGCAGCAACACTGGGGCTTTGCGCTTCTCTAGCCACCAAACGTCACGGTCCTTCTCTTTCCGTCTCGTAGACACGAGCTGAGAAATTGCAAACGTCGAGCAATTGCTCAGAGATGAAAAGTGCCAGCACTGAAAGCTCTTGCTAGCCAGCACCCTTCCTTGGAAGCGCTTTCACAGGCGCAGCAACACTGGGGCTTTGCGCTTCTATACGCACCAAACGTCACGGTCATTCTCTTTCCGTCTCGTAGACACGAGCTGAGAAATTGCAAACGTCGAGCAATTGCTCAGAGATGAAAAGTGCCAGCACTGAAAGCTGTTGCTAGCCAGCACCCTTCCTTGGAAGCGCTTTTGTAGGCCTAAGAACACTGGGGCTCTGGGCTTCTCTAGCCACCTCATCTTCTGCTCATCCTCTCGCGCACTCTAAAGAGAGCTCAGGGGAGAAATTGCAAACGTCGAGCAATTGCTCAGAGATGAAAAGTGCCAGCACTGAAAGCTCTTGCTAGCCAGCACCCTTCCTTGGAAGCGCTTTTGTAGCCCTTAGAACACTGGGGCTCTGGGCTTCTCTAGCCACATCATCTTCTGCTCATCCTCTCGCGCACTCTAAAGAGAGCTCAGGTGAGAAATTGCAAACGTCGAGCAATTGCTCAGAGATGAAAAGTGCCAGCACTGAAAGCTGTTGCTAGCCAGCACCCTTCCTTGGAAGCGCTTTCACAGGCGCAGCAACACTGGGGCTTTGCGCTTCTCTAGCCACCAAACGTCACGGTCCTTCTCTTTCCGTCTCGTAGACACGAGCTGAGAAATTGCAAACGTCGAGCAATTGCTCAGAGATGAATAGTGCCAGCACTGAAAGCTCTTGCTAGCCAGCACCCTTCCTTGGAAGCGCTTTCACAGGCGCAGCAACACTGGGGCTTTGCGCTTCTATACGCACCAAACGTCACGGTCCTTCTCTTTCCGTCTCGTAGACACGAGCTGAGAAATTGCAAACGTCGAGCAATTGCTCAGAGATGAAAAGTGCCAGCACTAAAAGCTGTTGCTAGCCAGCACCCTTCCTTGGAAGCGCTTTTGTAGGCCTAAGAACACTGGGGCTCTGGGCTTCTCTAGCCACCTCATCTTCTGCTCATCCTCTCGCGCACTCTAAAGAGAGCTCAGGTGAGAAATTGCAAACGTCGAGCAATTGCTCAGAGATGAAAAGTGCCAGCACTGAAAGCTGTTGCTAGCCAGCACCCTTCCTTGGAAGCGCTTTTGTAGGCCTAAGAACACTGGGGCTCTGGGCTTCTCTAGCCACCTCATCTTCTGCTCATCCTCTCGCGCACTCTAAAGAGAGCTCAGGTGAGAAATTGCAAACGTCGAGCAATTGCTCAGAGATGAAAAGTGCCAGCACTGAAAGCTCTTGCTAGCCAGCACCCTTCCTTGGAAGCGCTTTCACAGGCGCAGCAACACTGGGGCTTTGCGCTTCTCTAGCCACCAAACGTCACGGTCCTTCTCTTTCCGTCTCGTAGACACGAGCTGAGAAATTGCAAACGTCGAGCAATTGCTCAGAGATGAAAAGTGCCAGCACTGAAAGCTGTTGCTAGCCAGCACCCTTCCTTGGAAGCGCTTTCACAGGCGCAGCAACACTGGGGCTTTGCGCTTCTCTAGCCACCAAACGTCACGGTCATTCTCTTTCCGTCTCGTAGACACGAGCTGAGAAATTGCAAGCGTCCAGCAATTGCTCCGAGATGAAAAGTGCCAGCACTGAAAGCTGTTGCTAGCCAGCACCCTTCCTTGGAAGCGCTTTTGTAGGCCTAAGAACACTGGGGCTCTGGGCTTCTCTAGCCACCTCATCTTCTGCTCATCCTCTCGCGCACTCTAAAGAGAGCTCAGGTGAGAAATTGCAAACGTCCAGCAATTGCTCAGAGATGAAAAGTGCCAGCACTGAAAGCTGTTGCTAGCCAGCACCCTTCCTTGGAAGCGCTTTCACAGGCGCAGCAACACTGGGGCTTTGTGCTTCTCTACCCACCAAACGTCACGGTCCTTCTCTTTCAGTCTCGTAGACACGAGCTGAGAAATTGCAAACGTCGAGCAATTGCTCAGAGATGAAAAGTGCCAGCACTGAAAGCTGTTGCTAGCCAGCACCCTTCCTTGGAAGCGCTTTCACAGGCGCAGCAACACTGGGGCTTTGCGCTTCTATACGCACCAAACGTCACGGTCATTCTCTTTCCGTCTCGTAGACACGAGCTGAGAAATTGCAAACGTCCAGCAATTGCTCAGAGATGAAAAGTGCCAGCACTGAAAGCTGTTGCTAGCCAGCACCCTTCCTTGGAAGCGCTTTCACAGGCGCAGCAACACTGGGGCTTTGCGCTTCTCTAGCCACCAAACGTCACGGTCCTTCTCTTTCCGTCTCGTAGACACGAGCTGAGAAATTGCAAACGTCGAGCAATTGCTCAGAGATGAAAAGTGCCAGCACTGAAAGCTGTTGCTAGCCAGCACCCTTCCTTGGAAGCGCTTTCACAGGCGCAGCAACACTGGGGCTTTGTGCTTCTCTAGCCACCAAACGTCACGGTCCTTCTCTTTCCGTCGGTAGACACGAGCTGAGAAATTGCAAACGTCGAGCAATTGCTCAGAGATGAAAAGTGCCAGCACTGGAAGCTGTTGCTAGCCAGCACCCTTCCTTGGAAGCGCTTTTGTAGGCCTAAGAACACTGGGGCTCTGGGCTTCTCTAGCCACCTCATCTTCTGCTCATCCTCTCGCGCACTCTAAAGAGAGCTCAGGTGAGAAATTGCAAACGTCGAGCAATTGCTCAGAGATGAAAAGTGCCAGCACTGAAAGCTCTTGCTAGCCAGCACCCTTCCTTGGAAGCGCTTTCACAGGCGCAGCAACACTGGGGCTTTGCGCTTCTATACGCACCAAATGTCACGGTCCTTCTCTTTCCGTCTCGTAGACACGAGCTGAGAAATTGCAAACGTCGAGCAATTGCTCAGAGATGAAAAGTGCCAGCACTGAAAGCTCTTCCTAGCCAGCCCCCTTCCTTGGAAGCGCTTTTGTAGGCCTAAGAACACTGGGGCTCTGGGCTTCTCTAGCCACCTCATCTTCTGCTCATCCTCTCGCGCACTCTAAAGAGAGCTCAGGTGAGAAATTGCAAACGTCGAGCAATTGCTCAGAGATGAAAAGTGCCAGCACTGAAAGCTCTTGCTAGCCAGCACCCTTCCTTGGAAGCGCTTTCACAGGCGCAGTAACACTGGGGCTTTGCGCTTCTCTACGCACCAAACGTCACGGTCCTTCTCTTTCCGTCTCGTAGACACGAGCTGAGAAATTGCAAACGTCGAGCAATTGCTCAGAGATGAAAAGTGCCAGCACTGAAAGCTCTTGCTAGCCAGCACCCTTCCTTGGAAGCGCTTTCACAGGCGCAGCAACACTGGGGCTTTGCGCTTCTCTACCCACCAAACGTCACGGTCCTTCTCTTTCCGTCTCGTAGACACGAGCTGAGAAATTGCAAACGTCCAGCAATTGCTCAGAGATGAAAAGTGCCAGCACTGAAAGCTGTTGCTAGCCAGCACCCTTCCTTGGAAGCGCTTTTGTAGGCCTAAGAACACTGGGGCTCTGGGCTTCTCTAGCCACCTCATCTTCTGCTCATCCTCTCGCGCACTCTAAAGAGAGCTCAGGTGAGAAATTGCAAACGTCGAGCAATTGCTCAGAGATGAAAAGTGCCAGCACTGAAAACTGTTGCTAGCCAGCACCCTTCCTTGGAAGCGCTTTTGTAGGCGCAGCAACACTGGGGCTTTGCGCTTCTCTAGCCGCCAAACGTCACGGTCCTTCTCTTTCCGTCGGTAGACACGAGCTGAGAAATTGCAAACGTCGAGCAATTGCTCAGAGATGAAAAGTGCCAGCACTGAAAGCTCTTGCTAGCCAGCACCCTTCCTTGGAAGCGCTTTCACAGGCGCAGCAACACTGGGGCTTTGCGCTTCTCTACCCACCAAAAGTCACGGTCCTTCTCTTTCCGTCTCGTAGACACGAGCTGAGAAATTGCAAACGTCGAGCAATTGCTCAGAGATGAAAAGTGCCAGCACTGAAAGCTGTTGCTAGCCAGCACCCTTCCTTGGAAGCGCTTTTGTAGGCCTAAGAACACTGGGGCTCTGGGCTTCTCTAGCCACCTCATCTTCTGCTCATCCTCGCGCGCACTCTAAAGAGAGCTCAGGTGAGAAATTGCAAACGTCGAGCAATTGCTCAGAGATGAAAAGTGCCAGCACTGAAAGCTCTTGCTAGCCAGCACCCTTCCTTGGAAGCGCTTTCACAGGCGCAGCAACACTGGGGCTTTGCGCTTCTATACGCACCAAATGTCACGGTCCTTCTCTTTCCGTCTCGTAGACACGAGCTGAGAAATTGCAAACGTCGAGCAATTGCTCAGAGATGAAAAGTGCCAGCACTGAAAGCTGTTGCTAGCCAGCCCCCTTCCTTGGAAGCACTTTTGTAGGCCTAAGAACACTGGGGCTCTGGGCTTCTCTAGCCACCTCATCTTCTGCTCATCCTCTCGCGCACTCTAAAGAGAGCTCAGGTGAGAAATTGCAAACGTCGAGCAATTGCTCAGAGATGAAAAGTGCCAGCACTGAAAGCTCTTGCTAGCCAGCACCCTTCCTTGGAAGCGCTTTCACAGGCGCAGTAACACTGGGGCTTTGCGCTTCTCTACGCACCAAACGTCACGGTCCTTCTCTTTCCGTCTCGTAGACACGAGCTGAGAAATTGCAAACGTCGAGCAATTGCTCAGAGATGAAAAGTGCCAGCACTGAAAGCTCTTGCTAGCCAGCACCCTTCCTTGGAAGCGCTTTCACAGGCGCAGCAACACTGGGGCTTTGCGCTTCTCTAGCCACCAAACGTCACGGTCCTTCTCTTTCCGTCTCGTAGACACGAGCTGAGAAATTGCAAACGTCCAGCAATTGCTCAGAGATGAAAAGTGCCAGCACTGAAAGCTCTTGCTAGCCAGCACCCTTCCTTGGAAGCGCTTTTATAGGCCTAAGAACACTGGGGCTCTGGGCTTCTCTAGCCACCTCATCTTCTGCTCATCCTCTCGCGCACTCTAAAGAGAGCTCAGGTGAGAAATTGCAAACGTCGAGCAATTGCTCAGAGATGAAAAGTGCCAGCACTGAAAACTGTTGCTAGCCAGCACCCTTCCTTGGAAGCGCTTTTGTAGGCGCAGCAACACTGGGGCTTTGCGCTTCTCTAGCCGCCAAACGTCACGGTCCTTCTCTTTCCGTCGGTAGACACGAGCTGAGAAATTGCAAACGTCGAGCAATTGCTCAGAGATGAAAAGTGCCAGCACTGAAAGCTCTTGCTAGCCAGCACCCTTCCTTGGAAGCGCTTTCACAGGCGCAGCAACACTGGGGCTTTGCGCTTCTCTACCCACCAAAAGTCACGGTCCTTCTCTTTCCGTCTCGTAGACACGAGCTGAGAAATTGCAAACGTCGAGCAATTGCTCAGAGATGAAAAGTGCCAGCACTGAAAGCTGTTGCTAGCCAGCACCCTTCCTTGGAAGCGCTTTTGTAGGCCTAAGAACACTGGGGCTCTGGGCTTCTCTAGCCACCTCATCTTCTGCTCATCCTCGCGCGCACTCTAAAGAGAGCTCAGGTGAGAAATTGCAAACGTCCAGCAATTGCTCAGAGATGAAAAGTGCCAGCACTGAAAGCTCTTGCTAGCCAGCACCCTTCCTTGGAAGCGCTTTCACAGGCGCAGCAACACTGGGGCTTTGCGCTTCTATACGCACCAAATGTCACGGTCCTTCTCTTTCCGTCTCGTAGACACGAGCTGAGAAATTGCAAACGTCCAGCAATTGCTCAGAGATGAAAAGTGCCAGCACTGAAAGCTGTTGCTAGCCAGCCCCCTTCCTTGGAAGCACTTTTGTAGGCCTAAGAACACTGGGGCTCTGGGCTTCTCTAGCCACCTCATCTTCTGCTCATCCTCTCGCGCACTCTAAAGAGAGCTCAGGTGAGAAATTGCAAACGTCGAGCAATTGCTCAGAGATGAAAAGTGCCAGCACTGGAAGCTGTTGCTAGCCAGCACCCTTCCTTGGAAGCGCTTTCACAGGCGCAGCAACACTGGGGCTTTGCGCTTCTCTACGCACCAAACGTCACGGTCCTTCTCTTTCCGTCGGTAGACACGAGCTGAGAAATTGCAAACGTCGAGCAATTGCTCAGAGATGAAAAGTGCCAGCACTGAAAGCTCTTGCTAGCCAGCACCCTTCCTTGGAAGCGCTTTCACAGGCGCAGCAACACTGGGGCTTTGCGCTTCTCTAGCCACCAAACGTCACGGTCCTTCTCTTTCCGTCTCGTAGACACGAGCTGAGAAATTGCAAACGTCCAGCAATTGCTCCGAGATGAAAAGTGCCAGCACTGAAAGCTGTTGCTAGCCAGCACCCTTCCTTGGAAGCGCTTTTGTAGCCCTTAGAACACTGGGGCTCTGGGCTTCTCTAGCCACCTCATCTTCTGCTCATCCTCTCGCGCACTCTAAAGAGAGCTCAGGTGAGAAATTGCAAACGTCGAGCAATTGCTCAGAGATGAAAAGTGCCAGCACTGAAAGCTCTTGCTAGCCAGCACCCTTCCTTGGAAGCGCTTTCACAGGCGCAGCAACACTGGGGCTTTGCGCTTCTCTAGCCGCCAAACGTCACGGTCCTTCTCTTTCCGTCTCGTAGACACGAGCTGAGAAATTGCAAACGTCGAGCAATTGCTCAGAGATGAAAAGTGCCAGCACTGGAAGCTGTTGCTAGCCAGCACCCTTCCTTGGAAGCGCTTTCACAGGCGCAGCAACACTGGGGCTTTGCGCTTCTATATGCACCAAAAGCCACGGTCCTTCTCTTTCCGTCTCGTAGACACGAGCTGAGAAATTGCAAACGTCGAGCAATTGCTCAGAGATGAAAAGTGCCAGCACTGAAAGCTGTTGCTAGCCAGCACCCTTCCTTGGAAGCGCTTTTGTAGGCCTAAGAACACTGGGGCTCTGGGCTTCTCTAGCCACCTCATCTTCTGCTCATCCTCTCGCGCACTCTAAAGAGAGCTCAGGTGAGAAATTGCAAACGTCGAGCAATTGCTCAGAGATGAAAAGTGCCAGCACTGAAAGCTCTTGCTAGCCAGCACCCTTCCTTGGAAGCGCTTTCACAGGCGCAGCAACACTGGGGCTTTGCGCTTCTCTAGCCGCCAAACGTCACGGTCCTTCTCTTTCCGTCGGTAGACACGAGCTGAGAAATTGCAAACGTCGAGCAATTGCTCAGAGATGAAAAGTGCCAGCACTGAAAGCTCTTGCTAGCCAGCACCCTTCCTTGGAAGCGCTTTCACAGGCGCACCAACACTGGGGCTTTGCGCTTCTCTAGCCACCAAACGTCACGGTCCTTCTCTTTCCGTCTCGTAGACACGAGCTGAGAAATTGCAAACGTCGAGCAATTGCTCAGAGATGAAAAGTGCCAGCACTGAAAGCTGTTGCTAGCCAGCCCCCTTCCTTGGAAGCGCTTTTGTAGGCCTAAGAACATTGGGGCTCTGGGCTTCTCTAGCCACCTCATCTTCTGCTCATCCTCGCTCGCTCTAAAGAGAGCTCAGGTGAGAAATTGCAAACGTCCAGCAATTGCTCAGAGATGAAAAGTGCCAGCACTGAAAGCTCTTGCTAGCCAGCACCCTTCCTTGGAAGCGCTTTTATAGCCCTTAAAACACTGGGGCTCTGGGCTTCTCTAGCCACCTCATCTTCTGCTCATCCTCTCGCGCACTCTAAAGAGAGCTCAGGTGAGAAATTGCAAACGTCGAGCAATTGCTCAGAGATGAAAAGTGCCAGCACTGAAAGCTGTTGCTAGCCAGCACCCTTCCTTGGAAGCGCTTTCACAGGCGCAGCAACACTGGGGCTTTGCGCTTCTCTACCCACCAAACGTCACGGTCCTTCTCTTTCCGTCGGTAGACACGAGCTGAGAAATTGCAAACGTCGAGCAATTGCTCAGAGATGAAAAGTGCCAGCACTGAAAGCTGTTGCTAGCCAGCACCCTTCCTTGGAAGCGCTTTTGTAGGCCTAAGAACAGTGGGGCTCTGGGCTTCTCTAGCCACCTCATCTTCTGCTCATCCTCTCGCGCACTCTAAAGAGAGCTCAGGTGAGAAATTGCAAACGTCGAGCAATTGCTCAGAGATGAAAAGTGCCAGCACTGAAAGCTCTTGCTAGCCAGCACCCTTCCTTGGAAGCGCTTTCACAGGCGCAGTAACACTGGGGCTTTGCACTTCTCTAGCCACCAAACGTCACGGTCCTTCTCTTTCCGTCTCGTAGACACGAGCTGAGAAATTGCAAACGTCGAGCAATTGCTCAGAGATGAAAAGTGCCAGCACTGAAAGCTCTTGCTAGCCAGCACCCTTCCTTGGAAGCGCTTTCACAGGCGCAGCAACACTGGGGCTTTGCGCTTCTCTAGCCACCAAACGTCACGGTCCTTCTCTTTCCGTCTCGTAGACACGAGCTGAGAAATTGCAAACGTCGAGCAATTGCTCAGAGATGAAAAGTGCCAGCACTGAAAGCTCTTGCTAGCCAGCACCCTTCCTTGGAAGCGCTTTCACAGGCGCAGCAACACTGGGGCTTTGCGCTTCTATACGCACCAAACGTCATGGTCATTCTCTTTCCGTCTCGTAGACACGAGCTGAGAAATTGCAAACGTCGAGCAATTGCTCAGAGATGAAAAGTGCCAGCACTGAAAGCTGTTGCTAGCCAGCACCCTTCCTTGGAAGCGCTTTTGTAGGCCTAAGAACACTGGGGCTCTGGGCTTCTCTAGCCACCTCATCTTCTGCTCATCCTCTCGCGCACTCTAAAGAGAGCTCAGGTGAGAAATTGCAAACGTCGAGCAATTGCTCAGAGATGAAAAGTGCCAGCACTGAAAGCTCTTGCTAGCCAGCACCCTTCCTTGGAAGCGCTTTTGTAGCCCTTAGAACACTGGGGCTCTGGGCTTCTCTAGCCACATCATCTTCTGCTCATCCTCTCGCGCACTCTAAAGAGAGCTCAGGTGAGAAATTGCAAACGTCGAGCAATTGCTCAGAGATGAAAAGTGCCAGCACTGAAAGCTGTTGCTAGCCAGCACCCTTCCTTGGAAGCGCTTTCACAGGCGCAGCAACACTGGGGCTTTGCGCTTCTCTAGCCACCAAACGTCACGGTCCTTCTCTTTCCGTCTCGTAGACACGAGCTGAGAAATTGCAAACGTCGAGCAATTGCTCAGAGATGAATAGTGCCAGCACTGAAAGCTCTTGCTAGCCAGCACCCTTCCTTGGAAGCGCTTTCACAGGCGCAGCAACACTGGGGCTTTGCGCTTCTATACGCACCAAACGTCACGGTCCTTCTCTTTCCGTCTCGTAGACACGAGCTGAGAAATTGCAAACGTCGAGCAATTGCTCAGAGATGAAAAGTGCCAGCACTAAAAGCTGTTGCTAGCCAGCACCCTTCCTTGGAAGCGCTTTTGTAGGCCTAAGAACACTGGGGCTCTGGGCTTCTCTAGCCACCTCATCTTCTGCTCATCCTCTCGCGCACTCTAAAGAGAGCTCAGGTGAGAAATTGCAAACGTCGAGCAATTGCTCAGAGATGAAAAGTGCCAGCACTGAAAGCTCTTGCTAGCCAGCACCCTTCCTTGGAAGCGCTTTTGTAGGCCTAAGAACACTGGGGCTCTGGGCTTCTCTAGCCACCTCATCTTCTGCTCATCCTCTCGCGCACTCTAAAGAGAGCTCAGGTGAGAAATTGCAAACGTCGAGCAATTGCTCAGAGATGAAAAGTGCCAGCACTGAAAGCTCTTGCTAGCCAGCACCCTTCCTTGGAAGCGCTTTCACAGGCGCAGCAACACTGGGGCTTTGCGCTTCTCTAGCCACCAAACGTCACGGTCCTTCTCTTTCCGTCTCGTAGACACGAGCTGAGAAATTGCAAACGTCGAGCAATTGCTCAGAGATGAAAAGTGCCAGCACTGAAAGCTGTTGCTAGCCAGCACCCTTCCTTGGAAGCGCTTTCACAGGCGCAGCAACACTGGGGCTTTGCGCTTCTCTAGCCACCAAACGTCACGGTCATTCTCTTTCCGTCTCGTAGACACGAGCTGAGAAATTGCAAGCGTCCAGCAATTGCTCCGAGATGAAAAGTGCCAGCACTGAAAGCTGTTGCTAGCCAGCACCCTTCCTTGGAAGCGCTTTTGTAGGCCTAAGAACACTGGGGCTCTGGGCTTCTCTAGCCACCTAATCTTCTGCTCATCCTCTCGCGCACTCTAAAGAGAGCTCAGGTGAGAAATTGCAAACGTCCAGCAATTGCTCAGAGATGAAAAGTGCCAGCACTGAAAGCTGTTGCTAGCCAGCACCCTTCCTTGGAAGCGCTTTCACAGGCGCAGCAACACTGGGGCTTTGTGCTTCTCTAGCCACCAAACGTCACGGTCCTTCTCTTTCAGTCTCGTAGACACGAGCTGAGAAATTGCAAACGTCGAGCAATTGCTCAGAGATGAAAAGTGCCAGCACTGAAAGCTGTTGCTAGCCAGCACCCTTCCTTGGAAGCGCTTTCACAGGCGCAGCAACACTGGGGCTTTGCGCTTCTATACGCACCAAACGTCACGGTCATTCTCTTTCCGTCTCGTAGACACGAGCTGAGAAATTGCAAACGTCCAGCAATTGCTCCGAGATGAAAAGTGCCAGCACTGAAAGCTGTTGCTAGCCAGCACCCTTCCTTGGAAGCGCTTTCACAGGCGCAGCAACACTGGGGCTTTGCGCTTCTCTAGCCACCAAACGTCACGGTCCTTCTCTTTCCGTCTCGTAGACACGAGCTGAGAAATTGCAAACGTCGAGCAATTGCTCAGAGATGAAAAGTGCCAGCACTGAAAGCTGTTGCTAGCCAGCACCCTTCCTTGGAAGCGCTTTCACAGGCGCAGCAACACTGGGGCTTTGTGCTTCTCTAGCCACCAAACGTCACGGTCCTTCTCTTTCCGTCGGTAGACACGAGCTGAGAAATTGCAAACGTCGAGCAATTGCTCAGAGATGAAAAGTGCCAGCACTGGAAGCTGTTGCTAGCCAGCACCCTTCCTTGGAAGCGCTTTTGTAGGCCTAAGAACACTGGGGCTCTGGGCTTCTCTAGCCACCTCATCTTCTGCTCATCCTCTCGCGCACTCTAAAGAGAGCTCAGGTGAGAAATTGCAAACGTCGAGCAATTGCTCAGAGATGAAAAGTGCCAGCACTGAAAGCTCTTGCTAGCCAGCACCCTTCCTTGGAAGCGCTTTCACAGGCGCAGCAACACTGGGGCTTTGCGCTTCTATACGCACCAAATGTCACGGTCCTTCTCTTTCCGTCTCGTAGACACGACCTGAGAAATTGCAAACGTCGAGCAATTGCTCAGAGATGAAAAGTGCCAGCACTGAAAGCTCTTCCTAGCCAGCCCCCTTCCTTGGAAGCGCTTTTGTAGGCCTAAGAACACTGGGGCTCTGGGCTTCTCTAGCCACCTCATCTTCTGCTCATCCTCTCGCGCACTCTAAAGAGAGCTCAGGTGAGAAATTGCAAACGTCGAGCAATTGCTCAGAGATGAAAAGTGCCAGCACTGAAAGCTCTTGCTAGCCAGCACCCTTCCTTGGAAGCGCTTTCACAGGCGCAGTAACACTGGGGCTTTGCGCTTCTCTACGCACCAAACGTCACGGTCCTTCTCTTTCCGTCTCGTAGACACGAGCTGAGAAATTGCAAACGTCGAGCAATTGCTCAGAGATGAAAAGTGCCAGCACTGAAAGCTCTTGCTAGCCAGCACCCTTCCTTGGAAGCGCTTTCACAGGCGCAGCAACACTGGGGCTTTGCGCTTCTCTAGCCACCAAACGTCACGGTCCTTCTCTTTCCGTCTCGTAGACACGAGCTGAGAAATTGCAAACGTCCAGCAATTGCTCAGAGATGAAAAGTGCCAGCACTGAAAGCTCTTGCTAGCCAGCACCCTTCCTTGGAAGCGCTTTTATAGGCCTAAGAACACTGGGGCTCTGGGCTTCTCTAGCCACCTCATCTTCTGCTCATCCTCTCGCGCACTCTAAAGAGAGCTCAGGTGAGAAATTGCAAACGTCGAGCAATTGCTCAGAGATGAAAAGTGCCAGCACTGAAAACTGTTGCTAGCCAGCACCCTTCCTTGGAAGCGCTTTTGTAGGCGCAGCAACACTGGGGCTTTGCGCTTCTCTAGCCGCCAAACGTCACGGTCCTTCTCTTTCCGTCGGTAGACACGAGCTGAGAAATTGCAAACGTCGAGCAATTGCTCAGAGATGAAAAGTGCCAGCACTGAAAGCTCTTGCTAGCCAGCACCCTTCCTTGGAAGCGCTTTCACAGGCGCAGCAACACTGGGGCTTTGCGCTTCTCTACCCACCAAAAGTCACGGTCCTTCTCTTTCCGTCTCGTAGACACGAGCTGAGAAATTGCAAACGTCGAGCAATTGCTCAGAGATGAAAAGTGCCAGCACTGAAAGCTGTTGCTAGCCAGCACCCTTCCTTGGAAGCGCTTTTGTAGGCCTAAGAACACTGGGGCTCTGGGCTTCTCTAGCCACCTCATCTTCTGCTCATCCTCGCGCGCACTCTAAAGAGAGCTCAGGTGAGAAATTGCAAACGTCGAGCAATTGCTCAGAGATGAAAAGTGCCAGCACTGAAAGCTCTTGCTAGCCAGCACCCTTCCTTGGAAGCGCTTTCACAGGCGCAGCAACACTGGGGCTTTGCGCTTCTATACGCACCAAATGTCACGGTCCTTCTCTTTCCGTCTCGTAGACACGAGCTGAGAAATTGCAAACGTCCAGCAATTGCTCAGAGATGAAAAGTGCCAGCACTGAAAGCTGTTGCTAGCCAGCCACCTTCCTTGGAAGCACTTTTGTAGGCCTAAGAACACTGGGGCTCTGGGCTTCTCTAGCCACCTCATCTTCTGCTCATCCTCTCGCGCACTCTAAAGAGAGCTCAGGTGAGAAATTGCAAACGTCGAGCAATTGCTCAGAGATGAAAAGTGCCAGCACTGGAAGCTGTTGCTAGCCAGCACCCTTCCTTGGAAGCGCTTTCACAGGCGCAGCAACACTGGGGCTTTGCGCTTCTCTAGCCACCAAACGTCACGGTCCTTCTCTTTCCGTCTCGTAGACACGAGCTGAGAAATTGCAAACGTCGAGCAATTGCTCAGAGATGAAAAGTGCCAGCACTGAAAGCTCTTGCTAGCCAGCACCCTTCCTTGGAAGCGCTTTCACAGGCGCAGCAACACTGGGGCTTTGCGCTTCTCTAGCCACCAAACGTCACGGTCCTTCTCTTTCCGTCTCGTAGACACGAGCTGAGAAATTGCAAACGTCCAGCAATTGCTCCGAGATGAAAAGTGCCAGCACTGAAAGCTGTTGCTAGCCAGCACCCTTCCTTGGAAGCGCTTTTGTAGCCCTTAGAACACTGGGGCTCTGGGCTTCTCTAGCCACCTCATCTTCTGCTCATCCTCTCGCGCACTCTAAAGAGAGCTCAGGTGAGAAATTGCAAACGTCGAGCAATTGCTCAGAGATGAAAAGTGCCAGCACTGAAAGCTCTTGCTAGCCAGCACCCTTCCTTGGAAGCGCTTTCACAGGCGCAGCAACACTGGGGCTTTGCGCTTCTCTAGCCGCCAAACGTCACGGTCCTTCTCTTTCCGTCTCGTAGACACGAGCTGAGAAATTGCAAACGTCGAGCAATTGCTCAGAGATGAAAAGTGCCAGCACTGGAAGCTGTTGCTAGCCAGCACCCTTCCTTGGAAGCGCTTTCACAGGCGCAGCAACACTGGGGCTTTGCGATTCTCTACCCACCAAAAGCCACGGTCCTTCTCTTTCCGTCTCGTAGACACGAGCTGAGAAATTGCAAACGTCGAGCAATTGCTCAGAGATGAAAAGTGCCAGCACTGAAAGCTGTTGCTAGCCAGCACCCTTCCTTGGAAGCGCTTTTGTAGGCCTAAGAACACTGGGGCTCTGGGCTTCTCTAGCCACCTCATCTTCTGCTCATCCTCTCGCGCACTCTAAAGAGAGCTCAGGTGAGAAATTGCAAACGTCCAGCAATTGCTCAGAGATGAAAAGTGCCAGCACTGAAAGCTCTTGCTAGCCAGCACCCTTCCTTGGAAGCGCTTTCACAGGCGCAGCAACACTGGGGCTTTGCGCTTCTATACGCACCAAATGTCACGGTCCTTCTCTTTCCGTCTCGTAGACACGAGCTGAGAAATTGCAAACGTCGAGCAATTGCTCAGAGATGAAAAGTGCCAGCACTGAAAGCTGTTGCTAGCCAGCACCCTTCCTTGGAAGCGCTTTCACAGGCGCAGCAACACTGGGGCTTTGCGCTTCTCTAGCCACCAAACGTCACGGTCCTTCTCTTTCCGTCTCGTAGACACGAGCTGAGGAATTGCAAACGTCGAGCAATTGCTCCGAGATGAAAAGTGCCAGCACTGAAAGCTGTTGCTAGCCAGCACCCTTCCTTGGAAGCGCTTTTGTAGGCCTAAGAACACTGGGGCTCTGGGCTTCTCTAGCCACCTCATCTTCTGCTCATCCTCTCGCGCACTCTAAAGAGAGCTCAGGTGAGAAATTGCAAACGTCGAGCAATTGCTCCGAGATGAAAAGTGCCAGCACTGAAAGCTGTTGCTAGCCAGCACCCTTCCTTGGAAGCGCTTTCACAGGCGCAGCAACACTGGGGCTTTGCGCTTCTCTAGCCACCAAACGTCACGGTCCTTCTCTTTCTGTCTCATAGACACGAGCTGAGAAATTGCAAACGTCGAGCAATTGCTCAGAGATGAAAAGTGCCAGCACTGAAAGCTCTTGCTAGCCAGCACCCTTCCTTGGAAGCGCTTTCACAGGCGCAGCAACACTGGGGCTTTGCGCTTCTCTAGCCACCAAACGTCACGGTCATTCTCTTTCCGTCTCGTAGACACGAGCTGAGAAATTGCAAACGTCCAGCAATTGCTCCGAGATGAAAAGTGCCAGCACTGAAAGCTGTTGCTAGCCAGCACCCTTCCTTGGAAGCGCTTTTATAGGCCTAAGAACACTGGGGCTCTGGGCTTCTCTAGCCACCTCATCTTCTGCTCATCCTCTCGCGCACTCTAAAGAGAGCTCAGGTGAGAAATTGCAAACGTCGAGCAATTGCTCAGAGATGAAAAGTGCCAGCACTGAAAGCTGTTGCTAGCCAGCACCCTTCCTTGGAAGCGCTTTCACAGGCGCAGTAACACTGGGGCTTTGCACTTCTATACGCACCAAACGTCACGGTCCTTCTCTTTCCGTCGGTAGACACGAGCTGAGAAGTTGCAAACGTCGAGCAATTGCTCAGAGATGAAAAGTGCCAGCACTGAAAGCTGTTGCTAGCCAGCACCCTTCCTTGGAAGCGCTTTCACAGGCGCAGCAACACTGGGGCTTTGCGCTTCTCTAGCCACCAAAAGTCACGGTCCTTCTCTTTCCGTCTCGTAGACACGAGCTGAGAAATTGCAAACGTCGAGCAATTGCTCCGAGATGAAAAGTGCCAGCACTGAAAGCTGTTGCTAGCCAGCACCCTTCCTTGGAAGAGCTTTTATAGGCCTAAGAACACTGGGGCTCTGGGCTTCTCTAGCCACCTCATCTTCTGCTCATCCTCTCGCGCACTCTAAAGAGAGCTCAGGTGAGAAATTGCAAACGTCGAGCAATTGCTCAGAGATGAAAAGTGCCAGCACTGAAAGCTCTTGCTAGCCAGCACCCTTCCTTGGAAGCGCTTTCACAGGCGCAGCAACACTGGGGCTTTGCGCTTCTCTAGCCGCCAAACGTCACGGTCCTTCTCTTTCCGTCTCGTAGACACGAGCTGAGAAATTGCAAACGTCGAGCAATTGCTCAGAGATGAAAAGTGCCAGCACTGAAAGCTCTTGCTAGCCAGCCCCCTTCCTTGGAAGCGCTTTCACAGGCGCAGCAACACTGGGGCTTTGCGCTTCTCTACCCACCAAACGTCATGGTCCTTCTCTTTCCGTCTCGTAGACACGAGCTGAGAAATTGCAAACGTCGAGCAATTGCTCAGAGATGAAAAGTGCCAGCACTGAAAGCTGTTGCTAGCCAGCACCCTTCCTTGGAAGCGCTTTTGTAGGCCTAAGAACAGTGGGGCTCTGGGCTTCTCTAGCCACCTCATCTTCTGCTCATCCTCTCGCGCACTCTAAAGAGAGCTCAGGTGAGAAATTGCAAACGTCGAGCAATTGCTCAGAGATGAAAAGTGCCAGCACTGAAAGCTCTTGCTAGCCAGCACCCTTCCTTGGAAGCGCTTTCACAGGCGCAGCAACACTGGGGCTTTGCGCTCCTCTAGCCAACAAACGTCACGGTCCTTCTCTTTCCGTCGGTAGACACGAGCTGAGAAATTGCAAACGTCGAGCAATTGCTCCGAGATGAAAAGTGCCAGCACTGAAAGCTCTTGCTAGCCAGCACCCTTCCTTGGAAGCGCTTTTATAGGCCTAAGAACACTGGGGCTCTGGGCTTCTCTAGCCACCTCATCTTCTGCTCATCCTCGCGCGCACTCTAAAGAGAGCTCAGGTGAGAAATTGCAAACGTCGAGCAATTGCTCAGAGATGAAAAGTGCCAGCACTGAAAACTGTTGCTAGCCAGCACCCTTCCTTGGAAGCGCTTTTGTAGGCGCAGCAACACTGGGGCTTTGCGCTTCTCTAGCCGCCAAACGTCACGGTCCTTCTCTTTCCGTCGGTAGACACGAGCTGAGAAATTGCAAACGTCGAGCAATTGCTCAGAGATGAAAAGTGCCAGCACTGAAAGCTCTTGCTAGCCAGCACCCTTCCTTGGAAGCGCTTTCACAGGCGCAGCAACACTGGGGCTTTGCGCTTCTCTACCCACCAAAAGTCACGGTCCTTCTCTTTCCGTCTCGTAGACACGAGCTGAGAAATTGCAAACGTCGAGCAATTGCTCAGAGATGAAAAGTGCCAGCACTGAAAGCTCTTGCTAGCCAGCACCCTTCCTTGGAAGCGCTTTTGTAGGCCTAAGAACACTGGGGCTCTGGGCTTCTCTAGCCACCTCATCTTCTGCTCATCCTCGCGCGCACTCTAAAGAGAGCTCAGGTGAGAAATTGCAAACGTCGAGCAATTGCTCAGAGATGAAAAGTGCCAGCACTGAAAGCTCTTGCTAGCCAGCACCCTTCCTTGGAAGCGCTTTCACAGGCGCAGCAACACTGGGGCTTTGCGCTTCTATACGCACCAAATGTCACGGTCCTTCTCTTTCCGTCTCGTAGACACGAGCTGAGAAATTGCAAACGTCCAGCAATTGCTCAGAGATGAAAAGTGCCAGCACTGAAAGCTGTTGCTAGCCAGCCCCCTTCCTTGGAAGCACTTTTGTAGGCCTAAGAACACTGGGGCTCTGGGCTTCTCTAGCCACCTCATCTTCTGCTCATCCTCTCGCGCACTCTAAAGAGAGCTCAGGTGAGAAATTGCAAACGTCGAGCAATTGCTCAGAGATGAAAAGTGCCAGCACTGGAAGCTGTTGCTAGCCAGCACCCTTCCTTGGAAGCGCTTTCACAGGCGCAGCAACACTGGGGCTTTGCGCTTCTCTAGCCACCAAACGTCACGGTCCTTCTCTTTCCGTCGGTAGACACGGGCTGAGAAATTGCAAACGTCGAGCAATTGCTCAGAGATGAAAAGTGCCAGCACTGAAAGCTCTTGCTAGCCAGCACCCTTCCTTGGAAGCGCTTTCACAGGCGCAGCAACACTGGGGCTTTGCGCTTCTCTAGCCACCAAACGTCACGGTCATTCTCTTTCCGTCTCGTAGACACGAGCTGAGAAATTGCAAACGTCCAGCAATTGCTCCGAGATGAAAAGTGCCAGCACTGAAAGCTGTTGCTAGCCAGCCCCCTTCCTTGGAAGCGCTTTTGTAGGCCTAAGAACACTGGGGCTCTGGGCTTCTCTAGCCACCTCATCTTCTGCTCATCCTCTCGCGCACTCTAAAGAGAGCTCAGGTGAGAAATTGCAAACGTCGAGCAATTGCTCAGAGATGAAAAGTGCCAGCACTGAAAGCTGTTGCTAGCCAGCACCCTTCCTTGGAAGCGCTTTCACAGGCGCAGCAACACTGGGGCTTTGCGCTTCTCTAGCCGCCAAACGTCACGGTCCTTCTCTTTCCGTCTCGTAGACACGAGCTGAGAAATTGCAAACGTCGAGCAATTGCTCAGAGATGAAAAGTGCCAGCACTGGAAGCTGTTGCTAGCCAGCACCCTTCCTTGGAAGCGCTTTTGTAGGCCTAAGAACACTGGGGCTCTGGGCTTCTCTAGCCACCTCATCTTCTGCTCATCCTCGCGCGCACTCTAAAGAGAGCTCAGGTGAGAAATTGCAAACGTCGAGCAATTGCTCAGAGATGAAAAGTGCCAGCACTGAAAGCTCTTGCTAGCCAGCACCCTTCCTTGGAAGCGCTTTCACAGGCGCAGCAACACTGGGGCTTTGCGCTTCTATACGCACCAAATGTCACGGTCCTTCTCTTTCCGTCTCGTAGACACGAGCTGAGAAATTGCAAACGTCCAGCAATTGCTCAGAGATGAAAAGTGCCAGCACTGAAAGCTGTTGCTAGCCAGCCCCCTTCCTTGGAAGCACTTTTGTAGGCCTAAGAACACTGGGGCTCTGGGCTTCTCTAGCCACCTCATCTTCTGCTCATCCTCTCGCGCACTCTAAAGAGAGCTCAGGTGAGAAATTGCAAACGTCGAGCAATTGCTCAGAGATGAAAAGTGCCAGCACTGGAAGCTGTTGCTAGCCAGCACCCTTCCTTGGAAGCGCTTTCACAGGCGCAGCAACACTGGGGCTTTGCGCTTCTCTAGCCACCAAACGTCACGGTCCTTCTCTTTCCGTCGGTAGACACGAGCTGAGAAATTGCAAACGTCGAGCAATTGCTCAGAGATGAAAAGTGCCAGCACTGAAAGCTCTTGCTAGCCAGCACCCTTCCTTGGAAGCGCTTTCACAGGCGCAGCAACACTGGGGCTTTGCGCTTCTCTAGCCACCAAACGTCACGGTCATTCTCTTTCCGTCTCGTAGACACGAGCTGAGAAATTGCAAACGTCGAGCAATTGCTCAGAGATGAAAAGTGCCAGCACTGAAAGCTGTTGCTAGCCAGCACCCTTCCTTGGAAGCGCTTTTGTATCCCTTAGAACACTGGGGCTCTGGGCTTCTCTAGCCACCTCATCTTCTGCTCATCCTCTCGCGCACTCTAAAGAGAGCTCAGGTGAGAAATTGCAAACGTCGAGCAATTGCTCAGAGATGAAAAGTGCCAGCACTGAAAGCTGTTGCTAGCCAGCACCCTTCCTTGGAAGCGCTTTCACAGGCGCAGCAACACTGGGGCTTTGCGCTTCTCTAGCCGCCAAACGTCACGGTCCTTCTCTTTCCATCTCGTAGACACGAGCTGAGAAATTGCAAACGTCGAGCAATTGCTCAGAGATGAAAAGTGCCAGCACTGGAAGCTGTTGCTAGCCAGCACCCTTCCTTGGAAGCGCTTTCACAGGCGCAGCAACACTGGGGCTTTGCGCTTCTCTACCCACCAAAAGCCACGGTCCTTCTCTTTCCGTCTCGTAGACACGAGCTGAGAAATTGCAAACGTCGAGCAATTGCTCAGAGATGAAAAGTGCCAGCACTGAAAGCTGTTGCTAGCCAGCACCCTTCCTTGGAAGCGCTTTTGTAGGCCTAAGAACACTGGGGCTCTGGGCTTCTCTAGCCACCTCATCTTCTGCTCATCCTCTCGCGCACTCTAAAGAGAGCTCAGGTGAGAAATTGCAAACGTCGAGCAATTGCTCAGAGATGAAAAGTGCCAGCACTGAAAGCTCTTGCTAGCCAGCACCCTTCCTTGGAAGCGCTTTCACAGGCGCAGCAACACTGGGGCTTTGCGCTCCTCTAGCCAACAAACGTCACGGTCCTTCTCTTTCCGTCGGTAGACACGAGCTGAGAAATTGCAAACGTCGAGCAATTGCTCCGAGATGAAAAGTGCCAGCACTGAAAGCTCTTGCTAGCCAGCACCCTTCCTTGGAAGCGCTTTTATAGGCCTAAGAACACTGGGGCTCTGGGCTTCTCTAGCCACCTCATCTTCTGCTCATCCTCTCGCGCACTCTAAAGAGAGCTCAGGTGAGAAATTGCAAACGTCGAGCAATTGCTCAGAGATGAAAAGTGCCAGCACTGAAAACTGTTGCTAGCCAGCACCCTTCCTTGGAAGCGCTTTTGTAGGCGCAGCAACACTGGGGCTTTGCGCTTCTCTAGCCGCCAAACGTCACGGTCCTTCTCTTTCCGTCGGTAGACACGAGCTGAGAAATTGCAAACGTCGAGCAATTGCTCAGAGATGAAAAGTGCCAGCACTGAAAGCTCTTGCTAGCCAGCACCCTTCCTTGGAAGCGCTTTCACAGGCGCAGCAACACTGGGGCTTTGCGCTTCTCTACCCACCAAAAGTCACGGTCCTTCTCTTTCCGTCTCGTAGACACGAGCTGAGAAATTGCAAACGTCGAGCAATTGCTCAGAGATGAAAAGTGCCAGCACTGAAAGCTGTTGCTAGCCAGCACCCTTCCTTGGAAGCGCTTTTGTAGGCCTAAGAACACTGGGGCTCTGGGCTTCTCTAGCCACCTCATCTTCTGCTCATCCTCGCGCGCACTCTAAAGAGAGCTCAGGTGAGAAATTGCAAACGTCGAGCAATTGCTCAGAGATGAAAAGTGCCAGCACTGAAAGCTCTTGCTAGCCAGCACCCTCCTTGGAAGCGCTTTCACAGGCGCAGCAACACTGGGGCTTTGCGCTTCTATACGCACCAAATGTCACGGTCCTTCTCTTTCCGTCTCGTAGACACGAGCTGAGAAATTGCAAACGTCCAGCAATTGCTCAGAGATGAAAAGTGCCAGCACTGAAAGCTGTTGCTAGCCAGCCCCCTTCCTTGGAAGCACTTTTGTAGGCCTAAGAACACTGGGGCTCTGGGCTTCTCTAGCCACCTCATCTTCTGCTCATCCTCTCGCGCACTCTAAAGAGAGCTCAGGTGAGAAATTGCAAACGTCGAGCAATTGCTCAGAGATGAAAAGTGCCAGCACTGGAAGCTGTTGCTAGCCAGCACCCTTCCTTGGAAGCGCTTTCACAGGCGCAGCAACACTGGGGCTTTGCGCTTCTCTAGCCACCAAACGTCACGGTCCTTCTCTTTCCGTCGGTAGACACGAGCTGAGAAATTGCAAACGTCGAGCAATTGCTCAGAGATGAAAAGTGCCAGCACTGAAAGCTCTTGCTAGCCAGCACCCTTCCTTGGAAGCGCTTTCACAGGCGCAGCAACACTGGGGCTTTGCGCTTCTCTAGCCACCAAACGTCACGGTCCTTCTCTTTCCGTCTCGTAGACACGAGCTGAGAAATTGCAAACGTCGAGCAATTGCTCCGAGATGAAAAGTGCCAGCACTGAAAGCTGTTGCTAGCCAGCACCCTTCCTTGGAAGCGCTTTTGTAGCCCTTAGAACACTGGGGCTCTGGGCTTCTCTAGCCACCTCATCTTCTGCTCATCCTCTCGCGCACTCTAAAGAGAGCTCAGGTGAGAAATTGCAAACGTCGAGCAATTGCTCAGAGATGAAAAGTGCCAGCACTGAAAGCTGTTGCTAGCCAGCACCCTTCCTTGGAAGCGCTTTCACAGGCGCAGCAACACTGGGGCTTTGCGCTTCTCTAGCCGCCAAACGTCACGGTCCTTCTCTTTCCGTCTCGTAGACACGAGCTGAGAAATTGCAAACGTCGAGCAATTGCTCAGAGATGAAAAGTGCCAGCACTGAAAGCTGTTGCTAGCCAGCACCCTTCCTTGGAAGCGCTTTTGTAGGCCTAAGAACACTGGGGCTCTGGGCTTCTCTAGCCACCTCATCTTCTGCTCATCCTCGCGCGCACTCTAAAGAGAGCTCAGGTGAGAAATTGCAAACGTCGAGCAATTGCTCAGAGATGAAAAGTGCCAGCACTGAAAGCTCTTGCTAGCCAGCACCCTTCCTTGGAAGCGCTTTCACAGGCGCAGCAACACTGGGGCTTTGCGCTTCTATACGCACCAAATGTCACGGTCCTTCTCTTTCCGTCTCGTAGACACGAGCTGAGAAATTGCAAACGTCCAGCAATTGCTCAGAGATGAAAAGTGCCAGCACTGAAAGCTGTTGCTAGCCAGCCCCCTTCCTTGGAAGCACTTTTGTAGGCCTAAGAACACTGGGGCTCTGGGCTTCTCTAGCCACCTCATCTTCTGCTCATCCTCTCGCGCACTCTAAAGAGAGCTCAGGTGAGAAATTGCAAACGTCGAGCAATTGCTCAGAGATGAAAAGTGCCAGCACTGGAAGCTGTTGCTAGCCAGCACCCTTCCTTGGAAGCGCTTTCACAGGCGCAGCAACACTGGGGCTTTGCGCTTCTCTACCCACCAAACGTCACGGTCCTTCTCTTTCCGTCGGTAGACACGAGCTGAGAAATTGCAAACGTCGAGCAATTGCTCAGAGATGAAAAGTGCCAGCACTGAAAGCTCTTGCTAGCCAGCACCCTTCCTTGGAAGCGCTTTCACAGGCGCAGCAACACTGGGGCTTTGCGCTTCTCTAGCCACCAAACGTCACGGTCATTCTCTTTCCGTCTCGTAGACACGAGCTGAGAAATTGCAAACGTCCAGCAATTGCTCCGAGATGAAAAGTGCCAGCACTGAAAGCTGTTGCTAGCCAGCACCCTTCCTTGGAAGCGCTTTTGTAGCCCTTAGAACACTGGGGCTCTGGGCTTCTCTAGCCACCTCATCTTCTGCTCATCCTCTCGCGCACTCTAAAGAGAGCTCAGGTGAGAAATTGCAAACGTCGAGCAATTGCTCAGAGATGAAAAGTGCCAGCACTGAAAGCTGTTGCTAGCCAGCACCCTTCCTTGGAAGCGCTTTCACAGGCGCAGCAACACTGGGGCTTTGCGCTTCTCTAGCCACCAAACGTCACGGTCCTTCTCTTTCCGTCTCGTAGACACGAGCTGAGAAATTGCAAACGTCGAGCAATTGCTCAGAGATGAAAAGTGCCAGCACTGGAAGCTGTTGCTAGCCAGCACCCTTCCTTGGAAGCGCTTTCACAGGCGCAGCAACACTGGGGCTTTGCGCTTCTCTACCCACCAAAAGCCACGGTCCTTCTCTTTCCGTCTCGTAGACACGAGCTGAGAAATTGCAAACGTCGAGCAATTGCTCAGAGATGAAAAGTGCCAGCACTGAAAGCTGTTGCTAGCCAGCACCCTTCCTTGGAAGCGCTTTTGTAGGCCTAAGAACACTGGGGCTCTGGGCTTCTCTAGCCACCTCATCTTCTGCTCATCCTCTCGCGCACTCTAAAGAGAGCTCAGGTGAGAAATTGCAAACGTCGAGCAATTGCTCAGAGATGAAAAGTGCCAGCACTGAAAGCTGTTGCTAGCCAGCACCCTTCCTTGGAAGCGCTTTTGTAGCCCTAAGAACACTGGGGCTCTGGGCTTCTCTAGCCACCTTATCTTCTGCTCATCCTCTCGCGCACTCTAAAGAGAGCTCAGGTGAGAAATTGCAAACGTCGAGCAATTGCTCAGAGATGAAAAGTGCCAGCACTGAAAGCTCTTGCTAGCCAGCACCCTTCCTTGGAAGCGCTTTCACAGGCGCAGCAACACTGGGGCTTTGCGCTTCTCTAGCCACTAAACGTCACGGTCCTTCTCTTTCCATCTCCTAGACACGAGCTGAGAAATTGCAAACGTCGAGCAATTGCTCCGAGATGAAAAGTGCCAGCACTGAAAGCTGTTGCTAGCCAGCACCCTTCCTTGGAAGCGCTTTCACAGGCGCAGCAACACTGGGGCTTTGCGCTTCTCTACCCACCAAACGTCACGGTCCTTCTCTTTCCGTCTCGTAGACACGAGCTGAGAAATTGCAAACGTCGAGCAATTGCTCAGAGATGAAAAGTGCCAGCACTGAAAGCTGTTGCTAGCCAGCACCCTTCCTTGGAAGCGCTTTTGTAGGCCTAAGAACACTGGGGCTCTGGGCTTCTCTAGCCACCTCATCTTCTGCTCATCCTCTCGCGCACTCTGAAGAGAGCTCAGGTGAGAAATTGCAAACGTCGAGCAATTGCTCAGAGATGAAAAGTGCCAGCACTGAAAGCTGTTGCTAGCCAGCACCCTTCCTTGGAAGCGCTTTCACAGGCGCAGCAACACTGGGGCTTTGCACTTCTCTAGCCACCAAACGTCACGGTCCTTCTCTTTCCGTCTCGTAGACACGAGCTGAGAAATTGCAAACGTCGAGCAATTGCTCCGAGATGAAAAGTGCCAGCACTGAAAGCTGTTGCTAGCCAGCACCCTTCCTTGGAAGCGCTTTTGTAGGCCTAAGAACACTGGGGCTCTGGGCTTCTCTAGCCACCTCATCTTCTGCTCATCCTCTCGCGCACTCTAAAGAGAGCTCAGGTGAGAAATTGCAAACGTCGAGCAATTGCTCAGAGATGAAAAGTGCCAGCACTGAAAGCTGTTGCTAGCCAGCACCCTTCCTTGGAAGCGCTTTCACAGGCGCAGCAACACTGGGGCTTTGCGCTTCTCTAGCCACCAAACGTCACGGTCCTTCTCTTTCTGTCTCATAGACACGAGCTGAGAAATTGCAAACGTCGAGCAATTGCTCAGAGATGAAAAGTGCCAGCACTGAAAGCTCTTGCTAGCCAGCACCCTTCCTTGGAAGCGCTTTCACAGGCGCAGCAACACTGGGGCTTTGCGCTTCTCTACCCACCAAACGTCACGGTCATTCTCTTTCCGTCTCGTAGACACGAGCTGAGAAATTGCAAACGTCCAGCAATTGCTCCGAGATGAAAAGTGCCAGCAGTGAAAGCTGTTGCTAGCCAGCACCCTTCCTTGGAAGCGCTTTTATAGGCCTAAGAACACTGGGGCTCTGGGCTTCTCTAGCCACCTCATCTTCTGCTCATCCTCTCGCGCACTCTAAAGAGAGCTCAGGTGAGAAATTGCAAACGTCGAGCAATTGCTCAGAGATGAAAAGTGCCAGCACTGAAAGCTGTTGCTAGCCAGCACCCTTCCTTGGAAGCGCTTTCACAGGCGCAGTAACACTGGGGCTTTGCACTTCTATACGCACCAAACGTCACGGTCCTTCTCTTTCCGTCGGTAGACACGAGCTGAGAAGTTGCAAACGTCGAGCAATTGCTCAGAGATGAAAAGTGCCAGCACTGAAAGCTGTTGCTAGCCAGCACCCTTCCTTGGAAGCGCTTTCACAGGCGCAGCAACACTGGGGCTTTGCGCTTCTCTACGCACCAAAAGTCACGGTCCTTCTCTTTCCGTCTCGTAGACACGAGCTGAGAAATTGCAAACGTCGAGCAATTGCTCAGAGATGAAAAGTGCCAGCACTGAAAGCTCTTGCTAGCCAGCACCCTTCCTTGGAAGAGCTTTTATAGGCCTAAGAACACTGGGGCTCTGGGCTTCTCTAGCCACCTCATCTTCTGCTCATCCTCTCGCGCACTCTAAAGAGAGCTCAGGTGAGAAATTGCAAACGTCCAGCAATTGCTCAGAGATGAAAAGTGCCAGCACTGAAAGCTCTTGCTAGCCAGCACCCTTCCTTGGAAGCGCTTTCACAGGCGCAGCAACACTGGGGCTTTGTGCTTCTCTAGCCGCCAAACGTCACGGTCCTTCTCTTTCCGTCGGTAGACACGAGCTGAGAAATTGCAAACGTCGAGCAATTGCTCAGAGATGAAAAGTGCCAGCACTGAAAGCTCTTGCTAGCCAGCACCCTTCCTTGGAAGCGCTTTCACAGGCGCAGCAACACTGGGGCTTTGCGCTTCTCTACCCACCAAACGTCATGGTCCTTCTCTTTCCGTCTCGTAGACACGAGCTGAGAAATTGCAAACGTCGAGCAATTGCTCAGAGATGAAAAGTGCCAGCACTGAAAGCTGTTGCTAGCCAGCACCCTTCCTTGGAAGCGCTTTTGTAGGCCTAAGAACAGTGGGGCTCTGGGCTTCTCTAGCCACCTCATCTTCTGCTCATCCTCTCGCGCACTCTAAAGAGAGCTCAGGTGAGAAATTGCAAACGTCGAGCAATTGCTCAGAGATGAAAAGTGCCAGCACTGAAAGCTGTTGCTAGCCAGCACCCTTCCTTGGAAGCGCTTTTGTAGCCCTTAGAACACTGGGGCTCTGGGCTTCTCTAGCCACCTCATCTTCTGCTCATCCTCTCGCGCACTCTAAAGAGAGCTCAGGTGAGAAATTGCAAACGTCGAGCAATTGCTCAGAGATGAAAAGTGCCAGCACTGAAAGCTCTTGCTAGCCAGCACCCTTCCTTGGAAGCGCTTTCACAGGCGCAGCAACACTGGGGCTTTGCGCTCCTCTAGCCAACAAACGTCACGGTCCTTCTCTTTCCGTCGGTAGACACGAGCTGAGAAATTGCAAACGTCGAGCAATTGCTCCGAGATGAAAAGTGCCAGCACTGAAAGCTCTTGCTAGCCAGCACCCTTCCTTGGAAGCGCTTTCACAGGCGCAGCAACACTGGGGCTTTGCGCTTCTCTAGCCACCAAACGTCACGGTCATTCTCTTTCCGTCTCGTAGACACGAGCTGAGAAATTGCAAACGTCCAGCAATTGCTCAGAGATGAAAAGTGCCAGCACTGAAAGCTGTTGCCAGCCAGCACCCTTCCTTGGAAGCGCTTTTGTAGGCCTAAGAACACTGGGGCTCTGGGCTTCTCTAGCCACCTCATCTTCTGCTCATCCTCTCGCGCACTCTGAAGAGAGCTCAGGTGAGAAATTGCAAACGTCCAGCAATTGCTCCGAGATGAAAAGTGCCAGCACTGAAAGCTCTTGCTAGGCAGCACCCTTCCTTGGAAGCGCTTTCACAGGCGCAGCAACACTGGGGCTTTGTGCTTCTCTAGCCGCCAAACGTCACGGTCCTTCTCTTTCCGTCGGTAGACACGAGCTGAGAAATTGCAAACGTCGAGCAATTGCTCAGAGATGAAAAGTGCCAGCACTGGAAGCTGTTGCTAGCCAGCACCCTTCCTTGGAAGCGCTTTCACAGGCGCAGCAACACTGGGGCTTTGCGCTTCTCTACCCACCAAAAGTCACGGTCCTTCTCTTTCCGTCTCGTAGACACGAGCTGAGAAATTGCAAACGTCGAGCAATTGCTCAGAGATGAAAAGTGCCAGCACTGAAAGCTGTTGCTAGCCAGCCCCCTTCCTTGGAAGCGCTTTTGTAGGCCTAAGAACACTGGGGCTCTGGGCTTCTCTAGCCACCTCATCTTCTGCTCATCCTCTCGCGCACTCTAAAGAGAGCTCAGGTGAGAAATTGCAAACGTCGAGCAATTGCTCAGAGATGAAAAGTGCCAGCACTGAAAGCTCTTGCTAGCCAGCACCCTTCCTTGGAAGCGCTTTTGTAGCCCTTAGAACACTGGGGCTCTGGGCTTCTCTAGCCACCTCATCTTCTGCTCATCCTCTCGTGCACTCTAAAGAGAGCTCAGGTGAGAAATTGCAAACGTCGAGCAATTGCTCAGAGATGAAAAGTGCCAGCACTGAAAGCTCTTGCTAGCCAGCACCCTTCCTTGGAAGCGCTTTCACAGGCGCAGCAACACTGGGGCTTTGCGCTTCTATATGCACCAAATGTCACGGTCCTTCTCTTTCCGTCTCGTAGACACGAGCTGAGAAATTGCAAACGTCGAGCAATTGCTCCGAGATGAAAAGTGCCAGCACTGAAAGCTCTTGCTAGCCAGCACCCTTCCTTGGAAGCGCTTTCACAGGCGCAGCAACACTGGGGCTTTGCGCTTCTATACGCACCAAACGTCACGGTCCTTCTCTTTCCGTCTCGTAGACACGAGCTGAGAAATTGCAAACGTCCAGCAATTGCTCAGAGATGAAAAGTGCCAGCACTGAAAGCTCTTGCTAGCCAGCACCCTTCCTTGGAAGCGCTTTTGTAGGCCTAAGAACACTGGGGCTCTGGGCTTCTCTAGCCACCTCATCTTCTGCTCATCCTCTCGCGCACTCTGAAGAGAGCTCAGGTGAGAAATTGCAAACGTCGAGCAATTGCTCAGAGATGAAAAGGGCCAGCACTGAAAGCTGTTGCTAGCCAGCACCCTTCCTTGGAAGCGCTTTCACAGGCGCAGCAACACTGGGGCTTTGCGCTTCTCTAGCCACCAAACGTCACGGTCCTTCTCTTTCCATCTCGTAGACACGAGCTGAGAAATTGCAAACGTCGAGCAATTGCTCCGAGATGAAAAGTGCCAGCACTGAAAGCTGTTGCTAGCCAGCCCCCTTCCTTGGAAGCGCTTTCACAGGCGCAGCAACACTGGGGCTTTGCGCTTCTATACGAACCAAATGTCACGGTCCTTCTCTTTCCGTCTTGTAGACACGAGCTGAGAAATTGCAAACGTCGAGCAATTGCTCAGAGATGAAAAGTGCCAGCACTGAAAGCTCTTGCTAGCCAGCACCCTTCCTTGGAAGCGCTTTTGTAGGCCTAAGAACACTGGGGCTCTGGGCTTCCCTAGCCACCTCATCTTCTGCTCATCCTCGCGCGCTCTAAAGAGAGCTCAGGTGAGAAATTGCAAACGTCGAGCAATTGCTCCGAGATGAAAAGTGCCAGCACTGAAAGCTCTTGCTAGCCAGCACCCTTCCTTGGAAGCGCTTTTATAGGCCTAAGAACACTGGGGCTCTGGGCTTCTCTAGCCACCTCATCTTCTGCTCATCCTCTCGCGCACTCTAAAGAGAGCTCAGGTGAGAAATTGCAAACGTCGGGCAATTGCTCAGAGATGAAAAGTGCCAGCACTGAAAGCTCTTGCTAGCCAGCACCCTTCCTTGGAAGCGCTTTCACAGGCGCAGCAACACTGGGGCTTTGCGCTTCTCTAGCCACCAAACGTCACGGTCCTTCTCTTTCCGTCGGTAGACACGAGCTGAGAAATTGCAAACGTCGAGCAATTGCTCAGAGATGAAAAGTGCCAGCACTGAAAGCTGTTGCTAGCCAGCACCCTTCCTTGGAAGCGCTTTTGTAGGCCTAAGAACACTGGGGCTCTGGGCTTCTCTAGCCACCTCATCTTCTGCTCATCCTCTCGCGCACTCTAAAGAGAGCTCAGGTGAGAAATTGCAAACGTCGAGCAATTGCTCAGAGATGAAAAGTGCCAGAACTGAAAGCTGTTGCTAGCCAGCACCCTTCCTTGGAAGCGCTTTCACAGGCGCAGTAACACTGGGGCTTTGCACTTCTCTAGCCACCAAACGTCACGGTCCTTCTCTTTCCGTCGGTAGACACGAGCTGAGAAATTGCAAACGTCGAGCAATTGCTCAGAGATGAAATGTGCCAGCACTGAAAGCTCTTGCTAGCCAGCACCCTTCCTTGGAAGCGCTTTCACAGGCGCAGCAACACTGGGGCTTTGCGCTTCTCTACCCACCAAACGTCATGGTCCTTCTCTTTCCGTCTCGTAGACACGAGCTGAGAAATTGCAAACGTCGAGCAATTGCTCAGAGATGAAAAGTGCCAGCACTGAAAGCTGTTGCTAGCCAGCACCCTTCCTTGGAAGCGCTTTTGTAGGCCTAAGAACAGTGGGGCTCTGGGCTTCTCTAGCCACCTCATCTTCTGCTCATCCTCTCGCGCACTCTAAAGAGAGCTCAGGTGAGAAATTGCAAACGTCGAGCAATTGCTCAGAGATGAAAAGTGCCAGCACTGAAAGCTGTTGCTAGCCAGCACCCTTCCTTGGAAGCGCTTTTGTAGCCCTTAGAACACTGGGGCTCTGGGCTTCTCTAGCCACCTCATCTTCTGCTCATCCTCTCGCGCACTCTAAAGAGAGCTCAGGTGAGAAATTGCAAACGTCGAGCAATTGCTCAGAGATGAAAAGTGCCAGCACTGAAAGCTCTTGCTAGCCAGCACCCTTCCTTGGAAGCGCTTTCACAGGCGCAGCAACACTTTGGCTTTGCACTTCTCTACGCACCAAACGTCACGGTCCTTCTCTTTCCGTCTCGTAGACACGAGCTGAGAAATTGCAAACGTCGAGCAATTGCTCAGAGATGAAAAGTGCCAGCACTGAAAGCTCTTGCTAGCCAGCACCCTTCCTTGGAAGCGCTTTCACAGGCGCAGCAACACTGGGGCTTTGCGCTTCTCTAGCCACCAAACGTCACGGTCATTCTCTTTCCGTCTCGTAGACACGAGCTGAGAAATTGCAAACGTCCAGCAATTGCTCAGAGATGAAAAGTGCCAGCACTGAAAGCTGTTGCCAGCCAGCACCCTTCCTTGGAAGCGCTTTTGTAGGCCTAAGAACACTGGGGCTCTGGGCTTCTCTAGCCACCTCATCTTCTGCTCATCCTCTCGCGCACTCTGAAGAGAGCTCAGGGGAGAAATTGCAAACGTCCAGCAATTGCTCCGAGATGAAAAGTGCCAGCACTGAAAGCTCTTGCTAGCCAGCACCCTTCCTTGGAAGCGCTTTCACAGGCGCAGCAACACTGGGGCTTTGTGCTTCTCTAGCCGCCAAACGTCACGGTCCTTCTCTTTCCGTCGGTAGACACGAGCTGAGAAATTGCAAACGTCGAGCAATTGCTCAGAGATGAAAAGTGCCAGCACTGGAAGCTGTTGCTAGCCAGCACCCTTCCTTGGAAGCGCTTTCACAGGCGCAGCAACACTGGGGCTTTGCGCTTCTCTACCCACCAAAAGTCACGGTCCTTCTCTTTCCGTCTCGTAGACACGAGCTGAGAAATTGCAAACGTCGAGCAATTGCTCAGAGATGAAAAGTGCCAGCACTGAAAGCTGTTGCTAGCCAGCCCCCTTCCTTGGAAGCGCTTTTGTAGGCCTAAGAACAGTGGGGCTCTGGGCTTCTCTAGCCACCTCATCTTCTGCTCATCCTCTCGCGCACTCTAAAGAGAGCTCAGGTGAGAAATTGCAAACGTCGAGCAATTGCTCAGAGATGAAAAGTGCCAGCACTGAAAGCTGTTGCTAGCCAGCACCCTTCCTTGGAAGCGCTTTCACAGGCGCAGCAACACTGGGGCTTTGCGCTTCTATATGCACCAAATGTCACGGTCCTTCTCTTTCCGTCTCGTAGACACGAGCTGAGAAATTGCAAACGTCGAGCAATTGCTCCGAGATGAAAAGTGCCAGCACTGAAAGCTCTTGCTAGCCAGCACCCTTCCTTGGAAGCGCTTTCACAGGCGCAGCAACACTGGGGCTTTGCGCTTCTATACGCACCAAACGTCACAGTCCTTCTCTTTCCGTCTCGTAGACACGAGCTGAGAAATTGCAAACGTCCAGCAATTGCTCAGAGATGAAAAGTGCCAGCACTGAAAGCTGTTGCTAGCCAGCACCCTTCCTTGGAAGCGCTTTTGTAGCCCTTAGAACACTGGGGCTCTGGGCTTCTCTAGCCACCTCATCTTCTGCTCATCCTCTCGCGCACTCTAAAGAGAGCTCAGGTGAGAAATTGCAAACGTCGAGCAATTGCTCAGAGATGAAAAGTGCCAGCACTGAAAGCTCTTGCTAGCCAGCACCCTTCCTTGGAAGCGCTTTCACAGGCGCAGCAACACTGGGGCTTTGCACTTCTCTACGCACCAAACGTCACGGTCCTTCTCTTTCCGTCTCGTAGACACGAGCTGAGAAATTGCAAACGTCGAGCAATTGCTCAGAGATGAAAAGTGCCAGCACTGAAAGCTCTTGCTAGCCAGCACCCTTCCTTGGAAGCGCTTTCACAGGCGCAGCAACACTGGGGCTTTGCGCTTCTCTAGCCACCAAACGTCACGGTCATTCTCTTTCCGTCTCGTAGACACGAGCTGAGAAATTGCAAACGTCCAGCAATTGCTCAGAGATGAAAAGTGCCAGCACTGAAAGCTGTTGCCAGCCAGCACCCTTCCTTGGAAGCGCTTTTGTAGGCCTAAGAACACTGGGGCTCTGGGCTTCTCTAGCCACCTCATCTTCTGCTCATCCTCTCGCGCACTCTGAAGAGAGCTCAGGGGAGAAATTGCAAACGTCGAGCAATTGCTCCGAGATGAAAAGTGCCAGCACTGAAAGCTCTTGCTAGCCAGCACCCTTCCTTGGAAGCGCTTTCACAGGCGCAGCAACACTGGGGCTTTGTGCTTCTCTAGCCGCCAAACGTCACGGTCCTTCTCTTTCCGTCGGTAGACACGAGCTGAGAAATTGCAAACGTCGAGCAATTGCTCAGAGATGAAAAGTGCCAGCACTGGAAGCTGTTGCTAGCCAGCACCCTTCCTTGGAAGCGCTTTCACAGGCGCAGCAACACTGGGGCTTTGCGCTTCTCTACCCACCAAAAGTCACGGTCCTTCTCTTTCCGTCTCGTAGACACGAGCTGAGAAATTGCAAACGTCGAGCAATTGCTCAGAGATGAAAAGTGCCAGCACTGAAAGCTGTTGCTAGCCAGCCCCCTTCCTTGGAAGCGCTTTTGTAGGCCTAAGAACAGTGGGGCTCTGGGCTTCTCTAGCCACCTCATCTTCTGCTCATCCTCTCGCGCACTCTAAAGAGAGCTCAGGTGAGAAATTGCAAACGTCGAGCAATTGCTCAGAGATGAAAAGTGCCAGCACTGAAAGCTGTTGCTAGCCAGCACCCTTCCTTGGAAGCGCTTTCACAGGCGCAGCAACACTGGGGCTTTGCGCTTCTATATGCACCAAATGTCACGGTCCTTCTCTTTCCGTCTCGTAGACACGAGCTGAGAAATTGCAAACGTCGAGCAATTGCTCCGAGATGAAAAGTGCCAGCACTGAAAGCTCTTGCTAGCCAGCACCCTTCCTTGGAAGCGCTTTCACAGGCGCAGCAACACTGGGGCTTTGCGCTTCTATACGCACCAAACGTCACGGTCCTTCTCTTTCCGTCTCGTAGACACGAGCTGAGAAATTGCAAACGTCCAGCAATTGCTCCGAGATGAAAAGTGCCAGCACTGAAAGCTGTTGCTAGCCAGCACCCTTCCTTGGAAGCGCTTTTGTAGGCCTAAGAACACTGGGGCTCTGGGCTTCTCTAGCCACCTCATCTTCTGCTCATCCTCTCGCGCACTCTGAAGAGAGCTCAGGTGAGAAATTGCAAACGTCGAGCAATTGCTCAGAGATGAAAAGGGCCAGCACTGAAAGCTGTTGCTAGCCAGCACCCTTCCTTGGAAGCGCTTTCACAGGCGCAGCAACACTGGGGCTTTGCGCTTCTCTAGCCACCAAACGTCACGGTCCTTCTCTTTCCGTCTCGTAGACACGAGCTGAGAAATTGCAAACGTCGAGCAATTGCTCCGAGATGAAAAGCGCCAGCACTGAAAGCTGTTGCTAGCCAGCACCCTTCCTTGGAAGCGCTTTCACAGGCGCAGCAACACTGGGGCTTTGCGCTTCTATACGAACCAAATGTCACGGTCCTTCTCTTTCCGTCTTGTAGACACGAGCTGAGAAATTGCAAACGTCGAGCAATTGCTCAGAGATGAAAAGTGCCAGCACTGAAAGCTCTTGCTAGCCAGCACCCTTCCTTGGAAGCGCTTTTGTAGGCCTAAGAACACTGGGGCTCTGGGCTTCCCTAGCCACCTCATCTTCTGCTCATCCTCGCGCGCTCTAAAGAGATCTCAGGTGAGAAATTGCAAACGTCGAGCAATTGCTCCGAGATGAAAAGTGCCAGCACTGAAAGCTCTTGCTAGCCAGCACCCTTCCTTGGAAGCGCTTTTATAGGCCTAAGAACACTGGGGCTCTGGGCTTCTCTAGCCACCTCATCTTCTGCTCATCCTCTCGCGCACTCTAAAGAGAGCTCAGGTGAGAAATTGCAAACGTCGAGCAATTGCTCAGAGATGAAAAGTGCCAGCACTGAAAGCTCTTGCTAGCCAGCACCCTTCCTTGGAAGCGCTTTCACAGGCGCAGCAACACTGGGGCTTTGCGCTTCTCTACCAACCAAACGTCACGGTCCTTCTCTTTCCGTCGGTAGACACGAGCTGAGAAATTGCAAACGTCGAGCAATTGCTCAGAGATGAAAAGTGCCAGCACTGAAAGCTGTTGCTAGCCAGCACCCTTCCTTGGAAGCGCTTTTGTAGGCCTAAGAACACTGGGGCTCTGGGCTTCTCTAGCCACCTCATCTTCTGCTCATCCTCGCGCGCACTCTAAAGAGAGCTCAGGTGAGAAATTGCAAACGTCGAGCAATTGCTCAGAGATGAAAAGTGCCAGAACTGAAAGCTGTTGCTAGCCAGCACCCTTCCTTGGAAGCGCTTTCACAGGCGCAGTAACACTGGGGCTTTGCACTTCTCTAGCCACCAAACGTCACGGTCCTTCTCTTTCCGTCTCGTAGACACGAGCTGAGAAATTGCAAACGTCGAGCAATTGCTCAGAGATGAAAAGTGCCAGCACTGAAAGCTCTTGCTAGCCAGCACCCTTCCTTGGAAGCGCTTTCACAGGCGCAGCAACACTGGGGCTTTGCGCTTCTCTAGCCACCAAACGTCACGGTCCTTCTCTTTCCGTCGGTAGACACGAGCTGAGAAATTGCAAACGTCGAGCAATTGCTCCGAGATGAAAAGTGCCAGCACTGAAAGCTGTTGCTAGCCAGCACCCTTCCTTGGAAGCGCTTTCACAGGCGCAGCAACACTGGGGCTTTGCGCTTCTATACGCACCAAATGTCACGGTCCTTCTCTTTCCGTCTCGTAGACACGAGCTGAGAAATTGCAAACGTCGAGCAATTGCTCAGAGATGAAAAGTGCCAGCACTGAAAGCTGTTGCTAGCCAGCCCCCTTCCTTGGAAGCGCTTTTGTAGGCCTAAGAACACTGGGGCTCTGGGCTTCTCTAGCCACCTCATCTTCTGCTCATCCTCTCGCGCACTCTAAAGAGAGCTCAGGTGAGAAATTGCAAACGTCGAGCAATTGCTCAGAGATGAAAAGTGCCAGCACTGAAAGCTGTTGCTAGCCAGCACCCTTCCTTGGTAGCGCTTTCACAGGCGCAGCAACACTGGGGCTTTGCGCTTCTCTAGCCACCAAACGTCACGGTCCTTCTCTTTCCGTCTCGTAGACACGAGCTGAGAAATTGCAAACGTCGAGCAATTGCTCAGAGATGAAAAGTGCCAGCACTGAAAGCTGTTGCTAGCCAGCCCCCTTCCTTGGAAGCGCTTTTGTAGGCCTAAGAACACTGGGGCTCTGGGCTTCTCTAGCCACCTCATCTTCTGCTCATCCTCTCGCGCACTCTAAAGAGAGCTCAGGTGAGAAATTGCAAACGTCGAGCAATTGCTCAGAGATGAAAAGTGCCAGAACTGAAAGCTCTTGCTAGCCAGCACCCTTCCTTGGAAGCGCTTTCACAGGCGCAGTAACACTGGGGCTTTGCACTTCTATACGCACCGAACGTCACGGTCCTTCTCTTTCCGTCTCGTAGACACGAGCTGAGAAATTGCAAACGTCAAGCAATTGCTCAGAGATGAAAAGTGCCAGCACTGAAAGCTCTTGCTAGCCAGCACCCTTCCTTGGAAGCGCTTTCACAGGCGCAGCAACACTGGGGCTTTGCGCTTCTCTACCCACCAAACGTCACGGTCCTTCTCTTTCCGTCTCGTAGACACGAGCTGAGAAATTGCAAACGTCGAGCAATTGCTCAGAGATGAAAAGTGCCAGCACTGAAAGCTGTTGCTAGCCAGCACCCTTCCTTGGAAGCGCTTTTGTAGGCCTAAGAACACTGGGGCTCTGGGCTTCTCTAGCCACCTCATCTTCTGCTCATCCTCGCGCGCACTCTAAAGAGAGCTCAGGTGAGAAATTGCAAACGTCCAGCAATTGCTCAGAGATGAAAAGTGCCAGCACTGAAAGCTGTTGCTAGCCAGCACCCTTCCTTGGAAGCGCTTTCACAGGCGCAGCAACACTGGGGCTTTGCGCTTCTATACGCACCAAATGTCACGGTCCTTCTCTTTCCGTCTCGTAGACACGAGCTGAGAAATTGCAAACGTCGAGCAATTGCTCAGAGATGAAAAGTGCCAGCACTGAAAGCTCTTGCTAGCCAGCACCCTTCCTTGGAAGCGCTTTCACAGGCGCAGCAACACTGGGGCTTTGCGCTTCTATACGCACCAAATGTCACGGTCCTTCTCTTTCCGTCTCGTAGACACGAGCTGAGAAATTGCAAACGTCCAGCAATTGCTCAGAGATGAAAAGTGCCAGCACTGAAAGCTCTTGCTAGCCAGCCCCCTTCCTTGGAAGCGCTTTTATAGGCCTAAGAACACTGGCGCTCTGGGCTTCTCTAGCCACCTAATCTTCTGCTCATCCTCTCGCGCACTCTAAAGAGAGCTCAGGTGAGAAATTGCAAACGTCGAGCAATTGCTCAGAGATGAAAAGTGCCAGCACTGAAAGCTGTTGCTAGCCAGCACCCTTCCTTGGAAGTGCTTTCACAGGCGCAGCAACACTGGGGCTTTGCGCTTCTCTAGCCAACAAACGTCACGGTCCTTCTCTTTCTGTCTCGTAGACACGAGCTGAGAAATTGCAAACGTCGAGCAATTGCTCCGAGATGAAAAGTGCCAGCACTGAAAGCTGTTGCTAGCCAGCACCCTTCCTTGGAAGCGCTTTCGTAGGCCTAAGAACACTGGGGCTCTGGGCTTCTCTAGCCACCTCATCTTCTGCTCATCCTCTCGCGCACTCTAAAGAGAGCTCAGGTGAGAAATTGCAAACGTCGAGCAATTGCTCAGAGATGAAAAGTGCCAGAACTGAAAGCTGTTGCTAGCCAGCACCCTTCCTTGGAAGCGCTTTCACAGGCGCAGTAACACTGGGGCTTTGCACTTCTATACGCACCAAACGTCACGGTCATTCTCTTTCCGTCTCGTAGACACGAGCTGAGAAATTGCAAACGTCGAGCAATTGCTCAGAGATGAAAAGTGCCAGCACTGAAAGCTGTTGCTAGCCAGCACCCTTCCTTGGAAGCGCTTTCACAGGCGCAGTAACACTGGGGCTTTGCGCTTCTATACGCACCAAACGTCACGGTCCTTCTCTTTCCGTCTCGTAGACACGAGCTGAGAAATTGCAAACGTCCAGCAATTGCTCCGAGATGAAAAGTGCCAGCACTGAAAGCTGTTGCTAGCCAGCCCCCTTCCTTGTAAGCGCTTTTATAGGCCTAAGAATACTGGCGCTCTGGGCTTCTCTAGCCACCTCATCTTCTGCTCATCCTCTCGCGCACTCTAAAGAGAGCTCAGGTGAGAAATTGCAAACGTCGAGCAATTGCTCAGAGATGAAAAGTGCCAGCACTGAAAGCTCTTGCTAGCCAGCACCCTTCCTTGGAAGCGCTTTCACAGGCGCAGCAACACTGGGGCTTTGCGCTTCTCTACCAACCAAACGTCACGGTCCTTCTCTTTCCGTCAGTAGACACGAGCTGAGAAATTGCAAACGTCGAGCAATTGCTCAGAGATGAAAAGTGCCAGCACTGAAAGCTGTTGCTAGCCAGCACCCTTCCTTGGAAGCGCTTTTGTAGGCCTAAGAACACTGGGGCTCTGGGCTTCTCTAGCCACCTCATCTTCTGCTCATCCTCGCGCGCACTCTAAAGAGAGCTCAGGTGAGAAATTGCAAACGTCGAGCAATTGCTCAGAGATGAAAAGTGCCAGCACTGAAAGCTCTTGCTAGCCAGCACCCTTCCTTGGAAGCGCTTTTGTAGCCCTTAGAACACTGGGGCTCTGGGCTTCTCTAGCCACCTCATCTTCTGCTCATCCTCTCGCGCACTCTAAAGAGAGCTCAGGTGAGAAATTGAAAACGTCGAGCAATTGCTCAGAGATGAAAAGTGCCAGCACTGAAAGCTCTTGCTAGCCAGCACCCTTCCTTGGAAGCGCTTTCACAGGCGCAGCAACACTGGGGCTTTGCGCTTCTCTACCCACCAAACGTCACGGTCCTTCTCTTTCCGTCGGTAGACACGAGCTGAGAAATTGCAAACGTCGAGCAATTGCTCAGAGATGAAAAGTGCCAGCACTGAAAGCTCTTGCTAGCCAGCACCCTTCCTTGGAAGCGCTTTCACAGGCGCAGCAACACTGGGGCTTTGCGCTTCTCTACCCACCAAACGTCACGGTCCTTCTCTTTCCGTCTCGTAGACACGAGCTGAGAAATTGCAAACGTCGAGCAATTGCTCAGAGATGAAAAGTGCCAGCACTGAAAGCTCTTGCTAGCCAGCACCCTTCCTTGGAAGCGCTTTTGTAGGCCTAAGAACACTGGGGCTCTGGGCTTCTCTAGCCACCTCATCTTCTGCTCATCCTCTCGCGCACTCTAAAGAGAGCTCAGGTGAGAAATTGCAAACGTCCAGCAATTGCTCCGAGATGAAAAGTGCCAGCACTGAAAGCTGTTGCTAGCCAGCACCCTTCCTTGGTAGCGCTTTCACAGGCGCAGCAACACTGGGGCTTTGCGCTTCTCTACGCACCAAACATCACGGTCCTTCTCTTTCCGTCTCGTAGACACGAGCTGATAAATTGCAAACGTCGAGCAATTGCTCAGAGATGAAAAGTGCCAGCACTGAAAGCTGTTGCTAGCCAGCACCCTTCCTTGGAAGCGCTTTCACAGGCGCAGCAACACTGGGGCTTTGCGCTTCTATACGCACCAAATGTCACGGTCCTTCTCTTTCCGTCTCGTAGACACGAGCTGAGAAATTGCAAACGTCGAGCAATTGCTCAGAGATGAAAAGTGCCAGCACTGAAAGCTCTTGCTAGCCAGCACCCTTCCTTGGAAGCGCTTTCACAGGCGCAGCAACACTGGGGCTTTGCGCTTCTATACGCACCAAATGTCACAGTCCTTCTCTTTCCGTCTCGTAGACACGAGCTGAGAAATTGCAAACGTCCAGCAATTGCTCAGAGATGAAAAGTGCCAGCACTGAAAGCTCTTGCTAGCCAGCCCCCTTCCTTGGAAGCGCTTTTATAGGCCTAAGAACACTGGCGCTCTGGGCTTCTCTAGCCACCTAATCTTCTGCTCATCCTCTCGCGCACTCTAAAGAGAGCTCAGGTGAGAAATTGCAAACGTCGAGCAATTGCTCAGAGATGAAAAGTGCCAGCACTGAAAGCTGTTGCTAGCCAGCACCCTTCCTTGGAAGTGCTTTCACAGGCGCAGCAACACTGGGGCTTTGCGCTTCTCTAGCCAACAAACGTCACGGTCCTTCTCTTTCTGTCTCGTAGACACGAGCTGAGAAATTGCAAACGTCGAGCAATTGCTCCGAGATGAAAAGTGCCAGCACTGAAAGCTGTTGCTAGCCAGCACCCTTCCTTGGAAGCGCTTTCGTAGGCCTAAGAACACTGGGGCTCTGGGCTTCTCTAGCCACCTCATCTTCTGCTCATCCTCTCGCGCACTCTAAAGAGAGCTCAGGTGAGAAATTGCAAACGTCGAGCAATTGCTCAGAGATGAAAAGTGCCAGAACTGAAAGCTGTTGCTAGCCAGCACCCTTCCTTGGAAGCGCTTTCACAGGCGCAGTAACACTGGGGCTTTGCACTTCTATACGCACCAAACGTCACGGTCATTCTCTTTCCGTCTCGTAGACACGAGCTGAGAAATTGCAAACGTCGAGCAATTGCTCAGAGATGAAAAGTGCCAGCACTGAAAGCTGTTGCTAGCCAGCACCCTTCCTTGGAAGCGCTTTCACAGGCGCAGTAACACTGGGGCTTTGCGCTTCTATACGCACCAAACGTCACGGTCCTTCTCTTTCCGTCTCGTAGACACGAGCTGAGAAATTGCAAACGTCCAGCAATTGCTCCGAGATGAAAAGTGCCAGCACTGAAAGCTGTTGCTAGCCAGCCCCCTTCCTTGTAAGCGCTTTTATAGGCCTAAGAATACTGGCGCTCTGGGCTTCTCTAGCCACCTCATCTTCTGCTCATCCTCTCGCGCACTCTAAAGAGAGCTCAGGTGAGAAATTGCAAACGTCGAGCAATTGCTCAGAGATGAAAAGTGCCAGCACTGAAAGCTCTTGCTAGCCAGCACCCTTCCTTGGAAGCGCTTTCACAGGCGCAGCAACACTGGGGCTTTGCGCTTCTCTACCAACCAAACGTCACGGTCCTTCTCTTTCCGTCAGTAGACACGAGCTGAGAAATTGCAAACGTCGAGCAATTGCTCAGAGATGAAAAGTGCCAGCACTGAAAGCTGTTGCTAGCCAGCACCCTTCCTTGGAAGCGCTTTTGTAGGCCTAAGAACACTGGGGCTCTGGGCTTCTCTAGCCACCTCATCTTCTGCTCATCCTCGCGCGCACTCTAAAGAGAGCTCAGGTGAGAAATTGCAAACGTCGAGCAATTGCTCAGAGATGAAAAGTGCCAGCACTGAAAGCTCTTGCTAGCCAGCACCCTTCCTTGGAAGCGCTTTTGTAGCCCTTAGAACACTGGGGCTCTGGGCTTCTCTAGCCACCTCATCTTCTGCTCATCCTCTCGCGCACTCTAAAGAGAGCTCAGGTGAGAAATTGAAAACGTCGAGCAATTGCTCAGAGATGAAAAGTGCCAGCACTGAAAGCTCTTGCTAGCCAGCACCCTTCCTTGGAAGCGCTTTCACAGGCGCAGCAACACTGGGGCTTTGCGCTTCTCTACCCACCAAACGTCACGGTCCTTCTCTTTCCGTCGGTAGACACGAGCTGAGAAATTGCAAACGTCGAGCAATTGCTCAGAGATGAAAAGTGCCAGCACTGAAAGCTCTTGCTAGCCAGCACCCTTCCTTGGAAGCGCTTTCACAGGCGCAGCAACACTGGGGCTTTGCGCTTCTCTACCCACCAAACGTCACGGTCCTTCTCTTTCCGTCTCGTAGACACGAGCTGAGAAATTGCAAACGTCGAGCAATTGCTCAGAGATGAAAAGTGCCAGCACTGAAAGCTCTTGCTAGCCAGCACCCTTCCTTGGAAGCGCTTTTGTAGGCCTAAGAACACTGGGGCTCTGGGCTTCTCTAGCCACCTCATCTTCTGCTCATCCTCTCGCGCACTCTAAAGAGAGCTCAGGTGAGAAATTGCAAACGTCCAGCAATTGCTCCGAGATGAAAAGTGCCAGCACTGAAAGCTGTTGCTAGCCAGCACCCTTCCTTGGTAGCGCTTTCACAGGCGCAGCAACACTGGGGCTTTGCGCTTCTCTACGCACCAAACATCACGGTCCTTCTCTTTCCGTCTCGTAGACACGAGCTGATAAATTGCAAACGTCGAGCAATTGCTCAGAGATGAAAAGTGCCAGCACTGAAAGCTGTTGCTAGCCAGCACCCTTCCTTGGAAGCGCTTTCACAGGCGCAGCAACACTGGGGCTTTGCGCTTCTCTAGCCACCAAACGTCACGGTCCTTCTCTTTCCGTCTCGTAGACACGAGCTGAGAAATTGCAAACGTCGAGCAATTGCTCAGAGATGAAAAGTGCCAGCACTGAAAGCTGTTGCTAGCCAGCACCCTTCCTTGGAAGCGCTTTCACAGGCGCAGCAACACTGGGGCTTTGCGCTTCTCTACCCACCAAACGTCACGGTCCTTCTCTTTCCGTCGGTAGACACGAGCTGAGAAATTGCAAACGTCGAGCAATTGCTCAGAGATGAACAGTGCCAGCACTGGAAGCTGTTGCTAGCCAGCACCCTTCCTTGGAAGCGCTTTTGTAGGCCTAAGAACACTGGGGCTCTGGGCTTCTCTAGCCACCTCATCTTCTGCTCATCCTCTCGCGCACTCTAAAGAGAGCTCAGGTGAGAAATTGCAAACGTCGAGCAATTGCTCAGAGATGAAATGTGCCAGCACTGAAAGCTGTTGCTAGCCAGCACCCTTCCTTGGAAGCGCTTTCACAGGCGCAGTAACACTGGGGCTTTGCACTTCTCTACGCACCAAACGTCACGGTCCTTCTCTTTCCGTCTCGTAGACACGAGCTGAGAAATTGCAAACGTCCAGCAATTGCTCCGAGACGAAAAGTGCCAGCACTGAAAGCTGTTGCTAGCCAGCACCCTTCCTTGGAAGCGCTTTTGTAGGCCTAAGAACACTGGGGCTCTGGGCTTCTCTAGCCACCTCATCTTCTGCTCATCCTCTCGCGCACTCTAAAGAGAGCTCAGGTGAGAAATTGCAAACGTCCAGCAATTGCTCAGAGATGAAAAGTGCCAGCACTGAAAGCTGTTGCTAGCCAGCACCCTTCCTTGGTAGCGCTTTCACAGGCGCAGCAACACTGGGGCTTTGCGCTTCTATACGCACCAAACGTCACGGTCCTTCTCTTTCCGTCTCGTAGACACGAGCTGAGAAATTGCAAACGTCGAGCAATTGCTCAGAGATGAAAAGTGCCAGCACTGAAAGCTGTTGCTAGCCAGCACCCTTCCTTGGAAGCGCTTTCACAGGCGCAGCAACACTGGGGCTTTGCGCTTCTCTAGCCACCAAACGTCACGGTCCTTCTCTTTCCGTCTCGTAGACACGAGCTGAGAAATTGCAAACGTCGAGCAATTGCTCAGAGATGAAAAGTGCCAGCACTGAAAGCTGTTGCTAGCCAGCACCCTTCCTTGGAAGCGCTTTCACAGGCGCAGCAACACTGGGGCTTTGCGCTTCTCTACCCACCAAACGTCACGGTCCTTCTCTTTCCGTCGGTAGACACGAGCTGAGAAATTGCAAACGTCGAGCAATTGCTCAGAGATGAAAAGTGCCAGCACTGGAAGCTGTTGCTAGCCAGCACCCTTCCTTGGAAGCGCTTTTGTAGCCCTTAGAACACTGGGGCTCTGGGCTTCCCTAGCCACCTAATCTTCTGCTCATCCTCTCGCGCACTCTAAAGAGAGCTCAGGTGAGAAATTGCAAACGTCGAGCAATTGCTCAGAGATGAAAAGTGCCAGCACTGAAAGCTGTTGCTAGCCAGCACCCTTCCTTGGAAGCGCTTTCACAGGCGCAGTAACACTGGGGCTTTGCACTTCTCTACGCACTAAACGTCACGGTCATTCTCTTTCCGTCTCGTAGACACGAGCTGAGAAATTGCAAACGTTGAGCAATTGCTCAGAGATGAAAAGTGCCAGCACTGAAAGCTCTTGCTAGCCAGCACCCTTCCTTGGAAGCGCTTTCACAGGTGCAGCAACACTGGGGCTTTGCGCTTCTATACGCACCAAACGTCACGGTCATTCTCTTTCCGTCTCGTAGACACGAGCTGAGAAATTGCAAACGTCGAGCAATTGCTCAGAGATGAAAAGTGCCAGCACTGAAAGCTGTTGCTAGCCAGCCCCCTTCCTTGGAAGCGCTTTTGTAGGCCTAAGAACACTGGGGCTCTGGGCTTCTCTAGCCACCTCATCTTCTGCTCATCCTCGCGCGCACTCTAAAGAGAGCTCAGGTGAGAAATTGCAAACGTCGAGCAATTGCTCAGAGATGAAAAGTGCCAGCACTGAAAGCTCTTGCTAGCCAGCACCCTTCCTTGGAAGCGCTTTCACAGGCGCAGCAACACTGGGGCTTTGCGCTTCTCTACCCGCCAAACGTCACGGTCCTTCTCTTTCCGTCTCGTAGACACGAGCTGAGAAATTGCAAACGTCGAGCAATTGCTCAGAGATGAAAAGTGCCAGCACTGAAAGCTCTTGCTAGCCAGCACCCTTCCTTGGAAGCGCTTTTGTAGGCCTAAGAACACTGGGGCTCTGGGCTTCTCTAGCCACCTCATCTTCTGCTCATCCTCTCGCGCACTCAAAGAGAGCTCAGGTGAGAAATTGCAAACGTCGAGCAATTGCTCAGAGATGAAAAGTGCCAGCACTGAAAGCTCTTGCTAGCCAGCACCCTTCCTTGGAAGCGCTTTTGTAGGCCTAAGAACACTGGGGCTCTGGGCTTCTCTAGCCACATCATCTTCTGCTCATCCTCTCGCGCACTCTAAAGAGAGCTCAGGTGAGAAATTGCAAACGTCGAGCAATTGCTCAGAGATGAAAAGTGCCAGCACTGAAAGCTGTTGCTAGCCAGCACCCTTCCTTGGAAGCGCTTTCACAGGCGCAGCAACACTGGGGCTTTGCGCTTCTATATGCACCAAATGTCACGGTCCTTCTCTTTCCGTCTCGTAGACACGAGCTGAGAAATTGCAAACGTCGAGCAATTGCTCAGAGATGAAAAGTGCCAGCACTGAAAGCTCTTGCTAGCCAGCACCCTTCCTTGGAAGCGCTTTTGTAGGCCTAAGAACACTGGGGCTCTGGGCTTCTCTAGCCACCTCATCTTCTGCTCATCCTCTCGCGCACTCTAAAGAGAGCTCAGGTGAGAAATTGCAAACGTCGAGCAATTGCTCAGAGATGAAAAGTGCCAGCACTGAAAGCTGTTGCTAGCCAGCACCCTTCCTTGGAAGCGCTTTTGTAGGCCTAAGAACAGTGGGGCTCTGGGCTTCTCTAGCCACCTCATCTTCTGCTCATCCTCTCGCGCACTCTAAAGAGAGCTCAGGTGAGAAATTGCAAACGTCGAGCAATTGCTCAGAGATGAAAAGTGCCAGCACTGAAAGCTGTTGCTAGCCAGCACCCTTCCTTGGAAGCGCTTTCACAGGCGCAGCAACACTGGGGCTTTGCGCTTCTCTACCCGCCAAACGTCACGGTCCTTCTCTTTCCGTCTCGTAGACACGAGCTGAGAAATTGCAAACGTCGAGCAATTGCTCAGAGATGAAAAGTGCCAGCACTGAAAGCTGTTGCTAGCCAGCACCCTTCCTTGGAAGCGCTTTTGTAGGCCTAAGAACAGTGGGGCTCTGGGCTTCTCTAGCCACCTCATCTTCTGCTCATCCTCTCGCGCACTCAAAGAGAGCTCAGGTGAGAAATTGCAAACGTCGAGCAATTGCTCAGAGATGAAAAGTGCCAGCACTGAAAGCTCTTGCTAGCCAGCACCCTTCCTTGGAAGCGCTTTTGTAGGCCTAAGAACACTGGGGCTCTGGGCTTCTCTAGCCACATCATCTTCTGCTCATCCTCTCGCGCACTCTAAAGAGAGCTCAGGTGAGAAATTGCAAACGTCGAGCAATTGCTCAGAGATGAAAAGTGCCAGCACTGAAAGCTGTTGCTAGCCAGCACCCTTCCTTGGAAGCGCTTTCACAGGCGCAGCAACACTGGGGCTTTGCGCTTCTATATGCACCAAATGTCACGGTCCTTCTCTTTCCGTCTCGTAGACACGAGCTGAGAAATTGCAAACGTCGAGCAATTGCTCAGAGATGAAAAGTGCCAGCACTGAAAGCTGTTGCTAGCCAGCACCCTTCCTTGGAAGCGCTTTTGTAGGCCTAAGAACACTGGGGCTCTGGGCTTCTCTAGCCACCTCATCTTCTGCTCATCCTCTCGCGCACTCTAAAGAGAGCTCAGGTGAGAAATTGCAAACGTCGAGCAATTGCTCAGAGATGAAAAGTGCCAGCACTGAAAGCTGTTGCTAGCCAGCACCCTTCCTTGGAAGCGCTTTTGTAGGCCTAAGAACACTGGGGCTCTGGGCTTCTCTAGCCACCTCATCTTCTGCTCATCCTCTCGCGCACTCTAAAGAGAGCTCAGGTGAGAAATTGCAAACGTCGAGCAATTGCTCAGAGATGAAAAGTGCCAGCACTGAAAGCTGTTGCTAGCCAGCACCCTTCCTTGGAAGCGCTTTCACAGGCGCAGCAACACTGGGGCTTTGCGCTTCTCTAGCCACCGAACGTCACGGTCCTTCTCTTTCCGTCTCGTAGACACGAGCTGAGAAATTGCAAACGTCGAGCAATTGCTCCGAGACGAAAAGTGCCAGCACTGAAAGCTGTTGCTAGCCAGCACCCTTCCTTGGAAGCGCTTTTGTAGGCCTAAGAACACTGGGGCTCTGGGCTTCTCTAGCCACCTCATCTTCTGCTCATCCTCTCGCGCACTCTAAAGAGAGCTCAGGTGAGAAATTGCAAACGTCCAGCAATTGCTGAGAGATGAAAAGTGCCAGCACTGAAAGCTCTTGCTAGCCAGCACCCTTCCTTGGTAGCGCTTTCACAGGCGCAGCAACACTGGGGCTTTGCGCTTCTATACGCACCAAACGTCACGGTCATTCTCTTTCCGTCTCGTAGACACGAGCTGAGAAATTGCAAACGTCGAGCAATTGCTCAGAGATGAAAAGTGCCAGCACTGAAAGCTGTTGCTAGCCAGCACCCTTCCTTGGAAGCGCTTTTGTAGGCCTAAGAACACTGGGGCTCTGGGCTTCTCTAGCCACCTCATCTTCTGCTCATCCTCGCGCGCACTCTAAAGAGAGCTCAGGTGAGAAATTGCAAACGTCGAGCAATTGCTCAGAGATGAAAAGTGCCAGCACTGAAAGCTCTTGCTAGCCAGCCCCCTTCCTTGGAAGCGCTTTCACAGGCGCAGCAACACTGGGGCTTTGCGCTTCTCTACCCGCCAAACGTCACGGTCCTTCTCTTTCCGTCTCGTAGACACGAGCTGAGAAATTGCAAACGTCGAGCAATTGCTCAGAGATGAAAAGTGCCAGCACTGAAAGCTGTTGCTAGCCAGCACCCTTCCTTGGAAGCGCTTTTGTAGGCCTAAGAACAGTGGGGCTCTGGGCTTCTCTAGCCACCTCATCTTCTGCTCATCCTCTCGCGCACTCAAAGAGAGCTCAGGTGAGAAATTGCAAACGTCGAGCAATTGCTCCGAGATGAAAAGTGCCAGCACTGAAAGCTCTTGCTAGCCAGCACCCTTCCTTGGAAGCGCTTTTGTAGGCCTAAGAACACTGGGGCTCTGGGCTTCTCTAGCCACCTCATCTTCTGCTCATCCTCTCGCGCACTCTAAAGAGAGCTCAGGTGAGAAATTGCAAACGTCGAGCAATTGCTCAGAGATGAAAAGTGCCAGCACTGAAAGCTCTTGCTAGCCAGCACCCTTCCTTGGAAGCGCTTTCACAGGCGCAGCAACACTGGGGCTTTGCGCTTCTATATGCACAAAATGTCACGGTCCTTCTCTTTCCGTCTCGTAGACACGAGCTGAGAAATTGCAAACGTCGAGCAATTGCTCAGAGATGAAAAGTGCCAGCACTGAAAGCTCTTGCTAGCCAGCACCCTTCCTTGGAAGCGCTTTTGTAGGCCTAAGAACACTGGGGCTCTGGGCTTCTCTAGCCACCTCATCTTCTGCTCATCCTCTCGCGCACTCTAAAGAGAGCTCAGGTGAGAAATTGCAAACGTCGAGCAATTGCTCAGAGATGAAAAGTGCCAGCACTGAAAGCTCTTGCTAGCCAGCACCCTTCCTTGGAAGCGCTTTTGTAGGCCTAAGAACACTGGGGCTCTGGGCTTCTCTAGCCACCTCATCTTCTGCTCATCCTCTCGCGCACTCTAAAGAGAGCTCAGGTGAGAAATTGCAAACGTCGAGCAATTGCTCAGAGATGAAAAGTGCCAGCACTGAAAGCTGTTGCTAGCCAGCACCCTTCCTTGGAAGCGCTTTCACAGGCGCAGCAACACTGGGGCTTTGCGCTTCTCTAGCCACCAAACGTCACGGTCCTTCTCTTTCCGTCTCGTAGACACGAGCTGAGAAATTGCAAACGTCGAGCAATTGCTCAGAGATGAAAAGTGCCAGCACTGAAAGCTGTTGCTAGCCAGCACCCTTCCTTGGAAGCGCTTTCACAGGCGCAGCAACACTGGGGCTTTGCGCTTCTCTACCCACCAAACGTCACGGTCCTTCTCTTTCCGTCTCGTAGACACGAGCTGAGAAATTGCAAACGTCGAGCAACTGCTCAGAGATGAAAAGTGCCAGCACTGAAAGCTGTTGCTAGCCAGCACCCTTCCTTGGAAGCGCTTTTGTAGCCCTTAGAACACTGGGGCTCTGGGCTTCTCTAGCCACCTCATCTTCTGCTCATCCTCTCGCGCACTCTAAAGAGAGCTCAGGTGAGAAATTGCAAACGTCCAGCAATTGCTCAGAGATGAAAAGTGCCAGCACTGAAAGCTGTTGCTAGCCAGCACCCTTCCTTGGTAGCGCTTTCACAGGCGCAGCAACACTGGGGCTTTGCGCTTCTCTAGCCACCAAACGTCACGGTCCTTCTCTTTCCGTCTCGTAGACACGAGCTGAGAAATTGCAAACGTCGAGCAATTGCTCAGAGATGAAAAGTGCCAGCACTGAAAGCTGTTGCTAGCCAGCACCCTTCCTTGGAAGCGCTTTCACAGGCGCAGCAACACTGGGGCTTTGCGCTTCTCTAGCCACCAAACGTCACGGTCCTTCTCTTTCCGTCTCGTAGACACGAGCTGAGAAATTGCAAACGTCGAGCAATTGCTCAGAGATGAAAAGTGCCAGCACTGAAAGCTGTTGCTAGCCAGCACCCTTCCTTGGAAGCGCTTTCACAGGCGCAGCAACACTGGGGCTTTGCGCTTCTCTACCCACCAAACGTCACGGTCCTTCTCTTTCCGTCGGTAGACACGAGCTGAGAAATTGCAAACGTCGAGCAATTGCTCAGAGATGAAAAGTGCCAGCACTGGAAGCTGTTGCTAGCCAGCACCCTTCCTTGGAAGCGCTTTTGTAGCCCTTAGAACACTGGGGCTCTGGGCTTCCCTAGCCACCTAATCTTCTGCTCATCCTCTCGCGCACTCTAAAGAGAGCTCAGGTGAGAAATTGCAAACGTCGAGCAATTGCTCAGAGATGAAAAGTGCCAGCACTGAAAGCTGTTGCTAGCCAGCACCCTTCCTTGGAAGCGCTTTCACAGGCGCAGTAACACTGGGGCTTTGCACTTCTCTACGCACTAAACGTCACGGTCATTCTCTTTCCGTCTCGTAGACACGAGCTGAGAAATTGCAAACGTTGAGCAATTGCTCAGAGATGAAAAGTGCCAGCACTGAAAGCTCTTGCTAGCCAGCACCCTTCCTTGGAAGCGCTTTCACAGGTGCAGCAACACTGGGGCTTTGCGCTTCTATACGCACCAAACGTCACGGTCATTCTCTTTCCGTCTCGTAGACACGAGCTGAGAAATTGCAAACGTCGAGCAATTGCTCAGAGATGAAAAGTGCCAGCACTGAAAGCTGTTGCTAGCCAGCCCCCTTCCTTGGAAGCGCTTTTGTAGGCCTAAGAACACTGGGGCTCTGGGCTTCTCTAGCCACCTCATCTTCTGCTCATCCTCGCGCGCACTCTAAAGAGAGCTCAGGTGAGAAATTGCAAACGTCGAGCAATTGCTCAGAGATGAAAAGTGCCAGCACTGAAAGCTCTTGCTAGCCAGCACCCTTCCTTGGAAGCGCTTTCACAGGCGCAGCAACACTGGGGCTTTGCGCTTCTCTACCCGCCAAACGTCACGGTCCTTCTCTTTCCGTCTCGTAGACACGAGCTGAGAAATTGCAAACGTCGAGCAATTGCTCAGAGATGAAAAGTGCCAGCACTGAAAGCTCTTGCTAGCCAGCACCCTTCCTTGGAAGCGCTTTTGTAGGCCTAAGAACACTGGGGCTCTGGGCTTCTCTAGCCACCTCATCTTCTGCTCATCCTCTCGCGCACTCAAAGAGAGCTCAGGTGAGAAATTGCAAACGTCGAGCAATTGCTCCGAGATGAAAAGTGCCAGCACTGAAAGCTCTTGCTAGCCAGCACCCTTCCTTGGAAGCGCTTTTGTAGGCCTAAGAACACTGGGGCTCTGGGCTTCTCTAGCCACCTCATCTTCTGCTCATCCTCTCGCGCACTCTAAAGAGAGCTCAGGTGAGAAATTGCAAACGTCGAGCAATTGCTCAGAGATGAAAAGTGCCAGCACTGAAAGCTCTTGCTAGCCAGCACCCTTCCTTGGAAGCGCTTTCACAGGCGCAGCAACACTGGGGCTTTGCGCTTCTATATGCACAAAATGTCACGGTCCTTCTCTTTCCGTCTCGTAGACACGAGCTGAGAAATTGCAAACGTCGAGCAATTGCTCAGAGATGAAAAGTGCCAGCACTGAAAGCTCTTGCTAGCCAGCACCCTTCCTTGGAAGCGCTTTTGTAGGCCTAAGAACACTGGGGCTCTGGGCTTCTCTAGCCACCTCATCTTCTGCTCATCCTCTCGCGCACTCTAAAGAGAGCTCAGGTGAGAAATTGCAAACGTCGAGCAATTGCTCAGAGATGAAAAGTGCCAGCACTGAAAGCTCTTGCTAGCCAGCACCCTTCCTTGGAAGCGCTTTTGTAGGCCTAAGAACACTGGGGCTCTGGGCTTCTCTAGCCACCTCATCTTCTGCTCATCCTCTCGCGCACTCTAAAGAGAGCTCAGGTGAGAAATTGCAAACGTCGAGCAATTGCTCAGAGATGAAAAGTGCCAGCACTGAAAGCTGTTGCTAGCCAGCACCCTTCCTTGGAAGCGCTTTCACAGGCGCAGCAACACTGGGGCTTTGCGCTTCTCTAGCCACCAAACGTCACGGTCCTTCTCTTTCCGTCTCGTAGACACGAGCTGAGAAATTGCAAACGTCGAGCAATTGCTCAGAGATGAAAAGTGCCAGCACTGAAAGCTGTTGCTAGCCAGCACCCTTCCTTGGAAGCGCTTTCACAGGCGCAGCAACACTGGGGCTTTGCGCTTCTCTACCCACCAAACGTCACGGTCCTTCTCTTTCCGTCTCGTAGACACGAGCTGAGAAATTGCAAACGTCGAGCAACTGCTCAGAGATGAAAAGTGCCAGCACTGAAAGCTGTTGCTAGCCAGCACCCTTCCTTGGAAGCGCTTTTGTAGCCCTTAGAACACTGGGGCTCTGGGCTTCTCTAGCCACCTCATCTTCTGCTCATCCTCTCGCGCACTCTAAAGAGAGCTCAGGTGAGAAATTGCAAACGTCCAGCAATTGCTCAGAGATGAAAAGTGCCAGCACTGAAAGCTGTTGCTAGCCAGCACCCTTCCTTGGTAGCGCTTTCACAGGCGCAGCAACACTGGGGCTTTGCGCTTCTCTAGCCACCAAACGTCACGGTCCTTCTCTTTCCGTCTCGTAGACACGAGCTGAGAAATTGCAAACGTCGAGCAATTGCTCAGAGATGAAAAGTGCCAGCACTGAAAGCTGTTGCTAGCCAGCACCCTTCCTTGGAAGCGCTTTCACAGGCGCAGCAACACTGGGGCTTTGCGCTTCTCTAGCCACCAAACGTCACGGTCCTTCTCTTTCCGTCTCGTAGACACGAGCTGAGAAATTGCAAACGTCGAGCAATTGCTCAGAGATGAAAAGTGCCAGCACTGAAAGCTGTTGCTAGCCAGCACCCTTCCTTGGAAGCGCTTTCACAGGCGCAGCAACACTGGGGCTTTGCGCTTCTCTACCCACCAAACGTCACGGTCCTTCTCTTTCCGTCGGTAGACACGAGCTGAGAAATTGCAAACGTCGAGCAATTGCTCAGAGATGAAAAGTGCCAGCACTGGAAGCTGTTGCTAGCCAGCACCCTTCCTTGGAAGCGCTTTTGTAGCCCTTAGAACACTGGGGCTCTGGGCTTCCCTAGCCACCTAATCTTCTGCTCATCCTCTCGCGCACTCTAAAGAGAGCTCAGGTGAGAAATTGCAAACGTCGAGCAATTGCTCAGAGATGAAAAGTGCCAGCACTGAAAGCTGTTGCTAGCCAGCACCCTTCCTTGGAAGCGCTTTCACAGGCGCAGTAACACTGGGGCTTTGCACTTCTCTACGCACTAAACGTCACGGTCATTCTCTTTCCGTCTCGTAGACACGAGCTGAGAAATTGCAAACGTTGAGCAATTGCTCAGAGATGAAAAGTGCCAGCACTGAAAGCTCTTGCTAGCCAGCACCCTTCCTTGGAAGCGCTTTCACAGGTGCAGCAACACTGGGGCTTTGCGCTTCTATACGCACCAAACGTCACGGTCATTCTCTTTCCGTCTCGTAGACACGAGCTGAGAAATTGCAAACGTCGAGCAATTGCTCAGAGATGAAAAGTGCCAGCACTGAAAGCTGTTGCTAGCCAGCCCCCTTCCTTGGAAGCGCTTTTGTAGGCCTAAGAACACTGGGGCTCTGGGCTTCTCTAGCCACCTCATCTTCTGCTCATCCTCGCGCGCACTCTAAAGAGAGCTCAGGTGAGAAATTGCAAACGTCGAGCAATTGCTCAGAGATGAAAAGTGCCAGCACTGAAAGCTCTTGCTAGCCAGCACCCTTCCTTGGAAGCGCTTTCACAGGCGCAGCAACACTGGGGCTTTGCGCTTCTCTACCCGCCAAACGTCACGGTCCTTCTCTTTCCGTCTCGTAGACACGAGCTGAGAAATTGCAAACGTCGAGCAATTGCTCAGAGATGAAAAGTGCCAGCACTGAAAGCTCTTGCTAGCCAGCACCCTTCCTTGGAAGCGCTTTTGTAGGCCTAAGAACACTGGGGCTCTGGGCTTCTCTAGCCACCTCATCTTCTGCTCATCCTCTCGCGCACTCAAAGAGAGCTCAGGTGAGAAATTGCAAACGTCGAGCAATTGCTCAGAGATGAAAAGTGCCAGCACTGAAAGCTCTTGCTAGCCAGCACCCTTCCTTGGAAGCGCTTTTGTAGGCCTAAGAACACTGGGGCTCTGGGCTTCTCTAGCCACATCATCTTCTGCTCATCCTCTCGCGCACTCTAAAGAGAGCTCAGGTGAGAAATTGCAAACGTCGAGCAATTGCTCAGAGATGAAAAGTGCCAGCACTGAAAGCTGTTGCTAGCCAGCACCCTTCCTTGGAAGCGCTTTCACAGGCGCAGCAACACTGGGGCTTTGCGCTTCTATATGCACCAAATGTCACGGTCCTTCTCTTTCCGTCTCGTAGACACGAGCTGAGAAATTGCAAACGTCGAGCAATTGCTCAGAGATGAAAAGTGCCAGCACTGAAAGCTCTTGCTAGCCAGCACCCTTCCTTGGAAGCGCTTTTGTAGGCCTAAGAACACTGGGGCTCTGGGCTTCTCTAGCCACCTCATCTTCTGCTCATCCTCTCGCGCACTCTAAAGAGAGCTCAGGTGAGAAATTGCAAACGTCGAGCAATTGCTCAGAGATGAAAAGTGCCAGCACTGAAAGCTGTTGCTAGCCAGCACCCTTCCTTGGAAGCGCTTTTGTAGGCCTAAGAACACTGGGGCTCTGGGCTTCTCTAGCCACCTCATCTTCTGCTCATCCTCTCGCGCACTCTAAAGAGAGCTCAGGTGAGAAATTGCAAACGTCGAGCAATTGCTCAGAGATGAAAAGTGCCAGCACTGAAAGCTGTTGCTAGCCAGCACCCTTCCTTGGAAGCGCTTTCACAGGCGCAGCAACACTGGGGCTTTGCGCTTCTCTACGCACCAAACGTCACGGTCCTTCTCTTTCCGTCTCGTAGACACGAGCTGAGAAATTGCAAACGTCGAGCAATTGCTCAGAGATGAAAAGTGCCAGCACTGAAAGCTGTTGCTAGCCAGCACCCTTCCTTGGAAGCGCTTTTGTAGGCCTAAGAACAGTGGGGCTCTGGGCTTCTCTAGCCACCTCATCTTCTGCTCATCCTCTCGCGCACTCAAAGAGAGCTCAGGTGAGAAATTGCAAACGTCGAGCAATTGCTCAGAGATGAAAAGTGCCAGCACTGAAAGCTCTTGCTAGCCAGCACCCTTCCTTGGAAGCGCTTTTGTAGGCCTAAGAACACTGGGGCTCTGGGCTTCTCTAGCCACATCATCTTCTGCTCATCCTCTCGCGCACTCTAAAGAGAGCTCAGGTGAGAAATTGCAAACGTCGAGCAATTGCTCAGAGATGAAAAGTGCCAGCACTGAAAGCTGTTGCTAGCCAGCACCCTTCCTTGGAAGCGCTTTCACAGGCGCAGCAACACTGGGGCTTTGCGCTTCTATATGCACCAAATGTCACGGTCCTTCTCTTTCCGTCTCGTAGACACGAGCTGAGAAATTGCAAACGTCGAGCAATTGCTCAGAGATGAAAAGTGCCAGCACTGAAAGCTGTTGCTAGCCAGCACCCTTCCTTGGAAGCGCTTTCACAGGCGCAGCAACACTGGGGCTTTGCGCTTCTATACGCACCAAACGTCACGGTCATTCTCTTTCCGTCTCGTAGACACGAGCTGAGAAATTGCAAACGTCGAGCAATTGCTCAGAGATGAAAAGTGCCAGCACTGAAAGCTCTTGCTAGCCAGCACCCTTCCTTGGAAGCGCTTTTGTAGGCCTAAGAACACTGGGGCTCTGGGCTTCTCTAGCCACCTCATCTTCTGCTCATCCTCTCGCGCACTCTAAAGAGAGCTCAGGTGAGAAATTGCAAACGTCGAGCAATTGCTCAGAGATGAAAAGTGCCAGCACTGAAAGCTGTTGCTAGCCAGCACCCTTCCTTGGAAGCGCTTTTGTAGGCCTAAGAACACTGGGGCTCTGGGCTTCTCTAGCCACCTCATCTTCTGCTCATCCTCTCGCGCACTCTAAAGAGAGCTCAGGTGAGAAATTGCAAACGTCGAGCAATTGCTCAGAGATGAAAAGTGCCAGCACTGAAAGCTGTTGCTAGCCAGCACCCTTCCTTGGAAGCGCTTTCACAGGCGCAGCAACACTGGGGCTTTGCGCTTCTCTAGCCACCGAACGTCACGGTCCTTCTCTTTCCGTCTCGTAGACACGAGCTGAGAAATTGCAAACGTCGAGCAATTGCTCCGAGACGAAAAGTGCCAGCACTGAAAGCTGTTGCTAGCCAGCACCCTTCCTTGGAAGCGCTTTTGTAGGCCTAAGAACACTGGGGCTCTGGGCTTCTCTAGCCACCTCATCTTCTGCTCATCCTCTCGCGCACTCTAAAGAGAGCTCAGGTGAGAAATTGCAAACGTCCAGCAATTGCTGAGAGATGAAAAGTGCCAGCACTGAAAGCTCTTGCTAGCCAGCACCCTTCCTTGGTAGCGCTTTCACAGGCGCAGCAACACTGGGGCTTTGCGCTTCTATACGCACCAAACGTCACGGTCATTCTCTTTCCGTCTCGTAGACACGAGCTGAGAAATTGCAAACGTCGAGCAATTGCTCAGAGATGAAAAGTGCCAGCACTGAAAGCTGTTGCTAGCCAGCACCCTTCCTTGGAAGCGCTTTTGTAGGCCTAAGAACACTGGGGCTCTGGGCTTCTCTAGCCACCTCATCTTCTGCTCATCCTCGCGCGCACTCTAAAGAGAGCTCAGGTGAGAAATTGCAAACGTCGAGCAATTGCTCAGAGATGAAAAGTGCCAGCACTGAAAGCTCTTGCTAGCCAGCCCCCTTCCTTGGAAGCGCTTTCACAGGCGCAGCAACACTGGGGCTTTGCGCTTCTCTACCCGCCAAACGTCACGGTCCTTCTCTTTCCGTCTCGTAGACACGAGCTGAGAAATTGCAAACGTCGAGCAATTGCTCAGAGATGAAAAGTGCCAGCACTGAAAGCTGTTGCTAGCCAGCACCCTTCCTTGGAAGCGCTTTTGTAGGCCTAAGAACAGTGGGGCTCTGGGCTTCTCTAGCCACCTCATCTTCTGCTCATCCTCTCGCGCACTCAAAGAGAGCTCAGGTGAGAAATTGCAAACGTCGAGCAATTGCTCCGAGATGAAAAGTGCCAGCACTGAAAGCTCTTGCTAGCCAGCACCCTTCCTTGGAAGCGCTTTTGTAGGCCTAAGAACACTGGGGCTCTGGGCTTCTCTAGCCACATCATCTTCTGCTCATCCTCTCGCGCACTCTAAAGAGAGCTCAGGTGAGAAATTGCAAACGTCGAGCAATTGCTCAGAGATGAAAAGTGCCAGCACTGAAAGCTCTTGCTAGCCAGCACCCTTCCTTGGAAGCGCTTTCACAGGCGCAGCAACACTGGGGCTTTGCGCTTCTATATGCACAAAATGTCACGGTCCTTCTCTTTCCGTCTCGTAGACACGAGCTGAGAAATTGCAAACGTCGAGCAATTGCTCAGAGATGAAAAGTGCCAGCACTGAAAGCTCTTGCTAGCCAGCACCCTTCCTTGGAAGCGCTTTTGTAGGCCTAAGAACACTGGGGCTCTGGGCTTCTCTAGCCACCTCATCTTCTGCTCATCCTCTCGCGCACTCTAAAGAGAGCTCAGGTGAGAAATTGCAAACGTCGAGCAATTGCTCAGAGATGAAAAGTGCCAGCACTGAAAGCTCTTGCTAGCCAGCACCCTTCCTTGGAAGCGCTTTTGTAGGCCTAAGAACACTGGGGCTCTGGGCTTCTCTAGCCACCTCATCTTCTGCTCATCCTCTCGCGCACTCTAAAGAGAGCTCAGGTGAGAAATTGCAAACGTCGAGCAATTGCTCAGAGATGAAAAGTGCCAGCACTGAAAGCTGTTGCTAGCCAGCACCCTTCCTTGGAAGCGCTTTCACAGGCGCAGCAACACTGGGGCTTTGCGCTTCTCTAGCCACCAAACGTCACGGTCCTTCTCTTTCCGTCTCGTAGACACGAGCTGAGAAATTGCAAACGTCGAGCAATTGCTCAGAGATGAAAAGTGCCAGCACTGAAAGCTGTTGCTAGCCAGCACCCTTCCTTGGAAGCGCTTTCACAGGCGCAGCAACACTGGGGCTTTGCGCTTCTCTACCCACCAAACGTCACGGTCCTTCTCTTTCCGTCTCGTAGACACGAGCTGAGAAATTGCAAACGTCGAGCAACTGCTCAGAGATGAAAAGTGCCAGCACTGAAAGCTGTTGCTAGCCAGCACCCTTCCTTGGAAGCGCTTTTGTAGCCCTTAGAACACTGGGGCTCTGGGCTTCTCTAGCCACCTCATCTTCTGCTCATCCTCTCGCGCACTCTAAAGAGAGCTCAGGTGAGAAATTGCAAACGTCCAGCAATTGCTCAGAGATGAAAAGTGCCAGCACTGAAAGCTGTTGCTAGCCAGCACCCTTCCTTGGTAGCGCTTTCACAGGCGCAGCAACACTGGGGCTTTGCGCTTCTCTAGCCACCAAACGTCACGGTCCTTCTCTTTCCGTCTCGTAGACACGAGCTGAGAAATTGCAAACGTCGAGCAATTGCTCAGAGATGAAAAGTGCCAGCACTGAAAGCTCTTGCTAGCCAGCACCCTTCCTTGGAAGCGCTTTCACAGGCGCAGCAACACTCGGGCTTTGCGCTTCTCTAGCCACCAAACGTCACGGTCCTTCTCTTTCCGTCGGTAGACACGAGCTGAGAAATTGCAAACGTCGAGCAATTGCTCAGAGATGAAAAGTGCCAGCACTGGAAGCTGTTGCTAGCCAGCACCCTTCCTTGGAAGCGCTTTTGTAGCCCTTGGAACAGTGGGGCTCTGGGCTTCTCTAGCCACTTCATCTTCTGCTCATCCTCTCGCGCACTCTAAAGAGAGCTCAGGTGAGAAATTGCAAACGTCGAGCAATTGCTCAGAGATGAAAAGTGCCAGCACTGAAAGCTGTTGCTAGCCAGCACCCTTCCTTGGAAGCGCTTTCACAGGCGCAGCAACACTGGGGCTTTGCGCTTCTCTACGCACCAAACGTCACGGCCCTTCTCTTTCCGTCTCGTAGACACGAGCTGAGAAATTGCAAACGTTGAGCAATTGCTCCGAGATGAAAAGTGCCAGCACTGAAAGCTGTTGCTAGCCAGCACCCTTCCTTGGAAGCGCTTTCACAGGCGCAGCAACACTGGGGCTTTGCGCTTCTATACGCACCAAACGTCACGGTCCTTCTCTTTCCGTCTCGTAGACACGAGCTGAGAAATTGCAAACGTCGAGCAATTGCTCAGAGATGAAAAGTGCCAGCACTGAAAGCTCTTGCTAGCCAGCACCCTTCCTTGGAAGCGCTTTTGTAGGCCTAAGAACACTGGGGCTCTGGGCTTCTCTAGCCACCTCATCTTCTGCTCATCCTCTCGCGCACTCTAAAGAGAGCTCAGGTGAGAAATTGCAAACGTCGAGCAATTGCTCAGAGATGAAAAGTGCCAGCACTGAAAGCTGTTGCTAGCCAGCACCCTTCCTTGGAAGCGCTTTTGTAGCCCTTAGAACACTGGGGCTCTGGGCTTCTCTAGCCACCTCATCTTCTGCTCATCCTCTTGCGTACTCTAAAGAGAGCTCAGGTGAGAAATTGCAAACGTCGAGCAATTGCTCAGAGATGAAAAGTGCCAGCACTGAAAGCTGTTGCTAGCCAGCACCCTTCCTTGGAAGCGCTTTCACAGGCGCAGCAACACTGGGGCTTTGCGCTTCTATACGCACCAAATGTCACGGTCATTCTCTTTCCGTCTCGTAGACACGAGCTGAGAAATTGCAAACGTCGAGCAATTGCTCAGAGATGAAAAGTGCCAGCACTGAAAGCTCTTGCTAGCCAGCACCCTTCCTTGGAAGCGCTTTTGTAGGCCTAAGAACACTGGGGCTCTGGGCTTCTCTAGCCACCTCATCTTCTGCTCATCCTCTCGCGCACTCTAAAGAGAGCTCAGGTGAGAAATTGCAAACGTCGAGCAATTGCTCAGAGATGAAAAGTGCCAGCACTGAAAGCTGTTGCTAGCCAGCACCCTTCCTTGGAAGCGCTTTTGTAGCCCTTAGAACACTGGGGCTCTGGGCTTCTCTAGCCACCTCATCTTCTGCTCATCCTCTTGCGCACTCTAAAGAGAGCTCAGGTGAGAAATTGCAAACGTCGAGCAATTGCTCAGAGATGAAAAGTGCCAGCACTGAAAGCTGTTGCTAGCCAGCACCCTTCCTTGGAAGCGCTTTCACAGGCGCAGCAACACTGGGGCTTTGCGCTTCTCTAGCCACCAAACGTCACGGTCCTTCTCTTTCCGTCTCGTAGACACGAGCTGAGAAATTGCAAACGTCGAGCAATTGCTCAGAGATGAAAAGTGCCAGCACTGAAAGCTCTTGCTAGCCAGCACCCTTCCTTGGAAGCGCTTTCACAGGCGCAGCAACACTGGGGCTTTGCGCTTCTCTAGCCACCAAACGTCACGGTCCTTCTCTTTCCGTCTCGTAGACACGAGCTGAGAAATTGCAAACGTCCAGCAATTGCTCAGAGATGAAAAGTGCCAGCACCGGAAGCTCTTGCTAGCCAGCACCCTTCCTTGGAAGCGCTTTTGTAGGCCTAAGAACACTGGGGCTCTGGGCTTCTCTAGCCACCTCATCTTCTGCTCATCCTCTCGCGCACTCTAAAGAGAGCTCAGGTGAGAAATTGCAAACGTCGAGCAATTGCTCAGAGATGAAAAGTGCCAGCACTGAAAGCTGTTGCTAGCCAGCACCCTTCCTTGGTAGCGCTTTCACAGGCGCAGCAACACTGGGGCTTTGCGCTTCTCTACGCACCAAACGTCACGGTCCTTCTCTTTCCGTCTTGTAGACACGAGCTGAGAAATTGCAAACGTCGAGCAATTGCTCAGAGATGAAAAGTGCCAGCACTGAAAGCTGTTGCTAGCCAGCACCCTTCCTTGGAAGCGCTTTCACAGGCGCAGCAACACTGGGGCTTTGCGCTTCTATACGCACCAAACGTCACGGTCATTCTCTTTCCGTCTCGTAGACACGAGCTGAGAAATTGCAAACGTCGAGCAATTGCTCAGAGATGAAAAGTGCCAGCACTGAAAGCTGTTGCTAGCCAGCACCCTTCCTTGGAAGCGCTTTCACAGGCGCAGCAACACTGGGGCTTTGCGCTTCTCTACCCACCAAACGTCACGGTCCTTCTCTTTCCATCTCGTAGACACGAGCTGAGAAATTGCAAAAGTCGAGCAATTGCTCAGAGATGAAAAGTGCCAGCACTGAAAGCTGTTGCTAGCCAGCACCCTTCCTTGGAAGCGCTTTTGTAGGCCTAAGAACAGTGGGGCTCTGGGCTTCTCTAGCCACCTCATCTTCTGCTCATCCTCTCGCGCACTCAAAGAGAGCTCAGGTGAGAAATTGCAAACGTCGAGCAATTGCTCCGAGATGAAAAGTGCCAGCACTGAAAGCTCTTGCTAGCCAGCACCCTTCCTTGGAAGCGCTTTTGTAGGCCTAAGAACACTGGGGCTCTGGGCTTCTCTAGCCACATCATCTTCTGCTCATCCTCTCGCGCACTCTAAAGAGAGCTCAGGTGAGAAATTGCAAACGTCGAGCAATTGCTCAGAGATGAAAAGTGCCAGCACTGAAAGCTGTTGCTAGCCAGCACCCTTCCTTGGAAGCGCTTTCACAGGCGCAGCAACACTGGGGCTTTGCGCTTCTATATGCACCAAATGTCACGGTCCTTCTCTTTCCGTCTCGTAGACACGAGCTGAGAAATTGCAAACGTCGAGCAATTGCTCAGAGATGAAAAGTGCCAGCACTGAAAGCTCTTGCTAGCCAGCACCCTTCCTTGGAAGCGCTTTTGTAGGCCTAAGAACACTGGGGCTCTGGGCTTCTCTAGCCACCTCATCTTCTGCTCATCCTCTCGCGCACTCTAAAGAGAGCTCAGGTGAGAAATTGCAAACGTCGAGCAATTGCTCAGAGATGAAAAGTGCCAGCACTGAAAGCTGTTGCTAGCCAGCACCCTTCCTTGGAAGCGCTTTCACAGGCGCAGCAACACTGGGGCTTTGCGCTTCTCTACGCACCAAACGTCACGGCCCTTCTCTTTCCGTCTCGTAGACACGAGCTGAGAAATTGCAAACGTTGAGCAATTGCTCCGAGATGAAAAGTGCCAGCACTGAAAGCTGTTGCTAGCCAGCACCCTTCCTTGGAAGCGCTTTCACAGGCGCAGCAACACTGGGGCTTTGCGCTTCTATACGCACCAAACGTCACGGTCATTCTCTTTCCGTCTCGTAGACACGAGCTGAGAAATTGCAAACGTCGAGCAATTGCTCAGAGATGAAAAGTGCCAGCACTGAAAGCTCTTGCTAGCCAGCACCCTTCCTTGGAAGCGCTTTTGTAGGCCTAAGAACACTGGGGCTCTGGGCTTCTCTAGCCACCTCATCTTCTGCTCATCCTCTCGCGCACTCTAAAGAGAGCTCAGGTGAGAAATTGCAAACGTCGAGCAATTGCTCAGAGATGAAAAGTGCCAGCACTGAAAGCTGTTGCTAGCCAGCACCCTTCCTTGGAAGCGCTTTTGTAGCCCTTAGAACACTGGGGCTCTGGGCTTCTCTAGCCACCTCATCTTCTGCTCATCCTCTTGCGTACTCTAAAGAGAGCTCAGGTGAGAAATTGCAAACGTCGAGCAATTGCTCAGAGATGAAAAGTGCCAGCACTGAAAGCTGTTGCTAGCCAGCACCCTTCCTTGGAAGCGCTTTCACAGGCGCAGCAACACTGGGGCTTTGCGCTTCTATACGCACCAAATGTCACGGTCATTCTCTTTCCGTCTCGTAGACACGAGCTGAGAAATTGCAAACGTCGAGCAATTGCTCAGAGATGAAAAGTGCCAGCACTGAAAGCTCTTGCTAGCCAGCACCCTTCCTTGGAAGCGCTTTTGTAGGCCTAAGAACACTGGGGCTCTGGGCTTCTCTAGCCACCTCATCTTCTGCTCATCCTCTCGCGCACTCTAAAGAGAGCTCAGGTGAGAAATTGCAAACGTCGAGCAATTGCTCAGAGATGAAAAGTGCCAGCACTGAAAGCTGTTGCTAGCCAGCACCCTTCCTTGGAAGCGCTTTTGTAGCCCTTAGAACACTGGGGCTCTGGGCTTCTCTAGCCACCTCATCTTCTGCTCATCCTCTTGCGCACTCTAAAGAGAGCTCAGGTGAGAAATTGCAAACGTCGAGCAATTGCTCAGAGATGAAAAGTGCCAGCACTGAAAGCTGTTGCTAGCCAGCACCCTTCCTTGGAAGCGCTTTCACAGGCGCAGCAACACTGGGGCTTTGCGCTTCTCTAGCCACCAAACGTCACGGTCCTTCTCTTTCCGTCTCGTAGACACGAGCTGAGAAATTGCAAACGTCGAGCAATTGCTCAGAGATGAAAAGTGCCAGCACTGAAAGCTCTTGCTAGCCAGCACCCTTCCTTGGAAGCGCTTTCACAGGCGCAGCAACACTGGGGCTTTGCGCTTCTCTAGCCACCAAACGTCACGGTCCTTCTCTTTCCGTCTCGTAGACACGAGCTGAGAAATTGCAAACGTCCAGCAATTGCTCAGAGATGAAAAGTGCCAGCACCGGAAGCTCTTGCTAGCCAGCACCCTTCCTTGGAAGCGCTTTTGTAGGCCTAAGAACACTGGGGCTCTGGGCTTCTCTAGCCACCTCATCTTCTGCTCATCCTCTCGCGCACTCTAAAGAGAGCTCAGGTGAGAAATTGCAAACGTCGAGCAATTGCTCAGAGATGAAAAGTGCCAGCACTGAAAGCTGTTGCTAGCCAGCACCCTTCCTTGGTAGCGCTTTCACAGGCGCAGCAACACTGGGGCTTTGCGCTTCTCTACGCACCAAACGTCACGGTCCTTCTCTTTCCGTCTTGTAGACACGAGCTGAGAAATTGCAAACGTCGAGCAATTGCTCAGAGATGAAAAGTGCCAGCACTGAAAGCTGTTGCTAGCCAGCACCCTTCCTTGGAAGCGCTTTCACAGGCGCAGTAACACTGGGGCTTTGCGCTTCTATACGCACCAAACGTCACGGTCATTCTCTTTCCGTCTCGTAGACACGAGCTGAGAAATTGCAAACGTCGAGCAATTGCTCAGAGATGAAAAGTGCCAGCACTGAAAGCTGTTGCTAGCCAGCACCCTTCCTTGGAAGCGCTTTCACAGGCGCAGCAACACTGGGGCTTTGCGCTTCTCTACCCACCAAACGTCACGGTCCTTCTCTTTCCATCTCGTAGACACGAGCTGAGAAATTGCAAAAGTCGAGCAATTGCTCAGAGATGAAAAGTGCCAGCACTGAAAGCTGTTGCTAGCCAGCACCCTTCCTTGGAAGCGCTTTTGTAGGCCTAAGAACAGTGGGGCTCTGGGCTTCTCTAGCCACCTCATCTTCTGCTCATCCTCTCGCGCACTCAAAGAGAGCTCAGGTGAGAAATTGCAAACGTCGAGCAATTGCTCCGAGATGAAAAGTGCCAGCACTGAAAGCTCTTGCTAGCCAGCACCCTTCCTTGGAAGCGCTTTTGTAGGCCTAAGAACACTGGGGCTCTGGGCTTCTCTAGCCACATCATCTTCTGCTCATCCTCTCGCGCACTCTAAAGAGAGCTCAGGTGAGAAATTGCAAACGTCGAGCAATTGCTCAGAGATGAAAAGTGCCAGCACTGAAAGCTGTTGCTAGCCAGCACCCTTCCTTGGAAGCGCTTTCACAGGCGCAGCAACACTGGGGCTTTGCGCTTCTATATGCACCAAATGTCACGGTCCTTCTCTTTCCGTCTCGTAGACACGAGCTGAGAAATTGCAAACGTCGAGCAATTGCTCAGAGATGAAAAGTGCCAGCACTGAAAGCTCTTGCTAGCCAGCACCCTTCCTTGGAAGCGCTTTTGTAGGCCTAAGAACACTGGGGCTCTGGGCTTCTCTAGCCACCTCATCTTCTGCTCATCCTCTCGCGCACTCTAAAGAGAGCTCAGGTGAGAAATTGCAAACGTCGAGCAATTGCTCAGAGATGAAAAGTGCCAGCACTGAAAGCTCTTGCTAGCCAGCACCCTTCCTTGGAAGCGCTTTTGTAGGCCTAAGAACACTGGGGCTCTGGGCTTCTCTAGCCACCTCATCTTCTGCTCATCCTCTCGCGCACTCTAAAGAGAGCTCAGGTGAGAAATTGCAAACGTCGAGCAATTGCTCAGAGATGAAAAGTGCCAGCACTGAAAGCTGTTGCTAGCCAGCACCCTTCCTTGGAAGCGCTTTCACAGGCGCAGCAACACTGGGGCTTTGCGCTTCTCTAGCCACCAAACGTCACGGTCCTTCTCTTTCCGTCTCGTAGACACGAGCTGAGAAATTGCAAACGTCGAGCAATTGCTCAGAGATGAAAAGTGCCAGCACTGAAAGCTGTTGCTAGCCAGCACCCTTCCTTGGAAGCGCTTTCACAGGCGCAGCAACACTGGGGCTTTGCGCTTCTCTACCCACCAAACGTCACGGTCATTCTCTTTCCGTCTCGTAGACACGAGCTGAGAAATTGCAAACGTCGAGCAACTGCTCAGAGATGAAAAGTGCCAGCACTGAAAGCTGTTGCTAGCCAGCACCCTTCCTTGGAAGCGCTTTTGTAGCCCTTAGAACACTGGGGCTCTGGGCTTCTCTAGCCACCTCATCTTCTGCTCATCCTCTCGCGCACTCTAAAGAGAGCTCAGGTGAGAAATTGCAAACGTCCAGCAATTGCTCAGAGATGAAAAGTGCCAGCACTGAAAGCTGTTGCTAGCCAGCACCCTTCCTTGGTAGCGCTTTCACAGGCGCAGCAACACTGGGGCTTTGCGCTTCTCTAGCCACCAAACGTCACGGTCCTTCTCTTTCCGTCTCGTAGACACGAGCTGAGAAATTGCAAACGTCGAGCAATTGCTCAGAGATGAAAAGTGCCAGCACTGAAAGCTCTTGCTAGCCAGCACCCTTCCTTGGAAGCGCTTTCACAGGCGCAGCAACACTCGGGCTTTGCGCTTCTCTAGCCACCAAACGTCACGGTCCTTCTCTTTCCGTCGGTAGACACGAGCTGAGAAATTGCAAACGTCGAGCAATTGCTCAGAGATGAAAAGTGCCAGCACTGGAAGCTGTTGCTAGCCAGCACCCTTCCTTGGAAGCGCTTTTGTAGCCCTTGGAACAGTGGGGCTCTGGGCTTCTCTAGCCACTTCATCTTCTGCTCATCCTCTCGCGCACTCTAAAGAGAGCTCAGGTGAGAAATTGCAAACGTCGAGCAATTGCTCAGAGATGAAAAGTGCCAGCACTGAAAGCTGTTGCTAGCCAGCACCCTTCCTTGGAAGCGCTTTCACAGGCGCAGCAACACTGGGGCTTTGCGCTTCTCTACGCACCAAACGTCACGGCCCTTCTCTTTCCGTCTCGTAGACACGAGCTGAGAAATTGCAAACGTTGAGCAATTGCTCCGAGATGAAAAGTGCCAGCACTGAAAGCTGTTGCTAGCCAGCACCCTTCCTTGGAAGCGCTTTCACAGGCGCAGCAACACTGGGGCTTTGCGCTTCTATACGCACCAAACGTCACGGTCATTCTCTTTCCGTCTCGTAGACACGAGCTGAGAAATTGCAAACGTCGAGCAATTGCTCAGAGATGAAAAGTGCCAGCACTGAAAGCTCTTGCTAGCCAGCACCCTTCCTTGGAAGCGCTTTTGTAGGCCTAAGAACACTGGGGCTCTGGGCTTCTCTAGCCACCTCATCTTCTGCTCATCCTCTCGCGCACTCTAAAGAGAGCTCAGGTGAGAAATTGCAAACGTCGAGCAATTGCTCAGAGATGAAAAGTGCCAGCACTGAAAGCTGTTGCTAGCCAGCACCCTTCCTTGGAAGCGCTTTTGTAGCCCTTAGAACACTGGGGCTCTGGGCTTCTCTAGCCACCTCATCTTCTGCTCATCCTCTCGCGCACTCTAAAGAGAGCTCAGGTGAGAAATTGCAAACGTCGAGCAATTGCTCAGAGATGAAAAGTGCCAGCACTGAAAGCTGTTGCTAGCCAGCACCCTTCCTTGGAAGCGCTTTCACAGGCGCAGCAACACTGGGGCTTTGCGCTTCTATACGCACCAAATGTCACGGTCATTCTCTTTCCGTCTCGTAGACACGAGCTGAGAAATTGCAAACGTCGAGCAATTGCTCAGAGATGAAAAGTGCCAGCACTGAAAGCTCTTGCTAGCCAGCACCCTTCCTTGGAAGCGCTTTTGTAGGCCTAAGAACACTGGGGCTCTGGGCTTCTCTAGCCACCTCATCTTCTGCTCATCCTCTCGCGCACTCTAAAGAGAGCTCAGGTGAGAAATTGCAAACGTCGAGCAATTGCTCAGAGATGAAAAGTGCCAGCACTGAAAGCTGTTGCTAGCCAGCACCCTTCCTTGGAAGCGCTTTTGTAGCCCTTAGAACACTGGGGCTCTGGGCTTCTCTAGCCACCTCATCTTCTGCTCATCCTCTTGCGCACTCTAAAGAGAGCTCAGGTGAGAAATTGCAAACGTCGAGCAATTGCTCAGAGATGAAAAGTGCCAGCACTGAAAGCTGTTGCTAGCCAGCACCCTTCCTTGGAAGCGCTTTCACAGGCGCAGCAACACTGGGGCTTTGCGCTTCTCTAGCCACCAAACGTCACGGTCCTTCTCTTTCCGTCTCGTAGACACGAGCTGAGAAATTGCAAACGTCGAGCAATTGCTCAGAGATGAAAAGTGCCAGCACTGAAAGCTCTTGCTAGCCAGCACCCTTCCTTGGAAGCGCTTTCACAGGCGCAGCAACACTGGGGCTTTGCGCTTCTCTAGCCACCAAACGTCACGGTCCTTCTCTTTCCGTCTCGTAGACACGAGCTGAGAAATTGCAAACGTCCAGCAATTGCTCAGAGATGAAAAGTGCCAGCACCGGAAGCTCTTGCTAGCCAGCACCCTTCCTTGGAAGCGCTTTTGTAGGCCTAAGAACACTGGGGCTCTGGGCTTCTCTAGCCACCTCATCTTCTGCTCATCCTCTCGCGCACTCTAAAGAGAGCTCAGGTGAGAAATTGCAAACGTCGAGCAATTGCTCAGAGATGAAAAGTGCCAGCACTGAAAGCTGTTGCTAGCCAGCACCCTTCCTTGGTAGCGCTTTCACAGGCGCAGCAACACTGGGGCTTTGCGCTTCTCTACGCACCAAACGTCACGGTCCTTCTCTTTCCGTCTTGTAGACACGAGCTGAGAAATTGCAAACGTCGAGCAATTGCTCAGAGATGAAAAGTGCCAGCACTGAAAGCTGTTGCTAGCCAGCACCCTTCCTTGGAAGCGCTTTCACAGGCGCAGCAACACTGGGGCTTTGCGCTTCTATACGCACCAAACGTCACGGTCATTCTCTTTCCGTCTCGTAGACACGAGCTGAGAAATTGCAAACGTCGAGCAATTGCTCAGAGATGAAAAGTGCCAGCACTGAAAGCTGTTGCTAGCCAGCACCCTTCCTTGGAAGCGCTTTCACAGGCGCAGCAACACTGGGGCTTTGCGCTTCTCTACCCACCAAACGTCACGGTCCTTCTCTTTCCATCTCCTAGACACGAGCTGAGAAATTGCAAAAGTCGAGCAATTGCTCAGAGATGAAAAGTGCCAGCACTGAAAGCTCTTGCTAGCCAGCACCCTTCCTTGGAAGCGCTTTCACAGGCGCAGCAACACTGGGGCTTTGCGCTTCTCTAGCCACCAAACGTCACGGTCCTTCTCTTTCCGTCGGTAGACACGAGCTGAGAAATTGCAAACGTCGAGCAATTGCTCAGAGATGAAAAGTGCCAGCACTGGAAGCTGTTGCTAGCCAGCACCCTTCCTTGGAAGCGCTTTCACAGGCGCAGCAACACTGGGGCTTTGCGCTTCTCTACCCACCAAAAGTCACGGTCCTTCTCTTTCCGTCTCGTAGACACGAGCTGAGAAATTGCAAACGTCGAGCAATTGCTCAGAGATGAAAAGTGCCAGCACTGGAAGCTCTTGCTAGCCAGCACCCTTCCTTGGAAGCGCTTTTGTAGGCCTAAGAACACTGGGGCTCAGGGCTTCTCTAGCCACCTCATCTTCTGCTCATCCTCTCGTGCACTCTAAAGAGAGTTCAGGTGAGAAATTGCAAACGTCGAGCAATTGCTGAGAGATGAAAAGTGCCAGCACTGAAAGCTGTTGCTAGACAGCACCCTTCCTTGGAAGCGCTTTTATAGGCCTAAGAACACTGGGGCTCTGGGCTTCTTTAGCCACCTCATCTTCTGCTCATCCTCTCGCGCACTCTAAAGAGAGCTCAGGTGAGAAATTGCAAACGTCGAGCAATTGCTCAGAGATGAAAAGTGCCAGCACTGAAAGCTCTTGCTAGCCAGCCCCCTTCCTTGGAAGCGCTTTCACAGGCGCAGCAACACTGGGGCTTTGCGCTTCTATACGCACCAAATGTCACGGTCCTTCTCTTTCCGTCTCGTAGACACGAGCTGAGAAATTGCAAACGTCGAGCAATTGCTCAGAGATGAAAAGTGCCAGCACTGAAAGCTGTTGCTAGCCAGCACCCTTCCTTGGAAGCGCTTTTGTAGCCCTTAAAACACTGGGGCTCTGGGCTTCTCTAGCCACCTCATCTTCTGCTCATCCTCTCGCGCACTCTAAAGAGAGCTCAGGGGAGAAATTGCAAACGTCGAGCAATTGCTCAGAGATGAAAAGTGCCAGCACTGAAAGCTGTTGCTAGCCAGCACCCTTCCTTGGAAGCGCTTTTGTAGGCCTAAGAACAGTGGGGCTCTGGGCTTCTCTAGCCACCTCATCTTCTGCTCATCCTCGCGCGCACTCTAAAGAGAGCTCAGGTGAGAAATTGAAAACGTCGAGCAATTGCTCAGAGATGAAAAGTGCCAGCACTGAAAGCTCTTGCTAGCCAGCACCCTTCCTTGGAAGCGCTTTCACAGGCACAGCAACACTGGGGCTTTGCACTTCTCTAGCCACCAAACGTCACGGTCCTTCTCTTTCCGTCGGTAGACACGAGCTGAGAAATTGCAAACGTCGAGCAATTGCTCAGAGATGAAAAGTGCCAGCACTGAAAGCTGTTGCTAGCCAGCACCCTTCCTTGGAAGCGCTTTCACAGGCGCAGCAACACTGGGGCTTTGCGCTTCTATACGCACCAAACGTCACGGTCCTTCTCTTTCCGTCTCGTAGACACGAGCTGAGAAATTGCAAACGTCGAGCAATTGCTCAGAGATGAAAAGTGCCAGCACTGAAAGCTGTTGCCAGCCAGCACCCTTCCTTGGAAGCGCTTTTGTAGCCCTTAGAACACTGGGGCTCTGGGCTTCTCTAGCCACCTCATCTTCTGCTCATCCTCTCGCGCACTCTAAGGAGAGCTCAGGTGAGAAATTGCAAATGTCGAGCAATTGCTCAGAGATGAAAAGTGCCAGCACTGAAAGCTCTTGCTAGCCAGCACCCTTCCTTGGAAGCGCTTTCACAGGCGCAGCAACACTGGGGCTTTGCGCTTCTCTAGCCACCAAACGTCACGGTCCTTCTCTTTCCGTCTCGTAGACACGAGCTGAGAAATTGCAAACGTCGAGCAATTGCTCAGAGATGAAAAGTGCCAGCACTGGAAGCTGTTGCTAGCCAGCACCCTTCCTTGGAAGCGCTTTCACAGGCGCAGCAACACTGGGGCTTTGCGCTTCTCTACGCACCAAAAGCCACGGTCCTTCTCTTTCCGTCTCCTAGACACGAGCTGAGAAATTGCAAACGTCGAGCAATTGCTCCGAGATGAAAAGTGCCAGCACTGAAAGCTCTTGCTAGCCAGCACCCTTCCTTGGAAGCGCTCTTGTAGGCCTAAGAACACTGGGGCTCTGGGCTTCTCTAGCCACCTCATCTTCTGCTCATCCTCTCGCGCACTCTAAAGAGAGCTCAGGTGAGAAATTGCAAACGTCGAGCAATTGCTCAGAGATGAAAAGTGCCAGCACTGAAAGCTCTTGCTAGACAGCACCCTTCCTTGGAAGCGCTTTTATAGGCCTAAGAACACTGGGGCTCTGGGCTTCTCTAGCCACCTCATCTGCTGCTCATCCTCTCGTGCACTCTAAAGAGAGCTCAGGTGAGAAATTGCAAACGTCGAGCAATTGCTCAGAGATGAAAAGTGCCAGCACTGAAAGCTGTTGCTAGCCAGCACCCTTCCTTGGAAGCGCTTTCACAGGCGCAGCAACACTGGGGCTTTGCGCTTCTATACGCACCAAATGTCACGGTCCTTCTCTTTCCGTCTCGTAGACACGAGCTGAGAAATTGCAAACGTCGAGCAATTGCTCAGAGATGAAAAGTGCCAGCACTGAAAGCTGTTGCTAGCCAGCACCCTTCCTTGGAAGCGCTTTTGTAGGCCTAAGAACAGTGGGGCTCTGGGCTTCTCTAGCCACCTCATCTTCTGCTCATCCTCTCGCGCACTCTAAAGAGAGCTCAGGTGAGAAATTGCAAACGTCGAGCAATTGCTCAGAGATGAAAAGTGCCAGCACTGAAAGCTGTTGCTAGCCAGCACCCTTCCTTGGAAGCGCTTTTGTAGCCCTTAGAACACTGGGGCTCTGGGCTTCTCTAGCCACCTCATCTTCTGCTCATCCTCTCGCGCACTCTAAAGAGAGCTCAGGTGAGAAATTGCAAACGTCGAGCAATTGCTCAGAGATGAAAAGTGCCAGCACTGAAAGCTGTTGCTAGCAAGCACCCTTCCTTGGAAGCGCTTTCACAGGCGCAGCAACACTGGGGCTTTGCGCTTCTCTAGCCAACAAACGTCACGGTCCTTCTCTTTCCGTCGGTAGACACGAGCTGAGAAATTGCAAACGTCGAGCAATTGCTCAGAGATGAAAAGTGCCAGCACTGAAAGCTCTTGCTAGCCAGCACCCTTCCTTGGAAGCGCTTTCACAGGCGCAGCAACACTGGGGCTTTGCGCTTCTCTAGCCACCAAACGTCACGGTCCTTCTCTTTCCGTCTCGTAGACACGAGCTGAGAAATTGCAAACGTCGAGCAATTGCTCAGAGATGAAAAGTGCCAGCACTGAAAGCTGTTGCCAGCCAGCACCCTTCCTTGGAAGCGCTTTTGTAGCCCTTAGAACACTGGGGCTCTGGGCTTCTCTAGCCACCTCATCTTCTGCTCATCCTCTCGCGCACTCTAAAGAGAGCTCAGGTGAGAAATTGCAAATGTCGAGCAATTGCTCAGAGATGAAAAGTGCCAGCACTGAAAGCTGTTGCTAGCCAGCACTCTTCCTTGGAAGCGCTTTCACAGGCGCAGCAACACTGGGGCTTTGCGCTTCTCTAGCCACCAAACGTCACGGTCCTTCTCTTTCCGTCTCGTAGACACGAGCTGAGAAATTGCAAACGTCGAGCAATTGCTCCGAGATGAAAAGTGCCAGCACTGGAAGCTGTTCCTAGCCAGCACCCTTCCTTGGAAGCGCTTTCACAGGCGCAGCAACACTGGGGCTTTGCGCTTCTATACGCACCAAAAGCCACGGTCCTTCTCTTTCCGTCTCGTAGACACGAGCTGAGAAATTGCAAACGTCGAGCAATTGCTCAGAGATGAAAAGTGCCAGCACTGAAAGCTGTTGCTAGCCAGCACCCTTCCTTGGAAGCGCTCTTGTAGGCCTAAGAACACTGGGGCTCTGGGCTTCTCTAGCCACCTCATCTTCTGCTCATCCTCTCGCGCACTCTAAAGAGAGCTCAGGTGAGAAATTGCAAACGTCGAGCAATTGCTCAGAGATGAAAAGTGCCAGCACTGAAAGCTGTTGCTAGCCAGCACCCTTCCTTGGAAGCGCTTTTGTAGCCCTTAGAACACTGGGGCTCTGGGCTTCTCTAGCCACCTCATCTTTTGCTCATCCTCTCGTGCACTCTAAAGAGAGCTCAGGTGAGAAATTGCAAACGTCCAGCAATTGCTCAGAGATGAAAAGTGCCAGCACTGAAAGCTGTTGCTAGCCAGCACCCTTCCTTGGAAGCGCTTTCACAGGCGCAGTAACACTGGGGCTTTGCACTTCTCTACGCACCAAACGTCACGGTCCTTCTCTTTCCGTCTCGTAGACACGAGCTGAGAAATTGCAAACGTCGAGCAATTGCTCAGAGATGAAAAGTGCCAGCACTGAAAGCTGTTGCTAGCCAGCACCCTTCCTTGGAAGCGCTTTCACAGGCGCAGCAACACTGGGGCTTTGCGCTTCTCTAGCCACCAAACATCACGGTCACTCTCTCTCCGTCTCGTAGACACGAGCTGAGAAATTGCAAACGTCGAGCAATTGCTCAGAGATGAAAAGTGCCAGCACTGAAAGCTGTTGCTAGCCAGCACCCTTCCTTGGAAGCGCTTTCACAGGCGCAGCAACACTGGGGCTTTGCGCTTCTCTAGCCACCAAACGTCACGGTCCTTCTCTTTCCGTCTCGTAGACACGAGCTGAGAAATTGCAAACGTCGAGCAATTGCTCAGAGATGAAAAGTGCCAGCACTGAAAGCTGTTGCTCGCCAGCACCCTTCCTTGGAAGCGTTTTTGTAGGCCTAAGAACACTGGGGCTCTGGGCTTCTCTAGCCACCTCATCTTCTGCTCATCCTCTCGCGCACTCTAAAGAGAGCTCAGGTGAGAAATTGCAAACGTCGAGCAATTGCTCAGAGATGAAAAGTGCCAGCACTGAAAGCTGTTGCTAGCCAGCACCCTTCCTTGGAAGCGCTTTCACAGGCGCAGCAACACTGGGGCTTTGCGCTTCTATACGCACCAAATGTCACGGTCCTTCTCTTTCCGTCTCGTAGACACGAGCTGAGAAATTGCAAACGTCGAGCAATTGCTCCGAGATGAAAAGTGCCAGCACTGAAAGCTGTTGCTAGCCAGCACCCTTCCTTGGAAGCGCTTTTGTAGGCCTAAGAACACTGGGGCTCTGGGCTTCTCTAGCCACCTCATCTTCTGCTCATCCTCTCGCGCACTCTAAAGAGAGCTCAGGTGAGAAATTGCAAACGTCGAGCAATTGCTCAGAGATGAAAAGTGCCAGCACTGAAAGCTCTTGCTAGCCAGCACCCTTCCTTGGAAGCGCTTTTGTAGCCCTTAAAACACTGGGGCTCTGGGCTTCTCTAGCCACCTCATCTTCTGCTCATCCTCTCGTGCACTCTAAAGAGAGCTCAGGTGAGAAATTGCAAACGTCGAGCAATTGCTCAGAGATGAAAAGTGCCAGCACTGAAAGCTCTTGCTAGCCAGCACCCTTCCTTGGAAGCGCTTTCACAGGCGCAGTAACACTGGGGCTTTGCGCTTCTCTACCCACCAAACGTCACGGTCCTTCTCTTTCCATCTCCTAGACACGAGCTGAGAAATTGCAAACGTCGAGCAATTGCTCAGAGATGAAAAGTGCCAGCACTGAAAGCTGTTGCTAGCCAGCCCCCTTCCTTGGAAGCGCTTTTGTAGGCCTAAGAACACTGGGGCTCTGGGCTTCTCTAGCCACCTCATCTTCTGCTCATCCTCGCGCGCACTCTAAAGAGAGCTCAGGTGAGAAATTGCAAACGTCGAGCAATTGCTCAGAGATGAAAAGTGCCAGCACTGAAAGCTCTTGCTAGCCAGCACCCTTCCTTGGAAGCGCTTTCACAGGCGCAGCAACACTGGGGCTTTGCGCTTCTCTAGCCACCAAACGTCACGGTCCTTCTCTTTCCGTCTCGTAGACACGAGCTGAGAAATTGCAAACGTCGAGCAATTGCTCCGAGATGAAAAGTGCCAGCACTGAAAGCTGTTGCTAGCCAGCACCCTTCCTTGGAAGCGCTTTCACAGGCGCAGCAACACTGGGGCTTTGCCCTTCTCTAGCCACCAAAAGTCACGGTCCTTCTCTTTCCGTCTCGTAGACACGAGCTGAGAAATTGCAAACGTCCAGCAATTGCTCCGAGATGAAAAGTGCCAGCACTGAAAGCTGTTGCTAGCCAGCACCCTTCCTTGGAAGCGCTTTTGTAGGCCTAAGAACACTGGGGCTCTGGGCTTCTCTAGCCACCTCATCTTCTGCTCATCCTCTCGCGCACTCTAAAGAGAGCTCAGGTGAGAAATTGCAAACGTCGAGCAATTGCTCAGAGATGAAAAGTGCCAGCACTGAAAGCTGTTGCTAGCCAGCACCCTTCCTTGGAAGCGCTTTCACAGGCGCAGCAACACTGGGGCTTTGCGCTTCTATACGCACCAAACGTCACGGTCCTTCTCTTTCCGTCTCCTAGACACGAGCTGAGAAATTGCAAACGTCCAGCAATTGCTCAGAGATGAAAAGTGCCAGCACTGAAAGCTCTTGCTAGCCAGCACCCTTCCTTGGAAGCGCTTTCACAGGCGCAGCAACACTGGGGCTTTGCGCTTCTCTACGCACCAAACGTCACGGTCCTTCTCTTTCCGTCTCCTAGACACGAGCTGAGAAATTGCAAACGTCGAGCAATTGCTCAGAGATGAAAAGTGCCAGCACTGAAAGCTCTTGCTAGCCAGCACCCTTCCTTGGAAGCGCTTTTGTAGGTCTAAGAACACTGGGGCTCTGGGCTTCTCTAGCCACCTCATCTTCTGCTCATCCTCTCGCGCACTCTAAAGAGAGCTCAGGTGAGAAATTGCAAACGTCCAGCAATTGCTCAGAGATGAAAAGTGCCAGCACTGAAAGCTGTTGCTAGCCAGCACCCTTCCTTGGAAGCGCTTTCACAGGTGCAGTAACACTGGGGCTTTGCGCTTCTCTAGCCACCAAACGTCATGGTCCTTCTCTTTCCGTCTCGTAGACACGAGCTGAGAAATTGCAAACGTCGAGCAATTGCTCAGAGATGAAAAGTGCCAGCACTGAAAGCTCTTGCTAGCCAGCACCCTTCCTTGGAAGCGCTTTTATAGGCCTAAGAACACTGGGGCTCTGGGCTTCTCTAGCCACCTCATCTTCTGCTCATCCTCTCGCGCACTCTAAAGAGAGCTCAGGTGAGAAATTGCAAACGTCGAGCAATTGCTCAGAGATGAAAAGTGCCAGCACTGAAAGCTCTTGCTAGCCAGCACCCTTCCTTGGAAGCGCTTTCACAGGCGCAGCAACACTGGGGCTTTGCGCTTCTATACGCACCAAATGTCACGGTCCTTCTCTTTCCATCTCCTAGACACGAGCTGAGAAATTGCAAACGTCGAGCAATTGCTCAGAGATGAAAAGTGCCAGCACTGAAAGCTCTTGCTAGCCAGCACCCTTCCTTGGAAGCGCTTTTGTAGGCCTAAGAACACTGGGGCTCTGGGCTTCTCTAGCCACCTCATCTTCTGCTCATCCTCTCGCGCACTCTAAAGAGAGCTCAGGTGAGAAATTGCAAACGTCAAGCAATTGCTCAGAGATGAAAAGTGCCAGCACTGAAAGCTGTTGCTAGCCAGCACCCTTCCTTGGAAGCGCTTTCACAGGCGCAGCAACACTGGGGCTTTGCGATTCTCTAGCCACCAAACGTCACGGTCCTTCTCTTTCTGTCTCGTAGACACGAGCTGAGAAATTGCAAACGTCGAGCAATTGCTCCGAGATGAAAAGTGCCAGCACTGAAAGCTGTTGCTAGCCAGCACCCTTCCTTGGAAAAGCTTTTGTAGGCCTAAGAACACTGGGGCTCTGGGCTTCTCTAGCCACCTCATCTTCTGCTCTTCCTCTCGTGCACTCTAAAGAGAGCTCAGGTGAGAAATTGCAAACGTCCAGCAATTGCTCCGAGATGAAAAGTGCCAGCACTGAAAGCTGTTGCTAGCCAGCACCCTTCCTTGGAAGCGCTTTCACAGGCGCAGCAACACTGGGGCTTTGCGCTTCTCTAGCCACCAAACGTCACGGTCCTTCTCTTTCCGTCTCGTAGACACGAGCTGAGAAATTGCAAACGTCGAGCAATTGCTCAGAGATGAAAAGTGCCAGCACTAAAAGCTGTTGCTAGCCAGCACCCTTCCTTGGAAGCGCTTTTGTAGGCCTAAGAACAGTGGGGCTCTGGGCTTCTCTAGCCACCTCATCTTCTGCTCATCCTCTCGCGCACTCTAAAGAGAGCTCAGGTGAGAAATTGCAAACGTCGAGCAATTGCTCAGAGATGAAAAGTGCCAGCACTGAAAGCTGTTGCTAGCCAGCACCCTTCCTTGGAAGCGCTTTCACAGGCGCAGTAACACTGGGGCTTTGCACTTCTCTACGCACCAAACGTCACGGTCCTTCTCTTTCCGTCTCGTAGACACGAGCTGAGAAATTGCAAACGTCCAGCAATTGCTCCGAGATGAAAAGTGCCAGCACTGAAAGCTGTTGCTAGCCAGCACCCTTCCTTGGAAGCGCTTTTGTAGGCCTAAGAACACTGGGGCTCTGGGCTTCTCTAGCCACCTCATCTTCTGCTCATCCTCTCGCGCACTCTAAAGAGAGCTCAGGTGAGAAATTGCAAACGTCCAGCAATTGCTCAGAGATGAAAAGTGCCAGCACTGAAAGCTGTTGCTAGCCAGCACCCTTCCTTGGTAGCGCTTTCACAGGCGCAGCAACACTGGGGCTTTGCGCTTCTCTAGCCACCAAACGTCACGGTCCTTCTCTTTCCGTCTCGTAGACACGAGCTGAGAAATTGCAAACGTCGAGCAATTGCTCAGAGATGAAAAGTGCCAGCACTGAAAGCTCTTGCTAGCCAGCACCCTTCCTTGGAAGCGCTTTCACAGGCGCAGCAACACTGGGGCTTTGCGCTTCTCTAGCCACCAAACGTCACGGTCCTTCTCTTTCCGTCGGTAGACACGAGCTGAGAAATTGCAAACGTCGAGCAATTGCTCAGAGATGAAAATTGCCAGCACTGGAAGCTGTTGCTAGCCAGCACCCTTCCTTGGAAGCGCTTTTGTAGCCCTTAGAACACTGGGGCTCTGGGCTTCTCTAGCCACCTCATCTTCTGCTCATCCTCTCGCGCACTCTAAAGAGAGCTCAGGTGAGAAATTGCAAACGTCGAGCAATTGCTCAGAGATGAAAAGTGCCAGCACTGAAAGCTGTTGCTAGCCAGCACCCTTCCTTGGAAGCGCTTTCACAGGCGCAGTAACACTGGGGCTTTGCACTTCTCTACCCACCAAACGTCACGGTCCTTCTCTTTCCGTCTCATAGACACGAGCTGAGAAATTGCAAACGTTGAGCAATTGCTCAGAGATGAAAAGTGCCAGCACTGAAAGCTGTTGCTAGCCAGCACCCTTCCTTGGAAGCGCTTTCACAGGTGCAGCAACACTGGGGCTTTGCGCTTCTATACGCACCAAACGTCACGGTCATTCTCTTTCCGTCTCGTAGACACGAGCTGAGAAATTGCAAACGTCCAGCAATTGCTCAGAGATGAAAAGTGCCAGCACTGAAAGCTGTTGCTAGCCAGCCCCCTTCCTTGGAAGCGCTTTTGTAGGCCTAAGAACACTGGGGCTCTGGGCTTCTCTAGCCACCTCATCTTCTGCTCATCCTCGCGCGCACTCTAAAGAGAGCTCAGGTGAGAAATTGCAAACGTCGAGCAATTGCTCCGAGATGAAAAGTGCCAGCACTGAAAGCTGTTGCTAGCCAGCCCCCTTCCTTGGAAGCGCTTTCACAGGCGCAGCAACACTGGGGCTTTGCGCTTCTCTAGCCGCCAAACGTCACGGTCCTTCTCTTTCCGTCTCCTAGACACGAGCTGAGAAATTGCAAACGTCGAGCAATTGCTCAGAGATGAAAAGTGCCAGCACTGAAAGCTCTTGCTAGCCAGCACCCTTCCTTGGAAGCGCTTTTGTAGGCCTAAGAACAGTGGGGCTCTGGGCTTCTCTAGCCACCTCATCTTCTGCTCTTCCTCTCGTGCACTCTAAAGAGAGCTCAGGTGAGAAATTGCAAACGTCGAGCAATTGCTCAGAGATGAAAAGTGCCAGCACTGAAAGCTCTTGCTAGCCAGCACCCTTCCTTGGAAGCGCTTTCACAGGCGCAGCAACACTGGGGCTTTGCGCTTCTCTAGCCACCAAACGTCACGGTCCTTCTCTTTCCGTCTCGTAGACACGAGCTGAGAAATTGCAAACGTCGAGCAATTGCTCAGAGATGAAAAGTGCCAGCACTGAGAGCTGTTGCTAGCCAGCACCCTTCCTTGGAAGCGCTTTTGTAGGCCTAAGAACAGTGGGGCTCTGGGCTTCTCTAGCCACCTCATCTTCTGCTCATCCTCTCGCGCACTCTAAAGAGAGCTCAGGTGAGAAATTGCAAACGTCGAGCAATTGCTCAGAGATGAAAAGTGCCAGCACTGAAAGCTGTTGCTAGCCAGCACCCTTCCTTGGAAGCGCTTTCACAGGCGCAGTAACACTGGGGCTTTGCACTTCTCTACGCACCAAACGTCACGGTCCTTCTCTTTCCGTCTCGTAGACACGAGCTGAGAAATTGCAAACGTCCAGCAATTGCTCCGAGATGAAAAGTGCCAGCACTGAAAGCTGTTGCTAGCCAGCACCCTTCCTTGGAAGCGCTTTTGTAGGCCTAAGAACACTGGGGCTCTGGGCTTCTCTAGCCACCTCATCTTCTGCTCATCCTCTCGCGCACTCTAAAGAGAGCTCAGGTGAGAAATTGCAAACGTCCAGCAATTGCTCAGAGATGAAAAGTGCCAGCACTGAAAGCTGTTGCTAGCCAGCACCCTTCCTTGGTAGCGCTTTCACAGGCGCAGCAACACTGGGGCTTTGCGCTTCTCTAGCCACCAAACGTCACGGTCCTTCTCTTTCCGTCTCGTAGACACGAGCTGAGAAATTGCAAACGTCGAGCAATTGCTCAGAGATGAAAAGTGCCAGCACTGAAAGCTCTTGCTAGCCAGCACCCTTCCTTGGAAGCGCTTTCACAGGCGCAGCAACACTGGGGCTTTGCGCTTCTCTAGCCACCAAACGTCACGGTCCTTCTCTTTCCGTCGGTAGACACGAGCTGAGAAATTGCAAACGTCGAGCAATTGCTCAGAGATGAAAATTGCCAGCACTGGAAGCTGTTGCTAGCCAGCACCCTTCCTTGGAAGCGCTTTTATAGCCCTTAAAACACTGGGGCTCTGGGCTTCTCTAGCCACCTCATCTTCTGCTCATCCTCTCGCGCACTCTAAAGAGAGCTCAGGTGAGAAATTGCAAACGTCGAGCAATTGCTCAGAGATGAAAAGTGCCAGCACTGAAAGCTGTTGCTAGCCAGCACCCTTCCTTGGAAGCGCTTTCACAGGCGCAGTAACACTGGGGCTTTGCACTTCTCTACCCACCAAACGTCACGGTCCTTCTCTTTCCGTCTCATAGACACGAGCTGAGAAATTGCAAACGTTGAGCAATTGCTCAGAGATGAAAAGTGCCAGCACTGAAAGCTGTTGCTAGCCAGCACCCTTCCTTGGAAGCGCTTTCACAGGTGCAGCAACACTGGGGCTTTGCGCTTCTATACGCACCAAACGTCACGGTCATTCTCTTTCCGTCTCGTAGACACGAGCTGAGAAATTGCAAACGTCCAGCAATTGCTCAGAGATGAAAAGTGCCAGCACTGAAAGCTGTTGCTAGCCAGCCCCCTTCCTTGGAAGCGCTTTTGTAGGCCTAAGAACAGTGGGGCTCTGGGCTTCTCTAGCCACCTCATCTTCTGCTCATCCTCGCGCGCACTCTAAAGAGAGCTCAGGTGAGAAATTGCAAACGTCGAGCAATTGCTCCGAGATGAAAAGTGCCAGCACTGAAAGCTGTTGCTAGCCAGCCCCCTTCCTTGGAAGCGCTTTCACAGGCGCAGCAACACTGGGGCTTTGCGCTTCTCTAGCCGCCAAACGTCACGGTCCTTCTCTTTCCGTCTCCTAGACACGAGCTGAGAAATTGCAAACGTCGAGCAATTGCTCAGAGATGAAAAGTGCCAGCACTGAAAGCTCTTGCTAGCCAGCACCCTTCCTTGGAAGCGCTTTTGTAGGCCTAAGAACAGTGGGGCTCTGGGCTTCTCTAGCCACCTCATCTTCTGCTCATCCTCTCGCGCACTCAAAGAGAGCTCAGGTGAGAAATTGCAAACGTCGAGCAATTGCTCAGAGATGAAAAGTGCCAGCACTGAAAGCTCTTGCTAGCCAGCACCCTTCCTTGGAAGCGCTTTCACAGGTGCAGCAACACTGGGGCTTTGCGCTTCTCTAGCCACCAAACGTCATGGTCCTTCTCTTTCCGTCTCGTAGACACGAGCTGAGAAATTGCAAACGTCGAGCAATTGCTCAGAGATGAAAAGTGCCAGCACTGAAAGCTCTTGCTAGCCAGCACCCTTCCTTGGAAGCGCTTTCACAGGCGCAGCAACACTGGGGCTTTGCGCTTCTCTAGCCACCAAACGTCACGGTCCTTCTCTTTCCGTCTCGTAGACACGAGCTGAGAAATTGCAAACGTCGAGCAATTGCTCAGAGATGAAAAGTGCCAGCACTGAAAGCTGTTGCTAGCCAGCCCCCTTCCTTGGAAGCGCTTTCACAGGCGCAGCAACACTGGGGCTTTGCGCTTCTCTACGCACCAAACGTCACGGTCCTTCTCTTTCCGTCTCCTAGAAACGAGCTGAGAAATTGCAAACGTCGAGCAATTGCTCAGAGATGAAAAGTGCCAGCACTGAAAGCTGTTGCTAGCCAGCACCCTTCCTTGGAAGCGCTTTTGTAGGCCTAAGAACACTGGGGCTCTGGGCTTCTCTAGCCACCTCATCTTCTGCTCATCCTCTCGCGCACTCTAAAGAGAGCTGAGGTGAGAAATTGCAAACGTCAAGCAATTGCTCAGAGATGAAAAGTGCCAGCACTGAAAGCTGTTGCTAGCCAGCACCCTTCCTTGGAAGCGCTTTCACAGGCGCAGCAACACTGGGGCTTTGCGATTCTCTAGCCACCAAACGTCACGGTCCTTCTCTTTCTGTCTCGTAGACACGAGCTGAGAAATTGCAAACGTCGAGCAATTGCTCCGAGATGAAAAGTGCCAGCACTGAAAGCTGTTGCTAGCCAGCACCCTTCCTTGGAAAAGCTTTTGTAGGCCTAAGAACACTGGGGCTCTGGGCTTCTCTAGCCACCTCATCTTCTGCTCTTCCTCTCGTGCACTCTAAAGAGAGCTCAGGTGAGAAGTTGCAAACGTCCAGCAATTGCTCCGAGATGAAAAGTGCCAGCACTGAAAGCTGTTGCTAGCCAGCACCCTTCCTTGGAAGCGCTTTCACAGGCGCAGCAACACTGGGGCTTTGCGCTTCTCTAGCCACCAAACGTCACGGTCCTTCTCTTTCCGTCTCGTAGACACGAGCTGAGAAATTGCAAACGTCCAGCAATTGCTCAGAGATGAAAAGTGCCAGCACTGAGAGCTGTTGCTAGCCAGCACCCTTCCTTGGAAGCGCTTTTGTAGGCCTAAGAACACTGGGGCTCTGGGCTTCTCTAGCCACCTCATCTTCTGCTCATCCTCTCGCGCACTCTAAAGAGAGCTCAGGTGAGAAATTGCAAACGTCGAGCAATTGCTCAGAGATGAAAAGTGCCAGCACTGAAAGCTCTTGCTAGCCAGCACCCTTCCTTGGAAGCGCTTTCACAGGCGCAGTAACACTGGGGCTTTGCACTTCTCTACGCACCAAAAGTCACGGTCCTTCTCTTTCCGTCTCGTAGACACGAGCTGAGAAATTGCAAACGTCGAGCAATTGCTCAGAGATGAAAAGTGCCAGCACTGGAAGCTCTTGCTAGCCAGCACCCTTCCTTGGAAGCGCTTTTGTAGGCCTAAGAACAGTGGGGCTCTGGGCTTCTCTAGCCACCTCATCTTCTGCTCATCCTCTCGCGCACTCTAAAGAGAGCTCAGGTGAGAAATTGCAAACGTCCAGCAATTGCTCAGAGATGAAAAGTGCCAGCACTGAAAGCTGTTGCTAGCCAGCACCCTTCCTTGGTAGCGCTTTCACAGGCGCAGCAACACTGGGGCTTTGCGCTTCTATACGCACCAAACGTCACGGTCCTTCTATTTCCGTCTCGTAGACACGAGCTGAGAAATTGCAAACGTCGAGCAATTGCTCAGAGATGAAAAGTGCCAGCACTGAAAGCTCTTGCTAGCCAGCACCCTTCCTTGGAAGCGCTTTCACAGGCGCAGCAACACTGGGGCTTTGCGCTCTCTAGCCACCAAACGTCACGGTCCTTCTCTTTCCGTCTCGTAGACACGAGCTGAGAAATTGCAAACGTCGAGCAATTGCTCAGAGATGAAAAGTGCCAGCACTGAAAGCTCTTGCTAGCCAGCACCCTTCCTTGGAAGCGCTTTCACAGGCGCAGCAACACTCGGGCTTTGCGCTTCTCTAGCCACCAAACGTCACGGTCCTTCTCTTTCCGTCGGTAGACACGAGCTGAGAAATTGCAAACGTCGAGCAATTGCTCAGAGATGAAAATTGCCAGCACTGGAAGCTGTTGCTAGCCAGCACCCTTCCTTGGAAGCGCTTTTGTAGCCCTTAGAACACTGGGGCTCTGGGCTTCTCTAGCCACCTCATCTTCTGCTCATCCTCTCGCGCACTCTAAAGAGAGCTCAGGTGAGAAATTGCAAACGTCGAGCAATTGCTCAGAGATGAAAAGTGCCAGCACTGAAAGCTGTTGCTAGCCAGCACCCTTCCTTGGAAGCGCTTTCACAGGCGCAGTAACACTGGGGCTTTGCACTTCTCTACCCACCAAACGTCACGGTCCTTCTCTTTCCGTCTCATAGACACGAGCTGAGAAATTGCAAACGTTGAGCAATTGCTCAGAGATGAAAAGTGCCAGCACTGAAAGCTGTTGCTAGCCAGCACCCTTCCTTGGAAGCGCTTTCACAGGTGCAGCAACACTGGGGCTTTGCGCTTCTATACGCACCAAACGTCACGGTCATTCTCTTTCCGTCTCGTAGACACGAGCTGAGAAATTGCAAACGTCCAGCAATTGCTCAGAGATGAAAAGTGCCAGCACTGAAAGCTGTTGCTAGCCAGTACCCTTCCTTGGAAGCGCTTTTGTAGGCCTAAGAACACTGGGGCTCTGGGCTTCTCTAGCCACCTCATCTTCTGCTCATCCTCGCGCGCACTCTAAAGAGAGCTCAGGTGAGAAATTGCAAACGTCGAGCAATTGCTCCGAGATGAAAAGTGCCAGCACTGAAAGCTGTTGCTAGCCAGCACCCTTCCTTGGAAGCGCTTTCACAGGCGCAGCAACACTGGGGCTTTGCGCTTCTCTAGCCGCCAAACGTCACGGTCCTTCTCTTTCCGTCTCGTAGACACGAGCTGAGAAATTGCAAACGTCGAGCAATTGCTCAGAGATGAAAAGTGCCAGCACTGAAAGCTCTTGCTAGCCAGCACCCTTCCTTGGAAGCGCTTTTGTAGGCCTAAGAACAGTGGGGCTCTGGGCTTCTCTAGCCACCTCATCTTCTGCTCATCCTCTCGCGCACTCAAAGAGAGCTCAGGTGAGAAATTGCAAACGTCGAGCAATTGCTCAGAGATGAAAAGTGCCAGCACTGAAAGCTCTTGCTAACCAGCACCCTTCCTTGGAAGCGCTTTTGTAGCCCTTAGAACACTGGGGCTCTGGGCTTCTCTAGCCACCTCATCTTCTGCTCATCCTCTCGCGCACTCTAAAGAGAGCTCAGGTGAGAAATTGCAAACGTCGAGCAATTGCTCAGAGATGAAAAGTGCCAGCACTGAAAGCTGTTGCTAGCCAGCACCCTTCCTTGGAAGCGCTTTCACAGGCGCAGCAACACTGGGGCTTTGCGCTTCTATATGCACCAAATGTCACGGTCCTTCTCTTTCCGTCTCGTAGACACGAGCTGAGAAATTGCAAACGTCGAGCAATTGCTCAGAGATGAAAAGTGCCAGCACTGAAAGCTGTTGCTAGCCAGCACCCTTCCTTGGAAGCGCTTTTGTAGGCCTAAGAACACTGGGGCTCTGGGCTTCTCTAGCCACCTCATCTTCTGCTCATCCTCTCGCGCACTCTAAAGAGAGCTCAGGTGAGAAATTGCAAACGTCGAGCAATTGCTCCGAGATGAAAAGTGCCAGCACTGAAAGCTGTTGCTAGCCAGCACCCTTCCTTGGAAGAGCTTTTGTAGCCCTTAGAACACTGGGGCTCTGGGCTTCTCTAGCCACCTCATCTTCTGCTCATCCTCTCGCGCACTCTAAAGAGAGCTCAGGTGAGAAATTGCAAACGTCGAGCAATTGCTCAGAGATGAAAAGTGCCAGCACTGAAAGCTGTTGCTAGCCAGCACCCTTCCTTGGAAGCGCTTTCACAGGCGCAGCAACACTGGGGCTTTGCGCTTCTCTAGCCACCGAACGTCACGGTCCTTCTCTTTCTGTCTCGTAGACACGAGCTGAGAAATTGCAAACGTCGAGCAATTGCTCCGAGATGAAAAGTGCCAGCACTGAAAGCTGTTGCTAGCCAGCACCCTTCCTTGGAAGCGCTTTCACAGGCGCAGCAACACTGGGGCTTTGCGCTTCTCTAGCCACCAAACGTCACGGTCATTCTCTTTCCGTCTCGTAGACACGAGCTGAGAAATTGCAAACGTCGAGCAACTGCTCAGAGATGAAAAGTGCCAGCACTGAAAGCTGTTGCTAGCCAGCACCCTTCCTTGGAAGCGCTTTTGTAGCCCTTAGAACACTGGGGCTCTGGGCTTCTCTAGCCACCTCATCTTCTGCTCATCCTCTCGCGCACTCTAAAGAGAGCTCAGGTGAGAAATTGCAAACGTCCAGCAATTGCTCAGAGATGAAAAGTGCCAGCACTGAAAGCTGTTGCTAGCCAGCACCCTTCCTTGGAAGCGCTTTCACAGGTGCAGCAACACTGGGGCTTTGCGCTTCTCTAGCCACCAAACGTCATGGTCCTTCTCTTTCCGTCTCGTAGACACGAGCTGAGAAATTGCAAACGTCGAGCAATTGCTCAGAGATGAAAAGTGCCAGCACTGAAAGCTCTTGCTAGCCAGCACCCTTCCTTGGAAGCGCTTTCACAGGCGCAGCAACACTGGGGCTTTGCGCTTCTCTAGCCACCAAACGTCACGGTCCTTCTCTTTCCGTCTCGTAGACACGAGCTGAGAAATTGCAAACGTCGAGCAATTGCTCAGAGATGAAAAGTGCCAGCACTGAAAGCTGTTGCTAGCCAGCCCCCTTCCTTGGAAGCGCTTTCACAGGCGCAGCAACACTGGGGCTTTGCGCTTCTCTACGCACCAAACGTCACGGTCCTTCTCTTTCCGTCTCCTAGAAACGAGCTGAGAAATTGCAAACGTCGAGCAATTGCTCAGAGATGAAAAGTGCCAGCACTGAAAGCTGTTGCTAGCCAGCACCCTTCCTTGGAAGCGCTTTTGTAGGCCTAAGAACACTGGGGCTCTGGGCTTCTCTAGCCACCTCATCTTCTGCTCATCCTCTCGCGCACTCTAAAGAGAGCTGAGGTGAGAAATTGCAAACGTCCAGCAATTGCTCAGAGATGAAAAGTGCCAGCACTGAAAGCTGTTGCTAGCCAGCACCCTTCCTTGGAAGCGCTTTCACAGGCGCAGCAACACTGGGGCTTTGCGATTCTCTAGCCACCAAACGTCACGGTCCTTCTCTTTCTGTCTCGTAGACACGAGCTGAGAAATTGCAAACGTCGAGCAATTGCTCAGAGATGAAAAGTGCCAGCACTGAAAGCTGTTGCTAGCCAGCACCCTTCCTTGGAAAAGCTTTTGTAGGCCTAAGAACACTGGGGCTCTGGGCTTCTCTAGCCACCTCATCTTCTGCTCTTCCTCTCGTGCACTCTAAAGAGAGCTCAGGTGAGAAGTTGCAAACGTCCAGCAATTGCTCCGAGATGAAAAGTGCCAGCACTGAAAGCTGTTGCTAGCCAGCACCCTTCCTTGGAAGCGCTTTCACAGGCGCAGCAACACTGGGGCTTTGCGCTTCTCTAGCCACCAAACGTCACGGTCCTTCTCTTTCCGTCTCGTAGACACGAGCTGAGAAATTGCAAACGTCCAGCAATTGCTCAGAGATGAAAAGTGCCAGCACTAAAAGCTGTTGCTAGCCAGCACCCTTCCTTGGAAGCGCTTTTGTAGGCCTAAGAACACTGGGGCTCTGGGCTTCTCTAGCCACCTCATCTTCTGCTCATCCTCTCGCGCACTCTAAAGAGAGCTCAGGTGAGAAATTGCAAACGTCGAGCAATTGCTCAGAGATGAAAAGTGCCAGCACTGAAAGCTCTTGCTAGCCAGCACCCTTCCTTGGAAGCGCTTTCACAGGCGCAGTAACACTGGGGCTTTGCACTTCTCTACGCACCAAACGTCACGGTCCTTCTCTTTCCGTCTCGTAGACACGAGCTGAGAAATTGCAAACGTCCAGCAATTGCTCAGAGATGAAAAGTGCCAGCACTGGAAGCTCTTGCTAGCCAGCACCCTTCCTTGGAAGCGCTTTTGTAGGCCTAAGAACACTGGGGCTCTGGGCTTCTCTAGCCACCTCATCTTCTGCTCATCCTCTCGCGCACTCTAAAGAGAGCTCAGGTGAGAAATTGCAAACGTCCAGCAATTGCTCAGAGATGAAAAGTGCCAGCACTGAAAGCTGTTGCTAGCCAGCACCCTTCCTTGGTAGCGCTTTCACAGGCGCAGCAACACTGGGGCTTTGCGCTTCTATACGCACCAAACGTCACGGTCCTTCTCTTTCCGTCTCGTAGACACGAGCTGAGAAATTGCAAACGTCGAGCAATTGCTCAGAGATGAAAAGTGCCAGCACTGAAAGCTCTTGCTAGCCAGCACCCTTCCTTGGAAGCGCTTTCACAGGCGCAGCAACACTGGGGCTTTGCGCTTCTCTAGCCACCAAACGTCACGGTCCTTCTCTTTCCGTCTCGTAGACACGAGCTGAGAAATTGCAAACGTCGAGCAATTGCTCAGAGATGAAAAGTGCCAGCACTGAAAGCTCTTGCTAGCCAGCACCCTTCCTTGGAAGCGCTTTCACAGGCGCAGCAACACTCGGGCTTTGCGCTTCTCTAGCCACCAAACGTCACGGTCCTTCTCTTTCCGTCGGTAGACACGAGCTGAGAAATTGCAAACGTCGAGCAATTGCTCAGAGATGAAAATTGCCAGCACTGGAAGCTGTTGCTAGCCAGCACCCTTCCTTGGAAGCGCTTTTGTAGCCCTTAGAACACTGGGGCTCTGGGCTTCTCTAGCCACCTCATCTTCTGCTCATCCTCTCGCGCACTCTAAAGAGAGCTCAGGTGAGAAATTGCAAACGTCGAGCAATTGCTCAGAGATGAAAAGTGCCAGCACTGAAAGCTGTTGCTAGCCAGCACCCTTCCTTGGAAGCGCTTTCACAGGCGCAGTAACACTGGGGCTTTGCACTTCTCTGCCCACCAAACGTCACGGTCCTTCTCTTTCCGTCTCATAGACACGAGCTGAGAAATTGCAAACGTTGAGCAATTGCTCCGAGATGAAAAGTGCCAGCACTGAAAGCTGTTGCTAGCCAGCACCCTTCCTTGGAAGCGCTTTCACAGGCGCAGCAACACTGGGGCTTTGTGCTTCTATACGCACCAAACGTCACAGTCATTCTCTTTCCGTCTCCTAGACACGAGCTGAGAAATTGCAAATGTCGAGCAATTGCTCAGAGATGAAAAGTGCCAGCACTGAAAGCTCTTGCTAGCCAGCACCCTTCCTTGGAAGCGCTTTTGTAGGCCCAAGAACACTGGGGCTCTGGGCTTCTCTAGCCACCTCATCTTCTGCTCATCCTCTCGCGCACTCAAAGAGAGCTCAGGTGAGAAATTGCAAACGTCGAGCAATTGCTCAGAGATGAAAAGTGCCATCACTGAAAGCTCTTGCTAGCCAGCACCCTTCCTTGGAAGCGCTTTTGTAGCCCTTAGAACACTGGGGCTCTGGGCTTCTCTAGCCACCTCATCTTCTGCTCATCCTCTCGCGCACTCTAAAGAGAGCTCAGGTGAGAAATTGCAAACGTCGAGCAATTGCTCAGAGATGAAAAGTGCCAGCACTGAAAGCTCTTGCTAGCCAGCACCCTTCCTTGGAAGCGCTTTCACAGGCGCAGCAACACTGGGGCTTTGCGCTTCTATATGCACCAAATGTCACGGTCCTTCTCTTTCCGTCTCGTAGACACGAGCTGAGAAATTGCAAACGTCGAGCAATTGCTCAGAGATGAAAAGTGCCAGCACTGAAAGCTGTTGCTAGCCAGCACCCTTCCTTGGAAGCGCTTTTGTAGGCCTAAGAACACTGGGGCTCTGGGCTTCTCTAGCCACCTCATCTTCTGCTCATCCTCTCGCGCACTCTAAAGAGAGCTCAGGTGAGAAATTGCAAACGTCGAGCAATTGCTCAGAGATGAAAAGTGCCAGCACTGAAAGCTGTTGCTAGCCAGCACCCTTCCTTGGAAGCGCTTTTGTAGCCCTTAGAACACTGGGGCTCTGGGCTTCTCTAGCCACCTCATCTTCTGCTCATCCTCTCGCGCACTCTAAAGAGAGCTCAGGTGAGAAATTGCAAACGTCCAGCAATTGCTCAGAGATGAAAAGTGCCAGCACTGAAAGCTGTTGCTAGCCAGCACCCTTCCTTGGAAGCGCTTTCACAGGCGCAGCAACACTGGGGCTTTGCGCTTCTCTACCCACCAAACGTCACGGTCCTTCTCTTTCCGTCTCGTAGACACGAGCTGAGAAATTGCAAACGTCGAGCAATTGCTCAGAGATGAAAAGTGCCAGCACTGAAAGCTGTTGCTAGCCAGCACCCTTCCTTGGAAGCGCTTTCACAGGCGCAGCAACACTGGGGCTTTGCGCTTCTCTAGCCACCAAACGTCACGGTCATTCTCTTTCCGTCTCCTAGACACGAGCTGAGAAATTGCAAACGTCGAGCAACTGCTCAGAGATGAAAAGTGCCAGCACTGAAAGCTGTTGCTAGCCAGCACCCTTCCTTGGAAGCGCTTTTGTAGGCCTAAGAACACTGGGGCTCTGGGCTTCTCTAGCCACCTCATCTTCTGCTCATCCTCTCACGCACTCTAAAGAGAGCTCAGGTGAGAAATTGCAAACGTCCAGCAATTGCTCAGAGATGAAAATTGCCAGCACTGGAAGCTGTTGCTAGCCAGCACCCTTCCTTGGAAGCGCTTTTGTAGCCCTTAGAACACTGGGGCTCTGGGCTTCTCTAGCCACCTCATCTTCTGCTCATCCTCTCGCGCACTCTAAAGAGAGCTCAGGTGAGAAATTGCAAACGTCGAGCAATTGCTCAGAGATGAAAAGTGCCAGCACTGAAAGCTCTTGCTAGCCAGCACCCTTCCTTGGAAGCGCTTTCACAGGCGCAGCAACACTGGGGCTTTGCGCTTCTCTAGCCACCAAACGTCACGGTCCTTCTCTTTCCGTCTCGTAGACACGAGCTGAGAAATTGCAAACGTCGAGCAATTGCTCAGAGATGAAAAGTGCCAGCACTGAAAGCTCTTGCTAGCCAGCACCCTTCCTTGGAAGCGCTTTCACAGGCGCAGCAACACTCGGGCTTTGCGCTTCTCTAGCCACCAAACATCACGGTCATTCTCTTTCCGTCGGTAGACACGAGCTGAGAAATTGCAAACGTCGAGCAATTGCTCAGAGATGAAAATTGCCAGCACTGGAAGCTGTTGCTAGCCAGCACCCTTCCTTGGAAGCGCTTTTGTAGCCCTTAGAACACTGGGGCTCTGGGCTTCTCTAGCCACCTCATCTTCTGCTCATCCTCTCGCGCACTCTAAAGAGAGCTCAGGTGAGAAATTGCAAACGTCGAGCAATTGCTCAGAGATGAAAAGTGCCAGCACTGAAAGCTGTTGCTAGCCAGCACCCTTCCTTGGAAGCGCTTTCACAGGCGCAGTAACACTGGGGCTTTGCACTTCTCTGCCCACCAAACGTCACGGTCCTTCTCTTTCCGTCTCATAGACACGAGCTGAGAAATTGCAAACGTTGAGCAATTGCTCCGAGATGAAAAGTGCCAGCACTGAAAGCTGTTGCTAGCCAGCACCCTTCCTTGGAAGCGCTTTCACAGGCGCAGCAACACTGGGGCTTTGTGCTTCTATACGCACCAAACGTCACAGTCATTCTCTTTCCGTCTCCTAGACACGAGCTGAGAAATTGCAAATGTCGAGCAATTGCTCAGAGATGAAAAGTGCCAGCACTGAAAGCTCTTGCTAGCCAGCACCCTTCCTTGGAAGCGCTTTTGTAGGCCCAAGAACACTGGGGCTCTGGGCTTCTCTAGCCACCTCATCTTCTGCTCATCCTCTCGCGCACTCAAAGAGAGCTCAGGTGAGAAATTGCAAACGTCGAGCAATTGCTCAGAGATGAAAAGTGCCATCACTGAAAGCTCTTGCTAGCCAGCACCCTTCCTTGGAAGCGCTTTTGTAGCCCTTAGAACACTGGGGCTCTGGGCTTCTCTAGCCACCTCATCTTCTGCTCATCCTCTCGCGCACTCTAAAGAGAGCTCAGGTGAGAAATTGCAAACGTCGAGCAATTGCTCAGAGATGAAAAGTGCCAGCACTGAAAGCTCTTGCTAGCCAGCACCCTTCCTTGGAAGCGCTTTCACAGGCGCAGCAACACTGGGGCTTTGCGCTTCTATATGCACCAAATGTCACGGTCCTTCTCTTTCCGTCTCGTAGACACGAGCTGAGAAATTGCAAACGTCGAGCAATTGCTCAGAGATGAAAAGTGCCAGCACTGAAAGCTGTTGCTAGCCAGCACCCTTCCTTGGAAGCGCTTTTGTAGGCCTAAGAACACTGGGGCTCTGGGCTTCTCTAGCCACCTCATCTTCTGCTCATCCTCTCGCGCACTCTAAAGAGAGCTCAGGTGAGAAATTGCAAACGTCGAGCAATTGCTCAGAGATGAAAAGTGCCAGCACTGAAAGCTGTTGCTAGCCAGCACCCTTCCTTGGAAGCGCTTTTGTAGCCCTTAGAACACTGGGGCTCTGGGCTTCTCTAGCCACCTCATCTTCTGCTCATCCTCTCGCGCACTCTAAAGAGAGCTCAGGTGAGAAATTGCAAACGTCGAGCAATTGCTCAGAGATGAAAAGTGCCAGCACTGAAAGCTGTTGCTAGCCAGCACCCTTCCTTGGAAGCGCTTTCACAGGCGCAGCAACACTGGGGCTTTGCGCTTCTCTAGCCACCAAACGTCACGGTCCTTCTCTTTCCGTCTCGTAGACACGAGCTGAGAAATTGCAAACGTCGAGCAATTGCTCAGAGATGAAAAGTGCCAGCACTGAAAGCTGTTGCTAGCCAGCACCCTTCCTTGGAAGCGCTTTCACAGGCGCAGCAACACTGGGGCTTTGCGCTTCTCTAGCCACCAAACGTCACGGTCATTCTCTTTCCGTCTCCTAGACACGAGCTGAGAAATTGCAAACGTCGAGCAACTGCTCAGAGATGAAAAGTGCCAGCACTGAAAGCTGTTGCTAGCCAGCACCCTTCCTTGGAAGCGCTTTTGTAGGCCTAAGAACACTGGGGCTCTGGGCTTCTCTAGCCACCTCATCTTCTGCTCATCCTCTCACGCACTCTAAAGAGAGCTCAGGTGAGAAATTGCAAACGTCCAGCAATTGCTCAGAGATGAAAATTGCCAGCACTGGAAGCTGTTGCTAGCCAGCACCCTTCCTTGGAAGCGCTTTTGTAGCCCTTAGAACACTGGGGCTCTGGGCTTCTCTAGCCACCTCATCTTCTGCTCATCCTCTCGCGCACTCTAAAGAGAGCTCAGGTGAGAAATTGCAAACGTCGAGCAATTGCTCAGAGATGAAAAGTGCCAGCACTGAAAGCTGTTGCTAGCCAGCACCCTTCCTTGGAAGCGCTTTCACAGGCGCAGTAACACTGGGGCTTTGCACTTCTCTGCCCACCAAACGTCACGGTCCTTCTCTTTCCGTCTCATAGACACGAGCTGAGAAATTGCAAACGTTGAGCAATTGCTCCGAGATGAAAAGTGCCAGCACTGAAAGCTGTTGCTAGCCAGCACCCTTCCTTGGAAGCGCTTTCACAGGCGCAGCAACACTGGGGCTTTGTGCTTCTATACGCACCAAACGTCACAGTCATTCTCTTTCCGTCTCCTAGACACGAGCTGAGAAATTGCAAATGTCGAGCAATTGCTCAGAGATGAAAAGTGCCAGCACTGAAAGCTCTTGCTAGCCAGCACCCTTCCTTGGAAGCGCTTTTGTAGGCCTAAGAACACTGGGGCTCTGGGCTTCTCTAGCCACCTCATCTTCTGCTCATCCTCTCGCGCACTCAAAGAGAGCTCAGGTGAGAAATTGCAAACGTCGAGCAATTGCTCAGAGATGAAAAGTGCCATCACTGAAAGCTCTTGCTAGCCAGCACCCTTCCTTGGAAGCGCTTTTGTAGCCCTTAGAACACTGGGGCTCTGGGCTTCTCTAGCCACCTCATCTTCTGCTCATCCTCTCGCGCACTCTAAAGAGAGCTCAGGTGAGAAATTGCAAACGTCGAGCAATTGCTCAGAGATGAAAAGTGCCAGCACTGAAAGCTCTTGCTAGCCAGCACCCTTCCTTGGAAGCGCTTTCACAGGCGCAGCAACACTGGGGCTTTGCGCTTCTATATGCACCAAATGTCACGGTCCTTCTCTTTCCGTCTCGTAGACACGAGCTGAGAAATTGCAAACGTCGAGCAATTGCTCAGAGATGAAAAGTGCCAGCACTGAAAGCTGTTGCTAGCCAGCACCCTTCCTTGGAAGCGCTTTTGTAGGCCTAAGAACACTGGGGCTCTGGGCTTCTCTAGCCACCTCATCTTCTGCTCATCCTCTCGCGCACTCTAAAGAGAGCTCAGGTGAGAAATTGCAAACGTCGAGCAATTGCTCAGAGATGAAAAGTGCCAGCACTGAAAGCTGTTGCTAGCCAGCACCCTTCCTTGGAAGCGCTTTTGTAGCCCTTAGAACACTGGGGCTCTGGGCTTCTCTAGCCACCTCATCTTCTGCTCATCCTCTCGCGCACTCTAAAGAGAGCTCAGGTGAGAAATTGCAAACGTCGAGCAATTGCTCAGAGATGAAAAGTGCCAGCACTGAAAGCTGTTGCTAGCCAGCACCCTTCCTTGGAAGCGCTTTCACAGGCGCAGCAACACTGGGGCTTTGCGCTTCTCTAGCCACCAAACGTCACGGTCCTTCTCTTTCCGTCTCGTAGACACGAGCTGAGAAATTGCAAACGTCGAGCAATTGCTCAGAGATGAAAAGTGCCAGCACTGAAAGCTGTTGCTAGCCAGCACCCTTCCTTGGAAGCGCTTTCACAGGCGCAGCAACACTGGGGCTTTGCGCTTCTCTAGCCACCAAACGTCACGGTCATTCTCTTTCCGTCTCCTAGACACGAGCTGAGAAATTGCAAACGTCGAGCAACTGCTCAGAGATGAAAAGTGCCAGCACTGAAAGCTGTTGCTAGCCAGCACCCTTCCTTGGAAGCGCTTTTGTAGGCCTAAGAACACTGGGGCTCTGGGCTTCTCTAGCCACCTCATCTTCTGCTCATCCTCTCACGCACTCTAAAGAGAGCTCAGGTGAGAAATTGCAAACGTCCAGCAATTGCTCAGAGATGAAAAGTGCCAGCACTGAAAGCTGTTGCTAGCCAGCACCCTTCCTTGGAAGCGCTTTCACAGGTGCAGCAACACTGGGGCTTTGCGCTTCTCTAGCCACCAAACGTCATGGTCCTTCTCTTTCCGTCTCGTAGACACGAGCTGAGAAATTGCAAACGTCGAGCAATTGCTCAGAGATGAAAAGTGCCAGCACTGAAAGCTCTTGCTAGCCAGCACCCTTCCTTGGAAGCGCTTTCACAGGCGCAGCAACACTGGGGCTTTGCGCTTCTCTACCCACCAAACGTCACGGTCCTTCTCTTTCCGTCTCGTAGACACGAGCTGAGAAATTGCAAACGTTGAGCAATTGCTCAGAGATGAAAAGTGCCAGCACTGAAAGCTCTTGCTAGCCAGCACCCTTCCTTGGAAGCGCTTTCACAGGCGCAGCAACACTCGGGCTTTGCGCTTCTCTAGCCACCAAACGTCACGGTCCTTCTCTTTCCGTCGGTAGACACGAGCTGAGAAATTGCAAACGTCGAGCAATTGCTCAGAGATGAAAAGTGCCAGCACTGGAAGCTGTTGCTAGCCAGCCCCCTTCCTTGGAAGCGCTTTTGTAGCCCTTGGAACACTGGGGCTCTGGGCTTCTCTAGCCACTTCATCTTCTGCTCATCCTCTCGCGCACTCTAAAGAGAGCTCAGGTGAGAAATTGCAAACATCGAGCAATTGCTCAGAGATGAAAAGTGCCAGAACTGAAAGCTGTTGCTAGCCAGCACCGTTCCTTGGAAGCGCTTTCACAGGCGCAGCAACACTGGGGCTTTGCGCTTCTCTACGCACCAAACGTCACGGTCCTTCTCTTTCCGTCTCGTAGACACGAGCTGAGAAATTGCAAATATCGAGCAATTGCTCCGAGATGAAAAGTGCCAGCACTGAAAGCTGTTGCTAGCCAGCACCCTTCCTTGGAAGCGCTTTCACAGGCGCAGCAACACTGGGGCTTTGCGCTTCTCTACGCACCAAACGTCACGGTCCTTCTCTTTCCGTCTCGTAGACACGAGCTGAGAAATTGCAAACGTTGAGCAATTGCTCAGAGATGAAAAGTGCCAGAACTGAAAGCTCTTGCTAGCCAGCACCCTTCCTTGGAAGCGCTTTCACAGGCGCAGCAACACTGGGGCTTTGCGCTTCTCTACGCACCAAACGTCACGGTCCTTCTCTTTCCATCTCCTAGACACGAGCTGAGAAATTGCAAAAGTCGAGCAATTGCTCAGAGATGAAAAGTGCCAGCACTGAAAGCTGTTGCTAGCCAGCACCCTTCCTTGGAAGCGCTTTCACAGGCGCAGCAACACTGGGGCTTTGCGCTTCTCTAGCCACCAAACGTCACGGTCCTTCTCTTTCCGTCGGTAGACACGAGCTGAGAAATTGCAAACGTCGAGCAATTGCTCAGAGATGAAAAGTGCCAGCACTGGAAGCTGTTGCTAGCCAGCACCCTTCCTTGGAAGCGCTTTCACAGGCGCAGCAACACTGGGGCTTTGCGCTTCTCTACCCACCAAAAGTCACGGTCCTTCTCTTTCCGTCTCGTAGACACGAGCTGAGAAATTGCAAACGTCGAGCAATTGCTCCGAGATGAAAAGTGCCAGCACTGAAAGCTGTTGCTAGCCAGCACCCTTCCTTGGAAGCGCTTTTGTAGGCCTAAGAACAGTGGGGCTCTGGGCTTCTCTAGCCACCTCATCTTCTGCTCATCCTCTCGCGCACTCTAAAGAGAGCTCAGGTGAGAAATTGCAAACGTCGAGCAATTGCTCAGAGATGAAAAGTGCCAGCACTGAAAGCTGTTGCTAGACAGCACCCTTCCTTGGAAGCGCTTTTATAGGCCTAAGAACACTGGGGCTCTGGGCTTCTCTAGCCACCTCATCTTCTGCTCATCCTCTCGCGCACTCTAAAGAGAGCTCAGGTGAGAAATTGCAAACGTCCAGCAATTGCTCAGAGATGAAAAGTGCCAGCACTGAAAGCTGTTGCTAGCCAGCACCCTTCCTTGGAAGCGCTTTCACAGGCGCAGCAACACTGGGGCTTTGCGCTTCTATACGCACCAAATGTCACGGTCCTTCTCTTTCCGTCTCGTAGACACGAGCTGAGAAATTGCAATCGTGGAGCAATTGCTCAGAGATGAAAAGTGCCAGCACTGAAAGCTGTTGCTAGCCAGCACCCTTCCTTGGAAGCGCTTTTGTAGCCCTTAAAACGCTGGGGCTCTGGGCTTCTCTAGCCACCTCATCTTCTGCTCATCCTCTCGCGCACTCTAAAGAGAGCTCAGGTGAGAAATTGCAAACGTCGAGCAATTGCTCAGAGATGAAAAGTGCCAGCACTGAAAGCTGTTGCTAGCCAGCACCCTTCCTTGGAAGCGCTTTTGTAAGCCTAAGAACACTGGGGCTCTGGGCTTCTCTAGCCACCTCATCTTCTGCTCATCCTCTCGCGCACTCTAAAGAGAGCTGAGGTGAGAAATTGCAAACGTCGAGCAATTGCTCAGAGATGAAAAGTGCCAGCACTGAAAGCTGTTGCTAGCCAGCACCCTTCCTTGGAAGCGCTTTCACAGGCGCAGCAACACTGGGGATTTGCGCTTCTCTAGCCAACAAACGTCACGGTCCTTCTCTTTCCGTCGGTAGACACGAGCTGAGAAATTGCAAACGTCGAGCAATTGCTCAGAGATGAAAAGTGCCAGCACTGAAAGCTCTTGCTAGCCAGCACCCTTCCTTGGAAGCGCTTTCACAGGCGCAGCAACACTGGGGCTTTGCGCTTCTATACGCACCAAACGTCACGGTCCTTCTCTTTCCGTCTCGTAGACACGAGCTGAGAAATTGCAAACGTCCAGCAATTGCTCAGAGATGAAAAGTGCCAGCACTGAAAGCTGTTGCCAGCCAGCACCCTTCCTTGGAAGCGCTTTTGTAGCCCTTAGAACACTGGGGCTCTGGGCTTCTCTAGCCACCTCATCTTCTGCTCATCCTCTCGCGCACTCTAAGGAGAGCTCAGGTGAGAAATTGCAAATGTCGAGCAATTGCTCAGAGATGAAAAGTGCCAGCACTGAAAGCTCTTGCTAGCCAGCACCCTTCCTTGGAAGCGCTTTCACAGGCGCAGCAACACTGGGGCTTTGCGCTTCTGTACGCACCAAACGTCACGGTCCTTCTCTTTCCGTCTCGTAGACACGAGCTGAGAAATTGCAAACGTCGAGCAATTGCTCAGAGATGAAAAGTGCCAGCACTGGAAGCTGTTGCTAGCCAGCACCCTTCCTTGGAAGCGCTTTCACAGGCGCAGCAACACTGGGGCTTTGCGCTTCTCTACGCACCAAAAGCCACGGTCCTTCTCTTTCCGTCTCCTAGACACGAGCTGAGAAATTGCAAACGTCGAGCAATTGCTCCGAGATGAAAAGTGCCAGCACTGAAAGCTGTTGCTAGCCAGCACCCTTCCTTGGAAGCGCTCTTGTAGGCCTAAGAACAGTGGGGCTCTGGGCTTCTCTAGCCACCTCATCTTCTGCTCATCCTCTCGCGCACTCTAAAGAGAGCTCAGGTGAGAAATTGCAAACGTCGAGCAATTGCTCAGAGATGAAAAGTGCCAGCACTGAAAGCTGTTGCTAGACAGCACCCTTCCTTGGAAGCGCTTTTATAGGCCTAAGAACACTGGGGCTCTGGGCTTCTCTAGCCACCTCATCTTCTGCTCATCCTCTCGTGCACTCTAAAGAGAGCTCAGGTGAGAAATTGCAAACGTCGAGCAATTGCTCAGAGATGAAAAGTGCCAGCACTGAAAGCTCTTGCTAGCCAGCACCCTTCCTTGGAAGCGCTTTCACAGGCGCAGCAACACTGGGGCTTTGCGCTTCTATACGCACCAAATGTCACGGTCCTTCTCTTTCCGTCTCGTAGACACGAGCTGAGAAATTGCAAACGTCGAGCAATTGCTCAGAGATGAAAAGTGCCAGCACTGAAAGCTGTTGCTAGCCAGCCCCCTTCCTTGGAAGCGCTTTTGTAGGCCTAAGAACACTGGGGCTCTGGGCTTCTCTAGCCACCTCATCTTCTGCTCATCCTCTCGCGCACTCTAAAGAGAGCTCAGGTGAGAAATTGCAAACGTCGAGCAATTGCTCAGAGATGAAAAGTGCCAGCACTGAAAGCTGTTGCTAGCCAGCACCCTTCCTTGGAAGCGCTTTTGTAGCCCTTAGAACACTGGGGCTCTGGGCTTCTCTAGCCACCTCATCTTCTGCTCATCCTCTCGCGCACTCTAAAGAGAGCTCAGGTGAGAAATTGCAAACGTCGAGCAATTGCTCAGAGATGAAAAGTGCCAGCACTGAAAGCTCTTGCTAGCCAGCACCCTTCCTTGGAAGCGCTTTCACAGGCGCAGGAACACTGGGGCTTTGCGCTTCTCTAGCCACCAAACGTCACGGTCCTTCTCTTTCCGTCGGTAGACACGAGCTGAGAAATTGCAAACGTCGAGCAATTGCTCAGAGATGAAAAGTGCCAGCACTGAAAGCTGTTGCTAGCCAGCACCCTTCCTTGGAAGCGCTTTCACAGGCGCAGTAACACTGGGGCTTTGCGCTTCTCTAGCCACCAAACGTCACGGTCCTTCTCTTTCCGTCTCGTAGACACGAGCTGAGAAATTGCAAACGTCGAGCAATTGCTCCGAGATGAAAAGTGCCAGCACTGAAAGCTGTTGCCAGCCAGCACCCTTCCTTGGAAGCGCTTTTGTAGCCCTTAGAACACTGGGGCTCTGGGATTCTCTAGCCACCTCATCTTCTGCTCATCCTCTCGCGCACTCTAAAGAGAGCTCAGGTGAGAAATTGCAAATGTCGAGCAATTGCTCAGAGATGAAAAGTGCCAGCACTGAAAGCTCTTGCTAGCCAGCACCCTTCCTTGGAAGCGCTTTCACAGGCGCAGCAACACTGGGGCTTTGCGCTTCTCTAGCCACCAAACGTCACGGTCCTTCTCTTTCCGTCTCGTAGACACGAGCTGAGAAATTGCAAACGTCGAGCAATTGCTCAGAGATGAAAAGTGCCAGCACTGGAAGCTGTTGCTAGCCAGCACCCTTCCTTGGAAGCGCTTTCACAGGCGCAGCAACACTGGGGCTTTGCGCTTCTATACGCACCAAAAGCCACGGTCCTTCTCTTTCCGTCTCGTAGACACGAGCTGAGAAATTGCAAACGTCGAGCAATTGCTCAGAGATGAAAAGTGCCAGCACTGAAAGCTGTTGCTAGCCAGCACCCTTCCTTGGAAGCGCTCTTGTAGGCCTAAGAACACTGGGGCTCTGGGCTTCTCTAGCCACCTAATCTTCTGCTCATCCTCTCGCGCACTCTAAAGAGAGCTCAGGTGAGAAATTGCAAACGTCGAGCAATTGCTCAGAGATGAAAAGTGCCAGCACTGAAAGCTCTTGCTAGCCAGCACCCTTCCTTGGAAGCGCTTTCACAGGCGCAGCAACACTGGGGCTTTGCGCTTCTCTAGCCACCAAACATCACGGTCACTCTCTCTCCGTCTCGTAGACACGAGCTGAGAAATTGCAAACGTCGAGCAATTGCTCCGAGATGAAAAGTGCCAGCACTGAAAGCTGTTGCTAGCCAGCCCCCTTCCTTGGAAGCGCTTTTGTAGGCCTAAGAACACTGGGGCTCTGGGCTTCTCTAGCCACCTCATCTTCTGCTCATCCTCTCGCGCACTCTAAAGAGAGCTCAGGTGAGAAATTGCAAACGTCGAGCAATTGCTCAGAGATGAAAAGTGCCAGCACTGAAAGCTCTTGCTAGCCAGCACCCTTCCTTGGAAGCGCTTTCACAGGCGCAGCAACACTGGGGCTTTGCGCTTCTCTAGCCAACAAACGTCACGGTCCTTCTCTTTCCGTCTCGTAGACACGAGCTGAGAAATTGCAAACGTCGAGCAATTGCTCAGAGATGAAAAGTGCCAGCACTGAAAGCTGTTGCTAGCCAGCCCCCTTCCTTGGAAGCGCTTTTGTAGGCCTAAGAACACTGGGGCTCTGGGCTTCTCTAGCCACCTAATCTTCTGCTCATCCTCTCGCGCACTCTAAAGAGAGCTCAGGTGAGAAATTGCAAACGTCGAGCAATTGCTCAGAGATGAAAAGTGCCAGCACTGAAAGCTGTTGCTAGCCAGCACCCTTCCTTGGAAGCGCTTTCACAGGCACAGCAACACTGGAGCTTTGCGCTTCTATACGCACCAAATGTCACGCTCCTTCTCTTTCCGTCTCGTAGACACGAGCTGAGAAATTGCAAACGTCGAGCAATTGCTCCGAGATGAAAAGTGCCAGCACTGAAAGCTGTTGCCAGCCAGCACCCTTCCTTGGAAGCGCTTTTGTAGCCCTTAGAACACTGGGGCTCTGGGATTCTCTAGCCACCTCATCTTCTGCTCATCCTCTCGCGCACTCTAAAGAGAGCTCAGGTGAGAAATTGCAAATGTCGAGCAATTGCTCAGAGATGAAAAGTGCCAGCACTGAAAGCTCTTGCTAGCCAGCACCCTTCCTTGGAAGCGCTTTCACAGGCGCAGCAACACTGGGGCTTTGCGCTTCTCTACGCACCAAACGTCACGGTCCTTCTCTTTCCGTCTCGTAGACACGAGCTGAGAAATTGCAAACGTCGAGCAATTGCTCAGAGATGAAAAGTGCCAGCACTGGAAGCTGTTGCTAGCCAGCACCCTTCCTTGGAAGCGGTTTCACAGGCGCAGCAACACTGGGGCTTTGCGCTTCTATACGCACCAAAAGCCACGGTCCTTCTCTTTCCGTCTCGTAGACACGAGCTGAGAAATTGCAAACGTCGAGCAATTGCTCAGAGATGAAAAGTGCCAGCACTGAAAGCTGTTGCTAGCCAGCACCCTTCCTTGGAAGCGCTCTTGTAGGCCTAAGAACAGTGGGGCTCTGGGCTTCTCTAGCCACCTCATCTTCTGCTCATCCTCGCGCGCACTCTAAAGAGAGCTCAGGTGAGAAATTGCAAACGTCGAGCAATTGCTCAGAGATGAAAAGTGCCAGCACTGAAAGCTCTTGCTAGCCAGCACCCTTCCTTGGAAGCGCTTTTGTAGCCCTTAGAACACTGGGGCTCTGGGCTTCTCTAGCCACCTCATCTTTTGCTCATCCTCTCGTGCACTCTAAAGAGAGCTCAGGTGAGAAATTGCAAACGTCCAGCAATTGCTCAGAGATGAAAAGTGCCAGCACTGAAAGCTCTTGCTAGCCAGCACCCTTCCTTGGAAGCGCTTTCACAGGCGCAGTAACACTGGGGCTTTGCACTTCTCTACGCACCAAACGTCACGGTCCTTCTCTTTCCGTCTCGTAGACACGAGCTGAGAAATTGCAAACGTCGAGCAATTGCTCAGAGATGAAAAGTGCCAGCACTGAAAGCTCTTGCTAGCCAGCACCCTTCCTTGGAAGCGCTTTCACAGGCGCAGCAACACTGGGGCTTTGCGCTTCTCTAGCCACCAAACATCACGGTCACTCTCTCTCCGTCTCGTAGACACGAGCTGAGAAATTGCAAACGTCGAGCAATTGCTCAGAGATGAAAAGTGCCAGCACTGAAAGCTCTTGCTAGCCAGCACCCTTCCTTGGAAGCGCTTTTATAGGCCTAAGAACACTGGGGCTCTGGGCTTCTCTAGCCACCTCATCTTCTGCTCATCCTCTCGCGCACTCTAAAGAGAGCTCAGGTGAGAAATTGCAAACGTCGAGCAATTGCTCAGAGATGAAAAGTGCCAGCACTGAAAGCTCTTGCTAGCCAGCACCCTTCCTTGGAAGCGCTTTCACAGGCACAGCAACACTGGGGCTTTGCGCTTCTATACGCACCAAATGTCACGGTCCTTCTCTTTCCGTCTCGTAGACACGAGCTGAGAAATTGCAAACGTCGAGCAATTGCTCAGAGATGAAAAGTGCCAGCACTGAAAGCTGTTGCCAGCCAGCACCCTTCCTTGGAAGCGCTTTTGTAGCCCTTAGAACACTGGGGCTCTGGGATTCTCTAGCCACCTCATCTGCTGCTCATCCTCTCGCGCACTCTAAAGAGAGCTCAGGTGAGAAATTGCAAATGTCGAGCAATTGCTCAGAGATGAAAAGTGCCAGCACTGAAAGCTCTTGCTAGCCAGCACCCTTCCTTGGAAGCGCTTTCACAGGCGCAGCAACACTGGGGCTTTGCGCTTCTCTAGCCACCAAACGTCACGGTCCTTCTCTTTCCGTCTCGTAGACACGAGCTGAGAAATTGCAAACGTCGAGCAATTGCTCAGAGATGAAAAGTGCCAGCACTGGAAGCTGTTGCTAGCCAGCACCCTTCCTTAGAAGCGCTTTCACAGGCGCAGCAACACTGGGGCTTTGCGCTTCTATACGCACCAAAAGCCACGGTCCTTCTCTTTCCGTCTCGTAGACACGAGCTGAGAAATTGCAAACGTCGAGCAATTGCTCAGAGATGAAAAGTGCCAGCACTGAAAGCTGTTGCTAGCCAGCACCCTTCCTTGGAAGCGCTCTTGTAGGCCTAAGAACACTGGGGCTCTGGGCTTCTCTAGCCACCTAATCTTCTGCTCATCCTCTCGCGCACTCTAAAGAGAGCTCAGGTGAGAAATTGCAAACGTCGAGCAATTGCTCAGAGATGAAAAGTGCCAGCACTGAAAGCTGTTGCTAGCCAGCACCCTTCCTTGGAAGCGCTTTTGTAGCCCTTAGAACACTGGGGCTCTGGGCTTCTCTAGCCACCTCATCTTTTGCTCATCCTCTCGTGCACTCTAAAGAGAGCTCAGGTGAGAAATTGCAAACGTCCAGCAATTGCTCAGAGATGAAAAGTGCCAGCACTGAAAGCTCTTGCTAGCCAGCACCCTTCCTTGGAAGCGCTTTCACAGGCGCAGTAACACTGGGGCTTTGCGCTTCTCTAGCCACCAAACATCACGGTCACTCTCTCTCCGTCTCGTAGACACGAGCTGAGAAATTGCAAACGTCGAGCAATTGCTCAGAGATGAAAAGTGCCAGCACTGAAAGCTCTTGCTAGCCAGCACCCTTCCTTGGAAGCGCTTTTATAGGCCTAAGAACACTGGGGCTCTGGGCTTCTCTAGCCACCTCATCTTCTGCTCATCCTCTCGCGCACTCTAAAGAGAGCTCAGGTGAGAAATTGCAAACGTCGAGCAATTGCTCAGAGATGAAAAGTGCCAGCACTGAAAGCTCTTGCTAGCCAGCACCCTTCCTTGGAAGCGCTTTCACAGGCACAGCAACACTGGGGCTTTGCGCTTCTATACGCACCAAATGTCACGGTCCTTCTCTTTCCGTCTCGTAGACACGAGCTAAGAAATTGCAAACGTCGAGCAATTGCTCAGAGATGAAAAGTGCCAGCACTGAAAGCTGTTGCCAGCCAGCACCCTTCCTTGGAAGCGCTTTTGTAGCCCTTAGAACACTGGGGCTCTGGGATTCTCTAGCCACCTCATCTTCTGCTCATCCTCTCGCGCACTCTAAAGAGAGCTCAGGTGAGAAATTGCAAATGTCGAGCAATTGCTCAGAGATGAAAAGTGCCAGCACTGAAAGCTCTTGCTAGCCAGCACCCTTCCTTGGAAGCGCTTTCACAGGCGCAGCAACACTGGGGCTTTGCGCTTCTCTAGCCACCAAACGTCACGGTCCTTCTCTTTCCGTCTCGTAGACACGAGCTGAGAAATTGCAAACGTCGAGCAATTGCTCAGAGATGAAAAGTGCCAGCACTGAAAGCTCTTGCTAGCCAGCACCCTTCCTTAGAAGCGCTTTCACAGGCGCAGCAACACTGGGGCTTTGCGCTTCTATACGCACCAAAAGCCACGGTCCTTCTCTTTCCGTCTCGTAGACACGAGCTGAGAAATTGCAAACGTCGAGCAATTGCTCAGAGATGAAAAGTGCCAGCACTGAAAGCTGTTGCTAGCCAGCACCCTTCCTTGGAAGCGCTCTTGTAGGCCTAAGAACACTGGGGCTCTGGGCTTCTCTAGCCACCTAATCTTCTGCTCATCCTCTCGCGCACTCTAAAGAGAGCTCAGGTGAGAAATTGCAAACGTCGAGCAATTGCTCAGAGATGAAAAGTGCCAGCACTGAAAGCTGTTGCTAGCCAGCACCCTTCCTTGGAAGCGCTTTTGTAGCCCTTAGAACACTGGGGCTCTGGGCTTCTCTAGCCACCTCATCTTTTGCTCATCCTCTCGTGCACTCTAAAGAGAGCTCAGGTGAGAAATTGCAAACGTCCAGCAATTGCTCCGAGATGAAAAGTGCCAGCACTGAAAGCTCTTGCTAGCCAGCACCCTTCCTTGGAAGCGCTTTCACAGGCGCAGTAACACTGGGGCTTTGCACTTCTCTACGCACCAAACGTCACGGTCCTTCTCTTTCCGTCTCGTAGACACGAGCTGAGAAATTGCAAACGTCGAGCAATTGCTCAGAGATGAAAAGTGCCAGCACTGAAAGCTCTTGCTAGCCAGCACCCTTCCTTGGAAGCGCTTTCACAGGCGCAGCAACACTGGGGCTTTGCGCTTCTCTAGCCACCAAACATCACGGTCATTCTCTCTCCGTCTCGTAGACACGAGCTGAGAAATTGCAAACGTCGAGCAATTGCTCAGAGATGAAAAGTGCCAGCACTGAAAGCTGTTGCTAGCCAGCACCCTTCCTTGGAAGCGCTTTTGTAGGCCTAAGAACACTGGGGCTCTGGGCTTCTCTAGCCACCTCATCTTCTGCTCATCCTCTCGCGCACTCTAAAGAGAGCTCAGGTGAGAAATTGCAAACGTCGAGCAATTGCTCAGAGATGAAAAGTGCCAGCACTGAAAGCTGTTGCTAGCCAGCACCCTTCCTTGGAAGCGCTTTCACAGGCGCAGCAACACTGGGGCTTTGCGCTTCTCTAGCCACCAAACGTCACGGTCCTTCTCTTTCCGTCTCGTAGACACGAGCTGAGAAATTGCAAACGTCGAGCAATTGCTCAGAGATGAAAAGTGCCAGCACTGAAAGCTGTTGCTAGCCAGCACCCTTCCTTGGAAGCGCTGTTGTAGGCCTAAGAACACTGGGGCTCTGGGCTTCTCTAGCCACCTCATCTTCTGCTCATCCTCTCGCGCACTCTAAAGAGAGCTCAGGTGAGAAATTGCAAACGTCGAGCAATTGCTCAGAGATGAAAAGTGCCAGCACTGAAAGCTGTTGCTAGCCAGCACCCTTCCTTGGAAGCGCTTTCACAGGCACAGCAACACTGGGGCTTTGCGCTTCTATACGCACCAAATGTCACGGTCCTTCTCTTTCCGTCTCGTAGACACGAGCTGAGAAATTGCAAACGTCGAGCAATTGCTCAGAGATGAAAAGTGCCAGCACTGAAAGCTCTTGCTAGCCAGCACCCTTCCTTGGAAGCGCTTTTGTAGGCCTAAGAACACTGGGGCTCTGGGCTTCTCTAGCCACCTCATCTTCTGCTCATCCTCTCGCGCACTCTAAAGAGAGCTCAGGTGAGAAATTGCAAACGTCGAGCAATTGCTCAGAGATGAAAAGTGCCAGCACTGAAAGCTGTTGCTAGCCAGCACCCTTCCTTGGAAGCGCTTTTGTAGGCCTAAGAACACTGGGGCTCTGGGCTTCTCTAGCCACCTCATCTTCTGCTCATCCTCTCGCGCACTCTAAAGAGAGCTCAGGTGAGAAATTGCAAACGTCCAGCAATTGCTCAGAGATGAAAAGTGCCAGCACTGAAAGCTGTTGCTAGCCAGCACCCTTCCTTGGAAGCGCTTTTGTAGCCCTTAGAACACTGGGGCTCTGGGCTTCTCTAGCCACCTCATCTTCTGCTCATCCTCTCGCGCACTCTAAAGAGAGCTCAGGTGAGAAATTGCAAACGTCGAGCAATTGCTCAGAGATGAAAAGTGCCAGCACTGAAAGCTGTTGCTAGCCAGCACCCTTCCTTGGAAGCGCTTTCACAGGCGCAGCAACACTGGGGCTTTGCGCTTCTCTAGCCACCAAACGTCACGGTCCTTCTCTTTCCATCTCCTAGACACGAGCTGAGAAATTGCAAACGTCCAGCAATTGCTCAGAGATGAAAAGTGCCAGCACTGAAAGCTGTTGCTAGCCAGCCCCCTTCCTTGGAAGCGCTTTTGTAGGCCTAAGAACACTGGGGCTCTGGGCTTCTCTAGCCACCTCATCTTCTGCTCATCCTCTCGCGCACTCTAAAGAGAGCTCAGGTGAGAAATTGCAAACGTCGAGCAATTGCTCAGAGATGAAAAGTGCCAGCCCTGAAAGCTCTTGCTAGCCAGCACCCTTCCTTGGAAGCGTTTTCACAGGCGCAGTAACACTGGGGCTTTGCGCTTCTCTAGCCACCAAACGTCACGGTCCTTCTCTTTCCGTCTCGTAGACACGAGCTGAGAAATTGCAAACGTCCAGCAATTGCTCCGAGATGAAAAGTGCCAGCACTGAAAGCTGTTGCTAGCCAGCACCCTTCCTTGGAAGCGCTTTTGTAGGCCTAAGAACACTGGGGCTCTGGGCTTCTCTAGCCACCTCATCTTCTGCTCATCCTCGCGCGCACTCTAAAGAGAGCTCAGGTGAGAAATTGCAAACGTCGAGCAATTGCTCAGAGATGAAAAGTGCCAGCACTGAAAGCTGTTGCTAGCCAGCACCCTTCCTTGGAAGCGCTTTCACAGGCGCAGCAACACTGGGGCTTTGCGCTTCTATACGCACCAAACGTCACGGTCCTTCTCTTTCCGTCTCCTAGACACGAGCTGAGAAATTGCAAACGTCGAGCAATTGCTCAGAGATGAAAAGTGCCAGCACTGAAAGCTCTTGCTAGCCAGCACCCTTCCTTGGAAGCGCTTTCACAGGCGCAGCAACACTGGGGCTTTGCGCTTCTCTAGCCACCAAACGTCACGGTCCTTCTCTTTCCGTCTCGTAGACACGAGCTGAGAAATTGCAAACGTCGAGCAATTGCTCAGAGATGAAAAGTGCCAGCACTGAAAGCTCTTGCTAGCCAGCACCCTTCCTTAGAAGCGCTTTCACAGGCGCAGCAACACTGGGGCTTTGCGCTTCTATACGCACCAAAAGCCACGGTCCTTCTCTTTCCGTCTCGTAGACACGAGCTGAGAAATTGCAAACGTCGAGCAATTGCTCAGAGATGAAAAGTGCCAGCACTGAAAGCTGTTGCTAGCCAGCACCCTTCCTTGGAAGCGCTCTTGTAGGCCTAAGAACACTGGGGCTCTGGGCTTCTCTAGCCACCTAATCTTCTGCTCATCCTCTCGCGCACTCTAAAGAGAGCTCAGGTGAGAAATTGCAAACGTCGAGCAATTGCTCAGAGATGAAAAGTGCCAGCACTGAAAGCTGTTGCTAGCCAGCACCCTTCCTTGGAAGCGCTTTTGTAGCCCTTAGAACACTGGGGCTCTGGGCTTCTCTAGCCACCTCATCTTTTGCTCATCCTCTCGTGCACTCTAAAGAGAGCTCAGGTGAGAAATTGCAAACGTCCAGCAATTGCTCCGAGATGAAAAGTGCCAGCACTGAAAGCTCTTGCTAGCCAGCACCCTTCCTTGGAAGCGCTTTCACAGGCGCAGTAACACTGGGGCTTTGCACTTCTCTACGCACCAAACGTCACGGTCCTTCTCTTTCCGTCTCGTAGACACGAGCTGAGAAATTGCAAACGTCGAGCAATTGCTCAGAGATGAAAAGTGCCAGCACTGAAAGCTCTTGCTAGCCAGCACCCTTCCTTGGAAGCGCTTTCACAGGCGCAGCAACACTGGGGCTTTGCGCTTCTCTAGCCACCAAACATCACGGTCATTCTCTCTCCGTCTCGTAGACACGAGCTGAGAAATTGCAAACGTCGAGCAATTGCTCAGAGATGAAAAGTGCCAGCACTGAAAGCTGTTGCTAGCCAGCACCCTTCCTTGGAAGCGCTTTTGTAGGCCTAAGAACACTGGGGCTCTGGGCTTCTCTAGCCACCTCATCTTCTGCTCATCCTCTCGCGCACTCTAAAGAGAGCTCAGGTGAGAAATTGCAAACGTCGAGCAATTGCTCAGAGATGAAAAGTGCCAGCACTGAAAGCTGTTGCTAGCCAGCACCCTTCCTTGGAAGCGCTTTCACAGGCGCAGCAACACTGGGGCTTTGCGCTTCTCTAGCCACCAAACGTCACGGTCCTTCTCTTTCCGTCTCGTAGACACGAGCTGAGAAATTGCAAACGTCGAGCAATTGCTCAGAGATGAAAAGTGCCAGCACTGAAAGCTGTTGCTAGCCAGCACCCTTCCTTGGAAGCGCTGTTGTAGGCCTAAGAACACTGGGGCTCTGGGCTTCTCTAGCCACCTCATCTTCTGCTCATCCTCTCGCGCACTCTAAAGAGAGCTCAGGTGAGAAATTGCAAACGTCGAGCAATTGCTCAGAGATGAAAAGTGCCAGCACTGAAAGCTGTTGCTAGCCAGCACCCTTCCTTGGAAGCGCTTTCACAGGCACAGCAACACTGGGGCTTTGCGCTTCTATACGCACCAAACGTCACGGTCCTTCTCTTTCCGTCTCGTAGACACGAGCTGAGAAATTGCAAACGTCGAGCAATTGCTCCGAGATGAAAAGTGCCAGCACTGAAAGCTCTTGCTAGCCAGCACCCTTCCTTGGAAGCGCTTTTGTAGGCCTAAGAACACTGGGGCTCTGGGCTTCTCTAGCCACCTCATCTTCTGCTCATCCTCTCGCGCACTCTAAAGAGAGCTCAGGTGAGAAATTGCAAACGTCGAGCAATTGCTCAGAGATGAAAAGTGCCAGCACTGAAAGCTGTTGCTAGCCAGCACCCTTCCTTGGAAGCGCTTTTGTAGGCCTAAGAACACTGGGGCTCTGGGCTTCTCTAGCCACCTCATCTTCTGCTCATCCTCTCGCGCACTCTAAAGAGAGCTCAGGTGAGAAATTGCAAACGTCCAGCAATTGCTCAGAGATGAAAAGTGCCAGCACTGAAAGCTGTTGCTAGCCAGCACCCTTCCTTGGAAGCGCTTTTGTAGCCCTTAGAACACTGGGGCTCTGGGCTTCTCTAGCCACCTCATCTTCTGCTCATCCTCTCGCGCACTCTAAAGAGAGCTCAGGTGAGAAATTGCAAACGTCGAGCAATTGCTCAGAGATGAAAAGTGCCAGCACTGAAAGCTGTTGCTAGCCAGCACCCTTCCTTGGAAGCGCTTTCACAGGCGCAGCAACACTGGGGCTTTGCGCTTCTCTAGCCACCAAACGTCACGGTCCTTCTCTTTCCATCTCCTAGACACGAGCTGAGAAATTGCAAACGTCGAGCAATTGCTCAGAGATGAAAAGTGCCAGCACTGAAAGCTGTTGCTAGCCAGCCCCCTTCCTTGGAAGCGCTTTTGTAGGCCTAAGAACACTGGGGCTCTGGGCTTCTCTAGCCACCTCATCTTCTGCTCATCCTCTCGCGCACTCTAAAGAGAGCTCAGGTGAGAAATTGCAAACGTCGAGCAATTGCTCAGAGATGAAAAGTGCCAGCCCTGAAAGCTCTTGCTAGCCAGCACCCTTCCTTGGAAGCGTTTTCACAGGCGCAGTAACACTGGGGCTTTGCGCTTCTCTAGCCACCAAACGTCACGGTCCTTCTCTTTCCGTCTCGTAGACACGAGCTGAGAAATTGCAAACGTCCAGCAATTGCTCCGAGATGAAAAGTGCCAGCACTGAAAGCTGTTGCTAGCCAGCACCCTTCCTTGGAAGCGCTTTTGTAGGCCTAAGAACACTGGGGCTCTGGGCTTCTCTAGCCACCTCATCTTCTGCTCATCCTCGCGCGCACTCTAAAGAGAGCTCAGGTGAGAAATTGCAAACGTCGAGCAATTGCTCAGAGATGAAAAGTGCCAGCACTGAAAGCTGTTGCTAGCCAGCACCCTTCCTTGGAAGCGCTTTCACAGGCGCAGCAACACTGGGGCTTTGCGCTTCTATACGCACCAAACGTCACGGTCCTTCTCTTTCCGTCTCCTAGACACGAGCTGAGAAATTGCAAACGTCGAGCAATTGCTCAGAGATGAAAAGTGCCAGCACTGAAAGCTCTTGCTAGCCAGCACCCTTCCTTGGAAGCGCTTTCACAGGCGCAGCAACACTCGGGCTTTGCGCTTCTCTAGCCACCAAACGTCACGGTCCTTCTCTTTCCGTCGGTAGACACGAGCTGAGAAATTGCAAACGTCGAGCAATTGCTCAGAGATGAAAAGTGCCAGCACTGAAAGCTCTTGCTAGCCAGCACCCTTCCTTGGAAGCGCTTTCACAGGCGCAGCAACACTGGGGCTTTGTGCTTCTCTAGCCACCAAACGTCACGGTCCTTCTCTTTCCGTCTCGTAGACACGAGCTGAGAAATTGCAAACGTCGAGCAATTGCTCCGAGATGAAAAGTGCCAGCACTGAAAGCTGTTGCTAGCCAGCACCCTTCCTTGGAAGCGCTTTTGTAGGCCTAAGAACACTGGGGCTCTGGGCTTCTCTAGCCACCTCATCTTCTGCTCATCCTCTCGCGCACTCTAAAGAGAGCTCAGGTGAGAAATTGCAAACGTCGAGCAATTGCTCAGAGATGAAAAGTGCCAGCACTGAAAGCTCTTGCTAGCCAGCACCCTTCCTTGGAAGCGCTTTCACAGGCGCAGCAACACTGGGGCTTTGCGCTTCTCTAGCCACCAAACGTCACGGTCCTTCTCTTTCTGTCTCCTAGACACGAGCTGAGAAATTGCAAACGTCGAGCAATTGCTCAGAGATGAAAAGTGCCAGCACTGAAAGCTCTTGCTAGCCAGCACCCTTCCTTGGAAGCGCTTTTGTAGGCCTAAGAACACTGGGGCTCTGGGCTTTTCTAGCCACCTAATCTTCTGCTCATCCTCTCGCGCACTCTAAAGAGAGCTCAGGTGAGAAATTGCAAACGTCGAGCAATTGCTCAGAGATGAAAAGTGCCAGCACTGAAAGCTCTTGCTAGCCAGCACTCTTCCTTGGAAGCGCTTTCACAGGCGCAGCAACACTGGGGCTTTGCGCTTCTCTAGCCACCAAACGTCACGGTCCTTCTCTTTCCGTCTCGTAGACACGAGCTGAGAAATTGCAAACGTCGAGCAATTGCTCAGAGATGAAAAGTGCCAGCACTGAAAGCTCTTGCTAGCCAGCACCCTTCCTTGGAAGCGCTTTTGTAGGTCTAAGAACACTGGGGCTCTGGGCTTCTCTAGCCACCTCATCTTCTGCTCATCCTCTCGCGCACTCTAAAGAGAGCTCAGGTGAGAAATTGCAAACGTCGAGCAATTGCTCAGAGATGAAAAGTGCCAGCACTGAAAGCTGTTGCTAGCCAGCACCCTTCCTTGGAAGCGCTTTCACAGGCGCAGCAACACTGGGGCTTTGCGCTTCTCTAGCCACCAAACGTCATGGTCCTTCTCTTTCCGTCTCGTAGACACGAGCTGAGAAATTGCAAACGTCGAGCAATTGCTCAGAGATGAAAAGTGCCAGCACTGAAAGCTCTTGCTAGCCAGCACCCTTCCTTGGAAGCGCTTTCACAGGCGCAGCAACACTCGGGCTTTGCGCTTCTCTAGCCACCAAACGTCACGGTCCTTCTCTTTCCGTCTCGTAGACACGAGCTGAGAAATTGCAAACGTCGAGCAATTGCTCAGAGATGAAAAGTGCCAGCACTGAAAGCTCTTGCTAGCCAGCACCCTTCCTTGGAAGCGCTTTCACAGGCGCAGTAACACTGGGGCTTTGCGCTTCTCTAGCCACCAAACGTCATGGTCCTTCTCTTTCCATCTCCTAGACACGAGCTGAGAAATTGCAAACGTCGAGCAATTGCTCCGAGATGAAAAGTGCCAGCACTGAAAGCTCTTGCTAGCCAGCACCCTTCCTTGGAAGCGCTTTTATAGGCCTAAGAACACTGGGGCTCTGGGCTTCTCTAGCCACCTCATCTTCTGCTCATCCTCTCGCGCACTCTAAAGAGAGCTCAGGTGAGAAATTGCAAACGTCGAGCAATTGCTCAGAGATGAAAAGTGCCAGCACTGAAAGCTCTTGCTAGCCAGCACCCTTCCTTGGAAGCGCTTTCACAGGCGCAGCAACACTCGGGCTTTGCGCTTCTATACGCACCAAAAGTCACGGTCCTTCTCTTTCCGTCTTGTAGACACGAGCTGAGAAATTGCAAACGTCGAGCAATTGCTCAGAGATGAAAAGTGCCAGCACTGAAAGCTGTTGCTAGCCAGCACCCTTCCTTGGAAGCGCTTTTGTAGGCCTAAGAACACTGGGGCTCTGGGCTTCTCTAGCCACCTCATCTTCTGCTCATCCTCTCGCGCACTCTAAAGAGAGCTCAGGTGAGAAATTGCAAACGTCCAGCAATTGCTCAGAGATGAAAAGTGCCAGCACTGAAAGCTGTTGCTAGCCAGCACCCTTCCTTGGAAGCGCTTTCACAGGCGCAGTAACACTGGGGCTTTGCACTTCTCTACGCACCAAACGTCACGGTCCTTCTCTTTCCGTCTCGTAGACACGAGCTGAGAAATTGCAAACGTCGAGCAATTGCTCAGAGATGAAAAGTGCCAGCACTGAAAGCTCTTGCTAGCCAGCACCCTTCCTTGGAAGCGCTTTCACAGGCGCAGCAACACTGGGGCTTTGCGATTCTCTAGCCACCAAACGTCACGGTCCTTCTCTTTCTGTCTCGTAGACACGAGCTGAGAAATTGCAAACGTCGAGCAATTGCTCAGAGATGAAAAGTGCCAGCACTGAAAGCTGTTGCTAGCCAGCACCCTTCCTTGGAAAAGCTTTTGTAGGCCTAAGAACACTGGGGCTCTGGGCTTCTCTAGCCACCTCATCTTCTGCTCTTCCTCTCGTGCACTCTAAAGAGAGCTCAGGTGAGAAATTGCAAACGTCCAGCAATTGCTCAGAGATGAAAAGTGCCAGCACTGAAAGCTGTTGCTAGCCAGCACCCTTCCTTGGAAGCCCTTTCACAGGCGCAGCAACACTGGGGCTTTGCGCTTCTCTAGCCACCAAACGTCACGGTCCTTCTCTTTCCGTCTCGTAGACACGAGCTGAGAAATTGCAAACGTCGAGCAATTGCTCAGAGATGAAAAGTGCCAGCACTAAAAGCTGTTGCTAGCCAGCACCCTTCCTTGGAAGCGCTTTTGTAGGCCTAAGAACACTGGGGCTCTGGGCTTCTCTAGCCATCTCATCTTCTGCTCATCCTCTCGCGCACTCTAAAGAGAGCTCAGGTGAGAAATTGCAAACGTCCAGCAATTGCTCAGAGATGAAAAGTGCCAGCACTGAAAGCTCTTGCTAGACAGCACCCTTCCTTGGAAGCGCTTTCACAGGCGCAGTAACACTGGGGCTTTGCGCTTCTCTAGCCACCAAACGTCACGGTCCTTCTCTTTCCGTCTCGTAGACACGAGCTGAGAAATTGCAAACGTCGAGCAAGTGCTCAGATATGAAAAGTGCCAGCACTGAAAACTGTTGCTGTAGCCAGCACCCTTCCTTGGAAGCGCTTTTGTAGGCCTAAGAACACTGGGGCTCTGGGCTTCTCTAGCCACCTCATCTTCTGCTCATCCTCTCGCGCACTCTAAAGAGAGCTCAGGTGAGAAATTGCAAACGTCGAGCAATTGCTCAGAGATGAAAAGTGCCAGCACTGAAAGCTCTTGCTAGCCAGCACCCTTCCTTGGAAGCGCTTTCACAGGCGCAGCAACACTGGGGCTTTGCGCTTCTCTAGCCACCAAACGTCACGGTCCTTATCTTTCCGTCTCGTAGACACGACCTGAGAAATTTCAAACGTCGAGCAATTGCTCAGAGATGAAAAGTGCCAGCACTGAAAGCTGTTGCTAGCCAGCCCCCTTCCTTGGAAGCGCTTTTGTAGGCCTAAGAACACTGGGGCTCTGGGCTTCTCTAGCCACCTCATCTTCTGCTCATCCTCGCGCGCACTCTAAAGAGAGCTCAGGTGAGAAATTGCAAACGTCGAGCAATTGCTCAGAGATGAAAAGTGCCAGCACTGAAAGCTGTTGCTAGCCAGCACCCTTCCTTGGAAGCGCTTTCACAGGCGCAGCAACACTGGGGCTTTGCGCTTCTCTAGCCACCAAACGTCACGGTCCTTCTCTTTCCGTCGGTAGACACGAGCTGAGAAATTGCAAACGTCGAGCAATTGCTCAGAGATGAAAAGTGCCAGCACTGAAAGCTGTTGCCAGCCAGCACCCTTCCTTGGAAGCGCTTTTGTAGCCCTTAGAACACTGGGGCTCTGGGCTTCTCTAGCCACCTCATCTTCTGCTCATCCTCTCGCGCACTCTAAAGAGAGCTCAGGTGAGAAATTGCAAACGTCGAGCAATTGCTCAGAGATGAAAAGTGCCAGCACTGAAAGCTGTTGCTAGCCAGCACCCTTCCTTGGAAGCGCTTTCACAGGCGCAGCAACACTGGGGCTTTGCGCTTCTCTAGCCACCAAACGTCACGGTCCTTCTATTTCCGTCTCGTAGACACGAGCTGAGAAATTGCAAACGTCGAGCAATTGCTCAGAGATGAAAAGTGCCAGCACTGAAAGCTCTTGCTAGCCAGCACCCTTCCTTGGAAGCGCTTTCACAGGCGCAGCAACACTGGGGCTTTGCGCTTCTCTACCCACCAAAAGTCACGGTCCTTCTCTTTCCGTCTCGTAGACACGAGCTGAGAAATTGCAAACGTCGAGCAATTGCTCAGAGATGAAAAGTGCCAGCACTGAAAGCTGTTGCTAGCCAGCACCCTTCCTTGGAAGCGCTTTTGTAGGCCTAAGAACACTGGGGCTCTGGGCTTCTCTAGCCACCTCATCTTCTGCTCATCCTCTCGCGCACTCTAAAGAGAGCTCAGGTGAGAAATTGCAAACGTCGAGCAATTGCTCAGAGATGAAAAGTGCCAGCACTGAAAGCTGTTGCTAGCCAGCACCCTTCCTTGGAAGCGCTTTTGTAGCCCTTAGAACACTGGGGCTCTGGGCTTCTCTAGCCACCTCATCTTCTGCTCATCCTCTCGCGCACTCTAAAGAGAGCTCAGGTGAGAAATTGCAAACGTCGAGCAATTGCTCAGAGATGAAAAGTGTCAGCACTGAAAGCTGTTGCTAGCCAGCACCCTTCCTTGGAAGCGCTTTCACAGGCGCAGTAACACTGGGGCTTTGCACTTTTCTACGCACCAAACTTCACGGGCCTTCTCTTTCCGTCTCGTAGACACGAGCTAATTGCAAACGTCGAGCAATTGCTCCGAGATGAAAAGTGCCAGCACTGAAAGCTGTTGCTAGCCAGCACCCTTCCTTGGAAGCGCTTTCACAGGCGCAGCAACACTGGGGCTTTGCGCTTCTATACGCACCAAACGTCACGGTCCTTCTCTTTCCATCTCGTAGACACGAGCTGAGAAATTGCAAACGTCGAGCAATTGCTCCGAGATGAAAAGTGCCAGCACTGAAAGCTGTTACTAGCCAGCACCCTTCCTTGGAAGCGCTTTTGTAGGCCTAAGAACACTGGGGCTCTGGGCTTCTCTAGCCACCTCATCTTCTGCTCATCCTCTCGCGCACTCTAAAGAGAGCTCAGGTGAGAAATTGCAAACGTCGAGCAATTGCTCAGAGATGAAAAGTGCCAGCACTGAAAGCTCTTGCTAGCCAGCACCCTTCCTTGGAAGCGCTTTCACAGGCGCAGCAACACTGGGGCTTTGCGCTTCTGTACGCACCAAACGTCACGGTCCTTCTCTTTCCGTCTCGTAGACACGAGCTGAGAAATTGCAAACGTCGAGCAATTGCTCAGAGATGAAAAGTGCCAGCACTGAAAGCTGTTGCTAGCCAGCACCCTTCCTTGGAAGCGCTTTTGTAGGCCTAAGAACACTGGGGCTCTGGGCTTCTCTAGCCACCTCATCTTCTGCTCATCCTCGCGCGCACTCTAAAGAGAGCTCAGGTGAGAAATTGCAAACGTCGAGCAATTGCTCAGAGATGAAAAGTGCCAGCACTGAAAGCTCTTGCTAGCCAGCACCCTTCCTTGGAAGCGCTTTCACAGGCGCAGCAACACTGGGGCTTTGCGCTTCTCTACCCACCAAAAGTCACGGTCCTTCTCTTTCCGTCTCGTAGACACGAGCTGAGAAATTGCAAACGTCGAGCAATTGCTCAGAGATGAAAAGTGCCAGCACTGAAAGCTGTTGCTAGCCAGCCCCCTTCCTTGGAAGCGCTTTTGTAGGCCTAAGAACACTGGGGCTCTGGGCTTCTCTAGCCACCTCATCTTCTGCTCATCCTCTCGCGCACTCTAAAGAGAGCTCAGGTGAGAAATTGCAAACGTCGAGCAATTGCTCAGAGATGAAAAGTGCCAGCACTGAAAGCTCTTGCTAGCCAGCACCCTTCCTTGGAAGCGCTTTTGTAGGCCTAAGAACACTGGGGCTCTGGGCTTCTCTAGCCACCTCATCTTCTGCTCATCCTCTCGCGCACTCTAAAGAGAGCTCAGGTGAGAAATTGCAAACGTCCAGCAACTGCTCAGAGATGAAAAGTGCCAGCACTGAAAGCTCTTGCTAGCCAGCACCCTTCCTTGGAAGCGCTTTCACAGGCGCAGCAACATTGGGGCTTTGCGCTTCTCTACCCACCAAACGTCACGGTCCTTCTCTTTCCGTCTCCTAGACACGAGCTGAGAAATTGCAAACGTCGAGCAATTGCTCAGAGATGAAAAGTGCCAGCACTGAAAGCTGTTGCTAGCCAGCACCCTTCCTTGGAAGCGCTTTTGTAGCCCTTAGAACACTGGGGCTCTGGGCTTCTCTAGCCACCTCATCTTCTGCTCATCCTCTCGCGCACTCTAAAGAGAGCTCAGGTGAGAAATTGCAAACGTCGAGCAATTGCTCAGAGATGAAAAGTGCCAGCACTGAAAGCTCTTGCTAGCCAGCACCCTTCCTTGGAAGCGCTTTCACAGGCGCAGCAACACTGGGGCTTTGCGCTTCTCTAGCCACCAAACGTCACGGTCCTTCTCTTTCCGTCTCGTAGACACGAGCTGAGAAATTGCAAACGTCGAGCAATTGCTCAGAGATGAAAAGTGCCAGCACTGAAAGCTCTTGCTAGCCAGCACCCTTCCTTGGAAGCGCTTTCACAGGCGCAGCAACACTGGGGCTTTGCGCTTCTCTACCCACCAAAAGTCACGGTCCTTCTCTTTCCGTCTCGTAGACACGAGCTGAGAAATTGCAAACGTCGAGCAATTGCTCAGAGATGAAAAGTGCCAGCACTGAAAGCTGTTGCTAGCCAGCACCCTTCCTTGGAAGCGCTTTTGTAGGCCTAAGAACACTGGGGCTCTGGGCTTCTCTAGCCACCTCATCTTCTGCTCATCCTCTCGCGCACTCTAAAGAGAGCTCAGGTGAGAAATTGCAAACGTCGAGCAATTGCTCAGAGATGAAAAGTGCCAGCACTGAAAGCTGTTGCTAGCCAGCACCCTTCCTTGGAAGCGCTTTTGTAGCCCTTAGAACACTGGGGCTCTGGGCTTCTCTAGCCACCTCATCTTCTGCTCATCCTCTCGCGCACTCTAAAGAGAGCTCAGGTGAGAAATTGCAAACGTCGAGCAATTGCTCAGAGATGAAAAGTGTCAGCACTGAAAGCTGTTGCTAGCCAGCACCCTTCCTTGGAAGCGCTTTCACAGGCGCAGTAACACTGGGGCTTTGCACTTTTCTACGCACCAAACTTCACGGGCCTTCTCTTTCCGTCTCGTAGACACGAGCTAATTGCAAACGTCGAGCAATTGCTCAGAGATGAAAAGTGCCAGCACTGAAAGCTGTTGCTAGCCAGCACCCTTCCTTGGAAGCGCTTTCACAGGCGCAGCAACACTGGGGCTTTGCGCTTCTATACGCACCAAACGTCACGGTCCTTCTCTTTCCATCTCGTAGACACGAGCTGAGAAATTGCAAACGTCGAGCAATTGCTCCGAGATGAAAAGTGCCAGCACTGAAAGCTGTTACTAGCCAGCACCCTTCCTTGGAAGCGCTTTTGTAGGCCTAAGAACACTGGGGCTCTGGGCTTCTCTAGCCACCTCATCTTCTGCTCATCCTCTCGCGCACTCTAAAGAGAGCTCAGGTGAGAAATTGCAAACGTCGAGCAATTGCTCAGAGATGAAAAGTGCCAGCACTGAAAGCTCTTGCTAGCCAGCACCCTTCCTTGGAAGCGCTTTCACAGGCGCAGCAACACTGGGGCTTTGCGCTTCTCTACGCACCAAACGTCACGGTCCTTCTCTTTCCGTCTCGTAGACACGAGCTGAGAAATTGCAAACGTCGAGCAATTGCTCAGAGATGAAAAGTGCCAGCACTGAAAGCTGTTGCTAGCCAGCACCCTTCCTTGGAAGCGCTTTTGTAGGCCTAAGAACACTGGGGCTCTGGGCTTCTCTAGCCACCTCATCTTCTGCTCATCCTCTCGCGCACTCTAAAGAGAGCTCAGGTGAGAAATTGCAAACGTCCAGCAATTGCTCAGAGATGAAAAGTGCCAGCACTGAAAGCTCTTGCTAGCCAGCACCCTTCCTTGGAAGCGCTTTCACAGGCGCAGCAACACTGGGGCTTTGCGCTTCTCTAGCCACCAAAAGTCACGGTCCTTCTCTTTCCGTCTCGTAGACACGAGCTGAGAAATTGCAAACGTCGAGCAATTGCTCAGAGATGAAAAGTGCCAGCACTGAAAGCTGTTGCTAGCCAGCACCCTTCCTTGGAAGCGCTTTTGTAGGCCTAAGAACACTGGGGCTCTGGGCTTCTCTAGCCACCTCATCTTCTGCTCATCCTCTCGCGCACTCTAAAGAGAGCTCAGGTGAGAAATTGCAAACGTCGAGCAATTGCTCAGAGATGAAAAGTGCCAGCACTGAAAGCTCTTGCTAGCCAGCACCCTTCCTTGGAAGCGCTTTTGTAGGCCTAAGAACACTGGGGCTCTGGGCTTCTCTAGCCACCTCATCTTCTGCTCATCCTCTCGCGCACTCTAAAGAGAGCTCAGGTGAGAAATTGCAAACGTCCAGCAACTGCTCAGAGATGAAAAGTGCCAGCACTGAAAGCTCTTGCTAGCCAGAACCCTTCCTTGGAAGCGCTTTCACAGGCGCAGCAACATTGGGGCTTTGCGCTTCTCTACCCACCAAACGTCACGGTCCTTCTCTTTCTGTCTCCTAGACACGAGCTGAGAAATTGCAAACGTCGAGCAATTGCTCAGAGATGAAAAGTGCCAGCACTGAAAGCTGTTGCTAGCCAGCACCCTTCCTTGGAAGCGCTTTTGTAGCCCTTAGAACACTGGGGCTCTGGGCTTCTCTAGCCACCTCATCTGCTGCTCATCCTCTCGCGCACTCTAAAGAGAGCTCAGGTGAGAAATTGCAAACGTCGAGCAATTGCTCAGAGATGAAAAGTGCCAGCACTGAAAGCTGTTGCTAGCCAGCACCCTTCCTTGGAAGCGCTTTCACAGGCGCAGCAACACTGGGGCTTTGCGCTTCTATACGCACCAAACGTCACGGTCCTTCTCTTTCCGTCTCGTAGACACGAGCTGAGAAATTGCAAACGTCGAGCAATTGCTCCGAGATGAAAAGTGCCAGCACTGAAAGCTGTTGCTAGCCAGCACCCTTCCTTGGAAGCGCTTTTGTAGGCCTAAGAACACTGGGGCTCTGGGCTTCTCTAGCCACCTCATCTTCTGCTCATCCTCTCGCGCACTCTAAAGAGAGCTCAGGTGAGAAATTGCAAACGTCGAGCAATTGCTCAGAGATGAAAAGTGCCAGCACTGAAAGCTGTTGCTAGCCAGCACCCTTCCTTGGAAGCGCTTTCACAGGCGCAGCAACACTGGGGCTTTGCGCTTCTCTACCCACCAAACGTCACGGTCCTTCTCTTTCCGTCTCGTAGACACGAGCTGAGAAATTGCAAACGTCGAGCAATTGCTCAGAGATGAAAAGTGCCAGCACTGAAAGCTGTTGCTAGCCAGCACCCTTCCTTGGAAGCGCTTTTGTAGGCCTAAGAACACTGGGGCTCTGGGCTTCTCTAGCCACCTCATCTTCTGCTCATCCTCGCGCGCACTCTAAAGAGAGCTCAGGTGAGAAATTGCAAACGTCGAGCAATTGCTCAGAGATGAAAAGTGCCAGCACTGGAAGCTGTTGCTAGCCAGCACCCTTCCTTAGAAGCGCTTTCACAGGCGCAGCAACACTGGGGCTTTGCGCTTCTATACGCACCAAAAGCCACGGTCCTTCTCTTTCCGTCTCGTAGACACGAGCTGAGAAATTGCAAACGTCGAGCAATTGCTCAGAGATGAAAAGTGCCAGCACTGAAAGCTGTTGCCAGCCAGCACCCTTCCTTGGAAGCGCTTTTGTAGCCCTTAGAACACTGGGGCTCTGGGCTTCTCTAGCCACCTCATCTTCTGCTCATCCTCTCGCGCACTCTAAAGAGAGCTCAGGTGAGAAATTGCAAACGTCGAGCAATTGCTCAGAGATGAAAAGTGCCAGCACTGAAAGCTGTTGCTAGCCAGCACCCTTCCTTGGAAGTGCTTTCACAGGCGCAGTAACACTGGGGCTTTGCACTTTTCTACGCACCAAACTTCACGGGCCTTCTCTTTCCGTCTCGTAGACACGAGCTAATTGCAAACGTCGAGCAATTGCTCAGAGATGAAAAGTGCCAGCACTGAAAGCTCTTGCTAGCCAGCACCCTTCCTTGGAAGCGCTTTCACAGGCGCAGCAACACTGGGGCTTTGCGCTTCTATACGCACCAAACGTCACGGTCCTTCTCTTTCCATCTCGTAGACACGAGCTGAGAAATTGCAAACGTCGAGCAATTGCTCCGAGATGAAAAGTGCCAGCACTGAAAGCTGTTACTAGCCAGCACCCTTCCTTGGAAGCGCTTTTGTAGGCCTAAGAACACTGGGGCTCTGGGCTTCTCTAGCCACCTCATCTTCTGCTCATCCTCTCGCGCACTCTAAAGAGAGCTCAGGTGAGAAATTGCAAACGTCCAGCAATTGCTCAGAGATGAAAAGTGCCAGCACTGAAAGCTGTTGCTAGCCAGCCCCCTTCCTTGGAAGCGCTTTCACAGGCGCAGCAACACTGGGGCTTTGCGCTTCTATACGCACCAAACGTCACGGTCCTTCTCTTTCCGTCTCGTAGACACGAGCTGAGAAATTGCAAACGTCGAGCAATTGCTCAGAGATGAAAAGTGCCAGCACTGAAAGCTGTTGCTAGCCAGCACCCTTCCTTGGAAGCGCTTTTGTAGGCCTAAGAACACTGGGGCTCTGGGCTTCTCTAGCCACCTCATCTTCTGCTCATCCTCTCGCGCACTCTAAAGAGAGCTCAGGTGAGAAATTGCAAACGTCGAGCAATTGCTCAGAGATGAAAAGTGCCAGCCCTGAAAGCTGTTGCTAGCCAGCACCCTTCCTTGGAAGCGCTTTCACAGGCGCAGCAACACTGGGGCTTTGCGCTTCTCTAGCCACCAAAAGTCACGGTCCTTCTCTTTCCGTCTCGTAGACACGAGCTGAGAAATTGCAAACGTCGAGCAATTGCTCAGAGATGAAAAGTGCCAGCACTGAAAGCTGTTGCTAGCCAGCACCCTTCCTTGGAAGCGCTTTTGTAGGCCTAAGAACACTGGGGCTCTGGGCTTCTCTAGCCACCTCATCTTCTGCTCATCCTCTCGCGCACTCTAAAGAGAGCTCAGGTGAGAAATTGCAAACGTCGAGCAATTGCTCAGAGATGAAAAGTGCCAGCACTGAAAGCTCTTGCTAGCCAGCACCCTTCCTTGGAAGCGCTTTTGTAGGCCTAAGAACACTGGGGCTCTGGGCTTCTCTAGCCACCTCATCTTCTGCTCATCCTCGCGCGCACTCTAAAGAGAGCTCAGGTGAGAAATTGCAAACGTCGAGCAATTGCTCAGAGATGAAAAGTGCCAGCACTGAAAGCTCTTGCTAGCCAGCACCCTTCCTTGGAAGCGCTTTCACAGGCGCAGCAACACTGGGGCTTTGCGCTTCTCTACCCACCAAACGTCACGGTCCTTCTCTTTCCGTCTCGTAGACACGAGCTGAGAAATTGCAAACGTCGAGCAATTGCTCAGAGATGAAAAGTGCCAGCACTGAAAGCTGTTGCTAGCCAGCACCCTTCCTTGGAAGCGCTTTTGTAGGCCTAAGAACACTGGGGCTCTGGGCTTCTCTAGCCACCTCATCTTCTGCTCATCCTCTCGCGCACTCTAAAGAGAGCTCGGGTGAGAAATTGCAAACGTCGAGCAATTGCTCAGAGATGAAAAGTGCCAGCACTGAAAGCTCTTGCTAGCCAGCACCCTTCCTTGGAAGCGCTTTTGTAGCCCTTAGAACACTGGGGCTCTGGGCTTCTCTAGCCACCTCATCTTCTGCTCATCCTCTCGCACACTCTAAAGAGAGCTCAGGTGAGAAATTGCAAACGTCGAGCAATTGCTCAGAGATGAAAAGTGTCAGCACTGAAAGCTGTTGCTAGCCAGCACCCTTCCTTGGAAGCGCTTTCACAGGCGCAGTAACACTGGGGCTTTGCACTTTTCTACGCACCAAACTTCACGGGCCTTCTCTTTCCGTCTCGTAGACACGAGCTAATTGCAAACGTCGAGCAATTGCTCAGAGATGAAAAGTGCCAGCACTGAAAGCTCTTGCTAGCCAGCACCCTTCCTTGGAAGCGCTTTCACAGGCGCAGCAACACTGGGGCTTTGCGCTTCTATACGCACCAAACGTCACGGTCCTTCTCTTTCCATCTCGTAGACACGAGCTGAGAAATTGCAAACGTCGAGCAATTGCTCCGAGATGAAAAGTGCCAGCACTGAAAGCTGTTACTAGCCAGCACCCTTCCTTGGAAGCGCTTTTGTAGGCCTAAGAACACTGGGGCTCTGGGCTTCTCTAGCCACCTCATCTTCTGCTCATCCTCTCGCGCACTCTAAAGAGAGCTCAGGTGAGAAATTGCAAACGTCAAGCAATTGCTCAGAGATGAAAAGTGCCAGCACTGAAAGCTCTTGCTAGCCAGCACCCTTCCTTGGAAGCGCTTTCACAGGCGCAGCAACACTGGGGCTTTGCGCTTCTGTACGCACCAAAAGTCACGGTCCTTCTCTTTCCGTCTCGTAGACACGAGCTGAGAAATTGCAAACGTCGAGCAATTGCTCAGAGATGAAAAGTGCCAGCACTGAAAGCTGTTGCTAGCCAGCACCCTTCCTTGGAAGCGCTTTTGTAGGCCTAAGAACACTGGGGCTCTGGGCTTCTCTAGCCACCTCATCTTCTGCTCATCCTCTCGCGCACTCTAAAGAGAGCTCAGGTGAGAAATTGCAAACGTCCAGCAATTGCTCAGAGATGAAAAGTGCCAGCACTGAAAGCTCTTGCTAGCCAGCACCCTTCCTTGGAAGCGCTTTCACAGGCGCAGCAACACTGGGGCTTTGCGCTTCTCTACCCACCAAAAGTCACGGTCCTTCTCTTTCCGTCTCGTAGACACGAGCTGAGAAATTGCAAACGTCGAGCAATTGCTCAGAGATGAAAAGTGCCAGCACTGAAAGCTGTTGCTAGCCAGCCCCCTTCCTTGGAAGCGCTTTTGTAGGCCTAAGAACACTGGGGCTCTGGGCTTCTCTAGCCACCTCATCTTCTGCTCATCCTCTCGCGCACTCTAAAGAGAGCTCAGGTGAGAAATTGCAAACGTCGAGCAATTGCTCAGAGATGAAAAGTGCCAGCACTGAAAGCTCTTGCTAGCCAGCACCCTTCCTTGGAAGCGCTTTTGTAGGCCTAAGAACACTGGGGCTCTGGGCTTCTCTAGCCACCTCATCTTCTGCTCATCCTCTCGCGCACTCTAAAGAGAGCTCAGGTGAGAAATTGCAAACGTCCAGCAACTGCTCAGAGATGAAAAGTGCCAGCACTGAAAGCTCTTGCTAGCCAGCACCCTTCCTTGGAAGCGCTTTCACAGGCGCAGCAACACTGGGGCTTTGCGCTTCTCTACCCACCAAACGTCACGGTCCTTCTCTTTCCGTCTCGTAGACACGAGCTGAGAAATTGCAAACGTCGAGCAATTGCTCAGAGATGAAAAGTGCCAGCACTGAAAGCTGTTGCTAGCCAGCACCCTTCCTTGGAAGCGCTTTTGTAGCCCTTAGAACACTGGGGCTCTGGGCTTCTCTAGCCACCTCATCTTCTGCTCATCCTCTCGCGCACTCTAAAGAGAGCTCAGGTGAGAAATTGCAAACGTCGAGCAATTGCTCAGAGATGAAAAGTGCCATCACTGAAAGCTGTTGCTAGCCAGCACCCTTCCTTGGAAGCGCTTTCACAGGCGCAGCAACACTGGGGCTTTGCGCTTCTATACGCACCAAATGTCACGGTCCTTCTCTTTCCGTCTCGTAGACACGAGCTGAGAAATTGCAAACGTCGAGCAATTGCTCCGAGATGAAAAGTGCCAGCACTGAAAGCTGTTGCTAGCCAGCACCCTTCCTTGGAAGCGCTTTTGTAGGCCTAAGAACACTGGGGCTCTGGGCTTCTCTAGCCACCTCATCTTCTGCTCATCCTCTCGCGCACTCTAAAGAGAGCTCAGGTGAGAAATTGCAAACGTCGAGCAATTGCTCAGAGATGAAAAGTGCCAGCACTGAAAGCTCTTGCTAGCCAGCACCCTTCCTTGGAAGCGCTTTCACAGGCGCAGCAACACTGGGGCTTTGCGCTTCTCTACCCACCAAAAGTCACGGTCCTTCTCTTTCCGTCTCGTAGACACGAGCTGAGAAATTGCAAACGTCGAGCAATTGCTCAGAGATGAAAAGTGCCAGCACTGAAAGCTGTTGCTAGCCAGCACCCTTCCTTGGAAGCGCTTTTGTAGGCCTAAGAACACTGGGGCTCTGGGCTTCTCTAGCCACCTCATCTTCTGCTCATCCTCTCGCGCACTCTAAAGAGAGCTCAGGTGAGAAATTGCAAACGTCGAGCAATTGCTCAGAGATGAAAAGTGCCAGCACTGAAAGCTGTTGCTAGCCAGCACCCTTCCTTGGAAGCGCTTTTGTAGGCCTAAGAACACTGGGGCTCTGGGCTTCTCTAGCCACCTCATCTTCTGCTCATCCTCGCGCGCACTCTAAAGAGAGCTCAGGTGAGAAATTGCAAACGTCGAGCAATTGCTCCGAGATGAAAAGTGCCAGCACTGAAAGCTGTTGCTAGCCAGCACCCTTCCTTGGAAGCGCTTTCACAGGCGCAGTAACACTGGGGCTTTGCGCTTCTCTAGCCACCAAACATCACGGTCCTTCTCTTTCCGTCTCGTAGACACGAGCTGAGAAATTGCAAACGTCGAGCAATTGCTCAGAGATGAAAAGTGCCAGCACTGAAAGCTGTTGCCAGCCAGCACCCTTCCTTGGAAGCGCTTTTGTAGCCCTTAGAACACTGGGGCTCTGGGCTTCTCTAGCCACCTCATCTTCTGCTCATCCTCTCGCGCACTCTAAAGAGAGCTCAGGTGAGAAATTGCAAACGTCGAGCAATTGCTCAGAGATGAAAAGTGCCAGCACTGAAACCTCTTGCTAGCCAGCCCCCTTCCTTGGAAGCGCTTTCACAGGCGCAGCAACACTGGGGCTTTGCGCTTCTATACGCACCAAACGTCACGGTCCTTCTCTTTCCATCTCCTAGACACGAGCTGAGAAATTGCAAACGTCGAGCAATTGCTCAGAGATGAAAAGTGCCAGCACTGAAAGCTCTTGCTAGCCAGCACCCTTCCTTGGAAGCGCTTTCACAGGCGCAGCAACACTGGGGCTTTGCGCTTCTCTACCCACCAAAAGTCACGGTCCTTCTCTTTCCGTCTCGTAGACACGAGCTGAGAAATTGCAAACGTCGAGCAATTGCTCAGAGATGAAAAGTGCCAGCACTGAAAGCTGTTGCTAGCCAGCACCCTTCCTTGGAAGCGCTTTTGTAGGCCTAAGAACACTGGGGCTCTGGGCTTCTCTAGCCACCTCATCTTCTGCTCATCCTCTCGCGCACTCTAAAGAGAGCTCAGGTGAGAAATTGCAAACGTCGAGCAATTGCTCCGAGATGAAAAGTGCCAGCACTGAAAGCTCTTGCTAGCCAGCACCCTTCCTTGGAAGCGCTTTTGTAGCCCTTAGAACACTGGGGCTCTGGGCTTCTCTAGCCACCTCATCTTCTGCTCATCCTCGCGCGCACTCTAAAGAGAGCTCAGGTGAGAAATTGCAAACGTCAAGCAATTGCTCAGAGATGAAAAGTGCCAGCACTGAAAGCTCTTGCTAGCCAGCACCCTTCCTTGGAAGCGCTTTCACAGGCGCAGTAACACTGGGGCTTTGCGCTTCTCTAGCCACCAAACATCACGGTCCTTCTCTTTCCGTCTCCTAGACACGAGCTGAGAAATTGCAAACGTCGAGCAATTGCTCAGAGATGAAAAGTGCCAGCACTGAAAGCTGTTGCTAGCCAGCACCCTTCCTTGGAAGCGCTTTTGTAGGCCTAAGAACACTGGGGCTCTGGGCTTCTCTAGCCACCTCATCTTCTGCTCATCCTCTCGCGCACTCTAAAGAGAGCTCAGGTGAGAAATTGCAAACGTCGAGCAATTGCTCAGAGATGAAAAGTGCCAGCACTGAAAGCTGTTGCTAGCCAGCACCCTTCCTTGGAAGCGCTTTTGTAGGCCTAAGAACACTGGGGCTCTGGGCTTCTCTAGCCACCTCATCTTCTGCTCATCCTCGCGCGCACTCTAAAGAGAGCTCAGGTGAGAAATTGCAAACGTCGAGCAATTGCTCAGAGATGAAAAGTGCCAGCACTGAAAGCTGTTGCTAGCCAGCACCCTTCCTTGGAAGCGCTTTCACAGGCGCAGTAACACTGGGGCTTTGCGCTTCTCTAGCCACCAAACATCACGGTCCTTCTCTTTCCGTCTCGTAGACACGAGCTGAGAAATTGCAAACGTCGAGCAATTGCTCAGAGATGAAAAGTGCCAGCACTGAAAGCTGTTGCCAGCCAGCACCCTTCCTTGGAAGCGCTTTTGTAGCCCTTAGAACACTGGGGCTCTGGGCTTCTCTAGCCACCTCATCTTCTGCTCATCCTCTCGCGCACTCTAAAGAGAGCTCAGGTGAGAAATTGCAAACGTCGAGCAATTGCTCAGAGATGAAAAGTGCCAGCACTGAAAGCTGTTGCTAGCCAGCCCCCTTCCTTGGAAGCGCTTTCACAGGCGCAGCAACACTGGGGCTTTGCGCTTCTATACGCACCAAACGTCACGGTCCTTCTCTTTCCATCTCCTAGACACGAGCTGAGAAATTGCAAACGTCGAGCAATTGCTCAGAGATGAAAAGTGCCAGCACTGAAAGCTCTTGCTAGCCAGCACCCTTCCTTGGAAGCGCTTTCACAGGCGCAGCAACACTGGGGCTTTGCGCTTCTCTAGCCACCAAACGTCACGGTCCTTCTCTTTCCGTCTCGTAGACACGAGCTGAGAAATTGCAAACGTCGAGCAATTGCTCAGAGATGAAAAGTGCCAGCACTGAAAGCTGTTGCTAGCCAGCACCCTTCCTTGGAAGCGCTTTTGTAGCCCTTAGAACACTGGGGCTCTGGGCTTCTCTAGCCACCTCATCTTCTGCTCATCCTCGCGCGCACTCTAAAGAGAGCTCAGGTGAGAAATTGCAAACGTCAAGCAATTGCTCAGAGATGAAAAGTGCCAGCACTGAAAGCTCTTGCTAGCCAGCACCCTTCCTTGGAAGCGCTTTCACAGGCGCAGCAACACTGGGGCTTTGCGCTTCTATACGCACCAAACGTCACGGTCCTTCTCTTTCCGTCTCGTAGACACGAGCTGAGAAATTGCAAACGTCGAGCAATTGCTCCGAGATGAAAAGTGCCAGCACTGAAAGCTCTTGCTAGCCAGCACCCTTCCTTGGAAGCGCTTTCACAGGCGCAGCAACACTGGGGCTTTGCGCTTCTCTACCCACCAAAAGTCACGGTCCTTCTCTTTCCGTCTCGTAGACACGAGCTGAGAAATTGCAAACGTCGAGCAATTGCTCAGAGATGAAAAGTGCCAGCACTGAAAGCTGTTGCTAGCCAGCACCCTTCCTTGGAAGCGCTTTTGTAGGCCTAAGAACACTGGGGCTCTGGGCTTCTCTAGCCACCTCATCTTCTGCTCATCCTCTCGCGCACTCTAAAGAGAGCTCAGGTGAGAAATTGCAAACGTCGAGCAATTGCTCAGAGATGAAAAGTGCCAGCACTGAAAGCTGTTGCTAGCCAGCACCCTTCCTTGGAAGCGCTTTTGTAGCCCTTAGAACACTGGGGCTCTGGGCTTCTCTAGCCACCTCATCTTCTGCTCATCCTCTCGCGCACTCTAAAGAGAGCTCAGGTGAGAAATTGCAAACGTCGAGCAATTGCTCAGAGATGAAAAGTGCCAGCACTGAAAGCTGTTGCTAGCCAGCACCCTTCCTTGGAAGCGCTTTCACAGGCGCAGTAACACTGGGCCTTTGCACTTCTCTACGCACCAAACGTCACGGTCCTTCTCTTTCCGTCTCGTAGACACGAGCTGAGAAATTGCAAACGTCGAGCAATTGCTCAGAGATGAAAAGTGCCAGCACTGAAAGCTGTTGCTAGCCAGCACCCTTCCTTGGAAGCGCTTTTGTAGGCCTAAGAACACTGGGGCTCTGGGCTTCTCTAGCCACCTCATCTTCTGCTCATCCTCTCGCGCACTCTAAAGAGAGCTCAGGTGAGAAATTGCAAACGTCGAGCAATTGCTCAGAGATGAAAAGTGCCAGCACTGAAAGCTGTTGCTAGCCAGCACCCTTCCTTGGAAGCGCTTTTGTAGCCCTTAGAACACTGGGGCTCTGGGCTTCTCTAGCCACCTCATCTTCTGCTCATCCTCGCGCGCACTCTAAAGAGAGCTCAGGTGAGAAATTGCAAACGTCAAGCAATTGCTCAGAGATGAAAAGTGCCAGCACTGAAAGCTCTTGCTAGCCAGCACCCTTCCTTGGAAGCGCTTTCACAGGCGCAGCAACACTGGGGCTTTGCGCTTCTCTAGCCACCAAACATCACGGTCATTCTCTTTCCGTCTCCTAGACACGAGCTGAGAAATTGCAAACGTCGAGCAATTGCTCAGAGATGAAAAGTGCCAGCACTGAAAGCTGTTGCCAGCCAGCACCCTTCCTTGGAAGCGCTTTTGTAGCCCTTAGAACACTGGGGCTCTGGGCTTCTCTAGCCACCTCATCTTCTGCTCATCCTCTCGCGCACTCTAAAGAGAGCTCAGGTGAGAAATTGCAAACGTCGAGCAATTGCTCAGAGATGAAAAGTGCCAGCACTGAAAGCTCTTGCTAGCCAGCACCCTTCCTTGGAAGCGCTTTCACAGGCGCAGCAACACTGGGGCTTTGCGCTTCTATACGCACCAAACGTCACGGTCATTCTCTTTCCGTCTCGTAGACACGAGCTGAGAAATTGCAAACGTCGAGCAATTGCTCCGAGATGAAAAGTGCCAGCACTGAAAGCTCTTGCTAGCCAGCACCCTTCCTTGGAAGCGCTTTCACAGGCGCAGCAACACTGGGGCTTTGCGCTTCTCTACCCACCAAAAGTCACGGTCCTTCTCTTTCCGTCTCGTAGACACGAGCTGAGAAATTGCAAACGTCGAGCAATTGCTCAGAGATGAAAAGTGCCAGCACTGAAAGCTCTTGCTAGCCAGCACCCTTCCTTGGAAGCGCTTTTGTAGGCCTAAGAACACTGGGGCTCTGGGCTTCTCTAGCCACCTCATCTTCTGCTCATCCTCTCGCGCACTCTAAAGAGAGCTCAGGTGAGAAATTGCAAACGTCGAGCAATTGCTCAGAGATGAAAAGTGCCAGCACTGAAAGCTGTTGCTAGCCAGCACCCTTCCTTGGAAGCGCTTTTGTAGCCCTTAGAACACTGGGGCTTTGCGCTTCTCTAGCCACCTCATCTTCTGCTCATCCTCTCGCGCACTCTAAAGAGAGCTCAGGTGAGAAATTGCAAACGTCGAGCAATTGCTCAGAGATGAAAAGTGCCAGCACTGAAAGCTGTTGCTAGCCAGCACCCTTCCTTGGAAGCGCTTTCACAGGCGCAGTAACACTGGGCCTTTGCACTTCTCTACGCACCAAACGTCACGGGCCTTCTCTTTCCGTCTCGTAGACACGAGCTAATTGCAAACGTCGAGCAATTGCTCAGAGATGAAAAGTGCCAGCACTGAAAGCTCTTGCTAGCCAGCACCCTTCCTTGGAAGCGCTTTCACAGGCGCAGCAACACTGGGGCTTTGCGCTTCTATACGCACCAAATGTCACGGTCCTTCTCTTTCCGTCTCGTAGACACGAGCTGAGAAATTGCAAACGTCGAGCAATTGCTCCGAGATGAAAAGTGCCAGCACTGAAAGCTGTTGCTAGCCAGCACCCTTCCTTGGAAGCGCTTTTGTAGGCCTAAGAACACTGGGGCTCTGGGCTTCTCTAGCCACCTCATCTTCTGCTCATCCTCTCGCGCACTCTAAAGAGAGCTCAGGTGAGAAATTGCAAACGTCGAGCAATTGCTCAGAGATGAAAAGTGCCAGCACTGAAAGCTGTTGCTAGCCAGCACCCTTCCTTGGAAGCGCTTTCACAGGCGCAGCAACACTGGGGCTTTGCGCTTCTCTACCCACCAAAAGTCACGGTCCTTCTCTTTCCGTCTCGTAGACACGAGCTGAGAAATTGCAAACGTCGAGCAATTGCTCAGAGATGAAAAGTGCCAGCACTGAAAGCTGTTGCTAGCCAGCACCCTTCCTTGGAAGCGCTTTTGTAGGCCTAAGAACACTGGGGCTCTGGGCTTCTCTAGCCACCTCATCTTCTGCTCATCCTCTCGCGCACTCTAAAGAGAGCTCAGGTGAGAAATTGCAAACGTCGAGCAATTGCTCCGAGATGAAAAGTGCCAGCACTGAAAGCTCTTGCTAGCCAGCACCCTTCCTTGGAAGCGCTTTTGTAGCCCTTAGAACACTGGGGCTCTGGGCTTCTCTAGCCACCTCATCTTCTGCTCATCCTCTCGCGCACTCTAAAGAGAGCTCAGGTGAGAAATTGCAAACGTCGAGCAATTGCTCAGAGATGAAAAGTGCCAGCACTGAAAGCTCTTGCTAGACAGCACCCTTCCTTGGAAGCGCTTTCACAGGCGCAGTAACACTGGGGCTTTGCACTTCTCTACGCACCAAACGTCACGGTCCTTCTCTTTCCGTCTCCTAGACACGAGCTGAGAAATTGCAAACGTCGAGCAATTGCTCAGAGATGAAAAGTGCCAGCACTGAAAGCTCTTGCTAGCCAGCACCCTTCCTTGGAAGCGCTTTTGTAGGCCTAAGAACACTGGGGCTCTGGGCTTCTCTAGCCACCTCATCTTCTGCTCATCCTCGCGCGCACTCTAAAGAGAGCTCAGGTGAGAAATTGCAAACGTCGAGCAATTGCTCAGAGATGAAAAGTGCCATCACTGAAAGCTGTTGCTAGCCAGCACCCTTCCTTGGAAGCGCTTTCACAGGCGCAGCAACACTGGGGCTTTGCGCTTCTCTACCCACCAAAAGTCACGGTCCTTCTCTTTCCGTCTCGTAGACACGAGCTGAGAAATTGCAAACGTCCAGCAATTGCTCAGAGATGAAAAGTGCCAGCACTGAAAACTGTTGCCAGCCAGCACCCTTCCTTGGAAGCGCTTTTGTAGCCCTTAGAACACTGGGGCTCTGGGCTTCTCTAGCCACCTCATCTTCTGCTCATCCTCTCGCGCACTCTAAAGAGAGCTCAGGTGAGAAATTGCAAACGTCGAGCAATTGCTCAGAGATGAAAAGTGCCAGCACTGAAAGCTCTTGCTAGCCAGCACCCTTCCTTGGAAGCGCTTTCACAGGCGCAGCAACACTGGGGCTTTGCGCTTCTATACGCACCAAACGTCACGGTCCTTCTCTTTCCGTCTCGTAGACACGAGCTGAGAAATTGCAAACGTCGAGCAATTGCTCAGAGATGAAAAGTGCCAGCACTGAAAGCTGTTGCTAGCCAGCACCCTTCCTTGGAAGCGCTTTCACAGGCGCAGCAACACTGGGGCTTTGCGCTTCTCTACCCACCAAAAGTCACGGTCCTTCTCTTTCCGTCTCGTAGACACGAGCTGAGAAATTGCAAACGTCGAGCAATTGCTCAGAGATGAAAAGTGCCAGCACTGAAAGCTGTTGCTAGCCAGCACCCTTCCTTGGAAGCGCTTTTGTAGGCCTAAGAACACTGGGGCTCTGGGCTTCTCTAGCCACCTCATCTTCTGCTCATCCTCTCGCGCAGTCTAAAGAGAGCTCAGGTGAGAAATTGCAAACGTCGAGCAATTGCTCAGAGATGAAAAGTGCCAGCACTGAAAGCTGTTGCTAGCCAGCCCCCTTCCTTGGAAGCGCTTTTGTAGCCCTTAGAACACTGGGGCTCTGGGCTTCTCTAGCCACCTCATCTTCTGCTCATCCTCTCGCGCACTCTAAAGAGAGCTCAGGTGAGAAATTGCAAACGTCGAGCAATTGCTCAGAGATGAAAAGTGCCAGCACTGAAAGCTGTTGCTAGCCAGCACCCTTCCTTGGAAGCGCTTTCACAGGCGCAGTAACACTGGGGCTTTGCACTTCTCTACGCACCAAACGTCACGGGCCTTCTCTTTCCGTCTCGTAGACACGAGCTAATTGCAAACGTCGAGCAATTGCTCAGAGATGAAAAGTGCCATCACTGAAAGCTGTTGCTAGCCAGCACCCTTCCTTGGAAGCGCTTTCACAGGCGCAGCAACACTGGGGCTTTGCGCTTCTCTACCCACCAAACGTCACGGTCCTTCTCTTTCCGTCTCGTAGACACGAGCTGAGAAATTGCAAACGTCGAGCAATTGCTCCGAGATGAAAAGTGCCAGCACTGAAAACTGTTGCTAGCCAGCACCCTTCCTTGGAAGCGCTTTTGTAGGCCTAAGAACACTGGGGCTCTGGGCTTCTCTAGCCACCTCATCTTCTGCTCATCCTCTCGCGCACTCTAAAGAGAGCTCAGGTGAGAAATTGCAAACGTCGAGCAATTGCTCAGAGATGAAAAGTGCCAGCACTGAAAGCTCTTGCTAGCCAGCACCCTTCCTTGGAAGCGCTTTCACAGGCGCAGCAACACTGGGGCTTTGCGCTTCTGTACGCACCAAACGTCACGGTCCTTCTCTTTCCGTCTCGTAGACACGAGCTGAGAAATTGCAAACGTCGAGCAATTGCTCAGAGATGAAAAGTGCCAGCACTGAAAGCTGTTGCTAGCCAGCACCCTTCCTTGGAAGCGCTTTTGTAGGCCTAAGAACACTGGGGCTCTGGGCTTCTCTAGACACCTCATCTTCTGCTCATCCTCTCGCGCACTCTAAAGAGAGCTCAGGTGAGAAATTGCAAACGTCGAGCAATTGCTCAGAGATGAAAAGTGCCAGCACTGAAAGCTGTTGCTAGCCAGCACCCTTCCTTGGAAGCGCTTTCACAGGCGCAGCAACACTGGGGCTTTGCGCTTCTATACGCACCAAACGTCACGGTCCTTCTCTTTCCGTCTCGTAGACACGAGCTGAGAAATTGCAAACGTCGAGCAATTGCTCAGAGATGAAAAGTGCCAGCACTGAAAGCTCTTGCTAGCCAGCACCCTTCCTTGGAAGCGCTTTCACAGGCGCAGCAACACTGGGGCTTTGCGCTACTCTAGCCACCAAACGTCACAGTCCTTCTCTTTCCGTCTCGTAGACACGAGCTGAGAAATTGCAAACGTCAAGCAATTGCTCAGAGATGAAAAGTGCCAGCACTGAAAGCTGTTGCTAGCCAGCACCCTTCCTTGGAAGCACTTTTGTAGGCCTAAGAACACTGGGGCTCTGGGCTTCTTTAGCCACCTAATCTTCTGCTCATCCTCTCGCGCACTTTGAAGAGAGCTCAGGTGAGAAATTGCAAACGTCGAGCAATTGCTCAGAGATGAAAAGTGCCAGCACTGAAAACTGTTGCCAGCCAGCACCCTTCCTTGGAAGCGCTTTTGTAGCCCTTAGAACACTGGGGCTCTGGGCTTCTCTAGCCACCTCATCTTCTGCTCATCCTCTCGCGCACTCTAAAGAGAGCTCAGGTGAGAAATTGCAAACGTCGAGCAATTGCTCAGAGATGAAAAGTGCCAGCACTGAAAGCTCTTGCTAGCCAGCACCCTTCCTTGGAAGCGCTTTCACAGGCGCAGCAACACTGGGGCTTTGCGCTTCTCTAGCCACCAAACGTCACGGTCCTTCTCTTTCCGTCTCGTAGACACGAGCTGAGAAATTGCAAACGTCGAGCAATTGCTCCGAGATGAAAAGTGCCAGCACTGAAAGCTGTTGCTAGCCAGCCCCCTTCCTTGGAAGCGCTTTTGTAGGCCTAAGAACACTGGGGCTCTGGGCTTCTCTAGCCACCTCATCTTCTGCTCATCCTCTCGCGCAGTTTAAAGAGAGCTCAGGTGAGAAATTGCAAACGTCGAGCAATTGCTCAGAGATGAAAAGTGCCAGCACTGAAAGCTCTTGCTAGCCAGCACCCTTCCTTGGAAGCGCTTTCACAGGCGCAGCAACACTGGGGCTTTGCGCTTCTCTAGCCGCCAAACGTCACGGTCCTTCTCTTTCCGTCTCGTAGACACGAGCTGAGAAATTGCAAACGTCGAGCAATTGCTCAGAGATGAAAAGTGCCAGCACTGAGAGCTGTTGCTAGCCAGCACCCTTCCTTGGAAGCGCTTTTGTAGGCCTAAGAACACTGGGGCTCTGGGCTTCTCTAGCCACCTCATCTTCTGCTCATCCTCTCGCGCACTCTAAAGAGAGCTCAGGTGAGAAATTGCAAACGTCCAGCAATTGCTCAGAGATGAAAAGTGCCAGCACTGAAAGCTGTTGCTAGCCAGCACCCTTCCTTGGAAGCGCTTTCACAGGCGCAGTAACACTGGGGCTTTGCACTTCTCTACGCACCAAACGTCACGGTCCTTCTCTTTCCGTCTCGTAGAAACGAGCTGAGAAATTGCAAACGTCCAGCAATTGCTCAGAGATGAAAAGTGCCAGCACTGAAAGCTGTTGCTAGCCAGCACCCTTCCTTGGAAGCGCTTTCACAGGCGCAGCAACACTGGGGCTTTGCGCTTCTATACGCACCAAACGTCACTGTCATTCTCTTTCCGTCTCGTAGACATGAGCTGAGAAATTGCAAACGTCGAGCAATTGCTCAGAGATGAAAAGTGCCAGCACTGAAAGCTGTTGCTAGCCAGCACCCTTCCTTGGAAGCGCTTTTGTAGCCCTTAAAACACTGGGGCTCTGGGCTTCTCTAGCCACCTCATCTTCTGCTCATCCTCTCGCGCACTCTAAAGAGAGCTCAGGTGAGAAACTGCAAACGTCGAGCAATTGCTCAGAGATGAAAAGTGCCAGCACTGAAAGCTCTTGCTAGCCAGCACCCTTCCTTGGAAGCGCTTTCACAGGCACAGCAACACTGGGGCTTTGCGCTTCTCTAGCCACCAAACGTCACGGTCCTTCTCTTTCCGTCTCGTAGACACGAGCTGAGAAATTGCAAACATCGAGCAATTGCTCAGAGATGAAAAGTGCCAGCACTGAAAGCTGTTGCTAGCTAGCACCCTTCCTTGGAAGCGCTTTTGTAGGCCTAAGAACACTGGGGCTCTGGGCTTTTCTAGCCACCTCATCTTCTGCTCATCCTCTCGCGCACTCTAAAGAGAGCTCAGGTGAGAAATTGCAAACGTCGAGCAATTGCTCAGAGATGAAAAGTGCCAGCACTGAAAGCTGTTGCTAGCCAGCACCCTTCCTTGGAAGCGCTTTCACAGGCGCAGTAACACTGCGGCTTTGCGCTTCTATACGCACCAAACGTCACGGTCCTTCTCTTTCCGTCTCCTAGACACGAGCTGAGAAATTGCAAACGTCGAGCAATTGCTCAGAGATGAAAAGTGCCAGCACTAAAAGCTCTTGCTAGCCAGCACCCTTCCTTGGAAGCGCTTTTGTAGGCCTAAGAACACTGGGGCTCTGGGCTTCTCTAGCCACCTCATCTTCTGCTCATCCTCTCGCGCACTCTAAAGAGAGCTCAGGTGAGAAATTGCAAACGTCGAGCAATTGCTCAGAGATGAAAAGTGCCAGCACTGAAAGCTGTTGCTAGCCAGCACCCTTCCTTGGAAGCGCTTTCACAGGCGCAGCAACACTGGGGCTTTGCGCTTCTCTAGCCACCAAACGTCACGGTCCTTCTCTTTCCGTCTCGTAGACACGAGCTGAGAAATTGCAAACGTCGAGCAATTGCTCAGAGATGAAAAGTGCCAGCACTGAAAGCTGTTGCTAGCCAGCACCCTTCCTTGGAAGCGCTTTTGTAGCCCTTAGAACACTGGGGCTCTGGGCTTCTCTAGCCACCTCATCTTCTGCTCATCCTTGCGCGCACTCTAAAGAGAGCTCAGGTGAGAAATTGCAAACGTCAAGCAATTGCTCAGAGATGAAAAGTGCCAGCACTGAAAGCTCTTGCTAGCCAGCACCCTTCCTTGGAAGCGCTTTCACAGGCGCAGCAACACTGGGGCTTTGCGCTTCTATACGCACCAAACGTCACGGTCCTTCTCTTTCCGTCTCGTAGACACGAGCTGAGAAATTGCAAACGTCGAGCAATTGCTCCGAGATGAAAAGTGCCAGCACTGAAAGCTCTTGCTAGCCAGCACCCTTCCTTGGAAGCGCTTTCACAGGCGCAGCAACACTGGGGCTTTGCGCTTCTCTACCCACCAAAAGTCACGGTCCTTCTCTTTCCGTCTCGTAGACACGAGCTGAGAAATTGCAAACGTCGAGCAATTGCTCAGAGATGAAAAGTGCCAGCACTGAAAGCTGTTGCTAGCCAGCACCCTTCCTTGGAAGCGCTTTTGTAGGCCTAAGAACACTGGGGCTCTGGGCTTCTCTAGCCACCTCATCTTCTGCTCATCCTCTCGCGCAGTCTAAAGAGAGCTCAGGTGAGAAATTGCAAACGTCGAGCAATTGCTCAGAGATGAAAAGTGCCAGCACTGAAAGCTGTTGCTAGCCAGCCCCCTTCCTTGGAAGCGCTTTTGTAGCCCTTAGAACACTGGGGCTCTGGGCTTCTCTAGCCACCTCATCTTCTGCTCATCCTCTCGCGCACTCTAAAGAGAGCTCAGGTGAGAAATTGCAAACGTCGAGCAATTGCTCAGAGATGAAAAGTGCCAGCACTGAAAGCTGTTGCTAGCCAGCACCCTTCCTTGGAAGCGCTTTCACAGGCGCAGTAACACTGGGGCTTTGCACTTCTCTACGCACCAAACGTCACGGGCCTTCTCTTTCCGTCTCGTAGACACGAGCTAATTGCAAACGTCGAGCAATTGCTCAGAGATGAAAAGTGCCATCACTGAAAGCTGTTGCTAGCCAGCACCCTTCCTTGGAAGCGCTTTCACAGGCGCAGCAACACTGGGGCTTTGCGCTTCTCTACCCACCAAACGTCACGGTCCTTCTCTTTCCGTCTCGTAGACACGAGCTGAGAAATTGCAAACGTCGAGCAATTGCTCCGAGATGAAAAGTGCCAGCACTGAAAACTGTTGCTAGCCAGCACCCTTCCTTGGAAGCGCTTTTGTAGGCCTAAGAACACTGGGGCTCTGGGCTTCTCTAGCCACCTCATCTTCTGCTCATCCTCTCGCGCACTCTAAAGAGAGCTCAGGTGAGAAATTGCAAACGTCGAGCAATTGCTCAGAGATGAAAAGTGCCAGCACTGAAAGCTCTTGCTAGCCAGCACCCTTCCTTGGAAGCGCTTTCACAGGCGCAGCAACACTGGGGCTTTGCGCTTCTGTACGCACCAAACGTCACGGTCCTTCTCTTTCCGTCTCGTAGACACGAGCTGAGAAATTGCAAACGTCGAGCAATTGCTCAGAGATGAAAAGTGCCAGCACTGAAAGCTGTTGCTAGCCAGCACCCTTCCTTGGAAGCGCTTTTGTAGGCCTAAGAACACTGGGGCTCTGGGCTTCTCTAGCCACCTCATCTTCTGCTCATCCTCTCGCGCACTCTAAAGAGAGCTCAGGTGAGAAATTGCAAACGTCGAGCAATTGCTCAGAGATGAAAAGTGCCAGCACTGAAAGCTGTTGCTAGCCAGCACCCTTCCTTGGAAGCGCTTTCACAGGCGCAGCAACACTGGGGCTTTGCGCTTCTATACGCACCAAACGTCACGGTCCTTCTCTTTCCGTCTCGTAGACACGAGCTGAGAAATTGCAAACGTCGAGCAATTGCTCAGAGATGAAAAGTGCCAGCACTGAAAGCTCTTGCTAGCCAGCACCCTTCCTTGGAAGCGCTTTCACAGGCGCAGCAACACTGGGGCTTTGCGCTACTCTAGCCACCAAACGTCACAGTCCTTCTCTTTCCGTCTCGTAGACACGAGCTGAGAAATTGCAAACGTCAAGCAATTGCTCAGAGATGAAAAGTGCCAGCACTGAAAGCTGTTGCTAGCCAGCACCCTTCCTTGGAAGCACTTTTGTAGGCCTAAGAACACTGGGGCTCTGGGCTTCTTTAGCCACCTAATCTTCTGCTCATCCTCTCGCGCACTTTGAAGAGAGCTCAGGTGAGAAATTGCAAACGTCGAGCAATTGCTCAGAGATGAAAAGTGCCAGCACTGAAAGCTCTTGCTAGCCAGCACGCTTCCTTGGAAGCGCTTTCACAGGCGCAGCAACACTGGGGCTTTGCGCTTCTATACGCACCAAATGTCACGGTCCTTCTCTTTCCGTCTCCTAGACACGAGCTGAGAAATTGCAAACGTCGAGCAATTGCTCAGAGATGAAAAGTGCCAGCAGTGAAAGCTGTTGCTAGCTAGCACCCTTCCTTGGAAGCGCTTTTGTAGCCCTTAGAACACTGGGGCTCTGGGCTTCTCTAGCCACCTCATCTTCTGCTCATCCTCTCGCGCACTCTAAAGAGAGCTCAGGTGAGAAATTGCAAACGTCGAGCAATTGCTCAGAGATGAAAAGTGCCAGCACTGAAAGCTGTTGCTAGCCAGCACTCTTCCTTGGAAGCGCTTTCACAGGCGCAGCAACACTGGGGCTTTGCGCTTCTATACGCACCAAACGTCACAGTCATTCTCTTTCCGTGTTGTAGACACGAGCTGAGAAATTGCAAACGTCCAGCAATTGCTCCGAGATGAAAAGTGCCAGCACTGAAAGCTGTTGCTAGCCAGCCCCCTTCCTTGGAAGCGCTTTTGTAGGCCTAAGAACACTGGGGCTCTGGGCTTCTCTAGCCACCTCATCTTCTGCTCATCCTCTCGCGCACTCTAAAGAGAGCTCAGGTGAGAAATTGCAAACGTCGAGCAATTGCTCAGAGATGAAAAGTGCCAGCACTGAAAGCTGTTGCTAGCCAGCACCCTTCCTTGGAAGCGCTTTCACAGGCGCAGCAACACTGGGGCTTTGCGCTTCTCTAGCCACCAAACGTCACGGTCCTTCTCTTTCCGTCTCCTAGACACGAGCTGAGAAATTGCAAACGTCGAGCAATTGCTCAGAGATGAAAAGTGCCAGCACTGGAAGCTCTTGCTAGCCAGCACCCTTCCTTGGAAGCGCTTTTGTAGGCCTAAGAACACTGGGGCTCTGGGCTTCTCTAGCCACCTCATCTTCTGCTCATCCTCTCGCGCACTCTAAAGAGAGCTCAGGTGAGAAATTGCAAACGTCGAGCAATTGCTCAGAGATGAAAAGTGCCAGCACTGAAAGCTCTTGCTAGCCAGCACCCTTCCTTGGAAGCGCTTTCACAGGCGCAGCAACACTGGGGCTTTGCGCTTCTCTACCCACCAAAAGTCACGGTCATTCTCTTTCCGTCTCGTAGACACGAGCTGAGAAATTGCAAACGTCCAGCAATTGCTCAGAGATGAAAAGTGCCAGCACTGAAAGCTGTTGCTAGCCAGCACCCTTCCTTGGAAGCGCTTTTGTAGGCCTAAGCACACTGGGGCTCTGGGCTTCTCTAGCCACCTAATCTTCTGCTCATCCTCTCGCGCACTCTAAAGAGAGCTCAGGTGAGAAATTGCAAACGTCGAGCAATTGCTCAGAGATGAAAAGTGCCAGCACTGAAAGCTCTTGCTAGCCAGCACCCTTCCTTGGAAGCGCTTTCACAGGCGCAGCAACACTGGGGCTTTGCGCTTCTCTAGCCACCAAACGTCACGGTCCTTCTCTTTCCGTCTCGTAGACACGAGCTGAGAAATTGCAAACGTCGAGCAATTGCTCAGAGATGAAAAGTGCCAGTACTGAAAGCTCTTGCTAGCCAGCACCCTTCCTTGGAAGCGCTTTCACAGGCGCAGCAACACTCGGGCTTTGCGCTTCTCTAGCCACCAAACGTCACGGTCCTTCTCTTTCCGTCGGTAGACACGAGCTGAGAAATTGCAAACGTCGAGCAATTGCTCAGAGATGAAAAGTGCCAGCACTGAAAGCTCTTGCTAGCCAGCACCCTTCCTTGGAAGCGCTTTCACAGGCGCAGCAACACTGGGGCTTTGCGCTTCTATACGCACCAAACGTCACGGTCCTTCTCTTTCCGTCTCGTAGACACGAGCTGAGAAATTGCAAACGTCGAGCAATTGCTCAGAGATGAAAAGTGCCAGCACTGGAAGCTGTTGCTAGCCAGCACCCTTCCTTGGAAGCGCTTTCACAGGCGCAGCAACACTGGGGCTTTGCGCTTCTCTACCCACCAAAAGCCACGGTCCTTCTCTTTCCGTCTCGTAGACACGAGCTGAGAAATTGCAAAGGTCGAGCAATTGCTCAGAGATGAAAAGTGCCAGCACTGAAAGCTGTTGCTAGCTAGCACCCTTCCTTGGAAGCGCTTTTGTAGGCCTAAGAACACTGGGGCTCTGGGCTTTTCTAGCCACCTCATCTTCTGCTCATCCTCTCGCGCACTCTAAAGAGAGCTCAGGTGAGAAATTGCAAACGTCGAGCAATTGCTCAGAGATGAAAAGTGCCAGCACTGAAAGCTCTTGCTAGCCAGCACGCTTCCTTGGAAGCGCTTTCACAGGCGCAGCAACACTGGGGCTTTGCGCTTCTATACGCACCAAACGTCACGGTCCTTCTCTTTCCGTCTCCTAGACACGAGCTGAGAAATTGCAAACATCGAGCAATTGCTCAGAGATGAAAAGTGCCAGCACTGAAAGCTGTTGCTAGCCAGCACCCTTCCTTGGAAGCGCTTTCACAGGCGCAGCAACACTGGGGCTTTGCACTTCTCTAGCCACCAAACGTCACGGTCCTTCTCTTTCCGCCTCCTAGACACGAGCTGAGAAATTGCAAACGTCGAGCAATTGCTCAGAGATGAAAAGTGCCAGCACTGAAAGCTGTTGCTAGCCAGCACCCTTCCTTGGAAGCGCTTTTGTAGGCCTAAGAACACTGGGGCTCTGGGCTTCCCTAGCCACCTCATCTTCTGCTCATCCTCTCGCGCACTCTAAAGAGAGCTCAGGTGAGAAATTGCAAACGTCGAGCAATTGCTCAGAGATGAAAAGTGCCAGCACTGAAAGCTGTTGCTAGCCAGCCCCCTTCCTTGGAAGCGCTTTCACAGGCGCAGCAACACTGGGGCTTTGCGCTTCTCTACCCACCAAACGTCACGGTCCTTCTCTTTCCGTCTCGTAGACACGAGCTGAGAAATTGCAAACGTCGAGCAATTGCTCCGAGATGAAAAGTGCCAGCACTGAAAGCTGTTGCTAGCCAGCCCCCTTCCTTGGAAGCGCTTTTGTAGGCCTAAGAACACTGGGGCTCTGGGCTTCTCTAGCCACCTCATCTTCTGCTCATCCTCTCGCGCAGTTTAAAGAGAGCTCAGGTGAGAAATTGCAAACGTCGAGCAATTGCTCAGAGATGAAAAGTGCCAGCACTGAAAGCTCTTGCTAGCCAGCACCCTTCCTTGGAAGCGCTTTCACAGGCGCAGCAACACTGGGGCTTTGCGCTTCTCTAGCCGCCAAACGTCACGGTCCTTCTCTTTCCGTCTCGTAGACACGAGCTGAGAAATTGCAAACGTCGAGCAATTGCTCAGAGATGAAAAGTGCCAGCACTGAGAGCTGTTGCTAGCCAGCACCCTTCCTTGGAAGCGCTTTTGTAGGCCTAAGAACACTGGGGCTCTGGGCTTCTCTAGCCACCTCATCTTCTGCTCATCCTCTCGCGCACTCTAAAGAGAGCTCAGGTGAGAAATTGCAAACGTCCAGCAATTGCTCAGAGATGAAAAGTGCCAGCACTGAAAGCTGTTGCTAGCCAGCACCCTTCCTTGGAAGCGCTTTCACAGGCGCAGTAACACTGGGGCTTTGCACTTCTCTACGCACCAAACGTCACGGTCCTTCTCTTTCCGTCTCGTAGAAACGAGCTGAGAAATTGCAAACGTCCAGCAATTGCTCAGAGATGAAAAGTGCCAGCACTGAAAGCTGTTGCTAGCCAGCACCCTTCCTTGGAAGCGCTTTCACAGGCGCAGCAACACTGGGGCTTTGCGCTTCTATACGCACCAAACGTCACTGTCATTCTCTTTCCGTCTCGTAGACATGAGCTGAGAAATTGCAAACGTCGAGCAATTGCTCAGAGATGAAAAGTGCCAGCACTGAAAGCTGTTGCTAGCCAGCACCCTTCCTTGGAAGCGCTTTTGTAGCCCTTAAAACACTGGGGCTCTGGGCTTCTCTAGCCACCTCATCTTCTGCTCATCCTCTCGCGCACTCTAAAGAGAGCTCAGGTGAGAAACTGCAAACGTCGAGCAATTGCTCAGAGATGAAAAGTGCCAGCACTGAAAGCTCTTGCTAGCCAGCACCCTTCCTTGGAAGCGCTTTCACAGGCACAGCAACACTGGGGCTTTGCGCTTCTCTAGCCACCAAACGTCACGGTCCTTCTCTTTCCGTCTCGTAGACACGAGCTGAGAAATTGCAAACATCGAGCAATTGCTCAGAGATGAAAAGTGCCAGCACTGAAAGCTGTTGCTAGCTAGCACCCTTCCTTGGAAGCGCTTTTGTAGGCCTAAGAACACTGGGGCTCTGGGCTTTTCTAGCCACCTCATCTTCTGCTCATCCTCTCGCGCACTCTAAAGAGAGCTCAGGTGAGAAATTGCAAACGTCGAGCAATTGCTCAGAGATGAAAAGTGCCAGCACTGAAAGCTGTTGCTAGCCAGCACCCTTCCTTGGAAGCGCTTTCACAGGCGCAGTAACACTGCGGCTTTGCGCTTCTATACGCACCAAACGTCACGGTCCTTCTCTTTCCGTCTCCTAGACACGAGCTGAGAAATTGCAAACGTCGAGCAATTGCTCAGAGATGAAAAGTGCCAGCACTAAAAGCTCTTGCTAGCCAGCACCCTTCCTTGGAAGCGCTTTTGTAGGCCTAAGAACACTGGGGCTCTGGGCTTCTCTAGCCACCTCATCTTCTGCTCATCCTCTCGCGCACTCTAAAGAGAGCTCAGGTGAGAAATTGCAAACGTCGAGCAATTGCTCAGAGATGAAAAGTGCCAGCACTGAAAGCTCTTGCTAGCCAGCACCCTTCCTTGGAAGCGCTTTCACAGGCGCAGCAACACTGGGGCTTTGCGCTTCTGTACGCACCAAACGTCACGGTCCTTCTCTTTCCGTCTCGTAGACACGAGCTGAGAAATTGCAAACGTCGAGCAATTGCTCAGAGATGAAAAGTGCCAGCACTGAAAGCTGTTGCTAGCCAGCACCCTTCCTTGGAAGCGCTTTTGTAGCCCTTAGAACACTGGGGCTCTGGGCTTCTCTAGCCACCTCATCTTCTGCTCATCCTCTCGCGCACTCTAAAGAGAGCTCAGGTGAGAAATTGCAAACGTCGAGCAATTGCTCAGAGAAGAAAAGTGCCAGCACTGAAAGCTGTTGCTAGCCAGCACCCTTCCTTGGAAGCGCTTTCACAGGCGCAGTAACACTGGGGCTTTGCACTTCTGTACGCACCAAACGTCACGGTCCTTCTCTTTCCGTCTCGTAGACACGAGCTGAGAAATTGCAAACGTCGAGCAATTGCTCAGAGATGAAAAGTGCCAGCACTGAAAGCTCTTGCTAGCCAGCACCCTTCCTTGGAAGTGCTTTCACAGGCGCACCAACACTGGGGCTTTGCGCTTCTATACGCACCAAATGTCACGGTCCTTCTCTTTCCGTCTCGTAGACACGAGCTGAGAAATTGCAAACGTCCAGCAATTGCTCCGAGATGAAAAGTGCCAGCACTGAAAGCTGTTGCTAGCCAGCACCCTTCCTTGGAAGCGCTTTAGTAGGCCTAAGAACACTGGGGCTCTGGGCTTCTCTAGCCACCTCATCTTCTGCTCATCCTCTCGCACACTCTAAAGAGAGCTCAGGTGAGAAATTGCAAACGTCGAGCAATTGCTCAGAGATGAAAAGTGCCAGCACTGGAAGCTCTTGCTAGCCAGCACCCTTCCTTGGAAGCGCTTTCACAGGCGCAGCAACACTGGGGCTTTGCGCGTCTCTAGCCACCAAACGTCACGGTCATTCTCTTTCCGTCTCCTAGACACGAGCTGAGAAATTGCAAACGTCGAGCAATTGCTCAGAGATGAAAAGTGCCAGCACTGAAAGCTCTTGCTAGCCAGCACCCTTCCTTGGAAGCGCTTTCACAGGCGCAGCAACACTGGGGCTTTGCGCTTCTGTACGCACCAAACGTCACGGTCATTCTCTTTCCGTCTCATAGACACGAGCTGAGAAATTGCAAACGTTCAGCAATTGCTCAGAGATGAAAAGTGCCAGCACTGAAAGCTGTTGCTAGCCAGCACCCTTCCTTGGAAGCGCTTTCACAGGCGCAGCAACACTGGGGCTTTGCGCTTCTATACGCACCAAACGTCACTGTCATTCTCTTTCCGTCTCGTAGACATGAGCTGAGAAATTGCAAACGTCGAGCAATTGCTCAGAGATGAAAAGTGCCAGCACTGAAAGCTGTTGCTAGCCAGCACCCTTCCTTGGAAGCGCTTTTGTAGCCCTTAAAACACTGGGGCTCTGGGCTTTTCTAGCCACCTAATCTTCTGCTCATCCTCTCGCGCAGTCTAAAGAGAGCTCAGGTGAGAAATTGCAAACGTCGAGCAATTGCTCAGAGATGAAAAGTGCCAGCACTGAAAGCTCTTGCTAGCCAGCACCCTTCCTTGGAAGCGCTTTCACAGGCGCAGTAACACTGGGGCTTTGCGCTTCTCTACGCACCAAACGTCACGGGCCTTCTCTTTCCGTCTCGTAGACACGAGCTGAGAAATTGCAAACGTCGAGCAATTGCTCCGAGATGAAAAGTGCCAGCACTGAAAGCTCTTGCTAGCCAGCACCCTTCCTTGGAAGCGCTTTCACAGGCGCAGCAACACTGGGGCTTTGCGCTTCTATACGCACCAAACGTCACGGTCATTCTGTTTCCGTCTCGTAGACACGAGCTGAGAAATTGCAAACGTCGAGCAATTGCTCAGAGATGAAAAGTGCCAGCACTGAAAGCTCTTGCTAGCCAGCACCCTTCCTTGGAAGTGCTTTTGTAGGCCTAAGAACACTGGGGCTCTGGGCTTCTCTAGCCACCTCATCTTCTGCTCATCCTCTCGCGCACTCTAAAGAGAGCTCAGGTGAGAAATTGCAAACGTCGAGCAATTGCTCAGAGAAGAAAAGTGCCAGCACTGAAAGCTGTTGCTAGCCAGCACCCTTCCTTGGAAGCGCTTTCACAGGCGCAGTAACACTGGGGCTTTGCACTTCTCTACGCACCAAATGTCACGGTCCTTCTCTTTCCGTCTCGTAGACACGAGCTGAGAAATTGCAAACGTCCAGCAATTGCTCCGAGATGAAAAGTGCCAGCACTGAAAGCTGTTGCTAGCCAGCACCCTTCCTTGGAAGCGCTTTTGTAGGCCTAAGAACACTGGGGCTCTGGGCTTTTCTAGCCACCTCATCTTCTGCTCATCCTCTCGCGCACTCTAAAGAGAGCTCAGGTGAGAAATTGCAAACGTCGAGCAATTGCTCCGAGATGAAAAGTGCCAGCACTGAAAGCTCTTGCTAGCCAGCACCCTTCCTTGGAAGCGCTTTCACAGGCGCAGCAACACTGGGGCTTTGCGCTTCTCTAGCCACCAAACGTCACGGTCCTTCTCTTTCCGTCGGTAGACACGAGCTGAGAAATTGCAAACGTCGAGCAATTGCTCAGAGATGAAAAGTGCCAGCACTGAAAGCTCTTGCTAGCCAGCACCCTTCCTTGGAAGCGCTTTCACAGGCGCAGCAACACTGGGGCTTTGCGCTTCTCTAGCCACCAAACGTCACGGTCCTTCTCTTTCCGTCGGTAGACACGAGCTGAGAAATTGCAAACGTCGAGCAATTGCTCAGAGATGAAAAGTGCCAGCACTGAAAGCTGTTGCTAGCCAGCACCCTTCCTTGGAAGCGCTTTCACAGGCGCAGCAACACTGGGGCTTTGCGCTTCTCTAGCCACCAAACGTCACGGTCCTTCTCTTTCCGTCTCGTAGACACGAGCTGAGAAATTGCAAACGTCGAGCAATTGCTCCGAGATGAAAAGTGCCAGCACTGAAAGCTCTTGCTAGCCAGCACCCTTCCTTGGAAGCGCTTTTGTAGGCCTAAGAACAGTGGGGCTGTGGGCTTCTCTAGCCACCTCATCTTCTGCTCATCCTCTCGCGCACTCTAAAGAGAGCTCAGGTGAGAAATTGCAAACGTCGAGCAATTGCTCAGAGATGAAAAGTGCCAGCACTGAAAGCTGTTGCTAGCCAGCACCCTTCCTTGGAAGCGCTTTTGTAGCCCTTAAAACACTGGGGCTCTGGGCTTCTCTAGCCACCTCATCTTCTGCTCATCCTCTCGTGCACTCTAAAGAGAGCTCAGGTGAGAAATTGCAAACGTCGAGCAATTGCTCAGAGATGAAAAGTGCCAGCACTGAAAGCTCTTGCTAGCCAGCACCCTTCCTTGGAAGCACTTTCACAGGCGCAGTAACACTGGGGCTTTGCGCTTCTCTACGCACCAAACGTCACGGGCCTTCTCTTTCCGTCTCCTAGACACGAGCTGAGAAATTGCAAACGTCGAGCAATTGCTCAGAGATGAAAAGTGCCAGCACTGAAAGCTCTTGCTAGCCAGCACCCTTCCTTGGAAGCGCTTTTGTAGGCCTAAGAACACTGGGGCTCTGGGCTTTTCTAGCCACCTCATCTTCTGCTCATCCTCTCGCGCACTCTAAAGAGAGCTCAGGTGAGAAATTGCAAACGTCGAGCAATTGCTCAGAGATGAAAAGTGCCAGCACTGAAAGCTCTTGCTAGCCAGCACCCTTCCTTGGAAGCGCTTTCACAGGCGCAGCAACACTGGAGCTTTGCGCTTCTATACGCACCAAACGTCACGGTCCTTCTCTTTCCGTCTCGTAGACACGAGCTGAGAAATTGCAAACGTCGAGCAATTGCTCAGAGATGAAAAGTGCCAGCACTGAAAGCTGTTGCTAGCCAGCACCCTTCCTTGGAAGCGCTTTCACAGGCGCAGTAACACTGGGGCTTTGCGCTTCTATACGCACCAAACGTCACTGTCATTCTCTTTCCGTCTCGTAGACATGAGCTGAGAAATTGCAAACGTCGAGCAATTGCTCAGAGATGAAAAGTGCCAGCACTGAAAGCTCTTGCTAGCCAGCACCCTTCCTTGGAAGCGCTTTTGTAGCCCTTAAAACACTGGGGCTCTGGGCTTCTCTAGCCACCTCATCTTCTGCTCATCCTCTCGCGCACTCTAAAGAGAGCTCAGGTGAGAAATTGCAAACGTCGAGCAATTGCTCAGAGATGAAAAGTGCCAGCACTGAAAGCTCTTGCTAGCCAGCACTCTTCCTTGGAAGCGCTTTCACAGGCGCAGCAACACTGGGGCTTTGCGCTTCTCTACGCACCAAACGTCACGGTCATTCTCTTTCCGTCTCGTAGACACGAGCTGAGAAATTGCAAACGTCGAGCAATTGCTCCGAGATGAAAAGTGCCAGCACTGAAAGCTGTTGCTAGCCAGCACCCTTCCTTGGAAGCGCTTTCACAGGCGCAGCAACACTGGGGCTTTGCGCTTCTGTACGCACCAAACGTCACGGTCCTTCTCTTTCCGTCTCCTAGACACGAGCTGAGAAATTGCAAACGTCGAGCAATTGCTCAGAGATGAAAAGTGCCAGCACTGAAAGCTCTTGCTAGCCAGCACCCTTCCTTGGAAGCGCTTTTGTAGCCCTTAAAACACTGGGGCTCTGGGCTTCTCTAGCCACCTCATCTTCTGCTCATCCTCTCGCGCACTCTAAAGAGATCTCAGGTGAGAAACTGCAAACGTCGAGCAATTGCTCAGAGATGAAAAGTGCCAGCACTGAAAGCTCTTGCTAGCCAGCACCCTTCCTTGGAAGCGCTTTCACAGGCACAGCAACACTGGGGCTTTGCGCTTCTATACGCACCAAACGTCACGGTCATTCTCTTTCCGTCTCGTAGACACGAGCTGAGAAATTGCAAAGGTCGAGCAATTGCTCAGAGATGAAAAGTGCCAGCACTGAAAGCTGTTGCTAGCTAGCACCCTTCCTTGGAAGCGCTTTTGTAGGCCTAAGAACACTGGGGCTCTGGGCTTTTCTAGCCACCTCATGTTCTGCTCATCCTCTCGCGCACTCTAAAGAGAGCTCAGGTGAGAAATTGCAAACGTCGAGCAATTGCTCAGAGATGAAAAGTGCCAGCACTGAAAGCTCTTGCTAGCCAGCACTCTTCCTTGGAAGCGCTTTCACAGGCGCAGCAACACTGGGGCTTTGCGCTTCTCTACGCACCAAACGTCACGGTCATTCTCTTTCCGTCTCGTAGACACGAGCTGAGAAATTGCAAACGTCGAGCAATTGCTCAGAGATGAAAAGTGCCAGCACTGAAAGCTGTTGCTAGCCAGCACCCTTCCTTGGAAGCGCTTTCACAGGCGCAGTAACACTGCGGCTTTGCGCTTCTATACGCACCAAACGTCACGGTCCTTCTCTTTCCGTCTCCTAGACACGAGCTGAGAAATTGCAAACGTCGAGCAATTGCTCAGAGATGAAAAGTGCCAGCACTGAAAGCTCTTGCTAGCCAGCACCCTTCCTTGGAAGCGCTTTTGTAGCCCTTAGAACACTGGGGCTCTGGGCTTCTCTAGCCACCTCATCTTCTGCTCATCCTCTCGCGCACTCTAAAGAGATCTCAGGTGAGAAACTGCAAACGTCGAGCAATTGCTCAGAGATGAAAAGTGCCAGCACTGAAAGCTCTTGCTAGCCAGCACCCTTCCTTGGAAGCGCTTTCACAGGTGCAGTAACACTGGGGCTTTGCGCTTCTCTAGCCACCAAACGTCACGGTCCTTCTCTTTCCGTCTCGTAGACACGAGCTGAAAAATTGCAAACGTCGAGCAATTGCTCAGAGATGAAAAGTGCCAGCACTGAAAGCTGTTGCTAGCCAGCACCCTTCCTTGGAAGCGCTTTTGTAGGCCTAAGAACACTGGGGCTCTGGGCTTCTCTAGCCACCTCATCTTCTGCTCATCCTCTCGCGCACTCTAAAGAGAGCTCAGGTGAGAAATTGCAAACGTCAAGCAATTGCTCAGAGATGAAAAGTGCCAGCACTGAAAGCTCTTGCTAGCCAGCACCCTTCCTTGGAAGCGCTTTCACAGGCGCAGTAACACTGGGGCTTTGCACTTCTCTACGCACCAAACGTCACGGGCCTTCTCTTTCCGTCTCGTAGACACGAGCTGAGAAATTGCAAACGTCGAGCAATTGCTCAGAGATGAAAAGTGCCAGCACTGAAAGCTCTTGCTAGCCAGCACCCTTCCTTGGAAGCGCTTTTGTAGGCCTAAGAACAGTGGGGCTCTGGGCTTTTCTAGCCACCTCATCTTCTGCTCATCCTCTCGCGCACTCTAAAGAGAGCTCAGGTGAGAAATTGCAAACGTCCAGCAATTGCTCAGAGATGAAAAGTGCCAGCACTGAAAGCTGTTGCTAGCCAGCACCCTTCCTTGGAAGCGCTTTCACAGGCGCAGCAACGCTCGGGCTTTGCGCTTCTCTAGCCACCAAACGTCACGGTCCTTCTCTTTCCGTCTCGTAGACACGAGCTGAGAAATTGCAAACGTCGAGCAATTGCTCAGAGATGAAAAGTGCCAGCACTGAAAGCTGTTGCTAGCCAGCCCCCTTCCTTGGAAGCGCTTTCACAGGCGCAGTAACACTGGGGCTTTGCGCTTCTATACGCACCAAACGTCACAGTCATTCTCTTTCCGTCTCGTAGACACGAGCTGAGAAATTGCAAACGTCGAGCAATTGCTCAGAGATGAAAAGTGCCAGCACTGAAAGCTGTTGCTAGCCAGCACCCTTCCTTGGAAGCGCTTTTGTAGGCCTAAGAACACTGGGGCTCTGGGCTTCTCTAGCCACCTCATCTTCTGCTCATCCTCTCGCGCACTCTAAAGAGAGCTCAGGTGAGAAATTGCAAACGTCGAGCAATTGCTCAGAGATGAAAAGTGCCAGCACTGAAAGCTCTTGCTAGCCAGCACCCTTCCTTGGAAGCGCTTTCACAGGCGCAGCAACACTGGGGCTTTGCGCTTCTCTACGCACCAAACGTCACGGTCCTTCTCTTTCCGTCTCGTAGACACGAGCTGAGAAATTGCAAACGTCGAGCAATTGCTCCGAGATGAAAAGTGCCAGCACTGAAAGCTCTTGCTAGCCAGCACCCTTCCTTGGAAGCGCTTTCACAGGCGCAGCAACACTGGGGCTTTGCGCTTCTCTAGCCACCAAACGTCACGGTCCTTCTCTTTCCGTCTCGTAGACACGAGCTGAGAAATTGCAAACGTCGAGCAATTGCTCAGAGATGAAAAGTGCCAGCACTGAAAGCTCTTGCTAGCCAGCACCCTTCCTTGGAAGCGCTTTCACAGGTGCAGCAACACTGGGGCTTTGCGCTTCTATACGCACCAAACGTCACGGTCCTTCTCTTTCCGTCTCGTAGACATGAGCTGAGAAATTGCAAACGTCGAGCAATTGCTCCGAGATGAAAAGTGCCAGCACTGAAAGCTCTTGCTAGCCAGCACCCTTCCTTGGAAGCGCTTTTGTAGGCCTAAGAACACTGGGGCTCTGGGCTTTTCTAGCCACCTAATCTTCTGCTCATCCTCTCGCGCACTCTAAAGAGAGCTCCAGTGAGAAATTGCAAACGTCGAGCAATTGCTCAGAGATGAAAAGTGCCAGCACTGAAAGCTGTTGCTAGCCAGCACCCTTCCTTGGAAGCGCTTTTGTAGCCCTTAGAACACTGGGGCTCTGGGCTTCTCTAGCCACCTCATCTTCTGCTCATCCTCTCGCGCACTCTAAAGAGAGCTCAGGTGAGAAATTGCAAACGTCGAGCAATTGCTCAGAGAAGAAAAGTGCCAGCACTGAAAGCTGTTGCTAGCCAGCACCCTTCCTTGGAAGCGCTTTCACAGGCGCAGTAACACTGGGGCTTTGCACTTCTCTACGCACCAAATGTCACGGTCCTTCTCTTTCCGTCTCGTAGACACGAGCTGAGAAATTGCAAACGTCGAGCAATTGCTCAGAGATGAAAAGTGCCAGCACTGAAAGCTGTTGCTAGCCAGCACCCTTCCTTGGAAGCGCTTTTGTAGCCCTTAGAACACTGGGGCTCTGGGCTTCTCTAGCCACCTCATCTTCTGCTCATCCTCTCGCGCACTCTAAAGAGATCTCAGGTGAGAAACTGCAAACGTCGAGCAATTGCTCAGAGATGAAAAGTGCCAGCACTGAAAGCTCTTGCTAGCCAGCACCCTTCCTTGGAAGCGCTTTCACAGGTGCAGTAACACTGGGGCTTTGCGCTTCTCTAGCCACCAAACGTCACGGTCCTTCTCTTTCCGTCTCGTAGACACGAGCTGAAAAATTGCAAACGTCGAGCAATTGCTCAGAGATGAAAAGTGCCAGCACTGAAAGCTGTTGCTAGCCAGCCCCCTTCCTTGGAAGCGCTTTTGTAGGCCTAAGAACACTGGGGCTCTGGGCTTCTCTAGCCACCTAATCTTCTGCTCATCCTCTCGCGCACTCTAAAGAGAGCTCAGGTGAGAAATTGCAAACGTCAAGCAATTGCTCAGAGATGAAAAGTGCCAGCACTGAAAGCTCTTGCTAGCCAGCACCCTTCCTTGGAAGCGCTTTCACAGGCGCAGTAACACTGGGGCTTTGCACTTCTCTACGCACCAAACGTCACGGGCCTTCTCTTTCCGTCTCGTAGACACGAGCTGAGAAATTGCAAACGTCGAGCAATTGCTCAGAGATGAAAAGTGCCAGCACTGAAAGCTCTTGCTAGCCAGCACCCTTCCTTGGAAGCGCTTTTGTAGGCCTAAGAACAGTGGGGCTCTGGGCTTTTCTAGCCACCTCATCTTCTGCTCATCCTCTCGCGCACTCTAAAGAGAGCTCAGGTGAGAAATTGCAAACGTCCAGCAATTGCTCAGAGATGAAAAGTGCCAGCACTGAAAGCTGTTGCTAGCCAGCACCCTTCCTTGGAAGCGCTTTCACAGGCGCAGCAACGCTCGGGCTTTGCGCTTCTCTAGCCACCAAACGTCACGGTCCTTCTCTTTCCGTCTCGTAGACACGAGCTGAGAAATTGCAAACGTTCAGCAATTGCTCAGAGATGAAAAGTGCCAGCACTGAAAGCTGTTGCTAGCCAGTCCCCTTCCTTGGAAGCGCTTTCACAGGCGCAGTAACACTGGGGCTTTGCGCTTCTATACGCACCAAACGTCACAGTCATTCTCTTTCCGTCTCGTAGACACGAGCTGAGAAATTGCAAACGTCGAGCAATTGCTCAGAGATGAAAAGTGCCAGCACTGAAAGCTGTTGCTAGCCAGCACCCTTCCTTGGAAGCGCTTTTGTAGGCCTAAGAACACTGGGGCTCTGGGCTTCTCTAGCCACCTCATCTTCTGCTCATCCTCTCGCGCACTCTAAAGAGAGCTCAGGTGAGAAATTGCAAACGTCGAGCAATTGCTCAGAGATGAAAAGTGCCAGCACTGAAAGCTCTTGCTAGCCAGCACCCTTCCTTGGAAGCGCTTTCACAGGCGCAGCAACACTGGGGCTTTGCGCTTCTCTACGCACCAAACGTCACGGTCCTTCTCTTTCCGTCTCGTAGACACGAGCTGAGAAATTGCAAACGTCGAGCAATTGCTCCGAGATGAAAAGTGCCAGCACTGAAAGCTCTTGCTAGCCAGCACCCTTCCTTGGAAGCGCTTTCACAGGCGCAGCAACACTGGGGCTTTGCGCTTCTCTAGCCACCAAACGTCACGGTCATTCTCTTTCCGTCTCGTAGACACGAGCTGAGAAATTGCAAACGTCCAGCAATTGCTCAGAGATGAAAAGTGCCAGCACTGAAAGCTCTTGCTAGCCAGCACCCTTCCTTGGAAGCGCTTTCACAGGTGCAGCAACACTGGGGCTTTGCGCTTCTATACGCACCAAACGTCACGGTCCTTCTCTTTCCGTCTCGTAGACATGAGCTGAGAAATTGCAAACGTCGAGCAATTGCTCCGAGATGAAAAGTGCCAGCACTGAAAGCTCTTGCTAGCCAGCACCCTTCCTTGGAAGCGCTTTTGTAGGCCTAAGAACACTGGGGCTCTGGGCTTTTCTAGCCACCTAATCTTCTGCTCATCCTCTCGCGCACTCTAAAGAGAGCTCCAGTGAGAAATTGCAAACGTCGAGCAATTGCTCAGAGATGAAAAGTGCCAGCACTGAAAGCTGTTGCTAGCCAGCACCCTTCCTTGGAAGCGCTTTTGTAGCCCTTAGAACACTGGGGCTCTGGGCTTCTCTAGCCACCTCATCTTCTGCTCATCCTCTCGCGCACTCTAAAGAGAGCTCAGGTGAGAAATTGCAAACGTCGAGCAATTGCTCAGAGAAGAAAAGTGCCAGCACTGAAAGCTGTTGCTAGCCAGCACCCTTCCTTGGAAGCGCTTTCACAGGCGCAGTAACACTGGGGCTTTGCACTTCTCTACGCACCAAACGTCACGGTCCTTCTCTTTCCGTCTCGTAGACACGAGCTGAGAAATTGCAAACGTCGAGCAATTGCTCAGAGATGAAAAGTGCCAGCACTGAAAGCTGTTGCTAGCCAGCACCCTTCCTTGGAAGCGCTTTCACAGGCGCAGCAACACTGGGGCTTTGCGCTTCTGTACGCACCAAACGTCACGGTCCTTCTCTTTCCGTCTCGTAGACACGAGCTGAGAAATTGCAAACGTCGAGCAATTGCTCAGAGATGAAAAGTGCCAGCACTGAAAGCTGTTGCTAGCCAGCACCCTTCCTTGGAAGCGCTTTTGTAGCCCTTAGAACACTGGGGCTCTGGGCTTCTCTAGCCACCTCATCTTCTGCTCATCTTCTCGCGCACTCTAAAGAGAGCTCAGGTGAGAAACTGCAAACGTCGAGCAATTGCTCAGAGATGAAAAGTGCCAGCACTGAAAGCTGTTGCTAGCCAGCACCCTTCCTTGGAAGCGCTTTCACAGGCGCAGTAACACTGGGGCTTTGCGCTTCTCTACCCACCAAACGTCACGGTCCTTCTCTTTCCGTCTCGTAGACACGAGCTGAAAAATTGCAAACGTCGAGCAATTGCTCAGAGATGAAAAGTGCCAGCACTGAAAGCTGTTGCTAGCCAGCACCCTTCCTTGGAAGCGCTTTTGTAGGCCTAAGAACACTGGGGCTCTGGGCTTCTCTAGCCACCTCATCTTCTGCTCATCCTCTCGCGCACTCTAAAGAGAGCTCAGGTGAGAAATTGCAAACGTCAAGCAATTGCTCAGAGATGAAAAGTGCCAGCACTGAAAGCTCTTGCTAGCCAGCACCCTTCCTTGGAAGCGCTTTCACAGGTGCAGTAACACTGGGGCTTTGCACTTCTCTACGCACCAAATGTCACGGGCCTTCTCTTTCCGTCTCCTAGACACGAGCTGAGAAATTGCAAACGTCGAGCAATTGCTCAGAGATGAAAAGTGCCAGCACTGAAAGCTCTTGCTAGCCAGCACCCTTCCTTGGAAGCGCTTTTGTAGGCCTAAGAACACTGGGGCTCTGGGCTTCTCTAGCCACCTCATCTTCTGCTCATCCTCTCGCGCACTCTAAAGAGAGCTCAGGTGAGAAATTGCAAACGTCGAGCAATTGCTCAGAGATGAAAAGTGCCAGCACTGAAAGCTCTTGCTAGCCAGCACCCTTCCTTGGAAGCGCTTTCACAGGCGCAGCAACACTGGGGCTTTGCGCTTCTATACGCACCAAACGTCACTGTCATTCTCTTTCCGTCTCGTAGACATGAGCTGAGAAATTGCAAACGTCGAGCAATTGCTCAGAGCTGAAAAGTGCCAGCACTGAAAGCTGTTGCTAGCCAGCACCCTTCCTTGGAAGCGCTTTTGTAGCCCTTAAAACACTGGGGCTCTGGGCTTCTCTAGCCACCTCATCTTCTGCTCATCCTCTCGCGCACTCTAAAGAGAGCTCAGGTGAGAAACTGCAAACGTCGAGCAATTGCTCAGAGATGAAAAGTGCCAGCACTGAAAGCTGTTGCTAGCCAGCACCCTTCCTTGGAAGCGCTTTCACAGGCACAGCAACACTGGGGCTTTGCGCTTCTATACGCACCAAACGTCACGGTCATTCTCTTTCCGTCTCGTAGACACGAGCTGAGAAATTGCAAAGGTCGAGCAATTGCTCAGAGATGAAAAGTGCCAGCACTGAAAGCTGTTGCTAGCCAGCACCCTTCCTTGGAAGCGCTTTTGTAGGCCTAAGAACAGTGGGGCTCTGGGCTTTTCTAGCCACCTCATCTTCTGCTCATCCTCTCGCGCACTCTAAAGAGAGCTCAGGTGAGAAATTGCAAACGTCGAGCAATTGCTCAGAGATGAAAAGTGCCAGCACTGAAAGCTCTTGCTAGCCAGCACCCTTCCTTGGAAGCGCTTTCACAGGCGCAGTAACACTGGGGCTTTGCGCTTCTCTAGCCACCAAACGTCACGGTCCTTCTCTTTCCGTCTCGTAGACACGAGCTGAGAAATTGCAAACGTCGAGCAATTGCTCAGAGATGAAAAGTGCCAGCACTGAAAGCTCTTGCTAGCCAGCCCCCTTCCTTGGAAGCGCTTTTGTAGGCCTAAGAACACTGGGGCTCTGGGCTTCTCTAGCCACCTCATCTTCTGCTCATCCTCTCGCGCACTCTAAAGAGAGCTCAGGTGAGAAATTGCAAACGTCGAGCAATTGCTCAGAGATGAAAAGTGCCAGCACTGAAAGCTCTTGCTAGCCAGCACCCTTCCTTGGAAGCGCTTTCACAGGCGCAGTAACACTGGGGCTTTGCACTTCTCTACGCACCAAACGTCACGGGCCTTCTCTTTCCGTCTCGTAGACACGAGCTGAGAAATTGCAAACGTCGAGCAATTGCTCAGAGATGAAAAGTGCCAGCACTGAAAGCTGTTGCTAGCCAGCACCCTTCCTTGGAAGCGCTTTTGTAGGCCTAAAAACACTGGGGCTCTGGGCTTTTCTAGCCACCTCATCTTCTGCTCATCCTCTCGCGCACTCTAAAGAGAGCTCAGGTGAGAAATTGCAAACGTCGAGCAATTGCTCAGAGATGAAAAGTGCCAGCACTGAAAGCTGTTGCTAGCCAGCACCCTTCCTTGGAAGCGCTTTCACAGGCGCAGCAACACTGGGGCTTTGCGCTTCTCTAGCCACCAAACGTCACGGTCCTTCTCTTTCCGTCTCGTAGACATGAGCTGAGAAATTGCAAACGTCGAGCAATTGCTCAGAGATGAAAAGTGCCAGCACTGAAAGCTCTTGCTAGCCAGCACCCTTCCTTGGAAGCGCTTTCACAGGCACAGCAACACTGGGGCTTTGCGCTTCTATACGCACCAAACGTCACTGTCATTCTCTTTCCGTCCCGTAGACACGAGCTGAGAAATTGCAAACGTCGAGCAATTGCTCAGAGATGAAAAGTGCCAGCACTGAAAGCTGTTGCTAGCTAGCACCCTTCCTTGGAAGCGCTTTTGTAGGCCTAAGAACACTGGGGCTCTGGGCTTTTATAGCCACCTCATCTTCTGCTCATCCTCTCGCGCACTCTAAAGAGAGCTCAGGTGAGAAATTGCAAACGTCGAGCAATTGCTCAGAGATGAAAAGTGCCAGCACTGAAAGCTCTTGCTAGCCAGCACTCTTCCTTGGAAGCGCTTTCACAGGCGCAGCAACACTGGGGCTTTGCGCTTCTCTACGCACCAAACGTCACGGTCATTCTCTTTCCGTCTCGTAGACACGAGCTGAGAAATTGCAAACGTCGAGCAATTGCTCAGAGATGAAAAGTGCCAGCACTGAAAGCTCTTGCTAGCCAGCACCCTTCCTTGGAAGCGCTTTCACAGGCGCAGTAACACTGGGGCTTTGCGCTTCTATACGCACCAAACGTCACGGTCCTTCTCTTTCCGTCTCCTAGACACGAGCTGAGAAATTGCAAACGTCGAGCAATTGCTCCGAGATGAAAAGTGCCAGCACTGAAAGCTCTTGCTAGCCAGCACCCTTCCTTGGAAGCGCTTTTGTAGGCCTAAGAACACTGGGGCTCTGGGCTTCTCTAGCCACCTCATCTTCTGCTCATCCTCTCGCGCACTCTAAAGAGAGCTCAGGTGAGAAATTGCAAACGTCGAGCAATTGCTCAGAGATGAAAAGTGCCAGCACTGAAAGCTCTTGCTAGCCAGCACCCTTCCTTGGAAGCGCTTTCACAGGCGCAGCAACACTGGGGCTTTGCGCTTCTGTACGCACCAAACATCACGGTCCTTCTCTTTCCGTCTCGTAGACACGAGCTGAGAAATTGCAAACGTCCAGCAATTGCTCAGAGATGAAAAGTGCCAGCACTGAAAGCTGTTGCTAGCTAGCACCCTTCCTTGGAAGCGCTTTTGTAGGCCTAAGAACACTGGGGCTCTGGGCTTTTCTAGCCACCTCATCTTCTGCTCATCCTCTCGCGCACTCTAAAGAGAGCTCAGGTGAGAAATTGCAAACGTCGAGCAATTGCTCAGAGATGAAAAGTGCCAGCACTGAAAGCTCTTGCTAGCCAGCACTCTTCCTTGGAAGCGCTTTCACAGGCGCAGCAACACTGGGGCTTTGCGCTTCTCTAGCCACCAAACGTCACGGTCCTTCTCTTTCCGTCTCCTAGACACGAGCTGAGAAATTGCAAACGTCGAGCAATTGCTCCGAGATGAAAAGTGCCAGCACTGAAAGCTCTTGCTAGCCAGCACCCTTCCTTGGAAGCGCTTTTGTAGGCCTAAGAACACTGGGGCTCTGGGCTTTTCTAGCCACCTCATCTTCTGCTCATCCTCTCGCGCACTCTAAAGAGAGCTCAGGTGAGAAATTGCAAACGTCGAGCAATTGCTCCGAGATGAAAAGTGCCAGCACTGAAAGCTGTTGCTAGCCAGCACCCTTCCTTGGAAGCGCTTTCACAGGCGCAGCAACACTGGGGCTTTGCGCTTCTGTACGCACCAAACGTCACGGTCCTTCTCTTTCCGTCTCGTAGACACGAGCTGAGAAATTGCAAACGTCGAGCAATTGCTCCGAGATGAAAAGTGCCAGCACTGAAAGCTGTTGCTAGCCAGCACCCTTCCTTGGAAGCGCTTTTGTAGCCCTTAGAACACTGGGGCTCTGGGCTTCTCTAGCCACCTCATCTTCTGCTCATCCTCTCGCGCACTCTAAAGAGAGCTCAGGTGAGAAACTGCAAACGTCGAGCAATTGCTCAGAGATGAAAAGTGCCAGCACTGAAAGCTGTTGCTAGCCAGCACCCTTCCTTGGAAGCGCTTTCACAGGCGCACCAACACTGGGGCTTTGCGCTTCTATACGCACCAAACGTCACAGTCATTCTCTTTCCGTCTCGTAGACACGAGCTGAGAAATTGCAAACGTCGAGCAATTGCTCCGAGATGAAAAGTGCCAGCACTGAAAGCTGTTGCTAGCCAGCACCCTTCCTTGGAAGCGCTTTTGTAGGCCTAAGAACACTGGGGCTCTGGGCTTCTCTAGCCACCTCATCTTCTGCTCATCCTCTCGCGCACTCTAAAGAGAGCTCAGGTGAGAAATTGCAAACGTCGAGCAATTGCTCAGAGATGAAAAGTGCCAGCACTGAAAGCTCTTGCTAGCCAGCACCCTTCCTTGGAAGCGCTTTCACAGGCGCAGTAACACTGGGGCTTTGCACTTCTCTACGCACCAAACGTCACGGGCCTTCTCTTTCCGTCTCGTAGACACGAGCTGAGAAATTGCAAACGTCGAGCAATTGCTCAGAGATGAAAAGTGCCAGCACTGAAAGCTCTTGCTAGCCAGCACCCTTCCTTGGAAGCGCTTTTGTAGGCCTAAAAACACTGGGGCTCTGGGCTTTTCTAGCCACCTCATCTTCTGCTCATCCTCTCGCGCACTCTAAAGAGAGCTCAGGTGAGAAATTGCAAACGTCGAGCAATTGCTCAGAGATGAAAAGTGCCAGCACTGAAAGCTCTTGCTAGCCAGCACCCTTCCTTGGAAGCGCTTTCACAGGCGCAGCAACACTGGGGCTTTGCGCTTCTCTAGCCACCAAACGTCACGGTCCTTCTCTTTCCGTCTCGTAGACATGAGCTGAGAAATTGCAAACGTCGAGCAATTGCTCCGAGATGAAAAGTGCCAGCACTGAAAGCTGTTGCTAGCCAGCACCCTTCCTTGGAAGCGCTTTCACAGGCGCAGTAACACTGGGGCTTTGCACTTCTCTACCCACCAAACGTCACGGTCCTTCTCTTTCCATCTCCTAGACACGAGCTGAGAAATTGCAAACGTCGAGCAATTGCTCAGAGATGAAAAGTGCCAGCACTGAAAGCTGTTGCTAGCCAGCACCCTTCCTTGGAAGCGCTTTTGTAGGCCTAAGAACACTGGGGCTCTGGGCTTTTCTAGCCACCTCATCTTCTGCTCATCCTCTCGCGCACTCTAAAGAGAGCTCAGGTGAGAAATTGCAAACGTCGAGCAATTGCTCCGAGATGAAAAGTGCCAGCACTGAAAGCTCTTGCTAGCCAGCACTCTTCCTTGGAAGCGCTTTCACAGGCGCAGCAACACTGGGGCTTTGCGCTTCTCTACGCACCAAACGTCACGGTCATTCTCTTTCCGTCTCGTAGACACGAGCTGAGAAATTGCAAACGTCGAGCAATTGCTCAGAGATGAAAAGTGCCAGCACTGAAAGCTCTTGCTAGCCAGCACCCTTCCTTGGAAGCGCTTTCACAGGCGCAGTAACACTGGGGCTTTGCGCTTCTATACGCACCAAACGTCACGGTCCTTCTCTTTCCGTCTCCTAGACACGAGCTGAGAAATTGCAAACGTCGAGCAATTGCTCCGAGATGAAAAGTGCCAGCACTGAAAGCTCTTGCTAGCCAGCACCCTTCCTTGGAAGCGCTTTTGTAGGCCTAAGAACACTGGGGCTCTGGGCTTCTCTAGCCACCTCATCTTCTGCTCATCCTCTCGCGCACTCTAAAGAGAGCTCAGGTGAGAAATTGCAAACGTCGAGCAATTGCTCAGAGATGAAAAGTGCCAGCACTGAAAGCTCTTGCTAGCCAGCACCCTTCCTTGGAAGCGCTTTCACAGGCGCAGTAACACTGGGGCTTTGCGCTTCTCTACCCACCAAAAGTCACGGTCATTCTCTTTCCGTCTCGTAGACACGAGCTGAGAAATTGCAAACGTCCAGCAATTGCTCAGAGATGAAAAGTGCCAGCACTGAAAGCTGTTGCTAGCTAGCACCCTTCCTTGGAAGCGCTTTTGTAGGCCTAAGAACACTGGGGCTCTGGGCTTTTCTAGCCACCTCATCTTCTGCTCATCCTCTCGCGCACTCTAAAGAGAGCTCAGGTGAGAAATTGCAAACGTCGAGCAATTGCTCAGAGATGAAAAGTGCCAGCACTGAAAGCTCTTGCTAGCCAGCACTCTTCCTTGGAAGCGCTTTCACAGGCGCAGCAACACTGGGGCTTTGCGCTTCTCTAGCCACCAAACGTCACGGTCCTTCTCTTTCCGTCTCCTAGACACGAGCTGAGAAATTGCAAACGTCGAGCAATTGCTCCGAGATGAAAAGTGCCAGCACTGAAAGCTCTTGCTAGCCAGCACCCTTCCTTGGAAGCGCTTTTGTAGGCCTAAGAACACTGGGGCTCTGGGCTTTTCTAGCCACCTCATCTTCTGCTCATCCTCTCGCGCACTCTAAAGAGATCTCAGGTGAGAAATTGCAAACGTCGAGCAATTGCTCAGAGATGAAAAGTGCCAGCACTGAAAGCTCTTGCTAGCCAGCACCCTTCCTTGGAAGCGCTTTCACAGGCGCAGCAACACTGGGGCTTTGCGCTTCTGTACGCACCAAACGTCACGGTCCTTCTCTTTCCGTCTCGTAGACACGAGCTGAGAAATTGCAAACGTCGAGCAATTGCTCCGAGATGAAAAGTGCCAGCACTGAAAGCTGTTGCTAGCCAGCACCCTTCCTTGGAAGCGCTTTTGTAGCCCTTAGAACACTGGGGCTCTGGGCTTCTCTAGCCACCTCATCTTCTGCTCATCCTCTCGCGCACTCTAAAGAGAGCTCAGGTGAGAAACTGCAAACGTCGAGCAATTGCTCAGAGATGAAAAGTGCCAGCACTGAAAGCTGTTGCTAGCCAGCACCCTTCCTTGGAAGCGCTTTCACAGGCGCACCAACACTGGGGCTTTGCGCTTCTATACGCACCAAACGTCACAGTCATTCTCTTTCCGTCTCGTAGACACGAGCTGAGAAATTGCAAACGTCGAGCAATTGCTCCGAGATGAAAAGTGCCAGCACTGAAAGCTGTTGCTAGCCAGCACCCTTCCTTGGAAGCGCTTTTGTAGGCCTAAGAACACTGGGGCTCTGGGCTTCTCTAGCCACCTCATCTTCTGCTCATCCTCTCGCGCACTCTAAAGAGAGCTCAGGTGAGAAATTGCAAACGTCGAGCAATTGCTCAGAGATGAAAAGTGCCAGCACTGAAAGCTCTTGCTAGCCAGCACCCTTCCTTGGAAGCGCTTTCACAGGCGCAGCAACACTGGGGCTTTGCGCTTCTATACGCACCAAACGTCACGGTCATTCTCTTTCCGTCTCGTAGACACGAGCTGAGAAATTGCAAACGTCGAGCAATTGCTCAGAGATGAAAAGTGCCAGCACTGAAAGCTGTTGCTAGCCAGCACCCTTCCTTGGAAGCGCTTTTGTAGCCCTTAAAACACTGGGGCTCTGGGCTTTTCTAGCCACCTCATCTTCTGCTCATCCTCTCGCGCACTCTAAAGAGAGCTCAGGTGAGAAATTGCAAACGTCGAGCAATTGCTCAGAGATGAAAAGTGCCAGCACTGAAAGCTGTTGCTAGCCAGCACCCTTCCTTGGAAGCGCTTTTGTAGCCCTTAGAACACTGGGGCTCTGGGCTTCTCTAGCCACCTCATCTTCTGCTCATCCTCTCGCGCACTCTAAAGAGAGCTCAGGTGAGAAATTGCAAATGTCGAGCAATTGCTCAGAGAAGAAAAGTGCCAGCACTGAAAGCTGTTGCTAGCCAGCACCCTTCCTTGGAAGCGCTTTCACAGGCGCAGCAACACTGGGGCTTTGCGCTTCTGTACGCACCAAACGTCACAGTCATTCTCTTTCCGTCTCCTAGACACGAGCTGAGAAATTGCAAACGTCCAGCAATTGCTCAGAGATGAAAAGTGCCAGCACTGAAAGCTCTTGCTAGCCAGCACCCTTCCTTGGAAGCGCTTTCACAGGCGCAGCAACACTGGGGCTTTGTGCTTCTCTACGCACCAAACGTCACGGTCCTTCTCTTTCCGTCTCGTAGACACGAGCTGAGAAATTGCAAACGTCGAGCAATTGCTCCGAGATGAAAAGTGCCAGCACTGAAAGCTCTTGCTAGCCAGCCCCCTTCCTTGGAAGCGCTTTTGTAGGCCTAAGAACACTGGGGCTCTGGGCTTCTCTAGCCAGCTCATCTTCTGCTCATCCTCTCGCGCAGTCTAAAGAGAGCTCAGGTGATAAATTGCAAACGTCGAGCAATTGCTCAGAGATGAAAAGTGCCAGCACTGAAAGCTGTTGCTAGCCAGCCCCCTTCCTTGGAAGCGCTTTTGTAGGCCTAAGAACACTGGGGCTGTGGGCTTCTCTAGCCACCTCATCTTCTGCTCATCCTCTCGCGCACTCTAAAGAGAGCTCAGGTGAGAAATTGCAAACGTCGAGCAATTGCTCAGAGATGAAAAGTGCCAGCACTGAAAGCTGTTGCTAGCCAGCACCCTTCCTTGGAAGCGCTTTCACAGGCGCAGTAACACTGGGGCTTTGCGCTTCTCTACCCACCAAACGTCACGGTCCTTCTCTTTCCATCTCCTAGACACGAGCTGAGAAATTGCAAACGTCCAGCAATTGCTCAGAGATGAAAAGTGCCAGCACTGAAAGCTCTTGCTAGCCAGCACCCTTCCTTGGAAGCGCTTTCACAGGCGCAGCAACACTGGGGCTATGCGCTTCTCTAGCCACCAAACGTCACGGTCATTCTCTTTCCGTCTCGTAGACACGAGCTGAGAAATTGCAAACGTTCAGCAATTGCTCAGAGATGAAAAGTGCCAGCACTGAAAGCTGTTGCTAGCCAGCACCCTTCCTTGGAAGCGCTTTCACAGGCGCAGCAACACTGGGGCTTTGCGCTTCTCTACGCACCAAACGTCACGGTCCTTCTCTTTCCGTCTTGTAGACACGAGCTGAGAAATTGCAAACGTCGAGCAATTGCTCAGAGATGAAAAGTGCCAGCACTGAAAGCTCTTGCTAGCCAGCACCCTTCCTTGGAAGCGCTTTTGTAGGCCTAAGAACAGTGGGGCTCTGGGCTTCTCTAGCCACCTCATCTTCTGCTCATCCTCTCGCGCACTCTAAAGAGAGCTCAGGTGAGAAATTGCAAACGTCGAGCAATTGCTCAGAGATGAAAAGTGCCAGCACTGAAAGCTGTTGCTAGCCAGCACCCTTCCTTGGAAGCGCTTTTGTAGCCCTTAAAACACTGGGGCTCTGGGCTTTTCTAGCCACCTCATCTTCTGCTCATCCTCTCGCGCACTCTAAAGAGAGCTCAGGTGAGAAATTGCAAACGTCCAGCAATTGCTCAGAGATGAAAAGTGCCAGCACTGAAAGCTCTTGCTAGCCAGCACCCTTCCTTGGAAGCGCTTTCACAGGCGCAGTAACACTGGGGCTTTGCGCTTCTCTAGCCACCAAACGTCACGGTCCTTCTCTTTCCGTCTCGTAGACACGAGCTGAGAAATTGCAAACGTCGAGCAATTGCTCAGAGATGAAAAGTGCCAGCACTGAAAGCTGTTGCTAGCCAGCACCCTTCCTTGGAAGCGCTTTCACAGGCGCAGCAACACTGGGGCTTTGCGCTTCTCTAGCCACCAAACGTCACGGTCCTTCTCTTTCCGTCTCCTAGACACGAGCTGAGAAATTGCAAACGTCGAGCAATTGCTCAGAGATGAAAGGTGCCAGCACTGAAAGCTGTTGCTAGCCAGCACCCTTCCTTGGAAGCGCTCTCACAGGCGCAGTAACACTGGGGCTTTGCGCTTCTCTAGCCACCAAACGTCACGGTCCTTCTCTTTCCGTCTCGTAGACACGAGCTGAGAAATTGCAAACGTCGAGCAATTGCTCAGAGATGAAAAGTGCCAGCACTGAAAGCTGTTGCTAGCCAGCACCCTTCCTTGGAAGTGCTTTCACAGGCGCAGCAACACTGGGGCTTTGCGCTTCTCTACCCACCAAAAGTCACGGTCATTCTCTTTCCGTCTCGTAGACACGAGCTGAGAAATTGCAAACGTCGAGCAATTGCTCAGAGATGAAAAGTGCCAGCACTGAAAGCTCTTGCTAGCCAGCACCCTTCCTTGGAAGCGCTTTTGTAGGCCTAAGAACAGTGGGGCTCTGGGCTTCTCTAGCCACCTAATCTTCTGCTCATCCTCTCGCGCACTCTAAAGAGAGCTCAGGTGAGAAATTGCAAACGTCGAGCAATTGCTCCGAGATGAAAAGTGCCAGCACTGAAAGCTCTTGCTAGCCAGCACCCTTCCTTGGAAGCGCTTTCACAGGCGCAGCAACACTGGGGCTTTGCGCTTCTATACGCACCAAATGTCACGGTCCTTCTCTTTCCGTCTCGTAGACACGAGCTGAGAAATTGCAAACGTCGAGCAATTGCTCAGAGATGAAAAGTGCCAGCACTGAAAGCTGTTGCTAGCCAGCACCCTTCCTTGGAAGCGCTTTTGTAGCCCTTAAAACACTGGGGCTCTGGGCTTCTCTAGCCACCTCATCTTCTGCTCATCCTCTCGTGCACTCTAAAGAGAGCTCAGGTGAGAAATTGCAAACGTCGAGCAATTGCTCAGAGATGAAAAGTGCCAGCACTGAAAGCTGTTGCTAGCCAGCACCCTTCCTTGGAAGCGCTTTCACAGGCGCAGCAACACTGGGGCTTTGCGCTTCTCTAGCCACCAAACGTCACGGTCCTTCTCTTTCCATCTCCTAGACACGAGCTGAGAAATTGCAAACGTCGAGCAATTGCTCAGAGATGAAAAGTGCCAGCACTGAAAGCTGTTGCTAGCCAGCACCCTTCCTTGGAAGCGCTTTCACAGGCGCAGCAACACTGGGGCTTTGCGCTTCTCTACGCACCAAACGTCACGGTCCTTCTCTTTCCGTCTCCTAGACACGAGCTGAGAAATTGCAAACGTCGAGCAATTGCTCAGAGATGAAAAGTGCCAGCACTGAAAGCTGTTGCTAGCCAGCACCCTTCCTTGGAAGTGCTTTTGTAGGCCTAAGAACACTGGGGCTCTGGGCTTCTCTAGCCACCTCATCTTCTGCTCATCCTCTCGCGCGCTCTAAAGAGAGCTCAGGTGAGAAATTGCAAACGTCGAGCAATTGCTCAGAGATGAAAAGTGCCAGCACTGAAAGCTCTTGCTAGCCAGCACCCTTCCTTGGAAGCGCTTTCACAGGCGCAGTAACACTGGGGCTTTGCGCTTCTCTAGCCACCAAACGTCACGGTCCTTCTCTTTCCGTCTCGTAGACACGAGCTGAGAAATTGCAAACGTCGAGCAATTGCTCCGAGATGAAAAGTGCCAGCACTGAAAGCTGTTGCTAGCCAGCACCCTTCCTTGGAAGCGCTTTTGTAGGCCTAAGAACACTGGGGCTCTGGGCTTCTCTAGCCACCTCATCTTCTGCTCATCCTCTCGTGCACTCTAAAGAGAGCTCAGGTGAGAAATTGCAAACGTCCAGCAATTGCTCAGAGATGAAAAGTGCCAGCACTGAAAGCTCTTGCTAGCCAGCACCCTTCCTTGGAAGCGCTTTCACAGGCGCAGCAACACTGGGGCTTTGCGCTTCTATACGCACCAAACGTCACGGTCCTTCTCTTTCCGTCTCGTAGACAGGAGCTGAGAAATTGCAAACGTCGAGCAATTGCTCAGAGATGAAAACTGCCAGCACTGAAAGCTGTTGCTAGCCAGCACCCTTCCTTGGAAGCGCTTTCACAGGCGCAGCAACACTGGGGCTTTGCGCTTCTCTACGCACCAAACGTCACGGTCCTTCTCTTTCCGTCTCCTAGAAACGAGCTGAGAAATTGCAAACGTCGAGCAATTGCTCAGAGATGAAAAGTGCCAGCACTGAAAGCTGTTGCTAGCCAGCACCCTTCCTTGGAAGCGCTTTTGTAGGCCTAAGAACACTGGGGCTCTGGGCTTCTCTAGCCACCTCATCTTCTGCTCATCCTCTCGCGCACTCTAAAGAGAGCTCAGGTGAGAAATTGCAAACGTCCAGCAATTGCTCAGAGATGAAAAGTGCCAGCACTGAAAGCTGTTGCTAGCCAGCACCCTTCCTTGGAAGCGCTTTCACAGGCGCAGCAACACTGGGGCTTTGCGCTTCTCTAGCCACCAAACGTCACGGTCCTTCTCTTTCCGTCTCCTAGACACGAGCTGAGAAATTGCAAACGTCGAGCAATTGCTCCGAGATGAAAAGTGCCAGCACTGAAAGCTGTTGCTAGCCAGCCCCCTTCCTTGGAAGCGCTTTTGTAGGCCTAAGAACACTGGGGCTCTGGGCTTCTCTAGCCACCTCATCTTCTGCTCATCCTCTCGCGCACTCTAAAGAGAGCTCAGGTGAGAAATTGCAAACGTCCAGCAATTGCTCAGAGATGAAAAGTGCCAGCACTGAAAACTCTTGCTAGCCAGCACCCTTCCTTGGAAGCGCTTTCACAGGCGCAGCAACACTGGGGCTTTGCGCTTCTCTACGCACCAAACGTCACGGTCCTTCTCTTTCCGTCTCCTAGACACGAGCTGAGAAATTGCAAACGTCGAGCAATTGCTCAGAGATGAAAAGTGCCAGCACTGAAAGCTCTTGCTAGCCAGCACCCTTCCTTGGAAGCGCTTTCACAGGCGCAGCAACACTGGGGCTTTGCGCTTCTCTACGCACCAAACGTCACGGTCCTTCTCTTTCCGTCTCCTAGACACGAGCTGAGAAATTGCAAACGTCGAGCAATTGCTCCGAGATGAAAAGTGCCAGCACTGAAAGCTGTTGCTAGCCAGCACCCTTCCTTGGAAGCGCTTTTGTAGGCCTAAGAACACTGGGGCTCTGGGCTTCTCTAGCCACCTCATCTTCTGCTCATCCTCTCGCGCACTCTGAAGAGAGCTCAGGTGAGAAATTGCAAACGTCGAGCAATTGCTCAGAGATGAAAAGTGCCAGCACTGAAAGCTCTTGCTAGCCAGCCCCCTTCCTTGGAAGCACTTTCACAGGCGCAGCAACACTGGGGCTTTGCGCTTCTATACGCACCAAATGTCACGGTCCTTCTCTTTCCGTCTCGTAGACACGAGCTGAGAAATTGCAAACGTCGAGCAATTGCTCAGAGATGAAAAGTGCCAGTACTGAAAGCTGTTGCTAGCCAGCACCCTTCCTTGGAAGCGCTTTTGTAGGCCTAAGAACACTGGGGCTCTGGGCTTCTCTAGCCACCTCATCTTCTGCTCATCCTCTCGCGCACTCTAAAGAGAGCTCAGGTGAGAAATTGCAAACGTCGAGCAATTGCTCAGAGATGAAAAGTGCAAGCACTGAAAGCTCTTGCTAGCCAGCACCCTTCCTTGGAAGCGCTTTCACAGGCGCAGCAACACTGGGGCTTTGCGCTTCTATACGCACCAAACGTCACGGTCATTCTCTTTCCGTCTCGTAGACACGAGCTGAGAAATTGCAAACGTCGAGCAATTGCTCAGAGATGAAAAGTGCCAGCACTGAAAGCTGTTGCTAGCCAGCACCCTTCCTTGGAAGCGTTTTTGTAGGCCTAAGAACACTGGGGCTCTGGGCTTCTCTAGCCAGCTCATCTTCTGCTCATCCTCTCGCGCAGTCTAAAGAGAGCTCAGGTGAGAAATTGCAAACGTCGAGCAATTGCTCAGAGAAGAAAAGTGCCAGCACTGAAAGCTCTTGCTAGCCAGCCCCCTTCCTTGGAAGCGCTTTCACAGGCGCAGCAACACTGGGGCTTTGCGCTTCTCTACGCACCAAACGTCACGGTCCTTCTCTTTCCGTCTCGTAGACACGAGCTGAGAAATTGCAAACGTCGAGCAATTGCTCAGAGATGAAAAGTGCCAGCACTGAAAGCTGTTGCTAGCCAGCACCCTTCCTTGGAAGTGCTTTTGTAGGCCTAAGAACACTGGGGCTCTGGGCTTCTCTAGCCACCTCATCTTCTGCTCATCCTCTCGCGCACTCTAAAGAGAGCTCAGGTGAGAAATTGCAAACGTCCAGCAATTGCTCAGAGATGAAAAGTGCCAGCACTGAAAGCTGTTGCTAGCCAGCACCCTTCCTTGGAAGCGCTTTCACAGGCGCAGTAACACTGGGGCTTTGCACTTCTCTACGCACCAAACGTCACGGTCCTTCTCTTTCCGTCTCGTAGACACGAGCTGAGAAATTGCAAACGTCGAGCAATTGCTCAGAGATGAAAAGTGCCAGCACTGAAAGCTCTTGCTAGCCAGCACCCTTCCTTGGAAGCGCTTTCACAGGCGCAGCAACACTGGGGCTTTGCGCTTCTATACGCACCAAACGTCACGGTCCTTCTCTTTCCGTCTCGTAGACACGAGCTGAGAAATTGCAAACGTCGAGCAATTGCTCAGAGATGAAAAGTGCCAGCACTGAAAGCTCTTGCTAGCCAGCACCCTTCCTTGGAAGCGCTTTTGTAGGCCTAAGAACACTGGGGCTCTGGGCTTCTCTAGCCACCTCATCTTCTGCTCATCCTCTCGTGCACTCTAAAGAGAGCTCAGGTGAGAAATTGCAAACGTCGAGCAATTGCTCAGAGATGAAAAGTGCCAGCACTGAAAGCTGTTGCTAGCCAGCACCCTTCCTTGGAAGCGCTTTCACAGGCGCAGCAACACTGGGGCTTTGCGCTTCTATACGCACCAAACGTCACGGTCCTTCTCTTTCCGTCTCGTAGACACGAGCTGAGAAATTGCAAACGTCGAGCAATTGCTCCGAGATGAAAAGTGCCAGCACTGAAAGCTCTTGCTAGCCAGCACCCTTCCTTGGAAGCGCTTTCACAGGCGCAGCAACACTGGGGCTTTGCGCTTCTCTAGCCACCAAACGTCACGGTCCTTCTCTTTCCATCTCCTAGACACGAGCTGAGAAATTGCAAACGTCGAGCAATTGCTCAGAGATGAAAAGTGCCAGCACTGAAAGCTCTTGCTAGCCAGCACCCTTCCTTGGAAGCGCTTTCACAGGCGCAGCAACACTGGGGCTTTGCGCTTCTCTACGCACCAAACGTCACGGTCCTTCTCTTTCCGTCTCCTAGACACGAGCTGAGAAATTGCAAACGTCGAGCAATTGCTCAGAGATGAAAAGTGCCAGCACTGAAAGCTGTTGCTAGCCAGCACCCTTCCTTGGAAGTGCTTTTGTAGGCCTAAGAACACTGGGGCTCTGGGCTTCTCTAGCCACCTCATCTTCTGCTCATCCTCTCGCACGCTCTAAAGAGAGCTCAGGTGAGAAATTGCAAACGTCGAGCAATTGCTCAGAGATGAAAAGTGCCAGCACTGAAAGCTCTTGCTAGCCAGCACCCTTCCTTGGAAGCGCTTTCACAGGCGCAGCAACACTGGGGCTTTGCGCTTCTCTAGCCACCAAACGTCACGGTCCTTCTCTTTCCATCTCCTAGACACGAGCTGAGAAATTGCAAACGTCGAGCAATTGCTCAGAGATGAAAAGTGCCAGCACTGAAAGCTGTTGCTAGCCAGCACCCTTCCTTGGAAGCGCTTTCACAGGCGCAGCAACACTGGGGCTTTGCGCTTCTCTAGCCACCAAACGTCACGGTCCTTCTCTTTCCGTCTCCTAGACACGAGCTGAGAAATTGCAAACGTCGAGCAATTGCTCAGAGATGAAAAGTGCCAGCACTGAAAGCTGTTGCTAGCCAGCACCCTTCCTTGGAAGTGCTTTTGTAGGCCTAAGAACACTGGGGCTCTGGGCTTCTCTAGCCACCTCATCTTCTGCTCATCCTCTCGCGCGCTCTAAAGAGAGCTCAGGTGAGAAATTGCAAACGTCGAGCAATTGCTCAGAGAAGAAAAGTGCCAGCACTGAAAGCTCTTGCTAGCCAGCCCCCTTCCTTGGAAGCGCTTTCACAGGCGCAGCAACACTGGGGCTTTGCGCTTCTCTAGCCACCAAACGTCACGGTCATTCTCTTTCCGTCTCGTAGACACGAGCTGAGAAATTGCAAACGTCGAGCAATTGCTCAGAGATGAAAAGTGCCAGCACTGAAAGCTGTTGCTAGCCAGCACCCTTCCTTGGAAGTGCTTTTGTAGGCCTAAGAACACTGGGGCTCTGGGCTTCTCTAGCCACCTCATCTTCTGCTCATCCTCTCGCGCGCTCTAAAGAGAGCTCAGGTGAGAAATTGCAAACGTCCAGCAATTGCTCAGAGATGAAAAGTGCCAGCACTGAAAGCTCTTGCTAGCCAGCACCCTTCCTTGGAAGCGCTTTCACAGGCGCAGCAACACTGGGGCTTTGCGCTTCTATACGCACCAAACGTCACGGTCCTTCTCTTTCCGTCTCGTAGACAGGAGCTGAGAAATTGCAAACGTCGAGCAATTGCTCAGAGATGAAAACTGCCAGCACTGAAAGCTGTTGCTAGCCAGCACCCTTCCTTGGAAGCGCTTTCACAGGCGCAGCAACACTGGGGCTTTGCGCTTCTCTACGCACCAAACGTCACGGTCCTTCTCTTTCCGTCTCCTAGAAACGAGCTGAGAAATTGCAAACGTCGAGCAATTGCTCAGAGATGAAAAGTGCCAGCACTGAAAGCTGTTGCTAGCCAGCACCCTTCCTTGGAAGCGCTTTTGTAGGCCTAAGAACACTGGGGCTCTGGGCTTCTCTAGCCACCTCATCTTCTGCTCATCCTCTCGCGCACTCTAAAGAGAGCTCAGGTGAGAAATTGCAAACGTCGAGCAATTGCTCAGAGATGAAAAGTGCCAGCACTGAAAGCTCTTGCTAGCCAGCACCCTTCCTTGGAAGCGCTTTCACAGGCGCAGCAACACTGGGGCTTTGCGCTTCTCTAGCCACCAAACGTCACGGTCATTCTCTTTCCGTCTCCTAGACACGAGCTGAGAAATTGCAAACGTCGAGCAATTGCTCCGAGATGAAAAGTGCCAGCACTGAAAGCTGTTGCTAGCCAGCCCCCTTCCTTGGAAGCGCTTTTGTAGGCCTAAGAACACTGGGGCTCTGGGCTTCTCTAGCCACCTCATCTTCTGCTCATCCTCTCGCGCACTCTAAAGAGAGCTCAGGTGAGAAATTGCAAACGTCGAGCAATTGCTCAGAGATGAAAAGTGCCAGCACTGAAAACTCTTGCTAGCCAGCACCCTTCCTTGGAAGCGCTTTCACAGGCGCAGCAACACTGGGGCTTTGCGCTTCTCTACGCACCAAACGTCACGGTCCTTCTCTTTCCGTCTCCTAGACACGAGCTGAGAAATTGCAAACGTCGAGCAATTGCTCAGAGATGAAAAGTGCCAGCACTGAAAGCTGTTGCTAGCCAGCACCCTTCCTTGGAAGCGCTTTCACAGGCGCAGCAACACTGGGGCTTTGCGCTTCTCTACGCACCAAACGTCACGGTCCTTCTCTTTCCGTCTCCTAGACACGAGCTGAGAAATTGCAAACGTCGAGCAATTGCTCCGAGATGAAAAGTGCCAGCACTGAAAGCTGTTGCTAGCCAGCACCCTTCCTTGGAAGCGCTTTTGTAGGCCTAAGAACACTGGGGCTCTGGGCTTCTCTAGCCACCTCATCTTCTGCTCATCCTCTCGCGCACTCTGAAGAGAGCTCAGGTGAGAAATTGCAAACGTCGAGCAATTGCTCAGAGATGAAAAGTGCCAGCACTGAAAGCTCTTGCTAGCCAGCACCCTTCCTTGGAAGCACTTTCACAGGCGCAGCAACACTGGGGCTTTGCGCTTCTATACGCACCAAATGTCACGGTCCTTCTCTTTCCGTCTCGTAGACACGAGCTGAGAAATTGCAAACGTCGAGCAATTGCTCAGAGATGAAAAGTGCCAGTACTGAAAGCTGTTGCTAGCCAGCACCCTTCCTTGGAAGCGCTTTTGTAGGCCTAAGAACACTGGGGCTCTGGGCTTCTCTAGCCACCTCATCTTCTGCTCATCCTCTCGCGCACTCTAAAGAGAGCTCAGGTGAGAAATTGCAAACGTCGAGCAATTGCTCAGAGATGAAAAGTGCAAGCACTGAAAGCTCTTGCTAGCCAGCACCCTTCCTTGGAAGCGCTTTCACAGGCGCAGCAACACTGGGGCTTTGCGCTTCTCTACGCACCAAACGTCACGGTCATTCTCTTTCCGTCTCGTAGACACGAGCTGAGAAATTGCAAACGTCGAGCAATTGCTCAGAGATGAAAAGTGCCAGCACTGAAAGCTGTTGCTAGCCAGCACCCTTCCTTGGAAGCGTTTTTGTAGGCCTAAGAACACTGGGGCTCTGGGCTTCTCTAGCCAGCTCATCTTCTGCTCATCCTCTCGCGCAGTCTAAAGAGAGCTCAGGTGAGAAATTGCAAACGTCGAGCAATTGCTCAGAGAAGAAAAGTGCCAGCACTGAAAGCTCTTGCTAGCCAGCCCCCTTCCTTGGAAGCGCTTTCACAGGCGCAGCAACACTGGGGCTTTGCGCTTCTCTACGCACCAAACGTCACGGTCCTTCTCTTTCCGTCTCGTAGACACGAGCTGAGAAATTGCAAACGTCGAGCAATTGCTCCGAGATGAAAAGTGCCAGCACTGAAAGCTGTTGCTAGCCAGCACCCTTCCTTGGAAGTGCTTTTGTAGGCCTAAGAACACTGGGGCTCTGGGCTTCTCTAGCCACCTCATCTTCTGCTCATCCTCTCGCGCACTCTAAAGAGAGCTCAGGTGAGAAATTGCAAACGTCCAGCAATTGCTCAGAGATGAAAAGTGCCAGCACTGAAAGCTGTTGCTAGCCAGCACCCTTCCTTGGAAGCGCTTTCACAGGCGCAGCAACACTGGGGCTTTGCGCTTCTATACGCACCAAACGTCACGGTCCTTCTCTTTCCGTCTCGTAGACAGGAGCTGAGAAACTGCAAACGTCGAGCAATTGCTCAGAGATGAAAACTGCCAGCACTGAAAGCTGTTGCTAGCCAGCACCCTTCCTTGGAAGCGCTTTCACAGGCGCAGCAACACTGGGGCTTTGCGCTTCTCTACGCACCAAACGTCACGGTCCTTCTCTTTCCGTCTCCTAGAAACGAGCTGAGAAATTGCAAACGTCGAGCAATTGCTCAGAGATGAAAAGTGCCAGCACTGAAAGCTGTTGCTAGCCAGCACCCTTCCTTGGAAGCGCTTTTGTAGGCCTAAGAACACTGGGGCTCTGGGCTTCTCTAGCCACCTCATCTTCTGCTCATCCTCTCGCGCACTCTAAAGAGAGCTCAGGTGAGAAATTGCAAACGTCGAGCAATTGCTCAGAGATGAAAAGTGCCAGCACTGAAAGCTCTTGCTAGCCAGCACCCTTACTTGGAAGCGCTTTCACAGGCGCAGCAACACTGGGGCTTTGCGCTTCTCTAGCCACCAAACGTCACGGTCATTCTCTTTCCGTCTCCTAGACACGAGCTGAGAAATTGCAAACGTCGAGCAATTGCTCCGAGATGAAAAGTGCCAGCACTGAAAGCTGTTGCTAGCCAGCACCCTTCCTTGGAAGCGCTTTTGTAGGCCTAAGAACACTGGGGCTCTGGGCTTCTCTAGCCACCTCATCTTCTGCTCATCCTCTCGCGCACTCTAAAGAGAGCTCAGGTGAGAAATTGCAAACGTCCAGCAATTGCTCAGAGATGAAAAGTGCCAGCACTGAAAACTCTTGCTAGCCAGCACCCTTCCTTGGAAGCGCTTTCACAGGCGCAGCAACACTGGGGCTTTGCGCTTCTCTACGCACCAAACGTCACGGTCCTTCTCTTTCCGTCTCCTAGACACGAGCTGAGAAATTGCAAACGTCGAGCAATTGCTCAGAGATGAAAAGTGCCAGCACTGAAAGCTCTTGCTAGCCAGCACCCTTCCTTGGAAGCGCTTTCACAGGCGCAGCAACACTGGGGCTTTGCGCTTCTCTACGCACCAAACGTCACGGTCCTTCTCTTTCCGTCTCCTAGACACGAGCTGAGAAATTGCAAACGTCGAGCAATTGCTCCGAGATGAAAAGTGCCAGCACTGAAAGCTGTTGCTAGCCAGCACCCTTCCTTGGAAGCGCTTTTGTAGGCCTAAGAACACTGGGGCTCTGGGCTTCTCTAGCCACCTCATCTTCTGCTCATCCTCTCGCGCACTCTGAAGAGAGCTCAGGTGAGAAATTGCAAACGTCGAGCAATTGCTCAGAGATGAAAAGTGCCAGCACTGAAAGCTCTTGCTAGCCAGCACCCTTCCTTGGAAGCACTTTCACAGGCGCAGCAACACTGGGGCTTTGCGCTTCTATACGCACCAAATGTCACGGTCCTTCTCTTTCCGTCTCGTAGACACGAGCTGAGAAATTGCAAACGTCGAGCAATTGCTCAGAGATGAAAAGTGCCAGTACTGAAAGCTGTTGCTAGCCAGCACCCTTCCTTGGAAGCGCTTTTGTAGGCCTAAGAACACTGGGGCTCTGGGCTTCTCTAGCCACCTCATCTTCTGCTCATCCTCTCGCGCACTCTAAAGAGAGCTCAGGTGAGAAATTGCAAACGTCGAGCAATTGCTCAGAGATGAAAAGTGCAAGCACTGAAAGCTCTTGCTAGCCAGCACCCTTCCTTGGAAGCGCTTTCACAGGCGCAGCAACACTGGGGCTTTGCGCTTCTATACGCACCAAACGTCACGGTCATTCTCTTTCCGTCTCGTAGACACGAGCTGAGAAATTGCAAACGTCGAGCAATTGCTCCGAGATGAAAAGTGCCAGCACTGAAAGCTGTTGCTAGCCAGCACCCTTCCTTGGAAGCGTTTTTGTAGGCCTAAGAACACTGGGGCTCTGGGCTTCTCTAGCCAGCTCATCTTCTGCTCATCCTCTCGCGCAGTCTAAAGAGAGCTCAGGTGAGAAATTGCAAACGTCGAGCAATTGCTCAGAGAAGAAAAGTGCCAGCACTGAAAGCTCTTGCTAGCCAGCCCCCTTCCTTGGAAGCGCTTTCACAGGCGCAGCAACACTGGGGCTTTGCGCTTCTCTACGCACCAAACGTCACGGTCCTTCTCTTTCCGTCTCGTAGACACGAGCTGAGAAATTGCAAACGTCGAGCAATTGCTCAGAGATGAAAAGTGCCAGCACTGAAAGCTGTTGCTAGCCAGCACCCTTCCTTGGAAGTGCTTTTGTAGGCCTAAGAACACTGGGGCTCTGGGCTTCTCTAGCCACCTCATCTTCTGCTCATCCTCTCGCGCACTCTAAAGAGAGCTCAGGTGAGAAATTGCAAACGTCCAGCAATTGCTCAGAGATGAAAAGTGCCAGCACTGAAAGCTGTTGCTAGCCAGCACCCTTCCTTGGAAGCGCTTTCACAGGCGCAGTAACACTGGGGCTTTGCACTTCTCTACGCACCAAACGTCACGGTCCTTCTCTTTCCGTCTCGTAGACACGAGCTGAGAAATTGCAAACGTCGAGCAATTGCTCAGAGATGAAAAGTGCCAGCACTGAAAGCTCTTGCTAGCCAGCACCCTTCCTTGGAAGCGCTTTCACAGGCGCAGCAACACTGGGGCTTTGCGCTTCTATACGCACCAAACGTCACGGTCCTTCTCTTTCCGTCTCGTAGACACGAGCTGAGAAATTGCAAACGTCGAGCAATTGCTCAGAGATGAAAAGTGCCAGCACTGAAAGCTCTTGCTAGCCAGCACCCTTCCTTGGAAGCGCTTTTGTAGGCCTAAGAACACTGGGGCTCTGGGCTTCTCTAGCCACCTCATCTTCTGCTCATCCTCTCGTGCACTCTAAAGAGAGCTCAGGTGAGAAATTGCAAACGTCGAGCAATTGCTCAGAGATGAAAAGTGCCAGCACTGAAAGCTGTTGCTAGCCAGCACCCTTCCTTGGAAGCGCTTTCACAGGCGCAGCAACACTGGGGCTTTGCGCTTCTCTACGCACCAAACGTCACGGTCCTTCTCTTTCCGTCTCGTAGACACGAGCTGAGAAATTGCAAACGTCGAGCAATTGCTCCGAGATGAAAAGTGCCAGCACTGAAAGCTCTTGCTAGCCAGCACCCTTCCTTGGAAGCGCTTTCACAGGCGCAGCAACACTGGGGCTTTGCGCTTCTCTAGCCACCAAACGTCACGGTCCTTCTCTTTCCGTCTCGTAGACACGAGCTGAGAAATTGCAAACGTCGAGCAATTGCTCAGAGATGAAAAGTGCCAGCACTGAAAGCTCTTGCTAGCCAGCACCCTTCCTTGGAAGCGCTTTCACAGGCGCAGCAACACTGGGGCTTTGCGCTTCTCTACGCACCAAACGTCACGGTCCTTCTCTTTCCGTCTCCTAGACACGAGCTGAGAAATTGCAAACGTCGAGCAATTGCTCAGAGATGAAAAGTGCCAGCACTGAAAGCTGTTGCTAGCCAGCACCCTTCCTTGGAAGTGCTTTTGTAGGCCTAAGAACACTGGGGCTCTGGGCTTCTCTAGCCACCTCATCTTCTGCTCATCCTCTCGCACGCTCTAAAGAGAGCTCAGGTGAGAAATTGCAAACGTCGAGCAATTGCTCAGAGATGAAAAGTGCCAGCACTGAAAGCTCTTGCTAGCCAGCACCCTTCCTTGGAAGCGCTTTCACAGGCGCAGCAACACTGGGGCTTTGCGCTTCTCTAGCCACCAAACGTCACGGTCCTTCTCTTTCCATCTCCTAGACACGAGCTGAGAAATTGCAAACGTCGAGCAATTGCTCAGAGATGAAAAGTGCCAGCACTGAAAGCTGTTGCTAGCCAGCACCCTTCCTTGGAAGCGCTTTCACAGGCGCAGCAACACTGGGGCTTTGCGCTTCTCTAGCCACCAAACGTCACGGTCCTTCTCTTTCCGTCTCCTAGACACGAGCTGAGAAATTGCAAACGTCGAGCAATTGCTCAGAGATGAAAAGTGCCAGCACTGAAAGCTGTTGCTAGCCAGCACCCTTCCTTGGAAGTGCTTTTGTAGGCCTAAGAACACTGGGGCTCTGGGCTTCTCTAGCCACCTCATCTTCTGCTCATCCTCTCGCGCGCTCTAAAGAGAGCTCAGGTGAGAAATTGCAAACGTCGAGCAATTGCTCAGAGAAGAAAAGTGCCAGCACTGAAAGCTCTTGCTAGCCAGCCCCCTTCCTTGGAAGCGCTTTCACAGGCGCAGCAACACTGGGGCTTTGCGCTTCTCTAGCCACCAAACGTCACGGTCATTCTCTTTCCGTCTCGTAGACACGAGCTGAGAAATTGCAAACGTCGAGCAATTGCTCAGAGATGAAAAGTGCCAGCACTGAAAGCTGTTGCTAGCCAGCACCCTTCCTTGGAAGTGCTTTTGTAGGCCTAAGAACACTGGGGCTCTGGGCTTCTCTAGCCACCTCATCTTCTGCTCATCCTCTCGCGCGCTCTAAAGAGAGCTCAGGTGAGAAATTGCAAACGTCCAGCAATTGCTCAGAGATGAAAAGTGCCAGCACTGAAAGCTCTTGCTAGCCAGCACCCTTCCTTGGAAGCGCTTTCACAGGCGCAGCAACACTGGGGCTTTGCGCTTCTATACGCACCAAACGTCACGGTCCTTCTCTTTCCGTCTCGTAGACACGAGCTGAGAAATTGCAAACGTCGAGCAATTGCTCAGAGATGAAAACTGCCAGCACTGAAAGCTGTTGCTAGCCAGCACCCTTCCTTGGAAGCGCTTTCACAGGCGCAGCAACACTGGGGCTTTGCGCTTCTCTACGCACCAAACGTCACGGTCCTTCTCTTTCCGTCTCCTAGAAACGAGCTGAGAAATTGCAAACGTCGAGCAATTGCTCAGAGATGAAAAGTGCCAGCACTGAAAGCTGTTGCTAGCCAGCACCCTTCCTTGGAAGCGCTTTTGTAGGCCTAAGAACACTGGGGCTCTGGGCTTCTCTAGCCACCTCATCTTCTGCTCATCCTCTCGCGCACTCTAAAGAGAGCTCAGGTGAGAAATTGCAAACGTCGAGCAATTGCTCAGAGATGAAAAGTGCCAGCACTGAAAGCTCTTGCTAGCCAGCACCCTTCCTTGGAAGCGCTTTCACAGGCGCAGCAACACTGGGGCTTTGCGCTTCTCTAGCCACCAAACGTCACGGTCATTCTCTTTCCGTCTCCTAGACACGAGCTGAGAAATTGCAAACGTCGAGCAATTGCTCCGAGATGAAAAGTGCCAGCACTGAAAGCTGTTGCTAGCCAGCCCCCTTCCTTGGAAGCGCTTTTGTAGGCCTAAGAACACTGGGGCTCTGGGCTTCTCTAGCCACCTCATCTTCTGCTCATCCTCTCGCGCACTCTAAAGAGAGCTCAGGTGAGAAATTGCAAACGTCGAGCAATTGCTCAGAGATGAAAAGTGCCAGCACTGAAAGCTCTTGCTAGCCAGCACCCTTCCTTGGAAGCGCTTTCACAGGCGCAGCAACACTGGGGCTTTGCGCTTCTCTACGCACCAAACGTCACGGTCCTTCTCTTTCCGTCTCCTAGACACGAGCTGAGAAATTGCAAACGTCGAGCAATTGCTCAGAGATGAAAAGTGCCAGCACTGAAAGCTCTTGCTAGCCAGCACCCTTCCTTGGAAGCGCTTTCACAGGCGCAGCAACACTGGGGCTTTGCGCTTCTCTACGCACCAAACGTCACGGTCCTTCTCTTTCCGTCTCCTAGACACGAGCTGAGAAATTGCAAACGTCGAGCAATTGCTCCGAGATGAAAAGTGCCAGCACTGAAAGCTGTTGCTAGCCAGCACCCTTCCTTGGAAGCGCTTTTGTAGGCCTAAGAACACTGGGGCTCTGGGCTTCTCTAGCCACCTCATCTTCTGCTCATCCTCTCGCGCACTCTGAAGAGAGCTCAGGTGAGAAATTGCAAACGTCGAGCAATTGCTCAGAGATGAAAAGTGCCAGCACTGAAAGCTCTTGCTAGCCAGCACCCTTCCTTGGAAGCACTTTCACAGGCGCAGCAACACTGGGGCTTTGCGCTTCTATACGCACCAAATGTCACGGTCCTTCTCTTTCCGTCTCGTAGACACGAGCTGAGAAATTGCAAACGTCGAGCAATTGCTCAGAGATGAAAAGTGCCAGTACTGAAAGCTGTTGCTAGCCAGCACCCTTCCTTGGAAGCGCTTTTGTAGGCCTAAGAACACTGGGGCTCTGGGCTTCTCTAGCCACCTCATCTTCTGCTCATCCTCTCGCGCACTCTAAAGAGAGCTCAGGTGAGAAATTGCAAACGTCGAGCAATTGCTCAGAGATGAAAAGTGCAAGCACTGAAAGCTCTTGCTAGCCAGCACCCTTCCTTGGAAGCGCTTTCACAGGCGCAGCAACACTGGGGCTTTGCGCTTCTATACGCACCAAACGTCACGGTCATTCTCTTTCCGTCTCGTAGACACGAGCTGAGAAATTGCAAACGTCGAGCAATTGCTCAGAGATGAAAAGTGCCAGCACTGAAAGCTGTTGCTAGCCAGCACCCTTCCTTGGAAGCGTTTTTGTAGGCCTAAGAACACTGGGGCTCTGGGCTTCTCTAGCCAGCTCATCTTCTGCTCATCCTCTCGCGCAGTCTAAAGAGAGCTCAGGTGAGAAATTGCAAACGTCGAGCAATTGCTCAGAGAAGAAAAGTGCCAGCACTGAAAGCTCTTGCTAGCCAGCCCCCTTCCTTGGAAGCGCTTTCACAGGCGCAGCAACACTGGGGCTTTGCGCTTCTCTACGCACCAAACGTCACGGTCCTTCTCTTTCCGTCTCGTAGACACGAGCTGAGAAATTGCAAACGTCGAGCAATTGCTCAGAGATGAAAAGTGCCAGCACTGAAAGCTGTTGCTAGCCAGCACCCTTCCTTGGAAGTGCTTTTGTAGGCCTAAGAACACTGGGGCTCTGGGCTTCTCTAGCCACCTCATCTTCTGCTCATCCTCTCGCGCACTCTAAAGAGAGCTCAGGTGAGAAATTGCAAACGTCGAGCAATTGCTCAGAGATGAAAAGTGCCAGCACTGAAAGCTCTTGCTAGCCAGCACCCTTCCTTGGAAGCGCTTTCACAGGCGCAGCAACACTGGGGCTTTGCGCTTCTATACGCACCAAACGTCACGGTCCTTCTCTTTCCGTCTCGTAGACACGAGCTGAGAAATTGCAAACGTCGAGCAATTGCTCAGAGATGAAAAGTGCCAGCACTGAAAGCTCTTGCTAGCCAGCACCCTTCCTTGGAAGCGCTTTTGTAGGCCTAAGAACACTGGGGCTCTGGGCTTCTCTAGCCACCTCATCTTCTGCTCATCCTCTCGTGCACTCTAAAGAGAGCTCAGGTGAGAAATTGCAAACGTCGAGCAATTGCTCAGAGATGAAAAGTGCCAGCACTGAAAGCTGTTGCTAGCCAGCACCCTTCCTTGGAAGCGCTTTCACAGGCGCAGCAACACTGGGGCTTTGCGCTTCTATACGCACCAAACGTCACGGTCCTTCTCTTTCCGTCTCGTAGACACGAGCTGAGAAATTGCAAACGTCGAGCAATTGCTCCGAGATGAAAAGTGCCAGCACTGAAAGCTCTTGCTAGCCAGCACCCTTCCTTGGAAGCGCTTTCACAGGCGCAGCAACACTGGGGCTTTGCGCTTCTCTAGCCACCAAACGTCACGGTCCTTCTCTTTCCATCTCCTAGACACGAGCTGAGAAATTGCAAACGTCGAGCAATTGCTCAGAGATGAAAAGTGCCAGCACTGAAAGCTCTTGCTAGCCAGCACCCTTCCTTGGAAGCGCTTTCACAGGCGCAGCAACACTGGGGCTTTGCGCTTCTCTACGCACCAAACGTCACGGTCCTTCTCTTTCCGTCTCCTAGACACGAGCTGAGAAATTGCAAACGTCGAGCAATTGCTCCGAGATGAAAAGTGCCAGCACTGAAAGCTGTTGCTAGCCAGCACCCTTCCTTGGAAGTGCTTTTGTAGGCCTAAGAACACTGGGGCTCTGGGCTTCTCTAGCCACCTCATCTTCTGCTCATCCTCTCGCGCGCTCTAAAGAGAGCTCAGGTGAGAAATTGCAAACGTCGAGCAATTGCTCAGAGAAGAAAAGTGCCAGCACTGAAAGCTCTTGCTAGCCAGCCCCCTTCCTTGGAAGCGCTTTCACAGGCGCAGCAACACTGGGGCTTTGCGCTTCTCTAGCCACCAAACGTCACGGTCATTCTCTTTCCGTCTCGTAGACACGAGCTGAGAAATTGCAAACGTCGAGCAATTGCTCAGAGATGAAAAGTGCCAGCACTGAAAGCTGTTGCTAGCCAGCACCCTTCCTTGGAAGTGCTTTTGTAGGCCTAAGAACACTGGGGCTCTGGGCTTCTCTAGCCACCTCATCTTCTGCTCATCCTCTCGCGCGCTCTAAAGAGAGCTCAGGTGAGAAATTGCAAACGTCCAGCAATTGCTCAGAGATGAAAAGTGCCAGCACTGAAAGCTCTTGCTAGCCAGCACCCTTCCTTGGAAGCGCTTTCACAGGCGCAGCAACACTGGGGCTTTGCGCTTCTATACGCACCAAACGTCACGGTCCTTCTCTTTCCGTCTCGTAGACACGAGCTGAGAAATTGCAAACGTCGAGCAATTGCTCAGAGATGAAAACTGCCAGCACTGAAAGCTGTTGCTAGCCAGCACCCTTCCTTGGAAGCGCTTTCACAGGCGCAGCAACACTGGGGCTTTGCGCTTCTCTACGCACCAAACGTCACGGTCCTTCTCTTTCCGTCTCCTAGAAACGAGCTGAGAAATTGCAAACGTCGAGCAATTGCTCAGAGATGAAAAGTGCCAGCACTGAAAGCTGTTGCTAGCCAGCACCCTTCCTTGGAAGCGCTTTTGTAGGCCTAAGAACACTGGGGCTCTGGGCTTCTCTAGCCACCTCATCTTCTGCTCATCCTCTCGCGCACTCTAAAGAGAGCTCAGGTGAGAAATTGCAAACGTCGAGCAATTGCTCAGAGATGAAAAGTGCCAGCACTGAAAGCTGTTGCTAGCCAGCCCCCTTCCTTGGAAGCGCTTTCACAGGCGCAGCAACACTGGGGCTTTGCGCTTCTCTAGCCACCAAACGTCACGGTCATTCTCTTTCCGTCTCCTAGACACGAGCTGAGAAATTGCAAACGTCGAGCAATTGCTCCGAGATGAAAAGTGCCAGCACTGAAAGCTGTTGCTAGCCAGCCCCCTTCCTTGGAAGCGCTTTTGTAGGCCTAAGAACACTGGGGCTCTGGGCTTCTCTAGCCACCTCATCTTCTGCTCATCCTCTCGCGCACTCTAAAGAGAGCTCAGGTGAGAAATTGCAAACGTCGAGCAATTGCTCAGAGATGAAAAGTGCCAGCACTGAAAACTCTTGCTAGCCAGCACCCTTCCTTGGAAGCGCTTTCACAGGCGCAGCAACACTGGGGCTTTGCGCTTCTCTACGCACCAAACGTCACGGTCCTTCTCTTTCCGTCTCCTAGACACGAGCTGAGAAATTGCAAACGTCGAGCAATTGCTCAGAGATGAAAAGTGCCAGCACTGAAAGCTCTTGCTAGCCAGCACCCTTCCTTGGAAGCGCTTTCACAGGCGCAGCAACACTGGGGCTTTGCGCTTCTCTACGCACCAAACGTCACGGTCCTTCTCTTTCCGTCTCCTAGACACGAGCTGAGAAATTGCAAACGTCGAGCAATTGCTCCGAGATGAAAAGTGCCAGCACTGAAAGCTGTTGCTAGCCAGCACCCTTCCTTGGAAGCGCTTTTGTAGGCCTAAGAACACTGGGGCTCTGGGCTTCTCTAGCCACCTCATCTTCTGCTCATCCTCTCGCGCACTCTGAAGAGAGCTCAGGTGAGAAATTGCAAACGTCGAGCAATTGCTCAGAGATGAAAAGTGCCAGCACTGAAAGCTCTTGCTAGCCAGCACCCTTCCTTGGAAGCACTTTCACAGGCGCAGCAACACTGGGGCTTTGCGCTTCTATACGCACCAAATGTCACGGTCCTTCTCTTTCCGTCTCGTAGACACGAGCTGAGAAATTGCAAACGTCGAGCAATTGCTCAGAGATGAAAAGTGCCAGTACTGAAAGCTGTTGCTAGCCAGCACCCTTCCTTGGAAGCGCTTTTGTAGGCCTAAGAACACTGGGGCTCTGGGCTTCTCTAGCCACCTCATCTTCTGCTCATCCTCTCGCGCACTCTAAAGAGAGCTCAGGTGAGAAATTGCAAACGTCGAGCAATTGCTCAGAGATGAAAAGTGCAAGCACTGAAAGCTCTTGCTAGCCAGCACCCTTCCTTGGAAGCGCTTTCACAGGCGCAGCAACACTGGGGCTTTGCGCTTCTATACGCACCAAACGTCACGGTCCTTCTCTTTCCGTCTCGTAGACACGAGCTGAGAAATTGCAAACGTCGAGCAATTGCTCAGAGATGAAAAGTGCCAGCACTGAAAGCTGTTGCTAGCCAGCACCCTTCCTTGGAAGCGTTTTTGTAGGCCTAAGAACACTGGGGCTCTGGGCTTCTCTAGCCAGCTCATCTTCTGCTCATCCTCTCGCGCAGTCTAAAGAGAGCTCAGGTGAGAAATTGCAAACGTCGAGCAATTGCTCAGAGAAGAAAAGTGCCAGCACTGAAAGCTCTTGCTAGCCAGCCCCCTTCCTTGGAAGCGCTTTCACAGGCGCAGCAACACTGGGGCTTTGCGCTTCTCTACGCACCAAACGTCACGGTCCTTCTCTTTCCGTCTCGTAGACACGAGCTGAGAAATTGCAAACGTCGAGCAATTGCTCAGAGATGAAAAGTGCCAGCACTGAAAGCTGTTGCTAGCCAGCACCCTTCCTTGGAAGTGCTTTTGTAGGCCTAAGAACACTGGGGCTCTGGGCTTCTCTAGCCACCTCATCTTCTGCTCATCCTCTCGCGCACTCTAAAGAGAGCTCAGGTGAGAAATTGCAAACGTCCAGCAATTGCTCAGAGATGAAAAGTGCCAGCACTGAAAGCTGTTGCTAGCCAGCACCCTTCCTTGGAAGCGCTTTCACAGGCGCAGTAACACTGGGGCTTTGCACTTCTCTACGCACCAAACGTCACGGTCCTTCTCTTTCCGTCTCGTAGACACGAGCTGAGAAATTGCAAACGTCGAGCAATTGCTCAGAGATGAAAAGTGCCAGCACTGAAAGCTCTTGCTAGCCAGCACCCTTCCTTGGAAGCGCTTTCACAGGCGCAGCAACACTGGGGCTTTGCGCTTCTATACGCACCAAACGTCACGGTCCTTCTCTTTCCGTCTCGTAGACACGAGCTGAGAAATTGCAAACGTCGAGCAATTGCTCAGAGATGAAAAGTGCCAGCACTGAAAGCTCTTGCTAGCCAGCACCCTTCCTTGGAAGCGCTTTTGTAGGCCTAAGAACACTGGGGCTCTGGGCTTCTCTAGCCACCTCATCTTCTGCTCATCCTCTCGTGCACTCTAAAGAGAGCTCAGGTGAGAAATTGCAAACGTCGAGCAATTGCTCAGAGATGAAAAGTGCCAGCACTGAAAGCTGTTGCTAGCCAGCACCCTTCCTTGGAAGCGCTTTCACAGGCGCAGCAACACTGGGGCTTTGCGCTTCTATACGCACCAAACGTCACGGTCCTTCTCTTTCCGTCTCGTAGACACGAGCTGAGAAATTGCAAACGTCGAGCAATTGCTCCGAGATGAAAAGTGCCAGCACTGAAAGCTCTTGCTAGCCAGCACCCTTCCTTGGAAGCGCTTTCACAGGCGCAGCAACACTGGGGCTTTGCGCTTCTCTAGCCACCAAACGTCACGGTCCTTCTCTTTCCATCTCCTAGACACGAGCTGAGAAATTGCAAACGTCGAGCAATTGCTCAGAGATGAAAAGTGCCAGCACTGAAAGCTCTTGCTAGCCAGCACCCTTCCTTGGAAGCGCTTTCACAGGCGCAGCAACACTGGGGCTTTGCGCTTCTCTACGCACCAAACGTCACGGTCCTTCTCTTTCCGTCTCCTAGACACGAGCTGAGAAATTGCAAACGTCGAGCAATTGCTCAGAGATGAAAAGTGCCAGCACTGAAAGCTGTTGCTAGCCAGCACCCTTCCTTGGAAGTGCTTTTGTAGGCCTAAGAACACTGGGGCTCTGGGCTTCTCTAGCCACCTCATCTTCTGCTCATCCTCTCGCACGCTCTAAAGAGAGCTCAGGTGAGAAATTGCAAACGTCGAGCAATTGCTCAGAGATGAAAAGTGCCAGCACTGAAAGCTCTTGCTAGCCAGCACCCTTCCTTGGAAGCGCTTTCACAGGCGCAGCAACACTGGGGCTTTGCGCTTCTCTAGCCACCAAACGTCACGGTCCTTCTCTTTCCATCTCCTAGACACGAGCTGAGAAATTGCAAACGTCGAGCAATTGCTCAGAGATGAAAAGTGCCAGCACTGAAAGCTGTTGCTAGCCAGCACCCTTCCTTGGAAGCGCTTTCACAGGCGCAGCAACACTGGGGCTTTGCGCTTCTCTAGCCACCAAACGTCACGGTCCTTCTCTTTCCGTCTCCTAGACACGAGCTGAGAAATTGCAAACGTCGAGCAATTGCTCAGAGATGAAAAGTGCCAGCACTGAAAGCTGTTGCTAGCCAGCACCCTTCCTTGGAAGTGCTTTTGTAGGCCTAAGAACACTGGGGCTCTGGGCTTCTCTAGCCACCTCATCTTCTGCTCATCCTCTCGCGCGCTCTAAAGAGAGCTCAGGTGAGAAATTGCAAACGTCGAGCAATTGCTCAGAGAAGAAAAGTGCCAGCACTGAAAGCTCTTGCTAGCCAGCACCCTTCCTTGGAAGCGCTTTCACAGGCGCAGCAACACTGGGGCTTTGCGCTTCTCTAGCCACCAAACGTCACGGTCATTCTCTTTCCGTCTCGTAGACACGAGCTGAGAAATTGCAAACGTCGAGCAATTGCTCCGAGATGAAAAGTGCCAGCACTGAAAGCTGTTGCTAGCCAGCACCCTTCCTTGGAAGTGCTTTTGTAGGCCTAAGAACACTGGGGCTCTGGGCTTCTCTAGCCACCTCATCTTCTGCTCATCCTCTCGCGCGCTCTAAAGAGAGCTCAGGTGAGAAATTGCAAACGTCGAGCAATTGCTCAGAGATGAAAAGTGCCAGCACTGAAAGCTGTTGCTAGCCAGCACCCTTCCTTGGAAGCGCTTTCACAGGCGCAGTAACACTGGGGCTTTGCGCTTCTCTAGCCACCAAACGTCACGGTCCTTCTCTTTCCGTCTCGTAGACACGAGCTGAGAAATTGCAAACGTCGAGCAATTGCTCAGAGATGAAAAGTGCCAGCACTGAAAGCTCTTGCTAGCCAGCACCCTTCCTTGGAAGCGCTTTCACAGGCGCAGCAACACTGGGGCTTTGCGCTTCTCTAGCCACCAAACGTCACGGTCCTTCTCTTTCCGTCTCGTAGACACGAGCTGAGAAATTGCAAACGTCGAGCAATTGCTCAGAGATGAAAAGTGCCAGCACTGAAAGCTCTTGCTAGCCAGCACCCTTCCTTGGAAGCGCTTTTGTAGGCCTAAGAACACTGGGGCTCTGGGCTTCTCTAGCCACCTCATCTTCTGCTCATCCTCTCGCGCACTCTAAAGAGAGCTCAGGTGAGAAATTGCAAACGTCGAGCAATTGCTCAGAGATGAAAAGTGCCAGAACTGAAAGCTCTTGCTAGCCAGCACCCTTCCTTGGAAGCGCTTTCACAGGCGCAGCAACACTGGGGCTTTGCGCTTCTATACGCACCAAACGTCACGGTCCTTCTCTTTCCGTCTCGTAGACACGAGCTGAGAAATTGCAAACGTCGAGCAATTGCTCAGAGATGAAAAGTGCCAGCACTGAAAGCTGTTGCTAGCCAGCACCCTTCCTTGGAAGCGCTTTCACAGGCGCAGCAACACTGGGGCTTTGCGCTTCTCTAGCCACCAAACGTCACGGTCCTTCTCTTTCTGTCTCGTAGACACGAGCTGAGAAATTGCAAACGTCGAGCAATTGCTCAGAGATGAAAAGTGCCAGCACTGAAAGCTGTTGCTAGCCAGCACCCTTCCTTGGAAGCGCTTTCACAGGCGCAGCAACACTGGGGCTTTGCGCTTCTATACGCACCAAACGTCACGGTCATTCTCTTTCCGTCTCGTAGACACGAGCTGAGAAATTGCAAACGTCGAGCAATTGCTCAGAGATGAAAAGTGCCAGCACTGAAAGCTGTTGCTAGCCAGCACCCTTCCTTGGAAGCGCTTTTGTAGGCCTAAGAACAGTGGGGCTCTGGGCTTCTCTAGCCACCTCATCTTCTGCTCATCCTCTCGCGCGCTCTAAAGAGAGCTCAGGTGAGAAATTGCAAACGTCGAGCAATTGCTCAGAGATGAAAAGTGCCAGCACTGAAAGCTCTTGCTAGCCAGCACCCTTCCTTGGAAGCGCTTTCACAGGCGCAGCAACACTGGGGCTTTGCGCTTCTCTAGGCACCAAACGTCACGGTCCTTCTCTTTCCATCTCCTAGACACGAGCTGAGAAATTGCAAACGTCGAGCAATTGCTCAGAGATGAAAAGTGCCAGCACTGAAAGCTGTTGCTAGCCAGCACCCTTCCTTGGAAGCGCTTTCACAGGCGCAGCAACACTGGGGCTTTGCGCTTCTCTACGCACCAAACGTCACGGTCCTTCTATTTCCGTCTCGTAGACACGAGCTGAGAAATTGCAAACGTCGAGCAATTGCTCAGAGATGAAAAGTGCCAGCACTGAAAGCTGTTGCTAGCCAGCACCCTTCCTTGGAAGCGCTTTCACAGGCGCAGTAACACTGGGGCTTTGCGCTTCTCTAGCCACCAAACGTCACGGTCCTTCTCTTTCCGTCTCGTAGACACGAGCTGAGAAATTGCAAACGTCGAGCAATTGCTCAGAGATGAAAAGTGCCAGCACTGAAAGCTGTTGCTAGCCAGCACCCTTCCTTGGAAGCGCTTTTGTAGGCCTAAGAACACTGGGGCTCTGGGCTTCTCTAGCCACCTCATCTTCTGCTCATCCTCTCGTGCACTCTAAAGAGAGCTCAGGTGAGAAATTGCAAACGTCCAGCAATTGCTCAGAGATGAAAAGTGCCAGCACTGAAAGCTGTTGCTAGCCAGCACCCTTCCTTGGAAGCGCTTTCACAGGCGCAGCAACACTGGGGCTTTGCGCTTCTATACGCACCAAACGTCACGGTCCTTCTCTTTCCGTCTCCTAGACACGAGCTGAGAAATTGCAAACGTCGAGCAATTGCTCAGAGATGAAAAGTGCCAGCACTGAAAGCTGTTGCTAGCCAGCCCCCTTCCTTGGAAGCGCTTTCACAGGCGCAGCAACACTGGGGCTTTGCGCTTCTCTACGCACCAAACGTCACGGTCCTTCTCTTTCCGTCTCCTAGAAACGAGCTGAGAAATTGCAAACGTCGAGCAATTGCTCAGAGATGAAAAGTGCCAGCACTGAAAGCTGTTGCTAGCCAGCACCCTTCCTTGGAAGCGCTTTTGTAGCCCTTAAAACACTGGGGCTCTGGGCTTCTCTAGCCACCTCATCTTCTGCTCATCCTCTCGCGCACTCTAAAGAGAGCTCAGGTGAGAAATTGCAAACGTCCAGCAATTGCTCAGAGATGAAAAGTGCCAGCACTGAAAGCTGTTGCTAGCCAGCACCCTTCCTTGGAAGTGCTTTTGTAGGCCTAAGAACACTGGGGCTCTGGGCTTCTCTAGCTACCTCATCTTCTGCTCATCCTCTCGCGCGCTCTAAAGAGAGCTCAGGTGAGAAATTGCAAACGTCGAGCAATTGCTCAGAGATGAAAAGTGCCAGCACTGAAAGCTCTTGCTAGCCAGCACCCTTCCTTGGAAGCGCTTTCACAGGCGCAGCAACACTGGGGCTTTGCGCTTCTCTAGCCACCAAACGTCACGGTCCTTCTCTTTCCATCTCCTAGACACGAGCTGAGAAATTGCAAACGTCGAGCAACTGCTCAGAGATGAAAAGTGCCAGCACTGAAAGCTGTTGCTAGCCAGCACCCTTCCTTGGAAGCGCTTTCACAGGCGCAGCAACACTGGGGCTTTGCGCTTCTCTAGCCACCAAACGTCACGGTCCTTCTCTTTCCGTCTCCTAGACACGAGCTGAGAAATTGCAAACGTCGAGCAATTGCTCAGAGATGAAAAGTGCCAGCACTGAAAGCTGTTGCTAGCCAGCACCCTTCCTTGGAAGTGCTTTTGTAGGCCTAAGAACACTGGGGCTCTGGGCTTCTCTAGCCACCTCATCTTCTGCTCATCCTCTCGCGCGCTCTAAAGAGAGCTCAGGTGAGAAATTGCAAACGTCGAGCAATTGCTCAGAGAAGAAAAGTGCCAGCACTGAAAGCTCTTGCTAGCCAGCCCCCTTCCTTGGAAGCGCTTTCACAGGCGCAGCAACACTGGGGCTTTGCGCTTCTCTACCCACCAAACGTCACGGTCATTCTCTTTCCGTCTCGTAGACACGAGCTGAGAAATTGCAAACGTCGAGCAATTGCTCAGAGATGAAAAGTGCCAGCACTGAAAGCTGTTGCTAGCCAGCACCCTTCCTTGGAAGTGCTTTTGTAGGCCTAAGAACACTGGGGCTCTGGGCTTCTCTAGCCACCTCATCTTCTGCTCATCCTCTCGCGCACTCTAAAGAGAGCTCAGGTGAGAAATTGCAAACGTCCAGCAATTGCTCAGAGATGAAAAGTGCCAGCACTGAAAGCTGTTGCTAGCCAGCACCCTTCCTTGGAAGCGCTTTCACAGGCGCAGTAACACTGGGGCTTTGCGCTTCTCTAGCCACCAAACGTCACGGTCCTTCTCTTTCCGTCTCGTAGACACGAGCTGAGAAATTGCAAACGTCGAGCAATTGCTCAGAGATGAAAAGTGCCAGCACTGAAAGCTCTTGCTAGCCAGCACCCTTCCTTGGAAGCGCTTTCACAGGCGCAGCAACACTGGGGCTTTGCGCTTCTCTAGCCACCAAACGTCACGGTCCTTCTCTTTCCGTCTCGTAGACACGAGCTGAGAAATTGCAAACGTCGAGCAATTGCTCAGAGATGAAAAGTGCCAGCACTGAAAGCTCTTGCTAGCCAGCACCCTTCCTTGGAAGCGCTTTTGTAGGCCTAAGAACACTGGGGCTCTGGGCTTCTCTAGCCACCTCATCTTCTGCTCATCCTCTCGCGCACTCTAAAGAGAGCTCAGGTGAGAAATTGCAAACGTCGAGCAATTGCTCAGAGATGAAAAGTGCCAGCACTGAAAGCTCTTGCTAGCCAGCACCCTTCCTTGGAAGCGCTTTCACAGGCGCAGCAACACTGGGGCTTTGCGCTTCTATACGCACCAAACGTCACGGTCCTTCTCTTTCCGCCTCGTAGACACGAGCTGAGAAATTGCAAACGTCGAGCAATTGCTCAGAGATGAAAAGTGCCAGCACTGAAAGCTCTTGCTAGCCAGCACCCTTCCTTGGAAGCGCTTTCACAGGCGCAGCAACACTGGGGCTTTGCGCTTCTCTAGCCACCAAACGTCACGGTCCTTCTCTTTCCATCTCCTAGACACGAGCTGAGAAATTGCAAACGTCGAGCAATTGCTCAGAGATGAAAAGTGCCAGCACTGAAAGCTGTTGCTAGCCAGCACCCTTCCTTGGAAGCGCTTTCACAGGCGCAGCAACACTGGGGCTTTGCGCTTCTCTACGCACCAAACGTCACGGTCCTTCTATTTCCGTCTCGTAGACACGAGCTGAGAAATTGCAAACGTCGAGCAATTGCTCAGAGATGAAAAGTGCCAGCACTGAAAGCTGTTGCTAGCCAGCACCCTTCCTTGGAAGCGCTTTCACAGGCGCAGTAACACTGGGGCTTTGCGCTTCTCTAGCCACCAAACGTCACGGTCCTTCTCTTTCCGTCTCGTAGACACGAGCTGAGAAATTGCAAACGTCGAGCAATTGCTCAGAGATGAAAAGTGCCAGCACTGAAAGCTGTTGCTAGCCAGCACCCTTCCTTGGAAGCGCTTTTGTAGGCCTAAGAACACTGGGGCTCTGGGCTTCTCTAGCCACCTCATCTTCTGCTCATCCTCTCGTGCACTCTAAAGAGAGCTCAGGTGAGAAATTGCAAACGTCCAGCAATTGCTCAGAGATGAAAAGTGCCAGCACTGAAAGCTCTTGCTAGCCAGCACCCTTCCTTGGAAGCGCTTTCACAGGCGCAGCAACACTGGGGCTTTGCGCTTCTATACGCACCAAACGTCACGGTCCTTCTCTTTCCGTCTCCTAGACACGAGCTGAGAAATTGCAAACGTCGAGCAATTGCTCAGAGATGAAAAGTGCCAGCACTGAAAGCTGTTGCTAGCCAGCACCCTTCCTTGGAAGCGCTTTCACAGGCGCAGCAACACTGGGGCTTTGCGCTTCTCTACGCACCAAACGTCACGGTCCTTCTCTTTCCGTCTCCTAGAAACGAGCTGAGAAATTGCAAACGTCGAGCAATTGCTCAGAGATGAAAAGTGCCAGCACTGAAAGCTGTTGCTAGCCAGCACCCTTCCTTGGAAGCGCTTTTGTAGCCCTTAAAACACTGGGGCTCTGGGCTTCTCTAGCCACCTCATCTTCTGCTCATCCTCTCGCGCAGTCTAAAGAGAGCTCAGGTGAGAAATTGCAAACGTCCAGCAATTGCTCAGAGATGAAAAGTGCCAGCACTGAAAGCTGTTGCTAGCCAGCACCCTTCCTTGGAAGCGCTTTTGTAGCCCTTAAAACACTGGGGCTCTGGGCTTCTCTAGCCACCTCATCTTCTGCTCATCCTCTCGCGCACTCTAAAGAGATCTCAGGTGAGAAATTGCAAACGTCGAGCAATTGCTCAGAGATGAAAAGTGCCAGCACTGAAAGCTCTTGCTAGCCAGCACCCTTCCTTGGAAGCGCTTTCACAGGCGCAGCAACACTGGGGCTTTGCGCTTCTCTAGCCACCAAACGTCACGGTCCTTCTCTTTCCGTCGGTAGACACGAGCTGAGAAATTGCAAACGTCGAGCAATTGCTCAGAGATGAAAAGTGCCAGCACTGAAAGCTCTTGCTAGCCAGCACCCTTCCTTGGAAGCGCTTTTGTAGGCCTAAGAACACTGGGGCTCTGGGCTTCTCTAGCCACCTCATCTTCTGCTCATCCTCTCGCGCACTCTAAAGAGAGCTCAGGTGAGAAATTACAAACGTCGAGCAATTGCTCAGAGATGAAAAGTGCCAGCACTGAAAGCTCTTGCTAGCCAGCACCCTTCCTTGGAAGCGCTTTCACACGCGCAGTAACACTGGGGCTTTGCGCTTCTATACGCACCAAATGTCACGGTCCTTCTCTTTCCGTCTTGTAGACACGAGCTGAGAAATTGCAAACGTCGAGCAATTGCTCCGAGATGAAAAGTGCCAGCACTGAAAGCTCTTGCTAGCCAGCACCCTTCCTTGGAAGCGCTTTCACAGGCGCAGCAACACTGGGGCTTTGCGCTTCTCTACCCACCAAACGTCACGGTCCTTCTCTTTCCGTCTCGTAGACACGAGCTGAGAAATTGCAAACGTCGAGCAATTGCTCAGAGATGAAAAGTGCCAGCACTGAAAGCTGTTGCTAGCCAGCACCCTTCCTTGGAAGCGCTTTTGTAGGCCTAAGAACACTGGGGCTCTGGGCTTCTCTAGCCACCTAATCTTCTGCTCATCCTCTCGCGCACTCTAAAGAGAGCTCAGGTGAGAAACTGCAAACGTCAAGCAATTGCTCAGAGATGAAAAGTGCCAGCACTGAAAGCTGTTGCTAGCCAGCACCCTTCCTTGGAAGCGCTTTCACAGGCGCAGCAACACTGGGGCTTTGCGCTTCTCTAGCCACCAAACGTCACGGTACTTCTCTTTCCGTCGGTAGACACGAGCTGAGAAATTGCAAACGTCGAGCAATTGCTCCGAGATGAAAAGTGCCAGCACTGAAAGCTGTTGCTAGCCAGCACCCTTCCTTGGAAGCGCTTTTGTAGGCCTAAGAACACTGGGGCTCTGGGCTTCTCTAGACACCTCGTCTTCTGCTCATCCTCTCGCGCACTCTAAAGAGATCTCAGGTGAGAAATTGCAAACGTCGAGCAATTGCTCAGAGATGAAAAGTGCCAGCACTGAAAGCTGTTGCTAGCCAGCACCCTTCCTTGGAAGCGCTTTCACAGGCGCAGCAACACTGGGGCTTTGCGCTTCTATACGCACCAAATGTCACGGTCCTTCTCTTTCCGTCTTGTAGACACGAGCTGAGAAATTGCAAACGTCCAGCAATTGCTCCGAGATGAAAAGTGCCAGCACTGAAAGCTGTTGCTAGCCAGCACCCTTCCTTGGAAGCGCTTTCACAGGCGCAGCAACACTGGGGCTTTGTGCTTCTCTAGCCACCAAACGTCACGGTCCTTCTATTTCCGTCTGTATACACGACCTGAGAAATTGCAAACGTCGAGCAATTGCTCAGAGATGAAAAGTGCCAGCACTGAAAGCTGTTGCTAGCCAGCACCCTTCCTTGGAAGCGCTTTTGTAGGCCTAAGAACACTGGGGCTCTGGGCTTCTCTAGCCACCTAATCTTCTGCTCATCCTCTCGCGCACTCTAAAGAGAGCTCAGGTGAGAAATTGCAAACATCGAGCAATTGCTCAGAGATGAAAAGTGCCAGCACTGAAAACTGTTGCTAGCCAGCACCCTTCCTTGGAAGCGCTTTCACAGGCGCAGCAACACTGGGGCTCTGCGCTTCTCTAGCCACCAAACGTCACGGTCCTTCTCTTTCCGTCTCGTAGACACGAGCTGAGAAATTGCAAACGTCCAGCAATTGCTCAGAGATGAAAAGTGCCAGCACTGGAAGCTGTTGCTAGCCAGCACCCTTCCTTGGAAGCGCTTTTGTAGGCCTAAGAACACTGGGGCTCTGGGCTTCTCTAGCCACCTAATCTTCTGCTCATCCTCTCGCGCACTCTAAAGAGAGCTCAGGTGAGAAATTGCAAACGTCGAGCAACTGCTCAGAGATGAAAAGTGCCAGCACTGAAAGCTGTTGCTAGCCAGCACCCTTCCTTGGAAGTGCTTTTGTAGGCCTAAGAACACTGGGGCTCTGGGCTTCTATAGCCACCTCATCTTCTGCTCATCCTCTCGCGCACTCTAAAGAGAGCTCAGGTGAGAAATTGCAAACGTCGAGCAATTGCTCCGAGATGAAAAGTGCCAGCACTGAAAGCTGTTGCTAGCCAGCACCCTTCCTTGGAAGCGCTTTCACAGGCGCAGCAACACTGGGGCTTTGCGCTTCTCTAGCCACCAAACGTCACAGTCATTCTCTTTCCGTCTCGTAGACACGAGCTGAGAAATTGCAAACGTCGAGCAATTGCTCAGAGATGAAAAGTGCCAGCACCGAAAGCTCTTGCTAGCCAGCACCCTTCCTTGGAAGCGCTTTCACAGGCGCAGCAACACTGGGGCTTTGCGCTTCTCTAGCCACCAAACGTCACGGTCCTTCTCTTTCCGTCTCCTAGACACGAGCTGAGAAATTGCAAACGTCGAGCAATTGCTCAGAGATGAAAAGTGCCAGCACTGAAAGCTGTTGCTAGCCAGCACCCTTCCTTGGAAGCGCTTTCACAGGCGCAGCAACACTGGGGCTTTGCGCTTCTATACGCACCAAATGTCACGGTCCTTCTCTTTCCATCTCCTAGACACGAGCTGAGAAATTGCAAACGTCGAGCAATTGCTCCGAGATGAAAAGTGCCAGCACTGAAAGCTCTTGCTAGCCAGCACCCTTCCTTGGAAGCGCTTTTGTAGGCCTAAGAACACTGGGGCTCTGGGATTCTCTAGCCACCTCATCTTCTGCTCATCCTCTCGCGCACTCTAAAGAGAGCTCAGGTGAGAAATTGCAAACGTCGAGCAATTGCTCCGAGATGAAAAGTGCCAGCACTGAAAGCTGTTGCTAGCCAGCACCCTTCCTTGGAAGCGCTTTTGTAGCCCTTAAAACACTGGGGCTCTGGGCTTCTCTAGCCACCTCATCTTCTGCTCATCCTCTCGCGCACTCTAAAGAGAGCTCAGGTGAGAAATTGCAAACGTCGAGCAATTGCTCAGAGATGAAAAGTGCCAGCACTGAAAGCTGTTGCTAGCCAGCACCCTTCCTTGGAAGCGCTTTTGTAGGCCTAAGAACACTGGGGCTCTGGGCTTCTCTAGCCACCTCATCTTCTGCTCATCCTCTCGTGCACTCTAAAGAGAGCTCAGGTGAGAAATTGCAAACGTCGAGCAATTGCTCAGAGATGAAAAGTGCCAGCACTGAAAGCTGTTGCTAGCCAGCACCCTTCCTTGGAAGCGCTTTCACAGGCGCAGCAACACTGGGGCTTTGCGCTTCTCTAGCCACCAAACGTCACAGTCATTCTCTTTCCGTCTCGTAGACACGAGCTGAGAAATTGCAAACGTCGAGCAATTGCTCAGAGATGAAAAGTGCCAGCACTGAAAGCTGTTGCTAGCCAGCACCCTTCCTTGGAAGCGCTTTTGTAGGCCTAAGAACACTGGGGCTCTGGGCTTCTCTAGCCACCTCATCTTCTGCTCATCCTCTCGTGCACTCTAAAGAGAGCTCAGGTGAGAAATTGCAAACGTCCAGCAATTGCTCAGAGATGAAAAGTGCCAGCACTGAAAGCTGTTGCTAGCCAGCACCCTTCCTTGGAAGCGCTTTCACAGGCGCAGCAACACTGGGGCTTTGCGCTTCTATACGCACCAAACGTCACGGTCCTTCTCTTTCCGTCTCCTAGACACGAGCTGAGAAATTGCAAACGTCGAGCAATTGCTCAGAGATGAAAAGTGCCAGCACTGAAAGCTGTTGCTAGCCAGCACCCTTCCTTGGAAGCGCTTTCACAGGCGCAGCAACACTGGGGCTTTGCGCTTCTCTACGCACCAAACGTCACGGTCCTTCTCTTTCCGTCTCCTAGAAACGAGCTGAGAAATTGCAAACGTCGAGCAATTGCTCAGAGATGAAAAGTGCCAGCACTGAAAGCTGTTGCTAGCCAGCACCCTTCCTTGGAAGCGCTTTTGTAGCCCTTAAAACACTGGGGCTCTGGGCTTCTCTAGCCACCTCATCTTCTGCTCATCCTCTCGCGCAGTCTAAAGAGAGCTCAGGTGAGAAATTGCAAACGTCCAGCAATTGCTCAGAGATGAAAAGTGCCAGCACTGAAAGCTGTTGCTAGCCAGCACCCTTCCTTGGAAGCGCTTTTGTAGCCCTTAAAACACTGGGGCTCTGGGCTTCTCTAGCCACCTCATCTTCTGCTCATCCTCTCGCGCACTCTAAAGAGATCTCAGGTGAGAAATTGCAAACGTCGAGCAATTGCTCAGAGATGAAAAGTGCCAGCACTGAAAGCTCTTGCTAGCCAGCACCCTTCCTTGGAAGCGCTTTCACAGGCGCAGCAACACTGGGGCTTTGCGCTTCTCTAGCCACCAAACGTCACGGTCCTTCTCTTTCCGTCGGTAGACACGAGCTGAGAAATTGCAAACGTCGAGCAATTGCTCAGAGATGAAAAGTGCCAGCACTGAAAGCTCTTGCTAGCCAGCACCCTTCCTTGGAAGCGCTTTTGTAGGCCTAAGAACACTGGGGCTCTGGGCTTCTCTAGCCACCTCATCTTCTGCTCATCCTCTCGCGCACTCTAAAGAGAGCTCAGGTGAGAAATTACAAACGTCGAGCAATTGCTCAGAGATGAAAAGTGCCAGCACTGAAAGCTCTTGCTAGCCAGCACCCTTCCTTGGAAGCGCTTTCACACGCGCAGTAACACTGGGGCTTTGCGCTTCTATACGCACCAAATGTCACGGTCCTTCTCTTTCCGTCTTGTAGACACGAGCTGAGAAATTGCAAACGTCGAGCAATTGCTCCGAGATGAAAAGTGCCAGCACTGAAAGCTCTTGCTAGCCAGCACCCTTCCTTGGAAGCGCTTTCACAGGCGCAGCAACACTGGGGCTTTGCGCTTCTCTACCCACCAAACGTCACGGTCCTTCTCTTTCCGTCTCGTAGACACGAGCTGAGAAATTGCAAACGTCGAGCAATTGCTCAGAGATGAAAAGTGCCAGCACTGAAAGCTGTTGCTAGCCAGCACCCTTCCTTGGAAGCGCTTTTGTAGGCCTAAGAACACTGGGGCTCTGGGCTTCTCTAGCCACCTAATCTTCTGCTCATCCTCTCGCGCACTCTAAAGAGAGCTCAGGTGAGAAACTGCAAACGTCAAGCAATTGCTCAGAGATGAAAAGTGCCAGCACTGAAAGCTGTTGCTAGCCAGCACCCTTCCTTGGAAGCGCTTTCACAGGCGCAGCAACACTGGGGCTTTGCGCTTCTCTAGCCACCAAACGTCACGGTACTTCTCTTTCCGTCGGTAGACACGAGCTGAGAAATTGCAAACGTCGAGCAATTGCTCCGAGATGAAAAGTGCCAGCACTGAAAGCTGTTGCTAGCCAGCACCCTTCCTTGGAAGCGCTTTTGTAGGCCTAAGAACACTGGGGCTCTGGGCTTCTCTAGACACCTCGTCTTCTGCTCATCCTCTCGCGCACTCTAAAGAGATCTCAGGTGAGAAATTGCAAACGTCGAGCAATTGCTCAGAGATGAAAAGTGCCAGCACTGAAAGCTGTTGCTAGCCAGCACCCTTCCTTGGAAGCGCTTTCACAGGCGCAGCAACACTGGGGCTTTGCGCTTCTATACGCACCAAATGTCACGGTCCTTCTCTTTCCGTCTTGTAGACACGAGCTGAGAAATTGCAAACGTCCAGCAATTGCTCCGAGATGAAAAGTGCCAGCACTGAAAGCTGTTGCTAGCCAGCACCCTTCCTTGGAAGCGCTTTCACAGGCGCAGCAACACTGGGGCTTTGTGCTTCTCTAGCCACCAAACGTCACGGTCCTTCTATTTCCGTCTGTATACACGACCTGAGAAATTGCAAACGTCGAGCAATTGCTCAGAGATGAAAAGTGCCAGCACTGAAAGCTGTTGCTAGCCAGCACCCTTCCTTGGAAGCGCTTTTGTAGGCCTAAGAACACTGGGGCTCTGGGCTTCTCTAGCCACCTAATCTTCTGCTCATCCTCTCGCGCACTCTAAAGAGAGCTCAGGTGAGAAATTGCAAACATCGAGCAATTGCTCAGAGATGAAAAGTGCCAGCACTGAAAACTGTTGCTAGCCAGCACCCTTCCTTGGAAGCGCTTTCACAGGCGCAGCAACACTGGGGCTCTGCGCTTCTCTAGCCACCAAACGTCACGGTCCTTCTCTTTCCGTCTCGTAGACACGAGCTGAGAAATTGCAAACGTCCAGCAATTGCTCAGAGATGAAAAGTGCCAGCACTGGAAGCTGTTGCTAGCCAGCACCCTTCCTTGGAAGCGCTTTCACAGGCGCAGCAACACTGGGGCTTTGCGCTTCTCTAGCCACCAAACGTCACAGTCATTCTCTTTCCGTCTCGTAGACACGAGCTGAGAAATTGCAAACGTCGAGCAATTGCTCAGAGATGAAAAGTGCCAGCACTGAAAGCTGTTGCTAGCCAGCACCCTTCCTTGGAAGCGCTTTTGTAGGCCTAAGAACACTGGGGCTCTGGGCTTCTCTAGCCACCTCATCTTCTGCTCATCCTCTCGTGCACTCTAAAGAGAGCTCAGGTGAGAAATTGCAAACGTCCAGCAATTGCTCAGAGATGAAAAGTGCCAGCACTGAAAGCTGTTGCTAGCCAGCACCCTTCCTTGGAAGCGCTTTCACAGGCGCAGCAACACTGGGGCTTTGCGCTTCTATACGCACCAAACGTCACGGTCCTTCTCTTTCCGTCTCCTAGACACGAGCTGAGAAATTGCAAACGTCGAGCAATTGCTCAGAGATGAAAAGTGCCAGCACTGAAAGCTGTTGCTAGCCAGCACCCTTCCTTGGAAGCGCTTTCACAGGCGCAGCAACACTGGGGCTTTGCGCTTCTCTACGCACCAAACGTCACGGTCCTTCTCTTTCCGTCTCCTAGAAACGAGCTGAGAAATTGCAAACGTCGAGCAATTGCTCAGAGATGAAAAGTGCCAGCACTGAAAGCTGTTGCTAGCCAGCACCCTTCCTTGGAAGCGCTTTTGTAGCCCTTAAAACACTGGGGCTCTGGGCTTCTCTAGCCACCTCATCTTCTGCTCATCCTCTCGCGCAGTCTAAAGAGAGCTCAGGTGAGAAATTGCAAACGTCCAGCAATTGCTCAGAGATGAAAAGTGCCAGCACTGAAAGCTGTTGCTAGCCAGCACCCTTCCTTGGAAGCGCTTTTGTAGCCCTTAAAACACTGGGGCTCTGGGCTTCTCTAGCCACCTCATCTTCTGCTCATCCTCTCGCGCACTCTAAAGAGATCTCAGGTGAGAAATTGCAAACGTCGAGCAATTGCTCAGAGATGAAAAGTGCCAGCACTGAAAGCTCTTGCTAGCCAGCACCCTTCCTTGGAAGCGCTTTCACAGGCGCAGCAACACTGGGGCTTTGCGCTTCTCTAGCCACCAAACGTCACGGTCCTTCTCTTTCCGTCGGTAGACACGAGCTGAGAAATTGCAAACGTCGAGCAATTGCTCAGAGATGAAAAGTGCCAGCACTGAAAGCTCTTGCTAGCCAGCACCCTTCCTTGGAAGCGCTTTTGTAGGCCTAAGAACACTGGGGCTCTGGGCTTCTCTAGCCACCTCATCTTCTGCTCATCCTCTCGCGCACTCTAAAGAGAGCTCAGGTGAGAAATTACAAACGTCGAGCAATTGCTCAGAGATGAAAAGTGCCAGCACTGAAAGCTCTTGCTAGCCAGCACCCTTCCTTGGAAGCGCTTTCACACACGCAGTAACACTGGGGCTTTGCGCTTCTATACGCACCAAATGTCACGGTCCTTCTCTTTCCGTCTTGTAGACACGAGCTGAGAAATTGCAAACGTCGAGCAATTGCTCCGAGATGAAAAGTGCCAGCACTGAAAGCTCTTGCTAGCCAGCACCCTTCCTTGGAAGCGCTTTCACAGGCGCAGCAACACTGGGGCTTTGCGCTTCTCTACCCACCAAACGTCACGGTCCTTCTCTTTCCGTCTCGTAGACACGAGCTGAGAAATTGCAAACGTCGAGCAATTGCTCAGAGATGAAAAGTGCCAGCACTGAAAGCTGTTGCTAGCCAGCACCCTTCCTTGGAAGCGCTTTTGTAGGCCTAAGAACACTGGGGCTCTGGGCTTCTCTAGCCACCTAATCTTCTGCTCATCCTCTCGCGCACTCTAAAGAGAGCTCAGGTGAGAAACTGCAAACGTCAAGCAATTGCTCAGAGATGAAAAGTGCCAGCACTGAAAGCTGTTGCTAGCCAGCACCCTTCCTTGGAAGCGCTTTCACAGGCGCAGCAACACTGGGGCTTTGCGCTTCTCTAGCCACCAAACGTCACGGTACTTCTCTTTCCGTCGGTAGACACGAGCTGAGAAATTGCAAACGTCGAGCAATTGCTCCGAGATGAAAAGTGCCAGCACTGAAAGCTGTTGCTAGCCAGCACCCTTCCTTGGAAGCGCTTTTGTAGGCCTAAGAACACTGGGGCTCTGGGCTTCTCTAGACACCTCGTCTTCTGCTCATCCTCTCGCGCACTCTAAAGAGATCTCAGGTGAGAAATTGCAAACGTCGAGCAATTGCTCAGAGATGAAAAGTGCCAGCACTGAAAGCTGTTGCTAGCCAGCACCCTTCCTTGGAAGCGCTTTCACAGGCGCAGCAACACTGGGGCTTTGCGCTTCTATACGCACCAAATGTCACGGTCCTTCTCTTTCCGTCTTGTAGACACGAGCTGAGAAATTGCAAACGTCCAGCAATTGCTCCGAGATGAAAAGTGCCAGCACTGAAAGCTGTTGCTAGCCAGCACCCTTCCTTGGAAGCGCTTTCACAGGCGCAGCAACACTGGGGCTTTGTGCTTCTCTAGCCACCAAACGTCACGGTCCTTCTATTTCCGTCTGTATACACGACCTGAGAAATTGCAAACGTCGAGCAATTGCTCAGAGATGAAAAGTGCCAGCACTGAAAGCTGTTGCTAGCCAGCACCCTTCCTTGGAAGCGCTTTTGTAGGCCTAAGAACACTGGGGCTCTGGGCTTCTCTAGCCACCTAATCTTCTGCTCATCCTCTCGCGCACTCTAAAGAGAGCTCAGGTGAGAAATTGCAAACATCGAGCAATTGCTCAGAGATGAAAAGTGCCAGCACTGAAAACTGTTGCTAGCCAGCACCCTTCCTTGGAAGCGCTTTCACAGGCGCAGCAACACTGGGGCTCTGCGCTTCTCTAGCCACCAAACGTCACGGTCCTTCTCTTTCCGTCTCGTAGACACGAGCTGAGAAATTGCAAACGTCCAGCAATTGCTCAGAGATGAAAAGTGCCAGCACTGGAAGCTGTTGCTAGCCAGCACCCTTCCTTGGAAGCGCTTTTGTAGGCCTAAGAACACTGGGGCTCTGGGCTTCTCTAGCCACCTAATCTTCTGCTCATCCTCTCGCGCACTCTAAAGAGAGCTCAGGTGAGAAATTGCAAACGTCGAGCAACTGCTCAGAGATGAAAAGTGCCAGCACTGAAAGCTGTTGCTAGCCAGCACCCTTCCTTGGAAGCGCTTTTGTAGGCCTAAGAACACTGGGGCTCTGGGCTTCTATAGCCACCTCATTTTCTGCTCATCCTCTCGCGCACTCTAAAGAGAGCTCAGGTGAGAAATTGCAAACGTCGAGCAATTGCTCCGAGATGAAAAGTGCCAGCACTGAAAGCTGTTGCTAGCCAGCACCCTTCCTTGGAAGCGCTTTCACAGGCGCAGCAACACTGGGGCTTTGCGCTTCTCTAGCCACCAAACGTCACAGTCATTCTCTTTCCGTCTCGTAGACACGAGCTGAGAAATTGCAAACGTCGAGCAATTGCTCAGAGATGAAAAGTGCCAGCACCGAAAGCTCTTGCTAGCCAGCACCCTTCCTTGGAAGCGCTTTCACAGGCGCAGCAACACTGGGGCTTTGCGCTTCTCTACCCACCAAACGTCACGGTCCTTCTCTTTCCGTCTCCTAGACACGAGCTGAGAAATTGCAAACGTCGAGCAATTGCTCAGAGATGAAAAGTGCCAGCACTGAAAGCTGTTGCTAGCCAGCACCCTTCCTTGGAAGCGCTTTCACAGGCGCAGCAACACTGGGGCTTTGCGCTTCTATACGCACCAAATGTCACGGTCCTTCTCTTTCCATCTCCTAGACACGAGCTGAGAAATTGCAAACGTCGAGCAATTGCTCCGAGATGAAAAGTGCCAGCACTGAAAGCTCTTGCTAGCCAGCACCCTTCCTTGGAAGCGCTTTTGTAGGCCTAAGAACACTGGGGCTCTGGGATTCTCTAGCCACCTCATCTTCTGCTCATCCTCTCGCGCACTCTAAAGAGAGCTCAGGTGAGAAATTGCAAACGTCGAGCAATTGCTCCGAGATGAAAAGTGCCAGCACTGAAAGCTGTTGCTAGCCAGCACCCTTCCTTGGAAGCGCTTTTGTAGCCCTTAAAACACTGGGGCTCTGGGCTTCTCTAGCCACCTCATCTTCTGCTCATCCTCTCGCGCACTCTAAAGAGAGCTCAGGTGAGAAATTGCAAACGTCGAGCAATTGCTCAGAGATGAAAAGTGCCAGCACTGAAAGCTGTTGCTAGCCAGCACCCTTCCTTGGAAGCGCTTTCACAGGCGCAGTAACACTGGGGCTTTGCGCTTCTCTACCCACCAAACGTCACGGTCCTTCTCTTTCCATCTCCTAGACACGAGCTGGAAATTGCAAACGTCGAGCAATTGCTCAGAGATGAAAAGTGCCAGCACTGAAAGCTCTTGCTAGCCAGCCCCCTTCCTTGGAAGCGCTTTCACAGGCGCAGCAACACTGGGGCTTTGCGCTTCTCTAGCCACCAAATGTCACGGTCATTCTCTTTCCGTCTCGTAGACACGAGCTGAGAAATTGCAAACGTCGAGCAATTGCTCAGAGATGAAAAGTGCCAGCACTGAAAGCTCTTGCTAGCCAGCCCCCTTCCTTGGAAGCGCTTTTGTAGGCCTAAGAACACTGGGGCTCTGGGCTTCTCTAGCCACCTCATCTTCTGCTCATCCTCTCGCGCACTCTAAAGAGAGCTCAGGTGAGAAATTGCAAACATCGAGCAATTGCTCAGAGATGAAAAGTGCCAGCACTGAAAACTGTTGCTAGCCAGCACCCTTCCTTGGAAGCGCTTTCACAGGCGCAGCAACACTGGGGCTCTGCGCTTCTCTAGCCACCAAACGTCACGGTCCTTCTCTTTCCGTCTCGTAGACACGAGCTGAGAAATTGCAAACGTCCAGCAATTGCTCAGAGATGAAAAGTGCCAGCACTGGAAGCTGTTGCTAGCCAGCACCCTTCCTTGGAAGCGCTTTTGTAGGCCTAAGAACACTGGGGCTCTGGGCTTCTCTAGCCACCTAATCTTCTGCTCATCCTCTCGCGCACTCTAAAGAGAGCTCAGGTGAGAAATTGCAAACGTCGAGCAACTGCTCAGAGATGAAAAGTGCCAGCACTGAAAGCTGTTGCTAGCCAGCACCCTTCCTTGGAAGCGCTTTTGTAGGCCTAAGAACACTGGGGCTCTGGGCTTCTATAGCCACCTCATCTTCTGCTCATCCTCTCGCGCACTCTAAAGAGAGCTCAGGTGAGAAATTGCAAACGTCGAGCAATTGCTCCGAGATGAAAAGTGCCAGCACTGAAAGCTGTTGCTAGCCAGCACCCTTCCTTGGAAGCGCTTTCACAGGCGCAGCAACACTGGGGCTTTGCGCTTCTCTAGCCACCAAACGTCACAGTCATTCTCTTTCCGTCTCGTAGACACGAGCTGAGAAATTGCAAACGTCGAGCAATTGCTCAGAGATGAAAAGTGCCAGCACCGAAAGCTCTTGCTAGCCAGCACCCTTCCTTGGAAGCGCTTTCACAGGCGCAGCAACACTGGGGCTTTGCGCTTCTCTAGCCACCAAACGTCACGGTCCTTCTCTTTCCGTCTCCTAGACACGAGCTGAGAAATTGCAAACGTCGAGCAATTGCTCAGAGATGAAAAGTGCCAGCACTGAAAGCTGTTGCTAGCCAGCACCCTTCCTTGGAAGCGCTTTCACAGGCGCAGCAACACTGGGGCTTTGCGCTTCTATACGCACCAAATGTCACGGTCCTTCTCTTTCCGTCTCGTAGACACGAGCTGAGAAATTGCAAACGTCGAGCAATTGCTCCGAGATGAAAAGTGCCAGCACTGAAAGCTCTTGCTAGCCAGCACCCTTCCTTGGAAGCGCTTTTGTAGGCCTAAGAACACTGGGGCTCTGGGATTCTCTAGCCACCTCATCTTCTGCTCATCCTCTCGCGCACTCTAAAGAGAGCTCAGGTGAGAAATTGCAAACGTCGAGCAATTGCTCCGAGATGAAAAGTGCCAGCACTGAAAGCTGTTGCTAGCCAGCACCCTTCCTTGGAAGCGCTTTTGTAGCCCTTAAAACACTGGGGCTCTGGGCTTCTCTAGCCACCTCATCTTCTGCTCATCCTCTCGCGCACTCTAAAGAGAGCTCAGGTGAGAAATTGCAAACGTCGAGCAATTGCTCAGAGATGAAAAGTGCCAGCACTGAAAGCTGTTGCTAGCCAGCACCCTTCCTTGGAAGCGCTTTCACAGGCGCAGTAACACTGGGGCTTTGCGCTTCTCTACCCACCAAACGTCACGGTCCTTCTCTTTCCATCTCCTAGACACGAGCTGGAAATTGCAAACGTCGAGCAATTGCTCAGAGATGAAAAGTGCCAGCACTGAAAGCTCTTGCTAGCCAGCCCCCTTCCTTGGAAGCGCTTTCACAGGCGCAGCAACACTGGGGCTTTGCGCTTCTCTAGCCACCAAACGTCACGGTCATTCTCTTTCCGTCTCGTAGACACGAGCTGAGAAATTGCAAACGTCGAGCAATTGCTCAGAGATGAAAAGTGCCAGCACTGAAAGCTGTTGCTAGCCAGCCCCCTTCCTTGGAAGCGCTTTTGTAGGCCTAAGAACACTGGGGCTCTGGGCTTCTCTAGCCACCTCATCTTCTGCTCATCCTCTCGCGCACTCTAAAGAGAGCTCAGGTGAGAAATTGCAAACGTCAAGCAATTGCTCAGAGATGAAAAGTGCCAGCACTGAAAGCTGTTGCTAGCCAGCACCCTTCCTTGGAAGCGCTTTCACAGGCGCAGTAACACTGGGGCTTTGCACTTCTCTACCCACCAAACGTCACGGTCATTCTCTTTCCGCCTCGTAGACACGAGCTGAGAAATTGCAAACGTCGAGCAATTGCTCAGAGATGAAAAGTGCCAGCACTGAAAGCTCTTGCTAGCCAGCACCCTTCCTTGGAAGCGCTTTTGTAGCCCTTAGAACACTGGGGCTCTGGGCTTCTCTAGCCACCTCATCTTCTGCTCATCCTCTCGTGCACTCTAAAGAGAGCTCAGGTGAGAAATTGCAAACGTCGAGCAATTGCTCAGAGATGAAAAGTGCCAGCACTGAAAGCTGTTGCTAGCCAGCACCCTTCCTTGGAAGCGCTTTCACAGGCGCAGCAACACTGGGGCTTTGCGCTTCTCTAGCCACCAAACGTCACGGTACTTCTCTTTCCGTCGGTAGACACGAGCTGAGAAATTGCAAACGTCGAGCAATTGCTCCGAGATGAAAAGTGCCAGCACTGAAAGCTCTTGCTAGCCGGCACCCTTCCTTCGAAGCGCTTTTGTAGGCCTAAGAACACTGGGGCTCTGGGCTTCTCTAGCCACCTCATCTTCTGCTCATCCTCTCGGGCACTCTAAAGAGAGCTCAGGTGAGAAATTACAAACGTCGAGCAATTGCTCAGAGATGAAAAGTGCCAGCACTGAAAGCTGTTGCTAGCCAGCACCCTTCCTTGGAAGCGCTTTCACAGGCGCAGCAACACTGGGGCTTTGCGCTTCTATACGCACCAAATGTCACGGTCCTTCTCTTTCCGTCTTGTAGACACGAGCTGAGAAATTGCAAACGTCCAGCAATTGCTCCGAGATGAAAAGTGCCAGCACTGAAAGCTGTTGCTAGCCAGCACCCTTCCTTGGAAGCGCTTTCACAGGCGCAGCAACACTGGGGCTTTGCGCTTCTCTACGCACCAAACGTCACGGTCCTTCTCTTTCCGTCTGTATACACGAGCTGAGAAATTGCAAACTTCCAGCAATTGCTCCGAGATGAAAAGTGCCAGCACTGAAAGCTCTTGCTAGCCAGCACCCTTCCTTGGAAGCGCTTTTGTAGGCCTAAGAACACTGGGGCTCTGGGCTTCTCTAGCCACCTAATCTTCTGCTCATCCTCTCGCGCACTCTAAAGAGAGCTCAGGTGAGAAATTGCAAACATCGAGCAATTGCTCAGAGATGAAAAGTGCCAGCACTGAAAACTGTTGCTAGCCAGCACCCTTCCTTGGAAGCGCTTTCACAGGCGCAGCAACACTGGGGCTCTGCGCTTCTCTAGCCACCAAACGTCACGGTCCTTCTCTTTCCGTCTCGTAGACACGAGCTGAGAAATTGCAAACGTCCAGCAATTGCTCAGAGATGAAAAGTGCCAGCACTGGAAGCTGTTGCTAGCCAGCACCCTTCCTTGGAAGCGCTTTTGTAGCCCTTAAAACACTGGGGCTCTGGGCTTCTCTAGCCACCTAATCTTCTGCTCATCCTCTCGCGCACTCTAAAGAGAGCTCAGGTGAGAAATTGCAAACGTCGAGCAACTGCTCAGAGATGAAAAGTGCCAGCACTGAAAGCTGTTGCTAGCCAGCACCCTTCCTTGGAAGCGCTTTTGTAGGCCTAAGAACACTGGGGCTCTGGGCTTCTATAGCCACCTCATCTTCTGCTCATCCTCTCGCGCACTCTAAAGAGAGCTCAGGTGAGAAATTGCAAACGTCGAGCAATTGCTCCGAGATGAAAAGTGCCAGCACTGAAAGCTGTTGCTAGCCAGCACCCTTCCTTGGAAGCGCTTTCACAGGCGCAGCAACACTGGGGCTTTGCGCTTCTCTAGCCACCAAACGTCACAGTCATTCTCTTTCCGTCTCGTAGACACGAGCTGAGAAATTGCAAACGTCGAGCAATTGCTCAGAGATGAAAAGTGCCAGCACCGAAAGCTCTTGCTAGCCAGCACCCTTCCTTGGAAGCGCTTTCACAGGCGCAGCAACACTGGGGCTTTGCGCTTCTCTAGCCACCAAACGTCACGGTCCTTCTCTTTCCGTCTCGTAGACACGAGCTGAGAAATTGCAAACGTCGAGCAATTGCTCAGAGATGAAAAGTGCCAGCACTGAAAGCTGTTGCTAGCCAGCACCCTTCCTTGGAAGCGCTTTCACAGGCGCAGCAACACTGGGGCTTTGCGCTTCTATACGCACCAAATGTCACGGTCCTTCTCTTTCCATCTCCTAGACACGAGCTGAGAAATTGCAAACGTCGAGCAATTGCTCCGAGATGAAAAGTGCCAGCACTGAAAGCTCTTGCTAGCCAGCACCCTTCCTTGGAAGCGCTTTTGTAGGCCTAAGAACACTGGGGCTCTGGGATTCTCTAGCCACCTCATCTTCTGCTCATCCTCTCGCGCACTCTAAAGAGAGCTCAGGTGAGAAATTGCAAACGTCGAGCAATTGCTCAGAGATGAAAAGTGCCAGCACTGAAAGCTGTTGCTAGCCAGCACCCTTCCTTGGAAGCGCTTTCACAGGCGCAGTAACACTGGGGCTTTGCGCTTCTCTACCCACCAAACGTCACGGTCCTTCTCTTTCCATCTCCTAGACACGAGCTGGAAATTGCAAACGTCGAGCAATTGCTCAGAGATGAAAAGTGCCAGCACTGAAAGCTGTTGCTAGCCAGCCCCCTTCCTTGGAAGCGCTTTCACAGGCGCAGCAACACTGGGGCTTTGCGCTTCTCTAGCCACCAAACGTCACGGTCATTCTCTTTCCGTCTCGTAGACACGAGCTGAGAAATTGCAAACGTCGAGCAATTGCTCAGAGATGAAAAGTGCCAGCACTGAAAGCTCTTGCTAGCCAGCCCCCTTCCTTGGAAGCGCTTTTGTAGGCCTAAGAACACTGGGGCTCTGGGCTTCTCTAGCCACCTCATCTTCTGCTCATCCTCTCGCGCACTCTAAAGAGAGCTCAGGTGAGAAATTGCAAACGTCAAGCAATTGCTCAGAGATGAAAAGTGCCAGCACTGAAAGCTGTTGCTAGCCAGCACCCTTCCTTGGAAGCGCTTTCACAGGCGCAGTAACACTGGGGCTTTGCACTTCTCTACCCACCAAACGTCACGGTCATTCTCTTTCCGCCTCGTAGACACGAGCTGAGAAATTGCAAACGTCGAGCAATTGCTCAGAGATGAAAAGTGCCAGCACTGAAAGCTGTTGCTAGCCAGCACCCTTCCTTGGAAGCGCTTCTGTAGGCCTAGGAACAGTGGGGCTCTGGGCTTCTCTAGCCACCTCATCTTCTGCTCATCCTCTCGTGCACTCTAAAGAGAGCTCAGGTGAGAAATTGCAAACGTCCAGCAATTGCTCAGAGATGAAAAGTGCCAGCACTGAAAGCTGTTGCTAGCCAGCACCCTTCCTTGGAAGCGCTTTCACAGGCGCAGCAACACTGGGGCTTTGCGCTTCTATACGCACCAAACGTCACGGTCCTTCTCTTTCTGTCTCCTAGACACGAGCTGAGAAATTGCAAACGTCGAGCAATTGCTCAGAGATGAAAAGTGCCAGCACTGAAAGCTGTTGCTAGCCAGCCCCCTTCCTTGGAAGCGCTTTTGTAGGCCTAAGAACACTGGGGCTCTGGGCTTCTCTAGCCACCTCATCTTCTGCTCATCCTCTCGCGCACTCTAAGGAGAGCTCAGGTGAGAAATTACAAACGTCGAGCAATTGCTCAGAGATGAAAAGTGCCAGCACTGAAAGCTGTTGCTAGCCAGCACCCTTCCTCGGAAGCGCTTTCACAGGCGCAGCAACACTGGGGCTCTGCGCTTCTCTAGCCACCAAACGTCACGGTCATTCTCTTTCCGTCGGTAGACACGAGCTGAGAAATTGCAAACGTCGAGCAATTGCTCAGAGATGAAAAGTGCCAGCACTGAAAACTGTTGCTGTAGCCAGCACCCTTCCTTGGAAGCGCTTTTGTAGGCCTAAGAACACTGGGGCTCTGGGCTTCTCTAGCCACCTCATCTTCTGCTCATCCTCTCGCGCACTCTAAAGAGAGCTCAGGTGAGAAATTGCAAACGTCGAGCAATTGCTCAGAGATGAAAAGTGCCAGCACTGAAAGCTGTTGCTAGCCAGCACCCTTCCTTGGAAGCGCTTTCACAGGCGCAGTAACACTGGGGCTTTGCACTTCTCTACCCACCAAACGTCACGGTCCTTCTCTTTCCATCTCCTAGACACGAGCTGAGAAATTGCAAACGTCGAGCAATTGCTCAGAGATGAAAAGTGCCAGCACTGAAAGCTCTTGCTAGCCAGCACCCTTCCTTGGAAGCGCTTTCACAGGCGCAGCAACACTGGGGCTTTGCGCTTCTCTAGCCACCAAACGTCACGGTCCTTCTCTTTCCGTCTCGTAGACACGAGCTGAGAAATTGCAAACGTCGAGCAATTGCTCCGAGATGAAAAGTGCCAGCACTGAAAGCTGTTGCTAGCCAGCACCCTTCCTTGGAAGCGCTTTCACAGGCGCAGCAACACTGGGGCTTTGCGCTTCTATACGCACCAAATGTCACGGTCCTTATCTTTCCGTCTCGTAGACACGAGCTGAGAAATTGCAAACGTCCAGCAATTGCTCCGAGATGAAAAGTGCCAGCACTGAAAGCTCTTGCTAGCCAGCACCCTTCCTTGGAAGCGCTTTTGTAGGCCTAAGAACACTGGGGCTCTGGGCTTCTCTAGCCACCTCATCTTCTGCTCATCCTCTCGCGCACTCTAAAGAGAGCTCAGGTGAGAAATTGCAAACGTCGAGCAATTGCTCCGAGATGAAAAGTGCCAGCACTGAAAGCTCTTGCTAGCCAGCACCCTTCCTTGGAAGCGCTTTTGTAGGCCTAAGAACACTGGGGCTCTGGGCTTCTCTAGCCACCTAATCTTCTGCTCATCCTCTCGCGCACTCTAAAGAGAGCTCAGGTGAGAAACTGCAAACGTCAAGCAATTGCTCAGAGATGAAAAGTGCCAGCACTGAAAGCTCTTGCTAGCCAGCACCCTTCCTTGGAAGCGCTTTCACAGGCGCAGTAACACTGGGGCTTTGCACTTCTCTACGCACCAAACGTCACGGTCCTTCTCTTTCCGTCTCGTAGACACGAGCTGAGAAATTGCAAACGTCGAGCAATTGCTCAGAGATGAAAAGTGCCAGCACTGAAAGCTCTTGCTAGCCAGCACCCTTCCTTGGAAGCGCTTTCACAGGCGCAGCAACACTGGGGCTTTGCGCTTCTCTAGCCACCAAACGTCACGGTCCTTCTCTTTCCGTCGGTAGACACGAGCTGAGAAATTGCAAACGTCCAGCAATTGCTCAGAGATGAAAAGTGCCAGCACTGAAAGCTGTTGCTAGCCAGCACCCTTCCTTGGAAGCGCTTCTGTAGGCCTAGGAACAGTGGGGCTCTGGGCTTCTCTAGCCACCTCATCTTCTGCTCATCCTCTCGCGCACTCTAAAGAGAGCTCAGGTGAGAAATTGCAAACGTCGAGCAATTGCTCCGAGATGAAAAGTGCCAGCACTGAAAGCTGTTGCTAGCCAGCACCCTTCCTTGGAAGCGCTTTCACAGGCGCAGCAACACTGGGGCTTTGCGCTTCTATACGCACCAAATGTCACGGTCCTTATCTTTCCATCTTGTAGACACGAGCTGAGAAATTGCAAACGTCGAGCAATTGCTCAGAGATGAAAAGTGCCAGCACTGAAAGCTGTTGCTAGCCAGCACCCTTCCTTGGAAGCGCTTTTGTAGGCCTAAGAACAGTGGGGCTCTGGGCTTCTCTAGCCACCTCATCTTCTGCTCATCCTCTCGCGCACTCTAAAGAGATCTCAGGTGAGAAATTGCAAACGTCGAGCAATTGCTCCGAGATGAAAAGTGCCAGCACTGAAAGCTGTTGCTAGCCAGCACCCTTCCTTGGAAGCGCTTTTGTAGCCCTTAAAACACTGGGGCTCTGGGCTTCTCTAGCCACCTCATCTTCTGCTCATCCTCTCGCGCACTCTAAAGAGAGCTCAGGTGAGAAATTGCAAACGTCCAGCAATTGCTCAGAGATGAAAAGTGCCAGCACTGAAAGCTCTTGCTAGCCAGCACCCTTCCTTGGAAGCACTTTCACAGGCGCAGTAACACTGGGGCTTTGCGCTTCTCTACCAACCAAACGTCACGGTCCTTCTCTTTCCATCTCCTAGACACGAGCTGAGAAATTGCAAACGTCCAGCAATTGCTCAGAGATGAAAAGTGCCAGCACTGAAAGCTGTTGCTAGCCAGCCCCCTTCCTTGGAAGCGCTTTCACAGGCGCAGCAACACTGGGGCTCTGCGCTTCTCTAGCCACCAAACGTCACGGTCCTTCTCTTTCCGTCTCCTAGACACGAGCTGAGAAATTGCAAACGTCGAGCAATTGCTCAGAGATGAAAAGTGCCAGCACTGAAAACTGTTGCTGTAGCCAGCACCCTTCCTTGGAAGCGCTTTTGTAGGCCTAAGAACACTGGGGCTCTGGGCTTCTCTAGCCACCTCATCTTCTGCTCATCCTCTCGCGCACTCTAAAGAGAGCTCAGGTGAGAAATTGCAAACGTCGAGCAATTGCTCAGAGAAGAAAAGTGCCAGCACTGAAAGCTCTTGCTAGCCAGCACCCTTCCTTGGAAGCGCTTTCACAGGCGCAGCAACACTGGGGCTTTGCGCTTCTCTACGCACCAAACGTCACGGTCCTTCTCTTTCCATCTCCTAGACACGAGCTGAGAAATTGCAAACGTCGAGCAATTGCTCAGAGAGGAAAAGTGCCAGCACTGAAAGCTCTTGCTAGCCAGCACCCTTCCTTGGAAGCGCTTTCACAGGTGCAGTAACACTGGGGCTTTGCACTTCTATACGCACCAAACGTCACGGTCCTTCTCTTTCCGTCTCGTAGACACGAGCTGAGAAATTGCAAACGTCGAGCAATTGCTCAGAGATGAAAAGTGCCAGCACTGAAAGCTGTTGCTAGCCAGCACCCTTCCTTGGAAGCGCTTTCACAGGCGCAGCAACACTGGGGCTTTGCGCTTCTATACGCACCAAACGTCACAGTCATTCTATTTTCGTCTCGTAGACACGAGCTGAGAAATTGCAAACGTCGAGCAATTGCTCCGAGATGAAAAGTGCCAGCACTGAAAGCTGTTGCTAGCCAGCACCCTTCCTTGGAAGCGCTTTTGTAGGCCTAAGAACAGTGGGGCTCTGGGCTTCTCTAGCCACCTCATCTTCTGCTCATACTCTCGCGCACTCTAAAGAGAGCTCAGGTGAGAAATTGCAAACGTCGAGCAATTGCTCCGAGATGAAAAGTGCCAGCACTGAAAGCTGTTGCTAGCCAGCACCCTTCCTTGGAAGCGCTTTCACAGGCGCAGCAACACTGGGGCTTTGCGCTTCTCTACGCACCAAACGTCACGGTCCTTCTCTTTCCGTCGGTAGGCACGAGCTGAGAAATTGCAAACGTCGAGCAATTGCTCCGAGATGAAAAGTGCCAGCACTGGAAGCTCTTGCTAGCCAGCACCCTTCCTTGGAAGCGCTTCTGTAGGCCTAAGAACACTGGGGCTCTGGGCTTCTCTAGCCACCTCATCTTCTGCTCATCCTCTCGCGCACTCTAAAGAGAGCTCAGGTGAGAAATTGCAAACGTCGAGCAATTGCTCAGAGATGAAAAGTGCCAGCACTGAAAGCTGTTGCTAGCCAGCACCCTTCCTTGGAAGCGCTTTCACAGGCGCAGCAACACTGGGGCTTTGCGCTTCTCTAGCCACCAAATGTCACGGTCCTTATCTTTCCGTCTTGTAGACACGAGCTGAGAAATTGCAAAAGTCGAGCAATTGCTCCGAGATGAAAAGTGCCAGCACTGAAAGCTCTTGCTAGCCAGCACCCTTCCTTGGAAGCGCTTTTGTAGGCCTAAGAACACTGGGGCTCTGGGCTTCTCTAGCCACCTCATCTTCTGCTCATCCTCGCGCGCACTCTAAAGAGAGCTCAGGTGAGAAATTGCAAAAGTCGAGCAATTGCTCAGAGATGAAAAGTGCCAGCACTGAAAGCTCTTGCTAGCCAGCACCCTTCCTTGGAAGCGCTTTTGTAGGCCTAAGAACACTGGGGCTCTGGGCTTCTCTAGCCACCTCATCTTCTGCTCATCCTCTCGCGCACTCTAAAGAGAGCTCAGGTGAGAAATTGCAAACGTCGAGCAATTGCTCAGAGATGAAAAGTGCCAGCACTGAAAGCTCTTGCTAGCCAGCACCCTTCCTTGGAAGCGCTTTCACAGGCGCAGTAACACTGGGGCTTTGCGCTTCTCTAGCCACCAAACGTCACGGTCCTTCTCTTTCCATCTCCTAGACACGAGCTGAGAAATTGCAAACGTCGAGCAATTGCTCAGAGATGAAAAGTGCCAGCACTGAAAGCTCTTGCTAGCCAGCACCCTTCCTTGGAAGCGCTTTCACAGGCGCAGCAACACTGGGGCTTTGCGCTTCTCTACCCACCAAAAGTCACAGTCCTTCTCTTTCCGTCTCGTAGACACGACCTGAGAAATTGCAAACGTCGAGCAATTGCTCAGAGATGAAAAGTGCCAGCACTGGAAGCTGTTGCTAGCCAGCACCCTTCCTTGGAAGTGCTTTTGTAGGCCTAAGAACACTGGGGCTCTGGGCTTCTCTAGCCACCTCATCTTCTGCTCATCCTCTCGCGCACTCTAAAGAGAGCTCAGGTGAGAAATTGCAAACGTCGAGCAATTGCTCCGAGATGAAAAGTGCCAGCACTGAAAGCTGTTGCTAGCCAGCACCCTTCCTTGGAAGCGCTTTTGTAGGCCTAAGAACACTGGGGCTCTGGGCTTCTCTAGCCACCTCATCTTCTGCTCATCCTCTCGCGCACTCTAAAGAGAGCTCAGGTGAGAAACTGCAAACGTCAAGCAATTGCTCAGAGATGAAAAGTGCCAGCACTGAAAGCTGTTGCTAGCCAGCACCCTTCCTTGGAAGCGCTTTCACAGGCGCAGTAACACTGGGGCTTTGCACTTCTCTACGCACCAAACGTCACTGTCATTCTCTTTCCGTCTCCTAGACACGAGCTGAGAAATTGCAAACGTCCAGCAATTGCTCAGAGATGAAAAGTGCCAGCACTGAAAGCTGTTGCTAGCCAGCACCCTTCCTTGGAAGCGCTTTTGTAGGCCTAAGAACACTGGGGCTCTGGGCTTCTCTAGCCACCTCATCTTCTGCTCATCCTCTCGCGCACTCTAAAGAGAGCTCAGGTGAGAAATTGCAAACGTCCAGCAATTGCTCAGAGATGAAAAGTGCCAGCACTGAAAGCTCTTGCTAGCCAGCACCCTTCCTTGGAAGCGCTTTTGTAGCCCTTAGAACACTGGGGCTCTGGGCTTCTATAGCCACCTCATCTTCTGCTCATCCTCTCGCGCACTCTAAAGAGAGCTCAGGTGAGAAATTGCAAACGTCGAGCAATTGCTCCGAGATGAAAAGTGCCAGCACTGAAAGCTGTTGCTAGCCAGCACCCTTCCTTGGAAGCGCTTTTGTAGGCCTAAGAACACTGGGGCTTTGCACTTCTCTACGCACCAAACGTCACGGTCCTTCTCTTTCCGTCGGTAGACATGAGCTGAGAAATTGCAAACGTCGAGCAATTGCTCAGAGATGAAAAGTGCCAGCACTGAAAGCTCTTGCTAGCCAGCACCCTTCCTTGGAAGCGCTTTCACAGGCGCAGCAACACTGGGGCTTTGCGCTTCTCTAGCCACCAAACGTCACAGTCATTCTCTTTCCGTCTCGTAGACACGAGCTGAGAAATTGCAAACGTCGAGCAATTGCTCAGAGATGAAAAGTGCCAGCACTGAAAGCTCTTGCTAGCCAGCACCCTTCCTTGGAAGCGCTTTTGTAGCCCTTAAAACACTGGGGCTCTTGGCTTCTCTAGCCACCTCATCTTCTGCTCATCCTCTCGCGCACTCTAAAGAGAGCTCAGGTGAGAAATTGCAAACGTCGAGCAATTGCTCCGAGATGAAAAGTGCCAGCACTGAAAGCTGTTGCTAGCCAGCACCCTTCCTTGGAAGCGTTTTTGTAGCCCTTAAAACACTGGGGCTCTGGGCTTCTCTAGCCACCTCATCTTCTGCTCATCCTCTCGCGCACTCTAAAGAGAGCTCAGGTGAGAAATTGCAAACGTCGAGCAATTGCTCAGAGATGAAAAGTGCCAGCACTGAAAGCTGTTGCTAGCCAGCACCCTTCCTTGGAAGCGCTTTCACAGGCGCAGTAACACTGGGGCTTTGCGCTTCTCTACCCACCAAACGTCACGGTCCTTCTCTTTCCATCTCCTAGACACGAGCTGAGAAATTGCAAACGTCGAGCAATTGCTCAGAGATGAAAAGTGCCAGCACTGAAAGCTGTTGCTAGCCAGCACCCTTCCTTGGAAGCGCTTTCACAGGCGCAGCAACACTGGGGCTTTGCGCTTCTCTAGCCACCAAACGTCACGGTCATTCTCTTTCCGTCTCGTAGACACGAGCTGAGAAATTGCAAACGACGAGCAATTGCTCCGAGATGAAAAGTGCCAGCACTGAAAGCTGTTGCTAGCCAGCACCCTTCCTTGGAAGCGCTTTTGTAGGCCTAAGAACACTGGGGCTCTGGGCTTCTCTAGCCACCTAATCTTCTGCTCATCCTCTCGCGCACTCTAAAGAGAGCTCAGGTGAGAAACTGCAAACGTTGAGCAATTGCTCAGAGATGAAAAGTGCCAGCACTGAAAGCTCTTGCTAGCCAGCCCCCTTCCTTGGAAGCGCTTTTGTAGGCCTAAGAACACTGGGGCTCTGGGCTTCTATAGCCACCTCATCTTCTGCTCATCCTCTCGTGCACTCTAAAGAGAGCTCAGGTGAGAAATTGCAAACGTCGAGCAATTGCTCCGAGATGAAAAGTGCCAGCACTGAAAGCTCTTGCTAGCCAGCACCCTTCCTTGGAAGCGCTTTTGTAGGCCTAAGAACACTGGGGCTTTGCACTTCTCTAGCCACCAAACGTCACGGTCCTTCTCTTTCCGTCTTGTAGACATGAGCTGAGAAATTGCAAACGTCGAGCAATTGCTCAGAGATGAAAAGTGCCAGCACTGAAAGCTGTTGCTAGCCAGCACCCTTCCTTGGAAGCGCTTTCACAGGCGCAGCAACACTGGGGCTTTGCGCTTCTCTAGCCACCAAACGTCACAGTCATTCTCTTTCCGTCTCGTAGACACGAGCTGAGAAATTGCAAACGTCGAGCAATTGCTCAGAGATGAAAAGTGCCAGCACTGAAAGCTGTTGCTAGCCAGCACCCTTCCTTGGAAGCGCTTTTGTAGCCCTTAAAACACTGGGGCTCTGGGCTTCTCTAGCCACCTCATCTTCTGCTCATCCTCTCGCGCACTCTAAAGAGAGCTCAGGTGAGAAATTGCAAACGTCCAGCAATTGCTCAGAGATGAAAAGTGCCAGCACTGAAAGCTGTTGCTAGCCAGCACCCTTCCTTGGAAGCGCTTTCACAGGCGCAGTAACACTGGGGCTTTGCGCTTCTCTACCCACCAAACGTCACGGTCCTTCTCTTTCCATCTCCTAGACACGAGCTGAGAAATTGCAAACGTCCAGCAATTGCTCCGAGATGAAAAGTGCCAGCACTGAAAGCTGTTGCTAGCCAGCACCCTTCCTTGGAAGCGCTTTCACAGGCGCAGCAACACTGGGGCTTTGCGCTTCTCTAGCCACCAAACGTCACGGTCATTCTCTTTCCGTCTCCTAGACACGAGCTGAGAAATTGCAAACGACGAGCAATTGCTCCGAGATGAAAAGTGCCAGCACTGAAAGCTCTTGCTAGCCAGCACCCTTCCTTGGAAGCGCTTTTGTAGGCCTAAGAACACTGGGGCTCTGGGCTTCTCTAGCCACCTCATCTTCTGCTCATCCTCTCGCGCACTCTAAAGAGAGCTCAGGTGAGAAACTGCAAACGTCAAGCAATTGCTCAGAGATGAAAAGTGCCAGCACTGAAAGCTCTTGCTAGCCAGCACCCTTCCTTGGAAGCGCTTTCACAGGCGCAGCAACACTGGGGCTTTGCGCTTCTCTAGCCACCAAACGTCACGGTCCTTCTCTTTCCGTCTCGTAGACACGAGCTGAGAAATTGCAAACGTCGAGCAATTGCTCAGAGATGAAAAGTGCCAGCACTGAAAGCTGTTGCTAGCCAGCACCCTTCCTTGGAAGCGCTTTCACAGGCGCAGCAACACTGGGGCTTTGCGCTTCTCTAGCCACCAAACGTCACGGTCATTCTCTTTCCGTCTCGTAGACACGAGCTGAGAAATTGCAAACGTCGAGCAATTGCTCAGAGATGAAAAGTGCCAGCACTGAAAGCTCTTGCTAGCCAGCACCCTTCCTTGGAAGCGCTTTCACAGGCGCAGCAACACTGGGGCTTTGCGCTTCTATACGCACCAAATGTCACGGTCATTCTCTTTCCATCTCCTAGACACGAGCTGAGAAATTGCAAACGTCGAGCAATTGCTCAGAGATGAAAAGTGCCAGCACTGAAAGCTCTTGCTAGCCAGCACCCTTCCTTGGAAGCGCTTTAGTAGGCCTAAGAACACTGCGGCTCTGGGCTTCTCTAGCCACCTCATCTTCTGCTCATCCTCTCGCGCACTCTAAAGAGAGCTCAGGTGAGAAATTACAAACGTCGAGCAATTGCTCAGAGATGAAAAGTGCCAGCACTGAAAGCTCTTGCTAGCCAGCACCCTTCCTTGGAAGCGCTTTCACAGGCGCAGCAACACTGGGGCTTTGCGCTTCTCTAGCCACCAAACGTCACGGTCATTCTCTTTCCGTCTCGTAGACAAGAGCTGAGAAATTGCAAACGTCCAGCAATTGCTCAGAGATGAAAAGTGCCAGCACTGAAAACTGTTGCTGTAGCCAGCACCCTTCCTTGGAAGCGCTTTTGTAGGCCTAAGAACACTGGGGCTCTGGGCTTCTCTAGCCACCTAATCTTCTGCTCATCCTCTCGCGCACTCTAAAGAGAGCTCAGGTGAGAAATTGCAAACGTCCAGCAATTGCTCAGAGATGAAAAGTGCAAGCACTGAAAGCTCTTGCTAGCCAGCACCCTTCCTTGGAAGCGCTTTCACAGGCGCAGCAACACTGGGGCTTTGCGCTTCTCTACGCACCAAACGTCACGGTCCTTCTCTTTCCATCTCCTAGACACGAGCTGAGAAATTGCAAACGTCGAGCAATTGCTCAGAGATGAAAAGTGCCAGCACTGAAAGCTCTTGCTAGCCAGCACCCTTCCTTGGAAGCGCTTTCACAGGCGCAGTAACACTGGGGCTTTGCACTTCTCTACGCACCAAACGTCACGGTCCTTCTCTTTCCGTCTCGTAGACACGAGCTGAGAAATTGCAAACGTCGAGCAATTGCTCAGAGATGAAAAGTGCCAGCACTGAAAGCTGTTGCTAGCCAGCACCCTTCCTTGGAAGCGCTTTCACAGGCGCAGCAACACTGGGGCTTTGCGCTTCTATACGCACCAAACGTCACAGTCATTCTCTTTCCGTCTCGTAGACACGAGCTGAGAAATTGCAAACGTCGAGCAATTGCTCCGAGATGAAAAGTGCCAGCACTGAAAGCTCTTGCTAGCCAGCACCCTTCCTTGGAAGCGCTTTTGTAGGCCTAAGAACACTGGGGCTCTGGGCTTCTCTAGCCACCTCATCTTCTGCTCATACTCTCGCGCACTCTAAAGAGAGCTCAGGTGAGAAATTGCAAACGTCGAGCAATTGCTCAGAGATGAAAAGTGCCAGCACTGAAAGCTGTTGCTAGCCAGCACCCTTCCTTGGAAGCGCTTTCACAGGCGCAGCAACACTGGGGCTTTGCGCTTCTCTAGCCACCAAACGTCACGGTCCTTCTCTTTCCGTCGGTAGACACGAGCTGAGAAATTGCAAACGTCGAGCAATTGCTCAGAGATGAAAACTGCCAGCACTGAAAGCTCTTGCTAGCCAGCACCCTTCCTTGGAAGCGCTTCTGTAGGCCTAAGAACACTGGGGCTCTGGGCTTCTCTAGCCACCTCATCTTCTGCTCATCCTCTCGCGCACTCTAAAGAGAGCTCAGGTGAGAAATTGCAAACGTCGAGCAATTGCTCAGAGATGAAAAGTGCCAGCACTGAAAGCTCTTGCTAGCCAGCACCCTTCCTTGGAAGCGCTTTCACAGGCGCAGCAACACTGGGGCTTTGCGCTTCTCTAGCCACCAAATGTCACGGTCCTTATCTTTCCGTCTTGTAGACACGAGCTGAGAAATTGCAAACGTCGAGCAATTGCTCAGAGATGAAAAGTGCCAGCACTGAAAGCTGTTGCTAGCCAGCACCCTTCCTTGGAAGCGCTTTTGTAGGCCTAAGAACACTGGGGCTCTGGGATTCTCTAGCCACCTCATCTTCTGCTCATCCTCTCGCGCACTCTGAAGAGAGCTCAGGTGAGAAATTGCAAACGTCGAGCAATTGCTCAGAGATGAAAAGTGCCAGCACTGAAAGCTGTTGCTAGCCAGCACCCTTCCTTGGAAGCGCTTTTGTAGCCCTTAAAACACTGGGGCTCTGGGCTTCTCTAGCCACCTCATCTTCTGCTCATCCTCTCGCGCACTCTAAAGAGAGCTCAGCTGAGAAATTGCAAACGTCGAGCAATTGCTCAGAGATGAAAAGTGCCAGCACTGAAAGCTGTTGCTAGCCAGCACCCTTCCTTGGAAGCGCTTTCACAGGCGCAGCAACACTGGGGCTTTGCGCTTCTCTAGCCACCAAACGTCACGGTCCTTCTCTTTCCGTCGGTAGACACGAGCTGAGAAATTGCAAACGTCGAGCAATTGCTCCGAGATGAAAAGTGCCAGCACTGAAAGCTCTTGCTAGCCAGCACCCTTCCTTGGAAGCGCTTTCACAGGCGCAGCAACACTGGGGCTTTGCGCTTCTCTACCCACCAAAAGTCACGGTCCTTCTCTTTCCGTCTCGTAGACACGACCTGAGAAATTGCAAACGTCGAGCAATTGCTCAGAGATGAAAAGTGCCAGCACTGAAAGCTGTTGCTAGCCAGCACCCTTCCTTGGAAGCGCTTTTGTAGGCCTAAGAACAGTGGGGCTCTGGGCTTCTCTAGCCACCTCATCTTCTGCTCATCCTCTCGCGCACTCTAAAGAGAGCTCAGCTGAGAAATTGCAAACGTCGAGCAATTGCTCCGAGATGAAAAGTGCCAGCACTGAAAGCTGTTGCTAGCCAGCACCCTTCCTTGGAAGCGCTTTTGTAGGCCTAAGAACACTGGGGCTCTGGGCTTCTCTAGCCACCTCATCTTCTGCTCATCCTCTCGCGCACTCTAAAGAGAGCTCAGGTGAGAAACTGCAAACGTCAAGCAATTGCTCAGAGATGAAAAGTGCCAGCACTGAAAGCTGTTGCTAGCCAGCACCCTTCCTTGGAAGCGCTTTCACAGGCGCAGTAACACTGGGGCTTTGCGCTTCTCTAGCCACCAAACGTCACGGTCCTTCTCTTTCCGTCGGTAGACACGAGCTGAGAAATTGCAAACGTCGAGCAATTGCTCAGAGATGAAAAGTGCCAGCACTGAAAGCTCTTGCTAGCCAGCACCCTTCCTTGGAAGCGCTTCTGTAGGCCTAAGAACACTGGGGCTCTGGGCTTCTCTAGCCACCTCATCTTCTGCTCATCCTCTCGCGCACTCTAAAGAGAGCTCAGGTGAGAAATTGCAAACGTCGAGCAATTGCTCAGAGATGAAAAGTGCCAGCACTGAAAGCTCTTGCTAGCCAGCACCCTTCCTTGGAAGCGCTTTCACAGGCGCAGCAACACTGGGGCTTTGCGCTTCTCTAGCCACCAAACGTCACGGTCCTTCTCTTTCCGTCGGTAGACACGAGCTGAGAAATTGCAAACGTCGAGCAATTGCTCCGAGATGAAAAGTGCCAGCACTGAAAGCTGTTGCTAGCCAGCACCCTTCCTTGGAAGCGCTTTTGTAGGCCTAAGAACACTGGGGCTCTGGGCTTCTCTAGCCACCTCATCTTCTGCTCATCCTCTCGCGCACTCTAAAGAGAGCTCAGGTGAGAAATTGCAAACGTCGAGCAATTGCTCAGAGATGAAAAGTGCCAGCACTGAAAGCTGTTGCTAGCCAGCACCCTTCCTTGGAAGCGCTTTTGTAGCCCTTAAAACACTGGGGCTCTGGGCTTCTCTAGCCACCTCATCTTCTGCTCATCCTCTCGCGCACTCTAAAGAGAGCTCAGGTGAGAAATTGCAAACGTCGAGCAATTGCTCAGAGATGAAAAGTGCCAGCACTGAAAGCTGTTGCTAGCCAGCACCCTTCCTTGGAAGCGCTTTCACAGGCGCAGTAACACTGGGGCTTTGTGCTTCTCTACCCACCAAACGTCACGGTCCTTCTCTTTCCATCTCCTAGACACGAGCTGAGAAATTGCAAACGTCGAGCAATTGCTCCGAGATGAAAAGTGCCAGCACTGAAAGCTCTTGCTAGCCAGCACCCTTCCTTGGAAGCGCTTTCACAGGCGCAGCAACACTGGGGCTTTGCGCTTCTCTACCCACCAAAAGTCACGGTCCTTCTCTTTCCGTCTCGTAAACACGAGCTGAGAAATTGCAAACGTCGAGCAATTGCTCAGAGATGAAAAGTGCCAGCACTGAAAGCTGTTGCTAGCCAGCACCCTTCCTTGGAAGCGCTTTTGTAGGCCTAAGAACACTGGGGCTCTGGGCTTCTCTAGCCACCTCATCTTCTGCTCATCCTCTCGCGCACTCTAAAGAGAGCTCAGGTGAGAAACTGCAAACGTCAAGCAATTGCTCAGAGATGAAAAGTGCCAGCACTGAAAGCTGTTGCTAGCCAGCACCCTTCCTTGGAAGCGCTTTCACAGGCGCAGTAACACTGGGGCTTTGCACTTCTCTACGCACCAAACGTCACGGTCATTCTCTTTCCGTCTCGTAGACACGAGCTGAGAAATTGCAAACGTCGAGCAATTGCTCCGAGATGAAAAGTGCCAGCACTGAAAGCTGTTGCTAGCCAGCACCCTTCCTTGGAAGCGCTTTCACAGGCGCAGCAACACTGGGGCTTTGCGCTTCTCTAGCCACCAAACGTCACGGTCATTCTCTTTCCGTCTCGTAGACACGAGCTGAGAAATTGCAAACGTCGAGCAATTGCTCAGAGATGAAAAGTGCCAGCACTGAAAGCTCTTGCTAGCCAGCACCCTTCCTTGGAAGCGCTTTCACAGGCGCAGCAACACTGGGGCTTTGAGCTTCTATACGCACCAAATGTCACGGTCATTCTCTTTCCATCTCCTAGACACGAGCTGAGAAATTGCAAACGTCGAGCAATTGCTCAGAGATGAAAAGTGCCAGCACTGAAAGCTCTTGCTAGCCAGCACCCTTCCTTGGAAGCGCTTTAGTAGGCCTAAGAACACTGCGGCTCTGGGCTTCTCTAGCCACCTCATCTTCTGCTCATCCTCTCGCGCACTCTAAAGAGAGCTCAGGTGAGAAATTGCAAACGTCCAGCAATTGCTCAGAGATGAAAAGTGCCAGCACTGAAAGCTCTTGCTAGCCAGCACCCTTCCTTGGAAGCGCTTTCACAGGCGCAGTAACACTGGGGCTTTGCGCTTCTCTACGCACCAAACGTCACGGTCCTTCTCTTTCCATCTCCTAGACACGAGCTGAGAAATTGCAAACGTCGAGCAATTGCTCAGAGATGAAAAGTGCCAGCACTGAAAGCTCTTGCTAGCCAGCACCCTTCCTTGGAAGCGCTTTCACAGGCGCAGTAACACTGGGGCTTTGCACTTCTATACGCACCAAACGTCACGGTCCTTCTCTTTCCGTCTCGTAGACACGAGCTGAGAAATTGCAAACGTCGAGCAATTGCTCAGAGATGAAAAGTGCCAGCACTGAAAGCTCTTGCTAGCCAGCACCCTTCCTTGGAAGCGCTTTCACAGGCGCAGCAACACTGGGGCTTTGCGCTTCTATACGCACCAAACGTCACAGTCATTCTCTTTCCGTCTCGTAGACACGAGCTGAGAAATTGCAAACGTCGAGCAATTGCTCCGAGATGAAAAGTGCCAGCACTGAAAGCTCTTGCTAGCCAGCACCCTTCCTTGGAAGCGCTTTTGTAGGCCTAAGAACACTGGGGCTCTGGGCTTCTCTAGCCACCTCATCTTCTGCTCATCCTCTCGCGCACTCTAAAGAGAGCTCAGGTGAGAAATTGCAAACGTCGATCAATTGCTCAGAGATGAAAAGTGCCAGCACTGAAAGCTCTTGCTAGCCAGCACCCTTCCTTGGAAGCGCTTTCACAGGCGCAGCAACACTGGGGCTTTGCGCTTCTCTAGCCACCAAATGTCACGGTCCTTATCTTTCCGTCTTGTAGACACGAGCTGAGAAATTGCAAACGTCGAGCAATTACTCCGAGATGAAAAGTGCCAGCACTGAAAGCTGTTGCTAGCCAGCACCCTTCCTTGGAAGCGCTTTTGTAGGCCTAAGAACACTGGGGCTCTGGGCTTCTCTAGCCACCTCATCTTCTGCTCATCCTCTCGCGCACTCTAAAGAGAGCTCAGGTGAGAAATTGCAAACGTCGAGCAATTGCTCAGAGATGAAAAGTGCCAGCACTGAAAGCTCTTGCTAGCCAGCACCCTTCCTTGGAAGCGCTTTCACAGGCGCAGCAACACTGGGGCTTTGCGCTTCTCTAGCCACCAAATGTCACGGTCCTTATCTTTCCGTCTTGTAGACACGAGCTGAGAAATTGCAAACGTCGAGCAATTACTCCGAGATGAAAAGTGCCAGCACTGAAAGCTGTTGCTAGCCAGCACCCTTCCTTGGAAGCGCTTTTGTAGGCCTAAGAACACTGGGGCTCTGGGCTTCTCTAGCCACCTCATCTTCTGCTCATCCTCGCGCGCACTCTAAAGAGAGCTCAGGTGAGAAATTGCAAACGTCGAGCAATTGCTCAGAGATGAAAAGTGCCAGCACTGAAAGCTGTTGCTAGCCAGCACCCTTCCTTGGAAGCGCTTTTGTAGCCCTTAAAACACTGGGGCTCTGGGCTTCTCTAGCCACCTCATCTTCTGCTCATCCTCTTGCGCACTCTAAAGAGAGCTCAGGTGAGAAATTGCAAACGTCCAGCAATTGCTCAGAGATGAAAAGTGCCAGCACTGAAAGCTGTTGCTAGCCAGCACCCTTCCTTGGAAGCGCTTTCACAGGCGCAGTAACACTGGGGCTTTGTGCTTCTCTACCCACCAAACGTCACGGTCCTTCTCTTTCCATCTCCTAGACACGAGCTGAGAAATTGCAAACGTCGAGCAATTGCTCAGAGATGAAAAGTGCCAGCACTGAAAGCTCTTGCTAGCCAGCACCCTTCCTTGGAAGCGCTTTCACAGGCGCAGCAACACTGGGGCTTTGCGCTTCTCTACCCACCAAAAGTCACGGTCCTTCTCTTTCGGTCTCGTACACACGACCTGAGAAATTGCAAACGTCGAGCAATTGCTCAGAGATGAAAAGTGCCAGCACTGAAAGCTCTTGCTAGCCAGCACCCTTCCTTGGAAGCGCTTTTGTAGGCCTAAGAACACTGCGGCTCTGGGCTTCTCTAGCCACCTCATCTTCTGCTCATCCTCTCGCGCACTCTAAAGAGAGCTCAGGTGACAAATTACAAACGTCGAGCAATTGCTCAGAGATGAAAAGTGCCAGCACTGAAAGCTGTTGCTAGCCAGCACCCTTCCTTGGAAGCGCTTTCACAGGCGCAGCAACACTGGGGCTCTGCGCTTCTCTAGCCACCAAACGTCACGGTCCTTCTCTTTCCATCTCGTAGACACGAGCTGAGAAATTGCAAACGTCGAGCAATTGCTCAGAGATGAAAAGTGCCAGCACTGAAAACTGTTGCTGTAGCCAGCCCCCTTCCTTGGAAGCGCTTTTGTAGGCCTAAGAACACTGGGGCTCTGGGCTTCTCTAGCCACCTCATCTTCTGCTCATCCTCTCGCGCACTCTAAAGAGAGCTCAGGTGAGAAATTGCAAACGTCCAGCAATTGCTCAGAGATGAAAAGTGCCAGCACTGAAAGCTCTTGCTAGCCAGCACCCTTCCTTGGAAGCGCTTTCACAGGCGCAGCAACACTGGGGCTTTGCGCTTCTCTACGCACCAAACGTCACGGTCCTTCTCTTTCCATCTCCTAGACACGAGCTGAGAAATTGCAAACGTCGAGCAATTGCTCAGAGATGAAAAGTGCCAGCACTGAAAGCTCTTGCTAGCCAGCACCCTTCCTTGGAAGCGCTTTCACAGGCGCAGTAACACTGGGGCTTTGCACTTCTCTACGCACCAAAAGTCACGGTCCTTCTCTTTCCGTCTCGTAGACACGAGCTGAGAAATTGCAAACGTCGAGCAATTGCTCAGAGATGAAAAGTGCCAGCACTGAAAGCTGTTGCTAGCCAGCACCCTTCCTTGGAAGCGCTTTCACAGGCGCAGCAACACTGGGGCTTTGAGCTTCTATACGCACCAAACGTCACAGTCATTCTCTTTCCGTCTCGTAGACACGAGCTGAGAAATTGCAAACGTCGAGCAATTGCTCCGAGATGAAAAGTGCCAGCACTGAAAGCTCTTGCTAGCCAGCACCCTTCCTTGGAAGCGCTTTTGTAGGCCTAAGAACACTGGGGCTCTGGGCTTCTCTAGCCACCTCATCTTCTGCTCATACTCTCGCGCACTCTAAAGAGAGCTCAGGTGAGAAATTGCAAACGTCGAGCAATTGCTCAGAGATGAAAAGTGCCAGCACTGAAAGCTGTTGCTAGCCAGCACCCTTCCTTGGAAGCGCTTTCACAGGCGCAGCAACACTGGGGCTTTGCGCTTCTCTAGCCACCAAACGTCACGGTCCTTCTCTTTCCGTCGGTAGACACGAGCTGAGAAATTGCAAACGTCGAGCAATTGCTCAGAGATGAAAAGTGCCAGCACTGAAAGCTCTTGCTAGCCAGCACCCTTCCTTGGAAGCGCTTCTGTAGGCCTAAGAACACTGGGGCTCTGGGCTTCTCTAGCCACCTCATCTTCTGCTCATCCTCTCGCGCACTCTAAAGAGAGCTCAGGTGAGAAATTGCAAACGTCGAGCAATTGCTCAGAGATGAAAAGTGCCAGCACTGAAAGCTGTTGCTAGCCAGCACCCTTCCTTGGAAGTGCTTTCACAGGCGCAGCAACACTGGGGCTTTGCGCTTCTCTAGCCACCAAATGTCACGGTCCTTATCTTTCCGTCTTGTAGACACGAGCTGAGAAATTGCAAACGTCGAGCAATTGCTCCGAGATGAAAAGTGCCAGCACTGAAAGCTCTTGCTAGCCAGCACCCTTCCTTGGAAGCGCTTTTGTAGGCCTAAGAACACTGGGGCTCTGGGCTTCTCTAGCCACCTCATCTTCTGCTCATCCTCGCGCGCACTCTAAAGAGAGCTCAGGTGAGAAATTGCAAACGTCGAGCAATTGCTCAGAGATGAAAAGTGCCAGCACTGAAAGCTGTTGCTAGCCAGCACCCTTCCTTGGAAGCGCTTTTGTAGCCCTTAAAACACTGGGGCTCTGGGCTTCTCTAGCCACCTCATCTTCTGCTCATCCTCTCGCGCACTCTAAAGAGAGCTCAGGTGAGAAATTGCAAACGTCGAGCAATTGCTCAGAGATGAAAAGTGCCAGCACTGAAAGCTGTTGCTAGCCAGCACCCTTCCTTGGAAGCGCTTTCACAGGCGCAGTAACACTGGGGCTTTGCACTTCTCTACCCACCAAACGTCACGGTCCTTCTCTTTCCATCTCCTAGACACGAGCTGAGAAATTGCAAACGTCGAGCAATTGCTCCGAGATGAAAAGTGCCAGCACTGAAAGCTCTTGCTAGCCAGCACCCTTCCTTGGAAGCGCTTTCACAGGCGCAGCAACACTGGGGCTTTGCGCTTCTCTACCCACCAAAAGTCACGGTCCTTCTCTTTCCGTCTCGTAGACACGAGCTGAGAAATTGCAAACGTCGAGCAATTGCTCAGAGATGAAAAGTGCCAGCACTGAAAGCTGTTGCTAGCCAGCACCCTTCCTTGGAAGCGCTTTTGTAGGCCTAAGAACACTGGGGCTCTGGGCTTCTCTAGCCACCTCATCTTCTGCTCATCCTCTCGCGCACTCTAAAGAGAGCTCAGCTGAGAAATTGCAAACGTCGAGCAATTGCTCCGAGATGAAAAGTGCCAGCACTGAAAGCTGTTGCTAGCCAGCACCCTTCCTTGGAAGCGCTTTTGTAGGCCTAAGAACACTGGGGCTCTGGGCTTCTCTAGCCACCTCATCTTCTGCTCATCCTCTCGCGCACTCTAAAGAGAGCTCAGGTGAGAAACTGCAAACGTCAAGCAATTGCTCAGAGATGAAAAGTGCCAGCACTGAAAGCTGTTGCTAGCCAGCACCCTTCCTTGGAAGCGCTTTCACAGGCGCAGTAACACTGGGGCTTTGCACTTCTCTACGCACCAAACGTCACTGTCATTCTCTTTCCGTCTCGTAGACACGAGCTGAGAAATTGCAAACGTCGAGCAATTGCTCCGAGATGAAAAGTGCCAGCACTGAAAGCTGTTGCTAGCCAGCACCCTTCCTTGGAAGCGCTTTTGTAGGCCTAAGAACACTGGGGCTCTGGGCTTCTCTAGCCACCTCATCTTCTGCTCATCCTCTCGCGCAGTCTAAAGAGAGCTCAGGTGAGAAATTGCAAACGTCGAGCAATTGCTCAGAGATGAAAAGTGCCAGCACTGAAAGCTCTTGCTAGCCAGCACCCTTCCTTGGAAGCGCTTTCACAGGCGCAGCAACACTGGGGCTTTGCGGTTCTATACGCACCAAACGTCACGGTCCTTCTCTTTCCGTCGGTAGACACGAGCTGAGAAATTGCAAACGTCGAGCAATTGCTCAGAGATGAAAAGTGCCAGCACTGAAAGCTGTTGCTAGCCAGCACCCTTCCTTGGAAGCGCTTTCACAGGCGCAGCAACACTGGGGCTTTGCGCTTCTCTAGCCACCAAACGTCACGGTCCTTCTCTTTCCGTCGGTAGACACGAGCTGAGAAATTGCAAACGTCGAGCAATTGCTCAGAGATGAAAAGTGCCAGCACTGAAAGCTGTTGCTAGCCAGCACCCTTCCTTGGAAGCGCTTCTGTAGGCCTAAGAACACTGGGGCTCTGGGCTTCTCTAGCCACCTCATCTTCTGCTCATCCTCTCGAGCACTCTAAAGAGAGCTCAGGTGAGAAATTACAAACGTCGAGCAATTGCTCCGAGATGAAAAGTGCCAGCACTGAAAGCTCTTGCTAGCCAGCACCCTTCCTTGGAAGCGCTTTCACAGGCGCAGTAACACTGGGGCTTTGCACTTCTCTACCCACCAAACGTCACGGTCCTTCTCTTTCCATCTCCTAGACACGAGCTGAGAAATTGCAAACGTCGAGCAATTGCTCAGAGATGAAAAGTGCCAGCACTGAAAGCTGTTGCTAGCCAGCCCCCTTCCTTGGAAGCGCTTTCACAGGCGCAGCAACACTGGGGCTTTGCGCTTCTCTAGCCACCAAACGTCACGGTCCTTCTCTTTCCGTCGGTAGACACGAGCTGAGAAATTGCAAACGTCGAGCAATTGCTCAGAGATGAAAAGTGCCAGCACTGAAAGCTGTTGCTGTAGCCAGCACCCTTCCTTGGAAGCGCTTTTGTAGGCCTAAGAACAGTGGGGCTCTGGGCTTCTCTAGCCACCTCATCTTCTGCTCATCCTCTCGCGCACTCTAAAGAGAGCTCAGGTGAGAAATTGCAAACGTCGAGCAATTGCTCAGAGATGAAAAGTGCCAGCACTGAAAGCTGTTGCTAGCCAGCACCCTTCCTTGGAAGCGCTTTCACAGGCGCAGTAACACTGGGGCTTTGCACTTCTCTACCCACCAAACGTCACGGTCCTTCTCTTTCCATCTCCTAGACACGAGCTGAGAAATTGCAAACGTCGAGCAATTGCTCAGAGATGAAAAGTGCCAGCACTGAAAGCTGTTGCTAGCCAGCACCCTTCCTTGGAAGCGCTTTCACAGGCGCAGCAACACTGGGGCTTTGCGCTTCTCTAGCCACCAAACGTCACGGTCCTTCTCTTTCCGTCGGTAGACGCGAGCTGAGAAATTGCAAACGTCGAGCAATTGCTCAGAGATGAAAAGTGCCAGCACTGAAAGCTGTTGCTAGCCAGCACCCTTCCTTGGAAGCGCTTCTGTAGGCCTAAGAACACTGGGGCTCTGGGCTTCTCTAGCCACCTCATCTTCTGCTCATCCTCTCGCGCACTCTAAAGAGAGCTCAGGTGAGAAATTACAAACGTCGAGCAATTGCTCAGAGATGAAAAGTGCCAGCACTGAAAGCTCTTGCTAGCCAGCACCCTTCCTTGGAAGCGCTTTCACAGGCGCAGCAACACTGGGGCTCTGCGCTTCTCTAGCCACCAAACGTCACGGTCATTCTCTTTCCGTCGGTAGACACGAGCTGAGAAATTGCAAACGTCGAGCAATTGCTCAGAGATGAAAAGTGCCAGCACTGAAAGCTGTTGCTGTAGCCAGCACCCTTCCTTGGAAGCGCTTTTGTAGGCCTAAGAACACTGGGGCTCTGGGCTTCTCTAGCCACCTCATCTTCTGCTCATCCTCTCGCGCACTCTAAAGAGAGCTCAGGTGAGAAATTGCAAACGTCGAGCAATTGCTCCGAGATGAAAAGTGCCAGCACTGAAAGCTGTTGCTAGCCAGCACCCTTCCTTGGAAGCGCTTTCACAGGCGCAGTAACACTGGGGCTTTGCACTTCTCTACCCACCAAACGTCACGGTCCTTCTCTTTCCATCTCCTAGACACGAGCTGAGAAATTGCAAACGTCGAGCAATTGCTCAGAGATGAAAAGTGCCAGCACTGAAAGCTGTTGCTAGCCAGCACCCTTCCTTGGAAGCGCTTTTGTAGGCCTAAGAACACTGGGGCTCTGGGCTTCTCTAGCCACATAATCTTCTGCTCATCCTCTCGCGCACTCTAAAGAGAGCTCAGGTGAGAAACTGCAAACGTCAAGCAATTGCTCAGAGATGAAAAGTGCCAGCACTGAAAGCTCTTGCTAGCCAGCACCCTTCCTTGGAAGCGCTTTCACAGGCGCAGTAACACTGGGGCTTTGCACTTCTCTACGCACCAAACGTCACGGTCCTTCTCTTTCCGTCTCGTAGACACGAGCTGAGAAATTGCAAACGTCGAGCAATTGCTCAGAGATGAAAAGTGCCAGCACTGAAAGCTCTTGCTAGCCAGCACCCTTCCTTGGAAGCGCTTTCACAGGCGCAGCAACACTGGGGCTTTGCGCTTCTATACGCACCAAATGTCACGGTCCTTCTCTTTCCATCTCCTAGACACGAGCTGAGAAATTGCAAACGTCGAGCAATTGCTCAGAGATGAAAAGTGCCAGCACTGAAAGCTCTTGCTAGCCAGCACCCTTCCTTGGAAGCGCTTTAGTAGGCCTAAGAACACTGCGGCTCTGGGCTTCTCTAGCCACCTCATCTTCTGCTCATCCTCTTGCGCACTCTAAAGAGAGCTCAGGTGAGAAATTACAAACGTTGAGCAATTGCTCAGAGATGAAAAGTGCCAGCACTGAAAGCTGTTGCTAGCCAGCACCCTTCCTTGGAAGCGCTTTCACAGGCGCAGCAACACTGGGGCTTTGCGCTTCTCTAGCCACCAAACGTCACGGTCATTCTCTTTCCGTCTCGTAGACACGAGCTGAGAAATTGCAAACGTCGAGCAATTGCTCAGAGATGAAAAGTGCCAGCACTGAAAACTGTTGCTGTAGCCAGCACCCTTCCTTGGAAGCGCTTTTGTAGGCCTAAGAACATTGGGGCTCTGGGCTTCTCTAGCCACCTCATCTTCTGCTCATCCTCTCGCGCACTCTAAAGAGAGCTCAGGTGAGAAATTGCAAACGTCGAGCAATTGCTCAGAGATGAAAAGTGCCAGCACTGAAAGCTCTTGCTAGCCAGCACCCTTCCTTGGAAGCGCTTTCACAGGCGCAGCAACACTGGGGCTTTGCGCTTCTCTAGCCACCAAACGTCACGGTCCTTCTCTTTCCATCTCCTAGACACGAGCTGAGAAATTGCAAACGTCGAGCAATTGCTCCGAGATGAAAAGTGCCAGCACTGAAAGCTGTTGCTAGCCAGCACCCTTCCTTGGAAGCGCTTTCACAGGCGCAGTAACACTGGGGCTTTGCACTTCTATACGCACCAAACGTCACGGTCCTTCTCTTTCAGTCTCGTAGACACGAGCTGAGAAATTGCAAACGTCGAGCAATTGCTCAGAGATGAAAAGTGCCAGCACTGAAAGCTCTTGCTAGCCAGCACCCTTCCTTGGAAGCGCTTTCACAGGCGCAGCAACACTGGGGCTTTGCGCTTCTATACGCACCAAACGTCACAGTCATTCTCTTTCCGTCTCGTAGACACGAGCTGAGAAATTGCAAACGTCGAGCAATTGCTCCGAGATGAAAAGTGCCAGCACTGAAAGCTCTTGCTAGCCAGCACCCTTCCTTGGAAGCGCTTTTGTAGGCCTAAGAACACTGGGGCTCTGGGCTTCTCTAGCCACCTAATCTTCTGCTCATCCTCTCGCGCACTCTAAAGAGAGCTCAGGTGAGAAACTGCAAACGTCGAGCAATTGCTCAGAGATGAAAAGTGCCAGCACTGAAAGCTGTTGCTAGCCAGCACCCTTCCTTGGAAGCGCTTTCACAGGCGCAGTAACACTGGGGCTTTGCGCTTCTCTACGCACCAAACGTCACGGTCCTTCTCTTTCCGTCTCGTAGACACGAGCTGAGAAATTGCAAACGTCGAGCAATTGCTCAGAGATGAAAAGTGCCAGCACTGAAAGCTGTTGCTAGCCAGCACCCTTCCTTGGAAGCGCTTTCACAGGCGCAGCAACACTGGGGCTTTGCGCTTCTATACGCACCAAATGTCACGGTCCTTCTCTTTCCATCTCCTAGACACGAGCTGAGAAATTGCAAACGTCGAGCAATTGCTCAGAGATGAAAAGTGCCAGCACTGAAAGCTCTTGCTAGCCAGCACCCTTCCTTGGAAGCGCTTTAGTAGGCCTAAGAACACTGCGGCTCTGGGCTTCTCTAGCCACCTCATCTTCTGCTCATCCTCTCGCGCACTCTAAAGAGAGCTCAGGTGAGAAATTACAAACGTCGAGCAATTGCTCAGAGATGAAAAGTGCCAGCACTGAAAGCTCTTGCTAGCCAGCACCCTTCCTTGGAAGCGCTTTCACAGGCGCAGCAACACTGGGGCTCTGCGCTTCTCTAGCCACCAAACGTCACGGTCATTCTCTTTCCGTCTCGTAGACACGAGCTGAGAAATTGCAAACGTCGAGCAATTGCTCAGAGATGAAAAGTGCCAGCACTGAAAACTGTTGCTGTAGCCAGCACCCTTCCTTGGAAGCGCTTTTGTAGGCCTAAGAACATTGGGGCTCTGGGCTTCTCTAGCCACCTCATCTTCTGCTCATCCTCTCGCGCACTCTAAAGAGAGCTCAGGTGAGAAATTGCAAACGTCGAGCAATTGCTCAGAGATGAAAAGTGCCAGCACTGAAAGCTGTTGCTAGCCAGCACCCTTCCTTGGAAGCGCTTTCACAGGCGCAGCAACACTGGGGCTTTGCGCTTCTCTAGCCACCAAACGTCACGGTCCTTCTCTTTCCATCTCGTAGACACGAGCTGAGAAATTGCAAACGTCGAGCAATTGCTCAGAGATGAAAAGTGCCAGCACTGAAAGCTCTTGCTAGCCAGCACCCTTCCTTGGAAGCACTTTCACAGGCGCAGCAACACTGGGGCTTTGCACTTCTATACGCACCAAACGTCACGGTCCTTCTCTTTCAGTCTCGTAGACACGAGCTGAGAAATTGCAAACGTCGAGCAATTGCTCAGAGATGAAAAGTGCCAGCACTGAAAGCTCTTGCTAGCCAGCACCCTTCCTTGGAAGCGCTTTCACAGGCGCAGCAACACTGGGGCTTTGCGCTTCTATACGCACCAAACGTCACAGTCATTCTCTTTCCGTCTCGTAGACACGAGCTGAGAAATTGCAAACGTCGAGCAATTGCTCCGAGATGAAAAGTGCCAGCACTGAAAGCTGTTGCTAGCCAGCACCCTTCCTTGGAAGCGCTTTTGTAGGCCTAAGAACAGTGGGGCTCTGGGCTTCTCTAGCCACCTCATCTTCTGCTCATCCTCTCGCGCACTCTAAAGAGATCTCAGGTGAGAAATTGCAAACGTCGAGCAATTGCTCAGAGATGAAAAGTGCCAGCACTGAAAGCTGTTGCTAGCCAGCACCCTTCCTTGGAAGCGCTTTCACAGGCGCAGCAACACTGGGGCTTTGCGCTTCTCTAGCAACCAAACGTCACGGTCCTTCTCTTTCCATCTCCTAGACACGAGCTGAGAAATTGCAAACGTCCAGCAATTGCTCAGAGATGAAAAGTGCCAGCACTGAAAGCTCTTGCTAGCCAGCACCCTTCCTTGGAAGCGCTTCTGTAGGCCTAAGAACACTGGGGCTCTGGGCTTCTCTAGCCACCTCATCTTCTGCTCATCCTCTCGCGCACTCTAAAGAGAGCTCAGGTGAGAAATTGCAAACGTCGAGCAATTGCTCAGAGATGAAAAGTGCCAGCACTGAAAGCTGTTGCTAGCCAGCACCCTTCCTTGGAAGCGCTTTCACAGGCGCAGCAACACTGGGGCTTTGCGCTTCTCTAGCCACCAAACGTCACGGTCCTTCTCTTTCCGTCTCGTAGACACGAGCTGAGAAATTGCAAACGTCGAGCAATTGCTCCGAGATGAAAAGTGCCAGCACTGAAAGCTCTTGCTACCCAGCCCCCTTCCTTGGAAGCGCTTTTGTAGCCCTTAGAACACTGGGGCTCTGGGCTTCTCTAGCCACCTCATCTTCTGCTCATCCTCTCGCGCACTCTAAAGAGAGCTCACGTGAGAAACTGCAAACGTCAAGCAATTGCTCAGAGATGAAAAGTGCCAGCACTGAAAGCTGTTGCTAGCCAGCACCCTTCCTTGGAAGCGCTTTCACAGGCGCAGTAACACTGGGGCTTTGCACTTCTCTACGCACCAAACGTCACGGTCATTCCCTTTCCGTCTCCTCGACACGAGCTGAGAAATTGCAAACGTCCAGCAATTGCTCAGAGATGAAAAGTGCCAGCACTGAAAGCTGTTGCTAGCCAGCACCCTTCCTTGGAAGCGCTTTTGTAGGCCTAAGAACACTGGGGCTCTGGGCTTCTCTAGCCACCTCATCTTCTGCTCATCCTCTCGTGCACTCTAAAGAGAGCTCAGGTGAGAAACTGCAAACGTCGAGCAATTGCTCAGAGATGAAAAGTGCCAGCACTGAAAGCTGTTGCTAGCCAGCACCCTTCCTTGGAAGCGCTTTTACAGGCGCAGCAACACTGGGGCTTTGCGCTTCTCTAGCCACCAAACGTCACGGTCCTTCTCTTTCCATCTCCTAGACACGAGCTGAGAAATTGCAAACGTCGAGCAATTGCTCAGAGATGAAAAGTGCCAGCACTGAAAGCTCTTGCTAGCCAGCACCCTTCCTTGGAAGCGCTTTCACAGGCGCAGCAACACTGGGGCTTTGCGCTTCTCTAGCCACCAAACGTCACGGTCCTTCTCTTTCCGTCTGTTTACACGAGCTGAGAAATTGCAAACGTCGAGCAATTGCTCAGAGATGAAAAGTGCCAGCACTGAAAGCTCTTGCTAGCCAGCACCCTTCTTTGGAAGCGCTTCTGTAGGCCTAAGAACACTGGGGCTCTGGGCTTCTCTAGCCACCTCATCTTCTGCTCATCCTCGCGCGCACTCTAAAGAGAGCTCAGGTGAGAAATTGCAAACGTCGAGCAATTGCTCAGAGATGAAAAGTGCCAGCACTGAAAGCTGTTGCTAGCCAGCCCCCTTCCTTGGAAGCGCTTTCACAGGCGCAGCAACACTGGGGCTTTGCGCTTCTATACGCACCAAACGTCACGGTCCTTCTCTTTCCATCTCCTAGACACGAGCTGAGAAATTGCAAACATCGAGCAATTGCTCAGAGATGAAAAGTGCCAGCACTGAAAGCTGTTGCTAGCCAGCACCCTTCCTTGGAAGCACTTTCACAGGCGCAGCAACACTGGGGCTTTGTGCTTCTCTAGCCACCAAACGTCACGGTCATTCTCTTTCCGTCTCGTAGACACGAGCTGAGAAATTGCAAACGTCGAGCAATTGCTCAGAGATGAAAAGTGCCAGCACTGAAAACTGTTGCTGTAGCCAGCACCCTTCCTTGGAAGCGCTTTTGTAGGCCTAAGAACATTGGGGCTCTGGGCTTCTCTAGCCACCTCATCTTCTGCTCATCCTCTCGCGCACTCTAAAGAGAGCTCAGGTGAGAAATTGCAAACGTCGAGCAATTGCTCAGAGATGAAAAGTGCCAGCACTGAAAGCTCTTGCTAGCCAGCACCCTTCCTTGGAAGCGCTTTCACAGGCGCAGTAACACTGTGGCTTTGCACTTCTCTACGCACCAAACGTCACGGTCCTTCTCTTTCCGTCTCGTAGACACGAGCTGAGAAATTGCAAACGTCGAGCAATTGCTCAGAGATGAAAAGTGCCAGCACTGAAAGCTCTTGCTAGCCAGCACCCTTCCTTGGAAGCGCTTTAGTAGGCCTAAGAACACTGCGGCTCTGGGCTTCTCTAGCCACCTCATCTTCTGCTCATCCTCTCGCGCACTCTAAAGAGAGCTCAGGTGAGAAATTACAAACGTCGAGCAATTGCTCAGAGATGAAAAGTGCCAGCACTGAAAGCTCTTGCTAGCCAGCACCCTTCCTTGGAAGCGCTTTCACAGGCGCAGCAACACTGGGGCTCTGCGCTTCTCTAGCCACCAAACGTCACGGTCATTCTCTTTCCGTCTCGTAGACACGAGCTGAGAAATTGCAAACGTCGAGCAATTGCTCAGAGATGAAAAGTGCCAGCACTGAAAACTGTTGCTGTAGCCAGCACCCTTCCTTGGAAGCGCTTTTGTAGGCCTAAGAACATTGGGGCTCTGGGCTTCTCTAGCCACCTCATCTTCTGCTCATCCTCTCGCGCACTCTAAAGAGAGCTCAGGTGAGAAATTGCAAACGTCGAGCAATTGCTCAGAGATGAAAAGTGCCAGCACTGAAAGCTGTTGCTAGCCAGCACCCTTCCTTGGAAGCGCTTTCACAGGCGCAGCAACACTGGGGCTTTGCGCTTCTCTAGCCACCAAACGTCACGGTCCTTCTCTTTCCATCTCCTAGACACGAGCTGAGAAATTGCAAACGTCGAGCAATTGCTCAGAGATGAAAAGTGCCAGCACTGAAAGCTCTTGCTAGCCAGCACCCTTCCTTGGAAGCACTTTCACAGGCGCAGCAACACTGGGGCTTTGCACTTCTATACGCACCAAACGTCACGGTCCTTCTCTTTCAGTCTCGTAGACACGAGCTGAGAAATTGCAAACGTCGAGCAATTGCTCAGAGATGAAAAGTGCCAGCACTGAAAGCTGTTGCTAGCCAGCACCCTTCCTTGGAAGCGCTTTCACAGGCGCAGCAACACTGGGGCTTTGCGCTTCTATACGCACCAAACGTCACAGTCATTCTCTTTCCGTCTCGTAGACACGAGCTGAGAAATTGCAAACGTCGAGCAATTGCTCCGAGATGAAAAGTGCCAGCACTGAAAGCTGTTGCTAGCCAGCACCCTTCCTTGGAAGCGCTTTTGTAGGCCTAAGAACAGTGGGGCTCTGGGCTTCTCTAGCCACCTCATCTTCTGCTCATCCTCTCGCGCACTCTAAAGAGATCTCAGGTGAGAAATTGCAAACGTCGAGCAATTGCTCAGAGATGAAAAGTGCCAGCACTGAAAGCTGTTGCTAGCCAGCACCCTTCCTTGGAAGCGCTTTCACAGGCGCAGCAACACTGGGGCTTTGCGCTTCTCTAGCAACCAAACGTCACGGTCCTTCTCTTTCCATCTCCTAGACACGAGCTGAGAAATTGCAAACGTCCAGCAATTGCTCAGAGATGAAAAGTGCCAGCACTGAAAGCTGTTGCTAGCCAGCACCCTTCCTTGGAAGCGCTTTCACAGGCGCAGCAACACTGGGGCTTTGCGCTTCTCTAGCCACCAAACGTCACGGTCATTCTCTTTCCGTCTCCTAGACACGAGCTGAGAAATTGCAAACGTCGAGCAATTGCTCAGAGATGAAAAGTGCCAGCACTGAAAGCTCTTGCTAGCCAGCCCCCTTCCTTGGAAGCGCTTTTGTAGCCCTTAGAACACTGGGGCTCTGGGCTTCTCTAGCCACCTCATCTTCTGCTCATCCTCTCGCGCACTCTAAAGAGAGCTCACGTGAGAAACTGCAAACGTCAAGCAATTGCTCAGAGATGAAAAGTGCCAGCACTGAAAGCTCTTGCTAGCCAGCACCCTTCCTTGGAAGCACTTTCACAGGCGCAGTAACACTGGGGCTTTGCACTTCTCTACGCACCAAACGTCACGGTCATTCCCTTTCCGTCTCCTCGACACGAGCTGAGAAATTGCAAACGTCCAGCAATTGCTCAGAGATGAAAAGTGCCAGCACTGAAAGCTGTTGCTAGCCAGCACCCTTCCTTGGAAGCGCTTTTGTAGGCCTAAGAACACTGGGGCTCTGGGCTTCTCTAGCCACCTCATCTTCTGCTCATCCTCTCGTGCACTCTAAAGAGAGCTCAGGTGAGAAACTGCAAACGTCGAGCAATTGCTCAGAGATGAAAAGTGCCAGCACTGAAAGCTGTTGCTAGCCAGCACCCTTCCTTGGAAGCGCTTTTACAGGCGCAGCAACACTGGGGCTTTGCGCTTCTCTAGCCACCAAACGTCACGGTCCTTCTCTTTCCATCTCCTAGACACGAGCTGAGAAATTGCAAACGTCGAGCAATTGCTCAGAGATGAAAAGTGCCAGCACTGAAAGCTCTTGCTAGCCAGCACCCTTCCTTGGAAGCGCTTTCACAGGCGCAGCAACACTGGGGCTTTGCGCTTCTCTAGCCACCAAACGTCACGGTCCTTCTCTTTCCGTCGGTAGACATGAGCTGAGAAATTGCAAACGTCGAGCAATTGCTCAGAGATGAAAAGTGCCAGCACTGAAAGCTCTTGCTAGCCAGCACCCTTCTTTGGAAGCGCTTCTGTAGGCCTAAGAACACTGGGGCTCTGGGCTTCTCTAGCCACCTCATCTTCTGCTCATCCTCGCGCGCACTCTAAAGAGAGCTCAGGTGAGAAATTGCAAACGTCGAGCAATTGCTCAGAGATGAAAAGTGCCAGCACTGAAAGCTGTTGCTAGCCAGCCCCCTTCCTTGGAAGCGCTTTCACAGGCGCAGCAACACTGGGGCTTTGCGCTTCTATACGCACCAAACGTCACGGTCCTTCTCTTTCCATCTCCTAGACACGAGCTGAGAAATTGCAAACATCGAGCAATTGCTCAGAGATGAAAAGTGCCAGCACTGAAAGCTGTTGCTAGCCAGCACCCTTCCTTGGAAGCACTTTCACAGGCGCAGCAACACTGGGGCTTTGTGCTTCTCTAGCCACCAAACGTCACGGTCATTCTCTTTCCGTCTCGTAGACACGAGCTGAGAAATTGCAAACGTCGAGCAATTGCTCAGAGATGAAAAGTGCCAGCACTGAAAACTGTTGCTGTAGCCAGCACCCTTCCTTGGAAGCGCTTTTGTAGGCCTAAGAACATTGGGGCTCTGGGCTTCTCTAGCCACCTCATCTTCTGCTCATCCTCTCGCGCACTCTAAAGAGAGCTCAGGTGAGAAATTGCAAACGTCGAGCAATTGCTCAGAGATGAAAAGTGCCAGCACTGAAAGCTGTTGCTAGCCAGCACCCTTCCTTGGAAGCGCTTTCACAGGCGCAGTAACACTGTGGCTTTGCACTTCTCTACGCACCAAACGTCACGGTCCTTCTCTTTCCGTCTCGTAGACACGAGCTGAGAAATTGCAAACGTCGAGCAATTGCTCAGAGATGAAAAGTGCCAGCACTGAAAGCTGTTGCTAGCCAGCACCCTTCCTTGGAAGCGCTTTCACAGGCGCAGCAACACTGGGGCTTTGCGCTTCTATACGCACCAAACGTCACAGTCATTCTCTTTCCGTCTCGTAGACACGAGCTGAGAAATTGCAAACGTCGAGCAATTGCTCAGAGATGAAAAGTGCCAGCACTGAAAGCTCTTGCTAGCCAGCACCCTTACTTGGAAGCGCTTTTGTAGGCCTAAGAACACTGGGGCTCTGGGCTTCTCTAGCCACCTCATCTTCTGCTCATCCTCTCGCGCACTCTAAAGAGAGCTCAGGTGAGAAATTACAAACGTCGAGCAATTGCTCAGAGATGAAAAGTGCCAGCACTGAAAGCTGTTGCTAGCCAGCACCCTTCCTTGGAAGCGCTTTCACAGGCGCAGCAACACTGGGGCTCTGCGCTTCTCTAGCCACCAAACGTCACGGTCATTCTCTTTCCGTCGGTAGACACGAGCTGAGAAATTGCAAACGTCGAGCAATTGCTCCGAGATGAAAAGTGCCAGCACTGAAAACTGTTGCTGTAGCCAGCACCCTTCCTTGGAAGCGCTTTTGTAGGCCTAAGAACACTGGGGCTATGGGCTTCTCTAGCCACCTCATCTTCTGCTCATCCTCTCGCGCACTCTAAAGAGATCTCAGGTGAGAAATTGCAAACGTCGAGCAATTGCTCAGAGATGAAAAGTGCCAGCACTGAAAGCTGTTGCTAGCCAGCACCCTTCCTTGGAAGCGCTTTCACAGGCGCAGCAACACTGGGGCTTTGCGCTTCTCTAGCCACCAAACGTCACGGTCCTTCTCTTTCCGTCGGTAGACACGAGCTGAGAAATTGCAAACGTCGAGCAATTGCTCAGAGATGAAAAGTGCCAGCACTGAAAGCTCTTGCTAGCCAGCACCCTTCCTTGGAAGCGCTTCTGTAGGCCTAAGAACAGTGGGGCTCTGGGCTTCTATAGCCACCTCATCTTCTGCTCATCCTCTCGCGCACTCTAAAGAGAGCTCAGGTGAGAAATTGCAAACGTCGAGCAATTGCTCAGAGATGAAAAGTGCCAGCACTGAAAGCTGTTGCTAGCCAGCCCCCTTCCTTGGAAGCGCTTTCACAGGCGCAGTAACACTGGGGCTTTGCGCTTCTCTACCCACCAAACGTCACGGTCCTTCTCTTTCCATCTCCTAGACACGAGCTGAGAAATTGCAAACGTCGAGCAATTGCTCAGAGATGAAAAGTGCCAGCACTGGAAGCTGTTGCTAGCCAGCACCCTTCCTTGGAAGCGCTTTTGTAGCCCTTAGAACACTGGGGCTCTGGGCTTCTCTAGCCACCTCATCTTCTGCTCATCCTCTCGCGCACTCTAAAGAGAGCTCAGGTGAGAAATTGCAAACGTCCAGCAATTGCTCAGAGATGAAAAGTGCCAGCACTGAAAGCTGTTGCTAGCCAGCACCCTTCCTTGGAAGCGCTTTCACAGGCGCAGCAACACTGGGGCTTTGCGCTTCTCTAGCCACCAAACGTCACGGTCCTTCTCTTTCCGTCTCCTAGACACGAGCTGAGAAATTGCAAACGTCGAGCAATTGCTCAGAGATGAAAAGTGCCAGCACTGAAAGCTGTTGCTAGCCAGCACCCTTCCTTGGAAGCGCTTTTGTAGCCCTTAGAACACTGGGGCTCTGGGCTTCTCTAGCCACCTCATCTTCTGCTCATCCTCTCGCGCACTCTAAAGAGAGCTCAGGTGAGAAACTGCAAACGTCAAGCAATTGCTCAGAGATGAAAAGTGCCAGCACTGAAAGCTGTTGCTAGCCAGCACCCTTCCTTGGAAGCGCTTTCACAGGCGCAGTAACACTGGGGCTTTGCACTTCTCTACGCACCAAACGTCACGGTCCTTCTCTTTCCATCTCCTAGACACAAGCTGAGAAATTGCAAACGTCGAGCAATTGCTCAGAGATGAAAAGTGCCAGCACTGAAAGCTGTTGCTAGCCAGCACCCTTCCTTGGAAGCACTTTCACAGGCGCAGCAACACTGGGGCTTTGCGCTTCTCTAGCCACCAAACGTCACGGTCATTCTCTTTCCGTCTCGTAGACACGAGCTGAGAAATTGCAAACGTCCAGCAATTGCTCAGAGATGAAAAGTGCCAGCACTGAAAACTGTTGCTGTAGCCAGCACCCTTCCTTGGAAGCGCTTTTGTAGGCCTAAGAACACTGCGGCTCTGGGCTTCTCTAGCCACCTAATCTTCTGCTCATCCTCTCGCGCACTCTAAAGAGAGCTCAGGTGAGAAATTGCAAACGTCGAGCAATTGCTCAGAGATGAAAAGTGCCAGCACTGAAAGCTGTTGCTAGCCAGCACCCTTCCTTGGAAGCGCTTTCACAGGCGCAGCAACACTGTGGCTTTGCACTTCTCTACGCACCAAACGTCACGGTCCTTCTCTTTCCGTCTCGTAGACACGAGCTGAGAAATTGCAAACGTCGAGCAATTGCTCAGAGATGAAAAGTGCCAGCACTGAAAGCTCTTGCTAGCCAGCACCCTTCCTTGGAAGCGCTTTCACAGGCGCAGCAACACTGGGGCTTTGCGCTTCTATACGCACCAAACGTCACAGTCATTCTCTTTCCGTCTCGTAGACACGAGCTGAGAAATTGCAAACGTCCAGCAATTGCTCAGAGATGAAAAGTGCCAGCACTGAAAGCTGTTGCTAGCCAGCACCCTTCCTTGGAAGCTCTTTTGTAGGCCTAAGAACACTGGGGCTCTGGGCTTCTCTAGCCACCTCATCTTCTGCTCATCCTCTCGCGCACTCTAAAGAGATCTCAGGTGAGAAATTGCAAACGTCGAGCAATTGCTCAGAGATGAAAAGTGCCAGCACTGAAAGCTGTTGCTAGCCAGCACCCTTCCTTGGAAGCGCTTTCACAGGCGCAGCAACACTGGGGCTTTGCGCTTCTCTAGCCACCAAACGTCACGGTCCTTCTCTTTCCGTCGGTAGACACGAGCTGAGAAATTGCAAACGTCGAGCAATTGCTCAGAGATGAAAAGTGCCAGCACTGAAAGCTCTTGCTAGCCAGCACCCTTCCTTGGAAGCGCTTTCACAGGCGCAGCAACACTGGGGCTTTGCGCTTCTATACGCACCAAAAGTCACGGTCCTTCTTATTCCATCTCCTAGACACGAGCTGAGAAATTGCAAACGTCGAGCAATTGCTCAGAGATGAAAAGTGCCAGCACTGAAAGCTCTTGCTAGCCAGCACCCTTCCTTGGAAGCGCTTCTGTAGGCCTAAGAACACTGGGGCTCTGGGCTTCTCTAGCCACCTCATCTTCTGCTCATCCTCTCGCGCACTCTAAAGAGAGCTCAGGTGAGAAATTACAAACGTCGAGCAATTGCTCAGAGATGAAAAGTGCCAGCACTGAAAGCTGTTGCTAGCCAGCACCCTTCCTTGGAAGCGCTTTCACAGGCGCAGCAACACTGGGGCTCTGCGCTTCTCTAGCCACCAAACGTCACGGTCATTCTCTTTCCGTCTCGTAGACACGAGCTGAGAAATTGCAAACGTCGAGCAATTGCTCAGAGATGAAAAGTGCCAGCACTGAAAACTGTTGCTGTAGCCAGCACCCTTCCTTGGAAGCGCTTTTGTAGGCCTAAGAACATTGGGGCTCTGGGCTTCTCTAGCCACCTAATCTTCTGCTCATCCTCTCGCGCACTCTAAAGAGAGCACAGGTGAGAAATTGCAAACGTCGAGCAATTGCTCAGAGATGAAAAGTGCCAGCACTGAAAGCTGTTGCTAGCCAGCACCCTTCCTTGGAAGCGCTTTCACAGGCGCAGCAACACTGGGGCTTTGCGCTTCTCTAGCCACCAAACGTCACGGTCCTTCTCTTTCCGTCTCGTAGACACGAGCTGAGAAATTGCAAACGTCGAGCAATTGCTCCGAGATGAAAAGTGCCAGCACTGAAAGCTGTTGCTAGCCAGCACCCTTCCTTGGAAGCGCTTTCACAGGCGCAGCAACACTGGGGCTTTGCGCTTCTATACGCACCAAACGTCACGGTCCTTATCTTTCCGTCTTGTAGACACGAGCTGAGAAATTGCAAACGTCGAGCAATTGCTCAGAGATGAAAAGTGCCAGCACTGAAAGCTGTTGCTAGCCAGCACCCTTCCTTGGAAGCGCTTTTGTAGGCCTAAGAACACTGGGGCTCTGGGCTTCTCTAGCCACCTCATCTTCTGCTCATCCTCTCGCGCACTCTAAAGAGAGCTCAGGTGAGAAATTGCAAACGTCGAGCAATTGCTCAGAGATGAAAAGTGCCAGCACTGAAAGCTGTTGCTAGCCAGCACCCTTCCTTGGAAGCGCTTTTGTAGCCCTTAAAACACTGGGGCTCTGGGCTTCTCTAGCCACCTCATCTTCTGCTCATCCTCTCGCGCACTCTAAAGAGAGCTCAGGTGAGAAATTGCAAACGTCGAGCAATTGCTCAGAGATGAAAAGTGCCAGCACTGAAAGCTGTTGCTAGCCAGCACCCTTCCTTGGAAGCGCTTTTGTAGGCCTAAGAACACTGGGGCTTTGCGCTTCTCTACCCACCAAACGTCACGGTCCTTCTCTTTCCATCTCCTAGACACGAGCTGAGAAATTGCAAACGTCGAGCAATTGCTCCGAGATGAAAAGTGCCAGCACTGAAAGCTGTTGCTAGCCAGCACCCTTCCTTGGAAGCGCTTTCACAGGCGCAGCAACACTGGGGCTTTGCGCTTCTCTAGCCACCAAACGTCACGGTCCTTCTCTTTCCGTCGGTAGACACGAGCTGAGAAATTGCAAACGTCGAGCAATTGCTCAGAGATGAAAAGTGCCAGCACTGAAAGCTGTTGCTAGCCAGCACCCTTCCTTGGAAGCGCTTCTGTAGGCCTAAGAACATTGGGGCTCTGGGCTTCTCTAGCCACCTCATCTTCTGCTCATCCTCTCGCGCACTCTAAAGAGAGCTCAGGTGAGAAACTGCAAACGTCGAGCAATTGCTCAGAGATGAAAAGTGCCAGCACTGAAAGCTGTTGCTAGCCAGCACCCTTCCTTGGAAGCGCTTTCACAGGCGCAGCAACACTGGGGCTTTGCGCTTCTCTACGCACCAAATGTCACGGTCCTTCTCTTTCCGTCTTGTAGACACGAGCTGAGAAATTGCAAACGTCGAGCAATTGCTCAGAGATGAAAAGTGCCAGCACTGAAAGCTCTTGCTAGCCAGCACCCTTCCTTGGAAGCGCTTTCACAGGCGCAGCAACACTGGGGCTTTGCGCTTCTCTAGCCACCAAACGTCACGGTCCTTCTCTTTCCGTCTCGTAGACACGAGCTGAGAAATTGCAAACGTCGAGCAATTGCTCAGAGATGAAAAGTGCCAGCACTGAAAGCTCTTGCTAGCCAGCACCCTTCCTTGGAAGCGCTTTCACAGGCGCAGCAACACTGGGGCTTTGCGCTTCTCTACCCACCAAACGTCACGGTCCTTCTCTTTCCGTCTGTATACACGAGCTGAGAAATTGCAAACGTCCAGCAATTGCTCAGAGATGAAAAGTGCCAGCACTGAAAGCTGTTGCTAGCCAGCACCCTTCCTTGGAAGCGCTTCTGTAGGCCTAAGAACACTGGGGCTCTGGGCTTCTCTAGCCACCTCATCTTCTGCTCATCCTCTCGCGCACTCTAAAGAGAGCTCAGGTGAGAAATTACAAACGTCGAGCAATTGCTCAGAGATGAAAAGTGCCAGCACTTAAAGCTGTTGCTAGCCAGCACCCTTCCTTGGAAGCGCTTTCACAGGCGCAGCAACACTGGGGCTCTGCGCTTCTCTAGCCACCAAACGTCACGGTCATTCTCTTTCCGTCTCGTAGACACGAGCTGAGAAATTGCAAACGTCGAGCAATTGCTCAGAGATGAAAAGTGCCAGCACTGAAAACTGTTGCTGTAGCCAGCACCCTTCCTTGGAAGCGCTTTTGTAGGCCTAAGAACATTGGGGCTCTGGGCTTCTCTAGCCACCTCATCTTCTGCTCATCCTCTCGCGCACTCTAAAGAGAGCTCAGGTGAGAAATTGCAAACGTCGAGCAATTGCTCCGAGATGAAAAGTGCCAGCACTGAAAGCTGTTGCTAGCCAGCACCCTTCCTTGGAAGCGCTTTCACAGGCGCAGCAACACTGGGGCTTTGCGCTTCTCTAGCCACCAAACGTCACGGTCCTTCTCTTTCCGTCTCGTAGACACGAGCTGAGAAATTGCAAACGTCGAGCAATTGCTCCGAGATGAAAAGTGCCAGCACTGAAAGCTGTTGCTAGCCAGCACCCTTCCTTGGAAGCGCTTTCACAGGCGCAGCAACACTGGGGCTTTGCGCTTCTATACGCACCAAACGTCACGGTCCTTATCTTTCCGTCTTGTAGACACGAGCTGAGAAATTGCAAACGTCGAGCAATTGCTCAGAGATGAAAAGTGCCAGCACTGAAAGCTGTTGCTAGCCAGCACCCTTCCTTGGAAGCGCTTTTGTAGGCCTAAGAACACTGGGGCTCTGGGCTTCTCTAGCCACCTCATCTTCTGCTCATCCTCTCGCGCACTCTAAAGAGAGCTCAGGGGAGAAATTGCAAACGTCGAGCAATTGCTCAGAGATGAAAAGTGCCAGCACTGAAAGCTGTTGCTAGCCAGCACCCTTCCTTGGAAGCGCTTTTGTAGCCCTTAAAAAACTGGGGCTCTGGGCTTCTCTAGCCACCTCATCTTCTGCTCATCCTCTCGCGCACTCTAAAGAGAGCTCAGGTGAGAAATTGCAAACGTCGAGCAATTGCTCAGAGATGAAAAGTGCCAGCACTGAAAGCTGTTGCTAGCCAGCACCCTTCCTTGGAAGCGCTTTTGTAGGCCTAAGAACACTGGGGCTTTGCGCTTCTCTAGCCACCAAACGTCACGGTCCTTCTCTTTCCATCTCCTAGACACGAGCTGAGAAATTGCAAACGTCGAGCAATTGCTCCGAGATGAAAAGTGCCAGCACTGAAAGCTGTTGCTAGCCAGCACCCTTCCTTGGAAGCGCTTTCACAGGCGCAGCAACACTGGGGCTTTGCGCTTCTCTAGCCACCAAACGTCACGGTCCTTCTCTTTCCGTCGGTAGACACGAGCTGAGAAATTGCAAACGTCGAGCAATTGCTCAGAGATGAAAAGTGCCAGCACTGAAAGCTGTTGCTAGCCAGCACCCTTCCTTGGAAGCGCTTCTGTAGGCCTAAGAACATTGGGGCTCTGGGCTTCTCTAGCCACCTCATCTTCTGCTCATCCTCTCGCGCACTCTAAAGAGAGCTCAGGTGAGAAATTACAAACGTCGAGCAATTGCTCAGAGATGAAAAGTGCCAGCACTGAAAGCTGTTGCTAGCCAGCACCCTTCCTTGGAAGCGCTTTCACAGGCGCAGCAACACTGGGGCTTTGCGCTTCTATACGCACCAAATGTCACGGTCCTTCTCTTTCCGTCTTGTAGACACGAGCTGAGAAATTGCAAACGTCGAGCAATTGCTCCGAGATGAAAAGTGCCAGCACTGAAAGCTGTTGCTAGCCAGCACCCTTCCTTGGAAGCGCTTTCACAGGCGCAGCAACACTGGGGCTTTGCGCTTCTCTAGCCACCAAACGTCACGGTCCTTCTCTTTCCGTCTCGTAGACACGAGCTGAGAAATTGCAAACGTCGAGCAATTGCTCAGAGATGAAAAGTGCCAGCACTGAAAGCTCTTGCTAGCCAGCACCCTTCCTTGGAAGCGCTTTCACAGGCGCAGCAACACTGGGGCTTTGCGCTTCTCTACCCACCAAACGTCACGGTCCTTGTCTTTCCGTCTGTATACACGAGCTGAGAAATTGCAAACGTCCAGCAATTGCTCAGAGATGAAAAGTGCCAGCACTGAAAGCTCTTGCTAGCCAGCACCCGTCCTTGGAAGCGCTTTTGTAGGCCTAAGAACACTGGGGCTCTGGGCTTCTCTAGCCACCTCATCTTCTGCTCATCCTCTCGCGCACTCTAAAGAGAGCTCAGGTGAGAAACTGCAAACGTCAAGCAATTGCTCAGAGATGAAAAGTGCCAGCACTGAAAGCTGTTGCTAGCCAGCACCCTTCCTTGGAAGCGCTTTCACAGACGCAGTAACACTGGGGCTTTGCACTTCTCTACGCACCAAACGTCACGGTCCTTCTCTTTCCGTCTCGTAGACACGAGCTGAGAAATTGCAAACGTCGAGCAATTGCTCAGAGATGAAAAGTGCCAGCACTGAAAGCTGTTGCTAGCCAGCACCCTTCCTTGGAAGCGCTTTCACAGGCGCAGCAACACTGGGGCTTTGCGCTTCTCTAGCCACCAAACGTCACGGTCCTTATCTTTCCGTCTTGTAGACATGAGCTGAGAAATTGCAAACGTCGAGCAATTGCTCCGAGATGAAAAGTGCCAGCACTGAAAGCTGTTGCTAGCCAGCACCCTTCCTTGGAAGCGCTTTTGTAGGCCTAAGAACACTGGGGCTCTGGGCTTCTCTAGCCACCTCATCTTCTGCTCATCCTCTCGCGCACTCTAAAGAGAGCTCAGGTGAGAAATTGCAAACGTCGAGCAATTGCTCAGAGATGAAAAGTGCCAGCACTGAAAGCTGTTGCTAGCCAGCACCCTTCCTTGGAAGCGCTTTAGTAGGCCTAAGAACACTGGGGCTCTGGGCTTCTCTAGCCACCTCATCTTCTGCTCATCCTCTCGGGCACTCTAAAGAGAGCTCAGGTGAGAAATTACAAACGTCGAGCAATTGCTCAGAGATGAAAAGTGCCAGCACTGAAAGCTGTTGCTAGCCAGCACCCTTCCTTGGAAGCGCTTTCACAGGCGCAGCAACACTGGGGCTTTGCGCTTCTATACGCACCAAATGTCACGGTCCTTCTCTTTCCGTCTTGTAGACACGAGCTGAGAAATTGCAAACGTCGAGCAATTGCTCCGAGATGAAAAGTGCCAGCACTGAAAGCTGTTGCTAGCCAGCACCCTTCCTTGGAAGCGCTTTCACAGGCGCAGCAACACTGGGGCTTTGTGCTTCTCTAGCCACCAAATGTCACGGTCCTTCTATTTCCGTCTGTATACACGAGCTGAGAAATTGCAAACGTCGAGCAATTGCTCAGAGATGAAAAGTGCCAGCACTGAAAGCTGTTGCTAGCCAGCACCCTTCCTTGGAAGCGCTTTTGTAGGCCTAAGAACACTGGGGCTCTGGGCTTCTCTAGCCACCTAATCTTCTGCTCATCCTCTCGCGCACTCTAAAGAGAGCTCAGGTGAGAAATTGCAAACGTCCAGCAATTGCTCAGAGATGAAAAGTGCCAGCACTGAAAACTCTTGCTAGCCAGCACCCTTCCTTGGAAGCGCTTTCACAGGCGCAGCAACACTGGGGCTTTGCGCTTCTCTACCCACCAAACGTCACGGTCCTTCTCTTTCCGTCTCGTAGACACGAGCTGAGAAATTGCAAACGTCGAGCAATTGCTCAGAGATGAAAAGTGCCAGCACTGGAAGCTGTTGCTAGCCAGCACCCTTCCTTGGAAGCGCTTTTGTAGCCCTTAAAACACTGGGGCTCTGGGCTTCTCTAGCCACCTCATCTTCTGCTCATCCTCTCGCGCACTCTAAAGAGAGCTCAGGTGAGAAATTGCAAACGTCCAGCAATTGCTCAGAGATGAAAAGTGCCAGCACTGAAAGCTGTTGCTAGCCAGCACCCTTCCTTGGAAGCGCTTTTGTAGGCCTAAGAACACTGGGGCTTTGCACTTCTCTAGCCACCAAAAGTCACGGTCCTTCTCTTTCCGTCTCGTAGACACGAGCTGAGAAATTGCAAACGTCGAGCAATTGCTCAGAGATGAAAAGTGCCAGCACTGAAAGCTGTTGCTAGCCAGCCCCCTTCCTTGGAAGCGCTTTCACGGGCGCAGCAACACTGGGGCTTTGCGCTTCTCTAGCCACCAAACGTCACAGTCATTCTCTTTCCGTCTCGTAGACACGAGCTGAGAAATTGCAAACGTCGAGCAATTGCTCAGAGATGAAAAGTGCCAGCACTGAAAGCTCTTGCTAGCCAGCACCCTTCCTTGGAAGCGCTTTCACAGGCGCAGCAACACTGGGGCTTTGCGCTTCTCTAGCCACCAAACGTCACGGTCCTTCTCTTTCCGTCTCGTAGACACGAGCTGAGAAATTGCAAACGTCGAGCAATTGCTCAGAGATGAAAAGTGCCAGCACTGAAAGCTGTTGCTAGCCAGCACCCTTCCTTGGAAGCGCTTTCACAGGCGCAGCAACACTGGGGCTTTGCGCTTCTATACGCACCAAATGTCACGGTCCTTCTCTTTCCGTCTTGTAGACACGAGCTGAGAAATTGCAAACGTCGAGCAATTGCTCCGAGATGAAAAGTGCCAGCACTGAAAGCTCTTGCTAGCCAGCACCCTTCCTTGGAAGCGCTTTTGTAGGCCTAAGAACACTGGGGCTCTGCGCTTCTCTAGCCACCTCATCTTCTGCTCATCCTCTCGCGCACTCTAAAGAGAGCTCAGGTGAGAAATTGCAAACGTCGAGCAATTGCTCAGAGATGAAAAGTGCCAGCACTGAAAGCTGTTGCTAGCCAGCACCCTTCCTTGGAAGCGCTTTTGTAGCCCTTAAAACACTGGGGCTCTGGGCTTCTCTAGCCACCTCATCTTCTGCTCATCCTCTCGCGCACTCTAAAGAGAGCTCAGGTGAGAAATTGCAAACGTCGAGCAATTGCTCAGAGATGAAAAGTGCCAGCACTGAAAGCTCTTGCTAGCCAGCACCCTTCCTTGGAAGCGCTTTCACAGGCGCAGTAACACTGGGGCTTTGCGCTTCTCTACCCACCAAACGTCACGGTCCTTCTCTTTCCATCTCCTAGACACGAGCTGAGAAATTGCAAACGTCGAGCAATTGCTCAGAGATGAAAAGTGCCAGCACTGAAAGCTGTTGCTAGCCAGCACCCTTCCTTGGAAGCGCTTTCACAGGCGCAGCAACACTGGGGCTTTGCGCTTCTCTAGCCACCAAACGTCACGGTCATTCTCTTTCCGTCTCGTAGACACGAGCTGAGAAATTGCAAACGTCGAGCAATTGCTCCGAGATGAAAAGTGCCAGCACTGAAAGCTGTTGCTAGCCAGCACCCTTCCTTGGAAGCGCTTTTGTAGGCCTAAGAACACTGGGGCTCTGGGCTTCTCTAGCCACCTCATCTTCTGCTCATCCTCTCGCGCACTCTAAAGAGAGCTCAGGTGAGAAATTGCAAACGTCGAGCAATTGCTCAGAGATGAAAAGTGCCAGCACTGAAAGCTGTTGCTAGCCAGCACCCTTCCTTGGAAGCGCTTTCACAGGCGCAGTAACACTGGGGCTTTGCACTTCTCTACCCACCAAACGTCACGGTCCTTCTCTTTCCGCCTCGTAGACACGAGCTGAGAAATTGCAAACGTCGAGCAATTGCTCAGAGATGAAAAGTGCCAGCACTGAAAGCTGTTGCTAGCCAGCACCCTTCCTTGGAAGCGCTTTTGTAGCCCTTAGAACACTGGGGCTCTGGGCTTCTCTAGCCACCTCATCTTCTGCTCATCCTCTCGTGCACTCTAAAGAGAGCTCAGGTGAGAAATTGCAAACGTCCAGCAATTGCTCAGAGATGAAAAGTGCCAGCACTGAAAGCTGTTGCTAGCCAGCACCCTTCCTTGGAAGCGCTTTCACAGGCGCAGCAACACTGGGGCTTTGCGCTTCTATACGCACCAAACGTCACGGTCCTTCTCTTTCTGTCTCCTAGACACGAGCTGAGAAATTGCAAACGTCGAGCAATTGCTCAGAGATGAAAAGTGCCAGCACTGAAAGCTCTTGCTAGCCAGCACCCTTCCTTGGAAGCGCTTCTGTAGGCCTAAGAACACTGGGGCTCTGGGCTTCTCTAGCCACCTCATCTTCTGCTCATCCTCTCGCGCACTCTAAAGAGAGCTCAGGTGAGAAATTACAAACGTCGAGCAATTGCTCAGAGATGAAAAGTGCCAGCACTGAAAGCTGTTGCTAGCCAGCACCCTTCCTTGGAAGCGCTTTCACAGGCGCAGCAACACTGGGGCTCTGCGCTTCTCTAGCCACCAAACGTCACGGTCATTCTCTTTCCGTCGGTAGACACGAGCTGAGAAATTGCAAACGTCGAGCAATTGCTCAGAGATGAAAAGTGCCAGCACTGAAAACTGTTGCTGTAGCCAGCACCCTTCCTTGGAAGCGCTTTTGTAGGCCTAAGAACACTGGGGCTCTGGGCTTCTCTAGCCACCTCATCTTCTGCTCATCCTCTCGCGCACTCTAAAGAGAGCTCAGGTGAGAAATTGCAAACGTCGAGCAATTGCTCAGAGATGAAAAGTGCCAGCACTGAAAGCTGTTGCTAGCCAGCACCCTTCCTTGGAAGCGCTTTTGTAGCCCTTAAAACACTGGGGCTCTGGGCTTCTCTAGCCACCTCATCTTCTGCTCATCCTCTCGCGCACTCTAAAGAGAGCTCAGGTGAGAAATTGCAAACGTCGAGCAATTGCTCAGAGATGAAAAGTGCCAGCACTGAAAGCTCTTGCTAGCCAGCACCCTTCCTTGGAAGCGCTTTCACAGGCGCAGTAACACTGGGGCTTTGCTCTTCTCTACCCACCAAACGTCACGGTCCTTCTCTTTCCATCTCCTAGACACGAGCTGAGAAATTGCAAACGTCGAGCAATTGCTCAGAGATGAAAAGTGCCAGCACTGAAAGCTGTTGCTAGCCAGCACCCTTCCTTGGAAGCGCTTTCACAGGCGCAGCAACACTGGGGCTTTGCGCTTCTCTAGCCACCAAACGTCACGGTCATTCTCTTTCCGTCTCCTAGACACGAGCTGAGAAATTGCAAACGTCGAGCAATTGCTCAGAGATGAAAAGTGCCAGCACTGAAAGCTGTTGCTAGCCAGCACCCTTCCTTGGAAGCGCTTTTGTAGGCCTAAGAACACTGGGGCTCTGGGCTTCTCTAGCCACCTCATCTTCTGCTCATCCTCTCGCGCACTCTAAAGAGAGCTCAGGTGAGAAATTGCAAACGTCGAGCAATTGCTCAGAGATGAAAAGTGCCAGCACTGAAAGCTCTTGCTAGCCAGCACCCTTCCTTGGAAGCGCTTTCACAGGCGCAGTAACACTGGGGCTTTGCACTTCTCTACCCACCAAACGTCACGGTCATTCTCTTTCCGCCTCGTAGACACGAGCTGAGAAATTGCAAACGTCGAGCAATTGCTCAGAGATGAAAAGTGCCAGCACTGAAAGCTGTTGCTAGCCAGCACCCTTCCTTGGAAGCGCTTTTGTAGCCCTTAGAACACTGGGGCTCTGGGCTTCTCTAGCCACCTCATCTTCTGCTCATCCTCTCGCGCACTCTAAAGAGAGCTCAGGTGAGAAATTGCAAACGTCCAGCAATTGCTCAGAGATGAAAAGTGCCAGCACTGAAAGCTGTTGCTAGCCAGCACCCTTCCTTGGAAGCGCTTTCACAGGCGCAGCAACACTGGGGCTTTGCGCTTCTCTAGCCACCAAACGTCACGGTCCTTCTCTTTCTGTCTCCTAGACACGAGCTGAGAAATTGCAAACGTCGAGCAATTGCTCAGAGATGAAAAGTGCCAGCACTGAAAGCTCTTGCTAGCCAGCACCCTTCCTTGGAAGCGCTTCTGTAGGCCTAAGAACACTGGGGCTCTGGGCTTCTCTAGCCACCTCATCTTCTGCTCATCCTCTAGCGCACTCTAAAGAGAGCTCAGGTGAGAAATTACAAACGTCGAGCAATTGCTCAGAGATGAAAAGTGCCAGCACTGAAAGCTGTTGCTAGCCAGCACCCTTCCTTGGAAGCGCTTTCACAGGCGCAGCAACACTGGGGCTCTGCGCTTCTCTAGCCACCAAACGTCACGGTCATTCTCTTTCCGTCTCGTAGACACGAGCTGAGAAATTGCAAACGTCGAGCAATTGCTCAGAGATGAAAAGTGCCAGCACTGAAAACTGTTGCTGTAGCCAGCACCCTTCCTTGGAAGCGCTTTTGTAGGCCTAAGAACACTGGGGCTCTGGGCTTCTCTAGCCACCTCATCTTCTGCTCATCCTCTCGCGCACTCTAAAGAGAGCTCAGGTGAGAAATTGCAAACGTCGAGCAATTGCTCAGAGATGAAAAGTGCCAGCACTGAAAGCTGTTGCTAGCCAGCACCCTTCCTTGGAAGCGCTTTCACAGGCGCAGTAACACTGGGGCTTTGCACTTCTCTACCCACCAAAAGTCACGGTCCTTCTCTTTCCATCTCCTAGACACGAGCTGAGAAATTGCAAACGTCGAGCAATTGCTCAGAGATGAAAAGTGCCAGCACTGAAAGCTGTTGCTAGCCAGCACCCTTCCTTGGAAGCGCTTTCACAGGCGCAGCAACACTGGGGCTTTGCGCTTCTCTAGCCACCAAACGTCACGGTCATTCTCTTTCCGTCTCCTAGACACGAGCTGAGAAATTGCAAACGTCCAGCAATTGCTCAGAGATGAAAAGTGCCAGCACTGAAAACTGTTGCTGTAGCCAGCACCCTTCCTTGGAAGCGCTTTTGTAGGCCTAAGAACATTGGGGCTCTGGGCTTCTCTAGCCACCTCATCTTCTGCTCATCCTCTCGCGCACTCTAAAGAGAGCTCAGGTGAGAAATTGCAAACGTCGAGCAATTGCTCAGAGATGAAAAGTGCCAGCACTGAAAGCTCTTGCTAGCCAGCACCCTTCCTTGGAAGCGCTTTCACAGGCGCAGCAACACTGGGGCTTTGCGCTTCTATACGCACCAAATGTCACGGTCCTTCTCTTTCCGTCTCGTAGACACGAGCTGAGAAATTGCAAACGTCGAGCAATTGCTCAGAGATGAAAAGTGCCAGCACTGAAAGCTGTTGCTAGCCAGCACCCTTCCTTGGAAGCGCTTTCACAGGCGCAGCAACACTGGGGCTTTGCGCTTCTCTAGCCACCAAACGTCACGGTCATTCTCTTTCCGTCGGTAGACACGAGCTGAGAAATTGCAAACGTCGAGCAATTGCTCCGAGATGAAAAGTGCCAGCACTGAAAACTGTTGCTGTAGCCAGCACCCTTCCTTGGAAGCGCTTTTGTAGGCCTAAGAACACTGGGGCTCTGGGCTTCTCTAGCCACCTCATCTTCTGCTCATCCTCTCGCGCACTCTAAAGAGAGCTCAGGTGAGAAATTGCAAACGTCGAGCAATTGCTCAGAGATGAAAAGTGCCAGCACTGAAAGCTCTTGCTAGCCAGCACCCTTCCTTGGAAGCGCTTTCACAGGCGCAGTAACACTGGGGCTTTGCACTTCTCTAGCCACCAAACGTCACGGTCCTTCTCTTTCCATCGGTAGACACGAGCTGAGAAATTGCAAACGTCGAGCAATTGCGCAGAGATGAAAAGTGCCAGCACTGAAAGCTCTTGCTAGCCAGCACCCTTCCTTGGAAGCGCTTTCACAGGCGCAGCAACACTGGGGCTTTGCGCTTCTCTAGCCACCAAACGTCACGGTCCTTCTCTTTCCGTCTCGTAGACACGAGCTGAGAAATTGCAAACGTCGAGCAATTGCTCAGAGATGAAAAGTGCCAGCACTGAAAGCTGTTGCTAGCCAGCCCCCTTCCTTGGAAGCGCTTTCACAGGCGCAGCAACACTGGGGCTCTGCGCTTCTCTACCCACCAAACGTCACGGTCATTCTCTTTCCGTCTCGTAGACACGAGCTGAGAAATTGCAAACGTCGAGCAATTGCTCAGAGATGAAAAGTGCCAGCACTGAAAACTGTTGCTGTAGCCAGCACCCTTCCTTGGAAGCGCTTTTGTAGGCCTAAGAACATTGGGGCTCTGGGCTTCTCTAGCCACCTAATCTTCTGCTCATCCTCTCGCGCACTCTAAAGAGAGCTCAGGTGAGAAATTGCAAACGTCGAGCAATTGCTCAGAGATGAAAAGTGCCAGCACTGAAAGCTGTTGCTAGCCAGCACCCTTCCTTGGAAGCGCTTTCACAGGCGCAGCAACACTGGGGCTTTGCGCTTCTCTACCCACCAAACGTCACGGTCCTTCTCTTTCCATCTCCTAGACACGAGCTGAGAAATTGCAAACGTCGAGCAATTGCTCCGAGATGAAAAGTGCCAGCACTGAAAGCTGTTGCTAGCCAGCACCCTTCCTTGGAAGCGCTTTCACAGGCGCAGTAACACTGGGGCTTTGCACTTCTATACGCACCAAACGTCACGGTCCTTCTCTTTCCGTCTCGTAGACACGAGCTGAGAAATTGCAAACATCGAGCAATTGCTCAGAGATGAAAAGTGCCAGCACTGAAAGCTCTTGCTAGCCAGCACCCTTCCTTGGAAGCGCTTTCACAGGCGCAGCAACACTGGGGCTTTGCGCTTCTCTAGCCACCAAACGTCACGGTCCTTCTCTTTCCGTCGGTAGACACGAGCTGAGAAATTGCAAACGTCGAGCAATTGCTCCGAGATGAAAAGTGCCAGCACTGAAAGCTGTTGCTAGCCAGCACCCTTCCTTGGAAGCGCTTCTGTAGGCCTAAGAACACTGGGGCTCTGGGCTTCTCTAGCCACCTCATCTTCTGCTCATCCTCTCGCGCACTCTAAAGAGAGCTCAGGTGAGAAATTGCAAACGTCGAGCAATTGCTCAGAGATGAAAAGTGCCAGCACTGAAAGCTGTTGCTAGCCAGCACCCTTCCTTGGAAGCGCTTTCACAGGCGCAGCAACACTGGGGCTTTGCGCTTCTCTACGCACCAAACGTCACGGTCCTTCTCTTTCCGTCTCGTAGACACGAGCTGAGAAATTGCAAACGTCGAGCAATTGCTCCGAGATGAAAAGTGCCAGCACTGAAAGCTGTTGCTAGCCAGCACCCTTCCTTGGAAGCGCTTTTGTAGGCGCAGCAACACTGGGGCTCTGGGCTTCTCTAGCCACCTCATCTTCTGCTCATCCTCTCGCGCACTCTAAAGAGAGCTCAGGTGAGAAATTGCAAACGTCGAGCAATTGCTCCGAGATGAAAAGTGCCAGCACTGAAAGCTGTTGCTAGCCAGCACCCTTCCTTGGAAGCGCTTTTGTAGCCCTTAAAACACTGGGGCTCTGGGCTTCTCTAGCCACCTCATCTTCTGCTCATCCTCGCGCGCACTCTAAAGAGAGCTCAGGTGAGAAATTGCAAACGTCCAGCAATTGCTCCGAGATGAAAAGTGCCAGCACTGAAAGCTCTTGCTAGCCAGCATCCTTCCTTGGAAGCGCTTTCACAGGCGCAGTAACACTGGGGCTTTGCGCTTCTCTAGCCACCAAACGTCACGGTCCTTCTCTTTCCGTCTCGTAGACACGAGCTGAGAAATTGCAAACGTCGAGCAATTGCTCCGAGATGAAAAGTGCCAGCACTGAAAGCTGTTGCTAGCCAGCACCCTTCCTTGGAAGCGCTTTTGTAGGCCTAAGAACACTGGGGCTCTGGGCTTCTCTAGCCACCTAATCTTCTGCTCATCCTCTCGCGCACTCTAAAGAGAGCTCAGGTGAGAAATTGCAAACGTCAAGCAATTGCTCAGAGATGAAAAGTGCCAGCACTGAAAGCTGTTGCTAGCCAGCACCCTTCCTTGGAAGCGCTTTCACAGGCGCAGTAACACTGGGGCTTTGCACTTCTCTACGCACCAAACGTCACGGTCCTTCTCTTTCCGTCTCGTAGACACGAGCTGAGAAATTGCAAACGTCGAGCAATTGCTCAGAGATGAAAAGTGCCAGCACTGAAAGCTCTTGCTAGCCAGCACCCTTCCTTGGAAGCGCTTTCACAGGCGCAGCAACACTGGGGCTTTGCGCTTCTCTAGCCACCAAACGTCACGGTCCTTCTCTTTCCATCTCGTAGACACGAGCTGAGAAATTGCAAACGTCGAGCAATTGCTCAGAGATGAAAAGTGCCAGCACTGAAAGCTGTTGCTAGCCAGCACCCTTCCTTGGAAGCGCTTTCACAGGCGCAGTAACACTGGGGCTTTGCACTTCTCTACGCACCAAACGTCACGGTCCTTCTCTTTCCGTCTCGTAGACACGAGCTGAGAAATTGCAAACGTCCAGCAATTGCTCAGAGATGAAAAGTGCCAGCACTGAAAGCTCTTGCTAGCCAGCACCCTTCCTTGGAAGCGCTTTTGTAGGCCTAAGAACACTGGGGCTCTGGGCTTCTCTAGCCACCTCATCTTCTGCTCATCCTCTCGCGCACTCTAAGGAGAGCTCAGGTGAGAAATTGCAAACGTCGAGCAATTGCTCAGAGATGAAAAGTGCCAGCACTGAAAGCTGTTGCTAGCCAGCACCCTTCCTTGGAAGCGCTTTCACAGGCGCAGCAACACTGGGGCTTTGCGCTTCTCTAGCCACCAAACGTCACGGTCCTTCTCTTTCCGTCGGTAGACACGAGCTGAGAAATTGCAAACGTCGAGCAATTGCTCCGAGATGAAAAGTGCCAGCACTGAAAGCTCTTGCTAGCCAGCACCCTTCCTTGGAAGCGCTTCTGTAGGCCTAAGAACAGTGGGGCTCTGGGCTTCTCTAGCCACCTCATCTTCTGCTCATCCTCTCACGCACTCTAAAGAGAGCTCAGGTGAGAAATTGCAAACGTCGAGCAATTGCTCAGAGATGAAAAGTGCCAGCACTGAAAGCTGTTGCTAGCCAGCACCCTTCCTTGGAAGCGCTTTCACAGGCGCAGCAACACTGGGGCTTTGCGCTTCTATACGCACCAAATGTCACGGTCCTTATCTTTCCGTCTTGTAGACACGAGCTGAGAAATTGCAAACGTCGAGCAATTGCTCCGAGATGAAAAGTGCCAGCACTGAAAGCTGTTGCTAGCCAGCCCCCTTCCTTGGAAGCGCTTTTGTAGGCCTAAGAACAGTGGGGCTCTGGGCTTCTCTAGCCACCTCATCTTCTGCTCATCCTCTCGCGCACTCTAAAGAGATCTCAGGTGAGAAATTGCAAACGTCGAGCAATTGCTCCGAGATGAAAAGTGCCAGCACTGAAAGCTGTTGCTAGCCAGCACCCTTCCATGGAAGCGCTTTTGTAGCCCTTAAAACACTGGGGCTCTGGGCTTCTCTAGCCACCTCATCTTCTGCTCATCCTCTCGCGCACTCTAAAGAGAGCTCAGGTGAGAAATTGCAAACATCCAGCAATTGCTCAGAGATGAAAAGTGCCAGCACTGAAAGCTGTTGCTAGCCAGCACCCTTCCTTGGAAGCGCTTTCACAGGCGCAGTAACACTGGGGCTTTGCGCTTCTCTACCCACCAAACGTCACGGTCCTTCTCTTTCCATCTCCTAGACACGAGCTGAGAAATTGCAAACGTCCAGCAATTGCTCCGAGATGAAAAGTGCCAGCACTGAAAGCTGTTGCTAGCCAGCCCCCTTCCTTGGAAGCGCTTTCACAGGCGCAGTAACACTGGGGCTTTGCGCTTCTCTAGCCACCAAAAGTCACGGTCCTTCTCTTTCCGTCTCGTAGACACGAGCTGAGAAATTGCAAACGTCGAGCAATTGCTCCGAGATGAAAAGTGCCAGCACTGAAAGCTGTTGCTAGCCAGCACCCTTCCTTGGAAGCGCTTTTGTAGGCCTAAGAACAGTGGGGCTCTGGGCTTCTCTAGCCACCTCATCTTCTGCTCATCCTCTCGCGCACTCTAAAGAGATCTCAGGTGAGAAATTGCAAACGTCGAGCAATTGCTCCGAGATGAAAAGTGCCAGCACTGAAAGCTCTTGCTAGCCAGCACCCTTCCTTGGAAGCGCTTTTGTAGCCCTTAAAACACTGGGGCTCTGGGCTTCTCTAGCCACCTCATCTGCTCATCCTCTCGCGCACTCTAAAGAGAGCTCAGGTGAGAAATTGCAAACGTCGAGCAATTGCTCAGAGATCAAAAGTGCCAGCACTGAAAGCTCTTGCTAGCCAGCACCCTTCCTTGGAAGCGCTTTCACAGGCGCAGTAACACTGGGGCTTTGCACTTCTCTACCCACCAAACGTCACGGTCCTTCTCTTTCCATCTCCTAGACACGAGCTGAGAAATTGCAAACGTCGAGCAATTGCTCAGAGATGAAAAGTGCCAGCACTGAAAGCTGTTGCTAGCCAGCACCCTTCCTTGGAAGCGCTTTTGTAGGCCTAAGAACACTGGGGCTCTGGGCTTCTCTAGCCACCTCATCTTCTGCTCATCCTCTCACGCACTCTAAAGAGAGCTCAGGTGAGAAATTGCAAACGTCGAGCAATTGCTCAGAGATGAAAAGTGCCAGCACTGAAAGCTCTTGCTAGCCAGCACCCTTCCTTGGAAGCGCTTTCACAGGCGCAGCAACACTGGGGCTTTGCGCTTCTATACGCACCAAATGTCACGGTCCTTATCTTTCCGTCTTGTAGACACGAGCTGAGAAATTGCAAACGTCCAGCAATTGCTCCGAGATGAAAAGTGCCAGCACTGAAAGCTCTTGCTAGCCAGCACCCTTCCTTGGAAGCGCTTTTGTAGGCCTAAGAACACTGGGGCTCTGGGCTTCTCTAGCCACCTCATCTTCTGCTCATCCTCTCGCGCACTCTAAAGAGATCTCAGGTGAGAAATTGCAAACGTCGAGCAATTGCTCCGAGATGAAAAGTGCCAGCACTGAAAGCTGTTGCTAGCCAGCACCCTTCCATGGAAGCGCTTTTGTAGCCCTTAAAACACTGGGGCTCTGGGCTTCTCTAGCCACCTCATCTTCTGCTCATCCTCTCGCGCACTCTAAAGAGAGCTCAGGTGAGAAATTGCAAACGTCCAGCAATTGCTCAGAGATGAAAAGTGCCAGCACTGAAAGCTCTTGCTAGCCAGCACCCTTCCTTGGAAGCGCTTTCACAGGCGCAGTAACACTGGGGCTTTGCGCTTCTCTACCCACCAAACGTCACGGTCCTTCTCTTTCCATCTCCTAGACACGAGCTGAGAAATTGCAAACGTCGAGCAATTGCTCAGAGATGAAAAGTGCCAGCACTGAAAGCTGTTGCTAGCCAGCCCCCTTCCTTGGAAGCGCTTTCACAGGCGCAGTAACACTGGGGCTTTGCGCTTCTCTAGCCACCAAAAGTCACGGTCCTTATCTTTCCGTCTCGTAGACACGAGCTGAGAAATTGCAAACGTCGAGCAATTGCTCCGAGATGAAAAGTGCCAGCACTGAAAGCTGTTGCTAGCCAGCACCCTTCCTTGGAAGCGCTTTTGTAGGCCTAAGAACAGTGGGGCTCTGGGCTTCTCTAGCCACCTCATCTTCTGCTCATCCTCTCGCGCACTCTAAAGAGAGCTCAGGTGAGAAATTGCAAACGTCGAGCAATTGCTCCGAGATGAAAAGTGCCAGCACTGAAAGCTGTTGCTAGCCAGCACCCTTCCTTGGAAGCGCTTTTGTAGCCCTTAAAACACTGGGGCTCTGGGCTTCTCTAGCCACCTCATCTTCTGCTCATCCTCTCGCGCACTCTAAAGAGAGCTCAGGTGAGAAATTGCAAACGTCCAGCAATTGCTCAGAGATGAAAAGTGCCAGCACTGAAAGCTCTTGCTAGCCAGCACCCTTCCTTGGAAGCGCTTTCACAGGCGCAGTAACACTGGGGCTTTGCGCTTCTCTACGCACCAAACGTCACGGTCCTTCTCTTTCCATCTCCTAGACACGAGCTGAGAAATTGCAAACGTCCAGCAATTGCTCCGAGATGAAAAGTGCCAGCACTGAAAGCTGTTGCTAGCCAGCACCCTTCCTTGGAAGCGCTTTCACAGGCGCAGCAACACTGGGGCTTTGCGCTTCTCTAGCCACCAAAAGTCACGGTCCTTCTCTTTCCGTCTCCTAGACACGAGCTGAGAAATTGCAAACGTCGAGCAATTGCTCAGAGATGAAAAGTGCCAGCACTGAAAGCTGTTGCTAGCCAGCACCCTTCCTTGGAAGCGCTTTTGTAGGCCTAAGAACAGTGGGGCTCTGGGCTTCTCTAGCCACCTCATCTTCTGCTCATCCTCTCGCGCACTCTAAAGAGAGCTCAGGTGAGAAATTGCAAACGTCGAGCAATTGCTCAGAGATGAAAAGTGCCAGCACTGAAAGCTGTTGCTAGCCAGCACCCTTCCTTGGAAGCGCTTTTGTAGCCCTTAGAACACTGGGGCTCTGGGCTTCTCTAGCCACCTCATCTTCTGCTCATCCTCTCGCGCACTCTAAAGAGAGCTCAGGTGAGAAATTGCAAACGTCGAGCAATTGCTCAGAGATGAAAAGTGCCAGCACTGAAAGCTGTTGCTAGCCAGCACCCTTCCTTGGAAGCGCTTTCACAGGCGCAGTAACACTGGGGCTTTGCACTTCTCTACCCACCAAACGTCACGGTCCTTCTCTTTCCATCTCCTAGACACGAGCTGAGAAATTGCAAACGTCGAGCAATTGCTCCGAGATGAAAAGTGCCAGCACTGAAAGCTGTTGCTAGCCAGCCCCCTTCCTTGGAAGCGCTTTCACAGGTGCAGCAACACTGGGGCTTTGCGCTTCTCTAGCCACCAAACGTCACGGTCCTTCTCTTTCCTTCGGTAGACACGAGCTGAGAAATTGCAAACGTCGAGCAATTGCTCAGAGATGAAAAGTGCCAGCACTGAAAGCTGTTGCTAGCCAGCACCCTTCCTTGGAAGCGCTTCTGTAGGCCTAAGAACACTGCGGCTCTGGGCTTCTCTAGCCACCTCATCTTCTGCTCATCCTCTCGCGCACTCTAAAGAGAGCTCAGGTGAGAAATTACAAACGTCGAGCAATTGCTCAGAGATGAAAAGTGCCAGCACTGAAAGCTGTTGCTAGCCAGCACCCTTCCTTGGAAGCGCTTTCACAGGCGCAGCAACACTGGGGCTCTGCGCTTCTCTAGCCACCAAACGTCACGGTCATTCTCTTTCCGTCGGTAGACACGAGCTGAGAAATTGCAAACGTCGAGCAATTGCTCAGAGATGAAAAGTGCCAGCACTGAAAACTGTTGCTGTAGCCAGCACCCTTCCTTGGAAGCGCTTTTATAGGCCTAAGAACACTGGGGCTCTGGGCTTCTCTAGCCACCTCATCTTCTGCTCATCCTCTCGCGCACTCTAAAGAGAGCTCAGGTGAGAAATTGCAAACGTCGAGCAATTGCTCAGAGATGAAAAGTGCCAGCACTGAAAGCTGTTGCTAGCCAGCACCCTTCCTTGGAAGCACTTTCACAGGCGCAGCAACACTGGGGCTTTGCGCTTCTCTAGCCACCAAACGTCACGGTCCTTCTCTTTCCGTCTCGTAGACACGAGCTGAGAAATTGCAAACGTCCAGCAATTGCTCCGAGATGAAAAGTGCCAGCACTGAAAGCTGTTGCTAGCCAGCACCCTTCCTTGGAAGCGCTTTTGTAGGCCTAAGAACACAGGGGCTCTGGGCTTCTCTAGCCACCTCATCTTCTGCTCATCCTCTCGCGCACTCTAAGGAGAGCTCAGGTGAGAAATTGCAAACGTCGAGCAATTGCTCAGAGATGAAAAGTGCCAGCACTGAAAGCTGTTGCTAGCCAGCACCCTTCCTTGGAAGCGCTTTCACAGGCGCAGCAACACTGGGGCTTTGCGCTTCTCTAGCCACCAAACGTCACGGTCCTTCTCTTTCCGTCGGTAGACACGAGCTGAGAAATTGCAAACGTCGAGCAATTGCTCAGAGATGAAAAGTGCCAGCACTGGAAGCTGTTGCTAGCCAGCACCCTTCCTTGGAAGCGCTTCTGTAGGCCTAAGAACAGTGGGGCTCTGGGCTTCTCTAGCCACCTCATCTTCTGCTCATCCTCTCGCGCACTCTAAAGAGAGCTCAGGTGAGAAATTGCAAACGTCGAGCAATTGCTCAGAGATGAAAAGTGCCAGCACTGAAAGCTCTTGCTAGCCAGCACCCTTCCTTGGAAGCGCTTTCACAGGCGCAGCAACACTGGGGCTTTGCGCTTCTATACGCACCAAATGTCACGGTCCTTATCTTTCCATCTTGTAGACACGAGCTGAGAAATTGCAAACGTCGAGCAATTGCTCAGAGATGAAAAGTGCCAGCACTGAAAGCTGTTGCTAGCCAGCACCCTTCCTTGGAAGCGCTTTTGTAGGCCTAAGAACAGTGGGGCTCTGGGCTTCTCTAGCCACCTCATCTTCTGCTCATCCTCTCGCGCACTCTAAAGAGATCTCAGGTGAGAAATTGCAAACGTCGAGCAATTGCTCCGAGATGAAAAGTGCCAGCACTGAAAGCTGTTGCTAGCCAGCACCCTTCCTTGGAAGCGCTTTTGTAGCCCTTAAAACACTGGGGCTCTGGGCTTCTCTAGCCACCTCATCTTCTGCTCATCCTCTCGCGCACTCTAAAGAGAGCTCAGGTGAGAAATTGCAAACGTCCAGCAATTGCTCAGAGATGAAAAGTGCCAGCACTGAAAGCTCTTGCTAGCCAGCACCCTTCCTTGGAAGCGCTTTCACAGGCGCAGTAACACTGGGGCTTTGCGCTTCTCTACGCACCAAACGTCACGGTCCTTCTCTTTCCATCTCCTAGACACGAGCTGAGAAATTGCAAACGTGGAGCAATTGCTCAGAGATGAAAAGTGCCAGCGCTGAAAGCTGTTGCTAGCCAGCACCCTTCCTTGGAAGCGCTTTCACAGGCGCAGCAACACTGGGGCTTTGCGCTTCTCTAGCCACCAAAAGTCACGGTCCTTCTCTTTCCGTCTCCTAGACACGAGCTGAGAAATTGCAAACGTCGAGCAATTGCTCAGAGATGAAAAGTGCCAGCACTGAAAGCTGTTGCTAGCCAGCACCCTTCCTTGGAAGCGCTTTTGTAGGCCTAAGAACAGTGGGGCTCTGGGCTTCTCTAGCCACCTCATCTTCTGCTCATCCTCTCGCGCACTCTAAAGAGAGCTCAGGTGAGAAATTGCAAACGTCGAGCAATTGCTCAGAGATGAAAAGTGCCAGCACTGAAAGCTGTTGCTAGCCAGCACCCTTCCTTGGAAGCGCTTTTGTAGCCCTTAGAACACTGGGGCTCTGGGCTTCTCTAGCCACCTCATCTTCTGCTCATCCTCTCGCGCACTCTAAAGAGAGCTCAGGTGAGAAATTGCAAACGTCGAGCAATTGCTCAGAGATGAAAAGTGCCAGCACTGAAAGCTGTTGCTAGCCAGCACCCTTCCTTGGAAGCGCTTTCACAGGCGCAGTAACACTGGGGCTTTGCACTTCTCTACCCACCAAACGTCACGGTCCTTCTCTTTCCATCTCCTAGACACGAGCTGAGAAATTGCAAACGTCGAGCAATTGCTCCGAGATGAAAAGTGCCAGCACTGAAAGCTGTTGCTAGCCAGCCCCCTTCCTTGGAAGCGCTTTCACAGGTGCAGCAACACTGGGGCTTTGCGCTTCTCTAGCCACCAAACGTCACGGTCCTTCTCTTTCCTTCGGTAGACACGAGCTGAGAAATTGCAAACGTCGAGCAATTGCTCAGAGATGAAAAGTGCCAGCACTGAAAGCTGTTGCTAGCCAGCACCCTTCCTTGGAAGCGCTTCTGTAGGCCTAAGAACACTGCGGCTCTGGGCTTCTCTAGCCACCTCATCTTCTGCTCATCCTCTCGCGCACTCTAAAGAGAGCTCAGGTGAGAAATTACAAACGTCGAGCAATTGCTCAGAGATGAAAAGTGCCAGCACTGAAAGCTGTTGCTAGCCAGCACCCTTCCTTGGAAGCGCTTTCACAGGCGCAGCAACACTGGGGCTCTGCGCTTCTCTAGCCACCAAACATCACGGTCATTCTCTTTCCGTCGGTAGACACGAGCTGAGAAATTGCAAACGTCGAGCAATTGCTCAGAGATGAAAAGTGCCAGCACTGAAAACTGTTGCTGTAGCCAGCACCCTTCCTTGGAAGCGCTTTTATAGGCCTAAGAACACTGGGGCTCTGGGCTTCTCTAGCCACCTCATCTTCTGCTCATCCTCTCGCGCACTCTAAAGAGAGCTCAGGTGAGAAATTGCAAACGTCGAGCAATTGCTCAGAGATGAAAAGTGCCAGCACTGAAAGCTGTTGCTAGCCAGCACCCTTCCTTGGAAGCACTTTCACAGGCGCAGCAACACTGGGGCTTTGCGCTTCTCTAGCCACCAAACGTCACGGTCATTCTCTTTCCGTCTCGTAGACACGAGCTGAGAAATTGCAAACGTCCAGCAATTGCTCAGAGATGAAAAGTGCCAGCACTGAAAGCTGTTGCTAGCCAGCACCCTTCCTTGGAAGCGCTTTTGTAGGCCTAAGAACACTGCGGCTCTGGGCTTCTCTAGCCACCTCATCTTCTGCTCATCCTCTCGCGCACTCTAAAGAGAGCTCAGGTGAGAAACTGCAAACGTCAAGCAATTGCTCAGAGATGAAAAGTGCCAGCACTGAAAGCTGTTGCTAGCCAGCACCCTTCCTTGGAAGCGCTTTCACAGGCGCAGTAACACTGGGGCTTTGCACTTCTCTACGCACCAAACGTCACGGTCCTTCTCTTTCTGTCTCGTAGACACGACCTGAGAAATTGCAAACGTCGAGCAATTGCTCAGAGATGAAAAGTGCCAGCACTGAAAGCTCTTGCTAGCCAGCACCCTTCCTTGGAAGCGCTTTCACAGGCGCAGCAACACTGGGGCTTTGCGCTTCTCTAGCCACCAAACGTCACGGTCCTTCTCTTTCCGTCTCGTAGACACGAGCTGAGAAATTGCAAACGTCGAGCAATTGCTCAGAGATGAAAAGTGCCAGCACTGAAAACTGTTGCTGTAGCCAGCACCCTTCCTTGGAAGCGCTTTTGTAGGCCTAAGAACATTGGGGCTCTGGGCTTCTCTAGCCACCTAATCTTCTGCTCATCCTCTCGCGCACTCTAAAGAGAGCTCAGGTGAGAAATTGCAAACGTTGAGCAATTGCTCAGAGATGAAAAGTGCCAGCACTGAAAGCTCTTGCTAGCCAGCACCCTTCCTTGGAAGCGCTTTCACAGGCGCAGTAACACTGGGGCTTTGCGCTTCTGTACGCACCAAACGTCACGGTCCTTCTCTTTCCATCTCCTAGACACGAGCTGAGAAATTGCAAACGTCGAGCAATTGCTCAGAGATGAAAAGTGCCAGCACTGAAAGCTGTTGCTAGCCAGCACCCTTCCTTGGAAGCGCTTTCACAGGCGCAGCAACACTGGGGCTTTGCGCTTCTCTAGCCACCAAACGTCACGGTCCTTCTCTTTCCGTCTCGTAGACACGAGCTGAGAAATTGCAAACGTCGAGCAATTGCTCAGAGATGAAAAGTGCCAGCACTGAAAGCTGTTGCTAGCCAGCACCCTTCCTTGGAAGCGCTTTCACAGGCGCAGCAACACTGGGGCTTTGCGCTTCTATACGCACCAAACGTCACGGTCATTCTCTTTCCGCCTCGTAGACACGAGCTGAGAAATTGCAAACGTCCAGCAATTGCTCCGAGATGAAAAGTGCCAGCACTGAAAGCTCTTGCTAGCCAGCACCCTTCCTTGGAAGCGCTTTTGTAGCCCTTAGAACACTGGGGCTCTGGGCTTCTCTAGCCACCTCATCTTCTGCTCATCCTCTCGCGCACTCTAAAGAGATCTCAGGTGAGAAATTGCAAACGTCGAGCAATTGCTCAGAGATGAAAAGTGCCAGCACTGAAAGCTGTTGCTAGCCAGCACCCTTCCTTGGAAGCGCTTTCACAGGCGCAGCAACACTGGGGCTTTGCGCTTCTCTACCCACCAAACGTCACGGTCCTTCTCTTTCCGTCGGTAGACACGAGCTGAGAAATTGCAAACGTCGAGCAATTGCTCAGAGATGAAAAGTGCCAGCACTGAAAGCTCTTGCTAGCCAGCACCCTTCCTTGGAAGCGCTTTTGTAGGCCTAAGAACACTGGGGCTCTGGGCTTCTCTAGCCACCTCATCTTCTGCTCATCCTCTCGCGCACTCTAAAGAGAGCTCAGGTGAGAAATTGCAAACGTCGAGCAATTGCTCAGAGATGAAAAGTGCCAGCACTGAAAGCTCTTGCTAGCCAGCACCCTTCCTTGGACGCGCTTTTGTAGCCCTTAAAACACTGGGACTCTGGGCTTCTCTAGCCACCTCATCTTCTGCTCATCCTCTCGCGCACTCTAAAGAGAGCTCAGGTGAGAAATTGCAAACGTCCAGCAATTGCTCAGAGATGAAAAGTGCCAGCACTGAAAGCTGATGCTAGCCAGCACCCTTCCTTGGAAGCGCTTTCACAGGCGCAGTAACACTGGGGCTTTGCGCTTCTCTAGCCACCAAACGTCACGGTCCTTCTCTTTCAATCTCCTAGACACGAGCTGAGAAATTGCAAACGTCGAGCAATTGCTCAGAGATGAAAAGTGCCAGCACTGAAAGCTCTTGCTAGCCAGCACCCTTCCTTGGAAGCGCTTTCACAGGCGCAGCAACACTGGGGCTTTGCGCTTCTCTACCCACCAAAAGTCACGGTCCTTCTCTTTCCGTCTCGTAGACACGAGCTGAGAAATTGCAAACGTCGAGCAATTGCTCAGAGATGAAAAGTGCCAGCACTGAAAGCTGTTGCTAGCCAGCACCCTTCCTTGGAAGCGCTTTTGTAGGCCTAAGAACACTGGGGCTCTGGGCTTCTCTAGCCACCTCATCTTCTGCTCATCCTCTCGCGCACTCTAAAGAGAGCTCAGGTGAGAAATTGCAAACGTCCAGCAATTGCTCAGAGATGAAAAGTGCCAGCACTGAAAGCTGTTGCTAGCCAGCACCCTTCCTTGGAAGCGCTTTTGTAGCCCTTAAAACACTGGGGCTCTGGGCTTCTCTAGCCACCTCATCTTCTGCTCATCCTCTCGCGCACTCTAAAGAGAGCTCAGGTGAGAAATTGAAAACGTCCAGCAATTGCTCAGAGATGAAAAGTGCCAGCACTGAAAGCTGTTGCTAGCCAGCACCCTTCCTTGGAAGCGCTTTCACAGGCGCAGTAACACTGGGGCTTTGCGCTTCTCTAGCCACCAAACGTCACGGTCCTTCTCTTTCCATCTCCTAGACACGAGCTGAGAAATTGCAAACGTCGAGCAATTGCTCAGAGATGAAAAGTGCCAGCACTGAAAGCTGTTGCTAGCCAGCACCCTTCCTTGGAAGCGCTTTTGTAGGCCTAAGAACAGTGGGGCTCTGGGCTTCTCTAGCCACCAAACGTCACGGTCCTTCTCTTTCCGTCTCCTAGACACGAGCTGAGAAATTGCAAACGTCGAGCAATTGCTCAGAGATGAAAAGTGCCAGCACTGAAAGCTGTTGCTAGCCAGCACCCTTCCTTGGAAGCGCTTTTGTAGGCCTAAGAACACTGGGGCTCTGGGCTTCTCTAGCCACCTAATCTTCTGCTCATCCTCTCGCGCACTCTAAAGAGAGCTCAGGTGAGAAATTGCAAACGTCGAGCAATTGCTCAGAGATGAAAAGTGCCAGCACTGAAAGCTGTTGCTAGCCAGCACCCTTCCTTGGAAGCGCTTTTGTAGGCCTAAGAACACTGGGGCTCTGGGCTTCTCTAGCCACCTCATCTTCTGCTCATCCTCTCGCGCACTCTAAAGAGAGCTCAGGTGAGAAATTGCAAACGTCGAGCAATTGCTCAGAGATGAAAAGTGCCAGCACTGAAAGCTGTTGCTAGCCAGCACCCTTCCTTGGAAGCGCTTTTGTAGCCCTTAGAACACTGGGGCTCTGGGCTTCTATAGCCACCTCATCTTCTGCTCATCCTCTCGCGCACTCTAAAGAGAGCTCAGGTGAGAAATTGCAAACGTCGAGCAATTGCTCCGAGATGAAAAGTGCCAGCACTGAAAGCTGTTGCTAGCCAGCACCCTTCCTTGGAAGCGCTTTCACAGGCGCAGCAACACTGGGGCTTTGCGCTTCTCTACCCACCAAACGTCACAGTCATTCTCTTTCCGTCTCGTAGACACGAGCTGAGAAATTGCAAACGTCGAGCAATTGCTCAGAGATGAAAAGTGCCAGCACTGAAAGCTGTTGCTAGCCAGCACCCTTCCTTGGAAGCGCTTTTGTAGGCCTAAGAACAGTGGGGCTCTGGGCTTCTCTAGCCACCTCATCTTCTGCTCATCCTCTCGCGCACTCTAAAGAGAGCTCAGGTGAGAAATTGCAAACGTCGAGCAATTGCTCAGAGATGAAAAGTGCCAGCACTGAAAGCTCTTGCTAGCCAGCACCCTTCCTTGGAAGCGCTTTCACAGGCGCAGCAACACTGGGGCTTTGCGCTTCTCTAGCCACCAAACGTCACGGTCATTCTCTTTCCGTCTCGTAGACACGAGCTGAGAAATTGCAAACGTCGAGCAGTTGCTCAGAGATGAAAAGTGCCAGCACTGAAAGCTGTTGCTAGCCAGTACCCTTCCTTGGAAGCGCTTTTGTAGGCCTAAGAACACTGGGGCTCTGGGCTTCTCTAGCCACCTCATCTTCTGCTCATCCTCTCGCGCACTCTAAAGAGAGCTCAGGTGAGAAACTGCAAACGTCCAGCAATTGCTCAGAGATGAAAAGTGCCAGCACTGAAAGCTGTTGCTAGCCAGCACCCTTCCTTGGAAGCGCTTTCACAGGCGCAGTAACACTGGGGCTTTGCACTTCTCTACGCACCAAACGTCACGGTCATTCTCTTTCCGCCTCGTAGACACGAGCTGAGAAATTGCAAACGTCCAGCAATTGCTCCGAGATGAAAAGTGCCAGCACTGAAAGCTCTTGCTAGCCAGCACCCTTCCTTGGAAGCGCTTTTGTAGCCCTTAGAACACTGGGGCTCTGGGCTTCTCTAGCCACCTCATCTTCTGCTCATCCTCTCGCGCACTCTAAAGAGATCTCAGGTGAGAAATTACAAACGTCGAGCAATTGCTCAGAGATGAAAAGTGCCAGCACTGAAAGCTGTTGCTAGCCAGCACCCTTCCTTGGAAGCGCTTTCACAGGCGCAGCAACACTGGGGCTCTGCGCTTCTCTAGCCACCAAACGTCACGGTCATTCTCTTTCCGTCTCGTAGACACGAGCTGAGAAATTGCAAACGTCGAGCAATTGCTCCGAGATGAAAAGTGCCAGCACTGAAAACTGTTGCTGTAGCCAGCACCCTTCCTTGGAAGCGCTTTTGTAGGCCTAAGAACAGTGGGGCTCTGGGCTTCTCTAGCCACCTCATCTTCTGCTCATCCTCTCGCGCACTCTAAAGAGAGCTCAGGTGAGAAATTGCAAACGTCGAGCAATTGCTCAGAGATGAAAAGTGCCAGCACTGAAAGCTGTTGCTAGCCAGCACCCTTCCTTGGAAGCGCTTTCACAGGCGCAGTAACACTGGGGCTTTGCACTTCTCTACCCACCAAACGTCACGGTCCTTCTCTTTCCGTCTCGTAGACACGAGCTGAGAAATTGCAAACGTCGAGCAATTGCTCAGAGATGAAAAGTGCCAGCACTGAAAGCTGTTGCTAGCCAGCACCCTTCCTTGGAAGCGCTTTCACAGGCGCAGCAACACTGGGGCTTTGCGCTTCTCTAGCCACCAAACGTCACGGTCATTCTCTTTCCGTCTCGTAGACACGAGCTGAGAAATTGCAAACGTCGAGCAATTGCTCCGAGATGAAAAGTGCCAGCACTGAAAGCTGTTGCTAGCCAGCACCCTTCCTTGGAAGCGCTTTTGTAGGCCTAAGAACACTGGGGCTCTGGGCTTCTCTAGCCACCTCATCTTCTGCTCATCCTCTCGCGCACTCTAAAGAGAGCTCAGGTGAGAAATTGCAAACGTCCAGCAATTGCTCAGAGATGAAAAGTGCCAGCACTGAAAACTGTTGCTGTAGCCAGCACCCTTCCTTGGAAGCGCTTTTGTAGGCCTAAGAACACTGGGGCTCTGGGCTTCTCTAGCCACCTCATCTTCTGCTCATCCTCTCGCGCACTCTAAAGAGAGCTCAGGTGAGAAATTGCAAACGTCGAGCAATTGCTCCGAGATGAAAAGTGCCAGCACTGAAAGCTGTTGCTAGCCAGCACCCTTCCTTGGAAGCGCTTTCACAGGCGCAGTAACACTGGGGCTTTGCGCTTCTGTACGCACCAAACGTCACGGTCCTTCTCTTTCCGTCTCGTAGACACGAGCTGAGAAATTGCAAACGTCGAGCAATTGCTCAGAGATGAAAAGTGCCAGCACTGAAAGCTGTTGCTAGCCAGCACCCTTCCTTGGAAGCGCTTTTGTAGGCCTAAGAACATTGGGGCTCTGGGCTTCTCTAGCCACCTCATCTTCTGCTCATCCTCTCGCGCACTCTAAAGAGAGCTCAGGTGAGAAACTGCAAACGTCAAGCAATTGCTCAGAGATGAAAAGTGCCAGCACTGAAAGCTGTTGCTAGCCAGCACCCTTCCTTGGAAGCGCTTTCACAGGCGCAGTAACACTGGGGCTTTGCACTTCTCTACGCACCAAACGTCATGGTCCTTCTCTTTCCGTCTCGTAGACACGACCTGAGAAATTTCAAACGTCGAGCAATTGCTCCGAGATGAAAAGTGCCAGCACTGAAAGCTGTTGCTAGCCAGCACCCTTCCTTGGAAGCGCTTTCACAGGCGCAGCAACACTGGGGCTTTGCGCTTCGCTAGCCACCAAACGTCACGGTCCTTCTCTTTCCGTCTCGTAGACACGAGCTGAGAAATTGCAAACGTCGAGCAATTGCTCAGAGATGAAAAGTGCCAGCACTGAAAACTGTTGCTGTAGCCAGCACCCTTCCTTGGAAGCGCTTTTGTAGGCCTAAGAACACTGGGGCTCTGGGCTTCTCTAGCCACCTCATCTTCTGCTCATCCTCTCGCGCACTCTAAAGAGAGCTCAGGTGAGAAATTGCAAACGTCGAGCAATTGCTCCGAGATGAAAAGTGCCAGCACTGAAAGCTGTTGCTAGCCAGCACCCTTCCTTGGAAGCGCTTTCACAGGCGCAGCAACACTGGGGCTTTGCGCTTCTCTAGCCACCAAACGTCACGGTCCTTCTCTTTCCATCTCCTAGACACGAGCTGAGAAATTGCAAACGTCGAGCAATTGCTCAGAGATGAAAAGTGCCAGCACTGAAAGCTGTTGCTAGCCAGCACCCTTCCTTGGAAGCGCTTTCACAGGCGCAGCAACACTGGGGCTTTGCGCTTCTCTAGCCACCAAACGTCACGGTCCTTCTCTTTCCGTCTCGTAGACACGAGCTGAGAAATTGCAAACGTTGAGCAATTGCTCAGAGATGAAAAGTGCCAGCACTGAAAGCTCTTGCTAGCCAGCACCCTTCCTTGGAAGCGCTTTCACAGGCGCAGCAACACTGGGGCTTTGCGCTTCTATACGCACCAAACGTCACAGTCATTCTCTTTCCGTCTCCTAGACACGAGCTGAGAAATTGCAAACGTCCAGCAATTGCTCCGAGATGAAAAGTGCCAGCACTGAAAGCTCTTGCTAGCCAGCACCCTTCCTTGGAAGCGCTTTTGTAGGCCTAAGAACACTGGGGCTCTGGGCTTCTCTAGCCACCTCATCTTCTGCTCATCCTCTCGCGCACTCTAAAGAGAGCTCAGGTGAGAAATTGCAAACGTCGAGCAATTGCTCAGAGATGAAAAGTGCCAGCACTGAAAGCTGTTGCTAGCCAGCACCCTTCCTTGGAAGCGCTTTCACAGGCGCAGCAACACTGGGCTTTGCGCTTCTCTACCCACCAAACGTCACGGTCCTTCTCTTTCCGTCGGTAGACACGAGCTGAGAAATTGCAAACGTCGAGCAATTGCTCCGAGATGAAAAGTGCCAGCACTGAAAGCTCTTGCTAGCCAGCACCCTTCCTTGGAAGCACTTTTGTAGGCCTAAGAACACTGGGGCTCTGGGCTTCTCTAGCCACCTCATCTTCTGCTCATCCTCTCGCGCACTCTAAAGAGAGCTCAGGTGAGAAATTGCAAACGTCGAGCAATTGCTCAGAGATGAAAAGTGCCAGCACTGAAAGCTGTTGCTAGCCAGCACCCTTCCTTGGACGCGCTTTTGTAGCCCTTAAAACACTGGGGCTCTGGGCTTCTCTAGCCACCTCATCTTCTGCTCATCCTCTCGCGCACTCTAAAGAGAGCTCAGGTGAGAAATTGCAAACGTCCAGCAATTGCTCAGAGATGAAAAGTGCCAGCACTGAAAGCTGTTGCTAGCCAGCACCCTTCCTTGGAAGCGCTTTCACAGGCGCAGTAACACTGGGGCTTTGCGCTTCTCTACCAACCAAACGTCACGGTCCTTCTCTTTCCATCTCCTAGACACGAGCTGAGAAATTGCAAACGTCGAGCAATTGCTCAGAGATGAAAAGTGCCAGCACTGAAAGCTCTTGCTAGCCAGCACCCTTCCTTGGAAGCGCTTTCACAGGCGCAGCAACACTGGGGCTTTGCGCTTCTCTACCCACCAAAAGTCACGGTCCTTCTCTTTCCGTCTCGTAGACACGAGCTGAGAAATTGCAAACGTCGAGCAATTGCTCCGAGATGAAAAGTGCCAGCACTGAAAACTGTTGCTGTAGCCAGCACCCTTCCTTGGAAGCGCTTTTGTAGGCCTAAGAACACTGGGGCTCTGGGCTTCTCTAACCACCTCATCTTCTGCTCATCCTCTCGCGCACTCTAAAGAGAGCTCAGGTGAGAAATTGCAAACGTCGAGCAATTGCTCAGAGATGAAAAGTGCCAGCACTGAAAGCTGTTGCTAGCCAGCACCCTTCCTTGGAAGCGCTTTCACAGGCGCAGTAACACTGGGGCTTTGCACTTCTCTACCCACCAAACGTCACGGTCCTTCTCTTTCCGTCTTGTAGACACGAGCTGAGAAATTGCAAACGTCGAGCAATTGCTCAGAGATGAAAAGTGCCAGCACTGAAAGCTGTTGCTAGCCAGCACCCTTCCTTGGAAGCGCTTTCACAGGCGCAGCAACACTGGGGCTTTGCGCTTCTCTAGCCACCAAACGTCACGTTCATTCTCTTTCCGTCTCGTAGACACGAGCTGAGAAATTGCAAACGTCGAGCAATTGCTCAGAGATGAAAAGTGCCAGCACTGAAAGCTGTTGCCAGCCAGCACCCTTCCTTGGAAGCGCTTTTGTAGGCCTAAGAACACTGGGGCTCTGGGCTTCTCTAGCCACCTCATCTTCTGCTCATCCTCTCGCGCACTCTAAAGAGAGCTCAGGTGAGAAATTGCAAACGTCGAGCAATTGCTCAGAGATGAAAAGTGCCAGCACTGAAAGCTGTTGCTAGCCAGCACCCTTCCTTGGAAGCGCTTTCACAGGCGCAGTAACACTGGGGCTTTGCGCTTCTCTACCCACCAAACGTCACGGTCCTTCTCTTTCCGTCTCGTAGACACGAGCTGAGAAATTGCAAACGTCGAGCAATTGCTCCGAGATGAAAAGTGCCAGCACTGAAAGCTGTTGCTAGCCAGCACCCTTCCTTGGAAGCGCTTTTGTAGCCCTTAGAACACTGGGGCTCTGGGCTTCTCTAGCCACCTCATCTTCTGCTCATCCTCTCGCGCACTCTAAAGAGAGCTCAGGTGAGAAATTGCAAACGTCGAGCAATTGCTCAGAGATGAAAAGTGCCAGCACTGAAAGCTGTTGCTAGCCAGCACCCTTCCTTGGAAGCGCTTTCACAGGCGCAGTAACACTGGGGCTTTGCGCTTCTCTACCCACCAAACGTCACGGTCCTTCTCTTTCCATCTCCTAGACACGAGCTGAGAAATTGCAAACGTCCAGCAATTGCTCAGAGATGAAAAGTGCCAGCACTGAAAGCTGTTGCTAGCCAGCACCCTTCCTTGGAAGCGCTTTCACAGGCGCAGCAACACTGGGGCTTTGCGCTTCTCTAGCCACCAAACGTCACGGTACTTCTCTTTCCGTCTCGTAGACAGGAGCTGAGAAATTGCAAACGTCCAGCAATTGCTCCGAGATGAAAAGTGCCAGCACTGAAAGCTGTTGCTAGCCAGCACCCTTCCTTGGAAGCGCTTTTGTAGGCCTAAGAACACTGGGGCTCTGGGCTTCTCTAGCCACCTCATCTTCTGCTCATCCTCTCGCGCACTCTAAAGAGAGCTCAGGTGAGAAATTGCAAACGTCCAGCAATTGCTCAGAGATGAAAAGTGCCAGCACTGAAAACTGTTGCTGTAGCCAGCACCCTTCCTTGGAAGCGCTTTTGTAGGCCTAAGAACATTGGGGCTCTGGGCTTCTCTAGCCACCTCATCTTCTGCTCATCCTCTCGCGCACTCTAAAGAGAGCTCAGGTGAGAAATTGCAAACGTCGAGCAATTGCTCAGAGATGAAAAGTGCCAGCACTGAAAGCTGTTGCTAGCCAGCACCCTTCCTTGGAAGCGCTTTCACAGGCGCAGTAACACTGGGGCTTTGCGCTTCTCTAGCCACCAAACGTCACGGTCCTTCTCTTTCTGTCTCATAGACACGAGCTGAGAAATTGCAAACGTCGAGCAATTGCTCCGAGATGAAAAGTGCCAGCACTGAAAGCTGTTGCTAGCCAGCACCCTTCCTTGGAAGCACTTTTGTAGGCCTAAGAACACTGGGGCTCTGGGCTTCTCTAGCCACCTCATCTTCTGCTCATCCTCTCGCGCACTCTAAAGAGAGCTCAGGTGAGAAACTGCAAACGTCGAGCAATTGCTCAGAGATGAAAAGTGCCAGCACTGAAAGCTGTTGCTAGCCAGCACCCTTCCTTGGAAGCGCTTTCACAGGCGCAGTAACACTGGGGCTTTGCACTTCTCTACGCACCAAACGTCACGGTCCTTCTCTTTCCGTCTCGTAGACACGACCTGAGAAATTTCAAACGTCGAGCAATTGCTCAGAGATGAAAAGTGCCAGCACTGAAAGCTGTTGCTAGCCAGCACCCTTCCTTGGAAGCGCTTTCACAGGCGCAGCAACACTGGGGCTTTGCGCTTCGCTAGCCACCAAACGTCACGGTCCTTCTCTTTCCGTCTCGTAGACACGAGCTGAGAAATTGCAAACGTCGAGCAATTGCTCAGAGATGAAAAGTGCCAGCACTGAAAACTGTTGCTGTAGCCAGCACCCTTCCTTGGAAGCGCTTTTGTAGGCCTAAGAACATTGGGGCTCTGGGCTTCTCTAGCCACCTCATCTTCTGCTCATCCTCTCGCGCACTCTAAAGAGAGCTCAGGTGAGAAATTGCAAACGTCGAGCAATTGCTCCGAGATGAAAAGTGCCAGCACTGAAAGCTGTTGCTAGCCAGCACCCTTCCTTGGAAGCGCTTTCACAGGCGCAGCAACACTGGGGCTTTGCGCTTCTCTAGCCACCAAACGTCACGGTCCTTCTCTTTCCATCTCCTAGACACGAGCTGAGAAATTGCAAACGTCGAGCAATTGCTCAGAGATGAAAAGTGCCAGCACTGAAAGCTGTTGCTAGCCAGCACCCTTCCTTGGAAGCGCTTTCACAGGCGCAGCAACACTGGGGCTTTGCGCTTCTCTAGCCACCAAACGTCACGGTCCTTCTCTTTCCGTCTCGTAGACACGAGCTGAGAAATTGCAAACGTTGAGCAATTGCTCAGAGATGAAAAGTGCCAGCACTGAAAGCTGTTGCTAGCCAGCACCCTTCCTTGGAAGCGCTTTCACAGGCGCAGCAACACTGGGGCTTTGCGCTTCTATACGCACCAAACGTCACAGTCATTCTCTTTCCGTCTCGTAGACACGAGCTGAGAAATTGCAAACGTCCAGCAATTGCTCCGAGATGAAAAGTGCCAGCACTGAAAGCTCTTGCTAGCCAGCACCCTTCCTTGGAAGCGCTTTTGTAGGCCTAAGAACACTGGGGCTCTGGGCTTCTCTAGCCACCTCATCTTCTGCTCATCCTCTCGCGCACTCTAAAGAGATCTCAGGTGAGAAATTGCAAACGTCGAGCAATTGCTCAGAGATGAAAAGTGCCAGCACTGAAAGCTGTTGCTAGCCAGCACCCTTCCTTGGAAGCGCTTTCACAGGCGCAGCAACACTGGGCTTTGCGCTTCTCTACCCACCAAACGTCACGGTCCTTCTCTTTCCGTCGGTAGACACGAGCTGAGAAATTGCAAACGTCGAGCAATTGCTCAGAGATGAAAAGTGCCAGCACTGAAAGCTCTTGCTAGCCAGCAGCCTTCCTTGGAAGCGCTTTTGTAGGCCTAAGAACACTGGGGCTCTGGGCTTCTCTAGCCACCTCATCTTGTGCTCATCCTCTCGTGCACTCTAAAGAGAGCTCAGGTGAGAAATTGCAAACGTCGAGCAATTGCTCAGAGATGAAAAGTGCCAGCACTGAAAGCTGTTGCTAGCCAGCACCCTTCCTTGGACGCGCTTTTGTAGCCCTTAAAACACTGGGGCTCTGGGCTTCTCTAGCCACCTCATCTTCTGCTCATCCTCTCGCGCACGTTAAAGAGAGCTCAGGTGAGAAATTGCAAACGTCCAGCAATTGCTCAGAGATGAAAAGTGCCAGCACTGAAAGCTGTTGCTAGCCAGCACCCTTCCTTGGAAGCGCTTTCACAGGCGCAGTAACACTGGGGCTTTGCGCTTCTCTACCAACCAAAAGTCACGGTCCTTCTCTTTCCATCTCCTAGACACGAGCTGAGAAATTGCAAACGTCGAGCAATTGCTCAGAGATGAAAAGTGCCAGCACTGAAAGCTCTTGCTAGCCAGCACCCTTCCTTGGAAGCGCTTTCACAGGCGCAGCAACACTGGGGCTCTGCGCTTCTCTAGCCACCAAACGTCACGGTCATTCTCTTTCCGTCGGTAGACACGAGCTGAGAAATTGCAAACGTCGAGCAATTGCTCAGAGATGAAAAGTGCCAGCACTGAAAACTGTTGCTGTAGCCAGCACCCTTCCTTGGAAGCGCTTTTATAGGCCTAAGAACACTGGGGCTCTGGGCTTCTCTAGCCACCTCATCTTCTGCTCATCCTCTCGCGCACTCTAAAGAGAGCTCAGGTGAGAAATTGCAAACGTCGAGCAATTGCTCAGAGATGAAAAGTGCCAGCACTGAAAGCTGTTGCTAGCCAGCACCCTTCCTTGGAAGCACTTTCACAGGCGCAGCAACACTGGGGCTTTGCGCTTCTCTAGCCACCAAACGTCACGGTCATTCTCTTTCCGTCTCGTAGACACGAGCTGAGAAATTGCAAACGTCGAGCAATTGCTCAGAGATGAAAAGTGCCAGCACTGAAAGCTGTTGCTAGCCAGCACCCTTCCTTGGAAGCGCTTTTGTAGGCCTAAGAACACTGCGGCTCTGGGCTTCTCTAGCCACCTCATCTTCTGCTCATCCTCTCGCGCACTCTAAAGAGAGCTCAGGTGAGAAACTGCAAACGTCGAGCAATTGCTCAGAGATGAAAAGTGCCAGCACTGAAAGCTCTTGCTAGCCAGCACCCTTCCTTGGAAGCGCTTTCACAGGCGCAGCAACACTGGGGCTTTGCGCTTCTCTAGCCACCAAACGTCACGGTCCTTCTCTTTCCGTCTCGTAGACACGAGCTGAGAAATTGCAAACGTCGAGCAATTGCTCAGAGATGAAAAGTGCCAGCACTGAAAACTGTTGCTGTAGCCAGCACCCTTCCTTGGAAGCGCTTTTGTAGGCCTAAGAACATTGGGGCTCTGGGCTTCTCTAGCCACCTAATCTTCTGCTCATCCTCTCGCGCACTCTAAAGAGAGCTCAGGTGAGAAATTGCAAACGTCGAGCAATTGCTCAGAGATGAAAAGTGCCAGCACTGAAAGCTGTTGCTAGCCAGCACCCTTCCTTGGAAGCGCTTTCACAGGCGCAGTAACACTGGGGCTTTGCGCTTCTCTACCCACCAAACGTCACGGTCCTTCTCTTTCCGTCTCGTAGACACGAGCTGAGAAATTGCAAACGTCGAGCAATTGCTCAGAGATGAAAAGTGCCAGCACTGAAAGCTGTTGCTAGCCAGCACCCTTCCTTGGAAGCGCTTTCACAGGCGCAGCAACACTGGGGCTTTGCGCTTCTCTAGCCACCAAACGTCACGGTCCTTCTCTTTCCGTCTCGTAGACACGAGCTGAGAAATTGCAAACGTCGAGCAATTGCTCAGAGATGAAAAGTGCCAGCACTGAAAGCTGTTGCTAGCCAGCACCCTTCCTTGGAAGCGCTTTCACAGGCGCAGCAACACTGGGGCTTTGCGCTTCTATACGCACCAAACGTCACGGTCATTCTCTTTCCGTCTCGTAGACACGAGCTGAGAAATTGCAAACGTCCAGCAATTGCTCCGAGATGAAAAGTGCCAGCACTGAAAGCTCTTGCTAGCCAGCACCCTTCCTTGGAAGCGCTTTTGTAGCCCTTAAAACACTGGGGCTCTGGGCTTCTCTAGCCACCTCATCTTCTGCTCATCCTCTCGCGCACTCTAAAGAGAGCTCAGGTGAGAAATTGCAAACGTCGAGCAATTGCTCAGAGATGAAAAGTGCCAGCACTGAAAGCTGTTGCTAGCCAGCACCCTTCCTTGGAAGCGCTTTCACAGGCGCAGCAACACTGGGGCTTTGCGCTTCTCTACCCACCAAACGTCACGGTCCTTCTCTTTCCGTCGGTAGACACGAGCTGAGAAATTGCAAACGTCGAGCAATTGCTCAGAGATGAAAAGTGCCAGCACTGAAAGCTCTTGCTAGCCAGCACCCTTCCTTGGACGCGCTTTTGTAGCCCTTAAAACACTGGGACTCTGGGCTTCTCTAGCCACCTCATCTTCTGCTCATCCTCTCGCGCACTCTAAAGAGAGCTCAGGTGAGAAATTGCAAACGTCCAGCAATTGCTCAGAGATGAAAAGTGCCAGCACTGAAAGCTGATGCTAGCCAGCACCCTTCCTTGGAAGCGCTTTCACAGGCGCAGTAACACTGGGGCTTTGCGCTTCTCTAGCCACCAAACGTCACGGTCCTTCTCTTTCAATCTCCTAGACACGAGCTGAGAAATTGCAAACGTCGAGCAATTGCTCAGAGATGAAAAGTGCCAGTACTGAAAGCTGTTGCTAGCCAGCACCCTTCCTTGGAAGCGCTTTCACAGGCGCAGTAACACTGGGGCTTTGCGCTTCTCTAGCCACCAAAAGTCACGGTCCTTCTCTTTCCGTCTCGTAGACACGAGCTGAGAAATTGCAAACGTCGAGCAATTGCTCCGAGATGAAAAGTGCCAGCACTGAAAGCTGTTGCTAGCCAGCACCCTTCCTTGGAAGCGCTTTTGTAGGCCTAAGAACACTGGGGCTCTGGGCTTCTCTAGCCACCTCATCTTCTGCTCATCCTCTCGCGCACTCTAAAGAGAGCTCAGGTGAGAAACTGCAAACGTCCATCAATTGCTCCGAGATGAAAAGTGCCAGCACTGAAAGCTGTTGCTAGCCAGCACCCTTCCTTGGAAGCGCTTTTGTAGGCCTAAGAACACTGGGGCTCTGGGCTTCTCTAGCCACCTCATCTTCTGCTCATCCTCTCGCGCACTCTAAAGAGAGCTCAGGTGAGAAATTGCAAACGTCGAGCAATTGCTCAGAGATGAAAAGTGCCAGCACTGAAAGCTCTTGCTAGCCAGCACCCTTCCTTGGAAGCGCTTTTGTAGCCCTTAGAACACTGGGGCTCTGGGCTTCTATAGCCACCTCATCTTCTGCTCATCCTCTCGCGCACTCTAAAGAGAGCTCAGGTGAGAAATTGCAAACGTCGAGCAATTGCTCCGAGATGAAAAGTGCCAGCACTGAAAGCTGTTGCTAGCCAGCACCCTTCCTTGGAAGCGCTTTCACAGGCGCAGCAACACTGGGGCTTTGCGCTTCTCTACCCACCAAACGTCACAGTCATTCTCTTTCCGTCTCGTAGACACGAGCTGAGAAATTGCAAACGTCGAGCAATTGCTCAGAGATGAAAAGTGCCAGCACTGAAAGCTGTTGCTAGCCAGCACCCTTCCTTGGAAGCGCTTTTGTAGGCCTAAGAACAGTGGGGCTCTGGGCTTCTCTAGCCACCTCATCTTCTGCTCATCCTCTCGCGCACTCTAAAGAGATCTCAGGTGAGAAATTGCAAACGTCGAGCAACTGCTCAGAGATGAAAAGTGCCAGCACTGAAAGCTGTTGCTAGCCAGCACCCTTCCTTGGAAGCGCTTTTGTAGGCCTAAGAACAGTGGGGCTCTGGGCTTCTCTAGCCACCTCATCTTCTGCTCATCCTCTCGCGCACTCTAAAGAGAGCTCAGGTGAGAAACTGCAAACGTCAAGCAATTGCTCAGAGATGAAAAGTGCCAGCACTGAAAGCTGTTGCTAGCCAGCACCCTTCCTTGGAAGCGCTTTCACAGGCGCAGTAACACTGGGGCTTTGCACTTCTCTACGCACCAAACGTCACGGTCCTTCTCTTTCCGTCTCGTAGACACGACCTGAGAAATTTCAAACGTCGAGCAATTGCTCAGAGATGAAAAGTGCCAGCACTGAAAGCTGTTGCTAGCCAGCACCCTTCCTTGGAAGCGCTTTCACAGGCGCAGCAACACTGGGGCTTTGCGCTTCTATACGCACCAAACGTCACGGTCCTTCTCTTTCCGTCTCGTAGACACGAGCTGAGAAATTGCAAACGTCGAGCAATTGCTCAGAGATGAAAAGTGCCAGCACTGAAAACTGTTGCTGTAGCCAGCACCCTTCCTTGGAAGCGCTTTTGTAGGCCTAAGAACATTGGGGCTCTGGGCTTCTCTAGCCACCTCATCTTCTGCTCATCCTCTCGCGCACTCTAAAGAGAGCTCAGGTGAGAAATTGCAAACGTCGAGCAATTGCTCCGAGATGAAAAGTGCCAGCACTGAAAGCTGTTGCTAGCCAGCACCCTTCCTTGGAAGCGCTTTCACAGGCGCAGCAACACTGGGGCTTTGCGCTTCTCTAGCCACCAAACGTCACGGTCCTTCTCTTTCCATCTCCTAGACACGAGCTGAGAAATTGCAAACGTCGAGCAATTGCTCAGAGATGAAAAGTGCCAGCACTGAAAGCTGTTGCTAGCCAGCACCCTTCCTTGGAAGCGCTTTCACAGGCGCAGCAACACTGGGGCTTTGCGCTTCTCTAGCCACCAAACGTCACGGTCCTTCTCTTTCCGTCTCGTAGACACGAGCTGAGAAATTGCAAACGTTGAGCAATTGCTCAGAGATGAAAAGTGCCAGCACTGAAAGCTGTTGCTAGCCAGCACCCTTCCTTGGAAGCGCTTTCACAGGCGCAGCAACACTGGGGCTTTGCGCTTCTATACGCACCAAACGTCACAGTCATTCTCTTTCCGTCTCGTAGACACGAGCTGAGAAATTGCAAACGTCCAGCAATTGCTCCGAGATGAAAAGTGCCAGCACTGAAAGCTCTTGCTAGCCAGCACCCTTCCTTGGAAGCGCTTTTGTAGGCCTAAGAACACTGGGGCTCTGGGCTTCTCTAGCCACCTCATCTTCTGCTCATCCTCTCGCGCACTCTAAAGAGATCTCAGGTGAGAAATTGCAAACGTCGAGCAATTGCTCAGAGATGAAAAGTGCCAGCACTGAAAGCTGTTGCTAGCCAGCACCCTTCCTTGGAAGCGCTTTCACAGGCGCAGCAACACTGGGCTTTGCGCTTCTCTACCCACCAAACGTCACGGTCCTTCTCTTTCCGTCGGTAGACACGAGCTGAGAAATTGCAAACGTCGAGCAATTGCTCAGAGATGAAAAGTGCCAGCACTGAAAGCTCTTGCTAGCCAGCAGCCTTCCTTGGAAGCGCTTTTGTAGGCCTAAGAACACTGGGGCTCTGGGCTTCTCTAGCCACCTCATCTTGTGCTCATCCTCTCGTGCACTCTAAAGAGAGCTCAGGTGAGAAATTGCAAACGTCGAGCAATTGCTCAGAGATGAAAAGTGCCAGCACTGAAAGCTGTTGCTAGCCAGCACCCTTCCTTGGACGCGCTTTTGTAGCCCTTAAAACACTGGGGCTCTGGGCTTCTCTAGCCACCTCATCTTCTGCTCATCCTCTCGCGCACGTTAAAGAGAGCTCAGGTGAGAAATTGCAAACGTCCAGCAATTGCTCAGAGATGAAAAGTGCCAGCACTGAAAGCTGTTGCTAGCCAGCACCCTTCCTTGGAAGCGCTTTCACAGGCGCAGTAACACTGGGGCTTTGCGCTTCTCTACCAACCAAAAGTCACGGTCCTTCTCTTTCCATCTCCTAGACACGAGCTGAGAAATTGCAAACGTCGAGCAATTGCTCAGAGATGAAAAGTGCCAGCACTGAAAGCTCTTGCTAGCCAGCACCCTTCCTTGGAAGCGCTTTCACAGGCGCAGCAACACTGGGGCTCTGCGCTTCTCTAGCCACCAAACGTCACGGTCATTCTCTTTCCGTCGGTAGACACGAGCTGAGAAATTGCAAACGTCGAGCAATTGCTCAGAGATGAAAAGTGCCAGCACTGAAAACTGTTGCTGTAGCCAGCACCCTTCCTTGGAAGCGCTTTTATAGGCCTAAGAACACTGGGGCTCTGGGCTTCTCTAGCCACCTCATCTTCTGCTCATCCTCTCGCGCACTCTAAAGAGAGCTCAGGTGAGAAATTGCAAACGTCGAGCAATTGCTCAGAGATGAAAAGTGCCAGCACTGAAAGCTGTTGCTAGCCAGCACCCTTCCTTGGAAGCACTTTCACAGGCGCAGCAACACTGGGGCTTTGCGCTTCTCTAGCCACCAAACGTCACGGTCATTCTCTTTCCGTCTCGTAGACACGAGCTGAGAAATTGCAAACGTCGAGCAATTGCTCAGAGATGAAAAGTGCCAGCACTGAAAGCTGTTGCTAGCCAGCACCCTTCCTTGGAAGCGCTTTTGTAGGCCTAAGAACACTGCGGCTCTGGGCTTCTCTAGCCACCTCATCTTCTGCTCATCCTCTCGCGCACTCTAAAGAGAGCTCAGGTGAGAAACTGCAAACGTCGAGCAATTGCTCAGAGATGAAAAGTGCCAGCACTGAAAGCTCTTGCTAGCCAGCACCCTTCCTTGGAAGCGCTTTCACAGGCGCAGCAACACTGGGGCTTTGCGCTTCTCTAGCCACCAAACGTCACGGTCCTTCTCTTTCCGTCTCGTAGACACGAGCTGAGAAATTGCAAACGTCGAGCAATTGCTCAGAGATGAAAAGTGCCAGCACTGAAAACTGTTGCTGTAGCCAGCACCCTTCCTTGGAAGCGCTTTTGTAGGCCTAAGAACATTGGGGCTCTGGGCTTCTCTAGCCACCTAATCTTCTGCTCATCCTCTCGCGCACTCTAAAGAGAGCTCAGGTGAGAAATTGCAAACGTCGAGCAATTGCTCAGAGATGAAAAGTGCCAGCACTGAAAGCTGTTGCTAGCCAGCACCCTTCCTTGGAAGCGCTTTCACAGGCGCAGTAACACTGGGGCTTTGCGCTTCTCTACCCACCAAACGTCACGGTCCTTCTCTTTCCGTCTCGTAGACACGAGCTGAGAAATTGCAAACGTCGAGCAATTGCTCAGAGATGAAAAGTGCCAGCACTGAAAGCTGTTGCTAGCCAGCACCCTTCCTTGGAAGCGCTTTCACAGGCGCAGCAACACTGGGGCTTTGCGCTTCTCTAGCCACCAAACGTCACGGTCCTTCTCTTTCCGTCTCGTAGACACGAGCTGAGAAATTGCAAACGTCGAGCAATTGCTCAGAGATGAAAAGTGCCAGCACTGAAAGCTGTTGCTAGCCAGCACCCTTCCTTGGAAGCGCTTTCACAGGCGCAGCAACACTGGGGCTTTGCGCTTCTATACGCACCAAACGTCACGGTCATTCTCTTTCCGTCTCGTAGACACGAGCTGAGAAATTGCAAACGTCCAGCAATTGCTCCGAGATGAAAAGTGCCAGCACTGAAAGCTCTTGCTAGCCAGCACCCTTCCTTGGAAGCGCTTTTGTAGCCCTTAAAACACTGGGGCTCTGGGCTTCTCTAGCCACCTCATCTTCTGCTCATCCTCTCGCGCACTCTAAAGAGAGCTCAGGTGAGAAATTGCAAACGTCGAGCAATTGCTCAGAGATGAAAAGTGCCAGCACTGAAAGCTGTTGCTAGCCAGCACCCTTCCTTGGAAGCGCTTTCACAGGCGCAGCAACACTGGGGCTTTGCGCTTCTCTACCCACCAAACGTCACGGTCCTTCTCTTTCCGTCGGTAGACACGAGCTGAGAAATTGCAAACGTCGAGCAATTGCTCAGAGATGAAAAGTGCCAGCACTGAAAGCTCTTGCTAGCCAGCACCCTTCCTTGGACGCGCTTTTGTAGCCCTTAAAACACTGGGACTCTGGGCTTCTCTAGCCACCTCATCTTCTGCTCATCCTCTCGCGCACTCTAAAGAGAGCTCAGGTGAGAAATTGCAAACGTCCAGCAATTGCTCAGAGATGAAAAGTGCCAGCACTGAAAGCTGATGCTAGCCAGCACCCTTCCTTGGAAGCGCTTTCACAGGCGCAGTAACACTGGGGCTTTGCGCTTCTCTAGCCACCAAACGTCACGGTCCTTCTCTTTCAATCTCCTAGACACGAGCTGAGAAATTGCAAACGTCGAGCAATTGCTCAGAGATGAAAAGTGCCAGTACTGAAAGCTGTTGCTAGCCAGCACCCTTCCTTGGAAGCGCTTTCACAGGCGCAGTAACACTGGGGCTTTGCGCTTCTCTAGCCACCAAAAGTCACGGTCCTTCTCTTTCCGTCTCGTAGACACGAGCTGAGAAATTGCAAACGTCGAGCAATTGCTCCGAGATGAAAAGTGCCAGCACTGAAAGCTGTTGCTAGCCAGCACCCTTCCTTGGAAGCGCTTTTGTAGGCCTAAGAACACTGGGGCTCTGGGCTTCTCTAGCCACCTCATCTTCTGCTCATCCTCTCGCGCACTCTAAAGAGAGCTCAGGTGAGAAATTGCAAACGTCCAGCAATTGCTCAGAGATGAAAAGTGCCAGCACTGAAAGCTGTTGCTAGCCAGCACCCTTCCTTGGAAGCGCTTTTGTAGCCCTTAAAACACTGGGGCTCTGGGCTTCTCTAGCCACCTCATCTTCTGCTCATCCTCTCGCGCACTCTAAAGAGAGCTCAGCTGAGAAATTGAAAACGTCCAGCAATTGCTCAGAGATGAAAAGTGCCAGCACTGAAAGCTGTTGCTAGCCAGCACCCTTCCTTGGAAGCGCTTTCACAGGCGCAGTAACACTGGGGCTTTGCGCTTCTCTAGCCACCAAACGTCACGGTCCTTCTCTTTCCATCTCCTAGACACGAGCTGAGAAATTGCAAACGTCGAGCAATTGCTCAGAGATGAAAAGTGCCAGCACTGAAAGCTGTTGCTAGCCAGCACCCTTCCTTGGAAGCGCTTTTGTAGGCCTAAGAACACTGGGGCTCTGGGCTTCTCTAGCCACCAAACGTCACGGTCCTTCTCTTTCCGTCTCCTAGACACGAGCTGAGAAATTGCAAACGTCGAGCAATTGCTCAGAGATGAAAAGTGCCAGCACTGAAAGCTGTTGCTAGCCAGCACCCTTCCTTGGAAGCGCTTTTGTAGGCCTAAGAACAGTGGGGCTCTGGGCTTCTCTAGCCACCTAATCTTCTGCTCATCCTCTCGCGCACTCTAAAGAGAGCTCAGGTGAGAAACTGCAAACGTCCATCAATTGCTCCGAGATGAAAAGTGCCAGCACTGAAAGCTGTTGCTAGCCAGCACCCTTCCTTGGAAGCGCTTTTGTAGGCCTAAGAACACTGGGGCTCTGGGCTTCTCTAGCCACCTCATCTTCTGCTCATCCTCTCGCGCACTCTAAAGAGAGCTCAGGTGAGAAATTGCAAACGTCGAGCAATTGCTCAGAGATGAAAAGTGCCAGCACTGAAAGCTCTTGCTAGCCAGCACCCTTCCTTGGAAGCGCTTTTGTAGCCCTTAGAACACTGGGGCTCTGGGCTTCTATAGCCACCTCATCTTCTGCTCATCCTCTCGCGCACTCTAAAGAGAGCTCAGGTGAGAAATTGCAAACGTCGAGCAATTGCTCCGAGATGAAAAGTGCCAGCACTGAAAGCTGTTGCTAGCCAGCACCCTTCCTTGGAAGCGCTTTCACAGGCGCAGCAACACTGGGGCTTTGCGCTTCTCTACCCACCAAACGTCACAGTCATTCTCTTTCCGTCTCGTAGACACGAGCTGAGAAATTGCAAACGTCGAGCAATTGCTCAGAGATGAAAAGTGCCAGCACTGAAAGCTGTTGCTAGCCAGCACCCTTCCTTGGAAGCGCTTTTGTAGGCCTAAGAACAGTGGGGCTCTGGGCTTCTCTAGCCACCTCATCTTCTGCTCATCCTCTCGCGCACTCTAAAGAGATCTCAGGTGAGAAATTGCAAACGTCGAGCAACTGCTCAGAGATGAAAAGTGCCAGCACTGAAAGCTCTTGCTAGCCAGCACCCTTCCTTGGAAGCGCTTTCACAGGCGCAGCAACACTGGGGCTTTGCGCTTCTGTACGCACCAAACGTCACGGTCCTTCTCTTTCCATCTCCTAGACACGAGCTGAGAAATTGCAAACGTCGAGCAATTGCTCAGAGAGGAAAAGTGCCAGCACTGAAAGCTGTTGCTAGCCAGCACCCTTCCTTGGAAGCGCTTTTGTAGGCCTAAGAACACTGGGGCTCTGGGCTTCTCTAGCCACCTCATCTTCTGCTCATCCTCTCGCGCACTCTAAAGAGAGCTCAGGTGAGAAATTGCAAACGTCGAGCAATTGCTCAGAGATGAAAAGTGCCAGCACTGAAAGCTCTTGCTAGCCAGCACCCTTCCTTGGAAGCGCTTTCACAGGCGCAGCAACACTGGGGCTTTGCGCTTCTCTAGCCACCAAACGTCACGGTCATTCTCTTTCCGTCTCGTAGACACGAGCTGAGAAATTGCAAACGTCGAGCAATTGCTCAGAGATGAAAAGTGCCAGCACTGAAAGCTGTTGCTAGCCAGCACCCTTCCTTGGAAGCGCTTTTGTAGGCCTAAGAACACTGGGGCTCTGGGCTTCTCTAGCCACCTCATCTTCTGCTCATCCTCTCGCGCACTCTAAAGAGAGCTCAGGTGAGAAACTGCAAACGTCCAGCAATTGCTCAGAGATGAAAAGTGCCAGCACTGAAAGCTGTTGCTAGCCAGCACCCTTCCTTGGAAGCGCTTTCACAGGCGCAGTAACACTGGGGCTTTGCACTTCTCTACGCACCAAACGTCACGGTCATTCTCTTTCCGCCTCGTAGACACGAGCTGAGAAATTGCAAACGTCCAGCAATTGCTCCGAGATGAAAAGTGCCAGCACTGAAAGCTCTTGCTAGCCAGCACCCTTCCTTGGAAGCGCTTTTGTAGCCCTTAGAACACTGGGGCTCTGGGCTTCTCTAGCCACCTCATCTTCTGCTCATCCTCTCGCGCACTCTAAAGAGATCTCAGGTGAGAAATTACAAACGTCGAGCAATTGCTCAGAGATGAAAAGTGCCAGCACTGAAAGCTGTTGCTAGCCAGCACCCTTCCTTGGAAGCGCTTTCACAGGCGCAGCAACACTGGGGCTCTGCGCTTCTCTAGCCACCAAACGTCACGGTCATTCTCTTTCCGTCTCGTAGACACGAGCTGAGAAATTGCAAACGTCGAGCAATTGCTCCGAGATGAAAAGTGCCAGCACTGAAAACTGTTGCTGTAGCCAGCACCCTTCCTTGGAAGCGCTTTTGTAGGCCTAAGAACACTGCGGCTCTGGGCTTCTCTAGCCACCTCATCTTCTGCTCATCCTCTCGCGCACTCTAAAGAGAGCTCAGGTGAGAAATTGCAAACGTCGAGCAATTGCTCAGAGATGAAAAGTGCCAGCACTGAAAGCTGTTGCTAGCCAGCACCCTTCCTTGGAAGCGCTTTCACAGGCGCAGTAACACTGGGGCTTTGCACTTCTCTACCCACCAAACGTCACGGTCCTTCTCTTTCCGTCTCGTAGACACGAGCTGAGAAATTGCAAACGTCGAGCAATTGCTCAGAGATGAAAAGTGCCAGCACTGAAAGCTGTTGCTAGCCAGCACCCTTCCTTGGAAGCGCTTTCACAGGCGCAGCAACACTGGGGCTTTGCGCTTCTCTAGCCACCAAACGTCACGGTCATTCTCTTTCCGTCTCGTAGACACGAGCTGAGAAATTGCAAACGTCGAGCAATTGCTCAGAGATGAAAAGTGCCAGCACTGAAAGCTGTTGCTAGCCAGCACCCTTCCTTGGAAGCGCTTTTGTAGGCCTAAGAACACTGGGGCTCTGGGCTTCTCTAGCCACCTCATCTTCTGCTCATCCTCTCGCGCACTCTAAAGAGAGCTCAGGTGAGAAATTGCAAACGTCGAGCAATTGCTCAGAGATGAAAAGTGCCAGCACTGAAAGCTGTTGCTAGCCAGCACCCTTCCTTGGAAGCGCTTTCACAGGCGCAGTAACACTGGGGCTTTGCGCTTCTCTACCCACCAAACGTCACGGTCCTTCTCTTTCCATCTCCTAGAAACGAGCTGAGAAATTGCAAACGTCGAGCAATTGCTCAGAGATGAAAAGTGCCAGCACTGAAAGCTGTTGCTAGCCAGCACCCTTCCTTGGAAGCGCTTTTGTAGGCCTAAGAACACTGGGGCTCTGGCCTTCTCTAGCCACCTAATCTTCTGCTCATCCTCTCGCGCACTCTAAAGAGAGCTCAGGTGAGAAATTGCAAACGTCGAGCAATTGCTCCGAGATGAAAAGTGCCAGCACTGAAAGCTGTTGCTAGCCAGCACCCTTCCTTGGAAGCGCTTTCACAGGCGCAGTAACACTGGGGCTTTGCGCTTCTCTACCCACCAAACGTCACGGTCCTTCTCTTTCCATCTCCTAGACACGAGCTGAGAAATTGCAAACGTCCAGCAATTGCTCAGAGATGAAAAGTGCCAGCACTGAAAGCTCTTGCTAGCCAGCACCCTTCCTTGGAAGCGCTTTCACAGGCGCAGCAACACTGGGGCTTTGCGCTTCTCTAGCCACCAAACGTCACGGTACTTCTCTTTCCGTCTCGTAGACAGGAGCTGAGAAATTGCAAACGTCCAGCAATTGCTCCGAGATGAAAAGTGCCAGCACTGAAAGCTGTTGCTAGCCAGCACCCTTCCTTGGAAGCGCTTTTGTAGGCCTAAGAACACTGGGGCTCTGGGCTTCTCTAGCCACCTCATCTTCTGCTCATCCTCTCGCGCACTCTAAAGAGAGCTCAGGTGAGAAATTGCAAACGTCCAGCAATTGCTCAGAGATGAAAAGTGCCAGCACTGAAAACTGTTGCTGTAGCCAGCACCCTTCCTTGGAAGCGCTTTTGTAGGCCTAAGAACACTGGGGCTCTGGGCTTCTCTAGCCACCTCATCTTCTGCTCATCCTCTCGCGCACTCTAAAGAGAGCTCAGGTGAGAAATTGCAAACGTCGAGCAATTGCTCCGAGATGAAAAGTGCCAGCACTGAAAGCTGTTGCTAGCCAGCACCCTTCCTTGGAAGCGCTTTCACAGGCGCAGTAACAATGGGGCTTTGCGCTTCTGTACGCACCAAACGTCACGGTCCTTCTCTTTCCGTCTCGTAGACACGAGCTGAGAAATTGCAAACGTCGAGCAATTGCTCAGAGATGAAAAGTGCCAGCACTGAAAGCTGTTGCTAGCCAGCACCCTTCCTTGGAAGCGCTTTTGTAGGCCTAAGAACATTGGGGCTCTGGGCTTCTCTAGCCACCTCATCTTCTGCTCATCCTCTCGCGCACTCTAAAGAGAGCTCAGGTGAGAAACTGCAAACGTCAAGCAATTGCTCAGAGATGAAAAGTGCCAGCACTGAAAGCTGTTGCTAGCCAGCACCCTTCCTTGGAAGCGCTTTCACAGGCGCAGTAACACTGGGGCTTTGCACTTCTCTACGCACCAAACGTCACGGTCCTTCTCTTTCCGTCTCGTAGACACGACCTGAGAAATTTCAAACGTCGAGCAATTGCTCAGAGATGAAAAGTGCCAGCACTGAAAGCTGTTGCTAGCCAGCACCCTTCCTTGGAAGCGCTTTCACAGGCGCAGCAACACTGGGGCTTTGCGCTTCGCTAGCCACCAAACGTCACGGTCCTTCTCTTTCCGTCTCGTAGACACGAGCTGAGAAATTGCAAACGTCGAGCAATTGCTCAGAGATGAAAAGTGCCAGCACTGAAAACTGTTGCTGTAGCCAGCACCCTTCCTTGGAAGCGCTTTTGTAGGCCTAAGAACATTGGGGCTCTGGGCTTCTCTAGCCACCTAATCTTCTGCTCATCCTCTCGCGCACTCTAAAGAGAGCTCAGGTGAGAAATTGCAAACGTCGAGCAATTGCTCCGAGATGAAAAGTGCCAGCACTGAAAGCTGTTGCTAGCCAGCACCCTTCCTTGGAAGCGCTTTCACAGGCGCAGCAACACTGGGGCTTTGCGCTTCTCTAGCCACCAAACGTCACGGTCCTTCTCTTTCCATCTCCTAGACACGAGCTGAGAAATTGCAAACGTCGAGCAATTGCTCAGAGATGAAAAGTGCCAGCACTGAAAGCTGTTGCTAGCCAGCACCCTTCCTTGGAAGCGCTTTCACAGGCGCAGCAACACTGGGGCTTTGCGCTTCTATACGCACCAAACGTCACAGTCATTCTCTTTCCGTCTCCTAGACACGAGCTGAGAAATTGCAAACGTCCAGCAATTGCTCCGAGATGAAAAGTGCCAGCACTGAAAGCTGTTGCTAGCCAGCACCCTTCCTTGGAAGCGCTTTTGTAGGCCTAAGAACACTGGGGCTCTGGGCTTCTCTAGCCACCTCATCTTCTGCTCATCCTCTCGCGCACTCTAAAGAGAGCTCAGGTGAGAAATTGCAAACGTCGAGCAATTGCTCAGAGATGAAAAGTGCCAGCACTGAAAGCTGTTGCTAGCCAGCACCCTTCCTTGGAAGCGCTTTCACAGGCGCAGCAACACTGGGCTTTGCGCTTCTGTACGCACCAAACGTCACGGTCCTTCTCTTTCCGTCGGTAGACACGAGCTGAGAAATTGCAAACGTCGAGCAATTGCTCAGAGATGAAAAGTGCCAGCACTGAAAGCTGTTGCTAGCCAGCACCCTTCCTTGGAAGCACTTTTGTAGGCCTAAGAACACTGGGGCTCTGGGCTTCTCTAGCCACCTCATCTTCTGCTCATCCTCTCGCGCACTCTAAAGAGAGCTCAGGTGAGAAATTGCAAACGTCGAGCAATTGCTCAGAGATGAAAAGTGCCAGCACTGAAAGCTGTTGCTAGCCAGCACCCTTCCTTGGACGCGCTTTTGTAGCCCTTAAAACACTGGGGCTCTGGGCTTCTCTAGCCACCTCATCTTCCGCTCATCCTCTCGCGCACGTTAAAGAGAGCTCAGGTGAGAAATTGCAAACGTCCAGCAATTGCTCAGAGATGAAAAGTGCCAGCACTGAAAGCTGTTGCTAGCCAGCACCCTTCCTTGGAAGCGCTTTCACAGGCGCAGTAACACTGGGGCTTTGCGCTTCTCTACCAACCAAACGTCACGGTCCTTCTCTTTCCATCTCCTAGACACGAGCTGAGAAATTGCAAACGTCGAGCAATTGCTCAGAGATGAAAAGTGCCAGCACTGAAAGCTCTTGCTAGCCAGCACCCTTCCTTGGAAGCGCTTTCACAGGCGCAGCAACACTGGGGCTTTGCGCTTCTCTACCCACCAAACGTCACGGTCCTTCTCTTTCCGTCTCGTAGACACGAGCTGAGAAATTGCAAACGTCGAGCAATTGCTCCGAGATGAAAAGTGCCAGCACTGAAAACTGTTGCTGTAGCCAGCACCCTTCCTTGGAAGCGCTTTTGTAGGCCTAAGAACACTGGGGCTCTGGGCTTCTCTAACCACCTCATCTTCTGCTCATCCTCTCGCGCACTCTAAAGAGAGCTCAGGTGAGAAATTGCAAACGTCGAGCAATTGCTCAGAGATGAAAAGTGCCAGCACTGAAAGCTGTTGCTAGCCAGCACCCTTCCTTGGAAGCGCTTTCACAGGCGCAGTAACACTGGGGCTTTGCACTTCTCTACCCACCAAACGTCACGGTCCTTCTCTTTCCGTCTTGTAGACACGAGCTGAGAAATTGCAAACGTCCAGCAATTGCTCAGAGATGAAAAGTGCCAGCACTGAAAGCTGTTGCTAGCCAGCACCCTTCCTTGGAAGCGCTTTCACAGGCGCAGCAACACTGGGGCTTTGCGCTTCTCTAGCCACCAAACGTCACGGTCATTCTCTTTCCGTCTCGTAGACACGAGCTGAGAAATTGCAAACGTCGAGCAATTGCTCAGAGATGAAAAGTGCCAGCACTGAAAGCTGTTGCTAGCCAGCACCCTTCCTTGGAAGCGCTTTTGTAGGCCTAAGAACACTGGGGCTCTGGGCTTCTCTAGCCACCTCATCTTCTGCTCATCCTCTCGCGCACTCTAAAGAGAGCTCAGGTGAGAAATTGCAAACGTCGAGCAATTGCTCAGAGATGAAAAGTGCCAGCACTGAAAGCTGTTGCTAGCCAGCACCCTTCCTTGGAAGCGCTTTCACAGGCGCAGTAACACTGGGGCTTTGCGCTTCTCTACCCACCAAACGTCACGGTCCTTCTCTTTCCATCTCCTAGACTCGAGCTGAGAAATTGCAAACGTCCAGCAATTGCTCCGAGATGAAAAGTGCCAGCACTGAAAGCTGTTGCTAGCCAGCACCCTTCCTTGGAAGCGCTTTCACAGGCGCAGCAACACTGGGGCTTTGCGCTTCTCTAGCCACCAAACGTCACGGTACTTCTCTTTCCGTCTCGTAGACAGGAGCTGAGAAATTGCAAACGTCCAGCAATTGCTCCGAGATGAAAAGTGCCAGCACTGAAAGCTGTTGCTAGCCAGCACCCTTCCTTGGAAGCGCTTTTGTAGGCCTAAGAACAGTGGGGCTCTGGGCTTCTCTAGCCACCTCATCTTCTGCTCATCCTCTCGCGCACTCTAAAGAGAGCTCAGGTGAGAAATTGCAAACGTCCAGCAATTGCTCAGAGATGAAAAGTGCCAGCACTGAAAACTGTTGCTGTAGCCAGCACCCTTCCTTGGAAGCGCTTTTGTAGGCCTAAGAACATTGGGGCTCTGGGCTTCTCTAGCCACCTCATCTTCTGCTCATCCTCTCGCGCACTCTAAAGAGAGCTCAGGTGAGAAATTGCAAACGTCGAGCAATTGCTCAGAGATGAAAAGTGCCAGCACTGAAAGCTGTTGCTAGCCAGCACCCTTCCTTGGAAGCGCTTTCACAGGCGCAGTAACACTGGGGCTTTGCGCTTCTCTAGCCACCAAACGTCACGGTCCTTCTCTTTCCGTCTCGTAGACACGAGCTGAGAAATTGCAAACGTCGAGCAATTGCTCCGAGATGAAAAGTGCCAGCACTGAAAGCTGTTGCTAGCCAGCACCCTTCCTTGGAAGCGCTTTTGTAGGCCTAAGAACACTGGGGCTCTGGGCTTCTCTAGCCACCTCATCTTCTGCTCATCCTCTCGCGCACTCTAAAGAGAGCTCAGGTGAGAAACTGCAAACGTCAAGCAATTGCTCAGAGATGAAAAGTGCCAGCACTGAAAGCTGTTGCTAGCCAGCACCCTTCCTTGGAAGCGCTTTCACAGGCGCAGTAACACTGGGGCTTTGCACTTCTCTACGCACCAAACGTCACGGTCCTTCTCTTTCCGTCTCGTAGACACGACCTGAGAAATTTCAAACGTCGAGCAATTGCTCAGAGATGAAAAGTGCCAGCACTGAAAGCTGTTGCTAGCCAGCACCCTTCCTTGGAAGCGCTTTCACAGGCGCAGCAACACTGGGGCTTTGCGCTTCTCTAGCCACCAAACGTCACGGTCCTTCTCTTTCCGTCTCGTAGACACGAGCTGAGAAATTGCAAACGTCGAGCAATTGCTCAGAGATGAAAAGTGCCAGCACTGAAAACTGTTGCTGTAGCCAGCACCCTTCCTTGGAAGCGCTTTTGTAGGCCTAAGAACACTGGGGCTCTGGGCTTCTCTAGCCACCTCATCTTCTGCTCATCCTCTCGCGCACTCTAAAGAGAGCTCAGGTGAGAAATTGCAAACGTCGAGCAATTGCTCCGAGATGAAAAGTGCCAGCACTGAAAGCTGTTGCTAGCCAGCACCCTTCCTTGGAAGCGCTTTCACAGGCGCAGCAACACTGGGGCTTTGCGCTTCTCTAGCCACCAAACGTCACGGTCCTTCTCTTTCCATCTCCTAGACACGAGCTGAGAAATTGCAAACGTCGAGCAATTGCTCAGAGATGAAAAGTGCCAGCACTGAAAGCTGTTGCTAGCCAGCACCCTTCCTTGGAAGCGCTTTCACAGGCGCAGCAACACTGGGGCTTTGCGCTTCTCTAGCCACCAAACGTCACGGTCCTTTTCTTTCCGTCTCGTAGACACGAGCTGAGAAATTGCAAACGTTGAGCAATTGCTCAGAGATGAAAAGTGCCAGCACTGAAAGCTGTTGCTAGCCAGCACCCTTCCTTGGAAGCGCTTTCACAGGCGCAGCAACACTGGGGCTTTGCGCTTCTATACGCACCAAACGTCACAGTCATTCTCTTTCCGTCTCGTAGACACGAGCTGAGAAATTGCAAACGTCCAGCAATTGCTCCGAGATGAAAAGTGCCAGCACTGAAAGCTCTTGCTAGCCAGCACCCTTCCTTGGAAGCGCTTTTGTAGGCCTAAGAACACTGGGGCTCTGGGCTTCTCTAGCCACCTCATCTTCTGCTCATCCTCTCGCGCACTCTAAAGAGATCTCAGGTGAGAAATTGCAAACGTCGAGCAATTGCTCAGAGATGAAAAGTGCCAGCACTGAAAGCTGTTGCTAGCCAGCACCCTTCCTTGGAAGCGCTTTCACAGGCGCAGCAACACTGGGCTTTGCGCTTCTCTACCCACCAAACGTCACGGTCCTTCTCTTTCCGTCGGTAGACACGAGCTGAGAAATTGCAAACGTCGAGCAATTGCTCAGAGATGAAAAGTGCCAGCACTGAAAGCTCTTGCTAGCCAGCACCCTTCCTTGGAAGCGCTTTTGTAGGCCTAAGAACACTGGGGCTCTGGGCTTCTCTAGCCACCTCATCTTCTGCTCATCCTCTCGCGCACTCTAAAGAGAGCTCAGGTGAGAAATTGCAAACGTCGAGCAATTGCTCAGAGATGAAAAGTGCCAGCACTGAAAGCTGTTGCTAGCCAGCACCCTTCCTTGGACGCGCTTTTGTAGCCCTTAAAACACTGGGGCTCTGGGCTTCTCTAGCCACCTCATCTTCTGCTCATCCTCTCGCGCACGTTAAAGAGAGCTCAGGTGAGAAATTGCAAACGTCCAGCAATTGCTCAGAGATGAAAAGTGCCAGCACTGAAAGCTGTTGCTAGCCAGCACCCTTCCTTGGAAGCGCTTTCACAGGCGCAGTAACACTGGGGCTTTGCGCTTCTCTACCAACCAAAAGTCACGGTCCTTCTCTTTCCATCTCCTAGACACGAGCTGAGAAATTGCAAACGTCGAGCAATTGCTCAGAGATGAAAAGTGCCAGCACTGAAAGCTCTTGCTAGCCAGCACCCTTCCTTGGAAGCGCTTTCACAGGCGCAGCAACACTGGGGCTTTGCGCTTCTCTACCCACCAAAAGTCACGGTCCTTCTCTTTCCGTCTCGTAGACACGAGCTGAGAAATTGCAAACGTCGAGCAATTGCTCCGAGATGAAAAGTGCCAGCACTGAAAGCTGTTGCTAGCCAGCACCCTTCCTTGGAAGCGCTTTTGTAGGCCTAAGAACACTGGGGCTCTGGGCTTCTCTAGCCACCTCATCTTCTGCTCATCCTCTCGCGCACTCTAAAGAGAGCTCAGGTGAGAAATTGCAAACGTCGAGCAATTGCTCAGAGATGAAAAGTGCCAGCACTGAAAGCTGTTGCTAGCCAGCACCCTTCCTTGGAAGCGCTTTTGTAGCCCTTAAAACACTGGGGCTCTGGGCTTCTCTAGCCACCTCATCTTCTGCTCATCCTCTCGCACACTCTAAAGAGAGCTCAGGTGAGAAATTGCAAACGTCGAGCAATTGCTCAGAGATGAAAAGTGCCAGCACTGAAAGCTGTTGCTAGCCAGCACCCTTCCTTGGAAGCGCTTTCACAGGCGCAGTAACACTGGGGCTTTGCGCTTCTCTACGCACCAAACGTCACGGTCCTTCTCTTTCCATCTCCTAGACACGAGCTGAGAAATTGCAAATGTCGAGCAATTGCTCCGAGATGAAAAGTGCCAGCACTGAAAGCTGTTGCTAGCCAGCCCCCTTCCTTGGAAGCGCTTTTGTAGGCCTAAGAACACTGGGGCTCTGGGCTTCTCTAGCCACCAAACGTCACGGTCCTTCTCTTTCCGTCTCGTAGACACAAGCTGAGAAATTGCAAACGTCGAGCAATTGCTCAGAGATGAAAAGTGCCAGCACTGAAAGCTGTTGCTAGCCAGCACCCTTCCTTGGAAGCGCTTTTGTAGGCCTAAAGACACTGGGGCTCTGGGCTTCTCTAGCCACCTCATCTTCTGCTCATCCTCTCGCGCACTCTAAAGAGAGCTCAGGTGAGAAACTGCAAACGTCCAGCAATTGCTCAGAGATGAAAAGTGCCAGCACTGAAAGCTGTTGCTAGCCAGCACCCTTCCTTGGAAGCGCTTTCACAGGCGCAGCAACACTGGGGCTTTGCGCTTCTCTACGCACCAAACGTCACGGTCCTTCTCTTTCCGTCTCGTAGACACGAGCTGAGAAATTGCAAACGTCGAGCAATTGCTCAGAGATGAAAAGTGCCAGCACTGAAAGCTCTTGCTAGCCAGCACCCTTCCTTGGAAGCGCTTTCACAGGCGCAGCAACACTGGGGCTTTGCGCTTGTATACGCACCAAACGTCACGGTCATTCTCTTTCCGTCTCGTAGACACGAGCTGAGAAATTGCAAACGTCGAGCAATTGCTCCGAGATGAAAAGTGCCAGCACTGAAAGCTCTTGCTAGCCAGCACCCTTCCTTGGAAGCGCTTTTGTAGGCCTAAGAACAGTGGGGCTCTGGGCTTCTCTAGCCACCTCATCTTCTGCTCATCCTCTCGCGCACTCTAAAGAGATCTCAGGTGAGAAATTGCAAACGTCGAGCAATTGCTCAGAGATGAAAAGTGCCAGCACTGAAAGCTGTTGCTAGCCAGCACCCTTCCTTGGAAGCGCTTTCACAGGCGCAGCAACACTGGGCTTTGCGCTTCTCTACGCACCAAACGTCACGGTCCTTCTCTTTCCATCGGTAGACACGAGCTGAGAAATTGCAAACGTCGAGCAATTGCTCAGAGATGAAAAGTGCCAGCACTGAAAGCTCTTGCTAGCCAGCACCCTTCCTTGGAAGCGCTTTTGTAGGCCTAAGAACATTGGGGCTCTGGGCTTCTCTAGCCACCTCATCTTCTGCTCATCCTCTCGCGCACTCTAAAGAGAGCTCAGGTGAGAAATTGCAAACGTCCAGCAATTGCTCAGAGATGAAAAGTGCCAGCACTGAAAGCTGTTGCTAGCCAGCACCCTTCCTTGGACGCGCTTTTGTAGCCCTTAAAACACTGGGGCTCTGGGCTTCTCTAGCCACCTCATCTTCTGCTCATCCTCTCGCGCACTCTAAAGAGAGCTCAGGTGAGAAATTGCAAACGTCCAGCAATTGCTCAGAGATGAAAAGTGCCAGCACTGAAAGCTGTTGCTAGCCAGCACCCTTCCTTGGAAGCGCTTTCACAGGCGCAGTAACACTGGGGCTTTGCGCTTCTCTACCAACCAAACGTCACGGTCCTTCTCTTTCAATCTCCTAGACACGAGCTGAGAAATTGCAAACGTCGATCAATTGCTCAGAGAGGAAAAGTGCCAGCACTGAAAGCTGTTGCTAGCCAGCACCCTTCCTTGGAAGCGCTTTCACAGGCGCAGTAACACTGGGGCTTTGCGCTTCTCTAGCCACCAAAAGTCACGGTCCTTCTCTTTCCGTCTCGTAGACACGAGCTGAGAAATTGCAAACGTCGAGCAATTGCTCCGAGATGAAAAGTGCCAGCACTGAAAGCTGTTGCTAGCCAGCACCCTTCCTTGGAAGCGCTTTTGTAGGCCTAAGAACACTGGGGCTCTGGGCTTCTCTAGCCACCTCATCTTCTGCTCATCCTCTCGCGCACTCTAAAGAGAGCTCAGGTGAGAAATTGCAAACGTCGAGCAATTGCTCAGAGATGAAAAGTGCCAGCACTGAAAGCTGTTGCTAGCCAGCACCCTTCCTTGGAAGCGCTTTTGTAGCCCTTAAAACACTGGGGCTCTGGGCTTCTCTAGCCACCTCATCTTCTGCTCATCCTCTCGCGCACTCTAAAGAGAGCTCAGGTGAGAAATTGCAAACGTCGAGCAATTGCTCAGAGATGAAAAGTGCCAGCACTGAAAGCTGTTGCTAGCCAGCACCCTTCCTTGGAAGCGCTTTCACAGGCGCAGTAACACTGGGGCTTTGCGCTTCTCTAGCCACCAAACGTCACGGTCCTTCTCTTTCCATCTCCTAGACACGAGCTGAGAAATTGCAAACGTCGAGCAATTGCTCAGAGATGAAAAGTGCCAGCACTGAAAGCTGTTGCTAGCCAGCACCCTTCCTTGGAAGCGCTTTTGTAGGCCTAAGAACACTGGGGCTCTGGGCTTCTCTAGCCACCAAACGTCACGGTCCTTCTCTTTCCGTCTCATAGACACGAGCTGAGAAATTGCAAACGTCGAGCAATTGCTCAGAGATGAAAAGTGCCAGCACTGAAAGCTGTTGCTAGCCAGCACCCTTCCTTGGAAGCGCTTTTGTAGGCCTAAGAACACTGGGGCTCTGGGCTTCTCTAGCCACCTCATCTTCTGCTCATCCTCTCGCGCACTCTAAAGAGAGCTCAGGTGAGAAACTGCAAACGTCCAGCAATTGCTCAGAGATGAAAAGTGCCAGCACTGAAAGCTCTTGCTAGCCAGCACCCTTCCTTGGAAGCGCTTTTGTAGCCCTTAGAACACTGGGGCTCTGGGCTTCTCTAGCCACCTCATCTTCTGCTCATCCTCTCGCGCACTCTAAAGAGAGCTCAGGTGAGAAATTGCAAAAGTCGAGCAATTGCTCCGAGATGAAAAGTGCCAGCACTGAAAGCTGTTGCTAGCCAGCACCCTTCCTTGGAAGCGCTTTTGTAGCCCTTAGAACACTGGGGCTCTGGGCTTCTCTAGCCACCTCATCTTCTGCTCATCCTCTCGCGCACTCTAAAGAGAGCTCAGGTGAGAAATTGCAAACGTCGAGCAATTGCTCAGAGATGAAAAGTGCCAGCACTGAAAGCTGTTGCTAGCCAGCACCCTTCCTTGGAAGCGCTTTTGTAGGCCTAAGAACACTGGGGCTTTGCACTTCTCTACGCACCAAACGTCACGGTCCTTCTCTTTCCGTCTCGTAGACACGAGCTGAGAAATTGCAAACGTCGAGCAATTGCTCCGAGATGAAAAGTGCCAGCACTGAAAGCTGTTGCTAGCCAGCACCCTTCCTTGGAAGCGCTTTCACAGGCGCAGCAACACTGGGGCTTTGCGCTTCTCTACCCACCAAACGTCACAGTCATTCTCTTTCCGTCTCGTAGACACGAGCTGAGAAATTGCAAACGTCGAGCAATTGCTCAGAGATGAAAAGTGCCAGCACTGAAAGCTGTTGCTAGCCAGCACCCTTCCTTGGAAGCGCTTTTGTAGGCCTAAGAACAGTGGGGCTCTGGGCTTCTCTAGCCACCTCATCTTCTGCTCATCCTCTCGCGCACTCTAAAGAGATCTCAGGTGAGAAATTGCAAACGTCGAGCAATTGCTCAGAGATGAAAAGTGCCAGCACTGAAAGCTCTTGCTAGCCAGCACCCTTCCTTGGAAGCGCTTTCACAGGCGCAGCAACACTGGGGCTTTGCGCTTCTGTACGCACCAAACGTCACGGTCCTTCTCTTTCCATCTCCTAGACACGAGCTGAGAAATTGCAAACGTCGAGCAATTGCTCAGAGAGGAAAAGTGCCAGCACTGAAAGCTGTTGCTAGCCAGCACCCTTCCTTGGAAGCGCTTTCACAGGTGCAGCAACACTGGGGCTTTGCGCTTCTATACGCACCAAATGTCACGGTCCTTCTCTTTCCGTCTTGTAGAAACGAGCTGAGAAATTGCAAACGTCGAGCAATTGCTCCGAGATGAAAAGTGCCAGCACTGAAAGCTGTTGCTAGCCAGCACCCTTCCTTGGAAGCGCTTTTGTAGGCCTAAGAACACTGGGGCTCTGGGCTTCTCTAGCCACCTCATCTTCTGCTCATCCTCTCGCGCACTCTAAAGAGAGCTCAGGTGAGAAATTGCAAACGTCGAGCAATTGCTCCGAGATGAAAAGTGCCAGCACTGAAAGCTGTTGCTAGCCAGCACCCTTCCTTGGAAGCGCTTTTGTAGCCCTTAAAACACTGGGGCTCTGGGCTTCTCTAGCCACCTCATCTTCTGCTCATCCTCTCGCGCACTCTAAAGAGAGCTCAGGTGAGAAATTGCAAACGTCGAGCAATTGCTCAGAGATGAAAAGTGCCAGCACTGAAAGCTCTTGCTAGCCAGCACCCTTCCTTGGAAGCGCTTTCACAGGCGCAGCAACACTGGGGCTTTGCGCTTCTCTAGCCACCAAACGTCACGGTCCTTCTCTTTCCGTCTCGTAGACACGAGCTGAGAAATTGCAAACGTCGAGCAATTGCTCAGAGATGAAAAGTGCCAGCACTGAAAGCTGTTGCTAGCCAGCACCCTTCCTTGGAAGCGCTTTTGTAGGCCTAAGAACACTGCGGCTCTGGGCTTCTCTAGCCACCTCATCTTCTGCTCATCCTCTCGCGCACTCTAAAGAGAGCTCAGGTGAGAAACTGCAAACGTCCAGCAATTGCTCAGAGATGAAAAGTGCCAGCACTGAAAGCTGTTGCTAGCCAGCACCCTTCCTTGGAAGCGCTTTCACAGGCGCAGTAACACTGGGGCTTTGCACTTCTCTACCCACCAAACGTCACGGTCATTCTCTTTCCGCCTCGTAGACACGAGCTGAGAAATTGCAAACGTCGAGCAATTGCTCCGAGATGAAAAGTGCCAGCACTGAAAGCTCTTGCTAGCCAGCACCCTTCCTTGGAAGCGCTTTTGTAGCCCTTAGAACACTGGGGCTTTGCGCTTCTCTAGCCACCAAACGTCACGGTCATTCTCTTTCCGTCTCGTAGACACGAGCTGAGAAATTGCAAACGTCCAGCAATTGCTCCGAGATGAAAAGTGCCAGCACTGAAAGCTGTTGCTAGCCAGCACCCTTCCTTGGAAGCGCTTTTGTAGGCCTAAGAACACTGGGGCTCTGGGCTTCTCTAGCCACCTCATCTTCTGCTCATCCTCTCGCGCACTCTAAAGAGAGCTCAGGTGAGAAATTGCAAACGTCGAGCAATTGCTCAGAGATGAAAAGTGCCAGCACTGAAAGCTGTTGCTAGCCAGCACCCTTCCTTGGAAGCGCTTTCACAGGCGCAGTAACACTGGGGCTTTGCGCTTCTCTACCCACCAAACGTCACGGTCCTTCTCTTTCCATCTCCTAGAAACGAGCTGAGAAATTGCAAACGTCGAGCAATTGCTCAGAGATGAAAAGTGCCAGCACTGAAAGCTGTTGCTAGCCAGCACCCTTCCTTGGAAGCGCTTTTGTAGGCCTAAGAACACTGGGGCTCTGGGCTTCTCTAGCCACCTCATCTTCTGCTCATCCTCTCGCGCACTCTAAAGAGAGCTCAGGTGAGAAATTGCAAACGTCGAGCAATTGCTCAGAGATGAAAAGTGCCAGCACTGAAAGCTGTTGCTAGCCAGCACCCTTCCTTGGAAGCGCTTTCACAGGCGCAGTAACACTGGGGCTTTGCGCTTCTCTACCCACCAAACGTCACGGTCCTTCTCTTTCCGTCTCCTAGACACGAGCTGAGAAATTGCAAACGTCCAGCAATTGCTCAGAGATGAAAAGTGCCAGCACTGAAAGCTCTTGCTAGCCAGCACCCTTCCTTGGAAGCGCTTTCACAGGCGCAGCAACACTGGGGCTTTGCGCTTCTCTACCCACCAAACGTCACGGTACTTCCCTTTCCGTCTCGTAGACAGGAGCTGAGAAATTGCAAACGTCCAGCAATTGCTCCGAGATGAAAAGTGCCAGCACTGAAAGCTGTTGCTAGCCAGCACCCTTCCTTGGAAGCGCTTTTGTAGGCCTAAGAACACTGGGGCTCTGGGCTTCTCTAGCCACCTCATCTTCTGCTCATCCTCTCGCGCACTCTAAAGAGAGCTCAGGTGAGAAATTGCAAACGTCCAGCAATTGCTCAGAGATGAAAAGTGCCAGCACTGAAAACTGTTGCTGTAGCCAGCACCCTTCCTTGGAAGCGCTTTTGTAGGCCTAAGAACACTGGGGCTCTGGGCTTCTCTAGCCACCTCATCTTCTGCTCATCCTCTCGCGCACTCTAAAGAGAGCTCAGGTGAGAAATTGCAAACGTCGAGCAATTGCTCAGAGATGAAAAGTGCCAGCACTGAAAGCTGTTGCTAGCCAGCACCCTTCCTTGGAAGCGCTTTCACAGGCGCAGTAACACTGGGGCTTTGCGCTTCTCTAGCCACCAAACGTCACGGTCCTTCTCTTTCCGTCTCGTAGACACGAGCTGAGAAATTGCAAACGTCGAGCAATTGCTCCGAGATGAAAAGTGCCAGCACTGAAAGCTGTTGCTAGCCAGCACCCTTCCTTGGAAGCGCTTTTGTAGGCCTAAGAACACTGGGGCTCTGGGCTTCTCTAGCCACCTCATCTTCTGCTCATCCTCTCGCGCACTCTAAAGAGAGCTCAGGTGAGAAATTGCAAACGTCGAGCAATTGCTCAGAGATGAAAAGTGCCAGCACTGAAAGCTGTTGCTAGCCAGCACCCTTCCTTGGAAGCGCTTTCACAGGCGCAGCAACACTGGGGCTTTGCGCTTCTCTAGCCACCAAACGTCACGGTCCTTCTCTTTCCATCTCCTAGACACGAGCTGAGAAATTGCAAACGTCGAGCAATTGCTCAGAGATGAAAAGTGCCAGCCCTGAAAGCTGTTGCTAGCCAGCACCCTTCCTTGGAAGCGCTTTCACAGGCGCAGTAACACTGGGGCTTTGCGCTTCTCTAGCCACCAAACGTCACGGTCCTTCTCTTTCCGTCTCGTAGACACGAGCTGAGAAATTGCAAACGTCGAGCAATTGCTCCGAGATGAAAAGTGCCAGCACTGAAAGCTGTTGCTAGCCAGCACCCTTCCTTGGAAGCGCTTTTGTAGGCCTAAGAACACTGGGGCTCTGGGCTTCTCTAGCCACCTCATCTTCTGCTCATCCTCTCGCGCACTCTAAAGAGAGCTCAGGTGAGAAACTGCAAACGTCAAGCAATTGCTCAGAGATGAAAAGTGCCAGCACTGAAAGCTGTTGCTAGCCAGCACCCTTCCTTGGAAGCGCTTTCACAGGCGCAGTAACACTGGGGCTTTGCACTTCTCTACGCACCAAACGTCACGGTCCTTCTCTTTCCGTCTCGTAGACACGACCTGAGAAATTGCAAACGTCGAGCAATTGCTCAGAGATGAAAAGTGCCAGCACTGAAAGCTGTTGCTAGCCAGCACCCTTCCTTGGAAGCGCTTTCACAGGCGCAGCAACACTGGGGCTTTGCGCTTCTCTAGCCACCAAACGTCACGGTCCTTCTCTTTCCGTCTCGTAGACACGAGCTGAGAAATTGCAAACGTCGAGCAATTGCTCAGAGATGAAAAGTGCCAGCACTGAAAGCTCTTGCTAGCCAGCACCCTTCCTTGGAAGCGCTTTCACAGGCGCAGCAACACTGGGGCTTTGCGCTTCTATACGCACCAAACGTCACAGTCATTCTCTTTCCGTCTCGTAGACACGAGCTGAGAAATTGCAAACGTCGAGCAATTGCTCCGAGATGAAAAGTGCCAGCACTGAAAGCTGTTGCTAGCCAGCACCCTTCCTTGGAAGCGCTTTTGTAGGCCTAAGAACACTGGGGCTCTGGGCTTCTCTAGCCACCTCATCTTCTGCTCATCCTCTCGCGCACTCTAAAGAGAGCTCAGGTGAGAAATTGCAAACGTCGAGCAATTGCTCAGAGATGAAAAGTGCCAGCACTGAAAGCTGTTGCTAGCCAGCACCCTTCCTTGGAAGCGCTTTCACAGGCGCAGCAACACTGGGGCTTTGAGCTTCTCTAGCCACCAAACGTCACGGTCCTTCTCTTTCCGTCGGTAGACACGAGCTGAGAAATTGCAAACGTCGAGCAATTGCTCAGAGATGAAAAGTGCCAGCACTGAAAGCTCTTGCTAGCCAGCCCCCTTCCTTGGAAGCGCTTTTGTAGGCCTAAGAACACTGGGGCTCTGGGCTTCTCTAGCCACCTCATCTTCTGCTCATCCTCTCGCGCACTCTAAAGAGAGCTCAGGTGAGAAATTGCAAACGTCGAGCAATTGCTCAGAGATGAAAAGTGCCAGCACTGAAAGCTGTTGCTAGCCAGCACCCTTCCTTGGAAGTGCTTTTGTAGCCCTTAAAACACTGGGGCTCTGGGCTTCTCTAGCCACCTCATCTTCTGCTCATCCTCTCGCGCACTCTAAAGAGAGCTCAGGTGAGAAATTGCAAACGTCCAGCAATTGCTCAGAGATGAAAAGTGCCAGCACTGAAAGCTCTTGCTAGCCAGCACCCTTCCTTGGAAGCGCTTTCACAGGCGCAGTAACACTGGGGCTTTGCGCTTCTCTACCAACCAAACGTCACGGTCCTTCTCTTTCCATCTCCTAGACACGAGCTGAGAAATTGCAAACGTCGAGCAATTGCTCAGAGATGAAAAGTGCCAGCACTGAAAGCTGTTGCTAGCCAGCACCCTTCCTTGGAAGCGCTTTCACAGGCGCAGCAACACTGGGGCTTTGCGCTTCTCTAGCCACCAAAAGTCACGGTCCTTCTCTTTCCGTCTCGTAGACACGAGCTGAGAAATTGCAAACGTCGAGCAATTGCTCCGAGATGAAAAGTGCCAGCACTGAAAGCTCTTGCTAGCCAGCACCCTTCCTTGGAAGCGCTTTTGTAGGCCTAAGAACACTGGGGCTCTGGGCTTCTCTAGCCACCTCATCTTCTGCTCATCCTCTCGCGCACTCTAAAGAGAGCTCAGGTGAGAAATTGCAAACGTCGAGCAATTGCTCAGAGATGAAAAGTGCCAGCACTGAAAGCTCTTGCTAGCCAGCACCCTTCCTTGGAAGCGCTTTCACAGGCGCAGCAACACTGGGGCTTTGCGCTTCTCTAGCCACCAAACGTCACGGTCATTCTCTTTCCGTCTCGTAGACACGAGCTGAGAAATTGCAAACGTCGAGCAATTGCTCAGAGATGAAAAGTGCCAGCACTGAAAGCTCTTGCTAGCCAGCACCCTTCCTTGGAAGCGCTTTTGTAGCCCTTAGAACACTGGGGCTCTGGGCTTCTCTAGCCACCTCATCTTCTGCTCATCCTCTCGCGCACTCTAAAGAGAGCTCAGGTGAGAAATTACAAACGTCGAGCAATTGCTCAGAGATGAAAAGTGCCAGCACTGAAAGCTGTTGCTAGCCAGCACCCTTCCTTGGAAGCGCTTTCACAGGCGCAGCAACACTGGGGCTCTGCGCTTCTCTAGCCACCAAACGTCACGGTCCTTCTCTTTCCGTCTCGTAGACACGAGCTGAGAAATTGCAAACGTCGAGCAATTGCTCCGAGATGAAAAGTGCCAGCACTGAAAACTGTTGCTGCAGCCAGCACCCTTCCTTGGAAGCGCTTTTGTAGGCCTAAGAACACTGGGGCTCTGGGCTTCTCTAGCCACCTCATCTTCTGCTCATCCTCTCGCGCACTCTAAAGAGAGCTCAGGTGAGAAATTGCAAACGTCGAGCAATTGCTCAGAGATGAAAAGTGCCAGCACTGAAAGCTCTTGCTAGCCAGCACCCTTCCTTGGAAGCGCTTTCACAGGCGCAGTAACACTGGGGCTTTGCACTTCTCTACCCACCAAACGTCACGGTCCTTCTCTTTCCATCTCCTAGACACGAGCTGAGAAATTGCAAACGTCGAGCAATTGCTCAGAGATGAAAAGTGCCAGCACTGAAAGCTCTTGCTAGCCAGCACCCTTCCTTGGAAGCGCTTTCACAGGCGCAGCAACACTGGGGCTTTGCGCTTCTCTAGCCACCAAACGTCACGGTCCTTCTCTTTCCGTCTCGTAGACAGGAGCTGAGAAATTGCAAACGTCCAGCAATTGCTCCGAGATGAAAAGTGCCAGCACTGAAAGCTGTTGCTAGCCAGCCCCCTTCCTTGGAAGCGCTTTTGTAGGCCTAAGAACACTGGGGCTCTGGGCTTCTCTAGCCACCTCATCTTCTGCTCATCCTCTCGCGCACTCTAAAGAGAGCTCAGGTGAGAAATTGCAAACGTCGAGCAATTGCTCAGAGATGAAAAGTGCCAGCACTGAAAGCTGTTGCTAGCCAGCACCCTTCCTTGGAAGCGCTTTCACAGGCGCAGTAACACTGGGGCTTTGCGCTTCTCTACCCACCAAACGTCACGGTCCTTCTCTTTCCATCTCCTAGACACGAGCTGAGAAATTGCAAACGTCGAGCAATTGCTCAGAGATGAAAAGTGCCAGCACTGAAAGCTGTTGCTAGCCAGCACCCTTCCTTGGAAGCGCTTTTGTAGGCCTAAGAACACTGGGGCTCTGGGCTTCTCTAGCCACCTAATCTTCTGCTCATCCTCTCGCGCACTCTAAAGAGAGCTCAGGTGAGAAATTGCAAACGTCGAGCAATTGCTCCGAGATGAAAAGTGCCAGCACTGAAAGCTGTTGCTAGCCAGCACCCTTCCTTGGAAGCGCTTTCACAGGCGCAGTAACACTGGGGCTTTGCGCTTCTCTACCCACCAAACGTCACGGTCCTTCTCTTTCCATCTCCTAGACACGAGCTGAGAAATTGCAAACGTCCAGCAATTGCTCAGAGATGAAAAGTGCCAGCACTGAAAGCTCTTGCTAGCCAGCACCCTTCCTTGGAAGCGCTTTCACAGGCGCAGCAACACTGGGGCTTTGCGCTTCTCTACCCACCAAACGTCACGGTCATTCTCTTTCCGTCTCGTAGACAGGAGCTGAGAAATTGCAAACGTCCAGCAATTGCTCCGAGATGAAAAGTGCCAGCACTGAAAGCTCTTGCTAGCCAGCACCCTTCCTTGGAAGCGCTTTTGTAGCCCTTAGAACACTGGGGCTCTGGGCTTCTCTAGCCACCTCATCTTCTGCTCATCCTCTCGCGCACTCTAAAGAGAGCTCAGGTGAGAAATTGCAAACGTCGAGCAATTGCTCAGAGATGAAAAGTGCCAGCACTGAAAACTGTTGCTGTAGCCAGCACCCTTCCTTGGAAGCGCTTTTATAGGCCTAAGAACACTGGGGCTCTGGGCTTCTCTAGCCACCTCATCTTCTGCTCATCCTCTCGCGCACTCTAAAGAGAGCTCAGGTGAGAAATTGCAAACGTCGAGCAATTGCTCAGAGATGAAAAGTGCCAGCACTGAAAGCTGTTGCTAGCCAGCACCCTTCCTTGGAAGCGCTTTCACAGGCGCAGTAACACTGGGGATTTGCACTTCTCTACGCACCAAACGTCACGGTCCTTCTCTTTCCGTCTCGTAGACACGACCTGAGAAATTGCAAACGTCGAGCAATTGCTCAGAGATGAAAAGTGCCAGCACTGAAAGCTGTTGCTAGCCAGCACCCTTCCTTGGAAGCGCTTTCACAGGCGCAGCAACACTGGGGCTTTGCGCTTCTCTAGCCACCAAACGTCACGGTCCTTCTCTTTCCGTCTCGTAGACACGAGCTGAGAAATTGCAAACGTCCAGCAATTGCTCAGAGATGAAAAGTGCCAGCACTGAAAGCTCTTGCTGTAGCCAGCACCCTTCCTTGGAAGCGCTTTTGTAGGCCTAAGAACATTGGGGCTCTGGGCTTCTCTAGCCACCTCATCTTCTGCTCATCCTCTCGCGCACTCTAAAGAGAGCTCAGGTGAGAAATTGCAAACGTCGAGCAATTGCTCAGAGATGAAAAGTGCCAGCACTGAAAGCTGTTGCTAGCCAGCACCCTTCCTTGGAAGCGCTTTCACAGGCGCAGCAACACTGGGGCTTTGCGCTTCTCTACCCACCAAACGTCACGGTCCTTCTCTTTCCATCTCCTAGACACGAGCTGAGAAATTGCAAACGTCGAGCAATTGCTCAGAGATGAAAAGTGCCAGCACTGAAAGCTGTTGCTAGCCAGCACCCTTCCTTGGAAGCGCTTTCACAGGCGCAGCAACACTGGGGCTTTGCGCTTCTCTAGCCACCAAACGTCACGGTCCTTCTCTTTCCGTCTCGTAGACACGAGCTGAGAAATTGCAAACGTCGAGCAATTGCTCAGAGATGAAAAGTGCCAGCACTGAAAACTGTTGCTGTAGCCAGCACCCTTCCTTGGAAGCGCTTTTGTAGGCCTAAGAACATTGGGGCTCTGGGCTTCTCTAGCCACCTCATCTTCTGCTCATCCTCTCGCGCACTCTAAAGAGAGCTCAGGTGAGAAATTGCAAACGTCGAGCAATTGCTCAGAGATGAAAAGTGCCAGCACTGAAAGCTGTTGCTAGCCAGCACCCTTCCTTGGAAGCGCTTTCACAGGCGCAGTAACACTGGGGCTTTGCGCTTCTCTAGCCACCAAACGTCACGGTCCTTCTCTTTCCGTCTCGTAGACACGAGCTGAGAAATTGCAAACGTCGAGCAATTGCTCCGAGATGAAAAGTGCCAGCACTGAAAGCTGTTGCTAGCCAGCACCCTTCCTTGGAAGCGCTTTTGTAGGCCTAAGAACACTGGGGCTCTGGGCTTCTCTAGCCACCTCATCTTCTGCTCATCCTCTCGCGCACTCTAAAGAGAGCTCAGGTGAGAAACTGCAAACGTCAAGCAATTGCTCAGAGATGAAAAGTGCCAGCACTGAAAGCTGTTGCTAGCCAGCACCCTTCCTTGGAAGCGCTTTCACAGGCGCAGTAACACTGGGGCTTTGCACTTCTCTACCCACCAAACGTCACGGTCCTTCTCTTTCCGTCTCGTAGACACGACCTGAGAAATTGCAAACGTCGAGCAATTGCTCAGAGATGAAAAGTGCCAGCACTGAAAGCTGTTGCTAGCCAGCACCCTTCCTTGGAAGCGCTTTCACAGGCGCAGTAACACTGGGGCTTTGCGCTTCTCTAGCCACCAAACGTCACGGTCCTTCTCTTTCCGTCTCGTAGACACGAGCTGAGAAATTGCAAACGTCGAGCAATTGCTCCGAGATGAAAAGTGCCAGCACTGAAAGCTGTTGCTAGCCAGCACCCTTCCTTGGAAGCGCTTTTGTAGGCCTAAGAACACTGGGGCTCTGGGCTTCTCTAGCCACCTCATCTTCTGCTCATCCTCTCGCGCACTCTAAAGAGAGCTCAGGTGAGAAACTGCAAACGTCAAGCAATTGCTCAGAGATGAAAAGTGCCAGCACTGAAAGCTGTTGCTAGCCAGCACCCTTCCTTGGAAGCGCTTTCACAGGCGCAGTAACACTGGGGCTTTGCACTTCTCTACGCACCAAACGTCACGGTCCTTCTCTTTCCGTCTCGTAGACACGACCTGAGAAATTGCAAACGTCGAGCAATTGCTCAGAGATGAAAAGTGCCAGCACTGAAAGCTGTTGCTAGCCAGCACCCTTCCTTGGAAGCGCTTTCACAGGCGCAGCAACACTGGGGCTTTGCGCTTCTCTACGCACCAAACGTCACGGTCCTTCTCTTTCCGTCTCGTAGACACGAGCTGAGAAATTGCAAACGTCGAGCAATTGCTCAGAGATGAAAAGTGCCAGCACTGAAAGCTCTTGCTAGCCAGCACCCTTCCTTGGAAGCGCTTTCACAGGCGCAGCAACACTGGGGCTTTGCGCTTCTATACGCACCAAACGTCACAGTCATTCTCTTTCCGTCTCGTAGACACGAGCTGAGAAATTGCAAACGTCCAGCAATTGCTCCGAGATGAAAAGTGCCAGCACTGAAAGCTCTTGCTAGCCAGCACCCTTCCTTGGAAGCGCTTTTGTAGGCCTAAGAACACTGGGGCTCTGGGCTTCTCTAGCCACCTCATCTTCTGCTCATCCTCTCGCGCACTCTAAAGAGAGCTCAGGTGAGAAATTGCAAACGTCGAGCAATTGCTCAGAGATGAAAAGTGCCAGCACTGAAAGCTGTTGCTAGCCAGCACCCTTCCTTGGAAGCGCTTTCACAGGCGCAGCAACACTGGGGCTTTGCGCTTCTCTAGCCACCAAACGTCACGGTCCTTCTCTTTCCGTCTCGTAGACACGAGCTGAGAAATTGCAAACGTCGAGCAATTGCTCAGAGATGAAAAGTGCCAGCACTGAAAACTGTTGCTGTAGCCAGCACCCTTCCTTGGAAGCGCTTTTGTAGGCCTAAGAACATTGGGGCTCTGGGCTTCTCTAGCCACCTCATCTTCTGCTCATCCTCTCGCGCACTCTAAAGAGAGCTCAGGTGAGAAATTGCAAACGTCGAGCAATTGCTCAGAGATGAAAAGTGCCAGCACTGAAAGCTGTTGCTAGCCAGCACCCTTCCTTGGAAGCGCTTTCACAGGCGCAGCAACACTGGGGCTTTGCGCTTCTCTAGCCACCAAACGTCACGGTCCTTCTCTTTCCGTCTCGTAGACACGAGCTGAGAAATTGCAAACGTCGAGCAATTGCTCCGAGATGAAAAGTGCCAGCACTGAAAGCTGTTGCTAGCCAGCACCCTTCCTTGGAAGCGCTTTTGTAGGCCTAAGAACACTGGGGCTCTGGGCTTCTCTAGCCACCTCATCTTCTGCTCATCCTCTCGCGCACTCTAAAGAGAGCTCAGGTGAGAAACTGCAAACGTCAAGCAATTGCTCAGAGATGAAAAGTGCCAGCACTGAAAGCTGTTGCTAGCCAGCACCCTTCCTTGGAAGCGCTTTCACAGGCGCAGTAACACTGGGGCTTTGCACTTCTCTACCCACCAAACGTCACGGTCCTTCTCTTTCCGTCTCGTAGACACGACCTGAGAAATTGCAAACGTCGAGCAATTGCTCAGAGATGAAAAGTGCCAGCACTGAAAGCTGTTGCTAGCCAGCACCCTTCCTTGGAAGCGCTTTCACAGGCGCAGTAACACTGGGGCTTTGCGCTTCTCTAGCCACCAAACGTCACGGTCCTTCTCTTTCCGTCTCGTAGACACGAGCTGAGAAATTGCAAACGTCGAGCAATTGCTCCGAGATGAAAAGTGCCAGCACTGAAAGCTGTTGCTAGCCAGCACCCTTCCTTGGAAGCGCTTTTGTAGGCCTAAGAACACTGGGGCTCTGGGCTTCTCTAGCCACCTCATCTTCTGCTCATCCTCTCGCGCACTCTAAAGAGAGCTCAGGTGAGAAACTGCAAACGTCAAGCAATTGCTCAGAGATGAAAAGTGCCAGCACTGAAAGCTGTTGCTAGCCAGCACCCTTCCTTGGAAGCGCTTTCACAGGCGCAGTAACACTGGGGCTTTGCACTTCTCTACGCACCAAACGTCACGGTCCTTCTCTTTCCGTCTCGTAGACACGACCTGAGAAATTGCAAACGTCGAGCAATTGCTCAGAGATGAAAAGTGCCAGCACTGAAAGCTGTTGCTAGCCAGCACCCTTCCTTGGAAGCGCTTTCACAGGCGCAGCAACACTGGGGCTTTGCGCTTCTCTACGCACCAAACGTCACGGTCCTTCTCTTTCCGTCTCGTAGACACGAGCTGAGAAATTGCAAACGTCGAGCAATTGCTCAGAGATGAAAAGTGCCAGCACTGAAAGCTCTTGCTAGCCAGCACCCTTCCTTGGAAGCGCTTTCACAGGCGCAGCAACACTGGGGCTTTGCGCTTCTATACGCACCAAACGTCAGAGTCATTCTCTTTCCGTCTCGTAGACACGAGCTGAGAAATTGCAAACGTCCAGCAATTGCTCCGAGATGAAAAGTGCCAGCACTGAAAGCTCTTGCTAGCCAGCACCCTTCCTTGGAAGCGCTTTTGTAGGCCTAAGAACACTGGGGCTCTGGGCTTCTCTAGCCACCTCATCTTCTGCTCATCCTCTCGCGCACTCTAAAGAGAGCTCAGGTGAGAAATTGCAAACGTCGAGCAATTGCTCAGAGATGAAAAGTGCCAGCACTGAAAGCTGTTGCTAGCCAGCACCCTTCCTTGGAAGCGCTTTCACAGGCGCAGCAACACTGGGGCTTTGAGCTTCTCTACCCACCAAACGTCACGGTCCTTCTCTTTCCGTCGGTAGACACGAGCTGAGAAATTGCAAACGTCGAGCAATTGCTCAGAGATGAAAAGTGCCAGCACTGAAAGCTCTTGCTAGCCAGCACCCTTCCTTGGAAGCGCTTTTGTAGGCCTAAGAACACTGGGGCTCTGGGCTTCTCTAGCCACCTCATCTTCTGCTCATCCTCTCGCGCACTCTAAAGAGAGCTCAGGTGAGAAATTGCAAACGTCGAGCAATTGCTCCGAGATGAAAAGTGCCAGCACTGAAAGCTGTTGCTAGCCAGCACCCTTCCTTGGAAGCGCTTTTGTAGCCCTTAAAACACTGGGGCTCTGGGCTTCTCTAGCCACCTCATCTTCTGCTCATCCTCTCGCGCACTCTAAAGAGAGCTCAGGTGAGAAATTGCAAACGTCCAGCAATTGCTCAGAGATGAAAAGTGCCAGCACTGAAAGCTGTTGCTAGCCAGCACCCTTCCTTGGAAGCGCTTTCACAGGCGCAGTAACACTGGGGCTTTGCACTTCTCTACCAACCAAACGTCACGGTCCTTCTCTTTCCATCTCCTAGACACGAGCTGAGAAATTGCAAACGTCGAGCAATTGCTCAGAGATGAAAAGTGCCAGCACTGAAAGCTCTTGCTAGCCAGCACCCTTCCTTGGAAGCGCTTTCACAGGCGCAGCAACACTGGGGCTTTGCGCTTCTCTAGCCACCAAAAGTCACGGTCCTTCTCTTTCCGTCTCGTAGACACGAGCTGAGAAATTGCAAACGTCGAGCAATTGCTCCGAGATGAAAAGTGCCAGCACTGAAAGCTCTTGCTAGCCAGCACCCTTCCTTGGAAGCGCTTTTGTAGGCCTAAGAACACTGGGGCTCTGGGCTTCTCTAGCCACCTCATCTTCTGCTCATCCTCTCGCGCACTCTAAAGAGAGCTCAGGTGAGAAATTGCAAACGTCGAGCAATTGCTCAGAGATGAAAAGTGCCAGCACTGAAAGCTCTTGCTAGCCAGCACCCTTCCTTGGAAGCGCTTTCACAGGCGCAGCAACACTGGGGCTTTGCGCTTCTCTAGCCACCAAACGTCACGGTCATTCTCTTTCCGTCTCGTAGACACGAGCTGAGAAATTGCAAACGTCGAGCAATTGCTCAGAGATGAAAAGTGCCAGCACTGAAAGCTCTTGCTAGCCAGCACCCTTCCTTGGAAGCGCTTTTGTAGCCCTTAGAACACTGGGGCTCTGGGCTTCTCTAGCCACCTCATCTTCTGCTCATCCTCTCGCGCACTCTAAAGAGAGCTCAGGTGAGAAATTACAAACGTCGAGCAATTGCTCAGAGATGAAAAGTGCCAGCACTGAAAGCTGTTGCTAGCCAGCACCCTTCCTTGGAAGCGCTTTCACAGGCGCAGCAACACTGGGGCTCTGCGCTTCTCTAGCCACCAAACGTCACGGTCCTTCTCTTTCCGTCTCGTAGACACGAGCTGAGAAATTGCAAACGTCGAGCAATTGCTCCGAGATGAAAAGTGCCAGCACTGAAAACTGTTGCTGCAGCCAGCACCCTTCCTTGGAAGCGCTTTTGTAGGCCTAAGAACACTGGGGCTCTGGGCTTCTCTAGCCACCTCATCTTCTGCTCATCCTCTCGCGCACTCTAAAGAGAGCTCAGGTGAGAAATTGCAAACGTCGAGCAATTGCTCAGAGATGAAAAGTGCCAGCACTGAAAGCTCTTGCTAGCCAGCACCCTTCCTTGGAAGCGCTTTCACAGGCGCAGTAACACTGGGGCTTTGCACTTCTCTACCCACCAAACGTCACGGTCCTTCTCTTTCCATCTCCTAGACACGAGCTGAGAAATTGCAAACGTCGAGCAATTGCTCAGAGATGAAAAGTGCCAGCCCTGAAAGCTCTTGCTAGCCAGCACCCTTCCTTGGAAGCGCTTTCACAGGCGCAGCAACACTGGGGCTTTGCGCTTCTCTAGCCACCAAACGTCACGGTCATTCTCTTTCCGTCTCGTAGACAGGAGCTGAGAAATTGCAAACGTCCAGCAATTGCTCCGAGATGAAAAGTGCCAGCACTGAAAGCTGTTGCTAGCCAGCCCCCTTCCTTGGAAGCGCTTTTGTAGGCCTAAGAACACTGGGGCTCTGGGCTTCTCTAGCCACCTCATCTTCTGCTCATCCTCTCGCGCACTCTAAAGAGAGCTCAGGTGAGAAATTGCAAACGTCGAGCAATTGCTCAGAGATGAAAAGTGCCAGCACTGAAAGCTGTTGCTAGCCAGCACCCTTCCTTGGAAGCGCTTTCACAGGCGCAGTAACACTGGGGCTTTGCGCTTCTCTACCCACCAAACGTCACGGTCCTTCTCTTTCCATCTCCTAGACACGAGCTGAGAAATTGCAAACGTCGAGCAATTGCTCCGAGATGAAAAGTGCCAGCACTGAAAGCTGTTGCTAGCCAGCACCCTTCCTTGGAAGCGCTTTTGTAGGCCTAAGAACACTGGGGCTCTGGGCTTCTCTAGCCACCTAATCTTCTGCTCATCCTCTCGCGCACTCTAAAGAGAGCTCAGGTGAGAAATTGCAAACGTCGAGCAATTGCTCCGAGATGAAAAGTGCCAGCACTGAAAGCTGTTGCTAGCCAGCACCCTTCCTTGGAAGCGCTTTCACAGGCGCAGTAACACTGGGGCTTTGCGCTTCTCTACCCACCAAACGTCACGGTCCTTCTCTTTCCATCTCCTAGACACGAGCTGAGAAATTGCAAACGTCCAGCAATTGCTCAGAGATGAAAAGTGCCAGCACTGAAAGCTGTTGCTAGCCAGCACCCTTCCTTGGAAGCGCTTTCACAGGCGCAGCAACACTGGGGCTTTGCGCTTCTCTACCCACCAAACGTCACGGTCATTCTCTTTCCGTCTCGTAGACAGGAGCTGAGAAATTGCAAACGTCCAGCAATTGCTCCGAGATGAAAAGTGCCAGCACTGAAAGCTCTTGCTAGCCAGCACCCTTCCTTGGAAGCGCTTTTGTAGCCCTTAGAACACTGGGGCTCTGGGCTTCTCTAGCCACCTCATCTTCTGCTCATCCTCTCGCGCACTCTAAAGAGAGCTCAGGTGAGAAATTGCAAACGTCGAGCAATTGCTCAGAGATGAAAAGTGCCAGCACTGAAAACTGTTGCTGTAGCCAGCACCCTTCCTTGGAAGCGCTTTTATAGGCCTAAGAACACTGGGGCTCTGGGCTTCTCTAGCCACCTCATCTTCTGCTCATCCTCTCGCGCACTCTAAAGAGAGCTCAGGTGAGAAATTGCAAACGTCGAGCAATTGCTCAGAGATGAAAAGTGCCAGCACTGAAAGCTGTTGCTAGCCAGCACCCTTCCTTGGAAGCGCTTTCACAGGCGCAGTAACACTGGGGCTTTGCGCTTCTCTAGCCACCAAATGTCACGGTCATTCTCTTTCCGTCTCGTAGACACGAGCTGAGAAATTGCAAACGTCGAGCAATTGCTCCGAGATGAAAAGTGCCAGCACTGAAAGCTGTTGCTAGCCAGCACCCTTCCTTGGAAGCGCTTTTGTAGGCCTAAGAACACTGGGGCTCTGGGCTTCTCTAGCCACCTCATCTTCTGCTCATCCTCTCGCGCACTCTAAAGAGAGCTCAGGTGAGAAACTGCAAACGTCAAGCAATTGCTCAGAGATGAAAAGTGCCAGCACTGAAAGCTGTTGCTAGCCAGCACCCTTCCTTGGAAGCGCTTTCACAGGCGCAGTAACACTGGGGATTTGCACTTCTCTACGCACCAAACGTCACGGTCCTTCTCTTTCCGTCTCGTAGACACGACCTGAGAAATTGCAAACGTCGAGCAATTGCTCAGAGATGAAAAGTGCCAGCACTGAAAGCTGTTGCTAGCCAGCACCCTTCCTTGGAAGCGCTTTCACAGGCGCAGCAACACTGGGGCTTTGCGCTTCTCTAGCCACCAAACGTCACGGTCCTTCTCTTTCCGTCTCGTAGACACGAGCTGAGAAATTGCAAACGTCCAGCAATTGCTCCGAGATGAAAAGTGCCAGCACTGAAAGCTCTTGCTGTAGCCAGCACCCTTCCTTGGAAGCGCTTTTGTAGGCCTAAGAACATTGGGGCTCTGGGCTTCTCTAGCCACCTCATCTTCTGCTCATCCTCTCGCGCACTCTAAAGAGAGCTCAGGTGAGAAATTGCAAACGTCGAGCAATTGCTCAGAGATGAAAAGTGCCAGCACTGAAAGCTGTTGCTAGCCAGCACCCTTCCTTGGAAGCGCTTTCACAGGCGCAGCAACACTGGGGCTTTGCGCTTCTCTACCCACCAAACGTCACGGTCCTTCTCTTTCCATCTCCTAGACACGAGCTGAGAAATTGCAAACGTCGAGCAATTGCTCAGAGATGAAAAGTGCCAGCACTGAAAGCTGTTGCTAGCCAGCACCCTTCCTTGGAAGCGCTTTCACAGGCGCAGCAACACTGGGGCTTTGCGCTTCTCTAGCCACCAAACGTCACGGTCCTTCTCTTTCCGTCTCGTAGACACGAGCTGAGAAATTGCAAACGTCGAGCAATTGCTCCGAGATGAAAAGTGCCAGCACTGAAAGCTCTTGCTAGCCAGCACCCTTCCTTGGAAGCGCTTTCACAGGCGCAGCAACACTGGGGCTTTGCGCTTCTATACGCACCAAACGTCACAGTCATTCTCTTTCCGTCTCGTAGACACGAGCTGAGAAATTGCAAACGTCCAGCAATTGCTCCGAGATGAAAAGTGCCAGCACTGAAAGCTCTTGCTAGCCAGCACCCTTCCTTGGAAGCGCTTTTGTAGGCCTAAGAACACTGGGGCTCTGGGCTTCTCTAGCCACCTCATCTTCTGCTCATCCTCTCGCGCACTCTAAAGAGATCTCAGGTGAGAAATTGCAAACGTCGAGCAATTGCTCAGAGATGAAAAGTGCCAGCACTGAAAGCTGTTGCTAGCCAGCACCCTTCCTTGGAAGCGCTTTCACAGGCGCAGCAACACTGGGGCTTTGAGCTTCTCTACCCACCAAACATCACGGTCCTTCTCTTTCCGTCGGTAGACACGAGCTGAGAAATTGCAAACGTCGAGCAATTGCTCAGAGATGAAAAGTGCCAGCACTGAAAGCTCTTGCTAGCCAGCACCCTTCCTTGGAAGCGCTTTTGTAGGCCTAAGAACACTGGGGCTCTGGGCTTCTCTAGCCACCTCATCTTCTGCTCATCCTCTCGCGCACTCTAAAGAGAGCTCAGGTGAGAAATTGCAAACGTCGAGCAATTGCTCAGAGATGAAAAGTGCCAGCACTGAAAGCTCTTGCTAGCCAGCACCCTTCCTTGGACGCGCTTTTGTAGCCCTTAAAACACTGGGGCTCTGGGCTTCTCTAGCCACCTCATCTTCTGCTCATCCTCTCGCGCACGTTAAAGAGAGCTCAGGTGAGAAATTGCAAACGTCGAGCAATTGCTCAGAGATGAAAAGTGCCAGCACTGAAAGCTGTTGCTAGCCAGCACCCTTCCTTGGAAGCGCTTTCACAGGCGCAGTAACACTGGGGCTTTGCGCTTCTCTACCAACCAAACGTCACGGTCCTTCTCTTTCCATCTCCTAGACACGAGCTGAGAAATTGCAAACGTCGAGCAATTGCTCAGAGATGAAAAGTGCCAGCACTGAAAGCTCTTGCTAGCCAGCACCCTTCCTTGGAAGCGCTTTCACAGGCGCAGCAACACTGGGGCTTTGCGCTTCTCTAGCCACCAAAAGTCACGGTCCTTTTCTTTCCGTCTCGTAGACACGAGCTGAGAAATTGCAAACGTCGAGCAATTGCTCCGAGATGAAAAGTGCCAGCACTGAAAGCTCTTGCTAGCCAGCACCCTTCCTTGGAAGCGCTTTTGTAGGCCTAAGAACACTGGGGCTCTGGGCTTCTCTAGCCACCTCATCTTCTGCTCATCCTCTCGCGCACTCTAAAGAGAGCTCAGGTGAGAAATTGCAAACGTCCAGCAATTGCTCAGAGATGAAAAGTGCCAGCACTGAAAGCTGTTGCTAGCCAGCACCCTTCCTTGGAAGCGCTTTCACAGGCGCAGCAACACTGGGGCTTTGCGCTTCTCTACCCACCAAATGTCACGGTCCTTCTCTTTCCATCTCCTAGACACGAGCTGAGAAATTGCAAACGTCCAGCAATTGCTCAGAGATGAAAAGTGCCAGCACTGAAAGCTCTTGCTAGCCAGCACCCTTCCTTGGAAGCGCTTTCACAGGCGCAGCAACACTGGGGCTTTGCGCTTCTCTAGCCACCAAACGTCACGGTCCTTCTCTTTCCGTCTCGTAGACACGAGCTGAGAAATTGCAAACGTCGAGCAATTGCTCAGAGATGAAAAGTGCCAGCACTGAAAGCTCTTGCTAGCCAGCACCCTTCCTTGGAAGCGCTTTCACAGGCGCAGCAACACTGGGGCTTTGCGCTTCTATACGCACCAAACGTCACAGTCATTCTCTTTCCGTCTCGTAGACACGAGCTGAGAAATTGCAAACGTCCAGCAATTGCTCCGAGATGAAAAGTGCCAGCACTGAAAGCTGTTGCTAGCCAGCACCCTTCCTTGGAAGCGCTTTTGTAGGCCTAAGAACACTGGGGCTCTGGGCTTCTCTAGCCACCTCATCTTCTGCTCATCCTCTCGCGCACTCTAAAGAGATCTCAGGTGAGAAATTGCAAACGTCGAGCAATTGCTCAGAGATGAAAAGTGCCAGCACTGAAAGCTGTTGCTAGCCAGCACCCTTCCTTGGAAGCGCTTTCACAGGCGCAGCAACACTGGGGCTTTGAGCTTCTCTACCCACCAAACATCACGGTCCTTCTCTTTCCGTCGGTAGACACGAGCTGAGAAATTGCAAACGTCGAGCAATTGCTCAGAGATGAAAAGTGCCAGCACTGAAAGCTGTTGCTAGCCAGCACCCTTCCTTGGAAGCGCTTTTGTAGGCCTAAGAACACTGGGGCTCTGGGCTTCTCTAGCCACCTCATCTTCTGCTCATCCTCTCGCGCACTCTAAAGAGAGCTCAGGTGAGAAATTGCAAACGTCGAGCAATTGCTCAGAGATGAAAAGTGCCAGCACTGAAAGCTGTTGCTAGCCAGCACCCTTCCTTGGAAGTGCTTTTGTAGCCCTTAAAACACTGGGGCTCTGGGCTTCTCTAGCCACCTCATCTTCTGCTCATCCTCTCGCGCACGTTAAAGAGAGCTCAGGTGAGAAATTGCAAACGTCCAGCAATTGCTCAGAGATGAAAAGTGCCAGCACTGAAAGCTGTTGCTAGCCAGCACCCTTCCTTGGAAGCGCTTTCACAGGCGCAGCAACACCGGGGCTTTGCGCTTCTCTAGCCACCAAACGTCACGGTCCTTCTCTTTCCGTCTCGTAGACACGAGCTGAGAAATTGCAAACGTCGAGCAATTGCTCCGAGATGAAAAGTGCCAGCACTGAAAGCTCTTGCTAGCCAGCACCCTTCCTTGGAAGCGCTTTTGTAGGCCTAAGAACACTGGGGCTCTGGGCTTCTCTAGCCACCTCATCTTCTGCTCATCCTCTCGCGCACTCTAAAGAGAGCTCAGGTGAGAAATTGCAAACGTCCAGCAATTGCTCAGAGATGAAAAGTGCCAGCACTGAAAGGTGTTGCTAGCCAGCACCCTTCCTTGGAAGCGCTTTCACAGGCGCAGCAACACTGGGGCTTTGCGCTTCTCTAGCCACCAAACGTCACGGTCCTTCTCTTTCCGTCTCGTAGACACGAGCTGAGAAATTGCAAACGTCGAGCAATTGCTCCGAGATGAAAAGTGCCAGCACTGAAAGCTGTTGCTAGCCAGCACCCTTCCTTGGAAGCGCTTTTGTAGGCCTAAGAACACTGGGGCTCTGGGCTTCTCTAGCCACCTCATCTTCTGCTCATCCTCTCGCGCACTCTAAAGAGAGCTCAGGTGAGAAACTGCAAACGTCCAGCAATTGCTCAGAGATGAAAAGTGCCAGCACTGAAAGCTGTTGCTAGCCAGCACCCTTCCTTGGAAGCGCTTTCACAGGCGCAGTAACACTGGGGCTTTGCACTTCTCTACGCACCAAACGTCACGGTCCTTCTCTTTCCGCCTCGTAGACACGAGCTGAGAAATTGCAAACGTCGAGCAATTGCTCAGAGATGAAAAGTGCCAGCACTGAAAGCTCTTGCTAGCCAGCACCCTTCCTTGGAAGCGCTTTTGTAGCCCTTAGAACACTGGGGCTCTGGGCTTCTCTAGCCACCTCATCTTCTGCTCATCCTCTCGCGCACTCTAAAGAGAGCTCAGGTGAGAAATTGCAAACGTCGAGCAATTGCTCAGAGAAGAAAAGTGCCAGCACTGAAAGCTGTTGCTAGCCAGCACCCTTCCTTGGAAGCGCTTTCACAGGCGCAGTAACACTGGGGCTTTGCACTTCTCTACGCACCAAACGTCACGGTCCTTCTCTTTCCGTCTCGTAGACACGAGCTGAGAAATTGCAAACGTCGAGCAATTGCTCAGAGATGAAAAGTGCCAGCACTGAAAGCTGTTGCTAGCCAGCACCCTTCCTTGGAAGCGCTTTCACAGGCGCAGCAAGACTGGGGCTTTGCGCTTCTCTACCCACCAAACGTCACGGTCCTTCTCTTTCCATCTCCTAGACACGAGCTGAGAAATTGCAAACGTCGAGCAATTGCTCAGAGATGAAAAGTGCCAGCACTGAAAGCTGTTGCTAGCCAGCACCCTTCCTTGGAAGCGCTTTCACAGGCGCAGCAACACTGGGGCTTTGCGCTTCTCTAGCCACCAAACGTCACGGTCCTTCTCTTTCCGTCTCGTAGACACGAGCTGAGAAATTGCAAACGTCGAGCAATTGCTCAGAGATGAAAAGTGCCAGCACTGAAAGCTCTTGCTAGCCAGCACCCTTCCTTGGAAGCGCTTTCACAGGCGCAGCAACACTGGGGCTTTGCGCTTCTATACGCACCAAACGTCACAGTCATTCTCTTTCCGTCTCGTAGACACGAGCTGAGAAATTGCAAACGTCCAGCAATTGCTCCGAGATGAAAAGTGCCAGCACTGAAAGCTCTTGCTAGCCAGCACCCTTCCTTGGAAGCGCTTTTGTAGGCCTAAGAACACTGGGGCTCTGGGCTTCTCTAGCCACCTCATCTTCTGCTCATCCTCTCGCGCACTCTAAAGAGAGCTCAGGTGAGAAATTGCAAACGTCGAGCAATTGCTCAGAGATGAAAAGTGCCAGCACTGAAAGCTGTTGCTAGCCAGCACCCTTCCTTGGAAGCGCTTTCACAGGCGCAGCAACACTGGGGCTTTGAGCTTCTCTACCCACCAAACATCACGGTCCTTCTCTTTCCGTCGGTAGACACGAGCTGAGAAATTGCAAACGTCGAGCAATTGCTCAGAGATGAAAAGTGCCAGCACTGAAAGCTCTTGCTAGCCAGCACCCTTCCTTGGAAGCGCTTTTGTAGGCCTAAGAACACTGGGGCTCTGGGCTTCTCTAGCCACCTCATCTTCTGCTCATCCTCTCGCGCACTCTAAAGAGAGCTCAGGTGAGAAATTGCAAACGTCGAGCAATTGCTCAGAGATGAAAAGTGCCAGCACTGAAAGCTCTTGCTAGCCAGCACCCTTCCTTGGACGCGCTTTTGTAGCCCTTAAAACACTGGGGCTCTGGGCTTCTCTAGCCACCTCATCTTCTGCTCATCCTCTCGCGCACGTTAAAGAGAGCTCAGGTGAGAAATTGCAAACGTCCAGCAATTGCTCAGAGATGAAAAGTGCCAGCACTGAAAGCTCTTGCTAGCCAGCACCCTTCCTTGGAAGCGCTTTCACAGGCGCAGTAACACTGGGGCTTTGCGCTTCTCTACCAACCAAACGTCACGGTCCTTCTCTTTCCATCTCCTAGACACGAGCTGAGAAATTGCAAACGTCGAGCAATTGCTCAGAGATGAAAAGTGCCAGCACTGAAAGCTGTTGCTAGCCAGCACCCTTCCTTGGAAGCGCTTTCACAGGCGCAGCAACACTGGGGCTTTGCGCTTCTCTAGCCACCAAAAGTCACGGTCCTTCTCTTTCCGTCTCGTAGACACGAGCTGAGAAATTGCAAACGTCGAGCAATTGCTCCGAGATGAAAAGTGCCAGCACTGAAAGCTCTTGCTAGCCAGCACCCTTCCTTGGAAGCGCTTTTGTAGGCCTAAGAACACTGGGGCTCTGGGCTTCTCTAGCCACCTCATCTTCTGCTCATCCTCTCGCGCACTCTAAAGAGAGCTCAGGTGAGAAATTGCAAACGTCGAGCAATTGCTCAGAGATGAAAAGTGCCAGCACTGAAAGCTGTTGCTAGCCAGCACCCTTCCTTGGAAGCGCTTTCACAGGCGCAGCAACACTGGGGCTTTGCGCTTCTCTACCCACCAAATGTCACGGTCCTTCTCTTTCCATCTCCTAGACACGAGCTGAGAAATTGCAAACGTCGAGCAATTGCTCCGAGATGAAAAGTGCCAGCACTGAAAGCTGTTGCTAGCCAGCACCCTTCCTTGGAAGCGCTTTTGTAGGCCTAAGAACACTGGGGCTCTGGGCTTCTCTAGCCACCTCATCTTCTGCTCATCCTCTCGCGCACTCTAAAGAGAGCTCAGGTGAGAAACTGCAAACGTCAAGCAATTGCTCAGAGATGAAAAGTGCCAGCACTGAAAGCTGTTGCTAGCCAGCACCCTTCCTTGGAAGCGCTTTCACAGGCGCAGTAACACTGGGGCTTTGCACTTCTCTACGCACCAAACGTCACGGTCCTTCTCTTTCCGCCTCGTAGACACGAGCTGAGAAATTGCAAACGTCGAGCAATTGCTCAGAGATGAAAAGTGCCAGCACTGAAAGCTCTTGCTAGCCAGCACCCTTCCTTGGAAGCGCTTTTGTAGCCCTTAGAACACTGGGGCTCTGGGCTTCTCTAGCCACCTCATCTTCTGCTCATCCTCTCGCGCACTCTAAAGAGAGCTCAGGTGAGAAATTACAAACGTCGAGCAATTGCTCAGAGATGAAAAGTGCCAGCACTGAAAGCTGTTGCTAGCCAGCACCCTTCCTTGGAAGCGCTTTCACAGGCGCAGCAACACTGGGGCTCTGCGCTTCTCTACCCACCAAACGTCACGGTCCTTCTCTTTCCGTCTCGTAGACACGAGCTGAGAAATTGCAAACGTCGAGCAATTGCTCCGAGATGAAAAGTGCCAGCACTGAAAACTGTTGCTGTAGCCAGCACCCTTCCTTGGAAGCGCTTTTGTAGGCCTAAGAACACTGGGGCTCTGGGCTTCTCTAGCCACCTCATCTTCTGCTCATCCTCTCGCGCACTCTAAAGAGAGCTCAGGTGAGAAATTGCAAACGTCGAGCAATTGCTCAGAGATGAAAAGTGCCAGCACTGAAAGCTCTTGCTAGCCAGCACCCTTCCTTGGAAGCGCTTTCACAGGCGCAGTAACACTGGGGCTTTGCACTTCTCTACCCACCAAACGTCACGGTCCTTCTCTTTCCATCTCCTAGACACGAGCTGAGAAATTGCAAACGTCGAGCAATTGCTCAGAGATGAAAAGTGCCAGCCCTGAAAGCTCTTGCTAGCCAGCACCCTTCCTTGGAAGCGCTTTCACAGGCGCAGCAACACTGGGGCTTTGCGCTTCTCTAGCCACCAAACGTCACGGTCATTCTCTTTCCGTCTCGTAGACAGGAGCTGAGAAATTGCAAACGTCGAGCAATTGCTCAGAGATGAAAAGTGCCAGAACTGAAAACTGTTGCTGTAGCCAGCACCCTTCCTTGGAAGCGCTTTTATAGGCCTAAGAACACTGGGGCTCTGGGCTTCTCTAGCCACCTCATCTTCTGCTCATCCTCTCGCGCACTCTAAAGAGAGCTCAGGTGAGAAATTGCAAACGTCGAGCAATTGCTCAGAGATGAAAAGTGCCAGCACTGAAAGCTGTTGCTAGCCAGCACCCTTCCTTGGAAGCGCTTTCACAGGCGCAGTAACACTGGGGCTTTGCGCTTCTCTAGCCACCAAATGTCACGGTCATTCTCTTTCCGTCTCGTAGACACGAGCTGAGAAATTGCAAACGTCGAGCAATTGCTCCGAGATGAAAAGTGCCAGCACTGAAAGCTCTTGCTAGCCAGCACCCTTCCTTGGAAGCGCTTTTGTAGGCCTAAGAACAGTGGGGCTCTGGGCTTCTCTAGCCACCTCATCTTCTGCTCATCCTCTCGCGCACTCTAAAGAGAGCTCAGGTGAGAAACTGCAAACGTCAAGCAATTGCTCCGAGATGAAAAGTGCCAGCACTGAAAGCTGTTGCTAGCCAGCACCCTTCCTTGGAAGCGCTTTCACAGGCGCAGTAACACTGGGGATTTGCACTTCTCTACGCACCAAACGTCACGGTCCTTCTCTTTCCGTCTCGTAGACACGACCTGAGAAATTGCAAACGTCGAGCAATTGCTCAGAGATGAAAAGTGCCAGCACTGAAAGCTGTTGCTAGCCAGCACCCTTCCTTGGAAGCGCTTTCACAGGCGCAGCAACACTGGGGCTTTGCGCTTCTCTAGCCACCAAACGTCACGGTCCTTCTCTTTCCGTCTCGTAGACACGAGCTGAGAAATTGCAAACGTCCAGCAATTGCTCAGAGATGAAAAGTGCCAGCACTGAAAGCTCTTGCTGTAGCCAGCACCCTTCCTTGGAAGCGCTTTTGTAGGCCTAAGAACATTGGGGCTCTGGGCTTCTCTAGCCACCTCATCTTCTGCTCATCCTCTCGCGCACTCTAAAGAGAGCTCAGGTGAGAAATTGCAAACGTCGAGCAATTGCTCAGAGATGAAAAGTGCCAGCACTGAAAGCTGTTGCTAGCCAGCACCCTTCCTTGGAAGCGCTTTCACAGGCGCAGCAACACTGGGGCTTTGCACTTCTCTACCCACCAAACGTCACGGTCCTTCTCTTTCCATCTCCTAGACACGAGCTGAGAAATTGCAAACGTCGAGCAATTGCTCAGAGATGAAAAGTGCCAGCACTGAAAGCTGTTGCTAGCCAGCACCCTTCCTTGGAAGCGCTTTCACAGGCGCAGCAACACTGGGGCTTTGCGCTTCTCTAGCCACCAAACGTCACGGTCCTTCTCTTTCCGTCTCGTAGACACGAGCTGAGAAATTGCAAACGTCGAGCAATTGCTCAGAGATGAAAAGTGCCAGCACTGAAAGCTCTTGCTAGCCAGCACCCTTCCTTGGAAGCGCTTTCACAGGCGCAGCAACACTGGGGCTTTGCGCTTCTATACGCACCAAACGTCACAGTCATTCTCTTTCCGTCTCGTAGACACGAGCTGAGAAATTGCAAACGTCCAGCAATTGCTCCGAGATGAAAAGTGCCAGCACTGAAAGCTGTTGCTAGCCAGCACCCTTCCTTGGAAGCGCTTTTGTAGGCCTAAGAACACTGGGGCTCTGGGCTTCTCTAGCCACCTCATCTTCTGCTCATCCTCTCGCGCACTCTAAAGAGATCTCAGGTGAGAAATTGCAAACGTCGAGCAATTGCTCAGAGATGAAAAGTGCCAGCACTGAAAGCTGTTGCTAGCCAGCACCCTTCCTTGGAAGCGCTTTCACAGGCGCAGCAACACTGGGGCTTTGAGCTTCTCTACCCACCAAACGTCACGGTCCTTCTCTTTCCGTCGGTAGACACGAGCTGAGAAATTGCAAACGTCGAGCAATTGCTCCGAGATGAAAAGTGCCAGCACTGAAAGCTCTTGCTAGCCAGCACCCTTCCTTGGAAGCGCTTTTGTAGGCCTAAGAACACTGGGGCTCTGGGCTTCTCTAGCCACCTCATCTTCTGCTCATCCTCTCGCGCACTCTAAAGAGAGCTCAGGTGAGAAATTGCAAACGTCCAGCAATTGCTCAGAGATGAAAAGTGCCAGCACTGAAAGCTGTTGCTAGCCAGCACCCTTCCTTGGAAGCGCTTTCACAGGCGCAGTAACACTGGGGCTTTGCGCTTCTCTACCAACCAAACGTCACGGTCCTTCTCTTTCCATCTCCTAGACACGAGCTGAGAAATTGCAAACGTCGAGCAATTGCTCAGAGATGAAAAGTGCCAGCACTGAAAGCTCTTGCTAGCCAGCACCCTTCCTTGGAAGCGCTTTCACAGGCGCAGTAACACTGGGGCTTTGCGCTTCTCTAGCCACCAAAAGTCACGGTCCTTCTCTTTCCGTCTCGTAGACACGAGCTGAGAAATTGCAAACGTCGAGCAATTGCTCCGAGATGAAAAGTGCCAGCACTGAAAGCTCTTGCTAGCCAGCACCCTTCCTTGGAAGCGCTTTTGTAGGCCTAAGAACACTGGGGCTCTGGGCTTCTCTAGCCACCTCATCTTCTGCTCATCCTCTCGCGCACTCTAAAGAGAGCTCAGGTGAGAAATTGCAAACGTCGAGCAATTGCTCAGAGATGAAAAGTGCCAGCACTGAAAGCTCTTGCTAGCCAGCACCCTTCCTTGGAAGCGCTTTCACAGGCGCAGCAACACTGGGGCTTTGCGCTTCTCTAGCCACCAAACGTCACGGTCCTTCTCTTTCCGTCTCGTAGACACGAGCTGAGAAATTGCAAACGTCGAGCAATTGCTCCGAGATGAAAAGTGCCAGCACTGAAAGCTGTTGCTAGCCAGCACCCTTCCTTGGAAGCGCTTTTGTAGGCCTAAGAACACTGGGGCTCTGGGCTTCTCTAGCCACCTCATCTTCTGCTCATCCTCTCGCGCACTCTAAAGAGAGCTCAGGTGAGAAACTGCAAACGTCCAGCAATTGCTCAGAGATGAAAAGTGCCAGCACTGAAAGCTGTTGCTAGCCAGCACCCTTCCTTGGAAGCGCTTTCACAGGCGCAGTAACACTGGGGCTTTGCACTTCTCTACGCACCAAACGTCACGGTCCTTCTCTTTCCGCCTCGTAGACACGAGCTGAGAAATTGCAAACGTCGAGCAATTGCTCAGAGATGAAAAGTGCCAGCACTGAAAGCTCTTGCTAGCCAGCACCCTTCCTTGGAAGCGCTTTTGTAGCCCTTAGAACACTGGGGCTCTGGGCTTCTCTAGCCACCTCATCTTCTGCTCATCCTCTCGCGCACTCTAAAGAGAGCTCAGGTGAGAAATTACAAACGTCGAGCAATTGCTCAGAGATGAAAAGTGCCAGCACTGAAAGCTCTTGCTAGCCAGCACCCTTCCTTGGAAGCGCTTTCACAGGCGCAGCAACACTGGGGCTCTGCGCTTCTCTAGCCACCAAACGTCACGGTCCTTCTCTTTCCGTCTCGTAGACACGAGCTGAGAAATTGCAAACGTCGAGCAATTGCTCCGAGATGAAAAGTGCCAGCACTGAAAACTGTTGCTGTAGCCAGCACCCTTCCTTGGAAGCGCTTTTGTAGGCCTAAGAACACTGGGGCTCTGGGCTTCTCTAGCCACCTCATCTTCTGCTCATCCTCTCGCGCACTCTAAAGAGAGCTCAGGTGAGAAATTGCAAACGTCGAGCAATTGCTCAGAGATGAAAAGTGCCAGCACTGAAAGCTGTTGCTAGCCAGCACCCTTCCTTGGAAGCGCTTTCACAGGCGCAGTAACACTGGGGCTTTGCACTTCTCTACCCACCAAATGTCACGGTCCTTCTCTTTCCGTCTCGTAGACACGAGCTGAGAAATTGCAAACGTCGAGCAATTGCTCAGAGATGAAAAGTGCCAGCCCTGAAAGCTCTTGCTAGCCAGCACCCTTCCTTGGAAGCGCTTTCACAGGCGCAGCAACACTGGGGCTTTGCGCTTCTCTAGCCACCAAACGTGACGGTCATTCTCTTTCCGTCTCGTAGACAGGAGCTGAGAAATTGCAAACGTCCAGCAATTGCTCCGAGATGAAAAGTGCCAGCACTGAAAGCTGTTGCTAGCCAGCCCCCTTCCTTGGAAGCGCTTTTGTAGGCCTAAGAACACTGGGGCTCTGGGCTTCTCTAGCCACCTCATCTTCTGCTCATCCTCTCGCGCACTCTAAAGAGAGCTCAGGTGAGAAATTGCAAACGTCCAGCAATTGCTCAGAGATGAAAAGTGCCAGCACTGAAAGCTGTTGCTAGCCAGCACCCTTCCTTGGAAGCGCTTTCACAGGCGCAGTAACACTGGGGCTTTGCGCTTCTCTACCCACCAAACGTCACGGTCCTTCTCTTTCCATCTCCTAGACACGAGCTGAGAAATTGCAAACGTCCAGCAATTGCTCAGAGATGAAAAGTGCCAGCACTGAAAGCTGTTGCTAGCCAGCACCCTTCCTTGGAAGCGCTTTCACAGGCGCAGCAACACTGGGGCTTTGCGCTTCTCTAGCCACCAAACGTCACGGTCATTCTCTTTCCGTCTCGTAGACAGGAGCTGAGAAATTGCAAACGTCCAGCAATTGCTCCGAGATGAAAAGTGCCAGCACTGAAAGCTCTTGCTAGCCAGCACCCTTCCTTGGAAGCGCTTTTGTAGCCCTTAGAACACTGGGGCTCTGGGCTTCTCTAGCCACCTCATCTTCTGCTCATCCTCTCGCGCACTCTAAAGAGAGCTCAGGTGAGAAATTGCAAACGTCGAGCAATTGCTCAGAGATGAAAAGTGCCAGCACTGAAAACTGTTGCTGTAGCCAGCACCCTTCCTTGGAAGCGCTTTTATAGGCCTAAGAACACTGGGGCTCTGGGCTTCTCTAGCCACCTCATCTTCTGCTCATCCTCTCGCGCACTCTAAAGAGAGCTCAGGTGAGAAATTGCAAACGTCGAGCAATTGCTCAGAGATGAAAAGTGCCAGCACTGAAAGCTGTTGCTAGCCAGCACCCTTCCTTGGAAGCGCTTTCACAGGCGCAGTAACACTGGGGCTTTGCGCTTCTCTAGCCACCAAATGTCACGGTCATTCTCTTTCCGTCTCGTAGACACGAGCTGAGAAATTGCAAACGTCGAGCAATTGCTCCGAGATGAAAAGTGCCAGCACTGAAAGCTCTTGCTAGCCAGCACCCTTCCTTGGAAGCGCTTTTGTAGGCCTAAGAACACTGGGGCTCTGGGCTTCTCTAGCCACCTCATCTTCTGCTCATCCTCTCGCGCACTCTAAAGAGAGCTCAGGTGAGAAACTGCAAACGTCAAGCAATTGCTCAGAGATGAAAAGTGCCAGCACTGAAAGCTGTTGCTAGCCAGCACCCTTCCTTGGAAGCGCTTTCACAGGCGCAGTAACACTGGGGATTTGCACTTCTCTACGCACCAAACGTCACGGTCCTTCTCTTTCCGTCTCGTAGACACGACCTGAGAAATTGCAAACGTCGAGCAATTGCTCAGAGATGAAAAGTGCCAGCACTGAAAGCTGTTGCTAGCCAGCACCCTTCCTTGGAAGCGCTTTCACAGGCGCAGCAACACTGGGGCTTTGCGCTTCTCTAGCCACCAAACGTCACGGTCCTTCTCTTTCCGTCTCGTAGACACGAGCTGAGAAATTGCAAACGTCCAGCAATTGCTCAGAGATGAAAAGTGCCAGCACTGAAAGCTCTTGCTGTAGCCAGCACCCTTCCTTGGAAGCGCTTTTGTAGGCCTAAGAACATTGGGGCTCTGGGCTTCTCTAGCCACCTCATCTTCTGCTCATCCTCTCGCGCACTCTAAAGAGAGCTCAGGTGAGAAATTGCAAACGTCGAGCAATTGCTCAGAGATGAAAAGTGCCAGCACTGAAAGCTCTTGCTAGCCAGCACCCTTCCTTGGAAGCGCTTTCACAGGCGCAGCAACACTGGGGCTTTGCGCTTCTCTAGCCACCAAACGTCACGGTCCTTCTCTTTCCATCTCGTAGACACGAGCTGAGAAATTGCAAACGTCGAGCAATTGCTCAGAGATGAAAAGTGCCAGCACTGAAAGCTGTTGCTAGCCAGCACCCTTCCTTGGAAGCGCTTTCACAGGCGCAGCAACACTGGGGCTTTGCGCTTCTCTAGCCACCAAACGTCACGGGCCTTCTCTTTCCGTCTCGTAGACACGAGCTGAGAAATTGCAAACGTCGAGCAATTGCTCAGAGATGAAAAGTGCCAGCACTGAAAGCTCTTGCTAGCCAGCACCCTTCCTTGGAAGCGCTTTCACAGGCGCAGCAACACTGGGGCTTTGCGCTTCTATACGCACCAAACGTCACAGTCATTCTCTTTCCGTCTCGTAGACACGAGCTGAGAAATTGCAAACGTCCAGCAATTGCTCCGAGATGAAAAGTGCCAGCACTGAAAGCTCTTGCTAGCCAGCACCCTTCCTTGGAAGCGCTTTTGTAGGCCTAAGAACACTGGGGCTCTGGGCTTCTCTAGCCACCTCATCTTCTGCTCATCCTCTCGCGCACTCTAAAGAGATCTCAGGTGAGAAATTGCAAACGTCGAGCAATTGCTCAGAGATGAAAAGTGCCAGCACTGAAAGCTCTTGCTAGCCAGCACCCTTCCTTGGAAGCGCTTTCACAGGCGCAGCAACACTGGGCTTTGCGCTTCTCTACCCACCAAACGTCACGGTCCTTCTCTTTCCGTCGGTAGACACGAGCTGAGAAATTGCAAACGTCCAGCAATTGCTCAGAGATGAAAAGTGCCAGCACTGAAAGCTCTTGCTAGCCAGCACCCTTCCTTGGAAGCGCTTTTGTAGGCCTAAGAACACTGGGGCTCTGGGCTTCTCTAGCCACCTCATCTTCTGCTCATCCTCTCGCGCACTCTAAAGAGAGCTCAGGTGAGAAATTGCAAACGTCCAGCAATTGCTCAGAGATGAAAAGTGCCAGCACTGAAAGCTCTTGCTAGCCAGCACCCTTCCTTGGAAGCGCTTTCACAGGCGCAGTAACACTGGGGCTTTGCGCTTCTCTACCAACCAAACGTCACGGTCCTTCTCTTTCCATCTCCTAGACACGAGCTGAGAAATTGCAAACGTCGAGCAATTGCTCAGAGATGAAAAGTGCCAGCACTGAAAGCTCTTGCTAGCCAGCACCCTTCCTTGGAAGCGCTTTCACAGGCGCAGCAACACTGGGGCTTTGCGCTTCTCTAGCCACCAAAAGTCACGGTCCTTCTCTTTCCGTCTCGTAGACACGAGCTGAGAAATTGCAAACGTCGAGCAATTGCTCCGAGATGAAAAGTGCCAGCACTGAAAGCTGTTGCTAGCCAGCACCCTTCCTTGGAAGCGCTTTTGTAGGCCTAAGAAGACTGGGGCTCTGGGCTTCTCTAGCCACCTCATCTTCTGCTCATCCTCTCGCGCACTCTAAAGAGAGCTCAGGTGAGAAATTGCAAACGTCGAGCAATTGCTCCGAGATGAAAAGTGCCAGCACTGAAAGCTGTTGCTAGCCAGCACCCTTCCTTGGAAGCGCTTTTGTAGCCCTTAAAACACTGGGGCTCTGGGCTTCTCTAGCCACCTCATCTTCTGCTCATCCTCTCGCACACTCTAAAGAGAGCTCAGGTGAGAAATTGCAAACGTCGAGCAATTGCTCAGAGATGAAAAGTGCCAGCACTGAAAGCTGTTGCTAGCCAGCACCCTTCCTTGGAAGCGCTTTCACAGGCGCAGTAACACTGGGGCTTTGCGCTTCTCTAGCCACCAAACGTCACGGTCCTTCTCTTTCCATCTCCTAGACACGAGCTGAGAAATTGCAAACGTCGAGCAATTGCTCCGAGATGAAAAGTGCCAGCACTGAAAGCTGTTGCTAGCCAGCACCCTTCCTTGGAAGCGCTTTTGTAGGCCTAAGAACACTGGGGCTCTGGGCTTCTCTAGCCACCAAACGTCACGGTCCTTCTCTTTCCATCTCGTAGAAACAAGCTGAGAAATTGCAAACGTCGAGCAATTGCTCAGAGATGAGAAGTGCCAGCACTGAAAGCTGTTGCTAGCCAGCACCCTTCCTTGGAAGCGCTTTTGTAGGCCTAAGAACACTGGGGCTCTGGGCTTCTCTAGCCACCTCATCTTCTGCTCATCCTCTCGCGCACTCTAAAGAGAGCTCAGGTGAGAAATTGCAAACGTCGAGCAATTGCTCAGAGATGAAAAGTGCCAGCACTGAAAGCTGTTGCTAGCCAGCACCCTTCCTTGGAAGCGCTTTTGTAGCCCTTAGAACACTGGGGCTCTGGGCTTCTATAGCCACCTCATCTTCTGCTCATCCTCTCGCGCACTCTAAAGAGAGCTCAGGTGAGAAATTGCAAACGTCGAGCAATTGCTCCGAGATGAAAAGTGCCAGCACTGAAAGCTGTTGCTAGCCAGCACCCTTCCTTGGAAGCGCTTTTGTAGGCCTAAGAACACTGGGGCTTTGCACTTCTCTACGCACCAAACGTCACGGTCCTTCTCTTTCCGTCTCGTAGACACGAGCTGAGAAATTGCAAACGTCGAGCAATTGCTCAGAGATGAAAAGTGCCAGCACTGAAAGCTCTTGCTAGCCAGCACCCTTCCTTGGAAGCGCTTTCACAGGTGCAGCAACACTGGGGCTTTGCGCTTCTCTACCCACCAAACGTCACGGTCCTTCTCTTTCCGTCTCGTAGACACGAGCTGAGAAATTGCAAACGTCGAGCAATTGCTCAGAGATGAAAAGTGCCAGCACTGAAAACTGTTGCTGTAGCCAGCACCCTTCCTTGGAAGCGCTTTTGTAGGCCTAAGAACATTGGGGCTCTGGGCTTCTCTAGCCACCTAATCTTCTGCTCATCCTCTCGCGCACTCTAAAGAGAGCTCAGGTGAGAAATTGCAAACGTCGAGCAATTGCTCAGAGATGAAAAGTGCCAGCACTGAAAGCTCTTGCTAGCCAGCACCCTTCCTTGGAAGCGCTTTCACAGGCGCAGCAACACTGGGGCTCTGCGCTTCTCTAGCCACCAAACGTCACGGTCCTTCTCTTTCCGTCTCGTAGACACGAGCTGAGAAATTGCAAACGTCGAGCAATTGCTCCGAGATGAAAAGTGCCAGCACTGAAAACTGTTGCTCTAGCCAGCACCCTTCCTTGGAAGCGCTTTTGTAGGCCTAAGAACACTGGGGCTCTGGGCTTCTCTAGCCACCTCATCTTCTGCTCATCCTCTCGCGCACTCTAAAGAGAGCTCAGGTGAGAAATTGCAAACGTCGAGCAATTGCTCAGAGATGAAAAGTGCCAGCACTGAAAGCTCTTGCTAGCCAGCACCCTTCCTTGGAAGCGCTTTCACAGGCGCAGTAACACTGGGGCTTTGCACTTCTCTACCCACCAAATGTCACGGTCCTTCTCTTTCCGTCTCGTAGACACGAGCTGAGAAATTGCAAACGTCGAGCAATTGCTCAGAGATGAAAAGTGCCAGCCCTGAAAGCTCTTGCTAGCCAGCACCCTTCCTTGGAAGCGCTTTCACAGGCGCAGCAACACTGGGGCTTTGCGCTTCTCTAGCCACCAAACGTCACGGTCATTCTCTTTCCGTCTCGTAGACAGGAGCTGAGAAATTGCAAACGTCCAGCAATTGCTCCGAGATGAAAAGTGCCAGCACTGAAAGCTGTTGCTAGCCAGCCCCCTTCCTTGGAAGCGCTTTTGTAGGCCTAAGAACACTGGGGCTCTGGGCTTCTCTAGCCACCTCATCTTCTGCTCATCCTCTCGCGCACTCTAAAGAGAGCTCAGGTGAGAAATTGCAAACGTCGAGCAATTGCTCAGAGATGAAAAGTGCCAGCACTGAAAGCTGTTGCTAGCCAGCACCCTTCCTTGGAAGCGCTTTCACAGGCGCAGTAACACTGGGGCTTTGCGCTTCTCTACCCACCAAACGTCACGGTCCTTCTCTTTCCATCTCCTAGACACGAGCTGAGAAATTGCAAACGTCGAGCAATTGCTCAGAGATGAAAAGTGCCAGCACTGAAAGCTGTTGCTAGCCAGCACCCTTCCTTGGAAGCGCTTTCACAGGCGCAGCAACACTGGGGCTTTGCGCTTCTCTACCCACCAAACGTCACGGTCATTCTCTTTCCGTCTCGTAGACAGGAGCTGAGAAATTGCAAACGTCCAGCAATTGCTCCGAGATGAAAAGTGCCAGCACTGAAAGCTCTTGCTAGCCAGCACCCTTCCTTGGAAGCGCTTTTGTAGCCCTTAGAACACTGGGGCTCTGGGCTTCTCTAGCCACCTCATCTTCTGCTCATCCTCTCGCGCACTCTAAAGAGAGCTCAGGTGAGAAATTGCAAACGTCGAGCAATTGCTCAGAGATGAAAAGTGCCAGCACTGAAAACTGTTGCTGTAGCCAGCACCCTTCCTTGGAAGCGCTTTTATAGGCCTAAGAACACTGGGGCTCTGGGCTTCTCTAGCCACCTCATCTTCTGCTCATCCTCTCGCGCACTCTAAAGAGAGCTCAGGTGAGAAATTGCAAACGTCGAGCAATTGCTCAGAGATGAAAAGTGCCAGCACTGAAAGCTCTTGCTAGCCAGCACCCTTCCTTGGAAGCGCTTTCACAGGCGCAGTAACACTGGGGCTTTGCGCTTCTCTAGCCACCAAATGTCACGGTCATTCTCTTTCCGTCTCGTAGACACGAGCTGAGAAATTGCAAACGTCGAGCAATTGCTCCGAGATGAAAAGTGCCAGCACTGAAAGCTCTTGCTAGCCAGCACCCTTCCTTGGAAGCGCTTTTGTAGGCCTAAGAACACTGGGGCTCTGGGCTTCTCTAGCCACCTCATCTTCTGCTCATCCTCTCGCGCACTCTAAAGAGAGCTCAGGTGAGAAACTGCAAACGTCAAGCAATTGCTCAGAGATGAAAAGTGCCAGCACTGAAAGCTGTTGCTAGCCAGCACCCTTCCTTGGAAGCGCTTTCACAGGCGCAGTAACACTGGGGATTTGCACTTCTCTACGCACCAAACGTCACGGTCCTTCTCTTTCCGTCTCGTAGACACGAGCTGAGAAATTGCAAACGTCGAGCAATTGCTCAGAGATGAAAAGTGCCAGCACTGAAAGCTGTTGCTAGCCAGCACCCTTCCTTGGAAGCGCTTTCACAGGCGCAGCAACACTGGGGCTTTGCGCTTCTCTAGCCACCAAACGTCACGGTCCTTCTCTTTCCGTCTCGTAGACACGAGCTGAGAAATTGCAAACGTCCAGCAATTGCTCAGAGATGAAAAGTGCCAGCACTGAAAGCTCTTGCTGTAGCCAGCACCCTTCCTTGGAAGCGCTTTTGTAGGCCTAAGAACATTGGGGCTCTGGGCTTCTCTAGCCACCTCATCTTCTGCTCATCCTCTCGCGCACTCTAAAGAGAGCTCAGGTGAGAAATTGCAAACGTCGAGCAATTGCTCAGAGATGAAAAGTGCCAGCACTGAAAGCTCTTGCTAGCCAGCACCCTTCCTTGGAAGCGCTTTCACAGGCGCAGCAACACTGGGGCTTTGCGCTTCTCTAGCCACCAAACGTCACGGTCCTTCTCTTTCCATCTCCTAGACACGAGCTGAGAAATTGCAAACGTCGAGCAATTGCTCAGAGATGAAAAGTGCCAGCACTGAAAGCTGTTGCTAGCCAGCACCCTTCCTTGGAAGCGCTTTCACAGGCGCAGCAACACTGGGGCTTTGCGCTTCTCTAGCCACCAAACGTCACGGGCCTTCTCTTTCCGTCTCGTAGACACGAGCTGAGAAATTGCAAACGTCGAGCAATTGCTCAGAGATGAAAAGTGCCAGCACTGAAAGCTCTTGCTAGCCAGCACCCTTCCTTGGAAGCGCTTTCACAGGCGCAGCAACACTGGGGCTTTGCGCTTCTATACGCACCAAACGTCACAGTCATTCTCTTTCCGTCTCGTAGACACGAGCTGAGAAATTGCAAACGTCCAGCAATTGCTCCGAGATGAAAAGTGCCAGCACTGAAAGCTCTTGCTAGCCAGCACCCTTCCTTGGAAGCGCTTTTGTAGGCCTAAGAACACTGGGGCTCTGGGCTTCTCTAGCCACCTCATCTTCTGCTCATCCTCTCGCGCACTCTAAAGAGATCTCAGGTGAGAAATTGCAAACGTCGAGCAATTGCTCAGAGATGAAAAGTGCCAGCACTGAAAGCTCTTGCTAGCCAGCACCCTTCCTTGGAAGCGCTTTCACAGGCGCAGCAACACTGGGCTTTGCGCTTCTCTACCCACCAAACGTCACGGTCCTTCTCTTTCCGTCGGTAGACACGAGCTGAGAAATTGCAAACGTCGAGCAATTGCTCCGAGATGAAAAGTGCCAGCACTGAAAGCTCTTGCTAGCCAGCACCCTTCCTTGGAAGCGCTTTTGTAGGCCTAAGAACACTGGGGCTCTGGGCTTCTCTAGCCACCTCATCTTCTGCTCATCCTCTCGCGCACTCTAAAGAGAGCTCAGGTGAGAAATTGCAAACGTCCAGCAATTGCTCAGAGATGAAAAGTGCCAGCACTGAAAGCTCTTGCTAGCCAGCACCCTTCCTTGGAAGCGCTTTCACAGGCGCAGTAACACTGGGGCTTTGCGCTTCTCTACCAACCAAACGTCACGGTCCTTCTCTTTCCATCTCCTAGACACGAGCTGAGAAATTGCAAACGTCGAGCAATTGCTCAGAGATGAAAAGTGCCAGCACTGAAAGCTCTTGCTAGCCAGCACCCTTCCTTGGAAGCGCTTTCACAGGCGCAGCAACACTGGGGCTTTGCGCTTCTCTAGCCACCAAAAGTCACGGTCCTTCTCTTTCCGTCTCGTAGACACGAGCTGAGAAATTGCAAACGTCGAGCAATTGCTCCGAGATGAAAAGTGCCAGCACTGAAAGCTGTTGCTAGCCAGCACCCTTCCTTGGAAGCGCTTTTGTAGGCCTAAGAAGACTGGGGCTCTGGGCTTCTCTAGCCACCTCATCTTCTGCTCATCCTCTCGCGCACTCTAAAGAGAGCTCAGGTGAGAAATTGCAAACGTCGAGCAATTGCTCCGAGATGAAAAGTGCCAGCACTGAAAGCTGTTGCTAGCCAGCACCCTTCCTTGGAAGCGCTTTTGTAGCCCTTAAAACACTGGGGCTCTGGGCTTCTCTAGCCACCTCATCTTCTGCTCATCCTCTCGCGCACTCTAAAGAGAGCTCAGGTGAGAAATTGCAAACGTCGAGCAATTGCTCAGAGATGAAAAGTGCCAGCACTGAAAGCTGTTGCTAGCCAGCACCCTTCCTTGGAAGCGCTTTCACAGGCGCAGTAACACTGGGGCTTTGCGCTTCTCTAGCCACCAAACGTCACGGTCCTTCTCTTTCCATCTCCTAGACACGAGCTGAGAAATTGCAAACGTCGAGCAATTGCTCCGAGATGAAAAGTGCCAGCACTGAAAGCTGTTGCTAGCCAGCACCCTTCCTTGGAAGCGCTTTTGTAGGCCTAAGAACACTGGGGCTCTGGGCTTCTCTAGCCACCAAACGTCACGGTCCTTCTCTTTCCATCTCGTAGAAACAAGCTGAGAAATTGCAAACGTCGAGCAATTGCTCAGAGATGAGAAGTGCCAGCACTGAAAGCTGTTGCTAGCCAGCACCCTTCCTTGGAAGCGCTTTTGTAGGCCTAAGAACACTGGGGCTCTGGGCTTCTCTAGCCACCTAATCTTCTGCTCATCCTCTCGCGCACTCTAAAGAGAGCTCAGGTGAGAAACTGCAAACGTCCAGCAATTGCTCAGAGATGAAAAGTGCCAGCACTGAAAGCTCTTGCTAGCCAGCACCCTTCCTTGGAAGCGCTTTTGTAGGCCTAAGAACACTGGGGCTCTGGGCTTCTCTAGCCACCTCATCTTCTGCTCATCCTCTCGCGCACTCTAAAGAGAGCTCAGGTGAGAAATTGCAAACGTCGAGCAATTGCTCAGAGATGAAAAGTGCCAGCACTGAAAGCTGTTGCTAGCCAGCACCCTTCCTTGGAAGCGCTTTTGTAGCCCTTAGAACACTGGGGCTCTGGGCTTCTATAGCCACCTCATCTTCTGCTCATCCTCTCGCGCACTCTAAAGAGAGCTCAGGTGAGAAATTGCAAACGTCGAGCAATTGCTCCGAGATGAAAAGTGCCAGCACTGAAAGCTGTTGCTAGCCAGCACCCTTCCTTGGAAGCGCTTTTGTAGGCCTAAGAACACTGGGGCTTTGCACTTCTCTACGCACCAAACGTCACGGTCCTTCTCTTTCCGTCTCGTAGACACGAGCTGAGAAATTGCAAACGTCGAGCAATTGCTCAGAGATGAAAAGTGCCAGCACTGAAAGCTCTTGCTAGCCAGCACCCTTCCTTGGAAGCGCTTTCACAGGTGCAGCAACACTGGGGCTTTGCGCTTCTCTACCCACCAAACGTCACGGTCCTTCTCTTTCCGTCTCGTAGACACGAGCTGAGAAATTGCAAACGTCGAGCAATTGCTCAGAGATGAAAAGTGCCAGCACTGAAAACTGTTGCTGTAGCCAGCACCCTTCCTTGGAAGCGCTTTTGTAGGCCTAAGAACATTGGGGCTCTGGGCTTCTCTAGCCACCTAATCTTCTGCTCATCCTCTCGCGCACTCTAAAGAGAGCTCAGGTGAGAAATTGCAAACGTCGAGCAATTGCTCAGAGATGAAAAGTGCCAGCACTGAAAGCTGTTGCTAGCCAGCACCCTTCCTTGGAAGCGCTTTCACAGGCGCAGCAACACTGGGGCTTTGCGCTTCTCTACCCACCAAACGTCACGGTCCTTCTCTTTCCATCTCCTAGACACGAGCTGAGAAATTGCAAACGTCGAGCAATTGCTCAGAGATGAAAAGTGCCAGCACTGAAAGCTGTTGCTAGCCAGCACCCTTCCTTGGAAGCGCTTTCACAGGCGCAGCAACACTGGGGCTTTGCGCTTCTCTAGCCACCAAACGTCACGGTCATTCTCTTTCCGTCTCGTAGACACGAGCTGAGAAATTGCAAACGTCGAGCAATTGCTCAGAGATGAAAAGTGCCAGCACTGAAAGCTCTTGCTAGCCAGCACCCTTCCTTGGAAGCGCTTTCACAGGCGCAGCAACACTGGGGCTTTGCGCTTCTATACGCACCAAACGTCACAGTCATTCTCTTTCCGTCTCGTAGACACGAGCTGAGAAATTGCAAACGTCCAGCAATTGCTCCGAGATGAAAAGTGCCAGCACTGAAAGCTCTTGCTAGCCAGCACCCTTCCTTGGAAGCGCTTTTGTAGGCCTAAGAACACTGGGGCTCTGGGCTTCTCTAGCCACCTCATCTTCTGCTCATCCTCTCGCGCACTCTAAAGAGAGCTCAGGTGAGAAATTGCAAACGTCGAGCAATTGCTCAGAGATGAAAAGTGCCAGCACTGAAAGCTGTTGCTAGCCAGCACCCTTCCTTGGAAGCGCTTTCACAGGCGCAGCAACACTGGGGCTTTGCGCTTCTCTACCCACCAAACGTCACGGTCCTTCTCTTTCCATCTCCTAGACACGAGCTGAGAAATTGCAAACGTCGAGCAATTGCTCAGAGATGAAAAGTGCCAGCACTGAAAGCTGTTGCTAGCCAGCACCCTTACTTGGAAGCGCTTTCACAGGCGCAGCAACACTGGGGCTTTGCGCTTCTCTAGCCACCAAACGTCACGGTCATTCTCTTTCCGTCTCGTAGACACGAGCTGAGAAATTGCAAACGTCGAGCAATTGCTCAGAGATGAAAAGTGCCAGCACTGAAAGCTGTTGCTAGCCAGCACCCTTCCTTGGAAGCGCTTTCACAGGCGCAGCAACACTGGGGCTTTGCGCTTCTATACGCACCAAACGTCACAGTCATTCTCTTTCCGTCTCGTAGACACGAGCTGAGAAATTGCAAACGTCCAGCAATTGCTCCGAGATGAAAAGTGCCAGCACTGAAAGCTCTTGCTAGCCAGCACCCTTCCTTGGAAGCGCTTTTGTAGGCCTAAGAACACTGGGGCTCTGGGCTTCTCTAGCCACCTCATCTTCTGCTCATCCTCTCGCGCACTCTAAAGAGATCTCAGGTGAGAAATTGCAAACGTCGAGCAATTGCTCAGAGATGAAAAGTGCCAGCACTGAAAGCTGTTGCTAGCCAGCACCCTTCCTTGGAAGCGCTTTCACAGGCGCAGCAACACTGGGCTTTGCGCTTCTCTACCCACCAAACGTCACGGTCCTTCTCTTTCCGTCTCGTAGACACGAGCTGAGAAATTGCAAACGTCGAGCAATTGCTCAGAGATGAAAAGTGCCAGCACTGAAAGCTCTTGCTAGCCAGCACCCTTCCTTGGAAGCGCTTTTGTAGGCCTAAGAACACTGGGGCTCTGGGCTTCTCTAGCCACCTCATCTTCTGCTCATCCTCTCGCGCACTCTAAACAGAGCTCAGGTGAGAAATTGCAAACGTCGAGCAATTGCTCAGAGATGAAAAGTGCCAGCACTGAAAACTGTTGCTGTAGCCAGCACCCTTCCTTGGAAGCGCTTTTATAGGCCTCAGAACACTGGGGCTCTGGGCTTCTCTAGCCACCTCATCTTCTGCTCATCCTCTCGCGCACTCTAAAGAGAGCTCAGGTGAGAAATTGCAAACGTCCAGCAATTGCTCAGAGATGAAAAGTGCCAGCACTGAAAGCTGTTGCTAGCCAGCACCCTTCCTTGGAAGCGCTTTCACAGGCGCAGTAACACTGGGGCTTTGCGCTTCTCTAGCCACCAAATGTCACGGTCATTCTCTTTCCGTCTCGTAGACACGAGCTGAGAAATTGCAAACGTCGAGCAATTGCTCCGAGATGAAAAGTGCCAGCACTGAAAGCTGTTGCTAGCCAGCACCCTTCCTTGGAAGCGCTTTTGTAGGCCTAAGAACACTGGGGCTCTGGGCTTCTCTAGCCACCTCATCTTCTGCTCATCCTCTCGCGCACTCTAAAGAGAGCTCAGGTGAGAAACTGCAAACGTCAAGCAATTGCTCAGAGATGAAAAGTGCCAGCACTGAAAGCTGTTGCTAGCCAGCACCCTTCCTTGGAAGCGCTTTCACAGGCGCAGTAACACTGGGGCTTTGCACTTCTCTACGCACCAAACGTCACGGTCCTTCTCTTTCCGTCTCGTAGACACGACCTGAGAAATTGCAAACGTCGAGCAATTGCTCAGAGATGAAAAGTGCCAGCACTGAAAGCTGTTGCTAGCCAGCACCCTTCCTTGGAAGCGCTTTCACAGGCGCAGCAACACTGGGGCTTTGCGCTTCTCTAGCCACCAAACGTCACGGTCCTTCTCTTTCCGTCTCGTAGACACGAGCTGAGAAATTGCAAACGTCCAGCAATTGCTCAGAGATGAAAAGTGCCAGCACTGAAAGCTCTTGCTGTAGCCAGCACCCTTCCTTGGAAGCGCTTTTGTAGGCCTAAGAACATTGGGGCTCTGGGCTTCTCTAGCCACCTCATCTTCTGCTCATCCTCTCGCACACTCTAAAGAGAGCTCAGGTGAGAAATTGCAAACGTCGAGCAATTGCTCAGAGATGAAAAGTGCCAGCACTGAAAGCTCTTGCTAGCCAGCACCCTTCCTTGGAAGCGCTTTCACAGGCGCAGCAACACTGGGGCTTTGCGCTTCTCTAGCCACCAAACGTCACGGTCCTTCTCTTTCCATCTCCTAGACACGAGCTGAGAAATTGCAAACGTCGAGCAATTGCTCAGAGATGAAAAGTGCCAGCACTGAAAGCTGTTGCTAGCCAGCACCCTTCCTTGGAAGCGCTTTCACAGGCGCAGCAACACTGGGGCTTTGCGCTTCTCTAGCCACCAAACGTCACGGTCATTCTCTTTCCGTCTCGTAGACACGAGCTGAGAAATTGCAAACGTCGAGCAATTGCTCAGAGATGAAAAGTGCCAGCACTGAAAGCTCTTGCTAGCCAGCACCCTTCCTTGGAAGCGCTTTCACAGGCGCAGCAACACTGGGGCTTTGCGCTTCTATACGCACCAAACGTCACGGTCCTTCTCTTTCCGTCTCGTAGACACGAGCTGAGAAATTGCAAACGTCCAGCAATTGCTCCGAGATGAAAAGTGCCAGCACTGAAAGCTCTTGCTAGCCAGCACCCTTCCTTGGAAGCGCTTTTGTAGGCCTAAGAACACTGGGGCTCTGGGCTTCTCTAGCCACCTCATCTTCTGCTCATCCTCTCGCGCACTCTAAAGAGATCTCAGGTGAGAAATTGCAAACGTCGAGCAATTGCTCAGAGATGAAAAGTGCCAGCACTGAAAGATGTTGCTAGCCAGCACCCTTCCTTGGAAGCGCTTTCACAGGCGCAGCAACACTGGGCTTTGTGCTTCTCTACCCACCAAACGTCACGGTCCTTCTCTTTCCGTCGGTAGACACGAGCTGAGAAATTGCAAACGTCGAGCAATTGCTCAGAGATGAAAAGTGCCAGCACTGAAAGCTCTTGCTAGCCAGCACCCTTCCTTGGAAGCGCTTTTGTAGGCCTAAGAACACTGGGACTCTGGGCTTCTCTAGCCACCTCATCTTCTGCTCATCCTCTCGCGCACTCTAAAGAGAGCTCAGGTGAGAAATTGCAAACGTCGAGCAATTGCTCCGAGATGAAAAGTGCCAGCACTGAAAGCTGTTGCTAGCCAGCACCCTTCCTTGGACGCGCTTTTGTAGCCCTTAAAACACTGGGGCTCTGGGCTTCTCTAGCCACCTCATCTTCTGCTCATCCTCTCGCGCACTCTAAAGAGAGCTCAGGTGAGAAATTGCAAACGTCGAGCAATTGCTCAGAGATGAAAAGTGCCAGCACTGAAAGCTCTTGCTAGCCAGCACCCTTCCTTGGAAGCGCTTTCACAGGCGCAGTAACACTGGCGCTTTGCGCTTCTCTACCAACCAAACGTCACGGTCCTTCTCTTTCCGTCTTGTAGACACGAGCTGAGAAATTGCAAACGTCGAGCAATTGCTCAGAGATGAAAAGTGCCAGCACTGAAAGCTCTTGCTAGCCAGCACCCTTCCTTGGAAGCGCTTTCACAGGCGCAGCAACACTGGGGCTTTGCGCTTCTCTAGCCACCAAAAGTCACGGTCCTTCTCTTTCCGTCTCGTAGACACGAGCTGAGAAATTGCAAACGTCGAGCAATTGCTCCGAGATGAAAAGTGCCAGCACTGAAAGCTCTTGCTAGCCAGCACCCTTCCTTGGAAGCGCTTTTGTAGGCCTAAGAACACTGGGGCTCTGGGCTTCTCTAGCCACCTCATCTTCTGCTCATCCTCTCGCGCACTCTAAAGAGAGCTCAGGTGAGAAATTGCAAACGTCGAGCAATTGCTCCGAGATGAAAAGTGCCAGCACTGAAAGCTGTTGCTAGCCAGCACCCTTCCTTGGAAGCGCTTTTGTAGCCCTTAAAACACTGGGGCTCTGGGCTTCTCTAGCCACCTCATCTTCTGCTCATCCTCTCGCGCACTCTAAAGAGAGCTCAGCTGAGAAATTGAAAACGTCCAGCAATTGCTCAGAGATGAAAAGTGCCAGCACTGAAAGCTGTTGCTAGCCAGCACCCTTCCTTGGAAGCGCTTTCACAGGCGCAGTAACACTGGGGCTTTGCGCTTCTCTAGCCACCAAACGTCACGGTCCTTCTCTTTCCATCTCCTAGACACGAGCTGAGAAATTGCAAACGTCGAGCAATTGCTCCGAGATGAAAAGTGCCAGCACTGAAAGCTGTTGCTAGCCAGCACCCTTCCTTGGAAGCGCTTTTGTAGGCCTAAGAACACTGGGGCTCTGGGCTTCTCTAGCCACCAAACGTCACGGTCCTTCTCTTTCCGTCTCGTAGACACAAGCTGAGAAATTGCAAACGTCGAGCAATTGCTCAGAGATGAGAAGTGCCAGCACTGAAAGCTGTTGCTAGCCAGCACCCTTCCTTGGAAGCGCTTTTGTAGGCCTAAGAACACTGGGGCTCTGGGCTTCTCTAGCCACCTAATCTTCTGCTCATCCTCTCGCGCACTCTAAAGAGAGCTCAGGTGAGAAACTGCAAACGTCCAGCAATTGCTCAGAGATGAAAAGTGCCAGCACTGAAAGCTCTTGCTAGCCAGCACCCTTCCTTGGAAGCGCTTTTGTAGGCCTAAGAACACTGGGGCTCTGGGCTTCTCTAGCCACCTCATCTTCTGCTCATCCTCTCGCGCACTCTAAAGAGAGCTCAGGTGAGAAATTGGAAACGTCGAGCAATTGCTCAGAGATGAAAAGTGCCAGCACTGAAAGCTGTTGCTAGCCAGCACCCTTCCTTGGAAGCGCTTTTGTAGCCCTTAGAACACTGGGGCTCTGGGCTTCTCTAGCCACCTCATCTTCTGCTCATCCTCTCGCGCACTCTAAAGAGAGCTCAGGTGAGAAATTGCAAACGTCGAGCAATTGCTCCGAGATGAAAAGTGCCAGCACTGAAAGCTGTTGCTAGCCAGCACCCTTCCTTGGAAGCGCTTTTGTAGGCCTAAGAACACTGGGGCTTTGCACTTCTCTACGCACCAAACGTCACGGTCCTTCTCTTTCCGTCTCGTAGACACGAGCTGAGAAATTGCAAACGTCGAGCAATTGCTCAGAGATGAAAAGTGCCAGCACTGAAAGCTGTTGCTAGCCAGCACCCTTCCTTGGAAGCGCTTTCACAGGTGCAGCAACACTGGGGCTTTGCGCTTCTCTACGCACCAAACGTCACTGTCCTTCTCTTTCCGTCTCGTAGACACGAGCTGAGAAATTGCAAACGTCGAGCAATTGCTCAGAGATGAAAAGTGCCAGCACTGAAAACTGTTGCTGTAGCCAGCACCCTTCCTTGGAAGCGCTTTTGTAGGCCTAAGAACATTGGGGCTCTGGGCTTCTCTAGCCACCTCATCTTCTGCTCATCCTCTCGCGCACTCTAAAGAGAGCTCAGGTGAGAAATTGCAAACGTCCAGCAATTGCTCAGAGATGAAAAGTGCCAGCACTGAAAGCTGTTGCTAGCCAGCACCCTTCCTTGGAAGCGCTTTCACAGGCGCAGCAACACTGGGGCTTTGCGCTTCTCTAGCCACCAAACGTCACGGTCCTTCTCTTGCCGTCTCGTGGACACGAGCTGAGAAATTGCAAACGTCGAGCAATTGCTCAGAGATGAAAAGTGCCAGCACTGAAAGCTGTTGCTAGCCAGCACCCTTCCTTGGAAGCGCTTTCACAGGCGCAGCAACACTGGGGCTTTGCGCTTCTCTAGCCACCAAACGTCACGGTCATTCTCTTTCCGTCTCGTAGACACGAGCTGAGAAATTGCAAACGTCGAGCAATTGCTCAGAGATGAAAAGTGCCAGCACTGAAAGCTCTTGCTAGCCAGCACCCTTCCTTGGAAGCGCTTTCACAGGCGCAGCAACACTGGGGCTTTGCGCTTCTCTACCCACCAAACGTCACAGTCATTCTCTTTCCGTCTCGTAGACACGAGCTGAGAAATTGCAAACGTCGAGCAATTGCTCAGAGATGAAAAGTGCCAGCACTGAAAGCTCTTGCTAGCCAGCACCCTTCCTTGGAAGCGCTTTTGTAGGCCTAAGAACACTGGGGCTCTGGGCTTCTCTAGCCACCTCATCTTCTGCTCATCCTCTCGCGCACTCTAAAGAGATCTCAGGTGAGAAATTGCAAACGTCGAGCAATTGCTCAGAGATGAAAAGTGCCAGCACTGAAAGCTGTTGCTAGCCAGCACCCTTCCTTGGAAGCGCTTTCACAGGCGCAGCAACACTGGGCTTTGCGCTTCTCTACCCACCAAACGTCACGGTCCTTCTCTTTCCGTCGGTAGACACGAGCTGAGAAATTGCAAACGTCGAGCAATTGCTCCGAGACGAAAAGTGCCAGCACTGAAAGCTCTTGCTAGCCAGCACCCTTCCTTGGAAGCGCTTTTGTAGCCCTTACAACACTGGGGCTCTGGGCTTCTCTAGCCACCTCATCTTCTGCTCATCCTCTCGCGCACTCTAAAGAGAGCTCAGGTGAGAAATTGCAAACGTCGAGCAATTGCTCAGAGATGAAAAGTGCCAGCACTGAAAGCTGTTGCTAGCCAGCACCCTTCCTTGGACGCGCTTTTGTAGCCCTTAAACACTGGGGCTCTGGGCTTCTCTAGCCACCTCATCTTCTGCTCATCCTCTCGCGCACTCTAAAGAGAGCTCAGGTGAGAAATTGCAAACGTCCAGCAATTGCTCAGAGATGAAAAGTGCCAGCACTGAAAGCTGTTGCTAGCCAGCACCCTTCCTTGGAAGCGCTTTCACAGGCGCAGTAACACTGGGGCTTTGCGCTTCTATACGCACCAAACGTCACGGTCCTTCTCTTTCCATCTCCTAGACACGAGCTGAGAAATTGCAAACGTCGAGCAATTGCTCAGAGATGAAAAGTGCCAGCACTGAAAGCTCTTGCTAGCCAGCACCCTTCCTTGGAAGCGCTTTCACAGGCGCAGCAACACTGGGGCTTTGCGCTTCTCTAGCCACCAAAAGTCACGGTCCTTCTCTTTCCGTCTCGTAGACACGAGCTGAGAAATTGCAAACGTCGAGCAATTGCTCCGAGATGAAAAGTGCCAGCACTGAAAGCTGTTGCTAGCCAGCACCCTTCCTTGGAAGCGCTTTTGTAGGCCTAAGAACACTGGGGCTCTGGGCTTCTCTAGCCACCTCATCTTCTGCTCATCCTCTCGCGCACTCTAAGGAGAGCTCAGGTGAGAAATTGCAAACGTCGAGCAATTGCTCAGAGATGAAAAGTGCCAGCACTGAAAGCTCTTGCTAGCCAGCACCCTTCCTTGGAAGCGCTTTTATAGGCCTAAGAACACTGGGGCTCTGGGCTTCTCTAGCCACCTCATCTTCTGCTCATCCTCTCGCGCACTCTAAAGAGAGCTCAGGTGAGAAATTGCAAACGTCGAGCAATTGCTCAGAGATGAAAAGTGCCAGCACTGAAAGCTGTTGCTAGCCAGCACCCTTCCTTGGAAGCGCTTTCACAGGCGCAGTAACACTGGGGCTTTGCGCTTCTCTAGCCACCAAACGTCACGGTCCTTCTCTTTCCATCTCCTAGACACGAGCTGAGAAATTGCAAACGTCGAGCAATTGCTCAGAGATGAAAAGTGCCAGCACTGAAAGCTCTTGCTAGCCAGCACCCTTCCTTGGAAGCGCTTTTGTAGGCCTAAGAACACTGGGGCTCTGGGCTTCTCTAGCCACCAAACGTCACGGTCCTTCTCTTTCCGTCTCGTAGACACAAGCTGAGAAATTGCAAACGTCGAGCAATTGCTCCGAGATGAGAAGTGCCAGCACTGAAAGCTGTTGCTAGCCAGCACCCTTCCTTGGAAGCGCTTTTGTAGGCCTAAGAACACTGGGGCTCTGGGCTTCTCTAGCCACCTCATCTTCTGCTCATCCTCTCGCGCACTCTAAAGAGAGCTCAGGTGAGAAACTGCAAACGTCCAGCAATTGCTCAGAGATGAAAAGTGCCAGCACTGAAAGCTGTTGCTAGCCAGCACCCTTCCTTGGAAGCGCTTTTGTAGGCCTAAGAACACTGGGGCTCTGGGCTTCTCTAGCCACCTCATCTTCTGCTCATCCTCTCGCGCACTCTAAAGAGAGCTCAGGTGAGAAATTGCAAACGTCCAGCAATTGCTCAGAGATGAAAAGTGCCAGCACTGAAAGCTCTTGCTAGCCAGCACCCTTCCTTGGAAGCGCTTTTGTAGCCCTTAGAACACTGGGGCTCTGGGCTTCTATAGCCACCTCATCTTCTGCTCATCCTCTCGCGCACTTTAAAGAGAGCTCAGGTGAGAAATTGCAAACGTCGAGCAATTGCTCAGAGATGAAAAGTGCCAGCACTGAAAGCTGTTGCTAGCCAGCACCCTTCCTTGGAAGCGCTTTTGTAGGCCTAAGAACACTGGGGCTTTGCACTTCTCTACGCACCAAACGTCACGGTCCTTCTCTTTCCGTCTCGTAGACACGAGCTGAGAAATTGCAAACGTCGAGCAATTGCTCAGAGATGAAAAGTGCCAGCACTGAAAGCTGTTGCTAGCCAGCACCCTTCCTTGGAAGCGCTTTCACAGGCGCAGCAACACTGGGTCTTTGCGCTTCTATACGCACCAAACGTCACAGTCATTCTCTTTCCGTCTCGTAGACACGAGCTGAGAAATTGCAAACGTCGAGCAATTGCTCCGAGATGAAAAGTGCCAGCACTGAAAGCTCTTGCTAGCCAGCACCCTTCCTTGGAAGCGCTTTTGTAGGCCTAAGAACACTGGGGCTCTGGGCTTCTCTAGCCACCTCATCTTCTGCTCATCCTCTCGTGCACTCTAAAGAGAGCTCAGGTGAGAAATTGCAAACGTCGAGCAATTGCTCAGAGATGAAAAGTGCCAGCACTGAAAGCTGTTGCTAGCCAGCACCCTTCCTTGGAAGCGCTTTCACAGGCGCAGCAACACTGGGGCTTTGCGCTTCTCTAGCCACCAAACGTCACGGTCCTTCTCTTTCCATCTCCTAGACACGAGCTGAGAAATTGCAAACGTCGAGCAATTGCTCAGAGATGAAAAGTGCCAGCACTGAAAGCTGTTGCTAGCCAGCACCCTTCCTTGGAAGCGCTTTCACAGGCGCAGCAACACTGGGGCTTTGCGCTTCTCTAGCCACCAAACGTCACGGTCATTCTCTTTCCGTCGGTAGACACGAGCTGAGAAATTGCAAACGTCGAGCAATTGCTCCGAGATGAAAAGTGCCAGCACTGAAAGCTCTTGCTAGCCAGCACCCTTCCTTGGAAGCGCTTTAGTAGGCCTAAGAACACTGCGGCTCTGGGCTTCTCTAGCCACCTCATCTTCTGCTCATCCTCTCGCGCACTCTAAAGAGAGCTCAGGTGAGAAATTACAAACGTCGAGCAATTGCTCAGAGATGAAAAGTGCCAGCACTGAAAGCTGTTGCTAGCCAGCACCCTTCCTTGGAAGCGCTTTCACAGGCGCAGCAACACTGGGGCTCTGCGCTTCTCTACCCACCAAACGTCACGGTCATTCTCTTTCCGTCTCCTAGACACGAGCTGAGAAATTGCAAACGTCGAGCAATTGCTCCGAGATGAAAACTGCCAGCACTGAAAACTGTTGCTGTAGCCAGCACCCTTCCTTGGAAGCGCTTTTGTAGGCCTAAGAACACTGGGGCTCTGGGCTTATCTAGCCACCTCATCTTCTGCTCATCCTCTCGCGCACTCTAAAGAGAGCTCAGGTGAGAAATTGCAAACGTCGAGCAATTGCTCAGAGATGAAAAGTGCCAGCACTGAAAGCTGTTGCTAGCCAGCACCCTTCCTTGGAAGCGCTTTCACAGGCGCAGTAACACTGGGGCTTTGCACTTCTCTAGCCACCAAACGTCACGGTCCTTCTCTTTCCATCTCCTAGACACGAGCTGAGAAATTGCAAACGTCGAGCAATTGCTCAGAGATGAAAAGTGCCAGCACTGAAAGCTGTTGCTAGCCAGCACCCTTCCTTGGAAGCGCTTTTGTAGGCCTAAGAACACTGGGGCTCTGGGCTTCTCTAGCCACCTCATCTTCTGCTCATCCTCTCGCGCACTCTAAAGAGAGCTCAGGTGAGAAATTGCAAACGTCGAGCAATTGCTCAGAGATGAAAAGTGCCAGCACTGAAAGCTGTTGCTAGCCAGCACCCTTCCTTGGAAGCGCTTTCACAGGCGCAGCAACACTGGGGCTTTGCGCTTCTATACGCACCAAATGTCACGGTCCTTCTCTTTCCGTCTCTTAGACATGAGCTGAGAAATTGCAAACGTCCAGCAATTGCTCAGAGATGAAAAGTGCCAGCACTGAAAGCTGTTGCTAGCCAGCACCCTTCCTTGGACGCGCTTTTGTAGCCCTTAAACACTGGGGCTCTGGGCTTCTCTAGCCACCTCATCTTCTGCTCATCCTCTCGCGCACTCTAAAGAGAGCTCAGGTGAGAAATTGCAAACGTCCAGCAATTGCTCCGAGATGAAAAGTGCCAGCACTGAAAGCTGTTGCTAGCCAGCACCCTTCCTTGGAAGCGCTTTTGTAGGCCTAAGAACAGTGGGGCTCTGGGCTTCTCTACCCACCAAACGTCACGGTCCTTCTCTTTCCATCTCCTAGAACCGAGCTGAGAAATTGCAAACGTCCAGCAATTGCTCAGAGATGAAAAGTGCCAGCACTGAAAGCTCTTGCTAGCCAGCACCCTTCCTTGGAAGCGCTTTCACAGGCGCAGCAACACTGGGGCTTTGCGCTTCTCTACCCACCAAAAGTCACGGTCCTTCTCTTTCCGTCTCGTAGACACGAGCTGAGAAATTGCAAACGTCGAGCAATTGCTCAGAGATGAAAAGTGCCAGCACTGAAAGCTCTTGCTAGCCAGCACCCTTCCTTGGAAGCGCTTTTGTAGGCCTAAGAACACTGGGGCTCTGGGCTTCTCTAGCCACCTCATCTTCTGCTCATCCTCTCGCGCACGCTAAAGAGAGCTCAGGTGAGAAATTGCAAACGTCGAGCAATTGCTCAGAGATGAAAAGTGTCAGCACTGAAAGCTCTTGCTAGCCAGCACCCTTCCTTGGAAGCGCTTTCACAGGCGCAGCAACACTGGGGCTTTGCGCTTCTCTAGCCACCAAAAGTCACGGTCATTCTCTTTCCATCTCCTAGACACGAGCTGAGAAATTGCAAACGTCGAGCAATTGCTCCGAGATGAAAAGTGCCAGCACTGAAAGCTCTTGCTAGCCAGCACCCTTCCTTGGAAGCGCTTTTGTAGGCCTAAGAACACTGGGGCTCTGGGCTTCTCTAGCCACCTCATCTTCTGCTCATCCTCTCGCGCACTCTAAAGAGAGCTCAGGTGAGAAATTGCAAACGTCGAGCAATTGCTCCGAGATGAAAAGTGCCAGCACTGAAAGCTGTTGCTAGCCAGCACCCTTCCTTGGAAGCGCTTTTGTAGCCCTTAAAACACTGGGGCTCTGGGCTTCTCTAGCCACCTCACCTTCTGCTCATCCTCTCGCGCACTCTGAAGAGAGCTCAGGTGAGAAATTGCAAACGTCGAGCAATTGCTCAGAGATGAAAAGTGCCAGCACTGAAAGCTGTTGCTAGCCAGCACCCTTCCTTGGAAGCGCTTTCACAGGCGCAGCAACACTGGGGCTTTGCGCTTCTCTACCCACCAAACGTCACGGTCCTTCTCTTTCCATCTCCTAGACACGAGCTGAGAAATTGCAAACGTCCAGCAATTGCTCAGAGATGAAAAGTGCCAGCACTGAAAGCTGTTGCTAGCCAGCACCCTTCCTTGGAAGCGCTTTCACAGGCGCAGCAACACTGGGGCTTTGCGCTTCTCTAGCCACCAAACGTCACGGTCATTCTCTTTCCGTCTCGTAGACACGAGCTGAGAAATTGCAAACGTCGAGCAATTGCTCCGAGATGAAAAGTGCCAGCACTGAAAGCTGTTGCTAGCCAGCACCCTTCCTTGGAAGCGCTTTTGTAGCCCTTAGAACACTGGGGCTCTGGGCTTCTCTAGCCACCTCATCTTCTGCTCATCCTCTCGTGCACTCTAAAGAGAGCTCAGGTGAGAAATTGCAAACGTCGAGCAATTGCTCAGAGATGAAAAGTGCCAGCACTGAAAGCTGTTGCTAGCCAGCACCCTTCCTTGGAAGCGCTTTTGTAGGCCTAAGAACACTGGGGCTTTGCACTTCTCTACGCACCAAACGTCACGGTCCTTCTCTTTCCGTCTCGTAGACACGAGCTGAGAAATTGCAAACGTCGAGCAATTGCTCAGAGATGAAAAGTGCCAGCACTGAAAGCTGTTGCTAGCCAGCACCCTTCCTTGGAAGCGCTTTCACAGGCGCAGCAACACTGGGGCTTTGCGCTTCTATACGCACCAAACGTCACAGTCATTCTCTTTCCGTCTCGTAGACACGAGCTGAGAAATTGCAAACGTCCAGCAATTGCTCCGAGATGAAAAGTGCCAGCACTGAAAGCTCTTGCTAGCCAGCACCCTTCCTTGGAAGCGCTTTTGTAGGCCTAAGAACACTGGGGCTCTGGGCTTCTCTAGCCACCTCATCTTCTGCTCATCCTCTCGCGCACTCTAAAGAGATCTCAGGTGAGAAATTGCAAACGTCGAGCAATTGCTCCGAGATGAAAAGTGCCAGCACTGAAAGCTGTTGCTAGCCAGCACCCTTCCTTGGAAGCGCTTTCACAGGCGCAGCAACACTGGGGCTTTGCGCTTCTCTACCCACCAAAAGTCACGGTCCTTCTCTTTCCATCTCCTAGACACGAGCTGAGAAATTGCAAACGTCGAGCAATTGCTCAGAGATGAAAAGTGCCAGCACTGAAAGCTGTTGCTAGCCAGCACCCTTCCTTGGAAGTGCTTTCACAGGCGCAGCAACACTGGGGCTTTGCGCTTCTATACGCACCAAATGTCACGGTCCTTCTCTTTCCGTCTTGTAGACACGAGCTGAGAAATTGCAAACGTCGAGCAATTGCTCCGAGATGAAAAGTGCCAGCACTGAAAGCTGTTGCTAGCCAGCACCCTTCCTTGGAAGCGCTTTTGTAGCCCTTAGAACACTGGGGCTCTGGGCTTCTCTAGCCACCTCATCTTCTGCTCATCCTCTCGCGCACTCTAAAGAGAGCTCAGGTGAGAAATTGCAAACGTCGAGCAATTGCTCAGAGATGAAAAGTGCCAGCACTGAAAGCTGTTGCTAGCCAGCACCCTTCCTTGGAAGCGCTTTTGTAGCCCTTAAAACACTGGGGCTCTGGGCTTCTCTAGCCACCTCATCTTCTGCTCATCCTCTCGCGCACTCTAAAGAGAGCTCAGGTGAGAAATTGCAAACGTCGAGCAATTGCTCAGAGATGAAAAGTGCCAGCACTGAAAGCTCTTGCTAGCCAGCACCCTTCCTTGGAAGCGCTTTCACAGGCGCAGCAACACTGGGGCTTTGCGCTTCTCTAGCCACCAAACGTCACGGTCCTTCTCTTTCCGTCTCGTAGACACGAGCTGAGAAATTGCAAACGTCGAGCAATTGCTCAGAGATGAAAAGTGCCAGCACTGAAAGCTGTTGCTAGCCAGCACCCTTCCTTGGAAGCGCTTTTGTAGGCCTAAGAACACTGGGGCTCTGGGCTTCTCTAGCCACCTCATCTTCTGCTCATCCTCTCGCGCACTCTAAAGAGAGCTCAGGTGAGAAACTGCAAACGTCCAGCAATTGCTCAGAGATGAAAAGTGCCAGCACTGAAAGCTGTTGCTAGCCAGCACCCTTCCTTGGAAGCGCTTTCACAGGCGCAGTAACACTGGGGCTTTGCACTTCTCTACGCACCAAACGTCACGGTCATTCTCTTTCCGCCTCGTAGACACGAGCTGAGAAATTGCAAACGTCGAGCAATTGCTCCGAGATGAAAAGTGCCAGCACTGAAAGCTGTTGCTAGCCAGCACCCTTCCTTGGAAGCGCTTTTGTAGGCCTAAGAACAGTGGGGCTCTGGGCTTCTCTAGCCACCTCATCTTCTGCTCATCCTCTCGCGCACTCTAAAGAGAGCTCAGGTGAGAAATTGCAAACGTCGAGCAATTGCTCAGAGATGAAAAGTGCCAGCACTGAAAGCTGTTGCTAGCCAGCACCCTTCCTTGGAAGCGCTTTCACAGGCGCAGTAACACTGGGGCTTTGCACTTCTCTAGCCACCAAACGTCACGGTCCTTCTCTTTCCATCTCCTAGACACGAGCTGAGAAATTGCAAACGTCGAGCAATTGCTCAGAGATGAAAAGTGCCAGCACTGAAAGCTGTTGCTAGCCAGCACCCTTCCTTGGAAGCGCTTTCACAGGCGCAGCAACACTGGGGCTTTGCGCTTCTCTAGCCACCAAACGTCACGGTCCTTCTCTTTCCGTCTCGTAGACACGAGCTGAGAAATTGCAAACGTCCAGCAATTGCTCAGAGATGAAAAGTGCCAGCACTGAAAGCTCTTGCTAGCCAGCACCCTTCCTTGGAAGCGCTTTTGTAGGCCTAAGAACACTGGGGCTCTGGGCTTCTCTAGCCACCTCATCTTCTGCTCATCCTCTCGCGCACTCTAAAGAGAGCTCAGGTGAGAAATTGCAAACGTCGAGCAATTGCTCAGAGATGAAAAGTGCCAGCACTGAAAGCTGTTGCTAGCCAGCACCCTTCCTTGGAAGCGCTTTCACAGGCGCAGTAACACTGGGGCTTTGCGCTTCTCTAGCCACCAAACGTCACGGTCATTCTCTTTCCATCTCCTAGACACGAGCTGAGAAATTGCAAACGTCGAGCAATTGCTCAGAGATGAAAAGTGCCAGCACTGAAAGCTGTTGCTAGCCAGCACCCTTCCTTGGAAGCGCTTTTGTAGGCCTAAGAACACTGGGGCTCTGGGCTTCTCTAGCCACCTCATCTTCTGCTCATCCTCTCGCGCACTCTAAAGAGAGCTCAGGTGAGAAATTGCAAACGTCCAGCAATTGCTCAGAGATGAAAAGTGCCAGCACTGAAAGCTCTTGCTAGCCAGCACCCTTCCTTGGAAGCGCTTTCACAGGCGCAGCAACACTGGGGCTTTGCGCTTCTATACGCACCAAACGTCACGGTCCTTCTCTTTCCGTCTCGTAGACACGAGCTGAGAAATTGCAAACGTCCAGCAATTGCTCCGAGATGAAAAGTGCCAGCACTGAAAGCTCTTGCTAGCCAGCACCCTTCCTTGGAAGCGCTTTTGTAGGCCTAAGAACAGTGGGGCTCTGGGCTTCTCTAGCCACCTCATCTTCTGCTCATCCTCTCGCGCACTCTAAAGAGAGCTCAGGTGAGAAATTGCAAACGTCGAGCAATTGCTCAGAGATGAAAAGTGCCAGCACTGAAAGCTGTTGCTAGCCAGCACCCTTCCTTGGAAGCGCTTTCACAGGCGCAGTAACACTGGGGCTTTGCGCTTCTCTAGCCACCAAACGTCACGGTCATTCTCTTTCCATCTCCTAGACACGAGCTGAGAAATTGCAAACGTCGAGCAATTGCTCAGAGATGAAAAGTGCCAGCACTGAAAGCTGTTGCTAGCCAGCACCCTTCCTTGGAAGCGCTTTTGTAGGCCTAAGAACAGTGGGGCTCTGGGCTTCTCTAGCCACCTCATCTTCTGCTCATCCTCTCGCGCACTCTAAAGAGAGCTCAGGTGAGAAATTGCAAACGTCGAGCAATTGCTCAGAGATGAAAAGTGCCAGCACTGAAAGCTGTTGCTAGCCAGCACCCTTCCTTGGAAGCGCTTTCACAGGCGCAGCAACACTGGGGCTTTGCGCTTCTCTAGCCACCAAACGTCACGGTCCTTCTCTTTCCATCTCCTAGACACGAGCTGAGAAATTGCAAACGTCGAGCAATTGCTCAGAGATGAAAAGTGCCAGCACTGAAAGCTCTTGCTAGCCAGCACCCTTCCTTGGAAGCGCTTTCACAGGCGCAGCAACACTGGGGCTTTGCGCTTCTCTAGCCACCAAACGTCACGGTCCTTCTCTTTCCGTCTCGTAGACACGAGCTGAGAAATTGCAAACGTTGAGCAATTGCTCAGAGATGAAAAGTGCCAGCACTGAAAGCTCTTGCTAGCCAGCACCCTTCCTTGGAAGCGCTTTTGTAGCCCTTAAAACAATGGGGCTCTGGGCTTCTCTAGCCACCTCATCTTCTGCTCATCCTCTCGCGCACGCTAAAGAGAGCTCAGGTGAGAAGTTGCAAACGTCGAGCAATTGCTCAGAGATGAAAAGTGCCAGCACTGAAAGCTCTTGCTAGCCAGCACCCTTCCTTGGAAGCGCTTTCACAGGCGCAGCAACACTGGAGCTTTGCGCTTCTCTACCCACCAAAAGTCACGGTCATTCTCTTTCCGTCTTGTAGACACGAGCTGAGAAATTGCAAACGTCCAGCAATTGCTCCGAGATGAAAAGTGCCAGCACTGAAAGCTCTTGCTAGCCAGCACCCTTCCTTGGAAGCGCTTTAGTAGGCCTAAGAACACTGGGGCTCTGGGCTTCTCTAGCCACCTCATCTTCTGCTCATCCTCTCGCGCACTCTAAAGAGAGCTCAGGTGAGAAATTGCAAACGTCGAGCAATTGCTCAGAGATGAAAAGTGCCAGCACTGAAAGCTGTTGCTAGCCAGCACCCTTCCTTGGAAGCGCTTTTGTAGCCCTTAAAACACTGGGGCTCTGGGCTTCTCTAGCCACCTCATCTTCTGCTCATCCTCTCGCGCACTCTAAAGAGAGCTCAGGTGAGAAATTGCAAACGTCGAGCAATTGCTCAGAGATGAAAAGTGCCAGCACTGAAAGCTGTTGCTAGCCAGCACCCTTCCTTGGAAGCGCTTTCACAGGCGCAGCAACACTGGGGCTTTGCGCTTCTCTACCCACCAAACGTCACGGTCCTTCTCTTTCCATCTCCTAGACACGAGCTGAGAAATTGCAAACGTCCAGCAATTGCTCAGAGATGAAAAGTGCCAGCACTGAAAGCTGTTGCTAGCCAGCACCCTTCCTTGGAAGCGCTTTCACAGGCGCAGCAACACTGGGGCTTTGCGCTTCTCTAGCCACCAAACGTCACGGTCATTCTCTTTCCGCCTCGTAGACACGAGCTGAGAAATTGCAAACGTCGAGCAATTGCTCCGAGATGAAAAGTGCCAGCACTGAAAGCTGTTGCTAGCCAGCACCCTTCCTTGGAAGCGCTTTTGTAGGCCTAAGAACACTGGGGCTCTGGGCTTCTCTAGCCACCTCATCTTCTGCTCATCCTCTCGTGCACTCTAAAGAGAGCTCAGGTGAGAAATTGCAAACGTCCAGCAATTGCTCAGAGATGAAAAGTGCCAGCACTGAAAGCTGTTGCTAGCCAGCACCCTTCCTTGGAAGCGCTTTTGTAGGCCTAAGAACACTGGGGCTTTGCACTTCTCTACGCACCAAACGTCACGGTCCTTCTCTTTCCGTCTCGTAGACACGAGCTGAGAAATTGCAAACGTCGAGCAATTGCTCCGAGATGAAAAGTGCCAGCACTGAAAGCTGTTGCTAGCCAGCACCCTTCCTTGGAAGCGCTTTCACAGGCGCAGCAACACTGGGGCTTTGCGCTTCTATACGCACCAAACGTCACAGTCATTCTCTTTCCGTCTCGTAGACACGAGCTGAGAAATTGCAAACGTCCAGCAATTGCTCCGAGATGAAAAGTGCCAGCACTGAAAGCTCTTGCTAGCCAGCACCCTTCCTTGGAAGCGCTTTTGTAGGCCTAAGAACACTGGGGCTCTGGGCTTCTCTAGCCACCTCATCTTCTGCTCATCCTCTCGCGCACTCTAAAGAGAGCTCAGGTGAGAAATTGCAAACGTCGAGCAATTGCTCAGAGATGAAAAGTGCCAGCACTGAAAGCTGTTGCTAGCCAGCACCCTTCCTTGGAAGCGCTTTTGTAGCCCTTAAAACACTGGGGCTCTGGGCTTCTCTAGCCACCTCATCTTCTGCTCATCCTCTCGCGCACTCTAAAGAGAGCTCAGGTGAGAAATTGCAAACGTCGAGCAATTGCTCAGAGATGAAAAGTGCCAGCACTGAAAGCTGTTGCTAGCCAGCACCCTTCCTTGGAAGCGCTTTCACAGGCGCAGCAACACCGGGGCTTTGCGCTTCTCTAGCCACCAAACGTCACGGTCCTTCTCTTTCCGTCTCCTAGACACGAGCTGAGAAATTGCAAACGTCGAGCAATTGCTCCGAGATGAAAAGTGCCAGCACTGAAAGCTGTTGCTAGGCAGCACCCTTCCTTGGAAGCGCTTTTGTAGGCCTAAGAACACTGGGGCTCTGGGCTTCTCTAGCCACCTCATCTTCTGCTCATCCTCTCGCGCACTCTAAAGAGAGCTCAGGTGAGAAACTGCAAACGTCCAGCAATTGCTCAGAGATGAAAAGTGCCAGCACTGAAAGCTCTTGCTAGCCAGCACCCTTCCTTGGAAGCGCTTTCACAGGCGCAGTAACACTGGGGCTTTGCACTTCTCTACGCACCAAACGTCACGGTCATTCTCTTTCCGCCTCGTAGACACGAGCTGAGAAATTGCAAACGTCGAGCAATTGCTCCGAGATGAAAAGTGCCAGCACTGAAAACTGTTGCTGTAGCCAGCCCCCTTCCTTGGAAGCGCTTTTGTAGGCCTAAGAACACTGGGGCTCTGGGCTTCTCTAGCCACCTCATCTTCTGCTCATCCTCTCGCGCACTCTAAAGAGAGCTCAGGTGAGAAATTGCAAACGTCGAGCAATTGCTCAGAGATGAAAAGTGCCAGCACTGAAAGCTGTTGCTAGCCAGCACCCTTCCTTGGAAGCGCTTTCACAGGCGCAGTAACACTGGGGCTTTGCACTTCTCTAGCCACCAAACGTCACGGTCCTTCTCTTTCCATCTCCTAGACACGAGCTGAGAAATTGCAAACGTCGAGCAATTGCTCAGAGATGAAAAGTGCCAGCACTGAAAGCTGTTGCTAGCCAGCACCCTTCCTTGGAAGCGCTTTCACAGGCGCAGCAACACTGGGGCTTTGCGCTTCTCTACCCACCAAACGTCACGGTCCTTCTCTTTCCGTCTCGTAGACACGAGCTGAGAAATTGCAAACGTCGAGCAATTGCTCAGAGAGGAAAAGTGCCAGCACTGGAAGCTGTTGCTAGCCAGCACCCTTCCTTGGAAGCGCTTTTGTAGGCCTAAGAACACTGGGGCTCTGGGCTTCTCTAGCCACCTCATCTTCTGCTCATCCTCTCGCGCACTCTAAAGAGAGCTCAGGTGAGAAATTGCAAACGTCAAGCAATTGCTCAGAGATGAAAAGTGCCAGCACTGAAAGCTGTTGCTAGCCAGCACCCTTCCTTGGAAGCGCTTTCACAGGCGCAGTAACACTGGGGCTTTGCGCTTCTCTACCCACCAAACGTCACGGTCCTTCTCTTTCCATCTCCTAGACACGAGCTGAGAAATTGCAAACGTCCAGCAATTGCTCAGAGATGAAAAGTGCCAGCACTGAAAGCTCTTGCTAGCCAGCACCCTTCCTTGGAAGCGCTTTTGTAGGCCTAAGAACACTGGGGCTCTGGGCTTCTCTAGCCACCTCATCTTCTGCTCATCCTCTCACGCACTCTAAAGAGAGCTCAGGTGAGAAATTGCAAACGTCGAGCAATTGCTCAGAGATGAAAAGTGCCAGCACTGAAAGCTGTTGCTAGCCAGCACCCTTCCTTGGAAGCGCTTTCACAGGCGCAGCAACACTGGGGCTTTGCGCTTCTCTAGCCACCAAACGTCACGGTCCTTCTCTTTCCGTCTCGTAGACATGAGCTGAGAAATTGCAAACGTCCAGCAATTGCTCAGAGATGAAAAGTGCCAGCACTGAAAGCTGTTGCTAGCCAGCACCCTTCCTTGGAAGCGCTTTTGTAGGCCTAAGAACAGTGGGGCTCTGGGCTTCTCTAGCCACCTCATCTTCTGCTCATCCTCTCGCGCACTCTAAAGAGAGCTCAGGTGAGAAATTGCAAACGTCGAGCAATTGCTCAGAGATGAAAAGTGCCAGCACTGAAAGCTGTTGCTAGCCAGCACCCTTCCTTGGAAGCGCTTTCACAGGCGCAGCAACACTGGGGCTTTGCGCTTCTCTAGCCACCAAACGTCACGGTCCTTCTCTTTCCATCTCCTAGACACGAGCTGAGAAATTGCAAACGTCGAGCAATTGCCCAGAGATGAAAAGAGCCAGCACTGAAAGCTCTTGCTAGCCAGCACCCTTCCTTGGAAGCGCTTTCACAGGCGCAGCAACACTGGGGCTTTGCGCTTCTCTACCCACCAAAAGTCACGGTCCTTCTCTTTCCGTCTCGTAGACACGAGCTTAGAAATTGCAAACGTTGAGCAATTGCTCCGAGATGAAAAGTGCCAGCACTGAAAGCTGTTGCTAGCCAGCACCCTTCCTTGGAAGCGCTTTTGTAGCCCTTAAAACACTGGGGCTCTGGGCTTCTCTAGCCACCTCATCTTCTGCTCATCCTCTCGCGCACGCTAAAGAGAGCTCAGGTGAGAAATTGCAAACGTCGAGCAATTGCTCAGAGATGAAAAGTGCCAGCACTGAAAGCTCTTGCTAGCCAGCACCCTTCCTTGGAAGCGCTTTTGTAGGCCTAAGAACACTGGGGCTCTGGGCTTCTCTAGCCACCTCATCTTCTGCTCATCCTCTCGCGCACTCTAAAGAGAGCTCAGGTGAGAAATTGCAAACGTCGAGCAATTGCTCAGAGATGAAAAGTGCCAGCACTGAAAGCTGTTGCTAGCCAGCACCCTTCCTTGGAAGCGCTTTTTTAGCCCTTAAAACACTGGGGCTCTGGGCTTCTCTAGCCACCTCACCTTCTGCTCATCCTCTCGCGCACTCTAAACAGAGCTCAGGTGAGAAATTGCAAACGTCGAGCAATTGCTCAGAGATGAAAAGTGCCAGCACTGAAAGCTGTTGCTAGCCAGCACCCTTCCTTGGAAGCGCTTTCACAGGCGCAGCAACACTGGGGCTTTGCGCTTCTCTACCCACCAAACGTCACGGTCCTTCTCTTTCCATCTCCTAGACACGAGCTGAGAAATTGCAAACGTCCAGCAATTGCTCAGAGATGAAAAGTGCCAGCACTGAAAGCTCTTGCTAGCCAGCACCCTTCCTTGGAAGCGCTTTCACAGGCGCAGCAACACTGGGGCTTTGCGCTTCTCTAGCCACCAAACGTCACGGTCATTCTCTTTCCGCCTCGTAGATACGAGCTGAGAAATTGCAAACGTCGAGCAATTGCTCCGAGATGAAAAGTGCCAGCACTGAAAGCTGTTGCTAGCCAGCACCCTTCCTTGGAAGCGCTTTTGTAGGCCTAAGAACACTGGGGCTCTGGGCTTCTCTAGCCACCTCATCTTCTGCTCATCCTCTCGTGCACTCTAAAGAGAGCTCAGGTGAGAAATTGCAAACGTCCAGCAATTGCTCAGAGATGAAAAGTGCCAGCACTGAAAGCTGTTGCTAGCCAGCACCCTTCCTTGGAAGCGCTTTTGTAGGCCTAAGAAGACTGGGGCTTTGCACTTCTCTACGCACCAAACGTCACGGTCCTTCTCTTTCCGTCTCGTAGACACGAGCTGAGAAATTGCAAACGTCGAGCAATTGCTCAGAGATGAAAAGTGCCAGCACTGAAAGCTCTTGCTAGCCAGCACCCTTCCTTGGAAGCGCTTTCACAGGCGCAGCAACACTGGGGCTTTGCGCTTCTATACGCACTAAACGTCACAGTCATTCTCTTTCCGTCTCGTAGACACGAGCTGAGAAATTGCAAACGTCCAGCAATTGCTCCGAGATGAAAAGTGCCAGCACTGAAAGCTCTTGCTAGCCAGCACCCTTCCTTGGAAGCGCTTTTGTAGGCCTAAGAACACTGGGGCTCTGGGCTTCTCTAGCCACCTCATCTTCTGCTCATCCTCTCGCGCACTCTAAAGAGAGCTGAGGTGAGAAATTGCAAACGTCGAGCAATTGCTCAGAGATGAAAAGTGCCAGCACTGAAAGCTCTTGCTAGCCAGCACCCTTCCTTGGAAGCGCTTTCACAGGCGCAGCAACACTGGGGCTTTGCGCTTCTCTAGCCACCAAACGTCACGGTCCTTCTCTTTCCATCTCCTAGACACGAGCTGAGAAATTGCAAACGTCGAGCAATTGCTCAGAGATGAAAAGTGCCAGCACTGAAAGCTGTTGCTAGCCAGCACCCTTCCTTGGAAGTGCTTTCACAGGCGCAGCAACACTGGGGCTTTGCGCTTCTATACGCACCAAATGTCACGGTCCTTCTCTTTCCGTCTTGTAGACACGAGCTGAGAAATTGCAAACGTCGAGCAATTGCTCCGAGATGAAAAGTGCCAGCACTGAAAGCTCTTGCTAGCCAGCACCCTTCCTTGGAAGCGCTTTTGTAGCCCTTAGAACACTGGGGCTCTGGGCTTCTCTAGCCACCTCATCTTCTGCTCATCCTCTCGCGCACTCTAAACAGAGCTCAGGTGAGAAATTGCAAACGTCGAGCAATTGCTCAGAGATGAAAAGTGCCAGCACTGAAAGCTGTTGCTAGCCAGCACCCTTCCTTGGAAGCGCTTTTGTAGCCCTTAAAACACTGGGGCTCTGGGCTTCTCTAGCCACCTCATCTTCTGCTCATCCTCTCGCGCACTCTAAAGAGAGCTCAGGTGAGAAATTGCAAACGTCGAGCAATTGCTCAGAGATGAAAAGTGCCAGCACTGAAAGCTGTTGCTAGCCAGCACCCTTCCTTGGAAGCGCTTTCACAGGCGCAGCAACACTGGGGCTTTGCGCTTCTCTAGCCACCAAACGTCACGGTCATTCTCTTTCCGTCTCGTAGACACGAGCTGAGAAATTGCAAACGTCGAGCAATTGCTCCGAGATGAAAAGTGCCAGCACTGAAAGCTGTTGCTAGCCAGCACCCTTCCTTGGAAGCGCTTTTGTAGGCCTAAGAACACTGGGGCTCTGGGCTTCTCTAGCCACCTCATCTTCTGCTCATCCTCTCGCGCACTCTAAAGAGAGCTCAGGTGAGAAACTGCAAACGTCGAGCAATTGCTCAGAGATGAAAAGTGCCAGCACTGAAAGCTGTTGCTAGCCAGCACCCTTCCTTGGAAGCGCTTTCACAGGCGCAGTAACACTGGGGCTTTGCACTTCTCTACGCACCAAACGTCACGGTCATTCTCTTTCCGCCTCGTAGACACGAGCTGAGAAATTGCAAACGTCGAGCAATTGCTCCGAGATGAAAAGTGCCAGCACTGAAAGCTCTTGCTAGCCAGCACCCTTCCTTGGAAGCGCTTTTGTAGCCCTTAGAACACTGGGCTCTGGGCTTCTCTAGCCACCTCATCTTCTGCTCATCCTCTCGTGCACTCTAAAGAGAGCTCAGGTGAGAAATTGCAAACGTCGAGCAATTGCTCAGAGATGAAAAGTGCCAGCACTGAAAGCTGTTGCTAGCCAGCACCCTTCCTTGGAAGCGCTTTCACAGGCGCAGCAACACTGGGGCTTTGCGCTTCTCTACGCACCAAACGTCACGGTCCTTCTCTTTCCATCTCCTAGACACGAGCTGAGAAATTGCAAACGTCCAGCAATTGCTCAGAGATGAAAAGTGCCAGCACTGAAAGCTGTTGCTAGCCAGCACCCTTCCTTGGAAGCGCTTTCACAGGCGCAGCAACACTGGGGCTTTGCGCTTCTCTAGCCACCAAACGTCACGGTCATTCTCTTTCCGTCGGTAGACACGAGCTGAGAAATTGCAAACGTCGAGCAATTGCTCAGAGATGAAAAGTGCCAGCACTGAAAGCTCTTGCTAGCCAGCACCCTTCCTTGGAAGCGCTTTAGTAGGCCTAAGAACACTGCGGCTCTGGGCTTCTCTAGCCACCTCATCTTCTGCTCATCCTCTCGCGCACTCTAAAGAGAGCTCAGGTGAGAAATTACAAACGTCGAGCAATTGCTCAGAGATGAAAAGTGCCAGCACTGAAAGCTGTTGCTAGCCAGCACCCTTCCTTGGAAGCGCTTTTGTAGGCCTAAGAACACTGGGGCTTTGCACTTCTCTACGCACCAAACGTCACGGTCCTTCTCTTTCCGTCTCGTAGACACGAGCTGAGAAATTGCAAACGTCGAGCAATTGCTCAGAGATGAAAAGTGCCAGCACTGAAAGCTCTTGCTAGCCAGCACCCTTCCTTGGAAGCGCTTTCACAGGCGCAGCAACACTGGGGCTTTGCGCTTCTCTAGCCACCAAACGTCACGGTCCTTCTCTTTCCGTCTCGTAGACACGAGCTGAGAAATTGCAAACGTCCAGCAATTGCTCCGAGATGAAAAGTGCCAGCACTGAAAGCTCTTGCTAGCCAGCACCCTTCCTTGGAAGCGCTTTTGTAGGCCTAAGAACACTGGGGCTCTGGGCTTCTCTAGCCACCTCATCTTCTGCTCATCCTCTCGCGCACTCTAAAGAGAGCTCAGGTGAGAAATTGCAAACGTCGAGCAATTGCTCAGAGATGAAAAGTGCCAGCACTGAAAGCTGTTGCTAGCCAGCACCCTTCCTTGGAAGCGCTTTCACAGGCGCAGTAACACTGGGGCTCTGGGCTTCTCTACCCACCAAACGTCACGGTCCTTCTCTTTCCATCTCCTAGACACGAGCTGAGAAATTGCAAACGTCGAGCAATTGCTCAGAGATGAAAAGTGCCAGCACTGAAAGCTGTTGCTAGCCAGCACCCTTCCTTGGAAGCGCTTTTGTAGGCCTAAGAACACTGGGGCTCTGGGCTTCTCTAGCCACCTCATCTTCTGCTCATCCTCTCGCGCACTCTAAAGAGAGCTCAGGTGAGAAATTGCAAACGTCGAGCAATTGCTCAGAGATGAAAAGTGCCAGCACTGAAAGCTGTTGCTAGCCAGCACCCTTCCTTGGAAGCGCTTTCACAGGCGCAGCAACACTGGGGCTTTGCGCTTCTCTAGCCACCAAACGTCACGGTCCTTCTCTTTCCGTCTCGTAGACATGAGCTGAGAAATTGCAAACGTCCAGCAATTGCTCAGAGATGAAAAGTGCCAGCACTGAAAGCTCTTGCTAGCCAGCACCCTTCCTTGGAAGCGCTTTTGTAGGCCTAAGAACAGTGGGGCTCTGGGCTTCTCTAGCCACCTCATCTTCTGCTCATCCTCTCGCGCACTCTAAAGAGAGCTCAGGTGAGAAATTGCAAACGTCCAGCAATTGCTCAGAGATGAAAAGTGCCAGCACTGAAAGCTGTTGCTAGCCAGCACCCTTCCTTGGAAGCGCTTTCACAGGCGCAGCAACACTGGGGCTTTGCGCTTCTCTAGCCACCAAATGTCACGGTCCTTCTCTTTCCATCTCCTAGACACGAGCTGAGAAATTGCAAACGTCGAGCAATTACTCAGAGATGAAAAGTGCCAGCACTGAAAGCTGTTGCTAGCCAGCACCCTTCCTTGGAAGCGCTTTCACAGGCGCAGCAACACTGGGGCTTTGCGCTTCTCTACCCACCAAAAGTCACGGTCCTTCTCTTTCCGTCTCGTAGACACGAGCTGAGAAATTGCAAACGTCGAGCAATTGCTCAGAGATGAAAAGTGCCAGCACTGAAAGCTCTTGCTAGCCAGCACCCTTCCTTGGAAGCGCTTTTGTAGCCCTTAAAACACTGGGGCTCTGGGCTTCTCTAGCCACCTCATCTTCTGCTCATCCTCTCGCGCACGCTAAAGAGAGCTCAGGTGAGAAATTGCAAACGTCGAGCAATTGCTCAGAGATGAAAAGTGCCAGCACTGAAAGCTCTTGCTAGCCAGCACCCTTCCTTGGAAGCGCTTTCACAGGCACAGCAACACTGGGGCTTTGCGCTTCTCTACCCACCAAAAGTCACAGTCATTCTCTTTCCGTCTTGTAGACACGAGCTGAGAAATTGCAAACGTCCAGCAATTGCTCCGAGATGAAAAGTGCCAGCACTGAAAGCTCTTGCTAGCCAGCACCCTTCCTTGGAAGCGCTTTTGTAGCCCTTAAAACACTGGGGCTCTGGGCTTCTCTAGCCACCTCATCTTCTGCTCATCCTCTCGCGCACTCTAAAGAGAGCTCAGGTGAGAAATTGCAAACGTCGAGCAATTGCTCAGAGATGAAAAGTGCCAGCACTGAAAGCTGTTGCTAGCCAGCCCCCTTCCTTGGAAGCGCTTTTGTAGCCCTTAAAACACTGGGGCTCTGGGCTTCTCTAGCCACCTCACCTTCTGCTCATCCTCTCGCGCACTCTAAAGAGAGCTCAGGTGAGAAATTGCAAACGTCGAGCAATTGCTCAGAGATGAAAAGTGCCAGCACTGAAAGCTCTTGCTAGCCAGCACCCTTCCTTGGAAGCGCTTTCACAGGCGCAGCAACACTGGGGCTTTGCGCTTCTCTACCCACCAAACATCACGGTCCTTCTCTTTCCATCTCCTAGACACGAGCTGAGAAATTGCAAACGTCCAGCAATTGCTCAGAGATGAAAAGTGCCAGCACTGAAAGCTGTTGCTAGCCAGCACCCTTCCTTGGAAGCGCTTTCACAGGCGCAGCAACACTGGGGCTTTGCGCTTCTCTAGCCACCAAACGTCACGGTCATTCTCTTTCCGCCTCGTAGACACGAGCTGAGAAATTGCAAACGTCGAGCAATTGCTCCGAGATGAAAAGTGCCAGCACTGAAAACTGTTGCTAGCCAGCACCCTTCCTTGGAAGCGCTTTTGTAGCCCTTACAACACTGGGGCTCTGGGCTTCTCTAGCCACCTCATCTTCTGCTCATCCTCTCGTGCACTCTAAAGAGAGCTCAGGTGAGAAATTGCAAACGTCCAGCAATTGCTCAGAGATGAAAAGTGCCAGCACTTAAAGCTCTTGCTAGCCAGCACCCTTCCTTGGAAGCGCTTTCACAGGCGCAGCAACACTGGGGCTTTGCGCTTCTATACGCACCAAACGTCACGGTCCTTCTCTTTCCATCTCCTAGACACGAGCTGAGAAATTGCAAACGTCGAGCAATTGCTCCGAGATGAAAAGTGCCAGCACTGAAAGCTCTTGCTAGCCAGCACCCTTCCTTGGAAGCGCTTTTGTAGGTCTAAGAACACTGGGGCTCTGGGCTTCTCTAGCCACCTCATCTTCTGCTCATCCTCTCGCGCACTCTAAAGAGAGCTCAGGTGAGAAATTGCAAACGTTGAGCAATTGCTCAGAGATGAAAAGTGCCAGCACTGAAAGCTGTTGCTAGCCAGCACCCTTCCTTGGAAGCGCTTTCACAGGCGCAGTAACACTGGGGCTTTGCGCTTCTCTAGCCACCAAACGTCACGGTCCTTCTCTTTCCATCTCCTAGACACGAGCTGAGAAATTGCAAACGTCCAGCAATTGCTCAGAGATGAAAAGTGCCAGCACTGAAAGCTCTTGCTAGCCAGCACCCTTCCTTGGAAGCGCTTTTGTAGGCCTAAGAACACTGGGGCTCTGGGCTTCTCTAGCCACCTCATCTTCTGCTCATCCTCTCGCGCACTCTAAAGAGAGCTCAGGTGAGAAATTGCAAACGTGGAGCAATTGCTCAGAGATGAAAAGTGCCAGCACTGAAAGCTGTTGCTAGCCAGCACCCTTCCTTGGAAGCGCTTTCACAGGCGCAGCAACACTGGGGCTTTGCGCTTCTCTACCCACCAAACGTCACGGTCCTTCTCTTTCCGTCGGTAGACACGAGCTGAGAAATTGCAAACGTCGAGCAATTGCTCAGAGATGAAAAGTGCCAGCACTGAAAGCTCTTGCTAGCCAGCACCCTTCCTTGGAAGCGCTTTCACAGGCGCAGCAACACTGGGGCTCTGCGCTTCTCTAGCCACCAAACGTCACGGTCATTCTCTTTCCGTCGGTAGACACGAGCTGAGAAATTGCAAACGTCGAGCAATTGCTCCGAGATGAAAAGTGCCAGCACTGAAAACTGTTGCTGTAGCCAGCACCCTTCCTTGGAAGCGCTTTTGTAGGCCTAAGAACACTGGGGCTCTGGGCTTCTCTAGCCACCTCATCTTCTGCTCATCCTCTCGCGCACTCTAAAGAGAGCTCAGGTGAGAAATTGCAAACGTCGAGCAATTGCTCAGAGATGAAAAGTGCCAGCACTGAAAGCTGTTGCTAGCCAGCACCCTTCCTTGGAAGCGCTTTCACAGGCGCAGTAACACTGGGGCTTTGCACTTCTCTACCCACCAAACGTCACGGTCCTTCTCTTTCCATCTCCTAGACACGAGCTGAGAAATTGCAAACGTCGAGCAATTGCTCAGAGATGAAAAGTGCCAGCACTGAAAGCTGTTGCTAGCCAGCACCCTTCCTTGGAAGCGCTTTCACAGGCGCAGCAACACTGGGGCTTTGTGCTTCTCTAGCCACCAAACGTCACGGTCATTCTCTTTCCGTCTCGTAGACAGGAGCTGAGAAATTGCAAACGTCGAGCAATTGCTCCGAGATGAAAAGTGCCAGCACTGAAAGCTGTTGCTAGCCAGCACCCTTCCTTGGAAGCGCTTTTGTAGGCCTAAGAACACTGGGGCTCTGGGCTTCTCTAGCCACCTCATCTTCTGCTCATCCTCTCGCGCACTCTAAAGAGAGCTCAGGTGAGAAATTGCAAACGTCGAGCAATTGCTCAGAGATGAAAAGTGCCAGCACTGAAAGCTGTTGCTAGCCAGCACCCTTCCTTGGAAGCGCTTTCACAGGCGCAGCAACACTGGGGCTTTGCGCTTCTCTACGCACCAAATGTCACAGTCATTCTCTTTCCGTCTCGTAGACACGAGCTGAGAAATTGCAAACGTCGAGCAATTGCTCAGAGATGAAAAGTGCCAGCACTGAAAGCTCTTGCTAGCCAGCACCCTTCCTTGGAAGCGCTTTTGTAGGCCTAAGAACACTGGGGCTCTGGGCTTCTCTAGCCACCTCATCTTCTGCTCATCCTCTCGCGCACTCTAAAGAGAGCTCAGGTGAGAAATTGCAAACGTCGAGCAATTGCTCAGAGATGAAAAGTGCCAGCACTGAAAGCTGTTGCTAGCCAGCACCCTTCCTTGGAAGCGCTTTCACAGGCGCAGCAACACTGGGGCTTTGCGCTTCTCTAGCCACCAAACGTCACGGTCCTTCTCTTGCCGTCTCGTGGACACGAGCTGAGAAATTGCAAACGTCGAGCAATTGCTCAGAGATGAAAAGTGCCAGCACTGAAAGCTGTTGCTAGCCAGCACCCTTCCTTGGAAGCGCTTTTGTAGGCCTAAGAACACTGGGGCTCTGGGCTTCTCTAGCCACCTCATCTTCTGCTCATCCTCTCGCGCACTCTAAAGAGAGCTCAGGTGAGAAATTGCAAACGTCGAGCAATTGCTCAGAGATGAAAAGTGCCAGCACTGAAAGCTGTTGCTAGCCAGCACCCTTCCTTGGAAGCGCTTTCACAGGCGCAGTAACACTGGGGCTCTGGGCTTCTCTACCCACCAAACGTCACGGTCCTTCTCTTTCCATCTCCTAGACACGAGCTGAGAAATTGCAAACGTCGAGCAATTGCTCAGAGATGAAAAGTGCCAGCACTGAAAGCTGTTGCTAGCCAGCACCCTTCCTTGGAAGCGCTTTTGTAGGCCTAAGAACACTGGGGCTCTGGGCTTCTCTAGCCACCTCATCTTCTGCTCATCCTCTCGCGCACTCTAAAGAGAGCTCAGGTGAGAAATTGCAAACGTCGAGCAATTGCTCAGAGATGAAAAGTGCCAGCACTGAAAGCTGTTGCTAGCCAGCACCCTTCCTTGGAAGCGCTTTCACAGGCGCAGCAACACTGGGGCTTTGCGCTTCTCTAGCCACCAAACGTCACGGTCCTTCTCTTTCCGTCTCGTAGACATGAGCTGAGAAATTGCAAACGTCCAGCAATTGCTCAGAGATGAAAAGTGCCAGCACTGAAAGCTCTTGCTAGCCAGCACCCTTCCTTGGAAGCGCTTTTGTAGGCCTAAGAACAGTGGGGCTCTGGGCTTCTCTAGCCACCTCATCTTCTGCTCATCCTCTCGCGCACTCTAAAGAGAGCTCAGGTGAGAAATTGCAAACGTCCAGCAATTGCTCAGAGATGAAAAGTGCCAGCACTGAAAGCTGTTGCTAGCCAGCACCCTTCCTTGGAAGCGCTTTCACAGGCGCAGCAACACTGGGGCTTTGCGCTTCTCTAGCCACCAAATGTCACGGTCCTTCTCTTTCCATCTCCTAGACACGAGCTGAGAAATTGCAAACGTCGAGCAATTACTCAGAGATGAAAAGTGCCAGCACTGAAAGCTGTTGCTAGCCAGCACCCTTCCTTGGAAGCGCTTTCACAGGCGCAGCAACACTGGGGCTTTGCGCTTCTCTACCCACCAAAAGTCACGGTCCTTCTCTTTCCGTCTCGTAGACACGAGCTGAGAAATTGCAAACGTCGAGCAATTGCTCAGAGATGAAAAGTGCCAGCACTGAAAGCTCTTGCTAGCCAGCACCCTTCCTTGGAAGCGCTTTTGTAGCCCTTAAAACACTGGGGCTCTGGGCTTCTCTAGCCACCTCATCTTCTGCTCATCCTCTCGCGCACGCTAAAGAGAGCTCAGGTGAGAAATTGCAAACGTCGAGCAATTGCTCAGAGATGAAAAGTGCCAGCACTGAAAGCTCTTGCTAGCCAGCACCCTTCCTTGGAAGCGCTTTCACAGGCACAGCAACACTGGGGCTTTGCGCTTCTCTACCCACCAAAAGTCACAGTCATTCTCTTTCCGTCTTGTAGACACGAGCTGAGAAATTGCAAACGTCCAGCAATTGCTCCGAGATGAAAAGTGCCAGCACTGAAAGCTCTTGCTAGCCAGCACCCTTCCTTGGAAGCGCTTTTGTAGCCCTTAAAACACTGGGGCTCTGGGCTTCTCTAGCCACCTCATCTTCTGCTCATCCTCTCGCGCACTCTAAAGAGAGCTCAGGTGAGAAATTGCAAACGTCGAGCAATTGCTCAGAGATGAAAAGTGCCAGCACTGAAAGCTGTTGCTAGCCAGCACCCTTCCTTGGAAGCGCTTTTGTAGCCCTTAAAACACTGGGGCTCTGGGCTTCTCTAGCCACCTCACCTTCTGCTCATCCTCTCGCGCACTCTAAAGAGAGCTCAGGTGAGAAATTGCAAACGTCGAGCAATTGCTCAGAGATGAAAAGTGCCAGCACTGAAAGCTCTTGCTAGCCAGCACCCTTCCTTGGAAGCGCTTTCACAGGCGCAGCAACACTGGGGCTTTGCGCTTCTCTACCCACCAAACATCACGGTCCTTCTCTTTCCATCTCCTAGACACGAGCTGAGAAATTGCAAACGTCCAGCAATTGCTCAGAGATGAAAAGTGCCAGCACTGAAAGCTGTTGCTAGCCAGCACCCTTCCTTGGAAGCGCTTTCACAGGCGCAGCAACACTGGGGCTTTGCGCTTCTCTAGCCACCAAACGTCACGGTCATTCTCTTTCCGCCTCGTAGACACGAGCTGAGAAATTGCAAACGTCGAGCAATTGCTCCGAGATGAAAAGTGCCAGCACTGAAAACTGTTGCTAGCCAGCACCCTTCCTTGGAAGCGCTTTTGTAGCCCTTACAACACTGGGGCTCTGGGCTTCTCTAGCCACCTCATCTTCTGCTCATCCTCTCGTGCACTCTAAAGAGAGCTCAGGTGAGAAATTGCAAACGTCCAGCAATTGCTCAGAGATGAAAAGTGCCAGCACTTAAAGCTCTTGCTAGCCAGCACCCTTCCTTGGAAGCGCTTTCACAGGCGCAGCAACACTGGGGCTTTGCGCTTCTATACGCACCAAACGTCACGGTCCTTCTCTTTCCATCTCCTAGACACGAGCTGAGAAATTGCAAACGTCGAGCAATTGCTCCGAGATGAAAAGTGCCAGCACTGAAAGCTCTTGCTAGCCAGCACCCTTCCTTGGAAGCGCTTTTGTAGGTCTAAGAACACTGGGGCTCTGGGCTTCTCTAGCCACCTCATCTTCTGCTCATCCTCTCGCGCACTCTAAAGAGAGCTCAGGTGAGAAATTGCAAACGTTGAGCAATTGCTCAGAGATGAAAAGTGCCAGCACTGAAAGCTGTTGCTAGCCAGCACCCTTCCTTGGAAGCGCTTTCACAGGCGCAGTAACACTGGGGCTTTGCGCTTCTCTAGCCACCAAACGTCACGGTCCTTCTCTTTCCATCTCCTAGACACGAGCTGAGAAATTGCAAACGTCCAGCAATTGCTCAGAGATGAAAAGTGCCAGCACTGAAAGCTCTTGCTAGCCAGCACCCTTCCTTGGAAGCGCTTTCACAGGCGCAGCAACACTGGGGCTTTGCGCTTCTCTAGCCACCAAAAGTCACGGTCATTCTCTTTCCGTCTCGTAGACACGAGCTGAGAAAGTGCAAACGTTGAGCAATTGCTCCGAGATGAAAAGTGCCAGCACTGAAAGCTCTTGCTAGCCAGCACCCTTCCTTGGAAGCGCTTTTGTAGCCCTTAAAACACTGGGGCTCTGGGCTTCTCTAGCCACCTCATCTTCTGCTCATCCTCTCGCGCACGCTAAAGAGAGCTCAGGTGAGAAATTGCAAACGTCCAGCAATTGCTCAGAGATGAAAAGTGCCAGCACTGAAAGCTGTTGCTAGCCAGCACCCTTCCTTGGAAGCGCTTTCACAGGCGCAGCAACCCTGGGGCTTTGCGCTTCTATACGCACCAAACGTCACAGTCATTCTCTTTCCGTCTCGTAGACACGAGCTGAGAAATTGCAAACGTCCAGCAATTGCTCAGAGATGAAAAGTGCCAGCACTGAAAGCTGTTGCTAGCCAGCACCCTTCCTTGGAAGCGCTTTTGTAGGCCTAAGAACACTGGGGCTCTGGGCTTCTCTAGCCACCTCATCTTCTGCTCATCCTCTCGCGCACTCTAAAGAGAGCTCAGGTGAGAAATTGCAAACGTGGAGCAATTGCTCAGAGATGAAAAGTGCCAGCACTGAAAGCTGTTGCTAGCCAGCACCCTTCCTTGGAAGCGCTTTCACAGGCGCAGCAACACTGGGGCTTTGCGCTTCTCTACCCACCAAACGTCACGGTCCTTCTCTTTCCGTCGGTAGACACGAGCTGAGAAATTGCAAACGTCGAGCAATTGCTCAGAGATGAAAAGTGCCAGCACTGAAAGCTCTTGCTAGCCAGCACCCTTCCTTGGAAGCGCTTTCACAGGCGCAGCAACACTGGGGCTCTGCGCTTCTCTAGCCACCAAACGTCACAGTCATTCTCTTTCCGTCGGTAGACACGAGCTGAGAAATTGCAAACGTCGAGCAATTGCTCCGAGATGAAAAGTGCCAGCACTGAAAACTGTTGCTGTAGCCAGCACCCTTCCTTGGAAGCGCTTTTGTAGGCCTAAGAACACTGGGGCTCTGGGCTTCTCTAGCCACCTCATCTTCTGCTCATCCTCTCGCGCACTCTAAAGAGAGCTCAGGTGAGAAATTGCAAACGTCGAGCAATTGCTCAGAGATGAAAAGTGCCAGCACTGAAAGCTGTTGCTAGCCAGCACCCTTCCTTGGAAGCGCTTTCACAGGCGCAGTAACACTGGGGCTTTGCACTTCTCTACCCACCAAACGTCACGGTCCTTCTCTTTCCATCTCCTAGACACGAGCTGAGAAATTGCAAACGTCGAGCAATTGCTCAGAGATGAAAAGTGCCAGCACTGAAAGCTGTTGCTAGCCAGCACCCTTCCTTGGAAGCGCTTTCACAGGCGCAGCAACACTGGGGCTTTGTGCTTCTCTAGCCACCAAACGTCACGGTCATTCTCTTTCCGTCTCGTAGACAGGAGCTGAGAAATTGCAAACGTCGAGCAATTGCTCCGAGATGAAAAGTGCCAGCACTGAAAGCTGTTGCTAGCCAGCACCCTTCCTTGGAAGCGCTTTTGTAGGCCTAAGAACACTGGGGCTCTGGGCTTCTCTAGCCACCTCATCTTCTGCTCATCCTCTCGCGCACTCTAAAGAGAGCTCAGGTGAGAAATTGCAAACGTCGAGCAATTGCTCAGAGATGAAAAGTGCCAGCACTGAAAGCTGTTGCTAGCCAGCACCCTTCCTTGGAAGCGCTTTCACAGGCGCAGCAACACTGGGGCTTTGCGCTTCTCTACGCACCAAATGTCACAGTCATTCTCTTTCCGTCTCGTAGACACGAGCTGAGAAATTGCAAACGTCGAGCAATTGCTCAGAGATGAAAAGTGCCAGCACTGAAAGCTCTTGCTAGCCAGCACCCTTCCTTGGAAGCGCTTTTGTAGGCCTAAGAACACTGGGGCTCTGGGCTTCTCTAGCCACCTCATCTTCTGCTCATCCTCTCGCGCACTCTAAAGAGAGCTCAGGTGAGAAATTGCAAACGTCGAGCAATTGCTCAGAGATGAAAAGTGCCAGCACTGAAAGCTGTTGCTAGCCAGCACCCTTCCTTGGAAGCGCTTTCACAGGCGCAGCAACACTGGGGCTTTGCGCTTCTCTAGCCACCAAACGTCACGGTCCTTCTCTTGCCGTCTCGTGGACACGAGCTGAGAAATTGCAAACGTCGAGCAATTGCTCAGAGATGAAAAGTGCCAGCACTGAAAGCTGTTGCTAGCCAGCACCCTTCCTTGGAAGCGCTTTCACAGGCGCAGCAACACTGGGGCTTTGCGCTTCTCTACCCACCAAATGTCACGGTCCTTCTCTTTCCGTCTCGTAGACACGAGCTGAGAAATTGCAAACGTCGAGCAATTGCTCAGAGATGAAAAGTGCCAGCACTGAAAGCTCTTGCTAGCCAGCACCCTTCCTTGGAAGCGCTTTCACAGGCGCAGCAACACTGGGGCTTTGCGCTTCTCTAGCCACCAAACGTCACGGTCCTTCTCTTTCCATCGGTAGACACGAGCTGAGAAATTGCAAACGTCGAGCAATTGCTCAGAGATGAAAAGTGCCAGCACTGAAAGCTGTTGCTAGCCAGCACCCTTCCTTGGAAGCGCTTTCACAGGCGCAGCAACACTGGGGCTTTGCGCTTCTCTAGCCACCAAACGTCACGGTCCTTCTCTTTCCATCTCGTAGACACGAGCTGAGAAATTGCAAACGTCGAGCAATTGCTCAGAGATGAAAAGTGCCAGCACTGAAAGCTCTTGCTAGCCAGCACCCTTCCTTGGAAGCGCTTTCACAGGCGCAGCAACACTGGGGCTTTGCGCTTCTCTAGCCACCAAACGTCACGGTCATTCTCTTTCCGCCTCGTAGACACGAGCTGAGAAATTGCAAACGTCGAGCAATTGCTCCGAGTTGAAAAGTGCCAGCACTGAAAGCTGTTGCTAGCCAGCACCCTTCCTTGGAAGCGCTTTTGTAGCCCTTACAACACTGGGGCTCTGGGCTTCTCTAGCCACCTCATCTTCTGCTCATCCTCTCGTGCACTCTAAAGAGAGCTCAGGTGAGAAACTGCAAACGTCAAGCAATTGCTCCGAGATGAAAAGTGCCAGCACTGAAAGCTGTTGCTAGCCAGCACCCTTCCTTGGAAGCGCTTTCACAGGCGCAGCAACACTGGGGCTTTGCGCTTCTCTACGCACCAAACGTCACGGTCCTTCTCTTTCCATCTCCTAGACACGAGCTGAGAAATTGCAAACGTCGAGCAATTGCTCAGAGATGAAAAGTGCCAGCACTGAAAGCTGTTGCTAGCCAGCACCCTTCCTTGGAAGCACTTTCACAGGCGCAGCAACACTGGGGCTTTGCGCTTCTCTAGCCACCAAACGTCACGGTCCTTCTTTTTCCGTCGGTAGACACGAGCTGAGAAATTGCAAACGTCGAGCAATTGCTCAGAGATGAAAAGTGCCAGCACTGAAAGCTGTTGCTAGCCAGCACCCTTCCTTGGAAGCGCTTTCACAGGCGCAGCAACACTGGGGCTCTGCGCTTCTCTAGCCACCAAACGTCACGGTCATTCTCTTTCCGTCGGTAGACACGAGCTGAGAAATTGCAAACGTCGAGCAATTGCTCCGAGATGAAAAGTGCCAGCACTGAAAACTGTTGCTGTAGCCAGCACCCTTCCTTGGAAGCGCTTTTGTAGGCCTAAGAACACTGGGGCTCTGGGCTTCTCTAGCCACCTCATCTTCTGCTCATCCTCTCGCGCACTCTAAAGAGAGCTCAGGTGAGAAATTGCAAACGTCGAGCAATTGCTCCGAGATGAAAAGTGCCAGCACTGAAAGCTGTTGCTAGCCAGCACCCTTCCTTGGAAGCGCTTTCACAGGCGCAGTAACACTGGGGCTTTGCACTTCTCTACCCACCAAACGTCACGGTCCATCTCTTTCCATCTCCTAGACACGAGCTGAGAAATTGCAAACATCGAGCAATTGCTCAGAGATGAAAAGTGCCAGCACTGAAAGCTGTTGCTAGCCAGCACCCTTCCTTGGAAGCGCTTTCACAGGCGCAGCAACACTGGGGCTTTGCGCTTCTCTAGCCACCAAACGTCACGGTCATTCTCTTTCCGTCTCGTAGACAGGAGCTGAGAAATTGCAAACGTCGAGCAATTGCTCCGAGATGAAAAGTGCCAGCACTGAAAGCTGTTGCTAGCCAGCACCCTTCCTTGGAAGCGCTTTTGTAGGCCTAAGAACACTGGGGCTCTGGGCTTCTCTAGCCACCTCATCTTCTGCTCATCCTCTCGCGCACTCTAAAGAGAGCTCAGGTGAGAAATTGCAAACGTCGAGCAATTGCTCCGAGATGAAAAGTGCCAGCACTGAAAGCTCTTGCTAGCCAGCACCCTTCCTTGGAAGCGCTTTCACAGGCGCAGCAACACTGGGGCTTTGCGCTTCTCTACCCACCAAACGTCACGGTCCTTCTCTTTCCGTCTCGTAGACACGAGCTGAGAAATTGCAAACGTCGAGCAATTGCTCAGAGATGAAAAGTGCCAGCACTGAAAGCTCTTGCTAGCCAGCACCCTTCCTTGGAAGCGCTTTTGTAGACCTAAGAACACTGGGGCTCTGGGCTTCTCTAGCCACCTCATCTTCTGCTCATCCTCTCGCGCACTCTAAAGAGAGCTCAGGTGAGAAATTGCAAACGTCGAGCAATTGCTCAGAGATGAAAAGTGCCAGCACTGAAAGCTGTTGCTAGCCAGCACCCTTCCTTGGAAGCGCTTTCACAGGCGCAGCAACACTGGGGCTTTGCGCTTCTCTAGCCACCAAACGTCACGGTCCTTCTCTTTCCATCTCCTAGACACGAGCTGAGAAATTGCAAACGTCCAGCAATTGCTCCGAGATGAAAAGTGCCAGCACTGAAAGCTCTTGCTAGCCAGCACCCTTCCTTGGAAGCGCTTTCACAGGCGCAGCAACACTGGGGCTTTGCGCTTCTCTATCCACCAAAAGTCACGGTCATTCTCTTTCCGTCTCGTAGACACGAGCTGAGAAATTGCAAACGTTGAGCAATTGCTCAGAGATGAAAAGTGCCAGCACTGAAAGCTCTTGCTAGCCAGCACCCTTCCTTGGAAGCGCTTTTGTAGCCCTTAAAACACTGGGGCTCTGGGCTTCTCTAGCCACCTCATCTTCTGCTCATCCTCTCGCGCACGCTAAAGAGAGCTCAGGTGAGAAATTGCAAACGTCGAGCAATTGCTCAGAGATGAAAAGTGCCAGCACTGAAAGCTGTTGCTAGCCAGCACCCTTCCTTGGAAGCGCTTTCACAGGCGCAGCAACACTGGGGCTTTGCGCTTCTATACGCACCAAACGTCACAGTCATTCTCTTTCCGTCTCGTAGACACGAGCTGAGAAATTGCAAACGTCCAGCAATTGCTCAGAGATGAAAAGTGCCAGCACTGAAAGCTGTTGCTAGCCACCACCCTTCCTTGGAAGCGCTTTTGTAGGCCTAAGAACACTGGGGCTCTGGGCTTCTCTAGCCACCTCATCTTCTGCTCATCCTCTCGCGCACTCTAAAGAGAGCTCAGGTGAGAAATTGCAAACGTCGAGCAATTGCTCAGAGATGAAAAGTGCCAGCACTGAAAGCTGTTGCTAGCCAGCACCCTTCCTTGGAAGCTCTTTCACAGGCGCAGCAACACTGGGGCTTTGCGCTTCTCTACCCACCAAACGTCACGGTCCTTCTCTTTCCGTCTCGTGGACACGAGCTGAGAAATTGCAAACGTCGAGCAATTGCTCAGAGATGAAAAGTGCCAGCACTGAAAGCTGTTGCTAGCCAGCACCCTTCCTTGGAAGCGCTTTCACAGGCACAGCAACACTGGGGCTTTGCGCTTCTATACGCACCAAATGTCACGGTCCTTCTCTTTCCGTCTCGTAGACACGAGCTGAGAAATTGCAAACGTCGAGCAATTGCTCAGAGATGAAAAGTGCCAGCACTGAAAGCTCTTGCTAGCCAGCACCCTTCCTTGGAAGCGCTTTCACAGGCGCAGCAACACTGGGGCTTTGCGCTTCTCTAGCCACCAAACGTCACGGTCCTTCTCTTTCCATCTCCTAGACACGAGCTGAGAAATTGCAAACGTCGAGCAATTGCTCAGAGATGAAAAGTGCCAGCACTGAAAGCTCTTGCTAGCCAGCACCCCTCCTTGGAAGCGCTTTCACAGGCGCAGCAACACTGGGGCTTTGCGCTTCTATATGCACCAAATGTCACGGTCCTTCTCTTTCTGTCTTGTAGACACGAGCTGAGAAATTGCAAACGTCGAGCAATTGCTCAGAGATGAAAAGTGCCAGCACTGAAAGCTGTTGCTAGCCAGCACCCTTCCTTGGAAGCGCTTTTGTAGCCCTTAAAACACTGGGGCTCTGGGCTTCTCTAGCCACCTCATCTTCTGCTCATCCTCTCGCGCACTCTAAAGAGATCTCAGGTGAGAAATTGCAAACGTCGAGCAATTGCTCAGAGATGAAAAGTGCCAGCACTGAAAGCTGTTGCTAGCCAGCACCCTTCCTTGGAAGCGCTTTCACAGGCGCAGTAACACTGGGGCTTTGCGCTTCTCTACCCACCAAACGTCACGGTCCTTCTCTTTCCATCTCCTAGACACGAGCTGAGAAATTGCAAACGTCCAGCAATTGCTCAGAGATGAAAAGTGCCAGCACTGAAAGCTCTTGCTAGCCAGCACCCTTCCTTGGAAGCGCTTCTGTAGGCCTAAGAACACTGGGGCTCTGGGCTTCTCTAGCCACCTCATCTTCTGCTCATCCTCTCGCGCACTCTAAAGAGAGCTCAGGTGAGAAATTGCAAACGTCGAGCAATTGCTCAGAGATGAAAAGTGCCAGCACTGAAAGCTGTTGCTAGCCAGCACCCTTCCTTGGAAGCGCTTTCACAGGCACAGCAACACTGGGGCTTTGCGCTTCTATACGCACCAAATGTCACGGTCCTTCTCTTTCCGTCTCGTAGACACGAGCTGAGAAATTGCAAACGTCGAGCAATTGCTCAGAGATGAAAAGTGCCAGCACTGAAAGCTCTTGCTAGCCAGCACCCTTCCTTGGAAGCGCTTTCACAGGCGCAGCAACACTGGGGCTTTGCGCTTCTCTAGCCACCAAACGTCACGGTCCTTCTCTTTCCATCTCCTAGACACGAGCTGAGAAATTGCAAACGTCGAGCAATTGCTCAGAGATGAAAAGTGCCAGCACTGAAAGCTGTTGCTAGCCAGCACCCTTCCTTGGAAGCGCTTTCACAGGCGCAGCAACACTGGGGCTTTGCGCTTCTCTAGCCACCAAACGTCACGGTCCTTCTCTTTCCATCTCCTAGACACGAGCTGAGAAATTGCAAACGTCGAGCAATTGCTCAGAGATGAAAAGTGCCAGCACTGAAAGCTCTTGCTAGCCAGCACCCCTCCTTGGAAGCGCTTTCACAGGCGCAGCAACACTGGGGCTTTGCGCTTCTATATGCACCAAATGTCACGGTCCTTCTCTTTCCGTCTTGTAGACACGAGCTGAGAAATTGCAAACGTCGAGCAATTGCTCAGAGATGAAAAGTGCCAGCACTGAAAGCTGTTGCTAGCCAGCACCCTTCCTTGGAAGCGCTTTTGTAGCCCTTAAAACACTGGGGCTCTGGGCTTCTCTAGCCACCTCATCTTCTGCTCATCCTCTCGCGCACTCTAAAGAGAGCTCAGGTGAGAAATTGCAAACGTCGAGCAATTGCTCCGAGATGAAAAGTGCCAGCACTGAAAGCTGTTGCTAGCCAGCACCCTTCCTTGGAAGCGCTTTCACAGGCGCAGTAACACTGGGGCTTTGCGCTTCTCTACCCACCAAACGTCACGGTCCTTCTCTTTCCATCTCCTAGACACGAGCTGAGAAATTGCAAACGTCGAGCAATTGCTCCGAGATGAAAAGTGCCAGCACTGAAAGCTGTTGCTAGCCAGCACCCTTCCTTGGAAGCGCTTCTGTAGGCCTAAGAACACTGGGGCTCTGGGCTTCTCTAGCCACCTCATCTTCTGCTCATCCTCTCGCGCACTCTAAAGAGAGCTCAGGTGAGAAATTGCAAACGTCGAGCAATTGCTCAGAGATGAAAAGTGCCAGCACTGAAAGCTGTTGCTAGCCAGCACCCTTCCTTGGAAGCGCTTTCACAGGCGCAGCAACACTGGGGCTTTGCGCTTCTCTAGCCACCAAACGTCACGGTCCTTCTCTTTCCATCTCCTAGACACGAGCTGAGAAATTGCAAACGTCGAGCAATTGCTCCGAGATGAAAAGTGCCAGCGCTGAAAGCTGTTGCTAGCCAGCACCCTTCCTTGGAAGCGCTTTAGTAGGCCTAAGAACACTGGGGCTCTGGGCTTCTCTAGCCACCTCATCTTCTGCTCATCCTCTCGCGCACTCTAAAGAGAGCTCAGGTGAGAAATTACAAACGTCGAGCAATTGCTCAGAGATGAAAAGTGCCAGCACTGAAAGCTCTTGCTAGCCAGCACCCTTCCTTGGAAGCGCTTTCACAGGCGCAGCAACACTGGGGCTTTGCGCTTCTCTATCCACCAAAAGTCACGGTCATTCTCTTTCCGTCTCGTAGACACGAGCTGAGAAATTGCAAACGTTGAGCAATTGCTCAGAGATGAAAAGTGCCAGCACTGAAAGCTCTTGCTAGCCAGCACCCTTCCTTGGAAGCGCTTTTGTAGCCCTTAAAACAGTGGGGCTCTGGGCTTCTCTAGCCACCTCATCTTCTGCTCATCCTCTCGCGCACGCTAAAGAGAGCTCAGGTGAGAAATTGCAAACGTCGAGCAATTGCTCAGAGATGAAAAGTGCCAGCACTGAAAGCTGTTGCTAGCCAGCACCCTTCCTTGGAAGCGCTTTCACAGGCGCAGCAACACTGGGGCTTTGCGCTTCTATACGCACCAAACGTCACAGTCATTCTCTTTCCGTCTCGTAGACACGAGCTGAGAAATTGCAAACGTCCAGCAATTGCTCAGAGATGAAAAGTGCCAGCACTGAAAGCTGTTGCTAGCCAGCACCCTTCCTTGGAAGCGCTTTTGTAGGCCTAAGAACACTGGGGCTCTGGGCTTCTCTAGCCACCTCATCTTCTGCTCATCCTCTCGCGCACTCTAAAGAGAGCTCAGGTGAGAAATTGCAAACGTCGAGCAATTGCTCAGAGATGAAAAGTGCCAGCACTGAAAGCTCTTGCTAGCCAGCACCCTTCCTTGGAAGCGCTTTCACAGGCGCAGCAACACTGGGGCTTTGCGCTTCTATACGCACCAAATGTCACGGTCCTTCTCTTTCCGTCTCGTAGACACGAGCTGAGAAATTGCAAACGTCGAGCAATTGCTCAGAGATGAAAAGTGCCAGCACTGAAAGCTGTTGCTAGCCAGCACCCTTCCTTGGAAGCGCTTTCACAGGCGCAGCAACACTGGCGCTTTGCGCTTCTCTAGCCACCAAACGTCACGGTCCTTCTCTTTCCATCTCGTAGACACGAGCTGAGAAATTGCAAACGTCGAGCAATTGCTCAGAGATGAAAAGTGCCAGCACTGAAAGCTGTTGCTAGCCAGCACCCTTCCTTGGAAGCGCTTTCACAGGCGCAGCAACACTGGGGCTTTGCGCTTCTCTAGCCACCAAACGTCACGGTCCTTCTCTTTCCATCTCCTACACACGAGCTGAGAAATTGCAAACGTCGAGCAATTGCTCAGAGATGAAAAGTGCCAGCCCTGAAAGCTCTTGCTAGCCAGCACCCCTCCTTGGAAGCGCTTTCACAGGCGCAGCAACACTGGGGCTTTGCGCTTCTATATGCACCAAATGTCACGGTCCTTCTCTTTCCGTCTTGTAGACACGAGCTGAGAAATTGCAAACGTCGAGCAATTGCTCAGAGATGAAAAGTGCCAGCACTGAAAGCTGTTGCTAGCCAGCACCCTTCCTTGGAAGCGCTTTTGTAGCCCTTAAAACACTGGGGCTCTGGGCTTCTCTAGCCACCTCATCTTCTGCTCATCCTCTCGCGCACTCTAAAGAGATCTCAGGTGAGAAATTGCAAACGTCGAGCAATTGCTCAGAGATGAAAAGTGCCAGCACTGAAAGCTGTTGCTAGCCAGCACCCTTCCTTGGAAGCGCTTTCACAGGCGCAGCAACACTGGGGCTTTGCGCTTCTCTAGCCACCAAACGTCACGGTCCTTCTCTTTCCATCTCGTAGACACGAGCTGAGAAATTGCAAACGTCGAGCAATTGCTCAGAGATGAAAAGTGCCAGCACTGAAAGCTGTTGCTAGCCAGCACCCTTCCTTGGAAGCGCTTTCACAGGCGCAGCAACACTGGGGCTTTGCGCTTCTCTAGCCACCAAACGTCACGGTCCTTCTCTTTCCATCTCCTAGACACGAGCTGAGAAATTGCAAACGTCGAGCAATTGCTCAGAGATGAAAAGTGCCAGCACTGAAAGCTGTTGCTAGCCAGCACCCCTCCTTGGAAGCGCTTTCACAGGCGCAGCAACACTGGGGCTTTGCGCTTCTATATGCACCAAATGTCACGGTCCTTCTCTTTCCGTCTTGTAGACACGAGCTGAGAAATTGCAAACGTCGAGCAATTGCTCAGAGATGAAAAGTGCCAGCACTGAAAGCTCTTGCTAGCCAGCACCCTTCCTTGGAAGCGCTTTTGTAGGCCTAAGAACACTGGGGCTCTGGGCTTCTCTAGCCACCTCATCTTCTGCTCATCCTCTCGCGCACTCTAAAGAGATCTCAGGTGAGAAATTGCAAACGTCGAGCAATTGCTCAGAGATGAAAAGTGCCAGCACTGAAAGCTGTTGCTAGCCAGCACCCTTCCTTGGAAGCGCTTTAGTAGGCCTAAGAACACTGGGGCTCTGGGCTTCTCTAGCCACCTAATCTTCTGCTCATCCTCTCGCGCACTCTAAAGAGAGCTCAGGTGAGAAATTACAAACGTCGAGCAATTGCTCAGAGATGAAAAGTGCCAGCACTGAAAGCTGTTGCTAGCCAGCACCCTTCCTTGGAAGCGCTTTTGTAGCCCTTAGAACACTGGGGCTCTGGGCTTCTATAGCCACCTCATCTTCTGCTCATCCTCTCGCGCACTCTAAAGAGAGCTCAGGTGAGAAATTGCAAACGTCGAGCAATTGCTCAGAGATGAAAAGTGCCAGCACTGAAAGCTCTTGCTAGCCAGCACCCTTCCTTGGAAGCGCTTTTGTAGGCCTAAGAACACTGGGGCTTTGCACTTCTCTACGCACCAAACGTCACGGTCCTTCTCTTTCCGTCTCGTAGACACGAGCTGAGAAATTGCAAACGTCGAGCAATTGCTCAGAGATGAAAAGTGCCAGCACTGAAAGCTGTTGCTAGCCAGCACCCTTCCTTGGAAGCGCTTTCACAGGCGCAGCAACACTGGGGCTTTGCGCTTCTCTAGCCACCAAACGTCACGGTCCTTGTCTTTCCGTCTGTATACACGAGCTGAGAAATTGCAAACGTCCAGCAATTGCTCAGAGATGAAAAGTGCCAGCACTGAAAGCTGTTGCTAGCCAGCCCCCTTCCTTGGAAGCGCTTTTGTAGGCCTAAGAACAGTGGGGCTCTGGGCTTCTCTAGCCACCTAATCTTCTGCTCATCCTCTCGCGCACTCTAAAGAGAGCTCAGGTGAGAAATTGCAAACGTCGAGCAATTGCTCAGAGATGAAAAGTGCCAGCACTGAAAGCTGTTGCTAGCCAGCACCCTTCCTTGGAAGCGCTTTTGTAGCCCTTAGAACACTGGGGCTCTGGGCTTCTATAGCCACCTCATCTTCTGCTCATCCTCTCGCGCACTCTAAAGAGAGCTCAGGTGAGAAATTGCAAACGTCGAGCAATTGCTCAGAGATGAAAAGTGCCAGCACTGAAAGCTCTTGCTAGCCAGCACCCTTCCTTGGAAGCGCTTTTGTAGGCCTAAGAACACTGGGGCTTTGCACTTCTCTACGCACCAAACGTCACGGTCCTTCTCTTTCCGTCTCGTAGACACGAGCTGAGAAATTGCAAACGTCGAGCAATTGCTCAGAGATGAAAAGTGCCAGCACTGAAAGCTGTTGCTAGCCAGCACCCTTCCTTGGAAGCGCTTTCACAGGCGCAGCAACACTGGGGCTTTGCGCTTCTATACGCACCAAACGTCACAGTCATTCTCTTTCCGTCTCGTAGACACGAGCTGAGAAATTGCAAACGTCCAGCAATTGCTCAGAGATGAAAAGTGCCAGCACTGAAAGCTGTTGCTAGCCAGCACCCTTCCTTGGAAGCGCTTTCACAGGCGCAGCAACACTGGGGCTTTGCGCTTCTCTAGCCACCAAACGTCACGGTCCTTCTCTTTCCATCTCCTAGACACGAGCTGAGAAATTGCAAACGTCGAGCAATTGCTCAGAGATGAAAAGTGCCAGCACTGAAAGCTGTTGCTAGCCAGCACCCTTCCTTGGAAGCGCTTTCACAGGCGCAGCAACACTGGGGCTTTGCGCTTCTATACGCACCAAATGTCACGGTCCTTCTCTTTCCGTCTTGTAGACACGAGCTGAGAAATTGCAAACGTCGAGCAATTGCTCAGAGATGAAAAGTGCCAGCACTGAAAGCTCTTGCTAGCCAGCACCCTTCCTTGGAAGCGCTTTTGTAGGCCTAAGAACACTGGGGCTCTGGGCTTCTCTAGCCACCTCATCTTCTGCTCATCCTCTCGCGCACTCTAAAGAGAGCTCAGGTGAGAAATTGCAAACGTCCAGCAATTGCTCAGAGATGAAAAGTGCCAGCACTGAAAGCTGTTGCTAGCCAGCACCCTTCCTTGGAAGCGCTTTTGTAGCCCTTAAAACACTGGGGCTCTGGGCTTCTCTAGCCACCTCATCTTCTGCTCATCCTCTCGCGCACTCTAAAGAGAGCTCAGGTGAGAAATTGCAAACGTCGAGCAATTGCTCCGAGATGAAAAGTGCCAGCACTGAAAGCTGTTGCTAGCCAGCACCCTTCCTTGGAAGCGCTTTCACAGGCGCAGTAACACTGGGGCTTTGCGCTTCTCTACCCACCAAACGTCACGGTCCTTCTCTTTCCATCTCCTAGACACGAGCTGAGAAATTGCAAACGTCGAGCAATTGCTCAGAGATGAAAAGTGCCAGCACTGAAAGCTCTTGCTAGCCAGCACCCTTCCTTGGAAGCGCTTTCACAGGCGCAGCAACACTGGGGCTTTGCGCTTCTCTAGCCACCAAACGTCACGGTCATTCTCTTTCCGCCTCGTAGACACAAGCTGAGAAATTGCAAACGTCGAGCAATTGCTCAGAGATGAAAAGTGCCAGCACTGAAAGCTGTTGCTAGCCAGCACCCTTCCTTGGAAGCGCTTTCACAGGCGCAGTAACACTGGGGCTTTGCGCTTCTCTACGCACCAAACGTCACGGTCCTTCTCTTTCCATCTCCTAGACACGAGCTGAGAAATTGCAAACATCCAGCAATTGCTCCGAGATGAAAAGTGCCAGCACTGAAAGCTGTTGCTAGCCAGCACCCTTCCTTGGAAGCGCTTTTGTAGGCCTAAGAACACTGGGGCTCTGGGCTTCTCTAGCCACCTAATCTTCTGCTCATCCTCTCGCGCACTCTAAGGAGAGCTCAGGTGAGAAATTGCAAACGTCGAGCAATTGCTCAGAGATGAAAAGTGCCAGCACTGAAAGCTGTTGCTAGCCAGCACCCTTCCTTGGAAGCGCTTTCACAGGCGCAGTAACACTGGGGCTTTGCGCTTCTCTACCCACCAAACGTCACGGTCCTTCTCTTTCCATCTCCTAGACACGAGCTGAGAAATTGCAAACGTCGAGCAATTGCTCAGAGATGAAAAGTGCCAGCACTGAAAGCTGTTGCTAGCCAGCACCCTTCCTTGGAAGCGCTTTCACAGGCGCAGCAACACTGGGGCTTTGCGCTTCTCTACCCACCAAACGTCACGGTCATTCTCTTTCCGTCTCGTAGACAGGAGCTGAGAAATTGCAAACGTCGAGCAATTGCTCCGAGATGAAAAGTGCCAGCACTGAAAGCTGTTGCTAGGCAGCACCCTTCCTTGGAAGCGCTTTTGTAGGCCTAAGAACACTGGGGCTCTGGGCTTCTCTAGCCACCTCATCTTCTGCTCATCCTCTCGTGCACTCTAAAGAGAGCTCAGGTGAGAAATTGCAAACGTCGAGCAATTGCTCAGAGATGAAAAGTGCCAGCACTGAAAGCTGTTGCTAGCCAGCACCCTTCCTTGGAAGCGCTTTCACAGGCGCAGTAACACTGGGGCTTTGCGCTTCTCTACCCACCAAACGTCACGGTCCTTCTCTTTCCATCTCCTAGACACGAGCTGAGAAATTGCAAACGTCGAGCAATTGCTCCGAGATGAAAAGTGCCAGCACTGAAAGCTGTTGCTAGCCAGCACCCTTCCTTGGAAGCGCTTTTGTAGGCCTAAGAACACTGGGGCTCTGGGCTTCTCTAGCCACCTCATCTTCTGCTCATCCTCTCGCGCACTCAAAGGAGAGCTCAGGTGAGAAATTGCAAACGTCGAGCAATTGCTCCGAGATGAAAAGTGCCAGCACTGAAAGCTGTTGCTAGCCAGCACCCTTCCTTGGAAGCGCTTTCACAGGCGCAGTAACACTGGGGCTTTGCGCTTCTCTAGCCACCAAACGTCACGGTCCTTCTCTTTCCATCTCCTAGACACGAGCTGAGAAATTGCAAACGTCGAGCAATTGCTCCGAGATGAAAAGTGCCAGCACTGAAAGCTGTTGCTAGCCAGCACCCTTCCTTGGAAGCGCTTTCACAGGCGCAGCAACACTGGGGCTTTGCGCTTCTATACGCACCAAACGTCACAGTCATTCTCTTTCCGTCTCGTAGACACGAGCTGAGAAATTGCAAACGTCGAGCAATTGCTCAGAGATGAAAAGTGCCAGCACTGAAAGCTGTTGCTAGCCAGCACCCTTCCTTGGAAGCGCTTTCACAGGCGCAGCAACACTGGGGCTTTGCGCTTCTCTACCCACCAAACGTCACGGTCCTTCTCTTTCCGTCTCGTAGACACGAGCTGAGAAATTGCAAACGTCGAGCAATTGCTCAGAGATGAAAAGTGCCAGCACTGAAAGCTGTTGCTAGCCAGCACCCTTCCTTGGAAGCGCTTTTGTAGGCCTAAGAACACTGGGGCTCTGGGCTTCTCTAGCCACCTCATCTTCTGCTCATCCTCTCGCGCACTCTAAAGAGAGCTCAGGTGAGAAACTGCAAACGTCGAGCAATTGCTCCGAGATGAAAAGTGCCAGCACTGAAAGCTGTTGCTAGCCAGCACCCTTCCTTGGAAGCGCTTTCACAGGCGCAGCAACACTGGGGCTTTGCGCTTCTCTAGCCACCAAACGTCACGGTCCTTCTCTTTCCGTCTCGTAGACACGAGCTGAGAAATTGCAAACGTCCAGCAATTGCTCAGAGATGAAAAGTGCCAGCACTGAAAGCTGTTGCTAGCCAGCACCCTTCCTTGGAAGCGCTTTTGTAGACCTAAGAACACTGGGGCTCTGGGCTTCTCTAGCCACCTCATCTTCTGCTCATCCTCTCGCGCACTCTAAAGAGATCTCAGGTGAGAAACTGCAAACGTCGAGCAATTGCTCAGAGATGAAAAGTGCCAGCACTGAAAGCTGTTGCTAGCCAGCACCCTTCCTTGGAAGCGCTTTCACAGGCGCAGTAACACTGGGGCTTTGCGCTTCTCTAGCCACCAAACGTCACGGTCCTTCTCTTTCCATCTCCTAGACACGAGCTGAGAAATTGCAAACGTCGAGCAATTGCTCCGAGATGAAAAGTGCCAGCACTGAAAGCTGTTGCTAGCCAGCACCCTTCCTTGGAAGCGCTTTTGTAGGCCTAAGAACAGTGGGGCTCTGGGCTTCTCTAGCCACCTCATCTTCTGCTCATCCTCTCGCGCACTCTAAGGAGAGCTCAGGTGAGAAATTGCAAACGTCGAGCAATTGCTCAGAGATGAAAAGTGCCAGCACTGAAAGCTGTTGCTAGCCAGCACCCTTCCTTGGAAGCGCTTTCACAGGCGCAGTAACACTGGGGCTTTGCGCTTCTCTACCCACCAAACGTCACGGTCCTTCTCTTTCCATCTCCTAGACACGAGCTGAGAAATTGCAAACGTCGAGCAATTGCTCAGAGATGAAAAGTGCCAGCACTGAAAGCTGTTGCTAGCCAGCCCCCTTCCTTGGAAGCGCTTTCAGAGGCGCAGCAACACTGGGGCTTTGCGCTTCTCTAGCCACCAAACGTCACGGTCCTTCTCTTTCCGTCTCGTAGACACGAGCTGAGAAATTGCAAACGTCGAGCAATTGCTCAGAGATGAAAAGTGCCAGCACTGAAAGCTGTTGCTAGCCAGCACCCTTCCTTGGAAGCGCTTTTGTAGGCCTAAGAACACTGGGGCTCTGGGCTTCTCTAGCCACCTCATCTTCTGCTCATCCTCTCGCGCACTCTAAAGAGAGCTCAGGTGAGAAATTGCAAACGTCGAGCAATTGCTCAGAGATGAAAAGTGCCAGCACTGAAAGCTGTTGCTAGCCAGCACCCTTCCTTGGAAGCGCTTTCACAGGCGCAGTAACACTGGGGCTTTGCGCTTCTCTAGCCACCAAACGTCACGGTCCTTCTCTTTCCGTCTCGTAGACACGAGCTGAGAAATTGCAAACGTCCAGCAATTGCTCAGAGATGAAAAGTGCCAGCACTGAAAGCTGTTGCTAGCCAGCACCCTTCCTTGGAAGCGCTTTTGTAGACCTAAGAACACTGGGGCTCTGGGCTTCTCTAGCCACCTCATCTTCTGCTCATCCTCTCGCGCACTCTAAAGAGATCTCAGGTGAGAAATTGCAAACGTCGAGCAATTGCTCAGAGATGAAAAGTGCCAGCACTGAAAGCTCTTGCTAGCCAGCACCCTTCCTTGGAAGCGCTTTCACAGGCGCAGCAACACTGGGGCTTTGCGCTTCTCTACCCACCAAAAGTCACGGTCCTTCTCTTTCCATCTCCTAGACATGAGCTGAGAAATTGCAAACGTTGAGCAATTGCTCAGAGATGAAAAGTGCCAGCACTGAAAGCTGTTGCTAGCCAGCACCCTTCCTTGGAAGCGCTTTTGTAGCCCTTAAAACACTGGGGCTCTGGGCTTCTCTAGCCACCTCATCTTCTGCTCATCCTCTCGCGCACGCTAAAGAGAGTTCAGGTGAGAAATTGCAAACGTCGAGCAATTGCTCAGAGATGAAAAGTGCCAGCACTGAAAGCTCTTGCTAGCCAGCACCCTTCCTTGGAAGCGCTTTCACAGGCGCAGCAACACTGGGGCTTTGCGCTTCTATACGCACCAAACGTCACGGTCCTTCTCTTTCCGTCTCGTAGACACGAGCTGAGAAATTGCAAACGTCGAGCAATTGCTCAGAGATGAAAAGTGCCAGCACTGAAAGCTGTTGCTAGCCAGCACCCTTCCTTGGAAGCGCTTTCACAGGCGCAGCAACACTGGGGCTTTGCGCTTCTCTACCCACCAAACGTCACGGTCCTTCTCTTTCCGTCTCGTGGACACGAGCTGAGAAATTGCAAACGTCGAGCAATTGCTCCGAGATGAAAAGTGCCAGCACTGAAAGCTGTTGCTAGCCAGCACCCTTCCTTGGAAGCGCTTTCACAGGCACAGCAACACTGGGGCTTTGCGCTTCTATACGCACCAAATGTCACGGTCATTCTCTTTCCGTCTCGTAGACACGAGCTGAGAAATTGCAAACGTCGAGCAATTGCTCAGAGATGAAAAGTGCCAGCACTGAAAGCTCTTGCTAGCCAGCACCCTTCCTTGGAAGCGCTTTCACAGGCGCAGCAACACTGGGGCTTTGCGCTTCTCTACCCACCAAAAGTCACGGTCCTTCTCTTTCCGTCGGTAGACACGAGCTGAGAAATTGCAAACGTCGAGCAATTGCTCAGAGATGAAAAGTGCCAGCACTGAAAGCTGTTGCTAGCCAGCACCCTTCCTTGGAAGCGCTTTCACAGGCGCAGCAACACTGGGGCTTTGCGCTTCTCTAGCCACCAAACGTCACGGTCCTTCTCTTTCCATCTCCTAGACACGAGCTGAGAAATTGCAAACGTCGAGCAATTGCTCCGAGATGAAAAGTGCCAGCACTGAAAGCTGTTGCTAGCCAGCACCCTTCCTTGGAAGCGCTTTCACAGGCGCAGCAACACTGGGGCTTTGCGCTTCTATACGCACCAAATGTCACGGTCCTTCTCTTTCCGTCTTGTAGACACGAGCTGAGAAATTGCAAACGTCGAGCAATTGCTCAGAGATGAAAAGTGCCAGCACTGAAAGCTCTTGCTAGCCAGCACCCTTCCTTGGAAGCGCTTTTGTAGGCCTAAGAACACTGGGGCTCTGGGCTTCTCTAGCCACCTCATCTTCTGCTCATCCTCTCGCGCACTCTAAAGAGAGCTCAGGTGAGAAATTGCAAACGTCGAGCAATTGCTCAGAGATGAAAAGTGCCAGCACTGAAAGCTGATGCTAGCCAGCCCCCTTCCTTGGAAGCGCTTTTGTAGCCCTTAAAACACTGGGGCTCTGGGCTTCTCTAGCCACCTCATCTTCTGCTCATCCTCTCGCGCACTCTAAAGAGAGCTCAGGTGAGAAACTGCAAACGTCGAGCAATTGCTCCGAGATGAAAAGTGCCAGCACTGAAAGATGTTGCTAGCCAGCACCCTTCCTTGGAAGCGCTTTCACAGGCGCAGTAACACTGGGGCTTTGCGCTTCTCTAGCCACCAAACGTCACGGTCCTTCTCTTTCCATCTCCTAGACACGAGCTGAGAAATTGCAAACGTCCAGCAATTGCTCAGAGATGAAAAGTGCCAGCACTGAAAGCTCTTGCTAGCCAGCACCCTTCCTTGGAAGCGCTTTTGTAGCCCTTAGAACACTGGGGCTCTGGGCTTCTCTAGCCACCTCATCTTCTGCTCATCCTCTCGTGCACTCTAAAGAGAGCTCAGGTGAGAAATTGCAAACGTCCAGCAATTGCTCAGAGATGAAAAGTGCCAGCACTGAAAGCTGATGCTAGCCAGCACCCTTCCTTGGAAGCGCTTTCACAGGCGCAGCAACACTGGGGCTTTGCGCTTCTCTAGCCACCAAACGTCACGGTCCTTCTCTTTCTGTCTCCTAGACACGAGCTGAGAAATTGCAAACGTCGAGCAATTGCTCAGAGATGAAAAGTGCCAGCACTGAAAGCTGTTGCTAGCCAGCACCCTTCCTTGGAAGCGCTTTCACAGGCGCAGCAACACTGGGGCTTTGCGCTTCTCTACCCACCAAACGTCACGGTCCTTCTCTTTCCGTCGGTAGACACGAGCTGAGAAATTGCAAACGTCGAGCAATTGCTCAGAGATGAAAAGTGCCAGCACTGAAAGCTGTTGCTAGCCAGCACCCTTCCTTGGAAGCGCTTTTGTAGGCCTAAGAACACTGGGGCTCTGGGCTTCTCTAGCCACCTCATCTTCTGCTCATCCTCTCGCGCACTCTAAAGAGAGCTCAGGTGAGAAATTGCAAACGTCGAGCAATTGCTCAGAGATGAAAAGTGCCAGCACTGAAAGCTCTTGCTAGCCAGCACCCTTCCTTGGAAGCGCTTTCACAGGCGCAGCAACACGGGGCTCTGCGCTTCTCTAGCCACCAAACGTCACGGTCCTTCTCTTTCCATCTCCTAGAAACGAGCTGAGAAATTGCAAACGTCGAGCAATTGCTCAGAGATGAAAAGTGCCAGCACTGAAAGCTCTTGCTAGCCAGCACCCTTCCTTGGAAGCGCTTTTGTAGGCCTAAGAACACTGGGGCTCTGGGCTTCTCTAGCCACCTCATCTTCTGCTCATCCTCGCGCTCACTCTAAAGAGAGCTCAGGTGAGAAATTGCAAACGTCGAGCAATTGCTCAGAGATGAAAAGTGCCAGCACTGAAAGCTCTTGCTAGCCAGCACCCTTCCTTGGAAGTGCTTTCACAGGCGCAGCAACACTGGGGCTTTGCGCTTCTCTACCCACCAAAAGTCACAGTCCTTCTCTTTCCATCTCCTAGACACGAGCTGAGAAATTGCAAACGTCGAGCAATTGCTCAGAGATGAAAAGTGCCAGCACTGAAAGCTGTTGCTAGCCAGCACCCTTCCTTGGAAGCGCTTTCACAGGCGCAGCAACACTGGGGCTTTGCGCTTCTCTAGCCACCAAATGTCACGGTCCTTCTCTTTCCGTCTCGTAGACACGAGCTGAGAAATTGCAAACGTCCAGCAATTGCTCAGAGATGAAAAGTGCCAGCACTGAAAGCTCTTGCTAGCCAGCACCCTTCCTTGGAAGCGCTTTTGTAGGCCTAAGAACACTGGGGCTCTGGGCTTCTCTAGCCACCTCATCTTCTGCTCATCCTCTCGCGCACTCTAAAGAGAGCTCAGGTGAGAAATTGCAAACGTCGAGCAATTGCTCAGAGATGAAAAGTGCCAGCACTGAAAGCTGTTGCTAGCCAGCACCCTTCCTTGGAAGCGCTTTCACAGGCGCAGCAACACTGGGGCTTTGCGCTTCTCTAGCCACCAAACGTCACGGTCCTTGTCTTTCCGTCGGTAGACACGAGCTGAGAAATTGCAAACGTCGAGCAATTGCTCAGAGATGAAAAGTGCCAGCACTGAAAGCTGTTGCTAGCCAGCACCCTTCCTTGGAAGCGCTTTTGTAGGCCTAAGAACACTGGGGCTCTGGGCTTCTCTAGCCACCTCATCTTCTGCTCATCCTCTCGCGCACTCTAAAGAGAGCTCAGGTGAGAAATTGCAAACGTCGAGCAATTGCTCAGAGATGAAAAGTGCCAGCACTGAAAGCTGTTGCTAGCCAGCACCCTTCCTTGGAAGCGCTTTCACAGGCACAGCAACACTGGGGCTTTGCGCTTCTCTACCCACCAAACGTCACGGTCCTTCTCTTTCCATCTCCTAGACACGAGCTGAGAAATTGCAAACGTCCAGCAATTGCTCCGAGATGAAAAGTGCCAGCACTGAAAGCTGTTGCTAGCCAGCACCCTTCCTTGGAAGCGCTTTTGTAGGCCTAAGAACACTGGGGCTCTGGGCTTCTCTAGCCACCTCATCTTCTGCTCATCCTCTCGCGCACTCTAAAGAGAGCTCAGGTGAGAAATTGCAAACGTCGAGCAATTGCTCAGAGATGAAAAGTGCCAGCACTGAAAGCTCTTGCTAGCCAGCACCCTTCCTTGGAAGTGCTTTCACAGGCGCAGCAACACTGGGGCTTTGCGCTTCTCTACCCACCAAACGTCACGGTCATTCTCTTTCCGACTCGTAGACACGAGCTGAGAAATTGCAAACGTCGAGCAATTGCTCAGAGATGAAAAGTGCCAGCACTGAAAGCTGTTGCTAGCCAGCACCCTTCCTTGGAAGCGCTTTCACAGGCGCAGCAACACTGGGGCTTTGCGCTTCTCTACCCACCAAACCTCACGGTCATTCTCTTTCCATCGGTAGACACGAGCTGAGAAATTGCAAACGTCGAGCAATTGCTCAGAGATGAAAAGTGCCAGCACTGAAAGCTGTTGCTAGCCAGCCCCCTTCCTTGGAAGCGCTTTTGTAGGCCTAAGAACAGTGGGGCTCTGGGCTTCTCTAGCCACCTCATCTTCTGCTCATCCTCTCGCGCACTCTAAAGAGAGCTCAGGTGAGAAATTGCAAACGTCGAGCAATTGCTCAGAGATGAAAAGTGCCAGCACTGAAAGCTCTTGCTAGCCAGCACCCTTCCTTGGAAGCGCTTTCACAGGCGCAGCAACACTGGGGCTTTGCGCTTCTCTAGCCACCAAACGTCACGGTCCTTCTCTTTCCGTCGGTAGACACGAGCTGAGAAATTGCAAACGTCGAGCAATTGCTCAGAGATGAAAAGTGCCAGCACTGAAAGCTGTTGCTAGCCAGCACCCTTCCTTGGAAGCGCTTTCACAGGCACAGCAACACTGGGGCTTTGCGCTTCTATACGCACCAAATGTCACGGTCCTTCTCTTTCCGTCTTGTAGACACGAGCTGAGAAATTGCAAACGTCGAGCAATTGCTCCGAGATGAAAAGTGCCAGCACTGAAAGCTGTTGCTAGGCAGCACCCTTCCTTGGAAGCGCTTTTGTAGGCCTAAGAACACTGGGGCTCTGGGCTTCTCTAGCCACCTCATCTTCTGCTCATCCTCTCGCGCACTCTAAGGAGAGCTCAGGTGAGAAATTGCAAACGTCGAGCAATTGCTCAGAGATGAAAAGTGCCAGCACTGAAAGCTGTTGCTAGCCAGCACCCTTCCTTGGAAGCGCTTTCACAGGCGCAGTAACACTGGGGCTTTGCGCTTCTCTACCCACCAAACGTCACGGTCCTTCTCTTTCCATCTCCTAGACACGAGCTGAGAAATTGCAAACGTCGAGCAATTGCTCAGAGATGAAAAGTGCCAGCACTGAAAGCTCTTGCTAGCCAGCACCCTTCCTTGGAAGCGCTTTCACAGGCGCAGCAACACTGGGGCTTTGCGCTTCTCTACCCACCAAACCTCACGGTCATTCTCTTTCCATCGGTAGACACGAGCTGAGAAATTGCAAACGTCGAGCAATTGCTCCGAGATGAAAAGTGCCAGCACTGAAAGCTCTTGCTAGCCAGCACCCTTCCTTGGAAGCGCTTTTGTAGGCCTAAGAACACTGGGGCTCTGGGCTTCTCTAGCCATCTCATCTTCTGCTCATCCTGTCGCGCACTCTAAAGAGAGCTCAGGTGAGAAATTGCAAACGTCGAGCAATTGCTCAGAGATGAAAAGTGCCAGCACTGAAAGCTCTTGCTAGCCAGCACCCTTCCTTGGAAGCGCTTTCACAGGCGCAGCAACACTGGAGCTTTGCGCTTCTCTAGCCACCAAAAGTCACGGTCATTCTCTTTCCGTCTCGTAGACACGAGCTGAGAAAGTGCAAACGTTGAGCAATTGCTCAGAGATGAAAAGTGCCAGCACTGAAAGCTGTTGCTAGCCAGCCCCCTTCCTTGGAAGCGCTTTTGTAGGCCTAAGAACACTGGGGCTCTGGGCTTCTCTAGCCACCTCATCTTCTGCTCATCCTCTCGCGCACTCTAAAGAGAGCTCAGGTGAGAAACTGCAAACGTCAAGCAATTGCTCAGAGATGAAAAGTGCCAGCACTGAAAGCTCTTGCTAGCCAGCACCCTTCCTTGGAAGCGCTTTTGTAGGCCTAAGAACACTGGGGCTCTGGGCTTCTCTAGCCACCTCATCTTCTGCTCATCTTCTCGCGCACTCTAAAGAGAGCTCAGGGGAGAAATTGCAAACGTCGAGCAATTGCTCAGAGATGAAAAGTGCCAGCACTGAAAGCTCTTGCTAGCCAGCACCCTTCCTTGGAAGCGCTTTCACAGGCGCAGCAACACTGGGGCTTTGCGCTTCTCTACCCACCAAACGTCACGGTCCTTCTCTTTCCATCTCCTAGACACGAGCTGAGAAATTGCAAACGTCCAGCAATTGCTCCGAGATGAAAAGTGCCAGCACTGAAAGCTGTTGCTAGCCAGCACCCTTCCTTGGAAGCGCTTTTGTAGGCCTAAGAACACTGGGGCTCTGGGCTTCTCTAGCCACCTCATCTTCTGCTCATCCTCTCGCGCACTCTAAAGAGAGCTCAGGTGAGAAATTGCAAACGTCGAGCAATTGCTCAGAGATGAAAAGTGCCAGCACTGAAAGCTCTTGCTAGCCAGCACCCTTCCTTGGAAGTGCTTTCACAGGCGCAGCAACACTGGGGCTTTGCGCTTCTCTACCCACCAAACGTCACGGTCATTCTCTTTCCGACTCGTAGACACGAGCTGAGAAATTGCAAACGTCGAGCAATTGCTCAGAGATGAAAAGTGCCAGCACTGAAAGCTGTTGCTAGCCAGCCCCCTTCCTTGGAAGCGCTTTTGTAGCCCTAAGAACAGTGGGGCTCTGTGCTTCTCTAGCCATCTCATCTTCTGCTCATCCTCTCGCGCACTCTAAAGAGAGCTCAGGTGAGAAACTGCAAACGTCAAGCAATTGCTCAGAGATGAAAAGTGCCAGCACTGAAAGCTGTTGCTAGCCAGCACCCTTCCTTGGAAGCGCTTTCACAGGCGCAGCAACACTGGGGCTTTGCGCTTCTCTAGCCACCAAACGTCACGGTCCTTCTCTTTCCGTCTCGTAGACACGAGCTGAGAAATTGCAAACGTCGAGCAATTGCTCAGAGATGAAAAGTGCCAGCACTGAAAGCTGTTGCTAGCCAGCACCCTTCCTTGGAAGCGCTTTCACAGGCGCAGCAACACTGGGGCTTTGCGCTTCTCTACCCACCAAACGTCACGGTCATTCTCTTTCCATCGGTAGACACGAGCTGAGAAATTGCAAACGTCCAGCAATTGCTCAGAGATGAAAAGTGCCAGCACTGAAAGCTGTTGCTAGCCAGCACCCTTCCTTGGAAGCGCTTTTGTAGGCCTAAGAACACTGGGGCTCTGGGCTTCTCTAGCCACCTCATCTTCTGCTCATCCTCTCGCGCACTCTAAAGAGAGCTCAGGTGAGAAATTGCAAACGTCGAGCAATTGCTCAGAGATGAAAAGTGCCAGCACTGAAAGCTCTTGCTAGCCAGCACCCTTCCTTGGAAGCGCTTTCACAGGCGCAGCAACACTGGGGCTTTGCGCTTCTCTAGCCACCAAACGTCACGGTCCTTCTCTTTCCGTCGGTAGACACGAGCTGAGAAATTGCAAACGTCGAGCAATTGCTCAGAGATGAAAAGTGCCAGCACTGAAAGCTGTTGCTAGCCAGCACCCTTCCTTGGAAGCGCTTTCACAGGCACAGCAACACTGGGGCTTTGCGCTTCTATACGCACCAAATGTCACGGTCCTTCTCTTTCCGTCTTGTAGACACGAGCTGAGAAATTGCAAACGTCCAGCAATTGCTCCGAGATGAAAAGTGCCAGCACTGAAAGCTGTTGCTAGCCAGCACCCTTCCTTGGAAGCGCTTTTGTAGGCCTAAGAACAGTGGGGCTCTGGGCTTCTCTAGCCACCTCATCTTCTGCTCATCCTCTCGCGCACTCTAAAGAGAGCTCAGGTGAGAAATTGCAAACGTCGAGCAATTGCTCAGAGATGAAAAGTGCCAGCACTGAAAGCTGTTGCTAGCCAGCACCCTTCCTTGGAAGCGCTTTCACAGGCGCAGTAACACTGGGGCTTTGCGCTTCTCTAGCCACCAAACGTCACGGTCCTTCTCTTTCCATCTCCTAGACACGAGCTGAGAAATTGCAAACGTCGAGCAATTGCTCCGAGATGAAAAGTGCCAGCACTGAAAGCTCTTGCTAGCCAGCACCCTTCCTTGGAAGCGCTTTCACAGGCGCAGCAACACTGGGGCTTTGCACTTCTCTAGCCACCAAACGTCACGGTCATTCTCTTTCTGTCTCGTAGACACGAGCTGAGAAATTGCAAACGTCCAGCAATTGCTCCGAGATGAAAAGTGCCAGCACTGAAAGCTGTTGCTAGCCAGCACCCTTCCTTGGAAGCGCTTTTGTAGGCCTAAGAACACTGGGGCTCTGGGCTTCTCTAGCCACCTCATCTTCTGCTCATCCTCTCACGCACTCTAAAGAGAGCTCAGGTGAGAAATTGCAAACGTCCAGCAATTGCTCAGAGATGAAAAGTGCCAGCACTGAAAGCTCTTGCTAGCCAGCACCCTTCCTTGGAAGCGCTTTCACAGGCGCAGCAACACTGGGGCTTTGCGCTTCTCTAGCCACCAAACGTCACGGTCCTTCTCTTTCCATCTCGTAGACACGAGCTGAGAAATTGCAAACGTCGAGCAATTGCTCAGAGATGAAAAGTGCCAGCACTGAAAGCTCTTGCTAGCCAGCACCCTTCCTTGGAAGCGCTTTTGTAGGCCTAAGAACACTGGGGCTCTGGGCTTCTCTAGCCACCTCATCTTCTGCTCATCCTCGCGCGCACTCTAAAGAGAGCTCAGGTGAGAAATTGCAAACGTCGAGCAATTGCTCCGAGATGAAAAGTGCCAGCAATGAAAGCTCTTGCTAGCCAGCACCCTTCCTTGGAAGTGCTTTCACAGGCGCAGCAACACTGGGGCTTTGCGCTTCTCTACCCACCAAACGTCACGGTCATTCTCTTTCCGACTCGTAGACACGAGCTGAGAAATTGCAAACGTCGAGCAATTGCTCAGAGATGAAAAGTGCCAGCACTGAAAGCTGTTGCTAGCCAGCACCCTTCCTTGGAAGCGCTTATGTAGCCCTAAGAACAGTGGGGCTCTGTGCTTCTCTAGCCATCTCATCTTCTGCTCATCCTGTCGCGCACTCTAAGGAGAGCTCAGGTGAGAAATTGCAAACGTCGAGCAATTGCTCAGAGATGAAAAGTGCCAGCACTGAAAGCTGTTGCTAGCCAGCACCCTTCCTTGGAAGCGCTTTCACAGGCGCAGCAACACTGGGGCTTTGCGCTTCTCTACCCACCAAAAGTCACGGTCACTATCTCTCCGTCTCGTAGACACGAGCTGAGAAATTGCAAACGTCGAGCAATTGCTCAGAGATGAAAAGTGCCAGCACTGAAAGCTGTTGCTAGCCAGCACCCTTCCTTGGAAGCGCTTTCACAGGCGCAGCAACACTGGGGCTTTGCGCTTCTCTACCCACCAAACGTCACGGTCATTCTCTTTCCGTCTCGTAGACACGAGCTGAGAAAGTGCAAACGTTGAGCAATTGCTCAGAGATGAAAAGTGCCAGCACTGAAAGCTGTTGCTAGCCAGCACCCTTCCTTGGAAGCGCTTTTGTAGGCCTAAGAACACTGGGGCTCTGGGCTTCTCTAGCCACCTCATCTTCTGCTCATCCTCTCGCGCACTCTAAAGAGAGCTCAGGTGAGAAACTGCAAACGTCAAGCAATTGCTCAGAGATGAAAAGTGCCAGCACTGAAAGCTCTTGCTAGCCAGCACCCTTCCTTGGAAGCGCTTTCACAGGCGCAGCAACACTGGGGCTTTGCGCTTCTCTAGCCACCAAACGTCACGGTCCTTCTCTTTCCATCTCCTAGACACGAGCTGAGAAATTGCAAACGTCCAGCAATTGCTCAGAGATGAAAAGTGCCAGCACTGAAAGCTGTTGCTAGCCAGCACCCTTCCTTGGAAGCGCTTTCACAGGCGCAGCAACACTGGGGCTTTGCGCTTCTCTACCCACCAAACGTCACGGTCATTCTCTTTCCGTCGGTAGACACGAGCTGAGAAATTGCAAACGTCGAGCAATTGCTCAGAGATGAAAAGTGCCAGCACTGAAAGCTGTTGCTAGCCAGCACCCTTCCTTGGAAGCGCTTTTGTAGGCCTAAGAACACTGGGGCTCTGGGCTTCTCTAGCCACCTCATCTTCTGCTCATCCTCTCGCGCACTCTAAAGAGATCTCAGGTGAGAAATTGCAAACGTCAAGCAATTGCTCAGAGATGAAAAGTGCCAGCACTGAAAGCTCTTGCTAGCCAGCACCCTTCCTTGGAAGCGCTTTCACAGGCGCAGCAACACTGGGGCTTTGCGCTTCTCTAGCCACCAAACGTCACGGTCCTTCTCTTTCCGTCGGTAGACACGAGCTGAGAAATTGCAAACGTCGAGCAATTGCTCAGAGATGAAAAGTGCCAGCACTGAAAGCTGTTGCTAGCCAGCACCCTTCCTTGGAAGCGCTTTCACAGGCACAGCAACACTGGAGCTTTGCGCTTCTATACGCACCAAATGTCACGGTCCTTCTCTTTCCGTCTTGTAGACACGAGCTGAGAAATTGCAAACGTCCAGCAATTGCTCAGAGATGAAAAGTGCCAGCACTGAAAGCTGTTGCTAGCCAGCACCCTTCCTTGGAAGCGCTTTTGTAGGCCTAAGAACAGTGGGGCTCTGGGCTTCTCTAGCCACCTCATCTTCTGCTCATCCTCTCGCGCACTCTAAAGAGAGCTCAGGTGAGAAATTGCAAACGTCGAGCAATTGCTCAGAGATGAAAAGTGCCAGCACTGAAAGCTGTTGCTAGCCAGCACCCTTCCTTGGAAGCGCTTTCACAGGCACAGCAACACTGGGGCTTTGCGCTTCTCTACCCACCAAACGTCACGGTCCTTCTCTTTCCGTCTCGTAGACACGAGCTGAGAAATTGCAAACGTCCAGCAATTGCTCAGAGATGAAAAGTGCCAGCACTGAATGATGTTGCTAGCCAGCACCCTTCCTTGGAAGCGCTTTCACAGGCGCAGCAACACTGGGGCTTTGCGCTTCTCTACCCACCAAACGTCACGGTCATTCTCTTTCCGTCGGTAGACACGAGCTGAGAAATTGCAAACGTCGAGCAATTGCTCAGAGATGAAAAGTGCCAGCACTGAAAGCTGTTGCTAGCCAGCACCCTTCCTTGGAAGCGCTTTTGTAGGCCTAAGAACACTGGGGCTCTGGGCTTCTCTAGCCACCTCATCTTCTGCTCATCCTCTCGCGCACTCTAAAGAGAGCTCAGGTGAGAAATTGCAAACGTCGAGCAATTGCTCAGAGATGAAAAGTGCCAGCACTGAAAGCTGTTGCTAGCCAGCACCCTTCCTTGGAAGCGCTTTCACAGGCGCAGCAACACTGGGGCTTTGCACTTCTCTAGCCACCAAACGTCACGGTCCTTCTCTTTCCGTCGGTAGACACGAGCTGAGAAATTACAAACGTCGAGCAATTGCTCAGAGATGAAAAGTGCCAGCACTGAAAGCTGTTGCTAGCCAGCACCCTTCCTTGGAAGCGCTTTCACAGGCACAGCAACACTGGGGCTTTGCGCTTCTCTACCCACCAAATGTCACGGTCCTTCTCTTTCTGTCTTGTAGACACGAGCTGAGAAATTGCAAACGTCGAGCAATTGCTCCGAGATGAAAAGTGCCAGCACTGAAAGCTGTTGCTAGCCAGCACCCTTCCTTGGAAGCGCTTTTGTAGGCCTAAGAACACTGGGGCTCTGGGCTTCTCTAGCCACCTCATCTTCTGCTCATCCTCTCGCGCACTCTAAAGAGAGCTCAGGTGAGAAATTGCAAACGTCCAGCAATTGCTCAGAGATGAAAAGTGCCAGCACTGAAAGCTGTTGCTAGCCAGCACCCTTCCTTGGAAGCGCTTTCACAAGCGCAGTAACACTGGGGCTTTGCGCTTCTCTAGCCACCAAACGTCACGGTCCTTCTCTTTCCATCTCCTAGACACGAGCTGAGAAATTGCAAACGTCGAGCAATTGCTCAGAGATGAAAAGTGCCAGCACTGAAAGCTCTTGCTAGCCAGCACCCTTCCTTGGAAGCGCTTTCACAGGCGCAGCAACACTGGGGCTTTGCGCTTCTCTAGCCACCAAAAGTCACGGTCCTTCTCTTTCCGTCTCGTAGACACGAGCTGAGAAATTGCAATCGTCCAGCAATTGCTCCGAGATGAAAAGTGCCAGCACTGAAAGCTGTTGCTAGCCAGCACCCTTCCTTGGAAGCGCTTTTGTAGGCCTAAGAACACTGGGGCTCTGGGCTTCTCTAGCCACCTCATCTTCTGCTCATCCTCTCGCGCACTCTAAAGAGAGCTCAGGTGAGAAATTGCAAACGTCGAGCAATTGCTCAGAGATGAAAAGTGCCAGCACTGAAAGCTTTTGCTAGCCAGCACCCTTCCTTGGAAGCGCTTTCACAGGCGCAGCAACACTGGGGCTTTGCGCTTCTCTGCGCACCAAACGTCACGGTCCTTCTCTTTCCGTCTCGTAGAAACGAGCTGAGAAATTGCAAGCGTCGAGCAATTGCTCAGAGATGAAAAGTGCCAGCACTGAAAGCTGTTGCTAGCCAGCCCCCTTCCTTGGAAGCGCTTTTGTAGGCCTAAGAACACTGGGGCTCTGGGCTTCTCTAGCCACCTCATCTTCTGCTCATCCTCTCGTGCACTCTAAAGAGAGCTCAGGTGAGAAATTGCAAACGTCGAGCAATTGCTCCGAGATGAAAAGTGCCAGCACTGAAAGCTGTTGCTAGCCAGCACCCTTCCTTGGAAGCGCTTTCACAGGCGCAGTAACACTGGGGCTTTGCGCTTCTCTAGCCACCAAAAGTCACGGTCCTTCTCTTTCCGTCTCGTAGACACGAGCTGAGAAATTGCAAACGTCGAGCAATTGCTCCGAGATGAAAAGTGCCAGCACTGAAAGCTGTTGCTAGCCAGCACCCTTCCTTGGAAGCGCTTTTGTAGGCCTAAGAACACTGGGGCTCTGGGCTTCTCTAGCCACCTCATCTTCTGCTCATCCTCTCGCGCACTCTAAAGAGAGCTCAGGTGAGAAATTGCAAACGTCGAGCAATTGCTCAGAGATGAAAAGTGCCAGCACTGAAAGCTGTTGCTAGCCAGCACCCTTCCTTGGAAGCGCTTTCACAGGCGCAGCAACACTGGGGCTTTGCGCTTCTCTAGCCACCAAACGTCACGGTCCTTCTCTTTCCGTCGGTAGACACGAGCTGAGAAATTGCAAACGTCGAGCAATTGCTCAGAGATGAAAAGTGCCAGCACTGAAAGCTGTTGCTAGCCAGCACCCTTCCTTGGAAGCGCTTTCACAGGCGCAGCAACACTGGGGCTTTGCGCTTCTATACGCACCAAATGTCACGGTCCTTCTCTTTCCGTCTCGTAGACACGAGCTGAGAAATTGCAAACGTCGAGCAATTGCTCAGAGAGGAAAAGTGCCAGCACTGAAAGCTGTTGCTAGCCAGCACCCTTCCTTGGAAGCGCTTTTGTAGGCCTAAGAACAGTGGGGCTCTGGGCTTCTCTAGCCACCTCATCTTCTGCTCATCCTCTCGCGCACTCTAAAGAGAGCTCAGGTGAGAAATTGCAAACGTCGAGCAATTGCTCAGAGATGAAAAGTGCCAGCACTGAAAGCTCTTGCTAGCCAGCACCCTTCCTTGGAAGCGCTTTCACAGGCGCAGTAACACTGGGGCTTTGCGCTTCTCTACCCACCAAACGTCACGGTCCTTCTCTTTCCATGTCCTAGACACGAGCTGAGAAATTGCAAACGTCCAGCAATTGCTCAGAGATGAAAAGTGCCAGCACTGAAAGCTCTTGCTAGCCAGCACCCTTCCTTGGAAGCGCTTTCACAGGCGCAGCAACACTGGGGCTTTGCGCTTCTCTAGCCACCAAAAGTCACGGTCCTTCTCTTTCCGTCTCGTAGACACGAGCTGAGAAATTGCAAACGTCCAGCAATTGCTCCGAGATGAAAAGTGCCAGCACTGAAAGCTGTTGCTAGCCAGCACCCTTCCTTGGAAGCGCTTTTGTAGGCCTAAGAACAGTGGGGCTCTGGGCTTCTCTAGCCACCTCATCTTCTGCTCATCCTCTCGCGCACTCTAAAGAGAGCTCAGGTGAGAAATTGCAAACGTCGAGCAATTGCTCCGAGATGAAAAGTGCCAGCACTGAAAGCTCTTGCTAGCCAGCACCCTTCCTTGGAAGCGCTTTCACAGGCGCAGCAACACTGGGGCTTTGCGCTTCTCTACGCACCAAACGTCACGGTCCTTCTCTTTCCGTCTCGTAGAAACGAGCTGAGAAATTGCAAACGTCGAGCAATTGCTCCGAGATGAAAAGTGCCAGCACTGAAAGCTGTTGCTAGCCAGCCCCCTTCCTTGGAAGCGCTTTTGTAGGCCTAAGAACACTGGGGCTCTGGGCTTCTCTAGCCACCTCATCTTGTGCTCATCCTCTCGTGCACTCTAAAGAGAGCTCAGGTGAGAAATTGCAAACGTCGAGCAATTGCTCAGAGATGAAAAGTGCCAGCACTGAAAGCTGTTGCTAGCCAGCACCCTTCCTTGGAAGCGCTTTCACAGGCGCAGCAACACTGGGGCTTTGCGCTTCTCTAGCCACCAAACGTCACGGTCCTTCTCTTTCCATCTCCTAGACACTAGCTGAGAAATTGCAAACGTCGAGCAATTGCTCAGAGATGAAAAGTGCCAGCACTGAAAGCTCTTGCTAGCCAGCACCCTTCCTTGGAAGCGCTTTCACAGGCGCAGCAACACTGGGGCTTTGCGCTTCTCTAGCCACCAAACGTCACGGTCATTCTCTTTCCGTCTCGTAGACACGAGCTGAGAAATTGCAAACGTCCAGCAATTGCTCCGAGATGAAAAGTGCCAGCACTGAAAGCTGTTGCTAGCCAGCACCCTTCCTTGGAAGCGCTTTTGTAGGCCTAAGAACACTGGGGCTCTGGGCTTCTCTAGCCACCTCATCTTCTGCTCATCCTCTCGCGCACTCTAAAGAGAGCTCAGGTGAGAAATTGCAAACGTCGAGCAATTGCTCAGAGATGAAAAGTGCCAGCACTGAAAGCTGTTGCTAGCCAGCACCCTTCCTTGGAAGCGCTTTCACAGGCGCAGTAACACTGGGGCTTTGCGCTTCTGTAGCCACCAAACGTCACGGTCCTTCTCTTTCCATCTCCTAGACACGAGCTGAGAAATTGCAAACGTCCAGCAATTGCTCAGAGATGAAAAGTGCCAGCACTGAAAGCTGTTGCTAGCCAGCACCCTTCCTTGGAAGCGCTTTCACAGGCGCAGCAACACTGGGGCTTTGCGCTTCTCTAGCCACCAAAAGTCACGGTCCTTCTCTTTCCGTCTCGTAGACACGAGCTGAGAAATTGCAAACGTCGAGCAATTGCTCCGAGATGAAAAGTGCCAGCACTGAAAGCTGTTGCTAGCCAGCACCCTTCCTTGGAAGCGCTTTTGTAGGCCTAAGAACACTGGGGCTCTGGGCTTCTCTAGCCACCTCATCTTCTGCTCATCCTCTCGCGCACTCTAAAGAGAGCTCAGGTGAGAAATTGCAAACGTCGAGCAATTGCTCAGAGATGAAAAGTGCCAGCACTGAAAGCTGTTGCTAGCCAGCACCCTTCCTTGGAAGCGCTTTCACAGGCGCAGCAACACTGGGGCTTTGCGCTTCTCTAGCCACCAAACGTCACGGTCCTTCTCTTTCCGTCGGTAGACACGAGCTGAGAAATTGCAAACGTCGAGCAATTGCTCCGAGATGAAAAGTGCCAGCACTGAAAGCTGTTGCTAGCCAGCACCCTTCCTTGGAAGCGCTTTCACAGGCGCAGCAACACTGGGGCTTTGCGCTTCTATACGCACCAAATGTCACGGTCCTTCTCTTTCCGTCTTGTAGACACGAGCTGAGAAATTGCAAACGTCGAGCAATTGCTCAGAGAGGAAAAGTGCCAGCACTGAAAGCTCTTGCTAGCCAGCACCCTTCCTTGGAAGCGCTTTTGTAGGCCTAAGAACAGTGGGGCTCTGGGCTTCTCTAGCCACCTAATCTTCTGCTCATCCTCTCGCGCACTCTAAAGAGAGCTCAGGTGAGAAATTGCAAACGTCGAGCAATTGCTCAGAGATGAAAAGTGCCAGCACTGAAAGCTGTTGCTAGCCAGCACCCTTCCTTGGAAGCGCTTTCACAGGCGCAGTAACACTGGGGCTTTGCGCTTCTCTACCCACCAAACGTCACGGTCCTTCTCTTTCCATGTCCTAGACACGAGCTGAGAAATTGCAAACGTCCAGCAATTGCTCAGAGATGAAAAGTGCCAGCACTGAAAGCTGTTGCTAGCCAGCACCCTTCCTTGGAAGCGCTTTCACAGGCGCAGCAACACTGGGGCTTTGCGCTTCTCTAGCCACCAAAAGTCACGGTCCTTCTCTTTCCGTCTCGTAGACACGAGCTGAGAAATTGCAAACGTCCAGCAATTGCTCCGAGATGAAAAGTGCCAGCACTGAAAGCTGTTGCTAGCCAGCACCCTTCCTTGGAAGCGCTTTTGTAGGCCTAAGAACACTGGGGCTCTGGGCTTCTCTAGCCACCTCATCTTCTGCTCATCCTCTCGCGCACTCTAAAGAGAGCTCAGGTGAGAAATTGCAAACGTCGAGCAATTGCTCCGAGATGAAAAGTGCCAGCACTGAAAGCTCTTGCTAGCCAGCACCCTTCCTTGGAAGCGCTTTCACAGGCGCAGCAACACTGGGGCTTTGCGCTTCTCTACGCACCAAACGTCACGGTCCTTCTCTTTCCGTCTCGTAGAAACGAGCTGAGAAATTGCAAACGTCCAGCAATTGCTCCGAGATGAAAAGTGCCAGCACTGAAAGCTGTTGCTAGCCAGCCCCCTTCCTTGGAAGCGCTTTTGTAGGCCTAAGAACACTGGGGCTCTGGGCTTCTCTAGCCACCTCATCTTGTGCTCATCCTCTCGTGCACTCTAAAGAGAGCTCAGGTGAGAAATTGCAAACGTCGAGCAATTGCTCAGAGATGAAAAGTGCCAGCACTGAAAGCTGTTGCTAGCCAGCACCCTTCCTTGGAAGCGCTTTCACAGGCGCAGCAACACTGGGGCTTTGCGCTTCTCTAGCCACCAAACGTCACGGTCCTTCTCTTTCCATCTCCTAGACACTAGCTGAGAAATTGCAAACGTCGAGCAATTGCTCAGAGATGAAAAGTGCCAGCACTGAAAGCTGTTGCTAGCCAGCACCCTTCCTTGGAAGCGCTTTCACAGGCGCAGCAACACTGGGGCTTTGCGCTTCTCTAGCCACCAAACGTCACGGTCATTCTCTTTCCGTCTCGTAGACACGAGCTGAGAAATTGCAAACGTCCAGCAATTGCTCCGAGATGAAAAGTGCCAGCACTGAAAGCTGTTGCTAGGCAGCACCCTTCCTTGGAAGCGCTTTTGTAGGCCTAAGAACACTGGGGCTCTGGGCTTCTCTAGCCACCTCATCTTCTGCTCATCCTCTCGCGCACTCTAAAGAGAGCTCAGGTGAGAAATTGAAAACGTCCAGCAATTGCTCAGAGATGAAAAGTGCCAGCACTGAAAGCTGTTGCTAGCCAGCACCCTTCCTTGGAAGCGCTTTCACAGGCGCAGTAACACTGGGGCTTTGCGCTTCTCTAGCCACCAAACGTCACGGTCCTTCTCTTTCCATCTCCTAGACACGAGCTGAGAAATTGCAAACGTCGAGCAATTGCTCCGAGATGAAAAGTGCCAGCACTGAAAGCTCTTGCTAGCCAGCACCCTTCCTTGGAAGCGCTTTCACAGGCGCAGCAACACTGGGGCTTTGCGCTTCTCTAGCCACCAAAAGTCACGGTCCTTCTCTTTCCGTCTCGTAGACACGAGCTGAGAAATTGCAAACGTCGAGCAATTGCTCCGAGATGAAAAGTGCCAGCACTGAAAGCTGTTGCTAGCCAGCACCCTTCCTTGGAAGCGCTTTTGTAGGCCTAAGAACACTGGGGCTCTGGGCTTCTCTAGCCACCTCATCTTCTGCTCATCCTCTCGCGCACTTTAAAGAGAGCTCAGGTGAGAAATTGCAAACGTCGAGCAATTGCTCAGAGATGAAAAGTGCCAGCACTGAAAGCTCTTGCTAGCCAGCACCCTTCCTTGGAAGCGCTTTCACAGGCGCAGCAACACTGGGGCTTTGCGCTTCTCTACGCACCAAACGTCACGGTCCTTCTCTTTCCGTCTCGTAGAAACGAGCTGAGAAATTGCAAACGTCGAGCAATTGCTCCGAGATGAAAAGTGCCAGCACTGAAAGCTGTTGCTAGCCAGCCCCCTTCCTTGGAAGCGCTTTTGTAGGCCTAAGAACACTGGGGCTCTGGGCTTCTCTAGCCACCTCATCTTCTGCTCATCCTCGCGTGCACTCTAAAGAGAGCTCAGGTGAGAAATTGCAAACGTCGAGCAATTGCTCAGAGATGAAAAGTGCCAGCACTGAAAGCTGTTGCTAGCCAGCACCCTTCCTTGGAAGCGCTTTCACAGGCGCAGCAACACTGGGGCTTTGCGCTTCTCTAGCCACCAAACGTCACGGTCCTTCTCTTTCCATCTCCTAGACACTAGCTGAGAAATTGCAAACGTCGAGCAATTGCTCCGAGATGAAAAGTGCCAGCACTGAAAGCTCTTGCTAGCCAGCACCCTTCCTTGGAAGCGCTTTCACAGGCGCAGCAACACTGGGGCTTTGCGCTTCTCTAGCCACCAAACGTCACGGTCATTCTCTTTCCGTCTCGTAGACACGAGCTGAGAAATTGCAAACGTCCAGCAATTGCTCAGAGATGAAAAGTGCCAGCACTGAAAGCTCTTGCTAGCCAGCACCCTTCCTTGGAAGCGCTTTTGTAGGCCTGAGAACACTGGGGCTCTGGGCTTCTCTAGCCACCTCATCTTCTGCTCATCCTCTCGCGCACTCTAAAGAGAGCTCAGGTGAGAAATTGCAAACGTCCAGCAATTGCTCAGAGATGAAAAGTGCCAGCACTGAAAGCTGTTGCTAGCCAGCACCCTTCCTTGGAAGCGCTTTCACAGGCGCAGTAACACTGGGGCTTTGCGCTTCTCTAGCCACCAAACGTCACGGTCCTTCTCTTTCCATCTCCTAGACACTAGCTGAGAAATTGCAAACGTCGAGCAATTGCTCCGAGATGAAAAGTGCCAGCACTGAAAGCTCTTGCTAGCCAGCACCCTTCCTTGGAAGCGCTTTCACAGGCGCAGCAACACTGGGGCTTTGCGCTTCTCTAGCCACCAAACGTCACGGTCCTTCTCTTTCCGTCTCGTAGACACGAGCTGAGAAATTGCAAACGTCCAGCAATTGCTCAGAGATGAAAAGTGCCAGCACTGAAAGCTGTTGCTAGCCAGCACCCTTCCTTGGAAGCGCTTTCACAGGCGCAGCAACACTGGGGCTTTGCGCTTCTCTAGCCACCAAACGTCACGGTCATTCTCTTTCCGTCTCGTAGACACGAGCTGAGAAATTGCAAACGTCGAGCAATTGCTCCGAGATGAAAAGTGCCAGCACTGAAAGCTCTTGCTAGCCAGCCCCCTTCCTTGGAAGCGCTTTTGTAGGCCTAAGAACACTGCGGCTCTGGGCTTCTCTAGCCACCTCATCTTCTGCTCATCCTCTCGTGCACTCTAAAGAGAGCTCAGGTGAGAAATTGCAAACGTCGAGCAATTGCTCAGAGATGAAAAGTGCCAGCACTGAAAGCTGTTGCTAGCCAGCACCCTTCCTTGGAAGCGCTTTCACAGGCGCAGTAACACTGGGGCTTTGCGCTTCTCTACCCACCAAACGTCACGGTCCTTCTCTTTCCGTCTCGTAGACACGAGCTGAGAAATTGCAAACGTCGAGCAATTGCTCAGAGATGAAAAGTGCCAGCACTGAAAACTGTTGCTGTAGCCAGCACCCTTCCTTGGAAGCGCTTTTGTAGGCCTAAGAACACTGGGGCTCTGGGCTTCTCTAGCCACCTCATCTTCTGCTCATCCTCTCGCGCACTCTAAAGAGAGCTCAGGTGAGAAATTGCAAACGTCGAGCAATTGCTCAGAGATGAAAAGTGCCATCACTGAAAGCTGTTGCTAGCCAGCACCCTTCCTTGGAAGCGCTTTCACAGGCGCAGTAACACTGGGGCTTTGCGCTTCTCTACCCACCAAACGTCACGGTCCTTCTCTTTCCATCTCCTAGACACGAGCTGAGAAATTGCAAACGTCGAGCAATTGCTCCGAGATGAAAAGTGCCAGCACTGAAAGCTCTTGCTAGCCAGCACCCTTCCTTGGAAGCGCTTTCACAGGCGCAGCAACACTGGGGCTTTGCGCTTCTCTAGCCACCAAACGTCACGGTCATTCTCTTTCCGTCTCGTAGACACGAGCTGAGAAATTGCAAACGTCGAGCAATTGCTCCGAGATGAAAAGTGCCAGCACTGAAAGCTGTTGCTAGCCAGCCCCCTTCCTTGGAAGCGCTTTTGTAGGCCTAAGAACACTGGGGCTCTGGGCTTCTCTAGCCACCTCATCTTCTGCTCATCCTCTCGCGCACTCTAAAGAGAGCTCAGGTGAGAAATTGCAAACGTCGAGCAATTGCTCAGAGATGAAAAGTGCCAGCACTGAAAGCTGTTGCTAGCCAGCACCCTTCCTTGGAAGCGCTTTTGTAGCCCTTAGAACACTGGGGCTCTGGGCTTCCCTAGCCACCTCATCTTCTGCTCATCCTCTCGCGCACTCTAAAGAGAGCTCAGGTGAGAAATTGCAAACGTCGAGCAATTGCTCCGAGATGAAAAGTGCCAGCACTGAAAGCTGTTGCTAGCCAGCACCCTTCCTTGGAAGCGCTTTTGTAGGCCTAAGAACACTGGGGCTCTGGGCTTCTCTAGCCACCTCATCTTCTGCTCATCCTCTCGCGCACTCTAAACAGAGCTCAGGTGAGAAATTGCAAACGTCGAGCAATTGCTCAGAGATGAAAAGTGCCAGCACTGAAAGCTGTTGCTAGCCAGCCCCCTTCCTTGGAAGCGCTTTCACAGGCGCAGTAACACTGGGGCTTTGCGCTTCTCTACCCACCAAACGTCACGGTCCTTCTCTTTCCATCTCCTAGACACGAGCTGAGAAATTGCAAACGTCGAGCAATTGCTCAGAGATGAAAAGTGCCAGCACTGAAAGCTCTTGCTAGCCAGCACCCTTCCTTGGAAGCGCTTTCACAGGCGCAGCAACACTGGGGCTTTGCGCTTCTCTACCCACCAAACATCACGGTCATTCTCTTTCCGTCTCGTACAAACGAGCTGAGAAATTGCAAACGTCGAGCAATTGCTCCGAGATGAAAAGTGCCAGCACTGAAAGCTGTTGCTAGCCAGCACCCTTCCTTGGAAGCGCTTTTGTAGGCCTAAGAACACTGGGGCTCTGGGCTTCTCTAGCCACCTCATCTTCTGCTCATCCTCGCGCGCACTCTAAAGAGAGCTCAGGTGAGAAACTGCAAACGTCAAGCAATTGCTCAGAGATGAAAAGTGCCAGCACTGAAAGCTGTTGCTAGCCAGCACCCTTCCTTGGAAGCGCTTTCACAGGCGCAGTAACACTGGGGCTTTGCGCTTCTCTAGCCACCAAACGTCACGGTCCTTCTCTTTCCATCTCCTAGACACGAGCTGAGAAATTGCAAACGTCGAGCAATTGCTCAGAGATGAAAAGTGCCAGCACTGAAAGCTGTTGCTAGCCAGCACCCTTCCTTGGAAGCGCTTTCACAGGCGCAGCAACACTGGGGCTTTGCGCTTCTCTAGCCACAAAACGTCACCGTCATTCTCTTTCCGTCTCGTAGACACGAGCTGAGAAATTGCAAACGTCCAGCAATTGCTCCGAGATGAAAAGTGCCAGCACTGAAAGCTGTTGCTAGCCAGCACCCTTCCTTGGAAGCGCTTTTGTAGGCCTAAGAACACTGGGGCTCTGGGCTTCTCTAGCCACCTCATCTTCTGCTCATCCTAGCGCGCACTCTAAAGAGAGCTCAGGTGAGAAATTGCAAACGTCGAGCAATTGCTCAGAGATGAAAAGTGCCAGCACTGAAAGCTCTTGCTAGCCAGCACCCTTCCTTGGAAGCGCTTTCACAGGCGCAGCAACACTGGGGCTTTGCGCTTCTCTAGCCACCAAACGTCACGGTCCTTCTCTTTCCGTCTCCTAGACACGAGCTGAGAAATTGCAAACGTCGAGCAATTGCTCCGAGATGAAAAGTGCCAGCACTGAAAGCTGTTGCTAGCCAGCACCCTTCCTTGGAAGCGCTTTTGTAGGCCTAAGAACACTGGGGCTCTGGGCTTCTCTAGCCACCTCATCTTCTGCTCATCCTCTCGTGCACTCTAAAGAGAGCTCAGGTGAGAAATTACAAACGTCGAGCAATTGCTCAGAGATGAAAAGTGCCAGCACTGAAAGCTGTTGCTAGCCAGCACCCTTCCTTGGAAGCGCTTTCACAGGCGCAGCAACACTGGGGCTCTGCACTTCTCTAGCCACCAAACGTCACGGTCATTCTCTTTCCGTCTCGTAGACACGAGCTGAGAAATTGCAAACGTCGAGCAATTGCTCCGAGATGAAAAGTGCCAGCACTGAAAACTGTTGCTGTAGCCAGCCCCCTTCCTTGGAAGCGCTTTTGTAGGCCTAAGAACACTGGGGCTCTGGGCTTCTCTAGCCACCTAATCTTCTGCTCATCCTCTCGCGCACTCTAAAGAGAGCTCAGGTGAGAAATTGCAAACGTCGAGCAATTGCTCAGAGATGAAAAGTGCCATCACTGAAAGCTGTTGCTAGCCAGCACCCTTCCTTGGAAGCGCTTTCACAGGCGCAGTAACACTGGGGCTTTGCGCTTCTCTACCCACCAAACGTCACGGTCCTTCTCTTTCCATCTCCTAGACACGAGCTGAGAAATTGCAAACGTCGAGCAATTGCTCCGAGATGAAAAGTGCCAGCACTGAAAGCTGTTGCTAGCCAGCACCCTTCCTTGGAAGCGCTTTCACAGGCGCAGCAACACTGGGGCTTTGCGCTTCTCTACCCACCAAACGTCACGGTCATTCTCTTTCTGTCTCGTAGACACGAGCTGAGAAATTGCAAACGTCCAGCAATTGCTCAGAGATGAAAAGTGCCAGCACTGAAAGCTGTTGCTAGCCAGCACCCTTCCTTGGAAGCGCTTTTGTAGGCCTAAGAACACTGGGGCTCTGGGCTTCTCTAGCCACCTCATCTTCTGCTCATCCTCGCGCGCACTCTAAAGAGAGCTCAGGTGAGAAATTGCAAACGTCCAGCAATTGCTCAGAGATGAAAAGTGCCAGCACTGAAAGCTCTTGCTAGCCAGCACCCTTCCTTGGAAGCGCTTTCACAGGCGCAGTAACACTGGGGCTTTGCGCTTCTCTAGCCACCAAACGTCACGGTCCTTCTCTTTCCATCTCCTAGACACGAGCTGAGAAATTGCAAACGTCCAGCAATTGCTCAGAGATGAAAAGTGCCAGCACTGAAAGCTGTTGCTAGCCAGCACCCTTCCTTGGAAGCGCTTTCACAGGCGCAGCAACACTGGGGCTTTGCGCTTCTCTACCCACCAAACGTCACGGTCATTCTCTTTCCGTCTCCTAGACACGAGCTGAGAAATTGCAAACGTCCAGCAATTGCTCCGAGATGAAAAGTGCCAGCACTGAAAGCTGTTGCTAGCCAGCACCCTTCCTTGGAAGCGCTTTTCTAGCCCTTAGAACACTGGGGCTCTGGGCTTCTCTAGCCACCTCATCTTCTGCTCATCCTCTCGTGCACTCTAAAGAGATCTCAGGTGAGAAATTGCAAACGTCGAGCAATTGCTCAGAGATGAAAAGTGCCAGCACTGAAAGCTGTTGCTAGCCAGCACCCTTCCTTGGAAGCGCTTTTGTAGCCCTTAGAACACTGGGGCTCTGGGCTTCCCTAGCCACCTCACCTTCTGCTCATCCTCTCGCGCACTCTAAAGAGAGCTCAGGTGAGAAATTGCAAACGTCCAGCAATTGCTCAGAGATGAAAAGTGCCAGCACTGAAAGCTGTTGCTAGCCAGCCCCCTTCCTTGGAAGCGCTTTTGTAGGCCTAAGAACACTGGGGCTCTGGGCTTCTCTAGCCACCTCATCTTCTGCTCATCCTCTCGCGCACTCTAAAGAGAGCTCAGGTGAGAAATTGCAAACGTCGAGCAATTGCTCAGAGATGAAAAGTGCCAGCACTGAAAGCTCTTGCTAGCCAGCACCCTTCCTTGGAAGCGCTTTCACAGGCGCAGCAACACTGGGGCTTTGCGCTTCTCTACCCACCAAACATCACGGTCATTCTCTTTCCGTCTCGTAGAAACGAGCTGAGAAATTGCAAACGTCGAGCAATTGCTCAGAGATGAAAAGTGCCAGCACTGAAAGCTGTTGCTAGCCAGCACCCTTCCTTGGAAGCGCTTTTGTAGGCCTAAGAACACTGGGGCTCTGGGCTTCTCTAGCCACCTCATCTTCTGCTCATCCTCTCGCGCACTCTAAAGAGAGCTCAGGTGAGAAATTGCAAACGTCGAGCAATTGCTCAGAGATGAAAAGTGCCAGCACTGAAAGCTCTTGCTAGCCAGCACCCTTCCTTGGAAGCGCTTTCACAGGCGCAGCAACACTGGGGCTTTGCGCTTCTCTACCCACCAAACATCACGGTCCTTCTCTTTCCGTCTCCTAGACACGAGCTGAGAAATTGCAAACGTCGAGCAATTGCTCCGAGATGAAAAGTGCCAGCACTGAAAGCTGTTGCTAGCCAGCACCCTTCCTTGGAAGCGCTTTTGTAGGCCTAAGAACACTGGGGCTCTGGGCTTCTCTAGCCACCTCGTCTTCTGCTCATCCTCTCGCGCACTCTAAAGAGAGCTCAGGTGAGAAACTGCAAACGTCAAGCAATTGCTCAGAGATGAAAAGTGCCAGCACTGAAAGCTGTTGCTAGCCAGCACCCTTCCTTGGAAGCGCTTTCACAGGCGCAGTAACACTGGGGCTTTGCGCTTCTCTAGCCACCAAACGTCACGGTCCTTCTCTTTCCATCTCCTAGACACGAGCTGAGAAATTGCAAACGTCGAGCAATTGCTCAGAGATGAAAAGTGCCAGCACTGAAAGCTCTTGCTAGCCAGCACCCTTCCTTGGAAGCGCTTTCACAGGCGCAGCAACACTGGGGCTTTGCGCTTCTCTAGCCACCAAACGTCACCGTCATTCTCTTTCCGTCTCCTAGACACGAGCTGAGAAATTGCAAACGTCGAGCAATTGCTCCGAGATGAAAAGTGCCAGCACTGAAAGCTGTTGCTAGCCAGCACCCTTCCTTGGAAGCGCTTTTGTAGGCCTAAGAACACTGGGGCTCTGGGCTTCTCTAGCCACCTAATCTTCTGCTCATCCTCTCGCGCACTCTAAAGAGAGCTCAGGTGAGAAATTGCAAACGTCGAGCAATTGCTCAGAGATGAAAAGTGCCAGCACTGAAAGCTCTTGCTAGCCAGCACCCTTCCTTGGAAGCGCTTTCACAGGCGCAGTAACACTGGGGCTTTGCACTTCTCTAGCCACCAAACGTCACGGTCCTTCTCTTTCCGTCTCCTAGACACGAGCTGAGAAATTGCAAACGTCGAGCAATTGCTCCGAGACGAAGAGTGCCAGCACTGAAAGCTCTTGCTAGCCAGCACCCTTCCTTGGAAGCGCTTTTGTAGGCCTAAGAACACTGGGGCTCTGGGCTTCTCTAGCCACCTCATCTTCTGCTCATCCTCTCGTGCACTCTAAAGAGAGCTCAGGTGAGAAATTACAAACGTCGAGCAATTGCTCAGAGATGAAAAGTGCCAGCACTGAAAGCTGTTGCTAGCCAGCACCCTTCCTTGGAAGCGCTTTCACAGGCGCAGCAACACTGGGGCTCTGCACTTCTCTAGCCACCAAACGTCACGGTCATTCTCTTTCCGTCTCCTAGACACGAGCTGAGAAATTGCAAACGTCGAGCAATTGCTCCGAGATGAAAAGTGCCAGCACTGAAAGCTCTTGCTAGCCAGCACCCTTCCTTGGAAGCGCTTTTGTAGGCCTAAGAACACTGGGGCTCTGGGCTTCTCTAGCCACCTCATCTTCTGCTCATCCTCTCGCGCACTCTAAAGAGAGCTCAGGTGAGAAATTGCAAACGTCGAGCAATTGCTCCGAGATGAAAAGTGCCAGCACTGAAAGCTGTTGCTAGCCAGCACCCTTCCTTGGAAGCGCTTTTGTAGCCCTTAAAACACTGGGGCTCTGGGCTTCTCTAGCCACCTCATCTTCTGCTCATCCTCTCGCGCACTCTAAAGAGAGCTCAGGTGAGAAATTGCAAACATCGAGCAATTGCTCAGAGATGAAAAGTGCCAGCACTGAAAACTGTTGCTAGCCAGCACCCTTCCTTGGAAGCGCTTTCACAGGCGCAGCAACACTGGGGCTCTGCGCTTCTCTAGCCACCAAACGTCACGGTCCTTCTCTTTCCGTCTCGTAGACACGAGCTGAGAAATTGCAAACGTCGAGCAATTGCTCCGAGATGAAAAGTGCCAGCACTGGAAGCTGTTGCTAGCCAGCACCCTTCCTTGGAAGCGCTTTTGTAGGCCTAAGAACACTGGGGCTCTGGGCTTCTCTAGCCACCTAATCTTCTGCTCATCCTCTCGCGCACTCTAAAGAGAGCTCAGGTGAGAAATTGCAAACGTCGAGCAACTGCTCAGAGATGAAAAGTGCCAGCACTGAAAGCTGTTGCTAGCCAGCACCCTTCCTTGGAAGCGCTTTTGTAGGCCTAAGAACACTGGGGCTCTGGGCTTCTCTAGCCACCTCATCTTCTGCTCATCCTCTCGCGCACTCTAAAGAGAGCTCAGGTGAGAAATTGCAAACGTCGAGCAATTGCTCCGAGATGAAAAGTGCCAGCACTGAAAGCTGTTGCTAGCCAGCACCCTTCCTTGGAAGCGCTTTCACAGGCGCAGCAACACTGGGGCTTTGCGCTTCTCTAGCCACCAAACGTCACAGTCATTCTCTTTCCGTCTCGTAGACACGAGCTGAGAAATTGCAAACGTCGAGCAATTGCTCAGAGATGAAAAGTGCCAGCACCGAAAGCTCTTGCTAGCCAGCACCCTTCCTTGGAAGCGCTTTCACAGGCGCAGCAACACTGGGGCTTTGCGCTTCTCTAGCCACCAAACGTCACGGTCCTTCTCTTTCCGTCTCCTAGACACGAGCTGAGAAATTGCAAACGTCGAGCAATTGCTCAGAGATGAAAAGTGCCAGCACTGAAAGCTGTTGCTAGCCAGCACCCTTCCTTGGAAGCGCTTTCACAGGCGCAGCAACACTGGGGCTTTGCGCTTCTATACGCACCAAATGTCACGGTCCTTCTCTTTCCATCTCCTAGACACGAGCTGAGAAATTGCAAACGTCGAGCAATTGCTCCGAGATGAAAAGTGCCAGCACTGAAAGCTCTTGCTAGCCAGCACCCTTCCTTGGAAGCGCTTTTGTAGGCCTAAGAACACTGGGGCTCTGGGATTCTCTAGCCACCTCATCTTCTGCTCATCCTCTCGCGCACTCTAAAGAGAGCTCAGGTGAGAAATTGCAAACGTCGAGCAATTGCTCCGAGATGAAAAGTGCCAGCACTGAAAGCTGTTGCTAGCCAGCACCCTTCCTTGGAAGCGCTTTTGTAGCCCTTAAAACACTGGGGCTCTGGGCTTCTCTAGCCACCTCATCTTCTGCTCATCCTCTCGCGCACTCTAAAGAGAGCTCAGGTGAGAAATTGCAAACGTCGAGCAATTGCTCAGAGATGAAAAGTGCCAGCACTGAAAGCTGTTGCTAGCCAGCACCCTTCCTTGGAAGCGCTTTCACAGGCGCAGTAACACTGGGGCTTTGCGCTTCTCTACCCACCAAACGTCACGGTCCTTCTCTTTCCATCTCCTAGACACGAGCTGGAAATTGCAAACGTCGAGCAATTGCTCAGAGATGAAAAGTGCCAGCACTGAAAGCTCTTGCTAGCCAGCCCCCTTCCTTGGAAGCGCTTTCACAGGCGCAGCAACACTGGGGCTTTGCGCTTCTCTAGCCACCAAACGTCACGGTCATTCTCTTTCCGTCTCGTAGACACGAGCTGAGAAATTGCAAACGTCGAGCAATTGCTCAGAGATGAAAAGTGCCAGCACTGAAAGCTCTTGCTAGCCAGCCCCCTTCCTTGGAAGCGCTTTTGTAGGCCTAAGAACACTGGGGCTCTGGGCTTCTCTAGCCACCTCATCTTCTGCTCATCCTCTCGCGCACTCTAAAGAGAGCTCAGGTGAGAAATTGCAAACGTCAAGCAATTGCTCAGAGATGAAAAGTGCCAGCACTGAAAGCTGTTGCTAGCCAGCACCCTTCCTTGGAAGCGCTTTCACAGGCGCAGTAACACTGGGGCTTTGCACTTCTCTACCCACCAAACGTCACGGTCATTCTCTTTCCGCCTCGTAGACACGAGCTGAGAAATTGCAAACGTCGAGCAATTGCTCCGAGATGAAAAGTGCCAGCACTGAAAGCTCTTGCTAGCCAGCACCCTTCCTTGGAAGCGCTTTTGTAGCCCTTAGAACACTGGGGCTCTGGGCTTCTCTAGCCACCTCATCTTCTGCTCATCCTCTCGGGCACTCTAAAGAGAGCTCAGGTGAGAAATTACAAACGTCGAGCAATTGCTCAGAGATGAAAAGTGCCAGCACTGAAAGCTGTTGCTAGCCAGCACCCTTCCTTGGAAGCGCTTTCACAGGCGCAGCAACACTGGGGCTTTGCGCTTCTATACGCACCAAATGTCACGGTCCTTCTCTTTCCGTCTTGTAGACACGAGCTGAGAAATTGCAAACGTCCAGCAATTGCTCCGAGATGAAAAGTGCCAGCACTGAAAGCTGTTGCTAGCCAGCACCCTTCCTTGGAAGCGCTTTCACAGGCGCAGCAACACTGGGGCTTTGCGCTTCTCTACGCACCAAACGTCACGGTCCTTCTCTTTCCGTCTGTATACACGAGCTGAGAAATTGCAAACTTCCAGCAATTGCTCCGAGATGAAAAGTGCCAGCACTGAAAGCTCTTGCTAGCCAGCACCCTTCCTTGGAAGCGCTTTTGTAGGCCTAAGAACAGTGGGGCTCTGGGCTTCTCTAGCCACCTAATCTTCTGCTCATCCTCTCGCGCACTCTAAAGAGAGCTCAGGTGAGAAATTGCAAACATCGAGCAATTGCTCAGAGATGAAAAGTGCCAGCACTGAAAACTGTTGCTAGCCAGCACCCTTCCTTGGAAGCGCTTTCACAGGCGCAGCAACACTGGGGCTCTGCGCTTCTCTAGCCACCAAACGTCACGGTCCTTCTCTTTCCGTCTCGTAGACACGAGCTGAGAAATTGCAAACGTCCAGCAATTGCTCAGAGATGAAAAGTGCCAGCACTGGAAGCTGTTGCTAGCCAGCACCCTTCCTTGGAAGCGCTTTTGTAGCCCTTAAAACACTGGGGCTCTGGGCTTCTCTAGCCACCTAATCTTCTGCTCATCCTCTCGCGCACTCTAAAGAGAGCTCAGGTGAGAAATTGCAAACGTCGAGCAACTGCTCAGAGATGAAAAGTGCCAGCACTGAAAGCTGTTGCTAGCCAGCACCCTTCCTTGGAAGCGCTTTTGTAGGCCTAAGAACACTGGGGCTCTGGGCTTCTATAGCCACCTCATCTTCTGCTCATCCTCTCGCGCACTCTAAAGAGAGCTCAGGTGAGAAATTGCAAACGTCGAGCAATTGCTCCGAGATGAAAAGTGCCAGCACTGAAAGCTGTTGCTAGCCAGCACCCTTCCTTGGAAGCGCTTTCACAGGCGCAGCAACACTGGGGCTTTGCGCTTCTCTAGCCACCAAACGTCACAGTCATTCTCTTTCCGTCTCGTAGACACGAGCTGAGAAATTGCAAACGTCGAGCAATTGCTCAGAGATGAAAAGTGCCAGCACCGAAAGCTCTTGCTAGCCAGCACCCTTCCTTGGAAGCGCTTTCACAGGCGCAGCAACACTGGGGCTTTGCGCTTCTCTAGCCACCAAACGTCACGGTCCTTCTCTTTCCGTCTCGTAGACACGAGCTGAGAAATTGCAAACGTCGAGCAATTGCTCAGAGATGAAAAGTGCCAGCACTGAAAGCTGTTGCTAGCCAGCACCCTTCCTTGGAAGCGCTTTCACAGGCGCAGCAACACTGGGGCTTTGCGCTTCTATACGCACCAAATGTCACGGTCCTTCTCTTTCCATCTCCTAGACACGAGCTGAGAAATTGCAAACGTCGAGCAATTGCTCCGAGATGAAAAGTGCCAGCACTGAAAGCTCTTGCTAGCCAGCACCCTTCCTTGGAAGCGCTTTTGTAGGCCTAAGAACACTGGGGCTCTGGGATTCTCTAGCCACCTCATCTTCTGCTCATCCTCTCGCGCACTCTAAAGAGAGCTCAGGTGAGAAATTGCAAACGTCGAGCAATTGCTCCGAGATGAAAAGTGCCAGCACTGAAAGCTGTTGCTAGCCAGCACCCTTCCTTGGAAGCGCTTTTGTAGCCCTTAAAACACTGGGGCTCTGGGCTTCTATAGCCACCTCATCTTCTGCTCATCCTCTCGCGCACTCTAAAGAGAGCTCAGGTGAGAAATTGCAAACGTCGAGCAATTGCTCAGAGATGAAAAGTGCCAGCACTGAAAGCTGTTGCTAGCCAGCACCCTTCCTTGGAAGCGCTTTCACAGGCGCAGTAACACTGGGGCTTTGCGCTTCTCTACCCACCAAACGTCACGGTCCTTCTCTTTCCATCTCCTAGACACGAGCTGGAAATTGCAAACGTCGAGCAATTGCTCAGAGATGAAAAGTGCCAGCACTGAAAGCTGTTGCTAGCCAGCCCCCTTCCTTGGAAGCGCTTTCACAGGCGCAGCAACACTGGGGCTTTGCGCTTCTCTAGCCACCAAACGTCACGGTCATTCTCTTTCCGTCTCGTAGACACGAGCTGAGAAATTGCAAACGTCGAGCAATTGCTCCGAGATGAAAAGTGCCAGCACTGAAAGCTGTTGCTAGCCAGCCCCCTTCCTTGGAAGCGCTTTTGTAGGCCTAAGAACACTGGGGCTCTGGGCTTCTCTAGCCACCTCATCTTCTGCTCATCCTCTCGCGCACTCTAAAGAGAGCTCAGGTGAGAAATTGCAAACGTCAAGCAATTGCTCAGAGATGAAAAGTGCCAGCACTGAAAGCTGTTGCTAGCCAGCACCCTTCCTTGGAAGCGCTTTCACAGGCGCAGTAACACTGGGGCTTTGCACTTCTCTACCCACCAAACGTCACGGTCATTCTCTTTCCGCCTCGTAGACACGAGCTGAGAAATTGCAAACGTCGAGCAATTGCTCAGAGATGAAAAGTGCCAGCACTGAAAGCTGTTGCTAGCCAGCACCCTTCCTTGGAAGCGCTTTTGTAGCCCTTAGAACACTGGGGCTCTGGGCTTCTCTAGCCACCTCATCTTCTGCTCATCCTCTCGTGCACTCTAAAGAGAGCTCAGGTGAGAAATTGCAAACGTCCAGCAATTGCTCAGAGATGAAAAGTGCCAGCACTGAAAGCTGTTGCTAGCCAGCACCCTTCCTTGGAAGCGCTTTCACAGGCGCAGCAACACTGGGGCTTTGCGCTTCTATACGCACCAAACGTCACGGTCCTTCTCTTTCTGTCTCCTAGACACGAGCTGAGAAATTGCAAACGTCGAGCAATTGCTCAGAGATGAAAAGTGCCAGCACTGAAAGCTGTTGCTAGCCAGCCCCCTTCCTTGGAAGCGCTTTTGTAGGCCTAAGAACACTGGGGCTCTGGGCTTCTCTAGCCACCTCATCTTCTGCTCATCCTCTCGCGCACTCTAAAGAGAGCTCAGGTGAGAAATTACAAACGTCGAGCAATTGCTCAGAGATGAAAAGTGCCAGCACTGAAAGCTGTTGCTAGCCAGCACCCTTCCTCGGAAGCGCTTTCACAGGCGCAGCAACACTGGGGCTCTGCGCTTCTCTAGCCACCAAACGTCACGGTCATTCTCTTTCCGTCGGTAGACACGAGCTGAGAAATTGCAAACGTCGAGCAATTGCTCAGAGATGAAAAGTGCCAGCACTGAAAACTGTTGCTGTAGCCAGCACCCTTCCTTGGAAGCGCTTTTGTAGGCCTAAGAACACTGGGGCTCTGGGCTTCTCTAGCCACCTCATCTTCTGCTCATCCTCTCGCGCACTCTAAAGAGAGCTCAGGTGAGAAATTGCAAACGTCGAGCAATTGCTCAGAGATGAAAAGTGCCAGCACTGAAAGCTGTTGCTAGCCAGCACCCTTCCTTGGAAGCGCTTTCACAGGCGCAGTAACACTGGGGCTTTGCACTTCTCTACCCACCAAACGTCACGGTCCTTCTCTTTCCGTCTCGTAGACACGAGCTGAGAAATTGCAAACGTCGAGCAATTGCTCAGAGATGAAAAGTGCCAGCACTGAAAGCTCTTGCTAGCCAGCACCCTTCCTTGGAAGCGCTTTCACAGGCGCAGCAACACTGGGGCTTTGCGCTTCTCTAGCCACCAAACGTCACGGTCCTTCTCTTTCCGTCTCGTAGACACGAGCTGAGAAATTGCAAACGTCGAGCAATTGCTCCGAGATGAAAAGTGCCAGCACTGAAAGCTGTTGCTAGCCAGCACCCTTCCTTGGAAGCGCTTTCACAGGCGCAGCAACACTGGGGCTTTGCGCTTCTATACGCACCAAACGTCACGGTCCTTCTCTTTCTGTCTCCTAGACACGAGCTGAGAAATTGCAAACGTCGAGCAATTGCTCAGAGATGAAAAGTGCCAGCACTGAAAGCTCTTGCTAGCCAGCACCCTTCCTTGGAAGCGCTTCTGTAGGCCTAAGAACATTGGGGCTCTGGGCTTCTCTAGCCACCTCATCTTCTGCTCATCCTCTCGCGCACTCTAAAGAGAGCTCAGGTGAGAAATTACAAACGTCGAGCAATTGCTCAGAGATGAAAAGTGCCAGCACTGAAAGCTGTTGCTAGCCAGCACCCTTCCTTGGAAGCGCTTTCACAGGCGCAGCAACACTGGGGCTCTGCGCTTCTCTAGCCACCAAACGTCACGGTCATTCTCTTTCCGTCTCGTAGACACGAGCTGAGAAATTGCAAACGTCGAGCAATTGCTCCGAGATGAAAAGTGCCAGCACTGAAAGCTGTTGCTAGCCAGCACCCTTCCTTGGAAGCGCTTTCACAGGCGCAGCAACACTGGGGCTCTGCGCTTCTCTAGCCACCAAACGTCACGGTCATTCTCTTTCCGTCTCGTAGACACGAGCTGAGAAATTGCAAACGTCGAGCAATTGCTCCGAGATGAAAAGTGCCAGCACTGAAAACTGTTGCTGTAGCCAGCACCCTTCCTTGGAAGCGCTTTCACAGGCGCAGTAACACTGGGGCTTTGCACTTCTATACGCACCAAACGTCACGGTCCTTCTCTTTCCGTCTCGTAGACACGAGCTGAGAAATTGCAAACGTCGAGCAATTGCTCAGAGATGAAAAGTGCCAGCACTGAAAGCTGTTGCTAGCCAGCACCCTTCCTTGGAAGCGCTTTCACAGGCGCAGCAACACTGGGGCTTTGCGCTTCTCTAGCCACCAAACGTCACGGTCCTTCTCTTTCCGTCGGTAGACACGAGCTGAGAAATTGCAAACGTCGAGCAATTGCTCTGAGATGAAAAGTGCCAGCACTGAAAGCTCTTGCTAGCCAGCACCCTTCCTTGGAAGCGCTTCTGTAGGCCTAAGAACACTGGGGCTCTGGGCTTCTCTAGCCACCTCATCTTCTGCTCATCCTCTCGCGCACTCTAAAGAGAGCTCAGGTGAGAAATTGCAAACGTCGAGCAATTGCTCAGAGATGAAAAGTGCCAGCACTGAAAGCTGTTGCTAGCCAGCACCCTTCCTTGGAAGCGCTTTCACAGGCGCAGCAACACTGGGGCTTTGTGCTTCTATACGCACCAAATGTCACGGTCCTTATCTTTCCGTCTCGTAGACACGAGCTGAGAAATTGCAAACGTCCAGCAATTGCTCCGAGATGAAAAGTGCCAGCACTGAAAGCTCTTGCTAGCCAGCACCCTTCCTTGGAAGCGCTTTTGTAGGCCTGAGAACACTGGGGCTCTGGGCTTCTCTAGCCACCTCATCTTCTGCTCATCCTCTCGCGCACTCTAAAGAGAGCTCAGGTGAGAAATTGCAAACGTCGAGCAATTGCTCCGAGATGAAAAGTGCCAGCACTGAAAGCTCTTGCTAGCCAGCACCCTTCCTTGGAAGCGCTTTTGTAGGCCTAAGAACACTGGGGCTCTGGGCTTCTCTAGCCACCTCATCTTCTGCTCATCCTCTCGCGCACTCTAAAGAGAGCTCAGGTGAGAAACTGCAAACGTCAAGCAATTGCTCAGAGATGAAAAGTGCCAGCACTGAAAGCTCTTGCTAGCCAGCACCCTTCCTTGGAAGCGCTTTCACAGGCGCAGTAACACTGGGGCTTTGCACTTCTCTACGCACCAAACGTCACGGTCCTTCTCTTTCCGTCTCGTAGACACGAGCTGAGAAATTGCAAACGTCGAGCAATTGCTCAGAGATGAAAAGTGCCAGCACTGAAAGCTCTTGCTAGCCAGCACCCTTCCTTGGAAGCGCTTTCACAGGCGCAGCAACACTGGGGCTTTGCGCTTCTCTAGCCACCAAACGTCACGGTCCTTCTCTTTCCATCTCGTAGACACGAGCTGAGAAATTGCAAACGTCGAGCAATTGCTCAGAGATGAAAAGTGCCAGCACTGAAAGCTGTTGCTAGCCAGCACCCTTCCTTGGAAGCGCTTTCACAGGCGCAGTAACACTGGGGCTTTGCACTTCTCTACGCACCAAACGTCACGGTCCTTCTCTTTCCGTCTCGTAGACACGAGCTGAGAAATTGCAAACGTCGAGCAATTGCTCCGAGATGAAAAGTGCCAGCACTGAAAGCTCTTGCTAGCCAGCACCCTTCCTTGGAAGCGCTTTTGTAGGCCTAAGAACACTGGGGCTCTGGGCTTCTCTAGCCACCTCATCTTCTGCTCATCCTCTCGCGCACTCTAAGGAGAGCTCAGGTGAGAAATTGCAAACGTCGAGCAATTGCTCAGAGATGAAAAGTGCCAGCACTGAAAGCTCTTGCTAGCCAGCACCCTTCCTTGGAAGCGCTTTCACAGGCGCAGCAACACTGGGGCTTTGCGCTTCTCTAGCCACCAAACGTCACGGTCCTTCTCTTTCCGTCGGTAGACACGAGCTGAGAAATTGCAAACGTCCAGCAATTGCTCAGAGATGAAAAGTGCCAGCACTGAAAGCTGTTGCTAGCCAGCACCCTTCCTTGGAAGCGCTTCTGTAGGCCTAGGAACAGTGGGGCTCTGGGCTTCTCTAGCCACCTCATCTTCTGCTCATCCTCTCGCGCACTCTAAAGAGAGCTCAGGTGAGAAATTGCAAACGTCGAGCAATTGCTCCGAGATGAAAAGTGCCAGCACTGAAAGCTGTTGCTAGCCAGCACCCTTCCTTGGAAGCGCTTTCACAGGCGCAGCAACACTGGGGCTTTGCGCTTCTATACGCACCAAATGTCACGGTCCTTATCTTTCCATCTTGTAGACACGAGCTGAGAAATTGCAAACGTCGAGCAATTGCTCAGAGATGAAAAGTGCCAGCACTGAAAGCTGTTGCTAGCCAGCACCCTTCCTTGGAAGCGCTTTTGTAGGCCTAAGAACACTGGGGCTCTGGGCTTCTCTAGCCACCTCATCTTCTGCTCATCCTCTCGCGCACTCTAAAGAGATCTCAGGTGAGAAATTGCAAACGTCGAGCAATTGCTCAGAGATGAAAAGTGCCAGCACTGAAAGCTGTTGCTAGCCAGCACCCTTCCTTGGAAGCGCTTTTGTAGCCCTTAAAACACTGGGGCTCTGGGCTTCTCTAGCCACCTCATCTTCTGCTCATCCTCTCGCGCACTCTAAAGAGAGCTCAGGTGAGAAATTGCAAACGTCCAGCAATTGCTCAGAGATGAAAAGTGCCAGCACTGAAAGCTCTTGCTAGCCAGCACCCTTCCTTGGAAGCACTTTCACAGGCGCAGTAACACTGGGGCTTTGCGCTTCTCTACCAACCAAACGTCACGGTCCTTCTCTTTCCATCTCCTAGACACGAGCTGAGAAATTGCAAACGTCCAGCAATTGCTCAGAGATGAAAAGTGCCAGCACTGAAAGCTGTTGCTAGCCAGCCCCCTTCCTTGGAAGCGCTTTCACAGGCGCAGCAACACTGGGGCTCTGCGCTTCTCTAGCCACCAAACGTCACGGTCCTTCTCTTTCCGTCTCCTAGACACGAGCTGAGAAATTGCAAACGTCGAGCAATTGCTCAGAGATGAAAAGTGCCAGCACTGAAAACTGTTGCTGTAGCCAGCACCCTTCCTTGGAAGCGCTTTTGTAGGCCTAAGAACACTGGGGCTCTGGGCTTCTCTAGCCACCTCATCTTCTGCTCATCCTCTCGCGCACTCTAAAGAGAGCTCAGGTGAGAAATTGCAAACGTCGAGCAATTGCTCAGAGAAGAAAAGTGCCAGCACTGAAAGCTCTTGCTAGCCAGCACCCTTCCTTGGAAGCGCTTTCACAGGCGCAGCAACACTGGGGCTTTGCGCTTCTCTACGCACCAAACGTCACGGTCCTTCTCTTTCCATCTCCTAGACACGAGCTGAGAAATTGCAAACGTCGAGCAATTGCTCAGAGAGGAAAAGTGCCAGCACTGAAAGCTCTTGCTAGCCAGCACCCTTCCTTGGAAGCGCTTTCACAGGTGCAGTAACACTGGGGCTTTGCACTTCTATACGCACCAAACGTCACGGTCCTTCTCTTTCCGTCTCGTAGACACGAGCTGAGAAATTGCAAACGTCGAGCAATTGCTCAGAGATGAAAAGTGCCAGCACTGAAAGCTCTTGCTAGCCAGCACCCTTCCTTGGAAGCGCTTTCACAGGCGCAGCAACACTGGGGCTTTGCGCTTCTATACGCACCAAACGTCACAGTCATTCTCTTTTCGTCTCGTAGACACGAGCTGAGAAATTGCAAACGTCGAGCAATTGCTCCGAGATGAAAAGTGCCAGCACTGAAAGCTGTTGCTAGCCAGCACCCTTCCTTGGAAGCGCTTTTGTAGGCCTAAGAACACTGGGGCTCTGGGCTTCTCTAGCCACCTCATCTTCTGCTCATACTCTCGCGCACTCTAAAGAGAGCTCAGGTGAGAAATTGCAAACGTCGAGCAATTGCTCCGAGATGAAAAGTGCCAGCACTGAAAGCTGTTGCTAGCCAGCACCCTTCCTTGGAAGCGCTTTCACAGGCGCAGCAACACTGGGGCTTTGCGCTTCTCTACGCACCAAACGTCACGGTCCTTCTCTTTCCGTCGGTAGGCACGAGCTGAGAAATTGCAAACGTCGAGCAATTGCTCCGAGATGAAAAGTGCCAGCACTGGAAGCTCTTGCTAGCCAGCACCCTTCCTTGGAAGCGCTTCTGTAGGCCTAAGAACACTGGGGCTCTGGGCTTCTCTAGCCACCTCATCTTCTGCTCATCCTCTCGCGCACTCTAAAGAGAGCTCAGGTGAGAAATTGCAAACGTCGAGCAATTGCTCAGAGATGAAAAGTGCCAGCACTGAAAGCTGTTGCTAGCCAGCACCCTTCCTTGGAAGCGCTTTCACAGGCGCAGCAACACTGGGGCTTTGCGCTTCTCTAGCCACCAAATGTCACGGTCCTTATCTTTCCGTCTTGTAGACACGAGCTGAGAAATTGCAAAAGTCGAGCAATTGCTCCGAGATGAAAAGTGCCAGCACTGAAAGCTCTTGCTAGCCAGCACCCTTCCTTGGAAGCGCTTTTGTAGGCCTAAGAACACTGGGGCTCTGGGCTTCTCTAGCCACCTCATCTTCTGCTCATCCTCGCGCGCACTCTAAAGAGAGCTCAGGTGAGAAATTGCAAACGTCGAGCAATTGCTCAGAGATGAAAAGTGCCAGCACTGAAAGCTCTTGCTAGCCAGCACCCTTCCTTGGAAGCGCTTTTGTAGGCCTAAGAACACTGGGGCTCTGGGCTTCTCTAGCCACCTCATCTTCTGCTCATCCTCTCGCGCACTCTAAAGAGAGCTCAGGTGAGAAATTGCAAACGTCGAGCAATTGCTCAGAGATGAAAAGTGCCAGCACTGAAAGCTCTTGCTAGCCAGCACCCTTCCTTGGAAGCGCTTTCACAGGCGCAGTAACACTGGGGCTTTGCGCTTCTCTAGCCACCAAACGTCACGGTCCTTCTCTTTCCATCTCCTAGACACGAGCTGAGAAATTGCAAACGTCGAGCAATTGCTCAGAGATGAAAAGTGCCAGCACTGAAAGCTCTTGCTAGCCAGCACCCTTCCTTGGAAGCGCTTTCACAGGCGCAGCAACACTGGGGCTTTGCGCTTCTCTACCCACCAAAAGTCACAGTCCTTCTCTTTCCGTCTCGTAGACACGACCTGAGAAATTGCAAACGTCGAGCAATTGCTCAGAGATGAAAAGTGCCAGCACTGGAAGCTGTTGCTAGCCAGCACCCTTCCTTGGAAGTGCTTTTGTAGGCCTAAGAACACTGGGGCTCTGGGCTTCTCTAGCCACCTCATCTTCTGCTCATCCTCTCGCGCACTCTAAAGAGAGCTCAGGTGAGAAATTGCAAACGTCGAGCAATTGCTCCGAGATGAAAAGTGCCAGCACTGAAAGCTGTTGCTAGCCAGCACCCTTCCTTGGAAGCGCTTTTGTAGGCCTAAGAACACTGGGGCTCTGGGCTTCTCTAGCCACCTCATCTTCTGCTCATCCTCTCGCGCACTCTAAAGAGAGCTCAGGTGAGAAACTGCAAACGTCAAGCAATTGCTCAGAGATGAAAAGTGCCAGCACTGAAAGCTGTTGCTAGCCAGCACCCTTCCTTGGAAGCGCTTTCACAGGCGCAGTAACACTGGGGCTTTGCACTTCTCTACGCACCAAACGTCACTGTCATTCTCTTTCCGTCTCCTAGACACGAGCTGAGAAATTGCAAACGTCCAGCAATTGCTCAGAGATGAAAAGTGCCAGCACTGAAAGCTGTTGCTAGCCAGCACCCTTCCTTGGAAGCGCTTTTGTAGGCCTAAGAACACTGGGGCTCTGGGCTTCTCTAGCCACCTCATCTTCTGCTCATCCTCTCGCGCACTCTAAAGAGAGCTCAGGTGAGAAATTGCAAACGTCGAGCAATTGCTCAGAGATGAAAAGTGCCAGCACTGAAAGCTCTTGCTAGCCAGCACCCTTCCTTGGAAGCGCTTTTGTAGCCCTTAGAACACTGGGGCTCTGGGCTTCTATAGCCACCTCATCTTCTGCTCATCCTCTCGCGCACTCTAAAGAGAGCTCAGGTGAGAAATTGCAAACGTCGAGCAATTGCTCCGAGATGAAAAGTGCCAGCACTGAAAGCTGTTGCTAGCCAGCACCCTTCCTTGGAAGCGCTTTTGTAGGCCTAAGAACACTGGGGCTTTGCACTTCTCTACGCACCAAACGTCACGGTCCTTCTCTTTCCGTCGGTAGACATGAGCTGAGAAATTGCAAACGTCGAGCAATTGCTCAGAGATGAAAAGTGCCAGCACTGAAAGCTCTTGCTAGCCAGCACCCTTCCTTGGAAGCGCTTTCACAGGCGCAGCAACACTGGGGCTTTGCGCTTCTCTAGCCACCAAACGTCACAGTCATTCTCTTTCCGTCTCGTAGACACGAGCTGAGAAATTGCAAACGTCGAGCAATTGCTCAGAGATGAAAAGTGCCAGCACTGAAAGCTCTTGCTAGCCAGCACCCTTCCTTGGAAGCGCTTTTGTAGCCCTTAAAACACTGGGGCTCTTGGCTTCTCTAGCCACCTCATCTTCTGCTCATCCTCTCGCGCACTCTAAAGAGAGCTCAGGTGAGAAATTGCAAACGTCGAGCAATTGCTCAGAGATGAAAAGTGCCAGCACTGAAAGCTGTTGCTAGCCAGCACCCTTCCTTGGAAGCGTTTTTGTAGCCCTTAAAACACTGGGGCTCTGGGCTTCTCTAGCCACCTCATCTTCTGCTCATCCTCTCGCGCACTCTAAAGAGAGCTCAGGTGAGAAATTGCAAACGTCGAGCAATTGCTCAGAGATGAAAAGTGCCAGCACTGAAAGCTGTTGCTAGCCAGCACCCTTCCTTGGAAGCGCTTTCACAGGCGCAGTAACACTGGGGCTTTGCGCTTCTCTACCCACCAAACGTCACGGTCCTTCTCTTTCCATCTCCTAGACACGAGCTGAGAAATTGCAAACGTCGAGCAATTGCTCAGAGATGAAAAGTGCCAGCACTGAAAGCTGTTGCTAGCCAGCACCCTTCCTTGGAAGCGCTTTCACAGGCGCAGCAACACTGGGGCTTTGCGCTTCTCTAGCCACCAAACGTCACGGTCATTCTCTTTCCGTCTCGTAGACACGAGCTGAGAAATTGCAAACGACGAGCAATTGCTCCGAGATGAAAAGTGCCAGCACTGAAAGCTGTTGCTAGCCAGCACCCTTCCTTGGAAGCGCTTTTGTAGGCCTAAGAACACTGGGGCTCTGGGCTTCTCTAGCCACCTAATCTTCTGCTCATCCTCTCGCGCACTCTAAAGAGAGCTCAGGTGAGAAACTGCAAACGTTGAGCAATTGCTCAGAGATGAAAAGTGCCAGCACTGAAAGCTCTTGCTAGCCAGCCCCCTTCCTTGGAAGCGCTTTTGTAGGCCTAAGAACACTGGGGCTCTGGGCTTCTATAGCCACCTCATCTTCTGCTCATCCTCTCGTGCACTCTAAAGAGAGCTCAGGTGAGAAATTGCAAACGTCGAGCAATTGCTCCGAGATGAAAAGTGCCAGCACTGAAAGCTCTTGCTAGCCAGCACCCTTCCTTGGAAGCGCTTTTGTAGGCCTAAGAACACTGGGGCTTTGCACTTCTCTAGCCACCAAACGTCACGGTCCTTCTCTTTCCGTCTTGTAGACATGAGCTGAGAAATTGCAAACGTCGAGCAATTGCTCAGAGATGAAAAGTGCCAGCACTGAAAGCTGTTGCTAGCCAGCACCCTTCCTTGGAAGCGCTTTCACAGGCGCAGCAACACTGGGGCTTTGCGCTTCTCTAGCCACCAAACGTCACAGTCATTCTCTTTCCGTCTCGTAGACACGAGCTGAGAAATTGCAAACGTCGAGCAATTGCTCAGAGATGAAAAGTGCCAGCACTGAAAGCTGTTGCTAGCCAGCACCCTTCCTTGGAAGCGCTTTTGTAGCCCTTAAAACACTGGGGCTCTGGGCTTCTCTAGCCACCTCATCTTCTGCTCATCCTCTCGCGCACTCTAAAGAGAGCTCAGGTGAGAAATTGCAAACGTCCAGCAATTGCTCAGAGATGAAAAGTGCCAGCACTGAAAGCTGTTGCTAGCCAGCACCCTTCCTTGGAAGCGCTTTCACAGGCGCAGTAACACTGGGGCTTTGCGCTTCTCTACCCACCAAACGTCACGGTCCTTCTCTTTCCATCTCCTAGACACGAGCTGAGAAATTGCAAACGTCCAGCAATTGCTCCGAGATGAAAAGTGCCAGCACTGAAAGCTGTTGCTAGCCAGCACCCTTCCTTGGAAGCGCTTTCACAGGCGCAGCAACACTGGGGCTTTGCGCTTCTCTAGCCACCAAACGTCACGGTCATTCTCTTTCCGTCTCCTAGACACGAGCTGAGAAATTGCAAACGACGAGCAATTGCTCCGAGATGAAAAGTGCCAGCACTGAAAGCTCTTGCTAGCCAGCACCCTTCCTTGGAAGCGCTTTTGTAGGCCTAAGAACACTGGGGCTCTGGGCTTCTCTAGCCACCTCATCTTCTGCTCATCCTCTCGCGCACTCTAAAGAGAGCTCAGGTGAGAAACTGCAAACGTCAAGCAATTGCTCAGAGATGAAAAGTGCCAGCACTGAAAGCTCTTGCTAGCCAGCACCCTTCCTTGGAAGCGCTTTCACAGGCGCAGCAACACTGGGGCTTTGCGCTTCTCTAGCCACCAAACGTCACGGTCCTTCTCTTTCCGTCTCGTAGACACGAGCTGAGAAATTGCAAACGTCGAGCAATTGCTCAGAGATGAAAAGTGCCAGCACTGAAAGCTGTTGCTAGCCAGCACCCTTCCTTGGAAGCGCTTTCACAGGCGCAGCAACACTGGGGCTTTGCGCTTCTCTAGCCACCAAACGTCACGGTCATTCTCTTTCCGTCTCGTAGACACGAGCTGAGAAATTGCAAACGTCGAGCAATTGCTCAGAGATGAAAAGTGCCAGCACTGAAAGCTCTTGCTAGCCAGCACCCTTCCTTGGAAGCGCTTTCACAGGCGCAGCAACACTGGGGCTTTGCGCTTCTATACGCACCAAATGTCACGGTCATTCTCTTTCCATCTCCTAGACACGAGCTGAGAAATTGCAAACGTCGAGCAATTGCTCAGAGATGAAAAGTGCCAGCACTGAAAGCTCTTGCTAGCCAGCACCCTTCCTTGGAAGCGCTTTAGTAGGCCTAAGAACACTGCGGCTCTGGGCTTCTCTAGCCACCTCATCTTCTGCTCATCCTCTCGCGCACTCTAAAGAGAGCTCAGGTGAGAAATTACAAACGTCGAGCAATTGCTCAGAGATGAAAAGTGCCAGCACTGAAAGCTCTTGCTAGCCAGCACCCTTCCTTGGAAGCGCTTTCACAGGCGCAGCAACACTGGGGCTTTGCGCTTCTCTAGCCACCAAACGTCACGGTCATTCTCTTTCCGTCTCGTAGACAAGAGCTGAGAAATTGCAAACGTCCAGCAATTGCTCAGAGATGAAAAGTGCCAGCACTGAAAACTGTTGCTGTAGCCAGCACCCTTCCTTGGAAGCGCTTTTGTAGGCCTAAGAACATTGGGGCTCTGGGCTTCTCTAGCCACCTAATCTTCTGCTCATCCTCTCGCGCACTCTAAAGAGAGCTCAGGTGAGAAATTGCAAACGTCCAGCAATTGCTCAGAGATGAAAAGTGCAAGCACTGAAAGCTCTTGCTAGCCAGCACCCTTCCTTGGAAGCGCTTTCACAGGCGCAGCAACACTGGGGCTTTGCGCTTCTCTACGCACCAAACGTCACGGTCCTTCTCTTTCCATCTCCTAGACACGAGCTGAGAAATTGCAAACGTCGAGCAATTGCTCAGAGATGAAAAGTGCCAGCACTGAAAGCTCTTGCTAGCCAGCACCCTTCCTTGGAAGCGCTTTCACAGGCGCAGTAACACTGGGGCTTTGCACTTCTCTACGCACCAAACGTCACGGTCCTTCTCTTTCCGTCTCGTAGACACGAGCTGAGAAATTGCAAACGTCGAGCAATTGCTCAGAGATGAAAAGTGCCAGCACTGAAAGCTGTTGCTAGCCAGCACCCTTCCTTGGAAGCGCTTTCACAGGCGCAGCAACACTGGGGCTTTGCGCTTCTATACGCACCAAACGTCACAGTCATTCTCTTTCCGTCTCGTAGACACGAGCTGAGAAATTGCAAACGTCGAGCAATTGCTCCGAGATGAAAAGTGCCAGCACTGAAAGCTCTTGCTAGCCAGCACCCTTCCTTGGAAGCGCTTTTGTAGGCCTAAGAACACTGGGGCTCTGGGCTTCTCTAGCCACCTCATCTTCTGCTCATACTCTCGCGCACTCTAAAGAGAGCTCAGGTGAGAAATTGCAAACGTCGAGCAATTGCTCAGAGATGAAAAGTGCCAGCACTGAAAGCTGTTGCTAGCCAGCACCCTTCCTTGGAAGCGCTTTCACAGGCGCAGCAACACTGGGGCTTTGCGCTTCTCTAGCCACCAAACGTCACGGTCCTTCTCTTTCCGTCGGTAGACACGAGCTGAGAAATTGCAAACGTCGAGCAATTGCTCAGAGATGAAAACTGCCAGCACTGAAAGCTCTTGCTAGCCAGCACCCTTCCTTGGAAGCGCTTCTGTAGGCCTAAGAACACTGGGGCTCTGGGCTTCTCTAGCCACCTCATCTTCTGCTCATCCTCTCGCGCACTCTAAAGAGAGCTCAGGTGAGAAATTGCAAACGTCGAGCAATTGCTCAGAGATGAAAAGTGCCAGCACTGAAAGCTCTTGCTAGCCAGCACCCTTCCTTGGAAGCGCTTTCACAGGCGCAGCAACACTGGGGCTTTGCGCTTCTCTAGCCACCAAATGTCACGGTCCTTATCTTTCCGTCTTGTAGACACGAGCTGAGAAATTGCAAACGTCGAGCAATTGCTCCGAGATGAAAAGTGCCAGCACTGAAAGCTGTTGCTAGCCAGCACCCTTCCTTGGAAGCGCTTTTGTAGGCCTAAGAACACTGGGGCTCTGGGATTCTCTAGCCACCTCATCTTCTGCTCATCCTCTCGCGCACTCTGAAGAGAGCTCAGGTGAGAAATTGCAAACGTCGAGCAATTGCTCAGAGATGAAAAGTGCCAGCACTGAAAGCTGTTGCTAGCCAGCACCCTTCCTTGGAAGCGCTTTTGTAGCCCTTAAAACACTGGGGCTCTGGGCTTCTCTAGCCACCTCATCTTCTGCTCATCCTCTCGCGCACTCTAAAGAGAGCTCAGCTGAGAAATTGCAAACGTCGAGCAATTGCTCAGAGATGAAAAGTGCCAGCACTGAAAGCTGTTGCTAGCCAGCACCCTTCCTTGGAAGCGCTTTCACAGGCGCAGTAACACTGGGGCTTTGTGCTTCTCTACCCACCAAACGTCACGGTCCTTCTCTTTCCATCTCCTAGACACGAGCTGAGAAATTGCAAACGTCGAGCAATTGCTCCGAGATGAAAAGTGCCAGCACTGAAAGCTCTTGCTAGCCAGCACCCTTCCTTGGAAGCGCTTTCACAGGCGCAGCAACACTGGGGCTTTGCGCTTCTCTACCCACCAAAAGTCACGGTCCTTCTCTTTCCGTCTCGTAGACACGACCTGAGAAATTGCAAACGTCGAGCAATTGCTCAGAGATGAAAAGTGCCAGCACTGAAAGCTGTTGCTAGCCAGCACCCTTCCTTGGAAGCGCTTTTGTAGGCCTAAGAACACTGGGGCTCTGGGCTTCTCTAGCCACCTCATCTTCTGCTCATCCTCTCGCGCACTCTAAAGAGAGCTCAGCTGAGAAATTGCAAACGTCGAGCAATTGCTCCGAGATGAAAAGTGCCAGCACTGAAAGCTGTTGCTAGCCAGCACCCTTCCTTGGAAGCGCTTTTGTAGGCCTAAGAACACTGGGGCTCTGGGCTTCTCTAGCCACCTCATCTTCTGCTCATCCTCTCGCGCACTCTAAAGAGAGCTCAGGTGAGAAACTGCAAACGTCAAGCAATTGCTCAGAGATGAAAAGTGCCAGCACTGAAAGCTGTTGCTAGCCAGCACCCTTCCTTGGAAGCGCTTTCACAGGCGCAGTAACACTGGGGCTTTGCACTTCTCTACGCACCAAACGTCACGGTCATTCTCTTTCCGTCTCGTAGACACGAGCTGAGAAATTGCAAACGTCGAGCAATTGCTCAGAGATGAAAAGTGCCAGCACTGAAAGCTGTTGCTAGCCAGCACCCTTCCTTGGAAGCGCTTTCACAGGCGCAGCAACACTGGGGCTTTGCGCTTCTATACGCACCAAATGTCACGGTCATTCTCTTTCCGTCTCGTAGACACGAGCTGAGAAATTGCAAACGTCGAGCAATTGCTCAGAGATGAAAAGTGCCAGCACTGAAAGCTGTTGCTAGCCAGCACCCTTCCTTGGAAGCGCTTTCACAGGCGCAGCAACACTGGGGCTTTGCGCTTCTATACGCACCAAACGTCACAGTCATTCTCTTTCCGTCTCGTAGACACGAGCTGAGAAATTGCAAACGTCGAGCAATTGCTCCGAGATGAAAAGTGCCAGCACTGAAAGCTCTTGCTAGCCAGCACCCTTCCTTGGAAGCGCTTTTGTAGGCCTAAGAACACTGGGGCTCTGGGCTTCTCTAGCCACCTCATCTTCTGCTCATACTCTCGCGCACTCTAAAGAGAGCTCAGGTGAGAAATTGCAAACGTCGAGCAATTGCTCAGAGATGAAAAGTGCCAGCACTGAAAGCTCTTGCTAGCCAGCACCCTTCCTTGGAAGCGCTTTCACAGGCGCAGCAACACTGGGGCTTTGCGCTTCTCTAGCCACCAAATGTCACGGTCCTTCTCTTTCCGTCGGTAGACACGAGCTGAGAAATTGCAAACGTCGAGCAATTGCTCAGAGATGAAAAGTGCCAGCACTGAAAGCTCTTGCTAGCCAGCACCCTTCCTTGGAAGCGCTTCTGTAGGCCTAAGAACACTGGGGCTCTGGGCTTCTCTAGCCACCTCATCTTCTGCTCATCCTCTCGCGCACTCTAAAGAGAGCTCAGGTGAGAAATTGCAAACGTCGAGCAATTGCTCAGAGATGAAAAGTGCCAGCACTGAAAGCTCTTGCTAGCCAGCACCCTTCCTTGGAAGCGCTTTCACAGGCGCAGCAACACTGGGGCTTTGCGCTTCTCTAGCCACCAAACGTCACGGTCCTTCTCTTTCCGTCGGTAGACACGAGCTGAGAAATTGCAAACGTCGAGCAATTGCTCCGAGATGAAAAGTGCCAGCACTGAAAGCTGTTGCTAGCCAGCACCCTTCCTTGGAAGCGCTTTTGTAGGCCTAAGAACACTGGGGCTCTGGGCTTCTCTAGCCACCTCATCTTCTGCTCATCCTCGCGCGCACTCTAAAGAGAGCTCAGGTGAGAAATTGCAAACGTCGAGCAATTGCTCAGAGATGAAAAGTGCCAGCACTGAAAGCTGTTGCTAGCCAGCACCCTTCCTTGGAAGCGCTTTTGTAGCCCTTAAAACACTGGGGCTCTGGGCTTCTCTAGCCACCTCATCTTCTGCTCATCCTCTCGCGCACTCTAAAGAGAGCTCAGGTGAGAAATTGCAAACGTCGAGCAATTGCTCAGAGATGAAAAGTGCCAGCACTGAAAGCTGTTGCTAGCCAGCACCCTTCCTTGGAAGCGCTTTCACAGGCGCAGTAACACTGGGGCTTTGTGCTTCTCTACCCACCAAACGTCACGGTCCTTCTCTTTCCATCTCCTAGACACGAGCTGAGAAATTGCAAACGTCGAGCAATTGCTCCGAGATGAAAAGTGCCAGCACTGAAAGCTCTTGCTAGCCAGCACCCTTCCTTGGAAGCGCTTTCACAGGCGCAGCAACACTGGGGCTTTGCGCTTCTCTACCCACCAAAAGTCACGGTCCTTCTCTTTCCGTCTCGTAAACACGAGCTGAGAAATTGCAAACGTCGAGCAATTGCTCAGAGATGAAAAGTGCCAGCACTGAAAGCTGTTGCTAGCCAGCACCCTTCCTTGGAAGCGCTTTTGTAGGCCTAAGAACACTGGGGCTCTGGGCTTCTCTAGCCACCTCATCTTCTGCTCATCCTCTCGCGCACTCTAAAGAGAGCTCAGGTGAGAAACTGCAAACGTCAAGCAATTGCTCAGAGATGAAAAGTGCCAGCACTGAAAGCTGTTGCTAGCCAGCACCCTTCCTTGGAAGCGCTTTCACAGGCGCAGTAACACTGGGGCTTTGCACTTCTCTACGCACCAAACGTCACGGTCATTCTCTTTCCGTCTCGTAGACACGAGCTGAGAAATTGCAAACGTCGAGCAATTGCTCCGAGATGAAAAGTGCCAGCACTGAAAGCTGTTGCTAGCCAGCACCCTTCCTTGGAAGCGCTTTCACAGGCGCAGCAACACTGGGGCTTTGCGCTTCTCTAGCCACCAAACGTCACGGTCATTCTCTTTCCGTCTCGTAGACACGAGCTGAGAAATTGCAAACGTCGAGCAATTGCTCAGAGATGAAAAGTGCCAGCACTGAAAGCTCTTGCTAGCCAGCACCCTTCCTTGGAAGCGCTTTCACAGGCGCAGCAACACTGGGGCTTTGAGCTTCTATACGCACCAAATGTCACGGTCATTCTCTTTCCATCTCCTAGACACGAGCTGAGAAATTGCAAACGTCGAGCAATTGCTCAGAGATGAAAAGTGCCAGCACTGAAAGCTCTTGCTAGCCAGCACCCTTCCTTGGAAGCGCTTTAGTAGGCCTAAGAACACTGCGGCTCTGGGCTTCTCTAGCCACCTCATCTTCTGCTCATCCTCTCGCGCACTCTAAAGAGAGCTCAGGTGAGAAATTACAAACGTCGAGCAATTGCTCAGAGATGAAAAGTGCCAGCACTGAAAGCTCTTGCTAGCCAGCACCCTTCCTTGGAAGCGCTTTCACAGGCGCAGCAACACTGGGGCTCTGCGCTTCTCTAGCCACCAAAAGTCACGGTCATTCTCTTTCCGTCTCGTAGACAAGAGCTGAGAAATTGCAAACGTCCAGCAATTGCTCAGAGATGAAAAGTGCCAGCACTGAAAACTGTTGCTGTAGCCAGCACCCTTCCTTGGAAGCGCTTTTGTAGGCCTAAGAACATTGGGGCTCTGGGCTTCTCTAGCCACCTCATCTTCTGCTCATCCTCTCGCGCACTCTAAAGAGAGCTCAGGTGAGAAATTGCAAACGTCCAGCAATTGCTCAGAGATGAAAAGTGCCAGCACTGAAAGCTCTTGCTAGCCAGCACCCTTCCTTGGAAGCGCTTTCACAGGCGCAGTAACACTGGGGCTTTGCGCTTCTCTACCCACCAAACGTCACGGTCCTTCTCTTTCCATCTCCTAGACACGAGCTGAGAAATTGCAAACGTCGAGCAATTGCTCAGAGATGAAAAGTGCCAGCACTGAAAGCTCTTGCTAGCCAGCACCCTTCCTTGGAAGCGCTTTCACAGGCGCAGTAACACTGGGGCTTTGCACTTCTATACGCACCAAACGTCACGGTCCTTCTCTTTCCGTCTCGTAGACACGAGCTGAGAAATTGCAAACGTCGAGCAATTGCTCAGAGATGAAAAGTGCCAGCACTGAAAGCTCTTGCTAGCCAGCACCCTTCCTTGGAAGCGCTTTCACAGGCGCAGCAACACTGGGGCTTTGCGCTTCTATACGCACCAAACGTCACAGTCATTCTCTTTCCGTCTCGTAGACACGAGCTGAGAAATTGCAAACGTCGAGCAATTGCTCCGAGATGAAAAGTGCCAGCACTGAAAGCTCTTGCTAGCCAGCACCCTTCCTTGGAAGCGCTTTTGTAGGCCTAAGAACACTGGGGCTCTGGGCTTCTCTAGCCACCTCATCTTCTGCTCATCCTCTCGCGCACTCTAAAGAGAGCTCAGGTGAGAAATTGCAAACGTCGATCAATTGCTCAGAGATGAAAAGTGCCAGCACTGAAAGCTCTTGCTAGCCAGCACCCTTCCTTGGAAGCGCTTTCACAGGCGCAGCAACACTGGGGCTTTGCGCTTCTCTAGCCACCAAATGTCACGGTCCTTATCTTTCCGTCTTGTAGACACGAGCTGAGAAATTGCAAACGTCGAGCAATTACTCCGAGATGAAAAGTGCCAGCACTGAAAGCTGTTGCTAGCCAGCACCCTTCCTTGGAAGCGCTTTTGTAGGCCTAAGAACACTGGGGCTCTGGGCTTCTCTAGCCACCTCATCTTCTGCTCATCCTCTCGCGCACTCTAAAGAGAGCTCAGGTGAGAAATTGCAAACGTCGAGCAATTGCTCAGAGATGAAAAGTGCCAGCACTGAAAGCTCTTGCTAGCCAGCACCCTTCCTTGGAAGCGCTTTCACAGGCGCAGCAACACTGGGGCTTTGCGCTTCTCTAGCCACCAAATGTCACGGTCCTTATCTTTCCGTCTTGTAGACACGAGCTGAGAAATTGCAAACGTCGAGCAATTACTCCGAGATGAAAAGTGCCAGCACTGAAAGCTGTTGCTAGCCAGCACCCTTCCTTGGAAGCGCTTTTGTAGGCCTAAGAACACTGGGGCTCTGGGCTTCTCTAGCCACCTCATCTTCTGCTCATCCTCGCGCGCACTCTAAAGAGAGCTCAGGTGAGAAATTGCAAACGTCGAGCAATTGCTCAGAGATGAAAAGTGCCAGCACTGAAAGCTGTTGCTAGCCAGCACCCTTCCTTGGAAGCGCTTTTGTAGCCCTTAAAACACTGGGGCTCTGGGCTTCTCTAGCCACCTCATCTTCTGCTCATCCTCTTGCGCACTCTAAAGAGAGCTCAGGTGAGAAATTGCAAACGTCCAGCAATTGCTCAGAGATGAAAAGTGCCAGCACTGAAAGCTGTTGCTAGCCAGCACCCTTCCTTGGAAGCGCTTTCACAGGCGCAGTAACACTGGGGCTTTGTGCTTCTCTACCCACCAAACGTCACGGTCCTTCTCTTTCCATCTCCTAGACACGAGCTGAGAAATTGCAAACGTCGAGCAATTGCTCAGAGATGAAAAGTGCCAGCACTGAAAGCTCTTGCTAGCCAGCACCCTTCCTTGGAAGCGCTTTCACAGGCGCAGCAACACTGGGGCTTTGCGCTTCTCTACCCACCAAAAGTCACGGTCCTTCTCTTTCGGTCTCGTACACACGACCTGAGAAATTGCAAACGTCGAGCAATTGCTCAGAGATGAAAAGTGCCAGCACTGAAAGCTCTTGCTAGCCAGCACCCTTCCTTGGAAGCGCTTTAGTAGGCCTAAGAACACTGCGGCTCTGGGCTTCTCTAGCCACCTCATCTTCTGCTCATCCTCTCGCGCACTCTAAAGAGAGCTCAGGTGACAAATTACAAACGTCGAGCAATTGCTCAGAGATGAAAAGTGCCAGCACTGAAAGCTGTTGCTAGCCAGCACCCTTCCTTGGAAGCGCTTTCACAGGCGCAGCAACACTGGGGCTCTGCGCTTCTCTAGCCACCAAACGTCACGGTCCTTCTCTTTCCATCTCGTAGACACGAGCTGAGAAATTGCAAACGTCGAGCAATTGCTCAGAGATGAAAAGTGCCAGCACTGAAAACTGTTGCTGTAGCCAGCCCCCTTCCTTGGAAGCGCTTTTGTAGGCCTAAGAACACTGGGGCTCTGGGCTTCTCTAGCCACCTCATCTTCTGCTCATCCTCTCGCGCACTCTAAAGAGAGCTCAGGTGAGAAATTGCAAACGTCGAGCAATTGCTCAGAGATGAAAAGTGCCAGCACTGAAAGCTCTTGCTAGCCAGCACCCTTCCTTGGAAGCGCTTTCACAGGCGCAGCAACACTGGGGCTTTGCGCTTCTCTACGCACCAAACGTCACGGTCCTTCTCTTTCCATCTCCTAGACACGAGGTGAGAAATTGCAAACGTCGAGCAATTGCTCAGAGATGAAAAGTGCCAGCACTGAAAGCTCTTGCTAGCCAGCACCCTTCCTTGGAAGCGCTTTCACAGGCGCAGTAACACTGGGGCTTTGCACTTCTCTACGCACCAAAAGTCACGGTCCTTCTCTTTCCGTCTCGTAGACACGAGCTGAGAAATTGCAAACGTCGAGCAATTGCTCAGAGATGAAAAGTGCCAGCACTGAAAGCTGTTGCTAGCCAGCACCCTTCCTTGGAAGCGCTTTCACAGGCGCAGCAACACTGGGGCTTTGAGCTTCTATACGCACCAAACGTCACAGTCATTCTCTTTCCGTCTCGTAGACACGAGCTGAGAAATTGCAAACGTCGAGCAATTGCTCCGAGATGAAAAGTGCCAGCACTGAAAGCTCTTGCTAGCCAGCACCCTTCCTTGGAAGCGCTTTTGTAGGCCTAAGAACACTGGGGCTCTGGGCTTCTCTAGCCACCTCATCTTCTGCTCATACTCTCGCGCACTCTAAAGAGAGCTCAGGTGAGAAATTGCAAACGTCGAGCAATTGCTCAGAGATGAAAAGTGCCAGCACTGAAAGCTGTTGCTAGCCAGCACCCTTCCTTGGAAGCGCTTTCACAGGCGCAGCAACACTGGGGCTTTGCGCTTCTCTAGCCACCAAACGTCACGGTCCTTCTCTTTCCGTCGGTAGACACGAGCTGAGAAATTGCAAACGTCGAGCAATTGCTCAGAGATGAAAAGTGCCAGCACTGAAAGCTCTTGCTAGCCAGCACCCTTCCTTGGAAGCGCTTCTGTAGGCCTAAGAACACTGGGGCTCTGGGCTTCTCTAGCCACCTCATCTTCTGCTCATCCTCTCGCGCACTCTAAAGAGAGCTCAGGTGAGAAATTGCAAACGTCCAGCAATTGCTCAGAGATGAAAAGTGCCAGCACTGAAAGCTCTTGCTAGCCAGCACCCTTCCTTGGAAGCGCTTTCACAGGCGCAGCAACACTGGGGCTTTGCGCTTCTCTAGCCACCAAATGTCACGGTCCTTATCTTTCCGTCTTGTAGACACGAGCTGAGAAATTGCAAACGTCGAGCAATTGCTCAGAGATGAAAAGTGCCAGCACTGAAAGCTCTTGCTAGCCAGCACCCTTCCTTGGAAGCGCTTTTGTAGGCCTAAGAACACTGGGGCTCTGGGCTTCTCTAGCCACCTCATCTTCTGCTCATCCTCGCGCGCACTCTAAAGAGAGCTCAGGTGAGAAATTGCAAACGTCGAGCAATTGCTCAGAGATGAAAAGTGCCAGCACTGAAAGCTGTTGCTAGCCAGCACCCTTCCTTGGAAGCGCTTTTGTAGCCCTTAAAACACTGGGGCTCTGGGCTTCTCTAGCCACCTCATCTTCTGCTCATCCTCTCGCGCACTCTAAAGAGAGCTCAGGTGAGAAATTGCAAACGTCGAGCAATTGCTCAGAGATGAAAAGTGCCAGCACTGAAAGCTCTTGCTAGCCAGCACCCTTCCTTGGAAGCGCTTTCACAGGCGCAGCAACACTGGGGCTCTGCGCTTCTCTAGCCACCAAAAGTCACGGTCATTCTCTTTCCGTCTCGTAGACAAGAGCTGAGAAATTGCAAACGTCCAGCAATTGCTCAGAGATGAAAAGTGCCAGCACTGAAAACTGTTGCTGTAGCCAGCACCCTTCCTTGGAAGCGCTTTTGTAGGCCTAAGAACATTGGGGCTCTGGGCTTCTCTAGCCACCTCATCTTCTGCTCATCCTCTCGCGCACTCTAAAGAGAGCTCAGGTGAGAAATTGCAAACGTCCAGCAATTGCTCAGAGATGAAAAGTGCCAGCACTGAAAGCTCTTGCTAGCCAGCACCCTTCCTTGGAAGCGCTTTCACAGGCGCAGTAACACTGGGGCTTTGCGCTTCTCTACCCACCAAACGTCACGGTCCTTCTCTTTCCATCTCCTAGACACGAGCTGAGAAATTGCAAACGTCGAGCAATTGCTCAGAGATGAAAAGTGCCAGCACTGAAAGCTCTTGCTAGCCAGCACCCTTCCTTGGAAGCGCTTTCACAGGCGCAGTAACACTGGGGCTTTGCACTTCTATACGCACCAAACGTCACGGTCCTTCTCTTTCCGTCTCGTAGACACGAGCTGAGAAATTGCAAACGTCGAGCAATTGCTCAGAGATGAAAAGTGCCAGCACTGAAAGCTCTTGCTAGCCAGCACCCTTCCTTGGAAGCGCTTTCACAGGCGCAGCAACACTGGGGCTTTGCGCTTCTATACGCACCAAACGTCACAGTCATTCTCTTTCCGTCTCGTAGACACGAGCTGAGAAATTGCAAACGTCGAGCAATTGCTCCGAGATGAAAAGTGCCAGCACTGAAAGCTCTTGCTAGCCAGCACCCTTCCTTGGAAGCGCTTTTGTAGGCCTAAGAACACTGGGGCTCTGGGCTTCTCTAGCCACCTCATCTTCTGCTCATCCTCTCGCGCACTCTAAAGAGAGCTCAGGTGAGAAATTGCAAACGTCGATCAATTGCTCAGAGATGAAAAGTGCCAGCACTGAAAGCTCTTGCTAGCCAGCACCCTTCCTTGGAAGCGCTTTCACAGGCGCAGCAACACTGGGGCTTTGCGCTTCTCTAGCCACCAAATGTCACGGTCCTTATCTTTCCGTCTTGTAGACACGAGCTGAGAAATTGCAAACGTCGAGCAATTACTCCGAGATGAAAAGTGCCAGCACTGAAAGCTGTTGCTAGCCAGCACCCTTCCTTGGAAGCGCTTTTGTAGGCCTAAGAACACTGGGGCTCTGGGCTTCTCTAGCCACCTCATCTTCTGCTCATCCTCTCGCGCACTCTAAAGAGAGCTCAGGTGAGAAATTGCAAACGTCGAGCAATTGCTCAGAGATGAAAAGTGCCAGCACTGAAAGCTCTTGCTAGCCAGCACCCTTCCTTGGAAGCGCTTTCACAGGCGCAGCAACACTGGGGCTTTGCGCTTCTCTAGCCACCAAATGTCACGGTCCTTATCTTTCCGTCTTGTAGACACGAGCTGAGAAATTGCAAACGTCGAGCAATTACTCCGAGATGAAAAGTGCCAGCACTGAAAGCTGTTGCTAGCCAGCACCCTTCCTTGGAAGCGCTTTTGTAGGCCTAAGAACACTGGGGCTCTGGGCTTCTCTAGCCACCTCATCTTCTGCTCATCCTCGCGCGCACTCTAAAGAGAGCTCAGGTGAGAAATTGCAAACGTCGAGCAATTGCTCAGAGATGAAAAGTGCCAGCACTGAAAGCTGTTGCTAGCCAGCACCCTTCCTTGGAAGCGCTTTTGTAGCCCTTAAAACACTGGGGCTCTGGGCTTCTCTAGCCACCTCATCTTCTGCTCATCCTCTTGCGCACTCTAAAGAGAGCTCAGGTGAGAAATTGCAAACGTCCAGCAATTGCTCAGAGATGAAAAGTGCCAGCACTGAAAGCTGTTGCTAGCCAGCACCCTTCCTTGGAAGCGCTTTCACAGGCGCAGTAACACTGGGGCTTTGTGCTTCTCTACCCACCAAACGTCACGGTCCTTCTCTTTCCATCTCCTAGACACGAGCTGAGAAATTGCAAACGTCGAGCAATTGCTCAGAGATGAAAAGTGCCAGCACTGAAAGCTCTTGCTAGCCAGCACCCTTCCTTGGAAGCGCTTTCACAGGCGCAGCAACACTGGGGCTTTGCGCTTCTCTACCCACCAAAAGTCACGGTCCTTCTCTTTCGGTCTCGTACACACGACCTGAGAAATTGCAAACGTCGAGCAATTGCTCAGAGATGAAAAGTGCCAGCACTGAAAGCTCTTGCTAGCCAGCACCCTTCCTTGGAAGCGCTTTAGTAGGCCTAAGAACACTGCGGCTCTGGGCTTCTCTAGCCACCTCATCTTCTGCTCATCCTCTCGCGCACTCTAAAGAGAGCTCAGGTGACAAATTACAAACGTCGAGCAATTGCTCAGAGATGAAAAGTGCCAGCACTGAAAGCTCTTGCTAGCCAGCACCCTTCCTTGGAAGCGCTTTCACAGGCGCAGCAACACTGGGGCTCTGCGCTTCTCTAGCCACCAAACGTCACGGTCCTTCTCTTTCCATCTCGTAGACACGAGCTGAGAAATTGCAAACGTCGAGCAATTGCTCAGAGATGAAAAGTGCCAGCACTGAAAACTGTTGCTGTAGCCAGCCCCCTTCCTTGGAAGCGCTTTTGTAGGCCTAAGAACACTGGGGCTCTGGGCTTCTCTAGCCACCTCATCTTCTGCTCATCCTCTCGCGCACTCTAAAGAGAGCTCAGGTGAGAAATTGCAAACGTCCAGCAATTGCTCAGAGATGAAAAGTGCCAGCACTGAAAGCTCTTGCTAGCCAGCACCCTTCCTTGGAAGCGCTTTCACAGGCGCAGCAACACTGGGGCTTTGCGCTTCTCTACGCACCAAACGTCACGGTCCTTCTCTTTCCATCTCCTAGACACGAGCTGAGAAATTGCAAACGTCGAGCAATTGCTCAGAGATGAAAAGTGCCAGCACTGAAAGCTCTTGCTAGCCAGCACCCTTCCTTGGAAGCGCTTTCACAGGCGCAGTAACACTGGGGCTTTGCACTTCTCTACGCACCAAAAGTCACGGTCCTTCTCTTTCCGTCTCGTAGACACGAGCTGAGAAATTGCAAACGTCGAGCAATTGCTCAGAGATGAAAAGTGCCAGCACTGAAAGCTGTTGCTAGCCAGCACCCTTCCTTGGAAGCGCTTTCACAGGCGCAGCAACACTGGGGCTTTGAGCTTCTATACGCACCAAACGTCACAGTCATTCTCTTTCCGTCTCGTAGACACGAGCTGAGAAATTGCAAACGTCGAGCAATTGCTCCGAGATGAAAAGTGCCAGCACTGAAAGCTCTTGCTAGCCAGCACCCTTCCTTGGAAGCGCTTTTGTAGGCCTAAGAACACTGGGGCTCTGGGCTTCTCTAGCCACCTCATCTTCTGCTCATACTCTCGCGCACTCTAAAGAGAGCTCAGGTGAGAAATTGCAAACGTCGAGCAATTGCTCAGAGATGAAAAGTGCCAGCACTGAAAGCTGTTGCTAGCCAGCACCCTTCCTTGGAAGCGCTTTCACAGGCGCAGCAACACTGGGGCTTTGCGCTTCTCTAGCCACCAAACGTCACGGTCCTTCTCTTTCCGTCGGTAGACACGAGCTGAGAAATTGCAAACGTCGAGCAATTGCTCAGAGATGAAAAGTGCCAGCACTGAAAGCTCTTGCTAGCCAGCACCCTTCCTTGGAAGCGCTTCTGTAGGCCTAAGAACACTGGGGCTCTGGGCTTCTCTAGCCACCTCATCTTCTGCTCATCCTCTCGCGCACTCTAAAGAGAGCTCAGGTGAGAAATTGCAAACGTCGAGCAATTGCTCAGAGATGAAAAGTGCCAGCACTGAAAGCTGTTGCTAGCCAGCACCCTTCCTTGGAAGTGCTTTCACAGGCGCAGCAACACTGGGGCTTTGCGCTTCTCTAGCCACCAAATGTCACGGTCCTTATCTTTCCGTCTTGTAGACACGAGCTGAGAAATTGCAAACGTCGAGCAATTGCTCCGAGATGAAAAGTGCCAGCACTGAAAGCTCTTGCTAGCCAGCACCCTTCCTTGGAAGCGCTTTTGTAGGCCTAAGAACACTGGGGCTCTGGGCTTCTCTAGCCACCTCATCTTCTGCTCATCCTCGCGCGCACTCTAAAGAGAGCTCAGGTGAGAAATTGCAAACGTCGAGCAATTGCTCAGAGATGAAAAGTGCCAGCACTGAAAGCTGTTGCTAGCCAGCACCCTTCCTTGGAAGCGCTTTTGTAGCCCTTAAAACACTGGGGCTCTGGGCTTCTCTAGCCACCTCATCTTCTGCTCATCCTCTCGCGCACTCTAAAGAGAGCTCAGGTGAGAAATTGCAAACGTCGAGCAATTGCTCAGAGATGAAAAGTGCCAGCACTGAAAGCTGTTGCTAGCCAGCACCCTTCCTTGGAAGCGCTTTCACAGGCGCAGTAACACTGGGGCTTTGCACTTCTCTACCCACCAAACGTCACGGTCCTTCTCTTTCCATCTCCTAGACACGAGCTGAGAAATTGCAAACGTCGAGCAATTGCTCCGAGATGAAAAGTGCCAGCACTGAAAGCTCTTGCTAGCCAGCACCCTTCCTTGGAAGCGCTTTCACAGGCGCAGCAACACTGGGGCTTTGCGCTTCTCTACCCACCAAAAGTCACGGTCCTTCTCTTTCCGTCTCGTAGACACGAGCTGAGAAATTGCAAACGTCGAGCAATTGCTCAGAGATGAAAAGTGCCAGCACTGAAAGCTGTTGCTAGCCAGCACCCTTCCTTGGAAGCGCTTTTGTAGGCCTAAGAACACTGGGGCTCTGGGCTTCTCTAGCCACCTCATCTTCTGCTCATCCTCTCGCGCACTCTAAAGAGAGCTCAGCTGAGAAATTGCAAACGTCGAGCAATTGCTCCGAGATGAAAAGTGCCAGCACTGAAAGCTGTTGCTAGCCAGCACCCTTCCTTGGAAGCGCTTTTGTAGGCCTAAGAACACTGGGGCTCTGGGCTTCTCTAGCCACCTCATCTTCTGCTCATCCTCTCGCGCACTCTAAAGAGAGCTCAGGTGAGAAACTGCAAACGTCAAGCAATTGCTCAGAGATGAAAAGTGCCAGCACTGAAAGCTGTTGCTAGCCAGCACCCTTCCTTGGAAGCGCTTTCACAGGCGCAGTAACACTGGGGCTTTGCACTTCTCTACGCACCAAACGTCACTGTCATTCTCTTTCCGTCTCCTAGACACGAGCTGAGAAATTGCAAACGTCCAGCAATTGCTCAGAGATGAAAAGTGCCAGCACTGAAAGCTGTTGCTAGCCAGCACCCTTCCTTGGAAGCGCTTTTGTAGGCCTAAGAACACTGGGGCTCTGGGCTTCTCTAGCCACCTAATCTTCTGCTCATCCTCTCGCGCAGTCTAAAGAGAGCTCAGGTGAGAAATTGCAAACGTCGAGCAATTGCTCAGAGATGAAAAGTGCCAGCACTGAAAGCTCTTGCTAGCCAGCACCCTTCCTTGGAAGCGCTTTCACAGGCGCAGCAACACTGGGGCTTTGCGCTTCTATACGCACCAAATGTCACGGTCCTTCTCTTTCCGTCGGTAGACACGAGCTGAGAAATTGCAAACGTCGAGCAATTGCTCAGAGATGAAAAGTGCCAGCACTGAAAGCTGTTGCTAGCCAGCACCCTTCCTTGGAAGCGCTTTCACAGGCGCAGCAACACTGGGGCTTTGCGCTTCTCTAGCCACCAAACGTCACGGTCCTTCTCTTTCCGTCGGTAGACACGAGCTGAGAAATTGCAAACGTCGAGCAATTGCTCAGAGATGAAAAGTGCCAGCACTGAAAGCTGTTGCTAGCCAGCACCCTTCCTTGGAAGCGCTTCTGTAGGCCTAAGAACACTGGGGCTCTGGGCTTCTCTAGCCACCTCATCTTCTGCTCATCCTCTCGAGCACTCTAAAGAGAGCTCAGGTGAGAAATTACAAACGTCGAGCAATTGCTCCGAGATGAAAAGTGCCAGCACTGAAAGCTCTTGCTAGCCAGCACCCTTCCTTGGAAGCGCTTTTGTAGGCCTAAGAACACTGGGGCTCTGGGCTTCTCTAGCCACCTCATCTTCTGCTCATCCTCTCGCGCACTCTAAAGAGAGCTCAGGTGAGAAATTGCAAACGTCGAGCAATTGCTCAGAGATGAAAAGTGCCAGCACTGAAAGCTCTTGCTAGCCAGCACCCTTCCTTGGAAGCGCTTTCACAGGCGCAGTAACACTGGGGCTTTGCACTTCTCTACCCACCAAACGTCACGGTCCTTCTCTTTCCATCTCCTAGACACGAGCTGAGAAATTGCAAACGTCGAGCAATTGCTCCGAGATGAAAAGTGCCAGCACTGAAAGCTGTTGCTAGCCAGCACCCTTCCTTGGAAGCGCTTTCACAGGCGCAGCAACACTGGGGCTTTGCGCTTCTCTAGCCACCAAACGTCACGGTCCTTCTCTTTCCGTCGGTAGACACGAGCTGAGAAATTGCAAACGTCGAGCAATTGCTCAGAGATGAAAAGTGCCAGCACTGAAAGCTGTTGCTGTAGCCAGCACCCTTCCTTGGAAGCGCTTTTGTAGGCCTAAGAACAGTGGGGCTCTGGGCTTCTCTAGCCACCTCATCTTCTGCTCATCCTCTCGCGCACTCTAAAGAGAGCTCAGGTGAGAAATTGCAAACGTCGAGCAATTGCTCCGAGATGAAAAGTGCCAGCACTGAAAGCTGTTGCTAGCCAGCACCCTTCCTTGGAAGCGCTTTCACAGGCGCAGTAACACTGGGGCTTTGCACTTCTCTACCCACCAAACGTCACGGTCCTTCTCTTTCCATCTCCTAGACACGAGCTGAGAAATTGCAAACGTCGAGCAATTGCTCAGAGATGAAAAGTGCCAGCACTGAAAGCTGTTGCTAGCCAGCACCCTTCCTTGGAAGCGCTTTCACAGGCGCAGCAACACTGGGGCTTTGCGCTTCTCTAGCCACCAAACGTCACGGTCCTTCTCTTTCCGTCGGTAGACACGAGCTGAGAAATTGCAAACGTCGAGCAATTGCTCAGAGATGAAAAGTGCCAGCACTGAAAGCTGTTGCTAGCCAGCACCCTTCCTTGGAAGCGCTTCTGTAGGCCTAAGAACACTGGGGCTCTGGGCTTCTCTAGCCACCTCATCTTCTGCTCATCCTCTCGCGCACTCTAAAGAGAGCTCAGGTGAGAAATTACAAACGTCGAGCAATTGCTCAGAGATGAAAAGTGCCAGCACTGAAAGCTCTTGCTAGCCAGCACCCTTCCTTGGAAGCGCTTTCACAGGCGCAGCAACACTGGGGCTCTGCGCTTCTCTAGCCACCAAACGTCACGGTCATTCTCTTTCCGTCGGTAGACACGAGCTGAGAAATTGCAAACGTCGAGCAATTGCTCAGAGATGAAAAGTGCCAGCACTGAAAGCTGTTGCTGTAGCCAGCACCCTTCCTTGGAAGCGCTTTTGTAGGCCTAAGAACACTGGGGCTCTGGGCTTCTCTAGCCACCTCATCTTCTGCTCATCCTCTCGCGCACTCTAAAGAGAGCTCAGGTGAGAAATTGCAAACGTCGAGCAATTGCTCCGAGATGAAAAGTGCCAGCACTGAAAGCTGTTGCTAGCCAGCACCCTTCCTTGGAAGCGCTTTCACAGGCGCAGTAACACTGGGGCTTTGCACTTCTCTACCCACCAAACGTCACGGTCCTTCTCTTTCCATCTCCTAGACACGAGCTGAGAAATTGCAAACGTCGAGCAATTGCTCAGAGATGAAAAGTGCCAGCACTGAAAGCTGTTGCTAGCCAGCACCCTTCCTTGGAAGCGCTTTTGTAGGCCTAAGAACACTGGGGCTCTGGGCTTCTCTAGCCACATAATCTTCTGCTCATCCTCTCGCGCACTCTAAAGAGAGCTCAGGTGAGAAACTGCAAACGTCAAGCAATTGCTCAGAGATGAAAAGTGCCAGCACTGAAAGCTCTTGCTAGCCAGCACCCTTCCTTGGAAGCGCTTTCACAGGCGCAGTAACACTGGGGCTTTGCACTTCTCTACGCACCAAACGTCACGGTCCTTCTCTTTCCGTCTCGTAGACACGAGCTGAGAAATTGCAAACGTCGAGCAATTGCTCAGAGATGAAAAGTGCCAGCACTGAAAGCTCTTGCTAGCCAGCACCCTTCCTTGGAAGCGCTTTCACAGGCGCAGCAACACTGGGGCTTTGCGCTTCTATACGCACCAAATGTCACGGTCCTTCTCTTTCCATCTCCTAGACACGAGCTGAGAAATTGCAAACGTCGAGCAATTGCTCAGAGATGAAAAGTGCCAGCACTGAAAGCTCTTGCTAGCCAGCACCCTTCCTTGGAAGCGCTTTAGTAGGCCTAAGAACACTGCGGCTCTGGGCTTCTCTAGCCACCTCATCTTCTGCTCATCCTCTTGCGCACTCTAAAGAGAGCTCAGGTGAGAAATTACAAACGTTGAGCAATTGCTCAGAGATGAAAAGTGCCAGCACTGAAAGCTGTTGCTAGCCAGCACCCTTCCTTGGAAGCGCTTTCACAGGCGCAGCAACACTGGGGCTTTGCGCTTCTCTAGCCACCAAACGTCACGGTCATTCTCTTTCCGTCTCGTAGACACGAGCTGAGAAATTGCAAACGTCCAGCAATTGCTCAGAGATGAAAAGTGCCAGCACTGAAAACTGTTGCTGTAGCCAGCACCCTTCCTTGGAAGCGCTTTTGTAGGCCTAAGAACATTGGGGCTCTGGGCTTCTCTAGCCACCTCATCTTCTGCTCATCCTCTCGCGCACTCTAAAGAGAGCTCAGGTGAGAAATTGCAAACGTCGAGCAATTGCTCAGAGATGAAAAGTGCCAGCACTGAAAGCTCTTGCTAGCCAGCACCCTTCCTTGGAAGCGCTTTCACAGGCGCAGCAACACTGGGGCTTTGCGCTTCTCTAGCCACCAAACGTCACGGTCCTTCTCTTTCCATCTCCTAGACACGAGCTGAGAAATTGCAAACGTCGAGCAATTGCTCCGAGATGAAAAGTGCCAGCACTGAAAGCTGTTGCTAGCCAGCACCCTTCCTTGGAAGCGCTTTCACAGGCGCAGTAACACTGGGGCTTTGCACTTCTATACGCACCAAACGTCACGGTCCTTCTCTTTCAGTCTCGTAGACACGAGCTGAGAAATTGCAAACGTCGAGCAATTGCTCAGAGATGAAAAGTGCCAGCACTGAAAGCTCTTGCTAGCCAGCACCCTTCCTTGGAAGCGCTTTCACAGGCGCAGCAACACTGGGGCTTTGCGCTTCTATACGCACCAAACGTCACAGTCATTCTCTTTCCGTCTCGTAGACACGAGCTGAGAAATTGCAAACGTCGAGCAATTGCTCCGAGATGAAAAGTGCCAGCACTGAAAGCTCTTGCTAGCCAGCACCCTTCCTTGGAAGCGCTTTTGTAGGCCTAAGAACACTGGGGCTCTGGGCTTCTCTAGCCACCTAATCTTCTGCTCATCCTCTCGCGCACTCTAAAGAGAGCTCAGGTGAGAAACTGCAAACGTCGAGCAATTGCTCAGAGATGAAAAGTGCCAGCACTGAAAGCTGTTGCTAGCCAGCACCCTTCCTTGGAAGCGCTTTCACAGGCGCAGTAACACTGGGGCTTTGCGCTTCTCTACGCACCAAACGTCACGGTCCTTCTCTTTCCGTCTCGTAGACACGAGCTGAGAAATTGCAAACGTCGAGCAATTGCTCAGAGATGAAAAGTGCCAGCACTGAAAGCTGTTGCTAGCCAGCACCCTTCCTTGGAAGCGCTTTCACAGGCGCAGCAACACTGGGGCTTTGCGCTTCTATACGCACCAAATGTCACGGTCCTTCTCTTTCCATCTCCTAGACACGAGCTGAGAAATTGCAAACGTCGAGCAATTGCTCAGAGATGAAAAGTGCCAGCACTGAAAGCTCTTGCTAGCCAGCACCCTTCCTTGGAAGCGCTTTAGTAGGCCTAAGAACACTGCGGCTCTGGGCTTCTCTAGCCACCTCATCTTCTGCTCATCCTCTCGCGCACTCTAAAGAGAGCTCAGGTGAGAAATTACAAACGTCGAGCAATTGCTCAGAGATGAAAAGTGCCAGCACTGAAAGCTCTTGCTAGCCAGCACCCTTCCTTGGAAGCGCTTTCACAGGCGCAGCAACACTGGGGCTCTGCGCTTCTCTAGCCACCAAACGTCACGGTCATTCTCTTTCCGTCTCGTAGACACGAGCTGAGAAATTGCAAACGTCGAGCAATTGCTCAGAGATGAAAAGTGCCAGCACTGAAAACTGTTGCTGTAGCCAGCACCCTTCCTTGGAAGCGCTTTTGTAGGCCTAAGAACATTGGGGCTCTGGGCTTCTCTAGCCACCTCATCTTCTGCTCATCCTCTCGCGCACTCTAAAGAGAGCTCAGGTGAGAAATTGCAAACGTCGAGCAATTGCTCCGAGATGAAAAGTGCCAGCACTGAAAGCTGTTGCTAGCCAGCACCCTTCCTTGGAAGCGCTTTCACAGGCGCAGCAACACTGGGGCTTTGCGCTTCTCTAGCCACCAAACGTCACGGTCCTTCTCTTTCCATCTCCTAGACACGAGCTGAGAAATTGCAAACGTCGAGCAATTGCTCAGAGATGAAAAGTGCCAGCACTGAAAGCTCTTGCTAGCCAGCACCCTTCCTTGGAAGCACTTTCACAGGCGCAGCAACACTGGGGCTTTGCACTTCTATACGCACCAAACGTCACGGTCCTTCTCTTTCAGTCTCGTAGACACGAGCTGAGAAATTGCAAACGTCGAGCAATTGCTCAGAGATGAAAAGTGCCAGCACTGAAAGCTCTTGCTAGCCAGCACCCTTCCTTGGAAGCGCTTTCACAGGCGCAGCAACACTGGGGCTTTGCACTTCTCTACGCACCAAACGTCACAGTCATTCTCTTTCCGTCTCGTAGACACGAGCTGAGAAATTGCAAACGTCGAGCAATTGCTCCGAGATGAAAAGTGCCAGCACTGAAAGCTGTTGCTAGCCAGCACCCTTCCTTGGAAGCGCTTTTGTAGGCCTAAGAACAGTGGGGCTCTGGGCTTCTCTAGCCACCTCATCTTCTGCTCATCCTCTCGCGCACTCTAAAGAGATCTCAGGTGAGAAATTGCAAACGTCGAGCAATTGCTCAGAGATGAAAAGTGCCAGCACTGAAAGCTGTTGCTAGCCAGCACCCTTCCTTGGAAGCGCTTTCACAGGCGCAGCAACACTGGGGCTTTGCGCTTCTCTAGCAACCACACGTCACGGTCCTTCTCTTTCCATCTCCTAGACACGAGCTGAGAAATTGCAAACGTCCAGCAATTGCTCAGAGATGAAAAGTGCCAGCACTGAAAGCTCTTGCTAGCCAGCACCCTTCCTTGGAAGCGCTTCTGTAGGCCTAAGAACACTGGGGCTCTGGGCTTCTCTAGCCACCTCATCTTCTGCTCATCCTCTCGCGCACTCTAAAGAGAGCTCAGGTGAGAAATTGCAAACGTCGAGCAATTGCTCAGAGATGAAAAGTGCCAGCACTGAAAGCTGTTGCTAGCCAGCACCCTTCCTTGGAAGCGCTTTCACAGGCGCAGCAACACTGGGGCTTTGCGCTTCTCTAGCCACCAAACGTCACGGTCCTTCTCTTTCCGTCTCGTAGACACGAGCTGAGAAATTGCAAACGTCGAGCAATTGCTCCGAGATGAAAAGTGCCAGCACTGAAAGCTCTTGCTACCCAGCCCCCTTCCTTGGAAGCGCTTTTGTAGCCCTTAGAACACTGGGGCTCTGGGCTTCTCTAGCCACCTCATCTTCTGCTCATCCTCTCGCGCACTCTAAAGAGAGCTCACGTGAGAAACTGCAAACGTCAAGCAATTGCTCAGAGATGAAAAGTGCCAGCACTGAAAGCTGTTGCTAGCCAGCACCCTTCCTTGGAAGCGCTTTCACAGGCGCAGTAACACTGGGGCTTTGCACTTCTCTACGCACCAAACGTCACGGTCATTCCCTTTCCGTCTCCTCGACACGAGCTGAGAAATTGCAAACGTCCAGCAATTGCTCAGAGATGAAAAGTGCCAGCACTGAAAGCTGTTGCTAGCCAGCACCCTTCCTTGGAAGCGCTTTTGTAGGCCTAAGAACACTGGGGCTCTGGGCTTCTCTAGCCACCTCATCTTCTGCTCATCCTCTCGTGCACTCTAAAGAGAGCTCAGGTGAGAAACTGCAAACGTCGAGCAATTGCTCAGAGATGAAAAGTGCCAGCACTGAAAGCTGTTGCTAGCCAGCACCCTTCCTTGGAAGCGCTTTTACAGGCGCAGCAACACTGGGGCTTTGCGCTTCTCTAGCCACCAAACGTCACGGTCCTTCTCTTTCCATCTCCTAGACACGAGCTGAGAAATTGCAAACGTCGAGCAATTGCTCAGAGATGAAAAGTGCCAGCACTGAAAGCTCTTGCTAGCCAGCACCCTTCCTTGGAAGCGCTTTCACAGGCGCAGCAACACTGGGGCTTTGCGCTTCTCTAGCCACCAAACGTCACGGTCCTTCTCTTTCCGTCTGTTTACACGAGCTGAGAAATTGCAAACGTCGAGCAATTGCTCAGAGATGAAAAGTGCCAGCACTGAAAGCTCTTGCTAGCCAGCACCCTTCTTTGGAAGCGCTTCTGTAGGCCTAAGAACACTGGGGCTCTGGGCTTCTCTAGCCACCTCATCTTCTGCTCATCCTCGCGCGCACTCTAAAGAGAGCTCAGGTGAGAAATTGCAAACGTCGAGCAATTGCTCAGAGATGAAAAGTGCCAGCACTGAAAGCTGTTGCTAGCCAGCCCCCTTCCTTGGAAGCGCTTTCACAGGCGCAGCAACACTGGGGCTTTGCGCTTCTATACGCACCAAACGTCACGGTCCTTCTCTTTCCATCTCCTAGACACGAGCTGAGAAATTGCAAACATCGAGCAATTGCTCAGAGATGAAAAGTGCCAGCACTGAAAGCTGTTGCTAGCCAGCACCCTTCCTTGGAAGCACTTTCACAGGCGCAGCAACACTGGGGCTTTGTGCTTCTCTAGCCACCAAACGTCACGGTCATTCTCTTTCCGTCTCGTAGACACGAGCTGAGAAATTGCAAACGTCGAGCAATTGCTCAGAGATGAAAAGTGCCAGCACTGAAAACTGTTGCTGTAGCCAGCACCCTTCCTTGGAAGCGCTTTTGTAGGCCTAAGAACATTGGGGCTCTGGGCTTCTCTAGCCACCTCATCTTCTGCTCATCCTCTCGCGCACTCTAAAGAGAGCTCAGGTGAGAAATTGCAAACGTCGAGCAATTGCTCCGAGATGAAAAGTGCCAGCACTGAAAGCTGTTGCTAGCCAGCACCCTTCCTTGGAAGCGCTTTCACAGGCGCAGTAACACTGTGGCTTTGCACTTCTCTACGCACCAAACGTCACGGTCCTTCTCTTTCCGTCTCGTAGACACGAGCTGAGAAATTGCAAACGTCGAGCAATTGCTCAGAGATGAAAAGTGCCAGCACTGAAAGCTCTTGCTAGCCAGCACCCTTCCTTGGAAGCGCTTTAGTAGGCCTAAGAACACTGCGGCTCTGGGCTTCTCTAGCCACCTCATCTTCTGCTCATCCTCTCGCGCACTCTAAAGAGAGCTCAGGTGAGAAATTACAAACGTCGAGCAATTGCTCAGAGATGAAAAGTGCCAGCACTGAAAGCTCTTGCTAGCCAGCACCCTTCCTTGGAAGCGCTTTCACAGGCGCAGCAACACTGGGGCTCTGCGCTTCTCTAGCCACCAAACGTCACGGTCATTCTCTTTCCGTCTCGTAGACACGAGCTGAGAAATTGCAAACGTCGAGCAATTGCTCAGAGATGAAAAGTGCCAGCACTGAAAACTGTTGCTGTAGCCAGCACCCTTCCTTGGAAGCGCTTTTGTAGGCCTAAGAACATTGGGGCTCTGGGCTTCTCTAGCCACCTCATCTTCTGCTCATCCTCTCGCGCACTCTAAAGAGAGCTCAGGTGAGAAATTGCAAACGTCGAGCAATTGCTCAGAGATGAAAAGTGCCAGCACTGAAAGCTGTTGCTAGCCAGCACCCTTCCTTGGAAGCGCTTTCACAGGCGCAGCAACACTGGGGCTTTGCGCTTCTCTAGCCACCAAACGTCACGGTCCTTCTCTTTCCATCTCCTAGACACGAGCTGAGAAATTGCAAACGTCGAGCAATTGCTCAGAGATGAAAAGTGCCAGCACTGAAAGCTCTTGCTAGCCAGCACCCTTCCTTGGAAGCACTTTCACAGGCGCAGCAACACTGGGGCTTTGCACTTCTATACGCACCAAACGTCACGGTCCTTCTCTTTCAGTCTCGTAGACACGAGCTGAGAAATTGCAAACGTCGAGCAATTGCTCAGAGATGAAAAGTGCCAGCACTGAAAGCTGTTGCTAGCCAGCACCCTTCCTTGGAAGCGCTTTCACAGGCGCAGCAACACTGGGGCTTTGCGCTTCTATACGCACCAAACGTCACAGTCATTCTCTTTCCGTCTCGTAGACACGAGCTGAGAAATTGCAAACGTCGAGCAATTGCTCCGAGATGAAAAGTGCCAGCACTGAAAGCTGTTGCTAGCCAGCACCCTTCCTTGGAAGCGCTTTTGTAGGCCTAAGAACAGTGGGGCTCTGGGCTTCTCTAGCCACCTCATCTTCTGCTCATCCTCTCGCGCACTCTAAAGAGAGCTCAGGTGAGAAATTGCAAACGTCGAGCAATTGCTCAGAGATGAAAAGTGCCAGCACTGAAAGCTGTTGCTAGCCAGCACCCTTCCTTGGAAGCGCTTTCACAGGCGCAGCAACACTGGGGCTTTGCGCTTCTCTAGCAACCAAACGTCACGGTCCTTCTCTTTCCATCTCCTAGACACGAGCTGAGAAATTGCAAACGTCCAGCAATTGCTCAGAGATGAAAAGTGCCAGCACTGAAAGCTGTTGCTAGCCAGCACCCTTCCTTGGAAGCGCTTTCACAGGCGCAGCAACACTGGGGCTTTGCGCTTCTCTAGCCACCAAACGTCACGGTCATTCTCTTTCCGTCTCCTAGACACGAGCTGAGAAATTGCAAACGTCGAGCAATTGCTCAGAGATGAAAAGTGCCAGCACTGAAAGCTCTTGCTAGCCAGCCCCCTTCCTTGGAAGCGCTTTTGTAGCCCTTAGAACACTGGGGCTCTGGGCTTCTCTAGCCACCTCATCTTCTGCTCATCCTCTCGCGCACTCTAAAGAGAGCTCACGTGAGAAACTGCAAACGTCAAGCAATTGCTCAGAGATGAAAAGTGCCAGCACTGAAAGCTGTTGCTAGCCAGCACCCTTCCTTGGAAGCGCTTTCACAGGCGCAGCAACACTGGGGCTTTGCGCTTCTCTAGCCACCAAACGTCACGGTCATTCTCTTTCCGTCTCCTAGACACGAGCTGAGAAATTGCAAACGTCGAGCAATTGCTCAGAGATGAAAAGTGCCAGCACTGAAAGCTCTTGCTAGCCAGCACCCTTCTTTGGAAGCGCTTCTGTAGGCCTAAGAACACTGGGGCTCTGGGCTTCTCTAGCCACCTCATCTTCTGCTCATCCTCGCGCGCACTCTAAAGAGAGCTCAGGTGAGAAATTGCAAACGTCGAGCAATTGCTCAGAGATGAAAAGTGCCAGCACTGAAAGCTGTTGCTAGCCAGCCCCCTTCCTTGGAAGCGCTTTCACAGGCGCAGCAACACTGGGGCTTTGCGCTTCTATACGCACCAAACGTCACGGTCCTTCTCTTTCCATCTCCTAGACACGAGCTGAGAAATTGCAAACATCGAGCAATTGCTCAGAGATGAAAAGTGCCAGCACTGAAAGCTGTTGCTAGCCAGCACCCTTCCTTGGAAGCACTTTCACAGGCGCAGCAACACTGGGGCTTTGTGCTTCTCTAGCCACCAAACGTCACGGTCATTCTCTTTCCGTCTCGTAGACACGAGCTGAGAAATTGCAAACGTCGAGCAATTGCTCAGAGATGAAAAGTGCCAGCACTGAAAACTGTTGCTGTAGCCAGCACCCTTCCTTGGAAGCGCTTTTGTAGGCCTAAGAACATTGGGGCTCTGGGCTTCTCTAGCCACCTCATCTTCTGCTCATCCTCTCGCGCACTCTAAAGAGAGCTCAGGTGAGAAATTGCAAACGTCGAGCAATTGCTCAGAGATGAAAAGTGCCAGCACTGAAAGCTGTTGCTAGCCAGCACCCTTCCTTGGAAGCGCTTTCACAGGCGCAGTAACACTGTGGCTTTGCACTTCTCTACGCACCAAACGTCACGGTCCTTCTCTTTCCGTCTCGTAGACACGAGCTGAGAAATTGCAAACGTCGAGCAATTGCTCAGAGATGAAAAGTGCCAGCACTGAAAGCTGTTGCTAGCCAGCACCCTTCCTTGGAAGCGCTTTCACAGGCGCAGCAACACTGGGGCTTTGCGCTTCTATACGCACCAAACGTCACAGTCATTCTATTTCCGTCTCGTAGACACGAGCTGAGAAATTGCAAACGTCGAGCAATTGCTCAGAGATGAAAAGTGCCAGCACTGAAAGCTCTTGCTAGCCAGCACCCTTCCTTGGAAGCGCTTTTGTAGGTCTAAGAACACTGGGGCTCTGGGCTTCTCTAGCCACCTCATCTTCTGCTCATCCTCTCGCGCACTCTAAAGAGAGCTCAGGTGAGAAATTACAAACGTCGAGCAATTGCTCAGAGATGAAAAGTGCCAGCACTGAAAGCTGTTGCTAGCCAGCACCCTTCCTTGGAAGCGCTTTCACAGGCGCAGCAACACTGGGGCTCTGCGCTTCTCTAGCCACCAAACGTCACGGTCATTCTCTTTCCGTCGGTAGACACGAGCTGAGAAATTGCAAACGTCGAGCAATTGCTCCGAGATGAAAAGTGCCAGCACTGAAAACTGTTGCTGTAGCCAGCACCCTTCCTTGGAAGCGCTTTTGTAGGCCTAAGAACACTGGGGCTATGGGCTTCTCTAGCCACCTCATCTTCTGCTCATCCTCTCGCGCACTCTAAAGAGATCTCAGGTGAGAAATTGCAAACGTCGAGCAATTGCTCAGAGATGAAAAGTGCCAGCACTGAAAGCTGTTGCTAGCCAGCACCCTTCCTTGGAAGCGCTTTCACAGGCGCAGCAACACTGGGGCTTTGCGCTTCTCTACCCACCAAACGTCACGGTCCTTCTCTTTCCGTCGGTAGACACGAGCTGAGAAATTGCAAACGTCGAGCAATTGCTCAGAGATGAAAAGTGCCAGCACTGAAAGCTCTTGCTAGCCAGCACCCTTCCTTGGAAGCGCTTCTGTAGGCCTAAGAACAGTGGGGCTCTGGGCTTCTATAGCCACCTCATCTTCTGCTCATCCTCTCGCGCACTCTAAAGAGAGCTCAGGTGAGAAATTGCAAACGTCGAGCAATTGCTCAGAGATGAAAAGTGCCAGCACTGAAAGCTGTTGCTAGCCAGCACCCTTCCTTGGAAGCGCTTTCACAGGCGCAGTAACACTGGGGCTTTGCGCTTCTCTACCCACCAAACGTCACGGTCCTTCTCTTTCCATCTCCTAGACACGAGCTGAGAAATTGCAAACGTCGAGCAATTGCTCAGAGATGAAAAGTGCCAGCACTGGAAGCTGTTGCTAGCCAGCACCCTTCCTTGGAAGCGCTTTTGTAGCCCTTAGAACACTGGGGCTCTGGGCTTCTCTAGCCACCTCATCTTCTGCTCATCCTCTCGCGCACTCTAAAGAGAGCTCAGGTGAGAAATTGCAAACGTCGAGCAATTGCTCAGAGATGAAAAGTGCCAGCACTGAAAGCTGTTGCTAGCCAGCACCCTTCCTTGGAAGCGCTTTCACAGGCGCAGCAACACTGGGGCTTTGCGCTTCTCTAGCCACCAAACGTCACGGTCCTTCTCTTTCCGTCTCCTAGACACGAGCTGAGAAATTGCAAACGTCGAGCAATTGCTCAGAGATGAAAAGTGCCAGCACTGAAAGCTGTTGCTAGCCAGCACCCTTCCTTGGAAGCGCTTTTGTAGCCCTTAGAACACTGGGGCTCTGGGCTTCTCTAGCCACCTCATCTTCTGCTCATCCTCTCGCGCACTCTAAAGAGAGCTCAGGTGAGAAACTGCAAACGTCAAGCAATTGCTCAGAGATGAAAAGTGCCAGCACTGAAAGCTGTTGCTAGCCAGCACCCTTCCTTGGAAGCGCTTTCACAGGCGCAGTAACACTGGGGCTTTGCACTTCTCTACGCACCAAACGTCACGGTCCTTCTCTTTCCATCTCCTAGACACAAGCTGAGAAATTGCAAACGTCGAGCAATTGCTCAGAGATGAAAAGTGCCAGCACTGAAAGCTGTTGCTAGCCAGCACCCTTCCTTGGAAGCACTTTCACAGGCGCAGCAACACTGGGGCTTTGCGCTTCTCTAGCCACCAAACGTCACGGTCATTCTCTTTCCGTCTCGTAGACACGAGCTGAGAAATTGCAAACGTCCAGCAATTGCTCAGAGATGAAAAGTGCCAGCACTGAAAACTGTTGCTGTAGCCAGCACCCTTCCTTGGAAGCGCTTTTGTAGGCCTAAGAACACTGCGGCTCTGGGCTTCTCTAGCCACCTAATCTTCTGCTCATCCTCTCGCGCACTCTAAAGAGAGCTCAGGTGAGAAATTGCAAACGTCGAGCAATTGCTCAGAGATGAAAAGTGCCAGCACTGAAAGCTGTTGCTAGCCAGCACCCTTCCTTGGAAGCGCTTTCACAGGCGCAGCAACACTGTGGCTTTGCACTTCTCTACGCACCAAACGTCACGGTCCTTCTCTTTCCGTCTCGTAGACACGAGCTGAGAAATTGCAAACGTCGAGCAATTGCTCAGAGATGAAAAGTGCCAGCACTGAAAGCTCTTGCTAGCCAGCACCCTTCCTTGGAAGCGCTTTCACAGGCGCAGCAACACTGGGGCTTTGCGCTTCTATACGCACCAAACGTCACAGTCATTCTCTTTCCGTCTCGTAGACACGAGCTGAGAAATTGCAAACGTCCAGCAATTGCTCAGAGATGAAAAGTGCCAGCACTGAAAGCTGTTGCTAGCCAGCACCCTTCCTTGGAAGCTCTTTTGTAGGCCTAAGAACACTGGGGCTCTGGGCTTCTCTAGCCACCTCATCTTCTGCTCATCCTCTCGCGCACTCTAAAGAGATCTCAGGTGAGAAATTGCAAACGTCGAGCAATTGCTCAGAGATGAAAAGTGCCAGCACTGAAAGCTGTTGCTAGCCAGCACCCTTCCTTGGAAGCGCTTTCACAGGCGCAGCAACACTGGGGCTTTGCGCTTCTCTAGCCACCAAACGTCACGGTCCTTCTCTTTCCGTCGGTAGACACGAGCTGAGAAATTGCAAACGTCGAGCAATTGCTCAGAGATGAAAAGTGCCAGCACTGAAAGCTCTTGCTAGCCAGCACCCTTCCTTGGAAGCGCTTTCACAGGCGCAGCAACACTGGGGCTTTGCGCTTCTATACGCACCAAACGTCACGGTCCTTCTCTTTCCATCTCCTAGACACGAGCTGAGAAATTGCAAACGTCGAGCAATTGCTCAGAGATGAAAAGTGCCAGCACTGAAAGCTCTTGCTAGCCAGCACCCTTCCTTGGAAGCGCTTCTGTAGGCCTAAGAACACTGGGGCTCTGGGCTTCTCTAGCCACCTCATCTTCTGCTCATCCTCTCGCGCACTCTAAAGAGAGCTCAGGTGAGAAATTACAAACGTCGAGCAATTGCTCAGAGATGAAAAGTGCCAGCACTGAAAGCTGTTGCTAGCCAGCACCCTTCCTTGGAAGCGCTTTCACAGGCGCAGCAACACTGGGGCTCTGCGCTTCTCTAGCCACCAAACGTCACGGTCCTTCTCTTTCCGTCTCGTAGACACGAGCTGAGAAATTGCAAACGTCGAGCAATTGCTCAGAGATGAAAAGTGCCAGCACTGAAAACTGTTGCTGTAGCCAGCACCCTTCCTTGGAAGCGCTTTTGTAGGCCTAAGAACATTGGGGCTCTGGGCTTCTCTAGCCACCTAATCTTCTGCTCATCCTCTCGCGCACTCTAAAGAGAGCACAGGTGAGAAATTGCAAACGTCGAGCAATTGCTCAGAGATGAAAAGTGCCAGCACTGAAAGCTGTTGCTAGCCAGCACCCTTCCTTGGAAGCGCTTTCACAGGCGCAGCAACACTGGGGCTTTGCGCTTCTCTAGCCACCAAACGTCACGGTCCTTCTCTTTCCGTCTCGTAGACACGAGCTGAGAAATTGCAAACGTCGAGCAATTGCTCAGAGATGAAAAGTGCCAGCACTGAAAGCTCTTGCTAGCCAGCACCCTTCCTTGGAAGCGCTTTCACAGGCGCAGCAACACTGGGGCTTTGCGCTTCTATACGCACCAAACGTCACGGTCCTTATCTTTCCGTCTTGTAGACACGAGCTGAGAAATTGCAAACGTCGAGCAATTGCTCAGAGATGAAAAGTGCCAGCACTGAAAGCTGTTGCTAGCCAGCACCCTTCCTTGGAAGCGCTTTTGTAGGCCTAAGAACACTGGGGCTCTGGGCTTCTCTAGCCACCTCATCTTCTGCTCATCCTCTCGCGCACTCTAAAGAGAGCTCAGGTGAGAAATTGCAAACGTCGAGCAATTGCTCAGAGATGAAAAGTGCCAGCACTGAAAGCTGTTGCTAGCCAGCACCCTTCCTTGGAAGCGCTTTTGTAGCCCTTAAAACACTGGGGCTCTGGGCTTCTCTAGCCACCTCATCTTCTGCTCATCCTCTCGCGCACTCTAAAGAGAGCTCAGGTGAGAAATTGCAAACGTCGAGCAATTGCTCAGAGATGAAAAGTGCCAGCACTGAAAGCTGTTGCTAGCCAGCACCCTTCCTTGGAAGCGCTTTTGTAGGCCTAAGAACACTGGGGCTTTGCGCTTCTCTACCCACCAAACGTCACGGTCCTTCTCTTTCCATCTCCTAGACACGAGCTGAGAAATTGCAAACGTCGAGCAATTGCTCCGAGATGAAAAGTGCCAGCACTGAAAGCTGTTGCTAGCCAGCACCCTTCCTTGGAAGCGCTTTCACAGGCGCAGCAACACTGGGGCTTTGCGCTTCTCTAGCCACCAAACGTCACGGTCCTTCTCTTTCCGTCGGTAGACACGAGCTGAGAAATTGCAAACGTCGAGCAATTGCTCAGAGATGAAAAGTGCCAGCACTGAAAGCTGTTGCTAGCCAGCACCCTTCCTTGGAAGCGCTTCTGTAGGCCTAAGAACATTGGGGCTCTGGGCTTCTCTAGCCACCTCATCTTCTGCTCATCCTCTCGCGCACTCTAAAGAGAGCTCAGGTGAGAAACTGCAAACGTCGAGCAATTGCTCAGAGATGAAAAGTGCCAGCACTGAAAGCTGTTGCTAGCCAGCACCCTTCCTTGGAAGCGCTTTCACAGGCGCAGCAACACTGGGGCTTTGCGCTTCTCTACGCACCAAATGTCACGGTCCTTCTCTTTCCGTCTTGTAGACACGAGCTGAGAAATTGCAAACGTCGAGCAATTGCTCAGAGATGAAAAGTGCCAGCACTGAAAGCTCTTGCTAGCCAGCACCCTTCCTTGGAAGCGCTTTCACAGGCGCAGCAACACTGGGGCTTTGCGCTTCTCTAGCCACCAAACGTCACGGTCCTTCTCTTTCCGTCTCGTAGACACGAGCTGAGAAATTGCAAACGTCGAGCAATTGCTCAGAGATGAAAAGTGCCAGCACTGAAAGCTCTTGCTAGCCAGCACCCTTCCTTGGAAGCGCTTTCACAGGCGCAGCAACACTGGGGCTTTGCGCTTCTCTACCCACCAAACGTCACGGTCCTTGTCTTTCCGTCTGTATACACGAGCTGAGAAATTGCAAACGTCCAGCAATTGCTCAGAGATGAAAAGTGCCAGCACTGAAAGCTGTTGCTAGCCAGCACCCTTCCTTGGAAGCGCTTCTGTAGGCCTAAGAACACTGGGGCTCTGGGCTTCTCTAGCCACCTCATCTTCTGCTCATCCTCTCGCGCACTCTAAAGAGAGCTCAGGTGAGAAATTACAAACGTCGAGCAATTGCTCAGAGATGAAAAGTGCCAGCACTTAAAGCTGTTGCTAGCCAGCACCCTTCCTTGGAAGCGCTTTCACAGGCGCAGCAACACTGGGGCTCTGCGCTTCTCTAGCCACCAAACGTCACGGTCATTCTCTTTCCGTCTCGTAGACACGAGCTGAGAAATTGCAAACGTCGAGCAATTGCTCAGAGATGAAAAGTGCCAGCACTGAAAACTGTTGCTGTAGCCAGCACCCTTCCTTGGAAGCGCTTTTGTAGGCCTAAGAACATTGGGGCTCTGGGCTTCTCTAGCCACCTCATCTTCTGCTCATCCTCTCGCGCACTCTAAAGAGAGCTCAGGTGAGAAATTGCAAACGTCGAGCAATTGCTCCGAGATGAAAAGTGCCAGCACTGAAAGCTGTTGCTAGCCAGCACCCTTCCTTGGAAGCGCTTTCACAGGCGCAGCAACACTGGGGCTTTGCGCTTCTCTAGCCACCAAACGTCACGGTCCTTCTCTTTCCGTCTCGTAGACACGAGCTGAGAAATTGCAAACGTCGAGCAATTGCTCCGAGATGAAAAGTGCCAGCACTGAAAGCTGTTGCTAGCCAGCACCCTTCCTTGGAAGCGCTTTCACAGGCGCAGCAACACTGGGGCTTTGCGCTTCTCTAGCCACCAAACGTCACGGTCCTTCTCTTTCCGTCTCGTAGACACGAGCTGAGAAATTGCAAACGTCGAGCAATTGCTCAGAGATGAAAAGTGCCAGCACTGAAAGCTGTTGCTAGCCAGCACCCTTCCTTGGAAGCGCTTTTGTAGGCCTAAGAACACTGGGGCTCTGGGCTTCTCTAGCCACCTCATCTTCTGCTCATCCTCTCGCGCACTCTAAAGAGAGCTCAGGGGAGAAATTGCAAACGTCGAGCAATTGCTCAGAGATGAAAAGTGCCAGCACTGAAAGCTGTTGCTAGCCAGCACCCTTCCTTGGAAGCGCTTTTGTAGCCCTTAAAACACTGGGGCTCTGGGCTTCTCTAGCCACCTCATCTTCTGCTCATCCTCTCGCGCACTCTAAAGAGAGCTCAGGTGAGAAATTGCAAACGTCGAGCAATTGCTCAGAGATGAAAAGTGCCAGCACTGAAAGCTGTTGCTAGCCAGCACCCTTCCTTGGAAGCGCTTTTGTAGGCCTAAGAACACTGGGGCTTTGCGCTTCTCTAGCCACCAAACGTCACGGTCCTTCTCTTTCCATCTCCTAGACACGAGCTGAGAAATTGCAAACGTCGAGCAATTGCTCCGAGATGAAAAGTGCCAGCACTGAAAGCTGTTGCTAGCCAGCACCCTTCCTTGGAAGCGCTTTCACAGGCGCAGCAACACTGGGGCTTTGCGCTTCTCTAGCCACCAAACGTCACGGTCCTTCTCTTTCCGTCGGTAGACACGAGCTGAGAAATTGCAAACGTCGAGCAATTGCTCAGAGATGAAAAGTGCCAGCACTGAAAGCTGTTGCTAGCCAGCACCCTTCCTTGGAAGCGCTTCTGTAGGCCTAAGAACATTGGGGCTCTGGGCTTCTCTAGCCACCTCATCTTCTGCTCATCCTCTCGCGCACTCTAAAGAGAGCTCAGGTGAGAAATTACAAACGTCGAGCAATTGCTCAGAGATGAAAAGTGCCAGCACTGAAAGCTGTTGCTAGCCAGCACCCTTCCTTGGAAGCGCTTTCACAGGCGCAGCAACACTGGGGCTTTGCGCTTCTATACGCACCAAATGTCACGGTCCTTCTCTTTCCGTCTTGTAGACACGAGCTGAGAAATTGCAAACGTCGAGCAATTGCTCCGAGATGAAAAGTGCCAGCACTGAAAGCTGTTGCTAGCCAGCACCCTTCCTTGGAAGCGCTTTCACAGGCGCAGCAACACTGGGGCTTTGCGCTTCTCTAGCCACCAAACGTCACGGTCCTTCTCTTTCCGTCTCGTAGACACGAGCTGAGAAATTGCAAACGTCGAGCAATTGCTCAGAGATGAAAAGTGCCAGCACTGAAAGCTCTTGCTAGCCAGCACCCTTCCTTGGAAGCGCTTTCACAGGCGCAGCAACACTGGGGCTTTGCGCTTCTCTACCCACCAAACGTCACGGTCCTTGTCTTTCCGTCTGTATACACGAGCTGAGAAATTGCAAACGTCCAGCAATTGCTCAGAGATGAAAAGTGCCAGCACTGAAAGCTCTTGCTAGCCAGCACCCGTCCTTGGAAGCGCTTTTGTAGGCCTAAGAACACTGGGGCTCTGGGCTTCTCTAGCCACCTCATCTTCTGCTCATCCTCTCGCGCACTCTAAAGAGAGCTCAGGTGAGAAACTGCAAACGTCAAGCAATTGCTCAGAGATGAAAAGTGCCAGCACTGAAAGCTGTTGCTAGCCAGCACCCTTCCTTGGAAGCGCTTTCACAGACGCAGTAACACTGGGGCTTTGCACTTCTCTACGCACCAAACGTCACGGTCCTTCTCTTTCAGTCTCGTAGACACGAGCTGAGAAATTGCAAACGTCGAGCAATTGCTCAGAGATGAAAAGTGCCAGCACTGAAAGCTGTTGCTAGCCAGCACCCTTCCTTGGAAGCGCTTTCACAGGCGCAGCAACACTGGGGCTTTGCGCTTCTCTAGCCACCAAACGTCACGGTCCTTATCTTTCCGTCTTGTAGACATGAGCTGAGAAATTGCAAACGTCGAGCAATTGCTCCGAGATGAAAAGTGCCAGCACTGAAAGCTGTTGCTAGCCAGCACCCTTCCTTGGAAGCGCTTTTGTAGGCCTAAGAACACTGGGGCTCTGGGCTTCTCTAGCCACCTCATCTTCTGCTCATCCTCTCGCGCACTCTAAAGAGAGCTCAGGTGAGAAATTGCAAACGTCGAGCAATTGCTCAGAGATGAAAAGTGCCAGCACTGAAAGCTGTTGCTAGCCAGCACCCTTCCTTGGAAGCGCTTTAGTAGGCCTAAGAACACTGGGGCTCTGGGCTTCTCTAGCCACCTAATCTTCTGCTCATCCTCTCGGGCACTCTAAAGAGAGCTCAGGTGAGAAATTACAAACGTCGAGCAATTGCTCAGAGATGAAAAGTGCCAGCACTGAAAGCTGTTGCTAGCCAGCACCCTTCCTTGGAAGCGCTTTCACAGGCGCAGCAACACTGGGGCTTTGCGCTTCTATACGCACCAAATGTCACGGTCCTTCTCTTTCCGTCTTGTAGACACGAGCTGAGAAATTGCAAACGTCGAGCAATTGCTCCGAGATGAAAAGTGCCAGCACTGAAAGCTGTTGCTAGCCAGCACCCTTCCTTGGAAGCGCTTTCACAGGCGCAGCAACACTGGGGCTTTGTGCTTCTCTAGCCACCAAATGTCACGGTCCTTCTATTTCCGTCTGTATACACGAGCTGAGAAATTGCAAACGTCGAGCAATTGCTCCGAGATGAAAAGTGCCAGCACTGAAAGCTGTTGCTAGCCAGCACCCTTCCTTGGAAGCGCTTTTGTAGGCCTAAGAACACTGGGGCTCTGGGCTTCTCTAGCCACCTAATCTTGTGCTCATCCTCTCGCGCACTCTAAAGAGAGCTCAGGTGAGAAATTGCAAACGTCCAGCAATTGCTCAGAGATGAAAAGTGCCAGCACTGAAAACTCTTGCTAGCCAGCACCCTTCCTTGGAAGCGCTTTCACAGGCGCAGCAACACTGGGGCTTTGCGCTTCTCTACCCACCAAACGTCACGGTCCTTCTCTTTCCGTCTCGTAGACACGAGCTGAGAAATTGCAAACGTCGAGCAATTGCTCAGAGATGAAAAGTGCCAGCACTGGAAGCTGTTGCTAGCCAGCACCCTTCCTTGGAAGCGCTTTTGTAGCCCTTAAAACACTGGGGCTCTGGGCTTCTCTAGCCACCTCATCTTCTGCTCATCCTCTCGCGCACTCTAAAGAGAGCTCAGGTGAGAAATTGCAAACGTCCAGCAATTGCTCAGAGATGAAAAGTGCCAGCACTGAAAGCTCTTGCTAGCCAGCACCCTTCCTTGGAAGCGCTTTTGTAGGCCTAAGAACACTGGGGCTTTGCACTTCTCTAGCCACCAAAAGTCACGGTCCTTCTCTTTCCGTCTCGTAGACACGAGCTGAGAAATTGCAAACGTCGAGCAATTGCTCAGAGATGAAAAGTGCCAGCACTGAAAGCTCTTGCTAGCCAGCACCCTTCCTTGGAAGCGCTTTCACGGGCGCAGCAACACTGGGGCTTTGCGCTTCTCTAGCCACCAAACGTCACAGTCATTCTCTTTCCGTCTCGTAGACACGAGCTGAGAAATTGCAAACGTCGAGCAATTGCTCAGAGATGAAAAGTGCCAGCACTGAAAGCTCTTGCTAGCCAGCACCCTTCCTTGGAAGCGCTTTCACAGGCGCAGCAACACTGGGGCTTTGCGCTTCTCTAGCCACCAAACGTCACGGTCCTTCTCTTTCCGTCTCGTAGACACGAGCTGAGAAATTGCAAACGTCGAGCAATTGCTCAGAGATGAAAAGTGCCAGCACTGAAAGCTGTTGCTAGCCAGCACCCTTCCTTGGAAGCGCTTTCACAGGCGCAGCAACACTGGGGCTTTGCGCTTCTATACGCACCAAATGTCACGGTCCTTCTCTTTCCGTCTTGTAGACACGAGCTGAGAAATTGCAAACGTCGAGCAATTGCTCCGAGATGAAAAGTGCCAGCACTGAAAGCTCTTGCTAGCCAGCACCCTTCCTTGGAAGCGCTTTTGTAGGCCTAAGAACACTGGGGCTCTGCGCTTCTCTAGCCACCTCATCTTCTGCTCATCCTCTCGCGCACTCTAAAGAGAGCTCAGGTGAGAAATTGCAAACGTCGAGCAATTGCTCAGAGATGAAAAGTGCCAGCACTGAAAGCTGTTGCTAGCCAGCACCCTTCCTTGGAAGCGCTTTTGTAGCCCTTAAAACACTGGGGCTCTGGGCTTCTCTAGCCACCTCATCTTCTGCTCATCCTCTCGCGCACTCTAAGGAGAGCTCAGGTGAGAAATTGCAAACGTCGAGCAATTGCTCAGAGATGAAAAGTGCCAGCACTGAAAGCTGTTGCTAGCCAGCACCCTTCCTTGGAAGCGCTTTCACAGGCGCAGTAACACTGGGGCTTTGCGCTTCTCTACCCACCAAACGTCACGGTCCTTCTCTTTCCATCTCCTAGACACGAGCTGAGAAATTGCAAACGTCGAGCAATTGCTCAGAGATGAAAAGTGCCAGCACTGAAAGCTGTTGCTAGCCAGCACCCTTCCTTGGAAGCGCTTTCACAGGCGCAGCAACACTGGGGCTTTGCGCTTCTCTAGCCACCAAACGTCACGGTCATTCTCTTTCCGTCTCCTAGACACGAGCTGAGAAATTGCAAACGTCGAGCAATTGCTCCGAGATGAAAAGTGCCAGCACTGAAAGCTGTTGCTAGCCAGCACCCTTCCTTGGAAGCGCTTTTGTAGGCCTAAGAACACTGGGGCTCTGGGCTTCTCTAGCCACCTCATCTTCTGCTCATCCTCTCGCGCACTCTAAAGAGAGCTCAGGTGAGAAATTGCAAACGTCGAGCAATTGCTCAGAGATGAAAAGTGCCAGCACTGAAAGCTGTTGCTAGCCAGCACCCTTCCTTGGAAGCGCTTTCACAGGCGCAGTAACACTGGGGCTTTGCACTTCTCTACCCACCAAACGTCACGGTCCTTCTCTTTCCGCCTCGTAGACACGAGCTGAGAAATTGCAAACGTCGAGCAATTGCTCAGAGATGAAAAGTGCCAGCACTGAAAGCTGTTGCTAGCCAGCACCCTTCCTTGGAAGCGCTTTTGTAGCCCTTAGAACACTGGGGCTCTGGGCTTCTCTAGCCACCTCATCTTCTGCTCATCCTCTCGTGCACTCTAAAGAGAGCTCAGGTGAGAAATTGCAAACGTCCAGCAATTGCTCAGAGATGAAAAGTGCCAGCACTGAAAGCTGTTGCTAGCCAGCACCCTTCCTTGGAAGCGCTTTCACAGGCGCAGCAACACTGGGGCTTTGCGCTTCTATACGCACCAAACGTCACGGTCCTTCTCTTTCTGTCTCCTAGACACGAGCTGAGAAATTGCAAACGTCGAGCAATTGCTCAGAGATGAAAAGTGCCAGCACTGAAAGCTCTTGCTAGCCAGCACCCTTCCTTGGAAGCGCTTCTGTAGGCCTAAGAACACTGGGGCTCTGGGCTTCTCTAGCCACCTCATCTTCTGCTCATCCTCTCGCGCACTCTAAAGAGAGCTCAGGTGAGAAATTACAAACGTCGAGCAATTGCTCAGAGATGAAAAGTGCCAGCACTGAAAGCTGTTGCTAGCCAGCACCCTTCCTTGGAAGCGCTTTCACAGGCGCAGCAACACTGGGGCTCTGGGCTTCTCTAGCCACCAAACGTCACGGTCATTCTCTTTCCGTCGGTAGACACGAGCTGAGAAATTGCAAACGTCGAGCAATTGCTCAGAGATGAAAAGTGCCAGCACTGAAAACTGTTGCTGTAGCCAGCACCCTTCCTTGGAAGCGCTTTTGTAGGCCTAAGAACACTGGGGCTCTGGGCTTCTCTAGCCACCTCATCTTCTGCTCATCCTCTCGCGCACTCTAAAGAGAGCTCAGGTGAGAAATTGCAAACGTCGAGCAATTGCTCAGAGATGAAAAGTGCCAGCACTGAAAGCTGTTGCTAGCCAGCACCCTTCCTTGGAAGCGCTTTTGTAGCCCTTAAAACACTGGGGCTCTGGGCTTCTCTAGCCACCTCATCTTCTGCTCATCCTCTCGCGCACTCTAAAGAGAGCTCAGGTGAGAAATTGCAAACGTCGAGCAATTGCTCAGAGATGAAAAGTGCCAGCACTGAAAGCTCTTGCTAGCCAGCACCCTTCCTTGGAAGCGCTTTCACAGGCGCAGTAACACTGGGGCTTTGCTCTTCTCTACCCACCAAACGTCACGGTCCTTCTCTTTCCATCTCCTAGACACGAGCTGAGAAATTGCAAACGTCGAGCAATTGCTCAGAGATGAAAAGTGCCAGCACTGAAAGCTGTTGCTAGCCAGCACCCTTCCTTGGAAGCGCTTTCACAGGCGCAGCAACACTGGGGCTTTGCGCTTCTATACGCACCAAACGTCACGGTCCTTCTCTTTCCGTCTCGTAGACACGAGCTGAGAAATTGCAAACGTCGAGCAATTGCTCAGAGATGAAAAGTGCCAGCACTGAAAGCTGTTGCTAGCCAGCACCCTTCCTTGGAAGCGCTTTTGTAGGCCTAAGAACACTGGGGCTCTGGGCTTCTCTAGCCACCTCATCTTCTGCTCATCCTCTCGCGCACTCTAAAGAGAGCTCAGGTGAGAAATTGCAAACGTCGAGCAATTGCTCAGAGATGAAAAGTGCCAGCACTGAAAGCTCTTGCTAGCCAGCACCCTTCCTTGGAAGCGCTTTCACAGGCGCAGTAACACTGGGGCTTTGCACTTCTCTACCCACCAAACGTCACGGTCATTCTCTTTCCGTCGGTAGACACGAGCTGAGAAATTGCAAACGTCGAGCAATTGCTCAGAGATGAAAAGTGCCAGCACTGAAAGCTGTTGCTAGCCAGCACCCTTCCTTGGAAGCGCTTTTGTAGCCCTTAGAACACTGGGGCTCTGGGCTTCTCTAGCCACCTCATCTTCTGCTCATCCTCTCGCGCACTCTAAAGAGAGCTCAGGTGAGAAATTGCAAACGTCCAGCAATTGCTCAGAGATGAAAAGTGCCAGCACTGAAAGCTGTTGCTAGCCAGCACCCTTCCTTGGAAGCGCTTTCACAGGCGCAGCAACACTGGGGCTTTGCGCTTCTCTAGCCACCAAACGTCACGGTCCTTCTCTTTCTGTCTCCTAGACACGAGCTGAGAAATTGCAAACGTCGAGCAATTGCTCAGAGATGAAAAGTGCCAGCACTGAAAGCTCTTGCTAGCCAGCACCCTTCCTTGGAAGCGCTTCTGTAGGCCTAAGAACACTGGGGCTCTGGGCTTCTCTAGCCACCTCATCTTCTGCTCATCCTCTCGCGCACTCTAAAGAGAGCTCAGGTGAGAAATTACAAACGTCGAGCAATTGCTCAGAGATGAAAAGTGCCAGCACTGAAAGCTGTTGCTAGCCAGCACCCTTCCTTGGAAGCGCTTTCACAGGCGCAGCAACACTGGGGCTCTGCGCTTCTCTAGCCACCAAACGTCACTGTCATTCTCTTTCCGTCTCGTAGACACGAGCTGAGAAATTGCAAACGTCGAGCAATTGCTCAGAGATGAAAAGTGCCAGCACTGAAAACTGTTGCTGTAGCCAGCACCCTTCCTTGGAAGCGCTTTTGTAGGCCTAAGAACACTGGGGCTCTGGGCTTCTCTAGCCACCTCATCTTCTGCTCATCCTCTCGCGCACTCTAAAGAGAGCTCAGGTGAGAAATTGCAAACGTCGAGCAATTGCTCAGAGATGAAAAGTGCCAGCACTGAAAGCTGTTGCTAGCCAGCACCCTTCCTTGGAAGCGCTTTCACAGGCGCAGTAACACTGGGGCTTTGCACTTCTCTACCCACCAAAAGTCACGGTCCTTCTCTTTCCATCTCCTAGACACGAGCTGAGAAATTGCAAACGTCGAGCAATTGCTCAGAGATGAAAAGTGCCAGCACTGAAAGCTGTTGCTAGCCAGCACCCTTCCTTGGAAGCGCTTTCACAGGCGCAGCAACACTGGGGCTTTGCGCTTCTCTAGCCACCAAACGTCACGGTCATTCTCTTTCCGTCTCCTAGACACGAGCTGAGAAATTGCAAACGTCCAGCAATTGCTCAGAGATGAAAAGTGCCAGCACTGAAAACTGTTGCTGTAGCCAGCACCCTTCCTTGGAAGCGCTTTTGTAGGCCTAAGAACATTGGGGCTCTGGGCTTCTCTAGCCACCTCATCTTCTGCTCATCCTCTCGCGCACTCTAAAGAGAGCTCAGGTGAGAAATTGCAAACGTCCAGCAATTGCTCAGAGATGAAAAGTGCCAGCACTGAAAGCTCTTGCTAGCCAGCACCCTTCCTTGGAAGCGCTTTCACAGGCGCAGCAACACTGGGGCTTTGCGCTTCTATACGCACCAAATGTCACGGTCCTTCTCTTTCCGTCTCGTAGACACGAGCTGAGAAATTGCAAACGTCGAGCAATTGCTCAGAGATGAAAAGTGCCAGCACTGAAAGCTGTTGCTAGCCAGCACCCTTCCTTGGAAGCGCTTTCACAGGCGCAGCAACACTGGGGCTTTGCGCTTCTCTAGCCACCAAACGTCACGGTCATTCTCTTTCCGTCGGTAGACACGAGCTGAGAAATTGCAAACGTCGAGCAATTGCTCCGAGATGAAAAGTGCCAGCACTGAAAACTGTTGCTGTAGCCAGCACCCTTCCTTGGAAGCGCTTTTGTAGGCCTAAGAACACTGGGGCTCTGGGCTTCTCTAGCCACCTCATCTTCTGCTCATCCTCTCGCGCACTCTAAAGAGAGCTCAGGTGAGAAATTGCAAACGTCGAGCAATTGCTCAGAGATGAAAAGTGCCAGCACTGAAAGCTCTTGCTAGCCAGCACCCTTCCTTGGAAGCGCTTTCACAGGCGCAGTAACACTGGGGCTTTGCACTTCTCTAGCCACCAAACGTCACGGTCCTTCTCTTTCCATCGGTAGACACGAGCTGAGAAATTGCAAACGTCGAGCAATTGCGCAGAGATGAAAAGTGCCAGCACTGAAAGCTCTTGCTAGCCAGCACCCTTCCTTGGAAGCGCTTTCACAGGCGCAGCAACACTGGGGCTTTGCGCTTCTCTACCCACCAAACGTCACGGTCCTTCTCTTTCCGTCTCGTAGACACGAGCTGAGAAATTGCAAACGTCGAGCAATTGCTCAGAGATGAAAAGTGCCAGCACTGAAAGCTGTTGCTAGCCAGCCCCCTTCCTTGGAAGCGCTTTCACAGGCGCAGCAACACTGGGGCTTTGCGCTTCTCTAGCCACCAAACGTCACGGTCCTTCTCTTTCCGTCGGTAGACACGAGCTGAGAAATTGCAAACGTCGAGCAATTGCTCCGAGATGAAAAGTGCCAGCACTGAAAGCTGTTGCTAGCCAGCACCCTTCCTTGGAAGCGCTTCTGTAGGCCTAAGAACACTGGGGCTCTGGGCTTCTCTAGCCACCTCATCTTCTGCTCATCCTCTCGCGCACTCTAAAGAGAGCTCAGGTGAGAAATTGCAAACGTCGAGCAATTGCTCAGAGATGAAAAGTGCCAGCACTGAAAGCTGTTGCTAGCCAGCACCCTTCCTTGGAAGCGCTTTCACAGGCGCAGCAACACTGGGGCTTTGCGCTTCTATACGCACCAAACGTCACGGTCCTTATCTTTCCGTCTCGTAGACACGACCTGAGAAATTGCAAACGTCGAGCAATTGCTCCGAGATGAAAAGTGCCAGCACTGAAAGCTGTTGCTAGCCAGCACCCTTCCTTGGAAGCGCTTTTGTAGGCCTAAGAACACTGGGGCTCTGGGCTTCTCTAGCCACCTCATCTTCTGCTCATCCTCTCGCGCACTCTAAAGAGAGCTCAGGTGAGAAATTGCAAACGTCGAGCAATTGCTCCGAGATGAAAAGTGCCAGCACTGAAAGCTGTTGCTAGCCAGCACCCTTCCTTGGAAGCGCTTTTGTAGCCCTTAAAACACTGGGGCTCTGGGCTTCTCTAGCCACCTCATCTTCTGCTCATCCTCGCGCGCACTCTAAAGAGAGCTCAGGTGAGAAATTGCAAACGTCCAGCAATTGCTCCGAGATGAAAAGTGCCAGCACTGAAAGCTCTTGCTAGCCAGCATCCTTCCTTGGAAGCGCTTTCACAGGCGCAGTAACACTGGGGCTTTGCGCTTCTCTAGCCACCAAACGTCACGGTCCTTCTCTTTCCGTCTCGTAGACACGAGCTGAGAAATTGCAAACGTCGAGCAATTGCTCCGAGATGAAAAGTGCCAGCACTGAAAGCTGTTGCTAGCCAGCACCCTTCCTTGGAAGCGCTTTTGTAGGCCTAAGAACACTGGGGCTCTGGGCTTCTCTAGCCACCTAATCTTCTGCTCATCCTCTCGCGCACTCTAAAGAGAGCTCAGGTGAGAAATTGCAAACGTCAAGCAATTGCTCAGAGATGAAAAGTGCCAGCACTGAAAGCTGTTGCTAGCCAGCACCCTTCCTTGGAAGCGCTTTCACAGGCGCAGTAACACTGGGGCTTTGCACTTCTCTACGCACCAAACGTCACGGTCCTTCTCTTTCCGTCTCGTAGACACGAGCTGAGAAATTGCAAACGTCGAGCAATTGCTCCGAGATGAAAAGTGCCAGCACTGAAAGCTCTTGCTAGCCAGCACCCTTCCTTGGAAGCGCTTTCACAGGCGCAGCAACACTGGGGCTTTGCGCTTCTCTAGCCACCAAACGTCACGGTCCTTCTCTTTCCATCTCGTAGACACGAGCTGAGAAATTGCAAACGTCGAGCAATTGCTCAGAGATGAAAAGTGCCAGCACTGAAAGCTGTTGCTAGCCAGCACCCTTCCTTGGAAGCGCTTTCACAGGCGCAGTAACACTGGGGCTTTGCACTTCTCTACGCACCAAACGTCACGGTCCTTCTCTTTCCGTCTCGTAGACACGAGCTGAGAAATTGCAAACGTCCAGCAATTGCTCCGAGATGAAAAGTGCCAGCACTGAAAGCTCTTGCTAGCCAGCACCCTTCCTTGGAAGCGCTTTTGTAGGCCTAAGAACACTGGGGCTCTGGGCTTCTCTAGCCACCTCATCTTCTGCTCATCCTCTCGCGCACTCTAAGGAGAGCTCAGGTGAGAAATTGCAAACGTCGAGCAATTGCTCAGAGATGAAAAGTGCCAGCACTGAAAGCTGTTGCTAGCCAGCACCCTTCCTTGGAAGCGCTTTCACAGGCGCAGCAACACTGGGGCTTTGCGCTTCTCTAGCCACCAAACGTCACGGTCCTTCTCTTTCCGTCGGTAGACACGAGCTGAGAAATTGCAAACGTCGAGCAATTGCTCCGAGATGAAAAGTGCCAGCACTGAAAGCTCTTGCTAGCCAGCACCCTTCCTTGGAAGCGCTTCTGTAGGCCTAAGAACAGTGGGGCTCTGGGCTTCTCTAGCCACCTCATCTTCTGCTCATCCTCTCACGCACTCTAAAGAGAGCTCAGGTGAGAAATTGCAAACGTCGAGCAATTGCTCAGAGATGAAAAGTGCCAGCACTGAAAGCTCTTGCTAGCCAGCACCCTTCCTTGGAAGCGCTTTCACAGGCGCAGCAACACTGGGGCTTTGCGCTTCTATACGCACCAAATGTCACGGTCCTTATCTTTCCGTCTTGTAGACACGAGCTGAGAAATTGCAAACGTCGAGCAATTGCTCCGAGATGAAAAGTGCCAGCACTGAAAGCTGTTGCTAGCCAGCCCCCTTCCTTGGAAGCGCTTTTGTAGGCCTAAGAACAGTGGGGCTCTGGGCTTCTCTAGCCACCTCATCTTCTGCTCATCCTCTCGCGCACTCTAAAGAGATCTCAGGTGAGAAATTGCAAACGTCGAGCAATTGCTCCGAGATGAAAAGTGCCAGCACTGAAAGCTGTTGCTAGCCAGCACCCTTCCATGGAAGCGCTTTTGTAGCCCTTAAAACACTGGGGCTCTGGGCTTCTCTAGCCACCTCATCTTCTGCTCATCCTCTCGCGCACTCTAAAGAGAGCTCAGGTGAGAAATTGCAAACATCCAGCAATTGCTCAGAGATGAAAAGTGCCAGCACTGAAAGCTGTTGCTAGCCAGCACCCTTCCTTGGAAGCGCTTTCACAGGCGCAGTAACACTGGGGCTTTGCGCTTCTCTACCCACCAAACGTCACGGTCCTTCTCTTTCCATCTCCTAGACACGAGCTGAGAAATTGCAAACGTCCAGCAATTGCTCAGAGATGAAAAGTGCCAGCACTGAAAGCTGTTGCTAGCCAGCCCCCTTCCTTGGAAGCGCTTTCACAGGCGCAGTAACACTGGGGCTTTGCGCTTCTCTAGCCACCAAAAGTCACGGTCCTTCTCTTTCCGTCTCGTAGACACGAGCTGAGAAATTGCAAACGTCGAGCAATTGCTCCGAGATGAAAAGTGCCAGCACTGAAAGCTGTTGCTAGCCAGCACCCTTCCTTGGAAGCGCTTTTGTAGGCCTAAGAACAGTGGGGCTCTGGGCTTCTCTAGCCACCTCATCTTCTGCTCATCCTCTCGCGCACTCTAAAGAGATCTCAGGTGAGAAATTGCAAACGTCGAGCAATTGCTCCGAGATGAAAAGTGCCAGCACTGAAAGCTCTTGCTAGCCAGCACCCTTCCTTGGAAGCGCTTTTGTAGCCCTTAAAACACTGGGGCTCTGGGCTTCTCTAGCCACCTCATCTTCTGCTCATCCTCTCGCGCACTCTAAAGAGAGCTCAGGTGAGAAATTGCAAACGTCGAGCAATTGCTCAGAGATCAAAAGTGCCAGCACTGAAAGCTCTTGCTAGCCAGCACCCTTCCTTGGAAGCGCTTTCACAGGCGCAGTAACACTGGGGCTTTGCACTTCTCTACCCACCAAACGTCACGGTCCTTCTCTTTCCATCTCCTAGACACGAGCTGAGAAATTGCAAACGTCGAGCAATTGCTCAGAGATGAAAAGTGCCAGCACTGAAAGCTGTTGCTAGCCAGCACCCTTCCTTGGAAGCGCTTTTGTAGGCCTAAGAACACTGGGGCTCTGGGCTTCTCTAGCCACCTCATCTTCTGCTCATCCTCTCACGCACTCTAAAGAGAGCTCAGGTGAGAAATTGCAAACGTCGAGCAATTGCTCAGAGATGAAAAGTGCCAGCACTGAAAGCTCTTGCTAGCCAGCACCCTTCCTTGGAAGCGCTTTCACAGGCGCAGCAACACTGGGGCTTTGCGCTTCTATACGCACCAAATGTCACGGTCCTTATCTTTCCGTCTTGTAGACACGAGCTGAGAAATTGCAAACGTCCAGCAATTGCTCCGAGATGAAAAGTGCCAGCACTGAAAGCTCTTGCTAGCCAGCACCCTTCCTTGGAAGCGCTTTTGTAGGCCTAAGAACACTGGGGCTCTGGGCTTCTCTAGCCACCTCATCTTCTGCTCATCCTCTCGCGCACTCTAAAGAGATCTCAGGTGAGAAATTGCAAACGTCGAGCAATTGCTCCGAGATGAAAAGTGCCAGCACTGAAAGCTGTTGCTAGCCAGCACCCTTCCATGGAAGCGCTTTTGTAGCCCTTAAAACACTGGGGCTCTGGGCTTCTCTAGCCACCTCATCTTCTGCTCATCCTCTCGCGCACTCTAAAGAGAGCTCAGGTGAGAAATTGCAAACGTCCAGCAATTGCTCAGAGATGAAAAGTGCCAGCACTGAAAGCTCTTGCTAGCCAGCACCCTTCCTTGGAAGCGCTTTCACAGGCGCAGTAACACTGGGGCTTTGCGCTTCTCTACCCACCAAACGTCACGGTCCTTCTCTTTCCATCTCCTAGACACGAGCTGAGAAATTGCAAACGTCGAGCAATTGCTCAGAGATGAAAAGTGCCAGCACTGAAAGCTGTTGCTAGCCAGCCCCCTTCCTTGGAAGCGCTTTCACAGGCGCAGTAACACTGGGGCTTTGCGCTTCTCTAGCCACCAAAAGTCACGGTCCTTATCTTTCCGTCTCGTAGACACGAGCTGAGAAATTGCAAACGTCGAGCAATTGCTCCGAGATGAAAAGTGCCAGCACTGAAAGCTGTTGCTAGCCAGCACCCTTCCTTGGAAGCGCTTTTGTAGGCCTAAGAACAGTGGGGCTCTGGGCTTCTCTAGCCACCTCATCTTCTGCTCATCCTCTCGCGCACTCTAAAGAGAGCTCAGGTGAGAAATTGCAAACGTCGAGCAATTGCTCCGAGATGAAAAGTGCCAGCACTGAAAGCTGTTGCTAGCCAGCACCCTTCCTTGGAAGCGCTTTTGTAGCCCTTAAAACACTGGGGCTCTGGGCTTCTCTAGCCACCTCATCTTCTGCTCATCCTCTCGCGCACTCTAAAGAGAGCTCAGGTGAGAAATTGCAAACGTCCAGCAATTGCTCAGAGATGAAAAGTGCCAGCACTGAAAGCTCTTGCTAGCCAGCACCCTTCCTTGGAAGCGCTTTCACAGGCGCAGTAACACTGGGGCTTTGCGCTTCTCTAGCCACCAAACGTCACGGTCATTCTCTTTCCGCCTCGTAGACACGAGCTGAGAAATTGCAAACGTCGAGCAATTGCTCAGAGATGAAAAGTGCCAGCACTGAAAGCTGTTGCTAGCCAGCACCCTTCCTTGGAAGCGCTTTCACAGGCGCAGCAACACTGGGGCTTTGCGCTTCTCTAGCCACCAAACGTCACGGTCCTTCTCTTTCCATCTCGTAGACACGAGCTGAGAAATTGCAAACGTCGAGCAATTGCTCAGAGATGAAAAGTGCCAGCACTGAAAGCTGTTGCTAGCCAGCACCCTTCCTTGGAAGCGCTTTCACAGGCGCAGTAACACTGGGGCTTTGCACTTCTCTAGCCACCAAACGTCACGGTCCTTCTCTTTCCGTCTCGTAGACACGAGCTGAGAAATTGCAAACGTCCAGCAATTGCTCCGAGATGAAAAGTGCCAGCACTGAAAGCTGTTGCTAGCCAGCCCCCTTCCTTGGAAGCGCTTTTGTAGGCCTAAGAACACTGGGGCTCTGGGCTTCTCTAGCCACCTCATCTTCTGCTCATCCTCTCGCGCACTCTAAGGAGAGCTCAGGTGAGAAATTGCAAACGTCGAGCAATTGCTCAGAGATGAAAAGTGCCAGCACTGAAAGCTGTTGCTAGCCAGCACCCTTCCTTGGAAGCGCTTTCACAGGCGCAGCAACACTGGGGCTTTGCGCTTCTCTAGCCACCAAACGTCACGGTCCTTCTCTTTCCGTCGGTAGACACGAGCTGAGAAATTGCAAACGTCGAGCAATTGCTCAGAGATGAAAAGTGCCAGCACTGGAAGCTGTTGCTAGCCAGCACCCTTCCTTGGAAGCGCTTCTGTAGGCCTAAGAACAGTGGGGCTCTGGGCTTCTCTAGCCACCTCATCTTCTGCTCATCCTCTCGCGCACTCTAAAGAGAGCTCAGGTGAGAAATTGCAAACGTCGAGCAATTGCTCAGAGATGAAAAGTGCCAGCACTGAAAGCTCTTGCTAGCCAGCACCCTTCCTTGGAAGCGCTTTCACAGGCGCAGCAACACTGGGGCTTTGCGCTTCTATACGCACCAAATGTCACGGTCCTTATCTTTCCGTCTTGTAGACACGAGCTGAGAAATTGCAAACGTCGAGCAATTGCTCCGAGATGAAAAGTGCCAGCACTGAAAGCTGTTGCTAGCCAGCACCCTTCCTTGGAAGCGCTTTTGTAGCCCTTAAAACACTGGGGCTCTGGGCTTCTCTAGCCACCTCATCTTCTGCTCATCCTCTCGCGCACTCTAAAGAGAGCTCAGGTGAGAAATTGCAAACGTCCAGCAATTGCTCAGAGATGAAAAGTGCCAGCACTGAAAGCTCTTGCTAGCCAGCACCCTTCCTTGGAAGCGCTTTCACAGGCGCAGCAACACTGGGGCTTTGCGCTTCTCTACCCACCAAAAGTCACGGTCCTTCTCTTTCCGTCTCGTAGACACGAGCTGAGAAATTGCAAACGTCGAGCAATTGCTCCGAGATGAAAAGTGCCAGCACTGAAAGCTGTTGCTAGCCAGCACCCTTCCTTGGAAGCGCTTTCACAGGCGCAGCAACACTGGGGCTTTGCGCTTCTCTAGCCACCAAAAGTCACGGTCCTTCTCTTTCCGTCTCCTAGACACGAGCTGAGAAATTGCAAACGTCGAGCAATTGCTCAGAGATGAAAAGTGCCAGCACTGAAAGCTGTTGCTAGCCAGCACCCTTCCTTGGAAGCGCTTTTGTAGGCCTAAGAACAGTGGGGCTCTGGGCTTCTCTAGCCACCTCATCTTCTGCTCATCCTCTCGCGCACTCTAAAGAGAGCTCAGGTGAGAAATTGCAAACGTCCAGCAATTGCTCAGAGATGAAAAGTGCCAGCACTGAAAGCTGTTCCTAGCCAGCACCCTTCCTTGGAAGCGCTTTTGTAGCCCTTAGAACACTGGGGCTCTGGGCTTCTCTAGCCACCTCATCTTCTGCTCATCCTCTCGCGCACTCTAAAGAGAGCTCAGGTGAGAAATTGCAAACGTCGAGCAATTGCTCAGAGATGAAAAGTGCCAGCACTGAAAGCTGTTGCTAGCCAGCACCCTTCCTTGGAAGCGCTTTCACAGGCGCAGTAACACTGGGGCTTTGCACTTCTCTACCCACCAAACGTCACGGTCCTTCTCTTTCCATCTCCTAGACACGAGCTGAGAAATTGCAAACGTCGAGCAATTGCTCCGAGATGAAAAGTGCCAGCACTGAAAGCTGTTGCTAGCCAGCCCCCTTCCTTGGAAGCGCTTTCACAGGTGCAGCAACACTGGGGCTTTGCGCTTCTCTAGCCACCAAACGTCACGGTCCTTCTCTTTCCTTCGGTAGACATGAGCTGAGAAATTGCAAACGTCGAGCAATTGCTCAGAGATGAAAAGTGCCAGCACTGAAAGCTGTTGCTAGCCAGCACCCTTCCTTGGAAGCGCTTCTGTAGGCCTAAGAACACTGCGGCTCTGGGCTTCTCTAGCCACCTCATCTTCTGCTCATCCTCTCGCGCACTCTAAAGAGAGCTCAGGTGAGAAATTACAAACGTCGAGCAATTGCTCAGAGATGAAAAGTGCCAGCACTGAAAGCTGTTGCTAGCCAGCACCCTTCCTTGGAAGCGCTTTCACAGGCGCAGCAACACTGGGGCTCTGCGCTTCTCTAGCCACCAAACGTCACGGTCATTCTCTTTCCGTCGGTAGACACGAGCTGAGAAATTGCAAACGTCGAGCAATTGCTCAGAGATGAAAAGTGCCAGCACTGAAAACTGTTGCTGTAGCCAGCACCCTTCCTTGGAAGCGCTTTTATAGGCCTAAGAACACTGGGGCTCTGGGCTTCTCTAGCCACCTCATCTTCTGCTCATCCTCTCGCGCACTCTAAAGAGAGCTCAGGTGAGAAATTGCAAACGTCGAGCAATTGCTCAGAGATGAAAAGTGCCAGCACTGAAAGCTGTTGCTAGCCAGCACCCTTCCTTGGAAGCACTTTCACAGGCGCAGCAACACTGGGGCTTTGCGCTTCTCTAGCCACCAAACGTCACGGTCCTTCTCTTTCCGTCTCGTAGACACGAGCTGAGAAATTGCAAACGTCCAGCAATTGCTCCGAGATGAAAAGTGCCAGCACTGAAAGCTGTTGCTAGCCAGCACCCTTCCTTGGAAGCGCTTTTGTAGGCCTAAGAACACAGGGGCTCTGGGCTTCTCTAGCCACCTCATCTTCTGCTCATCCTCTCGCGCACTCTAAGGAGAGCTCAGGTGAGAAATTGCAAACGTCGAGCAATTGCTCAGAGATGAAAAGTGCCAGCACTGAAAGCTGTTGCTAGCCAGCACCCTTCCTTGGAAGCGCTTTCACAGGCGCAGCAACACTGGGGCTTTGCGCTTCTCTAGCCACCAAACGTCACGGTCCTTCTCTTTCCGTCGGTAGACACGAGCTGAGAAATTGCAAACGTCGAGCAATTGCTCCGAGATGAAAAGTGCCAGCACTGGAAGCTGTTGCTAGCCAGCACCCTTCCTTGGAAGCGCTTCTGTAGGCCTAAGAACAGTGGGGCTCTGGGCTTCTCTAGCCACCTCATCTTCTGCTCATCCTCTCGCGCACTCTAAAGAGAGCTCAGGTGAGAAATTACAAACGTCGAGCAATTGCTCAGAGATGAAAAGTGCCAGCACTGAAAGCTGTTGCTAGCCAGCACCCTTCCTTGGAAGCGCTTTCACAGGCGCAGCAACACTGGGGCTCTGCGCTTCTCTAGCCACCAAACGTCACGGTCATTCTCTTTCCGTCGGTAGACACGAGCTGAGAAATTGCAAACGTCGAGCAATTGCTCAGAGATGAAAAGTGCCAGCACTGAAAACTGTTGCTGTAGCCAGCACCCTTCCTTGGAAGCGCTTTTATAGGCCTAAGAACACTGGGGCTCTGGGCTTCTCTAGCCACCTCATCTTCTGCTCATCCTCTCGCGCACTCTAAAGAGAGCTCAGGTGAGAAATTGCAAACGTCGAGCAATTGCTCAGAGATGAAAAGTGCCAGCACTGAAAGCTGTTGCTAGCCAGCACCCTTCCTTGGAAGCACTTTCACAGGCGCAGCAACACTGGGGCTTTGCGCTTCTCTAGCCACCAAACGTCACGGTCCTTCTCTTTCCGTCTCGTAGACACGAGCTGAGAAATTGCAAACGTCCAGCAATTGCTCCGAGATGAAAAGTGCCAGCACTGAAAGCTGTTGCTAGCCAGCACCCTTCCTTGGAAGCGCTTTTGTAGGCCTAAGAACACAGGGGCTCTGGGCTTCTCTAGCCACCTCATCTTCTGCTCATCCTCTCGCGCACTCTAAGGAGAGCTCAGGTGAGAAATTGCAAACGTCGAGCAATTGCTCAGAGATGAAAAGTGCCAGCACTGAAAGCTGTTGCTAGCCAGCACCCTTCCTTGGAAGCGCTTTCACAGGCGCAGCAACACTGGGGCTTTGCGCTTCTCTAGCCACCAAACGTCACGGTCCTTCTCTTTCCGTCGGTAGACACGAGCTGAGAAATTGCAAACGTCGAGCAATTGCTCCGAGATGAAAAGTGCCAGCACTGGAAGCTGTTGCTAGCCAGCACCCTTCCTTGGAAGCGCTTCTGTAGGCCTAAGAACAGTGGGGCTCTGGGCTTCTCTAGCCACCTCATCTTCTGCTCATCCTCTCGCGCACTCTAAAGAGAGCTCAGGTGAGAAATTGCAAACGTCGAGCAATTGCTCAGAGATGAAAAGTGCCAGCACTGAAAGCTCTTGCTAGCCAGCACCCTTCCTTGGAAGCGCTTTCACAGGCGCAGCAACACTGGGGCTTTGCGCTTCTATACGCACCAAATGTCACGGTCCTTATCTTTCCATCTTGTAGACACGAGCTGAGAAATTGCAAACGTCGAGCAATTGCTCAGAGATGAAAAGTGCCAGCACTGAAAGCTGTTGCTAGCCAGCACCCTTCCTTGGAAGCGCTTTTGTAGGCCTAAGAACAGTGGGGCTCTGGGCTTCTCTAGCCACCTCATCTTCTGCTCATCCTCTCGCGCACTCTAAAGAGAGCTCAGGTGAGAAATTGCAAACGTCCAGCAATTGCTCAGAGATGAAAAGTGCCAGCACTGAAAGCTGTTGCTAGCCAGCACCCTTCCTTGGAAGCGCTTTTGTAGCCCTTAAAACACTGGGGCTCTGGGCTTCTCTAGCCACCTCATCTTCTGCTCATCCTCTCGCGCACTCTAAAGAGAGCTCAGGTGAGAAATTGCAAACGTCCAGCAATTGCTCAGAGATGAAAAGTGCCAGCACTGAAAGCTCTTGCTAGCCAGCACCCTTCCTTGGAAGCGCTTTCACAGGCGCAGTAACACTGGGGCTTTGCGCTTCTCTACGCACCAAACGTCACGGTCCTTCTCTTTCCATCTCCTAGACACGAGCTGAGAAATTGCAAACGTGGAGCAATTGCTCAGAGATGAAAAGTGCCAGCACTGAAAGCTGTTGCTAGCCAGCACCCTTCCTTGGAAGCGCTTTCACAGGCGCAGCAACACTGGGGCTTTGCGCTTCTCTAGCCACCAAAAGTCACGGTCCTTCTCTTTCCGTCTCCTAGACACGAGCTGAGAAATTGCAAACGTCGAGCAATTGCTCAGAGATGAAAAGTGCCAGCACTGAAAGCTGTTGCTAGCCAGCACCCTTCCTTGGAAGCGCTTTTGTAGGCCTAAGAACAGTGGGGCTCTGGGCTTCTCTAGCCACCTCATCTTCTGCTCATCCTCTCGCGCACTCTAAAGAGAGCTCAGGTGAGAAATTGCAAACGTCGAGCAATTGCTCCGAGATGAAAAGTGCCAGCACTGAAAGCTGTTGCTAGCCAGCACCCTTCCTTGGAAGCGCTTTTGTAGCCCTTAGAACACTGGGGCTCTGGGCTTCTCTAGCCACCTCATCTTCTGCTCATCCTCTCGCGCACTCTAAAGAGAGCTCAGGTGAGAAATTGCAAACGTCGAGCAATTGCTCAGAGATGAAAAGTGCCAGCACTGAAAGCTGTTGCTAGCCAGCACCCTTCCTTGGAAGCGCTTTCACAGGCGCAGTAACACTGGGGCTTTGCACTTCTCTACCCACCAAACGTCACGGTCCTTCTCTTTCCATCTCCTAGACACGAGCTGAGAAATTGCAAACGTCGAGCAATTGCTCCGAGATGAAAAGTGCCAGCACTGAAAGCTGTTGCTAGCCAGCCCCCTTCCTTGGAAGCGCTTTCACAGGTGCAGCAACACTGGGGCTTTGCGCTTCTCTAGCCACCAAACGTCACGGTCCTTCTCTTTCCTTCGGTAGACACGAGCTGAGAAATTGCAAACGTCGAGCAATTGCTCAGAGATGAAAAGTGCCAGCACTGAAAGCTGTTGCTAGCCAGCACCCTTCCTTGGAAGCGCTTCTGTAGGCCTAAGAACACTGCGGCTCTGGGCTTCTCTAGCCACCTCATCTTCTGCTCATCCTCTCGCGCACTCTAAAGAGAGCTCAGGTGAGAAATTACAAACGTCGAGCAATTGCTCAGAGATGAAAAGTGCCAGCACTGAAAGCTGTTGCTAGCCAGCACCCTTCCTTGGAAGCGCTTTCACAGGCGCAGCAACACTGGGGCTCTGCGCTTCTCTAGCCACCAAACATCACGGTCATTCTCTTTCCGTCGGTAGACACGAGCTGAGAAATTGCAAACGTCGAGCAATTGCTCAGAGATGAAAAGTGCCAGCACTGAAAACTGTTGCTGTAGCCAGCACCCTTCCTTGGAAGCGCTTTTATAGGCCTAAGAACACTGGGGCTCTGGGCTTCTCTAGCCACCTCATCTTCTGCTCATCCTCTCGCGCACTCTAAAGAGAGCTCAGGTGAGAAATTGCAAACGTCGAGCAATTGCTCAGAGATGAAAAGTGCCAGCACTGAAAGCTGTTGCTAGCCAGCACCCTTCCTTGGAAGCACTTTCACAGGCGCAGCAACACTGGGGCTTTGCGCTTCTCTAGCCACCAAACGTCACGGTCATTCTCTTTCCGTCTCGTAGACACGAGCTGAGAAATTGCAAACGTCCAGCAATTGCTCAGAGATGAAAAGTGCCAGCACTGAAAGCTGTTGCTAGCCAGCACCCTTCCTTGGAAGCGCTTTTGTAGGCCTAAGAACACTGCGGCTCTGGGCTTCTCTAGCCACCTCATCTTCTGCTCATCCTCTCGCGCACTCTAAAGAGAGCTCAGGTGAGAAACTGCAAACGTCAAGCAATTGCTCAGAGATGAAAAGTGCCAGCACTGAAAGCTGTTGCTAGCCAGCACCCTTCCTTGGAAGCGCTTTCACAGGCGCAGTAACACTGGGGCTTTGCACTTCTCTACGCACCAAACGTCACGGTCCTTCTCTTTCTGTCTCGTAGACACGACCTGAGAAATTGCAAACGTCGAGCAATTGCTCAGAGATGAAAAGTGCCAGCACTGAAAGCTCTTGCTAGCCAGCACCCTTCCTTGGAAGCGCTTTCACAGGCGCAGCAACACTGGGGCTTTGCGCTTCTCTAGCCACCAAACGTCACGGTCCTTCTCTTTCCGTCTCGTAGACACGAGCTGAGAAATTGCAAACGTCGAGCAATTGCTCAGAGATGAAAAGTGCCAGCACTGAAAACTGTTGCTGTAGCCAGCACCCTTCCTTGGAAGCGCTTTTGTAGGCCTAAGAACATTGGGGCTCTGGGCTTCTCTAGCCACCTCATCTTCTGCTCATCCTCTCGCGCACTCTAAAGAGAGCTCAGGTGAGAAATTGCAAACGTCGAGCAATTGCTCAGAGATGAAAAGTGCCAGCACTGAAAGCTCTTGCTAGCCAGCACCCTTCCTTGGAAGCGCTTTCACAGGCGCAGTAACACTGGGGCTTTGCGCTTCTCTACCCACCAAACGTCACGGTCCTTCTCTTTCCATCTCCTAGACACGAGCTGAGAAATTGCAAACGTCGAGCAATTGCTCAGAGATGAAAAGTGCCAGCACTGAAAGCTGTTGCTAGCCAGCACCCTTCCTTGGAAGCGCTTTCACAGGCGCAGCAACACTGGGGCTTTGCGCTTCTCTAGCCACCAAACGTCACGGTCCTTCTCTTTCCGTCTCGTAGACACGAGCTGAGAAATTGCAAACGTCGAGCAATTGCTCAGAGATGAAAAGTGCCAGCACTGAAAGCTGTTGCTAGCCAGCACCCTTCCTTGGAAGCGCTTTCACAGGCGCAGCAACACTGGGGCTTTGCGCTTCTATACGCACCAAACGTCACGGTCATTCTCTTTCCGTCTCGTAGACACGAGCTGAGAAATTGCAAACGTCCAGCAATTGCTCCGAGATGAAAAGTGCCAGCACTGAAAGCTCTTGCTAGCCAGCACCCTTCCTTGGAAGCGCTTTTGTAGCCCTTAAAACACTGGGGCTCTGGGCTTCTCTAGCCACCTCATCTTCTGCTCATCCTCTCGCGCACTCTAAAGAGATCTCAGGTGAGAAATTGCAAACGTCGAGCAATTGCTCAGAGATGAAAAGTGCCAGCACTGAAAGCTGTTGCTAGCCAGCACCCTTCCTTGGAAGCGCTTTCACAGGCGCAGCAACACTGGGGCTTTGCGCTTCTCTACCCACCAAACGTCACGGTCCTTCTCTTTCCGTCGGTAGACACGAGCTGAGAAATTGCAAACGTCGAGCAATTGCTCAGAGATGAAAAGTGCCAGCACTGAAAGCTCTTGCTAGCCAGCACCCTTCCTTGGAAGCGCTTTTGTAGGCCTAAGAACACTGGGGCTCTGGGCTTCTCTAGCCACCTCATCTTCTGCTCATCCTCTCGCGCACTCTAAAGAGAGCTCAGGTGAGAAATTGCAAACGTCGAGCAATTGCTCAGAGATGAAAAGTGCCAGCACTGAAAGCTCTTGCTAGCCAGCACCCTTCCTTGGACGCGCTTTTGTAGCCCTTAAAACACTGGGACTCTGGGCTTCTCTAGCCACCTCATCTTCTGCTCATCCTCTCGCGCACTCTAAAGAGAGCTCAGGTGAGAAATTGCAAACGTCCAGCAATTGCTCAGAGATGAAAAGTGCCAGCACTGAAAGCTGATGCTAGCCAGCACCCTTCCTTGGAAGCGCTTTCACAGGCGCAGTAACACTGGGGCTTTGCGCTTCTCTAGCCACCAAACGTCACGGTCCTTCTCTTTCAATCTCCTAGACACGAGCTGAGAAATTGCAAACGTCGAGCAATTGCTCAGAGATGAAAAGTGCCAGTACTGAAAGCTGTTGCTAGCCAGCACCCTTCCTTGGAAGCGCTTTCACAGGCGCAGTAACACTGGGGCTTTGCGCTTCTCTAGCCACCAAAAGTCACGGTCCTTCTCTTTCCGTCTCGTAGACACGAGCTGAGAAATTGCAAACGTCGAGCAATTGCTCAGAGATGAAAAGTGCCAGCACTGAAAGCTGTTGCTAGCCAGCACCCTTCCTTGGAAGCGCTTTTGTAGGCCTAAGAACACTGGGGCTCTGGGCTTCTCTAGCCACCTCATCTTCTGCTCATCCTCTCGCGCACTCTAAAGAGAGCTCAGGTGAGAAATTGCAAACGTCCAGCAATTGCTCAGAGATGAAAAGTGCCAGCACTGAAAGCTGTTGCTAGCCAGCACCCTTCCTTGGAAGCGCTTTTGTAGCCCTTAAAACACTGGGGCTCTGGGCTTCTCTAGCCACCTCATCTTCTGCTCATCCTCTCGCGCACTCTAAAGAGAGCTCAGGTGAGAAATTGAAAACGTCCAGCAATTGCTCAGAGATGAAAAGTGCCAGCACTGAAAGCTGTTGCTAGCCAGCACCCTTCCTTGGAAGCGCTTTCACAGGCGCAGTAACACTGGGGCTTTGCGCTTCTCTAGCCACCAAACGTCACGGTCCTTCTCTTTCCATCTCCTAGACACGAGCTGAGAAATTGCAAACGTCGAGCAATTGCTCAGAGATGAAAAGTGCCAGCACTGAAAGCTGTTGCTAGCCAGCACCCTTCCTTGGAAGCGCTTTTGTAGGCCTAAGAACACTGGGGCTCTGGGCTTCTCTAGCCACCAAACGTCACGGTCCTTCTCTTTCCGTCTCCTAGACACGAGCTGAGAAATTGCAAACGTCGAGCAATTGCTCAGAGATGAAAAGTGCCAGCACTGAAAGCTGTTGCTAGCCAGCACCCTTCCTTGGAAGCGCTTTTGTAGGCCTAAGAACAGTGGGGCTCTGGGCTTCTCTAGCCACCTAATCTTCTGCTCATCCTCTCGCGCACTCTAAAGAGAGCTCAGGTGAGAAATTGCAAACGTCGAGCAATTGCTCAGAGATGAAAAGTGCCAGCACTGAAAGCTGTTGCTAGCCAGCACCCTTCCTTGGAAGCGCTTTTGTAGGCCTAAGAACACTGGGGCTCTGGGCTTCTCTAGCCACCTCATCTTCTGCTCATCCTCTCGCGCACTCTAAAGAGAGCTCAGGTGAGAAATTGCAAACGTCGAGCAATTGCTCAGAGATGAAAAGTGCCAGCACTGAAAGCTGTTGCTAGCCAGCACCCTTCCTTGGAAGCGCTTTTGTAGCCCTTAGAACACTGGGGCTCTGGGCTTCTATAGCCACCTCATCTTCTGCTCATCCTCTCGCGCACTCTAAAGAGAGCTCAGGTGAGAAATTGCAAACGTCGAGCAATTGCTCCGAGATGAAAAGTGCCAGCACTGAAAGCTCTTGCTAGCCAGCACCCTTCCTTGGAAGCGCTTTCACAGGCGCAGTAACACTGGGGCTTTGCACTTCTCTACGCACCAAACGTCACGGTCATTCTCTTTCCGCCTCGTAGACACGAGCTGAGAAATTGCAAACGTCCAGCAATTGCTCCGAGATGAAAAGTGCCAGCACTGAAAGCTCTTGCTAGCCAGCACCCTTCCTTGGAAGCGCTTTTGTAGCCCTTAGAACACTGGGGCTCTGGGCTTCTCTAGCCACCTCATCTTCTGCTCATCCTCTCGCGCACTCTAAAGAGATCTCAGGTGAGAAATTACAAACGTCGAGCAATTGCTCAGAGATGAAAAGTGCCAGCACTGAAAGCTCTTGCTAGCCAGCACCCTTCCTTGGAAGCGCTTTCACAGGCGCAGCAACACTGGGGCTCTGCGCTTCTCTAGCCACCAAACGTCACGGTCATTCTCTTTCCGTCTCGTAGACACGAGCTGAGAAATTGCAAACGTCGAGCAATTGCTCCGAGATGAAAAGTGCCAGCACTGAAAACTGTTGCTGTAGCCAGCACCCTTCCTTGGAAGCGCTTTTGTAGGCCTAAGAACAGTGGGGCTCTGGGCTTCTCTAGCCACCTCATCTTCTGCTCATCCTCTCGCGCACTCTAAAGAGAGCTCAGGTGAGAAATTGCAAACGTCGAGCAATTGCTCAGAGATGAAAAGTGCCAGCACTGAAAGCTGTTGCTAGCCAGCACCCTTCCTTGGAAGCGCTTTCACAGGCGCAGTAACACTGGGGCTTTGCACTTCTCTACCCACCAAACGTCACGGTCCTTCTCTTTCCGTCTCGTAGACACGAGCTGAGAAATTGCAAACGTCGAGCAATTGCTCAGAGATGAAAAGTGCCAGCACTGAAAGCTGTTGCTAGCCAGCACCCTTCCTTGGAAGCGCTTTCACAGGCGCAGCAACACTGGGGCTTTGCGCTTCTCTAGCCACCAAACGTCACGGTCATTCTCTTTCCGTCTCGTAGACACGAGCTGAGAAATTGCAAACGTCGAGCAATTGCTCCGAGATGAAAAGTGCCAGCACTGAAAGCTGTTGCTAGCCAGCACCCTTCCTTGGAAGCGCTTTTGTAGGCCTAAGAACACTGGGGCTCTGGGCTTCTCTAGCCACCTCATCTTCTGCTCATCCTCTCGCGCACTCTAAAGAGAGCTCAGGTGAGAAATTGCAAACGTCCAGCAATTGCTCAGAGATGAAAAGTGCCAGCACTGAAAACTGTTGCTGTAGCCAGCACCCTTCCTTGGAAGCGCTTTTGTAGGCCTAAGAACACTGGGGCTCTGGGCTTCTCTAGCCACCTCATCTTCTGCTCATCCTCTCGCGCACTCTAAAGAGAGCTCAGGTGAGAAATTGCAAACGTCGAGCAATTGCTCCGAGATGAAAAGTGCCAGCACTGAAAGCTGTTGCTAGCCAGCACCCTTCCTTGGAAGCGCTTTCACAGGCGCAGTAACACTGGGGCTTTGCGCTTCTGTACGCACCAAACGTCACGGTCCTTCTCTTTCCGTCTCGTAGACACGAGCTGAGAAATTGCAAACGTCGAGCAATTGCTCAGAGATGAAAAGTGCCAGCACTTAAAGCTGTTGCTAGCCAGCACCCTTCCTTGGAAGCGCTTTTGTAGGCCTAAGAACATTGGGGCTCTGGGCTTCTCTAGCCACCTCATCTTCTGCTCATCCTCTCGCGCACTCTAAAGAGAGCTCAGGTGAGAAACTGCAAACGTCAAGCAATTGCTCAGAGATGAAAAGTGCCAGCACTGAAAGCTGTTGCTAGCCAGCACCCTTCCTTGGAAGCGCTTTCACAGGCGCAGTAACACTGGGGCTTTGCACTTCTCTACGCACCAAACGTCATGGTCCTTCTCTTTCCGTCTCGTAGACACGACCTGAGAAATTTCAAACGTCGAGCAATTGCTCAGAGATGAAAAGTGCCAGCACTGAAAGCTGTTGCTAGCCAGCACCCTTCCTTGGAAGCGCTTTCACAGGCGCAGCAACACTGGGGCTTTGCGCTTCGCTAGCCACCAAACGTCACGGTCCTTCTCTTTCCGTCTCGTAGACACGAGCTGAGAAATTGCAAACGTCGAGCAATTGCTCAGAGATGAAAAGTGCCAGCACTGAAAACTGTTGCTGTAGCCAGCACCCTTCCTTGGAAGCGCTTTTGTAGGCCTAAGAACACTGGGGCTCTGGGCTTCTCTAGCCACCTCATCTTCTGCTCATCCTCTCGCGCACTCTAAAGAGAGCTCAGGTGAGAAATTGCAAACGTCGAGCAATTGCTCCGAGATGAAAAGTGCCAGCACTGAAAGCTGTTGCTAGCCAGCACCCTTCCTTGGAAGCGCTTTCACAGGCGCAGCAACACTGGGGCTTTGCGCTTCTCTAGCCACCAAACGTCACGGTCCTTCTCTTTCCATCTCCTAGACACGAGCTGAGAAATTGCAAACGTCGAGCAATTGCTCAGAGATGAAAAGTGCCAGCACTGAAAGCTGTTGCTAGCCAGCACCCTTCCTTGGAAGCGCTTTCACAGGCGCAGCAACACTGGGGCTTTGCGCTTCTCTAGCCACCAAACGTCACGGTCCTTCTCTTTCCGTCTCGTAGACACGAGCTGAGAAATTGCAAACGTTGAGCAATTGCTCAGAGATGAAAAGTGCCAGCACTGAAAGCTCTTGCTAGCCAGCACCCTTCCTTGGAAGCGCTTTCACAGGCGCAGCAACACTGGGGCTTTGCGCTTCTATACGCACCAAACGTCACAGTCATTCTCTTTCCGTCTCCTAGACACGAGCTGAGAAATTGCAAACGTCCAGCAATTGCTCCGAGATGAAAAGTGCCAGCACTGAAAGCTCTTGCTAGCCAGCACCCTTCCTTGGAAGCGCTTTTGTAGGCCTAAGAACACTGGGGCTCTGGGCTTCTCTAGCCACCTCATCTTCTGCTCATCCTCTCGCGCACTCTAAAGAGAGCTCAGGTGAGAAATTACAAACGTCGAGCAATTGCTCAGAGATGAAAAGTGCCAGCACTGAAAGCTCTTGCTAGCCAGCACCCTTCCTTGGAAGCGCTTTCACAGGCGCAGCAACACTGGGGCTCTGCGCTTCTCTAGCCACCAAACGTCACGGTCATTCTCTTTCCGTCTCGTAGACACGAGCTGAGAAATTGCAAACGTCGAGCAATTGCTCCGAGATGAAAAGTGCCAGCACTGAAAACTGTTGCTGTAGCCAGCACCCTTCCTTGGAAGCGCTTTTGTAGGCCTAAGAACAGTGGGGCTCTGGGCTTCTCTAGCCACCTCATCTTCTGCTCATCCTCTCGCGCACTCTAAAGAGAGCTCAGGTGAGAAATTGCAAACGTCGAGCAATTGCTCAGAGATGAAAAGTGCCAGCACTGAAAGCTGTTGCTAGCCAGCACCCTTCCTTGGAAGCGCTTTCACAGGCGCAGTAACACTGGGGCTTTGCACTTCTCTACCCACCAAACGTCACGGTCCTTCTCTTTCCGTCTCGTAGACACGAGCTGAGAAATTGCAAACGTCGAGCAATTGCTCAGAGATGAAAAGTGCCAGCACTGAAAGCTGTTGCTAGCCAGCACCCTTCCTTGGAAGCGCTTTCACAGGCGCAGCAACACTGGGGCTTTGCGCTTCTCTAGCCACCAAACGTCACGGTCATTCTCTTTCCGTCTCGTAGACACGAGCTGAGAAATTGCAAACGTCGAGCAATTGCTCCGAGATGAAAAGTGCCAGCACTGAAAGCTGTTGCTAGCCAGCACCCTTCCTTGGAAGCGCTTTTGTAGGCCTAAGAACACTGGGGCTCTGGGCTTCTCTAGCCACCTCATCTTCTGCTCATCCTCTCGCGCACTCTAAAGAGAGCTCAGGTGAGAAATTGCAAACGTCCAGCAATTGCTCAGAGATGAAAAGTGCCAGCACTGAAAACTGTTGCTGTAGCCAGCACCCTTCCTTGGAAGCGCTTTTGTAGGCCTAAGAACACTGGGGCTCTGGGCTTCTCTAGCCACCTCATCTTCTGCTCATCCTCTCGCGCACTCTAAAGAGAGCTCAGGTGAGAAATTGCAAACGTCGAGCAATTGCTCCGAGATGAAAAGTGCCAGCACTGAAAGCTGTTGCTAGCCAGCACCCTTCCTTGGAAGCGCTTTCACAGGCGCAGTAACACTGGGGCTTTGCGCTTCTGTACGCACCAAACGTCACGGTCCTTCTCTTTCCGTCTCGTAGACACGAGCTGAGAAATTGCAAACGTCGAGCAATTGCTCAGAGATGAAAAGTGCCAGCACTGAAAGCTGTTGCTAGCCAGCACCCTTCCTTGGAAGCGCTTTTGTAGGCCTAAGAACATTGGGGCTCTGGGCTTCTCTAGCCACCTCATCTTCTGCTCATCCTCTCGCGCACTCTAAAGAGAGCTCAGGTGAGAAACTGCAAACGTCAAGCAATTGCTCAGAGATGAAAAGTGCCAGCACTGAAAGCTGTTGCTAGCCAGCACCCTTCCTTGGAAGCGCTTTCACAGGCGCAGTAACACTGGGGCTTTGCACTTCTCTACGCACCAAACGTCATGGTCCTTCTCTTTCCGTCTCGTAGACACGACCTGAGAAATTTCAAACGTCGAGCAATTGCTCAGAGATGAAAAGTGCCAGCACTGAAAGCTGTTGCTAGCCAGCACCCTTCCTTGGAAGCGCTTTCACAGGCGCAGCAACACTGGGGCTTTGCGCTTCGCTAGCCACCAAACGTCACGGTCCTTCTCTTTCCGTCTCGTAGACACGAGCTGAGAAATTGCAAACGTCGAGCAATTGCTCAGAGATGAAAAGTGCCAGCACTGAAAACTGTTGCTGTAGCCAGCACCCTTCCTTGGAAGCGCTTTTGTAGGCCTAAGAACACTGGGGCTCTGGGCTTCTCTAGCCACCTCATCTTCTGCTCATCCTCTCGCGCACTCTAAAGAGAGCTCAGGTGAGAAATTGCAAACGTCGAGCAATTGCTCCGAGATGAAAAGTGCCAGCACTGAAAGCTGTTGCTAGCCAGCACCCTTCCTTGGAAGCGCTTTCACAGGCGCAGCAACACTGGGGCTTTGCGCTTCTCTAGCCACCAAACGTCACGGTCCTTCTCTTTCCATCTCCTAGACACGAGCTGAGAAATTGCAAACGTCGAGCAATTGCTCAGAGATGAAAAGTGCCAGCACTGAAAGCTCTTGCTAGCCAGCACCCTTCCTTGGAAGCGCTTTCACAGGCGCAGCAACACTGGGGCTTTGCGCTTCTCTAGCCACCAAACGTCACGGTCCTTCTCTTTCCGTCTCGTAGACACGAGCTGAGAAATTGCAAACGTTGAGCAATTGCTCAGAGATGAAAAGTGCCAGCACTGAAAGCTCTTGCTAGCCAGCACCCTTCCTTGGAAGCGCTTTCACAGGCGCAGCAACACTGGGGCTTTGCGCTTCTATACGCACCAAACGTCACAGTCATTCTCTTTCCGTCTCCTAGACACGAGCTGAGAAATTGCAAACGTCCAGCAATTGCTCCGAGATGAAAAGTGCCAGCACTGAAAGCTCTTGCTAGCCAGCACCCTTCCTTGGAAGCGCTTTTGTAGGCCTAAGAACACTGGGGCTCTGGGCTTCTCTAGCCACCTCATCTTCTGCTCATCCTCTCGCGCACTCTAAAGAGAGCTCAGGTGAGAAATTGCAAACGTCGAGCAATTGCTCAGAGATGAAAAGTGCCAGCACTGAAAGCTGTTGCTAGCCAGCACCCTTCCTTGGAAGCGCTTTCACAGGCGCAGCAACACTGGGCTTTGCGCTTCTCTACCCACCAAACGTCACGGTCCTTCTCTTTCCGTCGGTAGACACGAGCTGAGAAATTGCAAACGTCGAGCAATTGCTCCGAGATGAAAAGTGCCAGCACTGAAAGCTCTTGCTAGCCAGCACCCTTCCTTGGAAGCACTTTTGTAGGCCTAAGAACACTGGGGCTCTGGGCTTCTCTAGCCACCTCATCTTCTGCTCATCCTCTCGCGCACTCTAAAGAGAGCTCAGGTGAGAAATTGCAAACGTCGAGCAATTGCTCAGAGATGAAAAGTGCCAGCACTGAAAGCTGTTGCTAGCCAGCACCCTTCCTTGGACGCGCTTTTGTAGCCCTTAAAACACTGGGGCTCTGGGCTTCTCTAGCCACCTCATCTTCTGCTCATCCTCTCGCGCACGTTAAAGAGAGCTCAGGTGAGAAATTGCAAACGTCCAGCAATTGCTCAGAGATGAAAAGTGCCAGCACTGAAAGCTGTTGCTAGCCAGCACCCTTCCTTGGAAGCGCTTTCACAGGCGCAGTAACACTGGGGCTTTGCGCTTCTCTACCAACCAAACGTCACGGTCCTTCTCTTTCCATCTCCTAGACACGAGCTGAGAAATTGCAAACGTCGAGCAATTGCTCAGAGATGAAAAGTGCCAGCACTGAAAGCTCTTGCTAGCCAGCACCCTTCCTTGGAAGCGCTTTCACAGGCGCAGCAACACTGGGGCTTTGCGCTTCTCTACCCACCAAAAGTCACGGTCCTTCTCTTTCCGTCTCGTAGACACGAGCTGAGAAATTGCAAACGTCGAGCAATTGCTCAGAGATGAAAAGTGCCAGCACTGAAAACTGTTGCTGTAGCCAGCACCCTTCCTTGGAAGCGCTTTTGTAGGCCTAAGAACACTGGGGCTCTGGGCTTCTCTAACCACCTCATCTTCTGCTCATCCTCTCGCGCACTCTAAAGAGAGCTCAGGTGAGAAATTGCAAACGTCGAGCAATTGCTCAGAGATGAAAAGTGCCAGCACTGAAAGCTGTTGCTAGCCAGCACCCTTCCTTGGAAGCGCTTTCACAGGCGCAGTAACACTGGGGCTTTGCACTTCTCTACCCACCAAACGTCACGGTCCTTCTCTTTCCGTCTTGTAGACACGAGCTGAGAAATTGCAAACGTCGAGCAATTGCTCAGAGATGAAAAGTGCCAGCACTGAAAGCTGTTGCTAGCCAGCACCCTTCCTTGGAAGCGCTTTCACAGGCGCAGCAACACTGGGGCTTTGCGCTTCTCTAGCCACCAAACGTCACGGTCCTTCTCTTTCCGTCTCGTAGACACGAGCTGAGAAATTGCAAACGTCGAGCAATTGCTCAGAGATGAAAAGTGCCAGCACTGAAAGCTCTTGCTAGCCAGCACCCTTCCTTGGAAGCGCTTTTGTAGGCCTAAGAACACTGGGGCTCTGGGCTTCTCTAGCCACCTCATCTTCTGCTCATCCTCTCGCGCACTCTAAAGAGAGCTCAGGTGAGAAATTGCAAACGTCGAGCAATTGCTCAGAGATGAAAAGTGCCAGCACTGAAAGCTGTTGCTAGCCAGCACCCTTCCTTGGAAGCGCTTTCACAGGCGCAGTAACACTGGGGCTTTGCGCTTCTCTACCCACCAAACGTCACGGTCCTTCTCTTTCCATCTCCTAGAAACGAGCTGAGAAATTGCAAACGTCGAGCAATTGCTCCGAGATGAAAAGTGCCAGCACTGAAAGCTGTTGCTAGCCAGCACCCTTCCTTGGAAGCGCTTTTGTAGCCCTTAGAACACTGGGGCTCTGGGCTTCTCTAGCCACCTCATCTTCTGCTCATCCTCTCGCGCACTCTAAAGAGAGCTCAGGTGAGAAATTGCAAACGTCGAGCAATTGCTCAGAGATGAAAAGTGCCAGCACTGAAAGCTGTTGCTAGCCAGCACCCTTCCTTGGAAGCGCTTTCACAGGCGCAGTAACACTGGGGCTTTGCGCTTCTCTACCCACCAAACGTCACGGTCCTTCTCTTTCCATCTCCTAGACACGAGCTGAGAAATTGCAAACGTCCAGCAATTGCTCAGAGATGAAAAGTGCCAGCACTGAAAGCTGTTGCTAGCCAGCACCCTTCCTTGGAAGCGCTTTCACAGGCGCAGCAACACTGGGGCTTTGCGCTTCTCTAGCCACCAAACGTCACGGTACTTCTCTTTCCGTCTCGTAGACAGGAGCTGAGAAATTGCAAACGTCCAGCAATTGCTCCGAGATGAAAAGTGCCAGCACTGAAAGCTGTTGCTAGCCAGCACCCTTCCTTGGAAGCGCTTTTGTAGGCCTAAGAACACTGGGGCTCTGGGCTTCTCTAGCCACCTCATCTTCTGCTCATCCTCTCGCGCACTCTAAAGAGAGCTCAGGTGAGAAATTGCAAACGTCCAGCAATTGCTCAGAGATGAAAAGTGCCAGCACTGAAAACTGTTGCTGTAGCCAGCACCCTTCCTTGGAAGCGCTTTTGTAGGCCTAAGAACATTGGGGCTCTGGGCTTCTCTAGCCACCTCATCTTCTGCTCATCCTCTCGCGCACTCTAAAGAGAGCTCAGGTGAGAAATTGCAAACGTCGAGCAATTGCTCAGAGATGAAAAGTGCCAGCACTGAAAGCTGTTGCTAGCCAGCACCCTTCCTTGGAAGCGCTTTCACAGGCGCAGTAACACTGGGGCTTTGCGCTTCTCTAGCCACCAAACGTCACGGTCCTTCTCTTTCTGTCTCATAGACACGAGCTGAGAATTTGCAAACGTCGAGCAATTGCTCCGAGATGAAAAGTGCCAGCACTGAAAGCTGTTGCTAGCCAGCACCCTTCCTTGGAAGCACTTTTGTAGGCCTAAGAACACTGGGGCTCTGGGCTTCTCTAGCCACCTCATCTTCTGCTCATCCTCTCGCGCACTCTAAAGAGAGCTCAGGTGAGAAACTGCAAACGTCAAGCAATTGCTCAGAGATGAAAAGTGCCAGCACTGAAAGCTGTTGCTAGCCAGCACCCTTCCTTGGAAGCGCTTTCACAGGCGCAGTAACACTGGCGCTTTGCACTTCTCTACGCACCAAACGTCACGGTCCTTCTCTTTCCGTCTCGTAGACACGACCTGAGAAATTTCAAACGTCGAGCAATTGCTCAGAGATGAAAAGTGCCAGCACTGAAAGCTGTTGCTAGCCAGCACCCTTCCTTGGAAGCGCTTTCACAGGCGCAGCAACACTGGGGCTTTGCGCTTCGCTAGCCACCAAACGTCACGGTCCTTCTCTTTCCGTCTCGTAGACACGAGCTGAGAAATTGCAAACGTCGAGCAATTGCTCCGAGATGAAAAGTGCCAGCACTGAAAACTGTTGCTGTAGCCAGCACCCTTCCTTGGAAGCGCTTTTGTAGGCCTAAGAACATTGGGGCTCTGGGCTTCTCTAGCCACCTCATCTTCTGCTCATCCTCTCGCGCACTCTAAAGAGAGCTCAGGTGAGAAATTGCAAACGTCGAGCAATTGCTCCGAGATGAAAAGTGCCAGCACTGAAAGCTGTTGCTAGCCAGCACCCTTCCTTGGAAGCGCTTTCACAGGCGCAGCAACACTGGGGCTTTGCGCTTCTCTAGCCACCAAACGTCACGGTCCTTCTCTTTCCATCTCCTAGACACGAGCTGAGAAATTGCAAACGTCGAGCAATTGCTCAGAGATGAAAAGTGCCAGCACTGAAAGCTGTTGCTAGCCAGCACCCTTCCTTGGAAGCGCTTTCACAGGCGCAGCAACACTGGGGCTTTGCGCTTCTCTAGCCACCAAACGTCACGGTCCTTCTCTTTCCGTCTCGTAGACACGAGCTGAGAAATTGCAAACGTTGAGCAATTGCTCAGAGATGAAAAGTGCCAGCACTGAAAGCTGTTGCTAGCCAGCACCCTTCCTTGGAAGCGCTTTCACAGGCGCAGCAACACTGGGGCTTTGCGCTTCTATACGCACCAAACGTCACAGTCATTCTCTTTCCGTCTCGTAGACACGAGCTGAGAAATTGCAAACGTCGAGCAATTGCTCCGAGATGAAAAGTGCCAGCACTGAAAGCTGTTGCTAGCCAGCACCCTTCCTTGGAAGCGCTTTTGTAGGCCTAAGAACACTGGGGCTCTGGGCTTCTCTAGCCACCTCATCTTCTGCTCATCCTCTCGCGCACTCTAAAGAGAGCTCAGGTGAGAAATTGCAAACGTCGAGCAATTGCTCAGAGATGAAAAGTGCCAGCACTGAAAGCTGTTGCTAGCCAGCACCCTTCCTTGGAAGCGCTTTCACAGGCGCAGTAACACTGGGGCTTTGCGCTTCTCTACCCACCAAACGTCACGGTCCTTCTCTTTCCATCTCCTAGAAACGAGCTGAGAAATTGCAAACGTCGAGCAATTGCTCCGAGATGAAAAGTGCCAGCACTGAAAGCTGTTGCTAGCCAGCACCCTTCCTTGGAAGCGCTTTTGTAGCCCTTAGAACACTGGGGCTCTGGGCTTCTCTAGCCACCTCATCTTCTGCTCATCCTCTCGCGCACTCTAAAGAGAGCTCAGGTGAGAAATTGCAAACGTCGAGCAATTGCTCAGAGATGAAAAGTGCCAGCACTGAAAGCTGTTGCTAGCCAGCACCCTTCCTTGGAAGCGCTTTCACAGGCGCAGTAACACTGGGGCTTTGCGCTTCTCTACCCACCAAACGTCACGGTCCTTCTCTTTCCATCTCCTAGACACGAGCTGAGAAATTGCAAACGTCCAGCAATTGCTCAGAGATGAAAAGTGCCAGCACTGAAAGCTGTTGCTAGCCAGCACCCTTCCTTGGAAGCGCTTTCACAGGCGCAGCAACACTGGGGCTTTGCGCTTCTCTAGCCACCAAACGTCACGGTACTTCTCTTTCCGTCTCGTAGACAGGAGCTGAGAAATTGCAAACGTCCAGCAATTGCTCCGAGATGAAAAGTGCCAGCACTGAAAGCTGTTGCTAGCCAGCACCCTTCCTTGGAAGCGCTTTTGTAGGCCTAAGAACACTGGGGCTCTGGGCTTCTCTAGCCACCTCATCTTCTGCTCATCCTCTCGCGCACTCTAAAGAGAGCTCAGGTGAGAAATTGCAAACGTCCAGCAATTGCTCAGAGATGAAAAGTGCCAGCACTGAAAACTGTTGCTGTAGCCAGCACCCTTCCTTGGAAGCGCTTTTGTAGGCCTAAGAACATTGGGGCTCTGGGCTTCTCTAGCCACCTCATCTTCTGCTCATCCTCTCGCGCACTCTAAAGAGAGCTCAGGTGAGAAATTGCAAACGTCGAGCAATTGCTCAGAGATGAAAAGTGCCAGCACTGAAAGCTGTTGCTAGCCAGCACCCTTCCTTGGAAGCGCTTTCACAGGCGCAGTAACACTGGGGCTTTGCGCTTCTCTAGCCACCAAACGTCACGGTCCTTCTCTTTCTGTCTCATAGACACGAGCTGAGAAATTGCAAACGTCGAGCAATTGCTCCGAGATGAAAAGTGCCAGCACTGAAAGCTGTTGCTAGCCAGCACCCTTCCTTGGAAGCACTTTTGTAGGCCTAAGAACACTGGGGCTCTGGGCTTCTCTAGCCACCTCATCTTCTGCTCATCCTCTCGCGCACTCTAAAGAGAGCTCAGGTGAGAAACTGCAAACGTCAAGCAATTGCTCAGAGATGAAAAGTGCCAGCACTGAAAGCTGTTGCTAGCCAGCACCCTTCCTTGGAAGCGCTTTCACAGGCGCAGTAACACTGGGGCTTTGCACTTCTCTACGCACCAAACGTCACGGTCCTTCTCTTTCCGTCTCGTAGACACGACCTGAGAAATTTCAAACGTCGAGCAATTGCTCAGAGATGAAAAGTGCCAGCACTGAAAGCTGTTGCTAGCCAGCACCCTTCCTTGGAAGCGCTTTCACAGGCGCAGCAACACTGGGGCTTTGCGCTTCGCTAGCCACCAAACGTCACGGTCCTTCTCTTTCCGTCTCGTAGACACGAGCTGAGAAATTGCAAACGTCGAGCAATTGCTCAGAGATGAAAAGTGCCAGCACTGAAAACTGTTGCTGTAGCCAGCACCCTTCCTTGGAAGCGCTTTTGTAGGCCTAAGAACATTGGGGCTCTGGGCTTCTCTAGCCACCTCATCTTCTGCTCATCCTCTCGCGCACTCTAAAGAGAGCTCAGGTGAGAAATTGCAAACGTCGAGCAATTGCTCCGAGATGAAAAGTGCCAGCACTGAAAGCTGTTGCTAGCCAGCACCCTTCCTTGGAAGCGCTTTCACAGGCGCAGCAACACTGGGGCTTTGCGCTTCTCTAGCCACCAAACGTCACGGTCCTTCTCTTTCCATCTCCTAGACACGAGCTGAGAAATTGCAAACGTCGAGCAATTGCTCAGAGATGAAAAGTGCCAGCACTGAAAGCTGTTGCTAGCCAGCACCCTTCCTTGGAAGCGCTTTCACAGGCGCAGCAACACTGGGGCTTTGCGCTTCTCTAGCCACCAAACGTCACGGTCCTTCTCTTTCCGTCTCGTAGACACGAGCTGAGAAATTGCAAACGTTGAGCAATTGCTCAGAGATGAAAAGTGCCAGCACTGAAAGCTGTTGCTAGCCAGCACCCTTCCTTGGAAGCGCTTTCACAGGCGCAGCAACACTGGGGCTTTGCGCTTCTATACGCACCAAACGTCACAGTCATTCTCTTTCCGTCTCGTAGACACGAGCTGAGAAATTGCAAACGTCCAGCAATTGCTCCGAGATGAAAAGTGCCAGCACTGAAAGCTCTTGCTAGCCAGCACCCTTCCTTGGAAGCGCTTTTGTAGCCCTTAAAACACTGGGGCTCTGGGCTTCTCTAGCCACCTCATCTTCTGCTCATCCTCTCGCGCACTCTAAAGAGATCTCAGGTGAGAAATTGCAAACGTCGAGCAATTGCTCAGAGATGAAAAGTGCCAGCACTGAAAGCTCTTGCTAGCCAGCACCCTTCCTTGGAAGCGCTTTCACAGGCGCAGCAACACTGGGCTTTGCGCTTCTCTACCCACCAAACGTCACGGTCCTTCTCTTTCCGTCGGTAGACACGAGCTGAGAAATTACAAACGTCGAGCAATTGCTCAGAGATGAAAAGTGCCAGCACTGAAAGCTCTTGCTAGCCAGCAGCCTTCCTTGGAAGCGCTTTTGTAGGCCTAAGAACACTGGGGCTCTGGGCTTCTCTAGCCACCTCATCTTGTGCTCATCCTCTCGTGCACTCTAAAGAGAGCTCAGGTGAGAAATTGCAAACGTCGAGCAATTGCTCAGAGATGAAAAGTGCCAGCACTGAAAGCTGTTGCTAGCCAGCACCCTTCCTTGGACGCGCTTTTGTAGCCCTTAAAACACTGGGGCTCTGGGCTTCTCTAGCCACCTCATCTTCTGCTCATCCTCTCGCGCACGTTAAAGAGAGCTCAGGTGAGAAATTGCAAACGTCCAGCAATTGCTCAGAGATGAAAAGTGCCAGCACTGAAAGCTGTTGCTAGCCAGCACCCTTCCTTGGAAGCGCTTTCACAGGCGCTGTAACACTGGGGCTTTGCGCTTCTCTACCAACCAAAAGTCACGGTCCTTCTCTTTCCATCTCCTAGACACGAGCTGAGAAATTGCAAACGTCGAGCAATTGCTCAGAGATGAAAAGTGCCAGCACTGAAAGCTCTTGCTAGCCAGCACCCTTCCTTGGAAGCGCTTTCACAGGCGCAGCAACTCTGGGGCTCTGCGCTTCTCTAGCCACCAAACGTCACGGTCATTCTCTTTCCGTCGGTAGACACGAGCTGAGAAATTGCAAACGTCGAGCAATTGCTCAGAGATGAAAAGTGCCAGCACTGAAAACTGTTGCTGTAGCCAGCACCCTTCCTTGGAAGCGCTTTTATAGGCCTAAGAACACTGGGGCTCTGGGCTTCTCTAGCCACCTCATCTTCTGCTCATCCTCTCGCGCACTCTAAAGAGAGCTCAGGTGAGAAATTGCAAACGTCGAGCAATTGCTCAGAGATGAAAAGTGCCAGCACTGAAAGCTGTTGCTAGCCAGCACCCTTCCTTGGAAGCACTTTCACAGGCGCAGCAACACTGGGGCTTTGCGCTTCTCTAGCCACCAAACGTCACGGTCATTCTCTTTCCGTCTCGTAGACACGAGCTGAGAAATTGCAAACGTCCAGCAATTGCTCAGAGATGAAAAGTGCCAGCACTGAAAGCTCTTGCTAGCCAGCACCCTTCCTTGGAAGCGCTTTTGTAGGCCTAAGAACACTGGGGCTCTGGGCTTCTCTAGCCACCTCATCTTCTGCTCATCCTCTCGCGCACTCTAAAGAGAGCTCAGGTGAGAAACTGCAAACGTCGAGCAATTGCTCAGAGATGAAAAGTGCCAGCACTGAAAGCTGTTGCTAGCCAGCACCCTTCCTTGGAAGCGCTTTCACAGGCGCAGCAACACTGGGGCTTTGCGCTTCTCTAGCCACCAAACGTCACGGTCCTTCTCTTTCCGTCTCGTAGACACGAGCTGAGAAATTGCAAACGTCGAGCAATTGCTCAGAGATGAAAAGTGCCAGCACTGAAAACTGTTGCTGTAGCCAGCACCCTTCCTTGGAAGCGCTTTTGTAGGCCTAAGAACATTGGGGCTCTGGGCTTCTCTAGCCACCTAATCTTCTGCTCATCCTCTCGCGCACTCTAAAGAGAGCTCAGGTGAGAAATTGCAAACGTCGAGCAATTGCTCAGAGATGAAAAGTGCCAGCACTGAAAGCTGTTGCTAGCCAGCACCCTTCCTTGGAAGCGCTTTCACAGGCGCAGTAACACTGGGGCTTTGCGCTTCTCTACCCACCAAACGTCACGGTCCTTCTCTTTCCGTCTCGTAGACACGAGCTGAGAAATTGCAAACGTCGAGCAATTGCTCAGAGATGAAAAGTGCCAGCACTGAAAGCTGTTGCTAGCCAGCACCCTTCCTTGGAAGCGCTTTCACAGGCGCAGCAACACTGGGGCTTTGCGCTTCTCTAGCCACCAAACGTCACGGTCCTTCTCTTTCCGTCTCGTAGACACGAGCTGAGAAATTGCAAACGTCGAGCAATTGCTCAGAGATGAAAAGTGCCAGCACTGAAAGCTGTTGCTAGCCAGCACCCTTCCTTGGAAGCGCTTTCACAGGCGCAGCAACACTGGGGCTTTGCGCTTCTATACGCACCAAACGTCACGGTCATTCTCTTTCCGTCTCGTAGACACGAGCTGAGAAATTGCAAACGTCCAGCAATTGCTCCGAGATGAAAAGTGCCAGCACTGAAAGCTCTTGCTAGCCAGCACCCTTCCTTGGAAGCGCTTTTGTAGCCCTTAAAACACTGGGGCTCTGGGCTTCTCTAGCCACCTCATCTTCTGCTCATCCTCTCGCGCACTCTAAAGAGAGCTCAGGTGAGAAATTGCAAACGTCGAGCAATTGCTCAGAGATGAAAAGTGCCAGCACTGAAAGCTGTTGCTAGCCAGCACCCTTCCTTGGAAGCGCTTTCACAGGCGCAGCAACACTGGGGCTTTGCGCTTCTCTACCCACCAAACGTCACGGTCCTTCTCTTTCCGTCGGTAGACACGAGCTGAGAAATTGCAAACGTCGAGCAATTGCTCAGAGATGAAAAGTGCCAGCACTGAAAGCTCTTGCTAGCCAGCACCCTTCCTTGGAAGCGCTTTTGTAGGCCTAAGAACACTGGGGCTCTGGGCTTCTCTAGCCACCTCATCTTCTGCTCATCCTCTCGCGCACTCTAAAGAGAGCTCAGGTGAGAAATTGCAAACGTCGAGCAATTGCTCAGAGATGAAAAGTGCCAGCACTGAAAGCTCTTGCTAGCCAGCACCCTTCCTTGGACGCGCTTTTGTAGCCCTTAAAACACTGGGACTCTGGGCTTCTCTAGCCACCTCATCTTCTGCTCATCCTCTCGCGCACTCTAAAGAGAGCTCAGGTGAGAAATTGCAAACGTCCAGCAATTGCTCAGAGATGAAAAGTGCCAGCACTGAAAGCTGATGCTAGCCAGCACCCTTCCTTGGAAGCGCTTTCACAGGCGCAGTAACACTGGGGCTTTGCGCTTCTCTAGCCACCAAACGTCACGGTCCTTCTCTTTCAATCTCCTAGACACGAGCTGAGAAATTGCAAACGTCGAGCAATTGCTCAGAGATGAAAAGTGCCAGTACTGAAAGCTGTTGCTAGCCAGCACCCTTCCTTGGAAGCGCTTTCACAGGCGCAGTAACACTGGGGCTTTGCGCTTCTCTAGCCACCAAAAGTCACGGTCCTTCTCTTTCCGTCTCGTAGACACGAGCTGAGAAATTGCAAACGTCGAGCAATTGCTCAGAGATGAAAAGTGCCAGCACTGAAAGCTGTTGCTAGCCAGCACCCTTCCTTGGAAGCGCTTTTGTAGGCCTAAGAACACTGGGGCTCTGGGCTTCTCTAGCCACCTCATCTTCTGCTCATCCTCTCGCGCACTCTAAAGAGAGCTCAGGTGAGAAATTGCAAACGTCCAGCAATTGCTCAGAGATGAAAAGTGCCAGCACTGAAAGCTGTTGCTAGCCAGCACCCTTCCTTGGAAGCGCTTTTGTAGCCCTTAAAACACTGGGGCTCTGGGCTTCTCTAGCCACCTCATCTTCTGCTCATCCTCTCGCGCACTCTAAAGAGAGCTCAGCTGAGAAATTGAAAACGTCCAGCAATTGCTCAGAGATGAAAAGTGCCAGCACTGAAAGCTGTTGCTAGCCAGCACCCTTCCTTGGAAGCGCTTTCACAGGCGCAGTAACACTGGGGCTTTGCGCTTCTCTAGCCACCAAACGTCACGGTCCTTCTCTTTCCATCTCCTAGACACGAGCTGAGAAATTGCAAACGTCGAGCAATTGCTCAGAGATGAAAAGTGCCAGCACTGAAAGCTGTTGCTAGCCAGCACCCTTCCTTGGAAGCGCTTTTGTAGGCCTAAGAACACTGGGGCTCTGGGCTTCTCTAGCCACCAAACGTCACGGTCCTTCTCTTTCCGTCTCCTAGACACGAGCTGAGAAATTGCAAACGTCGAGCAATTGCTCAGAGATGAAAAGTGCCAGCACTGAAAGCTGTTGCTAGCCAGCACCCTTCCTTGGAAGCGCTTTTGTAGGCCTAAGAACACTGGGGCTCTGGGCTTCTCTAGCCACCTAATCTTCTGCTCATCCTCTCGCGCACTCTAAAGAGAGCTCAGGTGAGAAACTGCAAACGTCCATCAATTGCTCAGAGATGAAAAGTGCCAGCACTGAAAGCTCTTGCTAGCCAGCACCCTTCCTTGGAAGCGCTTTTGTAGGCCTAAGAACACTGGGGCTCTGGGCTTCTCTAGCCACCTCATCTTCTGCTCATCCTCTCGCGCACTCTAAAGAGAGCTCAGGTGAGAAATTGCAAACGTCGAGCAATTGCTCAGAGATGAAAAGTGCCAGCACTGAAAGCTCTTGCTAGCCAGCACCCTTCCTTGGAAGCGCTTTTGTAGCCCTTAGAACACTGGGGCTCTGGGCTTCTCTAGCCACCTCATCTTCTGCTCATCCTCTCGCGCACTCTAAAGAGAGCTCAGGTGAGAAATTGCAAACGTCGAGCAATTGCTCCGAGATGAAAAGTGCCAGCACTGAAAGCTGTTGCTAGCCAGCACCCTTCCTTGGAAGCGCTTTCACAGGCGCAGCAACACTGGGGCTTTGCGCTTCTCTACCCACCAAACGTCACAGTCATTCTCTTTCCGTCTCGTAGACACGAGCTGAGAAATTGCAAACGTCGAGCAATTGCTCAGAGATGAAAAGTGCCAGCACTGAAAGCTGTTGCTAGCCAGCACCCTTCCTTGGAAGCGCTTTTGTAGGCCTAAGAACAGTGGGGCTCTGGGCTTCTCTAGCCACCTCATCTTCTGCTCATCCTCTCGCGCACTCTAAAGAGATCTCAGGTGAGAAATTGCAAACGTCGAGCAACTGCTCAGAGATGAAAAGTGCCAGCACTGAAAGCTCTTGCTAGCCAGCACCCTTCCTTGGAAGCGCTTTCACAGGCGCAGCAACACTGGGGCTTTGCGCTTCTGTACGCACCAAACGTCACGGTCCTTCTCTTTCCATCTCCTAGACACGAGCTGAGAAATTGCAAACGTCGAGCAATTGCTCAGAGAGGAAAAGTGCCAGCACTGAAAGCTGTTGCTAGCCAGCACCCTTCCTTGGAAGCGCTTTTGTAGGCCTAAGAACACTGGGGCTCTGGGCTTCTCTAGCCACCTCATCTTCTGCTCATCCTCTCGCGCACTCTAAAGAGAGCTCAGGTGAGAAATTGCAAACGTCGAGCAATTGCTCAGAGATGAAAAGTGCCAGCACTGAAAGCTCTTGCTAGCCAGCACCCTTCCTTGGAAGCGCTTTCACAGGCGCAGCAACACTGGGGCTTTGCGCTTCTCTAGCCACCAAACGTCACGGTCATTCTCTTTCCGTCTCGTAGACACGAGCTGAGAAATTGCAAACGTCGAGCAATTGCTCAGAGATGAAAAGTGCCAGCACTGAAAGCTGTTGCTAGCCAGCACCCTTCCTTGGAAGCGCTTTTGTAGGCCTAAGAACACTGGGGCTCTGGGCTTCTCTAGCCACCTCATCTTCTGCTCATCCTCTCGCGCACTCTAAAGAGAGCTCAGGTGAGAAACTGCAAACGTCCAGCAATTGCTCAGAGATGAAAAGTGCCAGCACTGAAAGCTGTTGCTAGCCAGCACCCTTCCTTGGAAGCGCTTTCACAGGCGCAGTAACACTGGGGCTTTGCACTTCTCTACGCACCAAACGTCACGGTCATTCTCTTTCCGCCTCGTAGACACGAGCTGAGAAATTGCAAACGTCCAGCAATTGCTCCGAGATGAAAAGTGCCAGCACTGAAAGCTCTTGCTAGCCAGCACCCTTCCTTGGAAGCGCTTTTGTAGCCCTTAGAACACTGGGGCTCTGGGCTTCTCTAGCCACCTCATCTTCTGCTCATCCTCTCGCGCACTCTAAAGAGATCTCAGGTGAGAAATTACAAACGTCGAGCAATTGCTCAGAGATGAAAAGTGCCAGCACTGAAAGCTGTTGCTAGCCAGCACCCTTCCTTGGAAGCGCTTTCACAGGCGCAGCAACACTGGGGCTCTGCGCTTCTCTAGCCACCAAACGTCACGGTCATTCTCTTTCCGTCTCGTAGACACGAGCTGAGAAATTGCAAACGTCGAGCAATTGCTCAGAGATGAAAAGTGCCAGCACTGAAAACTGTTGCTGTAGCCAGCACCCTTCCTTGGAAGCGCTTTTGTAGGCCTAAGAACACTGCGGCTCTGGGCTTCTCTAGCCACCTCATCTTCTGCTCATCCTCTCGCGCACTCTAAAGAGAGCTCAGGTGAGAAATTGCAAACGTCGAGCAATTGCTCAGAGATGAAAAGTGCCAGCACTGAAAGCTGTTGCTAGCCAGCACCCTTCCTTGGAAGCGCTTTCACAGGCGCAGTAACACTGGGGCTTTGCGCTTCTCTACCCACCAAACGTCACGGTCCTTCTCTTTCCGTCTCGTAGACACGAGCTGAGAAATTGCAAACGTCGAGCAATTGCTCAGAGATGAAAAGTGCCAGCACTGAAAGCTGTTGCTAGCCAGCACCCTTCCTTGGAAGCGCTTTCACAGGCGCAGCAACACTGGGGCTTTGCGCTTCTCTAGCCACCAAACGTCACGGTCATTCTCTTTCCGTCTCGTAGACACGAGCTGAGAAATTGCAAACGTCGAGCAATTGCTCAGAGATGAAAAGTGCCAGCACTGAAAGCTGTTGCTAGCCAGCACCCTTCCTTGGAAGCGCTTTTGTAGGCCTAAGAACACTGGGGCTCTGGGCTTCTCTAGCCACCTCATCTTCTGCTCATCCTCTCGCGCACTCTAAAGAGAGCTCAGGTGAGAAATTGCAAACGTCGAGCAATTGCTCAGAGATGAAAAGTGCCAGCACTGAAAGCTGTTGCTAGCCAGCACCCTTCCTTGGAAGCGCTTTCACAGGCGCAGTAACACTGGGGCTTTGCGCTTCTCTACCCACCAAACGTCACGGTCCTTCTCTTTCCATCTCCTAGAAACGAGCTGAGAAATTGCAAACGTCGAGCAATTGCTCAGAGATGAAAAGTGCCAGCACTGAAAGCTGTTGCTAGCCAGCACCCTTCCTTGGAAGCGCTTTTGTAGGCCTAAGAACACTGGGGCTCTGGCCTTCTCTAGCCACCTAATCTTCTGCTCATCCTCTCGCGCACTCTAAAGAGAGCTCAGGTGAGAAATTGCAAACGTCGAGCAATTGCTCCGAGATGAAAAGTGCCAGCACTGAAAGCTGTTGCTAGCCAGCACCCTTCCTTGGAAGCGCTTTCACAGGCGCAGTAACACTGGGGCTTTGCGCTTCTCTACCCACCAAACGTCACGGTCCTTCTCTTTCCATCTCCTAGACACGAGCTGAGAAATTGCAAACGTCCAGCAATTGCTCAGAGATGAAAAGTGCCAGCACTGAAAGCTCTTGCTAGCCAGCACCCTTCCTTGGAAGCGCTTTCACAGGCGCAGCAACACTGGGGCTTTGCGCTTCTCTAGCCACCAAACGTCACGGTACTTCTCTTTCCGTCTCGTAGACAGGAGCTGAGAAATTGCAAACGTCCAGCAATTGCTCCGAGATGAAAAGTGCCAGCACTGAAAGCTGTTGCTAGCCAGCACCCTTCCTTGGAAGCGCTTTTGTAGGCCTAAGAACACTGGGGCTCTGGGCTTCTCTAGCCACCTCATCTTCTGCTCATCCTCTCGCGCACTCTAAAGAGAGCTCAGGTGAGAAATTGCAAACGTCCAGCAATTGCTCAGAGATGAAAAGTGCCAGCACTGAAAACTGTTGCTGTAGCCAGCACCCTTCCTTGGAAGCGCTTTTGTAGGCCTAAGAACACTGGGGCTCTGGGCTTCTCTAGCCACCTCATCTTCTGCTCATCCTCTCGCGCACTCTAAAGAGAGCTCAGGTGAGAAATTGCAAACGTCGAGCAATTGCTCCGAGATGAAAAGTGCCAGCACTGAAAGCTGTTGCTAGCCAGCACCCTTCCTTGGAAGCGCTTTCACAGGCGCAGTAACACTGGGGCTTTGCGCTTCTGTACGCACCAAACGTCACGGTCCTTCTCTTTCCGTCTCGTAGACACGAGCTGAGAAATTGCAAACGTCGAGCAATTGCTCAGAGATGAAAAGTGCCAGCACTGAAAGCTGTTGCTAGCCAGCACCCTTCCTTGGAAGCGCTTTTGTAGGCCTAAGAACATTGGGGCTCTGGGCTTCTCTAGCCACCTCATCTTCTGCTCATCCTCTCGCGCACTCTAAAGAGAGCTCAGGTGAGAAACTGCAAACGTCAAGCAATTGCTCAGAGATGAAAAGTGCCAGCACTGAAAGCTGTTGCTAGCCAGCACCCTTCCTTGGAAGCGCTTTCACAGGCGCAGTAACACTGGGGCTTTGCACTTCTCTACGCACCAAACGTCACGGTCCTTCTCTTTCCGTCTCGTAGACACGACCTGAGAAATTTCAAACGTCGAGCAATTGCTCAGAGATGAAAAGTGCCAGCACTGAAAGCTCTTGCTAGCCAGCACCCTTCCTTGGAAGCGCTTTCACAGGCGCAGCAACACTGGGGCTTTGCGCTTCGCTAGCCACCAAACGTCACGGTCCTTCTCTTTCCGTCTCGTAGACAAGAGCTGAGAAATTGCAAACGTCCAGCAATTGCTCAGAGATGAAAAGTGCCAGCACTGAAAACTGTTGCTGTAGCCAGCACCCTTCCTTGGAAGCGCTTTTGTAGGCCTAAGAACATTGGGGCTCTGGGCTTCTCTAGCCACCTAATCTTCTGCTCATCCTCTCGCGCACTCTAAAGAGAGCTCAGGTGAGAAATTGCAAACGTCGAGCAATTGCTCCGAGATGAAAAGTGCCAGCACTGAAAGCTGTTGCTAGCCAGCACCCTTCCTTGGAAGCGCTTTCACAGGCGCAGCAACACTGGGGCTTTGCGCTTCTCAAGCCACCAAACGTCACGGTCCTTCTCTTTCCATCTCCTAGACACGAGCTGAGAAATTGCAAACGTCGAGCAATTGCTCAGAGATGAAAAGTGCCAGCACTGAAAGCTGTTGCTAGCCAGCACCCTTCCTTGGAAGCGCTTTCACAGGCGCAGCAACACTGGGGCTTTGCGCTTCTATACGCACCAAACGTCACAGTCATTCTCTTTCCGTCTCCTAGACACGAGCTGAGAAATTGCAAACGTCCAGCAATTGCTCCGAGATGAAAAGTGCCAGCACTGAAAGCTGTTGCTAGCCAGCACCCTTCCTTGGAAGCGCTTTTGTAGGCCTAAGAACACTGGGGCTCTGGGCTTCTCTAGCCACCTCATCTTCTGCTCATCCTCTCGCGCACTCTAAAGAGAGCTCAGGTGAGAAATTGCAAACGTCGAGCAATTGCTCAGAGATGAAAAGTGCCAGCACTGAAAGCTGTTGCTAGCCAGCAACCTTCCTTGGAAGCGCTTTCACAGGCGCAGCAACACTGGGCTTTGCGCTTCTCTAGCCACCAAACGTCACGGTCCTTCTCTTTCCGTCGGTAGACACGAGCTGAGAAATTGCAAACGTCGAGCAATTGCTCAGAGATGAAAAGTGCCAGCACTGAAAGCTCTTGCTAGCCAGCACCCTTCCTTGGAAGCACTTTTGTAGGCCTAAGAACACTGGGGCTCTGGGCTTCTCTAGCCACCTCATCTTCTGCTCATCCTCTCGCGCACTCTAAAGAGAGCTCAGGTGAGAAATTGCAAACGTCGAGCAATTGCTCAGAGATGAAAAGTGCCAGCACTGAAAGCTGTTGCTAGCCAGCACCCTTCCTTGGACGCGCTTTTGTAGCCCTTAAAACACTGGGGCTCTGGGCTTCTCTAGCCACCTCATCTTCCGCTCATCCTCTCGCGCACGTTAAAGAGAGCTCAGGTGAGAAATTGCAAACGTCCAGCAATTGCTCAGAGATGAAAAGTGCCAGCACTGAAAGCTGTTGCTAGCCAGCACCCTTCCTTGGAAGCGCTTTCACAGGCGCAGTAACACTGGGGCTTTGCGCTTCTCTACCAACCAAACGTCACGGTCCTTCTCTTTCCATCTCCTAGACACGAGCTGAGAAATTGCAAACGTCGAGCAATTGCTCAGAGATGAAAAGTGCCAGCACTGAAAGCTCTTGCTAGCCAGCACCCTTCCTTGGAAGCGCTTTCACAGGCGCAGCAACACTGGGGCTTTGCGCTTCTCTACCCACCAAAAGTCACGGTCCTTCTCTTTCCGTCTCGTAGACACGAGCTGAGAAATTGCAAACGTCGAGCAATTGCTCCGAGATGAAAAGTGCCAGCACTGAAAACTGTTGCTGTAGCCAGCACCCTTCCTTGGAAGCGCTTTTGTAGGCCTAAGAACACTGGGGCTCTGGGCTTCTCTAACCACCTCATCTTCTGCTCATCCTCTCGCGCACTCTAAAGAGAGCTCAGGTGAGAAATTGCAAACGTCGAGCAATTGCTCAGAGATGAAAAGTGCCAGCACTGAAAGCTGTTGCTAGCCAGCACCCTTCCTTGGAAGCGCTTTCACAGGCGCAGTAACACTGGGGCTTTGCACTTCTCTACCCACCAAACGTCACGGTCCTTCTCTTTCCGTCTTGTAGACACGAGCTGAGAAATTGCAAACGTCCAGCAATTGCTCAGAGATGAAAAGTGCCAGCACTGAAAGCTGTTGCTAGCCAGCACCCTTCCTTGGAAGCGCTTTCACAGGCGCAGCAACACTGGGGCGTTGCGCTTCTCTAGCCACCAAACGTCACGGTCATTCTCTTTCCGTCTCGTAGACACGAGCTGAGAAATTGCAAACGTCGAGCAATTGCTCAGAGATGAAAAGTGCCAGCACTGAAAGCTGTTGCTAGCCAGCACCCTTCCTTGGAAGCGCTTTTGTAGGCCTAAGAACACTGGGGCTCTGGGCTTCTCTAGCCACCTCATCTTCTGCTCATCCTCTCGCGCACTCTAAAGAGAGCTCAGGTGAGAAATTGCAAACGTCGAGCAATTGCTCAGAGATGAAAAGTGCCAGCACTGAAAGCTGTTGCTAGCCAGCACCCTTCCTTGGAAGCGCTTTCACAGGCGCAGTAACACTGGGGCTTTGCGCTTCTCTACCCACCAAACGTCACGGTCCTTCTCTTTCCATCTCCTAGAAACGAGCTGAGAAATTGCAAACGTCGAGCAATTGCTCCGAGATGAAAAGTGCCAGCACTGAAAGCTGTTGCTAGCCAGCACCCTTCCTTGGAAGCGCTTTTGTAGGCCTAAGAACACTGGGGCTCTGGGCTTCTCTAGCCACCTCATCTTCTGCTCATCCTCTCGCGCACTCTAAAGAGAGCTCAGGTGAGAAATTGCAAACGTCGAGCAATTGCTCAGAGATGAAAAGTGCCAGCACTGAAAGCTGTTGCTAGCCAGCACCCTTCCTTGGAAGCGCTTTCACAGGCGCAGTAACACTGGGGCTTTGCGCTTCTCTACCCACCAAACGTCACGGTCATTCTCTTTCCATCTCCTAGACTCGAGCTGAGAAATTGCAAACGTCCAGCAATTGCTCAGAGATGAAAAGTGCCAGCACTGAAAGCTGTTGCTAGCCAGCACCCTTCCTTGGAAGCGCTTTCACAGGCGCAGCAACACTGGGGCTTTGCGCTTCTCTAGCCACCAAACGTCACGGTACTTCTCTTTCCGTCTCGTAGACAGGAGCTGAGAAATTGCAAACGTCCAGCAATTGCTCCGAGATGAAAAGTGCCAGCACTGAAAGCTGTTGCTAGCCAGCACCCTTCCTTGGAAGCGCTTTTGTAGGCCTAAGAACACTGGGGCTCTGGGCTTCTCTAGCCACCTCATCTTCTGCTCATCCTCTCGCGCACTCTAAAGAGAGCTCAGGTGAGAAATTGCAAACGTCCAGCAATTGCTCAGAGATGAAAAGTGCCAGCACTGAAAACTGTTGCTGTAGCCAGCACCCTTCCTTGGAAGCGCTTTTGTAGGCCTAAGAACATTGGGGCTCTGGGCTTCTCTAGCCACCTCATCTTCTGCTCATCCTCTCGCGCACTCTAAAGAGAGCTCAGGTGAGAAATTGCAAACGTCGAGCAATTGCTCCGAGATGAAAAGTGCCAGCACTGAAAGCTGTTGCTAGCCAGCACCCTTCCTTGGAAGCGCTTTCACAGGCGCAGTAACACTGGGGCTTTGCGCTTCTCTAGCCACCAAACGTCACGGTCCTTCTCTTTCCGTCTCGTAGACACGAGCTGAGAAATTGCAAACGTCGAGCAATTGCTCCGAGATGAAAAGTGCCAGCACTGAAAGCTGTTGCTAGCCAGCACCCTTCCTTGGAAGCGCTTTTGTAGGCCTAAGAACACTGGGGCTCTGGGCTTCTCTAGCCACCTCATCTTCTGCTCATCCTCTCGCGCACTCTAAAGAGAGCTCAGGTGAGAAACTGCAAACGTCAAGCAATTGCTCAGAGATGAAAAGTGCCAGCACTGAAAGCTGTTGCTAGCCAGCACCCTTCCTTGGAAGCGCTTTCACAGGCGCAGTAACACTGGGGCTTTGCACTTCTCTACGCACCAAACGTCACGGTCCTTCTCTTTCCGTCTCCTAGACACGAGCTGAGAAATTGCAAACGTCGAGCAATTGCTCAGAGATGAAAAGTGCCAGCACTGAAAGCTCTTGCTAGCCAGCACCCTTCCTTGGAAGCGCTTTCACAGGCGCAGCAACACTGGGGCTTTGCGCTTCTCTAGCCACCAAAAGTCACGGTCCTTCTCTTTCCGTCTCGTAGACACGAGCTGAGAAATTGCAAACGTCGAGCAATTGCTCCGAGATGAAAAGTGCCAGCACTGAAAGCTGTTGCTAGCCAGCACCCTTCCTTGGAAGCGCTTTCACAGGCGCAGCAACACTGGGGCTTTGCGCTTCGCTAGCCACCAAACGTCACGGTCCTTCTCTTTCCGTCTCGTAGACACGAGCTGAGAAATTGCAAACGTCGAGCAATTGCTCAGAGATGAAAAGTGCCAGCACTGAAAACTGTTGCTGTAGCCAGCACCCTTCCTTGGAAGCGCTTTTGTAGGCCTAAGAACACTGGGGCTCTGGGCTTCTCTAGCCACCTCATCTTCTGCTCATCCTCTCGCGCACTCTAAAGAGAGCTCAGGTGAGAAATTGCAAACGTCGAGCAATTGCTCCGAGATGAAAAGTGCCAGCACTGAAAGCTGTTGCTAGCCAGCACCCTTCCTTGGAAGCGCTTTCACAGGCGCAGCAACACTGGGGCTTTGCGCTTCTCTAGCCACCAAACGTCACGGTCCTTCTCTTTCCATCTCCTAGACACGAGCTGAGAAATTGCAAACGTCGAGCAATTGCTCAGAGATGAAAAGTGCCAGCACTGAAAGCTGTTGCTAGCCAGCACCCTTCCTTGGAAGCGCTTTCACAGGCGCAGCAACACTGGGGCTTTGCGCTTCTCTAGCCACCAAACGTCACGGTCCTTTTCTTTCCGTCTCGTAGACACGAGCTGAGAAATTGCAAACGTTGAGCAATTGCTCAGAGATGAAAAGTGCCAGCACTGAAAGCTGTTGCTAGCCAGCACCCTTCCTTGGAAGCGCTTTCACAGGCGCAGCAACACTGGGGCTTTGCGCTTCTATACGCACCAAACGTCACAGTCATTCTCTTTCCGTCTCGTAGACACGAGCTGAGAAATTGCAAACGTCCAGCAATTGCTCCGAGATGAAAAGTGCCAGCACTGAAAGCTCTTGCTAGCCAGCACCCTTCCTTGGAAGCGCTTTTGTAGGCCTAAGAACACTGGGGCTCTGGGCTTCTCTAGCCACCTCATCTTCTGCTCATCCTCTCGCGCACTCTAAAGAGATCTCAGGTGAGAAATTGCAAACGTCGAGCAATTGCTCAGAGATGAAAAGTGCCAGCACTGAAAGCTGTTGCTAGCCAGCACCCTTCCTTGGAAGCGCTTTCACAGGCGCAGCAACACTGGGCTTTGCGCTTCTCTACCCACCAAACGTCACGGTCCTTCTCTTTCCGTCGGTAGACACGAGCTGAGAAATTGCAAACGTCGAGCAATTGCTCAGAGATGAAAAGTGCCAGCACTGAAAGCTCTTGCTAGCCAGCACCCTTCCTTGGAAGCGCTTTTGTAGGCCTAAGAACACTGGGGCTCTGGGCTTCTCTAGCCACCTCATCTTCTGCTCATCCTCTCGCGCACTCTAAAGAGAGCTCAGGTGAGAAATTGCAAACGTCGAGCAATTGCTCAGAGATGAAAAGTGCCAGCACTGAAAGCTGTTGCTAGCCAGCACCCTTCCTTGGACGCGCTTTTGTAGCCCTTAAAACACTGGGGCTCTGGGCTTCTCTAGCCACCTCATCTTCTGCTCATCCTCTCGCGCACGTTAAAGAGAGCTCAGGTGAGAAATTGCAAACGTCCAGCAATTGCTCAGAGATGAAAAGTGCCAGCACTGAAAGCTGTTGCTAGCCAGCACCCTTCCTTGGAAGCGCTTTCACAGGCGCAGTAACACTGGGGCTTTGCGCTTCTCTACCAACCAAAAGTCACGGTCCTTCTCTTTCCATCTCCTAGACACGAGCTGAGAAATTGCAAACGTCGAGCAATTGCTCCGAGATGAAAAGTGCCAGCACTGAAAGCTGTTGCTAGCCAGCACCCTTCCTTGGAAGCGCTTTCACAGGCGCAGCAACACTGGGGCTTTGCGCTTCTCTACCCACCAAAAGTCACGGTCCTTCTCTTTCCGTCTCGTAGACACGAGCTGAGAAATTGCAAACGTCGAGCAATTGCTCCGAGATGAAAAGTGCCAGCACTGAAAGCTGTTGCTAGCCAGCACCCTTCCTTGGAAGCGCTTTTGTAGGCCTAAGAACACTGGGGCTCTGGGCTTCTCTAGCCACCTCATCTTCTGCTCATCCTCTCGCGCACTCTAAAGAGAGCTCAGGTGAGAAATTGCAAACGTCGAGCAATTGCTCAGAGATGAAAAGTGCCAGCACTGAAAGCTGTTGCTAGCCAGCACCCTTCCTTGGAAGCGCTTTCACAGGCGCAGTAACACTGGGGCTTTGCGCTTCTCTACGCACCAAACGTCACGGTCCTTCTCTTTCCATCTCCTAGACACGAGCTGAGAAATTGCAAATGTCGAGCAATTGCTCCGAGATGAAAAGTGCCAGCACTGAAAGCTGTTGCTAGCCAGCCCCCTTCCTTGGAAGCGCTTTTGTAGGCCTAAGAACACTGGGGCTCTGGGCTTCTCTAGCCACCAAACGTCACGGTCCTTCTCTTTCCGTCTCGTAGACACAAGCTGAGAAATTGCAAACGTCGAGCAATTGCTCCGAGATGAAAAGTGCCAGCACTGAAAGCTGTTGCTAGCCAGCACCCTTCCTTGGAAGCGCTTTTGTAGGCCTAAAGACACTGGGGCTCTGGGCTTCTCTAGCCACCTCATCTTCTGCTCATCCTCTCGCGCACTCTAAAGAGAGCTCAGGTGAGAAACTGCAAACGTCCAGCAATTGCTCAGAGATGAAAAGTGCCAGCACTGAAAGCTGTTGCTAGCCAGCACCCTTCCTTGGAAGCGCTTTCACAGGCGCAGCAACACTGGGGCTTTGCGCTTCTCTACGCACCAAACGTCACGGTCCTTCTCTTTCCGTCTCGTAGACACGAGCTGAGAAATTGCAAACGTCGAGCAATTGCTCAGAGATGAAAAGTGCCAGCACTGAAAGCTCTTGCTAGCCAGCACCCTTCCTTGGAAGCGCTTTCACAGGCGCAGCAACACTGGGGCTTTGCGCTTCTATACGCACCAAACGTCACGGTCATTCTCTTTCCGTCTCGTAGACACGAGCTGAGAAATTGCAAACGTCGAGCAATTGCTCCGAGATGAAAAGTGCCAGCACTGAAAGCTGTTGCTAGCCAGCACCCTTCCTTGGAAGCGCTTTTGTAGGCCTAAGAACACTGGGGCTCTGGGCTTCTCTAGCCACCTCATCTTCTGCTCATCCTCTCGCGCACTCTAAAGAGAGCTCAGGTGAGAAATTGCAAACGTCGAGCAATTGCTCAGAGATGAAAAGTGCCAGCACTGAAAGCTGTTGCTAGCCAGCACCCTTCCTTGGAAGCGCTTTTGTAGCCCTTAAAACACTGGGGCTCTGGGCTTCTCTAGCCACCTCATCTTCTGCTCATCCTCTCGCGCACTCTAAAGAGAGCTCAGGTGAGAAATTGCAAACGTCCAGCAATTGCTCAGAGATGAAAAGTGCCAGCACTGAAAGCTGTTGCTAGCCAGCACCCTTCCTTGGAAGCGCTTTCACAGGCGCAGTAACACTGGGGCTTTGCGCTTCTCTACCAACCAAACGTCACGGTCCTTCTCTTTCAATCTCCTAGACACGAGCTGAGAAATTGCAAACGTCGAGCAATTGCTCAGAGAGGAAAAGTGCCAGCACTGAAAGCTGTTGCTAGCCAGCACCCTTCCTTGGAAGCGCTTTCACAGGCGCAGTAACACTGGGGCTTTGCGCTTCTCTAGCCACCAAAAGTCACGGTCCTTCTCTTTCCGTCTCGTAGACACGAGCTGAGAAATTGCAAACGTCGAGCAATTGCTCCGAGATGAAAAGTGCCAGCACTGAAAGCTGTTGCTAGCCAGCACCCTTCCTTGGAAGCGCTTTTGTAGGCCTAAGAACACTGGGGCTCTGGGCTTCTCTAGCCACCTCATCTTCTGCTCATCCTCTCGCGCACTCTAAAGAGATCTCAGGTGAGAAATTGCAAACGTCGAGCAATTGCTCAGAGATGAAAAGTGCCAGCACTGAAAGCTGTTGCTAGCCAGCACCCTTCCTTGGAAGCGCTTTCACAGGCGCAGCAACACTGGGCTTTGCGCTTCTCTACCCACCAAACGTCACGGTCCTTCTCTTTCCGTCGGTAGACACGAGCTGAGAAATTGCAAACGTCGAGCAATTGCTCAGAGATGAAAAGTGCCAGCACTGAAAGCTGTTGCTAGCCAGCACCCTTCCTTGGAAGCGCTTTTGTAGGCCTAAGAACAGTGGGGCTCTGGGCTTCTCTAGCCACCTCATCTTCTGCTCATCCTCTCGCGCACTCTAAAGAGAGCTCAGGTGAGAAATTGCAAACGTCGAGCAATTGCTCAGAGATGAAAAGTGCCAGCACTGAAAGCTGTTGCTAGCCAGCACCCTTCCTTGGACGCGCTTTTGTAGCCCTTAAAACACTGGGGCTCTGGGCTTCTCTAGCCACCTCATCTTCTGCTCATCCTCTCGCGCACGTTAAAGAGAGCTCAGGTGAGAAATTGCAAACGTCCAGCAATTGCTCAGAGATGAAAAGTGCCAGCACTGAAAGCTGTTGCTAGCCAGCACCCTTCCTTGGAAGCGCTTTCACAGGCGCAGTAACACTGGGGCTTTGCGCTTCTCTACCAACCAAAAGTCACGGTCCTTCTCTTTCCATCTCCTAGACACGAGCTGAGAAATTGCAAACGTCGAGCAATTGCTCAGAGATGAAAAGTGCCAGCACTGAAAGCTGTTGCTAGCCAGCACCCTTCCTTGGAAGCGCTTTCACAGGCGCAGCAACACTGGGGCTTTGCGCTTCTCTACCCACCAAAAGTCACGGTCCTTCTCTTTCCGTCTCGTAGACACGAGCTGAGAAATTGCAAACGTCGAGCAATTGCTCCGAGATGAAAAGTGCCAGCACTGAAAGCTGTTGCTAGCCAGCACCCTTCCTTGGAAGCGCTTTTGTAGGCCTAAGAACACTGGGGCTCTGGGCTTCTCTAGCCACCTCATCTTCTGCTCATCCTCTCGCGCACTCTAAAGAGAGCTCAGGTGAGAAATTGCAAACGTCGAGCAATTGCTCAGAGATGAAAAGTGCCAGCACTGAAAGCTGTTGCTAGCCAGCACCCTTCCTTGGAAGCGCTTTTGTAGCCCTTAAAACACTGGGGCTCTGGGCTTCTCTAGCCACCTCATCTTCTGCTCATCCTCTCGCACACTCTAAAGAGAGCTCAGGTGAGAAATTGCAAACGTCGAGCAATTGCTCAGAGATGAAAAGTGCCAGCACTGAAAGCTGTTGCTAGCCAGCACCCTTCCTTGGAAGCGCTTTCACAGGCGCAGTAACACTGGGGCTTTGCGCTTCTCTACGCACCAAACGTCACGGTCCTTCTCTTTCCATCTCCTAGACACGAGCTGAGAAATTGCAAATGTCGAGCAATTGCTCCGAGATGAAAAGTGCCAGCACTGAAAGCTGTTGCTAGCCAGCCCCCTTCCTTGGAAGCGCTTTTGTAGGCCTAAGAACACTGGGGCTCTGGGCTTCTCTAGCCACCAAACGTCACGGTCCTTCTCTTTCCGTCTCGTAGACACAAGCTGAGAAATTGCAAACGTCGAGCAATTGCTCAGAGATGAAAAGTGCCAGCACTGAAAGCTGTTGCTAGCCAGCACCCTTCCTTGGAAGCGCTTTTGTAGGCCTAAAGACACTGGGGCTCTGGGCTTCTCTAGCCACCTCATCTTCTGCTCATCCTCTCGCGCACTCTAAAGAGAGCTCAGGTGAGAAACTGCAAACGTCCAGCAATTGCTCAGAGATGAAAAGTGCCAGCACTGAAAGCTGTTGCTAGCCAGCACCCTTCCTTGGAAGCGCTTTCACAGGCGCAGCAACACTGGGGCTTTGCGCTTCTCTACGCACCAAACGTCACGGTCCTTCTCTTTCCGTCTCGTAGACACGAGCTGAGAAATTGCAAACGTCGAGCAATTGCTCAGAGATGAAAAGTGCCAGCACTGAAAGCTCTTGCTAGCCAGCACCCTTCCTTGGAAGCGCTTTCACAGGCGCAGCAACACTGGGGCTTTGCGCTTGTATACGCACCAAACGTCACGGTCATTCTCTTTCCGTCTCGTAGACACGAGCTGAGAAATTGCAAACGTCCAGCAATTGCTCCGAGATGAAAAGTGCCAGCACTGAAAGCTCTTGCTAGCCAGCACCCTTCCTTGGAAGCGCTTTTGTAGGCCTAAGAACAGTGGGGCTCTGGGCTTCTCTAGCCACCTCATCTTCTGCTCATCCTCTCGCGCACTCTAAAGAGATCTCAGGTGAGAAATTGCAAACGTCGAGCAATTGCTCAGAGATGAAAAGTGCCAGCACTGAAAGCTGTTGCTAGCCAGCACCCTTCCTTGGAAGCGCTTTCACAGGCGCAGCAACACTGGGCTTTGCGCTTCTCTACGCACCAAACGTCACGGTCCTTCTCTTTCCATCGGTAGACACGAGCTGAGAAATTGCAAACGTCGAGCAATTGCTCAGAGATGAAAAGTGCCAGCACTGAAAGCTCTTGCTAGCCAGCACCCTTCCTTGGAAGCGCTTTTGTAGGCCTAAGAACATTGGGGCTCTGGGCTTCTCTAGCCACCTCATCTTCTGCTCATCCTCTCGCGCACTCTAAAGAGAGCTCAGGTGAGAAATTGCAAACGTCCAGCAATTGCTCAGAGATGAAAAGTGCCAGCACTGAAAGCTGTTGCTAGCCAGCACCCTTCCTTGGACGCGCTTTTGTAGCCCTTAAAACACTGGGGCTCTGGGCTTCTCTAGCCACCTCATCTTCTGCTCATCCTCTCGCGCACTCTAAAGAGAGCTCAGGTGAGAAATTGCAAACGTCCAGCAATTGCTCAGAGATGAAAAGTGCCAGCACTGAAAGCTGTTGCTAGCCAGCACCCTTCCTTGGAAGCGCTTTCACAGGCGCAGTAACACTGGGGCTTTGCGCTTCTCTACCAACCAAACGTCACGGTCCTTCTCTTTCAATCTCCTAGACACGAGCTGAGAAATTGCAAACGTCGAGCAATTGCTCAGAGAGGAAAAGTGCCAGCACTGAAAGCTGTTGCTAGCCAGCACCCTTCCTTGGAAGCGCTTTCACAGGCGCAGTAACACTGGGGCTTTGCGCTTCTCTAGCCACCAAAAGTCACGGTCCTTCTCTTTCCGTCTCGTAGACACGAGCTGAGAAATTGCAAACGTCGAGCAATTGCTCCGAGATGAAAAGTGCCAGCACTGAAAGCTGTTGCTAGCCAGCACCCTTCCTTGGAAGCGCTTTTGTAGGCCTAAGAACACTGGGGCTCTGGGCTTCTCTAGCCACCTCATCTTCTGCTCATCCTCTCGCGCACTCTAAAGAGAGCTCAGGTGAGAAATTGCAAACGTCGAGCAATTGCTCAGAGATGAAAAGTGCCAGCACTGAAAGCTGTTGCTAGCCAGCACCCTTCCTTGGAAGCGCTTTTGTAGCCCTTAAAACACTGGGGCTCTGGGCTTCTCTAGCCACCTCATCTTCTGCTCATCCTCTCGCGCACTCTAAAGAGAGCTCAGGTGAGAAATTGCAAACGTCGAGCAATTGCTCAGAGATGAAAAGTGCCAGCACTGAAAGCTGTTGCTAGCCAGCACCCTTCCTTGGAAGCGCTTTCACAGGCGCAGTAACACTGGGGCTTTGCGCTTCTCTAGCCACCAAACGTCACGGTCCTTCTCTTTCCATCTCCTAGACACGAGCTGAGAAATTGCAAACGTCGAGCAATTGCTCAGAGATGAAAAGTGCCAGCACTGAAAGCTGTTGCTAGCCAGCACCCTTCCTTGGAAGCGCTTTTGTAGGCCTAAGAACACTGGGGCTCTGGGCTTCTCTAGCCACCAAACGTCACGGTCCTTCTCTTTCCGTCTCATAGACACGAGCTGAGAAATTGCAAACGTCGAGCAATTGCTCAGAGATGAAAAGTGCCAGCACTGAAAGCTGTTGCTAGCCAGCACCCTTCCTTGGAAGCGCTTTTGTAGGCCTAAGAACACTGGGGCTCTGGGCTTCTCTAGCCACCTCATCTTCTGCTCATCCTCTCGCGCACTCTAAAGAGAGCTCAGGTGAGAAACTGCAAACGTCCAGCAATTGCTCAGAGATGAAAAGTGCCAGCACTGAAAGCTCTTGCTAGCCAGCACCCTTCCTTGGAAGCGCTTTTGTAGCCCTTAGAACACTGGGGCTCTGGGCTTCTCTAGCCACCTCATCTTCTGCTCATCCTCTCGCGCACTCTAAAGAGAGCTCAGGTGAGAAATTGCAAAAGTCGAGCAATTGCTCCGAGATGAAAAGTGCCAGCACTGAAAGCTGTTGCTAGCCAGCACCCTTCCTTGGAAGCGCTTTTGTAGCCCTTAGAACACTGGGGCTCTGGGCTTCTCTAGCCACCTCATCTTCTGCTCATCCTCTCGCGCACTCTAAAGAGAGCTCAGGTGAGAAATTGCAAACGTCGAGCAATTGCTCAGAGATGAAAAGTGCCAGCACTGAAAGCTGTTGCTAGCCAGCACCCTTCCTTGGAAGCGCTTTTGTAGGCCTAAGAACACTGGGGCTTTGCACTTCTCTACGCACCAAACGTCACGGTCCTTCTCTTTCCGTCTCGTAGACACGAGCTGAGAAATTGCAAACGTCGAGCAATTGCTCCGAGATGAAAAGTGCCAGCACTGAAAGCTGTTGCTAGCCAGCACCCTTCCTTGGAAGCGCTTTCACAGGCGCAGCAACACTGGGGCTTTGCGCTTCTCTACCCACCAAACGTCACAGTCATTCTCTTTCCGTCTCGTAGACACGAGCTGAGAAATTGCAAACGTCGAGCAATTGCTCAGAGATGAAAAGTGCCAGCACTGAAAGCTGTTGCTAGCCAGCCCCCTTCCTTGGAAGCGCTTTTGTAGGCCTAAGAACACTGGGGCTCTGGGCTTCTCTAGCCACCTCATCTTCTGCTCATCCTCTCGCGCACTCTAAAGAGAGCTCAGGTGAGAAATTGCAAACGTCGAGCAATTGCTCAGAGATGAAAAGTGCCAGCACTGAAAGCTCTTGCTAGCCAGCACCCTTCCTTGGAAGCGCTTTCACAGGCGCAGCAACACTGGGGCTTTGCGCTTCTGTACGCACCAAACGTCACGGTCCTTCTCTTTCCATCTCCTAGACACGAGCTGAGAAATTGCAAACGTCGAGCAATTGCTCAGAGAGGAAAAGTGCCAGCACTGAAAGCTGTTGCTAGCCAGCACCCTTCCTTGGAAGCGCTTTCACAGGTGCAGCAACACTGGGGCTTTGCGCTTCTATACGCACCAAATGTCACGGTCCTTCTCTTTCCGTCTTGTAGACACGAGCTGAGAAATTGCAAACGTCGAGCAATTGCTCCGAGATGAAAAGTGCCAGCACTGAAAGCTCTTGCTAGCCAGCACCCTTCCTTGGAAGCGCTTTTGTAGCCCTTAGAACACTGGGGCTCTGGGCTTCTCTAGCCACCTCATCTTCTGCTCATCCTCTCGCGCACTCTAAAGAGAGCTCAGGTGAGAAATTGCAAACGTCGAGCAATTGCTCCGAGATGAAAAGTGCCAGCACTGAAAGCTGTTGCTAGCCAGCACCCTTCCTTGGAAGCGCTTTTGTAGCCCTTAAAACACTGGGGCTCTGGGCTTCTCTAGCCACCTCATCTTCTGCTCATCCTCTCGCGCACTCTAAAGAGAGCTCAGGTGAGAAATTGCAAACGTCGAGCAATTGCTCAGAGATGAAAAGTGCCAGCACTGAAAGCTCTTGCTAGCCAGCACCCTTCCTTGGAAGCGCTTTCACAGGCGCAGCAACACTGGGGCTTTGCGCTTCTCTAGCCACCAAACGTCACGGTCCTTCTCTTTCCGTCTCGTAGACACGAGCTGAGAAATTGCAAACGTCGAGCAATTGCTCAGAGATGAAAAGTGCCAGCACTGAAAGCTGTTGCTAGCCAGCACCCTTCCTTGGAAGCGCTTTTGTAGGCCTAAGAACACTGCGGCTCTGGGCTTCTCTAGCCACCTCATCTTCTGCTCATCCTCTCGCGCACTCTAAAGAGAGCTCAGGTGAGAAACTGCAAACGTCCAGCAATTGCTCAGAGATGAAAAGTGCCAGCACTGAAAGCTGTTGCTAGCCAGCACCCTTCCTTGGAAGCGCTTTCACAGGCGCAGTAACACTGGGGCTTTGCACTTCTCTACCCACCAAACGTCACGGTCATTCTCTTTCCGCCTCGTAGACACGAGCTGAGAAATTGCAAACGTCGAGCAATTGCTCCGAGATGAAAAGTGCCAGCACTGAAAGCTCTTGCTAGCCAGCACCCTTCCTTGGAAGCGCTTTTGTAGCCCTTAGAACACTGGGGCTTTGCGCTTCTCTAGCCACCAAACGTCACGGTCATTCTCTTTCCGTCTCGTAGACACGAGCTGAGAAATTGCAAACGTCCAGCAATTGCTCCGAGATGAAAAGTGCCAGCACTGAAAGCTGTTGCTAGCCAGCACCCTTCCTTGGAAGCGCTTTTGTAGGCCTAAGAACACTGGGGCTCTGGGCTTCTCTAGCCACCTCATCTTCTGCTCATCCTCTCGCGCACTCTAAAGAGAGCTCAGGTGAGAAATTGCAAACGTCGAGCAATTGCTCAGAGATGAAAAGTGCCAGCACTGAAAGCTGTTGCTAGCCAGCACCCTTCCTTGGAAGCGCTTTCACAGGCGCAGTAACACTGGGGCTTTGCGCTTCTCTACCCACCAAACGTCACGGTCCTTCTCTTTCCATCTCCTAGAAACGAGCTGAGAAATTGCAAACGTCGAGCAATTGCTCAGAGATGAAAAGTGCCAGCACTGAAAGCTGTTGCTAGCCAGCACCCTTCCTTGGAAGCGCTTTTGTAGGCCTAAGAACACTGGGGCTCTGGGCTTCTCTAGCCACCTCATCTTCTGCTCATCCTCTCGCGCACTCTAAAGAGAGCTCAGGTGAGAAATTGCAAACGTCGAGCAATTGCTCAGAGATGAAAAGTGCCAGCACTGAAAGCTGTTGCTAGCCAGCACCCTTCCTTGGAAGCGCTTTCACAGGCGCAGTAACACTGGGGCTTTGCGCTTCTCTACCCACCAAACGTCACGGTCCTTCTCTTTCCGTCTCCTAGACACGAGCTGAGAAATTGCAAACGTCCAGCAATTGCTCAGAGATGAAAAGTGCCAGCACTGAAAGCTCTTGCTAGCCAGCACCCTTCCTTGGAAGCGCTTTCACAGGCGCAGCAACACTGGGGCTTTGCGCTTCTCTACCCACCAAACGTCACGGTACTTCCCTTTCCGTCTCGTAGACAGGAGCTGAGAAATTGCAAACGTCCAGCAATTGCTCCGAGATGAAAAGTGCCAGCACTGAAAGCTGTTGCTAGCCAGCACCCTTCCTTGGAAGCGCTTTTGTAGGCCTAAGAACACTGGGGCTCTGGGCTTCTCTAGCCACCTCATCTTCTGCTCATCCTCTCGCGCACTCTAAAGAGAGCTCAGGTGAGAAATTGCAAACGTCCAGCAATTGCTCAGAGATGAAAAGTGCCAGCACTGAAAACTGTTGCTGTAGCCAGCACCCTTCCTTGGAAGCGCTTTTGTAGGCCTAAGAACACTGGGGCTCTGGGCTTCTCTAGCCACCTCATCTTCTGCTCATCCTCTCGCGCACTCTAAAGAGAGCTCAGGTGAGAAATTGCAAACGTCGAGCAATTGCTCAGAGATGAAAAGTGCCAGCACTGAAAGCTGTTGCTAGCCAGCACCCTTCCTTGGAAGCGCTTTCACAGGCGCAGTAACACTGGGGCTTTGCGCTTCTCTAGCCACCAAACGTCACGGTCCTTCTCTTTCCGTCTCGTAGACACGAGCTGAGAAATTGCAAACGTCGAGCAATTGCTCCGAGATGAAAAGTGCCAGCACTGAAAGCTGTTGCTAGCCAGCACCCTTCCTTGGAAGCGCTTTTGTAGGCCTAAGAACACTGGGGCTCTGGGCTTCTCTAGCCACCTCATCTTCTGCTCATCCTCTCGCGCACTCTAAAGAGAGCTCAGGTGAGAAATTGCAAACGTCGAGCAATTGCTCAGAGATGAAAAGTGCCAGCACTGAAAGCTGTTGCTAGCCAGCACCCTTCCTTGGAAGCGCTTTCACAGGCGCAGCAACACTGGGGCTTTGCGCTTCTCTACCCACCAAACGTCACGGTCCTTCTCTTTCCATCTCCTAGACACGAGCTGAGAAATTGCAAACGTCGAGCAATTGCTCAGAGATGAAAAGTGCCAGCCCTGAAAGCTGTTGCTAGCCAGCACCCTTCCTTGGAAGCGCTTTCACAGGCGCAGTAACACTGGGGCTTTGCGCTTCTCTAGCCACCAAACGTCACGGTCCTTCTCTTTCCGTCTCCTAGACACGAGCTGAGAAATTGCAAACGTCCAGCAATTGCTCAGAGATGAAAAGTGCCAGCACTGAAAGCTCTTGCTAGCCAGCACCCTTCCTTGGAAGCGCTTTCACAGGCGCAGCAACACTGGGGCTTTGCGCTTCTCTACCCACCAAACGTCACGGTACTTCCCTTTCCGTCTCGTAGACAGGAGCTGAGAAATTGCAAACGTCCAGCAATTGCTCCGAGATGAAAAGTGCCAGCACTGAAAGCTGTTGCTAGCCAGCACCCTTCCTTGGAAGCGCTTTTGTAGGCCTAAGAACACTGGGGCTCTGGGCTTCTCTAGCCACCTCATCTTCTGCTCATCCTCTCGCGCACTCTAAAGAGAGCTCAGGTGAGAAATTGCAAACGTCCAGCAATTGCTCAGAGATGAAAAGTGCCAGCACTGAAAACTGTTGCTGTAGCCAGCACCCTTCCTTGGAAGCGCTTTTGTAGGCCTAAGAACACTGGGGCTCTGGGCTTCTCTAGCCACCTCATCTTCTGCTCATCCTCTCGCGCACTCTAAAGAGAGCTCAGGTGAGAAATTGCAAACGTCGAGCAATTGCTCAGAGATGAAAAGTGCCAGCACTGAAAGCTGTTGCTAGCCAGCACCCTTCCTTGGAAGCGCTTTCACAGGCGCAGTAACACTGGGGCTTTGCGCTTCTCTAGCCACCAAACGTCACGGTCCTTCTCTTTCCGTCTCGTAGACACGAGCTGAGAAATTGCAAACGTCGAGCAATTGCTCCGAGATGAAAAGTGCCAGCACTGAAAGCTGTTGCTAGCCAGCACCCTTCCTTGGAAGCGCTTTTGTAGGCCTAAGAACACTGGGGCTCTGGGCTTCTCTAGCCACCTCATCTTCTGCTCATCCTCTCGCGCACTCTAAAGAGAGCTCAGGTGAGAAATTGCAAACGTCGAGCAATTGCTCAGAGATGAAAAGTGCCAGCACTGAAAGCTGTTGCTAGCCAGCACCCTTCCTTGGAAGCGCTTTCACAGGCGCAGCAACACTGGGGCTTTGCGCTTCTCTACCCACCAAACGTCACGGTCCTTCTCTTTCCATCTCCTAGACACGAGCTGAGAAATTGCAAACGTCGAGCAATTGCTCAGAGATGAAAAGTGCCAGCCCTGAAAGCTGTTGCTAGCCAGCACCCTTCCTTGGAAGCGCTTTCACAGGCGCAGTAACACTGGGGCTTTGCGCTTCTCTAGCCACCAAACGTCACGGTCCTTCTCTTTCCGTCTCGTAGACACGAGCTGAGAAATTGCAAACGTCGAGCAATTGCTCCGAGATGAAAAGTGCCAGCACTGAAAGCTGTTGCTAGCCAGCACCCTTCCTTGGAAGCGCTTTTGTAGGCCTAAGAACACTGGGGCTCTGGGCTTCTCTAGCCACCTCATCTTCTGCTCATCCTCTCGCGCACTCTAAAGAGAGCTCAGGTGAGAAACTGCAAACGTCAAGCAATTGCTCAGAGATGAAAAGTGCCAGCACTGAAAGCTGTTGCTAGCCAGCACCCTTCCTTGGAAGCGCTTTCACAGGCGCAGTAACACTGGGGCTTTGCACTTCTCTACGCACCAAACGTCACGGTCCTTCTCTTTCCGTCTCGTAGACACGACCTGAGAAATTGCAAACGTCGAGCAATTGCTCAGAGATGAAAAGTGCCAGCACTGAAAGCTGTTGCTAGCCAGCACCCTTCCTTGGAAGCGCTTTCACAGGCGCAGCAACACTGGGGCTTTGCGCTTCTCTAGCCACCAAACGTCACGGTCCTTCTCTTTCCGTCTCGTAGACACGAGCTGAGAAATTGCAAACGTCGAGCAATTGCTCAGAGATGAAAAGTGCCAGCACTGAAAGCTCTTGCTAGCCAGCACCCTTCCTTGGAAGCGCTTTCACAGGCGCAGCAACACTGGGGCTTTGCGCTTCTATACGCACCAAACGTCAGAGTCATTCTCTTTCCGTCTCGTAGACACGAGCTGAGAAATTGCAAACGTCCAGCAATTGCTCCGAGATGAAAAGTGCCAGCACTGAAAGCTCTTGCTAGCCAGCACCCTTCCTTGGAAGCGCTTTTGTAGGCCTAAGAACACTGGGGCTCTGGGCTTCTCTAGCCACCTCATCTTCTGCTCATCCTCTCGCGCACTCTAAAGAGAGCTCAGGTGAGAAATTGCAAACGTCGAGCAATTGCTCAGAGATGAAAAGTGCCAGCACTGAAAGCTGTTGCTAGCCAGCACCCTTCCTTGGAAGTGCTTTTGTAGCCCTTAAAACACTGGGGCTCTGGGCTTCTCTAGCCACCTCATCTTCTGCTCATCCTCTCGCGCACTCTAAAGAGAGCTCAGGTGAGAAATTGCAAACGTCCAGCAATTGCTCAGAGATGAAAAGTGCCAGCACTGAAAGCTGTTGCTAGCCAGCACCCTTCCTTGGAAGCGCTTTCACAGGCGCAGTAACACTGGGGCTTTGCGCTTCTCTACCAACCAAACGTCACGGTCCTTCTCTTTCCATCTCCTAGACACGAGCTGAGAAATTGCAAACGTCGAGCAATTGCTCAGAGATGAAAAGTGCCAGCACTGAAAGCTGTTGCTAGCCAGCACCCTTCCTTGGAAGCGCTTTCACAGGCGCAGCAACACTGGGGCTTTGCGCTTCTCTAGCCACCAAAAGTCACGGTCCTTCTCTTTCCGTCTCGTAGACACGAGCTGAGAAATTGCAAACGTCGAGCAATTGCTCCGAGATGAAAAGTGCCAGCACTGAAAGCTCTTGCTAGCCAGCACCCTTCCTTGGAAGCGCTTTTGTAGGCCTAAGAACACTGGGGCTCTGGGCTTCTCTAGCCACCTCATCTTCTGCTCATCCTCTCGCGCACTCTAAAGAGAGCTCAGGTGAGAAATTGCAAACGTCGAGCAATTGCTCAGAGATGAAAAGTGCCAGCACTGAAAGCTCTTGCTAGCCAGCACCCTTCCTTGGAAGCGCTTTCACAGGCGCAGCAACACTGGGGCTTTGCGCTTCTCTAGCCACCAAACGTCACGGTCATTCTCTTTCCGTCTCGTAGACACGAGCTGAGAAATTGCAAACGTCGAGCAATTGCTCAGAGATGAAAAGTGCCAGCACTGAAAGCTCTTGCTAGCCAGCACCCTTCCTTGGAAGCGCTTTTGTAGCCCTTAGAACACTGGGGCTCTGGGCTTCTCTAGCCACCTCATCTTCTGCTCATCCTCTCGCGCACTCTAAAGAGAGCTCAGGTGAGAAATTACAAACGTCGAGCAATTGCTCAGAGATGAAAAGTGCCAGCACTGAAAGCTGTTGCTAGCCAGCACCCTTCCTTGGAAGCGCTTTCACAGGCGCAGCAACACTGGGGCTCTGCGCTTCTCTAGCCACCAAACGTCACGGTCCTTCTCTTTCCGTCTCGTAGACACGAGCTGAGAAATTGCAAACGTCGAGCAATTGCTCCGAGATGAAAAGTGCCAGCACTGAAAACTGTTGCTGCAGCCAGCACCCTTCCTTGGAAGCGCTTTTGTAGGCCTAAGAACACTGGGGCTCTGGGCTTCTCTAGCCACCTCATCTTCTGCTCATCCTCTCGCGCACTCTAAAGAGAGCTCAGGTGAGAAATTGCAAACGTCCAGCAATTGCTCAGAGATGAAAAGTGCCAGCACTGAAAGCTCTTGCTAGCCAGCACCCTTCCTTGGAAGCGCTTTCACAGGCGCAGTAACACTGGGGCTTTGCACTTCTCTACCCACCAAACGTCACGGTCCTTCTCTTTCCATCTCCTAGACACGAGCTGAGAAATTGCAAACGTCGAGCAATTGCTCAGAGATGAAAAGTGCCAGCACTGAAAGCTCTTGCTAGCCAGCACCCTTCCTTGGAAGCGCTTTCACAGGCGCAGCAACACTGGGGCTTTGCGCTTCTCTAGCCACCAAACGTCACGGTCATTCTCTTTCCGTCTCGTAGACAGGAGCTGAGAAATTGCAAACGTCCAGCAATTGCTCCGAGATGAAAAGTGCCAGCACTGAAAGCTGTTGCTAGCCAGCACCCTTCCTTGGAAGCGCTTTTGTAGGCCTAAGAACACTGGGGCTCTGGGCTTCTCTAGCCACCTCATCTTCTGCTCATCCTCTCGCGCACTCTAAAGAGAGCTCAGGTGAGAAATTGCAAACGTCGAGCAATTGCTCAGAGATGAAAAGTGCCAGCACTGAAAGCTGTTGCTAGCCAGCACCCTTCCTTGGAAGCGCTTTCACAGGCGCAGTAACACTGGGGCTTTGCGCTTCTCTACCCACCAAACGTCACGGTCCTTCTCTTTCCATCTCGTAGACACAAGCTGAGAAATTGCAAACGTCGAGCAATTGCTCCGAGATGAAAAGTGCCAGCACTGAAAGCTGTTGCTAGCCAGCACCCTTCCTTGGAAGCGCTTTTGTAGGCCTAAGAACACTGGGGCTCTGGGCTTCTCTAGCCACCTAATCTTCTGCTCATCCTCTCGCGCACTCTAAAGAGAGCTCAGGTGAGAAATTGCAAACGTCGAGCAATTGCTCCGAGATGAAAAGTGCCAGCACTGAAAGCTGTTGCTAGCCAGCACCCTTCCTTGGAAGCGCTTTCACAGGCGCAGTAACACTGGGGCTTTGCGCTTCTCTACCCACCAAACGTCACGGTCCTTCTCTTTCCATCTCCTAGACACGAGCTGAGAAATTGCAAACGTCGAGCAATTGCTCAGAGATGAAAAGTGCCAGCACTGAAAGCTGTTGCTAGCCAGCACCCTTCCTTGGAAGCGCTTTCACAGGCGCAGCAACACTGGGGCTTTGCGCTTCTCTACCCACCAAACGTCACGGTCATTCTCTTTCCGTCTCGTAGACAGGAGCTGAGAAATTGCAAACGTCCAGCAATTGCTCCGAGATGAAAAGTGCCAGCACTGAAAGCTCTTGCTAGCCAGCACCCTTCCTTGGAAGCGCTTTTGTAGCCCTTAGAACACTGGGGCTCTGGGCTTCTCTAGCCACCTCATCTTCTGCTCATCCTCTCGCGCACTCTAAAGAGAGCTCAGGTGAGAAATTGCAAACGTCGAGCAATTGCTCAGAGATGAAAAGTGCCAGCACTGAAAACTGTTGCTGTAGCCAGCACCCTTCCTTGGAAGCGCTTTTATAGGCCTAAGAACACTGGGGCTCTGGGCTTCTCTAGCCACCTCATCTTCTGCTCATCCTCTCGCGCACTCTAAAGAGAGCTCAGGTGAGAAATTGCAAACGTCGAGCAATTGCTCAGAGATGAAAAGTGCCAGCACTGAAAGCTGTTGCTAGCCAGCACCCTTCCTTGGAAGCGCTTTCACAGGCGCAGTAACACTGGGGCTTTGCGCTTCTCTAGCCACCAAATGTCACGGTCATTCTCTTTCCGTCTCGTAGACACGAGCTGAGAAATTGCAAACGTCGAGCAATTGCTCCGAGATGAAAAGTGCCAGCACTGAAAGCTGTTGCTAGCCAGCACCCTTCCTTGGAAGCGCTTTTGTAGGCCTAAGAACACTGGGGCTCTGGGCTTCTCTAGCCACCTCATCTTCTGCTCATCCTCTCGCGCACTCTAAAGAGAGCTCAGGTGAGAAACTGCAAACGTCAAGCAATTGCTCAGAGATGAAAAGTGCCAGCACTGAAAGCTGTTGCTAGCCAGCACCCTTCCTTGGAAGCGCTTTCACAGGCGCAGTAACACTGGGGATTTGCACTTCTCTACGCACCAAACGTCACGGTCCTTCTCTTTCCGTCTCGTAGACACGACCTGAGAAATTGCAAACGTCGAGCAATTGCTCAGAGATGAAAAGTGCCAGCACTGAAAGCTGTTGCTAGCCAGCACCCTTCCTTGGAAGCGCTTTCACAGGCGCAGCAACACTGGGGCTTTGCGCTTCTCTAGCCACCAAACGTCACGGTCCTTCTCTTTCCGTCTCGTAGACACGAGCTGAGAAATTGCAAACGTCCAGCAATTGCTCAGAGATGAAAAGTGCCAGCACTGAAAGCTCTTGCTGTAGCCAGCACCCTTCCTTGGAAGCGCTTTTGTAGGCCTAAGAACATTGGGGCTCTGGGCTTCTCTAGCCACCTCATCTTCTGCTCATCCTCTCGCGCACTCTAAAGAGAGCTCAGGTGAGAAATTGCAAACGTCGAGCAATTGCTCAGAGATGAAAAGTGCCAGCACTGAAAGCTGTTGCTAGCCAGCACCCTTCCTTGGAAGCGCTTTCACAGGCGCAGCAACACTGGGGCTTTGCGCTTCTCTACCCACCAAACGTCACGGTCCTTCTCTTTCCATCTCCTAGACACGAGCTGAGAAATTGCAAACGTCGAGCAATTGCTCAGAGATGAAAAGTGCCAGCACTGAAAGCTCTTGCTAGCCAGCACCCTTCCTTGGAAGCGCTTTCACAGGCGCAGCAACACTGGGGCTTTGCGCTTCTCTAGCCACCAAACGTCACGGTCCTTCTCTTTCCGTCTCGTAGACACGAGCTGAGAAATTGCAAACGTCGAGCAATTGCTCAGAGATGAAAAGTGCCAGCACTGAAAACTGTTGCTGTAGCCAGCACCCTTCCTTGGAAGCGCTTTTGTAGGCCTAAGAACATTGGGGCTCTGGGCTTCTCTAGCCACCTCATCTTCTGCTCATCCTCTCGCGCACTCTAAAGAGAGCTCAGGTGAGAAATTGCAAACGTCGAGCAATTGCTCAGAGATGAAAAGTGCCAGCACTGAAAGCTGTTGCTAGCCAGCACCCTTCCTTGGAAGCGCTTTCACAGGCGCAGTAACACTGGGGCTTTGCGCTTCTCTAGCCACCAAACGTCACGGTCCTTCTCTTTCCGTCTCGTAGACACGAGCTGAGAAATTGCAAACGTCGAGCAATTGCTCCGAGATGAAAAGTGCCAGCACTGAAAGCTGTTGCTAGCCAGCACCCTTCCTTGGAAGCGCTTTTGTAGGCCTAAGAACACTGGGGCTCTGGGCTTCTCTAGCCACCTCATCTTCTGCTCATCCTCTCGCGCACTCTAAAGAGAGCTCAGGTGAGAAACTGCAAACGTCAAGCAATTGCTCAGAGATGAAAAGTGCCAGCACTGAAAGCTGTTGCTAGCCAGCACCCTTCCTTGGAAGCGCTTTCACAGGCGCAGTAACACTGGGGCTTTGCACTTCTCTACCCACCAAACGTCACGGTCCTTCTCTTTCCGTCTCGTAGACACGACCTGAGAAATTGCAAACGTCGAGCAATTGCTCAGAGATGAAAAGTGCCAGCACTGAAAGCTGTTGCTAGCCAGCACCCTTCCTTGGAAGCGCTTTCACAGGCGCAGTAACACTGGGGCTTTGCGCTTCTCTAGCCACCAAACGTCACGGTCCTTCTCTTTCCGTCTCGTAGACACGAGCTGAGAAATTGCAAACGTCGAGCAATTGCTCCGAGATGAAAAGTGCCAGCACTGAAAGCTGTTGCTAGCCAGCACCCTTCCTTGGAAGCGCTTTTGTAGGCCTAAGAACACTGGGGCTCTGGGCTTCTCTAGCCACCTCATCTTCTGCTCATCCTCTCGCGCACTCTAAAGAGAGCTCAGGTGAGAAACTGCAAACGTCAAGCAATTGCTCAGAGATGAAAAGTGCCAGCACTGAAAGCTGTTGCTAGCCAGCACCCTTCCTTGGAAGCGCTTTCACAGGCGCAGTAACACTGGGGATTTGCACTTCTCTACGCACCAAACGTCACGGTCCTTCTCTTTCCGTCTCGTAGACACGACCTGAGAAATTGCAAACGTCGAGCAATTGCTCAGAGATGAAAAGTGCCAGCACTGAAAGCTGTTGCTAGCCAGCACCCTTCCTTGGAAGCGCTTTCACAGGCGCAGCAACACTGGGGCTTTGCGCTTCTCTAGCCACCAAACGTCACGGTCCTTCTCTTTCCGTCTCGTAGACACGAGCTGAGAAATTGCAAACGTCGAGCAATTGCTCAGAGATGAAAAGTGCCAGCACTGAAAGCTCTTGCTAGCCAGCACCCTTCCTTGGAAGCGCTTTCACAGGCGCAGCAACACTGGGGCTTTGCGCTTCTATACGCACCAAACGTCAGAGTCATTCTCTTTCCGTCTCGTAGACACGAGCTGAGAAATTGCAAACGTCCAGCAATTGCTCCGAGATGAAAAGTGCCAGCACTGAAAGCTCTTGCTAGCCAGCACCCTTCCTTGGAAGCGCTTTTGTAGGCCTAAGAAGACTGGGGCTCTGGGCTTCTCTAGCCACCTCATCTTCTGCTCATCCTCTCGCGCACTCTAAAGAGAGCTCAGGTGAGAAATTGCAAACGTCGAGCAATTGCTCCGAGATGAAAAGTGCCAGCACTGAAAGCTGTTGCTAGCCAGCACCCTTCCTTGGAAGCGCTTTCACAGGCGCAGCAACACTGGGGCTTTGAGCTTCTCTACCCACCAAACGTCACGGTCCTTCTCTTTCCGTCGGTAGACACGAGCTGAGAAATTGCAAACGTCGAGCAATTGCTCAGAGATGAAAAGTGCCAGCACTGAAAGCTCTTGCTAGCCAGCACCCTTCCTTGGAAGCGCTTTTGTAGGCCTAAGAACACTGGGGCTCTGGGCTTCTCTAGCCACCTCATCTTCTGCTCATCCTCTCGCGCACTCTAAAGAGAGCTCAGGTGAGAAATTGCAAACGTCGAGCAATTGCTCCGAGATGAAAAGTGCCAGCACTGAAAGCTGTTGCTAGCCAGCACCCTTCCTTGGAAGCGCTTTTGTAGCCCTTAAAACACTGGGGCTCTGGGCTTCTCTAGCCACCTCATCTTCTGCTCATCCTCTCGCGCACTCTAAAGAGAGCTCAGGTGAGAAATTGCAAACGTCCAGCAATTGCTCAGAGATGAAAAGTGCCAGCACTGAAAGCTGTTGCTAGCCAGCACCCTTCCTTGGAAGCGCTTTCACAGGCGCAGTAACACTGGGGCTTTGCACTTCTCTACCAACCAAACGTCACGGTCCTTCTCTTTCCATCTCCTAGACACGAGCTGAGAAATTGCAAACGTCGAGCAATTGCTCAGAGATGAAAAGTGCCAGCACTGAAAGCTCTTGCTAGCCAGCACCCTTCCTTGGAAGCGCTTTCACAGGCGCAGCAACACTGGGGCTTTGCGCTTCTCTAGCCACCAAAAGTCACGGTCCTTCTCTTTCCGTCTCGTAGACACGAGCTGAGAAATTGCAAACGTCGAGCAATTGCTCCGAGATGAAAAGTGCCAGCACTGAAAGCTCTTGCTAGCCAGCACCCTTCCTTGGAAGCGCTTTTGTAGGCCTAAGAACACTGGGGCTCTGGGCTTCTCTAGCCACCTCATCTTCTGCTCATCCTCTCGCGCACTCTAAAGAGAGCTCAGGTGAGAAATTGCAAACGTCGAGCAATTGCTCAGAGATGAAAAGTGCCAGCACTGAAAGCTCTTGCTAGCCAGCACCCTTCCTTGGAAGCGCTTTCACAGGCGCAGCAACACTGGGGCTTTGCGCTTCTCTAGCCACCAAACGTCACGGTCATTCTCTTTCCGTCTCGTAGACACGAGCTGAGAAATTGCAAACGTCGAGCAATTGCTCAGAGATGAAAAGTGCCAGCACTGAGAGCTCTTGCTAGCCAGCACCCTTCCTTGGAAGCGCTTTTGTAGCCCTTAGAACACTGGGGCTCTGGGCTTCTCTAGCCACCTCATCTTCTGCTCATCCTCTCGCGCACTCTAAAGAGAGCTCAGGTGAGAAATTACAAACGTCGAGCAATTGCTCAGAGATGAAAAGTGCCAGCACTGAAAGCTGTTGCTAGCCAGCACCCTTCCTTGGAAGCGCTTTCACAGGCGCAGCAACACTGGGGCTCTGCGCTTCTCTAGCCACCAAACGTCACGGTCCTTCTCTTTCCGTCTCGTAGACACGAGCTGAGAAATTGCAAACGTCGAGCAATTGCTCCGAGATGAAAAGTGCCAGCACTGAAAACTGTTGCTGCAGCCAGCACCCTTCCTTGGAAGCGCTTTTGTAGGCCTAAGAACACTGGGGCTCTGGGCTTCTCTAGCCACCTCATCTTCTGCTCATCCTCTCGCGCACTCTAAAGAGAGCTCAGGTGAGAAATTGCAAACGTCGAGCAATTGCTCAGAGATGAAAAGTGCCAGCACTGAAAGCTCTTGCTAGCCAGCACCCTTCCTTGGAAGCGCTTTCACAGGCGCAGTAACACTGGGGCTTTGCACTTCTCTACCCACCAAACGTCACGGTCCTTCTCTTTCCATCTCCTAGACACGAGCTGAGAAATTGCAAACGTCGAGCAATTGCTCAGAGATGAAAAGTGCCAGCCCTGAAAGCTCTTGCTAGCCAGCACCCTTCCTTGGAAGCGCTTTCACAGGCGCAGCAACACTGGGGCTTTGCGCTTCTCTAGCCACCAAACGTCACGGTCATTCTCTTTCCGTCTCGTAGACAGGAGCTGAGAAATTGCAAACGTCCAGCAATTGCTCCGAGATGAAAAGTGCCAGCACTGAAAGCTGTTGCTAGCCAGCCCCCTTCCTTGGAAGCGCTTTTGTAGGCCTAAGAACACTGGGGCTCTGGGCTTCTCTAGCCACCTCATCTTCTGCTCATCCTCTCGCGCACTCTAAAGAGAGCTCAGGTGAGAAATTGCAAACGTCGAGCAATTGCTCAGAGATGAAAAGTGCCAGCACTGAAAGCTGTTGCTAGCCAGCACCCTTCCTTGGAAGCGCTTTCACAGGCGCAGTAACACTGGGGCTTTGCGCTTCTCTACCCACCAAACGTCACGGTCCTTCTCTTTCCATCTCCTAGACACGAGCTGAGAAATTGCAAACGTCGAGCAATTGCTCAGAGATGAAAAGTGCCAGCACTGAAAGCTGTTGCTAGCCAGCACCCTTCCTTGGAAGCGCTTTTGTAGGCCTAAGAACACTGGGGCTCTGGGCTTCTCTAGCCACCTAATCTTCTGCTCATCCTCTCGCGCACTCTAAAGAGAGCTCAGGTGAGAAATTGCAAACGTCCAGCAATTGCTCCGAGATGAAAAGTGCCAGCACTGAAAGCTGTTGCTAGCCAGCACCCTTCCTTGGAAGCGCTTTCACAGGCGCAGTAACACTGGGGCTTTGCGCTTCTCTACCCACCAAACGTCACGGTCCTTCTCTTTCCATCTCCTAGACACGAGCTGAGAAATTGCAAACGTCCAGCAATTGCTCAGAGATGAAAAGTGCCAGCACTGAAAGCTGTTGCTAGCCAGCACCCTTCCTTGGAAGCGCTTTCACAGGCGCAGCAACACTGGGGCTTTGCGCTTCTCTACCCACCAAACGTCACGGTCATTCTCTTTCCGTCTCGTAGACAGGAGCTGAGAAATTGCAAACGTCCAGCAATTGCTCCGAGATGAAAAGTGCCAGCACTGAAAGCTCTTGCTAGCCAGCACCCTTCCTTGGAAGCGCTTTTGTAGCCCTTAGAACACTGGGGCTCTGGGCTTCTCTAGCCACCTCATCTTCTGCTCATCCTCTCGCGCACTCTAAAGAGAGCTCAGGTGAGAAATTGCAAACGTCGAGCAATTGCTCAGAGATGAAAAGTGCCAGCACTGAAAACTGTTGCTGTAGCCAGCACCCTTCCTTGGAAGCGCTTTTATAGGCCTAAGAACACTGGGGCTCTGGGCTTCTCTAGCCACCTCATCTTCTGCTCATCCTCTCGCGCACTCTAAAGAGAGCTCAGGTGAGAAATTGCAAACGTCGAGCAATTGCTCAGAGATGAAAAGTGCCAGCACTGAAAGCTGTTGCTAGCCAGCACCCTTCCTTGGAAGCGCTTTCACAGGCGCAGTAACACTGGGGCTTTGCGCTTCTCTAGCCACCAAATGTCACGGTCATTCTCTTTCCGTCTCGTAGACACGAGCTGAGAAATTGCAAACGTCGAGCAATTGCTCCGAGATGAAAAGTGCCAGCACTGAAAGCTGTTGCTAGCCAGCACCCTTCCTTGGAAGCGCTTTTGTAGGCCTAAGAACACTGGGGCTCTGGGCTTCTCTAGCCACCTCATCTTCTGCTCATCCTCTCGCGCACTCTAAAGAGAGCTCAGGTGAGAAACTGCAAACGTCAAGCAATTGCTCAGAGATGAAAAGTGCCAGCACTGAAAGCTGTTGCTAGCCAGCACCCTTCCTTGGAAGCGCTTTCACAGGCGCAGTAACACTGGGGATTTGCACTTCTCTACGCACCAAACGTCACGGTCCTTCTCTTTCCGTCTCGTAGACACGACCTGAGAAATTGCAAACGTCGAGCAATTGCTCAGAGATGAAAAGTGCCAGCACTGAAAGCTGTTGCTAGCCAGCACCCTTCCTTGGAAGCGCTTTCACAGGCGCAGCAACACTGGGGCTTTGCGCTTCTCTAGCCACCAAACGTCACGGTCCTTCTCTTTCCGTCTCGTAGACACGAGCTGAGAAATTGCAAACGTCCAGCAATTGCTCCGAGATGAAAAGTGCCAGCACTGAAAGCTCTTGCTGTAGCCAGCACCCTTCCTTGGAAGCGCTTTTGTAGGCCTAAGAACATTGGGGCTCTGGGCTTCTCTAGCCACCTCATCTTCTGCTCATCCTCTCGCGCACTCTAAAGAGAGCTCAGGTGAGAAATTGCAAACGTCGAGCAATTGCTCAGAGATGAAAAGTGCCAGCACTGAAAGCTGTTGCTAGCCAGCACCCTTCCTTGGAAGCGCTTTCACAGGCGCAGCAACACTGGGGCTTTGCGCTTCTCTACCCACCAAACGTCACGGTCCTTCTCTTTCCATCTCCTAGACACGAGCTGAGAAATTGCAAACGTCGAGCAATTGCTCAGAGATGAAAAGTGCCAGCACTGAAAGCTGTTGCTAGCCAGCACCCTTCCTTGGAAGCGCTTTCACAGGCGCAGCAACACTGGGGCTTTGCGCTTCTCTAGCCACCAAACGTCACGGTCCTTCTCTTTCCGTCTCGTAGACACGAGCTGAGAAATTGCAAACGTCGAGCAATTGCTCCGAGATGAAAAGTGCCAGCACTGAAAGCTCTTGCTAGCCAGCACCCTTCCTTGGAAGCGCTTTCACAGGCGCAGCAACACTGGGGCTTTGCGCTTCTATACGCACCAAACGTCACAGTCATTCTCTTTCCGTCTCGTAGACACGAGCTGAGAAATTGCAAACGTCCAGCAATTGCTCCGAGATGAAAAGTGCCAGCACTGAAAGCTCTTGCTAGCCAGCACCCTTCCTTGGAAGCGCTTTTGTAGGCCTAAGAACACTGGGGCTCTGGGCTTCTCTAGCCACCTCATCTTCTGCTCATCCTCTCGCGCACTCTAAAGAGATCTCAGGTGAGAAATTGCAAACGTCGAGCAATTGCTCAGAGATGAAAAGTGCCAGCACTGAAAGCTGTTGCTAGCCAGCACCCTTCCTTGGAAGCGCTTTCACAGGCGCAGCAACACTGGGGCTTTGAGCTTCTCTACCCACCAAACATCACGGTCCTTCTCTTTCCGTCGGTAGACACGAGCTGAGAAATTGCAAACGTCGAGCAATTGCTCAGAGATGAAAAGTGCCAGCACTGAAAGCTCTTGCTAGCCAGCACCCTTCCTTGGAAGCGCTTTTGTAGGCCTAAGAACACTGGGGCTCTGGGCTTCTCTAGCCACCTCATCTTCTGCTCATCCTCTCGCGCACTCTAAAGAGAGCTCAGGTGAGAAATTGCAAACGTCGAGCAATTGCTCAGAGATGAAAAGTGCCAGCACTGAAAGCTCTTGCTAGCCAGCACCCTTCCTTGGACGCGCTTTTGTAGCCCTTAAAACACTGGGGCTCTGGGCTTCTCTAGCCACCTCATCTTCTGCTCATCCTCTCGCGCACGTTAAAGAGAGCTCAGGTGAGAAATTGCAAACGTCCAGCAATTGCTCAGAGATGAAAAGTGCCAGCACTGAAAGCTGTTGCTAGCCAGCACCCTTCCTTGGAAGCGCTTTCACAGGCGCAGTAACACTGGGGCTTTGCGCTTCTCTACCAACCAAACGTCACGGTCCTTCTCTTTCCATCTCCTAGACACGAGCTGAGAAATTGCAAACGTCGAGCAATTGCTCAGAGATGAAAAGTGCCAGCACTGAAAGCTCTTGCTAGCCAGCACCCTTCCTTGGAAGCGCTTTCACAGGCGCAGCAACACTGGGGCTTTGCGCTTCTCTAGCCACCAAAAGTCACGGTCCTTTTCTTTCCGTCTCGTAGACACGAGCTGAGAAATTGCAAACGTCGAGCAATTGCTCCGAGATGAAAAGTGCCAGCACTGAAAGCTCTTGCTAGCCAGCACCCTTCCTTGGAAGCGCTTTTGTAGGCCTAAGAACACTGGGGCTCTGGGCTTCTCTAGCCACCTCATCTTCTGCTCATCCTCTCGCGCACTCTAAAGAGAGCTCAGGTGAGAAATTGCAAACGTCCAGCAATTGCTCAGAGATGAAAAGTGCCAGCACTGAAAGCTGTTGCTAGCCAGCACCCTTCCTTGGAAGCGCTTTCACAGGCGCAGCAACACTGGGGCTTTGCGCTTCTCTACCCACCAAATGTCACGGTCCTTCTCTTTCCATCTCCTAGACACGAGCTGAGAAATTGCAAACGTCCAGCAATTGCTCAGAGATGAAAAGTGCCAGCACTGAAAGCTCTTGCTAGCCAGCACCCTTCCTTGGAAGCGCTTTCACAGGCGCAGCAACACTGGGGCTTTGCGCTTCTCTAGCCACCAAACGTCACGGTCCTTCTCTTTCCGTCTCGTAGACACGAGCTGAGAAATTGCAAACGTCGAGCAATTGCTCAGAGATGAAAAGTGCCAGCACTGAAAGCTCTTGCTAGCCAGCACCCTTCCTTGGAAGCGCTTTCACAGGCGCAGCAACACTGGGGCTTTGCGCTTCTATACGCACCAAACGTCACAGTCATTCTCTTTCCGTCTCGTAGACACGAGCTGAGAAATTGCAAACGTCCAGCAATTGCTCCGAGATGAAAAGTGCCAGCACTGAAAGCTCTTGCTAGCCAGCACCCTTCCTTGGAAGCGCTTTTGTAGGCCTAAGAACACTGGGGCTCTGGGCTTCTCTAGCCACCTCATCTTCTGCTCATCCTCTCGCGCACTCTAAAGAGATCTCAGGTGAGAAATTGCAAACGTCGAGCAATTGCTCAGAGATGAAAAGTGCCAGCACTGAAAGCTCTTGCTAGCCAGCACCCTTCCTTGGAAGCGCTTTCACAGGCGCAGCAACACTGGGGCTTTGAGCTTCTCTACCCACCAAACATCACGGTCCTTCTCTTTCCGTCGGTAGACACGAGCTGAGAAATTGCAAACGTCGAGCAATTGCTCAGAGATGAAAAGTGCCAGCACTGAAAGCTGTTGCTAGCCAGCACCCTTCCTTGGAAGCGCTTTTGTAGGCCTAAGAACACTGGGGCTCTGGGCTTCTCTAGCCACCTCATCTTCTGCTCATCCTCTCGCGCACTCTAAAGAGAGCTCAGGTGAGAAATTGCAAACGTCGAGCAATTGCTCAGAGATGAAAAGTGCCAGCACTGAAAGCTGTTGCTAGCCAGCACCCTTCCTTGGAAGCGCTTTTGTAGCCCTTAAAACACTGGGGCTCTGGGCTTCTCTAGCCACCTCATCTTCTGCTCATCCTCTCGCGCACGTTAAAGAGAGCTCAGGTGAGAAATTGCAAACGTCCAGCAATTGCTCAGAGATGAAAAGTGCCAGCACTGAAAGCTGTTGCTAGCCAGCACCCTTCCTTGGAAGCGCTTTCACAGGCGCAGCAACACTGGGGCTTTGCGCTTCTCTACCCACCAAATGTCACGGTCCTTCTCTTTCCATCTCCTAGACACGAGCTGAGAAATTGCAAACGTCCAGCAATTGCTCAGAGATGAAAAGTGCCAGCACTGAAAGCTCTTGCTAGCCAGCACCCTTCCTTGGAAGCGCTTTCACAGGCGCAGTAACACTGGGGCTTTGCGCTTCTCTACCAACCAAACGTCACGGTCCTTCTCTTTCCATCTCCTAGACACGAGCTGAGAAATTGCAAACGTCGAGCAATTGCTCAGAGATGAAAAGTGCCAGCACTGAAAGCTCTTGCTAGCCAGCACCCTTCCTTGGAAGCGCTTTCACAGGCGCAGCAACACCGGGGCTTTGCGCTTCTCTAGCCACCAAACGTCACGGTCCTTCTCTTTCCGTCTCGTAGACACGACCTGAGAAATTGCAAACGTCGAGCAATTGCTCCGAGATGAAAAGTGCCAGCACTGAAAGCTCTTGCTAGCCAGCACCCTTCCTTGGAAGCGCTTTTGTAGGCCTAAGAACAGTGGGGCTCTGGGCTTCTCTAGCCACCTCATCTTCTGCTCATCCTCTCGCGCACTCTAAAGAGAGCTCAGGTGAGAAATTGCAAACGTCCAGCAATTGCTCAGAGATGAAAAGTGCCAGCACTGAAAGGTGTTGCTAGCCAGCACCCTTCCTTGGAAGCGCTTTCACAGGCGCAGCAACACTGGGGCTTTGCGCTTCTCTAGCCACCAAACGTCACGGTCCTTCTCTTTCCGTCTCCTAGACACGAGCTGAGAAATTGCAAACGTCGAGCAATTGCTCCGAGATGAAAAGTGCCAGCACTGAAAGCTGTTGCTAGCCAGCACCCTTCCTTGGAAGCGCTTTTGTAGGCCTAAGAACACTGGGGCTCTGGGCTTCTCTAGCCACCTCATCTTCTGCTCATCCTCTCGCGCACTCTAAAGAGAGCTCAGGTGAGAAACTGCAAACGTCCAGCAATTGCTCAGAGATGAAAAGTGCCAGCACTGAAAGCTGTTGCTAGCCAGCACCCTTCCTTGGAAGCGCTTTCACAGGCGCAGTAACACTGGGGCTTTGCACTTCTCTACGCACCAAACGTCACGGTCCTTCTCTTTCCGCCTCGTAGACACGAGCTGAGAAATTGCAAACGTCGAGCAATTGCTCAGAGATGAAAAGTGCCAGCACTGAAAGCTCTTGCTAGCCAGCACCCTTCCTTGGAAGCGCTTTTGTAGCCCTTAGAACACTGGGGCTCTGGGCTTCTCTAGCCACCTCATCTTCTGCTCATCCTCTCGCGCACTCTAAAGAGAGCTCAGGTGAGAAATTGCAAACGTCGAGCAATTGCTCAGAGAAGAAAAGTGCCAGCACTGAAAGCTGTTGCTAGCCAGCACCCTTCCTTGGAAGCGCTTTCACAGGCGCAGTAACACTGGGGCTTTGCACTTCTCTACGCACCAAACGTCACGGTCCTTCTCTTTCCGTCTCGTAGACACGAGCTGAGAAATTGCAAACGTCGAGCAATTGCTCAGAGATGAAAAGTGCCAGCACTGAAAGCTGTTGCTAGCCAGCACCCTTCCTTGGAAGCGCTTTCACAGGCGCAGCAACACTGGGGCTTTGCGCTTCTCTACCCACCAAACGTCACGGTCCTTCTCTTTCCATCTCCTAGACACGAGCTGAGAAATTGCAAACGTCGAGCAATTGCTCAGAGATGAAAAGTGCCAGCACTGAAAGCTGTTGCTAGCCAGCACCCTTCCTTGGAAGCGCTTTCACAGGCGCAGCAACACTGGGGCTTTGCGCTTCTCTAGCCACCAAACGTCACGGTCCTTCTCTTTCCGTCTCGTAGACACGAGCTGAGAAATTGCAAACGTCGAGCAATTGCTCCGAGATGAAAAGTGCCAGCACTGAAAGCTCTTGCTAGCCAGCACCCTTCCTTGGAAGCGCTTTCACAGGCGCAGCAACACTGGGGCTTTGCGCTTCTATACGCACCAAACGTCACAGTCATTCTCTTTCCGTCTCGTAGACACGAGCTGAGAAATTGCAAACGTCCAGCAATTGCTCCGAGATGAAAAGTGCCAGCACTGAAAGCTCTTGCTAGCCAGCACCCTTCCTTGGAAGCGCTTTTGTAGGCCTAAGAACACTGGGGCTCTGGGCTTCTCTAGCCACCTCATCTTCTGCTCATCCTCTCGCGCACTCTAAAGAGAGCTCAGGTGAGAAATTGCAAACGTCGAGCAATTGCTCAGAGATGAAAAGTGCCAGCACTGAAAGCTCTTGCTAGCCAGCACCCTTCCTTGGACGCGCTTTTGTAGCCCTTAAAACACTGGGGCTCTGGGCTTCTCTAGCCACCTCATCTTCTGCTCATCCTCTCGCGCACGTTAAAGAGAGCTCAGGTGAGAAATTGCAAACGTCCAGCAATTGCTCAGAGATGAAAAGTGCCAGCACTGAAAGCTCTTGCTAGCCAGCACCCTTCCTTGGAAGCGCTTTCACAGGCGCAGTAACACTGGGGCTTTGCGCTTCTCTACCAACCAAACGTCACGGTCCTTCTCTTTCCATCTCCTAGACACGAGCTGAGAAATTGCAAACGTCGAGCAATTGCTCAGAGATGAAAAGTGCCAGCACTGAAAGCTCTTGCTAGCCAGCACCCTTCCTTGGAAGCGCTTTCACAGGCGCAGCAACACTGGGGCTTTGCGCTTCTCTAGCCACCAAAAGTCACGGTCCTTTTCTTTCCGTCTCGTAGACACGAGCTGAGAAATTGCAAACGTCGAGCAATTGCTCCGAGATGAAAAGTGCCAGCACTGAAAGCTCTTGCTAGCCAGCACCCTTCCTTGGAAGCGCTTTTGTAGGCCTAAGAACACTGGGGCTCTGGGCTTCTCTAGCCACCTCATCTTCTGCTCATCCTCTCGCGCACTCTAAAGAGAGCTCAGGTGAGAAATTGCAAACGTCCAGCAATTGCTCAGAGATGAAAAGTGCCAGCACTGAAAGCTGTTGCTAGCCAGCACCCTTCCTTGGAAGCGCTTTCACAGGCGCAGCAACACTGGGGCTTTGCGCTTCTCTACCCACCAAATGTCACGGTCCTTCTCTTTCCATCTCCTAGACACGAGCTGAGAAATTGCAAACGTCGAGCAATTGCTCAGAGATGAAAAGTGCCAGCACTGAAAGCTGTTGCTAGCCAGCACCCTTCCTTGGAAGCGCTTTCACAGGCGCAGCAACACTGGGGCTTTGCGCTTCTCTAGCCACCAAACGTCACGGTCCTTCTCTTTCCGTCTCGTAGACACGAGCTGAGAAATTGCAAACGTCGAGCAATTGCTCAGAGATGAAAAGTGCCAGCACTGAAAGCTCTTGCTAGCCAGCACCCTTCCTTGGAAGCGCTTTCACAGGCGCAGCAACACTGGGGCTTTGCGCTTCTATACGCACCAAACGTCACAGTCATTCTCTTTCCGTCTCGTAGACACGAGCTGAGAAATTGCAAACGTCCAGCAATTGCTCCGAGATGAAAAGTGCCAGCACTGAAAGCTCTTGCTAGCCAGCCCCCTTCCTTGGAAATGCTTTTGTAGGCCTAAGAACACTGGGGCTCTGGGCTTCTCTAGCCACCTCATCTTCTGCTCATCCTCTCGCGCACTCTAAAGAGATCTCAGGTGAGAAATTGCAAACGTCGAGCAATTGCTCAGAGATGAAAAGTGCCAGCACTGAAAGCTGTTGCTAGCCAGCACCCTTCCTTGGAAGCGCTTTCACAGGCGCAGCAACACTGGGGCTTTGAGCTTCTCTACCCACCAAACATCACGGTCCTTCTCTTTCCGTCGGTAGACACGAGCTGAGAAACTGCAAACGTCGAGCAATTGCTCAGAGATGAAAAGTGCCAGCACTGAAAGCTGTTGCTAGCCAGCACCCTTCCTTGGAAGCGCTTTTGTAGGCCTAAGAACACTGGGGCTCTGGGCTTCTCTAGCCACCTCATCTTCTGCTCATCCTCTCGCGCACTCTAAAGAGAGCTCAGGTGAGAAATTGCAAACGTCGAGCAATTGCTCAGAGATGAAAAGTGCCAGCACTGAAAGCTGTTGCTAGCCAGCACCCTTCCTTGGAAGCGCTTTTGTAGCCCTTAAAACACTGGGGCTCTGGGCTTCTCTAGCCACCTCATCTTCTGCTCATCCTCTCGCGCACGTTAAAGAGAGCTCAGGTGAGAAATTGCAAACGTCCAGCAATTGCTCAGAGATGAAAAGTGCCAGCACTGAAAGCTGTTGCTAGCCAGCACCCTTCCTTGGAAGCGCTTTCACAGGCGCAGTAACACTGGGGCTTTGCGCTTCTCTACCAACCAAACGTCACGGTCCTTCTCTTTCCATCTCCTAGACACGAGCTGAGAAATTGCAAACGTCGAGCAATTGCTCAGAGATGAAAAGTGCCAGCACTGAAAGCTCTTGCTAGCCAGCACCCTTCCTTGGAAGCGCTTTCACAGGCGCAGCAACACCGGGGCTTTGCGCTTCTCTAGCCACCAAACGTCACGGTCCTTCTCTTTCCGTCTCGTAGACACGAGCTGAGAAATTGCAAACGTCGAGCAATTGCTCCGAGATGAAAAGTGCCAGCACTGAAAGCTCTTGCTAGCCAGCACCCTTCCTTGGAAGCGCTTTTGTAGGCCTAAGAACACTGGGGCTCTGGGCTTCTCTAGCCACCTCATCTTCTGCTCATCCTCTCGCGCACTCTAAAGAGAGCTCAGGTGAGAAATTGCAAACGTCCAGCAATTGCTCAGAGATGAAAAGTGCCAGCACTGAAAGCTGTTGCTAGCCAGCACCCTTCCTTGGAAGCGCTTTCACAGGCGCAGCAACACTGGGGCTTTGCGCTTCTCTAGCCACCAAACGTCACGGTCATTCTCTTTCCGTCTCGTAGACACGAGCTGAGAAATTGCAAACGTCGAGCAATTGCTCCGAGATGAAAAGTGCCAGCACTGAAAGCTGTTGCTAGCCAGCACCCTTCCTTGGAAGCGCTTTTGTAGGCCTAAGAACACTGGGGCTCTGGGCTTCTCTAGCCACCTCATCTTCTGCTCATCCTCTCGCGCACTCTAAAGAGAGCTCAGGTGAGAAACTGCAAACGTCCAGCAATTGCTCAGAGATGAAAAGTGCCAGCACTGAAAGCTGTTGCTAGCCAGCACCCTTCCTTGGAAGCGCTTTCACAGGCGCAGTAACACTGGGGCTTTGCACTTCTCTACGCACCAAACGTCACGGTCCTTCTCTTTCCGCCTCGTAGACACGAGCTGAGAAATTGCAAACGTCGAGCAATTGCTCAGAGATGAAAAGTGCCAGCACTGAAAGCTCTTGCTAGCCAGCACCCTTCCTTGGAAGCGCTTTTGTAGCCCTTAGAACACTGGGGCTCTGGGCTTCTCTAGCCACCTCATCTTCTGCTCATCCTCTCGCGCACTCTAAAGAGAGCTCAGGTGAGAAATTGCAAACGTCGAGCAATTGCTCAGAGAAGAAAAGTGCCAGCACTGAAAGCTGTTGCTAGCCAGCACCCTTCCTTGGAAGCGCTTTCACAGGCGCAGTAACACTGGGGCTTTGCACTTCTCTACGCACCAAACGTCACGGTCCTTCTCTTTCCGTCTCGTAGACACGAGCTGAGAAATTGCAAACGTCGAGCAATTGCTCAGAGATGAAAAGTGCCAGCACTGAAAGCTGTTGCTAGCCAGCACCCTTCCTTGGAAGCGCTTTCACAGGCGCAGCAACACTGGGGCTTTGCGCTTCTCTACCCACCAAACGTCACGGTCCTTCTCTTTCCATCTCCTAGACACGAGCTGAGAAATTGCAAACGTCGAGCAATTGCTCAGAGATGAAAAGTGCCAGCACTGAAAGCTGTTGCTAGCCAGCACCCTTCCTTGGAAGCGCTTTCACAGGCGCAGCAACACTGGGGCTTTGCGCTTCTCTAGCCACCAAACGTCACGGTCCTTCTCTTTCCGTCTCGTAGACACGAGCTGAGAAATTGCAAACGTCGAGCAATTGCTCAGAGATGAAAAGTGCCAGCACTGAAAGCTCTTGCTAGCCAGCACCCTTCCTTGGAAGCGCTTTCACAGGCGCAGCAACACTGGGGCTTTGCGCTTCTATACGCACCAAACGTCACAGTCATTCTCTTTCCGTCTCGTAGACACGAGCTGAGAAATTGCAAACGTCCAGCAATTGCTCCGAGATGAAAAGTGCCAGCACTGAAAGCTGTTGCTAGCCAGCACCCTTCCTTGGAAGCGCTTTTGTAGGCCTAAGAACACTGGGGCTCTGGGCTTCTCTAGCCACCTCATCTTCTGCTCATCCTCTCGCGCACTCTAAAGAGATCTCAGGTGAGAAATTGCAAACGTCGAGCAATTGCTCAGAGATGAAAAGTGCCAGCACTGAAAGCTGTTGCTAGCCAGCACCCTTCCTTGGAAGCGCTTTCACAGCCGCAGCAACACTGGGGCTTTGAGCTTCTCTACCCACCAAACGTCACGGTCCTTCTCTTTCCGTCGGTAGACACGAGCTGAGAAATTGCAAACGTCGAGCAATTGCTCAGAGATGAAAAGTGCCAGCACTGAAAGCTCTTGCTAGCCAGCACCCTTCCTTGGAAGCGCTTTTGTAGCCCTTAAAACACTGGGGCTCTGGGCTTCTCTAGCCACCTCATCTTCTGCTCATCCTCTCGCGCACTCTAAAGAGAGCTCAGGTGAGAAATTGCAAACGTCGAGCAATTGCTCAGAGATGAAAAGTGCCAGCACTGAAAGCTGTTGCTAGCCAGCACCCTTCCTTGGAAGCGCTTTTGTAGCCCTTAAAACACTGGGGCTCTGGGCTTCTCTAGCCACCTCATCTTCTGCTCATCCTCTCGCGCACGTTAAAGAGAGCTCAGGTGAGAAATTGCAAACGTCCAGCAATTGCTCAGAGATGAAAAGTGCCAGCACTGAAAGCTGTTGCTAGCCAGCACCCTTCCTTGGAAGCGCTTTCACAGGCGCAGTAACACTGGGGCTTTGCGCTTCTCTACCAACCAAACGTCACGGTCCTTCTCTTTCCATCTCCTAGACACGAGCTGAGAAATTGCAAACGTCGAGCAATTGCTCAGAGATGAAAAGTGCCAGCACTGAAAGCTCTTGCTAGCCAGCACCCTTCCTTGGAAGCGCTTTCACAGGCGCAGCAACACTGGGGCTTTGCGCTTCTCTAGCCACCAAAAGTCACGGTCCTTCTCTTTCCGTCTCGTAGACACGAGCTGAGAAATTGCAAACGTCGAGCAATTGCTCCGAGATGAAAAGTGCCAGCACTGAAAGCTCTTGCTAGCCAGCACCCTTCCTTGGAAGCGCTTTTGTAGGCCTAAGAACAGTGGGGCTCTGGGCTTCTCTAGCCACCTCATCTTCTGCTCATCCTCTCGCGCACTCTAAAGAGAGCTCAGGTGAGAAATTGCAAACGTCGAGCAATTGCTCAGAGATGAAAAGTGCCAGCACTGAAAGCTCTTGCTAGCCAGCACCCTTCCTTGGAAGCCCTTTCACAGGCGCAGCAACACTGGGGCTTTGCGCTTCTCTACCCACCAAACGTCACGGTCATTCTCTTTCCGTCTCGTAGACACGAGCTGAGAAATTGCAAACGTCGAGCAATTGCTCCGAGATGAAAAGTGCCAGCACTGAAAGCTGTTGCTAGCCAGCACCCTTCCTTGGAAGCGCTTTTGTAGGCCTAAGAACACTGGGGCTCTGGGCTTCTCTAGCCACCTCATCTTCTGCTCATCCTCTCGCGCACTCTAAAGAGAGCTCAGGTGAGAAACTGCAAACGTCCAGCAATTGCTCAGAGATGAAAAGTGCCAGCACTGAAAGCTGTTGCTAGCCAGCACCCTTCCTTGGAAGCGCTTTCACAGGCGCAGTAACACTGGGGCTTTGCACTTCTCTACGCACCAAACGTCACGGTCCTTCTCTTTCCGCCTCGTAGACACGAGCTGAGAAATTGCAAACGTCGAGCAATTGCTCAGAGATGAAAAGTGCCAGCACTGAAAGCTCTTGCTAGCCAGCACCCTTCCTTGGAAGCGCTTTTGTAGCCCTTAGAACACTGGGGCTCTGGGCTTCTCTAGCCACCTCATCTTCTGCTCATCCTCTCGCGCACTCTAAAGAGAGCTCAGGTGAGAAATTACAAACGTCGAGCAATTGCTCAGAGATGAAAAGTGCCAGCACTGAAAGCTGTTGCTAGCCAGCACCCTTCCTTGGAAGCGCTTTCACAGGCGCAGCAACACTGGGGCTCTGCGCTTCTCTAGCCACCAAACGTCACGGTCCTTCTCTTTCCGTCTCGTAGACACGAGCTGAGAAATTGCAAACGTCGAGCAATTGCTCCGAGATGAAAAGTGCCAGCACTGAAAACTGTTGCTGTAGCCAGCACCCTTCCTTGGAAGCGCTTTTGTAGGCCTAAGAACACTGGGGCTCTGGGCTTCTCTAGCCACCTCATCTTCTGCTCATCCTCTCGCGCACTCTAAAGAGAGCTCAGGTGAGAAATTGCAAACGTCGAGCAATTGCTCAGAGATGAAAAGTGCCAGCACTGAAAGCTCTTGCTAGCCAGCACCCTTCCTTGGAAGCGCTTTCACAGGCGCAGTAACACTGGGGCTTTGCACTTCTCTACCCACCAAACGTCACGGTCCTTCTCTTTCCATCTCCTAGACACGAGCTGAGAAATTGCAAACGTCGAGCAATTGCTCAGAGATGAAAAGTGCCAGCCCTGAAAGCTCTTGCTAGCCAGCACCCTTCCTTGGAAGCGCTTTCACAGGCGCAGCAACACTGGGGCTTTGCGCTTCTCTAGCCACCAAACGTCACGGTCATTCTCTTTCCGTCTCGTAGACAGGAGCTGAGAAATTGCAAACGTCCAGCAATTGCTCCGAGATGAAAAGTGCCAGCACTGAAAGCTGTTGCTAGCCAGCCCCCTTCCTTGGAAGCGCTTTTGTAGGCCTAAGAACACTGGGGCTCTGGGCTTCTCTAGCCACCTCATCTTCTGCTCATCCTCTCGCGCACTCTAAAGAGAGCTCAGGTGAGAAATTGCAAACGTCGAGCAATTGCTCAGAGATGAAAAGTGCCAGCACTGAAAGCTGTTGCTAGCCAGCACCCTTCCTTGGAAGCGCTTTCACAGGCGCAGCAACACTGGGGCTTTGCGCTTCTCTACCCACCAAACGTCACGGTCATTCTCTTTCCGTCTCGTAGACAGGAGCTGAGAAATTGCAAACGTCCAGCAATTGCTCAGAGATGAAAAGTGCCAGCACTGAAAGCTCTTGCTAGCCAGCACCCTTCCTTGGAAGCGCTTTTGTAGCCCTTAGAACACTGGGGCTCTGGGCTTCTCTAGCCACCTCATCTTCTGCTCATCCTCTCGCGCACTCTAAAGAGAGCTCAGGTGAGAAATTGCAAACGTCGAGCAATTGCTCAGAGATGAAAAGTGCCAGAACTGAAAACTGTTGCTGTAGCCAGCACCCTTCCTTGGAAGCGCTTTTATAGGCCTAAGAACACTGGGGCTCTGGGCTTCTCTAGCCACCTCATCTTCTGCTCATCCTCTCGCGCACTCTAAAGAGAGCTCAGGTGAGAAATTGCAAACGTCGAGCAATTGCTCAGAGATGAAAAGTGCCAGCACTGAAAGCTGTTGCTAGCCAGCACCCTTCCTTGGAAGCGCTTTCACAGGCGCAGTAACACTGGGGCTTTGCGCTTCTCTAGCCACCAAATGTCACGGTCATTCTCTTTCCGTCTCGTAGACACGAGCTGAGAAATTGCAAACGTCGAGCAATTGCTCCGAGATGAAAAGTGCCAGCACTGAAAGCTCTTGCTAGCCAGCACCCTTCCTTGGAAGCGCTTTTGTAGGCCTAAGAACAGTGGGGCTCTGGGCTTCTCTAGCCACCTCATCTTCTGCTCATCCTCTCGCGCACTCTAAAGAGAGCTCAGGTGAGAAACTGCAAACGTCAAGCAATTGCTCAGAGATGAAAAGTGCCAGCACTGAAAGCTGTTGCTAGCCAGCACCCTTCCTTGGAAGCGCTTTCACAGGCGCAGTAACACTGGGGATTTGCACTTCTCTACGCACCAAACGTCACGGTCCTTCTCTTTCCGTCTCGTAGACACGACCTGAGAAATTGCAAACGTCGAGCAATTGCTCAGAGATGAAAAGTGCCAGCACTGAAAGCTCTTGCTAGCCAGCACCCTTCCTTGGAAGCGCTTTCACAGGCGCAGCAACACTGGGGCTTTGCGCTTCTCTAGCCACCAAACGTCACGGTCCTTCTCTTTCCGTCTCGTAGACACGAGCTGAGAAATTGCAAACGTCCAGCAATTGCTCAGAGATGAAAAGTGCCAGCACTGAAAGCTCTTGCTGTAGCCAGCACCCTTCCTTGGAAGCGCTTTTGTAGGCCTAAGAACATTGGGGCTCTGGGCTTCTCTAGCCACCTCATCTTCTGCTCATCCTCTCGCGCACTCTAAAGAGAGCTCAGGTGAGAAATTGCAAACGTCGAGCAATTGCTCAGAGATGAAAAGTGCCAGCACTGAAAGCTGTTGCTAGCCAGCACCCTTCCTTGGAAGCGCTTTCACAGGCGCAGCAACACTGGGGCTTTGCACTTCTCTACCCACCAAACGTCACGGTCCTTCTCTTTCCATCTCCTAGACACGAGCTGAGAAATTGCAAACGTCGAGCAATTGCTCAGAGATGAAAAGTGCCAGCACTGAAAGCTGTTGCTAGCCAGCACCCTTCCTTGGAAGCGCTTTCACAGGCGCAGCAACACTGGGGCTTTGCGCTTCTCTAGCCACCAAACGTCACGGTCCTTCTCTTTCCGTCTCGTAGACACGAGCTGAGAAATTGCAAACGTCGAGCAATTGCTCAGAGATGAAAAGTGCCAGCACTGAAAGCTCTTGCTAGCCAGCACCCTTCCTTGGAAGCGCTTTCACAGGCGCAGCAACACTGGGGCTTTGCGCTTCTATACGCACCAAACGTCACAGTCATTCTCTTTCCGTCTCGTAGACACGAGCTGAGAAATTGCAAACGTCCAGCAATTGCTCCGAGATGAAAAGTGCCAGCACTGAAAGCTGTTGCTAGCCAGCACCCTTCCTTGGAAGCGCTTTTGTAGGCCTAAGAACACTGGGGCTCTGGGCTTCTCTAGCCACCTCATCTTCTGCTCATCCTCTCGCGCACTCTAAAGAGAGCTCAGGTGAGAAATTGCAAACGTCGAGCAATTGCTCAGAGATGAAAAGTGCCAGCACTGAAAGCTGTTGCTAGCCAGCACCCTTCCTTGGAAGCGCTTTCACAGGCGCAGCAACACTGGGGCTTTGAGCTTCTCTACCCACCAAACGTCACGGTCCTTCTCTTTCCGTCGGTAGACACGAGCTGAGAAATTGCAAACGTCGAGCAATTGCTCCGAGATGAAAAGTGCCAGCACTGAAAGCTCTTGCTAGCCAGCACCCTTCCTTGGAAGCGCTTTTGTAGGCCTAAGAACACTGGGGCTCTGGGCTTCTCTAGCCACCTCATCTTCTGCTCATCCTCTCGCGCACTCTAAAGAGAGCTCAGGTGAGAAATTGCAAACGTCGAGCAATTGCTCAGAGATGAAAAGTGCCAGCACTGAAAGCTGTTGCTAGCCAGCACCCTTCCTTGGAAGCGCTTTTGTAGCCCTTAAAACACTGGGGCTCTGGGCTTCTCTAGCCACCTCATCTTCTGCTCATCCTCTCGCGCACGTTAAAGAGAGCTCAGGTGAGAAATTGCAAACGTCCAGCAATTGCTCAGAGATGAAAAGTGCCAGCACTGAAAGCTGTTGCTAGCCAGCACCCTTCCTTGGAAGCGCTTTCACAGGCGCAGTAACACTGGGGCTTTGCGCTTCTCTACCAACCAAACGTCACGGTCCTTCTCTTTCCATCTCCTAGACACGAGCTGAGAAATTGCAAACGTCGAGCAATTGCTCAGAGATGAAAAGTGCCAGCACTGAAAGCTCTTGCTAGCCAGCACCCTTCCTTGGAAGCGCTTTCACAGGCGCAGTAACACTGGGGCTTTGCGCTTCTCTAGCCACCAAAAGTCACGGTCCTTCTCTTTCCGTCTCGTAGACACGAGCTGAGAAATTGCAAACGTCGAGCAATTGCTCCGAGATGAAAAGTGCCAGCACTGAAAGCTCTTGCTAGCCAGCACCCTTCCTTGGAAGCGCTTTTGTAGGCCTAAGAACACTGGGGCTCTGGGCTTCTCTAGCCACCTCATCTTCTGCTCATCCTCTCGCGCACTCTAAAGAGAGCTCAGGTGAGAAATTGCAAACGTCGAGCAATTGCTCAGAGATGAAAAGTGCCAGCACTGAAAGCTCTTGCTAGCCAGCACCCTTCCTTGGAAGCGCTTTCACAGGCGCAGCAACACTGGGGCTTTGCGCTTCTCTAGCCACCAAACGTCACGGTCCTTCTCTTTCCGTCTCGTAGACACGAGCTGAGAAATTGCAAACGTCCAGCAATTGCTCCGAGATGAAAAGTGCCAGCACTGAAAGCTCTTGCTAGCCAGCACCCTTCCTTGGAAGCGCTTTTGTAGCCCTTAGAACACTGGGGCTCTGGGCTTCTCTAGCCACCTCATCTTCTGCTCATCCTCTCGCGCACTCTAAAGAGAGCTCAGGTGAGAAATTGCAAACGTCGAGCAATTGCTCAGAGATGAAAAGTGCCAGCACTGAAAACTGTTGCTGTAGCCAGCACCCTTCCTTGGAAGCGCTTTTATAGGCCTAAGAACACTGGGGCTCTGGGCTTCTCTAGCCACCTCATCTTCTGCTCATCCTCTCGCGCACTCTAAAGAGAGCTCAGGTGAGAAATTGCAAACGTCGAGCAATTGCTCAGAGATGAAAAGTGCCAGCACTGAAAGCTGTTGCTAGCCAGCACCCTTCCTTGGAAGCGCTTTCACAGGCGCAGTAACACTGGGGCTTTGCGCTTCTCTAGCCACCAAATGTCACGGTCATTCTCTTTCCGTCTCGTAGACACGAGCTGAGAAATTGCAAACGTCGAGCAATTGCTCCGAGATGAAAAGTGCCAGCACTGAAAGCTCTTGCTAGCCAGCACCCTTCCTTGGAAGCGCTTTTGTAGGCCTAAGAACACTGGGGCTCTGGGCTTCTCTAGCCACCTCATCTTCTGCTCATCCTCTCGCGCACTCTAAAGAGAGCTCAGGTGAGAAACTGCAAACGTCAAGCAATTGCTCAGAGATGAAAAGTGCCAGCACTGAAAGCTGTTGCTAGCCAGCACCCTTCCTTGGAAGCGCTTTCACAGGCGCAGTAACACTGGGGATTTGCACTTCTCTACGCACCAAACGTCACGGTCCTTCTCTTTCCGTCTCGTAGACACGACCTGAGAAATTGCAAACGTCGAGCAATTGCTCAGAGATGAAAAGTGCCAGCACTGAAAGCTGTTGCTAGCCAGCACCCTTCCTTGGAAGCGCTTTCACAGGCGCAGCAACACTGGGGCTTTGCGCTTCTCTAGCCACCAAACGTCACGGTCCTTCTCTTTCCGTCTCGTAGACACGAGCTGAGAAATTGCAAACGTCGAGCAATTGCTCAGAGATGAAAAGTGCCAGCACTGAAAGCTCTTGCTGTAGCCAGCACCCTTCCTTGGAAGCGCTTTTGTAGGCCTAAGAACATTGGGGCTCTGGGCTTCTCTAGCCACCTAATCTTCTGCTCATCCTCTCGCGCACTCTAAAGAGAGCTCAGGTGAGAAATTGCAAACGTCGAGCAATTGCTCAGAGATGAAAAGTGCCAGCACTGAAAGCTCTTGCTAGCCAGCACCCTTCCTTGGAAGCGCTTTCACAGGCGCAGCAACACTGGGGCTTTGCGCTTCTCTAGCCACCAAACGTCACGGTCCTTCTCTTTCCATCTCCTAGACACGAGCTGAGAAATTGCAAACGTCGAGCAATTGCTCAGAGATGAAAAGTGCCAGCACTGAAAGCTGTTGCTAGCCAGCACCCTTCCTTGGAAGCGCTTTCACAGGCGCAGCAACACTGGGGCTTTGCGCTTCTCTAGCCACCAAACGTCACGGGCCTTCTCTTTCCGTCTCGTAGACACGAGCTGAGAAATTGCAAACGTCGAGCAATTGCTCAGAGATGAAAAGTGCCAGCACTGAAAGCTCTTGCTAGCCAGCACCCTTCCTTGGAAGCGCTTTCACAGGCGCAGCAACACTGGGGCTTTGCGCTTCTATACGCACCAAACGTCACAGTCATTCTCTTTCCGTCTCGTAGACACGAGCTGAGAAATTGCAAACGTCCAGCAATTGCTCCGAGATGAAAAGTGCCAGCACTGAAAGCTCTTGCTAGCCAGCACCCTTCCTTGGAAGCGCTTTTGTAGGCCTAAGAACACTGGGGCTCTGGGCTTCTCTAGCCACCTCATCTTCTGCTCATCCTCTCGCGCACTCTAAAGAGATCTCAGGTGAGAAATTGCAAACGTCGAGCAATTGCTCAGAGATGAAAAGTGCCAGCACTGAAAGCTCTTGCTAGCCAGCACCCTTCCTTGGAAGCGCTTTCACAGGCGCAGCAACACTGGGGCTTTGAGCTTCTCTACCCACCAAACATCACGGTCCTTCTCTTTCCGTCGGTAGACACGAGCTGAGAAATTGCAAACGTCGAGCAATTGCTCAGAGATGAAAAGTGCCAGCACTGAAAGCTGTTGCTAGCCAGCACCCTTCCTTGGAAGCGCTTTTGTAGGCCTAAGAACACTGGGGCTCTGGGCTTCTCTAGCCACCTCATCTTCTGCTCATCCTCTCGCGCACTCTAAAGAGAGCTCAGGTGAGAAATTGCAAACGTCGAGCAATTGCTCAGAGATGAAAAGTGCCAGCACTGAAAGCTGTTGCTAGCCAGCACCCTTCCTTGGAAGCGCTTTTGTAGCCCTTAAAACACTGGGGCTCTGGGCTTCTCTAGCCACCTCATCTTCTGCTCATCCTCTCGCGCACGTTAAAGAGAGCTCAGGTGAGAAATTGCAAACGTCCAGCAATTGCTCAGAGATGAAAAGTGCCAGCACTGAAAGCTGTTGCTAGCCAGCACCCTTCCTTGGAAGCGCTTTCACAGGCGCAGCAACACTGGGGCTTTGCGCTTCTCTACCCACCAAATGTCACGGTCCTTCTCTTTCCATCTCCTAGACACGAGCTGAGAAATTGCAAACGTCCAGCAATTGCTCAGAGATGAAAAGTGCCAGCACTGAAAGCTCTTGCTAGCCAGCACCCTTCCTTGGAAGCGCTTTCACAGGCGCAGTAACACTGGGGCTTTGCGCTTCTCTACCAACCAAACGTCACGGTCCTTCTCTTTCCATCTCCTAGACACGAGCTGAGAAATTGCAAACGTCGAGCAATTGCTCAGAGATGAAAAGTGCCAGCACTGAAAGCTCTTGCTAGCCAGCACCCTTCCTTGGAAGCGCTTTCACAGGCGCAGCAACACCGGGGCTTTGCGCTTCTCTAGCCACCAAACGTCACGGTCCTTCTCTTTCCGTCTCGTAGACACGAGCTGAGAAATTGCAAACGTCGAGCAATTGCTCCGAGATGAAAAGTGCCAGCACTGAAAGCTCTTGCTAGCCAGCACCCTTCCTTGGAAGCGCTTTTGTAGGCCTAAGAACAGTGGGGCTCTGGGCTTCTCTAGCCACCTCATCTTCTGCTCATCCTCTCGCGCACTCTAAAGAGAGCTCAGGTGAGAAATTGCAAACGTCCAGCAATTGCTCAGAGATGAAAAGTGCCAGCACTGAAAGGTGTTGCTAGCCAGCACCCTTCCTTGGAAGCGCTTTCACAGGCGCAGCAACACTGGGGCTTTGCGCTTCTCTAGCCACCAAACGTCACGGTCCTTCTCTTTCCGTCTCCTAGACACGAGCTGAGAAATTGCAAACGTCGAGCAATTGCTCCGAGATGAAAAGTGCCAGCACTGAAAGCTGTTGCTAGCCAGCACCCTTCCTTGGAAGCGCTTTTGTAGGCCTAAGAACACTGGGGCTCTGGGCTTCTCTAGCCACCTCATCTTCTGCTCATCCTCTCGCGCACTCTAAAGAGAGCTCAGGTGAGAAACTGCAAACGTCCAGCAATTGCTCAGAGATGAAAAGTGCCAGCACTGAAAGCTGTTGCTAGCCAGCACCCTTCCTTGGAAGCGCTTTCACAGGCGCAGTAACACTGGGGCTTTGCACTTCTCTACGCACCAAACGTCACGGTCCTTCTCTTTCCGCCTCGTAGACACGAGCTGAGAAATTGCAAACGTCGAGCAATTGCTCAGAGATGAAAAGTGCCAGCACTGAAAGCTCTTGCTAGCCAGCACCCTTCCTTGGAAGCGCTTTTGTAGCCCTTAGAACACTGGGGCTCTGGGCTTCTCTAGCCACCTCATCTTCTGCTCATCCTCTCGCGCACTCTAAAGAGAGCTCAGGTGAGAAATTGCAAACGTCGAGCAATTGCTCAGAGAAGAAAAGTGCCAGCACTGAAAGCTGTTGCTAGCCAGCACCCTTCCTTGGAAGCGCTTTCACAGGCGCAGTAACACTGGGGCTTTGCACTTCTCTACGCACCAAACGTCACGGTCCTTCTCTTTCCGTCTCGTAGACACGAGCTGAGAAATTGCAAACGTCGAGCAATTGCTCAGAGATGAAAAGTGCCAGCACTGAAAGCTGTTGCTAGCCAGCACCCTTCCTTGGAAGCGCTTTCACAGGCGCAGCAAGACTGGGGCTTTGCGCTTCTCTACCCACCAAACGTCACGGTCCTTCTCTTTCCATCTCCTAGACACGAGCTGAGAAATTGCAAACGTCGAGCAATTGCTCAGAGATGAAAAGTGCCAGCACTGAAAGCTGTTGCTAGCCAGCACCCTTCCTTGGAAGCGCTTTCACAGGCGCAGCAACACTGGGGCTTTGCGCTTCTCTAGCCACCAAACGTCACGGTCCTTCTCTTTCCGTCTCGTAGACACGAGCTGAGAAATTGCAAACGTCGAGCAATTGCTCCGAGATGAAAAGTGCCAGCACTGAAAGCTCTTGCTAGCCAGCACCCTTCCTTGGAAGCGCTTTCACAGGCGCAGCAACACTGGGGCTTTGCGCTTCTATACGCACCAAACGTCACAGTCATTCTCTTTCCGTCTCGTAGACACGAGCTGAGAAATTGCAAACGTCCAGCAATTGCTCCGAGATGAAAAGTGCCAGCACTGAAAGCTCTTGCTAGCCAGCACCCTTCCTTGGAAGCGCTTTTGTAGGCCTAAGAACACTGGGGCTCTGGGCTTCTCTAGCCACCTCATCTTCTGCTCATCCTCTCGCGCACTCTAAAGAGAGCTCAGGTGAGAAATTGCAAACGTCGAGCAATTGCTCAGAGATGAAAAGTGCCAGCACTGAAAGCTCTTGCTAGCCAGCACCCTTCCTTGGACGCGCTTTTGTAGCCCTTAAAACACTGGGGCTCTGGGCTTCTCTAGCCACCTCATCTTCTGCTCATCCTCTCGCGCACGTTAAAGAGAGCTCAGGTGAGAAATTGCAAACGTCCAGCAATTGCTCAGAGATGAAAAGTGCCAGCACTGAAAGCTCTTGCTAGCCAGCACCCTTCCTTGGAAGCGCTTTCACAGGCGCAGTAACACTGGGGCTTTGCGCTTCTCTACCAACCAAACGTCACGGTCCTTCTCTTTCCATCTCCTAGACACGAGCTGAGAAATTGCAAACGTCGAGCAATTGCTCAGAGATGAAAAGTGCCAGCACTGAAAGCTCTTGCTAGCCAGCACCCTTCCTTGGAAGCGCTTTCACAGGCGCAGCAACACTGGGGCTTTGCGCTTCTCTAGCCACCAAAAGTCACGGTCCTTTTCTTTCCGTCTCGTAGACACGAGCTGAGAAATTGCAAACGTCGAGCAATTGCTCCGAGATGAAAAGTGCCAGCACTGAAAGCTCTTGCTAGCCAGCACCCTTCCTTGGAAGCGCTTTTGTAGGCCTAAGAACACTGGGGCTCTGGGCTTCTCTAGCCACCTCATCTTCTGCTCATCCTCTCGCGCACTCTAAAGAGAGCTCAGGTGAGAAATTGCAAACGTCCAGCAATTGCTCAGAGATGAAAAGTGCCAGCACTGAAAGCTGTTGCTAGCCAGCACCCTTCCTTGGAAGCGCTTTCACAGGCGCAGCAACACTGGGGCTTTGCGCTTCTCTACCCACCAAATGTCACGGTCCTTCTCTTTCCATCTCCTAGACACGAGCTGAGAAATTGCAAACGTCGAGCAATTGCTCAGAGATGAAAAGTGCCAGCACTGAAAGCTGTTGCTAGCCAGCACCCTTCCTTGGAAGCGCTTTCACAGGCGCAGCAACACTGGGGCTTTGCGCTTCTCTAGCCACCAAACGTCACGGTCCTTCTCTTTCCGTCTCGTAGACACGAGCTGAGAAATTGCAAACGTCGAGCAATTGCTCAGAGATGAAAAGTGCCAGCACTGAAAGCTCTTGCTAGCCAGCACCCTTCCTTGGAAGCGCTTTCACAGGCGCAGCAACACTGGGGCTTTGCGCTTCTATACGCACCAAACGTCACAGTCATTCTCTTTCCGTCTCGTAGACACGAGCTGAGAAATTGCAAACGTCCAGCAATTGCTCCGAGATGAAAAGTGCCAGCACTGAAAGCTCTTGCTAGCCAGCCCCCTTCCTTGGAAATGCTTTTGTAGGCCTAAGAACACTGGGGCTCTGGGCTTCTCTAGCCACCTCATCTTCTGCTCATCCTCTCGCGCACTCTAAAGAGATCTCAGGTGAGAAATTGCAAACGTCGAGCAATTGCTCAGAGATGAAAAGTGCCAGCACTGAAAGCTGTTGCTAGCCAGCACCCTTCCTTGGAAGCGCTTTCACAGGCGCAGCAACACTGGGGCTTTGAGCTTCTCTACCCACCAAACATCACGGTCCTTCTCTTTCCGTCGGTAGACACGAGCTGAGAAACTGCAAACGTCGAGCAATTGCTCAGAGATGAAAAGTGCCAGCACTGAAAGCTGTTGCTAGCCAGCACCCTTCCTTGGAAGCGCTTTTGTAGGCCTAAGAACACTGGGGCTCTGGGCTTCTCTAGCCACCTCATCTTCTGCTCATCCTCTCGCGCACTCTAAAGAGAGCTCAGGTGAGAAATTGCAAACGTCGAGCAATTGCTCAGAGATGAAAAGTGCCAGCACTGAAAGCTGTTGCTAGCCAGCACCCTTCCTTGGAAGCGCTTTTGTAGCCCTTAAAACACTGGGGCTCTGGGCTTCTCTAGCCACCTCATCTTCTGCTCATCCTCTCGCGCACGTTAAAGAGAGCTCAGGTGAGAAATTGCAAACGTCCAGCAATTGCTCAGAGATGAAAAGTGCCAGCACTGAAAGCTGTTGCTAGCCAGCACCCTTCCTTGGAAGCGCTTTCACAGGCGCAGTAACACTGGGGCTTTGCGCTTCTCTACCAACCAAACGTCACGGTCCTTCTCTTTCCATCTCCTAGACACGAGCTGAGAAATTGCAAACGTCGAGCAATTGCTCAGAGATGAAAAGTGCCAGCACTGAAAGCTCTTGCTAGCCAGCACCCTTCCTTGGAAGCGCTTTCACAGGCGCAGCAACACCGGGGCTTTGCGCTTCTCTAGCCACCAAACGTCACGGTCCTTCTCTTTCCGTCTCGTAGACACGAGCTGAGAAATTGCAAACGTCGAGCAATTGCTCCGAGATGAAAAGTGCCAGCACTGAAAGCTCTTGCTAGCCAGCACCCTTCCTTGGAAGCGCTTTTGTAGGCCTAAGAACACTGGGGCTCTGGGCTTCTCTAGCCACCTCATCTTCTGCTCATCCTCTCGCGCACTCTAAAGAGAGCTCAGGTGAGAAATTGCAAACGTCCAGCAATTGCTCAGAGATGAAAAGTGCCAGCACTGAAAGCTGTTGCTAGCCAGCACCCTTCCTTGGAAGCGCTTTCACAGGCGCAGCAACACTGGGGCTTTGCGCTTCTCTAGCCACCAAACGTCACGGTCATTCTCTTTCCGTCTCGTAGACACGAGCTGAGAAATTGCAAACGTCGAGCAATTGCTCCGAGATGAAAAGTGCCAGCACTGAAAGCTGTTGCTAGCCAGCACCCTTCCTTGGAAGCGCTTTTGTAGGCCTAAGAACACTGGGGCTCTGGGCTTCTCTAGCCACCTCATCTTCTGCTCATCCTCTCGCGCACTCTAAAGAGAGCTCAGGTGAGAAACTGCAAACGTCCAGCAATTGCTCAGAGATGAAAAGTGCCAGCACTGAAAGCTGTTGCTAGCCAGCACCCTTCCTTGGAAGCGCTTTCACAGGCGCAGTAACACTGGGGCTTTGCACTTCTCTACGCACCAAACGTCACGGTCCTTCTCTTTCCGCCTCGTAGACACGAGCTGAGAAATTGCAAACGTCGAGCAATTGCTCAGAGATGAAAAGTGCCAGCACTGAAAGCTCTTGCTAGCCAGCACCCTTCCTTGGAAGCGCTTTTGTAGCCCTTAGAACACTGGGGCTCTGGGCTTCTCTAGCCACCTCATCTTCTGCTCATCCTCTCGCGCACTCTAAAGAGAGCTCAGGTGAGAAATTGCAAACGTCGAGCAATTGCTCAGAGAAGAAAAGTGCCAGCACTGAAAGCTGTTGCTAGCCAGCACCCTTCCTTGGAAGCGCTTTCACAGGCGCAGTAACACTGGGGCTTTGCACTTCTCTACGCACCAAACGTCACGGTCCTTCTCTTTCCGTCTCGTAGACACGAGCTGAGAAATTGCAAACGTCGAGCAATTGCTCAGAGATGAAAAGTGCCAGCACTGAAAGCTGTTGCTAGCCAGCACCCTTCCTTGGAAGCGCTTTCACAGGCGCAGCAACACTGGGGCTTTGCGCTTCTCTACCCACCAAACGTCACGGTCCTTCTCTTTCCATCTCCTAGACACGAGCTGAGAAATTGCAAACGTCGAGCAATTGCTCAGAGATGAAAAGTGCCAGCACTGAAAGCTGTTGCTAGCCAGCACCCTTCCTTGGAAGCGCTTTCACAGGCGCAGCAACACTGGGGCTTTGCGCTTCTCTAGCCACCAAACGTCACGGTCCTTCTCTTTCCGTCTCGTAGACACGAGCTGAGAAATTGCAAACGTCGAGCAATTGCTCAGAGATGAAAAGTGCCAGCACTGAAAGCTCTTGCTAGCCAGCACCCTTCCTTGGAAGCGCTTTCACAGGCGCAGCAACACTGGGGCTTTGCGCTTCTATACGCACCAAACGTCACAGTCATTCTCTTTCCGTCTCGTAGACACGAGCTGAGAAATTGCAAACGTCCAGCAATTGCTCCGAGATGAAAAGTGCCAGCACTGAAAGCTGTTGCTAGCCAGCACCCTTCCTTGGAAGCGCTTTTGTAGGCCTAAGAACACTGGGGCTCTGGGCTTCTCTAGCCACCTCATCTTCTGCTCATCCTCTCGCGCACTCTAAAGAGATCTCAGGTGAGAAATTGCAAACGTCGAGCAATTGCTCAGAGATGAAAAGTGCCAGCACTGAAAGCTGTTGCTAGCCAGCACCCTTCCTTGGAAGCGCTTTCACAGCCGCAGCAACACTGGGGCTTTGAGCTTCTCTACCCACCAAACGTCACGGTCCTTCTCTTTCCGTCGGTAGACACGAGCTGAGAAATTGCAAACGTCGAGCAATTGCTCAGAGATGAAAAGTGCCAGCACTGAAAGCTCTTGCTAGCCAGCACCCTTCCTTGGAAGCGCTTTTGTAGCCCTTAAAACACTGGGGCTCTGGGCTTCTCTAGCCACCTCATCTTCTGCTCATCCTCTCGCGCACTCTAAAGAGAGCTCAGGTGAGAAATTGCAAACGTCGAGCAATTGCTCAGAGATGAAAAGTGCCAGCACTGAAAGCTGTTGCTAGCCAGCACCCTTCCTTGGAAGCGCTTTTGTAGCCCTTAAAACACTGGGGCTCTGGGCTTCTCTAGCCACCTCATCTTCTGCTCATCCTCTCGCGCACGTTAAAGAGAGCTCAGGTGAGAAATTGCAAACGTCCAGCAATTGCTCAGAGATGAAAAGTGCCAGCACTGAAAGCTGTTGCTAGCCAGCACCCTTCCTTGGAAGCGCTTTCACAGGCGCAGTAACACTGGGGCTTTGCGCTTCTCTACCAACCAAACGTCACGGTCCTTCTCTTTCCATCTCCTAGACACGAGCTGAGAAATTGCAAACGTCGAGCAATTGCTCAGAGATGAAAAGTGCCAGCACTGAAAGCTCTTGCTAGCCAGCACCCTTCCTTGGAAGCGCTTTCACAGGCGCAGCAACACTGGGGCTTTGCGCTTCTCTAGCCACCAAAAGTCACGGTCCTTCTCTTTCCGTCTCGTAGACACGAGCTGAGAAATTGCAAACGTCGAGCAATTGCTCCGAGATGAAAAGTGCCAGCACTGAAAGCTCTTGCTAGCCAGCACCCTTCCTTGGAAGCGCTTTTGTAGGCCTAAGAACAGTGGGGCTCTGGGCTTCTCTAGCCACCTCATCTTCTGCTCATCCTCTCGCGCACTCTAAAGAGAGCTCAGGTGAGAAATTGCAAACGTCGAGCAATTGCTCAGAGATGAAAAGTGCCAGCACTGAAAGCTCTTGCTAGCCAGCACCCTTCCTTGGAAGCCCTTTCACAGGCGCAGCAACACTGGGGCTTTGCGCTTCTCTACCCACCAAACGTCACGGTCATTCTCTTTCCGTCTCGTAGACACGAGCTGAGAAATTGCAAACGTCGAGCAATTGCTCCGAGATGAAAAGTGCCAGCACTGAAAGCTGTTGCTAGCCAGCACCCTTCCTTGGAAGCGCTTTTGTAGGCCTAAGAACACTGGGGCTCTGGGCTTCTCTAGCCACCTCATCTTCTGCTCATCCTCTCGCGCACTCTAAAGAGAGCTCAGGTGAGAAACTGCAAACGTCCAGCAATTGCTCAGAGATGAAAAGTGCCAGCACTGAAAGCTGTTGCTAGCCAGCACCCTTCCTTGGAAGCGCTTTCACAGGCGCAGTAACACTGGGGCTTTGCACTTCTCTACGCACCAAACGTCACGGTCCTTCTCTTTCCGCCTCGTAGACACGAGCTGAGAAATTGCAAACGTCGAGCAATTGCTCAGAGATGAAAAGTGCCAGCACTGAAAGCTCTTGCTAGCCAGCACCCTTCCTTGGAAGCGCTTTTGTAGCCCTTAGAACACTGGGGCTCTGGGCTTCTCTAGCCACCTCATCTTCTGCTCATCCTCTCGCGCACTCTAAAGAGAGCTCAGGTGAGAAATTACAAACGTCGAGCAATTGCTCAGAGATGAAAAGTGCCAGCACTGAAAGCTGTTGCTAGCCAGCACCCTTCCTTGGAAGCGCTTTCACAGGCGCAGCAACACTGGGGCTCTGCGCTTCTCTAGCCACCAAACGTCACGGTCCTTCTCTTTCCGTCTCGTAGACACGAGCTGAGAAATTGCAAACGTCGAGCAATTGCTCCGAGATGAAAAGTGCCAGCACTGAAAACTGTTGCTGTAGCCAGCACCCTTCCTTGGAAGCGCTTTTGTAGGCCTAAGAACACTGGGGCTCTGGGCTTCTCTAGCCACCTCATCTTCTGCTCATCCTCTCGCGCACTCTAAAGAGAGCTCAGGTGAGAAATTGCAAACGTCGAGCAATTGCTCAGAGATGAAAAGTGCCAGCACTGAAAGCTCTTGCTAGCCAGCACCCTTCCTTGGAAGCGCTTTCACAGGCGCAGTAACACTGGGGCTTTGCACTTCTCTACCCACCAAACGTCACGGTCCTTCTCTTTCCATCTCCTAGACACGAGCTGAGAAATTGCAAACGTCGAGCAATTGCTCAGAGATGAAAAGTGCCAGCCCTGAAAGCTCTTGCTAGCCAGCACCCTTCCTTGGAAGCGCTTTCACAGGCGCAGCAACACTGGGGCTTTGCGCTTCTCTAGCCACCAAACGTCACGGTCATTCTCTTTCCGTCTCGTAGACAGGAGCTGAGAAATTGCAAACGTCCAGCAATTGCTCCGAGATGAAAAGTGCCAGCACTGAAAGCTGTTGCTAGCCAGCCCCCTTCCTTGGAAGCGCTTTTGTAGGCCTAAGAACACTGGGGCTCTGGGCTTCTCTAGCCACCTCATCTTCTGCTCATCCTCTCGCGCACTCTAAAGAGAGCTCAGGTGAGAAATTGCAAACGTCGAGCAATTGCTCAGAGATGAAAAGTGCCAGCACTGAAAGCTGTTGCTAGCCAGCACCCTTCCTTGGAAGCGCTTTCACAGGCGCAGCAACACTGGGGCTTTGCGCTTCTCTACCCACCAAACGTCACGGTCATTCTCTTTCCGTCTCGTAGACAGGAGCTGAGAAATTGCAAACGTCCAGCAATTGCTCAGAGATGAAAAGTGCCAGCACTGAAAGCTCTTGCTAGCCAGCACCCTTCCTTGGAAGCGCTTTTGTAGCCCTTAGAACACTGGGGCTCTGGGCTTCTCTAGCCACCTCATCTTCTGCTCATCCTCTCGCGCACTCTAAAGAGAGCTCAGGTGAGAAATTGCAAACGTCGAGCAATTGCTCAGAGATGAAAAGTGCCAGAACTGAAAACTGTTGCTGTAGCCAGCACCCTTCCTTGGAAGCGCTTTTATAGGCCTAAGAACACTGGGGCTCTGGGCTTCTCTAGCCACCTCATCTTCTGCTCATCCTCTCGCGCACTCTAAAGAGAGCTCAGGTGAGAAATTGCAAACGTCGAGCAATTGCTCAGAGATGAAAAGTGCCAGCACTGAAAGCTGTTGCTAGCCAGCACCCTTCCTTGGAAGCGCTTTCACAGGCGCAGTAACACTGGGGCTTTGCGCTTCTCTAGCCACCAAATGTCACGGTCATTCTCTTTCCGTCTCGTAGACACGAGCTGAGAAATTGCAAACGTCGAGCAATTGCTCCGAGATGAAAAGTGCCAGCACTGAAAGCTCTTGCTAGCCAGCACCCTTCCTTGGAAGCGCTTTTGTAGGCCTAAGAACAGTGGGGCTCTGGGCTTCTCTAGCCACCTCATCTTCTGCTCATCCTCTCGCGCACTCTAAAGAGAGCTCAGGTGAGAAACTGCAAACGTCAAGCAATTGCTCAGAGATGAAAAGTGCCAGCACTGAAAGCTGTTGCTAGCCAGCACCCTTCCTTGGAAGCGCTTTCACAGGCGCAGTAACACTGGGGATTTGCACTTCTCTACGCACCAAACGTCACGGTCCTTCTCTTTCCGTCTCGTAGACACGACCTGAGAAATTGCAAACGTCGAGCAATTGCTCAGAGATGAAAAGTGCCAGCACTGAAAGCTCTTGCTAGCCAGCACCCTTCCTTGGAAGCGCTTTCACAGGCGCAGCAACACTGGGGCTTTGCGCTTCTCTAGCCACCAAACGTCACGGTCCTTCTCTTTCCGTCTCGTAGACACGAGCTGAGAAATTGCAAACGTCCAGCAATTGCTCAGAGATGAAAAGTGCCAGCACTGAAAGCTCTTGCTGTAGCCAGCACCCTTCCTTGGAAGCGCTTTTGTAGGCCTAAGAACATTGGGGCTCTGGGCTTCTCTAGCCACCTCATCTTCTGCTCATCCTCTCGCGCACTCTAAAGAGAGCTCAGGTGAGAAATTGCAAACGTCGAGCAATTGCTCAGAGATGAAAAGTGCCAGCACTGAAAGCTGTTGCTAGCCAGCACCCTTCCTTGGAAGCGCTTTCACAGGCGCAGCAACACTGGGGCTTTGCACTTCTCTACCCACCAAACGTCACGGTCCTTCTCTTTCCATCTCCTAGACACGAGCTGAGAAATTGCAAACGTCGAGCAATTGCTCAGAGATGAAAAGTGCCAGCACTGAAAGCTGTTGCTAGCCAGCACCCTTCCTTGGAAGCGCTTTCACAGGCGCAGCAACACTGGGGCTTTGCGCTTCTCTAGCCACCAAACGTCACGGTCCTTCTCTTTCCGTCTCGTAGACACGAGCTGAGAAATTGCAAACGTCGAGCAATTGCTCAGAGATGAAAAGTGCCAGCACTGAAAGCTCTTGCTAGCCAGCACCCTTCCTTGGAAGCGCTTTCACAGGCGCAGCAACACTGGGGCTTTGCGCTTCTATACGCACCAAACGTCACAGTCATTCTCTTTCCGTCTCGTAGACACGAGCTGAGAAATTGCAAACGTCCAGCAATTGCTCCGAGATGAAAAGTGCCAGCACTGAAAGCTGTTGCTAGCCAGCACCCTTCCTTGGAAGCGCTTTTGTAGGCCTAAGAACACTGGGGCTCTGGGCTTCTCTAGCCACCTCATCTTCTGCTCATCCTCTCGCGCACTCTAAAGAGAGCTCAGGTGAGAAATTGCAAACGTCGAGCAATTGCTCAGAGATGAAAAGTGCCAGCACTGAAAGCTGTTGCTAGCCAGCACCCTTCCTTGGAAGCGCTTTCACAGGCGCAGCAACACTGGGGCTTTGAGCTTCTCTACCCACCAAACGTCACGGTCCTTCTCTTTCCGTCGGTAGACACGAGCTGAGAAATTGCAAACGTCGAGCAATTGCTCCGAGATGAAAAGTGCCAGCACTGAAAGCTCTTGCTAGCCAGCACCCTTCCTTGGAAGCGCTTTTGTAGGCCTAAGAACACTGGGGCTCTGGGCTTCTCTAGCCACCTCATCTTCTGCTCATCCTCTCGCGCACTCTAAAGAGAGCTCAGGTGAGAAATTGCAAACGTCGAGCAATTGCTCAGAGATGAAAAGTGCCAGCACTGAAAGCTGTTGCTAGCCAGCACCCTTCCTTGGAAGCGCTTTTGTAGCCCTTAAAACACTGGGGCTCTGGGCTTCTCTAGCCACCTCATCTTCTGCTCATCCTCTCGCGCACGTTAAAGAGAGCTCAGGTGAGAAATTGCAAACGTCCAGCAATTGCTCAGAGATGAAAAGTGCCAGCACTGAAAGCTGTTGCTAGCCAGCACCCTTCCTTGGAAGCGCTTTCACAGGCGCAGTAACACTGGGGCTTTGCGCTTCTCTACCAACCAAACGTCACGGTCCTTCTCTTTCCATCTCCTAGACACGAGCTGAGAAATTGCAAACGTCGAGCAATTGCTCAGAGATGAAAAGTGCCAGCACTGAAAGCTCTTGCTAGCCAGCACCCTTCCTTGGAAGCGCTTTCACAGGCGCAGTAACACTGGGGCTTTGCGCTTCTCTAGCCACCAAAAGTCACGGTCCTTCTCTTTCCGTCTCGTAGACACGAGCTGAGAAATTGCAAACGTCGAGCAATTGCTCCGAGATGAAAAGTGCCAGCACTGAAAGCTCTTGCTAGCCAGCACCCTTCCTTGGAAGCGCTTTTGTAGGCCTAAGAACACTGGGGCTCTGGGCTTCTCTAGCCACCTCATCTTCTGCTCATCCTCTCGCGCACTCTAAAGAGAGCTCAGGTGAGAAATTGCAAACGTCGAGCAATTGCTCAGAGATGAAAAGTGCCAGCACTGAAAGCTCTTGCTAGCCAGCACCCTTCCTTGGAAGCGCTTTCACAGGCGCAGCAACACTGGGGCTTTGCGCTTCTCTAGCCACCAAACGTCACGGTCCTTCTCTTTCCGTCTCGTAGACACGAGCTGAGAAATTGCAAACGTCCAGCAATTGCTCCGAGATGAAAAGTGCCAGCACTGAAAGCTCTTGCTAGCCAGCACCCTTCCTTGGAAGCGCTTTTGTAGCCCTTAGAACACTGGGGCTCTGGGCTTCTCTAGCCACCTCATCTTCTGCTCATCCTCTCGCGCACTCTAAAGAGAGCTCAGGTGAGAAATTGCAAACGTCGAGCAATTGCTCAGAGATGAAAAGTGCCAGCACTGAAAACTGTTGCTGTAGCCAGCACCCTTCCTTGGAAGCGCTTTTATAGGCCTAAGAACACTGGGGCTCTGGGCTTCTCTAGCCACCTCATCTTCTGCTCATCCTCTCGCGCACTCTAAAGAGAGCTCAGGTGAGAAATTGCAAACGTCGAGCAATTGCTCAGAGATGAAAAGTGCCAGCACTGAAAGCTGTTGCTAGCCAGCACCCTTCCTTGGAAGCGCTTTCACAGGCGCAGTAACACTGGGGCTTTGCGCTTCTCTAGCCACCAAATGTCACGGTCATTCTCTTTCCGTCTCGTAGACACGAGCTGAGAAATTGCAAACGTCGAGCAATTGCTCCGAGATGAAAAGTGCCAGCACTGAAAGCTCTTGCTAGCCAGCACCCTTCCTTGGAAGCGCTTTTGTAGGCCTAAGAACACTGGGGCTCTGGGCTTCTCTAGCCACCTCATCTTCTGCTCATCCTCTCGCGCACTCTAAAGAGAGCTCAGGTGAGAAACTGCAAACGTCAAGCAATTGCTCAGAGATGAAAAGTGCCAGCACTGAAAGCTGTTGCTAGCCAGCACCCTTCCTTGGAAGCGCTTTCACAGGCGCAGTAACACTGGGGATTTGCACTTCTCTACGCACCAAACGTCACGGTCCTTCTCTTTCCGTCTCGTAGACACGACCTGAGAAATTGCAAACGTCGAGCAATTGCTCAGAGATGAAAAGTGCCAGCACTGAAAGCTGTTGCTAGCCAGCACCCTTCCTTGGAAGCGCTTTCACAGGCGCAGCAACACTGGGGCTTTGCGCTTCTCTAGCCACCAAACGTCACGGTCCTTCTCTTTCCGTCTCGTAGACACGAGCTGAGAAATTGCAAACGTCGAGCAATTGCTCAGAGATGAAAAGTGCCAGCACTGAAAGCTCTTGCTGTAGCCAGCACCCTTCCTTGGAAGCGCTTTTGTAGGCCTAAGAACATTGGGGCTCTGGGCTTCTCTAGCCACCTAATCTTCTGCTCATCCTCTCGCGCACTCTAAAGAGAGCTCAGGTGAGAAATTGCAAACGTCGAGCAATTGCTCAGAGATGAAAAGTGCCAGCACTGAAAGCTCTTGCTAGCCAGCACCCTTCCTTGGAAGCGCTTTCACAGGCGCAGCAACACTGGGGCTTTGCGCTTCTCTAGCCACCAAACGTCACGGTCCTTCTCTTTCCATCTCCTAGACACGAGCTGAGAAATTGCAAACGTCGAGCAATTGCTCAGAGATGAAAAGTGCCAGCACTGAAAGCTGTTGCTAGCCAGCACCCTTCCTTGGAAGCGCTTTCACAGGCGCAGCAACACTGGGGCTTTGCGCTTCTCTAGCCACCAAACGTCACGGGCCTTCTCTTTCCGTCTCGTAGACACGAGCTGAGAAATTGCAAACGTCGAGCAATTGCTCAGAGATGAAAAGTGCCAGCACTGAAAGCTCTTGCTAGCCAGCACCCTTCCTTGGAAGCGCTTTCACAGGCGCAGCAACACTGGGGCTTTGCGCTTCTATACGCACCAAACGTCACAGTCATTCTCTTTCCGTCTCGTAGACACGAGCTGAGAAATTGCAAACGTCCAGCAATTGCTCCGAGATGAAAAGTGCCAGCACTGAAAGCTCTTGCTAGCCAGCACCCTTCCTTGGAAGCGCTTTTGTAGGCCTAAGAACACTGGGGCTCTGGGCTTCTCTAGCCACCTCATCTTCTGCTCATCCTCTCGCGCACTCTAAAGAGATCTCAGGTGAGAAATTGCAAACGTCGAGCAATTGCTCAGAGATGAAAAGTGCCAGCACTGAAAGCTCTTGCTAGCCAGCACCCTTCCTTGGAAGCGCTTTCACAGGCGCAGCAACACTGGGCTTTGCGCTTCTCTACCCACCAAACGTCACGGTCCTTCTCTTTCCGTCGGTAGACACGAGCTGAGAAATTGCAAACGTCCAGCAATTGCTCCGAGATGAAAAGTGCCAGCACTGAAAGCTCTTGCTAGCCAGCACCCTTCCTTGGAAGCGCTTTTGTAGGCCTAAGAACACTGGGGCTCTGGGCTTCTCTAGCCACCTCATCTTCTGCTCATCCTCTCGCGCACTCTAAAGAGAGCTCAGGTGAGAAATTGCAAACGTCCAGCAATTGCTCAGAGATGAAAAGTGCCAGCACTGAAAGCTCTTGCTAGCCAGCACCCTTCCTTGGAAGCGCTTTCACAGGCGCAGTAACACTGGGGCTTTGCGCTTCTCTACCAACCAAACGTCACGGTCCTTCTCTTTCCATCTCCTAGACACGAGCTGAGAAATTGCAAACGTCGAGCAATTGCTCAGAGATGAAAAGTGCCAGCACTGAAAGCTCTTGCTAGCCAGCACCCTTCCTTGGAAGCGCTTTCACAGGCGCAGCAACACTGGGGCTTTGCGCTTCTCTAGCCACCAAAAGTCACGGTCCTTCTCTTTCCGTCTCGTAGACACGAGCTGAGAAATTGCAAACGTCGAGCAATTGCTCCGAGATGAAAAGTGCCAGCACTGAAACCTGTTGCTAGCCAGCACCCTTCCTTGGAAGCGCTTTTGTAGGCCTAAGAAGACTGGGGCTCTGGGCTTCTCTAGCCACCTCATCTTCTGCTCATCCTCTCGCGCACTCTAAAGAGAGCTCAGGTGAGAAATTGCAAACGTCGAGCAATTGCTCAGAGATGAAAAGTGCCAGCACTGAAAGCTGTTGCTAGCCAGCACCCTTCCTTGGAAGCGCTTTTGTAGCCCTTAAAACACTGGGGCTCTGGGCTTCTCTAGCCACCTCATCTTCTGCTCATCCTCTCGCACACTCTAAAGAGAGCTCAGGTGAGAAATTGCAAACGTCGAGCAATTGCTCAGAGATGAAAAGTGCCAGCACTGAAAGCTGTTGCTAGCCAGCACCCTTCCTTGGAAGCGCTTTCACAGGCGCAGTAACACTGGGGCTTTGCGCTTCTCTAGCCACCAAACGTCACGGTCCTTCTCTTTCCATCTCCTAGACACGAGCTGAGAAATTGCAAACGTCGAGCAATTGCTCCGAGATGAAAAGTGCCAGCACTGAAAGCTGTTGCTAGCCAGCACCCTTCCTTGGAAGCGCTTTTGTAGGCCTAAGAACACTGGGGCTCTGGGCTTCTCTAGCCACCAAACGTCACGGTCCTTCTCTTTCCATCTCGTAGAAACAAGCTGAGAAATTGCAAACGTCGAGCAATTGCTCAGAGATGAGAAGTGCCAGCACTGAAAGCTGTTGCTAGCCAGCACCCTTCCTTGGAAGCGCTTTTGTAGGCCTAAGAACACTGGGGCTCTGGGCTTCTCTAGCCACCTAATCTTCTGCTCATCCTCTCGCGCACTCTAAAGAGAGCTCAGGTGAGAAACTGCAAACGTCCAGCAATTGCTCAGAGATGAAAAGTGCCAGCACTGAAAGCTCTTGCTAGCCAGCACCCTTCCTTGGAAGCGCTTTTGTAGGCCTAAGAACACTGGGGCTCTGGGCTTCTCTAGCCACCTCATCTTCTGCTCATCCTCTCGCGCACTCTAAAGAGAGCTCAGGTGAGAAATTGCAAACGTCGAGCAATTGCTCAGAGATGAAAAGTGCCAGCACTGAAAGCTGTTGCTAGCCAGCACCCTTCCTTGGAAGCGCTTTTGTAGCCCTTAGAACACTGGGGCTCTGGGCTTCTATAGCCACCTCATCTTCTGCTCATCCTCTCGCGCACTCTAAAGAGAGCTCAGGTGAGAAATTGCAAACGTCGAGCAATTGCTCCGAGATGAAAAGTGCCAGCACTGAAAGCTGTTGCTAGCCAGCACCCTTCCTTGGAAGCGCTTTTGTAGGCCTAAGAACACTGGGGCTTTGCACTTCTCTACGCACCAAACGTCACGGTCCTTCTCTTTCCGTCTCGTAGACACGAGCTGAGAAATTGCAAACGTCGAGCAATTGCTCAGAGATGAAAAGTGCCAGCACTGAAAGCTCTTGCTAGCCAGCACCCTTCCTTGGAAGCGCTTTCACAGGTGCAGCAACACTGGGGCTTTGCGCTTCTCTACCCACCAAACGTCACGGTCCTTCTCTTTCCGTCTCGTAGACACGAGCTGAGAAATTGCAAACGTCGAGCAATTGCTCAGAGATGAAAAGTGCCAGCACTGAAAACTGTTGCTGTAGCCAGCACCCTTCCTTGGAAGCGCTTTTGTAGGCCTAAGAACATTGGGGCTCTGGGCTTCTCTAGCCACCTAATCTTCTGCTCATCCTCTCGCGCACTCTAAAGAGAGCTCAGGTGAGAAATTGCAAACGTCGAGCAATTGCTCAGAGATGAAAAGTGCCAGCACTGAAAGCTCTTGCTAGCCAGCACCCTTCCTTGGAAGCGCTTTCACAGGCGCAGCAACACTGGGGCTCTGCGCTTCTCTAGCCACCAAACGTCACGGTCCTTCTCTTTCCGTCTCGTAGACACGAGCTGAGAAATTGCAAACGTCGAGCAATTGCTCCGAGATGAAAAGTGCCAGCACTGAAAACTGTTGCTCTAGCCAGCACCCTTCCTTGGAAGCGCTTTTGTAGGCCTAAGAACACTGGGGCTCTGGGCTTCTCTAGCCACCTCATCTTCTGCTCATCCTCTCGCGCACTCTAAAGAGAGCTCAGGTGAGAAATTGCAAACGTCGAGCAATTGCTCAGAGATGAAAAGTGCCAGCACTGAAAGCTCTTGCTAGCCAGCACCCTTCCTTGGAAGCGCTTTCACAGGCGCAGTAACACTGGGGCTTTGCACTTCTCTACCCACCAAATGTCACGGTCCTTCTCTTTCCGTCTCGTAGACACGAGCTGAGAAATTGCAAACGTCGAGCAATTGCTCAGAGATGAAAAGTGCCAGCCCTGAAAGCTCTTGCTAGCCAGCACCCTTCCTTGGAAGCGCTTTCACAGGCGCAGCAACACTGGGGCTTTGCGCTTCTCTAGCCACCAAACGTCACGGTCATTCTCTTTCCGTCTCGTAGACAGGAGCTGAGAAATTGCAAACGTCCAGCAATTGCTCCGAGATGAAAAGTGCCAGCACTGAAAGCTGTTGCTAGCCAGCCCCCTTCCTTGGAAGCGCTTTTGTAGGCCTAAGAACACTGGGGCTCTGGGCTTCTCTAGCCACCTCATCTTCTGCTCATCCTCTCGCGCACTCTAAAGAGAGCTCAGGTGAGAAATTGCAAACGTCGAGCAATTGCTCAGAGATGAAAAGTGCCAGCACTGAAAGCTGTTGCTAGCCAGCACCCTTCCTTGGAAGCGCTTTCACAGGCGCAGTAACACTGGGGCTTTGCGCTTCTCTAGCCACCAAACGTCACGGTCCTTCTCTTTCCATCTCCTAGACACGAGCTGAGAAATTGCAAACGTCCAGCAATTGCTCAGAGATGAAAAGTGCCAGCACTGAAAGCTGTTGCTAGCCAGCACCCTTCCTTGGAAGCGCTTTCACAGGCGCAGCAACACTGGGGCTTTGCGCTTCTCTACCCACCAAACGTCACGGTCATTCTCTTTCCGTCTCGTAGACAGGAGCTGAGAAATTGCAAACGTCCAGCAATTGCTCCGAGATGAAAAGTGCCAGCACTGAAAGCTCTTGCTAGCCAGCACCCTTCCTTGGAAGCGCTTTTGTAGCCCTTAGAACACTGGGGCTCTGGGCTTCTCTAGCCACCTAATCTTCTGCTCATCCTCTCGCGCACTCTAAAGAGAGCTCAGGTGAGAAATTGCAAACGTCGAGCAATTGCTCAGAGATGAAAAGTGCCAGCACTGAAAACTGTTGCTGTAGCCAGCACCCTTCCTTGAAAGCGCTTTTATAGGCCTAAGAACACTGGGGCTCTGGGCTTCTCTAGCCACCTCATCTTCTGCTCATCCTCTCGCGCACTCTAAAGAGAGCTCAGGTGAGAAATTGCAAACGTCGAGCAATTGCTCAGAGATGAAAAGTGCCAGCACTGAAAGCTGTTGCTAGCCAGCACCCTTCCTTGGAAGCGCTTTCACAGGCGCAGTAACACTGGGGCTTTGCGCTTCTCTAGCCACCAAATGTCACGGTCATTCTCTTTCCGTCTCGTAGACACGAGCTGAGAAATTGCAAACGTCGAGCAATTGCTCCGAGATGAAAAGTGCCAGCACTGAAAGCTCTTGCTAGCCAGCACCCTTCCTTGGAAGCGCTTTTGTAGGCCTAAGAACACTGGGGCTCTGGGCTTCTCTAGCCACCTCATCTTCTGCTCATCCTCTCGCGCACTCTAAAGAGAGCTCAGGTGAGAAACTGCAAACGTCAAGCAATTGCTCAGAGATGAAAAGTGCCAGCACTGAAAGCTGTTGCTAGCCAGCACCCTTCCTTGGAAGCGCTTTCACAGGCGCAGTAACACTGGGGATTTGCACTTCTCTACGCACCAAACGTCACGGTCCTTCTCTTTCCGTCTCGTAGACACGACCTGAGAAATTGCAAACGTCGAGCAATTGCTCAGAGATGAAAAGTGCCAGCACTGAAAGCTGTTGCTAGCCAGCACCCTTCCTTGGAAGCGCTTTCACAGGCGCAGCAACACTGGGGCTTTGCGCTTCTCTAGCCACCAAACGTCACGGTCCTTCTCTTTCCGTCTCGTAGACACGAGCTGAGAAATTGCAAACGTCCAGCAATTGCTCAGAGATGAAAAGTGCCAGCACTGAAAGCTCTTGCTGTAGCCAGCACCCTTCCTTGGAAGCGCTTTTGTAGGCCTAAGAACATTGGGGCTCTGGGCTTCTCTAGCCACCTCATCTTCTGCTCATCCTCTCGCGCACTCTAAAGAGAGCTCAGGTGAGAAATTGCAAACGTCGAGCAATTGCTCAGAGATGAAAAGTGCCAGCACTGAAAGCTCTTGCTAGCCAGCACCCTTCCTTGGAAGCGCTTTCACAGGCGCAGCAACACTGGGGCTTTGCGCTTCTCTAGCCACCAAACGTCACGGTCCTTCTCTTTCCATCTCCTAGACACGAGCTGAGAAATTGCAAACGTCGAGCAATTGCTCAGAGATGAAAAGTGCCAGCACTGAAAGCTGTTGCTAGCCAGCACCCTTCCTTGGAAGCGCTTTCACAGGCGCAGCAACACTGGGGCTTTGCGCTTCTCTAGCCACCAAACGTCACGGGCCTTCTCTTTCCGTCTCGTAGACACGAGCTGAGAAATTGCAAACGTCGAGCAATTGCTCAGAGATGAAAAGTGCCAGCACTGAAAGCTCTTGCTAGCCAGCACCCTTCCTTGGAAGCGCTTTCACAGGCGCAGCAACACTGGGGCTTTGCGCTTCTATACGCACCAAACGTCACAGTCATTCTCTTTCCGTCTCGTAGACACGAGCTGAGAAATTGCAAACGTCCAGCAATTGCTCCGAGATGAAAAGTGCCAGCACTGAAAGCTCTTGCTAGCCAGCACCCTTCCTTGGAAGCGCTTTTGTAGGCCTAAGAACACTGGGGCTCTGGGCTTCTCTAGCCACCTCATCTTCTGCTCATCCTCTCGCGCACTCTAAAGAGATCTCAGGTGAGAAATTGCAAACGTCGAGCAATTGCTCAGAGATGAAAAGTGCCAGCACTGAAAGCTCTTGCTAGCCAGCACCCTTCCTTGGAAGCGCTTTCACAGGCGCAGCAACACTGGGCTTTGCGCTTCTCTACCCACCAAACGTCACGGTCCTTCTCTTTCCGTCGGTAGACACGAGCTGAGAAATTGCAAACGTCGAGCAATTGCTCCGAGATGAAAAGTGCCAGCACTGAAAGCTCTTGCTAGCCAGCACCCTTCCTTGGAAGCGCTTTTGTAGGCCTAAGAACACTGGGGCTCTGGGCTTCTCTAGCCACCTCATCTTCTGCTCATCCTCTCGCGCACTCTAAAGAGAGCTCAGGTGAGAAATTGCAAACGTCCAGCAATTGCTCAGAGATGAAAAGTGCCAGCACTGAAAGCTCTTGCTAGCCAGCACCCTTCCTTGGAAGCGCTTTCACAGGCGCAGTAACACTGGGGCTTTGCGCTTCTCTACCAACCAAACGTCACGGTCCTTCTCTTTCCATCTCCTAGACACGAGCTGAGAAATTGCAAACGTCGAGCAATTGCTCAGAGATGAAAAGTGCCAGCACTGAAAGCTCTTGCTAGCCAGCACCCTTCCTTGGAAGCGCTTTCACAGGCGCAGCAACACTGGGGCTTTGCGCTTCTCTAGCCACCAAAAGTCACGGTCCTTCTCTTTCCGTCTCGTAGACACGAGCTGAGAAATTGCAAACGTCGAGCAATTGCTCCGAGATGAAAAGTGCCAGCACTGAAAGCTGTTGCTAGCCAGCACCCTTCCTTGGAAGCGCTTTTGTAGGCCTAAGAAGACTGGGGCTCTGGGCTTCTCTAGCCACCTCATCTTCTGCTCATCCTCTCGCGCACTCTAAAGAGAGCTCAGGTGAGAAATTGCAAACGTCGAGCAATTGCTCCGAGATGAAAAGTGCCAGCACTGAAAGCTGTTGCTAGCCAGCACCCTTCCTTGGAAGCGCTTTTGTAGCCCTTAAAACACTGGGGCTCTGGGCTTCTCTAGCCACCTCATCTTCTGCTCATCCTCTCGCACACTCTAAAGAGAGCTCAGGTGAGAAATTGCAAACGTCGAGCAATTGCTCAGAGATGAAAAGTGCCAGCACTGAAAGCTGTTGCTAGCCAGCACCCTTCCTTGGAAGCGCTTTCACAGGCGCAGTAACACTGGGGCTTTGCGCTTCTCTAGCCACCAAACGTCACGGTCCTTCTCTTTCCATCTCCTAGACACGAGCTGAGAAATTGCAAACGTCGAGCAATTGCTCCGAGATGAAAAGTGCCAGCACTGAAAGCTGTTGCTAGCCAGCACCCTTCCTTGGAAGCGCTTTTGTAGGCCTAAGAACACTGGGGCTCTGGGCTTCTCTAGCCACCAAACGTCACGGTCCTTCTCTTTCCATCTCGTAGAAACAAGCTGAGAAATTGCAAACGTCGAGCAATTGCTCAGAGATGAGAAGTGCCAGCACTGAAAGCTGTTGCTAGCCAGCACCCTTCCTTGGAAGCGCTTTTGTAGGCCTAAGAACACTGGGGCTCTGGGCTTCTCTAGCCACCTAATCTTCTGCTCATCCTCTCGCGCACTCTAAAGAGAGCTCAGGTGAGAAACTGCAAACGTCCAGCAATTGCTCAGAGATGAAAAGTGCCAGCACTGAAAGCTCTTGCTAGCCAGCACCCTTCCTTGGAAGCGCTTTTGTAGCCCTTAGAACACTGGGGCTCTGGGCTTCTCTAGCCACCTCATCTTCTGCTCATCCTCTCGCGCACTCTAAAGAGAGCTCAGGTGAGAAATTGCAAACGTCGAGCAATTGCTCAGAGATGAAAAGTGCCAGCACTGAAAGCTGTTGCTAGCCAGCACCCTTCCTTGGAAGCGCTTTTGTAGCCCTTAGAACACTGGGGCTCTGGGCTTCTCTAGCCACCTCATCTTCTGCTCATCCTCTCGCGCACTCTAAAGAGAGCTCAGGTGAGAAATTGCAAACGTCGAGCAATTGCTCCGAGATGAAAAGTGCCAGCACTGAAAGCTGTTGCTAGCCAGCACCCTTCCTTGGAAGCGCTTTTGTAGGCCTAAGAACACTGGGGCTTTGCACTTCTCTACGCACCAAACGTCACGGTCCTTCTCTTTCCGTCTCGTAGACACGAGCTGAGAAATTGCAAACGTCGAGCAATTGCTCAGAGATGAAAAGTGCCAGCACTGAAAGCTCTTGCTAGCCAGCACCCTTCCTTGGAAGCGCTTTCACAGGTGCAGCAACACTGGGGCTTTGCGCTTCTCTACCCACCAAACGTCACGGTCCTTCTCTTTCCGTCTCGTAGACACGAGCTGAGAAATTGCAAACGTCGAGCAATTGCTCAGAGATGAAAAGTGCCAGCACTGAAAACTGTTGCTGTAGCCAGCACCCTTCCTTGGAAGCGCTTTTGTAGGCCTAAGAACATTGGGGCTCTGGGCTTCTCTAGCCACCTAATCTTCTGCTCATCCTCTCGCGCACTCTAAAGAGAGCTCAGGTGAGAAATTGCAAACGTCGAGCAATTGCTCAGAGATGAAAAGTGCCAGCACTGAAAGCTGTTGCTAGCCAGCACCCTTCCTTGGAAGCGCTTTCACAGGCGCAGCAACACTGGGGCTTTGCGCTTCTCTAGCCACCAAACGTCACGGTCCTTCTCTTTCCATCTCCTAGACACGAGCTGAGAAATTGCAAACGTCCAGCAATTGCTCAGAGATGAAAAGTGCCAGCACTGAAAGCTGTTGCTAGCCAGCACCCTTACTTGGAAGCGCTTTCACAGGCGCAGCAACACTGGGGCTTTGCGCTTCTATACGCACCAAACGTCACAGTCATTCTCTTTCCGTCTCGTAGACACGAGCTGAGAAATTGCAAACGTCCAGCAATTGCTCCGAGATGAAAAGTGCCAGCACTGAAAGCTCTTGCTAGCCAGCACCCTTCCTTGGAAGCGCTTTTGTAGGCCTAAGAACACTGGGGCTCTGGGCTTCTCTAGCCACCTCATCTTCTGCTCATCCTCTCGCGCACTCTAAAGAGAGCTCAGGTGAGAAATTGCAAACGTCGAGCAATTGCTCAGAGATGAAAAGTGCCAGCACTGAAAGCTGTTGCTAGCCAGCACCCTTCCTTGGAAGCGCTTTCACAGGCGCAGCAACACTGGGGCTTTGCGCTTCTCTACCCACCAAACGTCACGGTCCTTCTCTTTCCATCTCCTAGACACGAGCTGAGAAATTGCAAACGTCGAGCAATTGCTCAGAGATGAAAAGTGCCAGCACTGAAAGCTGTTGCTAGCCAGCACCCTTACTTGGAAGCGCTTTCACAGGCGCAGCAACACTGGGGCTTTGCGCTTCTCTAGCCACCAAACGTCACGGTCATTCTCTTTCCGTCTCGTAGACACGAGCTGAGAAATTGCAAACGTCGAGCAATTGCTCAGAGATGAAAAGTGCCAGCACTGAAAGCTGTTGCTAGCCAGCACCCTTCCTTGGAAGCGCTTTCACAGGCGCAGCAACACTGGGGCTTTGCGCTTCTATACGCACCAAACGTCACAGTCATTCTCTTTCCGTCTCGTAGACACGAGCTGAGAAATTGCAAACGTCCAGCAATTGCTCCGAGATGAAAAGTGCCAGCACTGAAAGCTCTTGCTAGCCAGCACCCTTCCTTGGAAGCGCTTTTGTAGGCCTAAGAACACTGGGGCTCTGGGCTTCTCTAGCCACCTCATCTTCTGCTCATCCTCTCGCGCACTCTAAAGAGATCTCAGGTGAGAAATTGCAAACGTCGAGCAATTGCTCAGAGATGAAAAGTGCCAGCACTGAAAGCTGTTGCTAGCCAGCACCCTTCCTTGGAAGCGCTTTCACAGGCGCAGCAACACTGGGCTTTGCGCTTCTCTACCCACCAAACGTCACGGTCCTTCTCTTTCCGTCTCGTAGACACGAGCTGAGAAATTGCAAACGTCGAGCAATTGCTCAGAGATGAAAAGTGCCAGCACTGAAAGCTCTTGCTAGCCAGCACCCTTCCTTGGAAGCGCTTTTGTAGGCCTAAGAACACTGGGGCTCTGGGCTTCTCTAGCCACCTCATCTTCTGCTCATCCTCTCGCGCACTCTAAAGAGAGCTCAGGTGAGAAATTGCAAACGTCGAGCAATTGCTCAGAGATGAAAAGTGCCAGCACTGAAAGCTGTTGCTAGCCAGCACCCTTCCTTGGAAGCGCTTTCACAGGCGCAGTAACACTGGGGCTTTGCGCTTCTCTAGCCACCAAACGTCACGGTCCTTCTCTTTCCATCTCCTAGACACGAGCTGAGAAATTGCAAACGTCCAGCAATTGCTCAGAGATGAAAAGTGCCAGCACTGAAAGCTCTTGCTAGCCAGCACCCTTCCTTGGAAGCGCTTTCACAGGCGCAGCAACACTGGGGCTTTGCGCTTCTCTACCCACCAAACGTCACGGTCATTCTCTTTCCGTCTCGTAGACACGAGCTGAGAAATTGCAAACGTCCAGCAATTGCTCCGAGATGAAAAGTGCCAGCACTGAAAGCTGTTGCTAGCCAGCACCCTTCCTTGGAAGCGCTTTTGTAGGCCTAAGAACACTGGGGCTCTGGGCTTCTCTAGCCACCTCATCTTCTGCTCATCCTCTCGCGCACTCTAAAGAGAGCTCAGGTGAGAAATTGCAAACGTCGAGCAATTGCTCAGAGATGAAAAGTGCCAGCACTGAAAACTGTTGCTGTAGCCAGCACCCTTCCTTGGAAGCGCTTTTATAGGCCTCAGAACACTGGGGCTCTGGGCTTCTCTAGCCACCTCATCTTCTGCTCATCCTCTCGCGCACTCTAAAGAGAGCTCAGGTGAGAAATTGCAAATGTCGAGCAATTGCTCAGAGATGAAAAGTGCCAGCACTGAAAGCTGTTGCTAGCCAGCACCCTTCCTTGGAAGCGCTTTCACAGGCGCAGTAACACTGGGGCTTTGCGCTTCTCTAGCCACCAAATGTCACGGTCATTCTCTTTCCGTCTCGTAGACACGAGCTGAGAAATTGTAAACGTCGAGCAATTGCTCCGAGATGAAAAGTGCCAGCACTGAAAGCTGTTGCTAGCCAGCACCCTTCCTTGGAAGCGCTTTTGTAGGCCTAAGAACACTGGGGCTCTGGGCTTCTCTAGCCACCTCATCTTCTGCTCATCCTCTCGCGCACTCTAAAGAGAGCTCAGGTGAGAAACTGCAAACGTCAAGCAATTGCTCAGAGATGAAAAGTGCCAGCACTGAAAGCTGTTGCTAGCCAGCACCCTTCCTTGGAAGCGCTTTCACAGGCGCAGTAACACTGGGGCTTTGCACTTCTCTACGCACCAAACGTCACGGTCCTTCTCTTTCCGTCTCGTAGACACGACCTGAGAAATTGCAAACGTCGAGCAATTGCTCAGAGATGAAAAGTGCCAGCACTGAAAGCTGTTGCTAGCCAGCACCCTTCCTTGGAAGCGCTTTCACAGGCGCAGCAACACTGGGGCTTTGCGCTTCTCTAGCCACCAAACGTCACGGTCCTTCTCTTTCCGTCTCGTAGACACGAGCTGAGAAATTGCAAACGTCCAGCAATTGCTCAGAGATGAAAAGTGCCAGCACTGAAAGCTCTTGCTGTAGCCAGCACCCTTCCTTGGAAGCGCTTTTGTAGGCCTAAGAACAGTGGGGCTCTGGGCTTCTCTAGCCACCTCATCTTCTGCTCATCCTCTCGCACACTCTAAAGAGAGCTCAGGTGAGAAATTGCAAACGTCGAGCAATTGCTCAGAGATGAAAAGTGCCAGCACTGAAAGCTCTTGCTAGCCAGCACCCTTCCTTGGAAGCGCTTTCACAGGCGCAGCAACACTGGGGCTTTGCGCTTCTCTAGCCACCAAACGTCACGGTCATTCTCTTTCCGTCTCGTAGACACGAGCTGAGAAATTGCAAACGTCGAGCAATTGCTCAGAGATGAAAAGTGCCAGCACTGAAAGCTCTTGCTAGCCAGCACCCTTCCTTGGAAGCGCTTTCACAGGCGCAGCAACACTGGGGCTTTGCGCTTCTATACGCACCAAACGTCACGGTCCTTCTCTTTCCGTCTCGTAGACACGAGCTGAGAAATTGCAAACGTCCAGCAATTGCTCCGAGATGAAAAGTGCCAGCACTGAAAGCTCTTGCTAGCCAGCACCCTTCCTTGGAAGCGCTTTTGTAGGCCTAAGAACACTGGGGCTCTGGGCTTCTCTAGCCACCTCATCTTCTGCTCATCCTCTCGCGCACTCTAAAGAGATCTCAGGTGAGAAATTGCAAACGTCGAGCAATTGCTCAGAGATGAAAAGTGCCAGCACTGAAAGCTGTTGCTAGCCAGCACCCTTCCTTGGAAGCGCTTTCACAGGCGCAGCAACACTGGGCTTTGCGCTTCTCTACCCACCAAACGTCACGGTCCTTCTCTTTCCGTCGGTAGACACGAGCTGAGAAATTGCAAACGTCGAGCAATTGCTCAGAGATGAAAAGTGCCAGCACTGAAAGCTCTTGCTAGCCAGCACCCTTCCTTGGAAGCGCTTTTGTAGGCCTAAGAACACTGGGACTCTGGGCTTCTCTAGCCACCTCATCTTCTGCTCATCCTCTCGCGCACTCTAAAGAGAGCTCAGGTGAGAAATTGCAAACGTCGAGCAATTGCTCAGAGATGAAAAGTGCCAGCACTGAAAGCTGTTGCTAGCCAGCACCCTTCCTTGGACGCGCTTTTGTAGCCCTTAAAACACTGGGGCTCTGGGCTTCTCTAGCCACCTCATCTTCTGCTCATCCTCTCGCGCACTCTAAAGAGAGCTCAGGTGAGAAATTGCAAACGTCGAGCAATTGCTCAGAGATGAAAAGTGCCAGCACTGAAAGCTCTTGCTAGCCAGCACCCTTCCTTGGAAGCGCTTTCACAGGCGCAGTAACACTGGCGCTTTGCGCTTCTCTACCAACCAAACGTCACGGTCCTTCTCTTTCCATCTCCTAGACACGAGCTGAGAAATTGCAAACGTCGAGCAATTGCTCAGAGATGAAAAGTGCCAGCACTGAAAGCTCTTGCTAGCCAGCACCCTTCCTTGGAAGCGCTTTCACAGGCGCAGCAACACTGGGGCTTTGCGCTTCTCTAGCCACCAAAAGTCACGGTCCTTCTCTTTCCGTCTCGTAGACACGAGCTGAGAAATTGCAAACGTCGAGCAATTGCTCCGAGATGAAAAGTGCCAGCACTGAAAGCTCTTGCTAGCCAGCACCCTTCCTTGGAAGCGCTTTTGTAGGCCTAAGAACACTGGGGCTCTGGGCTTCTCTAGCCACCTCATCTTCTGCTCATCCTCTCGCGCACTCTAAAGAGAGCTCAGGTGAGAAATTGCAAACGTCGAGCAATTGCTCCGAGATGAAAAGTGCCAGCACTGAAAGCTGTTGCTAGCCAGCACCCTTCCTTGGAAGCGCTTTTGTAGCCCTTAAAACACTGGGGCTCTGGGCTTCTCTAGCCACCTCATCTTCTGCTCATCCTCTCGCGCACTCTAAAGAGAGCTCAGCTGAGAAATTGAAAACGTCCAGCAATTGCTCAGAGATGAAAAGTGCCAGCACTGAAAGCTGTTGCTAGCCAGCACCCTTCCTTGGAAGCGCTTTCACAGGCGCAGTAACACTGGGGCTTTGCGCTTCTCTAGCCACCAAACGTCACGGTCCTTCTCTTTCCATCTCCTAGACACGAGCTGAGAAATTGCAAACGTCGAGCAATTGCTCCGAGATGAAAAGTGCCAGCACTGAAAGCTGTTGCTAGCCAGCACCCTTCCTTGGAAGCGCTTTTGTAGGCCTAAGAACACTGGGGCTCTGGGCTTCTCTAGCCACCAAACGTCACGGTCCTTCTCTTTCCGTCTCGTAGACACAAGCTGAGAAATTGCAAACGTCGAGCAATTGCTCAGAGATGAGAAGTGCCAGCACTGAAAGCTGTTGCTAGCCAGCACCCTTCCTTGGAAGCGCTTTTGTAGGCCTAAGAACACTGGGGCTCTGGGCTTCTCTAGCCACCTAATCTTCTGCTCATCCTCTCGCGCACTCTAAAGAGAGCTCAGGTGAGAAACTGCAAACGTCCAGCAATTGCTCAGAGATGAAAAGTGCCAGCACTGAAAGCTCTTGCTAGCCAGCACCCTTCCTTGGAAGCGCTTTTGTAGGCCTAAGAACACTGGGGCTCTGGGCTTCTCTAGCCACCTCATCTTCTGCTCATCCTCTCGCGCACTCTAAAGAGAGCTCAGGTGAGAAATTGGAAACGTCGAGCAATTGCTCAGAGATGAAAAGTGCCAGCACTGAAAGCTGTTGCTAGCCAGCACCCTTCCTTGGAAGCGCTTTTGTAGCCCTTAGAACACTGGGGCTCTGGGCTTCTCTAGCCACCTCATCTTCTGCTCATCCTCTCGCGCACTCTAAAGAGAGCTCAGGTGAGAAATTGCAAACGTCGAGCAATTGCTCCGAGATGAAAAGTGCCAGCACTGAAAGCTGTTGCTAGCCAGCACCCTTCCTTGGAAGCGCTTTTGTAGGCCTAAGAACACTGGGGCTTTGCACTTCTCTACGCACCAAACGTCACGGTCCTTCTCTTTCCGTCTCGTAGACACGAGCTGAGAAATTGCAAACGTCGAGCAATTGCTCAGAGATGAAAAGTGCCAGCACTGAAAGCTGTTGCTAGCCAGCACCCTTCCTTGGAAGCGCTTTCACAGGTGCAGCAACACTGGGGCTTTGCGCTTCTCTACGCACCAAACGTCACTGTCCTTCTCTTTCCGTCTCGTAGACACGAGCTGAGAAATTGCAAACGTCGAGCAATTGCTCAGAGATGAAAAGTGCCAGCACTGAAAACTGTTGCTGTAGCCAGCACCCTTCCTTGGAAGCGCTTTTGTAGGCCTAAGAACATTGGGGCTCTGGGCTTCTCTAGCCACCTCATCTTCTGCTCATCCTCTCGCGCACTCTAAAGAGAGCTCAGGTGAGAAATTGCAAACGTCGAGCAATTGCTCAGAGATGAAAAGTGCCAGCACTGAAAGCTGTTGCTAGCCAGCACCCTTCCTTGGAAGCGCTTTCACAGGCGCAGCAACACTGGGGCTTTGCGCTTCTCTAGCCACCAAACGTCACGGTCCTTCTCTTGCCGTCTCGTGGACACGAGCTGAGAAATTGCAAACGTCGAGCAATTGCTCAGAGATGAAAAGTGCCAGCACTGAAAGCTGTTGCTAGCCAGCACCCTTCCTTGGAAGCGCTTTCACAGGCGCAGCAACACTGGGGCTTTGCGCTTCTCTAGCCACCAAACGTCACGGTCATTCTCTTTCCGTCTCGTAGACACGAGCTGAGAAATTGCAAACGTCGAGCAATTGCTCAGAGATGAAAAGTGCCAGCACTGAAAGCTCTTGCTAGCCAGCACCCTTCCTTGGAAGCGCTTTCACAGGCGCAGCAACACTGGGGCTTTGCGCTTCTCTACCCACCAAACGTCACAGTCATTCTCTTTCCGTCTCGTAGACACGAGCTGAGAAATTGCAAACGTCGAGCAATTGCTCAGAGATGAAAAGTGCCAGCACTGAAAGCTCTTGCTAGCCAGCACCCTTCCTTGGAAGCGCTTTTGTAGGCCTAAGAACACTGGGGCTCTGGGCTTCTCTAGCCACCTCATCTTCTGCTCATCCTCTCGCGCACTCTAAAGAGATCTCAGGTGAGAAATTGCAAACGTCGAGCAATTGCTCAGAGATGAAAAGTGCCAGCACTGAAAGCTGTTGCTAGCCAGCACCCTTCCTTGGAAGCGCTTTCACAGGCGCAGCAACACTGGGCTTTGCGCTTCTCTACCCACCAAACGTCACGGTCCTTCTCTTTCCGTCGGTAGACACGAGCTGAGAAATTGCAAACGTCGAGCAATTGCTCCGAGACGAAAAGTGCCAGCACTGAAAGCTCTTGCTAGCCAGCACCCTTCCTTGGAAGCGCTTTTGTAGCCCTTACAACACTGGGGCTCTGGGCTTCTCTAGCCACCTCATCTTCTGCTCATCCTCTCGCGCACTCTAAAGAGAGCTCAGGTGAGAAATTGCAAACGTCGAGCAATTGCTCAGAGATGAAAAGTGCCAGCACTGAAAGCTCTTGCTAGCCAGCACCCTTCCTTGGACGCGCTTTTGTAGCCCTTAAACACTGGGGCTCTGGGCTTCTCTAGCCACCTCATCTTCTGCTCATCCTCTCGCGCACTCTAAAGAGAGCTCAGGTGAGAAATTGCAAACGTCCAGCAATTGCTCAGAGATGAAAAGTGCCAGCACTGAAAGCTGTTGCTAGCCAGCACCCTTCCTTGGAAGCGCTTTCACAGGCGCAGTAACACTGGGGCTTTGCGCTTCTCTAGCCACCAAACGTCACGGTCCTTCTCTTTCCATCTCCTAGACACGAGCTGAGAAATTGCAAACGTCGAGCAATTGCTCAGAGATGAAAAGTGCCAGCACTGAAAGCTCTTGCTAGCCAGCACCCTTCCTTGGAAGCGCTTTCACAGGCGCAGCAACACTGGGGCTTTGCGCTTCTCTAGCCACCAAAAGTCACGGTCCTTCTCTTTCCGTCTCGTAGACACGAGCTGAGAAATTGCAAACGTCGAGCAATTGCTCCGAGATGAAAAGTGCCAGCACTGAAAGCTGTTGCTAGCCAGCACCCTTCCTTGGAAGCGCTTTTGTAGGCCTAAGAACACTGGGGCTCTGGGCTTCTCTAGCCACCTCATCTTCTGCTCATCCTCTCGCGCACTCTAAGGAGAGCTCAGGTGAGAAATTGCAAACGTCGAGCAATTGCTCAGAGATGAAAAGTGCCAGCACTGAAAGCTCTTGCTAGCCAGCACCCTTCCTTGGAAGCGCTTTTATAGGCCTAAGAACACTGGGGCTCTGGGCTTCTCTAGCCACCTCATCTTCTGCTCATCCTCTCGCGCACTCTAAAGAGAGCTCAGGTGAGAAATTGCAAACGTCGAGCAATTGCTCAGAGATGAAAAGTGCCAGCACTGAAAGCTGTTGCTAGCCAGCACCCTTCCTTGGAAGCGCTTTCACAGGCGCAGTAACACTGGGGCTTTGCGCTTCTCTAGCCACCAAACGTCACGGTCCTTCTCTTTCCATCTCCTAGACACGAGCTGAGAAATTGCAAACGTCGAGCAATTGCTCAGAGATGAAAAGTGCCAGCACTGAAAGCTCTTGCTAGCCAGCACCCTTCCTTGGAAGCGCTTTTGTAGGCCTAAGAAGACTGGGGCTCTGGGCTTCTCTAGCCACCAAACGTCACGGTCCTTCTCTTTCCGTCTCGTAGACACAAGCTGAGAAATTGCAAACGTCGAGCAATTGCTCCGAGATGAGAAGTGCCAGCACTGAAAGCTGTTGCTAGCCAGCACCCTTCCTTGGAAGCGCTTTTGTAGGCCTAAGAACACTGGGGCTCTGGGCTTCTCTAGCCACCTCATCTTCTGCTCATCCTCTCGCGCACTCTAAAGAGAGCTCAGGTGAGAAACTGCAAACGTCCAGCAATTGCTCAGAGATGAAAAGTGCCAGCACTGAAAGCTGTTGCTAGCCAGCACCCTTCCTTGGAAGCGCTTTTGTAGGCCTAAGAACACTGGGGCTCTGGGCTTCTCTAGCCACCTCATCTTCTGCTCATCCTCTCGCGCACTCTAAAGAGAGCTCAGGTGAGAAATTGCAAACGTCCAGCAATTGCTCAGAGATGAAAAGTGCCAGCACTGAAAGCTCTTGCTAGCCAGCCCCCTTCCTTGGAAGCGCTTTTGTAGCCCTTAGAACACTGGGGCTCTGGGCTTCTATAGCCACCTCATCTTCTGCTCATCCTCTCGCGCACTTTAAAGAGAGCTCAGGTGAGAAATTGCAAACGTCGAGCAATTGCTCAGAGATGAAAAGTGCCAGCACTGAAAGCTGTTGCTAGCCAGCACCCTTCCTTGGAAGCGCTTTTGTAGGCCTAAGAACACTGGGGCTTTGCACTTCTCTACGCACCAAACGTCACGGTCCTTCTCTTTCCGTCTCGTAGACACGAGCTGAGAAATTGCAAACGTCGAGCAATTGCTCAGAGATGAAAAGTGCCAGCACTGAAAGCTCTTGCTAGCCAGCACCCTTCCTTGGAAGCGCTTTCACAGGCGCAGCAACACTGGGGCTTTGCGCTTCTATACGCACCAAACGTCACAGTCATTCTCTTTCCGTCTCGTAGACACGAGCTGAGAAATTGCAAACGTCGAGCAATTGCTCCGAGATGAAAAGTGCCAGCACTGAAAGCTCTTGCTAGCCAGCACCCTTCCTTGGAAGCGCTTTTGTAGGCCTAAGAACACTGGGGCTCTGGGCTTCTCTAGCCACCTCATCTTCTGCTCATCCTCTCGTGCACTCTAAAGAGAGCTCAGGTGAGAAATTGCAAACGTCGAGCAATTGCTCAGAGATGAAAAGTGCCAGCACTGAAAGCTCTTGCTAGCCAGCACCCTTCCTTGGAAGCGCTTTCACAGGCGCAGCAACACTGGGGCTTTGCGCTTCTCTAGCCACCAAACGTCACGGTCCTTCTCTTTCCATCTCCTAGACACGAGCTGAGAAATTGCAAACGTCGAGCAATTGCTCAGAGATGAAAAGTGCCAGCACTGAAAGCTGTTGCTAGCCAGCACCCTTCCTTGGAAGCGCTTTCACAGGCGCAGCAACACTGGGGCTTTGCGCTTCTCTAGCCACCAAACGTCACGGTCATTCTCTTTCCGTCGGTAGACACGAGCTGAGAAATTGCAAACGTCGAGCAATTGCTCCGAGATGAAAAGTGCCAGCACTGAAAGCTCTTGCTAGCCAGCACCCTTCCTTGGAAGCGCTTTAGTAGGCCTAAGAACACTGCGGCTCTGGGCTTCTCTAGCCACCTCATCTTCTGCTCATCCTCTCGCGCACTCTAAAGAGAGCTCAGGTGAGAAATTACAAACGTCGAGCAATTGCTCAGAGATGAAAAGTGCCAGCACTGAAAGCTGTTGCTAGCCAGCACCCTTCCTTGGAAGCGCTTTCACAGGCGCAGCAACACTGGGGCTTTGCGCTTCTCTACCCACCAAACGTCACGGTCATTCTCTTTCCGTCTCCTAGACACGAGCTGAGAAATTGCAAACGTCGAGCAATTGCTCCGAGATGAAAACTGCCAGCACTGAAAACTGTTGCTGTAGCCAGCACCCTTCCTTGGAAGCGCTTTTGTAGGCCTAAGAACACTGGGGCTCTGGGCTTCTCTAGCCACCTCATCTTCTGCTCATCCTCTCGCGCACTCTAAAGAGAGCTCAGGTGAGAAATTGCAAACGTCGAGCAATTGCTCAGAGATGAAAAGTGCCAGCACTGAAAGCTGTTGCTAGCCAGCACCCTTCCTTGGAAGCGCTTTCACAGGCGCAGTAACACTGGGGCTTTGCACTTCTCTAGCCACCAAACGTCACGGTCCTTCTCTTTCCATCTCCTAGACACGAGCTGAGAAATTGCAAACGTCGAGCAATTGCTCAGAGATGAAAAGTGCCAGCACTGAAAGCTGTTGCTAGCCAGCACCCTTCCTTGGAAGCGCTTTTGTAGGCCTAAGAACACTGGGGCTCTGGGCTTCTCTAGCCACCTCATCTTCTGCTCATCCTCTCGCGCACTCTAAAGAGAGCTCAGGTGAGAAATTGCAAACGTCGAGCAATTGCTCAGAGATGAAAAGTGCCAGCACTGAAAGCTGTTGCTAGCCAGCACCCTTCCTTGGAAGCGCTTTCACAGGCGCAGCAACACTGGGGCTTTGCGCTTCTATACGCACCAAATGTCACGGTCCTTCTCTTTCCGTCTCTTAGACATGAGCTGAGAAATTGCAAACGTCCAGCAATTGCTCAGAGATGAAAAGTGCCAGCACTGAAAGCTGTTGCTAGCCAGCACCCTTCCTTGGACGCGCTTTTGTAGCCCTTAAACACTGGGGCTCTGGGCTTCTCTAGCCACCTCATCTTCTGCTCATCCTCTCGCGCACTCTAAAGAGAGCTCAGGTGAGAAATTGCAAACGTCCAGCAATTGCTCCGAGATGAAAAGTGCCAGCACTGAAAGCTGTTGCTAGCCAGCACCCTTCCTTGGAAGCGCTTTTGTAGGCCTAAGAACAGTGGGGCTCTGGGCTTCTCTACCCACCAAACGTCACGGTCCTTCTCTTTCCATCTCCTAGAACCGAGCTGAGAAATTGCAAACGTCCAGCAATTGCTCAGAGATGAAAAGTGCCAGCACTGAAAGCTCTTGCTAGCCAGCACCCTTCCTTGGAAGCGCTTTCACAGGCGCAGCAACACTGGGGCTTTGCGCTTCTCTACCCACCAAAAGTCACGGTCCTTCTCTTTCCGTCTCGTAGACACGAGCTGAGAAATTGCAAACGTTGAGCAATTGCTCAGAGATGAAAAGTGCCAGCACTGAAAGCTCTTGCTAGCCAGCACCCTTCCTTGGAAGCGCTTTTGTAGGCCTAAGAACACTGGGGCTCTGGGCTTCTCTAGCCACCTCATCTTCTGCTCATCCTCTCGCGCACGCTAAAGAGAGCTCAGGTGAGAAATTGCAAACGTCGAGCAATTGCTCAGAGATGAAAAGTGTCAGCACTGAAAGCTCTTGCTAGCCAGCACCCTTCCTTGGAAGCGCTTTCACAGGCGCAGCAACACTGGGGCTTTGCGCTTCTCTAGCCACCAAAAGTCACGGTCATTCTCTTTCCATCTCCTAGACACGAGCTGAGAAATTGCAAACGTCGAGCAATTGCTCCGAGATGAAAAGTGCCAGCACTGAAAGCTCTTGCTAGCCAGCACCCTTCCTTGGAAGCGCTTTTGTAGGCCTAAGAACACTGGGGCTCTGGGCTTCTCTAGCCACCTCATCTTCTGCTCATCCTCTCGCGCACTCTAAAGAGAGCTCAGGTGAGAAATTGCAAACGTCGAGCAATTGCTCCGAGATGAAAAGTGCCAGCACTGAAAGCTGTTGCTAGCCAGCACCCTTCCTTGGAAGCGCTTTTGTAGCCCTTAAAACACTGGGGCTCTGGGCTTCTCTAGCCACCTCACCTTCTGCTCATCCTCTCGCGCACTCTGAAGAGAGCTCAGGTGAGAAATTGCAAACGTCGAGCAATTGCTCAGAGATGAAAAGTGCCAGCACTGAAAGCTGTTGCTAGCCAGCACCCTTCCTTGGAAGCGCTTTCACAGGCGCAGCAACACTGGGGCTTTGCGCTTCTCTACCCACCAAACGTCACGGTCCTTCTCTTTCCATTTCCTAGACACGAGCTGAGAAATTGCAAACGTCCAGCAATTGCTCAGAGATGAAAAGTGCCAGCACTGAAAGCTGTTGCTAGCCAGCACCCTTCCTTGGAAGCGCTTTCACAGGCGCAGCAACACTGGGGCTTTGCGCTTCTCTAGCCACCAAACGTCACGGTCATTCTCTTTCCGTCTCGTAGACACGAGCTGAGAAATTGCAAACGTCGAGCAATTGCTCCGAGATGAAAAGTGCCAGCACTGAAAGCTGTTGCTAGCCAGCACCCTTCCTTGGAAGCGCTTTTGTAGCCCTTACAACACTGGGGCTCTGGGCTTCTCTAGCCACCTCATCTTCTGCTCATCCTCTCGTGCACTCTAAAGAGAGCTCAAGTGAGAAATTGCAAACGTCCAGCAATTGCTCAGAGATGAAAAGTGCCAGCACTGAAAGCTGTTGCTAGCCAGCACCCTTCCTTGGAAGCGCTTTTGTAGGCCTAAGAACACTGGGGCTTTGCACTTCTCTACGCACCAAACGTCACGGTCCTTCTCTTTCCGTCTCGTAGACACGAGCTGAGAAATTGCAAACGTCGAGCAATTGCTCAGAGATGAAAAGTGCCAGCACTGAAAGCTGTTGCTAGCCAGCACCCTTCCTTGGAAGCGCTTTCACAGGCGCAGCAACACTGGGGCTTTGCGCTTCTATACGCACCAAACGTCACAGTCATTCTCTTTCCGTCTCGTAGACACGAGCTGAGAAATTGCAAACGTCCAGCAATTGCTCCGAGATGAAAAGTGCCAGCACTGAAAGCTCTTGCTAGCCAGCACCCTTCCTTGGAAGCGCTTTTGTAGGCCTAAGAACACTGGGGCTCTGGGCTTCTCTAGCCACCTCATCTTCTGCTCATCCTCTCGCGCACTCTAAAGAGAGCTCAGGTGAGAAATTGCAAACGTCGAGCAATTGCTCAGAGATGAAAAGTGCCAGCACTGAAAGCTGTTGCTAGCCAGCACCCTTCCTTGGAAGCGCTTTCACAGGCGCAGTAACACTGGGGCTTTGCACTTCTCTAGCCACCAAACGTCACGGTCCTTCTCTTTCCATCTCCTAGACACGAGCTGAGAAATTGCAAACGTCGAGCAATTGCTCAGAGATGAAAAGTGCCAGCACTGAAAGCTGTTGCTAGCCAGCACCCTTCCTTGGAAGCGCTTTTGTAGGCCTAAGAACACTGGGGCTCTGGGCTTCTCTAGCCACCTCATCTTCTGCTCATCCTCTCGCGCACTCTAAAGAGAGCTCAGGTGAGAAATTGCAAACGTCGAGCAATTGCTCAGAGATGAAAAGTGCCAGCACTGAAAGCTGTTGCTAGCCAGCACCCTTCCTTGGAAGCGCTTTCACAGGCGCAGCAACACTGGGGCTTTGCGCTTCTATACGCACCAAATGTCACGGTCCTTCTCTTTCCGTCTCTTAGACATGAGCTGAGAAATTGCAAACGTCCAGCAATTGCTCAGAGATGAAAAGTGCCAGCACTGAAAGCTGTTGCTAGCCAGCACCCTTCCTTGGACGCGCTTTTGTAGCCCTTAAACACTGGGGCTCTGGGCTTCTCTAGCCACCTCATCTTCTGCTCATCCTCTCGCGCACTCTAAAGAGAGCTCAGGTGAGAAATTGCAAACGTCCAGCAATTGCTCCGAGATGAAAAGTGCCAGCACTGAAAGCTGTTGCTAGCCAGCACCCTTCCTTGGAAGCGCTTTTGTAGGCCTAAGAACAGTGGGGCTCTGGGCTTCTCTACCCACCAAACGTCACGGTCCTTCTCTTTCCATCTCCTAGAACCGAGCTGAGAAATTGCAAACGTCCAGCAATTGCTCAGAGATGAAAAGTGCCAGCACTGAAAGCTCTTGCTAGCCAGCACCCTTCCTTGGAAGCGCTTTCACAGGCGCAGCAACACTGGGGCTTTGCGCTTCTCTACCCACCAAAAGTCACGGTCCTTCTCTTTCCGTCTCGTAGACACGAGCTGAGAAATTGCAAACGTTGAGCAATTGCTCAGAGATGAAAAGTGCCAGCACTGAAAGCTCTTGCTAGCCAGCACCCTTCCTTGGAAGCGCTTTTGTAGGCCTAAGAACACTGGGGCTCTGGGCTTCTCTAGCCACCTCATCTTCTGCTCATCCTCTCGCGCACGCTAAAGAGAGCTCAGGTGAGAAATTGCAAACGTCGAGCAATTGCTCAGAGATGAAAAGTGTCAGCACTGAAAGCTCTTGCTAGCCAGCACCCTTCCTTGGAAGCGCTTTCACAGGCGCAGCAACACTGGGGCTTTGCGCTTCTCTAGCCACCAAAAGTCACGGTCATTCTCTTTCCATCTCCTAGACACGAGCTGAGAAATTGCAAACGTCGAGCAATTGCTCCGAGATGAAAAGTGCCAGCACTGAAAGCTCTTGCTAGCCAGCACCCTTCCTTGGAAGCGCTTTTGTAGGCCTAAGAACACTGGGGCTCTGGGCTTCTCTAGCCACCTCATCTTCTGCTCATCCTCTCGCGCACTCTAAAGAGAGCTCAGGTGAGAAATTGCAAACGTCGAGCAATTGCTCCGAGATGAAAAGTGCCAGCACTGAAAGCTGTTGCTAGCCAGCACCCTTCCTTGGAAGCGCTTTTGTAGCCCTTAAAACACTGGGGCTCTGGGCTTCTCTAGCCACCTCACCTTCTGCTCATCCTCTCGCGCACTCTGAAGAGAGCTCAGGTGAGAAATTGCAAACGTCGAGCAATTGCTCAGAGATGAAAAGTGCCAGCACTGAAAGCTGTTGCTAGCCAGCACCCTTCCTTGGAAGCGCTTTCACAGGCGCAGCAACACTGGGGCTTTGCGCTTCTCTACCCACCAAACGTCACGGTCCTTCTCTTTCCATCTCCTAGACACGAGCTGAGAAATTGCAAACGTCCAGCAATTGCTCAGAGATGAAAAGTGCCAGCACTGAAAGCTGTTGCTAGCCAGCACCCTTCCTTGGAAGCGCTTTCACAGGCGCAGCAACACTGGGGCTTTGCGCTTCTCTAGCCACCAAACGTCACGGTCATTCTCTTTCCGTCTCGTAGACACGAGCTGAGAAATTGCAAACGTCGAGCAATTGCTCCGAGATGAAAAGTGCCAGCACTGAAAGCTGTTGCTAGCCAGCACCCTTCCTTGGAAGCGCTTTTGTAGCCCTTACAACACTGGGGCTCTGGGCTTCTCTAGCCACCTCATCTTCTGCTCATCCTCTCGTGCACTCTAAAGAGAGCTCAAGTGAGAAATTGCAAACGTCCAGCAATTGCTCAGAGATGAAAAGTGCCAGCACTGAAAGCTGTTGCTAGCCAGCACCCTTCCTTGGAAGCGCTTTTGTAGGCCTAAGAACACTGGGGCTTTGCACTTCTCTACGCACCAAACGTCACGGTCCTTCTCTTTCCGTCTCGTAGACACGAGCTGAGAAATTGCAAACGTCGAGCAATTGCTCAGAGATGAAAAGTGCCAGCACTGAAAGCTGTTGCTAGCCAGCACCCTTCCTTGGAAGCGCTTTCACAGGCGCAGCAACACTGGGGCTTTGCGCTTCTATACGCACCAAACGTCACAGTCATTCTCTTTCCGTCTCGTAGACACGAGCTGAGAAATTGCAAACGTCCAGCAATTGCTCCGAGATGAAAAGTGCCAGCACTGAAAGCTCTTGCTAGCCAGCACCCTTCCTTGGAAGCGCTTTTGTAGGCCTAAGAACAGTGGGGCTCTGGGCTTCTCTAGCCACCTCATCTTCTGCTCATCCTCTCGCGCACTCTAAAGAGATCTCAGGTGAGAAATTGCAAACGTTGAGCAATTGCTCCGAGATGAAAAGTGCCAGCACTGAAAGCTGTTGCTAGCCAGCACCCTTCCTTGGAAGCGCTTTCACAGGCGCAGCAACACTGGGGCTTTGCGCTTCTCTACCCACCAAAAGTCACGGTCCTTCTCTTTCCATCTCCTAGACACGAGCTGAGAAATTGCAAACGTCGAGCAATTGCTCAGAGATGAAAAGTGCCAGCACTGAAAGCTGTTGCTAGCCAGCACCCTTCCTTGGAAGTGCTTTCACAGGCGCAGCAACACTGGGGCTTTGCGCTTCTATACGCACCAAATGTCACGGTCCTTCTCTTTCCGTCTTGTAGACACGAGCTGAGAAATTGCAAACGTCGAGCAATTGCTCCGAGATGAAAAGTGCCAGCACTGAAAGCTGTTGCTAGCCAGCACCCTTCCTTGGAAGCGCTTTTGTAGCCCTTAGAACACTGGGGCTCTGGGCTTCTCTAGCCACCTCATCTTCTGCTCATCCTCTCGCGCACTCTAAAGAGAGCTCAGGTGAGAAATTGCAAACGTCGAGCAATTGCTCAGAGATGAAAAGTGCCAGCACTGAAAGCTGTTGCTAGCCAGCACCCTTCCTTGGAAGCGCTTTTGTAGCCCTTAAAACACTGGGGCTCTGGGCTTCTCTAGCCACCTCATCTTCTGCTCATCCTCTCGCGCACTCTAAAGAGAGCTCAGGTGAGAAATTGCAAACGTCGAGCAATTGCTCAGAGATGAAAAGTGCCAGCACTGAAAGCTCTTGCTAGCCAGCACCCTTCCTTGGAAGCGCTTTCACAGGCGCAGCAACACTGGGGCTTTGCGCTTCTCTAGCCACCAAACGTCACGGTCCTTCTCTTTCCGTCTCGTAGACACGAGCTGAGAAATTGCAAACGTCGAGCAATTGCTCCGAGATGAAAAGTGCCAGCACTGAAAGCTGTTGCTAGCCAGCACCCTTCCTTGGAAGCGCTTTTGTAGGCCTAAGAACACTGGGGCTCTGGGCTTCTCTAGCCACCTCATCTTCTGCTCATCCTCTCGCGCACTCTAAAGAGAGCTCAGGTGAGAAACTGCAAACGTCCAGCAATTGCTCAGAGATGAAAAGTGCCAGCACTGAAAGCTGTTGCTAGCCAGCACCCTTCCTTGGAAGCGCTTTCACAGGCGCAGTAACACTGGGGCTTTGCACTTCTCTACGCACCAAACGTCACGGTCATTCTCTTTCCGCCTCGTAGACACGAGCTGAGAAATTGCAAACGTCGAGCAATTGCTCCGAGATGAAAAGTGCCAGCACTGAAAGCTGTTGCTAGCCAGCACCCTTCCTTGGAAGCGCTTTTGTAGGCCTAAGAACAGTGGGGCTCTGGGCTTCTCTAGCCACCTCATCTTCTGCTCATCCTCTCGCGCACTCTAAAGAGAGCTCAGGTGAGAAATTGCAAACGTCGAGCAATTGCTCAGAGATGAAAAGTGCCAGCACTGAAAGCTGTTGCTAGCCAGCACCCTTCCTTGGAAGCGCTTTCACAGGCGCAGCAACACTGGGGCTTTGCGCTTCTCTAGCCACCAAACGTCACGGTCCTTCTCTTTCCGTCTCGTAGACACGAGCTGAGAAATTGCAAACGTCCAGCAATTGCTCAGAGATGAAAAGTGCCAGCACTGAAAGCTCTTGCTAGCCAGCACCCTTCCTTGGAAGCGCTTTTGTAGGCCTAAGAACACTGGGGCTCTGGGCTTCTCTAGCCACCTCATCTTCTGCTCATCCTCTCGCGCACTCTAAAGAGAGCTCAGGTGAGAAATTGCAAACGTCGAGCAATTGCTCAGAGATGAAAAGTGCCAGCACTGAAAGCTGTTGCTAGCCAGCACCCTTCCTTGGAAGCGCTTTCACAGGCGCAGTAACACTGGGGCTTTGCGCTTCTCTAGCCACCAAACGTCACGGTCATTCTCTTTCCATCTCCTAGACACGAGCTGAGAAATTGCAAACGTCGAGCAATTGCTCAGAGATGAAAAGTGCCAGCACTGAAAGCTGTTGCTAGCCAGCACCCTTCCTTGGAAGCGCTTTTGTAGGCCTAAGAACACTGGGGCTCTGGGCTTCTCTAGCCACCTCATCTTCTGCTCATCCTCTCGCGCACTCTAAAGAGAGCTCAGGTGAGAAATTGCAAACGTCCAGCAATTGCTCAGAGATGAAAAGTGCCAGCACTGAAAGCTCTTGCTAGCCAGCACCCTTCCTTGGAAGCGCTTTCACAGGCGCAGCAACACTGGGGCTTTGCGCTTCTCTACGCACCAAACGTCACGGTCCTTCTCTTTCCGTCTCGTAGACACGAGCTGAGAAATTGCAAACGTCCAGCAATTGCTCCGAGATGAAAAGTGCCAGCACTGAAAGCTCTTGCTAGCCAGCACCCTTCCTTGGAAGCGCTTTTGTAGGCCTAAGAACAGTGGGGCTCTGGGCTTCTCTAGCCACCTCATCTTCTGCTCATCCTCTCGCGCACTCTAAAGAGAGCTCAGGTGAGAAATTGCAAACGTCGAGCAATTGCTCAGAGATGAAAAGTGCCAGCACTGAAAGCTGTTGCTAGCCAGCACCCTTCCTTGGAAGCGCTTTCACAGGCGCAGTAACACTGGGGCTTTGCGCTTCTCTAGCCACCAAACGTCACGGTCATTCTCTTTCCATCTCCTAGACACGAGCTGAGAAATTGCAAACGTCGAGCAATTGCTCAGAGATGAAAAGTGCCAGCACTGAAAGCTGTTGCTAGCCAGCACCCTTCCTTGGAAGCGCTTTTGTAGGCCTAAGAACAGTGGGGCTCTGGGCTTCTCTAGCCACCTCATCTTCTGCTCATCCTCTCGCGCACTCTAAAGAGAGCTCAGGTGAGAAATTGCAAACGTCGAGCAATTGCTCAGAGATGAAAAGTGCCAGCACTGAAAGCTGTTGCTAGCCAGCACCCTTCCTTGGAAGCGCTTTCACAGGCGCAGCAACACTGGGGCTTTGCGCTTCTCTAGCCACCAAACGTCACGGTCCTTCTCTTTCCATCTCCTAGACACGAGCTGAGAAATTGCAAACGTCGAGCAATTGCTCAGAGATGAAAAGTGCCAGCACTGAAAGCTGTTGCTAGCCAGCACCCTTCCTTGGAAGCGCTTTCACAGGCGCAGCAACACTGGGGCTTTGCGCTTCTATACGCACCAAATGTCACGGTCCTTCTCTTTCCGTCTTGTAGACACGAGCTGAGAAATTGCAAACGTCGAGCAATTGCTCCGAGATGAAAAGTGCCAGCACTGAAAGCTGTTGCTAGCCAGCACCCTTCCTTGGAAGCGCTTTTGTAGCCCTTAGAACACTGGGGCTCTGGGCTTCTCTAGCCACCTCATCTTCTGCTCATCCTCTCGCGCACTCTAAAGAGAGCTCAGGTGAGAAATTGCAAACGTCGAGCAATTGCTCAGAGATGAAAAGTGCCAGCACTGAAAGCTGTTGCTAGCCAGCACCCTTCCTTGGAAGCGCTTTTGTAGCCCTTAAAACACTGGGGCTCTGGGCTTCTCTAGCCACCTCATCTTCTGCTCATCCTCTCGCGCACTCTAAAGAGAGCTCAGGTGAGAAATTGCAAACGTCGAGCAATTGCTCAGAGATGAAAAGTGCCAGCACTGAAAGCTCTTGCTAGCCAGCACCCTTCCTTGGAAGCGCTTTCACAGGCGCAGCAACACTGGGGCTTTGCGCTTCTCTAGCCACCAAACGTCACGGTCCTTCTCTTTCCGTCTCGTAGACACGAGCTGAGAAATTGCAAACGTCGAGCAATTGCTCCGAGATGAAAAGTGCCAGCACTGAAAGCTGTTGCTAGCCAGCACCCTTCCTTGGAAGCGCTTTTGTAGGCCTAAGAACACTGGGGCTCTGGGCTTCTCTAGCCACCTCATCTTCTGCTCATCCTCTCGCGCACTCTAAAGAGAGCTCAGGTGAGAAACTGCAAACGTCCAGCAATTGCTCAGAGATGAAAAGTGCCAGCACTGAAAGCTGTTGCTAGCCAGCACCCTTCCTTGGAAGCGCTTTCACAGGCGCAGTAACACTGGGGCTTTGCACTTCTCTACGCACCAAACGTCACGGTCATTCTCTTTCCGCCTCGTAGACACGAGCTGAGAAATTGCAAACGTCGAGCAATTGCTCCGAGATGAAAAGTGCCAGCACTGAAAGCTGTTGCTAGCCAGCACCCTTCCTTGGAAGCGCTTTTGTAGGCCTAAGAACAGTGGGGCTCTGGGCTTCTCTAGCCACCTCATCTTCTGCTCATCCTCTCGCGCACTCTAAAGAGAGCTCAGGTGAGAAATTGCAAACGTCGAGCAATTGCTCAGAGATGAAAAGTGCCAGCACTGAAAGCTGTTGCTAGCCAGCACCCTTCCTTGGAAGCGCTTTCACAGGCGCAGTAACACTGGGGCTTTGCACTTCTCTAGCCACCAAACGTCACGGTCCTTCTCTTTCCATCTCCTAGACACGAGCTGAGAAATTGCAAACGTCGAGCAATTGCTCAGAGATGAAAAGTGCCAGCACTGAAAGCTGTTGCTAGCCAGCACCCTTCCTTGGAAGCGCTTTCACAGGCGCAGCAACACTGGGGCTTTGCGCTTCTCTAGCCACCAAACGTCACGGTCCTTCTCTTTCCGTCTCGTAGACACGAGCTGAGAAATTGCAAACGTCCAGCAATTGCTCAGAGATGAAAAGTGCCAGCACTGAAAGCTCTTGCTAGCCAGCACCCTTCCTTGGAAGCGCTTTTGTAGGCCTAAGAACACTGGGGCTCTGGGCTTCTCTAGCCACCTCATCTTCTGCTCATCCTCTCGCGCACTCTAAAGAGAGCTCAGGTGAGAAATTGCAAACGTCGAGCAATTGCTCAGAGATGAAAAGTGCCAGCACTGAAAGCTGTTGCTAGCCAGCACCCTTCCTTGGAAGCGCTTTCACAGGCGCAGTAACACTGGGGCTTTGCGCTTCTCTAGCCACCAAACGTCACGGTCATTCTCTTTCCATCTCCTAGACACGAGCTGAGAAATTGCAAACGTCGAGCAATTGCTCAGAGATGAAAAGTGCCAGCACTGAAAGCTGTTGCTAGCCAGCACCCTTCCTTGGAAGCGCTTTTGTAGGCCTAAGAACACTGGGGCTCTGGGCTTCTCTAGCCACCTCATCTTCTGCTCATCCTCTCGCGCACTCTAAAGAGAGCTCAGGTGAGAAATTGCAAACGTCCAGCAATTGCTCAGAGATGAAAAGTGCCAGCACTGAAAGCTCTTGCTAGCCAGCACCCTTCCTTGGAAGCGCTTTCACAGGCGCAGCAACACTGGGGCTTTGCGCTTCTCTACGCACCAAACGTCACGGTCCTTCTCTTTCCGTCTCGTAGACACGAGCTGAGAAATTGCAAACGTCCAGCAATTGCTCCGAGATGAAAAGTGCCAGCACTGAAAGCTCTTGCTAGCCAGCACCCTTCCTTGGAAGCGCTTTTGTAGGCCTAAGAACAGTGGGGCTCTGGGCTTCTCTAGCCACCTCATCTTCTGCTCATCCTCTCGCGCACTCTAAAGAGAGCTCAGGTGAGAAATTGCAAACGTCGAGCAATTGCTCAGAGATGAAAAGTGCCAGCACTGAAAGCTGTTGCTAGCCAGCACCCTTCCTTGGAAGCGCTTTCACAGGCGCAGTAACACTGGGGCTTTGCGCTTCTCTAGCCACCAAACGTCACGGTCATTCTCTTTCCATCTCCTAGACACGAGCTGAGAAATTGCAAACGTCGAGCAATTGCTCAGAGATGAAAAGTGCCAGCACTGAAAGCTGTTGCTAGCCAGCACCCTTCCTTGGAAGCGCTTTTGTAGGCCTAAGAACAGTGGGGCTCTGGGCTTCTCTAGCCACCTCATCTTCTGCTCATCCTCTCGCGCACTCTAAAGAGAGCTCAGGTGAGAAATTGCAAACGTCGAGCAATTGCTCAGAGATGAAAAGTGCCAGCACTGAAAGCTGTTGCTAGCCAGCACCCTTCCTTGGAAGCGCTTTCACAGGCGCAGCAACACTGGGGCTTTGCGCTTCTCTAGCCACCAAACGTCACGGTCCTTCTCTTTCCATCTCCTAGACACGAGCTGAGAAATTGCAAACGTCGAGCAATTGCTCAGAGATGAAAAGTGCCAGCACTGAAAGCTGTTGCTAGCCAGCACCCTTCCTTGGAAGCGCTTTCACAGGCGCAGCAACACTGGGGCTTTGCGCTTCTCTACCCACCAAAAGTCACGGTCCTTCTCTTTCCGTCTCGTAGACACGAGCTGAGAAATTGCAAACGTTGAGCAATTGCTCAGAGATGAAAAGTGCCAGCACTGAAAGCTCTTGCTAGCCAGCACCCTTCCTTGGAAGCGCTTTTGTAGCCCTTAAAACAATGGGGCTCTGGGCTTCTCTAGCCACCTCATCTTCTGCTCATCCTCTCGCGCACGCTAAAGAGAGCTCAGGTGAGAAGTTGCAAACGTCGAGCAATTGCTCAGAGATGAAAAGTGCCAGCACTGAAAGCTCTTGCTAGCCAGCACCCTTCCTTGGAAGCGCTTTCACAGGCGCAGCAACACTGGAGCTTTGCGCTTCTCTACCCACCAAAAGTCACGGTCATTCTCTTTCCGTCTTGTAGACACGAGCTGAGAAATTGCAAACGTCCAGCAATTGCTCAGAGAAGAAAAGTGCCAGCACTGAAAGCTCTTGCTAGCCAGCACCCTTCCTTGGAAGCGCTTTAGTAGGCCTAAGAACACTGGGGCTCTGGGCTTCTCTAGCCACCTCATCTTCTGCTCATCCTCTCACGCACTCTAAAGAGAGCTCAGGTGAGAAATTGCAAACGTCGAGCAATTGCTCAGAGATGAAAAGTGCCAGCACTGAAAGCTGTTGCTAGCCAGCACCCTTCCTTGGAAGCGCTTTTGTAGCCCTTAAAACACTGGGGCTCTGGGCTTCTCTAGCCACCTCACCTTCTGCTCATCCTCTCGCGCACTCTGAAGAGAGCTCAGGTGAGAAATTGCAAACGTCGAGCAATTGCTCAGAGATGAAAAGTGCCAGCACTGAAAGCTGTTGCTAGCCAGCACCCTTCCTTGGAAGCGCTTTCACAGGCGCAGCAACACTGGGGCTTTGCGCTTCTCTAGCCACCAAACGTCACGGTCATTCTCTTTCCGCCTCGTAGACACGAGCTGAGAAATTGCAAACGTCGAGCAATTGCTCCGAGATGAAAAGTGCCAGCACTGAAAGCTGTTGCTAGCCAGCACCCTTCCTTGGAAGCGCTTTTGTAGGCCTAAGAACACTGGGGCTCTGGGCTTCTCTAGCCACCTCATCTTCTGCTCATCCTCTCGTGCACTCTAAAGAGAGCTCAGGTGAGAAATTGCAAACGTCCAGCAATTGCTCAGAGATGAAAAGTGCCAGCACTGAAAGCTGTTGCTAGCCAGCACCCTTCCTTGGAAGCGCTTTTGTAGGCCTAAGAACACTGGGGCTTTGCACTTCTCTACGCACCAAACGTCACGGTCCTTCTCTTTCCGTCTCGTAGACACGAGCTGAGAAATTGCAAACGTCGAGCAATTGCTCCGAGATGAAAAGTGCCAGCACTGAAAGCTGTTGCTAGCCAGCACCCTTCCTTGGAAGCGCTTTCACAGGCGCAGCAACACTGGGGCTTTGCGCTTCTATACGCACCAAACGTCACAGTCATTCTCTTTCCGTCTCGTAGACACGAGCTGAGAAATTGCAAACGTCCAGCAATTGCTCCGAGATGAAAAGTGCCAGCACTGAAAGCTCTTGCTAGCCAGCACCCTTCCTTGGAAGCGCTTTTGTAGGCCTAAGAACACTGGGGCTCTGGGCTTCTCTAGCCACCTCATCTTCTGCTCATCCTCTCGCGCACTCTAAAGAGAGCTCAGGTGAGAAATTGCAAACGTCGAGCAATTGCTCAGAGATGAAAAGTGCCAGCACTGAAAGCTGTTGCTAGCCAGCACCCTTCCTTGGAAGCGCTTTTGTAGCCCTTAAAACACTGGGGCTCTGGGCTTCTCTAGCCACCTCATCTTCTGCTCATCCTCTCGCGCACTCTAAAGAGAGCTCAGGTGAGAAATTGCAAACGTCGAGCAATTGCTCAGAGATGAAAAGTGCCAGCACTGAAAGCTGTTGCTAGCCAGCACCCTTCCTTGGAAGCGCTTTCACAGGCGCAGCAACACCGGGGCTTTGCGCTTCTCTAGCCACCAAACGTCACGGTCCTTCTCTTTCCGTCTCCTAGACACGAGCTGAGAAATTGCAAACGTCGAGCAATTGCTCCGAGATGAAAAGTGCCAGCACTGAAAGCTGTTGCTAGCCAGCACCCTTCCTTGGAAGCGCTTTTGTAGGCCTAAGAACACTGGGGCTCTGGGCTTCTCTAGCCACCTCATCTTCTGCTCATCCTCTCGCGCACTCTAAAGAGAGCTCAGGTGAGAAACTGCAAACGTCCAGCAATTGCTCAGAGATGAAAAGTGCCAGCACTGAAAGCTCTTGCTAGCCAGCACCCTTCCTTGGAAGCGCTTTCACAGGCGCAGTAACACTGGGGCTTTGCACTTCTCTACGCACCAAACGTCACGGTCATTCTCTTTCCGCCTCGTAGACACGAGCTGAGAAATTGCAAACGTCGAGCAATTGCTCCGAGATGAAAAGTGCCAGCACTGAAAACTGTTGCTGTAGCCAGCCCCCTTCCTTGGAAGCGCTTTTGTAGGCCTAAGAACACTGGGGCTCTGGGCTTCTCTAGCCACCTCATCTTCTGCTCATCCTCTCGCGCACTCTAAAGAGAGCTCAGGTGAGAAATTGCAAACGTCGAGCAATTGCTCAGAGATGAAAAGTGCCAGCACTGAAAGCTGTTGCTAGCCAGCACCCTTCCTTGGAAGCGCTTTCACAGGCGCAGTAACACTGGGGCTTTGCACTTCTCTAGCCACCAAACGTCACGGTCCTTCTCTTTCCATCTCCTAGACACGAGCTGAGAAATTGCAAACGTCGAGCAATTGCTCAGAGATGAAAAGTGCCAGCACTGAAAGCTGTTGCTAGCCAGCACCCTTCCTTGGAAGCGCTTTCACAGGCGCAGCAACACTGGGGCTTTGCGCTTCTCTACCCACCAAACGTCACGGTCCTTCTCTTTCCGTCTCGTAGACACGAGCTGAGAAATTGCAAACGTCGAGCAATTGCTCAGAGAGGAAAAGTGCCAGCACTGGAAGCTGTTGCTAGCCAGCACCCTTCCTTGGAAGCGCTTTTGTAGGCCTAAGAACACTGGGGCTCTGGGCTTCTCTAGCCACCTCATCTTCTGCTCATCCTCTCGCGCACTCTAAAGAGAGCTCAGGTGAGAAATTGCAAACGTCAAGCAATTGCTCAGAGATGAAAAGTGCCAGCACTGAAAGCTGTTGCTAGCCAGCACCCTTCCTTGGAAGCGCTTTCACAGGCGCAGTAACACTGGGGCTTTGCGCTTCTCTACCCACCAAACGTCACGGTCCTTCTCTTTCCATCTCCTAGACACGAGCTGAGAAATTGCAAACGTCCAGCAATTGCTCAGAGATGAAAAGTGCCAGCACTGAAAGCTCTTGGTAGCCAGCACCCTTCCTTGGAAGCGCTTTTGTAGGCCTAAGAACACTGGGGCTCTGGGCTTCTCTAGCCACCTCATCTTCTGCTCATCCTCTCACGCACTCTAAAGAGAGCTCAGGTGAGAAATTGCAAACGTCGAGCAATTGCTCAGAGATGAAAAGTGCCAGCACTGAAAGCTGTTGCTAGCCAGCACCCTTCCTTGGAAGCGCTTTCACAGGCGCAGCAACACTGGGGCTTTGCGCTTCTCTAGCCACCAAACGTCACGGTCCTTCTCTTTCCGTCTCGTAGACATGAGCTGAGAAATTGCAAACGTCCAGCAATTGCTCAGAGATGAAAAGTGCCAGCACTGAAAGCTCTTGCTAGCCAGCACCCTTCCTTGGAAGCGCTTTTGTAGGCCTAAGAACAGTGGGGCTCTGGGCTTCTCTAGCCACCTCATCTTCTGCTCATCCTCTCGCGCACTCTAAAGAGAGCTCAGGTGAGAAATTGCAAACGTCGAGCAATTGCTCAGAGATGAAAAGTGCCAGCACTGAAAGCTGTTGCTAGCCAGCACCCTTCCTTGGAAGCGCTTTCACAGGCGCAGCAACACTGGGGCTTTGCGCTTCTCTAGCCACCAAACGTCACGGTCCTTCTCTTTCCATCTCCTAGACACGAGCTGAGAAATTGCAAACGTCGAGCAATTGCCCAGAGATGAAAAGAGCCAGCACTGAAAGCTCTTGCTAGCCAGCACCCTTCCTTGGAAGCGCTTTCACAGGCGCAGCAACACTGGGGCTTTGCGCTTCTCTAGCCACCAAAAGTCACGGTCCTTCTCTTTCCGTCTCGTAGACACGAGCTTAGAAATTGCAAACGTTGAGCAATTGCTCCGAGATGAAAAGTGCCAGCACTGAAAGCTGTTGCTAGCCAGCACCCTTCCTTGGAAGCGCTTTTGTAGCCCTTAAAACACTGGGGCTCTGGGCTTCTCTAGCCACCTCATCTTCTGCTCATCCTCTCGCGCACGCTAAAGAGAGCTCAGGTGAGAAATTGCAAACGTCGAGCAATTGCTCAGAGATGAAAAGTGCCAGCACTGAAAGCTCTTGCTAGCCAGCACCCTTCCTTGGAAGCGCTTTTGTAGGCCTAAGAACACTGGGGCTCTGGGCTTCTCTAGCCACCTCATCTTCTGCTCATCCTCTCGCGCACTCTAAAGAGAGCTCAGGTGAGAAATTGCAAACGTCGAGCAATTGCTCAGAGATGAAAAGTGCCAGCACTGAAAGCTGTTGCTAGCCAGCACCCTTCCTTGGAAGCGCTTTTTTAGCCCTTAAAACACTGGGGCTCTGGGCTTCTCTAGCCACCTCACCTTCTGCTCATCCTCTCGCGCACTCTAAACAGAGCTCAGGTGAGAAATTGCAAACGTCGAGCAATTGCTCAGAGATGAAAAGTGCCAGCACTGAAAGCTGTTGCTAGCCAGCACCCTTCCTTGGAAGCGCTTTCACAGGCGCAGCAACACTGGGGCTTTGCGCTTCTCTACCCACCAATCGTCACGGTCCTTCTCTTTCCATCTCCTAGACACGAGCTGAGAAATTGCAAACGTCCAGCAATTGCTCAGAGATGAAAAGTGCCAGCACTGAAAGCTCTTGCTAGCCAGCACCCTTCCTTGGAAGCGCTTTCACAGGCGCAGCAACACTGGGGCTTTGCGCTTCTCTAGCCACCAAACGTCACGGTCATTCTCTTTCCGCCTCGTAGATACGAGCTGAGAAATTGCAAACGTCGAGCAATTGCTCCGAGATGAAAAGTGCCAGCACTGAAAGCTGTTGCTAGCCAGCCCCCTTCCTTGGAAGCGCTTTTGTAGGCCTAAGAACACTGGGGCTCTGGGCTTCTCTAGCCACCTCATCTTCTGCTCATCCTCTCGTGCACTCTAAAGAGAGCTCAGGTGAGAAATTGCAAACGTCCAGCAATTGCTCAGAGATGAAAAGTGCCAGCACTGAAAGCTGTTGCTAGCCAGCACCCTTCCTTGGAAGCGCTTTTGTAGGCCTAAGAACACTGGGGCTTTGCACTTCTCTACGCACCAAACGTCACGGTCCTTCTCTTTCCGTCTCGTAGACACGAGCTGAGAAATTGCAAACGTCGAGCAATTGCTCAGAGATGAAAAGTGCCAGCACTGAAAGCTCTTGCTAGCCAGCACCCTTCCTTGGAAGCGCTTTCACAGGCGCAGCAACACTGGGGCTTTGCGCTTCTATACGCACCAAACGTCACAGTCATTCTCTTTCCGTCTCGTAGACACGAGCTGAGAAATTGCAAACGTCGAGCAATTGCTCCGAGATGAAAAGTGCCAGCACTGAAAGCTCTTGCTAGCCAGCACCCTTCCTTGGAAGCGCTTTTGTAGCCCTTACAACACTGGGGCTCTGGGCTTCTCTAGCCACCTCATCTTCTGCTCATCCTCTCGCGCACTCTAAAGAGAGCTCAGGTGAGAAATTGCAAACGTCGAGCAATTGCTCAGAGATGAAAAGTGCCAGCACTGAAAGCTGTTGCTAGCCAGCACCCTTCCTTGGAAGCGCTTTTGTAGCCCTTAAAACACTGGGGCTCTGGGCTTCTCTAGCCACCTCATCTTCTGCTCATCCTCTCGCGCACTCTAAAGAGAGCTCAGGTGAGAAATTGCAAACGTCGAGCAATTGCTCAGAGATGAAAAGTGCCAGCACTGAAAGCTGTTGCTAGCCAGCACCCTTCCTTGGAAGCGCTTTCACAGGCGCAGCAACACTGGGGCTTTGCGCTTCTCTAGCCACCAAACGTCACGGTCATTCTCTTTCCGTCTCGTAGACACGAGCTGAGAAATTGCAAACGTCGAGCAATTGCTCCGAGATGAAAAGTGCCAGCACTGAAAGCTGTTGCTAGCCAGCACCCTTCCTTGGAAGCGCTTTTGTAGGCCTAAGAACACTGGGGCTCTGGGCTTCTCTAGCCACCTCATCTTCTGCTCATCCTCTCGCGCACTCTAAAGAGAGCTCAGGTGAGAAACTGCAAACGTCGAGCAATTGCTCAGAGATGAAAAGTGCCAGCACTGAAAGCTGTTGCTAGCCAGCACCCTTCCTTGGAAGCGCTTTCACAGGCGCAGTAACACTGGGGCTTTGCACTTCTCTACGCACCAAACGTCACGGTCATTCTCTTTCCGCCTCGTAGACACGAGCTGAGAAATTGCAAACGTCGAGCAATTGCTCCGAGATGAAAAGTGCCAGCACTGAAAGCTCTTGCTAGCCAGCACCCTTCCTTGGAAGCGCTTTTGTAGCCCTTAGAACACTGGGCTCTGGGCTTCTCTAGCCACCTCATCTTCTGCTCATCCTCTCGTGCACTCTAAAGAGAGCTCAGGTGAGAAATTGCAAACGTCGAGCAATTGCTCAGAGATGAAAAGTGCCAGCACTGAAAGCTGTTGCTAGCCAGCACCCTTCCTTGGAAGCGCTTTCACAGGCGCAGCAACACTGGGGCTTTGCGCTTCTCTAGCCACCAAACGTCACGGTCCTTCTCTTTCCATCTCCTAGACACGAGCTGAGAAATTGCAAACGTCGAGCAATTGCTCAGAGATGAAAAGTGCCAGCACTGAAAGCTGTTGCTAGCCAGCACCCTTCCTTGGAAGCGCTTTCACAGGCGCAGCAACACTGGGGCTTTGCGCTTCTCTAGCCACCAAACGTCACGGTCCTTCTCTTTCCGTCGGTAGACACGAGCTGAGAAATTGCAAACGTCGAGCAATTGCTCAGAGATGAAAAGTGCCAGCACTGAAAGCTCTTGCTAGCCAGCACCCTTCCTTGGAAGCGCTTTAGTAGGCCTAAGAACACTGCGGCTCTGGGCTTCTCTAGCCACCTCATCTTCTGCTCATCCTCTCGCGCACTCTAAAGAGAGCTCAGGTGAGAAATTACAAACGTCGAGCAATTGCTCAGAGATGAAAAGTGCCAGCACTGAAAGCTGTTGCTAGCCAGCACCCTTCCTTGGAAGCGCTTTCACAGGCGCAGCAACACTGGGGCTCTGCGCTTCTCTAGCCACCAAACGTCACGGTCATTCTCTTTCCGTCTCGTAGACACGAGCTGAGAAATTGCAAACGTCGAGCAATTGCTCCGAGATGAAAAGTGCCAGCACTGAAAACTGTTGCTGTAGCCAGCACCCTTCCTTGGAAGCGCTTTTGTAGGCCTAAGAACACTGGGGCTCTGGGCTTCTCTAGCCACCTCATCTTCTGCTCATCCTCTCGCGCACTCTAAAGAGAGCTCAGGTGAGAAATTGCAAACGTCGAGCAATTGCTCAGAGATGAAAAGTGCCAGCACTGAAAGCTGTTGCTAGCCAGCACCCTTCCTTGGAAGCGCTTTTGTAGGCCTAAGAACACTGGGGCTTTGAGCTTCTCTACGCACCAAACGTCACGGTCCTTCTCTTTCCGTCTCGTAGACACGAGCTGAGAAATTGCAAACGTCGAGCAATTGCTCAGAGATGAAAAGTGCCAGCACTGAAAGCTCTTGCTAGCCAGCACCCTTCCTTGGAAGCGCTTTCACAGGCGCAGCAATACTGGGGCTTTGCGCTTCTCTAGCCACCAAACGTCACGGTCCTTCTCTTTCCGTCTCGTAGACACGAGCTGAGAAATTGCAAACGTCCAGCAATTGCTCCGAGATGAAAAGTGCCAGCACTGAAAGCTCTTGCTAGCCAGCACCCTTCCTTGGAAGCGCTTTTGTAGGCCTAAGAACACTGGGGCTCTGGGCTTCTCTAGCCACCTCATCTTCTGCTCATCCTCTCGCGCACTCTAAAGAGAGCTCAGGTGAGAAATTGCAAACGTCGAGCAATTGCTCAGAGATGAAAAGTGCCAGCACTGAAAGCTCTTGCTAGCCAGCACCCTTCCTTGGAAGCGCTTTCACAGGCGCAGTAACACTGGGGCTCTGGGCTTCTCTACCCACCAAACGTCACGGTCCTTCTCTTTCCATCTCCTAGACACGAGCTGAGAAATTGCAAACGTCGAGCAATTGCTCAGAGATGAAAAGTGCCAGCACTGAAAGCTGTTGCTAGCCAGCACCCTTCCTTGGAAGCGCTTTTGTAGGCCTAAGAACACTGGGGCTCTGGGCTTCTCTAGCCACCTCATCTTCTGCTCATCCTCTCGCGCACTCTAAAGAGAGCTCAGGTGAGAAATTGCAAACGTCGAGCAATTGCTCAGAGATGAAAAGTGCCAGCACTGAAAGCTGTTGCTAGCCAGCACCCTTCCTTGGAAGCGCTTTCACAGGCGCAGCAACACTGGGGCTTTGCGCTTCTCTAGCCACCAAACGTCACGGTCCTTCTCTTTCCGTCTCGTAGACATGAGCTGAGAAATTGCAAACGTCCAGCAATTGCTCAGAGATGAAAAGTGCCAGCACTGAAAGCTCTTGCTAGCCAGCACCCTTCCTTGGAAGCGCTTTTGTAGGCCTAAGAACAGTGGGGCTCTGGGCTTCTCTAGCCACCTCATCTTCTGCTCATCCTCTCGCGCACTCTAAAGAGAGCTCAGGTGAGAAATTGCAAACGTCCAGCAATTGCTCAGAGATGAAAAGTGCCAGCACTGAAAGCTGTTGCTAGCCAGCACCCTTCCTTGGAAGCGCTTTCACAGGCGCAGCAACACTGGGGCTTTGCGCTTCTCTAGCCACCAAATGTCACGGTCCTTCTCTTTCCATCTCCTAGACACGAGCTGAGAAATTGCAAACGTCGAGCAATTACTCAGAGATGAAAAGTGCCAGCACTGAAAGCTGTTGCTAGCCAGCACCCTTCCTTGGAAGCGCTTTCACAGGCGCAGCAACACTGGGGCTTTGCGCTTCTCTACCCACCAAAAGTCACGGTCCTTCTCTTTCCGTCTCGTAGACACGAGCTGAGAAATTGCAAACGTCGAGCAATTGCTCAGAGATGAAAAGTGCCAGCACTGAAAGCTCTTGCTAGCCAGCACCCTTCCTTGGAAGCGCTTTTGTAGCCCTTAAAACACTGGGGCTCTGGGCTTCTCTAGCCACCTCATCTTCTGCTCATCCTCTCGCGCACGCTAAAGAGAGCTCAGGTGAGAAATTGCAAACGTCGAGCAATTGCTCAGAGATGAAAAGTGCCAGCACTGAAAGCTCTTGCTAGCCAGCACCCTTCCTTGGAAGCGCTTTCACAGGCACAGCAACACTGGGGCTTTGCGCTTCTCTACCCACCAAAAGTCACAGTCATTCTCTTTCCGTCTTGTAGACACGAGCTGAGAAATTGCAAACGTCCAGCAATTGCTCCGAGATGAAAAGTGCCAGCACTGAAAGCTCTTGCTAGCCAGCACCCTTCCTTGGAAGCGCTTTTGTAGCCCTTAAAACACTGGGGCTCTGGGCTTCTCTAGCCACCTCATCTTCTGCTCATCCTCTCGCGCACTCTAAAGAGAGCTCAGGTGAGAAATTGCAAACGTCGAGCAATTGCTCAGAGATGAAAAGTGCCAGCACTGAAAGCTGTTGCTAGCCAGCACCCTTCCTTGGAAGCGCTTTTGTAGCCCTTAAAACACTGGGGCTCTGGGCTTCTCTAGCCACCTCACCTTCTGCTCATCCTCTCGCGCACTCTAAAGAGAGCTCAGGTGAGAAATTGCAAACGTCGAGCAATTGCTCAGAGATGAAAAGTGCCAGCACTGAAAGCTCTTGCTAGCCAGCACCCTTCCTTGGAAGCGCTTTCACAGGCGCAGCAACACTGGGGCTTTGCGCTTCTCTACCCACCAAACATCACGGTCCTTCTCTTTCCATCTCCTAGACACGAGCTGAGAAATTGCAAACGTCCAGCAATTGCTCAGAGATGAAAAGTGCCAGCACTGAAAGCTGTTGCTAGCCAGCACCCTTCCTTGGAAGCGCTTTCACAGGCGCAGCAACACTGGGGCTTTGCGCTTCTCTAGCCACCAAACGTCACGGTCATTCTCTTTCCGCCTCGTAGACACGAGCTGAGAAATTGCAAACGTCGAGCAATTGCTCCGAGATGAAAAGTGCCAGCACTGAAAACTGTTGCTAGCCAGCACCCTTCCTTGGAAGCGCTTTTGTAGCCCTTACAACACTGGGGCTCTGGGCTTCTCTAGCCACCTCATCTTCTGCTCATCCTCTCGTGCACTCTAAAGAGAGCTCAGGTGAGAAATTGCAAACGTCCAGCAATTGCTCAGAGATGAAAAGTGCCAGCACTTAAAGCTCTTGCTAGCCAGCACCCTTCCTTGGAAGCGCTTTCACAGGCGCAGCAACACTGGGGCTTTGCGCTTCTATACGCACCAAACGTCACGGTCCTTCTCTTTCCATCTCCTAGACACGAGCTGAGAAATTGCAAACGTCGAGCAATTGCTCCGAGATGAAAAGTGCCAGCACTGAAAGCTCTTGCTAGCCAGCACCCTTCCTTGGAAGCGCTTTTGTAGGTCTAAGAACACTGGGGCTCTGGGCTTCTCTAGCCACCTCATCTTCTGCTCATCCTCTCGCGCACTCTAAAGAGAGCTCAGGTGAGAAATTGCAAACGTTGAGCAATTGCTCAGAGATGAAAAGTGCCAGCACTGAAAGCTGTTGCTAGCCAGCACCCTTCCTTGGAAGCGCTTTCACAGGCGCAGTAACACTGGGGCTTTGCGCTTCTCTAGCCACCAAACGTCACGGTCCTTCTCTTTCCATCTCCTAGACACGAGCTGAGAAATTGCAAACGTCCAGCAATTGCTCAGAGATGAAAAGTGCCAGCACTGAAAGCTCTTGCTAGCCAGCACCCTTCCTTGGAAGCGCTTTCACAGGCGCAGCAACACTGGGGCTTTGCGCTTCTCTAGCCACCAAAAGTCACGGTCATTCTCTTTCCGTCTCGTAGACACGAGCTGAGAAAGTGCAAACGTTGAGCAATTGCTCCGAGATGAAAAGTGCCAGCACTGAAAGCTCTTGCTAGCCAGCACCCTTCCTTGGAAGCGCTTTTGTAGCCCTTAAAACACTGGGGCTCTGGGCTTCTCTAGCCACCTCATCTTCTGCTCATCCTCTCGCGCACGCTAAAGAGAGCTCAGGTGAGAAATTGCAAACGTCCAGCAATTGCTCCGAGATGAAAAGTGCCAGCACTGAAAGCTGTTGCTAGCCAGCACCCTTCCTTGGAAGCGCTTTCACAGGCGCAGCAACCCTGGGGCTTTGCGCTTCTATACGCACCAAACGTCACAGTCATTCTCTTTCCGTCTCGTAGACACGAGCTGAGAAATTGCAAACGTCCAGCAATTGCTCAGAGATGAAAAGTGCCAGCACTGAAAGCTGTTGCTAGCCAGCACCCTTCCTTGGAAGCGCTTTTGTAGGCCTAAGAACACTGGGGCTCTGGGCTTCTCTAGCCACCTCATCTTCTGCTCATCCTCTCGCGCACTCTAAAGAGAGCTCAGGTGAGAAATTGCAAACGTGGAGCAATTGCTCAGAGATGAAAAGTGCCAGCACTGAAAGCTGTTGCTAGCCAGCACCCTTCCTTGGAAGCGCTTTCACAGGCGCAGCAACACTGGGGCTTTGCGCTTCTCTACCCACCAAACGTCACGGTCCTTCTCTTTCCGTCGGTAGACACGAGCTGAGAAATTGCAAACGTCGAGCAATTGCTCAGAGATGAAAAGTGCCAGCACTGAAAGCTCTTGCTAGCCAGCACCCTTCCTTGGAAGCGCTTTCACAGGCGCAGCAACACTGGGGCTCTGCGCTTCTCTAGCCACCAAACGTCACAGTCATTCTCTTTCCGTCGGTAGACACGAGCTGAGAAATTGCAAACGTCGAGCAATTGCTCAGAGATGAAAAGTGCCAGCACTGAAAACTGTTGCTGTAGCCAGCACCCTTCCTTGGAAGCGCTTTTGTAGGCCTAAGAACACTGGGGCTCTGGGCTTCTCTAGCCACCTCATCTTCTGCTCATCCTCTCGCGCACTCTAAAGAGAGCTCAGGTGAGAAATTGCAAACGTCGAGCAATTGCTCAGAGATGAAAAGTGCCAGCACTGAAAGCTGTTGCTAGCCAGCACCCTTCCTTGGAAGCGCTTTCACAGGCGCAGTAACACTGGGGCTTTGCACTTCTCTACCCACCAAACGTCACGGTCCTTCTCTTTCCATCTCCTAGACACGAGCTGAGAAATTGCAAACGTCGAGCAATTGCTCAGAGATGAAAAGTGCCAGCACTGAAAGCTGTTGCTAGCCAGCACCCTTCCTTGGAAGCGCTTTCACAGGCGCAGCAACACTGGGGCTTTGTGCTTCTCTAGCCACCAAACGTCACGGTCATTCTCTTTCCGTCTCGTAGACAGGAGCTGAGAAATTGCAAACGTCGAGCAATTGCTCCGAGATGAAAAGTGCCAGCACTGAAAGCTGTTGCTAGCCAGCACCCTTCCTTGGAAGCGCTTTTGTAGGCCTAAGAACACTGGGGCTCTGGGCTTCTCTAGCCACCTCATCTTCTGCTCATCCTCTCGCGCACTCTAAAGAGAGCTCAGGTGAGAAATTGCAAACGTCGAGCAATTGCTCAGAGATGAAAAGTGCCAGCACTGAAAGCTGTTGCTAGCCAGCACCCTTCCTTGGAAGCGCTTTCACAGGCGCAGCAACACTGGGGCTTTGCGCTTCTCTACGCACCAAATGTCACAGTCATTCTCTTTCCGTCTCGTAGACACGAGCTGAGAAATTGCAAACGTCGAGCAATTGCTCCGAGATGAAAAGTGCCAGCACTGAAAGCTCTTGCTAGCCAGCACCCTTCCTTGGAAGCGCTTTTGTAGGCCTAAGAACACTGGGGCTCTGGGCTTCTCTAGCCACCTCATCTTCTGCTCATCCTCTCGCGCACTCTAAAGAGAGCTCAGGTGAGAAATTGCAAACGTCGAGCAATTGCTCAGAGATGAAAAGTGCCAGCACTGAAAGCTGTTGCTAGCCAGCACCCTTCCTTGGAAGCGCTTTCACAGGCGCAGCAACACTGGGGCTTTGCGCTTCTCTAGCCACCAAACGTCACGGTCCTTCTCTTGCCGTCTCGTGGACACGAGCTGAGAAATTGCAAACGTCGAGCAATTGCTCAGAGATGAAAAGTGCCAGCACTGAAAGCTGTTGCTAGCCAGCACCCTTCCTTGGAAGCGCTTTCACAGGCGCAGCAACACTGGGGCTTTGCGCTTCTCTACCCACCAAATGTCACGGTCCTTCTCTTTCCATCTCGTAGACACGAGCTGAGAAATTGCAAACGTCGAGCAATTGCTCAGAGATGAAAAGTGCCAGCACTGAAAGCTCTTGCTAGCCAGCACCCTTCCTTGGAAGCGCTTTCACAGGCGCAGCAACACTGGGGCTTTGCGCTTCTCTAGCCACCAAACGTCACGGTCCTTCTCTTTCCATCGGTAGACACGAGCTGAGAAATTGCAAACGTCGAGCAATTGCTCAGAGATGAAAAGTGCCAGCACTGAAAGCTGTTGCTAGCCAGCACCCTTCCTTGGAAGCGCTTTCACAGGCGCAGCAACACTGGGGCTTTGCGCTTCTCTAGCCACCAAACGTCACGGTCCTTCTCTTTCCATCTCGTAGACACGAGCTGAGAAATTGCAAACGTCGAGCAATTGCTCAGAGATGAAAAGTGCCAGCACTGAAAGCTCTTGCTAGCCAGCACCCTTCCTTGGAAGCGCTTTCACAGGCGCAGCAACACTGGGGCTTTGCGCTTCTCTAGCCACCAAACGTCACGGTCATTCTCTTTCCGCCTCGTAGACACGAGCTGAGAAATTGCAAACGTCGAGCAATTGCTCCGAGTTGAAAAGTGCCAGCACTGAAAGCTGTTGCTAGCCAGCACCCTTCCTTGGAAGCGCTTTTGTAGCCCTTACAACACTGGGGCTCTGGGCTTCTCTAGCCACCTCATCTTCTGCTCATCCTCTCGTGCACTCTAAAGAGAGCTCAGGTGAGAAACTGCAAACGTCAAGCAATTGCTCAGAGATGAAAAGTGCCAGCACTGAAAGCTGTTGCTAGCCAGCACCCTTCCTTGGAAGCGCTTTCACAGGCGCAGCAACACTGGGGCTTTGCGCTTCTCTACGCACCAAACGTCACGGTCCTTCTCTTTCCATCTCCTAGACATGAGCTGAGAAATTGCAAACGTCGAGCAATTGCTCAGAGATGAAAAGTGCCAGCACTGAAAGCTGTTGCTAGCCAGCACCCTTCCTTGGAAGCACTTTCACAGGCGCAGCAACACTGGGGCTTTGCGCTTCTCTAGCCACCAAACGTCACGGTCCTTCTTTTTCCGTCGGTAGACACGAGCTGAGAAATTGCAAACGTCGAGCAATTGCTCAGAGATGAAAAGTGCCAGCACTGAAAGCTGTTGCTAGCCAGCACCCTTCCTTGGAAGCGCTTTCACAGGCGCAGCAACACTGGGGCTCTGCGCTTCTCTAGCCACCAAACGTCACGGTCATTCTCTTTCCGTCGGTAGACACGAGCTGAGAAATTGCAAACGTCGAGCAATTGCTCCGAGATGAAAAGTGCCAGCACTGAAAACTGTTGCTGTAGCCAGCACCCTTCCTTGGAAGCGCTTTTGTAGGCCTAAGAACACTGGGGCTCTGGGCTTCTCTAGCCACCTCATCTTCTGCTCATCCTCTCGCGCACTCTAAAGAGAGCTCAGGTGAGAAATTGCAAACGTCGAGCAATTGCTCCGAGATGAAAAGTGCCAGCACTGAAAGCTGTTGCTAGCCAGCACCCTTCCTTGGAAGCGCTTTCACAGGCGCAGTAACACTGGGGCTTTGCACTTCTCTACCCACCAAACGTCACGGTCCATCTCTTTCCATCTCCTAGACACGAGCTGAGAAATTGCAAACATCGAGCAATTGCTCAGAGATGAAAAGTGCCAGCACTGAAAGCTGTTGCTAGCCAGCACCCTTCCTTGGAAGCGCTTTCACAGGCGCAGCAACACTGGGGCTTTGCGCTTCTCTAGCCACCAAACGTCACGGTCATTCTCTTTCCGTCTCGTAGACAGGAGCTGAGAAATTGCAAACGTCGAGCAATTGCTCCGAGATGAAAAGTGCCAGCACTGAAAGCTGTTGCTAGCCAGCACCCTTCCTTGGAAGCGCTTTTGTAGGCCTAAGAACACTGGGGCTCTGGGCTTCTCTAGCCACCTCATCTTCTGCTCATCCTCTCGCGCACTCTAAAGAGAGCTCAGGTGAGAAATTGCAAACGTTGAGCAATTGCTCCGAGATGAAAAGTGCCAGCACTGAAAGCTGTTGCTAGCCAGCACCCTTCCTTGGAAGCGCTTTCACAGGCGCAGCAACACTGGGGCTTTGCGCTTCTCTACCCACCAAACGTCACGGTCCTTCTCTTTCCGTCTCGTAGACACGAGCTGAGAAATTGCAAACGTCGAGCAATTGCTCAGAGATGAAAAGTGCCAGCACTGAAAGCTCTTGCTAGCCAGCACCCTTCCTTGGAAGCGCTTTTGTAGACCTAAGAACACTGGGGCTCTGGGCTTCTCTAGCCACCTCATCTTCTGCTCATCCTCTCGCGCACTCTAAAGAGAGCTCAGGTGAGAAATTGCAAACGTCGAGCAATTGCTCAGAGATGAAAAGTGCCAGCACTGAAAGCTGTTGCTAGCCAGCACCCTTCCTTGGAAGCGCTTTCACAGGCGCAGCAACACTGGGGCTTTGCGCTTCTCTAGCCACCAAACGTCACGGTCCTTCTCTTTCCATCTCCTAGACACGAGCTGAGAAATTGCAAACGTCCAGCAATTGCTCCGAGATGAAAAGTGCCAGCACTGAAAGCTCTTGCTAGCCAGCACCCTTCCTTGGAAGCGCTTTCACAGGCGCAGCAACACTGGGGCTTTGCGCTTCTCTATCCACCAAAAGTCACGGTCATTCTCTTTCCGTCTCCTAGACACGAGCTGAGAAATTGCAAACGTCGAGCAATTGCTCAGAGATGAAAAGTGCCAGCACTGAAAGCTCTTGCTAGCCAGCACCCTTCCTTGGAAGCGCTTTTGTAGCCCTTAAAACACTGGGGCTCTGGGCTTCTCTAGCCACCTCATCTTCTGCTCATCCTCTCGCGCACGCTAAAGAGAGCTCAGGTGAGAAATTGCAAACGTCGAGCAATTGCTCAGAGATGAAAAGTGCCAGCACTGAAAGCTGTTGCTAGCCAGCACCCTTCCTTGGAAGCGCTTTCACAGGCGCAGCAACACTGGGGCTTTGCGCTTCTATACGCACCAAACGTCACAGTCATTCTCTTTCCGTCTCGTAGACACGAGCTGAGAAATTGCAAACGTCCAGCAATTGCTCAGAGATGAAAAGTGCCAGCACTGAAAGCTGTTGCTAGCCACCACCCTTCCTTGGAAGCGCTTTTGTAGGCCTAAGAACACTGGGGCTCTGGGCTTCTCTAGCCACCTCATCTTCTGCTCATCCTCTCGCGCACTCTAAAGAGAGCTCAGGTGAGAAATTGCAAACGTCGAGCAATTGCTCAGAGATGAAAAGTGCCAGCACTGAAAGCTGTTGCTAGCCAGCACCCTTCCTTGGAAGCTCTTTCACAGGCGCAGCAACACTGGGGCTTTGCGCTTCTCTACCCACCAAACGTCACGGTCCTTCTCTTTCCGTCTCGTGGACACGAGCTGAGAAATTGCAAACGTCGAGCAATTGCTCAGAGATGAAAAGTGCCAGCACTGAAAGCTGTTGCTAGCCAGCACCCTTCCTTGGAAGCGCTTTCACAGGCACAGCAACACTGGGGCTTTGCGCTTCTATACGCACCAAATGTCACGGTCCTTCTCTTTCCGTCTCGTAGACACGAGCTGAGAAATTGCAAACGTCGAGCAATTGCTCAGAGATGAAAAGTGCCAGCACTGAAAGCTCTTGCTAGCCAGCACCCTTCCTTGGAAGCGCTTTCACAGGCGCAGCAACACTGGGGCTTTGCGCTTCTCTAGCCACCAAACGTCACGGTCCTTCTCTTTCCATCTCCTAGACACGAGCTGAGAAATTGCAAACGTCGAGCAATTGCTCAGAGATGAAAAGTGCCAGCACTGAAAGCTCTTGCTAGCCAGCACCCCTCCTTGGAAGCGCTTTCACAGGCGCAGCAACACTGGGGCTTTGCGCTTCTATATGCACCAAATGTCACGGTCCTTCTCTTTCTGTCTTGTAGACACGAGCTGAGAAATTGCAAACGTCGAGCAATTGCTCAGAGATGAAAAGTGCCAGCACTGAAAGCTGTTGCTAGCCAGCACCCTTCCTTGGAAGCGCTTTTGTAGCCCTTAAAACACTGGGGCTCTGGGCTTCTCTAGCCACCTCATCTTCTGCTCATCCTCTCGCGCACTCTAAAGAGATCTCAGGTGAGAAATTGCAAACGTCGAGCAATTGCTCAGAGATGAAAAGTGCCAGCACTGAAAGCTGTTGCTAGCCAGCACCCTTCCTTGGAAGCGCTTTCACAGGCGCAGTAACACTGGGGCTTTGCGCTTCTCTACCCACCAAACGTCACGGTCCTTCTCTTTCCATCTCCTAGACACGAGCTGAGAAATTGCAAACGTCCAGCAATTGCTCCGAGATGAAAAGTGCCAGCACTGAAAGCTCTTGCTAGCCAGCACCCTTCCTTGGAAGCGCTTCTGTAGGCCTAAGAACACTGGGGCTCTGGGCTTCTCTAGCCACCTCATCTTCTGCTCATCCTCTCGCGCACTCTAAAGAGAGCTCAGGTGAGAAATTGCAAACGTCGAGCAATTGCTCAGAGATGAAAAGTGCCAGCACTGAAAGCTGTTGCTAGCCAGCACCCTTCCTTGGAAGCGCTTTCACAGGCACAGCAACACTGGGGCTTTGCGCTTCTATACGCACCAAATGTCACGGTCCTTCTCTTTCCGTCTCGTAGACACGAGCTGAGAAATTGCAAACGTCGAGCAATTGCTCAGAGATGAAAAGTGCCAGCACTGAAAGCTCTTGCTAGCCAGCACCCTTCCTTGGAAGCGCTTTCACAGGCGCAGCAACACTGGGGCTTTGCGCTTCTCTAGCCACCAAACGTCACGGTCCTTCTCTTTCCATCTCCTAGACACGAGCTGAGAAATTGCAAACGTCGAGCAATTGCTCAGAGATGAAAAGTGCCAGCACTGAAAGCTGTTGCTAGCCAGCACCCTTCCTTGGAAGCGCTTTCACAGGCGCAGCAACACTGGGGCTTTGCGCTTCTCTAGCCACCAAACGTCACGGTCCTTCTCTTTCCATCTCCTAGACACGAGCTGAGAAATTGCAAACGTCGAGCAATTGCTCAGAGATGAAAAGTGCCAGCACTGAAAGCTCTTGCTAGCCAGCACCCCTCCTTGGAAGCGCTTTCACAGGCGCAGCAACACTGGGGCTTTGCGCTTCTATATGCACCAAATGTCACGGTCCTTCTCTTTCCGTCTCCTAGACACGAGCTGAGAAATTGCAAACGTCGAGCAATTGCTCCGAGATGAAAAGTGCCAGCACTGAAAGCTGTTGCTAGCCAGCACCCTTCCTTGGAAGCGCTTTTGTAGCCCTTAAAACACTGGGGCTCTGGGCTTCTCTAGCCACCTCATCTTCTGCTCATCCTCTCGCGCACTCTAAAGAGAGCTCAGGTGAGAAATTGCAAACGTCGAGCAATTGCTCAGAGATGAAAAGTGCCAGCACTGAAAGCTGTTGCTAGCCAGCACCCTTCCTTGGAAGCGCTTTCACAGGCGCAGTAACACTGGGGCTTTGCGCTTCTCTACCCACCAAACGTCACGGTCCTTCTCTTTCCATCTCCTAGACACGAGCTGAGAAATTGCAAACGTCGAGCAATTGCTCCGAGATGAAAAGTGCCAGCACTGAAAGCTGTTGCTAGCCAGCACCCTTCCTTGGAAGCGCTTCTGTAGGCCTAAGAACACTGGGGCTCTGGGCTTCTCTAGCCACCTCATCTTCTGCTCATCCTCTCGCGCACTCTAAAGAGAGCTCAGGTGAGAAATTGCAAACGTCGAGCAATTGCTCAGAGATGAAAAGTGCCAGCACTGAAAGCTGTTGCTAGCCAGCACCCTTCCTTGGAAGCGCTTTCACAGGCGCAGCAACACTGGGGCTTTGCGCTTCTCTAGCCACCAAACGTCACGGTCCTTCTCTTTCCATCTCCTAGACACGAGCTGAGAAATTGCAAACGTCGAGCAATTGCTCCGAGATGAAAAGTGCCAGCGCTGAAAGCTGTTGCTAGCCAGCACCCTTCCTTGGAAGCGCTTTAGTAGGCCTAAGAACACTGGGGCTCTGGGCTTCTCTAGCCACCTCATCTTCTGCTCATCCTCTCGCGCACTCTAAAGAGAGCTCAGGTGAGAAATTACAAACGTCGAGCAATTGCTCAGAGATGAAAAGTGCCAGCACTGAAAGCTCTTGCTAGCCAGCCCCCTTCCTTGGAAGCGCTTTCACAGGCGCAGCAACACTGGGGCTTTGCGCTTCTCTATCCACCAAAAGTCACGGTCATTCTCTTTCCGTCTCGTAGACACGAGCTGAGAAATTGCAAACGTTGAGCAATTGCTCAGAGATGAAAAGTGCCAGCACTGAAAGCTCTTGCTAGCCAGCACCCTTCCTTGGAAGCGCTTTTGTAGCCCTTAAAACAGTGGGGCTCTGGGCTTCTCTAGCCACCTCATCTTCTGCTCATCCTCTCGCGCACGCTAAAGAGAGCTCAGGTGAGAAATTGCAAACGTCGAGCAATTGCTCAGAGATGAAAAGTGCCAGCACTGAAAGCTGTTGCTAGCCAGCACCCTTCCTTGGAAGCGCTTTCACAGGCGCAGCAACACTGGGGCTTTGCGCTTCTATACGCACCAAATGTCACAGTCATTCTCTTTCCGTCTCGTAGACACGAGCTGAGAAATTGCAAACGTCCAGCAATTGCTCAGAGATGAAAAGTGCCAGCACTGAAAGCTGTTGCTAGCCAGCACCCTTCCTTGGAAGCGCTTTTGTAGGCCTAAGAACACTGGGGCTCTGGGCTTCTCTAGCCACCTCATCTTCTGCTCATCCTCTCGCGCACTCTAAAGAGAGCTCAGGTGAGAAATTGCAAACGTCGAGCAATTGCTCAGAGATGAAAAGTGCCAGCACTGAAAGCTCTTGCTAGCCAGCACCCTTCCTTGGAAGCGCTTTCACAGGCGCAGCAACACTGGGGCTTTGCGCTTCTATACGCACCAAATATCACGGTCCTTCTCTTTCCGTCTCGTAGACACGAGCTGAGAAATTGCAAACGTCGAGCAATTGCTCAGAGATGAAAAGTGCCAGCACTGAAAGCTGTTGCTAGCCAGCACCCTTCCTTGGAAGCGCTTTCACAGGCGCAGCAACACTGGCGCTTTGCGCTTCTCTAGCCACCAAACGTCACGGTCCTTCTCTTTCCATCTCGTAGACACGAGCTGAGAAATTGCAAACGTCGAGCAATTGCTCAGAGATGAAAAGTGCCAGCACTGAAAGCTGTTGCTAGCCAGCACCCTTCCTTGGAAGCGCTTTCACAGGCGCAGCAACACTGGGGCTTTGCGCTTCTCTAGCCACCAAACGTCACGGTCCTTCTCTTTCCATCTCCTACACACGAGCTGAGAAATTGCAAACGTCGAGCAATTGCTCAGAGATGAAAAGTGCCAGCCCTGAAAGCTCTTGCTAGCCAGCACCCCTCCTTGGAAGCGCTTTCACAGGCGCAGCAACACTGGGGCTTTGCGCTTCTATATGCACCAAATGTCACGGTCCTTCTCTTTCCGTCTTGTAGACACGAGCTGAGAAATTGCAAACGTCGAGCAATTGCTCAGAGATGAAAAGTGCCAGCACTGAAAGCTGTTGCTAGCCAGCACCCTTCCTTGGAAGCGCTTTTGTAGCCCTTAAAACACTGGGGCTCTGGGCTTCTCTAGCCACCTCATCTTCTGCTCATCCTCTCGCGCACTCTAAAGAGATCTCAGGTGAGAAATTGCAAACGTCGAGCAATTGCTCAGAGATGAAAAGTGCCAGCACTGAAAGCTGTTGCTAGCCAGCACCCTTCCTTGGAAGCGCTTTCACAGGCGCAGCAACACTGGGGCTTTGCGCTTCTCTAGCCACCAAACGTCACGGTCCTTCTCTTTCCATCTCGTAGACACGAGCTGAGAAATTGCAAACGTCGAGCAATTGCTCAGAGATGAAAAGTGCCAGCACTGAAAGCTGTTGCTAGCCAGCACCCTTCCTTGGAAGCGCTTTCACAGGCGCAGCAACACTGGGGCTTTGCGCTTCTCTAGCCACCAAACGTCACGGTCCTTCTCTTTCCATCTCCTAGACACGAGCTGAGAAATTGCAAACGTCGAGCAATTGCTCAGAGATGAAAAGTGCCAGCACTGAAAGCTGTTGCTAGCCAGCACCCCTCCTTGGAAGCGCTTTCACAGGCGCAGCAACACTGGGGCTTTGCGCTTCTATATGCACCAAATGTCACGGTCCTTCTCTTTCCGTCTTGTAGACACGAGCTGAGAAATTGCAAACGTCGAGCAATTGCTCAGAGATGAAAAGTGCCAGCACTGAAAGCTCTTGCTAGCCAGCACCCTTCCTTGGAAGCGCTTTTGTAGGCCTAAGAACACTGGGGCTCTGGGCTTCTCTAGCCACCTCATCTTCTGCTCATCCTCTCGCGCACTCTAAAGAGATCTCAGGTGAGAAATTGCAAACGTCGAGCAATTGCTCAGAGATGAAAAGTGCCAGCACTGAAAGCTGTTGCTAGCCAGCACCCTTCCTTGGAAGCGCTTTAGTAGGCCTAAGAACACTGGGGCTCTGGGCTTCTCTAGCCACCTAATCTTCTGCTCATCCTCTCGCGCACTCTAAAGAGACCTCAGGTGAGAAATTACAAACGTCGAGCAATTGCTCAGAGATGAAAAGTGCCAGCACTGAAAGCTGTTGCTAGCCAGCACCCTTCCTTGGAAGCGCTTTTGTAGCCCTTAGAACACTGGGGCTCTGGGCTTCTATAGCCACCTCATCTTCTGCTCATCCTCTCGCGCACTCTAAAGAGAGCTCAGGTGAGAAATTGCAAACGTCGAGCAATTGCTCAGAGATGAAAAGTGCCAGCACTGAAAGCTCTTGCTAGCCAGCACCCTTCCTTGGAAGCGCTTTTGTAGGCCTAAGAACACTGGGGCTTTGCACTTCTCTACGCACCAAACGTCACGGTCCTTCTCTTTCCGTCTCGTAGACACGAGCTGAGAAATTGCAAACGTCGAGCAATTGCTCAGAGATGAAAAGTGCCAGCACTGAAAGCTGTTGCTAGCCAGCACCCTTCCTTGGAAGCGCTTTCACAGGCGCAGCAACACTGGGGCTTTGCGCTTCTCTAGCCACCAAACGTCACGGTCCTTGTCTTTCCGTCTGTATACACGAGCTGAGAAATTGCAAACGTCCAGCAATTGCTCAGAGATGAAAAGTGCCAGCACTGAAAGCTGTTGCTAGCCAGCCCCCTTCCTTGGAAGCGCTTTTGTAGGCCTAAGAACAGTGGGGCTCTGGGCTTCTCTAGCCACCTAATCTTCTGCTCATCCTCTCGCGCACTCTAAAGAGAGCTCAGGTGAGAAATTGCAAACGTCGAGCAATTGCTCAGAGATGAAAAGTGCCAGCACTGAAAGCTGTTGCTAGCCAGCACCCTTCCTTGGAAGCGCTTTTGTAGCCCTTAGAACACTGGGGCTCTGGGCTTCTATAGCCACCTCATCTTCTGCTCATCCTCTCGCGCACTCTAAAGAGAGCTCAGGTGAGAAATTGCAAACGTCGAGCAATTGCTCAGAGATGAAAAGTGCCAGCACTGAAAGCTCTTGCTAGCCAGCACCCTTCCTTGGAAGCGCTTTTGTAGGCCTAAGAACACTGGGGCTTTGCACTTCTCTACGCACCAAACGTCACGGTCCTTCTCTTTCCGTCTCGTAGACACGAGCTGAGAAATTGCAAACGTCGAGCAATTGCTCAGAGATGAAAAGTGCCAGCACTGAAAGCTGTTGCTAGCCAGCACCCTTCCTTGGAAGCGCTTTCACAGGCGCAGCAACACTGGGGCTTTGCGCTTCTATACGCACCAAACGTCACAGTCATTCTCTTTCCGTCTCGTAGACACGAGCTGAGAAATTGCAAACGTCCAGCAATTGCTCAGAGATGAAAAGTGCCAGCACTGAAAGCTGTTGCTAGCCAGCACCCTTCCTTGGAAGCGCTTTCACAGGCGCAGCAACACTGGGGCTTTGCGCTTCTCTAGCCACCAAACGTCACGGTCCTTCTCTTTCCATCTCCTAGACACGAGCTGAGAAATTGCAAACGTCGAGCAATTGCTCAGAGATGAAAAGTGCCAGCACTGAAAGCTGTTGCTAGCCAGCACCCTTCCTTGGAAGCGCTTTCACAGGCGCAGCAACACTGGGGCTTTGCGCTTCTATACGCACCAAATGTCACGGTCCTTCTCTTTCCGTCTTGTAGACACGAGCTGAGAAATTGCAAACGTCGAGCAATTGCTCAGAGATGAAAAGTGCCAGCACTGAAAGCTCTTGCTAGCCAGCACCCTTCCTTGGAAGCGCTTTTGTAGGCCTAAGAACACTGGGGCTCTGGGCTTCTCTAGCCACCTCATCTTCTGCTCATCCTCTCGCGCACTCTAAAGAGAGCTCAGGTGAGAAATTGCAAACGTCCAGCAATTGCTCAGAGATGAAAAGTGCCAGCACTGAAAGCTCTTGCTAGCCAGCACCCTTCCTTGGAAGCGCTTTTGTAGCCCTTAAAACACTGGGGCTCTGGGCTTCTCTAGCCACCTCATCTTCTGCTCATCCTCTCGCGCACTCTAAAGAGAGCTCAGGTGAGAAATTGCAAACGTCGAGCAATTGCTCCGAGATGAAAAGTGCCAGCACTGAAAGCTGTTGCTAGCCAGCACCCTTCCTTGGAAGCGCTTTCACAGGCGCAGTAACACTGGGGCTTTGCGCTTCTCTACCCACCAAACGTCACGGTCCTTCTCTTTCCATCTCCTAGACACGAGCTGAGAAATTGCAAACGTCGAGCAATTGCTCAGAGATGAAAAGTGCCAGCACTGAAAGCTCTTGCTAGCCAGCACCCTTCCTTGGAAGCGCTTTCACAGGCGCAGCAACACTGGGGCTTTGCGCTTCTCTAGCCACCAAACGTCACGGTCATTCTCTTTCCGCCTCGTAGACACGAGCTGAGAAATTGCAAACGTCGAGCAATTGCTCAGAGATGAAAAGTGCCAGCACTGAAAGCTGTTGCTAGCCAGCACCCTTCCTTGGAAGCGCTTTCACAGGCGCAGTAACACTGGGGCTTTGCGCTTCTCTACGCACCAAACGTCACGGTCCTTCTCTTTCCATCTCCTAGACACGAGCTGAGAAATTGCAAACATCCAGCAATTGCTCCGAGATGAAAAGTGCCAGCACTGAAAGCTGTTGCTAGCCAGCACCCTTCCTTGGAAGCGCTTTTGTAGGCCTAAGAACACTGGGGCTCTGGGCTTCTCTAGCCACCTAATCTTCTGCTCATCCTCTCGCGCACTCTAAGGAGAGCTCAGGTGAGAAATTGCAAACGTCGAGCAATTGCTCAGAGATGAAAAGTGCCAGCACTGAAAGCTGTTGCTAGCCAGCACCCTTCCTTGGAAGCGCTTTCACAGGCGCAGTAACACTGGGGCTTTGCGCTTCTCTACCCACCAAACGTCACGGTCCTTCTCTTTCCATCTCCTAGACACGAGCTGAGAAATTGCAAACGTCGAGCAATTGCTCAGAGATGAAAAGTGCCAGCACTGAAAGCTGTTGCTAGCCAGCACCCTTCCTTGGAAGCGCTTTCACAGGCGCAGCAACACTGGGGCTTTGCGCTTCTCTACCCACCAAACGTCACGGTCATTCTCTTTCCGTCTCGTAGACAGGAGCTGAGAAATTGCAAACGTCGAGCAATTGCTCCGAGATGAAAAGTGCCAGCACTGAAAGCTGTTGCTAGGCAGCACCCTTCCTTGGAAGCGCTTTTGTAGGCCTAAGAACACTGGGGCTCTGGGCTTCTCTAGCCACCTCATCTTCTGCTCATCCTCTCGTGCACTCTAAAGAGAGCTCAGGTGAGAAATTGCAAACGTCGAGCAATTGCTCAGAGATGAAAAGTGCCAGCACTGAAAGCTGTTGCTAGCCAGCACCCTTCCTTGGAAGCGCTTTCACAGGCGCAGTAACACTGGGGCTTTGCGCTTCTCTACCCACCAAACGTCACGGTCCTTCTCTTTCCATCTCCTAGACACGAGCTGAGAAATTGCAAACGTCGAGCAATTGCTCCGAGATGAAAAGTGCCAGCACTGAAAGCTGTTGCTAGCCAGCACCCTTCCTTGGAAGCGCTTTTGTAGGCCTAAGAACACTGGGGCTCTGGGCTTCTCTAGCCACCTCATCTTCTGCTCATCCTCTCGCGCACTCAAAGGAGAGCTCAGGTGAGAAATTGCAAACGTCGAGCAATTGCTCAGAGATGAAAAGTGCCAGCACTGAAAGCTGTTGCTAGCCAGCACCCTTCCTTGGAAGCGCTTTCACAGGCGCAGTAACACTGGGGCTTTGCGCTTCTCTAGCCACCAAACGTCACGGTCCTTCTCTTTCCATCTCCTAGACACGAGCTGAGAAATTGCAAACGTCGAGCAATTGCTCCGAGATGAAAAGTGCCAGCACTGAAAGCTGTTGCTAGCCAGCACCCTTCCTTGGAAGCGCTTTCACAGGCGCAGCAACACTGGGGCTTTGCGCTTCTATACGCACCAAACGTCACAGTCATTCTCTTTCCGTCTCGTAGACACGAGCTGAGAAATTGCAAACGTCGAGCAATTGCTCAGAGATGAAAAGTGCCAGCACTGAAAGCTGTTGCTAGCCAGCACCCTTCCTTGGAAGCGCTTTCACAGGCGCAGCAACACTGGGGCTTTGCGCTTCTCTACCCACCAAACGTCACGGTCCTTCTCTTTCCGTCTCGTAGACACGAGCTGAGAAATTGCAAACGTCGAGCAATTGCTCAGAGATGAAAAGTGCCAGCACTGAAAGCTGTTGCTAGCCAGCACCCTTCCTTGGAAGCGCTTTTGTAGGCCTAAGAACACTGGGGCTCTGGGCTTCTCTAGCCACCTCATCTTCTGCTCATCCTCTCGCGCACTCTAAAGAGAGCTCAGGTGAGAAACTGCAAACGTCGAGCAATTGCTCCGAGATGAAAAGTGCCAGCACTGAAAGCTGTTGCTAGCCAGCACCCTTCCTTGGAAGCGCTTTCACAGGCGCAGCAACACTGGGGCTTTGCGCTTCTCTAGCCACCAAACGTCACGGTCCTTCTCTTTCCGTCTCGTAGACACGAGCTGAGAAATTGCAAACGTCCAGCAATTGCTCCGAGATGAAAAGTGCCAGCACTGAAAGCTCTTGCTAGCCAGCACCCTTCCTTGGAAGCGCTTTTGTAGACCTAAGAACACTGGGGCTCTGGGCTTCTCTAGCCACCTCATCTTCTGCTCATCCTCTCGCGCACTCTAAAGAGATCTCAGGTGAGAAACTGCAAACGTCGAGCAATTGCTCAGAGATGAAAAGTGCCAGCACTGAAAGCTGTTGCTAGCCAGCACCCTTCCTTGGAAGCGCTTTCACAGGCGCAGTAACACTGGGGCTTTGCGCTTCTCTAGCCACCAAACGTCACGGTCCTTCTCTTTCCATCTCCTAGACACGAGCTGAGAAATTGCAAACGTCCAGCAATTGCTCCGAGATGAAAAGTGCCAGCACTGAAAGCTGTTGCTAGCCAGCACCCTTCCTTGGAAGCGCTTTTGTAGGCCTAAGAACAGTGGGGCTCTGGGCTTCTCTAGCCACCTCATCTTCTGCTCATCCTCTCGCGCACTCTAAGGAGAGCTCAGGTGAGAAATTGCAAACGTCGAGCAATTGCTCAGAGATGAAAAGTGCCAGCACTGAAAGCTGTTGCTAGCCAGCACCCTTCCTTGGAAGCGCTTTCACAGGCGCAGTAACACTGGGGCTTTGCGCTTCTCTACCCACCAAACGTCACGGTCCTTCTCTTTCCATCTCCTAGACACGAGCTGAGAAATTGCAAACGTCGAGCAATTGCTCAGAGATGAAAAGTGCCAGCACTGAAAGCTGTTGCTAGCCAGCCCCCTTCCTTGGAAGCGCTTTCAGAGGCGCAGCAACACTGGGGCTTTGCGCTTCTCTAGCCACCAAACGTCACGGTCCTTCTCTTTCCGTCTCGTAGACACGAGCTGAGAAATTGCAAACGTCGAGCAATTGCTCAGAGATGAAAAGTGCCAGCACTGAAAGCTGTTGCTAGCCAGCACCCTTCCTTGGAAGCGCTTTTGTAGGCCTAAGAACACTGGGGCTCTGGGCTTCTCTAGCCACCTCATCTTCTGCTCATCCTCTCGCGCACTCTAAAGAGAGCTCAGGTGAGAAATTGCAAACGTCGAGCAATTGCTCAGAGATGAAAAGTGCCAGCACTGAAAGCTGTTGCTAGCCAGCACCCTTCCTTGGAAGCGCTTTCACAGGCGCAGTAACACTGGGGCTTTGCGCTTCTCTAGCCACCAAACGTCACGGTCCTTCTCTTTCCGTCTCGTAGACACGAGCTGAGAAATTGCAAACGTCCAGCAATTGCTCAGAGATGAAAAGTGCCAGCACTGAAAGCTGTTGCTAGCCAGCACCCTTCCTTGGAAGCGCTTTTGTAGACCTAAGAACACTGGGGCTCTGGGCTTCTCTAGCCACCTCATCTTCTGCTCATCCTCTCGCGCACTCTAAAGAGATCTCAGGTGAGAAATTGCAAACGTCGAGCAATTGCTCAGAGATGAAAAGTGCCAGCACTGAAAGCTCTTGCTAGCCAGCACCCTTCCTTGGAAGCGCTTTCACAGGCGCAGCAACACTGGGGCTTTGCGCTTCTCTACCCACCAAAAGTCACGGTCCTTCTCTTTCCATCTCCTAGACATGAGCTGAGAAATTGCAAACGTTGAGCAATTGCTCAGAGATGAAAAGTGCCAGCACTGAAAGCTGTTGCTAGCCAGCACCCTTCCTTGGAAGCGCTTTTGTAGCCCTTAAAACACTGGGGCTCTGGGCTTCTCTAGCCACCTCATCTTCTGCTCATCCTCTCGCGCACGCTAAAGAGAGTTCAGGTGAGAAATTGCAAACGTCGAGCAATTGCTCAGAGATGAAAAGTGCCAGCACTGAAAGCTCTTGCTAGCCAGCACCCTTCCTTGGAAGCGCTTTCACAGGCGCAGCAACACTGGGGCTTTGCGCTTCTATACGCACCAAACGTCACGGTCCTTCTCTTTCCGTCTCGTAGACACGAGCTGAGAAATTGCAAACGTCGAGCAATTGCTCAGAGATGAAAAGTGCCAGCACTGAAAGCTGTTGCTAGCCAGCACCCTTCCTTGGAAGCGCTTTCACAGGCGCAGCAACACTGGGGCTTTGCGCTTCTCTACCCACCAAACGTCACGGTCCTTCTCTTTCCGTCTCGTGGACACGAGCTGAGAAATTGCAAACGTCGAGCAATTGCTCAGAGATGAAAAGTGCCAGCACTGAAAGCTGTTGCTAGCCAGCACCCTTCCTTGGAAGCGCTTTCACAGGCACAGCAACACTGGGGCTTTGCGCTTCTATACGCACCAAATGTCACGGTCATTCTCTTTCCGTCTCGTAGACACGAGCTGAGAAATTGCAAACGTCGAGCAATTGCTCAGAGATGAAAAGTGCCAGCACTGAAACCTCTTGCTAGCCAGCACCCTTCCTTGGAAGCGCTTTCACAGGCGCAGCAACACTGGGGCTTTGCGCTTCTCTACCCACCAAAAGTCACGGTCCTTCTCTTTCCGTCGGTAGACACGAGCTGAGAAATTGCAAACGTCGAGCAATTGCTCAGAGATGAAAAGTGCCAGCACTGAAAGCTGTTGCTAGCCAGCACCCTTCCTTGGAAGCGCTTTCACAGGCGCAGCAACACTGGGGCTTTGCGCTTCTCTAGCCACCAAACGTCACGGTCCTTCTCTTTCCATCTCCTAGACACGAGCTGAGAAATTGCAAACGTCGAGCAATTGCTCCGAGATGAAAAGTGCCAGCACTGAAAGCTGTTGCTAGCCAGCACCCTTCCTTGGAAGCGCTTTCACAGGCGCAGCAACACTGGGGCTTTGCGCTTCTATACGCACCAAATGTCACGGTCCTTCTCTTTCCGTCTTGTAGACACGAGCTGAGAAATTGCAAACGTCGAGCAATTGCTCAGAGATGAAAAGTGCCAGCACTGAAAGCTCTTGCTAGCCAGCACCCTTCCTTGGAAGCGCTTTTGTAGGCCTAAGAACACTGGGGCTCTGGGCTTCTCTAGCCACCTCATCTTCTGCTCATCCTCTCGCGCACTCTAAAGAGAGCTCAGGTGAGAAATTGCAAACGTCGAGCAATTGCTCAGAGATGAAAAGTGCCAGCACTGAAAGCTGATGCTAGCCAGCCCCCTTCCTTGGAAGCGCTTTTGTAGCCCTTAAAACACTGGGGCTCTGGGCTTCTCTAGCCACCTCATCTTCTGCTCATCCTCTCGCGCACTCTAAAGAGAGCTCAGGTGAGAAACTGCAAACGTCGAGCAATTGCTCCGAGATGAAAAGTGCCAGCACTGAAAGATGTTGCTAGCCAGCACCCTTCCTTGGAAGCGCTTTCACAGGCGCAGTAACACTGGGGCTTTGCGCTTCTCTAGCCACCAAACGTCACGGTCCTTCTCTTTCCATCTCCTAGACACGAGCTGAGAAATTGCAAACGTCCAGCAATTGCTCAGAGATGAAAAGTGCCAGCACTGAAAGCTCTTGCTAGCCAGCACCCTTCCTTGGAAGCGCTTTTGTAGCCCTTAGAACACTGGGGCTCTGGGCTTCTCTAGCCACCTCATCTTCTGCTCATCCTCTCGTGCACTCTAAAGAGAGCTCAGGTGAGAAATTGCAAACGTCCAGCAATTGCTCAGAGATGAAAAGTGCCAGCACTGAAAGCTGATGCTAGCCAGCACCCTTCCTTGGAAGCGCTTTCACAGGCGCAGCAACACTGGGGCTTTGCGCTTCTCTAGCCACCAAACGTCACGGTCCTTCTCTTTCTGTCTCCTAGACACGAGCTGAGAAATTGCAAACGTCGAGCAATTGCTCAGAGATGAAAAGTGCCAGCACTGAAAGCTGTTGCTAGCCAGCACCCTTCCTTGGAAGCGCTTTCACAGGCGCAGCAACACTGGGGCTTTGCGCTTCTCTACCCACCAAACGTCACGGTCCTTCTCTTTCCGTCGGTAGACACGAGCTGAGAAATTGCAAACGTCGAGCAATTGCTCAGAGATGAAAAGTGCCAGCACTGAAAGCTGTTGCTAGCCAGCACCCTTCCTTGGAAGCGCTTTTGTAGGCCTAAGAACACTGGGGCTCTGGGCTTCTCTAGCCACCTCATCTTCTGCTCATCCTCTCGCGCACTCTAAAGAGAGCTCAGGTGAGAAATTGCAAACGTCGAGCAATTGCTCAGAGATGAAAAGTGCCAGCACTGAAAGCTCTTGCTAGCCAGCACCCTTCCTTGGAAGCGCTTTCACAGGCGCAGCAACACGGGGCTCTGCGCTTCTCTAGCCACCAAACGTCACGGTCCTTCTCTTTCCGTCTCGTAGACACGAGCTGAGAAATTGCAAACGTCGAGCAATTGCTCAGAGATGAAAAGTGCCAGCACTGAAAGCTCTTGCTAGCCAGCACCCTTCCTTGGAAGCGCTTTTGTAGCCCTTAGAACACTGGGGCTCTGGGCTTCTCTAGCCACCTCATCTTCTGCTCATCCTCGCGCTCACTCTAAAGAGAGCTCAGGTGAGAAATTGCAAACGTCGAGCAATTGCTCAGAGATGAAAAGTGCCAGCACTGAAAGCTGTTGCTAGGCAGCACCCTTCCTTGGAAGCGCTTTCACAGGCGCAGCAACACTGGGGCTTTGCGCTTCTCTACCCACCAAAAGTCACAGTCCTTCTCTTTCCATCTCCTAGACACGAGCTGAGAAATTGCAAACGTCGAGCAATTGCTCAGAGATGAAAAGTGCCAGCACTGAAAGCTGTTGCTAGCCAGCACCCTTCCTTGGAAGCGCTTTCACAGGCGCAGCAACACTGGGGCTTTGCGCTTCTCTAGCCACCAAACGTCACGGTCATTCTCTTTCCGTCTCGTAGACACGAGCTGAGAAATTGCAAACGTCGAGCAATTGCTCAGAGATGAAAAGTGCCAGCACTGAAAGCTCTTGCTAGCCAGCACCCTTCCTTGGAAGCGCTTTTGTAGGCCTAAGAACACTGGGGCTCTGGGCTTCTCTAGCCACCTCATCTTCTGCTCATCCTCTCGCGCACTCTAAAGAGAGCTCAGGTGAGAAATTGCAAACGTCGAGCAATTGCTCAGAGATGAAAAGTGCCAGCACTGAAAGCTGTTGCTAGCCAGCACCCTTCCTTGGAAGCGCTTTCACAGGCGCAGCAACACTGGGGCTTTGCGCTTCTCTAGCCACCAAACGTCACGGTCCTTGTCTTTCCGTCGGTAGACACGAGCTGAGAAATTGCAAACGTCGAGCAATTGCTCAGAGATGAAAAGTGCCAGCACTGAAAGCTGTTGCTAGCCAGCACCCTTCCTTGGAAGCGCTTTTGTAGGCCTAAGAACACTGGGGCTCTGGGCTTCTCTAGCCACCTCATCTTCTGCTCATCCTCTCGCGCACTCTAAAGAGAGCTCAGGTGAGAAATTGCAAACGTCGAGCAATTGCTCAGAGATGAAAAGTGCCAGCACTGAAAGCTGTTGCTAGCCAGCACCCTTCCTTGGAAGCGCTTTCACAGGCGCAGCAACACTGGGGCTTTGCGCTTCTCTACCCACCAAACGTCACGGTCCTTCTCTTTCCATCTCCTAGACACGAGCTGAGAAATTGCAAACGTCCAGCAATTGCTCCGAGATGAAAAGTGCCAGCACTGAAAGCTGTTGCTAGCCAGCACCCTTCCTTGGAAGCGCTTTTGTAGGCCTAAGAACACTGGGGCTCTGGGCTTCTCTAGCCACCTCATCTTCTGCTCATCCTCTCGCGCACTCTAAAGAGAGCTCAGGTGAGAAATTGCAAACGTCGAGCAATTGCTCAGAGATGAAAAGTGCCAGCACTGAAAGCTCTTGCTAGCCAGCACCCTTCCTTGGAAGTGCTTTCACAGGCGCAGCAACACTGGGGCTTTGCGCTTCTCTACCCACCAAACGTCACGGTCATTCTCTTTCCGACTCGTAGACACGAGCTGAGAAATTGCAAACGTCGAGCAATTGCTCAGAGATGAAAAGTGCCAGCACTGAAAGCTGTTGCTAGCCAGCACCCTTCCTTGGAAGCGCTTTCACAGGCGCAGCAACACTGGGGCTTTGCGCTTCTCTACCCACCAAACCTCACGGTCATTCTCTTTCCATCGGTAGACACGAGCTGAGAAATTGCAAACGTCGAGCAATTGCTCAGAGATGAAAAGTGCCAGCACTGAAAGCTGTTGCTAGCCAGCCCCCTTCCTTGGAAGCGCTTTTGTAGGCCTAAGAACAGTGGGGCTCTGGGCTTCTCTAGCCACCTCATCTTCTGCTCATCCTCTCGCGCACTCTAAAGAGAGCTCAGGTGAGAAATTGCAAACGTCGAGCAATTGCTCAGAGATGAAAAGTGCCAGCACTGAAAGCTCTTGCTAGCCAGCACCCTTCCTTGGAAGCGCTTTCACAGGCGCAGCAACACTGGGGCTTTGCGCTTCTCTAGCCACCAAACGTCACGGTCCTTCTCTTTCCGTCGGTAGACACGAGCTGAGAAATTGCAAACGTCGAGCAATTGCTCAGAGATGAAAAGTGCCAGCACTGAAAGCTGTTGCTAGCCAGCACCCTTCCTTGGAAGCGCTTTCACAGGCACAGCAACACTGGGGCTTTGCGCTTCTATACGCACCAAATGTCACGGTCCTTCTCTTTCCGTCTTGTAGACACGAGCTGAGAAATTGCAAACGTCGAGCAATTGCTCCGAGATGAAAAGTGCCAGCACTGAAAGCTGTTGCTAGGCAGCACCCTTCCTTGGAAGCGCTTTTGTAGGCCTAAGAACACTGGGGCTCTGGGCTTCTCTAGCCACCTCATCTTCTGCTCATCCTCTCGCGCACTCTAAGGAGAGCTCAGGTGAGAAATTGCAAACGTCGAGCAATTGCTCAGAGATGAAAAGTGCCAGCACTGAAAGCTGTTGCTAGCCAGCACCCTTCCTTGGAAGCGCTTTCACAGGCGCAGTAACACTGGGGCTTTGCGCTTCTCTACCCACCAAACGTCACGGTCCTTCTCTTTCCATCTCCTAGACACGAGCTGAGAAATTGCAAACGTCGAGCAATTGCTCAGAGATGAAAAGTGCCAGCACTGAAAGCTGTTGCTAGCCAGCACCCTTCCTTGGAAGCGCTTTCACAGGCGCAGCAACACTGGGGCTTTGCGCTTCTCTACCCACCAAACCTCACGGTCATTCTCTTTCCATCGGTAGACACGAGCTGAGAAATTGCAAACGTCGAGCAATTGCTCCGAGATGAAAAGTGCCAGCACTGAAAGCTCTTGCTAGCCAGCACCCTTCCTTGGAAGCGCTTTTGTAGGCCTAAGAACACTGGGGCTCTGGGCTTCTCTAGCCATCTCATCTTCTGCTCATCCTGTCGCGCACTCTAAAGAGAGCTCAGGTGAGAAATTGCAAACGTCGAGCAATTGCTCAGAGATGAAAAGTGCCAGCACTGAAAGCTCTTGCTAGCCAGCACCCTTCCTTGGAAGCGCTTTCACAGGCGCAGCAACACTGGAGCTTTGCGCTTCTCTAGCCACCAAAAGTCACGGTCATTCTCTTTCCGTCTCGTAGACACGAGCTGAGAAAGTGCAAACGTTGAGCAATTGCTCCGAGATGAAAAGTGCCAGCACTGAAAGCTGTTGCTAGCCAGCCCCCTTCCTTGGAAGCGCTTTTGTAGGCCTAAGAACACTGGGGCTCTGGGCTTCTCTAGCCACCTCATCTTCTGCTCATCCTCTCGCGCACTCTAAAGAGAGCTCAGGTGAGAAACTGCAAACGTCAAGCAATTGCTCAGAGATGAAAAGTGCCAGCACTGAAAGCTCTTGCTAGCCAGCACCCTTCCTTGGAAGCGCTTTTGTAGGCCTAAGAACACTGGGGCTCTGGGCTTCTCTAGCCACCTCATCTTCTGCTCATCTTCTCGCGCACTCTAAAGAGAGCTCAGGGGAGAAATTGCAAACGTCGAGCAATTGCTCAGAGATGAAAAGTGCCAGCACTGAAAGCTCTTGCTAGCCAGCACCCTTCCTTGGAAGCGCTTTCACAGGCGCAGCAACACTGGGGCTTTGCGCTTCTCTACCCACCAAACGTCACGGTCCTTCTCTTTCCATCTCCTAGACACGAGCTGAGAAATTGCAAACGTCCAGCAATTGCTCCGAGATGAAAAGTGCCAGCACTGAAAGCTGTTGCTAGCCAGCACCCTTCCTTGGAAGCGCTTTTGTAGGCCTAAGAACACTGGGGCTCTGGGCTTCTCTAGCCACCTCATCTTCTGCTCATCCTCTCGCGCACTCTAAAGAGAGCTCAGGTGAGAAATTGCAAACGTCGAGCAATTGCTCAGAGATGAAAAGTGCCAGCACTGAAAGCTCTTGCTAGCCAGCACCCTTCCTTGGAAGTGCTTTCACAGGCGCAGCAACACTGGGGCTTTGCGCTTCTCTACCCACCAAACGTCACGGTCATTCTCTTTCCGACTCGTAGACACGAGCTGAGAAATTGCAAACGTCGAGCAATTGCTCAGAGATGAAAAGTGCCAGCACTGAAAGCTGTTGCTAGCCAGCCCCCTTCCTTGGAAGCGCTTTTGTAGCCCTAAGAACAGTGGGGCTCTGTGCTTCTCTAGCCATCTCATCTTCTGCTCATCCTCTCGCGCACTCTAAAGAGAGCTCAGGTGAGAAATTGCAAACGTCGAGCAATTGCTCAGAGATGAAAAGTGCCAGCACTGAAAGCTGTTGCTAGCCAGCACCCTTCCTTGGAAGCGCTTTCACAGGCGCAGCAACACTGGGGCTTTGCGCTTCTCTAGCCACCAAAAGTCACGGTCACTATCTCTCCGTCTCGTAGACACGAGCTGAGAAATTGCAAACCTCGAGCAATTGCTCAGAGATGAAAAGTGCCAGCACTGAAAGATGTTGCTAGCCAGCACCCTTCCTTGGAAGCGCTTTCACAGGCGCAGTAACACTGGGGCTTTGCGCTTCTCTACCCACCAAACGTCACGGTCATTCTCTTTCCGTCTCGTAGACACGAGCTGAGAAAGTGCAAACGTTGAGCAATTGCTCAGAGATGAAAAGTGCCAGCACTGAAAGCTCTTGCTAGCCAGCCCCCTTCCTTGGAAGCGCTTTTGTAGGTCTAAGAACACTGGGGCTCTGGGCTTCTGTAGCCACCTCATCTTCTGCTCATCCTCTCGCGCACTCTAAAGAGAGCTCAGGTGAGAAACTGCAAACGTCAAGCAATTGCTCAGAGATGAAAAGTGCCAGCACTGAAAGCTGTTGCTAGCCAGCACCCTTCCTTGGAAGCGCTTTCACAGGCGCAGTAACACTGGGGCTTTGCGCTTCTCTACCCACCAAACGTCACGGTCCTTCTCTTTCCGTCTCGTAGACACGAGCTGAGAAATTGCAAACGTCGAGCAATTGCTCAGAGATGAAAAGTGCCAGCACTGAAAGCTGTTGCTAGCCAGCACCCTTCCTTGGAAGCGCTTTCACAGGCGCAGCAACACTGGGGCTTTGCGCTTCTCTAGCCACCAAACGTCACGGTCATTCTCTTTCCATCGGTAGACACGAGCTGAGAAATTGCAAACGTCCAGCAATTGCTCAGAGATGAAAAGTGCCAGCACTGAAAGCTGTTGCTAGCCAGCACCCTTCCTTGGAAGCGCTTTTGTAGGCCTAAGAACACTGGGGCTCTGGGCTTCTCTAGCCACCTCATCTTCTGCTCATCCTCTCGCGCACTCTAAAGAGAGCTCAGGTGAGAAATTGCAAACGTCGAGCAATTGCTCAGAGATGAAAAGTGCCAGCACTGAAAGCTCTTGCTAGCCAGCACCCTTCCTTGGAAGCGCTTTCACAGGCGCAGCAACACTGGGGCTTTGCGCTTCTCTAGCCACCAAACGTCACGGTCCTTCTCTTTCCGTCGGTAGACACGAGCTGAGAAATTGCAAACGTCGAGCAATTGCTCAGAGATGAAAAGTGCCAGCACTGAAAGCTGTTGCTAGCCAGCACCCTTCCTTGGAAGCGCTTTCACAGGCACAGCAACACTGGGGCTTTGCGCTTCTATACGCACCAAATGTCACGGTCCTTCTCTTTCCGTCTTGTAGACACGAGCTGAGAAATTGCAAACGTCCAGCAATTGCTCCGAGATGAAAAGTGCCAGCACTGAAAGCTGTTGCTAGCCAGCACCCTTCCTTGGAAGCGCTTTTGTAGGCCTAAGAACAGTGGGGCTCTGGGCTTCTCTAGCCACCTCATCTTCTGCTCATCCTCTCGCGCACTCTAAAGAGAGCTCAGGTGAGAAATTGCAAACGTCGAGCAATTGCTCAGAGATGAAAAGTGCCAGCACTGAAAGCTCTTGCTAGCCAGCACCCTTCCTTGGAAGCGCTTTCACAGGCGCAGTAACACTGGGGCTTTGCGCTTCTCTAGCCACCAAACGTCACGGTCCTTCTCTTTCCATCTCCTAGACACGAGCTGAGAAATTGCAAACGTCGAGCAATTGCTCCGAGATGAAAAGTGCCAGCACTGAAAGCTCTTGCTAGCCAGCACCCTTCCTTGGAAGCGCTTTCACAGGCGCAGCAACACTGGGGCTTTGCGCTTCTCTAGCCACCAAAAGTCACGGTCCTTCTCTTTCCGTCTCGTAGACACGAGCTGAGAAATTGCAAACGTCGAGCAATTGCTCCGAGATGAAAAGTGCCAGCACTGAAAGCTGTTGCTAGCCAGCACCCTTCCTTGGAAGCGCTTTTGTAGGCCTAAGAACACTGGGGCTCTGGGCTTCTCTAGCCACCTCATCTTCTGCTCATCCTCTCGCGCACTCTAAAGAGAGCTCAGGTGAGAAATTGCAAACGTCGAGCAATTGCTCAGAGATGAAAAGTGCCAGCACTGAAAGCTCTTGCTAGCCAGCACCCTTCCTTGGAAGTGCTTTCACAGGCGCAGCAACACTGGGGCTTTGCACTTCTCTACCCACCAAACGTCACGGTCATTCTCTTTCCGACTCGTAGACACGAGCTGAGAAATTGCAAACGTCGAGCAATTGCTCCGAGATGAAAAGTGCCAGCACTGAAAGATGTTGCTAGCCAGCACCCTTCCTTGGAAGCGCTTATGTAGCCCTAAGAACAGTGGGGCTCTGTGCTTCTCTAGCCATCTCATCTTCTGCTCATCCTGTCGCGCACTCTAAAGAGAGCTCAGGTGAGAAATTGCAAACGTCGAGCAATTGCTCAGAGATGAAAAGTGCCAGCACTGAAAGCTGTTGCTAGCCAGCACCCTTCCTTGGAAGTGCTTTCACAGGCGCAGCAACACTGGGGCTTTGCGCTTCTCTACCCACCAAACGTCACGGTCACTATCTCTCCGTCTCGTAGACACGAGCTGAGAAATTGCAAACCTCGAGCAATTGCTCAGAGATGAAAAGTGCCAGCACTGAAAGATGTTGCTAGCCAGCACCCTTCCTTGGAAGCGCTTTCACAGGCGCAGCAACACTGGGGCTTTGCGCTTCTCTACCCACCAAACGTCACGGTCATTCTCTTTCCGTCTCGTAGACACGAGCTGAGAAAGTGCAAACGTTGAGCAATTGCTCAGAGATGAAAAGTGCCAGCACTGAAAGCTGTTGCTAGCCAGCCCCCTTCCTTGGAAGCGCTTTTGTAGGTCTAAGAACACTGGGGCTCTGGGCTTCTCTAGCCACCTCATCTTCTGCTCATCCTCTCGCGCACTCTAAAGAGAGCTCAGGTGAGAAACTGCAAACGTCAAGCAATTGCTCAGAGATGAAAAGTGCCAGCACTGAAAGCTCTTGCTAGCCAGCACCCTTCCTTGGAAGCGCTTTCACAGGCGCAGTAACACTGGGGCTTTGCGCTTCTCTACGCACCAAACGTCACGGTCCTTCTCCTTCCGTCTCCTAGACACGAGCTGAGAAATTGCAAACGTCCAGCAATTGCTCAGAGATGAAAAGTGCCAGCACTGAAAGCTGTTGCTAGCCAGCACCCTTCCTTGGAAGCGCTTTCACAGGCGCAGCAACACTGGGGCTTTGCACTTCTCTAGCCACCAAACGTCACGGTCATTCTCTTTCCGTCGGTAGACACGAGCTGAGAAATTGCAAACGTCGAGCAATTGCTCCGAGATGAAAAGTGCCAGCACTGAAAGCTGTTGCTAGCCAGCACCCTTCCTTGGAAGCGCTTTTGTAGGCCTAAGAACAGTGGGGCTCTGGGCTTCTCTAGCCACCTCATCTTCTGCTCATCCTCTCGCGCACTCTAAAGAGATCTCAGGTGAGAAATTGCAAACGTTGAGCAATTGCTCAGAGATGAAAAGTGCCAGCACTGAAAGCTCTTGCTAGCCAGCACCCTTCCTTGGAAGCGCTTTCACAGGCGCAGCAACACTGGGGCTTTGCGCTTCTCTAGCCACCAAACGTCACGGTCCTTCTCTTTCCATCTCCTAGACACGAGCTGAGAAATTGCAAACGTCGAGCAATTGCTCAGAGATGAAAAGTGCCAGCACTGAAAGCTGTTGCTAGCCAGCACCCTTCCTTGGAAGCGCTTTCACAGGCGCAGCAACACTGGGGCTTTGCGCTTCTCTAGCCACCAAAAGTCACGGTCCTTCTCTTTCCGTCTCGTAGACACGAGCTGAGAAATTGCAAACGTCCAGCAATTGCTCCGAGATGAAAAGTGCCAGCACTGAAAGCTGTTGCTAGCCAGCACCCTTCCTTGGAAGCGCTTTTGTAGGCCTAAGAACACTGGGGCTCTGGGCTTCTCTAGCCACCTCATCTTCTGCTCATCCTCTCGCGCACTCTAAAGAGAGCTCAGGTGAGAAATTGCAAACGTCGAGCAATTGCTCAGAGATGAAAAGTGCCAGCACTGAAAGCTCTTGCTAGCCAGCACCCTTCCTTGGAAGCGCTTTCACAGGCGCAGCAACACTGGGGCTTTGCGCTTCTATACGCACCAAACGTCACGGTCCTTCTCTTTCCGTCGGTAGACACGAGCTGAGAAATTGCAAACGTCGAGCAATTGCTCAGAGATGAAAAGTGCCAGCACTGAAAGCTGTTGCTAGCCAGCACCCTTCCTTGGAAGCGCTTTTGTAGGCCTAAGAACACTGGGGCTCTGGGCTTCTCTAGCCACCTCATCTTCTGCTCATCCTCTCGCGCACTCTAAAGAGAGCTCAGGTGAGAAATTGCAAAGGTCGAGCAATTGCTCAGAGATGAAAAGTGCCAGCACTGAAAGCTGTTGCTAGCCCGCACCCTTCCTTGGAAGCGCTTTCACAGGCGCAGTAACACTGGGGCTTTGCGCTTCTCTACCCACCAAACGTCACGGTCCTTCTCTTTCCATCTCCTATACACGAGCTGAGAAATTGCAAACGTCGAGCAATTGCTCAGAGATGAAAAGTGCCAGCACTGAAAGCTCTTGCTAGCCAGCACCCTTCCTTGGAAGCGCTTTCACAGGCGCAGCAACACTGGGGCTTTGCGCTTCTCTAGCCACCAAACGTCACGGTCCTTCTCTTTCCGTCTCGTAGACACGAGCTGAGAAATTGCAAACGTCCAGCAATTGCTCCGAGATGAAAAGTGCCAGCACTGAAAGCTGTTGCTAGGCAGCACCCTTCCTTGGAAGCGCTTTTGTAGGCCTAAGAACACTGGGGCTCTGGGCTTCTCTAGCCACCTCATCTTCTGCTCATCCTCTCGCGCACTCTAAAGAGAGCTCAGGTGAGAAATTGCAAACGTCGAGCAATTGCTCAGAGATGAAAAGTGCCAGCACTGAAAGCTCTTGCTAGCCAGCACCCTTCCTTGGAAGCGCTTTCACAGGCGCAGTAACACTGGGGCTTTGCACTTCTCTAGCCACCAAACGTCACGGTCATTCTCTTTCTGTCTCGTAGACACGAGCTGAGAAATTGCAAACGTCGAGCAATTGCTCAGAGATGAAAAGTGCCAGCACTGAAAGCTGTTGCTAGCCAGCACCCTTCCTTGGAAGCGCTTTTGTAGGCCTAAGAACACTGGGGCTCTGGGCTTCTCTAGCCACCTCATCTTCTGCTCATCCTCTCACGCACTCTAAAGAGAGCTCAGGTGAGAAATTGCAAACGTCGAGCAATTGCTCAGAGATGAAAAGTGCCAGCACTGAAAGCTCTTGCTAGCCAGCACCCTTCCTTGGAAGCGCTTTCACAGGCGCAGCAACACTGGGGCTTTGCGCTTCTCTAGCCACCAAACGTCACGGTCCTTCTCTTTCCATCTCGTAGACACGAGCTGAGAAATTGCAAACGTCGAGCAATTGCTCAGAGATGAAAAGTGCCAGCACTGAAAGCTCTTGCTAGCCAGCACCCTTCCTTGGAAGCGCTTTTGTAGGCCTAAGAACACTGGGGCTCTGGGCTTCTCTAGCCACCTCATCTTCTGCTCATCCTCGCGCGCACTCTAAAGAGAGCTCAGGTGAGAAATTGCAAACGTCGAGCAATTGCTCCGAGATGAAAAGTGCCAGCAATGAAAGCTCTTGCTAGCCAGCACCCTTCCTTGGAAGTGCTTTCACAGGCGCAGCAACACTGGGGCTTTGCGCTTCTCTACCCACCAAACGTCACGGTCATTCTCTTTCCGACTCGTAGACACGAGCTGAGAAATTGCAAACGTCGAGCAATTGCTCAGAGATGAAAAGTGCCAGCACTGAAAGCTGTTGCTAGCCAGCACCCTTCCTTGGAAGCGCTTATGTAGCCCTAAGAACAGTGGGGCTCTGTGCTTCTCTAGCCATCTCATCTTCTGCTCATCCTGTCGCGCACTCTAAGGAGAGCTCAGGTGAGAAATTGCAAACGTCGAGCAATTGCTCAGAGATGAAAAGTGCCAGCACTGAAAGCTGTTGCTAGCCAGCACCCTTCCTTGGAAGCGCTTTCACAGGCGCAGCAACACTGGGGCTTTGCGCTTCTCTACCCACCAAAAGTCACGGTCACTATCTCTCCGTCTCGTAGACACGAGCTGAGAAATTGCAAACGTCGAGCAATTGCTCAGAGATGAAAAGTGCCAGCACTGAAAGCTGTTGCTAGCCAGCACCCTTCCTTGGAAGCGCTTTCACAGGCACAGCAACACTGGGGCTTTGCGCTTCTCTACCCACCAAACGTCACGGTCATTCTCTTTCCGTCTCGTAGACACGAGCTGAGAAAGTGCAAACGTTGAGCAATTGCTCAGAGATGAAAAGTGCCAGCACTGAAAGCTGTTGCTAGCCAGCACCCTTCCTTGGAAGCGCTTTTGTAGGCCTAAGAACACTGGGGCTCTGGGCTTCTCTAGCCACCTCATCTTCTGCTCATCCTCTCGCGCACTCTAAAGAGAGCTCAGGTGAGAAACTGCAAACGTCAAGCAATTGCTCAGAGATGAAAAGTGCCAGCACTGAAAGCTCTTGCTAGCCAGCACCCTTCCTTGGAAGTGCTTTCACAGGCGCAGTAACACTGGGGCTTTGCGCTTCTCTAGCCACCAAACGTCACGGTCCTTCTCTTTCCATCTCCTAGACACGAGCTGAGAAATTGCAAACGTCCAGCAATTGCTCAGAGATGAAAAGTGCCAGCACTGAAAGCTGTTGCTAGCCAGCACCCTTCCTTGGAAGCGCTTTCACAGGCGCAGCAACAGTGGGGCTTTGCGCTTCTCTACCCACCAAACGTCACGGTCATTCTCTTTCCGTCGGTAGACACGAGCTGAGAAATTGCAAACGTCGAGCAATTGCTCAGAGATGAAAAGTGCCAGCACTGAAAGCTGTTGCTAGCCAGCACCCTTCCTTGGAAGCGCTTTTGTAGGCCTAAGAACACTGGGGCTCTGGGCTTCTCTAGCCACCTCATCTTCTGCTCATCCTCTCGCGCACTCTAAAGAGATCTCAGGTGAGAAATTGCAAACGTCAAGCAATTGCTCAGAGATGAAAAGTGCCAGCACTGAAAGCTCTTGCTAGCCAGCACCCTTCCTTGGAAGCGCTTTCACAGGCGCAGCAACACTGGGGCTTTGCGCTTCTCTAGCCACCAAACGTCACGGTCCTTCTCTTTCCGTCGGTAGACACGAGCTGAGAAATTGCAAACGTCGAGCAATTGCTCAGAGATGAAAAGTGCCAGCACTGAAAGCTGTTGCTAGCCAGCACCCTTCCTTGGAAGCGCTTTCACAGGCACAGCAACACTGGAGCTTTGCGCTTCTATACGCACCAAATGTCACGGTCCTTCTCTTTCCGTCTTGTAGACACGAGCTGAGAAATTGCAAACGTCCAGCAATTGCTCAGAGATGAAAAGTGCCAGCACTGAAAGCTGTTGCTAGCCAGCACCCTTCCTTGGAAGCGCTTTTGTAGGCCTAAGAACAGTGGGGCTCTGGGCTTCTCTAGCCACCTCATCTTCTGCTCATCCTCTCGCGCACTCTAAAGAGAGCTCAGGTGAGAAATTGCAAACGTCGAGCAATTGCTCAGAGATGAAAAGTGCCAGCACTGAAAGCTGTTGCTAGCCAGCACCCTTCCTTGGAAGCGCTTTCACAGGCACAGCAACACTGGGGCTTTGCGCTTCTCTACCCACCAAACGTCACGGTCCTTCTCTTTCCGTCTCGTAGACACGAGCTGAGAAATTGCAAACGTCGAGCAATTGCTCAGAGATGAAAAGTGCCAGCACTGAATGATGTTGCTAGCCAGCACCCTTCCTTGGAAGCGCTTTCACAGGCGCAGCAACACTGGGGCTTTGCGCTTCTCTACCCACCAAACGTCACGGTCATTCTCTTTCCGTCGGTAGACACGAGCTGAGAAATTGCAAACGTCGAGCAATTGCTCAGAGATGAAAAGTGCCAGCACTGAAAGCTGTTGCTAGCCAGCACCCTTCCTTGGAAGCGCTTTTGTAGGCCTAAGAACACTGGGGCTCTGGGCTTCTCTAGCCACCTCATCTTCTGCTCATCCTCTCGCGCACTCTAAAGAGAGCTCAGGTGAGAAATTGCAAACGTCGAGCAATTGCTCAGAGATGAAAAGTGCCAGCACTGAAAGCTGTTGCTAGCCAGCACCCTTCCTTGGAAGCGCTTTCACAGGCGCAGCAACACTGGGGCTTTGCACTTCTCTAGCCACCAAACGTCACGGTCCTTCTCTTTCCGTCGGTAGACACGAGCTGAGAAATTACAAACGTCGAGCAATTGCTCAGAGATGAAAAGTGCCAGCACTGAAAGCTGTTGCTAGCCAGCACCCTTCCTTGGAAGCGCTTTCACAGGCACAGCAACACTGGGGCTTTGCGCTTCTCTACCCACCAAATGTCACGGTCCTTCTCTTTCTGTCTTGTAGACACGAGCTGAGAAATTGCAAACGTCGAGCAATTGCTCCGAGATGAAAAGTGCCAGCACTGAAAGCTGTTGCTAGCCAGCACCCTTCCTTGGAAGCGCTTTTGTAGGCCTAAGAACACTGGGGCTCTGGGCTTCTCTAGCCACCTCATCTTCTGCTCATCCTCTCGCGCACTCTAAAGAGAGCTCAGGTGAGAAATTGCAAACGTCGAGCAATTGCTCAGAGATGAAAAGTGCCAGCACTGAAAGCTGTTGCTAGCCAGCACCCTTCCTTGGAAGCGCTTTCACAGGCGCAGTAACACTGGGGCTTTGCACTTCTCTAGCCACCAAACGTCACGGTCCTTCTCTTTCCATCTCCTAGACACGAGCTGAGAAATTGCAAACGTCCAGCAATTGCTCAGAGATGAAAAGTGCCAGCACTGAAAGCTCTTGCTAGCCAGCACCCTTCCTTGGAAGCGCTTTCACAGGCGCAGCAACACTGGGGCTTTGCGCTTCTCTAGCCACCAAAAGTCACGGTCCTTCTCTTTCCGTCTCGTAGACACGAGCTGAGAAATTGCAATCGTCCAGCAATTGCTCCGAGATGAAAAGTGCCAGCACTGAAAGCTGTTGCTAGCCAGCACCCTTCCTTGGAAGCGCTTTTGTAGGCCTAAGAACACTGGGGCTCTGGGCTTCTCTAGCCACCTCATCTTCTGCTCATCCTCTCGCGCACTCTAAAGAGAGCTCAGGTGAGAAATTGCAAACGTCGAGCAATTGCTCAGAGATGAAAAGTGCCAGCACTGAAAGCTTTTGCTAGCCAGCACCCTTCCTTGGAAGCGCTTTCACAGGCGCAGCAACACTGGGGCTTTGCGCTTCTCTGCGCACCAAACGTCACGGTCCTTCTCTTTCCGTCTCGTAGAAACGAGCTGAGAAATTGCAAGCGTCGAGCAATTGCTCAGAGATGAAAAGTGCCAGCACTGAAAGCTGTTGCTAGCCAGCCCCCTTCCTTGGAAGCGCTTTTGTAGGCCTAAGAACACTGGGGCTCTGGGCTTCTCTAGCCACCTCATCTTCTGCTCATCCTCTCGTGCACTCTAAAGAGAGCTCAGGTGAGAAATTGCAAACGTCGAGCAATTGCTCCGAGATGAAAAGTGCCAGCACTGAAAGCTGTTGCTAGCCAGCACCCTTCCTTGGAAGCGCTTTCACAGGCGCAGTAACACTGGGGCTTTGCGCTTCTCTAGCCACCAAAAGTCACGGTCCTTCTCTTTCCGTCTCGTAGACACGAGCTGAGAAATTGCAAACGTCGAGCAATTGCTCCGAGATGAAAAGTGCCAGCACTGAAAGCTGTTGCTAGCCAGCACCCTTCCTTGGAAGCGCTTTTGTAGGCCTAAGAACACTGGGGCTCTGGGCTTCTCTAGCCACCTCATCTTCTGCTCATCCTCTCGCGCACTCTAAAGAGAGCTCAGGTGAGAAATTGCAAACGTCGAGCAATTGCTCAGAGATGAAAAGTGCCAGCACTGAAAGCTGTTGCTAGCCAGCACCCTTCCTTGGAAGCGCTTTCACAGGCGCAGCAACACTGGGGCTTTGCGCTTCTCTAGCCACCAAACGTCACGGTCCTTCTCTTTCCGTCGGTAGACACGAGCTGAGAAATTGCAAACGTCGAGCAATTGCTCAGAGATGAAAAGTGCCAGCACTGAAAGCTGTTGCTAGCCAGCACCCTTCCTTGGAAGCGCTTTCACAGGCGCAGCAACACTGGGGCTTTGCGCTTCTATACGCACCAAATGTCACGGTCCTTCTCTTTCCGTCTTGTAGACACGAGCTGAGAAATTGCAAACGTCGAGCAATTGCTCAGAGAGGAAAAGTGCCAGCACTGAAAGCTGTTGCTAGCCAGCACCCTTCCTTGGAAGCGCTTTTGTAGGCCTAAGAACAGTGGGGCTCTGGGCTTCTCTAGCCACCTCATCTTCTGCTCATCCTCTCGCGCACTCTAAAGAGAGCTCAGGTGAGAAATTGCAAACGTCGAGCAATTGCTCCGAGATGAAAAGTGCCAGCACTGAAAGCTCTTGCTAGCCAGCACCCTTCCTTGGAAGCGCTTTCACAGGCGCAGTAACACTGGGGCTTTGCGCTTCTCTACCCACCAAACGTCACGGTCCTTCTCTTTCCATGTCCTAGACACGAGCTGAGAAATTGCAAACGTCCAGCAATTGCTCAGAGATGAAAAGTGCCAGCACTGAAAGCTCTTGCTAGCCAGCACCCTTCCTTGGAAGCGCTTTCACAGGCGCAGCAACACTGGGGCTTTGCGCTTCTCTAGCCACCAAAAGTCACGGTCCTTCTCTTTCCGTCTCGTAGACACGAGCTGAGAAATTGCAAACGTCGAGCAATTGCTCAGAGATGAAAAGTGCCAGCACTGAAAGCTGTTGCTAGCCAGCACCCTTCCTTGGAAGCGCTTTTGTAGGCCTAAGAAGACTGGGGCTCTGGGCTTCTCTAGCCACCTCATCTTCTGCTCATCCTCTCGCGCACTCTAAAGAGAGCTCAGGTGAGAAATTGCAAACGTCGAGCAATTGCTCCGAGATGAAAAGTGCCAGCACTGAAAGCTCTTGCTAGCCAGCACCCTTCCTTGGAAGCGCTTTCACAGGCGCAGCAACACTGGGGCTTTGCGCTTCTCTACGCACCAAACGTCACGGTCCTTCTCTTTCCGTCTCGTAGAAACGAGCTGAGAAATTGCAAACGTCGAGCAATTGCTCCGAGATGAAAAGTGCCAGCACTGAAAGCTGTTGCTAGCCAGCCCCCTTCCTTGGAAGCTCTTTTGTAGGCCTAAGAACACTGGGGCTCTGGGCTTCTCTAGCCACCTCATCTTGTGCTCATCCTCTCGTGCACTCTAAAGAGAGCTCAGGTGAGAAATTGCAAACGTCGAGCAATTGCTCAGAGATGAAAAGTGCCAGCACTGAAAGCTGTTGCTAGCCAGCACCCTTCCTTGGAAGCGCTTTCACAGGCGCAGCAACACTGGGGCTTTGCGCTTCTCTAGCCACCAAACGTCACGGTCCTTCTCTTTCCATCTCCTAGACACTAGCTGAGAAATTGCAAACGTCGAGCAATTGCTCAGAGATGAAAAGTGCCAGCACTGAAAGCTGTTGCTAGCCAGCACCCTTCCTTGGAAGCGCTTTCACAGGCGCAGCAACACTGGGGCTTTGCGCTTCTCTAGCCACCAAACGTCACGGTCATTCTCTTTCCGTCTCGTAGACACGAGCTGAGAAATTGCAAACGTCCAGCAATTGCTCCGAGATGAAAAGTGCCAGCACTGAAAGCTGTTGCTAGCCAGCACCCTTCCTTGGAAGCGCTTTTGTAGGCCTAAGAACACTGGGGCTCTGGGCTTCTCTAGCCACCTCATCTTCTGCTCATCCTCTCGCGCACTCTAAAGAGAGCTCAGGTGAGAAATTGCAAACGTCGAGCAATTGCTCAGAGATGAAAAGTGCCAGCACTGAAAGCTGTTGCTAGCCAGCACCCTTCCTTGGAAGCGCTTTCACAGGCGCAGTAACACTGGGGCTTTGCGCTTCTGTAGCCACCAAACGTCACGGTCCTTCTCTTTCCATCTCCTAGACACGAGCTGAGAAATTGCAAACGTCCAGCAATTGCTCAGAGATGAAAAGTGCCAGCACTGAAAGCTGTTGCTAGCCAGCACCCTTCCTTGGAAGCGCTTTCACAGGCGCAGCAACACTGGGGCTTTGCGCTTCTCTAGCCACCAAAAGTCACGGTCCTTCTCTTTCCGTCTCGTAGACACGAGCTGAGAAATTGCAAACGTCGAGCAATTGCTCCGAGATGAAAAGTGCCAGCACTGAAAGCTGTTGCTAGCCAGCACCCTTCCTTGGAAGCGCTTTTGTAGGCCTAAGAACACTGGGGCTCTGGGCTTCTCTAGCCACCTCATCTTCTGCTCATCCTCTCGCGCACTCTAAAGAGAGCTCAGGTGAGAAATTGCAAACGTCGAGCAATTGCTCAGAGATGAAAAGTGCCAGCACTGAAAGCTGTTGCTAGCCAGCACCCTTCCTTGGAAGCGCTTTCACAGGCGCAGCAACACTGGGGCTTTGCGCTTCTCTAGCCACCAAACGTCACGGTCCTTCTCTTTCCGTCGGTAGACACGAGCTGAGAAATTGCAAACGTCGAGCAATTGCTCAGAGGTGAAAAGTGCCAGCACTGAAAGCTGTTGCTAGCCAGCACCCTTCCTTGGAAGCGCTTTCACAGGCGCAGCAACACTGGGGCTTTGCGCTTCTATACGCACCAAATGTCACGGTCCTTCTCTTTCCGTCTTGTAGACACGAGCTGAGAAATTGCAAACGTCGAGCAATTGCTCAGAGAGGAAAAGTGCCAGCACTGAAAGCTGTTGCTAGCCAGCACCCTTCCTTGGAAGCGCTTTTGTAGGCCTAAGAACAGTGGGGCTCTGGGCTTCTCTAGCCACCTAATCTTCTGCTCATCCTCTCGCGCACTCTAAAGAGAGCTCAGGTGAGAAATTGCAAACGTCGAGCAATTGCTCAGAGATGAAAAGTGCCAGCACTGAAAGCTGTTGCTAGCCAGCACCCTTCCTTGGAAGCGCTTTCACAGGCGCAGTAACACTGGGGCTTTGCGCTTCTCTACCCACCAAACGTCACGGTCCTTCTCTTTCCATGTCCTAGACACGAGCTGAGAAATTGCAAACGTCCAGCAATTGCTCCGAGATGAAAAGTGCCAGCACTGAAAGCTGTTGCTAGCCAGCACCCTTCCTTGGAAGCGCTTTTGTAGGCCTAAGAACACTGGGGCTCTGGGCTTCTCTAGCCACCTCATCTTCTGCTCATCCTCTCGCGCACTCTAAAGAGAGCTCAGGTGAGAAATTGCAAACGTCGAGCAATTGCTCCGAGATGAAAAGTGCCAGCACTGAAAGCTCTTGCTAGCCAGCACCCTTCCTTGGAAGCGCTTTCACAGGCGCAGCAACACTGGGGCTTTGCGCTTCTCTACGCACCAAACGTCACGGTCCTTCTCTTTCCGTCTCGTAGAAACGAGCTGAGAAATTGCAAACGTCCAGCAATTGCTCCGAGATGAAAAGTGCCAGCACTGAAAGCTGTTGCTAGCCAGCCCCCTTCCTTGGAAGCGCTTTTGTAGGCCTAAGAACACTGGGGCTCTGGGCTTCTCTAGCCACCTCATCTTGTGCTCATCCTCTCGTGCACTCTAAAGAGAGCTCAGGTGAGAAATTGCAAACGTCGAGCAATTGCTCCGAGATGAAAAGTGCCAGCACTGAAAGCTGTTGCTAGCCAGCACCCTTCCTTGGAAGCGCTTTCACAGGCGCAGCAACACTGGGGCTTTGCGCTTCTCTAGCCACCAAACGTCACGGTCCTTCTCTTTCCATCTCCTAGACACTAGCTGAGAAATTGCAAACGTCGAGCAATTGCTCAGAGATGAAAAGTGCCAGCACTGAAAGCTGTTGCTAGCCAGCACCCTTCCTTGGAAGCGCTTTCACAGGCGCAGCAACACTGGGGCTTTGCGCTTCTCTAGCCACCAAACGTCACGGTCATTCTCTTTCCGTCTCGTAGACACGAGCTGAGAAATTGCAAACGTCCAGCAATTGCTCCGAGATGAAAAGTGCCAGCACTGAAAGCTGTTGCTAGGCAGCACCCTTCCTTGGAAGCGCTTTTGTAGGCCTAAGAACACTGGGGCTCTGGGCTTCTCTAGCCACCTCATCTTCTGCTCATCCTCTCGCGCACTCTAAAGAGAGCTCAGGTGAGAAATTGAAAACGTCCAGCAATTGCTCAGAGATGAAAAGTGCCAGCACTGAAAGCTGTTGCTAGCCAGCACCCTTCCTTGGAAGCGCTTTCACAGGCGCAGTAACACTGGGGCTTTGCGCTTCTCTAGCCACCAAACGTCACGGTCCTTCTCTTTCCATCTCCTAGACACGAGCTGAGAAATTGCAAACGTCGAGCAATTGCTCCGAGATGAAAAGTGCCAGCACTGAAAGCTGTTGCTAGCCAGCACCCTTCCTTGGAAGCGCTTTCACAGGCGCAGCAACACTGGGGCTTTGCGCTTCTCTAGCCACCAAAAGTCACGGTCCTTCTCTTTCCGTCTCGTAGACACGAGCTGAGAAATTGCAAACGTCGAGCAATTGCTCAGAGATGAAAAGTGCCAGCACTGAAAGCTGTTGCTAGCCAGCACCCTTCCTTGGAAGCGCTTTTGTAGGCCTAAGAACACTGGGGCTCTGGGCTTCTCTAGCCACCTCATCTTCTGCTCATCCTCTCGCGCACTCTAAAGAGAGCTCAGGTGAGAAATTGCAAACGTCGAGCAATTGCTCAGAGATGAAAAGTGCCAGCACTGAAAGCTCTTGCTAGCCAGCACCCTTCCTTGGAAGCGCTTTCACAGGCGCAGCAACACTGGGGCTTTGCGCTTCTCTACGCACCAAACGTCACGGTCCTTTTCTTTCCGTCTCGTAGAAACGAGCTGAGAAATTGCAAACGTCGAGCAATTGCTCCGAGATGAAAAGTGCCAGCACTGAAAGCTGTTGCTAGCCAGCCCCCTTCCTTGGAAGCGCTTTTGTAGGCCTAAGAACACTGGGGCTCTGGGCTTCTCTAGCCACCTCATCTTCTGCTCATCCTCGCGTGCACTCTAAAGAGAGCTCAGGTGAGAAATTGCAAACGTCGAGCAATTGCTCAGAGATGAAAAGTGCCAGCACTGAAAGCTGTTGCTAGCCAGCACCCTTCCTTGGAAGCGCTTTCACAGGCGCAGCAACACTGGGGCTTTGCGCTTCTCTAGCCACCAAACGTCACGGTCCTTCTCTTTCCATCTCCTAGACACTAGCTGAGAAATTGCAAACGTCGAGCAATTGCTCCGAGATGAAAAGTGCCAGCACTGAAAGCTCTTGCTAGCCAGCACCCTTCCTTGGAAGCGCTTTCACAGGCGCAGCAACACTGGGGCTTTGCGCTTCTCTAGCCACCAAAAGTCACGGTCATTCTCTTTCCGTCTCGTAGACACGAGCTGAGAAATTGCAAACGTCCAGCAATTGCTCCGAGATGAAAAGTGCCAGCACTGAAAGCTCTTGCTAGCCAGCACCCTTCCTTGGAAGCGCTTTTGTAGGCCTGAGAACACTGGGGCTCTGGGCTTCTCTAGCCACCTCATCTTCTGCTCATCCTCTCGCGCACTCTAAAGAGAGCTCAGGTGAGAAATTGCAAACGTCCAGCAATTGCTCAGAGATGAAAAGTGCCAGCACTGAAAGCTGTTGCTAGCCAGCACCCTTCCTTGGAAGCGCTTTCACAGGCGCAGTAACACTGGGGCTTTGCGCTTCTCTAGCCACCAAACGTCACGGTCCTTCTCTTTCCATCTCCTAGACACTAGCTGAGAAATTGCAAACGTCGAGCAATTGCTCCGAGATGAAAAGTGCCAGCACTGAAAGCTCTTGCTAGCCAGCACCCTTCCTTGGAAGCGCTTTCACAGGCGCAGCAACACTGGGGCTTTGCGCTTCTCTAGCCACCAAACGTCACGGTCCTTCTCTTTCCGTCTCGTAGACACGAGCTGAGAAATTGCAAACGTCCAGCAATTGCTCAGAGATGAAAAGTGCCAGCACTGAAAGCTGTTGCTAGCCAGCACCCTTCCTTGGAAGCGCTTTCACAGGCGCAGCAACACTGGGGCTTTGCGCTTCTCTAGCCACCAAACGTCACGGTCATTCTCTTTCCGTCTCGTAGACACGAGCTGAGAAATTGCAAACGTCGAGCAATTGCTCCGAGATGAAAAGTGCCAGCACTGAAAGCTCTTGCTAGCCAGCCCCCTTCCTTGGAAGCGCTTTTGTAGGCCTAAGAACAGTGGGGCTCTGGGCTTCTCTAGCCACCTCATCTTCTGCTCATCCTCTCGTGCACTCTAAAGAGAGCTCAGGTGAGAAATTGCAAACGTCGAGCAATTGCTCAGAGATGAAAAGTGCCAGCACTGAAAGCTGTTGCTAGCCAGCACCCTTCCTTGGAAGCGCTTTCACAGGCGCAGTAACACTGGGGCTTTGCGCTTCTCTACCCACCAAACGTCACGGTCCTTCTCTTTCCGTCTCGTAGACACGAGCTGAGAAATTGCAAACGTCGAGCAATTGCTCAGAGATGAAAAGTGCCAGCACTGAAAACTGTTGCTGTAGCCAGCACCCTTCCTTGGAAGCGCTTTTGTAGGCCTAAGAACACTGGGGCTCTGGGCTTCTCTAGCCACCTCATCTTCTGCTCATCCTCTCGCGCACTCTAAAGAGAGCTCAGGTGAGAAATTGCAAACGTCGAGCAATTGCTCAGAGATGAAAAGTGCCATCACTGAAAGCTGTTGCTAGCCAGCACCCTTCCTTGGAAGCGCTTTCACAGGCGCAGTAACACTGGGGCTTTGCGCTTCTCTACCCACCAAACGTCACGGTCCTTCTCTTTCCATCTCCTAGACACGAGCTGAGAAATTGCAAACGTCGAGCAATTGCTCCGAGATGAAAAGTGCCAGCACTGAAAGCTGTTGCTAGCCAGCACCCTTCCTTGGAAGCGCTTTCACAGGCGCAGCAACACTGGGGCTTTGCGCTTCTCTAGCCACCAAACGTCACGGTCATTCTCTTTCCGTCTCGTAGACACGAGCTGAGAAATTGCAAACGTCGAGCAATTGCTCCGAGATGAAAAGTGCCAGCACTGAAAGCTGTTGCTAGCCAGCCCCCTTCCTTGGAAGCGCTTTTGTAGGCCTAAGAACACTGGGGCTCTGGGCTTCTCTAGCCACCTCATCTTCTGCTCATCCTCTCGCGCACTCTAAAGAGAGCTCAGGTGAGAAATTGCAAACGTCGAGCAATTGCTCAGAGATGAAAAGTGCCAGCACTGAAAGCTGTTGCTAGCCAGCACCCTTCCTTGGAAGCGCTTTTGTAGCCCTTAGAACACTGGGGCTCTGGGCTTCTCTAGCCACCTCATCTTCTGCTCATCCTCTCGCGCACTCTAAAGAGAGCTCAGGTGAGAAATTGCAAACGTCGAGCAATTGCTCCGAGATGAAAAGTGCCAGCACTGAAAGCTGTTGCTAGCCAGCACCCTTCCTTGGAAGCGCTTTTGTAGGCCTAAGAACACTGGGGCTCTGGGCTTCTCTAGCCACCTCATCTTCTGCTCATCCTCTCGCGCACTCTAAACAGAGCTCAGGTGAGAAATTGCAAACGTCGAGCAATTGCTCAGAGATGAAAAGTGCCAGCACTGAAAGCTGTTGCTAGCCAGCCCCCTTCCTTGGAAGCGCTTTCACAGGCGCAGTAACACTGGGGCTTTGCGCTTCTCTACCCACCAAACGTCACGGTCCTTCTCTTTCCATCTCCTAGACACGAGCTGAGAAATTGCAAACGTCGAGCAATTGCTCAGAGATGAAAAGTGCCAGCACTGAAAGCTCTTGCTAGCCAGCACCCTTCCTTGGAAGCGCTTTCACAGGCGCAGCAACACTGGGGCTTTGCGCTTCTCTACCCACCAAACATCACGGTCATTCTCTTTCCGTCTCGTACAAACGAGCTGAGAAATTGCAAACGTCGAGCAATTGCTCCGAGATGAAAAGTGCCAGCACTGAAAGCTCTTGCTAGCCAGCACCCTTCCTTGGAAGCGCTTTTGTAGGCCTAAGAACAGTGGGGCTCTGGGCTTCTCTAGCCACCTCATCTTCTGCTCATCCTCGCGCGCACTCTAAAGAGAGCTCAGGTGAGAAACTGCAAACGTCAAGCAATTGCTCAGAGATGAAAAGTGCCAGCACTGAAAGCTGTTGCTAGCCAGCACCCTTCCTTGGAAGCGCTTTCACAGGCGCAGTAACACTGGGGCTTTGCGCTTCTCTAGCCACCAAACGTCACGGTCCTTCTCTTTCCATCTCCTAGACACGAGCTGAGAAATTGCAAACGTCGAGCAATTGCTCAGAGATGAAAAGTGCCAGCACTGAAAGCTGTTGCTAGCCAGCACCCTTCCTTGGAAGCGCTTTCACAGGCGCAGCAACACTGGGGCTTTGCGCTTCTCTAGCCACAAAACGTCACCGTCATTCTCTTTCCGTCTCGTAGACACGAGCTGAGAAATTGCAAACGTCCAGCAATTGCTCCGAGATGAAAAGTGCCAGCACTGAAAGCTGTTGCTAGCCAGCACCCTTCCTTGGAAGCGCTTTTGTAGGCCTAAGAACACTGGGGCTCTGGGCTTCTCTAGCCACCTCATCTTCTGCTCATCCTAGCGCGCACTCTAAAGAGAGCTCAGGTGAGAAATTGCAAACGTCGAGCAATTGCTCAGAGATGAAAAGTGCCAGCACTGAAAGCTGTTGCTAGCCAGCACCCTTCCTTGGAAGCGCTTTCACAGGCGCAGCAACACTGGGGCTTTGCGCTTCTCTAGCCACCAAACGTCACGGTCCTTCTCTTTCCGTCTCCTAGACACGAGCTGAGAAATTGCAAACGTCGAGCAATTGCTCCGAGATGAAAAGTGCCAGCACTGAAAGCTGTTGCTAGCCAGCACCCTTCCTTGGAAGCGCTTTTGTAGGCCTAAGAACACTGGGGCTCTGGGCTTCTCTAGCCACCTCATCTTCTGCTCATCCTCTCGTGCACTCTAAAGAGAGCTCAGGTGAGAAATTACAAACGTCGAGCAATTGCTCAGAGATGAAAAGTGCCAGCACTGAAAGCTGTTGCTAGCCAGCACCCTTCCTTGGAAGCGCTTTCACAGGCGCAGCAACACTGGGGCTCTGCACTTCTCTAGCCACCAAACGTCACGGTCATTCTCTTTCCGTCTCGTAGACACGAGCTGAGAAATTGCAAACGTCGAGCAATTGCTCAGAGATGAAAAGTGCCAGCACTGAAAACTGTTGCTGTAGCCAGCCCCCTTCCTTGGAAGCGCTTTTGTAGGCCTAAGAACACTGGGGCTCTGGGCTTCTCTAGCCACCTAATCTTCTGCTCATCCTCTCGCGCACTCTAAAGAGAGCTCAGGTGAGAAATTGCAAACGTCGAGCAATTGCTCAGAGATGAAAAGTGCCATCACTGAAAGCTGTTGCTAGCCAGCACCCTTCCTTGGAAGCGCTTTCACAGGCGCAGTAACACTGGGGCTTTGCGCTTCTCTACCCACCAAACGTCACGGTCCTTCTCTTTCCATCTCCTAGACACGAGCTGAGAAATTGCAAACGTCGAGCAATTGCTCCGAGATGAAAAGTGCCAGCACTGAAAGCTGTTGCTAGCCAGCACCCTTCCTTGGAAGCGCTTTCACAGGCGCAGCAACACTGGGGCTTTGCGCTTCTCTACCCACCAAACGTCACGGTCATTCTCTTTCTGTCTCGTAGACACGAGCTGAGAAATTGCAAACGTCCAGCAATTGCTCAGAGATGAAAAGTGCCAGCACTGAAAGCTGTTGCTAGCCAGCACCCTTCCTTGGAAGCGCTTTTGTAGGCCTAAGAACACTGGGGCTCTGGGCTTCTCTAGCCACCTCATCTTCTGCTCATCCTCGCGCGCACTCTAAAGAGAGCTCAGGTGAGAAATTGCAAACGTCCAGCAATTGCTCAGAGATGAAAAGTGCCAGCACTGAAAGCTCTTGCTAGCCAGCACCCTTCCTTGGAAGCGCTTTCACAGGCGCAGTAACACTGGGGCTTTGCGCTTCTCTAGCCACCAAACGTCACGGTCCTTCTCTTTCCATCTCCTAGACACGAGCTGAGAAATTGCAAACGTCCAGCAATTGCTCAGAGATGAAAAGTGCCAGCACTGAAAGCTGTTGCTAGCCAGCACCCTTCCTTGGAAGCGCTTTCACAGGCGCAGCAACACTGGGGCTTTGCGCTTCTCTACCCACCAAACGTCACGGTCATTCTCTTTCCGTCTCCTAGACACGAGCTGAGAAATTGCAAACGTCCAGCAATTGCTCCGAGATGAAAAGTGCCAGCACTGAAAGCTGTTGCTAGCCAGCACCCTTCCTTGGAAGCGCTTTTCTAGCCCTTAGAACACTGGGGCTCTGGGCTTCTCTAGCCACCTCATCTTCTGCTCATCCTCTCGTGCACTCTAAAGAGATCTCAGGTGAGAAATTGCAAACGTCGAGCAATTGCTCCGAGATGAAAAGTGCCAGCACTGAAAGCTGTTGCTAGCCAGCACCCTTCCTTGGAAGCGCTTTTGTAGCCCTTAGAACACTGGGGCTCTGGGCTTCCCTAGCCACCTCACCTTCTGCTCATCCTCTCGCGCACTCTAAAGAGAGCTCAGGTGAGAAATTGCAAACGTCCAGCAATTGCTCAGAGATGAAAAGTGCCAGCACTGAAAGCTGTTGCTAGCCAGCCCCCTTCCTTGGAAGCGCTTTTGTAGGCCTAAGAACACTGGGGCTCTGGGCTTCTCTAGCCACCTCATCTTCTGCTCATCCTCTCGCGCACTCTAAAGAGAGCTCAGGTGAGAAATTGCAAACGTCGAGCAATTGCTCAGAGATGAAAAGTGCCAGCACTGAAAGCTCTTGCTAGCCAGCACCCTTCCTTGGAAGCGCTTTCACAGGCGCAGCAACACTGGGGCTTTGCGCTTCTCTACCCACCAAACATCACGGTCATTCTCTTTCCGTCTCGTAGAAACGAGCTGAGAAATTGCAAACGTCGAGCAATTGCTCAGAGATGAAAAGTGCCAGCACTGAAAGCTGTTGCTAGCCAGCACCCTTCCTTGGAAGCGCTTTTGTAGGCCTAAGAACACTGGGGCTCTGGGCTTCTCTAGCCACCTCATCTTCTGCTCATCCTCTCGCGCACTCTAAAGAGAGCTCAGGTGAGAAATTGCAAACGTCGAGCAATTGCTCAGAGATGAAAAGTGCCAGCACTGAAAGCTCTTGCTAGCCAGCACCCTTCCTTGGAAGCGCTTTCACAGGCGCAGCAACACTGGGGCTTTGCGCTTCTCTACCCACCAAACATCACGGTCCTTCTCTTTCCGTCTCCTAGACACGAGCTGAGAAATTGCAAACGTCGAGCAATTGCTCAGAGATGAAAAGTGCCAGCACTGAAAGCTGTTGCTAGCCAGCACCCTTCCTTGGAAGCGCTTTTGTAGGCCTAAGAACACTGGGGCTCTGGGCTTCTCTAGCCACCTCGTCTTCTGCTCATCCTCTCGCGCACTCTAAAGAGAGCTCAGGTGAGAAACTGCAAACGTCAAGCAATTGCTCAGAGATGAAAAGTGCCAGCACTGAAAGCTGTTGCTAGCCAGCACCCTTCCTTGGAAGCGCTTTCACAGGCGCAGTAACACTGGGGCTTTGCGCTTCTCTAGCCACCAAACGTCACGGTCCTTCTCTTTCCATCTCCTAGACACGAGCTGAGAAATTGCAAACGTCGAGCAATTGCTCAGAGATGAAAAGTGCCAGCACTGAAAGCTCTTGCTAGCCAGCACCCTTCCTTGGAAGCGCTTTCACAGGCGCAGCAACACTGGGGCTTTGCGCTTCTCTAGCCACCAAACGTCACCGTCATTCTCTTTCCGTCTCCTAGACACGAGCTGAGAAATTGCAAACGTCGAGCAATTGCTCCGAGATGAAAAGTGCCAGCACTGAAAGCTGTTGCTAGCCAGCACCCTTCCTTGGAAGCGCTTTTGTAGGCCTAAGAACACTGGGGCTCTGGGCTTCTCTAGCCACCTAATCTTCTGCTCATCCTCTCGCGCACTCTAAAGAGAGCTCAGGTGAGAAATTGCAAACGTCGAGCAATTGCTCAGAGATGAAAAGTGCCAGCACTGAAAGCTCTTGCTAGCCAGCACCCTTCCTTGGAAGCGCTTTCACAGGCGCAGTAACACTGGGGCTTTGCACTTCTCTAGCCACCAAACGTCACGGTCCTTCTCTTTCCGTCTCCTAGACACGAGCTGAGAAATTGCAAACGTCGAGCAATTGCTCCGAGACGAAGAGTGCCAGCACTGAAAGCTCTTGCTAGCCAGCACCCTTCCTTGGAAGCGCTTTTGTAGGCCTAAGAACACTGGGGCTCTGGGCTTCTCTAGCCACCTCATCTTCTGCTCATCCTCTCGTGCACTCTAAAGAGAGCTCAGGTGAGAAATTACAAACGTCGAGCAATTGCTCAGAGATGAAAAGTGCCAGCACTGAAAGCTGTTGCTAGCCAGCACCCTTCCTTGGAAGCGCTTTCACAGGCGCAGCAACACTGGGGCTCTGCACTTCTCTAGCCACCAAACGTCACGGTCATTCTCTTTCCGTCTCCTAGACACGAGCTGAGAAATTGCAAACGTCGAGCAATTGCTCAGAGATGAAAAGTGCCAGCACTGAAAGCTCTTGCTAGCCAGCACCCTTCCTTGGAAGCGCTTTTGTAGGCCTAAGAACACTGGGGCTCTGGGCTTCTCTAGCCACCTCATCTTCTGCTCATCCTCTCGCGCACTCTAAAGAGAGCTCAGGTGAGAAATTGCAAACGTCGAGCAATTGCTCAGAGATGAAAAGTGCCAGCACTGAAAGCTGTTGCTAGCCCGCACCCTTCCTTGGAAGCGCTTTCACAGGCGCAGTAACACTGGGGCTTTGCGCTTCTCTAGCCACCAAACGTCACGGTCCTTCTCTTTCCATCTCCTAGACACGAGCTGAGAAATTGCAAACGTCCAGCAATTGCTCCGAGATGAAAAGTGCCAGCACTGAAAGCTGTTGCTAGCCAGCCCCCTTCCTTGGAAGCGCTTTTGTAGGCCTAAGAACACTGGGGCTCTGGGCTTCTCTAGCCACCTCATCTTCTGCTCATCCTCTCGCGCACTCTAAAGAGAGCTCAGGTGAGAAACTGCAAACGTCAAGCAATTGCTCAGAGATGAAAAGTGCCAGCACTGAAAGCTGTTGCTAGCCAGCACCCTTCCTTGGAAGCGCTTTCACAGGCGCAGTAACACTGGGGCTTTGCGCTTCTCTAGCCACCAAACGTCACGGTCCTTCTCTTTCCATCTCCTAGACACGAGCTGAGAAATTGCAAACGTCGAGCAATTGCTCCGAGATGAAAAGTGCCAGCACTGAAAGCTGTTGCTAGCCAGCACCCTTCCTTGGAAGCGCTTTCACAGGCGCAGCAACACTGGGGCTTTGCGCTTCTCTAGCCACCAAACGTCACCGTCATTCTCTTTCCGTCTCGTAGACACGAGCTGAGAAATTGCAAACGTCGAGCAATTGCTCCGAGATGAAAAGTGCCAGCACTGAAAGCTGTTGCTAGCCAGCCCCCTTCCTTGGAAGCGCTTTTGTAGGCCTAAGAACACTGCGGCTCTGGGCTTCTCTAGCCACCTCATCTTCTGCTCATCCTAGCGCGCACTCTAAAGAGAGCTCAGGTGAGAAATTGCAAACGTCCAGCAATTGCTCAGAGATGAAAAGTGCCAGCACTGAAAGCTGTTGCTAGCCAGCACCCTTCCTTGGAAGCGCTTTCACAGGCGCAGCAACACTGGGGCTTTGCGCTTCTCTAGCCACCAAACGTCACGGTCATTCTCTTTCCGTCTCGTAGACACGAGCTGAGAAATTGCAAACGTCGAGCAATTGCTCAGAGATGAAAAGTGCCAGCACTGAAAGCTCTTGCTAGCCAGCACCCTTCCTTGGAAGCGCTTTTGTAGGCCTAAGAACACTGGGGCTCTGGGCTTCTCTAGCCACCTAATCTTCTGCTCATCCTCTCGCGCACTCTAAAGAGAGCTCAGGTGAGAAATTGCAAACGTCCAGCAATTGCTCAGAGATGAAAAGTGCCAGCACTGAAAGCTGTTGCTAGCCAGCACCCTTCCTTGGAAGCGCTTTCACAGGCGCAGTAACACTGGGGCTTTGCACTTCTCTACGCACCAAACGTCACGGTCCTTCTCTTTCCGTCTCCTAGACACGAGCTGAGAAATTGCAAACGTCGAGCAATTGCTCCGAGACGAAAAGTGCCAGCACTGAAAGCTGTTGCTAGCCAGCACCCTTCCTTGGAAGCGCTTTTGTAGGCCTAAGAACACTGGGGCTCTGGGCTTCTCTAGCCACCTCATCTTCTGCTCATCCTCTCGTGCACTCTAAAGAGAGCTCAGGTGAGAAATTGCAAACGTCCAGCAATTGCTCCGAGATGAAAAGTGCCAGCACTGAAAGCTGTTGCTAGCCAGCACCCTTCCTTGGAAGCGCTTTCACAGGCGCAGCAACACTGGGGCTTTGCGCTTCTATACGCACCAAACGTCACGGTCCTTCTCTTTCCGTCTCGTAGACACGAGCTGAGAAATTGCAAACGTCGAGCAATTGCTCCGAGATGAAAAGTGCCAGCACTGAAAGCTGTTGCTAGGCAGCACCCTTCCTTGGAAGCGCTTTTGTAGGCCTAAGAACACTGGGGCTCTGGGCTTCTCTAGCCACCTCATCTTCTGCTCATCCTCTCGCGCACTCTAAAGAGAGCTCAGGTGAGAAATTGCAAACGTCGAGCAATTGCTCCGAGATGAAAAGTGCCAGCACTGAAAGCTCTTGCTAGCCAGCACCCTTCCTTGGAAGCGCTTTCACAGGCGCAGCAACACTGGGGCTCTGCGCTTCTCTAGCCACCAAATGTCACGGTCCTTCTCTTTCCGTCGGTAGACAAGAGCTGAGAAATTGCAAACGTCGAGCAATTGCTCCGAGATGAAAAGTGCCAGCACTGAAAGCTCTTGCTAGCCAGCACCCTTCCTTGGAAGCGCTTTTGTAGGCCTAAGAACACTGGGGCTCTGGGCTTCTCTAGCCACCTCATCTTCTGCTCATCCTCTCGCGCACTCTAAAGAGAGCTCAGGTGAGAAATTGCAAACGTCGAGCAATTGCTCAGAGATGAAAAGTGCCAGCACTGAAAGCTCTTGCTAGCCAGCACCCTTCCTTGGAAGCGCTTTCACAGGCGCAGCAACACTGGGGCTTTGCGCTTCTCTACGCACCAAATGTCACGGTCCTTCTCTTTCCGTCTCGTAGACACGAGCTGAGAAATTGCAAACGTCCAGCAATTGCTCAGAGATGAAAAGTGCCAGCACTGAAAGCTCTTGCTAGCCAGCACCCTTCCTTGGAAGCGCTTTTGTAGGCCTAAGAACACTGGGACTCTGGGCTTCTCTAGCCACCTCATCTTCTGCTCATCCTCTCGCGCACTCTAAAGAGAGCTCAGGTGAGAAATTGCAAACGTCCAGCAATTGCTCAGAGATGAAAAGTGCCAGCACTGAAAGCTCTTGCTAGCCGGCACCCTTCCTTGCAAGCGCTTTCACAGGCGCAGCAACACTGGGGCTTTGCGCTTCTCTACCCACCAAACGTCACGGTCCTTCTCTTTCCGTCTCGTAGACACGAGCTGAGAAATTGCAAACGTCGAGCAATTGCTCAGAGATGAAAAGTGCCAGCACTGAAAGCTCTTGCTAGCCAGCACCCTTCCTTGGAAGCGCTTTCACAGGCGCAGCAACACTGGGGCTTTGCGCTTCTCTAGCCACCAAAAGTCACGGTCCTTCTCTTTCCGTCTCGTAGACACGAGCTGAGAAATTGCAAACGTCGAGCAATTGCTCAGAGATGAAAAGTGCCAGCACTGAAAGCTGTTGCTAGCCAGCCCCCTTCCTTGGAAGCGCTTTTGTAGGCCTAAGAACACTGGGGCTCTGGGCTTCTCTAGCCACCTCATCTTCTGCTCATCCTAGCGCGCACTCTAAAGAGAGCTCAGGTGAGAAATTGCAAACGTCGAGCAATTGCTCCGAGATGAAAAGTGCCAGCACTGAAAGCTGTTGCTAGCCAGCACCCTTCCTTGGAAGCGCTTTCACAGGCGCAGCAACACTGGGGCTTTGCGCTTCTCTACCCACCAAACGTCACGGTCATTCTCTTTCCGTCTCCTAGACACGAGCTGAGAAATTGCAAACGTCGAGCAATTGCTCAGAGATGAAAAGTGCCAGCACTGAAAGCTCTTGCTAGCCAGCACCCTTCCTTGGAAGCGCTTTTGTAGGCCTAAGAACACTGGGGCTCTGGGCTTCTCTAGCCACCTAATCTTCTGCTCATCCTCTCGCGCACTCTAAAGAGAGCTCAGGTGAGAAATTGCAAACGTCGAGCAATTGCTCAGAGATGAAAAGTGCCAGCACTGAAAGCTGTTGCTAGCCAGCACCCTTCCTTGGAAGCGCTTTCACAGGCGCAGTAACACTGGGGCTTTGCACTTCTCTACGCACCAAACGTCACGGTCCTTCTCTTTCCGTCTCCTAGACACGAGCTGAGAAATTGCAAACGTCGAGCAATTGCTCCGAGACGAAAAGTGCCAGCACTGAAAGCTGTTGCTAGCCAGCACCCTTCCTTGGAAGCGCTTTTGTAGGCCTAAGAACACTGGGGCTCTGGGCTTCTCTAGCCACCTCATCTTCTGCTCATCCTCTCGTGCACTCTAAAGAGAGCTCAGGTGAGAAATTGCAAACGTCGAGCAATTGCTCAGAGATGAAAAGTGCCAGCACTGAAAGCTGTTGCTAGCCAGCACCCTTCCTTGGAAGCGCTTTCACAGGCGCAGCAACACTGGGGCTTTGCGCTTCTATACGCACCAAACGTCACGGTCCTTCTCTTTCCGTCTCGTAGACACGAGCTGAGAAATTGCAAACGTCCAGCAATTGCTCAGAGATGAAAAGTGCCAGCACTGAAAGCTGTTGCTAGCCAGCACCCTTCCTTGGAAGCGCTTTTGTAGGCCTAAGAACACTGGGGCTCTGGGCTTCTCTAGCCACCTTATCTTCTGCTCATCCTCTCGCGCACTCTAAAGAGAGCTCAGGTGAGAAATTGCAAACGTCGAGCAATTGCTCCGAGATGAAAAGTGCCAGCACTGAAAGCTCTTGCTAGCCAGCACCCTTCCTTGGAAGCGCTTTCACAGGCGCAGCAACACTGGGGCTCTGCGCTTCTCTAGCCACCAAATGTCACGGTCCTTCTCTTTCCGTCGGTAGACAAGAGCTGAGAAATTGCAAACGTCGAGCAATTGCTCCGAGATGAAAAGTGCCAGCACTGAAAGCTCTTGCTAGCCAGCACCCTTCCTTGGAAGCGCTTTTGTAGGCCTAAGAACACTGGGGCTCTGGGCTTCTCTAGCCACCTCATCTTCTGCTCATCCTCTCGCGCACTCTAAAGAGAGCTCAGGTGAGAAATTGCAAACGTCGAGCAATTGCTCAGAGATGAAAAGTGCCAGCACTGAAAGCTCTTGCTAGCCAGCACCCTTCCTTGGAAGCGCTTTCACAGGCGCAGCAACACTGGGGCTTTGCGCTTCTCTACGCACCAAATGTCACGGTCCTTCTCTTTCCGTCTCGTAGACACGAGCTGAGAAATTGCAAACGTCCAGCAATTGCTCAGAGATGAAAAGTGCCAGCACTGAAAGCTGTTGCTAGCCAGCACCCTTCCTTGGAAGCGCTTTTGTAGGCCTAAGAACACTGGGGCTCTGGGCTTCTCTAGCCACCTAATCTTCTGCTCATCCTCTCGCGCACTCTAAAGAGAGCTCAGGTGAGAAATTGCAAACGTCCAGCAATTGCTCCGAGATGAAAAGTGCCAGCACTGAAAGCTCTTGCTAGCCAGCACCCTTCCTTGGAAGCGCTTTCACAGGCGCAGCAACACTGGGGCTTTGCGCTTCTCTACCCACCAAACGTCACGGTCCTTCTCTTTCCGTCTCGTAGACACGAGCTGAGAAATTGCAAACGTCGAGCAATTGCTCAGAGATGAAAAGTGCCAGCACTGAAAGCTGTTGCTAGCCAGCACCCTTCCTTGGAAGCGCTTTTGTAGGCCTAAGAACACTGGGGCTCTGGGCTTCTCTAGCCACCTCATCTTCTGCTCATCCTCTCGCGCACTCTAAAGAGATCTCAGGTGAGAAATTGCAAACGTCGAGCAATTGCTCCGAGATGAAAAGTGCCAGCGCTGAAAGCTGTTGCTAGCCAGCACCCTTCCTTGGAAGCGCTTTCACAGGAGCAGCAACACTGGGGCTTTGCGCTTCTCTAGCCACCAAAAGTCACGGTCCTTCTCTTTCCGTCGGTAGACACGAGCTGAGAAATTGCAAACGTCGAGCAATTGCTCAGAGATGAAAAGTGCCAGCACTGAAAGCTCTTGCTAGCCAGCACCCTTCCTTGGAAGCGCTTTCACAGGCGCAGCAACACTGGGGCTTTGCGCTTCTCTACCCACCAAAAGTCACGGTCCTTCTCTTTCCGTCTCGTAGACACGAGCTGAGAAATTGCAAACGTCGAGCAATTGCTCCGAGATGAAAAGTGCCAGCACTGAAAGCTGTTGCTAGCCAGCACCCTTCCTTGGAAGCGCTTTCACAGGCGCAGCAACACTGGGGCTTTGCGCTTCTATACGCACCAAATGTCACGGTCCTTCTCTTTCCGTCTCCTAGACACGAGCTGAGAAATTGCAAACGTCGAGCAATTGCTCCGAGATGAAAAGTGCCAGCACTGAAAGCTCTTGCTAGCCAGCACCCTTCCTTGGAAGCGCTTTTGTAGGCCTAAGAACACTGGGGCTCTGGGCTTCTCTAGCCACCTCATCTTCTGCTCATCCTCTCGCGCACTCTAAAGAGAGCTCAGGTAAGAAATTGCAAACGTCGAGCAATTGCTCAGAGATGAAAAGTGCCAGCCCTGAAAGCTGTTGCTAGCCAGCACCCTTCCTTGGAAGCGATTTCACAGGCGCAGCAACACTGGGGCTTTGCGCTTCTCTACGCACCAAATGTCACGGTCCTTCTCTTTCCGTCTCGTAGACACGAGCTGAGAAATTGCAAACGTCGAGCAATTGCTCAGAGATGAAAAGTGCCAGCACTGAAAGCTGTTGCTAGCCAGCACCCTTCCTTGGAAGCGCTTTTGTAGCCCTTAGAACACTGGGGCTCTGGGCTTCTCTAGCCACCTCATCTTCTGCTCATCCTCTCGCGCACTCTAAAGAGAGCTCAGGTGAGAAATTGCAAACGTCGAGCAATTGCTCAGAGATGAAAAGTGCCAGCACTGAAAGCTGTTGCTAGCCAGCCCCCTTCCTTGGAAGCGCTTTTGTAGCCCTTAGAACACTGGGGCTCTGGGCTTCTCTAGCCACCTCATCTTCCGCTCATCCTCTCGCGCACTCTAAAGAGAGCTCAGGTGAGAAATTGCAAACGTCGAGCAATTGCTCAGAGATGAAAAGTGCCAGCGCTGAAAGCTGTTGCTAGCCAGCACCCTTCCTTGGAAGCGCTTTCACAGGCGCAGTAACACTGGGGCTTTGCACTTCTCTACGCACCAAACGTCACGGTCCTTCTCTTTCCGTCTCGTAGACACGAGCTGAGAAATTGCAAACGTCGAGCAATTGCTCAGAGATGAAAAGTGCCAGCACTGAAAGCTGTTGCTAGCCAGCACCCTTCCTTGGAAGCGCTTTCACAGGCGCAGCAACACTGGGGCTTTGCGCTACTATACGCACCAAACGTCACAGTCATTCTCTTTCCGTCTCGTAGACACGAGCTGAGAAATTGCAAACGTCGAGCAATTGCTCCGAGATGAAAAGTGCCAGCACTGAAAGCTCTTGCTAGCCAGCCCCCTTCCTTGGAAGCGCTTTTGTAGGCCTAAGAACACTGCGGCTCTGGGCTTCTCTAGCCACCTCATCTTCTGCTCATCCTAGCGCGCACTCTAAAGAGAGCTCAGGTGAGAAATTGCAAACGTCCAGCAATTGCTCAGAGATGAAAAGTGCCAGCACTGAAAGCTGTTGCTAGCCAGCACCCTTCCTTGGAAGCGCTTTCACAGGCGCAGTAACACTGGGGCTTTGCACTTCTCTACGCACCAAACGTCACGGTCCTTCTCTTTCCGTCTCCTAGACACGAGCTGAGAAATTGCAAACGTCGAGCAATTGCTCCGAGACGAAAAGTGCCAGCACTGAAAGCTCTTGCTAGCCAGCACCCTTCCTTGGAAGCGCTTTTGTAGGCCTAAGAACAGTGGGGCTCTGGGCTTCTCTAGCCACCTCATCTTCTGCTCATCCTCTCGCGCACGCTAAAGAGAGCTCAGGTGAGAAATTGCAAACGTCCAGCAATTGCTCAGAGATGAAAAGTGCCAGCACTGAAAGCTGTTGCTAGCCAGCACCCTTCCTTGGAAGCGCTTTCACAGGCGCAGCAACACTGGGGCTTTGCACTTCTATACGCACCAAACGTCACGGTCCTTCTCTTTCCGTCTCGTAGACACGAGCTGAGAAATTGCAAACGTCGAGCAATTGCTCAGAGATGAAAAGTGCCAGCACTGAAAGCTGTTGCTAGCCAGCACCCTTCCTTGGAAGCGCTTTTGTAGGCCTAAGAACACTGGGGCTCTGGGCTTCTCTAGCCACCTTATCTTCTGCTCATCCTCTCGCGCACTCTAAAGAGAGCTCAGGTGAGAAATTGCAAACGTCGAGCAATTGCTCCGAGATGAAAAGTGCCAGCACTGAAAGCTCTTGCTAGCCAGCACCCTTCCTTGGAAGCGCTTTCACAGGCGCAGCAACACTGGGGCTCTGCGCTTCTCTAGCCACCAAATGTCACGGTCCTTCTCTTTCCGTCGGTAGACAAGAGCTGAGAAATTGCAAACGTCGAGCAATTGCTCCGAGATGAAAAGTGCCAGCACTGAAAGCTCTTGCTAGCCAGCACCCTTCCTTGGAAGCGCTTTTGTAGGCCTAAGAACACTGGGGCTCTGGGCTTCTCTAGCCACCTCATCTTCTGCTCATCCTCTCGCGCACTCTAAAGAGAGCTCAGGTGAGAAATTGCAAACGTCGAGCAATTGCTCAGAGATGAAAAGTGCCAGCACTGAAAGCTGTTGCTAGCCAGCACCCTTCCTTGGAAGCGCTTTCACAGGCGCAGCAACACTGGGGCTTTGCGCTTCTCTACGCACCAAATGTCACGGTCCTTCTCTTTCCGTCTCCTAGACACGAGCTGAGAAATTGCAAACGTCCAGCAATTGCTCAGAGATGAAAAGTGCCAGCACTGAAAGCTGTTGCTAGGCAGCACCCTTCCTTGGAAGCGCTTTTGTAGGCCTAAGAACACTGGGGCTCTGGGCTTCTCTAGCCACCTCATCTTCTGCTCATCCTCTCGCGCACTCTAAAGAGAGCTCAGGTGAGAAATTGCAAACGTCCAGCAATTGCTCCGAGATGAAAAGTGCCAGCACTGAAAGCTCTTGCTAGCCAGCACCCTTCCTTGGAAGCGCTTTCACAGGCGCAGCAACACTGGGGCTTTGCGCTTCTCTACCCACCAAACGTCACGGTCCTTCTCTTTCCGTCTCGTAGACACGAGCTGAGAAATTGCAAACGTCGAGCAATTGCTCAGAGATGAAAAGTGCCAGCACTGAAAGCTGTTGCTAGCCAGCACCCTTCCTTGGAAGCGCTTTTGTAGGCCTAAGAACAGTGGGGCTCTGGGCTTCTCTAGCCACCTCATCTTCTGCTCATCCTCTCGCGCACTCTAAAGAGATCTCAGGTGAGAAATTGCAAACGTCGAGCAATTGCTCCGAGATGAAAAGTGCCAGCGCTGAAAGCTGTTGCTAGCCAGCACCCTTCCTTGGAAGCGCTTTCACAGGAGCAGCAACACTGGGGCTTTGCGCTTCTCTAGCCACCAAAAGTCACGGTCCTTCTCTTTCCGTCGGTAGACACGAGCTGAGAAATTGCAAACGTCGAGCAATTGCTCAGAGATGAAAAGTGCCAGCACTGAAAGCTCTTGCTAGCCAGCACCCTTCCTTGGAAGCGCTTTCACAGGCGCAGCAACACTGGGGCTTTGCGCTTCTCTACCCACCAAAAGTCACGGTCCTTCTCTTTCCGTCTCGTAGACACGAGCTGAGAAATTGCAAACGTCGAGCAATTGCTCCGAGATGAAAAGTGCCAGCACTGAAAGCTGTTGCTAGCCAGCACCCTTCCTTGGAAGCGCTTTCACAGGCGCAGCAACACTGGGGCTTTGCGCTTCTATACGCACCAAATGTCACGGTCCTTCTCTTTCCGTCTCGTAGACACGAGCTGAGAAATTGCAAACGTCGAGCAATTGCTCCGAGATGAAAAGTGCCAGCACTGAAAGCTCTTGCTAGCCAGCACCCTTCCTTGGAAGCGCTTTTGTAGGCCTAAGAACACTGGGGCTCTGGGCTTCTCTAGCCACCTCATCTTCTGCTCATCCTCTCGCGCACTCTAAAGAGAGCTCAGGTAAGAAATTGCAAACGTCGAGCAATTGCTCAGAGATGAAAAGTGCCAGCCCTGAAAGCTGTTGCTAGCCAGCACCCTTCCTTGGAAGCGATTTCACAGGCGCAGCAACACTGGGGCTTTGCGCTTCTCTAGCCACCAAATGTCACGGTCCTTCTCTTTCCGTCTCGTAGACACGAGCTGAGAAATTGCAAACGTCGAGCAATTGCTCAGAGATGAAAAGTGCCAGCACTGAAAGCTGTTGCTAGCCAGCACCCTTCCTTGGAAGCGCTTTTGTAGCCCTTAGAACACTGGGGCTCTGGGCTTCTCTAGCCACCTCATCTTCTGCTCATCCTCTCGCGCACTCTAAAGAGAGCTCAGGTGAGAAATTGCAAACGTCGAGCAATTGCTCAGAGATGAAAAGTGCCAGCACTGAAAGCTGTTGCTAGCCAGCCCCCTTCCTTGGAAGCGCTTTTGTAGCCCTTAGAACACTGGGGCTCTGGGCTTCTCTAGCCACCTCATCTTCCGCTCATCCTCTCGCGCACTCTAAAGAGAGCTCAGGTGAGAAATTGCAAACGTCGAGCAATTGCTCAGAGATGAAAAGTGCCAGCGCTGAAAGCTCTTGCTAGCCAGCACCCTTCCTTGGAAGCGCTTTCACAGGCGCAGTAACACTGGGGCTTTGCACTTCTCTACGCACCAAACGTCACGGTCCTTCTCTTTCCGTCTCGTAGACACGAGCTGAGAAATTGCAAACGTCGAGCAATTGCTCAGAGATGAAAAGTGCCAGCACTGAAAGCTGTTGCTAGCCAGCACCCTTCCTTGGAAGCGCTTTCACAGGCGCAGCAACACTGGGGCTTTGCGCTTCTCTAGCCACCAAAAGTCACGGTCCTTCTCTTTCCGTCTCGTAGACACGAGCTGAGAAATTGCAAACGTCGAGCAATTGCTCCGAGATGAAAAGTGCCAGCACTGAAAGCTGTTGCTAGCCAGCACCCTTCCTTGGAAGCGCTTTTGTAGGCCTAAGAACACTGGGGCTCTGGGCTTCTCTAGCCACCTCATCTTCTGCTCATCCTCTCGCGCACTCTAAAGAGAGCTCAGGTGAGAAATTGCAAACGTCCAGCAATTGCTCCGAGATGAAAAGTGCCAGCACTGAAAGCTCTTGCTAGCCAGCACCCTTCCTTGGAAGCGCTTTCACAGGCGCAGCAACACTGGGGCTTTGCGCTTCTATACGCACCAAAAGTCACGGTCCTTCTCTTTCCGTCTCGTAGACACGAGCTGAGAAATTGCAAACGTCGAGCAATTGCTCAGAGATGAAAAGTGCTAGCACTGAAAGCTGTTGCTAGCCAGCACCCTTCCTTGGAAGCGCTTTTGTAGGCCTAAGAACACTGGGGCTCTGGGCTTCTCTAGCCACCTCATCTTCTGCTCATCCTCTCGCGCACTCTAAAGAGAGCTCAGGTGAGAAATTGCAAACGTCGAGCAATTGCTCAGAGATGAAAAGTGCCAGCACTGAAAGCTCTTGCTAGCCAGCACCCTTCTTTGGAAGCGCTTTCACAGGCGCAGTAACACTGGGGCTTTGCGCTTCTATACGCACCAAATGTCACGGTCCTTCTCTTTCCGTCTCGTAGACACGAGCTGAGAAATTGCAAACGTCGAGCAATTGCTCAGAGATGAAAAGTGCCAGCACTGAAAGCTGTTGCTAGCCAGCACCCTTCCTTGGAAGCGCTTTTGTAGGCCTAAGAACACTGGGGCTCTGGGCTTCTCTAGCCACCTCATCTTCTGCTCATCCTCTCGCGCACTCTAAAGAGAGCTCAGGTGAGAAATTGCAAACGTCGAGCAATTGCTCAGAGATGAAAAGTGCCAGCACTGAAAGCTCTTGCTAGCCAGCACCCTTCCTTGGAAGCGCTTTCACAGGCGCAGCAACACTGGGGCTTTGCGCTTCTCTAGCCACCAAATGTCACGGTCCTTCTCTTTCCGTCTCGTAGACACGAGCTGAGAAATTGCAAACGTCGAGCAATTGCTCAGAGATGAAAAGTGCCAGCACTGAAAGCTGTTGCTAGCCAGCACCCTTCCTTGGAAGCGCTTTTGTAGCCCTTAGAACACTGGGGCTCTGGGCTTCTCTAGCCACCTAATCTTCTGCTCATCCTCTCGCGCACTCTAAAGAGAGCTCAGGTGAGAAATTGCAAACGTCGAGCAATTGCTCAGAGATGAAAAGTGCCAGCACTGAAAGCTGTTGCTAGCCAGCACCCTTCCTTGGAAGCGCTTTTGTAGCCCTTAGAACACTGGGGCTCTGGGCTTCTCTAGCCACCTCATCTTCTGCTCATCCTCTCGCGCACTCTAAAGAGAGCTCAGGTGAGAAATTGCAAACGTCGAGCAATTGCTCAGAGATGAAAAGTGCCAGCGCTGAAAGCTGTTGCTAGCCAGCACCCTTCCTTGGAAGCGCTTTCACAGGCGCAGCAACACTGGGGCTTTGCACTTCTCTACGCACCAAATGTCACGGTCCTTCTCTTTCCGTCTCGTAGACACGAGCTGAGAAATTGCAAACGTCGAGCAATTGCTCAGAGATGAAAAGTGCCAGCACTGAAAGCTCTTGCTAGCCAGCACCCTTCCTTGGAAGCGCTTTCACAGGCGCAGCAACACTGGGGCTTTGCGCTTCTATACGCACCAAACGTCACAGTCATTCTCTTTCCGTCTCGTAGACACGAGCTGAGAAATTGCAAACGTCGAGCAATTGCTCCGAGATGAAAAGTGCCAGCACTGAAAGCTCTTGCTAGCCAGCACCCTTCCTTGGAAGCGCTTTTGTAGGCCTAAGAACACTGGGGCTCTGGGCTTCTCTAGCCACCTCGTCTTCTGCTCATCCTCTCGCGCACTCTAAAGAGAGCTCAGGTGAGAAATTGCAAACGTCGAGCAATTGCTCAGAGATGAAAAGTGCCAGCACTGAAAGCTCTTGCTAGCCAGCACCCTTCCTTGGAAGCGCTTTCACAGGCGCAGCAACACTGGGGCTTTGCGATTCTCTACCCACCAAAAGTCACGGTCCTTCTCTTTCCGTCTCGTAGACACGAGCTGAGAAATTGCAAACGTCGAGCAATTGCTCAGAGATGAAAAGTGCCAGCACTGAAAGCTCTTGCTAGCCAGCACCCTTCCTTGGAAGCGCTTTCACAGGCGCAGCAACACTGGGGCTTTGCGCTTCTCTAGCCACCAAAAGTCACGGTCCTTCTCTTTCCGTCTCGTAGACACGAGCTGAGAAATTGCAAACGTCGAGCAATTGCTCAGAGATGAAAAGTGCCAGCACTGAAAGCTGTTGCTAGCCAGCACCCTTCCTTGGAAGCGCTTTTGTAGGCCTAAGAACAGTGGGGCTCTGGGCTTCTCTAGCCACCTCATCTTCTGCTCATCCTCTCGCGCACTCTAAAGAGATCTCAGGTGAGAAATTGCAAACGTCGAGCAATTGCTCCGAGATGAAAAGTGCCAGCGCTGAAAGCTGTTGCTAGCCAGCACCCTTCCTTGGAAGCGCTTTCACAGGAGCAGCAACACTGGGGCTTTGCGCTTCTCTAGCCACCAAAAGTCACGGTCCTTCTCTTTCCGTCGGTAGACACGAGCTGAGAAATTGCAAACGTCGAGCAATTGCTCAGAGATGAAAAGTGCCAGCACTGAAAGCTCTTGCTAGCCAGCACCCTTCCTTGGAAGCGCTTTCACAGGCGCAGCAACACTGGGGCTTTGCGCTTCTCTACCCACCAAAAGTCACGGTCCTTCTCTTTCCGTCTCGTAGACACGAGCTGAGAAATTGCAAACGTCGAGCAATTGCTCCGAGATGAAAAGTGCCAGCACTGAAAGCTGTTGCTAGCCAGCACCCTTCCTTGGAAGCGCTTTCACAGGCGCAGCAACACTGGGGCTTTGCGCTTCTATACGCACCAAATGTCACGGTCCTTCTCTTTCCGTCTCGTAGACACGAGCTGAGAAATTGCAAACGTCGAGCAATTGCTCCGAGATGAAAAGTGCCAGCACTGAAAGCTCTTGCTAGCCAGCACCCTTCCTTGGAAGCGCTTTTGTAGGCCTAAGAACACTGGGGCTCTGGGCTTCTCTAGCCACCTCATCTTCTGCTCATCCTCTCGCGCACTCTAAAGAGAGCTCAGGTAAGAAATTGCAAACGTCGAGCAATTGCTCAGAGATGAAAAGTGCCAGCCCTGAAAGCTGTTGCTAGCCAGCACCCTTCCTTGGAAGCGATTTCACAGGCGCAGCAACACTGGGGCTTTGCGCTTCTCTAGCCACCAAATGTCACGGTCCTTCTCTTTCCGTCTCGTAGACACGAGCTGAGAAATTGCAAACGTCGAGCAATTGCTCAGAGATGAAAAGTGCCAGCACTGAAAGCTGTTGCTAGCCAGCACCCTTCCTTGGAAGCGCTTTTGTAGCCCTTAGAACACTGGGGCTCTGGGCTTCTCTAGCCACCTCATCTTCTGCTCATCCTCTCGCGCACTCTAAAGAGAGCTCAGGTGAGAAATTGCAAACGTCGAGCAATTGCTCAGAGATGAAAAGTGCCAGCACTGAAAGCTGTTGCTAGCCAGCCCCCTTCCTTGGAAGCGCTTTTGTAGCCCTTAGAACACTGGGGCTCTGGGCTTCTCTAGCCACCTCATCTTCTGCTCATCCTCTCGCGCACTCTAAAGAGAGCTCAGGTGAGAAATTGCAAACGTCGAGCAATTGCTCAGAGATGAAAAGTGCCAGCGCTGAAAGCTCTTGCTAGCCAGCACCCTTCCTTGGAAGCGCTTTCACAGGCGCAGTAACACTGGGGCTTTGCACTTCTCTACGCACCAAACGTCACGGTCCTTCTCTTTCCGTCTCGTAGACACGAGCTGAGAAATTGCAAACGTCGAGCAATTGCTCAGAGATGAAAAGTGCCAGCACTGAAAGCTGTTGCTAGCCAGCACCCTTCCTTGGAAGCGCTTTCACAGGCGCAGCAACACTGGGGCTTTGCGCTTCTCTAGCCACCAAAAGTCACGGTCCTTCTCTTTCCGTCTCGTAGACACGAGCTGAGAAATTGCAAACGTCGAGCAATTGCTCCGAGATGAAAAGTGCCAGCACTGAAAGCTGTTGCTAGCCAGCACCCTTCCTTGGAAGCGCTTTTGTAGGCCTAAGAACACTGGGGCTCTGGGCTTCTCTAGCCACCTCATCTTCTGCTCATCCTCTCGCGCACTCTAAAGAGAGCTCAGGTGAGAAATTGCAAACGTCCAGCAATTGCTCCGAGATGAAAAGTGCCAGCACTGAAAGCTCTTGCTAGCCAGCACCCTTCCTTGGAAGCGCTTTCACAGGCGCAGCAACACTGGGGCTTTGCGCTTCTATACGCACCAAAAGTCACGGTCCTTCTCTTTCCGTCTCGTAGACACGAGCTGAGAAATTGCAAACGTCGAGCAATTGCTCAGAGATGAAAAGTGCTAGCACTGAAAGCTGTTGCTAGCCAGCACCCTTCCTTGGAAGCGCTTTTGTAGGCCTAAGAACACTGGGGCTCTGGGCTTCTCTAGCCACCTCATCTTCTGCTCATCCTCTCGCGCACTCTAAAGAGAGCTCAGGTGAGAAATTGCAAACGTCGAGCAATTGCTCAGAGATGAAAAGTGCCAGCACTGAAAGCTCTTGCTAGCCAGCACCCTTCTTTGGAAGCGCTTTCACAGGCGCAGTAACACTGGGGCTTTGCGCTTCTATACGCACCAAATGTCACGGTCCTTCTCTTTCCGTCTCGTAGACACGAGCTGAGAAATTGCAAACGTCGAGCAATTGCTCAGAGATGAAAAGTGCCAGCACTGAAAGCTCTTGCTAGGCAGCACCCTTCCTTGGAAGCGCTTTTGTAGGCCTAAGAACACTGGGGCTCTGGGCTTCTCTAGCCACCTCATCTTCTGCTCATCCTCTCGCGCACTCTAAAGAGAGCTCAGGTGAGAAATTGCAAACGTCGAGCAATTGCTCAGAGATGAAAAGTGCCAGCCCTGAAAGCTCTTGCTAGCCAGCACCCTTCCTTGGAAGCGCTTTCACAGGCGCAGCAACACTGGGGCTTTGCGCTTCTCTAGCCACCAAATGTCACGGTCCTTCTCTTTCCGTCTCGTAGACACGAGCTGAGAAATTGCAAACGTCGAGCAATTGCTCAGAGATGAAAAGTGCCAGCACTGAAAGCTGTTGCTAGCCAGCACCCTTCCTTGGAAGCGCTTTTGTAGCCCTTAGAACACTGGGGCTCTGGGCTTCTCTAGCCACCTAATCTTCTGCTCATCCTCTCGCGCACTCTAAAGAGAGCTCAGGTGAGAAATTGCAAACGTCGAGCAATTGCTCAGAGATGAAAAGTGCCAGCACTGAAAGCTGTTGCTAGCCAGCACCCTTCCTTGGAAGCGCTTTTGTAGCCCTTAGAACACTGGGGCTCTGGGCTTCTCTAGCCACCTCATCTTCTGCTCATCCTCTCGCGCACTCTAAAGAGAGCTCAGGTGAGAAATTGCAAACGTCGAGCAATTGCTCAGAGATGAAAAGTGCCAGCGCTGAAAGCTGTTGCTAGCCAGCACCCTTCCTTGGAAGCGCTTTCACAGGCGCAGCAACACTGGGGCTTTGCACTTCTCTACGCACCAAATGTCACGGTCCTTCTCTTTCCGTCTCGTAGACACGAGCTGAGAAATTGCAAACGTCGAGCAATTGCTCAGAGATGAAAAGTGCCAGCACTGAAAGCTCTTGCTAGCCAGCACCCTTCCTTGGAAGCGCTTTCACAGGCGCAGCAACACTGGGGCTTTGCGCTTCTATACGCACCAAACGTCACAGTCATTCTCTTTCCGTCTCGTAGACACGAGCTGAGAAATTGCAAACGTCGAGCAATTGCTCCGAGATGAAAAGTGCCAGCACTGAAAGCTGTTGCTAGCCAGCACCCTTCCTTGGAAGCGCTTTTGTAGGCCTAAGAACACTGGGGCTCTGGGCTTCTCTAGCCACCTCGTCTTCTGCTCATCCTCTCGCGCACTCTAAAGAGAGCTCAGGTGAGAAATTGCAAACGTCGAGCAATTGCTCAGAGATGAAAAGTGCCAGCACTGAAAGCTCTTGCTAGCCAGCACCCTTCCTTGGAAGCGCTTTCACAGGCGCAGCAACACTGGGGCTTTGCGATTCTCTACCCACCAAAAGTCACGGTCCTTCTCTTTCCGTCTCGTAGACACGAGCTGAGAAATTGCAAACGTCGAGCAATTGCTCAGAGATGAAAAGTGCCAGCACTGAAAGCTCTTGCTAGCCAGCACCCTTCCTTGGAAGCGCTTTCACAGGCGCAGCAACACTGGGGCTTTGCGCTTCTCTACCCACCAAAAGTCACGGTCCTTCTCTTTCCGTCTCGTAGACACGAGCTGAGAAATTGCAAACGTCGAGCAATTGCTCAGAGATGAAAAGTGCCAGCACTGAAAGCTCTTGCTAGCCAGCACCCTTCCTTGGAAGCGCTTTCACAGGCGCAGCAACACTGGGGCTTTGCGCTTCTCTACCCACCAAAAGTCACGGTCCTTCTATTTCCGTCTCGTAGACACGAGCTGAGAAATTGCAAACGTCGAGCAATTGGTCCAAGATGAAAAGTGCCAGCACTGAAAGCTGTTGCTAGCCAGCACCCTTCCTTGGAAGCGCTTTCACAGGCGCAGCAACACTGGGGCTTTGCGCTTCTATACGCACCAAATGTCACGGTCCTTCTCTTTCCGTCTCGTAGACACGAGCTGAGAAATTGCAAACGTCGAGCAATTGCTCCGAGATGAAAAGTGCCAGCACTGAAAGCTCTTGCTAGCCAGCACCCTTCCTTGGAAGCGCTTTTGTAGGCCTAAGAACACTGGGGCTCTGGGCTTCTCTAGCCACCTCATCTTCTGCTCATCCTCTCGCGCACTCTAAAGAGAGCTCAGGTAAGAAATTGCAAACGTCGAGCAATTGCTCAGAGATGAAAAGTGCCAGCCCTGAAAGCTGTTGCTAGCCAGCACCCTTCCTTGGAAGCGATTTCACAGGCGCAGCAACACTGGGGCTTTGCGCTTCTCTAGCCACCAAATGTCACGGTCCTTCTCTTTCCGTCTCGTAGACACGAGCTGAGAAATTGCAAACGTCGAGCAATTGCTCAGAGATGAAAAGTGCCAGCACTGAAAGCTGTTGCTAGCCAGCACCCTTCCTTGGAAGCGCTTTTGTAGCCCTTAGAACAGTGGGGCTCTGGGCTTCTCTAGCCACCTCATCTTCTGCTCATCCTCTCGCGCACTCTAAAGAGAGCTCAGGTGAGAAATTGCAAACGTCGAGCAATTGCTCAGAGATGAAAAGTGCCAGCACTGAAAGCTGTTGCTAGCCAGCCCCCTTCCTTGGAAGCGCTTTTGTAGCCCTTAGAACACTGGGGCTCTGGGCTTCTCTAGCCACCTCATCTTCCGCTCATCCTCTCGCGCACTCTAAAGAGAGCTCAGGTGAGAAATTGCAAACGTCGAGCAATTGCTCAGAGATGAAAAGTGCCAGCGCTGAAAGCTCTTGCTAGCCAGCACCCTTCCTTGGAAGCGCTTTCACAGGCGCAGTAACACTGGGGCTTTGCACTTCTCTACGCACCAAACGTCACGGTCCTTCTCTTTCCGTCTCGTAGACACGAGCTGAGAAATTGCAAACGTCGAGCAATTGCTCAGAGATGAAAAGTGCCAGCACTGAAAGCTGTTGCTAGCCAGCACCCTTCCTTGGAAGCGCTTTCACAGGCGCAGCAACACTGGGGCTTTGCGCTTCTCTAGCCACCAAAAGTCACGGTCCTTCTCTTTCCGTCTCGTAGACACGAGCTGAGAAATTGCAAACGTCGAGCAATTGCTCCGAGATGAAAAGTGCCAGCACTGAAAGCTGTTGCTAGCCAGCACCCTTCCTTGGAAGCGCTTTTGTAGGCCTAAGAACACTGGGGCTCTGGGCTTCTCTAGCCACCTCATCTTCTGCTCATCCTCTCGCGCACTCTAAAGAGAGCTCAGGTGAGAAATTGCAAACGTCCAGCAATTGCTCCGAGATGAAAAGTGCCAGCACTGAAAGCTCTTGCTAGCCAGCACCCTTCCTTGGAAGCGCTTTCACAGGCGCAGCAACACTGGGGCTTTGCGCTTCTCTACCCACCAAACGTCACGGTCCTTCTCTTTCCGTCTCGTAGACACGAGCTGAGAAATTGCAAACGTCGAGCAATTGCTCAGAGATGAAAAGTGCTAGCACTGAAAGCTGTTGCTAGCCAGCACCCTTCCTTGGAAGCGCTTTTGTAGGCCTAAGAACACTGGGGCTCTGGGCTTCTCTAGCCACCTCATCTTCTGCTCATCCTCTCGCGCACTCTAAAGAGAGCTCAGGTGAGAAATTGCAAACGTCGAGCAATTGCTCAGAGATGAAAAGTGCCAGCACTGAAAGCTCTTGCTAGCCAGCACCCTTCTTTGGAAGCGCTTTCACAGGCGCAGTAACACTGGGGCTTTGCGCTTCTATACGCACCAAATGTCACGGTCCTTCTCTTTCCGTCTCGTAGACACGAGCTGAGAAATTGCAAACGTCGAGCAATTGCTCAGAGATGAAAAGTGCCAGCACTGAAAGCTCTTGCTAGGCAGCACCCTTCCTTGGAAGCGCTTTTGTAGGCCTAAGAACAGTGGGGCTCTGGGCTTCTCTAGCCACCTCATCTTCTGCTCATCCTCTCGCGCACTCTAAAGAGAGCTCAGGTGAGAAATTGCAAACGTCGAGCAATTGCTCAGAGATGAAAAGTGCCAGCCCTGAAAGCTCTTGCTAGCCAGCACCCTTCCTTGGAAGCGCTTTCACAGGCGCAGCAACACTGGGGCTTTGCGCTTCTCTAGCCACCAAATGTCACGGTCCTTCTCTTTCCGTCTCGTAGACACGAGCTGAGAAATTGCAAACGTCGAGCAATTGCTCAGAGATGAAAAGTGCCAGCACTGAAAGCTGTTGCTAGCCAGCACCCTTCCTTGGAAGCGCTTTTGTAGCCCTTAGAACAGTGGGGCTCTGGGCTTCTCTAGCCACCTCATCTTCTGCTCATCCTCTCGCGCACTCTAAAGAGAGCTCAGGTGAGAAATTGCAAACGTCGAGCAATTGCTCAGAGATGAAAAGTGCCAGCACTGAAAGCTGTTGCTAGCCAGCCCCCTTCCTTGGAAGCGCTTTTGTAGCCCTTAGAACACTGGGGCTCTGGGCTTCTCTAGCCACCTCATCTTCCGCTCATCCTCTCGCGCACTCTAAAGAGAGCTCAGGTGAGAAATTGCAAACGTCGAGCAATTGCTCAGAGATGAAAAGTGCCAGCGCTGAAAGCTCTTGCTAGCCAGCACCCTTCCTTGGAAGCGCTTTCACAGGCGCAGTAACACTGGGGCTTTGCACTTCTCTACGCACCAAACGTCACGGTCCTTCTCTTTCCGTCTCGTAGACACGAGCTGAGAAATTGCAAACGTCGAGCAATTGCTCAGAGATGAAAAGTGCCAGCACTGAAAGCTCTTGCTAGCCAGCACCCTTCCTTGGAAGCGCTTTCACAGGCGCAGCAACACTGGGGCTTTGCGCTTCTCTAGCCACCAAAAGTCACGGTCCTTCTCTTTCCGTCTCGTAGACACGAGCTGAGAAATTGCAAACGTCGAGCAATTGCTCCGAGATGAAAAGTGCCAGCACTGAAAGCTGTTGCTAGCCAGCACCCTTCCTTGGAAGCGCTTTTGTAGGCCTAAGAACACTGGGGCTCTGGGCTTCTCTAGCCACCTCATCTTCTGCTCATCCTCTCGCGCACTCTAAAGAGAGCTCAGGTGAGAAATTGCAAACGTCCAGCAATTGCTCCGAGATGAAAAGTGCCAGCACTGAAAGCTGTTGCTAGCCAGCACCCTTCCTTGGAAGCGCTTTCACAGGCGCAGCAACACTGGGGCTTTGCACTTCTCTAGCCACCAAATGTCACGGTCCTTCTCTTTCCGTCTCGTAGACACGAGCTGAGAAATTGCAAACGTCGAGCAATTGCTCCGAGATGAAAAGTGCCAGCACTGAAAGCTGTTGCTAGGCAGCACCCTTCCTTGGAAGCGCTTTTGTAGGCCTAAGAACACTGGGGCTCTGGGCTTCTCTAGCCACCTCATCTTCTGCTCATCCTCTCGCGCACTCTAAAGAGAGCTCAGGTGAGAAATTGCAAACGTCGAGCAATTGCTCCGAGATGAAAAGTGCCAGCACTGAAAGCTGTTGCTAGCCAGCACCCTTCCTTGGAAGCGCTTTTGTAGGCCTAAGAACACTGGGGCTCTGGGCTTCTCTAGCCACCTCATCTTCTGCTCATCCTCTCGCGCACTCTAAAGAGAGCTCAGGTGAGAAATTGCAAACGTCGAGCAATTGCTCAGAGATGAAAAGTGCCAGCACTGAAAGCTGTTGCTAGCCAGCACCCTTCCTTGGAAGCGCTTTCACAGGCGCAGTAACACTGGGGCTTTGCGCTTCTCTAGCCACCAAACGTCACGGTCCTTCTCTTTCCGTCTCGTAGACACGAGCTGAGAAATTGCAAACGTCGAGCAATTGCTCCGAGATGAAAAGTGCCAGCACTGAAAGCTGTTGCTAGCCAGCACCCTTCCTTGGAAGCGCTTTCACAGGCGCAGTAACACAGGGGCTTTGCGCTTCTCTAGCCACCAAACGTCACGGTCATTCTCTTTCCGTCTCGTAGACACGAGCTAAAAAATTGCAAACGTCCAGCAATTGCTCCGAGATGAAAAGTGCCAGCACTGAAAGCTGTTGCTAGCCAGCACCCTTCCTTGGAAGCGCTTTTGTAGGCCTAAGAACACTGGGGCTCTGGGCTTCTCTAGCCACCTCATCTTCTGCTCATCCTCTCGCGCACTCTAAAGAGAGCTCAGGTGAGAAATTGCAAACGTCGAGCAATTGCTCAGAGATGAAAAGTGCCAGCACTGAAAGCTGTTGCTAGCCAGCACCCTTCCTTGGAAGCGCTTTCACAGGCGCAGCAACACTGGGGCTTTGCGCTTCTATACGCACCAAACGTCACGGTCCTTCTCTTTCCGTCTCCTAGACACGAGCTGAGAAATTGCAAACGTTGAGCAATTGCTCAGAGATGAAAAGTGCCAGCACTGAAAGCTCTTGCTAGCCAGCACCCTTCCTTGGAAGCGCTTTTGTAGGCCTAAGAACACTGGGGCTCTGGGCTTCTCTAGCCACCTCATCTTCTGCTCATCCTCTCGCGCACTCTAAAGAGAGCTCAGGTGAGAAATTGCAAACGTCGAGCAATTGCTCAGAGATGAAAAGTGCCAGCACTGAAAGCTCTTGCTAGCCAGCACCCTTCCTTGGAAGCGCTTTCACAGGCGCAGCAACACTGGGGCTTTGCGCTTCTATACGCACCAAATGTCACGGTCCTTCTCTTTCCGTCTCGTAGACACGAGCTGAGAAATTGCAAACGTCGAGCAATTGCTCCGAGATGAAAAGTGCCAGCACTGAAAGCTCTTGCTAGCCAGCACCCTTCCTTGGAAGCGCTTTTGTAGGCCTAAGAACACTGGGGCTCTGGGCTTCTCTAGCCACCTCATCTTCTGCTCATCCTCTCGCGCACTCTAAAGAGAGCTCAGGTGAGAAATTGCAAACGTCGAGCAATTGCTCAGAGATGAAAAGTGCCAGCACTGAAAGCTCTTGCTAGCCAGCACCCTTCCTTGGAAGCGCTTTTGTAGCCCTTAGAACACTGGGGCTCTGGGCTTCTCTAGCCACCTCATCTTCTGCTCATCCTCTCGCGCACTCTAAAGAGAGCTCAGGTGAGAAATTGCAAACGTCGAGCAATTGCTCAGAGATGAAAAGTGCCAGCACTGAAAGCTCTTGCTAGCCAGCACCCTTCCTTGGAAGCGCTTTCACAGGCGCAGCAACACTGGGGCTTTGCGCTTCTCTACCCACCAAAAGTCACGGTCCTTCTCTTTCCGTCTCGTAGACACGAGCTGAGAAATTGCAAACGTCGAGCAATTGCTCAGAGATGAAAAGTGCCAGCACTGAAAGCTCTTGCTAGCCAGCACCCTTCCTTGGAAGCGCTTTCACAGGCGCAGCAACACTGGGGCTTTGCGCTTCTCTAGCCACCAAACGTCACGGTCCTTCTCTTTCCGTCTCCTAGACACGAGCTGAGAAATTGCAAACGTCGAGCAATTGCTCCGAGATGAAAAGTGCCAGCACTGAAAGCTGTTGCTAGCCAGCACCCTTCCTTGGAAGCGCTTTTGTAGGCCTAAGAACACTGCGGCTCTGGGCTTCTCTAGCCACCTCATCTTCTGCTCATCCTCGCGCGCACTCTAAAGAGAGCTCAGGTGAGAAATTGCAAACGTCGAGCAATTGCTCCGAGATGAAAAGTGCCAGCACTGAAAGCTCTTGCTAGCCAGCACCCTTCCTTGGAAGTGCTTTCACAGGCGCAGCAACACTGGGGCTTTGCGCTTCTATACGCACCAAATGTCACGGTCCTTCTCTTTCCGTCTCGTAGACACGAGCTGAGAAATTGCAAACGTCGAGCAATTGCTCAGAGATGAAAAGTGCCAGCACTGAAAGCTGTTGCTAGCCAGCCCCCTTCCTTGGAAGCGCTTTTGTAGGCCTAAGAACACTGGGGCTCTGGGCTTCTCTAGCCACCTCATCTTCTGCTCATCCTCTCGCGCACTCTAAAGAGAGCTCAGGTGAGAAATTGCAAACGTCGAGCAATTGCTCAGAGATGAAAAGTGCCAGCACTGAAAGCTGTTGCTAGCCAGCACCCTTCCTTGGAAGCGCTTTCACAGGCGCAGTAACACTGGGGCTTTGCGCTTCTCTAGCCACCAAACGTCACGGTCCTTCTCTTTCCGTCTCGTAGACACGAGCTGAGAAATTGCAAACGTCGAGCAATTGCTCAGAGATGAAAAGTGCCAGCACTGAAAGCTGTTGCTAGCCAGCACCCTTCCTTGGAAGCGCTTTCACAGGCGCAGTAACACAGGGGCTTTGCGCTTCTCTAGCCACCAAACGTCACGGTCATTCTCTTTCCGTCTCCTAGACACGAGCTAAAAAATTGCAAACGTCGAGCAATTGCTCCGAGATGAAAAGTGCCAGCACTGAAAGCTGTTGCTAGCCAGCCCCCTTCCTTGGAAGCGCTTTTGTAGGCCTAAGAACACTGGGGCTCTGGGCTTCTCTAGCCACCTCATCTTCTGCTCATCCTCTCGCGCACTCTAAAGAGAGCTCAGGTGAGAAATTGCAAACGTCGAGCAATTGCTCAGAGATGAAAAGTGCCAGCACTGAAAGCTCTTGCTAGCCAGCACCCTTCTTTGGAAGCGCTTTCACAGGCGCAGTAACACTGGGGCTTTGCGCTTCTATACGCACCAAATGTCACGGTCCTTCTCTTTCCGTCTCGTAGACACGAGCTGAGAAATTGCAAACGTCGAGCAATTGCTCAGAGATGAAAAGTGCCAGCACTGAAAGCTCTTGCTAGGCAGCACCCTTCCTTGGAAGCGCTTTTGTAGGCCTAAGAACACTGGGGCTCTGGGCTTCTCTAGCCACCTCATCTTCTGCTCATCCTCTCGCGCACTCTAAAGAGAGCTCAGGTGAGAAATTGCAAACGTCGAGCAATTGCTCAGAGATGAAAAGTGCCAGCCCTGAAAGCTCTTGCTAGCCAGCACCCTTCCTTGGAAGCGCTTTCACAGGCGCAGCAACACTGGGGCTTTGCGCTTCTCTAGCCACCAAATGTCACGGTCCTTCTCTTTCCGTCTCGTAGACACGAGCTGAGAAATTGCAAACGTCGAGCAATTGCTCAGAGATGAAAAGTGCCAGCACTGAAAGCTGTTGCTAGCCAGCACCCTTCCTTGGAAGCGCTTTTGTAGCCCTTAGAACACTGGGGCTCTGGGCTTCTCTAGCCACCTCATCTTCTGCTCATCCTCTCGCGCACTCTAAAGAGAGCTCAGGTGAGAAATTGCAAACGTCGAGCAATTGCTCAGAGATGAAAAGTGCCAGCGCTGAAAGCTGTTGCTAGCCAGCACCCTTCCTTGGAAGCGCTTTCACAGGCGCAGCAACACTGGGGCTTTGCACTTCTCTACGCACCAAATGTCACGGTCCTTCTCTTTCCGTCTCGTAGACACGAGCTGAGAAATTGCAAACGTCGAGCAATTGCTCAGAGATGAAAAGTGCCAGCACTGAAAGCTCTTGCTAGCCAGCACCCTTCCTTGGAAGCGCTTTCACAGGCGCAGCAACACTGGGGCTTTGCGCTTCTATACGCACCAAACGTCACAGTCATTCTCTTTCCGTCTCGTAGACACGAGCTGAGAAATTGCAAACGTCCAGCAATTGCTCCGAGATGAAAAGTGCCAGCACTGAAAGCTCTTGCTAGCCAGCACCCTTCCTTGGAAGCGCTTTTGTAGGCCTAAGAACACTGGGGCTCTGGGCTTCTCTAGCCACCTCGTCTTCTGCTCATCCTCTCGCGCACTCTAAAGAGAGCTCAGGTGAGAAATTGCAAACGTCGAGCAATTGCTCAGAGATGAAAAGTGCCAGCACTGAAAGCTCTTGCTAGCCAGCACCCTTCCTTGGAAGCGCTTTCACAGGCGCAGCAACACTGGGGCTTTGCGATTCTCTACCCACCAAAAGTCACGGTCCTTCTCTTTCCGTCTCGTAGACACGAGCTGAGAAATTGCAAACGTCGAGCAATTGCTCAGAGATGAAAAGTGCCAGCACTGAAAGCTCTTGCTAGCCAGCACCCTTCCTTGGAAGCGCTTTCACAGGCGCAGCAACACTGGGGCTTTGCGCTTCTCTAGCCACCAAAAGTCACGGTCCTTCTCTTTCCGTCTCGTAGACACGAGCTGAGAAATTGCAAACGTCGAGCAATTGCTCAGAGATGAAAAGTGCCAGCACTGAAAGCTGTTGCTAGCCAGCACCCTTCCTTGGAAGCGCTTTTGTAGGCCTAAGAACACTGGGGCTCTGGGCTTCTCTAGCCACCTCATCTTCTGCTCATCCTCTCGCGCACTCTAAAGAGAGCTCAGGTGAGAAATTGCAAACGTCGAGCAATTGCTCAGAGATGAAAAGTGCCAGCACTGAAAGCTCTTGCTAGCCAGCACCCTTCCTTGGAAGTGCTTTCACAGGCGCAGCAACACTGGGGCTTTGCACTTCTCTAGCCACCAAATGTCACGGTCCTTCTCTTTCCGTCTCGTAGACACGAGCTGAGAAATTGCAAACGTCGAGCAATTGCTCCGAGATGAAAAGTGCCAGCACTGAAAGCTGTTGCTAGGCAGCACCCTTCCTTGGAAGCGCTTTTGTAGGCCTAAGAACACTGGGGCTCTGGGCTTCTCTAGCCACCTCATCTTCTGCTCATCCTCTCGCGCACTCTAAAGAGAGCTCAGGTGAGAAATTGCAAACGTCGAGCAATTGCTCAGAGATGAAAAGTGCCAGCACTGAAAGCTGTTGCTAGCCAGCACCCTTCCTTGGAAGCGCTTTTGTAGGCCTAAGAACACTGGGGCTCTGGGCTTCTCTAGCCACCTCATCTTCTGCTCATCCTCTCGCGCACTCTAAAGAGAGCTCAGGTGAGAAATTGCAAACGTCGAGCAATTGCTCAGAGATGAAAAGTGCCAGCACTGAAAGCTGTTGCTAGCCAGCACCCTTCCTTGGAAGCGCTTTCACAGGCGCAGCAACACTGGGGCTTTGCACTTCTCTACGCACCAAATGTCACGGTCCTTCTCTTTCCGTCTCGTAGACACGAGCTGAGAAATTGCAAACGTCGAGCAATTGCTCAGAGATGAAAAGTGCCAGCACTGAAAGCTCTTGCTAGCCAGCACCCTTCCTTGGAAGCGCTTTCACAGGCGCAGCAACACTGGGGCTTTGCGCTTCTATACGCACCAAACGTCACAGTCATTCTCTTTCCGTCTCGTAGACACGAGCTGAGAAATTGCAAACGTCGAGCAATTGCTCCGAGATGAAAAGTGCCAGCACTGAAAGCTCTTGCTAGCCAGCACCCTTCCTTGGAAGCGCTTTTGTAGGCCTAAGAACACTGGGGCTCTGGGCTTCTCTAGCCACCTCGTCTTCTGCTCATCCTCTCGCGCACTCTAAAGAGAGCTCAGGTGAGAAATTGCAAACGTCGAGCAATTGCTCAGAGATGAAAAGTGCCAGCACTGAAAGCTCTTGCTAGCCAGCACCCTTCCTTGGAAGCGCTTTCACAGGCGCAGCAACACTGGGGCTTTGCGATTCTCTACCCACCAAAAGTCACGGTCCTTCTCTTTCCGTCTCGTAGACACGAGCTGAGAAATTGCAAACGTCGAGCAATTGCTCAGAGATGAAAAGTGCCAGCACTGAAAGCTCTTGCTAGCCAGCACCCTTCCTTGGAAGCGCTTTCACAGGCGCAGCAACACTGGGGCTTTGCGCTTCTCTAGCCACCAAAAGTCACGGTCCTTCTCTTTCCGTCTCGTAGACACGAGCTGAGAAATTGCAAACGTCGAGCAATTGCTCAGAGATGAAAAGTGCCAGCACTGAAAGCTGTTGCTAGCCAGCACCCTTCCTTGGAAGCGCTTTTGTAGGCCTAAGAACACTGGGGCTCTGGGCTTCTCTAGCCACCTCATCTTCTGCTCATCCTCTCGCGCACTCTAAAGAGAGCTCAGGTGAGAAATTGCAAACGTCGAGCAATTGCTCAGAGATGAAAAGTGCCAGCACTGAAAGCTCTTGCTAGCCAGCACCCTTCCTTGGAAGTGCTTTCACAGGCGCAGCAACACTGGGGCTTTGCACTTCTCTAGCCACCAAATGTCACGGTCCTTCTCTTTCCGTCTCGTAGACACGAGCTGAGAAATTGCAAACGTCGAGCAATTGCTCCGAGATGAAAAGTGCCAGCACTGAAAGCTGTTGCTAGGCAGCACCCTTCCTTGGAAGCGCTTTTGTAGGCCTAAGAACACTGGGGCTCTGGGCTTCTCTAGCCACCTCATCTTCTGCTCATCCTCTCGCGCACTCTAAAGAGAGCTCAGGTGAGAAATTGCAAACGTCGATCAATTGCTCAGAGATGAAAAGTGCCAGCACTGAAAGCTGTTGCTAGCCAGCACCCTTCCTTGGAAGCGCTTTTGTAGGCCTAAGAACACTGGGGCTCTGGGCTTCTCTAGCCACCTCATCTTCTGCTCATCCTCTCGCGCACTCTAAAGAGAGCTCAGGTGAGAAATTGCAAACGTCGAGCAATTGCTCAGAGATGAAAAGTGCCAGCACTGAAAGCTGTTGCTAGCCAGCACCCTTCCTTGGAAGCGCTTTCACAGGCGCAGTAACACTGGGGCTTTGCGCTTCTCTAGCCACCAAACGTCACGGTCCTTCTCTTTCCGTCTCGTAGACACGAGCTGAGAAATTGCAAACGTCGAGCAATTGCTCAGAGATGAAAAGTGCCAGCACTGAAAGCTGTTGCTAGCCAGCACCCTTCCTTGGAAGCGCTTTCACAGGCGCAGTAACACAGGGGCTTTGCGCTTCTCTAGCCACCAAACGTCACGGTCATTCTCTTTCCGTCTCGTAGACACGAGCTGAGAAATTGCAAACGTCGAGCAATTGCTCAGAGATGAAAAGTGCCAGCACTGAAAGCTGTTGCTAGCCAGCACCCTTCCTTGGAAGCGCTTTTGTAGGCCTAAGAACACTGGGGCTCTGGGCTTCTCTAGCCACCTCATCTTCTGCTCATCCTCTCGCGCACTCTAAAGAGAGCTCAGGTGAGAAATTGCAAACGTCGAGCAATTGCTCAGAGATGAAAAGTGCCAGCACTGAAAGCTGTTGCTAGCCAGCACCCTTCCTTGGAAGCGCTTTCACAGGCGCAGCAACACTGGGGCTTTGCGCTTCTATACGCACCAAACGTCACGGTCCTTCTCTTTCCGTCTCCTAGACACGAGCTGAGAAATTGCAAACGTCGAGCAATTGCTCCGAGATGAAAAGTGCCAGCACTGAAAGCTCTTGCTAGCCAGCACCCTTCCTTGGAAGCGCTTTCACAGGCGCAGCAACACTGGGGCTTTGCGCTTCTCTAGCCACCAAACGTCACGGTCCTTCTCTTTCCGTCTCGTAGACACGAGCTGAGAAATTGCAAACGTCGAGCAATTGCTCAGAGATGAAAAGTGCCAGCACTGAAAGCTCTTGCTAGCCAGCACCCTTCCTTGGAAGCGCTTTTGTAGGCCTAAGAACACTGGGGCTCTGGGCTTCTCTAGCCACCTCATCTTCTGCTCATCCTCTCGCGCACTCTAAAGAGAGCTCAGGTGAGAAATTGCAAACGTCGAGCAATTGCTCAGAGATGAAAAGTGCCAGCACTGAAAGCTGTTGCTAGCCAGCACCCTTCCTTGGAAGCGCTTTTGTAGCCCTTAGAACACTGGGGCTCTGGGCTTCTCTAGCCACCTCATCTTCTGCTCATCCTCTCGCGCACTCTAAAGAGAGCTCAGGTGAGAAATTGCAAACGTCGAGCAATTGCTCAGAGATGAAAAGTGCCAGCACTGAAAGCTGTTGCTAGCCAGCCCCCTTCCTTGGAAGCGCTTTTGTAGGCCTAAGAACACTGGGGCTCTGGGCTTCTCTAGCCACCTCATCTTCTGCTCATCCTCTCGCGCACTCTAAAGAGAGCTCAGGTGAGAAATTGCAAACGTTGAGCAATTGCTCAGAGATGAAAAGTGCCAGCACTGAAAGCTGTTGCTAGCCAGCACCCTTCCTTGGAAGCGCTTTTGTAGGCCTAAGAACACTGGGGCTCTGGGCTTCTCTAGCCACCTCATCTTCTGCTCATCCTCTCGCGCACTCTAAAGAGAGCTCAGGTGAGAAATTGCAAACGTCGAGCAATTGCTCCGAGAAGAAAAGTGCCAGCACTGAAAGCTGTTGCTAGCCAGCCCCCTTCCTTGGAAGCGCTTTCACAGGCGCAGCAACACTGGGGCTTTGCGCTTCTATACGCACCAAATGTCACGGTCCTTCTCTTTCCGTCTCGTAGACACGAGCTGAGAAATTGCAAACGTCGAGCAATTGCTCAGAGATGAAAAGTGCCAGCACTGAAAGCTGTTGCTAGCCAGCACCCTTCCTTGGAAGCGCTTTTGTAGGCCTAAGAACACTGGGGCTCTGGGCTTCTCTAGCCACCTCATCTTCTGCTCATCCTCTCGCGCACTCTAAAGAGAGCTCAGGTGAGAAATTGCAAACGTCGAGCAATTGCTCAGAGATGAAAAGTGCCAGCACTGAAAGCTGTTGCTAGCCAGCACCCTTCCTTGGAAGCGCTTTCACAGGCGCAGCAACACTGGGGCTTTGCGCTTCTATACGCACCAAATGTCACGGTCCTTCTCTTTCCGTCTCGTAGACACGAGCTGAGAAATTGCAAACGTCGAGCAATTGCTCAGAGATGAAAAGTGCCAGCACTGAAAGCTCTTGCTAGCCAGCACCCTTCCTTGGAAGCGCTTTTGTAGGCCTAAGAACACTGGGGCTCTGGGCTTCTCTAGCCACCTCATCTTCTGCTCATCCTCTCGCGCACTCTAAAGAGAGCTCAGGTGAGAAATTGCAAACGTCGAGCAATTGCTCAGAGATGAAAAGTGCCAGCACTGAAAGCTCTTGCTAGCCAGCACCCTTCCTTGGAAGCGCTTTTGTAGCCCTTAGAACACTGGGGCTCTGGGCTTCTCTAGCCACCTCATCTTCTGCTCATCCTCTCGCGCACTCTAAAGAGAGCTCAGGTGAGAAATTGCAAACGTCGAGCAATTGCTCAGAGATGAAAAGTGCCAGCACTGAAAGCTGTTGCTAGCCAGCACCCTTCCTTGGAAGCGCTTTCACAGGCGCAGCAACACTGGGGCTTTGCGCTTCTCTACCCACCAAAAGTCACGGTCCTTCTCTTTCCGTCTCGTAGACACGAGCTGAGAAATTGCAAACGTCGAGCAATTGCTCAGAGATGAAAAGTGCCAGCACTGAAAGCTCTTGCTAGCCAGCACCCTTCCTTGGAAGCGCTTTCACAGGCGCAGCAACACTGGGGCTTTGCGCTTCTCTAGCCACCAAACGTCACGGTCCTTCTCTTTCCGTCTCGTAGACACGAGCTGAGAAATTGCAAACGTCGAGCAATTGCTCCGAGATGAAAAGTGCCAGCACTGAAAGCTCTTGCTAGCCAGCACCCTTCCTTGGAAGCGCTTTTGTAGGCCTAAGAACACTGGGGCTCTGGGCTTCTCTAGCCACCTCATCTTCTGCTCATCCTCGCGCGCACTCTAAAGAGAGCTCAGGTGAGAAATTGCAAACGTCGAGCAATTGCTCCGAGATGAAAAGTGCCAGCACTGAAAGCTCTTGCTAGCCAGCACCCTTCCTTGGAAGTGCTTTCACAGGCGCAGCAACACTGGGGCTTTGCGCTTCTCTAGCCACCAAATGTCACGGTCCTTCTCTTTCCGTCTCGTAGACACGAGCTGAGAAATTGCAAACGTCGAGCAATTGCTCAGAGATGAAAAGTGCCAGCACTGAAAGCTGTTGCTAGCCAGCCCCCTTCCTTGGAAGCGCTTTTGTAGGCCTAAGAACACTGGGGCTCTGGGCTTCTCTAGCCACCTCATCTTCTGCTCATCCTCTCGCGCACTCTAAAGAGAGCTCAGGTGAGAAATTGCAAACGTCGAGCAATTGCTCAGAGATGAAAAGTGCCAGCACTGAAAGCTCTTGCTAGCCAGCACCCTTCCTTGGAAGCGCTTTCACAGGCGCAGTAACACTGGGGCTTTGCGCTTCTCTAGCCACCAAACGTCACGGTCCTTCTCTTTCCGTCTCGTAGACACGAGCTGAGAAATTGCAAACGTCGAGCAATTGCTCAGAGATGAAAAGTGCCAGCACTGAAAGCTGTTGCTAGCCAGCACCCTTCCTTGGAAGCGCTTTCACAGGCGCAGTAACACAGGGGCTTTGCGCTTCTCTAGCCACCAAACGTCACGGTCATTCTCTTTCCGTCTCCTAGACACGAGCTGAGAAATTGCAAACGTCCAGCAATTGCTCCGAGATGAAAAGTGCCAGCACTGAAAGCTGTTGCTAGCCAGCACCCTTCCTTGGAAGCGCTTTTGTAGGCCTAAGAACACTGGGGCTCTGGGCTTCTCTAGCCACCTCATCTTCTGCTCATCCTCTCGCGCACTCTAAAGAGAGCTCAGGTGAGAAATTGCAAATGTCCAGCAATTGCTCCGAGATGAAAAGTGCCAGCACTGAAAGCTCTTGCTAGCCAGCACCCTTCCTTGGAAGCGCTTTCACAGGCGCAGCAACACTGGGGCTTTGCGCTTCTATACGCACCAAACGTCACGGTCCTTCTCTTTCCGTCTCCTAGACACGAGCTGAGAAATTGCAAACGTCGAGCAATTGCTCCGAGATGAAAAGTGCCAGCACTGAAAGCTGTTGCTAGCCAGCACCCTTCCTTGGAAGCGCTTTCACAGGCGCAGCAACACTGGGGCTTTGCGCTTCTCTAGCCACCAAACGTCACGGTCCTTCTCTTTCCGTCTCGTAGACACGAGCTGAGAAATTGCAAACGTCGAGCAATTGCTCCGAGATGAAAAGTGCCAGCACTGAAAGCTCTTGCTAGCCAGCACCCTTCCTTGGAAGCGCTTTCACAGGCGCAGCAACACTGGGGCTTTGCGCTTCTCTAGCCACCAAACGTCACGGTCCTTCTCTTTCCGTCTGTATACACGAGCTGAGAAATTGCAAACTTCCAGCAATTGCTCCGAGATGAAAAGTGCCAGCACTGAAAGCTCTTGCTAGCCAGCACCCTTCCTTGGAAGCGCTTTTGTAGCCCTTAGAACAGTGGGGCTCTGGGCTTCTCTAGACACCTAATCTTCTGCTCATCCTCTCGCGCACTCTAAAGAGATCTCAGGTGAGAAATTGCAAACGTCGAGCAATTGCTCCGAGATGAAAAGTGCCAGCACTGAAAGCTCTTGCTAGCCAGCACCCTTCCTTGGAAGCGCTTTCACAGGCGCAGCAACACTGGGGCTTTGCGCTTCTCTAGCCACCAAATGTCACGGTCCTTCTCTTTCCGTCTTGTAGACACGAGCTGAGAAATTGCAAACGTCGAGCAATTGCTCCGAGATGAAAAGTGCCAGCACTGAAAGCTGTTGCTAGCCAGCACCCTTCCTTGGAAGCGCTTTTGTAGCCCTTAGAACACTGGGGCTCTGGGCTTCTCTAGCCACCTCATCTTCTGCTCATCCTCTCGCGCACTCTAAAGAGAGCTCAGGTGAGAAATTGCAAACGTCGAGCAATTGCTCCGAGATGAAAAGTGCCAGCACTGAAAGCTGTTGCTAGCCAGCACCCTTCCTTGGAAGCGCTTTCACAGGCGCAGCAACACTGGGGCTTTGCGCTTCTCTACCCACCAAAAGTCACGGTCCTTCTCTTTCCGTCTCGTAGACACGAGCTGAGAAATTGCAAACGTCGAGCAATTGCTCAGAGATGAAAAGTGCCAGCACTGAAAGCTGTTGCTAGCCAGCACCCTTCCTTGGAAGCGCTTTTGTAGGCCTAAGAACAGTGGGGCTCTGGGCTTCTCTAGCCACCTCATCTTCTGCTCATCCTCTCGCGCACTCTAAAGAGAGCTCAGGTGAGAAATTGCAAACGTCGAGCAATTGCTCAGAGATGAAAAGTGCCAGCACTGAAAGCTGTTGCTAGCCAGCACCCTTCCTTGGAAGCGCTTTCACAGGCGCAGCAACACTGGGGCTTTGCGCTTCTCTAGCCACCAAAAGTCACGGTCCTTCTCTTTCCGTCTCGTAGACACGAGCTGAGAAATTGCAAACGTCGAGCAATTGCTCAGAGATGAAAAGTGCCAGCACTGAAAGCTCTTGCTAGCCAGGACCCTTCCTTGGAAGCGCTTTTGTAGGCCTAAGAACACTGGGGCTCTGGGCTTCTCTAGCCACCTCATCTTCTGCTCATCCTCTCGCGCACTCTAAAGAGAGCTCAGGTGAGAAATTGCAAACGTCGAGCAATTGCTCAGAGATGAAAAGTGCCAGCACTGAAAGCTGTTGCTAGCCAGCACCCTTCCTTGGAAGCGCTTTCACAGGCGCAGCAACACTGGGGCTTTGCGCTTCTCTACCCACCAAAAGTCACGGTCCTTCTCTTTCCGTCTCGTAGACACGAGCTGAGAAATTGCAAACGTCGAGCAATTGCTCCGAGATGAAAAGTGCCAGCACTGAAAGCTCTTGCTAGCCAGCACCCTTCCTTGGAAGCGCTTTCACAGGCGCAGCAACACTGGGGCTTTGCGCTTCTCTACCCACCAAAAGTCACGGTCCTTCTCTTTCCGTCTCGTAGACACGAGCTGAGAAATTGCAAACGTCGAGCAATTGCTCCGAGATGAAAAGTGCCAGCACTGAAAGCTGTTGCTAGCCAGCACCCTTCCTTGGAAGCGCTTTTGTAGGCCTAAGAACACTGGGGCTCTGGGCTTCTCTAGCCACCTCATCTTCTGCTCATCCTCTCGCGCACTCTAAAGAGAGCTCAGGTGAGAAATTGCAAACGTCGAGCAATTGCTCAGAGATGAAAAGTGCCAGCACTGAAAGCTCTTGCTAGCCAGCACCCTTCCTTGGAAGTGCTTTCACAGGCGCAGCAACACTGGGGCTTTGCGCTTCTCTAGCCACCAAACGTCATGGTCCTTCTCTTTCCGTCTCGTAGACACGAGCTGAGAAATTGCAAACGTCGATCAATTGCTCCGAGATGAAAAGTGCCAGCACTGAAAGCTGTTGCTAGCCAGCACCCTTCCTTGGAAGCGCTTTTGTAGGCCTAAGAACACTGGGGCTCTGGGCTTCTCTAGCCACCTCATCTTCTGCTCATCCTCTCGCGCACTCTAAAGAGAGCTCAGGTGAGAAATTGCAAACGTCGAGCAATTGCTCAGAGATGAAAAGTGCCAGCCCTGAAAGCTGTTGCTAGCCAGCACCCTTCCTTGGAAGCGCTTTCACAGGCGCAGTAACACTGGGGCTTTGCGCTTCTCTAGCCACCAAACGTCACGGTCCTTCTCTTTCCGTCTCGTAGACACGAGCTGAGAAATTGCAAACGTCCAGCAATTGCTCAGAGATGAAAAGTGCCAGCACTGAAAGCTCTTGCTAGCCAGCCCCCTTCCTTGGAAGCGCTTTTGTAGGCCTAAGAACACTGGGGCTCTGGGCTTCTCTAGCCACCTCATCTTCTGCTCATCCTCGCGCGCACTCTAAAGAGAGCTCAGGTGAGAAATTGCAAACGTCGAGCAATTGCTCCGAGATGAAAAGTGCCAGCACTGAAAGCTCTTGCTAGCCAGCACCCTTCCTTGGAAGTGCTTTCACAGGCGCAGCAACACTGGGGCTTTGCGCTTCTCTAGCCACCAAATGTCACGGTCCTTCTCTTTCCGTCTCGTAGACACGAGCTGAGAAATTGCAAACGTCGAGCAATTGCTCAGAGATGAAAAGTGCCAGCACTGAAAGCTGTTGCTAGCCAGCCCCCTTCCTTGGAAGCGCTTTTGTAGGCCTAAGAACACTGGGGCTCTGGGCTTCTCTAGCCACCTCATCTTCTGCTCATCCTCTCGCGCACTCTAAAGAGAGCTCAGGTGAGAAATTGCAAACGTCGAGCAATTGCTCAGAGATGAAAAGTGCCAGCACTGAAAGCTCTTGCTAGCCAGCACCCTTCCTTGGAAGCGCTTTCACAGGCGCAGTAACACTGGGGCTTTGCGCTTCTCTAGCCACCAAACGTCACGGTCCTTCTCTTTCCGTCTCGTAGACACGAGCTGAGAAATTGCAAACGTCGAGCAATTGCTCAGAGATGAAAAGTGCCAGCACTGAAAGCTGTTGCTAGCCAGCACCCTTCCTTGGAAGCGCTTTCACAGGCGCAGTAACACAGGGGCTTTGCGCTTCTCTAGCCACCAAACGTCACGGTCATTCTCTTTCCGTCTCCTAGACACGAGCTGAGAAATTGCAAACGTCCAGCAATTGCTCCGAGATGAAAAGTGCCAGCACTGAAAGCTGTTGCTAGCCAGCACCCTTCCTTGGAAGCGCTTTTGTAGGCCTAAGAACACTGGGGCTCTGGGCTTCTCTAGCCACCTCATCTTCTGCTCATCCTCTCGCGCACTCTAAAGAGAGCTCAGGTGAGAAATTGCAAACGTCGAGCAATTGCTCAGAGATGAAAAGTGCCAGCACTGAAAGCTCTTGCTAGCCAGCACCCTTCCTTGGAAGCGCTTTCACAGGCGCAGCAACACTGGGGCTTTGCGCTTCTATACGCACCAAACGTCACGGTCCTTCTCTTTCCGTCTCCTAGACACGAGCTGAGAAATTGCAAACGTCGAGCAATTGCTCCGAGATGAAAAGTGCCAGCACTGAAAGCTGTTGCTAGCCAGCACCCTTCCTTGGAAGCGCTTTCACAGGCGCAGCAACACTGGGGCTTTGCGCTTCTCTAGCCACCAAACGTCACGGTCCTTCTCTTTCCGTCTCGTAGACACGAGCTGAGAAATTGCAAACGTCGAGCAATTGCTCCGAGATGAAAAGTGCCAGCACTGAAAGCTCTTGCTAGCCAGCACCCTTCCTTGGAAGCGCTTTCACAGGCGCAGCAACACTGGGGCTTTGCGCTTCTCTAGCCACCAAACGTCACGGTCCTTCTCTTTCCGTCTGTATACACGAGCTGAGAAATTGCAAACTTCCAGCAATTGCTCCGAGATGAAAAGTGCCAGCACTGAAAGCTCTTGCTAGCCAGCACCCTTCCTTGGAAGCGCTTTTGTAGCCCTTAGAACAGTGGGGCTCTGGGCTTCTCTAGACACCTAATCTTCTGCTCATCCTCTCGCGCACTCTAAAGAGATCTCAGGTGAGAAATTGCAAACGTCGAGCAATTGCTCCGAGATGAAAAGTGCCAGCACTGAAAGCTGTTGCTAGCCAGCACCCTTCCTTGGAAGCGCTTTCACAGGCGCAGCAACACTGGGGCTTTGCGCTTCTCTAGCCACCAAATGTCACGGTCCTTCTCTTTCCGTCTTGTAGACACGAGCTGAGAAATTGCAAACGTCGAGCAATTGCTCCGAGATGAAAAGTGCCAGCACTGAAAGCTGTTGCTAGCCAGCACCCTTCCTTGGAAGCGCTTTTGTAGGCCTAAGAACAGTGGGGCTCTGGGCTTCTCTAGCCACCTCATCTTCTGCTCATCCTCTCGCGCACTCTAAAGAGAGCTCAGGTGAGAAATTGCAAACGTCGAGCAATTGCTCAGAGATGAAAAGTGCCAGCACTGAAAGCTGTTGCTAGCCAGCACCCTTCCTTGGAAGCGCTTTCACAGGCGCAGCAACACTGGGGCTTTGCGCTTCTCTACCCACCAAAAGTCACGGTCCTTCTCTTTCCGTCTCGTAGACACGAGCTGAGAAATTGCAAACGTCGAGCAATTGCTCAGAGATGAAAAGTGCCAGCACTGAAAGCTGTTGCTAGCCAGGACCCTTCCTTGGAAGCGCTTTTGTAGGCCTAAGAACACTGGGGCTCTGGGCTTCTCTAGCCACCTCATCTTCTGCTCATCCTCTCGCGCACTCTAAAGAGAGCTCAGGTGAGAAATTGCAAACGTCGAGCAATTGCTCAGAGATGAAAAGTGCCAGCCCTGAAAGCTGTTGCTAGCCAGCCCCCTTCCTTGGAAGCGCTTTCACAGGCGCAGCAACACTGGGGCTTTGCGCTTCTCTACCCACCAAAAGTCACGGTCCTTCTCTTTCCGTCTCGTAGACACGAGCTGAGAAATTGCAAACGTCGAGCAATTGCTCCGAGATGAAAAGTGCCAGCACTGAAAGCTCTTGCTAGCCAGCACCCTTCCTTGGAAGCGCTTTCACAGGCGCAGCAACACTGGGGCTTTGCGCTTCTCTACCCACCAAAAGTCACGGTCCTTCTCTTTCCGTCTCGTAGACACGAGCTGAGAAATTGCAAACGTCGAGCAATTGCTCCGAGATGAAAAGTGCCAGCACTGAAAGCTGTTGCTAGCCAGCACCCTTCCTTGGAAGCGCTTTTGTAGGCCTAAGAACACTGGGGCTCTGGGCTTCTCTAGCCACCTCATCTTCTGCTCATCCTCTCGCGCACTCTAAAGAGAGCTCAGGTGAGAAATTGCAAACGTCGAGCAATTGCTCAGAGATGAAAAGTGCCAGCACTGAAAGCTCTTGCTAGCCAGCACCCTTCCTTGGAAGTGCTTTCACAGGCGCAGCAACACTGGGGCTTTGCGCTTCTCTAGCCACCAAACGTCACGGTCCTTCTCTTTCCGTCTCGTAGACACGAGCTGAGAAATTGCAAACGTCGATCAATTGCTCCGAGATGAAAAGTGCCAGCACTGAAAGCTGTTGCTAGCCAGCACCCTTCCTTGGAAGCGCTTTTGTAGGCCTAAGAACACTGGGGCTCTGGGCTTCTCTAGCCACCTCATCTTCTGCTCATCCTCTCGCGCACTCTAAAGAGAGCTCAGGTGAGAAATTGCAAACGTCGAGCAATTGCTCAGAGATGAAAAGTGCCAGCCCTGAAAGCTGTTGCTAGCCAGCACCCTTCCTTGGAAGCGCTTTCACAGGCGCAGTAACACTGGGGCTTTGCGCTTCTCTAGCCACCAAACGTCACGGTCCTTCTCTTTCCGTCTCGTAGACACGAGCTGAGAAATTGCAAACGTCGAGCAATTGCTCAGAGATGAAAAGTGCCAGCACTGAAAGCTCTTGCTAGCCAGCCCCCTTCCTTGGAAGCGCTTTTGTAGGCCTAAGAACACTGGGGCTCTGGGCTTCTCTAGCCACCTCATCTTCTGCTCATCCTCTCGTGCACTCTAAAGAGAGCTCAGGTGAGAAATTGCAAACGTCGAGCAATTGCTCAGAGATGAAAAGTGCCAGCACTGAAAGCTGTTGCTAGCCAGCCCCCTTCCTTGGAAGCGCTTTCACAGGCGCAGCAACACTGGGGCTTTGCGCTTCTCTACCCACCAAAAGTCACGGTCCTTCTCTTTCCGTCTCGTAGACACGAGCTGAGAAATTGCAAACGTCGAGCAATTGCTCCGAGATGAAAAGTGCCAGCACTGAAAGCTGTTGCTAGCCAGCACCCTTCCTTGGAAGCGCTTTTGTAGCCCTTAGAACACTGGGGCTCTGGGCTTCTCTAGCCACCTCATCTTCTGCTCATCCTCTCGCGCACTCTAAAGAGAGCTCAGGTGAGAAATTGCAAACGTCGAGCAATTGCTCCGAGATGAAAAGTGCCAGCACTGAAAGCTGTTGCTAGCCAGCACCCTTCCTTGGAAGCGCTTTCACAGGCGCAGCAACACTGGGGCTTTGCGCTTCTCTACCCACCAAAAGTCACGGTCCTTCTCTTTCCGTCTCGTAGACACGAGCTGAGAAATTGCAAACGTCGAGCAATTGCTCAGAGATGAAAAGTGCCAGCACTGAAAGCTCTTGCTAGCCAGCACCCTTCCTTGGAAGCGCTTTTGTAGGCCTAAGAACACTGGGGCTCTGGGCTTCTCTAGCCACCTCATCTTCTGCTCATCCTCTCGCGCACTCTAAAGAGAGCTCAGGTGAGAAATTGCAAACGTCGAGCAATTGCTCAGAGATGAAAAGTGCCAGCACTGAAAGCTGTTGCTAGCCAGCACCCTTCCTTGGAAGCGCTTTCACAGGCGCAGCAACACTGGGGCTTTGCGCTTCTCTACCCACCAAAAGTCACGGTCCTTCTCTTTCCGTCTCGTAGACACGAGCTGAGAAATTGCAAACGTCGAGCAATTGCTCAGAGATGAAAAGTGCCAGCACTGAAAGCTCTTGCTAGCCAGCACCCTTCCTTGGAAGCGCTTTTGTAGGCCTAAGAACACTGGGGCTCTGGGCTTCTCTAGCCACCTCATCTTCTGCTCATCCTCTCGCGCACTCTAAAGAGAGCTCAGGTGAGAAATTGCAAACGTCGAGCAATTGCTCAGAGATGAAAAGTGCCAGCACTGAAAGCTGTTGCTAGCCAGCACCCTTCCTTGGAAGCGCTTTCACAGGCGCAGCAACACTGGGGCTTTGCGCTTCTCTACCCACCAAAAGTCACGGTCCTTCTCTTTCCGTCTCGTAGACACGAGCTGAGAAATTGCAAACGTCGAGCAATTGCTCCGAGATGAAAAGTGCCAGCACTGAAAGCTCTTGCTAGCCAGGACCCTTCCTTGGAAGCGCTTTTGTAGGCCTAAGAACACTGGGGCTCTGGGCTTCTCTAGCCACCTCATCTTCTGCTCATCCTCTCGCGCACTCTAAAGAGAGCTCAGGTGAGAAATTGCAAACGTCGAGCAATTGCTCAGAGATGAAAAGTGCCAGCACTGAAAGCTGTTGCTAGCCAGCACCCTTCCTTGGAAGCGCTTTCACAGGCGCAGCAACACTGGGGCTTTGCGCTTCTCTACCCACCAAAAGTCACGGTCCTTCTCTTTCCGTCTCGTAGACACGAGCTGAGAAATTGCAAACGTCGAGCAATTGCTCCGAGATGAAAAGTGCCAGCACTGAAAGCTCTTGCTAGCCAGCACCCTTCCTTGGAAGCGCTTTCACAGGCGCAGCAACACTGGGGCTTTGCGCTTCTCTACCCACCAAAAGTCACGGTCATTCTCTTTCCGTCTCGTAGAAACGAGCTGAGAAATTGCAAACGTCGAGCAATTGCTCCGAGATGAAAAGTGCCAGCACTGAAAGCTGTTGCTAGGCAGCACCCTTCCTTGGAAGCGCTTTTGTAGGCCTAAGAACACTGGGGCTCTGGGCTTCTCTAGCCACCTCATCTTCTGCTCATCCTCTCGCGCACTCTAAAGAGAGCTCAGGTGAGAAATTGCAAACGTCGAGCAATTGCTCAGAGATGAAAAGTGCCAGCACTGAAAGCTCTTGCTAGCCAGCACCCTTCCTTGGAAGCGCTTTCACAGGCGCAGCAACACTGGGGCTTTGCGCTTCTCTAGCCACCAAACGTCACGGTCCTTCTCTTTCCGTCTCGTAGACACGAGCTGAGAAATTGCAAACGTCGAGCAATTGCTCAGAGATGAAAAGTGCCAGCACTGAAAGCTGTTGCTAGCCAGCACCCTTCCTTGGAAGCGCTTTTGTAGGCCTAAGAACACTGGGGCTCTGGGCTTCTCTAGCCACCTCATCTTCTGCTCATCCTCTCGCGCACTCTAAACAGACCTCAGGTGAGAAATTGCAAATGTCCAGCAATTGCTCAGAGATGAAAAGTGCCAGCCCTGAAAGCTGTTGCTAGCCAGCACCCTTCCTTGGAAGCGCTTTCACAGGCGCAGCAACACTGGGGCTTTGCGCTTCTCTACCCACCAAAAGTCACGGTCATTCTCTTTCCGTCTCGTAGAAACGAGCTGAGAAATTGCAAACGTCGAGCAATTGCTCCGAGATGAAAAGTGCCAGCACTGAAAGCTGTTGCTAGGCAGCACCCTTCCTTGGAAGCGCTTTTGTAGGCCTAAGAACACTGGGGCTCTGGGCTTCTCTAGCCACCTCATCTTCTGCTCATCCTCTCGCGCACTCTAAAGAGAGCTCAGGTGAGAAATTGCAAACGTCGAGCAATTGCTCAGAGATGAAAAGTGCCAGCACTGAAAGCTCTTGCTAGCCAGCACCCTTCCTTGGAAGCGCTTTCACAGGCGCAGCAACACTGGGGCTTTGCGCTTCTCTAGCCACCAAACGTCACGGTCCTTCTCTTTCCGTCTCGTAGACACGAGCTGAGAAATTGCAAACGTCGAGCAATTGCTCCGAGATGAAAAGTGCCAGCACTGAAAGCTGTTGCTAGGCAGCACCCTTCCTTGGAAGCGCTTTTGTAGGCCTAAGAACACTGGGGCTCTGGGCTTCTCTAGCCACCTCATCTTCTGCTCATCCTCTCGCGCACTCTAAACAGACCTCAGGTGAGAAATTGCAAATGTCCAGCAATTGCTCAGAGATGAAAAGTGCCAGCCCTGAAAGCTGTTGCTAGCCAGCACCCTTCCTTGGAAGCGCTTTCACAGGCGCAGTAACACTGGGGCTTTGCGCTTCTCTAGCCACCAAACGTCACGGTCCTTCTCTTTCCGTCTCGTAGACACGAGCTGAGAAATTGCAAACGTCGAGCAATTGCTCAGAGATGAAAAGTGCCAGCACTGAAAGCTGTTGCTAGCCAGCACCCTTCCTTGGAAGCGCTTTTGTAGGCCTAAGAACACTGGGGCTCTGGGCTTCTCTAGCCACCTCATCTTCTGCTCATCCTCTCGTGCACTCTAAAGAGAGCTCAGGTGAGAAATTGCAAACGTCGAGCAATTGCTCAGAGATGAAAAGTGCCAGCACTGAAAGCTGTTGCTAGCCAGCCCCCTTCCTTGGAAGCGCTTTCACAGGCGCAGCAACACTGGGGCTTTGCGCTTCTCTACCCACCAAAAGTCACGGTCCTTCTCTTTCCGTCTCGTAGACACGAGCTGAGAAATTGCAAACGTCCAGCAATTGCTCAGAGATGAAAAGTGCCAGCACTGAAAGCTGTTGCTAGCCAGCACCCTTCCTTGGAAGCGCTTTCACAGGCGCAGCAACACTGGGGCTTTGCGCTTCTCTAGCCACCAAACGTCACGGTCCTTCTCTTTCCGTCTCGTAGACACGAGCTGAGAAATTGCAAACGTCGAGCAATTGCTCCGAGATGAAAAGTGCCAGCACTGAAAGCTCTTGCTAGCCAGCACCCTTCCTTGGAAGCGCTTTCACAGGCGCAGCAACACTGGGGCTTTGCGCTTCTCTAGCCACCAAACGTCACGGTCCTTCTCTTTCCGTCTGTATACACGAGCTGAGAAATTGCAAACTTCCAGCAATTGCTCCGAGATGAAAAGTGCCAGCACTGAAAGCTGTTGCTAGCCAGCACCCTTCCTTGGAAGCGCTTTTGTAGCCCTTAGAACAGTGGGGCTCTGGGCTTCTCTAGACACCTAATCTTCTGCTCATCCTCTCGCGCACTCTAAAGAGAGCTCAGGTGAGAAATTGCAAACGTCGAGCAATTGCTCAGAGATGAAAAGTGCCAGCACTGAAAGCTGTTGCTAGCCAGCACCCTTCCTTGGAAGCGCTTTCACAGGCGCAGCAACACTGGGGCTTTGCGCTTCTCTAGCCACCAAATGTCACGGTCCTTCTCTTTCCGTCTCGTAGACACGAGCTGAGAAATTGCAAACGTCGAGCAATTGCTCCGAGATGAAAAGTGCCAGCACTGAAAGCTGTTGCTAGCCAGCACCCTTCCTTGGAAGCGCTTTTGTAGCCCTTAGAACACTGGGGCTCTGGGCTTCTCTAGCCACCTCATCTTCTGCTCATCCTCTCGCGCACTCTAAAGAGAGCTCAGGTGAGAAATTGCAAACGTCGATCAATTGCTCAGAGATGAAAAGTGCCAGCACTGAAAGCTGTTGCTAGCCAGCACCCTTCCTTGGAAGCGCTTTCACAGGCGCAGCAACACTGGGGCTTTGCGCTTCTCTACCCACCAAAAGTCACGGTCCTTCTCTTTCCGTCTCGTAGACACGAGCTGAGAAATTGCAAACGTCGAGCAATTGCTCCGAGATGAAAAGTGCCAGCACTGAAAGCTGTTGCTAGCCAGCACCCTTCCTTGGAAGCGCTTTTGTAGGCCTAAGAACACTGGGGCTCTGGGCTTCTCTAGCCACCTCATCTTCTGCTCATCCTCTCGCGCACTCTAAAGAGAGCTCAGGTGAGAAATTGCAAACGTCGAGCAATTGCTCAGAGATGAAAAGTGCCAGCACTGAAAGCTGTTGCTAGCCAGCACCCTTCCTTGGAAGCGCTTTCACAGGCGCAGTAACACTGGGGCTTTGCACTTCTCTAGCCACCAAACGTCACGGTCCTTCTCTTTCCGTCTCGTAGACACGAGCTGAGAAATTGCAAACGTCGAGCAATTGCTCCGAGATGAAAAGTGCCAGCACTGAAAGCTGTTGCTAGCCAGCACCCTTCCTTGGAAGCGCTTTTGTAGGCCTAAGAACACTGGGGCTCTGGGCTTCTCTAGCCACCTCATCTTCTGCTCATCCTCTCGCGCACTCTAAAGAGAGCTCAGGTGAGAAATTGCAAACGTCGAGCAATTGCTCAGAGATGAAAAGTGCCAGCCCTGAAAGCTGTTGCTAGCCAGCACCCTTCCTTGGAAGCGCTTTCACAGGCGCAGCAACACTGGGGCTTTGCGCTTCTCTACGCACCAAATGTCACGGTCCTTCTCTTTCCGTCTCGTAGACACGAGCTGAGAAATTGCAAACGTCGAGCAATTGCTCAGAGATGAAAAGTGCCAGCACTGAAAGCTGTTGCTAGCCAGCCCCCTTCCTTGGAAGCGCTTTCACAGGCGCAGCAACACTGGGGCTTTGCGCTTCTCTACCCACCAAAAGTCACGGTCCTTCTCTTTCCGTCTCGTAGACACGAGCTGAGAAATTGCAAACGTCCAGCAATTGCTCAGAGATGAAAAGTGCCAGCACTGAAAGCTGTTGCTAGCCAGCACCCTTCCTTGGAAGCGCTTTCACAGGCGCAGCAACACTGGGGCTTTGCGCTTCTCTAGCCACCAAACGTCACGGTCCTTCTCTTTCCGTCTCGTAGACACGAGCTGAGAAATTGCAAACGTCGAGCAATTGCTCCGAGATGAAAAGTGCCAGCACTGAAAGCTCTTGCTAGCCAGCACCCTTCCTTGGAAGCGCTTTCACAGGCGCAGCAACACTGGGGCTTTGCGCTTCTCTAGCCACCAAACGTCACGGTCCTTCTCTTTCCGTCTGTATACACGAGCTGAGAAATTGCAAACTTCCAGCAATTGCTCCGAGATGAAAAGTGCCAGCACTGAAAGCTGTTGCTAGCCAGCACCCTTCCTTGGAAGCGCTTTTGTAGCCCTTAGAACAGTGGGGCTCTGGGCTTCTCTAGACACCTAATCTTCTGCTCATCCTCTCGCGCACTCTAAAGAGAGCTCAGGTGAGAAATTGCAAACGTCGAGCAATTGCTCAGAGATGAAAAGTGCCAGCACTGAAAGCTGTTGCTAGCCAGCACCCTTCCTTGGAAGCGCTTTCACAGGCGCAGCAACACTGGGGCTTTGCGCTTCTCTAGCCACCAAATGTCACGGTCCTTCTCTTTCCGTCTCGTAGACACGAGCTGAGAAATTGCAAACGTCGAGCAATTGCTCCGAGATGAAAAGTGCCAGCACTGAAAGCTGTTGCTAGCCAGCACCCTTCCTTGGAAGCGCTTTTGTAGCCCTTAGAACACTGGGGCTCTGGGCTTCTCTAGCCACCTCATCTTCTGCTCATCCTCTCGCGCACTCTAAAGAGAGCTCAGGTGAGAAATTGCAAACGTCGAGCAATTGCTCAGAGATGAAAAGTGCCAGCACTGAAAGCTCTTGCTAGCCAGCCCCCTTCCTTGGAAGCGCTTTTGTAGCCCTTAGAACACTGGGGCTCTGGGCTTCTCTAGCCACCTCATCTTCTGCTCATCCTCTCGCGCACTCTAAAGAGAGCTCAGGTGAGAAATTGCAAACGTCGAGCAATTGCTCAGAGATGAAAAGTGCCAGCACTGAAAGCTGTTGCTAGCCAGCACCCTTCCTTGGAAGCGCTTTCACAGGCGCAGCAACACTGGGGCTTTGCGCTTCTCTACCCACCAAAAGTCACGGTCCTTCTCTTTCCGTCTCGTAGACACGAGCTGAGAAATTGCAAACGTCGAGCAATTGCTCAGAGATGAAAAGTGCCAGCACTGAAAGCTGTTGCTAGCCAGCACCCTTCCTTGGAAGCGCTTTTGTAGGCCTAAGAACACTGGGGCTCTGGGCTTCTCTAGCCACCTCATCTTCTGCTCATCCTCTCGCGCACTCTAAAGAGAGCTCAGGTGAGAAATTGCAAACGTCGAGCAATTGCTCAGAGATGAAAAGTGCCAGCACTGAAAGCTGTTGCTAGCCAGCACCCTTCCTTGGAAGTGCTTTCACAGGCGCAGCAACACTGGGGCTTTGCGCTTCTCTACCCACCAAAAGTCACGGTCCTTCTCTTTCCGTCTCGTAGACACGAGCTGAGAAATTGCAAACGTCGATCAATTGCTCAGAGATGAAAAGTGCCAGCACTGAAAGCTGTTGCTAGCCAGCACCCTTCCTTGGAAGCGCTTTCACAGGCGCAGCAACACTGGGGCTTTGCGCTTCTCTACCCACCAAAAGTCACGGTCCTTCTCTTTCCGTCTCGTAGACACGAGCTGAGAAATTGCAAACGTCGAGCAATTGCTCCGAGATGAAAAGTGCCAGCACTGAAAGCTGTTGCTAGCCAGCACCCTTCCTTGGAAGCGCTTTTGTAGGCCTAAGAACACTGGGGCTCTGGGCTTCTCTAGCCACCTCATCTTCTGCTCATCCTCTCGCGCACTCTAAAGAGAGCTCAGGTGAGAAATTGCAAACGTCGAGCAATTGCTCAGAGATGAAAAGTGCCAGCACTGAAAGCTGTTGCTAGCCAGCACCCTTCCTTGGAAGCGCTTTCACAGGCGCAGTAACACTGGGGCTTTGCACTTCTCTAGCCACCAAACGTCACGGTCCTTCTCTTTCCGTCTCGTAGACACGAGCTGAGAAATTGCAAACGTCGAGCAATTGCTCCGAGATGAAAAGTGCCAGCACTGAAAGCTGTTGCTAGCCAGCACCCTTCCTTGGAAGCGCTTTTGTAGGCCTAAGAACACTGGGGCTCTGGGCTTCTCTAGCCACCTCATCTTCTGCTCATCCTCTCGCGCACTCTAAAGAGAGCTCAGGTGAGAAATTGCAAACGTCGAGCAATTGCTCAGAGATGAAAAGTGCCAGCCCTGAAAGCTGTTGCTAGCCAGCACCCTTCCTTGGAAGCGCTTTCACAGGCGCTGTAACACTGGGGCTTTGCGCTTCTCTACGCACCAAATGTCACGGTCCTTCTCTTTCCGTCTCGTAGACACGAGCTGAGAAATTGCAAACGTCGAGCAATTGCTCAGAGATGAAAAGTGCCAGCACTGAAAGCTGTTGCTAGCCAGCCCCCTTCCTTGGAAGCGCTTTTGTAGCCCTTAGAACACTGGGGCTCTGGGCTTCTCTAGCCACCTCATCTTCTGCTCATCCTCTCGCGCACTCTAAAGAGAGCTCAGGTGAGAAATTGCAAACGTCGAGCAATTGCTCAGAGATGAAAAGTGCCAGCACTGAAAGCTCTTGCTAGCCAGCACCCTTCCTTGGAAGCGCTTTCACAGGCTCAGTAACACTGGGGCTTTGCGCTTCTCTAGCCACCAAACGTCACGGTCCTTCTCTTTCCGTCTCGTAGACACGAGCTGAGAAATTGCAAACGTCGAGCAATTGCTCAGAGATGAAAAGTGCCAGCACTGAAAGCTGTTGCTAGGCAGCCCCCTTCCTTGGAAGCGCTTTCACAGGCGCAGTAACACAGGGGCTTTGCGCTTCTCTAGCCACCAAACGTCACGGTCATTCTCTTTCCGTCTCCTAGACACGAGCTAAAAAATTGCAAACGTCGAGCAATTGCTCCGAGATGAAAAGTGCCAGCACTGAAAGCTGTTGCTAGCCAGCCCCCTTCCTTGGAAGCGCTTTTGTAGGCCTAAGAACACTGGGGCTCTGGGCTTCTCTAGCCACCTCATCTTCTGCTCATCCTCTCGCGCACTCTAAAGAGAGCTCAGGTGAGAAATTGCAAACGTCGAGCAATTGCTCCGAGATGAAAAGTGCCAGCACTGAAAGCTGTTGCTAGCCAGCACCCTTCCTTGGAAGCGCTTTCACAGGCGCAGCAACACTGGGGCTTTGCGCTTCTCTACCCACCAAACGTCACGGTCCTTCTCTTTCCGTCTCGTAGACACGAGCTGAGAAATTGCAAACGTCGAGCAATTGCTCAGAGATGAAAAGTGCCAGCACTGAAAGCTCTTGCTAGCCAGCCCCCTTCCTTGGAAGCGCTTTCACAGGCGCAGCAACACTGGGGCTTTGCGCTTCTCTAGCCACCAAACGTCACGGTCCTTCTCTTTCCGTCTGTATACACGAGCTGAGAAATTGCAAACGTCGAGCAATTGCTCCGAGATGAAAAGTGCCAGCACTGAAAGCTCTTGCTAGCCAGCACCCTTCCTTGGAAGCGCTTCTGTAGCCCTTAGAACACTGGGGCTCTGGGCTTCTCTAGACACCTAATCTTCTGCTCATCCTCTCGCGCACTCTAAAGAGAGCTCAGGTGAGAAATTGCAAACGTCGAGCAATTGCTCAGAGATGAAAAGTGCCAGCACTGAAAGCTGTTGCTAGCCAGCCCCCTTCCTTGGAAGCGCTTTCACAGGCGCAGCAACACTGGGGCTTTGCGCTTCTCTAGCCACCAAATGTCACGGTCCTTCTCTTTCCGTCTTGTAGACACGAGCTGAGAAATTGCAAACGTCGAGCAATTGCTCAGAGATGAAAAGTGCCAGCACTGAAAGCTGTTGCTAGCCAGCCCCCTTCCTTGGAAGCGCTTTTGTAGCCCTTAGAACACTGGGGCTCTGGGCTTCTCTAGCCACCTCATCTTCTGCTCATCCTCTCGCGCACTCTAAAGAGAGCTCAGGTGAGAAATTGCAAACGTCGAGCAATTGCTCAGAGATGAAAAGTGCCAGCACTGAAAGCTCTTGCTAGCCAGCACCCTTCCTTGGAAGCGCTTTTGTAGGCCTAAGAACACTGGGGCTCTGGGCTTCTCTAGCCACCTCATCTTCTGCTCATCCTCTCGCGCACTCTAAAGAGAGCTCAGGTGAGAAATTGCAAACGTCGAGCAATTGCTCAGAGATGAAAAGTGCCAGCACTGAAAGCTCTTGCTAGCCAGCACCCTTCCTTGGAAGCGCTTTCACAGGCGCAGCAACACTGGGGCTTTGCGCTTCTCTACCCACCAAAAGTCACGGTCCTTCTCTTTCCGTCTCGTAGACATGAGCTGAGAAATTGCAAACGTCGAGCAATTGCTCCGAGATGAAAAGTGCCAGCACTGAAAGCTGTTGCTAGCCAGCACCCTTCCTTGGAAGCGCTTTTGTAGGCCTAAGAACACTGGGGCTCTGGGCTTCTCTAGCCACCTCATCTTCTGCTCATCCTCTCGCGCACTCTAAAGAGAGCTCAGGTGAGAAATTGCAAACGTCGAGCAATTGCTCAGAGATGAAAAGTGCCAGCACTGAAAGCTCTTGCTAGCCAGCACCCTTCCTTGGAAGCGCTTTCACAGGCGCAGTAACACTGGGGCTTTGCGCTTTAGCCACCAAACGTCACGGTCCTTCTCTTTCCGTCTCGTAGACACGAGCTGAGAAATTGCAAACGTCGAGCAATTGCTCCGAGATGAAAAGTGCCAGCACTGAAAGCTCTTGCTAGCCAGCACCCTTCCTTGGAAGCGCTTTTGTAGCCCTTAGAACACTGGGGCTCTGGGCTTCTCTAGCCACCTCATCTTCTGCTCATCCTCTCGCGCACTCTAAAGAGAGCTCAGGTGAGAAATTGCAAACGTCGAGCAATTGCTCAGAGATGAAAAGTGCCAGCCCTGAAAGCTCTTGCTAGCCAGCACCCTTCCTTGGAAGCGCTTTCACAGGCGCAGCAACACTGGGGCTTTGCGCTTCTCTAGCCACCAAACGTCACGGTCCTTCTCTTTCCGTCTCGTAGACACGAGCTGAGAAATTGCAAACGTCGAGCAATTGCTCAGAGATGAAAAGTGCCAGCACTGAAAGCTGTTGCTAGCCAGCACCCTTCCTAGGAAGCGCTTTTGTAGGCCTAAGAACACTGGGGCTCTGGGCTTCTCTAGCCACCAAATGTCACGGTCCTTCTCTTTCCGTCTCGTAGACACGAGCTGAGAAATTGCAAACGTCGAGCAATTGCTCCGAGATGAAAAGTGCCAGCACTGAAAGCTCTTGCTAGCCAGCACCCTTCCTTGGAAGCGCTTTTGTAGGCCTAAGAACACTGGGGCTCTGGGCTTCTCTAGCCACCTCATCTTCTGCTCATCCTCTCGCGCACTCTAAAGAGAGCTCAGGTGAGAAATTGCAAACGTCGAGCAATTGCTCAGAGATGAAAAGTGCCAGCCCTGAAAGCTGTTGCTAGCCAGCACCCTTCCTTGGAAGCGCTTTCACAGGCGCTGTAACACTGGGGCTTTGCGCTTCTCTACGCACCAAATGTCACGGTCCTTCTCTTTCCGTCTCGTAGACACGAGCTGAGAAATTGCAAACGTCGAGCAATTGCTCAGAGATGAAAAGTGCCAGCACTGAAAGCTGTTGCTAGCCAGCCCCCTTCCTTGGAAGCGCTTTTGTAGCCCTTAGAACACTGGGGCTCTGGGCTTCTCTAGCCACCTCATCTTCTGCTCATCCTCTCGCGCACTCTAAAGAGAGCTCAGGTGAGAAATTGCAAACGTCGAGCAATTGCTCAGAGATGAAAAGTGCCAGCACTGAAAGCTCTTGCTAGCCAGCACCCTTCCTTGGAAGCGCTTTCACAGGCTCAGTAACACTGGGGCTTTGCGCTTCTCTAGCCACCAAACGTCACGGTCCTTCTCTTTCCGTCTCGTAGACACGAGCTGAGAAATTGCAAACGTCGAGCAATTGCTCAGAGATGAAAAGTGCCAGCACTGAAAGCTGTTGCTAGGCAGCCCCCTTCCTTGGAAGCGCTTTCACAGGCGCAGTAACACAGGGGCTTTGCGCTTCTCTAGCCACCAAACGTCACGGTCATTCTCTTTCCGTCTCCTAGACACGAGCTAAAAAATTGCAAACGTCGAGCAATTGCTCCGAGATGAAAAGTGCCAGCACTGAAAGCTGTTGCTAGCCAGCCCCCTTCCTTGGAAGCGCTTTTGTAGGCCTAAGAACACTGGGGCTCTGGGCTTCTCTAGCCACCTCATCTTCTGCTCATCCTCTCGCGCACTCTAAAGAGAGCTCAGGTGAGAAATTGCAAACGTCGAGCAATTGCTCCGAGATGAAAAGTGCCAGCACTGAAAGCTGTTGCTAGCCAGCACCCTTCCTTGGAAGCGCTTTCACAGGCGCAGCAACACTGGGGCTTTGCGCTTCTCTACCCACCAAACGTCACGGTCCTTCTCTTTCCGTCTCGTAGACACGAGCTGAGAAATTGCAAACGTCGAGCAATTGCTCAGAGATGAAAAGTGCCAGCACTGAAAGCTCTTGCTAGCCAGCCCCCTTCCTTGGAAGCGCTTTCACAGGCGCAGCAACACTGGGGCTTTGCGCTTCTCTAGCCACCAAACGTCACGGTCCTTCTCTTTCCGTCTGTATACACGAGCTGAGAAATTGCAAACGTCGAGCAATTGCTCCGAGATGAAAAGTGCCAGCACTGAAAGCTCTTGCTAGCCAGCACCCTTCCTTGGAAGCGCTTCTGTAGCCCTTAGAACACTGGGGCTCTGGGCTTCTCTAGACACCTAATCTTCTGCTCATCCTCTCGCGCACTCTAAAGAGAGCTCAGGTGAGAAATTGCAAACGTCGAGCAATTGCTCAGAGATGAAAAGTGCCAGCACTGAAAGCTGTTGCTAGCCAGCCCCCTTCCTTGGAAGCGCTTTCACAGGCGCAGCAACACTGGGGCTTTGCGCTTCTCTAGCCACCAAATGTCACGGTCCTTCTCTTTCCGTCTTGTAGACACGAGCTGAGAAATTGCAAACGTCGAGCAATTGCTCAGAGATGAAAAGTGCCAGCACTGAAAGCTGTTGCTAGCCAGCCCCCTTCCTTGGAAGCGCTTTTGTAGCCCTTAGAACACTGGGGCTCTGGGCTTCTCTAGCCACCTCATCTTCTGCTCATCCTCTCGCGCACTCTAAAGAGAGCTCAGGTGAGAAATTGCAAACGTCGAGCAATTGCTCAGAGATGAAAAGTGCCAGCACTGAAAGCTCTTGCTAGCCAGCACCCTTCCTTGGAAGCGCTTTTGTAGGCCTAAGAACACTGGGGCTCTGGGCTTCTCTAGCCACCTCATCTTCTGCTCATCCTCTCGCGCACTCTAAAGAGAGCTCAGGTGAGAAATTGCAAACGTCGAGCAATTGCTCAGAGATGAAAAGTGCCAGCACTGAAAGCTCTTGCTAGCCAGCACCCTTCCTTGGAAGCGCTTTCACAGGCGCAGCAACACTGGGGCTTTGCGCTTCTCTAGCCACCAAAAGTCACGGTCCTTCTCTTTCCGTCTCGTAGACATGAGCTGAGAAATTGCAAACGTCGAGCAATTGCTCCGAGATGAAAAGTGCCAGCACTGAAAGCTGTTGCTAGCCAGCACCCTTCCTTGGAAGCGCTTTTGTAGGCCTAAGAACACTGGGGCTCTGGGCTTCTCTAGCCACCTCATCTTCTGCTCATCCTCTCGCGCACTCTAAAGAGAGCTCAGGTGAGAAATTGCAAACGTCGAGCAATTGCTCAGAGATGAAAAGTGCCAGCACTGAAAGCTCTTGCTAGCCAGCACCCTTCCTTGGAAGCGCTTTCACAGGCGCAGTAACACTGGGGCTTTGCGCTTTAGCCACCAAACGTCACGGTCATTCTCTTTCCGTCTCGTAGACACGAGCTGAGAAATTGCAAACGTCGAGCAATTGCTCCGAGATGAAAAGTGCCAGCACTGAAAGCTCTTGCTAGCCAGCACCCTTCCTTGGAAGCGCTTTTGTAGCCCTTAGAACACTGGGGCTCTGGGCTTCTCTAGCCACCTCATCTTCTGCTCATCCTCTCGCGCACTCTAAAGAGAGCTCAGGTGAGAAATTGCAAACGTCGAGCAATTGCTCAGAGATGAAAAGTGCCAGCCCTGAAAGCTCTTGCTAGCCAGCACCCTTCCTTGGAAGCGCTTTCACAGGCGCAGCAACACTGGGGCTTTGCGCTTCTCTAGCCACCAAACGTCACGGTCCTTCTCTTTCCGTCTCGTAGACACGAGCTGAGAAATTGCAAACGTCGAGCAATTGCTCAGAGATGAAAAGTGCCAGCACTGAAAGCTGTTGCTAGCCAGCACCCTTCCTAGGAAGCGCTTTTGTAGGCCTAAGAACACTGGGGCTCTGGGCTTCTCTAGCCACCAAATGTCACGGTCCTTCTCTTTCCGTCTCGTAGACACGAGCTGAGAAATTGCAAACGTCGAGCAATTGCTCCGAGATGAAAAGTGCCAGCACTGAAAGCTCTTGCTAGCCAGCACCCTTCCTTGGAAGCGCTTTTGTAGGCCTAAGAACAGTGGGGCTCTGGGCTTCTCTAGCCACCTCATCTTCTGCTCATCCTCTCGCGCACTCTAAAGAGAGCTCAGGTGAGAAATTGCAAACGTCGAGCAATTGCTCAGAGATGAAAAGTGCCAGCACTGAAAGCTGTTGCTAGCCAGCACCCTTCCTTGGAAGCGCTTTCACAGGCGCAGCAACACTGGGGCTTTGCGCTTCTATACGCACCAAATGTCACGGTCCTTCTCTTTCCATCTCGTAGACACGAGCTGAGAAATTGCAAACGTCGAGCAATTGCTCAGAGATGAAAAGTGCCAGCACTGAAAGCTGTTGCTAGCCAGCACCCTTCCTTGGAAGCGCTTTTGTAGCCCTTAAAACACTGGGGCTCTGGGCTTCTCTAGCCACCTCATCTTCTGCTCATCCTCTCGCGCACTCTAAAGAGAGCTCAGGTGAGAAATTGCAAACGTCGAGCAATTGCTCAGAGATGAAAAGTGCCAGCACTGAAAGCTGTTGCTAGCCAGCACCCTTCCTTGGAAGCGCTTTCACAGGCGCAGTAACACTGGGGCTTTGCGCTTCTCTAGCCACCAAACGTCACGGTCCTTCTCTTTCCGTCTCCTAGACACGAGCTGAGAAATTGCAAACGTCGAGCAATTGCTCAGAGATGAAAAGTGCCAGCACTGAAAGCTGTTGCTAGCCAGCCCCCTTCCTTGGAAGCGCTTTTGTAGGCCTAAGAACACTGGGGCTCTGGGCTTCTCTAGCCACCTCATCTTCTGCTCATCCTCTCGCGCACTCTAAAGAGAGCTCAGGTGAGAAATTGCAAACGTCGAGCAATTGCTCAGAGATGAAAAGTGCCAGCACTGAAAGCTGTTGCTAGCCAGCACCCTTCCTTGGAAGCGCTTTCACAGGCGCAGCAACACTGGGGCTTTGCGCTTCTATACGCACCAAACGTCACGGTCCTTCTCTTTCCGTCTCGTAGACACGAGCTGAGAAATTGCAAACGTCGAGCAATTGCTCCGAGATGAAAAGTGCCAGCACTGAAAGCTGTTGCTAGCCAGCACCCTTCCTTGGAAGCGCTTTCACAGGCGCAGCAACACTGGGGCTTTGCGCTTCTCTACCCACCAAACGTCACGGTCCTTCTCTTTCCGTCTCGTAGACACGAGCTAAGAAATTGCAAACGTCGAGCAATTGCTCCGAGATGAAAAGTGCCAGCACTGAAAGCTCTTGCTAGCCAGCACCCTTCCTTGGAAGCGCTTTCACAGGCGCAGTAACACTGGGGCTTTGCGCTTCTCTAGCCACCAAACGTCACGGTCCTTCTCTTTCCGTCTGTATACACGAGCTGAGAAATTGCAAACGTCGAGCAATTGCTCAGAGATGAAAAGTGCCAGCACTGAAAGCTGTTGCTAGCCAGCACCCTTCCTTGGAAGCGCTTTTGTAGCCCTTAGAACAGTGGGGCTCTGGGCTTCTCTAGACACCTAATCTTCTGCTCATCCTCTCGCGCACTCTAAAGAGAGCTCAGGTGAGAAATTGCAAACGTCGAGCAATTGCTCAGAGATGAAAAGTGCCAGCACTGAAAGCTGTTGCTAGCCAGCACCCTTCCTTGGAAGCGCTTTCACAGGCGCAGCAAAACTGGGGCTTTGCGCTTCTCTAGCCACCAAATGTCACGGTCCTTCTCTTTCCGTCTCGTAGACACGAGCTGAGAAATTGCAAACGTCCAGCAATTGCTCCGAGATGAAAAGTGCCAGCACTGAAAGCTGTTGCTAGCCAGCCCCCTTCCTTGGAAGCGCTTTTGTAGCCCTTAGAACACTGGGGCTCTGGGCTTCTCTAGCCACCTCATCTTCTGCTCATCCTCTCGTGCACTCTAAAGAGAGCTCAGGTGAGAAATTGCAAACGTCGAGCAATTGCTCAGAGATGAAAAGTGCCAGCACTGAAAGCTCTTGCTAGCCAGCACCCTTCCTTGGAAGCGCTTTCACAGGCGCAGTAACACTGGGGCTTTGCGCTTCTCTAGCCACCAAACGTCACGGTCCTTCTCTTTCCGTCTCGTAGACACGAGCTGAGAAATTGCAAACGTCGAGCAATTGCTCAGAGATGAAAAGTGCCAGCACTGAAAGCTGTTGCTAGCCAGCACCCTTCCTTGGAAGCGCTTTTGTAGGCCTAAGAACACTGGGGCTCTGGGCTTCTCTAGCCACCTCATCTTCTGCTCATCCTCTCGCGCACTCTAAAGAGAGCTCAGGTGAGAAATTGCAAACGTCGAGCAATTGCTCAGAGATGAAAAGTGCCAGCCCTGAAAGCTCTTGCTAGCCAGCACCCTTCCTTGGAAGCGCTTTCACAGGCGCAGCAACACTGGGGCTTTGCGCTTCTCTAGCCACCAAATGTCACGGTCCTTCTCTTTCCGTCTCGTAGACACGAGCTGAGAAATTGCAAACGTCGAGCAATTGCTCAGAGATGAAAAGTGCCAGCACTGAAAGCTCTTGCTAGCCAGCACCCTTCCTTGGAAGCGCTTTTGTAGCCCTTAGAACACTGGGGCTCTGGGCTTCTCTAGCCACCTCATCTTCTGCTCATCCTCTCGCGCACTCTAAAGAGAGCTTAGGTGAGAAATTGCAAACGTCGAGCAATTGCTCCGAGATGAAAAGTGCCAGCACTGAAAGCTCTTGCTAGCCAGCACCCTTCCTTGGAAGCGCTTTCACAGGCGCAGTAACACTGGGGCTTTGCGCTTCTCTAGCCACCAAACGTCACAGTCATTCTCTTTCCGTCTCGTAGACACGAGCTGAGAAATTGCAAACGTCGAGCAATTGCTCCGAGATGAAAAGTGCCAGCACTGAAAGCTCTTGCTAGCCAGCCCCCTTCCTTGGAAGCGCTTTCACAGGCGCAGCAACACTGGGGCTTTGCGCTTCTCTAGCCACCAAACGTCACGGTCCTTCTCTTTCCGTCTGTTTACACGAGCTGAGAAATTGCAAACGTCGAGCAATTGCTCCGAGATGAAAAGTGCCAGCACTGAAAGCTCTTGCTAGCCAGCACCCTTCCTTGGAAGCGCTTTTGTAGGCCTAAGAACACTGGGGCTCTGGGCTTCTCTAGCCACCTCATCTTCTGCTCATCCTCTCGCGCACTCTAAAGAGAGCTCAGGTGAGAAATTGCAAACGTCGAGCAATTGCTCAGAGATGAAAAGTGCCAGCACTGAAAGCTGTTGCTAGCCAGCACCCTTCCTTGGAAGCGCTTTCACAGGCGCAGCAACACTGGGGCTTTGCGCTTCTATACGCACCAAATGTCACGGTCCTTCTCTTTCCATCTCGTAGACACGAGCTGAGAAATTGCAAACGTCGAGCAATTGCTCAGAGATGAAAAGTGCCAGCACTGAAAGCTCTTGCTAGCCAGCACCCTTCCTTGGAAGCGCTTTTGTAGCCCTTAAAACACTGGGGCTCTGGGCTTCTCTAGCCACCTCATCTTCTGCTCATCCTCTCGCGCACTCTAAAGAGAGCTCAGGTGAGAAATTGCAAACGTCGAGCAATTGCTCCGAGATGAAAAGTGCCAGCACTGAAAGCTGTTGCTAGCCAGCACCCTTCCTTGGAAGCGCTTTTGTAGCCCTTAGAACACTGGGGCTCTGGGCTTCTCTAGCCACCTCATCTTCTGCTCATCCTCTCGCGCACTCTAAAGAGAGCTCAGGTGAGAAATTGCAAACGTCGAGCAATTGCTCAGAGAAGAAAAGTGCCAGCACTGAAAGCTGTTGCTAGCCAGCACCCTTCCTTGGAAGCGCTTTCACAGGCGCAGCAACACTGGGGCTTGCGCTTCTCTAGCCACCAAAAGTCACGGTCCTTCTCTTTCCGTCTCGTAGACACGAGCTGAGAAATTGCAAACGTCCAGCAATTGCTCAGAGATGAAAAGTGCCAGCACTGAAAGCTGTTGCTAGCCAGCACCCTTCCTTGGAAGCGCTTTTGTAGGCCTAAGAACAGTGGGGCTCTGGGCTTCTCTAGCCACCTCATCTTCTGCTCATCCTCTCGCGCACTCTAAAGAGAGCTCAGGTGAGAAATTGCAAACGTCGAGCAATTGCTCAGAGATGAAAAGTGCCAGCACTGAAAGCTGTTGCTAGCCAGCACCCTTCCTTGGAAGTGCTTTCACAGGCGCAGCAACACTGGGGCTTTGCGCTTCTCTAGCCACCAAACGTCACGGTCCTTCTCTTTCCGTCGGTAGACACGAGCTGAGAAATTGCAAACGTCGAGCAATTGCTCAGAGATGAAAAGTGCCAGCACTGAAAGCTGTTGCTAGCCAGCACCCTTCCTTGGAAGCGCTTTCACAGGCGCAGCAACACTGGGGCTTTGCGCTTCTCTAGCCACCAAACGTCACGGTCCTTCTCTTTCCGTCTGTTTACACGAGCTGAGAAATTGCAAACGTCGAGCAATTGCTCAGAGATGAAAAGTGCCAGCACTGAAAGCTGTTGCTAGCCAGCACCCTTCCTTGGAAGCGCTTTTGTAGGCCTAAGAACACTGGGGCTCTGGGCTTCTCTAGCCACCTCATCTTCTGCTCATCCTCTCGCGCACTCTAAAGAGAGCTCAGGTGAGAAATTGCAAACGTCGAGCAATTGCTCAGAGATGAAAAGTGCCAGCACTGAAAGCTGTTGCTAGCCAGCACCCTTCCTTGGAAGCGCTTTCACAGGCGCAGTAACACTGGGGCTTTGCGCTTCTCTAGCCACCAAACGTCACGGTCCTTCTCTTTCCGTCTCGTAGACACGAGCTGAGAAATTGCAAACGTCGAGCAATTGCTCCGAGATGAAAAGTGCCAGCACTGAAAGCTGTTGCTAGCCAGCCCCCTTCCTTGGAAGCGCTTTTGTAGGCCTAAGAACACTGGGGCTCTGGGCTTCTCTAGCCACCTCATCTTCTGCTCATCCTCGCGCGCACTCTAAAGAGAGCTCAGGTGAGAAATTGCAAACGTCGAGCAATTGCTCAGAGATGAAAAGTGCCAGCCCTGAAAGCTCTTGCTAGCCAGCACCCTTCCTTGGAAGCGCTTTCACAGGCGCAGCAACACTGGGGCTTTGCGCTTCTATACGCACCAAATGTCACGGTCCTTCTCTTTCCGTCTCGTAGACACGAGCTGAGAAATTGCAAACGTCGAGCAATTGCTCCGAGATGAAAAGTGCCAGCACTGAAAGCTGTTGCTAGCCAGCCCCCTTCCTTGGAAGCGCTTTCACAGGCGCAGCAACACTGGGGCTTTGCGCTTCTCTAGCCACCAAACGTCACGGTCCTTCTCTTTCCGTCTGTTTACACGAGCTGAGAAATTGCAAACGTCGAGCAATTGCTCCGAGATGAAAAGTGCCAGCACTGAAAGCTGTTGCTAGCCAGCACCCTTCCTTGGAAGCGCTTTTGTAGGCCTAAGAACACTGGGGCTCTGGGCTTCTCTAGCCACCTAATCTTGTGCTCATCCTGTCGCGCACTCTAAAGAGAGCTCAGGTGAGAAATTGCAAACGTCGAGCAATTGCTCCGAGATGAAAAGTGCCAGCACTGAAAGCTGTTGCTAGCCAGCCCCCTTCCTTGGAAGCGCTTTCACAGGCGCAGCAACACTGGGGCTTTGCGCTTCTATACGCACCAAATGTCACGGTCCTTCTCTTTCCATCTCGTAGACACGAGCTGAGAAATTGCAAACGTCGAGCAATTGCTCAGAGATGAAAAGTGCCAGCACTGAAAGCTCTTGCTAGCCAGCACCCTTCCTTGGAAGCGCTTTTGTAGCCCTTAAAACACTGGGGCTCTGGGCTTCTCTAGCCACCTCATCTTCTGCTCATCCTCTCGCGCACTCTAAAGAGAGCTCAGGTGAGAAATTGCAAACGTCGAGCAATTGCTCAGAGATGAAAAGTGCCAGCACTGAAAGCTCTTGCTAGCCAGCACCCTTCCTTGGAAGCGCTTTTGTAGCCCTTAGAACACTGGGGCTCTGGGCTTCTCTAGCCACCTCATCTTCTGCTCATCCTCTCGCGCACTCTAAAGAGAGCTTAGGTGAGAAATTGCAAACGTCGAGCAATTGCTCCGAGATGAAAAGTGCCAGCACTGAAAGCTCTTGCTAGCCAGCACCCTTCCTTGGAAGCGCTTTCACAGGCGCAGTAACACTGGGGCTTTGCGCTTCTCTAGCCACCAAACGTCACAGTCATTCTCTTTCCGTCTCGTAGACACGAGCTGAGAAATTGCAAACGTCGAGCAATTGCTCCGAGATGAAAAGTGCCAGCACTGAAAGCTCTTGCTAGCCAGCCCCCTTCCTTGGAAGCGCTTTCACAGGCGCAGCAACACTGGGGCTTTGCGCTTCTCTAGCCACCAAACGTCACGGTCCTTCTCTTTCCGTCTGTTTACACGAGCTGAGAAATTGCAAACGTCGAGCAATTGCTCCGAGATGAAAAGTGCCAGCACTGAAAGCTCTTGCTAGCCAGCACCCTTCCTTGGAAGCGCTTTTGTAGGCCTAAGAACACTGGGGCTCTGGGCTTCTCTAGCCACCTCATCTTCTGCTCATCCTCTCGCGCACTCTAAAGAGAGCTCAGGTGAGAAATTGCAAACGTCGAGCAATTGCTCAGAGATGAAAAGTGCCAGCACTGAAAGCTGTTGCTAGCCAGCACCCTTCCTTGGAAGCGCTTTCACAGGCGCAGCAACACTGGGGCTTTGCGCTTCTATACGCACCAAATGTCACGGTCCTTCTCTTTCCATCTCGTAGACACGAGCTGAGAAATTGCAAACGTCGAGCAATTGCTCAGAGATGAAAAGTGCCAGCACTGAAAGCTCTTGCTAGCCAGCACCCTTCCTTGGAAGCGCTTTTGTAGCCCTTAAAACACTGGGGCTCTGGGCTTCTCTAGCCACCTCATCTTCTGCTCATCCTCTCGCGCACTCTAAAGAGAGCTCAGGTGAGAAATTGCAAACGTCGAGCAATTGCTCCGAGATGAAAAGTGCCAGCACTGAAAGCTGTTGCTAGCCAGCACCCTTCCTTGGAAGCGCTTTTGTAGCCCTTAGAACACTGGGGCTCTGGGCTTCTCTAGCCACCTCATCTTCTGCTCATCCTCTCGCGCACTCTAAAGAGAGCTCAGGTGAGAAATTGCAAACGTCGAGCAATTGCTCAGAGAAGAAAAGTGCCAGCACTGAAAGCTCTTGCTAGCCAGCACCCTTCCTTGGAAGCGCTTTCACAGGCGCAGCAACACTGGGGCTTGCGCTTCTCTAGCCACCAAAAGTCACGGTCCTTCTCTTTCCGTCTCGTAGACACGAGCTGAGAAATTGCAAACGTCCAGCAATTGCTCAGAGATGAAAAGTGCCAGCACTGAAAGCTGTTGCTAGCCAGCACCCTTCCTTGGAAGCGCTTTTGTAGGCCTAAGAACACTGGGGCTCTGGGCTTCTCTAGCCACCTCATCTTCTGCTCATCCTCTCGCGCACTCTAAAGAGAGCTCAGGTGAGAAATTGCAAACGTCGAGCAATTGCTCAGAGATGAAAAGTGCCAGCACTGAAAGCTGTTGCTAGCCAGCACCCTTCCTTGGAAGTGCTTTCACAGGCGCAGCAACACTGGGGCTTTGCGCTTCTCTAGCCACCAAACGTCACGGTCCTTCTCTTTCCGTCGGTAGACACGAGCTGAGAAATTGCAAACGTCGAGCAATTGCTCAGAGATGAAAAGTGCCAGCACTGAAAGCTGTTGCTAGCCAGCACCCTTCCTTGGAAGCGCTTTCACAGGCGCAGCAACACTGGGGCTTTGCGCTTCTCTAGCCACCAAACGTCACGGTCCTTCTCTTTCCGTCTGTTTACACGAGCTGAGAAATTGCAAACGTCGAGCAATTGCTCCGAGATGAAAAGTGCCAGCACTGAAAGCTCTTGCTAGCCAGCACCCTTCCTTGGAAGCGCTTTTGTAGGCCTAAGAACACTGGGGCTCTGGGCTTCTCTAGCCACCTCATCTTCTGCTCATCCTCTCGCGCACTCTAAAGAGAGCTCAGGTGAGAAATTGCAAACGTCGAGCAATTGCTCAGAGATGAAAAGTGCCAGCACTGAAAGCTGTTGCTAGCCAGCACCCTTCCTTGGAAGCGCTTTCACAGGCGCAGTAACACTGGGGCTTTGCGCTTCTCTAGCCACCAAATGTCACGGTCCTTCTCTTTCCGTCTCGTAGACACGAGCTGAGAAATTGCAAACGTCGAGCAATTGCTCCGAGATGAAAAGTGCCAGCACTGAAAGCTGTTGCTAGCCAGCCCCCTTCCTTGGAAGCGCTTTTGTAGGCCTAAGAACACTGGGGCTCTGGGCTTCTCTAGCCACCTCATCTTCTGCTCATCCTCGCGCGCACTCTAAAGAGAGCTCAGGTGAGAAATTGCAAACGTCGAGCAATTGCTCAGAGAAGAAAAGTGCCAGCACTGAAAGCTCTTGCTAGCCAGCACCCTTCCTTGGAAGCGCTTTCACAGGCGCAGCAACACTGGGGCTTGCGCTTCTCTAGCCACCAAAAGTCACGGTCCTTCTCTTTCCGTCTCGTAGACACGAGCTGAGAAATTGCAAACGTCCAGCAATTGCTCAGAGATGAAAAGTGCCAGCACTGAAAGCTGTTGCTAGCCAGCACCCTTCCTTGGAAGCGCTTTTGTAGGCCTAAGAACACTGGGGCTCTGGGCTTCTCTAGCCACCTCATCTTCTGCTCATCCTCTCGCGCACTCTAAAGAGAGCTCAGGTGAGAAATTGCAAACGTCGAGCAATTGCTCAGAGATGAAAAGTGCCAGCACTGAAAGCTGTTGCTAGCCAGCACCCTTCCTTGGAAGTGCTTTCACAGGCGCAGCAACACTGGGGCTTTGCGCTTCTCTAGCCACCAAACGTCACGGTCCTTCTCTTTCCGTCGGTAGACACGAGCTGAGAAATTGCAAACGTCGAGCAATTGCTCAGAGATGAAAAGTGCCAGCACTGAAAGCTGTTGCTAGCCAGCACCCTTCCTTGGAAGCGCTTTCACAGGCGCAGCAACACTGGGGCTTTGCGCTTCTCTAGCCACCAAACGTCACGGTCCTTCTCTTTCCGTCTGTTTACACGAGCTGAGAAATTGCAAACGTCGAGCAATTGCTCCGAGATGAAAAGTGCCAGCACTGAAAGCTCTTGCTAGCCAGCACCCTTCCTTGGAAGCGCTTTTGTAGGCCTAAGAACACTGGGGCTCTGGGCTTCTCTAGCCACCTCATCTTCTGCTCATCCTCTCGCGCACTCTAAAGAGAGCTCAGGTGAGAAATTGCAAACGTCGAGCAATTGCTCAGAGATGAAAAGTGCCAGCACTGAAAGCTGTTGCTAGCCAGCACCCTTCCTTGGAAGTGCTTTCACAGGCGCAGCAACACTGGGGCTTTGCGCTTCTCTAGCCACCAAACGTCACGGTCCTTCTCTTTCCGTCGGTAGACACGAGCTGAGAAATTGCAAACGTCGAGCAATTGCTCAGAGATGAAAAGTGCCAGCACTGAAAGCTGTTGCTAGCCAGCACCCTTCCTTGGAAGCGCTTTCACAGGCGCAGCAACACTGGGGCTTTGCGCTTCTCTAGCCACCAAACGTCACGGTCCTTCTCTTTCCGTCTGTTTACACGAGCTGAGAAATTGCAAACGTCGAGCAATTGCTCCGAGATGAAAAGTGCCAGCACTGAAAGCTCTTGCTAGCCAGCACCCTTCCTTGGAAGCGCTTTTGTAGGCCTAAGAACACTGGGGCTCTGGGCTTCTCTAGCCACCTCATCTTCTGCTCATCCTCTCGCGCACTCTAAAGAGAGCTCAGGTGAGAAATTGCAAAGGTCGAGCAATTGCTCAGAGATGAAAAGTGCCAGCACTGAAAGCTGTTGCTAGCCAGCACCCTTCCTTGGAAGCGCTTTCACAGGCGCAGTAACACTGGGGCTTTGCGCTTCTCTAGCCACCAAACGTCACAGTCCTTCTCTTTCCGTCTCGTAGACACGAGCTGAGAAATTGCAAACGTCGAGCAATTGCTCCGAGATGAAAAGTGCCAGCACTGAAAGCTGTTGCTAGCCAGCCCCCTTCCTTGGAAGCGCTTTCACAGGCGCAGCAACACTGGGGCTTTGCGCTTCTCTAGCCACCAAACGTCACGGTCCTTCTCTTTCCGTCTGTTTACACGAGCTGAGAAATTGCAAACGTCGAGCAATTGCTCCGAGATGAAAAGTGCCAGCACTGAAAGCTGTTGCTAGCCAGCACCCTTCCTTGGAAGCGCTTTTGTAGGCCTAAGAACACTGGGGCTCTGGGCTTCTCTAGCCACCTAATCTTGTGCTCATCCTCTCGCGCACTCTAAAGAGAGCTCAGGTGAGAAATTGCAAACGTCGAGCAATTGCTCCGAGATGAAAAGTGCCAGCACTGAAAGCTGTTGCTAGCCAGCACCCTTCCTTGGAAGCGCTTTCACAGGCGCAGCAACACTGGGGCTTTGCGCTTCTATACGCACCAAATGTCACGGTCCTTCTCTTTCCATCTCGTAGACACGAGCTGAGAAATTGCAAACGTCGAGCAATTGCTCAGAGATGAAAAGTGCCAGCACTGAAAGCTCTTGCTAGCCAGCACCCTTCCTTGGAAGCGCTTTTGTAGCCCTTAAAACACTGGGGCTCTGGGCTTCTCTAGCCACCTCATCTTCTGCTCATCCTCTCGCGCACTCTAAAGAGAGCTCAGGTGAGAAATTGCAAACGTCGAGCAATTGCTCAGAGATGAAAAGTGCCAGCACTGAAAGCTCTTGCTAGCCAGCACCCTTCCTTGGAAGCGCTTTTGTAGCCCTTAGAACACTGGGGCTCTGGGCTTCTCTAGCCACCTCATCTTCTGCTCATCCTCTCGCGCACTCTAAAGAGAGCTCAGGTGAGAAATTGCAAACGTCGAGCAATTGCTCAGAGAAGAAAAGTGCCAGCACTGAAAGCTCTTGCTAGCCAGCCCCCTTCCTTGGAAGCGCTTTCACAGGCGCAGCAACACTGGGACTTTGCGCTTCTCTACCCACCAAAAGTCACGGTCCTTCTCTTTCCGTCTCGTAGACACGAGCTGAGAAATTGCAAACGTCGAGCAATTGCTCAGAGATGAAAAGTGCCAGCACTGAAAGCTGTTGCTAGCCAGCACCCTTCCTTGGAAGCGCTTTTGTAGGCCTAAGAGCACTGGGGCTCTGGGCTTCTCTAGCCACCTCATCTTCTGCTCATCCTCTCGCGCACTCTAAAGAGAGCTCAGGTGAGAAATTACAAACGTCGAGCAATTGCTCCGAGATGAAAAGTGCCAGCACTGAAAGCTGTTGCTAGCCAGCACCCTTCCTTGGAAGTGCTTTCACAGGCGCAGTAACACTGGGGCTTTGCGCTTCTCTAGCCACCAAACGTCACGGTCCTTCTCTTTCCGTCTCGTAGACACGAGCTGAGAAATTGCAAACGTCGAGCAATTGCTCCGAGATGAAAACTGCCAGCACTGAAAGCTGTTGCTAGCCAGCCCCCTTCCTTGGAAGCGCTTTTGTAGGCCTAAGAACACTGGGGCTCTGGGCTTCTCTAGCCACCTCATCTTCTGCTCATCCTCTCGCGCACTCTAAAGAGAGCTCAGGTGAGAAATTGCAAACGTCGAGCAATTGCTCCGAGATGAAAAGTGCCAGCACTGAAAGCTGTTGCTAGCCAGCCCCCTTCCTTGGAAGCGCTTTCACAGGCGCAGCAACACTGGGGCTTTGCGCTTCTCTAGCCACCAAACGTCACGGTCCTTCTCTTTCCATCTCGTAGACACGAGCTGAGAAATTGCAAACGTCGAGCAATTGCTCAGAGATGAAAAGTGCCAGCACTGAAAGCTGTTGCTAGCCAGCACCCTTCCTTGGAAGCGCTTTTGTAGCCCTTAAAACACTGGGGCTCTGGGCTTCTCTAGCCACCTCATCTTCTGCTCATCCTCTCGCGCACTCTAAAGAGAGCTCAGGTGAGAAATTGCAAACGTCGAGCAATTGCTCCGAGATGAAAAGTGCCAGCACTGAAAGCTGTTGCTAGCCAGCACCCTTCCTTGGAAGCGCTTTTGTAGCCCTTAGAACACTGGGGCTCTGGGCTTCTCTAGCCACCTCATCTTCTGCTCATCCTCTCGCGCACTCTAAAGAGAGCTCAGGTGAGAAATTGCAAACGTCGAGCAATTGCTCCGAGATGAAAAGTGCCAGCACTGAAAGCTCTTGCTAGCCAGCCCCCTTCCTTGGAAGCGCTTTCACAGGCGCAGCAACACTGGGGCTTTGCGCTTCTCTAGCCACCAAACGTCACGGTCCTTCTCTTTCCATCTGTATACACGAGCTGAGAAATTGCAAACTTCCAGCAATTGCTCCGAGATGAAAAGTGCCAGCACTGAAAGCTCTTGCTAGCCAGCACCCTTCCTTGGAAGCGCTTTTGTAGGCCTAAGAACACTGGGGCTCTGGGCTTCTCTAGCCACCTCATCTTCTGCTCATCCTCTCGCGCACTCTAAAGAGAGCTCAGGTGAGAAATTGCAAACGTCGAGCAATTGCTCAGAGATGAAAAGTGCCAGCACTGAAAGCTCTTGCTAGCCAGCACCCTTCCTTGGAAGCGCTTTCACAGGCGCAGCAACACTGGGGCTTTGCGCTTCTCTACGCACCAAACGTCACGGTCCTTCTCTTTCCGTCTCGTAGACACGAGCTGAGAAATTGCAAACGTCGAGCAATTGCTCAGAGATGAAAAGTGCCAGCACTGAAAGCTGTTGCTAGCCAGCACCCTTCCTTGGAAGCGCTTTCACAGGCGCAGCAACACTGGGGCTTTGCGCTTCTATACGCACCAAACGTCACAGTCATTCTCTTTCCGTCTCGTAGACACGAGCTGAGAAATTGCAAACGTCCAGCAATTGCTCCGAGATGAAAAGTGCCAGCACTGAAAGCTGTTGCTAGCCAGCACCCTTCCTTGGAAGCGCTTTTGTAGGCCTAAGAGCACTGGGGCTCTGGGCTTCTCTAGCCACCTCATCTTCTGCTCATCCTCTCGCGCACTCTAAAGAGAGCTCAGGTGAGAAATTGCAAAGGTCGAGCAATTGCTCAGAGATGAAAAGTGCCAGCACTGAAAGCTCTTGCTAGCCAGCACCCTTCCTTGGAAGCGCTTTCACAGGCGCAGCAACACTGGGGCTTTGCGCTTCTCTAGCCACCAAACGTCACGGTCCTTCTCTTTCCGTCGGTAGACACGAGCTGAGAAATTGCAAACGTCGAGCAATTGCTCAGAGATGAAAAGTGCCAGCACTGAAAGCTGTTGCTAGCCAGCACCCTTCCTTGGAAGCGCTTTCACAGGCGCAGCAACACTGGGGCTTTGCGCTTCTCTACCCACCAAAAGTCACGGTCCTTCTCTTTCCGTCTCGTAGACACGAGCTGAGAAATTGCAAACGTCCAGCAATTGCTCCGAGATGAAAAGTGCCAGCACTGAAAGCTGTTGCTAGCCAGCCCCCTTCCTTGGAAGCGCTTTTGTAGGCCTAAGAACACTGGGGCTCTGGGCTTCTCTAGCCACCTCATCTTCTGCTCATCCTCTCGCGCACTCTAAAGAGAGCTCAGGTGAGAAATTGCAAACGTCGAGCAATTGCTCAGAGATGAAAAGTGCCAGCCCTGAAAGCTCTTGCTAGCCAGCACCCTTCCTTGGAAGCGCTTTCACAGGCGCAGCAACACTGGGGCTTTGCGCTTCTATACGCACCAAATGTCACGGTCCTTCTCTTTCCGTCTCGTAGACACGAGCTGAGAAATTGCAAACGTCGAGCAATTGCTCAGAGATGAAAAGTGCCAGCACTGAAAGCTGTTGCTAGCCAGCACCCTTCCTTGGAAGCGCTTTTGTAGCCCTTAAAACACTGGGGCTCTGGGCTTCTCTAGCCACCTCATCTTCTGCTCATCCTCTCGCGCACTCTAAAGAGAGCTCAGGTGAGAAATTGCAAACGTCGAGCAATTGCTCAGAGATGAAAAGTGCCAGCCCTGAAAGCTGTTGCTAGCCAGCACCCTTCCTTGGAAGCGCTTTCACAGGCGCAGCAACACTGGGGCTTTGCGCTTCTCTAGCCACCAAACGTCACGGTCCTTCTCTTTCCGTCTGTTTACACGAGCTGAGAAATTGCAAACGTCGAGCAATTGCTCAGAGAAGAAAAGTGCCAGCACTGAAAGCTCTTGCTAGCCAGCACCCTTCCTTGGAAGCGCTTTCACAGGCGCAGCAACACTGGGGCTTTGCGCTTCTCTAGCCACCAAATGTCACGGTCCTTCTCTTTCCGTCTCGTAGACACGAGCTGAGAAATTGCAAACGTCGAGCAATTGCTCAGAGATGAAAAGTGCCAGCACTGAAAGCTCTTGCTAGCCAGCACCCTTCCTTGGAAGCGCTTTTGTAGCCCTTAAAACACTGGGGCTCTGGGCTTCTCTAGCCACCTCATCTTCTGCTCATCCTCTCGCGCACTTTAAAGAGAGCTCAGGTGAGAAATTGCAAACGTCGAGCAATTGCTCCGAGATGAAAAGTGCCAGCACTGAAAACTGTTGCTAGCCAGCACCCTTCCTTGGAAGCGCTTTCACAGGCGCAGCAACACTGGGGCTTTGCGCTTCTCTACCCACCAAACGTCACGGTCCTTCTCTTTCCGTCTGTATACACGAGCTGAGAAATTGCAAGCGTCGAGCAATTGCTCAGAGATGAAAAGTGCCAGCCCTGAAAGCTCTTGCTAGCCAGCACCCTTCCTTGGAAGCGCTTTCACAGGCGCAGCAACACTGGGGCTTTGCGCTTCTCTAGCCACCAAACGTCACGGTCCTTCTCTTTCCGTCTCGTAGACACGAGCTGAGAAATTGCAAACGTCGAGCAATTGCTCAGAGATGAAAAGTGCCAGCACTGAAAGCTGTTGCTAGCCAGCACCCTTCCTTGGAAGCGCTTTTGTAGGCCTAAGAACACTGGGGCTCTGGGCTTCTCTAGCCACCTCATCTTCTGCTCATCCTCTCGCGCACTCTAAAGAGAGCTCAGGTGAGAAATTGCAAACGTCGAGCAATTGCTCAGACATGAAAAGTGCCAGCACTGAAAGCTCTTGCTAGCCAGCACCCTTCCTTGGAAGCGCTTTCACAGGCGCAGCAACACTGGGGCTTTGCACTTCTCTAGCCACCAAACGTCACGGTCCTTCTCTTTCCGTCTCGTAGACACGAGCTGAGAAATTGCAAACGTCGAGCAATTGCTCAGAGATGAAAAGTGCCAGCACTGAAAGCTGTTGCTAGCCAGCACCCTTCCTTGGAAGCGCTTTCACAGGCGCAGCAACACTGGGGCTTTGCGCTTCTCTACCCACCAAAAGTCACGGTCCTTCTCTTTCCGTCTCGTAGACACGAGCTGAGAAATTGCAAACGTCGAGCAATTGCTCAGAGATGAAAAGTGCCAGCACTGAAAGCTCTTGCTAGCCAGCACCCTTCCTTGGAAGCGCTTTTGTAGGCCTAAGAACACTGGGGCTCTGGGCTTCTCTAGCCACCTCATCTTCTGCTCATCCTCTCGCGCACTCTAAAGAGAGCTCAGGTGAGAAATTGCAAACGTCGAGCAATTGCTCAGAGATGAAAAGTGCCAGCACTGAAAGCTGTTGCTAGCCAGCACCCTTCCTTGGAAGCGCTTTCACAGGCGCAGCAACACTGGGGCTTTGCGCTTCTCTACCCACCAAAAGTCACGGTCCTTCTCTTTCCATCTCGTAGACACGAGCTGAGAAATTGCAAACGTCGAGCAATTGCTCAGAGATGAAAAGTGCCAGCACTGAAAGCTCTTGCTAGCCAGCACCCTTCCTTGGAAGCGCTTTCACAGGCGCAGCAACACTGGGGCTTTGCGCTTCTCTAGCCACCAAAAGTCACGGTCCTTCTCTTTCCGTCTCGTAGACACGAGCTGAGAAATTGCAAACGTCGAGCAATTGCTCAGAGATGAAAAGTGCCAGCACTGAAAGCTGTTGCTAGCCAGCACCCTTCCTTGGAAGCGCTTTTGTAGGCCTAAGAACACTGGGGCTCTGGGCTTCTCTAGCCACCTCATCTTCTGCTCATCCTCTCGCGCACTCTAAAGAGAGCTCAGGTGAGAAATTGCAAACGTCGAGCAATTGCTCCGAGATGAAAAGTGCCAGCACTGAAAGCTCTTGCTAGCCAGCACCCTTCCTTGGAAGTGCTTTCACAGGCGGAGCAACACTGGGGCTTTGCGCTTCTATACGCACCAAATGTCACGGTCCTTCTCTTTCCGTCTCGTAGAAACGAGCTGAGAAATTGCAAACGTCGAGCAATTGCTCAGAGATGAAAAGTGCCAGCACTGAAAGCTGTTGCTAGCCAGCACCCTTCCTTGGAAGCGCTTTTGTAGGCCTAAGAACACTGGGGCTCTGGGCTTCTCTAGCCACCTCATCTTCTGCTCATCCTCTCGCGCACTCTAAAGAGAGCTCAGGTGAGAAATTGCAAACGTCGAGCAATTGCTCAGAGATGAAAAGTGCCAGCACTGAAAGCTCTTGCTAGCCAGCACCCTTCCTTGGAAGCGCTTTCACAGGCGCAGTAACACTGGGGCTTTGCGCTTCTCTAGCCACCAAACGTCACGGTCCTTCTCTTTCCGTCTCGTAGACACGAGCTGAGAAATTGCAAACGTCGAGCAATTGCTCAGAGATGAAAAGTGCCAGCACTGAAAGCTCTTGCTAGCCAGCACCCTTCCTTGGAAGCGCTTTCACAGGCGCAGCAACACTGGGGCTTTGCGCTTCTCTAGCCACCAAACGTCACGGGTCCTTCTCTTTCCGTCTCGTAGACACGAGCTAAAAAATTGCAAACGTCGAGCAATTGCTCCGAGATGAAAAGTGCCAGCACTGAAAGCTGTTGCTAGCCAGCCCCCTTCCTTGGAAGCGCTTTTGTAGGCCTAAGAACACTGGGGCTCTGGGCTTCTCTAGCCACCTCATCTTCTGCTCATCCTCTCGCGCACTCTAAAGAGAGCTCAGGTGAGAAATTGCAAACGTCGAGCAATTGCTCAGAGATGAAAAGTGCCAGCACTGAAAGCTGTTGCTAGCCAGCACCCTTCCTTGGAAGCGCTTTCACAGGCGCAGCAACACTGGGGCTTTGCGCTTCTCTAGCCACCAAACGTCACAGTCATTCTCTTTCCGTCTCGTAGACACGAGCTGAGAAATTGCAAACGTCCAGCAATTGCTTCGAGATGAAAAGTGCCAGCACTGAAAGCTGTTGCTAGCCAGCACCCTTCCTTGGAAGCGCTTTCACAGGCGCAGCAACACTGGAGCTTTGCGCTTCTCTAGCCACCAAACGTCACGGTCCTTCTCTTTCCGTCTCGTAGACACGAGCTGAGAAATTGCAAACGTCGAGCAATTGCTCAGAGATGAAAAGTGCCAGCACTGAAAGCTGTTGCTAGCCAGCACCCTTCCTTGGAAGCGCTTTCACAGGCGCAGCAACACTGGGGCTTTGCGCTTCTCTAGCCACCAAACGTCACGGTCCTTCTCTTTCCGTCTGTTTACACGAGCTGAGAAATTGCAAACGTCGAGCAATTGCTCCGAGATGAAAAGTGCCAGCACTGAAAGCTCTTGCTAGCCAGCACCCTTCCTTGGAAGCGCTTTTGTAGGCCTAAGAACAGTGGGGCTCTGGGCTTCTCTAGCCACCTCATCTTCTGCTCATCCTCTCGCGCACTCTAAAGAGAGCTCAGGTGAGAAATTGCAAACGTCCAGCAATTGCTCAGAGATGAAAAGTGCCAGCACTGAAAGCTGTTGCTAGCCAGCACCCTTCCTTGGAAGCGCTTTCACAGGCGCAGCAACACTGGGGCTTTGCGCTTCTATACGCACCAAATGTCACGGTCCTTCTCTTTCCATCTCGTAGACACGAGCTGAGAAATTGCAAACGTCGAGCAATTGCTCAGAGATGAAAAGTGCCAGCACTGAAAGCTCTTGCTAGCCAGCACCCTTCCTTGGAAGCGCTTTTGTAGCCCTTAAAACACTGGGGCTCTGGGCTTCTCTAGCCACCTCATCTTCTGCTCATCCTCTCGCGCACTCTAAAGAGAGCTCAGGTGAGAAATTGCAAACGTCGAGCAATTGCTCCGAGATGAAAAGTGCCAGCACTGAAAGCTCTTGCTAGCCAGCACCCTTCCTTGGAAGCGCTTTTGTAGGCCTAAGAACACTGGGGCTCTGGGCTTCTCTAGCCACCTCATCTTCTGCTCATCCTCTCGCGCACTCTAAAGAGAGCTCAGGTGAGAAATTGCAAACGTCGAGCAATTGCTCCGAGATGAAAAGTGCCAGCACTGAAAGCTCTTGCTAGCCAGCCCCCTTCCTTGGAAGCGCTTTCACAGGCGCAGCAACACTGGGGCTTTGCGCTTCTCTAGCCACCAAATGTCACGGTCCTTCTCTTTCCGTCTCGTAGACACGAGCTGAGAAATTGCAAACGTCGAGCAATTGCTCAGAGATGAAAAGTGCCAGCACTGAAAGCTGTTGCTATCCAGCACCCTTCCTTGGAAGCGCTTTTGTAGGCCTAAGAACAGTGGGGCTCTGGGCTTCTCTAGCCACCTCATCTTCTGCTCATCCTCTCGCGCACTCTAAAGAGAGCTCAGGTGAGAAATTGCAAACGTCGAGCAATTGCTCAGAGATGAAAAGTGCCAGCACTGAAAGCTGTTGCTAGCCAGCACCCTTCCTTGGAAGCGCTTTCACAGGCGCAGCAACACTGGGGCTTTGCGCTTCTCTAGCCACCAAACGTCACGGTCCTTCTCTTTCCGTCTCGTAGACACGAGCTGAGAAATTGCAAACGTCGAGCAATTGCTCAGAGATGAAAAGTGCCAGCACTGAAAGCTGTTGCTAGCCAGCACCCTTCCTTGGAAGCGCTTTCACAGGCGCAGCAACACTGGGGCTTTGCGCTTCTCTACCCACCAAAAGTCACGGTCCTTCTCTTTCCGTCTCGTAGACACGAGCTGAGAAATTGCAAACGTCGAGCAATTGCTCCGAGATGAAAAGTGCCAGCACTGAAAGCTCTTGCTAGCCAGCACCCTTCCTTGGAAGCGCTTTTGTAGGCCTAAGAACAGTGGGGCTCTGGGCTTCTCTAGCCACCTCATCTTCTGCTCATCCTCTCGCGCACTCTAAAGAGAGCTCAGGTGAGAAATTGCAAACGTCGAGCAATTGCTCAGAGATGAAAAGTGCCAGCACTGAAAGCTCTTGCTAGCCAGCACCCTTCCTTGGAAGCGCTTTCACAGGCGCAGTAACACTGGGGCTTTGCGCTTCTCTAGCCACCAAACGTCACGGTCCTTCTCTTTCCGTCTCGTAGACACGAGCTGAGAAATTGCAAACGTCGAGCAATTGCTCAGAGATGAAAAGTGCCAGCACTGAAAGCTGTTGCTAGCCAGCACCCTTCCTTGGAAGCGCTTTTGAAGGCCTAAGAACACTGGGGCTCTGGGCTTCTCTAGCCACCTCATCTTCTGCTCATCCTCTCGCGCACTCTAAAGAGAGCTCAGGTGAGAAATTGCAAACGTCGAGCAATTGCTCAGAGATGAAAAGTGCCAGCCCTGAAAGCTCTTGCTAGCCAGCACCCTTCCTTGGAAGCGCTTTCACAGGCGCAGCAACACTGGGGCTTTGCGCTTCTATACGCACCAAATGTCACGGTCCTTCTCTTTCCGTCTCGTAGACACGAGCTGAGAAATTGCAAACGTCCAGCAATTGCTCAGAGATGAAAAGTGCCAGCACTGAAAGCTGTTGCTAGCCAGCACCCTTCCTTGGAAGCGCTTTCACAGGCGCAGCAACACTGGGGCTTTGCGCTTCTCTAGCCACCAAACGTCACGGTCCTTCTCTTTCCGTCTGTTTACACGAGCTGAGAAATTGCAAACGTCGAGCAATTGCTCAGAGATGAAAAGTGCCAGCACTGAAAGCTCTTGCTAGCCAGCACCCTTCCTTGGAAGCGCTTTTGTAGGCCTAAGAACACTGGGGCTCTGGGCTTCTCTAGCCACCTCATCTTCTGCTCATCCTCTCGCGCACTCTAAAGAGAGCTCAGGTGAGAAATTGCAAACGTCGAGCAATTGCTCAGAGATGAAAAGTGCCAGCACTGAAAGCTGTTGCTAGCCAGCACCCTTCCTTGGAAGCGCTTTCACAGGCGCAGTAACACTGGGGCTTTGCGCTTCTCTAGCCACCAAACGTCACGGTCCTTCTCTTTCCGTCTCGTAGACACGAGCTGAGAAATTGCAAACGTCGAGCAATTGCTCCGAGATGAAAAGTGCCAGCACTGAAAGCTGTTGCTAGCCAGCCCCCTTCCTTGGAAGCGCTTTTGAAGGCCTAAGAACACTGGGGCTCTGGGCTTCTCTAGCCACCTCATCTTCTGCTCATCCTCTCGCGCACTCTAAAGAGAGCTCAGGTGAGAAATTGCAAACGTCGAGCAATTGCTCAGAGATGAAAAGTGCCAGCCCTGAAAGCTCTTGCTAGCCAGCACCCTTCCTTGGAAGCGCTTTCACAGGCGCAGCAACACTGGGGCTTTGCGCTTCTATACGCACCAAATGTCACGGTCCTTCTCTTTCCGTCTCGTAGACACGAGCTGAGAAATTGCAAACGTCCAGCAATTGCTCAGAGATGAAAAGTGCCAGCACTGAAAGCTGTTGCTAGCCAGCACCCTTCCTTGGAAGCGCTTTCACAGGCGCAGCAACACTGGGGCTTTGCGCTTCTCTAGCCACCAAACGTCACGGTCCTTCTCTTTCCGTCTGTTTACACGAGCTGAGAAATTGCAAACGTCGAGCAATTGCTCCGAGATGAAAAGTGCCAGCACTGAAAGCTCTTGCTAGCCAGCACCCTTCCTTGGAAGCGCTTTTGTAGCCCTTAAAACACTGGGGCTCTGGGCTTCTCTAGCCACCTCATCTTCTGCTCATCCTCTCGCGCACTCTAAAGAGAGCTCATGTGAGAAATTGCAAACGTCGAGCAATTGCTCAGAGATGAAAAGTGCCAGCACTGAAAGCTGTTGCTAGCCAGCACCCTTCCTTGGAAGCGCTTTTGTAGCCCTTAGAACACTGGGGCTCTGGGCTTCTCTAGCCACCTCATCTTCTGCTCATCCTCTCGCGCACTCTAAAGAGAGCTCAGGTGAGAAATTGCAAACGTCCAGCAATTGCTCCGAGATGAAAAGTGCCAGCACTGAAAGCTCTTGCTAGCCAGCACCCTTCCTTGGAAGCGCTTTCACAGGCGCAGCAACACTGGGGCTTTGCGCTTCTCTAGCCACCAAAAGTCACGGTCCTTCTCTTTCCGTCTCGTAGACACGAGCTGAGAAATTGCAAACGTCGAGCAATTGCTCCGAGATGAAAAGTGCCAGCACTGAAAGCTGTTGCTAGCCAGCACCCTTCCTTGGAAGCGCTTTCACAGGCGCAGCAACACTGGGGCTTTGCGCTTCTCTAGCCACCAAAAGTCACGGTCCTTCTCTTTCCGTCTCGTAGACACGAGCTGAGAAATTGCAAACGTCGAGCAATTGCTCAGAGATGAAAAGTGCCAGCACTGAAAGCTGTTGCTAGCCAGCACCCTTCCTTGGAAGCGCTTTTGTAGGCCTAAGAGCACTGGGGCTCTGGGCTTCTCTAGCCACCTCATCTTCTGCTCATCCTCTCGCGCACTCTAAACAGAGCTCAGGTGAGAAATTGCAAACGTCGAGCAATTGCTCAGAGATGAAAAGTGCCAGCCCTGAAAGCTCTTGCTAGCCAGCACCCTTCCTTGGAAGCGCTTTCACAGGCGCAGTAACACTGGGGCTTTGCGCTTCTCTAGCCACCAAACGTCACGGTCCTTCTCTTTCCGTCTCGTAGACACGAGCTGAGAAATTGCAAACGTCGAGCAATTGCTCAGAGATGAAAAGTGCCAGCACTGAAAGCTGTTGCTAGCCAGCACCCTTCCTTGGAAGCGCTTTTGAAGGCCTAAGAACACTGGGGCTCTGGGCTTCTCTAGCCACCTCATCTTCTGCTCATCCTCTCGCGCACTCTAAAGAGAGCTCAGGTGAGAAATTGCAAACGTCGAGCAATTGCTCAGAGATGAAAAGTGCCAGCCCTGAAAGCTCTTGCTAGCCAGCACCCTTCCTTGGAAGCGCTTTCACAGGCGCAGCAACACTGGGGCTTTGCGCTTCTATACGCACCAAATGTCACGGTCCTTCTCTTTCCGTCTCGTAGACACGAGCTGAGAAATTGCAAACGTCCAGCAATTGCTCAGAGATGAAAAGTGCCAGCACTGAAAGCTGTTGCTAGCCAGCACCCTTCCTTGGAAGCGCTTTCACAGGCGCAGCAACACTGGGGCTTTGCGCTTCTCTAGCCACCAAACGTCACGGTCCTTCTCTTTCCGTCTGTTTACACGAGCTGAGAAATTGCAAACGTCGAGCAATTGCTCAGAGATGAAAAGTGCCAGCACTGAAAGCTCTTGCTAGCCAGCACCCTTCCTTGGAAGCGCTTTTGTAGGCCTAAGAACACTGGGGCTCTGGGCTTCTCTAGCCACCTCATCTTCTGCTCATCCTCTCGCGCACTCTAAAGAGAGCTCAGGTGAGAAATTGCAAACGTCGAGCAATTGCTCAGAGATGAAAAGTGCCAGCACTGAAAGCTGTTGCTAGCCAGCACCCTTCCTTGGAAGCGCTTTCACAGGCGCAGTAACACTGGGGCTTTGCGCTTCTCTAGCCACCAAACATCACGGTCCTTCTCTTTCCGTCTCGTAGACACGAGCTGAGAAATTGCAAACGTCCAGCAATTGCTCCGAGATGAAAAGTGCCAGCACTGAAAGCTGTTGCTAGCCAGCCCCCTTCCTTGGAAGCGCTTTTGAAGGCCTAAGAACACTGGGGCTCTGGGCTTCTCTAGCCACCTCATCTTCTGCTCATCCTCTCGCGCACTCTAAAGAGAGCTCAGGTGAGAAATTGCAAACGTCGAGCAATTGCTCAGAGATGAAAAGTGCCAGCCCTGAAAGCTCTTGCTAGCCAGCACCCTTCCTTGGAAGCGCTTTCACAGGCGCAGCAACACTGGGGCTTTGCGCTTCTATACGCACCAAATGTCACGGTCCTTCTCTTTCCGTCTCGTAGACACGAGCTGAGAAATTGCAAACGTCCAGCAATTGCTCAGAGATGAAAAGTGCCAGCACTGAAAGCTGTTGCTAGCCAGCACCCTTCCTTGGAAGCGCTTTCACAGGCGCAGCAACACTGGGGCTTTGCGCTTCTCTAGCCACCAAACGTCACGGTCCTTCTCTTTCCGTCTGTTTACACGAGCTGAGAAATTGCAAACGTCGAGCAATTGCTCCGAGATGAAAAGTGCCAGCACTGAAAGCTCTTGCTAGCCAGCACCCTTCCTTGGAAGCGCTTTTGTAGGCCTAAGAACAGTGGGGCTCTGGGCTTCTCTAGCCACCTCATCTTCTGCTCATCCTCTCGCGCACTCTAAAGAGAGCTCAGGTGAGAAATTGCAAACGTCGAGCAATTGCTCCGAGATGAAAAGTGCCAGCACTGAAAGCTCTTGCTAGCCAGCACCCTTCCTTGGAAGCGCTTTCACAGGCGCAGCAACACTGGGGCTTTGCGCTTCTCTAGCCACCAAACGTCACGGTCCTTCTCTTTCCCTCTCGTAGACACGAGCTGAGAAATTGCAAACGTCCAGCAATTGCTCAGAGATGAAAAGTGCCAGCACTGAAAGCTCTTGCTAGCCAGCACCCTTCCTTGGAAGCGCTTTTGTAGCCCTTAAAACACTGGGGCTCTGGGCTTCTCTAGCCACCTAATCTTCTGCTCATCCTCTCGCGCACTCTAAAGAGAGCTCATGTGAGAAATTGCAAACGTCGAGCAATTGCTCAGAGATGAAAAGTGCCAGCACTGAAAGCTGTTGCTAGCCAGCACCCTTCCTTGGAAGCGCTTTTGTAGCCCTTAGAACACTGGGGCTCTGGGCTTCTCTAGCCACCTCATCTTCTGCTCATCCTCTCGCGCACTCTAAAGAGAGCTCAGGTGAGAAATTGCAAACGTCCAGCAATTGCTCCGAGATGAAAAGTGCCAGCACTGAAAGCTCTTGCTAGCCAGCCCCCTTCCTTGGAAGCGCTTTCACAGGCGCAGCAACACTGGGGCTTTGCGCTTCTCTAGCCACCAAAAGTCACGGTCCTTCTCTTTCCGTCTCGTAGACACGAGCTGAGAAATTGCAAACGTCGAGCAATTGCTCCGAGATGAAAAGTGCCAGCACTGAAAGCTGTTGCTAGCCAGCACCCTTCCTTGGAAGCGCTTTCACAGGCGCAGCAACACTGGGGCTTTGCGCTTCTCTAGCCACCAAAAGTCACGGTCCTTCTCTTTCCGTCTCGTAGACACGAGCTGAGAAATTGCAAACGTCGAGCAATTGCTCAGAGATGAAAAGTGCCAGCACTGAAAGCTCTTGCTAGCCAGCACCCTTCCTTGGAAGCGCTTTTGTAGGCCTAAGAACACTGGGGCTCTGGGCTTCTCTAGCCACCTCATCTTCTGCTCATCCTCTCGCGCACTCTAAAGAGAGCTCAGGTGAGAAATTGCAAACGTCGAGCAATTGCTCAGAGATGAAAAGTGCCAGCCCTGAAAGCTCTTGCTAGCCAGCACCCTTCCTTGGAAGCGCTTTCACAGGCGCAGCAACACTGGGGCTTTGCGCTTCTATACGCACCAAATGTCACGGTCCTTCTCTTTCCATCTCGTAGACACGAGCTGAGAAATTGCAAACGTCGAGCAATTGCTCAGAGATGAAAAGTGCCAGCACTGAAAGCTGTTGCTAGGCAGCACCCTTCCTTGGAAGCGCTTTTGTAGGCCTAAGAACACTGGGGCTCTGGGCTTCTCTAGCCACCTCATCTTCTGCTCATCCTCTCGCGCACTCTAAAGAGAGCTCAGGTGAGAAATTGCAAACGTCGAGCAATTGCTCAGAGATGAAAAGTGCCAGCACTGAAAGCTGTTGCTAGCCAGCACCCTTCCTTGGAAGTGCTTTTGTAGCCCTTAGAACACTGGGGCTCTGGGCTTCTCTAGCCACCTCATCTTCTGCTCATCCTCTCGCGCACTCTAAAGAGAGCTCAGGTGAGAAATTGCAAACGTCGAGCAATTGCTCAGAGATGAAAAGTGCCAGCACTGAAAGCTCTTGCTAGCCAGCCCCCTTCCTTGGAAGCGCTTTCACAGGCGCAGCAACACTGGGGCTTTGCGCTTCTCTACCCACCAAACGTCACGGTCCTTCTCTTTCCGTCTGTATACACGAGCTGAGAAATTGCAAACTTCCAGCAATTGCTCCGAGATGAAAAGTGCCAGCACTGAAAGCTCTTGCTAGCCAGCACCCTTCCTTGGAAGCGCTTTTGTAGGCCTAAGAACACTGGGGCTCTGGGCTTCTCTAGACACCTAATCTTCTGCTCATCCTCTCGCGCACTCTAAAGAGAGCTCAGGTGAGAAATTGCAAATGTCGAGCAATTGCTCAGAGAAGAAAAGTGCCAGCACTGAAAGCTCTTGCTAGCCAGCACCCTTCCTTGGAAGCGCTTTTGTAGGCCTAAGAACACTGGGGCTCTGGGCTTCTCTAGCCACCTAATCTTCTGCTCATCCTCTCGCGCACTCTAAAGAGATCTCAGGTGAGAAATTGCAAACGTCGAGCAATTGCTCAGAGATGAAAAGTGCCAGCACTAAAAGCTGTTGCTAGCCAGCACCCTTCCTTGGAAGCGCTTTCACAGGCGCAGCAACACTGGGGCTTTGCGCTTCTCTAGCCACCAAATGTCACGGTCATTCTCTTTCCGTCTCGTAGACACGAGCTGAGAAATTGCAAACGTCGAGCAATTGCTCAGAGATGAAAAGTGCCAGCACTGAAAGCTGTTGCTAGCCAGCACCCTTCCTTGGAAGCGCTTTTGTAGGCCTAAGAACACTGGGGCTCTGGGCTTCTCTAGCCACCTCATCTTCTGCTCATCCTCTCGCGCACTCTAAAGAGAGCTCAGGTGAGAAATTGCAAATGTCGAGCAATTGCTCAGAGAAGAAAAGTGCCAGCACTGAAAGCTCTTGCTAGCCAGCACCCTTCCTTGGAAGCGCTTTCACAGGCGCAGCAACACTGGGGCTTTGCGCTTCTCTACGCACCAAACGTCACGGTCCTTCTCTTTCCGTCTCGTAGACACGAGCTGAGAAATTGCAAACGTCGAGCAATTGCTCAGAGATGAAAAGTGCCAGCACTGAAAGCTGTTGCTAGCCAGCACCCTTCCTTGGAAGCGCTTTCACAGGCGCAGCAACACTGGGGCTTTGCGCTTCTCTAGCCACCAAACGTCACGGTCCTTCTCTTTCCGTCTCGTAGACACGAGCTGAGAAATTGCAAACGTCGAGCAATTGCTCCGAGATGAAAAGTGCCAGCACTGAAAGCTCTTGCTAGCCAGCACCCTTCCTTGGAAGCGCTTTTGTAGGCCTAAGAACACTGGGGCTCTGGGCTTCTCTAGCCACCTCGTCTTCTGCTCATCCTCTCGCGCACTCTAAAGAGAGCTCAGGTGAGAAATTGCAAACGTTGAGCAATTGCTCAGAGATGAAAAGTGCCAGCACTGAAAGCTGTTGCTAGCCAGCACCCTTCCTTGGAAGCGCTTTCACAGGCGCAGTAACACTGGGGCTTTGCGCTTCTCTAGCCACCAAACGTCACGGTCCTTCTCTTTCCGTCGGTAGACACGAGCTGAGAAATTGCAAACGTCGAGCAATTGCTCCGAGATGAAAAGTGCCAGCACTGAAAGCTGTTGCTAGCCAGCACCCTTCCTTGGAAGCGCTTTTGTAGGCCTAAGAACACTGGGGCTCTGGGCTTCTCTAGCCACCTCATCTTCTGCTCATCCTCTCGCGCACTCTAAAGAGAGCTCAGGTGAGAAATTGCAAACGTCGAGCAATTGCTCCGAGATGAAAAGTGCCAGCACTGAAAGCTCTTGCTAGCCAGCACCCTTCCTTGGAAGCGCTTTCACAGGCGCAGCAACACTGGGGCTTTGCGCTTCTATACGCACCAAATGTCACGGTCCTTCTCTTTCCGTCTCGTAGACACGAGCTGAGAAATTGCAAACGTCGAGCAATTGCTCCGAGATGAAAAGTGCCAGCACTGAAAGCTGTTGCTAGCCAGCACCCTTCCTTGGAAGCGCTTTTGTAGGCCTAAGAGCACTGGGGCTCTGGGCTTCTCTAGCCACCTCATCTTCTGCTCATCCTCTCGCGCACTCTAAAGAGAGCTCAGGTGAGAAATTGCAAACGTCGAGCAATTGCTCCGAGATGAAAAGTGCCAGCACTGAAAGCTCTTGCTAGCCAGCACCCTTCCTTGGAAGCGCTTTCACAGGCGCAGCAACACTGGGGCTTTGCGCTTCTCTAGCCACCAAACGTCACGGTCCTTCTCTTTCCGTCTGTTTACACGAGCTGAGAAATTGCAAACGTCGAGCAATTGCTCAGAGATGAAAAGTGCCAGCACTGAAAGCTCTTGCTAGCCAGCACCCTTCCTTGGAAGCGCTTTTGTAGGCCTAAGAACAGTGGGGCTCTGGGCTTCTCTAGCCACCTCATCTTCTGCTCATCCTCTCGCGCACTCTAAAGAGAGCTCAGGTGAGAAATTGCAAACGTCGAGCAATTGCTCAGAGATGAAAAGTGCCAGCACTGAAAGCTGTTGCTAGCCAGCACCCTTCCTTGGAAGCGCTTTCACAGGCGCAGCAACACTGGGGCTTTGCGCTTCTATACGCACCAAATGTCACGGTCCTTCTCTTTCCGTCTCGTAGACACGAGCTGAGAAATTGCAAACGTCGAGCAATTGCTCAGAGATGAAAAGTGCCAGCACTGAAAGCTCTTGCTAGGCAGCACCCTTCCTTGGAAGCGCTTTTGTAGCCCTTAAAACACTGGGGCTCTGGGCTTCTCTAGCCACCTCATCTTCTGCTCATCCTCTCGCGCAGTCTAAAGAGAGCTCAGGTGAGAAATTGCAAACGTCGAGCAATTGCTCCGAGATGAAAAGTGCCAGCACTGAAAGCTGTTGCTAGCCAGCACCCTTCCTTGGAAGCGCTTTTGTAGCCCTTAGAACACTGGGGCTCTGGGCTTCTCTAGCCACCTCATCTTCTGCTCATCCTCTCGCGCACTCTAAAGAGAGCTCAGGTGAGAAATTGCAAACGTCGAGCAATTGCTCAGAGAAGAAAAGTGCCAGCACTGAAAGCTGTTGCTAGCCAGCACCCTTCCTTGGAAGCGCTTTCACAGGCGCAGCAACACTGGGGCTTTGCGCTTCTCTAGCCACCAAACGTCACGGTCCTTCTCTTTCCGTCTGTATACACGAGCTGAGAAATTGCAAGCGTCGAGCAATTGCTCCGAGATGAAAAGTGCCAGCCCTGAAAGCTGTTGCTAGCCAGCCCCCTTCCTTGGAAGCGCTTTCACAGGCGCAGCAACACTGGGGCTTTGCGCTTCTCTACCCACCAAACGTCACGGTCATTCTCTTTCCGTCTCGTAGACACGAGCTGAGAAAGTGCAAACGTCGAGCAATTGCTCAGAGATGAAAAGTGCCAGCACTGAAAGCTGTTGCTAGCCAGCCCCCTTCCTTGGAAGCGCTTTTGTAGGCCTAAGAACACTGGGGCTCTGGGCTTCTCTAGCCACCTCATCTTCTGCTCATCCTCTCGCGCACTCTAAAGAGAGCTCAGGTGAGAAATTGCAAACGTCGAGCAATTGCTCAGAGAAGAAAAGTGCCAGCACTGAAAGCTGTTGCTAGCCAGCACCCTTCCTTGGAAGCGCTTTCACAGGCGCAGCAACACTGGGGCTTTGCACTTCTCTAGCCACCAAACGTCACGGTCCTTCTCTTTCCGTCTCGTAGACACGAGCTGAGAAATTGCAAACGTCGAGCAATTGCTCAGAGATGAAAAGTGCCAGCACTGAAAGCTGTTGCTAGCCAGCCCCCTTCCTTGGAAGCGCTTTTGTAGGCCTAAGAACACTGGGGCTCTGGGCTTCTCTAGCCACCTCATCTTCTGCTCATCCTCTCGCGCACTCTAAAGAGAGCTCAGGTGAGAAATTGCAAACGTCGAGCAATTGCTCAGAGATGAAAAGTGCCAGCACTGAAAGCTCTTGCTAGCCAGCACCCTTCCTTGGAAGCGCTTTCACAGGCGCAGTAACACTGGGGCTTTGCGCTTCTCTACCCACCAAACGTCACGGTCCTTCTCTTTCCGTCTCGTAGACACGAGCTGAGAAATTGCAAACGTCGAGCAATTGCTCAGAGATGAAAAGTGCCAGCACTGAAAGCTGTTGCTAGCCAGCACCCTTCCTTGGAAGCGCTTTCACAGGCGCAGCAACACTGGGGCTTTGCGCTTCTCTAGCCACCAAACGTCACGGTCATTCTCTTTCCGTCTCCTAGACACGAGCTAAAAAATTGCAAACGTCGAGCAATTGCTCAGAGATGAAAAGTGCCAGCACTGAAAGCTGTTGCTAGCCAGCACCCTTCCTTGGAAGCGCTTTTGTAGCCCTTAGAACACTGGGGCTCTGGGCTTCTCTAGCCACCTCATCTTCTGCTCATCCACTCGCGCACTCTAAAGAGAGCTCAGGTGAGAAATTGCAAACGTCCAGCAATTGCTCCGAGATGAAAAGTGCCAGCACTGAAAGCTCTTGCTAGCCAGCCCCCTTCCTTGGAAGCGCTTTCACAGGCGCAGCAACACTGGGGCTTTGCGCTTCTCTAGCCACCAAAAGTCACGGTCCTTCTCTTTCCGTCTCGTAGACACGAGCTGAGAAATTGCAAACGTCGAGCAATTGCTCCGAGATGAAAAGTGCCAGCACTGAAAGCTCTTGCTAGCCAGCACCCTTCCTTGGAAGCGCTTTCACAGGCGCAGCAACACTGGGGCTTTGCGCTTCTCTACCCACCAAAAGTCACGGTCCTTCTCTTTCCGTCTCGTAGACACGAGCTGAGAAATTGCAAACGTCGAGCAATTGCTCAGAGATGAAAAGTGCCAGCACTGAAAGCTCTTGCTAGCCAGCACCCTTCCTTGGAAGCGCTTTTGTAGGCCTAAGAACACTGGGGCTCTGGGCTTCTCTAGCCACCTCATCTTCTGCTCATCCTCTCGCGCACTCTAAAGAGAGCTCAGGTGAGAAATTGCAAACGTCGAGCAATTGCTCCGAGATGAAAAGTGCCAGCACTGAAAGCTGTTGCTAGCCAGCACCCTTCCTTGGAAGCACTTTCACAGGCGCAGTAACACTGGGGCTTTGCGCTTCTCTAGACACCAAACGTCACGGTCCTTCTCTTTCCGTCTCGTAGACACGAGCTGAGAAATTGCAAACGTCGAGCAATTGCTCCGAGATGAAAAGTGCCAGCACTGAAAGCTGTTGCTAGCCAGCACCCTTCCTTGGAAGCGCTTTTGTAGGCCTAAGAACACTGGGGCTCTGGGCTTCTCTAGCCACCTCATCTTCTGCTCATCCTCTCGCGCACTCTAAACAGAGCTCAGGTGAGAAATTGCAAACGTCGAGCAATTGCTCAGAGATGAAAAGTGCCAGCCCTGAAAGCTCTTGCTAGCCAGCACCCTTCCTTGGAAGCGCTTTCACAGGCGCAGCAACACTGGGGCTTTGCGCTTCTATACGCACCAAATGTCACGGTCCTTCTCTTTCCATCTCGTAGACACGAGCTGAGAAATTGCAAACGTCGAGCAATTGCTCAGAGATGAAAAGTGCCAGCACTGAAAGCTCTTGCTAGCCAGCACCCTTCCTTGGAAGCGCTTTTGTAGGCCTAAGAACACTGGGGCTCTGGGCTTCTCTAGCCACCTCATCTTCTGCTCATCCTCTCGCGCACTCTAAAGAGAGCTCAGGTGAGAAATTGCAAACGTCGAGCAATTGCTCAGAGATGAAAAGTGCCAGCACTGAAAGCTCTTGCTAGCCAGCACCCTTCCTTGGAAGCGCTTTTGTAGCCCTTAGAACACTGGGGCTCTGGGCTTCTCTAGCCACCTCATCTTCTGCTCATCCTCTCGCGCACTCTAAAGAGAGCTCAGGTGAGAAATTGCAAACGTCGAGCAATTGCTCCGAGATGAAAAGTGCCAGCACTGAAAGCTCTTGCTAGCCAGCACCCTTCCTTGGAAGCGCTTTCACAGGCGCAGCAACACTGGGGCTTTGCGCTTCTCTACCCACCAAACGTCACGGTCATTCTCTTTCCGTCTGTATACACGAGCTGAGAAATTGCAAACTTCCAGCAATTGCTCCGAGATGAAAAGTGCCAGCACTGAAAGCTCTTGCTAGCCAGCCCCCTTCCTTGGAAGCGCTTTTGTAGGCCTAAGAACACTGGGGCTCTGGGCTTCTCTAGACACCTAATCTTCTGCTCATCCTCTCGCGCACTCTAAAGAGATCTCAGGTGAGAAATTGCAAACGTCGAGCAATTGCTCAGAGATGAAAAGTGCCAGCACTGAAAGCTGTTGCTAGCCAGCACCCTTCCTTGGAAGCGCTTTCACAGGCGCAGCAACACTGGGGCTTTGCGCTTCTCTAGCCACCAAATGTCACGGTCATTCTCTTTCCGTCTCGTAGACACGAGCTGAGAAATTGCAAACGTCGAGCAATTGCTCAGAGATGAAAAGTGCCAGCACTGAAAGCTGTTGCTAGCCAGCACCCTTCCTTGGAAGCGCTTTTGTAGGCCTAAGAACACTGGGGCTCTGGGCTTCTCTAGCCACCTCATCTTCTGCTCATCCTCTCGCGCACTCTAAAGAGAGCTCAGGTGAGAAATTGCAAATGTCGAGCAATTGCTCAGAGAAGAAAAGTGCCAGCACTGAAAGCTCTTGCTAGCCAGCACCCTTCCTTGGAAGCGCTTTCACAGGCGCAGCAACACTGGGGCTTTGCGCTTCTCTACGCACCAAACGTCACGGTCCTTCTCTTTCCGTCTCGTAGACACGAGCTGAGAAATTGCAAACGTCGAGCAATTGCTCAGAGATGAAAAGTGCCAGCACTGAAAGCTCTTGCTAGCCAGCACCCTTCCTTGGAAGCGCTTTCACAGGCGCAGCAACACTGGGGCTTTGCGCTTCTCTAGCCACCAAACGTCACGGTCCTTCTCTTTCCGTCTCGTAGACACGAGCTGAGAAATTGCAAACGTCGAGCAATTGCTCCGAGATGAAAAGTGCCAGCACTGAAAGCTCTTGCTAGCCAGCACCCTTCCTTGGAAGCGCTTTTGTAGGCCTAAGAACACTGGGGCTCTGGGCTTCTCTAGCCACCTCGTCTTCTGCTCATCCTCTCGCGCACTCTAAAGAGAGCTCAGGTGAGAAATTGCAAACGTTGAGCAATTGCTCAGAGATGAAAAGTGCCAGCACTGAAAGCTGTTGCTAGCCAGCACCCTTCCTTGGAAGCGCTTTCACAGGCGCAGTAACACTGGGGCTTTGCGCTTCTCTAGCCACCAAACGTCACGGTCCTTCTCTTTCCGTCGGTAGACACGAGCTGAGAAATTGCAAACGTCGAGCAATTGCTCCGAGATGAAAAGTGCCAGCACTGAAAGCTCTTGCTAGCCAGCACCCTTCCTTGGAAGCGCTTTTGTAGGCCTAAGAACACTGGGGCTCTGGGCTTCTCTAGCCACCTCATCTTCTGCTCATCCTCTCGCGCACTCTAAAGAGAGCTCAGGTGAGAAATTGCAAACGTCGAGCAATTGCTCCGAGATGAAAAGTGCCAGCACTGAAAGCTCTTGCTAGCCAGCACCCTTCCTTGGAAGCGCTTTCACAGGCGCAGCAACACTGGGGCTTTGCGCTTCTATACGCACCAAATGTCACGGTCCTTCTCTTTCCGTCTCGTAGACACGAGCTGAGAAATTGCAAACGTCGAGCAATTGCTCCGAGATGAAAAGTGCCAGCACTGAAAGCTCTTGCTAGCCAGCACCCTTCCTTGGAAGCGCTTTTGTAGGCCTAAGAGCACTGGGGCTCTGGGCTTCTCTAGCCACCTCATCTTCTGCTCATCCTCTCGCGCACTCTAAAGACAGCTCAGGTGAGAAATTGCAAACGTCGAGCAATTGCTCAGAGATGAAAAGTGCCAGCACTGAAAGCTGTTGCTAGCCAGCACCCTTCCTTGGAAGCGCTTTCACAGGCGCAGCAACACTGGGGCTTTGCGCTTCTCTAGCCACCAAACGTCACGGTCCTTCTCTTTCCGTCTGTTTACACGAGCTGAGAAATTGCAAACGTCGAGCAATTGCTCAGAGATGAAAAGTGCCAGCACTGAAAGCTGTTGCTAGCCAGCACCCTTCCTTGGAAGCGCTTTTGTAGGCCTAAGAACAGTGGGGCTCTGGGCTTCTCTAGCCACCTCATCTTCTGCTCATCCTCTCGCGCACTCTAAAGAGAGCTCAGGTGAGAAATTGCAAACGTCGAGCAATTGCTCAGAGATGAAAAGTGCCAGCACTGAAAGCTGTTGCTAGCCAGCACCCTTCCTTGGAAGCGCTTTCACAGGCGCAGCAACACTGGGGCTTTGCGCTTCTATACGCACCAAATGTCACGGTCCTTCTCTTTCCGTCTCGTAGACACGAGCTGAGAAATTGCAAACGTCGAGCAATTGCTCAGAGATGAAAAGTGCCAGCACTGAAAGCTCTTGCTAGCCAGCACCCATCCTTGGAAGCGCTTTTGTAGCCCTTAAAACACTGGGGCTCTGGGCTTCTCTAGCCACCTCATCTTCTGCTCATCCTCTCGCGCACTCTAAAGAGAGCTCAGGTGAGAAATTGCAAACGTCGAGCAATTGCTCCGAGATGAAAAGTGCCAGCACTGAAAGCTGTTGCTAGCCAGCACCCTTCCTTGGAAGCGCTTTTGTAGCCCTTAGAACACTGGGGCTCTGGGCTTCTCTAGCCACCTCATCTTCTGCTCATCCTCTCGCGCACTCTAAAGAGAGCTCAGGTGAGAAATTGCAAACGTCGAGCAATTGCTCAGAGATGAAAAGTGCCAGCACTGAAAGCTGTTGCTAGCCAGCCCCCTTCCTTGGAAGCGCTTTCACAGGCGCAGCAACACTGGGGCTTTGCGCTTCTCTAGCCACCAAACGTCACGGTCCTTCTCTTTCCGTCTGTATACACGAGCTGAGAAATTGCAAGCGTCGAGCAATTGCTCCGAGATGAAAAGTGCCAGCCCTGAAAGCTCTTGCTAGCCAGCCCCCTTCCTTGGAAGCGCTTTCACAGGCGCAGCAACACTGGGGCTTTGCGCTTCTCTACCCACCAAACGTCACGGTCATTCTCTTTCCGTCTCGTAGACACGAGCTGAGAAAGTGCAAACGTCGAGCAATTGCTCAGAGATGAAAAGTGCCAGCACTGAAAGCTCTTGCTAGCCAGCCCCCTTCCTTGGAAGCGCTTTTGTAGGCCTAAGAACACTGGGGCTCTGGGCTTCTCTAGCCACCTCATCTTCTGCTCATCCTCTCGCGCACTCTAAAGAGAGCTCAGGTGAGAAATTGCAAACGTCGAGCAATTGCTCAGAGATGAAAAGTGCCAGCACTGAAAGCTGTTGCTAGCCAGCACCCTTCCTTGGAAGCGCTTTCACAGGCGCAGCAACACTGGGGCTTTGCACTTCTCTAGCCACCAAACGTCACAGTCCTTCTCTTTCCGTCTCGTAGACACGAGCTGAGAAATTGCAAACGTCGAGCAATTGCTCCGAGATGAAAAGTGCCAGCACTGAAAGCTGTTGCTAGCCAGCACCCTTCCTTGGAAGCGCTTTTGTAGGCCTAAGAACAGTGGGGCTCTGGGCTTCTCTAGCCACCTCATCTTCTGCTCATCCTCTCGCGCACTCTAAAGAGAGCTCAGGTGAGAAATTGCAAATGTCGAGCAATTGCTCAGAGATGAAAAGTGCCAGCACTGAAAGCTGTTGCTAGCCAGCACCCTTCCTTGGAAGCGCTTTCACAGGCGCAGCAACACTGGGGCTTTGCGCTTCTCTACCCACCAAAAGTCACGGTCCTTCTCTTTCCATCTCCTAGACACGAGCTGAGAAATTGCAAACGTCGAGCAATTGCTCAGAGATGAAAAGTGCCAGCACTGAAAGCTCTTGCTAGCCACCACCCTTCCTTGGAAGCGCTTTCACAGGCGCAGCAACACTGGGGCTTTGCGCTTCTCTAGCCACCAAAAGTCACGGTCCTTCTCTTTCCGTCTCGTAGACACGAGCTGAGAAATTGCAAACGTCGAGCAATTGCTCAGAGATGAAAAGTGCCAGCACTGAAAGCTGTTGCTAGCCAGCCCCCTTCCTTGGAAGCGCTTTTGTAGGCCTAAGAACACTGGGGCTCTGGGCTTCTCTAGCCACCTCATCTTCTGCTCATCCTCTCGCGCACTCTAAAGAGAGCTCAGGTGAGAAATTGCAAACGTCGAGCAATTGCTCAGAGATGAAAAGTGCCAGCACTGAAAGCTCTTGCTAGCCAGCACCCTTCCTTGGAAGCGCTTTCACAGGCGCAGTAACACTGGGGCTTTGCGCTTCTCTACCCACCAAACGTCACGGTCCTTCTCTTTCCGTCTCGTAGACACGAGCTGAGAAATTGCAAACGTCGAGCAATTGCTCAGAGATGAAAAGTGCCAGCACTGAAAGCTGTTGCTAGCCAGCACCCTTCCTTGGAAGCGCTTTCACAGGCGCAGCAACACTGGGGCTTTGCGCTTCTCTAGCCACCAAACGTCACGGTCATTCTCTTTCCGTCTCCTAGACACGAGCTAAAAAATTGCAAACGTCCAGCAATTGCTCCGAGATGAAAAGTGCCAGCACTGAAAGCTGTTGCTAGCCAGCACCCTTCCTTGGAAGCGCTTTTGTAGGCCTAAGAACACTGGGGCTCTGGGCTTCTCTAGCCACCTCATCTTCTGCTCATCCTCTCGTGCACTCTAAAGAGAGCTCAGGTGAGAAATTGCAAACGTCGAGCAATTGCTCAGAGATGAAAAGTGCCAGCACTGAAAGCTCTTGCTAGCCAGCACCCTTCCTTGGAAGCGCTTTCACAGGCGCAGCAACACTGGGGCTTTGCGCTTCTATACGCACCAAACGTCACAGTCATTCTCTTTCCGTCTCGTAGACACGAGCTGAGAAATTGCAAACGTCCAGCAATTGCTCCGAGATGAAAAGTGCCAGCACTGAAAGCTGTTGCTAGCCAGCACCCTTCCTTGGAAGCGCTTTCACAGGCGCAGCAACACTGGAGCTTTGCGCTTCTCTAGCCACCAAACGTCACGGTCCTTCTCTTTCCGTCTCGTAGACACGAGCTGAGAAATTGCAAACGTCGAGCAATTGCTCCGAGATGAAAAGTGCCAGCACTGAAAGCTGTTGCTAGCCAGCCCCCTTCCTTGGAAGCGCTTTCACAGGCGCAGCAACACTGGGGCTTTGCGCTTCTCTAGCCACCAAACGTCACGGTCCTTCTCTTTCCGTCTGTTTACACGAGCTGAGAAATTGCAAACGTCGAGCAATTGCTCCGAGATGAAAAGTGCCAGCACTGAAAGCTGTTGCTAGCCAGCACCCTTCCTTGGAAGCGCTTTTGTAGGCCTAAGAACACTGGGGCTCTGGGCTTCTCTAGCCACCTAATCTTCTGCTCATCCTCTCGCGCACTCTAAAGAGAGCTCAGGTGAGAAATTGCAAACGTCCAGCAATTGCTCAGAGATGAAAAGTGCCAGCACTGAAAGCTGTTGCTAGCCAGCACCCTTCCTTGGAAGCGCTTTCACAGGCGCAGCAACACTGGGGCTTTGCGCTTCTATACGCACCAAATGTCACGGTCCTTCTCTTTCCATCTCGTAGACACGAGCTGAGAAATTGCAAACGTCGAGCAATTGCTCAGAGATGAAAAGTGCCAGCACTGAAAGCTCTTGCTAGCCAGCACCCTTCCTTGGAAGCGCTTTTGTAGCCCTTAAAACACTGGGGCTCTGGGCTTCTCTAGCCACCTCATCTTCTGCTCATCCTCTCGCGCACTCTAAAGAGAGCTCAGGTGAGAAATTGCAAACGTCGAGCAATTGCTCAGAGATGAAAAGTGCCAGCACTGAAAGCTGTTGCTAGCCAGCACCCTTCCTTGGAAGCGCTTTTGTAGCCCTTAGAACACTGGGGCTCTGGGCTTCTCTAGCCACCTCATCTTCTGCTCATCCTCTCGCGCACTCTAAAGAGAGCTCAGGTGAGAAATTGCAAACGTCGAGCAATTGCTCAGAGAAGAAAAGTGCCAGCACTGAAAGCTCTTGCTAGCCAGCCCCCTTCCTTGGAAGCGCTTTCACAGGCGCAGCAACACTGGGGCTTTGCGCTTCTCTAGCCACCAAACGTCACGGTCCTTCTCTTTCCGTCTCGTAGACACGAGCTGAGAAATTGCAAACGTCGAGCAATTGCTCCGAGATGAAAAGTGCCAGCACTGAAAGCTCTTGCTAGCCAGCACCCTTCCTTGGAAGCGCTTTCACAGGCGCAGCAACACTGGGGCTTTGCGCTTCTCTACCCACCAAAAGTCACGGTCCTTCTCTTTCCGTCTCGTAGACACGAGCTGAGAAATTGCAAACGTCGAGCAATTGCTCAGAGATGAAAAGTGCCAGCACTGAAAGCTCTTGCTAGCCAGCACCCTTCCTTGGAAGCGCTTTTGTAGGCCTAAGAACACTGGGGCTCTGGGCTTCTCTAGCCACCTCATCTTCTGCTCATCCTCTCGCGCACTCTAAAGAGAGCTCAGGTGAGAAATTGCAAACGTTGAGCAATTGCTCCGAGATGAAAAGTGCCAGCACTGAAAGCTGTTGCTAGCCAGCACCCTTCCTTGGAAGCGCTTTCACAGGCGCAGTAACACTGGGGCTCTGCGCTTCTCTACCCACCAAACGTCACGGTCCTTCTCTTTCCGTCTCGTAGACACGAGCTGAGAAATTGCAAACGTCGAGCAATTGCTCCGAGATGAAAAGTGCCAGCACTGAAAGCTGTTGCTAGCCAGCACCCTTCCTTGGAAGCGCTTTTGTAGGCCTAAGAGCACTGGGGCTCTGGGCTTCTCTAGCCACCTCATCTTCTGCTCATCCTCTCGCGCACTCTAAACAGAGCTCAGGTGAGAAATTACAAACGTTGAGCAATTGCTCAGAGATGAAAAGTGCCAGCACTGAAAGCTGTTGCTAGCCAGCACCCTTCCTTGGAAGCGCTTTCACAGGCGCAGCAACACTGGGGCTTTGCGCTTCTCTAGCCACCAAATGTCACGGTCCTTCTCTTTCCGTCTCGTAGACACGAGCTGAGAAATTGCAAACGTCGAGCAATTGCTCCGAGATGAAAAGTGCCAGCACTGAAAGCTCTTGCTAGCCAGCACCCTTCCTTGGAAGCGCTTTTGTAGGCCTAAGAACACTGGGGCTCTGGGCTTCTCTAGCCACCTCATCTTCTGCTCATCCTCTCGCGCACTCTAAAGAGAGCTCAGGTGAGAAATTGCAAACGTTGAGCAATTGCTCAGAGATGAAAAGTGCCAGCACTGAAAGCTGTTGCTAGCCAGCACCCTTCCTTGGAAGCGCTTTCACAGGCGCAGCAACACTGGGGCTTTGCGCTTCTCTACGCACCAAATGTCACGGTCCTTCTCTTTCCGTCTCGTAGACACGAGCTGAGAAATTGCAAACGTCGAGCAATTGCTCAGAGATGAAAAGTGCCAGCACTGAAAGCTGTTGCTAGCCAGCACCCTTCCTTGGAAGCGCTTTTGTAGCCCTTAAAACACTGGGGCTCTGGGCTTCTCTAGCCACCTCATCTTCTGCTCATCCTCTCGCGCACTCTAAAGAGAGCTCAGGTGAGAAATTGCAAACGTCGAGCAATTGCTCCGAGATGAAAAGTGCCAGCACTGAAAGCTCTTGCTAGCCAGCACCCTTCCTTGGAAGCGCTTTCACAGGCGCAGCAACACTGGGGCTTTGCGCTTCTCTAGCCACCAAACGTCACGGTCCTTCTCTTTCCGTCTGTATACACGAGCTGAGAAATTGCAAGCGTCGAGCAATTGCTCAGAGATGAAAAGTGCCAGCACTGAAAGCTCTTGCTAGCCAGCCCCCTTCCTTGGAAGCGCTTTCACAGGCGCAGCAACACTGGGGCTTTGCGCTTCTCTAGCCACCAAACGTCACGGTCCTTCTCTTTCCGTCTGTATACACGAGCTGAGAAATTGCAAGCGTCGAGCAATTGCTCAGAGATGAAAAGTGCCAGCCCTGAAAGCTCTTGCTAGCCAGCACCCTTCCTTGGAAGCGCTTTCACAGGCGCAGCAACACTGGGGCTTTGCGCTTCTCTACCCACCAAATGTCACGGTCCTTCTCTTTCCGTCTCGTAGACACGAGCTGAGAAATTGCAAACGTCGAGCAATTGCTCAGAGATGAAAAGTGCCAGCACTGAAAGCTGTTGCTAGCCAGCACCCTTCCTTGGAAGCGCTTTTGTAGGCCTAAGAACACTGGGGCTCTGGGCTTCTCTAGCCACCTCATCTTCTGCTCATCCTCTCGCGCACTCTAAAGAGAGCTCAGGGGAGAAATTGCAAACGTCGAGCAATTGCTCAGAGATGAAAAGTGCCAGCACTGAAAGCTCTTGCTAGCCAGCACCCTTCCTTGGAAGCGCTTTCACAGGCGCAGCAACACTGGGGCTTTGCGCTTCTCTACCCACCAAAAGTCACGGTCCTTCTCTTTCCGTCTCGTAGACACGAGCTGAGAAATTGCAAACGTCGAGCAATTGCTCCGAGATGAAAAGTGCCAGCACTGAAAGCTCTTGCTAGCCAGCACCCTTCCTTGGAAGCGCTTTTGTAGGCCTAAGAACACTGGGGCTCTGGGCTTCTCTAGCCACCTCATCTTCTGCTCATCCTCTCGCGCACTCTAAAGAGAGCTCAGGTGAGAAATTGCAAACGTCGAGCAATTGCTCAGAGATGAAAAGTGCCAGCACTGAAAGCTGTTGCTAGCCAGCACCCTTCCTTGGAAGCGCTTTCACAGGCGCAGCAACACTGGGGCTTTGCGCTTCTATACGCACCAAATGTCACGGTCCTTCTCTTTCCGTCTCGTAGAAACGAGCTGAGAAATTGCAAACGTCGAGCAATTGCTCAGAGATGAAAAGTGCCAGCACTGAAAGCTGTTGCTAGCCAGCACCCTTCCTTGGAAGCGCTTTGGAAGGCCTAAGAACAGTGGGGCTCTGGGCTTCTCTAGCCACCTCATCTTCTGCTCATCCTCTCGCGCACTCTAAAGAGAGCTCAGGTGAGAAATTGCAAACGTCGAGCAATTGCTCAGAGATGAAAAGTGCCAGCACTGAAAGCTCTTGCTAGCCAGCACCCTTCCTTGGAAGCGCTTTCACAGGCGCAGTAACACTGGGGCTTTGCGCTTCTCTACCCACCAAACGTCACGGTCCTTCTCTTTCCGTCTCGTAGACACGAGCTGAGAAATTGCAAACGTCGAGCAATTGCTCAGAGATGAAAAGTGCCAGCACTGAAAGCTCTTGCTAGCCAGCACCCTTCCTTGGAAGCGCTTTCACAGGCGCAGCAACACTGGGGCTTTGCGCTTCTCTACCCACCAAACGTCACGGTCATTCTCTTTCCGTCTCCTAGACACGAGCTAAAAAATTGCAAACGTCCAGCAATTGCTCCGAGATGAAAAGTGCCAGCACTGAAAGCTGTTGCTAGCCAGCACCCTTCCTTGGAAGCGCTTTTGTAGGCCTAAGAACACTGGGGCTCTGGGCTTCTCTAGCCACCTCATCTTCTGCTCATCCTCTCGCGCACTCTAAAGAGAGCTCAGGTGAGAAATTGCAAACGTCGAGCAATTGCTCCGAGATGAAAAGTGCCAGCACTGAAAGCTGTTGCTAGCCAGCACCCTTCCTTGGAAGCGCTTTCACAGGCGCAGCAACACTGGGGCTTTGCGCTTCTATACGCACCAAACGTCACAGTCATTCTCTTTCCGTCTCGTAGACACGAGCTGAGAAATTGCAAACGTCCAGCAATTGCTCCGAGATGAAAAGTGCCAGCACTGAAAGCTGTTGCTAGCCAGCACCCTTCCTTGGAAGCGCTTTTGTAGGCCTAAGAACACTGGGGCTCTGGGCTTCTCTAGCCACCTCATCTTCTGCTCATCCTCTCGCGCACTCTAAAGAGAGCTCAGGTGAGAAATTGCAAACGTCGAGCAATTGCTCAGAGATGAAAAGTGCCAGCACTGAAAGCTGTTGCTAGCCAGCACCCTTCCTTGGAAGCGCTTTCACAGGCGCAGCAACACTGGGGCTTTGCGCTTCTCTACGCACCAAATGTCACGGTCCTTCTCTTTCCGTCTCGTAGACACGAGCTGAGAAATTGCAAACGTCGAGCAATTGCTCAGAGATGAAAAGTGCCAGCACTGAAAGCTCTTGCTAGCCAGCACCCTTCCTTGGAAGCGCTTTTGTAGGCCTAAGAGCACTGGGGCTCTGGGCTTCTCTAGCCACCTCATCTTCTGCTCATCCTCTCGCGCACTCTAAAGAGAGCTCAGGTGAGAAATTGCAAACGTCGAGCAATTGCTCCGAGATGAAAAGTGCCAGCACTGAAAGCTCTTGCTAGCCAGCACCCTTCCTTGGAAGCGCTTTCACAGGCGCAGCAACACTGGGGCTTTGCGATTCTCTACCCACCAAACGTCACGGTCCTTCTCTTTCCGTCTCGTAGACACGAGCTGAGAAATTGCAAACGTCGAGCAATTGCTCAGAGATGAAAAGTGCCAGCACTGAAAGCTGTTGCTAGCCAGCACCCTTCCTTGGAAGCGCTTTTGTAGGCCTAAGAACACTGGGGCTCTGGGCTTCTCTAGCCACCTCATCTTCTGCTCATCCTCTCGCGCACTCTAAAGAGAGCTCAGGTGAGAAATTGCAAACGTTGAGCAATTGCTCAGAGATGAAAAGTGCCAGCACTGAAAGCTGTTGCTAGCCAGCACCCTTCCTTGGAAGCGCTTTTGTAGCCCTTAGAACACTGGGGCTCTGGGCTTCTCTAGCCACCTCATCTTCTGCTCATCCTCTCGCGCACTCTAAAGAGAGCTCAGGTGAGAAATTGCAAACGTCGAGCAATTGCTCAGAGAAGAAAAGTGCCAGCACTGAAAGCTCTTGCTAGCCAGCCCCCTTCCTTGGAAGCGCTTTCACAGGCGCAGCAACACTGGGGCTTTGCGCTTCTCTACCCACCAAACGTCACGGTCCTTCTCTTTCCGTCTCGTAGACACGAGCTGAGAAATTGCAAACTTCCAGCAATTGCTCCGAGATGAAAAGTGCCAGCCCTGAAAGCTCTTGCTAGCCAGCACCCTTCCTTGGAAGCGCTTTCACAGGCGCAGCAACACTGGGGCTTTGCGCTTCTCTAGCCACCAAATGTCACGGTCCTTCTCTTTCCGTCTCGTAGACACGAGCTGAGAAATTGCAAACGTCGAGCAATTGCTCAGAGATGAAAAGTGCCAGCACTGAAAGCTGTTGCTAGCCAGCACCCTTCCTTGGAAGCGCTTTTGTAGGCCTAAGAGCACTGGGGCTCTGGGCTTCTCTAGCCACCTCATCTTCTGCTCATCCTCTCGCGCACTCTAAAGAGAGCTCAGGGGAGAAATTGCAAACGTCGAGCAATTGCTCAGAGATGAAAAGTGCCAGCCCTGAAAGCTGTTGCTAGCCAGCACCCTTCCTTGGAAGCGCTTTCACAGGCGCAGCAACACTGGGGCTTTGCGCTTCTCTACGCACCAAATGTCACGGTCCTTCTCTTTCCGTCTCGTAGACACGAGCTGAGAAATTGCAAACGTCGAGCAATTGCTCAGAGATGAAAAGTGCCAGCACTGAAAGCTGTTGCTAGCCAGCACCCTTCCTTGGAAGCGCTTTTTTAGGCCTAAGAGCACTGGGGCTCTGGGCTTCTCTAGCCACCTCATCTTCTGCTCATCCTCTCGCGCACTCTAAAGAGAGCTCAGGTGAGAAATTGCAAACGTCGAGCAATTGCTCCGAGATGAAAAGTGCCAGCCCTGAAAGCTGTTGCTAGCCAGCACCCTTCCTTGGAAGCGCTTTCACAGGCGCAGCAACACTGGGGCTTTGCGATTCTCTAGCCACCAAACGTCACGGTCCTTCTCTTTCCGTCTGTTTACACGAGCTGAGAAATTGCAAACGTCGAGCAATTGCTCCGAGATGAAAAGTGCCAGCACTGAAAGCTCTTGCTAGCCAGCACCCTTCCTTGGAAGCGCTTTTGTAGGCCTAAGAACACTGGGGCTCTGGGCTTCTCTAGCCACCTCATCTTCTGCTCATCCTCTCGCGCACTCTAAAGAGAGCTCAGGGGAGAAATTGCAAACGTCGAGCACTTGCTCAGAGAAGAAAAGTGCCAGCACTGAAAGCTCTTGCTAGCCAGCACCCTTCCTTGGAAGCGCTTTCACAGGCGCAGCAACACTGGGGCTTTGCGCTTCTCTACCCACCAAAAGTCACGGTCCTTCTCTTTCCGTCTCGTAGACACGAGCTGAGAAATTGCAAACGTCGAGCAATTGCTCCGAGATGAAAAGTGCCAGCACTGAAAGCTCTTGCTAGCCAGCACCCTTCCTTGGAAGCGCTTTTGTAGGCCTAAGAACACTGGGGCTCTGGGCTTCTCTAGCCACCTCATCTTCTGCTCATCCTCTCGCGCACTCTAAAGAGAGCTCAGGTGAGAAATTGCAAACGTCGAGCAATTGCTCAGAGATGAAAAGTGCCAGCACTGAAAGCTCTTGCTAGCCAGCACCCTTCCTTGGAAGCGCTTTCACAGGCGCAGCAACACTGGGGCTTTGCGCTTCTATACGCACCAAATGTCACGGTCCTTCTCTTTCCGTCTCGTAGAAACGAGCTGAGAAATTGCAAACGTCGAGCAATTGCTCAGAGATGAAAAGTGCCAGCACTGAAAGCTGTTGCTAGCCAGCACCCTTCCTTGGAAGCGCTTTGGAAGGCCTAAGAACAGTGGGGCTCTGGGCTTCTCTAGCCACCTCATCTTCTGCTCATCCTCTCGCGCACTCTAAAGAGAGCTCAGGTGAGAAATTGCAAACGTCGAGCAATTGCTCAGAGATGAAAAGTGCCAGCACTGAAAGCTCTTGCTAGCCAGCACCCTTCCTTGGAAGCGCTTTCACAGGCGCAGTAACACTGGGGCTTTGCGCTTCTCTACCCACCAAACGTCACGGTCCTTCTCTTTCCGTCTCGTAGACACGAGCTGAGAAATTGCAAACGTCGAGCAATTGCTCAGAGATGAAAAGTGCCAGCACTGAAAGCTCTTGCTAGCCAGCACCCTTCCTTGGAAGCGCTTTCACAGGCGCAGCAACACTGGGGCTTTGCGCTTCTCTACCCACCAAACGTCACGGTCATTCTCTTTCCGTCTCCTAGACACGAGCTAAAAAATTGCAAACGTCCAGCAATTGCTCCGAGATGAAAAGTGCCAGCACTGAAAGCTGTTGCTAGCCAGCACCCTTCCTTGGAAGCGCTTTTGTAGGCCTAAGAACACTGGGGCTCTGGGCTTCTCTAGCCACCTCATCTTCTGCTCATCCTCTCGTGCACTCTAAACAGAGCTCAGGTGAGAAATTGCAAACGTCGAGCAATTGCTCAGAGATGAAAAGTGCCAGCACTGAAAGCTGTTGCTAGCCAGCCCCCTTCCTTGGAAGCGCTTTCACAGGCGCAGCAACACTGGGGCTTTGCGCTTCTATACGCACCAAACGTCACAGTCATTCTCTTTCCGTCTCGTAGACACGAGCTGAGAAATTGCAAACGTCCAGCAATTGCTCCGAGATGAAAAGTGCCAGCACTGAAAGCTGTTGCTAGCCAGCACCCTTCCTTGGAAGCGCTTTTGTAGGCCTAAGAACACTGGGGCTCTGGGCTTCTCTAGCCACCTCATCTTCTGCTCATCCTCTCGCGCACTCTAAAGAGAGCTCAGGTGAGAAATTGCAAACGTCGAGCAATTGCTCCGAGATGAAAAGTGCCAGCACTGAAAGCTCTTGCTAGCCAGCACCCTTCCTTGGAAGCGCTTTCACAGGCGCAGCAACACTGGGGCTTTGCGATTCTCTAGCCACCAAACGTCACGGTCCTTCTCTTTCCGTCTCGTAGACACGAGCTGAGAAATTGCAAACGTCGAGCAATTGCTCCGAGATGAAAAGTGCCAGCACTGAAAGCTGTTGCTAGCCAGCACCCTTCCTTGGAAGCGCTTTTGTAGGCCTAAGAACACTGGGGCTCTGGGCTTCTCTAGCCACCTCATCTTCTGCTCATCCTCTCGCGCACTCTAAAGAGAGCTCAGGTGAGAAATTGCAAACGTTGAGCAATTGCTCAGAGATGAAAAGTGCCAGCACTGAAAGCTGTTGCTAGCCAGCACCCTTCCTTGGAAGCGCTTTTGTAGCCCTTAGAACACTGGGGCTCTGGGCTTCTCTAGCCACCTCATCTTCTGCTCATCCTCTCGCGCACTCTAAAGAGAGCTCAGGTGAGAAATTGCAAACGTCGAGCAATTGCTCAGAGAAGAAAAGTGCCAGCACTGAAAGCTCTTGCTAGCCAGCCCCCTTCCTTGGAAGCGCTTTCACAGGCGCAGCAACACTGGGGCTTTGCGCTTCTCTACCCACCAAACGTCACGGTCCTTCTCTTTCCGTCTCGTAGACACGAGCTGAGAAATTGCAAACTTCCAGCAATTGCTCCGAGATGAAAAGTGCCAGCCCTGAAAGCTCTTGCTAGCCAGCACCCTTCCTTGGAAGCGCTTTCACAGGCGCAGCAACACTGGGGCTTTGCGCTTCTCTAGCCACCAAATGTCACGGTCCTTCTCTTTCCGTCTCGTAGACACGAGCTGAGAAATTGCAAACGTCGAGCAATTGCTCAGAGATGAAAAGTGCCAGCACTGAAAGCTGTTGCTAGCCAGCACCCTTCCTTGGAAGCGCTTTTGTAGGCCTAAGAACACTGGGGCTCTGGGCTTCTCTAGCCACCTCATCTTCTGCTCATCCTCTCGCGCACTCTAAAGAGAGCTCAGGTGAGAAATTGCAAACGTCGAGCAATTGCTCAGAGATGAAAAGTGCCAGCCCTGAAAGCTGTTGCTAGCCAGCACCCTTCCTTGGAAGCGCTTTCACAGGCGCAGCAACACTGGGGCTTTGCGCTTCTCTACGCACCAAATGTCACGGTCCTTCTCTTTCCGTCTCGTAGACACGAGCTGAGAAATTGCAAACGTCGAGCAATTGCTCAGAGATGAAAAGTGCCAGCACTGAAAGCTGTTGCTAGCCAGCACCCTTCCTTGGAAGCGCTTTTGTAGGCCTAAGAGCACTGGGGCTCTGGGCTTCTCTAGCCACCTCATCTTCTGCTCATCCTCTCGCGCACTCTAAAGAGAGCTCAGGTGAGAAATTGCAAACGTCGAGCAATTGCTCCGAGATGAAAAGTGCCAGCCCTGAAAGCTCTTGCTAGCCAGCACCCTTCCTTGGAAGCGCTTTCACAGGCGCAGCAACACTGGGGCTTTGCGATTCTCTAGCCACCAAACGTCACGGTTCTTCTCTTTCCGTCTGTTTACACGAGCTGAGAAATTGCAAACGTCGAGCAATTGCTCCGAGATGAAAAGTGCCAGCACTGAAAGCTCTTGCTAGCCAGCCCCCTTCCTTGGAAGCGCTTTTGTAGGCCTAAGAACACTGGGGCTCTGGGCTTCTCTAGCCACCTCATCTTCTGCTCATCCTCTCGCGCACTCTAAAGAGAGCTCAGGTGAGAAATTGCAAACGTCCAGCAATTGCTCAGAGATGAAAAGTGCCAGCACTGAAAGCTCTTGCTAGCCAGCACCCTTCCTTGGAAGCGCTTTCACAGGCGCAGCAACACTGGGGCTTTGCGATTCTCTACCCACCAAACGTCACGGTCCTTCTCTTTCCGTCTGTTTACACGAGCTGAGAAATTGCAAACGTCGAGCAATTGCTCCGAGATGAAAAGTGCCAGCACTGAAAGCTCTTGCTAGCCAGCACCCTTCCTTGGAAGCGCTTTTGTAGGCCTAAGAACAGTGGGGCTCTGGGCTTCTCTAGCCACCTCATCTTCTGCTCATCCTCTCGCGCACTCTAAAGAGAGCTCAGGTGAGAAATTGCAAACGTCGAGCAATTGCTCCGAGATGAAAAGTGCCAGCCCTGAAAGCTGTTGCTAGCCAGCACCCTTCCTTGGAAGCGCTTTCACAGGCGCAGCAACACTGGGGCTTTGCGATTCTCTAGCCACCAAACGTCACGGTCCTTCTCTTTCCGTCTGTTTACACGAGCTGAGAAATTGCAAACGTCGAGCAATTGCTCCGAGATGAAAAGTGCCAGCACTGAAAGCTCTTGCTAGCCAGCCCCCTTCCTTGGAAGCGCTTTTGTAGGCCTAAGAACACTGGGGCTCTGGGCTTCTCTAGCCACCTCATCTTCTGCTCATCCTCTCGCGCACTCTAAAGAGAGCTCAGGTGAGAAATTGCAAACGTCCAGCAATTGCTCAGAGATGAAAAGTGCCAGCACTGAAAGCTCTTGCTAGCCAGCACCCTTCCTTGGAAGCGCTTTCACAGGCGCAGCAACACTGGGGCTTTGCGATTCTCTACCCACCAAACGTCACGGTCCTTCTCTTTCCGTCTGTTTACACGAGCTGAGAAATTGCAAACGTCGAGCAATTGCTCCGAGATGAAAAGTGCCAGCACTGAAAGCTCTTGCTAGCCAGCACCCTTCCTTGGAAGCGCTTTTGTAGGCCTAAGAACAGTGGGGCTCTGGGCTTCTCTAGCCACCTCATCTTCTGCTCATCCTCTCGCGCACTCTAAAGAGAGCTCAGGTGAGAAATTGCAAACGTCGAGCAATTGCTCCGAGATGAAAAGTGCCAGCACTGAAAGCTGTTGCTAGCCAGCACCCTTCCTTGGAAGCGCTTTCACAGGCGCAGCAACACTGGGGCTTTGCGATTCTCTAGCCACCAAACGTCACGGTCCTTCTCTTTCCGTCTGTTTACACGAGCTGAGAAATTGCAAACGTCGAGCAATTGCTCCGAGATGAAAAGTGCCAGCACTGAAAGCTCTTGCTAGCCAGCACCCTTCCTTGGAAGCGCTTTTGTAGGCCTAAGAACACTGGGGCTCTGGGCTTCTCTAGCCACCTCATCTTCTGCTCATCCTCTCGCGCACTCTAAAGAGAGCTCAGGGGAGAAATTGCAAACGTCGAGCACTTGCTCAGAGAAGAAAAGTGCCAGCACTGAAAGCTCTTGCTAGCCAGCACCCTTCCTTGGAAGCGCTTTCACAGGCGCAGCAACACTGGGGCTTTGCGCTTCTCTACCCACCAAAAGTCACGGTCCTTCTCTTTCCGTCTCGTAGACACGAGCTGAGAAATTGCAAACGTCGAGCAATTGCTCCGAGATGAAAAGTGCCAGCACTGAAAGCTCTTGCTAGCCAGCACCCTTCCTTGGAAGCGCTTTTGTAGGCCTAAGAACACTGGGGCTCTGGGCTTCTCTAGCCACCTCATCTTCTGCTCATCCTCTCGCGCACTCTAAAGAGAGCTCAGGTGAGAAATTGCAAACGTCGAGCAATTGCTCAGAGATGAAAAGTGCCAGCACTGAAAGCTCTTGCTAGCCAGCACCCTTCCTTGGAAGCGCTTTCACAGGCGCAGCAACACTGGGGCTTTGCGCTTCTATACGCACCAAATGTCACGGTCCTTCTCTTTCCGTCTCGTAGAAACGAGCTGAGAAATTGCAAACGTCGAGCAATTGCTCAGAGATGAAAAGTGCCAGCACTGAAAGCTGTTGCTAGCCAGCACCCTTCCTTGGAAGCGCTTTGGAAGGCCTAAGAACAGTGGGGCTCTGGGCTTCTCTAGCCACCTCATCTTCTGCTCATCCTCTCGCGCACTCTAAAGAGAGCTCAGGTGAGAAATTGCAAACGTCGAGCAATTGCTCAGAGATGAAAAGTGCCAGCACTGAAAGCTCTTGCTAGCCAGCACCCTTCCTTGGAAGCGCTTTCACAGGCGCAGTAACACTGGGGCTTTGCGCTTCTCTACCCACCAAACGTCACGGTCCTTCTCTTTCCGTCTCGTAGACACGAGCTGAGAAATTGCAAACGTCGAGCAATTGCTCAGAGATGAAAAGTGCCAGCACTGAAAGCTCTTGCTAGCCAGCACCCTTCCTTGGAAGCGCTTTCACAGGCGCAGCAACACTGGGGCTTTGCGCTTCTCTACCCACCAAACGTCACGGTCATTCTCTTTCCGTCTCCTAGACACGAGCTAAAAAATTGCAAACGTCCAGCAATTGCTCCGAGATGAAAAGTGCCAGCACTGAAAGCTGTTGCTAGCCAGCACCCTTCCTTGGAAGCGCTTTTGTAGGCCTAAGAACACTGGGGCTCTGGGCTTCTCTAGCCACCTCATCTTCTGCTCATCCTCTCGTGCACTCTAAACAGAGCTCAGGTGAGAAATTGCAAACGTCGAGCAATTGCTCAGAGATGAAAAGTGCCAGCACTGAAAGCTGTTGCTAGCCAGCCCCCTTCCTTGGAAGCGCTTTCACAGGCGCAGCAACACTGGGGCTTTGCGCTTCTATACGCACCAAACGTCACAGTCATTCTCTTTCCGTCTCGTAGACACGAGCTGAGAAATTGCAAACGTCCAGCAATTGCTCCGAGATGAAAAGTGCCAGCACTGAAAGCTGTTGCTAGCCAGCACCCTTCCTTGGAAGCGCTTTTGTAGGCCTAAGAACACTGGGGCTCTGGGCTTCTCTAGCCACCTCATCTTCTGCTCATCCTCTCGCGCACTCTAAAGAGAGCTCAGGTGAGAAATTGCAAACGTCGAGCAATTGCTCCGAGATGAAAAGTGCCAGCACTGAAAGCTCTTGCTAGCCAGCACCCTTCCTTGGAAGCGCTTTCACAGGCGCAGCAACACTGGGGCTTTGCGATTCTCTAGCCACCAAACGTCACGGTCCTTCTCTTTCCGTCTCGTAGACACGAGCTGAGAAATTGCAAACGTCGAGCAATTGCTCCGAGATGAAAAGTGCCAGCACTGAAAGCTGTTGCTAGCCAGCACCCTTCCTTGGAAGCGCTTTTGTAGGCCTAAGAACACTGGGGCTCTGGGCTTCTCTAGCCACCTCATCTTCTGCTCATCCTCTCGCGCACTCTAAAGAGAGCTCAGGTGAGAAATTGCAAACGTTGAGCAATTGCTCAGAGATGAAAAGTGCCAGCACTGAAAGCTGTTGCTAGCCAGCACCCTTCCTTGGAAGCGCTTTTGTAGCCCTTAGAACACTGGGGCTCTGGGCTTCTCTAGCCACCTCATCTTCTGCTCATCCTCTCGCGCACTCTAAAGAGAGCTCAGGTGAGAAATTGCAAACGTCGAGCAATTGCTCAGAGAAGAAAAGTGCCAGCACTGAAAGCTCTTGCTAGCCAGCCCCCTTCCTTGGAAGCGCTTTCACAGGCGCAGCAACACTGGGGCTTTGCGCTTCTCTACCCACCAAACGTCACGGTCCTTCTCTTTCCGTCTCGTAGACACGAGCTGAGAAATTGCAAACTTCCAGCAATTGCTCCGAGATGAAAAGTGCCAGCCCTGAAAGCTCTTGCTAGCCAGCACCCTTCCTTGGAAGCGCTTTCACAGGCGCAGCAACACTGGGGCTTTGCGCTTCTCTAGCCACCAAATGTCACGGTCCTTCTCTTTCCGTCTCGTAGACACGAGCTGAGAAATTGCAAACGTCGAGCAATTGCTCAGAGATGAAAAGTGCCAGCACTGAAAGCTGTTGCTAGCCAGCACCCTTCCTTGGAAGCGCTTTTGTAGGCCTAAGAACACTGGGGCTCTGGGCTTCTCTAGCCACCTCATCTTCTGCTCATCCTCTCGCGCACTCTAAAGAGAGCTCAGGTGAGAAATTGCAAACGTCGAGCAATTGCTCAGAGATGAAAAGTGCCAGCCCTGAAAGCTGTTGCTAGCCAGCACCCTTCCTTGGAAGCGCTTTCACAGGCGCAGCAACACTGGGGCTTTGCGCTTCTCTACGCACCAAATGTCACGGTCCTTCTCTTTCCGTCTCGTAGACACGAGCTGAGAAATTGCAAACGTCGAGCAATTGCTCAGAGATGAAAAGTGCCAGCACTGAAAGCTGTTGCTAGCCAGCACCCTTCCTTGGAAGCGCTTTTGTAGGCCTAAGAGCACTGGGGCTCTGGGCTTCTCTAGCCACCTCATCTTCTGCTCATCCTCTCGCGCACTCTAAAGAGAGCTCAGGTGAGAAATTGCAAACGTCGAGCAATTGCTCCGAGATGAAAAGTGCCAGCCCTGAAAGCTCTTGCTAGCCAGCACCCTTCCTTGGAAGCGCTTTCACAGGCGCAGCAACACTGGGGCTTTGCGATTCTCTAGCCACCAAACGTCACGGTTCTTCTCTTTCCGTCTGTTTACACGAGCTGAGAAATTGCAAACGTCGAGCAATTGCTCCGAGATGAAAAGTGCCAGCACTGAAAGCTCTTGCTAGCCAGCCCCCTTCCTTGGAAGCGCTTTTGTAGGCCTAAGAACACTGGGGCTCTGGGCTTCTCTAGCCACCTCATCTTCTGCTCATCCTCTCGCGCACTCTAAAGAGAGCTCAGGTGAGAAATTGCAAACGTCCAGCAATTGCTCAGAGATGAAAAGTGCCAGCACTGAAAGCTCTTGCTAGCCAGCACCCTTCCTTGGAAGCGCTTTCACAGGCGCAGCAACACTGGGGCTTTGCGATTCTCTACCCACCAAACGTCACGGTCCTTCTCTTTCCGTCTGTTTACACGAGCTGAGAAATTGCAAACGTCGAGCAATTGCTCCGAGATGAAAAGTGCCAGCACTGAAAGCTCTTGCTAGCCAGCACCCTTCCTTGGAAGCGCTTTTGTAGGCCTAAGAACAGTGGGGCTCTGGGCTTCTCTAGCCACCTCATCTTCTGCTCATCCTCTCGCGCACTCTAAAGAGAGCTCAGGTGAGAAATTGCAAACGTCGAGCAATTGCTCCGAGATGAAAAGTGCCAGCACTGAAAGCTGTTGCTAGCCAGCACCCTTCCTTGGAAGCGCTTTCACAGGCGCAGCAACACTGGGGCTTTGCGCTTCTCTAGCCACCAAACGTCACGGTCCTTCTCTTTCCGTCTCGTAGACACGAGCTGAGAAATTGCAAACGTCGAGCAATTGCTCAGAGATGAAAAGTGCCAGCACTGAAAGCTGTTGCTAGCCAGCACCCTTCCTTGGAAGCGCTTTCACAGGCGCAGCAACACTGGGGCTTTGCGCTTCTCTAGCCACCAAACGTCACGGTCCTTCTCTTTCCATCTCCTAGACACGAGCTGAGAAATTGCAAACGTCGAGCAATTGCTCAGAGATGAAAAGTGCCAGCACTGAAAGCTGTTGCTAGCCAGCACCCTTCCTTGGAAGCGCTTTTGTAGGCCTAAGAGCACTGGGGCTCTGGGCTTCTCTAGCCACCTCATCTTCTGCTCATCCTCTCGCGCACTCTAAAGAGAGCTCAGGTGAGAAATTGCAAACATCGAGCAATTGCTCCGAGATGAAAAGTGCCAGCACTGAAAGCTGTTGCTAGCCAGCACCCTTCCTTGGAAGCGCTTTCACAGGCGCAGCAACACTGGGGCTTTGCGCTTCTCTAGCCACCAAACGTCACGGTCATTCTCTTTCCGTCTCGTAGACACGAGCTGAGAAATTGCAAACGTCGAGCAATTGCTCCGAGATGAAAAGTGCCAGCACTGAAAGCTGTTGCTAGCCAGCACCCTTCCTTGGAAGCGCTTTTGTAGGCCTAAGAACACTGGGGCTCTGGGCTTCTCTAGCCACCTCATCTTCTGCTCATCCTCTCGCGCACTCTAAACAGAGCTCAGGTGAGAAATTGCAAACGTCGAGCAATTGCTCAGAGATGAAAAGTGCCAGCCCTGAAAGCTGTTGCTAGCCAGCACCCTTCCTTGGAAGCGCTTTCACAGGCGCAGCAACACTGGGGCTTTGCGCTTCTCTACGCACCAAATGTCACGGTCCTTCTCTTTCCGTCTCGTAGACACGAGCTGAGAAATTGCAAACGTCGAGCAATTGCTCAGAGATGAAAAGTGCCAGCACTGAAAGCTCTTGCTAGCCAGCACCCTTCCTTGGAAGCGCTTTTGTAGCCCTTAGAACACTGGGGCTCTGGGCTTCTCTAGCCACCTCATCTTCTGCTCATCCTCTCGCGCACTCTAAAGAGAGCTTAGGTGAGAAATTGCAAACGTCGAGCAATTGCTCCGAGATGAAAAGTGCCAGCACTGAAAGCTCTTGCTAGCCAGCACCCTTCCTTGGAAGCGCTTTCACAGGCGCAGTAACACTGGGGCTTTGCGCTTCTCTAGCCACCAAACGTCACGGTCCTTCTCTTTCCGTCTCGTAGACACGAGCTGAGAAATTGCAAACGTCGAGCAATTGCTCAGAGATGAAAAGTGCCAGCACTGAAAGCTGTTGCTAGCCAGCACCCTTCCTTGGAAGCGCTTTCACAGGCGCAGCAACACTGGGGCTTTGCGCTTCTCTAGCCAGCAAACGTCACGGTCCTTCTCTTTCCATCTCCTAGACACGAGCTGAGAAATTGCAAACGTCGAGCAATTGCTCAGAGATGAAAAGTGCCAGCACTGAAAGCTGTTGCTAGCCAGCACCCTTCCTTGGAAGCGCTTTCACAGGCGCAGCAACACTGGGGCTTTGCGCTTCTCTAGCCACCAAACGTCACGGTCCTTCTCTTTCCGTCTCGTAGACACGAGCTGAGAAATTGCAAACGTCGAGCAATTGCTCAGAGATGAAAAGTGCCAGCACTGAAAGCTCTTGCTAGCCAGCACCCTTCCTTGGAAGCGCTTTCACAGGCGCAGCAACACTGGGGCTTTGCGCTTCTCTACCCACCAAAAGTCACGGTCCTTCTCTTTCCGTCTCGTAGACACGAGCTGAGAAATTGCAAACGTCGAGCAATTGCTCAGAGATGAAAAGTGCCAGCACTGAAAGCTCTTGCTAGCCAGCACCCTTCCTTGGAAGCGCTTTTGTAGGCCTAAGAGCACTGGGGCTCTGGGCTTCTCTAGCCACCTCATCTTCTGCTCATCCTCTCGCGCACTCTAAAGAGAGCTCAGGTGAGAAATTGCAAACATCGAGCAATTGCTCCGAGATGAAAAGTGCCAGCACTGAAAGCTGTTGCTAGCCAGCACCCTTCCTTGGAAGCGCTTTCACAGGCGCAGCAACACTGGGGCTTTGCGCTTCTCTAGCCACCAAACGTCACGGTCCTTCTCTTTCCGTCTCGTAGACACGAGCTGAGAAATTGCAAACGTCGAGCAATTGCTCAGAGATGAAAAGTGCCAGCACTGAAAGCTGTTGCTAGCCAGCACCCTTCCTTGGAAGCGCTTTTGTAGGCCTAAAAACACTGGGGCTCTGGGCTTCTCTAGCCACCTCATCTTCTGCTCATCCTCTCGCGCACTCTAAACAGAGCTCAGGTGAGCAATTGCAAACGTCGAGCAATTGCTCCGAGATGAAAAGTGCCAGCACTGAAAGCTGTTGCTAGCCAGCACCCTTCCTTGGAAGCGCTTTCACAGGCGCAGTAACACTGGGGCTTTGCGCTTCTCTAGCCACCAAACATCACGGTCCTTCTCTTTCCGTCTCGTAGACACGAGCTGAGAAATTGCAAACGTCGAGCAATTGCTCCGAGATGAAAAGTGCCAGCACTGAAAGCTGTTGCTAGCCAGCACCCTTCCTTGGAAGCGCTTTCACAGGCGCAGCAACACTGGGGCTTTGCGCTTCTATACGCACCAAATGTCACGGTCCTTCTCTTTCCATCTCGTAGACACGAGCTGAGAAATTGCAAACGTCAAGCAATTGCTCAGAGATGAAAAGTGCCAGCACTGAAAGCTGTTGCTAGCCAGCACCCTTCCTTGGAAGCGCTTTTGTAGCCCTTAAAACACTGGGGCTCTGGGCTTCTCTAGCCACCTCATCTTCTGCTCATCCTCTCGCACACTCTAAAGAGAGCTCAGGTGAGAAATTGCAAACGTCGAGCAATTGCTCCGAGATGAAAAGTGCCAGCACTGAAAGCTGTTGCTAGCCAGCACCCTTCCTTGGAAGCGCTTTTGTAGGCCTAAGAACACTGGGGCTCTGGGCTTCTCTAGCCACCTCATCTTCTGCTCATCCTCTCGCGCACTCTAAACAGAGCTCAGGTGAGAAATTGCAAACGTCGAGCAATTGCTCAGAGATGAAAAGTGCCAGCACTGAAAGCTGTTGCTAGCCAGCACCCTTCCTTGGAAGCGCTTTCACAGGCGCAGCAACACTGGGGCTTTGCGCTTCTCTACGCACCAAATGTCACGGTCCTTCTCTTTCCGTCTCGTAGACACGAGCTGAGAAATTGCAAACGTCGAGCAATTGCTCAGAGATGAAAAGTGCCAGCACTGAAAGCTCTTGCTAGCCAGCACCCTTCCTTGGAAGCGCTTTTGTAGCCCTTAGAACACTGGGGCTCTGGGCTTCTCTAGCCACCTCATCTTCTGCTCATCCTCTCGCGCACTCTAAAGAGAGCTCAGGTGAGAAATTGCAAACATCGAGCAATTGCTCCGAGATGAAAAGTGCCAGCACTGAAAGCTCTTGCTAGCCAGCACCCTTCCTTGGAAGCGCTTTCACAGGCGCAGTAACACTGGGGCTTTGCGCTTCTCTAGCCACCAAACGTCACGGTCCTTCTCTTTCCGTCTCGTAGACACGAGCTGAGAAATTGCAAACGTCGAGCAATTGCTCCGAGATGAAAAGTGCCAGCACTGAAAGCTGTTGCTAGCCAGCACCCTTCCTTGGAAGCGCTTTCACAGGCGCAGCAACACTGGGGCTTTGCGCTTCTATACGCACCAAATGTCACGGTCCTTCTCTTTCCATCTCGTAGACACGAGCTGAGAAATTGCAAACGTCGAGCAATTGCTCAGAGATGAAAAGTGCCAGCACTGAAAGCTGTTGCTAGCCAGCACCCTTCCTTGGAAGCGCTTTTGTAGCCCTTAAAACACTGGGGCTCTGGGCTTCTCTAGCCACCTCATCTTCTGCTCATCCTCTCGCGCACTCTAAAGAGAGCTCAGGTGAGAAATTGCAAACGTCGAGCAATTGCTCCGAGATGAAAAGTGCCAGCACTGAAAGCTCTTGCTAGCCAGCACCCTTCCTTGGAAGCGCTTTTGTAGGCCTAAGAACACTGGGGCTCTGGGCTTCTCTAGCCACCTCATCTTCTGCTCATCCTCTCGCGCACTCTAAAGAGAGCTCAGGTGAGAAATTGCAAACGTCGAGCAATTGCTCCGAGATGAAAAGTGCCAGCACTGAAAGCTCTTGCTAGCCAGCACCCTTCCTTGGAAGCGCTTTCACAGGCGCAGCAACACTGGGGCTTTGCGCTTCTCTAGCCACCAAATGTCACGGTCCTTCTCTTTCCGTCTCGTAGACACGAGCTGAGAAATTGCAAACGTCGAGCAATTGCTCAGAGATGAAAAGTGCCAGCACTGAAAGCTGTTGCTAGCCAGCACCCTTCCTTGGAAGCGCTTTTGTAGGCCTAAGAACCCTGGGGCTCTGGGCTTCTCTAGCCACCTCATCTTCTGCTCATCCTCTCGCGCACTCTAAAGAGAGCTCAGGTGAGAAATTGCAAACGTCGAGCAATTGCTCAGAGATGAAAAGTGCCAGCACTGAAAGCTGTTGCTAGCCAGCACCCTTCCTTGGAAGCGCTTTCACAGGCGCAGCAACACTGGGGCTTTGCGCTTCTCTACCCACCAAAAGTCACGGTCCTTCTCTTTCCGTCTCGTAGACACGAGCTGAGAAATTGCAAACGTCGAGCAATTGCTCAGAGATGAAAAGTGCCAGCACTGAAAGCTCTTGCTAGCCAGCACCCTTCCTTGGAAGCGCTTTTGTAGGCCTAAGAGCACTGGGGCTCTGGGCTTCTCTAGCCACCTCATCTTCTGCTCATCCTCTCGCGCACTCTAAAGAGAGCTCAGGTGAGAAATTGCAAACATCGAGCAATTGCTCCGAGATGAAAAGTGCCAGCACTGAAAGCTGTTGCTAGCCAGCACCCTTCCTTGGAAGCGCTTTCACAGGCGCAGCAACACTGGGGCTTTGCGCTTCTCTAGCCACCAAACGTCACGGTCCTTCTCTTTCCGTCTCGTAGACACGAGCTGAGAAATTGCAAACGTCGAGCAATTGCTCAGAGATGAAAAGTGCCAGCACTGAAAGCTGTTGCTAGCCAGCACCCTTCCTTGGAAGCGCTTTTGTAGGCCTAAAAACACTGGGGCTCTGGGCTTCTCTAGCCACCTCATCTTCTGCTCATCCTCTCGCGCACTCTAAACAGAGCTCAGGTGAGCAATTGCAAACGTCGAGCAATTGCTCCGAGATGAAAAGTGCCAGCACTGAAAGCTGTTGCTAGCCAGCACCCTTCCTTGGAAGCGCTTTCACAGGCGCAGTAACACTGGGGCTTTGCGCTTCTCTAGCCACCAAACATCACGGTCCTTCTCTTTCCGTCTCGTAGACACGAGCTGAGAAATTGCAAACGTCGAGCAATTGCTCCGAGATGAAAAGTGCCAGCACTGAAAGCTGTTGCTAGCCAGCACCCTTCCTTGGAAGCGCTTTCACAGGCGCAGCAACACTGGGGCTTTGCGCTTCTATACGCACCAAATGTCACGGTCCTTCTCTTTCCATCTCGTAGACACGAGCTGAGAAATTGCAAACGTCAAGCAATTGCTCAGAGATGAAAAGTGCCAGCACTGAAAGCTCTTGCTAGCCAGCACCCTTCCTTGGAAGCGCTTTTGTAGCCCTTAAAACACTGGGGCTCTGGGCTTCTCTAGCCACCTCATCTTCTGCTCATCCTCTCGCACACTCTAAAGAGAGCTCAGGTGAGAAATTGCAAACGTCGAGCAATTGCTCCGAGATGAAAAGTGCCAGCACTGAAAGCTGTTGCTAGCCAGCACCCTTCCTTGGAAGCGCTTTTGTAGGCCTAAGAACACTGGGGCTCTGGGCTTCTCTAGCCACCTCATCTTCTGCTCATCCTCTCGCGCACTCTAAACAGAGCTCAGGTGAGAAATTGCAAACGTCGAGCAATTGCTCAGAGATGAAAAGTGCCAGCACTGAAAGCTGTTGCTAGCCAGCACCCTTCCTTGGAAGCGCTTTCACAGGCGCAGCAACACTGGGGCTTTGCGCTTCTCTACGCACCAAATGTCACGGTCCTTCTCTTTCCGTCTCGTAGACACGAGCTGAGAAATTGCAAACGTCGAGCAATTGCTCAGAGATGAAAAGTGCCAGCACTGAAAGCTCTTGCTAGCCAGCACCCTTCCTTGGAAGCGCTTTTGTAGCCCTTAGAACACTGGGGCTCTGGGCTTCTCTAGCCACCTCATCTTCTGCTCATCCTCTCGCGCACTCTAAAGAGAGCTCAGGTGAGAAATTGCAAACGTCGAGCAATTGCTCCGAGATGAAAAGTGCCAGCACTGAAAGCTCTTGCTAGCCAGCACCCTTCCTTGGAAGCGCTTTCACAGGCGCAGTAACACTGGGGCTTTGCGCTTCTCTAGCCACCAAACGTCACGGTCCTTCTCTTTCCGTCTCGTAGACACGAGCTGAGAAATTGCAAACGTCGAGCAATTGCTCAGAGATGAAAAGTGCCAGCACTGAAAGCTCTTGCTAGCCAGCACCCTTCCTTGGAAGCGCTTTTGTAGCCCTTAGAACACTGGGGCTCTGGGCTTCTCTAGCCACCTCATCTTCTGCTCATCCTCTCGCGCACTCTAAAGAGAGCTCAGGTGAGAAATTGCAAACATCGAGCAATTGCTCCGAGATGAAAAGTGCCAGCACTGAAAGCTCTTGCTAGCCAGCACCCTTCCTTGGAAGCGCTTTCACAGGCGCAGTAACACTGGGGCTTTGCGCTTCTCTAGCCACCAAACGTCACGGTCCTTCTCTTTCCGTCTCGTAGACACGAGCTGAGAAATTGCAAACGTCGAGCAATTGCTCCGAGATGAAAAGTGCCAGCACTGAAAGCTGTTGCTAGCCAGCACCCTTCCTTGGAAGCGCTTTCACAGGCGCAGCAACACTGGGGCTTTGCGCTTCTATACGCACCAAATGTCACGGTCCTTCTCTTTCCATCTCGTAGACACGAGCTGAGAAATTGCAAACGTCGAGCAATTGCTCAGAGATGAAAAGTGCCAGCACTGAAAGCTGTTGCTAGCCAGCACCCTTCCTTGGAAGCGCTTTTGTAGCCCTTAAAACACTGGGGCTCTGGGCTTCTCTAGCCACCTCATCTTCTGCTCATCCTCTCGCGCACTCTAAAGAGAGCTCAGGTGAGAAATTGCAAACGTCGAGCAATTGCTCCGAGATGAAAAGTGCCAGCACTGAAAGCTCTTGCTAGCCAGCACCCTTCCTTGGAAGCGCTTTTGTAGGCCTAAGAACACTGGGGCTCTGGGCTTCTCTAGCCACCTCATCTTCTGCTCATCCTCTCGCGCACTCTAAAGAGAGCTCAGGTGAGAAATTGCAAACGTCGAGCAATTGCTCCGAGATGAAAAGTGCCAGCACTGAAAGCTCTTGCTAGCCAGCACCCTTCCTTGGAAGCGCTTTCACAGGCGCAGCAACACTGGGGCTTTGCGCTTCTCTAGCCACCAAATGTCACGGTCCTTCTCTTTCCGTCTCGTAGACACGAGCTGAGAAATTGCAAACGTCGAGCAATTGCTCAGAGATGAAAAGTGCCAGCACTGAAAGCTGTTGCTAGCCAGCACCCTTCCTTGGAAGCGCTTTTGTAGGCCTAAGAACCCTGGGGCTCTGGGCTTCTCTAGCCACCTCATCTTCTGCTCATCCTCTCGCGCACTCTAAAGAGAGCTCAGGTGAGAAATTGCAAACGTCGAGCAATTGCTCAGAGATGAAAAGTGCCAGCACTGAAAGCTGTTGCTAGCCAGCACCCTTCCTTGGAAGCGCTTTCACAGGCGCAGCAACACTGGGGCTTTGCGCTTCTCTACCCACCAAAAGTCACGGTCCTTCTCTTTCCGTCTCGTAGACACGAGCTGAGAAATTGCAAACGTCGAGCAATTGCTCAGAGATGAAAAGTGCCAGCACTGAAAGCTCTTGCTAGCCAGCACCCTTCCTTGGAAGCGCTTTTGTAGGCCTAAGAGCACTGGGGCTCTGGGCTTCTCTAGCCACCTCATCTTCTGCTCATCCTCTCGCGCACTCTAAAGAGAGCTCAGGTGAGAAATTGCAAACATCGAGCAATTGCTCCGAGATGAAAAGTGCCAGCACTGAAAGCTGTTGCTAGCCAGCACCCTTCCTTGGAAGCGCTTTCACAGGCGCAGCAACACTGGGGCTTTGCGCTTCTCTAGCCACCAAACGTCACGGTCCTTCTCTTTCCGTCTCGTAGACACGAGCTGAGAAATTGCAAACGTCGAGCAATTGCTCAGAGATGAAAAGTGCCAGCACTGAAAGCTGTTGCTAGCCAGCACCCTTCCTTGGAAGCGCTTTTGTAGGCCTAAAAACACTGGGGCTCTGGGCTTCTCTAGCCACCTCATCTTCTGCTCATCCTCTCGCGCACTCTAAACAGAGCTCAGGTGAGCAATTGCAAACGTCGAGCAATTGCTCCGAGATGAAAAGTGCCAGCACTGAAAGCTGTTGCTAGCCAGCACCCTTCCTTGGAAGCGCTTTCACAGGCGCAGTAACACTGGGGCTTTGCGCTTCTCTAGCCACCAAACATCACGGTCCTTCTCTTTCCGTCTCGTAGACACGAGCTGAGAAATTGCAAACGTCGAGCAATTGCTCCGAGATGAAAAGTGCCAGCACTGAAAGCTGTTGCTAGCCAGCACCCTTCCTTGGAAGCGCTTTCACAGGCGCAGCAACACTGGGGCTTTGCGCTTCTATACGCACCAAATGTCACGGTCCTTCTCTTTCCATCTCGTAGACACGAGCTGAGAAATTGCAAACGTCAAGCAATTGCTCAGAGATGAAAAGTGCCAGCACTGAAAGCTCTTGCTAGCCAGCACCCTTCCTTGGAAGCGCTTTTGTAGCCCTTAAAACACTGGGGCTCTGGGCTTCTCTAGCCACCTCATCTTCTGCTCATCCTCTCGCACACTCTAAAGAGAGCTCAGGTGAGAAATTGCAAACGTCGAGCAATTGCTCCGAGATGAAAAGTGCCAGCACTGAAAGCTGTTGCTAGCCAGCACCCTTCCTTGGAAGCGCTTTTGTAGGCCTAAGAACACTGGGGCTCTGGGCTTCTCTAGCCACCTCATCTTCTGCTCATCCTCTCGCGCACTCTAAACAGAGCTCAGGTGAGAAATTGCAAACGTCGAGCAATTGCTCAGAGATGAAAAGTGCCAGCACTGAAAGCTGTTGCTAGCCAGCACCCTTCCTTGGAAGCGCTTTCACAGGCGCAGCAACACTGGGGCTTTGCGCTTCTCTACGCACCAAATGTCACGGTCCTTCTCTTTCCGTCTCGTAGACACGAGCTGAGAAATTGCAAACGTCGAGCAATTGCTCAGAGATGAAAAGTGCCAGCACTGAAAGCTCTTGCTAGCCAGCACCCTTCCTTGGAAGCGCTTTTGTAGCCCTTAGAACACTGGGGCTCTGGGCTTCTCTAGCCACCTCATCTTCTGCTCATCCTCTCGCGCACTCTAAAGAGAGCTCAGGTGAGAAATTGCAAACGTCGAGCAATTGCTCCGAGATGAAAAGTGCCAGCACTGAAAGCTCTTGCTAGCCAGCACCCTTCCTTGGAAGCGCTTTCACAGGCGCAGTAACACTGGGGCTTTGCGCTTCTCTAGCCACCAAACGTCACGGTCCTTCTCTTTCCGTCTCGTAGACACGAGCTGAGAAATTGCAAACGTCGAGCAATTGCTCCGAGATGAAAAGTGCCAGCACTGAAAGCTGTTGCTAGCCAGCACCCTTCCTTGGAAGCGCTTTCACAGGCGCAGCAACACTGGGGCTTTGCGCTTCTATACGCACCAAATGTCACGGTCCTTCTCTTTCCATCTCGTAGACACGAGCTGAGAAATTGCAAACGTCGAGCAATTGCTCAGAGATGAAAAGTGCCAGCACTGAAAGCTGTTGCTAGCCAGCACCCTTCCTTGGAAGCGCTTTTGTAGCCCTTAAAACACTGGGGCTCTGGGCTTCTCTAGCCACCTCATCTTCTGCTCATCCTCTCGCGCACTCTAAAGAGAGCTCAGGTGAGAAATTGCAAACGTCGAGCAATTGCTCCGAGATGAAAAGTGCCAGCACTGAAAGCTCTTGCTAGCCAGCACCCTTCCTTGGAAGCGCTTTTGTAGGCCTAAGAACACTGGGGCTCTGGGCTTCTCTAGCCACCTCATCTTCTGCTCATCCTCTCGCGCACTCTAAAGAGAGCTCAGGTGAGAAATTGCAAACGTCGAGCAATTGCTCCGAGATGAAAAGTGCCAGCACTGAAAGCTCTTGCTAGCCAGCACCCTTCCTTGGAAGCGCTTTCACAGGCGCAGCAACACTGGGGCTTTGCGCTTCTCTAGCCACCAAATGTCACGGTCCTTCTCTTTCCGTCTCGTAGACACGAGCTGAGAAATTGCAAACGTCGAGCAATTGCTCAGAGATGAAAAGTGCCAGCACTGAAAGCTCTTGCTAGCCAGCACCCTTCCTTGGAAGCGCTTTTGTAGGCCTAAGAACACTGGGGCTCTGGGCTTCTCTAGCCACCTCATCTTCTGCTCATCCTCTCGCGCACTCTAAAGAGAGCTCAGGTGAGAAATTGCAAACGTCGAGCAATTGCTCAGAGAAGAAAAGTGCCAGCACTGAAAGCTCTTGCTAGCCAGTACCCTTCCTTGGAAGCGCTTTCACAGGCGCAGCAACACTGGGGCTTTGCGCTTCTCTACGCACCAAACATCATAGTCCTTCTCTTTCCGTCTCGTAGACACGAGCTGAGAAATTGCAAACGTCCAGCAATTGCTCAGAGATGAAAAGTGCCAGCACTGAAAGCTGTTGCTAGCCAGCACCCTTCCTTGGAAGCGCTTTTGTAGGCCTAAGAACCCTGGGGCTCTGGGCTTCTCTAGCCACCTCATCTTCTGCTCATCCTCTCGCGCACTCTAAAGAGAGCTCAGGTGAGAAATTGCAAACGTCGAGCAATTGCTCAGAGATGAAAAGTGCCAGCACTGAAAGCTGTTGCTAGCCAGCACCCTTCCTTGGAAGCGCTTTCACAGGCGCAGCAACACTGGGGCTTTGCGCTTCTCTACCCACCAAAAGTCACGGTCCTTCTCTTTCCGTCTCGTAGACACGAGCTGAGAAATTGCAAACGTCGAGCAATTGCTCAGAGATGAAAAGTGCCAGCACTGAAAGCTCTTGCTAGCCAGCACCCTTCCTTGGAAGCGCTTTTGTAGGCCTAAGAGCACTGGGGCTCTGGGCTTCTCTAGCCACCTCATCTTCTGCTCATCCTCTCGCGCACTCTAAAGAGAGCTCAGGTGAGAAATTGCAAACATCGAGCAATTGCTCCGAGATGAAAAGTGCCAGCACTGAAAGCTGTTGCTAGCCAGCACCCTTCCTTGGAAGCGCTTTCACAGGCGCAGCAACACTGGGGCTTTGCGCTTCTCTAGCCACCAAACGTCACGGTCCTTCTCTTTCCGTCTCGTAGACACGAGCTGAGAAATTGCAAACGTCGAGCAATTGCTCAGAGATGAAAAGTGCCAGCACTGAAAGCTGTTGCTAGCCAGCACCCTTCCTTGGAAGCGCTTTTGTAGGCCTAAAAACACTGGGGCTCTGGGCTTCTCTAGCCACCTCATCTTCTGCTCATCCTCTCGCGCACTCTAAACAGAGCTCAGGTGAGCAATTGCAAACGTCGAGCAATTGCTCCGAGATGAAAAGTGCCAGCACTGAAAGCTGTTGCTAGCCAGCACCCTTCCTTGGAAGCGCTTTCACAGGCGCAGTAACACTGGGGCTTTGCGCTTCTCTAGCCACCAAACATCACGGTCCTTCTCTTTCCGTCTCGTAGACACGAGCTGAGAAATTGCAAACGTCGAGCAATTGCTCCGAGATGAAAAGTGCCAGCACTGAAAGCTGTTGCTAGCCAGCACCCTTCCTTGGAAGCGCTTTCACAGGCGCAGCAACACTGGGGCTTTGCGCTTCTATACGCACCAAATGTCACGGTCCTTCTCTTTCCATCTCGTAGACACGAGCTGAGAAATTGCAAACGTCAAGCAATTGCTCAGAGATGAAAAGTGCCAGCACTGAAAGCTCTTGCTAGCCAGCACCCTTCCTTGGAAGCGCTTTTGTAGCCCTTAAAACACTGGGGCTCTGGGCTTCTCTAGCCACCTCATCTTCTGCTCATCCTCTCGCACACTCTAAAGAGAGCTCAGGTGAGAAATTGCAAACGTCGAGCAATTGCTCCGAGATGAAAAGTGCCAGCACTGAAAGCTGTTGCTAGCCAGCACCCTTCCTTGGAAGCGCTTTTGTAGGCCTAAGAACACTGGGGCTCTGGGCTTCTCTAGCCACCTCATCTTCTGCTCATCCTCTCGCGCACTCTAAAGAGAGCTCAGGTGAGAAATTGCAAACGTCGAGCAATTGCTCAGAGATGAAAAGTGCCAGCACTGAAAGCTGTTGCTAGCCAGCACCCTTCCTTGGAAGCGCTTTCACAGGCGCAGCAACACTGGGGCTTTGCGCTTCTCTACGCACCAAATGTCACGGTCCTTCTCTTTCCGTCTCGTAGACACGAGCTGAGAAATTGCAAACGTCGAGCAATTGCTCAGAGATGAAAAGTGCCAGCACTGAAAGCTCTTGCTAGCCAGCACCCTTCCTTGGAAGCGCTTTTGTAGCCCTTAGAACACTGGGGCTCTGGGCTTCTCTAGCCACCTCATCTTCTGCTCATCCTCTCGCGCACTCTAAAGAGAGCTCAGGTGAGAAATTGCAAACGTCGAGCAATTGCTCCGAGATGAAAAGTGCCAGCACTGAAAGCTCTTGCTAGCCAGCACCCTTCCTTGGAAGCGCTTTCACAGGCGCAGTAACACTGGGGCTTTGCGCTTCTCTAGCCACCAAACGTCACGGTCCTTCTCTTTCCGTCTCGTAGACACGAGCTGAGAAATTGCAAACGTCGAGCAATTGCTCCGAGATGAAAAGTGCCAGCACTGAAAGCTGTTGCTAGCCAGCACCCTTCCTTGGAAGCGCTTTCACAGGCGCAGCAACACTGGGGCTTTGCGCTTCTATACGCACCAAATGTCACGGTCCTTCTCTTTCCATCTCGTAGACACGAGCTGAGAAATTGCAAACGTCGAGCAATTGCTCAGAGATGAAAAGTGCCAGCACTGAAAGCTGTTGCTAGCCAGCACCCTTCCTTGGAAGCGCTTTTGTAGCCCTTAAAACACTGGGGCTCTGGGCTTCTCTAGCCACCTCATCTTCTGCTCATCCTCTCGCGCACTCTAAAGAGAGCTCAGGTGAGAAATTGCAAACGTCGAGCAATTGCTCCGAGATGAAAAGTGCCAGCACTGAAAGCTCTTGCTAGCCAGCACCCTTCCTTGGAAGCGCTTTTGTAGGCCTAAGAACACTGGGGCTCTGGGCTTCTCTAGCCACCTCATCTTCTGCTCATCCTCTCGCGCACTCTAAAGAGAGCTCAGGTGAGAAATTGCAAACGTCGAGCAATTGCTCCGAGATGAAAAGTGCCAGCACTGAAAGCTCTTGCTAGCCAGCACCCTTCCTTGGAAGCGCTTTCACAGGCGCAGCAACACTGGGGCTTTGCGCTTCTCTAGCCACCAAATGTCACGGTCCTTCTCTTTCCGTCTCGTAGACACGAGCTGAGAAATTGCAAACGTCGAGCAATTGCTCAGAGATGAAAAGTGCCAGCACTGAAAGCTCTTGCTAGCCAGCCCCCTTCCTTGGAAGCGCTTTTGTAGGCCTAAGAACACTGGGGCTCTGGGCTTCTCTAGCCACCTCATCTTCTGCTCATCCTCTCGCGCACTCTAAAGAGAGCTCAGGTGAGAAATTGCAAACGTCGAGCAATTGCTCAGAGAAGAAAAGTGCCAGCACTGAAAGCTCTTGCTAGCCAGTACCCTTCCTTGGAAGCGCTTTCACAGGCGCAGCAACACTGGGGCTTTGCGCTTCTCTACGCACCAAACATCATAGTCCTTCTCTTTCCGTCTCGTAGACACGAGCTGAGAAATTGCAAACGTCCAGCAATTGCTCAGAGATGAAAAGTGCCAGCACTGAAAGCTGTTGCTAGCCAGCACCCTTCCTTGGAAGCGCTTTTGTAGGCCTAAGAACCCTGGGGCTCTGGGCTTCTCTAGCCACCTCATCTTCTGCTCATCCTCTCGCGCACTCTAAAGAGAGCTCAGGTGAGAAATTGCAAACGTCGAGCAATTGCTCAGAGATGAAAAGTGCCAGCACTGAAAGCTGTTGCTAGCCAGCACCCTTCCTTGGAAGCGCTTTCACAGGCGCAGCAACACTGGGGCTTTGCGCTTCTCTAGCCACCAAAAGTCACGGTCCTTCTCTTTCCGTCTCGTAGACACGAGCTGAGAAATTGCAAACGTCGAGCAATTGCTCAGAGATGAAAAGTGCCAGCACTGAAAGCTCTTGCTAGCCAGCCCCCTTCCTTGGAAGCGCTTTTGTAGGCCTAAGAACACTGGGGCTCTGGGCTTCTCTAGCCACCTCATCTTCTGCTCATCCTCTCGCGTAGTCTAAAGACAGCTCAGGTGAGAAATTGCAAACGTCGAGCAATTGCTCCGAGATGAAAAGTGCCAGCACTGAAAGCTCTTGCTAGCCAGCACCCTTCCTTGGAAGCGCTTTCACAGGCGCAGTAACACTGGGGCTTTGCGCTTCTCTAGCCACCAAACGTCACGGTCCTTCTCTTTCCGTCTCGTAGACACGAGCTGAGAAATTGCAAACGTCGAGCAATTGCTCCGAGATGAAAAGTGCCAGCACTGAAAGCTGTTGCTAGCCAGCACCCTTCCTTGGAAGCGCTTTCACAGGCGCAGCAACACTGGGGCTTTGCGCTTCTATACGCACCAAATGTCACGGTCCTTCTCTTTCCATCTCGTAGACACGAGCTGAGAAATTGCAAACGTCAAGCAATTGCTCAGAGATGAAAAGTGCCAGCACTGAAAGCTGTTGCTAGCCAGCACCCTTCCTTGGAAGCGCTTTTGTAGCCCTTAAAACACTGGGGCTCTGGGCTTCTCTAGCCACCTCATCTTCTGCTCATCCTCTCGCGCACTCTAAAGAGAGCTCAGGTGAGAAATTGCAAACGTCGAGCAATTGCTCCGAGATGAAAAGTGCCAGCACTGAAAGCTGTTGCTAGCCAGCACCCTTCCTTGGAAGCGCTTTTGTAGGCCTAAGAACAGTGGGGCTCTGGGCTTCTCTAGCCACCTCATCTTCTGCTCATCCTCTCGCGCACTCTAAAGAGAGCTCAGGTGAGAAATTGCAAACGTCGAGCAATTGCTCAGAGATGAAAAGTGCCAGCCCTGAAAGCTGTTGCTAGCCAGCACCCTTCCTTGGAAGCGCTTTCACAGGCGCAGCAACACTGGGGCTTTGCGCTTCTCTACGCACCAAATGTCACGGTCCTTCTCTTTCCGTCTCGTAGACACGAGCTGAGAAATTGCAAACGTCGAGCAATTGCTCAGAGATGAAAAGTGCCAGCACTGAAAGCTCTTGCTAGCCAGCACCCTTCCTTGGAAGCGCTTTTGTAGCCCTTAGAACACTGGGGCTCTGGGCTTCTCTAGCCACTTCATCTTCTGCTCATCCTCTCGCGCACTCTAAAGAGAGCTCAGGTGAGAAATTGCAAACGTCGAGCAATTGCTCCGAGATGAAAAGTGCCAGCACTGAAAGCTCTTGCTAGCCAGCACCCTTCCTTGGAAGCGCTTTCACAGGCGCAGTAACACTGGGGCTTTGCGCTTCTCTAGCCACCAAACGTCACGGTCCTTCTCTTTCCGTCTCGTAGACACGAGCTGAGAAATTGCAAACGTCGAGCAATTGCTCCGAGATGAAAAGTGCCAGCACTGAAAGCTGTTGCTAGCCAGCACCCTTCCTTGGAAGCGCTTTCACAGGCGCAGCAACACTGGGGCTTTGCGCTTCTATACGCACCAAATGTCACGGTCCTTCTCTTTCCATCTCGTAGACACGAGCTGAGAAATTGCAAACGTCGAGCAATTGCTCAGAGATGAAAAGTGCCAGCACTGAAAGCTGTTGCTAGCCAGCACCCTTCCTTGGAAGCGCTTTCACAGGCGCAGCAACACTGGGGCTTTGCGCTTCTGTACGCACCAAACGTCACAGTCATTCTCTTTCCGTCTCCTAGACACGAGCTGAGAAATTGCAAACGTCCAGCAATTGCTCAGAGATGAAAAGTGCCAGCACTGAAAGCTCTTGCTAGCCAGCACCCTTCCTTGGAAGCGCTTTCACAGGCGCAGTAACACTGGGGCTTTGCGCTTCTCTAGCCACCAAACGTCACGGTCCTTCTCTTTCCGTCTCGTAGACACGAGCTGAGAAATTGCAAACGTCGAGCAATTGCTCAGAGATGAAAAGTGCCAGCACTGAAAGCTGTTGCTAGCCAGCACCCTTCCTTGGAAGCGCTTTTGTAGGCCTAAGAACACTGGGGCTCTGGGCTTCTCTAGCCACCTCATCTTCTGCTCATCCTCTCGCGCACTCTAAAGAGAGCTCAGGTGAGAAATTGCAAACGTCGAGCAATTGCTCAGAGAAGAAAAGTGCCAGCACTGAAAGCTCTTGCTAGCCAGTACCCTTCCTTGGAAGCGCTTTCACAGGCGCAGCAACACTGGGGCTTTGCGCTTCTCTACGCACCAAACATCATAGTCCTTCTCTTTCCGTCTCGTAGACACGAGCTGAGAAATTGCAAACGTCCAGCAATTGCTCCGAGATGAAAAGTGCCAGCACTGAAAGCTGTTGCTAGCCAGCACCCTTCCTTGGAAGCGCTTTTGTAGGCCTAAGAACCCTGGGGCTCTGGGCTTCTCTAGCCACCTAATCTTCTGCTCATCCTCTCGCGCACTCTAAAGAGAGCTCAGGTGAGAAATTGCAAACGTCGAGCAATTGCTCAGAGATGAAAAGTGCCAGCACTGAAAGCTGTTGCTAGCCAGCACCCTTCCTTGGAAGCGCTTTCACAGGCGCAGCAACACTGGGGCTTTGCGCTTCTCTAGCCACCAAAAGTCACGGTCCTTCTCTTTCCGTCTCGTAGACACGAGCTGAGAAATTGCAAACGTCGAGCAATTGCTCAGAGATGAAAAGTGCCAGCACTGAAAGCTCTTGCTAGCCAGCCCCCTTCCTTGGAAGCGCTTTTGTAGGCCTAAGAACACTGGGGCTCTGGGCTTCTCTAGCCACCTCATCTTCTGCTCATCCTCTCGCGTAGTCTAAAGACAGCTCAGGTGAGAAATTGCAAACGTCGAGCAATTGCTCCGAGATGAAAAGTGCCAGCACTGAAAGCTCTTGCTAGCCAGCACCCTTCCTTGGAAGCGCTTTCACAGGCGCAGTAACACTGGGGCTTTGCGCTTCTCTAGCCACCAAACGTCACGGTCCTTCTCTTTCCGTCTCGTAGACACGAGCTGAGAAATTGCAAACGTCGAGCAATTGCTCCGAGATGAAAAGTGCCAGCACTGAAAGCTGTTGCTAGCCAGCACCCTTCCTTGGAAGCGCTTTCACAGGCGCAGCAACACTGGGGCTTTGCGCTTCTATACGCACCAAATGTCACGGTCCTTCTCTTTCCATCTCGTAGACACGAGCTGAGAAATTGCAAACGTCGAGCAATTGCTCCGAGATGAAAAGTGCCAGCACTGAAAGCTCTTGCTAGCCAGCACCCTTCCTTGGAAGCGCTTTTGTAGCCCTTAAAACACTGGGGCTCTGGGCTTCTCTAGCCACCTCATCTTCTGCTCATCCTCTCGCGCACTCTAAAGAGAGCTCAGGTGAGAAATTGCAAACGTCGAGCAATTGCTCCGAGATGAAAAGTGCCAGCACTGAAAGCTGTTGCTAGCCAGCACCCTTCCTTGGAAGCGCTTTTGTAGCCCTTAGAACACTGGGGCTCTGGGCTTCTCTAGCCACCTCATCTTCTGCTCATCCTCTCGCGCACTCTAAAGAGAGCTCAGGTGAGAAATTGCAAACGTCGAGCAATTGCTCAGAGATGAAAAGTGCCAGCACTGAAAGCTCTTGCTAGCCAGCACCCTTCCTTGGAAGCGCTTTCACAGGCGCAGCAACACTGGGGCTTTGCGCTTCTCTAGCCACCAAATGTCACGGTCCTTCTCTTTCCGTCTCGTAGACACGAGCTGAGAAATTGCAAACGTCGAGCAATTGCTCAGAGATGAAAAGTGCCAGCACTGAAAGCTGTTGCTAGCCAGCACCCTTCCTTGGAAGCGCTTTTGTAGGCCTAAGAACACTGGGGCTCTGGGCTTCTCTAGCCACCTCATCTTCTGCTCATCCTCTCGCGCACTCTAAAGAGAGCTCAGGTGAGAAATTGCAAACGTCGAGCAATTGCTCAGAGAAGAAAAGTGCCAGCACTGAAAGCTCTTGCTAGCCAGTACCCTTCCTTGGAAGCGCTTTCACAGGCGCAGCAACACTGGGGCTTTGCGCTTCTCTACGCACCAAACATCATAGTCCTTCTCTTTCCGTCTCGTAGACACGAGCTGAGAAATTGCAAACGTCGAGCAATTGCTCCGAGATGAAAAGTGCCAGCACTGAAAGCTGTTGCTAGCCAGCACCCTTCCTTGCAAGCGCTTTTGTAGGCCTAAGAACCCTGGGGCTCTGGGCTTCTCTAGCCACCTCATCTTCTGCTCATCCTCTCGCGCACTCTAAAGAGAGCTCAGGTGAGAAATTGCAAACGTCGAGCAATTGCTCCGAGATGAAAAGTGCCAGCACTGAAAGCTGTTGCTAGCCAGCACCCTTCCTTGGAAGCGCTTTCACAGGCGCAGCAACACTGGGGCTTTGCGCTTCTCTAGCCACCAAAAGTCACGGTCCTTCTCTTTCCGTCTCGTAGACACGAGCTGAGAAATTGCAAACGTCGAGCAATTGCTCAGAGATGAAAAGTGCCAGCACTGAAAGCTCTTGCTAGCCAGCCCCCTTCCTTGGAAGCGCTTTTGTAGGCCTAAGAACACTGGGGCTCTGGGCTTCTCTAGCCACCTCATCTTCTGCTCATCCTCTCGCGCACTCTAAAGAGAGCTCAGGTGAGAAATTGCAAACGTCGAGCAATTGCTCCGAGATGAAAAGTGCCAGCCCTGAAAGCTCTTGCTAGCCAGCACCCTTCCTTGGAAGCGCTTTCACAGGCGCAGCAACACTGGGGCTTTGCGCTTCTATACGCACCAAATGTCACGGTCCTTCTCTTTCCGTCTGTATACACGAGCTGAGAAATTGCAAACGTCGAGCAATTGCTCAGAGATGAAAAGTGCCAGCACTGAAAGCTGTTGCTAGCCAGCACCCTTCCTTGGAAGCGCTTTTGTAGGCCTAAGAACACTGGGGCTCTGGGCTTCTCTAGCCACCTCATCTTCTGCTCATCCTCTCGCGCACTCTAAAGAGAGCTCAGGTGAGAAATTGCAAACGTCGAGCAATTGCTCCGAGATGAAAAGTGCCAGCACTGAAAGCTGTTGCTAGCCAGCACCCTTCCTTGGAAGCGCTTTCACAGGCGCAGCAACACTGGGGCTTTGCGCTTCTCTAGCCACCAAACGTCACGGTCCTTCTCTTTCCGTCTGTTTACACGAGCTGAGAAATTGCAAACGTCGAGCAATTGCTCAGAGATGAAAAGTGCCAGCACTGAAAGCTCTTGCTAGCCAGCCCCCTTCCTTGGAAGCGCTTTTGTAGGCCTAAGAACACTGGGGCTCTGGGCTTCTCTAGCCACCTCATCTTCTGCTCATCCTCTCGCGCACTCTAAAGAGAGCTCAGGTGAGAAATTGCAAAGGTCGAGCAATTGCTCAGAGATGAAAAGTGCCAGCACTGAAAGCTGTTGCTAGCCAGCACCCTTCCTTGGAAGCGCTTTCACAGGCGCAGCAACACTGGGGCTTTGCGATTCTATACGCACCAAATGTCACGGTCCTTCTCTTTCCGTCTCGTAGACACGAGCTGAGAAATTGCAAACGTCGAGCAATTGCTCAGAGATGAAAAGTGCCAGCACTGAAAGCTCTTGCTAGCCAGCACCCTTCCTTGGAAGCGCTTTTGTAGCCCTTAAAACACTGGGGCTCTGGGCTTCTCTAGCCACCTCATCTTCTGCTCATCCTCTCGCGCACTCTAAAGAGAGCTCAGGTGAGAAATTGCAAACGTCGAGCAATTGCTCCGAGATGAAAAGTGCCAGCACTGAAAGCTGTTGCTAGCCAGCACCCTTCCTTGGAAGCGCTTTTGTAGGCCTAAGAACACTGGGGCTCTGGGCTTCTCTAGCCACCTCATCTTCTGCTCATCCTCTCGCGCACTCTAAAGAGAGCTCAGGTGAGAAATTGCAAACGTCGAGCAATTGCTCCGAGATGAAAAGTGCCAGCACTGAAAGCTGTTGCTAGCCAGCACCCTTCCTTGGAAGCGCTTTCACAGGCGCAGCAACACTGGGGCTTTGCGCTTCTCTAGCCACCAAACGTCACGGTCCTTCTCTTTCCGTCTCGTAGACACGAGCTGAGAAATTGCAAACGTCGAGCAATTGCTCCGAGATGAAAAGTGCCAGCACTGAAAGCTGTTGCTAGCCAGCACCCTTCCTTGGAAGCGCTTTTGTAGGCCTAAGAACAGTGGGGCTCTGGGCTTCTCTAGCCACCTCATCTTCTGCTCATCCTCTCGCGCACTCTAAAGAGAGCTCAGGTGAGAAATTGCAAACGTCGAGCAATTGCTCCGAGATGAAAAGTGCCAGCACTGAAAGCTGTTGCTAGCCAGCACCCTTCCTTGGAAGCGCTTTCACAGGCGCAGCAACACTGGGGCTTTGCGATTCTATACGCACCAAATGTCACGGTCCTTCTCTTTCCGTCTCGTAGACACGAGCTGAGAAATTGCAAACGTCGAGCAATTGCTCAGAGATGAAAAGTGCCAGCACTGAAAGCTCTTGCTAGCCAGCCCCCTTCCTTGGAAGCGCTTTTGTAGGCCTAAGAACACTGGGGCTCTGGGCTTCTCTAGCCACCTCATCTTCTGCTCATCCTCTCGCGCACTCTAAAGAGAGCTCAGGTGAGAAATTGCAAACGTCGAGCAATTGCTCAGAGATGAAAAGTGCCAGCCCTGAAAGCTCTTGCTAGCCAGCACCCTTCCTTGGAAGCGCTTTCACAGGCGCAGCAACACTGGGGCTTTGCGCTTCTATACGCACCAAATGTCACGGTCCTTCTCTTTCCGTCTGTATACACGAGCTGAGAAATTGCAAACGTCGAGCAATTGCTCAGAGATGAAAAGTGCCAGCACTGAAAGCTGTTGCTAGCCAGCACCCTTCCTTGGAAGCGCTTTTGTAGGCCTAAGAACACTGGGGCTCTGGGCTTCTCTAGCCACCTCATCTTCTGCTCATCCTCTCGCGCACTCTAAAGAGAGCTCAGGTGAGAAATTGCAAACGTCGAGCAATTGCTCCGAGATGAAAAGTGCCAGCACTGAAAGCTGTTGCTAGCCAGCACCCTTCCTTGGAAGCGCTTTCACAGGCGCAGCAACACTGGGGCTTTGCGCTTCTCTAGCCACCAAACGTCACGGTCCTTCTCTTTCCGTCTGTTTACACGAGCTGAGAAATTGCAAACGTCGAGCAATTGCTCAGAGATGAAAAGTGCCAGCACTGAAAGCTCTTGCTAGCCAGCCCCCTTCCTTGGAAGCGCTTTTGTAGGCCTAAGAACACTGGGGCTCTGGGCTTCTCTAGCCACCTCATCTTCTGCTCATCCTCTCGCGCACTCTAAAGAGAGCTCAGGTGAGAAATTGCAAACGTCGAGCAATTGCTCAGAGATGAAAAGTGCCAGCACTGAAAGCTCTTGCTAGCCAGCACCCTTCCTTGGAAGCGCTTTCACAGGCGCAGCAACACTGGGGCTTTGCGATTCTATACGCACCAAATGTCACGGTCCTTCTCTTTCCGTCTCGTAGACACGAGCTGAGAAATTGCAAACGTCGAGCAATTGCTCAGAGATGAAAAGTGCCAGCACTGAAAGCTGTTGCTAGCCAGCACCCTTCCTTGGAAGCGCTTTTGTAGCCCTTAAAACACTGGGGCTCTGGGCTTCTCTAGCCACCTCATCTTCTGCTCATCCTCTCGCGCACTCTAAAGAGAGCTCAGGTGAGAAATTGCAAACGTCGAGCAATTGCTCCGAGATGGAAAGTGCCAGCACTGAAAGCTGTTGCTAGCCAGCACCCTTCCTTGGAAGCGCTTTTGTAGGCCTAAGAACAGTGGGGCTCTGGGCTTCTCTAGCCACCTCATCTTCTGCTCATCCTCTCGCGCACTCTAAAGAGAGCTCAGGTGAGAAATTGCAAACGTCGAGCAATTGCTCAGAGATGAAAAGTGCCAGCACTGAAAGCTGTTGCTAGCCAGCACCCTTCCTTGGAAGCGCTTTCACAGGCGCAGCAACACTGGGGCTTTGCGCTTCTCTAGCCACCAAAAGTCACGGTCCTTCTCTTTCCGTCTCGTAGACACGAGCTGAGAAATTGCAAACGTCGAGCAATTGCTCAGAGATGAAAAGTGCCAGCACTGAAAGCTCTTGCTAGCCAGCACCCTTCCTTGGAAGCGCTTTTGTAGCCCTTAAAACACTGGGGCTCTGGGCTTCTCTAGCCACCTCATCTTCTGCTCATCCTCTCGCGCACTCTAAAGAGAGCTCAGGTGAGAAATTGCAAACGTCGAGCAATTGCTCCGAGATGAAAAGTGCCAGCACTGAAAGCTGTTGCTAGCCAGCACCCTTCCTTGGAAGCGCTTTTGTAGCCCTTAGAACACTGGGGCTCTGGGCTTCTCTAGCCACCTCATCTTCTGCTCATCCTCTCGCGCACTCTAAAGAGAGCTCAGGTGAGAAATTGCAAACGTCGAGCAATTGCTCAGAGAAGAAAAGTGCCAGCACTGAAAGCTCTTGCTAGCCAGCCCCCTTCCTTGGAAGCGCTTTCACAGGCGCAGCAACACTGGGGCTTTGCACTTCTCTAGCCACCAAACGTCACGGTCCTTCTCTTTCCGTCTCGTAGACACGAGCTGAGAAATTGCAAACGTCGAGCAATTGCTCCGAGATGAAAAGTGCCAGCACTGAAAGCTCTTGCTAGCCAGCACCCTTCCTTGGAAGCGCTTTTGTAGGCCTAAGAACACTGGGGCTCTGGGCTTCTCTAGCCACCTCATCTTCTGCTCATCCTCTCGCGCACTCTAAAGAGAGCTCAGGTGAGAAATTGCAAACGTCGAGCAATTGCTCCGAGATGAAAAGTGCCAGCACTGAAAGCTGTTGCTAGCCAGCACCCTTCCTTGGAAGCGCTTTCACAGGCGCAGCAACACTGGGGCTTTGCGATTCTATACGCACCAAATGTCACGGTCCTTCTCTTTCCGTCTCGTAGACACGAGCTGAGAAATTGCAAACGTCGAGCAATTGCTCAGAGATGAAAAGTGCCAGCACTGAAAGCTCTTGCTAGCCAGCCCCCTTCCTTGGAAGCGCTTTTGTAGGCCTAAGAACACTGGGGCTCTGGGCTTCTCTAGCCACCTCATCTTCTGCTCATCCTCTCGCGCACTCTAAAGAGAGCTCAGGTGAGAAATTGCAAACGTCGAGCAATTGCTCAGAGATGAAAAGTGCCAGCCCTGAAAGCTCTTGCTAGCCAGCACCCTTCCTTGGAAGCGCTTTCACAGGCGCAGCAACACTGGGGCTTTGCGCTTCTATACGCACCAAATGTCACGGTCCTTCTCTTTCCGTCTGTATACACGAGCTGAGAAATTGCAAACGTCGAGCAATTGCTCAGAGATGAAAAGTGCCAGCACTGAAAGCTGTTGCTAGCCAGCACCCTTCCTTGGAAGCGCTTTTGTAGGCCTAAGAACACTGGGGCTCTGGGCTTCTCTAGCCACCTCATCTTCTGCTCATCCTCTCGCGCACTCTAAAGAGAGCTCAGGTGAGAAATTGCAAACGTCGAGCAATTGCTCAGAGATGAAAAGTGCCAGCACTGAAAGCTCTTGCTAGCCAGCACCCTTCCTTGGAAGCGCTTTCACAGGCGCAGCAACACTGGGGCTTTGCGCTTCTCTAGCCACCAAACGTCACGGTCCTTCTCTTTCCGTCTGTTTACACGAGCTGAGAAATTGCAAACGTCGAGCAATTGCTCAGAGATGAAAAGTGCCAGCACTGAAAGCTCTTGCTAGCCAGCCCCCTTCCTTGGAAGCGCTTTTGTAGGCCTAAGAACACTGGGGCTCTGGGCTTCTCTAGCCACCTCATCTTCTGCTCATCCTCTCGCGCACTCTAAAGAGAGCTCAGGTGAGAAATTGCAAACGTCGAGCAATTGCTCAGAGATGAAAAGTGCCAGCACTGAAAGCTCTTGCTAGCCAGCACCCTTCCTTGGAAGCGCTTTCACAGGCGCAGCAACACTGGGGCTTTGCGATTCTATACGCACCAAATGTCACGGTCCTTCTCTTTCCGTCTCGTAGACACGAGCTGAGAAATTGCAAACGTCGAGCAATTGCTCAGAGATGAAAAGTGCCAGCACTGAAAGCTCTTGCTAGCCAGCACCCTTCCTTGGAAGCGCTTTTGTAGCCCTTAAAACACTGGGGCTCTGGGCTTCTCTAGCCACCTCATCTTCTGCTCATCCTCTCGCGCACTCTAAAGAGAGCTCAGGTGAGAAATTGCAAACGTCGAGCAATTGCTCCGAGATGAAAAGTGCCAGCACTGAAAGCTGTTGCTACCCAGCACCCTTCCTTGGAAGCGCTTTTGTAGGCCTAAGAACACTGGGGCTCTGGGCTTCTCTAGCCACCTCATCTTCTGCTCATCCTCTCGCGCACTCTAAAGAGAGCTCAGGTGAGAAATTGCAAACGTCGAGCAATTGCTCCGAGATGAAAAGTGCCAGCCCTGAAAGCTCTTGCTAGCCAGCACCCTTCCTTGGAAGCGCTTTCACAGGCGCAGCAACACTGGGGCTTTGCGCTTCTCTAGCCACCAAAAGTCACGGTCCTTCTCTTTCCGTCTCGTAGACACGAGCTGAGAAATTGCAAACGTCGAGCAATTGCTCAGAGATGAAAAGTGCCAGCACTGAAAGCTCTTGCTAGCCAGCACCCTTCCTTGGAAGCGCTTTTGTAGCCCTTAAAACACTGGGGCTCTGGGCTTCTCTAGCCACCTCATCTTCTGCTCATCCTCTCGCGCACTCTAAAGAGAGCTCAGGTGAGAAATTGCAAACGTCCAGCAATTGCTCCGAGATGAAAAGTGCCAGCACTGAAAGCTGTTGCTAGCCAGCACCCTTCCTTGGAAGCGCTTTTGTAGCCCTTAGAACACTGGGGCTCTGGGCTTCTCTAGCCACCTCATCTTCTGCTCATCCTCTCGCGCACTCTAAAGAGAGCTCAGGTGAGAAATTGCAAACGTCGAGCAATTGCTCAGAGAAGAAAAGTGCCAGCACTGAAAGCTCTTGCTAGCCAGCCCCCTTCCTTGGAAGCGCTTTCACAGGCGCAGCAACACTGGGGCTTTGCGCTTCTCTAGCCACCAAACGTCACGGTCCTTCTCTTTCCGTCTGTATACACGAGCTGAGAAATTGCAAACGTCGAGCAATTGCTCCGAGATGAAAAGTGCCAGCACTGAAAGCTCTTGCTAGCCAGCACCCTTCCTTGGAAGCGCTTTCACAGGCGCAGCAACACTGGGGCTTTGCGCTTCTATACGCACCAAACGTCACAGTCATTCTCTTTCCGTCTCGTAGACACGAGCTGAGAAATTGCAAACGTCGAGCAATTGCTCAGAGATGAAAAGTGCCAGCACTGAAAGCTGTTGCTAGCCAGCCCCCTTCCTTGGAAGCGCTTTTGTAGGCCTAAGAACACTGGGGCTCTGGGCTTCTCTAGCCACCTCATCTTCTGCTCATCCTCTCGCGCACTCTAAAGAGAGCTCAGGTGAGAAATTGCAAACGTCAAGCAATTGCTCAGAGATGAAAAGTGCCAGCACTGAAAGCTGTTGCTAGCCAGCACCCTTCCTTGGAAGCGCTTTCACAGGCGCAGCAACACTGGGGCTTTGCGCTTCTCTACCCACCAAAAGTCACGGTCCTTCTCTTTCCGTCTCGTAGACACGAGCTGAGAAATTGCAAACGTCGAGCAATTGCTCCGAGATGAAAAGTGCCAGCACTGAAAGCTGTTGCTAGCCAGCACCCTTCCTTGGAAGCGCTTTCACAGGCGCAGCAACACTGGGGCTTTGCGCTTCTCTAGCCACCAAACGTCACGGTCATTCTCTTTCCGTCTCGTAGACACGAGCTGAGAAATTGCAAACGTCGAGCAATTGCTCAGAGATGAAAAGTGCCAGCACTGAAAGCTGTTGCTAGGCAGCCCCCTTCCTTGGAAGCGCTTTTGTAGGCCTAAGAACACTGGGGCTCTGGGCTTCTCTAGCCACCTCATCTTCTGCTCATCCTCTCGCGCACTCTAAAGAGAGCTCAGGTGAGAAATTGCAAACGTCGAGCAATTGCTCAGAGATGAAAAGTGCCAGCACTGAAAGCTGTTGCTAGCCAGCACCCTTCCTTGGAAGTGCTTTCACAGGCGGAGCAACACTGGGGCTTTGCGCTTCTCTACGCACCAAATGTCACGGTCCTTCTCTTTCCGTCTCGTAGAAACGAGCTGAGAAATTGCAAACGTCGAGCAATTGCTCAGAGATGAAAAGTGCCAGCACTGAAAGCTGTTGCTAGCCAGCCCCCTTCCTTGGAAGCGCTTTTGTAGGCCTAAGAACACTGGGGCTCTGGGCTTCTCTAGCCACCTCATCTTCTGCTCATCCTCTCGCGCACTCTAAAGAGAGCTCAGGTGAGAAATTGCAAAGGTCGAGCAATTGCTCAGAGATGAAAAGTGCCAGCACTGAAAGCTGTTGCTAGCCAGCAGCCTTCCTTGGAAGCGCATTCACAGGCGCAGTAACACTGGGGCTTTGCGCTTCTCTACCCACCAAATGTCACGGTCCTTCTCTTTCCGTCTCCTAGACACGAGCTGAGAAATTGCAAACGTCGAGCAATTGCTCAGAGATGAAAAGTGCCAGCACTGAAAGCTCTTGCTAGCCAGCACCCTTCCTTGGAAGCGCTTTCACAGGCGCAGCAACACTGGGGCTTTGCGCTTCTCTAGCCACCAAACGTCACGGTCCTTCTCTTTCCGTCTCGTAGACACGAGCTGAGAAATTGCAAACGTCGAGCAATTGCTCAGAGATGAAAAGTGCCAGCACTGAAAGCTGTTGCTAGCCAGCACCCTTCCTTGGAAGCGCTTTTGTAGGCCTAAGAACACTGGGGCTCTGGGCTTCTCTAGCTACTTCATCTTCTGCTCATCCTCTCGTGCACTCTAAAGAGAGCTCAGGTGAGAAATTGCAAACGTCGAGCAATTGCTCCGAGATGAAAAGTGCCAGCACTGAAAGCTGTTGCTAGCCAGCACCCTTCCTTGGAAGCGCTTTCACAGGCGCAGCAACACTGGGGCTTTGCGCTTCTATACGCACCAAACGTCACAGTCATTCTCTTTCCGTCTCGTAGACACGAGCTGAGAAATTGCAAACGTCCAGCAATTGCTCCGAGATGAAAAGTGCCAGCACTGAAAGCTGTTGCTAGCCAGCCCCCTTCCTTGGAAGCGCCTTTGTAGCCCTTAGAACACTGGGGCTCTGGGCTTCTCTAGCCACCTCATCTTCTGCTCATCCTCTCGCGCACTCTAAAGAGAGCTCAGGTGAGAAATTGCAAACGTCGAGCAATTGCTCCGAGATGAAAAGTGCCAGCACTGAAAGCTGTTGCTAGCCAGCACCCTTCCTTGGAAGCGCTTTCACAGGCGCAGCAACACTGGAGCTTTGCGCTTCTCTAGCCACCAAACGTCACGGTCCTTCTCTTTCCGTCTCGTAGACACGAGCTGAGAAATTGCAAACGTCGAGCAATTGCTCCGAGATGAAAAGTGCCAGCCCTGAAAGCTCTTGCTAGCCAGCACCCTTCCTTGGAAGCGCTTTCACAGGCGCAGCAACACTGGGGCTTTGCGCTTCTCTACGCACCAAATGTCACGGTCCTTCTCTTTCCGTCTCGTAGACACGAGCTGAGAAATTGCAAACGTCGAGCAATTGCTCAGAGATGAAAAGTGCCAGCACTGAAAGCTGTTGCTAGCCAGCACCCTTCCTTGGAAGCGCTTTTGTAGCCCTTAGAACACTGGGGCTCTGGGCTTCTCTAGCCACCTCATCTTCTGCTCATCCTCTCGCGCACTCTAAAGAGAGCTTAGGTGAGAAATTGCAAACGTCGAGCAATTGCTCCGAGATGAAAAGTGCCAGCACTGAAAGCTGTTGCTAGCCAGCACCCTTCCTTGGAAGCGCTTTCACAGGCGCAGTAACACTGGGGCTTTGCGCTTCTATACGCACCAAACGTCACGGTCCTTCTCTTTCCGTCTCGTAGACACGAGCTGAGAAATTGCAAACGTCGAGCAATTGCTCCGAGATGAAAAGTGCCAGCACTGAAAGCTGTTGCTAGCCAGCCCCCTTCCTTGGAAGCGCTTTCACAGGAGCAGCAACACTGGGGCTTTGCGCTTCTCTAGCCACCAAACGTCACGGTCCTTCTCTTTCCGTCTGTTTACTCGAACTGAGAAATTGCAAACGTCGAGCAATTGCTCCGAGATGAAAAGTGCCAGCACTGAAAGCTCTTGCTAGCCAGCACCCTTCCTTGGAAGCGCTTTTGTAGGCCTAAGAACAGTGGGGCTCTGGGCTTCTCTAGCCACCTCGTCTTCTGCTCATCCTCTCGCGCACTCTAAAGAGAGCTCAGGTGAGAAATTGCAAACGTCGAGCAATTGCTCAGAGATGAAAAGTGCCAGCACTGAAAGCTCTTGCTAGCCAGCACCCTTCCTTGGAAGCGCTTTCACAGGTGCAGCAACACTGGGGCTTTGCGCTTCTATACGCACCAAATGTCACGGTCCTTCTCTTTCCATCTCGTAGACACGAGCTGAGAAATTGCAAACGTCGAGCAATTGCTCCGAGATGAAAAGTGCCAGCACTGAAAGCTCTTGCTAGCCAGCACCCTTCCTTGGAAGCGCTTTTGTAGCCCTTAAAACACTGGGGCTCTGGGCTTCTCTAGCCACCTCATCTTCTGCTCATCCTCTCGCGCACTCTAAAGAGAGCTCAGGTGAGAAATTGCAAACGTCCAGCAATTGCTCCGAGATGAAAAGTGCCAGCACTGAAAGCTGTTGCTAGCCAGCACCCTTCCTTGGAAGCGCTTTTGTAGCCCTTAGAACACTGGGGCTCTGGGCTTCTCTAGCCACCTCATCTTCTGCTCATCCTCTCGCGCACTCTAAAGAGAGCTCAGGTGAGAAATTGCAAACGTCGAGCAATTGCTCAGAGAAGAAAAGTGCCAGCACTGAAAGCTCTTGCTAGCCAGCCCCCTTCCTTGGAAGCGCTTTCACAGGCGCAGCAACACTGGGGCTTTGCGCTTCTCTAGCCACCAAACGTCACGGTCCTTCTCTTTCCGTCTGTATACACGAGCTGAGAAATTGCAAACGTCGAGCAATTGCTCCGAGATGAAAAGTGCCAGCACTGAAAGCTGTTGCTAGCCAGCACCCTTCCTTGGAAGCGCTTTCACAGGCGCAGCAACACTGGGGCTTTGCGCTTCTATACGCACCAAACGTCACAGTCATTCTCTTTCCGTCTCGTAGACACGAGCTGAGAAATTGCAAACGTCGAGCAATTGCTCAGAGATGAAAAGTGCCAGCACTGAAAGCTGTTGCTAGCCAGCCCCCTTCCTTGGAAGCGCTTTTGTAGGCCTAAGAACACTGGGGCTCTGGGCTTCTCTAGCCACCTCATCTTCTGCTCATCCTCTCGCGCACTCTAAAGAGAGCTCAGGTGAGAAATTGCAAACGTCAAGCAATTGCTCAGAGATGAAAAGTGCCAGCACTGAAAGCTGTTGCTAGCCAGCACCCTTCCTTGGAAGCGCTTTCACAGGCGCAGCAACACTGGGGCTTTGCGCTTCTCTACCCACCAAAAGTCACGGTCCTTCTCTTTCCGTCTCGTAGACACGAGCTGAGAAATTGCAAACGTCGAGCAATTGCTCCGAGATGAAAAGTGCCAGCACTGAAAGCTGTTGCTAGCCAGCACCCTTCCTTGGAAGCGCTTTCACAGGCGCAGCAACACTGGGGCTTTGCGCTTCTCTAGCCACCAAACGTCACGGTCATTCTCTTTCCGTCTCGTAGACACGAGCTGAGAAATTGCAAACGTCGAGCAATTGCTCAGAGATGAAAAGTGCCAGCACTGAAAGCTGTTGCTAGGCAGCCCCCTTCCTTGGAAGCGCTTTTGTAGGCCTAAGAACACTGGGGCTCTGGGCTTCTCTAGCCACCTCATCTTCTGCTCATCCTCTCGCGCACTCTAAAGAGAGCTCAGGTGAGAAATTGCAAACGTCGAGCAATTGCTCAGAGATGAAAAGTGCCAGCACTGAAAGCTGTTGCTAGCCAGCACCCTTCCTTGGAAGTGCTTTCACAGGCGGAGCAACACTGGGGCTTTGCGCTTCTCTACGCACCAAATGTCACGGTCCTTCTCTTTCCGTCTCGTAGAAACGAGCTGAGAAATTGCAAACGTCGAGCAATTGCTCAGAGATGAAAAGTGCCAGCACTGAAAGCTGTTGCTAGCCAGCCCCCTTCCTTGGAAGCGCTTTTGTAGGCCTAAGAACACTGGGGCTCTGGGCTTCTCTAGCCACCTCATCTTCTGCTCATCCTCTCGCGCACTCTAAAGAGAGCTCAGGTGAGAAATTGCAAAGGTCGAGCAATTGCTCAGAGATGAAAAGTGCCAGCACTGAAAGCTGTTGCTAGCCAGCAGCCTTCCTTGGAAGCGCATTCACAGGCGCAGTAACACTGGGGCTTTGCGCTTCTCTACCCACCAAATGTCACGGTCCTTCTCTTTCCGTCTCCTAGACACGAGCTGAGAAATTGCAAACGTCGAGCAATTGCTCAGAGATGAAAAGTGCCAGCACTGAAAGCTCTTGCTAGCCAGCACCCTTCCTTGGAAGCGCTTTCACAGGCGCAGCAACACTGGGGCTTTGCGCTTCTCTAGCCACCAAACGTCACGGTCCTTCTCTTTCCGTCTCGTAGACACGAGCTGAGAAATTGCAAACGTCGAGCAATTGCTCAGAGATGAAAAGTGCCAGCACTGAAAGCTGTTGCTAGCCAGCACCCTTCCTTGGAAGCGCTTTTGTAGGCCTAAGAACACTGGGGCTCTGGGCTTCTCTAGCTACTTCATCTTCTGCTCATCCTCTCGTGCACTCTAAAGAGAGCTCAGGTGAGAAATTGCAAACGTCGAGCAATTGCTCCGAGATGAAAAGTGCCAGCACTGAAAGCTGTTGCTAGCCAGCACCCTTCCTTGGAAGCGCTTTCACAGGCGCAGCAACACTGGGGCTTTGCGCTTCTATACGCACCAAACGTCACAGTCATTCTCTTTCCGTCTCGTAGACACGAGCTGAGAAATTGCAAACGTCCAGCAATTGCTCCGAGATGAAAAGTGCCAGCACTGAAAGCTGTTGCTAGCCAGCCCCCTTCCTTGGAAGCGCCTTTGTAGCCCTTAGAACACTGGGGCTCTGGGCTTCTCTAGCCACCTCATCTTCTGCTCATCCTCTCGCGCACTCTAAAGAGAGCTCAGGTGAGAAATTGCAAACGTCGAGCAATTGCTCCGAGATGAAAAGTGCCAGCACTGAAAGCTGTTGCTAGCCAGCACCCTTCCTTGGAAGCGCTTTCACAGGCGCAGCAACACTGGAGCTTTGCGCTTCTCTAGCCACCAAACGTCACGGTCCTTCTCTTTCCGTCTCGTAGACACGAGCTGAGAAATTGCAAACGTCGAGCAATTGCTCCGAGATGAAAAGTGCCAGCCCTGAAAGCTCTTGCTAGCCAGCACCCTTCCTTGGAAGCGCTTTCACAGGCGCAGCAACACTGGGGCTTTGCGCTTCTCTACGCACCAAATGTCACGGTCCTTCTCTTTCCGTCTCGTAGACACGAGCTGAGAAATTGCAAACGTCGAGCAATTGCTCAGAGATGAAAAGTGCCAGCACTGAAAGCTGTTGCTAGCCAGCACCCTTCCTTGGAAGCGCTTTTGTAGCCCTTAGAACACTGGGGCTCTGGGCTTCTCTAGCCACCTCATCTTCTGCTCATCCTCTCGCGCACTCTAAAGAGAGCTTAGGTGAGAAATTGCAAACGTCGAGCAATTGCTCCGAGATGAAAAGTGCCAGCACTGAAAGCTGTTGCTAGCCAGCACCCTTCCTTGGAAGCGCTTTCACAGGCGCAGTAACACTGGGGCTTTGCGCTTCTATACGCACCAAACGTCACGGTCCTTCTCTTTCCGTCTCGTAGACACGAGCTGAGAAATTGCAAACGTCGAGCAATTGCTCCGAGATGAAAAGTGCCAGCCCTGAAAGCTGTTGCTAGCCAGCCCCCTTCCTTGGAAGCGCTTTCACAGGAGCAGCAACACTGGGGCTTTGCGCTTCTCTAGCCACCAAACGTCACGGTCCTTCTCTTTCCGTCTGTTTACTCGAACTGAGAAATTGCAAACGTCGAGCAATTGCTCCGAGATGAAAAGTGCCAGCACTGAAAGCTCTTGCTAGCCAGCACCCTTCCTTGGAAGCGCTTTTGTAGGCCTAAGAACAGTGGGGCTCTGGGCTTCTCTAGCCACCTCGTCTTCTGCTCATCCTCTCGCGCACTCTAAAGAGAGCTCAGGTGAGAAATTGCAAACGTCGAGCAATTGCTCAGAGATGAAAAGTGCCAGCACTGAAAGCTCTTGCTAGCCAGCACCCTTCCTTGGAAGCGCTTTCACAGGTGCAGCAACACTGGGGCTTTGCGCTTCTATACGCACCAAATGTCACGGTCCTTCTCTTTCCATCTCGTAGACACGAGCTGAGAAATTGCAAACGTCGAGCAATTGCTCCGAGATGAAAAGTGCCAGCACTGAAAGCTCTTGCTAGCCAGCACCCTTCCTTGGAAGCGCTTTTGTAGCCCTTAAAACACTGGGGCTCTGGGCTTCTCTAGCCACCTCATCTTCTGCTCATCCTCTCGCGCACTCTAAAGAGAGCTCAGGTGAGAAATTGCAAACGTCGAGCAATTGCTCCGAGATGAAAAGTGCCAGCACTGAAAGCTGTTGCTAGCCAGCACCCTTCCTTGGAAGCGCTTTTGTAGCCCTTAGAACACTGGGGCTCTGGGCTTCTCTAGCCACCTCATCTTCTGCTCATCCTCTCGCGCACTCTAAAGAGAGCTCAGGTGAGAAATTGCAAACGTCGAGCAATTGCTCAGAGATGAAAAGTGCCAGCACTGAAAGCTGTTGCTAGCCAGCCCCCTTCCTTGGAAGCGCTTTCACAGGCGCAGCAACACTGGGGCTTTGCGCTTCTCTAGCCACCAAACGTCACGGTCCTTCTCTTTCCGTCTGTATACACGAGCTGAGAAATTGCAAACTTCCAGCAATTGCTCCGAGATGAAAAGTGCCAGCACTGAAAGCTGTTGCTAGCCAGCACCCTTCCTTGGAAGCGCTTTCACAGGCGCAGCAACACTGGGGCTTTGCGCTTCTCTAGCCACCAAACGTCACGGTCCTTCTCTTTCCGTCTGTTTACACGAGCTGAGAAATTGCAAACGTCGAGCAATTGCTCAGAGATGAAAAGTGCCAGCACTGAAAGCTGTTGCTAGCCAGCACCCTTCCTTGGAAGCGCTTTTGTAGGCCTAAGAACAGTGGGCTCTGGGCTTCTCTAGCCACCTCATCTTCTGCTCATCCTCTCGCGCACTCTAAAGAGAGCTCAGGTGAGAAATTGCAAACGTCGAGCAATTGCTCAGAGAAGAAAAGTGCCAGCACTGAAAGCTCTTGCTAGCCAGTACCCTTCCTTGGAAGCGCTTTCACGGGCGCAGCAACACTGGGGCTTTGCGCTTCTCTACGCACCAAACGTCACAGTCATTCTCTTTCCGTCTCGTAGACACGAGCTGAGAAATTGCAAACGTCGAGCAATTGCTCAGAGATGAAAAGTGCCAGCACTGAAAGCTGTTGCTAGCCAGCACCCTTCCTTGGAAGCGCTTTTGTAGGCCTAAGAACACTGGGGCTCTGGGCTTCTCTAGCCACCTCATCTTCTGCTCATCCTCTCGCGCACTCTAAAGAGAGCTCAGGTGAGAAATTGCAAACGTCGAGCAATTGCTCCGAGATGAAAAGTGCCAGCACTGAAAGCTGTTGCTAGCCAGCACCCTTCCTTGGAAGCGCTTTCACAGGCGCAGCAACACTGGAGCTTTGCGCTTCTCTAGCCACCAAACGTCACGGTCCTTCTCTTTCCGTCTGTTTACACGAGCTGAGAAATTGCAAACGTCGAGCAATTGCTCCGAGATGAAAAGTGCCAGCACTGAAAGCTGTTGCTAGCCAGCCCCCTTCCTTGGAAGCGCTTTTGTAGGCCTAAGAACACTGGGGCTCTGGGCTTCTCTAGCCACCTCATCTTCTGCTCATCCTCTCGCGCACTCTAAAGAGAGCTCAGGTGAGAAATTGCAAACGTCGAGCAATTGCTCCGAGATGAAAAGTGCCAGCACTGAAAGCTGTTGCTAGCCAGCACCCTTCCTTGGAAGCGCTTTCACAGGCGCAGCAACACTGGGGCTTTGCGCTTCTATACGCACCAAATGTCACGGTCCTTCTCTTTCCGTCTCGTAGACACGAGCTGAGAAATTGCAAACGTCGAGCAATTGCTCAGAGATGAAAAGTGCCAGCACTGAAAGCTCTTGCTAGCCAGCACCCTTCCTTGGAAGCGCTTTTGTAGCCCTTAAAACACTGGGGCTCTGGGCTTCTCTAGCCACCTCATCTTCTGCTCATCCTCTCGCGCACTCTAAAGAGAGCTCAGGTGAGAAATTGCAAACGTCGAGCAATTGCTCCGAGATGAAAAGTGCCAGCACTGAAAGCTGTTGCTAGCCAGCACCCTTCCTTGGAAGCGCTTTTGTAGGCCTAAGAACACTGGGGCTCTGGGCTTCTCTAGCCACCTCATCTTCTGCTCATCCTCTCGCGCACTCTAAAGAGAGCTCAGGTGAGAAATTGCAAACGTCGAGCAATTGCTCAGAGATGAAAAGTGCCAGCACTGAAAGCTGTTGCTAGCCAGCACCCTTCCTTGGAAGCGCTTTCACAGGCGCAGCAACACTGGGGCTTTGCGCTTCTATACGCACCAAACGTCACAGTCCTTCTCTTTCCGTCTCGTAGACACGAGCTGAGAAATTGCAAACGTCCAGCAATTGCTCCGAGATGAAAAGTGCCAGCACTGAAAGCTCTTGCTAGCCAGCACCCTTCCTTGGAAGCGCTTTTGTAGGCCTAAGAACACTGGGGCTCTGGGCTTCTCTAGCCACCTCATCTTCTGCTCATCCTCTCGCGCACTCTAAAGAGAGCTCAGGTGAGAAATTGCAAACGTCGAGCAATTGCTCAGAGATGAAAAGTGCCAGCACTGAAAGCTGTTGCTAGCCAGCACCCTTCCTTGGAAGCGCTTTCACAGGCGCAGCAACACTGGGGCTTTGCGCTTCTCTAGCCACCAAACGTCACGGTCCTTCTCTTTCCGTCTCGTAGACACGAGCTGAGAAATTGCAAACGTCGAGCAATTGCTCCGAGATGAAAAGTGCCAGCACTGAAAGCTGTTGCTAGCCAGCCCCCTTCCTTGGAAGCGCTTTCACAGGCGCAGCAACACTGGGGCTTTGCGCTTCTCTAGCCACCAAACGTCACGGTACTTCTCTTTCCGTCTGTTTACACGAGCTGAGAAATTGCAAACGTCGAGCAATTGCTCCGAGATGAAAAGTGCCAGCACTGAAAGCTCTTGCTAGCCAGCCCCCTTCCTTGGAAGCGCTTTTGTAGGCCTAAGAACACTGGGGCTCTGGGCTTCTCTAGCCACCTAATCTTCTGCTCATCCTCTCGCGCACTCTAAAGAGAGCTCAGGTGAGAAATTGCAAACGTCGAGCAATTGCTCCGAGATGAAAAGTGCCAGCACTGAAAGCTGTTGCTAGCCAGCACCCTTCCTTGGAAGCGCTTTCACAGGCGCAGCAACACTGGGGCTTTGCGCTTCTATACGCACCAAACGTCACAGTCATTCTCTTTCCGTCTCGTAGACACGAGCTGAGAAATTGCAAACGTCCAGCAATTGCTCCGAGATGAAAAGTGCCAGCACTGAAAGCTGTTGCTAGCCAGCCCCCTTCCTTGGAAGCGCCTTTGTAGGCCTAAGAACACTGGGGCTCTGGGCTTCTCTAGCCACCTCATCTTCTGCTCATCCTCTCGCGCACTCTAAAGAGAGCTCAGGTGAGAAATTGCAAACGTCGAGCAATTGCTCCGAGATGAAAAGTGCCAGCACTGAAAGCTCTTGCTAGCCAGCACCCTTCCTTGGAAGCGTTTTCACAGGCGCAGTAACACTGGGGCTTTGCGCTTCTCTAGCCACCAAACGTCACGGTCCTTCTCTTTCCGTCTCGTAGACACGAGCTGAGAAATTGCAAACGTCGAGCAATTGCTCCGAGATGAAAAGTGCCAGCACTGAAAGCTGTTGCTAGCCAGCCCCCTTCCTTGGAAGCGCTTTCACAGGAGCAGCAACACTGGGGCTTTGCGCTTCTCTAGCCACCAAACGTCACGGTCCTTCTCTTTCCGTCTGTTTACACGAACTGAGAAATTGCAAACGTCGAGCAATTGCTCAGAGATGAAAAGTGCCAGCCCTGAAAGCTCTTGCTAGCCAGCACCCTTCCTTGGAAGCGCTTTTGTAGGCCTAAGAACAGTGGGGCTCTGGGCTTCTCTAGCCACCTCATCTTCTGCTCATCCTCGCGCGCACTCTAAAGAGAGCTCAGGTGAGAAATTGCAAACGTCGAGCAATTGCTCAGAGATGAAAAGTGCCAGCACTGAAAGCTCTTGCTAGCCAGCACCCTTCCTTGGAAGCGCTTTCACAGGTGCAGCAACACTGGGGCTTTGCGCTTCTATACGCACCAAATGTCACGGTCCTTCTCTTTCCATCTCGTAGACACGAGCTGAGAAATTGCAAACGTCGAGCAATTGCTCCGAGATGAAAAGTGCCAGCACTGAAAGCTCTTGCTAGCCAGCACCCTTCCTTGGAAGCGCTTTTGTAGCCCTTAAAACACTGGGGCTCTGGGCTTCTCTAGCCACCTCATCTTCTGCTCATCCTCTCGCGCACTCTAAAGAGAGCTCAGGTGAGAAATTGCAAACGTCGAGCAATTGCTCAGAGATGAAAAGTGCCAGCACTGAAAGCTGTTGCTAGCCAGCCCCCTTCCTTGGAAGCGCTTTTGTAGCCCTTAGAACACTGGGGCTCTGGGCTTCTCTAGCCACCTCATCTTCTGCTCATCCTCTCGCGCACTCTAAAGAGAGCTTAGGTGAGAAATTGCAAACGTCGAGCAATTGCTCCGAGATGAAAAGTGCCAGCACTGAAAGCTCTTGCTAGCCAGCACCCTTCCTTGGAAGCGTTTTCACAGGCGCAGTAACACTGGGGCTTTGCGCTTCTCTAGCCACCAAACGTCACGGTCCTTCTCTTTCCGTCTCGTAGACACGAGCTGAGAAATTGCAAACGTCGAGCAATTGCTCCGAGATGAAAAGTGCCAGCACTGAAAGCTGTTGCTAGCCAGCCCCCTTCCTTGGAAGCGCTTTCACAGGAGCAGCAACACTGGGGCTTTGCGCTTCTCTAGCCACCAAACGTCACGGTCCTTCTCTTTCCGTCTGTTTACACGAACTGAGAAATTGCAAACGTCGAGCAATTGCTCCGAGATGAAAAGTGCCAGCACTGAAAGCTCTTGCTAGCCAGCACCCTTCCTTGGAAGCGCTTTTGTAGGCCTAAGAACAGTGGGGCTCTGGGCTTCTCTAGCCACCTCATCTTCTGCTCATCCTCGCGCGCACTCTAAAGAGAGCTCAGGTGAGAAATTGCAAACGTCGAGCAATTGCTCAGAGATGAAAAGTGCCAGCCCTGAAAGCTGTTGCTAGCCAGCACCCTTCCTTGGAAGCGCTTTCACAGGTGCAGCAACACTGGGGCTTTGCGCTTCTATACGCACCAAATGTCACGGTCCTTCTCTTTCCATCTCGTAGACACGAGCTGAGAAATTGCAAACGTCGAGCAATTGCTCCGAGATGAAAAGTGCCAGCACTGAAAGCTCTTGCTAGCCAGCACCCTTCCTTGGAAGCGCTTTTGTAGCCCTTAAAACACTGGGGCTCTGGGCTTCTCTAGCCACCTCATCTTCTGCTCATCCTCTCGCGCACTCTAAAGAGAGCTCAGGTGAGAAATTGCAAACGTCGAGCAATTGCTCAGAGATGAAAAGTGCCAGCACTGAAAGCTGTTGCTAGCCAGCCCCCTTCCTTGGAAGCGCTTTCACAGGCGCAGCAACACTGGGGCTTTGCGCTTCTATACGCACCAAACGTCACGGTCCTTCTCTTTCCGTCTGTATACACGAGCTGAGAAATTGCAAACTTCCAGCAATTGCTCAGAGATGAAAAGTGCCAGCACTGAAAGCTGTTGCTAGCCAGCACCCTTCCTTGGAAGCGCTTTCACAGGCGCAGCAACACTGGGGCTTTGCGCTTCTCTAGCCACCAAACGTCACGGTCCTTCTCTTTCCGTCTGTTTACACGAGCTGAGAAATTGCAAACGTCGAGCAATTGCTCAGAGATGAAAAGTGCCAGCACTGAAAGCTGTTGCTGTAGCCAGCACCCTTCCTTGGAAGCGCTTTTGTAGGCCTAAGAACAGTGGGGCTCTGGGCTTCTCTAGCCACCTCATCTTCTGCTCATCCTCTCGCGCACTCTAAAGAGAGCTCAGGTGAGAAATTGCAAACGTCGAGCAATTGCTCAGAGAAGAAAATTGCCAGGACTGAAAGCTGTTGCTAGCCAGTACCCTTCCTTGGAAGCGCTTTCACGGGCGCAGCAACACTGGGGCTTTGCGCTTCTCTACGCACCAAACGTCACAGTCATTCTCTTTCCGTCTCGTAGACACGAGCTGAGAAATTGCAAACGTCCAGCAATTGCTCCGAGATGAAAAGTGCCAGCACTGAAAGCTGTTGCTAGCCAGCACCCTTCCTTGGAAGCGCTTTTGTAGGCCTAAGAACACTGGGGCTCTGGGCTTCTCTAGCCACCTCATCTTCTGCTCATCCTCTCGCGCACTCTAAAGAGAGCTCAGGTGAGAAATTGCAAACGTCGAGCAATTGCTCCGAGATGAAAAGTGCCAGCACTGAAAGCTCTTGCTAGCCAGCACCCTTCCTTGGAAGCGCTTTCACAGGCGCAGCAACACTGGGGCTTTGCGCTTCTCTAGCCACCAAACGTCACGGTCCTTCTCTTTCCGTCTGTTTACACGAGCTGAGAAATTGCAAACGTCGAGCAATTGCTCAGAGATGAAAAGTGCCAGCACTGAAAGCTGTTGCTAGCCAGCACCCTTCCTTGGAAGCGCTTTCACAGGCGCAGCAACACTGGGGCTTTGCACTTCTATACGCACCAAATGTCACGGTCCTTCTCTTTCCGTCTCGTAGACACGAGCTGAGAAATTGCAAACGTCGAGCAATTGCTCAGAGATGAAAAGTGCCAGCACTGAAAGCTCTTGCTAGCCAGCACCCTTCCTTGGAAGCGCTTTTGTAGCCCTTAAAACACTGGGGCTCTGGGCTTCTCTAGCCACCTCATCTTCTGCTCATCCTCTCGCGCACTCTAAAGAGAGCTCAGGTGAGAAATTGCAAACGTCGAGCAATTGCTCCGAGATGAAAAGTGCCAGCACTGAAAGCTGTTGCTAGCCAGCACCCTTCCTTGGAAGCGCTTTTGTAGGCCTAAGAACACTGGGGCTCTGGGCTTCTCTAGCCACCTCATCTTCTGCTCATCCTCTCGCGCACTCTAAAGAGAGCTCAGGTGAGAAATTGCAAACGTCGAGCAATTGCTCCGAGATGAAAAGTGCCAGCACTGAAAGCTGTTGCTAGCCAGCACCCTTCCTTGGAAGCGCTTTCACAGGCGCAGCAACACTGGAGCTTTGCGCTTCTCTAGCCACCAAACGTCACGGTCCTTCTCTTTCCGTCTCGTAGACACGAGCTGAGAAATTGCAAACGTCGAGCAATTGCTCCGAGATGAAAAGTGCCAGCACTGAAAGCTGTTGCTAGCCAGCCCCCTTCCTTGGAAGCGCTTTCACAGGCGCAGCAACACTGGGGCTTTGCGCTTCTCTAGCCACCAAACGTCACGGTCCTTCTCTTTCCGTCTGTTTACGCGAGCTGAGAAATTGCAAACGTCGAGCAATTGCTCAGAGATGAAAAGTGCCAGCACTGAAAGCTCTTGCTAGCCAGCACCCTTCCTTGGAAGCGCTTTTGTAGGCCTAAGAACACTGGGGCTCTGGGCTTCTCTAGACACCTAATCTTCTGCTCATCCTCTCGCGCACTCTAAAGAGAGCTCAGGTGAGAAATTGCAAACGTCCAGCAATTGCTCAGAGATGAAAAGTGCCAGCACTGAAAGCTCTTGCTAGCCAGCACCCTTCCTTGGAAGCGCTTTCACAGGCGCAGCAACACTGGGGCTTTGCGCTTCTCTAGCCACCAAAAGTCACGGTCCTTCTCTTTCCGTCTCGTAGACACGAGCTGAGAAATTGCAAACGTCGAGCAATTGCTCAGAGATGAAAAGTGCCAGCACTGAAAGCTCTTGCTAGCCAGCACCCTTCCTTGGAAGCGCTTTTGTAGGCGTAAGAACAGTGGGGCTCTGGGCTTCTCTAGCCACCTCATTTTCTGCTCATCCTCTCGCGCACTCTAAAGAGAGCTCAGGTGAGAAATTGCAAACGTCGAGCAATTGCTCAGAGATGAAAAGTGCCAGCACTGAAAGCTCTTGCTAGCCAGCCCCCTTCCTTGGAAGCGCTTTCACAGGCGCAGCAACACTGGGGCTTTGCGCTTCTATACGCACCAAACGTCACGGTCCTTCTCTTTCCGTCTCGTAGACACGAGCTGAGAAATTGCAAACGTCGAGCAATTGCTCAGAGATGAAAAGTGCCAGCACTGAAAGCTCTTGCTAGCCAGCACCCTTCCTTGGAAGCGCTTTCACAGGCGCAGCAACACTGGGGCTTTGCGCTTCTCTAGCCACCAAAAGTCACGGTCCTTCTCTTTCCATCTCGTAGACACGAGCTGAGAAATTGCAAACGTCGAGCAATTGCTCAGAGATGAAAAGTGCCAGCACTGAAAGCTCTTGCTAGCCAGCACCCTTCCTTGGAAGCGCTTTTGTAGCCCTTAAAACACTGGGGCTCTGGGCTTCTCTAGCCACCTCATCTTCTGCTTATCCTCTCGCGCACTCTAAAGAGAGCTCAGGTGAGAAATTGCAAACGTCGAGCAATTGCTCCGAGATGAAAAGTGCCAGCACTGAAAGCTGTTGCTAGCCAGCACCCTTCCTTGGAAGCGCTTTTGTAGCCCTTAGAACACTGGGGCTCTGGGCTTCTCTAGCCACCTCATCTTCTGCTCATCCTCTCGCGCACTCTAAAGAGAGCTCAGGTGAGAAATTGCAAACGTCGAGCAATTGCTCCGAGATGAAAAGTGCCAGCACTGAAAGCTGTTGCTAGCCAGCACCCTTCCTTGGAAGCGCTTTCACAGGCGCAGCAACACTGGAGCTTTGCGCTTCTCTAGCCACCAAACGTCACGGTCCTTCTCTTTCCGTCTCGTAGACACGAGCTGAGAAATTGCAAACGTCGAGCAATTGCTCCGAGATGAAAAGTGCCAGCACTGAAAGCTGTTGCTAGCCAGCACCCTTCCTTGGAAGCGCTTTCACAGGCGCAGCAACACTGGGGCTTTGCGCTTCTCTAGCCACCAAACGTCACGGTCCTTCTCTTTCCGTCTGTTTACACGAGCTGAGAAATTGCAAACGTCGAGCAATTGCTCCGAGATGAAAAGTGCCAGCACTGAAAGCTCTTGCTAGCCAGCACCCTTCCTTGGAAGCGCTTTTGTAGGCCTAAGAACACTGGGGCTCTGGGCTTCTCTAGCTACTTCATCTTCTGCTCATCCTCTCGTGCACTCTAAAGAGAGCTCAGGTGAGAAATTGCAAACGTCGAGCAATTGCTCCGAGATGAAAAGTGCCAGCACTGAAAGCTGTTGCTAGCCAGCACCCTTCCTTGGAAGCGCTTTCACAGGCGCAGCAACACTGGGGCTTTGCGCTTCTATACGCACCAAACGTCACAGTCATTCTCTTTCCGTCTCGTAGACACGAGCTGAGAAATTGCAAACGTCCAGCAATTGCTCCGAGATGAAAAGTGCCAGCACTGAAAGCTGTTGCTAGCCAGCCCCCTTCCTTGGAAGCGCCTTTGTAGCCCTTAGAACACTGGGGCTCTGGGCTTCTCTAGCCACCTCATCTTCTGCTCATCCTCTCGCGCACTCTAAAGAGAGCTCAGGTGAGAAATTGCAAACGTCGAGCAATTGCTCCGAGATGAAAAGTGCCAGCACTGAAAGCTGTTGCTAGCCAGCACCCTTCCTTGGAAGCGCTTTCACAGGCGCAGCAACACTGGAGCTTTGCGCTTCTCTAGCCACCAAACGTCACGGTCCTTCTCTTTCCGTCTCGTAGACACGAGCTGAGAAATTGCAAACGTCGAGCAATTGCTCCGAGATGAAAAGTGCCAGCCCTGAAAGCTCTTGCTAGCCAGCACCCTTCCTTGGAAGCGCTTTCACAGGCGCAGCAACACTGGGGCTTTGCGCTTCTCTACGCACCAAATGTCACGGTCCTTCTCTTTCCGTCTCGTAGACACGAGCTGAGAAATTGCAAACGTCGAGCAATTGCTCAGAGATGAAAAGTGCCAGCACTGAAAGCTGTTGCTAGCCAGCACCCTTCCTTGGAAGCGCTTTTGTAGCCCTTAGAACACTGGGGCTCTGGGCTTCTCTAGCCACCTCATCTTCTGCTCATCCTCTCGCGCACTCTAAAGAGAGCTTAGGTGAGAAATTGCAAACGTCGAGCAATTGCTCCGAGATGAAAAGTGCCAGCACTGAAAGCTGTTGCTAGCCAGCACCCTTCCTTGGAAGCGCTTTCACAGGCGCAGTAACACTGGGGCTTTGCGCTTCTATACGCACCAAACGTCACGGTCCTTCTCTTTCCGTCTCGTAGACACGAGCTGAGAAATTGCAAACGTCGAGCAATTGCTCCGAGATGAAAAGTGCCAGCACTGAAAGCTGTTGCTAGCCAGCCCCCTTCCTTGGAAGCGCTTTCACAGGAGCAGCAACACTGGGGCTTTGCGCTTCTCTAGCCACCAAACGTCACGGTCCTTCTCTTTCCGTCTGTTTACTCGAACTGAGAAATTGCAAACGTCGAGCAATTGCTCCGAGATGAAAAGTGCCAGCACTGAAAGCTCTTGCTAGCCAGCACCCTTCCTTGGAAGCGCTTTTGTAGGCCTAAGAACAGTGGGGCTCTGGGCTTCTCTAGCCACCTCGTCTTCTGCTCATCCTCTCGCGCACTCTAAAGAGAGCTCAGGTGAGAAATTGCAAACGTCGAGCAATTGCTCAGAGATGAAAAGTGCCAGCACTGAAAGCTCTTGCTAGCCAGCACCCTTCCTTGGAAGCGCTTTCACAGGTGCAGCAACACTGGGGCTTTGCGCTTCTATACGCACCAAATGTCACGGTCCTTCTCTTTCCATCTCGTAGACACGAGCTGAGAAATTGCAAACGTCGAGCAATTGCTCCGAGATGAAAAGTGCCAGCACTGAAAGCTCTTGCTAGCCAGCACCCTTCCTTGGAAGCGCTTTTGTAGCCCTTAAAACACTGGGGCTCTGGGCTTCTCTAGCCACCTCATCTTCTGCTCATCCTCTCGCGCACTCTAAAGAGAGCTCAGGTGAGAAATTGCAAACGTCGAGCAATTGCTCCGAGATGAAAAGTGCCAGCACTGAAAGCTGTTGCTAGCCAGCACCCTTCCTTGGAAGCGCTTTTGTAGCCCTTAGAACACTGGGGCTCTGGGCTTCTCTAGCCACCTCATCTTCTGCTCATCCTCTCGCGCACTCTAAAGAGAGCTCAGGTGAGAAATTGCAAACGTCGAGCAATTGCTCAGAGATGAAAAGTGCCAGCACTGAAAGCTGTTGCTAGCCAGCCCCCTTCCTTGGAAGCGCTTTCACAGGCGCAGCAACACTGGGGCTTTGCGCTTCTCTAGCCACCAAACGTCACGGTCCTTCTCTTTCCGTCTGTATACACGAGCTGAGAAATTGCAAACTTCCAGCAATTGCTCCGAGATGAAAAGTGCCAGCACTGAAAGCTGTTGCTAGCCAGCACCCTTCCTTGGAAGCGCTTTCACAGGCGCAGCAACACTGGGGCTTTGCGCTTCTCTAGCCACCAAACGTCACGGTCCTTCTCTTTCCGTCTGTTTACACGAGCTGAGAAATTGCAAACGTCGAGCAATTGCTCAGAGATGAAAAGTGCCAGCACTGAAAGCTGTTGCTAGCCAGCACCCTTCCTTGGAAGCGCTTTTGTAGGCCTAAGAACAGTGGGCTCTGGGCTTCTCTAGCCACCTCATCTTCTGCTCATCCTCTCGCGCACTCTAAAGAGAGCTCAGGTGAGAAATTGCAAACGTCGAGCAATTGCTCAGAGAAGAAAAGTGCCAGCACTGAAAGCTCTTGCTAGCCAGTACCCTTCCTTGGAAGCGCTTTCACGGGCGCAGCAACACTGGGGCTTTGCGCTTCTCTACGCACCAAACGTCACAGTCATTCTCTTTCCGTCTCGTAGACACGAGCTGAGAAATTGCAAACGTCGAGCAATTGCTCAGAGATGAAAAGTGCCAGCACTGAAAGCTGTTGCTAGCCAGCACCCTTCCTTGGAAGCGCTTTTGTAGGCCTAAGAACACTGGGGCTCTGGGCTTCTCTAGCCACCTCATCTTCTGCTCATCCTCGCGCGCACTCTAAAGAGAGCTCAGGTGAGAAATTGCAAACGTCGAGCAATTGCTCCGAGATGAAAAGTGCCAGCACTGAAAGCTGTTGCTAGCCAGCACCCTTCCTTGGAAGCGCTTTCACAGGCGCAGCAACACTGGAGCTTTGCGCTTCTCTAGCCACCAAACGTCACGGTCCTTCTCTTTCCGTCTGTTTACACGAGCTGAGAAATTGCAAACGTCGAGCAATTGCTCCGAGATGAAAAGTGCCAGCACTGAAAGCTGTTGCTAGCCAGCCCCCTTCCTTGGAAGCGCTTTTGTAGGCCTAAGAACACTGGGGCTCTGGGCTTCTCTAGCCACCTCATCTTCTGCTCATCCTCTCGCGCACTCTAAAGAGAGCTCAGGTGAGAAATTGCAAACGTCGAGCAATTGCTCCGAGATGAAAAGTGCCAGCACTGAAAGCTGTTGCTAGCCAGCACCCTTCCTTGGAAGCGCTTTCACAGGCGCAGCAACACTGGGGCTTTGCGCTTCTATACGCACCAAATGTCACGGTCCTTCTCTTTCCGTCTCGTAGACACGAGCTGAGAAATTGCAAACGTCGAGCAATTGCTCAGAGATGAAAAGTGCCAGCACTGAAAGCTCTTGCTAGCCAGCACCCTTCCTTGGAAGCGCTTTTGTAGCCCTTAAAACACTGGGGCTCTGGGCTTCTCTAGCCACCTCATCTTCTGCTCATCCTCTCGCGCACTCTAAAGAGAGCTCAGGTGAGAAATTGCAAACGTCGAGCAATTGCTCCGAGATGAAAAGTGCCAGCACTGAAAGCTGTTGCTAGCCAGCACCCTTCCTTGGAAGCGCTTTTGTAGGCCTAAGAACACTGGGGCTCTGGGCTTCTCTAGCCACCTCATCTTCTGCTCATCCTCTCGCGCACTCTAAAGAGAGCTCAGGTGAGAAATTGCAAACGTCGAGCAATTGCTCAGAGATGAAAAGTGCCAGCACTGAAAGCTGTTGCTAGCCAGCACCCTTCCTTGGAAGCGCTTTCACAGGCGCAGCAACACTGGGGCTTTGCGCTTCTATACGCACCAAACGTCACAGTCCTTCTCTTTCCGTCTCGTAGACACGAGCTGAGAAATTGCAAACGTCCAGCAATTGCTCCGAGATGAAAAGTGCCAGCACTGAAAGCTCTTGCTAGCCAGCACCCTTCCTTGGAAGCGCTTTTGTAGGCCTAAGAACACTGGGGCTCTGGGCTTCTCTAGCCACCTCATCTTCTGCTCATCCTCTCGCGCACTCTAAAGAGAGCTCAGGTGAGAAATTGCAAACGTCGAGCAATTGCTCAGAGATGAAAAGTGCCAGCACTGAAAGCTGTTGCTAGCCAGCACCCTTCCTTGGAAGCGCTTTCACAGGCGCAGCAACACTGGGGCTTTGCGCTTCTCTAGCCACCAAACGTCACGGTCCTTCTCTTTCCGTCTCGTAGACACGAGCTGAGAAATTGCAAACGTCGAGCAATTGCTCCGAGATGAAAAGTGCCAGCACTGAAAGCTGTTGCTAGCCAGCCCCCTTCCTTGGAAGCGCTTTCACAGGCGCAGCAACACTGGGGCTTTGCGCTTCTCTAGCCACCAAACGTCACGGTACTTCTCTTTCCGTCTGTTTACACGAGCTGAGAAATTGCAAACGTCGAGCAATTGCTCCGAGATGAAAAGTGCCAGCACTGAAAGCTCTTGCTAGCCAGCCCCCTTCCTTGGAAGCGCTTTTGTAGGCCTAAGAACACTGGGGCTCTGGGCTTCTCTAGCCACCTAATCTTCTGCTCATCCTCTCGCGCACTCTAAAGAGAGCTCAGGTGAGAAATTGCAAACGTCGAGCAATTGCTCCGAGATGAAAAGTGCCAGCACTGAAAGCTGTTGCTAGCCAGCACCCTTCCTTGGAAGCGCTTTCACAGGCGCAGCAACACTGGGGCTTTGCGCTTCTATACGCACCAAACGTCACAGTCATTCTCTTTCCGTCTCGTAGACACGAGCTGAGAAATTGCAAACGTCCAGCAATTGCTCCGAGATGAAAAGTGCCAGCACTGAAAGCTGTTGCTAGCCAGCCCCCTTCCTTGGAAGCGCCTTTGTAGGCCTAAGAACACTGGGGCTCTGGGCTTCTCTAGCCACCTCATCTTCTGCTCATCCTCTCGCGCACTCTAAAGAGAGCTCAGGTGAGAAATTGCAAACGTCGAGCAATTGCTCCGAGATGAAAAGTGCCAGCACTGAAAGCTCTTGCTAGCCAGCACCCTTCCTTGGAAGCGTTTTCACAGGCGCAGTAACACTGGGGCTTTGCGCTTCTCTAGCCACCAAACGTCACGGTCCTTCTCTTTCCGTCTCGTAGACACGAGCTGAGAAATTGCAAACGTCGAGCAATTGCTCCGAGATGAAAAGTGCCAGCACTGAAAGCTGTTGCTAGCCAGCCCCCTTCCTTGGAAGCGCTTTCACAGGAGCAGCAACACTGGGGCTTTGCGCTTCTCTAGCCACCAAACGTCACGGTCCTTCTCTTTCCGTCTGTTTACACGAACTGAGAAATTGCAAACGTCGAGCAATTGCTCAGAGATGAAAAGTGCCAGCCCTGAAAGCTCTTGCTAGCCAGCACCCTTCCTTGGAAGCGCTTTTGTAGGCCTAAGAACAGTGGGGCTCTGGGCTTCTCTAGCCACCTCATCTTCTGCTCATCCTCGCGCGCACTCTAAAGAGAGCTCAGGTGAGAAATTGCAAACGTCGAGCAATTGCTCAGAGATGAAAAGTGCCAGCACTGAAAGCTCTTGCTAGCCAGCACCCTTCCTTGGAAGCGCTTTCACAGGTGCAGCAACACTGGGGCTTTGCGCTTCTATACGCACCAAATGTCACGGTCCTTCTCTTTCCATCTCGTAGACACGAGCTGAGAAATTGCAAACGTCGAGCAATTGCTCCGAGATGAAAAGTGCCAGCACTGAAAGCTCTTGCTAGCCAGCACCCTTCCTTGGAAGCGCTTTTGTAGCCCTTAAAACACTGGGGCTCTGGGCTTCTCTAGCCACCTCATCTTCTGCTCATCCTCTCGCGCACTCTAAAGAGAGCTCAGGTGAGAAATTGCAAACGTCGAGCAATTGCTCAGAGATGAAAAGTGCCAGCACTGAAAGCTGTTGCTAGCCAGCCCCCTTCCTTGGAAGCGCTTTTGTAGCCCTTAGAACACTGGGGCTCTGGGCTTCTCTAGCCACCTCATCTTCTGCTCATCCTCTCGCGCACTCTAAAGAGAGCTTAGGTGAGAAATTGCAAACGTCGAGCAATTGCTCCGAGATGAAAAGTGCCAGCACTGAAAGCTCTTGCTAGCCAGCACCCTTCCTTGGAAGCGTTTTCACAGGCGCAGTAACACTGGGGCTTTGCGCTTCTCTAGCCACCAAACGTCACGGTCCTTCTCTTTCCGTCTCGTAGACACGAGCTGAGAAATTGCAAACGTCGAGCAATTGCTCCGAGATGAAAAGTGCCAGCACTGAAAGCTGTTGCTAGCCAGCCCCCTTCCTTGGAAGCGCTTTCACAGGAGCAGCAACACTGGGGCTTTGCGCTTCTCTAGCCACCAAACGTCACGGTCCTTCTCTTTCCGTCTGTTTACACGAACTGAGAAATTGCAAACGTCGAGCAATTGCTCCGAGATGAAAAGTGCCAGCACTGAAAGCTCTTGCTAGCCAGCACCCTTCCTTGGAAGCGCTTTTGTAGGCCTAAGAACAGTGGGGCTCTGGGCTTCTCTAGCCACCTCATCTTCTGCTCATCCTCGCGCGCACTCTAAAGAGAGCTCAGGTGAGAAATTGCAAACGTCGAGCAATTGCTCAGAGATGAAAAGTGCCAGCCCTGAAAGCTGTTGCTAGCCAGCACCCTTCCTTGGAAGCGCTTTCACAGGTGCAGCAACACTGGGGCTTTGCGCTTCTATACGCACCAAATGTCACGGTCCTTCTCTTTCCATCTCGTAGACACGAGCTGAGAAATTGCAAACGTCGAGCAATTGCTCCGAGATGAAAAGTGCCAGCACTGAAAGCTCTTGCTAGCCAGCACCCTTCCTTGGAAGCGCTTTTGTAGCCCTTAAAACACTGGGGCTCTGGGCTTCTCTAGCCACCTCATCTTCTGCTCATCCTCTCGCGCACTCTAAAGAGAGCTCAGGTGAGAAATTGCAAACGTCGAGCAATTGCTCAGAGATGAAAAGTGCCAGCACTGAAAGCTGTTGCTAGCCAGCCCCCTTCCTTGGAAGCGCTTTCACAGGCGCAGCAACACTGGGGCTTTGCGCTTCTCTAGCCACCAAACGTCACGGTCCTTCTCTTTCCGTCTGTATACACGAGCTGAGAAATTGCAAACTTCCAGCAATTGCTCAGAGATGAAAAGTGCCAGCACTGAAAGCTGTTGCTAGCCAGCACCCTTCCTTGGAAGCGCTTTCACAGGCGCAGCAACACTGGGGCTTTGCGCTTCTCTAGCCACCAAACGTCACGGTCCTTCTCTTTCCGTCTGTTTACACGAGCTGAGAAATTGCAAACGTCGAGCAATTGCTCAGAGATGAAAAGTGCCAGCACTGAAAGCTGTTGCTGTAGCCAGCACCCTTCCTTGGAAGCGCTTTTGTAGGCCTAAGAACAGTGGGGCTCTGGGCTTCTCTAGCCACCTCATCTTCTGCTCATCCTCTCGCGCACTCTAAAGAGAGCTCAGGTGAGAAATTGCAAACGTCGAGCAATTGCTCAGAGAAGAAAATTGCCAGGACTGAAAGCTGTTGCTAGCCAGTACCCTTCCTTGGAAGCGCTTTCACGGGCGCAGCAACACTGGGGCTTTGCGCTTCTCTACGCACCAAACGTCACAGTCATTCTCTTTCCGTCTCGTAGACACGAGCTGAGAAATTGCAAACGTCCAGCAATTGCTCCGAGATGAAAAGTGCCAGCACTGAAAGCTGTTGCTAGCCAGCACCCTTCCTTGGAAGCGCTTTTGTAGGCCTAAGAACACTGGGGCTCTGGGCTTCTCTAGCCACCTCATCTTCTGCTCATCCTCTCGCGCACTCTAAAGAGAGCTCAGGTGAGAAATTGCAAACGTCGAGCAATTGCTCCGAGATGAAAAGTGCCAGCACTGAAAGCTCTTGCTAGCCAGCACCCTTCCTTGGAAGCGCTTTCACAGGCGCAGCAACACTGGGGCTTTGCGCTTCTCTAGCCACCAAACGTCACGGTCCTTCTCTTTCCGTCTGTTTACACGAGCTGAGAAATTGCAAACGTCGAGCAATTGCTCAGAGATGAAAAGTGCCAGCACTGAAAGCTGTTGCTAGCCAGCACCCTTCCTTGGAAGCGCTTTCACAGGCGCAGCAACACTGGGGCTTTGCACTTCTATACGCACCAAATGTCACGGTCCTTCTCTTTCCGTCTCGTAGACACGAGCTGAGAAATTGCAAACGTCGAGCAATTGCTCAGAGATGAAAAGTGCCAGCACTGAAAGCTCTTGCTAGCCAGCACCCTTCCTTGGAAGCGCTTTTGTAGCCCTTAAAACACTGGGGCTCTGGGCTTCTCTAGCCACCTCATCTTCTGCTCATCCTCTCGCGCACTCTAAAGAGAGCTCAGGTGAGAAATTGCAAACGTCGAGCAATTGCTCCGAGATGAAAAGTGCCAGCACTGAAAGCTGTTGCTAGCCAGCACCCTTCCTTGGAAGCGCTTTTGTAGGCCTAAGAACACTGGGGCTCTGGGCTTCTCTAGCCACCTCATCTTCTGCTCATCCTCTCGCGCACTCTAAAGAGAGCTCAGGTGAGAAATTGCAAACGTCGAGCAATTGCTCCGAGATGAAAAGTGCCAGCACTGAAAGCTGTTGCTAGCCAGCACCCTTCCTTGGAAGCGCTTTCACAGGCGCAGCAACACTGGAGCTTTGCGCTTCTCTAGCCACCAAACGTCACGGTCCTTCTCTTTCCGTCTCGTAGACACGAGCTGAGAAATTGCAAACGTCGAGCAATTGCTCCGAGATGAAAAGTGCCAGCACTGAAAGCTGTTGCTAGCCAGCCCCCTTCCTTGGAAGCGCTTTCACAGGCGCAGCAACACTGGGGCTTTGCGCTTCTCTAGCCACCAAACGTCACGGTCCTTCTCTTTCCGTCTGTTTACGCGAGCTGAGAAATTGCAAACGTCGAGCAATTGCTCAGAGATGAAAAGTGCCAGCACTGAAAGCTCTTGCTAGCCAGCACCCTTCCTTGGAAGCGCTTTTGTAGGCCTAAGAACACTGGGGCTCTGGGCTTCTCTAGACACCTAATCTTCTGCTCATCCTCTCGCGCACTCTAAAGAGAGCTCAGGTGAGAAATTGCAAACGTCCAGCAATTGCTCAGAGATGAAAAGTGCCAGCACTGAAAGCTCTTGCTAGCCAGCACCCTTCCTTGGAAGCGCTTTCACAGGCGCAGCAACACTGGGGCTTTGCGCTTCTCTAGCCACCAAAAGTCACGGTCCTTCTCTTTCCGTCTCGTAGACACGAGCTGAGAAATTGCAAACGTCGAGCAATTGCTCAGAGATGAAAAGTGCCAGCACTGAAAGCTCTTGCTAGCCAGCACCCTTCCTTGGAAGCGCTTTTGTAGGCGTAAGAACAGTGGGGCTCTGGGCTTCTCTAGCCACCTCATTTTCTGCTCATCCTCTCGCGCACTCTAAAGAGAGCTCAGGTGAGAAATTGCAAACGTCGAGCAATTGCTCAGAGATGAAAAGTGCCAGCACTGAAAGCTCTTGCTAGCCAGCCCCCTTCCTTGGAAGCGCTTTCACAGGCGCAGCAACACTGGGGCTTTGCGCTTCTATACGCACCAAACGTCACGGTCCTTCTCTTTCCGTCTCGTAGACACGAGCTGAGAAATTGCAAACGTCGAGCAATTGCTCAGAGATGAAAAGTGCCAGCACTGAAAGCTCTTGCTAGCCAGCACCCTTCCTTGGAAGCGCTTTCACAGGCGCAGCAACACTGGGGCTTTGCGCTTCTCTAGCCACCAAAAGTCACGGTCCTTCTCTTTCCATCTCGTAGACACGAGCTGAGAAATTGCAAACGTCGAGCAATTGCTCAGAGATGAAAAGTGCCAGCACTGAAAGCTCTTGCTAGCCAGCACCCTTCCTTGGAAGCGCTTTTGTAGCCCTTAAAACACTGGGGCTCTGGGCTTCTCTAGCCACCTCATCTTCTGCTTATCCTCTCGCGCACTCTAAAGAGAGCTCAGGTGAGAAATTGCAAACGTCGAGCAATTGCTCCGAGATGAAAAGTGCCAGCACTGAAAGCTGTTGCTAGCCAGCACCCTTCCTTGGAAGCGCTTTTGTAGCCCTTAGAACACTGGGGCTCTGGGCTTCTCTAGCCACCTCATCTTCTGCTCATCCTCTCGCGCACTCTAAAGAGAGCTCAGGTGAGAAATTGCAAACGTCGAGCAATTGCTCCGAGATGAAAAGTGCCAGCACTGAAAGCTGTTGCTAGCCAGCACCCTTCCTTGGAAGCGCTTTCACAGGCGCAGCAACACTGGAGCTTTGCGCTTCTCTAGCCACCAAACGTCACGGTCCTTCTCTTTCCGTCTCGTAGACACGAGCTGAGAAATTGCAAACGTCGAGCAATTGCTCCGAGATGAAAAGTGCCAGCACTGAAAGCTGTTGCTAGCCAGCACCCTTCCTTGGAAGCGCTTTCACAGGCGCAGCAACACTGGGGCTTTGCGCTTCTCTAGCCACCAAACGTCACGGTCCTTCTCTTTCCGTCTGTTTACACGAGCTGAGAAATTGCAAACGTCGAGCAATTGCTCCGAGATGAAAAGTGCCAGCACTGAAAGCTCTTGCTAGCCAGCACCCTTCCTTGGAAGCGCTTTTGTAGGCCTAAGAACACTGGGGCTCTGGGCTTCTCTAGCCACCTAATCTTCTGCTCATCCTCTCGCGCACTCTAAAGAGAGCTCAGGTGAGAAATTGCAAACGTCGAGCAATTGCTCAGAGATGAAAAGTGCCAGCACTGAAAGCTCTTGCTAGCCAGCCCCCTTCCTTGGAAGCGCTTTCACAGGCGCAGCAACACTGGGGCTTTGCGCTTCTCTAGCCACCAAACGTCACGGTCCTTCTCTTTCCGTCTCGTAGACACGAGCTGAGAAATTGCAAACGTCGAGCAATTGCTCAGAGATGAAAAGTGCCAGCACTGAAAGCTCTTGCTAGCCAGCACCCTTCCTTGGAAGCGCTTTCACAGGCGCAGCAACACTGGGGCTTTGCGCTTCTCTAGCCACCAAAAGTCACGGTCCTTCTCTTTCCGTCTCGTAGACACGAGCTGAGAAATTGCAAACGTCGAGCAATTGCTCAGAGATGAAAAGTGCCAGCACTGAAAGCTGTTGCTAGCCAGCACCCTTCCTTGCAAGCGCTTTTGTAGGCCTAAGAACACTGGGGCTCTGGGCTTCTCTAGCCACCTCATCTTCTGCTCATCCTCTCGTGCACTCTAAAGAGAGCTCAGGTGAGAAATTGCAAACGTCGAGCAATTGCTCAGAGAAGAAAAGTGCCAGCACTGAAAGCTCTTGCTAGCCAGCACCCTTCCTTGGAAGCGCTTTCACAGGCGCAGCAACACTGGGACTTTGCACTTCTCTACGCACCAAACGTCACGGTCCTTCTCTTTCCGTCTCGTAGACACGAGCTGAGAAATTGCAAACGTCGAGCAATTGCTCAGAGATGAAAAGTGCCAGCACTGAAAGCTGTTGCTAGCCAGCACCCTTCCTTGGAAGCGCTTTTGTAGGCCTAAGAACACTGGGGCTCTGGGCTTCTCTAGCCACCTCATCTTCTGCTCATCCTCTCGCGCACTCTAAACAGAGCTCAGGTGAGAAATTGCAAACGTCGAGCAATTGCTCCGAGATGAAAAGTGCCAGCACTGAAAGCTCTTGCTAGCCAGCACCCTTCCTTGGAAGCGCTTTCACAGGCACAGCAACACTGGGGCTCTGCGCTTCTCTAGCCACCAAACGTCACGGTCCTTCTCTTTCCGTCTGTTTACACGAGCTGAGAAATTGCAAACGTCGAGCAATTGCTCCAAGATGAAAAGTGCCAGCACTGAAAGCTCTTGCTAGCCAGCCCCCTTCCTTGGAAGCGCTTTTGTAGGCCTAAGAACACTGGGGCTCTGGGCTTCTCTAGCCACCTCATCTTCTGCTCATCCTCTCGCGCACTCTAAAGAGAGCTCAGGTGAGAAATTGCAAACGTCGAGCAATTGCTCCGAGATGAAAAGTGCCAGCACTGAAAGCTGTTGCTAGCCAGCACCCTTCCTTGGAAGCGCTTTCACAGGCGCAGCAACACTGGGGCTTTGCGCTTCTATACGCACCAAATGTCACGGTCCTTCTCTTTCCGTCTCGTAGACACGAGCTGAGAAATTGCAAACGTCGAGCAATTGCTCAGAGATGAAAAGTGCCAGCACTGAAAGCTCTTGCTAGCCAGCACCCTTCCTTGGAAGCGCTTTTGTAGGCCTAAGAACAGTGGGGCTCTGGGCTTCTCTAGCCACCTCATCTTCTGCTCATCCTCTCGCGCACTCTAAAGAGAGCTCAGGTGAGAAATTGCAAACGTCGAGCAATTGCTCAGAGAAGAAAAGTGCCAGCACTGAAAGCTCTTGCTAGCCAGCACCCTTCCTTGGAAGCGCTTTCACAGGCGCAGTAACACTGGGACTTTGCACTTCTCTACGCACCAAACGTCACGGTCCTTCTCTTTCCGTCTCGTAGACACGAGCTGAGAAATTGCAAACGTCGAGCAATTGCTCAGAGATGAAAAGTGCCAGCACTGAAAGCTGTTGCTAGCCAGCACCCTTCCTTGGAAGCGCTTTTGTAGGCCTAAGAACACTGGGGCTCTGGGCTTCTCTAGCCACCTCATCTTCTGCTCATCCTCTCGCGCACTCTAAACAGAGCTCAGGTGAGAAATTGCAAACGTCGAGCAATTGCTCCGAGATGAAAAGTGCCAGCACTGAAAGCTCTTGCTAGCCAGCACCCTTCCTTGGAAGCGCTTTCACAGGCGCAGCAACACTGGGGCTTTGCGCTTCTCTAGTCACCAAACGTCACGGTCCTTCTCTTTCCGTCTGTTTACACGAGCTGAGAAATTGCAAACGTCGAGCAATTGCTCCAAGATGAAAAGTGCCAGCACTGAAAGCTCTTGCTAGCCAGCCCCCTTCCTTGGAAGCGCTTTTGTAGGCCTAAGAACACTGGGGCTCTGGGCTTCTCTAGCCACCTCATCTTCTGCTCATCCTCTCGCGCACTCTAAAGAGAGCTCAGGTGAGAAATTGCAAACGTCGAGCAATTGCTCCGAGATGAAAAGTGCCAGCACTGAAAGCTGTTGCTAGCCAGCACCCTTCCTTGGAAGCGCTTTCACAGGCGCAGCAACACTGGGGCTTTGCGCTTCTATACGCACCAAATGTCACGGTCCTTCTCTTTCCGTCTCGTAGACACGAGCTGAGAAATTGCAAACGTCGAGCAATTGCTCAGAGATGAAAAGTGCCAGCACTGAAAGCTCTTGCTAGCCAGCACCCTTCCTTGGAAGCGCTTTTGTAGCCCTTAAAACACTGGGGCTCTGGGCTTCTCTAGCCACCTCATCTTCTGCTCATCCTCTCGCGCACTCTAAAGAGAGCTCAGGTGAGAAATTGCAAACGTCGAGCAATTGCTCAGAGATGAAAAGTGCCAGCACTGAAAGCTGTTGCTAGCCAGCACCCTTCCTTGGAAGCGCTTTTGTAGGCCTAAGAACACTGGGGCTCTGGGCTTCTCTAGCCACCTCATCTTCTGCTCATCCTCTCGCGCACTCTAAAGAGAGCTCAGGTGAGAAATTGCAAACGTCGAGCAATTGCTGAGAGATGAAAAGTGCCAGCACTGAAAGCTGTTGCTAGCCAGCACCCTTCCTTGGAAGCGCTTTCACAGGCGCAGCAACACTGGAGCTTTGCGCTTCTCTAGCCACCAAATGTCACGGTCCTTCTCTTTCCGTCTCGTAGACACGAGCTGAGAAATTGCAAACGTCGAGCAATTGCTCCGAGATGAAAAGTGCCAGCACTGAAAGCTGTTGCTAGCCAGCACCCTTCCTTGGAAGCGCTTTCACAGGCGCAGCAACACTGGGGCTTTGCGCTTCTCTAGCCACCAAACGTCACGGTCCTTCTCTTTCCGTCTGTTTACACGAGCTGAGAAATTGCAAACGTCGAGCAATTGCTCCGAGATGAAAAGTGCCAGCACTGAAAGCTCTTGCTAGCCAGCACCCTTCCTTGGAAGCGCTTTTGTAGGCCTAAGAACACTGGGGCTCTGGGCTTCTCTAGCCACCTCATCTTCTGCTCATCCTCTCGCGCACTCTAAAGAGAGCTCAGGTGAGAAATTGCAAACGTCCAGCAATTGCTCAGAGATGAAAAGTGCCAGCCCTGAAAGCTGTTGCTAGCCAGCACCCTTCCTTGGAAGCGCTTTCACAGGCGCAGCAACACTGGGGCTTTGCGCTTCTATACGCACCAAATGTCACGGTCCTTCTCTTTCCGTCTCGTAGACACGAGCTGAGAAATTGCAAACGTCGAGCAATTGCTCAGAGATGAAAAGTGCCAGCACTGAAAGCTGTTGCTAGCCAGCACCCTTCCTTGGAAGCGCTTTTGTAGCCCTTAGAACACTGGGGCTCTGGGCTTCTCTAGCCACCTCATCTTCTGCTCATCCTCTCGCGCACTCTAAAGAGAGCTTAGGTGAGAAATTGCAAACGTCGAGCAATTGCTCCGAGATGAAAAGTGCCAGCACTGAAAGCTGTTGCTAGCCAGCACCCTTCCTTGGAAGCGCTTTCACAGGCGCAGTAACACTGGGGCTTTGCGCTTCTCTAGCCACCAAACGTCACGGTCCTTCTCTTTCCATCTCGTAGACACGAGCTGAGAAATTGCAAACGTCGAGCAATTGCTCCGAGATGAAAAGTGCCAGCACTGAAAGCTGTTGCTAGCCAGCCCCCTTCCTTGGAAGCGCTTTCACAGGAGCAGCAACACTGGGGCTTTGCGCTTCTCTAGCCACCAAACGTCACGGTCCTTCTCTTTCCGTCTGTTTACACGAGCTGAGAAATTGCAAACGTCCAGCAATTGCTCAGAGATGAAAAGTGCCAGCACTGAAAGCTGTTGCTAGCCAGGACCCTTCCTTGGAAGCGCTTTTGTAGGCCTAAGAACACTGGGGCTCTGGGCTTCTCTAGCCACCTCATCTTCTGCTCATCCTCTCGCGCACTCTAAGGAGAGCTCAGGTGAGAAATTGCAAACGTCGAGCAATTGCTCAGAGATGAAAAGTGCCAGCACTGAAAGCTGTTGCTAGCCAGCACCCTTCCTTGGAAGCGCTTTCACAGGCGCAGCAACACTGGGGCTTTGCGCTTCTCTAGCCACCAAATGTCACGGTCCTTCTCTTTCCATCTCGTAGACACGAGCTGAGAAATTGCAAACGTCGAGCAATTGCTCCGAGATGAAAAGTGCCAGCACTGAAAGCTCTTGCTAGCCAGCACCCTTCCTTGGAAGCGCTTTTGTAGCCCTTAAAACACTGGGGCTCTGGGCTTCTCTAGCCACCTCATCTTCTGCTCATCCTCTCGCGCACTCTAAAGAGAGCTCAGGTGAGAAATTGCAAACGTCGAGCAATTGCTCAGAGAAGAAAAGTGCCAGCACTGAAAGCTCTTGCTAGCCAGTACCCTTCCTTGGAAGCGCTTTCACAGGCGCAGCAACACTGGGGCTTTGCGCTTCTCTACGCACCAAACGTCACAGTCATTCTCTTTCCGTCTCGTAGACACGAGCTGAGAAATTGCAAACGTCCAGCAATTGCTCCGAGATGAAAAGTGCCAGCACTGAAAGCTGTTGCTAGCCAGCACCCTTCCTTGGAAGTGCTTTTGTAGGCCTAAGAACACTGGGGCTCTGGGCTTCTCTAGCCACTTCATCTTCTGCTCATCCTCTCGCGCACTCTAAAGAGAGCTCAGGTGAGAAATTGCAAACGTCGAGCAATTGCTCCGAGATGAAAAGTGCCAGCACTGAAAGCTGTTGCTAGCCAGCACCCTTCCTTGGAAGCGCTTTCACAGGCGCAGCAACACTGGGGCTTTGCACTTCTCTAGCCACCAAACGTCACGGTCCTTCTCTTTCCGTCTCGTAGACACGAGCTGAGAAATTGCAAACGTCCAGCAATTGCTCCGAGATGAAAAGTGCCAGCACTGAAAGCTGTTGCTAGCCAGCACCCTTCCTTGGAAGCGCTTTTGTAGGCCTAAGAACACTGGGGCTCTGGGCTTCTCTAGCCACCTCATCTTCTGCTCATCCTCTCGCGCACTCTAAAGAGAGCTCAGGTGAGAAATTGCAAACGTCGAGCAATTGCTCCGAGATGAAAAGTGCCAGCACTGAAAGCTCTTGCTAGCCAGCACCCTTCCTTGGAAGCGCTTTCACAGGCGCAGCAACACTGGGGCTTTGCGCTTCTATACGCACCAAATGTCACGGTCCTTCTCTTTCCGTCTCGTAGACACGAGCTGAGAAATTGCAAACGTCGAGCAATTGCTCCGAGATGAAAAGTGCCAGCACTGAAAGCTCTTGCTAGCCAGCACCCTTCCTTGGAAGCGCTTTTGTAGCCCTTAAAACACTGGGGCTCTGGGCTTCTCTAGCCACCTCATCTTCTGCTCATCCTCTCGCGCACTCTAAAGAGAGCTCAGGTGAGAAATTGCAAACGTCGAGCAATTGCTCAGAGATGAAAAGTGCCAGCACTGAAAGCTCTTGCTAGCCAGCACCCTTCCTTGGAAGCGCTTTTGTAGGCCTAAGAACACTGGGGCTCTGGGCTTCTCTAGCCACCTCATCTTCTGCTCATCCTCTCGCGCACTCTAAAGAGAGCTCAGGTGAGAAATTGCAAACGTTGAGCAATTGCTCAGAGATGAAAAGTGCCAGCACTGAAAGCTGTTGCTAGCCAGCACCCTTCCTTGGAAGCGCTTTCACAGGCGCAGCAACACTGGGGCTTTGCGCTTCTCTACCCACCAAACGTCACGGTCCTTCTCTTTCCGTCTCGTAGACACGACCTGAGAAATTGCAAACGTCGAGCAATTGCTCAGAGATGAAAAGTGCCAGCACTGAAAGCTGTTGCTAGCCAGCACCCTTCCTTGGAAGCGCTTTCACAGGCGCAGCAACACTGGGGCTTTGCGCTTCTCTAGCCACCAAACGTCACGGTCCTTCTCTTTCCGTCTCGTAGACACGAGCTGAGAAATTGCAAACGTCCAGCAATTGCTCCGAGATGAAAAGTGCCAGCACTGAAAGCTCTTGCTGTAGCCAGCACCCTTCCTTGGAAGCGCTTTTGTAGGCCTAAGAACACTGGGGCTCTGGGCTTCTCTAGCCACCTCATCTTCTGCTCATCCTCTCGCGCACTCTAAAGAGAGCTCAGGTGAGAAATTGCAAACGTCGAGCAATTGCTCAGAGACGAAAAGTGCCAGCCCTGAAAGCTCTTGCTAGCCAGCACCCTTCCTTGGAAGCGCTTTCACAGGCGCAGCAACACTGGGGCTTTGCGCTTCTATACGCACCAAATGTCACGGTCCTTCTCTTTCCGTCTCGTAGACACGAGCTGAGAAATTGCAAACGTCGAGCAATTGCTCAGAGATGAAAAGTGCCAGCACTGAAAGCTCTTGCTAGCCAGCACCCTTCCTTGGAAGCGCTTTTGTAGGCCTAAGAACACTGGGGCTCTGGGCTTCTCTAGCCACCTCATCTTCTGCTCATCCTCTCGCGCACTCTAAAGAGAGCTCAGGTGAGAAATTGCAAACGTCGAGCAATTGCTCAGAGATGAAAAGTGCCAGCCCTGAAAGCTCTTGCTAGCCAGCACCCTTCCTTGGAAGCGCTTTCACAGGCGCAGCAACACTGGGGCTTTGCGCTTCTATACGCACCAAATGTCACGGTCCTTCTCTTTCCGTCTCGTAGACACGAGCTGAGAAATTGCAAACGTCGAGCAATTGCTCCGAGATGAAAAGTGCCAGCACTGAAAGCTGTTGCTAGCCAGCCCCCTTCCTTGGAAGCGCTTTTGTAGGCCTAAGAACACTGGGGCTCTGGGCTTCTCTAGCCACCTCATCTTCTGCTCATCCTCTCGCGCACTCTAAAGAGAGCTCAGGTGAGAAATTGCAAACGTCGAGCAATTGCTCAGAGACGAAAAGTGCCAGCCCTGAAAGCTCTTGCTAGCCAGCACCCTTCCTTGGAAGCGCTTTCACAGGCGCAGCAACACTGGGGCTTTGCGCTTCTATACGCACCAAATGTCACGGTCCTTCTCTTTCCGTCTCGTAGACACGAGCTGAGAAATTGCAAACGTCGAGCAATTGCTCAGAGATGAAAAGTGCCAGCACTGAAAGCTCTTGCTAGCCAGCACCCTTCCTTGGAAGCGCTTTTGTAGGCCTAAGAACACTGGGGCTCTGGGCTTCTCTAGCCACCTCATCTTCTGCTCATCCTCTCGCGCACTCTAAAGAGAGCTCAGGTGAGAAATTGCAAACGTCGAGCAATTGCTCAGAGATGAAAAGTGCCAGCCCTGAAAGCTCTTGCTAGCCAGCACCCTTCCTTGGAAGCGCTTTCACAGGCGCAGCAACACTGGGGCTTTGCGCTTCTATACGCACCAAATGTCACGGTCCTTCTCTTTCCGTCTCGTAGACACGAGCTGAGAAATTGCAAACGTCGAGCAATTGCTCAGAGATGAAAAGTGCCAGCACTGAAAGCTGTTGCTAGCCAGCACCCTTCCTTGGAAGCGCTTTTGTAGCCCTTAAAACACTGGGGCTCTGGGCTTCTCTAGCCACCTCATCTTCTGCTCATCCTCTCGCGCACTCTAAAGAGAGCTCAGGTGAGAAATTGCAAACGTCGAGCAATTGCTCAGAGATGAAAAGTGCCAGCACTGAAAGCTCTTGCTAGCCAGCACCCTTCCTTGGAAGCGCTTTTGTAGGCCTAAGAACACTGGGGCTCTGGGCTTCTCTAGCCACCTCATCTTCTGCTCATCCTCTCGCGCACTCTAAAGAGAGCTCAGGTGAGAAATTGCAAACGTCGAGCAATTGCTCAGAGAAGAAAAGTGCCAGCACTGAAAGCTCTTGCTAGCCAGCACCCTTCCTTGGAAGCGCTTTCACAGGCGCAGCAACACTGGGGCTTTGCACTTCTCTAGCCACCAAACGTCACGGTCCTTCTCTTTCCGTCTCGTAGACACGAGCTGAAAAATTGCAAACGTCGAGCAATTGCTCAGAGATGAAAAGTGCCAGCACTGAAAGCTGTTGCTAGCCAGCCCCCTTCCTTGGAAGCGCTTTCACAGGCGCAGCAACACTGGGGCTTTGCGTTTCTCTAGCCACCAAAAGTCACGGTCCTTCTCTTTCCGTCTCGTAGACACGAGCTGAGAAATTGCAAACGTCGAGCAATTGCTCCGAGATGAAAAGTGCCAGCACTGAAAGCTCTTGCTAGCCAGCACCCTTCCTTGGAAGCGCTTTTGTAGGCCTAAGAACACTGGGGCTCTGGGCTTCTCTAGCCACCTCATCTTCTGCTCATCCTCTCGCGCACTCTAAAGAGAGCTCAGGTGAGAAATTGCAAACGTCGAGCAATTGCTCAGAGATGAAAAGTGCCAGCCCTGAAAGCTCTTGCTAGCCAGCACCCTTCCTTGGAAGCGCTTTCACAGGCGCAGCAACACTGGGGCTTTGCGCTTCTATACGCACCAAATGTCACGGTCCTTCTCTTTCCGTCTCGTAGACACGAGCTGAGAAATTGCAAACGTCGAGCAATTGCTCAGAGATGAAAAGTGCCAGCACTGAAAGCTGTTGCTAGCCAGCACCCTTCCTTGGAAGCGCTTTTGTAGCCCTTAAAACACTGGGGCTCTGGGCTTCTCTAGCCACCTCATCTTCTGCTCATCCTCTCGCGCACTCTAAAGAGAGCTCAGGTGAGAAATTGCAAACGTCGAGCAATTGCTCCGAGATGAAAAGTGCCAGCACTGAAAGCTCTTGCTAGCCAGCACCCTTCCTTGGAAGCGCTTTCACAGGCGCAGCAACACTGGGGCTTTGCGCTTCTCTAGCCACCAAACGTCACGGTCCTTCTCTTTCCGTCTCCTAGACACGAGCTGAGAAATTGCAAACGTCGAGCAATTGCTCCGAGATGAAAAGTGCCAGCACTGAAAGCTGTTGCTAGCCAGCCCCCTTCCTTGGAAGCGCTTTTGTAGGCCTAAGAACACTGGGGCTCTGGGCTTCTCTAGCCACCTCATCTTCTGCTCATCCTCTCGCGCACTCTAAAGAGAGCTCAGGTGAGAAATTGCAAACGTCGAGCAATTGCTCCGAGATGAAAAGTGCCAGCACTGAAAGCTCTTGCTAGCCAGCACCCTTCCTTGGAAGCGCTTTCACAGGCGCAGCAACACTGGGGCTTTGCGCTTCTCTAGCCACCAAACGTCACGGTCCTTCTCTTTCCGTCTCCTAGACACGAGCTGAGAAATTGCAAACGTCGAGCAATTGCTCCGAGATGAAAAGTGCCAGCACTGAAAGCTCTTGCTAGCCAGCCCCCTTCCTTGGAAGCGCTTTTGTAGGCCTAAGAACAGTGGGGCTCTGGGCTTCTCTAGCCACCTCATCTTCTGCTCATCCTCTCGCGCACTCTAAAGAGAGCTCAGGTGAGAAATTGCAAACGTTGAGCAATTGCTCAGAGATGAAAAGTGCCAGCCCTGAAAGCTCTTGCTAGCCAGCACCCTTCCTTGGAAGCGCTTTCACAGGCGCAGCAACACTGGGGCTTTGCGCTTCTATACGCACCAAATGTCACGGTCCTTCTCTTTCCGTCTCGTAGACACGAGCTGAGAAATTGCAAACGTCGAGCAATTGCTCAGAGATGAAAAGTGCCAGCACTGAAAGCTGTTGCTAGCCAGCACCCTTCCTTGGAAGCGCTTTTGTAGCCCTTAAAACACTGGGGCTCTGGGCTTCTCTAGCCACCTCATCTTCTGCTCATCCTCTCGCGCACTCTAAAGAGAGCTCAGGTGAGAAATTGCAAACGTCGAGCAATTGCTCCGAGATGAAAAGTGCCAGCACTGAAAGCTCTTGCTAGCCAGCACCCTTCCTTGGAAGCGCTTTTGTAGGCCTAAGAACACTGGGGCTCTGGGCTTCTCTAGCCACCTCATCTTCTGCTCATCCTCTCGCGCACTCTAAAGAGAGCTCAGGTGAGAAATTGCAAACGTCGAGCAATTGCTCCGAGATGAAAAGTGCCAGCACTGAAAGCTCTTGCTAGCCAGCACCCTTCCTTGGAAGCGCTTTCACAGGCGCAGCAACACTGGGGCTTTGCACTTCTCTAGCCACCAAACGTCACGGTCCTTCTCTTTCCGTCTCGTAGACACGAGCTGAGAAATTGCAAACGTCGAGCAATTGCTCAGAGATGAAAAGTGCCAGCACTGAAAGCTCTTGCTAGCCAGCACCCTTCCTTGGAAGCGCTTTCACAGGCGCAGCAACACTGGGGATTTGCGCTTCTCTAGCCACCAAAAGTCACGGTCCTTCTCTTTCCGTCTCGTAGACACGAGCTGAGAAATTGCAAACGTCGAGCAATTGCTCCGAGATGAAAAGTGCCAGCACTGAAAGCTCTTGCTAGCCAGCCCCCTTCCTTGGAAGCGCTTTTGTAGGCCTAAGAACACTGGGGCTCTGGGCTTCTCTAGCCACCTCATCTTCTGCTCATCCTCTCGCGCACTCTAAAGAGAGCTCAGGTGAGAAATTGCAAACGTCGAGCAATTGCTCAGAGATGAAAAGTGCCAGCCCTGAAAGCTCTTGCTAGCCAGCACCCTTCCTTGGAAGCGCTTTCACAGGCGCAGCAACACTGGGGCTTTGCGCTTCTATACGCACCAAATGTCACGGTCCTTCTCTTTCCGTCTCCTAGACACGAGCTGAGAAATTGCAAACGTCGAGCAATTGCTCAGAGATGAAAAGTGCCAGCACTGAAAGCTGTTGCTAGCCAGCACCCTTCCTTGGAAGCGCTTTTGTAGGCCTAAGAACAGTGGGGCTCTGGGCTTCTCTAGCCACCTCATCTTCTGCTCATCCTCTCGCGCACTCTAAAGAGAGCTCAGGTGAGAAATTGCAAACGTCGAGCAATTGCTCCGAGATGAAAAGTGCCAGCACTGAAAGCTCTTGCTAGCCAGCACCCTTCCTTGGAAGCGCTTTCACAGGCGCAGCAACACTGGGGCTTTGCGCTTCTCTAGCCACCAAACGTCACGGTCCTTCTCTTTCCGTCTCGTAGACACGAGCTGAGAAATTGCAAACGTCGAGCAATTGCTCCGAGATGAAAAGTGCCAGCACTGAAAGCTGTTGCTAGCCAGCACCCTTCCTTGGAAGCGCTTTTGTAGGCCTAAGAACACTGGGGCTCTAGGCTTCTCTAGCCACCTCATCTTCTGCTCATCCTCTCGCGCACTCTAAAGAGAGCTCAGGTGAGAAATTGCAAACGTCGAGCAATTGCTCCGAGATGAAAAGTGCCAGCACTGAAAGCTGTTGCTAGCCAGCACCCTTCCTTGGAAGCGCTTTCACAGGCGCAGCAACACTGGGGCTTTGCGCTTCTCTAGCCACCAAACGTCACGGTCCTTCTCTTTCCGTCTCCTAGACACGAGCTGAGAAATTGCAAACGTCGAGCAATTGCTCCGAGATGAAAGTGCCAGCACTGAAAGCTCTTGCTAGCCAGCCCCCTTCCTTGGAAGCGCTTTTGTAGGCCTAAGAACACTGGGGCTCTGGGCTTCTCTAGCCACCTCATCTTCTGCTCATCCTCTCGCGCACTCTAAAGAGAGCTCAGGTGAGAAATTGCAAACGTCGAGCAATTGCTCCGAGATGAAAAGTGCCAGCCCTGAAAGCTCTTGCTAGCCAGCACCCTTCCTTGGAAGCGCTTTCACAGGCGCAGCAACACTGGGGCTTTGCGCTTCTATACGCACCAAATGTCACGGTCCTTCTCTTTCCGTCTCGTAGACACGAGCTGAGAAATTGCAAACGTCGAGCAATTGCTCAGAGATGAAAAGTGCCAGAACTGAAAGCTCTTGCTAGCCAGCACCCTTCCTTGGAAGCGCTTTTGTAGGCCTAAGAACACTGGGGCTCTGGGCTTCTCTAGCCACCTCATCTTCTGCTCATCCTCTCGCGCACTCTAAAGAGAGCTCAGGTGAGAAATTGCAAACGTCGAGCAATTGCTCAGAGAAGAAAAGTGCCAGCACTGAAAGCTGTTGCTAGCCAGCACCCTTCCTTGGAAGCGCTTTCACAGGCGCAGCAACACTGGGGCTTTGCGCTTCTCTAGCCACCAAACGTCACGGTCCTTCTCTTTCCGTCTCGTAGACACAAGCTGAGAAATTGCAAACGTCGAGCAATTGCTCAGAGATGAAAAGTGCCAGCACTGAAAGCTGTTGCTAGCCAGCCCCCTTCCTTGGAAGCGCTTTTGTAGGCCTAAGAACACTGGGGCTCTGGGCTTCTCTAGCCACCTAATCTTCTGCTCATCCTCTCGCGCACTCTAAAGAGAGCTCAGGTGAGAAATTGCAAACGTCGAGCAATTGCTCAGAGATGAAAAGTGCCAGCACTGAAAGCTCTTGCTAGCCAGCACCCTTCCTTGGAAGCGCTTTCACAGGCGCAGTAACACTGGGGCTTTGCGCTTCTCTAGCCACCAAACGTCACGGTCCTTCTCTTTCCGTCTCGTAGACACGAGCTGAGAAATTGCAAACGTCGAGCAATTGCTCCGAGATGAAAAGTGCCAGCACTGAAAGCTGTTGCTAGCCAGCACCCTTCCTTGGAAGCGCTTTCACAGGCGCAGCAACACTGGGGCTTTGCGCTTCTCTACCCACCAAACGTCATGGTCCTTCTCTTTCCGTCTCGTAGACACGAGCTGAGAAATTGCAAACGTCGAGCAATTGCTCAGAGATGAAAAGTGCCAGCACTGAAAGCTCTTGCTAGCCAGCCCCCTTCCTTGGAAGCGCTTTTGTAGGCCTAAGAACAGTGGGGCTCTGGGCTTCTCTAGCCACCTCATCTTCTGCTCATCCTCTCGCGCACTCTAAAGAGAGCTCAGGTGAGAAATTGCAAACGTCGAGCAATTGCTCAGAGATGAAAAGTGCCAGCCCTGAAAGCTCTTGCTAGCCAGCACCCTTCCTTGGAAGCGCTTTCACAGGCGCAGCAACACTGGGGCTTTGCGCTTCTATACGCACCAAATGTCACGGTCCTTCTCTTTCCGTCTCGTAGACACGAGCTGAGAAATTGCAAACGTCGAGCAATTGCTCAGAGATGAAAAGTGCCAGCACTGAAAGCTGTTGCTAGCCAGCACCCTTCCTTGGAAGCGCTTTTGTAGCCCTTAAAACACTGGGGCTCTGGGCTTCTCTAGCCACCTCATCTTCTGCTCATCCTCTCGCGCACTCTAAAGAGAGCTCAGGTGAGAAATTGCAAACGTCGAGCAATTGCTCAGAGATGAAAAGTGCCAGCACTGAAAGCTCTTGCTAGCCAGCACCCTTCCTTGGAAGCGCTTTTGTAGGCCTAAGAACACTGGGGCTCTGGGCTTCTCTAGCCACCTCATCTTCTGCTCATCCTCTCGCGCACTCTAAAGAGAGCTCAGGTGAGAAATTGCAAACGTCGAGCAATTGCTCAGAGAAGAAAAGTGCCAGCACTGAAAGCTCTTGCTAGCCAGCACCCTTCCTTGGAAGCGCTTTCACAGGCGCAGCAACACTGGGGCTTTGCACTTCTCTAGCCACCAAACGTCACGGTCCTTCTCTTTCCGTCTCGTAGACACGAGCTGAGAAATTGCAAACGTCGAGCAATTGCTCAGAGATGAAAAGTGCCAGCACTGAAAGCTCTTGCTAGCCAGCACCCTTCCTTGGAAGCGCTTTCACAGGCGCAGCAACACTGGGTCTTTGCGCTTCTCTAGCCACCAAAAGTCACGGTCCTTCTCTTTCCGTCTCGTAGACACGAGCTGAGAAATTGCAAACGTCGAGCAATTGCTCCGAGATGAAAAGTGCCAGCACTGAAAGCTCTTGCTAGCCAGCCCCCTTCCTTGGAAGTGCTTTTGTAGGCCTAAGAAGACTGGGGCTCTGGGCTTCTCTAGCCACCTAATCTTGTGCTCATCCTCTCGCGCACTCTAAAGAGAGCTCAGGTGAGAAATTGCAAACGTCGAGCAATTGCTCAGAGATGAAAAGTGCCAGCCCTGAAAGCTCTTGCTAGCCAGCACCCTTCCTTGGAAGCGCTTTCACAGGCGCAGCAACACTGGGGCTTTGCGCTTCTATACGCACCAAATGTCACGGTCCTTCTCTTTCCGTCTCGTAGACACGAGCTGAGAAATTGCAAACGTCGAGCAATTGCTCAGAGATGAAAAGTGCCAGCACTGAAAGCTCTTGCTAGCCAGCACCCTTCCTTGGAAGCGCTTTTGTAGCCCTTAAAACACTGGGGCTCTGGGCTTCTCTAGCCACCTCATCTTCTGCTCATCCTCTCGCGCACTCTAAAGAGAGCTCAGGTGAGAAATTGCAAACGTCGAGCAATTGCTCCGAGATGAAAAGTGCCAGCACTGAAAGCTCTTGCTAGCCAGCACCCTTCCTTGGAAGCGCTTTCACAGGCGCAGCAACACTGGGGCTTTGCGCTTCTCTAGCCACCAAACGTCACGGTCCTTCTCTTTCCGTCTCGTAGACACGAGCTGAGAAATTGCAAACGTCGAGCAATTGCTCAGAGATGAAAAGTGCCAGCACTGAAAGCTCTTGCTAGCCAGCACCCTTCCTTGGAAGCGCTTTTGTAGGCCTAAGAACACTGGGGCTCTGGGCTTCTCTAGCCACCTCATCTTCTGCTCATCCTCTCGCGCACTCTAAAGAGAGCTCAGGTGAGAAATTGCAAACGTCGAGCAATTGCTCAGAGATGAAAAGTGCCAGCACTGAAAGCTCTTGCTAGCCAGCACCCTTCCTTGGAAGCGCTTTCACAGGCGCAGCAACACTGGGGCTTTGCGCTTCTCTAGCCACCAAACGTCACGGTCCTTCTCTTTCCGTCTCCTAGACACGAGCTGAGAAATTGCAAACGTCGAGCAATTGCTCCGAGATGAAAGTGCCAGCACTGAAAGCTCTTGCTAGCCAGCCCCCTTCCTTGGAAGCGCTTTTGTAGGCCTAAGAACACTGGGGCTCTGGGCTTCTCTAGCCACCTCATCTTCTGCTCATCCTCTCGCGCACTCTAAAGAGAGCTCAGGTGAGAAATTGCAAACGTCGAGCAATTGCTCCGAGATGAAAAGTGCCAGCCCTGAAAGCTGTTGCTAGCCAGCACCCTTCCTTGGAAGCGCTTTCACAGGCGCAGCAACACTGGGGCTTTGCGCTTCTATACGCACCAAATGTCACGGTCCTTCTCTTTCCGTCTCGTAGACACGAGCTGAGAAATTGCAAACGTCGAGCAATTGCTCAGAGATGAAAAGTGCCAGAACTGAAAGCTCTTGCTAGCCAGCACCCTTCCTTGGAAGCGCTTTTGTAGGCCTAAGAACACTGGGGCTCTGGGCTTCTCTAGCCACCTCATCTTCTGCTCATCCTCTCGCGCACTCTAAAGAGAGCTCAGGTGAGAAATTGCAAACGTCCAGCAATTGCTCAGAGAAGAAAAGTGCCAGCACTGAAAGCTGTTGCTAGCCAGCACCCTTCCTTGGAAGCGCTTTCACAGGCGCAGCAACACTGGGGCTTTGCACTTCTCTAGCCACCAAACGTCACGGTCCTTCTCTTTCCGTCTCGTAGACACAAGCTGAGAAATTGCAAACGTCGAGCAATTGCTCAGAGATGAAAAGTGCCAGCACTGAAAGCTGTTGCTAGCCAGCACCCTTCCTTGGAAGCGCTTTCACAGGCGCAGCAACACTGGGGCTTTGCGCTTCTCTAGCCACCAAACGTCACAGTCATTCTCTTTCCGTCTCGTAGACACGAGCTGAGAAATTGCAAACGTCGAGCAATTGCTCCGAGATGAAAAGTGCCAGCACTGAAAGCTGTTGCTAGCCAGCCCCCTTCCTTGGAAGCGCTTTTGTAGGCCTAAGAACAGTGGGGCTCTGGGCTTCTCTAGCCACCTCATCTTCTGCTCATCCTCTCGCGCACTCTAAAGAGAGCTCAGGTGAGAAATTGCAAACGTCGAGCAATTGCTCAGAGATGAAAAGTGCCAGCACTGAAAGCTCTTGCTAGCCAGCACCCTTCCTTGGAAGCGCTTTCACAGGCGCAGCAACACTGGGGCTTTGCGCTTCTCTAGCCACCAAACGTCACGGTCCTTCTCTTTCCGTCTCGTAGACACGAGCTGAGAAATTGCAAACGTCGAGCAATTGCTCCGAGATGAAAAGTGCCAGCACTGAAAGCTGTTGCTAGCCAGCACCCTTCCTTGGAAGCGCTTTTGTAGGCCTAAGAACACTGGGGCTCTGGGCTTCTCTAGCCACCTCATCTTCTGCTCATCCTCTCGCGCACTCTAAAGAGAGCTCAGGTGAGAAATTGCAAACGTCGAGCAATTGCTCCGAGATGAAAAGTGCCAGCCCTGAAAGCTCTTGCTAGCCAGCACCCTTCCTTGGAAGTGCTTTCACAGGCGGAGCAACACTGGGGCTTTGCGATTCTATACGCACCAAATGTCACGGTCCTTCTCTTTCCGTCTCGTAGAAACGAGCTGAGAAATTGCAAACGTCGAGCAATTGCTCAGAGATGAAAAGTGCCAGCACTGAAAGCTCTTGCTAGCCAGCACCCTTCCTTGGAAGCGCCTTTGTAGGCCTAAGAACACTGGGGCTCTGGGCTTCTCTAGCCACCTCATCTTCTGCTCATCCTCTCGCGCACTCTAAAGAGAGCTCAGGTGAGAAATTGCAAACGTCGAGCAATTGCTCAGAGATGAAAAGTGCCAGCACTGAAAGCTCTTGCTAGCCAGCACCCTTCCTTGGAAGCGCTTTCACAGGCGCAGTAACACTGGGGCTTTGCGCTTCTCTACCCACCAAACGTCACGGTCCTTCTCTTTCCGTCTCGTAGACACGAGCTGAGAAATTGCAAACGTCGAGCAATTGCTCAGAGATGAAAAGTGCCAGCACTGAAAGCTCTTGCTAGCCAGCACCCTTCCTTGGAAGCGCTTTCACAGGTGCAGCAACACTGGGGCTTTGCGCTTCTCTAGCCACCAAACGTCACGGTCCTTCTCTTTCCGTCTCCTCGACACGAGCTGAGAAATTGCAAACGTCCAGCAATTGCTCAGAGATGAAAAGTGCCAGCACTGAAAGCTGTTGCTAGCCAGCACCCTTCCTTGGAAGCGCTTTTGTAGGCCTAAGAACAGTGGGGCTCTGGGCTTCTCTAGCCACCTCATCTTTTGCTCATCCTCTCGTGCACTCTAAAGAGAGCTCAGGTGAGAAATTGCAAACGTCGAGCAATTGCTCAGAGATGAAAAGTGCCAGCACTGAAAGCTGTTGCTAGCCAGCACCCTTCCTTGGAAGCGCTTTCACAGGCGCAGCAACACTGGGGCTTTGCGCTTCTATACGCACCAAACGTCACAGTCATTCTCTTTCCGTCTCGTAGACACGAGCTGAGAAATTGCAAACGTCCAGCAATTGCTCCGAGATGAAAAGTGCCAGCACTGAAAGCTGTTGCTAGCCAGCACCCTTCCTTGGAAGCGCTTTCACAGGCGCAGCAACACTGGGGCTTTGCGCTTCTCTACCCACCAAAAGTCACGGTCATTCTCTTTCCGTCTCGTAGACACGAGCTGAGAAATTGCAAACGTCGAGCAATTGCTCAGAGATGAAAAGTGCCAGCACTGAAAGCTCTTGCTAGCCAGCACCCTTCCTTGGAAGCGCTTTTGTAGGCCTAAGAACACTGGGGCTCTGGGCTTCTCTAGCCACCTCATCTTCTGCTCATCCTCTCGCGCACTCTAAAGAGAGCTCAGGTGAGAAATTGCAAACGTCGAGCAATTGCTCAGAGATGAAAAGTGCCAGCACTGAAAGCTGTTGCTAGCCAGCACCCTTCCTTGGAAGCGCTTTTGTAGGCCTAAGAACACTGGGGCTCTGGGCTTCTCTAGCCACCTCATCTTCTGCTCATCCTCTCGCGCACTCTAAAGAGAGCTCAGGTGAGAAATTGCAAACGTCGAGCAATTGCTCAGAGATGAAAAGTGCCAGCACTGAAAGCTGTTGCTAGCCAGCACCCTTCCTTGGAAGCGCTTTCACAGGCGCAGTAACACTGGGGCTTTGCGCTTCTCTACCCACCAAACGTCACGGTCCTTCTCTTTCCGTCTCGTAGACACGAGCTGAGAAATTGCAAACGTCGAGCAATTGCTCAGAGATGAAAAGTGCCAGCACTGAAAGCTCTTGCTAGCCAGCACCCTTCCTTGGAAGCGCTTTCACAGGCGCAGCAACACTGGGGCTTTGCGCTTCTCTAGCCACCAAACGTCACGGTCCTTCTCTTTCCGTCTCCTCGACACGAGCTGAGAAATTGCAAACGTCCAGCAATTGCTCCGAGATGAAAAGTGCCAGCACTGAAAGCTGTTGCTAGCCAGCACCCTTCCTTGGAAGCGCTTTTGTAGGCCTAAGAACACTGGGGCTCTGGGCTTCTCTAGCCACCTCATCTTTTGCTCATCCTCTCGTGCACTCTAAAGAGAGCTCAGGTGAGAAATTGCAAACGTCGAGCAATTGCTCAGAGATGAAAAGTGCCAGCACTGAAAGCTGTTGCTAGCCAGCACCCTTCCTTGGAAGCGCTTTCACAGGCGCAGCAACACTGGGGCTTTGCGCTTCTATACGCACCAAACGTCACAGTCATTCTCTTTCCGTCTCGTAGACACGAGCTGAGAAATTGCAAACGTCCAGCAATTGCTCCGAGATGAAAAGTGCCAGCACTGAAAGCTGTTGCTAGCCAGCACCCTTCCTTGGAAGCGCTTTCACAGGCGCAGCAACACTGGGGCTTTGCGCTTCTCTAGCCACCAAAAGTCACGGTCCTTCTCTTTCCGTCTCGTAGACACGAGCTGAGAAATTGCAAACGTCGAGCAATTGCTCAGAGATGAAAAGTGCCAGCACTGAAAGCTCTTGCTAGCCAGCACCCTTCCTTGGAAGCGCTTTTGTAGGCCTAAGAACAGTGGGGCTCTGGGCTTCTCTAGCCACCTCATCTTCTGCTCATCCTCTCGCGCACTCTAAAGAGAGCTCAGGTGAGAAATTGCAAACGTCCAGCAATTGCTCCGAGATGAAAAGTGCCAGCACTGAAAGCTGTTGCTAGCCAGCACCCTTCCTTGGAAGCGCTTTTGTAGGCCTAAGAACACTGGGGCTCTGGGCTTCTCTAGCCACCTCATCTTCTGCTCATCCTCTCGCGCACTCTAAAGAGAGCTCAGGTGAGAAATTGCAAACGTCGAGCAATTGCTCAGAGATGAAAAGTGCCAGCACTGAAAGCTGTTGCTAGCCAGCACCCTTCCTTGGAAGCGCTTTCACAGGCGCAGTAACACTGGGGCTTTGCGCTTCTCTAGCCACCAAACGTCACGGTCCTTCTCTTTCCGTCTCGTAGACACGAGCTGAGAAATTGCAAACGTCGAGCAATTGCTCAGAGATGAAAAGTGCCAGCACTGAAAGCTCTTGCTAGCCAGCACCCTTCCTTGGAAGCGCTTTCACAGGCGCAGCAACACTGGGGCTTTGCGCTTCTCTAGCCACCAAACGTCACGGTCCTTCTCTTTCCGTCTCCTCGACATGAGCTGAGAAATTGCAAACGTCCAGCAATTGCTCCGAGATGAAAAGTGCCAGCACTGAAAGCTGTTGCTAGCCAGCACCCTTCCTTGGAAGCGCTTTTGTAGGCCTAAGAACACTGGGGCTCTGGGCTTCTCTAGCCACCTCATCTTTTGCTCATCCTCTCGTGCACTCTAAAGAGAGCTCAGGTGAGAAATTGCAAACGTCGAGCAATTGCTCAGAGATGAAAAGTGCCAGCACTGAAAGCTGTTGCTAGCCAGCACCCTTCCTTGGAAGCGCTTTCACAGGCGCAGCAACACTGGGGCTTTGCGCTTCTCTACGCACCAAACGTCACAGTCATTCTCTTTCCGTCTTGTAGACACGAGCGGAGAAATTGCAAACGTCCAGCAATTGCTCCGAGATGAAAAGTGCCAGCACTGAAAGCTGTTGCTAGCCAGCACCCTTCCTTGGAAGCGCTTTCACAGGCGCAGCAACACTGGGGCTTTGCGCTTCTCTAGCCACCAAAAGTCACGGTCATTCTCTTTCCGTCTCGTAGACACGAGCTGAGAAATTGCAAACGTCGAGCAATTGCTCAGAGATGAAAAGTGCCAGCACTGAAAGCTCTTGCTAGCCAGCACCCTTCCTTGGAAGCGCTTTTGTAGGCCTAAGAACAGTGGGGCTCTGGGCTTCTCTAGCCACCTCATCTTCTGCTCATCCTCTCGCGCACTCTAAAGAGAGCTCAGGTGAGAAATTGCAAACGTCGAGCAATTGCTCCGAGATGAAAAGTGCCAGCACTGAAAGCTGTTGCTAGCCAGCACCCTTCCTTGGAAGCGCTTTTGTAGGCCTAAGAACACTGGGGCTCTGGGCTTCTCTAGCCACCTCATCTTCTGCTCATCCTCTCGCGCACTCTAAAGAGAGCTCAGGTGAGAAATTGCAAACGTCGAGCAATTGCTCAGAGATGAAAAGTGCCAGCACTGAAAGCTCTTGCTAGCCAGCACCCTTCCTTGGAAGCGCTTTCACAGGCGCAGTAACACTGGGGCTTTGCGCTTCTCTACCCACCAAACGTCACGGTCCTTCTCTTTCCGTCTCGTAGACACGAGCTGAGAAATTGCAAACGTCGAGCAATTGCTCAGAGATGAAAAGTGCCAGCACTGAAAGCTCTTGCTAGCCAGCACCCTTCCTTGGAAGCGCTTTCACAGGCGCAGCAACACTGGGGCTTTGCGCTTCTCTAGCCACCAAACGTCACGGTCCTTCTCTTTCCGTCTCCTCGACACGAGCTGAGAAATTGCAAACGTCGAGCAATTGCTCCGAGATGAAAAGTGCCAGCACTGAAAGCTGTTGCTAGCCAGCACCCTTCCTTGGAAGCGCTTTTGTAGGCCTAAGAACACTGGGGCTCTGGGCTTCTCTAGCCACCTCATCTTTTGCTCATCCTCTCGTGCACTCTAAAGAGAGCTCAGGTGAGAAATTGCAAACGTCGAGCAATTGCTCAGAGATGAAAAGTGCCAGCACTGAAAGCTGTTGCTAGCCAGCACCCTTCCTTGGAAGCGCTTTCACAGGCGCAGCAACACTGGGGCTTTGCGCTTCTATACGCACCAAACGTCACAGTCATTCTCGTTCCGTCTCGTAGACACGAGCTGAGAAATTGCAAACGTCCAGCAATTGCTCCGAGATGAAAAGTGCCAGCACTGAAAGCTCTTGCTAGCCAGCACCCTTCCTTGGAAGCGCTTTCACAGGCGCAGCAACACTGGGGCTTTGCGCTTCTCTAGCCACCAAACGTCACGTTCCTTCTCTTTCCGTCGGTAGACACGAGCTGAGAAATTGCAAACGTCGAGCAATTGCTCAGAGATGAAAAGTGCCAGCACTGAAAACTCTTGCTAGCCAGCCCCCTTCCTTGGAAGCGCTTTCACAGGCGCAGCAACACTGGGGCTTTGCGCTTCTCTAGCCACCAAACGTCACGGTCCTTCTCTTTCCGTCTGTATACACGAGCTGAGAAATTGCAAACGTCGAGCAATTGCTCCGAGATGAAAAGTGCCAGCACTGAAAGCTGTTGCTAGCCAGCACCCTTCCTTGGAAGCGCTTTTGTAGGCCTAAGAACACTGGGGCTCTGGGCTTCTCTAGCCACCTCATCTTCTGCTCATCCTCTCGCGCACTCTAAAGAGATCTCAGGTGAGAAATTGCAAACGTCGAGCAATTGCTCAGAGATGAAAAGTGCCAGCACTGAAAGCTGTTGCTAGCCAGCACCCTTCCTTGGAAGCGCTTTCACAGGCGCAGCAACACTGGGGCTTTGCGCTTCTATACGCACCAAATGTCACGGTCCTTCTCTTTCCGTCTCGTAGACACGAGCTGAGAAATTGCAAACGTCCAGCAATTGCTCAGAGAAGAAAAGTGCCAGCACTGAAAGCTGTTGCTAGCCAGCACCCTTCCTTGGAAGCGCTTTTGTAGGCCTAAGAACACTGGGGCTCTAGGCTTCTCTAGTCACCTCCTCTTCTGCTCATCCTCTCGCGCACTCTAAAGAGAGCTCAGGTGAGAAATTGCAAACGTCGAGCAATTGCTCAGAGATGAAAAGTGCCAGCACTGAAAGCTCTTGCTAGCCAGCACCCTTCCTTGGAAGCGCTTTCACAGGCGCAGCAACACTGGGGCTTTGCGCTTCTATACGCACCAAATGTCACGGTCCTTCTCTTTCCGTCTCGTAGACACGAGCTGAGAAATTGCAAACGTCGAGCAATTGCTCAGAGATGAAAAGTGCCAGCACTGAAAGCTCTTGCTAGCCAGCACCCTTCCTTGGAAGCGCTTTTGTAGGCCTAAGAACACTGGGGCTCTGGGCTTCTCTAGCCACCTCATCTTCTGCTCATCCTCTCGCGCACTCTAAAGAGAGCTCAGGTGAGAAATTGCAAACGTCGAGCAATTGCTCAGAGATGAAAAGTGCCAGCACTGAAAGCTGTTGCTAGCCAGCACCCTTCCTTGGAAGCGCTTTCACAGGCGCAGCAACACTGGGGCTTTGCGCTTCTATACGCACCAAACGTCACGGTCCTTCTCTTTCCGTCTCCTAGACACGAGCTGAGAAATTGCAAACGTCCAGCAATTGCTCAGAGATGAAAAGTGCCAGCACTGAAAGCTCTTGCTAGCCAGCACCCTTCCTTGGAAGCGCTTTCACAGGCGCAGCAACACTGGGGCTTTGCGCTTCTCTAGCCACCAAACGTCACGGTCCTTCTCTTTCCGTCGGTAGACACGAGCTGAGAAATTGCAAACGTCGAGCAATTGCTCAGAGATGAAAAGTGCCAGCACTGAAAGCTCTTGCTAGCCAGCACCCTTCCTTGGAAGCGCTTTAGTAGGCCTAAGAACACTGGGGCTCTGGGCTTCTCTAGCCACCTCATCTTCTGCTCATCCTCTCGCGCACTCTAAAGAGAGCTCAGGTGAGAAATTACAAACGTCGAGCAATTGCTCAGAGATGAAAAGTGCCAGCACTGAAAGCTGTTGCTAGCCAGCACCCTTCCTTGGAAGCGCTTTCACAGGCGCAGCAACACTGGGGCTTTGCGCTTCTCTAGCCACCAAACGTCACGGTCCTTCTCTTTCCGTCGGTAGATACGAGCTGAGAAATTGCAAACGTCGAGCAATTGCTCCGAGATGAAAAGTGCCAGCACTGAAAGCTGTTGCTAGCCAGCACCCTTCCTTGGAAGCGCTTTTGTAGGCCTAAGAACAGTGGGGCTCTGGGCTTCTCTAGCCACCTCATCTTCTGCTCATCCTCTCGCGCACTCTAAAGAGAGCTCAGGTGAGAAATTGCAAACGTCGAGCAATTGCTCAGAGATGAAAAGTGCCAGCACTGAAAGCTGTTGCTAGCCAGCACCCTTCCTTGGAAGCGCTTTCACAGGCGCAGCAACACTGGGGCTTTGCGCTTCTCTACCCACCAAAAGTCACGGTCCTTCTCTTTCCGTCTCGTAGACACGAGCTGAGAAATTGCAAACGTCGAGCAATTGCTCAGAGATGAAAAGTGCCAGCACTGAAAGCTCTTGCTAGCCAGCACCCTTCCTTGGAAGCGCTTTCACAGGCGCAGCAACACTGGGGCTTTGCGCTTCTCTAGCCACCAAACGTCACGGTCCTTCTCTTTCCGTCTGTATACACGAGCTGAGAAATTGCAAACGTCGAGCAATTGCTCCGAGATGAAAAGTGCCAGCACTGAAAGCTGTTGCTAGCCAGCACCCTTCCTTGGAAGCGCTTTTGTAGGCCTAAGAACACTGGGGCTCTGGGCTTCTCTAGACACCTAATCTTCTGCTCATCCTCTCGCGCACTCTAAAGAGATCTCAGGTGAGAAATTGCAAACGTCGAGCAATTGCTCAGAGATGAAAAGTGCCAGCACTGAAAGCTGTTGCTAGCCAGCACCCTTCCTTGGAAGCGCTTTCACAGGCGCAGCAACACTGGGGCTTTGCGCTTCTCTAGCCACCAAATGTCACGGTCCTTCTCTTTCCGTCTCGTAGACACGAGCTGAGAAATTGCAAACGTCGAGCAATTGCTCAGAGATGAAAAGTGCCAGCACTGAAAGCTGTTGCTAGCCAGCACCCTTCCTTGGAAGCGCTTTTGTAGGCCTAAGAACACTGGGGCTCTAGGCTTCTCTAGTCACCTCCTCTTCTGCTCATCCTCTCGCGCACTCTGAAGAGAGCTCAGGTGAGAAATTGCAAACGTCGAGCAATTGCTCAGAGATGAAAAGTGCCAGCACTGAAAGCTGTTGCTAGCCAGCACCCTTCCTTGGAAGCGCTTTCACAGGCGCAGTAACACTGGGGCTTTGCGCTTCTCTAGCCACCAAACGTCACGGTCCTTCTCTTTCCGTCTCGTAGACACGAGCTGAGAAATTGCAAACGTCGAGCAATTGCTCCGAGATGAAAAGTGCCAGCACTGAAAGCTGTTGCTAGCCAGCACCCTTCCTTGGAAGCGCTTTTGTAGGCCTAAGAACACTGGGGCTCTGGGCTTCTCTAGCCACCTCATCTTCTGCTCATCCTCTCGCGCACTCTAAAGAGATCTCAGGTGAGAAATTGCAAACGTCGAGCAATTGCTCAGAGATGAAAAGTGCCAGCACTGAAAGCTGTTGCTAGCCAGCACCCTTCCTTGGAAGCGCTTTCACAGGCGCAGCAACACTGGGGCTTTGCGCTTCTCTAGCCACCAAATGTCACGGTCCTTCTCTTTCCGTCTCGTAGACACGAGCTGAGAAATTGCAAACGTCCAGCAATTGCTCCGAGAAGAAAAGTGCCAGCACTGAAAGCTGTTGCTAGCCAGCACCCTTCCTTGGAAGCGCTTTTGTAGGCCTAAGAACACTGGGGCTCTAGGCTTCTCTAGTCACCTCCTCTTCTGCTCATCCTCTCGCGCACTCTAAAGAGAGCTCAGGTGAGAAATTGCAAACGTTGAGCAATTGCTCAGAGATGAAAAGTGCCAGCACTGAAAGCTCTTGCTAGCCAGCACCCTTCCTTGGAAGCGCTTTCACAGGCGCAGCAACACTGGGGCTTTGCGCTTCTATACGCACCAAATGTCACGGTCCTTCTCTTTCCGTCTCGTAGACACGAGCTGAGAAATTGCAAACGTCGAGCAATTGCTCAGAGATGAAAAGTGCCAGCACTGAAAGCTCTTGCTAGCCAGCACCCTTCCTTGGAAGCGCTTTTGTAGGCCTAAGAACACTGGGGCTCTGGGCTTCTCTAGCCACCTCATCTTCTGCTCATCCTCTCGCGCACTCTAAAGAGAGCTCAGGTGAGAAATTGCAAACGTCGAGCAATTGCTCAGAGATGAAAAGTGCCAGCACTGAAAGCTGTTGCTAGCCAGCACCCTTCCTTGGAAGCGCTTTCACAGGCGCAGCAACACTGGGGCTTTGCGCTTCTATACGCACCAAACGTCACGGTCCTTCTCTTTCCGTCTCCTAGACACGAGCTGAGAAATTGCAAACGTCCAGCAATTGCTCAGAGATGAAAAGTGCCAGCACTGAAAGCTCTTGCTAGCCAGCACCCTTCCTTGGAAGCGCTTTCACAGGCGCAGCAACACTGGGGCTTTGCGCTTCTCTAGCCACCAAACGTCACGGTCCTTCTCTTTCCGTCGGTAGACACGAGCTGAGAAATTGCAAACGTCGAGCAATTGCTCAGAGATGAAAAGTGCCAGCACTGAAAGCTGTTGCTAGCCAGCACCCTTCCTTGGAAGCGCTTTAGTAGGCCTAAGAACACTGGGGCTCTGGGCTTCTCTAGCCACCTCATCTTCTGCTCATCCTCTCGCGCACTCTAAAGAGAGCTCAGGTGAGAAATTACAAACGTCGAGCAATTGCTCAGAGATGAAAAGTGCCAGCACTGAAAGCTGTTGCTAGCCAGCACCCTTCCTTGGAAGCGCTTTCACAGGCGCAGCAACACTGGGGCTTTGCGCTTCTCTAGCCACCAAACGTCACGGTCCTTCTCTTTCCGTCGGTAGATACGAGCTGAGAAATTGCAAACGTCGAGCAATTGCTCCGAGATGAAAAGTGCCAGCACTGAAAGCTGTTGCTAGCCAGCACCCTTCCTTGGAAGCGCTTTTGTAGGCCTAAGAACACTGGGGCTCTGGGCTTCTCTAGCCACCTCATCTTCTGCTCATCCTCTCGCGCACTCTAAAGAGAGCTCAGGTGAGAAATTGCAAACGTCGAGCAATTGCTCAGAGATGAAAAGTGCCAGCACTGAAAGCTCTTGCTAGCCAGCACCCTTCCTTGGAAGCGCTTTCACAGGCGCAGCAACACTGGGGCTTTGCGCTTCTCTAGCCACCAAAAGTCACGGTCCTTCTCTTTCCGTCTCGTAGACACGAGCTGAGAAATTGCAAACGTCGAGCAATTGCTCAGAGATGAAAAGTGCCAGCACTGAAAGCTCTTGCTAGCCAGCCCCCTTCCTTGGAAGCGCTTTCACAGGCGCAGCAACACTGGGGCTTTGCGCTTCTCTAGCCACCAAACGTCACGGTCCTTCTCTTTCCGTCTGTATACACGAGCTGAGAAATTGCAAACGTCGAGCAATTGCTCCGAGATGAAAAGTGCCAGCACTGAAAGCTGTTGCTAGCCAGCACCCTTCCTTGGAAGCGCTTTTGTAGGCCTAAGAACACTGGGGCTCTGGGCTTCTCTAGACACCTAATCTTCTGCTCATCCTCTCGCGCACTCTAAAGAGATCTCAGGTGAGAAATTGCAAACGTCGAGCAATTGCTCAGAGATGAAAAGTGCCAGCACTGAAAGCTGTTGCTAGCCAGCACCCTTCCTTGGAAGCGCTTTCACAGGCGCAGCAACACTGGGGCTTTGCGCTTCTCTAGCCACCAAATGTCACGGTCCTTCTCTTTCCGTCTCGTAGACACGAGCTGAGAAATTGCAAACGTCGAGCAATTGCTCAGAGATGAAAAGTGCCAGCACTGAAAGCTGTTGCTAGCCAGCACCCTTCCTTGGAAGCGCTTTTGTAGGCCTAAGAACACTGGGGCTCTAGGCTTCTCTAGTCACCTCCTCTTCTGCTCATCCTCTCGCGCACTCTGAAGAGAGCTCAGGTGAGAAATTGCAAACGTCGAGCAATTGCTCAGAGATGAAAAGTGCCAGCACTGAAAGCTGTTGCTAGCCAGCACCCTTCCTTGGAAGCGCTTTCACAGGCGCAGCAACACTGGGGCTTTGCGCTTCTCTAGCCACCAAACGTCACGGTCCTTCTCTTTCCGTCTCGTAGACACGAGCTGAGAAATTGCAAACGTCGAGCAATTGCTCAGAGATGAAAAGTGCCAGCACTGAAAGCTCTTGCTAGCCAGCACCCTTCCTTGGAAGCGCTTTTGTAGGCCTAAGAACACTGGGGCTCTGGGCTTCTCTAGCCACCTCATCTTCTGCTCATCCTCTCGCGCACTCTAAAGAGAGCTCAGGTGAGAAATTGCAAACGTCGAGCAATTGCTCAGAGATGAAAAGTGCCAGCACTGAAAGCTCTTGCTAGCCAGCACCCTTCCTTGGAAGCGCATTCACAGGCGCAGTAACACTGGGGCTTTGCGCTTCTCTACCCACCAAACATCACGGTCCTTCTCTTTCCGTCTGTATACACGAGCTGAGAAATTGCAAACGTCGAGCAATTGCTCAGAGATGAAAAGTGCCAGCACTGAAAGCTCTTGCTAGCCAGCACCCTTCCTTGGAAGCGCTTTTGTAGGCCTAAGAACAGTGGGGCTCTGGGCTTCTCTAGCCACCTAATCTTCTGCTCATCCTCTCGCGCACTCTAAAGAAAGCTCAGGTGAGAAATTGCAAACGTCGAGCAATTGCTCAGAGATGAAAACTGCCAGCACTGAAAGCTGTTGCTAGGCAGCACCCTTCCTTGGAAGCGCTTTCACAGGCGCAGCAACACTGGGGCTTTGCGCTTCTCTACCCACCAAACGTCACGGTCCTTCTCTTTCCGTCTCGTAGACACGAGCTGAGAAATTGCAAACGTCGAGCAATTGCTCAGAGATGAAAAGTGCCAGCACTGAAAGCTCTTGCTAGCCAGCCCCCTTCCTTGGAAGCGCTTTCACAGGCGCAGCAACACTGGGGCTTTGCGCTTCTCTACGCACCAAACGTCACGGTCCTTCTCTTTCCGTCTGTATACACGAGCTGAGAAATTGCAAACGTCGAGCAATTGCTCCGAGATGAAAAGTGCCAGCACTGAAAGCTGTTGCTAGCCAGCACCCTTCCTTGGAAGCGCTTTTGTAGGCCTAAGAACACTGGGGCTCTGGGCTTCTCTAGCCACCTCATCTTCTGCTCATCCTCTCGCGCACTCTAAAGAGAGCTCAGGTGAGAAATTGCAAAGGTCGAGCAATTGCTCAGAGATGAAAAGTGCCAGCACTGAAAGCTGTTGCTAGCCAGCACCCTTCCTTGGAAGCGCTTTCACAGGCGCAGCAACACTGGGGCTTTGCGCTTCTCTACCCACCAAAAGTCACGGTCCTTCTCTTTCCGTCTCGTAGACACGAGCTGAGAAATTGCAAACGTCGAGCAATTGCTCAGAGATGAAAAGTGCCAGCACTGAAAGCTCTTGCTAGCCAGCACCCTTCCTTGGAAGCGCTTTCACAGGCGCAGCAACACTGGGGCTTTGCGCTTCTATACGCACCAAACGTCACAGTCATTCTCTTTCCGTCTCGTAGACACGAGCTGAGAAATTGCAAACGTCGAGCAATTGCTCCGAGATGAAAAGTGCCAGCACTGAAAGCTCTTGCTAGCCAGCCCCCTTCCTTGGAAGCGCTTTTGTAGGCCTAAGAACAGTGGGGCTCTGGGCTTCTCTAGCCACCTCGTCTTCTGCTCATCCTCTCGCGCACTCTAAAGAGAGCTCAGGTGAGAAATTGCAAACGTCGAGCAATTGCTCAGAGATGAAAAGTGCCAGCCCTGAAAGCTCTTGCTAGCCAGCACCCTTCCTTGGAAGCGCTTTCACAGGCGCAGCAACACTGGGGCTTTGCGCTTCTCTACCCACCAAACATCACGGTCCTTCTCTTTCCGTCTCGTAGACACGAGCTGAGAAATTGCAAACGTCGAGCAATTGCTCAGAGATGAAAAGTGCCAGCACTGAAAGCTCTTGCTAGCCAGCACCCTTCCTTGGAAGCGCTTTCACAGGCGCAGCAACACTGGGGCTTTGCGCTTCTCTAGCCACCAAAAGTCACAGTCCTTCTCTTTCCGTCTCGTAGACACGAGCTGAGAAATTGCAAACGTCGAGCAATTGCTCCGAGATGAAAAGTGCCAGCACTGAAAGCTGTTGCTAGCCAGCACCCTTCCTTGGAAGCGCTTTTGTAGGCCTAAGAACACTGGGGCTCTGGGCTTCTCTAGCCACCTCATCTTCTGCTCATCCTCTCGCGCACTCTAAAGAGAGCTCAGGTGAGAAATTGCAAACGTCGAGCAATTGCTCAGAGACGAAAAGTGCCAGCACTGAAAGCTGTTGCTAGCCAGCACCCTTCCTTGGAAGCGCTTTCACAGGCGCAGCAACACTGGGGCTTTGCGCTTCTCTAGCCACCAAATGTCACGGTCCTTCTCTTTCCGTCTCGTAGACACGAGCTGAGAAATTGCAAACGTCCAGCAATTGCTCCGAGATGAAAAGTGCCAGCACTGAAAGCTGTTGCTAGCCAGGACCCTTCCTTGGAAGCGCTTTTGTAGGCCTAAGAACACTGGGGCTCTAGGCTTCTCTAGTCACCTCATCTTCTGCTCATCCTCTCGCGCACTCTAAAGAGAGCTCAGGTGAGAAATTGCAAACGTCGAGCAATTGCTCAGAGATGAAAAGTGCCAGCACTGAAAGCTGTTGCTAGCCAGCACCCTTCCTTGGAAGCGCTTTCACAGGCGCAGTAACACTGGGGCTTTGCGCTTCTCTAGCCACCAAACGTCACGGTCCTTCTCTTTCCGTCTCGTAGACACGAGCTGAGAAATTGCAAACGTCGAGCAATTGCTCAGAGATGAAAAGTGCCAGCACTGAAAGCTCTTGCTAGCCAGCACCCTTCCTTGGAAGCGCTTTTGTAGGCCTAAGAACACTGGGGCTCTGGGCTTCTCTAGCCACCTCATCTTCTGCTCATCCTCTCGCGCACTCTAAAGAGAGCTCAGGTGAGAAATTGCAAACGTCGAGCAATTGCTCAGAGATGAAAAGTGCCAGCACTGAAAGCTGTTGATAGCCAGCACCCTTCCTTGGAAGCGCTTTCACAGGCGCAGCAACACTGGGGCTTTGCGCTTCTATACGCACCAAACGTCACGGTCCTTCTCTTTCCGTCTCCTAGACACGAGCTGAGAAATTGCAAACGTCGAGCAATTGCTCCGAGATGAAAAGTGCCAGCACTGAAAGCTCTTGCTAGCCAGCCCCCTTCCTTGGAAGCGCTTTTGTAGGCCTAAGAACAGTGGGGCTCTGGGCTTCTCTAGCCACCTCGTCTTCTGCTCATCCTCTCGCGCACTCTAAAGAGAGCTCAGGTGAGAAATTGCAAACGTCGAGCAATTGCTCCGAGATGAAAAGTGCCAGCCCTGAAAGCTCTTGCTAGCCAGCACCCTTCCTTGGAAGCGCTTTCACAGGCGCAGCAACACTGGGGCTTTGCGCTTCTCTACCCACCAAACATCACGGTCCTTCTCTTTCCGTCTCGTAGACACGAGCTGAGAAATTGCAAACGTCGAGCAATTGCTCAGAGATGAAAAGTGCCAGCACTGAAAGCTCTTGCTAGCCAGCACCCTTCCTTGGAAGCGCTTTCACAGGCGCAGCAACACTGGGGCTTTGCGCTTCTCTAGCCACCAAAAGTCACAGTCCTTCTCTTTCCGTCTCGTAGACACGAGCTGAGAAATTGCAAACGTCGAGCAATTGCTCCGAGATGAAAAGTGCCAGCACTGAAAGCTGTTGCTAGCCAGCACCCTTCCTTGGAAGCGCTTTTGTAGGCCTAAGAACACTGGGGCTCTGGGCTTCTCTAGCCACCTCATCTTCTGCTCATCCTCTCGCGCACTCTAAAGAGAGCTCAGGTGAGAAATTGCAAACGTCGAGCAATTGCTCAGAGACGAAAAGTGCCAGCACTGAAAGCTGTTGCTAGCCAGCACCCTTCCTTGGAAGCGCTTTCACAGGCGCAGCAACACTGGGGCTTTGCGCTTCTCTAGCCACCAAATGTCACGGTCCTTCTCTTTCCGTCTCGTAGACACGAGCTGAGAAATTGCAAACGTCCAGCAATTGCTCAGAGATGAAAAGTGCCAGCACTGAAAGCTGTTGCTAGCCAGGACCCTTCCTTGGAAGCGCTTTTGTAGGCCTAAGAACACTGGGGCTCTAGGCTTCTCTAGTCACCTCATCTTCTGCTCATCCTCTCGCGCACTCTAAAGAGAGCTCAGGTGAGAAATTGCAAACGTCGAGCAATTGCTCAGAGATGAAAAGTGCCAGCACTGAAAGCTGTTGCTAGCCAGCACCCTTCCTTGGAAGCGCTTTCACAGGCGCAGTAACACTGGGGCTTTGCGCTTCTCTAGCCACCAAACGTCACGGTCCTTCTCTTTCCGTCTCGTAGACACGAGCTGAGAAATTGCAAACGTCGAGCAATTGCTCAGAGATGAAAAGTGCCAGCACTGAAAGCTCTTGCTAGCCAGCACCCTTCCTTGGAAGCGCTTTTGTAGGCCTAAGAACAGTGGGGCTCTGGGCTTCTCTAGCCACCTCATCTTCTGCTCATCCTCTCGCGCACTCTAAAGAGAGCTCAGGTGAGAAATTGCAAACGTCGAGCAATTGCTCAGAGATGAAAAGTGCCAGCACTGAAAGCTGTTGCTAGCCAGCACCCTTCCTTGGAAGCGCTTTCACAGGCGCAGCAACACTGGGGCTTTGCGCTTCTATACGCACCAAACGTCACGGTCCTTCTCTTTCCGTCTCCTAGACACGAGCTGAGAAATTGCAAACGTCGAGCAATTGCTCAGAGATGAAAAGTGCCAGCACTGAAAGCTCTTGCTAGCCAGCACCCTTCCTTGGAAGCGCTTTCACAGGCGCAGCAACACTGGGGCTTTGCGCTTCTCTAGCCACCAAACGTCACGGTCCTTCTCTTTCCGTCTCGTAGACACGAGCTGAGAAATTGCAAACGTCGAGCAATTGCTCAGAGATGAAAAGTGCCAGCACTGAAAGCTGTTGCTAGCCAGCACCCTTCCTTGGAAGCGCTTTAGTAGGCCTAAGAACACTGGGGCTCTGGGCTTCTCTAGCCACCTCATCTTCTGCTCATCCTCTCGCGCACTCTAAAGAGAGCTCAGGTGAGAAATTACAAACGTCGAGCAATTGCTCAGAGATGAAAAGTGCCAGCACTGAAAGCTGTTGCTAGCCAGCACCCTTCCTTGGAAGCGCTTTCACAGGCGCAGCAACACTGGGGCTTTGCGCTTCTCTAGCCACCAAACGTCACGGTCCTTCTCTTTCCGTCGGTAGATACGAGCTGAGAAATTGCAAACGTCGAGCAATTGCTCCGAGATGAAAAGTGCCAGCACTGAAAGCTGTTGCTAGCCAGCACCCTTCCTTGGAAGCGCTTTTGTAGGCCTAAGAACAGTGGGGCTCTGGGCTTCTCTAGCCACCTCATCTTCTGCTCATCCTCTCGCGCACTCTAAAGAGAGCTCAGGTGAGAAATTGCAAACGTCGAGCAATTGCTCAGAGATGAAAAGTGCCAGCACTGAAAGCTCTTGCTAGCCAGCACCCTTCCTTGGAAGCGCTTTCACAGGCGCAGCAACACTGGGGCTTTGCGCTTCTCTAGCCACCAAAAGTCACGGTCATTCTCTTTCCGTCTCGTAGACACGAGCTGAGAAATTGCAAACGTCGAGCAATTGCTCCGAGATGAAAAGTGCCAGCACTGAAAGCTGTTGCTAGCCAGCACCCTTCCTTGGAAGCGCTTTTGTAGGCCTAAGAACACTGGGGCTCTGGGCTTCTCTAGACACCTCGTCTTCTGCTCATCCTCTCGCGCACTCTAAAGAGAGCTCAGGTGAGAAATTGCAAACGTCGAGCAATTGCTCAGAGATGAAAAGTGCCAGCACTGAAAGCTGTTGCTAGCCAGCACCCTTCCTTGGAAGCGCTTTCACAGGCGCAGTAACACTGGGGCTTTGCGCTTCTCTAGCCACCAAACGTCACGGTCCTTCTCTTTCCGTCTCGTAGACACGAGCTGAGAAATTGCAAACGTCGAGCAATTGCTCAGAGATGAAAAGTGCCAGCACTGAAAGCTGTTGCTAGCCAGCACCCTTCCTTGGAAGCGCTTTTGTAGGCCTAAGAACAGTGGGGCTCTGGGCTTCTCTAGCCACCTCATCTTCTGCTCATCCTCTCGCGCACTCTAAAGAGAGCTCAGGTGAGAAATTGCAAACGTCGAGCAATTGCTCAGAGATGAAAAGTGCCAGCACTGAAAGCTCTTGCTAGCCAGCACCCTTCCTTGGAAGCGCTTTCACAGGCGCAGTAACACTGGGGCTTTGCGCTTCTCTACCCACCAAACGTCACGGTCCTTCTCTTTCCGTCGGTAGACACGAGCTGAGAAATTGCAAACGTCGAGCAATTGCTCAGAGATGAAAAGTGCCAGCACTGAAAGCTGTTGCTAGCCAGCACCCTTCCTTGGAAGCGCTTTTGTAGGCCTAAGAACAGTGGGGCTCTGGGCTTCTCTAGCCACCTCATCTTCTGCTCATCCTCTCGCGCACTCTAAAGAGAGCTCAGGTGAGAAATTGCAAACGTCGAGCAATTGCTCAGAGATGAAAAGTGCCAGCACTGAAAGCTGTTGCTAGCCAGCACCCTTCCTTGGAAGCGCTTTCACAGGCGCAGCAACACTGGGGCTTTGCGCTTCTCTACCCACCAAACGTCACGGTCCTTCTCTTTCCGTCTCGTAGACACGAGCTGAGAAATTGCAAACGTCGAGCAATTGCTCAGAGATGAAAAGTGCCAGCACTGAAAGCTCTTGCTAGCCAGCCCCCTTCCTTGGAAGCGCTTTCACAGGCGCAGCAACACTGGGGCTTTGCGCTTCTCTACGCACCAAACGTCACGGTCCTTCTCTTTCCGTCTGTATACACGAGCTGAGAAATTGCAAACGTCGAGCAATTGCTCCGAGATGAAAAGTGCCAGCACTGAAAGCTGTTGCTAGCCAGCACCCTTCCTTGGAAGCGCTTTTGTAGGCCTAAGAACACTGGGGCTCTGGGCTTCTCTAGCCACCTCATCTTCTGCTCATCCTCTCGCGCACTCTAAAGAGAGCTCAGGTGAGAAATTGCAAAGGTCGAGCAATTGCTCAGAGATGAAAAGTGCCAGCACTGAAAGCTGTTGCTAGCCAGCACCCTTCCTTGGAAGCGCTTTCACAGGCGCAGCAACACTGGGGCTTTGCGCTTCTCTACCCACCAAAAGTCACGGTCCTTCTCTTTCCGTCTCGTAGACACGAGCTGAGAAATTGCAAACGTCGAGCAATTGCTCAGAGATGAAAAGTGCCAGCACTGAAAGCTGTTGCTAGCCAGCCCCCTTCCTTGGAAGCGCTTTTGTAGGCCTAAGAACACTGGGGCTCTGGGCTTCTCTAGCCACCTCGTCTTCTGCTCATCCTCTCGCGCACTCTAAAGAGAGCTCAGGTGAGAAATTGCAAACGTCGAGCAATTGCTCCGAGATGAAAAGTGCCAGCCCTGAAAGCTCTTGCTAGCCAGCACCCTTCCTTGGAAGCGCTTTCACAGGCGCAGCAACACTGGGGCTTTGCGCTTCTCTACCCACCAAACATCACGGTCCTTCTCTTTCCGTCTCGTAGACACGAGCTGAGAAATTGCAAACGTCGAGCAATTGCTCAGAGATGAAAAGTGCCAGCACTGAAAGCTCTTGCTAGCCAGCACCCTTCCTTGGAAGCGCTTTTGTAGGCCTAAGAACACTGGGGCTCTGGGCTTCTCTAGCCACCTCATCTTCTGCTCATCCTCTCGCGCACTCTAAAGAGAGCTCAGGTGAGAAATTGCAAACGTCGAGCAATTGCTCAGAGATGAAAAGTGCCAGCACTGAAAGCTGTTGCTAGCCAGCCCCCTTCCTTGGAAACGCTTTCACAGGCGCAGCAACACTGGGGCTTTGCGCTTCTCTACCCACCAAACGTCACGGTCCTTCTCTTTCCGTCTGTATACACGAGCTGAGAAATTGCAAACGTCGAGCAATTGCTCCGAGATGAAAAGTGCCAGCACTGAAAGCTGTTGCTAGCCAGCACCCTTCCTTGGAAGCGCTTTTGTAGCCCTTAGAACACTGGGGCTCTGGGCTTCTCTAGCCACCTCATCTTCTGCTCATCCTCTCGCGCACTCTAAAGAGAGCTCAGGTGAGAAATTGCAAACGTCGAGCAATTGCTCAGAGAAGAAAAGTGCCAGCACTGAAAGCTCTTGCTAGCCAGCACCCTTCCTTGGAAGCGCTTTCACAGGCGCAGCAACACTGGGGCTTTGCACTTCTCTACGCACCAAACGTCACGGTCCTTCTCTTTCCGTCTCGTAGACACGAGCTGAGAAATTGCAAACGTCGAGCAATTGCTCAGAGATGAAAAGTGCCAGCACTGAAAGCTGTTGCTAGCCAGCACCCTTCCTTGGAAGCGCTTTCACAGGCGCAGCAACACTGGGGCTTTGCGCTTCTATACGCACCAAATGTCACGGTCATTCTCTTTCCGTCTCGTAGACACGAGCTGAGAAATTGCAAACGTCCAGCAATTGCTCCGAGATGAAAAGTGCCAGCACTGAAAGCTGTTGCTAGCCAGCACCCTTCCTTGGAAGCGCTTTTGTAGGCCTAAGAACAGTGGGGCTCTGGGCTTCTCTAGCCACCTCATCTTCTGCTCATCCTCTCGCGCACTCTAAAGAGAGCTCAGGTGAGAAATTGCAAACGTCGAGCAATTGCTCAGAGATGAAAAGTGCCAGCACTGAAAGCTGTTGCTAGCCAGCACCCTTCCTTGGAAGCGCTTTCACAGGCGCAGCAACACTGGGGCTTTGCGCTTCTCTAGCCACCAAAATTCACGGTCCTTCTCTTTCCGTCTCGTAGACACGAGCTGAGAAATTGCAAACGTCGAGCAATTGCTCAGAGATGAAAACTGCCAGCACTGAAAGCTGTTGCTAGCCAGCACCCTTCCTTGGAAGCGCTTTCACAGGTGCAGCAACACTGGGGCTTTGCGCTTCTCTACCCACCAAAAGTCACGGTCCTTCTCTTTCCGTCTCGTAGACACGAGCTGAGAAATTGCAAACGTCGAGCAATTGCTCCGAGATGAAAAGTGCCAGCACTGAAAGCTCTTGCTAGCCAGCACCCTTCCTTGGAAGCGCTTTTGTAGGCCTAAGAACAGTGGGGCTCTAGGCTTCTCTAGTCACCTCGTCTTCTGCTCATCCTCTCGCGCACTCTAAAGAGAGCTCAGGTGAGAAATTGCAAACGTCGAGCAATTGCTCAGAGATGAAAAGTGCCAGCACTGAAAGCTCTTGCTAGCCAGCACCCTTCCTTGGAAGCGCTTTCACAGGCGCAGTAACACTGGGGCTTTGCGCTTCTCTAGCCACCAAACGTCACGGTCCTTCTCTTTCCGTCTCGTAGACACGAGCTGAGAAATTGCAAACGTCGAGCAATTGCTCCGAGATGAAAAGTGCCAGCACTGAAAGCTGTTGCTAGCCAGCACCCTTCCTTGGAAGCGCTTTTGTAGCCCTTAGAACACTGGGGCTCTGGGCTTCTCTAGCCACCTCATCTTCTGCTCATCCTCTCGCGCACTCTAAAGAGAGCTCAGGTGAGAAATTGCAAACGTCGAGCAATTGCTCAGAGATGAAAAGTGCCAGCACTGAAAGCTGTTGCTAGCCAGCACCCTTCCTTGGAAGCGCTTTCACAGGCGCAGTAACACTGGGGCTTTGCGCTTCTCTACCCACCAATCGTCACGGTCCTTCTCTTTCCGTCTCGTAGACACGAGCTGAGAAATTGCAAACGTCGAGCAATTGCTCAGAGATGAAAAGTGCCAGCACTGAAAGCTGTTGCTAGCCAGCACCCTTCCTTGGAAGCGCTTTCACAGGCGCAGCAACACTGGGGCTTTGCGCTTCTCTAGCCACCAAACGTCACGGTCATTCTCTTTCCGTCTCGTAGACACGAGCTGAGAAATTGCAAACGTCGAGCAATTGCTCCGAGATGAAAAGTGCCAGCACTGAAAGCTGTTGCTAGCCAGCACCCTTCCTTGGAAGCGCTTTTGTAGGCCTAAGAACAGTGGGGCTCTGGGCTTCTCTAGCCACCTCATCTTCTGCTCATCCTCTCGCGCACTCTAAAGAGAGCTCAGGTGAGAAATTGCAAACGTCGAGCAATTGCTCAGAGATGAAAAGTGCCAGCACTGAAAGCTCTTGCTAGCCAGCACCCTTCCTTGGAAGCGCTTTCACAGGCGCAGCAACACTGGGGCTTTGCGCTTCTCTACCCACCAAAAGTCACGGTCCTTCTCTTTCCGTCTCGTAGACACGAGCTGAGAAATTGCAAACGTCGAGCAATTGCTCCGAGATGAAAACTGCCAGCACTGAAAGCTGTTGCTAGCCAGCACCCTTCCTTGGAAGCGCTTTCACAGGCGCAGCAACACTGGGGCTTTGCGCTTCTCTAGCCACCAAACGTCACGGTCCTTCTCTTTCCGTCTCGTAGACACGAGCTGAGAAATTGCAAACGTCGAGCAATTGCTCAGAGATGAAAAGTGCCAGCACTGAAAGCTGTTGCTAGCCAGCACCCTTCCTTGGAAGCGCTTTTGTAGGCCTAAGAACACTGGGGCTCTAGGCTTCTCTAGTCACCTCGTCTTCTGCTCATCCTCTCGCGCAGTCTAAAGAGAGCTCAGGTGAGAAATTGCAAACGTCGAGCAATTGCTCAGAGATGAAAAGTGCCAGCACTGAAAGCTGTTGCTAGCCAGCACCCTTCCTTGGAAGCGCTTTCACAGGCGCAGTAACACTGGGGCTTTGCGCTTCTCTAGCCACCAAACGTCACGGTCCTTCTCTTTCCGTCTCGTAGACACGAGCTGAGAAATTGCAAACGTCGAGCAATTGCTCAGAGATGAAAAGTGCCAGCACTGAAAGCTGTTGCTAGCCAGCACCCTTCCTTGGAAGCGCTTTTGTAGCCCTTAGAACACTGGGGCTCTGGGCTTCTCTAGCCACCTCATCTTCTGCTCATCCTCTCGCGCACTCTAAAGAGAGCTCAGGTGAGAAATTGCAAACGTCGAGCAATTGCTCCGAGATGAAAAGTGCCAGCACTGAAAGCTGTTGCTAGCCAGCACCCTTCCTTGGAAGCGCTTTCACAGGCGCAGTAACACTGGGGCTTTGCGCTTCTCTACCCACCAAACGTCACGGTCCTTCTCTTTCCGTCTCGTAGACACGAGCTGAGAAATTGCAAACGTCGAGCAATTGCTCCGAGATGAAAAGTGCCAGCACTGAAAGCTGTTGCTAGCCAGCACCCTTCCTTGGAAGCGCTTTCACAGGCGCAGCAACACTGGGGCTTTGCGCTTCTCTAGCCACCAAACGTCACGGTCATTCTCTTTCCGTCTCCTAGACACGAGCTAAAAAATTGCAAACGTCGAGCAATTGCTCCGAGATGAAAAGTGCCAGCACTGAAAGCTCTTGCTAGCCAGCACCCTTCCTTGGAAGCGCTTTTGTAGGCCTAAGAACACTGGGGCTCTGGGCTTCTCTAGCCACCTCATCTTCTGCTCATCCTCTCGCGCACTCTAAAGAGAGCTCAGGTGAGAAATTGCAAACGTCGAGCAATTGCTCAGAGATGAAAAGTGCCAGCACTGAAAGCTGTTGCTAGCCAGCACCCTTCCTTGGAAGCGCTTTCACAGGCGCAGCAACACTGGGGCTTTGCGCTTCTCTAGCCACCAAACGTCACGGTCCTTCTCTTTCCGTCTCGTAGACACGAGCTGAGAAATTGCAAACGTCGAGCAATTGCTCAGAGATGAAAAGTGCCAGCACTGAAAGCTGTTGCTAGCCAGCACCCTTCCTTGGAAGCGCTTTTGTAGCCCTTAGAACACTGGGGCTCTGGGCTTCTCTAGCCACCTCATCTTCTGCTCATCCTCTCGCGCACTCTAAAGAGAGCTCAGGTGAGAAATTGCAAACGTCGAGCAATTGCTCAGAGATGAAAAGTGCCAGCACTGAAAGCTCTTGCTAGCCAGCACCCTTCCTTGGAAGCGCTTTCACAGGCGCAGCAACACTGGGGCTTTGCACTTCTCTAGCCACCAAACGTCACGGTCCTTCTCTTTCCGTCTCGTAGACACGAGCTGAGAAATTGCAAACGTCGAGCAATTGCTCAGAGATGAAAAGTGCCAGCACTGAAAGCTGTTGCTAGCCAGCACCCTTCCTTGGAAGCGCTTTCACAGGCGCAGCAACACTGGGGCTTTGCACTTCTCTAGCCACCAAACGTCACGGTCCTTCTCTTTCTGTCTCGTAGACACGAGCTGAGAAATTGCAAACGTCGAGCAATTGCTCAGAGATGAAAAGTGCCAGCACTGAAAGCTGTTGCTAGCCAGCACCCTTCCTTGGAAGCGCTTTCACAGGCGCAGCAACACTGGGGCTTTGCGCTTCTATACGCACCAAATGTCACGGTCATTCTCTTTCCGTCTCGTAGACACGAGCTGAGAAATTGCAAACGTCCAGCAATTGCTCCGAGATGAAAAGTGCCAGCACTGAAAGCTGTTGCTAGCCAGCACCCTTCCTTGGAAGCGCTTTTGTAGGCCTAAGAACAGTGGGGCTCTGGGCTTCTCTAGCCACCTCATCTTCTGCTCATCCTCTCGCGCACTCTAAAGAGAGCTCAGGTGAGAAATTGCAAACGTCGAGCAATTGCTCAGAGATGAAAAGTGCCAGCACTGAAAGCTGTTGCTAGCCAGCACCCTTCCTTGGAAGCGCTTTCACAGGCGCAGCAACACTGGGGCTTTGCGCTTCTCTAGCCACCAAAATTCACGGTCCTTCTCTTTCCGTCTCGTAGACACGAGCTGAGAAATTGCAAACGTCGAGCAATTGCTCAGAGATGAAAACTGCCAGCACTGAAAGCTGTTGCTAGCCAGCACCCTTCCTTGGAAGCGCTTTCACAGGTGCAGCAACACTGGGGCTTTGCGCTTCTCTACCCACCAAAAGTCACGGTCCTTCTCTTTCCGTCTCGTAGACACGAGCTGAGAAATTGCAAACGTCGAGCAATTGCTCCGAGATGAAAAGTGCCAGCACTGAAAGCTGTTGCTAGCCAGCCCCCTTCCTTGGAAGCGCTTTTGTAGGCCTAAGAACAGTGGGGCTCTAGGCTTCTCTAGTCACCTCGTCTTCTGCTCATCCTCTCGCGCACTCTAAAGAGAGCTCAGGTGAGAAATTGCAAACGTCGAGCAATTGCTCAGAGATGAAAAGTGCCAGCACTGAAAGCTCTTGCTAGCCAGCACCCTTCCTTGGAAGCGCTTTCACAGGCGCAGTAACACTGGGGCTTTGCGCTTCTCTAGCCACCAAACGTCACGGTCCTTCTCTTTCCGTCTCGTAGACACGAGCTGAGAAATTGCAAACGTCGAGCAATTGCTCCGAGATGAAAAGTGCCAGCACTGAAAGCTCTTGCTAGCCAGCACCCTTCCTTGGAAGCGCTTTTGTAGCCCTTAGAACACTGGGGCTCTGGGCTTCTCTAGCCACCTCATCTTCTGCTCATCCTCTCGCGCACTCTAAAGAGAGCTCAGGTGAGAAATTGCAAACGTCGAGCAATTGCTCAGAGATGAAAAGTGCCAGCACTGAAAGCTGTTGCTAGCCAGCACCCTTCCTTGGAAGCGCTTTCACAGGCGCAGTAACACTGGGGCTTTGCGCTTCTCTACCCACCAATCGTCACGGTCCTTCTCTTTCCGTCTCGTAGACACGAGCTGAGAAATTGCAAACGTCGAGCAATTGCTCAGAGATGAAAAGTGCCAGCACTGAAAGCTGTTGCTAGCCAGCACCCTTCCTTGGAAGCGCTTTCACAGGCGCAGCAACACTGGGGCTTTGCGCTTCTCTAGCCACCAAACGTCACGGTCATTCTCTTTCCGTCTCGTAGACACGAGCTGAGAAATTGCAAACGTCGAGCAATTGCTCCGAGATGAAAAGTGCCAGCACTGAAAGCTGTTGCTAGCCAGCACCCTTCCTTGGAAGCGCTTTTGTAGGCCTAAGAACAGTGGGGCTCTGGGCTTCTCTAGCCACCTCATCTTCTGCTCATCCTCTCGCGCACTCTAAAGAGAGCTCAGGTGAGAAATTGCAAACGTCGAGCAATTGCTCAGAGATGAAAAGTGCCAGCACTGAAAGCTCTTGCTAGCCAGCACCCTTCCTTGGAAGCGCTTTCACAGGCGCAGCAACACTGGGGCTTTGCGCTTCTCTACCCACCAAAAGTCACGGTCCTTCTCTTTCCGTCTCGTAGACACGAGCTGAGAAATTGCAAACGTCGAGCAATTGCTCCGAGATGAAAACTGCCAGCACTGAAAGCTGTTGCTAGCCAGCACCCTTCCTTGGAAGCGCTTTCACAGGCGCAGCAACACTGGGGCTTTGCGCTTCTCTAGCCACCAAACGTCACGGTCCTTCTCTTTCCGTCTCGTAGACACGAGCTGAGAAATTGCAAACGTCGAGCAATTGCTCAGAGATGAAAAGTGCCAGCACTGAAAGCTGTTGCTAGCCAGCACCCTTCCTTGGAAGCGCTTTTGTAGGCCTAAGAACACTGGGGCTCTGGGCTTCTCTAGCCACCTCATCTTCTGCTCATCCTCTCGCGCAGTCTAAAGAGAGCTCAGGTGAGAAATTGCAAACGTCGAGCAATTGCTCAGAGATGAAAAGTGCCAGCACTGAAAGCTGTTGCTAGCCAGCACCCTTCCTTGGAAGCGCTTTCACAGGCGCAGTAACACTGGGGCTTTGCGCTTCTCTAGCCACCAAACGTCACGGTCCTTCTCTTTCCGTCTCGTAGACACGAGCTGAGAAATTGCAAACGTCGAGCAATTGCTCAGAGATGAAAAGTGCCAGCACTGAAAGCTGTTGCTAGCCAGCACCCTTCCTTGGAAGCGCTTTTGTAGCCCTTAGAACACTGGGGCTCTGGGCTTCTCTAGCCACCTCATCTTCTGCTCATCCTCTCGCGCACTCTAAAGAGAGCTCAGGTGAGAAATTGCAAACGTCGAGCAATTGCTCCGAGATGAAAAGTGCCAGCACTGAAAGCTGTTGCTAGCCAGCCCCCTTCCTTGGAAGCGCTTTCACAGGCGCAGTAACACTGGGGCTTTGCGCTTCTCTACCCACCAAACGTCACGGTCCTTCTCTTTCCGTCTCGTAGACACGAGCTGAGAAATTGCAAACGTCGAGCAATTGCTCCGAGATGAAAAGTGCCAGCACTGAAAGCTGTTGCTAGCCAGCACCCTTCCTTGGAAGCGCTTTCACAGGCGCAGCAACACTGGGGCTTTGCGCTTCTCTAGCCACCAAACGTCACGGTCATTCTCTTTCCGTCTCCTAGACACGAGCTAAAAAATTGCAAACGTCGAGCAATTGCTCCGAGATGAAAAGTGCCAGCACTGAAAGCTGTTGCTAGCCAGCACCCTTCCTTGGAAGCGCTTTTGTAGGCCTAAGAACACTGGGGCTCTGGGCTTCTCTAGCCACCTCATCTTCTGCTCATCCTCTCGCGCACTCTAAAGAGAGCTCAGGTGAGAAATTGCAAACGTCCAGCAATTGCTCAGAGATGAAAAGTGCCAGCACTGAAAGCTGTTGCTAGCCAGCACCCTTCCTTGGAAGCGCTTTCACAGGCGCAGCAACACTGGGGCTTTGCGCTTCTCTAGCCACCAAACGTCACGGTCCTTCTCTTTCCGTCTCGTAGACACGAGCTGAGAAATTGCAAACGTCGAGCAATTGCTCAGAGATGAAAAGTGCCAGCACTGAAAGCTGTTGCTAGCCAGCACCCTTCCTTGGAAGCGCTTTTGTAGCCCTTAGAACACTGGGGCTCTGGGCTTCTCTAGCCACCTCATCTTCTGCTCATCCTCTCGCGCACTCTAAAGAGAGCTCAGGTGAGAAATTGCAAACGTCGAGCAATTGCTCAGAGATGAAAAGTGCCAGCACTGAAAGCTCTTGCTAGCCAGCACCCTTCCTTGGAAGCGCTTTCACAGGCGCAGCAACACTGGGGCTTTGCACTTCTCTAGCCACCAAACGTCACGGTCCTTCTCTTTCCGTCTCGTAGACACGAGCTGAGAAATTGCAAACGTCGAGCAATTGCTCAGAGATGAAAAGTGCCAGCACTGAAAGCTCTTGCTAGCCACCACCCTTCCTTGGAAGCGCTTTCACAGGTGCAGCAACACTGGGGCTTTGCGCTTCTCTAGCCACCAAACGTCACGGTCCTTCTCTTTCCGTCTCGTAGACACGAGCTGAGAAATTGCAAACGTCGAGCAATTGCTCAGAGATGAAAAGTGCCAGCACTGAAAGCTCTTGCTAGCCAGCACCCTTCCTTGGAAGCGCTTTTGTAGCCCTTAGAACACTGGGGCTCTGGGCTTCTCTAGCCACCTCATCTTCTGCTCATCCTCTCGCGCACTCTAAAGAGAGCTCAGGTGAGAAATTGCAAACGTCGAGCAATTGCTCCGAGATGAAAAGTGCCAGCACTGAAAGCTCTTGCTAGCCAGCACCCTTCCTTGGAAGCGCTTTCACAGGCGCAGCAACACTGGGGCTTTGCGCTTCTCTAGCCACCAAACGTCACGGTCCTTCTCTTTCCGTCTCGTAGACACGAGCTGAGAAATTGCAAACGTCGAGCAATTGCTCAGAGATGAAAAGTGCCAGCACTGAAAGCTGTTGCTAGCCAGCACCCTTCCTTGGAAGCGCTTTTGTAGCCCTTAGAACACTGGGGCTCTGGGCTTCTCTAGCCACCTCATCTTCTGCTCATCCTCTCGCGCACTCTAAAGAGAGCTCAGGTGAGAAATTGCAAACGTCGAGCAATTGCTCAGAGATGAAAAGTGCCAGCACTGAAAGCTCTTGCTAGCCAGCACCCTTCCTTGGAAGCGCTTTCACAGGCGCAGCAACACTGGGGCTTTGCACTTCTCTAGCCACCAAACGTCACGGTCCTTCTCTTTCCGTCTCGTAGACACGAGCTGAGAAATTGCAAACGTCGAGCAATTGCTCAGAGATGAAAAGTGCCAGCACTGAAAGCTCTTGCTAGCCACCACCCTTCCTTGGAAGCGCTTTCACAGGCGCAGCAACACTGGGGCTTTGCGCTTCTATACGCACCAAACGTCACAGTCATTCTCGTTCCGTCTCGTAGACACGAGCTGAGAAATTGCAAACGTCCAGCAATTGCTCCGAGATGAAAAGTGCCAGCACTGAAAGCTGTTGCTAGCCAGCACCCTTCCTTGGAAGCGCTTTTGTAGGCCTAAGAACACTGGGGCTCTGGGCTTCTCTAGCCACCTCATCTTCTGCTCATCCTCTCGCGCACTCTAAAGAGAGCTCAGGTGAGAAATTGCAAACGTCCAGCAATTGCTCAGAGATGAAAAGTGCCAGCACTGAAAGCTCTTGCTAGCCACCACCCTTCCTTGGAAGCGCTTTCACAGGCGCAGCAACACTGGGGCTTTGCGCTTCTCTAGCCACCAAACGTCACGGTCCTTCTCTTTCCGTCTCGTAGACACGAGCTGAGAAATTGCAAACGTCGAGCAATTGCTCCGAGATGAAAACTGCCAGCACTGAAAGCTGTTGCTAGCCAGCACCCTTCCTTGGAAGCGCTTTCACAGGCGCAGCAACACTGGGGCTTTGCGCTTCTCTAGCCACCAAACGTCACGGTCCTTCTCTTTCCGTCTCGTAGACACGAGCTGAGAAATTGCAAACGTCGAGCAATTGCTCAGAGATGAAAAGTGCCAGCACTGAAAGCTCTTGCTAGCCAGCCCCCTTCCTTGGAAGCGCTTTCACAGGCGCAGCAACACTGGGGCTTTGCGCTTCTCTAGCCACCAAACGTCACGGTCCTTCTCTTTCCGTCTGTATACACGAGCTGAGAAATTGCAAACGTCGAGCAATTGCTCCGAGATGAAAAGTGCCAGCACTGAAAGCTGTTGCTAGCCAGCCCCCTTCCTTGGAAGCGCTTTTGTAGCCCTTAGAACACTGGGGCTCTGGGCTTCTCTAGCCACCTCATCTTCTGCTCATCCTCTCGCGCACTCTAAAGAGAGCTCAGGTGAGAAATTGCAAACGTCGAGCAATTGCTCAGAGAAGAAAAGTGCCAGCACTGAAAGCTGTTGCTAGCCAGCACCCTTCCTTGGAAGCGCTTTCACAGGCGCAGCAACACTGGGGCTTTGCACTTCTCTACGCACCAAATGTCACGGTCCTTCTCTTTCCGTCTCGTAGACACGAGCTGAGAAATTGCAAACGTCGAGCAATTGCTCAGAGATGAAAAGTGCCAGCACTGAAAGCTGTTGCTAGCCAGCACCCTTCCTTGGAAGCGCTTTCACAGGCGCAGCAACACTGGGGCTTTGCGCTTCTATACGCACCAAACGTCACAGTCATTCTCTTTCCGTCTCGTAGACACGAGCTGAGAAATTGCAAACGTCCAGCAATTGCTCCGAGATGAAAAGTGCCAGCACTGAAAGCTGTTGCTAGCCAGCACCCTTCCTTGGAAGCGCTTTTGTAGGCCTAAGAACACTGGGGCTCTGGGCTTCTCTAGCCACCTCATCTTCTGCTCATCCTCTCGCGCACTCTAAAGAGAGCTCAGGTGAGAAATTGCAAACGTCGAGCAATTGCTCAGAGATGAAAAGTGCCAGCACTGAAAGCTCTTGCTAGCCAGCACCCTTCCTTGGAAGCGCTTTCACAGGCGCAGCAACACTGGGGCTTTGCGCTTCTCTAGCCACCAAAAGTCACGGTCCTTCTCTTTCCGTCTCGTAGACACGAGCTGAGAAATTGCAAACGTCGAGCAATTGCTCCGAGATGAAAAGTGCCAGCACTGAAAGCTGTTGCTAGCCAGCACCCTTCCTTGGAAGCGCTTTCACAGGTGCAGCAACACTGGGGCTTTGCGCTTCTCTAGCCACCAAAAGTCACGGTCCTTCTCTTTCCGTCTCGTAGACACGAGCTGAGAAATTGCAAACGTCGAGCAATTGCTCAGAGATGAAAAGTGCCAGCACTGAAAGCTCTTGCTAGCCAGCACCCTTCCTTGGAAGCGCTTTTGTAGGCCTAAGAACACTGGGGCTCTAGGCTTCTCTAGTCACCTCGTCTTCTGCTCATCCTCTCGCGCACTCTAAAGAGAGCTCAGGTGAGAAATTGCAAACGTCGAGCAATTGCTCAGAGATGAAAAGTGCCAGCACTGAAAGCTGTTGCTAGCCAGCACCCTTCCTTGGAAGCGCTTTCACAGGCGCAGTAACACTGGGGCTTTGCGCTTCTCTAGCCACCAAACGTCACGGTCCTTCTCTTTCCGTCTCGTAGACACGAGCTGAGAAATTGCAAACGTCGAGCAATTGCTCCGAGATGAAAAGTGCCAGCACTGAAAGCTGTTGCTAGCCAGCCCCCTTCCTTGGAAGCGCTTTTGTAGCCCTTAGAACACTGGGGCTCTGGGCTTCTCTAGCCACCTCATCTTCTGCTCATCCTCTCGCGCACTCTAAAGAGAGCTCAGGTGAGAAATTGCAAACGTCGAGCAATTGCTCCGAGATGAAAAGTGCCAGCACTGAAAGCTGTTGCTAGCCAGCACCCTTCCTTGGAAGCGCTTTCACAGGCGCAGTAACACTGGGGCTTTGCGCTTCTCTACCCACCAAAAGTCACGGTCCTTCTCTTTCCGTCTCGTAGACACGAGCTGAGAAATTGCAAACGTCGAGCAATTGCTCAGAGATGAAAAGTGCCAGCACTGAAAGCTGTTGCTAGCCAGCCCCCTTCCTTGGAAGCGCTTTTGTAGGCCTAAGAACACTGGGGCTCTGGGCTTCTCTAGCCACCTCATCTTCTGCTCATCCTCTCGCGCACTCTAAAGAGAGCTCAGGTGAGAAATTGCAAACGTCGAGCAATTGCTCAGAGATGAAAAGTGCCAGCCCTGAAAGCTCTTGCTAGCCAGCACCCTTCCTTGGAAGCGCTTTCACAGGCGCAGCAACACTGGGGCTTTGCGCTTCTCTAGCCACCAAACGTCACGGTCCTTCTCTTTCCGTCTCGTAGACACGAGCTGAGAAATTGCAAACGTCGAGCAATTGCTCCGAGATGAAAAGTGCCAGCACTGAAAGCTGTTGCTAGCCAGCACCCTTCCTTGGAAGCGCTTTCACAGGCGCAGTAACACTGGGGCTTTGCGCTTCTCTAGCCACCAAACGTCACGGTCCTTCTCTTTCCGTCTCGTAGACATGAGCTGAGAAATTGCAAACGTCGAGCAATTGCTCAGAGATGAAAAGTGCCAGCACTGAAAGCTCTTGCTAGCCAGCCCCCTTCCTTGGAAGCGCTTTTGTAGGCCTTAGAACAGTGGGGCTCTGGGCTTCTCTAGTCACCTCATCTTCTGCTCATCCTCTCGCGCACTCTAAAGAGAGCTCAGGTGAGAAATTGCAAACGTCGAGCAATTGCTCAGAGATGAAAAGTGCCAGCCCTGAAAGCTGTCGCTAGCCAGCACCCTTCCTTGGAAGCGCTTTCACAGGCGCAGTAACACTGGGGCTTTGCGCTTCTCTACCCACCAAACGTCACGGTCCTTCTCTTTCCGTCTCGTAGACACGAGCTGAGAAATTGCAAACGTCGAGCAATTGCTCAGAGATGAAAAGTGCCAGCACTGAAAGCTGTTGCTAGCCAGCACCCTTCCTTGGAAGCCCTTTCACAGGCGCAGCAACACTGGGGCTTTGCGCTTCTCTAGCCACCAAACGTCACGGTCCTTCTCTTTCCGTCTCCTAGACACGAGCTAAAAAATTGCAAACGTCGAGCAATTGCTCCGAGATGAAAAGTGCCAGCACTGAAAGCTGTTGCTAGCCAGCACCCTTCCTTGGAAGCGCTTTAGTAGGCCTAAGAACACTGCGGCTCTGGGCTTCTCTAGCCACCTCATCTTCTGCTCATCCTCTCGCGCACTCTAAAGAGAGCTCAGGTGAGAAATTACAAACGTCGAGCAATTGCTCAGAGATGAAAAGTGCCAGCACTGAAAGCTGTTGCTAGCCAGCCCCCTTCCTTGGAAGCGCTTTCACAGGCGCAGCAACACTGGGGCTTTGCGCTTCTCTAGCCACCAAACGTCACGGTCCTTCTCTTTCCGTCTCATAGACACGAGCTGAGAAATTGCAAACGTCGAGCAATTGCTCAGAGATGAAAAGTGCCAGCACTGAAAGCTGTTGCTAGCCAGCACCCTTCCTTGGAAGCGCTTTCACAGGCGCAGCAACACTGGGGCTTTGCGCTTCTCTACCCACCAAAAGTCACGGTCATTCTCTTTCCGTCTCGTAGACACGAGCTGAGAAATTGCAAACGTCCAGCAATTGCTCAGAGATGAAAAGTGCCAGCACTGAAAGCTGTTGCTAGGCAGCACCCTTCCTTGGAAGCGCTTTTGTAGGCCTAAGAACAGTGGGGCTCTGGGCTTCTCTAGCCACCTCATCTTCTGCTCATCCTCTCGCGCACTCTAAAGAGAGCTCAGGTGAGAAATTGCAAACGTCGAGCAATTGCTCAGAGATGAAAAGTGCCAGCACTGAAAGCTCTTGCTAGCCAGCACCCTTCCTTGGAAGCGCTTTCACAGGCGCAGCAACACTGGGGCTTTGCGCTTCTCTAGCCACCAAAAGTCACGGTCCTTCTCTTTCCGTCTCGTAGACACGAGCTGAGAAATTGCAAACGTCGAGCAATTGCTCAGAGATGAAAAGTGCCAGCACTGAAAGCTGTTGCTAGCCAGCCCCCTTCCTTGGAAGCGCTTTCACAGGCGCAGCAACACTGGGGCTTTGCGCTTCTCTACGCACCAAACGTCACGGTCCTTCTCTTTCCGTCTGTATACACGAGCTGAGAAATTGCAAACGTCGAGCAATTGCTCCGAGATGAAAAGTGCCAGCACTGAAAGCTCTTGCTAGCCAGCACCCTTCCTTGGAAGCGCTTTTGTAGGCCTAAGAACACTGGGGCTCTGGGCTTCTCTAGCCACCTCATCTTCTGCTCATCCTCTCGCGCACTCTAAAGAGATCTCAGGTGAGAAATTGCAAACGTCGAGCAATTGCTCAGAGATGAAAAGTGCCAGCACTGAAAGCTCTTGCTAGCCAGCACCCTTCCTTGGAAGCGCTTTCACAGGCGCAGCAACACTGGGGCTTTGCGCTTCTCTAGCCACCAAATGTCACGGTCCTTCTCTTTCCGTCTCGTAGATACGAGCTGAGAAATTGCAAACGTCGAGCAATTGCTCAGAGATGAAAAGTGCCAGCACTGAAAGCTGTTGCTAGCCAGCACCCTTCCTTGGAAGCGCTTTCACAGGCGCAGCAACACTGGGGCTTTGCGCTTCTCTACCCACCAAAAGTCACGGTCCTTCTCTTTCCGTCTCGTAGACACGAGCTGAGAAATTGCAAACGTCGAGCAATTGCTCAGAGATGAAAAGTGCCAGCACTGAAAGCTGTTGCTAGCCAGCACCCTTCCTTGGAAGCGCTTTTGTAGGCCTAAGAACAGTGGGGCTCTGGGCTTCTCTAGCCACCTCATCTTCTGCTCATCCTCTCGCGCACTCTAAAGAGAGCTCAGGTGAGAAATTGCAAACGTCGAGCAATTGCTCAGAGATGAAAAGTGCCAGCACTGAAAGCTGTTGCTACCCAGCACCCTTCCTTGGAAGCGCTTTCACAGGCGCAGCAACACTGGGGCTTTGCGCTTCTCTAGCCACCAAAAGTCACGGTCCTTCTCTTTCCGTCTCGTAGACACGAGCTGAGAAATTGCAAACGTCGAGCAATTGCTCAGAGATGAAAAGTGCCAGCACTGAAAGCTCTTGCTAGCCAGCACCCTTCCTTGGAAGCGCTTTCACAGGCGCAGCAACACTGGGGCTTTGCGCTTCTATACGCACCAAAACGTCACAGTCATTCTCTTTCCGTCTCGTAGACACGAGCTGAGAAATTGCAAACGTCGAGCAATTGCTCAGAGATGAAAAGTGCCAGCACTGAAAGCTCTTGCTAGCCAGCCCCCTTCCTTGGAAGCGCTTTCACAGGCGCAGCAACACTGGGGTTTTGCGCTTCTCTACGCACCAAATGTCACGGTCCTTCTCTTTCCGTCTGTATACACGAGCTGAGAAATTGCAAACTTCCAGCAATTGCTCCGAGATGAAAAGTGCCAGCACTGAAAGCTCTTGCTAGCCAGCACCCTTCCTTGGAAGCGCTTTTGTAGGCCTAAGAACACTGGGGCTCTGGGCTTCTCTAGCCACCTCATCTTCTGCTCATCCTCTCGCGCACTCTAAAGAGATCTCAGGTGAGAAATTGCAAACGTCGAGCAATTGCTCAGAGATGAAAAGTGCCAGCACTGAAAGCTCTTGCTAGCCAGCACCCTTCCTTGGAAGCGCTTTCACAGGCGCAGCAACACTGGGGCTTTGCGCTTCTCTAGCCACCAAATGTCACGGTCCTTCTCTTTCCGTCTCGTAGATACGAGCTGAGAAATTGCAAACGTCGAGCAATTGCTCAGAGATGAAAAGTGCCAGCACTGAAAGCTGTTGCTAGCCAGCACCCTTCCTTGGAAGCGCTTTCACAGGCGCAGCAACACTGGGGCTTTGCGCTTCTCTACCCACCAAAAGTCACGGTCCTTCTCTTTCCGTCTCGTAGACACGAGCTGAGAAATTGCAAACGTCGAGCAATTGCTCAGAGATGAAAAGTGCCAGCACTGAAAGCTGTTGCTAGCCAGCACCCTTCCTTGGAAGCGCTTTTGTAGGCCTAAGAACAGTGGGGCTCTGGGCTTCTCTAGCCACCTCATCTTCTGCTCATCCTCTCGCGCACTCTAAAGAGAGCTCAGGTGAGAAATTGCAAACGTCGAGCAATTGCTCAGAGATGAAAAGTGCCAGCACTGAAAGCTGTTGCTACCCAGCACCCTTCCTTGGAAGCGCTTTCACAGGCGCAGCAACACTGGGGCTTTGCGCTTCTCTACCCACCAAAAGTCACGGTCCTTCTCTTTCCGTCTCGTAGACACGAGCTGAGAAATTGCAAACGTCGAGCAATTGCTCCGAGATGAAAAGTGCCAGCACTGAAAGCTCTTGCTAGCCAGCCCCCTTCCTTGGAAGCGCTTTCACAGGCGCAGCAACACTGGGGCTTTGCGCTTCTATACGCACCAAACGTCACAGTCATTCTCTTTCCGTCTCGTAGACACGAGCTGAGAAATTGCAAACGTCGAGCAATTGCTCAGAGATGAAAAGTGCCAGCACTGAAAGCTCTTGCTAGCCAGCCCCCTTCCTTGGAAGCGCTTTTGTAGGCCTAAGAACAGTGGGGCTCTGGGCTTCTCTAGCCACCTCGTCTTCTGCTCATCCTCTCGCGCACTCTAAAGAGAGCTCAGGTGAGAAATTGCAAACGTCGAGCAATTGCTCAGAGATGAAAAGTGCCAGCACTGAAAGCTGTTGCTAGCCAGCCCCCTTCCTTGGAAGCGCTTTTGTAGCCCTTAAAACACTGGGGCTCTGGGCTTCTCTAGCCACCTCGTCTTCTGCTCATCCTCTCGCGCACTCTAAAGAGAGCTCAGGTGAGAAATTGCAAACGTCGAGCAATTGCTCAGAGAAGAAAAGTGCCAGCACTGAAAGCTGTTGCTAGCCAGCACCCTTCCTTGGAAGCGCTTTCACAGGCGCAGCAACACTGGGGCTTTGCACTTCTCTACGCACCAAATGTCACGGTCCTTCTCTTTCCGTCTCGTAGACACGAGCTGAGAAATTGCAAACGTCGAGCAATTGCTCAGAGATGAAAAGTGCCAGCACTGAAAGCTGTTGCTAGCCAGCACCCTTCCTTGGAAGCGCTTTCACAGGCGCAGCAACACTGGGGCTTTGCGCTTCTATACGCACCAAACGTCACAGTCATTCTCTTTCCGTCTCGTAGACACGAGCTGAGAAATTGCAAACGTCCAGCAATTGCTCCGAGATGAAAAGTGCCAGCACTGAAAGCTGTTGCTAGCCAGCACCCTTCCTTGGAAGCGCTTTTGTAGGCCTAAGAACACTGGGGCTCTGGGCTTCTCTAGCCACCTCATCTTCTGCTCATCCTCTCGCGCACTCTAAAGAGAGCTCAGGTGAGAAATTGCAAACGTCGAGCAATTGCTCAGAGATGAAAAGTGCCAGCACTGAAAGCTCTTGCTAGCCAGCACCCTTCCTTGGAAGCGCTTTCACAGGCGCAGCAACACTGGGGCTTTGCGCTTCTCTAGCCACCAAAAGTCACGGTCCTTCTCTTTCCGTCTCGTAGACACGAGCTGAGAAATTGCAAACGTCGAGCAATTGCTCCGAGATGAAAAGTGCCAGCACTGAAAGCTGTTGCTAGCCAGCACCCTTCCTTGGAAGCGCTTTCACAGGTGCAGCAACACTGGGGCTTTGCGCTTCTCTAGCCACCAAAAGTCACGGTCCTTCTCTTTCCGTCTCGTAGACACGAGCTGAGAAATTGCAAACGTCGAGCAATTGCTCAGAGATGAAAAGTGCCAGCACTGAAAGCTCTTGCTAGCCAGCACCCTTCCTTGGAAGCGCTTTTGTAGGCCTAAGAACACTGGGGCTCTAGGCTTCTCTAGTCACCTCGTCTTCTGCTCATCCTCTCGCGCACTCTAAAGAGAGCTCAGGTGAGAAATTGCAAACGTCGAGCAATTGCTCCGAGATGAAAAGTGCCAGCACTGAAAGCTGTTGCTAGCCAGCACCCTTCCTTGGAAGCGCTTTCACAGGCGCAGTAACACTGGGGCTTTGCGCTTCTCTAGCCACCAAACGTCACGGTCCTTCTCTTTCCGTCTCGTAGACACGAGCTGAGAAATTGCAAACGTCGAGCAATTGCTCCGAGATGAAAAGTGCCAGCACTGAAAGCTGTTGCTAGCCAGCCCCCTTCCTTGGAAGCGCTTTTGTAGCCCTTAGAACACTGGGGCTCTGGGCTTCTCTAGCCACCTCATCTTCTGCTCATCCTCTCGCGCACTCTAAAGAGAGCTCAGGTGAGAAATTGCAAACGTCGAGCAATTGCTCCGAGATGAAAAGTGCCAGCACTGAAAGCTGTTGCTAGCCAGCACCCTTCCTTGGAAGCGCTTTCACAGGCGCAGTAACACTGGGGCTTTGCGCTTCTCTACCCACCAAAAGTCACGGTCCTTCTCTTTCCGTCTCGTAGACACGAGCTGAGAAATTGCAAACGTCGAGCAATTGCTCAGAGATGAAAAGTGCCAGCACTGAAAGCTGTTGCTAGCCAGCCCCCTTCCTTGGAAGCGCTTTTGTAGGCCTAAGAACACTGGGGCTCTGGGCTTCTCTAGCCACCTCATCTTCTGCTCATCCTCTCGCGCACTCTAAAGAGAGCTCAGGTGAGAAATTGCAAACGTCGAGCAATTGCTCAGAGATGAAAAGTGCCAGCCCTGAAAGCTCTTGCTAGCCAGCACCCTTCCTTGGAAGCGCTTTCACAGGCGCAGCAACACTGGGGCTTTGCGCTTCTCTAGCCACCAAACGTCACGGTCCTTCTCTTTCCGTCTCGTAGACACGAGCTGAGAAATTGCAAACGTCGAGCAATTGCTCCGAGATGAAAAGTGCCAGCACTGAAAGCTGTTGCTAGCCAGCCCCCTTCCTTGGAAGCGCTTTCACAGGCGCAGTAACACTGGGGCTTTGCGCTTCTCTAGCCACCAAACGTCACGGTCCTTCTCTTTCCGTCTCGTAGACATGAGCTGAGAAATTGCAAACGTCCAGCAATTGCTCCGAGATGAAAAGTGCCAGCACTGAAAGCTCTTGCTAGCCAGCCCCCTTCCTTGGAAGCGCTTTTGTAGGCCTTAGAACACTGGGGCTCTGGGCTTCTCTAGTCACCTCATCTTCTGCTCATCCTCTCGCGCACTCTAAAGAGAGCTCAGGTGAGAAATTGCAAACGTCGAGCAATTGCTCAGAGATGAAAAGTGCCAGCCCTGAAAGCTGTCGCTAGCCAGCACCCTTCCTTGGAAGCGCTTTCACAGGCGCAGTAACACTGGGGCTTTGCGCTTCTCTACCCACCAAACGTCACGGTCCTTCTCTTTCCGTCTCGTAGACACGAGCTGAGAAATTGCAAACGTCGAGCAATTGCTCAGAGATGAAAAGTGCCAGCACTGAAAGCTGTTGCTAGCCAGCACCCTTCCTTGGAAGCGCTTTCACAGGCGCAGCAACACTGGGGCTTTGCGCTTCTCTAGCCACCAAACGTCACGGTCCTTCTCTTTCCGTCTCCTAGACACGAGCTAAAAAATTGCAAACGTCGAGCAATTGCTCCGAGATGAAAAGTGCCAGCACTGAAAGCTGTTGCTAGCCAGCACCCTTCCTTGGAAGCGCTTTAGTAGGCCTAAGAACACTGCGGCTCTGGGCTTCTCTAGCCACCTCATCTTCTGCTCATCCTCTCGCGCACTCTAAAGAGAGCTCAGGTGAGAAATTACAAACGTCGAGCAATTGCTCAGAGATGAAAAGTGCCAGCACTGAAAGCTGTTGCTAGCCAGCCCCCTTCCTTGGAAGCGCTTTCACAGGCGCAGCAACACTGGGGCTTTGCGCTTCTCTAGCCACCAAAAGTCACGGTCCTTCTCTTTCCGTCTCGTAGACACGAGCTGAGAAATTGCAAACGTCGAGCAATTGCTCAGAGATGAAAAGTGCCAGCACTGAAAGCTGTTGCTAGCCAGCCCCCTTCCTTGGAAGCGCTTTCACAGGCGCAGCAACACTGGGGCTTTGCGCTTCTCTACGCACCAAACGTCACGGTCCTTCTCTTTCCGTCTGTATACACGAGCTGAGAAATTGCAAACGTCGAGCAATTGCTCCGAGATGAAAAGTGCCAGCACTGAAAGCTCTTGCTAGCCAGCACCCTTCCTTGGAAGCGCTTTTGTAGGCCTAAGAACACTGGGGCTCTGGGCTTCTCTAGCCACCTCATCTTCTGCTCATCCTCTCGCGCACTCTAAAGAGATCTCAGGTGAGAAATTGCAAACGTCGAGCAATTGCTCAGAGATGAAAAGTGCCAGCACTGAAAGCTCTTGCTAGCCAGCACCCTTCCTTGGAAGCGCTTTCACAGGCGCAGCAACACTGGGGCTTTGCGCTTCTCTAGCCACCAAATGTCACGGTCCTTCTCTTTCCGTCTCGTAGATACGAGCTGAGAAATTGCAAACGTCGAGCAATTGCTCAGAGATGAAAAGTGCCAGCACTGAAAGCTGTTGCTAGCCAGCACCCTTCCTTGGAAGCGCTTTCACAGGCGCAGCAACACTGGGGCTTTGCGCTTCTCTACCCACCAAAAGTCACGGTCCTTCTCTTTCCGTCTCGTAGACACGAGCTGAGAAATTGCAAACGTCGAGCAATTGCTCAGAGATGAAAAGTGCCAGCACTGAAAGCTGTTGCTAGCCAGCACCCTTCCTTGGAAGCGCTTTTGTAGGCCTAAGAACAGTGGGGCTCTGGGCTTCTCTAGCCACCTCATCTTCTGCTCATCCTCTCGCGCACTCTAAAGAGAGCTCAGGTGAGAAATTGCAAACGTCGAGCAATTGCTCAGAGATGAAAAGTGCCAGCACTGAAAGCTGTTGCTACCCAGCACCCTTCCTTGGAAGCGCTTTCACAGGCGCAGCAACACTGGGGCTTTGCGCTTCTCTACCCACCAAAAGTCACGGTCCTTCTCTTTCCGTCTCGTAGACACGAGCTGAGAAATTGCAAACGTCGAGCAATTGCTCAGAGATGAAAAGTGCCAGCACTGAAAGCTCTTGCTAGCCAGCACCCTTCCTTGGAAGCGCTTCCACAGGCGCAGCAACACTGGGGCTTTGCGCTTCTATACGCACCAAAACGTCACAGTCATTCTCTTTCCGTCTCGTAGACACGAGCTGAGAAATTGCAAACGTCGAGCAATTGCTCAGAGATGAAAAGTGCCAGCACTGAAAGCTCTTGCTAGCCAGCCCCCTTCCTTGGAAGCGCTTTCACAGGCGCAGCAACACTGGGGTTTTGCGCTTCTCTACGCACCAAATGTCACGGTCCTTCTCTTTCCGTCTGTATACACGAGCTGAGAAATTGCAAACTTCCAGCAATTGCTCCGAGATGAAAAGTGCCAGCACTGAAAGCTCTTGCTAGCCAGCACCCTTCCTTGGAAGCGCTTTTGTAGGCCTAAGAACACTGGGGCTCTGGGCTTCTCTAGCCACCTCATCTTCTGCTCATCCTCTCGCGCACTCTAAAGAGATCTCAGGTGAGAAATTGCAAACGTCGAGCAATTGCTCAGAGATGAAAAGTGCCAGCACTGAAAGCTGTTGCTAGCCAGCACCCTTCCTTGGAAGCGCTTTCACAGGCGCAGCAACACTGGGGCTTTGCGCTTCTCTAGCCACCAAATGTCACGGTCCTTCTCTTTCCGTCTCGTAGATACGAGCTGAGAAATTGCAAACGTCGAGCAATTGCTCAGAGATGAAAAGTGCCAGCACTGAAAGCTGTTGCTAGCCAGCACCCTTCCTTGGAAGCGCTTTCACAGGCGCAGCAACACTGGGGCTTTGCGCTTCTCTACCCACCAAAAGTCACGGTCCTTCTCTTTCCGTCTCGTAGACACGAGCTGAGAAATTGCAAACGTCGAGCAATTGCTCAGAGATGAAAAGTGCCAGCACTGAAAGCTGTTGCTAGCCAGCACCCTTCCTTGGAAGCGCTTTTGTAGGCCTAAGAACAGTGGGGCTCTGGGCTTCTCTAGCCACCTCATCTTCTGCTCATCCTCTCGCGCACTCTAAAGAGAGCTCAGGTGAGAAATTGCAAACGTCGAGCAATTGCTCAGAGATGAAAAGTGCCAGCACTGAAAGCTGTTGCTACCCAGCACCCTTCCTTGGAAGCGCTTTCACAGGCGCAGCAACACTGGGGCTTTGCGCTTCTCTACCCACCAAAAGTCACGGTCCTTCTCTTTCCGTCTCGTAGACACGAGCTGAGAAATTGCAAACGTCGAGCAATTGCTCAGAGATGAAAAGTGCCAGCACTGAAAGCTCTTGCTAGCCAGCCCCCTTCCTTGGAAGCGCTTTCACAGGCGCAGCAACACTGGGGCTTTGCGCTTCTATACGCACCAAACGTCACAGTCATTCTCTTTCCGTCTCGTAGACACGAGCTGAGAAATTGCAAACGTCGAGCAATTGCTCAGAGATGAAAAGTGCCAGCACTGAAAGCTCTTGCTAGCCAGCCCCCTTCCTTGGAAGCGCTTTTGTAGGCCTAAGAACAGTGGGGCTCTGGGCTTCTCTAGCCACCTCGTCTTCTGCTCATCCTCTCGCGCACTCTAAAGAGAGCTCAGGTGAGAAATTGCAAACGTCGAGCAATTGCTCAGAGATGAAAAGTGCCAGCACTGAAAGCTCTTGCTAGCCAGCACCCTTCCTTGGAAGCGCTTTCACAGGCGCAGCAACACTGGGGCTTTGCGCTTCTCTAGCCACCAAACATCACGGTCCTTCTCTTTCCGTCTCGTAGACACGAGCTGAGAAATTGCAAACGTCGAGCAATTGCTCAGAGATGAAAAGTGCCAGCACTGAAAGCTGTTGCTAGCCAGCACCCTTCCTTGGAAGCGCTTACACAGGCACTGCAACACTGGGGCTTTTCGCTTCTCTACCCACCAAAAGTCACAGTCCTTCTATTTCCGTCTCGTAGACACGAGCTGAGAAATTGCAAACGTCGAGCAATTGCTCAGAGATGAAAAGTGCCAGCACTGAAAGCTCTTGCTAGCCAGCACCCTTCCTTGGAAGCGCTTTCACAGGCGCAGTAACACTGGGGCTTTGCACTTCTCTACGCACCAAACGTCACGGTCCTTCTCTTTCCGTCTCGTAGACACGAGCTGAGAAATTGCAAACGTCGAGCAATTGCTCAGAGATGAAAAGTGCCAGCACTGAAAGCTGTTGCTAGCCAGCACCCTTCCTTGGAAGCGCTTTCACAGGCGCAGCAACACTGGGGCTTTGCGCTTCTATACGCACCAAACGTCACAGTCATTCTCTTTCCGTCTCGTAGACACGAGCTGAGAAATTGCAAACGTCGAGCAATTGCTCCGAGATGAAAAGTGCCAGCACTGAAAGCTCTTGCTAGCCAGCACCCTTCCTTGGAAGCGCTTTCACAGGCGCAGCAACACTGGGGCTTTGCGCTTCTCTAGCCACCAAAAGTCACGGTCCTTCTCTTTCCGTCTCGTAGACACGAGCTGAGAAATTGCAAACGTCGAGCAATTGCTCAGAGATGAAAAGTGCCAGCACTGGAAGCTGTTGCTAGCCAGCACCCTTCCTTGGAAGCGCTTTTGTAGGCCTAAGAACACTGGGGCTCTGGGCTTCTCTAGCCACCTCATCTTCTGCTCATCCTCTCGCGCACTCTAAAGAGAGCTCAGGTGAGAAATTGCAAACGTCGAGCAATTGCTCAGAGATGAAAAGTGCCAGCACTGAAAGCTCTTGCTAGCCAGCACCCTTCCTAGGAAGCGCTTTTGTAGGCCTAAGAACACTGGGGCTCTGGGCTTCTCTAGCCACCTCATCTTCTGCTCATCCTCTCGTGCACTCTAAAGAGAGCTCAGGTGAGAAATTGCAAACGTCGAGCAATTGCTCAGAGATGAAAAGTGCCAGCACTGAAAGCTCTTGCTAGCCAGCACCCTTCCTTGGAAGCGCTTTCACAGGCGCAGCAACACTGGGGCTTTGCGCTTCTATACGCACCAAACGTGACGGTCCTTCTCTTTCCGTCTCCTAGACACGAGCTGAGAAATTGCAAACGTCGAGCAATTGCTCAGAGATGAAAAGTGCCAGCCCTGAAAGCTGTTGCTAGCCAGCACCCTTCCTTGGAAGCGCTTTCACAGGCGCAGCAACACAGGGGCTTTGCGCTTCTCTAGCCACCAAATGTCACGGTCCTTCTCTTTCCGTCTCGTAGACACGAGCTGAGAAATTGCAAACGTCGAGCAATTGCTCCGAGATGAAAAGTGCCAGCACTGAAAGCTCTTGCTAGCCAGCCCCCTTCCTTGGAAGCGCTTTTGTAGGCCTAAGAACACTGGGGCTCTGGGCTTCTCTAGCCACCTCATCTTCTGCTCATCCTCTCGCGCACTCTAAAGAGAGCTCAGGTGAGAAATTGCAAACGTCGAGCAATTGCTCAGAGATGAAAAGTGCCAGCACTGAAAGCTGTTGCTAGCCAGCACCCTTCCTTGGAAGCGCTTTTGTAGGCCTAAGAACACTGGGGCTCTGGGCTTCTCTAGCCACCTCATCTTCTGCTCATCCTCTCGCGCACTCTAAAGAGAGCTCAGGTGAGAAATTGCAAACGTCGAGCAATTGCTCAGAGATGAAAAGTGCCAGCACTGAAAGCTCTTGCTAGCCAGCACCCTTCCTTGGAAGCGCTTTCACAGGCGCAGCAACACTGGGGCTTTGCGCTTATCTAGCCACCAAACGTCACGGTCCTTCTATTTCCGTCGGTAGATACGAGCTGAGAAATTGCAAACGTCCAGCAATTGCTCAGAGATGAAAAGTGCCAGCACTGAAAGCTCTTGCTAGCCAGCACCCTTCCTTGGAAGCGCTTTCACAGGCGCAGCAACACTGGGGCTTTGCGCTTCTCTACCCACCAAAAGTCACGGTCCTTCTCTTTCCGTCTCGTAAACACGAGCTGAGAAATTGCAAACGTCGAGCAATTGCTCAGAGATGAAAAGTGCCAGCACTGAAAGCTGTTGCTAGCCAGCACCCTTCCTTGGAAGCGCTTTCACAGGTGCAGCAACACTGGGGCTTTGCGCTTCTCTAGCCACCAAACGTCACGGTCATTCTCTTTCCGTCTGTTTACACGAGCTGAGAAATTGCAAACGTCCAGCAATTGCTCAGAGATGAAAAGTGCCAGCACTGAAAGCTCTTGCTAGCCAGCACCCTTCCTTGGAAGCGCTTTTGTAGGCCTAAGAACACTGGGGCTCTGGGCTTCTCTAGACACCTAATCTTCTGCTCATCCTCTCGCGCACTCTAAAGAGATCTCAGGTGAGAAATTGCAAACGTCGAGCAATTGCTCCGAGATGAAAAGTGCCAGCACTGAAAGCTCTTGCTAGCCAGCACCCTTCCTTGGAAGCGCTTTCACAGGCGCAGCAACACTGGGGCTTTGCGCTTCTATACGCACCAAACGTGACGGTCCTTCTCTTTCCGTCTCCTAGACACGAGCTGAGAAATTGCAAACGTCGAGCAATTGCTCCGAGATGAAAAGTGCCAGCACTGAAAGCTGTTGCTAGCCAGCACCCTTCCTTGGAAGCGCTTTCACAGGCGCAGCAACACTGGGGCTTTGCGCTTCTATACGCACCAAACGTCACAGTCATTCTCTTTCCGTCTCGTAGACACGAGCTGAGAAATTGCAAACGTCCAGCAATTGCTCAGAGATGAAAAGTGCCAGCACTGAAAGCTGTTGCTAGCCAGCACCCTTCCTTGGAAGCGCTTTTGTAGGCCTAAGAACAGTGGGGCTCTGGGCTTCTCTAGCCACCTCATCTTCTGCTCATCCTCTCGCGCACTCTAAAGAGAGCTCAGGTGAGAAATTGCAAACGTCGAGCAATTGCTCAGAGATGAAAAGTGCCAGCACTGAAAGCTCTTGCTAGCCAGCACCCTTCCTTGGAAGCGCTTTCACAGGCGCAGCAACACTGGGGCTTTGCGCTTCTCTAGCCACCAAACGTCACGGTCCTTCTCTTTCCGTCTGTTTACACGAGCTGAGAAATTGCAAACGTCCAGCAATTGCTCCGAGATGAAAAGTGCCAGCACTGAAAGCTCTTGCTAGCCAGCCCCCTTCCTTGGAAATGCTTTTGTAGGCCTAAGAACACTGGGGCTCTGGGCTTCTCTAGCCACCTCATCTTCTGCTCATCCTCTCGCGCACTCTAAAGAGAGCTCAGGTGAGAAATTGCAAACGTCGAGCAATTGCTCAGAGATAAAAAGTGCCAGCACTGAAAGCTGTTGCTAGCCAGCACCCTTCCTTGGAAGCGCTTTTGTAGCCCTTAGAACACTGGGGCTCTGGGCTTCTCTAGCCACCTCATCTTCTGCTCATCCTCTCGCGCACTCTAAAGAGAGCTCAGGTGAGAAATTGCAAACGTCGAGCAATTGCTCAGAGAAGAAAAGTGCCAGCACTGAAAGCTCTTGCTAGCCAGCACCCTTCCTTGGAAGCGCTTTCACAGGCGCAGCAACACTGGGGCTTTGCGCTTCTCTAGCCACCAAACGGCACGGTCCTTCTCTTTCCGTCTGTATACACGAGCTGAGAAATTGCAAGCGTCGAGCAATTGCTCAGAGATGAAAAGTGCCAGCACTGAAAGCTGTTGCTAGCCAGCACCCTTCCTTGGAAGCGCTTTTGTAGCCCTTAGAACACTGGGGCTCTGGGCTTCTCTAGCCACCTCATCTTCTGCTCATCCTCTCGCGCACTCTAAAGAGAGCTCAGGTGAGAAATTGCAAACGTCGAGCAATTGCTCAGAGAAGAAAAGTGCCAGCACTGAAAGCTGTTGCTAGCCAGCACCCTTCCTTGGAAGCGCTTTCACAGGCGCAGCAACACTGGGGCTTTGCACTTCTCTACGCACCAAACGTCACGGTCCTTCTCTTTCCGTCTCGTAGACACGAGCTGAGAAATTGCAAACGTCGAGCAATTGCTCCGAGATGAAAAGTGCCAGCACTGAAAGCTGTTGCTAGCCAGCACCCTTCCTTGGAAGCGCTTTCACAGGTGCAGCAACACTGGGGCTTTGCGCTTCTCTACCCACCAAAAGTCACGGTCCTTCTCTTTCCGTCTCGTAGACACGAGCTGAGAAATTGCAAACGTCGAGCAATTGCTCCGAGATGAAAAGTGCCAGCACTGAAAGCTCTTGCTAGCCAGCACCCTTCCTTGGAAGCGCTTTTGTAGGCCTAAGAACACTGGGGCTCTAGGCTTCTCTAGCCACCTCGTCTTCTGCTCATCCTCTCGCGCACTCTAAAGAGAGCTCAGGTGAGAAATTGCAAACGTCGAGCAATTGCTCAGAGATGAAAAGTGCCAGCACTGAAAGCTGTTGCTAGCCAGCACCCTTCCTTGGAAGCGCTTTCACAGGCGCAGTAACACTGGGGCTTTGCGCTTCTCTAGCCACCAAACGTCACGGTCCTTCTCTTTCCGTCTCGTAGACACAAGCTGAGAAATTGCAAACGTCGAGCAATTGCTCCGAGATGAAAAGTGCCAGCACTGAAAGCTGTTGCTAGCCAGCACCCTTCCTTGGAAGCGCTTTTGTAGCCCTTAGAACACTGGGGCTCTGGGCTTCTCTAGCCACCTCATCTTCTGCTCATCCTCTCACGCACTCTAAAGAGAGCTCAGGTGAGAAATTGCAAACGTCGAGCAATTGCTCAGAGATGAAAAGTGCCAGCACTGAAAGCTGTTGCTAGCCAGCACCCTTCCTTGGAAGCGCTTTCACAGGCGCAGTAACACTGGGGCTTTGCGCTTCTCTACCCACCAAAAGTCACGGTCCTTCTCTTTCCGTCTCGTAGACACGAGCTGAGAAATTGCAAACGTCGAGCAATTGCTCCGAGATGAAAAGTGCCAGCACTGAAAGCTCTTGCTAGCCAGCACCCTTCCTTGGAAGCGCTTTTGTAGGCCTAAGAACAGTGGGGCTCTGGGCTTCTCTAGCCACCTCATCTTCTGCTCATCCTCTCGCGCACTCTAAAGAGAGCTCAGGTGAGAAATTGCAAACGTCGAGCAATTGCTCAGAGATGAAAAGTGCCAGCACTGAAAGCTCTTGCTAGCCAGCACCCTTCCTTGGAAGCGCTTTCACAGGCGCAGCAACACTGGGGCTTTGCGCTTCTCTAGCCACCAAAAGTCACGGTCCTTCTCTTTCCGTCTCGTAGACACGAGCTGAGAAATTGCAAACGTCGAGCAATTGCTCAGAGATGAAAAGTGCCAGCACTGAAAGCTGTTGCTAGCCAGCACCCTTCCTTGGAAGCGCTTTCACAGGTGCAGCAACACTGGGGCTTTGCGCTTCTCTAGCCACCAAAAGTCACGGTCCTTCTCTTTCCGTCTCGTAGACACGAGCTGAGAAATTGCAAACGTCGAGCAATTGCTCAGAGATGAAAAGTGCCAGCACTGAAAGCTGTTGCTAGCCAGCACCCTTCCTTGGAAGCGCTTTTGTAGGCCTAAGAACACTGGGGCTCTGGGCTTCTCTAGTCACCTCGTCTTCTGCTCATCCTCTCGCGCACTCTAAAGAGAGCTCAGGTGAGAAATTGCAAACGTCGAGCAATTGCTCAGAGATGAAAAGTGCCAGCACTGAAAGCTGTTGCTAGCCAGCACCCTTCCTTGGAAGCGCTTTCACAGGCGCAGTAACACTGGGGCTTTGCGCTTCTCTAGCCACCAAACGTCATGGTCCTTCTCTTTCCGTCTCGTAGACACGAGCTGAGAAATTGCAAACGTCCAGCAATTGCTCCGAGATGAAAAGTGCCAGCACTGAAAGCTCTTGCTAGCCAGCCCCCTTCCTTGGAAGCGCTTTTGTAGCCCTTAGAACACTGGGGCTCTGGGCTTCTCTAGCCACCTCATCTTCTGCTCATCCTCTCGCGCACTCTAAAGAGAGCTCAGGTGAGAAATTGCAAACGTCGAGCAATTGCTCAGAGATGAAAAGTGCCAGCACTGAAAGCTCTTGCTAGCCAGCACCCTTCCTTGGAAGCGCTTTCACAGGCGCAGTAACACTGGGGCTTTGCGCTTCTCTACCCACCAAACGTCACGGTCCTTCTCTTTCCGTCTCGTAGACACGAGCTGAGAAATTGCAAACGTCGAGCAATTGCTCCGAGATGAAAACTGCCAGCACTGAAAGCTCTTGCTAGCCAGCACCCTTCCTTGGAAGCGCTTTCACAGGCGCAGCAACACTGGGGCTTTGCGCTTCTCTAGCCACCAAACGTCACGGTCATTCTCTTTCCGTCTCCTAGACACGAGCTAAAAAATTGCAAACGTCCAGCAATTGCTCCGAGATGAAAAGTGCCAGCACTGAAAGCTGTTGCTAGCCAGCACCCTTCCTTGGAAGCGCTTTTGTAGGCCTAAGAACACTGGGGCTCTGGGCTTCTCTAGCCACCTCATCTTCTGCTCATCCTCTCGCGCACTCTAAAGAGAGCTCAGGTGAGAAATTGCAAACGTCGAGCAATTGCTCAGAGATGAAAAGTGCCAGCACTGAAAGCTGTTGCTAGCCAGCACCCTTCCTTGGAAGCGCTTTTGTAGGCCTAAGAACACTGGGGCTCTGGGCTTCTCTAGCCACCTCATCTTCTGCTCATCCTCTCGCGCATTCTAAAGAGAGCTCAGGTGAGAAATTGCAAACGTCGAGCAATTGCTCAGAGATGAAAAGTGCCAGCCCTGAAAGCTCTTGCTAGCCAGCACCCTTCCTTGGAAGCGCTTTCACAGGCGCAGCAACACTGGGGCTTTGCGCTTCTATACGCACCAAATGTCACGGTCCTTCTCTTTCCGTCTCGTAGACACGAGCTGAGAAATTGCAAACGTCGAGCAATTGCTCAGAGATGAAAAGTGCCAGCACTGAAAGCTCTTGCTAGCCAGCACCCTTCCTTGGAAGCGCTTTTGTAGGCCTAAGAACAGTGGGGCTCTGGGCTTCTCTAGCCACCTCATCTTCTGCTCATCCTCTCGCGCACTCTAAAGAGAGCTCAGGTGAGAAATTGCAAACGTCGAGCAATTGCTCAGAGATGAAAAGTGCCAGCACTGAAAGCTCTTGCTAGCCAGCACCCTTCCTTGGAAGCGCTTTCACAGGCGCAGCAACACTGGGGCTTTGCGCTTCTCTAGCCACCAAACGTCACGGTCCTTCTCTTTCCGTCTCGTAGACACGAGCTGAGAAATTGCAAACGTCCAGCAATTGCTCAGAGATGAAAAGTGCCAGCACTGAAAGCTGTTGCTAGCCAGCACCCTTCCTTGGAAGCGCTTTCACAGGTGCAGCAACACTGGGGCTTTGCGCTTCTCTAGCCACCAAACGTCACGGTCATTCTCTTTCCGTCTGTTTACACGAGCTGAGAAATTGCAAACGTCCAGCAATTGCTCAGAGATGAAAAGTGCCAGCACTGAAAGCTCTTGCTAGCCAGCACCCTTCCTTGGAAGCGCTTTCACAGGCGCAGCAACACTGGGGCTTTGCGCTTCTATACGCACCAAATGTCAAGGTCCTTCTCTTTCCATCTCGTAGACACGAGCTGAGAAATTGCAAACGTCGAGCAATTGCTCAGAGATGAAAAGTGCCAGCACTGAAAGCTGTTGCTAGCCAGCACCCTTCCTTGGAAGCGCTTTTGTAGGCCTTAGAACACTGGGGCTCTGGGCTTCTCTAGCCACCTCATCTTCTGCTCATCCTCTCGCGCACTCTAAAGAGAGCTCAGGTGAGAAATTGCAAACGTCGAGCAATTGCTCAGAGATGAAAAGTGCCAGCACTGAAAGCTGTTGCTAGCCAGCACCCTTCCTTGGAAGCGCTTTTGTAGCCCTTAGAACACTGGGGCTCTGGGCTTCTCTAGCCACCTCATCTTCTGCTCATCCTCTCGCGCACTCTAAAGAGAGCTCAGGTGAGAAATTGCAAACGTCGAGCAATTGCTCAGAGAAGAAAAGTGCCAGCACTGAAAGCTCTTGCTAGCCAGCCCCCTTCCTTGGAAGCGCTTTCACAGGCGCAGCAACACTGGGGCTTTGCGCTTCTCTAGCCACCAAACGTCACGGTCCTTCTCTTTCCGTCTGTATACACGAGCTGAGAAATTGCAAACTTCCAGCAATTGCTCCGAGATGAAAAGTGCCAGCACTGAAAGCTGTTGCTAGCCAGCACCCTTCCTTGGAAGCGCTTTTGTAGGCCTAAGAACACTGGGGCTCTGGGCTTCTCTAGACACCTAATCTTCTGCTCATCCTCTCGCGCACTCTAAAGAGATCTCAGGTGAGAAATTGCAAACGTCGAGCAATTGCTCAGAGATGAAAAGTGCCAGCACTGAAAGCTCTTGCTAGCCAGCACCCTTCCTTGGAAGCGCTTTCACAGCCGCAGCAACACTGGGGCTTTGCACTTCTCTACGCACCAAACGTCACGGTCCTTCTCTTTCCGTCTCGTGGACACGAGCTGAGAAATTGCAAACGTCGAGCAATTGCTCAGAGATGAAAAGTGCCAGCACTGAAAGCTGTTGCTAGCCAGCACCCTTCCTTGGAAGCGCTTTCACAGGCGCAGCAACACTGGGGCTTTGCGCTTCTATACGCACCAAACGTCACAGTCATTCTCTTTCCGTCTCGTAGACACGAGCTGAGAAATTGCAAACGTCGAGCAATTGCTCCGAGATGAAAAGTGCCAGCACTGAAAGCTGTTGCTAGCCAGCACCCTTCCTTGGAAGCGCTTTCACAGGCGCAGCAACACTGGGGCTTTGCGCTTCTATACGCACCAAATGTCACGGTCCTTCTCTTTCCGTCTCGTAGACACGAGCTGAGAAATTGCAAACGTCGAGCAATTGCTCAGAGATGAAAAGTGCCAGCACTGAAAGCTGTTGCTAGCCAGCCCCCTTCCTTGGAAGCGCTTTTGTAGGCCTAAGAACAGTGGGGCTCTGGGCTTCTCTAGCCACCTCATCTTCTGCTCATCCTCTCGCGCACTCTAAAGAGAGCTCAGGTGAGAAATTGCAAACGTCGAGCAATTGCTCAGAGATAAAAAGTGCCAGCACTGAAAGCTGTTGCTAGCCAGCACCCTTCCTTGGAAGCGCTTTTGTAGCCCTTAGAACACTGGGGCTCTGGGCTTCTCTAGCCACCTCATCTTCTGCTCATCCTCTCGCGCACTCTAAAGAGAGCTCAGGTGAGAAATTGCAAACGTCGAGCAATTGCTCAGAGAAGAAAAGTGCCAGCACTGAAAGCTCTTGCTAGCCAGCACCCTTCCTTGGAAGCGCTTTCACAGGCGCAGCAACACTGGGGCTTTGCGCTTCTCTAGCCACCAAAAGTCACGGTCCTTCTCTTTCCGTCTCGTAGACACGAGCTGAGAAATTGCAAACGTCGAGCAATTGCTCAGAGATGAAAAGTGCCAGCACTGAAAGCTCTTGCTAGCCAGCACCCTTCCTTGGAAGCGCTTTTGTAGCCCTTAGAACACTGGGGCTCTGGGCTTCTCTAGCCACCTCATCTTCTGCTCATCCTCTCGCGCACTCTAAAGAGAGCTCAGGTGAGAAATTGCAAACGTCGAGCAATTGCTCAGAGAAGAAAAGTGCCAGCACTGAAAGCTGTTGCTAGCCAGCACCCTTCCTTGGAAGCGCTTTCACAGCCGCAGCAACACTGGGACTTTGCGCTTCTCTACCCACCAAAAGTCACGGTCCTTCTCTTTCCGTCTCGTAGACACGAGCTGAGAAATTGCAAACGTCGAGCAATTGCTCCGAGATGAAAAGTGCCAGCACTGAAAGCTGTTGCTAGCCAGCACCCTTCCTTGGAAGCGCTTTCACAGGTGCAGCAACACTGGGGCTTTGCGCTTCTCTACCCACCAAAAGTCACGGTCCTTCTCTTTCCGTCTCGTAGACACGAGCTGAGAAATTGCAAACGTCGAGCAATTGCTCAGAGATGAAAAGTGCCAGCACTGAAAGCTCTTGCTAGCCAGCACCCTTCCTTGGAAGCGCTTTTGTAGGCCTAAGAACACTGGGGCTCTAGGCTTCTCTAGCCACCTAATCTTCTGCTCATCCTCTCGCGCACTCTAAAGAGAGCTCAGGTGAGAAATTGCAAACGTCGAGCAATTGCTCAGAGATGAAAAGTGCCAGCACTGAAAGCTGTTGCTAGCCAGCACCCTTCCTTGGAAGCGCTTTCACAGGCGCAGTAACACTGGGGCTTTGCGCTTCTCTACCCACCAAACGTCACGGTCCTTCTCTTTCCGTCTCGTAGACACGAGCTGAGAAATTGCAAACGTCGAGCAATTGCTCCGAGATGAAAAGTGCCAGCACTGAAAGCTGTTGCTAGCCAGCACCCTTCCTTGGAAGCGCTTTTGTAGCCCTTAGAACACTGGGGCTCTGGGCTTCTCTAGCCACCTCATCTTCTGCTCATCCTCTCGCGCACTCTAAAGAGAGCTCAGGTGAGAAATTGCAAACGTCGAGCAATTGCTCAGAGATGAAAAGTGCCAGCACTGAAAGCTCTTGCTAGCCAGCACCCTTCCTTGGAAGCGCTTTCACAGGCGCAGCAACACTGGGGCTTTGCGCTTCTCTAGCCACCAAAAGTCACGGTCCTTCTCTTTCCGTCTCGTAGACACGAGCTGAGAAATTGCAAACGTCGAGCAATTGCTCAGAGATGAAAAGTGCCAGCACTGAAAGCTGTTGCTAGCCAGCACCCTTCCTTGGAAGCGCTTTCACAGGTGCAGCAACACTGGGGCTTTGCGCTTCTCTAGCCACCAAAAGTCACGGTCCTTCTCTTTCCGTCTCGTAGACACGAGCTGAGAAATTGCAAACGTCGAGCAATTGCTCAGAGATGAAAAGTGCCAGCACTGAAAGCTGTTGCTAGCCAGCACCCTTCCTTGGAAGCGCTTTTGTAGGCCTAAGAACACTGGGGCTCTAGGCTTCTCTAGTCACCTCGTCTTCTGCTCATCCTCTCGCGCACTCTAAAGAGAGCTCAGGTGAGAAATTGCAAACGTCGAGCAATTGCTCAGAGATGAAAAGTGCCAGCACTGAAAGCTGTTGCTAGCCAGCACCCTTCCTTGGAAGCGCTTTCACAGGCGCAGTAACACTGGGGCTTTGCGCTTCTCTAGCCACCAAATGTCACGGTCATTCTCTTTCCGTCTCGTAGACACGAGCTGAGAAATTGCAAACGTCCAGCAATTGCTCCGAGATGAAAAGTGCCAGCACTGAAAGCTGTTGCTAGCCAGCCCCCTTCCTTGGAAGCGCTTTTGTAGCCCTTAGAACACTGGGGCTCTGGGCTTCTCTAGCCACCTCATCTTCTGCTCATCCTCTCGCGCACTCTAAAGAGAGCTCAGGTGAGAAATTGCAAACGTCGAGCAATTGCTCAGAGATGAAAAGTGCCAGCACTGAAAGCTGTTGCTAGCCAGCACCCTTCCTTGGGAGCGCTTTCACAGGCGCAGTAACACTGGGGCTTTGCGCTTCTCTAGCCACCAAACGTCACGGTCCTTCTCTTTCCGTCTCGTAGACACGAGCTGAGAAATTGCAAACGTCGAGCAATTGCTCAGAGATGAAAAGTGCCAGCACTGAAAGCTGTTGCTAGCCAGCACCCTTCCTTGGAAGCGCTTTCACAGGCGCAGCAACACTGGGGCTTTGCGCTTCTCTAGCCACCAAACGTCACGGTCATTCTCTTTCCGTCTCCTAGACACGAGCTAAAAAATTGCAAACGTCCAGCAATTGCTCCGAGATGAAAAGTGCCAGCACTGAAAGCTGTTGCTAGCCAGCACCCTTCCTTGGAAGCGCTTTTGTAGGCCTAAGAACAGTGGGGCTCTGGGCTTCTCTAGCCACCTCATCTTCTGCTCATCCTCTCGCGCACTCTAAAGAGAGCTCAGGTGAGAAATTGCAAACGTCGAGCAATTGCTCAGAGATGAAAAGTGCCAGCACTGAAAGCTCTTGCTAGCCAGCACCCTTCCTTGGAAGCGCTTTCACAGGCGCAGCAACACTGGGGCTTTGCGCTTCTCTAGCCACCAAATGTCACGGTCCTTCTCTTTCCGTCTCGTAGACACGAGCTGAGAAATTGCAAACGTCGAGCAATTGCTCAGAGATGAAAAGTGCCAGCACTGAAAGCTGTTGCTAGCCAGCACCCTTCCTTGGAAGCGCTTTTGTAGCCCTTAGAACACTGGGGCTCTGGGCTTCTCTAGCCACCTCATCTTCTGCTCATCCTCTCGCGCACTCTAAAGAGAGCTCAGGTGAGAAATTGCAAACGTCGAGCAATTGCTCAGAGAAGAAAAGTGCCAGCACTGAAAGCTCTTGCTAGCCAGCACCCTTCCTTGGAAGCGCTTTCACAGGCGCAGCAACACTGGGGCTTTGCACTTCTCTACGCACCAAACGTCACGGTCCTTCTCTTTCCGTCTCGTAGACACGAGCTGAGAAATTGCAAACGTCGAGCAATTGCTCAGAGATGAAAAGTGCCAGCACTGAAAGCTGTTGCTAGCCAGCACCCTTCCTTGGAAGCGCTTTCACAGGCGCAGCAACACTGGGGCTTTGCGCTTCTATACGCACCAAACGTCACAGTCATTCTCTTTCCGTCTCGTAGACACGAGCTGAGAAATTGCAAACGTCCAGCAATTGCTCAGAGATGAAAAGTGCCAGCACTGAAAGCTGTTGCTAGCCAGCACCCTTCCTTGGAAGCGCTTTTGTAGGCCTAAGAACAGTGGGGCTCTGGGCTTCTCTAGCCACCTCATCTTCTGCTCATCCTCTCGCGCACTCTAAAGAGAGCTCAGGGGAGAAATTGCAAACGTCGAGCAATTGCTCAGAGATGAAAAGTGCCAGCACTGAAAGCTCTTGCTAGCCAGCACCCTTCCTTGGAAGCGCTTTCACAGGCGCAGCAACACTGGGGCTTTGCGCTTCTCTAGCCACCAAACGTCACGGTCCTTCTCTTTCCGTCTCGTAGACACGAGCTGAGAAATTGCAAACGTCGAGCAATTGCTCCGAGATGAAAACTGCCAGCACTGAAAGCTGTTGCTAGCCAGCACCCTTCCTTGGAAGCGCTTTCACAGGCGCAGTAACACTGGGGCTTTGCGCTTCTCTAGCCACCAAACGTCACGGTCCTTCTCTTTCCGTCTCGTAGACACGAGCTGAGAAATTGCAAACGTCGAGCAATTGCTCAGAGATGAAAAGTGCCAGCACTGAAAGCTGTTGCTAGCCAGCACCCTTCCTTGGAAGCGCTTTCACAGGCGCAGTAACACTGGGGCTTTGCGCTTCTCTAGCCACCAAACGTCACGGTCCTTCTCTTTCCGTCTCGTAGACACGAGCTGAGAAATTGCAAACGTCGAGCAATTGCTCCGAGATGAAAAGTGCCAGCACTGAAAGCTGTTGCTAGCCAGCACCCTTCCTTGGAAGCGCTTTTGTAGCCCTTAGAACACTGGGGCTCTGGGCTTCTCTAGCCACCTCATCTTCTGCTCATCCTCTCGCGCACTCTAAAGAGAGCTCAGGTGAGAAATTGCAAACGTCGAGCAATTGCTCCGAGATGAAAAGTGCCAGCACTGAAAGCTGTTGCTAGCCAGCACCCTTCCTTGGAAGCGCTTTCACAGGCGCAGTAACACTGGGGCTTTGCGCTTCTCTACCCACCAAACGTCACGGTCCTTCTCTTTCCGTCTCGTAGACACGAGCTGAGAAATTGCAAACGTCGAGCAATTGCTCCGAGATGAAAAGTGCCAGCACTGAAAGCTCTTGCTAGCCAGCACCCTTCCTTGGAAGCGCTTTCACAGGCGCAGCAACACTGGGGCTTTGCGCTTCTCTAGCCACCAAACGTCACGGTCATTCTCTTTCCGTCTCCTAGACACGAGCTAAAAAATTGCAAACGTCCAGTAATTGCTCCGAGATGAAAAGTGCCAGCACTGAAAGCTGTTGCTAGCCAGCACCCTTCCTTGGAAGCGCTTTTGTAGGCCTAAGTACACTGGGGCTCTGGGCTTCTCTAGCCACCTCATCTTCTGCTCATCCTCTCGCGCACTCTAAAGAGATCTCAGGTGAGAAATTGCAAACGTCGAGCAATTGCTCCGAGATGAAAAGTGCCAGCACTGAAAGCTGTTGCTAGCCAGCACCCTTCCTTGGAAGCGCTTTCACAGGCGCAGCAACACTGGGGCTTTGCGCTTCTATACGCACCAAATGTCACGGTCCTTCTCTTTCCATCTCGTAGACACGAGCTGAGAAATTGCAAACGTCGAGCAATTGCTCAGAGATGAAAAGTGCCAGCACTGAAAGCTGTTGCTAGCCAGCACCCTTCCTTGGAAGCGCTTTTGTAGCCCTTAGAACACTGGGGCTCTGGGCTTCTCTAGCCACCTCATCTTCTGCTCATCCTCTCGCGCACTCTAAAGAGAGCTCAGGTGAGAAATTGCAAACGTCGAGCAATTGCTCAGAGAAGAAAAGTGCCAGCACTGAAAGCTCTTGCTAGCCAGCACCCTTCCTTGGAAGCGCTTTCACAGGCGCAGCAACACTGGGGCTTTGCACTTCTCTACGCACCAAACGTCACGGTCCTTCTCTTTCCGTCTCGTAGACACGAGCTGAGAAATTGCAAACGTCGAGCAATTGCTCAGAGATGAAAAGTGCCAGCACTGAAAGCTGTTGCTAGGCAGCACCCTTCCTTGGAAGCGCTTTCACAGGCGCAGCAACACTGGGGCTTTGCGCTTCTATACGCACCAAACGTCACAGTCATTCTCTTTCCGTCTCGTAGACACGAGCTGAGAAATTGCAAACGTCGAGCAATTGCTCCGAGATGAAAAGTGCCAGCACTGAAAGCTGTTGCTAGCCAGCACCCTTCCTTGGAAGCGCTTTTGTAGGCCTAAGAACAGTGGGGCTCTGGGCTTCTCTAGCCACCTCATCTTCTGCTCATCCTCTCGCGCACTCTAAAGAGAGCTCAGGTGAGAAATTGCAAACGTCGAGCAATTGCTCAGAGATGAAAAGTGCCAGCACTGAAAGCTCTTGCTAGCCAGCACCCTTCCTTGGAAGCGCTTTCACAGGCGCAGCAACACTGGGGCTTTGCGCTTCTCTAGCCACCAAACGTCACGGTCCTTCTCTTTCCGTCTCGTAGACACGAGCTGAGAAATTGCAAACGTCGAGCAATTGCTCCGAGATGAAAAGTGCCAGCACTGAAAGCTGTTGCTAGCCAGCACCCTTCCTTGGAAGCGCTTTCACAGGTGCAGCAACACTGGGGCTTTGCGCTTCTCTACCCACCAAAAGTCACGGTCCTTCTCTTTCCGTCTCGTAGACACGAGCTGAGAAATTGCAAACGTCGAGCAATTGCTCCGAGATGAAAAGTGCCAGCACTGAAAGCTCTTGCTAGCCAGCACCCTTCCTTGGAAGCGCTTTTGTAGGCCTAAGAACACTGGGGCTCTAGGCTTCTCTAGCCACCTAATCTTCTGCTCATCCTCTCGCGCACTCTAAAGAGAGCTCAGGTGAGAAATTGCAAACGTCGAGCAATTGCTCAGAGATGAAAAGTGCCAGCACTGAAAGCTGTTGCTAGCCAGCACCCTTCCTTGGAAGCGCTTTCACAGGCGCAGTAACACTGGGGCTTTGCGCTTCTCTAGCCACCAAACGTCACGGTCCTTCTCTTTCCGTCTCGTAGACACGAGCTGAGAAATTGCAAACGTCGAGCAATTGCTCCGAGATGAAAAGTGCCAGCACTGAAAGCTGTTGCTAGCCAGCACCCTTCCTTGGAAGCGCTTTTGTAGCCCTTAGAACACTGGGGCTCTGGGCTTCTCTAGCCACCTCATCTTCTGCTCATCCTCTCGCGCACTCTAAAGAGAGCTCAGGTGAGAAATTGCAAACGTCGAGCAATTGCTCAGAGATGAAAAGTGCCAGCACTGAAAGCTCTTGCTAGCCAGCACCCTTCCTTGGAAGCGCTTTCACAGGCGCAGCAACACTGGGGCTTTGCGCTTCTCTAGCCACCAAAAGTCACGGTCCTTCTCTTTCCGTCTCGTAGACACGAGCTGAGAAATTGCAAACGTCGAGCAATTGCTCAGAGATGAAAAGTGCCAGCACTGAAAGCTGTTGCTAGCCAGCACCCTTCCTTGGAAGCGCTTTCACAGGTGCAGCAACACTGGGGCTTTGCGCTTCTCTAGCCACCAAAAGTCACGGTCCTTCTCTTTCCGTCTCGTAGACACGAGCTGAGAAATTGCAAACGTCGAGCAATTGCTCCGAGATGAAAAGTGCCAGCACTGAAAGCTCTTGCTAGCCAGCACCCTTCCTTGGAAGCGCTTTTGTAGGCCTAAGAACACTGGGGCTCTAGGCTTCTCTAGTCACCTCGTCTTCTGCTCATCCTCTCGCGCACTCTAAAGAGAGCTCAGGTGAGAAATTGCAAACGTCGAGCAATTGCTCAGAGATGAAAAGTGCCAGCACTGAAAGCTGTTGCTAGCCAGCACCCTTCCTTGGAAGCGCTTTCACAGGCGCAGTAACACTGGGGCTTTGCGCTTCTCTAGCCACCAAATGTCACGGTCATTCTCTTTCCGTCTCGTAGACACGAGCTGAGAAATTGCAAACGTCCAGCAATTGCTCCGAGATGAAAAGTGCCAGCACTGAAAGCTGTTGCTAGCCAGCCCCCTTCCTTGGAAGCGCTTTTGTAGCCCTTAGAACACTGGGGCTCTGGGCTTCTCTAGCCACCTCATCTTCTGCTCATCCTCTCGCGCACTCTAAAGAGAGCTCAGGTGAGAAATTGCAAACGTCGAGCAATTGCTCAGAGATGAAAAGTGCCAGCACTGAAAGCTGTTGCTAGCCAGCACCCTTCCTTGGGAGCGCTTTCACAGGCGCAGTAACACTGGGGCTTTGCGCTTCTCTACCCACCAAACGTCACGGTCCTTCTCTTTCCGTCTCGTAGACACGAGCTGAGAAATTGCAAACGTCGAGCAATTGCTCCGAGATGAAAAGTGCCAGCACTGAAAGCTCTTGCTAGCCAGCACCCTTCCTTGGAAGCGCTTTCACAGGCGCAGCAACACTGGGGCTTTGCACTTCTCTACGCACCAAACGTCACGGTCCTTCTCTTTCCGTCTCGTAGACACGAGCTGAGAAATTGCAAACGTCGAGCAATTGCTCAGAGATGAAAAGTGCCAGCACTGAAAGCTGTTGCTAGCCAGCACCCTTCCTTGGAAGCGCTTTCACAGGCGCAGCAACACTGGGGCTTTGCGCTTCTATACGCACCAAACGTCACAGTCATTCTCTTTCCGTCTCGTAGACACGAGCTGAGAAATTGCAAACGTCCAGCAATTGCTCCGAGATGAAAAGTGCCAGCACTGAAAGCTGTTGCTAGCCAGCACCCTTCCTTGGAAGCGCTTTTGTAGGCCTAAGAACAGTGGGGCTCTGGGCTTCTCTAGCCACCTCATCTTCTGCTCATCCTCTCGCGCACTCTAAAGAGAGCTCAGGGGAGAAATTGCAAACGTCGAGCAATTGCTCAGAGATGAAAAGTGCCAGCACTGAAAGCTCTTGCTAGCCAGCACCCTTCCTTGGAAGCGCTTTCACAGGCGCAGCAACACTGGGGCTTTGCGCTTCTCTAGCCACCAAACGTCACGGTCCTTCTCTTTCCGTCTCGTAGACACGAGCTGAGAAATTGCAAACGTCGAGCAATTGCTCCGAGATGAAAACTGCCAGCACTGAAAGCTGTTGCTAGCCAGCACCCTTCCTTGGAAGCGCTTTCACAGGCGCAGTAACACTGGGGCTTTGCGCTTCTCTAGCCACCAAACGTCACGGTCCTTCTCTTTCCGTCTCGTAGACACGAGCTGAGAAATTGCAAACGTCGAGCAATTGCTCAGAGATGAAAAGTGCCAGCACTGAAAGCTGTTGCTAGCCAGCACCCTTCCTTGGAAGCGCTTTCACAGGCGCAGTAACACTGGGGCTTTGCGCTTCTCTAGCCACCAAACGTCACGGTCCTTCTCTTTCCGTCTCGTAGACACGAGCTGAGAAATTGCAAACGTCGAGCAATTGCTCCGAGATGAAAAGTGCCAGCACTGAAAGCTGTTGCTAGCCAGCACCCTTCCTTGGAAGCGCTTTTGTAGCCCTTAGAACACTGGGGCTCTGGGCTTCTCTAGCCACCTCATCTTCTGCTCATCCTCTCGCGCACTCTAAAGAGAGCTCAGGTGAGAAATTGCAAACGTCGAGCAATTGCTCAGAGATGAAAAGTGCCAGCACTGAAAGCTGTTGCTAGCCAGCACCCTTCCTTGGAAGCGCTTTCACAGGCGCAGTAACACTGGGGCTTTGCGCTTCTCTACCCACCAAACGTCACGGTCCTTCTCTTTCCGTCTCGTAGACACGAGCTGAGAAATTGCAAACGTCGAGCAATTGCTCCGAGATGAAAAGTGCCAGCACTGAAAGCTCTTGCTAGCCAGCACCCTTCCTTGGAAGCGCTTTCACAGGCGCAGCAACACTGGGGCTTTGCGCTTCTCTAGCCACCAAACGTCACGGTCATTCTCTTTCCGTCTCCTAGACACGAGCTAAAAAATTGCAAACGTCCAGCAATTGCTCCGAGATGAAAAGTGCCAGCACTGAAAGCTGTTGCTAGCCAGCACCCTTCCTTGGAAGCGCTTTTGTAGGCCTAAGTACACTGGGGCTCTGGGCTTCTCTAGCCACCTCATCTTCTGCTCATCCTCTCGCGCACTCTAAAGAGATCTCAGGTGAGAAATTGCAAACGTCGAGCAATTGCTCCGAGATGAAAAGTGCCAGCACTGAAAGCTGTTGCTAGCCAGCACCCTTCCTTGGAAGCGCTTTCACAGGCGCAGCAACACTGGGGCTTTGCGCTTCTATACGCACCAAATGTCACGGTCCTTCTCTTTCCATCTCGTAGACACGAGCTGAGAAATTGCAAACGTCGAGCAATTGCTCCGAGATGAAAAGTGCCAGCACTGAAAGCTGTTGCTAGCCAGCACCCTTCCTTGGAAGCGCTTTTGTAGCCCTTAGAACACTGGGGCTCTGGGCTTCTCTAGCCACCTCATCTTCTGCTCATCCTCTCGCGCACTCTAAAGAGAGCTCAGGTGAGAAATTGCAAACGTCGAGAAATTGCTCCGAGATGAAAAGTGCCAGCACTGAAAGCTCTTGCTAGCCAGCACCCTTCCTTGGAAGCGCTTTCACAGGCGCAGCAACACTGGGGCTTTGCACTTCTCTACGCACCAAACGTCACGGTCCTTCTCTTTCCGTCTCGTAGATACGAGCTGAGAAATTGCAAACGTCGAGCAATTGCTCCGAGATGAAAAGTGCCAGCACTGAAAGCTGTTGCTAGCCAGCACCCTTCCTTGGAAGCGCTTTCACAGGCGCAGCAACACTGGGGCTTTGCGCTTCTATACGCACCAAACGTCACAGTCATTCTCTTTCCGTCTCGTAGACACGAGCTGAGAAATTGCAAACGTCCAGCAATTGCTCCGAGATGAAAAGTGCCAGCACTGAAAGCTGTTGCTAGCCAGCACCCTTCCTTGGAAGCGCTTTTGTAGGCCTAAGAACAGTGGGGCTCTGGGCTTCTCTAGCCACCTCATCTTCTGCTCATCCTCTCGCGCACTCTAAAGAGAGCTCAGGTGAGAAATTGCAAACGTCGAGCAATTGCTCAGAGATGAAAAGTGCCAGCACTGAAAGCTCTTGCTAGCCAGCACCCTTCCTTGGAAGCGCTTTCACAGGCGCAGCAACACTGGGGCTTTGCGCTTCTCTAGCCACCAAACGTCACGGTCCTTCTCTTTCCGTCTCGTAGACACGAGCTGAGAAATTGCAAACGTCGAGCAATTGCTCCGAGATGAAAACTGCCAGCACTGAAAGCTGTTGCTAGCCAGCACCCTTCCTTGGAAGCGCTTTCACAGGCGCAGTAACACTGGGGCTTTGCGCTTCTCTAGCCACCAAACGTCACGGTCCTTCTCTTTCCGTCTCGTAGACACGAGCTGAGAAATTGCAAACGTCGAGCAATTGCTCAGAGATGAAAAGTGCCAGCACTGAAAGCTCTTGCTAGCCAGCCCCCTTCCTTGGAAGCGCTTTTGTAGGCCTTAGAACAGTGGGGCTCTGGGCTTCTCTAGTCACCTCATCTTCTGCTCATCCTCTCGCGCACTCTAAAGAGAGCTCAGGTGAGAAATTGCAAACGTCGAGCAATTGCTCAGAGATGAAAAGTGCCAGCACTGAAAGCTGTCGCTAGCCAGCACCCTTCCTTGGAAGCGCTTTCACAGGCGCAGTAACACTGGGGCTTTGCGCTTCTCTACACACCAAACGTCACGGTCCTTCTCTTTCCGTCTCGTAGACACGAGCTGAGAAATTGCAAACGTCGAGCAATTGCTCCGAGATGAAAAGTGCCAGCACTGAAAGCTGTTGCTAGCCAGCACCCTTCCTTGGAAGCGCTTTCACAGGCGCAGCAACACTGGGGCTTTGCGCTTCTCTACCCACCAAACGTCACAGTCATTCTCTTTCCGTCTCCTAGACACGAGCTAAAAAATTGCAAACGTCCAGCAATTGCTCCGAGATGAAAAGTGCCAGCACTGAAAGCTGTTGCTAGCCAGCACCCTTCCTTGGAAGCGCTTTTGTAGGCCTAAGAACACTGGGGCTCTGGGCTTCTCTAGCCACCTCATCTTCTGCTCATCCTCTCGTGCACTCTAAAGAGAGCTCAGGTGAGAAATTGCAAACGTCGAGCAATTGCTCAGAGATGAAAAGTGCCAGCACTGAAAGCTGTTGCTAGCCAGCACCCTTCCTTGGAAGCGCTTTCACAGGCGCAGCAACACTGGGGCTTTGCGCTTCTATACGCACCAAACGTCACGGTCCTTCTCTTTCCGTCTCGTAGACACGAGCTGAGAAATTGCAAACGTCGAGCAATTGCTCAGAGATGAAAAGTGCCAGCACTGAAAGCTGTTGCTAGCCAGCACCCTTCCTTGGAAGCGCTTTAGTAGGCCTAAGAACACTGGGGCTCTGGGCTTCTCTAGCCACCTCATCTTCTGCTCATCCTCTCGCGCACTCTAAAGAGAGCTCAGGTGAGAAATTACAAACGTCGAGCAATTGCTCAGAGATGAAAAGTGCCAGCACTGAAAGCTGTTGCTAGCCAGCCCCCTTCCTTGGAAGCGCTTTCACAGGCGCAGCAACACTGGGGCTTTGCGCTTCTCTAGCCACCAAACGTCACGGTCCTTCTCTTTCCGTCTCGTAGACACGAGCTGAGAAATTGCAAACGTCGAGCAATTGCTCAGAGATGAAAACTGCCAGCACTGAAAGCTCTTGCTAGCCAGCACCCTTCCTTGGAAGCGCTTTCACAGGCGCAGCAACACTGGGGCTTTGCGCTTCTCTACCCACCAAAAGTCACGGTCATTCTCTTTCCGTCTCCTAGACACGAGCTGAGAAATTGCAAACGTCGAGCAATTGCTCAGAGATGAAAAGTGCCAGCACTGAAAGCTGTTGCTAGCCAGCACCCTTCCTTGGAAGCGCTTTTGTAGGCCTAAGAACAGTGGGGCTCTGGGCTTCTCTAGCCACCTCATCTTCTGCTCATCCTCTCGCGCACTCTAAAGAGAGCTCAGGTGAGAAATTGCAAACGTCGAGCAATTGCTCAGAGATGAAAACTGCCAGCACTGAAAGCTGTTGCTAGGCAGCACCCTTCCTTGGAAGCGCTTTCACAGGCGCAGCAACACTGGGGCTTTGCGCTTCTCTACCCACCAAACGTCACGGTCCTTCTCTTTCCGTCTCGTAGACACGAGCTGAGAAATTGCAAACGTCGAGCAATTGCTCAGAGATGAAAAGTGCCAGCACTGAAAGCTCTTGCTAGCCAGCCCCCTTCCTTGGAAGCGCTTTCACAGGCGCAGCAACACTGGGGCTTTGCGCTTCTCTACCCACCAAAAGTCACGGTCCTTCTCTTTCCGTCTCGTAGACACGAGCTGAGAAATTGCAAACGTCGAGCAATTGCTCCGAGATGAAAAGTGCCAGCACTGAAAGCTCTTGCTAGCCAGCACCCTTCCTTGGAAGCGCTTTTGTAGGCCTAAGAACACTGGGGCTCTGGGCTTCTCTAGCCACCTCATCTTCTGCTCATCCTCTCGCGCACTCTAAAGAGAGCTCAGGTGAGAAATTGCAAACGTCGAGCAATTGCTCAGAGATGAAAAGTGCCAGCACTGAAAGCTCTTGCTAGCCAGCACCCTTCCTTGGAAGCGCTTTCACAGGCGCAGCAACACTGGGGCTTTGCGCTTCTCTAGCCACCAAATGTCACGGTCCTTCTCTTTCCGTCTCGTAGATACGAGCTGAGAAATTGCAAACGTCGAGCAATTGCTCAGAGATGAAAAGTGCCAGCACTGAAAGCTGTTGCTAGCCAGCACCCTTCCTTGGAAGCGCTTTCACAGGCGCAGCAACACTGGGGCTTTGCGCTTCTCTACCCACCAAAAGTCACGGTCCTTCTCTTTCCGTCTCGTAGACACGAGCTGAGAAATTGCAAACGTCGAGCAATTGCTCAGAGATGAAAAGTGCCAGCACTGAAAGCTGTTGCTAGCCAGCACCCTTCCTTGGAAGCGCTTTTGTAGGCCTAAGAACACTGGGGCTCTGGGCTTCTCTAGCCACCTCATCTTCTGCTCATCCTCTCGCGCACTCTAAAGAGAGCTCAGGTGAGAAATTGCAAACGTCGAGCAATTGCTCAGAGATGAAAAGTGCCAGCACTGAAAGCTGTTGCTAGCCAGCACCCTTCCTTGGAAGCGCTTTCACAGGCGCAGCAACACTGGGGCTTTGCGCTTCTCTACCCACCAAAAGTCACGGTCCTTCTCTTTCCGTCTCGTAGACACGAGCTGAGAAATTGCAAACGTCGAGCAATTGCTCCGAGATGAAAAGTGCCAGCACTGAAAGCTCTTGCTAGCCAGCACCCTTCCTTGGAAGCGCTTTCACAGGCGCAGCAACACTGGGGCTTTGCGCTTCTATACGCACCAAACGTCACAGTCATTCTCTTTCCGTCTCGTAGACACGAGCTGAGAAATTGCAAACGTCGAGCAATTGCTCCGAGATGAAAAGTGCCAGCACTGAAAGCTGTTGCTAGCCAGCACCCTTCCTTGGAAGCGCTTTTGTAGGCCTAAGAACACTGGGGCTCTGGGCTTCTCTAGCCACCTCGTCTTCTGCTCATCCTCTCGCGCACTCTAAAGAGAGCTCAGGTGAGAAATTGCAAACGTCGAGCAATTGCTCAGAGATGAAAAGTGCCAGCCCTGAAAGCTCTTGCTAGCCAGCACCCTTCCTTGGAAGCGCTTTCACAGGCGCAGCAACACTGGGGCTTTGCGCTTCTCTACCCACCAAACATCACGGTCCTTCTCTTTCCGTCTCGTAGACACGAGCTGAGAAATTGCAAACGTCGAGCAATTGCTCAGAGATGAAAAGTGCCAGCACTGAAAGCTCTTGCTAGCCAGCACCCTTCCTTGGAAGCGCTTTCACAGGCACAGCAACACTGGGGCTTTGCGCTTCTCTACCCACCAAAAGTCACAGTCCTTCTCTTTCCGTCTCGTAGACACGAGCTGAGAAATTGCAAACGTCGAGCAATTGCTCAGAGATGAAAAGTGCCAGCACTGAAAGCTGTTGCTAGCCAGCACCCTTCCTTGGAAGCGCTTTTGTAGGCCTAAGAACACTGGGGCTCTGGGCTTCTCTAGCCACCTCATCTTCTGCTCATCCTCTCGCGCACTCTAAAGAGAGCTCAGGTGAGAAATTGCAAACGTCGAGCAATTGCTCAGAGATGAAAAGTGCCAGCACTGAAAGCTCTTGCTAGCCAGCACCCTTCCTTGGAAGCGCTTTCACAGGCGCAGCAACACTGGGGCTTTGCGCTTCTATACGCACCAAATGTCACGGTCCTTCTTTTTCCGTCTCGTAGACACGAGCTGAGAAATTGCAAACGTCGAGCAATTGCTCAGAGATGAAAAGTGCCAGCACTGAAAGCTCTTGCTAGCCAGCACCCTTCCTTGGAAGCGCTTTCACAGGCGCAGTAACACTGGGGCTTTGCACTTCTCTACGCACCAAACGTCACGGTCCTTCTCTTTCCGTCTCGTAGACACGAGCTGAGAAATTGCAAACGTCGAGCAATTGCTCAGAGATGAAAAGTGCCAGCACTGAAAGCTGTTGCTAGCCAGCACCCTTCCTTGGAAGCGCTTTCACAGGCGCAGCAACACTGGGGCTTTGCGCTTCTCTACCCACCAAACGTCACGGTCCTTCTCTTTCCGTCTCCTAGACACGAGCTGAGAAATTGCAAACGTCGAGCAATTGCTCAGAGATGAAAAGTGCCAGCACTGAAAGCTCTTGCTAGCCAGCACCCTTCCTTGGAAGCGCTTTCACAGGCGCAGCAACACTGGGGCTTTGCGCTTCTCTAGCCACCAAAAGTCACGGTCCTTCTCTTTCCGTCTCGTAGACACGAGCTGAGAAATTGCAAACGTCGAGCAATTGCTCCGAGATGAAAAGTGCCAGCACTGGAAGCTCTTGCTAGCCAGCACCCTTCCTTGGAAGCGCTTTTGTAGGCCTAAGAACACTGGGGCTCTGGGCTTCTCTAGCCACCTCATCTTCTGCTCATCCTCTCGCGCACTCTAAAGAGAGCTCAGGTGAGAAATTGCAAACGTCGAGCAATTGCTCCGAGATGAAAAGTGCCAGCACTGAAAGCTCTTGCTAGCCAGCACCCTTCCTTGGAAGCGCTTTCACAGGCGCAGCAACACTGGGGCTTTGCGCTTCTATACGCACCAAATGTCACGGTCCTTCTCTTTCCGTCTCGTAGACACGAGCTGAGAAATTGCAAACGTCGAGCAATTGCTCCGAGATGAAAAGTGCCAGCACTGAAAGCTGTTGCTAGCCAGCACCCTTCCTTGGAAGCGCTTTTGTAGGCCTAAGAACACTGGGGCTCTGGGCTTCTCTAGCCACCTCATCTTCTGCTCATCCTCTCGCGCACTCTAAAGAGAGCTCAGGTGAGAAATTGCAAACGTCGAGCAATTGCTCAGAGATGAAAAGTGCCAGCCCTGAAAGCTGTTGCTAGCCAGCACCCTTCCTTGGAAGCGCTTTCACAGGCGCAGCAACACTGGGGCTCTGGGCTTCTCTAGCCACCAAATGTCACGGTCCTTCTCTTTCCGTCTCGTAGACACGAGCTGAGAAATTGCAAACGTCGAGCAATTGCTCCGAGATGAAAAGTGCCAGCACTGAAAGCTCTTGCTAGCCAGCACCCTTCCTTGGAAGCGCTTTTGTAGGCCTAAGAACACTGGGGCTCTGGGCTTCTCTAGCCACCTCATCTTCTGCTCATCCTCTCGTGCACTCTAAAGAGAGCTCAGGTGAGAAATTGCAAACGTCGAGCAATTGCTCAGAGATGAAAAGTGCCAGCACTGAAAGCTCTTGCTAGCCAGCACCCTTCCTTGGAAGCGCTTTCACAGGCGCAGCAACACTGGGGCTTTGCGCTTCTATACGCACCAAACGTGACGGTCCTTCTCTTTCCGTCTCGTAGACACGAGCTGAGAAATTGCAAACGTCGAGCAATTGCTCAGAGATGAAAAGTGCCAGCCCTGAAAGCTGTTGCTAGCCAGCACCCTTCCTTGGAAGCGCTTTCACAGGCGCAGCAACACAGGGGCTTTGCGCTTCTATACGCACCAAATGTCACGGTCCTTCTCTTTCCGTCTCGTAGACACGAGCTGAGAAATTGCAAACGTCGAGCAATTGCTCAGAGATGAAAAGTGCCAGCACTGAAAGCTCTTGCTAGCCAGCACCCTTCCTTGGAAGCGCTTTCACAGGCGCAGCAACACTGGGGCTTTGCGCTTCTCTAGCCACCAAACGTCACGGTCCTTCTCTTTCCGTCTGTATACACGAGCTGAGAAATTGCAAACTTCCAGCAATTGCTCCGAGATGAAAAGTGCCAGCACTGAAAGCTGTTGCTAGCCAGCACCCTTCCTTGGAAGCGCTTTTGTAGCCCTTAGAACACTGGGGCTCTGGGCTTCTCTAGACACCTCATCTTCTGCTCATCCTCTCGCGCACTCTAAAGAGAGCTCAGGTGAGAAATTGCAAACGTCCAGCAATTGCTCAGAGATGAAAAGTGCCAGCACTGAAAGCTCTTGCTAGCCACCACCCTTCCTTGGAAGTGCTTTCACAGGCGCAGCAACACTGGGGCTTTGCGCTTCTCTAGCCACCAAATGTCACGGTCCTTCTCTTTCCGTCTTGTAGACACGAGCTGAGAAATTGCAAACGTCGAGCAATTGCTCAGAGATGAAAAGTGCCAGCACTGAAAGCTGTTGCTAGCCAGCACCCTTCCTTGGAAGCGCTTTTGTAGCCCTTAGAACACTGGGGCTCTGGGCTTCTCTAGCCACCTCATCTTCTGCTCATCCTCTCGCGCACTCTAAAGAGAGCTCAGGTGAGAAATTGCAAACGTCGAGCAATTGCTCAGAGATGAAAAGTGCCAGCACTGAAAGCTGTTGCTAGCCAGCACCCTTCCTTGGAAGCGCTTTTGTAGGCCTAAGAACACTGGGGCTCCGGGCTTCTCTAGCCACCTCATCTTCTGCTCATCCTCTCGCGCACTCTAAAGAGAGCTCAGGTGAGAAATTGCAAACGTCGAGCAATTGCTCAGAGATGAAAAGTGCCAGCACTGAAAGCTGTTGCTAGCCAGCACCCTTCCTTGGAAGCGCTTTCACAGGCGCAGCAACACTGGGGCTTTGCGCTTCTCTAGCCACCAAACGTCACGGTCCTTCTATTTCCGTCGGTAGATACGAGCTGAGAAATTGCAAACGTCGAGCAATTGCTCCGAGATGAAAAGTGCCAGCACTGAAAGCTCTTGCTAGCCAGCACCCTTCCTTGGAAGCGCTTTCACAGGCGCAGCAACACTGGGGCTTTGCACTTCTCTAGCCACCAAAAGTCACGGTCCTTCTCTTTCCGTCTCGTAGACACGAGCTGAGAAATTGCAAACGTCGAGCAATTGCTCAGAGATGAAAAGTGCCAGCACTGAAAGCTGTTGCTAGCCAGCACCCTTCCTTGGAAGCGCTTTTGTAGGCCTAAGAACACTGGGGCTCTGGGCTTCTCTAGCCACCTCATCTTCTGCTCATCCTCTCGCGCACTCTAAAGAGAGCTCAGGTGAGAAATTGCAAACGTCGAGCAATTGCTCAGAGATGAAAAGTGCCAGCACTGAAAGCTCTTGCTAGCCAGCACCCTTCCTTGGAAGCGCTTTCACAGGCGCAGCAACACTGGGGCTTTGCGCTTCTCTAGCCACCAAACGTCACGGTCCTTCTCTTTCCGTCTCGTAGACACGAGCTGAGAAATTGCAAACGTCGAGCAATTGCTCAGAGATGAAAAGTGCCAGCACTGAAAGCTGTTGCTAGCCAGCACCCTTCCTTGGAAGCGCTTTTGTAGGCCTAAGAACACTGGGGCTCTGGGCTTCTCTAGCCACCTCATCTTCTGCTCATCCTCTCGCGCACTCTAAAGAGAGCTCAGGTGAGAAATTGCAAACGTCGAGCAATTGCTCAGAGATGAAAAGTGCCAGCACTGAAAGCTCTTGCTAGCCAGCACCCTTCCTTGGAAGTGCTTTCACAGGCGGAGCAACACTGGGGCTTTGCGCTTCTCTACGCACCAAATGTCACAGTCATTCTCTTTCCGTCTCGTAGACACGAGCTGAGAAATTGCAAACGTCGAGCAATTGCTCAGAGATGAAAAGTGCTAGCACTGAAAGCTGTTGCTAGCCAGCACCCTTCCTTGGAAGCGCTTTCACAGGCGCAGCAACACTGGGGCTTTGCGCTTCTATACGCACCAAACGTCACGGTCCTTCTCTTTCCGTCTCCTAGACACGAGCTGAGAAATTGCAAACGTCGAGCAATTGCTCCGAGATGAAAAGTGCCAGCACTGAAAGCTGTTGCTAGCCAGCACCCTTCCTTGGAAGCGCTTTCACATGCGCAGCAACACAGGGGCTTTGCGCTTCTATACGCACCAAATGTCACGGTCCTTCTCTTTCCGTCTCGTAGACACGAGCTGAGAAATTGCAAACGTCGAGCAATTGCTCAGAGATGAAAAGTGCCAGCACTGAAAGCTCTTGCTAGCCAGCACCCTTCCTTGGAAGCGCTTTCACAGGCGCAGCAACACTGGGGCTTTGCGCTTCTCTAGCCACCAAACGTCACGGTCCTTCTCTTTCCGTCTGTATACACGAGCTGAGAAATTGCAAACTTCCAGCAATTGCTCCGAGATGAAAAGTGCCAGCACTGAAAGCTGTTGCTAGCCAGCACCCTTCCTTGGAAGCGCTTTTGTAGGCCTAAGAACACTGGGGCTCTGGGCTTCTCTAGCCACCTCATCTTCTGCTCATCCTCTCGCGCACTCTAAAGAGAGCTCAGGTGAGAAATTGCAAACGTCGAGCAATTGCTCAGAGATGAAAAGTGCCAGCACTGAAAGCTCTTGCTAGCCAGCACCCTTCCTTGGAAGTGCTTTCACAGGCGCAGCAACACTGGGGCTTTGCGCTTCTATACGCACCAAATGTCACGGTCCTTCTCTTTCCGTCTCGTAGACACGAGCTGAGAAATTGCAAACGTCGAGCAATTGCTCAGAGATGAAAAGTGCCAGCACTGAAAGCTCTTGCTAGCCAGCACCCTTCCTTGGAAGCGCTTTCACAGGCGCAGCAACACTGGGGCTTTGCGCTTCTCTAGCCACCAAACGTCACGGTCCTTCTCTTTCCGTCGGTAGATACGAGCTGAGAAATTGCAAACGTCGAGCAATTGCTCCGAGATGAAAAGTGCCAGCACTGAAAGCTGTTGCTAGCCAGCACCCTTCCTTGGAAGCGCTTTCACAGGCGCAGCAACACTGGGGCTTTGCGCTTCTCTAGCCACCAAAAGTCACGGTCCTTCTCTTTCCGTCTCGTAGACACGAGCTGAGAAATTGCAAACGTCGAGCAATTGCTCCGAGATGAAAAGTGCCAGCACTGAAAGCTGTTGCTAGCCAGCCCCCTTCCTTGGAAGCGCTTTTGTAGGCCTAAGAACACTGGGGCTCTGGGCTTCTCTAGCCACCTCATCTTCTGCTCATCCTCTCGCGCACTCTAAAGAGAGCTCAGGTGAGAAATTGCAAACGTCGAGCAATTGCTCAGAGATGAAAAGTGCCAGCACTGAAAGCTCTTGCTAGCCAGCACCCTTCCTTGGAAGCGCTTTCACAGGCGCAGCAACACTGGGGCTTTGCGCTTCTCTAGCCACCAAATGTCACGGTCCTTCTCTTTCCGTCTCGTAGACACGAGCTGAGAAATTGCAAACGTCGAGCAATTGCTCAGAGATGAAAAGTGCCAGCACTGAAAGCTGTTGCTAGCCAGCACCCTTCCTTGGAAGCGCTTTCACAGGCACAGCAACACTGGGGCTCTGGGCTTCTCTAGCCACCAAATGTCACGGTCCTTCTCTTTCCGTCTCGTAGACACGAGCTGAGAAATTGCAAACGTCGAGCAATTGCTCAGAGATGAAAAGTGCCAGCACTGAAAGCTGTTGCTAGCCAGCACCCTTCCTTGGAAGCGCTTTTGTAGCCCTTAGAACAGTGGGGCTCTGGGCTTCTCTAGCCACCTCATCTTCTGCTCATCCTCTCGCGCACTCTAAAGAGAGCTCAGGTGAGAAATTGCAAACGTCGAGCAATTGCTCAGAGATGAAAAGTGCCAGCACTGAAAGCTGTTGCTAGCCAGCACCCTTCCTTGGAAGCGCTTTTGTAGCCCTTAGAACACTGGGGCTCTGGGCTTCTCTAGCCACCTCATCTTCTGCTCATCCTCTCGCGCACTCTAAAGAGAGCTCAGGTGAGAAATTGCAAACGTCGAGCAATTGCTCAGAGATGAAAAGTGCCAGCACTGAAAGCTGTTGCTAGCCAGCCCCCTTCCTTGGAAGCGCTTTTGTAGCCCTTAAAACACTGGGGCTCTGGGCTTCTCTAGCCACCTCATCTTCTGCTCATCCTCTCGCGCACTCTAAAGAGAGCTCAGGTGAGAAATTGCAAACGTCGAGCAATTGCTCAGAGATGAAAAGTGCCAGCCCTGAAAGCTCTTGCTAGCCAGCACCCTTCCTTGGAAGCGCTTTCACAGGCGCAGCAACACTGGGGCTTTGCGCTTCTATACGCACCAAATGTCACGGTCCTTCTCTTTCCGTCTCGTAGACACGAGCTGAGAAATTGCAAACGTCGAGCAATTGCTCAGAGATGAAAAGTGCCAGCACTGAAAGCTCTTGCTAGCCAGCACCCTTCCTTGGAAGCGCTTTCACAGGCGCAGTAACACTGGGGCTTTGCACTTCTCTAGCCACCAAACGTCACGGTCCTTCTCTTTCCATCTCGTAGACACGAGCTGAGAAATTGCAAACGTCGAGCAATTGCTCAGAGATGAAAAGTGCCAGCACTGAAAGCTCTTGCTAGCCAGCACCCTTCCTTGGAAGCGCTTTCACAGGCGCAGTAACACTGGGGCTTTGCACTTCTCTACACACCAAACGTCACGGTCCTTCTCTTTCCGTCTCGTAGACACGAGCTGAGAAATTGCAAACGTCGAGCAATTGCTCCGAGATGAAAAGTGCCAGCACTGAAAGCTGTTGCTAGCCAGCACCCTTCCTTGGAAGCGCTTTCACAGGCGCAGCAACACTGGGGCTTTGCGCTTCTATACGCACCAAACGTCACAATCATTCTCTTTCCGTCTCGTAGACACGAGCTGAGAAATTGCAAACGTCGAGCAATTGCTCCGAGATGAAAAGTGCCAGCACTGAAAGCTCTTGCTAGCCAGCACCCTTCCTTGGAAGCGCTTTCACAGGCGCAGCAACACTGGGGCTTTGCGCTTCTCTAGCCACCAAAAGTCACGGTCCTTCTCTTTCCGTCTCGTAGACACGAGCTGAGAAATTGCAAACGTCGAGCAATTGCTCAGAGATGAAAAGTGCCAGCACTGAAAGCTGTTGCTAGCCAGCACCCTTCCTTGGAAGCGCTTTTGTAGCCCTTAGAACACTGGGGCTCTGGGCTTCTCTAGCCACCTCATCTTCTGCTCATCCTCTCGCGCACTCTAAAGAGAGCTCAGGTGAGAAATTGCAAACGTCGAGCAATTGCTCCGAGATGAAAAGTGCCAGCACTGAAAGCTCTTGCTAGCCAGCACCCTTCCTTGGAAGCGCTTTCACAGGCGCAGCAACACTGGGGCTTTGCGCTTCTATACGCACCAAACGTCACGGTCCTTCTCTTTCCGTCTCCTAGACACGAGCTGAGAAATTGCAAACGTCGAGCAATTGCTCAGAGATGAAAAGCGCCAGCACTGAAAGCTCTTGCTAGCCAGCCCCCTTCCTTGGAAGCGCTTTTGTAGGCCTAAGAACACTGGGGCTCTGGGCTTCTCTAGCCACCTCATCTTCTGCTCATCCTCTCGCGCACTCTAAAGAGAGCTCAGGTGAGAAATTGCAAACGTCGAGCAATTGCTCAGAGATGAAAAGTGCCAGCCCTGAAAGCTCTTGCTAGCCAGCACCCTTCCTTGGAAGTGCTTTCACAGGCGCAGCAACACTGGGGCTTTGCGCTTCTATACGCACCAAATGTCACGGTCCTTCTCTTTCCGTCTCCTAGACACGAGCTGAGAAATTGCAAACGTCGAGCAATTGCTCCGAGATGAAAAGTGCCAGCACTGAAAGCTGTTGCTAGCCAGCACCCTTCCTTGGAAGCGCTTTTGTAGCCCTTAGAACACTGGGGCTCTGGGCTTCTCTAGCCACCTCATCTTCTGCTCATCCTCTCGTGCACTCTAAAGAGAGCTCAGGTGAGAAATTGCAAACGTCGAGCAATTGCTCAGAGATGAAAAGTGCTAGCACTGAAAGCTGTTGCTAGCCAGCACCCTTCCTTGGGAGCGCTTTCACAGGCGCAGCAACACTGGGGCTTTGCGCTTCTATACGCACCAAACGTCACGGTCCTTCTCTTTCCGTCTCGTAGACACGAGCTGAGAAATTGCAAACGTCGAGCAATTGCTCAGAGATGAAAAGTGCCAGCACTGAAAGCTGTTGCTAGCCAGCACCCTTCCTTGGAAGCGCTTTCACAGGCGCAGCAACACAGGGGCTTTGCGCTTCTATACGCACCAAATGTCACGGTCCTTCTCTTTCCGTCTCGTAGACACGAGCTGAGAAATTGCAAACGTCCAGCAATTGCTCCGAGATGAAAAGTGCCAGCACTGAAAGCTGTTGCTAGCCAGCCCCCTTCCTTGGAAGCGCTTTCACAGGCGCAGCAACACTGGGGCTTTGCGCTTCTCTAGCCACCAAACGTCACGGTCCTTCTCTTTCCGTCTGTATACACGAGCTGAGAAATTGCAAACTTCCAGCAATTGCTCCGAGATGAAAAGTGCCAGCACTGAAAGCTGTTGCTAGCCAGCACCCTTCCTTGGAAGCGCTTTTGTAGCCCTTAGAACACTGGGGCTCTGGGCTTCTCTAGCCACCTCATCTTCTGCTCATCCTCTCGCGCACTCTAAAGAGAGCTCAGGTGAGAAATTGCAAACGTCGAGCAATTGCTCCGAGATGAAAAGTGCCAGCACTGAAAGCTCTTGCTAGCCAGCCCCCTTCCTTGGAAGCGCTTTCACAGGCGCAGCAACACTGGGGCTTTGCGCTTCTATACGCACCAAATGTCACGGTCCTTCTCTTTCCGTCTTGTAGACACGAGCTGAGAAATTGCAAACGTCGAGCAATTGCTCAGAGATGAAAAGTGCCAGCACTGAAAGCTGTTGCTAGCCAGCACCCTTCCTTGGAAGCGCTTTCACAGGCGCAGCAACACTGGGGCTTTGCGCTTCTCTAGCCACCAAACGTCACGGTCCTTCTCTTTCCGTCGGTAGATACGAGCTGAGAAATTGCAAACGTCGAGCAATTGCTCAGAGATGAAAAGTGCCAGCACTGAAAGCTGTTGCTAGCCAGCACCCTTCCTTGGAAGCGCTTTCACAGGCGCAGCAACACTGGGGCTTTGCGCTTCTCTACCCACCAAAAGTCACGGTCCTTCTCTTTCCGTCTCGTAGACACGAGCTGAGAAATTGCAAACGTCGAGCAATTGCTCCGAGATGAAAAGTGCCAGCACTGAAAGCTGTTGCTAGCCAGCACCCTTCCTTGGAAGCGCTTTTGTAGGCCTAAGAACACTGGGGCTCTGGGCTTCTCTAGCCACCTCATCTTCTGCTCATCCTCTCGCGCACTCTAAAGAGAGCTCAGGTGAGAAATTGCAAACGTCGAGCAATTGCTCAGAGATGAAAAGTGCCAGCCCTCAAAGCTCTTGCTAGCCAGCACCCTTCCTTGGAAGCGCTTTCACAGGCGCAGCAACACTGGGGCTTTGCGCTTCTATACGCACCAAATGTCACGGTCCTTCTCTTTCCGTCTCCTAGACACGAGCTGAGAAATTGCAAACGTCGAGCAATTGCTCAGAGATGAAAAGTGCCAGCACTGAAAGCTGTTGCTAGCCAGCACCCTTCCTTGGAAGCGCTTTTGTAGGCCTAAGAACAGTGGGGCTCTGGGCTTCTCTAGCCACCTCATCTTCTGCTCATCCTCTCGCGCACTCTAAAGAGAGCTCAGGTGAGAAATTGCAAACGTCGAGCAATTGCTCAGAGATGAAAAGTGCCAGCACTGAAAGCTGTTGCTAGCCAGCACCCTTCCTTGGAAGCGCTTTCACAGGCGCAGCAACACTGGGGCTTTGCGCTTCTCTACCCACCAAACGTCACGGTCCTTCTCTTTCCGTCTCGTAGACACGAGCTGAGAAATTGCAAACATCGAGCAATTGCTCAGAGATGAAAAGTGCCAGCACTGAAAGCTCTTGCTAGCCAGCACCCTTCCTTGGAAGCGCTTTCACAGGCGCAGCAACACTGGGGCTTTGCGCTTCTATACGCACCAAACGTCACAGTCATTCTCTTTCCGTCTCGTAGACACGAGCTGAGAAATTGCAAACGTCCAGCAATTGCTCCGAGATGAAAAGTGCCAGCACTGAAAGCTGTTGCTAGCCAGCACCCTTCCTTGGAAGCGCTTTTGTAGGCCTAAGAACAGTGGGGCTCTGGGCTTCTCTAGCCACCTAATCTTCTGCTCATCCTCTCGCGCACTCTAAAGAGAGCTCAGGTGAGAAATTGCAAACGTCGAGCAATTGCTCAGAGATGAAAAGTGCCAGCACTGAAAGCTCTTGCTAGCCAGCACCCTTCCTTGGAAGCGCTTTCACAGGCGCAGCAACACTGGGGCTTTGCGCTTCTCTAGCCACCAAACGTCACGGTCCTTCTCTTTCCGTCTCGTAGACACGAGCTGAGAAATTGCAAACGTCCAGCAATTGCTCCGAGATGAAAACTGCCAGCACTGAAAGCTGTTGCTAGCCAGCACCCTTCCTTGGAAGCGCTTTCACAGGCGCAGTAACACTGGGGCTTTGCGCTTCTCTAGCCACCAAACGTCACGGTCCTTCTCTTTCCGTCTCGTAGACACGAGCTGAGAAATTGCAAACGTCGAGCAATTGCTCAGAGATGAAAAGTGCCAGCACTGAAAGCTCTTGCTAGCCAGCCCCCTTCCTTGGAAGCGCTTTTGTAGGCCTTAGAACAGTGGGGCTCTGGGCTTCTCTAGTCACCTCATCTTCTGCTCATCCTCTCGCGCACTCTAAAGAGAGCTCAGGTGAGAAATTGCAAACGTCGAGCAATTGCTCAGAGATGAAAAGTGCCAGCACTGAAAGCTGTCGCTAGCCAGCACCCTTCCTTGGAAGCGCTTTCACAGGCGCAGTAACACTGGGGCTTTGCGCTTCTCTACACACCAAACGTCACGGTCCTTCTCTTTCCGTCTCGTAGACACGAGCTGAGAAATTGCAAACGTCGAGCAATTGCTCCGAGATGAAAAGTGCCAGCACTGAAAGCTGTTGCTAGCCAGCACCCTTCCTTGGAAGCGCTTTCACAGGCGCAGCAACACTGGGGCTTTGCGCTTCTCTACCCACCAAACGTCACAGTCATTCTCTTTCCGTCTCCTAGACACGAGCTAAAAAATTGCAAACGTCCAGCAATTGCTCCGAGATGAAAAGTGCCAGCACTGAAAGCTGTTGCTAGCCAGCACCCTTCCTTGGAAGCGCTTTTGTAGGCCTAAGAACACTGGGGCTCTGGGCTTCTCTAGCCACCTCATCTTCTGCTCATCCTCTCGTGCACTCTAAAGAGAGCTCAGGTGAGAAATTGCAAACGTCGAGCAATTGCTCAGAGATGAAAAGTGCCAGCACTGAAAGCTGTTGCTAGCCAGCACCCTTCCTTGGAAGCGCTTTCACAGGCGCAGCAACACTGGGGCTTTGCGCTTCTATACGCACCAAACGTCACGGTCCTTCTCTTTCCGTCTCGTAGACACGAGCTGAGAAATTGCAAACGTCGAGCAATTGCTCAGAGATGAAAAGTGCCAGCACTGAAAGCTGTTGCTAGCCAGCACCCTTCCTTGGAAGCGCTTTTGTAGGCCTAAGAACACTGGGGCTCTGGGCTTCTCTAGCCACCTCATCTTCTGCTCATCCTCTCGCGCACTCTAAAGAGAGCTCAGGTGAGAAATTACAAACGTCGAGCAATTGCTCAGAGATGAAAAGTGCCAGCACTGAAAGCTGTTGCTAGCCAGCCCCCTTCCTTGGAAGCGCTTTCACAGGCGCAGCAACACTGGGGCTTTGCGCTTCTCTAGCCACCAAACGTCACGGTCCTTCTCTTTCCGTCTCGTAGACACGAGCTGAGAAATTGCAAACGTCGAGCAATTGCTCAGAGATGAAAACTGCCAGCACTGAAAGCTCTTGCTAGCCAGCACCCTTCCTTGGAAGCGCTTTCACAGGCGCAGCAACACTGGGGCTTTGCGCTTCTCTACCCACCAAAAGTCACGGTCATTCTCTTTCCGTCTCCTAGACACGAGCTGAGAAATTGCAAACGTCGAGCAATTGCTCAGAGATGAAAAGTGCCAGCACTGAAAGCTGTTGCTAGCCAGCACCCTTCCTTGGAAGCGCTTTTGTAGGCCTAAGAACAGTGGGGCTCTGGGCTTCTCTAGCCACCTCATCTTCTGCTCATCCTCTCGCGCACTCTAAAGAGAGCTCAGGTGAGAAATTGCAAACGTCGAGCAATTGCTCAGAGATGAAAAGTGCCAGCACTGAAAGCTGTTGCTAGGCAGCACCCTTCCTTGGAAGCGCTTTCACAGGCGCAGCAACACTGGGGCTTTGCGCTTCTCTACCCACCAAAAGTCACGGTCCTTCTCTTTCCGTCTCGTAGACACGAGCTGAGAAATTGCAAACGTCGAGCAATTGCTCAGAGATGAAAAGTGCCAGCACTGAAAGCTCTTGCTAGCCAGCCCCCTTCCTTGGAAGCGCTTTCACAGGCGCAGCAACACTGGGGCTTTGCGCTTCTCTACCCACCAAAAGTCACGGTCCTTCTCTTTCCGTCTCGTAGACACGAGCTGAGAAATTGCAAACGTCGAGCAATTGCTCCGAGATGAAAAGTGCCAGCACTGAAAGCTCTTGCTAGCCAGCACCCTTCCTTGGAAGCGCTTTTGTAGGCCTAAGAACACTGGGGCTCTGGGCTTCTCTAGCCACCTAATCTTCTGCTCATCCTCTCGCGCACTCTAAAGAGAGCTCAGGTGAGAAATTGCAAACGTCGAGCAATTGCTCAGAGATGAAAAGTGCCAGCACTGAAAGCTGTTGCTAGCCAGCACCCTTCCTTGGAAGCGCTTTCACAGGCGCAGCAACACTGGGGCTTTGCGCTTCTCTAGCCACCAAATGTCACGGTCCTTCTCTTTCCGTCTCGTAGATACGAGCTGAGAAATTGCAAACGTCGAGCAATTGCTCAGAGATGAAAAGTGCCAGCACTGAAAGCTGTTGCTAGCCAGCACCCTTCCTTGGAAGCGCTTTCACAGGCGCAGCAACACTGGGGCTTTGCGCTTCTCTACCCACCAAAAGTCACGGTCCTTCTCTTTCCGTCTCGTAGACACGAGCTGAGAAATTGCAAACGTCGAGCAATTGCTCAGAGATGAAAAGTGCCAGCACTGAAAGCTGTTGCTAGCCAGCACCCTTCCTTGGAAGCGCTTTTGTAGGCCTAAGAACACTGGGGCTCTGGGCTTCTCTAGCCACCTAATCTTCTGCTCATCCTCTCGCGCACTCTAAAGAGAGCTCAGGTGAGAAATTGCAAACGTCGAGCAATTGCTCAGAGATGAAAAGTGCCAGCACTGAAAGCTGTTGCTAGCCAGCACCCTTCCTTGGAAGCGCTTTCACAGGCGCAGCAACACTGGGGCTTTGCGCTTCTCTACCCACCAAAAGTCACGGTCCTTCTCTTTCCGTCTCGTAGACACGAGCTGAGAAATTGCAAACGTCGAGCAATTGCTCCGAGATGAAAAGTGCCAGCACTGAAAGCTCTTGCTAGCCAGCACCCTTCCTTGGAAGCGCTTTCACAGGCGCAGCAACACTGGGGCTTTGCGCTTCTATACGCACCAAACGTCACAGTCATTCTCTTTCCGTCTCGTAGACACGAGCTGAGAAATTGCAAACGTCGAGCAATTGCTCCGAGATGAAAAGTGCCAGCACTGAAAGCTGTTGCTAGCCAGCACCCTTCCTTGGAAGCGCTTTTGTAGGCCTAAGAACACTGGGGCTCTGGGCTTCTCTAGCCACCTCGTCTTCTGCTCATCCTCTCGCGCACTCTAAAGAGAGCTCAGGTGAGAAATTGCAAACGTCGAGCAATTGCTCAGAGATGAAAAGTGCCAGCCCTGAAAGCTCTTGCTAGCCAGCACCCTTCCTTGGAAGCGCTTTCACAGGCGCAGCAACACTGGGGCTTTGCGCTTCTCTACCCACCAAACATCACGGTCCTTCTCTTTCCGTCTCGTAGACACGAGCTGAGAAATTGCAAACGTCGAGCAATTGCTCAGAGATGAAAAGTGCCAGCACTGAAAGCTCTTGCTAGCCAGCACCCTTCCTTGGAAGCGCTTTCACAGGCACAGCAACACTGGGGCTTTGCGCTTCTCTACCCACCAAAAGTCACAGTCCTTCTCTTTCCGTCTCGTAGACACGAGCTGAGAAATTGCAAACGTCGAGCAATTGCTCAGAGATGAAAAGTGCCAGCACTGAAAGCTGTTGCTAGCCAGCACCCTTCCTTGGAAGCGCTTTTGTAGGCCTAAGAACACTGGGGCTCTGGGCTTCTCTAGCCACCTCATCTTCTGCTCATCCTCTCGCGCACTCTAAAGAGAGCTCAGGTGAGAAATTGCAAACGTCGAGCAATTGCTCAGAGATGAAAAGTGCCAGCACTGAAAGCTCTTGCTAGCCAGCACCCTTCCTTGGAAGCGCTTTCACAGGCGCAGCAACACTGGGGCTTTGCGCTTCTCTACCCACCAAACGTCACGGTCCTTCTCTTTCCGTCTCCTAGACACGAGCTGAGAAATTGCAAACGTCGAGCAATTGCTCAGAGATGAAAAGTGCCAGCACTGAAAGCTCTTGCTAGCCAGCACCCTTCCTTGGAAGCGCTTTCACAGGCGCAGCAACACTGGGGCTTTGCGCTTCTCTAGCCACCAAACGTCACGGTCCTTCTCTTTCCGTCTCGTAGACACGAGCTGAGAAATTGCAAACGTCGAGCAATTGCTCCGAGATGAAAAGTGCCAGCACTGGAAGCTCTTGCTAGCCAGCACCCTTCCTTGGAAGCGCTTTTGTAGGCCTAAGAACACTGGGGCTCTGGGCTTCTCTAGCCACCTCATCTTCTGCTCATCCTCTCGCGCACTCTAAAGAGAGCTCAGGTGAGAAATTGCAAACGTCGAGCAATTGCTCCGAGATGAAAAGTGCCAGCACTGAAAGCTCTTGCTAGCCAGCACCCTTCCTTGGAAGCGCTTTCACAGGCGCAGCAACACTGGGGCTTTGCGCTTCTATACGCACCAAATGTCACGGTCCTTCTCTTTCCGTCTCGTAGACACGAGCTGAGAAATTGCAAACGTCGAGCAATTGCTCCGAGATGAAAAGTGCCAGCACTGAAAGCTCTTGCTAGCCAGCACCCTTCCTTGGAAGCGCTTTTGTAGGCCTAAGAACACTGGGGCTCTGGGCTTCTCTAGCCACCTCATCTTCTGCTCATCCTCTCACGCACTCTAAAGAGAGCTCAGGTGAGAAATTGCAAACGTCGAGCAATTGCTCAGAGATGAAAAGTGCCAGCCCTGAAAGCTGTTGCTAGCCAGCACCCTTCCTTGGAAGCGCTTTCACAGGCGCAGCAACACTGGGGCTCTGGGCTTCTCTAGCCACCAAATGTCACGGTCCTTCTCTTTCCGTCTCGTAGACACGAGCTGAGAAATTGCAAACGTCGAGCAATTGCTCCGAGATGAAAAGTGCCAGCACTGAAAGCTGTTGCTAGCCAGCACCCTTCCTTGGAAGCGCTTTTGTAGGCCTAAGAACACTGGGGCTCTGGGCTTCTCTAGCCACCTCATCTTCTGCTCATCCTCTCGTGCACTCTAAAGAGAGCTCAGGTGAGAAATTGCAAACGTCGAGCAATTGCTCAGAGATGAAAAGTGCCAGCACTGAAAGCTGTTGCTAGCCAGCACCCTTCCTTGGAAGCGCTTTCACAGGCGCAGCAACACTGGGGCTTTGCGCTTCTATACGCACCAAACGTGACGGTCCTTCTCTTTCCGTCTCGTAGACACGAGCTGAGAAATTGCAAACGTCGAGCAATTGCTCAGAGATGAAAAGTGCCAGCACTGAAAGCTGTTGCTAGCCAGCACCCTTCCTTGGAAGCGCTTTCACAGGCGCAGCAACACAGGGGCTTTGCGCTTCTATACGCACCAAATGTCACGGTCCTTCTCTTTCCGTCTCGTAGACACGAGCTGAGAAATTGCAAACGTCGAGCAATTGCTCAGAGATGAAAAGTGCCAGCACTGAAAGCTGTTGCTAGCCAGCACCCTTCCTTGGAAGCGCTTTCACAGGCGCAGCAACACTGGGGCTTTGCGCTTCTCTAGCCACCAAATGTCACGGTCCTTCTCTTTCCGTCTCGTAGATACGAGCTGAGAAATTGCAAACGTCGAGCAATTGCTCAGAGATGAAAAGTGCCAGCACTGAAAGCTGTTGCTAGCCAGCACCCTTCCTTGGAAGCGCTTTCACAGGCGCAGCAACACTGGGGCTTTGCGCTTCTCTACCCACCAAAAGTCACGGTCCTTCTCTTTCCGTCTCGTAGACACGAGCTGAGAAATTGCAAACGTCGAGCAATTGCTCAGAGATGAAAAGTGCCAGCACTGAAAGCTGTTGCTAGCCAGCACCCTTCCTTGGAAGCGCTTTTGTAGGCCTAAGAACACTGGGGCTCTGGGCTTCTCTAGCCACCTAATCTTCTGCTCATCCTCTCGCGCACTCTAAAGAGAGCTCAGGTGAGAAATTGCAAACGTCGAGCAATTGCTCAGAGATGAAAAGTGCCAGCACTGAAAGCTGTTGCTAGCCAGCACCCTTCCTTGGAAGCGCTTTCACAGGCGCAGCAACACTGGGGCTTTGCGCTTCTCTACCCACCAAAAGTCACGGTCCTTCTCTTTCCGTCTCGTAGACACGAGCTGAGAAATTGCAAACGTCGAGCAATTGCTCCGAGATGAAAAGTGCCAGCACTGAAAGCTCTTGCTAGCCAGCACCCTTCCTTGGAAGCGCTTTCACAGGCGCAGCAACACTGGGGCTTTGCGCTTCTATACGCACCAAACGTCACAGTCATTCTCTTTCCGTCTCGTAGACACGAGCTGAGAAATTGCAAACGTCGAGCAATTGCTCCGAGATGAAAAGTGCCAGCACTGAAAGCTGTTGCTAGCCAGCACCCTTCCTTGGAAGCGCTTTTGTAGGCCTAAGAACACTGGGGCTCTGGGCTTCTCTAGCCACCTCGTCTTCTGCTCATCCTCTCGCGCACTCTAAAGAGAGCTCAGGTGAGAAATTGCAAACGTCGAGCAATTGCTCAGAGATGAAAAGTGCCAGCCCTGAAAGCTCTTGCTAGCCAGCACCCTTCCTTGGAAGCGCTTTCACAGGCGCAGCAACACTGGGGCTTTGCGCTTCTCTACCCACCAAACATCACGGTCCTTCTCTTTCCGTCTCGTAGACACGAGCTGAGAAATTGCAAACGTCGAGCAATTGCTCAGAGATGAAAAGTGCCAGCACTGAAAGCTCTTGCTAGCCAGCACCCTTCCTTGGAAGCGCTTTCACAGGCACAGCAACACTGGGGCTTTGCGCTTCTCTACCCACCAAAAGTCACAGTCCTTCTCTTTCCGTCTCGTAGACACGAGCTGAGAAATTGCAAACGTCGAGCAATTGCTCAGAGATGAAAAGTGCCAGCACTGAAAGCTGTTGCTAGCCAGCACCCTTCCTTGGAAGCGCTTTTGTAGGCCTAAGAACACTGGGGCTCTGGGCTTCTCTAGCCACCTCATCTTCTGCTCATCCTCTCGCGCACTCTAAAGAGAGCTCAGGTGAGAAATTGCAAACGTCGAGCAATTGCTCAGAGATGAAAAGTGCCAGCACTGAAAGCTCTTGCTAGCCAGCACCCTTCCTTGGAAGCGCTTTCACAGGCGCAGCAACACTGGGGCTTTGCGCTTCTCTACCCACCAAACGTCACGGTCCTTCTCTTTCCGTCTCCTAGACACGAGCTGAGAAATTGCAAACGTCGAGCAATTGCTCAGAGATGAAAAGTGCCAGCACTGAAAGCTCTTGCTAGCCAGCACCCTTCCTTGGAAGCGCTTTCACAGGCGCAGCAACACTGGGGCTTTGCGCTTCTCTAGCCACCAAACGTCACGGTCCTTCTCTTTCCGTCTCGTAGACACGAGCTGAGAAATTGCAAACGTCGAGCAATTGCTCCGAGATGAAAAGTGCCAGCACTGGAAGCTCTTGCTAGCCAGCACCCTTCCTTGGAAGCGCTTTTGTAGGCCTAAGAACACTGGGGCTCTGGGCTTCTCTAGCCACCTCATCTTCTGCTCATCCTCTCGCGCACTCTAAAGAGAGCTCAGGTGAGAAATTGCAAACGTCGAGCAATTGCTCCGAGATGAAAAGTGCCAGCACTGAAAGCTCTTGCTAGCCAGCACCCTTCCTTGGAAGCGCTTTCACAGGCGCAGCAACACTGGGGCTTTGCGCTTCTATACGCACCAAATGTCACGGTCCTTCTCTTTCCGTCTCGTAGACACGAGCTGAGAAATTGCAAACGTCGAGCAATTGCTCCGAGATGAAAAGTGCCAGCACTGAAAGCTCTTGCTAGCCAGCACCCTTCCTTGGAAGCGCTTTTGTAGGCCTAAGAACACTGGGGCTCTGGGCTTCTCTAGCCACCTCATCTTCTGCTCATCCTCTCACGCACTCTAAAGAGAGCTCAGGTGAGAAATTGCAAACGTCGAGCAATTGCTCAGAGATGAAAAGTGCCAGCCCTGAAAGCTGTTGCTAGCCAGCACCCTTCCTTGGAAGCGCTTTCACAGGCGCAGCAACACTGGGGCTCTGGGCTTCTCTAGCCACCAAATGTCACGGTCCTTCTCTTTCCGTCTCGTAGACACGAGCTGAGAAATTGCAAACGTCGAGCAATTGCTCCGAGATGAAAAGTGCCAGCACTGAAAGCTCTTGCTAGCCAGCACCCTTCCTTGGAAGCGCTTTTGTAGGCCTAAGAACACTGGGGCTCTGGGCTTCTCTAGCCACCTCATCTTCTGCTCATCCTCTCGTGCACTCTAAAGAGAGCTCAGGTGAGAAATTGCAAACGTCGAGCAATTGCTCAGAGATGAAAAGTGCCAGCACTGAAAGCTGTTGCTAGCCAGCACCCTTCCTTGGAAGCGCTTTCACAGGCGCAGCAACACTGGGGCTTTGCGCTTCTATACGCACCAAACGTGACGGTCCTTCTCTTTCCGTCTCGTAGACACGAGCTGAGAAATTGCAAACGTCGAGCAATTGCTCAGAGATGAAAAGTGCCAGCACTGAAAGCTGTTGCTAGCCAGCACCCTTCCTTGGAAGCGCTTTCACAGGCGCAGCAACACAGGGGCTTTGCGCTTCTATACGCACCAAATGTCACGGTCCTTCTCTTTCCGTCTCGTAGACACGAGCTGAGAAATTGCAAACGTCGAGCAATTGCTCAGAGATGAAAAGTGCCAGCACTGAAAGCTCTTGCTAGCCAGCACCCTTCCTTGGAAGCGCTTTCACAGGCGCAGCAACACTGGGGCTTTGCGCTTCTCTAGCCACCAAACGTCACGGTCCTTCTCTTTCCGTCTGTATACACGAGCTGAGAAATTGCAAACTTCCAGCAATTGCTCCGAGATGAAAAGTGCCAGCACTGAAAGCTGTTGCTAGCCAGCACCCTTCCTTGGAAGCGCTTTTGTAGCCCTTAGAACACTGGGGCTCTGGGCTTCTCTAGACACCTAATCTTCTGCTCATCCTCTCGCGCACTCTAAAGAGAGCTCAGGTGAGAAATTGCAAACGTCGAGCAATTGCTCAGAGATGAAAAGTGCCAGCACTGAAAGCTCTTGCTAGCCAGCACCCTTCCTTGGAAGTGCTTTCACAGGCGCAGCAACACTGGGGCTTTGCGCTTCTCTAGCCACCAAATGTCACGGTCCTTCTCTTTCCGTCTTGTAGACACGAGCTGAGAAATTGCAAACGTCGAGCAATTGCTCAGAGATGAAAAGTGCCAGCACTGAAAGCTGTTGCTAGCCAGCACCCTTCCTTGGAAGCGCTTTTGTAGCCCTTAGAACACTGGGGCTCTGGGCTTCTCTAGCCACCTCATCTTCTGCTCATCCTCTCGCGCACTCTAAAGAGAGCTCAGGTGAGAAATTGCAAACGTCGAGCAATTGCTCAGAGATGAAAAGTGCCAGCACTGAAAGCTGTTGCTAGCCAGCACCCTTCCTTGGAAGCGCTTTTGTAGGCCTAAGAACACTGGGGCTCCGGGCTTCTCTAGCCACCTCATCTTCTGCTCATCCTCTCGCGCACTCTAAAGAGAGCTCAGGTGAGAAATTGCAAACGTCGAGCAATTGCTCAGAGATGAAAAGTGCCAGCACTGAAAGCTCTTGCTAGCCAGCACCCTTCCTTGGAAGCGCTTTCACAGGCGCAGCAACACTGGGGCTTTGCGCTTCTCTAGCCACCAAACGTCACGGTCCTTCTATTTCCGTCGGTAGATACGAGCTGAGAAATTGCAAACGTCGAGCAATTGCTCAGAGATGAAAAGTGCCAGCACTGAAAGCTGTTGCTAGCCAGCACCCTTCCTTGGAAGCGCTTTCACAGGCGCAGCAACACTGGGGCTTTGCGCTTCTCTACCCACCAAAAGTCACGGTCCTTCTCTTTCCGTCTCGTAGACACGAGCTGAGAAATTGCAAACGTCGAGCAATTGCTCAGAGATGAAAAGTGCCAGCACTGAAAGCTGTTGCTAGCCAGCACCCTTCCTTGGAAGCGCTTTCACAGGTGCAGCAACACTGGGGCTTTGCGCTTCTCTAGCCACCAAACGTCACGGTCATTCTCTTTCCGTCTGTTTACACGAGCTGAGAAATTGCAAACGTCCAGCAATTGCTCAGAGATGAAAAGTGCCAGCACTGAAAGCTCTTGCTAGCCAGCACCCTTCCTTGGAAGCGCTTTTGTAGGCCTAAGAACACTGGGGCTCTGGGCTTCTCTAGCCACCTCATCTTCTGCTCATCCTCTCGCGCACTCTAAAGAGAGCTCAGGTGAGAAATTGCAAACGTCGAGCAATTGCTCAGAGATGAAAAGTGCCAGCACTGAAAGCTGTTGCTAGCCAGCACCCTTCCTTGGAAGCGCTTTCACAGGCGCAGCAACACTGGGGCTTTGCGCTTCTATACGCACCAAATGTCACGGTCCTTCTCTTTCCATCTCGTAGACACGAGCTGAGAAATTGCAAACGTCGAGCAATTGCTCAGAGATGAAAAGTGCCAGCACTGAAAGCTCTTGCTAGCCAGCCCCCTTCCTTGGAAGCGCTTTTGTAGCCCTTAAAACACTGGGGCTCTGGGCTTCTCTAGCCACCTCATCTTCTGCTCATCCTCTCGCGCACTCTAAAGAGAGCTCAGGTGAGAAATTGCAAACGTCGAGCAATTGCTCAGAGATGAAAAGTGCCAGCACTGAAAGCTGTTGCTAGCCAGCACCCTTCCTTGGAAGCGCTTTTGTAGCCCTTAGAACACTGGGGCTCTGGGCTTCTCTAGCCACCTCATCTTCTGCTCATCCTCTCGCGCACTCTAAAGAGAGCTCAGGTGAGAAATTGCAAACGTCGAGCAATTGCTCAGAGAAGAAAAGTGCCAGCACTGAAAGCTCTTGCTAGCCAGCACCCTTCCTTGGAAGCGCTTTCACAGGCGCAGCAACACTGGGGCTTTGCGCTTCTCTAGCCACCAAACGTCACGGTCCTTCTCTTTCCATCTGTATACACGAGCTGAGAAATTGCAAACTTCCAGCAATTGCTCCGAGATGAAAAGTGCCAGCACTGAAAGCTGTTGCTAGCCAGCCCCCTTCCTTGGAAGCGCTTTTGTAGGCCTAAGAACACTGGGGCTCTGGGCTTCTCTAGACACCTAATCTTCTGCTCATCCTCTCGCGCACTCTAAAGAGATCTCAGGTGAGAAATTGCAAACGTCGAGCAATTGCTCAGAGATGAAAAGTGCCAGCACTGAAAGCTCTTGCTAGCCAGCACCCTTCCTTGGAAGCGCTTTCACAGGCGCAGCAACACTGGGGCTTTGCACTTCTCTACGCACCAAACGTCACGGTCCTTCTCTTTCCGTCTCGTAGACACGAGCTGAGAAATTGCAAACGTCGAGCAATTGCTCAGAGATGAAAAGTGCCAGCACTGAAAGCTGTTGCTAGCCAGCACCCTTCCTTGGAAGCGCTTTCACAGGCGCAGCAACACTGGGGCTTTGCGCTTCTATACGCACCAAACGTCACAGTCATTCTCTTTCCGTCTCGTAGACACGAGCTGAGAAATTGCAAACGTCGAGCAATTGCTCAGAGATGAAAAGTGCCAGCACTGAAAGCTGTTGCTAGCCAGCAACCTTCCTTGGAAGCGCTTTTGTAGGCCTAAGAACAGTGGGGCTCTGGGCTTCTCTAGCCACCTCATCTTCTGCTCATCCTCTCGCGCACTCTAAAGAGAGCTCAGGTGAGAAATTGCAAACGTCGAGCAATTGCTCAGAGAAGAAAAGTGCCAGCACTGAAAGCTCTTGCTAGCCAGCACCCTTCCTTGGAAGCGCTTTCACAGGCGCAGCAACACTGGGGCTTTGCGCTTCTCTAGCCACCAAACGTCACGGTCCTTCTCTTTCCGTCTCGTAGACACGAGCTGAGAAATTGCAAACGTCGAGCAATTGCTCCGAGATGAAAAGTGCCAGCACTGAAAGCTCTTGCTAGCCAGCACCCTTCCTTGGAAGCGCTTTCACAGGCGCAGCAACACTGGGGCTTTGCACTTCTCTAGCCACCAAAAGTCACGGTCCTTCTCTTTCCGTCTCGTAGACACGAGCTGAGAAATTGCAAACGTCGAGCAATTGCTCCGAGATGAAAAGTGCCAGCACTGAAAGCTGTTGCTAGCCAGCACCCTTCCTTGGAAGCGCTTTTGTAGGCCTAAGAACAGTGGGGCTCTGGGCTTCTCTAGCCACCTCATCTTCTGCTCATCCTCTCGCGCACTCTAAAGAGAGCTCAGGTGAGAAATTGCAAACGTCGAGCAATTGCTCAGAGATGAAAAGTGCCAGCACTGAAAGCTCTTGCTAGCCAGCACCCTTCCTTGGAAGCGCTTTCACAGGCGCAGCAACACTGGGGCTTTGCGCTTCTATACGCACCAAACGTCACGGTCCTTCTCTTTCCGTCTCGTAGACACGAGCTGAGAAATTGCAAACGTCGAGCAATTGCTCCGAGATGAAAAGTGCCAGCACTGAAAGCTGTTGCTAGCCAGCACCCTTCCTTGGAAGCGCTTTTGTAGGCCTAAGAACACTGGGGCTCTGGGCTTCTCTAGCCACCTCATCTTCTGCTCATCCTCTCGCGCACTCTAAAGAGAGCTCAGGTGAGAAATTGCAAACGTCGAGCAATTGCTCAGAGATGAAAAGTGCCAGCCCTGAAAGCTCTTGCTAGCCAGCACCCTTCCTTGGAAGTGCTTTCACAGGCGCAGCAACACTGGGGCTTTGCGCTTCTCTACGCACCAAATGTCACAGTCATTCTCTTTCCGTCTCGTAGACACGAGCTGAGAAATTGCAAACGTCGAGCAATTGCTCAGAGATGAAAAGTGCTAGCACTGAAAGCTGTTGCTAGCCAGCACCCTTCCTTGGAAGCGCTTTCACAGGCGCAGCAACACTGGGGCTTTGCGCTTCTATACGCACCAAACGTCACGGTCCTTCTCTTTCCGTCTCGTAGACACGAGCTGAGAAATTGCAAACGTCGAGCAATTGCTCAGAGATGAAAAGTGCCAGCACTGAAAGCTGTTGCTAGCCAGCACCCTTCCTTGGAAGCGCTTTCACAGGCGCAGCAACACAGGGGCTTTGCGCTTCTATACGCACCAAATGTCACGGTCCTTCTCTTTCCGTCTCGTAGACACGAGCTGAGAAATTGCAAACGTCGAGCAATTGCTCAGAGATGAAAAGTGCCAGCACTGAAAGCTCTTGCTAGCCAGCACCCTTCCTTGGAAGCGCTTTCACAGGCGCAGCAACACTGGGGCTTTGCGCTTCTCTAGCCACCAAACGTCACGGTCCTTCTCTTTCCGTCTGTATACACGAGCTGAGAAATTGCAAACTTCCAGCAATTGCTCCGAGATGAAAAGTGCCAGCACTGAAAGCTGTTGCTAGCCAGCACCCTTCCTTGGAAGCGCTTTTGTAGGCCTAAGAACACTGCGGCTCTGGGCTTCTCTAGCCACCTCATCTTCTGCTCATCCTCTCGCGCACTCTAAAGAGAGCTCAGGTGAGAAATTGCAAACGTCGAGCAATTGCTCAGAGATGAAAAGTGCCAGCACTGAAAGCTCTTGCTAGCCAGCACCCTTCCTTGGAAGTGCTTTCACAGGCGCAGCAACACTGGGGCTTTGCGCTTCTATACGCACCAAATGTCACGGTCCTTCTCTTTCCGTCTCGTAGACACGAGCTGAGAAATTGCAAACGTCGAGCAATTGCTCAGAGATGAAAAGTGCCAGCACTGAAAGCTCTTGCTAGCCAGCACCCTTCCTTGGAAGCGCTTTCACAGGCGCAGCAACACTGGGGCTTTGCGCTTCTCTAGCCACCAAACGTCACGGTCCTTCTCTTTCCGTCGGTAGATACGAGCTGAGAAATTGCAAACGTCGAGCAATTGCTCCGAGATGAAAAGTGCCAGCACTGAAAGCTGTTGCTAGCCAGCACCCTTCCTTGGAAGCGCTTTCACAGGCGCAGCAACACTGGGGCTTTGCGCTTCTCTAGCCACCAAAAGTCACGGTCCTTCTCTTTCCGTCTCGTAGACACGAGCTGAGAAATTGCAAACGTCGAGCAATTGCTCCGAGATGAAAAGTGCCAGCACTGAAAGCTGTTGCTAGCCAGCCCCCTTCCTTGGAAGCGCTTTTGTAGGCCTAAGAACACTGGGGCTCTGGGCTTCTCTAGCCACCTCATCTTCTGCTCATCCTCTCGCGCACTCTAAAGAGAGCTCAGGTGAGAAATTGCAAACGTCGAGCAATTGCTCAGAGATGAAAAGTGCCAGCACTGAAAGCTCTTGCTAGCCAGCACCCTTCCTTGGAAGCGCTTTCACAGGCGCAGCAACACTGGGGCTTTGCGCTTCTCTAGCCACCAAATGTCACGGTCCTTCTCTTTCCGTCTCGTAGACACGAGCTGAGAAATTGCAAACGTCGAGCAATTGCTCAGAGATGAAAAGTGCCAGCACTGAAAGCTGTTGCTAGCCAGCACCCTTCCTTGGAAGCGCTTTCACAGGCACAGCAACACTGGGGCTCTGGGCTTCTCTAGCCACCAAATGTCACGGTCCTTCTCTTTCCGTCTCGTAGACACGAGCTGAGAAATTGCAAACGTCGAGCAATTGCTCAGAGATGAAAAGTGCCAGCACTGAAAGCTGTTGCTAGCCAGCACCCTTCCTTGGAAGCGCTTTTGTAGCCCTTAGAACAGTGGGGCTCTGGGCTTCTCTAGCCACCTCATCTTCTGCTCATCCTCTCGCGCACTCTAAAGAGAGCTCAGGTGAGAAATTGCAAACGTCGAGCAATTGCTCAGAGATGAAAAGTGCCAGCACTGAAAGCTGTTGCTAGCCAGCACCCTTCCTTGGAAGCGCTTTTGTAGCCCTTAGAACACTGGGGCTCTGGGCTTCTCTAGCCACCTCATCTTCTGCTCATCCTCTCGCGCACTCTAAAGAGAGCTCAGGTGAGAAATTGCAAACGTCGAGCAATTGCTCAGAGATGAAAAGTGCCAGCACTGAAAGCTGTTGCTAGCCAGCCCCCTTCCTTGGAAGCGCTTTTGTAGCCCTTAAAACACTGGGGCTCTGGGCTTCTCTAGCCACCTCATCTTCTGCTCATCCTCTCGCGCACTCTAAAGAGAGCTCAGGTGAGAAATTGCAAACGTCGAGCAATTGCTCAGAGATGAAAAGTGCCAGCCCTGAAAGCTCTTGCTAGCCAGCACCCTTCCTTGGAAGCGCTTTCACAGGCGCAGCAACACTGGGGCTTTGCGCTTCTATACGCACCAAATGTCACGGTCCTTCTCTTTCCGTCTCGTAGACACGAGCTGAGAAATTGCAAACGTCGAGCAATTGCTCCGAGATGAAAAGTGCCAGCACTGAAAGCTCTTGCTAGCCAGCACCCTTCCTTGGAAGCGCTTTTGTAGCCCTTAGAACACTGGGGCTCTGGGCTTCTCTAGCCACCTCATCTTCTGCTCATCCTCTCGCGCACTCTAAAGAGAGCTCAGGTGAGAAATTGCAAACGTCGAGCAATTGCTCAGAGATGAAAAGTGCCAGCACTGAAAGCTCTTGCTAGCCAGCACCCTTCCTTGGAAGCGCTTTCACAGGCGCAGCAACACTGGGGCTTTGCGCTTCTCTAGCCACCAAAAGTCACGGTCCTTCTCTTTCCGTCTCGTAGACACGAGCTGAGAAATTGCAAACGTCGAGCAATTGCTCAGAGATGAAAAGTGCCAGCACTGAAAGCTGTTGCTAGCCAGCACCCTTCCTTGGAAGCGCTTTCACAGGTGCAGCAACACTGGGGCTTTGCGCTTCTCTAGCCACCAAAAGTCACGGTCCTTCTCTTTCCGTCTCGTAGACACGAGCTGAGAAATTGCAAACGTCGAGCAATTGCTCCGAGATGAAAAGTGCCAGCACTGAAAGCTCTTGCTAGCCAGCACCCTTCCTTGGAAGCGCTTTTGTAGGCCTAAGAACACTGGGGCTCTAGGCTTCTCTAGTCACCTCGTCTTCTGCTCATCCTCTCGCGCACTCTAAAGAGAGCTCAGGTGAGAAATTGCAAACGTCGAGCAATTGCTCAGAGATGAAAAGTGCCAGCACTGAAAGCTGTTGCTAGCCAGCACCCTTCCTTGGAAGCGCTTTCACAGGCACAGTAACACTGGGGCTTTGCGCTTCTCTAGCCACCAAATGTCACGGTCATTCTCTTTCCGTCTCGTAGACACGAGCTGAGAAATTGCAAACGTCCAGCAATTGCTCCGAGATGAAAAGTGCCAGCACTGAAAGCTGTTGCTAGCCAGCCCCCTTCCTTGGAAGCGCTTTTGTAGCCCTTAGAACACTGGGGCTCTGGGCTTCTCTAGCCACCTCATCTTCTGCTCATCCTCTCGCGCACTCTAAAGAGAGCTCAGGTGAGAAATTGCAAACGTCGAGCAATTGCTCAGAGATGAAAAGTGCCAGCACTGAAAGCTGTTGCTAGCCAGCACCCTTCCTTGGGAGCGCTTTCACAGGCGCAGTAACACTGGGGCTTTGCGCTTCTCTACCCACCAAACGTCACGGTCCTTCTCTTTCCGTCTCGTAGACACGAGCTGAGAAATTGCAAACGTCGAGCAATTGCTCCGAGATGAAAAGTGCCAGCACTGAAAGCTCTTGCTAGCCAGCACCCTTCCTTGGAAGCGCTTTCACAGGCGCAGCAACACTGGGGCTTTGCACTTCTCTACGCACCAAACGTCACGGTCCTTCTCTTTCCGTCTCGTAGACACGAGCTGAGAAATTGCAAACGTCGAGCAATTGCTCAGAGATGAAAAGTGCCAGCACTGAAAGCTGTTGCTAGCCAGCACCCTTCCTTGGAAGCGCTTTCACAGGCGCAGCAACACTGGGGCTTTGCGCTTCTATACGCACCAAACGTCACAGTCATTCTCTTTCCGTCTCGTAGACACGAGCTGAGAAATTGCAAACGTCCAGCAATTGCTCCGAGATGAAAAGTGCCAGCACTGAAAGCTGTTGCTAGCCAGCACCCTTCCTTGGAAGCGCTTTTGTAGGCCTAAGAACAGTGGGGCTCTGGGCTTCTCTAGCCACCTCATCTTCTGCTCATCCTCTCGCGCACTCTAAAGAGAGCTCAGGGGAGAAATTGCAAACGTCGAGCAATTGCTCAGAGATGAAAAGTGCCAGCACTGAAAGCTCTTGCTAGCCAGCACCCTTCCTTGGAAGCGCTTTCACAGGCGCAGCAACACTGGGGCTTTGCGCTTCTCTAGCCACCAAACGTCACGGTCCTTCTCTTTCCGTCTCGTAGACACGAGCTGAGAAATTGCAAACGTCGAGCAATTGCTCCGAGATGAAAACTGCCAGCACTGAAAGCTGTTGCTAGCCAGCACCCTTCCTTGGAAGCGCTTTCACAGGCGCAGTAACACTGGGGCTTTGCGCTTCTCTAGCCACCAAACGTCACGGTCCTTCTCTTTCCGTCTCGTAGACACGAGCTGAGAAATTGCAAACGTCGAGCAATTGCTCAGAGATGAAAAGTGCCAGCACTGAAAGCTGTTGCTAGCCAGCACCCTTCCTTGGAAGCGCTTTCACAGGCGCAGTAACACTGGGGCTTTGCGCTTCTCTAGCCACCAAACGTCACGGTCCTTCTCTTTCCGTCTCGTAGACACGAGCTGAGAAATTGCAAACGTCGAGCAATTGCTCCGAGATGAAAAGTGCCAGCACTGAAAGCTGTTGCTAGCCAGCACCCTTCCTTGGAAGCGCTTTTGTAGCCCTTAGAACACTGGGGCTCTGGGCTTCTCTAGCCACCTCATCTTCTGCTCATCCTCTCGCGCACTCTAAAGAGAGCTCAGGTGAGAAATTGCAAACGTCGAGCAATTGCTCAGAGATGAAAAGTGCCAGCACTGAAAGCTGTTGCTAGCCAGCACCCTTCCTTGGAAGCGCTTTCACAGGCGCAGTAACACTGGGGCTTTGCGCTTCTCTACCCACCAAACGTCACGGTCCTTCTCTTTCCGTCTCGTAGACACGAGCTGAGAAATTGCAAACGTCGAGCAATTGCTCCGAGATGAAAAGTGCCAGCACTGAAAGCTCTTGCTAGCCAGCACCCTTCCTTGGAAGCGCTTTCACAGGCGCAGCAACACTGGGGCTTTGCGCTTCTCTAGCCACCAAACGTCACGGTCATTCTCTTTCCGTCTCCTAGACACGAGCTAAAAAATTGCAAACGTCCAGCAATTGCTCCGAGATGAAAAGTGCCAGCACTGAAAGCTGTTGCTAGCCAGCACCCTTCCTTGGAAGCGCTTTTGTAGGCCTAAGTACACTGGGGCTCTGGGCTTCTCTAGCCACCTCATCTTCTGCTCATCCTCTCGCGCACTCTAAAGAGATCTCAGGTGAGAAATTGCAAACGTCGAGCAATTGCTCCGAGATGAAAAGTGCCAGCACTGAAAGCTGTTGCTAGCCAGCACCCTTCCTTGGAAGCGCTTTCACAGGCGCAGCAACACTGGGGCTTTGCGCTTCTATACGCACCAAATGTCACGGTCCTTCTCTTTCCATCTCGTAGACACGAGCTGAGAAATTGCAAACGTCGAGCAATTGCTCCGAGATGAAAAGTGCCAGCACTGAAAGCTGTTGCTAGCCAGCACCCTTCCTTGGAAGCGCTTTTGTAGCCCTTAGAACACTGGGGCTCTGGGCTTCTCTAGCCACCTCATCTTCTGCTCATCCTCTCGCGCACTCTAAAGAGAGCTCAGGTGAGAAATTGCAAACGTCGAGCAATTGCTCAGAGAAGAAAAGTGCCAGCACTGAAAGCTCTTGCTAGCCAGCACCCTTCCTTGGAAGCGCTTTCACAGGCGCAGCAACACTGGGGCTTTGCACTTCTCTACGCACCAAACGTCACGGTCCTTCTCTTTCCGTCTCGTAGATACGAGCTGAGAAATTGCAAACGTCGAGCAATTGCTCAGAGATGAAAAGTGCCAGCACTGAAAGCTGTTGCTAGCCAGCACCCTTCCTTGGAAGCGCTTTCACAGGCGCAGCAACACTGGGGCTTTGCGCTTCTATACGCACCAAACGTCACAGTCATTCTCTTTCCGTCTCGTAGACACGAGCTGAGAAATTGCAAACGTCCAGCAATTGCTCCGAGATGAAAAGTGCCAGCACTGAAAGCTGTTGCTAGCCAGCACCCTTCCTTGGAAGCGCTTTTGTAGGCCTAAGAACAGTGGGGCTCTGGGCTTCTCTAGCCACCTCATCTTCTGCTCATCCTCTCGCGCACTCTAAAGAGAGCTCAGGTGAGAAATTGCAAACGTCGAGCAATTGCTCAGAGATGAAAAGTGCCAGCACTGAAAGCTCTTGCTAGCCAGCACCCTTCCTTGGAAGCGCTTTCACAGGCGCAGCAACACTGGGGCTTTGCGCTTCTCTAGCCACCAAACGTCACGGTCCTTCTCTTTCCGTCTCGTAGACACGAGCTGAGAAATTGCAAACGTCGAGCAATTGCTCCGAGATGAAAACTGCCAGCACTGAAAGCTCTTGCTAGCCAGCACCCTTCCTTGGAAGCGCTTTCACAGGCGCAGTAACACTGGGGCTTTGCGCTTCTCTAGCCACCAAACGTCACGGTCCTTCTCTTTCCGTCTCGTAGACACGAGCTGAGAAATTGCAAACGTCGAGCAATTGCTCAGAGATGAAAAGTGCCAGCACTGAAAGCTCTTGCTAGCCAGCCCCCTTCCTTGGAAGCGCTTTTGTAGGCCTTAGAACAGTGGGGCTCTGGGCTTCTCTAGTCACCTCATCTTCTGCTCATCCTCTCGCGCACTCTAAAGAGAGCTCAGGTGAGAAATTGCAAACGTCGAGCAATTGCTCAGAGATGAAAAGTGCCAGCACTGAAAGCTGTCGCTAGCCAGCACCCTTCCTTGGAAGCGCTTTCACAGGCGCAGTAACACTGGGGCTTTGCGCTTCTCTACACACCAAACGTCACGGTCCTTCTCTTTCCGTCTCGTAGACACGAGCTGAGAAATTGCAAACGTCGAGCAATTGCTCCGAGATGAAAAGTGCCAGCACTGAAAGCTGTTGCTAGCCAGCACCCTTCCTTGGAAGCGCTTTCACAGGCGCAGCAACACTGGGGCTTTGCGCTTCTCTACCCACCAAACGTCACAGTCATTCTCTTTCCGTCTCCTAGACACGAGCTAAAAAATTGCAAACGTCCAGCAATTGCTCCGAGATGAAAAGTGCCAGCACTGAAAGCTGTTGCTAGCCAGCACCCTTCCTTGGAAGCGCTTTTGTAGGCCTAAGAACACTGGGGCTCTGGGCTTCTCTAGCCACCTCATCTTCTGCTCATCCTCTCGTGCACTCTAAAGAGAGCTCAGGTGAGAAATTGCAAACGTCGAGCAATTGCTCAGAGATGAAAAGTGCCAGCACTGAAAGCTGTTGCTAGCCAGCACCCTTCCTTGGAAGCGCTTTCACAGGCGCAGCAACACTGGGGCTTTGCGCTTCTATACGCACCAAACGTCACGGTCCTTCTCTTTCCGTCTCATAGACACGAGCTGAGAAATTGCAAACGTCGAGCAATTGCTCAGAGATGAAAAGTGCCAGCACTGAAAGCTGTTGCTAGCCAGCACCCTTCCTTGGAAGCGCTTTAGTAGGCCTAAGAACACTGGGGCTCTGGGCTTCTCTAGCCACCTCATCTTCTGCTCATCCTCTCGCGCACTCTAAAGAGAGCTCAGGTGAGAAATTACAAACGTCGAGCAATTGCTCAGAGATGAAAAGTGCCAGCACTGAAAGCTGTTGCTAGCCAGCCCCCTTCCTTGGAAGCGCTTTCACAGGCGCAGCAACACTGGGGCTTTGCGCTTCTCTAGCCACCAAACGTCACGGTCCTTCTCTTTCCGTCTCGTAGACACGAGCTGAGAAATTGCAAACGTCGAGCAATTGCTCAGAGATGAAAACTGCCAGCACTGAAAGCTCTTGCTAGCCAGCACCCTTCCTTGGAAGCGCTTTCACAGGCGCAGCAACACTGGGGCTTTGCGCTTCTCTACCCACCAAAAGTCACGGTCATTCTCTTTCCGTCTCCTAGACACGAGCTGAGAAATTGCAAACGTCGAGCAATTGCTCAGAGATGAAAAGTGCCAGCACTGAAAGCTGTTGCTAGCCAGCACCCTTCCTTGGAAGCGCTTTTGTAGGCCTAAGAACAGTGGGGCTCTGGGCTTCTCTAGCCACCTCATCTTCTGCTCATCCTCTCGCGCACTCTAAAGAGAGCTCAGGTGAGAAATTGCAAACGTCGAGCAATTGCTCAGAGATGAAAACTGCCAGCACTGAAAGCTGTTGCTAGGCAGCACCCTTCCTTGGAAGCGCTTTCACAGGCGCAGCAACACTGGGGCTTTGCGCTTCTCTACCCACCAAAAGTCACGGTCCTTCTCTTTCCGTCTCGTAGACACGAGCTGAGAAATTGCAAACGTCGAGCAATTGCTCCGAGATGAAAAGTGCCAGCACTGAAAGCTCTTGCTAGCCAGCCCCCTTCCTTGGAAGCGCTTTCACAGGCGCAGCAACACTGGGGCTTTGCGCTTCTCTACCCACCAAAAGTCACGGTCCTTCTCTTTCCGTCTCGTAGACACGAGCTGAGAAATTGCAAACGTCGAGCAATTGCTCCGAGATGAAAAGTGCCAGCACTGAAAGCTCTTGCTAGCCAGCACCCTTCCTTGGAAGCGCTTTTGTAGGCCTAAGAACACTGGGGCTCTGGGCTTCTCTAGCCACCTAATCTTCTGCTCATCCTCTCGCGCACTCTAAAGAGATCTCAGGTGAGAAATTGCAAACGTCGAGCAATTGCTCAGAGATGAAAAGTGCCAGCACTGAAAGCTGTTGCTAGCCAGCACCCTTCCTTGGAAGCGCTTTCACAGGCGCAGCAACACTGGGGCTTTGCGCTTCTCTAGCCACCAAATGTCACGGTCCTTCTCTTTCCGTCTCGTAGATACGAGCTGAGAAATTGCAAACGTCGAGCAATTGCTCAGAGATGAAAAGTGCCAGCACTGAAAGCTGTTGCTAGCCAGCACCCTTCCTTGGAAGCGCTTTCACAGGCGCAGCAACACTGGGGCTTTGCGCTTCTCTACCCACCAAAAGTCACGGTCCTTCTCTTTCCGTCTCGTAGACACGAGCTGAGAAATTGCAAACGTCGAGCAATTGCTCAGAGATGAAAAGTGCCAGCACTGAAAGCTGTTGCTAGCCAGCACCCTTCCTTGGAAGCGCTTTTGTAGGCCTAAGAACACTGGGGCTCTGGGCTTCTCTAGCCACCTAATCTTCTGCTCATCCTCTCGCGCACTCTAAAGAGAGCTCAGGTGAGAAATTGCAAACGTCGAGCAATTGCTCAGAGATGAAAAGTGCCAGCACTGAAAGCTGTTGCTAGCCAGCACCCTTCCTTGGAAGCGCTTTCACAGGCGCAGCAACACTGGGGCTTTGCGCTTCTCTACCCACCAAAAGTCACGGTCCTTCTCTTTCCGTCTCGTAGACACGAGCTGAGAAATTGCAAACGTCGAGCAATTGCTCCGAGATGAAAAGTGCCAGCCCTGAAAGCTGTTGCTAGCCAGCACCCTTCCTTGGAAGCGCTTTCACAGGCGCAGCAACACTGGGGCTTTGCGCTTCTATACGCACCAAACGTCACAGTCATTCTCTTTCCGTCTCGTAGACACGAGCTGAGAAATTGCAAACGTCGAGCAATTGCTCCGAGATGAAAAGTGCCAGCACTGAAAGCTGTTGCTAGCCAGCACCCTTCCTTGGAAGCGCTTTTGTAGGCCTAAGAACACTGGGGCTCTGGGCTTCTCTAGCCACCTCGTCTTCTGCTCATCCTCTCGCGCACTCTAAAGAGAGCTCAGGTGAGAAATTGCAAACGTCGAGCAATTGCTCAGAGATGAAAAGTGCCAGCCCTGAAAGCTCTTGCTAGCCAGCACCCTTCCTTGGAAGCGCTTTCACAGGCGCAGCAACACTGGGGCTTTGCGCTTCTCTACCCACCAAACATCACGGTCCTTCTCTTTCCGTCTCGTAGACACGAGCTGAGAAATTGCAAACGTCGAGCAATTGCTCCGAGATGAAAAGTGCCAGCACTGAAAGCTCTTGCTAGCCAGCACCCTTCCTTGGAAGCGCTTTCACAGGCACAGCAACACTGGGGCTTTGCGCTTCTCTACCCACCAAAAGTCACAGTCCTTCTCTTTCCGTCTCGTAGACACGAGCTGAGAAATTGCAAACGTCGAGCAATTGCTCAGAGATGAAAAGTGCCAGCACTGAAAGCTGTTGCTAGCCAGCACCCTTCCTTGGAAGCGCTTTTGTAGGCCTAAGAACACTGGGGCTCTGGGCTTCTCTAGCCACCTCATCTTCTGCTCATCCTCTCGCGCACTCTAAAGAGAGCTCAGGTGAGAAATTGCAAACGTCGAGCAATTGCTCAGAGATGAAAAGTGCCAGCCCTGAAAGCTCTTGCTAGCCAGCACCCTTCCTTGGAAGCGCTTTCACAGGCGCAGCAACACTGGGGCTTTGCGCTTCTATACGCACCAAATGTCACGGTCCTTCTCTTTCCGTCTCGTAGACACGAGCTGAGAAATTGCAAACGTCGAGCAATTGCTCAGAGATGAAAAGTGCCAGCACTGAAAGCTCTTGCTAGCCAGCACCCTTCCTTGGAAGCGCTTTCACAGGCGCAGTAACACTGGGGCTTTGCACTTCTCTACGCACCAAACGTCACGGTCCTTCTCTTTCCGTCTCGTAGACACGAGCTGAGAAATTGCAAACGTCGAGCAATTGCTCAGAGATGAAAAGTGCCAGCACTGAAAGCTGTTGCTAGCCAGCACCCTTCCTTGGAAGCGCTTTCACAGGCGCAGCAACACTGGGGCTTTGCGCTTCTCTACCCACCAAACGTCACGGTCCTTCTCTTTCCGTCTCCTAGACACGAGCTGAGAAATTGCAAACGTCGAGCAATTGCTCAGAGATGAAAAGTGCCAGCACTGAAAGCTCTTGCTAGCCAGCACCCTTCCTTGGAAGCGCTTTCACAGGCGCAGCAACACTGGGGCTTTGCGCTTCTCTAGCCACCAAAAGTCACGGTCCTTCTCTTTCCGTCTCGTAGACACGAGCTGAGAAATTGCAAACGTCGAGCAATTGCTCCGAGATGAAAAGTGCCCGCACTGGAAGCTCTTGCTAGCCAGCACCCTTCCTTGGAAGCGCTTTTGTAGGCCTAAGAACACTGGGGCTCTGGGCTTCTCTAGCCACCTCATCTTCTGCTCATCCTCTCGCGCACTCTAAAGAGAGCTCAGGTGAGAAATTGCAAACGTCGAGCAATTGCTCCGAGATGAAAAGTGCCAGCACTGAAAGCTCTTGCTAGCCAGCACCCTTCCTTGGAAGCGCTTTCACAGGCGCAGCAACACTGGGGCTTTGCGCTTCTATACGCACCAAATGTCACGGTCCTTCTCTTTCCGTCTCGTAGACACGAGCTGAGAAATTGCAAACGTCGAGCAATTGCTCCGAGATGAAAAGTGCCAGCACTGAAAGCTCTTGCTAGCCAGCACCCTTCCTTGGAAGCGCTTTTGTAGGCCTAAGAACACTGGGGCTCTGGGCTTCTCTAGCCACCTCATCTTCTGCTCATCCTCTCGCGCACTCTAAAGAGAGCTCAGGTGAGAAATTGCAAACGTCGAGCAATTGCTCAGAGATGAAAAGTGCCAGCCCTGAAAGCTGTTGCTAGCCAGCACCCTTCCTTGGAAGCGCTTTCACAGGCGCAGCAACACTGGGGCTCTGGGCTTCTCTAGCCACCAAATGTCACGGTCCTTCTCTTTCCGTCTCGTAGACACGAGCTGAGAAATTGCAAACGTCGAGCAATTGCTCCGAGATGAAAAGTGCCAGCACTGAAAGCTCTTGCTAGCCAGCACCCTTCCTTGGAAGCGCTTTTGTAGGCCTAAGAACACTGGGGCTCTGGGCTTCTCTAGCCACCTCATCTTCTGCTCATCCTCTCGTGCACTCTAAAGAGAGCTCAGGTGAGAAATTGCAAACGTCGAGCAATTGCTCAGAGATGAAAAGTGCCAGCACTGAAAGCTGTTGCTAGCCAGCACCCTTCCTTGGAAGCGCTTTCACAGGCGCAGCAACACTGGGGCTTTGCGCTTCTATACGCACCAAACGTGACGGTCCTTCTCTTTCCGTCTCGTAGACACGAGCTGAGAAATTGCAAACGTCGAGCAATTGCTCAGAGATGAAAAGTGCCAGCCCTGAAAGCTGTTGCTAGCGAGCACCCTTCCTTGGAAGCGCTTTCACAGGCGCAGCAACACAGGGGCTTTGCGCTTCTATACGCACCAAATGTCACGGTCCTTCTCTTTCCGTCTCGTAGACACGAGCTGAGAAATTGCAAACGTCGAGCAATTGCTCAGAGATGAAAAGTGCCAGCACTGAAAGCTCTTGCTAGCCAGCACCCTTCCTTGGAAGCGCTTTCACAGGCGCAGCAACACTGGGGCTTTGCGCTTCTCTAGCCACCAAACGTCACGGTCCTTCTCTTTCCGTCTGTATACACGAGCTGAGAAATTGCAAACTTCCAGCAATTGCTCCGAGATGAAAAGTGCCAGCACTGAAAGCTGTTGCTAGCCAGCACCCTTCCTTGGAAGCGCTTTTGTAGCCCTTAGAACACTGGGGCTCTGGGCTTCTCTAGACACCTAATCTTCTGCTCATCCTCTCGCGCACTCTAAAGAGAGCTCAGGTGAGAAATTGCAAACGTCGAGCAATTGCTCAGAGATGAAAAGTGCCAGCACTGAAAGCTCTTGCTAGCCAGCACCCTTCCTTGGAAGTGCTTTCACAGGCGCAGCAACACTGGGGCTTTGCGCTTCTCTAGCCACCAAATGTCACGGTCCTTCTCTTTCCGTCTTGTAGACACGAGCTGAGAAATTGCAAACGTCGAGCAATTGCTCAGAGATGAAAAGTGCCAGCACTGAAAGCTGTTGCTAGCCAGCACCCTTCCTTGGAAGCGCTTTTGTAGCCCTTAGAACACTGGGGCTCTGGGCTTCTCTAGCCACCTCATCTTCTGCTCATCCTCTCGCGCACTCTAAAGAGAGCTCAGGTGAGAAATTGCAAACGTCGAGCAATTGCTCCGAGATGAAAAGTGCCAGCACTGAAAGCTGTTGCTAGCCAGCACCCTTCCTTGGAAGCGCTTTTGTAGGCCTAAGAACACTGGGGCTCTGGGCTTCTCTAGCCACCTCATCTTCTGCTCATCCTCTCGCGCACTCTAAAGAGAGCTCAGGTGAGAAATTGCAAACGTCGAGCAATTGCTCAGAGATGAAAAGTGCCAGCACTGAAAGCTGTTGCTAGCCAGCACCCTTCCTTGGAAGCGCTTTCACAGGCGCAGCAACACTGGGGCTCTGGGCTTCTCTAGCCACCAAATGTCACGGTCCTTCTCTTTCCGTCTCGTAGACACGAGCTGAGAAATTGCAAACGTCGAGCAATTGCTCCGAGATGAAAAGTGCCAGCACTGAAAGCTCTTGCTAGCCAGCACCCTTCCTTGGAAGCGCTTTTGTAGGCCTAAGAACACTGGGGCTCTGGGCTTCTCTAGCCACCTCATCTTCTGCTCATCCTCTCGTGCACTCTAAAGAGAGCTCAGGTGAGAAATTGCAAACGTCGAGCAATTGCTCAGAGATGAAAAGTGCCAGCACTGAAAGCTGTTGCTAGCCAGCACCCTTCCTTGGAAGCGCTTTCACAGGCGCAGCAACACTGGGGCTTTGCGCTTCTATACGCACCAAACGTGACGGTCCTTCTCTTTCCGTCTCGTAGACACGAGCTGAGAAATTGCAAACGTCGAGCAATTGCTCAGAGATGAAAAGTGCCAGCCCTGAAAGCTGTTGCTAGCGAGCACCCTTCCTTGGAAGCGCTTTCACAGGCGCAGCAACACAGGGGCTTTGCGCTTCTATACGCACCAAATGTCACGGTCCTTCTCTTTCCGTCTCGTAGACACGAGCTGAGAAATTGCAAACGTCGAGCAATTGCTCAGAGATGAAAAGTGCCAGCACTGAAAGCTCTTGCTAGCCAGCACCCTTCCTTGGAAGCGCTTTCACAGGCGCAGCAACACTGGGGCTTTGCGCTTCTCTAGCCACCAAACGTCACGGTCCTTCTCTTTCCGTCTGTATACACGAGCTGAGAAATTGCAAACTTCCAGCAATTGCTCCGAGATGAAAAGTGCCAGCACTGAAAGCTGTTGCTAGCCAGCACCCTTCCTTGGAAGCGCTTTTGTAGCCCTTAGAACACTGGGGCTCTGGGCTTCTCTAGACACCTAATCTTCTGCTCATCCTCTCGCGCACTCTAAAGAGAGCTCAGGTGAGAAATTGCAAACGTCGAGCAATTGCTCAGAGATGAAAAGTGCCAGCACTGAAAGCTCTTGCTAGCCAGCACCCTTCCTTGGAAGTGCTTTCACAGGCGCAGCAACACTGGGGCTTTGCGCTTCTCTAGCCACCAAATGTCACGGTCCTTCTCTTTCCGTCTTGTAGACACGAGCTGAGAAATTGCAAACGTCGAGCAATTGCTCAGAGATGAAAAGTGCCAGCACTGAAAGCTGTTGCTAGCCAGCACCCTTCCTTGGAAGCGCTTTTGTAGCCCTTAGAACACTGGGGCTCTGGGCTTCTCTAGCCACCTCATCTTCTGCTCATCCTCTCGCGCACTCTAAAGAGAGCTCAGGTGAGAAATTGCAAACGTCGAGCAATTGCTCCGAGATGAAAAGTGCCAGCACTGAAAGCTGTTGCTAGCCAGCACCCTTCCTTGGAAGCGCTTTTGTAGGCCTAAGAACACTGGGGCTCTGGGCTTCTCTAGCCACCTCATCTTCTGCTCATCCTCTCGCGCACTCTAAAGAGAGCTCAGGTGAGAAATTGCAAACGTCGAGCAATTGCTCAGAGATGAAAAGTGCCAGCACTGAAAGCTGTTGCTAGCCAGCACCCTTCCTTGGAAGCGCTTTCACAGGCGCAGCAACACTGGGGCTTTGCGCTTCTCTAGCCACCAAACGTCACGGTCCTTCTATTTCCGTCGGTAGATACGAGCTGAGAAATTGCAAACGTCGAGCAATTGCTCAGAGATGAAAAGTGCCAGCACTGAAAGCTCTTGCTAGCCAGCACCCTTCCTTGGAAGCGCTTTCACAGGCGCAGCAACACTGGGGCTTTGCGCTTCTCTACCCACCAAAAGTCACGGTCCTTCTCTTTCCGTCTCGTAGACACGAGCTGAGAAATTGCAAACGTCGAGCAATTGCTCAGAGATGAAAAGTGCCAGCACTGAAAGCTGTTGCTAGCCAGCACCCTTCCTTGGAAGCGCTTTTGTAGGCCTAAGAACACTGGGGCTCTGGGCTTCTCTAGCCACCTCATCTTCTGCTCATCCTCTCGCGCACTCTAAAGAGAGCTCAGGTGAGAAATTGCAAACGTCGAGCAATTGCTCAGAGATGAAAAGTGCCAGCCCTGAAAGCTCTTGCTAGCCAGCACCCTTCCTTGGAAGCGCTTTCACAGGCGCAGCAACACTGGGGCTTTGCGCTTCTCTAGCCACCAAACGTCACGGTCCTTCTCTTTCCGTCTCGTAGACACGAGCTGAGAAATTGCAAACGTCGAGCAATTGCTCAGAGATGAAAAGTGCCAGCACTGAAAGCTGTTGCTAGCCAGCACCCTTCCTTGGAAGCGCTTTTGTAGGCCTAAGAACACTGGGGCTCTGGGCTTCTCTAGCCACCTCATCTTCTGCTCATCCTCTCGCGCACTCTAAAGAGAGCTCAGGTGAGAAATTGCAAACGTCGAGCAATTGCTCAGAGATGAAAAGTGCCAGCACTGAAAGCTCTTGCTAGCCAGCACCCTTCCTTGGAAGCGCTTTCACAGGCGCAGCAACACTGGGGCTTTGCGCTTCTCTACCCACCAAACGTCACGGTCCTTCTCTTTCCGTCTCGTAGACACGAGCTGAGAAATTGCAAACGTCCAGCAATTGCTCAGAGATGAAAAGTGCCAGCACTGAAAGCTGTTGCTAGCCAGCACCCTTCCTTGGAAGCGCTTTCACAGGTGCAGCAACACTGGGGCTTTGCGCTTCTCTAGCCACCAAACGTCACGGTCATTCTCTTTCCGTCTGTTTACACGAGCTGAGAAATTGCAAACGTCCAGCAATTGCTCAGAGATGAAAAGTGCCAGCACTGAAAGCTCTTGCTAGCCAGCACCCTTCCTTGGAAGCGCTTTTGTAGGCCTAAGAACACTGGGGCTCTGGGCTTCTCTAGCCACCTCATCTTCTGCTCATCCTCTCGCGCACTCTAAAGAGAGCTCAGGTGAGAAATTGCAAACGTCGAGCAATTGCTCAGAGATGAAAAGTGCCAGCACTGAAAGCTGTTGCTAGCCAGCACCCTTCCTTGGAAGCGCTTTCACAGGCGCAGCAACACTGGGGCTTTGCGCTTCTATACGCACCAAATGTCACGGTCCTTCTCTTTCCATCTCGTAGACACGAGCTGAGAAATTGCAAACGTCGAGCAATTGCTCAGAGATGAAAAGTGCCAGCACTGAAAGCTGTTGCTAGCCAGCACCCTTCCTTGGAAGCGCTTTTGTAGCCCTTAGAACACTGGGGCTCTGGGCTTCTCTAGCCACCTCATCTTCTGCTCATCCTCTCGCGCACTCTAAAGAGAGCTCAGGTGAGAAATTGCAAACGTCGAGCAATTGCTCAGAGAAGAAAAGTGCCAGCACTGAAAGCTCTTGCTAGCCAGCACCCTTCCTTGGAAGCGCTTTCACAGGCGCAGCAACACTGGGGCTTTGCGCTTCTCTAGCCACCAAACGTCACGGTCCTTCTCTTTCCATCTGTATACACGAGCTGAGAAATTGCAAACTTCCAGCAATTGCTCCGAGATGAAAAGTGCCAGCACTGAAAGCTGTTGCTAGCCAGCCCCCTTCCTTGGAAGCGCTTTTGTAGGCCTAAGAACACTGGGGCTCTGGGCTTCTCTAGACACCTAATCTTCTGCTCATCCTCTCGCGCACTCTAAAGAGATCTCAGGTGAGAAATTGCAAACGTCGAGCAATTGCTCAGAGATGAAAAGTGCCAGCACTGAAAGCTCTTGCTAGCCAGCACCCTTCCTTGGAAGCGCTTTCACAGGCGCAGCAACACTGGGGCTTTGCACTTCTCTACGCACCAAACGTCACGGTCCTTCTCTTTCCGTCTCGTAGACACGAGCTGAGAAATTGCAAACGTCGAGCAATTGCTCAGAGATGAAAAGTGCCAGCACTGAAAGCTGTTGCTAGCCAGCACCCTTCCTTGGAAGCGCTTTCACAGGCGCAGCAACACTGGGGCTTTGCGCTTCTATACGCACCAAACGTCACAGTCATTCTCTTTCCGTCTCGTAGACACGAGCTGAGAAATTGCAAACGTCGAGCAATTGCTCAGAGATGAAAAGTGCCAGCACTGAAAGCTGTTGCTAGCCAGCACCCTTCCTTGGAAGCGCTTTTGTAGGCCTAAGAACAGTGGGGCTCTGGGCTTCTCTAGCCACCTCATCTTCTGCTCATCCTCTCGCGCACTCTAAAGAGAGCTCAGGTGAGAAATTGCAAACGTCGAGCAATTGCTCAGAGAAGAAAAGTGCCAGCACTGAAAGCTCTTGCTAGCCAGCACCCTTCCTTGGAAGCGCTTTCACAGGCGCAGCAACACTGGGGCTTTGCGCTTCTCTAGCCACCAAACGTCACGGTCCTTCTCTTTCCGTCTCGTAGACACGAGCTGAGAAATTGCAAACGTCGAGCAATTGCTCCGAGATGAAAAGTGCCAGCACTGAAAGCTCTTGCTAGCCAGCACCCTTCCTTGGAAGCGCTTTCACAGGCGCAGCAACACTGGGGCTTTGCACTTCTCTAGCCACCAAAAGTCACGGTCCTTCTCTTTCCGTCTCGTAGACACGAGCTGAGAAATTGCAAACGTCGAGCAATTGCTCAGAGATGAAAAGTGCCAGCACTGAAAGCTGTTGCTAGCCAGCACCCTTCCTTGGAAGCGCTTTTGTAGGCCTAAGAACACTGGGGCTCTGGGCTTCTCTAGCCACCTCATCTTCTGCTCATCCTCTCGCGCACTCTAAAGAGAGCTCAGGTGAGAAATTGCAAACGTCGAGCAATTGCTCAGAGATGAAAAGTGCCAGCACTGAAAGCTGTTGCTAGCCAGCACCCTTCCTTGGAAGCGCTTTCACAGGCGCAGCAACACTGGGGCTTTGCGCTTCTATACGCACCAAACGTCACGGTCCTTCTCTTTCCGTCTCGTAGACACGAGCTGAGAAATTGCAAACGTCGAGCAATTGCTCCGAGATGAAAAGTGCCAGCACTGAAAGCTGTTGCTAGCCAGCACCCTTCCTTGGAAGCGCTTTTGTAGGCCTAAGAACACTGGGGCTCTGGGCTTCTCTAGCCACCTCATCTTCTGCTCATCCTCTCGCGCACTCTAAAGAGAGCTCAGGTGAGAAATTGCAAACGTCGAGCAATTGCTCAGAGATGAAAAGTGCCAGCCCTGAAAGCTCTTGCTAGCCAGCACCCTTCCTTGGAAGTGCTTTCACAGGCGGAGCAACACTGGGGCTTTGCGCTTCTCTACGCACCAAATGTCACAGTCATTCTCTTTCCGTCTCGTAGACACGAGCTGAGAAATTGCAAACGTCGAGCAATTGCTCAGAGATGAAAAGTGCTAGCACTGAAAGCTGTTGCTAGCCAGCACCCTTCCTTGGAAGCGCTTTCACAGGCGCAGCAACACTGGGGCTTTGCGCTTCTATACGCACCAAACGTCACGGTCCTTCTCTTTCCGTCTCCTAGACACGAGCTGAGAAATTGCAAACGTCGAGCAATTGCTCCGAGATGAAAAGTGCCAGCACTGAAAGCTGTTGCTAGCCAGCACCCTTCCTTGGAAGCGCTTTCACAGGCGCAGCAACACAGGGGCTTTGCGCTTCTATACGCACCAAATGTCACGGTCCTTCTCTTTCCGTCTCGTAGACACGAGCTGAGAAATTGCAAACGTCGAGCAATTGCTCCGAGATGAAAAGTGCCAGCACTGAAAGCTCTTGCTAGCCAGCACCCTTCCTTGGAAGCGCTTTCACAGGCGCAGCAACACTGGGGCTTTGCGCTTCTCTAGCCACCAAACGTCACGGTCCTTCTCTTTCCGTCTGTATACACGAGCTGAGAAATTGCAAACTTCCAGCAATTGCTCCGAGATGAAAAGTGCCAGCACTGAAAGCTGTTGCTAGCCAGCACCCTTCCTTGGAAGCGCTTTTGTAGGCCTAAGAACACTGCGGCTCTGGGCTTCTCTAGCCACCTCATCTTCTGCTCATCCTCTCGCGCACTCTAAAGAGAGCTCAGGTGAGAAATTGCAAACGTCGAGCAATTGCTCAGAGATGAAAAGTGCCAGCACTGAAAGCTCTTGCTAGCCAGCACCCTTCCTTGGAAGTGCTTTCACAGGCGCAGCAACACTGGGGCTTTGCGCTTCTATACGCACCAAATGTCACGGTCCTTCTCTTTCCGTCTCGTAGACACGAGCTGAGAAATTGCAAACGTCGAGCAATTGCTCCGAGATGAAAAGTGCCAGCACTGAAAGCTGTTGCTAGCCAGCACCCTTCCTTGGAAGCGCTTTCACAGGCGCAGCAACACTGGGGCTTTGCGCTTCTCTAGCCACCAAACGTCACGGTCCTTCTCTTTCCGTCGGTAGATACGAGCTGAGAAATTGCAAACGTCGAGCAATTGCTCCGAGATGAAAAGTGCCAGCACTGAAAGCTGTTGCTAGCCAGCACCCTTCCTTGGAAGCGCTTTCACAGGCGCAGCAACACTGGGGCTTTGCGCTTCTCTAGCCACCAAAAGTCACGGTCCTTCTCTTTCCGTCTCGTAGACACGAGCTGAGAAATTGCAAACGTCGAGCAATTGCTCCGAGATGAAAAGTGCCAGCACTGAAAGCTGTTGCTAGCCAGCCCCCTTCCTTGGAAGCGCTTTTGTAGGCCTAAGAACACTGGGGCTCTGGGCTTCTCTAGCCACCTCATCTTCTGCTCATCCTCTCGCGCACTCTAAAGAGAGCTCAGGTGAGAAATTGCAAACGTCGAGCAATTGCTCAGAGATGAAAAGTGCCAGCACTGAAAGCTCTTGCTAGCCAGCACCCTTCCTTGGAAGCGCTTTCACAGGCGCAGCAACACTGGGGCTTTGCGCTTCTCTAGCCACCAAATGTCACGGTCCTTCTCTTTCCGTCTCGTAGACACGAGCTGAGAAATTGCAAACGTCGAGCAATTGCTCAGAGATGAAAAGTGCCAGCACTGAAAGCTGTTGCTAGCCAGCACCCTTCCTTGGAAGCGCTTTCACAGGCACAGCAACACTGGGGCTCTGGGCTTCTCTAGCCACCAAATGTCACGGTCCTTCTCTTTCCGTCTCGTAGACACGAGCTGAGAAATTGCAAACGTCGAGCAATTGCTCAGAGATGAAAAGTGCCAGCACTGAAAGCTGTTGCTAGCCAGCACCCTTCCTTGGAAGCGCTTTTGTAGCCCTTAGAACAGTGGGGCTCTGGGCTTCTCTAGCCACCTCATCTTCTGCTCATCCTCTCGCGCACTCTAAAGAGAGCTCAGGTGAGAAATTGCAAACGTCGAGCAATTGCTCAGAGATGAAAAGTGCCAGCACTGAAAGCTGTTGCTAGCCAGCACCCTTCCTTGGAAGCGCTTTTGTAGCCCTTAGAACACTGGGGCTCTGGGCTTCTCTAGCCACCTCATCTTCTGCTCATCCTCTCGCGCACTCTAAAGAGAGCTCAGGTGAGAAATTGCAAACGTCGAGCAATTGCTCAGAGATGAAAAGTGCCAGCACTGAAAGCTGTTGCTAGCCAGCCCCCTTCCTTGGAAGCGCTTTTGTAGCCCTTAAAACACTGGGGCTCTGGGCTTCTCTAGCCACCTCATCTTCTGCTCATCCTCTCGCGCACTCTAAAGAGAGCTCAGGTGAGAAATTGCAAACGTCGAGCAATTGCTCAGAGATGAAAAGTGCCAGCCCTGAAAGCTCTTGCTAGCCAGCACCCTTCCTTGGAAGCGCTTTCACAGGCGCAGCAACACTGGGGCTTTGCGCTTCTATACGCACCAAATGTCACGGTCCTTCTCTTTCCGTCTCGTAGACACGAGCTGAGAAATTGCAAACGTCGAGCAATTGCTCAGAGATGAAAAGTGCCAGCACTGAAAGCTCTTGCTAGCCAGCACCCTTCCTTGGAAGCGCTTTCACAGGCGCAGTAACACTGGGGCTTTGCACTTCTCTAGCCACCAAACGTCACGGTCCTTCTCTTTCCATCTCGTAGACACGAGCTGAGAAATTGCAAACGTCGAGCAATTGCTCAGAGATGAAAAGTGCCAGCACTGAAAGCTCTTGCTAGCCAGCACCCTTCCTTGGAAGCGCTTTCACAGGCGCAGTAACACTGGGGCTTTGCACTTCTCTACACACCAAACGTCACGGTCCTTCTCTTTCCGTCTCGTAGACACGAGCTGAGAAATTGCAAACGTCGAGCAATTGCTCCGAGATGAAAAGTGCCAGCACTGAAAGCTGTTGCTAGCCAGCACCCTTCCTTGGAAGCGCTTTCACAGGCGCAGCAACACTGGGGCTTTGCGCTTCTATACGCACCAAACGTCACAATCATTCTCTTTCCGTCTCGTAGACACGAGCTGAGAAATTGCAAACGTCGAGCAATTGCTCCGAGATGAAAAGTGCCAGCACTGAAAGCTCTTGCTAGCCAGCACCCTTCCTTGGAAGCGCTTTCACAGGCGCAGCAACACTGGGGCTTTGCGCTTCTCTAGCCACCAAAAGTCACGGTCCTTCTCTTTCCGTCTCGTAGACACGAGCTGAGAAATTGCAAACGTCGAGCAATTGCTCAGAGATGAAAAGTGCCAGCACTGAAAGCTGTTGCTAGCCAGCACCCTTCCTTGGAAGCGCTTTTGTAGCCCTTAGAACACTGGGGCTCTGGGCTTCTCTAGCCACCTCATCTTCTGCTCATCCTCTCGCGCACTCTAAAGAGAGCTCAGGTGAGAAATTGCAAACGTCGAGCAATTGCTCCGAGATGAAAAGTGCCAGCACTGAAAGCTCTTGCTAGCCAGCACCCTTCCTTGGAAGCGCTTTCACAGGCGCAGCAACACTGGGGCTTTGCGCTTCTATACGCACCAAACGTCACGGTCCTTCTCTTTCCGTCTCGTAGACACGAGCTGAGAAATTGCAAACGTCGAGCAATTGCTCAGAGATGAAAAGCGCCAGCACTGAAAGCTCTTGCTAGCCAGCCCCCTTCCTTGGAAGCGCTTTTGTAGGCCTAAGAACACTGGGGCTCTGGGCTTCTCTAGCCACCTCATCTTCTGCTCATCCTCTCGCGCACTCTAAAGAGAGCTCAGGTGAGAAATTGCAAACGTCGAGCAATTGCTCAGAGATGAAAAGTGCCAGCCCTGAAAGCTCTTGCTAGCCAGCACCCTTCCTTGGAAGTGCTTTCACAGGCGCAGCAACACTGGGGCTTTGCGCTTCTATACGCACCAAATGTCACGGTCCTTCTCTTTCCGTCTCCTAGACACGAGCTGAGAAATTGCAAACGTCGAGCAATTGCTCCGAGATGAAAAGTGCCAGCACTGAAAGCTGTTGCTAGCCAGCACCCTTCCTTGGAAGCGCTTTTGTAGCCCTTAGAACACTGGGGCTCTGGGCTTCTCTAGCCACCTCATCTTCTGCTCATCCTCTCGTGCACTCTAAAGAGAGCTCAGGTGAGAAATTGCAAACGTCGAGCAATTGCTCAGAGATGAAAAGTGCTAGCACTGAAAGCTGTTGCTAGCCAGCACCCTTCCTTGGGAGCGCTTTCACAGGCGCAGCAACACTGGGGCTTTGCGCTTCTATACGCACCAAACGTCACGGTCCTTCTCTTTCCGTCTCCTAGACACGAGCTGAGAAATTGCAAACGTCGAGCAATTGCTCAGAGATAAAAAGTGCCAGCACTGAAAGCTGTTGCTAGCCAGCACCCTTCCTTGGAAGCGCTTTCACAGGCGCAGCAACACAGGGGCTTTGCGCTTCTATACGCACCAAATGTCACGGTCCTTCTCTTTCCGTCTCGTAGACACGAGCTGAGAAATTGCAAACGTCCAGCAATTGCTCCGAGATGAAAAGTGCCAGCACTGAAAGCTGTTGCTAGCCAGCCCCCTTCCTTGGAAGCGCTTTCACAGGCGCAGCAACACTGGGGCTTTGCGCTTCTCTAGCCACCAAACGTCACGGTCCTTCTCTTTCCGTCTGTATACACGAGCTGAGAAATTGCAAACTTCCAGCAATTGCTCCGAGATGAAAAGTGCCAGCACTGAAAGCTGTTGCTAGCCAGCACCCTTCCTTGGAAGCGCTTTTGTAGCCCTTAGAACACTGGGGCTCTGGGCTTCTCTAGCCACCTCATCTTCTGCTCATCCTCTCGCGCACTCTAAAGAGAGCTCAGGTGAGAAATTGCAAACGTCGAGCAATTGCTCCGAGATGAAAAGTGCCAGCACTGAAAGCTGTTGCTAGCCAGCCCCCTTCCTTGGAAGCGCTTTCACAGGCGCAGCAACACTGGGGCTTTGCGCTTCTATACGCACCAAATGTCACGGTCCTTCTCTTTCCGTCTTGTAGACACGAGCTGAGAAATTGCAAACGTCGAGCAATTGCTCAGAGATGAAAAGTGCCAGCACTGAAAGCTCTTGCTAGCCAGCACCCTTCCTTGGAAGCGCTTTCACAGGCGCAGCAACACTGGGGCTTTGCGCTTCTCTAGCCACCAAACGTCACGGTCCTTCTCTTTCCGTCGGTAGATACGAGCTGAGAAATTGCAAACGTCGAGCAATTGCTCAGAGATGAAAAGTGCCAGCACTGAAAGCTGTTGCTAGCCAGCACCCTTCCTTGGAAGCGCTTTCACAGGCGCAGCAACACTGGGGCTTTGCGCTTCTCTACCCACCAAAAGTCACGGTCCTTCTCTTTCCGTCTCGTAGACACGAGCTGAGAAATTGCAAACGTCGAGCAATTGCTCCGAGATGAAAAGTGCCAGCACTGAAAGCTGTTGCTAGCCAGCACCCTTCCTTGGAAGCGCTTTTGTAGGCCTAAGAACACTGGGGCTCTGGGCTTCTCTAGCCACCTCATCTTCTGCTCATCCTCTCGCGCACTCTAAAGAGAGCTCAGGTGAGAAATTGCAAACGTCGAGCAATTGCTCAGAGATGAAAAGTGCCAGCCCTGAAAGCTCTTGCTAGCCAGCACCCTTCCTTGGAAGCGCTTTCACAGGCGCAGCAACACTGGGGCTTTGCGCTTCTATACGCACCAAATGTCACGGTCCTTCTCTTTCCGTCTCCTAGACACGAGCTGAGAAATTGCAAACGTCGAGCAATTGCTCAGAGATGAAAAGTGCCAGCACTGAAAGCTCTTGCTAGCCAGCACCCTTCCTTGGAAGCGCTTTTGTAGGCCTAAGAACAGTGGGGCTCTGGGCTTCTCTAGCCACCTCATCTTCTGCTCATCCTCTCGCGCACTCTAAAGAGAGCTCAGGTGAGAAATTGCAAACGTCGAGCAATTGCTCAGAGATGAAAAGTGCCAGCACTGAAAGCTGTTGCTAGCCAGCACCCTTCCTTGGAAGCGCTTTCACAGGCGCAGCAACACTGGGGCTTTGCGCTTCTCTACCCACCAAACGTCACGGTCCTTCTCTTTCCGTCTCGTAGACACGAGCTGAGAAATTGCAAACATCGAGCAATTGCTCAGAGATGAAAAGTGCCAGCACTGAAAGCTCTTGCTAGCCAGCACCCTTCCTTGGAAGCGCTTTCACAGGCGCAGCAACACTGGGGCTTTGCGCTTCTATACGCACCAAACGTCACAGTCATTCTCTTTCCGTCTCGTAGACACGAGCTGAGAAATTGCAAACGTCCAGCAATTGCTCCGAGATGAAAAGTGCCAGCACTGAAAGCTGTTGCTAGCCAGCACCCTTCCTTGGAAGCGCTTTTGTAGGCCTAAGAACAGTGGGGCTCTGGGCTTCTCTAGCCACCTCATCTTCTGCTCATCCTCTCGCGCACTCTAAAGAGAGCTCAGGTGAGAAATTGCAAACGTCGAGCAATTGCTCAGAGATGAAAAGTGCCAGCACTGAAAGCTCTTGCTAGCCAGCACCCTTCCTTGGAAGCGCTTTCACAGGCGCAGCAACACTGGGGCTTTGCGCTTCTCTAGCCACCAAACGTCACGGTCCTTCTCTTTCCGTCTCGTAGACACGAGCTGAGAAATTGCAAACGTCGAGCAATTGCTCCGAGATGAAAACTGCCAGCACTGAAAGCTGTTGCTAGCCAGCACCCTTCCTTGGAAGCGCTTTCACAGGCGCAGTAACACTGGGGCTTTGCGCTTCTCTAGCCACCAAACGTCACGGTCCTTCTCTTTCCGTCTCGTAGACACGAGCTGAGAAATTGCAAACGTCGAGCAATTGCTCAGAGATGAAAAGTGCCAGCACTGAAAGCTCTTGCTAGCCAGCCCCCTTCCTTGGAAGCGCTTTTGTAGGCCTTAGAACAGTGGGGCTCTGGGCTTCTCTAGTCACCTCATCTTCTGCTCATCCTCTCGCGCACTCTAAAGAGAGCTCAGGTGAGAAATTGCAAACGTCGAGCAATTGCTCAGAGATGAAAAGTGCCAGCACTGAAAGCTGTCGCTAGCCAGCACCCTTCCTTGGAAGCGCTTTCACAGGCGCAGTAACACTGGGGCTTTGCGCTTCTCTACACACCAAACGTCACGGTCCTTCTCTTTCCGTCTCGTAGACACGAGCTGAGAAATTGCAAACGTCGAGCAATTGCTCCGAGATGAAAAGTGCCAGCACTGAAAGCTGTTGCTAGCCAGCACCCTTCCTTGGAAGCGCTTTCACAGGCGCAGCAACACTGGGGCTTTGCGCTTCTCTACCCACCAAACGTCACAGTCATTCTCTTTCCGTCTCCTAGACACGAGCTAAAAAATTGCAAACGTCCAGCAATTGCTCCGAGATGAAAAGTGCCAGCACTGAAAGCTGTTGCTAGCCAGCACCCTTCCTTGGAAGCGCTTTTGTAGGCCTAAGAACACTGGGGCTCTGGGCTTCTCTAGCCACCTCATCTTCTGCTCATCCTCTCGTGCACTCTAAAGAGAGCTCAGGTGAGAAATTGCAAACGTCGAGCAATTGCTCAGAGATGAAAAGTGCCAGCACTGAAAGCTGTTGCTAGCCAGCACCCTTCCTTGGAAGCGCTTTCACAGGCGCAGCAACACTGGGGCTTTGCGCTTCTCTAGCCACCAAACGTCACGGTCCTTCTCTTTCCGTCTCGTAGACACGAGCTGAGAAATTGCAAACGTCGAGCAATTGCTCAGAGATGAAAAGTGCCAGCACTGAAAGCTGTTGCTAGCCAGCACCCTTCCTTGGAAGCGCTTTAGTAGGCCTAAGAACACTGGGGCTCTGGGCTTCTCTAGCCACCTCATCTTCTGCTCATCCTCTCGCGCACTCTAAAGAGAGCTCAGGTGAGAAATTACAAACGTCGAGCAATTGCTCAGAGATGAAAAGTGCCAGCACTGAAAGCTGTTGCTAGCCAGCCCCCTTCCTTGGAAGCGCTTTCACAGGCGCAGCAACACTGGGGCTTTGCGCTTCTCTAGCCACCAAACGTCACGGTCCTTCTCTTTCCGTCTCGTAGACACGAGCTGAGAAATTGCAAACGTCGAGCAATTGCTCAGAGATGAAAACTGCCAGCACTGAAAGCTCTTGCTAGCCAGCACCCTTCCTTGGAAGCGCTTTCACAGGCGCAGCAACACTGGGGCTTTGCGCTTCTCTACCCACCAAAAGTCACGGTCATTCTCTTTCCGTCTCCTAGACACGAGCTGAGAAATTGCAAACGTCGAGCAATTGCTCAGAGATGAAAAGTGCCAGCACTGAAAGCTGTTGCTAGCCAGCACCCTTCCTTGGAAGCGCTTTTGTAGGCCTAAGAACAGTGGGGCTCTGGGCTTCTCTAGCCACCTCATCTTCTGCTCATCCTCTCGCGCACTCTAAAGAGAGCTCAGGTGAGAAATTGCAAACGTCGAGCAATTGCTCAGAGATGAAAAGTGCCAGCACTGAAAGCTGTTGCTAGGCAGCACCCTTCCTTGGAAGCGCTTTCACAGGCGCAGCAACACTGGGGCTTTGCGCTTCTCTACCCACCAAAAGTCACGGTCCTTCTCTTTCCGTCTCGTAGACACGAGCTGAGAAATTGCAAACGTCGAGCAATTGCTCAGAGATGAAAAGTGCCAGCACTGAAAGCTCTTGCTAGCCAGCCCCCTTCCTTGGAAGCGCTTTCACAGGCGCAGCAACACTGGGGCTTTGCGCTTCTCTACCCACCAAAAGTCACGGTCCTTCTCTTTCCGTCTCGTAGACACGAGCTGAGAAATTGCAAACGTCGAGCAATTGCTCCGAGATGAAAAGTGCCAGCACTGAAAGCTCTTGCTAGCCAGCACCCTTCCTTGGAAGCGCTTTTGTAGGCCTAAGAACACTGGGGCTCTGGGCTTCTCTAGCCACCTAATCTTCTGCTCATCCTCTCGCGCACTCTAAAGAGATCTCAGGTGAGAAATTGCAAACGTCGAGCAATTGCTCAGAGATGAAAAGTGCCAGCACTGAAAGCTGTTGCTAGCCAGCACCCTTCCTTGGAAGCGCTTTCACAGGCGCAGCAACACTGGGGCTTTGCGCTTCTCTAGCCACCAAATGTCACGGTCCTTCTCTTTCCGTCTCGTAGATACGAGCTGAGAAATTGCAAACGTCGAGCAATTGCTCAGAGATGAAAAGTGCCAGCACTGAAAGCTGTTGCTAGCCAGCACCCTTCCTTGGAAGCGCTTTCACAGGCGCAGCAACACTGGGGCTTTGCGCTTCTCTACCCACCAAAAGTCACGGTCCTTCTCTTTCCGTCTCGTAGACACGAGCTGAGAAATTGCAAACGTCGAGCAATTGCTCAGAGATGAAAAGTGCCAGCACTGAAAGCTGTTGCTAGCCAGCACCCTTCCTTGGAAGCGCTTTTGTAGGCCTAAGAACACTGGGGCTCTGGGCTTCTCTAGCCACCTAATCTTCTGCTCATCCTCTCGCGCACTCTAAAGAGAGCTCAGGTGAGAAATTGCAAACGTCGAGCAATTGCTCAGAGATGAAAAGTGCCAGCACTGAAAGCTGTTGCTAGCCAGCACCCTTCCTTGGAAGCGCTTTCACAGGCGCAGCAACACTGGGGCTTTGCGCTTCTCTACCCACCAAAAGTCACGGTCCTTCTCTTTCCGTCTCGTAGACACGAGCTGAGAAATTGCAAACGTCGAGCAATTGCTCCGAGATGAAAAGTGCCAGCACTGAAAGCTCTTGCTAGCCAGCACCCTTCCTTGGAAGCGCTTTCACAGGCGCAGCAACACTGGGGCTTTGCGCTTCTATACGCACCAAACGTCACAGTCATTCTCTTTCCGTCTCGTAGACACGAGCTGAGAAATTGCAAACGTCGAGCAATTGCTCCGAGATGAAAAGTGCCAGCACTGAAAGCTGTTGCTAGCCAGCACCCTTCCTTGGAAGCGCTTTTGTAGGCCTAAGAACACTGGGGCTCTGGGCTTCTCTAGCCACCTCGTCTTCTGCTCATCCTCTCGCGCACTCTAAAGAGAGCTCAGGTGAGAAATTGCAAACGTCGAGCAATTGCTCAGAGATGAAAAGTGCCAGCCCTGAAAGCTCTTGCTAGCCAGCACCCTTCCTTGGAAGCGCTTTCACAGGCGCAGCAACACTGGGGCTTTGCGCTTCTCTACCCACCAAACATCACGGTCCTTCTCTTTCCGTCTCGTAGACACGAGCTGAGAAATTGCAAACGTCGAGCAATTGCTCAGAGATGAAAAGTGCCAGCACTGAAAGCTCTTGCTAGCCAGCACCCTTCCTTGGAAGCGCTTTCACAGGCACAGCAACACTGGGGCTTTGCGCTTCTCTACCCACCAAAAGTCACAGTCCTTCTCTTTCCGTCTCGTAGACACGAGCTGAGAAATTGCAAACGTCGAGCAATTGCTCAGAGATGAAAAGTGCCAGCACTGAAAGCTCTTGCTAGCCAGCACCCTTCCTTGGAAGCGCTTTTGTAGGCCTAAGAACACTGGGGCTCTGGGCTTCTCTAGCCACCTCATCTTCTGCTCATCCTCTCGCGCACTCTAAAGAGAGCTCAGGTGAGAAATTGCAAACGTCGAGCAATTGCTCAGAGATGAAAAGTGCCAGCCCTGAAAGCTCTTGCTAGCCAGCACCCTTCCTTGGAAGCGCTTTCACAGGCGCAGCAACACTGGGGCTTTGCGCTTCTATACGCACCAAATGTCACGGTCCTTCTCTTTCCGTCTCGTAGACACGAGCTGAGAAATTGCAAACGTCGAGCAATTGCTCAGAGATGAAAAGTGCCAGCACTGAAAGCTCTTGCTAGCCAGCACCCTTCCTTGGAAGCGCTTTCACAGGCGCAGTAACACTGGGGCTTTGCACTTCTCTACGCACCAAACGTCACGGTCCTTCTCTTTCCGTCTCGTAGACACGAGCTGAGAAATTGCAAACGTCGAGCAATTGCTCAGAGATGAAAAGTGCCAGCACTGAAAGCTGTTGCTAGCCAGCACCCTTCCTTGGAAGCGCTTTCACAGGCGCAGCAACACTGGGGCTTTGCGCTTCTCTACCCACCAAACGTCACGGTCCTTCTCTTTCCGTCTCCTAGACACGAGCTGAGAAATTGCAAACGTCGAGCAATTGCTCAGAGATGAAAAGTGCCAGCACTGAAAGCTCTTGCTAGCCAGCACCCTTCCTTGGAAGCGCTTTCACAGGCGCAGCAACACTGGGGCTTTGCACTTCTCTAGCCACCAAAAGTCACGGTCCTTCTCTTTCCGTCTCGTAGACACGAGCTGAGAAATTGCAAACGTCGAGCAATTGCTCCGAGATGAAAAGTGCCAGCACTGGAAGCTCTTGCTAGCCAGCACCCTTCCTTGGAAGCGCTTTTGTAGGCCTAAGAACACTGGGGCTCTGGGCTTCTCTAGCCACCTCATCTTCTGCTCATCCTCTCGCGCACTCTAAAGAGAGCTCAGGTGAGAAATTGCAAACGTCGAGCAATTGCTCCGAGATGAAAAGTGCCAGCACTGAAAGCTCTTGCTAGCCAGCACCCTTCCTTGGAAGCGCTTTCACAGGCGCAGCAACACTGGGGCTTTGCGCTTCTATACGCACCAAATGTCACGGTCCTTCTCTTTCCGTCTCGTAGACACGAGCTGAGAAATTGCAAACGTCGAGCAATTGCTCCGAGATGAAAAGTGCCAGCACTGAAAGCTCTTGCTAGCCAGCCCCCTTCCTTGGAAGCGCTTTTGTAGGCCTAAGAACACTGGGGCTCTGGGCTTCTCTAGCCACCTCATCTTCTGCTCATCCTCTCGCGCACTCTAAAGAGAGCTCAGGTGAGAAATTGCAAACGTCGAGCAATTGCTCAGAGATGAAAAGTGCCAGCCCTGAAAGCTGTTGCTAGCCAGCACCCTTCCTTGGAAGCGCTTTCACAGGCGCAGCAACACTGGGGCTCTGGGCTTCTCTAGCCACCAAATGTCACGGTCCTTCTCTTTCCGTCTCGTAGACACGAGCTGAGAAATTGCAAACGTCGAGCAATTGCTCCGAGATGAAAAGTGCCAGCACTGAAAGCTCTTGCTAGCCAGCACCCTTCCTTGGAAGCGCTTTTGTAGGCCTAAGAACACTGGGGCTCTGGGCTTCTCTAGCCACCTCATCTTCTGCTCATCCTCTCGTGCACTCTAAAGAGAGCTCAGGTGAGAAATTGCAAACGTCGAGCAATTGCTCAGAGATGAAAAGTGCCAGCACTGAAAGCTGTTGCTAGCCAGCACCCTTCCTTGGAAGCGCTTTCACAGGCGCAGCAACACTGGGGCTTTGCGCTTCTCTACGCACCAAACGTGACGGTCCTTCTCTTTCCGTCTCGTAGACACGAGCTGAGAAATTGCAAACGTCGAGCAATTGCTCAGAGATGAAAAGTGCCAGCCCTGAAAGCTGTTGCTAGCCAGCACCCTTCCTTGGAAGCGCTTTCACAGGCGCAGCAACACAGGGGCTTTGCGCTTCTATACGCACCAAATGTCACGGTCCTTCTCTTTCCGTCTCGTAGACACGAGCTGAGAAATTGCAAACGTCGAGCAATTGCTCAGAGATGAAAAGTGCCAGCACTGAAAGCTCTTGCTAGCCAGCACCCTTCCTTGGAAGCGCTTTCACAGGCGCAGCAACACTGGGGCTTTGCGCTTCTCTAGCCACCAAACGTCACGGTCCTTCTCTTTCCGTCTGTATACACGAGCTGAGAAATTGCAAACTTCCAGCAATTGCTCCGAGATGAAAAGTGCCAGCACTGAAAGCTGTTGCTAGCCAGCACCCTTCCTTGGAAGCGCTTTTGTAGCCCTTAGAACACTGGGGCTCTGGGCTTCTCTAGACACCTAATCTTCTGCTCATCCTCTCGCGCACTCTAAAGAGAGCTCAGGTGAGAAATTGCAAACGTCGAGCAATTGCTCAGAGATGAAAAGTGCCAGCACTGAAAGCTCTTGCTAGCCAGCACCCTTCCTTGGAAGTGCTTTCACAGGCGCAGCAACACTGGGGCTTTGCGCTTCTCTAGCCACCAAATGTCACGGTCCTTCTCTTTCCGTCTTGTAGACACGAGCTGAGAAATTGCAAACGTCGAGCAATTGCTCAGAGATGAAAAGTGCCAGCACTGAAAGCTGTTGCTAGCCAGCACCCTTCCTTGGAAGCGCTTTTGTAGCCCTTAGAACACTGGGGCTCTGGGCTTCTCTAGCCACCTCATCTTCTGCTCATCCTCTCGCGCACTCTAAAGAGAGCTCAGGTGAGAAATTGCAAACGTCGAGCAATTGCTCAGAGATGAAAAGTGCCAGCACTGAAAGCTCTTGCTAGCCAGCACCCTTCCTTGGAAGCGCTTTTGTAGGCCTAAGAACACTGGGGCTCCGGGCTTCTCTAGCCACCTCATCTTCTGCTCATCCTCTCGCGCACTCTAAAGAGAGCTCAGGTGAGAAATTGCAAACGTCGAGCAATTGCTCAGAGATGAAAAGTGCCAGCACTGAAAGCTGTTGCTAGCCAGCACCCTTCCTTGGAAGCGCTTTCACAGGCGCAGCAACACTGGGGCTTTGCGCTTCTCTAGCCACCAAACGTCACGGTCCTTCTATTTCCGTCGGTAGATACGAGCTGAGAAATTGCAAACGTCGAGCAATTGCTCAGAGATGAAAAGTGCCAGCACTGAAAGCTGTTGCTAGCCAGCACCCTTCCTTGGAAGCGCTTTCACAGGCGCAGCAACACTGGGGCTTTGCGCTTCTCTACCCACCAAAAGTCACGGTCCTTCTCTTTCCGTCTCGTAGACACGAGCTGAGAAATTGCAAACGTCGAGCAATTGCTCAGAGATGAAAAGTGCCAGCACTGAAAGCTGTTGCTAGCCAGCACCCTTCCTTGGAAGCGCTTTTGTAGGCCTAAGAACACTGGGGCTCTGGGCTTCTCTAGCCACCTCATCTTCTGCTCATCCTCTCGCGCACTCTAAAGAGAGCTCAGGTGAGAAATTGCAAACGTCGAGCAATTGCTCAGAGATGAAAAGTGCCAGCACTGAAAGCTCTTGCTAGCCAGCACCCTTCCTTGGAAGCGCTTTCACAGGCGCAGCAACACTGGGGCTTTGCGCTTCTCTACCCACCAAACGTCACGGTCCTTCTCTTTCCGTCTCGTAGACACGAGCTGAGAAATTGCAAACGTCCAGCAATTGCTCAGAGATGAAAAGTGCCAGCACTGAAAGCTGTTGCTAGCCAGCACCCTTCCTTGGAAGCGCTTTCACAGGTGCAGCAACACTGGGGCTTTGCGCTTCTCTAGCCACCAAACGTCACGGTCATTCTCTTTCCGTCTGTTTACACGAGCTGAGAAATTGCAAACGTCCAGCAATTGCTCAGAGATGAAAAGTGCCAGCACTGAAAGCTCTTGCTAGCCAGCACCCTTCCTTGGAAGCGCTTTTGTAGGCCTAAGAACACTGGGGCTCTGGGCTTCTCTAGCCACCTCATCTTCTGCTCATCCTCTCGCGCACTCTAAAGAGAGCTCAGGTGAGAAATTGCAAACGTCGAGCAATTGCTCAGAGATGAAAAGTGCCAGCACTGAAAGCTGTTGCTAGCCAGCACCCTTCCTTGGAAGCGCTTTCACAGGCGCAGCAACACTGGGGCTTTGCGCTTCTATACGCACCAAATGTCACGGTCCTTCTCTTTCCATCTCGTAGACACGAGCTGAGAAATTGCAAACGTCGAGCAATTGCTCAGAGATGAAAAGTGCCAGCACTGAAAGCTCTTGCTAGCCAGCCCCCTTCCTTGGAAGCGCTTTTGTAGCCCTTACAACACTGGGGCTCTGGGCTTCTCTAGCCACCTCATCTTCTGCTCATCCTCTCGCGCACTCTAAAGAGAGCTCAGGTGAGAAATTGCAAACGTCGAGCAATTGCTCAGAGATGAAAAGTGCCAGCACTGAAAGCTGTTGCTAGCCAGCACCCTTCCTTGGAAGCGCTTTTGTAGCCCTTAGAACACTGGGGCTCTGGGCTTCTCTAGCCACCTCATCTTCTGCTCATCCTCTCGCGCACTCTAAAGAGAGCTCAGGTGAGAAATTGCAAACGTCGAGCAATTGCTCAGAGAAGAAAAGTGCCAGCACTGAAAGCTCTTGCTAGCCAGCACCCTTCCTTGGAAGCGCTTTCACAGGCGCAGCAACACTGGGGCTTTGCGCTTCTCTAGCCACCAAACGTCACGGTCCTTCTCTTTCCATCTGTATACACGAGCTGAGAAATTGCAAACTTCCAGCAATTGCTCCGAGATGAAAAGTGCCAGCACTGAAAGCTGTTGCTAGCCAGCCCCCTTCCTTGGAAGCGCTTTTGTAGGCCTAAGAACACTGGGGCTCTGGGCTTCTCTAGACACCTAATCTTCTGCTCATCCTCTCGCGCACTCTAAAGAGATCTCAGGTGAGAAATTGCAAACGTCGAGCAATTGCTCAGAGATGAAAAGTGCCAGCACTGAAAGCTCTTGCTAGCCAGCACCCTTCCTTGGAAGCGCTTTCACAGGCGCAGCAACACTGGGGCTTTGCACTTCTCTACGCACCAAACGTCACGGTCCTTCTCTTTCCGTCTCGTAGACACGAGCTGAGAAATTGCAAACGTCGAGCAATTGCTCAGAGATGAAAAGTGCCAGCACTGAAAGCTGTTGCTAGCCAGCACCCTTCCTTGGAAGCGCTTTCACAGGCGCAGCAACACTGGGGCTTTGCGCTTCTATACGCACCAAACGTCACAGTCATTCTCTTTCCGTCTCGTAGACACGAGCTGAGAAATTGCAAACGTCGAGCAATTGCTCAGAGATGAAAAGTGCCAGCACTGAAAGCTGTTGCTAGCCAGCAACCTTCCTTGGAAGCGCTTTTGTAGGCCTAAGAACAGTGGGGCTCTGGGCTTCTCTAGCCACCTCATCTTCTGCTCATCCTCTCGCGCACTCTAAAGAGAGCTCAGGTGAGAAATTGCAAACGTCGAGCAATTGCTCAGAGAAGAAAAGTGCCAGCACTGAAAGCTGTTGCTAGCCAGCACCCTTCCTTGGAAGCGCTTTCACAGGCGCAGCAACACTGGGGCTTTGCGCTTCTCTAGCCACCAAACGTCACGGTCCTTCTCTTTCCGTCTCGTAGACACGAGCTGAGAAATTGCAAACGTCGAGCAATTGCTCCGAGATGAAAAGTGCCAGCACTGAAAGCTCTTGCTAGCCAGCACCCTTCCTTGGAAGCGCTTTCACAGGCGCAGCAACACTGGGGCTTTGCACTTCTCTAGCCACCAAAAGTCACGGTCCTTCTCTTTCCGTCTCGTAGACACGAGCTGAGAAATTGCAAACGTCGAGCAATTGCTCAGAGATGAAAAGTGCCAGCACTGAAAGCTGTTGCTAGCCAGCACCCTTCCTTGGAAGCGCTTTTGTAGGCCTAAGAACACTGGGGCTCTGGGCTTCTCTAGCCACCTCATCTTCTGCTCATCCTCTCGCGCACTCTAAAGAGAGCTCAGGTGAGAAATTGCAAACGTCGAGCAATTGCTCAGAGATGAAAAGTGCCAGCACTGAAAGCTCTTGCTAGCCAGCACCCTTCCTTGGAAGCGCTTTCACAGGCGCAGCAACACTGGGGCTTTGCGCTTCTATACGCACCAAACGTCACGGTCCTTCTCTTTCCGTCTCGTAGACACGAGCTGAGAAATTGCAAACGTCGAGCAATTGCTCCGAGATGAAAAGTGCCAGCACTGAAAGCTGTTGCTAGCCAGCACCCTTCCTTGGAAGCGCTTTTGTAGGCCTAAGAACACTGGGGCTCTGGGCTTCTCTAGCCACCTCATCTTCTGCTCATCCTCTCGCGCACTCTAAAGAGAGCTCAGGTGAGAAATTGCAAACGTCGAGCAATTGCTCAGAGATGAAAAGTGCCAGCCCTGAAAGCTCTTGCTAGCCAGCACCCTTCCTTGGAAGTGCTTTCACAGGCGGAGCAACACTGGGGCTTTGCGCTTCTCTACGCACCAAATGTCACAGTCATTCTCTTTCCGTCTCGTAGACACGAGCTGAGAAATTGCAAACGTCGAGCAATTGCTCAGAGATGAAAAGTGCTAGCACTGAAAGCTGTTGCTAGCCAGCACCCTTCCTTGGAAGCGCTTTCACAGGCGCAGCAACACTGGGGCTTTGCGCTTCTATACGCACCAAACGTCACGGTCCTTCTCTTTCCGTCTCCTAGACACGAGCTGAGAAATTGCAAACGTCGAGCAATTGCTCCGAGATGAAAAGTGCCAGCACTGAAAGCTGTTGCTAGCCAGCACCCTTCCTTGGAAGCGCTTTCACAGGCGCAGCAACACAGGGGCTTTGCGCTTCTATACGCACCAAATGTCACGGTCCTTCTCTTTCCGTCTCGTAGACACGAGCTGAGAAATTGCAAACGTCGAGCAATTGCTCAGAGATGAAAAGTGCCAGCACTGAAAGCTCTTGCTAGCCAGCACCCTTCCTTGGAAGCGCTTTCACAGGCGCAGCAACACTGGGGCTTTGCGCTTCTCTAGCCACCAAACGTCACGGTCCTTCTCTTTCCGTCTGTATACACGAGCTGAGAAATTGCAAACTTCCAGCAATTGCTCCGAGATGAAAAGTGCCAGCACTGAAAGCTGTTGCTAGCCAGCACCCTTCCTTGGAAGCGCTTTTGTAGGCCTAAGAACACTGCGGCTCTGGGCTTCTCTAGCCACCTCATCTTCTGCTCATCCTCTCGCGCACTCTAAAGAGAGCTCAGGTGAGAAATTGCAAACGTCGAGCAATTGCTCAGAGATGAAAAGTGCCAGCACTGAAAGCTCTTGCTAGCCAGCACCCTTCCTTGGAAGTGCTTTCACAGGCGCAGCAACACTGGGGATTTGCGCTTCTATACGCACCAAATGTCACGGTCCTTCTCTTTCCGTCTCGTAGACACGAGCTGAGAAATTGCAAACGTCGAGCAATTGCTCCGAGATGAAAAGTGCCAGCACTGAAAGCTCTTGCTAGCCAGCACCCTTCCTTGGAAGCGCTTTCACAGGCGCAGCAACACTGGGGCTTTGCGCTTCTCTAGCCACCAAACGTCACGGTCCTTCTCTTTCCGTCGGTAGATACGAGCTGAGAAATTGCAAACGTCGAGCAATTGCTCCGAGATGAAAAGTGCCAGCACTGAAAGCTGTTGCTAGCCAGCACCCTTCCTTGGAAGCGCTTTCACAGGCGCAGCAACACTGGGGCTTTGCGCTTCTCTAGCCACCAAAAGTCACGGTCCTTCTCTTTCCGTCTCGTAGACACGAGCTGAGAAATTGCAAACGTCGAGCAATTGCTCCGAGATGAAAAGTGCCAGCACTGAAAGCTGTTGCTAGCCAGCCCCCTTCCTTGGAAGCGCTTTTGTAGGCCTAAGAACACTGGGGCTCTGGGCTTCTCTAGCCACCTCATCTTCTGCTCATCCTCTCGCGCACTCTAAAGAGAGCTCAGGTGAGAAATTGCAAACGTCGAGCAATTGCTCAGAGATGAAAAGTGCCAGCACTGAAAGCTCTTGCTAGCCAGCACCCTTCCTTGGAAGCGCTTTCACAGGCGCAGCAACACTGGGGCTTTGCGCTTCTCTAGCCACCAAATGTCACGGTCCTTCTCTTTCCGTCTCGTAGACACGAGCTGAGAAATTGCAAACGTCGAGCAATTGCTCAGAGATGAAAAGTGCCAGCACTGAAAGCTGTTGCTAGCCAGCACCCTTCCTTGGAAGCGCTTTCACAGGCACAGCAACACTGGGGCTCTGGGCTTCTCTAGCCACCAAATGTCACGGTCCTTCTCTTTCCGTCTCGTAGACACGAGCTGAGAAATTGCAAACGTCGAGCAATTGCTCAGAGATGAAAAGTGCCAGCACTGAAAGCTGTTGCTAGCCAGCACCCTTCCTTGGAAGCGCTTTTGTAGCCCTTAGAACAGTGGGGCTCTGGGCTTCTCTAGCCACCTCATCTTCTGCTCATCCTCTCGCGCACTCTAAAGAGAGCTCAGGTGAGAAATTGCAAACGTCGAGCAATTGCTCAGAGATGAAAAGTGCCAGCACTGAAAGCTGTTGCTAGCCAGCACCCTTCCTTGGAAGCGCTTTTGTAGCCCTTAGAACACTGGGGCTCTGGGCTTCTCTAGCCACCTCATCTTCTGCTCATCCTCTCGCGCACTCTAAAGAGAGCTCAGGTGAGAAATTGCAAACGTCGAGCAATTGCTCAGAGATGAAAAGTGCCAGCACTGAAAGCTGTTGCTAGCCAGCCCCCTTCCTTGGAAGCGCTTTTGTAGCCCTTAAAACACTGGGGCTCTGGGCTTCTCTAGCCACCTCATCTTCTGCTCATCCTCTCGCGCACTCTAAAGAGAGCTCAGGTGAGAAATTGCAAACGTCGAGCAATTGCTCAGAGATGAAAAGTGCCAGCCCTGAAAGCTCTTGCTAGCCAGCACCCTTCCTTGGAAGCGCTTTCACAGGCGCAGCAACACTGGGGCTTTGCGCTTCTATACGCACCAAATGTCACGGTCCTTCTCTTTCCGTCTCGTAGACACGAGCTGAGAAATTGCAAACGTCGAGCAATTGCTCAGAGATGAAAAGTGCCAGCACTGAAAGCTCTTGCTAGCCAGCACCCTTCCTTGGAAGCGCTTTCACAGGCGCAGTAACACTGGGGCTTTGCACTTCTCTAGCCACCAAACGTCACGGTCCTTCTCTTTCCATCTCGTAGACACGAGCTGAGAAATTGCAAACGTCGAGCAATTGCTCAGAGATGAAAAGTGCCAGCACTGAAAGCTCTTGCTAGCCAGCACCCTTCCTTGGAAGCGCTTTCACAGGCGCAGTAACACTGGGGCTTTGCACTTCTCTACACACCAAACGTCACGGTCCTTCTCTTTCCGTCTCGTAGACACGAGCTGAGAAATTGCAAACGTCGAGCAATTGCTCCGAGATGAAAAGTGCCAGCACTGAAAGCTGTTGCTAGCCAGCACCCTTCCTTGGAAGCGCTTTCACAGGCGCAGCAACACTGGGGCTTTGCGCTTCTATACGCACCAAACGTCACAATCATTCTCTTTCCGTCTCGTAGACACGAGCTGAGAAATTGCAAACGTCGAGCAATTGCTCCGAGATGAAAAGTGCCAGCACTGAAAGCTCTTGCTAGCCAGCACCCTTCCTTGGAAGCGCTTTCACAGGCGCAGCAACACTGGGGCTTTGCGCTTCTCTAGCCACCAAAAGTCACGGTCCTTCTCTTTCCGTCTCGTAGACACGAGCTGAGAAATTGCAAACGTCGAGCAATTGCTCAGAGATGAAAAGTGCCAGCACTGAAAGCTGTTGCTAGCCAGCACCCTTCCTTGGAAGCGCTTTTGTAGCCCTTAGAACACTGGGGCTCTGGGCTTCTCTAGCCACCTCATCTTCTGCTCATCCTCTCGCGCACTCTAAAGAGAGCTCAGGTGAGAAATTGCAAACGTCGAGCAATTGCTCCGAGATGAAAAGTGCCAGCACTGAAAGCTCTTGCTAGCCAGCACCCTTCCTTGGAAGCGCTTTCACAGGCGCAGCAACACTGGGGCTTTGCGCTTCTATACGCACCAAACGTCACGGTCCTTCTCTTTCCGTCTCGTAGACACGAGCTGAGAAATTGCAAACGTCGAGCAATTGCTCAGAGATGAAAAGCGCCAGCACTGAAAGCTCTTGCTAGCCAGCACCCTTCCTTGGAAGCGCTTTTGTAGGCCTAAGAACACTGGGGCTCTGGGCTTCTCTAGCCACCTCATCTTCTGCTCATCCTCTCGCGCACTCTAAAGAGAGCTCAGGTGAGAAATTGCAAACGTCGAGCAATTGCTCAGAGATGAAAAGTGCCAGCCCTGAAAGCTCTTGCTAGCCAGCACCCTTCCTTGGAAGTGCTTTCACAGGCGCAGCAACACTGGGGCTTTGCGCTTCTATACGCACCAAATGTCACGGTCCTTCTCTTTCCGTCTCCTAGACACGAGCTGAGAAATTGCAAACGTCGAGCAATTGCTCCGAGATGAAAAGTGCCAGCACTGAAAGCTGTTGCTAGCCAGCACCCTTCCTTGGAAGCGCTTTTGTAGCCCTTAGAACACTGGGGCTCTGGGCTTCTCTAGCCACCTCATCTTCTGCTCATCCTCTCGTGCACTCTAAAGAGAGCTCAGGTGAGAAATTGCAAACGTCGAGCAATTGCTCAGAGATGAAAAGTGCTAGCACTGAAAGCTGTTGCTAGCCAGCACCCTTCCTTGGGAGCGCTTTCACAGGCGCAGCAACACTGGGGCTTTGCGCTTCTATACGCACCAAACGTCACGGTCCTTCTCTTTCCGTCTCCTAGACACGAGCTGAGAAATTGCAAACGTCGAGCAATTGCTCAGAGATGAAAAGTGCCAGCACTGAAAGCTGTTGCTAGCCAGCACCCTTCCTTGGAAGCGCTTTCACAGGCGCAGCAACACAGGGGCTTTGCGCTTCTATACGCACCAAATGTCACGGTCCTTCTCTTTCCGTCTCGTAGACACGAGCTGAGAAATTGCAAACGTCCAGCAATTGCTCCGAGATGAAAAGTGCCAGCACTGAAAGCTGTTGCTAGCCAGCCCCCTTCCTTGGAAGCGCTTTCACAGGCGCAGCAACACTGGGGCTTTGCGCTTCTCTAGCCACCAAACGTCACGGTCCTTCTCTTTCCGTCTGTATACACGAGCTGAGAAATTGCAAACTTCCAGCAATTGCTCCGAGATGAAAAGTGCCAGCACTGAAAGCTGTTGCTAGCCAGCACCCTTCCTTGGAAGCGCTTTTGTAGCCCTTAGAACACTGGGGCTCTGGGCTTCTCTAGCCACCTCATCTTCTGCTCATCCTCTCGCGCACTCTAAAGAGAGCTCAGGTGAGAAATTGCAAACGTCGAGCAATTGCTCCGAGATGAAAAGTGCCAGCACTGAAAGCTCTTGCTAGCCAGCACCCTTCCTTGGAAGCGCTTTCACAGGCGCAGCAACACTGGGGCTTTGCGCTTCTATACGCACCAAATGTCACGGTCCTTCTCTTTCCGTCTTGTAGACACGAGCTGAGAAATTGCAAACGTCGAGCAATTGCTCAGAGATGAAAAGTGCCAGCACTGAAAGCTCTTGCTAGCCAGCACCCTTCCTTGGAAGCGCTTTCACAGGCGCAGCAACACTGGGGCTTTGCGCTTCTCTAGCCACCAAACGTCACGGTCCTTCTCTTTCCGTCGGTAGATACGAGCTGAGAAATTGCAAACGTCGAGCAATTGCTCAGAGATGAAAAGTGCCAGCACTGAAAGCTGTTGCTAGCCAGCACCCTTCCTTGGAAGCGCTTTCACAGGCGCAGCAACACTGGGGCTTTGCGCTTCTCTACCCACCAAAAGTCACGGTCCTTCTCTTTCCGTCTCGTAGACACGAGCTGAGAAATTGCAAACGTCGAGCAATTGCTCCGAGATGAAAAGTGCCAGCACTGAAAGCTGTTGCTAGCCAGCACCCTTCCTTGGAAGCGCTTTTGTAGGCCTAAGAACACTGGGGCTCTGGGCTTCTCTAGCCACCTCATCTTCTGCTCATCCTCTCGCGCACTCTAAAGAGAGCTCAGGTGAGAAATTGCAAACGTCGAGCAATTGCTCAGAGATGAAAAGTGCCAGCCCTGAAAGCTGTTGCTAGCCAGCACCCTTCCTTGGAAGCGCTTTCACAGGCGCAGCAACACTGGGGCTTTGCGCTTCTATACGCACCAAATGTCACGGTCCTTCTCTTTCCGTCTCCTAGACACGAGCTGAGAAATTGCAAACGTCGAGCAATTGCTCAGAGATGAAAAGTGCCAGCACTGAAAGCTGTTGCTAGCCAGCACCCTTCCTTGGAAGCGCTTTTGTAGGCCTAAGAACAGTGGGGCTCTGGGCTTATCTAGCCACCTCATCTTCTGCTCATCCTCTCGCGCACTCTAAAGAGAGCTCAGGTGAGAAATTGCAAACGTCGAGCAATTGCTCAGAGATGAAAAGTGCCAGCACTGAAAGCTGTTGCTAGCCAGCACCCTTCCTTGGAAGCGCTTTCACAGGCGCAGCAACACTGGGGCTTTGCGCTTCTCTACCCACCAAACGTCACGGTCCTTCTCTTTCCGTCTCGTAGACACGAGCTGAGAAATTGCAAACATCGAGCAATTGCTCAGAGATGAAAAGTGCCAGCACTGAAAGCTGTTGCTAGCCAGCACCCTTCCTTGGAAGCGCTTTTGTAGCCCTTAAAACACTGGGGCTCTGGGCTTCTCTAGCCACCTCATCTTCTGCTCATCCTCTCGCGCACTCTAAAGAGAGCTCAGGTGAGAAATTGCAAACGTCGAGCAATTGCTCAGAGATGAAAAGTGCCAGCCCTGAAAGCTCTTGCTAGCCAGCACCCTTCCTTGGAAGCGCTTTCACAGGCGCAGCAACACTGGGGCTTTGCGCTTCTATACGCACCAAATGTCACGGTCCTTCTCTTTCCGTCTCGTAGACACGAGCTGAGAAATTGCAAACGTCGAGCAATTGCTCAGAGATGAAAAGTGCCAGCACTGAAAGCTCTTGCTAGCCAGCACCCTTCCTTGGAAGCGCTTTCACAGGCGCAGTAACACTGGGGCTTTGCACTTCTCTAGCCACCAAACGTCACGGTCCTTCTCTTTCCATCTCGTAGACACGAGCTGAGAAATTGCAAACGTCGAGCAATTGCTCAGAGATGAAAAGTGCCAGCACTGAAAGCTCTTGCTAGCCAGCACCCTTCCTTGGAAGCGCTTTCACAGGCGCAGTAACACTGGGGCTTTGCACTTCTCTACACACCAAACGTCACGGTCCTTCTCTTTCCGTCTCGTAGACACGAGCTGAGAAATTGCAAACGTCGAGCAATTGCTCCGAGATGAAAAGTGCCAGCACTGAAAGCTGTTGCTAGCCAGCACCCTTCCTTGGAAGCGCTTTCACAGGCGCAGCAACACTGGGGCTTTGCGCTTCTATACGCACCAAACGTCACAATCATTCTCTTTCCGTCTCGTAGACACGAGCTGAGAAATTGCAAACGTCGAGCAATTGCTCCGAGATGAAAAGTGCCAGCACTGAAAGCTCTTGCTAGCCAGCACCCTTCCTTGGAAGCGCTTTCACAGGCGCAGCAACACTGGGGCTTTGCGCTTCTCTAGCCACCAAAAGTCACGGTCCTTCTCTTTCCGTCTCGTAGACACGAGCTGAGAAATTGCAAACGTCGAGCAATTGCTCAGAGATGAAAAGTGCCAGCACTGAAAGCTGTTGCTAGCCAGCACCCTTCCTTGGAAGCGCTTTTGTAGCCCTTAGAACACTGGGGCTCTGGGCTTCTCTAGCCACCTCATCTTCTGCTCATCCTCTCGCGCACTCTAAAGAGAGCTCAGGTGAGAAATTGCAAACGTCGAGCAATTGCTCAGAGATGAAAAGTGCCAGCACTGAAAGCTCTTGCTAGCCAGCACCCTTCCTTGGAAGCGCTTTCACAGGCGCAGCAACACTGGGGCTTTGCGCTTCTATACGCACCAAACGTCACGGTCCTTCTCTTTCCGTCTCGTAGACACGAGCTGAGAAATTGCAAACGTCGAGCAATTGCTCAGAGATGAAAAGCGCCAGCACTGAAAGCTCTTGCTAGCCAGCACCCTTCCTTGGAAGCGCTTTTGTAGGCCTAAGAACACTGGGGCTCTGGGCTTCTCTAGCCACCTCATCTTCTGCTCATCCTCTCGCGCACTCTAAAGAGAGCTCAGGTGAGAAATTGCAAACGTCGAGCAATTGCTCAGAGATGAAAAGTGCCAGCCCTGAAAGCTCTTGCTAGCCAGCACCCTTCCTTGGAAGTGCTTTCACAGGCGCAGCAACACTGGGGCTTTGCGCTTCTATACGCACCAAATGTCACGGTCCTTCTCTTTCCGTCTCCTAGACACGAGCTGAGAAATTGCAAACGTTGAGCAATTGCTCCGAGATGAAAAGTGCCAGCACTGAAAGCTGTTGCTAGCCAGCACCCTTCCTTGGAAGCGCTTTTGTAGCCCTTAGAACACTGGGGCTCTGGGCTTCTCTAGCCACCTCATCTTCTGCTCATCCTCTCGTGCACTCTAAAGAGAGCTCAGGTGAGAAATTGCAAACGTCGAGCAATTGCTCAGAGATGAAAAGTGCTAGCACTGAAAGCTGTTGCTAGCCAGCACCCTTCCTTGGGAGCGCTTTCACAGGCGCAGCAACACTGGGGCTTTGCGCTTCTATACGCACCAAACGTCACGGTCCTTCTCTTTCCGTCTCCTAGACACGAGCTGAGAAATTGCAAACGTCGAGCAATTGCTCAGAGATGAAAAGTGCCAGCACTGAAAGCTGTTGCTAGCCAGCACCCTTCCTTGGAAGCGCTTTCACAGGCGCAGCAACACAGGGGCTTTGCGCTTCTATACGCACCAAATGTCACGGTCCTTCTCTTTCCGTCTCGTAGACACGAGCTGAGAAATTGCAAACGTCCAGCAATTGCTCCGAGATGAAAAGTGCCAGCACTGAAAGCTGTTGCTAGCCAGCCCCCTTCCTTGGAAGCGCTTTCACAGGCGCAGCAACACTGGGGCTTTGCGCTTCTCTAGCCACCAAACGTCACGGTCCTTCTCTTTCCGTCTGTATACACGAGCTGAGAAATTGCAAACTTCCAGCAATTGCTCCGAGATGAAAAGTGCCAGCACTGAAAGCTGTTGCTAGCCAGCACCCTTCCTTGGAAGCGCTTTTGTAGCCCTTAGAACACTGGGGCTCTGGGCTTCTCTAGCCACCTCATCTTCTGCTCATCCTCTCGCGCACTCTAAAGAGAGCTCAGGTGAGAAATTGCAAACGTCGAGCAATTGCTCCGAGATGAAAAGTGCCAGCACTGAAAGCTCTTGCTAGCCAGCCCCCTTCCTTGGAAGCGCTTTCACAGGCGCAGCAACACTGGGGCTTTGCGCTTCTATACGCACCAAATGTCACGGTCCTTCTCTTTCCGTCTTGTAGACACGAGCTGAGAAATTGCAAACGTCGAGCAATTGCTCAGAGATGAAAAGTGCCAGCACTGAAAGCTCTTGCTAGCCAGCACCCTTCCTTGGAAGCGCTTTCACAGGCGCAGCAACACTGGGGCTTTGCGCTTCTCTAGCCACCAAACGTCACGGTCCTTCTCTTTCCGTCGGTAGATACGAGCTGAGAAATTGCAAACGTCGAGCAATTGCTCAGAGATGAAAAGTGCCAGCACTGAAAGCTGTTGCTAGCCAGCACCCTTCCTTGGAAGCGCTTTCACAGGCGCAGCAACACTGGGGCTTTGCGCTTCTCTACCCACCAAAAGTCACGGTCCTTCTCTTTCCGTCTCGTAGACACGAGCTGAGAAATTGCAAACGTCGAGCAATTGCTCCGAGATGAAAAGTGCCAGCACTGAAAGCTGTTGCTAGCCAGCACCCTTCCTTGGAAGCGCTTTTGTAGGCCTAAGAACACTGGGGCTCTGGGCTTCTCTAGCCACCTCATCTTCTGCTCATCCTCTCGCGCACTCTAAAGAGAGCTCAGGTGAGAAATTGCAAACGTCGAGCAATTGCTCAGAGATGAAAAGTGCCAGCCCTGAAAGCTGTTGCTAGCCAGCACCCTTCCTTGGAAGCGCTTTCACAGGCGCAGCAACACTGGGGCTTTGCGCTTCTATACGCACCAAATGTCACGGTCCTTCTCTTTCCGTCTCCTAGACACGAGCTGAGAAATTGCAAACGTCGAGCAATTGCTCAGAGATGAAAAGTGCCAGCACTGAAAGCTGTTGCTAGCCAGCACCCTTCCTTGGAAGCGCTTTTGTAGGCCTAAGAACAGTGGGGCTCTGGGCTTATCTAGCCACCTCATCTTCTGCTCATCCTCTCGCGCACTCTAAAGAGAGCTCAGGTGAGAAATTGCAAACGTCGAGCAATTGCTCAGAGATGAAAAGTGCCAGCACTGAAAGCTGTTGCTAGCCAGCACCCTTCCTTGGAAGCGCTTTCACAGGCGCAGCAACACTGGGGCTTTGCGCTTCTCTACCCACCAAACGTCACGGTCCTTCTCTTTCCGTCTCGTAGACACGAGCTGAGAAATTGCAAACATCGAGCAATTGCTCAGAGATGAAAAGTGCCAGCACTGAAAGCTCTTGCTAGCCAGCACCCTTCCTTGGAAGCGCTTTCACAGGCGCAGCAACACTGGGGCTTTGCGCTTCTCTAGCCACCAAACGTCACGGTCCTTCTCTTTCCGTCTGTTTACACGAGCTGAGAAATTGCAAACGTCGAGCAATTGCTCAGAGATGAAAAGTGCCAGCACTGAAAGCTGTTGCTAGCCAGCACCCTTCCTTGGAAGCGCTTTTGTAGCCCTTAGAACACTGGGGCTCTGGGCTTCTCTAGCCACCTCATCTTCTGCTCATCCTCTCGCGCACTCTAAAGAGAGCTCAGGTGAGAAATTGCAAACGTCGAGCAATTGCTCCGAGATGAAAAGTGCCAGCACTGAAAGCTCTTGCTAGCCAGCCCCCTTCCTTGGAAGCGCTTTCACAGGCGCAGCAACACTGGGGCTTTGCGCTTCTCTAGCCACCAAACGTCACGGTCCTTCTCTTTCCGTCTGTATACACGAGCTGAGAAATTGCAAACTTCCAGCAATTGCTCCGAGATGAAAACTGCCAGCACTGAAAGCTGTTGCTAGCCAGCCCCCTTCCTTGGAAGCGCTTTTGTAGGCCTAAGAACACTGGGGCTCTGGGCTTCTCTAGACACCTAATCTTCTGCTCATCCTCTCGCGCACTCTAAAGAGATCTCAGGTGAGAAATTGCAAACGTCGAGCAATTGCTCAGAGAAGAAAAGTGCCAGCACTGAAAGCTCTTGCTAGCCAGCACCCTTCCTTGGAAGCGCTTTCACAGGCGCAGCAACACTGGGGCTTTGCACTTCTCTACGCACCAAACGTCACGGTCCTTCTCTTTCCGTCTCGTAGACACGAGCTGAGAAATTGCAAACGTCGAGCAATTGCTCAGAGATGAAAAGTGCCAGCACTGAAAGCTGTTGCTAGCCAGCACCCTTCCTTGGAAGCGCTTTCACAGGCGCAGCAACACTGGGGCTTTGCGCTTCTATACGCACCAAACGTCACAGTCATTCTCTTTCCGTCTCGTAGACACGAGCTGAGAAATTGCAAACGTCCAGCAATTGCTCCGAGATGAAAAGTGCCAGCACTGAAAGCTGTTGCTAGCCAGCACCCTTCCTTGGAAGCGCTTTTGTAGGCCTAAGAACACTGGGGCTCTGGGCTTCTCTAGCCACCTCATCTTCTGCTCATCCTCTCGCGCATTCTAAGGAGAGCTCAGGTGAGAAATTGCAAACGTCGAGCAATTGCTGAGAGATGAAAAGTGCCAGCACTGAAAGCTCTTGCTAGCCAGCACCCTTCCTTGGAAGCGCTTTCACAGGCGCAGCAACACTGGGGCTTTGCGCTTCTCTACCCACCAAACGTCACGGTCCTTCTCTTTCCGTCGGTAGACACGAGCTGAGAAATTGCAAAGGTCGAGCAATTGCTCAGAGATGAAAAGTGCCAGCACTGAAAGCTGTTGCTAGCCAGCACCCTTCCTTGGAAGTGCTTTCACAGGCGAGCAACACTGGGGCTTTGCGCTTCTCTAGCCACCAAACGTCACGGTCCTTCTCTTTCCGTCGGTAGACACGAGCTGAGAAATTGCAAACGTCGAGCAATTGCTCCGAGATGAAAAGTGCCAGCACTGAAAGCTGTTGCTAGCCAGCACCCTTCCTTGGAAGCGCTTTTGTAGCCCTTAGAACACTGGGGCTCTGGGCTTCTCTAGCCACCTCATCTTCTGCTCATCCTCTCGCGCACTCTAAAGAGAGCTCAGGTGAGAAATTGCAAACGTCGAGCAATTGCTCCGAGATGAAAAGTGCCAGCACTGAAAGCTCTTGCTAGCCAGCCCCCTTCCTTGGAAGCGCTTTCACAGGCGCAGCAACACTGGGGCTTTGCGCTTCTATACGCACCAAATGTCACGGTCCTTCTCTTTCCGTCTTGTAGACACGAGCTGAGAAATTGCAAACGTCGAGCAATTGCTCAGAGATGAAAAGTGCCAGCACTGAAAGCTCTTGCTAGCCAGCACCCTTCCTTGGAAGCGCTTTCACAGGCGCAGCAACACTGGGGCTTTGCGCTTCTCTAGCCACCAAACGTCACGGTCCTTCTCTTTCCGTCGGTAGATACGAGCTGAGAAATTGCAAACGTCGAGCAATTGCTCAGAGATGAAAAGTGCCAGCACTGAAAGCTGTTGCTAGCCAGCACCCTTCCTTGGAAGCGCTTTCACAGGCGCAGCAACACTGGGGCTTTGCGCTTCTCTACCCACCAAAAGTCACGGTCCTTCTCTTTCCGTCTCGTAGACACGAGCTGAGAAATTGCAAACGTCGAGCAATTGCTCCGAGATGAAAAGTGCCAGCACTGAAAGCTGTTGCTAGCCAGCACCCTTCCTTGGAAGCGCTTTTGTAGGCCTAAGAACACTGGGGCTCTGGGCTTCTCTAGCCACCTCATCTTCTGCTCATCCTCTCGCGCACTCTAAAGAGAGCTCAGGTGAGAAATTGCAAACGTCGAGCAATTGCTCAGAGATGAAAAGTGCCAGCCCTGAAAGCTGTTGCTAGCCAGCACCCTTCCTTGGAAGCGCTTTCACAGGCGCAGCAACACTGGGGCTTTGCGCTTCTATACGCACCAAATGTCACGGTCCTTCTCTTTCCGTCTCCTAGACACGAGCTGAGAAATTGCAAACGTCGAGCAATTGCTCAGAGATGAAAAGTGCCAGCACTGAAAGCTGTTGCTAGCCAGCACCCTTCCTTGGAAGCGCTTTTGTAGGCCTAAGAACAGTGGGGCTCTGGGCTTATCTAGCCACCTCATCTTCTGCTCATCCTCTCGCGCACTCTAAAGAGAGCTCAGGTGAGAAATTGCAAACGTCGAGCAATTGCTCAGAGATGAAAAGTGCCAGCACTGAAAGCTGTTGCTAGCCAGCACCCTTCCTTGGAAGCGCTTTCACAGGCGCAGCAACACTGGGGCTTTGCGCTTCTCTACCCACCAAACGTCACGGTCCTTCTCTTTCCGTCTCGTAGACACGAGCTGAGAAATTGCAAACATCGAGCAATTGCTCAGAGATGAAAAGTGCCAGCACTGAAAGCTCTTGCTAGCCAGCACCCTTCCTTGGAAGCGCTTTCACAGGCGCAGCAACACTGGGGCTTTGCGCTTCTCTAGCCACCAAACGTCACGGTCCTTCTCTTTCCGTCTGTTTACACGAGCTGAGAAATTGCAAACGTCGAGCAATTGCTCAGAGATGAAAAGTGCCAGCACTGAAAGCTGTTGCTAGCCAGCACCCTTCCTTGGAAGCGCTTTTGTAGCCCTTAGAACACTGGGGCTCTGGGCTTCTCTAGCCACCTCATCTTCTGCTCATCCTCTCGCGCACTCTAAAGAGAGCTCAGGTGAGAAATTGCAAACGTCGAGCAATTGCTCCGAGATGAAAAGTGCCAGCACTGAAAGCTCTTGCTAGCCAGCCCCCTTCCTTGGAAGCGCTTTCACAGGCGCAGCAACACTGGGGCTTTGCGCTTCTCTAGCCACCAAACGTCACGGTCCTTCTCTTTCCGTCTGTATACACGAGCTGAGAAATTGCAAACTTCCAGCAATTGCTCCGAGATGAAAACTGCCAGCACTGAAAGCTGTTGCTAGCCAGCCCCCTTCCTTGGAAGCGCTTTTGTAGGCCTAAGAACACTGGGGCTCTGGGCTTCTCTAGACACCTAATCTTCTGCTCATCCTCTCGCGCACTCTAAAGAGATCTCAGGTGAGAAATTGCAAACGTCGAGCAATTGCTCAGAGAAGAAAAGTGCCAGCACTGAAAGCTCTTGCTAGCCAGCACCCTTCCTTGGAAGCGCTTTCACAGGCGCAGCAACACTGGGGCTTTGCACTTCTCTACGCACCAAACGTCACGGTCCTTCTCTTTCCGTCTCGTAGACACGAGCTGAGAAATTGCAAACGTCGAGCAATTGCTCAGAGATGAAAAGTGCCAGCACTGAAAGCTGTTGCTAGCCAGCACCCTTCCTTGGAAGCGCTTTCACAGGCGCAGCAACACTGGGGCTTTGCGCTTCTATACGCACCAAACGTCACAGTCATTCTCTTTCCGTCTCGTAGACACGAGCTGAGAAATTGCAAACGTCCAGCAATTGCTCCGAGATGAAAAGTGCCAGCACTGAAAGCTGTTGCTAGCCAGCACCCTTCCTTGGAAGCGCTTTTGTAGGCCTAAGAACACTGGGGCTCTGGGCTTCTCTAGCCACCTCATCTTCTGCTCATCCTCTCGCGCATTCTAAGGAGAGCTCAGGTGAGAAATTGCAAACGTCGAGCAATTGCTGAGAGATGAAAAGTGCCAGCACTGAAAGCTCTTGCTAGCCAGCACCCTTCCTTGGAAGCGCTTTCACAGGCGCAGCAACACTGGGGCTTTGCGCTTCTCTACCCACCAAACGTCACGGTCCTTCTCTTTCCGTCGGTAGACACGAGCTGAGAAATTGCAAAGGTCGAGCAATTGCTCAGAGATGAAAAGTGCCAGCACTGAAAGCTGTTGCTAGCCAGCACCCTTCCTTGGAAGTGCTTTCACAGGCGAGCAACACTGGGGCTTTGCGCTTCTCTAGCCACCAAACGTCACGGTCCTTCTCTTTCCGTCGGTAGACACGAGCTGAGAAATTGCAAACGTCGAGCAATTGCTCCGAGATGAAAAGTGCCAGCACTGAAAGCTCTTGCTAGCCAGCCCCCTTCCTTGGAAGCGCTTTTGTAGGCCTAAGAACACTGGGGCTCTGGGCTTCTCTAGCCACCTCATCTTCTGCTCATCCTCTCGCGCACTCTGAAGAGAGCTCAGGTGAGAAATTGCAAACGTCGAGCAATTGCTCAGAGATGAAAAGTGCCAGCACTGAAAGCTCTTGCTAGCCAGCACCCTTCCTTGGAAGCGCTTTCACAGGCGCAGCAACACTGGGGCTTTGCGCTTCTCTAGCCACCAAACGTCACGGTCCTTCTCTTTCCGTCTGTTTACACGAGCTGAGAAATTGCAAACGTCGAGCAATTGCTCCGAGATGAAAAGTGCCAGCACTGAAAGCTCTTGCTAGCCAGCACCCTTCCTTGGAAGTGCTTTTGTAGGCCTAAGAACAGTGGGGCTCTGGGCTTCTCTAGCCACCTCATCTTCTGCTCATCCTCTCGCGCACTCTAAAGAGAGCTCAGGTGAGAAATTGCAAACGTCGAGCAATTGCTCAGAGATGAAAAGTGCCAGCACTGAAAGCTCTTGCTAGCCAGCACCCTTCCTTGGAAGCGCTTTTGTAGGCCTTAGAACACTGGGGCTCTGGGCTTCTCTAGCCACCTCATCTTCTGCTCATCCTCTCGCGCACTCTAAAGAGAGCTCAGGTGAGAAATTGCAAACGTCGAGCAATTGCTCAGAGATGAAAAGTGCCAGCACTGAAAGCTGTTGCTAGCCAGCCCCCTTCCTTGGAAGCGCTTTTGTAGCCCTTAGAACACTGGGGCTCTGGGCTTCTCTAGCCACCTCATCTTCTGCTCATCCTCTCGCGCACTCTAAAGAGAGCTCAGGTGAGAAATTGCAAACGTCGAGCAATTGCTCAGAGAAGAAAAGTGCCAGCACTGAAAGCTCTTGCTAGCCAGCACCCTTCCTTGGAAGCGCTTTCACAGGCGCAGCAACACTGGGGCTTTGCGCTTCTCTAGCCACCAAACGTCACGGTCCTTCTCTTTCCGTCTGTATACACGAGCTGAGAAATTGCAAGCGTCGAGCAATTGCTCAGAGATGAAAAGTGCCAGCACTGAAAGCTGTTGCTAGCCAGCACCCTTCCTTGGAAGCGCTTTTGTAGCCCTTAGAACACTGGGGCTCTGGGCTTCTCTAGCCACCTCATCTTCTGCTCATCCTCTCGCGCACTCTAAAGAGAGCTCAGGTGAGAAATTGCAAACGTCGAGCAATTGCTCAGAGAAGAAAAGTGCCAGCACTGAAAGCTGTTGCTAGCCAGCACCCTTCCTTGGAAGCGCTTTCACAGGCGCAGCAACACTGGGGCTTTGCACTTCTCTACGCACCAAACGTCACGGTCCTTCTCTTTCGGTCTCGTAGACACGAGCTGAGAAATTGCAAACGTCGAGCAATTGCTCCGAGATGAAAAGTGCCAGCACTGAAAGCTGTTGCTAGCCAGCACCCTTCCTTGGAAGCGCTTTCACAGGCGCAGCAACACTGGGGCTTTGCGCTTCTATACGCACCAAACGTCACAGTCATTCTCTTTCCGTCTCGTAGACACGAGCTGAGAAATTGCAAACGTCCAGCAATTGCTCCGAGATGAAAAGTGCCAGCACTGAAAGCTGTTGCTAGCCAGCACCCTTCCTTGGAAGCGCTTTCACAGGCACAGCAACACTGGGGCTTTGCGCTTCTCTAGCCACCAAACGTCACGGTCCTTCTCTTTCCGTCGGTAGACACGAGCTGAGAAATTGCAAACGTCGAGCAATTGCTCAGAGATGAAAAGTGCCAGCACTGAAAGCTCTTGCTAGCCAGCACCCTTCCTTGGAAGCGCTTTTGTAGGCCTAAGAACACTGGGGTTCTGGGCTTCTCTAGCCACCTCATCTTCTGCTCATCCTCTCGCGCACTCTAAAGAGAGCTCAGGTGAGAAATTGCAAACGTCGAGCAATTGCTCAGAGATGAAAAGTGCCAGCACTGAAAGCTGTTGCTAGCCAGCCCCCTTCCTTGGAAGCGCTTTCACAGGCGCAGCAACACTGGGGCTTTGTGCTTCTATACGCACCAAATGTCACGGTCCTTCTCTTTCCGTCTCGTAGACACGAGCTGAGAAATTGCAAACGTCCAGCAATTGCTCAGAGATGAAAAGTGCCAGCACTGAAAGCTGTTGCTAGCCAGCACCCTTCCTTGGAAGCGCTTTCACAGGCGCAGCAACACTGGGGCTTTGCGCTTCTCTAGCCACCAAACGTCACGGTCCTTCTCTTTCCGTCTTGTAGACACGAGCTGAGAAATTGCAAACGTCGAGCAATTGCTCAGAGATGAAAAGTGCCAGCACTGAAAGCTGTTGCTAGCCAGCACCCTTCCTTGGAAGCGCTTTCACAGGCGCAGCAACACTGGGGCTTTGCGCTTCTATACGCACCAAACGTCACAGTCATTCTCTTTCCGTCTCGTAGACACGAGCTGAGAAATTGCAAACGTCCAGCAATTGCTCCGAGATGAAAAGTGCCAGCACTGAAAGCTGTTGCTAGCCAGCACCCTTCCTTGGAAGCGCTTTTGTAGGCCTAAGAACAGTGGGGCTCTGGGCTTCTCTAGCCACCTCATCTTCTGCTCATCCTCTCGCGCATTCTAAAGAGAGCTCAGGTGAGAAATTGCAAACGTCGAGCAATTGCTCAGAGAAGAAAAGTGCCAGCACTGAAAGCTCTTGCTAGCCAGCACCCTTCCTTGGAAGCGCTTTCACAGGCGCAGCAACACTGGGGCTTTGCGCTTCTCTAGCCACCAAACGTCACGGTCCTTCTCTTTCCGTCGGTAGACACGAGCTGAGAAATTGCAAACGTCGAGCAATTGCTCAGAGATGAAAAGTGCCAGCACTGAAAGCTGTTGCTAGCCAGCACCCTTCCTTGGAAGCGCTTTCACAGGCGCAGCAACACTGGGGCTTTGCGCTTCTCTAGCCACCAAACGTCACGGTCCTTCTCTTTCCGTCGGTAGACACGAGCTGAGAAATTGCAAGCGTCGAGCAATTGCTCAGAGATGAAAAGTGCCAGCACTGAAAGCTCTTGCTAGCCAGCACCCTTCCTTGGAAGCGCTTTCACAGGCGCAGCAACACTGGGGCTTTGCGCTTCTCTAGCCACCAAACGTCACGGTCCTTCTCTTTCCGTCGGTAGACACGAGCTGAGAAATTGCAAGCGTCGAGCAATTGCTCAGAGATGAAAAGTGCCAGCACTGAAAGCTGTTGCTAGCCAGCACCCTTCCTTGGAAGCGCTTTTGTAGGCCTAAGAACACTGGGGCTCTGGGCTTCTCTAGCCACCTCATCTTCTGCTCATCCTCTCGCGCACTCTAAAGAGAGCTCAGGTGAGAAATTGCAAACGTCGAGCAATTGCTCCGAGATGAAAAGTGCCAGCACTGAAAGCTCTTGCTAGCCAGCACCCTTCCTTGGAAGCGCTTTCACAGGCGCAGCAACACTGGGGCTTTGCACTTCTCTACGCACCAAACGTCACGGTCCTTCTCTTTCCGTCTCGTAGACACGAGCTGAGAAATTGCAAACGTCGAGCAATTGCTCAGAGATGAAAAGTGCCAGCACTGAAAGCTGTTGCTAGCCAGCACCCTTCCTTGGAAGCGCTTTCACAGGCGCAGCAACACTGGGGCTTTGCGCTTCTATACGCACCAAACGTCACAGTCATTCTCTTTCCGTCTCGTAGACACGAGCTGAGAAATTGCAAACGTCCAGCAATTGCTCAGAGATGAAAAGTGCCAGCACTGAAAGCTGTTGCTAGCCAGCACCCTTCCTTGGAAGCGCTTTTGTAGGCCTAAGAACACTGGGGCTCTGGGCTTCTCTAGCCACCTCATCTTCTGCTCATCCTCTCGCGCATTCTAAGGAGAGCTCAGGTGAGAAATTGCAAACGTCGAGCAATTGCTGAGAGATGAAAAGTGCCAGCACTGAAAGCTCTTGCTAGCCAGCACCCTTCCTTGGAAGCGCTTTCACAGGCGCAGCAACACTGGGGCTTTGCGCTTCTCTAGCCACCAAACGTCACGGTCCTTCTCTTTCCGTCGGTAGACACGAGCTGAGAAATTGCAAACGTCGAGCAATTGCTCAGAGATGAAAAGTGCCAGCACTGAAAGCTGTTGCTAGCCAGCACCCTTCCTTGGAAGTGCTTTCACAGGCGAGCAACACTGGGGCTTTGCGCTTCTCTACCCACCAAACGTCACGGTCCTTCTCTTTCCGTCGGTAGACACGAGCTGAGAAATTGCAAACGTCGAGCAATTGCTCCGAGATGAAAAGTGCCAGCACTGAAAGCTCTTGCTAGCCAGCCCCCTTCCTTGGAAGCGCTTTTGTAGGCCTAAGAACACTGGGGCTCTGGGCTTCTCTAGCCACCTCATCTTCTGCTCATCCTCTCGCGCACTCTGAAGAGAGCTCAGGTGAGAAATTGCAAACGTCGAGCAATTGCTCAGAGATGAAAAGTGCCAGCACTGAAAGCTCTTGCTAGCCAGCACCCTTCCTTGGAAGCGCTTTCACAGGCGCAGCAACACTGGGGCTTTGCGCTTCTCTAGCCACCAAACGTCACGGTCCTTCTCTTTCCGTCTGTTTACACGAGCTGAGAAATTGCAAACGTCGAGCAATTGCTCCGAGATGAAAAGTGCCAGCACTGAAAGCTCTTGCTAGCCAGCACCCTTCCTTGGAAGTGCTTTTGTAGGCCTAAGAACAGTGGGGCTCTGGGCTTCTCTAGCCACCTCATCTTCTGCTCATCCTCTCGCGCACTCTAAAGAGAGCTCAGGTGAGAAATTGCAAACGTCGAGCAATTGCTCAGAGATGAAAAGTGCCAGCACTGAAAGCTCTTGCTAGCCAGCACCCTTCCTTGGAAGCGCTTTTGTAGGCCTTAGAACACTGGGGCTCTGGGCTTCTCTAGCCACCTCATCTTCTGCTCATCCTCTCGCGCACTCTAAAGAGAGCTCAGGTGAGAAATTGCAAACGTCGAGCAATTGCTCAGAGATGAAAAGTGCCAGCACTGAAAGCTGTTGCTAGCCAGCCCCCTTCCTTGGAAGCGCTTTTGTAGCCCTTAGAACACTGGGGCTCTGGGCTTCTCTAGCCACCTCATCTTCTGCTCATCCTCTCGCGCACTCTAAAGAGAGCTCAGGTGAGAAATTGCAAACGTCGAGCAATTGCTCAGAGAAGAAAAGTGCCAGCACTGAAAGCTCTTGCTAGCCAGCACCCTTCCTTGGAAGCGCTTTCACAGGCGCAGCAACACTGGGGCTTTGCGCTTCTCTAGCCACCAAACGTCACGGTCCTTCTCTTTCCGTCTGTATACACGAGCTGAGAAATTGCAAGCGTCGAGCAATTGCTCAGAGATGAAAAGTGCCAGCACTGAAAGCTGTTGCTAGCCAGCACCCTTCCTTGGAAGCGCTTTTGTAGCCCTTAGAACACTGGGGCTCTGGGCTTCTCTAGCCACCTCATCTTCTGCTCATCCTCTCGCGCACTCTAAAGAGAGCTCAGGTGAGAAATTGCAAACGTCGAGCAATTGCTCAGAGAAGAAAAGTGCCAGCACTGAAAGCTGTTGCTAGCCAGCACCCTTCCTTGGAAGCGCTTTCACAGGCGCAGCAACACTGGGGCTTTGCACTTCTCTACGCACCAAACGTCACGGTCCTTCTCTTTCCGTCTCGTAGACACGAGCTGAGAAATTGCAAACGTCGAGCAATTGCTCAGAGATGAAAAGTGCCAGCACTGAAAGCTGTTGCTAGCCAGCACCCTTCCTTGGAAGCGCTTTCACAGGCGCAGCAACACTGGGGCTTTGCGCTTCTATACGCACCAAACGTCACAGTCATTCTCTTTCCGTCTCGTAGACACGAGCTGAGAAATTGCAAACGTCGAGCAATTGCTCCGAGATGAAAAGTGCCAGCACTGAAAGCTGTTGCTAGCCAGCACCCTTCCTTGGAAGCGCTTTCACAGGCACAGCAACACTGGGGCTTTGCGCTTCTCTAGCCACCAAACGTCACGGTCCTTCTCTTTCCGTCGGTAGACACGAGCTGAGAAATTGCAAACGTCGAGCAATTGCTCAGAGATGAAAAGTGCCAGCACTGAAAGCTCTTGCTAGCCAGCACCCTTCCTTGGAAGCGCTTTTGTAGGCCTAAGAACACTGGGGTTCTGGGCTTCTCTAGCCACCTCATCTTCTGCTCATCCTCTCGCGCACTCTAAAGAGAGCTCAGGTGAGAAATTGCAAACGTCGAGCAATTGCTCAGAGATGAAAAGTGCCAGCACTGAAAGCTGTTGCTAGCCAGCCCCCTTCCTTGGAAGCGCTTTCACAGGCGCAGCAACACTGGGGCTTTGTGCTTCTATACGCACCAAATGTCACGGTCCTTCTCTTTCCGTCTCGTAGACACGAGCTGAGAAATTGCAAACGTCCAGCAATTGCTCAGAGATGAAAAGTGCCAGCACTGAAAGCTGTTGCTAGCCAGCACCCTTCCTTGGAAGCGCTTTCACAGGCGCAGCAACACTGGGGCTTTGCGCTTCTCTAGCCACCAAACGTCACGGTCCTTCTCTTTCCGTCTTGTAGACACGAGCTGAGAAATTGCAAACGTCGAGCAATTGCTCCGAGATGAAAAGTGCCAGCACTGAAAGCTGTTGCTAGCCAGCACCCTTCCTTGGAAGCGCTTTCACAGGCGCAGCAACACTGGGGCTTTGCGCTTCTATACGCACCAAACGTCACAGTCATTCTCTTTCCGTCTCGTAGACACGAGCTGAGAAATTGCAAACGTCCAGCAATTGCTCCGAGATGAAAAGTGCCAGCACTGAAAGCTGTTGCTAGCCAGCACCCTTCCTTGGAAGCGCTTTTGTAGGCCTAAGAACAGTGGGGCTCTGGGCTTCTCTAGCCACCTCATCTTCTGCTCATCCTCTCGCGCATTCTAAAGAGAGCTCAGGTGAGAAATTGCAAACGTCGAGCAATTGCTCAGAGAAGAAAAGTGCCAGCACTGAAAGCTCTTGCTAGCCAGCACCCTTCCTTGGAAGCGCTTTCACAGGCGCAGCAACACTGGGGCTTTGCGCTTCTCTAGCCACCAAACGTCACGGTCCTTCTCTTTCCGTCGGTAGACACGAGCTGAGAAATTGCAAACGTCGAGCAATTGCTCAGAGATGAAAAGTGCCAGCACTGAAAGCTGTTGCTAGCCAGCACCCTTCCTTGGAAGCGCTTTCACAGGCGCAGCAACACTGGGGCTTTGCGCTTCTCTAGCCACCAAACGTCACGGTCCTTCTCTTTCCGTCGGTAGACACGAGCTGAGAAATTGCAAACGTCGAGCAATTGCTCAGAGATGAAAAGTGCCAGCACTGAAAGCTGTTGCTAGCCAGCACCCTTCCTTGGAAGCGCTTTCACAGGCGCAGCAACACTGGGGCTTTGCGCTTCTCTAGCCACCAAACGTCACGGTCCTTCTCTTTCCGTCGGTAGACACGAGCTGAGAAATTGCAAGCGTCGAGCAATTGCTCAGAGATGAAAAGTGCCAGCACTGAAAGCTGTTGCTAGCCAGCACCCTTCCTTGGAAGCGCTTTTGTAGGCCTAAGAACAGTGGGGCTCTGGGCTTCTCTAGCCACCTCATCTTCTGCTCATCCTCTCGCGCACTCTAAAGAGAGCTCAGGTGAGAAATTGCAAACGTCGAGCAATTGCTCCGAGATGAAAAGTGCCAGCACTGAAAGCTCTTGCTAGCCAGCACCCTTCCTTGGAAGCGCTTTCACAGGCGCAGCAACACTGGGGCTTTGCGCTTCTATACGCACCAAACGTCACGGTCCTTCTCTTTCCGTCTGTTTACACGAGCTGAGAAATTGCAAACGTCGAGCAATTGCTCCGAGATGAAAAGTGCCAGCACTGAAAGCTCTTGCTAGCCAGCACCCTTCCTTGGAAGTGCTTTTGTAGGCCTAAGAACACTGGGGCTCTGGGCTTCTCTAGCCACCTCATCTTCTGCTCATCCTCTCGCGCACTCTAAAGAGAGCTCAGGTGAGAAATTGCAAACGTCGAGCAATTGCTCCGAGATGAAAAGTGCCAGCACTGAAAGCTCTTGCTAGCCAGCACCCTTCCTTGGAAGCGCTTTCACAGGCGCAGCAACACTGGGGCTTTGCACTTCTCTACGCACCAAACGTCACGGTCCTTCTCTTTCCGTCTCGTAGACACGAGCTGAGAAATTGCAAACGTCGAGCAATTGCTCAGAGATGAAAAGTGCCAGCACTGAAAGCTCTTGCTAGCCAGCACCCTTCCTTGGAAGCGCTTTCACAGGCGCAGCAACACTGGGGCTTTGCGCTTCTCTAGCCACCAAACGTCACAGTCATTCTCTTTCCGTCTCGTAGACACGAGCTGAGAAATTGCAAACGTCGAGCAATTGCTCCGAGATGAAAAGTGCCAGCACTGAAAGCTGTTGCTAGCCAGCACCCTTCCTTGGAAGCGCTTTTGTAGGCCTAAGAACAGTGGGGCTCTGGGCTTCTCTAGCCACCTCATCTTCTGCTCATCCTCTCGCGCACTCTAAAGAGAGCTCAGGTGAGAAATTGCAAACGTCGAGCAATTGCTCAGAGAAGAAAAGTGCCAGCACTGAAAGCTCTTGCTAGCCAGCACCCTTCCTTGGAAGCGCTTTCACAGGCGCAGCAACACTGGGGCTTTGCGCTTCTCTACGCACCAAACGTCACGGTCCTTCTCTTTCCGTCGGTAGACACGAGCTGAGAAATTGCAAACGTCGAGCAATTGCTCCGAGATGAAAAGTGCCAGCACTGAAAGCTCTTGCTAGCCAGCACCCTTCCTTGGAAGCGCTTTTGTAGGCCTAAGAACAGTGGGGCTCTGGGCTTCTCTAGCCACCTCGTCTTCTGCTCATCCTCTCGCGCACTCTAAAGAGAGCTCAGGTGAGAAATTGCAAACGTCGAGCAATTGCTCAGAGATGAAAAGTGCCAGCACTGAAAGCTGTTGCTAGCCAGCACCCTTCCTTGGAAGCGCTTTCACAGGCGCAGCAACACTGGGGCTTTGCGCTTCTCTAGCCACCAAACGTCACGGTCCTTCTCTTTCCGTCTCGTAGACACGAGCTGAGAAATTGCAAGCGTCGAGCAATTGCTCAGAGATGAAAAGTGCCAGCACTGAAAGCTGTTGCTAGCCAGCACCCTTCCTTGGAAGCGCTTTTGTAGGCCTAAGAACACTGGGGCTCTGGGCTTCTCTAGCCACCTCATCTTCTGCTCATCCTCTCGCGCACTCTAAAGAGAGCTCAGGTGAGAAATTGCAAACGTCGAGCAATTGCTCAGAGATGAAAAGTGCCAGCACTGAAAGCTCTTGCTAGCCAGCACCCTTCCTTGGAAGCGCTTTCACAGGCGCAGCAACACTGGGGCTTTGCGCTTCTCTAGCCACCGAACGTCACGGTCCTTCTCTTTCCGTCTCGTAGACACGAGCTGAGAAATTGCAAACGTCGAGCAATTGCTCCGAGATGAAAAGTGCCAGCACTGAAAGCTCTTGCTAGCCAGCACCCTTCCTTGGAAGCGCTTTCACAGGCGCAGCAACACTGGGGCTTTGCGCTTCTCTAGCCACCAAACGTCACGGTCCTTCTCTTTCCGTCTGTTTACACGAGCTGAGAAATTGCAAACGTCGAGCAATTGCTCCGAGATGAAAAGTGCCAGCACTGAAAGCTGTTGCTAGCCAGCACCCTTCCTTGGAAGCGCTTTTGTAGGCCTAAGAACACTGGGGCTCTGGGCTTCTCTAGCCACCTAATCTTCTGCTCATCCTCTCGCGCACTCTAAAGAGAGCTCAGGTGAGAAATTGCAAACGTCGAGCAATTGCTCCGAGATGAAAAGTGCCAGCACTGAAAGCTCTTGCTAGCCAGCCCCCTTCCTTGGAAGCGCTTTCACAGGCGCAGCAACACTGGGGCTTTGCGCTTCTCTAGCCACCAAAAGTCACGGTCCTTCTCTTTCCATCTCGTAGACACGAGCTGAGAAATTGCAAACGTCGAGCAATTGCTCCGAGATGAAAAGTGCCAGCACTGAAAGCTGTTGCTAGCCAGCCCCCTTCCTTGGAAGCGCTTTTGTAGGCCTAAGAACACTGGGGCTCTGGGCTTCTCTAGCCACCTCATCTTCTGCTCATCCTCTCGCGCACTCTAAAGAGAGCTCAGGTGAGAAATTGCAAACGTCGAGCAATTGCTCAGAGATGAAAAGTGCCAGCACTGAAAGCTCTTGCTAGCCAGCACCCTTCCTTGGAAGCGCTTTTGTAGGCCTTAGAACACTGGGGCTCTGGGCTTCTCTAGCCACCTCATCTTCTGCTCATCCTCTCGCGCACTCTAAAGAGAGCTCAGGTGAGAAATTGCAAACGTCGAGCAATTGCTCAGAGATGAAAAGTGCCAGCACTGAAAGCTGTTGCTAGCCAGCCCCCTTCCTTGGAAGCGCTTTTGTAGCCCTTAGAACACTGGGGCTCTGGGCTTCTCTAGCCACCTCATCTTCTGCTCATCCTCTCGCGCACTCTAAAGAGAGCTCAGGTGAGAAATTGCAAACGTCGAGCAATTGCTCAGAGAAGAAAAGTGCCAGCACTGAAAGCTCTTGCTAGCCAGCACCCTTCCTTGGAAGCGCTTTCACAGGCGCAGCAACACTGGGGCTTTGCGCTTCTCTAGCCACCAAACGTCACGGTCCTTCTCTTTCCGTCTGTATACACGAGCTGAGAAATTGCAAGCGTCGAGCAATTGCTCAGAGATGAAAAGTGCCAGCACTGAAAGCTCTTGCTAGCCAGCACCCTTCCTTGGAAGCGCTTTTGTAGCCCTTAGAACACTGGGGCTCTGGGCTTCTCTAGCCACCTCATCTTCTGCTCATCCTCTCGCGCACTCTAAAGAGAGCTCAGGTGAGAAATTGCAAACGTCGAGCAATTGCTCAGAGATGAAAAGTGCCAGCACTGAAAGCTCTTGCTAGCCAGCACCCTTCCTTGGAAGCGCTTTCACAGGCGCAGCAACACTGGGGCTTTGCACTTCTCTACGCACCAAACGTCACGGTCCTTCTCTTTCCGTCTCGTAGACACGAGCTGAGAAATTGCAAACGTCCAGCAATTGCTCCGAGATGAAAAGTGCCAGCACTGAAAGCTGTTGCTAGCCAGCACCCTTCCTTGGAAGCGCTTTCACAGGCACAGCAACACTGGGGCTTTGCGCTTCTCTAGCCACCAAACGTCACGGTCCTTCTCTTTCCGTCTCGTAGACACGAGCTGAGAAATTGCAAACGTCGAGCAATTGCTCAGAGATGAAAAGTGCCAGCACTGAAAGCTGTTGCTAGCCAGCCCCCTTCCTTGGAAGCGCTTTCACAGGCGCAGCAACACTGGGGCTTTGTGCTTCTATACGCACCAAATGTCACGGTCCTTCTCTTTCCGTCTCGTAGACACGAGCTGAGAAATTGCAAACGTCCAGCAATTGCTCAGAGATGAAAAGTGCCAGCACTGAAAGCTGTTGCTAGCCAGCACCCTTCCTTGGAAGCGCTTTCACAGGCGCAGCAACACTGGGGCTTTGCGCTTCTCTAGCCACCAAACGTCACGGTCCTTCTCTTTCCGTCTCGTAGACACGAGCTGAGAAATTGCAAACGTCGAGCAATTGCTCCGAGATGAAAAGTGCCAGCACTGAAAGCTGTTGCTAGCCAGCACCCTTCCTTGGAAGCGCTTTCACAGGCGCAGCAACACTGGGGCTTTGCGCTTCTCTAGCCACCAAAAGTCACGGTCCTTCTCTTTCCGTCTCGTAGACACGAGCTGAGAAATTGCAAACGTCCAGCAATTGCTCCGAGATGAAAAGTGCCAGCACTGAAAGCTGTTGCTAGCCAGCACCCTTCCTTGGAAGCGCTTTTGTAGGCCTAAGAACAGTGGGGCTCTGGGCTTCTCTAGCCACCTCATCTTCTGCTCATCCTCTCGCGCATTCTAAAGAGAGCTCAGGTGAGAAATTGCAAACGTCGAGCAATTGCTCAGAGAAGAAAAGTGCCAGCACTGAAAGCTCTTGCTAGCCAGCACCCTTCCTTGGAAGCGCTTTCACAGGCGCAGCAACACTGGGGCTTTGCGCTTCTCTAGCCACCAAACGTCACGGTCCTTCTCTTTCCGTCGGTAGACACGAGCTGAGAAATTGCAAACGTCGAGCAATTGCTCAGAGATGAAAAGTGCCAGCACTGAAAGCTGTTGCTAGCCAGCACCCTTCCTTGGAAGCGCTTTCACAGGCGCAGCAACACTGGGGCTTTGCGCTTCTCTAGCCACCAAACGTCACGGTCCTTCTCTTTCCGTCGGTAGACACGAGCTGAGAAATTGCAAGCGTCGAGCAATTGCTCAGAGATGAAAAGTGCCAGCACTGAAAGCTGTTGCTAGCCAGCAGCCTTCCTTGGAAGCGCTTTCACAGGCGCAGCAACACTGGGGCTTTGCGCTTCTCTAGCCACCAAACGTCACGGTCCTTCTCTTTCCGTCGGTAGACACGAGCTGAGAAATTGCAAGCGTCGAGCTATTGCTCAGAGATGAAAAGTGCCAGCACTGAAAGCTGTTGCTAGCCAGCACCCTTCCTTGGAAGCGCTTTTGTAGGCCTAAGAACACTGGGGCTCTGGGCTTCTCTAGCCACCTCATCTTCTGCTCATCCTCTCGCGCACTCTAAAGAGAGCTCAGGTGAGAAATTGCAAACGTCGAGCAATTGCTCAGAGATGAAAAGTGCCAGCACTGAAAGCTCTTGCTAGCCAGCACCCTTCCTTGGAAGCGCTTTCACAGGCGCAGCAACACTGGGGCTTTGCGCTTCTATACGCACCAAACGTCACGGTCCTTCTCTTTCCGTCTGTTTACACGAGCTGAGAAATTGCAAACGTCGAGCAATTGCTCCGAGATGAAAAGTGCCAGCACTGAAAGCTCTTGCTAGCCAGCACCCTTCCTTGGAAGTGCTTTTGTAGGCCTAAGAACACTGGGGCTCTGGGCTTCTCTAGCCACCTCATCTTCTGCTCATCCTCTCGCGCACTCTAAAGAGAGCTCAGGTGAGAAATTGCAAACGTCGAGCAATTGCTCCGAGATGAAAAGTGCCAGCACTGAAAGCTCTTGCTAGCCAGCACCCTTCCTTGGAAGCGCTTTCACAGGCGCAGCAACACTGGGGCTTTGCACTTCTCTACGCACCAAACGTCACGGTCCTTCTCTTTCCGTCTCGTAGACACGAGCTGAGAAATTGCAAACGTCGAGCAATTGCTCAGAGATGAAAAGTGCCAGCACTGAAAGCTCTTGCTAGCCAGCACCCTTCCTTGGAAGCGCTTTCACAGGCGCAGCAACACTGGGGCTTTGCGCTTCTCTAGCCACCAAACGTCACGGTCCTTCTCTTTCCGTCTCGTAGACACGAGCTGAGAAATTGCAAACGTCGAGCAATTGCTCCGAGATGAAAAGTGCCAGCACTGAAAGCTGTTGCTAGCCAGCACCCTTCCTTGGAAGCGCTTTTGTAGGCCTAAGAACAGTGGGGCTCTGGGCTTCTCTAGCCACCTCATCTTCTGCTCATCCTCTCGCGCACTCTAAAGAGAGCTCAGGTGAGAAATTGCAAACGTCGAGCAATTGCTCAGAGAAGAAAAGTGCCAGCACTGAAAGCTCTTGCTAGCCAGCACCCTTCCTTGGAAGCGCTTTCACAGGCGCAGCAACACTGGGGCTTTGCGCTTCTCTACGCACCAAACGTCACGGTCCTTCTCTTTCCGTCGGTAGACACGAGCTGAGAAATTGCAAACGTCGAGCAATTGCTCCGAGATGAAAAGTGCCAGCACTGAAAGCTCTTGCTAGCCAGCACCCTTCCTTGGAAGCGCTTTTGTAGGCCTAAGAACACTGGGGCTCTGGGCTTCTCTAGCCACCTCGTCTTCTGCTCATCCTCTCGCGCACTCTAAAGAGAGCTCAGGTGAGAAATTGCAAACGTCGAGCAATTGCTCAGAGATGAAAAGTGCCAGCACTGAAAGCTCTTGCTAGCCAGCACCCTTCCTTGGAAGCGCTTTCACAGGCGCAGCAACACTGGGGCTTTGCGCTTCTCTAGCCACCAAACGTCACGGTCCTTCTCTTTCCGTCTCGTAGACACGAGCTGAGAAATTGCAAACGTCGAGCAATTGCTCCGAGATGAAAAGTGCCAGCACTGAAAGCTCTTGCTAGCCAGCACCCTTCCTTGGAAGCGCTTTCACAGGCGCAGCAACACTGGGGCTTTGCGCTTCTCTAGCCACCAAACGTCACGGTCCTTCTCTTTCCGTCTGTTTACACGAGCTGAGAAATTGCAAACGTCGAGCAATTGCTCCGAGATGAAAAGTGCCAGCACTGAAAGCTGTTGCTAGCCAGCACCCTTCCTTGGAAGCGCTTTTGTAGGCCTAAGAACACTGGGGCTCTGGGCTTCTCTAGCCACCTCATCTTCTGCTCATCCTCTCGCGCACTCTAAAGAGAGCTCAGGTGAGAAATTGCAAACGTCGAGCAATTGCTCCGAGATGAAAAGTGCCAGCACTGAAAGCTCTTGCTAGCCAGCACCCTTCCTTGGAAGCGCTTTCACAGGCGCAGCAACACTGGGGCTTTGCGCTTCTCTAGCCACCAAACGTCACGGTCCTTCTCTTTCCGTCGGTAGACACGAGCTGAGAAATTGCAAACGTCGAGCAATTGCTCCGAGATGAAAAGTGCCAGCACTGAAAGCTGTTGCTAGCCAGCACCCTTCCTTGGAAGCGCTTTTGTAGCCCTTAGAACACTGGGGCTCTGGGCTTCTCTAGCCACCTCGTCTTCTGCTCATCCTCTCGCGCACTCTAAAGAGAGCTCAGGTGAGAAATTGCAAACGTCGAGCAATTGCTCAGAGATGAAAAGTGCCAGCACTGAAAGCTGTTGCTAGCCAGCACCCTTCCTTGGAAGCGCTTTCACAGGCGCAGCAACACTGGGGCTTTGCGCTTCTCTAGCCACCAAAAGTCACGGTCCTTCTCTTTCCGTCTCGTAGACACGAGCTGAGAAATTGCAAGCGTCGAGCAATTGCTCAGAGATGAAAAGTGCCAGCACTGAAAGCTGTTGCTAGCCAGCACCCTTCCTTGGAAGCGCTTTTGTAGGCCTAAGAACACTGGGGCTCTGGGCTTCTCTAGCCACCTCATCTTCTGCTCATCCTCTCGCGCACTCTAAAGAGAGCTCAGGTGAGAAATTGCAAACGTCGAGCAATTGCTCAGAGATGAAAAGTGCCAGCACTGAAAGCTCTTGCTAGCCAGCACCCTTCCTTGGAAGCGCTTTCACAGGCGCAGCAACACTGGGGCTTTGCGCTTCTCTAGCCACCAAACGTCACGGTCCTTCTCTTTCCGTCTCGTAGACACGAGCTGAGAAATTGCAAACGTCGAGCAATTGCTCCGAGATGAAAAGTGCCAGCACTGAAAGCTGTTGCTAGCCAGCACCCTTCCTTGGAAGCGCTTTCACAGGCGCAGCAACACTGGGGCTTTGCGCTTCTCTAGCCACCAAACGTCACGGTCCTTCTCTTTCCGTCTGTTTACACGAGCTGAGAAATTGCAAACGTCGAGCAATTGCTCCGAGATGAAAAGTGCCAGCACTGAAAGCTGTTGCTAGCCAGCACCCTTCCTTGGAAGCGCTTTTGTAGGCCTAAGAACACTGGGGCTCTGGGCTTCTCTAGCCACCTCATCTTCTGCTCATCCTCTCGCGCACTCTAAAGAGAGCTCAGGTGAGAAATTGCAAACGTCGAGCAATTGCTCCGAGATGAAAAGTGCCAGCACTGAAAGCTCTTGCTAGCCAGCACCCTTCCTTGGAAGCGCTTTCACAGGCGCAGCAACACTGGGGCTTTGCGCTTCTCTAGCCACCAAAAGTCACGGTCCTTCTCTTTCCGTCTCGTAGACACGAGCTGAGAAATTGCAAACGTCGAGCAATTGCTCCGAGATGAAAAGTGCCAGCACTGAAAGCTGTTGCTAGCCAGCCCCCTTCCTTGGAAGCGCTTTTGTAGGCCTAAGAACACTGGGGCTCTGGGCTTCTCTAGCCACCTCATCTTCTGCTCATCCTCTCGCGCACTCTAAAGAGAGCTCAGGTGAGAAATTGCAAACGTCGAGCAATTGCTCAGAGATGAAAAGTGCCAGCACTGAAAGCTCTTGCTAGCCAGCACCCTTCCTTGGAAGCGCTTTCACAGGCGCAGCAACACTGGGGCTTTGCGCTTCTATACGCACCAAACGTCACGGTCCTTCTCTTTCCGTCTCGTAGACACGAGCTGAGAAATTGCAAACGTCGAGCAATTGCTCAGAGATGAAAAGTGCCAGCACTGAAAGCTGTTGCTAGCCAGCACCCTTCCTTGGAAGCGCTTTTGTAGGCCTAAGAACACTGGGGCTCTGGGCTTCTCTAGCCACCTCATCTTCTGCTCATCCTCTCGCGCACTCTAAAGAGAGCTCAGGTGAGAAATTGCAAACGTCGAGCAATTGCTCAGAGATGAAAAGTGCCAGCACTGAAAGCTGTTGCTAGCCAGCACCCTTCCTTGGAAGCGCTTTTGTAGGCCTAAGAACAGTGGGGCTCTGGGCTTCTCTAGCCACCTCATCTTCTGCTCATCCTCTCGCGCACTCTAAAGAGAGCTCAGGTGAGAAATTGCAAACGTCGAGCAATTGCTCAGAGATGAAAAGTGCCAGCCCTGAAAGCTCTTGCTAGCCAGCACCCTTCCTTGGAAGCGCTTTCACAGGCGCAGCAACACTGGGGCTTTGCGCTTCTCTAGCCACCAAACGTCACGGTCCTTCTCTTTCCGTCTCGTAGACACGAGCTGAGAAATTGCAAACGTCGAGCAATTGCTCCGAGATGAAAAGTGCCAGCACTGAAAGCTCTTGCTAGCCAGCACCCTTCCTTGGAAGCGCTTTCACAGGCGCAGCAACACTGGGGCTTTGCGCTTCTCTAGCCACCAAACGTCATGGTCCTTCTCTTTCCGTCTGTTTACACGAGCTGAGAAATTGCAAACGTCGAGCAATTGCTCCGAGATGAAAAGTGCCAGCACTGAAAGCTCTTGCTAGCCAGCACCCTTCCTTGGAAGCGCTTTTGTAGGCCTAAGAACACTGGGGCTCTGGGCTTCTCTAGCCACCTAATCTTCTGCTCATCCTCTCGCGCACTCTAAAGAGAGCTCAGGTGAGAAATTGCAAACGTCGAGCAATTGCTCAGAGATGAAAAGTGCCAGCCCTGAAAGCTGTTGCTAGCCAGCACCCTTCCTTGGAAGCGCTTTCACAGGCGCAGCAACACTGGGGCTTTGCGCTTCTATACGCACCAAATGTCACGGTCCTTCTCTTTCCATCTCATAGACACGAGCTGAGAAATTGCAAACGTCGAGCAATTGCTCAGAGATGAAAAGTGCCAGCACTGAAAGCTCTTGCTAGCCAGCACCCTTCCTTGGAAGCGCTTTTGTAGCCCTTAAAACACTGGGGCTCTGGGCTTCTCTAGCCACCTCATCTTCTGCTCATCCTCTCGCGCACTCTAAAGAGAGCTCAGGTGAGAAATTGCAAACGTCGAGCAATTGCTCAGAGATGAAAAGTGCCAGCACTGAAAGCTCTTGCTAGCCAGCACCCTTCCTTGGAAGCGCTTTCACAGGCGCAGCAACACTGGGGCTTTGCGCTTCTCTAGCCACCAAACGTCACGGTCCTTCTCTTTCCGTCTGTATACACGAGCTGAGAAATTGCAAACTTCCAGCAATTGCTCCGAGATGAAAAGTGCCAGCACTGAAAGCTCTTGCTAGCCAGCCCCCTTCCTTGGAAGCGCTTTTGTAGGCCTAAGAACACTGGGGCTCTGGGCTTCTCTAGACACCTAATCTTCTGCTCATCCTCTCGCGCACTCTAAAGAGATCTCAGGTGAGAAATTGCAAACGTCGAGCAATTGCTCAGAGATGAAAAGTGCCAGCACTGAAAGCTCTTGCTAGCCAGCACCCTTCCTTGGAAGTGCTTTTGTAGGCCTAAGAACACTGGGGCTCTGGGCTTCTCTAGCCACCTCATCTTCTGCTCATCCTCTCGCGCACTCTAAAGAGAGCTCAGGTGAGAAATTGCAAACGTCGAGCAATTGCTCAGAGATGAAAAGTGCCAGCACTGAAAGCTCTTGCTAGCCAGCACCCTTCCTTGGAAGCGCTTTCACAGCCGCAGCAACACTGGGGCTTTGCACTTCTCTACGCACCAAACGTCACGGTCCTTCTCTTTCCGTCTCGTAGACACGAGCTGAGAAATTGCAAACGTCGAGCAATTGCTCAGAGATGAAAAGTGCCAGCACTGAAAGCTGTTGCTAGCCAGCACCCTTCCTTGGAAGCGCTTTCACAGGCGCAGCAACACTGGGGCTTTGCGCTTCTCTAGCCACCAAACGTCACGGTCATTCTCTTTCCGTCTCGTAGACACGAGCTGAGAAATTGCAAACGTCGAGCAATTGCTCCGAGATGAAAAGTGCCAGCACTGAAAGCTGTTGCTAGCCAGCACCCTTCCTTGGAAGCGCTTTTGTAGGCCTAAGAACAGTGGGGCTCTGGGCTTCTCTAGCCACCTCATCTTCTGCTCATCCTCTCGCGCACTCTAAAGAGAGCTCAGGTGAGAAATTGCAAACGTCGAGCAATTGCTCAGAGAAGAAAAGTGCCAGCACTGAAAGCTCTTGCTAGCCAGCCCCCTTCCTTGGAAGCGCTTTCACAGGCGCAGCAACACTGGGGCTTTGCGCTTCTCTAGCCACCAAACGTCACGGTCCTTCTCTTTCCGTCTGTTTACACGAGCTGAGAAATTGCAAACGTCGAGCAATTGCTCCGAGATGAAAAGTGCCAGCACTGAAAGCTCTTGCTAGCCAGCACCCTTCCTTGGAAGCGCTTTTGTAGGCCTAAGAACACTGGGGCTCTGGGCTTCTCTAGCCACCTCATCTTCTGCTCATCCTCTCACGCACTCTAAAGAGAGCTCAGGTGAGAAATTGCAAACGTCGAGCAATTGCTCAGAGATGAAAAGTGCCAGCCCTGAAAGCTGTTGCTAGCCAGCACCCTTCCTTGGAAGCGCTTTCACAGGCGCAGCAACACTGGGGCTTTGCGCTTCTCTAGCCACCAAAAGTCACGGTCCTTCTCTTTCCGTCTCGTAGACACGAGCTGAGAAATTGCAAACGTCGAGCAATTGCTCAGAGATGAAAAGTGCCAGCACTGAAAGCTGTTGCTAGCCAGCACCCTTCCTTGGAAGCGCTTTTGTAGGCCTAAGAACACTGGGGCTCTGGGCTTCTCTAGCCACCTCGTCTTCTGCTCATCCTCTCGCGCACTCTAAAGAGAGCTCAGGTGAGAAATTGCAAACGTCGAGCAATTGCTCCGAGATGAAAAGTGCCAGCACTGAAAGCTCTTGCTAGCCAGCAGCTTCCTTGGAAGCGCTTTCACAGGCGCAGCAACACTGGGGCTTTGCGCTTCTCTAGCCACCAAACGTCACGGTCCTTCTCTTTCCGTCTCCTAGACACGAGCTGAGAAATTGCAAACGTCCAGCAATTGCTCCGAGATGAAAAGTGCCAGCACTGAAAGCTGTTGCTAGCCAGCACCCTTCCTTGGAAGCGCTTTCACAGGCGCAGCAACACTGGGGCTTTGCGCTTCTATACGCACCAAACGTCACAATCATTCTCTTTCCGTCTCGTAGACACGAGCTGAGAAATTGCAAACGTCGAGCAATTGCTCAGAGAAGAAAAGTGCCAGCACTGAAAGCTGTTGCTAGCCAGCACCCTTCCTTGGAAGCGCTTTCACAGGCGCAGCAACACTGGGGCTCTGGGCTTCTCTAGCCACCTCATCTTCTGCTCATCCTCTCGTGCACTCTAAAGAGAGCTCAGGTGAGAAATTGCAAACGTCGAGCAATTGCTCAGAGATGAAAAGTGCCAGCACTGAAAGCTCTTGCTAGCCAGCACCCTTCCTTGGAAGCGCTTTCACAGGCGCAGCAACACTGGGGCTTTGCGCTTCTATACGCACCAAACGTCACGGTCCTTCTCTTTCCGTCTCGTAGACACGAGCTGAGAAATTGCAAACGTCGAGCAATTGCTCAGAGATGAAAAGTGCCAGCACTGAAAGCTCTTGCTAGCCAGCACCCTTCCTTGGAAGCGCTTTTGTAGGCCTAAGAACAGTGGGGCTCTGGGCTTCTCTAGCCACCTCATCTTCTGCTCATCCTCTCGCGCACTCTAAAGAGAGCTCAGGTGAGAAATTGCAAACGTCGAGCAATTGCTCAGAGATGAAAAGTGCCAGCCCTGAAAGCTCTTGCTAGCCAGCACCCTTCCTTGGAAGTGCTTTCACAGGCGCAGCAACACTGGGGCTTTGCGCTTCTCTACGCACCAAATGTCACGGTCCTTCTCTTTCCGTCTCGTAGACACGAGCTGAGAAATTGCAAACGTCGAGCAATTGCTCAGAGATGAAAAGTGCCAGCACTGAAAGCTGTTGCTAGCCAGCACCCTTCCTTGGAAGCGCTTTTGTAGGCCTAAGAACACTGGGGCTCTGGGCTTCTCTAGCCACCTCATCTTCTGCTCATCCTCTCGTGCACTCTAAAGAGAGCTCAGGTGAGAAATTGCAAACGTCGAGCAATTGCTCAGAGATGAAAAGTGCTAGCACTGAAAGCTGTTGCTAGCCAGCACCCTTCCTTGGAAGCGCTTTCACAGGCGCAGCAACACTGGGGCTTTGCGCTTCTATACGCACCAAACGTCACGGTCCTTCTCTTTCCGTCTCCTAGACACGAGCTGAGAAATTGCAAACGTCCAGCAATTGCTCCGAGATGAAAAGTGCCAGCACTGAAAGCTCTTGCTAGCCAGCACCCTTCCTTGGAAGCGCTTTCACAGGCGCAGCAACACTGGGGCTTTGCGCTTCTCTAGCCACCAAACGTCACGGTCCTTCTCTTTCCGTCTGTATACACGAGCTGAGAAATTGCAAACTTCCAGCAATTGCTCCGAGATGAAAAGTGCCAGCACTGAAAGCTGTTGCTAGCCAGCACCCTTCCTTGGAAGCGCTTTTGTAGCCCTTAGAACACTGGGGCTTTGCGCTTCTCTAGCCACCTCATCTTCTGCTCATCCTCTCGCGCACTCTAAAGAGAGCTCAGGTGAGAAATTGCAAACGTCGAGCAATTGCTCAGAGATGAAAAGTGCCAGCACTGAAAGCTCTTGCTAGCCAGCACCCTTCCTTGGAAGTGCTTTCACAGGTGCAGCAACACTGGGGCTTTGCGCTTCTCTACGCACCAAACGTCACGGTCCTTCTCTTTCCGTCTTGTAGACACGAGCTGAGAAATTGCAAACGTCGAGCAATTGCTCAGAGATGAAAAGTGCCAGCACTGAAAGCTGTTGCTAGCCAGCAGCCTTCCTTGGAAGCGCTTTTGTAGGCCTAAGAACAGTGGGGCTTTGCGCTTCTCTAGCCACCAAACGTCACGGTCCTTCTCTTTCCGTCGGTAGACACGAGCTGAGAAATTGCAAACGTCGAGCAATTGCTCAGAGATGAAAAGTGCCAGCACTGAAAGCTGTTGCTAGCCAGCACCCTTCCTTGGAAGCGCTTTCACAGGCGCAGCAACACTGGGGCTTTGCGCTTCTCTACCCACCAAAAGTCACGGTCCTTCTCTTTCCGTCTCGTAGACACGAGCTGAGAAATTGCAAACGTCGAGCAATTGCTCCGAGATGAAAAGTGCCAGCACTGAAAGCTGTTGCTAGCCAGCACCCTTCCTTGGAAGCGCTTTTGTAGGCCTAAGAACAGTGGGGCTCTGGGCTTCTCTAGCCACCTCATCTTCTGCTCATCCTCTCGCGCACTCTAAAGAGAGCTCAGGTGAGAAATTGCAAACGTCGAGCAATTGCTCAGAGATGAAAAGTGCCAGCCCTGAAAGCTCTTGCTAACCAGCACCCTTCCTTGGAAGCGCTTTCACAGGCGCAGCAACACTGGGGCTTTGCGCTTCTATACGCACCAAATGTCACGGTCCTTCTCTTTCCGTCTCGTAGACACGAGCTGAGAAATTGCAAACGTCGAGCAATTGCTCAGAGATGAAAAGTGCCAGCACTGAAAGCTCTTGCTAGCCAGCACCCTTCCTTGGAAGCGCTTTTGTAGGCCTAAGAACACTGGGGCTCTGGGCTTATCTAGCCACCTCATCTTCTGCTCATCCTCTCGCGCACTCTAAAGAGAGCTCAGGTGAGAAATTGCAAACGTCGAGCAATTGCTCAGAGATGAAAAGTGCCAGCACTGAAAGCTGTTGCTAGCCAGCACCCTTCCTTGGAAGCGCTTTCACAGGCGCAGCAACACTGGGGCTTTGCGCTTCTCTACCCACCAAATGTCACGGACCTTCTCTTTCCGTCTCGTAGACACGAGCTGAGAAATTGCAAACGTCCAGCAATTGCTCCGAGATGAAAAGTGCCAGCACTGAAAGCTCTTGCTAGCCAGCACCCTTCCTTGGAAGCGCTTTCACAGGCGCAGCAACACTGGGGCTTTGCGCTTCTCTACCCACCAAAAGTCACGGTCCTTCTCTTTCCGTCTGTTTACACGAGCTGAGAAATTGCAAACGTCGAGCAATTGCTCAGAGATGAAAAGTGCCAGCACTGAAAGCTGTTGCTAGCCAGCACCCTTCCTTGGAAGCGCTTTTGTAGGCCTTAGAACACTGGGGCTCTGGGCTTCTCTAGCCACCTCATCTTCTGCTCATCCTCTCGCGCACTCTAAAGAGAGCTCAGGTGAGAAATTGCAAACGTCGAGCAATTGCTCAGAGAAGAAAAGTGCCAGCACTGAAAGCTCTTGCTAGCCAGCCCCCTTCCTTGGAAGCGCTTTCACAGGCGCAGCAACACTGGGGCTTTGCGCTTCTCTAGCCACCAAATGTCACGGTCCTTCTCTTTCCGTCTCGTAGACACGAGCTGAGAAATTGCAAACGTCGAGCAATTGCTCCGAGATGAAAAGTGCCAGCACTGAAAGCTGTTGCTAGCCAGCACCCTTCCTTGGAAGCGCTTTTGTAGGCCTAAGAACACTGGGGCTCTGGGCTTCTCTAGCCACCTCATCTTCTGCTCATCCTCTCGCGCACTCTAAAGAGAGCTCAGGTGAGAAATTGCAAACGTCGAGCAATTGCTCAGAGATGAAAAGTGCCAGCACTGAAAGCTCTTGCTAGCCAGCACCCTTCCTTGGAAGCGCTTTCACAGGCGCAGCAACACTGGGGCTTTGCGCTTCTCTAGCCACCAAACGTCACGGTCCTTCTCTTTCCGTCTGTTTACACGAGCTGAGAAATTGCAAACGTCGAGCAATTGCTCCGAGATGAAAAGTGCCAGCACTGAAAGCTCTTGCTAGCCAGCACCCTTCCTTGGAAGCGCTTTTGTAGGCCTAAGAACACTGGGGCTCTGGGCTTCTCTAGCCACCTCATCTTCTGCTCATCCTCTCGCGCACTCTAAAGAGAGCTCAGGTGAGAAATTGCAAACGTCGAGCAATTGCTCAGAGATGAAAAGTGCCAGCACTGAAAGCTGTTGCTAGCCAGCACCCTTCCTTGGAAGCGCTTTTGTAGCCCTTAGAACACTGGGGCTCTGGGCTTCTCTAGCCACCTCATCTTCTGCTCATCCTCTCGCGCACTCTAAAGAGAGCGCAGGTGAGAAATTGCAAACGTCGAGCAATTGCTCAGAGAAGAAAAGTGCCAGCACTGAAAGCTCTTGCTAGCCAGCCCCCTTCCTTGGAAGCGCTTTCACAGGCGCAGCAACACTGGGGCTTTGCGCTTCTCTAGCCACCAAACGTCACGGTCCTTCTCTTTCCGTCTGTATACACGAGCTGAGAAATTGCAAGCGTCGAGCAATTGCTCAGAGATGAAAAGTGCCAGCACTGAAAGCTCTTGCTAGCCAGCACCCTTCCTTGGAAGCGCTTTTGTAGGCCTAAGAACACTGGGGCTCTGGGCTTCTCTAGCCACCTCATCTTCTGCTCATCCTCTCGCGCACTCTAAAGAGAGCTCAGGTGAGAAATTGCAAACGTCGAGCAATTGCTCAGAGAAGAAAAGTGCCAGCACTGAAAGCTGTTGCTAGCCAGCACCCTTCCTTGGAAGCGCTTTCACAGGCGCAGCAACACTGGGGCTTTGCGCTTCTCTAGCCACCAAACGTCACGGTCCTTCTCTTTCCGTCTCGTAGACACGAGCTGAGAAATTGCAAACGTCCAGCAATTGCTCAGAGATGAAAAGTGCCAGCACTGAAAGCTGTTGCTAGCCAGCACCCTTCCTTGGAAGCGCTTTCACAGGCGCAGCAACACTGGGGCTTTGCGCTTCTCTAGCCACCAAACGTCACGGTCCTTCTCTTTCCGTCTCGTAGACACGAGCTGAGAAATTGCAAACGTCGAGCAATTGCTCCGAGATGAAAAGTGCCAGCACTGAAAGCTCTTGCTAGCCAGCACCCTTCCTTGGAAGCGCTTTTGTAGGCCTAAGAACAGTGGGGCTCTGGGCTTCTCTAGCCACCTCATCTTCTGCTCATCCTCTCGCGCATTCTAAAGAGAGCTCAGGTGAGAAATTGCAAACGTCGAGCAATTGCTCAGAGAAGAAAAGTGCCAGCACTGAAAGCTGTTGCTAGCCAGCACCCTTCCTTGGAAGCGCTTTCACAGGCGCAGCAACACTGGGGCTTTGCACTTCTCTACGCACCAAACGTCACGGTCCTTCTCTTTCCGTCTCGTAGACACGAGCTGAGAAATTGCAAACGTCGAGCAATTGCTCAGAGATGAAAAGTGCCAGCACTGAAAGCTCTTGCTAGCCAGCCCCCTTCCTTGGAAGCGCTTTCACAGGCGCAGCAACACTGGGGCTTTGCGCTTCTCTAGCCACCAAACGTCACGGTCCTTCTCTTTCCGTCGGTAGACACGAGCTGAGAAATTGCAAACGTCGAGCAATTGCTCAGAGATGAAAAGTGCCAGCACTGAAAGCTCTTGCTAGCCAGCCCCCTTCCTTGGAAGCGCTTTTGTAGGCCTAAGAACACTGGGGCTCTGGGCTTCTCTAGCCACCTCATCTTCTGCTCATCCTCTCGCGCACTCTAAAGAGAGCTCAGGTGAGAAATTGCAAACGTCGAGCAATTGCTCAGAGATGAAAAGTGCCAGCACTGAAAGCTCTTGCTAGCCAGCACCCTTCCTTGGAAGCGCTTTCACAGGCGCAGCAACACTGGGGCTTTGCGCTTCTCTAGCCACCAAACGTCACGGTCCTTCTCTTTCCGTCGGTAGACACGAGCTGAGAAATTGCAAACGTCGAGCAATTGCTCCGAGATGAAAAGTGCCAGCACTGAAAGCTCTTGCTAGCCAGCACCCTTCCTTGGAAGTGCTTTTGTAGGCCTAAGAACACTGGGGCTCTGGGCTTCTCTAGCCACCTCATCTTCTGCTCATCCTCTCGCGCACTCTAAAGAGAGCTCAGGTGAGAAATTGCAAACGTCGAGCAATTGCTCCGAGATGAAAAGTGCCAGCACTGAAAGCTCTTGCTAGCCAGCACCCTTCCTTGGAAGCGCTTTCACAGGCGCAGCAACACTGGGGCTTTGCACTTCTCTACGCACCAAACGTCACGGTCCTTCTCTTTCCGTCTCGTAGACACGAGCTGAGAAATTGCAAACGTCGAGCAATTGCTCAGAGATGAAAAGTGCCAGCACTGAAAGCTGTTGCTAGCCAGCACCCTTCCTTGGAAGCGCTTTCACAGGCGCAGCAACACTGGGGCTTTGCGCTTCTCTAGCCACCAAACGTCACAGTCATTCTCTTTCCGTCTCGTAGACACGAGCTGAGAAATTGCAAACGTCCAGCAATTGCTCCGAGATGAAAAGTGCCAGCACTGAAAGCTGTTGCTAGCCAGCACCCTTCCTTGGAAGCGCTTTTGTAGGCCTAAGAACAGTGGGGCTCTGGGCTTCTCTAGCCACCTCATCTTCTGCTCATCCTCTCGCGCACTCTAAAGAGAGCTCAGGTGAGAAATTGCAAACGTCGAGCAATTGCTCAGAGAAGAAAAGTGCCAGCACTGAAAGCTCTTGCTAGCCAGCACCCTTCCTTGGAAGCGCTTTCACAGGCGCAGCAACACTGGGGCTTTGCGCTTCTATACGCACCAAACGTCACGGTCCTTCTCTTTCCGTCGGTAGACACGAGCTGAGAAATTGCAAACGTCGAGCAATTGCTCCGAGATGAAAAGTGCCAGCACTGAAAGCTCTTGCTAGCCAGCACCCTTCCTTGGAAGCGCTTTTGTAGGCCTAAGAACACTGGGGCTCTGGGCTTCTCTAGCCACCTCGTCTTCTGCTCATCCTCTCGCGCACTCTAAAGAGAGCTCAGGTGAGAAATTGCAAACGTCGAGCAATTGCTCAGAGAAGAAAAGTGCCAGCACTGAAAGCTCTTGCTAGCCAGCACCCTTCCTTGGAAGCGCTTTCACAGGCGCAGCAACACTGGGGCTTTGCGCTTCTCTACCCACCAAAAGTCACGGTCCTTCTCTTTCCATCGGTAGACACTAGCTGAGAAATTGCAAACGTCGAGCAATTGCTCCGAGATGAAAAGTGCCAGCACTGAAAGCTCTTGCTAGCCAGCACCCTTCCTTGGAAGCGCTTTTGTAGGCCTAAGAACACTGGGGCTCTGGGCTTCTCTAGCCACCTCGTCTTCTGCTCATCCTCTCGCGCACTCTAAAGAGAGCTCAGGTGAGAAATTGCAAACGTCGAGCAATTGCTCAGAGATGAAAAGTGCCAGCACTGAAAGCTCTTGCTAGCCAGCACCCTTCCTTGGAAGCGCTTTCACAGGCGCAGCAACACTGGGGCTTTGCGCTTCTCTACCCACCAAAAGTCACGGTCCTTCTCTTTCCGTCTCGTAGACACGAGCTGAGAAATTGCAAACGTCGAGCAATTGCTCAGAGATGAAAAGTGCCAGCACTGAAAGCTCTTGCTAGCCAGCACCCTTCCTTGGAAGCGCTTTTGTAGGCCTAAGAACAGTGGGGCTCTAGGCTTCTCTAGCCACCTCATCTTCTGCTCATCCTCTCGCGCACTCTAAAGAGAGCTCAGGTGAGAAATTGCAAACGTCGAGCAATTGCTCAGAGATGAAAAGTGCCAGCACTGAAAGCTGTTGCTAGCCAGCACCCTTCCTTGGAAGCGCTTTCACAGGCGCAGCAACACTGGGGCTTTGCGCTTCTCTAGCCACCAAACGTCACGGTCCTTCTCTTTCCGTCTCGTAGACACGAGCTGAGAAATTGCAAACGTCGAGCAATTGCTCCGAGATGAAAAGTGCCAGCACTGAAAGCTGTTGCTAGCCAGCACCCTTCCTTGGAAGCGCTTTCACAGGCGCAGCAACACTGGGGCTTTGCGCTTCTCTAGCCACCAAACGTCACGGTCCTTCTCTTTCCGTCTGTTTACACGAGCTGAGAAATTGCAAACGTCGAGCAATTGCTCCGAGATGAAAAGTGCCAGCACTGAAAGCTCTTGCTAGCCAGCACCCTTCCTTGGAAGCGCTTTTGTAGGCCTAAGAACACTGGGGCTCTGGGCTTCTCTAGCCACCTCATCTTCTGCTCATCCTCTCGCGCACTCTAAAGAGAGCTCAGGTGAGAAATTGCAAACGTCGAGCAATTGCTCCGAGATGAAAAGTGCCAGCACTGAAAGCTCTTGCTAGCCAGCACCCTTCCTTGGAAGCGCTTTCACAGGCGCAGCAACACTGGGGCTTTGCGCTTCTCTAGCCACCAAAAGTCACGGTCCTTCTCTTTCCGTCTCGTAGACACGAGCTGAGAAATTGCAAACGTCGAGCAATTGCTCCGAGATGAAAAGTGCCAGCACTGAAAGCTGTTGCTAGCCAGCCCCCTTCCTTGGAAGCGCTTTTGTAGGCCTAAGAACACTGGGGCTCTGGGCTTCTCTAGCCACCTCATCTTCTGCTCATCCTCTCGCGCACTCTAAAGAGAGCTCAGGTGAGAAATTGCAAACGTCGAGCAATTGCTCAGAGATGAAAAGTGCCAGCACTGAAAGCTCTTGCTAGCCAGCACCCTTCCTTGGAAGCGCTTTCACAGGCGCAGCAACACTGGGGCTTTGCGCTTCTCTAGCCACCAAACGTCACGGTCCTTCTCTTTCCGTCTCGTAGACACGAGCTGAGAAATTGCAAACGTCGAGCAATTGCTCAGAGATGAAAAGTGCCAGCACTGAAAGCTGTTGCTAGCCAGCACCCTTCCTTGGAAGCGCTTTTGTAGGCCTAAGAACACTGGGGCTCTGGGCTTCTCTAGCCACCTCGTCTTCTGCTCATCCTCTCGCGCACTCTAAAGAGAGCTCAGGTGAGAAATTGCAAACGTCGAGCAATTGCTCAGAGATGAAAAGTGCCAGCACTGAAAGCTGTTGCTAGCCAGCACCCTTCCTTGGAAGCGCTTTCACAGGCGCAGCAACACTGGGGCTTTGCGCTTCTCTAGCCACCAAAAGTCACGGTCCTTCTCTTTCCATCTCGTAGACACGAGCTGAGAAATTGCAAACGTCGAGCAATTGCTCCGAGATGAAAAGTGCCAGCACTGAAAGCTGTTGCTAGCCAGCACCCTTCCTTGGAAGCGCTTTTGTAGGCCTAAGAACAGTGGGGCTCTGGGCTTCTCTAGCCACCTCATCTTCTGCTCATCCTCTCGCGCACTCTAAAGAGAGCTCAGGTGAGAAATTGCAAACGTCGAGCAATTGCTCAGAGATGAAAAGTGCCAGCACTGAAAGCTCTTGCTAGCCAGCACCCTTCCTTGGAAGCGCTTTCACAGGCGCAGCAACACTGGGGCTTTGCGCTTCTCTACCCACCAAACGTCACGGTCCTTCTCTTTCCGTCTCGTAGACACGAGCTGAGAAATTGCAAACGTCCAGCAATTGCTCCGAGATGAAAAGTGCCAGCACTGAAAGCTCTTGCTAGCCAGCACCCTTCCTTGGAAGCGCTTTCACAGGCGCAGCAACACTGGGGCTTTGCGCTTCTCTAGCCACCAAACGTCACGGTCCTTCTCTTTCCGTCTGTTTACACGAGCTGAGAAATTGCAAACGTCGAGCAATTGCTCAGAGATGAAAAGTGCCAGCACTGAAAGCTCTTGCTAGCCAGCACCCTTCCTTGGAAGTGCTTTTGTAGGCCTAAGAACACTGGGGCTCTGGGCTTCTCTAGCCACCTAATCTTCTGCTCATCCTCTCGCGCACTCTAAAGAGAGCTCAGGTGAGAAATTGCAAACGTCGAGCAATTGCTCAGAGATGAAAAGTGCCAGCACTGAAAGCTGTTGCTAGCCAGCACCCTTCCTTGGAAGCGCTTTCACAGGCGCAGCAACACTGGGGCTTTGCGCTTCTATACGCACCAAATGTCACGGTCCTTCTCTTTCCATCTCATAGACACGAGCTGAGAAATTGCAAACGTCGAGCAATTGCTCAGAGATGAAAAGTGCCAGCACTGAAAGCTCTTGCTAGCCAGCACCCTTCCTTGGAAGCGCTTTTGTAGCCCTTAAAACACTGGGGCTCTGGGCTTCTCTAGCCACCTCATCTTCTGCTCATCCTCTCGCGCACTCTAAAGAGAGCTCAGGTGAGAAATTGCAAACGTCGAGCAATTGCTCAGAGATGAAAAGTGCCAGCACTGAAAGCTCTTGCTAGCCAGCACCCTTCCTTGGAAGCGCTTTTGTAGGCCTAAGAACACTGGGGCTCTGGGCTTCTCTAGCCACCTCATCTTCTGCTCATCCTCTCGCGCACTCTAAAGAGAGCTCAGGTGAGAAATTGCAAACGTCGAGCAATTGCTCCGAGATGAAAAGTGCCAGCACTGAAAGCTCTTGCTAGCCAGCACCCTTCCTTGGAAGCGCTTTTGTAGCCCTTAGAACACTGGGGCTCTGGGCTTCTCTAGCCACCTCATCTTCTGCTCATCCTCTCGCGCACTCTAAAGAGAGCGCAGGTGAGAAATTGCAAACGTCGAGCAATTGCTCAGAGAAGAAAAGTGCCAGCACTGAAAGCTCTTGCTAGCCAGCCCCCTTCCTTGGAAGCGCTTTCACAGGCGCAGCAACACTGGGGCTTTGCGCTTCTCTAGCCACCAAACGTCACGGTCCTTCTCTTTCCGTCTGTATACACGAGCTGAGAAATTGCAAGCGTCGAGCAATTGCTCAGAGATGAAAAGTGCCAGCACTGAAAGCTCTTGCTAGCCAGCACCCTTCCTTGGAAGCGCTTTTGTAGGCCTAAGAACACTGGGGCTCTGGGCTTCTCTAGCCACCTCATCTTCTGCTCATCCTCTCGCGCACTCTAAAGAGAGCTCAGGTGAGAAATTGCAAACGTCGAGCAATTGCTCAGAGAAGAAAAGTGCCAGCACTGAAAGCTGTTGCTAGCCAGCACCCTTCCTTGGAAGCGCTTTCACAGGCGCAGCAACACTGGGGCTTTGCACTTCTCTACGCACCAAACGTCACGGTCCTTCTCTTTCCGTCTCGTAGACACGAGCTGAGAAATTGCAAACGTCCAGCAATTGCTCCGAGATGAAAAGTGCCAGCACTGAAAGCTGTTGCTAGCCAGCACCCTTCCTTGGAAGCGCTTTCACAGGCGCAGCAACACTGGGGCTTTGCGCTTCTCTAGCCACCAAACGTCACGGTCCTTCTCTTTCCGTCTGTTTACACGAGCTGAGAAATTGCAAACGTCGAGCAATTGCTCAGAGATGAAAAGTGCCAGCACTGAAAGCTCTTGCTAGCCAGCACCCTTCCTTGGAAGTGCTTTTGTAGGCCTAAGAACACTGGGGCTCTGGGCTTCTCTAGCCACCTAATCTTCTGCTCATCCTCTCGCGCACTCTAAAGAGAGCTCAGGTGAGAAATTGCAAACGTCGAGCAATTGCTCAGAGATGAAAAGTGCCAGCACTGAAAGCTGTTGCTAGCCAGCACCCTTCCTTGGAAGCGCTTTCACAGGCGCAGCAACACTGGGGCTTTGCGCTTCTATACGCACCAAATGTCACGGTCCTTCTCTTTCCATCTCATAGACACGAGCTGAGAAATTGCAAACGTCGAGCAATTGCTCAGAGATGAAAAGTGCCAGCACTGAAAGCTCTTGCTAGCCAGCACCCTTCCTTGGAAGCGCTTTTGTAGCCCTTAAAACACTGGGGCTCTGGGCTTCTCTAGCCACCTCATCTTCTGCTCATCCTCTCGCGCACTCTAAAGAGAGCTCAGGTGAGAAATTGCAAACGTCGAGCAATTGCTCAGAGATGAAAAGTGCCAGCACTGAAAGCTCTTGCTAGCCAGCACCCTTCCTTGGAAGCGCTTTTGTAGGCCTAAGAACACTGGGGCTCTGGGCTTCTCTAGCCACCTCATCTTCTGCTCATCCTCTCGCGCACTCTAAAGAGAGCTCAGGTGAGAAATTGCAAACGTCGAGCAATTGCTCCGAGATGAAAAGTGCCAGCACTGAAAGCTCTTGCTAGCCAGCACCCTTCCTTGGAAGCGCTTTTGTAGCCCTTAGAACACTGGGGCTCTGGGCTTCTCTAGCCACCTCATCTTCTGCTCATCCTCTCGCGCACTCTAAAGAGAGCGCAGGTGAGAAATTGCAAACGTCGAGCAATTGCTCAGAGAAGAAAAGTGCCAGCACTGAAAGCTCTTGCTAGCCAGCCCCCTTCCTTGGAAGCGCTTTCACAGGCGCAGCAACACTGGGGCTTTGCGCTTCTCTAGCCACCAAACGTCACGGTCCTTCTCTTTCCGTCTGTATACACGAGCTGAGAAATTGCAAGCGTCGAGCAATTGCTCAGAGATGAAAAGTGCCAGCACTGAAAGCTCTTGCTAGCCAGCACCCTTCCTTGGAAGCGCTTTTGTAGGCCTAAGAACACTGGGGCTCTGGGCTTCTCTAGCCACCTCATCTTCTGCTCATCCTCTCGCGCACTCTAAAGAGAGCTCAGGTGAGAAATTGCAAACGTCGAGCAATTGCTCAGAGAAGAAAAGTGCCAGCACTGAAAGCTGTTGCTAGCCAGCACCCTTCCTTGGAAGCGCTTTCACAGGCGCAGCAACACTGGGGCTTTGCACTTCTCTACGCACCAAACGTCACGGTCCTTCTCTTTCCGTCTCGTAGACACGAGCTGAGAAATTGCAAACGTCCAGCAATTGCTCCGAGATGAAAAGTGCCAGCACTGAAAGCTGTTGCTAGCCAGCACCCTTCCTTGGAAGCGCTTTCACAGGCGCAGCAACACTGGGGCTTTGCGCTTCTCTAGCCACCAAACGTCACGGTCCTTCTCATTCCGTCTCGTAGACACGAGCTGAGAAATTGCAAACGTCGAGCAATTGCTCCGAGATGAAAAGTGCCAGCACTGAAAGCTGTTGCTAGCCAGCACCCTTCCTTGGAAGCGCTTTTGTAGGCCTAAGAACAGTGGGGCTCTGGGCTTCTCTAGCCACCTCATCTTCTGCTCATCCTCTCGCGCATTCTAAAGAGAGCTCAGGTGAGAAATTGCAAACGTCGAGCAATTGCTCAGAGAAGAAAAGTGCCAGCACTGAAAGCTGTTGCTAGCCAGCACCCTTCCTTGGAAGCGCTTTCACAGGCGCAGCAACACTGGGGCTTTGCACTTCTCTACGCACCAAACGTCACGGTCCTTCTCTTTCCGTCTCGTAGACACGAGCTGAGAAATTGCAAACGTCGAGCAATTGCTCAGAGATGAAAAGTGCCAGCACTGAAAGCTGTTGCTAGCCAGCACCCTTCCTTGGAAGCGCTTTCACAGGCGCAGCAACACTGGGGCTTTGCGCTTCTCTAGCCACCAAACGTCACGGTCCTTCTCTTTCCGTCGGTAGACACGAGCTGAGAAATTGCAAACGTCGAGCAATTGCTCCGAGATGAAAAGTGCCAGCACTGAAAGCTCTTGCTAGCCAGCCCCCTTCCTTGGAAGCGCTTTTGTAGGCCTAAGAACACTGGGGCTCTGGGCTTCTCTAGCCACCTCATCTTCTGCTCATCCTCTCGCGCACTCTAAAGAGAGCTCAGGTGAGAAATTGCAAACGTCGAGCAATTGCTCAGAGATGAAAAGTGCCAGCACTGAAAGCTCTTGCTAGCCAGCACCCTTCCTTGGAAGCGCTTTCACAGGCGCAGCAACACTGGGGCTTTGCGCTTCTCTAGCCACCAAACGTCACGGTCCTTCTCTTTCCGTCTGTTTACACGAGCTGAGAAATTGCAAACGTCGAGCAATTGCTCCGAGATGAAAAGTGCCAGCACTGAAAGCTCTTGCTAGCCAGCACCCTTCCTTGGAAGTGCTTTTGTAGGCCTAAGAACACTGGGGCTCTGGGCTTCTCTAGCCACCTCATCTTCTGCTCATCCTCTCGCGCACTCTAAAGAGAGCTCAGGTGAGAAATTGCAAACGTCGAGCAATTGCTCCGAGATGAAAAGTGCCAGCACTGAAAGCTCTTGCTAGCCAGCACCCTTCCTTGGAAGCGCTTTCACAGGCGCAGCAACACTGGGGCTTTGCACTTCTCTACGCACCAAACGTCACGGTCCTTCTCTTTCCGTCTCGTAGACACGAGCTGAGAAATTGCAAACGTCCAGCAATTGCTCAGAGATGAAAAGTGCCAGCACTGAAAGCTGTTGCTAGCCAGCACCCTTCCTTGGAAGCGCTTTCACAGGCGCAGCAACACTGGGGCTTTGCGCTTCTCTAGCCACCAAACGTCACAGTCATTCTCTTTCCGTCTCGTAGACACGAGCTGAGAAATTGCAAACGTCCAGCAATTGCTCCGAGATGAAAAGTGCCAGCACTGAAAGCTGTTGCTAGCCAGCACCCTTCCTTGGAAGCGCTTTTGTAGGCCTAAGAACAGTGGGGCTCTGGGCTTCTCTAGCCACCTCATCTTCTGCTCATCCTCTCGCGCACTCTAAAGAGAGCTCAGGTGAGAAATTGCAAACGTCGAGCAATTGCTCAGAGAAGAAAAGTGCCAGCACTGAAAGCTCTTGCTAGCCAGCACCCTTCCTTGGAAGCGCTTTCACAGGCGCAGCAACACTGGGGCTTTGCGCTTCTCTAGCCACCAAACGTCACGGTCCTTCTCTTTCCGTCGGTAGACACGAGCTGAGAAATTGCAAACGTCGAGCAATTGCTCCGAGATGAAAAGTGCCAGCACTGAAAGCTCTTGCTAGCCAGCACCCTTCCTTGGAAGCGCTTTTGTAGGCCTAAGAACACTGGGGCTCTGGGCTTCTCTAGCCACCTCGTCTTCTGCTCATCCTCTCGCGCACTCTAAAGAGAGCTCAGGTGAGAAATTGCAAACGTCGAGCAATTGCTCAGAGAAGAAAAGTGCCAGCACTGAAAGCTCTTGCTAGCCAGCACCCTTCCTTGGAAGCGCTTTCACAGGCGCAGCAACACTGGGGCTTTGCGCTTCTCTACCCACCAAAAGTCACGGTCCTTCTCTTTCCGTCGGTAGACACGAGCTGAGAAATTGCAAACGTCGAGCAATTGCTCCGAGATGAAAAGTGCCAGCACTGAAAGCTCTTGCTAGCCAGCACCCTTCCTTGGAAGCGCTTTTGTAGGCCTAAGAACACTGGGGCTCTGGGCTTCTCTAGCCACCTCGTCTTCTGCTCATCCTCTCGCGCACTCTAAAGAGAGCTCAGGTGAGAAATTGCAAACGTCGAGCAATTGCTCAGAGATGAAAAGTGCCAGCACTGAAAGCTGTTGCTAGCCAGCACCCTTCCTTGGAAGCGCTTTCACAGGCGCAGCAACACTGGGGCTTTGCGCTTCTCTAGCCACCAAAAGTCACGGTCCTTCTCTTTCCGTCTCGTAGACACGAGCTGAGAAATTGCAAACGTCGAGCAATTGCTCAGAGATGAAAAGTGCCAGCACTGAAAGCTCTTGCTAGCCAGCACCCTTCCTTGGAAGCGCTTTTGTAGGCCTAAGAACACTGGGGCTCTGGGCTTCTCTAGCCACCTCATCTTCTGCTCATCCTCTCGCGCACTCTAAAGAGAGCTCAGGTGAGAAATTGCAAACGTCGAGCAATTGCTCAGAGATGAAAAGTGCCAGCACTGAAAGCTGTTGCTAGCCAGCACCCTTCCTTGGAAGCGCTTTCACAGGCGCAGCAACACTGGGGCTTTGCGCTTCTCTAGCCACCAAACGTCACGGTCCTTCTCTTTCCGTCTCGTAGACACGAGCTGAGAAATTGCAAACGTCGAGCAATTGCTCCGAGATGAAAAGTGCCAGCACTGAAAGCTGTTGCTAGCCAGCACCCTTCCTTGGAAGCGCTTTCACAGGCGCAGCAACACTGGGGCTTTGCGCTTCTCTAGCCACCAAACGTCACGGTCCTTCTCTTTCCGTCTGTTTACACGAGCTGAGAAATTGCAAACGTCGAGCAATTGCTCCGAGATGAAAAGTGCCAGCACTGAAAGCTCTTGCTAGCCAGCACCCTTCCTTGGAAGCGCTTTTGTAGGCCTAAGAACAGTGGGGCTCTGGGCTTCTCTAGCCACCTCGTCTTCTGCTCATCCTCTCGCGCACTCTAAAGAGAGCTCAGGTGAGAAATTGCAAACGTCGAGCAATTGCTCCGAGATGAAAAGTGCCAGCACTGAAAGCTCTTGCTAGCCAGCACCCTTCCTTGGAAGCGCTTTCACAGGCGCAGCAACACTGGGGCTTTGCGCTTCTCTAGCCACCAAAAGTCACGGTCCTTCTCTTTCCGTCTCGTAGACACGAGCTGAGAAATTGCAAACGTCCAGCAATTGCTCCGAGATGAAAAGTGCCAGCACTGAAAGCTGTTGCTAGCCAGCCCCCTTCCTTGGAAGCGCTTTTGTAGGCCTAAGAACACTGGGGCTCTGGGCTTCTCTAGCCACCTCATCTTCTGCTCATCCTCTCGCGCACTCTAAAGAGAGCTCAGGTGAGAAATTGCAAACGTCGAGCAATTGCTCAGAGATGAAAAGTGCCAGCACTGAAAGCTCTTGCTAGCCAGCACCCTTCCTTGGAAGCGCTTTCACAGGCGCAGCAACACTGGGGCTTTGCGCTTCTCTAGCCACCAAACGTCACGGTCCTTCTCTTTCCGTCGGTAGACACGAGCTGAGAAATTGCAAACGTCGAGCAATTGCTCAGAGATGAAAAGTGCCAGCACTGAAAGCTGTTGCTAGCCAGCACCCTTCCTTGGAAGCGCTTTTGTAGGCCTAAGAACACTGGGGCTCTGGGCTTCTCTAGCCACCTCGTCTTCTGCTCATCCTCTCGCGCACTCTAAAGAGAGCTCAGGTGAGAAATTGCAAACGTCGAGCAATTGCTCAGAGATGAAAAGTGCCAGCACTGAAAGCTGTTGCTAGCCAGCACCCTTCCTTGGAAGCGCTTTCACAGGCGCAGCAACACTGGGGCTTTGCGCTTCTCTAGCCACCAAAAGTCACGGTCCTTCTCTTTCCATCTCGTAGACACGAGCTGAGAAATTGCAAACGTCGAGCAATTGCTCAGAGATGAAAAGTGCCAGCACTGAAAGCTGTTGCTAGCCAGCCCCCTTCCTTGGAAGCGCTTTTGTAGGCCTAAGAACAGTGGGGCTCTGGGCTTCTCTAGCCACCTCATCTTCTGCTCATCCTCTCGCGCACTCTAAAGAGAGCTCAGGGGAGAAATTGCAAACGTCGAGCAATTGCTCAGAGATGAAAAGTGCCAGCACTGAAAGCTCTTGCTAGCCAGCACCCTTCCTTGGAAGCGCTTTCACAGGCGCAGCAACACTGGGGCTTTGCGCTTCTCTAGCCACCAAACGTCACGGTCCTTCTCTTTCCGTCTCGTAGACACGAGCTGAGAAATTGCAAACGTCCAGCAATTGCTCCGAGATGAAAAGTGCCAGCACTGAAAGCTGTTGCTAGCCAGCACCCTTCCTTGGAAGCGCTTTCACAGGCGCAGCAACACTGGGGCTTTGCGCTTCTCTAGCCACCAAACGTCACGGTCCTTCTCTTTCCGTCTGTTTACACGAGCTGAGAAATTGCAAACGTCGAGCAATTGCTCAGAGATGAAAAGTGCCAGCACTGAAAGCTCTTGCTAGCCAGCACCCTTCCTTGGAAGTGCTTTTGTAGGCCTAAGAACACTGGGGCTCTGGGCTTCTCTAGCCACCTAATCTTCTGCTCATCCTCTCGCGCACTCTAAAGAGAGCTCAGGTGAGAAATTGCAAACGTCGAGCAATTGCTCAGAGATGAAAAGTGCCAGCACTGAAAGCTGTTGCTAGCCAGCACCCTTCCTTGGAAGCGCTTTCACAGGCGCAGCAACACTGGGGCTTTGCGCTTCTATACGCACCAAATGTCACGGTCCTTCTCTTTCCATCTCATAGACACGAGCTGAGAAATTGCAAACGTCGAGCAATTGCTCAGAGATGAAAAGTGCCAGCACTGAAAGCTCTTGCTAGCCAGCACCCTTCCTTGGAAGCGCTTTTGTAGCCCTTAAAACACTGGGGCTCTGGGCTTCTCTAGCCACCTCATCTTCTGCTCATCCTCTCGCGCACTCTAAAGAGAGCTCAGGTGAGAAATTGCAAACGTCGAGCAATTGCTCAGAGATGAAAAGTGCCAGCACTGAAAGCTCTTGCTAGCCAGCACCCTTCCTTGGAAGCGCTTTTGTAGCCCTTAGAACACTGGGGCTCTGGGCTTCTCTAGCCACCTCATCTTCTGCTCATCCTCTCGCGCACTCTAAAGAGAGCTCAGGTGAGAAATTGCAAACGTCGAGCAATTGCTCAGAGAAGAAAAGTGCCAGCACTGAAAGCTGTTGCTAGCCAGCACCCTTCCTTGGAAGCGCTTTCACAGGCGCAGCAACACTGGGGCTTTGCGCTTCTCTAGCCACCAAACGTCACGGTCCTTCACTTTCCGTCTGTATACACGAGCTGAGAAATTGCAAACTTCCAGCAATTGCTCCGAGATGAAAAGTGCCAGCACTGAAAGCTCTTGCTAGCCAGCCCCCTTCCTTGGAAGCGCTTTTGTAGGCCTAAGAACACTGGGGCTCTGGGCTTCTCTAGACACCTAATCTTCTGCTCATCCTCTCGCGCACTCTAAAGAGAGCTCAGGTGAGAAATTGCAAACGTCGAGCAATTGCTCAGAGATGAAAAGTGCCAGCACTGAAAGCTCTTGCTAGCCAGCACCCTTCCTTGGAAGTGCTTTTGTAGGCCTAAGAACAGTGGGGCTCTGGGCTTCTCTAGCCACCTCATCTTCTGCTCATCCTCTCGCGCACTCTAAAGAGAGCTCAGGTGAGAAATTGCAAACGTCGAGCAATTGCTCCGAGATGAAAAGTGCCAGCACTGAAAGCTCTTGCTAGCCAGCACCCTTCCTTGGAAGCGCTTTCACAGCCGCAGCAACACTGGGGCTTTGCACTTCTCTACGCACCAAACGTCACGGTCCTTCTCTTTCCGTCTCGTAGACACGAGCTGAGAAATTGCAAACGTCGAGCAATTGCTCAGAGATGAAAAGTGCCAGCACTGAAAGCTGTTGCTAGCCAGCACCCTTCCTTGGAAGCGCTTTCACAGGCGCAGCAACACTGGGGCTTTGCGCTTCTATACGCACCAAACGTCACAGTCATTCTCTTTCCGTCTCGTAGACACAAGCTGAGAAATTGCAAACGTCCAGCAATTGCTCCGAGATGAAAAGTGCCAGCACTGAAAGCTGTTGCTAGCCAGCACCCTTCCTTGGAAGCGCTTTTGTAGGCCTAAGAACAGTGGGGCTCTGGGCTTCTCTAGCCACCTCATCTTCTGCTCATCCTCTCGCGCACTCTAAAGAGAGCTCAGGTGAGAAATTGCAAACGTCGAGCAATTGCTCAGAGAAGAAAAGTGCCAGCACTGAAAGCTCTTGCTAGCCAGCACCCTTCCTTGGAAGCGCTTTCACAGGCGCAGCAACACTGGGGCTTTGCGCTTCTCTAGCCACCAAACGTCACGGTCCTTCTCTTTCCGTCGGTAGACACGAGCTGAGAAATTGCAAACGTCGAGCAATTGCTCAGAGATGAAAAGTGCCAGCACTGAAAGCTCTTGCTAGCCAGCACCCTTCCTTGGAAGCGCTTTTGTAGGCCTAAGAACACTGGGGCTCTGGGCTTCTCTAGCCACCTCGTCTTCTGCTCATCCTCTCGCGCACTCTAAAGAGAGCTCAGGTGAGAAATTGCAAACGTCGAGCAATTGCTCCGAGATGAAAAGTGCCAGCACTGAAAGCTGTTGCTAGCCAGCACCCTTCCTTGGAAGCGCTTTCACAGGCGCAGCAACACTGGGGCTTTGCGCTTCTCTAGCCACCAAACGTCACGGTCCTTCTCTTTCCGTCTCCTAGACACGAGCTGAGAAATTGCAAACGTCCAGCAATTGCTCCGAGATGAAAAGTGCCAGCACTGAAAGCTCTTGCTAGCCAGCCCCCTTCCTTGGAAGCGCTTTCACAGGCGCAGCAACACTGGGGCTTTGCGCTTCTCTAGCCACCAAATGTCACGGTCCTTCTCTTTCCATCTCGTAGACACGAGCTGAGAAATTGCAAACGTCGAGCAATTGCTCAGAGATGAAAAGTGCCAGCACTGAAAGCTGTTGCTAGCCAGCACCCTTCCTTGGAAGCGCTTTTGTAGCCCTTAGAACACTGGGGCTCTGGGCTTCTCTAGCCACCTCATCTTCTGCTCATCCTCTCGCGCACTCTAAAGAGAGCTCAGGTGAGAAATTGCAAACGTCGAGCAATTGCTCCGAGATGAAAAGTGCCAGCACTGAAAGCTGTTGCTAGCCAGCACCCTTCCTTGGAAGCGCTTTTGTAGGCCTAAGAACACTGGGGCTCTGGGCTTCTCTAGCCACCTCATCTTCTGCTCATCCTCTCGCGCACTCTAAAGAGAGCTCAGGTGAGAAATTGCAAACGTCGAGCAATTGCTCAGAGATGAAAAGTGCCAGCACTGAAAGCTGTTGCTAGCCAGCACCCTTCCTTGGAAGTGCTTTCACAGGCGCAGCAACACTGGGGCTTTGCGCTTCTATACGCACCAAATGTCACGGTCCTTCTCTTTCCATCTCATAGACACGAGCTGAGAAATTGCAAACGTCGAGCAATTGCTCAGAGATGAAAAGTGCCAGCACTGAAAGCTCTTGCTAGCCAGCCCCCTTCCTTGGAAGCGCTTTTGTAGCCCTTAAAACACTGGGGCTCTGGGCTTCTCTAGCCACCTCATCTTCTGCTCATCCTCTCGCGCACTCTAAAGAGAGCTCAGGTGAGAAATTGCAAACGTCGAGCAATTGCTCAGAGATGAAAAGTGCCAGCACTGAAAGCTCTTGCTAGCCAGCACCCTTCCTTGGAAGCGCTTTTGTAGGCCTAAGAACAGTGGGGCTCTGGGCTTCTCTAGCCACCTCATCTTCTGCTCATCCTCTCGCGCACTCTAAAGAGAGCTCAGGTGAGAAATTGCAAACGTCGAGCAATTGCTCAGAGAAGAAAAGTGCCAGCACTGAAAGCTCTTGCTAGCCAGCCCCCTTCCTTGGAAGCGCTTTCACAGGCGCAGCAACACTGGGGCTTTGCGCTTCTCTAGCCACCAAACGTCACGGTCCTTCTCTTTCCGTCTGTATACACGAGCTGAGAAATTGCAAACTTCCAGCAATTGCTCCAAGATGAAAAGTGCCAGCACTGAAAGCTCTTGCTAGCCAGCACCCTTCCTTGGAAGCGCTTTTGTAGGCCTAAGAACACTGGGGCTCTGGGCTTCTCTAGACACCTAATCTTCTGCTCATCCTCTCGCGCACTCTAAAGAGATCTCAGGTGAGAAATTGCAAACGTCGAGCAATTGCTCAGAGATGAAAAGTGCCAGCACTGAAAGCTGTTGCTAGCCAGCACCCTTCCTTGGAAGCGCTTTCACAGGCGCAGCAACACTGGGGCTTTGCGCTTCTATACACACCAAACGTCACAGTCATTCTCTTTCCGTCTCGTAGACACGAGCTGAGAAATTGCAAACGTCCAGCAATTGCTCAGAGATGAAAAGTGCCAGCACTGAAAGCTGTTGCTAGCCAGCACCCTTCCTTGGAAGCGCTTTCACAGGCGCAGCAACACTGGGGCTTTGCGCTTCTCTACCCACCAAAAGTCACGGTCCTTCTCTTTCCATCTCGTAGACACGAGCTGAGAAATTGCAAACGTCGAGCAATTGCTCCGAGATGAAAAGTGCCAGCACTGAAAGCTGTTGCTAGCCAGCCCCCTTCCTTGGAAGCGCTTTTGTAGGCCTAAGAACACTGGGGCTCTGGGCTTCTCTAGCCACCTCATCTTCTGCTCATCCTCTCGTGCACTCTAAAGAGAGCTCAGGTGAGAAATTGCAAACGTCGGGCAATTGCTCAGAGATGAAAAGTGCCAGCCCTGAAAGCTCTTGCTAGCCAGCACCCTTCCTTGGAAGCGCTTTCACAGACGCAGCAACACTGGGGCTTTGCGCTTCTATACGCACCAAATGTCACGGTCCTTCTCTTTCCGTCTCGTAGACACGAGCTGAGAAATTGCAAACGTCGAGCAATTGCTCAGAGATGAAAAGTGCCAGCACTGAAAGCTCTTGCTAGCCAGCACCCTTCCTTGGAAGCGCTTTTGTAGGCCTAAGAACAGTGGGGCTCTGGGCTTCTCTAGCCACCTCATCTTCTGCTCATCCTCTCGCGCACTCTAAAGAGAGCTCAGGTGAGAAATTGCAAACGTCGAGCAATTGCTCAGAGATGAAAAGTGCCAGCACTGAAAGCTCTTGCTAGCCAGCACCCTTCCTTGGAAGCGCTTTCACAGGCGCAGCAACACTGGGGCTTTGCGCTTCTCTAGCCACCAAACGTCACGGTCCTTCTCTTTCCGTCTGTTTACACGAGCTGAGAAATTGCAAACGTCGAGCAATTGCTCCGAGATGAAAAGTGCCAGCACTGAAAGCTCTTGCTAGCCAGCACCCTTCCTTGGAAGTGCTTTTGTAGGCCTAAGAACACTGGGGCTCTGGGCTTCTCTAGCCACCTCATCTTCTGCTCATCCTCTCGCGCACTCTAAAGAGAGCTCAGGTGAGAAATTGCAAACGTCGAGCAATTGCTCAGAGATGAAAAGTGCCAGCACTGAAAGCTGTTGCTAGCCAGCACCCTTCCTTGGAAGCGCTTTCACAGGCGCAGCAACACTGGGGCTTTGCGCTTCTATACGCACCAAATGTCACGGTCCTTCTCTTTCCGTCTCGTAGACACGAGCTGAGAAATTGCAAACGTCGAGCAATTGCTCAGAGATGAAAAGTGCCAGCACTGAAAGCTCTTGCTAGCCAGCACCCTTCCTTGGAAGCGCTTTTGTAGGCCTAAGAACAGTGGGGCTCTGGGCTTCTCTAGCCACCTCATCTTCTGCTCATCCTCTCGCGCACTCTAAAGAGAGCTCAGGTGAGAAATTGCAAACGTCGAGCAATTGCTCAGAGATGAAAAGTGCCAGCACTGAAAGCTCTTGCTAGCCAGCACCCTTCCTTGGAAGCGCTTTTGTAGCCCTTAGAACACTGGGGCTCTGGGCTTCTCTAGCCACCTCTTCTTCTGCTCATCCTCTCGCGCACTCTAAAGAGAGCTCAGGTGAGAAATTGCAAACGTCGAGCAATTGCTCAGAGAAGAAAAGTGCCAGCACTGAAAGCTGTTGCTAGCCAGCCCCCTTCCTTGGAAGCGCTTTTGTAGCCCTTAGAACACTGGGGCTCTGGGCTTCTCTAGCCACCTCATCTTCTGCTCATCCTCTCGCGCACTCTAAAAAGAGCTCAGGTGAGAAATTGCAAACGTCGAGCAATTGCTCAGAGAAGAAAAGTGCCAGCACTGAAAGCTGTTGCTAGCCAGCACCCTTCCTTGGAAGCGCTTTCACAGGCGCAGCAACACTGGGGCTTTGCACTTCTCTAGCCACCAAACGTCACGGTCCTTCTCTTTCCGTCTCGTAGACACAAGCTGAGAAATTGCAAACGTCGAGCAATTGCTCCGAGATGAAAAGTGCCAGCACTGAAAGCTCTTGCTAGCCAGCACCCTTCCTTGGAAGCGCTTTTGTAGGCCTAAGAACACTGGGGCTCTGGGCTTCTCTAGCTACCTCGTCTTCTGCTCAACCTCTCGCGCACTCTAAAGAGAGCTCAGGTGAGAAATTGCAAACGTCGAGCAATTGCTCAGAGATGAAAAGTGCCAGCACTGAAAGCTGTTGCTAGCCAGCACCCTTCCTTGGAAGCGCTTTCACAGGTGCAGCAACACTGGGGCTTTGCGCTTCTCTACCCACCAAATGTCACGGTCCTTCTCTTTCCGTCTCCTAGACACGAGCTAAAAAATTGCAAACGTCGAGCAATTGCTCCGAGATGAAAAGTGCCAGCACTGAAAGCTGTTGCTAGCCAGCACCCTTCCTTGGAAGCGCTTTTGTAGGCCTAAGAACACTGGGGCTCTGGGCTTCTCTAGCTACCTCGTCTTCTGCTCAACCTCTCGCGCACTCTAAAGAGAGCTCAGGTGAGAAATTGCAAACGTCGAGCAATTGCTCAGAGATGAAAAGTGCCAGCCCTGAAAGCTCTTGCTAGCCAGCACCCTTCCTTGGAAGCGCTTTCACAGGCGCAGCAACACTGGGGCTTTGCGCTTCTATACGCACCAAATGTCACGGTCCTTCTCTTTCCGTCTCCTAGACACGAGCTAAAAAATTGCAAACGTCGAGCAATTGCTCCGAGATGAAAAGTGCCAGCACTGAAAGCTGTTGCTAGCCAGCACCCTTCCTTGGAAGCGCTTTTGTAGGCCTAAGAACACTGGGGCTCTGGGCTTCTCTAGCCACCTCATCTTCTGGTCATCCTCTCGCGCACTCTAAAGAGAGCTCAGGTGAGAAATTGCAAACGTCGAGCAATTGCTCAGAGATGAAAAGTGCCAGCACTGAAAGCTCTTGCTAGCCAGCACCCTTCCTTGGAAGCGCTTTCACAGGCGCAGCAACACTGGGGCTTTGCGCTTCTCTAGCCACCAAACGTCACGGTCCTTCTCTTTCCGTCTGTTTACACGAGCTGAGAAATTGCAAACGTCGAGCAATTGCTCCGAGATGAAAAGTGCCAGCACTGAAAGCTCTTGCTAGCCAGCACCCTTCCTTGGAAGCGCTTTTGTAGGCCTAAGAACACTGGGGCTCTGGGCTTCTCTAGCCACCTCATCTTCTGCTCATCCTCTCGCGCACTCTAAAGAGAGCTCAGGTGAGAAATTGCAAACGTCGAGCAATTGCTCAGAGATGAAAAGTGCCAGCACTGAAAGCTGTTGCTAGCCAGCACCCTTCCTTGGAAGCGCTTTTGTAGCCCTTAGAACACTGGGGCTCTGGGCTTCTCTAGCCACCTCATCTTCTGCTCATCCTCTCGCGCACTCTAAAGAGAGCTCAGGTGAGAAATTGCAAACGTCGAGCAATTGCTCAGAGATGAAAAGTGCCAGCACTGAAAGCTGTTGCTAGCCAGCACCCTTCCTTGGAAGCGCTTTCACAGGCGCAGCAACACTGGGGCTTTGCGCTTCTATACGCACCAAATGTCACGGTCCTTCTCTTTCCGTCTCCTAGACACGAGCTAAAAAATTGCAAACGTCGAGCAATTGCTCAGAGATGAAAAGTGCCAGCACTGAAAGCTGTTGCTAGCCAGCACCCTTCCTTGGAAGCGCTTTCACAGGCGCAGCAACACTGGGGCTTTGCGCTTCTATACGCACCAAATGTCACGGTCCTTCTCTTTCCGTCTCGTAGACACGAGCTGAGAAATTGCAAACGTCGAGCAATTGCTCAGAGATGAAAAGTGCCAGCACTGAAAGCTGTTGCTAGCCAGCACCCTTCCTTGGAAGCGCTTTTGTAGGCCTAAGAACACTGGGGCTCTGGGCTTCTCTAGCCACCTCATCTTCTGCTCATCCTCTCGCGCACTCTAAAGAGAGCTCAGGTGAGAAATTGCAAACGTCGAGCAATTGCTCAGAGATGAAAAGTGCCAGCACTGAAAGCTCTTGCTAGCCAGCACCCTTCCTTGGAAGCGCTTTTGTAGCCCTTAGAACACTGGGGCTCTGGGCTTCTCTAGCCACCTCATCTTCTGCTCATCCTCTCGCGCACTCTAAAGAGAGCTCAGGTGAGAAATTGCAAACGTCGAGCAATTGCTCCGAGATGAAAAGTGCCAGCACTGAAAGCTGTTGCTAGCCAGCCCCCTTCCTTGGAAGCGCTTTTGTAGCCCTTAGAACACTGGGGCTCTGGGCTTCTCTAGCCACCTCATCTTCTGCTCATCCTCTCGCGCACTCTAAAGAGAGCTCAGGTGAGAAATTGCAAACGTCGAGCAATTGCTCAGAGAAGAAAAGTGCCAGCACTGAAAGCTGTTGCTAGCCAGCACCCTTCATTGGAAGCACTTTCACAGGCGCAGCAACACTGGGGCTTTGCACTTCTCTAGCCACCAAACGTCACGGTCCTTCTCTTTCCGTCTCGTAGACACAAGCTGAGAAATTGCAAACGTCGAGCAATTGCTCCGAGATGAAAAGTGCCAGCACTGAAAGCTCTTGCTAGCCAGCACCCTTCCTTGGAAGCGCTTTTGTAGGCCTAAGAACACTGGGGCTCTGGGCTTCTCTAGCTACCTCGTCTTCTGCTCAACCTCTCGCGCACTCTAAAGAGAGCTCAGGTGAGAAATTGCAAACGTCGAGCAATTGCTCAGAGATGAAAAGTGCCAGCACTGAAAGCTGTTGCTAGCCAGCACCCTTCCTTGGAAGCGCTTTCACAGGTGCAGCAACACTGGGGCTTTGCGCTTCTCTACCCACCAAAAGTCACGGTCCTTCTCTTTCCGTCTCGTAGACACGAGCTGAGAAATTGCAAACGTCGAGCAATTGCTCCGAGATGAAAAGTGCCAGCACTGAAAGCTCTTGCTAGCCAGCACCCTTCCTTGGAAGCGCTTTTGTAGGCCTAAGAACAGTGGGGCTCTGGGCTTCTCTAGCCACCTCATCTTCTGCTCATCCTCTCGCGCACTCTAAAGAGAGCTCAGGTGAGAAATTGCAAACGTCGAGCAATTGCTCCGAGATGAAAAGTGCCAGCACCGAAAGCTGTTGCTAGCCAGCACCCTTCCTTGGAAGCGCTTTCACAGGCGCAGCAACACTGGGGCTTTGCGCTTCTATACGCACCAAATGTCACGGTCCTTCTCTTTCCGTCTCGTAGACACGAGCTGAGAAATTGCAAACGTCCAGCAATTGCTCCGAGATGAAAAGTGCCAGCACTGAAAGCTGTTGCTAGCCAGCCCCCTTCCTTGGAAGCGCTTTTGTAGGCCTAAGAACACTGGGGCTCTGGGCTTCTCTAGCCACCTCATCTTCTGCTCATCCTCTCGCGCACTCTAAAGAGAGCTCAGGTGAGAAATTGCAAACGTCGAGCAATTGCTCAGAGATGAAAAGTGCCAGCACTGAAAGCTCTTGCTAGCCAGCACCCTTCCTTGGAAGCGCTTTCACAGGCGCAGCAACACTGGGGCTTTGCGCTTCTCTAGCCACCAAACGTCACGGTCCTTCTCTTTCCGTCTGTTTACACGAGCTGAGAAATTGCAAACGTCGAGCAATTGCTCCGAGATGAAAAGTGCCAGCACTGAAAGCTGTTGCTAGCCAGCACCCTTCCTTGGAAGCGCTTTTGTAGGCCTAAGAACACTGGGGCTCTGGGCTTCTCTAGCCACCTCATCTTCTGCTCATCCTCTCGCGCACTCTAAAGAGAGCTCAGGTGAGAAATTGCAAACGTCAAGCAATTGCTCAGAGATGAAAAGTGCCAGCACTGAAAGCTGTTGCTAGCCAGCACCCTTCCTTGGAAGCGCTTTTGTAGGCCTAAGAACACTGGGGCTCTGGGCTTCTCTAGCCACCTCATCTTCTGCTCATCCTCTCGCGCACTCTAAAGAGAGCTCAGGTGAGAAATTGCAAACGTCGAGCAATTGCTCAGAGATGAAAAGTGCCAGCACTGAAAGCTGTTGCTAGCCAGCACCCTTCCTTGGAAGCGCTTTCACAGGCGCAGCAACACTGGGGCTTTGCGCTTCTCTACCCACCAAAAGTCACAGTCATTCTCTTTCCGTCTCCTAGACACGAGCTGAGAAATTGCAAACGTCCAGCAATTGCTCCGAGATGAAAAGTGCCAGCACTGAAAGCTCTTGCTAGCCAGCACCCTTCCTTGGAAGCGCTTTTGTAGCCCTTAGAACACTGGGGCTCTGGGCTTCTCTAGCCACCTCATCTTCTGCTCATCCTCTCGCGCACTCTAAAGAGAGCTCAGGTGAGAAATTGCAAACGTCGAGCAATTGCTCAGAGAAGAAAAGTGCCAGCACTGAAAGCTCTTGCTAGCCAGCCCCCTTCCTTGGAAGCGCTTTCACAGGCGCAGCAACACTGGGGCTTTGCGCTTCTCTAGCCACCAAACGTCACGGTCCTTCTCTTTCCGTCTGTATACACGAGCTGAGAAATTGCAAACTTCCAGCAATTGCTCCGAGATGAAAAGTGCCAGCACTGAAAGCTCTTGCTAGCCAGCACCCTTCCTTGGAAGCGCTTTTGTAGGCCTAAGAACACTGGGGCTCTGGGCTTCTCTAGCCACCTCATCTTCTGCTCATCCTCTCGCGCACTCTAAAGAGAGCTCAGGTGAGAAATTGCAAACGTCGAGCAATTGCTCAGAGATGAAAAGTGCCAGCACTGAAAGCTCTTGCTAGCCAGCACCCTTCCTTGGAAGCGCTTTCACAGCCGCAGCAACACTGGGGCTTTGCACTTCTCTACGCACCAAACGTCACGGTCCTTCTCTTTCCGTCTCGTAGACACGAGCTGAGAAATTGCAAACGTCGAGCAATTGCTCCGAGATGAAAAGTGCCAGCACTGAAAGCTGTTGCTAGCCAGCACCCTTCCTTGGAAGCGCTTTCACAGGCGCAGCAACACTGGGGCTTTGCGCTTCTATACACACCAAACGTCACAGTCATTCTCTTTCCGTCTCGTAGACACGAGCTGAGAAATTGCAAACGTCCAGCAATTGCTCAGAGATGAAAAGTGCCAGCACTGAAAGCTGTTGCTAGCCAGCACCCTTCCTTGGAAGCGCTTTCACAGGCGCAGCAACACTGGGGCTTTGCGCTTCTCTACCCACCAAAAGTCACGGTCCTTCTCTTTCCATCTCGTAGACACGAGCTGAGAAATTGCAAACGTCGAGCAATTGCTCCGAGATGAAAAGTGCCAGCACTGAAAGCTGTTGCTAGCCAGCCCCCTTCCTTGGAAGCGCTTTTGTAGGCCTAAGAACACTGGGGCTCTGGGCTTCTCTAGCCACCTCATCTTCTGCTCATCCTCTCGCGCACTCTAAAGAGAGCTCAGGTGAGAAATTGCAAACGTCGGGCAATTGCTCAGAGATGAAAAGTGCCAGCCCTGAAAGCTGTTGCTAGCCAGCACCCTTCCTTGGAAGCGCTTTCACAGGCGCAGCAACACTGGGGCTTTGCGCTTCTATACGCACCAAATGTCACGGTCCTTCTCTTTCGGTCTCGTAGACACGAGCTGAGAAATTGCAAACGTCCAGCAATTGCTCCGAGATGAAAAGTGCCAGCACTGAAAGCTGTTGCTAGCCAGCACCCTTCCTTGGAAGCGCTTTTGTAGGCCTAAGAACACTGGGGCTCTGGGCTTCTCTAGCCACCTCATCTTCTGCTCATCCTCTCGCGCACTCTAAAGAGAGCTCAGGTGAGAAATTGCAAACGTCGAGCAATTGCTCAGAGATGAAAAGTGCCAGCACTGAAAGCTCTTGCTAGCCAGCACCCTTCCTTGGAAGCGCTTTCACAGGCGCAGCAACACTGGGGCTTTGCGCTTCTCTAGCCACCAAACGTCACGGTCCTTCTCTTTCCGTCTGTTTACACGAGCTGAGAAATTGCAAACGTCGAGCAATTGCTCAGAGATGAAAAGTGCCAGCACTGAAAGCTCTTGCTAGCCAGCACCCTTCCTTGGAAGTGCTTTTGTAGGCCTAAGAACACTGGGGCTCTGGGCTTCTCTAGCCACCTCATCTTCTGCTCATCCTCTCGCGCACTCTAAAGAGAGCTCAGGTGAGAAATTGCAAACGTCGAGCAATTGCTCAGAGATGAAAAGTGCCAGCACTGAAAGCTCTTGCTAGCCAGCACCCTTCCTTGGAAGCGCTTTCACAGGCGCAGCAACACTGGGGCTTTGCGCTTCTATACGCACCAAATGTCACGGTCCTTCTCTTTCCGTCTCGTAGACACGAGCTGAGAAATTGCAAACGTCGAGCAATTGCTCAGAGATGAAAAGTGCCAGCACTGAAAGCTGTTGCTAGCCAGCACCCTTCCTTGGAAGCGCTTTTGTAGGCCTAAGAACAGTGGGGCTCTGGGCTTCTCTAGCCACCTCATCTTCTGCTCATCCTCTCGCGCACTCTAAAGAGAGCTCAGGTGAGAAATTGCAAACGTCGAGCAATTGCTCAGAGATGAAAAGTGCCAGCACTGAAAGCTCTTGCTAGCCAGCACCCTTCCTTGGAAGCGCTTTTGTAGCCCTTAGAACACTGGGGCTCTGGGCTTCTCTAGCCACCTCATCTTCTGCTCATCCTCTCGCGCACTCTAAAGAGAGCTCAGGTGAGAAATTGCAAACGTCGAGCAATTGCTCAGAGAAGAAAAGTGCCAGCACTGAAAGCTGTTGCTAGCCAGCACCCTTCCTTGGAAGCGCTTTCACAGGCGCAGCAACACTGGGGCTTTGCGCTTCTCTAGCCACCAAAAGTCACGGTCCTTCTCTTTCCGTCTGTATACACGAGCTGAGAAATTGCAAACGTCGAGCAATTGCTCAGAGATGAAAAGTGCCAGCACTGAAAGCTCTTGCTAGCCAGCACCCTTCCTTGGAAGCGCTTTTGTAGGCCTAAGAACACTGGGGCTCTGGGCTTCTCTAGCCACCTCATCTTCTGCTCATCCTCTCGCGCACTCTAAAGAGAGCTCAGGTGAGAAATTGCAAACGTCGAGCAATTGCTCAGAGATGAAAAGTGCCAGCACTGAAAGCTCTTGCTAGCCAGCACCCTTCCTTGGAAGCGCTTTCACAGCCGCAGCAACACTGGGGCTTTGCACTTCTCTACGCACCAAACGTCACGGTCCTTCTCTTTCCGTCTCGTAGACACGAGCTGAGAAATTGCAAACGTCGAGCAATTGCTCCGAGATGAAAAGTGCCAGCACTGAAAGCTGTTGCTAGCCAGCACCCTTCCTTGGAAGCGCTTTCACAGGCGCAGCAACACTGGGGCTTTGCGCTTCTATACACACCAAACGTCACAGTCATTCTCTTTCCGTCTCGTAGACACGAGCTGAGAAATTGCAAACGTCCAGCAATTGCTCAGAGATGAAAAGTGCCAGCACTGAAAGCTGTTGCTAGCCAGCACCCTTCCTTGGAAGCGCTTTCACAGGCGCAGCAACACTGGGGCTTTGCGCTTCTCTACCCACCAAAAGTCACGGTCCTTCTCTTTCCATCTCGTAGACACGAGCTGAGAAATTGCAAACGTCGAGCAATTGCTCCGAGATGAAAAGTGCCAGCACTGAAAGCTGTTGCTAGCCAGCCCCCTTCCTTGGAAGCGCTTTTGTAGGCCTAAGAACACTGGGGCTCTGGGCTTCTCTAGCCACCTCATCTTCTGCTCATCCTCTCGCGCACTCTAAAGAGAGCTCAGGTGAGAAATTGCAAACGTCGGGCAATTGCTCAGAGATGAAAAGTGCCAGCCCTGAAAGCTGTTGCTAGCCAGCACCCTTCCTTGGAAGCGCTTTCACAGGCGCAGCAACACTGGGGCTTTGCGCTTCTCTAGCCACCAAACGTCACGGTCCTTCTCTTTCCGTCTGTTTACACGAGCTGAGAAATTGCAAACGTCGAGCAATTGCTCAGAGATGAAAAGTGCCAGCACTGAAAGCTCTTGCTAGCCAGCACCCTTCCTTGGAAGTGCTTTTGTAGGCCTAAGAACACTGGGGCTCTGGGCTTCTCTAGCCACCTCATCTTCTGCTCATCCTCTCGCGCACTCTAAAGAGAGCTCAGGTGAGAAATTGCAAACGTCGAGCAATTGCTCAGAGATGAAAAGTGCCAGCACTGAAAGCTCTTGCTAGCCAGCACCCTTCCTTGGAAGCGCTTTCACAGGCGCAGCAACACTGGGGCTTTGCGCTTCTATACGCACCAAATGTCACGGTCCTTCTCTTTCCGTCTCGTAGACACGAGCTGAGAAATTGCAAACGTCGAGCAATTGCTCAGAGATGAAAAGTGCCAGCACTGAAAGCTGTTGCTAGCCAGCACCCTTCCTTGGAAGCGCTTTTGTAGGCCTAAGAACAGTGGGGCTCTGGGCTTCTCTAGCCACCTCATCTTCTGCTCATCCTCTCGCGCACTCTAAAGAGAGCTCAGGTGAGAAATTGCAAACGTCGAGCAATTGCTCAGAGATGAAAAGTGCCAGCACTGAAAGCTCTTGCTAGCCAGCACCCTTCCTTGGAAGCGCTTTTGTAGCCCTTAGAACACTGGGGCTCTGGGCTTCTCTAGCCACCTCATCTTCTGCTCATCCTCTCGCGCACTCTAAAGAGAGCTCAGGTGAGAAATTGCAAACGTCGAGCAATTGCTCAGAGAAGAAAAGTGCCAGCACTGAAAGCTGTTGCTAGCCAGCACCCTTCCTTGGAAGCGCTTTCACAGGCGCAGCAACACTGGGGCTTTGCGCTTCTCTAGCCACCAAACGTCACGGTCCTTCTCTTTCCGTCTGTATACACGAGCTGAGAAATTGCAAACGTCGAGCAATTGCTCAGAGATGAAAAGTGCCAGCACTGAAAGCTCTTGCTAGCCAGCACCCTTCCTTGGAAGCGCTTTTGTAGGCCTAAGAACACTGGGGCTCTGGGCTTCTCTAGCCACCTCATCTTCTGCTCATCCTCTCGCGCACTCTAAAGAGAGCTCAGGTGAGAAATTGCAAACGTCGAGCAATTGCTCAGAGATGAAAAGTGCCAGCACTGAAAGCTCTTGCTAGCCAGCACCCTTCCTTGGAAGCGCTTTCACAGCCGCAGCAACACTGGGGCTTTGCACTTCTCTACGCACCAAACGTCACGGTCCTTCTCTTTCCGTCTCGTAGACACGAGCTGAGAAATTGCAAACGTCGAGCAATTGCTCCGAGATGAAAAGTGCCAGCACTGAAAGCTGTTGCTAGCCAGCACCCTTCCTTGGAAGCGCTTTCACAGGCGCAGCAACACTGGGGCTTTGCGCTTCTATACACACCAAACGTCACAGTCATTCTCTTTCCGTCTCGTAGACACGAGCTGAGAAATTGCAAACGTCCAGCAATTGCTCAGAGATGAAAAGTGCCAGCACTGAAAGCTGTTGCTAGCCAGCACCCTTCCTTGGAAGCGCTTTCACAGGCGCAGCAACACTGGGGCTTTGCGCTTCTCTACCCACCAAAAGTCACGGTCCTTCTCTTTCCATCTCGTAGACACGAGCTGAGAAATTGCAAACGTCCAGCAATTGCTCCGAGATGAAAAGTGCCAGCACTGAAAGCTCTTGCTAGCCAGCACCCTTCCTTGGAAGCGCTTTTGTAGGCCTAAGAACAGTGGGGCTCTGGGCTTCTCTAGCCACCTCATCTTCTGCTCATCCTCTCGCGCACTCTAAAGAGAGCTCAGGTGAGAAATTGCAAACGTCGGGCAATTGCTCAGAGATGAAAAGTGCCAGCCCTGAAAGCTCTTGCTAGCCAGCACCCTTCCTTGGAAGCGCTTTCACAGGCGCAGCAACACTGGGGCTTTGCGCTTCTATACGCACCAAATGTCACGGTCCTTCTCTTTCGGTCTCGTAGACACGAGCTGAGAAATTGCAAACGTCCAGCAATTGCTCCGAGATGAAAAGTGCCAGCACTGAAAGCTGTTGCTAGCCAGCACCCTTCCTTGGAAGCGCTTTTGTAGGCCTAAGAACACTGGGGCTCTGGGCTTCTCTAGCCACCTCATCTTCTGCTCATCCTCTCGCGCACTCTAAAGAGAGCTCAGGTGAGAAATTGCAAACGTCGAGCAATTGCTCAGAGATGAAAAGTGCCAGCACTGAAAGCTCTTGCTAGCCAGCACCCTTCCTTGGAAGCGCTTTCACAGGCGCAGCAACACTGGGGCTTTGCGCTTCTCTAGCCACCAAACGTCACGGTCCTTCTCTTTCCGTCTGTTTACACGAGCTGAGAAATTGCAAACGTCGAGCAATTGCTCAGAGATGAAAAGTGCCAGCACTGAAAGCTCTTGCTAGCCAGCACCCTTCCTTGGAAGTGCTTTTGTAGGCCTAAGAACACTGGGGCTCTGGGCTTCTCTAGCCACCTCATCTTCTGCTCATCCTCTCGCGCACTCTAAAGAGAGCTCAGGTGAGAAATTGCAAACGTCGAGCAATTGCTCAGAGATGAAAAGTGCCAGCACTGAAAGCTCTTGCTAGCCAGCACCCTTCCTTGGAAGCGCTTTCACAGGCGCAGCAACACTGGGGCTTTGCGCTTCTATACGCACCAAATGTCACGGTCCTTCTCTTTCCGTCTCGTAGACACGAGCTGAGAAATTGCAAACGTCGAGCAATTGCTCAGAGATGAAAAGTGCCAGCACTGAAAGCTCTTGCTAGCCAGCACCCTTCCTTGGAAGCGCTTTTGTAGGCCTAAGAACAGTGGGGCTCTGGGCTTCTCTAGCCACCTCATCTTCTGCTCATCCTCTCGCGCACTCTAAAGAGAGCTCAGGTGAGAAATTGCAAACGTCGAGCAATTGCTCAGAGATGAAAAGTGCCAGCACTGAAAGCTCTTGCTAGCCAGCACCCTTCCTTGGAAGCGCTTTTGTAGCCCTTAGAACACTGGGGCTCTGGGCTTCTCTAGCCACCTCATCTTCTGCTCATCCTCTCGCGCACTCTAAAGAGAGCTCAGGTGAGAAATTGCAAACGTCGAGCAATTGCTCAGAGAAGAAAAGTGCCAGCACTGAAAGCTGTTGCTAGCCAGCACCCTTCCTTGGAAGCGCTTTCACAGGCGCAGCAACACTGGGGCTTTGCACTTCTCTAGCCACCAAACGTCACGGTCCTTCTCTTTCCGTCTCGTAGACACAAGCTGAGAAATTGCAAACGTCGAGCAATTGCTCCGAGATGAAAAGTGCCAGCACTGAAAGCTGTTGCTAGCCAGCACCCTTCCTTGGAAGCGCTTTTGTAGGCCTAAGAACACTGGGGCTCTGGGCTTCTCTAGATACCTCGTCTTCTGCTCAACCTCTCGCGCACTCTAAAGAGAGCTCAGGTGAGAAATTGCAAACGTCGAGCAATTGCTCAGAGATGAAAAGTGCCAGCACTGAAAGCTGTTGCTAGCCAGCACCCTTCCTTGGAAGCGCTTTCACAGGTGCAGCAACACTGGGGCTTTGCGCTTCTCTACCCACCAAAAGTCACGGTCCTTCTCTTTCCGTCTCGTAGACACGAGCTGAGAAATTGCAAACGTCGAGCAATTGCTCCGAGATGAAAAGTGCCAGCACTGAAAGATCTTGCTAGCCAGCACCCTTCCTTGGAAGCGCTTTTGTAGGCCTAAGAACAGTGGGGCTCTGGGCTTCTCTAGCCACCTCATCTTCTGCTCATCCTCTCGCGCACTCTAAAGAGAGCTCAGGTGAGAAATTGCAAACGTCGAGCAATTGCTCAGAGATGAAAAGTGCCAGCCCTGAAAGCTCTTGCTAGCCAGCACCCTTCCTTGGAAGCGCTTTCACAGGCGCAGCAACACTGGGGCTTTGCGCTTCTATACGCACCAAATGTCACGGTCCTTCTCTTTCCGTCTTGTAGACACGAGCTGAGAAATTGCAAACGTCGAGCAATTGCTCAGAGATGAAAAGTGCCAGCACTGAAAGCTGTTGCTAGCCAGCACCCTTCCTTGGAAGCGCTTTTGTAGGCCTAAGAACAGTGGGGCTCTGGGCTTCTCTAGCCACCTCATCTTCTGCTCATCCTCTCGCGCACTCTAAAGAGAGCTCAGGTGAGAAATTGCAAACGTCGAGCAATTGCTCAGAGATGAAAAGTGCCAGCACTGAAAGCTCTTGCTAGCCAGCACCCTTCCTTGGAAGCGCTTTCACAGGCGCAGCAACACTGGGGCTTTGCGCTTCTCTAGCCACCAAACGTCACGGTCCTTCTCTTTCCGTCTGTTTACACGAGCTGAGAAATTGCAAACGTCGAGCAATTGCTCCGAGATGAAAAGTGCCAGCACTGAAAGCTCTTGCTAGCCAGCACCCTTCCTTGGAAGCGCTTTTGTAGGCCTAAGAACACTGGGGCTCTGGGCTTCTCTAGCCACCTCATCTTCTGCTCATCCTCTCGCGCACTCTAAAGAGAGCTCAGGTGAGAAATTGCAAACGTCGAGCAATTGCTCAGAGATGAAAAGTGCCAGCACTGAAAGCTCTTGCTAGCCAGCACCCTTCCTTGGAAGCGCTTTTGTAGCCCTTAGAACACTGGGGCTCTGGGCTTCTCTAGCCACCTCATCTTCTGCTCATCCTCTCGCGCACTCTAAAGAGAGCTCAGGTGAGAAATTGCAAACGTCGAGCAATTGCTCAGAGATGAAAAGTGCCAGCACTGAAAGCTGTTGCTAGCCAGCACCCTTCCTTGGAAGCGCTTTCACAGGCGCAGCAACACTGGGGCTTTGCGCTTCTATACGCACCAAACGTCACAGTCATTCTCTTTCCGTCTCGTAGACACGAGCTGAGAAATTGCAAACGTCCAGCAATTGCTCCGAGATGAAAAGTGCCAGCACTGAAAGCTGTTGCTAGCCAGCACCCTTCCTTGGAAGCGCTTTTGTAGGCCTAAGAACAGTGGGGCTCTGGGCTTCTCTAGCCACCTCATCTTCTGCTCATCCTCTCGCGCACTCTAAAGAGAGCTCAGGTGAGAAATTGCAAACGTCGAGCAATTGCTCAGAGATGAAAAGTGCCAGCACTGAAAGCTGTTGCTAGCCAGCACCCTTCCTTGGAAGCGCTTTCACAGGCGCAGCAACACTGGGGCTTTGCGCTTCTCTACCCACCAAAAGTCACAGTCATTCTCTTTCCGTCTCCTAGACACGAGCTGAGAAATTGCAAACGTCGAGCAATTGCTCCGAGATGAAAAGTGCCAGCACTGAAAGCTCTTGCTAGCCAGCACCCTTCCTTGGAAGCGCTTTTGTAGGCCTAAGAACAGTGGGGCTCTGGGCTTCTCTAGCCACCTCATCTTCTGCTCATCCTCTCGCGCACTCTAAAGAGAGCTCAGGTGAGAAATTGCAAACGTCCAGCAATTGCTCAGAGATGAAAAGTGCCAGCACTGAAAGCTGTTGCTAGCCAGCACCCTTCCTTGGAAGCGCTTTCACAGGCGCAGCAACACTGGGGCTTTGCGCTTCTCTACCCACCAAAAGTCACGGTCCTTCTCTTTCCGTCTCGTAGACACGAGCTGAGAAATTGCAAACGTCGAGCAATTGCTCAGAGATGAAAAGTGCCAGCACTGAAAGCTCTTGCTAGCCAGCACCCTTCCTTGGAAGCGCTTTCACAGGCGCAGCAACACTGGGGCTTTGCGCTTCTATACGCACCAAACGTCACAGTCATTCTCTTTCCGTCTCCTAGACACGAGCTGAGAAATTGCAAACGTCCAGCAATTGCTCCGAGATGAAAAGTGCCAGCACTGAAAGCTGTTGCTAGCCAGCACCCTTCCTTGGAAGCGCTTTTGTAGGCCTAAGAACAGTGGGGCTCTGGGCTTCTCTAGCCACCTCATCTTCTGCTCATCCTCTCGCGCACTCTAAAGAGAGCTCAGGTGAGAAATTGCAAACGTCGAGCAATTGCTCAGAGATGAAAAGTGCCAGCACTGAAAGCTCTTGCTAGCCAGCACCATTCCTTGGAAGCGCTTTCACAGGCGCAGCAACACTGGGGCTTTGCGCTTCTCTAGCCACCAAATGTCACGGTCCTTCTCTTTCCGTCTTGTAGACACGAGCTGAGAAATTGCAAACGTCGAGCAATTGCTCAGAGATGAAAAGTGCCAGCACTGAAAGCTGTTGCTAACCAGCACCCTTCCTTGGAAGCGCTTTTGTAGGCCTAAGAACACTGGGGCTCTGGGCATCTCTAGCCACCTCATCTTCTGCTCATCCTCTCGCGCACTCTAAAGAGAGCTCAGGTGAGAAATTGCAAACGTCGAGCAATTGCTCAGAGATGAAAAGTGCCAGCACTGAAAGCTGTTGCTAGCCAGCCCCCTTCCTTGGAAGCGCTTTCACAGGCGCAGCAACACTGGGGCTTTGCGCTTCTATACGCACCAAATGTCACGGTCCTTCTCTTTCCGTCTCGTAGACACGAGCTGAGAAATTGCAAACGTCGAGCAATTGCTCAGAGATGAAAAGTGCCAGCACTGAAAGCTGTTGCTAGCCAGCACCCTTCCTTGGAAGCGCTTTTGTAGGCCTAAGAACAGTGGGGCTCTGGGCTTCTCTAGCCACCTCATCTTCTGCTCATCCTCTCGCGCACTCTAAAGAGAGCTCAGGTGAGAAATTGCAAACGTCGAGCAATTGCTCAGAGATGAAAAGTGCCAGCACTGAAAGCTCTTGCTAGCCAGCACCCTTCCTTGGAAGCGCTTTTGTAGCCCTTAGAACACTGGGGCTCTGGGCTTCTCTAGCCACCTCATCTTCTGCTCATCCTCTCGCGCACTCTAAAGAGAGCTCAGGTGAGAAATTGCAAACATCGAGCAATTGCTCAGAGATGAAAAGTGCCAGCACTGAAAGCTCTTGCTAGCCAGCCCCCTTCCTTGGAAGCGCTTTTGTAGCCCTTAGAACACTGGGGCTCTGGGCTTCTCTAGCCACCTCATCTTCTGCTCATCCTCTCGCGCACTCTAAAGAGAGCTCAGGTGAGAAATTGCAAACGTCGAGCAATTGCTCAGAGAAGAAAAGTGCCAGCACTGAAAGCTCTTGCTAGCCAGCACCCTTCCTTGGAAGCGCTTTCACAGGCGCAGCAACACTGGGGCTTTGCACTTCTCTAGCCACCAAACGTCACGGTCCTTCTCTTTCCGTCTCGTAGACACAAGCTGAGAAATTGCAAACGTCCAGCAATTGCTCCGAGATGAAAAGTGCCAGCACTGAAAGCTCTTGCTAGCCAGCACCCTTCCTTGGAAGCGCTTTTGTAGGCCTAAGAACACTGGGGCTCTGGGCTTCTCTAGCTACCTCGTCTTCTGCTCAACCTCTCGCGCACTCTAAAGAGAGCTCAGGTGAGAAATTGCAAACGTCGAGCAATTGCTCAGAGATGAAAAGTGCCAGCACTGAAAGCTGTTGCTAGCCAGCACCCTTCCTTGGAAGCGCTTTCACAGGTGCAGCAACACTGGGGCTTTGCGCTTCTCTAGCCACCAAAAGTCACGGTCCTTCTCTTTCCGTCTCGTAGACACGAGCTGAGAAATTGCAAACGTCGAGCAATTGCTCCGAGATGAAAAGTGCCAGCACTGAAAGCTGTTGCTAGCCAGCACCCTTCCTTGGAAGCGCTTTTGTAGGCCTAAGAACACTGGGGCTCTGGGCTTCTCTAGCCACCTCATCTTCTGCTCATCCTCTCGCGCACTCTAAAGAGAGCTCAGGTGAGAAATTGCAAACGTCCAGCAATTGCTCCGAGATGAAAAGTGCCAGCACCGAAAGCTGTTGCTAGCCAGCACCCTTCCTTGGAAGCGCTTTCACAGGCGCAGCAACACTGGGGCTTTGCGCTTCTATACGCACCAAATGTCACGGTCCTTCTCTTTCCGTCTCGTAGACACGAGCTGAGAAATTGCAAACGTCCAGCAATTGCTCCGAGATGAAAAGTGCCAGCACTGAAAGCTGTTGCTAGCCAGCACCCTTCCTTGGAAGCGCTTTTGTAGGCCTAAGAACACTGGGGCTCTGGGCTTCTCTAGCCACCTCATCTTCTGCTCATCCTCTCGCGCACTCTAAAGAGAGCTCAGGTGAGAAATTGCAAACGTCGAGCAATTGCTCAGAGATGAAAAGTGCCAGCACTGAAAGCTCTTGCTAGCCAGCACCCTTCCTTGGAAGCGCTTTCACAGCCGCAGCAACACTGGGGCTTTGCACTTCTCTACGCACCAAACGTCACGGTCCTTCTCTTTCCGTCTCGTAGACACGAGCTGAGAAATTGCAAACGTCGAGCAATTGCTCCGAGATGAAAAGTGCCAGCACTGAAAGCTGTTGCTAGCCAGCACCCTTCCTTGGAAGCGCTTTCACAGGCGCAGCAACACTGGGGCTTTGCGCTTCTATACACACCAAACGTCACAGTCATTCTCTTTCCGTCTCGTAGACACGAGCTGAGAAATTGCAAACGTCCAGCAATTGCTCCGAGATGAAAAGTGCCAGCACTGAAAGCTGTTGCTAGCCAGCACCCTTCCTTGGAAGCGCTTTCACAGGCGCAGCAACACTGGGGCTTTGCGCTTCTCTACCCACCAAAAGTCACGGTCCTTCTCTTTCCATCTCGTAGACACGAGCTGAGAAATTGCAAACGTCGAGCAATTGCTCCGAGATGAAAAGTGCCAGCACTGAAAGCTGTTGCTAGCCAGCCCCCTTCCTTGGAAGCGCTTTTGTAGGCCTAAGAACACTGGGGCTCTGGGCTTCTCTAGCCACCTCATCTTCTGCTCATCCTCTCGCGCACTCTAAAGAGAGCTGAGCTGAGAAATTTCAAACGTCGGGCAATTGCTCAGAGATGAAAAGTGCCAGCCCTGAAAGCTCTTGCTAGCCAGCACCCTTCCTTGGAAGCGCTTTCACAGGCGCAGCAACACTGGGGCTTTGCGCTTCTATACGCACCAAATGTCACGGTCCTTCTCTTTCGGTCTCGTAGACACGAGCTGAGAAATTGCAAACGTCCAGCAATTGCTCCGAGATGAAAAGTGCCAGCACTGAAAGCTGTTGCTAGCCAGCACCCTTCCTTGGAAGCGCTTTTGTAGGCCTAAGAACAGTGGGGCTCTGGGCTTCTCTAGCCACCTCATCTTCTGCTCATCCTCTCGCGCACTCTAAAGAGAGCTCAGGTGAGAAATTGCAAACGTCGAGCAATTGCTCAGAGATGAAAAGTGCCAGCACTGAAAGCTCTTGCTAGCCAGCACCCTTCCTTGGAAGCGCTTTCACAGTCGCAGCAACACTGGGGCTTTGCGCTTCTCTAGCCACCAAACGTCACGGTCCTTCTCTTTCCGTCTGTTTACACGAGCTGAGAAATTGCAAACGTCGAGCAATTGCTCCGAGATGAAAAGTGCCAGCACTGAAAGCTCTTGCTAGCCAGCACCCTTCCTTGGAAGTGCTTTTGTAGGCCTAAGAACACTGGGGCTCTGGGCTTCTCTAGCCACCTCATCTTCTGCTCATCCTCTCGCGCACTCTAAAGAGAGCTCAGGTGAGAAATTGCAAACGTCGAGCAATTGCTCAGAGATGAAAAGTGCCAGCACTGAAAGCTGTTGCTAGCCAGCACCCTTCCTTGGAAGTGCTTTCACAGGCGCAGCAACACTGGGGCTTTGCGCTTCTATACGCACCAAATGTCACGGTCCTTCTCTTTCCGTCTCGTAGACACGAGCTGAGAAATTGCAAACGTCGAGCAATTGCTCAGAGATGAAAAGTGCCAGCACTGAAAGCTGTTGCTAGCCAGCACCCTTCCTTGGAAGCGCTTTTGTAGGCCTAAGAACAGTGGGGCTCTGGGCTTCTCTAGCCACCTCATCTTCTGCTCATCCTCTCGCGCACTCTAAAGAGAGCTCAGGTGAGAAATTGCAAACGTCGAGCAATTGCTCAGAGATGAAAAGTGCCAGCACTGAAAGCTCTTGCTAGCCAGCACCCTTCCTTGGAAGCGCTTTTGTAGCCCTTAGAACACTGGGGCTCTGGGCTTCTCTAGCCACCTCATCTTCTGCTCATCCTCTCGCGCACTCTAAAGAGAGCTCAGGTGAGAAATTGCAAACGTCGAGCAATTGCTCAGAGAAGAAAAGTGCCAGCACTGAAAGCTGTTGCTAGCCAGCACCCTTCCTTGGAAGCGCTTTCACAGGCGCAGCAACACTGGGGCTTTGCACTTCTCTAGCCACCAAACGTCACGGTCCTTCTCTTTCCGTCTCGTAGACACAAGCTGAGAAATTGCAAACGTCGAGCAATTGCTCCGAGATGAAAAGTGCCAGCACTGAAAGCTCTTGCTAGCCAGCACCCTTCCTTGGAAGCGCTTTTGTAGGCCTAAGAACACTGGGGCTCTGGGCTTCTCTAGATACCTCGTCTTCTGCTCAACCTCTCGCGCACTCTAAAGAGAGCTCAGGTGAGAAATTGCAAACGTCGAGCAATTGCTCAGAGATGAAAAGTGCCAGCACTGAAAGCTGTTGCTAGCCAGCACCCTTCCTTGGAAGCGCTTTCACAGGTGCAGCAACACTGGGGCTTTGCGCTTCTCTACCCACCAAAAGTCACGGTCCTTCTCTTTCCGTCTCGTAGACACGAGCTGAGAAATTGCAAACGTCGAGCAATTGCTCCGAGATGAAAAGTGCCAGCACTGAAAGCTCTTGCTAGCCAGCACCCTTCCTTGGAAGCGCTTTCACAGGCGCAGCAACACTGGGGCTTTGCGCTTCTATACGCACCAAATGTCACGGTCCTTCTCTTTCCGTCTCCTAGACACGAGCTAAAAAATTGCAAACGTCGAGCAATTGCTCAGAGATGAAAAGTGCCAGCACTGAAAGCTGTTGCTAGCCAGCACCCTTCCTTGGAAGCGCTTTTGTAGGCCTAAGAACACTGGGGCTCTGGGCTTCTCTAGCCACCTCATCTTCTGCTCATCCTCTCGCGCACTCTAAAGAGAGCTCAGGTGAGAAATTGCAAACGTCCAGCAATTGCTCAGAGATGAAAAGTGCCAGCACTGAAAGCTCTTGCTAGCCAGCACCCTTCCTTGGAAGCGCTTTCACAGGCGCAGCAACACTGGGGCTTTGCGCTTCTCTAGCCACCAAACGTCACGGTCCTTCTCTTTCCGTCTGTTTACACGAGCTGAGAAATTGCAAACGTCGAGCAATTGCTCCGAGATGAAAAGTGCCAGCACTGAAAGCTGTTGCTAGCCAGCACCCTTCCTTGGAAGCGCTTTTGTAGGCCTAAGAACACTGGGGCTCTGGGCTTCTCTAGCCACCTCATCTTCTGCTCATCCTCTCGCGCACTCTAAAGAGAGCTCAGGTGAGAAATTGCAAACGTCGAGCAATTGCTCAGAGATGAAAAGTGCCAGCACTGAAAGCTCTTGCTAGCCAGCACCCTTCCTTGGAAGCGCTTTTGTAGCCCTTAGAACACTGGGGCTCTGGGCTTCTCTAGCCACCTCATCTTCTGCTCATACTCTCGCGCACTCTAAAGAGAGCTCAGGTGAGAAATTGCAAACGTCGAGCAATTGCTCAGAGATGAAAAGTGCCAGCACTGAAAGCTGTTGCTAGCCAGCACCCTTCCTTGGAAGCGCTTTCACAGGCGCAGCAACACTGGGGCTTTGCGCTTCTATACGCACCAAACGTCACAGTCATTCTCTTTCCGTCTCGTAGACACGAGCTGAGAAATTGCAAACGTCCAGCAATTGCTCCGAGATGAAAAGTGCCAGCACTGAAAGCTGTTGCTAGCCAGCACCCTTCCTTGGAAGCGCTTTTGTAGGCCTAAGAACAGTGGGGCTCTGGGCTTCTCTAGCCACCTCATCTTCTGCTCATCCTCTCGCGCACTCTAAAGAGAGCTCAGGTGAGAAATTGCAAACGTCGAGCAATTGCTCAGAGATGAAAAGTGCCAGCACTGAAAGCTGTTGCTAGCCAGCACCCTTCCTTGGAAGCGCTTTCACAGGCGCAGCAACACTGGGGCTTTGCGCTTCTCTACCCACCAAAAGTCACAGTCATTCTCTTTCCGTCTCCTAGACACGAGCTGAGAAATTGCAAACGTCCAGCAATTGCTCCGAGATGAAAAGTGCCAGCACTGAAAGCTCTTGCTAGCCAGCACCCTTCCTTGGAAGCGCTTTTGTAGGCCTAAGAACAGTGGGGCTCTGGGCTTCTCTAGCCACCTCATCTTCTGCTCATCCTCTCGCGCACTCTAAAGAGAGCTCAGGTGAGAAATTGCAAACGTCCAGCAATTGCTCAGAGATGAAAAGTGCCAGCACTGAAAGCTGTTGCTAGCCAGCACCCTTCCTTGGAAGCGCTTTCACAGGCGCAGCAACACTGGGGCTTTGCGCTTCTCTACCCACCAAAAGTCACGGTCCTTCTCTTTCCGTCTCGTAGACACAAGCTGAGAAATTGCAAACGTCGAGCAATTGCTCAGAGATGAAAAGTGCCAGCACTGAAAGCTGTTGCTAGCCAGCACCCTTCCTTGGAAGCGCTTTCACAGGCGCAGCAACACTGGGGCTTTGCGCTTCTATACGCACCAAACGTCACGGTCCTTCTCTTTCCGTCTCGTAGACACGAGCTGAGAAATTGCAAACGTCCAGCAATTGCTCCGAGATGAAAAGTGCCAGCACTGAAAGCTGTTGCTAGCCAGCACCCTTCCTTGGAAGCGCTTTTGTAGGCCTAAGAACAGTGGGGCTCTGGGCTTCTCTAGCCACCTCATCTTCTGCTCATCCTCTCGCGCACTCTAAAGAGAGCTCAGGTGAGAAATTGCAAACGTCGAGCAATTGCTCAGAGATGAAAAGTGCCAGCACTGAAAGCTGTTGCTAGCCAGCACCCTTCCTTGGAAGCGCTTTCACAGGCGCAGCAACACTGGGGCTTTGCGCTTCTCTAGCCACCAAAAGTCACGGTCCTTCTCTTTCCATCTCGTAGACACGAGCTGAGAAATTGCAAACGTCGAGCAATTGCTCAGAGATGAAAAGTGCCAGCACTGAAAGCTCTTGCTAGCCAGCACCCTTCCTTGGAAGCGCTTTCACAGGCGCAGCAACACTGGGGCTTTGCGCTTCTCTAGCCACCAAACGTCACGGTCCTTCTCTTTCCGTCTGTATACACGAGCTGAGAAATTGCAAACTTCCAGCAATTGCTCCGAGATGAAAAGTGCAAGCACTGAAAGCTCTTGCTAGCCAGCCCCCTTCCTTGGAAGCGCTTTTGTAGGCCTAAGAACACTGGGGCTCTGGGCTTCTCTAGCCACCTCATCTTCTGCTCATCCTCTCGCGCACTCTAAAGAGAGCTCAGGTGAGAAATTGCAAACGTCGAGCAATTGCTCAGAGATGAAAAGTGCCAGCACTGAAAGCTCTTGCTAGCCAGCACCATTCCTTGGAAGCGCTTTCACAGGCGCAGCAACACTGGGGCTTTGCGCTTCTCTAGCCACCAAATGTCACGGTCCTTCTCTTTCCGTCTCCTAGACACGAGCTAAAAAATTGCAAACGTCGAGCAATTGCACAGAGATGAAAAGTGCCAGCACTGAAAGCTGTTGCTAGCCAGCACCCTTCCTTGGAAGCGCTTTTGTAGCCCTTAGAACACTGGGGCTCTGGGCATCTCTAGCCACCTCATCTTCTGCTCATCCTCTCGCGCACTCTAAAGAGAGCTCAGGTGAGAAATTGCAAACGTCGAGCAATTGCTCAGAGATGAAAAGTGCCAGCACTGAAAGCTGTTGCTAGCCAGCCCCCTTCCTTGGAAGCGCTTTCACAGGCGCAGCAACACTGGGGCTTTGCGCTTCTATACGCACCAAATGTCACGGTCCTTCTCTTTCCGTCTCGTAGACACGAGCTGAGAAATTGCAAACGTCGAGCAATTGCTCAGAGATGAAAAGTGCCAGCACTGAAAGCTGTTGCTAGCCAGCACCCTTCCTTGGAAGCGCTTTTGTAGGCCTAAGAACAGTGGGGCTCTGGGCTTCTCTAGCCACCTCATCTTCTGCTCATCCTCTCGCGCACTCTAAAGAGAGCTCAGGTGAGAAATTGCAAACGTCGAGCAATTGCTCCGAGATGAAAAGTGCCAGCACTGAAAGCTCTTGCTAGCCAGCACCCTTCCTTGGAAGCGCTTTTGTAGCCCTTAGAACACTGGGGCTCTGGGCTTCTCTAGCCACCTCATCTTCTGCTCATCCTCTCGCGCACTCTAAAGAGAGCTCAGGTGAGAAATTGCAAACATCGAGCAATTGCTCAGAGATGAAAAGTGCCAGCACTGAAAGCTCTTGCTAGCCAGCACCCTTCCTTGGAAGCGCTTTTGTAGCCCTTAGAACACTGGGGCTCTGGGCTTCTCTAGCCACCTCATCTTCTGCTCATCCTCTCGCGCACTCTAAAGAGAGCTCAGGTGAGAAATTGCAAACGTCGAGCAATTGCTCAGAGAAGAAAAGTGCCAGCACTGAAAGCTGTTGCTAGCCAGCACCCTTCCTTGGAAGCGCTTTCACAGGCGCAGCAACACTGGGGCTTTGCACTTCTCTAGCCACCAAACGTCACGGTCCTTCTCTTTCCGTCTCGTAGACACAAGCTGAGAAATTGCAAACGTCGAGCAATTGCTCCGAGATGAAAAGTGCCAGCACTGAAAGCTCTTGCTAGCCAGCCCCCTTCCTTGGAAGCGCTTTTGTAGGCCTAAGAACACTGGGGCTCTGGGCTTCTCTAGCTACCTCGTCTTCTGCTCAACCTCTCGCGCACTCTAAAGAGAGCTCAGGTGAGAAATTGCAAACGTCGAGCAATTGCTCAGAGATGAAAAGTGCCAGCACTGAAAGCTGTTGCTAGCCAGCACCCTTCCTTGGAAGCGCTTTCACAGGTGCAGCAACACTGGGGCTTTGCGCTTCTCTAGCCACCAAAAGTCACGGTCCTTCTCTTTCCGTCTCGTAGACACGAGCTGAGAAATTGCAAACGTCGAGCAATTGCTCAGAGATGAAAAGTGCCAGCACTGAAAGCTCTTGCTAGCCAGCACCCTTCCTTGGAAGCGCTTTTGTAGGCCTAAGAACACTGGGGCTCTGGGCTTCTCTAGCCACCTCATCTTCTGCTCATCCTCTCGCGCACTCTAAAGAGAGCTCAGGTGAGAAATTGCAAACGTCCAGCAATTGCTCCGAGATGAAAAGTGCCAGCACCGAAAGCTGTTGCTAGCCAGCACCCTTCCTTGGAAGCGCTTTCACAGGCGCAGCAACACTGGGGCTTTGCGCTTCTATACGCACCAAATGTCACGGTCCTTCTCTTTCCGTCTCGTAGACACGAGCTGAGAAATTGCAAACGTCCAGCAATTGCTCCGAGATGAAAAGTGCCAGCACTGAAAGCTGTTGCTAGCCAGCACCCTTCCTTGGAAGCGCTTTTGTAGGCCTAAGAACACTGGGGCTCTGGGCTTCTCTAGCCACCTCATCTTCTGCTCATCCTCTCGCGCACTCTAAAGAGAGCTCAGGTGAGAAATTGCAAACGTCGAGCAATTGCTCCGAGATGAAAAGTGCCAGCACTGAAAGCTCTTGCTAGCCAGCACCCTTCCTTGGAAGCGCTTTCACAGGCGCAGCAACACTGGGGCTTTGCGCTTCTCTAGCCACCAAACGTCACGGTCCTTCTCTTTCCGTCTGTTTACACGAGCTGAGAAATTGCAAACGTCGAGCAATTGCTCAGAGATGAAAAGTGCCAGCACTGAAAGCTCTTGCTAGCCAGCACCCTTCCTTGGAAGCGCTTTTGTAGGCCTAAGAACACTGGGGCTCTGGGCTTCTCTAGCCACCTCATCTTCTGCTCATCCTCTCGCGCACTCTAAAGAGAGCTCAGGTGAGAAATTGCAAACGTCGAGCAATTGCTCAGAGATGAAAAGTGCCAGCACTGAAAGCTCTTGCTAGCCAGCACCCTTCCTTGGAAGCGCTTTTGTAGGCCTAAGAACACTGGGGCTCTGGGCTTCTCTAGCCACCTCATCTTCTGCTCATCCTCTCGCGCACTCTAAAGAGAGCTCAGGTGAGAAATTGCAAACGTCGAGCAATTGCTCAGAGATGAAAAGTGCCAGCCCTGAAAGCTCTTGCTAGCCAGCACCCTTCCTTGGAAGCGCTTTCACAGGCGCAGCAACACTGGGGCTTTGCGCTTCTATACGCACCAAACGTCACAGTCATTCTCTTTCCGTCTCGTAGACACGAGCTGAGAAATTGCAAACGTCCAGCAATTGCTCAGAGATGAAAAGTGCCAGCACTGAAAGCTCTTGCTAGCCAGCACCCTTCCTTGGAAGCGCTTTTGTAGGCCTAAGAACAGTGGGGCTCTGGGCTTCTCTAGCCACCTCATCTTCTGCTCATCCTCTCGCGCACTCTAAAGAGAGCTCAGGTGAGAAATTGCAAACGTCGAGCAATTGCTCAGAGATGAAAAGTGCCAGCACTGAAAGCTGTTGCTAGCCAGCACCCTTCCTTGGAAGCGCTTTCACAGGCGCAGCAACACTGGGGCTTTGCGCTTCTCTACCCACCAAAAGTCACAGTCATTCTCTTTCCGTCTCCTAGACACGAGCTGAGAAATTGCAAACGTCCAGCAATTGCTCCGAGATGAAAAGTGCCAGCACTGAAAGCTCTTGCTAGCCAGCACCCTTCCTTGGAAGCGCTTTTGTAGCCCTTAGAACACTGGGGCTCTGGGCTTCTCTAGCCACCTCATCTTCTGCTCATCCTCTCGCGCACTCTAAAGAGAGCTCAGGTGAGAAATTGCAAACGTCGAGCAATTGCTCAGAGAAGAAAAGTGCCAGCACTGAAAGCTCTTGCTAGCCAGCCCCCTTCCTTGGAAGCGCTTTCACAGGCGCAGCAACACTGGGGCTTTGCGCTTCTCTACCCACCAAACGTCACGGTCCTTATCTTTCCGTCTGTATACACGAGCTGAGAAATTGCAAACTTCCAGCAATTGCTCCGAGATGAAAAGTGCCAGCACTGAAAGCTCTTGCTAGCCAGCACCCTTCCTTGGAAGCGCTTTTGTAGGCCTAAGAACACTGGGGCTCTGGGCTTCTCTAGACACCTAATCTTCTGCTCATCCTCTCGCGCACTCTAAAGAGATCTCAGGTGAGAAATTGCAAACGTCGAGCAATTGCTCAGAGATGAAAAGTGCCAGCACTGAAAGCTCTTGCTAGCCAGCACCCTTCCTTGGAAGCGCTTTCACAGGCGCAGCAACACTGGGGCTTTGCACTTCTCTAACACCAAACGTCACGGTCCTTCTCTTTCCGTCTCGTAGACACGAGCTGAGAAATTGCAAACGTCGAGCAATTGCTCCGAGATGAAAAGTGCCAGCACTGAAAGCTGTTGCTAGCCAGCACCCTTCCTTGGAAGCGCTTTCACAGGCACAGCAACACTGGGGCTTTGCGCTTCTATACACACCAAACGTCACAGTCATTCTCTTTCCGTCTCGTAGACACGAGCTGAGAAATTGCAAACGTCCAGCAATTGCTCAGAGATGAAAAGTGCCAGCACTGAAAGCTGTTGCTAGCCAGCACCCTTCCTTGGAAGTGCTTTCACAGGCGCAGCAACACTGGGGCTTTGCGCTTCTCTAGCCACCAAAAGTCACGGTCCTTCTCTTTCCATCTCGTAGACACGAGCTGAGAAATTGCAAACGTCGAGCAATTGCTCCGAGATGAAAAGTGCCAGCACTGAAAGCTCTTGCTAGCCAGCCCCCTTCCTTGGAAGCGCTTTTGTAGGCCTAAGAACAGTGGGGCTCTGGGCTTCTCTAGCCACCTCATCTTCTGCTCATCCTCTCGCGCACTCTAAAGAGAGCTCAGGTGAGAAATTGCAAACGTCGGGCAATTGCTCAGAGATGAAAAGTGCCAGCCCTGAAAGCTCTTGCTAGCCAGCACCCTTCCTTAGAAGCGCTTTCACAGGCGCAGCAACACTGGGGCTTTGCGCTTCTATACGCACCAAATGTCACGGTCCTTCTCTTTCGGTCTCGTAGACACGAGCTGAGAAATTGCAAACGTCGAGCAATTGCTCAGAGATGAAAAGTGCCAGCACTGAAAGCTGTTGCTAGCCAGCACCCTTCCTTGGAAGCGCTTTTGTAGGCCTAAGAACAGTGGGGCTCTGGGCTTCTCTAGCCACCTCATCTTCTGCTCATCCTCTCGCGCACTCTAAAGAGAGCTCAGGTGAGAAATTGCAAACGTCGAGCAATTGCTCAGAGATGAAAAGTGCCAGCACTGAAAGCTCTTGCTAGCCAGCACCCTTCCTTGGAAGTGCTTTTGTAGGCCTAAGAACACTGGGGCTCTGGGCTTCTCTAGCCACCTCATCTTCTGCTCATCCTCTCGCGCAGTCTAAAGAGAGCTCAGGTGAGAAATTGCAAACGTCGAGCAATTGCTCAGAGATGAAAAGTGCCAGCACTGAAAGCTCTTGCTAGCCAGCACCCTTCCTTGGAAGCGCTTTCACAGGCGCAGCAACACTGGGGCTTTGCGCTTCTATACGCACCAAATGTCACGGTCCTTCTCTTTCCGTCTCGTAGACACGAGCTGAGAAATTGCAAACGTCGAGCAATTGCTCAGAGATGAAAAGTGCCAGCACTGAAAGCTCTTGCTAGCCAGCACCCTTCCTTGGAAGCGCTTTTGTAGGCCTAAGAACAGTGGGGCTCTGGGCTTCTCTAGCCACCTCATCTTCTGCTCATCCTCTCGCGCACTCTAAAGAGAGCTCAGGTGAGAAATTGCAAACGTCGAGCAATTGCTCAGAGATGAAAAGTGCCAGCACTGAAAGCTGTTGCTAGCCAGCACCCTTCCTTGGAAGCGCTTTTGTAGCCCTTAGAACACTGGGGCTCTGGGCTTCTCTAGCCACCTCATCTTCTGCTCATCCTCTCGCGCACTCTAAAGAGAGCTCAGGTGAGAAATTGCAAACGTCGAGCAATTGCTCAGAGAAGAAAAGTGCCAGCACTGAAAGCTGTTGCTAGCCAGCACCCTTCCTTGGAAGCGCTTTTGTAGGCCTAAGAACAGTGGGGCTCTGGGCTTCTCTAGCCACCTCATCTTCTGCTCATCCTCTCGCGCACTCTAAAGAGAGCTCAGGTGAGAAATTGCAAACGTCGAGCAATTGCTCAGAGAAGAAAAGTGCCAGCACTGAAAGCTGTTGCTAGCCAGCACCCTTCCTTGGAAGCGCTTTCACAGGCGCAGCAACACTGGGGCTTTGCACTTCTCTAGCCACCAAACGTCACGGTCCTTCTCTTTCCGTCTCGTAGACACAAGCTGAGAAATTGCAAACGTCGAGCAATTGCTCAGAGATGAAAAGTGCCAGCACTGAAAGCTCTTGCTAGCCAGCACCCTTCCTTGGAAGCGCTTTTGTAGGCCTAAGAACACTGGGGCTCTGGGCTTCTCTAGATACCTCGTCTTCTGCTCAACCTCTCGCGCACTCTAAAGAGAGCTCAGGTGAGAAATTGCAAACGTCGAGCAATTGCTCAGAGATGAAAAGTGCCAGCACTGAAAGCTGTTGCTAGCCAGCACCCTTCCTTGGAAGCGCTTTCACAGGCGCAGTAACACTGGGGCTTTGCGCTTCTCTAGCCACCAAACGTCACGGTCCTTCTCTTTCCATCTCCTAGACACGAGCTGAGAAATTGCAAACGTCGAGCAATTGCTCAGAGATGAAAAGTGCCAGCACTGAAAGCTCTTGCTAGCCAGCACCCTTCCTTGGAAGCGCTTTTGTAGGCCTAAGAACAGTGGGGCTCTGGGCTTCTCTAGCCACCTCATCTTCTGCTCATCCTCTCACGCACTCTAAAGAGAGCTCAGGTGAGAAATTGCAAACGTCGAGCAATTGCTCCGAGATGAAAAGTGCCAGCCCTGAAAGCTCTTGCTAGCCAGCACCCTTCCTTGGAAGCGCTTTCACAGGCGCAGCAACACTGGGGCTTTGCGCTTCTATACGCACCAAATGTCACGGTCCTTCTCTTTCCGTCTCGTAGACACGAGCTAAAAAATTGCAAACGTCGAGCAATTGCTCAGAGATGAAAAGTGCCAGCACTGAAAGCTCTTGCTAGCCAGCACCCTTCCTTGGAAGCGCTTTTGTAGGCCTAAGAACAGTGGGGCTCTGGGCTTCTCTAGCCACCTCATCTTCTGCTCATCCTCTCGCGCACTCTAAAGAGAGCTCAGGTGAGAAATTGCAAACGTCGAGCAATTGCTCAGAGATGAAAAGTGCCAGCACTGAAAGCTCTTGCTAGCCAGCACCCTTCCTTGGAAGTGCTTTCACAGGCGCAGCAACACTGGGGCTTTGCGCTTCTCTACCCACCAAAAGTCACGGTCCTTCTCTTTCCATCTCGTAGACACGAGCTGAGAAATTGCAAACGTCGAGCAATTGCTCCGAGATGAAAAGTGCCAGCACTGAAAGCTGTTGCTAGCCAGCCCCCTTCCTTGGAAGCGCTTTTGTAGGCCTAAGAACACTGGGGCTCTGGGCTTCTCTAGCCACCTCATCTTCTGCTCATCCTCTCGCGCACTCTAAAGAGAGCTCAGGTGAGAAATTGCAAACGTCGGGCAATTGCTCAGAGATGAAAAGTGCCAGCCCTGAAAGCTCTTGCTAGCCAGCACCCTTCCTTAGAAGCGCTTTCACAGGCGCAGCAACACTGGGGCTTTGCGCTTCTATACGCACCAAATGTCACGGTCCTTCTCTTTCGGTCTCGTAGACACGAGCTGAGAAATTGCAAACGTCGAGCAATTGCTCAGAGATGAAAAGTGCCAGCACTGAAAGCTGTTGCTAGCCAGCACCCTTCCTTGGAAGCGCTTTTGTAGGCCTAAGAACAGTGGGGCTCTGGGCTTCTCTAGCCACCTCATCTTCTGCTCATCCTCTCGCGCACTCTAAAGAGAGCTCAGGTGAGAAATTGCAAACGTCGAGCAATTGCTCAGAGATGAAAAGTGCCAGCACTGAAAGCTCTTGCTAGCCAGCACCCTTCCTTGGAAGCGCTTTCACAGGCGCAGCAACACTGGGGCTTTGCGCTTCTCTAGCCACCAAACGTCACGGTCCTTCTCTTTCCGTCTCGTAGACACGAGCTGAGAAATTGCAAACGTCGAGCAATTGCTCCGAGATGAAAAGTGCCAGCACTGAAAGCTCTTGCTAGCCAGCACCCTTCCTTGGAAGTGCTTTTGTAGGCCTAAGAACACTGGGGCTCTGGGCTTCTCTAGCCACCTCATCTTCTGCTCATCCTCTCGCGCAGTCTAAAGAGAGCTCAGGTGAGAAATTGCAAACGTCGAGCAATTGCTCAGAGATGAAAAGTGCCAGCACTGAAAGCTGTTGCTAGCCAGCACCCTTCCTTGGAAGCGCTTTCACAGGCGCAGCAACACTGGGGCTTTGCGCTTCTATACGCACCAAATGTCACGGTCCTTCTCTTTCCGTCTCGTAGACACGAGCTGAGAAATTGCAAACGTCGAGCAATTGCTCAGAGATGAAAAGTGCCAGCACTGAAAGCTCTTGCTAGCCAGCACCCTTCCTTGGAAGCGCTTTTGTAGGCCTAAGAACAGTGGGGCTCTGGGCTTCTCTAGCCACCTCATCTTCTGCTCATCCTCTCGCGCACTCTAAAGAGAGCTCAGGTGAGAAATTGCAAACGTCGAGCAATTGCTCAGAGATGAAAAGTGCCAGCACTGAAAGCTGTTGCTAGCCAGCACCCTTCCTTGGAAGCGCTTTTGTAGCCCTTAGAACACTGGGGCTCTGGGCTTCTCTAGCCACCTCATCTTCTGCTCATCCTCTCGCGCACTCTAAAGAGAGCTCAGGTGAGAAATTGCAAACGTCGAGCAATTGCTCAGAGAAGAAAAGTGCCAGCACTGAAAGCTGTTGCTAGCCAGCCCCCTTCCTTGGAAGCGCTTTTGTAGGCCTAAGAACAGTGGGGCTCTGGGCTTCTCTAGCCACCTCATCTTCTGCTCATCCTCTCGCGCACTCTAAAGAGAGCTCAGGTGAGAAATTGCAAACGTCGAGCAATTGCTCAGAGAAGAAAAGTGCCAGCACTGAAAGCTGTTGCTAGCCAGCACCCTTCCTTGGAAGCGCTTTCACAGGCGCAGCAACACTGGGGCTTTGCACTTCTCTAGCCACCAAACGTCACGGTCCTTCTCTTTCCGTCTCGTAGACACAAGCTGAGAAATTGCAAACGTCGAGCAATTGCTCCGAGATGAAAAGTGCCAGCACTGAAAGCTCTTGCTAGCCAGCACCCTTCCTTGGAAGCGCTTTTGTAGGCCTAAGAACACTGGGGCTCTGGGCTTCTCTAGATACCTCGTCTTCTGCTCAACCTCTCGCGCACTCTAAAGAGAGCTCAGGTGAGAAATTGCAAACGTCGAGCAATTGCTCAGAGATGAAAAGTGCCAGCACTGAAAGCTCTTGCTAGCCAGCACCCTTCCTTGGAAGCGCTTTCACAGGCGCAGTAACACTGGGGCTTTGCGCTTCTCTACCCACCAAACGTCACGGTCCTTCTCTTTCCATCTCCTAGACACGAGCTGAGAAATTGCAAACGTCGAGCAATTGCTCCGAGATGAAAAGTGCCAGCACTGAAAGCTCTTGCTAGCCAGCACCCTTCCTTGGAAGCGCTTTTGTAGGCCTAAGAACACTGGGGCTCTGGGCTTCTCTAGCCACCTCATCTTCTGCTCATCCTCTCACGCACTCTAAAGAGAGCTCAGGTGAGAAATTGCAAACGTCGAGCAATTGCTCAGAGATGAAAAGTGCCAGCCCTGAAAGCTCTTGCTAGCCAGCACCCTTCCTTGGAAGCGCTTTCACAGGCGCAGCAACACTGGGGCTTTGCGCTTCTATACGCACCAAATGTCACGGTCCTTCTCTTTCCGTCTCCTAGACACGAGCTAAAAAATTGCAAACGTCGAGCAATTGCTCAGAGATGAAAAGTGCCAGCACTGAAAGCTGTTGCTAGCCAGCACCCTTCCTTGGAAGCGCTTTTGTAGGCCTAAGAACACTGGGGCTCTGGGCTTCTCTAGCCACCTCATCTTCTGCTCATCCTCTCGCGCACTCTAAAGAGAGGTCAGGTGAGAAATTGCAAACGTCGAGCAATTGCTCCGAGATGAAAAGTGCCAGCACTGAAAGCTCTTGCTAGCCAGCACCCTTCCTTGGAAGCGCTTTCACAGGCGCAGCAACACTGGGGCTTTGCGCTTCTCTAGCCACCAAACGTCACGGTCCTTCTCTTTCCGTCTGTTTACACGAGCTGAGAAATTGCAAACGTCGAGCAATTGCTCCGAGATGAAAAGTGCCAGCACTGAAATCTCTTGCTAGCCAGCACCCTTCCTTGGAAGCGCTTTTGTAGGCCTAAGAACACTGGGGCTCTGGGCTTCTCTAGCCACCTCATCTTCTGCTCATCCTCTCGCGCACTCTAAAGAGAGCTCAGGTGAGAAATTGCAAACGTCGAGCAATTGCTCAGAGATGAAAAGTGCCAGCACTGAAAGCTCTTGCTAGCCAGCACCCTTCCTTGGAAGCGCTTTTGTAGCCCTTAGAACACTGGGGCTCTGGGCTTCTCTAGCCACCTCATCTTCTGCTCATCCTCTCGCGCACTCTAAAGAGAGCTCAGGTGAGAAATTGCAAACGTCGAGCAATTGCTCAGAGATGAAAAGTGCCAGCACTGAAAGCTGTTGCTAGCCAGCACCCTTCCTTGGAAGCGCTTTCACAGGCGCAGCAACACTGGGGCTTTGCGCTTCTATACGCACCAAACGTCACAGTCATTCTCTTTCCGTCTCGTAGACACGAGCTGAGAAATTGCAAACGTCGAGCAATTGCTCTGAGATGAAAAGTGCCAGCACTGAAAGCTGTTGCTAGCCAGCACCCTTCCTTGGAAGCGCTTTTGTAGGCCTAAGAACAGTGGGGCTCTGGGCTTCTCTAGCCACCTCATCTTCTGCTCATCCTCTCGCGCACTCTAAAGAGAGCTCAGGTGAGAAATTGCAAACGTCGAGCAATTGCTCAGAGATGAAAAGTGCCAGCACTGAAAGCTGTTGCTAGCCAGCACCCTTCCTTGGAAGCGCTTTCACAGGCGCAGCAACACTGGGGCTTTGCGCTTCTCTACCCACCAAAAGTCACAGTCATTCTCTTTCCGTCTCCTAGACACGAGCTGAGAAATTGCAAACGTCCAGCAATTGCTCCGAGATGAAAAGTGCCAGCACTGAAAGCTCTTGCTAGCCAGCACCCTTCCTTGGAAGCGCTTTTGTAGGCCTAAGAACAGTGGGGCTCTGGGCTTCTCTAGCCACCTCATCTTCTGCTCATCCTCTCGCGCACTCTAAAGAGAGCTCAGGTGAGAAATTGCAAACGTCGAGCAATTGCTCAGAGATGAAAAGTGCCAGCACTGAAAGCTGTTGCTAGCCAGCACCCTTCCTTGGAAGCGCTTTCACAGGCGCAGCAACACTGGGGCTTTGCGCTTCTCTACCCACCAAAAGTCACGGTCCTTCTCTTTCCGTCTCGTAGACACGAGCTGAGAAATTGCAAACGTCGAGCAATTGCTCAGAGAAGAAAAGTGCCAGCACTGAAAGCTCTTGCTAGCCAGCACCCTTCCTTGGAAGCGCTTTCACAGGCGCAGCAACACTGGGGCTTTGCGCTTCTATACGCACCAAACGTCACAGTCATTCTCTTTCCGTCTCCTAGACACGAGCTGAGAAATTGCAAACGTCGAGCAATTGCTCCGAGATGAAAAGTGCCAGCACTGAAAGCTGTTGCTAGCCAGCACCCTTCCTTGGAAGCGCTTTTGTAGGCCTAAGAACACTGGGGCTCTGGGCTTCTCTAGCCACCTCATCTTCTGCTCATCCTCTCGCGCACTCTAAAGAGAGCTCAGGTGAGAAATTGCAAACGTCGAGCAATTGCTCAGAGATGAAAAGTGCCAGCACTGAAAGCTGTTGCTAGCCAGCACCCTTCCTTGGAAGCGCTTTCACAGGCGCAGCAACACTGGGGCTTTGCGCTTCTCTACCCACCAAAAGTCACGGTCCTTCTCTTTCCGTCTCGTAGACACGAGCTGAGAAATTGCAAACGTCGAGCAATTGCTCAGAGATGAAAAGTGCCAGCACTGAAAGCTGTTGCTAGCCAGCACCCTTCCTTGGAAGCGCTTTTGTAGGCCTAAGAACACTGGGGCTCTGGGCTTCTCTACCCACCTCATCTTCTGCTCATCCTCTCGCGCACTCTAAAGAGAGCTCAGGTGAGAAATTGCAAACGTCGAGCAATTGCTCAGAGATGAAAAGTGCCAGCACTGAAAGCTCTTGCTAGCCAGCACCCTTCCTTGGAAGTGCTTTCACAGGCGCAGCAACACTGGGGCTTTGCGCTTCTATACGCACCAAATGTCACGGTCCTTCTCTTTCCGTCTCGTAGACACGAGCTGAGAAATTGCAAACGTCCAGCAATTGCTCAGAGATGAAAAGTGCCAGCACTGAAAGCTGTTGCTAGCCAGCCCCCTTCCTTGGAAGCGCTTTTGTAGGCCTAAGAACAGTGGGGCTCTGGGCTTCTCTAGCCACCTCATCTTCTGCTCATCCTCTCGCGCACTCTAAAGAGAGCTCAGGTGAGAAATTGCAAACGTCGAGCAATTGCTCAGAGATGAAAAGTGCCAGCACTGAAAGCTCTTGCTAGCCAGCACCCTTCCTTGGAAGTGCTTTCACAGGCGCAGTAACACTGGGGCTTTGCGCTTCTCTACCCACCAAACGTCACGGTCCTTCTCTTTCCGTCGGTAGACACGAGCTGAGAAATTGCAAACGTCGAGCAATTGCTCAGAGATGAAAACTGCCAGCACTGAAAGCTGTTGCTAGCCAGCACCCTTCCTTGGAAGCGCTTTTGTAGCCCTTAGAACACTGGGGCTCTGGGCTTCTCTAGCCACCTCATCTTCTGCTCATCCTCTCGCGCACTCTAAAGAGAGCTCAGGTGAGAAATTGCAAACGTCGAGCAATTGCTCAGAGATGAAAAGTGCCAGCACTGAAAGCTCTTGCTAGCCAGCACCCTTCCTTGGAAGCGCTTTCACAGGCGCAGCAACACTGGGGCTTTGCGCTTCTCTAGCCACCAAACGTCACGGTCCTTCTCTTTCCGTCTCGTAGACACGAGCTGAGAAATTGCAAACTTCCAGCAATTGCTCCGAGATGAAAAGTACAAGCACTGAAAGCTCTTGCTAGCCAGCCCCCTTCCTTGGAAGCGCTTTTGTAGGCCTAAGAACACTGGGGCTCTGGGCTTCTCTAGCCACCTCATCTTCTGCTCATCCTCTCGCGCACTCTAAAGAGAGCTCAGGTGAGAAATTGCAAACGTCGAGCAATTGCTCAGAGATGAAAAGTGCCAGCACTGAAAGCTCTTGCTAGCCAGCACCATTCCTTGGAAGCGCTTTCACAGGCGCAGCAACACTGGGGCTTTGCGCTTCTCTAGCCACCAAATGTCACGGTCCTTCTCTTTCCGTCTTGTAGACACGAGCTGAGAAATTGCAAACGTCGAGCAATTGCTCAGAGATGAAAAGTGCCAGCACTGAAAGCTGTTGCTAGCCAGCACCCTTCCTTGGAAGCGCTTTTGTAGCCCTTAGAACACTGGGGCTCTGGGCATCTCTAGCCACCTCGTCTTCTGCTCATCCTCTCGCGCACTCTAAAGAGAGCTCAGGTGAGAAATTGCAAACGTCGAGCAATTGCTCCGAGATGAAAAGTGCCAGCACTGAAAGCTGTTGCTAGCCAGCACCCTTCCTTGGAAGCGCTTTTGTAGCCCTTAGAACACTGGGGCTCTGGGCTTCTCTAACCACCTCATCTTCTGCTCATCCTCTCGCGCACTCTAAAGAGAGCTCAGGTGAGAAATTGCAAACGTCGAGCAATTGCTCAGAGATGAAAAGTGCCAGCACTGAAAGCTCTTGCTAGCCAGCAGCCTTCCTTGGAAGCGCTTTCACAGGCGCAGCAACACTGGGGCTTTGCGCTTCTCTAGCCACCAAACGTCACGGTCCTTCTCTTTCCGTCGGTAGATACGAGCTGAGAAATTGCAAACGTCGAGCAATTGCTCCGAGATGAAAAGTGCCAGCACTGAAAGCTGTTGCTAGCCAGCACCCTTCCTTGGAAGCGCTTTCACAGGCGCAGCAACACTGGGGCTTTGCGCTTCTCTACCCACCAAAAGTCACGGTCCTTCTCTTTCCATCTCGTAGACACGAGCTGAGAAATTGCAAACGTCGAGCAATTGCTCAGAGATGAAAAGTGCCAGCACTGAAAGCTGTTGCTAGCCAGCACCCTTCCTTGGAAGCGCTTTTGTAGGCCTAAGAACAGTGGGGCTCTGGGCTTCTCTAGCCACCTCATCTTCTGCTCATCCTCTCGCGCACTCTAAAGAGAGCTCAGGTGAGAAATTGCAAACGTCGAGCAATTGCTCAGAGATGAAAAGTGCCAGCACTGAAAGCTCTTGCTAGCCAGCACCCTTCCTTGGAAGTGCTTTCACAGGCGGAGCAACACTGGGGCTTTGCACTTCTCTACGCACCAAATGTCACAGTCATTCTCTTTCCGTCTCCTAGACACGAGCTGAGAAATTGCAAACGTCCAGCAATTGCTCCGAGATGAAAAGTGCCAGCACTGAAAGCTCTTGCTAGCCAGCACCCTTCCTTGGAAGCGCTTTTGTAGGCCTAAGAACACTGGGGCTCTGGGCTTCTCTAGCCACCTCATCTTCTGCTCATCCTCTCGCGCACTCTAAAGAGAGCTCAGGTGAGAAATTGCAAACGTCGAGCAATTGCTCAGAGATGAAATGTGCCAGCACTGAAAGTTCTTGCTAGCCAGCACCCTTCCTTGGAAGCGCTTTCACAGGCGCAGCAACACTGGGGCTTTGCACTTCTCTACCCACCAAACGTCACGGTCCTTCTCTTTCCGTCTCGTAGACACGAGCTGAGAAATTGCAAGCGTCGAGCAATTGCTCCGAGATGAAAAGTGCCAGCACTGAAAGCTGTTGCTAGCCAGCACCCTTCCTTGGAAGCGCTTTTGTAGGCCTAAGAACACTGGGGCTCTGGGCTTCTCTAGCCACCTCATCTTCTGCTCATCCTCTCGCGCACTCTAAAGAGAGCTCAGGTGAGAAATTGCAAACGTCGAGCAATTGCTCAGAGATGAAAAGTGCCAGCACTGAAAGCTCTTGCTAGCCAGCACCCTTCCTTGGAAGTGCTTTCACAGGCGCAGCAACACTGGGGCTTTGCGCTTCTATACGCACCAAATGTCACGGTCCTTCTCTTTCCGTCTCGTGGACACGAGCTGAGAAATTGCAAACGTCGAGCAATTGCTCAGAGATGAAAAGTGCCAGCACTGAAAGCTGTTGCTAGCCAGCACCCTTCCTTGGAAGCGCTTTTGTAGGCCTAAGAACACTGGGGCTCTGGGCTTCTCTAGCCACCTCATCTTCTGCTCATTCTCTCGCGCACTCTAAAGAGAGCTCAGGTGAGAAATTGCAAACGTCGAGCAATTGCTCAGAGATGAAAAGTGCCAGCACTGAAAGCTCTTGCTAGCCAGCACCCTTCCTTGGAAGCGCTTTCACAGGCGCAGCAACACTGGGGCTTTGCGCTTCTCTAGCCACCAAACGTCACGGTCCTTCTCTTTCCGTCGGTAGACACGAGCTGAGAAATTGCAAACGTCGAGCAATTGCTCAGAGATGAAAACTGCCAGCACTGAAAGCTGTTGCTAGCCAGCACCCTTCCTTGGAAGCGCTTTTGTAGGCCTAAGAACACTGGGGCTCTGGGCTTCTCTAGCCACCTCATCTTCTGCTCATCCTCTCGTGCACTCTAAAGAGAGCTCAGGTGAGAAATTGCAAACGTCGAGCAATTGCTCAGAGATGAAAAGTGCCAGCACTGAAAGCTGTTGCTAGCCAGCACCCTTCCTTGGAAGCGCTTTCACAGGCGCAGCAACACTGGGGCTTTGCGCTTCTATACGCACCAAACGTCAGGGTCCTTCTCTTTCCGTCTCCTAGACACGAGCTGAGAAATTGCAAACGTCGAGCAATTGCTCAGAGATGAAAAGTGCCAGCACTGAAAGCTGTTGCTAGCCAGCACCCTTCCTTGGAAGCGCTTTCACAGGCGCAGCAACACTGGGGCTTTGCGCTTCTCTACGCACCAAACGTCACGGTCCTTCTCTTTCCATCTCGTAGACACGAGCTGAGAAATTGCAAACGTCCAGCAATTGCTCAGAGATGAAAAGTGCCAGCACTGAAAGCTCTTGCTAGCCAGCACCCTTCCTTGGAAGCGCTTTCACAGGCGCAGCAACACTGGGGCTTTGCGCTTCTCTAGCCACCAAACGTCACGGTCCTTCTCTTTCCGTCTGTATACACGAGCTGAGAAATTGCAAACTTCCAGCAATTGCTCCGAGATGAAAAGTGCCAGCACTGAAAGCTGTTGCTAGCCAGCACCCTTCCTTGGAAGCGCTTTTGTAGCCCTTAGAACACTGGGGCTCTGGGCTTCTCTAGCCACCTCATCTTCTGCTCATCCTCTCGCGCACTCTAAAGAGAGCTCAGGTGAGAAATTGCAAATGTCGAGCAATTGCTCAGAGATGAAAAGTGCCAGCACTGAAAGCTCTTGCTAGCCAGCACCCTTCCTTGGAAGCGCTTTCACAGGCGCAGCAACACTGGGGCTTTGCGCTTCTCTAGCCACCAAATGTCACGGTCCTTCTCTTTCCATCTCGTAGACACGAGCTGAGAAATTGCAAACGTCGAGCAATTGCTCAGAGATGAAAAGTGCCAGCACTGAAAGCTGTTGCTAGCCAGCACCCTTCCTTGGAAGCGCTTTTGTAGGCCTTAGAACACTGGGGCTCTGGGCATCTCTAGCCACCTCATCTTCTGCTCATCCTCTCGCGCACTCTAAAGAGAGCTCAGGTGAGAAATTGCAAACGTCGAGCAATTGCTCAGAGATGAAAAGTGCCAGCACTGAAAGCTGTTGCTAGCCAGCCCCCTTCCTTGGAAGCGCTTTTGTAGCCCTTAGAACACTGGGGCTCTGGGCTTCTCTAGCCACCTCATCTTCTGCTCATCCTCTCGCGCACTCTAAAGAGAGCTCAGGTGAGAAATTGCAAACGTCGAGCAATTGCTCAGAGATGAAAAGTGCCAGCACTGAAAGCTCTTGCTAGCCAGCACCCTTCCTTGGAAGCGCTTTCACAGGCGCAGCAACACTGGGGCTTTGCGCTTCTCTAGCCACCAAACGTCACGGTCCTTCTCTTTCCGTCGGTAGATACGAGCTGAGAAATTGCAAACGTCGAGCAATTGCTCAGAGATGAAAAGTGCCAGCACTGAAAGCTGTTGCTAGCCAGCACCCTTCCTTGGAAGCGCTTTCACAGGCGCAGCAACACTGGGGCTTTGCGCTTCTCTACCCACCAAAAGTCACGGTCCTTCTCTTTCCGTCTCGTAGACACGAGCTGAGAAATTGCAAACGTCGAGCAATTGCTCAGAGATGAAAAGTGCCAGCACTGAAAGCTGTTGCTAGCCAGCACCCTTCCTTGGAAGCGCTTTTGTAGGCCTAAGAACACTGGGGCTCTGGGCTTCTCTACCCACCTCATCTTCTGCTCATCCTCTCGCGCACTCTAAAGAGAGCTCAGGTGAGAAATTGCAAACGTCGAGCAATTGCTCCGAGATGAAAAGTGCCAGCACTGAAAGCTCTTGCTAGCCAGCACCCTTCCTTGGAAGCGCTTTCACAGGCGCAGCAACACTGGGGCTTTGCGCTTCTCTAGCCACCAAACGTCACGGTCCTTCTCTTTCCGTCTCGTAGACACGAGCTGAGAAATTGCAAACGTCGAGCAATTGCTCCGAGATGAAAAGTGCCAGCACTGAAAGCTGTTGCTAGCCAGCACCCTTCCTTGGAAGCGCTTTTGTAGGCCTAAGAACACTGGGGCTCTGGGCTTCTCTAGCCACCTCGTCTTCTGCTCATCCTCTCGCGCACTCTAAAGAGAGCTCAGGTGAGAAATTGCAAACGTCGAGCAATTGCTCAGAGATGAAAAGTGCCAGCACTGAAAGCTCTTGCTAGCCAGCACCCTTCCTTGGAAGCGCTTTCACAGGCGCAGTAACACTGGGGCTTTGCGCTTCTCTAGCCACCAAACGTCACGGTCCTTCTCTTTCCGTCTCGTAGACACGAGCTGAGAAATTCAAAACGTCGAGCAATTGCTCAGAGATGAAAAGTGCCAGCACTGAAAGCTGTTGCTAGCCAGCACCCTTCCTTGGAAGCGCTTTCACAGGCGCAGCAACACTGGGGCTTTGCGCTTCTATACGCACCAAACGTCACAGTCCTTCTCTTTCCGTCTCGTAGACACGAGCTGAGAAATTGCAAACGTCCAGCAATTGCTCCGAGATGAAAAGTGCCAGCACTGAAAGCTGTTGCTAGCCAGCCCCCTTCCTTGGAAGCGCTTTTGTAGGCCTAAGAACAGTGGGGCTCTGGGCTTCTCTAGCCACCTCATCTTCTGCTCATCCTCTCGCGCACTCTAAAGAGAGCTCAGGTGAGAAATTGCAAACGTCGAGCAATTGCTCAGAGATGAAAAGTGCCAGCACTGAAAGCTGTTGCTAGCCAGCACCCTTCCTTGGAAGCGCTTTTGTAGGCCTAAGAACAGTGGGGCTCTAGGCTTCTCTAGCCACCTCGTCTTCTGCTCATCCTCTCGCGCACTCTAAAGAGAGCTCAGGTGAGAAATTGCAAACGTCGAGCAATTGCTCAGAGATGAAAAGTGCCAGCACTGAAAGCTCTTGCTAGCCAGCACCCTTCCTTGGAAGCGCTTTCACAGGCGCAGTAACACTGGGGCTTTGCGCTTCTCTAGCCACCAAACGTCACGGTCCTTCTCTTTCCGTCTCGTAGACACGAGCTGAGAAATTCAAAACGTCGAGCAATTGCTCAGAGATGAAAAGTGCCAGCACTGAAAGCTCTTGCTAGCCAGCACCCTTCCTTGGAAGCGCTTTTGTAGGCCTAAGAACACTGGGGCTCTGGGCTTCTCTAGCCACCTCATCTTCTGCTCATCCTCTCGCGCACTCTAAAGAGAGGTCAGGTGAGAAATTGCAAACGTCGAGCAATTGCTCAGAGAAGAAAAGTACCAGCACTGAAAGCTCTTGCTAGCCAGCACCCTTCCTTGGAAGCGCTTTCACAGGCGCAGCAACACTGGGGCTTTGCACTTCTCTAGCCACCAAACGTCACGGTCCTTCTCTTTCCGTCTTGTAGACACGAGCTGAGAAATTGCAAACGTCGAGCAATTGCTCAGAGATGAAAAGTGCCAGCACTGAAAGCTGTTGCTAGCCAGCACCCTTCCTTGGAAGCGCTTTCACAGGCGCAGCAACACTGGGGCTTTGCGCTTCTATACGCACCAAACGTCACAGTCATTCTCTTTCCGTCTCGTAGACACGAGCTGAGAAATTGCAAACGTCCAGCAATTGCTCCGAGATGAAAAGTGCCAGCACTGAAAGCTGTTGCTAGCCAGCACCCTTCCTTGGAAGCGCTTTTGTAGGCCTAAGAACAGTGGGGCTCTGGGCTTCTCTAGCCACCTCATCTTCTGCTCATCCTCTCGCGCACTCTGAAGAGAGCTCAGGTGAGAAATTGCAAACGTCGAGCAATTGCTCAGAGATGAAAAGTGCCAGCACTGAAAGCTGTTGCTAGCCAGCACCCTTCCTTGGAAGCGCTTTCACAGGCGCAGCAACACTGGGGCTTTGCGCTTCTCTACCCACCAAAAGTCACGGTCCTTCTCTTTCCGTCTCGTAGACACGAGCTGAGAAATTGCAAACGTCCAGCAATTGCTCCGAGATGAAAAGTGCCAGCACTGAAAGCTCTTGCTAGCCAGCACCCTTCCTTGGAAGCGCTTTTGTAGGCCTAAGAACACTGGGGCTCTAGGCTTCTCTAGCCACCTCGTCTTCTGCTCATCCTCTCGCGCACTCTAAAGAGAGCTCAGGTGAGAAATTGCAAACGTCGAGCAATTGCTCAGAGATGAAAAGTGCCAGCACTGAAAGCTCTTGCTAGCCAGCACCCTTCCTTGGAAGCGCTTTCACAGGCGCAGTAACACTGGGGCTTTGCGCTTCTCTAGCCACCAAACGTCACGGTCCTTCTCTTTCCGTCTCGTAGACACGAGCTGAGAAATTGCAAACGTCGAGCAATTGCTCCGAGATGAAAAGTGCCAGCACTGAAAGCTGTTGCTAGCCAGCACCCTTCCTTGGAAGCGCTTTTGTAGCCCTTAGAACACTGGGGCTCTGGGCTTCTCTAGCCACCTCATCTTCTGCTCATCCTCTCGCGCACTCTAAAGAGAGCTCAGGTGAGAAATTGCAAACGTCGAGCAATTGCTCAGAGATGAAAAGTGCCAGCCCTGAAAGCTCTTGCTAGCCAGCACCCTTCCTTGGAAGCGCTTTCACAGGCGCAGCAACACTGGGGCTTTGCGCTTCTATACGCACCAAATGTCACGGTCCTTCTCTTTCCGTCTCGTAGACACGAGCTGAGAAATTGCAAACGTCGAGCAATTGCTCCGAGATGAAAAGTGCCAGCACTGAAAGCTCTTGCTAGCCAGCACCCTTCCTTGGAAGCGCTTTTGTAGGCCTAAGAACAGTGGGGCTCTGGGCTTCTCTAGCCACCTCATCTTCTGCTCATCCTCTCGCGCACTCTAAAGAGAGCTCAGGTGAGAAATTCAAAACGTCGAGCAATTGCTCAGAGATGAAAAGTGCCAGCACTGAAAGCTGTTGCTAGCCAGCACCCTTCCTTGGAAGCGCTTTCACAGGCGCAGCAACACTGGGGCTTTGCGCTTCTATACGCACCAAATGTCACGGTCCTTCTCTTTCCGTCTCGTAGACACGAGCTGAGAAATTGCAAACGTCGAGCAATTGCTCCGAGATGAAAAGTGCCAGCACTGAAAGCTGTTGCTAGCCAGCACCCTTCCTTGGAAGCGCTTTTGTAGGCCTAAGAACAGTGGGGCTCTGGGCTTCTCTAGCCACCTCATCTTCTGCTCATCCTCTCGCGCACTCTAAAGAGAGCTCAGGTGAGAAATTGCAAACGTCGAGCAATTGCTCAGAGATGAAAAGTGCCAGCACTGAAAGCTCTTGCTAGCCAGCACCCTTCCTTGGAAGCGCTTTCACAGGCGCAGCAACACTGGGGCTTTGCGCTTCTCTAGCCACCAAATGTCACGGTCCTTCTCTTTCCGTCTTGTAGACACGAGCTGAGAAATTGCAAACGTCGAGCAATTGCTCAGAGATGAAAAGTGCCAGCACTGAAAGCTCTTGCTAGCCAGCACCCTTCCTTGGAAGCGCTTTTGTAGGCCTAAGAACACTGGGGCTCTGGGCATCTCTAGCCACCTCATCTTCTGCTCATCCTCTCGCGCACTCTAAAGAGAGCTCAGGTGAGAAATTGCAAAAGTCGAGCAATTGCTCAGAGATGAAAAGTGCCAGCACTGAAAGCTGTTGCTAGCCAGCCCCCTTCCTTGGAAGCGCTTTTGTAGCCCTTAGAACACTGGGGCTCTGGGCTTCTCTAGCCACCTCATCTTCTGCTCATCCTCTCGCGCACTCTAAAGAGAGCTCAGGTGAGAAATTGCAAACGTCGAGCAATTGCTCAGAGATGAAAAGTGCCAGCACTGAAAGCTCTTGCTAGCCAGCACCCTTCCTTGGAAGCGCTTTCACAGGCGCAGCAACACTGGGGCTTTGCGCTTCTCTAGCCACCAAACGTCACGGTCCTTCTCTTTCCGTCGGTAGATACGAGCTGAGAAATTGCAAACGTCGAGCAATTGCTCCGAGATGAAAAGTGCCAGCACTGAAAGCTGTTGCTAGCCAGCACCCTTCCTTGGAAGCGCTTTTGTAGCCCTTAGAACACTGGGGCTCTGGGCTTCTCTAGCCACCTCATCTTCTGCTCATCCTCTCGCGCACTCTAAAGAGAGCTCAGGTGAGAAATTGCAAACGTCGAGCAATTGCTCAGAGAAGAAAAGTGCCAGCACTGAAAGCTCTTGCTAGCCAGCACCCTTCCTTGGAAGCGCTTTCACAGGCGCAGCAACACTGGGGCTTTGCACTTCTCTACGCACCAAACGTCACGGTCCTTCTCTTTCCGTCTTGTAGACACGAGCTGAGAAATTGCAAACGTCGAGCAATTGCTCCAAGATGAAAAGTGCCAGCACTGAAAGCTGTTGCTAGCCAGCACCCTTCCTTGGAAGCGCTTTCACAGGCGCAGCAACACTGGGGCTTTGCGCTTCTATACGCACCAAACGTCACAGTCATTCTCTTTCCGTCTCGTAGACACGAGCTGAGAAATTGCAAACGTCGAGCAATTGCTCAGAGATGAAAAGAGCCAGCACTGAAAGCTGTTGCTAGCCAGCACCCTTCCTTGGAAGCGCTTTTGTAGGCCTAAGAACACTGGGGCTCTGGGCTTCTCTAGCCACCTCATCTTCTGCTCATCCTCTCGCGCACTCTGAAGAGAGCTCAGGTGAGAAATTGCAAACGTCGAGCAATTGCTCAGAGATGAAAAGTGCCAGCACTGAAAGCTGTTGCTAGCCAGCACCCTTCCTTGGAAGCGCTTTCACAGGCGCAGCAACACTGGGGCTTTGCGCTTCTCTACCCACCAAAAGTCACGGTCCTTCTCTTTCCGTCTCGTAGACACGAGCTGAGAAATTGCAAACGTCGAGCAATTGCTCAGAGATGAAAAGTGCCAGCACTGAAAGCTCTTGCTAGCCAGCACCCTTCCTTGGAAGCGCTTTTGTAGGCCTAAGAACACTGGGGCTCTAGGCTTCTCTAGCCACCTCGTCTTCTGCTCATCCTCTCGCGCACTCTAAAGAGAGCTCAGGTGAGAAATTGCAAACGTCGAGCAATTGCTCAGAGATGAAAAGTGCCAGCACTGAAAGCTCTTGCTAGCCAGCACCCTTCCTTGGAAGCGCTTTCACAGGCGCAGTAACACTGGGGCTTTGCGCTTCTCTAGCCACCAAACGTCACGGTCCTTCTCTTTCCGTCTCGTAGACACGAGCTGAGAAATTGCAAACGTCGAGCAATTGCTCAGAGATGAAAAGTGCCAGCACTGAAAGCTGTTGCTAGCCAGCCCCCTTCCTTGGAAGCGCTTTTGTAGGCCTAAGAACACTGGGGCTCTGGGCTTCTCTAGCCACCTCATCTTCTGCTCATCCTCTCGCGCACTCTAAAGAGAGCTCAGGTGAGAAATTGCAAACGTCGAGCAATTGCTCAGAGATGAAAAGTGCCAGCCCTGAAAGCTCTTGCTAGCCAGCACCCTTCCTTGGAAGCGCTTTCACAGGCGCAGCAACACTGGGGCTTTGCGCTTCTATACGCACCAAACGTCACGGTCCTTCTCTTTCCGTCTCGTAGACACGAGCTGAGAAATTGCAAACGTCGAGCAATTGCTCCGAGATGAAAAGTGCCAGCACTGAAAGCTGTTGCTAGCCAGCACCCTTCCTTGGAAGCGCTTTTGTAGGCCTAAGAACAGTGGGGCTCTGGGCTTCTCTAGCCACCTCATCTTCTGCTCATCCTCTCGCGCACTCTAAAGAGAGCTCAGGTGAGAAATTGCAAACGTCGAGCAATTGCTCAGAGATGAAAAGTGCCAGCACTGAAAGCTCTTGCTAGCCAGCACCCTTCCTTGGAAGCGCTTTCACAGGCGCAGTAACACTGGGGCTTTGCGCTTCTCTAGCCACCAAACGTCACGGTCCTTCTCTTTCCGTCTCGTAGACACGAGCTGAGAAATTCAAAACGTCGAGCAATTGCTCAGAGATGAAAAGTGCCAGCACTGAAAGCTCTTGCTAGCCAGCACCCTTCCTTGGAAGCGCTTTCACAGGCGCAGCAACACTGGGGCTTTGCGCTTCTCTAGCCACCAAACGTCACGGTCCTTCTCTTTCCGTCTGTATACACGAGCTGAGAAATTGCAAACGTCGAGCAATTGCTCCGAGATGAAATGTGCCAGCACTGAAAGCTGTTGCTAGCCAGCACCCTTCCTTGGAAGCGCTTTTGTAGGCCTAAGAACACTGGGGCTCTGGGCTTCTCTAGCCACCTCATCTTCTGCTCATCCTCTCGCGCACTCTAAAGAGAGCTCAGGTGAGAAATTGCAAACATCGAGCAATTGCTCAGAGATGAAAAGTGCCAGCACTGAAAGCTGTTGCTAGCCAGCACCCTTCCTTGGAAGCGCTTTTGTAGGCCTAAGAACACTGGGGCTCTGGGCATCTCTAGCCACCTCATCTTCTGCTCATCCTCTCGCGCACTCTAAAGAGAGCTCAGGTGAGAAATTGCAAACGTCGAGCAATTGCTCAGAGATGAAAAGTGCCAGCACTGAAAGCTGTTGCTAGCCAGCCCCCTTCCTTGGAAGCGCTTTTGTAGCCCTTAGAACACTGGGGCTCTGGGCTTCTCTAGCCACCTCATCTTCTGCTCATCCTCTCGCGCACTCTAAAGAGAGCTCAGGTGAGAAATTGCAAACGTCGAGCAATTGCTCAGAGATGAAAAGTGCCAGCACTGAAAGCTCTTGCTAGCCAGCACCCTTCCTTGGAAGCGCTTTCACAGGCGCAGCAACACTGGGGCTTTGCGCTTCTCTAGCCACCAAACGTCACGGTCCTTCTCTTTCCGTCGGTAGATACGAGCTGAGAAATTGCAAACGTCGAGCAATTGCTCCGAGATGAAAAGTGCCAGCACTGAAAGCTGTTGCTAGCCAGCACCCTTCCTTGGAAGCGCTTTCACAGGCGCAGCAACACTGGGGCTTTGCGCTTCTCTACCCACCAAAAGTCACGGTCCTTCTCTTTCCGTCTTGTAGACACGAGCTGAGAAATTGCAAACGTCGAGCAATTGCTCCGAGATGAAAAGTGCCAGCACTGAAAGCTCTTGCTAGCCAGCACCCTTCCTTGGAAGCGCTTTTGTAGGCCTAAGAACACTGGGGCTCTGGGCTTCTCTAGCCACCTCATCTTCTGCTCATCCTCTCGCGCACTCTAAAGAGAGCTCAGGTGAGAAATTGCAAACGTCGAGCAATTGCTCCGAGATGAAAAGTGCCAGCACTGAAAGCTGTTGCTAGCCAGCACCCTTCCTTGGAAGCGCTTTTGTAGGCCTAAGAACACTGGGGCTCTGGGCTTCTCTAGCCACCTCATCTTCTGCTCATCCTCTCGCGCACTCTAAAGAGAGCTCAGGTGAGAAATTGCAAACGTCGAGCAATTGCTCAGAGATGAAAAGTGCCAGCACTGAAAGCTCTTGCTAGCCAGCACCCTTCCTTGGAAGTGCTTTCACAGGCGCAGCAACACTGGGGCTTTGCGCTTCTCTAGCCACCAAACGTCACGGTCCTTCTCTTTCCGTCTGTATACACGAGCTGAGAAATTGCAAACGTCGAGCAATTGCTCCGAGATGAAAAGTGCCAGCACTGAAAGCTGTTGCTAGCCAGCACCCTTCCTTGGAAGCGCTTTTGTAGGCCTAAGAACACTGGGGCTCTGGGCTTCTCTAGCCACCTCATCTTCTGCTCATCCTCTCGCGCACTCTAAAGAGAGCTCAGGTGAGAAATTGCAAACGTCGAGCAATTGCTCAGAGATGAAAAGTGCCAGCACTGAAAGCTCTTGCTAGCCAGCACCATTCCTTGGAAGCGCTTTCACAGGCGCAGCAACACTGGGGCTTTGCGCTTCTCTAGCCACCAAATGTCACGGTCCTTCTCTTTCCGTCTTGTAGACACGAGCTGAGAAATTGCAAACGTCGAGCAATTGCTCAGAGATGAAAAGTGCCAGCACTGAAAGCTGTTGCTAGCCAGCACCCTTCCTTGGAAGCGCTTTTGTAGGCCTAAGAACAGTGGGGCTCTGGGCATCTCTAGCCACCTCATCTTCTGCTCATCCTCTCGCGCACTCTAAAGAGAGCTCAGGTGAGAAATTGCAAACGTCGAGCAATTGCTCAGAGATGAAAAGTGCCAGCACTGAAAGCTGTTGCTAGCCAGCCCCCTTCCTTGGAAGCGCTTTTGTAGCCCTTAGAACACTGGGGCTCTGGGCTTCTCTAGCCACCTCATCTTCTGCTCATCCTCTCGCGCACTCTAAAGAGAGCTCAGGTGAGAAATTGCAAACGTCCAGCAATTGCTCCGAGATGAAAAGTGCCAGCACTGAAAGCTCTTGCTAGCCAGCACCCTTCCTTGGAAGCGCTTTCACAGGCGCAGCAACACTGGGGCTTTGCGCTTCTCTAGCCACCAAACGTCACGGTCCTTCTCTTTCCGTCGGTAGATACGAGCTGAGAAATTGCAAACGTCGAGCAATTGCTCAGAGATGAAAAGTGCCAGCACTGAAAGCTGTTGCTAGCCAGCACCCTTCCTTGGAAGCGCTTTCACAGGCGCAGCAACACTGGGGCTTTGCGCTTCTCTAGCCACCAAACGTCACGGTCCTTCTCTTTCCGTCTCGTAGACACGAGCTGAGAAATTGCAAACGTCGAGCAATTGCTCAGAGATGAAAAGTGCCAGCACTGAAAGCTGTTGCTAGCCAGCACCCTTCCTTGGAAGCGCTTTTGTAGGCCTAAGAACAGTGGGGCTCTGGGCTTCTCTAGCCACCTCATCTTCTGCTCATCCTCTCGCGCACTCTAAAGAGAGCTCAGGTGAGAAATTGCAAACGTCGAGCAATTGCTCAGAGATGAAAAGTGCCAGCACTGAAAGCTGTTGCTAGCCAGCACCCTTCCTTGGAAGCGCTTTCACAGGCGCAGCAACACTGGGGCTTTGCGCTTCTCTAGCCACCAAACGTCACGGTCCTTCTCTTTCCGTCTCGTAGACACGAGCTGAGAAATTGCAAACGTCGAGCAATTGCTCAGAGATGAAAAGTGCCAGCACTGAAAGCTCTTGCTAGCCAGCACCCTTCCTTGGAAGCGCTTTTGTAGGCCTAAGAACACTGGGGCTCTAGGCTTCTCTAGCCACCTCGTCTTCTGCTCATCCTCTCGCGCACTCTAAAGAGAGCTCAGGTGAGAAATTGCAAACGTCGAGCAATTGCTCAGAGATGAAAAGTGCCAGCACTGAAAGCTCTTGCTAGCCAGCACCCTTCCTTGGAAGCGCTTTCACAGGCGCAGTAACACTGGGGCTTTGCGCTTCTCTACCCACCAAACGTCACGGTCCTTCTCTTTCCGTCTCGTAGACACGAGCTGAGAAATTGCAAACGTCGAGCAATTGCTCAGAGATGAAAAGTGCCAGCACTGAAAGCTCTTGCTAGCCAGCACCCTTCCTTGGAAGCGCTTTTGTAGGCCTAAGAACAGTGGGGCTCTGGGCTTCTCTAGCCACCTCATCTTCTGCTCATCCTCTCGCGCACTCTAAAGAGAGCTCAGGTGAGAAATTGCAAACGTCGAGCAATTGCTCAGAGATGAAAAGTGCCAGCCCTGAAAGCTCTTGCTAGCCAGCACCCTTCCTTGGAAGCGCTTTCACAGGCGCAGCAACACTGGGGCTTTGCGCTTCTATACGCACCAAATGTCACGGTCCTTCTCTTTCCGTCTCGTAGACACGAGCTGAGAAATTGCAAACGTCGAGCAATTGCTCAGAGATGAAAAGTGCCAGCACTGAAAGCTGTTGCTAGCCAGCACCCTTCCTTGGAAGCGCTTTTGTAGGCCTAAGAACAGTGGGGCTCTGGGCTTCTCTAGCCACCTCATCTTCTGCTCATCCTCTCGCGCACTCTAAAGAGAGCTCAGGTGAGAAATTGCAAACGTCGAGCAATTGCTCAGAGATGAAAAGTGCCAGCACTGAAAGCTCTTGCTAGCCAGCACCCTTCCTTGGAAGCGCTTTCACAGGCGCAGTAACACTGGGGCTTTGCGCTTCTCTAGCCACCAAACGTCACGGTCCTTCTCTTTCCGTCTCGTAGACACGAGCTGAGAAATTCAAAACGTCGAGCAATTGCTCAGAGATGAAAAGTGCCAGCACTGAAAGCTCTTGCTAGCCAGCACCCTTCCTTGGAAGCGCTTTCACAGGCGCAGCAACACTGGGGCTTTGCGCTTCTCTAGCCACCAAACGTCACGGTCCTTCTCTTTCCGTCTGTATACACGAGCTGAGAAATTGCAAACGTCGAGCAATTGCTCCGAGATGAAAAGTGCCAGCACTGAAAGCTGTTGCAAGCCAGCACCCTTCCTTGGAAGCGCTTTTGTAGGCCTAAGAACACTGGGGCTCTGGGCTTCTCTAGCCACCTCATCTTCTGCTCATCCTCTCGCGCACTCTAAAGAGAGCTCAGGTGAGAAATTGCAAACGTCGAGCAATTGCTCAGAGATGAAAAGTGCCAGCACTGAAAGCTGTTGCTAGCCAGCACCCTTCCTTGGAAGCGCTTTTGTAGGCCTAAGAACACTGGGGCTCTGGGCATCTCTAGCCACCTCATCTTCTGCTCATCCTCTCGCGCACTCTAAAGAGAGCTCAGGTGAGAAATTGCAAACGTCGAGCAATTGCTCAGAGATGAAAAGTGCCAGCACTGAAAGCTGTTGCTAGCCAGCCCCCTTCCTTGGAAGCGCTTTTGTAGCCCTTAGAACACTGGGGCTCTGGGCTTCTCTAGCCACCTCATCTTCTGCTCATCCTCTCGCGCACTCTAAAGAGAGCTCAGGTGAGAAATTGCAAACGTCGAGCAATTGCTCAGAGATGAAAAGTGCCAGCACTGAAAGCTGTTGCTAGCCAGCACCCTTCCTTGGAAGCGCTTTCACAGGCGCAGCAACACTGGGGCTTTGCGCTTCTCTAGCCACCAAACGTCACGGTCCTTCTCTTTCCGTCGGTAGATACGAGCTGAGAAATTGCAAACGTCGAGCAATTGCTCAGAGATGAAAAGTGCCAGCACTGAAAGCTGTTGCTAGCCAGCACCCTTCCTTGGAAGCGCTTTCACAGGCGCAGCAACACTGGGGCTTTGCGCTTCTCTACCCACCAAAAGTCACGGTCCTTCTCTTTCCGTCTTGTAGACACGAGCTGAGAAATTGCAAACGTCGAGCAATTGCTCCGAGATGAAAAGTGCCAGCACTGAAAGCTCTTGCTAGCCAGCACCCTTCCTTGGAAGCGCTTTTGTAGGCCTAAGAACACTGGGGCTCTGGGCTTCTCTAGCCACCTCATCTTCTGCTCATCCTCTCGCGCACTCTAAAGAGAGCTCAGGTGAGAAATTGCAAACGTCGAGCAATTGCTCCGAGATGAAAAGTGCCAGCACTGAAAGCTCTTGCTAGCCAGCACCCTTCCTTGGAAGTGCTTTCACAGGCGGAGCAACACTGGGGCTTTGCACTTCTCTACGCACCAAATGTCACAGTCATTCTCTTTCCGTCTCGTAGACACGAGCTGAGAAATTGCAAACGTCCAGCAATTGCTCCGAGATGAAAAGTGCCAGCACTGAAAGCTGTTGCTAGCCAGCACCCTTCCTTGGAAGCGCTTTTGTAGGCCTAAGAACACTGGGGCTCTGGGCTTCTCTAGCCACCTCATCTTCTGCTCATCCTCTCGCGCACTCTAAAGAGAGCTCAGGTGAGAAATTGCAAACGTCGAGCAATTGCTCAGAGATGAAAAGTGCCAGCACTGAAAGCTCTTGCTAGCCAGCACCCTTCCTTGGAAGCGCTTTCACAGGCGCAGCAACACTGGGGCTTTGCGCTTCTCTACCCACCAAAAGTCACGGTCCTTCTCTTTCCGTCTCGTAGACACGAGCTGAGAAATTGCAAACGTCCAGCAATTGCTCCGAGATGAAAAGTGCCAGCACTGAAAGCTCTTGCTAGCCAGCACCCTTCCTTGGAAGCGCTTTTGTAGGCCTAAGAACAGTGGGGCTCTGGGCTTCTCTAGCCACCTCATCTTCTGCTCATCCTCTCGCGCACTCTGAAGAGAGCTCAGGTGAGAAATTGCAAACGTCGAGCAATTGCTCAGAGATGAAAAGTGCCAGCACTGAAAGCTGTTGCTAGCCAGCACCCTTCCTTGGAAGCGCTTTCACAGGCGCAGCAACACTGGGGCTTTGCGCTTCTCTACCCACCAAAAGTCACGGTCCTTCTCTTTCCGTCTCGTAGACACGAGCTGAGAAATTGCAAAAGTCGAGCAATTGCTCAGACATGAAAAGTGCCAGCACTGAAAGCTCTTGCTAGCCAGCACCCTTCCTTGGAAGCGCTTTTGTAGGCCTAAGAACACTGGGGCTCTAGGCTTCTCTAGCCACCTCGTCTTCTGCTCATCCTCTCGCGCACTCTAAAGAGAGCTCAGGTGAGAAATTGCAAACGTCGAGCAATTGCTCAGAGATGAAAAGTGCCAGCACTGAAAGCTCTTGCTAGCCAGCACCCTTCCTTGGAAGCGCTTTCACAGGCGCAGCAACACTGGGGCTTTGCGCTTCTCTAGCCACCAAACGTCACGGTCCTTCTCTTTCCGTCTCGTAGACACGAGCTGAGAAATTGCAAACGTCGAGCAATTGCTCCGAGATGAAAAGTGCCAGCACTGAAAGCTGTTGCTAGCCAGCCCCCTTCCTTGGAAGCGCTTTTGTAGCCCTTAAAACACTGGGGCTCTGGGCTTCTCTAGCCACCTCGTCTTCTGCTCATCCTCTCGCGCACTCTAAAGAGAGCTCAGGTGAGAAATTGCAAACGTCGAGCAATTGCTCAGAGATGAAAAGTGCCAGCCCTGAAAGCTCTTGCTAGCCAGCACCCTTCCTTGGAAGCGCTTTCACAGGCGCAGCAACACTGGGGCTTTGCGCTTCTATACGCACCAAATGTCACGGTCCTTCTCTTTCCGTCTCGTAGACACGAGCTGAGAAATTGCAAACGTCGAGCAATTGCTCAGAGATGAAAAGTGCCAGCACTGAAAGCTGTTGCTAGCCAGCACCCTTCCTTGGAAGCGCTTTTGTAGGCCTAAGAACAGTGGGGCTCTGGGCATCTCTAGCCACCTCATCTTCTGCTCATCCTCTCGCGCACTCTAAAGAGAGCTCAGGTGAGAAATTGCAAACGTCGAGCAATTGCTCAGAGATGAAAAGTGCCAGCACTGAAAGCTCTTGCTAGCCAGCACCCTTCCTTGGAAGCGCTTTCACAGGCGCAGTAACACTGGGGCTTTGCGCTTCTCTAGCCACCAAACGTCACGGTCCTTCTCTTTCCGTCTCGTAGACACGAGCTGAGAAATTCAAAACGTCGAGCAATTGCTCAGAGATGAAAAGTGCCAGCACTGAAAGCTCTTGCTAGCCAGCACCCTTCCTTGGAAGCGCTTTCACAGGCGCAGCAACACTGGGGCTTTGCGCTTCTCTAGCCACCAAACGTCACGGTCCTTCTCTTTCCGTCTTGTAGACACGAGCTGAGAAATTGCAAACGTCGAGCAATTGCTCAGAGATGAAAAGTGCCAGCACTGAAAGCTCTTGCTAGCCAGCACCCTTCCTTGGAAGCGCTTTTGTAGGCCTAAGAACACTGGGGCTCTGGGCATCTCTAGCCACCTCATCTTCTGCTCATCCTCTCGCGCACTCTAAAGAGAGCTCAGGTGAGAAATTGCAAACGTCGAGCAATTGCTCAGAGATGAAAAGTGCCAGCACTGAAAGCTCTTGCTAGCCAGCACCCTTCCTTGGAAGCGCTTTTGTAGCCCTTAGAACACTGGGGCTCTGGGCTTCTCTAGCCACCTCATCTTCTGCTCATCCTCTCGCGCACTCTAAAGAGAGCTCAGGTGAGAAATTGCAAACGTCCAGCAATTGCTCCGAGATGAAAAGTGCCAGCACTGAAAGCTCTTGCTAGCCAGCCCCCTTCCTTGGAAGCGCTTTCACAGGCGCAGCAACACTGGGGCTTTGCGCTTCTCTAGCCACCAAACGTCACGGTCCTTCTCTTTCCGTCGGTAGATACGAGCTGAGAAATTGCAAACGTCGAGCAATTGCTCCGAGATGAAAAGTGCCAGCACTGAAAGCTGTTGCTAGCCAGCACCCTTCCTTGGAAGCGCTTTCACAGGCGCAGCAACACTGGGGCTTTGCGCTTCTCTACCCACCAAAAGTCACGGTCCTTCTCTTTCCGTCTCGTAGACACGAGCTGAGAAATTGCAAACGTCGAGCAATTGCTCCGAGATGAAAAGTGCCAGCACTGAAAGCTCTTGCTAGCCAGCACCCTTCCTTGGAAGCGCTTTTGTAGGCCTAAGAACAGTGGGGCTCTGGGCTTCTCTAGCCACCTCATCTTCTGCTCATCCTCTCGCGCACTCTAAAGAGAGCTCAGGTGAGAAATTGCAAACGTCGAGCAATTGCTCCGAGATGAAAAGTGCCAGCACTGAAAGCTGTTGCTAGCCAGCACCCTTCCTTGGAAGTGCTTTCACAGGCGGAGCAACACTGGGGCTTTGCACTTCTCTAGCCACCAAACGTCACGGTCCTTCTCTTTCCGTCTCGTAGACACGAGCTGAGAAATTGCAAACGTCGAGCAATTGCTCAGAGATGAAAAGTGCCAGCACTGAAAGCTGTTGCTAGCCAGCACCCTTCCTTGGAAGCGCTTTTGTAGGCCTAAGAACACTGGGGCTCTGGGCTTCTCTAGCCACCTCATCTTCTGCTCATCCTCTCGCGCACTCTAAAGAGAGCTCAGGTGAGAAATTGCAAACGTCGAGCAATTGCTCAGAGATGAAAAGTGCCAGCACTGAAAGCTCTTGCTAGTCAGCACCCTTCCTTGGAAGTGCTTTCACAGGCGCAGCAACACTGGGGCTTTGCGCTTCTATACGCACCAAATGTCACGGTCCTTCTCTTTCCGTCTCGTAGACACGAGCTGAGAAATTGCAAACGTCGAGCAATTGCTCAGAGATGAAAAGTGCCAGCACTGAAAGCTGTTGCTAGCCAGCCCCCTTCCTTGGAAGCGCTTTTGTAGGCCTAAGAACAGTGGGGCTCTGGGCTTCTCTAGCCACCTCATCTTCTGCTCATCCTCTCGCGCACTCTAAAGAGAGCTCAGGTGAGAAATTGCAAACGTCGAGCAATTGCTCAGAGATGAAAAGTGCCAGCACTGAAAGCTCTTGCTAGCCAGCACCCTTCCTTGGAAGCGCTTTCACAGGCGCAGCAACACTGGGGCTTTGCGCTTCTCTACCCACCAAACGTCACGGTCCTTCTCTTTCCGTCGGTAGACACGAGCTGAGAAATTGCAAACGTCGAGCAATTGCTCAGAGATGAAAACTGCCAGCACTGAAAGCTGTTGCTAGCCAGCACCCTTCCTTGGAAGCGCTTTTGTAGGCCTAAGAACACTGGGGCTCTGGGCTTCTCTAGCCACCTCATCTTCTGCTCATCCTCTCGTGCACTCTAAAGAGAGCTCAGGTGAGAAATTGCAAACGTCGAGCAATTGCTCAGAGATGAAAAGTGCCAGCACTGAAAGCTGTTGCTAGCCAGCACCCTTCCTTGGAAGCGCTTTCACAGGCGCAGCAACACTGGGGCTTTGCGCTTCTATACGCACCAAACGTCACGGTCCTTCTCTTTCCGTCTCCTAGACACGAGCTGAGAAATTCAAAACGTCGAGCAATTGCTCAGAGATGAAAAGTGCCAGCACTGAAAGCTCTTGCTAGCCAGCACCCTTCCTTGGAAGCGCTTTCACAGGCGCAGCAACACTGGGGCTTTGCGCTTCTCTAGCCACCAAACGTCACGGTCCTTCTCTTTCCGTCTCGTAGACACGAGCTGAGAAATTGCAAACGTCCAGCAATTGCTCAGAGATGAAAAGTGCCAGCACTGAAAGCTCTTGCTAGCCAGCACCCTTCCTTGGAAGCGCTTTCACAGGCGCAGCAACACTGGGGCTTTGCGCTTCTCTAGCCACCAAACGTCACGGTCCTTCTCTTTCCGTCTGTATACACGAGCTGAGAAATTGCAAACGTCGAGCAATTGCTCCGAGATGAAAAGTGCCAGCACTGAAAGCTGTTGCTAGCCAGCACCCTTCCTTGGAAGCGCTTTTGTAGCCCTTAGAACACTGGGGCTCTAGGCTTCTCTAGCCACCTCATCTTCTGCTCATCCTCTCGCGCACTCTAAAGAGAGCTCAGGTGAGAAATTGCAAACGTCGAGCAATTGCTCCGAGATGAAAAGTGCCAGCACTGAAAGCTGTTGCTAGCCAGCACCCTTCCTTGGAAGCGCTTTCACAGGCGCAGCAACACTGGGGCTTTGCGCTTCTATACGCACCAAACGTCACGGTCCTTCTCTTTCCGTCTCGTAGACACGAGCTGAGAAATTGCAAACGTCCAGCAATTGCTCAGAGATGAAAAGTGCCAGCACTGAAAGCTCTTGCTAGCCAGCACCCTTCCTTGGAAGCGCTTTCACAGGCGCAGCAACACTGGGGCTTTGCGCTTCTCTACCCACCAAAAGTCACGGTCCTTCTCTTTCCGTCTCGTAGACACGAGCTGAGAAATTGCAAACGTCGAGCAATTGCTCAGAGATGAAAAGTGCCAGCACTGAAAGCTGTTGCTAGCCAGCACCCTTCCTTGGAAGCGCTTTTGTAGGCCTAAGAACAGTGGGGCTCTGGGCTTCTCTAGCCACCTCATCTTCTGCTCATCCTCTCGCGCACTCTAAAGAGAGCTCAGGTGAGAAATTGCAAACGTCGAGCAATTGCTCAGAGATGAAAAGTGCCAGCCCTGAAAGCTGTTGCTAGCCAGCACCCTTCCTTGGAAGCGCTTTTGTAGGCCTAAGAACACTGGGACTCTGGGCTTCTCTAGCCACCTCATCTTCTGCTCATCCTCTCGCGCACTCTAAAGAGAGCTCAGGTGAGAAATTGCAAACGTCGAGCAATTGCTCAGAGATGAAAAGTGCCAGCACTGAAAGCTCTTGCTAGCCAGCACCCTTCCTTGGAAGCGCTTTCACAGGCGCAGCAACACTGGGGCTTTGCGCTTCTCTACGCACCAAACGTCACGGTCCTTCTCTTTCCGTCTCGTAGACACGAGCTGAGAAATTGCAAACGTCGAGCAATTGCTCAGAGATGAAAAGTGCCAGCACTGAAAGCTGTTGCTAGCCAGCACCCTTCCTTGGAAGCGCTTTCACAGGCGCAGCAACACTGGGGCTTTGCGCTTCTATACGCACCAAACGTCACAGTCATTCTCTTTCCGTCTCGTAGACACGAGCTGAGAAATTGCAAACGTCCAGCAATTGCTCCGAGATGAAAAGTGCCAGCACTGAAAGCTGTTGCTAGCCAGCACCCTTCCTTGGAAGCGCTTTTGTAGGCCTAAGAACAGTGGGGCTCTGGGCTTCTCTAGCCACCTCATCTTCTGCTCATCCTCTCGCGCACTCTAAAGAGAGCTCAGGTGAGAAATTGCAAACGTCGAGCAATTGCTCAGAGATGAAAAGTGCCAGCACTGAAAGCTGTTGCTAGCCAGCACCCTTCCTTGGAAGCGCTTTCACAGGCGCAGCAACACTGGGGCTTTGCGCTTCTCTAGCCACCAAAAGTCACGGTCCTTCTCTTTCCGTCTCGTAGACACGAGCTGAGAAATTGCAAACGTCGAGCAATTGCTCAGAGATGAAAAGTGCCAGCACTGAAAGCTGTTGCTAGCCAGCACCCTTCCTTGGAAGCGCTTTTGTAGGCCTAAGAACACTGGGGCTCTGGGCTTCTCTAGCCACCTCATCTTCTGCTCATCCTCTCGCGCATCTAAAGAGAGCTCAGGTGAGAAATTGCAAACGTCGAGCAATTGCTCAGAGATGAAAAGTGCCAGCACTGAAAGCTCTTGCTAGCCAGCACCCTTCCTTGGAAGCGCTTTCACAGGCGCAGCAACACTGGGGCTTTGCGCTTCTCTAGCCACCAAACGTCACGGTCCTTCTCTTTCCGTCTCGTAGACACGAGCTGAGAAATTGCAAACGTCGAGCAATTGCTCAGAGATGAAAAGTGCCAGCACTGAAAGCTGTTGCTAGCCAGCACCCTTCCTTGGAAGCGCTTTTGTAGCCCTTAGAACACTGGGGATCTGGGCTTCTCTAGCCACCTCATCTTCTGCTCATCCTCTCGCGCACTCTAAAGAGAGCTCAGGTGAGAAATTGCAAACGTCGAGCAATTGCTCAGAGATGAAAAGTGCCAGCACTGAAAGCTCTTGCTAGCCAGCACCCTTCCTTGGAAGCGCTTTCACAGGCGCAGCAACACTGGGGCTTTGCACTTCTCTACGCACCAAACGTCACGGTCCTTCTCTTTCCGTCTCGTAGACACGAGCTGAGAAATTGCAAACGTTGAGCAATTGCTCAGAGATGAAAAGTGCCAGCAGTGAAAGCTGTTGCTAGCCAGCACCCTTCCTTGGAAGCGCTTTCACAGGCGCAGCAACACTGGGGCTTTGCGCTTCTATACGCACCAAACGTCACAGTCATTCTCTTTCCGTCTCGTAGACACGAGCTGAGAAATTGCAAACGTCGAGCAATTGCTCAGAGATGAAAAGTGCCAGCACTGAAAGCTGTTGCTAGCCAGCACCCTTCCTTGGAAGCGCTTTTGTAGGCCTAAGAACAGTGGGGCTCTGGGCTTCTCTAGCCACCTCATCTTCTGCTCATCCTCTCGCGCACTCTAAAGAGAGCTCAGGTGAGAAATTGCAAACGTCCAGCAATTGCTCAGAGATGAAAAGTGCCAGCACTGAAAGCTGTTGCTAGCCAGCACCCTTCCTTGGAAGCGCTTTCACAGGCGCAGCAACACTGGGGCTTTGCGCTTCTCTACCCACCAAAAGTCACGGTCCTTCTCTTTCCGTCTCGTAGACACGAGCTGAGAAATTGCAAACGTCGAGCAATTGCTCAGAGATGAAAAGTGCCAGCCCTGAAAGCTGTTGCTAGCCAGCACCCTTCCTTGGAAGCGCTTTCACAGGCGCAGCAACACTGGGGCTTTGCGCTTCTATACGCACCAAACGTCACAGTCCTTCTCTTTCCGTCTCGTAGACACGAGCTGAGAAATTGCAAACGTCGAGCAATTGCTCCGAGATGAAAAGTGCCAGCACTGAAAGCTCTTGCTAGCCAGCACCCTTCCTTGGAAGCGCTTTTGTAGGCCTAAGAACAGTGGGGCTCTGGGCTTCTCTAGCCACCTCATCTTCTGCTCATCCTCTCGCGCACTCTAAAGAGAGCTCAGGTGAGAAATTGCAAACGTCGAGCAATTGCTCCGAGATGAAAAGTGCCAGCACTGAAAGCTGTTCCTAGCCAGCACCCTTCCTTGGAAGCGCTTTCACAGGCGCAGCAACACTGGGGCTTTGCGCTTCTCTACCCACCAAAAGTCACGGTCCTTCTCTTTCCATCTCGTAGACACGAGCTGAGAAATTGCAAACGTCGAGCAATTGCTCAGAGATGAAAAGTGCCAGCACTGAAAGCTGTTGCTAGCCAGCACCCTTCCTTGGAAGCGCTTTCACAGGCGCAGCAACACTGGGGCTTTGCGCTTCTATACGCACCAAACGTCACAGTCATTCTCTTTCCGTCTCGTAGACACGAGCTGAGAAATTGCAAACGTCCAGCAATTGCTCCGAGATGAAAAGTGCCAGCACTGAAAGCTGTTGCTAGCCAGCACCCTTCCTTGGAAGCGCTTTTGTAGGCCTAAGAACAGTGGGGCTCTGGGCTTCTCTAGCCACCTCATCTTCTGCTCATCCTCTCGCGCACTCTAAAGAGAGCTCAGGTGAGAAATTGCAAACGTCGAGCAATTGCTCAGAGATGAAAAGTGCCAGCACTGAAAGCTCTTGCTAGCCAGCACCCTTCCTTGGAAGCGCTTTCACAGGCGCAGCAACACTGGGGCTTTGCGCTTCTCTACCCACCAAACATCACGGTCCTTCTCTTTCCGTCTCGTAGACACGAGCTGAGAAATTGCAAACGTCCAGCAATTGCTCAGAGATGAAAAGTGCCAGCACTGAAAGCTGTTGCTAGCCAGCCCCCTTCCTTGGAAGCGCTTTTGTAGGCCTAAGAACACTGGGGCTCTAGGCTTCTCTAGCCACCTCGTCTTCTGCTCATCCTCTCGCGCACTCTAAAGAGAGCTCAGGTGAGAAATTGCAAACGTCGAGCAATTGCTCAGAGATGAAAAGTGCCAGCACTGAAAGCTCTTGCTAGCCAGCACCCTTCCTTGGAAGCGCTTTCACAGGCGCAGTAACACTGGGGCTTTGCGCTTCTCTAGCCACCAAACGTCACGGTCCTTCTCTTTCCGTCGGTAGACACGAGCTGAGAAATTGCAAACGTCGAGCAATTGCTCAGAGATGAAAACTGCCAGCACTGAAAGCTCTTGCTAGCCAGCACCCTTCCTTGGAAGCGCTTTTGTAGCCCTTAGAACACTGGGGCTCTGGGCTTCTCTAGCCACCTCATCTTCTGCTCATCCTCTCGCGCACTCTAAAGAGAGCTCAGGTGAGAAATTGCAAACGTCGAGCAATTGCTCAGAGATGAAAAGTGCCAGCACTGAAAGCTCTTGCTAGCCAGCACCCTTCCTTGGAAGCGCTTTCACAGGCGCAGCAACACTGGGGCTTTGCGCTTCTCTAGCCACCAAACGTCACAGTCATTCTCTTTCCGTCTCGTAGACACGAGCTGAGAAATTGCAAACGTCGAGCAATTGCTCCGAGATGAAAAGTGCCAGCACTGAAAGCTGTTGCTAGCCAGCACCCTTCCTTGGAAGCGCTTTTGTAGGCCTAAGAACAGTGGGGCTCTGGGCTTCTCTAGCCACCTCATCTTCTGCTCATCCTCTCGCGCACTCTAAAGAGAGCTCAGGTGAGAAATTGCAAACGTCGAGCAATTGCTCAGAGATGAAAAGTGCCAGCACTGAAAGCTCTTGCTAGCCAGCACCATTCCTTGGAAGCGCTGTCACAGGCGCAGCAACACTGGGGCTTTGCGCTTCTCTACACACCAAATGTCACAGTCATTCTCTTTCCGTCTTGTAGACACGAGCTGAGAAATTGCAAACGTCGAGCAATTGCTCAGAGATGAAAAGTGCCAGCACTGAAAGCTCTTGCTAGCCAGCACCCTTCCTTGGAAGCGCTTTTGTAGGCCTAAGAACACTGGGGCTCTGGGCATCTCTAGCCACCTCATCTTCTGCTCATCCTCTCGCGCACTCTAAAGAGAGCTCAGGTGAGAAATTGCAAACGTCGAGCAATTGCTCAGAGATGAAAAGTGCCAGCACTGAAAGCTGTTGCTAGCCAGCCCCCTTCCTTGGAAGCGCTTTTGTAGGCCTAAGAACACTGGGGCTCTGGGCTTCTCTAGCCACCTCATCTTCTGCTCATCCTCTCGCGCACTCTAAAGAGAGCTCAGGTGAGAAATTGCAAACGTCCAGCAATTGCTCCGAGATGAAAAGTGCCAGCACTGAAAGCTCTTGCTAGCCAGCACCCTTCCTTGGAAGCGCTTTCACAGGCGCAGCAACACTGGGGCTTTGCGCTTCTCTAGCCACCAAACGTCACGGTCCTTCTCTTTCCGTCGGTAGACACGAGCTGAGAAATTGCAAACGTCGAGCAATTGCTCCGAGATGAAAAGTGCCAGCACTGAAAGCTGTTGCTAGCCAGCACCCTTCCTTGGAAGCGCTTTCACAGGCGCAGCAACACTGGGGCTTTGCGCTTCTCTACCCACCAAAAGTCACGGTCCTTCTCTTTCCGTCTCCTAGACACGAGCTGAGAAATTGCAAACGTCGAGCAATTGCTCAGAGATGAAAAGTGCCAGCACTGAAAGCTGTTGCTAGCCAGCACCCTTCCTTGGAAGCGCTTTTGTAGGCCTAAGAACAGTGGGGCTCTGGGCTTCTCTAGCCACCTCATCTTCTGCTCATCCTCTCGCGCACTCTAAAGAGAGCTCAGGTGAGAAATTGCAAACGTCGAGCAATTGCTCAGAGATGAAAAGTGCCAGCACTGAAAGCTGTTGCTAGCCAGCACCCTTCCTTGGAAGTGCTTTCACAGGCGGAGCAACACTGGGGCTTTGCACTTCTCTAGCCACCAAACGTCACGGTCCTTCTCTTTCCGTCTCGTAGACACGAGCTGAGAAATTGCAAACGTCGAGCAATTGCTCCGAGATGAAAAGTGCCAGCACTGAAAGCTGTTGCTAGCCAGCACCCTTCCTTGGAAGCGCTTTTGTAGGCCTAAGAACACTGGGGCTCTGGGCTTCTCTAGCCACCTCATCTTCTGCTCATCCTCTCGCGCACTCTAAAGAGAGCTCAGGTGAGAAATTGCAAACGTCGAGCAATTGCTCAGAGATGAAAAGTGCCAGCACTGAAAGCTCTTGCTAGTCAGCACCCTTCCTTGGAAGTGCTTTCACAGGCGCAGCAACACTGGGGCTTTGCGCTTCTATACGCACCAAATGTCACGGTCCTTCTCTTTCCGTCTCGTAGACACGAGCTGAGAAATTGCAAACGTCGAGCAATTGCTCAGAGATGAAAAGTGCCAGCACTGAAAGCTGTTGCTAGCCAGCCCCCTTCCTTGGAAGCGCTTTTGTAGGCCTAAGAACAGTGGGGCTCTGGGCTTCTCTAGCCACCTCATCTTCTGCTCATCCTCTCGCGCACTCTAAAGAGAGCTCAGGTGAGAAATTGCAAACGTCCAGCAATTGCTCAGAGATGAAAAGTGCCAGCACTGAAAGCTCTTGCTAGCCAGCACCCTTCCTTGGAAGCGCTTTCACAGGCGCAGCAACACTGGGGCTTTGCGCTTCTCTACCCACCAAACGTCACGGTCCTTCTCTTTCCGTCGGTAGACACGAGCTGAGAAATTGCAAACGTCGAGCAATTGCTCAGAGATGAAAAGTGCCAGCACTGAAAGCTGTTGCTAGCCAGCACCCTTCCTTGGAAGCGCTTTTGTAGGCCTAAGAACACTGGGGCTCTGGGCTTCTCTAGCCACCTCATCTTCTGCTCATCCTCTCGTGCACTCTAAAGAGAGCTCAGGTGAGAAATTGCAAACGTCGAGCAATTGCTCAGAGATGAAAAGTGCCAGCACTGAAAGCTGTTGCTAGCCAGCACCCTTCCTTGGAAGCGCTTTCACAGGCGCAGCAACACTGGGGCTTTGCGCTTCTATACGCACCAAACGTCACGGTCCTTCTCTTTCCGTCTCCTAGACACGAGCTGAGAAATTGCAAACGTCGAGCAATTGCTCAGAGATGAAAAGTGCCAGCACTGAAAGCTCTTGCTAGCCAGCACCCTTCCTTGGAAGCGCTTTCACAGGCGCAGCAACACTGGGGCTTTGCGCTTCTCTAGCCACCAAACGTCACGGTCCTTCTCTTTCCGTCTCGTAGACACGAGCTGAGAAATTGCAAACGTCCAGCAATTGCTCAGAGATGAAAAGTGCCAGCACTGAAAGCTCTTGCTAGCCAGCACCCTTCCTTGGAAGCGCTTTCACAGGCGCAGCAACACTGGGGCTTTGCGCTTCTCTAGCCACCAAACGTCACGGTCCTTCTCTTTCCGTCTGTATACACGAGCTGAGAAATTGCAAACTTCCAGCAATTGCTCCGAGATGAAAAGTGCCAGCACTGAAAGCTGTTGCTAGCCAGCACCCTTCCTTGGAAGCGCTTTTGTAGCCCTTAGAACACTGGGGCTCTAGGCTTCTCTAGCCACCTCATCTTCTGCTCATCCTCTCGCGCACTCTAAAGAGAGCTCAGGTGAGAAATTGCAAACGTCGAGCAATTGCTCCGAGATGAAAAGTGCCAGCACTGAAAGCTGTTGCTAGCCAGCACCCTTCCTTGGAAGCGCTTTCACAGGCGCAGCAACACTGGGGCTTTGCGCTTCTCTAGCCACCAAACGTCACGGTCCTTCTCTTTCCGTCTCGTAGACACGAGCTGAGAAATTGCAAACGTCGAGCAATTGCTCAGAGATGAAAAGTGCCAGCACTGAAAGCTGTTGCTAGCCAGCACCCTTCCTTGGAAGCGCTTTTGTAGCCCTTAGAACAGTGGGGCTCTGGGCATCTCTAGCCACCTCATCTTCTGCTCATCCTCTCGCGCACTCTAAAGAGAGCTCAGGTGAGAAATTGCAAACGTCGAGCAATTGCTCAGAGATGAAAAGTGCCAGCACTGAAAGCTCTTGCTAGCCAGCCCCCTTCCTTGGAAGCGCTTTTGTAGCCCTTAGAACAGTGGGGCTCTGGGCTTCTCTAGCCACCTCATCTTCTGCTCATCCTCTCGCGCACTCTAAGGAGCGCTCAGGTGAGAAATTGCAAACGTCGAGCAATTGCTCAGAGATGAAAAGTGCCAGCACTGAAAGCTCTTGCTAGCCAGCACCCTTCCTTGGAAGCGCTTTCACAGGCGCAGCAACACTGGGGCTTTGCGCTTCTCTAGCCACCAAACGTCACGGTCCTTCTCTTTCCGTCGGTAGATACGAGCTGAGAAATTGCAAACGTCCAGCAATTGCTCCGAGATGAAAAGTGCCAGCACTGAAAGCTGTTGCTAGCCAGCACCCTTCCTTGGAAGCGCTTTCACAGGCGCAGCAACACTGGGGCTTTGCGCTTCTCTACCCACCAAAAGTCACGGTCCTTCTCTTTCCGTCTCGTAGACACGAGCTGAGAAATTGCAAACGTCGAGCAATTGCTCAGAGATGAAAAGTGCCAGCACTGAAAGCTGTTGCTAGCCAGCACCCTTCCTTGGAAGCGCTTTTGTAGGCCTAAGAACAGTGGGGCTCTGGGCTTCTCTAGCCACCTCATCTTCTGCTCATCCTCTCGCGCACTCTAAAGAGAGCTCAGGTGAGAAATTGCAAACGTCGAGCAATTGCTCAGAGATGAAAAGTGCCAGCACTGAAAGCTGTTGCTAGCCAGCACCCTTCCTTGGAAGCGCTTTCACAGGCGCAGCAACACTGGGGCTTTGCGCTTCTCTACGCACCAAACGTCACGGTCCTTCTCTTTCCGTCTCGTAGACACGAGCTGAGAAATTGCAAACGTCGAGCAATTGCTCAGAGATGAAAAGTGCCAGCACTGAAAGCTGTTGCTAGCCAGCACCCTTCCTTGGAAGCGCTTTCACAGGCGCAGCAACACTGGGGCTTTGCGCTTCTATACGCACCAAACGTCACAGTCATTCTCTTTCCGTCTCGTAGACACGAGCTGAGAAATTGCAAACGTCCAGCAATTGCTCCGAGATGAAAAGTGCCAGCACTGAAAGCTGTTGCTAGCCAGCACCCTTCCTTGGAAGCGCTTTTGTAGGCCTAAGAACAGTGGGGCTCTGGGCTTCTCTAGCCACCTCATCTTCTGCTCATCCTCTCGCGCACTCTAAAGAGAGCTCAGGTGAGAAATTGCAAACGTCGAGCAATTGCTCAGAGATGAAAAGTGCCAGCACTGAAAGCTCTTGCTAGCCAGCACCCTTCCTTGGAAGTGCTTTCACAGGCGCAGCAACACTGGGGCTTTGCGCTTCTCTACCCACCAAAAGTCACGGTCCTTCTCTTTCCGTCTTGTAGACACGAGCTGAGAAATTGCAAACGTCGAGCAATTGCTCAGAGATGAAAAGTGCCAGCACTGAAAGCTGTTGCTAGCCAGCACCCTTCCTTGGAAGCGCTTTTGTAGGCCTAAGAACACTGGGGCTCTAGGCTTCTCTAGCCACCTCGTCTTCTGCTCATCCTCTCGCGCATCTAAAGAGAGCTCAGGTGAGAAATTGCAAACGTCGAGCAATTGCTCAGAGATGAAAAGTGCCAGCACTGAAAGCTCTTGCTAGCCAGCACCCTTCCTTGGAAGCGCTTTCACAGGCGCAGTAACACTGGGGCTTTGCGCTTCTCTAGCCACCAAACGTCACGGTCCTTCTCTTTCCGTCGGTAGACACGAGCTGAGAAATTGCAAACGTCGAGCAATTGCTCAGAGATGAAAACTGCCAGCACTGAAAGCTCTTGCTAGCCAGCACCCTTCCTTGGAAGCGCTTTTGTAGCCCTTAGAACACTGGGGATCTGGGCTTCTCTAGCCACCTCATCTTCTGCTCATCCTCTCGCGCACTCTAAAGAGAGCTCAGGTGAGAAATTGCAAACGTCGAGCAATTGCTCAGAGATGAAAAGTGCCAGCACTGAAAGCTGTTGCTAGCCAGCACCCTTCCTTGGAAGCGCTTTCACAGGCGCAGCAACACTGGGGCTTTGCACTTCTCTACGCACCAAACGTCACGGTCCTTCTCTTTCCGTCTCGTAGACACGAGCTGAGAAATTGCAAACGTCGAGCAATTGCTCAGAGATGAAAAGTGCCAGCACTGAAAGCTCTTGCTAGCCAGCACCCTTCCTTGGAAGCGCTTTCACAGGCGCAGCAACACTGGGGCTTTGCGCTTCTATACGCACCAAACGTCACAGTCATTCTCTTTCCGTCTCGTAGACACGAGCTGAGAAATTGCAAACGTCGAGCAATTGCTCAGAGATGAAAAGTGCCAGCACTGAAAGCTGTTGCTAGCCAGCACCCTTCCTTGGAAGCGCTTTTGTAGGCCTAAGAACAGTGGGGCTCTGGGCTTCTCTAGCCACCTCATCTTCTGCTCATCCTCTCGCGCACTCTAAAGAGAGCTCAGGTGAGAAATTGCAAACGTCGAGCAATTGCTCAGAGATGAAAAGTGCCAGCACTGAAAGCTCTTGCTAGCCAGCACCCTTCCTTGGAAGCGCTTTCACAGGCGCAGCAACACTGGGGCTTTGCGCTTCTCTACCCACCAAAAGTCACGGTCCTTCTCTTTCCATCTCGTAGACACGAGCTGAGAAATTGCAAACGTCGAGCAATTGCTCAGAGATGAAAAGTGCCAGCACTGAAAGCTGTTGCTAGCCAGCACCCTTCCTTGGAAGCGCTTTCACAGGCGCAGCAACACTGGGGCTTTGCGCTTCTATACGCACCAAACGTCACAGTCATTCTCTTTCCGTCTCGTAGACACGAGCTGAGAAATTGCAAACGTCCAGCAATTGCTCCGAGATGAAAAGTGCCAGCACTGAAAGCTGTTGCTAGCCAGCACCCTTCCTTGGAAGCGCTTTTGTAGGCCTAAGAACAGTGGGGCTCTGGGCTTCTCTAGCCACCTCATCTTCTGCTCATCCTCTCGCGCACTCTAAAGAGAGCTCAGGTGAGAAATTGCAAACGTCGAGCAATTGCTCAGAGATGAAAAGTGCCAGCACTGAAAGCTGTTGCTAGCCAGCACCCTTCCTTGGAAGCGCTTTCACAGGCGCAGCAACACTGGGGCTTTGCGCTTCTCTACCCACCAAAAGTCACGGTCCTTCTCTTTCCGTCTCGTAGACACGAGCTGAGAAATTGCAAACGTCGAGCAATTGCTCAGAGATGAAAAGTGCCAGCACTGAAAGCTCTTGCTAGCCAGCACCCTTCCTTGGAAGCGCTTTTGTAGGCCTAAGAACACTGGGGCTCTAGGCTTCTCTAGCCACCTCGTCTTCTGCTCATCCTCTCGCGCACTCTAAAGAGAGCTCAGGTGAGAAATTGCAAACGTCGAGCAATTGCTCAGAGATGAAAAGTGCCAGCACTGAAAGCTCTTGCTAGCCAGCACCCTTCCTTGGAAGCGCTTTCACAGGCGCAGTAACACTGGGGCTTTGCGCTTCTCTAGCCACCAAACGTCACGGTCCTTCTCTTTCCGTCGGTAGACACGAGCTGAGAAATTGCAAACGTCGAGCAATTGCTCAGAGATGAAAAGTGCCAGCACTGAAAGCTGTTGCTAGCCAGCACCCTTCCTTGGAAGCGCTTTTGTAGCCCTTAGAACACTGGGGCTCTGGGCTTCTCTAGCCACCTCGTCTTCTGCTCATCCTCTCGCGCACTCTAAAGAGAGCTCAGGTGAGAAATTGCAAACGTCGAGCAATTGCTCAGAGATGAAAAGTGCCAGCACTGAAAGCTCTTGCTAGCCAGCACCCTTCCTTGGAAGCGCTTTCACAGGCGCAGCAACACTGGGGCTTTGCACTTCTCTACGCACCAAACGTCACAGTCATTCTCTTTCCGTCTCGTAGACACGAGCTGAGAAATTGCAAACGTCGAGCAATTGCTCCGAGATGAAAAGTGCCAGCACTGAAAGCTGTTGCTAGCCAGCACCCTTCCTTGGAAGCGCTTTTGTAGGCCTAAGAACAGTGGGGCTCTGGGCTTCTCTAGCCACCTCATCTTCTGCTCATCCTCTCGCGCACTCTAAAGAGAGCTCACGTGAGAAATTGCAAACGTCGAGCAATTGCTCCGAGATGAAAAGTGCCAGCACTGAAAGCTCTTGCTAGCCAGCACCCTTCCTTGGAAGCGCTTTCACAGGCGCAGCAACACTGGGGCTTTGCGCTTCTCTACCCACCAAAAGTCACGGTCCTTCTCTTTCCGTCTCGTAGACACGAGCTGAGAAATTGCAAACGTCGAGCAATTGCTCAGAGATGAAAAGTGCCAGCACTGAAAGCTGTTGCTAGCCAGCACCCTTCCTTGGAAGCGCTTTTGTAGCCCTTAGAACACTGGGGCTCTGGGCTTCTCTAGCCACCTCATCTTCTGCTCATCCTCTCGCGCACTCTAAAGAGAGCTCAGGTGAGAAATTGCAAACGTCGAGCAATTGCTCAGAGATGAAAAGTGCCAGCACTGAAAGCTCTTGCTAGCCAGCACCCTTCCTTGGAAGCGCTTTCACAGGCGCAGCAACACTGGGGCTTTGCGCTTCTCTAGCCACCAAACGTCACGGTCCTTCTCTTTCCGTCTCGTAGACACGAGCTGAGAAATTGCAAACGTCCAGCAATTGCTCAGAGATGAAAAGTGCCAGCACTGAAAGCTCTTGCTAGCCAGCACCCTTCCTTGGAAGCGCTTTCACAGGCGCAGCAACACTGGGGCTTTGCGCTTCTATACGCACCAAACGTCACAGTCATTCTCTTTCCGTCTCGTAGACACGAGCTGAGAAATTGCAAACGTCGAGCAATTGCTCCGAGATGAAAAGTGCCAGCACTGAAAGCTGTTGCTAGCCAGCACCCTTCCTTGGAAGCGCTTTTGTAGCCCTTAGAACACTGGGGCTCTGGGCTTCTCTAGCCACCTCATCTTCTGCTCATCCTCTCGCGCACTCTAAAGAGAGCTCAGGTGAGAAATTGCAAACGTCGAGCAATTGCTCAGAGATGAAAACTGCCAGCACTGAAAGCTCTTGCTAGCCAGCACCCTTCCTTGGAAGCGCTTTCACAGGCGCAGCAACACTGGGACTTTGCGCTTCTCTAGCCACCAAAAGTCACGGTCCTTCTCTTTCCGTCTCGTAGACACAAGCTGAGAAATTGCAAACGTCGAGCAATTGCTCCGAGATGAAAAGTGCCAGCACTGAAAGCTGTTGCTAGCCAGCACCCTTCCTTGGAAGCGCTTTCACAGGCGCAGCAACACTGGGGCTTTGCGCTTCTATACGCACCAAACGTCACAGTCATTCTCTTTCCGTCTCGTAGACACGAGCTGAGAAATTGCAAACGTCGAGCAATTGCTCAGAGATGAAAAGTGCCAGCACTGAAAGCTGTTGCTAGCCAGCACCCTTCCTTGGAAGCGCTTTTGTAGGCCTAAGAACAGTGGGGCTCTGGGCTTCTCTAGCCACCTCATCTTCTGCTCATCCTCTCGCGCACTCTAAAGAGAGCTCAGGTGAGAAATTGCAAACGTCGAGCAATTGCTCAGAGATGAAAAGTGCCAGCACTGAAAGCTCTTGCTAGCCAGCACCCTTCCTTGGAAGCGCTTTCACAGGCGCAGCAACACTGGGGCTTTGCGCTTCTCTACCCACCAAAAGTCACGGTCCTTCTCTTTCCATCTCGTAGACACGAGCTGAGAAATTGCAAACGTCGAGCAATTGCTCAGAGATGAAAAGTGCCAGCACTGAAAGCTGTTGCTAGCCAGCACCCTTCCTTGGAAGCGCTTTCACAGGCGCAGCAACACTGGGGCTTTGCGCTTCTATACGCACCAAACGTCACAGTCATTCTCTTTCCGTCTCGTAGACACGAGCTGAGAAATTGCAAACGTCCAGCAATTGCTCCGAGATGAAAAGTGCCAGCACTGAAAGCTGTTGCTAGCCAGCACCCTTCCTTGGAAGCGCTTTTGTAGGCCTAAGAACAGTGGGGCTCTGGGCTTCTCTAGCCACCTCATCTTCTGCTCATCCTCTCGCGCACTCTAAAGAGAGCTCAGGTGAGAAATTGCAAACGTCGAGCAATTGCTCAGAGATGAAAAGTGCCAGCACTGAAAGCTGTTGCTAGCCAGCACCCTTCCTTGGAAGCGCTTTCACAGGCGCAGCAACACTGGGGCTTTGCGCTTCTCTACCCACCAAAAGTCACGGTCCTTCTCTTTCCGTCTCGTAGACACGAGCTGAGAAATTGCAAACGTCGAGCAATTGCTCAGAGATGAAAAGTGCCAGCACTGAAAGCTCTTGCTAGCCAGCACCCTTCCTTGGAAGCGCTTTTGTAGGCCTAAGAACACTGGGGCTCTAGGCTTCTCTAGCCACCTCGTCTTCTGCTCATCCTCTCGCGCACTCTAAAGAGAGCTCAGGTGAGAAATTGCAAACGTCGAGCAATTGCTCAGAGATGAAAAGTGCCAGCACTGAAAGCTCTTGCTAGCCAGCACCCTTCCTTGGAAGCGCTTTCACAGGCGCAGTAACACTGGGGCTTTGCGCTTCTCTAGCCACCAAACGTCACGGTCCTTCTCTTTCCGTCGGTAGACACGAGCTGAGAAATTGCAAACGTCGAGCAATTGCTCAGAGATGAAAAGTGCCAGCACTGAAAGCTGTTGCTAGCCAGCACCCTTCCTTGGAAGCGCTTTTGTAGCCCTTAGAACACTGGGGCTCTGGGCTTCTCTAGCCACCTCGTCTTCTGCTCATCCTCTCGCGCACTCTAAAGAGAGCTCAGGTGAGAAATTGCAAACGTCGAGCAATTGCTCAGAGATGAAAAGTGCCAGCACTGAAAGCTCTTGCTAGCCAGCACCCTTCCTTGGAAGCGCTTTCACAGGCGCAGCAACACTGGGGCTTTGCACTTCTCTACGCACCAAACGTCACAGTCATTCTCTTTCCGTCTCGTAGACACGAGCTGAGAAATTGCAAACGTCGAGCAATTGCTCCGAGATGAAAAGTGCCAGCACTGAAAGCTGTTGCTAGCCAGCACCCTTCCTTGGAAGCGCTTTTGTAGGCCTAAGAACAGTGGGGCTCTGGGCTTCTCTAGCCACCTCATCTTCTGCTCATCCTCTCGCGCACTCTAAAGAGAGCTCACGTGAGAAATTGCAAACGTCGAGCAATTGCTCCGAGATGAAAAGTGCCAGCACTGAAAGCTCTTGCTAGCCAGCACCCTTCCTTGGAAGCGCTTTCACAGGCGCAGCAACACTGGGGCTTTGCGCTTCTCTACCCACCAAAAGTCACGGTCCTTCTCTTTCCGTCTCGTAGACACGAGCTGAGAAATTGCAAACGTCGAGCAATTGCTCAGAGATGAAAAGTGCCAGCACTGAAAGCTGTTGCTAGCCAGCACCCTTCCTTGGAAGCGCTTTTGTAGCCCTTAGAACACTGGGGCTCTGGGCTTCTCTAGCCACCTCATCTTCTGCTCATCCTCTCGCGCACTCTAAAGAGAGCTCAGGTGAGAAATTGCAAACGTCGAGCAATTGCTCAGAGATGAAAAGTGCCAGCACTGAAAGCTCTTGCTAGCCAGCACCCTTCCTTGGAAGCGCTTTCACAGGCGCAGCAACACTGGGGCTTTGCGCTTCTCTAGCCACCAAACGTCACGGTCCTTCTCTTTCCGTCTCGTAGACACGAGCTGAGAAATTGCAAACGTCCAGCAATTGCTCAGAGATGAAAAGTGCCAGCACTGAAAGCTCTTGCTAGCCAGCACCCTTCCTTGGAAGCGCTTTCACAGGCGCAGCAACACTGGGGCTTTGCGCTTCTATACGCACCAAACGTCACAGTCATTCTCTTTCCGTCTCGTAGACACGAGCTGAGAAATTGCAAACGTCGAGCAATTGCTCCGAGATGAAAAGTGCCAGCACTGAAAGCTGTTGCTAGCCAGCACCCTTCCTTGGAAGCGCTTTTGTAGCCCTTAGAACACTGGGGCTCTGGGCTTCTCTAGCCACCTCATCTTCTGCTCATCCTCTCGCGCACTCTAAAGAGAGCTCAGGTGAGAAATTGCAAACGTCGAGCAATTGCTCAGAGATGAAAACTGCCAGCACTGAAAGCTCTTGCTAGCCAGCACCCTTCCTTGGAAGCGCTTTCACAGGCGCAGCAACACTGGGACTTTGCGCTTCTCTAGCCACCAAAAGTCACGGTCCTTCTCTTTCCGTCTCGTAGACACAAGCTGAGAAATTGCAAACGTCGAGCAATTGCTCCGAGATGAAAAGTGCCAGCACTGAAAGCTGTTGCTAGCCAGCACCCTTCCTTGGAAGCGCTTTTGTAGGCCTAAGAACACTGGGGCTCTAGGCTTCTCTAGCCACCTCGTCTTCTGCTCATCCTCTCGCGCACTCTAAAGAGAGCTCAGGTGAGAAATTGCAAACGTCGAGCAATTGCTCAGAGATGAAAAGTGCCAGCACTGAAAGCTCTTGCTAGCCAGCACCCTTCCTTGGAAGCGCTTTCACAGGCGCAGTAACACTGGGGCTTTGCGCTTCTCTAGCCACCAAACGTCACGGTCCTTCTCTTTCCGTCGGTAGACACGAGCTGAGAAATTGCAAACGTCCAGCAATTGCTCAGAGATGAAAAGTGCCAGCACTGAAAGCTGTTGCTAGCCAGCACCCTTCCTTGGAAGCGCTTTCACAGGCGCAGCAACACTGGGGCTTTGCGCTTCTATACGCACCAAACGTCACAGTCATTCTCTTTCCGTCTCGTAGACACGAGCTGAGAAATTGCAAACGTCCAGCAATTGCTCCGAGATGAAAAGTGCCAGCACTGAAAGCTGTTGCTAGCCAGCACCCTTCCTTGGAAGCGCTTTTGTAGGCCTAAGAACAGTGGGGCTCTGGGCTTCTCTAGCCACCTCATCTTCTGCTCATCCTCTCGCGCACTCTAAAGAGAGCTCAGGTGAGAAATTGAAAACGTCCAGCAATTGCTCAGAGATGAAAAGTGCCAGCACTGAAAGCTGTTGCTAGCCAGCACCCTTCCTTGGAAGCGCTTTCACAGGCGCAGCAACACTGGGGCTTTGCGCTTCTCTACCCACCAAAAGTCACGGTCCTTCTCTTTCCGTCTCGTAGACACGAGCTGAGAAATTGCAAACGTTGAGCAATTGCTCAGAGATGAAAACTGCCAGCACTGAAAGCTCTTGCTAGCCAGCACCCTTCCTTGGAAGCGCTTTTGTAGGCCTAAGAACACTGGGGCTCTAGGCTTCTCTAGCCACCTCGTCTTCTGCTCATCCTCTCGCGCACTCTAAAGAGAGCTCAGGTGAGAAATTGCAAACGTCGAGCAAATGCTCAGAGATGAAAAGTGCCAGCACTGAAAGCTGTTGCTAGCCAGCACCCTTCCTTGGAAGCGCTTTCACAGGCGCAGCAACACTGGGGCTTTGCGCTTCTCTAGCCACCAAACGTCACGGTCCTTCTCTTTCCGTCGGTAGACACGAGCTGAGAAATTGCAAACGTCGAGCAATTGCTCAGAGATGAAAAGTGCCAGCACTGAAAGCTGTTGCTAGCCAGCACCCTTCCTTGGAAGCGCTTTTGTAGCCCTTAGAACACTGGGGCTCTGGGCTTCTCTAGCCACCTCGTCTTCTGCTCATCCTCTCGCGCACTCTAAAGAGAGCTCAGGTGAGAAATTGCAAACGTCGAGCAATTGCTCAGAGATGAAAAGTGCCAGCACTGAAAGCTCTTGCTAGCCAGCACCCTTCCTTGGAAGCGCTTTCACAGGCGCAGCAACACTGGGGCTTTGCACTTCTCTACGCACCAAACGTCACGGTCCTTCTCTTTCCGTCTCGTAGACACGAGCTGAGAAATTGCAAACGTCGAGCAATTGCTCAGAGATGAAAAGTGCCAGCACTGAAAGCTGTTGCTAGCCAGCACCCTTCCTTGGAAGCGCTTTCACAGGCGCAGCAACACTGGGGCTTTGCGCTTCTATACGCACCAAACGTCACAGTCATTCTCTTTCCGTCTCGTAGACACGAGCTGAGAAATTGCAAACGTCCAGCAATTGCTCCGAGATGAAAAGTGCCAGCACTGAAAGCTGTTGCTAGCCAGCACCCTTCCTTGGAAGCGCTTTTGTAGGCCTAAGAACAGTGGGGCTCTGGGCTTCTCTAGCCACCTCATCTTCTGCTCATCCTCTAGCGCACTCTGAAGAGAGCTCAGGTGAGAAATTGCAAACGTCGAGCAATTGCTCAGAGATGAAAAGTGCCAGCACTGAAAGCTGTTGCTAGCCAGCACCCTTCCTTGGAAGCGCTTTCACAGGCGCAGCAACACTGGGGCTTTGCGCTTCTCTACCCACCAAAAGTCACGGTCCTTCTCTTTCCGTCTCGTAGACACGAGCTGAGAAATTGCAAACGTCGAGCAATTGCTCAGAGATGAAAAGTGCCAGCACTGAAAGCTGTTGCTAGCCAGCACCCTTCCTTGGAAGCGCTTTTGTAGGCTTAAGAACAGTGGGGCTCTAGGCTTCTCTAGCCACCTCGTCTTCTGCTCATCCTCTCGCGCACTCTAAAGAGAGCTCAGGTGAGAAATTGCAAACGTCGAGCAATTGCTCAGAGATGAAAAGTGCCAGCACTGAAAGCTCTTGCTAGCCAGCACCTTTCCTTGGAAGCGCTTTCACAGGCGCAGTAACACTGGGGCTTTGCGCTTCTCTACGCACCAAACGTCACGGTCCTTCTCTTTCCGTCTCGTAGACACGAGCTGAGAAATTGCAAACGTCGAGCAATTGCTCAGAGATGAAAAGTGCCAGCACTGAAAGCTGTTGCTAGCCAGCCCCCTTCCTTGGAAGCGCTTTTGTAGCCCTTAGAACAGTGGGGCTCTGGGCTTCTCTAGCCACCTCATCTTCTGCTCATCCTCTCGCGCACTCTAAAGAGAGCTCAGGTGAGAAATTGCAAACGTCGAGCAATTGCTCAGAGATGAAAAGTGCCAGCCCTGAAAGCTCTTGCTAGCCAGCACCCTTCCTTGGAAGCGCTTTCACAGGCGCAGTAACACTGGGGCTTTGCGCTTCTCTAGCCACCAAACGTCACGGTCCTTCTCTTTCCGTCGGTAGACACGAGCTGAGAAATTGCAAACGTCGAGCAATTGCTCAGAGATGAAAACTGCCAGCACTGAAAGCTGTTGCTAGCCAGCACCCTTCCTTGGAAGCGCTTTTGTAGGCCTAAGAACACTGGGGCTCTGGGCTTCTCTAGCCACCTCATCTTCTGCTCATCCTCTCGTGCACTCTAAAGAGAGCTCAGGTGAGAAATTGCAAACGTCGAGCAATTGCTCAGAGATGAAAAGTGCCAGCACTGAAAGCTGTTGCTAGCCAGCACCCTTCCTTGGAAGCGCTTTCACAGGCGCAGCAACACTGGGGCTTTGCGCTTCTATACGCACCAAACGTCACGGTCCTTCTCTTTCCGTCTCCTAGACACGAGCTGAGAAATTGCAAACGTCGAGCAATTGCTCAGAGATGAAAAGTGCCAGCACTGAAAGCTGTTGCTAGCCAGCACCCTTCCTTGGAAGCGCTTTCACAGGCGCAGCAACACTGGGGCTTTGCGCTTCTCTAGCCACCAAACGTCACGGTCCTTCTCTTTCCGTCTCGTAGACACGAGCTGAGAAATTGCAAACGTCGAGCAATTGCTCAGAGATGAAAAGTGCCAGCACTGCAAGCTCTTGCTAGCCAGCACCCTTCCTTGGAAGCGCTTTCACAGGCGCAGCAACACTGGGGCTTTGCGCTTCTCTAGCCACCAAACGTCACGGTCCTTCTCTTTCCGTCTGTATACACGAGCTGAGAAATTGCAAACTTCCAGCAATTGCTCCGAGATGAAAAGTGCCAGCACTGAAAGCTCTTGCTAGCCAGCACCCTTCCTTGGAAGCGCTTTTGTAGCCCTTAGAACACTGGGGCTCTGGGCTTCTCTAGCCACCTCATCTTCTGCTCATCCTCTCGCGCACTCTAGAGAGCTCAGGTGAGAAATTGCAAACGTCGAGCAATTGCTCAGAGATGAAAAGTGCCAGCACTGAAAGCTGTTGCTAGCCAGCACCCTTCCTTGGAAGCGCTTTCACAGGCGCAGCAACACTGGGGCTTTGCGCTTCTCTACACACCAAATGTCACGGTCCTTCTCTTTCCGTCTTGTAGACACGAGCTGAGAAATTGCAAACGTCGAGCAATTGCTCCGAGATGAAAAGTGCCAGCACTGAAAGCTGTTGCTAGCCAGCACCCTTCCTTGGAAGCGCTTTTGTAGCCCTTAGAACAGTGGGGCTCTGGGCATCTCTAGCCACCTCATCTTCTGCTCATCCTCTCGCGCACTCTAAAGAGAGCTCAGGTGAGAAATTGCAAACGTCGAGCAATTGCTCCGAGATGAAAAGTGCCAGCACTGAAAGCTCTTGCTAGCCAGCCCCCTTCCTTGGAAGCGCTTTTGTAGGCCTAAGAACAGTGGGGCTCTGGGCTTCTCTAGCCACCTCATCTTCTGCTCATCCTCTCGCGCACTCTAAAGAGCGCTCAGGTGAGAAATTGCAAACGTCGAGCAATTGCTCAGAGATGAAAAGTGCCAGCACTGAAAGCTCTTGCTAGCCAGCACCCTTCCTTGGAAGCGCTTTCACAGGCGCAGCAACACTGGGGCTTTGCGCTTCTCTAGCCACCAAACGTCACGGTCCTTCTCTTTCCGTCGGTAGATACGAGCTGAGAAATTGCAAACGTCCAGCAATTGCTCCGAGATGAAAAGTGCCAGCACTGAAAGCTGTTGCTAGCCAGCACCCTTCCTTGGAAGCGCTTTCACAGGCGCAGCAACACTGGGGCTTTGCGCTTCTCTACCCACCAAAAGTCACGGTCCTTCTCTTTCCGTCTCGTAGACACGAGCTGAGAAATTGCAAACGTCGAGCAATTGCTCCGAGATGAAAAGTGCCAGCACTGAAAGCTGTTGCTAGCCAGCACCCTTCCTTGGAAGCGCTTTTGTAGGCCTAAGAACAGTGGGGCTCTGGGCTTCTCTAGCCACCTCATCTTCTGCTCATCCTCTCGCGCACTCTAAAGAGAGCTCAGGTGAGAAATTGCAAACGTCGAGCAATTGCTCAGAGATGAAAAGTGCCAGCACTGAAAGCTCTTGCTAGCCAGCACCCTTCCTTGGAAGCGCTTTCACAGGCGCAGTAACACTGGGGCTTTGCGCTTCTCTACCCACCAAACGTCACGGTCCTTCTCTTTCCGTCTCGTAGACACGAGCTGAGAAATTGCAAACGTCGAGCAATTGCTCAGAGATGAAAAGTGCCAGCACTGAAAGCTGTTGCTAGCCAGCACCCTTCCTTGGAAGCGCTTTCACAGGCGCAGCAACACTGGGGCTTTGCGCTTCTATACGCACCAAATGTCACAGTCATTCTCTTTCCGTCTCGTAGACACGAGCTGAGAAATTGCAAACGTCCAGCAATTGCTCCGAGATGAAAAGTGCCAGCACTGAAAGCTGTTGCTAGCCAGCACCCTTCCTTGGAAGCGCTTTTGTAGGCCTAAGAACAGTGGGGCTCTGGGCTTCTCTAGCCACCTCATCTTCTGCTCATCCTCTCGCGCACTCTAAAGAGAGCTCAGGTGAGAAATTGCAAACGTCGAGCAATTGCTCAGAGATGAAAAGTGCCAGCACTGAAAGCTGTTGCTAGCCAGCACCCTTCCTTGGAAGCGCTTTCACAGGCGCAGCAACACTGGGGCTTTGCGCTTCTCTACCCACCAAAAGTCACGGTCCTTCTCTTTCCGTCTCGTAGACACGAGCTGAGAAATTGCAAACGTCGAGCAATTGCTCAGAGATGAAAAGTGCCAGCACTGAAAGCTGTTGCTAGCCAGCACCCTTCCTTGGAAGCGCTTTTGTAGGCCTAAGAACACTGGGGCTCTAGGCTTCTCTAGCCACCTCATCTTCTGCTCATCCTCTCGCGCACTCTAAAGAGAGCTCAGGTGAGAAATTGCAAACGTCGAGCAATTGCTCAGAGATGAAAAGTGCCAGCACTGAAAGCTCTTGCTAGCCAGCACCCTTCCTTGGAAGCGCTTTCACAGGCGCAGTAACACTGGGGCTTTGCGCTTCTCTAGCCACCAAACGTCACGGTCCTTCTCTTTCCGTCGGTAGATACGAGCTGAGAAATTGCAAACGTCCAGCAATTGCTCCGAGATGAAAAGTGCCAGCACTGAAAGCTGTTGCTAGCCAGCACCCTTCCTTGGAAGCGCTTTCACAGGCGCAGCAACACTGGGGCTTTGCGCTTCTCTACCCACCAAAAGTCACGGTCCTTCTCTTTCCGTCTCGTAGACACGAGCTGAGAAATTGCAAACGTCGAGCAATTGCTCCGAGATGAAAAGTGCCAGCACTGAAAGCTGTTGCTAGCCAGCACCCTTCCTTGGAAGCGCTTTTGTAGGCCTAAGAACAGTGGGGCTCTGGGCTTCTCTAGCCACCTCATCTTCTGCTCATCCTCTCGCGCACTCTAAAGAGAGCTCAGGTGAGAAATTGCAAACGTCGAGCAATTGCTCAGAGATGAAAAGTGCCAGCACTGAAAGCTCTTGCTAGCCAGCACCCTTCCTTGGAAGCGCTTTCACAGGCGCAGCAACACTGGGGCTTTGCGCTTCTCTAGCCACCAAACGTCACGGTCCTTCTCTTTCCGTCTCGTAGACACGAGCTGAGAAATTGCAAACGTCGAGCAATTGCTCAGAGATGAAAAGTGCCAGCACTGAAAGCTGTTGCTAGCCAGCACCCTTCCTTGGAAGCGCTTTCACAGGCGCAGCAACACTGGGGCTTTGCGCTTCTATACGCACCAAACGTCACAGTCATTCTCTTTCCGTCTCGTAGACACGAGCTGAGAAATTGCAAACGTCCAGCAATTGCTCCGAGATGAAAAGTGCCAGCACTGAAAGCTGTTGCTAGCCAGCACCCTTCCTTGGAAGCGCTTTTGTAGGCCTAAGAACAGTGGGGCTCTGGGCTTCTCTAGCCACCTCATCTTCTGCTCATCCTCTCGCGCACTCTAAAGAGAGCTCAGGTGAGAAATTGCAAACGTCGAGCAATTGCTCAGAGATGAAAAGTGCCAGCACTGAAAGCTGTTGCTAGCCAGCACCCTTCCTTGGAAGCGCTTTCACAGGCGCAGCAACACTGGGGCTTTGCGCTTCTCTACCCACCAAAAGTCACGGTCCTTCTCTTTCCGTCTCGTAGACACGAGCTGAGAAATTGCAAACGTCGAGCAATTGCTCAGAGATGAAAAGTGCCAGCACTGAAAGCTGTTGCTAGCCAGCACCCTTCCTTGGAAGCGCTTTTGTAGGCCTAAGAACACTGGGGCTCTGGGCTTCTCTAGCCACCTCATCTTCTGCTCATCCTCTCGCGCACTCTAAAGAGAGCTCAGGTGAGAAATTGCAAACGTCGAGCAATTGCTCAGAGATGAAAAGTGCCAGCACTGAAAGCTCTTGCTAGCCAGCACCCTTCCTTGGAAGCGCTTTCACAGGCGCAGTAACACTGGGGCTTTGCGCTTCTCTAGCCACCAAACGTCACGGTCCTTCTCTTTCCGTCGGTAGACACGAGCTGAGAAATTGCAAACGTCGAGCAATTGCTCAGAGATGAAAAGTGCCAGCACTGAAAGCTCTTGCTAGCCAGCACCCTTCCTTGGAAGCGCTTTTGTAGCCCTTAGAACACTGGGGCTCTGGGCTTCTCTAGCCACCTCATCTTCTGCTCATCCTCTCGCGCACTCTAAAGAGAGCTCAGGTGAGAAATTGCAAACGTCGAGCAATTGCTCAGAGATGAAAAGTGCCAGCACTGAAAGCTCTTGCTAGCCAGCACCCTTCCTTGGAAGCGCTTTCACAGGCGCAGCAACACTGGGGCTTTGCACTTCTCTACGCACCAAACGTCACGGTCCTTCTCTTTCCGTCTCCTAGACACGAGCTGAGAAATTGCAAACGTCGAGCAATTGCTCAGAGATGAAAAGTGCCAGCCCTGAAAGCTGTTGCTAGCCAGCACCCTTCCTTGGAAGCGCTTTCACAGGCGCAGCAACACTGGGGCTTTGCGCTTCTATACGCACCAAACGTCACAGTCATTCTCTTTCCGTCTCGTAGACACGAGCTGAGAAATTGCAAACGTCGAGCAATTGCTCAGAGATGAAAACTGCCAGCACTGAAAGCTGTTGCTAGCCAGCACCCTTCCTTGGAAGCGCTTTTGTAGGCCTAAGAACACTGGGGCTCTGGGCTTCTCTAGCCACCTCATCTTCTGCTCATCCTCTCGCGCACTCTAAAGAGAGCTCAGGTGAGAAATTGCAAACGTCGAGCAATTGCTCAGAGATGAAAAGTGCCAGCACTGAAAGCTGTTGCTAGCCAGCACCCTTCCTTGGAAGCGCTTTCACAGGCTCAGCAACACTGGGGCTTTGCGCTTCTCTACCCACCAAAAGTCACGGTCCTTCTCTTTCCGTCTCGTAGACACGAGCTGAGAAATTGCAAACGTCGAGCAATTGCTCAGAGATGAAAAGTGCCAGCACTGAAAGCTGTTGCTAGCCAGCACCCTTCCTTGGAAGCGCTTTTGTAGGCCTAAGAACACTGGGGCTCTAGGCTTCTCTAGCCACCTCGTCTTCTGCTCATCCTCTCGCGCACTCTAAAGAGAGCTCAGGTGAGAAATTGCAAACGTCGAGCAATTGCTCAGAGATGAAAAGTGCCAGCACTGAAAGCTCTTGCTAGCCAGCACCCTTCCTTGGAAGCGCTTTCACAGGCGCAGTAACACTGGGGCTTTGCGCTTCTCTAGCCACCAAACGTCACGGTCCTTCTCTTTCCGTCGGTAGACACGAGCTGAGAAATTGCAAACGTCGAGCAATTGCTCAGAGATGAAAAGTGCCAGCACTGAAAGCTGTTGCTAGCCAGCACCCTTCCTTGGAAGCGCTTTTGTAGCCCTTAGAACAGTGGGGCTCTGGGCTTCTCTAGCCACCTCATCTTCTGCTCATCCTCTCGCGCACTCTAAAGAGAGCTCAGGTGAGAAATTGCAAACGTCGAGCAATTGCTCAGAGATGAAAAGTGCCAGCACTGAAAGCTCTTGCTAGCCAGCACCCTTCCTTGGAAGCGCTTTCACAGGCGCAGCAACACTGGGGCTTTGCGCTTCTATACGCACCAAACGTCACAGTCATTCTCTTTCCGTCTCGTAGACACGAGCTGAGAAATTGCAAACGTCCAGCAATTGCTCCGAGATGAAAAGTGCCAGCACTGAAAGCTGTTGCTAGCCAGCACCCTTCCTTGGAAGCGCTTTTGTAGGCCTAAGAACAGTGGGGCTCTGGGCTTCTCTAGCCACCTCATCTTCTGCTCATCCTCTCGCGCACTCTGAAGAGAGCTCAGGTGAGAAATTGCAAACGTCGAGCAATTGCTCAGAGATGAAAAGTGCCAGCACTGAAAGCTGTTGCTAGCCAGCACCCTTCCTTGGAAGCGCTTTCACAGGCGCAGCAACACTGGGGCTTTGCGCTTCTCTACCCACCAAAAGTCACGGTCCTTCTCTTTCCGTCTCGTAGACACGAGCTGAGAAATTGCAAACGTCGAGCAATTGCTCAGAGATGAAAAGTGCCAGCACTGAAAGCTCTTGCTAGCCAGCACCCTTCCTTGGAAGCGCTTTTGTAGGCTTAAGAACACTGGGGCTCTAGGCTTCTCTAGCCACCTCGTCTTCTGCTCATCCTCTCGCGCACTCTAAAGAGAGCTCAGGTGAGAAATTGCAAACGTCGAGCAATTGCTCAGAGATGAAAAGTGCCAGCACTGAAAGCTCTTGCTAGCCAGCACCCTTCCTTGGAAGCGCTTTCACAGGCGCAGTAACACTGGGGCTTTGCGCTTCTCTAGCCACCAAACGTCACGGTCCTTCTCTTTCCGTCTCGTAGACACGAGCTGAGAAATTGCAAACGTCGAGCAATTGCTCAGAGATGAAAAGTGCCAGCACTGAAAGCTGTTGCTAGCCAGCCCCCTTCCTTGGAAGCGCTTTTGTAGGCCTAAGAACACTGGGGCTCTGGGCTTCTCTAGCCACCTCATCTTCTGCTCATCCTCTCGCGCACTCTAAAGAGAGCTCAGGTGAGAAATTGCAAACGTCGAGCAATTGCTCAGAGATGAAAAGTGCCAGCACTGAAAGCTCTTGCTAGCCAGCACCCTTCCTTGGAAGCGCTTTCACAGGCGCAGCAACACTGGGGCTTTGCGCTTCTATACGCACCAAATGTCACGGTCCTTCTCTTTCCGTCTCGTAGACACGAGCTGAGAAATTGCAAACGTCGAGCAATTGCTCAGAGATGAAAAGTGCCAGCACTGAAAGCTGTTGCTAGCCAGCACCCTTCCTTGGAAGCGCTTTTGTAGGCCTAAGAAGATTGGGGCTCTGGGCTTCTCTAGCCACCTCATCTTCTGCTCATCCTCTCGCGCACTCTAAAGAGAGCTCAGGTGAGAAATTGCAAACGTCGAGCAATTGCTCAGAGATGAAAAGTGCCAGCACTGAAAGCTCTTGCTAGCCAGCACCCTTCCTTGGAAGCGCTTTCACAGGCGCAGTAACACTGGGGCTTTGCGCTTCTCTACCCACCAAACGTCACGGTCCTTCTCTTTCCGTCGGTAGACACGAGCTGAGAAATTGCAAACGTCGAGCAATTGCTCAGAGATGAAAACTGCCAGCACTGAAAGCTGTTGCTAGCCAGCACCCTTCCTTGGAAGCGCTTTTGTAGGCCTAAGAACACTGGGGCTCTGGGCTTCTCTAGCCACCTCATCTTCTGCTCATCCTCTCGTGCACTCTAAAGAGAGCTCAGGTGAGAAATTGCAAACGTCGAGCAATTGCTCAGAGATGAAAAGTGCCAGCACTGAAAGCTGTTGCTAGCCAGCACCCTTCCTTGGAAGCGCTTTCACAGGCGCAGCAACACTGGGGCTTTGCGCTTCTATACGCACCAAACGTCACGGTCCTTCTCTTTCCGTCTCCTAGACACGAGCTGAGAAATTGCAAACGTCGAGCAATTGCTCAGAGATGAAAAGTGCCAGCACTGAAAGCTGTTGCTAGCCAGCACCCTTCCTTGGAAGCGCTTTCACAGGCGCAGCAACACTGGGGCTTTGCGCTTCTCTAGCCACCAAACGTCACGGTCCTTCTCTTTCCGTCTCGTAGACACGAGCTGAGAAATTGCAAACGTCCAGCAATTGCTCAGAGATGAAAAGTGCCAGCACTGAAAGCTCTTGCTAGCCAGCACCCTTCCTTGGAAGCGCTTTCACAGGCGCAGCAACACTGGGGCTTTGCGCTTCTCTAGCCACCAAACGTCACGGTCCTTCTCTTTCCGTCTGTATACACGAGCTGAGAAATTGCAAACGTCGAGCAATTGCTCCGAGATGAAAAGTGCCAGCACTGAAAGCTGTTGCTAGCCAGCACCCTTCCTTGGAAGCGCTTTTGTAGCCCTTAGAACACTGGGGCTCTGGGCATCTCTAGCCACCTCATCTTCTGCTCATCCTCTCGCGCACTCTAAAGAGAGCTCAGGTGAGAAATTGCAAACGTCGAGCAATTGCTCCGAGATGAAAAGTGCCAGCCCTGAAAGCTCTTGCTAGCCAGCCCCCTTCCTTGGAAGCGCTTTTGTAGGCCTAAGAACACTGGGGCTCTGGGCTTCTCTAGCCACCTCATCTTCTGCTCATCCTCTCGCGCACTCTAAAGAGCGCTCAGGTGAGAAATTGCAAACGTCGAGCAATTGCTCAGAGATGAAAAGTGCCAGCACTGAAAGCTCTTGCTAGCCAGCACCCTTCCTTGGAAGCGCTTTCACAGGCGCAGCAACACTGGGGCTTTGCGCTTCTCTAGCCACCAAACGTCACGGTCCTTCTCTTTCCGTCGGTAGATACGAGCTGAGAAACTGCAAACGTCCAGCAATTGCTCCGAGATGAAAAGTGCCAGCACTGAAAGCTGTTGCTAGCCAGCACCCTTCCTTGGAAGCGCTTTCACAGGCGCAGCAACACTGGGGCTTTGCGCTTCTCTACCCACCAAAAGTCACGGTCCTTCTCTTTCCGTCTCGTAGACACGAGCTGAGAAATTGCAAACGTCGAGCAATTGCTCAGAGATGAAAAGTGCCAGCACTGAAAGCTGTTGCTAGCCAGCACCCTTCCTTGGAAGCGCTTTTGTAGGCCTAAGAACAGTGGGGCTCTGGGCTTCTCTAGCCACCTCATCTTCTGCTCATCCTCTCGCGCACTCTAAAGAGAGCTCAGGTGAGAAATTGCAAACGTCGAGCAATTGCTCAGAGATGAAAAGTGCCAGCACTGAAAGCTGTTGCTAGCCAGCACCCTTCCTTGGAAGCGCTTTCACAGGCGCAGCAACAGTGGGGCTTTGCGCTTCTCTAGCCACCAAACGTCACGGTCCTTCTCTTTCCGTCTCGTAGACACGAGCTGAGAAATTGCAAACGTCGAGCAATTGCTCCGAGATGAAAAGTGCCAGCACTGAAAGCTGTTGCTAGCCAGCACCCTTCCTTGGAAGCGCTTTCACAGGCGCAGCAACACTGGGGCTTTGCGCTTCTCTAGCCACCAAACGTCACAGTCCTTCTCTTTCCGTCTCGTAGACACGAGCTGAGAAATTGCAAACGTCCAGCAATTGCTCCGAGATGAAAAGTGCCAGCACTGAAAGCTGTTGCTAGCCAGCACCCTTCCTTGGAAGCGCTTTTGTAGGCCTAAGAACAGTGGGGCTCTGGGCTTCTCTAGCCACCTCATCTTCTGCTCATCCTCTCGCGCACTCTAAAGAGAGCTCAGGTGAGAAATTGCAAACGTCGAGCAATTGCTCAGAGATGAAAAGTGCCAGCACTGAAAGCTGTTGCTAGCCAGCACCCTTCCTTGGAAGCGCTTTCACAGGCGCAGCAACACTGGGGCTTTGCGCTTCTCTACCCACCAAAAGTCACGGTCCTTCTCTTTCCGTCTCGTAGACACGAGCTGAGAAATTGCAAACGTCGAGCAATTGCTCAGAGATGAAAAGTGCCAGCACTGAAAGCTGTTGCTAGCCAGCACCCTTCCTTGGAAGCGCTTTTGTAGGCTTAAGAACACTGGGGCTCTAGGCTTCTCTAGCCACATCATCTTCTGCTCATCCTCTCGCGCACTCTAAAGAGAGCTCAGGTGAGAAATTGCAAACGTCGAGCAATTGCTCAGAGATGAAAAGTGCCAGCACTGAAAGCTCTTGCTAGCCAGCACCCTTCCTTGGAAGCGCTTTCACAGGCGCAGTAACACTGGGGCTTTGCGCTTCTCTAGCCACCAAACGTCACGGTCCTTCTCTTTCCGTCGGTAGACACGAGCTGAGAAATTGCAAACGTCGAGCAATTGCTCCGAGATGAAAAGTGCCAGCACTGAAAGCTGTTGCTAGCCAGCACCCTTCCTTGGAAGCGCTTTTGTAGCCCTTAGAACACTGGGGCTCTGGGCTTCTCTAGCCACCTCATCTTCTGCTCATCCTCTCGCGCACTCTAAAGAGAGCTCAGGTGAGAAATTGCAAACGTCGAGCAATTGCTCAGAGATGAAAAGTGCCAGCACTGAAAGCTGTTGCTAGCCAGCACCCTTCCTTGGAAGCGCTTTCACAGGCGCAGTAACACTGGGGCTTTGCACTTCTCTACGCACCAAACGTCACGGTCCTTCTCTTTCCGTCTCGTAGACACGAGCTGAGAAATTGCAAACGTCGAGCAATTGCTCAGAGATGAAAAGTGCCAGCAGTGAAAGCTGTTGCTAGCCAGCACCCTTCCTTGGAAGCGCTTTCACAGGCGCGGCAACACTGGGGCTTTGCGCTTCTATACGCACCAAACGTCACAGTCCTTCTCTTTCCGTCTCGTAGACACGAGCTGAGAAATTGCAAACGTCGAGCAATTGCTCAGAGATGAAAACTGCCAGCACTGAAAGCTGTTGCTAGCCAGCACCCTTCCTTGGAAGCGCTTTTGTAGGCCTAAGAACAGTGGGGCTCTGGGCTTCTCTAGCCACCTCATCTTCTGCTCATCCTCTCGCGCACTCTAAAGAGAGCTCAGGTGAGAAATTGCAAACGTCGAGCAATTGCTCAGAGATGAAAAGTGCCAGCACTGAAAGCTGTTGCTAGCCAGCACCCTTCCTTGGAAGCGCTTTCACAGGCTCAGCAACACTGGGGCTTTGCGCTTCTCTACCCACCAAAAGTCACGGTCCTTCTCTTTCCGTCTCGTAGACACGAGCTGAGAAATTGCAAACGTCGAGCAATTGCTCAGAGATGAAAAGTGCCAGCACTGAAAGCTGTTGCTAGCCAGCACCCTTCCTTGGAAGCGCTTTCACAGGCGCAGCAACACTGGGGCTTTGCGCTTCTATACGCACCAAACGTCACAGTCCTTCTCTTTCCGTCTCGTAGACACGAGCTGAGAAATTGCAAACGTCCAGCAATTGCTCCGAGATGAAAAGTGCCAGCACTGAAAGCTGTTGCTAGCCAGCACCCTTCCTTGGAAGCGCTTTTGTAGGCCTAAGAACAGTGGGGCTCTGGGCTTCTCTAGCCACCTCATCTTCTGCTCATCCTCTCGCGCACTCTAAAGAGAGCTCAGGTGAGAAATTGCAAACGTCGAGCAATTGCTCAGAGATGAAAAGTGCCAGCACTGAAAGCTGTTGCTAGCCAGCACCCTTCCTTGGAAGCGCTTTCACAGGCGCAGCAACACTGGGGCTTTGCGCTTCTCTACCCACCAAAAGTCACGGTCCTTCTCTTTCCGTCTCGTAGACACGAGCTGAGAAATTGCAAACGTCGAGCAATTGCTCAGAGATGAAAAGTGCCAGCACTGAAAGCTGTTGCTAGCCAGCACCCTTCCTTGGAAGCGCTTTTGTAGGCCTAAGAACACTGGGGCTCTAGGCTTCTCTAGCCACCTCGTCTTCTGCTCATCCTCTCGCGCACTCTAAAGAGAGCTCAGGTGAGAAATTGCAAACGTCGAGCAATTGCTCAGAGATGAAAAGTGCCAGCACTGAAAGCTCTTGCTAGCCAGCACCCTTCCTTGGAAGCGCTTTCACAGGCGCAGTAACACGGGGGCTTTGCGCTTCTCTAGCCACCAAACGTCACGGTCCTTCTCTTTCCGTCGGTAGACACGAGCTGAGAAATTGCAAACGTCGAGCAATTGCTCAGAGATGAAAAGTGCCAGCACTGAAAGCTGTTGCTAGCCAGCCCCCTTCCTTGGAAGCGCTTTTGTAGCCCTTAGAACACTGGGGCTCTGGGCTTCTCTAGCCACCTCATCTTCTGCTCATCCTCTCGCGCACTCTAAAGAGAGCTCAGGTGAGAAATTGCAAACGTCGAGCAATTGCTCAGAGATGAAAAGTGCCAGCACTGAAAGCTCTTGCTAGCCAGCACCCTTCCTTGGAAGCGCTTTCACAGGCGCAGCAACACTGGGGCTTTGCACTTCTCTACGCACCAAACGTCACGGTCCTTCTCTTTCCGTCTCGTAGACACGAGCTGAGAAATTGCAAACGTCGAGCAATTGCTCAGAGATGAAAAGTGCCAGCACTGAAAGCTGTTGCTAGCCAGCACCCTTCCTTGGAAGCGCTTTCACAGGCGCAGCAACACTGGGGCTTTGCGCTTCTATACGCACCAAACGTCACAGTCATTCTCTTTCCGTCTCGTAGACACGAGCTGAGAAATTGCAAACGTCCAGCAATTGCTCCGAGATGAAAAGTGCCAGCACTGAAAGCTGTTGCTAGCCAGCACCCTTCCTTGGAAGCGCTTTTGTAGGCCTAAGAACAGTGGGGCTCTGGGCTTCTCTAGCCACCTCATCTTCTGCTCATCCTCTCGCGCACTCTGAAGAGAGCTCAGGTGAGAAATTGCAAACGTCGAGCAATTGCTCAGAGATGAAAAGTGCCAGCACTGAAAGCTCTTGCTAGCCAGCACCCTTCCTTGGAAGCGCTTTCACAGGTGCAGTAACACTGGGGCTTTGCGCTTCTCTAGCCACCAAACGTCACGGTCCTTCTCTTTCCGTCTCGTAGACACGAGCTGAGAAATTGCAAACGTCGAGCAATTGCTCAGAGATGAAAAGTGCCAGCACTGAAAGCTGTTGCTAGCCAGCCCCCTTCCTTGGAAGCGCTTTTGTAGGCCTAAGAACACTGGGGCTCTGGGCTTCTCTAGCCACCTCATCTTCTGCTCATCCTCTCGCGCACTCTAAAGAGAGCTCAGGTGAGAAATTGCAAACGTCGAGCAATTGCTCAGAGATGAAAAGTGCCAGCACTGAAAGCTCTTGCTAGCCAGCACCCTTCCTTGGAAGCGCTTTCACAGGCGCAGCAACACTGGGGCTTTGCGCTTCTATACGCACCAAATGTCACGGTCCTTCTCTTTCCGTCTCGTAGACACGAGCTGAGAAATTGCAAACGTCGAGCAATTGCTCAGAGATGAAAAGTGCCAGCACTGAAAGCTCTTGCTAGCCAGCACCCTTCCTTGGAAGCGCTTTTGTAGCCCTTAGAACACTGGGGCTCTGGGCTTCTCTAGCCACCTCATCTTCTGCTCATCCTCTCGCGCACTCTAAAGAGAGCTCAGGTGAGAAATTGCAAACGTCGAGCAATTGCTCAGAGATGAAAAGTGCCAGCACTGAAAGCTCTTGCTAGCCACCACCCTTCCTTGGAAGCGCTTTCACAGGCGCAGCAACACTGGGGCTTTGCGCTTCTATACGCACCAAACGTCACAGTCATTCTCTTTCCGTCTCGTAGACACGAGCTGAGAAATTGCAAACGTCGAGCAATTGCTCCGAGATGAAAAGTGCCAGCACTGAAAGCTGTTGCTAGCCAGCACCCTTCCTTGGAAGCGCTTTTGTAGGCCTAAGAACAGTGGGGCTCTGGGCTTCTCTAGCCACCTCATCTTCTGCTCATCCTCTCGCGCACTCTAAAGAGAGCTCAGGTGAGAAATTGCAAACGTCGAGCAATTGCTCAGAGATGAAAAGTGCCAGCACTGAAAGCTGTTGCTAGCCAGCACCCTTCCTTGGAAGCGCTTTCACAGGCGCAGCAACACTGGGGCTTTGCGCTTCTCTACCCACCAAAAGTCACGGTCCTTCTCTTTCCGTCTCGTAGACACGAGCTGAGAAATTGCAAACGTCGAGCAATTGCTCAGAGATGAAAAGTGCCAGCACTGAAAGCTCTTGCTAGCCAGCACCCTTCCTTGGAAGCGCTTTTGTAGGCCTAAGAACACTGGGGCTCTAGGCTTCTCTAGCCACCTCGTCTTCTGCTCATCCTCTCGCGCACTCTAAAGAGAGCTCAGGTGAGAAATTGCAAACGTCAAGCAATTGCTCAGAGATGAAAAGTGCCAGCACTGAAAGCTCTTGCTAGCCAGCACCCTTCCTTGGAAGCGCTTTCACAGGCGCAGCAACACTGGGGCTTTGCACTTCTCTAGGCACCAAACGTCACGGTCCTTCTCTTTCCGTCTCGTAGACACGAGCTGAGAAATTGCAAACGTCCAGCAATTGCTCCGAGATGAAAAGTGCCAGCACTGAAAGCTCTTGCTAGCCAGCACCCTTCCTTGGAAGCGCTTTTGTAGGCCTAAGAACACTGGGGCTCTGGGCTTCTCTAGCCACCTCATCTTCTGCTCATCCTCTCGCGCACTCTAAAGAGAGCTCAGGTGAGAAATTGCAAACGTCGAGCAATTGCTCAGAGATGAAAAGTGCCAGCCCTGAAAGCTCTTGCTAGCCAGCACCCTTCCTTGGAAGCGCTTTCACAGGCGCAGCAACACTGGGGCTTTGCGCTTCTATACGCACCAAACGTCACGGTCCTTCTCTTTCCGTCTCGTAGACACGAGCTGAGAAATTGCAAACGTCGAGCAATTGCTCAGAGATGAAAAGTGCCAGCACTGAAAGCTGTTGCTAGCCAGCACCCTTCCTTGGAAGCGCTTTTGTAGGCCTAAGAACAGTGGGGCTCTGGGCTTCTCTAGCCACCTCATCTTCTGCTCATCCTCTCGCGCACTCTAAAGAGAGCTCAGGTGAGAAATTGCAAACGTCGAGCAATTGCTCAGAGATGAAAAGTGCCAGCACTGAAAGCTCTTGCTAGCCAGCACCCTTCCTTGGAAGCGCTTTCACAGGCGCAGCAACACTGGGGCTTTGCGCTTCTCTACGCACCAAATGTCACGGTCCTTCTCGTTCCGTCTCGTAGACACGAGCTGAGAAATTGCAAACGTCGAGCAATTGCTCCGAGATGAAAAGTGCCAGCACTGAAAGCTGTTGCTAGCCAGCCCCCTTCCTTGGAAGCGCTTTTGTAGCCCTTAAAACACTGGGGCTCTGGGCTTCTCTAGCCACCTCGTCTTCTGCTCATCCTCTCGCGCACTCTAAAGAGAGCTCAGGTGAGAAATTGCAAACGTCGAGCAATTGCTCAGAGATGAAAAGTGCCAGCACTGAAAGCTGTTGCTAGCCAGCACCCTTCCTTGGAAGCGCTTTCACAGGCGCAGCAACACTGGGGCTTTGCACTTCTCTAGCCACCAAACGTCACGGTCCTTCTCTTTCCGTCTCGTAGACACGAGCTGAGAAATTGCAAACGTCGAGCAATTGCTCAGAGATGAAAAGTGCCAGCACTGAAAGCTCTTGCTAGCCAGCACCCTTCCTTGGAAGCGCTTTCACAGGCGCAGCAACACTGGGGCTTTGCGCTTCTCTACCCACCAAACGTCACAGTCATTCTCTTTCCGTCTCGTAGACACGAGCTGAGAAATTGCAAACGTCGAGCAATTGCTCAGAGATGAAAAGTGCCAGCACTGAAAGCTCTTGCTAGCCAGCACCCTTCCTTGGAAGCGCTTTTGTAGGCCTAAGAACAATGGGGCTCTGGGCTTCTCTAGCCACCTCATCTTCTGCTCATCCTCTCGCGCACTCTAAAGAGAGCTCAGGTGAGAAATTGCAAACGTCGAGCAATTGCTCAGAGATGAAAAGTGCCAGCACTGAAAGCTGTTGCTAGCCAGCACCCTTCCTTGGAAGCGCTTTCACAGGCGCAGCAACACTGGGGCTTTGCACTTCTCTACGCACCAAACGTCACGGTCCTTCTCTTTCCGTCTCGTAGACACGAGCTGAGAAATTGCAAACGTCGAGCAATTGCTCAGAGATGAAAAGTGCCAGCACTGAAAGCTGTTGCTAGCCAGCACCCTTCCTTGGAAGCGCTTTTGTAGCCCTTAGAACGCTGGGGCTCTGGGCTTCTCTAGCCACCTCATCTTCTGCTCATCCTCTCACGCACTCTAAAGAGAGCTCAGGTGAGAAATTGCAAACATAGAGCAATTGCTCAGAGAAGAAATGTGCCAGCACTGAAAGCTGTTGCTAGCCAGCACCCTTCCTTGGAAGCGCTTTCACAGGCGCAGCAACACTGGGGCTTTGCGCTTCTCTACCCACCAAAAGTCACGGTCCTTCTCTTTCCGTCTCGTAGACACGAGCTGAGAAATTGCAAACGTCGAGCAATTGCTCCGAGATGAAAAGTGCCAGCACTGAAAGCTGTTGCTAGCCAGCACCCTTCCTTGGAAGCGCTTTTGTAGGCCTAAGAACAGTGGGGCTCTGGGCTTCTCTAGCCACCTCATCTTCTGCTCATCCTCTCGCGCACTCTAAAGAGAGCTCAGGTGAGAAATTGCAAACGTCGAGCAATTGCTCCGAGATGAAAAGTGCCAGCACTGAAAGCTGTTGCTAGCCAGCACCCTTCCTTGGAAGCGCTTTCACAGGCGCAGCAACACTGGGGCTTTGCGCTTCTCTACGCACCAAACGTCACGGTCCTTCTCTTTCCGTCTCGTAGACACGAGCTGAGAAATTGCAAACGTCGAGCAATTGCTCAGAGATGAAAAGTGCCAGCACTGAAAGCTGTTGCTAGCCAGCACCCTTCCTTGGAAGCGCTTTCACAGGCGCAGCAACACTGGGGCTTTGCGCTTCTATACGCACCAAACGTCACAGTCATTCTCTTTCCGTCTCGTAGACACGAGCTGAGAAATTGCAAACGTCCAGCAATTGCTCCGAGATGAAAAGTGCCAGCACTGAAAGCTGTTGCTAGCCAGCACCCTTCCTTGGAAGCGCTTTTGTAGGCCTAAGAACAGTGGGGCTCTGGGCTTCTCTAGCCACCTCATCTTCTGCTCATCCTCTCGCGCACTCTAAAAAGAGCTCAGGTGAGAAATTGCAAACGTCGAGCAATTGCTCAGAGATGAAAAGTGCCAGCACTGAAAGCTGTTGCTAGCCAGCACCCTTCCTTGGAAGTGCTTTCACAGGCGCAGCAACACTGGGGCTTTGCGCTTCTCTACCCACCAAAAGTCACGGTCCTTCTCTTTCCGTCTTGTAGACACGAGCTGAGAAATTGCAAACGTCGAGCAATTGCTCAGAGATGAAAAGTGCCAGCACTGAAAGCTGTTGCTAGCCAGCACCCTTCCTTGGAAGCGCTTTTGTAGGCCTAAGAACACTGGGGCTCTAGGCTTCTCTAGCCACCTCGTCTTCTGCTCATCCTCTCGCGCATCTAAAGAGAGCTCAGGTGAGAAATTGCAAACGTCGAGCAATTGCTCAGAGATGAAAAGTGCCAGCACTGAAAGCTCTTGCTAGCCAGCACCCTTCCTTGGAAGCGCTTTCACAGGCGCAGTAACACTGGGGCTTTGCGCTTCTCTAGCCACCAAACGTCACGGTCCTTCTCTTTCCGTCGGTAGACACGAGCTGAGAAATTGCAAACGTCGAGCAATTGCTCAGAGATGAAAAGTGCCAGCACTGAAAGCTCTTGCTAGCCAGCACCCTTCCTTGGAAGCGCTTTTGTAGCCCTTAGAACACTGGGGATCTGGGCTTCTCTAGCCACCTCATCTTCTGCTCATCCTCTCGCGCACTCTAAAGAGAGCTCAGGTGAGAAATTGCAAACGTCGAGCAATTGCTCAGAGATGAAAAGTGCCAGCACTGAAAGCTCTTGCTAGCCAGCACCCTTCCTTGGAAGCGCTTTCACAGGCGCAGCAACACTGGGGCTTTGCACTTCTCTACGCACCAAACGTCACGGTCCTTCTCTTTCCGTCTCGTAGACACGAGCTGAGAAATTGCAAACGTCGAGCAATTGCTCAGAGATGAAAAGTGCCAGCACTGAAAGCTGTTGCTAGCCAGCACCCTTCCTTGGAAGCGCTTTCACAGGCGCAGCAACACTGGGGCTTTGCGCTTCTATACGCACCAAACGTCACAGTCATTCTCTTTCCGTCTCGTAGACACGAGCTGAGAAATTGCAAACGTCGAGCAATTGCTCAGAGATGAAAAGTGCCAGCACTGAAAGCTCTTGCTAGCCAGCACCCTTCCTTGGAAGCGCTTTTGTAGGCCTAAGAACAGTGGGGCTCTGGGCTTCTCTAGCCACCTCATCTTCTGCTCATCCTCTCGCGCACTCTAAAGAGAGCTCAGGTGAGAAATTGCAAACGTCGAGCAATTGCTCAGAGATGAAAAGTGCCAGCACTGAAAGCTGTTGCTAGCCAGCACCCTTCCTTGGAAGCGCTTTCACAGGCGCAGCAACACTGGGGCTTTGCGCTTCTCTACCCACCAAAAGTCACGGTCCTTCTCTTTCCGTCTCGTAGACACGAGCTGAGAAATTGCAAACGTCGAGCAATTGCTCAGAGATGAAAAGTGCCAGCACTGAAAGCTGTTGCTAGCCAGCACCCTTCCTTGGAAGCGCTTTCACAGGCGCAGCAACACTGGGGCTTTGCGCTTCTATACGCACCAAACGTCACAGTCCTTCTCTTTCCGTCTCGTAGACACGAGCTGAGAAATTGCAAACGTCCAGCAATTGCTCCGAGATGAAAAGTGCCAGCACTGAAAGCTGTTGCTAGCCAGCACCCTTCCTTGGAAGCGCTTTTGTAGGCCTAAGAACAGTGGGGCTCTGGGCTTCTCTAGCCACCTCATCTTCTGCTCATCCTCTCGCGCACTCTAAAGAGAGCTCAGGTGAGAAATTGCAAACGTCGAGCAATTGCTCAGAGATGAAAACTGCCAGCACTGAAAGCTCTTGCTAGCCAGCACCCTTCCTTGGAAGCGCTTTCACAGGCGCAGCAACACTGGGGCTTTGCGCTTCTCTACCCACCAAAAGTCACGGTCCTTCTCTTTCCATCTCGTAGACACGAGCTGAGAAATTGCAAACGTCGAGCAATTGCTCAGAGATGAAAAGTGCCAGCACTGAAAGCTGTTGCTAGCCAGCACCCTTCCTTGGAAGCGCTTTCACAGGCGCAGCAACACTGGGGCTTTGCGCTTCTATACGCACCAAACGTCACAGTCATTCTCTTTCCGTCTCGTAGACACGAGCTGAGAAATTGCAAACGTCCAGCAATTGCTCCGAGATGAAAAGTGCCAGCACTGAAAGCTGTTGCTAGCCAGCACCCTTCCTTGGAAGCGCTTTTGTAGGCCTAAGAACAGTGGGGCTCTGGGCTTCTCTAGCCACCTCATCTTCTGCTCATCCTCTCGCGCACTCTAAAGAGAGCTCAGGTGAGAAATTGCAAACGTCGAGCAATTGCTCCGAGATGAAAAGTGCCAGCACTGAAAGCTGTTGCTAGCCAGCACCCTTCCTTGGAAGCGCTTTCACAGGCGCAGCAACACTGGGGCTTTGCGCTTCTCTACCCACCAAAAGTCACGGTCCTTCTCTTTCCGTCTCGTAGACACGAGCTGAGAAATTGCAAACGTCGAGCAATTGCTCAGAGATGAAAAGTGCCAGCACTGAAAGCTGTTGCTAGCCAGCACCCTTCCTTGGAAGCGCTTTTGTAGGCCTAAGAACACTGGGGCTCTAGGCTTCTCTAGCCACCTCGTCTTCTGCTCATCCTCTCGCGCACTCTAAAGAGAGCTCAGGTGAGAAATTGCAAACGTCGAGCAATTGCTCAGAGATGAAAAGTGCCAGCACTGAAAGCTCTTGCTAGCCAGCACCCTTCCTTGGAAGCGCTTTCACAGGCGCAGTAACACTGGGGCTTTGCGCTTCTCTAGCCACCAAACGTCACGGTCCTTCTCTTTCCGTCGGTAGACACGAGCTGAGAAATTGCAAACGTCGAGCAATTGCTCAGAGATGAAAACTGCCAGCACTGAAAGCTCTTGCTAGCCAGCACCCTTCCTTGGAAGCGCTTTTGTAGCCCTTAGAACACTGGGGCTCTGGGCTTCTCTAGCCACCTCATCTTCTGCTCATCCTCTCGCGCACTCTAAAGAGAGCTCAGGTGAGAAATTGCAAACGTCGAGCAATTGCTCAGAGATGAAAAGTGCCAGCACTGAAAGCTCTTGCTAGCCAGCACCCTTCCTTGGAAGCGCTTTCACAGGCGCAGCAACACTGGGGCTTTGCACTTCTCTACGCACCAAACGTCACAGTCATTCTCTTTCCGTCTCGTAGACACGAGCTGAGAAATTGCAAACGTCGAGCAATTGCTCCGAGATGAAAAGTGCCAGCACTGAAAGCTGTTGCTAGCCAGCACCCTTCCTTGGAAGCGCTTTTGTAGGCCTAAGAACAGTGGGGCTCTGGGCTTCTCTAGCCACCTCATCTTCTGCTCATCCTCTCGCGTACTCTAAAGAGAGCTCAGGTGAGAAATTGCAAACGTCGAGCAATTGCTCCGAGATGAAAAGTGCCAGCACTGAAAGCTCTTGCTAGCCAGCACCCTTCCTTGGAAGCGCTTTCACAGGCGCAGCAACACTGGGGCTTTGCGCTTCTCTACCCACCAAAAGTCACGGTCCTTCTCTTTCCGTCTCGTAGACACGAGCTGAGAAATTGCAAACGTCGAGCAATTGCTCAGAGATGAAAAGTGCCAGCACTGAAAGCTCTTGCTAGCCAGCACCCTTCCTTGGAAGCGCTTTTGTAGCCCTTAGAACACTGGGGATCTGGGCTTCTCTAGCCACCTCATCTTCTGCTCATCCTCTCGCGCACTCTAAAGAGAGCTCAGGGGAGAAATTGCAAACGTCGAGCAATTGCTCAGAGATGAAAACTGCCAGCACTGAAAGCTCTTGCTAGCCAGCACCCTTCCTTGGAAGCGCTTTCACAGGCGCAGCAACACTGGGGCTTTGCACTTCTCTACGCACCAAACGTCACGGTCCTTCTCTTTCCGTCTCGTAGACACGAGCTGAGAAATTGCAAACGTCGAGCAATTGCTCAGAGATGAAAAGTGCCAGCACTGAAAGCTCTTGCTAGCCAGCACCCTTCCTTGGAAGCGCTTTCACAGGCGCAGCAACACTGGGGCTTTGCGCTTCTATACGCACCAAACGTCACAGTCATTCTCTTTCCGTCGGTAGACACGAGCTGAGAAATTGCAAACGTCGAGCAATTGCTCAGAGATGAAAAGTGCCAGCACTGAAAGCTGTTGCTAGCCAGCACCCTTCCTTGGAAGCGCTTTTGTAGCCCTTAGAACACTGGGGCTCTGGGCTTCTCTAGCCACCTCATCTTCTGCTCATCCTCTCGCGCACTCTAAAGAGAGCTCAGGTGAGAAATTGCAAACGTCGAGCAATTGCTCAGAGATGAAAAGTGCCAGCACTGAAAGCTCTTGCTAGCCAGCACCCTTCCTTGGAAGCGCTTTCACAGGCGCAGCAACACTGGGACTTTGCGCTTCTCTACCCACCAAAAGTCACGGTCCTTCTCTTTCCGTCTCGTAGACACGAGCTGAGAAATTGCAAACGTCGAGCAATTGCTCCGAGATGAAAAGTGCCAGCACTGAAAGCTCTTGCTAGCCAGCACCCTTCCTTGGAAGCGCTTTTGTAGCCCTTAGAACACTGGGGCTCTGGGCTTCTCTAGCCACCTCATCTTCTGCTCATCCTCTCGCGCACTCTAAAGAGAGCTCAGGTGAGAAATTGCAAACGTCGAGCAATTGCTCAGAGATGAAAAGTGCCAGCCCTGAAAGCTCTTGCTAGCCAGCACCCTTCCTTGGAAGCGCTTTCACAGGCGCAGCAACACTGGGGCTTTGCACTTCTCTACGCACCAAACGTCACGGTCCTTCTCTTTCCGTCTCGTAGACACGAGCTGAGAAATTGCAAACGTCGAGCAATTGCTCAGAGATGAAAAGTGCCAGCACTGAAAGCTGTTGCTAGCCAGCACCCTTCCTTGGAAGCGCTTTCACAGGCGCAGCAACACTGGGGCTTTGCGCTTCTATACGCACCAAACGTCACAGTCATTCTCTTTCCGTCTCGTAGACACGAGCTGAGAAATTGCAAACGTCCAGCAATTGCTCCGAGATGAAAAGTGCCAGCACTGAAAGCTGTTGCTAGCCAGCACCCTTCCTTGGAAGCGCTTTTGTAGGCCTAAGAACAGTGGGGCTCTGGGCTTCTCTAGCCACCTCATCTTCTGCTCATCCTCTCGCGCACTCTAAAGAGAGCTCAGGTGAGAAATTGCAAACGTCGAGCAATTGCTCAGAGATGAAAAGTGCCAGCACTGAAAGCTGTTGCTAGCCAGCACCCTTCCTTGGAAGCGCTTTCACAGGCGCAGCAACACTGGGGCTTTGCGCTTCTCTACCCACCAAAAGTCACGGTCCTTCTCTTTCCGTCTCGTAGACACGAGCTGAGAAATTGCAAACGTCGAGCAATTGCTCAGAGATGAAAACTGCCAGCACTGAAAGCTCTTGCTAGCCAGCACCCTTCCTTGGAAGCGCTTTTGTAGGCCTAAGAACACTGGGGCTCTAGGCTTCTCTAGCCACCTCGTCTTCTGCTCATCCTCTCGCGCACTCTAAAGAGAGCTCAGGTGAGAAATTGCAAACGTCGAGCAAATGCTCAGAGATGAAAAGTGCCAGCACTGAAAGCTGTTGCTAGCCAGCACCCTTCCTTGGAAGCGCTTTCACAGGCGCAGTAACACTGGGGCTTTGCGCTTCTCTAGCCACCAAACGTCACGGTCCTTCTCTTTCCGTCGGTAGACACGAGCTGAGAAATTGCAAACGTCGAGCAATTGCTCAGAGATGAAAAGTGCCAGCACTGAAAGCTCTTGCTAGCCAGCACCCTTCCTTGGAAGCGCTTTTGTAGCCCTTAGAACACTGGGGCTCTGGGCTTCTCTAGCCACCTCATCTTCTGCTCATCCTCTCGCGCACTCTAAAGAGAGCTCAGGTGAGAAATTGCAAACGTCGAGCAATTGCTCAGAGATGAAAAGTGCCAGCACTGAAAGCTCTTGCTAGCCAGCACCCTTCCTTGGAAGCGCTTTCACAGGCGCAGCAACACTGGGGCTTTGCACTTCTCTACGCACCAAACGTCACGGTCCTTCTCTTTCCGTCTCGTAGACACGAGCTGAGAAATTGCAAACGTCGAGCAATTGCTCAGAGATGAAAAGTGCCAGCACTGAAAGCTGTTGCTAGCCAGCACCCTTCCTTGGAAGCGCTTTCACAGGCGCAGCAACACTGGGGCTTTGCGCTTCTATACGCACCAAACGTCACAGTCATTCTCTTTCCGTCTCGTAGACACGAGCTGAGAAATTGCAAACGTCCAGCAATTGCTCCGAGATAAAAAGTGCCAGCACTGAAAGCTGTTGCTAGCCAGCACCCTTCCTTGGAAGCGCTTTTGTAGGCCTAAGAACAATGGGGCTCTGGGCTTCTCTAGCCACCTCATCTTCTGCTCATCCTCTAGCGCACTCTGAAGAGAGCTCAGGTGAGAAATTGCAAACGTCGAGCAATTGCTCAGAGATGAAAAGTGCCAGCACTGAAAGCTGTTGCTAGCCAGCACCCTTCCTTGGAAGCGCTTTCACAGGCGCAGCAACACTGGGGCTTTGCGCTTCTCTACCCACCAAAAGTCACGGTCCTTCTCTTTCCGTCTCGTAGACACGAGCTGAGAAATTGCAAACGTCGAGCAATTGCTCCGAGATGAAAAGTGCCAGCACTGAAAGCTGTTGCTAGCCAGCACCCTTCCTTGGAAGCGCTTTTGTAGGCTTAAGAACAGTGGGGCTCTAGGCTTCTCTAGCCACCTCGTCTTCTGCTCATCCTCTCGCGCACTCTAAAGAGAGCTCAGGTGAGAAATTGCAAACGTCGAGCAATTGCTCAGAGATGAAAAGTGCCAGCACTGAAAGCTCTTGCTAGCCAGCACCCTTCCTTGGAAGCGCTTTCACAGGCGCAGTAACACTGGGGCTTTGCGCTTCTCTACCCACCAAACGTCACGGTCCTTCTCTTTCCGTCTCGTAGACACGAGCTGAGAAATTGCAAACGTCGAGCAATTGCTCCGAGATGAAAAGTGCCAGCACTGAAAGCTGTTGCTAGCCAGCCCCCTTCCTTGGAAGCGCTTTTGTAGCCCTTAGAACAGTGGGGCTCTGGGCTTCTCTAGCCACCTCATCTTCTGCTCATCCTCTCGCGCACTCTAAAGAGAGCTCAGGTGAGAAATTGCAAACGTCGAGCAATTGCTCAGAGATGAAAAGTGCCAGCCCTGAAAGCTCTTGCTAGCCAGCACCCTTCCTTGGAAGCGCTTTCACAGGCGCAGTAACACTGGGGCTTTGCGCTTCTCTAGCCACCAAACGTCACGGTCCTTCTCTTTCCGTCGGTAGACACGAGCTGAGAAATTGCAAACGTCGAGCAATTGCTCAGAGATGAAAAGTGCCAGCACTGAAAGCTGTTGCTAGCCAGCACCCTTCCTTGGAAGCGCTTTTGTAGGCCTAAGAACACTGGGGCTCTGGGCTTCTCTAGCCACCTCATCTTCTGCTCATCCTCTCGTGCACTCTAAAGAGAGCTCAGGTGAGAAATTGCAAACGTCGAGCAATTGCTCAGAGATGAAAAGTGCCAGCACTGAAAGCTCTTGCTAGCCACCACCCTTCCTTGGAAGCGCTTTCACAGGCGCAGCAACACTGGGGCTTTGCGCTTCTATACGCACCAAACGTCACGGTCCTTCTCTTTCCGTCTCCTAGACACGAGCTGAGAAATTGCAAACGTCGAGCAATTGCTCAGAGATGAAAAGTGCCAGCACTGAAAGCTGTTGCTAGCCAGCACCCTTCCTTGGAAGCGCTTTCACAGGCGCAGCAACACTGGGGCTTTGCGCTTCTCTAGCCACCAAACGTCACGGTCCTTCTCTTTCCGTCTCGTAGACACGAGCTGAGAAATTGCAAACGTCCAGCAATTGCTCCGAGATGAAAAGTGCCAGCACTGAAAGCTCTTGCTAGCCAGCACCCTTCCTTGGAAGCGCTTTCACAGGCGCAGCAACACTGGGGCTTTGCGCTTCTCTAGCCACCAAACGTCACGGTCCTTCTCTTTCCGTCTGTATACACGAGCTGAGAAATTGCAAACTTCCAGCAATTGCTCCGAGATGAAAAGTGCCAGCACTGAAAGCTCTTGCTAGCCAGCACCCTTCCTTGGAAGCGCTTTTGTAGCCCTTAGAACACTGGGGCTCTGGGCTTCTCTAGCCACCTCATCTTCTGCTCATCCTCTCGCGCACTCTAGAGAGCTCAGGTGAGAAATTGCAAACGTCGAGCAATTGCTCAGAGATGAAAAGTGCCAGCACTGAAAGCTCTTGCTAGCCAGCACCCTTCCTTGGAAGCGCTTTCACAGGCGCAGCAACACTGGGGCTTTGCGCTTCTCTACACACCAAATGTCACGGTCCTTCTCTTTCCGTCTTGTAGACACGAGCTGAGAAATTGCAAACGTCGAGCAATTGCTCCGAGATGAAAACTGCCAGCACTGAAAGCTGTTGCTAGCCAGCACCCTTCCTTGGAAGCGCTTTTGTAGCCCTTAGAACAGTGGGGCTCTGGGCATCTCTAGCCACCTCATCTTCTGCTCATCCTCTCGCGCACTCTAAAGAGAGCTCAGGTGAGAAATTGCAAACGTCGAGCAATTGCTCCGAGATGAAAAGTGCCAGCACTGAAAGCTCTTGCTAGCCAGCCCCCTTCCTTGGAAGCGCTTTTGTAGGCCTAAGAACAGTGGGGCTCTGGGCTTCTCTAGCCACCTCATCTTCTGCTCATCCTCTCGCGCACTCTAAAGAGCGCTCAGGTGAGAAATTGCAAACGTCGAGCAATTGCTCAGAGATGAAAAGTGCCAGCACTGAAAGCTCTTGCTAGCCAGCACCCTTCCTTGGAAGCGCTTTCACAGGCGCAGCAACACTGGGGCTTTGCGCTTCTCTAGCCACCAAACGTCACGGTCCTTCTCTTTCCGTCTCGTAGATACGAGCTGAGAAATTGCAAACGTCCAGCAATTGCTCCGAGATGAAAAGTGCCAGCACTGAAAGCTGTTGCTAGCCAGCACCCTTCCTTGGAAGCGCTTTCACAGGCGCAGCAACACTGGGGCTTTGCGCTTCTCTACCCACCAAAAGTCACGGTCCTTCTCTTTCCGTCTCGTAGACACGAGCTGAGAAATTGCAAACGTCGAGCAATTGCTCCGAGATGAAAAGTGCCAGCACTGAAAGCTGTTGCTAGCCAGCACCCTTCCTTGGAAGCGCTTTTGTAGGCCTAAGAACAGTGGGGCTCTGGGCTTCTCTAGCCACCTCATCTTCTGCTCATCCTCTCGCGCACTCTAAAGAGAGCTCAGGTGAGAAATTGCAAACGTCGAGCAATTGCTCCGAGATGAAAAGTGCCAGCACTGAAAGCTCTTGCTAGCCAGCACCCTTCCTTGGAAGCGCTTTCACAGGCGCAGCAACACTGGGGCTTTGCGCTTCTCTAGCCACCAGACGTCACGGTCCTTCTCTTTCCGTCTCGTAGACACGAGCTGAGAAATTGCAAACGTCGAGCAATTGCTCAGAGATGAAAAGTGCCAGCACTGAAAGCTGTTGCTAGCCAGCACCCTTCCTTGGAAGCGCTTTCACAGGCGCAGCAACACTGGGGCTTTGCGCTTCTCTAGCCACCAAACGTCACAGTCATTCTCTTTCCGTCTCGTAGACACGAGCTGAGAAATTGCAAACGTCCAGCAATTGCTCAGAGATGAAAAGTGCCAGCACTGAAAGCTGTTGCTAGCCAGCACCCTTCCTTGGAAGCGCTTTTGTAGGCCTAAGAACAGTGGGGCTCTGGGCTTCTCTAGCCACCTCATCTTCTGCTCATCCTCTCGCGCACTCTAAAGAGAGCTCAGGTGAGAAATTGCAAACGTCGAGCAATTGCTCAGAGATGAAAAGTGCCAGCACTGAAAGCTCTTGCTAGCCAGCACCCTTCCTTGGAAGCGCTTTCACAGGCACAGCAACACTGGGGCTTTGCGCTTCTCTAGCCACCAAACGTCACGGTCCTTCTCTTTCCGTCTCGTAGACACGAGCTGAGAAATTGCAAACGTCGAGCAATTGCTCAGAGATGAAAAGTGCCAGCACTGAAAGCTGTTGCTAGCCAGCACCCTTCCTTGGAAGCGCTTTTGTAGGCCTAAGAACAGTGGGGCTCTGGGCTTCTCTAGCCACCTCATCTTCTGCTCATCCTCTCGCGCACTCTAAAGAGAGCTCAGGTGAGAAATTGCAAACGTCGAGCAATTGCTCAGAGATGAAAAGTGCCAGCCCTGAAAGCTCTTGCTAGCCAGCACCCTTCCTTGGAAGCGCTTTCACAGGCGCAGTAACACTGGGGCTTTGCGCTTCTCTAGCCACCAAACGTCACGGTCCTTCTCTTTCCGTCGGTAGACACGAGCTGAGAAATTGCAAACGTCGAGCAATTGCTCAGAGATGAAAAGTGCCAGCACTGAAAGCTGTTGCTAGCCAGCACCCTTCCTTGGAAGCGCTTTTGTAGGCCTAAGAACACTGGGGCTCTGGGCTTCTCTAGCCACCTCATCTTCTGCTCATCCTCTCGCGCACTCTAAAGAGAGCTCAGGTGAGAAATTGCAAACGTCCAGCAATTGCTCAGAGATGAAAAGTGCCAGCACTGAAAGCTCTTGCTAGCCAGCACCCTTCCTTGGAAGCGCTTTCACAGGCGCAGCAACACTGGGGCTTTGCGCTTCTATACGCACCAAACGTCACGGTCCTTCTCTTTCCGTCTCCTAGACACGAGCTGAGAAATTGCAAACGTCGAGCAATTGCTCAGAGATGAAAAGTGCCAGCACTGAAAGCTGTTGCTAGCCAGCACCCTTCCTTGGAAGCGCTTTCACAGGCGCAGCAACACTGGGGCTTTGCGCTTCTCTAGCCACCAAACGTCACGGTCCTTCTCTTTCCGTCTCGTAGACACGAGCTGAGAAATTGCAAACGTCCAGCAATTGCTCAGAGATGAAAAGTGCCAGCACTGCAAGCTGTTGCTAGCCAGCACCCTTCCTTGGAAGCGCTTTCACAGGCGCAGCAACACTGGGGCTTTGCGCTTCTCTAGCCACCAAACGTCACGGTCCTTCTCTTTCCGTCTGTATACACGAGCTGAGAAATTGCAAACTTCCAGCAATTGCTCCGAGATGAAAAGTGCCAGCACTGAAAGCTCTTGCTAGCCAGCACCCTTCCTTGGAAGCGCTTTTGTAGCCCTTAGAACACTGGGGCTCTGGGCTTCTCTAGCCACCTCATCTTCTGCTCATCCTCTCGCGCACTCTAGAGAGCTCAGGTGAGAAATTGCAAACGTCGAGCAATTGCTCAGAGATGAAAAGTGCCAGCACTGAAAGCTGTTGCTAGCCAGCACCCTTCCTTGGAAGCGCTTTCACAGGCGCAGCAACACTGGGGCTTTGCGCTTCTCTACACACCAAATGTCACGGTCCTTCTCTTTCCGTCTTGTAGACACGAGCTGAGAAATTGCAAACGTCGAGCAATTGCTCCGAGATGAAAACTGCCAGCACTGAAAGCTGTTGCTAGCCAGCACCCTTCCTTGGAAGCGCTTTTGTAGCCCTTAGAACAGTGGGGCTCTGGGCATCTCTAGCCACCTCATCTTCTGCTCATCCTCTCGCGCACTCTAAAGAGAGCTCAGGTGAGAAATTGCAAACGTCGAGCAATTGCTCCGAGATGAAAAGTGCCAGCACTGAAAGCTCTTGCTAGCCAGCCCCCTTCCTTGGAAGCGCTTTTGTAGGCCTAAGAACAGTGGGGCTCTGGGCTTCTCTAGCCACCTCATCTTCTGCTCATCCTCTCGCGCACTCTAAAGAGCGCTCAGGTGAGAAATTGCAAACGTCGAGCAATTGCTCAGAGATGAAAAGTGCCAGCACTGAAAGCTCTTGCTAGCCAGCACCCTTCCTTGGAAGCGCTTTCACAGGCGCAGCAACACTGGGGCTTTGCGCTTCTCTAGCCACCAAACGTCACGGTCCTTCTCTTTCCGTCGGTAGATACGAGCTGAGAAATTGCAAACGTCGAGCAATTGCTCCGAGATGAAAAGTGCCAGCACTGAAAGCTGTTGCTAGCCAGCACCCTTCCTTGGAAGCGCTTTCACAGGCGCAGCAACACTGGGGCTTTGCGCTTCTCTACCCACCAAAAGTCACGGTCCTTCTCTTTCCGTCTCGTAGACACGAGCTGAGAAATTGCAAACGTCGAGCAATTGCTCCGAGATGAAAAGTGCCAGCACTGAAAGCTGTTGCTAGCCAGCACCCTTCCTTGGAAGCGCTTTTGTAGGCCTAAGAACACTGGGGCTCTGGGCTTCTCTAGCCACCTCATCTTCTGCTCATCCTCTCGCGCACTCTAAAGAGAGCTCAGGTGAGAAATTGCAAACGTCGAGCAATTGCTCAGAGATGAAAAGTGCCAGCACTGAAAGCTCTTGCTAGCCAGCACCCTTCCTTGGAAGCGCTTTCACAGGCGCAGCAACACTGGGGCTTTGCGCTTCTCTACCCACCAAAAGTCACGGTCCTTCTCTTTCCGTCTCGTAGACACGAGCTGAGAAATTGCAAACGTCGAGCAATTGCTCCGAGATGAAAAGTGCCAGCACTGAAAGCTGTTGCTAGCCAGCACCCTTCCTTGGAAGCGCTTTTGTAGGCCTAAGAACAGTGGGGCTCTGGGCTTCTCTAGCCACCTCATCTTCTGCTCATCCTCTCGCGCACTCTAAAGAGAGCTCAGGTGAGAAATTGCAAACGTCGAGCAATTGCTCAGAGATGAAAAGTGCCAGCACTGAAAGCTCTTGCTAGCCAGCACCCTTCCTTGGAAGCGCTTTCACAGGCGCAGCAACACTGGGGCTTTGCGCTTCTCTACCCACCAAACGTCACGGTCCTTCTCTTTCCGTCTCGTAGACACGAGCTGAGAAATTGCAAACGTCGAGCAATTGCTCAGAGATGAAAAGTGCCAGCACTGAAAGCTGTTGCTAGCCAGCACCCTTCCTTGGAAGCGCTTTCACAGGCGCAGCAACACTGGGGCTTTGCGCTTCTATACGCACCAAACGTCACAGTCATTCTCTTTCCGTCTCGTAGACACGAGCTGAGAAATTGCAAACGTCCAGCAATTGCTCCGAGATGAAAAGTGCCAGCACTGAAAGCTGTTGCTAGCCAGCACCCTTCCTTGGAAGCGCTTTTGTAGGCCTAAGAACAGTGGGGCTCTGGGCTTCTCTAGCCACCTCATCTTCTGCTCATCCTCTCGCGCACTCTAAAGAGAGCTCAGGTGAGAAATTGCAAACGTCGAGCAATTGCTCAGAGATGAAAAGTGCCAGCACTGAAAGCTGTTGCTAGCCAGCACCCTTCCTTGGAAGCGCTTTCACAGGCGCAGCAACAGTGGGGCTTTGCGCTTCTCTAGCCACCAAACGTCACGGTCCTTCTCTTTCCGTCTCGTAGACACGAGCTGAGAAATTGCAAACGTCCAGCAATTGCTCAGAGATGAAAAGTGCCAGCACTGAAAGCTGTTGCTAGCCAGCACCCTTCCTTGGAAGCGCTTTTGTAGGCCTAAGAACACTGGGGCTCTAGGCTTCTCTAGCCACCTCGTCTTCTGCTCATCCTCTCGCGCACTCTAAAGAGAGCTCAGGTGAGAAATTGCAAACGTCGAGCAATTGCTCAGAGATGAAAAGTGCCAGCACTGAAAGCTCTTGCTAGCCAGCACCCTTCCTTGGAAGCGCTTTCACAGGCGCAGTAACACTGGGGCTTTGCGCTTCTCTAGCCACCAAACGTCACGGTCCTTCTCTTTCCGTCGGTAGACACGAGCTGAGAAATTGCAAACGTCGAGCAATTGCTCAGAGATGAAAAGTGCCAGCACTGAAAGCTGTTGCTAGCCAGCACCCTTCCTTGGAAGCGCTTTTGTAGCCCTTAGAACACTGGGGCTCTGGGCTTCTCTAGCCACCTCATCTTCTGCTCATCCTCTCGCGCACTCTAAAGAGAGCTCAGGTGAGAAATTGCAAACGTCGAGCAATTGCTCAGAGATGAAAAGTGCCAGCACTGAAAGCTCTTGCTAGCCAGCACCCTTCCTTGGAAGCGCTTTCACAGGCGCAGCAACACTGGGGCTTTGCACTTCTCTACGCACCAAACGTCACGGTCCTTCTCTTTCCGTCTCGTAGACACGAGCTGAGAAATTGCAAACGTCGAGCAATTGCTCAGAGATGAAAAGTGCCAGCACTGAAAGCTGTTGCTAGCCAGCACCCTTCCTTGGAAGCGCTTTCACAGGCGCAGCAACACTGGGGCTTTGCGCTTCTATACGCACCAAACGTCACAGTCATTCTCTTTCCGTCTCGTAGACACGAGCTGAGAAATTGCAAACGTCGAGCAATTGCTCCGAGATGAAAAGTGCCAGCACTGAAAGCTGTTGCTAGCCAGCACCCTTCCTTGGAAGCGCTTTTGTAGGCCTAAGAACAGTGGGGCTCTGGGCTTCTCTAGCCACCTCATCTTCTGCTCATCCTCTCGCGCACTCTGAAGAGAGCTCAGGTGAGAAATTGCAAACGTCGAGCAATTGCTCCGAGATGAAAAGTGCCAGCACTGAAAGCTGTTGCTAGCCAGCACCCTTCCTTGGAAGCGCTTTCACAGGCGCAGCAACACTGGGGCTTTGCGCTTCTCTACCCACCAAAAGTCACGGTCCTTCTCTTTCCGTCTCGTAGACACGAGCTGAGAAATTGCAAACGTCGAGCAATTGCTCAGAGATGAAAAGTGCCAGCACTGAAAGCTCTTGCTAGCCAGCACCCTTCCTTGGAAGCGCTTTCACAGGCGCAGTAACACTGGGGCTTTGCGCTTCTCTAGCCACCAAACGTCACGGTCCTTCTCTTTCCGTCTCGTAGACACGAGCTGAGAAATTGCAAACGTCGAGCAATTGCTCAGAGATGAAAAGTGCCAGCACTGAAAGCTGTTGCTAGCCAGCCCCCTTCCTTGGAAGCGCTTTTGTAGGCCTAAGAACACTGGGGCTCTGGGCTTCTCTAGCCACCTCATCTTCTGCTCATCCTCTCGCGCACTCTAAAGAGAGCTCAGGTGAGAAATTGCAAACGTCGAGCAATTGCTCAGAGATGAAAAGTGCCAGCACTGAAAGCTCTTGCTAGCCAGCACCCTTCCTTGGAAGCGCTTTCACAGGCGCAGTAACACTGGGGCTTTGCGCTTCTATACGCACCAAATGTCACGGTCCTTCTCTTTCCGTCTCGTAGACACGAGCTGAGAAATTGCAAACGTCGAGCAATTGCTCAGAGATGAAAAGTGCCAGCACTGAAAGCTGTTGCTAGCCAGCACCCTTCCTTGGAAGCGCTTTTGTAGGCCTAAGAAGATTGGGGCTCTGGGCTTCTCTAGCCACCTCATCTTCTGCTCATCCTCTCGCGCACTCTAAAGAGAGCTCAGGTGAGAAATTGCAAACGTCGAGCAATTGCTCAGAGATGAAAAGTGCCAGCCCTGAAAGCTCTTGCTAGCCAGCACCCTTCCTTGGAAGCGCTTTCACAGGCGCAGTAACACTGGGGCTTTGCGCTTCTCTACCCACCAAACGTCACGGTCCTTCTCTTTCCGTCGGTAGACACGAGCTGAGAAATTGCAAACGTCGAGCAATTGCTCAGAGATGAAAAGTGCCAGCACTGAAAGCTGTTGCTAGCCAGCACCCTTCCTTGGAAGCGCTTTTGTAGGCCTAAGAACACTGGGGCTCTGGGCTTCTCTAGCCACCTCATCTTCTGCTCATCCTCTCGTGCACTCTAAAGAGAGCTCAGGTGAGAAATTGCAAACGTCGAGCAATTGCTCAGAGATGAAAAGTGCCAGCACTGAAAGCTGTTGCTAGCCAGCACCCTTCCTTGGAAGCGCTTTCACAGGCGCAGCAACACTGGGGCTTTGCGCTTCTATACGCACCAAACGTCACGGTCCTTCTCTTTCCGTCTTGTAGACACGAGCTGAGAAATTGCAAACGTCGAGCAATTGCTCAGAGATGAAAAGTGCCAGCACTGAAAGCTGTTGCTAGCCAGCACCCTTCCTTGGAAGCGCTTTCACAGGCGCAGCAACACTGGGGCTTTGCGCTTCTCTAGCCACCAAACGTCACGGTCCTTCTCTTTCCGTCTCGTAGACACGAGCTGAGAAATTGCAAACGTCCAGCAATTGCTCAGAGATGAAAAGTGCCAGCACTGAAAGCTCTTGCTAGCCAGCACCCTTCCTTGGAAGCGCTTTCACAGGCGCAGCAACACTGGGGCTTTGCGCTTCTCTAGCCACCAAACGTCACGGTCCTTCTCTTTCCGTCGGTAGACACGAGCTGAGAAATTGCAAACTTCCAGCAATTGCTCAGAGATGAAAAGTGCCAGCACTGAAAGCTGTTGCTAGCCAGCCCCCTTCCTTGGAAGCGCTTTTGTAGCCCTTAGAACACTGGGGCTCTGGGCTTCTCTAGCCACCTCATCTTCTGCTCATCCTCTCGCGCACTCTAAAGAGAGCTCAGGTGAGAAATTGCAAACGTCGAGCAATTGCTCAGAGATGAAAAGTGCCAGCACTGAAAGCTCTTGCTAGCCAGCACCCTTCCTTGGAAGCGCTTTCACAGGCGCAGCAACACTGGGGCTTTGCGCTTCTCTACACACCAAATGTCACGGTCCTTCTCTTTCCGTCTTGTAGACACGAGCTGAGAAATTGCAAACGTCGAGCAATTGCTCCGAGATGAAAAGTGCCAGCACTGAAAGCTGTTGCTAGCCAGCACCCTTCCTTGGAAGCGCTTTTGTAGCCCTTAGAACACTGGGGCTCTGGGCATCTCTAGCCACCTCATCTTCTGCTCATCCTCTCGCGCACTCTAAAGAGAGCTCAGGTGAGAAATTGCAAACGTCGAGCAATTGCTCCGAGATGAAAAGTGCCAGCACTGAAAGCTCTTGCTAGCCAGCCCCCTTCCTTGGAAGCGCTTTTGTAGGCCTAAGAACACTGGGGCTCTGGGCTTCTCTAGCCACCTCATCTTCTGCTCATCCTCTCGCGCACTCTAAAGAGCGCTCAGGTGAGAAATTGCAAACGTCGAGCAATTGCTCAGAGATGAAAAGTGCCAGCACTGAAAGCTCTTGCTAGCCAGCACCCTTCCTTGGAAGCGCTTTCACAGGCGCAGCAACACTGGGGCTTTGCGCTTCTCTAGCCACCAAACGTCACGGTCCTTCTCTTTCCGTCGGTAGATACGAGCTGAGAAACTGCAAACGTCCAGCAATTGCTCCGAGATGAAAAGTGCCAGCACTGAAAGCTGTTGCTAGCCAGCACCCTTCCTTGGAAGCGCTTTTGTAGGCCTAAGAACAGTGGGGCTCTGGGCTTCTCTAGCCACCTCATCTTCTGCTCATCCTCTCGCGCACTCTAAAGAGAGCTCAGGTGAGAAATTGCAAACGTCGAGCAATTGCTCAGAGATGAAAAGTGCCAGCACTGAAAGCTGTTGCTAGCCAGCACCCTTCCTTGGAAGCGCTTTCACAGGCGCAGCAACAGTGGGGCTTTGCGCTTCTCTAGCCACCAAACGTCACGGTCCTTCTCTTTCCGTCTCGTAGACACGAGCTGAGAAATTGCAAACGTCGAGCAATTGCTCAGAGATGAAAAGTGCCAGCACTGAAAGCTGTTGCTAGCCAGCACCCTTCCTTGGAAGCGCTTTCACAGGCGCAGCAACACTGGGGCTTTGCGCTTCTATACGCACCAAACGTCACAGTCCTTCTCTTTCCGTCTCGTAGACACGAGCTGAGAAATTGCAAACGTCCAGCAATTGCTCCGAGATGAAAAGTGCCAGCACTGAAAGCTGTTGCTAGCCAGCACCCTTCCTTGGAAGCGCTTTTGTAGGCCTAAGAACAGTGGGGCTCTGGGCTTCTCTAGCCACCTCATCTTCTGCTCATCCTCTCGCGCACTCTAAAGAGAGCTCAGGTGAGAAATTGCAAACGTCGAGCAATTGCTCAGAGATGAAAAGTGCCAGCACTGAAAGCTGTTGCTAGCCAGCACCCTTCCTTGGAAGCGCTTTCACAGGCGCAGCAACACTGGGGCTTTGCGCTTCTCTACCCACCAAAAGTCACGGTCCTTCTCTTTCCGTCTCGTAGACACGAGCTGAGAAATTGCAAACGTCGAGCAATTGCTCAGAGATGAAAAGTGCCAGCACTGAAAGCTCTTGCTAGCCAGCACCCTTCCTTGGAAGCGCTTTTGTAGGCTTAAGAACACTGGGGCTCTAGGCTTCTCTAGCCACCTCGTCTTCTGCTCATCCTCTCGCGCACTCTAAAGAGAGCTCAGGTGAGAAATTGCAAACGTCGAGCAATTGCTCAGAGATGAAAAGTGCCAGCACTGAAAGCTCTTGCTAGCCAGCACCCTTCCTTGGAAGCGCTTTCACAGGCGCAGTAACACTGGGGCTTTGCGCTTCTCTAGCCACCAAACGTCACGGTCCTTCTCTTTCCGTCGGTAGACACGAGCTGAGAAATTGCAAACGTCGAGCAATTGCTCCGAGATGAAAAGTGCCAGCACTGAAAGCTCTTGCTAGCCAGCACCCTTCCTTGGAAGCGCTTTTGTAGCCCTTAGAACACTGGGGCTCTGGGCTTCTCTAGCCACCTCATCTTCTGCTCATCCTCTCGCGCACTCTAAAGAGAGCTCAGGTGAGAAATTGCAAACGTCGAGCAATTGCTCAGAGATGAAAAGTGCCAGCACTGAAAGCTCTTGCTAGCCAGCACCCTTCCTTGGAAGCGCTTTCACAGGCGCAGCAACACTGGGGCTTTGCACTTCTCTACGCACCAAACGTCACGGTCCTTCTCTTTCCGTCTCGTAGACACGAGCTGAGAAATTGCAAACGTCGAGCAATTGCTCAGAGATGAAAAGTGCCAGCACTGAAAGCTGTTGCTAGCCAGCACCCTTCCTTGGAAGCGCTTTCACAGGCGCAGCAACACTGGGGCTTTGCGCTTCTATACGCACCAAACGTCACAGTCCTTCTCTTTCCGTCTCGTAGACACGAGCTGAGAAATTGCAAACGTCGAGCAATTGCTCAGAGATGAAAAGTGCCAGCACTGAAAGCTGTTGCTAGCCAGCACCCTTCCTTGGAAGCGCTTTTGTAGGCCTAAGAACAGTGGGGCTCTGGGCTTCTCTAGCCACCTCATCTTCTGCTCATCCTCTCGCGCACTCTAAAGAGAGCTCAGGTGAGAAATTGCAAACGTCGAGCAATTGCTCAGAGATGAAAAGTGCCAGCACTGAAAGCTGTTGCTAGCCAGCACCCTTCCTTGGAAGCGCTTTCACAGGCTCAGCAACACTGGGGCTTTGCGCTTCTCTACCCACCAAAAGTCACGGTCCTTCTCTTTCCGTCTCGTAGACACGAGCTGAGAAATTGCAAACGTCGAGCAATTGCTCAGAGATGAAAAGTGCCAGCACTGAAAGCTGTTGCTAGCCAGCACCCTTCCTTGGAAGCGCTTTCACAGGCGCAGCAACACTGGGGCTTTGCGCTTCTATACGCACCAAACGTCACAGTCCTTCTCTTTCCGTCTCGTAGACACGAGCTGAGAAATTGCAAACGTCCAGCAATTGCTCCGAGATGAAAAGTGCCAGCACTGAAAGCTGTTGCTAGCCAGCACCCTTCCTTGGAAGCGCTTTTGTAGGCCTAAGAACAGTGGGGCTCTGGGCTTCTCTAGCCACCTCATCTTCTGCTCATCCTCTCGCGCACTCTAAAGAGAGCTCAGGTGAGAAATTGCAAACGTCGAGCAATTGCTCAGAGATGAAAAGTGCCAGCACTGAAAGCTCTTGCTAGCCAGCACCCTTCCTTGGAAGCGCTTTCACAGGCGCAGCAACACTGGGGCTTTGCGCTTCTCTACCCACCAAAAGTCACGGTCCTTCTCTTTCCGTCTCGTAGACACGAGCTGAGAAATTGCAAACGTCCAGCAATTGCTCAGAGATGAAAAGTGCCAGCACTGAAAGCTCTTGCTAGCCAGCACCCTTCCTTGGAAGCGCTTTTGTAGGCCTAAGAACACTGGGGCTCTAGGCTTCTCTAGCCACCTCGTCTTCTGCTCATCCTCTCGCGCACTCTAAAGAGAGCTCAGGGGAGAAATTGCAAACGTCGAGCAATTGCTCCGAGATGAAAAGTGCCAGCACTGAAAGCTCTTGCTAGCCAGCACCCTTCCTTGGAAGCGCTTTCACAGGCGCAGTAACACGGGGGCTTTGCGCTTCTCTAGCCACCAAATGTCACGGTCCTTCTCTTTCCGTCGGTAGACACGAGCTGAGAAATTGCAAACGTCGAGCAATTGCTCAGAGATGAAAAGTGCCAGCACTGAAAGCTGTTGCTAGCCAGCACCCTTCCTTGGAAGCGCTTTTGTAGCCCTTAGAACACTGGGGCTCTGGGCTTCTCTAGCCACCTCATCTTCTGCTCATCCTCTCGCGCACTCTAAAGAGAGCTCAGGTGAGAAATTGCAAACGTCGAGCAATTGCTCAGAGATGAAAAGTGCCAGCACTGAAAGCTCTTGCTAGCCAGCACCCTTCCTTGGAAGCGCTTTCACAGGCGCAGCAACACTGGGGCTTTGCACTTCTCTACGCACCAAACGTCACGGTCCTTCTCTTTCCGTCTCGTAGACACGAGCTGAGAAATTGCAAACGTCGAGCAATTGCTCAGAGATGAAAAGTGCCAGCACTGAAAGCTGTTGCTAGCCAGCACCCTTCCTTGGAAGCGCTTTCACAGGCGCAGCAACACTGGGGCTTTGCGCTTCTATACGCACCAAACGTCACAGTCCTTCTCTTTCCGTCTCGTAGACACGAGCTGAGAAATTGCAAACGTCCAGCAATTGCTCCGAGATGAAAAGTGCCAGCACTGAAAGCTGTTGCTAGCCAGCACCCTTCCTTGGAAGCGCTTTTGTAGGCCTAAGAACAGTGGGGCTCTGGGCTTCTCTAGCCACCTCATCTTCTGCTCATCCTCTCGCGCACTCTAAAGAGAGCTCAGGTGAGAAATTGCAAACGTCGAGCAATTGCTCAGAGATGAAAAGTGCCAGCACTGAAAGCTGTTGCTAGCCAGCACCCTTCCTTGGAAGCGCTTTCACAGGCGCAGCAACACTGGGGCTTTGCGCTTCTCTACCCACCAAAAGTCACGGTCCTTCTCTTTCCGTCTCGTAGACACGAGCTGAGAAATTGCAAACGTCGAGCAATTGCTCAGAGATGAAAAGTGCCAGCACTGAAAGCTCTTGCTAGCCAGCACCCTTCCTTGGAAGCGCTTTTGTAGGCTTAAGAACACTGGGGCTCTAGGCTTCTCTAGCCACCTCGTCTTCTGCTCATCCTCTCGCGCACTCTAAAGAGAGCTCAGGTGAGAAATTGCAAACGTCGAGCAATTGCTCAGAGATGAAAAGTGCCAGCACTGAAAGCTGTTGCTAGCCAGCACCCTTCCTTGGAAGCGCTTTCACAGGCGCAGTAACACTGGGGCTTTGCGCTTCTCTACCCACCAAATGTCACGGTCCTTCTCTTTCCGTCTCGTAGACACGAGCTGAGAAATTGCAAACGTCGAGCAATTGCTCAGAGATGAAAAGTGCCAGCACTGAAAGCTGTTGCTAGCCAGCCCCCTTCCTTGGAAGCGCTTTTGTAGGCCTAAGAACACTGGGGCTCTGGGCTTCTCTAGCCACCTCATCTTCTGCTCATCCTCTCGCGCACTCTAAAGAGAGCTCAGGTGAGAAATTGCAAACGTCGAGCAATTGCTCAGAGATGAAAAGTGCCAGCACTGAAAGCTGTTGCTAGCCAGCACCCTTCCTTGGAAGCGCTTTCACAGGCGCAGCAACACTGGGGCTTTGCGCTTCTATACGCACCAAATGTCACGGTCCTTCTCTTTCCGTCTCGTAGACACGAGCTGAGAAATTGCAAACGTCGAGCAATTGCTCAGAGATGAAAAGTGCCAGCACTGAAAGCTGTTGCTAGCCAGCACCCTTCCTTGGAAGCGCTTTTGTAGGCCTAAGAACACTGGGGCTCTGGGCTTCTCTAGCCACCTCATCTTCTGCTCATCCTCTCGCGCACTCTAAAGAGAGCTCAGGTGAGAAATTGCAAACGTCGAGCAATTGCTCAGAGATGAAAAGTGCCAGCCCTGAAAGCTCTTGCTAGCCAGCACCCTTCCTTGGAAGCGCTTTCACAGGCGCAGTAACACTGGGGCTTTGCGCTTCTCTAGCCACCAAACGTCACGGTCCTTCTCTTTCCGTCTCGTAGACACGAGCTGAGAAATTCAAAACATCGAGCAATTGCTCAGAGATGAAAAGTGCCAGCACTGAAAGCTCTTGCTAGCCAGCACCCTTCCTTGGAAGCGCTTTTGTAGCCCTTAGAACACTGGGGCTCTGGGCTTCTCTAGCCACCTCATCTTCTGCTCATCCTCTCGCGCACTCTAAAGAGAGCTCAGGTGAGAAATTGCAAACGTCGAGCAATTGCTCAGAGATGAAAAGTGCCAGCACTGAAAGCTCTTGCTAGCCAGCACCCTTCCTTGGAAGCGCTTTCACAGGCGCAGCAACACTGGGGCTTTGCGCTTCTATACGCACCAAACGTCACAGTCCTTCTCTTTCCGTCTCGTAGACACGAGCTGAGAAATTGCAAACGTCGAGCAATTGCTCCGAGATGAAAAGTGCCAGCACTGAAAGCTGTTGCTAGCCAGCACCCTTCCTTGGAAGCGCTTTTGTAGGCCTAAGAACAGTGGGGCTCTGGGCTTCTCTAGCCACCTCATCTTCTGCTCATCCTCTCGCGCACTCTAAAGAGAGCTCAGGTGAGAAATTGCAAACGTCGAGCAATTGCTCAGAGATGAAAAGTGCCAGCACTGAAAGCTGTTGCTAGCCAGCACCCTTCCTTGGAAGCGCTTTCACAGGCGCAGCAACACTGGGGCTTTGCGCTTCTCTACCCACCAAAAGTCACGGTCCTTCTCTTTCCGTCTCGTAGACACGAGCTGAGAAATTGCAAACGTCGAGCAATTGCTCAGAGATGAAAAGTGCCAGCACTGAAAGCTCTTGCTAGCCAGCACCCTTCCTTGGAAGCGCTTTTGTAGGCCTAAGAACACTGGGGCTCTAGGCTTCTCTAGCCACCTCGTCTTCTGCTCATCCTCTCGCGCACTCTAAAGAGAGCTCAGGTGAGAAATTGCAAACGTCAAGCAATTGCTCAGAGATGAAAAGTGCCAGCACTGAAAGCTCTTGCTAGCCAGCACCCTTCCTTGGAAGCGCTTTCACAGGCGCAGCAACACTGGGGCTTTGCACTTCTCTAGGCACCAAACGTCACGGTCCTTCTCTTTCCGTCTCGTAGACACGAGCTGAGAAATTGCAAACGTCCAGCAATTGCTCCGAGATGAAAAGTGCCAGCACTGAAAGCTGTTGCTAGCCAGCCCCCTTCCTTGGAAGCGCTTTTGTAGGCCTAAGAACACTGGGGCTCTGGGCTTCTCTAGCCACCTCATCTTCTGCTCATCCTCTCGCGCACTCTAAAGAGAGCTCAGGTGAGAAATTGCAAACGTCGAGCAATTGCTCAGAGATGAAAAGTGCCAGCCCTGAAAGCTCTTGCTAGCCAGCACCCTTCCTTGGAAGCGCTTTCACAGGCGCAGCAACACTGGGGCTTTGCGCTTCTATACGCACCAAACGTCACGGTCCTTCTCTTTCCGTCTCGTAGACACGAGCTGAGAAATTGCAAACGTCGAGCAATTGCTCAGAGATGAAAAGTGCCAGCACTGAAAGCTGTTGCTAGCCAGCACCCTTCCTTGGAAGCGCTTTTGTAGGCCTAAGAACAGTGGGGCTCTGGGCTTCTCTAGCCACCTCATCTTCTGCTCATCCTCTCGCGCACTCTAAAGAGAGCTCAGGTGAGAAATTGCAAACGTCGAGCAATTGCTCAGAGATGAAAAGTGCCAGCACTGAAAGCTCTTGCTAGCCAGCACCCTTCCTTGGAAGCGCTTTCACAGGCGCAGCAACACTGGGGCTTTGCGCTTCTCTACGCACCAAATGTCACGGTCCTTCTCGTTCCGTCTCGTAGACACGAGCTGAGAAATTGCAAACGTCGAGCAATTGCTCCGAGATGAAAAGTGCCAGCACTGAAAGCTGTTGCTAGCCAGCCCCCTTCCTTGGAAGCGCTTTTGTAGCCCTTAAAACACTGGGGCTCTGGGCTTCTCTAGCCACCTCGTCTTCTGCTCATCCTCTCGCGCACTCTAAAGAGAGCTCAGGTGAGAAATTGCAAACGTCGAGCAATTGCTCAGAGATGAAAAGTGCCAGCGCTGAAAGCTGTTGCTAGCCAGCACCCTTCCTTGGAAGCGCTTTCACAGGCGCAGCAACACTGGGGCTTTGCACTTCTCTAGCCACCAAACGTCACAGTCATTCTCTTTCCGTCTCGTAGACACGAGCTGAGAAATTGCAAACGTCGAGCAATTGCTCAGAGATGAAAAGTGCCAGCACTGAAAGCTCTTGCTAGCCAGCACCCTTCCTTGGAAGCGCTTTTGTAGGCCTAAGAACAGTGGGGCTCTGGGCTTCTCTAGCCACCTCATCTTCTGCTCATCCTCTCGCGCACTCTAAAGAGAGCTCAGGTGAGAAATTGCAAACGTCGAGCAATTGCTCAGAGATGAAAAGTGCCAGCACTGAAAGCTGTTGCTAGCCAGCACCCTTCCTTGGAAGCGCTTTCACAGGCGCAGCAACACTGGGGCTTTGCACTTCTCTACGCACCAAACGTCACGGTCCTTCTCTTTCCGTCTCGTAGACACGAGCTGAGAAATTGCAAACGTCGAGCAATTGCTCAGAGATGAAAAGTGCCAGCACTGAAAGCTGTTGCTAGCCAGCACCCTTCCTTGGAAGCGCTTTTGTAGCCCTTAGAACGCTGGGGCTCTGGGCTTCTCTAGCCACCTCATCTTCTGCTCATCCTCTCACGCACTCTAAAGAGAGCTCAGGTGAGAAATTGCAAACATAGAGCAATTGCTCAGAGAAGAAAAGTGCCAGCACTGAAAGCTCTTGCTAGCCAGCACCCTTCCTTGGAAGCGCTTTCACAGGCGCAGCAACACTGGGGCTTTGCACTTCTCTACGCACCAAACGTCACGGGTCCTTCTCTTTCCGTCTCGTAGACACGAGCTGAGAAATTGCAAACGTCGAGCAATTGCTCAGAGATGAAAAGTGCCAGCACTGAAAGCTCTTGCTAGCCAGCACCCTTCCTTGGAAGCGCTTTTGTAGGCCTAAGAACGCTGGGGCTCTGGGCTTCTCTAGCCACCTCATCTTCTGCTCATCCTCTCACGCACTCTAAAGAGAGCTCAGGTGAGAAATTGCAAACATAGAGCAATTGCTCAGAGAAGAAAAGTGCCAGCACTGAAAGCTCTTGCTAGCCAGCACCCTTCCTTGGAAGCGCTTTCACAGGCGCAGCAACACTGGGGCTTTGCACTTCTCTAGCCACCAAAAGTCACGGTCCTTCTCTTTCCGTCTCGTAGACACGAGCTGAGAAATTGCAAACGTCGAGCAATTGCTCAGAGATGAAAAGTGCCAGCACTGAAAGCTGTTGCTAGCCAGCACCCTTCCTTGGAAGCGCTTTCACAGGCGCAGCAACACTGGGGCTTTGCGCTTCTATACGCACCAAACGTCACAGTCATTCTCTTTCCGTCTCGTAGACACGAGCTGAGAAATTGCAAACGTCCAGCAATTGCTCCGAGATGAAAAGTGCCAGCACTGAAAGCTGTTGCTAGCCAGCACCCTTCCTTGGAAGCGCTTTTGTAGGCCTAAGAACACTGGGGCTCTGGGCTTCTCTAGCCACCTCATCTTCTGCTCATCCTCTCGCGCACTCTAAAGAGAGCTCAGGGGAGAAATTGCAAACGTCGAGCAATTGCTCAGAGATGAAAAGTGCCAGCACTGAAAGCTGTTGCTAGCCAGCACCCTTCCTTGGAAGCGCTTTCACAGGCGCAGCAACACTGGGGCTTTGCACTTCTCTACGCACCAAACGTCACGGTCCTTCTCTTTCCGTCTCGTAGACACGAGCTGAGAAATTGCAAACGTCGAGCAATTGCTCAGAGATGAAAAGTGCCAGCACTGAAAGCTCTTGCTAGCCAGCACCCTTCCTTGGAAGCGCTTTCACAGGCGCAGTAACACTGGGGCTTTGCGCTTCTCTAGCCACCAAACGTCACGGTCCTTCTCTTTCCGTCTCGTAGACACGAGCTGAGAAATTGCAAACGTCGAGCAATTGCTCAGAGATGAAAAGTGCCAGCACTGAAAGCTCTTGCTAGCCAGCACCCTTCCTTGGAAGCGCTTTTGTAGCCCTTAGAACACTGGGGCTCTGGGCTTCTCTAGCCACCTCATCTTCTGCTCATCCTCTCGCGCACTCTAAAGAGAGCTCAGGTGAGAAATTGCAAACGTCGAGCAATTGCTCAGAGATGAAAAGTGCCAGCACTGAAAGCTGTTGCTAGCCAGCACCCTTCCTTGGAAGCGCTTTCACAGGCGCAGCAACACTGGGGCTTTGCACTTCTCTACGCACCAAACGTCACGGTCCTTCTCTTTCCGTCTCGTAGACACGAGCTGCGAAATTGCAAACGTCGAGCAATTGCTCAGAGATGAAAAGTGCCAGCACTGAAAGCTCTTGCTAGCCAGCACCCTTCCTTGGAAGCGCTTTCACAGGCGCAGCAACACTGGGGCTTTGCGCTTCTATACGCACCAAACGTCACAGTCATTCTCTTTCCGTCTCGTAGACACGAGCTGAGAAATTGCAAACGTCGAGCAATTGCTCCGAGATGAAAAGTGCCAGCACTGAAAGCTCTTGCTAGCCAGCACCCTTCCTTGGAAGCGCTTTTGTAGGCCTAAGAACACTGGGGCTCTAGGCTTCTCTAGCCACCTCGTCTTCTGCTCATCCTCTCGCGCACTCTAAAGAGAGCTCAGGTGAGAAATTGCAAACGTCGAGCAATTGCTCAGAGATGAAAAGTGCCAGCACTGAAAGCTGTTGCTAGCCAGCACCCTTCCTTGGAAGCGCTTTCACAGGCGCAGCAACACTGGGGCTTTGCACTTCTCTACGCACCAAACGTCACGGTCCTTCTCTTTCCGTCTCGTAGACACGAGCTGCGAAATTGCAAACGTCGAGCAATTGCTCAGAGATGAAAAGTGCCAGCACTGAAAGCTCTTGCTAGCCAGCACCCTTCCTTGGAAGCGCTTTCACAGGCGCAGCAACACTGGGGCTTTGCGCTTCTATACGCACCAAACGTCACAGTCATTCTCTTTCCGTCTCGTAGACACGAGCTGAGAAATTGCAAACGTCGAGCAATTGCTCCGAGATGAAAAGTGCCAGCACTGAAAGCTCTTGCTAGCCAGCACCCTTCCTTGGAAGCGCTTTTGTAGGCCTAAGAACACTGGGGCTCTAGGCTTCTCTAGCCACCTCGTCTTCTGCTCATCCTCTCGCGCACTCTAAAGAGAGCTCAGGTGAGAAATTGCAAACGTCGAGCAATTGCTCAGAGATGAAAAGTGCCAGCACTGGAAGCTGTTGCTAGCCAGCACCCTTCCTTGGAAGCGCTTTCACAGGCGCAGTAACACTGGGGCTTTGCGCTTCTCTAGCCACCAAACGTCACGGTCCTTCTCTTTCCGTCGGTAGACACGAGCTGAGAAATTGCAAACGTCGAGCAATTGCTCAGAGATGAAAAGTGCCAGCACTGAAAGCTGTTGCTAGCCAGCACCCTTCCTTGGAAGCGCTTTTGTAGCCCTTAGAATACTGGGGCTCTGGGCTTCTCTAGCCACCTCATCTTCTGCTCATCCTCGCGCGCACTCTAAAGAGAGCTCAGGTGAGAAATTGCAAACGTCGAGCAATTGCTCAGAGATGAAAAGTGCCAGCACTGAAAGCTCTTGCTAGCCAGCACCCTTCCTTGGAAGCGCTTTCACAGGCGCAGCAACACTGGGGCTTTGCACTTCTCTACGCACCAAACGTCACGGTCCTTCTCTTTCCGTCTCGTAGACACGAGCTGAGAAATTGCAAACGTCGAGCAATTGCTCAGAGATGAAAAGTGCCAGCACTGAAAGCTGTTGCTAGCCAGCACCCTTCCTTGGAAGCGCTTTCACAGGCGCAGCAACACTGGGGCTTTGCGCTTCTATACGCACCAAACGTCACAGTCATTCTCTTTCCGTCTCGTAGACACGAGCTGAGAAATTGCAAACGTCCAGCAATTGCTCCGAGATGAAAAGTGCCAGCACTGAAAGCTGTTGCTAGCCAGCACCCTTCCTTGGAAGCGCTTTTGTAGGCCTAAGAACAGTGGGGCTCTGGGCTTCTCTAGCCACCTCATCTTCTGCTCATCCTCTCGCGCACTCTAAAGAGAGCTCAGGTGAGAAATTGCAAACGTCGAGCAATTGCTCAGAGATGAAAAGTGCCAGCCCTGAAAGCTCTTGCTAGCCAGCACCCTTCCTTGGAAGCGCTTTCACAGGCGCAGCAACACTGGGGCTTTGCGCTTCTCTACCCACCAAAAGTCACGGTCCTTCTCTTTCCGTCTCGTAGACACGAGCTGAGAAATTGCAAACGTCGAGCAATTGCTCAGAGATGAAAAGTGCCAGCACTGAAAGCTCTTGCTAGCCAGCACCCTTCCTTGGAAGCGCTTTTGTAGGCCTAAGAACAGTGGGGCTCTGGGCTTCTCTAGCCACCTCATCTTCTGCTCATCCTCTCGCGCACTCTAAAGAGAGCTCAGGTGAGAAATTGCAAACGTCGAGCAATTGCTCAGAGATGAAAAGTGCCAGCCCTGAAAGCTCTTGCTAGCCAGCACCCTTCCTTGGAAGCGCTTTCACAGGCGCAGCAACACTGGGGCTTTGCGCTTCTCTACCCACCAAAAGTCACGGTCCTTCTCTTTCCGTCTCGTAGACACGAGCTGAGAAATTGCAAACGTCGAGCAATTGCTCAGAGATGAAAAGTGCCAGCACTGAAAGCTCTTGCTAGCCAGCACCCTTCCTTGGAAGCGCTTTTGTAGGCCTAAGAACAGTGGGGCTCTGGGCTTCTCTAGCCACCTCACCTTCTGCTCATCCTCTCGCGCACTCTGAAGAGAGCTCAGGTGAGAAATTGCAAACGTCGAGCAATTGCTCAGAGATGAAAAGTGCCAGCACTGAAAGCTCTTGCTAGCCAGCACCCTTCCTTGGAAGCGCTTTCACAGGCGCAGCAACACTGGGGCTTTGCGCTTCTCTACGCACCAAAAGTCACGGTCCTTCTCTTTCCGTCTCGTAGACACGAGCTGAGAAATTGCAAACGTCGAGCAATTGCTCAGAGATGAAAAGTGCCAGCACTGAAAGCTCTTGCTAGCCAGCACCCTTCCTTGGAAGCGCTTTTGTAGGCCTAAGAACACTGGGGCTCTAGGCTTCTCTAGCCACCTCGTCTTCTGCTCATCCTCTCGCGCACTCTAAAGAGAGCTCAGGTGAGAAATTGCAAACGTCGAGCAATTGCTCAGAGATGAAAAGTGCCAGCACTGAAAGCTCTTGCTAGCCACCACCCTTCCTTGGAAGCGCTTTCACAGGCGCAGCAACACTGGGGCTTTGCACTTCTCTACGCACCAAACGTCACGGTCCTTCTCTTTCCGTCTCGTAGACACGAGCTGAGAAATTGCAAACGTCGAGCAATTGCTCCGAGATGAAAAGTGCCAGCACTGAAAGCTGTTGCTAGCCAGCCCCCTTCCTTGGAAGCGCTTTTGTAGGCCTAAGAACACTGGGGCTCTGGGCTTCTCTAGCCACCTCATCTTCTGCTCATCCTCTCGCGCACTCTAAAGAGAGCTCAGGTGAGAAATTGCAAACGTCGAGCAATTGCTCAGAGATGAAAAGTGCCAGCCCTGAAAGCTCTTGCTAGCCAGCACCCTTCCTTGGAAGCGCTTTCACAGGCGCAGCAACACTGGGGCTTTGCGCTTCTATACGCACCAAACGTCACGGTCCTTCTCTTTCCGTCTCGTAGACACGAGCTGAGAAATTGCAAACGTCGAGCAATTGCTCAGAGATGAAAAGTGCCAGCACTGAAAGCTGTTGCTAGCCAGCACCCTTCCTTGGAAGCGCTTTTGTAGGCCTAAGAACAGTGGGGCTCTGGGCTTCTCTAGCCACCTCATCTTCTGCTCATCCTCTCGCGCACTCTAAAGAGAGCTCAGGTGAGAAATTGCAAACGTCCAGCAATTGCTCAGAGATGAAAAGTGCCAGCACTGAAAGCTCTTGCTAGCCAGCACCCTTCCTTGGAAGCGCTTTCACAGGCGCAGCAACACTGGGGCTTTGCGCTTCTCTACGCACCAAATGTCACGGTCCTTCTCTTTCCGTCTCGTAGACACGAGCTGAGAAATTGCAAACGTCGAGCAATTGCTCCGAGATGAAAAGTGCCAGCACTGAAAGCTGTTGCTAGCCAGCCCCCTTCCTTGGAAGCGCTTTTGTAGCCCTTAAAACACTGGGGCTCTGGGCTTCTCTAGCCACCTCGTCTTCTGCTCATCCTCTCGCGCACTCTAAAGAGAGCTCAGGTGAGAAATTGCAAACGTCGAGCAATTGCTCAGAGATGAAAAGTGCCAGCACTGAAAGCTCTTGCTAGCCAGCACCCTTCCTTGGAAGCGCTTTCACAGGCGCAGCAACACTGGGGCTTTGCACTTCTCTAGCCACCAAACGTCACGGTCCTTCTCTTTCCGTCTCGTAGACACGAGCTGAGAAATTGCAAACGTCGAGCAATTGCTCAGAGATGAAAAGTGCCAGCACTGAAAGCTCTTGCTAGCCACCACCCTTCCTTGGAAGCGCTTTCACAGGCGCAGCAACACTGGGGCTTTGCGCTTCTATACGCACCAAACGTCACAGTCATTCTCTTTCCGTCTCGTAGACACGAGCTGAGAAATTGCAAACGTCGAGCAATTGCTCAGAGATGAAAAGTGCCAGCACTGAAAGCTCTTGCTAGCCAGCACCCTTCCTTGGAAGCGCTTTCACAGGCGCAGCAACACTGGGGCTTTGCACTTCTCTACGCACCAAACGTCACGGTCCTTCTCTTTCCGTCTCGTAGACACGAGCTGAGAAATTGCAAACGTCGAGCAATTGCTCAGAGATGAAAAGTGCCAGCACTGAAAGCTGTTGCTAGCCAGCACCCTTCCTTGGAAGCGCTTTTGTAGCCCTTAGAACGCTGGGGCTCTGGGCTTCTCTAGCCACCTCATCTTCTGCTCATCCTCTCGCGCACTCTAAAGAGAGCTCAGGTGAGAAATTGCAAACATAGAGCAATTGCTCAGAGAAGAAAAGTGCCAGCACTGAAAGCTCTTGCTAGCCAGCACCCTTCCTTGGAAGCGCTTTCACAGGCGCAGCAACACTGGGGCTTTGCACTTCTCTACGCACCAAACGTCACGGTCCTTCTCTTTCCGTCTCGTAGACACGAGCTGAGAAATTGCAAACGTCGAGCAATTGCTCAGAGATGAAAAGTGCCAGCACTGAAAGCTCTTGCTAGCCAGCACCCTTCCTTGGAAGCGCTTTTGTAGGCCTAAGAACGCTGGGGCTCTGGGCTTCTCTAGCCACCTCATCTTCTGCTCATCCTCTCACGCACTCTAAAGAGAGCTCAGGTGAGAAATTGCAAACATAGAGCAATTGCTCAGAGAAGAAAAGTGCCAGCACTGAAAGCTCTTGCTAGCCAGCACCCTTCCTTGGAAGCGCTTTCACAGGCGCAGCAACACTGGGGCTTTGCACTTCTCTACGCACCAAACGTCACGGTCCTTCTCTTTCCGTCTCGTAGACACGAGCTGAGAAATTGCAAACGTCGAGCAATTGCTCAGAGATGAAAAGTGCCAGCAGTGAAAGCTGTTGCTAGCCAGCACCCTTCCTTGGAAGCGCTTTCACAGGCGCAGCAACACTGGGGCTTTGCGCTTCTATACGCACCAAACGTCACAGTCATTCTCTTTCCGTCTCGTAGACACGAGCTGAGAAATTGCAAACGTCCAGCAATTGCTCCGAGATGAAAAGTGCCAGCACTGAAAGCTGTTGCTAGCCAGCACCCTTCCTTGGAAGCGCTTTTGTAGGCCTAAGAACAGTGGGGCTCTGGGCTTCTCTAGCCACCTCATCTTCTGCTCATCCTCTCGCGCACTCTAAAGAGAGCTCAGGTGAGAAATTGCAAACGTCGAGCAATTGCTCAGAGATGAAAAGTGCCAGCACTGAAAGCTGTTGCTAGCCAGCACCCTTCCTTGGAAGCGCTTTCACAGGCGCAGCAACACTGGGGCTTTGCGCTTCTCTACCCACCAAAAGTCACGGTCCTTCTCTTTCCGTCTCGTAGACACGAGCTGAGAAATTGCAAACGTCGAGCAATTGCTCAGAGATGAAAAGTGCCAGCACTGAAAGCTGTTGCTAGCCAGCACCCTTCCTTGGAAGCGCTTTCACAGGCGCAGCAACACTGGGGCTTTGCGCTTCTATACGCACCAAACGTCACAGTCATTCTCTTTCCGTCTCGTAGACACGAGCTGAGAAATTGCAAACGTCCAGCAATTGCTCCGAGATGAAAAGTGCCAGCACTGAAAGCTGTTGCTAGCCAGCACCCTTCCTTGGAAGCGCTTTTGTAGGCCTAAGAACACTGGGGCTCTGGGCTTCTCTAGCCACCTCATCTTCTGCTCATCCTCTCGCGCACTCTAAAGAGAGCTCAGGTGAGAAATTGCAAACGTCGAGCAATTGCTCAGAGATGAAAAGTGCCAGCACTGAAAGCTGTTGCTAGCCAGCACCCTTCCTTGGAAGCGCTTTCACAGGCGCAGCAACACTGGGGCTTTGCGCTTCTCTACCCACCAAAAGTCACGGTCCTTCTCTTTCCATCTCGTAGACACGAGCTGAGAAATTGCAAACGTCGAGCAATTGCTCAGAGATGAAAAGTGCCAGCACTGAAAGCTGTTGCTAGCCAGCACCCTTCCTTGGAAGCGCTTTCACAGGCGCAGCAAAACTGGGGCTTTGCGCTTCTATACGCACCAAACGTCACAGTCATTCTCTTTCCGTCTCGTAGACACGAGCTGAGAAATTGCAAACGTCCAGCAATTGCTCCGAGATGAAAAGTGCCAGCACTGAAAGCTGTTGCTAGCCAGCACCCTTCCTTGGAAGCGCTTTTGTAGGCCTAAGAACAGTGGGGCTCTGGGCTTCTCTAGCCACCTAATCTTCTGCTCATCCTCTCGCGCACTCTAAAGAGAGCTCAGGTGAGAAATTGCAAACGTCGAGCAATTGCTCAGAGATGAAAAGTGCCAGCACTGAAAGCTGTTGCTAGCCAGCACCCTTCCTTGGAAGCGCTTTCACAGGCGCAGCAACACTGGGGCTTTGCGCTTCTCTACCCACCAAAAGTCACGGTCCTTCTCTTTCCGTCTCGTAGACACGAGCTGAGAAATTGCAAACGTCGAGCAATTGCTCAGAGATGAAAAGTGCCAGCACTGAAAGCTGTTGCTAGCCAGCCCCCTTCCTTGGAAGCGCTTTTGTAGGCCTAAGAACACTGGGGCTCTAGGCTTCTCTAGCCACCTCGTCTTCTGCTCATCCTCTCGCGCACTCTAAAGAGAGCTCAGGTGAGAAATTGCAAACGTCGAGCAATTGCTCAGAGATGAAAAGTGCCAGCACTGAAAGCTCTTGCTAGCCAGCACCCTTCCTTGGAAGCGCTTTCACAGGCGCAGTAACACTGGGGCTTTGCGCTTCTCTAGCCACCAAACGTCACGGTCCTTCTCTTTCCGTCGGTAGACACGAGCTGAGAAATTGCAAACGTCGAGCAATTGCTCAGAGATGAAAACTGCCAGCACTGAAAGCTCTTGCTAGCCAGCACCCTTCCTTGGAAGCGCTTTTGTAGCCCTTAGAACACTGGGGCTCTGGGCTTCTCTAGCCACCTCATCTTCTGCTCATCCTCTCGCGCACTCTGAAGAGAGCTCAGGGGAGAAATTGCAAACGTCGAGCAATTGCTCAGAGATGAAAAGTGCCAGCACTGAAAGCTCTTGCTAGCCAGCACCCTTCCTTGGAAGCGCTTTCACAGGCGCAGCAACACTGGGGCTTTGCGCTTCTATACGCACCAAACGTCACAGTCATTCTCTTTCCGTCTCGTAGACACGAGCTGAGAAATTGCAAACGTCGAGCAATTGCTCCGAGATGAAAAGTGCCAGCACTGAAAGCTGTTGCTAGCCAGCACCCTTCCTTGGAAGCGCTTTTGTAGGCCTAAGAACAGTGGGGCTCTGGGCTTCTCTAGCCACCTCATCTTCTGCTCATCCTCTCGCGCACTCTAAAGAGAGCTCAGGTGAGAAATTGCAAACGTCGAGCAATTGCTCAGAGATGAAAAGTGCCAGCACTGAAAGCTGTTGCTAGCCAGCACCCTTCCTTGGAAGCGCTTTCACAGGCGCAGCAACACTGGGGCTTTGCGCTTCTCTACCCACCAAAAGTCACGGTCCTTCTCTTTCCGTCTCGTAGACACGAGCTGAGAAATTGCAAACGTCGAGCAATTGCTCAGAGATGAAAAGTGCCAGCACTGAAAGCTGTTGCTAGCCAGCACCCTTCCTTGGAAGCGCTTTTGTAGGCCTAAGAACACTGGGGCTCTAGGCTTCTCTAGCCACCTCGTCTTCTGCTCATCCTCTCGCGCACTCTAAAGAGAGCTCAGGTGAGAAATTGCAAACGTCGAGCAATTGCTCCGAGATGAAAAGTGCCAGCACTGAAAGCTCTTGCTAGCCAGCACCCTTCCTTGGAAGCGCTTTCACAGGCGCAGTAACACTGGGGCTTTGCGCTTCTCTAGCCACCAAACGTCACGGTCCTTCTCTTTCCGTCTCGTAGACACGAGCTGAGAAATTGCAAACGTCGAGCAATTGCTCCGAGATGAAAAGTGCCAGCACTGAAAGCTCTTGCTAGCCAGCACCCTTCCTTGGAAGCGCTTTTGTAGCCCTTAGAACACTGGGGCTCTGGGCTTCTCTAGCCACCTCATCTTCTGCTCATCCTCTCGCGCACTCTAAAGAGAGCTCAGGTGAGAAATTGCAAACGTCGAGCAATTGCTCAGAGATGAAAAGTGCCAGCACTGAAAGCTCTTGCTAGCCAGCACCCTTCCTTGGAAGCGCTTTCACAGGCGCAGCAACACTGGGGCTTTGCGCTTCTGTACGCACCAAACGTCACAGTCATTCTCTTTCCGTCTCGTAGACACGAGCTGAGAAATTGCAAACGTCCAGCAATTGCTCCGAGATGAAAAGTGCCAGCACTGAAAGCTGTTGCTAGCCAGCACCCTTCCTTGGAAGCGCTTTTGTAGGCCTAAGAACACTGGGGCTCTGGGCTTCTCTAGCCACCTCATCTTCTGCTCATCCTCTCGCGCACTCTAAAGAGAGCTCAGGTGAGAAATTGCAAACGTCGAGCAATTGCTCAGAGATGAAAAGTGCCAGCACTGAAAGCTCTTGCTAGCCAGCACCCTTCCTTGGAAGCGCTTTCACAGGCGCAGTAACACTGGGGCTTTGCGCTTCTCTAGCCACCAAACGTCACGGTCCTTCTCTTTCCGTCGGTAGACACGAGCTGAGAAATTGCAAACGTCGAGCAATTGCTCAGAGATGAAAACTGCCAGCACTGAAAGCTCTTGCTAGCCAGCACCCTTCCTTGGAAGCGCTTTTGTAGCCCTTAGAACACTGGGGCTCTGGGCTTCTCTAGCCACCTCATCTTCTGCTCATCCTCTCGCGCACTCTGAAGAGAGCTCAGGGGAGAAATTGCAAACGTCGAGCAATTGCTCAGAGATGAAAAGTGCCAGCACTGAAAGCTCTTGCTAGCCAGCACCCTTCCTTGGAAGCGCTTTCACAGGCGCAGCAACACTGGGGCTTTGCGCTTCTATACGCACCAAACGTCACAGTCATTCTCTTTCCGTCTCGTAGACACGAGCTGAGAAATTGCAAACGTCGAGCAATTGCTCCGAGATGAAAAGTGCCAGCACTGAAAGCTGTTGCTAGCCAGCACCCTTCCTTGGAAGCGCTTTTGTAGGCCTAAGAACAGTGGGGCTCTGGGCTTCTCTAGCCACCTCATCTTCTGCTCATCCTCTCGCGCACTCTAAAGAGAGCTCAGGTGAGAAATTGCAAACGTCGAGCAATTGCTCAGAGATGAAAAGTGCCAGCACTGAAAGCTGTTGCTAGCCAGCACCCTTCCTTGGAAGCGCTTTCACAGGCGCAGCAACACTGGGGCTTTGCGCTTCTCTACCCACCAAAAGTCACGGTCCTTCTCTTTCCGTCTCGTAGACACGAGCTGAGAAATTGCAAACGTCGAGCAATTGCTCAGAGATGAAAAGTGCCAGCACTGAAAGCTGTTGCTAGCCAGCACCCTTCCTTGGAAGCGCTTTTGTAGGCCTAAGAACACTGGGGCTCTAGGCTTCTCTAGCCACCTCGTCTTCTGCTCATCCTCTCGCGCACTCTAAAGAGAGCTCAGGTGAGAAATTGCAAACGTCGAGCAATTGCTCCGAGATGAAAAGTGCCAGCACTGAAAGCTCTTGCTAGCCAGCACCCTTCCTTGGAAGCGCTTTCACAGGCGCAGTAACACTGGGGCTTTGCGCTTCTCTAGCCACCAAACGTCACGGTCCTTCTCTTTCCGTCTCGTAGACACGAGCTGAGAAATTGCAAACGTCGAGCAATTGCTCCGAGATGAAAAGTGCCAGCACTGAAAGCTCTTGCTAGCCAGCACCCTTCCTTGGAAGCGCTTTTGTAGCCCTTAGAACACTGGGGCTCTGGGCTTCTCTAGCCACCTCATCTTCTGCTCATCCTCTCGCGCACTCTAAAGAGAGCTCAGGTGAGAAATTGCAAACGTCGAGCAATTGCTCAGAGATGAAAAGTGCCAGCACTGAAAGCTCTTGCTAGCCAGCACCCTTCCTTGGAAGCGCTTTCACAGGCGCAGCAACACTGGGGCTTTGCGCTTCTGTACGCACCAAACGTCACAGTCATTCTCTTTCCGTCTCGTAGACACGAGCTGAGAAATTGCAAACGTCCAGCAATTGCTCCGAGATGAAAAGTGCCAGCACTGAAAGCTGTTGCTAGCCAGCACCCTTCCTTGGAAGCGCTTTTGTAGGCCTAAGAACACTGGGGCTCTGGGCTTCTCTAGCCACCTCATCTTCTGCTCATCCTCTCGCGCACTCTAAAGAGAGCTCAGGTGAGAAATTGCAAACGTCGAGCAATTGCTCAGAGATGAAAAGTGCCAGCACTGAAAGCTGTTGCTAGCCAGCACCCTTCCTTGGAAGCGCTTTCACAGGCGCAGCAACACTGGGGCTTTGCGCTTCTCTACCCACCAAAAGTCACGGTCCTTCTCTTTCCGTCTCGTAGACACGAGCTGAGAAATTGCAAACGTCGAGCAATTGCTCAGAGATGAAAAGTGCCAGCACTGAAAGCTGTTGCTAGCCAGCACCCTTCCTTGGAAGCGCTTTTGTAGCCCTTAGAACACTGGGGCTCTGGGCTTCTCTAGCCACCTCATCTTCTGCTCATCCTCTCGCGCACTCTAAAGAGAGCTCAGGTGAGAAATTGCAAACGTCGAGCAATTGCTCAGAGATGAAAAGTGCCAGCACTGAAAGCTCTTGCTAGCCAGCACCCTTCCTTGGAAGCGCTTTCCCAGGCGCAGCAACACTGGGGCTTTGCACTTCTCTACGCACCAAACGTCACGGTCCTTCTCTTTCCGTCTCGTAGACACGAGCTGAGAAATTGCAAACGTCGAGCAATTGCTCAGAGATGAAAAGTGCCAGCACTGAAAGCTGTTGCTAGCCAGCACCCTTCCTTGGAAGCGCTTTCACAGGCGCAGCAACACTGGGGCTTTGCGCTTCTATACGCACCAAACGTCACAGTCATTCTCTTTCCGTCTCGTAGACACGAGCTGAGAAATTGCAAACGTCCAGCCATTGCTCCGAGATGAAAAGTGCCAGCACTGAAAGCTGTTGCTAGCCAGCACCCTTCCTTGGAAGCGCTTTTGTAGGCCTAAGAACAGTGGGGCTCTGGGCTTCTCTAGCCACCTCATCTTCTGCTCATCCTCTCGCGCACTCTGAAGAGAGCTCAGGTGAGAAATTGCAAACGTCGAGCAATTGCTCAGAGATGAAAAGTGCCAGCCCTGAAAGCTCTTGCTAGCCAGCACCCTTCCTTGGAAGCGCTTTCACAGGCGCAGCAACACTGGGGCTTTGCGCTTCTCTACCCACCAAAAGTCACGGTCCTTCTCTTTCCGTCTCGTAGACACGAGCTGAGAAATTGCAAACGTCGAGCAATTGCTCAGAGATGAAAAGTGCCAGCACTGAAAGCTCTTGCTAGCCAGCACCCTTCCTTGGAAGCGCTTTTGTAGGCTTAAGAACACTGGGGCTCTAGGCTTCTCTAGCCACCTCATCTTCTGCTCATCCTCTCGCGCACTCTAAAGAGAGCTCAGGTGAGAAATTGCAAACGTCGAGCAATTGCTCAGAGATGAAAAGTGCCAGCACTGAAAGCTCTTGCTAGCCAGCACCCTTCCTTGGAAGCGCTTTCACAGGCGCAGTAACACTGGGGCTTTGCGCTTCTCTAGCCACCAAACGTCACGGTCCTTCTCTTTCCGTCTCGTAGACACGAGCTGAGAAATTGCAAACGTCGAGCAATTGCTCAGAGATGAAAAGTGCCAGCACTGAAAGCTGTTGCTAGCCAGCACCCTTCCTTGGAAGCGCTTTTGTAGGCCTAAGAACACTGGGGCTCTAGGCTTCTCTAGCCACCTCATCTTCTGCTCATCCTCTCGCGCACTCTAAAGAGAGCTCAGGTGAGAAATTGCAAACGTCGAGCAATTGCTCAGAGATGAAAAGTGCCAGCACTGAAAGCTCTTGCTAGCCAGCACCCTTCCTTGGAAGCGCTTTCACAGGCGCAGCAACACTGGGGCTTTGCGCTTCTATACGCACCAAATGTCACGGTCCTTCTCTTTCCGTCTCGTAGACACGAGCTGAGAAATTGCAAACGTCGAGCAATTGCTCAGAGATGAAAAGTGCCAGCACTGAAAGCTGTTGCTAGCCAGCCCCCTTCCTTGGAAGCGCTTTTGTAGGCCTAAGAACACTGGGGCTCTGGGCTTCTCTAGCCACCTCATCTTCTGCTCATCCTCTCGCGCACTCTAAAGAGAGCTCAGGTGAGAAATTGCAAACGTCGAGCAATTGCTCAGAGATGAAAAGTGCCAGCCCTGAAAGCTCTTGCTAGCCAGCACCCTTCCTTGGAAGCGCTTTCACAGGCGCAGCAACACTGGGGCTTTGCGCTTCTCTAGCCACCAAACGTCACGGTCCTTCTCTTTCCGTCTCGTAAACACGAGCTGAGAAATTCAAAACGTCGAGCAATTGCTCAGAGATGAAAAGTGCCAGCACTGAAAGCTCTTGCTAGCCAGCACCCTTCCTTGGAAGCGCTTTTGTAGCCCTTAGAACACTGGGGCTCTGGGCTTCTCTAGCCACCTCATCTTCTGCTCATCCTCTCGCGCACTCTAAAGAGAGCTCAGGTGAGAAATTGCAAACGTCGAGCAATTGCTCAGAGATGAAAAGTGCCAGCACTGAAAGCTCTTGCTAGCCAGCACCCTTCCTTGGAAGCGCTTTCACAGGCGCAGCAACACTGGGGCTTTGCGCTTCTATACGCACCAAACGTCACAGTCATTCTCTTTCCGTCTCGTAGACACGAGCTGAGAAATTGCAAACGTCCAGCAATTGCTCCGAGATGAAAAGTGCCAGCACTGAAAGCTGTTGCTAGCCAGCACCCTTCCTTGGAAGCGCTTTTGTAGGCCTAAGAACAGTGGGGCTCTGGGCTTCTCTAGCCACCTCACCTTCTGCTCATCCTCTCGCGCACTCTGAAGAGAGCTCAGGTGAGAAATTGCAAACGTCGAGCAATTGCTCCGAGATGAAAAGAGCCAGCACTGAAAGCTGTTGCTAGCCAGCACCCTTCCTTGGAAGCGCTTTCACAGGCGCAGCAACACTGGGGCTTTGCGCTTCTCTACCCACCAAAAGTCACGGTCCTTCTCTTTCCGTCGGTAGACACGAGCTGAGAAATTGCAAACGTCGAGCAATTGCTCAGAGATGAAAAGTGCCAGCACTGAAAGCTCTTGCTAGCCAGCACCCTTCCTTGGAAGCGCTTTCACAGGCGCAGCAACACTGGGGCTTTGCACTTCTCTACGCACCAAACGTCACGGTCCTTCTCTTTCCGTCTCGTAGACACGAGCTGAGAAATTGCAAACGTCCAGCAATTGCTCAGAGATGAAAAGTGCCAGCACTGAAAGCTCTTGCTAGCCAGCACCCTTCCTTGGAAGCGCTTTTGTAGGCCTAAGAACACTGGGGCTCTGGGCTTCTCTAGCCACCTCATCTTCTGCTCATCCTCTCGCGCACTCTAAAGAGAGCTCAGGTGAGAAATTGCAAACGTCGAGCAATTGCTCAGAGATGAAAAGTGCCAGCCCTGAAAGCTCTTGCTAGCCAGCACCCTTCCTTGGAAGCGCTTTCACAGGCGCAGCAACACTGGGGCTTTGCGCTTCTCTACCCACCAAATGTCACGGTCCTTCTCTTTCCGTCTCGTAGACACGAGCTGAGAAATTGCAAACGTCGAGCAATTGCTCAGAGATGAAAAGTGCCAGCACTGAAAGCTGTTGCTAGCCAGCACCCTTCCTTGGAAGCGCTTTTGTAGGCCTAAGAACAGTGGGGCTCTGGGCTTCTCTAGCCACCTCATCTTCTGCTCATCCTCTCGCGCACTCTAAAGAGAGCTCAGGTGAGAAATTGCAAACGTCGAGCAATTGCTCAGAGATGAAAAGTGCCAGCACTGAAAGCTCTTGCTAGCCAGCACCCTTCCTTGGAAGCGCTTTCACAGGCGCAGCAACACTGGGGCTTTGCGCTTCTCTACGCACCAAATGTCACGGTCCTTCTCTTTCCGTCTCGTAGACACGAGCTGAGAAATTGCAAACGTCGAGCAATTGCTCCGAGATGAAAACTGCCAGCACTGAAAGCTCTTGCTAGCCAGCACCCTTCCTTGGAAGCGCTTTTGTAGCCCTTAAAACACTGGGGCTCTGGGCTTCTCTAGCCACCTCGTCTTCTGCTCATCCTCTCGCGCACTCTAAAGAGAGCTCAGGTGAGAAATTGCAAACGTCGAGCAATTGCTCAGAGATGAAAAGTGCCAGCACTGAAAGCTCTTGCTAGCCAGCACCCTTCCTTGGAAGCGCTTTCACAGGCGCAGCAACACTGGGGCTTTGCGCTTCTCTAGCCACCAAACGTCACGGTCCTTCTCTTTCCGTCTCGTAGACACGAGCTGAGAAATTGCAAACGTCGAGCAATTGCTCAGAGATGAAAAGTGCCAGCACTGAAAGCTCTTGCTAGCCACCACCCTTCCTTGGAAGCGCTTTCACAGGCGCAGCAACACTGGGGCTTTGCGCTTCTCTACCCACCAAAAGTCACAGTCCTTCTCTTTCCGTCTCGTAGACACGAGCTGAGAAATTGCAAACGTCCAGCAATTGCTCAGAGATGAAAAGTGCCAGCACTGAAAGCTCTTGCTAGCCAGCACCCTTCCTTGGAAGCGCTTTTGTAGGCCTAAGAACACTGGGGCTCTGGGCTTCTCTAGCCACCTCATCTTCTGCTCATCCTCTCGCGCACTCTAAAGAGAGCTCAGGTGAGAAATTGCAAACGTCGAGCAATTGCTCAGAGATGAAAAGTGCCAGCACTGAAAGCTCTTGCTAGCCAGCACCCTTCCTTGGAAGCGCTTTCACAGGCGCAGCAACACTGGGGCTTTGCACTTCTCTACGCACCAAACGTCACGGTCCTTCTCTTTCCGTCTCGTAGACACGAGCTGAGAAATTGCAAACGTCGAGCAATTGCTCAGAGATGAAAAGTGCCAGCACTGAAAGCTGTTGCTAGCCAGCACCCTTCCTTGGAAGCGCTTTTGTAGCCCTTAGAACGCTGGGGCTCTGGGCTTCTCTAGCCACCTCATCTTCTGCTCATCCTCTCACGCACTCTAAAGAGAGCTCAGGTGAGAAATTGCAAACATAGAGCAATTGCTCAGAGAAGAAAAGTGCCAGCACTGAAAGCTCTTGCTAGCCAGCACCCTTCCTTGGAAGCGCTTTCACAGGCGCAGCAACACTGGGGCTTTGCACTTCTCTACGCACCAAACGTCACGGTCCTTCTCTTTCCGTCTCGTAGACACGAGCTGAGAAATTGCAAACGTCGAGCAATTGCTCAGAGATGAAAAGTGCCAGCACTGAAAGCTCTTGCTAGCCAGCACCCTTCCTTGGAAGCGCTTTTGTAGGCCTAAGAACGCTGGGGCTCTGGGCTTCTCTAGCCACCTCATCTTCTGCTCATCCTCTCACGCACTCTAAAGAGAGCTCAGGTGAGAAATTGCAAACATAGAGCAATTGCTCAGAGAAGAAAAGTGCCAGCACTGAAAGCTCTTGCTAGCCAGCACCCTTCCTTGGAAGCGCTTTCACAGGCGCAGCAACACTGGGGCTTTGCACTTCTCTACGCACCAAACGTCACGGTCCTTCTCTTTCCGTCTCGTAGACACGAGCTGAGAAATTGCAAACGTCCAGCAATTGCTCAGAGATGAAAAGTGCCAGCACTGAAAGCTGTTGCTAGCCAGCACCCTTCCTTGGAAGCGCTTTCACAGGCGCAGCAACACTGGGGCTTTGCGCTTCTATACGCACCAAACGTCACAGTCATTCTCTTTCCGTCTCGTAGACACGAGCTGAGAAATTGCAAACGTCCAGCAATTGCTCAGAGATGAAAAGTGCCAGCACTGAAAGCTGTTGCTAGCCAGCACCCTTCCTTGGAAGCGCTTTTGTAGGCCTAAGAACACTGGGGCTCTGGGCTTCTCTAGCCACCTCATCTTCTGCTCATCCTCTCGCGCACTCTAAAGAGAGCTCAGGTGAGAAATTGCAAACGTCGAGCAATTGCTCAGAGATGAAAAGTGCCAGCACTGAAAGCTGTTGCTAGCCAGCACCCTTCCTTGGAAGCGCTTTCACAGGCTCAGCAACACTGGGGCTTTGCGCTTCTCTACCCACCAAAAGTCACGGTCCTTCTCTTTCCGTCTCGTAGACACGAGCTGAGAAATTGCAAACGTCGAGCAATTGCTCAGAGATGAAAAGTGCCAGCACTGAAAGCTGTTGCTAGCCAGCACCCTTCCTTGGAAGCGCTTTTGTAGGCCTAAGAACACTGGGGCTCTAGGCTTCTCTAGCCACCTCGTCTTCTGCTCATCCTCTCGCGCACTCTAAAGAGAGCTCAGGTGAGAAATTGCAAACGTCGAGCAATTGCTCAGAGATGAAAAGTGCCAGCACTGAAAGTTGTTGCTAGCCAGCACCCTTCCTTGGAAGCGCTTTCACAGGCGCAGGAACACTGGGGCTTTGCGCTTCTCTACGCACCAAACGTCACGGTCCTTCTCTTTCCGTCTCGTAGACACGAGCTGAGAAATTGCAAACGTCCAGCAATTGCTCAGAGATGAAAACTGCCAGCACTGAAAGCTGTTGCTAGCCAGCACCCTTCCTTGGAAGCGCTTTTGTAGCCCTTAGAACACTGGGGCTCTGGGCTTCTCTAGCCACCTCATCTTCTGCTCATCCTCTCGCGCACTCTAAAGAGAGCTCAGGTGAGAAATTGCAAACGTCGAGCAATTGCTGAGAGAAGAAAAGTGCCAGCACTGAAAGCTCTTGCTAGCCAGCACCCTTCCTTGGAAGCGCTTTCACAGGCGCAGCAACACTGGGGCTTTGCACTTCTCTACGCACCAAACGTCACGGTCCTTCTCTTTCCGTCTGTTTACACGAGCTGAGAAATTGCAAACGTCGAGCAATTGCTCAGAGATGAAAAGTGCCAGCACTGAAAGCTGTTGCTAGCCAGCACCCTTCCTTGGAAGCGCTTTCACAGGCGCAGCAACACTGGGGCTTTGCGCTTCTATACGCACCAAACGTCACAGTCATTCTCTTTCCGTCTCGTAGACACGAGCTGAGAAATTGCAAACGTCCAGCAATTGCTCCGAGATGAAAAGTGCCAGCACTGAAAGCTGTTGCTAGCCACCACCCTTCCTTGGAAGCGCTTTTGTAGGCCTAGGAACAGTGGGGCTCTGGGCTTCTCTAGCCACCTCATCTTCTGCTCATCCTCTCGCGCACTCTAAAGAGAGCTCAGGTGAGAAATTGCAAACGTCGAGCAATTGCTCAGAGATGAAAAGTGCCAGCCCTGAAAGCTCTTGCTAGCCAGCACCCTTCCTTGGAAGCGCTTTCACAGGCGCAGCAACACTGGGGCTTTGCACTTCTCTAGCCACCAAACGTCACGGTCCTTCTCTTTCCGTCTCGTAGACACGAGCTGAGAAATTGCAAACGTCGAGCAATTGCTCAGAGATGAAAAGTGCCAGCACTGAAAGCTCTTGCTAGCCACCACCCTTCCTTAGAAGCGCTTTCACAGGCGCAGCAACACTGGGGCTTTGCGCTTCTATACGCACCAAACGTCACAGTCATTCTCTTTCCGTCTCGTAGACACGAGCTGAGAAATTGCAAACGTCGAGCAATTGCTCAGAGATGAAAAGTGCCAGCACTGAAAGCTGTTGCTAGCCAGCACCCTTCCTTGGAAGCGCTTTTGTAGGCCTAAGAACACTGGGGCTCTGGGCTTCTCTAGCCACCTCATCTTCTGCTCATCCTCTCGCGCACTCTAAAGAGAGCTCAGGTGAGAAATTGCAAACGTCGAGCAATTGCTCAGAGATGAAAAGAGCCAGCACTGAAAGCTGTTGCTAGCCAGCACCCTTCCTTGGAAGCGCTTTCACAGGCGCAGTAACACTGGGGCTTTGCGCTTCTCTACGCACCAAACGTCACGGTCCTTCTCTTTCCGTCTCGTAGACACGAGCTGAGAAATTGCAAACGTCGAGCAATTGCTCAGAGATGAAAAGTGCCAGCACTGAAAGCTGTTGCTAGCCAGCACCCTTCCTTGGAAGCGCTTTCACAGGCGCAGCAACACTGGGGCTTTGCGCTTCTATACGCACCAAACGTCACAGTCATTCTCTTTCCGTCTCGTAGACACGAGCTGAGAAATTGCAAACGTCCAGCAATTGCTCCGAGATGAAAAGTGCCAGCACTGAAAGCTGTTGCTAGCCAGCACCCTTCCTTGGAAGCGCTTTTGTAGGCCTAAGAACACTGGGGCTCTGGGCTTCTCTAGCCACCTCATCTTCTGCTCATCCTCTCGCGCACTCTAAAGAGAGCTCAGGTGAGAAATTGCAAACGTCGAGCAATTGCTCAGAGATGAAAAGTGCCAGCACTGAAAGCTGTTGCTAGCCAGCACCCTTCCTTGGAAGCGCTTTCACAGGCGCAGCAACACTGGGGCTTTGCGCTTCTCTACCCACCAAAAGTCACGGTCCTTCTCTTTCCGTCTCGTAGACACGAGCTGAGAAATTGCAAACGTCCAGCAATTGCTCAGAGATGAAAAGTGCCAGCACTGAAAGCTGTTGCTAGCCAGCACCCTTCCTTGGAAGCGCTTTTGTAGGCCTAAGAACACTGGGGCTCTGGGCTTCTCTAGCCACCTCATCTTCTGCTCATCCTCTCGCGCACTCTAAAGAGAGCTCAGGTGAGAAATTGCAAACGTCGAGCAATTGCTCAGAGAAGAAAAGTGCCAGCACTGAAAGCTCTTGCTAGCCAGCACCCTTCCTTGGAAGCGCTTTCACAGGCGCAGCAACACTGGGGCTTTGCACTTCTCTAGCCACCAAACGTCACGGTCCTTCTCTTTCCGTCTCGTAGACACGAGCTGAGAAATTGCAAACGTCCAGCAATTGCTCCGAGATGAAAAGTGCCAGCACTGAAAGCTGTTGCTAGCCAGCACCCTTCCTTGGAAGCGCTTTCACAGGCGCAGCAACACTGGGGCTTTGCGCTTCTATACGCACCAAACGTCACAGTCATTCTCTTTCCGTCTCGTAGACACGAGCTGAGAAATTGCAAACGTCCAGCAATTGCTCCGAGATGAAAAGTGCCAGCACTGAAAGCTGTTGCTAGCCAGCACCCTTCCTTGGAAGCGCTTTTGTAGGCCTAAGAACAGTGGGGCTCTGGGCTTCTCTAGCCACCTCATCTTCTGCTCATCCTCTCGCGCACTCTGAAGAGAGCTCAGGTGAGAAATTGCAAACGTCGAGCAATTGCTCAGAGATGAAAAGTGCCAGCACTGAAAGCTGTTGCTAGCCAGCACCCTTCCTTGGAAGCGCTTTCACAGGCGCAGCAACACTGGGGCTTTGCGCTTCTCTAGCCACCAAAAGTCACGGTCCTTCTCTTTCCGTCTCGTAGACACGAGCTGAGAAATTGCAAACGTCCAGCAATTGCTCAGAGATGAAAAGTGCCAGCACTGAAAGCTCTTGCTAGCCAGCACCCTTCCTTGGAAGCGCTTTTGTAGGCCTAAGAACACTGGGGCTCTAGGCTTCTCTAGCCACCTCGTCTTCTGCTCATCCTCTCGCGCACTCTAAAGAGAGCTCAGGTGAGAAATTGCAAACGTCGAGCAATTGCTCAGAGATGAAAAGTGCCAGCCCTGAAAGCTCTTGCTAGCCAGCACCCTTCCTTGGAAGCGCTTTCACAGGCGCAGTAACACTGGGGCTTTGCGCTTCTCTAGCCACCAAACGTCACGGTCCTTCTCTTTCCGTCTCGTAGACACGAGCTGAGAAATTGCAAATGTCGAGCAATTGCTCCGAGATGAAAAGTGCCAGCACTGAAAGCTGTTGCTAGCCAGCCCCCTTCCTTGGAAGCGCTTTTGTAGGCCTAAGAACACTGGGGCTCTGGGCTTCTCTAGCCACCTCATCTTCTGCTCATCCTCTCGCGCACTCTAAAGAGAGCTCAGGTGAGAAATTGCAAACGTCGAGCAATTGCTCAGAGATGAAAAGAGCCAGCACTGAAAGCTGTTGCTAGCCAGCACCCTTCCTTGGAAGCGCTTTCACAGGCGCAGTAACACTGGGGCTTTGCGCTTCTATACGCACCAAATGTCACGGTCCTTCTCTTTCCGTCTCGTAGACACGAGCTGAGAAATTGCAAACGTCGAGCAATTGCTCAGAGATGAAAAGTGCCAGCACTGAAAGCGGTTGCTAGCCAGCCCCCTTCCTTGGAAGCGCTTTTGTAGGCCTAAGAACACTGGGGCTCTGGGCTTCTCTAGCCACCTCATCTTCTGCTCATCCTCTCGCGCACTCTAAAGAGAGCTCAGGTGAGAAATTGCAAACGTCGAGCAATTGCTCAGAGATGAAAAGTGCCAGCACTGAAAGCTGTTGCTAGCCAGCACCCTTCCTTGGAAGCGCTTTCACAGGCGCAGTAACACTGGGGCTTTGTGCTTCCCTACCCACCAAACGTCACTGTCAATCTCTTTCCGTCTCGTAGACACGAGCTGAGAAATTGCAAACGTCGAGCAATTGCTCCGAGATGAAAAGTGCCAGCACTGAAAGCTGTTGCTAGCCAGCCCCCTTCCTTGGAAGCGCTTTTGTAGGCCTAAGAACAGTGGGGCTCTGGGCTTCTCTAGCCACCTCATCTTCTGCTCATCCTCTCGCGCACTCTAAAGAGAGCTCAGGTGAGAAATTGCAAACGTCGAGCAATTGCTCCGAGATGAAAAGTGCCAGCACTGAAAGCTGTTGCTAGCCAGCACCCTTCCTTGGAAGCGCTTTTGTAGGCCTAAGAACACTGGGGCTCTAGGCTTCTCTAGCCACCTCGTCTTCTGCTCATCCTCTCGCGCACTCTAAAGAGAGCTCAGGTGAGAAATTGCAAACGTCGAGCAATTGCTCAGAGATGAAAAGTGCCAGCGCTGAAAGCTCTTGCTAGCCAGCACCCTTCCTTGGAAGCGCTTTCACAGGCGCAGCAACACTGGGGCTTTGCACTTCTCTAGCCACCAAACGTCACGGTCCTTCTCTTTCCGTCTCGTAGACACGAGCTGAGAAATTGCAAACGTCGAGCAATTGCTCAGAGATGAAAAGTGCCAGCACTGAAAGCTCTTGCTAGCCACCACCCTTCCTTAGAAGCGCTTTCACAGGCGCAGCAACACTGGGGCTTTGCGCTTCTATACGCACCAAACGTCACAGTCATTCTCTTTCCGTCTCGTAGACACGAGCTGAGAAATTGCAAACGTCGAGCAATTGCTCAGAGATGAAAAGTGCCAGCACTGAAAGCTCTTGCTAGCCAGCACCCTTCCTTGGAAGCGCTTTTGTAGGCCTAAGAACACTGGGGCTCTGGGCTTCTCTAGCCACCTCATCTTCTGCTCATCCTCTCGCGCACTCTAAAGAGAGCTCAGGTGAGAAATTGCAAACGTCGAGCAATTGCTCAGAGATGAAAAGAGCCAGCACTGAAAGCTCTTGCTAGCCAGCACCCTTCCTTGGAAGCGCTTTCACAGGCGCAGTAACACTGGGGCTTTGCGCTTCTCTACGCACCAAACGTCACGGTCCTTCTCTTTCCGTCTCGTAGACACGAGCTGAGAAATTGCAAACGTCGAGCAATTGCTCAGAGATGAAAAGTGCCAGCACTGAAAGCTGTTGCTAGCCAGCACCCTTCCTTGGAAGCGCTTTCACAGGCGCAGCAACACTGGGGCTTTGCGCTTCTATACGCACCAAACGTCACAGTCATTCTCTTTCCGTCTCGTAGACACGAGCTGAGAAATTGCAAACGTCCAGCAATTGCTCAGAGATGAAAAGTGCCAGCACTGAAAGCTGTTGCTAGCCAGCACCCTTCCTTGGAAGCGCTTTTGTAGGCCTAAGAACACTGGGGCTCTGGGCTTCTCTAGCCACCTCATCTTCTGCTCATCCTCTCGCGCACTCTAAAGAGAGCTCAGGTGAGAAATTGCAAACGTCGAGCAATTGCTCAGAGATGAAAAGTGCCAGCACTGAAAGCTGTTGCTAGCCAGCCCCCTTCCTTGGAAGCGCTTTCACAGGCGCAGCAACACTGGGGCTTTGCGCTTCTATACGCACCAAACGTCACAGTCATTCTCTTTCCGTCTCGTAGACACGAGCTGAGAAATTGCAAACGTCCAGCAATTGCTCCGAGATGAAAAGTGCCAGCACTGAAAGCTGTTGCTAGCCAGCACCCTTCCTTGGAAGCGCTTTTGTAGGCCTAAGAACAGTGGGGCTCTGGGCTTCTCTAGCCACCTCATCTTCTGCTCATCCTCTCGCGCACTCTGAAGAGAGCTCAGGTGAGAAATTGCAAACGTCGAGCAATTGCTCAGAGATGAAAAGTGCCAGCACTGAAAGCTCTTGCTAGCCAGCACCCTTCCTTGGAAGCGCTTTCACAGGCGCAGTAACACTGGGGCTTTGCGCTTCTATACGCACCAAATGTCACGGTCCTTCTCTTTCCGTCTCGTAGACACGAGCTGAGAAATTGCAAATGTCGAGCAATTGCTCAGAGATGAAAAGTGCCAGCACTGAAAGCTCTTGCTAGCCAGCACCCTTCCTTGGAAGCGCTTTTGTAGGCCTAAGAACACTGGGGCTCTAGGCTTCTCTAGCCACCTCGTCTTCTGCTCATCCTCTCGCGCACTCTAAAGAGAGCTCAGGTGAGAAATTGCAAACGTCGAGCAATTGCTCAGAGATGAAAAGTGCCAGCACTGAAAGCTCTTGCTAGCCAGCACCCTTCCTTGGAAGCGCTTTCACAGGCGCAGTAACACTGGGGCTTTGCGCTTCTCTAGCCACCAAACGTCACGGTCCTTCTCTTTCCGTCTCGTAGACACAAGCTGAGAAATTGCAAACGTCGAGCAATTGCTCAGAGATGAAAAGTGCCAGCACTGAAAGCTGTTGCTAGCCAGCCCCCTTCCTTGGAAGCGCTTTTGTAGGCCTAAGAACACTGGGGCTCTGGGCTTCTCTAGCCACCTCATCTTCTGCTCATCCTCTCGCGCACTCTAAAGAGAGCTCAGGTGAGAAATTGCAAACGTCGAGCAATTGCTCAGAGATGAAAAGTGCCAGCACTGAAAGCTGTTGCTAGCCAGCACCCTTCCTTGGAAGCGCTTTCACAGGCGCAGTAACACTGGGGCTTTGTGCTTCCCTACCCACCAAACGTCACTGTCAATCTCTTTCCGTCTCGTAGACACGAGCTGAGAAATTGCAAACGTCCAGCAATTGCTCCGAGATGAAAAGTGCCAGCACTGAAAGCTGTTGCTAGCCAGCACCCTTCCTTGGAAGCGCTTTTGTAGGCCTAAGAACACTGGGGCTCTGGGCTTCTCTAGACACCTCATCTTCTGCTCATCCTCTCGCGCACTCTAAAGAGAGCTCAGGTGAGAAATTGCAAACGTCGAGCAATTGCTCAGAGATGAAAAGTGCCAGCACTGAAAGCTCTTGCTAGCCAGCACCCTTCCTTGGAAGCGCTTTCACAGGCGCAGCAACACTGGGGCTTTGCGCTTCTCTAGCCACCAAACGTCACGGTCCTTCTCTTTCCGTCGGTAGACACGAGCTGAGAAATTGCAAACGTCGAGCAATTGCTCAGAGATGAAAAGTGCCAGCACTGAAAGCTGTTGCTAGCCAGCACCCTTCCTTGGAAGCGCTTTCACAGGCGCAGCAACACTGGGGCTTTGCGCTTCTCTACCCACCAAAAGTCACGGTCATTTTCTTTCCGTCTCGTAGACACGAGCTGAGAAATTGCAAACGTCGAGCAATTGCTCAGAGATGAAAAGTGCCAGCACTGAAAGCTCTTGCTAGCCAGCACCCTTCCTTGGAAGCGCTTTTGTAGGCCTAAGAACAGTGGGGCTCTGGGCTTCTCTAGCCACCTCATCTTCTGCTCATCCTCTCGCGCACTCTAAAGAGAGCTCAGGTGAGAAATTGCAAACGTCGAGCAATTGCTCAGAGATGAAAAGTGCCAGCACTGAAAGCTCTTGCTAGCCAGCACCCTTCCTTGGAAGCGCTTTCACAGGCGCAGCAACACTGGGGCTTTGCGCTTCTCTAGCCACCAAATGTCACGGTCCTTCTCTTTCCGTCTCGTAGACACGAGCTGAGAAATTGCAAACGTCGAGCAATTGCTCCGAGATGAAAAGTGCCAGCACTGAAAGCTCTTGCTAGCCAGCCCCCTTCCTTGGAAGCGCTTTTGTAGCCCTTAAAACACTGGGGCTCTGGGCTTCTCTAGCCACCTCATCTTCTGCTCATCCTCTCACGCACTCTAAAGAGAGCTCAGGTGAGAAATTGCAAATGTCGAGCAATTGCTCAGAGATGAAAAGTGCCAGCCCTGAAAGCTCTTGCTAGCCAGCACCCTTCCTTGGAAGCGCTTTCACAGGCGCAGCAACACTGGGGCTTTGCACTTCTCTACGCACCAAACGTCACGGTCCTTCTCTTTCCGTCTCGTAGACACGAGCTGAGAAATTGCAAACGTCGAGCAATTGCTCCGAGATGAAAAGTGCCAGCACTGAAAGCTGTTGCTAGCCAGCACCCTTCCTTGGAAGCGCTTTCACAGGCGCAGCAACACTGGGGCTTTGCGCTTCTATACGCACCAAACGTCACAGTCATTCTCTTTCCGTCTCGTAGACACGAGCTGAGAAATTGCAAACGTCGAGCAATTGCTCAGAGATGAAAAGTGCCAGCACTGAAAGCTGTTGCTAGCCAGCACCCTTCCTTGGAAGCGCTTTTGTAGGCCTAAGAACACTGGGGCTCTGGGCTTCTCTAGCCACCTCATCTTCTGCTCATCCTCTCGCGCACTCTAAAGAGAGCTCAGGTGAGAAATTGCAAACGTCGAGCAATTGCTCAGAGATGAAAAGTGCCAGCAGTGAAAGCTGTTGCTAGCCAGCACCCTTCCTTGGAAGCGCTTTCACAGGCGCAGCAACACTGGGGCTTTGCGCTTCTCTAGCCACCAAACGTCACGGTCCCTCTCTTTCCGTCGGTAGACACGAGCTGAGAAATTGCAAACGTCGAGCAATTGCTCAGAGATGAAAAGTGCCAGCACTGAAAGCTGTTGCTAGCCAGCACCCTTCCTTGGAAGCGCTTTCACAGGCGCAGCAACACTGGGGCTTTGCGCTTCTCTACCCACCAAAAGTCACGGTCATTTTCTTTCCGTCTTGTAGACACGAGCTGAGAAATTGCAAACGTCGAGCAATTGCTCCGAGATGAAAAGTGCCAGCACTGAAAGCTCTTGCTAGCCAGCACCCTTCCTTGGAAGCGCTTTTGTAGGCCTAAGAACACTGGGGCTCTGGGCTTCTCTAGCCACCTCATCTTCTGCTCATCCTCTCGTGCACTCTAAAGAGAGCTCAGGTGAGAAATTGCAAACGTCGAGCAATTGCTCAGAGATGAAAAGTGCCAGCACTGAAAGCTCTTGCTAGCCAGCACCCTTCCTTGGAAGCGCTTTTGTAGCCCTTAGAACACTGGGGCTCTGGGCTTCTCTAGCCACCTCGTCTTCTGCTCATCCTCTCGCGCACTCTAAAGAGAGCTCAGGTGAGAAATTGCAAACGTCGAGCAATTGCTCAGAGATGAAAAGTGCCAGCACTGAAAGCTGTTGCTAGCCAGCACCCTTCCTTGGAAGCGCTTTCACAGGCGCAGCAACACTGGGGCTTTGCGCTTCTCTACCCACCAAACGTCACGGTCCTTCTCTTTCCGTCTCGTAGACACGAGCTGAGAAATTGCAAACGTCGAGCAATTGCTCCGAGATGAAAAGTGCCAGCACTGAAAGCTCTTGCTAGCCAGCACCCTTCCTTGGAAGCGCTTTTGTAGGCCTAAGAACACTGGGGCTCTGGGCTTCTCTAGCCACCTCATCTTCTGCTCATCCTCTCATGCACTCTAAAGAGAGCTCAGGTGAGAAATTGCAAACGTCGAGCAATTGCTCAGAGATGAAAAGTGCCAGCACTGAAAGCTGTTGCTAGCCAGCACCCTTCCTTGGAAGCGCTTTTGTAGGCCTAAGAACACTGGGGCTCTGGGCTTCTCTAGCCACCTCATCTTCTGCTCATCCTCTCGCGCACTCTAAAGAGAGCTCAGGTGAGAAATTGCAAACGTCGAGCAATTGCTCAGAGATGAAAAGTGCCAGCCCTGAAAGCTGTTGCTAGCCAGCACCCTTCCTTGGAAGCGCTTTCACAGGCGCAGCAACACTGGGGCTTTTCGCTTCTGTACGCACCAAACGTCACGGTCCTTCTCTTTCCGTCTCGTAGACACGAGCTGAGAAATTGCAAACGTCCAGCAATTGCTCCGAGATGAAAAGTGCCAGCACTGAAAGCTGTTGCTAGCCAGCACCCTTCCTTGGAAGCGCTTTTGTAGCCCTTAAAACACTGGGGCTCTGGGCTTCTCTAGCCACCTCATCTTCTGCTCATCCTCTCGCGCACTCTAAAGAGAGCTCAGGTGAGAAATTGCAAACGTCGAGCAATTGCTCAGAGATGAAAAGTGCCAGCACTGAAAGCTGTTGCTAGCCAGCACCCTTCCTTGGAAGCGCTTTTGTAGGCCTAAGAACAGTGGGGCTCTGGGCTTCTCTAGCCACCTCATCTTCTGCTCATCCTCTCGCGCACTCTAAAGAGCGCTCAGGTGAGAAATTGCAAACGTCGAGCAATTGCTCAGAGATGAAAAGTGCCAGCCCTGAAAGCTCTTGCTAGCCAGCACCCTTCCTTGGAAGCGCTTTCACAGGCGCAGTAACACTGGGGCTTTGCGCTTCTCTAGCCACCAAACGTCACGGTCCTTCTCTTTCCGTCTCGTAGACACGAGCTGAGAAATTCAAAACGTCGAGCAATTGCTCCGAGATGAAAAGTGCCAGCACTGAAAGCTCTTGCGAGCCAGCACCCTTCCTTGGAAGCGCTTTTGTAGCCCTTAGAACACTGGGGCTCTGGGCTTCTCTAGCCACCTCATCTTCTGCTCATCCTCTCGCGCACTCTAAAGAGAGCACAGGTGAGAAATTGCAAACGTCGAGCAATTGCTCCGAGATGAAAAGTGCCAGCACTGAAAGCTCTTGCTAGCCAGCACCCTTCCTTGGAAGCGCTTTCACAGGCGCAGCAACACTGGGGCTTTGCACTTCTCTAGCCACCAAACGTCACGGTCCTTCTCTTTCCGTCTCGTAGACACGAGCTGAGAAATTGCAAACGTCGAGCAATTGCTCCGAGATGAAAAGTGCCAGCACTGAAAGCTCTTGCTAGCCACCACCCTTCCTTGGAAGCGCTTTCACAGGCGCAGCAACACTGGGGCTTTGCGCTTCTATACGCACCAAACGTCACAGTCATTCTCTTTCCGTCTCGTAGACACGAGCTGAGAAATTGCAAACGTCCAGCAATTGCTCCGAGATGAAAAGTGCCAGCACTGAAAGCTGTTGCTAGCCAGCACCCTTCCTTGGAAGCGCTTTTGTAGGCCTAAGAACAGTGGGGCTCTGGGCTTCTCTAGCCACCTCACCTTCTGCTCATCCTCTCGCGCACTCTGAAGAGAGCTCAGGTGAGAAATTGCAAACGTCGAGCAATTGCTCCGAGATGAAAAGTGCCAGCACTGAAAGCTGTTGCTAGCCAGCACCCTTCCTTGGAAGCGCTTTTGTAGGCCTAAGAACAGTGGGGCTCTGGGCTTCTCTAGCCACCTCATCTTCTGCTCATCCTCTCGCGCACTCTAAAGAGCGCTCAGGTGAGAAATTGCAAACGTCGAGCAATTGCTCAGAGATGAAAAGTGCCAGCCCTGAAAGCTCTTGCTAGCCAGCACCCTTCCTTGGAAGCGCTTTCACAGGCGCAGTAACACTGGGGCTTTGCGCTTCTCTAGCCACCAAACGTCACGGTCCTTCTCTTTCCGTCTCGTAGACACGAGCTGAGAAATTCAAAACGTCGAGCAATTGCTCCGAGATGAAAAGTGCCAGCACTGAAAGCTCTTGCGAGCCAGCACCCTTCCTTGGAAGCGCTTTTGTAGCCCTTAGAACACTGGGGCTCTGGGCTTCTCTAGCCACCTCATCTTCTGCTCATCCTCTCGCGCACTCTAAAGAGAGCTCAGGTGAGAAATTGCAAACGTCGAGCAATTGCTCCGAGATGAAAAGTGCCAGCACTGAAAGCTCTTGCTAGCCAGCACCCTTCCTTGGAAGCGCTTTCACAGGCGCAGCAACACTGGGGCTTTGCACTTCTCTAGCCACCAAACGTCACGGTCCTTCTCTTTCCGTCTCGTAGACACGAGCTGAGAAATTGCAAACGTCGAGCAATTGCTCCGAGATGAAAAGTGCCAGCACTGAAAGCTCTTGCTAGCCACCACCCTTCCTTGGAAGCGCTTTCACAGGCGCAGCAACACTGGGGCTTTGCGCTTCTATACGCACCAAACGTCACAGTCATTCTCTTTCCGTCTCGTAGACACGAGCTGAGAAATTGCAAACGTCCAGCAATTGCTCCGAGATGAAAAGTGCCAGCACTGAAAGCTGTTGCTAGCCAGCACCCTTCCTTGGAAGCGCTTTTGTAGGCCTAAGAACAGTGGGGCTCTGGGCTTCTCTAGCCACCTCATCTTCTGCTCATCCTCTCGCGCACTCTGAAGAGAGCTCAGGTGAGAAATTGCAAACGTCGAGCAATTGCTCAGAGATGAAAAGTGCCAGCACTGAAAGCTCTTGCTAGCCAGCACCCTTCCTTGGAAGCGCTTTCACAGGCGCAGCAACACTGGGGCTTTGCGCTTCTCTACCCACCAAATGTCACGGTCCTTCTCTTTCCGTCTCGTAGACACGAGCTGAGAAATTGCAAACGTCGAGCAATTGCTCAGAGATGAAAAGTGCCAGCACTGAAAGCTCTTGCTAGCCAGCACCCTTCCTTGGAAGCGCTTTTGTAGGCCTAAGAACACTGGGGCTCTAGGCTTCTCTAGCCACCTCGTCTTCTGCTCATCCTCTCGCGCACTCTAAAGAGAGCTCAGGTGAGAAATTGCAAACGTCGAGCAATTGCTCAGAGATGAAAAGTGCCAGCACTGAAAGCTCTTGCTAGCCAGCACCCTTCCTTGGAAGCGCTTTCACAGGCGCAGCAACACTGGGGCTTTGCGCTTCTCTAGCCACCAAAAGTCACGGTCCTTCTCTTTCCGTCTCGTAGACACAAGCTGAGAAATTGCAAACGTCGAGCAATTGCTCCGAGATGAAAAGTGCCAGCACTGAAAGCTGTTGCTAGCCAGCCCCCTTCCTTGGAAGCGCTTTTGTAGCCCTTAAAACACTGGGGCTCTGGGCTTCTCTAGCCACCTCATCTTCTGCTCATCCTCTCGCGCACTCTAAAGAGAGCTCAGGTGAGAAATTGCAAACGTCGAGCAATTGCTCAGAGATGAAAAGTGCCAGCACTGAAAGCTCTTGCTAGCCAGCACCCTTCCTTGGAAGCGCTTTCACAGGCGCAGCAACACTGGGGCTTTGCGCTTCTCTAGCCACCAAATGTCACGGTCCTTCTCTTTCCGTCTCGTAGACACGAGCTGAGAAATTGCAAACGTCGAGCAATTGCTCCGAGATGAAAAGTGCCAGCACTGAAAGCTCTTGCTAGCCAGCCCCCTTCCTTGGAAGCGCTTTTGTAGCCCTTAAAACACTGGGGCTCTGGGCTTCTCTAGCCACCTCATCTTCTGCTCATCCTCTCACGCAGTCTAAAGAGAGCTCAGGTGAGAAATTGCAAATGTCGAGCAATTGCTCAGAGATGAAAAGTGCCAGCCCTGAAAGCTCTTGCTAGCCAGCACCCTTCCTTGGAAGCGCTTTCACAGGCGCAGCAACACTGGGGCTTTGCACTTCTATACGCACCAAACGTCACGGTCCTTCTCTTTCCGTCTCGTAGACACGAGCTGAGAAATTGCAAACGTCGAGCAATTGCTCCGAGATGAAAAGTGCCAGCACTGAAAGCTGTTGCTAGCCAGCACCCTTCCTTGGAAGCGCTTTCACAGGCGCAGCAACACTGGGGCTTTGCGCTTCTATACGCACCAAACGTCACAGTCATTCTCTTTCCGTCTCGTAGACACGAGCTGAGAAATTGCAAACGTCGAGCAATTGCTCAGAGATGAAAAGTGCCAGCACTGAAAGCTGTTGCTAGCCAGCACCCTTCCTTGGAAGCGCTTTTGTAGGCCTAAGAACACTGGGGCTCTGGGCTTCTCTAGCCACCTCATCTTCTGCTCATCCTCTCGCGCACTCTAAAGAGAGCTCAGGTGAGAAATTGCAAACGTCGAGCAATTGCTCAGAGATGAAAAGTGCCAGCAGTGAAAGCTGTTGCTAGCCAGCACCCTTCCTTGGAAGCGCTTTCACAGGCGCAGCAACACTGGGGCTTTGCGCTTCTCTAGCCACCAAACGTCACGGTCCCTCTCTTTCCGTCGGTAGACACGAGCTGAGAAATTGCAAACGTCGAGCAATTGCTCAGAGATGAAAAGTGCCAGCACTGAAAGCTGTTGCTAGCCAGCACCCTTCCTTGGAAGCGCTTTCACAGGCGCAGCAACACTGGGGCTTTGCGCTTCTCTACCCACCAAAAGTCACGGTCATTTTCTTTCCGTCTCGTAGACACGAGCTCAGAAATTGCAAACGTCGAGCAATTGCTCCGAGATGAAAAGTGCCAGCACTGAAAGCTCTTGCTAGCCAGCACCCTTCCTTGGAAGCGCTTTTGTAGGCCTAAGAACACTGGGGCTCTGGGCTTCTCTAGCCACCTCATCTTCTGCTCATCCTCTCGTGCACTCTAAAGAGAGCTCAGGTGAGAAATTGCAAACGTCGAGCAATTGCTCAGAGATGAAAAGTGCCAGCACTGAAAGCTCTTGCTAGCCAGCACCCTTCCTTGGAAGCGCTTTTGTAGCCCTTAGAACACTGGGGCTCTGGGCTTCTCTAGCCACCTCGTCTTCTGCTCATCCTCTCGCGCACTCTAAAGAGAGCTCAGGTGAGAAATTGCAAACGTCGAGCAATTGCTCAGAGATGAAAAGTGCCAGCACTGAAAGCTGTTGCTAGCCAGCACCCTTCCTTGGAAGCGCTTTCACAGGCGCAGCAACACTGGGGCTTTGCGCTTCTCTAGCCACCAAACGTCACGGTCCTTCTCTTTCCGTCTCGTAGACACGAGCTGAGAAATTGCAAACGTCGAGCAATTGCTCCGAGATGAAAAGTGCCAGCACTGAAAGCTCTTGCTAGCCAGCACCCTTCCTTGGAAGCGCTTTTGTAGGCCTAAGAACACTGGGGCTCTGGGCTTCTCTAGCCACCTCATCTTCTGCTCATCCTCTCATGCACTCTAAAGAGAGCTCAGGTGAGAAATTGCAAACGTCGAGCAATTGCTCAGAGATGAAAAGTGCCAGCACTGAAAGCTGTTGCTAGCCAGCACCCTTCCTTGGAAGCGCTTTTGTAGGCCTAAGAACACTGGGGCTCTGGGCTTCTCTAGCCACCTCATCTTCTGCTCATCCTCTCGCGCACTCTAAAGAGAGCTCAGGTGAGAAATTGCAAACGTCGAGCAATTGCTCAGAGATGAAAAGTGCCAGCCCTGAAAGCTGTTGCTAGCCAGCACCCTTCCTTGGAAGCGCTTTCACAGGCGCAGCAACACTGGGGCTTTTCGCTTCTGTACGCACCAAACGTCACGGTCCTTCTCTTTCCGTCTCGTAGACACGAGCTGAGAAATTGCAAACGTCCAGCAATTGCTCCGAGATGAAAAGTGCCAGCACTGAAAGCTGTTGCTAGCCAGCACCCTTCCTTGGAAGCGCTTTTGTAGCCCTTAAAACACTGGGGCTCTGGGCTTCTCTAGCCACCTCATCTTCTGCTCATCCTCTCGCGCACTCTAAAGAGAGCTCAGGTGAGAAATTGCAAACGTCGAGCAATTGCTCAGAGATGAAAAGTGCCAGCACTGAAAGCTCTTGCTAGCCAGCACCCTTCCTTGGAAGCGCTTTTGTAGGCCTAAGAACACTGGGGCTCTGGGCTTCTCTAGCCACCTCATCTTCTGCTCATCCTCTCGCGCACTCTAAAGAGAGCTCAGGTGAGAAATTGCAAACGTCGAGCAATTGCTCAGAGATGAAAAGTGCCAGCCCTGAAAGCTCTTGCTAGACAGCACCCTTCCTTGGAAGCGCTTTCACAGGCGCAGTAACACTGGGGCTTTGCGCTTCTCTAGCCACCAAACGTCACGGTCCTTCTCTTTCCGTCTCGTAGACACGAGCTGAGAAATTCAAAACGTCGAGCAATTGCTCCGAGATGAAAAGTGCCAGCACTGAAAGCTCTTGCGAGCCAGCACCCTTCCTTGGAAGCGCTTTTGTAGCCCTTAGAACACTGGGGCTCTGGGCTTCTCTAGCCACCTCATCTTCTGCTCATCCTCTCGCGCACTCTAAAGAGAGCTCAGGTGAGAAATTGCAAACGTCGAGCAATTGCTCCGAGATGAAAAGTGCCAGCACTGAAAGCTCTTGCTAGCCACCACCCTTCCTTGGAAGCGCTTTCACAGGCGCAGCAACACTGGGGCTTTGCACTTCTCTAGCCACCAAACGTCACGGTCCTTCTCTTTCCGTCTCGTAGACACGAGCTGAGAAATTGCAAACGTCGAGCAATTGCTCCGAGATGAAAAGTGCCAGCACTGAAAGCTCTTGCTAGCCACCACCCTTCCTTGGAAGCGCTTTCACAGGCGCAGCAACACTGGGGCTTTGCACTTCTCTACGCACCAAACGTCACAGTCATTCTCTTTCCGTCTCGTAGACACGAGCTGAGAAATTGCAAACGTCCAGCAATTGCTCCGAGATGAAAAGTGCCAGCACTGAAAGCTGTTGCTAGCCAGCACCCTTCCTTGGAAGCGCTTTTGTAGGCCTAAGAACAGTGGGGCTCTGGGCTTCTCTAGCCACCTCACCTTCTGCTCATCCTCTCGCGCACTCTGAAGAGAGCTCAGGTGAGAAATTGCAAACGTCGAGCAATTGCTCCGAGATGAAAAGTGCCAGCACTGAAAGCTGTTGCTAGCCAGCACCCTTCCTTGGAAGCGCTTTCACAGGCGCAGCAACACTGGGGCTTTGCGCTTCTCTACCCACCAAATGTCACGGTCCTTCTCTTTCCGTCTCGTAGACACGAGCTGAGAAATTGCAAACGTCGAGCAATTGCTCAGAGATGAAAAGTGCCAGCACTGAAAGCTCTTGCTAGCCAGCACCCTTCCTTGGAAGCGCTTTTGTAGGCCTAAGAACACTGGGGCTCTAGGCTTCTCTAGCCACCTCGTCTTCTGCTCATCCTCTCGCGCACTCTAAAGAGAGCTCAGGTGAGAAATTGCAAACGTCGAGCAATTGCTCAGAGATGAAAAGTGCCAGCACTGAAAGCTCTTGCTAGCCAGCACCCTTCCTTGGAAGCGCTTTCACAGGCGCAGTAACACTGGGGCTTTGCGCTTCTCTAGCCACCAAAAGTCACGGTCCTTCTCTTTCCGTCTCGTAGACACGAGCTGAGAAATTGCAAACGTCGAGCAATTGCTCCGAGATGAAAAGTGCCAGCACTGAAAGCTGTTGCTAGCCAGCCCCCTTCCTTGGAAGCGCTTTTGTAGGCCTAAGAACACTGGGGCTCTGGGCTTCTCTAGCCACCTCATCTTCTGCTCATCCTCTCGCGCACTCTAAAGAGAGCTCAGGTGAGAAATTGCAGACGTCGAGCAATTGCTCAGAGATGAAAAGTGCCAGCCCTGAAAGCTCTTGCTAGCCAGCACCCTTCCTTGGAAGCGCTTTCACAGGCGCAGCAACACTGGGGCTTTGCGCTTCTATACGCACCAAATGTCACGGTCCTTCTCTTTCCGTCCCGTAGACACGAGCTGAGAAATTGCAAACGTCGAGCAATTGCTCAGAGATGAAAAGTGCCAGCACTGAAAGCTGTTGCTAGCCAGCACCCTTCCTTGGAAGCGCTTTTGTAGGCCTAAGAACAGTGGGGCTCTGGGCTTCTCTAGCCACCTCATCTTCTGCTCATCCTCTCGCGCACTCTAAAGAGAGCTCAGGTGAGAAATTGCAAACGTCGAGCAATTGCTCAGAGATGAAAAGTGCCAGCACTGAAAGCTCTTGCTAGCCAGCACCCTTCCTTGGAAGCGCTTTCACAGGCGCAGCAACACTGGGGCTTTGCGCTTCTCTACGCACCAAATGTCACGGTCCTTCTCTTTCCGTCTCGTAGACACGAGCTGAGAAATTGCAAACGTCGAGCAATTGCTCAGAGATGAAAAGTGCCAGCACTGAAAGCTGTTGCTAGCCAGCCCCCTTCCTTGGAAGCGCTTTTGTAGCCCTTAAAACACTGGGGCTCTGGGCTTCTCTAGCCACCTCGTCTTCTGCTCATCCTCTCGCGCACTCTAAAGAGAGCTCAGGTGAGAAATTGCAAACGTCGAGCAATTGCTCAGAGATGAAAAGTGCCAGCACTGAAAGCTCTTGCTAGCCAGCACCCTTCCTTGGAAGCGCTTTCACAGGCGCAGCAACACTGGGGATTTGCACTTCTCTAGCCACCAAACGTCACGGTCCTTCTCTTTCCGTCTCGTAGACACGAGCTGAGAAATTGCAAACGTCGAGCAATTGCTCAGAGATGAAAAGTGCCAGCACTGAAAGCTCTTGCTAGCCACCACCCTTCCTTGGAAGCGCTTTCACAGGCGCAGCAACACTGGGGCTTTGCGCTTATCTACCCACCAAACGTCACAGTCATTCTCTTTCCGTCTCGTAGACACGAGCTGAGAAATTGCAAACGTCGAGCAATTGCTCAGAGATGAAAAGTGCCAGCACTGAAAGCTCTTGCTAGCCAGCACCCTTCCTTGGAAGCGCTTTTGTAGGCCTAAGAACACTGGGGCTCTGGGCTTCTCTAGCCACCTCATCTTCTGCTCATCCTCTCGCGCACTCTAAAGAGAGCTCAGGTGAGAAATTGCAAACGTCGAGCAATTGCTCAGAGATGAAAAGTGCCAGCACTGAAAGCTCTTGCTAGCCAGCACCCTTCCTTGGAAGCGCTTTCACAGGCGCAGCAACACTGGGGCTTTGCACTTCTCTACGCACCAAACGTCACGGTCCTTCTCTTTCCGTCTCGTAGACACGAGCTGAGAAATTGCAAACGTCGAGCAATTGCTCCGAGATGAAAAGTGCCAGCACTGAAAGCTGTTGCTAGCCAGCACCCTTCCTTGGAAGCGCTTTTGTAGGCCTAAGAACACTGGGGCTCTGGGCTTCTCTAGCCACCTCATCTTCTGCTCATCCTCTCGCGCACTCTAAAGAGAGCTCAGGTGAGAAATTGCAAACGTCGAGCAATTGCTCAGAGATGAAAAGTGCCAGCCCTGAAAGCTCTTGCTAGCCAGCACCCTTCCTTGGAAGCGCTTTCACAGGCGCAGCAACACTGGGGCTTTGCGCTTCTCTACCCACCAAACGTCACGGTCCTTCTCTTTCCGTCTCGTAGACACGAGCTGAGAAATTGCAAACGTCGAGCAATTGCTCAGAGATGAAAAGTGCCAGCACTGAAAGCTGTTGCTAGCCAGCACCCTTCCTTGGAAGCGCTTTTGTAGGCCTAAGAACACTGGGGCTCTAGGCTTCTCTAGCCACCTCGTCTTCTGCTCATCCTCTCGCGCACTCTAAAGAGAGCTCAGGTGAGAAATTGCAAACGTCGAGCAATTGCTCAGAGATGAAAAGTGCCAGCACTGAAAGTTGTTGCTAGCCAGCACCCTTCCTTGGAAGCGCTTTCACAGGCGCAGCAACACTGGGGCTTTGCGCTTCTCTAGCCACCAAACGTCACGGTCCTTCTCTTTCCGTCTCGTAGACACGAGCTGAGAAATTGCAAACGTCCAGCAATTGCTCCGAGATGAAAAGTGCCAGCACTGAAAGCTGTTGCTAGCCAGCACCCTTCCTTGGAAGCGCTTTTGTAGCCCTTAGAACACTGGGGCTCTGGGCTTCTCTAGCCACCTCATCTTCTGCTCATCCTCTCGCGCACTCTAAAGAGAGCTCAGGTGAGAAATTGCAAACGTCGAGCAATTGCTCAGAGATGAAAAGTGCCAGCACTGAAAGCTGTTGCTAGCCAGCACCCTTCCTTGGAAGCGCTTTCACAGGTGCAGCAACACTGGGGCTTTGCGCTTCTCTAGCCACCAAAAGTCACGGTCCTTCTCTTTCCGTCTCGTAGACACGAGCTGAGAAATTGCAAACGTCCAGCAATTGCTCCGAGATGAAAAGTGCCAGCACTGAAAGCTGTTGCTAGCCAGCACCCTTCCTTGGAAGCGCTTTTGTAGCCCTTAAAACACTGGGGCTCTGGGCTTCTCTAGCCACCTCATCTTCTGCTCATCCTCTCGCGCACTCTAAAGAGAGCTCAGGTGAGAAATTGCAAACGTCGAGCAATTGCTCAGAGAAGAAAAGTGCCAGCACTGAAAGCTCTTGCTAGCCAGCACCCTTCCTTGGAAGCGCTTTCACAGGCGCAGCAACACTGGGGCTTTGCACTTCTCTAGCCACCAAACGTCACGGTCCTTCTCTTTCCGTCTCGTAGACACGAGCTGAGAAATTGCAAACGTCGAGCAATTGCTCAGAGATGAAAAGTGCCAGCACTGAAAGCTCTTGCTAGCCACCACCCTTCCTTGGAAGCGCTTTCACAGGCGCAGCAACACTGGGGCTTTGCGCTTCTATACGCACCAAACGTCACAGTCATTCTCTTTCCGTCTCGTAGACACGAGCTGAGAAATTGCAAACGTCGAGCAATTGCTCCGAGATGAAAAGTGCCAGCACTGAAAGCTGTTGCTAGCCAGCACCCTTCCTTGGAAGCGCTTTTGTAGGCCTAAGAACAGTGGGGCTCTGGGCTTCTCTAGCCACCTCATCTTCTGCTCATCCTCTCGCGCACTCTGAAGAGAGCTCAGGTGAGAAATTGCAAACGTCGAGCAATTGCTCAGAGATGAAAAGTGCCAGCACTGAAAGCTCTTGCTAGCCAGCACCCTTCCTTGGAAGCGCTTTCACAGGCGCAGCAACACTGGGGCTTTGCGCTTCTCTAGCCACCAAAAGTCACGGTCCTTCTCTTTCCGTCTCGTAGACACGAGCTGAGAAATTGCAAATGTCGAGCAATTGCTCCGAGATGAAAAGTGCCAGCACTGAAAGCTGTTGCTAGCCAGCACCCTTCCTTGGAAGCGCTTTTGTAGGCCTAAGAACACTGGGGCTCTGGGCTTCTCTAGCCACCTCATCTTCTGCTCATCCTCTCGCGCACTCTAAAGAGAGCTCAGGTGAGAAATTGCAAACGTCGAGCAATTGCTCAGAGATGAAAAGTGCCAGCACTGAAAGCTGTTGCTAGCCAGCACCCTTCCTTGGAAGCGCTTTCACAGGCGCAGTAACACTGGGGCTTTGCGCTTCTCTAGCCACCAAACGTCACGGTCCTTCTCTTTCCGTCTCGTAGACACGAGCTGAGAAATTGCAAACGTCCAGCAATTGCTCCGAGATGAAAAGTGCCAGCACTGAAAGCTGTTGCTAGCCAGCACCCTTCCTTGGAAGCGCTTTTGTAGCCCTTAGAACACTGGGGCTCTGGGCTTCTCTAGCCACCTCATCTTCTGCTCATCCTCTCGCGCACTCTAAAGAGAGCTCAGGTGAGAAATTGCAAACGTCGAGCAATTGCTCAGAGATGAAAAGTGCCAGCACTGAAAGCTGTTGCTAGCCAGCACCCTTCCTTGGAAGCGCTTTCACAGGTGCAGCAACACTGGGGCTTTGCGCTTCTCTAGCCACCAAAAGTCACGGTCCTTCTCTTTCCGTCTCGTAGACACGAGCTGAGAAATTGCAAACGTCCAGCAATTGCTCCGAGATGAAAAGTGCCAGCACTGAAAGCTGTTGCTAGCCAGCACCCTTCCTTGGAAGCGCTTTTGTAGCCCTTAAAACACTGGGGCTCTGGGCTTCTCTAGCCACCTCATCTTCTGCTCATCCTCTCGCGCACTCTAAAGAGAGCTCAGGTGAGAAATTGCAAACGTCGAGCAATTGCTCAGAGAAGAAAAGTGCCAGCACTGAAAGCTCTTGCTAGCCAGCACCCTTCCTTGGAAGCGCTTTCACAGGCGCAGCAACACTGGGGCTTTGCACTTCTCTAGCCACCAAACGTCACGGTCCTTCTCTTTCCGTCTCGTAGACACGAGCTGAGAAATTGCAAACGTCGAGCAATTGCTCAGAGATGAAAAGTGCCAGCACTGAAAGCTCTTGCTAGCCACCACCCTTCCTTGGAAGCGCTTTCACAGGCGCAGCAACACTGGGGCTTTGCGCTTCTATACGCACCAAACGTCACAGTCATTCTCTTTCCGTCTCGTAGACACGAGCTGAGAAATTGCAAACGTCCAGCAATTGCTCCGAGATGAAAAGTGCCAGCACTGAAAGCTGTTGCTAGCCAGCACCCTTCCTTGGAAGCGCTTTTGTAGGCCTAAGAACAGTGGGGCTCTGGGCTTCTCTAGCCACCTCATCTTCTGCTCATCCTCTCGCGCACTCTGAAGAGAGCTCAGGTGAGAAATTGCAAACGTCGAGCAATTGCTCAGAGATGAAAAGTGCCAGCACTGAAAGCTGTTGCTAGCCAGCACCCTTCCTTGGAAGCGCTTTCACAGGCGCAGCAACACTGGGGCTTTGCGCTTCTCTAGCCACCAAAAGTCACGGTCCTTCTCTTTCCGTCTCGTAGACACGAGCTGAGAAATTGCAAATGTCGAGCAATTGCTCCGAGATGAAAAGTGCCAGCACTGAAAGCTGTTGCTAGCCAGCACCCTTCCTTGGAAGCGCTTTTGTAGGCCTAAGAACAGTGGGGCTCTGGGCTTCTCTAGCCACCTCATCTTCTGCTCATCCTCTCGCGCACTCTAAAGAGAGCTCAGGTGAGAAATTGCAAACGTCGAGCAATTGCTCAGAGATGAAAAGAGCCAGCACTGAAAGCTCTTGCTAGCCAGCACCCTTCCTTGGAAGCGCTTTCACAGGCGCAGTAACACTGGGGCTTTGCGCTTCTATACGCACCAAATGTCACGGTCCTTCTCTTTCCGTCTCGTAGACACGAGCTGAGAAATTGCAAACGTCGAGCAATTGCTCCGAGATGAAAAGTGCCAGCACTGAAAGCTCTTGCTAGCCAGCACCCTTCTTTGGAAGTGCTTTTGTAGGCCTAAGAACAGTGGGGCTCTGGGCTTCTCTAGCCACCTCATCTTCTGCTCATCCTCTCGCGCACTCTAAAGAGAGCTCAGGTGAGAAATTGCAAACGTCGAGCAATTGCTCCGAGATGAAAAGTGCCAGCACTGAAAGCTCTTGCTAGCCAGCACCCTTCCTTGGAAGCGCTTTCACAGGCGCAGCAACACTGGGGCTTTGCGCTTCTCTACCCACCAAAAGTCACGGTCCTTCTCTTTCCGTCTCGTAGACACGAGCTGAGAAATTGCAAACGTCGAGCAATTGCTCCGAGATGAAAAGTGCCAGCACTGAAAGCTCTTGCTAGCCAGCACCCTTCCTTGGAAGCGCTTTTGTAGGCCTAAGAACACTGGGGCTCTAGGCTTCTCTAGCCACCTCGTCTTCTGCTCATCCTCTCGCGCACTCTAAAGAGAGCTCAGGTGAGAAATTGCAAACGTCGAGCAATTGCTCAGAGATGAAAAGTGCCAGCCCTGAAAGCTCTTGCTAGCCAGCACCCTTCCTTGGAAGCGCTTTCACAGGCGCAGTAACACTGGGGCTTTGCGCTTCTCTAGCCACCAAACGTCACGGTCCTTCTCTTTCCGTCTCGTAGACACGAGCTGAGAAATTGCAAACGTCGAGCAATTGCTCAGAGATGAAAAGTGCCAGCACTGAAAGCTGTTGCTAGCCAGCACCCTTCCTTGGAAGCGCTTTTGTAGGCCTAAGAACACTGGGGCTCTGGGCTTCTCTAGCCACCTCATCTTCTGCTCATCCTCTCGCGCACTCTAAAGAGAGCTCAGTGAGAAATTGCAAACGTCGAGCAATTGCTCCGAGATGAAAAGTGCCAGCACTGAAAGCTGTTGCTAGCCAGCCCCCTTCCTTGGAAGCGCTTTTGTAGGCCTAAGAACAGTGGGGCTCTGGGCTTCTCTAGCCACCTCATCTTCTGCTCATCCTCTCGCGCACTCTAAAGAGAGCTCAGGTGAGAAATTGCAAACGTCGAGCAATTGCTCAGAGATGAAAAGTGCCAGCACTGAAAGCTGTTGCTAGCCAGCACCCTTCCTTGGAAGCGCTTTCACAGGCGCAGCAACACTGGGGCTTTGCGCTTCTCTAGCCACCAAACGTCACGGTCCTTCTCTTTCCGTCGGTAGACACGAGCTGAGAAATTGCAAACGTCGAGCAATTGCTCAGAGATGAAAAGTGCCAGCACTGAAAGCTGTTGCTAGCCAGCACCCTTCCTTGGAAGCGCTTTCACAGGCGCAGCAACACTGGGGCTTTGCGCTTCTCTACCCACCAAAAGTCACGGTCATTTTCTTTCCGTCTCGTAGACACGAGCTGAGAAATTGCAAACGTCCAGCAATTGCTCAGAGATGAAAAGTGCCAGCACTGAAAGCTCTTGCTAGCCAGCCCCCTTCCTTGGAAGCGCTTTTGTAGCCCTTAAAACACTGGGGCTCTGGGCTTCTCTAGCCACCTCATCTTCTGCTCATCCTCTCGCGCACTCTAAAGAGAGCTCAGGTGAGAAATTGCAAACGTCGAGCAATTGCTCAGAGATGAAAAGTGCCAGCACTGAAAGCTGTTGCTAGCCAGCACCCTTCCTTGGAAGCGCTTTCACAGGCGCAGCAACACTGGGGCTTTGCGCTTCTCTAGCCACCAAATGTCACGGTCCTTCTCTTTCCGTCTCGTAGACACGAGCTGAGAAATTGCAAACGTCGAGCAATTGCTCCGAGATGAAAAGTGCCAGCACTGAAAGCTCTTGCTAGCCAGCCCCCTTCCTTGGAAGCGCTTTTGTAGCCCTTAAAACACTGGGGCTCTGGGCTTCTCTAGCCACCTCATCTTCTGCTCATCCTCTCGCGCACTCTAAAGAGAGCTCAGGTGAGAAATTGCAAATGTCGAGCAATTGCTCAGAGATGAAAAGTGCCAGCCCTGAAAGCTGTTGCTAGCCAGCACCCTTCCTTGGAAGCGCTTTCACAGGCGCAGCAACACTGGGGCTTTGCACTTCTCTAGCCACCAAACGTCACGGTCCTTCTCTTTCCGTCTCGTAGACACGAGCTGAGAAATTGCAAACGTCGAGCAATTGCTCAGAGATGAAAAGTGCCAGCACTGAAAGCTGTTGCTAGCCAGCACCCTTCCTTGGAAGCGCTTTCACAGGCGCAGCAACACTGGGGCTTTGCGCTTCTATACGCACCAAACGTCACAGTCATTCTCTTTCCGTCTCGTAGACACGAGCTGAGAAATTGCAAACGTCGAGCAATTGCTCCGAGATGAAAAGTGCCAGCACTGAAAGCTGTTGCTAGCCAGCCCCCTTCCTTGGAAGCGCTTTTGTAGGCCTAAGAACCCTGGGGCTCTGGGCTTCTCTAGCCACCTCATCTTCTGCTCATCCTCTCGCGCACTCTAAAGAGAGCTCAGGTGAGAAATTGCAAACGTCGAGCAATTGCTCAGAGATGAAAAGTGCCAGCACTGAAAGCTGTTGCTAGCCAGCACCCTTCCTTGGAAGCGCTTTCACAGGCGCAGCAACACTGGGGCTTTGCGCTTCTCTAGCCACCAAACGTCACGGTCCCTCTCTTTCCGTCGGTAGACACGAGCTGAGAAATTGCAAACGTCGAGCAATTGCTCAGAGATGAAAAGTGCCAGCACTGAAAGCTGTTGCTAGCCAGCACCCTTCCTTGGAAGCGCTTTCACAGGCGCAGCAACACTGGGGCTTTGCGCTTCTCTACCCACCAAAAGTCACGGTCATTTTCTTTCCGTCTCGTAGACACGAGCTGAGAAATTGCAAAGGTCGAGCAATTGCTCCGAGATGAAAAGTGCCAGCACTGAAAGCTCTTGCTAGCCAGCACCCTTCCTTGGAAGCGCTTTTGTAGGCCTAAGAACACTGGGGCTCTGGGCTTCTCTAGCCACCTCATCTTCTGCTCATCCTCTCGTGCACTCTAAAGAGAGCTCAGGTGAGAAATTGCAAACGTCGAGCAATTGCTCAGAGATGAAAAGTGCCAGCACTGAAAGCTCTTGCTAGCCAGCACCCTTCCTTGGAAGCGCTTTCACAGGCGCAGCAACACTGGGGCTTTGCGCTTCTCTACCCAACAAACGTCACGGTCCTTCTCTTTCCGTCTCGTAGACACGAGCTGAGAAATTGCAAACGTCGAGCAATTGCTCCGAGATGAAAAGTGCCAGCACTGAAAGCTCTTGCTAGCCAGCACCCTTCCTTGGAAGCGCTTTTGTAGGCCTAAGAACACTGGGGCTCTGGGCTTCTCTAGCCACCTCATCTTCTGCTCATCCTCTCGTGCACTCTAAAGAGAGCTCAGGTGAGAAATTGCAAACGTCGAGCAATTGCTCCGAGATGAAAAGTGCCAGCACTGAAAGCTGTTGCTAGCCAGCACCCTTCCTTGGAAGCGCTTTTGTAGGCCTAAGAACACTGGGGCTCTGGGCTTCTCTAGCCACCTCATCTTCTGCTCATCCTCTCGCGCACTCTAAAGAGAGCTCAGGTGAGAAATTGCAAACGTCGAGCAATTGCTCAGAGATGAAAAGTGCCAGCCCTGAAAGCTGTTGCTAGCCAGCACCCTTCCTTGGAAGCGCTTTCACAGGCGCAGCAACACTGGGGCTTTTCGCTTCTGTACGCACCAAATGTCACGGTCCTTCTCTTTCCGTCTCGTAGACACGAGCTGAGAAATTGCAAACGTCCAGCAATTGCTCCGAGATGAAAAGTGCCAGCACTGAAAGCTGTTGCTAGCCAGCACCCTTCCTTGGAAGCGCTTTTGTAGCCCTTAAAACACTGGGGCTCTGGGCTTCTCTAGCCACCTCATCTTCTGCTCATCCTCTCGCGCACTCTAAAGAGAGCTCAGGTGAGAAATTGCAAACGTCGAGCAATTGCTCAGAGATGAAAAGTGCCAGCACTGAAAGCTGTTGCTAGCCAGCACCCTTCCTTGGAAGCGCTTTTGTAGGCCTAAGAACACTGGGGCTCTGGGCTTCTCTAGCCACCTCATCTTCTGCTCATCCTCTCGCGCACTCTAAAGAGAGCTCAGGTGAGAAATTGCAAACGTCGAGCAATTGCTCAGAGATGAAAAGTGCCAGCACTGAAAGCTCTTGCTAGCCAGCACCCTTCCTTGGAAGCGCTTTCACAGGCGCAGCAACACTGGGGCTTTGCGCTTCTCTACCCACCAAACGTCACGGTCCTTCTCTTTCCGTCTGTATACAAAAGCTGAGAAATTGCAAACGTCGAGCAATTGCTCAGAGATGAAAAGTGCCAGCACTGAAAGCTGTTGCTAGCCAGCACCCTTCCTTGGAAGCGCTTTTGTAGGCCTAAGAACACTGGGGCTCTGGGCTTCTCTAGCCACCTCATCTTCTGCTCATCCTCTCGCGCACTCTAAAGAGAGCTCAGGTGAGAAATTGCAAACGTCCAGCAATTGCTCCGAGATGAAAAGTGCCAGCACTGAAAGCTGTTGCTAGCCAGCACCCTTCCTTGGAAGCGCTTTTGTAGGCCTAAGAACAGTGGGGCTCTGGGCTTCTCTAGCCACCTCATCTTCTGCTCATCCTCTCGCGCACTCTGAAGAGAGCTCAGGTGAGAAATTGCAAACGTCGAGCAATTGCTCAGAGATGAAAAGAGCCAGCACTGAAAGCTCTTGCTAGCCAGCACCCTTCCTTGGAAGCGCTTTCACAGGCGCAGTAACACTGGGGCTTTGCGCTTCTATACGCACCAAATGTCACGGTCCTTCTCTTTCCGTCTCGTAGACACGAGCTGAGAAATTGCAAACGTCGAGCAATTGCTCCGAGATGAAAAGTGCCAGCACTGAAAGCTCTTGCTAGCCAGCACCCTTCTTTGGAAGTGCTTTTGTAGGCCTAAGAACAGTGGGGCTCTGGGCTTCTCTAGCCACCTCATCTTCTGCTCATCCTCTCGCGCACTCTAAAGAGAGCTCAGGTGAGAAATTGCAAACGTCGAGCAATTGCTCAGAGATGAAAAGTGCCAGCCCTGAAAGCTCTTGCTAGCCAGCACCCTTCCTTGGAAGCGCTTTCACAGGCGCAGTAACACTGGGGCTTTGCGCTTCTCTAGCCACCAAACGTCACGGTCCTTCTCTTTCCGTCTCGTAGACACGAGCTGAGAAATTGCAAACGTCGAGCAATTGCTCAGAGATGAAAAGTGCCAGCACTGAAAGCTGTTGCTAGCCAGCACCCTTCCTTGGAAGCGCTTTTGTAGGCCTAAGAACACTGGGGCTCTGGGCTTCTCTAGCCACCTCATCTTCTGCTCATCCTCTCGCGCACTCTAAAGAGAGCTCAGTGAGAAATTGCAAACGTCGAGCAATTGCTCCGAGATGAAAAGTGCCAGCACTGAAAGCTGTTGCTAGCCAGCACCCTTCCTTGGAAGCGCTTTCACAGGCGCAGTAACACTGGGGCTTTGTGCTTCCCTACCCACCAAACGTCACTGTCAATCTCTTTCCGTCTCGTAGACACGAGCTGAGAAATTGCAAACGTCCAGCAATTGCTCCGAGATGAAAAGTGCCAGCACTGAAAGCTGTTGCTAGCCAGCCCCCTTCCTTGGAAGCGCTTTTGTAGGCCTAAGAACAGTGGGGCTCTGGGCTTCTCTAGCCACCTCATCTTCTGCTCATCCTCTCGCGCACTCTAAAGAGAGCTCAGGTGAGAAATTGCAAACGTCGAGCAATTGCTCAGAGATGAAAAGTGCCAGCACTGAAAGCTCTTGCTAGCCAGCACCCTTCCTTGGAAGCGCTTTCACAGGCGCAGCAACACTGGGGCTTTGCGCTTCTCTAGCCACCAAACGTCACGGTCCTTCTCTTTCCGTCGGTAGACACGAGCTGAGAAATTGCAAACGTCGAGCAATTGCTCAGAGATGAAAAGTGCCAGCACTGAAAGCTGTTGCTAGCCAGCACCCTTCCTTGGAAGCGCTTTCACAGGCGCAGCAACACTGGGGCTTTGCGCTTCTCTACCCACCAAAAGTCACGGTCATTTTCTTTCCGTCTCGTAGACACGAGCTGAGAAATTGCAAACGTCCAGCAATTGCTCAGAGATGAAAAGTGCCAGCACTGAAAGCTCTTGCTAGCCAGCCCCCTTCCTTGGAAGCGCTTTTGTAGCCCTTAAAACACTGGGGCTCTGGGCTTCTCTAGCCACCTCATCTTCTGCTCATCCTCTCGCGCACTCTAAAGAGAGCTCAGGTGAGAAATTGCAAACGTCGAGCAATTGCTCAGAGATGAAAAGTGCCAGCACTGAAAGCTCTTGCTAGCCAGCACCCTTCCTTGGAAGCACTTTCACAGGCGCCGTAACACTGGGGCTTTGCGCTTCTCTAGCCACCAAACGTCACGGTCCTTCTCTTTCCGTCTCGTAGACACGAGCTGAGAAATTGCAAACGTCGAGCAATTGCTCAGAGATGAAAAGTGCCAGCACTGAAAGCTGTTGCTAGCCAGCACCCTTCCTTGGAAGCGCTTTTGTAGGCCTAAGAACACTGGGGCTCTGGGCTTCTCTAGCCACCTCATCTTCTGCTCATCCTCTCGCGCACTCTAAAGAGAGCTCAGGTGAGAAATTGCAAACGTCGAGCAATTGCTCAGAGATGAAAAGTGCCAGCACTGAAAGCTGTTGCTAGCCAGCACCCTTCCTTGGAAGCGCTTTCACAGGCGCAGTAACACTGGGGCTTTGTGCTTCCCTACCCACCAAACGTCACTGTCAATCTCTTTCCGTCTCGTAGACATGAGCTGAGAAATTGCAAACGTCCAGCAATTGCTCCGAGATGAAAAGTGCCAGCACTGAAAGCTGTTGCTAGCCAGCACCCTTCCTTGGAAGCGCTTTTGTAGGCCTAAGAACACTGGGGCTCTGGGCTTCTCTAGCCACCTCATCTTCTGCTCATCCTCTCGCGCACTCTAAAGAGAGCTCAGGTGAGAAATTGCAAACGTCGAGCAATTGCTCAGAGATGAAAAGTGCCAGCACTGAAAGCTCTTGCTAGCCAGCACCCTTCCTTGGAAGCGCTTTCACAGGCGCAGCAACACTGGGGCTTTGCGCTTCTCTACCCACCAAACGTCACGGTCCTTCTCTTTCCGTCTGTATACAAAAGCTGAGAAATTGCAAACGTCGAGCAATTGCTCAGAGATGAAAAGTGCCAGCACTGAAAGCTGTTGCTAGCCAGCACCCTTCCTTGGAAGCGCTTTTGTAGGCCTAAGAACACTGGGGCTCTGGGCTTCTCTAGCCACCTCATCTTCTGCTCATCCTCTCGCGCACTCTAAAGAGAGCTCAGGTGAGAAATTGCAAACGTCCAGCAATTGCTCCGAGATGAAAAGTGCCAGCACTGAAAGCTGTTGCTAGCCAGCACCCTTCCTTGGAAGCGCTTTTGTAGGCCTAAGAACAGTGGGGCTCTGGGCTTCTCTAGCCACCTCATCTTCTGCTCATCCTCTCGCGCACTCTGAAGAGAGCTCAGGTGAGAAATTGCAAACGTCGAGCAATTGCTCAGAGATGAAAAGAGCCAGCACTGAAAGCTCTTGCTAGCCAGCACCCTTCCTTGGAAGCGCTTTCACAGGCGCAGTAACACTGGGGCTTTGCGCTTCTATACGCACCAAATGTCACGGTCCTTCTCTTTCCGTCTCGTAGACACGAGCTGAGAAATTGCAAACGTCGAGCAATTGCTCCGAGATGAAAAGTGCCAGCACTGAAAGCTCTTGCTAGCCAGCACCCTTCTTTGGAAGTGCTTTTGTAGGCCTAAGAACAGTGGGGCTCTGGGCTTCTCTAGCCACCTCATCTTCTGCTCATCCTCTCGCGCACTCTAAAGAGAGCTCAGGTGAGAAATTGCAAACGTCGAGCAATTGCTCAGAGATGAAAAGTGCCAGCCCTGAAAGCTCTTGCTAGCCAGCACCCTTCCTTGGAAGCGCTTTCACAGGCGCAGCAACACTGGGGCTTTGCGCTTCTCTACCCACCAAAAGTCACGGTCCTTCTCTTTCCGTCTCGTAGACACGAGCTGAGAAATTGCAAACGTCGAGCAATTGCTCCGAGATGAAAAGTGCCAGCACTGAAAGCTCTTGCTAGCCAGCACCCTTCCTTGGAAGCGCTTTTGTAGGCCTAAGAACACTGGGGCTCTAGGCTTCTCTAGCCACCTCGTCTTCTGCTCATCCTCTCGCGCACTCTAAAGAGAGCTCAGGTGAGAAATTGCAAACGTCGAGCAATTGCTCAGAGATGAAAAGTGCCAGCCCTGAAAGCTCTTGCTAGCCAGCACCCTTCCTTGGAAGCGCTTTCACAGGCGCAGTAACACTGGGGCTTTGCGCTTCTCTAGCCACCAAACGTCACGGTCCTTCTCTTTCCGTCTCGTAGACACGAGCTGAGAAATTGCAAACGTCGAGCAATTGCTCAGAGATGAAAAGTGCCAGCACTGAAAGCTGTTGCTAGCCAGCACCCTTCCTTGGAAGCGCTTTTGTAGGCCTAAGAACACTGGGGCTCTGGGCTTCTCTAGCCACCTCATCTTCTGCTCATCCTCTCGCGCACTCTAAAGAGAGCTCAGGTGAGAAATTGCAAACGTCGAGCAATTGCTCAGAGATGAAAAGTGCCAGCACTGAAAGCTCTTGCTAGCCAGCACCCTTCCTTGGAAGCGCTTTCACAGGCGCAGTAACACTGGGGCTTTGTGCTTCCCTACCCACCAAACGTCACTGTCAATCTCTTTCCGTCTCGTAGACATGAGCTGAGAAATTGCAAACGTCCAGCAATTGCTCCGAGATGAAAAGTGCCAGCACTGAAAGCTGTTGCTAGCCAGCACCCTTCCTTGGAAGCGCTTTTGTAGGCCTAAGAACACTGGGGCTCTGGGCTTCTCTAGCCACCTCATCTTCTGCTCATCCTCTCGCGCACTCTAAAGAGAGCTCAGGTGAGAAATTGCAAACGTCGAGCAATTGCTCAGAGATGAAAAGTGCCAGCACTGAAAGCTGTTGCTAGCCAGCACCCTTCCTTGGAAGCGCTTTCACAGGCGCAGCAACACTGGGGCTTTGCGCTTCTCTAGCCACCAAACGTCACGGTCCTTCTCTTTCCGTCTCGTAGACACGAGCTGAGAAATTGCAAACGTCCAGCAATTGCTCAGAGATGAAAAGTGCCAGCACTGAAAGCTCTTGCTAGCCAGCCCCCTTCCTTGGAAGCGCTTTTGTAGCCCTTAAAACACTGGGGCTCTGGGCTTCTCTAGCCACCTCATCTTCTGCTCATCCTCTCGCGCACTCTAAAGAGAGCTCAGGTGAGAAATTGCAAACGTCCAGCAATTGCTCAGAGATGAAAAGTGCCAGCACTGAAAGCTCTTGCTAGCCAGCACCCTTCCTTGGAAGCGCTTTCACAGGCGCAGCAACACTGGGGCTTTGCGCTTCTCTAGCCACCAAATGTCACGGTCCTTCTCTTTCCGTCTCGTAGACACGAGCTGAGAAATTGCAAACGTCGAGCAATTGCTCCGAGATGAAAAGTGCCAGCACTGAAAGCTGTTGCTAGCCAGCCCACTTCCTTGGAAGCGCTTTTGTAGCCCTTAAAACACTGGGGCTCTGGGCTTCTCTAGCCACCTCATCTTCTGCTCATCCTCTCGCGCACTCTAAAGAGAGCTCAGGTGAGAAATTGCAAATGTCGAGCAATTGCTCAGAGATGAAAAGTGCCAGCCCTGAAAGCTCTTGCTAGCCAGCACCCTTCCTTGGAAGCGCTTTCACAGGCGCAGCAACACTGGGGCTTTGCACTTCTCTAGCCACCAAACGTCACGGTCCTTCTCTTTCCGTCTCGTAGACACGAGCTGAGAAATTGCAAACGTCGAGCAATTGCTCAGAGATGAAAAGTGCCAGCACTGAAAGCTGTTGCTAGCCAGCACCCTTCCTTGGAAGCGCTTTCACAGGCGCAGCAACACTGGGGCTTTGCGCTTCTATACGCACCAAACGTCTCAGTCATTCTCTTTCCGTCTCGTAGACACGAGCTGAGAAATTGCAAACGTCCAGCAATTGCTCCGAGATGAAAAGTGCCAGCACTGAAAGCTGTTGCTAGCCAGCACCCTTCCTTGGAAGCGCTTTTGTAGGCCTAAGAACAGTGGGGCTCTGGGCTTCTCTAGCCACCTCATCTTCTGCTCATCCTCTCGCGCACTCTAAAGAGAGCTCAGGTGAGAAATTGCAAACGTCGAGCAATTGCTCAGAGATGAAAAGTGCCAGCACTGAAAGCTGTTGCTAGCCAGCACCCTTCCTTGGAAGCGCTTTCACAGGCGCAGCAACACTGGGGCTTTGCGCTTCTCTAGCCACCAAACGTCACGGTCCCTCTCTTTCCGTCTCGTAGACACGAGCTGAGAAATTGCAAACGTCGAGCAATTGCTCAGAGATGAAAAGTGCCAGCCCTGAAAGCTCTTGCTAGCCAGCACCCTTCCTTGGAAGCGCTTTCACAGGCGCAGCAACACTGGGGCTTTGCACTTCTCTAGCCACCAAACGTCACGGTCCTTCTCTTTCCGTCTCGTAGACACGAGCTGAGAAATTGCAAACGTCGAGCAATTGCTCAGAGATGAAAAGTGCCAGCCCTGAAAGCTCTTGCTAGCCAGCACCCTTCCTTGGAAGCGCTTTCACAGGCGCAGCAACACTGGGGCTTTGCGCTTCTCTACCCACCAAACGTCACGGTCATTTTCTTTCCGTCTCGTAGACACGAGCTGAGAAATTGCAAAGGTCGAGCAATTGCTCCGAGATGAAAAGTGCCAGCACTGAAAGCTCTTGCTAGCCAGCACCCTTCCTTGGAAGCGCTTTTGTAGGCCTAAGAACACTGGGGCTCTGGGCTTCTCTAGCCACCTCATCTTCTGCTCATCCTCTCGTGCACTCTAAAGAGAGCTCAGGTGAGAAATTGCAAACGTCGAGCAATTGCTCAGAGATGAAAAGTGCCAGCACTGAAAGCTCTTGCTAGCCAGCACCCTTCCTTGGAAGCGCTTTCACAGGCGCAGCAACACTGGGGCTTTGCGCTTCTCTACCCACCAAACGTCACGGTCCTTCTCTTTCCGTCTCGTAGACACGAGCTGAGAAATTGCAAACGTCGAGCAATTGCTCAGAGATGAAAAGTGCCAGCACTGAAAGCTCTTGCTAGCCAGCACCCTTCCTTGGAAGTGCTTTTGTAGGCCTAAGAACAGTGGGGCTCTGGGCTTCTCTAGCCACCTCATCTTCTGCTCATCCTCTCGTGCACTCTAAAGAGAGCTCAGGTGAGAAATTGCAAACGTCGAGCAATTGCTCCGAGATGAAAAGTGCCAGCACTGAAAGCTGTTGCTAGCCAGCACCCTTCCTTGGAAGCGCTTTTGTAGGCCTAAGAACACTGGGGCTCTGGGCTTCTCTAGCCACCTCATCTTCTGCTCATCCTCTCGCGCACTCTAAAGAGAGCTCAGGTGAGAAATTGCAAACGTCGAGCAATTGCTCAGAGATGAAAAGTGCCAGCCCTGAAAGCTGTTGCTAGCCAGCACCCTTCCTTGGAAGCGCTTTCACAGGCGCAGCAACACTGGGGCTTTTCGCTTCTGTACGCACCAAATGTCACGGTCCTTCTCTTTCCGTCTCGTAGACACGAGCTGAGAAATTGCAAACGTCCAGCAATTGCTCCGAGATGAAAAGTGCCAGCACTGAAAGCTGTTGCTAGCCAGCACCCTTCCTTGGAAGCGCTTTTGTAGCCCTTAAAACACTGGGGCTCTGGGCTTCTCTAGCCACCTCATCTTCTGCTCATCCTCTCGCGCACTCTAAAGAGAGCTCAGGTGAGAAATTGCAAACGTCGAGCAATTGCTCAGAGATGAAAAGTGCCAGCACTGAAAGCTGTTGCTAGCCAGCACCCTTCCTTGGAAGCGCTTTTGTAGGCCTAAGAACACTGGGGCTCTGGGCTTCTCTAGCCACCTCATCTTCTGCTCATCCTCTCGCGCACTCTAAAGAGAGCTCAGGTGAGAAATTGCAAACGTCGAGCAATTGCTCAGAGATGAAAAGTGCCAGCACTGAAAGCTGTTGCTAGCCAGCACCCTTCCTTGGAAGCGCTTTCACAGGCGCAGCAACACTGGAGCTTTGCGCTTCTCTACCCACCAAACGTCACGGTCCTTCTCTTTCCGTCTGTATACAAAAGCTGAGAAATTGCAAACGTCGAGCAATTGCTCAGAGATGAAAAGTGCCAGCACTGAAAGCTGTTGCTAGCCAGCACCCTTCCTTGGAAGCGCTTTTGTAGGCCTAAGAACACTGGGGCTCTGGGCTTCTCTAGACACCTCGTCTTCTGCTCATCCTCGCACGCACTCTAAAGAGAGCTCAGGTGAGAAATTGCAAACGTCGAGCAATTGCTCAGAGATGAAAAGTGCCAGCACTGAAAGCTCTTGCTAGCCAGCACCCTTCCTTGGAAGCGCTTTCACAGGCGCAGCAACACTGGGGCTTTGCGCTTCTCTACCCACCAAACGTCACTGTCAATCTCTTTCCGTCTCGTAGACACGAGCTGAGAAATTGCAAACGTCCAGCAATTGCTCCGAGATGAAAAGTGCCAGCACTGAAAGCTGTTGCTAGCCAGCCCCCTTCCTTGGAAGCGCTTTTGTAGGCCTAAGAACAGTGGGGCTCTGGGCTTCTCTAGCCACCTCATCTTCTGCTCATCCTCTCGCGCACTCTAAAGAGAGCTCAGGTGAGAAATTGCAAACGTCGAGCAATTGCTCAGAGATGAAAAGTGCCAGCACTGAAAGCTGTTGCTAGCCAGCACCCTTCCTTGGAAGCGCTTTCACAGGCGCAGCAACACTGGGGCTTTGCGCTTCTCTAGCCACCAAACGTCACGGTCCTTCTCTTTCCGTCGGTAGACACGAGCTGAGAAATTGCAAACGTCGAGCAATTGCTCAGAGATGAAAAGTGCCAGCACTGAAAGCTGTTGCTAGCCAGCACCCTTCCTTGGAAGCGCTTTCACAGGCGCAGCAACACTGGGGCTTTGCGCTTCTCTACCCACCAAAAGTCACGGTCATTTTCTTTCCGTCTCGTAGACACGAGCTGAGAAATTGCAAACGTCCAGCAATTGCTCAGAGATGAAAAGTGCCAGCACTGAAAGCTCTTGCTAGCCAGCCCCCTTCCTTGGAAGCGCTTTTGTAGCCCTTAAAACACTGGGGCTCTGGGCTTCTCTAGCCACCTCATCTTCTGCTCATCCTCTCGCGCACTCTAAAGAGAGCTCAGGTGAGAAATTGCAAACGTCGAGCAATTGCTCAGAGATGAAAAGTGCCAGCACTGAAAGCTGTTGCTAGCCAGCACCCTTCCTTGGAAGCGCTTTCACAGGCGCAGCAACACTGGGGCTTTGCGCTTCTCTAGCCACCAAATGTCACGGTCCTTCTCTTTCCGTCTCGTAGACACGAGCTGAGAAATTGCAAACGTCGAGCAATTGCTCCGAGATGAAAAGTGCCAGCACTGAAAGCTCTTGCTAGCCAGCCCCCTTCCTTGGAAGCGCTTTTGTAGGCCTAAGAACAGTGGGGCTCTGGGCTTCTCTAGCCACCTCATCTTCTGCTCATCCTCTCGCGCACTCTAAAGAGAGCTCAGGTGAGAAATTGCAAATGTCGAGCAATTGCTCAGAGATGAAAAGTGCCAGCCCTGAAAGCTGTTGCTAGCCAGCACCCTTCCTTGGAAGCGCTTTCACAGGCGCAGCAACACTGGGGCTTTGCACTTCTCTAGCCACCAAACGTCACGGTCCTTCTCTTTCCGTCTCGTAGACACGAGCTGAGAAATTGCAAACGTCGAGCAATTGCTCAGAGATGAAAAGTGCCAGCACTGAAAGCTGTTGCTAGCCAGCACCCTTCCTTGGAAGCGCTTTCACAGGCGCAGCAACACTGGGGCTTTGCGCTTCTCTACCCACCAAAAGTCACGGTCATTTTCTTTCCGTCTCGTAGACACGAGCTGAGAAATTGCAAACGTCCAGCAATTGCTCAGAGATGAAAAGTGCCAGCACTGAAAGCTCTTGCTAGCCAGCCCCCTTCCTTGGAAGCGCTTTTGTAGCCCTTAAAACACTGGGGCTCTGGGCTTCTCTAGCCACCTCATCTTCTGCTCATCCTCTCGCGCACTCTAAAGAGAGCTCAGGTGAGAAATTGCAAACGTCGAGCAATTGCTCAGAGATGAAAAGTGCCAGCACTGAAAGCTGTTGCTAGCCAGCACCCTTCCTTGGAAGCGCTTTCACAGGCGCAGCAACACTGGGGCTTTGCGCTTCTCTAGCCACCAAATGTCACGGTCCTTCTCTTTCCGTCTCGTAGACACGAGCTGAGAAATTGCAAACGTCGAGCAATTGCTCCGAGATGAAAAGTGCCAGCACTGAAAGCTCTTGCTAGCCAGCCCCCTTCCTTGGAAGCGCTTTTGTAGCCCTTAAAACACTGGGGCTCTGGGCTTCTCTAGCCACCTCATCTTCTGCTCATCCTCTCGCGCACTCTAAAGAGAGCTCAGGTGAGAAATTGCAAATGTCGAGCAATTGCTCAGAGATGAAAAGTGCCAGCCCTGAAAGCTGTTGCTAGCCAGCACCCTTCCTTGGAAGCGCTTTCACAGGCGCAGCAACACTGGGGCTTTGCACTTCTCTAGCCACCAAACGTCACGGTCCTTCTCTTTCCGTCTCGTAGACACGAGCTGAGAAATTGCAAACGTCGAGCAATTGCTCAGAGATGAAAAGTGCCAGCACTGAAAGCTGTTGCTAGCCAGCACCCTTCCTTGGAAGCGCTTTCACAGGCGCAGCAACACTGGGGCTTTGCGCTTCTCTACCCACCAAACGTCACAGTCATTCTCTTTCCGTCTCGTAGACACGAGCTGAGAAATTGCAAACGTCGAGCAATTGCTCCGAGATGAAAAGTGCCAGCACTGAAAGCTGTTGCTAGCCAGCACCCTTCCTTGGAAGCGCTTTTGTAGGCCTAAGAACCCTGGGGCTCTGGGCTTCTCTAGCCACCTCATCTTCTGCTCATCCTCTCGCGCACTCTAAAGAGAGCTCAGGTGAGAAATTGCAAACGTCCAGCAATTGCTCAGAGATGAAAAGTGCCAGCACTGAAAGCTGTTGCTAGCCAGCACCCTTCCTTGGAAGCGCTTTCACAGGCGCAGCAACACTGGGGCTTTGCGCTTCTCTAGCCACCAAACGTCACGGTCCCTCTCTTTCCGTCGGTAGACACGAGCTGAGAAATTGCAAACGTCGAGCAATTGCTCAGAGATGAAAAGTGCCAGCACTGAAAGCTGTTGCTAGCCAGCACCCTTCCTTGGAAGCGCTTTCACAGGCGCAGCAACACTGGGGCTTTGCGCTTCTCTACCCACCAAAAGTCACGGTCATTTTCTTTCCGTCTCGTAGACACGAGCTGAGAAATTGCAAAGGTCGAGCAATTGCTCCGAGATGAAAAGTGCCAGCACTGAAAGCTCTTGCTAGCCAGCACCCTTCCTTGGAAGCGCTTTTGTAGGCCTAAGAACACTGGGGCTCTGGGCTTCTCTAGCCACCTCATCTTCTGCTCATCCTCTCGTGCACTCTAAAGAGAGCTCAGGTGAGAAATTGCAAACGTCGAGCAATTGCTCAGAGATGAAAAGTGCCAGCACTGAAAGCTCTTGCTAGCCAGCACCCTTCCTTGGAAGCGCTTTCACAGGCGCAGCAACACTGGGGCTTTGCGCTTCTCTACCCAACAAACGTCACGGTCCTTCTCTTTCCGTCTCGTAGACACGAGCTGAGAAATTGCAAACGTCGAGCAATTGCTCCGAGATGAAAAGTGCCAGCACTGAAAGCTGTTGCTAGCCAGCACCCTTCCTTGGAAGCGCTTTTGTAGGCCTAAGAACACTGGGGCTCTGGGCTTCTCTAGCCACCTCATCTTCTGCTCATCCTCTCGTGCACTCTAAAGAGAGCTCAGGTGAGAAATTGCAAACGTCGAGCAATTGCTCAGAGATGAAAAGTGCCAGCACTGAAAGCTGTTGCTAGCCAGCACCCTTCCTTGGAAGCGCTTTTGTAGGCCTAAGAACACTGGGGCTCTGGGCTTCTCTAGCCACCTCATCTTCTGCTCATCCTCTCGCGCACTCTAAAGAGAGCTCAGGTGAGAAATTGCAAACGTCGAGCAATTGCTCAGAGATGAAAAGTGCCAGCCCTGAAAGCTGTTGCTAGCCAGCACGCTTCCTTGGAAGCGCTTTCACAGGCGCAGCAACACTGGGGCTTTTCGCTTCTGTACGCACCAAATGTCACGGTCCTTCTCTTTCCGTCTCGTAGACACGAGCTGAGAAATTGCAAACGTCCAGCAATTGCTCCGAGATGAAAAGTGCCAGCACTGAAAGCTGTTGCTAGCCAGCACCCTTCCTTGGAAGCGCTTTTGTAGCCCTTAAAACACTGGGGCTCTGGGCTTCTCTAGCCACCTCATCTTCTGCTCATCCTCTCGCGCACTCTAAAGAGAGCTCAGGTGAGAAATTGCAAACGTCGAGCAATTGCTCAGAGATGAAAAGTGCCAGCACTGAAAGCTGTTGCTAGCCAGCACCCTTCCTTGGAAGCGCTTTTGTAGGCCTAAGAACACTGGGGCTCTGGGCTTCTCTAGCCACCTCATCTTCTGCTCATCCTCTCGCGCACTCTAAAGAGAGCTCAGGTGAGAAATTGCAAACGTCGAGCAATTGCTCAGAGATGAAAAGTGCCAGCACTGAAAGCTCTTGCTAGCCAGCACCCTTCCTTGGAAGCGCTTTCACAGGCGCAGCAACACTGGGGCTTTGCGCTTCTCTACCCACCAAACGTCACGGTCCTTCTCTTTCCGTCTGTATACAAAAGCTGAGAAATTGCAAACGTCGAGCAATTGCTCAGAGATGAAAAGTGCCAGCACTGAAAGCTGTTGCTAGCCAGCACCCTTCCTTGGAAGCGCTTTTGTAGGCCTAAGAACACTGGGGCTCTGGGCTTCTCTAGCCACCTCATCTTCTGCTCATCCTCTCGCGCACTCTAAAGAGAGCTCAGGTGAGAAATTGCAAACGTCCAGCAATTGCTCCGAGATGAAAAGTGCCAGCACTGAAAGCTGTTGCTAGCCAGCACCCTTCCTTGGAAGCGCTTTTGTAGGCCTAAGAACAGTGGGGCTCTGGGCTTCTCTAGCCACCTCATCTTCTGCTCATCCTCTCGCGCACTCTGAAGAGAGCTCAGGTGAGAAATTGCAAACGTCGAGCAATTGCTCAGAGATGAAAAGAGCCAGCACTGAAAGCTCTTGCTAGCCAGCACCCTTCCTTGGAAGCGCTTTCACAGGCGCAGTAACACTGGGGCTTTGCGCTTCTATACGCACCAAATGTCACGGTCCTTCTCTTTCCGTCTCGTAGACACGAGCTGAGAAATTGCAAACGTCGAGCAATTGCTCCGAGATGAAAAGTGCCAGCACTGAAAGCTCTTGCTAGCCAGCACCCTTCTTTGGAAGTGCTTTTGTAGGCCTAAGAACAGTGGGGCTCTGGGCTTCTCTAGCCACCTCATCTTCTGCTCATCCTCTCGCGCACTCTAAAGAGAGCTCTGGTGAGAAATTGCAAACGTCGAGCAATTGCTCAGAGATGAAAAGTGCCAGCCCTGAAAGCTCTTGCTAGCCAGCACCCTTCCTTGGAAGCGCTTTCACAGGCGCAGCAACACTGGGGCTTTGCGCTTCTCTACCCACCAAAAGTCACGGTCCTTCTCTTTCCGTCTCGTAGACACGAGCTGAGAAATTGCAAACGTCGAGCAATTGCTCCGAGATGAAAAGTGCCAGCACTGAAAGCTCTTGCTAGCCAGCACCCTTCCTTGGAAGCGCTTTTGTAGGCCTAAGAACACTGGGGCTCTAGGCTTCTCTAGCCACCTCGTCTTCTGCTCATCCTCTCGCGCACTCTAAAGAGAGCTCAGGTGAGAAATTGCAAACGTCGAGCAATTGCTCAGAGATGAAAAGTGCCAGCCCTGAAAGCTCTTGCTAGCCAGCACCCTTCCTTGGAAGCGCTTTCACAGGCGCAGTAACACTGGGGCTTTGCGCTTCTCTAGCCACCAAACGTCACGGTCCTTCTCTTTCCGTCTCGTAGACACGAGCTGAGAAATTGCAAACGTCGAGCAATTGCTCAGAGATGAAAAGTGCCAGCACTGAAAGCTGTTGCTAGCCAGCACCCTTCCTTGGAAGCGCTTTTGTAGGCCTAAGAACACTGGGGCTCTGGGCTTCTCTAGCCACCTCATCTTCTGCTCATCCTCTCGCGCACTCTAAAGAGAGCTCAGGTGAGAAATTGCAAACGTCGAGCAATTGCTCAGAGATGAAAAGTGCCAGCACTGAAAGCTGTTGCTAGCCAGCACCCTTCCTTGGAAGCGCTTTCACAGGCGCAGTAACACTGGGGCTTTGTGCTTCCCTACCCACCAAACGTCACTGTCAATCTCTTTCCGTCTCGTAGACATGAGCTGAGAAATTGCAAACGTCCAGCAATTGCTCCGAGATGAAAAGTGCCAGCACTGAAAGCTGTTGCTAGCCAGCACCCTTCCTTGGAAGCGCTTTTGTAGGCCTAAGAACACTGGGGCTCTGGGCTTCTCTAGCCACCTCATCTTCTGCTCATCCTCTCGCGCACTCTAAAGAGAGCTCAGGTGAGAAATTGCAAACGTCGAGCAATTGCTCAGAGATGAAAAGTGCCAGCACTGAAAGCTGTTGCTAGCCAGCACCCTTCCTTGGAAGCGCTTTCACAGGCGCAGCAACACTGGGGCTTTGCGCTTCTCTAGCCACCAAACGTCACGGTCCTTCTCTTTCCGTCTCGTAGACACGAGCTGAGAAATTGCAAACGTCCAGCAATTGCTCAGAGATGAAAAGTGCCAGCACTGAAAGCTCTTGCTAGCCAGCCCCCTTCCTTGGAAGCGCTTTTGTAGCCCTTAAAACACTGGGGCTCTGGGCTTCTCTAGCCACCTCATCTTCTGCTCATCCTCTCGCGCACTCTAAAGAGAGCTCAGGTGAGAAATTGCAAACGTCGAGCAATTGCTCAGAGATGAAAAGTGCCAGCACTGAAAGCTCTTGCTAGCCAGCACCCTTCCTTGGAAGCGCTTTCACAGGCGCAGCAACACTGGGGCTTTGCGCTTCTCTAGCCACCAAATGTCACGGTCCTTCTCTTTCCGTCTCGTAGACACGAGCTGAGAAATTGCAAACGTCGAGCAATTGCTCCGAGATGAAAAGTGCCAGCACTGAAAGCTGTTGCTAGCCAGCCCACTTCCTTGGAAGCGCTTTTGTAGCCCTTAAAACACTGGGGCTCTGGGCTTCTCTAGCCACCTCATCTTCTGCTCATCCTCTCGCGCACTCTAAAGAGAGCTCAGGTGAGAAATTGCAAATGTCGAGCAATTGCTCAGAGATGAAAAGTGCCAGCCCTGAAAGCTCTTGCTAGCCAGCACCCTTCCTTGGAAGCGCTTTCACAGGCGCAGCAACACTGGGGCTTTGCACTTCTCTAGCCACCAAACGTCACGGTCCTTCTCTTTCCGTCTCGTAGACACGAGCTGAGAAATTGCAAACGTCGAGCAATTGCTCAGAGATGAAAAGTGCCAGCACTGAAAGCTGTTGCTAGCCAGCACCCTTCCTTGGAAGCGCTTTCACAGGCGCAGCAACACTGGGGCTTTGCGCTTCTATACGCACCAAACGTCTCAGTCATTCTCTTTCCGTCTCGTAGACACGAGCTGAGAAATTGCAAACGTCCAGCAATTGCTCCGAGATGAAAAGTGCCAGCACTGAAAGCTGTTGCTAGCCAGCACCCTTCCTTGGAAGCGCTTTTGTAGGCCTAAGAACAGTGGGGCTCTGGGCTTCTCTAGCCACCTCATCTTCTGCTCATCCTCTCGCGCACTCTAAAGAGAGCTCAGGTGAGAAATTGCAAACGTCGAGCAATTGCTCAGAGATGAAAAGTGCCAGCACTGAAAGCTGTTGCTAGCCAGCACCCTTCCTTGGAAGCGCTTTCACAGGCGCAGCAACACTGGGGCTTTGCGCTTCTCTACCCACCAAACGTCACGGTCCTTCTCTTTCCGTCTCGTAGACACGAGCTGAGAAATTGCAAACGTCGAGCAATTGCTCAGAGATGAAAAGTGCCAGCCCTGAAAGCTCTTGCTAGCCAGCACCCTTCCTTGGAAGCGCTTTCACAGGCGCAGCAACACTGGGGCTTTGCACTTCTCTAGCCACCAAACGTCACGGTCCTTCTCTTTCCGTCTCGTAGACACGAGCTGAGAAATTGCAAACGTCGAGCAATTGCTCAGAGATGAAAAGTGCCAGCCCTGAAAGCTCTTGCTAGCCAGCACCCTTCCTTGGAAGCGCTTTCACAGGCGCAGCAACACTGGGGCTTTGCGCTTCTCTACCCACCAAAAGTCACGGTCATTTTCTTTCCGTCTCGTAGACACGAGCTGAGAAATTGCAAAGGTCGAGCAATTGCTCCGAGATGAAAAGTGCCAGCACTGAAAGCTCTTGCTAGCCAGCACCCTTCCTTGGAAGCGCTTTTGTAGGCCTAAGAACACTGGGGCTCTGGGCTTCTCTAGCCACCTCATCTTCTGCTCATCCTCTCGTGCACTCTAAAGAGAGCTCAGGTGAGAAATTGCAAACGTCGAGCAATTGCTCAGAGATGAAAAGTGCCAGCACTGAAAGCTCTTGCTAGCCAGCACCCTTCCTTGGAAGCGCTTTCACAGGCGCAGCAACACTGGGGCTTTGCGCTTCTCTACGCACCAAACGTCACGGTCCTTCTCTTTCCGTCTCGTAGACACGAGCTGAGAAATTGCAAACGTCGAGCAATTGCTCAGAGATGAAAAGTGCCAGCACTGAAAGCTCTTGCTAGCCAGCACCCTTCCTTGGAAGTGCTTTTGTAGGCCTAAGAACACTGGGGCTCTGGGCTTCTCTAGCCACCTCATCTTCTGCTCATCCTCTCGTGCACTCTAAAGAGAGCTCAGGTGAGAAATTGCAAACGTCGAGCAATTGCTCCGAGATGAAAAGTGCCAGCACTGAAAGCTGTTGCTAGCCAGCACCCTTCCTTGGAAGCGCTTTTGTAGGCCTAAGAACACTGGGGCTCTGGGCTTCTCTAGCCACCTCATCTTCTGCTCATCCTCTCGCGCACTCTAAAGAGAGCTCAGGTGAGAAATTGCAAACGTCGAGCAATTGCTCAGAGATGAAAAGTGCCAGCCCTGAAAGCTGTTGCTAGCCAGCACCCTTCCTTGGAAGCGCTTTCACAGGCGCAGCAACACTGGGGCTTTTCGCTTCTGTACGCACCAAATGTCACGGTCCTTCTCTTTCCGTCTCGTAGACACGAGCTGAGAAATTGCAAACGTCCAGCAATTGCTCCGAGATGAAAAGTGCCAGCACTGAAAGCTGTTGCTAGCCAGCACCCTTCCTTGGAAGCGCTTTTGTAGCCCTTAAAACACTGGGGCTCTGGGCTTCTCTAGCCACCTCATCTTCTGCTCATCCTCTCGCGCACTCTAAAGAGAGCTCAGGTGAGAAATTGCAAACGTCGAGCAATTGCTCAGAGATGAAAAGTGCCAGCACTGAAAGCTGTTGCTAGCCAGCACCCTTCCTTGGAAGCGCTTTTGTAGGCCTAAGAACACTGGGGCTCTGGGCTTCTCTAGCCACCTCATCTTCTGCTCATCCTCTCGCGCACTCTAAAGAGAGCTCAGGTGAGAAATTGCAAACGTCCAGCAATTGCTCCGAGATGAAAAGTGCCAGCACTGAAAGCTGTTGCTAGCCAGCACCCTTCCTTGGAAGCGCTTTTGTAGGCCTAAGAACAGTGGGGCTCTGGGCTTCTCTAGCCACCTCATCTTCTGCTCATCCTCTCGCGCACTCTGAAGAGAGCTCAGGTGAGAAATTGCAAACGTCGAGCAATTGCTCAGAGATGAAAAGAGCCAGCACTGAAAGCTCTTGCTAGCCAGCACCCTTCCTTGGAAGCGCTTTCACAGGCGCAGTAACACTGGGGCTTTGCGCTTCTATACGCACCAAATGTCACGGTCCTTCTCTTTCCGTCTCGTAGACACGAGCTGAGAAATTGCAAACGTCGAGCAATTGCTCCGAGATGAAAAGTGCCAGCACTGAAAGCTCTTGCTAGCCAGCACCCTTCTTTGGAAGTGCTTTTGTAGGCCTAAGAACAGTGGGGCTCTGGGCTTCTCTAGCCACCTCATCTTCTGCTCATCCTCTCGCGCACTCTAAAGAGAGCTCAGGTGAGAAATTGCAAACGTCGAGCAATTGCTCAGAGATGAAAAGTGCCAGCCCTGAAAGCTCTTGCTAGCCAGCACCCTTCCTTGGAAGCGCTTTCACAGGCGCAGCAACACTGGGGCTTTGCGCTTCTCTACCCACCAAAAGTCACGGTCCTTCTCTTTCCGTCTCGTAGACACGAGCTGAGAAATTGCAAACGTCGAGCAATTGCTCCGAGATGAAAAGTGCCAGCACTGAAAGCTCTTGCTAGCCAGCACCCTTCCTTGGAAGCGCTTTTGTAGGCCTAAGAACACTGGGGCTCTAGGCTTCTCTAGCCACCTCGTCTTCTGCTCATCCTCTCGCGCACTCTAAAGAGAGCTCAGGTGAGAAATTGCAAACGTCGAGCAATTGCTCAGAGATGAAAAGTGCCAGCCCTGAAAGCTCTTGCTAGCCAGCACCCTTCCTTGGAAGCGCTTTCACAGGCGCAGTAACACTGGGGCTTTGCGCTTCTCTAGCCACCAAACGTCACGGTCCTTCTCTTTCCGTCTCGTAGACACGAGCTGAGAAATTGCAAACGTCGAGCAATTGCTCAGAGATGAAAAGTGCCAGCACTGAAAGCTGTTGCTAGCCAGCACCCTTCCTTGGAAGCGCTTTTGTAGGCCTAAGAACACTGGGGCTCTGGGCTTCTCTAGCCACCTCATCTTCTGCTCATCCTCTCGCGCACTCTAAAGAGAGCTCAGGTGAGAAATTGCAAACGTCGAGCAATTGCTCAGAGATGAAAAGTGCCAGCACTGAAAGCTGTTGCTAGCCAGCACCCTTCCTTGGAAGCGCTTTCACAGGCGCAGTAACACTGGGGCTTTGTGCTTCCCTACCCACCAAACGTCACTGTCAATCTCTTTCCGTCTCGTAGACATGAGCTGAGAAATTGCAAACGTCCAGCAATTGCTCCGAGATGAAAAGTGCCAGCACTGAAAGCTGTTGCTAGCCAGCACCCTTCCTTGGAAGCGCTTTTGTAGGCCTAAGAACACTGGGGCTCTGGGCTTCTCTAGCCACCTCATCTTCTGCTCATCCTCTCGCGCACTCTAAAGAGAGCTCAGGTGAGAAATTGCAAACGTCGAGCAATTGCTCAGAGATGAAAAGTGCCAGCACTGAAAGCTGTTGCTAGCCAGCACCCTTCCTTGGAAGCGCTTTCACAGGCGCAGCAACACTGGGGCTTTGCGCTTCTCTAGCCACCAAACGTCACGGTCCTTCTCTTTCCGTCTCGTAGACACGAGCTGAGAAATTGCAAACGTCCAGCAATTGCTCCGAGATGAAAAGTGCCAGCACTGAAAGCTCTTGCTAGCCAGCCCCCTTCCTTGGAAGCGCTTTTGTAGCCCTTAAAACACTGGGGCTCTGGGCTTCTCTAGCCACCTCATCTTCTGCTCATCCTCTCGCGCACTCTAAAGAGAGCTCAGGTGAGAAATTGCAAACGTCGAGCAATTGCTCAGAGATGAAAAGTGCCAGCACTGAAAGCTCTTGCTAGCCAGCACCCTTCCTTGGAAGCGCTTTCACAGGCGCAGCAACACTGGGGCTTTGCGCTTCTCTAGCCACCAAATGTCACGGTCCTTCTCTTTCCGTCTCGTAGACACGAGCTGAGAAATTGCAAACGTCGAGCAATTGCTCCGAGATGAAAAGTGCCAGCACTGAAAGCTGTTGCTAGCCAGCCCACTTCCTTGGAAGCGCTTTTGTAGCCCTTAAAACACTGGGGCTCTGGGCTTCTCTAGCCACCTCATCTTCTGCTCATCCTCTCGCGCACTCTAAAGAGAGCTCAGGTGAGAAATTGCAAATGTCGAGCAATTGCTCAGAGATGAAAAGTGCCAGCCCTGAAAGCTCTTGCTAGCCAGCACCCTTCCTTGGAAGCGCTTTCACAGGCGCAGCAACACTGGGGCTTTGCACTTCTCTAGCCACCAAACGTCACGGTCCTTCTCTTTCCGTCTCGTAGACACGAGCTGAGAAATTGCAAACGTCGAGCAATTGCTCAGAGATGAAAAGTGCCAGCACTGAAAGCTGTTGCTAGCCAGCACCCTTCCTTGAAAGCGCTTTCACAGGCGCAGCAACACTGGGGCTTTGCGCTTCTATACGCACCAAACGTCTCAGTCATTCTCTTTCCGTCTCGTAGACACGAGCTGAGAAATTGCAAACGTCCAGCAATTGCTCCGAGATGAAAAGTGCCAGCACTGAAAGCTGTTGCTAGCCAGCACCCTTCCTTGGAAGCGCTTTTGTAGGCCTAAGAACAGTGGGGCTCTGGGCTTCTCTAGCCACCTCATCTTCTGCTCATCCTCTCGCGCACTCTAAAGAGAGCTCAGGTGAGAAATTGCAAACGTCGAGCAATTGCTCAGAGATGAAAAGTGCCAGCACTGAAAGCTGTTGCTAGCCAGCACCCTTCCTTGGAAGCGCTTTCACAGGCGCAGCAACACTGGGGCTTTGCGCTTCTCTACCCACCAAACGTCACGGTCCTTCTCTTTCCGTCTCGTAGACACGAGCTGAGAAATTGCAAACGTCGAGCAATTGCTCAGAGATGAAAAGTGCCAGCCCTGAAAGCTCTTGCTAGCCAGCACCCTTCCTTGGAAGCGCTTTCACAGGCGCAGCAACACTGGGGCTTTGCACTTCTCTAGCCACCAAACGTCACGGTCCTTCTCTTTCCGTCTCGTAGACACGAGCTGAGAAATTGCAAACGTCGAGCAATTGCTCAGAGATGAAAAGTGCCAGCCCTGAAAGCTCTTGCTAGCCAGCACCCTTCCTTGGAAGCGCTTTCACAGGCGCAGCAACACTGGGGCTTTGCGCTTCTCTACCCACCAAAAGTCACGGTCATTTTCTTTCCGTCTCGTAGACACGAGCTGAGAAATTGCAAAGGTCGAGCAATTGCTCCGAGATGAAAAGTGCCAGCACTGAAAGCTCTTGCTAGCCAGCACCCTTCCTTGGAAGCGCTTTTGTAGGCCTAAGAACACTGGGGCTCTGGGCTTCTCTAGCCACCTCATCTTCTGCTCATCCTCTCGTGCACTCTAAAGAGAGCTCAGGTGAGAAATTGCAAACGTCGAGCAATTGCTCAGAGATGAAAAGTGCCAGCACTGAAAGCTCTTGCTAGCCAGCACCCTTCCTTGGAAGCGCTTTCACAGGCGCAGCAACACTGGGGCTTTGCGCTTCTCTACCCACCAAACGTCACGGTCCTTCTCTTTCCGTCTCGTAGACACGAGCTGAGAAATTGCAAACGTCGAGCAATTGCTCAGAGATGAAAAGTGCCAGCACTGAAAGCTCTTGCTAGCCAGCACCCTTCCTTGGAAGTGCTTTTGTAGGCCTAAGAACACTGGGGCTCTGGGCTTCTCTAGCCACCTCATCTTCTGCTCATCCTCTCGTGCACTCTAAAGAGAGCTCAGGTGAGAAATTGCAAACGTCGAGCAATTGCTCCGAGATGAAAAGTGCCAGCACTGAAAGCTGTTGCTAGCCAGCACCCTTCCTTGGAAGCGCTTTTGTAGGCCTAAGAACACTGGGGCTCTGGGCTTCTCTAGCCACCTCATCTTCTGCTCATCCTCTCGCGCACTCTAAAGAGAGCTCAGGTGAGAAATTGCAAACGTCGAGCAATTGCTCAGAGATGAAAAGTGCCAGCCCTGAAAGCTGTTGCTAGCCAGCACCCTTCCTTGGAAGCGCTTTCACAGGCGCAGCAACACTGGGGCTTTTCGCTTCTGTACGCACCAAATGTCACGGTCCTTCTCTTTCCGTCTCGTAGACACGAGCTGAGAAATTGCAAACGTCCAGCAATTGCTCCGAGATGAAAAGTGCCAGCACTGAAAGCTGTTGCTAGCCAGCACCCTTCCTTGGAAGCGCTTTTGTAGCCCTTAAAACACTGGGGCTCTGGGCTTCTCTAGCCACCTCATCTTCTGCTCATCCTCTCGCGCACTCTAAAGAGAGCTCAGGTGAGAAATTGCAAACGTCGAGCAATTGCTCAGAGATGAAAAGTGCCAGCACTGAAAGCTGTTGCTAGCCAGCACCCTTCCTTGGAAGCGCTTTTGTAGGCCTAAGAACACTGGGGCTCTGGGCTTCTCTAGCCACCTCATCTTCTGCTCATCCTCTCGCGCACTCTAAAGAGAGCTCAGGTGAGAAATTGCAAACGTCGAGCAATTGCTCAGAGATGAAAAGTGCCAGCACTGAAAGCTCTTGCTAGCCAGCACCCTTCCTTGGAAGCGCTTTCACAGGCGCAGCAACACTGGAGCTTTGCGCTTCTCTACCCACCAAACGTCACGGTCCTTCTCTTTCCGTCTGTATACAAAAGCTGAGAAATTGCAAACGTCGAGCAATTGCTCAGAGATGAAAAGTGCCAGCACTGAAAGCTGTTGCTAGCCAGCACCCTTCCTTGGAAGCGCTTTTGTAGGCCTAAGAACACTGGGGCTCTGGGCTTCTCTAGCCACCTCATCTTCTGCTCATCCTCTCGCGCACTCTAAAGAGAGCTCAGGTGAGAAATTGCAAACGTCGAGCAATTGCTCAGAGATGAAAAGTGCCAGCACTGAAAGCTGTTGCTAGCCAGCACCCTTCCTTGGAAGCGCTTTCACAGGCGCAGCAACACTGGGGCTTTGCGCTTCTATACGCACCAAATGTCACGGTCCTTCTCTTTCCGTCTCGTAGACACAAGCTGAGAAATTGCAAACGTCGAGCAATTGCTCAGAGATGAAAAGTGCCAGCACTGAAAGCTGTTGCTAGCCAGCACCCTTCCTTGGAAGCGCTTTTGTAGGCCTAAGAACACTGGGGCTCTGGGCTTCTCTAGACACCTCATCTTCTGCTCATCCTCGCACGCACTCTAAAGAGAGCTCAGGTGAGAAATTGCAAACGTCGAGCAATTGCTCAGAGATGAAAAGTGCCAGCACTGAAAGCTCTTGCTAGCCAGCACCCTTCCTTGGAAGCGCTTTCACAGGCGCAGCAACACTGGGGCTTTGCGCTTCTCTACCCACCAAAAGTCACGGTCCTTCTCTTTCCGTCTCGTAGACACGAGCTGAGAAATTGCAAACGTCGAGCAATTGCTCCGAGATGAAAAGTGCCAGCACTGAAAGCTCTTGCTAGCCAGCACCCTTCCTTGGAAGCGCTTTTGTAGGCCTAAGAACACTGGGGCTCTAGGCTTCTCTAGCCACCTCGTCTTCTGCTCATCCTCTCGCGCACTCTAAAGAGAGCTCAGGTGAGAAATTGCAAACGTCGAGCAATTGCTCAGAGATGAAAAGTGCCAGCCCTGAAAGCTCTTGCTAGCCAGCACCCTTCCTTGGAAGCGCTTTCACAGGCGCAGTAACACTGGGGCTTTGCGCTTCTCTAGCCACCAAACGTCACGGTCCTTCTCTTTCCGTCTCGTAGACACGAGCTGAGAAATTGCAAACGTCGAGCAATTGCTCAGAGATGAAAAGTGCCAGCACTGAAAGCTGTTGCTAGCCAGCACCCTTCCTTGGAAGCGCTTTTGTAGGCCTAAGAACAGTGGGGCTCTGGGCTTCTCTAGCCACCTCATCTTCTGCTCATCCTCTCGCGCACTCTAAAGAGAGCTCAGGTGAGAAATTGCAAACGTCGAGCAATTGCTCCGAGATGAAAAGTGCCAGCACTGAAAGCTGTTGCTAGCCAGCACCCTTCCTTGGAAGCGCTTTCACAGGCGCAGTAACACTGGGGCTTTGTGCTTCCCTACCCACCAAACGTCACTGTCAATCTCTTTCCGTCTCGTAGACACGAGCTGAGAAATTGCAAACGTCCAGCAATTGCTCCGAGATGAAAAGTGCCAGCACTGAAAGCTGTTGCTAGCCAGCCCCCTTCCTTGGAAGCGCTTTTGTAGGCCTAAGAACAGTGGGGCTCTGGGCTTCTCTAGCCACCTCATCTTCTGCTCATCCTCTCGCGCACTCTAAAGAGAGCTCAGGTGAGAAATTGCAAACGTCGAGCAATTGCTCCGAGATGAAAAGTGCCAGCACTGAAAGCTGTTGCTAGCCAGCACCCTTCCTTGGAAGCGCTTTCACAGGCGCAGCAACACTGGGGCTTTGCGCTTCTCTAGCCACCAAACGTCACGGTCCTTCTCTTTCCGTCGGTAGACACGAGCTGAGAAATTGCAAACGTCGAGCAATTGCTCAGAGATGAAAAGTGCCAGCACTGAAAGCTGTTGCTAGCCAGCACCCTTCCTTGGAAGCGCTTTCACAGGCGCAGCAACACTGGGGCTTTGCGCTTCTCTACCCACCAAAAGTCACGGTCATTTTCTTTCCGTCTCGTAGACACGAGCTGAGAAATTGCAAACGTCCAGCAATTGCTCAGAGATGAAAAGTGCCAGCACTGAAAGCTCTTGCTAGCCAGCCCCCTTCCTTGGAAGCGCTTTTGTAGCCCTTAAAACACTGGGGCTCTGGGCTTCTCTAGCCACCTCATCTTCTGCTCATCCTCTCGCGCACTCTAAAGAGAGCTCAGGTGAGAAATTGCAAACGTCGAGCAATTGCTCAGAGATGAAAAGTGCCAGCACTGAAAGCTCTTGCTAGCCAGCACCCTTCCTTGGAAGCGCTTTCACAGGCGCAGCAACACTGGGGCTTTGCGCTTCTCTAGCCACCAAATGTCACGGTCCTTCTCTTTCCGTCTCGTAGACACGAGCTGAGAAATTGCAAACGTCGAGCAATTGCTCCGAGATGAAAAGTGCCAGCACTGAAAGCTCTTGCTAGCCAGCCCCCTTCCTTGGAAGCGCTTTTGTAGCCCTTAAAACACTGGGGCTCTGGGCTTCTCTAGCCACCTCATCTTCTGCTCATCCTCTCGCGCACTCTAAAGAGAGCTCAGGTGAGAAATTGCAAATGTCGAGCAATTGCTCCGAGATGAAAAGTGCCAGCCCTGAAAGCTCTTGCTAGCCAGCACCCTTCCTTGGAAGCGCTTTCACAGGCGCAGCAACACTGGGGCTTTGCACTTCTCTAGCCACCAAACGTCACGGTCCTTCTCTTTCCGTCTCGTAGACACGAGCTGAGAAATTGCAAACGTCGAGCAATTGCTCCGAGATGAAAAGTGCCAGCACTGAAAGCTGTTGCTAGCCAGCACCCTTCCTTGGAAGCGCTTTCACAGGCGCAGCAACACTGGGGCTTTGCGCTTCTATACGCACCAAACGTCACAGTCATTCTCTTTCCGTCTCGTAGACACGAGCTGAGAAATTGCAAACGTCGAGCAATTGCTCCGAGATGAAAAGTGCCAGCACTGAAAGCTGTTGCTAGCCAGCACCCTTCCTTGGAAGCGCTTTTGTAGGCCTAAGAACAGTGGGGCTCTGGGCTTCTCTAGCCACCTCATCTTCTGCTCATCCTCTCGCGCACTCTAAAGAGAGCTCAGGTGAGAAATTGCAAACGTCGAGCAATTGCTCAGAGATGAAAAGTGCCAGCACTGAAAGCTGTTGCTAGCCAGCACCCTTCCTTGGAAGCGCTTTCACAGGCGCAGCAACACTGGGGCTTTGCGCTTCTCTAGCCACCAAACGTCACGGTCCCTCTCTTTCCGTCGGTAGACACGAGCTGAGAAATTGCAAACGTCGAGCAATTGCTCAGAGATGAAAAGTGCCAGCACTGAAAGCTGTTGCTAGCCAGCACCCTTCCTTGGAAGCGCTTTCACAGGCGCAGCAACACTGGGGCTTTGCGCTTCTCTACCCACCAAAAGTCACGGTCATTTTCTTTCCGTCTCGTAGACACGAGCTGAGAAATTGCAAACGTCCAGCAATTGCTCCGAGATGAAAAGTGCCAGCACTGAAAGCTCTTGCTAGCCAGCACCCTTCCTTGGAAGCGCTTTTGTAGGCCTAAGAACACTGGGGCTCTGGGCTTCTCTAGCCACCTCATCTTCTGCTCATCCTCTCGCGCACTCTAAAGAGAGCTCAGGTGAGAAATTGCAAACGTCGAGCAATTGCTCAGAGATGAAAAGTGCCAGCACTGAAAGCTCTTGCTAGCCAGCACCCTTCCTTGGAAGCGCTTTCACAGGCGCAGCAACACTGGGGCTTTGCGCTTCTCTACCCAACAAACGTCACGGTCCTTCTCTTTCCGTCTCGTAGACACGAGCTGAGAAATTGCAAACGTCGAGCAATTGCTCCGAGATGAAAAGTGCCAGCACTGAAAGCTGTTGCTAGCCAGCACCCTTCCTTGGAAGCGCTTTTGTAGGCCTAAGAACACTGGGGCTCTGGGCTTCTCTAGCCACCTCATCTTCTGCTCATCCTCTCGTGCACTCTAAAGAGAGCTCAGGTGAGAAATTGCAAACGTCGAGCAATTGCTCAGAGATGAAAAGTGCCAGCACTGAAAGCTGTTGCTAGCCAGCACCCTTCCTTGGAAGCGCTTTTGTAGGCCTAAGAACACTGGGGCTCTGGGCTTCTCTAGCCACCTCATCTTCTGCTCATCCTCTCGCGCACTCTAAAGAGAGCTCAGGTGAGAAATTGCAAACGTCGAGCAATTGCTCAGAGATGAAAAGTGCCAGCCCTGAAAGCTGTTGCTAGCCACCACCCTTCCTTGGAAGCGCTTTCACAGGCGCAGCAACACTGGGGCTTTTCGCTTCTGTACGCACCAAATGTCACGGTCCTTCTCTTTCCGTCTCGTAGACACGAGCTGAGAAATTGCAAACGTCCAGCAATTGCTCCGAGATGAAAAGTGCCAGCACTGAAAGCTGTTGCTAGCCAGCACCCTTCCTTGGAAGCGCTTTTGTAGCCCTTAAAACACTGGGGCTCTGGGCTTCTCTAGCCACCTCATCTTCTGCTCATCCTCTCGCGCACTCTAAAGAGAGCTCAGGTGAGAAATTGCAAACGTCGAGCAATTGCTCAGAGATGAAAAGTGCCAGCACTGAAAGCTGTTGCTAGCCAGCACCCTTCCTTGGAAGCGCTTTTGTAGGCCTAAGAACACTGGGGCTCTGGGCTTCTCTAGCCACCTCATCTTCTGCTCATCCTCTCGCGCACTCTAAAGAGAGCTCAGGTGAGAAATTGCAAACGTCGAGCAATTGCTCAGAGATGAAAAGTGCCAGCACTGAAAGCTCTTGCTAGCCAGCACCCTTCCTTGGAAGCGCTTTCACAGGCGCAGCAACACTGGGGCTTTGCGCTTCTCTACCCACCAAACGTCACGGTCCTTCTCTTTCCGTCTGTATACAAAAGCTGAGAAATTGCAAACGTCGAGCAATTGCTCAGAGATGAAAAGTGCCAGCACTGAAAGCTGTTGCTAGCCAGCACCCTTCCTTGGAAGCGCTTTTGTAGGCCTAAGAACACTGGGGCTCTGGGCTTCTCTAGCCACCTCATCTTCTGCTCATCCTCTCGCGCACTCTAAAGAGAGCTCAGGTGAGAAATTGCAAACGTCCAGCAATTGCTCCGAGATGAAAAGTGCCAGCACTGAAAGCTGTTGCTAGCCAGCACCCTTCCTTGGAAGCGCTTTTGTAGGCCTAAGAACAGTGGGGCTCTGGGCTTCTCTAGCCACCTCATCTTCTGCTCATCCTCTCGCGCACTCTGAAGAGAGCTCAGGTGAGAAATTGCAAACGTCGAGCAATTGCTCAGAGATGAAAAGAGCCAGCACTGAAAGCTCTTGCTAGCCAGCACCCTTCCTTGGAAGCGCTTTCACAGGCGCAGTAACACTGGGGCTTTGCGCTTCTATACGCACCAAATGTCACGGTCCTTCTCTTTCCGTCTCGTAGACACGAGCTGAGAAATTGCAAATGTCGAGCAATTGCTCCGAGATGAAAAGTGCCAGCACTGAAAGCTCTTGCTAGCCAGCACCCTTCTTTGGAAGTGCTTTTGTAGGCCTAAGAACAGTGGGGCTCTGGGCTTCTCTAGCCACCTCATCTTCTGCTCATCCTCTCGCGCACTCTAAAGAGAGCTCAGGTGAGAAATTGCAAACGTCGAGCAATTGCTCAGAGATGAAAAGTGCCAGCCCTGAAAGCTCTTGCTAGCCAGCACCCTTCCTTGGAAGCGCTTTCACAGGCGCAGCAACACTGGGGCTTTGCGCTTCTCTACCCACCAAAAGTCACGGTCCTTCTCTTTCCGTCTCGTAGACACGAGCTGAGAAATTGCAAACGTCGAGCAATTGCTCCGAGATGAAAAGTGCCAGCACTGAAAGCTCTTGCTAGCCAGCACCCTTCCTTGGAAGCGCTTTTGTAGGCCTAAGAACACTGGGGCTCTAGGCTTCTCTAGCCACCTCGTCTTCTGCTCATCCTCTCGCGCACTCTAAAGAGAGCTCAGGTGAGAAATTGCAAACGTCGAGCAATTGCTCAGAGATGAAAAGTGCCAGCCCTGAAAGCTCTTGCTAGCCAGCACCCTTCCTTGGAAGCGCTTTCACAGGCGCAGTAACACTGGGGCTTTGCACTTCTCTAGCCACCAAACGTCACGGTCCTTCTCTTTCCGTCTCGTAGACACGAGCTGAGAAATTGCAAACGTCGAGCAATTGCTCAGAGATGAAAAGTGCCAGCACTGAAAGCTGTTGCTAGCCAGCACCCTTCCTTGGAAGCGCTTTTGTAGGCCTAAGAACAGTGGGGCTCTGGGCTTCTCTAGCCACCTCATCTTCTGCTCATCCTCTCGCGCACTCTAAAGAGAGCTCAGGTGAGAAATTGCAAACGTCGAGCAATTGCTCAGAGATGAAAACTGCCAGCACTGAAAGCTGTTGCTAGCCAGCACCCTTCCTTGGAAGCGCTTTCACAGGCGCAGTAACACTGGGGCTTTGTGCTTCCCTACCCACCAAACGTCACTGTCAATCTCTTTCCGTCTCGTAGACATGAGCTGAGAAATTGCAAACGTCCAGCAATTGCTCCGAGATGAAAAGTGCCAGCACTGAAAGCTGTTGCTAGCCAGCACCCTTCCTTGGAAGCGCTTTTGTAGGCCTAAGAACACTGGGGCTCTGGGCTTCTCTAGCCACCTCATCTTCTGCTCATCCTCTCGCGCACTCTAAAGAGAGCTCAGGTGAGAAATTGCAAACGTCGAGCAATTGCTCAGAGATGAAAAGTGCCAGCCCTGAAAGCTCTTGCTAGCCAGCACCCTTCCTTGGAAGCGCTTTCACAGGCGCAGCAACACTGGGGCTTTGCGCTTCTCTACCCACCAAAAGTCACGGTCCTTCTCTTTCCGTCTCGTAGACACGAGCTGAGAAATTGCAAACGTCGAGCAATTGCTCCGAGATGAAAAGTGCCAGCACTGAAAGCTCTTGCTAGCCAGCACCCTTCCTTGGAAGCGCTTTTGTAGGCCTAAGAACACTGGGGCTCTAGGCTTCTCTAGCCACCTCGTCTTCTGCTCATCCTCTCGCGCACTCTAAAGAGAGCTCAGGTGAGAAATTGCAAACGTCGAGCAATTGCTCAGAGATGAAAAGTGCCAGCGCTGAAAGCTCTTGCTAGCCAGCACCCTTCCTTGGAAGCGCTTTCACAGGCCCAGTAACACTGGGGCTTTGCGCTTCTCTAGCCACCAAATGTCACGGTCCTTCTCTTTCCGTCTCGTAGACACGAGCTGAGAAATTGCAAACGTCGAGCAATTGCTCAGAGATGAAAAGTGCCAGCACTGAAAGCTGTTGCTAGCCAGCACCCTTCCTTGGAAGCGCTTTTGTAGGCCTAAGAACACTGGGGCTCTGGGCTTCTCTAGCCACCTCATCTTCTGCTCATCCTCTCGCGCACTCTAAAGAGAGCTCAGGTGAGAAATTGCAAACGTCGAGCAATTGCTCAGAGATGAAAAGTGCCAGCACTGAAAGCTGTTGCTAGCCAGCACCCTTCCTTGGAAGCGCTTTCACAGGCGCAGTAACACTGGGGCTTTGTGCTTCCCTACCCACCAAACGTCACGGTCAATCTCTTTCCGTCTCGTAGACATGAGCTGAGAAATTGCAAACGTCCAGCAATTGCTCCGAGATGAAAAGTGCCAGCACTGAAAGCTGTTGCTAGCCAGCACCCTTCCTTGGAAGCGCTTTTGTAGGCCTAAGAACACTGGGGCTCTGGGCTTCTCTAGCCACCTCATCTTCTGCTCATCCTCTCGCGCACTCTAAAGAGAGCTCAGGTGAGAAATTGCAAACGTCGAGCAATTGCTCAGAGATGAAAAGTGCCAGCCCTGAAAGCTCTTGCTAGCCAGCACCCTTCCTTGGAAGCGCTTTCACAGGCGCAGCAACACTGGGGCTTTGCGCTTCTCTAGCCACCAAACGTCACGGTCCTTCTCTTTCCGTCTCGTAGACACGAGCTGAGAAATTGCAAACGTCCAGCAATTGCTCAGAGATGAAAAGTGCCAGCACTGAAAGCTCTTGCTAGCCAGCCCCCTTCCTTGGAAGCGCTTTTGTAGCCCTTAAAACACTGGGGCTCTGGGCTTCTCTAGCCACCTCATCTTCTGCTCATCCTCTCGCGCACTCTAAAGAGAGCTCAGGTGAGAAATTGCAAACGTCGAGCAATTGCTCAGAGATGAAAAGTGCCAGCACTGAAAGCTCTTGCTAGCCAGCACCCTTCCTTGGAAGCGCTTTCACAGGCGCAGCAACACTGGGGCTTTGCGCTTCTCTAGCCACCAAATGTCACGGTCCTTCTCTTTCCGTCTCGTAGACACGAGCTGAGAAATTGCAAACGTCGAGCAATTGCTCCGAGATGAAAAGTGCCAGCACTGAAAGCTGTTGCTAGCCAGCCCACTTCCTTGGAAGCGCTTTTGTAGCCCTTAAAACACTGGGGCTCTGGGCTTCTCTAGCCACCTCATCTTCTGCTCATCCTCTCGCGCACTCTAAAGAGAGCTCAGGTGAGAAATTGCAAATGTCGAGCAATTGCTCAGAGATGAAAAGTGCCAGCCCTGAAAGCTCTTGCTAGCCAGCACCCTTCCTTGGAAGCGCTTTCACAGGCGCAGCAACACTGGGGCTTTGCACTTCTCTAGCCACCAAACGTCACGGTCCTTCTCTTTCCGTCTCGTAGACACGAGCTGAGAAATTGCAAACGTCGAGCAATTGCTCAGAGATGAAAAGTGCCAGCACTGAAAGCTGTTGCTAGCCAGCACCCTTCCTTGGAAGCGCTTTCACAGGCGCAGCAACACTGGGGCTTTGCGCTTCTATACGCACCAAACGTCTCAGTCATTCTCTTTCCGTCTCGTAGACACGAGCTGAGAAATTGCAAACGTCCAGCAATTGCTCCGAGATGAAAAGTGCCAGCACTGAAAGCTGTTGCTAGCCAGCACCCTTCCTTGGAAGCGCTTTTGTAGGCCTAAGAACAGTGGGGCTCTGGGCTTCTCTAGCCACCTCATCTTCTGCTCATCCTCTCGCGCACTCTAAAGAGAGCTCAGGTGAGAAATTGCAAACGTCGAGCAATTGCTCAGAGATGAAAAGTGCCAGCACTGAAAGCTGTTGCTAGCCAGCACCCTTCCTTGGAAGCGCTTTCACAGGCGCAGCAACACTGGGGCTTTGCGCTTCTCTACCCACCAAACGTCACGGTCCCTCTCTTTCCGTCTCGTAGACACGAGCTGAGAAATTGCAAACGTCGAGCAATTGCTCAGAGATGAAAAGTGCCAGCCCTGAAAGCTCTTGCTAGCCAGCACCCTTCCTTGGAAGCGCTTTCACAGGCGCAGCAACACTGGGGCTTTGCACTTCTCTAGCCACCAAACGTCACGGTCCTTCTCTTTCCGTCTCGTAGACACGAACTGAGAAATTGCAAACGTCGAGCAATTGCTCAGAGATGAAAAGTGCCAGCCCTGAAAGCTCTTGCTAGCCAGCACCCTTCCTTGGAAGCGCTTTCACAGGCGCAGCAACACTGGGGCTTTGCGCTTCTCTACCCACCAAAAGTCACGGTCATTTTCTTTCCGTCTCGTAGACACGAGCTGAGAAATTGCAAAGGTCGAGCAATTGCTCCGAGATGAAAAGTGCCAGCACTGAAAGCTGTTGCTAGCCAGCACCCTTCCTTGGAAGCGCTTTTGTAGGCCTAAGAACACTGGGGCTCTGGGCTTCTCTAGCCACCTCATCTTCTGCTCATCCTCTCGCGCACTCTAAAGAGAGCTCAGGTGAGAAATTGCAAACGTCGAGCAATTGCTCAGAGATGAAAAGTGCCAGCACTGAAAGCTGTTGCTAGCCAGCACCCTTCCTTGGAAGCGCTTTCACAGGCGCAGCAACACTGGGGCTTTGCGCTTCTCTACCCACCAAACGTCACGGTCCTTCTCTTTCCGTCTCGTAGACACGAGCTGAGAAATTGCAAACGTCGAGCAATTGCTCAGAGATGAAAAGTGCCAGCACTGAAAGCTCTTGCTAGCCAGCACCCTTCCTTGGAAGTGCTTTTGTAGGCCTAAGAACACTGGGGCTCTGGGCTTCTCTAGCCACCTCATCTTCTGCTCATCCTCTCGTGCACTCTAAAGAGAGCTCAGGTGAGAAATTGCAAACGTCGAGCAATTGCTCAGAGATGAAAAGTGCCAGCACTGAAAGCTGTTGCTAGCCAGCACCCTTCCTTGGAAGCGCTTTTGTAGGCCTAAGAACACTGGGGCTCTGGGCTTCTCTAGCCACCTCATCTTCTGCTCATCCTCTCGCGCACTCTAAAGAGAGCTCAGGTGAGAAATTGCAAACGTCGAGCAATTGCTCAGAGATGAAAAGTGCCAGCCCTGAAAGCTGTTGCTAGCCAGCACCCTTCCTTGGAAGCGCTTTCACAGGCGCAGCAACACTGGGGCTTTTCGCTTCTGTACGCACCAAATGTCACGGTCCTTCTCTTTCCGTCTCGTAGACACGAGCTGAGAAATTGCAAACGTCCAGCAATTGCTCCGAGATGAAAAGTGCCAGCACTGAAAGCTGTTGCTAGCCAGCACCCTTCCTTGGAAGCGCTTTTGTAGCCCTTAAAACACTGGGGCTCTGGGCTTCTCTAGCCACCTCATCTTCTGCTCATCCTCTCGCGCACTCTAAAGAGAGCTCAGGTGAGAAATTGCAAACGTCGAGCAATTGCTCAGAGATGAAAAGTGCCAGCACTGAAAGCTGTTGCTAGCCAGCACCCTTCCTTGGAAGCGCTTTTGTAGGCCTAAGAACACTGGGGCTCTGGGCTTCTCTAGCCACCTCATCTTCTGCTCATCCTCTCGCGCACTCTAAAGAGAGCTCAGGTGAGAAATTGCAAACGTCGAGCAATTGCTCAGAGATGAAAAGTGCCAGCACTGAAAGCTCTTGCTAGCCAGCACCCTTCCTTGGAAGCGCTTTCACAGGCGCAGCAACACTGGAGCTTTGCGCTTCTCTACCCACCAAACGTCACGGTCCTTCTCTTTCCGTCTCGTAGACACGAGCTGAGAAATTGCAAACGTCGAGCAATTGCTCAGAGATGAAAAGTGCCAGCACTGAAAGCTGTTGCTAGCCAGCACCCTTCCTTGGAAGCGCTTTTGTAGGCCTAAGAACACTGGGGCTCTGGGCTTCTCTAGCCACCTCATCTTCTGCTCATCCTCTCGCGCACTCTAAAGAGAGCTCAGGTGAGAAATTGCAAACGTCGAGCAATTGCTCAGAGATGAAAAGTGCCAGCACTGAAAGCTCTTGCTAGCCAGCACCCTTCCTTGGAAGCGCTTTCACAGGCGCAGCAACACTGGGGCTTTGCGCTTCTATACGCACCAAATGTCACGGTCCTTCTCTTTCCGTCTCGTAGACACAAGCTGAGAAATTGCAAACGTCGAGCAATTGCTCAGAGATGAAAAGTGCCAGCACTGAAAGCTGTTGCTAGCCAGCACCCTTCCTTGGAAGCGCTTTTGTAGGCCTAAGAACACTGGGGCTCTGGGCTTCTCTAGACACCTCATCTTCTGCTCATCCTCGCACGCACTCTAAAGAGAGCTCAGGTGAGAAATTGCAAACGTCGAGCAATTGCTCAGAGATGAAAAGTGCCAGCACTGAAAGCTGTTGCTAGCCAGCCCCCGTCCTTGGAAGCACTTTTGTAGCCCTTAGAACACTGGGGCTCTGGGCTTCTCTAGCCACCTCATCTTCTGCTCATCCTCTCGCGCACTCTAAAGAGAGCTCAGGTGAGAAATTGCAAACGTCGAGCAATTGCTCAGAGATGAAAAGTGCCAGCACTGAAAGCTGTTGCTAGCCAGCACCCTTCCTTGGAAGCGCTTTCACAGGCGCAGCAACACTGGGGCTTTGCGCTTCTATACGCACCAAACGTCACAGTCATTCTCTTTCCGTCTCGTAGACACGAGCTGAGAAATTGCAAACGTCCAGCAATTGCTCCGAGATGAAAAGTGCCAGCACTGAAAGCTGTTGCTAGCCAGCACCCGTCCTTGGAAGCGCTTTTGTAGGTCTAAGAACACTGGGGCTCTGGGCTTCTCTAGCCACCTCATCTTCTTCTCATCCTCTCGCGCACTCTAAAGAGAGCTCAGGTGAGAAATTGCAAACGTCGAGCAATTGCTCAGAGATGAAAAGTGCCAGCACTGAAAGCTCTTGCTAGCCAGCACCCTTCCTTGGAAGCGCTTTCACAGGCGCAGCAACACTGGGGCTTTGCGCTTCTCTACCCACCAAACGTCACAGTCCTTCTCTTTCCGTCGGTAGACACGAGCTGAGAAATTGCAAACGTCGAGCAATTGCTCAGAGATGAAAAGTGCCAGCACTGAAAGCTCTTGCTAGCCAGCACCCTTCCTTGGAAGCGCTTTCACAGGCGCAGCAACACTGGGGCTTTGCGCTTCTCTACGCACCAAACGTCACGGTCCTTCTCTTTCCGTCGGTAGACACGAGCTGAGAAATTGCAAACGTCGAGCAATTGCTCAGAGATGAAAAGTGCCAGCACTGAAAGCTCTTGCTAGCCAGCACCCTTCCTTGGAAGCGCTTTCACAGGCGCAGCAACACTGGGGCTCTGGGCTTCTCTAGCCACCTAATCTTCTGCTCATCCTCTCGCGCACTCTAAAGAGAGCTCAGGTGAGAAATTGCAAACGTCGAGCAATTGCTCCGAGATGAAAAGTGCCAGCACTGAAAGCTCTTGCTAGCCAGCACCCTTCCTTGGAAGCGCTTTCACAGGCGCAGCAACACTGGGGCTTTGCGCTTCTATACGCACCAAATGTCACGGTCCTTCTCTTTCCGTCTCGTAGACACGAGCTGAGAAATTGCAAACGTCGAGCAATTGCTCCGAGATGAAAAGTGCCAGCACTGAAAGCTCTTGCTAGCCAGCACCCTTCCTTGGAAGCGCTTTTGTAGGCCTAAGAACACTGGGGCTCTGGGCTTCTCTAGCCACCTCATCTTCTGCTCATCCTCTCGCGCACTCTAAAGAGAGCTCAGGTGAGAAATTGCAAACGTCGAGCAATTGCTCAGAGATGAAAAGTGCCAGCACTGAAAGCTCTTGCTAGCCAGCACCCTTCCTTGGAAGCGCTTTCACAGGCGCAGCAACACTGGGGCTTTGCGCTTCTATACGCACCAAATGTCACGGTCCTTCTCTTTCCGTCTCGTAGACACGAGCTGAGAAATTGCAAACGTCGAGCAATTGCTCAGAGATGAAAAGTGCCAGCACTGAAAGCTGTTGCTAGCCAGCACCCTTCCTTGGAAGCGCTTTTGTAGGCCTAAGAACACTGGGGCTCTGGGCTTCTCTAGCCACCTCATCTTCTGCTCATCCTCTCGCGCACTCTAAAGAGAGCTCAGGTGAGAAATTGCAAACGTCGAGCAATTGCTCAGAGATGAAAAGTGCCAGCACTGAAAGCTCTTGCTAGCCAGCACCCTTCCTTGGAAGCGCTTTCACAGGCGCAGCAACACTGGAGCTTTGCGCTTCTCTACCCACCAAACGTCACGGTCCTTCTCTTTCCGTCTCGTAGACACGAGCTGAGAAATTGCAAACGTCGAGCAATTGCTCAGAGATGAAAAGTGCCAGCACTGAAAGCTGTTGCTAGCCAGCACCCTTCCTTGGAAGCGCTTTTGTAGGCCTAAGAACACTGGGGCTCTGGGCTTCTCTAGCCACCTCATCTTCTGCTCATCCTCTCGCGCACTCTAAAGAGAGCTCAGGTGAGAAATTGCAAACGTCGAGCAATTGCTCAGAGATGAAAAGTGCCAGCACTGAAAGCTCTTGCTAGCCAGCACCCTTCCTTGGAAGCGCTTTCACAGGCGCAGCAACACTGGGGCTTTGCGCTTCTATACGCACCAAATGTCACGGTCCTTCTCTTTCCGTCTCGTAGACACAAGCTGAGAAATTGCAAACGTCGAGCAATTGCTCAGAGATGAAAAGTGCCAGCACTGAAAGCTGTTGCTAGCCAGCACCCTTCCTTGGAAGCGCTTTTGTAGGCCTAAGAACACTGGGGCTCTGGGCTTCTCTAGACACCTCATCTTCTGCTCATCCTCGCACGCACTCTAAAGAGAGCTCAGGTGAGAAATTGCAAACGTCGAGCAATTGCTCAGAGATGAAAAGTGCCAGCACTGAAAGCTGTTGCTAGCCAGCCCCCGTCCTTGGAAGCACTTTTGTAGCCCTTAGAACACTGGGGCTCTGGGCTTCTCTAGCCACCTCATCTTCTGCTCATCCTCTCGCGCACTCTAAAGAGAGCTCAGGTGAGAAATTGCAAACGTCGAGCAATTGCTCAGAGATGAAAAGTGCCAGCACTGAAAGCTGTTGCTAGCCAGCACCCTTCCTTGGAAGCGCTTTCACAGGCGCAGCAACACTGGGGCTTTGCGCTTCTATACGCACCAAACGTCACAGTCATTCTCTTTCCGTCTCGTAGACACGAGCTGAGAAATTGCAAACGTCCAGCAATTGCTCCGAGATGAAAAGTGCCAGCACTGAAAGCTGTTGCTAGCCAGCACCCGTCCTTGGAAGCGCTTTTGTAGGTCTAAGAACACTGGGGCTCTGGGCTTCTCTAGCCACCTCATCTTCTTCTCATCCTCTCGCGCACTCTAAAGAGAGCTCAGGTGAGAAATTGCAAACGTCGAGCAATTGCTCAGAGATGAAAAGTGCCAGCACTGAAAGCTCTTGCTAGCCAGCACCCTTCCTTGGAAGCGCTTTCACAGGCGCAGCAACACTGGGGCTTTGCGCTTCTCTACCCACCAAACGTCACAGTCCTTCTCTTTCCGTCGGTAGACACGAGCTGAGAAATTGCAAACGTCGAGCAATTGCTCAGAGATGAAAAGTGCCAGCACTGAAAGCTCTTGCTAGCCAGCACCCTTCCTTGGAAGCGCTTTCACAGGCGCAGCAACACTGGGGCTTTGCGCTTCTCTACGCACCAAACGTCACGGTCCTTCTCTTTCCGTCGGTAGACACGAGCTGAGAAATTGCAAACGTCGAGCAATTGCTCAGAGATGAAAAGTGCCAGCACTGAAAGCTCTTGCTAGCCAGCACCCTTCCTTGGAAGCGCTTTCACAGGCGCAGCAACACTGGGGCTCTGGGCTTCTCTAGCCACCTAATCTTCTGCTCATCCTCTCGCGCACTCTAAAGAGAGCTCAGGTGAGAAATTGCAAACGTCGAGCAATTGCTCCGAGATGAAAAGTGCCAGCACTGAAAGCTCTTGCTAGCCAGCACCCTTCCTTGGAAGCGCTTTCACAGGCGCAGCAACACTGGGGCTTTGCGCTTCTATACGCACCAAATGTCACGGTCCTTCTCTTTCCGTCTCGTAGACACGAGCTGAGAAATTGCAAACGTCGAGCAATTGCTCCGAGATGAAAAGTGCCAGCACTGAAAGCTCTTGCTAGCCAGCACCCTTCCTTGGAAGCGCTTTTGTAGGCCTAAGAACACTGGGGCTCTGGGCTTCTCTAGCCACCTCATCTTCTGCTCATCCTCTCGCGCACTCTAAAGAGAGCTCAGGTGAGAAATTGCAAACGTCGAGCAATTGCTCAGAGATGAAAAGTGCCAGCACTGAAAGCTCTTGCTAGCCAGCACCCTTCCTTGGAAGCGCTTTCACAGGCGCAGCAACACTGGGGCTTTGCGCTTCTATACGCACCAAATGTCACGGTCCTTCTCTTTCCGTCTCGTAGACACGAGCTGAGAAATTGCAAACGTCGAGCAATTGCTCAGAGATGAAAAGTGCCAGCACTGAAAGCTGTTGCTAGCCAGCACCCTTCCTTGGAAGCGCTTTTGTAGGCCTAAGAACACTGGGGCTCTGGGCTTCTCTAGCCACCTCATCTTCTGCTCATCCTCGCGCGCACTCTAAAGAGAGCTCAGGTGAGAAATTGCAAACGTCGAGCAATTGCTCAGAGATGAAAAGTGCCAGCACTGAAAGCTGTTGCTAGCCAGCACCCTTCCTTGGAAGCGCTTTCACAGGCGCAGCAACACTGGGGCTTTGCGCTTCTATATGCACCAAACGTCACAGTCATTCTCTTTCCGTCTCGTAGACACGAGCTGAGAAATTGCAAACGTCGAGCAATTGCTCCGAGATGAAAAGTGCCAGCACTGAAAGCTGTTGCTAGCCAGCACCCTTCCTTGGAAGCGCTTTTGTAGGCCTAAGAACAGTGGGGCTCTGGGCTTCTCTAGCCACCTCGTCTTCTGCTCATCCTCTCGCGCACTCTAAAGAGAGCTCAGGTGAGAAATTGCAAACGTCGAGCAATTGCTCAGAGATGAAAAGTGCCAGCCCTGAAAGCTGTTGCTAGCCAGCAGCCTTCCTTGGAAGCGCTTTCACAGGCGCAGCAACACTGGGGCTTTGCGCTTCTCTAGCCACCAAAAGTCACGGTCCTTCTCTTTCCGTCTCGTAGACACGAGCTGAGAAATTGCAAACGTCGAGCAATTGCTCAGAGATGAAAAGTGCCAGCACTGAAAGCTCTTGCTAGCCAGCAACCTTCCTTGGAAGCGCTTTCACAGGCACAGCAACACTGGGGCTCTGGGCTTCTCTAGCCACCTCGTCTTCTGCTCATCCTCTCGCGCACTCTCAAGAGAGCTCAGGTGAGAAATTGCAAACGTCGAGCAATTGCTCAGAGATGAAAAGTGCCAGCACTGAAAGCTGTTGCTAGCCAGCACCCTTCCTTGGAAGCGCTTTCACAGGCGCAGTAACACTGGGGCTTTGCACTTCTCTAGCCACCAAACGTCACGGTCCTTCTCTTTCAGTCTCGTAGACACGAGCTGAGAAATTGCAAATGTCGAGCAATTGCTCAGAGATGAAAAGTGCCAGCACTGAAAGCTGTTGCTAGCCAGCACCCTTCCTTGGAAGCGCTTTCACAGGCGCACCAACACTGGGTCTTTGCGCTTCTCTACCCACCAAAAGTCACGGTCCTTCTCTTTCCATCTCGTAGACACGAGCTGAGAAATTGCAAACGTCGAGCAATTGCTCCGAGATGAAAAGTGCCAGCACTGAAAGCTCTTGCTAGCCAGCACCCTTCCTTGGAAGCGCTTTCACAGGCGCAGCAACACTGGGGCTTTGCGCTTCTATACGCACCAAATGTCACGGTCCTTCTCTTTCCGTCTCGTAGACACGAGCTGAGAAATTGCAAACGTCGAGCAATTGCTCAGAGATGAAAAGTGCCAGCACTGAAAGCTCTTGCTAGCCAGCACCCTTCCTTGGAAGCGCTTTTGTAGCCCTTAGAACAGTGGGGCTCTGGGCTTCTCTAGCCACCTCATCTTCTGCTCATCCTCTCGCGCACTCTAAAGAGAGCTCAGGTGAGAAATTGCAAACGTCGAGCAATTGCTCAGAGATGAAAAGTGCCAGCCCTGAAAGCCGTTGCTAGCCAGCACCCTTCCTTGGAATCGCTTTTGTAGCCCTTAGAACAGTGGGGCTCTGGGCTTCTCTAGCCACCTCATCTTCTGCTCATCCTCTCGCGCACTCTAAAGAGAGCTCAGGTGAGAAATTGCAAACGTCGAGCAATTGCTCAGAGATGAAAAGTGCCAGCACTGAAAGCTGTTGCTAGCCAGCACCCTTCCTTGGAAGCGCTTTCACAGGCGCAGCAACACTGGGGCTTTGCGCTTCTATACGCACCAAATGTCACGGTCCTTCTCTTTCCGTCTCGTAGACACGAGCTGAGAAATTGCAAACGTCGAGCAATTGCTCAGAGATGAAAAGTGCCAGCACTGAAAGCTGTTGCTAGCCAGCACCCCTCCTTGGAAGCGCTTTTGTAGGCCTAAGAACACTGGGGCTCTGGGCTTCTCTAGACACCTAATCTTCTGCTCATCCTCTCGCGCACTCTAAAGAGAGCTCAGGTGAGAAATTGCAAACGTCGAGCAATTGCTCAGAGATGAAAAGTGCCAGCACTGAAAGCTGTTGCTAGCCAGCACCCTTCCTTGGAAGCGCTTTCACAGGCGCAGCAACACTGGGGCTTTGCGCTTCTATACGCACCATATGTCACGGTCCTTCACTTTCCGTCTCGTAGACACGAGCTGAGAAATTGCAAACGTCGAGCAATTGCTCAGAGATGAAAAGTGCCAGCACTGAAAGCTCTTGCTAGCCAGCACCCTTCCTTGGAAGCGCTTTTGTAGCCCTTAGAACACTGGGGCTCTGGGCTTCTCTAGCCACCTCATCTTCTGCTCATCCTCTCGCGCACTCTAAAGAGAGCTCAGGTGAGAAATTGCAAACGTCGAGCAATTGCTCAGAGATGAAAAGTGCCAGCACTGAAAGCTGTTGCTAGCCAGCACCCTTCCTTGGAAGCGCTTTTGTAGCCCTTAGAACACTAGGGCTCTGGGCTTCTCTAGCCACCTCATCTTCTGCTCATCCTCTCGCGCACTCTAAAGAGAGCTCAGGTGAGAAATTGCAAACGTCGAGCAATTGCTCAGAGATGAAAAGTGCCAGCACTGAAAGCTGTTGCTAGCCAGCACCCTTCCTTGGAAGCGCTTTCACAGGCACAGCAACACTGGGGCTTTGCGCTTCTCTAGCCACCAAACGTCACGGTCCTTCTCTTTCCGTCTGTTTACACGAGCTGAGAAATTGCAAACGTCGAGCAATTGCTCAGAGATGAAAAGTGCCAGCACTGAAAGCTCTTGCTAGCCAGCACCCTTCCTTGGAAGCGCTTTTGTAGGCCTAAGAACACTGGGGCTCTGGGCTTCTCTAGCCACCTCATCTTCTGCTCATCCTCTCGCGCACTCTAAAGAGAGCTCAGGTGAGAAATTGCAAACGTCAAGCAATTGCTCAGAGATGAAAAGTGCCAGCACTGAAAGCTGTTGCTAGCCAGCACCCTTCCTTGGAAGCGCTTTCACAGGCGCAGCAACACTGGGGCTTTGCGCTTCTATACGCACCAAACGTCACAGTCATTCTCTTTCCGTCTCGTAGACACGAGCTGAGAAATTGCAAACGTCGAGCAATTGCTCCGAGATGAAAAGTGCCAGCACTGAAAGCTGTTGCTAGCCAGCACCCTTCCTTGGAAGCGCTTTTGTAGGCCTAAGAACACTGGGGCTCTGGGCTTCTCTAGCCACCTCATCTTCTGCTCATCCTCTCGCGCACTGTAAAGAGAGCTCACGTGAGAAATTGTAAACGTCGAACAATTGCTCAGAGATGAAAAGTGCCAGCACTGAAAGCTCTTGCTAGCCAGCACCCTTCCTTGGAAGCGCTTTCACAGGCGCAGCAACACTGGGGCTTTGCGCTTCTCTAGCCACCAAAAGTCACGGTCCTTCTCTTTCCGTCTCGTAGACACAAGCTGAGAAATTGCAAACGTCGAGCAATTGCTCAGAGATGAAAAGTGCCAGCACTGAAAGCTGTTGCTAGCCAGCACCCTTCCTTGGAAGCGCTTTTGTAGGCCTAAGAACACTGGGGCTCTGGGCTTCTCTAGACACCTCATCTTCTGCTCATCCTCGCACGCACTCTAAAGAGAGCTCAGGTGAGAAATTGCAAACGTCGAGCAATTGCTCGGAGATGAAAAGTGCCAGCACTGAAAGCTGTTGCTAGCCAGCACCCTTCCTTGGAAGCACTTTTGTAGCCCTTAGAACACTGGGGCTCTGGGCTTCTCTAGCCACCTCATCTTCTGCTCATCCTCTCGCGCACTCTAAAGAGAGCTCAGGTGAGAAATTGCAAACGTCGAGCAATTGCTCAGAGATGAAAAGTGCCAGCACTGAAAGCTGTTGCTAGCCAGCACCCTTCCTTGGAAGCGCTTTCACAGGCGCAGCAACACTGGGGCTTTGCGCTTCTATACGCACCAAACGTCTCAGTCCTTCTCTTTCCGTCTCGTAGACACGAGCTGAGAAATTGCAAACGTCCAGCAATTGCTCAGAGATGAAAAGTGCCAGCACTGAAAGCTCTTGCTAGCCAGCACCCTTCCTTGGAAGCGCTTTCACAGGCGCAGCAACACTGGGGCTTTGCGCTTCTCTACGCACCAAACGTCACGGTCCTTCTCTTTCCGTCGGTAGACACGAGCTGAGAAATTGCAAACGTCGAGCAATTGCTCAGAGATGAAAAGTGCCAGCACTGAAAGCTGTTGCTAGCCAGCACCCTTCCTTGGAAGCGCTTTCACAGGCGCAGCAACACTGGGGCTCTGGGCTTCTCTAGCCACCTAATCTTCTGCTCATCCTCTCGAGCACTCTAAAGAGAGCTCAGGTGAGAAATTGCAAACGTCGAGCAATTGCTCCGAGATGAAAAGTGCCAGCACTGAAAGCTCTTGCTAGCCAGCACCCTTCCTTGGAAGCGCTTTCACAGGCGCAGCAACACTGGGGCTTTGCGCTTCTATACGCACCAAATGTCACGGTCCTTCTCTTTCCGTCTCGTAGACACGAGCTGAGAAATTGCAAACGTCGAGCAATTGCTCAGAGATGAAAAGTGCCAGCACTGAAAGCTGTTGCTAGCCAGCACCCTTCCTTGGAAGCGCTTTTGTAGGCCTAAGAACACTGGGGCTCTGGGCTTCTCTAGCCACCTCATCTTCTGCTCAGCCTCTCGCGCACTCTAAAGAGAGCTCAGGTGAGAAATTGCAAACGTCGAGCAATTGCTCAGAGATGAAAAGTGCCAGCACTGAAAGCTCTTGCTAGCCAGCACCCTTCCTTGGAAGCGCTTTCACAGGCGCAGCAACACTGGGGCTTTGCGCTTCTATACGCACCAAATGTCACGGTCCTTCTCTTTCCGCCTCGTAGACACGAGCTGAGAAATTGCAAACGTCCAGCAATTGCTCCGAGATGAAAAGTGCCAGCACTGAAAGCTGTTGCTAGCCAGCACCCTTCCTTGGAAGCGCTTTTGTAGGCCTAAGAACACTGGGGCTCTGGGCTTCTCTAGACACCTCATCTTCTGCTCATCCTCGCGCGCACTCTAAAGAGAGCTCAGGTGAGAAATTGCAAACGTCGAGCAATTGCTCAGAGATGAAAAGTGCCAGCACTGAAAGCTCTTGCTAGCCAGCACCCTTCCTTGGAAGCGCTTTCACAGGCGCAGCAACACTGGGGCTTTGCGCTTCTATATGCACCAAACGTCACAGTCATTCTCTTTCCGTCTCGTAGACACGAGCTGAGAAATTGCAAACGTCGAGCAATTGCTCAGAGATGAAAAGTGCCAGCACTGAAAGCTGTTGCTAGCCAGCCCCCTTCCTTGGAAGCGCTTTTGTAGGCCTAAGAACAGTGGGGCTCTGGGCTTCTCTAGCCACCTCGTCTTCTGCTCATCCTCTCGCGCACTCTAAAGAGAGCTCAGGTGAGAAATTGCAAACGTCGAGCAATTGCTCAGAGATGAAAAGTGCCAGCACTGAAAGCTGTTGCTAGCCAGCACCCTTCCTTGGAAGCGCTTTCACAGGCGCAGCAACACTGGGGCTTTGCGCTTCTCTAGCCACCAAAAGTCACGGTCCTTCTCTTTCCGTCTCGTAGACACGAGCTGAGAAATTGCAAACGTCGAGCAATTGCTCAGAGATGAAAAGTGCCAGCACTGGAAGCTGTTGCTAGCCAGCACCCTTCCTTGGAAGCGCTTTTGTAGGCCTAAGAACACTGGGGCTCTGGGCTTCTCTAGCCACCTCATCTTCTGCTCATCCTCTCGCGCACTCTAAAGAGAGCTCAGGTGAGAAATTGCAAACGTCGAGCAATTGCTCAGAGATGAAAAGTGCCAGCCCTGAAAGCTCTTGCTAGCCAGCACCCTTCCTTGGAGGCGCTTTCACAGGCGCAGTAACACTGGGGCTTTGCGCTTCTATACGCACCAAATGTCACGGTCCTTCTCTTTCCGTCTCGTAGACACGAGCTGAGAAATTGCAAACGTCGAGCAATTGCTCAGAGATGAAAAGTGCCAGCCCTGAAAGCTGTTGCTAGCCAGCACCCTTCCTTGGAAGCGCTTTCACAGGCACAGCAACACTGGGGCTCTGGGCTTCTCTAGCCACCTCGTCTTCTGCTCATCCTCTCGCGCACTCTAAAGAGAGCTCAGGTGAGAAATTGCAAACGTCGAGCAATTGCTCAGAGATGAAAAGTGCCAGCACTGAAAGCTCTTGCTAGCCAGCACCCTTCCTTGGAAGCGCTTTCACAGGCGCAGTAACACTGGGGCTTTGCACTTCTCTAGCCACCAAACGTCACGGTCCTTCTTTTTCCGTCTCGTAGACACGAGCTGAGAAATTGCAAATGTCGAGCAATTGCTCAGAGATGAAAAGTGCCAGCACTGAAAGCTGTTGCTAGCCAGCACCCTTCCTTGGAAGCGCTTTCACAGGCGCACCAACACTGGGTCTTTGCGCTTCTCTACCCACCAAAAGTCACGGTCCTTCTCTTTCCATCTCGTAGACACGAGCTGAGAAATTGCAAACGTCGAGCAATTGCTCCGAGATGAAAAGTGCCAGCCCTGAAAGCTCTTGCTAGCCAGCACCCTTCCTTGGAAGCGCTTTCACAGGCGCAGCAACACTGGGGCTTTGCGCTTCTATACGCACCAAATGTCACGGTCCTTCTCATTCCGTCTCGTAGACACGAGCTGAGAAATTGCAAACGTCGATCAATTGCTCAGAGATGAAAAGTGCCAGCACTGAAAGCTGTTGCTAGCCAGCACCCTTCCTTGGAAGCGCTTTTGTAGGCCTAAGAACACTGGGGCTCTGGGCTTCTCTAGACACCTAATCTTCTGCTCATCCTCGCGCGCTCTAAAGAGAGCTCAGGTGAGAAATTGCAAACGTCGAGCAATTGCTCCGAGATGAAAAGTGCCAGCACTGAAAGCTGTTGCTAGCCAGCACCCTTCCTTGGAAGCGCTTTCACAGGCGCAGCAACACTGGGGCTTTGCGCTTCTATACGCACCAAATGTCACGGTCCTTCTCTTTCCGTCTCGTAGACACGAGCTGAGAAATTGCAAACGTCCAGCAATTGCTCAGAGATGAAAAGTGCCAGCACTGAAAGCTGTTGCTAGCCAGCACCCTTCCTTGGAAGCGCTTTTGTAGGCCTAAGAACACTGGGGCTCTGGGCTTCTCTAGACACCTCATCTTCTGCTCATCCTCTCGCGCACTCTAAAGAGAGCTCAGGTGAGAAATTGCAAACGTCGAGCAATTGCTCAGAGATGAAAAGTGCCAGCACTGAAAGCTCTTGCTAGCCAGCACCCTTCCTTGGAAGCGCTTTCACAGGCGCAGCAACACTGGGGCTTTGCGCTTCTATATGCACCAAACGTCACAGTCATTCTCTTTCCGTCTCGTAGACACGAGCTGAGAAATTGCAAACGTCGAGCAATTGCTCCGAGATGAAAAGTGCCAGCATTGAAAGCTGTTGCTAGCCAGCACCCTTCCTTGGAAGCGCTTTTGTAGGCCTAAGAACAGTGGGGCTCTGGGCTTCTCTAGCCACCTCGTCTTCTGCTCATCCTCTCGCGCACTCTAAAGAGAGCTCAGGTGAGAAATTGCAAACGTCGAGCAATTGCTCAGAGATGAAAAGTGCCAGCACTGAAAGCTGTTGCTAGCCAGCAGCCTTCCTTGGAAGCGCTTTCACAGGCGCAGCAACACTGGGGCTTTGCGCTTCTCTAGCCACCAAAAGTCACGGTCCTTCTCTTTCCGTCTCGTAGACACGAGCTGAGAAATTGCAAACGTCGAGCAATTGCTCAGAGATGAAAAGTGCCAGCACTGAAAGCTGTTGCTAGCCAGCACCCTTCCTTGGAAGCGCTTTTGTAGGCCTAAGAACACTGGGGCTCTGGGCTTCTCTAGCCACCTCATCTTCTGCTCATCCTCTCGCGCACTCTAAAGAGAGCTCAGGTGAGAAATTGAAAACGTCGAGCAATTGCTCAGAGATGAAAAGTGCCAGCACTGAAAGCTGTTGCTAGCCAGCACCCTTCCTTGGAAGCGCTTTCACAGGCGCAGCAACACTGGGGCTTTGCGCTTCTATACGCACCAAACGTCTCAGTCATTCTCTTTCCGTCTCGTAGACACGAGCTGAGAAATTGCAAACGTCCAGCAATTGCTCAGAGATGAAAAGTGCCAGCACTGAAAGCTGTTGCTAGCCAGCACCCGTCCTTGGAAGCGCTTTTGTAGGCCTAAGAACACTGGGGCTCTGGGCTTCTCTAGCCACCTCATCTTCTGCTCATCCTCTCGCGCACTCTAAAGAGAGCTCAGGTGAGAAATTGCAAACGTCGAGCAATTGCTCAGAGATGAAAAGTGCCAGCACTGAAAGCTGTTGCTAGCCAGCACCCTTCCTTGGAAGCGCTTTCACAGGCGCAGCAACACTGGGGCTTTGCGCTTCTCTACCCACCAAACGTCACGGTCCTTCTCTTTCCGTCGGTAGACACGAGCTGAGAAATTGCAAACGTCGAGCAATTGCTCAGAGATGAAAAGTGCCAGCACTGAAAGCTCTTGCTAGCCAGCACCCTTCCTTGGAAGCGCTTTCACAGGCGCAGCAACACTGGGGCTTTGCACTTCTCTAGCCACCAAACGTCACGGTCCTTCTCTTTCCGTCGGTAGACACGAGCTGAGAAATTGCAAACGTCGAGCAATTGCTCCGAGATGAAAAGTGCCAGCACTGAAAGCTCTTGCTAGCCAGCACCCTTCCTTGGAAGCGCTTTCACAGGCGCAGCAACACTGGGGCTTTGCGCTTCTATACGCACCAAATGTCACGGTCCTTCTCTTTCCGTCTCGTAGACACGAGCTGAGAAATTGCAAACGTCGAGCAATTGCTCAGAGATGAAAAGTGCCAGCACTGAAAGCTCTTGCTAGCCAGCACCCTTCCTTGGAAGCGCTTTTGTAGGCCTAAGAACACTGGGGCTCTGGGCTTCTCTAGCCACCTCATCTTCTGCTCATCCTCTCGCGCACTCTAAAGAGAGCTCAGGTGAGAAATTGCAAACGTCGAGCAATTGCTCAGAGATGAAAAGTGCCAGCCCTGAAAGCTCTTGCTAGCCAGCACCCTTCCTTGGAAGCGCTTTCACAGGCGCAGCAACACTGGGGCTTTGCGCTTCTATACGCACCAAATGTCACGGTCCTTCTCTTTCCGTCTCGTAGACACGAGCTGAGAAATTGCAAACGTCGAGCAATTGCTCAGAGATGAAAAGTGCCAGCCCTGAAAGCTGTTGCTAGCCAGCACCCTTCCTTGGAAGCGCTTTCACAGGCACAGCAACACTGGGGCTTTGCGCTTCTCTAGCCACCTCGTCTTCTGCTCATCCTCTCGCGCACTCTAAAGAGAGCTCAGGTGAGAAATTGCAAACGTCGAGCAATTGCTCAGAGATGAAAAGTGCCAGCACTGAAAGCTCTTGCTAGCCAGCACCCTTCCTTGGAAGCGCTTTCACAGGCGCAGTAACACTGGGGCTTTGCACTTCTCTACGCACCAAACGTCACGGTCCTTCTTTTTCCGTCTCGTAGACACGAGCTGAGAAATTGCAAATGTCGAGCAATTGCTCAGAGATGAAAAGTGCCAGCACTGAAAGCTGTTGCTAGCCAGCACCCTTCCTTGGAAGCGCTTTCACAGGCGCACCAACACTGGGTCTTTGCGCTTCTCTACCCACCAAAACTCACGGTCCTTCTCTTTCCATCTCGTAGACACGAGCTGAGAAATTGCAAACGTCGAGCAATTGCTCCGAGATGAAAAGTGCCAGCACTGAAAGCTCTTGCTAGCCAGCACCCTTCCTTGGAAGCGCTTTCACAGGCGCAGCAACACTGGGGCTTTGCGCTTCTATACGCACCAAACGTCACGGTCCTTCTCATTCCGTCTCGTAGACACGAGCTGAGAAATTGCAAACGTCCAGCAATTGCTCCGAGATGAAAAGTGCCAGCACTGAAAGCTGTTGCTAGCCAGCACCCTTCCTTGGAAGCGCTTTTGTAGGCCTAAGAACAGTGGGGCTCTGGGCTTCTCTAGCCACCTCGTCTTCTGCTCATCCTCTCGCGCACTCTAAAGAGAGCTCAGGTGAGAAATTGCAAACGTCGAGCAATTGCTCAGAGATGAAAAGTGCCAGCACTGAAAGCTCTTGCTAGCCAGCAGCCTTCCTTGGAAGCGCTTTCACAGGCGCAGCAACACTGGGGCTTTGCGCTTCTCTAGCCACCAAAAGTCACGGTCCTTCTCTTTCCGTCTCGTAGACACGAGCTGAGAAATTGCAAACGTCGAGCAATTGCTCAGAGATGAAAAGTGCCAGCACTGAAAGCTGTTGCTAGCCAGCACCCTTCCTTGGAAGCGCTTTTGTAGGCCTAAGAACACTGGGGCTCTGGGCTTCTCTAGCCATCTCATCTTCTGCTCATCCTCTCGCGCACTCTAAAGAGAGCTCACGTGAGAAATTGTAAACGTCGAGCAATTGCTCAGAGAAGAAAAGTGCCAGCCCTGAAAGCTGTTGCTAGCCAGCACCCTTCCTTGGAAGCGCTTTCACAGGCGCAGCAACACTGGGGCTTTGCGCTTCTATACGCACCAAACGTCTCAGTCATTCTCTTTCCGTCTCGTAGACACGAGCTGAGAAATTGCAAACGTCCAGCAATTGCTCAGAGATGAAAAGTGCCAGCACTGAAAGCTGTTGCTAGCCAGCACCCGTCCTTGGAAGCGCTTTTGTAGGCCTAAGAACACTGGGGCTCTGGGCTTCTCTAGCCACCTCATCTTCTGCTCATCCTCTCGCGCACTCTAAAGAGAGCTCAGGTGAGAAATTGCAAACGTCGAGCAATTGCTCAGAGATGAAAAGTGCCAGCACTGAAAGCTCTTGCTAGCCAGCACCCTTCCTTGGAAGCGCTTTCACAGGCGCAGCAACACTGGGGCTTTGCGCTTCTCTAGCCACCAAACGTCACGGTCCTTCTCTTTCCGTCGGTAGACACGAGCTGAGAAATTGCAAACGTCGAGCAATTGCTCAGAGATGAAAAGTGCCAGCACTGAAAGCTCTTGCTAGCCAGCACCCTTCCTTGGAAGCGCTTTCACAGGCGCAGCAACACTGGGGCTCTGGGCTTCTCTAGCCACCTAATCTTCTGCTCATCCTCTCGCGCACTCTAAAGAGAGCTCAGGTGAGAAATTGCAAACGTCGAGCAATTGCTCCGAGATGAAAAGTGCCAGCACTGAAAGCTCTTGCTAGCCAGCACCCTTCCTTGGAAGCGCTTTCACAGGCGCAGCAACACTGGGGCTTTGCGCTTCTATACGCACCAAATGTCACGGTCCTTCTCTTTCCGTCTCGTAGACACGAGCTGAGAAATTGCAAACGTCGAGCAATTGCTCAGAGATGAAAAGTGCCAGCACTGAAAGCTCTTGCTAGCCAGCCCCCTTCCTTGGAAGCGCTTTTGTAGGCCTAAGAACACTGGGGCTCTGGGCTTCTCTAGCCACCTCATCTTCTGCTCATCCTCGCGCGCACTCTAAAGAGAGCTCAGGTGAGAAATTGCAAACGTCGAGCAATTGCTCCGAGATGAAAAGTGCCAGCACTGAAAGCTGTTGCTAGCCAGCACCCTTCCTTGGAAGCGCTTTCACAGGCGCAGCAACACTGGGGCTTTGCGCTTCTATATGCACCAAACGTCACAGTCATTCTCTTTCCGTCTCGTAGACACGAGCTGAGAAATTGCAAACGTCGAGCAATTGCTCCGAGATGAAAAGTGCCAGCACTGAAAGCTCTTGCTAGCCAGCACCCTTCCTTGGAAGCGCTTTTGTAGGCCTAAGAACACTGGGGCTCTGGGCTTCTCTAGCCACCTCGTCTTCTGCTCATCCTCTCGCGCACTCTAAAGAGAGCTCAGGTGAGAAATTGCAAACGTCGAGCAATTGCTCAGAGATGAAAAGTGCCAGCACTGAAAGCTGTTGCTAGCCAGCACCCTTCCTTGGAAGCGCTTTCACAGGCGCAGTAACACTGGGGCTTTGCGCTTCTATATGCACCAAACGTCACAGTCATTCTCTTTCCGTCTCGTAGACACGAGCTGAGAAATTGCAAACGTCCAGCAATTGCTCCGAGATGAAAAGTGCCAGCACTGAAAGCTCTTGCTAGCCAGCACCCTTCCTTGGAAGCGCTTTCACAGGCGCAGCAACACTGGGGCTTTGCGCTTCTATACGCACCAAATGTCACGGTCCTTCTCTTTCCGTCTCGTAGACACGAGCTGAGAAATTGCAAACGTCGAGCAATTGCTCCGAGATGAAAAGTGCCAGCACTGGAAGCTGTTGCTAGCCAGCCCCCTTCCTTGGAAGCGCTTTTGTAGCCCTTAGAACACTGGGGCTCTGGGCTTCTCTAGACACCTAATCTTCTGCTCATCCTCTCGCGCACTCTAAAGAGAGCTCAGGTGAGAAATTGCAAACGTCGAGCAATTGCTCAGAGATGAAAAGTGCCAGCCCTGAAAGCTGTTGCTAGCCAGCACCCTTCCTTGGAAGCGCTTTCACAGGTGCAGCAACACTGGGGCTTTGCGGTTCTATACGCACCAAATGTCACGGTCCTTCTCTTTCCGTCTCGTAGACACGAGCTGAGAAATTGCAAACGTCCAGCAATTGCTCCGAGATGAAAAGTGCCAGCACTGAAAGCTGTTGCTAGCCAGCACCCTTCCTTGGAAGCGCTTTTGTAGGCCTAAGAACACTGGGGCTCTGGGCTTCTCTAGACACCTAATCTTCTGCTCATCCTCGCGCGCACTCTAAAGAGAGCTCAGGTGAGAAATTGCAAACGTCGAGCAATTGCTCAGAGATGAAAAGTGCCAGCACTGAAAGCTGTTGCTAGCCAGCACCCTTCCTTGGAAGCGCTTTCACAGGCGCAGCAACACTGGGGCTTTGCGCTTCTCTAGCCACCAAACGTCACGGTCCTTCTCTTTCCGTCTCGTAGACACGAGCTAAGAAATTGCAAACGTCGAGCAATTGCTCAGAGATGAAAAGTGCCAGCACTGAAAGCTCTTGCTAGCCAGCACCCTTCCTTGGAAGCGCTTTCACAGGCGCAGCAACACTGGGGCTTTGCGCTTCTATACGCACCAAATGTCACGGTCCTTCTCTTTCCGTCTCGTAGACACGAGCTGAGAAATTGCAAACGTCGAGCAATTGCTCAGAGATGAAAAGTGCCAGCACTGAAAGCTCTTGCTAGCCAGCACCCTTCCTTGGAAGCGCTTTCACAGGCGCAGCAACACTGGGGCTTTGCGCTTCTATACGCACCAAATGTCACGGTCCTTCTCTTTCCGTCTCGTAGACACGAGCTGAGAAATTGCAAACGTCGAGCAATTGCTCAGAGATGAAAAGTGCCAGCACTGAAAGCTGTTGCTAGCCAGCACCCTTCCTTGGAAGCGCTTTTGTAGGCCTAAGAACAGTGGGGCTCTGGGCTTCTCTAGACACCTAATCTTCTGCTCATCCTCTCGCGCACTCTAAAGAGAGCTCAGGTGAGAAATTGCAAACGTCGAGCAATTGCTCAGAGATGAAAAGTGCCAGCACTGAAAGCTGTTGCTAGCCAGCACCCTTCCTTGGAAGCGCTTTCACAGGCACAGCAACACTGGGGCTTTGCGCTTCTCTAGCCACCAAACGTCACGGTCCTTCTCTTTCCGTCTGTTTACACGAGCTGAGAAATTGCAAACGTCGAGCAATTGCTCAGAGATGAAAAGTGCCAGCACTGAAAGCTGTTGCTAGCCAGCACCCTTCCTTGGAAGCGCTTTTGTAGGCCTAAGAACACTGGGGCTCTGGGCTTCTCTAGCCACCTCCTCTTCTGCTCATCCTCTCGCGCACTCTAAAGAGAGCTCAGGTGAGAAATTGCAAACGTCGAGCAATTGCTCAGAGATGAAAAGTGCCAGCACTGAAAGCTGTTGCTAGCCAGCACCCTTCCTTGGAAGCGCTTTCACAGGCGCAGCAACACTGGGGCTTTGCGCTTCTATACGCACCAAACGTCACAGTCATTCTCTTTCCGTCTCGTAGACACGAGCTGAGAAATTGCAAACGTCCAGCAATTGCTCCGAGATGAAAAGTGCCAGCACTGAAAGCTCTTGCTAGCCAGCACCCTTCCTTGGAAGCGCTTTTGTAGGCCTAAGAACACTGGGGCTCTGGGCTTCTCTAGCCACCTCGTCTTCTGCTCATCCTCTCGCGCACTCTAAAGAGAGCTCAGGTGAGAAATTGCAAACGTCGAGCAATTGCTCAGAGATGAAAAGTGCCAGCACTGAAAGCTCTTGCTAGCCAGCAGCCTTCCTTGGAAGCGCTTTCACAGGCGCAGCAACACTGGGGCTTTGCGCTTCTCTACCCACCAAAAGTCACGGTCCTTCTCTTTCCGTCTCGTAGACACGAGCTGAGAAATTGCAAACGTCGAGCAATTGCTCAGAGATGAAAAGTGCCAGCACTGAAAGCTCTTGCTAGCCAGCACCCTTCCTTGGAAGCGCTTTTGTAGGCCTAAGAACACTGGGGCTCTGGGCTTCTCTAGCCACCTAATCTTCTGCTCATCCTCTCGCGCACTCTAAAGAGAGCTCAGGTGAGAAATTGCAAACGTCGAGCAATTGCTCCGAGATGAAAAGTGCCAGCCCTGAAAGCTGTTGCTAGCCAGCACCCTTCCTTGGAAGCGCTTTCACAGGCGCAGCAACACTGGGGCTTTGCGCTTCTATACGCACCAAATGTCACGGTCCTTCTCTTTCCGTCTCGTAGACACGAGCTGAGAAATTGCAAACGTCGAGCAATTGCTCAGAGATGAAAAGTGCCAGCCCTGAAAGCTGTTGCTAGCCAGCACCCTTCCTTGGAAGCGCTTTTGTAGGCCTAAGAACACTGGGGCTCTGGGCTTCTCTAGCCACCTCGTCTTCTGCTCATCCTCTCGCGCACTCTAAAGAGAGCTCAGGTGAGAAATTGCAAACGTCGAGCAATTGCTCAGAGATGAAAAGTGCCAGCACTGAAAGCTGTTGCTAGCCAGCACCCTTCCTTGGAAGCGCTTTCACAGGCGCAGTAACACTGGGGCTTTGCACTTCTCTAGCCACCAAACGTCACGGTCCTTCTTTTTCCGTCTCGTAGACACGAGCTGAGAAATTGCAAATGTCGAGCAATTGCTCAGAGATGAAAAGTGCCAGCACTGAAAGCTGTTGCTAGCCAGCACCCTTCCTTGGAAGCGCTTTCACAGGCGCACCAACACTGGGTCTTTGCGCTTCTCTACCCACCAAAAGTCACGGTCCTTCTCTCTCCATCTCGTAGACACGAGCTGAGAAATTGCAAACGTCGAGCAATTGCTCAGAGATGAAAAGTGCCAGCACTGAAAGCTCTTGCTAGCCAGCACCCTTCCTTGGAAGCGCTTTCACAGGCGCAGCAACACTGGGGCTTTGCGCTTCTATACGCACCAAATGTCACGGTCCTTCTCTTTCCGTCTCGTAGACACGAGCTGAGAAATTGCAAACGTCGAGCAATTGCTCAGAGATGAAAAGTGCCAGCACTGGAAGCTGTTGCTAGCCAGCCCCCTTCCTTGGAAGCGCTTTTGTAGCCCTTAGAACACTGGGGCTCTGGGCTTCTCTAGACACCTAATCTTCTGCTCATCCTCTCGCGCACTCTAAAGAGAGCTCAGGTGAGAAATTGCAAACGTCGAGCAATTGCTCAGAGATGAAAAGTGCCAGCCCTGAAAGCTGTTGCTAGCCAGCACCCTTCCTTGGAAGCGCTTTCACAGGTGCAGCAACACTGGGGCTTTGCGGTTCTATACGCACCAAATGTCACGGTCCTTCTCTTTCCGTCTCGTAGACACGAGCTGAGAAATTGCAAACGTCCAGCAATTGCTCCGAGATGAAAAGTGCCAGCACTGAAAGCTGTTGCTAGCCAGCACCCTTCCTTGGAAGCGCTTTTGTAGGCCTAAGAACACTGGGGCTCTGGGCTTCTCTAGACACCTAATCTTCTGCTCATCCTCGCGCGCACTCTAAAGAGAGCTCAGGTGAGAAATTGCAAACGTCGAGCAATTGCTCAGAGATGAAAAGTGCCAGCACTGAAAGCTGTTGCTAGCCAGCACCCTTCCTTGGAAGCGCTTTCACAGGCGCAGCAACACTGGGGCTTTGCGCTTCTCTAGCCACCAAACGTCACGGTCCTTCTCTTTCCGTCTCGTAGACACGAGCTAAGAAATTGCAAACGTCGAGCAATTGCTCAGAGATGAAAAGTGCCAGCACTGAAAGCTCTTGCTAGCCAGCACCCTTCCTTGGAAGCGCTTTCACAGGCGCAGCAACACTGGGGCTTTGCGCTTCTATACGCACCAAATGTCACGGTCCTTCTCTTTCCGTCTCGTAGACACGAGCTGAGAAATTGCAAACGTCGAGCAATTGCTCAGAGATGAAAAGTGCCAGCACTGAAAGCTGTTGCTAGCCAGCACCCTTCCTTGGAAGCGCTTTTGTAGGCCTAAGAACAGTGGGGCTCTGGGCTTCTCTAGACACCTAATCTTCTGCTCATCCTCTCGCGCACTCTAAAGAGAGCTCAGGTGAGAAATTGCAAACGTCGAGCAATTGCTCAGAGATGAAAAGTGCCAGCACTGAAAGCTGTTGCTAGCCAGCACCCTTCCTTGGAAGCGCTTTCACAGGCACAGCAACACTGGGGCTTTGCGCTTCTCTAGCCACCAAACGTCACGGTCCTTCTCTTTCCGTCTGTTTACACGAGCTGAGAAATTGCAAACGTCGAGCAATTGCTCAGAGATGAAAAGTGCCAGCACTGAAAGCTGTTGCTAGCCAGCACCCTTCCTTGGAAGCGCTTTTGTAGGCCTAAGAACACTGGGGCTCTGGGCTTCTCTAGCCACCTCATCTTCTGCTCATCCTCTCGCGCACTCTAAAGAGAGCTCAGGTGAGAAATTGCAAACGTCGAGCAATTGCTCAGAGATGAAAAGTGCCAGCACTGAAAGCTCTTGCTAGCCAGCACCCTTCCTTGGAAGCGCTTTTGTAGGCCTAAGAACACTGGGGCTCTGGGCTTCTCTAGACACCTCATCTTCTGCTCATCCTCGCGCGCACTCTAAAGAGAGCTCACGTGAGAAATTGTAAACGTCGAACAATTGCTCAGAGATGAAAAGTGCCAGCACTGAAAGCTCTTGCTAGCCAGCACCCTTCCTTGGAAGCGCTTTCACAGGCGCAGCAACACTGGGGCTTTGCGCTTCTCTAGCCACCAAAAGTCACGGTCCTTCTCTTTCCGTCTCGTAGACACAAGCTGAGAAATTGCAAACGTCGAGCAATTGCTCAGAGATGAAAAGTGCCAGCACTGAAAGCTGTTGCTAGCCAGCACCCTTCCTTGGAAGCGCTTTTGTAGGCCTAAGAACACTGGGGCTCTGGGCTTCTCTAGACACCTCATCTTCTGCTCATCCTCGCACGCACTCTAAAGAGAGCTCAGGTGAGAAATTGCAAACGTCGAGCAATTGCTCAGAGATGAAAAGTGCCAGCACTGAAAGCTCTTGCTAGCCAGCCCCCGTCCTTGGAAGCACTTTTGTAGCCCTTAGAACACTGGGGCTCTGGGCTTCTCTAGCCACCTCATCTTCTGCTCATCCTCTCGCGCACTCTAAAGAGAGCTCAGGTGAGAAATTGCAAACGTCGAGCAATTGCTCAGAGATGAAAAGTGCCAGCACTGAAAGCTCTTGCTAGCCAGCACCCTTCCTTGGAAGCACTTTTGTAGGCCTAAGAACACTGGGGCTCTGGGCTTCTCTAGCCACCTCATCTTCTGCTCATCCTCTCGCGCACTCTAAAGAGAGCTCAGGTGAGAAATTGCAAACGTCGAGCAATTGCTCAGAGATGAAAAGTGCCAGCACTGAAAGCTCTTGCTAGCCAGCACCCTTCCTTGGAAGCGCTTTCACAGGCGCAGCAACACTGGGGCTTTGCGCTTCTATACGCACCAAAAGTCACGGTCCTTCTCTTTCCGTCTCGTAGACACGAGCTGAGAAATTGCAAACGTCCAGCAATTGCTCCGAGATGAAAAGTGCCAGCACTGAAAGCTCTTGCTAGCCAGCACCCTTCCTTGGAAGCGCTTTTGTAGCCCTTAAAACACTGGGGCTCTGGGCTTCTCTAGCCACCTCGTCTTCTGCTCATCCTCTCGCGCACTCTAAAGAGAGCTCAGGTGAGAAATTGCAAACGTCGAGCAATTGCTCAGAGATGAAAAGTGCCAGCACTGAAAGCTGTTGCTAGCCAGCAGCCTTCCTTGGAAGCGCTTTCACAGGCGCAGCAACACTGGGGCTTTGCGCTTCTATACGCACCAAATGTCACGGTCCTTCTCTTTCCGTCTCGTAGACACGAGCTGAGAAATTGCAAACGTCGAGCAATTGCTCAGAGATGAAAAGTGCCAGCACTGAAAGCTCTTGCTAGCCAGCACCCTTCCTTGGAAGCGCTTTTGTAGGCCTAAGAACACTGGGGCTCTGGGCTTCTCTAGCCACCTCATCTTCTGCTCATCCTCTCGCGCACTCTAAAGAGAGCTCAGGTGAGAAATTGCAAACGTCGAGCAATTGCTCAGAGATGAAAAGTGCCAGCCCTGAAAGCTCTTGCTAGCCAGCACCCTTCCTTGGAAGCGCTTTCACAGGCGCAGCAACACTGGGGCTTTGCGCTTCTATACGCACCAAATGTCACGGTCCTTCTCTTTCCGTCTCGTAGACACGAGCTGAGAAATTGCAAACGTCGAGCAATTGCTCAGAGATGAAAAGTGCCAGCCCTGAAAGCTGTTGCTAGCCAGCACCCTTCCTTGGAAGCGCTTTCACAGGCACAGCAACACTGGGGCTTTGCGCTTCTCTAGCCACCTCGTCTTCTGCTCACCCTCTCGCGCACTCTAAAGAGAGCTCAGGTGAGAAATTGCAAACGTCGAGCAATTGCTCAGAGATGAAAAGTGCCAGCACTGAAAGCTGTTGCTAGCCAGCACCCTTCCTTGGAAGCGCTTTCACAGGCGCAGTAACACTGGGGCTTTGCACTTCTCTAGCCACCAAACGTCACGGTCCTTCTCTTTCCGTCTCGTAGACACGAGCTGTGAAATTGCAAATGTCGAGCAATTGCTCAGAGATGAAAAGTGCCAGCACTGAAAGCTGTTGCTAGCCAGCACCCTTCCTTGGAAGCGCTTTCACAGGCGCACCAACACTGGGTCTTTGCGCTTCTCTACCCACCAAAAGTCACGGTCCTTCTCTTTCCATCTCGTAGACACGAGCTGAGAAATTGCAAACGTCGAGCAATTGCTCCGAGATGAAAAGTGCCAGCCCTGAAAGCTCTTGCTAGCCAGCACCCTTCCTTGGAAGCGCTTTCACAGGTGCAGCAACACTGGGGCTTTGCGGTTCTATACGCACCAAATGTCACGGTCCTTCTCTTTCCGTCTCGTAGACACGAGCTGAGAAATTGCAAACGTCCAGCAATTGCTCCGAGATGAAAAGTGCCAGCACTGAAAGCTGTTGCTAGCCAGCACCCTTCCTTGGAAGCGCTTTTGTAGGCCTAAGAACACTGGGGCTCTGGGCTTCTCTAGACACCTAATCTTCTGCTCATCCTCGCGCGCTCTAAAGAGAGCTCAGGTGAGAAATTGCAAACGTCGAGCAATTGCTCCGAGATGAAAAGTGCCAGCACTGAAAGCTGTTGCTAGCCAGCACCCTTCCTTGGAAGCGCTTTCACAGGCGCAGCAACACTGGGGCTTTGCGCTTCTATACGCACCAAATGTCACGGTCCTTCTCTTTCCGTCTCGTAGACACGAGCTGAGAAATTGCAAACGTCGAGCAATTGCTCAGAGATGAAAAGTGCCAGCACTGAAAGCTCTTGCTAGCCAGCACCCTTCCTTGGAAGCGCTTTTGTAGGCCTAAGAACACTGGGGCTCTGGGCTTCTCTAGACACCTCATCTTCTGCTCATCCTCTCGCGCACTCTAAAGAGAGCTCAGGTGAGAAATTGCAAACGTCGAGCAATTGCTCAGAGATGAAAAGTGCCAGCACTGAAAGCTCTTGCTAGCCAGCACCCTTCCTTGGAAGCGCTTTCACAGGCGCAGCAACACTGGGGCTTTGCGCTTCTATATGCACCAAACGTCACGGTCCTTCTCTTTCCGTCTCGTAGACACGAGCTGAGAAATTGCAAACGTCGAGCAATTGCTCCGAGATGAAAAGTGCCAGCATTGAAAGCTGTTGCTAGCCAGCACCCTTCCTTGGAAGCGCTTTTGTAGGCCTAAGAACAGTGGGGCTCTGGGCTTGTCTAGCCACCTCATCTTCTGCTCATCCTCTCGCGCACTCTAAAGAGAGCTCAGGTGAGAAATTGCAAACGTCGAGCAATTGCTCCGAGATGAAAAGTGCCAGCACTGAAAGCTCTTGCTAGCCAGCACCCTTCCTTGGAAGCGCTTTCACAGGCGCAGCAACACTGGGGCTTTGCGCTTCTATACGCACCAAACGTCTCAGTCATTCTCTTTCCGTCTCGTAGACACGAGCTGAGAAATTGCAAACGTCCAGCAATTGCTCAGAGATGAAAAGTGCCAGCACTGAAAGCTGTTGCTAGCCAGCACCCTTCCTTGGAAGCGCTTTTGTAGGCCTAAGAACACTGGGGCTCTGGGCTTCTCTAGCCACCTCATCTTCTGCTCATCCTCTCGCGCACTCTAAAGAGAGCTCAGGTGAGAAATTGCAAACGTCGAGCAATTGCTCAGAGATGAAAAGTGCCAGCACTGAAAGCTGTTGCTAGCCAGCCCCCTTCCTTGGAAGCGCTTTCACAGGCGCAGCAACACTGGGGCTTTGCGCTTCTCTAGCCACCAAACGTCACGGTCCTTCTCTTTCCGTCGGTAGACACGAGCTGAGAAATTGCAAACGTCGAGCAATTGCTCAGAGATGAAAAGTGCCAGCACTGAAAGCTCTTGCTAGCCAGCACCCTTCCTTGGAAGCGCTTTCACAGGCGCAGCAACACTGGGGCTTTGCGCTTCTATACGCACCAAACGTCACGGTCCTTCTCTTTCCGTCGGTAGACACGAGCTGAGAAATTGCAAACGTCGAGCAATTGCTCAGAGATGAAAAGTGCCAGCACTGAAAGCTGTTGCTAGCCAGCACCCTTCCTTGGAAGCGCTTTCACAGGCGCAGCAACACTGGGGCTTTGCGCTTCTATATGCACCAAACGTCACAGTCATTCTCTTTCCGTCTCGTAGACACGAGCTGAGAAATTGCAAACGTCGAGCAATTGCTCCGAGATGAAAAGTGCCAGCACTGAAAGCTGTTGCTAGCCAGCCCCCTTCCTTGGAAGCGCTTTTGTAGGCCTAAGAACAGTGGGGCTCTGGGCTTCTCTAGCCACCTCGTCTTCTGCTCATCCTCTCGCGCACTCTAAAGAGAGCTCAGGTGAGAAATTGCAAACGTCGAGCAATTGCTCAGAGATGAAAAGTGCCAGCACTGAAAGCTGTTGCTAGCCAGCAGCCTTCCTTGGAAGCGCTTTCACAGGCGCAGCAACACTGGGGCTTTGCGCTTCTCTACCCACCAAAAGTCACGGTCCTTCTCTTTCCGTCTCGTAGACACGAGCTGAGAAATTGCAAACGTCGAGGAATTGCTCAGAGATGAAAAGTGCCAGCACTGAAAGCTCTTGCTAGCCAGCACCCTTCCTTGGAAGCGCTTTTGTAGGCCTAAGAACACTGGGGCTCTGGGCTTCTCTAGCCACCTCATCTTCTGCTCATCCTCTCGCGCACTCTAAAGAGAGCTCAGGTGAGAAATTGCAAACGTCGAGCAATTGCTCAGAGATGAAAAGTGCCAGCCCTGAAAGCTCTTGCTAGCCAGCACCCTTCCTTGGAAGCGCTTTCACAGGCGCAGCAACACTGGGGCTTTGCGCTTCTATACGCACCAAATGTCACGGTCCTTCTCTTTCCGTCTCGTAGACACGAGCTGAGAAATTGCAAACGTCGAGCAATTGCTCAGAGATGAAAAGTGCCAGCACTGAAAGCTGTTGCTAGCCAGCACCCTTCCTTGGAAGCGCTTTCACAGGCGCAGCAACACTGGGTCTTTGCGCTTCTCTACCCACCAAAAGTCACGGTCCTTCTCTTTCCATCTCGTAGACACGAGCTGAGAAATTGCAAACGTCGAGCAATTGCTCCGAGATGAAAAGTGCCAGCACTGAAAGCTGTTGCTAGCCAGCACCCTTCCTTGGAAGCGCTTTCACAGGCGCAGCAACACTAGGGCTTTGCGCTTCTATACGCACCAAATGTCACGGTCCTTCTCTTTCCGTCTCGTAGACACGAGCTGAGAAATTGCAAACGTCGAGCAATTGCTCAGAGATGAAAAGTGCCAGCACTGAAAGCTGTTGCTAGCCAGCCCCCTTCCTTGGAAGCGCTTTTGTAGGCCTAAGAACACTGGGGCTCTGGGCTTCTCTAGACACCTAATCTTCTGCTCATCCTCGCGCGCACTCTAAAGAGAGCTCAGGTGAGAAATTGCAAACATCGAGCAATTGCTCCGAGATGAAAAGTGCCAGCACTGAAAGCTCTTGCTAGCCAGCACCCTTCCTTGGAAGCGCTTTCACAGGCGCAGCAACACTGGGGCTTTGCGCTTCTATACGCACCAAATGTCACAGTCCTTCTCTTTCCGTCTCGTAGACACGAGCTGAGAAATTGCAAACGTCCAGCAATTGCTCCGAGATGAAAAGTGCCAGCACTGAAAGCTGTTGCTAGCCAGCACCCTTCCTTGGAAGCGCTTTTGTAGGCCTAAGAACACTGGGGCTCTGGGCTTCTCTAGCCACCTCATTTTCTGCTCATCCTCTCGCGCACTCTAAAGAGAGCTCAGGTGAGAAATTGCAAACGTCGAGCAATTGCTCAGAGATGAAAAGTGCCAGCACTGAAAGCTCTTGCTAGCCAGCACCCTTCCTTGGAAGCGCTTTCACAGGCGCAGCAACACTGGGGCTTTGCGCTTCTATACGCACCAAATGTCACGGTCCTTCTCTTTCCGTCTCGTAGACACGAGCTGAGAAATTGCAAACGTCGAGCAATTGCTCCGAGATGAAAAGTGCCAGCACTGAAAGCTGTTGCTAGCCAGCACCCTTCCTTGGAAGCGCTTTTGTAGGCCTAAGAACAGTGGGGCTCTGGGCTTCTCTAGACACCTCATCTTCTGCTCATCCTCTCGCGCACTCTAAAGAGAGCTCAGGTGAGAAATTGCAAACGTCGAGCAATTGCTCAGAGATGAAAAGTGCCAGCACTGAAAGCTGTTGCTAGCCAGCACCCTTCCTTGGAAGCGCTTTCACAGGCGCAGGAACACTGGGGCTTTGCGCTTCTATATGCACCAAACGTCACAGTCATTCTCTTTCCGTCTCGTAGACACGAGCTGAGAAATTGCAAACGTCCAGCAATTGCTCCGAGATGAAAAGTGCCAGCATTGAAAGCTGTTGCTAGCCAGCACCCTTCCTTGGAAGCGCTTTTGTAGGCCTAAGAACACTGGGGCTCTGGGCTTCTCTAGCCACCTCATCTTCTGCTCATCCTCTCGCGCACTCTAAAGAGAGCTCAGGTGAGAAATTGCAAACGTCGAGCAATTGCTCAGAGATGAAAAGTGCCAGCACTGAAAGCTGTTGCTAGCCAGCACCCTTCCTTGGAAGCGCTTTCACAGGCGCAGCAACACTGGGGCTTTGCGCTTCTCTAGCCACCAAAAGTCACGGTCCTTCTCTTTCCGTCTCGTAGACACGAGCTGAGAAATTGCAAACGTCGAGCAATTGCTCAGAGATGAAAAGTGCCAGCACTGAAAGCTGTTGCTAGCCAGCACCCTTCCTTGGAAGCGCTTTTGTAGGCCTAAGAACAGTGGGGCTCTGGGCTTCTCTAGCCACCTCATCTTCTGCTCATCCTCTCGCGCACTCTAAAGAGAGCTCAGGTGAGAAATTGCAAACGTCGAGCAATTGCTCAGAGATGAAAAGTGCCAGCACTGAAAGCTCTTGCTAGCCAGCACCCTTCCTTGGAAGCGCTTTCACAGGCGCAGCAACACTGGGGCTTTGCGCTTCTATACGCACCAAATGTCACGGTCCTTCTCTTTCCGTCTCGTAGACACGAGCTGAGAAATTGCAAACGTCCAGCAATTGCTCAGAGATGAAAAGTGCCAGCACTGAAAGCTGTTGCTAGCCAGCACCCTTCCTTGGAAGCGCTTTTGTAGGCCTAAGAACAGTGGGGCTCTGGGCTTCTCTAGCCACCTCATCTTCTGCTCATCCTCTCACGCACTCTAAAGAGAGCTCAGGTGAGAAATTGCAAACGTCCAGCAATTGCTCAGAGATGAAAAGTGCCAGCACTGAAAGCTCTTGCTAGCCAGCACCCTTCCTTGGAAGCGCTTTCACAGGCGCAGCAACACTGGGGCTTTGCGCTTCTATACGCACCAAACGTCACGGTCCTTCTCTTTCCGTCTCGTAGACACGAGCTGAGAAATTGCAAACGTCGAGCAATTGCTCAGAGATGAAAAGTGCCAGCACTGAAAGCTGTTGCTAGCCAGCCCCCTTCCTTGGAAGCGCTTTTGTAGGCCTAAGAACACTGGGGCTCTGGGCTTCTCTAGACACCTAATCTTCTGCTCATCCTCTCGCGCACTCTAAAGAGAGCTCAGGTGAGAAATTGCAAACGTCGAGCAATTGCTCAGAGATGAAAAGTGCCAGCACTGAAAGCTGTTGCTAGCCAGCACCCTTCCTTGGAAGCGCTTTTGTAGCCCTTAGAACACTAGGGCTCTGGGCTTCTCTAGCCACCTCATCTTCTGCTCATCCTCTCGCGCACTCTAAAGAGAGCTCAGGTGAGAAATTGCAAACGTCGAGCAATTGCTCCGAGATGAAAAGTGCCAGCACTGAAAGCTGTTGCTAGCCAGCACCCTTCCTTGGAAGCGCTTTCACAGGCACAGCAACACTGGGGCTTTGCGCTTCTCTAGCCACCAAACGTCACGGTCCTTCTCTTTCCGTCTCGTAGACACGAGCTGAGAAATTGCAAACGTCGAGCAATTGCTCAGAGATGAAAAGTGCCAGCACTGAAAGCTCTTGCTAGCCAGCACCCTTCCTTGGAAGCGCTTTTGTAGGCCTAAGAACAGTGGGGCTCTGGGCTTCTCTAGACACCTCATCTTCTGCTCATCCTCTCGCGCACTCTAAAGAGAGCTCAGGTGAGAAATTGCAAACGTCGAGCAATTGCTCAGAGATGAAAAGTGCCAGCACTGAAAGCTCTTGCTAGCCAGCACCCTTCCTTGGAAGCGCTTTCACAGGCGCAGTAACACTGGGGATTTGCGCTTCTCTACCCACTAAAAGTCACGGTCCTTCTCTTTCCGTCTCGTAGACACGAGCTGAGAAATTGCAAACGTCGAGCAATTGCTCAGAGATGAAAAGTGCCAGCACTGAAAGCTGTTGCTAGCCAGCACCCTTCCTTGGAAGCGCTTTCACAGGCGCAGCAACACTGGGGCTTTGCGCTTCTCTACCCACCAAAAGTCACGGTCCTTCTCTTTCCGTCTCGTAGACACGAGCTGAGAAATTGCAAACGTCGAGCAATTGCTCAGAGATGAAAAGTGCCAGCACTGAAAGCTCTTGCTAGCCAGCACCCTTCCTTGGAAGCGCTTTCACAGGCGCAGCAACACTGGGGCTTTGCGCTTCTATACGCACCAAATGTCACGGTCCTTCTCTTTCCGTCTCGTAGACACGAGCTGAGAAATTGCAAACGTCGAGCAATTGCTCAGAGATGAAAAGTGCCAGCACTGAAAGCTCTTGCTAGCCAGCACCCTTCCTTGGAAGCGCTTTTGTAGGCCTAAGAACAGTGGGGCTCTGGGCTTCTCTAGACACCTAATCTTCTGCTCATCCTCTCGCGCACTCTAAAGAGAGCTCAGGTGAGAAATTGCAAACGTCGAGCAATTGCTCAGAGATGAAAAGTCCCAGCCCTGAAAGCTGTTGCTAGCCAGCACCCTTCCTTGGAAGCGCTTTCACAGGCGCAGCAACACTGGGGCTTTGCGCTTCTATACGCACCAAATGTCACGGTCCTTCTCTTTCCGTCTCGTAGACACGAGCTGAGAAATTGCAAACGTCGAGCAATTGCTCAGAGATGAAAAGTGCCAGCACTGAAAGCTCTTGCTAGCCAGCCCCCTTCCTTGGAAGCGCTTTTGTAGGCCTAAGAACAGTGGGGCTCTGGGCTTCTCTAGCCACCTCATCTTCTGCTCATCCTCTCGCGCACTCTAAAGAGAGCTCAGGTGAGAAATTGCAAACGTCGAGCAATTGCTCAGAGATGAAAAGTGCCAGCACTGAAAGCTGTTGCTAGCCAGCACCCTTCCTTGGAAGCGCTTTTGTAGCCCTTAGAACACTGGGGCTCTGGGCTTCTCTAGCCACCTCATCTTCTGCTCATCCTCTCGCGCACTCTAAAGAGAGCTCAGGTGAGAAATTGCAAACGTCGAGCAATTGCTCAGAGATGAAAAGTGCCAGCCCTGAAAGCTCTTGCTAGCCAGCACCCTTCCTTGGAAGCGCTTTCACAGGCGCAGTAACACTGGGGCTTTGCACTTCTCTACGCACCAAACGTCACGGTCCTTCTCTTTCCGTCTCGTAGACACGAACTGAGAAATTGCAAACGTCGAGCAATTGCTCAGAGATGAAAAGTGCCAGCACTGAAAGCTGTTGCTAGCCAGCACCCTTCCTTGGAAGCGCTTTCACAGGCGCAGCAACACTGGGGCTTTGCGCTTCTATACGCACCAAACGTCACAGTCATTCTCTTTCCGTCTCGTAGACACGAGCTGAGAAATTGCAAACGTCCAGCAATTGCTCCGAGATGAAAAGTGCCAGCACTGAAAGCTCTTGCTAGCCAGCACCCTTCCTTGGAAGCGCTTTTGTAGGCCTAAGAACAGTGGGGCTCTGGGCTTCTCTAGCCACCTCATCTTCTGCTCATCCTCTCGCGCACTCTAAAGAGAGCTCAGGTGAGAAATTGCAAACGTCGAGCAATTGCTCAGAGATGAAAAGTGCCAGCACTGAAAGCTCTTGCTAGCCAGCACCCTTCCTTGGAAGCGCTTTCACAGGCGCAGTAACACTGGGGCTTTGCGCTTCTCTAGCCACCAAACGTCACGGTCCTTCTCTTTCCGTCTCGTAGACACGAGCTGAGAAATTGCAAACGTCGAGCAATTGCTCAGAGATGAAAAGTGCCAGCACTGAAAGCTGTTGCTAGCCAGCACCCTTCCTTGGAAGCGCTTTCACAGGCGCAGCAACACTGGGGCTTTGCGCTTATCTACCCACCAAAAGTCACGGTCCTTCTCTTTCCGTCTCGTAGACACGAGCTGAGAAATTGCAAACGTCGAGCAATTGCTCAGAGATGAAAAGTGCCAGCCCTGAAAGCTGTTGCTAGCCAGCACCCTTCCTTGGAAGCGCTTTCACAGGCGCAGCAACACTGGGGCTTTGCGCTTCTCTACCCACCAAAAGTCACGGTCCTTCTCTTTCCGTCTCGTAGACACGAGCTGAGAAATTGCAAACGTCGAGCAATTGCTCCGAGATGAAAAGTGCCAGCACTGAAAGCTGTTGCTAGCCAGCCCCCTTCCTTGGAAGCGCTTTCACAGGCGCAGCAACACTGGGGCTTTGCGCTTCTATACGCACCAAATGTCACGGTCCTTCTCTTTCCGTCTCGTAGACACGAGCTGAGAAATTGCAAACGTCGAGCAATTGCTCAGAGATGAAAAGTGCCAGCACTGAAAGCTCTTGCTAGCCAGCACCCTTCCTTGGAAGCGCTTTTGTAGGCCTAAGAACAGTGGGGCTCTGGGCTTCTCTAGACACCTAATCTTCTGCTCATCCTCTCGCGCACTCTAAAGAGAGCTCAGGTGAGAAATTGCAAACGTCGAGCAATTGCTCAGAGATGAAAAGTGCCAGCCCTGAAAGCTCTTGCTAGCCAGCACCCTTCCTTGGAAGCGCTTTCACAGGCGCAGTAACACTGGGGCTTTGCCCTTCTCTAGCCACCAAATGTCACGGTCCTTCTCTTTCCGTCTCGTAGACACGAGCTGAGAAATTGCAAACGTCGAGCAATTGCTCAGAGATGAAAAGTGCCAGCACTGAAAGCTCTTGCTAGCCAGCCCCCTTCCTTGGAAGCGCTTTTGTAGCCCTTAGAACACTGGGGCTCTGGGCTTCTCTAGCCACCTCATCTTCTGCTCATCCTCTCGCGCACTCTAAAGAGAGCTCAGGTGAGAAATTGCAAACGTCGAGCAATTGCTCAGAGATGAAAAGTGCCAGCACTGAAAGCTGTTGCTAGCCAGCACCCTTCCTTGGAAGCGCTTTTGTAGGCCTAAGAACACTGGGGCTCTGGGCTTCTCTAGCCACCTCATCTTCTGCTCATCCTCTCGCGCACTCTAAAGAGAGCTCAGGTGAGAAATTGCAAACGTCGAGCAATTGCTCAGAGATGAAAAGTGCCAGCGCTGAAAGCTCTTGCTAGCCAGCACCCTTCCTTGGAAGCGCTTTCACAGGCGCAGTAACACTGGGGCTTTGCACTTCTCTAGCCACCAAACGTCACGGTCCTTCTCTTTCCGTCTCGTAGACACGAACTGAGAAATTGCAAACGTCGAGCAATTGCTCAGAGATGAAAAGTGCCAGCACTGAAAGCTGTTGCTAGCCAGCACCCTTCCTTGGAAGCGCTTTCACAGGCGCAGCAACACTGGGGCTTTGCGCTTCTATACGCACCAAACGTCACAGTCATTCTCTTTCCGTCTCGTAGACACGAGCTGAGAAATTGCAAACGTCCAGCAATTGCTCCGAGATGAAAAGTGCCAGCATTGAAAGCTGTTGCTAGCCAGCACCCTTCCTTGGAAGCGCTTTTGTAGGCCTAAGAACACTGGGGCTCTGGGCTTCTCTAGCCACCTCATCTTCTGCTCATCCTCTCGCGCACTCTAAAGAGAGCTCAGGTGAGAAATTGCAAACGTCGAGCAATTGCTCAGAGATGAAAAGTGCCAGCACTGAAAGCTGTTGCTAGCCAGCACCCTTCCTTGGAAGCGCTTTCACAGGCGCAGCAACACTGGGGCTTTGCGCTTCTCTAGCCACCAAAAGTCACGGTCCTTCTCTTTCCGTCTTGTAGACACGAGCTGAGAAATTGCAAACGTCGAGCAATTGCTCCGAGATGAAAAGTGCCAGCACTGAAAGCTGTTGCTAGCCAGCACCCTTCCTTGGAAGCGCTTTCACAGGCACAGCAACACTGGGGCTTTGCGCTTCTATACGCACCAAATGTCACGGTCCTTCTCTTTCCGTCTCGTAGACACGAGCTGAGAAATTGCAAACGTCGAGCAATTGCTCAGAGATGAAAAGTGCCAGCACTGAAAGCTCTTGCTAGCCAGCACCCTTCCTTGGAAGCGCTTTTGTAGGCCTAAGAACACTGGGGCTCTGGGCTTCTCTAGCCACCTCATCTTCTGCTCATCCTCTCGCGCACTCTAAAGAGAGCTCAGGTGAGAAATTGCAAACGTCGAGCAATTGCTCAGAGATGAAAAGTGCCAGCACTGAAAGCTCTTGCTAGCCAGCACCCTTCCTTGGAAGCGCTTTCACAGGCACAGCAACACTGGGGCTTTGCGCTTCTATACGCACCAAATGTCACGGTCCTTCTCTTTCCGTCTCGTAGACACGAGCTGAGAAATTGCAAACGTCGAGCAATTGCTCAGAGATGAAAAGTGCCAGCACTGAAAGCTCTTGCTAGCCAGCCCCCTTCCTTGGAAGCGCTTTTGTAGCCCTTAGAACACTGGGGCTCTGGGCTTCTCTAGCCACCTCATCTTCTGCTCATCCTCTCGCGCACTCTAAAGAGAGCTCAGGTGAGAAATTGCAAACGTCGAGCAATTGCTCAGAGATGAAAAGTGCCAGCACTGAAAGCTCTTGCTAGCCAGCACCCTTCCTTGGAAGCGCTTTTGTAGCCCTTAGAACACTGGGGCTCTGGGCTTCTCTAGCCACCTCATCTTCTGCTCATCCTCTCGCGCACTCTAAAGAGAGCTCAGGTGAGAAATTGCAAACGTCGAGCAATTGCTCAGAGATGAAAAGTGCCAGCGCTGAAAGCTCTTGCTAGCCAGCCCCCTTCCTTGGAAGCGCTTTCACAGGCGCAGTAACACTGGGGCTTTGCACTTCTCTACGCACCAAACGTCACGGTCCTTCTCTTTCCGTCTCGTAGACACGAACTGAGAAATTGCAAACGTCGAGCAATTGCTCCGAGATGAAAAGTGCCAGCACTGAAAGCTGTTGCTAGCCAGCACCCTTCCTTGGAAGCGCTTTCACAGGCGCAGCAACACTGGGGCTTTGCGCTTCTATACGCACCAAACGTCACAGTCATTCTCTTTCCGTCTCGTAGACACGAGCTGAGAAATTGCAAACGTCCAGCAATTGCTCCGAGATGAAAAGTGCCAGCACTGAAAGCTGTTGCTAGCCAGCACCCTTCCTTGGAAGCGCTTTTGTAGGCCTAAGAACAGTGGGGCTCTGGGCTTCTCTAGCCACCTCATCTTCTGCTCATCCTCTCGCGCACTCTAAAGAGAGCTCAGGTGAGAAATTGCAAACGTCGAGCAATTGCTCAGAGATGAAAAGTGCCAGCACTGAAAGCTCTTGCTAGCCAGCACCCTTCCTTGGAAGCGCTTTCACAGGCGCAGCAACACTGGGGCTTTGCGCTTCTCTACCCACCAAAAGTCACGGTCATTTTCTTTCCGTCTCGTAGACACGAGCTGAGAAATTGCAAACGTCGAGCAATTGCTCAGAGATGAAAAGTGCCAGCACTGAAAGCTCTTGCTAGCCAGCACCCTTCCTTGGAAGCGCTTTCACAGGCGCAGTAACACTGGGGCTTTGCGCTTCTCTAGCCACCAAAAGTCACGGTCCTTCTTTTTCCGTCTCGTAGACACGAGCTGAGAAATTGCAAACGTCGAGCAATTGCTCAGAGATGAAAAGTGCCAGCACTGAAAGCTGTTGCTAGCCAGCACCCTTCCTTGGAAGCGCTTTCACAGGCGCAGCAACACTGGGGCTTTGCGCTTATCTACCCACCAAAAGTCACGGTACTTCTCTTTCCGTCTCGTAGACACGAGCTGAGAAATTGCAAACGTCGAGCAATTGCTCAGAGATGAAAAGTGCCAGCCCTGAAAGCTCTTGCTAGCCAGCACCCTTCCTTGGAAGCGCTTTCACAGGCGCAGCAACACTGGGGCTTTGCGCTTCTCTACCCACCAAAAGTCACGGTCCTTCTCTTTCCGTCTCGTAGACACGAGCTGAGAAATTGCAAACGTCGAGCAATTGCTCCGAGATGAAAAGTGCCAGCACTGAAAGCTGTTGCTAGCCAGCACCCTTTCTTGGAAGCGCTTTCACAGGCGCAGCAACACTGGGGCTTTGCGCTTCTATACGCACCAAATGTCACGGTCCTTCTCTTTCCGTCTCGTAGACACGAGCTGAGAAATTGCAAACGTCGAGCAATTGCTCAGAGATGAAAAGTGCCAGCACTGAAAGCTCTTGCTAGCCAGCACCCTTCCTTGGAAGCGCTTTTGTAGGCCTAAGAACAGTGGGGCTCTGGGCTTCTCTAGACACCTAATCTTCTGCTCATCCTCTCGCGCACTCTAAAGAGAGCTCAGGTGAGAAATTGCAAACGTCGAGCAATTGCTCAGAGATGAAAAGTGCCAGCGCTGAAAGCTCTTGCTAGCCAGCACCCTTCCTTGGAAGCGCTTTCACAGGCGCAGTAACACTGGGGCTTTGCACTTCTCTACGCACCAAACGTCACGGTCCTTCTCTTTCCGTCTCGTAGACACGAACTGAGAAATTGCAAACGTCGAGCAATTGCTCAGAGATGAAAAGTGCCAGCACTGAAAGCTCTTGCTAGCCAGCACCCTTCCTTGGAAGCGCTTTCACAGGCGCAGCAACACTGGGGCTTTGCGCTTCTATACGCACCAAACGTCACAGTCATTCTCTTTCCGTCTCGTAGACACGAGCTGAGAAATTGCAAACGTCCAGCAATCGCTCCGAGATGAAAAGTGCCAGCATTGAAAGCTGTTGCTAGCCAGCACCCTTCCTTGGAAGCGCTTTTGTAGGCCTAAGAACACTGGGGCTCTGGGCTTCTCTAGCCACCTCATCTTCTGCTCATCCTCTCGCGCACTCTAAAGAGAGCTCAGGTGAGAAATTGCAAACGTCGAGCAATTGCTCAGAGATGAAAAGTGCCAGCACTGAAAGCTCTTGCTAGCCAGCACCCTTCCTTGGAAGCGCTTTCACAGGCGCAGCAACACTGGGGCTTTGCGCTTCTCTACCCACCAAAAGTCACGGTCCTTCTCTTTCCGTCTTGTAGACACGAGCTGAGAAATTGCAAACGTCGAGCAATTGCTCCGAGATGAAAAGTGCCAGCACTGAAAGCTCTTGCTAGCCAGCACCCTTCCTTGGAAGCGCTTTCACAGGCACAGCAACACTGGGGCTTTGCGCTTCTATACGCACCAAATGTCACGGTCCTTCTCTTTCCGTCTCGTAGACACGAGCTGAGAAATTGCAAACGTCGAGCAATTGCTCCGAGATGAAAAGTGCCAGCACTGAAAGCTCTTGCTAGCCAGCACCCTTCCTTGGAAGCGCTTTTGTAGGCCTAAGAACAGTGGGGCTCTGGGCTTCTCTAGCCACCTCATCTTCTGCTCATCCTCTCGCGCACTCTAAAGAGAGCTCAGGTGAGAAATTGCAAACGTCGAGCAATTGCTCAGAGATGAAAAGTGCCAGCCCTGAAAGCTGTTGCTAGCCAGCACCCTTCCTTGGAAGCGCTTTCACAGGCGCAGTAACACTGGGGCTTTGCGCTTCTATACGCACCAAATGTCACGGTCCTTCTCTTTCCGTCTCGTAGACACGAGCTGAGAAATTGCAAACGTCGAGCAATTGCTCAGAGATGAAAAGTGCCAGCACTGAAAGCTCTTGCTAGCCAGCCCCCTTCCTTGGAAGCGCTTTTGTAGCCCTTAGAACACTGGGGGTCTGGGCATCTCTAGCCACCTCATCTTCTGCTCATCCTCTCGCGCACTCTAAAGAGAGCTCAGGTGAGAAATTGCAAACGTCGAGCAATTGCTCAGAGATGAAAAGTGCCAGCACTGAAAGCTCTTGCTAGCCAGCACCCTTCCTTGGAAGCGCTTTCACAGGCGCAGTAACACTGGGGCTTTGCACTTCTCTACGCACCAAACGTCACGGTCCTTCTCTTTCCGTCTCGTAGACACGAACTGAGAAATTGCAAACGTCGAGCAATTGCTCAGAGATGAAAAGTGCCAGCACTGAAAGCTGTTGCTAGCCAGCACCCTTCCTTGGAAGCGCTTTCACAGGCGCAGCAACACTGGGGCTTTGCGCTTCTATACGCACCAAACGTCACAGTCATTCTCTTTCCGTCTCGTAGACACGAGCTGAGAAATTGCAAACGTCCAGCAATTGCTCCGAGATGAAAAGTGCCAGCACTGAAAGCTGTTGCTAGCCAGCACCCTTCCTTGGAAGCGCTTTTGTAGGCCTAAGAACAGTGGGGCTCTGGGCTTCTCTAGACACCTAATCTTCTGCTCATCCTCTCGCGCACTCTAAAGAGAGCTCAGGTGAGAAATTGCAAACGTCGAGCAATTGCTCAGAGATGAAAAGTGCCAGCACTGAAAGCTCTTGCTAGCCAGCACCCTTCCTTGGAAGCGCTTTCACAGGCGCAGCAACACTGGGGCTTTGCGCTTCTCTACCCACCAAAAGTCACGGTCATTTTCTTTCCGTCTCGTAGACACGAGCTGAGAAATTGCAAACGTCGAGCAATTGCTCAGAGATGAAAAGTGCCAGCACTGAAAGCTCTTGCTAGCCAGCACCCTTCCTTGGAAGCGCTTTCACAGGCGCAGTAACACTGGGGCTTTGCGCTTCTCTAGCCACCAAACGTCACGGTCCTTCTTTTTCCGTCTCGTAGACACGAGCTGAGAAATTGCAAACGTCGAGCAATTGCTCAGAGATGAAAAGTGCCAGCACTGAAAGCTGTTGCTAGCCAGCACCCTTCCTTGGAAGCGCTTTCACAGGCGCAGCAACACTGGGGCTTTGCGCTTATCTACCCACCAAAAGTCACGGTCCTTCTCTTTCCGTCTCGTAGACACGAGCTGAGAAATTGCAAACGTCGAGCAATTGCTCAGAGATGAAAAGTGCCAGCCCTGAAAGCTCTTGCTAGCCAGCACCCTTCCTTGGAAGCGCTTTCACAGGCGCAGCAACACTGGGGCTTTGCGCTTCTCTACCCACCAAAAGTCACGGTCCTTCTCTTTCCGTCTCGTAGACACGAGCTGAGAAATTGCAAACGTCGAGCAATTGCTCCGAGATGAAAAGTGCCAGCACTGAAAGCTGTTGCTAGCCAGCACCCTTCCTTGGAAGCGCTTTCACAGGCGCAGCAACACTGGGGCTTTGCGCTTCTATACGCACCAAATGTCACGGTCATTCTCTTTCCGTCTCGTAGACACGAGCTGAGAAATTGCAAACGTCGAGCAATTGCTCAGAGATGAAAAGTGCCAGCACTGAAAGCTCTTGCTAGCCAGCACCCTTCCTTGGAAGCGCTTTTGTAGGCCTAAGAACAGTGGGGCTCTGGGCTTCTCTAGCCACCTAATCTTCTGCTCATCCTCTCGCGCACTCTAAAGAGAGCTCAGCTGAGAAATTGCAAACGTCGAGCAATTGCTCAGAGATGAAAAGTGCCAGCCCTGAAAGCTGTTGCTAGCCAGCACCCTTCCTTGGAAGCGCTTTCACAGGCGCAGTAACACTGGGGCTTTGCCCTTCTCTAGCCACCAAATGTCACGGTCCTTCTCTTTCCGTCTCGTAGACACGAGCTGAGAAATTGCAAACGTCGAGCAATTGCTCCGAGATGAAAAGTGCCAGCACTGAAAGCTCTTGCTAGCCAGCCCCCTTCCTTGGAAGCGCTTTTGTAGCCCTTAGAACACTGGGGCTCTGGGCTTCTCTAGCCACCTCATCTTCTGCTCATCCTCTCGCGCACTCTAAAGAGAGCTCAGGTGAGAAATTGCAAACGTCGAGCAATTGCTCAGAGATGAAAAGTGCCAGCACTGAAAGCTGTTGCTAGCCAGCACCCTTCCTTGGAAGCGCTTTTGTAGCCCTTAGAACACTGGGGCTCTGGGCTTCTCTAGCCACCTCATCTTCTGCTCATCCTCTCGCGCACTCTAAAGAGAGCTCAGGTGAGAAATTGCAAACGTCGAGCAATTGCTCAGAGATGAAAAGTGCCAGCGCTGAAAGCTGTTGCTAGCCAGCACCCTTCCTTGGAAGCGCTTTCACAGGCGCAGTAACACTGGGGCTTTGCACTTCTCTAGCCACCAAACGTCACGGTCCTTCTCTTTCCGTCTCGTAGACACGAACTGAGAAATTGCAAACGTCGAGCAATTGCTCAGAGATGAAAAGTGCCAGCACTGAAAGCTGTTGCTAGCCAGCACCCTTCCTTGGAAGCGCTTTCACAGGCGCAGCAACACTGGGTCTTTGCGCTTCTATACGCACCAAACGTCACAGTCATTCTCTTTCCGTCTCGTAGACACGAGCTGAGAAATTGCAAACGTCCAGCAATTGCTCCGAGATGAAAAGTGCCAGCATTGAAAGCTGTTGCTAGCCAGCACCCTTCCTTGGAAGCGCTTTTGTAGGCCTAAGAACACTGGGGCTCTGGGCTTCTCTAGCCACCTCATCTTCTGCTCATCCTCTCGCGCACTCTAAAGAGAGCTCAGGTGAGAAATTGCAAACGTCGAGCAATTGCTCAGAGATGAAAAGTGCCAGCACTGAAAGCTGTTGCTAGCCAGCACCCTTCCTTGGAAGCGCTTTCACAGGCGCAGCAACACTGGGGCTTTGCGCTTCTCTACCCACCAAAAGTCACGGTCCTTCTCTTTCCGTCTTGTAGACACGAGCTGAGAAATTGCAAACGTCGAGCAATTGCTCAGAGATGAAAAGTGCCAGCACTGAAAGCTGTTGCTAGCCAGCACCCTTCCTTGGAAGCGCTTTCACAGGCGCAGCAACACTGGGGCTTTGCGCTTCTCTACCCACCAAACGTCACGGTCCTTCTCTTTCCGTCTCGTAGACACGAGCTGAGAAATTGCAAATGTCGAGCAATTGCTCAGAGATGAAAAGTGCCAGCACTGGAAGCTGTTGCTAGCCAGCACCCTTCCTTGGAAGCGCTTTTGTAGGCCTAAGAACAGTGGGGCTCTGGGCTTCTCTAGCCACCTCATCTTCTGCTCATCCTCTCGCGCACTCTAAAGAGAGCTCAGGTGAGAAATTGCAAACGTCGAGCAATTGCTCAGAGATGAAAAGTGCCAGCACTGAAAGCTCTTGCTAGCCAGCACCCTTCCTTGGAAGCGCTTTCACAGGCGCAGTAACACTGGGGCTTTGCACTTCTCTACGCACCAAACGTCACGGTCCTTCTCTTTCCGTCTCGTAGACACGAGCTGAGAAATTGCAAACGTCCAGCAATTGCTCAGAGATGAAAAGTGCCAGCACTGAAAGCTCTTGCTAGCCAGCACCCTTCCTTGGAAGCGCTTTCACAGGCGCAGCAACACTGGGGCTTTGCGCTTCTATACGCACCAAATGTCACGGTCCTTCTCTTTCCGTCTCGTAGACACGAGCTGAGAAATTGCAAACGTCCAGCAATTGCTCAGAGATGAAAAGTGCCAGCACTGAAAGCTCTTGCTAGCCAGCACCCTTCCTTGGAAGCGCTTTTGTAGGCCTAAGAACACTGGGGCTCTGGGCTTCTCTAGCCACCTCATCTTCTGCTCATCCTCTCGCGCACTCTAAAGAGAGCTCAGGTGAGAAATTGCAAACGTCGAGCAATTGCTCAGAGATGAAAAGTGCCAGCACTGAAAGCTCTTGCTAGCCAGCACCCTTCCTTGGAAGCGCTTTCACAGGCGCAGCAACACTGGGGCTTTGCGCTTCTCTAGCCACCAAACGTCACGGTCCTTCTCTTTCCGTCTCGTAGACACGAGCTGAGAAATTGCAAACGTCGAGCAATTGCTCCGAGATGAAAAGTGCCAGCACTGAAAGCTGTTGCTAGCCAGCACCCTTCCTTGGAAGCGCTTTCACAGGCGCAGCAACACTGGGGCTTTGCGCTTCTCTAGCCACCAAACGTCACGGTCCTTCTCTTTCCGTCTCGTAGACACGAGCTGAGAAATTGCAAACGTCGAGCAATTGCTCCGAGATGAAAAGTGCCAGCACTGAAAGCTCTTGCTAGCCAGCACCCTTCCTTGGAAGTGCTTTTGTAGGCCTAAGAACACTGGGGCTCTGGGCTTCTCTAGCCACCTCATCTTCTGCTCATCCTCTCGCGCACTCTAAAGAGATCTCAGGTGAGAAATTGCAAATGTCGAGCAATTGCTCAGAGATGAAAAGTGCCAGCACTGAAAGCTGTTGCTAGCCAGCACCCTTCCTTGGAAGCGCTTTCACAGGCGCAGCAACACTGGGGCTTTGCGCTTCTCTACCCACCAAATGTCACGGTCCTTCTCTTTCCGTCTCGTAGACACGAGCTGAGAAATTGCAAACGTCGAGCAATTGCTCCGAGATGAAAAGTGCCAGCACTGAAAGCTCTTGCTAGCCAGCACCCTTCCTTGGAAGCGCTTTCACAGGCGCAGCAACACTGGGGCTTTGCGCTTCTCTACCCACCAAAAGTCACGGTCCTTCTCTTTCCGTCTCGTAGACACGAGCTGAGAAATTGCAAACGTCGAGCAATTGCTCCGAGATGAAAAGTGCCAGCACTGAAAGCTGTTGCTAGCCAGCACCCTTCCTTGGAAGCGCTTTCACAGGCGCAGCAACACTGGGGCTTTGCGCTTCTATACGCACCAAACGTCACAGTCATTCTCTTTCCGTCTCGTAGACACGAGCTGAGAAATTGCAAACGTCGAGCAATTGCTCAGAGATGAAAAGTGCCAGCACTGAAAGCTCTTGCTAGCCAGCACCCTTCCTTGGAAGCGCTTTTGTAGGCCTAAGAACACTGGGGCTCTGGGCTTCTCTAGCCACCTCATCTTCTGCTCATCCTCTCGCGCACTCTAAAGAGAGCTCAGGTGAGAAATTGCAAACGTCGAGCAATTGCTCAGAGATGAAAAGTGCCAGCCCTGAAAGCTCTTGCTAGCCAGCACCCTTCCTTGGAAGCGCTTTCACAGGCGCAGCAACACTGGGGCTTTGCGCTTCTATACGCACCAAATGTCACGGTCCTTCTCTTTCCGTCTCGTAGACACGAGCTGAGAAATTGCAAACGTCGAGCAATTGCTCAGAGATGAAAAGTGCCAGCACTGAAAGCTCTTGCTAGCCAGCCCCCTTCCTTGGAAGCGCTTTTGTAGGCCTAAGAACAGTGGGGCTCTGGGCTTCTCTAGCCACCTCATCTTCTGCTCATCCTCTCGCGCACTCTAAAGAGAGCTCAGGTGAGAAATTGCAAACGTCGAGCAATTGCTCAGAGATGAAAAGTGCCAGCACTGAAAGCTGTTGCTAGCCAGCACCCTTCCTTGGAAGCGCTTTTGTAGCCCTTAGAACACTGGGGCTCTGGGCTTCTCTAGCCACCTCATCTTCTGCTCATCCTCTCGCGCACTCTAAAGAGAGCTCAGGTGAGAAATTGCAAACGTCGAGCAATTGCTCAGAGATGAAAAGTGCCAGCGCTGAAAGCTCTTGCTAGCCAGCACCCTTCCTTGGAAGCGCTTTCACAGGCGCAGTAACACTGGGGCTTTGCACTTCTCTACGCACCAAACGTCACGGTCCTTCTCTTTCCGTCTCGTAGACACGAACTGAGAAATTGCAAACGTCGAGCAATTGCTCAGAGATGAAAAGTGCCAGCACTGAAAGCTGTTGCTAGCCAGCACCCTTCCTTGGAAGCGCTTTCACAGGCGCAGCAACACTGGGGCTTTGCGCTTCTATACGCACCAAACGTCACAGTCATTCTCTTTCCGTCGGTAGACACGAGCTGAGAAATTGCAAACGTCCAGCAATTGCTCCGAGATGAAAAGTGCCAGCACTGAAAGCTGTTGCTAGCCAGCACCCTTCCTTGGAAGCGCTTTTGTAGGCCTAAGAACACTGGGGGTCTGGGCTTCTCTAGCCACCTCATCTTCTGCTCATCCTCTCGCGCACTCTAAAGAGAGCTCAGGTGAGAAATTGCAAACGTCGAGCAATTGCTCAGAGATGAAAAGTGCCAGCACTGAAAGCTCTTGCTAGCCAGCACCCTTCCTTGGAAGCGCTTTCACAGGCGCAGCAACACTGGGGCTTTGCGCTTCTCTACCCACCAAAAGTCACGGTCCTTCTCTTTCCGTCTCGTAGACACGAGCTGAGAAATTGCAAACGTCGAGCAATTGCTCCGAGATGAAAAGTGCCAGCACTGAAAGCTCTTGCTAGCCAGCACCCTTCCTTGGAAGCGCTTTCACAGGCACAGCAACACTGGGGCTTTGCGCTTCTATACGCACCAAATGTCACGGTCCTTCTCTTTCCGTCTCGTAGACACGAGCTGAGAAATTGCAAACGTCGAGCAATTGCTCCGAGATGAAAAGTGCCAGCACTGAAAGCTCTTGCTAGCCAGCACCCTTCCTTGGAAGCGCTTTTGTAGGCCTAAGAACAGTGGGGCTCTGGGCTTCTCTAGCCACCTCATCTTCTGCTCATCCTCTCGCGCACTCTAAAGAGAGCTCAGGTGAGAAATTGCAAACGTCGAGCAATTGCTCAGAGATGAAAAGTGCCAGCCCTGAAAGCTGTTGCTAGCCAGCACCCTTCCTTGGAAGCGCTTTCACAGGCGCAGTAACACTGGGGCTTTGCGCTTCTATACGCACCAAATGTCACGGTCCTTCTCTTTCCGTCTCGTAGACACGAGCTGAGAAATTGCAAACGTCGAGCAATTGCTCAGAGATGAAAAGTGCCAGCACTGAAAGCTCTTGCTAGCCAGCCCCCTTCCTTGGAAGCGCTTTTGTAGCCCTTAGAACACTGGGGGTCTGGGCATCTCTAGCCACCTCATCTTCTGCTCATCCTCTCGCGCACTCTAAAGAGAGCTCAGGTGAGAAATTGCAAACGTCGAGCAATTGCTCAGAGATGAAAAGTGCCAGCACTGAAAGCTCTTGCTAGCCAGCACCCTTCCTTGGAAGCGCTTTCACAGGCGCAGTAACACTGGGGCTTTGCACTTCTCTACGCACCAAACGTCACGGTCCTTCTCTTTCCGTCTCGTAGACACGAACTGAGAAATTGCAAACGTCGAGCAATTGCTCAGAGATGAAAAGTGCCAGCACTGAAAGCTGTTGCTAGCCAGCACCCTTCCTTGGAAGCGCTTTCACAGGCGCAGCAACACTGGGGCTTTGCGCTTCTATACGCACCAAACGTCACAGTCATTCTCTTTCCGTCTCGTAGACACGAGCTGAGAAATTGCAAACGTCCAGCAATTGCTCCGAGATGAAAAGTGCCAGCACTGAAAGCTGTTGCTAGCCAGCACCCTTCCTTGGAAGCGCTTTTGTAGGCCTAAGAACAGTGGGGCTCTGGGCTTCTCTAGACACCTAATCTTCTGCTCATCCTCTCGCGCACTCTAAAGAGAGCTCAGGTGAGAAATTGCAAACGTCGAGCAATTGCTCAGAGATGAAAAGTGCCAGCACTGAAAGCTCTTGCTAGCCAGCACCCTTCCTTGGAAGCGCTTTCACAGGCGCAGCAACACTGGGGCTTTGCGCTTCTCTACCCACCAAAAGTCACGGTCATTTTCTTTCCGTCTCGTAGACACGAGCTGAGAAATTGCAAACGTCGAGCAATTGCTCAGAGATGAAAAGTGCCAGCACTGAAAGCTCTTGCTAGCCAGCACCCTTCCTTGGAAGCGCTTTCACAGGCGCAGTAACACTGGGGCTTTGCGCTTCTCTAGCCACCAAACGTCACGGTCCTTCTTTTTCCGTCTCGTAGACACGAGCTGAGAAATTGCAAACGTCGAGCAATTGCTCAGAGATGAAAAGTGCCAGCACTGAAAGCTGTTGCTAGCCAGCACCCTTCCTTGGAAGCGCTTTCACAGGCGCAGCAACACTGGGGCTTTGCGCTTATCTACCCACCAAAAGTCACGGTCCTTCTCTTTCCGTCTCGTAGACACGAGCTGAGAAATTGCAAACGTCGAGCAATTGCTCAGAGATGAAAAGTGCCAGCCCTGAAAGCTCTTGCTAGCCAGCACCCTTCCTTGGAAGCGCTTTCACAGGCGCAGCAACACTGGGGCTTTGCGCTTCTCTACCCACCAAAAGTCACGGTCCTTCTCTTTCCGTCTCGTAGACACGAGCTGAGAAATTGCAAACGTCGAGCAATTGCTCCGAGATGAAAAGTGCCAGCACTGAAAGCTGTTGCTAGCCAGCACCCTTCCTTGGAAGCGCTTTCACAGGCGCAGCAACACTGGGGCTTTGCGCTTCTATACGCACCAAATGTCACGGTCATTCTCTTTCCGTCTCGTAGACACGAGCTGAGAAATTGCAAACGTCGAGCAATTGCTCAGAGATGAAAAGTGCCAGCACTGAAAGCTCTTGCTAGCCAGCACCCTTCCTTGGAAGCGCTTTTGTAGGCCTAAGAACAGTGGGGCTCTGGGCTTCTCTAGCCACCTAATCTTCTGCTCATCCTCTCGCGCACTCTAAAGAGAGCTCAGCTGAGAAATTGCAAACGTCGAGCAATTGCTCAGAGATGAAAAGTGCCAGCCCTGAAAGCTGTTGCTAGCCAGCACCCTTCCTTGGAAGCGCTTTCACAGGCGCAGTAACACTGGGGCTTTGCCCTTCTCTAGCCACCAAATGTCACGGTCCTTCTCTTTCCGTCTCGTAGACACGAGCTGAGAAATTGCAAACGTCGAGCAATTGCTCCGAGATGAAAAGTGCCAGCACTGAAAGCTCTTGCTAGCCAGCCCCCTTCCTTGGAAGCGCTTTTGTAGCCCTTAGAACACTGGGGCTCTGGGCTTCTCTAGCCACCTCATCTTCTGCTCATCCTCTCGCGCACTCTAAAGAGAGCTCAGGTGAGAAATTGCAAACGTCGAGCAATTGCTCAGAGATGAAAAGTGCCAGCACTGAAAGCTGTTGCTAGCCAGCACCCTTCCTTGGAAGCGCTTTTGTAGCCCTTAGAACACTGGGGCTCTGGGCTTCTCTAGCCACCTCATCTTCTGCTCATCCTCTCGCGCACTCTAAAGAGAGCTCAGGTGAGAAATTGCAAACGTCGAGCAATTGCTCAGAGATGAAAAGTGCCAGCGCTGAAAGCTGTTGCTAGCCAGCACCCTTCCTTGGAAGCGCTTTCACAGGCGCAGTAACACTGGGGCTTTGCACTTCTCTAGCCACCAAACGTCACGGTCCTTCTCTTTCCGTCTCGTAGACACGAACTGAGAAATTGCAAACGTCGAGCAATTGCTCAGAGATGAAAAGTGCCAGCACTGAAAGCTGTTGCTAGCCAGCACCCTTCCTTGGAAGCGCTTTCACAGGCGCAGCAACACTGGGTCTTTGCGCTTCTATACGCACCAAACGTCACAGTCATTCTCTTTCCGTCTCGTAGACACGAGCTGAGAAATTGCAAACGTCCAGCAATTGCTCCGAGATGAAAAGTGCCAGCATTGAAAGCTGTTGCTAGCCAGCACCCTTCCTTGGAAGCGCTTTTGTAGGCCTAAGAACACTGGGGCTCTGGGCTTCTCTAGCCACCTCATCTTCTGCTCATCCTCTCGCGCACTCTAAAGAGAGCTCAGGTGAGAAATTGCAAACGTCGAGCAATTGCTCAGAGATGAAAAGTGCCAGCACTGAAAGCTGTTGCTAGCCAGCACCCTTCCTTGGAAGCGCTTTCACAGGCGCAGCAACACTGGGGCTTTGCGCTTCTCTACCCACCAAAAGTCACGGTCCTTCTCTTTCCGTCTTGTAGACACGAGCTGAGAAATTGCAAACGTCGAGCAATTGCTCAGAGATGAAAAGTGCCAGCACTGAAAGCTGTTGCTAGCCAGCACCCTTCCTTGGAAGCGCTTTCACAGGCGCAGCAACACTGGGGCTTTGCGCTTCTCTACCCACCAAACGTCACGGTCCTTCTCTTTCCGTCTCGTAGACACGAGCTGAGAAATTGCAAATGTCGAGCAATTGCTCAGAGATGAAAAGTGCCAGCACTGGAAGCTGTTGCTAGCCAGCACCCTTCCTTGGAAGCGCTTTTGTAGGCCTAAGAACAGTGGGGCTCTGGGCTTCTCTAGCCACCTCATCTTCTGCTCATCCTCTCGCGCACTCTAAAGAGAGCTCAGGTGAGAAATTGCAAACGTCGAGCAATTGCTCAGAGATGAAAAGTGCCAGCACTGAAAGCTCTTGCTAGCCAGCACCCTTCCTTGGAAGCGCTTTCACAGGCGCAGTAACACTGGGGCTTTGCACTTCTCTACGCACCAAACGTCACGGTCCTTCTCTTTCCGTCTCGTAGACACGAGCTGAGAAATTGCAAACGTCCAGCAATTGCTCAGAGATGAAAAGTGCCAGCACTGAAAGCTCTTGCTAGCCAGCACCCTTCCTTGGAAGCGCTTTCACAGGCGCAGCAACACTGGGGCTTTGCGCTTCTATACGCACCAAATGTCACGGTCCTTCTCTTTCCGTCTCGTAGACACGAGCTGAGAAATTGCAAACGTCCAGCAATTGCTCAGAGATGAAAAGTGCCAGCACTGAAAGCTCTTGCTAGCCAGCACCCTTCCTTGGAAGCGCTTTTGTAGGCCTAAGAACACTGGGGCTCTGGGCTTCTCTAGCCACCTCATCTTCTGCTCATCCTCTCGCGCACTCTAAAGAGAGCTCAGGTGAGAAATTGCAAACGTCGAGCAATTGCTCAGAGATGAAAAGTGCCAGCACTGAAAGCTCTTGCTAGCCAGCACCCTTCCTTGGAAGCGCTTTCACAGGCGCAGCAACACTGGGGCTTTGCGCTTCTCTAGCCACCAAACGTCACGGTCCTTCTCTTTCCGTCTCGTAGACACGAGCTGAGAAATTGCAAACGTCGAGCAATTGCTCCGAGATGAAAAGTGCCAGCACTGAAAGCTGTTGCTAGCCAGCACCCTTCCTTGGAAGCGCTTTCACAGGCGCAGCAACACTGGGGCTTTGCGCTTCTCTAGCCACCAAACGTCACGGTCCTTCTCTTTCCGTCTCGTAGACACGAGCTGAGAAATTGCAAACGTCGAGCAATTGCTCCGAGATGAAAAGTGCCAGCACTGAAAGCTCTTGCTAGCCAGCACCCTTCCTTGGAAGTGCTTTTGTAGGCCTAAGAACACTGGGGCTCTGGGCTTCTCTAGCCACCTCATCTTCTGCTCATCCTCTCGCGCACTCTAAAGAGATCTCAGGTGAGAAATTGCAAATGTCGAGCAATTGCTCAGAGATGAAAAGTGCCAGCACTGAAAGCTGTTGCTAGCCAGCACCCTTCCTTGGAAGCGCTTTCACAGGCGCAGCAACACTGGGGCTTTGCGCTTCTCTACCCACCAAATGTCACGGTCCTTCTCTTTCCGTCTCGTAGACACGAGCTGAGAAATTGCAAACGTCGAGCAATTGCTCCGAGATGAAAAGTGCCAGCACTGAAAGCTCTTGCTAGCCAGCACCCTTCCTTGGAAGCGCTTTCACAGGCGCAGCAACACTGGGGCTTTGCGCTTCTCTACCCACCAAAAGTCACGGTCCTTCTCTTTCCGTCTCGTAGACACGAGCTGAGAAATTGCAAACGTCGAGCAATTGCTCCGAGATGAAAAGTGCCAGCACTGAAAGCTGTTGCTAGCCAGCACCCTTCCTTGGAAGCGCTTTCACAGGCGCAGCAACACTGGGGCTTTGCGCTTCTATACGCACCAAACGTCACAGTCATTCTCTTTCCGTCTCGTAGACACGAGCTGAGAAATTGCAAACGTCGAGCAATTGCTCAGAGATGAAAAGTGCCAGCACTGAAAGCTCTTGCTAGCCAGCACCCTTCCTTGGAAGCGCTTTTGTAGGCCTAAGAACACTGGGGCTCTGGGCTTCTCTAGCCACCTCATCTTCTGCTCATCCTCTCGCGCACTCTAAAGAGAGCTCAGGTGAGAAATTGCAAACGTCGAGCAATTGCTCAGAGATGAAAAGTGCCAGCCCTGAAAGCTCTTGCTAGCCAGCACCCTTCCTTGGAAGCGCTTTCACAGGCGCAGCAACACTGGGGCTTTGCGCTTCTATACGCACCAAATGTCACGGTCCTTCTCTTTCCGTCTCGTAGACACGAGCTGAGAAATTGCAAACGTCGAGCAATTGCTCAGAGATGAAAAGTGCCAGCACTGAAAGCTCTTGCTAGCCAGCCCCCTTCCTTGGAAGCGCTTTTGTAGGCCTAAGAACAGTGGGGCTCTGGGCTTCTCTAGCCACCTCATCTTCTGCTCATCCTCTCGCGCACTCTAAAGAGAGCTCAGGTGAGAAATTGCAAACGTCGAGCAATTGCTCAGAGATGAAAAGTGCCAGCACTGAAAGCTGTTGCTAGCCAGCACCCTTCCTTGGAAGCGCTTTTGTAGCCCTTAGAACACTGGGGCTCTGGGCTTCTCTAGCCACCTCATCTTCTGCTCATCCTCTCGCGCACTCTAAAGAGAGCTCAGGTGAGAAATTGCAAACGTCGAGCAATTGCTCAGAGATGAAAAGTGCCAGCGCTGAAAGCTCTTGCTAGCCAGCACCCTTCCTTGGAAGCGCTTTCACAGGCGCAGTAACACTGGGGCTTTGCACTTCTCTACGCACCAAACGTCACGGTCCTTCTCTTTCCGTCTCGTAGACACGAACTGAGAAATTGCAAACGTCGAGCAATTGCTCAGAGATGAAAAGTGCCAGCACTGAAAGCTGTTGCTAGCCAGCACCCTTCCTTGGAAGCGCTTTCACAGGCGCAGCAACACTGGGGCTTTGCGCTTCTATACGCACCAAACGTCACAGTCATTCTCTTTCCGTCGGTAGACACGAGCTGAGAAATTGCAAACGTCCAGCAATTGCTCCGAGATGAAAAGTGCCAGCACTGAAAGCTGTTGCTAGCCAGCACCCTTCCTTGGAAGCGCTTTTGTAGGCCTAAGAACACTGGGGGTCTGGGCTTCTCTAGCCACCTCATCTTCTGCTCATCCTCTCGCGCACTCTAAAGAGAGCTCAGGTGAGAAATTGCAAACGTCGAGCAATTGCTCAGAGATGAAAAGTGCCAGCACTGAAAGCTCTTGCTAGCCAGCACCCTTCCTTGGAAGCGCTTTCACAGGCGCAGCAACACTGGGGCTTTGCCCTTCTCTACCCACCAAAAGTCACGGTCATTTTCTTTCCGTCTCGTAGACACGAGCTGAGAAATTGCAAACGTCGAGCAATTGCTCAGAGATGAAAAGTGCCAGCACTGAAAGCTGTTGCTAGCCAGCACCCTTCCTTGGAAGCGCTTTCACAGGCGCAGTAACACTGGGGCTTTGCGCTTCTCTAGCCACCAAAAGTCACGGTCCTTCTTTTTCCGTCTCGTAGACACGAGCTGAGAAATTGCAAACGTCGAGCAATTGCTCAGAGATGAAAAGTGCCAGCCCTGAAAGCTGTTGCTAGCCAGCACCCTTCCTTGGAAGCGCTTTCACAGGCGCAGCAACACTGGGGCTTTGCGCTTCTCTACCCACCAAAAGTCACGGTCCTTCTCTTTCCGTCTCGTAGACACGAGCTGAGAAATTGCAAACATCGAGCAATTGCTCCGAGATGAAAAGTGCCAGCACTGAAAGCTGTTGCTAGCCAGCACCCTTCCTTGGAAGCGCTTTCACAGGCGCAGCAACACTGGGGCTTTGCGCTTCTATACGCACCAAATGTCACGGTCCTTCTCTTTCCGTCTCGTAGACACGAGCTGAGAAATTGCAAACGTCGAGCAATTGCTCAGAGATGAAAAGTGCCAGCACTGAAAGCTCTTGCTAGCCAGCACCCTTCCTTGGAAGCGCTTTTGTAGGCCTAAGAACACTGGGGCTCTGGGCTTCTCTAGACACCTAATCTTCTGCTCATCCTCTCGCGCACTCTAAAGAGAGCTCAGGTGAGAAATTGCAAACGTCGAGCAATTGCTCAGAGATGAAAAGTGCCAGCCCTGAAAGCTGTTGCTAGCCAGCACCCTTCCTTGGAAGCGCTTTCACAGGCGCAGTAACACTGGGGCTTTGCCCTTCTCTACGCACCAAACGTCACGGTCCTTCTCTTTCCGTCTCGTAGACACGAGCTGAGAAATTGCAAACGTCGAGCAATTGCTCCGAGATGAAAAGTGCCAGCACTGAAAGCTCTTGCTAGCCAGCCCCCTTCCTTGGAAGCGCTTTTGTAGCCCTTAGAACACTGGGGCTCTGGGCTTCTCTAGCCACCTCATCTTCTGCTCATCCTCTCGCGCACTCTAAAGAGAGCTCAGGTGAGAAATTGCAAACGTCGAGCAATTGCTCAGAGATGAAAAGTGCCAGCACTGAAAGCTGTTGCTAGCCAGCACCCTTCCTTGGAAGCGCTTTTGTAGCCCTTAGAACACTGGGGCTCTGGGCTTCTCTAGCCACCTCATCTTCTGCTCATCCTCTCGCGCACTCTAAAGAGAGCTCAGGTGAGAAATTGCAAACGTCGAGCAATTGCTCAGAGATGAAAAGTGCCAGCACTGAAAGCTCTTGCTAGCCAGCACCCTTCCTTGGAAGCGCTTTCACAGGCGCAGTAACACTGGGGCTTTGCACTTCTCTACGCACCAAACGTCACGGTCCTTCTCTTTCCGTCTCGTAGACACGAACTGAGAAATTGCAAACGTCGAGCAATTGCTCAGAGATGAAAAGTGCCAGCACTGAAAGCTGTTGCTAGCCAGCACCCTTCCTTGGAAGCGCTTTCACAGGCGCAGCAACACTGGGGCTTTGCGCTTCTATACGCACCAAACGTCACAGTCATTCTCTTTCCGTCTCGTAGACACGAGCTGAGAAATTGCAAACGTCCAGCAATTGCTCTGAGATGAAAAGTGCCAGCATTGAAAGCTGTTGCTAGCCAGCACCCTTCCTTGGAAGCGCTTTTGTAGGCCTAAGAACACTGGGGCTCTGGGCTTCTCTAGCCACCTCATCTTCTGCTCATCCTCTCGCGCACTCTAAAGAGAGCTCAGGTGAGAAATTGCAAACGTCGAGCAATTGCTCAGAGATGAAAAGTGCCAGCACTGAAAGCTGTTGCTAGCCAGCACCCTTCCTTGGAAGCGCTTTCACAGGCGCAGCAACACTGGGGCTTTGCGCTTCTCTACCCACCAAAAGTCACGGTCCTTCTCTTTCCGTCTTGTAGACACGAGCTGAGAAATTGCAAACGTCGAGCAATTGCTCCGAGATGAAAAGTGCCAGCACTGAAAGCTGTTGCTAGCCAGCACCCTTCCTTGGAAGCGCTTTCACAGGCGCAGCAACACTGGGGCTTTGCGCTTCTCTACCCACCAAACGTCACGGTCCTTCTCTTTCCGTCTCGTAGACACGAGCTGAGAAATTGCAAATGTCGAGCAATTGCTCAGAGATGAAAAGTGCCAGCACTGAAAGCTGTTGCTAGCCAGCACCCTTCCTTGGAAGCGCTTTTGTAGGCCTAAGAACAGTGGGGCTCTGGGCTTCTCTAGCCACCTCATCTTCTGCTCATCCTCTCGCGCACTCTAAAGAGAGCTCAGGTGAGAAATTGCAAACGTCGAGCAATTGCTCAGAGATGAAAAGTGCCAGCACTGAAAGCTCTTGCTAGCCAGCACCCTTCCTTGGAAGCGCTTTCACAGGCGCAGTAACACTGGGGCTTTGCACTTCTCTACGCACCAAACGTCACGGTCCTTCTCTTTCCGTCTCGTAGACACGAGCTGAGAAATTGCAAACGTCCAGCAATTGCTCAGAGATGAAAAGTGCCAGCACTGAAAGCTCTTGCTAGCCAGCACCCTTCCTTGGAAGCGCTTTCACAGGCGCAGCAACACTGGGGCTTTGCGCTTCTCTACCCACCAAATGTCACGGTCCTTCTCTTTCCGTCTCGTAGACACGAGCTGAGAAATTGCAAACGTCCAGCAATTGCTCAGAGATGAAAAGTGCCAGCACTGAAAGCTGTTGCTAGCCAGCACCCTTCCTTGGAAGCGCTTTTGTAGGCCTAAGAACAGTGGGGCTCTGGGCTTCTTTAGACACCTCATCTTCTGCTCATCCTCTCGCGCAATCTAAAGAGAGCTCAGGTGAGAAATTGCAAACGTCGAGCAATTGCTCAGAGATGAAAAGTGCCAGCACTGAAAGCTGTTGCTAGCCAGCACCCTTCCTTGGAAGCGCTTTCACAGGCGCAGCAACACTGGGGCTTTGCACTTCTTTACGCACCAAACGTCACGGTCCTTCTCTTTCCGTCTCGTAGACACGAGCTGAGAAATTGCAAACGTCGAGCAATTGCTCCGAGATGAAAAGTGCCAGCACTGAAAGCTGTTGCTAGCCAGCACCCTTCCTTGGAAGCGCTTTCACAGGCGCAGCAACACTGGGGCTTTGCGCTTATCTACCCACCAAAAGTCACGGTCCTTCTCTTTCCGTCTCGTAGACACGAGCTGAGAAATTGCAAACGTCGAGCAATTGCTCAGAGATGAAAAGTGCCAGCACTGAAAGCTCTTGCTAGCCAGCACCCTTCCTTGGAAGCGCTTTCACAGGCGCAGCAACACTGGGGCTTTGCGCTTCTCTACCCACCAAAAGTCACGGTCCTTCTCTTTCCGTCTCGTAGACACGAGCTGAGAAATTGCAAACGTCGAGCAATTGCTCAGAGATGAAAAGTGCCAGCACTGAAAGCTCTTGCTAGCCAGCACCCTTCCTTGGAAGCGCTTTTGTAGGCCTAAGAACACTGGGGCTCTGGGCTTCTCTAGCCACCTCATCTTCTGCTCATCCTCTCGCGCACTCTAAAGAGAGCTCAGGTGAGAAATTGCAAACGTCGAGCAATTGCTCAGAGATGAAAAGTGCCAGCACTGAAAGCTCTTGCTAGCCAGCACCCTTCCTTGGAAGCGCTTTCACAGGCGCAGCAACACTGGGGCTTTGCGCTTCTATACGCACCAAATGTCACGGTCCTTCTCTTTCCGTCTCGTAGACACGAGCTGAGAAATTGCAAACGTCGAGCAATTGCTCAGAGATGAAAAGTGCCAGCACTGAAAGCTGTTGCTAGCCAGCACCCTTCCTTGGAAGCGCTTTTGTAGGCCTAAGAACACTGGGGCTCTGGGCTTCTCTAGCCACCTCATCTTCTGCTCATCCTCTCGCGCACTCTAAAGAGAGCTCAGGTGAGAAATTGCAAACGTCGAGCAATTGCTCAGAGATGAAAAGTGCCAGCACTGAAAGCTCTTGCTAGCCAGCACCCTTCCTTGGAAGCGCTTTCACAGGCGCAGCAACACTGGGGCTTTGCGCTTCTCTACCCACCAAAAGTCACGGTCCTTCTCTTTCCGTCTCGTAGACACGAGCTGAGAAATTGCAAACGTCGAGCAATTGCTCCGAGATGAAAAGTGCCAGCACTGAAAGCTGTGGCTAGCCAGCACCCTTCCTTGGAAGCGCTTTCACAGGCGCAGCAACACTGGGGCTTTGCGCTTCTATACGCACCAAACGTCACAGTCATTCTCTTTCCGTCTCGTAGACACGAGCTGAGAAATTGCAAACGTCCAGCAATTGCTCCGAGATGAAAAGTGCCAGCACTGAAAGCTCTTGCTAGCCAGCACCCTTCCTTGGAAGCGCTTTTGTAGGCCTAAGAACACTGGGGCTCTGGGCTTCTCTAGCCACCTCATCTTCTGCTCATCCTCTCGCGCACTCTAAAGAGATCTCAGGTGAGAAATTGCAAACGTCGAGCAATTGCTCAGAGATGAAAAGTGCCAGCCCTGAAAGCTCTTGCTAGCCAGCACCCTTCCTTGGAAGCGCTTTCACAGGCGCAGCAACACTGGGGCTTTGCGCTTCTATACGCACCAAATGTCACGGTCCTTCTCTTTCCGTCTCGTAGACACGAGCTGAGAAATTGCAAACGTCGAGCAATTGCTCAGAGATGAAAAGTGCCAGCACTGAAAGCTGTTGCTAGCCAGCACCCTTCCTTGGAAGCGCTTTTGTAGGCCTAAGAACAGTGGGGCTCTGGGCTTCTCTAGCCACCTCATCTTCTGCTCATCCTCTCGCGCACTCTAAAGAGATCTCAGGTGAGAAATTGCAAACGTCGAGCAATTGCTCAGAGATGAAAAGTGCCAGCACTGAAAGCTCTTGCTAGCCAGCACCCTTCCTTGGAAGCGCTTTCACAGGCGCAGTAACACTGGGGCTTTGCGCTTCTCTAGCCACCAAACGTCACGGTCCTTCTCTTTCCGTCTCGTAGACACGAGCTGAGAAATTGCAAACGTCGAGCAATTGCTCAGAGATGAAAAGTGCCAGCACTGAAAGCTGTTGCTAGCCAGCCCCCTTCCTTGGAAGCGCTTTTGTAGGCCTAAGAACACTGGGGCTCTGGGCTTCTCTAGCCACCTCATCTTCTGCTCATCCTCTCGCGCACTCTGAAGAGAGCTCAGGTGAGAAATTGCAAACGTCGAGCAATTGCTCAGAGATGAAAAGTGCCAGCACTGAAAGCTGTTGCTAGCCAGCACCCTTCCTTGGAAGCGCTTTCACAGGCGCAGCAACACTGGGGCTTTGCGCTTCTATACGCACCAAATGTCACGGTCCTTCTCTTTCCGTCTCGTAGACACGAGCTGAGAAATTGCAAACGTCGAGCAATTGCTCAGAGATGAAAAGTGCCAGCACTGAAAGCTGTTGCTAGCCAGCACCCTTCCTTGGAAGCGCTTTTGTAGGCCTAAGAACACTGGGGCTCTGGGCTTCTCTAGCCACCTAATCTTCTGCTCATCCTCTCGCGCAGTCTAAAGAGAGCTCAGGTGAGAAATTGCAAACGTCGAGCAATTGCTCAGAGATGAAAAGTGCCAGCACTGAAAGCTGTTGCTAGCCAGCACCCTTCCTTGGAAGCGCTTTCACAGGCGCAGCAACACTGGGGCTTTGCGCTTCTCTAGCCACCAAATGTCACGGTCCTTCTCTTTCCGTCTCGTAGACACGAGCTGAGAAATTGCAAACGTCGAGCAATTGCTCAGAGATGAAAAGTGCCAGCACTGAAAGCTGTTGCTAGCCAGCCCCCTTCCTTGGAAGCGCTTTTGTAGGCCTAAGAACACTGGGGCTCTGGGCTTCTCTAGCCACCTCATCTTCTGCTCATCCTCTCGCGCACTCTAAAGAGAGCTCAGGTGAGAAATTGCAAACGTCGAGCAATTGCTCAGAGATGAAAAGTGCCAGCACTGAAAGCTGTTGCTAGCCAGCCCCCGTCCTTGGAAGCGCTTTTGTAGCCCTTAGAACACTGGGGCTCTGGGCTTCTCTAGCCACCTCATCTTCTGCTCATCCTCTCGCGCACTCTAAAGAGAGCTCAGGTGAGAAATTGCAAACGTCGAGCAATTGCTCAGAGATGAAAAGTGCCAGCGCTGAAAGCTCTTGCTAGCCAGCACCCTTCCTTGGAAGCGCTTTCACAGGCGCAGTAACACTGGGGCTTTGCACTTCTCTACGCACCAAACGTCACGGTCCTTCTCTTTCCGTCTCGTAGACACGAGCTGAGAAATTGCAAACGTCGAGCAATTGCTCAGAGATGAAAAGTGCCAGCCCTGAAAGCTGTTGCTAGCCAGCACCCTTCCTTGGAAGCGCTTTCACAGGCGCAGCAACACTGGGGCTTTGCGCTTCTATACGCACCAAATGTCACGGTCCTTCTCTTTCCGTCTCGTAGACACGAGCTGAGAAATTGCAAACGTCGAGCAATTGCTCAGAGATGAAAAGTGCCAGCACTGAAAGCTCTTGCTAGCCAGCCCCCTTCCTTGGAAGCGCTTTTGTAGCCCTTAGAACACTGGGGGTCTGGGCTTCTCTAGCCACCTCATCTTCTGCTCATCCTCTCGCGCACTCTAAAGAGAGCTCAGGTGAGAAATTGCAAACGTCGAGCAATTGCTCAGAGATGAAAAGTGCCAGCACTGAAAGCTGTTGCTAGCCAGCACCCTTCCTTGGAAGCGCTTTTGTAGCCCTTAGAACACTGGGGCTCTGGGCTTCTCTAGCCACCTCATCTTCTGCTCATCCTCTCGCGCACTCTAAAGAGAGCTCAGGTGAGAAATTGCAAACGTCGAGCAATTGCTCAGAGATGAAAAGTGCCAGCGCTGAAAGCTCTTGCTAGCCAGCACCCTTCCTTGGAAGCGCTTTCACAGGCACAGTAACACTGGGGCTTTGCACTTCTCTACGCACCAAACGTCACGGTCCTTCTCTTTCCGTCTCGTAGACACGAACTGAGAAATTGCAAACGTCGAGCAATTGCTCAGAGATGAAAAGTGCCAGCACTGAAAGCTGTTGCTAGCCAGCACCCTTCCTTGGAAGCGCTTTCACAGGCGCAGCAACACTGGGGCTTTGCGCTTCTATACGCACCAAACGTCACAGTCATTCTCTTTCCGTCTCGTAGACACGAGCTGAGAAATTGCAAACGTCGAGCAATTGCTCCGAGATGAAAAGTGCCAGCACTGAAAGCTGTTGCTAGCCAGCACCCTTCCTTGGAAGCGCTTTTTTAGGCCTAAGAACAGTGGGGCTCTGGGCTTCTCTAGCCACCTCATCTTCTGCTCATCCTCTCGCGCACTCTAAAGAGAGCTCAGGTGAGAAATTGCAAACGTCGAGCAATTGCTCAGAGATGAAAAGTGCCAGCACTGAAAGCTCTTGCTAGCCAGCACCCTTCCTTGGAAGCGCTTTCACAGGCGCAGCAACACTGGGGCTTTGCGCTTCTCTACCCACCAAAAGTCACGGTCATTTTCTTTCCGTCTCGTAGACACGAGCTGAGAAATTGCAAACGTCGAGCAATTGCTCCGAGATGAAAAGTGCCAGCACTGAAAGCTGTTGCTAGCCAGCACCCTTCCTTGGAAGCGCTTTCACAGGCGCAGTAACACTGGGGCTTTGCACTTCTCTAGCCACCAAACGTCACGGTCCTTCTTTTTCAGTCTCGTAGACACGAGCTGAGAAATTGCAAACGTCGAGCAATTGCTCAGAGATGAAAAGTGCCAGCACTGAAAGCTGTTGCTAGCCAGCACCCTTCCTTGGAAGCGCTTTCACAGGCGCAGCAACACTGGGGCTTTGCGCTTCTCTACCCACCAAAAGTCACGGTCCTTTTCTTTCCGTCTCGTAGACACGAGCTGAGAAATTGCAAACGTCGAGCAATTGCTCCGAGATGAAAAGTGCCAGCACTGAAAGCTGTTGCTAGCCAGCACCCTTCCTTGGAAGCGCTTTCACAGGCGCAGCAACACTGGGGCTTTGCGCTTCTATACGCACCAAATGTCACGGTCCTTCTCTTTCCGTCTCGTAGACACGAGCTGAGAAATTGCAAACGTCGAGCAATTGCTCAGAGATGAAAAGTGCCAGCACTGAAAGCTCTTGCTAGCCAGCACCCTTCCTTGGAAGCGCTTTTGTAGGCCTAAGAACAGTGGGGCTCTGGGCTTCTCTAGACACCTAATCTTCTGCTCATCCTCTCGCGCACTCTAAAGAGAGCTCAGGTGAGAAATTGCAAACGTCGAGCAATTGCTCAGAGATGAAAAGTGCCAGCCCTGAAAGCTGTTGCTAGCCAGCACCCTTCCTTGGAAGCGCTTTCACAGGCGCAGTAACACTGGGGCTTTGCCCTTCTCTAGCCACCAAATGTCACGGTCCTTCTCTTTCCGTCTCGTAGACACGAGCTGAGAAATTGCAAACGTCGAGCAATTGCTCCGAGATGAAAAGTGCCAGCACTGAAAGCTCTTGCTAGCCAGCACCCTTCCTTGGAAGCGCTTTTGTAGCCCTTAGAACACTGGGGCTCTGGGCTTCTCTAGCCACCTCATCTTCTGCTCATCCTCTCACGCACTCTAAAGAGAGCTCAGGTGAGAAATTGCAAACGTCGAGCAATTGCTCAGAGATGAAAAGTGCCAGCACTGAAAGCTGTTGCTAGCCAGCACCCTTCCTTGGAAGCGCTTTTGTAGGCCTAAGAACACTGGGGCTCTGGGCTTCTCTAGCCACCTCATCTTCTGCTCATCCTCTCGCGCACTCTAAAGAGAGCTCAGGTGAGAAATTGCAAACGTCGAGCAATTGCTCAGAGATGAAAAGTGCCAGCGCTGAAAGCTCTTGCTAGCCAGCACCCTTCCTTGGAAGCGCTTTCACAGGCGCAGTAACACTGGGGCTTTGCACTTCTCTACGCACCAAACGTCACGGTCCTTCTCTTTCCGTCTCGTAGACACGAACTGAGAAATTGCAAACGTCGAGCAATTGCTCAGAGATGAAAAGTGCCAGCACTGAAAGCTGTTGCTAGCCAGCACCCTTCCTTGGAAGCGCTTTCACAGGCGCAGCAACACTGGGGCTTTGCGCTTCTATACGCACCAAACGTCACAGTCATTCTCTTTCCGTCTCGTAGACACGAGCTGAGAAATTGCAAACGTCGAGCAATTGCTCCGAGATGAAAAGTGCCAGCACTGAAAGCTGTTGCTAGCCAGCACCCTTCCTTGGAAGCGCTTTTGTAGGCCTAAGAACACTGGGGCTCTGGGCTTCTCTAGCCACCTCATCTTCTGCTCATCCTCTCGCGCACTCTAAAGAGAGCTCAGGTGAGAAATTGCAAACGTCGAGCAATTGCTCAGAGATGAAAAGTGCCAGCACTGAAAGCTGTTGCTAGCCAGCACCCTTCCTTGGAAGCGCTTTCACAGGCGCAGCAACACTGGGGCTTTGCGCTTCTCTACCCACCAAAAGTCACGGTCCTTCTCTTTCCGTCTTGTAGACACGAGCTGAGAAATTGCAAACGTCGAGCAATTGCTCCGAGATGAAAAGTGCCAGCACTGAAAGCTGTTGCTAGCCAGCACCCTTCCTTGGAAGCGCTTTCACAGGCGCAGCAACACTGGGGCTTTGCGCTTCTCTACCCACCAAACGTCACGGTCCTTCTCTTTCCGTCTCGTAGACACGAGCTGAGAAATTGCAAATGTCGAGCAATTGCTCAGAGATGAAAAGTGCCAGCCCTGAAAGCTGTTGCTAGCCAGCACCCTTCCTTGGAAGCGCTTTTGTAGGCCTAAGAACACTGGGGCTCTGGGCTTCTCTAGCCACCTCATCTTCTGCTCATCCTCTCGCGCACTCTAAAGAGAGCTCAGGTGAGAAATTGCAAACGTCGAGCAATTGCTCAGAGATGAAAAGTGCCAGCACTGAAAGCTCTTGCTAGCCAGCACCCTTCCTTGGAAGCGCTTTCACAGGCGCAGTAACACTGGGGCTTTGCACTTCTCTAGCCACCAAACGTCACGGTCCTTCTCTTTCCGTCTCGTAGACACGAGCTGAGAAATTGCAAACGTCCAGCAATTGCTCAGAGATGAAAAGTGCCAGCACTGAAAGCTCTTGCTAGCCAGCACCCTTCCTTGGAAGCGCTTTCACAGGCGCAGCAACACTGGGGCTTTGCGCTTCTATACGCACCAAATGTCACGGTCCTTCTCTTTCCGTCTCGTAGACACGAGCTGAGAAATTGCAAACGTCCAGCAATTGCTCAGAGATGAAAAGTGCCAGCACTGAAAGCTGTTGCTAGCCAGCACCCTTCCTTGGAAGCGCTTTTGTAGGCCTAAGAACACTGGGGCTCTGGGCTTCTTTAGACACCTCATCTTCTGCTCATCCTCTCGCGCAATCTAAAGAGAGCTCAGGTGAGAAATTGCAAACGTCGAGCAATTGCTCAGAGATGAAAAGTGCCAGCACTGAAAGCTCTTGCTAGCCAGCACCCTTCCTTGGAAGCGCTTTCACAGGCGCAGCAACACTGGGGCTTTGCGCTTCTCTAGCCACCAAACGTCACGGTCCTTCTCTTTCCGTCTCGTAGACACGAGCTGAGAAATTGCAAACGTCCAGCAATTGCTCAGAGATGAAAAGTGCCAGCACTGAAAGCTGTTGCTAGCCAGCACCCTTCCTTGGAAGCGCTTTCACAGGCGCAGCAACACTGGGGCTTTGCGCTTCTCTACCCACCAAAAGTCACGGTCCTTCTCTTTCCGTCTCGTAGACACGAGCTGAGAAATTGCAAACGTCGAGCAATTGCTCAGAGATGAAAAGTGCCAGCACTGAAAGCTCTTGCTAGCCAGCACCCTTCCTTGGAAGCGCTTTCACAGGCGCAGCAACACTGGGGCTTTGCGCTTCTCTACCCACCAAAAGTCACGGTCCTTCTCTTTCCGTCTCGTAGACACGAGCTGAGAAATTGCAAACGTCGAGGAATTGCTCAGAGATGAAAAGTGCCAGCACTGAAAGCTGTTGCTAGCCAGCCCCCTTCCTTGGAAGCGCTTTTGTAGGCCTAAGAACAGTGGGGCTCTGGGCTTCTCTAGCCACCTCATCTTCTGCTCATCCTCTCGCGCACTCTAAAGAGAGCTCAGGTGAGAAATTGCAAACGTCGAGCAATTGCTCAGAGATGAAAAGTGCCAGCACTGAAAGCTCTTGCTAGCCAGCACCCTTCCTTGGAAGCGCTTTCACAGGCGCAGCAACACTGGGGCTTTGCGCTTCTATACGCACCAAATGTCACGGTCCTTCTCTTTCCGTCTCGTAGACACGAGCTGAGAAATTGCAAACGTCGAGCAATTGCTCAGAGATGAAAAGTGCCAGCACTGAAAGCTCTTGCTAGCCAGCACCCTTCCTTGGAAGCGCTTTTGTAGGCCTAAGAACACTGGGGCTCTGGGCTTCTCTAGCCACCTCATCTTCTGCTCATCCTCTCGCGCACTCTAAAGAGAGCTCAGGTGAGAAATTGCAAATGTCGAGCAATTGCTCAGAGATGAAAAGTGCCAGCACTGAAAGCTGTTGCTAGCCAGCACCCTTCCTTGGAAGCGCTTTCACAGGCGCAGCAACACTGGGGCTTTGCGCTTCTCTACCCACCAAATGTCACGGTCCTTCTCTTTCCGTCTCGTAGACACGAGCTGAGAAATTGCAAACGTCGAGCAATTGCTCCGAGATGAAAAGTGCCAGCACTGAAAGCTGTTGCTAGCCAGCACCCTTCCTTGGAAGCGCTTTCACAGGCGCAGCAACACTGGGGCTTTGCGCTTCTCTACCCACCAAAAGTCACGGTCCTTCTCTTTCCGTCTCGTAGACACGAGCTGAGAAATTGCAAACGTCGAGCAATTGCTCCGAGATGAAAAGTGCCAGCACTGAAAGCTGTGGCTAGCCAGCACCCTTCCTTGGAAGCGCTTTCACAGGCGCAGCAACACTGGGGCTTTGCGCTTCTATACGCACCAAACGTCACAGTCATTCTCTTTCCGTCTCGTAGACACGAGCTGAGAAATTGCAAACGTCCAGCAATTGCTCCGAGATGAAAAGTGCCAGCACTGAAAGCTGTTGCTAGCCAGCACCCTTCCTTGGAAGCGCTTTTGTAGGCCTAAGAACACTGGGGCTCTGGGCTTCTCTAGCCACCTCATCTTCTGCTCATCCTCTCGCGCACTCTAAAGAGATCTCAGGTGAGAAATTGCAAACGTCGAGCAATTGCTCAGAGATGAAAAGTGCCAGCCCTGAAAGCTCTTGCTAGCCAGCACCCTTCCTTGGAAGCGCTTTCACAGGCGCAGCAACACTGGGGCTTTGCGCTTCTATACGCACCAAATGTCACGGTCCTTCTCTTTCCGTCTCGTAGACACGAGCTGAGAAATTGCAAACGTCGAGCAATTGCTCAGAGATGAAAAGTGCCAGCACTGAAAGCTGTTGCTAGCCAGCACCCTTCCTTGGAAGCGCTTTTGTAGGCCTAAGAACACTGGGGCTCTGGGCTTCTCTAGCCACCTCATCTTCTGCTCATCCTCTCGCGCACTCTAAAGAGATCTCAGGTGAGAAATTGCAAACGTCGAGCAATTGCTCAGAGATGAAAAGTGCCAGCACTGAAAGCTCTTGCTAGCCAGCACCCTTCCTTGGAAGCGCTTTCACAGGCGCAGTAACACTGGGGCTTTGCGCTTCTCTAGCCACCAAACGTCACGGTCCTTCTCTTTCCGTCTCGTAGACACGAGCTGAGAAATTGCAAACGTCGAGCAATTGCTCAGAGATGAAAAGTGCCAGCACTGAAAGCTGTTGCTAGCCAGCACCCTTCCTTGGAAGCGCTTTTGTAGCCCTTAGAACACTGGGGCTCTGGGCTTCTCTAGCCACCTCATCTTCTGCTCATCCTCTCGCGCACTCTAAAGAGAGCTCCGGTGAGAAATTGCAAACGTCGAGCAATTGCTCAGAGATGAAAAGTGCCAGCACTGAAAGCTGTTGCTAGCCAGCACCCTTCCTTGGAAGCGCTTTCACAGGCGCAGCAACACTGGGGCTTTGCGCTTCTCTAGCCACCAAAAGTCACGGTCCTTCTCTTTCCGTCTCGTAGACACGAGCTGAGAAATTGCAAACGTCGAGCAATTGCTCAGAGATGAAAAGTGCCAGCACTGAAAGCTCTTGCTAGCCAGCAGCCTTCCTTGGAAGCGCTTTCACAGGCGCAGCAACACTGGGGCTTTGCGCTTCTCTACCCACCAAAAGTCACGGTCCTTCTCTTTCCGTCTCGTAGACATGAGCTGAGAAATTGCAAACGTCGAGCAATTGCTCAGAGATGAAAAGTGCCAGCACTGAAAGCTGTTGCTAGCCAGCCCCCTTCCTTGGAAGCGCTTTTGTAGGCCTAAGAACACTGGGGCTCTGGGCTTCTCTAGCCACCTCATCTTCTGCTCATCCTCTCGCGCACTCTGAAGAGAGCTCAGGTGAGAAATTGCAAACGTCGAGCAATTGCTCCGAGATGAAAAGTGCCAGCACTGAAAGCTGTTGCTAGCCAGCACCCTTCCTTGGAAGCGCTTTCACAGGCGCAGCAACACTGGGGCTTTGCGCTTCTATACGCACCAAATGTCACGGTCCTTCTCTTTCCGTCTCGTAGACACGAGCTGAGAAATTGCAAACGTCGAGCAATTGCTCAGAGATGAAAAGTGCCAGCACTGAAAGCTGTTGCTAGCCAGCACCCTTCCTTGGAAGCGCTTTTGTAGGCCTAAGAACACTGGGGCTCTGGGCTTCTCTAGCCACCTCATCTTCTGCTCATCCTCTCGCGCACTCTAAAGAGAGCTCAGGTGAGAAATTGCAAACGTCGAGCAATTGCTCAGAGATGAAAAGTGCCAGCGCTGAAAGCTCTTGCTAGCCAGCACCCTTCCTTGGAAGCGCTTTCACAGGCGCAGTAACACTGGGGCTTTGCACTTCTCTACGCACCAAACGTCACGGTCCTTCTCTTTCCGTCTCGTAGACACGAGCTGAGAAATTGCAAACGTCCAGCAATTGCTCCGAGATGAAAAGTGCCAGCCCTGAAAGCTGTTGCTAGCCAGCACCCTTCCTTGGAAGCGCTTTCACAGGCGCAGCAACACTGGGGCTTTGCGCTTCTATACGCACCAAACGTCACAGTCCTTCTCTTTCCGTCTGTTTACACGAGCTGAGAAATTGCAAACGTCGAGCAATTGCTCAGAGATGAAAAGTGCCAGCACTGAAAGCTCTTGCTAGCCAGCACCCTTCCTTGGAAGCGCTTTCACAGGCCTAAGAACACTGGGGCTCTGGGCTTCTCTAGCCACCTCATCTTCTGCTCATCCTCTCGCGCACTCTAAAGAGAGCTCAGGTGAGAAATTGCAAACGTCGAGCAATTGCTCAGAGATGAAAAGTGCCAGCCCTGAAAGCTCTTGCTAGCCAGCACCCTTCCTTGGAAGCGCTTTCACAGGCGCAGCAACACTGGGGCTTTGCGCTTCTATACGCACCAAATGTCACGGTCCTTCTCTTTCCGTCTCGTAGACACGAGCTGAGAAATTGCAAACGTCCAGCAATTGCTCAGAGATGAAAAGTGCCAGCACTGAAAGCTCTTGCTAGCCAGCACCCTTCCTTGGAAGCGCTTTTGTAGGCCTAAGAACACTGGGGCTCTGGGCTTCTCTAGCCACCTCATCTTCTGCTCATCCTCTCGCGCAGTCTAAAGAGAGCTCAGGTGAGAAATTGCAAACGTCGAGCAATTGCTCAGAGATGAAAAGTGCCAGCACTGAAAGCTGTTGCTAGCCAGCACCCTTCCTTGGAAGCGCTTTCACAGGCGCAGCAACACTGGGGCTTTGCGCTTCTGTACCCACCAAAAGTCACGGTCATTTTCTTTCCGTCTCGTAGACACGAGCTGAGAAATTGCAAACGTCGAGCAATTGCTCCGAGATGAAAAGTGCCAGCACTGAAAGCTCTTGCTAGCCAGCACCCTTCCTTGGAAGCGCTTTCACAGGCGCAGTAACACTGGGGCTTTGCGCTTCTATACGCACCAAACGTCACGGTCCTTCTCTTTCCGTCTTGTAGACACGAGCTGAGAAATTGCAAACGTCGAGCAATTGCTCAGAGATGAAAAGTGCCAGCACTGAAAGCTCTTGCTAGCCAGCACCCTTCCCTTGGAAGCGCTTTTGTAGGCCTAAGAACACTGGGGCTCTGGGCTTCTCTAGCCACCTCATCTTCTGCTCATCCTCTCACGCACTCTAAAGAGAGCTCAGGTGAGAAATTGCAAACGTCGAGCAATTGCTCAGAGATGAAAAGTGCCAGCCCTGAAAGCTCTTGCTAGCCAGCACCCTTCCTTGGAAGCGCTTTCACAGGCGCAGCAACACTGGGGCTTTGCGCTTCTATACGCACCAAATGTCACGGTCCTTCTCTTTCCGTCTAGTAGACACGAGCTGAGAAATTGCAAACGTCCAGCAATTGCTCAGAGATGAAAAGTGCCAGCACTGGAAGCTGTTGCTAGCCAGCACCCTTCCTTGGAAGCGCTTTTGTAGGCCTAAGAACAGTGGGGCTCTGGGCTTCTCTAGCCACCTAATCTTCTGCTCATCCTCTCGCGCACTCTAAAGAGAGCTCAGGTGAGAAATTGCAAACGTCGAGCAATTGCTCCGAGATGAAAAGTGCCAGCACTGAAAGCTGTTGCTAGCCAGCACCCTTCCTTGGAAGCGCTTTCACAGGCGCAGCAACACTGGGGCTTTGCGCTTCTCTAGCCACCAAATGTCACGGTCCTTCTCTTTCCGTCTTGTAGACACGAGCTGAGAAATTGCAAACGTCGAGCAATTGCTCAGAGATGAAAAGTGCCTGCACTGAAAGCTCTTGCTAGCCAGCACCCTTCCTTGGAAGCGCTTTTGTAGGCCTAAGAACACTGGGGCTCTGGGCTTCTCTAGCCACCTCATCTTCTGCTCATCCTCTCGCGCACTCTAAAGAGAGCTCAGGTGAGAAATTGCAAACGTCGAGCAATTGCTCAGAGATGAAAAGTGCCAGCGCTGAAAGCTCTTGCTAGCCAGCACCCTTCCTTGGAAGCGCTTTCACAGGCGCAGTAACACTGGGGCTTTGCACTTCTCTACGCACCAAACGTCACGGTCCTTCTCTTTCCGTCTCGTAGACACGAGCTGAGAAATTGCAAACGTCCAGCAATTGCTCAGAGATGAAAAGTGCCAGCACTGAAAGCTGTTGCTAGCCAGCACCCTTCCTTGGAAGCGCTTTCACAGGCGCAGCAACACTGGGGCTTTGCGCTTCTATACGCACCAAATGTCACAGTCCTTCTCTTTCCGTCTCGTAGACACGAGCTGAGAAATTGCAAACGTCCAGCAATTGCTCAGAGATGAAAAGTGCCAGCACTGAAAGCTGTTGCTAGCCAGCACCCTTCCTTGGAAGCGCTTTTGTAGGCCTAAGAACACTGGGGCTCTGGGCTTCTTTAGACACCTCATCTTCTGCTCATCCTCTCGCGCAATCTAAAGAGAGCTCAGGTGAGAAATTGCAAACGTCGAGCAATTGCTCAGAGATGAAAAGTGCCAGCACTGAAAGCTGTTGCTAGCCAGCACCCTTCCTTGGAAGCGCTTTCACAGGCGCAGCAACACTGGGGCTTTGCGCTTCTCTACCCACCAAAAGTCACGGTCCTTCTCTTTCCGTCTCGTAGACACAAGCTGAGAAATTGCAAACGTCGAGCAATTGCTCAGAGATGAAAAGTGCCAGCACTGAAAGCTCTTGCTAGCCAGCACCCTTCCTTGGAAGCGCTTTTGTAGGCCTAAGAACACTGGGGCTCTGGGCTTCTCTAGCCACCTCATCTTCTGCTCATCCTCTCGCGCACTCTAAAGAGAGCTCAGGTGAGAAATTGCAAACGTCGAGCAATTGCTCAGAGATGAAAAGTGCCAGCACTGAAAGCTCTTGCTAGCCAGCACCCTTCCTTGGAAGCGCTTTCACAGGCGCAGCAACACTGGGGCTTTGCGCTTCTCTACCCACCAAAAGTCACGGTCCTTCTCTTTCCGTCTCGTAGACACGAGCTGAGAAATTGCAAACGTCGAGCAATTGCTCCGAGATGAAAAGTGCCAGCACTGAAAGCTCTTGCTAGCCAGCACCCTTCCTTGGAAGCGCTTTCACAGGCGCAGCAACACTGGGGCTTTGCGCTTCTCTACCCACCAAAAGTCACGGTCCTTCTCTTTCCGTCTCGTAGACACGAGCTGAGAAATTGCAAACGTCGAGCAATTGCTCAGAGATGAAAAGTGCCAGCCCTGAAAGCTCTTGCTAGCCAGCACCCTTCCTTGGAAGCGCTTTTGTAGGCCTAAGAACAGTGGGGCTCTGGGCTTCTCTAGCCACCTCATCTTCTGCTCATCCTCTCGCGCACTCTAAAGAGAGCTCAGGTGAGAAATTGCAAACGTCGAGCAATTGCTCAGAGATGAAAAGTGCCAGCGCTGAAAGCTCTTGCTAGCCAGCACCCTTCCTTGGAAGCGCTTTCACAGGCGCAGCAACACTGGGGCTTTGCGCTTCTATACGCACCAAATGTCACGATCCTTCTCTTTCCGTCTCGTAGACACGAGCTGAGAAATTGCAAACGTCGAGCAATTGCTCAGAGATGAAAAGTGCCAGCACTGAAAGCTGTTGCTAGCCAGCAGCCTTCCTTGGAAGCGCTTTTGTAGGCCTAAGAACACTGGGGCTTTGGGCTTCTCTAGCCACCTCATCTTCTGCTCATCCTCTCGCGCACTCTAAAGAGAGCTCAGGTGAGAAATTGCAAACGTCGAGCAATTGCTCAGAGATGAAAAGTGCCAGCACTGAAAGCTCTTGCTAGCCAGCACCCTTCCTTGGAAGCGCTTTCACAGGCGCAGCAACACTGGGGCTTTGCGCTTCTATACGCACCAAACGTCACGGTCCTTCTCTTTCCGTCTCGTAGACACGAGCTGAGAAATTGCAAACGTCGAGCAATTGCTCAGAGATGAAAAGTGCCAGCACTGAAAGCTCTTGCTAGCCAGCACCCTTCCTTGGAAGCGCTTTCACAGGCGCAGCAACACTGGGGCTTTGCGCTTCTCTAGCCACCAAACGTCACGGTCCTTCTCTTTCCGTCTCGTAGACACGAGCTGAGAAATTGCAAACGTCGAGCAATTGCTCCGAGATGAAAAGTGCCAGCACTGAAACCTCTTGCTAGCCAGCACCCTTCCTTGGAAGCGCTTTTGTAGGCCTAAGAACACTGGGGCTCTGGGCTTCTCTAGCCACCTAATCTTCTGCTCATCCTCTCGCGCACTCTAAAGAGATCTCAGGTGAGAAATTGCAAATGTCGAGCAATTGCTCAGAGATGAAAAGTGCCAGCACTGAAAGCTGTTGCTAGCCAGCACCCTTCCTTGGAAGCGCTTTCACAGGCGCAGCAACACTGGGGCTTTGCGCTTCTCTAGTCACCAAACGTCACGGTCCTTCTCTTTCCGTCTCGTAGACACGAGCTGAGAAATTGCAAACGTCGAGCAATTGCTCCGAGATGAAAAGTGCCAGCACTGAAAGCTCTTGCTAGCCAGCACCCTTCCTTGGAAGCGCTTTCACAGGCGCAGCAACACTGGGGCTTTGCGCTTCTCTACGCACCAAACGTCACAGTCATTCTCTTTCCGTCTCGTAGACACGAGCTGAGAAATTGCAAACGTCCAGCAATTGCTCAGAGATGAAAAGTGCCAGCACTGAAAGCTCTTGCTAGCCAGCACCCTTCCTTGGAAGCGCTTTTGTAGGCCTAAGAACACTGGGGCTCTGGGCTTCTCTAGCCACCTCATCTTCTGCTCATCCTCTCGCGCACTCTAAAGAGATCTCAGGTGAGAAATTGCAAACGTCGAGCAATTGCTCAGAGATGAAAAGTGCCAGCCCTGAAAGCTCTTGCTAGCCAGCACCCTTCCTTGGAAGCGCTTTCACAGGCGCAGCAACACTGGGGCTTTGCGCTTCTATACGCACCAAATGTCACGGTCCTTCTCTTTCCGTCTCGTAGACACGAGCTGAGAAATTGCAAACGTCGAGCAATTGCTCAGAGATGAAAAGTGCCAGCACTGAAAGCTCTTGCTAGCCAGCACCCTTCCTTGGAAGCGCTTTTGTAGGCCTAAGAACAGTGGGGCTCTGTGTTTCTCTAGCCACCTCATCTTCTGCTCATCCTCTCGTGCACTCTAAAGAGAGCTCAGGTGAGAAATTGCAAACGTCGAGCAATTGCTCAGAGATGAAAAGTGCCAGCACTGAAAGCTCTTGCTAGCCAGCACCCTTCCTTGGAAGCGCTTTCACAGGCGCAGTAACACTGGGGCTTTGCGCTTCTCTAGCCACCAAACGTCACGGTCCTTCTCTTTCCGTCTCGTAGACACGAGCTGAGAAATTGCAAACGTCCAGCAATTGCTCCGAGATGAAAAGTGCCAGCACTGAAAGCTGTTGCTAGCCAGCACCCTTCCTTGGAAGCGCTTTCACAGGCGCAGCAACACTGGGGCTTTGCGCTTCTCTACCCACCAAAAGTCACGGTCCTTCTCTTTCCGTCTCGTAGACACGAGCTGAGAAATTGCAAACGTCGAGCAATTGCTCAGAGATGAAAAGTGCCAGCACTGAAAGCTGTTGCTAGCCAGCCCCCTTCCTTGGAAGCGCTTTTGTAGGCCTAAGAACAGTGGGGCTCTGGGCTTCTCTAGCCACCTCATCTTCTGCTCATCCTCTCGCGCACTCTGAAGAGAGCTCAGGTGAGAAATTGCAAACGTCGAGCAATTGCTCAGAGATGAAAAGTGCCAGCACTGAAAGCTGTTGCTAGCCAGCACCCTTCCTTGGAAGCGCTTTCACAGGCGCAGCAACACTGGGGCTTTGCGCTTCTATACGCACCAAATGTCACGGTCCTTCTCTTTCCGTCTCGTAGACACGAGCTGAGAAATTGCAAACGTCGAGCAATTGCTCAGAGATGAAAAGTGCCAGCACTGAAAGCTGTTGCTAGCCAGCACCCTTCCTTGGAAGCGCTTTTGTAGGCCTAAGAACACTGGGGCTCTGGGCTTCTCTAGCCACCTAATCTTCTGCTCATCCTCTCGCGCACTCTAAAGAGAGCTCAGGTGAGAAATTGCAAACGTCGAGCAATTGCTCAGAGATGAAAAGTGCCAGCACTGAAAGCTGTTGCTAGCCAGCACCCTTCCTTGGAAGCGCTTTCACAGGCACAGCAACACTGGGGCTTTGCGCTTCTCTACCCACCAAACGTCACGGTCCTTCTCTTTCCGTCTCGTAGACACGAGCTGAGAAATTGCAAATGTCGAGCAATTGCTCAGAGATGAAAAGTGCCAGCACTGAAAGCTGTTGCTAGCCAGCACCCTTCCTTGGAAGCGCTTTCACAGGCGCAGCAACACTGGGGCTTTGCGCTTCTGTACCCACCAAAAGTCACGGTCATTTTCTTTCCGTCTCGTAGACACGAGCTGAGAAATTGCAAACGTCGAGCAATTGCTCCGAGATGAAAAGTGCCAGCACTGAAAGCTCTTGCTAGCCAGCACCCTTCCTTGGAAGCGCTTTCACAGGCGCAGTAACACTGGGGCTTTGCGCTTCTATACGCACCAAACGTCACGGTCCTTCTCTTTCCGTCTTGTAGACACGAGCTGAGAAATTGCAAACGTCGAGCAATTGCTCAGAGATGAAAAGTGCCAGCACTGAAAGCTCTTGCTAGCCAGCACCCTTCCCTTGGAAGCGCTTTTGTAGGCCTAAGAACACTGGGGCTCTGGGCTTCTCTAGCCACCTCATCTTCTGCTCATCCTCTCACGCACTCTAAAGAGAGCTCAGGTGAGAAATTGCAAACGTCGAGCAATTGCTCAGAGATGAAAAGTGCCAGCCCTGAAAGCTCTTGCTAGCCAGCACCCTTCCTTGGAAGCGCTTTCACAGGCGCAGCAACACTGGGGCTTTGCGCTTCTATACGCACCAAATGTCACGGTCCTTCTCTTTCCGTCTAGTAGACACGAGCTGAGAAATTGCAAACGTCCAGCAATTGCTCAGAGATGAAAAGTGCCAGCACTGGAAGCTGTTGCTAGCCAGCACCCTTCCTTGGAAGCGCTTTTGTAGGCCTAAGAACACTGGGGCTCTGGGCTTCTCTAGCCACCTAATCTTCTGCTCATCCTCTCGCGCACTCTAAAGAGAGCTCAGGTGAGAAATTGCAAACGTCGAGCAATTGCTCAGAGATGAAAAGTGCCAGCACTGAAAGCTCTTGCTAGCCAGCACCCTTCCTTGGAAGCGCTTTCACAGGCGCAGCAACACTGGGGCTTTGCGCTTCTCTAGCCACCAAATGTCACGGTCCTTCTCTTTCCGTCTTGTAGACACGAGCTGAGAAATTGCAAACGTCGAGCAATTGCTCAGAGATGAAAAGTGCCTGCACTGAAAGCTCTTGCTAGCCAGCCCCCTTCCTTGGAAGCGCTTTTGTAGGCCTAAGAACACTGGGGCTCTGGGCTTCTCTAGCCACCTCATCTTCTGCTCATCCTCTCGCGCACTCTAAAGAGAGCTCAGGTGAGAAATTGCAAACGTCGAGCAATTGCTCAGAGATGAAAAGTGCCAGCGCTGAAAGCTCTTGCTAGCCAGCACCCTTCCTTGGAAGCGCTTTCACAGGCGCAGTAACACTGGGGCTTTGCACTTCTCTACGCACCAAACGTCACGGTCCTTCTCTTTCCGTCTCGTAGACACGAGCTGAGAAATTGCAAACGTCCAGCAATTGCTCAGAGATGAAAAGTGCCAGCACTGAAAGCTGTTGCTAGCCAGCACCCTTCCTTGGAAGCGCTTTCACAGGCGCAGCAACACTGGGGCTTTGCGCTTCTATACGCACCAAATGTCACAGTCCTTCTCTTTCCGTCTCGTAGACACGAGCTGAGAAATTGCAAACGTCGAGCAATTGCTCAGAGATGAAAAGTGCCAGCACTGAAAGCTGTTGCTAGCCAGCACCCTTCCTTGGAAGCGCTTTTGTAGGCCTAAGAACACTGGGGCTCTGGGCTTCTTTAGACACCTCATCTTCTGCTCATCCTCTCGCGCAATCTAAAGAGAGCTCAGGTGAGAAATTGCAAACGTCGAGCAATTGCTCAGAGATGAAAAGTGCCAGCACTGAAAGCTGTTGCTAGCCAGCACCCTTCCTTGGAAGCGCTTTCACAGGCGCAGCAACACTGGGGCTTTGCGCTTCTCTACCCACCAAAAGTCACGGTCCTTCTCTTTCCGTCTCGTAGACACAAGCTGAGAAATTGCAAACGTCGAGCAATTGCTCAGAGATGAAAAGTGCCAGCACTGAAAGCTCTTGCTAGCCAGCACCCTTCCTTGGAAGCGCTTTTGTAGGCCTAAGAACACTGGGGCTCTGGGCTTCTCTAGCCACCTAATCTTCTGCTCATCCTCTCGCGCACTCTAAAGAGAGCTCAGGTGAGAAATTGCAAACGTCGAGCAATTGCTCAGAGATGAAAAGTGCCAGCGCTGAAAGCTCTTGCTAGCCAGCACCCTTCCTTGGAAGCGCTTTCACAGGCGCAGCAACACTGGGGCTTTGCGCTTCTATACGCACCAAATGTCACGGTCCTTCTCTTTCCGTCTCGTAGACACGAGCTGAGAAATTGCAAACGTCGAGCAATTGCTCAGAGATGAAAAGTGCCAGCACTGAAAGCTCTTGCTAGCCAGCACCCTTCCTTGGAAGCGCTTTCACAGGCGCAGCAACACTGGGGCTTTGCGCTTCTCTACCCACCAAAAGTCACGGTCCTTCTCTTTCCGTCTCGTAGACACGAGCTGAGAAATTGCAAACGTCGAGCAATTGCTCAGAGATGAAAAGTGCCAGCCCTGAAAGCTCTTGCTAGCCAGCACCCTTCCTTGGAAGCGCTTTTGTAGGCCTAAGAACAGTGGGGCTCTGGGCTTCTCTAGCCACCTCATCTTCTGCTCATCCTCTCGCGCACTCTAAAGAGAGCTCAGGTGAGAAATTGCAAACGTCGAGCAATTGCTCAGAGATGAAAAGTGCCAGCGCTGAAAGCTCTTGCTAGCCAGCACCCTTCCTTGGAAGCGCTTTCACAGGCGCAGCAACACTGGGGCTTTGCGCTTCTATACGCACCAAATGTCACGATCCTTCTCTTTCCGTCTCGTAGACACGAGCTGAGAAATTGCAAACGTCGAGCAATTGCTCAGAGATGAAAAGTGCCAGCACTGAAAGCTGTTGCTAGCCAGCAGCCTTCCTTGGAAGCGCTTTTGTAGGCCTAAGAACACTGGGGCTTTGGGCTTCTCTAGCCACCTCATCTTCTGCTCATCCTCTCGCGCACTCTAAAGAGAGCTCAGGTGAGAAATTGCAAACGTCGAGCAATTGCTCAGAGATGAAAAGTGCCAGCACTGAAAGCTCTTGCTAGCCAGCACCCTTCCTTGGAAGCGCTTTCACAGGCGCAGTAACACTGGGGCTTTGCACTTCTCTACGCACCAAACGTCACGGTCCTTCTCTTTCCGTCTCGTAGACACGAGCTGAGAAATTGCAAACGTCCAGCAATTGCTCAGAGATGAAAAGTGCCAGCACTGAAAGCTGTTGCTAGCCAGCACCCTTCCTTGGAAGCGCTTTCACAGGCGCAGCAACACTGGGGCTTTGCGCTTCTATACGCACCAAATGTCACAGTCCTTCTCTTTCCGTCTCGTAGACACGAGCTGAGAAATTGCAAACGTCGAGCAATTGCTCAGAGATGAAAAGTGCCAGCACTGAAAGCTGTTGCTAGCCAGCACCCTTCCTTGGAAGCGCTTTTGTAGGCCTAAGAACACTGGGGCTCTGGGCTTCTTTAGACACCTCATCTTCTGCTCATCCTCTCGCGCAATCTAAAGAGAGCTCAGGTGAGAAATTGCAAACGTCGAGCAATTGCTCAGAGATGAAAAGTGCCAGCACTGAAAGCTGTTGCTAGCCAGCACCCTTCCTTGGAAGCGCTTTCACAGGCGCAGCAACACTGGGGCTTTGCGCTTCTCTACCCACCAAAAGTCACGGTCCTTCTCTTTCCGTCTCGTAGACACAAGCTGAGAAATTGCAAACGTCGAGCAATTGCTCAGAGATGAAAAGTGCCAGCACTGAAAGCTCTTGCTAGCCAGCACCCTTCCTTGGAAGCGCTTTTGTAGGCCTAAGAACACTGGGGCTCTGGGCTTCTCTAGCCACCTAATCTTCTGCTCATCCTCTCGCGCACTCTAAAGAGAGCTCAGGTGAGAAATTGCAAACGTCGAGCAATTGCTCAGAGATGAAAAGTGCCAGCGCTGAAAGCTCTTGCTAGCCAGCACCCTTCCTTGGAAGCGCTTTCACAGGCGCAGCAACACTGGGGCTTTGCGCTTCTATACGCACCAAATGTCACGGTCCTTCTCTTTCCGTCTCGTAGACACGAGCTGAGAAATTGCAAACGTCGAGCAATTGCTCAGAGATGAATAGTGCCAGCACTGAAAGCTCTTGCTAGCCAGCACCCTTCCTTGGAAGCGCTTTCACAGGCGCAGCAACACTGGGGCTTTGCGCTTCTCTACCCACCAAAAGTCACGGTCCTTCTCTTTCCGTCTCGTAGACACGAGCTGAGAAATTGCAAACGTCGAGCAATTGCTCAGAGATGAAAAGTGCCAGCCCTGAAAGCTCTTGCTAGCCAGCACCCTTCCTTGGAAGCGCTTTTGTAGGCCTAAGAACAGTGGGGCTCTGGGCTTCTCTAGCCACCTCATCTTCTGCTCATCCTCTCGCGCACTCTAAAGAGAGCTCAGGTGAGAAATTGCAAACGTCGAGCAATTGCTCAGAGATGAAAAGTGCCAGCGCTGAAAGCTCTTGCTAGCCAGCACCCTTCCTTGGAAGCGCTTTCACAGGCGCAGCAACACTGGGGCTTTGCGCTTCTATACGCACCAAATGTCACGATCCTTCTCTTTCCGTCTCGTAGACACGAGCTGAGAAATTGCAAACGTCGAGCAATTGCTCAGAGATGAAAAGTGCCAGCACTGAAAGCTGTTGCTAGCCAGCAGCCTTCCTTGGAAGCGCTTTTGTAGGCCTAAGAACACTGGGGCTTTGGGCTTCTCTAGCCACCTCATCTTCTGCTCATCCTCTCGCGCACTCTAAAGAGAGCTCAGGTGAGAAATTGCAAACGTCGAGCAATTGCTCAGAGATGAAAAGTGCCAGCACTGAAAGCTCTTGCTAGCCAGCACCCTTCCTTGGAAGCGCTTTCACAGGCGCAGCAACACTGGGGCTTTGCGCTTCTATACGCACCAAACGTCACGGTCCTTCTCTTTCCGTCTCGTAGACACGAGCTGAGAAATTGCAAACGTCGAGCAATTGCTCAGAGATGAAAAGTGCCAGCACTGAAAGCTCTTGCTAGCCAGCACCCTTCCTTGGAAGCGCTTTCACAGGCGCAGCAACACTGGGGCTTTGCGCTTCTCTACCCACCAAAAGTCACGGTCCTTCTCTTTCCGTCTCGTAGACACGAGCTGAGAAATTGCAAACGTCGAGCAATTGCTCCGAGATGAAAAGTGCCAGCACTGAAACCTCTTGCTAGCCAGCACCCTTCCTTGGAAGCGCTTTTGTAGGCCTAAGAACACTGGGGCTCTGGGCTTCTCTAGCCACCTAATCTTCTGCTCATCCTCTCGCGCACTCTAAAGAGATCTCAGGTGAGAAATTGCAAATGTCGAGCAATTGCTCAGAGATGAAAAGTGCCAGCACTGAAAGCTGTTGCTAGCCAGCACCCTTCCTTGGAAGCGCTTTCACAGGCGCAGCAACACTGGGGCTTTGCGCTTCTCTAGTCACCAAACGTCACGGTCCTTCTCTTTCCGTCTCGTAGACACGAGCTGAGAAATTGCAAACGTCGAGCAATTGCTCAGAGATGAAAAGTGCCAGCACTGAAAGCTGTTGCTAGCCAGCAGCCTTCCTTGGAAGCGCTTTTGTAGGCCTAAGAACACTGGGGCTTTGGGCTTCTCTAGCCACCTCATCTTCTGCTCATCCTCTCGCGCACTCTAAAGAGAGCTCAGGTGAGAAATTGCAAACGTCGAGCAATTGCTCAGAGATGAAAAGTGCCAGCACTGAAAGCTCTTGCTAGCCAGCACCCTTCCTTGGAAGCGCTTTCACAGGCGCAGCAACACTGGGGCTTTGCGCTTCTATACGCACCAAACGTCACGGTCCTTCTCTTTCCGTCTCGTAGACACGAGCTGAGAAATTGCAAACGTCGAGCAATTGCTCAGAGATGAAAAGTGCCAGCACTGAAAGCTCTTGCTAGCCAGCACCCTTCCTTGGAAGCGCTTTCACAGGCGCAGCAACACTGGGGCTTTGCGCTTCTCTAGCCACCAAACGTCACGGTCCTTCTCTTTCCGTCTCGTAGACACGAGCTGAGAAATTGCAAACGTCGAGCAATTGCTCCGAGATGAAAAGTGCCAGCACTGAAACCTCTTGCTAGCCAGCACCCTTCCTTGGAAGCGCTTTTGTAGGCCTAAGAACACTGGGGCTCTGGGCTTCTCTAGCCACCTAATCTTCTGCTCATCCTCTCGCGCACTCTAAAGAGATCTCAGGTGAGAAATTGCAAATGTCGAGCAATTGCTCAGAGATGAAAAGTGCCAGCACTGAAAGCTGTTGCTAGCCAGCACCCTTCCTTGGAAGCGCTTTCACAGGCGCAGCAACACTGGGGCTTTGCGCTTCTCTAGTCACCAAACGTCACGGTCCTTCTCTTTCCGTCTCGTAGACACGAGCTGAGAAATTGCAAACGTCGAGCAATTGCTCAGAGATGAAAAGTGCCAGCACTGAAAGCTCTTGCTAGCCAGCACCCTTCCTTGGAAGCGCTTTCACAGGCGCAGCAACACTGGGGCTTTGCGCTTCTCTACGCACCAAACGTCACAGTCATTCTCTTTCCGTCTCGTAGACACGAGCTGAGAAATTGCAAACGTCCAGCAATTGCTCAGAGATGAAAAGTGCCAGCACTGAAAGCTCTTGCTAGCCAGCACCCTTCCTTGGAAGCGCTTTTGTAGGCCTAAGAACACTGGGGCTCTGGGCTTCTCTAGCCACCTCATCTTCTGCTCATCCTCTCGCGCACTCTAAAGAGATCTCAGGTGAGAAATTGCAAACGTCGAGCAATTGCTCAGAGATGAAAAGTGCCAGCCCTGAAAGCTCTTGCTAGCCAGCACCCTTCCTTGGAAGCGCTTTCACAGGCGCAGCAACACTGGGGCTTTGCGCTTCTATACGCACCAAATGTCACGGTCCTTCTCTTTCCGTCTCGTAGACACGAGCTGAGAAATTGCAAACGTCGAGCAATTGCTCAGAGATGAAAAGTGCCAGCACTGAAAGCTCTTGCTAGCCAGCACCCTTCCTTGGAAGCGCTTTTGTAGGCCTAAGAACAGTGGGGCTCTGGGCTTCTCTAGCCACCTCATCTTCTGCTCATCCTCTCGTGCACTCTAAAGAGAGCTCAGGTGAGAAATTGCAAACGTCGAGCAATTGCTCAGAGATGAAAAGTGCCAGCACTGAAAGCTCTTGCTAGCCAGCACCCTTCCTTGGAAGCGCTTTCACAGGCGCAGTAACACTGGGGCTTTGCGCTTCTCTAGCCACCAAACGTCACGGTCCTTCTCTTTCCGTCTCGTAGACACGAGCTGAGAAATTGCAAACGTCCAGCAATTGCTCCGAGATGAAAAGTGCCAGCACTGAAAGCTGTTGCTAGCCAGCACCCTTCCTTGGAAGCGCTTTCACAGGCGCAGCAACACTGGGGCTTTGCGCTTCTCTACCCACCAAAAGTCACGGTCCTTCTCTTTCCGTCTCGTAGACACGAGCTGAGAAATTGCAAACGTCGAGCAATTGCTCAGAGATGAAAAGTGCCAGCACTGAAAGCTGTTGCTAGCCAGCCCCCTTCCTTGGAAGCGCTTTTGTAGGCCTAAGAACAGTGGGGCTCTGGGCTTCTCTAGCCACCTCATCTTCTGCTCATCCTCTCGCGCACTCTGAAGAGAGCTCAGGTGAGAAATTGCAAACGTCGAGCAATTGCTCAGAGATGAAAAGTGCCAGCACTGAAAGCTGTTGCTAGCCAGCACCCTTCCTTGGAAGCGCTTTCACAGGCGCAGCAACACTGGGGCTTTGCGCTTCTATACGCACCAAATGTCACGGTCCTTCTCTTTCCGTCTCGTAGACACGAGCTGAGAAATTGCAAACGTCGAGCAATTGCTCAGAGATGAAAAGTGCCAGCACTGAAAGCTGTTGCTAGCCAGCACCCTTCCTTGGAAGCGCTTTTGTAGGCCTAAGAACACTGGGGCTCTGGGCTTCTCTAGCCACCTAATCTTCTGCTCATCCTCTCGCGCAGTCTAAAGAGAGCTCAGGTGAGAAATTGCAAACGTCGAGCAATTGCTCAGAGATGAAAAGTGCCAGCACTGAAAGCTGTTGCTAGCCAGCACCCTTCCTTGGAAGCGCTTTCACAGGCACAGCAACACTGGGGCTTTGCGCTTCTCTACCCACCAAACGTCACGGTCCTTCTCTTTCCGTCTCGTAGACACGAGCTGAGAAATTGCAAATGTCGAGCAATTGCTCAGAGATGAAAAGTGCCAGCACTGAAAGCTCTTGCTAGCCAGCACCCTTCCTTGGAAGCGCTTTTGTAGGCCTAAGAACACTGGGGCTCTGGGCTTCTCTAGCCACCTCATCTTCTGCTCATCCTCTCGCGCACTCTAAAGAGAGCTCAGGTGAGAAATTGCAAACGTCGAGCAATTGCTCAGAGATGAAAAGTGCCAGCGCTGAAAGCTCTTGCTAGCCAGCACCCTTCCTTGGAAGCGCTTTCACAGGCGCAGTAACACTGGGGCTTTGCACTTCTCTACGCACCAAACGTCACGGTCCTTCTCTTTCCGTCTCGTAGACACGAGCTGAGAAATTGCAAACGTCGAGCAATTGCTCAGAGATGAAAAGTGCCAGCACTGAAAGCTGTTGCTAGCCAGCACCCTTCCTTGGAAGCGCTTTCACAGGCGCAGCAACACTGGGGCTTTGCGCTTCTATACGCACCAAATGTCACGGTCCTTCTCTTTCCGTCTCGTAGACACGAGCTGAGAAATTGCAAACGTCGAGCAATTGCTCAGAGATGAAAAGTGCCAGCACTGAAAGCTGTTGCTAGCCAGCACCCTTCCTTGGAAGCGCTTTTGTAGGCCTAAGATCACTGGGGCTCTGGGCTTCTTTAGACACCTAATCTTCTGCTCATCCTCTCGCGCAATCTAAAGAGAGCTCAGGTGAGAAATTGCAAACGTCGAGCAATTGCTCCGAGATGAAAAGTGCCAGCACTGAAAGCTCTTGCTAGCCAGCACCCTTCCTTTGAAGCGCTTTCACAGGCGCAGCAACACTGGGGCTTTGCGCTTCTCTACCCACCAAAAGTCACGGTCCTTCTCTTTCCGTCTCGTAGACACGAGCTGAGAAATTGCAAACGTCGAGCAATTGCTCCGAGATGAAAAGTGCCAGCACTGAAAGCTCTTGCTAGCCAGCACCCTTCCTTGGAAGCGCTTTCACAGGCGCAGCAACACTGGGGCTTTGCGCTTCTCTACCCACCAAAAGTCACGGTCCTTCTCTTTCCGTCTCGTAGACACGAGCTGAGAAATTGCAAACGTCGAGCAATTGCTCAGAGATGAAAAGTGCCAGCACTGAAAGCTCTTGCTAGCCAGCACCCTTCCTTGGAAGCGCTTTCACAGGCGCAGCAACACTGGGGCTTTGCGCTTCTCTACCCACCAAAAGTCACGGTCCTTCTCTTTCCGTCTCGTAGACACGAGCTGAGAAATTGCAAACGTCGAGCAATTGCTCAGAGATGAAAAGTGCCAGCACTGAAAGCTCTTGCTAGCCAGCACCCTTCCTTGGAAGCGCTTTTGTAGGCCTAAGAACACTGGGGCTCTGGGCTTCTCTAGCCACCTAATCTTCTGCTCATCCTCTCGCGCACTCTAAAGAGAGCTCAGGTGAGAAATTGCAAACGTCGAGCAATTGCTCAGAGATGAAAAGTGCCAGCGCTGAAAGCTCTTGCTAGCCAGCACCCTTCCTTGGAAGCGCTTTCACAGGCGCAGCAACACTGGGGCTTTGCGCTTCTATACGCACCAAATGTCACGGTCCTTCTCTTTCCGTCTCGTAGACACGAGCTGAGAAATTGCAAACGTCGAGCAATTGCTCAGAGATGAAAAGTGCCAGCACTGAAAGCTCTTGCTAGCCAGCAGCCTTCCTTGGAAGCGCTTTTGTAGGCCTAAGAACACTGGGGCTCTGGGCTTCTCTAGCCACCTCATCTTCTGCTCATCCTCTCGCGCACTCTAAAGAGATCTCAGGTGAGAAATTGCAAACGTCGAGCAATTGCTCAGAGATGAAAAGTGCCAGCACTGAAAGCTCTTGCTAGCCAGCACCCTTCCTTGGAAGCGCTTTCACAGGCGCAGCAACACTGGGGCTTTGCGCTTCTATACGCACCAAATGTCACGGTCCTTCTCTTTCCGTCTCGTAGACACGAGCTGAGAAATTGCAAACGTCGAGCAATTGCTCCGAGATGAAAAGTGCCAGCACTGAAAGCTCTTGCTAGCCAGCACCCTTCCTTGGAAGCGCTTTCACAGGCGCAGTAACACTGGGGCTTTGCACTTCTCTAGCCACCAAACGTCACGGTCCTTCTCTTTCCGTCTCGTAGACACGAGCTGAGAAATTGCAAACGTCCAGCAATTGCTCCGAGATGAAAAGTGCCAGCACTGAAAGCTCTTGCTAGCCAGCACCCTTCCTTGGAAGCGCTTTCACAGGCGCAGCAACACTGGGGCTTTGCGCTTCTCTACCCACCAAAAGTCACGGTCCTTCTCTTTCCGTCTCGTAGACACGAGCTGAGAAATTGCAAACGTCGAGCAATTGCTCAGAGATGAAAAGTGCCAGCACTGAAAGCTGTTGCTAGCCAGCACCCTTCCTTGGAAGCGCTTTCACAGGCGCAGCAACACTGGGGCTTTGCGCTTCTCTACCCACCAAAAGTCACGGTCCTTCTCTTTCCGTCTCGTAGACACGAGCTGAGAAATTGCAAACGTCGAGCAATTGCTCAGAGATGAAAAGTGCCAGCACTGAAAGCTCTTGCTAGCCAGCCCCCTTCCTTGGAAGCGCTTTTGTAGGCCTAAGAACAGTGGGGCTCTGGGCTTCTCTAGCCACCTCATCTTCTGCTCATCCTCTCGCGCACTCTGAAGAGAGCTCAGGTGAGAAATTGCAAACGTCGAGCAATTGCTCAGAGATGAAAAGTGCCAGCACTGAAAGCTGTTGCTAGCCAGCACCCTTCCTTGGAAGCGCTTTCACAGGCGCAGCAACACTGGGGCTTTGCGCTTCTATACGCACCAAATGTCACGGTCCTTCTCTTTCCGTCTCGTAGACACGAGCTGAGAAATTGCAAACGTCGAGCAATTGCTCAGAGATGAAAAGTGCCAGCACTGAAAGCTGTTGCTAGCCAGCCCCCTTCCTTGGAAGCGCTTTTGTAGGCCTAAGAACACTGGGGCTCTGGGCTTCTCTAGCCACCTCATCTTCTGCTCATCCTCTCGCGCACTCTAAAGAGATCTCAGGTGAGAAATTGCAAACGTCGAGCAATTGCTCAGAGATGAAAAGTGCCAGCGCTGAAAGCTCTTGCTAGCCAGCACCCTTCCTTGGAAGCGCTTTCACAGGCGCAGTAACACTGGGGCTTTGCACTTCTCTACGCACCAAACGTCACGGTCCTTCTCTTTCCGTCTCGTAGACACGAGCTGAGAAATTGCAAACGTCGAGCAATTGCTCAGAGATGAAAAGTGCCAGCACTGAAAGCTGTTGCTAGCCAGCACCCTTCCTTGGAAGCGCTTTCACAGGCGCAGCAACACTGGGGCTTTGCGCTTCTATACGCACCAAATGTCACGGTCCTTCTCTTTCCGTCTCGTAGACACGAGCTGAGAAATTGCAAACGTCGAGCAATTGCTCAGAGATGAAAAGTGCCAGCACTGAAAGCTGTTGCTAGCCAGCACCCTTCCTTGGAAGCGCTTTTGTAGGCCTAAGATCACTGGGGCTCTGGGCTTCTTTAGACACCTAATCTTCTGCTCATCCTCTCGCGCAATCTAAAGAGAGCTCAGGTGAGAAATTGCAAACGTCGAGCAATTGCTCCGAGATGAAAAGTGCCAGCACTGAAAGCTCTTGCTAGCCAGCACCCTTCCTTGGAAGCGCTTTCACAGGCGCAGCAACACTGGGGCTTTGCGCTTCTCTACCCACCAAAAGTCACGGTCCTTCTCTTTCCGTCTCGTAGACACGAGCTGAGAAATTGCAAACGTCGAGCAATTGCTCAGAGATGAAAAGTGCCAGCACTGAAAGATCTTGCTAGCCAGCACCCTTCCTTGGAAGCGCTTTCACAGGCGCAGCAACACTGGGGCTTTGCGCTTCTCTACCCACCAAAAGTCACGGTCCTTCTCTTTCCGTCTCGTAGACACGAGCTGAGAAATTGCAAACGTCCAGCAATTGCTCCGAGATGAAAAGTGCCAGCACTGAAAGCTCTTGCTAGCCAGCACCCTTCCTTGGAAGCGCTTTCACAGGCGCAGCAACACTGGGGCTTTGCGCTTCTCTACCCACCAAAAGTCACGGTCCTTCTCTTTCCGTCTCGTAGACACGAGCTGAGAAATTGCAAACGTCGAGCAATTGCTCAGAGATGAAAAGTGCCAGCACTGAAAGCTCTTGCTAGCCAGCACCCTTCCTTGGAAGCGCTTTTGTAGGTCTAAGAACACTGGGGCTCTAGGCTTCTCTAGCCACCTCATCTTCTGCTCATCCTCTCGCGCACTCTAAAGAGAGCTCAGGTGAGAAATTGCAAACGTCGAGCAATTGCTCAGAGATGAAAAGTGCCAGCGCTGAAAGCTCTTGCTAGCCAGCACCCTTCCTTGGAAGCGCTTTCACAGGCGCAGCAACACTGGGGCTTTGCGCTTCTATACGCACCAAATGTCACGGTCCTTCTCTTTCCGTCTCGTAGACACGAGCTGAGAAATTGCAAACGTCGAGCAATTGCTCAGAGATGAAAAGTGCCAGCACTGAAAGCTCTTGCTAGCCAGCCCCCTTCCTTGGAAGCGCTTTTGTAGGCCTAAGAACACTGGGGCTCTGGGCTTCTCTAGCCACCTCATCTTCTGCTCATCCTCTCGCGCACTCTAAAGAGATCTCAGGTGAGAAATTGCAAACGTCGAGCAATTGCTCAGAGATGAAAAGTGCCAGCACTGAAAGCTCTTGCTAGCCAGCACCCTTCCTTGGAAGCGCTTTCACAGGCGCAGCAACACTGGGGCTTTGCGCTTCTATACGCACCAAATGTCACGGTCCTTCTCTTTCCGTCTCGTAGACACGAGCTGAGAAATTGCAAACGTCGAGCAATTGCTCCGAGATGAAAAGTGCCAGCACTGAAAGCTCTTGCTAGCCAGCACCCTTCCTTGGAAGCGCTTTCACAGGCGCAGTAACACTGGGGCTTTGCGCTTCTCTAGCCACCAAACGTCACGGTCCTTCTCTTTCCGTCTCGTAGACACGAGCTGAGAAATTGCAAACGTCCAGCAATTGCTCCGAGATGAAAAGTGCCAGCACTGAAAGCTCTTGCTAGCCAGCACCCTTCCTTGGAAGCGCTTTCACAGGCGCAGCAACACTGGGGCTTTGCGCTTCTCTACCCACCAAAAGTCACGGTCCTTCTCTTTCCGTCTCGTAGACACGAGCTGAGAAATTGCAAACGTCGAGCAATTGCTCAGAGATGAAAAGTGCCAGCACTGAAAGCTGTTGCTAGCCAGCACCCTTCCTTGGAAGCGCTTTCACAGGCGCAGCAACACTGGGGCTTTGCGCTTCTCTACCCACCAAAAGTCACGGTCCTTCTCTTTCCGTCTCGTAGACACGAGCTGAGAAATTGCAAACGTCGAGCAATTGCTCAGAGATGAAAAGTGCCAGCACTGAAAGCTCTTGCTAGCCAGCCCCCTTCCTTGGAAGCGCTTTTGTAGGCCTAAGAACAGTGGGGCTCTGGGCTTCTCTAGCCACCTCATCTTCTGCTCATCCTCTCGCGCACTCTGAAGAGAGCTCAGGTGAGAAATTGCAAACGTCGAGCAATTGCTCAGAGATGAAAAGTGCCAGCACTGAAAGCTGTTGCTAGCCAGCACCCTTCCTTGGAAGCGCTTTCACAGGCGCAGCAACACTGGGGCTTTGCGCTTCTATACGCACCAAATGTCACGGTCCTTCTCTTTCCGTCTCGTAGACACGAGCTGAGAAATTGCAAACGTCGAGCAATTGCTCAGAGATGAAAAGTGCCAGCACTGAAAGCTGTTGCTAGCCAGCCCCCTTCCTTGGAAGCGCTTTTGTAGGCCTAAGAACACTGGGGCTCTGGGCTTCTCTAGCCACCTCATCTTCTGCTCATCCTCTCGCGCACTCTAAAGAGAGCTCAGGTGAGAAATTGCAAACGTCGAGCAATTGCTCAGAGATGAAAAGTGCCAGCACTGAAAGCTGTTGCTAGTCAGCCCCCTTCCTTGGAAGCGCTTTTGTAGCCCTTAGAACACTGGGCTCTGGGCTTCTCTAGCCACCTCATCTTCTGCTCATCCTCTCGCGCACTCTAAAGAGAGCTCAGGTGAGAAATTGCAAACGTCGAGCAATTGCTCAGAGATGAAAAGTGCCAGCACTGAAAGCTCTTGCTAGCCAGCACCCTTCCTTGGAAGCGCTTTCACAGGCGCAGTAACACTGGGGCTTTGCACTTCTCTACGCACCAAAAGTCACGGTCCTTCTCTTTCCGTCTCGTAGACACGAGCTGAGAAATTGCAAACGTCGAGCAATTGCTCAGAGATGAAAAGTGCCAGCCCTGAAAGCTGTTGCTAGCCAGCACCCTTCCTTGGAAGCGCTTTCACAGGCGCAGCAACACTGGGGCTTTGCGCTTCTATACGCACCAAACGTCACAGTCCTTCTCTTTCCGTCTGTTTACACGAGCTGAGAAATTGCAAACGTCGAGCAATTGCTCCGAGATGAAAAGTGCCAGCACTGAAAGCTCTTGCTAGCCAGCACCCTTCCTTGGAAGCGCTTTTGTAGGCCTAAGAACACTGGGGCTCTGGGCTTCTCTAGCCACCTAATCTTCTGCTCATCCTCTCGTGCACTCTAAAGAGAGCTCAGCTGAGAAATTGCAAACGTCGAGCAATTGCTCAGAGATGAAAAGTGCCAGCCCTGAAAGCTCTTGCTAGCCAGCACCCTTCCTTGGAAGCGCTTTCACAGGCGCAGCAACACTGGGGCTTTGCGCTTCTATACGCACCAAATGTCACGGTCCTTCTCTTTCCGTCGGTAGACACGAGCTGAGAAATTGCAAACGTCCAGCAATTGCTCAGAGATGAAAAGTGCCAGCACTGAAAGCTGTTGCTAGCCAGCACCCTTCCTTGGAAGCGCTTTTGTAGGCCTAAGAACACTGGGGCTCTGGGCTTCTCTAGCCACCTAATCTTCTGCTCATCCTCTCGCGCACTCTAAAGAGAGCTCAGGTGAGAAATTGCAAACGTCGAGCAATTGCTCAGAGATGAAAAGTGCCAGCCCTGAAAGCTGTTGCTAGCCAGCACCCTTCCTTGGAAGCGCTTTCACAGGCGCAGCAACACTGGGGCTTTGCGCTTCTATACGCACCAAATGTCACGGTCCTTCTCTTTCCGTCTCGTAGACACGAGCTGAGAAATTGCAAACGTCGAGCAATTGCTCAGAGATGAAAAGTGCCAGCACTGAAAGCTGTTGCTAGCCAGCACCCTTCCTTGGAAGCGCTTTCACAGGCGCAGCAACACTGGGGCTTTGCGCTTCTATACGCACCAAATGTCACGGTCCTTCTCTTTCCGTCTCGTAGACACGAGCTGAGAAATTGCAAATGTCGAGCAATTGCTCAGAGATGAAAAGTGCCAGCACTGAAAGCTCTTGCTAGCCAGCACCCTTCCTTGGAAGCGCTTTTGTAGGCCTAAGAACACTGGGCTCTGGGCTTCTCTAGCCACCTCATCTTCTGCTCATCCTCTCGCGCACTCTAAAGAGAGCTCAGGTGAGAAATTGCAAACGTCGAGCAATTGCTCAGAGATGAAAAGTGCCAGCGCTGAAAGCTGTTGCTAGCCAGCCCCCTTCCTTGGAAGCGCTTTCACAGGCGCAGTAACATTGGGGCTTTGCACTTCTCTACGCACCAAACGTCACGGTCCTTCTCTTTCCGTCTCGTAGACACGAGCTGAGAAATTGCAAACGTCCAGCAATTGCTCAGAGATGAAAAGTGCCAGCACTGAAAGCTCTTGCTAGCCAGCACCCTTCCTTGGAAGCGCTTTTGTAGGCCTAAGAACACTGGGGCTCTGGGCTTCTCTAGCCACCTCATCTTCTGCTCATCCTCTCGCGCACTCTAAAGAGAGCTCAGGTGAGAAATTGCAAACGTCGAGCAATTGCTCCGAGATGAAAAGTGCCAGCACTGAAAGCTGTTGCTAGCCAGCACCCTTCCTTGGAAGCGCTTTCACAGGCGCAGCAACACTGGGGCTTTGCGCTTCTCTACCCACCAAAAGTCACGGTCATTTTCTTTCCGTCTCGTAGACACGAGCTGAGAAATTGCAAACGTCGAGCAATTGCTCCGAGATGAAAAGTGCCAGCACTGAAAGCTCTTGCTAGCCAGCACCCTTCCTTGGAAGCGCTTTCACAGGCGCAGTAACACTGGGGCTTTGCGCTTCTCTAGCCACCAAACGTCACGGTCCTTCTCTTTCCGTCTCGTAGACACGAGCTGAGAAATTGCAAACGTCCAGCAATTGCTCCGAGATGAAAAGTGCCAGCACTGAAAGCTGTTGCTAGCCAGCACCCTTCCTTGGAAGCGCTTTCACAGGCGCAGCAACACTGGGGCTTTGCGCTTCTCTAGCCACCAAACGTCACGGTCCTTCTCTTTCCGTCTGTTTACACGAGCTGAGAAATTGCAAACGTCGAGCAATTGCTCCGAGATGAAAAGTGCCAGCACTGAAAGCTGTTGCTAGCCAGCACCCTTCCTTGGAAGCGCTTTTGTAGCCCTTAGAACACTGGGGCTCTGGGCTTCTCTAGCCACCTCATCTTCTGCTCATCCTCTCGCGCACTCTAAAGAGAGCTCAGGTGAGAAATTGCAAACGTCGAGCAATTGCTCAGAGATGAAAAGTGCCAGCACTGAAAGCTGTTGCTAGCCAGCACCCTTCCTTGGAAGCGCTTTCACAGGCGCAGCAACACTGGGGCTTTGCGCTTCTCTACCCACCAAACGTCACGGTCCTTCTCTTTCCGTCTCGTAGACACGAGCTGAGAAATTGCAAACGTCGAGCAATTGCTCAGAGATGAAAAGTGCCAGCACTGAAAGCTGTTGCTAGCCAGCACCCTTCCTTGGAAGCGCTTTCACAGGCGCAGCAACACTGGGGCTTTGCGCTTCTCTACCCACCAAAAGTCACGGTCCTTCTCTTTCCGTCTCGTAGACACGAGCTGAGAAATTGCAAACGTCGAGCAATTGCTCAGAGATGAAAAGTGCCAGCACTGAAAGCTCTTGCTAGCCAGCCCCCTTCCTTGGAAGCGCTTTTGTAGCCCTTAAAACACTGGGGCTCTGGGCTTGTCTAGCCACCTCATCTTCTGCTCATCCTCTCGCGCACTCTGAAGAGAGCTCAGGTGAGAAATTGCAAACGTCGAGCAATTGCTCAGAGATGAAAAGTGCCAGCACTGAAAGCTCTTGCTAGCCAGCACCCTTCCTTGGAAGCGATTTCACAGGCGCAGCAACACTGGGGCTTTGCGCTTCTATACGCACCAAATGTCACGGTCCTTCTCTTTCCGTCTCGTAGACACGAGCTGAGAAATTGCAAACGTCGAGCAATTGCTCAGAGATGAAAAGTGCCAGCACTGGAAGCTGTTGCTAGCCAGCACCCTTCCTTGGAAGCGCTTTTGTAGGCCTAAGAACACTGGGGCTCTGGGCTTCTCTAGCCACCTCATCTTCTGCTCATCCTCTCGCGCACTCTAAAGAGAGCTCAGGTGAGAAATTGCAAACGTCGAGCAATTGCTCAGAGATGAAAAGTGCCAGCCCTGAAAGCTCTTGCTAGCCAGCACCCTTCCTTGGAAGCGCTTTCACAGGCGCAGCAACACTGGGGCTTTGCGCTTCTATACCCACCAAATGTCACGGTCCTTCTCTTTCCGTCTCGTAGACACGAGCTGAGAAATTGCAAACGTCGAGCAATTGCTCAGAGATGAAAAGTGCCAGCACTGAAAGCTGTTGCTAGCCAGCACCCTTCCTTGGAAGCGCTTTCACAGGCGCAGCAACACTGGGGCTTTGCGCTTCTCTACCCACCAAAAGTCACGGTCATTTTCTTTCCGTCTCGTAGACACGAGCTGAGAAATTGCAAACGTCGAGCAATTGCTCCGAGATGAAAAGTGCCAGCACTGAAAGCTCTTGCTAGCCAGCACCCTTCCTTGGAAGTGCTTTCACAGGCGCAGTAACACTGGGGCTTTGCGCTTCTCTAGCCACCAAACGTCACGGTCCTTCTCTTTCCGTCTCGTAGACACGAGCTGAGAAATTGCAAACGTCCAGCAATTGCTCCGAGATGAAAAGTGCCAGCACTGAAAGCTGTTGCTAGCCAGCACCCTTCCTTGGAAGCGCTTTCACAGGCGCAGCAACACTGGGGCTTTGCGCTTCTCTAGCCACCAAACGTCACGGTCCTTCTCTTTCCGTCTGTTTACACGAGCTGAGAAATTGCAAACGTCGAGCAATTGCTCAGAGATGAAAAGTGCCAGCACTGAAAGCTGTTGCTAGCCAGCACCCTTCCTTGGAAGCGCTTTTGTAGCCCTTAGAACACTGGGGCTCTGGGCTTCTCTAGCCACCTCATCTTCTGCTCATCCTCTCGCGCACTCTAAAGAGAGCTCAGGTGAGAAATTGCAAACGTCGAGCAATTGCTCAGAGATGAAAAGTGCCAGCACTGAAAGCTGTTGCTAGCCAGCCCCCTTCCTTGGAAGCGCTTTTGTAGGCCTAAGAACACTGGGGCTCTGGGCTTCTCTAGCCACCTCATCTTCTGCTCATCCTCTCGCGCACTCTAAAGAGAGCTCAGGTGAGAAATTGCAAACGTCGAGCAATTGCTCAGAGATGAAAAGTGCCAGCACTGAAAGCTCTTGCTAGCCAGCACCCTTCCTTGGAAGCGCTTTCACAGGCGCAGTAACACTGGGGCTTTGCGCTTCTCTAGCCACCAAATGTCACGGTCCTTCTCTTTCCGTCTCGTAGACACGAGCTGAGAAATTGCAAACGTCCAGCAATTGCTCCGAGATGAAAAGTGCCAGCACTGAAAGCTCTTGCTAGCCAGCACCCTTCCTTGGAAGCGCTTTCACAGGCGCAGCAACACTGGGGCTTTGCGCTTCTCTACCCACCAAAAGTCACGGTCCTTCTCTTTCCGTCTCGTAGACACGAGCTGAGAAATTGCAAACGTCCAGCAATTGCTCAGAGATGAAAAGTGCCAGCACTGAAAGCTCTTGCTAGCCAGCCCCCTTCCTTGGAAGCGCTTTTGTAGGCCTAAGAACAGTGGGGCTCTGGGCTTCTCTAGCCACCTCATCTTCTGCTCATCCTCTCGCGCACTCTGAAGAGAGCTCAGGTGAGAAATTGCAAACGTCGAGCAATTGCTCAGAGATGAAAAGTGCCAGCACTGAAAGCTGTTGCTAGCCAGCACCCTTCCTTGGAAGCGCTTTCACAGGCGCAGCAACACTGGGGCTTTGCGCTTCTATACGCACCAAATGTCACGGTCCTTCTCTTTCCGTCTCGTAGACACGAGCTGAGAAATTGCAAACGTCGAGCAATTGCTCAGAGATGAAAAGTGCCAGCACTGGAAGCTGTTGCTAGCCAGCACCCTTCCTTGGAAGCGCTTTTGTAGGCCTAAGAACACTGGGGCTCTGGGCTTCTCTAGCCACCTAATCTTCTGCTCATCCTCTCGCGCAGTCTAAAGAGAGCTCAGGTGAGAAATTGCAAACGTCGAGCAATTGCTCAGAGATGAAAAGTGCCAGCCCTGAAAAGCTGTTGCTAGCCAGCACCCTTCCTTGGAAGCGCTTTCACAGGCGCAGCAACACTGGGGCTTTGCGCTTCTCTAGCCACCAAATGTCACGGTCCTTCTCTTTCCGTCTCGTAGACACGAGCTGAGAAATTGCAAACGTCGAGCAATTGCTCAGAGATGAAAAGTGCCAGCACTGAAAGCTGTTGCTAGCCAGCCCCCTTCCTTGGAAGCGCTTTTGTAGGCCTAAGAACACTGGGGCTCTGGGCTTCTCTAGCCACCTCATCTTCTGCTCATCCTCTCGCGCACTCTAAAGAGAGCTCAGGTGAGAAATTGCAAACGTCGAGCAATTGCTCAGAGATGAAAAGTGCCAGCACTGAAAGCTGTTGCTAGCCAGCCCCCTTCCTTGGAAGCGCTTTTGTAGCCCTTAGAACACTGGGCTCTGGGCTTCTCTAGCCACCTCATCTTCTGCTCATCCTCTCGCGCACTCTAAAGAGAGCTCAGGTGAGAAATTGCAAACGTCGAGCAATTGCTCAGAGATGAAAAGTGCCAGCGCTGAAAGCTCTTGCCAGCCAGCACCCTTCCTTGGAAGCGCTTTCACAGGCGCAGTAACACTGGGGCTTTGCACTTCTCTACGCACCAAACGTCACGGTCCTTCTCTTTCCGTCTCGTAGACACGAGCTGAGAAATTGCAAACGTCGAGCAATTGCTCAGAGATGAAAAGTGCCAGCCCTGAAAGCTGTTGCTAGCCAGCACCCTTCCTTGGAAGCGCTTTCACAGGCGCAGCAACACTGGGGCTTTGCGCTTCTATACGCACCAAACGTCACAGTCCTTCTCTTTCCGTCTGTTTACACGAGCTGAGAAATTGCAAACGTCGAGCAATTGCTCCGAGATGAAAAGTGCCAGCACTGAAAGCTGTTGCTAGCCAGCACCCTTCCTTGGAAGCGCTTTTGTAGGCCTAAGAACAGTGGGGCTCTGGGCTTCTCTAGCCACCTAATCTTCTGCTCATCCTCTCGCGCACTCTAAAGAGAGCTCAGGTGAGAAATTGCAAACGTCGAGCAATTGCTCAGAGATGAAAAGTGCCAGCCCTGAAAGCTCTTGCTAGCCAGCACCCTTCCTTGGAAGCGCTTTCACAGGCGCAGCAACACTGGGGCTTTGCGCTTCTATACGCACCAAATGTCACGGTCCTTCTCTTTCCGTCGGTAGACACGAGCTGAGAAATTGCAAACGTCGAGCAATTGCTCAGAGATGAAAAGTGCCAGCACTGAAAGCTGTTGCTAGCCAGCCCCCTTCCTTGGAAGCGCTTTTGTAGCCCTTAAAACACTGGGGCTCTGGGCTTGTCTAGCCACCTCGTCTTCTGCTCATCCTCTCGCGCACTCTAAAGAGAGCTCAGGTGAGAAATTGCAAACGTCGAGCAATTGCTCAGAGATGAAAAGTGCCAGCACTGAAAGCTGATGCTAGCCAGCACCCTTCCTTGGAAGCGCTTTCACAGGCGCAGCAACACTGGGGCTTTGCGCTTCTCTACCCACCAAAAGTCACGGTCCTTCTCTTTCCGTCTCGTAGACACGAGCTGAGAAATTGCAAACGTCGAGCAATTGCTCCGAGATGAAAAGTACCAGCACTGAAAGCTGTTGCTAGCCAGCACCCTTCCTTGGAAGCGCTTTCACAGGCGCAGCAACACTGGGGCTTTGCGCTTCTATACGCACCAAATGTCACGGTCCTTCTCTTTCCGTCTCGTAGACACGAGCTGAGAAATTGCAAACGTCGAGCAATTGCTCCGAGATGAAAAGTGCCAGCACTGAAAGCTCTTGCTAGCCAGCACCCTTCCTTGGAAGCGCTTTTGTAGGCCTAAGAACACTGGGGCTCTGGGCTTCTCTAGCCACCTCATCTTCTGCTCATCCTCTCGCGCACTCTAAAGAGAGCTCAGGTGAGAAATTGCAAACGTCGAGCAATTGCTCAGAGATGAAAAGTGCCAGCCCTGAAAGCTGTTGCTAGCCAGCACCCTTCCTTGGAAGCGCTTTCACAGGCGCAGCAACACTGGGGCTTTGCGCTTCTATACGCACCAAACGTCACAGTCCTTCTCTTTCCGTCTGTTTACACGAGCTGAGAAATTGCAAACGTCGAGCAATTGCTCCGAGATGAAAAGTGCCAGCACTGAAAGCTGTTGCTAGCCAGCACCCTTCCTTGGAAGCGCTTTTGTAGGCCTAAGAACAGTGGGGCTCTGGGCTTCTCTAGCCACCTAATCTTCTGCTCATCCTCTCGCGCACTCTAAAGAGAGCTCAGGTGAGAAATTGCAAACGTCGAGCAATTGCTCAGAGATGAAAAGTGCCAGCCCTGAAAGCTCTTGCTAGCCAGCACCCTTCCTTGGAAGCGCTTTCACAGGCGCAGCAACACTGGGGCTTTGCGCTTCTATACGCACCAAATGTCACGGTCCTTCTCTTTCCGTCGGTAGACACGAGCTGAGAAATTGCAAACGTCGAGCAATTGCTCAGAGATGAAAAGTGCCAGCACTGAAAGCTGTTGCTAGCCAGCCCCCTTCCTTGGAAGCGCTTTTGTAGCCCTTAAAACACTGGGGCTCTGGGCTTGTCTAGCCACCTCGTCTTCTGCTCATCCTCTCGCGCACTCTAAAGAGAGCTCAGGTGAGAAATTGCAAACGTCGAGCAATTGCTCAGAGATGAAAAGTGCCAGCACTGAAAGCTGATGCTAGCCAGCACCCTTCCTTGGAAGCGCTTTCACAGGCGCAGCAACACTGGGGCTTTGCGCTTCTCTACCCACCAAAAGTCACGGTCCTTCTCTTTCCGTCTCGTAGACACGAGCTGAGAAATTGCAAACGTCGAGCAATTGCTCCGAGATGAAAAGTACCAGCACTGAAAGCTGTTGCTAGCCAGCACCCTTCCTTGGAAGCGCTTTCACAGGCGCAGCAACACTGGGGCTTTGCGCTTCTATACGCACCAAATGTCACGGTCCTTCTCTTTCCGTCTCGTAGACACGAGCTGAGAAATTGCAAACGTCGAGCAATTGCTCCGAGATGAAAAGTGCCAGCACTGAAAGCTCTTGCTAGCCAGCACCCTTCCTTGGAAGCGCTTTTGTAGGCCTAAGAACACTGGGGCTCTGGGCTTCTCTAGCCACCTCATCTTCTGCTCATCCTCTCGCGCACTCTAAAGAGAGCTCAGGTGAGAAATTGCAAACGTCGAGCAATTGCTCAGAGATGAAAAGTGCCAGCCCTGAAAGCTGTTGCTAGCCAGCACCCTTCCTTGGAAGCGCTTTCACAGGCGCAGCAACACTGGGGCTTTGCGCTTCTATACGCACCAAATGTCACGGTCCTTCTCTTTCCGTCTCGTAGACACGAGCTGAGAAATTGCAAATGTCGAGCAATTGCTCAGAGATGAAAAGTGCCAGCACTGAAAGCTCTTGCTAGCCAGCACCCTTCCTTGGAAGCGCTTTTGTAGGCCTAAGAACACTGGGCTCTGGGCTTCTCTAGCCACCTCATCTTCTGCTCATCCTCTCGCGCACTCTAAAGAGAGCTCTGGTGAGAAATTGCAAACGTCGAGCAATTGCTCAGAGATGAAAAGTGCCAGCGCTGAAAGCTCTTGCTAGCCAGCACCCTTCCTTGGAAGCGCTTTCACAGGCGCAGTAACACTGGGGCTTTGCACTTCTCTACGCACCAAACGTCACGGTCCTTCTCTTTCCGTCTCGTAGACACGAGCTGAGAAATTGCAAACGTCGAGCAATTGCTCAGAGATGAAAAGTGCCAGCACTGAAAGCTGTTGCTAGCCAGCACCCTTCCTTGGAAGCGCTTTCACAGGCGCAGCAACACTGGGGCTTTGCGCTTCTCTACCCACCAAAAGTCACGGTCATTTTCTTTCCGTCTCGTAGACACGAGCTGAGAAATTGCAAACGTCGAGCAATTGCTCCGAGATGAAAAGTGCCAGCACTGAAAGCTGTTGCTAGCCAGCACCCTTCCTTGGAAGCGCTTTTGTAGCCCTTAGAACACTGGGGCTCTGGGCTTCTCTAGCCACCTCATCTTCTGCTCATCCTCTCGCGCACTCTAAAGAGAGCTCAGGTGAGAAATTGCAAACGTCGAGCAATTGCTCAGAGATGAAAAGTGCCAGCGCTGAAAGCTCTTGCTAGCCAGCACCCTTCCTTGGAAGCGCTTTCACAGGCGCAGTAACACTGGGGCTTTGCACTTCTCTACGCACCAAACGTCACGGTCCTTCTCTTTCCGTCTCGTAGACACGAGCTGAGAAATTGCAAACGTCGAGCAATTGCTCAGAGATGAAAAGTGCCAGCCCTGAAAGCTGTTGCTAGCCAGCACCCTTCCTTGGAAGCGCTTTCACAGGCGCAGCAACACTGGGGCTTTGCGCTTCTATACGGACCAAACGTCACGGTCCTTCTCTTTCCGTCTGTTTACACGAGCTGAGAAATTGCAAACGTCGAGCAATTGCTCAGAGATGAAAAGTGCCAGCACTGAAAGCTCTTGCTAGCCAGCACCCTTCCTTGGAAGCGCTTTCACAGGCCTAAGAACAGTGGGGCTCTGGGCTTCTCTAGCCACCTAATCTTCTGCTCATCCTCTCGCGCACTCTAAAGAGAGCTCAGGTGAGAAATTGCAAACGTCGAGCAATTGCTCAGAGATGAAAAGTGCCAGCCCTGAAAGCTCTTGCTAGCCAGCACCCTTCCTTGGAAGCGCTTTCACAGGCGCAGCAACACTGGGGCTTTGCGCTTCTATACGCACCAAATGTCACGGTCCTTCTCTTTCCGTCGGTAGACACGAGCTGAGAAATTGCAAACGTCGAGCAATTGCTCAGAGATGAAAAGTGCCAGCACTGAAAGCTGTTGCTAGCCAGCCCCCTTCCTTGGAAGCGCTTTTGTAGCCCTTAAAACACTGGGGCTCTGGGCTTGTCTAGCCACCTCGTCTTCTGCTCATCCTCTCGCGCACTCTAAAGAGAGCTCAGGTGAGAAATTGCAAACGTCGAGCAATTGCTCAGAGATGAAAAGTGCCAGCACTGAAAGCTGATGCTAGCCAGCACCCTTCCTTGGAAGCGCTTTCACAGGCGCAGCAACACTGGGGCTTTGCGCTTCTATACGCACCAAACGTCACAGTCCTTCTCTTTCCGTCTGTTTACATGAGCTGAGAAATTGCAAACGTCCAGCAATTGCTCAGAGATGAAAAGTGCCAGCACTGAAAGCTGTTGCTAGCCAGCACCCTTCCTTGGAAGCGCTTTTGTAGGCCTAAGAACACTGGGGCTCTGGGCTTCTCTAGCCACCTCATCTTCTGCTCATCCTCTCGCGCACTCTAAAGAGAGCTCAGGTGAGAAATTGCAAACGTCGAGCAATTGCTCAGAGATGAAAAGTGCCAGCCCTGAAAGCTCTTGCTAGCCAGCACCCTTCCTTGGAAGCGCTTTCACAGGCGCAGCAACACTGGGGCTTTGCGCTTCTATACGCACCAAATGTCACGGTCCTTCTCTTTCCGTCGGTAGACACGAGCTGAGAAATTGCAAACGTCGAGCAATTGCTCAGAGATGAAAAGTGCCAGCACTGGAAGCTGTTGCTAGCCAGCACCCTTCCTTGGAAGCGCTTTCACAGGCGCAGCAACACTGGGGCTTTGCGCTTCTCTACCCACCAAAAGTCACGGTCCTTCTCTTTCCGTCTCGTAGACACGAGCTGAGAAATTGCAAACGTCGAGCAATTGCTCAGAGATGAAAAGTACCAGCACTGAAAGCTGTTGCTAGCCAGCACCCTTCCTTGGAAGCGCTTTCACAGGCGCAGCAACACTGGGGCTTTGCGCTTCTATACGCACCAAATGTCACGGTCCTTCTCGTTCCGTCTCGTAGACACGAGCTGAGAAATTGCAAACGTCGAGCAATTGCTCAGAGATGAAAAGTGCCAGCACTGAAAGCTCTTGCTAGCCAGCACCCTTCCTTGGAAGCGCTTTTGTAGGCCTAAGAACACTGGGCTCTGGGCTTCTCTAGCCACCTCATCTTCTGCTCATCCTCTCGCGCACTCTAAAGAGAGCTCTGGTGAGAAATTGCAAACGTCGAGCAATTGCTCAGAGATGAAAAGTGCCAGCACTGAAAGCTCTTGCTAGCCAGCACCCTTCCTTGGAAGCGCTTTCACAGGCGCAGTAACACTGGGGCTTTGCACTTCTCTACGCACCAAACGTCACGGTCCTTCTCTTTCCGTCTCGTAGACACGAGCTGAGAAATTGCAAACGTCGAGCAATTGCTCAGAGATGAAAAGTGCCAGCACTGAAAGCTGTTGCTAGCCAGCACCCTTCCTTGGAAGCGCTTTCACAGGCGCAGCAACACTGGGGCTTTGCGCTTCTCTACCCACCAAAAGTCACGGTCATTTTCTTTCCGTCTCGTAGACACGAGCTGAGAAATTGCAAACGTCGAGCAATTGCTCAGAGATGAAAAGTGCCAGCACTGAAAGCTGTTGCTAGCCAGCACCCTTCCTTGGAAGCGCTTTTGTAGCCCTTAGAACACTGGGGCTCTGGGCTTCTCTAGCCACCTCATCTTCTGCTCATCCTCTCGCGCACTCTAAAGAGAGCTCAGGTGAGAAATTGCAAACGTCGAGCAATTGCTCAGAGATGAAAAGTGCCAGCGCTGAAAGCTCTTGCTAGCCAGCACCCTTCCTTGGAAGCGCTTTCACAGGCGCAGTAACACTGGGGCTTTGCACTTCTCTACGCACCAAACGTCACGGTCCTTCTCTTTCCGTCTCGTAGACACGAGCTGAGAAATTGCAAACGTCGAGCAATTGCTCAGAGATGAAAAGTGCCAGCACTGAAAGCTGTTGCTAGCCAGCACCCTTCCTTGGAAGCGCTTTCACAGGCGCAGCAACACTGGGGCTTTGCGCTTCTATACGCACCAAACGTCACAGTCCTTCTCTTTCCGTCTGTTTACACGAGCTGAGAAATTGCAAACGTCGAGCAATTGCTCAGAGATGAAAAGTGCCAGCACTGAAAGCTCTTGCTAGCCAGCACCCTTCCTTGGAAGCGCTTTCACAGGCCTAAGAACACTGGGGCTCTGGGCTTCTCTAGCCACCTCATCTTCTGCTCATCCTCTCGCGCACTCTAAAGAGAGCTCAGGTGAGAAATTGCAAACGTCGAGCAATTGCTCAGAGATGAAAAGTGCCAGCCCTGAAAGCTCTTGCTAGCCAGCACCCTTCCTTGGAAGCGCTTTCACAGGCGCAGCAACACTGGGGCTTTGCGCTTCTATACGCACCAAATGTCACGGTCCTTCTCTTTCCGTCGGTAGACACGAGCTGAGAAATTGCAAACGTCGAGCAATTGCTCAGAGATGAAAAGTGCCAGCACTGAAAGCTCTTGCTAGCCAGCCCCCTTCCTTGGAAGCGCTTTTGTAGCCCTTAAAACACTGGGGCTCTGGGCTTCTCTAGCCACCTCATCTTCTGCTCATCCTCTCGCGCACTCTAAAGAGAGCTCAGGTGAGAAATTGCAAACGTCGAGCAATTGCTCAGAGATGAAAAGTGCCAGCACTGAAAGCTGTTGCTAGCCAGCACCCTTCCTTGGAAGCGCTTTCACAGGCGCAGTAACACTGGGGCTTTGCACTTCTCTAGCCACCAAACGTCACGGTCCTTCTCTTTCCGTCTCGTAGACACGAGCTGAGAAATTGCAAACGTCGAGCAATTGCTCAGAGATGAAAAGTGCCAGCACTGAAAGCTGTTGCTAGCCAGCACCCTTCCTTGGAAGCGCTTTCACAGGCGCAGCAACACTGTGGCTTTGCGCTTCTCTACCCACCAAACGTCACGGTCATTCTCTTTCCATCTCGTAGACACGAGCTGAGAAATTGCAAACGTCGAGCAATTGCTCCGAGATGAAAAGTGCCAGCACTGAAAGCTGTTGCTAGCCAGCACCCTTCCTTGGAAGCGCTTTCACAGGCGCAGCAACACTGGGGCTTTGCGCTTCTATACGCACCAAATGTCACGGTCCTTCTCTTTCCATCTCGTAGACACGAGCTGAGAAATTGCAAACGTCGAGCAATTGCTCCGAGATGAAAAGTGCCAGCACTGAAAGCTCTTGCTAGCCAGCACCCTTGCTTGGAAGCGCTTTTGTAGGCCTAAGAACACTGGGGCTCTGGGCTTCTCTAGCCACCTCATCTTCTGCTCATCCTCTCGCGCACTCTAAAGAGAGCTCAGGTGAGAAATTGCAAACGTCGAGCAATTGCTCAGAGATGAAAAGTGCCAGCACTGAAAGCTCTTGCTAGCCAGCACCCTTCCTTGGAAGCGCTTTCACAGGCGCAGCAACACTGGGGCTTTGCGCTTCTCTAGCCACCAAACGTCACGGTCCTTCTCTTTCCGTCTCGTAGACACGAGCTGAGAAATTGCAAACGTCGAGCAATTGCTCAGAGATGAAAAGTGCCAGCACTGAAAGCTCTTGCTAGCCAGCCCCCTTCCTTGGAAGCGCTTTTGTAGGCCTAAGAACACTGGGGCTCTGGGCTTCTCTAGCCACCTCATCTTCTGCTCATCCTCTCGCGCACTCTAAAGAGAGCTCAGGTGAGAAATTGCAAACGTCCAGCAATTGCTCAGAGATGAAAAGTGCCAGCCCTGAAAGCTCTTGCTAGCCAGCACCCTTCCTTGGAAGCGCTTTTGTAGCCCTTAGAACACTGGGCTCTGGGCTTCTCTAGCCACCTCATCTTCTGCTCATCCTCTCGCGCACTCTAAAGAGAGCTCAGGTGAGAAATTGCAAACGTCGAGCAATTGCTCAGAGATGAAAAGTGCCAGCGCTGAAAGCTCTTGCTAGCCAGCACCCTTCCTTGGAAGCGCTTTCACAGGCGCAGTAACACTGGGGCTTTGCACTTCTCTAGCCACCAAACGTCACGGTCCTTCTCTTTCCGTCTCGTAGACACGAACTGAGAAATTGCAAACGTCGAGCAATTGCTCAGAGATGAAAAGTGCCAGCCCTGAAAGCTGTTGCTAGCCAGCACCCTTCCTTGGAAGCGCTTTCACAGGCGCAGCAACACTGGGGCTTTGCGCTTCTATACGCACCAAACGTCACAGTCCTTCTCTTTCCGTCTGTTTACACGAGCTGAGAAATTGCAAACGTCGAGCAATTGCTCCGAGATGAAAAGTGCCAGCACTGAAAGCTCTTGCTAGCCAGCACCCTTCCTTGGAAGCGCTTTTGTAGGCCTAAGAACACTGGGGCTCTGGGCTTCTCTAGCCACCTCATCTTCTGCTCATCCTCTCGCGCACTCTAAAGAGAGCTCAGGTGAGAAATTGCAAACGTCGAGCAATTGCTCAGAGATGAAAAGTGCCAGCCCTGAAAGCTCTTGCTAGCCAGCACCCTTCCTTGGAAGCGCTTTCACAGGCGCAGCAACACTGGGGCTTTGCGCTTCTATACGCACCAAACGTCACGGTCCTTCTCTTTCCGTCTCGTAGACACGAGCTGAGAAATTGCAAACGTCGAGCAATTGCTCAGAGATGAAAAGTGCCAGCACTGAAAGCTGTTGCTAGCCAGCACCCTTCCTTGGAAGCGCTTTTGTAGGCCTAAGAACACTGGGGCTCTGGGCTTCTCTAGCCACCTAATCTTCTGCTCATCCTCTCGCGCACTCTAAAGAGAGCTCAGGTGAGAAATTGCAAACGTCGAGCAATTGCTCCGAGATGAAAAGTGCCAGCACTGAAAGCTCTTGCTAGCCAGCACCCTTCCTTGGAAGCGCTTTCACAGGCGCAGCAACACTGGGGCTTTGCGCTTCTATACGCACCAAACGTCACGGTCCTTCTCTTTCCGTCGGTAGACACGAGCTGAGAAATTGCAAACGTCGAGCAATTGCTCAGAGATGAAAAATGCCAGCACTGAAAGCTCTTGCTAGCCAGCACCCTTCCTTGGAAGCGCTTTCACAGGCGCAGCAACACTGGGGCTTTGCGCTTCTCTACCCACCAAAAGTCACGGTCCTTCTCTTTCCGTCTCGTAGACACGAGCTGAGAAATTGCAAACGTCGAGCAATTGCTCAGAGATGAAAAGTGCCAGCACTGAAAGCTCTTGCTAGCCAGCACCCTTCCTTGGAAGCGCTTTCACAGGCGCAGCAACACTGGGGCTTTGCGCTTCTCTACCCACCAAAAGTCACGGTCCTTCTCTTTCCGTCTCGTAGACACGAGCTGAGAAATTGCAAACGTCGAGCAATTGCTCAGAGATGAAAAGTGCCAGCACTGAAAGCTCTTGCTAGCCAGCACCCTTCCTTGGAAGCGCTTTTGTAGGCCTAAGAACACTGGGGCTCTGGGCTTCTCTAGCCACCTCATCTTCTGCTCATCCTCTCGCGCACTCTAAAGAGAGCTCAGGTGAGAAATTGCAAACGTCCAGCAATTGCTCAGAGATGAAAAGTGCCAGCACTGAAAGCTGTTGCTAGCCAGCACCCTTCCTTGGAAGCGCTTTCACAGGCGCAGCAACACTGGGGCTTTGCGCTTCTCTAGCCACCAAATGTCACGGTCCTTCTCTTTCCGTCTCGTAGACACGAGCTGAGAAATTGCAAATGTCGAGCAATTGCTCAGAGATGAAAAGTGCCAGCACTGAAAGCTCTTGCTAGCCAGCACCCTTCCTTGGAAGCGCTTTTGTAGGCCTAAGAACACTGGGCTCTGGGCTTCTCTAGCCACCTCATCTTCTGCTCATCCTCTCGCGCACTCTAAAGAGAGCTCTGGTGAGAAATTGCAAACGTCGAGCAATTGCTCAGAGATGAAAAGTGCCAGCGCTGAAAGCTCTTGCTAGCCAGCACCCTTCCTTGGAAGCGCTTTCACAGGCGCAGTAACACTGGGGCTTTGCACTTCTCTACGCACCAAACGTCACGGTCCTTCTCTTTCCGTCTCGTAGACACGAGCTGAGAAATTGCAAACGTCGAGCAATTGCTCAGAGATGAAAAGTGCCAGCACTGAAAGCTCTTGCTAGCCAGCACCCTTCCTTGGAAGCGCTTTCACAGGCGCAGTAACACTGGGGCTTTGCGCTTCTATACGCACCAAATGTCACGGTCCTTCTCTTTCCGTCTCGTAGACACGAGCTGAGAAATTGCAAACGTCCAGCAATTGCTCAGAGATGAAAAGTGCCAGCACTGAAAGCTCTTGCTAGCCAGCACCCTTCCTTGGAAGCGCTTTTGTAGGCCTAAGAAGACTGGGGCTCTGGGCTTCTCTAGCCACCTCATCTTCTGCTCATCCTCTCGCGCACTCTAAAGAGAGCTCAGGTGAGAAATTGCAAACGTCGAGCAATTGCTCCGAGATGAAAAGTGCCAGCACTGAAAGCTGTTGCTAGCCAGCACCCTTCCTTGGAAGCGCTTTCACAGGCGCAGTAACACTGGGGCTTTGCGCTTCTCTAGCCACCAAACGTCACGGTCCTTCTCTTTCCGTCTCGTAGACACGAGCTGAGAAATTGCAAACGTCCAGCAATTGCTCCGAGATGAAAAGTGCCAGCACTGAAAGCTGTTGCTAGCCAGCACCCTTCCTTGGAAGCGCTTTCACAGGCGCAGCAACACTGGGGCTTTGCGCTTCTCTAGCCACCAAACGTCACGGTCCTTCTCTTTCCGTCTGTTTACACGAGCTGAGAAATTGCAAACGTCGAGCAATTGCTCAGAGATGAAAAGTGCCAGCACTGAAAGCTGTTGCTAGCCAGCACCCTTCCTTGGAAGCGCTTTTGTAGCCCTTAGAACACTGGGGCTCTGGGCTTCTCTAGCCACCTCATCTTCTGCTCATCCTCTCGCGCACTCTAAAGAGAGCTCAGGTGAGAAATTGCAAACGTCGAGCAATTGCTCAGAGATGAAAAGTGCCAGCACTGAAAGCTGTTGCTAGCCAGCACCCTTCCTTGGAAGCGCTTTCACAGGCGCAGCAACACCGGGGTTTTGCGCTTCTCTACCCACCAAACGTCACGGTCCTTCTCTTTCCGTCTCGTAGACACGAGCTGAGAAATTGCAAACGTCGAGCAATTGCTCAGAGATGAAAAGTGCCAGCACTGAAAGCTGTTGCTAGCCAGCACCCTTCCTTGGAAGCGCTTTTGTAGGCCTAAGAACACTGGGGCTCTGGGCTTCTCTAGCCACCTAATCTTCTGCTCATCCTCTCGCGCAGTCTAAAGAGAGCTCAGGTGAGAAATTGCAAACGTCGAGCAATTGCTCAGAGATGAAAAGTGCCAGCCCTGAAAGCTGTTGCTAGCCAGCACCCTTCCTTGGAAGCGCTTTCACAGGCGCAGCAACACTGGGGCTTTGCGCTTCTCTAGCCACCAAATGTCACGGTCCTTCTCTTTCCGTCTCGTAGACACGAGCTAAGAAATTGCAAACGTCGAGCAATTGCTCAGAGATGAAAAGTGCCAGCACTGAAAGCTGTTGCTAGCCAGCCCCCTTCCTTGGAAGCGCTTTTGTAGGCCTAAGAACACTGGGGCTCTGGGCTTCTCTAGCCACCTCATCTTCTGCTCATCCTCTCGCGCACTCTAAAGAGAGCTCAGGTGAGAAATTGCAAACGTCGAGCAATTGCTCCGAGATGAAAAGTGCCAGCACTGAAAGCTGTTGCTAGCCAGCACCCTTCCTTGGAAGCGCTTTTGTAGCCCTTAGAACACTGGGGCTCTGGGCTTCTCTAGCCACCTCATCTTCTGCTCATCCTCTCGCGCACTCTAAAGAGAGCTCAGGTGAGAAATTGCAAACGTCGAGCAATTGCTCAGAGATGAAAAGTGCCAGCACTGAAAGCTGTTGCTAGCCAGCCCCCTTCCTTGGAAGCGCTTTCACAGGCGCAGTAACACTGGGGCTTTGCACTTCTCTACGCACCAAACGTCACGGTCCTTCTCTTTCCGTCTCGTAGACACGAGCTGAGAAATTGCAAACGTCGAGCAATTGCTCAGAGATGAAAAGTGCCAGCCCTGAAAGCTGTTGCTAGCCAGCACCCTTCCTTGGAAGCGCTTTCACAGGCGCAGCAACACTGGGGCTTTGCGCTTCTATACGCACCAAACGTCACAGTCCTTCTCTTTCCGTCTCGTAGACACGAGCTGAGAAATTGCAAACGTCCAGCAATTGCTCAGAGATGAAAAGTGCCAGCACTGAAAGCTCTTGCTAGCCAGCACCCTTCCTTGGAAGCGCTTTTGTAGGCCTAAGAACACTGGGGCTCTGGGCTTCTCTAGCCACCTAATCTTCTGCTCATCCTCTCGCGCACTCTAAAGAGAGCTCAGGTGAGAAATTGCAAACGTCGAGCAATTGCTCAGAGATGAAAAGTGCCAGCCCTGAAAGCTCTTGCTAGCCAGCACCCTTCCTTGGAAGCGCTTTCACAGGCGCAGCAACACTGGGGCTTTGCGCTTCTCTAGCCACCAAACGTCACGGTCCTTCTCTTTCCGTCTCGTAGACACGAGCTGAGAAATTGCAAACGTCGAGCAATTGCTCAGAGATGAAAAGTGCCAGCACTGAAAGCTCTTGCTAGCCAGCCCCCTTCCTTGGAAGCGCTTTTGTAGGCCTAAGAACACTGGGGCTCTGGGCTTCTCTAGCCACCTCGTCTTCTGCTCATCCTCTCGCGCACTCTAAAGAGAGCTCAGGTGAGAAATTGCAAACGTCGAGCAATTGCTCAGAGATGAAAAGTGCCAGCACTGAAAGCTGATGCTAGCCAGCACCCTTCCTTGGAAGCGCTTTCACAGGCGCAGCAACACTGGGGCTTTGCGCTTCTATACGCACCAAACGTCACAGTCCTTCTCTTTCCGTCTCGTAGACACGAGCTGAGAAATTGCAAACGTCGAGCAATTGCTCAGAGATGAAAAGTGCCAGCACTGAAAGCTGTTGCTAGCCAGCACCCTTCCTTGGAAGCGCTTTTGTAGGCCTAAGAACACTGGGGCTCTGGGCTTCTCTAGCCACCTAATCTTCTGCTCATCCTCTCGCGCACTCTAAAGAGAGCTCAGGTGAGAAATTGCAAACGTCGAGCAATTGCTCAGAGATGAAAAGTGCCAGCCCTGAAAGCTCTTGCTAGCCAGCACCCTTCCTTGGAAGCGCTTTCACAGGCGCAGCAACACTGGGGCTTTGCGCTTCTATACGCACCAAATGTCACGGTCCTTCTCTTTCCGTCGGTAGACACGAGCTGAGAAATTGCAAACGTCGAGCAATTGCTCAGAGATGAAAAGTGCCAGCACTGAAAGCTCTTGCTAGCCAGCCCCCTTCCTTGGAAGCGCTTTTGTAGCCCTTAAAACACTGGGGCTCTGGGCTTCTCTAGCCACCTCATCTTCTGCTCATCCTCTCGCGCACTCTAAAGAGAGCTCAGGTGAGAAATTGCAAACGTCGAGCAATTGCTCAGAGATGAAAAGTGCCAGCACTGAAAGCTGTTGCTAGCCAGCACCCTTCCTTGGAAGCGCTTTCACAGGCGCAGTAACACTGGGGCTTTGCACTTCTCTAGCCACCAAACGTCACGGTCCTTCTCTTTCCGTCTCGTAGACACGAGCTGAGAAATTGCAAACGTCGAGCAATTGCTCAGAGATGAAAAGTGCCAGCACTGAAAGCTGTTGCTAGCCAGCACCCTTCCTTGGAAGCGCTTTCACAGGCGCAGCAACACTGGGGCTTTGCGCTTCTCTACCCACCAAACGTCACAGTCATTCTCTTTCCATCTCGTAGACACGAGCTGAGAAATTGCAAACGTCGAGCAATTGCTCCGACATGAAAAGTGCCAGCACTGAAAGCTGTTGCTAGCCAGCACCCTTCCTTGGAAGCGCTTTCACAGGCGCAGCAACACTGGGGCTTTGCGCTTCTACACGCACCAAATGTCACGGTCCTTCTCTTTCCATCTCGTAGACACGAGCTGAGAAATTGCAAACGTCGAGCAATTGCTCCGAGATGAAAAGTGCCAGCACTGAAAGCTGTTGCTAGCCAGCACCCTTCCTTGGAAGCGCTTTCACAGGCGCAGCAACACTGGGGCTTTGCGCTTCTCTACCCACCAAATGTCACGGTCCTTCTCTTTCCATCTCGTAGACACGAGCTGAGAAATTGCAAACGTCGAGCAATTGCTCCGAGATGAAAAGTGCCAGCACTGAAAGCTCTTGCTAGCCAGCACCCTTCCTTGGAAGCGCTTTTGTAGGCCTAAGAACAGTGGGGCTCTGGGCTTCTCTAGCCACCTCATCTTCTGCTCATCCTCTCGCGCACTCTAAAGAGAGCTCAGGTGAGAAATTGCAAACGTCGAGCAATTGCTCAGAGATGAAAAGTGCCAGCCCTGAAAGCTGTTGCTAGCCAGCACCCTTCCTTGGAAGCGCTTTCACAGGCGCAGCAACACTGGGGCTTTGCGCTTCTCTACCCACCAAATGTCACGGTCCTTCTCTTTCCGTCTCGTAGACACGAGCTGAGAAATTGCAAACGTCCAGCAATTGCTCAGAGATGAAAAGTGCCAGCACTGAAAGCTCTTGCTAGCCAGCACCCTTCCTTGGAAGCGCTTTTGTAGGCCTAAGAACACTGGGGCTCTGGGCTTCTCTAGCCACCTCATCTTCTGCTCATCCTCTCGCGCACTCTAAAGAGAGCTCAGGTGAGAAATTGCAAACGTCGAGCAATTGCTCAGAGATGAAAAGTGCCAGCGCTGAAAGCTCTTGCTAGCCAGCACCCTTCCTTGGAAGCGCTTTCACAGGCGCAGTAACACTGGGGCTTTGCACTTCTCTACGCACCAAACGTCACGGTCCTTCTCTTTCCGTCTCGTAGACACGAGCTGAGAAATTGCAAACGTCGAGCAATTGCTCAGAGATGAAAAGTGCCAGCACTGAAAGCTCTTGCTAGCCAGCACCCTTCCTTGGAAGCGCTTTCACAGGCGCAGTAACACTGGGGCTTTGCGCTTCTATACGCACCAAATGTCACGGTCCTTCTCTTTCCGTCTCGTAGACACGAGCTGAGAAATTGCAAACGTCGAGCAATTGCTCAGAGATGAAAAGTGCCAGCACTGAAAGCTCTTGCTAGCCAGCACCCTTCCTTGGAAGCGCTTTTGTAGGCCTAAGAAGACTGGGGCTCTGGGCTTCTCTAGCCACCTCATCTTCTGCTCATCCTCTCGCGCACTCTAAAGAGAGCTCAGGTGAGAAATTGCAAACGTCGAGCAATTGCTCCGAGATGAAAAGTGCCAGCACTGAAAGCTGTTGCTAGCCAGCACCCTTCCTTGGAAGCGCTTTCACAGGCGCAGTAACACTGGGGCTTTGCGCTTCTCTAGCCACCAAACGTCACGGTCCTTCTCTTTCCGTCTCGTAGACACGAGCTGAGAAATTGCAAACGTCCAGCAATTGCTCCGAGATGAAAAGTGCCAGCACTGAAAGCTGTTGCTAGCCAGCACCCTTCCTTGGAAGCGCTTTCACAGGCGCAGCAACACTGGGGCTTTGCGCTTCTCTAGCCACCAAACGTCACGGTCCTTCTCTTTCCGTCGGTAGACACGAGCTGAGAAATTGCAAACGTCGAGCAATTGCTCCGAGATGAAAAGTGCCAGCACTGAAAGCTGTTGCTAGCCAGCACCCTTCCTTGGAAGCGCTTTTGTAGCCCTTAGAACACTGGGGCTCTGGGCTTCTCTAGCCACCTCATCTTCTGCTCATCCTCTCGCGCACTCTAAAGAGAGCTCAGGTGAGAAATTGCAAACGTCGAGCAATTGCTCAGAGATGAAAAGTGCCAGCACTGAAAGCTGTTGCTAGCCAGCACCCTTCCTTGGAAGCGCTTTCACAGGCGCAGCAACACCGGGGCTTTGCACTTCTCTACCCACCAAACGTCACGGTCCTTCTCTTTCCGTCTCGTAGACACGAGCTGAGAAATTGCAAACGTCCAGCAATTGCTCAGAGATGAAAAGTGCCAGCACTGAAAGCTGTTGCTAGCCAGCACCCTTCCTTGGAAGCGCTTTTGTAGGCCTAAGAACACTGGGGCTCTGGGCTTCTCTAGCCACCTAATCTTCTGCTCATCCTCTCGCGCAGTCTAAAGAGAGCTCAGGTGAGAAATTGCAAACGTCGAGCAATTGCTCAGAGATGAAAAGTGCCAGCCCTGAAAGCTGTTGCTAGCCAGCACCCTTCCTTGGAAGCGCTTTCACAGGCGCAGCAACACTGGGGCTTTGCGCTTCTCTAGCCACCAAATGTCACGGTCCTTCTCTTTCCGTCTCGTAGACACGAGCTGAGAAATTGCAAACGTCGAGCAATTGCTCCGAGATGAAAAGTGCCAGCACTGAAAGCTGTTGCTAGCCAGCCCCCTTCCTTGGAAGCGCTTTTGTAGGCCTAAGAACAGTGGGGCTCTGGGCTTCTCTAGCCACCTCATCTTCTGCTCATCCTCTCGCGCACTCTAAAGAGAGCTCAGGTGAGAAATTGCAAACGTCGAGCAATTGCTCAGAGATGAAAAGTGCCAGCACTGAAAGCTGTTGCTAGCCAGCACCCTTCCTTGGAAGCGCTTTTGTAGCCCTTAGAACACTGGGGCTCTGGGCTTCTCTAGCCACCTCATCTTCTGCTCATCCTCTCGCGCACTCTAAAGAGAGCTCAGGTGAGAAATTGCAAACGTCGAGCAATTGCTCAGAGATGAAAAGTGCCAGCACTGAAAGCTCTTGCTAGCCAGCCCCCTTCCTTGGAAGCGCTTTCACAGGCGCAGTAACACTGGGGCTTTGCACTTCTCTACGCACCAAACGTCACGGTCCTTCTCTTTCCGTCTCGTAGACACGAGCTGAGAAATTGCAAACGTCGAGCAATTGCTCAGAGATGAAAAGTGCCAGCACTGAAAGCTGTTGCTAGCCAGCACCCTTCCTTGGAAGCGCTTTCACAGGCGCAGCAACACTGGGGCTTTGCGCTTCTATACGCACCAAACGTCACAGTCCTTCTCTTTCCGTCTCGTAGACACGAGCTGAGAAATTGCAAACGTCCAGCAATTGCTCAGAGATGAAAAGTGCCAGCACTGAAAGCTGTTGCTAGCCAGCACCCTTCCTTGGAAGCGCTTTCACAGGCCTAAGAACACTGGGGCTCTGGGCTTCTCTAGCCACCTAATCTTCTGCTCATCCTCTCGCGCACTCTAAAGAGAGCTCAGGTGAGAAATTGCAAACGTCGAGCAATTGCTCAGAGATGAAAAGTGCCAGCCCTGAAAGCTCTTGCTAGCCAGCACCCTTCCTTGGAAGCGCTTTCACAGGCGCAGCAACACTGGGGCTTTGCGCTTCTATACGCACCAAATGTCACGGTCCTTCTCTTTCCGTCGGTAGACACGAGCTGAGAAATTGCAAACGTCGAGCAATTGCTCCGAGATGAAAAGTGCCAGCACTGAAAGCTGTTGCTAGCCAGCACCCTTCCTTGGAAGCGCTTTTGTAGCCCTTAAAACACTGGGGCTCTGGGCTTCTCTAGCCACCTCGTCTTCTGCTCATCCTCTCGCGCACTCTAAAGAGAGCTCAGGTGAGAAATTGCAAACGTCGAGCAATTGCTCAGAGATGAAAAGTGCCAGCACTGAAAGCTGATGCTAGCCAGCACCCTTCCTTGGAAGCGCTTTCACAGGCGCAGCAACACTGGGGCTTTGCGCTTCTATACGCACCAAACGTCACAGTCCTTCTCTTTCCGTCTCGTAGACACGAGCTGAGAAATTGCAAACGTCGAGCAATTGCTCAGAGATGAAAAGTGCCAGCACTGAAAGCTGTTGCTAGCCAGCACCCTTCCTTGGAAGCGCTTTTGTAGGCCTAAGAACACTGGGGCTCTGGGCTTCTCTAGCCACCTAATCTTCTGCTCATCCTCTCGCGCACTCTAAAGAGAGCTCAGGTGAGAAATTGCAAACGTCGAGCAATTGCTCAGAGATGAAAAGTGCCAGCCCTGAAAGCTCTTGCTAGCCAGCACCCTTCCTTGGAAGCGCTTTCACAGGCGCAGCAGCACTGGGGCTTTGCGCTTCTATACGCACCAAATGTCACGGTCCTTCTCTTTCCGTCGGTAGACACGAGCTGAGAAATTGCAAACGTCGAGCAATTGCTCCGAGATGAAAAGTGCCAGCACTGAAAGCTCTTGCTAGCCAGCACCCTTCCTTGGAAGCGCTTTTGTAGCCCTTAAAACACTGGGGCTCTGGGCTTCTCTAGCCACCTCATCTTCTGCTCATCCTCTCGCGCACTCTAAAGAGAGCTCAGGTGAGAAATTGCAAACGTCGAGCAATTGCTCAGAGATGAAAAGTGCCAGCACTGAAAGCTGTTGCTAGCCAGCACCCTTCCTTGGAAGCGCTTTCACAGGCGCAGTAACACTGGGGCTTTGCACTTCTCTAGCCACCAAACGTCACGGTCCTTCTCTTTCCGTCTCGTAGACACGAGCTGAGAAATTGCAAACGTCGAGCAATTGCTCAGAGATGAAAAGTGCCAGCACTGAAAGCTGTTGCTAGCCAGCACCCTTCCTTGGAAGCGCTTTCACAGGCGCAGCAACACTGGGGCTTTGCGCTTCTCTACCCACCAAACGTCACAGTCATTCTCTTTCCATCTCGTAGACACGAGCTGAGAAATTGCAAACGTCGAGCAATTGCTCCGAGATGAAAAGTGCCAGCACTGAAAGCTGTTGCTAGCCAGCACCCTTCCTTGGAAGCGCTTTCACAGGCGCAGCAACACTGGGGCTTTGCGCTTCTACACGCACCAAATGTCACGGTCCTTCTCTTTCCATCTCGTAGACACGAGCTGAGAAATTGCAAACGTCGAGCAATTGCTCCGAGATGAAAAGTGCCAGCACTGAAAGCTGTTGCTAGCCAGCACCCTTCCTTGGAAGCGCTTTCACAGGCGCAGCAACACTGGGGCTTTGCGCTTCTCTACCCACCAAATGTCACGGTCCTTCTCTTTCCATCTCGTAGACACGAGCTGAGAAATTGCAAACGTCGAGCAATTGCTCCGAGATGAAAAGTGCCAGCACTGAAAGCTCTTGCTAGCCAGCACCCTTCCTTGGAAGCGCTTTTGTAGGCCTAAGAACAGTGGGGCTCTGGGCTTCTCTAGCCACCTCATCTTCTGCTCATCCTCTCGCGCACTCTAAAGAGAGCTCAGGTGAGAAATTGCAAACGTCGAGCAATTGCTCAGAGATGAAAAGTGCCAGCCCTGAAAGCTGTTGCTAGCCAGCACCCTTCCTTGGAAGCGCTTTCACAGGCGCAGCAACACTGGGGCTTTGCGCTTCTCTACCCACCAAATGTCACGGTCCTTCTCTTTCCGTCTCGTAGACACGAGCTGAGAAATTGCAAACGTCCAGCAATTGCTCAGAGATGAAAAGTGCCAGCACTGAAAGCTCTTGCTAGCCAGCACCCTTCCTTGGAAGCGCTTTTGTAGGCCTAAGAACACTGGGGCTCTGGGCTTCTCTAGCCACCTCATCTTCTGCTCATCCTCTCGCGCACTCTAAAGAGAGCTCAGGTGAGAAATTGCAAACGTCGAGCAATTGCTCAGAGATGAAAAGTGCCAGCGCTGAAAGCTCTTGCTAGCCAGCACCCTTCCTTGGAAGCGCTTTCACAGGCGCAGTAACACTGGGGCTTTGCACTTCTCTACGCACCAAACGTCACGGTCCTTCTCTTTCCGTCTCGTAGACACGAGCTGAGAAATTGCAAACGTCGAGCAATTGCTCAGAGATGAAAAGTGCCAGCACTGAAAGCTCTTGCTAGCCAGCACCCTTCCTTGGAAGCGCTTTCACAGGCGCAGTAACACTGGGGCTTTGCGCTTCTATACGCACCAAATGTCACGGTCCTTCTCTTTCCGTCTCGTAGACACGAGCTGAGAAATTGCAAACGTCGAGCAATTGCTCAGAGATGAAAAGTGCCAGCACTGAAAGCTCTTGCTAGCCAGCACCCTTCCTTGGAAGCGCTTTTGTAGGCCTAAGAAGACTGGGGCTCTGGGCTTCTCTAGCCACCTCATCTTCTGCTCATCCTCTCGCGCACTCTAAAGAGAGCTCAGGTGAGAAATTGCAAACGTCGAGCAATTGCTCAGAGATGAAAAGTGCCAGCACTGAAAGCTCTTGCTAGCCAGCACCCTTCCTTGGAAGCGCTTTCACAGGCGCAGTAACACTGGGGCTTTGCGCTTCTCTAGCCACCAAACGTCACGGTCCTTCTCTTTCCGTCTCGTAGACACGAGCTGAGAAATTGCAAACGTCCAGCAATTGCTCCGAGATGAAAAGTGCCAGCACTGAAAGCTGTTGCTAGCCAGCACCCTTCCTTGGAAGCGCTTTCACAGGCGCAGCAACACTGGGGCTTTGCGCTTCTCTAGCCACCAAACGTCACGGTCCTTCTCTTTCCGTCGGTAGACACGAGCTGAGAAATTGCAAACGTCGAGCAATTGCTCCGAGATGAAAAGTGCCAGCACTGAAAGCTGTTGCTAGCCAGCACCCTTCCTTGGAAGCGCTTTTGTAGCCCTTAGAACACTGGGGCTCTGGGCTTCTCTAGCCACCTCATCTTCTGCTCATCCTCTCGCGCACTCTAAAGAGAGCTCAGGTGAGAAATTGCAAACGTCGAGCAATTGCTCAGAGATGAAAAGTGCCAGCACTGAAAGCTGTTGCTAGCCAGCACCCTTCCTTGGAAGCGCTTTCACAGGCGCAGCAACACCGGGGCTTTGCACTTCTCTACCCACCAAACGTCACGGTCCTTCTCTTTCCGTCTCGTAGACACGAGCTGAGAAATTGCAAACGTCCAGCAATTGCTCAGAGATGAAAAGTGCCAGCACTGAAAGCTGTTGCTAGCCAGCACCCTTCCTTGGAAGCGCTTTTGTAGGCCTAAGAACACTGGGGCTCTGGGCTTCTCTAGCCACCTAATCTTCTGCTCATCCTCTCGCGCAGTCTAAAGAGAGCTCAGGTGAGAAATTGCAAACGTCGAGCAATTGCTCAGAGATGAAAAGTGCCAGCCCTGAAAGCTGTTGCTAGCCAGCACCCTTCCTTGGAAGCGCTTTCACAGGCGCAGCAACACTGGGGCTTTGCGCTTCTCTAGCCACCAAATGTCACGGTCCTTCTCTTTCCGTCTCGTAGACACGAGCTGAGAAATTGCAAACGTCGAGCAATTGCTCCGAGATGAAAAGTGCCAGCACTGAAAGCTGTTGCTAGCCAGCCCCCTTCCTTGGAAGCGCTTTTGTAGGCCTAAGAACAGTGGGGCTCTGGGCTTCTCTAGCCACCTCATCTTCTGCTCATCCTCTCGCGCACTCTAAAGAGAGCTCAGGTGAGAAATTGCAAACGTCGAGCAATTGCTCAGAGATGAAAAGTGCCAGCACTGAAAGCTGTTGCTAGCCAGCACCCTTCCTTGGAAGCGCTTTTGTAGCCCTTAGAACACTGGGGCTCTGGGCTTCTCTAGCCACCTCATCTTCTGCTCATCCTCTCGCGCACTCTAAAGAGAGCTCAGGTGAGAAATTGCAAACGTCGAGCAATTGCTCAGAGATGAAAAGTGCCAGCACTGAAAGCTCTTGCTAGCCAGCCCCCTTCCTTGGAAGCGCTTTCACAGGCGCAGTAACACTGGGGCTTTGCACTTCTCTACGCACCAAACGTCACGGTCCTTCTCTTTCCGTCTCGTAGACACGAGCTGAGAAATTGCAAACGTCGAGCAATTGCTCAGAGATGAAAAGTGCCAGCACTGAAAGCTGTTGCTAGCCAGCACCCTTCCTTGGAAGCGCTTTCACAGGCGCAGCAACACTGGGGCTTTGCGCTTCTATACGCACCAAACGTCACAGTCCTTCTCTTTCCGTCTCGTAGACACGAGCTGAGAAATTGCAAACGTCCAGCAATTGCTCAGAGATGAAAAGTGCCAGCACTGAAAGCTGTTGCTAGCCAGCACCCTTCCTTGGAAGCGCTTTCACAGGCCTAAGAACACTGGGGCTCTGGGCTTCTCTAGCCACCTAATCTTCTGCTCATCCTCTCGCGCACTCTAAAGAGAGCTCAGGTGAGAAATTGCAAACGTCGAGCAATTGCTCAGAGATGAAAAGTGCCAGCCCTGAAAGCTCTTGCTAGCCAGCACCCTTCCTTGGAAGCGCTTTCACAGGCGCAGCAACACTGGGGCTTTGCGCTTCTATACGCACCAAATGTCACGGTCCTTCTCTTTCCGTCGGTAGACACGAGCTGAGAAATTGCAAACGTCGAGCAATTGCTCCGAGATGAAAAGTGCCAGCACTGAAAGCTGTTGCTAGCCAGCACCCTTCCTTGGAAGCGCTTTTGTAGCCCTTAAAACACTGGGGCTCTGGGCTTCTCTAGCCACCTCGTCTTCTGCTCATCCTCTCGCGCACTCTAAAGAGAGCTCAGGTGAGAAATTGCAAACGTCGAGCAATTGCTCAGAGATGAAAAGTGCCAGCACTGAAAGCTGATGCTAGCCAGCACCCTTCCTTGGAAGCGCTTTCACAGGCGCAGCAACACTGGGGCTTTGCGCTTCTATACGCACCAAACGTCACAGTCCTTCTCTTTCCGTCTCGTAGACACGAGCTGAGAAATTGCAAACGTCGAGCAATTGCTCAGAGATGAAAAGTGCCAGCACTGAAAGCTGTTGCTAGCCAGCACCCTTCCTTGGAAGCGCTTTTGTAGGCCTAAGAACACTGGGGCTCTGGGCTTCTCTAGCCACCTAATCTTCTGCTCATCCTCTCGCGCACTCTAAAGAGAGCTCAGGTGAGAAATTGCAAACGTCGAGCAATTGCTCAGAGATGAAAAGTGCCAGCCCTGAAAGCTCTTGCTAGCCAGCACCCTTCCTTGGAAGCGCTTTCACAGGCGCAGCAGCACTGGGGCTTTGCGCTTCTATACGCACCAAATGTCACGGTCCTTCTCTTTCCGTCGGTAGACACGAGCTGAGAAATTGCAAACGTCGAGCAATTGCTCCGAGATGAAAAGTGCCAGCACTGAAAGCTCTTGCTAGCCAGCACCCTTCCTTGGAAGCGCTTTTGTAGCCCTTAAAACACTGGGGCTCTGGGCTTCTCTAGCCACCTCATCTTCTGCTCATCCTCTCGCGCACTCTAAAGAGAGCTCAGGTGAGAAATTGCAAACGTCGAGCAATTGCTCAGAGATGAAAAGTGCCAGCACTGAAAGCTGTTGCTAGCCAGCACCCTTCCTTGGAAGCGCTTTCACAGGCGCAGTAACACTGGGGCTTTGCACTTCTCTAGCCACCAAACGTCACGGTCCTTCTCTTTCCGTCTCGTAGACACGAGCTGAGAAATTGCAAACGTCGAGCAATTGCTCAGAGATGAAAAGTGCCAGCACTGAAAGCTGTTGCTAGCCAGCACCCTTCCTTGGAAGCGCTTTCACAGGCGCAGCAACACTGGGGCTTTGCGCTTCTCTACCCACCAAACGTCACGGTCATTCTCTTTCCATCTCGTAGACACGAGCTGAGAAATTGCAAACGTCGAGCAATTGCTCCGAGATGAAAAGTGCCAGCACTGAAAGCTGTTGCTAGCCAGCACCCTTCCTTGGAAGCGCTTTCACAGGCGCAGCAACACTGGGGCTTTGCGCTTCTATACGCACCAAATGTCACGGTCCTTCTCTTTCCATCTCGTAGACACGAGCTGAGAAATTGCAAACGTCGAGCAATTGCTCAGAGATGAAAAGTGCCAGCACTGAAAGCTCTTGCTAGCCAGCACCCTTCCTTGGAAGCGCTTTCACAGGCGCAGCAACACTGGGGCTTTGCGCTTCTATACGCACCAAATGTCACGGTCCTTCTCTTTCCATCTCGTAGACACGAGCTGAGAAATTGCAAACGTCGAGCAATTGCTCCGAGATGAAAAGTGCCAGCACTGAAAGCTCTTGCTAGCCAGCACCCTTCCTTGGAAGCGCTTTTGTAGGCCTAAGAACAGTGGGGCTCTGGGCTTCTCTAGCCACCTCATCTTCTGCTCATCCTCTCGCGCACTCTAAAGAGAGCTCAGGTGAGAAATTGCAAACGTCGAGCAATTGCTCAGAGATGAAAAGTGCCAGCACTGAAAGCTCTTGCTAGCCAGCACCCTTCCTTGGAAGCGCTTTCACAGGCGCAGCAACACTGGGGCTTTGCGCTTCTCTACCCACCAAACGTCACGGTCCTTCTCTTTCCGTCTCGTAGACACGAGCTGAGAAATTGCAAACGTCCAGCAATTGCTCAGAGATGAAAAGTGCCAGCACTGAAAGCTCTTGCTAGCCAGCCCCCTTCCTTGGAAGCGCTTTTGTAGGCCTAAGAACACTGGGGCTCTGGGCTTCTCTAGCCACCTCATCTTCTGCTCATCCTCTCGCGCACTCTAAAGAGAGCTCAGGTGAGAAATTGCAAACGTCCAGCAATTGCTCAGAGATGAAAAGTGCCAGCACTGAAAGCTGTTGCTAGCCAGCACCCTTCCTTGGAAGCGCTTTTGTAGCCCTTAGAACACTGGGCTCTGGGCTTCTCTAGCCACCTCATCTTCTGCTCATCCTCTCGCGCACTCTAAAGAGAGCTCAGGTGAGAAATTGCAAACGTCGAGCAATTGCTCAGAGATGAAAAGTGCCAGCGCTGAAAGCTCTTGCTAGCCAGCACCCTTCCTTGGAAGCGCTTTCACAGGCGCAGTAACACTGGGGCTTTGCACTTCTCTAGCCACCAAACGTCACGGTCCTTCTCTTTCCGTCTCGTAGACACGAGCTGAGAAATTGCAAACGTCCAGCAATTGCTCCGAGATGAAAAGTGCCAGCACTGAAAGCTGTTGCTAGCCAGCCCCCTTCCTTGGAAGCGCTTTTGTAGGCCTAAGAACACTGGGGCTCTGGGCTTCTCTAGCCACCTAATCTTCTGCTCATCCTCTCGCGCAGTCTAAAGAGAGCTCAGGTGAGAAATTGCAAACGTCGAGCAATTGCTCAGAGATGAAAAGTGCCAGCCCTGAAAGCTGTTGCTAGCCAGCACCCTTCCTTGGAAGCGCTTTCACAGGCGCAGCAACACTGGGGCTTTGCGCTTCTCTAGCCACCAAATGTCACGGTCCTTCTCTTTCCGTCTCGTAGACACGAGCTGAGAAATTGCAAACGTCGAGCAATTGCTCAGAGATGAAAAGTGCCAGCACTGAAAGCTGTTGCTAGCCAGCCCCCTTCCTTGGAAGCGCTTTTGTAGGCCTAAGAACACTGGGGCTCTGGGCTTCTCTAGCCACCTCATCTTCTGCTCATCCTCTCGCGCACTCTAAAGAGAGCTCAGGTGAGAAATTGCAAACGTCGAGCAATTGCTCAGAGATGAAAAGTGCCAGCACTGAAAGCTGTTGCTAGCCAGCACCCTTCCTTGGAAGCGCTTTTGTAGCCCTTAGAACACTGGGGCTCTGGGCTTCTCTAGCCACCTCATCTTCTGCTCATCCTCTCGCGCACTCTAAAGAGAGCTCAGGTGAGAAATTGCAAACGTCGAGCAATTGCTCAGAGATGAAAAGTGCCAGCACTGAAAGCTGTTGCTAGCCAGCACCCTTCCTTGGAAGCGCTTTCACAGGCGCAGTAACACTGGGGCTTTGCACTTCTCTACGCACCAAACGTCACGGTCCTTCTCTTTCCGTCTCGTAGACACGAGCTGAGAAATTGCAAACGTCGAGCAATTGCTCAGAGATGAAAAGTGCCAGCCCTGAAAGCTGTTGCTAGCCAGCACCCTTCCTTGGAAGCGCTTTCACAGGCGCAGCAACACTGGGGCTTTGCGCTTCTATACGCACCAAACGTCACAGTCCTTCTCTTTCCGTCTCGTAGACACGAGCTGAGAAATTGCAAACGTCCAGCAATTGCTCAGAGATGAAAAGTGCCAGCACTGAAAGCTCTTGCTAGCCAGCACCCTTCCTTGGAAGCGCTTTTGTAGGCCTAAGAACACTGGGGCTCTGGGCTTCTCTAGCCACCTCATCTTCTGCTCATCCTCTCGCGCACTCTAAAGAGAGCTCAGGTGAGAAATTGCAAACGTCGAGCAATTGCTCAGAGATGAAAAGTGCCAGCCCTGAAAGCTCTTGCTAGCCAGCACCCTTCCTTGGAAGCGCTTTCACAGGCGCAGCAACACTGGGGCTTTGCGCTTCTATACGCACCAAATGTCACGGTCCTTCTCTTTCCGTCGGTAGACACGAGCTGAGAAATTGCAAACGTCGAGCAATTGCTCAGAGATGAAAAGTGCCAGCACTGAAAGCTGTTGCTAGCCAGCCCCCTTCCTTGGAAGCGCTTTTGTAGCCCTTAAAACACTGGGGCTCTGGGCTTCTCTAGCCACCTCGTCTTCTGCTCATCCTCTCGCGCACTCTAAAGAGAGCTCAGGTGAGAAATTGCAAACGTCGAGCAATTGCTCAGAGATGAAAAGTGCCAGCACTGAAAGCTGATGCTAGCCAGCACCCTTCCTTGGAAGCGCTTTCACAGGCGCAGCAACACTGGGGCTTTGCGCTTCTATACGCACCAAACGTCACAGTCCTTCTCTTTCCGTCTCGTAGACACGAGCTGAGAAATTGCAAACGTCGAGCAATTGCTCAGAGATGAAAAGTGCCAGCACTGAAAGCTGTTGCTAGCCAGCACCCTTCCTTGGAAGCGCTTTTGTAGGCCTAAGAACACTGGGGCTCTGGGCTTCTCTAGCCACCTCATCTTCTGCTCATCCTCTCGCGCACTCTAAAGAGAGCTCAGGTGAGAAATTGCAAACGTCGAGCAATTGCTCAGAGATGAAAAGTGCCAGCCCTGAAAGCTCTTGCTAGCCAGCACCCTTCCTTGGAAGCGCTTTCACAGGCGCAGCAACACTGGGGCTTTGCGCTTCTATACGCACCAAATGTCACGGTCCTTCTCTTTCCGTCGGTAGACACGAGCTGAGAAATTGCAAACGTCGAGCAATTGCTCCGAGATGAAAAGTGCCAGCACTGAAAGCTGTTGCTAGCCAGCACCCTTCCTTGGAAGCGCTTTTGTAGCCCTTAAAACACTGGGGCTCTGGGCTTCTCTAGCCACCTCATCTTCTGCTCATCCTCTCGCGCACTCTAAAGAGAGCTCAGGTGAGAAATTGCAAACGTCGAGCAATTGCTCAGAGATGAAAAGTGCCAGCACTGAAAGCTGTTGCTAGCCAGCACCCTTCCTTGGAAGCGCTTTCACAGGCGCAGTAACACTGGGGCTTTGCACTTCTCTAGCCACCAAACGTCACGGTCCTTCTCTTTCCGTCTCGTAGACACGAGCTGAGAAATTGCAAACGTCCAGCAATTGCTCAGAGATGAAAAGTGCCAGCACTGAAAGCTGTTGCTAGCCAGCACCCTTCCTTGGAAGCGCTTTCACAGGCGCAGCAACACTGGGGCTTTGCGCTTCTCTACGCACCAAAAGTCACGGTCCTTCTCTTTCCATCTCGTAGACACGAGCTGAGAAATTGCAAACGTCGAGCAATTGCTCCGAGATGAAAAGTGCCAGCACTGAAAGCTGTTGCTAGCCAGCACCCTTCCTTGGAAGCGCTTTCACAGGCGCAGCAACACTGGGGCTTTGCGCTTCTATACGCACCAAATGTCACGGTCCTTCTCTTTCCATCTCGTAGACACGAGCAGAGAAATTGCAAACGTCGAGCAATTGCTCCGAGATGAAAAGTGCCAGCCCTGAAAGCTGTTGCTAGCCAGCACCCTTCCTTGGAAGCGCTTTCACAGGCGCAGCAACACTGGGGCTTTGCGCTTCTCTACCCACCAAATGTCACGGTCCTTCTCTTTCCGTCTCGTAGACACGAGCTGAGAAATTGCAAACGTCCAGCAATTGCTCAGAGATGAAAAGTGCCAGCACTGAAAGCTCTTGCTAGCCAGCACCCTTCCTTGGAAGCGCTTTTGTAGGCCTAAGAACACTGGGGCTCTGGGCTTCTCTAGCCACCTCATCTTCTGCTCATCCTCTCGCGCACTCTAAAGAGAGCTCAGGTGAGAAATTGCAAACGTCGAGCAATTGCTCAGAGATGAAAAGTGCCAGCGCTGAAAGCTCTTGCTAGCCAGCACCCTTCCTTGGAAGCGCTTTCACAGGCGCAGTAACACTGGGGCTTTGCACTTCTCTACGCACCAAACGTCACGGTCCTTCTCTTTCCGTCTCGTAGACACGAGCTGAGAAATTGCAAACGTCGAGCAATTGCTCAGAGATGAAAAGTGCCAGCACTGAAAGCTCTTGCTAGCCAGCACCCTTCCTTGGAAGCGCTTTCACAGGCGCAGTAACACTGGGGCTTTGCGCTTCTATACGCACCAAATGTCACGGTCCTTCTCTTTCCGTCTCGTAGACACGAGCTGAGAAATTGCAAACGTCGAGCAATTGCTCAGAGATGAAAAGTGCCAGCACTGAAAGCTCTTGCTAGCCAGCACCCTTCCTTGGAAGCGCTTTTGTAGCCCTTAGAACACTGGGGCTCTGGGCTTCTCTAGCCACCTCATCTTCTGCTCATCCTCTCGCGCACTCTAAAGAGAGCTCAGGTGAGAAATTGCAAACGTCGAGCAATTGCTCAGAGATGAAAAGTGCCAGCACTGAAAGCTGTTGCTAGCCAGCACCCTTCCTTGGAAGCGCTTTCACAGGCGCAGTAACACTGGGGCTTTGCGCTTCTCTAGCCACCAAACGTCACGGTCCTTCTCTTTCCGTCTCGTAGACACGAGCTGAGAAATTGCAAACGTCCAGCAATTGCTCCGAGATGAAAAGTGCCAGCACTGAAAGCTGTTGCTAGCCAGCACCCTTCCTTGGAAGCGCTTTCACAGGCGCAGCAACACTGGGGCTTTGCGCTTCTCTAACCACCAAACGTCACGGTCCTTCTCTTTCCGTCGGTAGACACGAGCTGAGAAATTGCAAACGTCGAGCAATTGCTCCGAGATGAAAAGTGCCAGCACTGAAAGCTGTTGCTAGCCAGCACCCTTCCTTGGAAGCGCTTTTGTAGCCCTTAGAACACTGGGGCTCTGGGCTTCTCTAGCCACCTCATCTTCTGCTCATCCTCTCGCGCACTCTAAAGAGAGCTCAGGTGAGAAATTGCAAACGTCGAGCAATTGCTCAGAGATGAAAAGTGCCAGCACTGAAAGCTGTTGCTAGCCAGCACCCTTCCTTGGAAGCGCTTTCACAGGCGCAGCAACACCGGGGCTTTGCGCTTCTCTACCCACCAAACGTCACGGTCCTTCTCTTTCCGTCTCGTAGACACGAGCTGAGAAATTGCAAACGTCCAGCAATTGCTCAGAGATGAAAAGTGCCAGCACTGAAAGCTGTTGCTAGCCAGCCCCCTTCCTTGGAAGCGCTTTTGTAGGCCTAAGAACACTGGGGCTCTGGGCTTCTCTAGCCACCTCATCTTCTGCTCATCCTCTCGCGCACTCTAAAGAGAGCTCAGGTGAGAAATTGCAAACGTCGAGCAATTGCTCAGAGATGAAAAGTGCCAGCACTGAAAGCTGTTGCTAGCCAGCACCCTTCCTTGGAAGCGCTTTTGTAGCCCTTAGAACACTGGGGCTCTGGGCTTCTCTAGCCACCTCATCTTCTGCTCATCCTCTCGCGCACTCTAAAGAGAGCTCAGGTGAGAAATTGCAAACGTCGAGCAATTGCTCCGAGATGAAAAGTGCCAGCACTGAAAGCTGTTGCTAGCCAGCCCCCTTCCTTGGAAGCGCTTTCACAGGCGCAGTAACACTGGGGCTTTGCACTTCTATACGCACCAAACGTCACGGTCCTTCTCTTTCCGTCTCGTAGACACGAGCTGAGAAATTGCAAACGTCGAGCAATTGCTCAGAGATGAAAAGTGCCAGCCCTGAAAGCTGTTGCTAGCCAGCACCCTTCCTTGGAAGCGCTTTCACAGGCGCAGCAACACTGGGGCTTTGCGCTTCTATACGCACCAAACGTCACAGTCCTTCTCTTTCCGTCTCGTAGACACGAGCTGAGAAATTGCAAACGTCCAGCAATTGCTCAGAGATGAAAAGTGCCAGCACTGAAAGCTCTTGCTAGCCAGCACCCTTCCTTGGAAGCGCTTTCACAGGCCTAAGAACACTGGGGCTCTGGGCTTCTCTAGCCACCTCATCTTCTGCTCATCCTCTCGCGCACTCTAAAGAGAGCTCAGGTGAGAAATTGCAAACGTCGAGCAATTGCTCAGAGATGAAAAGTGCCAGCCCTGAAAGCTCTTGCTAGCCAGCACCCTTCCTTGGAAGCGCTTTCACAGGCGCAGCAACACTGGGGCTTTGCGCTTCTATACGCACCAAATGTCACGGTCCTTCTCTTTCCGTCGGTAGACACGAGCTGAGAAATTGCAAACGTCGAGCAATTGCTCAGAGATGAAAAGTGCCAGCACTGAAAGCTGTTGCTAGCCAGCCCCCTTCCTTGGAAGCGCTTTTGTAGCCCTTAAAACACTGGGGCTCTGGGCTTCTCTAGCCACCTCGTCTTCTGCTCATCCTCTCGCGCACTCTAAAGAGAGCTCAGGTGAGAAATTGCAAACGTCGAGCAATTGCTCAGAGATGAAAAGTGCCAGCACTGAAAGCTGATGCTAGCCAGCACCCTTCCTTGGAAGCGCTTTCACAGGCGCAGCAACACTGGGGCTTTGCGCTTCTATACGCACCAAACGTCACGGTCCTTCTCTTTCCGTCTCGTAGACACGAGCTGAGAAATTGCAAACGTCGAGCAATTGCTCAGAGATGAAAAGTGCCAGCACTGAAAGCTCTTGCTAGCCAGCACCCTTCCTTGGAAGCGCTTTTGTAGGCCTAAGAACACTGGGGCTCTGGGCTTCTCTAGCCACCTAATCTTCTGCTCATCCTCTCGCGCACTCTAAAGAGAGCTCAGGTGAGAAATTGCAAACGTCGAGCAATTGCTCAGAGATGAAAAGTGCCAGCCCTGAAAGCTCTTGCTAGCCAGCACCCTTCCTTGGAAGCGCTTTCACAGGCGCAGCAGCACTGGGGCTTTGCGCTTCTATACGCACCAAATGTCACGGTCCTTCTCTTTCCGTCGGTAGACACGAGCTGAGAAATTGCAAACGTCGAGCAATTGCTCCGAGATGAAAAGTGCCAGCACTGAAAGCTCTTGCTAGCCAGCACCCTTCCTTGGAAGCGCTTTTGTAGCCCTTAAAACACTGGGGCTCTGGGCTTCTCTAGCCACCTCATCTTCTGCTCATCCTCTCGCGCACTCTAAAGAGAGCTCAGGTGAGAAATTGCAAACGTCGAGCAATTGCTCAGAGATGAAAAGTGCCAGCACTGAAAGCTGTTGCTAGCCAGCACCCTTCCTTGGAAGCGCTTTCACAGGCGCAGTAACACTGGGGCTTTGCACTTCTCTAGCCACCAAACGTCACGGTCCTTCTCTTTCCGTCTCGTAGACACGAGCTGAGAAATTGCAAACGTCGAGCAATTGCTCAGAGATGAAAAGTGCCAGCACTGAAAGCTCTTGCTAGCCAGCACCCTTCCTTGGAAGCGCTTTCACAGGCGCAGCAACACTGGGGCTTTGCGCTTCTCTACCCACCAAACGTCACGGTCATTCTCTTTCCATCTCGTAGACACGAGCTGAGAAATTGCAAACGTCGAGCAATTGCTCCGAGATGAAAAGTGCCAGCACTGAAAGCTGTTGCTAGCCAGCACCCTTCCTTGGAAGCGCTTTCACAGGCGCAGCAACACTGGGGCTTTGCGCTTCTATACGCACCAAATGTCACGGTCCTTCTCTTTCCATCTCGTAGACACGAGCTGAGAAATTGCAAACGTCGAGCAATTGCTCAGAGATGAAAAGTGCCAGCACTGAAAGCTGTTGCTAGCCAGCACCCTTCCTTGGAAGCGCTTTTGTAGGCCTAAGAACAGTGGGGCTCTGGGCTTCTCTAGCCACCTCATCTTCTGCTCATCCTCTCGCGCACTCTAAAGAGAGCTCAGGTGAGAAATTGCAAACGTCGAGCAATTGCTCAGAGATGAAAAGTGCCAGCACTGAAAGCTCTTGCTAGCCAGCACCCTTCCTTGGAAGCGCTTTCACAGGCGCAGCAACACTGGGGCTTTGCGCTTCTCTACCCACCAAACGTCACGGTCCTTCTCTTTCCGTCTCGTAGACACGAGCTGAGAAATTGCAAACGTCCAGCAATTGCTCAGAGATGAAAAGTGCCAGCACTGAAAGCTCTTGCTAGCCAGCCCCCTTCCTTGGAAGCGCTTTTGTAGGCCTAAGAACACTGGGGCTCTGGGCTTCTCTAGCCACCTCATCTTCTGCTCATCCTCTCGCGCACTCTAAAGAGAGCTCAGGTGAGAAATTGCAAACGTCGAGCAATTGCTCAGAGATGAAAAGTGCCAGCACTGAAAGCTGTTGCTAGCCAGCCCCCTTCCTTGGAAGCGCTTTTGTAGCCCTTAGAACACTGGGCTCTGGGCTTCTCTAGCCACCTCATCTTCTGCTCATCCTCTCGCGCACTCTAAAGAGAGCTCAGGTGAGAAATTGCAAACGTCGAGCAATTGCTCAGAGATGAAAAGTGCCAGCGCTGAAAGCTCTTGCTAGCCAGCACCCTTCCTTGGAAGCGCTTTCACAGGCGCAGTAACACTGGGGCTTTGCACTTCTCTACGCACCAAACGTCACGGTCCTTCTCTTTCCGTCTCGTAGACACGAGCTGAGAAATTGCAAACGTCCAGCAATTGCTCCGAGATGAAAAGTGCCAGCACTGAAAGCTGTTGCTAGCCAGCCCCCTTCCTTGGAAGCGCTTTTGTAGGCCTAAGAACACTGGGGCTCTGGGCTTCTCTAGCCACCTAATCTTCTGCTCATCCTCTCGCGCAGTCTAAAGAGAGCTCAGGTGAGAAATTGCAAACGTCGAGCAATTGCTCAGAGATGAAAAGTGCCAGCCCTGAAAGCTGTTGCTAGCCAGCACCCTTCCTTGGAAGCGCTTTCACAGGCGCAGCAACACTGGGGCTTTGCGCTTCTCTAGCCACCAAATGTCACGGTCCTTCTCTTTCCGTCTCGTAGACACGAGCTGAGAAATTGCAAACGTCGAGCAATTGCTCAGAGATGAAAAGTGCCAGCACTGAAAGCTGTTGCTAGCCAGCCCCCTTCCTTGGAAGCGCTTTTGTAGGCCTAAGAACACTGGGGCTCTGGGCTTCTCTAGCCACCTCATCTTCTGCTCATCCTCTCGCGCACTCTAAAGAGAGCTCAGGTGAGAAATTGCAAACGTCGAGCAATTGCTCAGAGATGAAAAGTGCCAGCACTGAAAGCTGTTGCTAGCCAGCACCCTTCCTTGGAAGCGCTTTTGTAGCCCTTAGAACACTGGGGCTCTGGGCTTCTCTAGCCACCTCATCTTCTGCTCATCCTCTCGCGCACTCTAAAGAGAGCTCAGGTGAGAAATTGCAAACGTCGAGCAATTGCTCAGAGATGAAAAGTGCCAGCACTGAAAGCTGTTGCTAGCCAGCCCCCTTCCTTGGAAGCGCTTTCACAGGCGCAGTAACACTGGGGCTTTGCACTTCTCTACGCACCAAACGTCACGGTCCTTCTCTTTCCGTCTCGTAGACACGAGCTGAGAAATTGCAAACGTCGAGCAATTGCTCAGAGATGAAAAGTGCCAGCCCTGAAAGCTGTTGCTAGCCAGCACCCTTCCTTGGAAGCGCTTTCACAGGCGCAGCAACACTGGGGCTTTGCGCTTCTATACGCACCAAACGTCACAGTCCTTCTCTTTCCGTCTCGTAGACACGAGCTGAGAAATTGCAAACGTCCAGCAATTGCTCAGAGATGAAAAGTGCCAGCACTGAAAGCTCTTGCTAGCCAGCACCCTTCCTTGGAAGCGCTTTCACAGGCCTAAGAACACTGGGGCTCTGGGCTTCTCTAGCCACCTCATCTTCTGCTCATCCTCTCGCGCACTCTAAAGAGAGCTCAGGTGAGAAATTGCAAACGTCGAGCAATTGCTCAGAGATGAAAAGTGCCAGCCCTGAAAGCTCTTGCTAGCCAGCACCCTTCCTTGGAAGCGCTTTCACAGGCGCAGCAACACTGGGGCTTTGCGCTTCTATACGCACCAAATGTCACGGTCCTTCTCTTTCCGTCGGTAGACACGAGCTGAGAAATTGCAAACGTCGAGCAATTGCTCAGAGATGAAAAGTGCCAGCACTGAAAGCTGTTGCTAGCCAGCCCCCTTCCTTGGAAGCGCTTTTGTAGCCCTTAAAACACTGGGGCTCTGGGCTTCTCTAGCCACCTCGTCTTCTGCTCATCCTCTCGCGCACTCTAAAGAGAGCTCAGGTGAGAAATTGCAAACGTCGAGCAATTGCTCAGAGATGAAAAGTGCCAGCACTGAAAGCTGATGCTAGCCAGCACCCTTCCTTGGAAGCGCTTTCACAGGCGCAGCAACACTGGGGCTTTGCGCTTCTATACGCACCAAACGTCACAGTCCTTCACTTTCCGTCTCGTAGACACGAGCTGAGAAATTGCAAACGTCGAGCAATTGCTCAGAGATGAAAAGTGCCAGCACTGAAAGCTGTTGCTAGCCAGCACCCTTCCTTGGAAGCGCTTTTGTAGGCCTAAGAACAGTGGGGCTCTGGGCTTCTCTAGCCACCTAATCTTCTGCTCATCCTCTCGCGCACTCTAAAGAGAGCTCAGGTGAGAAATTGCAAACGTCGAGCAATTGCTCAGAGATGAAAAGTGCCAGCCCTGAAAGCTCTTGCTAGCCAGCACCCTTCCTTGGAAGCGCTTTCACAGGCGCAGCAACACTGGGGCTTTGCGCTTCTATACGCACCAAATGTCACGGTCCTTCTCTTTCCGTCGGTAGACACGAGCTGAGAAATTGCAAACGTCGAGCAATTGCTCCGAGATGAAAAGTGCCAGCACTGAAAGCTGTTGCTAGCCAGCACCCTTCCTTGGAAGCGCTTTTGTAGCCCTTAAAACACTGGGGCTCTGGGCTTCTCTAGCCACCTCATCTTCTGCTCATCCTCTCGCGCACTCTAAAGAGAGCTCAGGTGAGAAATTGCAAACGTCGAGCAATTGCTCAGAGATGAAAAGTGCCAGCACTGAAAGCTGTTGCTAGCCAGCACCCTTCCTTGGAAGCGCTTTCACAGGCGCAGTAACACTGGGGCTTTGCACTTCTCTAGCCACCAAACGTCACGGTCCTTCTCTTTCCGTCTCGTAGACACGAGCTGAGAAATTGCAAACGTCCAGCAATTGCTCAGAGATGAAAAGTGCCAGCACTGAAAGCTGTTGCTAGCCAGCACCCTTCCTTGGAAGCGCTTTCACAGGCGCAGCAACACTGGGGCTTTGCGCTTCTCTACCCACCAAACGTCACGGTCATTCACTTTCCATCTCGTAGACACGAGCTGAGAAATTGCAAACGTCGAGCAATTGCTCCGAGATGAAAAGTGCCAGCACTGAAAGCTGTTGCTAGCCAGCACCCTTCCTTGGAAGCGCTTTCACAGGCGCAGCAACACTGGGGCTTTGCGCTTCTATACGCACCAAATGTCACGGTCCTTCTCTTTCCATCTCGTAGACACGAGCTGAGAAATTGCAAACGTCGAGCAATTGCTCCGAGATGAAAAGTGCCAGCACTGAAAGCTGTTGCTAGCCAGCACCCTTCCTTGGAAGCGCTTTCACAGGCGCAGCAACACTGGGGCTTTGCGCTTCTATACGCACCAAATGTCACGGTCCTTCTCTTTCCATCTCGTAGACACGAGCTGAGAAATTGCAAACGTCGAGCAATTGCTGAGAGATGAAAAGTGCCAGCACTGAAAGCTCTTGCTAGCCAGCACCCTTCCTTGGAAGCGCTTTTGTAGGCCTAAGAACAGTGGGGCTCTGGGCTTCTCTAGCCACCTCATCTTCTGCTCATCCTCTCGCGCACTCTAAAGAGAGCTCAGGTGAGAAATTGCAAACGTCGAGCAATTGCTCAGAGATGAAAAGTGCCAGCACTGAAAGCTCTTGCTAGCCAGCACCCTTCCTTGGAAGCGCTTTCACAGGCGCAGCAACACTGGGGCTTTGCGCTTCTCTACCCACCAAACGTCACGGTCCTTCTCTTTCCGTCTCGTAGACACGAGCTGAGAAATTGCAAACGTCCAGCAATTGCTCAGAGATGAAAAGTGCCAGCACTGAAAGCTCTTGCTAGCCAGCCCCCTTCCTTGGAAGCGCTTTTGTAGGCCTAAGAACACTGGGGCTCTGGGCTTCTCTAGCCACCTCATCTTCTGCTCATCCTCTCGCGCACTCTAAAGAGAGCTCAGGTGAGAAATTGCAAACGTCGAGCAATTGCTCAGAGATGAAAAGTGCCAGCCCTGAAAGCTGTTGCTAGCCAGCACCCTTCCTTGGAAGCGCTTTTGTAGCCCTTAGAACACTGGGCTCTGGGCTTCTCTAGCCACCTCATCTTCTGCTCATCCTCTCGCGCACTCTAAAGAGAGCTCAGGTGAGAAATTGCAAACGTCGAGCAATTGCTCAGAGATGAAAAGTGCCAGCGCTGAAAGCTCTTGCTAGCCAGCACCCTTCCTTGGAAGCGCTTTCACAGGCGCAGTAACACTGGGGCTTTGCACTTCTCTACGCACCAAACGTCACGGTCCTTCTCTTTCCGTCTCGTAGACACGAACTGAGAAATTGCAAACGTCGAGCAATTGCTCAGAGATGAAAAGTGCCAGCCCTGAAAGCTGTTGCTAGCCAGCACCCTTCCTTGGAAGCGCTTTCACAGGCGCAGCAACACTGGGGCTTTGCGCTTCTATACGCACCAAACGTCACAGTCCTTCTCTTTCCGTCTGTTTACACGAGCTGAGAAATTGCAAACGTCGAGCAATTGCTCAGAGATGAAAAGTGCCAGCACTGGAAGCTGTTGCTAGCCAGCCCCCTTCCTTGGAAGCGCTTTTGTAGCCCTTAAAACACTGGGGCTCTGGGCTTGTCTAGCCACCTCGTCTTCTGCTCATCCTCTCGCGCACTCTAAAGAGAGCTCAGGTGAGAAATTGCAAACGTCGAGCAATTGCTCAGAGATGAAAAGTGCCAGCACTGAAAGCTGATGCTAGCCAGCACCCTTCCTTGGAAGCGCTTTCACAGGCGCAGCAACACTGGGGCTTTGCGCTTCTATACGCACCAAACGTCACAGTCCTTCTCTTTCCGTCTGTTTACATGAGCTGAGAAATTGCAAACGTTGAGCAATTGCTCAGAGATGAAAAGTGCCAGCACTGAAAGCTGTTGCTAGCCAGCACCCTTCCTTGGAAGCGCTTTTGTAGGCCTAAGAACAGTGGGGCTCTGGGCTTCTCTAGCCACCTAATCTTCTGCTCATCCTCTCGCGCACTCTAAAGAGAGCTCAGGTGAGAAATTGCAAACGTCGAGCAATTGCTCCGAGATGAAAAGTGCCAGCCCTGAAAGCTGTTGCTAGCCAGCACCCTTCCTTGGAAGCGCTTTCACAGGCGCAGCAACACTGGGGCTTTGCGCTTCTATACGCACCAAATGTCACGGTCCTTCTCTTTCCGTCGGTAGACACGAGCTGAGAAATTGCAAACGTCGAGCAATTGCTCAGAGATGAAAAGTGCCAGCACTGAAAGCTCTTGCTAGCCAGCACCCTTCCTTGGAAGCGCTTTCACAGGCGCAGCAACACTGGGGCTTTGCGCTTCTCTACCCACCAAAAGTCACGGTCCTTCTCTTTCCGTCTCGTAGACACGAGCTGAGAAATTGCAAACGTCGAGCAATTGCTCAGAGATGAAAAGTGCCAGCACTGAAAGCTCTTGCTAGCCAGCACCCTTCCTTGGAAGCGCTTTCACAGGCGCAGCAACACTGGGGCTTTGCGCTTCTATACGCACCAAATGTCACGGTCCTTCTCTTTCCGTCTCGTAGACACGAGCTGAGAAATTGCAAACGTCGAGCAATTGCTCAGAGATGAAAAGTGCCAGCACTGAAAGCTCTTGCTAGCCAGCACCCTTCCTTGGAAGCGCTTTTGTAGGTATAAGAACACTGGGGCTCTGGGCTTCTCTAGCCACCTCATCTTCTGCTCATCCTCTCGCGCACTCTAAAGAGAGCTCAGGTGAGAAATTGCAAACGTCGAGCAATTGCTCAGAGATGAAAAGTGCCAGCACTGAAAGCTCTTGCTAGCCAGCACCCTTCCTTGGAAGCGCTTTCACAGGCGCAGCAACACTGGGGCTTTGCGCTTCTCTACCCACCAAATGTCACGGTCCTTCTCTTTCCGTCTCGTAGACACGAGCTGAGAAATTGCAAATGTCGAGCAATTGCTCAGAGATGAAAAGTGCCAGCACTGAAAGCTGTTGCTAGCCAGCACCCTTCCTTGGAAGCGCTTTTGTAGGCCTAAGAACACTGGGCTCTGGGCTTCTCTAGCCACCTCATCTTCTGCTCATCCTCTCGCGCACTCTAAAGAGAGCTCAGGTGAGAAATTGCAAACGTCGAGCAATTGCTCAGAGATGAAAAGTGCCAGCGCTGAAAGCTCTTGCTAGCCAGCACCCTTCCTTGGAAGCGCTTTCACAGGCGCAGTAACACTGGGGCTTTGCACTTCTCTACGCACCAAACGTCACGGTCCTTCTCTTTCCGTCTCGTAGACACGAGCTGAGAAATTGCAAACGTCGAGCAATTGCTCCGAGATGAAAAGTGCCAGCACTGAAAGCTGTTGCTAGCCAGCACTCTTCCTTGGAAGCGCTTTCACAGGCGCAGTAACACTGGGGCTTTGCGCTTCTATACGCACCAAATGTCACGGTCCTTCTCTTTCCGTCTCGTAGACACGAGCTGAGAAATTGCAAACGTCCAGCAATTGCTCCGAGATGAAAAGTGCCAGCACTGAAAGCTCTTGCTAGCCAGCACCCTTCCTTGGAAGCGCTTTTGTAGGCCTAAGAAGACTGGGGCTCTGGGCTTCTCTAGCCACCTCATCTTCTGCTCATCCTCTCGCGCACTCTAAAGAGAGCTCAGGTGAGAAATTGCAAACGTCGAGCAATTGCTCAGAGATGAAAAGTGCCAGCACTGAAAGCTCTTGCTAGCCAGCACCCTTCCTTGGAAGCGCTTTCACAGGCGCAGCAACACTGGGGCTTTGCGCTTCTCTACCCACCAAAAGTCACGGTCATTTTCTTTCCGTCTCGTAGACACGAGCTGAGAAATTGCAAACGTCGAGCAATTGCTCCGAGATGAAAAGTGCCAGCACTGAAAGCTCTTGCTAGCCAGCACCCTTCCTTGGAAGCGCTTTCACAGGCGCAGTAACACTGGGGCTTTGCGCTTCTCTAGCCACCAAACGTCACGGTCCTTCTCTTTCCGTCTCGTAGACACGAGCTGAGAAATTGCAAACGTCCAGCAATTGCTCCGAGATGAAAAGTGCCAGCACTGAAAGCTGTTGCTAGCCAGCACCCTTCCTTGGAAGCGCTTTCACAGGCGCAGCAACACTGGGGCTTTGCGCTTCTCTAGCCACCAAACGTCACGGTCCTTCTCTTTCCGTCTGTTTACACGAGCTGAGAAATTGCAAACGTCGAGCAATTGCTCCGAGATGAAAAGTGCCAGCACTGAAAGCTGTTGCTAGCCAGCACCCTTCCTTGGAAGCGCTTTTGTAGCCCTTAGAACACTGGGGCTCTGGGCTTCTCTAGCCACCTCATCTTCTGCTCATCCTCTCGCGCACTCTAAAGAGAGCTCAGGTGAGAAATTGCAAACGTCGAGCAATTGCTCAGAGATGAAAAGTGCCAGCACTGAAAGCTGTTGCTAGCCAGCACCCTTCCTTGGAAGCGCTTTCACAGGCGCAGCAACACCGGGGCTTTGCGCTTCTCTACCCACCAAACATCACGGTCCTTCTCTTTCCGTCTCGTAGACACGAGCTGAGAAATTGCAAACGTCCAGCAATTGCTCAGAGATGAAAAGTGCCAGCACTGAAAGCTGTTGCTAGCCAGCACCCTTCCTTGGAAGCGCTTTTGTAGGCCTAAGAACACTGGGGCTCTGGGCTTCTCTAGCCACCTAATCTTCTGCTCATCCTCTCGCGCACTCTAAAGAGAGCTCAGGTGAGAAATTGCAAACGTCGAGCAATTGCTCAGAGATGAAAAGTGCCAGCCCTGAAAGCTCTTGCTAGCCAGCACCCTTCCTTGGAAGCGCTTTCACAGGCGCAGCAACACTGGGGCTTTGCGCTTCTCTAGCCACCAAATGTCACGGTCCTTCTCTTTCCGTCTCGTAGACACGAGCTGAGAAATTGCAAACGTCGAGCAATTGCTCAGAGATGAAAAGTGCCAGCACTGAAAGCTGTTGCTAGCCAGCACCCTTCCTTGGAAGCGCTTTTGTAGGCCTAAGAACACTGGGGCTCTGGGCTTCTCTAGCCACCTAATCTTCTGCTCATCCTCTCGCGCACTCTAAAGAGAGCTCAGGTGAGAAATTGCAAACGTCGAGCAATTGCTCCGAGATGAAAAGTGCCAGCACTGAAAGCTGTTGCTAGCCAGCCCCCTTCCTTGGAAGCGCTTTTGTAGCCCTTAGAACACTGGGGCTCTGGGCTTCTCTAGCCACCTCATCTTCTGCTCATCCTCTCGCGCACTCTAAAGAGAGCTCAGGTGAGAAATTGCAAACGTCGAGCAATTGCTCAGAGATGAAAAGTGCCAGCACTGAAAGCTCTTGCTAGCCAGCCCCCTTCCTTGGAAGCGCTTTCACAGGCGCAGTAACACTGGGGCTTTGCACTTCTCTACGCACCAAACGTCACGGTCCTTCTCTTTCCGTCTCGTAGACACGAGCTGAGAAATTGCAAACGTCGAGCAATTGCTCAGAGATGAAAAGTGCCAGCCCTGAAAGCTGTTGCTAGCCAGCACCCTTCCTTGGAAGCGCTTTCACAGGCGCAGCAACACTGGGGCTTTGCGCTTCTATACGCACCAAATGTCACAGTCCTTCTCTTTCCGTCTCGTAGACACGAGCTGAGAAATTGCAAACGTCCAGCAATTGCTCAGAGATGAAAAGTGCCAGCACTGAAAGCTCTTGCTAGCCAGCACCCTTCCTTGGAAGCGCTTTCACAGGCCTAAGAACACTGGGACTCTGGGCTTCTCTAGCCACCTAATCTTCTGCTCATCCTCTCGCGCACTCTAAAGAGAGCTCAGGTGAGAAATTGCAAACGTCGAGCAATTGCTCAGAGATGAAAAGTGCCAGCCCTGAAAGCTCTTGCTAGCCAGCACCCTTCCTTGGAAGCGCTTTCACAGGCGCAGCAACACTGGGGCTTTGCGCTTCTATACGCACCAAATGTCACGGTCCTTCTCTTTCCGTCGGTAGACACGAGCTGAGAAATTGCAAACGTCGAGCAATTGCTCAGAGATGAAAAGTGCCAGCACTGAAAGCTCTTGCTAGCCAGCACCCTTCCTTGGAAGCGCTTTTGTAGCCCTTAAAACACTGGGGCTCTGGGCTTCTCTAGCCACCTCATCTTCTGCTCATCCTCTCGCGCACTCTAAAGAGAGCTCAGGTGAGAAATTGCAAACGTCGAGCAATTGCTCAGAGATGAAAAGTGCCAGCACTGAAAGCTGTTGCTAGCCAGCACCCTTCCTTGGAAGCGCTTTCACAGGCGCAGTAACACTGGGGCTTTGCACTTCTCTAGCCACCAAACGTCACGGTCCTTCTCTTTCCGTCTCGTAGACACGAGCTGAGAAATTGCAAACGTCGAGCAATTGCTCAGAGATGAAAAGTGCCAGCACTGAAAGCTGTTGCTAGCCAGCACCCTTCCTTGGAAGCGCTTTCACAGGCGCAGCAACACTGGGGCTTTGCGCTTCTCTACGCACCAAACGTCACGGTCCTTCTCTTTCCGTCTCGTAGACACGAGCTGAGAAATTGCAAACGTCGAGCAATTGCTCCGAGATGAAAAGTGCCAGCACTGAAAGCTGTTGCTAGCCAGCACCCTTCCTTGGAAGCGCTTTCACAGGCGCAGCAACACTGGGGCTTTGCGCTTCTATACGCACCAAATGTCACGGTCCTTCTCTTTCCATCTCGTAGACACGAGCTGAGAAATTGCAAACGTCGAGCAATTGCTCCGAGATGAAAAGTGCCAGCACTGAAAGCTCTTGCTAGCCAGCACCCTTCCTTGGAAGCGCTTTTGTAGGCCTAAGAACACTGGGGCTCTGGGCTTCTCTAGCCACCTCATCTTCTGCTCATCCTCTCGCGCACTCTAAAGAGAACTCAGGTGAGAAATTGCAAACGTCGAGCAATTGCTCAGAGATGAAAAGTGCCAGCACTGAAAGCTCTTGCTAGCCAGCACCCTTCCTTGGAAGCGCTTTCACAGGCGCAGCAACACTGGGGCTTTGCGCTTCTATACGCACCAAATGTCACGGTCCTTCTCTTTCCGTCTCCTAGACACGAGCTGAGAAATTGCAAATGTCGAGCAATTGCTCAGAGATGAAAAGTGCCAGCACTGAAAGCTCTTGCTAGCCAGCACCCTTCCTTGGAAGCGCTTTTGTAGGCCTAAGAACACTGGGGCTCTGGGCTTCTCTAGCCACCTAATCTTCTGCTCATCCTCTCGCGCACTCTAAAGAGAGCTCAGGTGAGAAATTGCAAACGTCGAGCAATTGCTCAGAGATGAAAAGTGCCAGCGCTGAAAGCTGTTGCTAGCCAGCACCCTTCCTTGGAAGCGCTTTCACAGGCGCAGTAACACTGGGGCTTTGCACTTCTCTAGCCACCAAACGTCACGGTCCTTCTCTTTCCGTCTCGTAGACACGAGCTGAGAAATTGCAAACGTCCAGCAATTGCTCAGAGATGAAAAGTGCCAGCACTGAAAGCTCTTGCTAGCCAGCACCCTTCCTTGGAAGCGCTTTCACAGGCGCAGCAACACTGGGGCTTTGCGCTTCTCTACCCACCAAAAGTCACGGTCATTTTCTTTCTGTCTCGTAGACACGAGCTGAGAAATTGCAAACGTCGAGCAATTGCTCCGAGATGAAAAGTGCCAGCACTGAAAGCTCTTGCTAGCCAGCACCCTTCCTTGGAAGCGCTTTTGTAGGCCTAAGAACAGTGGGGCTCTGGGCTTCTCTAGCCACCTCATCTTCTGCTCATCCTCTCGCGCACTCTAAAGAGAGCTCAGGTGAGAAATTGCAAATGTCGAGCAATTGCTCCGAGATGAAAAGTGCCAGCACTGAAAGCTGTTGCTAGCCAGCCGCCTTCCTTGGAAGCGCTTTCACAGGCGCAGCAACACTGGGGCTTTGCGCTTCTCTAGCCACCAAAAGTCACGGTCCTTCTCTTTCCGTCTCGTAGACACGAGCTGAGAAATTGCAAACGTCGAGCAATTGCTCAGAGATGAAAAGTGCCAGCACTGAAAGCTCTTGCTAGCCAGCACCCTTCCTTGGAAGCGCTTTTGTAGGCCTAAGAACACTGGGGCTCTGGGCTTCTCTAGCCACCTCATCTTCTGCTCATCCTCTCGCGCACTCTAAAGAGAGCTCAGGTGAGAAATTGCAAACGTCGAGCAATTGCTCAGAGATGAAAAGTGCCAGCCCTGAAAGCTCTTGCTAGCCAGCACCCTTCCTTGGAAGCGCTTTCACAGGCGCAGCAACACTGGGGCTTTGCGCTTCTATACGCACCAAATGTCACGGTCCTTCTCTTTCCGTCTCGTAGACACGAGCTGAGAAATTGCAAACGTCGAGCAATTGCTCAGAGATGAAAAGTGCCAGCACTGAAAGCTGTTGCTAGCCAGCACCCTTCCTTGGAAGCGCTTTTGTAGGCCTAAGAACACTGGGGCTCTGGGCTTCTCTAGCCACCTCATCTTCTGCTCATCCTCTCGCGCACTCTAAAGAGAGCTCAGGTGAGAAATTGCAAACGTCGAGCAATTGCTCAGAGATGAAAAGTGCCAGCACTGAAAGCTCTTGCTAGCCAGCACCCTTCCTTGGAAGCGCTTTCACAGGCGCAGCAACACTGGGGCTTTGCGCTTCTATACGCACCAAACGTCACGGTCCTTCTCTTTCCGTCTCGTAGACACGAGCTGAGAAATTGCAAACGTCGAGCAATTGCTCAGAGATGAAAAGTGCCAGCACTGAAAGCTCTTGCTAGCCAGCACCCTTCCTTGGAAGCGCTTTCACAGGCGCAGCAACACTGGGGCTTTGCGCTTCTCTAGCCACCAAACGTCACGGTCCTTCTCTTTCCGTCTGTTTACACGAGCTGAGAAATTGCAAACGTCGAGCAATTGCTCCGAGATGAAAAGTGCCAGCACTGAAAGCTGTTGCTAGCCAGCACCCTTCCTTGGAAGCGCTTTCACAGGCGCAGCAACACTGGGGCTTTGCGCTTCTATACGCACCAAACGTCACGGTCCTTCTCTTTCCGTCTCGTAGACACGAGCTGAGAAATTGCAAACGTCCAGCAATTGCTCAGAGATGAAAAGTGCCAGCACTGAAAGCTGTTGCTAGCCAGCACCCTTCCTTGGAAGCGCTTTTGTAGCCCTTAGAACACTGGGGCTCTGGGCTTCTCTAGCCACCTCATCTTCTGCTCATCCTCTCGCGCACTCTAAAGAGAGCTCAGTTGAGAAATTGCAAACGTCGAGCAATTGCTCCGAGATGAAAAGTGCCAGCCCTGAAAGCTGTTGCTAGCCAGCACCCTTCCTTGGAAGCGCTTTCACAGGCGCAGCAACACTGGGGCTTTGCGCTTCTCTACCCACCAAAAGTCACGGTCATTTTCTTTCCGTCTCGTAGACACGAGCTGAGAAATTGCAAACGTCGAGCAATTGCTCAGAGATGAAAAGTGCCAGCACTGAAAGCTGTTGCTAGCCAGCACCCTTCCTTGGAAGCGCTTTTGTAGGCCTAAGAACACTGGGGCTCTGGGCTTCTCTAGCCACCTCATCTTCTGCTCATCCTCTCGCGCACTCTAAAGAGAGCTCAGGTGAGAAATTGCAAATGTCGAGCAATTGCTCAGAGATGAAAAGTGCCAGCACTGAAAGCTGTTGCTAGCCAGCACCCTTCCTTGGAAGCGCTTTCACAGGCGCAGCAACACTGGGGCTTTGCGCTTCTCTAGCCACCAAAAGTCACGGTCCTTCTCTTTCCGTCTCGTAGACACGAGCTGAGAAATTGCAAACGTCGAGCAATTGCTCAGAGATGAAAAGTGCCAGCACTGAAAGCTCTTGCTAGCCAGCACCCTTCCTTGGAAGCGCTTTTGTAGGCCTAAGAACACTGGGGCTCTGGGCTTCTCTAGCCACCTCATCTTCTGCTCATCCTCTCGCGCACTCTAAAGAGATCTCAGGTGAGAAATTGCAAACGTCGAGCAATTGCTCAGAGATGAAAAGTGCCAGCCCTGAAAGCTCTTGCTAGCCAGCACCCTTCCTTGGAAGCGCTTTCACAGGCGCAGTAACACTGGGGCTTTGCGCTTCTCTAGCCACCAAACGTCACGGTCCTTCTCTTTCCGTCTCGTAGACACGAGCTGAGAAATTGCAAACGTCCAGCAATTGCTCCGAGATGAAAAGTGCCAGCACTGAAAGCTGTTGCTAGCCAGCACCCTTCCTTGGAAGCGCTTTCACAGGCGCAGCAACACTGGGGCTTTGCGCTTCTATACCCACCAAAAGTCACGGTCCTTCTCTTTCCGTCTCGTAGACACGAGCTGAGAAATTGCAAACGTCGAGCAATTGCTCAGAGATGAAAAGTGCCAGCACTGAAAGCTCTTGCTAGCCAGCCCCCTTCCTTGGAAGCGCTTTTGTAGGCCTAAGAACACTGGGGCTCTGGGCTTCTCTAGCCACCTCATCTTCTGCTCATCCTCTCGCGCACTCTAAAGAGAGCTCAGGTGAGAAATTGCAAACGTCGAGCAATTGCTCAGAGATGAAAAGTGCCAGCCCTGAAAGCTCTTGCTAGCCAGCACCCTTCCTTGGAAGCGCTTTCACAGGCGCAGCAACACTGGGGCTTTGCGCTTCTATACGCACCAAATGTCACGGTCCTTCTCTTTCCGTCTCGTAGACACGAGCTGAGAAATTGCAAACGTCGAGCAATTGCTCAGAGATGAAAAGTGCCAGCACTGAAAGCTCTTGCTAGCCAGCACCCTTCCTTGGAAGCGCTTTCAGAGGCGCAGCAACACTGGGGCTTTGCGCTTCTCTACCCACCAAAAGTCACGGTCCTTCTCTTTCCGTCTCGTAGACACGAGCTGAGAAATTGCAAACGTCGAGCAATTGCTCCGAGATGAAAAGTGCCAGCACTGAAAGCTGTTGCTAGCCAGCACCCTTCCTTGGAAGCGCTTTCACAGGCGCAGCAACACTGGGGCTTTGCGCTTCTATACGCACCAAATGTCACGGTCCTTCTCTTTCCATCTCGTAGACACGAGCTGAGAAATTGCAAACGTCGAGCAATTGCTCCGAGATGAAAAGTGCCAGCACTGAAAGCTCTTGCTAGCCAGCACCCTTCCTTGGAAGCGCTTTTGTAGGCCTAAGAACACTGGGGCTCTGGGCTTCTCTAGCCACCTCATCTTCTGCTCATCCTCTCGCGCACTCTAAAGAGAGCTCAGGTGAGAAATTGCAAACGTCGAGCAATTGCTCAGAGATGAAAAGTGCCAGCCCTGAAAGCTGTTGCTAGCCAGCACCCTTCCTTGGAAGCGCTTTCACAGGCGCAGCAACACTGGGGCTTTGCGCTTCTATACGCACCAAACGTCACAGTCCTTCTCTTTCCGTCTGTTTACACGAGCTGAGAAATTGCAAACGTCGAGCAATTGCTCAGAGATGAAAAGTGCCAGCACTGAAAGCTCTTGCTAGCCAGCACCCTTCCTTGGAAGCGCTTTTGTAGGCCTAAGAACACTGGGGCTCTGGGCTTCTCTAGCCACCTAATCTTCTGCTCATCCTCTCGCGCACTCTAAAGAGAGCTCAGGTGAGAAATTGCAAACGTCGAGCAATTGCTCAGAGATGAAAAGTGCCAGCCCTGAAAGCTCTTGCTAGCCAGCACCCTTCCTTGGAAGCGCTTTCACAGGCGCAGCAACACTGGGGCTTTGCGCTTCTATACGCACCAAATGTCACGGTCCTTCTCTTTCCGTCGGTAGACACGAGCTGAGAAATTGCAAACGTCGAGCAATTGCTCAGAGATGAAAAGTGCCAGCACTGAAAGCTGTTGCTAGCCAGCCCCCTTCCTTGGAAGCGCTTTTGTAGCCCTTAAAACACTGGGGCTCTGGGCTTGTCTAGCCACCTCGTCTTCTGCTCATCCTCTCGCGCACTCTAAAGAGAGCTCAGGTGAGAAATTGCAAACGTCGAGCAATTGCTCAGAGATGAAAAGTGCCAGCACTGAAAGCTGATGCTAGCCAGCACCCTTCCTTGGAAGCGCTTTCACAGGCGCAGCAACACTGGGGCTTTGCGCTTCTATACGCACCAAACGTCACAGTCCTTCTCTTTCCGTCTGTTTACATGAGCTGAGAAATTCCAAACGTCGAGCAATTGCTCAGAGATGAAAAGTGCCAGCACTGAAAGCTGTTGCTAGCCAGCACCCTTCCTTGGAAGCGCTTTTGTAGGCCTAAGAACAGTGGGGCTCTGGGCTTCTCTAGCCACCTAATCTTCTGCTCATCCTCTCGCGCACTCTAAAGAGAGCTCAGGTGAGAAATTGCAAACGTCGAGCAATTGCTCAGAGATGAAAAGTGCCAGCCCTGAAAGCTGTTGCTAGCCAGCACCCTTCCTTGGAAGCGCTTTCACAGGCGCAGCAACACTGGGGCTTTGCGCTTCTATACGCACCAAATGTCACGGTCCTTCTCTTTCTGTCGGTAGACACGAGCTGAGAAATTGCAAACGTCGAGCAATTGCTCAGAGATGAAAAGTGCCAGCACTGAAAGCTCTTGCTAGCCAGCACCCTTCCTTGGAAGCGCTTTCACAGGCGCAGCAACACTGGGGCTTTGCGCTTCTCTACCCACCAAAAGTCACGGTCCTTCTCTTTCCGTCTCGTAGACACGAGCTGAGAAATTGCAAACGTCGAGCAATTGCTCCGAGATGAAAAGTGCCAGCCCTGAAAGCTCTTGCTAGCCAGCACCCTTCCTTGGAAGCGCTTTCACAGGCGCAGCAACACTGGGGCTTTGCGCTTCTATACGCACCAAATGTCACGGTCCTTCTCTTTCCGTCTCGTAGACACGAGCTGAGAAATTGCAAACGTCGAGCAATTGCTCAGAGATGAAAAGTGCCAGCACTGGAAGCTGTTGCTAGCCAGCCCCCTTCCTTGGAAGCGCTTTTGTAGCCCTTAGAACAGTGGGGCTCTGGGCTTCTCTAGCCACCTAATCTTCTGCTCATCCTCTCGCGCACTCTAAAGAGAGCTCAGGTGAGAAATTGCAAACGTCGAGCAATTGCTCAGAGATGAAAAGTGCCAGCACTGAAAGCTGTTGCTAGCCAGCCCCCTTCCTTGGAAGCGCTTTTGTAGCCCTTAGAACACTGGGGCTCTGGGCTTCTCTAGCCACCTCATCTTCTGCTCATCCTCTCGCGCACTCTAAAGAGAGCTCAGGTGAGAAATTGCAAACGTCGAGCAATTGCTCAGAGATGAAAAGTGCCAGCGCTGAAAGCTGTTGCTAGCCAGCACCCTTCCTTGGAAGCGCTTTCACAGGCGCAGTAACACTGGGGCTTTGCACTTCTCTAGCCACCAAACGTCACGGTCCTTCTCTTTCCGTCTCGTAGACACGAGCTGAGAAATTGCAAACGTCGAGCAATTGCTCCGAGATGAAAAGTGCCAGCACTGAAAGCTGTTGCTAGCCAGCCCCCTTCCTTGGAAGCGCTTTCACAGGCGCAGCAACACTGGGGCTTTGCGCTTCTCTACCCACCAAAAGTCACGGTCCTTCTCTTTCCGTCTCGTAGACACGAGCTGAGAAATTGCAAACGTCGAGCAATTGCTCCGAGATGAAAAGTGCCAGCACTGAAAGCTGTTGCTAGCCAGCACCCTTCCTTGGAAGCGCTTTCACAGGCGCAGCAACACTGGGGCTTTGCGCTTCTATACGCACCAAATGTCACGGTCCTTCTCTTTCCATCTCGTAGACACGAGCTGAGAAATTGCAAACGTCGAGCAATTGCTCCGAGATGAAAAGTGCCAGCACTGAAAGCTCTTGCTAGCCAGCACCCTTCCTTGGAAGCGCTTTTGTAGGCCTAAGAACAGTGGGGCTCTGGGCTTCTCTAGCCACCTCATCTTCTTCTCATCCTCTCGCGCACTCTAAAGAGAGCTCAGGTGAGAAATTGCAAACGTCGAGCAATTGCTCAGAGATGAAAAGTGCCAGCCCTGAAAGCTCTTGCTAGCCAGCACCCTTCCTTGGAAGCGCTTTCACAGGCGCAGCAACACTGGGGCTTTGCGCTTCTATACGCACCAAACGTCACAGTCCTTCTCTTTCCGTCTGTTTACACGAGCTGAGAAATTGCAAACGTCGAGCAATTGCTCAGAGATGAAAAGTGCCAGCACTGAAAGCTCTTGCTAGCCAGCACCCTTCCTTGGAAGCGCTTTTGTAGGCCTAAGAACACTGGGGCTCTGGGCTTCTCTAGCCACCTAATCTTCTGCTCATCCTCTCGCGCACTCTAAAGAGAGCTCAGGTGAGAAATTGCAAACGTCGAGCAATTGCTCAGAGATGAAAAGTGCCAGCCCTGAAAGCTCTTGCTAGCCAGCCGCCTTCCTTGGAAGCGCTTTCACAGGCGCAGCAACACTGGGGCTTTGCGCTTCTATACGCACCAAATGTCACGGTCCTTCTCTTTCCGTCGGTAGACACGAGCTGAGAAATTGCAAACGTCGAGCAATTGCTCCGAGATGAAAAGTGCCAGCACTGAAAGCTCTTGCTAGCCAGCACCCTTCCTTGGAAGCGCTTTCACAGGCGCAGCAACACTGGGGCTTTGCGCTTCTCTACCCACCAAAAGTCACGGTCCTTCTCTTTCCGTCTCATAGACACGAGCTGAGAAATTGCAAACGTCGAGCAATTGCTCAGAGATGAAAAGTGCCAGCACTGAAAGCTCTTGCTAGCCAGCCCCCTTCCTTGGAAGCGCTTTTGTAGGCCTAAGAACACTGGGGCTCTGGGCTTCTCTAGCCACCTCATCTTCTGCTCATCCTCTCGCGCACTCTAAAGAGAGCTCAGGTGAGAAATTGCAAACGTCGAGCAATTGCTCAGAGATGAAAAGTGCCAGCACTGAAAGCTCTTGCTAGCCAGCACCCTTCCTTGGAAGCGCTTTCACAGGCGCAGCAACACTGGGGCTTTGCGCTTCTATACGCACCAAATGTCACGGTCCTTCTCTTTCCGTCTCGTAGACACGAGCTGAGAAATTGCAAACGTCGAGCAATTGCTCAGAGATGAAAAGTGCCAGCCCTGAAAGCTGTTGCTAGCCAGCACCCTTCCTTGGAAGCGCTTTCACAGGCGCAGCAACACTGGGGCTTTGCGCTTCTATACGCACCAAATGTCACGGTCCTTCTCTTTCCGTCTCGTAGACACGAGCTGAGAAATTGCAAACGTCGAGCAATTGCTCAGAGATGAAAAGTGCCAGCACTGAAAGCTCTTGCTAGCCAGCACCCTTCCTTGGAAGCGCTTTCAGAGGCGCAGCAACACTGGGGCTTTGCGCTTCTCTACCCACCAAAAGTCACGGTCCTTCTCTTTCCGTCTCGTAGACACGAGCTGAGAAATTGCAAACGTCGAGCAATTGCTCCGAGATGAAAAGTGCCAGCACTGAAAGCTGTTGCTAGCCAGCACCCTTCCTTGGAAGCGCTTTCACAGGCGCAGCAACACTGGGGCTTTGCGCTTCTATACGCACCAAATGTCACGGTCCTTCTCTTTCCATCTCGTAGACACGAGCTGAGAAATTGCAAACGTCGAGCAATTGCTCCGAGATGAAAAGTGCCAGCACTGAAAGCTCTTGCTAGCCAGCACCCTTCCTTGGAAGCGCTTTTGTAGGCCTAAGAACACTGGGGCTCTGGGCTTCTCTAGCCACCTCATCTTCTGCTCATCCTCTCGCGCACTCTAAAGAGAGCTCAGGTGAGAAATTGCAAACGTCGAGCAATTGCTCAGAGATGAAAAGTGCCAGCCCTGAAAGCTCTTGCTAGCCAGCACCCTTCCTTGGAAGCGCTTTCACAGGCGCAGCAACACTGGGGCTTTGCGCTTCTATACGCACCAAACGTCACAGTCCTTCTCTTTCCGTCTGTTTACACGAGCTGAGAAATTGCAAACGTCGAGCAATTGCTCAGAGATGAAAAGTGCCAGCACTGAAAGCTCTTGCTAGCCAGCACCCTTCCTTGGAAGCGCTTTTGTAGGCCTAAGAACACTGGGGCTCTGGGCTTCTCTAGCCACCTAATCTTCTGCTCATCCTCTCGCGCACTCTAAAGAGAGCTCAGGTGAGAAATTGCAAACGTCGAGCAATTGCTCAGAGATGAAAAGTGCCAGCCCTGAAAGCTCTTGCTAGCCAGCACCCTTCCTTGGAAGCGCTTTCACAGGCGCAGCAACACTGGGGCTTTGCGCTTCTATACGCACCAAATGTCACGGTCCTTCTCTTTCCGTCGGTAGACACGAGCTGAGAAATTGCAAACGTCCAGCAATTGCTCAGAGATGAAAAGTGCCAGCACTGAAAGCTGTTGCTAGCCAGCCCCCTTCCTTGGAAGCGCTTTTGTAGCCCTTAAAACACTGGGGCTCTGGGCTTGTCTAGCCACCTCGTCTTCTGCTCATCCTCTCGCGCACTCTAAAGAGAGCTCAGGTGAGAAATTGCAAACGTCGAGCAATTGCTCAGAGATGAAAAGTGCCAGCACTGAAAGCTGATGCTAGCCAGCACCCTTCCTTGGAAGCGCTTTCACAGGCGCAGCAACACTGGGGCTTTGCGCTTCTATACGCACCAAACGTCACAGTCCTTCTCTTTCCGTCTGTTTACATGAGCTGAGAAATTCCAAACGTCGAGCAATTGCTCAGAGATGAAAAGTGCCAGCACTGAAAGCTGTTGCTAGCCAGCACCCTTCCTTGGAAGCGCTTTTGTAGGCCTAAGAACAGTGGGGCTCTGGGCTTCTCTAGCCACCTAATCTTCTGCTCATCCTCTCGCGCACTCTAAAGAGATCTCAGGTGAGAAATTGCAAACGTCGAGCAATTGCTCAGAGATGAAAAGTGCCAGCCCTGAAAGCTGTTGCTAGCCAGCACCCTTCCTTGGAAGCGCTTTCACAGGCGCAGCAACACTGGGGCTTTGCGCTTCTATACGCACCAAATGTCACGGTCCTTCTCTTTCCGTCGGTAGACACGAGCTGAGAAATTGCAAACGTCGAGCAATTGCTCAGAGATGAAAAGTGCCAGCACTGAAAGCTGTTGCTAGCCAGCACCCTTCCTTGGAAGCGCTTTCACAGGCGCAGCAACACTGGGGCTTTGCGCTTCTATACCCACCAAAAGTCACGGTCCTTCTCTTTCCGTCTCGTAGACACGAGCTGAGAAATTGCAAATGTCGAGCAATTGCTCAGAGAGGAAAAGTGCCAGCACTGGAAGCTGTTGCTAGCCAGCACCCTTCCTTGGAAGCGCTTTCACAGGCGCAGCAACACTGGGGCTTTGCGCTTCTCTACCCACCAAAAGTCACGGTCCTTCTCTTTCCGTCTCGTAGACACGAGCTGAGAAATTGCAAACGTCGAGCAATTGCTCAGAGATGAAAAGTGCCAGCACTGAAAGCTCTTGCTAGCCAGCCCCCTTCCTTGGAAGCGCTTTTGTAGGCCTAAGAACACTGGGGCTCTGGGCTTCTCTAGCCACCTCATCTTCTGCTCATCCTCTCGCGCACTCTAAAGAGAGCTCAGGTGAGAAATTGCAAACGTCGAGCAATTGCTCCGAGATGAAAAGTGCCAGCCCTGAAAGCTCTTGCTAGCCAGCACCCTTCCTTGGAAGCGCTTTCACAGGCGCAGCAACACTGGGGCTTTGCGCTTCTATACGCACCAAATGTCACGGTCCTTCTCTTTCCGTCTCGTAGACACGAGCTGAGAAATTGCAAACGTCGAGCAATTGCTCAGAGATGAAAAGTGCCAGCACTGGAAGCTGTTGCTAGCCAGCACCCTTCCTTGGAAGCGCTTTTGTAGCCCTTAGAACACTGGGGCTCTGGGCTTCTCTAGCCACCTAATCTTCTGCTCATCCTCTCGCGCACTCTAAAGAGAGCTCAGGTGAGAAATTGCAAACGTCGAGCAATTGCTCAGAGATGAAAAGTGCCAGCACTGAAAGCTGTTGCTAGCCAGCCCCCTTCCTTGGAAGCGCTTTTGTAGCCCTTAGAACACTGGGGCTCTGGGCTTCTCTAGCCACCTCATCTTCTGCTCATCCTCTCGCGCACTCTAAAGAGAGCTCAGGTGAGAAATTGCAAACGTCGAGCAATTGCTCAGAGATGAAAAGTGCCAGCGCTGAAAGCTGTTGCTAGCCAGCACCCTTCCTTGGAAGCGCTTTCACAGGCGCAGTAACACTGGGGCTTTGCACTTCTCTAGCCACCAAACGTCACGGTCCTTCTCTTTCCGTCTCGTAGACACGAGCTGAGAAATTGCAAACGTCGAGCAATTGCTCCGAGATGAAAAGTGCCAGCACTGAAAGCTGTTGCTAGCCAGCCCCCTTCCTTGGAAGCGCTTTCACAGGCGCAGTAACACTGGGGCTTTGCGCTTCTCTACCCACCAAAAGTCACGGTCCTTCTCTTTCCGTCTCGTAGACACGAGCTGAGAAATTGCAAACGTCGAGCAATTGCTCCGAGATGAAAAGTGCCAGCACTGAAAGCTGTTGCTAGCCAGCACCCTTCCTTGGAAGCGCTTTCACAGGCGCAGCAACACTGGGGCTTTGCGCTTCTATACGCACCAAATGTCACGGTCCTTCTCTTTCCATCTCGTAGACACGAGCTGAGAAATTGCAAACGTCGAGCAATTGCTCCGAGATGAAAAGTGCCAGCACTGAAAGCTCTTGCTAGCCAGCACCCTTCCTTGGAAGCGCTTTTGTAGGCCTAAGAACAGTGGGGCTCTGGGCTTCTCTAGCCACCTCATCTTCTTCTCATCCTCTCGCGCACTCTAAAGAGAGCTCAGGTGAGAAATTGCAAACGTCGAGCAATTGCTCAGAGATGAAAAGTGCCAGCCCTGAAAGCTCTTGCTAGCCAGCACCCTTCCTTGGAAGCGCTTTCACAGGCGCAGCAACACTGGGGCTTTGCGCTTCTATACGCACCAAACGTCACAGTCCTTCTCTTTCCGTCTGTTTACACGAGCTGAGAAATTGCAAACGTCGAGCAATTGCTCAGAGATGAAAAGTGCCAGCACTGAAAGCTCTTGCTAGCCAGCACCCTTCCTTGGAAGCGCTTTTGTAGGCCTAAGAACACTGGGGCTCTGGGCTTCTCTAGCCACCTAATCTTCTGCTCATCCTCTCGCGCACTCTAAAGAGAGCTCAGGTGAGAAATTGCAAACGTCGAGCAATTGCTCAGAGATGAAAAGTGCCAGCCCTGAAAGCTCTTGCTAGCCAGCACCCTTCCTTGGAAGCGCTTTCACAGGCGCAGCAACACTGGGGCTTTGCGCTTCTATACGCACCAAATGTCACGGTCCTTCTCTTTCCGTCGGTAGACACGAGCTGAGAAATTGCAAACGTCGAGCAATTGCTCAGAGATGAAAAGTGCCAGCACTGAAAGCTCTTGCTAGCCAGCACCCTTCCTTGGAAGCGCTTTCACAGGCGCAGCAACACTGGGGCTTTGCGCTTCTCTACCCACCAAAAGTCACGGTCCTTCTCTTTCCGTCTCATAGACACGAGCTGAGAAATTGCAAACGTCGAGCAATTGCTCAGAGATGAAAAGTGCCAGCACTGAAAGCTCTTGCTAGCCAGCCCCCTTCCTTGGAAGCGCTTTTGTAGGCCTAAGAACACTGGGGCTCTGGGCTTCTCTAGCCACCTCATCTTCTGCTCATCCTCTCGCGCACTCTAAAGAGAGCTCAGGTGAGAAATTGCAAACGTCGAGCAATTGCTCAGAGATGAAAAGTGCCAGCACTGAAAGCTCTTGCTAGCCAGCACCCTTCCTTGGAAGCGCTTTCACAGGCGCAGCAACACTGGGGCTTTGCGCTTCTATACGCACCAAATGTCACGGTCCTTCTCTTTCCGTCTCGTAGACACGAGCTGAGAAATTGCAAATGTCGAGCAATTGCTCAGAGATGAAAAGTGCCAGCACTGAAAGCTCTTGCTAGCCAGCACCCTTCCTTGGAAGCGCTTTTGTAGGCCTAAGAACACTGGGCTCTGGGCTTCTCTAGCCACCTCATCTTCTGCTCATCCTCTCGCGCACTCTAAAGAGAGCTCTGGTGAGAAATTGCAAACGTCGAGCAATTGCTCAGAGATGAAAAGTGCCAGCGCTGAAAGCTCTTGCTAGCCAGCACCCTTCCTTGGAAGCGCTTTCACAGGCGCAGTAACACTGGGGCTTTGCACTTCTCTACGCACCAAACGTCACGGTCCTTCTCTTTCCGTCTCGTAGACACGAGCTGAGAAATTGCAAACGTCGAGCAATTGCTCAGAGATGAAAAGTGCCAGCACTGAAAGCTCTTGCTAGCCAGCACCCTTCCTTGGAAGCGCTTTCACAGGCGCAGCAACACTGGGGCTTTGCGCTTCTATACGCACCAAACGTCACAGTCCTTCTCTTTCCGTCTGTTTACACGAGCTGAGAAATTGCAAACGTCGAGCAATTGCTCAGAGATGAAAAGTGCCAGCACTGAAAGCTCTTGCTAGCCAGCACCCTTCCTTGGAAGCGCTTTTGTAGGCCTAAGAACACTGGGGCTCTGGGCTTCTCTAGCCACCTCATCTTCTGCTCATCCTCTCGCGCACTCTAAAGAGAGCTCAGGTGAGAAATTGCAAACGTCCAGCAATTGCTCAGAGATGAAAAGTGCCAGCACTGAAAGCTCTTGCTAGCCAGCACCCTTCCTTGGAAGCGCTTTCACAGGCGCAGCAACACTGGGGCTTTGCGCTTCTATACGCACCAAATGTCACGGTCCTTCTCTTTCCGTCGGTAGACACGAGCTGAGAAATTGCAAACGTCGAGCAATTGCTCAGAGATGAAAAGTGCCAGCACTGAAAGCTGTTGCTAGCCAGCCCCCTTCCTTGGAAGCGCTTTTGTAGGCCTAAGAACACTGGGGCTCTGGGCTTGTCTAGCCACCTCGTCTTCTGCTCATCCTCTCGCGCACTCTAAAGAGAGCTCAGGTGAGAAATTGCAAACGTCGAGCAATTGCTCAGAGATGAAAAGTGCCAGCACTGAAAGCTGATGCTAGCCAGCACCCTTCCTTGGAAGCGCTTTCACAGGCGCAGCAACACTGGGGCTTTGCGCTTCTATACGCACCAAACGTCACGGTCCTTCTCTTTCCGTCTGTTTACATGAGCTGAGAAATTGCAAACGTCGAGCAATTGCTCAGAGATGAAAAGTGCCAGCACTGAAAGCTCTTGCTAGCCAGCACCCTTCCTTGGAAGCGCTTTTGTAGGCCTAAGAACAGTGGGGCTCTGGGCTTCTCTAGCCACCTAATCTTCTGCTCATCCTCTCGCGCACTCTAAAGAGAGCTCAGGTGAGAAATTGCAAACGTCGAGCAATTGCTCAGAGATGAAAAGTGCCAGCCCTGAAAGCTGTTGCTAGCCAGCACCCTTCCTTGGAAGCGCTTTCACAGGCGCAGCAACACTGGGGCTTTGCGCTTCTATACGCACCAAATGTCACGGTCCTTCTCTTTCCGTCGGTAGACACGAGCTGAGAAATTGCAAACGTCGAGCAATTGCTCAGAGATGAAAAGTGCCAGCACTGAAAGCTCTTGCTAGCCAGCACCCTTCCTTGGAAGCGCTTTCACAGGCGCAGCAACACTGGGGCTTTGCACTTCTCTACCCACCAAAAGTCACGGTCCTTCTCTTTCCGTCTCGTAGACACGAGCTGAGAAATTGCAAACGTCGAGCAATTGCTCAGAGATGAAAAGTGCCAGCACTGAAAGCTGTTGCTAGCCAGCACCCTTCCTTGGAAGCGCTTTCACAGGCGCAGCAACACTGGGGCTTTGCGCTTCTCTACCCACCAAAAGTCACGGTCCTTCTCTTTCCGTCTCGTAGACACGAGCTGAGAAATTGCAAACGTCGAGCAATTGCTCAGAGATGAAAAGTGCCAGCACTGAAAGCTCTTGCTAGCCAGCCCCCTTCCTTGGAAGCGCTTTTGTAGGCCTAAGAACAGTGGGGCTCTGGGCTTCTCTAGCCACCTCATCTTCTGCTCATCCTCTCGCGCACTCTAAAGAGAGCTCAGGTGAGAAATTGCAAACGTCGAGCAATTGCTCCGAGATGAAAAGTGCCAGCCCTGAAAGCTCTTGCTAGCCAGCACCCTTCCTTGGAAGCGCTTTCACAGGCGCAGCAACACTGGGGCTTTGCGCTTCTATACGCACCAAATGTCACGGTCCTTCTCTTTCCGTCTCGTAGACACGAGCTGAGAAATTGCAAACGTCGAGCAATTGCTCAGAGATGAAAAGTGCCAGCACTGGAAGCTGTTGCTAGCCAGCACCCTTCCTTGGAAGCGCTTTTGTAGCCCTTAGAACAGTGGGGCTCTGGGCTTCTCTAGCCACCTAATCTTCTGCTCATCCTCTCGCGCACTCTAAAGAGAGCTCAGGTGAGAAATTGCAAACGTCGAGCAATTGCTCAGAGATGAAAAGTGCCAGCACTGAAAGCTGTTGCTAGCCAGCCCCCTTCCTTGGAAGCGCTTTTGTAGCCCTTAGAACACTGGGGCTCTGGGCTTCTCTAGCCACCTCGTCTTCTGCTCATCCTCTCGCGCACTCTAAAGAGAGCTCAGGTGAGAAATTGCAAACGTCGAGCAATTGCTCAGAGATGAAAAGTGCCAGCGCTGAAAGCTCTTGCTAGCCAGCACCCTTCCTTGGAAGCGCTTTCACAGGCGCAGTAACACTGGGGCTTTGCACTTCTCTAGCCACCAAACGTCACGGTCCTTCTCTTTCCGTCTCGTAGACACGAGCTGAGAAATTGCAAACGTCGAGCAATTGCTCAGAGATGAAAAGTGCCAGCACTGAAAGCTCTTGCTAGCCAGCACCCTTCCTTGGAAGCGCTTTCACAGGCGCAGCAACACTGGGGCTTTGCGCTTCTATACGCACCAAATGTCACGGTCCTTCTCTTTCCATCTCGTAGACACGAGCTGAGAAATTGCAAACGTCGAGCAATTGCTCCGAGATGAAAAGTGCCAGCACTGAAAGCTCTTGCTAGCCAGCACCCTTCCTTGGAAGCGCTTTTGTAGGCCTAAGAACACTGGGGCTCTGGGCTTCTCTAGCCACCTCATCTTCTGCTCATCCTCTCGCGCACTCTAAAGAGAGCTCAGGTGAGAAATTGCAAACGTCGAGCAATTGCTCAGAGATGAAAAGTGCCAGCCCTGAAAGCTCTTGCTAGCCAGCACCCTTCCTTGGAAGCGCTTTCACAGGCGCAGCAACACTGGGGCTTTGCGCTTCTCTACGCACCAAACGTCACAGTCCTTCTCTTTCCGTCTGTTTACACGAGCTGAGAAATTGCAAACGTCGAGCAATTGCTCAGAGATGAAAAGTGCCAGCACTGAAAGCTCTTGCTAGCCAGCACCCTTCCTTGGAAGCGCTTTTGTAGGCCTAAGAACACTGGGGCTCTGGGCTTCTCTAGCCACCTCATCTTCTGCTCATCCTCTCGCGCACTCTAAAGAGAGCTCAGGTGAGAAATTGCAAACGTCGAGCAATTGCTCAGAGATGAAAAGTGCCAGCCCTGAAAGCTCTTGCTAGCCAGCACCCTTCCTTGGAAGCGCTTTCACAGGCGCAGCAACACTGGGGCTTTGCGCTTCTATACGCACCAAATGTCACGGTCCTTCTCTTTCCGTCGGTAGACACGAGCTGAGAAATTGCAAACGTCGAGCAATTGCTCAGAGATGAAAAGTGCCAGCACTGAAAGCTGTTGCTAGCCAGCCCCCTTCCTTGGAAGCGCTTTTGTAGCCCTTAAAACACTGGGGCTCTGGGCTTGTCTAGCCACCTCGTCTTCTGCTCATCCTCTCGCGCACTCTAAAGAGAGCTCAGGTGAGAAATTGCAAACGTCGAGCAATTGCTCCGAGATGAAAAGTGCCAGCCCTGAAAGCTCTTGCTAGCCAGCACCCTTCCTTGGAAGCGCTTTCACAGGCGCAGCAACACTGGGGCTTTGCGCTTCTATACGCACCAAATGTCACGGTCCTTCTCTTTCCGTCGGTAGACACGAGCTGAGAAATTGCAAACGTCGAGCAATTGCTCAGAGATGAAAAGTGCCAGCACTGAAAGCTCTTGCTAGCCAGCCCCCTTCCTTGGAAGCGCTTTCACAGGCGCAGCAACACTGGGGCTTTGCGCTTCTCTACCCACCAAAAGTCACGGTCCTTCTCTTTCCGTCTCATAGACACGAGCTGAGAAATTGCAAACGTCGAGCAATTGCTCAGAGATGAAAAGTGCCAGCACTGAAAGCTCTTGCTAGCCAGCACCCTTCCTTGGAAGCGCTTTTGTAGGCCTAAGAACACTGGGGCTCTGGGCTTCTCTAGCCACCTCATCTTCTGCTCATCCTCTCGCGCACTCTAAAGAGAGCTCAGGTGAGAAATTGCAAACGTCGAGCAATTGCTCAGAGATGAAAAGTGCCAGCCCTGAAAGCTGTTGCTAGCCAGCACCCTTCCTTGGAAGCGCTTTCACAGGCGCAGCAACACTGGGGCTTTGCGCTTCTATACGCACCAAATGTCACGGTCCTTCTCTTTCCGTCTCGTAGACACGAGCTGAGAAATTGCAAATGTCGAGCAATTGCTCAGAGATGAAAAGTGCCAGCACTGAAAGCTCTTGCTAGCCAGCACCCTTCCTTGGAAGCGCTTTTGTAGGCCTAAGAACACTGGGCTCTGGGCTTCTCTAGCCACCTCATCTTCTGCTCATCCTCTCGCGCACTCTAAAGAGAGCTCTGGTGAGAAATTGCAAACGTCGAGCAATTGCTCAGAGATGAAAAGTGCCAGCGCTGAAAGCTCTTGCTAGCCAGCACCCTTCCTTGGAAGCGCTTTCACAGGCGCAGTAACACTGGGGCTTTGCACTTCTCTACGCACCAAACGTCACGGTCCTTCTCTTTCCGTCTCGTAGACACGAGCTGAGAAATTGCAAACGTCGAGCAATTGCTCAGAGATGAAAAGTGCCAGCACTGAAAGCTCTTGCTAGCCAGCACCCTTCCTTGGAAGCGCTTTCACAGGCGCAGTAACACTGGGGCTTTGCGCTTCTATACGCACCAAATGTCACGGTCCTTCTCTTTCCGTCTCGTAGACACGAGCTGAGAAATTGCAAACGTCCAGCAATTGCTCAGAGATGAAAAGTGCCAGCACTGAAAGCTCTTGCTAGCCAGCACCCTTCCTTGGAAGCGCTTTTGTAGGCCTAAGAAGACTGGGGCTCTGGGCTTCTCTAGCCACCTCATCTTCTGCTCATCCTCTCGCGCACTCTAAAGAGAGCTCAGGTGAGAAATTGCAAACGTCGAGCAATTGCTCAGAGATGAAAAGTGCCAGCACTGAAAGCTCTTGCTAGCCAGCACCCTTCCTTGGAAGCGCTTTCACAGGCGCAGCAACACTGGGGCTTTGCGCTTCTCTACCCACCAAAAGTCACGGTCATTTTCTTTCCGTCTCGTAGACACGAGCTGAGAAATTGCAAACGTCGAGCAATTGCTCCGAGATGAAAAGTGCCAGCACTGAAAGCTCTTGCTAGCCAGCACCCTTCCTTGGAAGCGCTTTCACAGGCGCAGTAACACTGGGGCTTTGCGCTTCTCTAGCCACCAAACGTCACGGTCCTTCTCTTTCCGTCTCGTAGACACGAGCTGAGAAATTGCAAACGTCCAGCAATTGCTCCGAGATGAAAAGTGCCAGCACTGAAAGCTGTTGCTAGCCAGCACCCTTCCTTGGAAGCGCTTTCACAGGCGCAGCAACACTGGGGCTTTGCGCTTCTCTAGCCACCAAACGTCACGGTCCTTCTCTTTCCGTCTGTTTACACGAGCTGAGAAATTGCAAACGTCGAGCAATTGCTCAGAGATGAAAAGTGCCAGCACTGAAAGCTGTTGCTAGCCAGCACCCTTCCTTGGAAGCGCTTTTGTAGGCCTAAGAACACTGGGGCTCTGGGCTTCTCTAGCCACCTCATCTTCTGCTCATCCTCTCGCGCACTCTAAAGAGAGCTCAGGTGAGAAATTGCAAACGTCGAGCAATTGCTCAGAGATGAAAAGTGCCAGCACTGAAAGCTGTTGCTAGCCAGCACCCTTCCTTGGAAGCGCTTTCACAGGCGCAGTAACACTGGGGCTTTGCACTTCTCTAGCCACCAAACGTCACGGTCCTTCTCTTTCCGTCTCGTAGACACGAGCTGAGAAATTGCAAACGTCGAGCAATTGCTCAGAGATGAAAAGTGCCAGCACTGAAAGCTCTTGCTAGCCAGCACCCTTCCTTGGAAGCGCTTTCACAGGCGCAGCAACACTGGGGCTTTGCGCTTCTCTACCCACCAAACGTCACGGTCCTTCTCTTTCCGTCTCGTAGACACGAGCTGAGAAATTGCAAACGTCGAGCAATTGCTCCGAGATGAAAAGTGCCAGCACTGAAAGCTGTTGCTAGCCAGCACCCTTCCTTGGAAGCGCTTTCACAGGCGCAGCAACACTGGGGCTTTGCGCTTCTATACGCACCAAATGTCACGGTCCTTCTCTTTCCGTCTCGTAGACACGAGCTGAGAAATTGCAAACGTCGAGCAATTGCTCCGAGATGAAAAGTGCCAGCACTGAAAGCTCTTGCTAGCCAGCACCCTTCCTTGGAAGCGCTTTTGTAGGCCTAAGAACACTGGGGCTCTGGGCTTCTCTAGCCACCTCATCTTCTGCTCATCCTCTCGCGCACTCTAAAGAGAGCTCAGGTGAGAAATTGCAAACGTCGAGCAATTGCTCCGAGATGAAAAGTGCCAGCCCTGAAAGCTGTTGCTAGCCAGCACCCTTCCTTGGAAGCGCTTTCACAGGCGCAGCAACTCTGGGGCTTTGCGCTTCTATACGCACCAAATGTCACGGTCCTTCTCTTTCCGTCTCGTAGACACGAGCTGAGAAATTGCAAATGTCGAGCAATTGCTCAGAGATGAAAAGTGCCAGCACTGAAAGCTCTTGCTAGCCAGCACCCTTCCTTGGAAGCGCTTTTGTAGGCCTAAGAACACTGGGGCTCTGGGCTTCTCTAGCCACCTAATCTTCTGCTCATCCTCTCGCGCACTCTAAAGAGAGCTCAGGTGAGAAATTGCAAACGTCGAGCAATTGCTCAGAGATGAAAAGTGCCAGCGCTGAAAGCTCTTGCTAGCCAGCACCCTTCCTTGGAAGCGCTTTCACAGGCGCAGTAACACTGGGGCTTTGCACTTCTCTACGCACCAAACGTCACGGTCCTTCTCTTTCCGTCTCGTAGACACGAGCTGAGAAATTGCAAACGTCGAGCAATTGCTCAGAGATGAAAAGTGCCAGCACTGAAAGCTGTTGCTAGCCAGCACCCTTCCTTGGAAGCGCTTTCACAGGCGCAGCAACACTGGGGCTTTGCGCTTCTCTACCCACCAAAAGTCACGGTCATTTTCTTTCCGTCTCGTAGACACGAGCTGAGAAATTGCAAACGTCGAGCAATTGCTCCGAGATGAAAAGTGCCAGCACTGAAAGCTCTTGCTAGCCAGCACCCTTCCTTGGAAGCGCTTTTGTAGGCCTAAGAACAGTGGGGCTCTGGGCTTCTCTAGCCACCTCATCTTCTGCTCATCCTCTCGCGCACTCTAAAGAGAGCTCAGGTGAGAAATTGCAAATGTCGAGCAATTGCTCAGAGATGAAAAGTGCCAGCACTGAAAGCTGTTGCTAGCCAGCACCCTTCCTTGGAAGCGCTTTCACAGGCGCAGCAACACTGGGGCTTTGCGCTTCTCTACCCACCAAAAGTCACGGTCCTTCTCTTTCCGTCTCGTAGACACGAGCTGAGAAATTGCAAACGTCGAGCAATTGCTCAGAGATGAAAAGTGCCAGCACTGAAAGCTCTTGCTAGCCAGCACCCTTCCTTGGAAGCGCTTTCACAGGCGCAGCAACACTGGGGCTTTGCGCTTCTCTACCCACCAAAATTCACGGTCCTTCTCTTTCCGTCTCGTAGACACGAGCTGAGAAATTGCAAACGTCGAGCAATTGCTCAGAGATGAAAAGTGCCAGCACTGAAAGCTCTTGCTAGCCAGCACCCTTCCTTGGAAGCGCTTTTGTAGGCCTAAGAACACTGGGGCTCTGGGCTTCTCTAGCCACCTCATCTTCTGCTCATCCTCTCGCGCACTCTAAAGAGAGCTCAGGTGAGAAATTGCAAACGTCGAGCAATTGCTCCGAGATGAAAAGTGCCAGCCCTGAAAGCTCTTGCTAGCCAGCCGCCTTCCTTGGAAGCGCTTTCACAGGCGCAGCAACACTGGGGCTTTGCGCTTCTCTACGCACCAAATGTCACGGTCCTTCTCTTTCCGTCTCGTAGACACGAGCTGAGAAATTGCAAACGTCGAGCAATTGCTCCGAGATGAAAAGTGCCAGCACTGAAAGCTCTTGCTAGCCAGCACCCTTCCTTGGAAGCGCTTTTGTAGGCCTAAGAACACTGGGGCTCTGGGCTTCTCTAGCCACCTCATCTTCTGCTCATCCTCTCGCGCACTCTAAAGAGAGCTCAGGTGAGAAATTGCAAACGTCGAGCAATTGCTCAGAGATGAAAAGTGCCAGCCCTGAAAGCTCTTGCTAGCCAGCACCCTTCCTTGGAAGCGCTTTCAGAGGCGCAGCAACACTGGGGCTTTGCGCTTCTATACGCACCAAATGTCACGGTCCTTCTCTTTCCGTCTCGTAGACACGAGCTGAGAAATTGCAAACGTCGAGCAATTGCTCAGAGATGAAAAGTGCCAGCACTGAAAGCTGTTGCTAGCCAGCACCCTTCCTTGGAAGCGCTTTTGTAGGCCTAAGAACACTGAGGCTCTGGGCTTCTCTAGCCACCTCATCTTCTGCTCATCCTCTCGCGCAGTCTAAAGAGAGCTCAGGTGAGAAATTGCAAACGTCGAGCAATTGCTCAGAGATGAAAAGTGCCAGCACTGAAAGCTGTTGCTAGCCAGCACCCTTCCTTGGAAGCGCTTTCACAGGCGCAGCAACACTGGGGCTTTGCGCTTCTATACGCACCAAATGTCACGGTCCTTCTCTTTCCGTCTCGTAGACACGAGCTGAGAAATTGCAAATGTCGAGCAATTGCTCAGAGATGAAAAGTGCCAGCACTGAAAGCTGTTGCTAGCCAGCACCCTTCCTTGGAAGCGCTTTTGTAGGCCTAAGAACACTGGGGCTCTGGGCTTCTCTAGCCACCTCATCTTCTGCTCATCCTCTCGCGCACTCTAAAGAGAGCTCAGGTGAGAAATTGCAAACGTCGAGCAATTGCTCAGAGATGAAAAGTGCCAGCACTGAAAGCTGTTGCTAGCCAGCACCCTTCCTTGGAAGCGCTTTCACAGGCGCAGCAACACTGGGGCTTTGCGCTTCTCTACCCACCAAAAGTCACGGTCATTTTCTTTCCGTCTCGTAGACACGAGCTGAGAAATTGCAAACGTCGAGCAATTGCTCCGAGATGAAAAGTGCCAGCACTGAAAGCTCTTGCTAGCCAGCACCCTTCCTTGGAAGCGCTTTCACAGGCGCAGTAACACTGGGGCTTTGCGCTTCTCTAGCCACCAAACGTCACGGTCCTTCTCTTTCCGTCTCGTAGACACGAGCTGAGAAATTGCAAACGTCCAGCAATTGCTCAGAGATGAAAAGTGCCAGCACTGAAAGCTGTTGCTAGCCAGCACCCTTCCTTGGAAGCGCTTTCACAGGCGCAGCAACACTGGGGCTTTGCGCTTCTCTAGCCACCAAACGTCACGGTCCTTCTCTTTCCGTCTGTTTACACGAGCTGAGAAATTGCAAACGTCGAGCAATTGCTCCGAGATGAAAAGTGCCAGCACTGAAAGCTGTTGCTAGCCAGCACCCTTCCTTGGAAGCGCTTTTGTAGCCCTTAGAACACTGGGGCTCTGGGCTTCTCTAGCCACCTCATCTTCTGCTCATCCTCTCGCGCACTCTAAAGAGAGCTCAGGTGAGAAATTGCAAACGTCGAGCAATTGCTCAGAGATGAAAAGTGCCAGCACTGAAAGCTGTTGCTAGCCAGCACCCTTCCTTGGAAGCGCTTTCACAGGCGCAGCAACACTGGGGCTTTGCGCTTCTCTACCCACCAAAAGTCACGGTCCTTCTCTTTCCGTCTCGTAGACACGAGCTGAGAAATTGCAAACGTCGAGCAATTGCTCAGAGATGAAAAGTGCCAGCACTGAAAGCTGTTGCTAGCCAGCACCCTTCCTTGGAAGCGCTTTCACAGGCGCAGCAACACTGGGGCTTTGCGCTTCTCTACCCACCAAAAGTCACGGTCCTTCTCTTTCCGTCTCGTAGACACGAGCTGAGAAATTGCAAACGTCGAGCAATTGCTCAGAGATGAAAAGTGCCAGCACTGAAAGCTCTTGCTAGCCAGCCCCCTTCCTTGGAAGCGCTTTTGTAGCCCTTAAAACACTGGGGCTCTGGGCTTGTCTAGCCACCTCATCTTCTGCTCATCCTCTCGCGCACTCTAAAGAGAGCTCAGGTGAGAAATTGCAAACGTCGAGCAATTGCTCAGAGATGAAAAGTGCCAGCCCTGAAAGCTCTTGCTAGCCAGCACCCTTCCTTGGAAGCGCTTTCAGAGGCGCAGCAACACTGGGGCTTTGCGCTTCTATACGCACCAAATGTCACGGTCCTTCTCTTTCCGTCTCGTAGACACGAGCTGAGAAATTGCAAACGTCGAGCAATTGCTCAGAGATGAAAAGTGCCAGCACTGAAAGCTGTTGCTAGCCAGCACCCTTCCTTGGAAGCGCTTTTGTAGGCCTAAGAACACTGAGGCTCTGGGCTTCTCTAGCCACCTCATCTTCTGCTCATCCTCTCGCGCAGTCTAAAGAGAGCTCAGGTGAGAAATTGCAAACGTCGAGCAATTGCTCAGAGATGAAAAGTGCCAGCACTGAAAGCTGTTGCTAGCCAGCACCCTTCCTTGGAAGCGCTTTCACAGGCGCAGCAACACTGGGGCTTTGCGCTTCTATACGCACCAAATGTCACGGTCCTTCTCTTTCCGTCTCGTAGACACGAGCTGAGAAATTGCAAATGTCGAGCAATTGCTCAGAGATGAAAAGTGCCAGCACTGAAAGCTGTTGCTAGCCAGCACCCTTCCTTGGAAGCGCTTTTGTAGGCCTAAGAACACTGGGGCTCTGGGCTTCTCTAGCCACCTCATCTTCTGCTCATCCTCTCGCGCACTCTAAAGAGAGCTCAGGTGAGAAATTGCAAACGTCGAGCAATTGCTCAGAGATGAAAAGTGCCAGCACTGAAAGCTGTTGCTAGCCAGCACCCTTCCTTGGAAGCGCTTTCACAGGCGCAGCAACACTGGGGCTTTGCGCTTCTCTACCCACCAAAAGTCACGGTCATTTTCTTTCCGTCTCGTAGACACGAGCTGAGAAATTGCAAACGTCGAGCAATTGCTCCGAGATGAAAAGTGCCAGCACTGAAAGCTCTTGCTAGCCAGCACCCTTCCTTGGAAGCGCTTTCACAGGCGCAGTAACACTGGGGCTTTGCGCTTCTCTAGCCACCAAACGTCACGGTCCTTCTCTTTCCGTCTCGTAGACACGAGCTGAGAAATTGCAAACGTCCAGCAATTGCTCAGAGATGAAAAGTGCCAGCACTGAAAGCTGTTGCTAGCCAGCACCCTTCCTTGGAAGCGCTTTCACAGGCGCAGCAACACTGGGGCTTTGCGCTTCTCTAGCCACCAAACGTCACGGTCCTTCTCTTTCCGTCTGTTTACACGAGCTGAGAAATTGCAAACGTCGAGCAATTGCTCCGAGATGAAAAGTGCCAGCACTGAAAGCTGTTGCTAGCCAGCACCCTTCCTTGGAAGCGCTTTTGTAGCCCTTAGAACACTGGGGCTCTGGGCTTCTCTAGCCACCTCATCTTCTGCTCATCCTCTCGCGCACTCTAAAGAGAGCTCAGGTGAGAAATTGCAAACGTCGAGCAATTGCTCAGAGATGAAAAGTGCCAGCACTGAAAGCTGTTGCTAGCCAGCACCCTTCCTTGGAAGCGCTTTCACAGGCGCAGCAACACTGGGGCTTTGCGCTTCTCTACCCACCAAAAGTCACGGTCCTTCTCTTTCCGTCTCGTAGACACGAGCTGAGAAATTGCAAACGTCGAGCAATTGCTCAGAGATGAAAAGTGCCAGCACTGAAAGCTGTTGCTAGCCAGCACCCTTCCTTGGAAGCGCTTTCACAGGCGCAGCAACACTGGGGCTTTGCGCTTCTCTACCCACCAAAAGTCACGGTCCTTCTCTTTCCGTCTCGTAGACACGAGCTGAGAAATTGCAAACGTCGAGCAATTGCTCAGAGATGAAAAGTGCCAGCACTGAAAGCTCTTGCTAGCCAGCCCCCTTCCTTGGAAGCGCTTTTGTAGCCCTTAAAACACTGGGGCTCTGGGCTTGTCTAGCCACCTCATCTTCTGCTCATCCTCTCGCGCACTCTGAAGAGAGCTCAGGTGAGAAATTGCAAACGTCGAGCAATTGCTCAGAGATGAAAAGTGCCAGCACTGAAAGCTCTTGCTAGCCAGCACCCTTCCTTGGAAGCGATTTCACAGGCGCAGCAACACTGGGGCTTTGCGCTTCTATACGCACCAAATGTCACGGTCCTTCTCTTTCCGTCTCGTAGACACGAGCTGAGAAATTGCAAACGTCGAGCAATTGCTCCGAGATGAAAAGTGCCAGCACTGGAAGCTGTTGCTAGCCAGCACCCTTCCTTGGAAGCGCTTTTGTAGGCCTAAGAACACTGGGGCTCTGGGCTTCTCTAGCCACCTCATCTTCTGCTCATCCTCTCGCGCACTCTAAAGAGAGCTCTGGTGAGAAATTGCAAACGTCGAGCAATTGCTCAGAGATGAAAAGTGCCAGCGCTGAAAGCTCTTGCTAGCCAGCACCCTTCCTTGGAAGCGCTTTCACAGGCGCAGCAACACTGGGGCTTTGCGCTTCTATACCCACCAAATGTCACGGTCCTTCTCTTTCCGTCTCGTAGACACGAGCTGAGAAATTGCAAACGTCGAGCAATTGCTGAGAGATGAAAAGTGCCAGCACTGAAAGCTGTTGCTAGCCAGCCCCCTTCCTTGGAAGCGCTTTCACAGGCGCAGCAACACTGGGGCTTTGCGCTTCTCTACCCACCAAAAGTCACGGTCATTTTCTTTCCGTCTCGTAGACACGAGCTGAGAAATTGCAAACGTCGAGCAATTGCTCCGAGATGAAAAGTGCCAGCACTGAAAGCTCTTGCTAGCCAGCACCCTTCCTTGGAAGTGCTTTCACAGGCGCAGTAACACTGGGGCTTTGCGCTTCTCTAGCCACCAAACGTCACGGTCCTTCTCTTTCCGTCTCGTAGACACGAGCTGAGAAATTACAAACGTCCAGCAATTGCTCCGAGATGAAAAGTGCCAGCACTGAAAGCTGTTGCTAGCCAGCACCCTTCCTTGGAAGCGCTTTCACAGGCGCAGCAACACTGGGGCTTTGCGCTTCTCTAGCCACCAAACGTCACGGTCCTTCTCTTTCCGTCTCGTAGACATGAGCTGAGAAATTGCAAACGTCGAGCAATTGCTCAGAGATGAAAAGTGCCAGCACTGAAAGCTGTTGCTAGCCAGCACCCTTCCTTGGAAGCGCTTTTGTAGCCCTTAGAACACTGGGGCTCTGGGCTTCTCTAGCCACCTCATCTTCTGCTCATCCTCTCGCGCACTCTAAAGAGAGCTCAGGTGAGAAATTGCAAACGTCGAGCAATTGCTCAGAGATGAAAAGTGCCAGCACTGAAAGCTCTTGCTAGCCAGCCCCCTTCCTTGGAAGCGCTTTTGTAGGCCTAAGAACACTGGGGCTCTGGGCTTCTCTAGCCACCTCATCTTCTGCTCATCCTCTCGCGCACTCTAAAGAGAGCTCAGGTGAGAAATTGCAAACGTCGAGCAATTGCTCAGAGATGAAAAGTGCCAGCACTGAAAGCTCTTGCTAGCCAGCACCCTTCCTTGGAAGCGCTTTCACAGGCGCAGTAACACTGGGGCTTTGCGCTTCTCTAGCCACCAAACGTCACGGTCCTTCTCTTTCCGTCTCGTAGACACGAGCTGAGAAATTGCAAACGTCCAGCAATTGCTCCGAGATGAAAAGTGCCAGCACTGAAAGCTCTTGCTAGCCAGCACCCTTCCTTGGAAGCGCTTTCACAGGCGCAGCAACACTGGGGCTTTGCGCTTCTCTACCCACCAAAAGTCACGGTCCTTCTCTTTCCGTCTCGTAGACACGAGCTGAGAAATTGCAAACGTCGAGCAATTGCTCAGAGATGAAAAGTGCCAGCACTGAAAGCTCTTGCTAGCCAGCCCCCTTCCTTGGAAGCGCTTTTGTAGGCCTAAGAACAGTGGGGCTCTGGGCTTCTCTAGCCACCTCATCTTCTGCTCATCCTCTCGCGCACTCTGAAGAGAGCTCAGGTGAGAAATTGCAAACGTCGAGCAATTGCTCAGAGATGAAAAGTGCCAGCACTGAAAGCTGTTGCTAGCCAGCACCCTTCCTTGGAAGCGCTTTCACAGGCGCAGCAACACTGGGGCTTTGCGCTTCTATACGCACCAAATGTCACGGTCCTTCTCTTTCCGTCTCGTAGACACGAGCTGAGAAATTGCAAACGTCGAGCAATTGCTCAGAGATGAAAAGTGCCAGCACTGAAAGCTCTTGCTAGCCAGCACCCTTCCTTGCAAGCGCTTTTGTAGGCCTAAGAACACTGGGACTCTGGGCTTCTCTAGCCACCTCATCTTCTGCTCATCCTCTCGCGCACTCTAAAGAGAGCTCAGGTGAGAAATTGCAAACGTCGAGCAATTGCTCAGAGATGAAAAGTGCCAGCACTGAAAGCTCTTGCTAGCCAGCACCCTTCCTTGGAAGCGCTTTCACAGGCGCAGCAACACTGGGGCTTTGCGCTTCTCTAGCCACCAAATGTCACGGTCCTTCTCTTTCCGTCTCGTAGACACGAGCTGAGAAATTGCAAACGTCGAGCAATTGCTCAGAGATGAAAAGTGCCAGCACTGAAAGCTGTTGCTAGCCAGCCCCCTTCCTTGGAAGCGCTTTTGTAGGCCTAAGAACACTGGGGCTCTGGGCTTCTCTAGCCACCTCATCTTCTGCTCATCCTCTCGCGCACTCTAAAGAGAGCTCAGGTGAGAAATTGCAAACGTCGAGCAATTGCTCAGAGATGAAAAGTGCCAGCACTGAAAGCTGTTGCTAGCCAGCCCCCTTCCTTGGAAGCGCTTTTGTAGCCCTTAGAACACTGGGCTCTGGGCTTCTCTAGCCACCTCATCTTCTGCTCATCCTCTCGCGCACTCTAAAGAGAGCTCAGGTGAGAAATTGCAAACGTCCAGCAATTGCTCAGAGATGAAAAGTGCCAGCGCTGAAAGCTCTTGCTAGCCAGCACCCTTCCTTGGAAGCGCTTTCACAGGCGCAGTAACACTGGGGCTTTGCACTTCTCTACGCACCAAACGTCACGGTCCTTCTCTTTCCGTGTCGTAGACACGAGCTGAGAAATTGCAAACGTCGAGCAATTGCTCAGAGATGAAAAGTGCCAGCCCTGAAAGCTGTTGCTAGCCAGCACCCTTCCTTGGAAGCGCTTTCACAGGCGCAGCAACACTGGGGCTTTGCGCTTCTATACGCACCAAACGTCACAGTCCTTCTCTTTCCGTCTGTTTACACGAGCTGAGAAATTGCAAACGTCAAGCAATTGCTCCGAGATGAAAAGTGCCAGCACTGAAAGCTCTTGCTAGCCAGCACCCTTCCTTGGAAGCGCTTTTGTAGGCCTAAGAACAGTGGGGCTCTGGGCTTCTCTAGCCACCTAATCTTCTGCTCATCCTCTCGCGCACTCTAAAGAGAGCTCAGGTGAGAAATTGCAAACGTCGAGCAATTGCTCAGAGATGAAAAGTGCCAGCCCTGAAAGCTCTTGCTAGCCAGCACCCTTCCTTGGAAGCGCTTTCACAGGCGCAGCAACACTGGGGCTTTGCGCTTCTATACGCACCAAATGTCACGGTCCTTCTCTTTCCGTCGGTAGACACGAGCTGAGAAATTGCAAACGTCGAGCAATTGCTCAGAGATGAAAAGTGCCAGCACTGAAAGCTGTTGCTAGCCAGCCCCCTTCCTTGGAAGCGCTTTTGTAGGCCTAAGAACACTGGGGCTCTGGGCTTCTCTAGCCACCTCATCTTCTGCTCATCCTCTCGCGCACTCTAAAGAGAGCTCAGGTGAGAAATTGCAAACGTCGAGCAATTGCTCAGAGATGAAAAGTGCCAGCACTGAAAGCTGTTGCTAGCCAGCCCCCTTCCTTGGAAGCGCTTTTGTAGGCCTAAGAACACTGGGGCTCTGGGCTTCTCTAGCCACCTCATCTTCTGCTCATCCTCTCGCGCACTCTAAAGAGAGCTCAGGTGAGAAATTGCAAACGTCGAGCAATTGCTCAGAGATGAAAAGTGCCAGCACTGAAAGCTCTTGCTAGCCAGCACCCTTCCTTGGAAGCGCTTTCACAGGCGCAGTAACACTGGGGCTTTGCGCTTCTCTAGCCACCAAACGTCACGGTCCTTCTCTTTCCGTCTCGTAGACACGAGCTGAGAAATTGCAAACGTCGAGCAATTGCTCAGAGATGAAAAGTGCCAGCACTGAAAGCTCTTGCTAGCCAGCCCCCTTCCTTGGAAGCGCTTTTGTAGGCCTAAGAACAGTGGGGCTCTGGGCTTCTCTAGGCACCTCATCTTCTGCTCATCCTCTCGCGCACTCTGAAGAGAGCTCAGGTGAGAAATTGCAAACGTCGAGCAATTGCTCAGAGATGAAAAGTGCCAGCACTGAAAGCTGTTGCTAGCCAGCACCCTTCCTTGGAAGCGCTTTCACAGGCGCAGCAACACTGGGGCTTTGCGCTTCTATACGCACCAAATGTCACGGTCCTTCTCTTTCCGTCTCGTAGACACGAGCTGAGAAATTGCAAACGTCGAGCAATTGCTCAGAGATGAAAAGTGCCAGCACTGGAAGCTGTTGCTAGCCAGCACCCTTCCTTGCAAGCGCTTTTGTAGGCCTAAGAACACTGGGACTCTGGGCTTCTCTAGCCACCTCATCTTCTGCTCATCCTCTCGCGCACTCTAAAGAGAGCTCAGGTGAGAAATTGCAAACGTCGAGCAATTGCTCAGAGATGAAAAGTGCCAGCACTGAAAGCTCTTGCTAGCCAGCACCCTTCCTTGGAAGCGCTTTCACAGGCGCAGCAACACTGGGGCTTTGCGCTTCTCTAGCCACCAAATGTCACGGTCCTTCTCTTTCCGTCTCGTAGACACGAGCTGAGAAATTGCAAACGTCGAGCAATTGCTCAGAGATGAAAAGTGCCAGCACTGAAAGCTGTTGCTAGCCAGCCCCCTTCCTTGGAAGCGCTTTTGTAGGCCTAAGAACACTGGGGCTCTGGGCTTCTCTAGCCACCTCATCTTCTGCTCATCCTCTCGCGCACTCTAAAGAGAGCTCAGGTGAGAAATTGCAAACGTCGAGCAATTGCTCAGAGATGAAAAGTGCCAGCACTGAAAGCTGTTGCTAGCCAGCCCCCTTCCTTGGAAGCGCTTTTGTAGCCCTTAGAACACTGGGCTCTGGGCTTCTCTAGCCACCTCATCTTCTGCTCATCCTCTCGCGCACTCTAAAGAGAGCTCAGGTGAGAAATTGCAAACGTCCAGCAATTGCTCAGAGATGAAAAGTGCCAGCGCTGAAAGCTCTTGCTAGCCAGCACCCTTCCTTGGAAGCGCTTTCACAGGCGCAGTAACACTGGGGCTTTGCACTTCTCTACGCACCAAACGTCACGGTCCTTCTCTTTCCGTGTCGTAGACACGAGCTGAGAAATTGCAAACGTCGAGCAATTGCTCAGAGATGAAAAGTGCCAGCCCTGAAAGCTGTTGCTAGCCAGCACCCTTCCTTGGAAGCGCTTTCACAGGCGCAGCAACACTGGGGCTTTGCGCTTCTATACGCACCAAACGTCACAGTCCTTCTCTTTCCGTCTGTTTACACGAGCTGAGAAATTGCAAACGTCAAGCAATTGCTCCGAGATGAAAAGTGCCAGCACTGAAAGCTCTTGCTAGCCAGCACCCTTCCTTGGAAGCGCTTTTGTAGGCCTAAGAACAGTGGGGCTCTGGGCTTCTCTAGCCACCTAATCTTCTGCTCATCCTCTCGCGCACTCTAAAGAGAGCTCAGGTGAGAAATTGCAAACGTCGAGCAATTGCTCAGAGATGAAAAGTGCCAGCCCTGAAAGCTCTTGCTAGCCAGCACCCTTCCTTGGAAGCGCTTTCACAGGCGCAGCAACACTGGGGCTTTGCGCTTCTATACGCACCAAATGTCACGGTCCTTCTCTTTCCGTCGGTAGACACGAGCTGAGAAATTGCAAACGTCGAGCAATTGCTCAGAGATGAAAAGTGCCAGCACTGAAAGCTGTTGCTAGCCAGCCCCCTTCCTTGGAAGCGCTTTTGTAGCCCTTAAAACACTGGGGCTCTGGGCTTGTCTAGCCACCTCGTCTTCTGCTCATCCTCTCGCGCACTCTAAAGAGAGCTCAGGTGAGAAATTGCAAACGTCGAGCAATTGCTCAGAGATGAAAAGTGCCAGCACTGAAAGCTCTTGCTAGCCAGCACCCTTCCTTGGAAGCGCTTTCACAGGCGCAGCAACACTGGGGCTTTGCGCTTCTCTACCCACCAAAAGTCACGGTCCTTCTCTTTCCGTCTCGTAGACACGAGCTGAGAAATTGCAAACGTCGAGCAATTGCTCCGAGATGAAAAGTACCAGCACTGAAAGCTGTTGCTAGCCAGCACCCTTCCTTGGAAGCGCTTTCACAGGCGCAGCAACACTGGGGCTTTGCGCTTCTCTACCCACCAAAAGTCACGGTCCTTCTCTTTCCGTCTCGTAGACACGAGCTGAGAAATTGCAAACGTCGAGCAATTGCTCCGAGATGAAAAGTACCAGCACTGAAAGCTGTTGCTAGCCAGCACCCTTCCTTGGAAGCGCTTTCACAGGCGCAGCAACACTGGGGCTTTGCGCTTCTATACGCACCAAATGTCACGGTCCTTCTCTTTCCGTCTCGTAGACACGAGCTGAGAAATTGCAAACGTCGAGCAATTGCTCAGAGATGAAAAGTGCCAGCACTGAAAGCTCTTGCTAGCCAGCACCCTTCCTTGGAAGCGCTTTTGTAGGCCTAAGAACACTGGGGCTCTGGGCTTCTCTAGCCACCTCATCTTCTGCTCATCCTCTCGCGCACTCTAAAGAGAGCTCAGGTGAGAAATTGCAAACGTCGAGCAATTGCTCAGAGATGAAAAGTGCCAGCACTGAAAGCTCTTGCTAGCCAGCACCCTTCCTTGGAAGCGCTTTCACAGGCGCAGCAACACTGGGGCTTTGCGCTTCTATACGCACCAAATGTCACGGTCCTTCTCTTTCCGTCTCGTAGACACGAGCTGAGAAATTGCAAATGTCGAGCAATTGCTCAGAGATGAAAAGTGCCAGCACTGAAAGCTCTTGCTAGCCAGCACCCTTCCTTGGAAGCGCTTTTGTAGGCCTAAGAACAGTGGGGCTCTGGGCTTCTCTAGCCACCTCATCTTCTGCTCATCCTCTCGCGCACTCTAAAGAGAGCTCTGGTGAGAAATTGCAAACGTCGAGCAATTGCTCAGAGATGAAAAGTGCCAGCGCTGAAAGCTCTTGCTAGCCAGCACCCTTCCTTGGAAGCGCTTTCACAGGCGCAGTAACACTGGGGCTTTGCACTTCTCTACGCACCAAACGTCACGGTCCTTCTCTTTCCGTCTCGTAGACACGAGCTGAGAAATTGCAAACGTCGAGCAATTGCTCAGAGATGAAAAGTGCCAGCACTGAAAGCTGTTGCTAGCCAGCACCCTTCCTTGGAAGCGCTTTCACAGGCGCAGCAACACTGGGGCTTTGCGCTTCTCTACCCACCAAAAGTCACGGTCATTTTCTTTCCGTCTCGTAGACACGAGCTGAGAAATTGCAAACGTCGAGCAATTGCTCCGAGATGAAAAGTGCCAGCACTGAAAGCTGTTGCTAGCCAGCACCCTTCCTTGGAAGCGCTTTTGTAGGCCTAAGAACAGTGGGGCTCTGGGCTTCTCTAGCCACCTCATCTTCTGCTCATCCTCTCGCGCACTCTAAAGAGAGCTCAGGTGAGAAATTGCAAACGTCGAGCAATTGCTCAGAGATGAAAAGTGCCAGCGCTGAAAGCTCTTGCTAGCCAGCACCCTTCCTTGGAAGCGCTTTCACAGGCGCAGCAACACTGGGGCTTTGCGCTTCTATACGCACCAAATGTCACGGTCCTTCTCTTTCCGTCTCGTAGACACGAGCTGAGAAATTGCAAACGTCGAGCAATTGCTCAGAGATGAAAAGTGCCAGCCCTGAAAGCTGTTGCTAGCCAGCACCCTTCCTTGGAAGCGCTTTCACAGGCGCAGCAACACTGGGGCTTTGCGCTTCTATACGCACCAAACGTCACAGTCCTTCTCTTTCCGTCTGTTTACACGAGCTGAGAAATTGCAAACGTCGAGCAATTGCTCAGAGATGAAAAGTGCCAGCACTGAAAGCTCTTGCTAGCCAGCACCCTTCCTTGGAAGCGCTTTTGTAGGCCTAAGAACACTGGGGCTCTGGGCTTCTCTAGCCACCTCATCTTCTGCTCATCCTCTCGCGCACTCTAAAGAGAGCTCAGGTGAGAAATTGCAAACGTCGAGCAATTGCTCAGAGATGAAAAGTGCCAGCCCTGAAAGCTCTTGCTAGCCAGCACCCTTCCTTGGAAGCGCTTTCACAGGCGCAGCAACACTGGGGCTTTGCGCTTCTATACGCACCAAATGTCACGGTCCTTCTCTTTCCGTCGGTAGACACGAGCTGAGAAATTGCAAACGTCGAGCAATTGCTCAGAGATGAAAAGTGCCAGCACTGGAAGCTGTTGCTAGCCAGCACCCTTCCTTGGAAGCGCTTTCACAGGCGCAGCAACACTGGGGCTTTGCGCTTCTCTAGCCACCAATAGTCACGGTCCTTCTCTTTCCGTCTCGTAGACACGAGCTGAGAAATTGCAAACGTCGAGCAATTGCTCCGAGATGAAAAGTACCAGCACTGAAAGCTGTTGCTAGCCAGCACCCTTCCTTGGAAGCGCTTTCACAGGCGCAGCAACACTGGGGCTTTGCGCTTCTATACGCACCAAATGTCACGGTCCTTCTCGTTCCGTCTCGTAGACACGAGCTGAGAAATTGCAAACGTCGAGCAATTGCTCAGAGATGAAAAGTGCCAGCACTGAAAGCTCTTGCTAGCCAGCACCCTTCCTTGGAAGCGCTTTTGTAGGCCTAAGAACACTGGGGCTCTGGGCTTCTCTAGCCACCTAATCTTCTGCTCATCCTCTCGCGCACTCTAAAGAGAGCTCAGGTGAGAAATTGCAAACGTCGAGCAATTGCTCAGAGATGAAAAGTGCCAGCCCTGAAAGCTGTTGCTAGCCAGCACCCTTCCTTGGAAGCGCTTTCACAGGCGCAGCAACACTGGGGCTTTGCGCTTCTATACGCACCAAATGTCACGGTCCTTCTCTTTCCGTCTCGTAGACACGAGCTGAGAAATTGCAAATGTCGAGCAATTGCTCAGAGATGAAAAGTGCCAGCACTGAAAGCTCTTGCTAGCCAGCACCCTTCCTTGGAAGCGCTTTTGTAGGCCTAAGAACACTGGGCTCTGGGCTTCTCTAGCCACCTCATCTTCTGCTCATCCTCTCGCGCACTCTAAAGAGAGCTCTGGTGAGAAATTGCAAACGTCGAGCAATTGCTCAGAGATGAAAAGTGCCAGCGCTGAAAGCTCTTGCTAGCCAGCACCCTTCCTTGGAAGCGCTTTCACAGGCGCAGCAACACTGGGGCTTTGCGCTTCTCTACCCACCAAAAGTCACGGTCATTTTCTTTCCGTCTCGTAGACACGAGCTGAGAAATTGCAAACGTCGAGCAATTGCTCCGAGATGAAAAGTGCCAGCACTGAAAGCTCTTGCTAGCCAGCACCCTTCCTTGGAAGTGCTTTCACAGGCGCAGTAACACTGGGGCTTTGCGCTTCTCTAGCCACCAAACGTCACGGTCCTTCTCTTTCCGTCTCGTAGACACGAGCTGAGAAATTGCAAACGTCCAGCAATTGCTCCGAGATGAAAAGTGCCAGCACTGAAAGCTGTTGCTAGCCAGCACCCTTCCTTGGAAGCGCTTTCACAGGCGCAGCAACACTGGGGCTTTGCGCTTCTCTAGCCACCAAACGTCACGGTCCTTCTCTTTCCGTCTCGTAGACATGAGCTGAGAAATTGCAAACGTCGAGCAATTGCTCTGAGATGAAAAGTGCCAGCACTGAAAGCTGTTGCTAGCCAGCACCCTTCCTTGGAAGCGCTTTTGTAGCCCTTAGAACACTGGGGCTCTGGGCTTCTCTAGCCACCTCATCTTCTGCTCATCCTCTCGCGCACTCTAAAGAGAGCTCAGGTGAGAAATTGCAAACGTCGAGCAATTGCTCAGAGATGAAAAGTGCCAGCACTGAAAGCTGTTGCTAGCCAGCCCCCTTCCTTGGAAGCGCTTTTGTAGGCCTAAGAACACTGGGGCTCTGGGCTTCTCTAGCCACCTCATCTTCTGCTCATCCTCTCGCGCACTCTAAAGAGAGCTCAGGTGAGAAATTGCAAACGTCGAGCAATTGCTCAGAGATGAAAAGTGCCAGCACTGAAAGCTCTTGCTAGCCAGCACCCTTCCTTGGAAGCGCTTTCACAGGCGCAGTAACACTGGGGCTTTGCGCTTCTCTAGCCACCAAACGTCACGGTCCTTCTCTTTCCGTCTCGTAGACACGAGCTGAGAAATTGCAAACGTCCAGCAATTGCTCCGAGATGAAAAGTGCCAGCACTGAAAGCTCTTGCTAGCCAGCACCCTTCCTTGGAAGCGCTTTCACAGGCGCAGCAACACTGGGGCTTTGCGCTTCTCTACCCACCAAAAGTCACGGTCCTTCTCTTTCCGTCTCGTAGACACGAGCTGAGAAATTGCAAACGTCGAGCAATTGCTCAGAGATGAAAAGTGCCAGCACTGAAAGCTCTTGCTAGCCAGCCCCCTTCCTTGGAAGCGCTTTTGTAGGCCTAAGAACAGTGGGGCTCTGGGCTTCTCTAGCCACCTCATCTTCTGCTCATCCTCTCGCGCACTCTGAAGAGAGCTCAGGTGAGAAATTGCAAACGTCGAGCAATTGCTCCGAGATGAAAAGTGCCAGCACTGAAAGCTGTTGCTAGCCAGCACCCTTCCTTGGAAGCGCTTTCACAGGCGCAGCAACACTGGGGCTTTGCGCTTCTATACGCACCAAATGTCACGGTCCTTCTCTTTCCGTCTCGTAGACACGAGCTGAGAAATTGCAAACGTCGAGCAATTGCTCAGAGATGAAAAGTGCCAGCACTGGAAGCTGTTGCTAGCCAGCACCCTTCCTTGGAAGCGCTTTTGTAGGCCTAAGAACACTGGGGCTCTGGGCTTCTCTAGCCACCTAATCTTCTGCTCATCCTCTCGCGCAGTCTAAAGAGAGCTCAGGTGAGAAATTGCAAACGTCGAGCAATTGCTCAGAGATGAAAAGTGCCAGCACTGAAAGCTCTTGCTAGCCAGCACCCTTCCTTGGAAGCGCTTTCACAGGCGCAGCAACACTGGGGCTTTGCGCTTCTCTAGCCACCAAATGTCACGGTCCTTCTCTTTCCGTCTCGTAGACACGAGCTGAGAAATTGCAAACGTCGAGCAATTGCTCAGAGATGAAAAGTGCCAGCACTGAAAGCTGTTGCTAGCCAGCCCCCTTCCTTGGAAGCGCTTTTGTAGGCCTAAGAACACTGGGGCTCTGGGCTTCTCTAGCCACCTCATCTTCTGCTCATCCTCTCGCGCACTCTAAAGAGAGCTCAGGTGAGAAATTGCAAACGTCGAGCAATTGCTCAGAGATGAAAAGTGCCAGCACTGAAAGCTGTTGCTAGCCAGCCCCCTTCCTTGGAAGCGCTTTTGTAGCCCTTAGAACACTGGGCTCTGGGCTTCTCTAGCCACCTCATCTTCTGCTCATCCTCTCGCGCACTCTAAAGAGAGCTCAGGTGAGAAATTGCAAACGTCCAGCAATTGCTCAGAGATGAAAAGTGCCAGCGCTGAAAGCTCTTGCTAGCCAGCACCCTTCCTTGGAAGCGCTTTCACAGGCGCAGTAACACTGGGGCTTTGCACTTCTCTACGCACCAAACGTCACGGTCCTTCTCTTTCCGTGTCGTAGACACGAGCTGAGAAATTGCAAACGTCGAGCAATTGCTCAGAGATGAAAAGTGCCAGCCCTGAAAGCTGTTGCTAGCCAGCACCCTTCCTTGGAAGCGCTTTCACAGGCGCAGCAACACTGGGGCTTTGCGCTTCTATACGCACCAAACGTCACAGTCCTTCTCTTTCCGTCTGTTTACACGAGCTGAGAAATTGCAAACGTCAAGCAATTGCTCCGAGATGAAAAGTGCCAGCACTGAAAGCTCTTGCTAGCCAGCACCCTTCCTTGGAAGCGCTTTTGTAGGCCTAAGAACAGTGGGGCTCTGGGCTTCTCTAGCCACCTAATCTTCTGCTCATCCTCTCGCGCACTCTAAAGAGAGCTCAGGTGAGAAATTGCAAACGTCGAGCAATTGCTCAGAGATGAAAAGTGCCAGCCCTGAAAGCTCTTGCTAGCCAGCACCCTTCCTTGGAAGCGCTTTCACAGGCGCAGCAACACTGGGGCTTTGCGCTTCTATACGCACCAAATGTCACGGTCCTTCTCTTTCCGTCGGTAGACACGAGCTGAGAAATTGCAAACGTCGAGCAATTGCTCAGAGATGAAAAGTGCCAGCACTGAAAGCTGTTGCTAGCCAGCCCCCTTCCTTGGAAGCGCTTTTGTAGCCCTTAAAACACTGGGGCTCTGGGCTTGTCTAGCCACCTCGTCTTCTGCTCATCCTCTCGCGCACTCTAAAGAGAGCTCAGGTGAGAAATTGCAAACGTCGAGCAATTGCTCAGAGATGAAAAGTGCCAGCACTGAAAGCTCTTGCTAGCCAGCACCCTTCCTTGGAAGCGCTTTCACAGGCGCAGCAACACTGGGGCTTTGCGCTTCTCTACCCACCAAAAGTCACGGTCCTTCTCTTTCCGTCTCGTAGACACGAGCTGAGAAATTGCAAACGTCGAGCAATTGCTCCGAGATGAAAAGTACCAGCACTGAAAGCTGTTGCTAGCCAGCACCCTTCCTTGGAAGCGCTTTCACAGGCGCAGCAACACTGGGGCTTTGCGCTTCTCTACCCACCAAAAGTCACGGTCCTTCTCTTTCCGTCTCGTAGACACGAGCTGAGAAATTGCAAACGTCGAGCAATTGCTCCGAGATGAAAAGTACCAGCCCTGAAAGCTGTTGCTAGCCAGCACCCTTCCTTGGAAGCGCTTTCACAGGCGCAGCAACACTGGGGCTTTGCGCTTCTATACGCACCAAATGTCACGGTCCTTCTCTTTCCGTCTCGTAGACACGAGCTGAGAAATTGCAAACGTCGAGCAATTGCTCAGAGATGAAAAGTGCCAGCACTGAAAGCTCTTGCTAGCCAGCACCCTTCCTTGGAAGCGCTTTTGTAGGCCTAAGAACACTGGGGCTCTGGGCTTCTCTAGCCACCTCATCTTCTGCTCATCCTCTCGCGCACTCTAAAGAGAGCTCAGGTGAGAAATTGCAAACGTCGAGCAATTGCTCAGAGATGAAAAGTGCCAGCCCTGAAAGCTCTTGCTAGCCAGCACCCTTCCTTGGAAGCGCTTTCACAGGCGCAGCAACACTGGGGCTTTGCGCTTCTATACGCACCAAATGTCACGGTCCTTCTCTTTCCGTCTCGTAGACACGAGCTGAGAAATTGCAAATGTCGAGCAATTGCTCAGAGATGAAAAGTGCCAGCACTGAAAGCTCTTGCTAGCCAGCACCCTTCCTTGGAAGCGCTTTTGTAGGCCTAAGAACACTGGGGCTCTGGGCTTCTCTAGCCACCTCATCTTCTGCTCATCCTCTCGCGCACTCTAAAGAGAGCTCTGGTGAGAAATTGCAAACGTCGAGCAATTGCTCAGAGATGAAAAGTGCCAGCGCTGAAAGCTCTTGCTAGCCAGCACCCTTCCTTGGAAGCGCTTTCACAGGCGCAGTAACACTGGGGCTTTGCACTTCTCTACGCACCAAACGTCACGGTCCTTCTCTTTCCGTCTCGTAGACACGAGCTGAGAAATTGCAAACGTCGAGCAATTGCTCAGAGATGAAAAGTGCCAGCACTGAAAGCTGTTGCTAGCCAGCACCCTTCCTTGGAAGCGCTTTCACAGGCGCAGCAACACTGGGGCTTTGCGCTTCTCTACCCACCAAAAGTCACGGTCATTTTCTTTCCGTCTCGTAGACACGAGCTGAGAAATTGCAAACGTCGAGCAATTGCTCCGAGATGAAAAGTGCCAGCACTGAAAGCTGTTGCTAGCCAGCCCCCTTCCTTGGAAGCGCTTTTGTAGGCCTAAGAACAGTGGGGCTCTGGGCTTCTCTAGCCACCTCATCTTCTGCTCATCCTCTCGCGCACTCTAAAGAGAGCTCAGGTGAGAAATTGCAAACGTCGAGCAATTGCTCAGAGATGAAAAGTGCCAGCGCTGAAAGCTCTTGCTAGCCAGCACCCTTCCTTGGAAGCGCTTTCACAGGCGCAGCAACACTGGGGCTTTGCGCTTCTATACGCACCAAATGTCACGGTCCTTCTCTTTCCGTCTCGTAGACACGAGCTGAGAAATTGCAAACGTCGAGCAATTGCTCAGAGATGAAAAGTGCCAGCCCTGAAAGCTGTTGCTAGCCAGCACCCTTCCTTGGAAGCGCTTTCACAGGCGCAGCAACACTGGGGCTTTGCGCTTCTATACGCACCAAACGTCACAGTCCTTCTCTTTCCGTCTGTTTACACGAGCTGAGAAATTGCAAACGTCGAGCAATTGCTCAGAGATGAAAAGTGCCAGCACTGAAAGCTCTTGCTAGCCAGCACCCTTCCTTGGAAGCGCTTTTGTAGGCCTAAGAACAGTGGGGCTCTGGGCTTCTCTAGCCACCTAATCTTCTGCTCATCCTCTCGCGCACTCTAAAGAGAGCTCAGGTGAGAAATTGCAAACGTCGAGCAATTGCTCAGAGATGAAAAGTGCCAGCCCTGAAAGCTCTTGCTAGCCAGCACCCTTCCTTGGAAGCGCTTTCACAGGCGCAGCAACACTGGGGCTTTGCGCTTCTATACGCACCAAATGTCACGGTCCTTCTCTTTCCGTCGGTAGACACGAGCTGAGAAATTGCAAACGTCGAGCAATTGCTCAGAGATGAAAAGTGCCAGCACTGAAAGCTGTTGCTAGCCAGCACCCTTCCTTGGAAGCGCTTTTGTAGCCCTTAGAACACTGGGCTCTGGGCTTCTCTAGCCACCTCATCTTCTGCTCATCCTCTCGCGCACTCTAAAGAGAGCTCAGGTGAGAAATTGCAAACGTCCAGCAATTGCTCAGAGATGAAAAGTGCCAGCGCTGAAAGCTCTTGCTAGCCAGCACCCTTCCTTGGAAGCGCTTTCACAGGCGCAGTAACACTGGGGCTTTGCACTTCTCTACGCACCAAACGTCACGGTCCTTCTCTTTCCGTGTCGTAGACACGAGCTGAGAAATTGCAAACGTCGAGCAATTGCTCAGAGATGAAAAGTGCCAGCCCTGAAAGCTGTTGCTAGCCAGCACCCTTCCTTGGAAGCGCTTTCACAGGCGCAGCAACACTGGGGCTTTGCGCTTCTATACGCACCAAACGTCACAGTCCTTCTCTTTCCGTCTGTTTACACGAGCTGAGAAATTGCAAACGTCAAGCAATTGCTCCGAGATGAAAAGTGCCAGCACTGAAAGCTGTTGCTAGCCAGCACCCTTCCTTGGAAGCGCTTTTGTAGGCCTAAGAACAGTGGGGCTCTGGGCTTCTCTAGCCACCTAATCTTCTGCTCATCCTCTCGCGCACTCTAAAGAGAGCTCAGGTGAGAAATTGCAAACGTCGAGCAATTGCTCAGAGATGAAAAGTGCCAGCCCTGAAAGCTCTTGCTAGCCAGCACCCTTCCTTGGAAGCGCTTTCACAGGCGCAGCAACACTGGGGCTTTGCGCTTCTATACGCACCAAATGTCACGGTCCTTCTCTTTCCGTCGGTAGACACGAGCTGAGAAATTGCAAACGTCGAGCAATTGCTCAGAGATGAAAAGTGCCAGCACTGAAAGCTGTTGCTAGCCAGCCCCCTTCCTTGGAAGCGCTTTTGTAGCCCTTAAAACACTGGGGCTCTGGGCTTGTCTAGCCACCTCGTCTTCTGCTCATCCTCTCGCGCACTCTAAAGAGAGCTCAGGTGAGAAATTGCAAACGTCGAGCAATTGCTCAGAGATGAAAAGTGCCAGCACTGAAAGCTCTTGCTAGCCAGCACCCTTCCTTGGAAGCGCTTTCACAGGCGCAGCAACACTGGGGCTTTGCGCTTCTCTACCCACCAAAAGTCACGGTCCTTCTCTTTCCGTCTCCTAGACACGAGCTGAGAAATTGCAAACGTCGAGCAATTGCTCCGAGATGAAAAGTACCAGCACTGAAAGCTGTTGCTAGCCAGCACCCTTCCTTGGAAGCGCTTTCACAGGCGCAGCAACACTGGGGCTTTGCGCTTCTCTACCCACCAAAAGTCACGGTCCTTCTCTTTCCGTCTCGTAGACACGAGCTGAGAAATTGCAAACGTCGAGCAATTGCTCCGAGATGAAAAGTACCAGCACTGAAAGCTGTTGCTAGCCAGCACCCTTCCTTGGAAGCGCTTTCACAGGCGCAGCAACACTGGGGCTTTGCGCTTCTATACGCACCAAATGTCACGGTCCTTCTCTTTCCGTCTCGTAGACACGAGCTGAGAAATTGCAAACGTCGAGCAATTGCTCAGAGATGAAAAGTGCCAGCACTGAAAGCTCTTGCTAGCCAGCACCCTTCCTTGGAAGCGCTTTTGTAGGCCTAAGAAGACTGGGGCTCTGGGCTTCTCTAGCCACCTCATCTTCTGCTCATCCTCTCGCGCACTCTAAAGAGAGCTCAGGTGAGAAATTGCAAACGTCGAGCAATTGCTCAGAGATGAAAAGTGCCAGCCCTGAAAGCTGTTGCTAGCCAGCACCCTTCCTTGGAAGCGCTTTCACAGGCGCAGCAACACTGGGGCTTTGCGCTTCTATACGCACCAAATGTCACGGTCATTCTCTTTCCGTCTCGTAGACACGAGCTGAGAAATTGCAAATGTCGAGCAATTGCTCAGAGATGAAAAGTGCCAGCACTGAAAGCTCTTGCTAGCCAGCACCCTTCCTTGGAAGCGCTTTTGTAGGCCTAAGAACAGTGGGGCTCTGGGCTTCTCTAGCCACCTCATCTTCTGCTCATCCTCTCGCGCACTCTAAAGAGAGCTCTGGTGAGAAATTGCAAACGTCGAGCAATTGCTCAGAGATGAAAAGTGCCAGCGCTGAAAGCTCTTGCTAGCCAGCACCCTTCCTTGGAAGCGCTTTCACAGGCGCAGTAACACTGGGGCTTTGCACTTCTCTACGCACCAAACGTCACGGTCCTTCTCTTTCCGTCTCGTAGACACGAGCTGAGAAATTGCAAACGTCGAGCAATTGCTCAGAGATGAAAAGTGCCAGCACTGAAAGCTGTTGCTAGCCAGCACCCTTCCTTGGAAGCGCTTTCACAGGCGCAGCAACACTGGGGCTTTGCGCTTCTCTACCCACCAAAAGTCACGGTCATTTTCTTTCCGTCTCGTAGACACGAGCTGAGAAATTGCAAACGTCGAGCAATTGCTCCGAGATGAAAAGTGCCAGCACTGAAAGCTGTTGCTAGCCAGCCCCCTTCCTTGGAAGCGCTTTTGTAGGCCTAAGAACAGTGGGGCTCTGGGCTTCTCTAGCCACCTCATCTTCTGCTCATCCTCTCGCGCACTCTAAAGAGAGCTCAGGTGAGAAATTGCAAACGTCGAGCAATTGCTCAGAGATGAAAAGTGCCAGCGCTGAAAGCTCTTGCTAGCCAGCACCCTTCCTTGGAAGCGCTTTCACAGGCGCAGCAACACTGGGGCTTTGCGCTTCTATACGCACCAAATGTCACGGTCCTTCTCTTTCCGTCTCGTAGACACGAGCTGAGAAATTGCAAACGTCGAGCAATTGCTCAGAGATGAAAAGTGCCAGCCCTGAAAGCTGTTGCTAGCCAGCACCCTTCCTTGGAAGCGCTTTCACAGGCGCAGCAACACTGGGGCTTTGCGCTTCTATACGCACCAAACGTCACAGTCCTTCTCTTTCCGTCTGTTTACACGAGCTGAGAAATTGCAAACGTCGAGCAATTGCTCAGAGATGAAAAGTGCCAGCACTGAAAGCTCTTGCTAGCCAGCACCCTTCCTTGGAAGCGCTTTTGTAGGCCTAAGAACAGTGGGGCTCTGGGCTTCTCTAGCCACCTAATCTTCTGCTCATCCTCTCGCGCACTCTAAAGAGAGCTCAGGTGAGAAATTGCAAACGTCGAGCAATTGCTCAGAGATGAAAAGTGCCAGCGCTGAAAGCTCTTGCTAGCCAGCACCCTTCCTTGGAAGCGCTTTCACAGGCGCAGCAACACTGGGGCTTTGCGCTTCTATACGCACCAAATGTCACGGTCCTTCTCTTTCCGTCGGTAGACACGAGCTGAGAAATTGCAAACGTCGAGCAATTGCTCAGAGATGAAAAGTGCCAGCACTGGAAGCTGTTGCTAGCCAGCACCCTTCCTTGGAAGCGCTTTCACAGGCGCAGCAACACTGGGGCTTTGCGCTTCTCTAGCCACCAATAGTCACGGTCCTTCTCTTTCCGTCTCGTAGACACGAGCTGAGAAATTGCAAACGTCGAGCAATTGCTCCGAGATGAAAAGTACCAGCACTGAAAGCTGTTGCTAGCCAGCACCCTTCCTTGGAAGCGCTTTCACAGGCGCAGCAACACTGGGGCTTTGCGCTTCTATACGCACCAAATGTCACGGTCCTTCTCGTTCCGTCTCGTAGACACGAGCTGAGAAATTGCAAACGTCGAGCAATTGCTCAGAGATGAAAAGTGCCAGCACTGAAAGCTCTTGCTAGCCAGCACCCTTCCTTGGAAGCGCTTTTGTAGGCCTAAGAACACTGGGGCTCTGGGCTTCTCTAGCCACCTCATCTTCTGCTCATCCTCTCGCGCACTCTAAAGAGAGCTCAGGTGAGAAATTGCAAACGTCGAGCAATTGCTCAGAGATGAAAAGTGCCAGCCCTGAAAGCTGTTGCTAGCCAGCACCCTTCCTTGGAAGCGCTTTCACAGGCGCAGCAACACTGGGGCTTTGCGCTTCTATACGCACCAAATGTCACGGTCCTTCTCTTTCCGTCTCGTAGACACGAGCTGAGAAATTGCAAATGTCGAGCAATTGCTCAGAGATGAAAAGTGCCAGCACTGAAAGCTCTTGCTAGCCAGCACCCTTCCTTGGAAGCGCTTTTGTAGGCCTAAGAACACTGGGCTCTGGGCTTCTCTAGCCACCTCATCTTCTGCTCATCCTCTCGCGCACTCTAAAGAGAGCTCTGGTGAGAAATTGCAAACGTCGAGCAATTGCTCAGAGATGAAAAGTGCCAGCGCTGAAAGCTCTTGCTAGCCAGCACCCTTCCTTGGAAGCGCTTTCACAGGCGCAGTAACACTGGGGCTTTGCACTTCTCTACGCACCAAACGTCACGGTCCTTCTCTTTCCGTCTCGTAGACACGAGCTGAGAAATTGCAAACGTCGAGCAATTGCTCAGAGATGAAAAGTGCCAGCACTGAAAGCTGTTGCTAGCCAGCACCCTTCCTTGGAAGCGCTTTCACAGGCGCAGCAACACTGGGGCTTTGCGCTTCTCTACCCACCAAAAGTCACGGTCATTTTCTTTCCGTCTCGTAGACACGAGCTGAGAAATTGCAAACGTCGAGCAATTGCTCAGAGATGAAAAGTGCCAGCACTGAAAGCTGTTGCTAGCCAGCACCCTTCCTTGGAAGCGCTTTTGTAGCCCTTAGAACACTGGGGCTCTGGGCTTCTCTAGCCACCTCATCTTCTGCTCATCCTCTCGCGCACTCTAAAGAGAGCTCAGGTGAGAAATTGCAAACGTCGAGCAATTGCTCAGAGATGAAAAGTGCCAGCGCTGAAAGCTCTTGCTAGCCAGCACCCTTCCTTGGAAGCGCTTTCACAGGCGCAGCAACACTGGGGCTTTGCGCTTCTATACGCACCAAACGTCACAGTCCTTCTCTTTCCGTCTGTTTACACGAGCTGAGAAATTGCAAACGTCGAGCAATTGCTCAGAGATGAAAAGTGCCAGCACTGAAAGCTCTTGCTAGCCAGCACCCTTCCTTGGAAGCGCTTTCACAGGCCTAAGAACACTGGGGCTCTGGGCTTCTCTAGCCACCTAATCTTCTGCTCATCCTCTCGCGCACTCTAAAGAGAGCTCAGGTGAGAAATTGCAAACGTCGAGCAATTGCTCAGAGATGAAAAGTGCCAGCCCTGAAAGCTCTTGCTAGCCACCACCCTTCCTTGGAAGCGCTTTCACAGGCGCAGCAACACTGGGGCTTTGCGCTTCTATACGCACCAAATGTCACGGTCCTTCTCTTTCCGTCGGTAGACACGAGCTGAGAAATTGCAAACGTCGAGCAATTGCTCAGAGATGAAAAGTGCCAGCACTGAAAGCTGTTGCTAGCCAGCCCCCTTCCTTGGAAGCGCTTTTGTAGCCCTTAAAACACTGGGGCTCTGGGCTTCTCTAGCCACCTCGTCTTCTGCTCATCCTCTCGCGCACTCTAAAGAGAGCTCAGGTGAGAAATTGCAAACGTCGAGCAATTGCTCAGAGATGAAAAGTGCCAGCACTGAAAGCTGATGCTAGCCAGCACCCTTCCTTGGAAGCGCTTTCACAGGCGCAGCAACACTGGGGCTTTGCGCTTCTATACGCACCAAACGTCACAGTCCTTCTCTTTCCGTCTCGTGGACACGAGCTGAGAAATTGCAAACGTCGAGCAATTGCTCAGAGATGAAAAGTGCCAGCACTGAAAGCTCTTGCTAGCCAGCACCCTTCCTTGGAAGCGCTTTTGTAGGCCTAAGAACACTGGGGCTCTGGGCTTCTCTAGCCACCTAATCTTCTGCTCATCCTCTCGCGCACTCTAAAGAGAGCTCAGGTGAGAAATTGCAAACGTCGAGCAATTGCTCAGAGATGAAAAGTGCCAGCCCTGAAAGCTCTTGCTAGCCAGCACCCTTCCTTGGAAGCGCTTTCACAGGCGCAGCAACACTGGGGCTTTGCGCTTCTATACGCACCAAACGTCACGGTCCTTCTCTTTCCGTCTCGTAGACACGAGCTGAGAAATTGCAAACGTCGAGCAATTGCTCCGAGATGAAAAGTGCCAGCACTGAAAGCTCTTGCTAGCCAGCCCCCTTCCTTGGAAGCGCTTTTGTAGCCCTTAAAACACTGGGGCTCTGGGCTTCTCTAGCCACCTCATCTTCTGCTCATCCTCTCGCGCACTCTAAAGAGAGCTCAGGTGAGAAATTGCAAACGTCGAGCAATTGCTCAGAGATGAAAAGTGCCAGCCCTGAAAGCTGTTGCTAGCCAGCACCCTTCCTTGGAAGCGCTTTCACAGGCGCAGTAACACTGGGGCTTTGCACTTCTCTAGCCACCAAACGTCACGGTCCTTCTCTTTCCGTCTCGTAGACACGAGCTGAGAAATTGCAAACGTCGAGCAATTGCTCAGAGATGAAAAGTGCCAGCACTGAAAGCTGTTGCTAGCCAGCACCCTTCCTTGGAAGCGCTTTCACAGGCGCAGCAACACTGGGGCTTTGCGCTTCTCTACCCACCAAACGTCACGGTCATTCTCTTTCCATCTCGTAGACACGAGCTGAGAAATTGCAAACGTCGAGCAATTGCTCCGAGATGAAAAGTGCCAGCACTGAAAGCTGTTGCTAGCCAGCACCCTTCCTTGGAAGCGCTTTTGTAGGCCTAAGAACACTGGGGCTCTGGGCTTCTCTAGCCACCTCATCTTCTGCTCATCCTCTCGCGCACTCTAAAGAGAGCTCAGGTGAGAAATTGCAAACGTCGAGCAATTGCTCAGAGATGAAAAGTGCCAGCACTGAAAGCTCTTGCTAGCCAGCACCCTTCCTTGGAAGCGCTTTCACAGGCGCAGCAACACTGGGGCTTTGCGCTTCTCTAGCCACCAAACGTCACGGTCCTTCTCTTTCCGTCTCGTAGACACGAGCTGAGAAATTGCAAACGTCCAGCAATTGCTCCGAGATGAAAAGTGCCAGCACTGAAAGCTCTTGCTAGCCAGCCCCCTTCCTTGGAAGCGCTTTTGTAGGCCTAAGAACACTGGGGCTCTGGGCTTCTCTAGCCACCTCATCTTCTGCTCATCCTCTCGCGCACTCTAAAGAGAGCTCAGGTGAGAAATTGCAAACGTCCAGCAATTGCTCAGAGATGAAAAGTGCCAGCACTGAAAGCTGTTGCTAGCCAGCACCCTTCCTTGGAAGCGCTTTTGTAGCCCTTAGAACACTGGGCTCTGGGCTTCTCTAGCCACCTCATCTTCTGCTCATCCTCTCGCGCACTCTAAAGAGATCTCAGGTGAGAAATTGCAAACGTCGAGCAATTGCTCAGAGATGAAAAGTGCCAGCGCTGAAAGCTCTTGCTAGCCAGCACCCTTCCTTGGAAGCGCTTTCACAGGCGCAGTAACACTGGGGCTTTGCACTTCTCTAGCCACCAAACGTCACGGTCCTTCTCTTTCCGTCTCGTAGACACGAACTGAGAAATTGCAAACGTCGAGCAATTGCTCCGAGATGAAAAGTGCCAGCCCTGAAAGCTGTTGCTAGCCAGCACCCTTCCTTGGAAGCGCTTTCACAGGCGCAGCAACACTGGGGCTTTGCGCTTCTATACGCACCAAACGTCACAGTCCTTCTCTTTCCGTCTGTTTACACGAGCTGAGAAATTGCAAACGTCGAGCAATTGCTCAGAGATGAAAAGTGCCAGCACTGAAAGCTCTTGCTAGCCAGCACCCTTCCTTGGAAGCGCTTTTGTAGGCCTAAGAACACTGGGGCTCTGGGCTTCTCTAGCCACCTCATCTTCTGCTCATCCTCTCGCGCACTCTAAAGAGAGCTCAGGTGAGAAATTGCAAACGTCGAGCAATTGCTCAGAGATGAAAAGTGCCAGCGCTGAAAGCTCTTGCTAGCCAGCACCCTTCCTTGGAAGCGCTTTCACAGGCGCAGCAACACTGGGGCTTTGCGCTTCTATACGCACCAAACGTCACGGTCCTTCTCTTTCCGTCTCGTAGACACGAGCTGAGAAATTGCAAACGTCGAGCAATTGCTCCGAGATGAAAAGTGCCAGCACTGAAAGCTGTTGCTAGCCAGCACCCTTCCTTGGAAGCGCTTTTGTAGGCCTAAGAACACTGGGGCTCTGGGCTTCTCTAGCCACCTCATCTTCTGCTCATCCTCTCGCGCACTCTAAAGAGAGCTCAGGTGAGAAATTGCAAACGTCGAGCAATTGCTCCGAGATGAAAAGTGCCAGCCCTGAAAGCTGTTGCTAGCCAGCACCCTTCCTTGGAAGCGCTTTCACAGGCGCAGCAACACTGGGGCTTTGCGCTTCTATACGCACCAAATGTCACGGTCCTTCTCTTTCCGTCGGTAGACACGAGCTGAGAAATTGCAAACGTCGAGCAATTGCTCAGAGATGAAAAGTGCCAGCACTGAAAGCTCTTGCTAGCCAGCACCCTTCCTTGGAAGCGCTTTCACAGGCGCAGCAACACTGGGGCTTTGCGCTTCTCTACCCACCAAAAGTCACGGTCCTTCTCTTTCCGTCTCGTAGACACGAGCTGAGAAATTGCAAACGTCGAGCAATTGCTCCGAGATGAAAAGTGCCAGCACTGAAAGCTCTTGCTAGCCAGCACCCTTCCTTGGAAGCGCTTTCACAGGCGCAGCAACACTGGGGCTTTGCGCTTCTATACGCACCAAATGTCACGGTCCTTCTCTTTCCGTCTCGTAGACACGAGCTGAGAAATTGCAAACCTCGAGCAATTGCTCAGAGATGAAAAGTGCCAGCACTGAAAGCTGTTGCTAGCCAGCCCCCTTCCTTGGAAGCGCTTTTGTAGGCCTAAGAACACTGGGGCTCTGGGCTTCTCTAGCCACCTCATCTTCTGCTCATCCTCTCGCGCACTCTAAAGAGAGCTCAGGTGAGAAATTGCAAACGTCGAGCAATTGCTCAGAGATGAAAAGTGCCAGCACTGAAAGCTGTTGCTAGCCAGCACCCTTCCTTGGAAGCGCTTTCACAGGCGCAGCAACACTGGGGCTTTGCGCTTCTCTACCCACCAAATGTCACGGTCCTTCTCTTTCCGTCTCGTAGATACGAGCTGAGAAATTGCAAATGTCGAGCAATTGCTCAGAGATGAAAAGTGCCAGCACTGAAAGCTCTTGCTAGCCAGCACCCTTCCTTGGAAGCGCTTTTGTAGGCCTAAGAACACTGGGCTCTGGGCTTCTCTAGCCACCTCATCTTCTGCTCATCCTCTCGCGCACTCTAAAGAGAGCTCTGGTGAGAAATTGCAAACGTCGAGCAATTGCTCAGAGATGAAAAGTGCCAGCGCTGAAAGCTCTTGCTAGCCAGCACCCTTCCTTGGAAGCGCTTTCACAGGCGCAGTAACACTGGGGCTTTGCACTTCTCTACGCACCAAACGTCACGGTCCTTCTCTTTCCGTCTCGTAGACACGAGCTGAGAAATTGCAAACGTCGAGCAATTGCTCAGAGATGAAAAGTGCCAGCACTGAAAGCTCTTGCTAGCCAGCACCCTTCCTTGGAAGCGCTTTCACAGGCGCAGTAACACTGGGGCTTTGCGCTTCTATACGCACCAAATGTCACGGTCCTTCTCTTTCCGTCTCGTAGACACGAGCTGAGAAATTGCAAACGTCGAGCAATTGCTCCGAGATGAAAAGTGCCAGCACTGAAAGCTCTTGCTAGCCAGCACCCTTCCTTGGAAGCGCTTTTGTAGGCCTAAGAAGACTGGGGCTCTGGGCTTCTCTAGCCACCTCATCTTCTGCTCATCCTCTCGCGCACTCTAAAGAGAGCTCAGGTGAGAAATTGCAAACGTCGAGCAATTGCTCAGCGATGAAAAGTGCCAGCACTGAAAGCTGTTGCTAGCCAGCACCCTTCCTTGGAAGCGCTTTCACAGGCGCAGTAACACTGGGGCTTTGCGCTTCTCTAGCCACCAAACGTCACGGTCCTTCTCTTTCCGTCTGTTTACACGAGCTGAGAAATTGCAAACGTCGAGCAATTGCTCCGAGATGAAAAGTGCCAGCACTGAAAGCTGTTGCTAGCCAGCACCCTTCCTTGGAAGCGCTTTTGTAGCCCTTAGAACACTGGGGCTCTGGGCTTCTCTAGCCACCTCATCTTCTGCTCATCCTCTCGCGCACTCTAAAGAGAGCTCAGGTGAGAAATTGCAAACGTCGAGCAATTGCTCAGAGATGAAAAGTGCCAGCACTGAAAGCTGTTGCTAGCCAGCACCCTTCCTTGGAAGCGCTTTCACAGGCGCAGCAACACCGGGGCTTTGCGCTTCTCTACCCACCAAACGTCACGGTCCTTCTCTTTCCGTCTCGTAGACACGAGCTGAGAAATTGCAAACGTCGAGCAATTGCTCAGAGATGAAAAGTGCCAGCACTGAAAGCTGTTGCTAGCCAGCCCCCTTCCTTGGAAGCGCTTTTGTAGGCCTAAGAACACTGGGGCTCTGGGCTTCTCTAGCCACCTAATCTTCTGCTCATCCTCTCGCGCAGTCTAAAGAGAGCTCAGGTGAGAAATTGCAAACGTCGAGCAATTGCTCAGAGATGAAAAGTGCCAGCCCTGAAAGCTGTTGCTAGCCAGCACCCTTCCTTGGAAGCGCTTTCACAGGCGCAGCAACACTGGGGCTTTGCGCTTCTATACGCACCAAATGTCACGGTCCTTCTCTTTCCGTCTCGTAGACACGAGCTGAGAAATTGCAAACGTCCAGCAATTGCTCAGAGATGAAAAGTGCCAGCACTGAAAGCTCTTGCTAGCCAGCCCCCTTCCTTGGAAGCGCTTTTGTAGGCCTAAGAACACTGGGGCTCTGGGCTTCTCTAGCCACCTCATCTTCTGCTCATCCTCTCGCGCACTCTAAAGAGAGCTCAGGTGAGAAATTGCAAACGTCCAGCAATTGCTCAGAGATGAAAAGTGCCAGCACTGAAAGCTGTTGCTAGCCAGCACCCTTCCTTGGAAGCGCTTTTGTAGCCCTTAGAACACTGGGGCTCTGGGCTTCTCTAGCCACCTCATCTTCTGCTCATCCTCTCGCGCACTCTAAAGAGAGCTCAGGTGAGAAATTGCAAACGTCGAGCAATTGCTCAGAGATGAAAAGTGCCAGCACTGAAAGCTGTTGCTAGCCAGCCCCCTTCCTTGGAAGCGCTTTCACAGGCGCAGTAACACTGGGGCTTTGCACTTCTCTACGCACCAAACGTCACGGTCCTTCTCTTTCCGTCTCGTAGACACGAGCTGAGAAATTGCAAACGTCGAGCAATTGCTCAGAGATGAAAAGTGCCAGCCCTGAAAGCTGTTGCTAGCCAGCACCCTTCCTTGGAAGCGCTTTCACAGGCGCAGCAACACTGGGGCTTTGCGCTTCTATACGCACCAAACGTCACAGTCCTTCTCTTTCCGTCTCGTAGACACGAGCTGAGAAATTGCAAACGTCCAGCAATTGCTCAGAGATGAAAAGTGCCAGCACTGAAAGCTCTTGCTAGCCAGCACCCTTCCTTGGAAGCGCTTTCACAGGCCTAAGAACACTGGGGCTCTGGGCTTCTCTAGCCACCTAATCTTCTGCTCATCCTCTCGCGCACTCTAAAGAGAGCTCAGGTGAGAAATTGCAAACGTCGAGCAATTGCTCAGAGATGAAAAGTGCCAGCCCTGAAAGCTCTTGCTAGCCAGCACCCTTCCTTGGAAGCGCTTTCACAGGCGCAGCAACACTGGGGCTTTGCGCTTCTCTAGCCACCAAACGTCACGGTCCTTCTCTTTCCGTCTCGTAGACACGAGCTGAGAAATTGCAAACGTCGAGCAATTGCTCAGAGATGAAAAGTGCCAGCACTGAAAGCTGTTGCTAGCCAGCCCCCTTCCTTGGAAGCGCTTTTGTAGCCCTTAAAACACTGGGGCTCTGGGCTTCTCTAGCCACCTCGTCTTCTGCTCATCCTCTCGCGCACTCTAAAGAGAGCTCAGGTGAGAAATTGCAAACGTCGAGCAATTGCTCAGAGATGAAAAGTGCCAGCACTGAAAGCTGATGCTAGCCAGCACCCTTCCTTGGAAGCGCTTTCACAGGCGCAGCAACACTGGGGCTTTGCGCTTCTATACGCACCAAACGTCACAGTCCTTCTCTTTCCGTCTCGTAGACACGAGCTGAGAAATTGCAAACGTCGAGCAATTGCTCAGAGATGAAAAGTGCCAGCACTGAAAGCTCTTGCTAGCCAGCACCCTTCCTTGGAAGCGCTTTTGTAGGCCTAAGAACACTGGGGCTCTGGGCTTCTCTAGCCACCTAATCTTCTGCTCATCCTCTCGCGCACTCTAAAGAGAGCTCAGGTGAGAAATTGCAAACGTCGAGCAATTGCTCAGAGATGAAAAGTGCCAGCCCTGAAAGCTCTTGCTAGCCAGCACCCTTCCTTGGAAGCGCTTTCACAGGCGCAGCAACACTGGGGCTTTGCGCTTCTATACGCACCAAATGTCACGGTCCTTCTCTTTCCGTCGGTAGACACGAGCTGAGAAATTGCAAACGTCGAGCAATTGCTCAGAGATGAAAAGTGCCAGCACTGAAAGCTGTTGCTAGCCAGCCCCCTTCCTTGGAAGCGCTTTTGTAGCCCTTAAAACACTGGGGCTCTGGGCTTCTCTAGCCACCTCATCTTCTGCTCATCCTCTCGCGCACTCTAAAGAGAGCTCAGGTGAGAAATTGCAAACGTCGAGCAATTGCTCAGAGATGAAAAGTGCCAGCACTGAAAGCTGTTGCTAGCCAGCACCCTTCCTTGGAAGCGCTTTCACAGGCGCAGTAACACTGGGGCTTTGCACTTCTCTAGCCACCAAACGTCACGGTCCTTCTCTTTCCGTCTCGTAGACACGAGCTGAGAAATTGCAAACATCGAGCAATTGCTCAGAGATGAAAAGTGCCAGCACTGAAAGCTGTTGCTAGCCAGCACCCTTCCTTGGAAGCGCTTTCACAGGCGCAGCAACACTGGGGCTTTGCGCTTCTATACGCACCAAATGTCACGGTCCTTCTCTTTCCATCTCGTAGACACGAGCTGAGAAATTGCAAACGTCGAGCAATTGCTCCGAGATGAAAAGTGCCAGCACTGAAAGCTCTTGCTAGCCAGCCCCCTTCCTTGGAAGCGCTTTTGTAGGCCTAAGAACACTGGGGCTCTGGGCTTCTCTAGCCACCTCATCTTCTGCTCATCCTCTCGCGCACTCTAAAGAGAGCTCAGGTGAGAAATTGCAAACGTCGAGCAATTGCTCAGAGATGAAAAGTGCCAGCCCTGAAAGCTGTTGCTAGCCAGCACCCTTCCTTGGAAGCGCTTTCACAGGCGCAGCAACACTGGGGCTTTGCGCTTCTATACGCACCAAACGTCACGGTCCTTCTCTTTCCGTCTCGTAGACACGAGCTGAGAAATTGCAAACGTCGAGCAATTGCTCAGAGATGAAAAGTGCCAGCACTGAAAGCTCTTGCTAGCCAGCCCCCTTCCTTGGAAGCGCTTTTGTAGGCCTAAGAACACTGGGGCTCTGGGCTTCTCTAGCCACCTCATCTTCTGCTCATCCTCTCGCGCACTCTAAAGAGAGCTCAGGTGAGAAATTGCAAACGTCGAGCAATTGCTCAGAGATGAAAAGTGCCAGCCCTGAAAGCTGTTGCTAGCCAGCACCCTTCCTTGGAAGCGCTTTCACAGGCGCAGCAACACTGGGGCTTTGCGCTTCTCTACCCACCAAATGTCACGGTCCTTCTCTTTCCGTCTCGTAGACACGAGCTGAGAAATTGCAAACGTCCAGCAATTGCTCAGAGATGAAAAGTGCCAGCACTGAAAGCTCTTGCTAGCCAGCACCCTTCCTTGGAAGCGCTTTTGTAGGCCTAAGAACACTGGGGCTCTGGGCTTCTCTAGCCACCTCATCTTCTGCTCATCCTCTCGCGCACTCTAAAGAGAGCTCAGGTGAGAAATTGCAAACGTCGAGCAATTGCTCAGAGATGAAAAGTGCCAGCGCTGAAAGCTCTTGCTAGCCAGCACCCTTCCTTGGAAGCGCTTTCACAGGCGCAGTAACACTGGGGATTTGCACTTCTCTACGCACCAAACGTCACGGTCCTTATCTTTCCGTCTCGTAGACACGAGCTGAGAAATTGCAAACGTCGAGCAATTGCTCAGAGATGAAAAGTGCCAGCACTGAAAGCTCTTGCTAGCCAGCACCCTTCCTTGGAAGCGCTTTCACAGGCGCAGTAACACTGGGGCTTTGCGCTTCTATACGCACCAAATGTCACGGTCCTTCTCTTTCCGTCTCGTAGACACGAGCTGAGAAATTGCAAACGTCCAGCAATTGCTCAGAGATGAAAAGTGCCAGCACTGAAAGCTGTTGCTAGCCAGCACCCTTCCTTGGAAGCGCTTTTGTAGGCCTAAGAACACTGGGGCTCTGGGCTTCTCTAGCCACCTCATCTTCTGCTCATCCTCTCGCGCACTCTAAAGAGAGCTCAGGTGAGAAATTGCAAACGTCGAGCAATTGCTCAGAGATGAAAAGTGCCAGCACTGAAAGCTGTTGCTAGCCAGCACCCTTCCTTGGAAGCGCTTTCACAGGCGCAGTAACACTGGGGCTTTGCGCTTCTCTAGCCACCAAACGTCACGGTCCTTCTCTTTCCGTCTCGTAGACACGAGCTGAGAAATTGCAAACGTCCAGCAATTGCTCCGAGATGAAAAGTGCCAGCACTGAAAGCTGTTGCTAGCCAGCACCCTTCCTTGGAAGCGCTTTCACAGGCGCAGCAACACTGGGGCTTTGCGCTTATCTAGCCACCAAACGTCACGGTCATTCTCTTTCCGTCTGTTTACACGAGCTGAGAAATTGCAAACGTCGAGCAATTGCTCCGAGATGAAAAGTGCCAGCACTGAAAGCTGTTGCTAGCCAGCACCCTTCCTTGGAAGCGCTTTTGTAGCCCTTAGATCACTGGGGCTCTGGGCTTCTCTAGCCACCTCATCTTCTGCTCATCCTCTCGCGCACTCTAAAGAGAGCTCAGGTGAGAAATTGCAAACGTCGAGCAATTGCTCAGAGATGAAAAGTGCCAGCACTGAAAGCTCTTGCTAGCCAGCACCCTTCCTTGGAAGCGCTTTCACAGGCGCAGCAACACCGGGGCTTTGCGCTTCTCTACCCACCAAACGTCACGGTCCTTCTCTTTCCGTCTCGTAGACACGAGCTGAGAAATTGCAAACGTCCAGCAATTGCTCCGAGATGAAAAGTGCCAGCACTGAAAGCTGTTGCTAGCCAGCACCCTTCCTTGGAAGCGCTTTTGTAGGCCTAAGAACACTGGGGCTCTGGGCTTCTCTAGCCACCTAATCTTCTGCTCATCCTCTCGCGCAGTCTAAAGAGAGCTCAGGTGAGAAATTGCAAACGTCGAGCAATTGCTCAGAGATGAAAAGTGCCAGCCCTGAAAGCTGTTGCTAGCCAGCACCCTTCCTTGGAAGCGCTTTCACAGGCGCAGCAACACTGGGGCTTTGCGCTTCTCTACCCACCAAACGTCACGGTCCTTCTCTTTCCGTCTCGTAGACACGAGCTGAGAAATTGCAAACGTCGAGCAATTGCTCAGAGATGAAAAGTGCCAGCACTGAAAGCTGTTGCTAGCCAGCCCCCTTCCTTGGAAGCGCTTTTGTAGGCCTAAGAACACTGGGGCTCTGGGCTTCTCTAGCCACCTCATCTTCTGCTCATCCTCTCGCGCACTCTAAAGAGAGCTCAGGTGAGAAATTGCAAACGTCGAGCAATTGCTCAGAGATGAAAAGTGCCAGCACTGAAAGCTCTTGCTAGACAGCACCCTTCCTTGGAAGCGCTTTTGTAGCCCTTAGAACACTGGGGCTCTGGGCTTCTCTAGCCACCTCATCTTCTGCTCATCCTCTCGCGCACTCTAAAGAGAGCTCAGGTGAGAAATTGCAAACGTCGAGCAATTGCTCAGAGATGAAAAGTGCCAGCACTGAAAGCTGTTGCTAGCCAGCCCCCTTCCTTGGAAGCGCTTTCACAGGCGCAGTAACACTGGGGCTTTGTGCTTCTCTACGCACCAAACGTCACGGTCCTTCTCTTTCCGTCTCGTAGACACGAGCTGAGAAATTGCAAACGTCGAGCAATTGCTCAGAGATGAAAAGTGCCAGCCCTGAAAGCTGTTGCTAGCCAGCACCCTTCCTTGGAAGCGCTTTCACAGGCGCAGCAACACTGGGGCTTTGCGCTTCTCTACCCACCAAACGTCACAGTCCTTCTCTTTCCGTCTCGTAGACACGAGCTGAGAAATTGCAAACGTCCAGCAATTGCTCAGAGATGAAAAGTGCCAGCACTGAAAGCTCTTGCTAGCCAGCACCCTTCCTTGGAAGCGCTTTCACAGGCCTAAGAACACTGGGGCTCTGGGCTTCTCTAGCCACCTAATCTTCTGCTCATCCTCTCGCGCACTCTAAAGAGAGCTCAGGTGAGAAATTGCAAACGTCGAGCAATTGCTCAGAGATGAAAAGTGCCAGCCCTGAAAGCTCTTGCTAGCCAGCACCCTTCCTTGGAAGCGCTTTCACAGGCGCAGCAACACTGGGGCTTTGCGCTTCTCTAGCCACCAAACGTCACGGTCCTTCTCTTTCCGTCGGTAGACACGAGCTGAGAAATTGCAAACGTCGAGCAATTGCTCAGAGATGAAAAGTGCCAGCACTGAAAGCTGTTGCTAGACAGCACCCTTCCTTGGAAGCGCTTTTGTAGCCCTTAAAACACTGGGGCTCTGGGCTTCTCTAGCCACCTCGTCTTCTGCTCATCCTCTCGCGCACTCTAAAGAGAGCTCAGGTGAGAAATTGCAAACGTCGAGCAATTGCTCAGAGATGAAAAGTGCCAGCACTGAAAGCTCTTGCTAGCCAGCACCCTTCCTTGGAAGCGCTTTCACAGGCGCAGCAACACTGGGGCTTTGCGCTTCTCTACCCACCAAACGTCACGGTCCTTCTCTTTCCGTCTCGTAGACACGAGCTGAGAAATTGCAAACGTCCAGCAATTGCTCAGAGATGAAAAGTGCCAGCACTGAAAGCTCTTGCTAGCCAGCCCCCTTCCTTGGAAGCGCTTTTGTAGGCCTAAGAACACTGGGGCTCTGGGCTTCTCTAGCCACCTCATCTTCTGCTCATCCTCTCGCGCACTCTAAAGAGAGCTCAGGTGAGAAATTGCAAACGTCGAGCAATTGCTCAGAGATGAAAAGTGCCAGCCCTGAAAGCTGTTGCTAGCCAGCACCCTTCCTTGGAAGCGCTTTCACAGGCGCAGTAACACTGGGGCTTTGCACTTCTCTACGCACCAAACGTCACGGTCCTTCTCTTTCCGTCTCGTAGACACGAGCTGAGAAATTGCAAACGTCGAGCAATTGCTCAGAGATGAAAAGTGCCAGCACTGAAAGCTCTTGCTAGCCAGCACCCTTCCTTGGAAGCGCTTTCACAGGCGCAGTAACACTGGGGCTTTGCGCTTCTATACGCACCAAATGTCACGGTCCTTCTCTTTCCGTCTCGTAGACACGAGCTGAGAAATTGCAAACGTCCAGCAATTGCTCAGAGATGAAAAGTGCCAGCACTGAAAGCTCTTGCTAGACAGCACCCTTCCTTGGAAGCGCTTTTGTAGGCCTAAGAACACTGGGGCTCTGGGCTTCTCTAGCCACCTCATCTTCTGCTCATCCTCTCGCGCACTCTAAAGAGAGCTCAGGTGAGAAATTGCAAACGTCGAGCAATTGCTCAGAGATGAAAAGTGCCAGCACTGAAAGCTGTTGCTAGCCAGCACCCTTCCTTGGAAGCGCTTTCACAGGCGCAGTAACACTGGGGCTTTGCGCTTCTCTAGCCACCAAACGTCACGGTCCTTCTCTTTCCGTCTCGTAGACACGAGCTGAGAAATTGCAAACGTCCAGCAATTGCTACGAGATGAAAAGTGCCAGCACTGAAAGCTGTTGCTAGCCAGCACCCTTCCTTGGAAGCGCTTTCACAGGCGCAGCAACACTGGGGCTTTGCGCTTCTCTAGCCACCAAACGTCACGGTCCTTCTCTTTCCGTCTGTTTACACGAGCTGAGAAATTGCAAACGTCGAGCAATTGCTCCGAGATGAAAAGTGCCAGCACTGAAAGCTGTTGCTAGCCAGCACCCTTCCTTGGAAGCGCTTTTGTAGCCCTTAGAACACTGGGGCTCTGGGCTTCTCTAGCCACCTCATCTTCTGCTCATCCTCTCGCGCACTCTAAAGAGAGCTCAGGTGAGAAATTGCAAACGTCGAGCAATTGCTCAGAGATGAAAAGTGCCAGCACTGAAAGCTGTTGCTAGCCAGCACCCTTCCTTGGAAGCGCTTTCACAGGCGCAGCAACACCGGGGCTTTGCGCTTCTCTACCCACCAAACGTCACGGTCCTTCTCTTTCCGTCTCGTAGACACGAGCTGAGAAATTGCAAACGTCGAGCAATTGCTCAGAGATGAAAAGTGCCAGCACTGAAAGCTGTTGCTAGCCAGCACCCTTCCTTGGAAGCGCTTTTGTAGGCCTAAGAACACTGGGGCTCTGGGCTTCTCTAGCCACCTAATCTTCTGCTCATCCTCTCGCGCAGTCTAAAGAGAGCTCAGGTGAGAAATTGCAAACGTCGAGCAATTGCTCAGAGATGAAAAGTGCCAGCCCTGAAAGCTGTTGCTAGCCAGCACCCTTCCTTGGAAGCGCTTTCACAGGCGCAGCAACACTGGGGCTTTGCGCTTCTCTACCCACCAAACGTCACGGTCCTTCTCTTTCCGTCTCGTAGACACGAGCTGAGAAATTGCAAACGTCGAGCAATTGCTCAGAGATGAAAAGTGCCAGCACTGAAAGCTCTTGCTAGCCAGCCCCCTTCCTTGGAAGCGCTTTTGTAGGCCTAAGAACACTGGGGCTCTGGGCTTCTCTAGCCACCTCATCTTCTGCTCATCCTCTCGCGCACTCTAAAGAGAGCTCAGGTGAGAAATTGCAAACGTCGAGCAATTGCTCAGAGATGAAAAGTGCCAGCACTGAAAGCTGTTGCTAGCCAGCACCCTTCCTTGGAAGCGCTTTTGTAGCCCTTAGAACACTGGGGCTCTGGGCTTCTCTAGCCACCTCATCTTCTGCTCATCCTCTCGCGCACTCTAAAGAGAGCTCAGGTGAGAAATTGCAAACGTCGAGCAATTGCTCCGAGATGAAAAGTGCCAGCACTGAAAGCTGTTGCTAGCCAGCACCCTTCCTTGGAAGCGCTTTCACAGGCGCAGTAACACTGGGGCTTTGCGCTTCTCTACCCACCAAACGTCACGGTCCTTCTCTTTCCGTCTCGTAGACACGAGCTGAGAAATTGCAAACGTCGAGCAATTGCTCAGAGATGAAAAGTGCCAGCCCTGAAAGCTCTTGCTAGCCAGCACCCTTCCTTGGAAGCGCTTTCACAGGCGCAGCAACACTGGGGCTTTGCGCTTCTATACGCACCAAACGTCACAGTCCTTCTCTTTCCGTCTCGTAGACACGAGCTGAGAAATTGCAAACGTCCAGCAATTGCTCAGAGATGAAAAGTGCCAGCACTGAAAGCTCTTGCTAGCCAGCACCCTTCCTTGGAAGCGCTTTCACAGGCCTAAGAACACTGGGGCTCTGGGCTTCTCTAGCCACCTAATCTTCTGCTCATCCTCTCGCGCACTCTAAAGAGAGCTCAGGTGAGAAATTGCAAACGTCGAGCAATTGCTCAGAGATGAAAAGTGCCAGCCCTGAAAGCTCTTGCTAGCCAGCACCCTTCCTTGGAAGCGCTTTCACAGGCGCAGCAACACTGGGGCTTTGCGCTTCTCTAGCCACCAAACGTCACGGTCCTTCTCTTTCCGTCGGTAGACACGAGCTGAGAAATTGCAAACGTCGAGCAATTGCTCAGAGATGAAAAGTGCCAGCACTGAAAGCTGTTGCTAGCCAGCCCCCTTCCTTGGAAGCGCTTTTGTAGCCCTTAAAACACTGGGGCTCTGGGCTTCTCTAGCCACCTCGTCTTCTGCTCATCCTCTCGCGCACTCTAAAGAGAGCTCAGGTGAGAAATTGCAAACGTCGAGCAATTGCTCAGAGATGAAAAGTGCCAGCACTGAAAGCTCTTGCTAGCCAGCACCCTTCCTTGGAAGCGCTTTCACAGGCGCAGCAACACTGGGGCTTTGCGCTTCTATACGCACCAAACGTCACAGTCCTTCTCTTTCCGTCTCGTAGACACGAGCTGAGAAATTGCAAACGTCCAGCAATTGCTCAGAGATGAAAAGTGCCAGCACTGAAAGCTGTTGCTAGCCAGCACCCTTCCTTGGAAGCGCTTCTGTAGGCCTAAGAACACTGGGGCTCTGGGCTTCTCTAGCCACCTAATCTTCTGCTCATCCTCTCGCGCACTCTAAAGAGAGCTCAGGTGAGAAATTGCAAACGTCGAGCAATTGCTCAGAGATGAAAAGTGCCAGCACTGAAAGCTCTTGCTAGCCAGCACCCTTCCTTGGAAGCGCTTTCACAGGCGCAGCAACACTGGGGCTTTGCGCTTCTCTACCCACCAAACGTCACGGTCCTTCTCTTTCCGTCTCGTAGACACGAGCTGAGAAATTGCAAACGTCCAGCAATTGCTCAGAGATGAAAAGTGCCAGCACTGAAAGCTCTTGCTAGCCAGCACCCTTCCTTGGAAGCGCTTTTGTAGGCCTAAGAACACTGGGGCTCTGGGCTTCTCTAGCCACCTCATCTTCTGCTCATCCTCTCGCGCACTCTAAAGAGAGCTCAGGTGAGAAATTGCAAACGACGAGCAATTGCTCAGAGATGAAAAGTGCCAGCACTGAAAGCTGTTGCTAGCCAGCACCCTTCCTTGGAAGCGCTTTTGTAGCCCTTAGAACACTGGGCTCTGGGCTTCTCTAGCCACCTCATCTTCTGCTCATCCTCTCTCGCACTCTAAAGAGAGCTCAGGTGAGAAATTGCAAACGTCGAGCAATTGCTCAGAGATGAAAAGTGCCAGCGCTGAAAGCTCTTGCTAGCCAGCACCCTTCCTTGGAAGCGCTTTCACAGGCGCAGTAACACTGGGGCTTTGCACTTCTCTACGCACCAAACGTCACGGTCCTTCTCTTTCCGTCTCGTAGACACGAGCTGAGAAATTGCAAACGTCCAGCAATTGCTCAGAGATGAAAAGTGCCAGCACTGAAAGCTGTTGCTAGCCAGCACCCTTCCTTGGAAGCGCTTTTGTAGCCCTTAAAACACTGGGGCTCTGGGCTTCTCTAGCCACCTAATCTTCTGCTCATCCTCTCGCGCACTCTAAAGAGAGCTCAGGTGAGAAATTGCAAACGTCGAGCAATTGCTCAGAGATGAAAAGTGCCAGCCCTGAAAGCTCTTGCTAGCCAGCACCCTTCCTTGGAAGCGCTTTCACAGGCGCAGCAACACTGGGGCTTTGCGCTTCTCTAGCCACCAAATGTCACGGTCCTTCTCTTTCCGTCTCGTAGACACGAGCTGAGAAATTGCAAACGTCGAGCAATTGCTCAGAGATGAAAAGTGCCAGCACTGAAAGCTGTTGCTAGCCAGCCCCCTTCCTTGGAAGCGCTTTTGTAGGCCTAAGAACACTGGGGCTCTGGGCTTCTCTAGCCACCTCATCTTCTGCTCATCCTCTCGCGCACTCTAAAGAGAGCTCAGGTGAGAAATTGCAAACGTCGAGCAATTGCTCAGAGATGAAAAGTGCCAGCACTGAAAGCTGTTGCTAGCCAGCCCCCTTCCTTGGAAGCGCTTTTGTAGCCCTTAGAACACTGGGGCTCTGGGCTTCTCTAGCCACCTCATCTTCTGCTCATCCTCTCGCGCACTCTAAAGAGAGCTCAGGTGAGAAATTGCAAACGTCGAGCAATTGCTCAGAGATGAAAAGTGCCAGCACTGAAAGCTGTTGCTAGCCAGCCCCCTTCCTTGGAAGCGCTTTCACAGGCGCAGTAACACTGGGGCTTTGCACTTCTCTACGCACCAAACGTCACGGTCCTTCTCTTTCCGTCTCGTAGACACGAGCTGAGAAATTGCAAACGTCGAGCAATTGCTCAGAGATGAAAAGTGCCAGCCCTGAAAGCTGTTGCTAGCCAGCACCCTTCCTTGGAAGCGCTTTCACAGGCGCAGCAACACTGGGGCTTTGCGCTTCTATACGCACCAAACGTCACAGTCCTTCTCTTTCCGTCTCGTAGACACGAGCTGAGAAATTGCAAACGTCCAGCAATTGCTCAGAGATGAAAAGTGCCAGCACTGAAAGCTCTTGCTAGCCAGCACCCTTCCTTGGAAGCGCTTTTGTAGGCCTAAGAACACTGGGGCTCTGGGCTTCTCTAGCCACCTCATCTTCTGCTCATCCTCTCGCGCACTCTAAAGAGAGCTCAGGTGAGAAATTGCAAACGTCGAGCAATTGCTCAGAGATGAAAAGTGCCAGCCCTGAAAGCTCTTGCTAGCCAGCACCCTTCCTTGGAAGCGCTTTCACAGGCGCAGCAACACTGGGGCTTTGCGCTTCTATACGCACCAAATGTCACGGTCCTTCTCTTTCCGTCGGTAGACACGAGCTGAGAAATTGCAAACGTCGAGCAATTGCTCAGAGATGAAAAGTGCCAGCACTGAAAGCTCTTGCTAGCCAGCACCCTTCCTTGGAAGCGCTTTTGTAGCCCTTAAAACACTGGGGCTCTGGGCTTCTCTAGCCACCTCGTCTTCTGCTCATCCTCTCGCGCACTCTAAAGAGAGCTCAGGTGAGAAATTGCAAACGTCGAGCAATTGCTCAGAGATGAAAAGTGCCAGCACTGAAAGCTGATGCTAGCCAGCACCCTTCCTTGGAAGCGCTTTCACAGGCGCAGCAACACTGGGGCTTTGCGCTTCTATACGCACCAAACGTCACAGTCCTTCTCTTTCCGTCTCGTAGACACGAGCTGAGAAATTGCAAACGTCGAGCAATTGCTCAGAGATGAAAAGTGCCAGCACTGAAAGCTCTTGCTAGCCAGCACCCTTCCTTGGAAGCGCTTTTGTAGGCCTAAGAACACTGGGGCTCTGGGCTTCTCTAGCCACCTCATCTTCTGCTCATCCTCTCGCGCACTCTAAAGAGAGCTCAGGTGAGAAATTGCAAACGTCGAGCAATTGCTCAGAGATGAAAAGTGCCAGCCCTGAAAGCTCTTGCTAGCCAGCACCCTTCCTTGGAAGCGCTTTCACAGGCGCAGCAACACTGGGGCTTTGCGCTTCTATACGCACCAAATGTCACGGTCCTTCTCTTTCCGTCGGTAGACACGAGCTGAGAAATTGCAAACGTCCAGCAATTGCTCAGAGATGAAAAGTGCCAGCACTGAAAGCTCTTGCTAGCCAGCACCCTTCCTTGGAAGCGCTTTTGTAGCCCTTAAAACACTGGGGCTCTGGGCTTCTCTAGCCACCTCATCTTCTGCTCATCCTCTCGCGCACTCTAAAGAGAGCTCAGGTGAGAAATTGCAAACGTCGAGCAATTGCTCAGAGATGAAAAGTGCCAGCACTGAAAGCTGTTGCTAGCCAGCACCCTTCCTTGGAAGCGCTTTCACAGGCGCAGTAACACTGGGGCTTTGCACTTCTGTAGCCACCAAACGTCACGGTCCTTCTCTTTCCGTCTCGTAGACACGAGCTGAGAAATTGCAAACGTCGAGCAATTGCTCAGAGATGAAAAGTGCCAGCACTGAAAGCTGTTGCTAGCCAGCACCCTTCCTTGGAAGCGCTTTCACAGGCGCAGCAACACTGGGGCTTTGCGCTTCTCTACCCACCAAAAGTCACGGTCATTCTCTTTCCATCTCGTAGACACGAGCTGAGAAATTGCAAACGTCGAGCAATTGCTCCGAGATGAAAAGTGCCAGCACTGAAAGCTGTTGCTAGCCAGCACCCTTCCTTGGAAGCGCTTTTGTAGGCCTAAGAACACTGGGGCTCTGGGCTTCTCTAGCCACCTAATCTTCTGCTCATCCTCTCGCGCAGTCTAAAGAGAGCTCAGGTGAGAAATTGCAAACGTCGAGCAATTGCTCAGAGATGAAAAGTGCCAGCCCTGAAAGCTGTTGCTAGCCAGCACCCTTCCTTGGAAGCGCTTTCACAGGCGCAGCAACACTGGGGCTTTGCGCTTCTCTACCCACCAAACGTCACGGTCCTTCTCTTTCCGTCTCGTAGACACGAGCTGAGAAATTGCAAACGTCGAGCAATTGCTCAGAGATGAAAAGTGCCAGCACTGAAAGCTGTTGCTAGCCAGCCCCCTTCCTTGGAAGCGCTTTTGTAGGCCTAAGAACACTGGGGCTCTGGGCTTCTCTAGCCACCTCATCTTCTGCTCATCCTCTCGCGCACTCTAAAGAGAGCTCAGGTGAGAAATTGCAAACGTCGAGCAATTGCTCAGAGATGAAAAGTGCCAGCACTGAAAGCTCTTGCTAGACAGCACCCTTCCTTGGAAGCGCTTTTGTAGCCCTTAGAACACTGGGGCTCTGGGCTTCTCTAGCCACCTCATCTTCTGCTCATCCTCTCGCGCACTCTAAAGAGAGCTCAGGTGAGAAATTGCAAACGTCGAGCAATTGCTCAGAGATGAAAAGTGCCAGCACTGAAAGCTGTTGCTAGCCAGCCCCCTTCCTTGGAAGCGCTTTCACAGGCGCAGTAACACTGGGGCTTTGTGCTTCTCTACGCACCAAACGTCACGGTCCTTCTCTTTCCGTCTCGTAGACACGAGCTGAGAAATTGCAAACGTCGAGCAATTGCTCAGAGATGAAAAGTGCCAGCCCTGAAAGCTGTTGCTAGCCAGCACCCTTCCTTGGAAGCGCTTTCACAGGCGCAGCAACACTGGGGCTTTGCGCTTCTCTACCCACCAAACGTCACAGTCCTTCTCTTTCCGTCTCGTAGACACGAGCTGAGAAATTGCAAACGTCCAGCAATTGCTCAGAGATGAAAAGTGCCAGCACTGAAAGCTCTTGCTAGCCAGCACCCTTCCTTGGAAGCGCTTTCACAGGCCTAAGAACACTGGGGCTCTGGGCTTCTCTAGCCACCTAATCTTCTGCTCATCCTCTCGCGCACTCTAAAGAGAGCTCAGGTGAGAAATTGCAAACGTCGAGCAATTGCTCAGAGATGAAAAGTGCCAGCCCTGAAAGCTCTTGCTAGCCAGCACCCTTCCTTGGAAGCGCTTTCACAGGCGCAGCAACACTGGGGCTTTGCGCTTCTCTAGCCACCAAACGTCACGGTCCTTCTCTTTCCGTCGGTAGACACGAGCTGAGAAATTGCAAACGTCGAGCAATTGCTCAGAGATGAAAAGTGCCAGCACTGAAAGCTGTTGCTAGACAGCACCCTTCCTTGGAAGCGCTTTTGTAGCCCTTAAAACACTGGGGCTCTGGGCTTCTCTAGCCACCTCGTCTTCTGCTCATCCTCTCGCGCACTCTAAAGAGAGCTCAGGTGAGAAATTGCAAACGTCGAGCAATTGCTCAGAGATGAAAAGTGCCAGCACTGAAAGCTCTTGCTAGCCAGCACCCTTCCTTGGAAGCGCTTTCACAGGCGCAGCAACACTGGGGCTTTGCGCTTCTCTACCCACCAAACGTCACGGTCCTTCTCTTTCCGTCTCGTAGACACGAGCTGAGAAATTGCAAACGTCGAGCAATTGCTCAGAGATGAAAAGTGCCAGCACTGAAAGCTCTTGCTAGCCAGCCCCCTTCCTTGGAAGCGCTTTTGTAGGCCTAAGAACACTGGGGCTCTGGGCTTCTCTAGCCACCTCATCTTCTGCTCATCCTCTCGCGCACTCTAAAGAGAGCTCAGGTGAGAAATTGCAAACGTCGAGCAATTGCTCAGAGATGAAAAGTGCCAGCCCTGAAAGCTGTTGCTAGCCAGCACCCTTCCTTGGAAGCGCTTTCACAGGCGCAGTAACACTGGGGCTTTGCACTTCTCTACGCACCAAACGTCACGGTCCTTCTCTTTCCGTCTCGTAGACACGAGCTGAGAAATTGCAAACGTCGAGCAATTGCTCAGAGATGAAAAGTGCCAGCACTGAAAGCTCTTGCTAGCCAGCACCCTTCCTTGGAAGCGCTTTCACAGGCGCAGTAACACTGGGGCTTTGCGCTTCTATACGCACCAAATGTCACGGTCCTTCTCTTTCCGTCTCGTAGACACGAGCTGAGAAATTGCAAACGTCCAGCAATTGCTCAGAGATGAAAAGTGCCAGCACTGAAAGCTCTTGCTAGACAGCACCCTTCCTTGGAAGCGCTTTTGTAGGCCTAAGAACACTGGGGCTCTGGGCTTCTCTAGCCACCTCATCTTCTGCTCATCCTCTCGCGCACTCTAAAGAGAGCTCAGGTGAGAAATTGCAAACGTCGAGCAATTGCTCAGAGATGAAAAGTGCCAGCACTGAAAGCTGTTGCTAGCCAGCACCCTTCCTTGGAAGCGCTTTCACAGGCGCAGTAACACTGGGGCTTTGCGCTTCTCTAGCCACCAAACGTCACGGTCCTTCTCTTTCCGTCTCGTAGACACGAGCTGAGAAATTGCAAACGTCCAGCAATTGCTACGAGATGAAAAGTGCCAGCACTGAAAGCTGTTGCTAGCCAGCACCCTTCCTTGGAAGCGCTTTCACAGGCGCAGCAACACTGGGGCTTTGCGCTTCTCTAGCCACCAAACGTCACGGTCCTTCTCTTTCCGTCTGTTTACACGAGCTGAGAAATTGCAAACGTCGAGCAATTGCTCCGAGATGAAAAGTGCCAGCACTGAAAGCTGTTGCTAGCCAGCACCCTTCCTTGGAAGCGCTTTTGTAGCCCTTAGAACACTGGGGCTCTGGGCTTCTCTAGCCACCTCATCTTCTGCTCATCCTCTCGCGCACTCTAAAGAGAGCTCAGGTGAGAAATTGCAAACGTCGAGCAATTGCTCAGAGATGAAAAGTGCCAGCACTGAAAGCTGTTGCTAGCCAGCACCCTTCCTTGGAAGCGCTTTCACAGGCGCAGCAACACCGGGGCTTTGCGCTTCTCTACCCACCAAACGTCACGGTCCTTCTCTTTCCGTCTCGTAGACACGAGCTGAGAAATTGCAAACGTCGAGCAATTGCTCAGAGATGAAAAGTGCCAGCACTGAAAGCTGTTGCTAGCCAGCACCCTTCCTTGGAAGCGCTTTTGTAGGCCTAAGAACACTGGGGCTCTGGGCTTCTCTAGCCACCTAATCTTCTGCTCATCCTCTCGCGCAGTCTAAAGAGAGCTCAGGTGAGAAATTGCAAACGTCGAGCAATTGCTCAGAGATGAAAAGTGCCAGCCCTGAAAGCTGTTGCTAGCCAGCACCCTTCCTTGGAAGCGCTTTCACAGGCGCAGCAACACTGGGGCTTTGCGCTTCTCTACCCACCAAACGTCACGGTCCTTCTCTTTCCGTCTCGTAGACACGAGCTGAGAAATTGCAAACGTCGAGCAATTGCTCAGAGATGAAAAGTGCCAGCACTGAAAGCTCTTGCTAGCCAGCCCCCTTCCTTGGAAGCGCTTTTGTAGGCCTAAGAACACTGGGGCTCTGGGCTTCTCTAGCCACCTCATCTTCTGCTCATCCTCTCGCGCACTCTAAAGAGAGCTCAGGTGAGAAATTGCAAACGTCGAGCAATTGCTCAGAGATGAAAAGTGCCAGCACTGAAAGCTGTTGCTAGCCAGCACCCTTCCTTGGAAGCGCTTTTGTAGCCCTTAGAACACTGGGGCTCTGGGCTTCTCTAGCCACCTCATCTTCTGCTCATCCTCTCGCGCACTCTAAAGAGAGCTCAGGTGAGAAATTGCAAACGTCGAGCAATTGCTCCGAGATGAAAAGTGCCAGCACTGAAAGCTGTTGCTAGCCAGCACCCTTCCTTGGAAGCGCTTTCACAGGCGCAGTAACACTGGGGCTTTGCGCTTCTCTACCCACCAAACGTCACGGTCCTTCTCTTTCCGTCTCGTAGACACGAGCTGAGAAATTGCAAACGTCGAGCAATTGCTCAGAGATGAAAAGTGCCAGCCCTGAAAGCTCTTGCTAGCCAGCACCCTTCCTTGGAAGCGCTTTCACAGGCGCAGCAACACTGGGGCTTTGCGCTTCTATACGCACCAAACGTCACAGTCCTTCTCTTTCCGTCTCGTAGACACGAGCTGAGAAATTGCAAACGTCCAGCAATTGCTCAGAGATGAAAAGTGCCAGCACTGAAAGCTCTTGCTAGCCAGCACCCTTCCTTGGAAGCGCTTTCACAGGCCTAAGAACACTGGGGCTCTGGGCTTCTCTAGCCACCTAATCTTCTGCTCATCCTCTCGCGCACTCTAAAGAGAGCTCAGGTGAGAAATTGCAAACGTCGAGCAATTGCTCAGAGATGAAAAGTGCCAGCCCTGAAAGCTCTTGCTAGCCAGCACCCTTCCTTGGAAGCGCTTTCACAGGCGCAGCAACACTGGGGCTTTGCGCTTCTCTAGCCACCAAACGTCACGGTCCTTCTCTTTCCGTCGGTAGACACGAGCTGAGAAATTGCAAACGTCGAGCAATTGCTCAGAGATGAAAAGTGCCAGCACTGAAAGCTGTTGCTAGCCAGCCCCCTTCCTTGGAAGCGCTTTTGTAGCCCTTAAAACACTGGGGCTCTGGGCTTCTCTAGCCACCTCGTCTTCTGCTCATCCTCTCGCGCACTCTAAAGAGAGCTCAGGTGAGAAATTGCAAACGTCGAGCAATTGCTCAGAGATGAAAAGTGCCAGCACTGAAAGCTCTTGCTAGCCAGCACCCTTCCTTGGAAGCGCTTTCACAGGCGCAGCAACACTGGGGCTTTGCGCTTCTATACGCACCAAACGTCACAGTCCTTCTCTTTCCGTCTCGTAGACACGAGCTGAGAAATTGCAAACGTCCAGCAATTGCTCAGAGATGAAAAGTGCCAGCACTGAAAGCTGTTGCTAGCCAGCACCCTTCCTTGGAAGCGCTTTTGTAGGCCTAAGAACACTGGGGCTCTGGGCTTCTCTAGCCACCTAATCTTCTGCTCATCCTCTCGCGCACTCTAAAGAGAGCTCAGGTGAGAAATTGCAAACGTCGAGCAATTGCTCAGAGATGAAAAGTGCCAGCACTGAAAGCTCTTGCTAGCCAGCACCCTTCCTTGGAAGCGCTTTCACAGGCGCAGCAACACTGGGGCTTTGCGCTTCTATACGCACCAAATGTCACGGTCCTTCTCTTTCCGTCGGTAGACACGAGCTGAGAAATTGCAAACGTCGAGCAATTGCTCCGAGATGAAAAGTGCCAGCACTGAAAGCTCTTGCTAGCCAGCACCCTTCCTTGGAAGCGCTTTTGTAGCCCTTAAAACACTGGGGCTCTGGGCTTCTCTAGCCACCTCATCTTCTGCTCATCCTCTCGCGCACTCTAAAGAGAGCTCAGGTGAGAAATTGCAAACGTCGAGCAATTGCTCAGAGATGAAAAGTGCCAGCACTGAAAGCTGTTGCTAGCCAGCACCCTTCCTTGGAAGCGCTTTCACAGGCGCAGCAACACTGGGGCTTTGCGCTTCTCTACCCACCAAACGTCACGGTCATTCTCTTTCCATCTCGTAGACACGAGCTGAGAAATTGCAAACGTCGAGCAATTGCTCAGAGATGAAAAGTGCCAGCACTGAAAGCTGTTGCTAGCCAGCACCCTTCCTTGGAAGCGCTTTCACAGGCGCAGCAACACTGGGGCTTTGCGCTTCTCTACGCACCAAATGTCACGGTCCTTCTCTTTCCATCTCGTAGACACGAGCTGAGAAATTGCAAACGTCGAGCAATTGCTCAGAGATGAAAAGTGCCAGCACTGAAAGCTGTTGCTAGCCAGCACCCTTCCTTGGAAGCGCTTTCACAGGCGCAGCAACACTGGGGCTTTGCGCTTCTATACGCACCAAATGTCACGGTCCTTCTCTTTCCATCTCGTAGACACGAGCTGAGAAATTGCAAACGTCGAGCAATTGCTCCGAGATGAAAAGTGCCAGCACTGAAAGCTGTTGCTAGCCAGCCCCCTTCCTTGGAAGCGCTTTTGTAGGCCTAAGAACACTGGGGCTCTGGGCTTCTCTAGCCACCTCATCTTCTGCTCATCCTCTCGCGCACTCTAAAGAGAGCTCAGGTGAGAAATTGCAAACGTCGAGCAATTGCTCAGAGATGAAAAGTGCCAGCACTGAAAGCTCTTGCTAGCCAGCACCCTTCCTTGGAAGCGCTTTCACAGGCGCAGCAACACTGGGGCTTTGCGCTTCTCTACCCACCAAACGTCACGGTCCTTCTCTTTCCGTCTCGTAGACACGAGCTGAGAAATTGCAAACGTCCAGCAATTGCTCAGAGATGAAAAGTGCCAGCACTGAAAGCTCTTGCTAGCCAGCACCCTTCCTTGGAAGCGCTTTTGTAGGCCTAAGAACACTGGGGCTCTGGGCTTCTCTAGCCACCTCATCTTCTGCTCATCCTCTCGCGCACTCTAAAGAGAGCTCAGGTGAGAAATTGCAAACGACGAGCAATTGCTCAGAGATGAAAAGTGCCAGCACTGAAAGCTGTTGCTAGCCAGCACCCTTCCTTGGAAGCGCTTTTGTAGCCCTTAGAACACTGGGCTCTGGGCTTCTCTAGCCACCTCATCTTCTGCTCATCCTCTCTCGCACTCTAAAGAGAGCTCAGGTGAGAAATTGCAAACGTCGAGCAATTGCTCAGAGATGAAAAGTGCCAGCGCTGAAAGCTCTTGCTAGCCAGCACCCTTCCTTGGAAGCGCTTTCACAGGCGCAGTAACACTGGGGCTTTGCACTTCTCTACGCACCAAACGTCACGGTCCTTCTCTTTCCGTCTCGTAGACACGAGCTGAGAAATTGCAAACGTCCAGCAATTGCTCAGAGATGAAAAGTGCCAGCACTGAAAGCTGTTGCTAGCCAGCACCCTTCCTTGGAAGCGCTTTTGTAGCCCTTAAAACACTGGGGCTCTGGGCTTCTCTAGCCACCTAATCTTCTGCTCATCCTCTCGCGCACTCTAAAGAGAGCTCAGGTGAGAAATTGCAAACGTCGAGCAATTGCTCAGAGATGAAAAGTGCCAGCCCTGAAAGCTCTTGCTAGCCAGCACCCTTCCTTGGAAGCGCTTTCACAGGCGCAGCAACACTGGGGCTTTGCGCTTCTCTAGCCACCAAATGTCACGGTCCTTCTCTTTCCGTCTCGTAGACACGAGCTGAGAAATTGCAAACGTCGAGCAATTGCTCAGAGATGAAAAGTGCCAGCACTGAAAGCTGTTGCTAGCCAGCCCCCTTCCTTGGAAGCGCTTTTGTAGGCCTAAGAACACTGGGGCTCTGGGCTTCTCTAGCCACCTCATCTTCTGCTCATCCTCTCGCGCACTCTAAAGAGAGCTCAGGTGAGAAATTGCAAACGTCGAGCAATTGCTCAGAGATGAAAAGTGCCAGCACTGAAAGCTGTTGCTAGCCAGCCCCCTTCCTTGGAAGCGCTTTTGTAGCCCTTAGAACACTGGGGCTCTGGGCTTCTCTAGCCACCTCATCTTCTGCTCATCCTCTCGCGCACTCTAAAGAGAGCTCAGGTGAGAAATTGCAAACGTCGAGCAATTGCTCAGAGATGAAAAGTGCCAGCACTGAAAGCTGTTGCTAGCCAGCCCCCTTCCTTGGAAGCGCTTTCACAGGCGCAGTAACACTGGGGCTTTGCACTTCTCTACGCACCAAACGTCACGGTCCTTCTCTTTCCGTCTCGTAGACACGAGCTGAGAAATTGCAAACGTCGAGCAATTGCTCAGAGATGAAAAGTGCCAGCCCTGAAAGCTGTTGCTAGCCAGCACCCTTCCTTGGAAGCGCTTTCACAGGCGCAGCAACACTGGGGCTTTGCGCTTCTATACGCACCAAACGTCACAGTCCTTCTCTTTCCGTCTCGTAGACACGAGCTGAGAAATTGCAAACGTCCAGCAATTGCTCAGAGATGAAAAGTGCCAGCACTGAAAGCTCTTGCTAGCCAGCACCCTTCCTTGGAAGCGCTTTTGTAGGCCTAAGAACACTGGGGCTCTGGGCTTCTCTAGCCACCTCATCTTCTGCTCATCCTCTCGCGCACTCTAAAGAGAGCTCAGGTGAGAAATTGCAAACGTCGAGCAATTGCTCAGAGATGAAAAGTGCCAGCCCTGAAAGCTCTTGCTAGCCAGCACCCTTCCTTGGAAGCGCTTTCACAGGCGCAGCAACACTGGGGCTTTGCGCTTCTATACGCACCAAATGTCACGGTCCTTCTCTTTCCGTCGGTAGACACGAGCTGAGAAATTGCAAACGTCGAGCAATTGCTCAGAGATGAAAAGTGCCAGCACTGAAAGCTCTTGCTAGCCAGCACCCTTCCTTGGAAGCGCTTTTGTAGCCCTTAAAACACTGGGGCTCTGGGCTTCTCTAGCCACCTCGTCTTCTGCTCATCCTCTCGCGCACTCTAAAGAGAGCTCAGGTGAGAAATTGCAAACGTCGAGCAATTGCTCAGAGATGAAAAGTGCCAGCACTGAAAGCTGATGCTAGCCAGCACCCTTCCTTGGAAGCGCTTTCACAGGCGCAGCAACACTGGGGCTTTGCGCTTCTATACGCACCAAACGTCACAGTCCTTCTCTTTCCGTCTCGTAGACACGAGCTGAGAAATTGCAAACGTCGAGCAATTGCTCAGAGATGAAAAGTGCCAGCACTGAAAGCTCTTGCTAGCCAGCACCCTTCCTTGGAAGCGCTTTTGTAGGCCTAAGAACACTGGGGCTCTGGGCTTCTCTAGCCACCTCATCTTCTGCTCATCCTCTCGCGCACTCTAAAGAGAGCTCAGGTGAGAAATTGCAAACGTCGAGCAATTGCTCAGAGATGAAAAGTGCCAGCCCTGAAAGCTCTTGCTAGCCAGCACCCTTCCTTGGAAGCGCTTTCACAGGCGCAGCAACACTGGGGCTTTGCGCTTCTATACGCACCAAATGTCACGGTCCTTCTCTTTCCGTCGGTAGACACGAGCTGAGAAATTGCAAACGTCGAGCAATTGCTCCGAGATGAAAAGTGCCAGCACTGAAAGCTCTTGCTAGCCAGCACCCTTCCTTGGAAGCGCTTTTGTAGCCCTTAAAACACTGGGGCTCTGGGCTTCTCTAGCCACCTCATCTTCTGCTCATCCTCTCGCGCACTCTAAAGAGAGCTCAGGTGAGAAATTGCAAACGTCGAGCAATTGCTCAGAGATGAAAAGTGCCAGCACTGAAAGCTGTTGCTAGCCAGCACCCTTCCTTGGAAGCGCTTTCACAGGCGCAGTAACACTGGGGCTTTGCACTTCTCTAGCCACCAAACGTCACGGTCCTTCTCTTTCCGTCTCGTAGACACGAGCTGAGAAATTGCAAACGTCGAGCAATTGCTCAGAGATGAAAAGTGCCAGCACTGAAAGCTGTTGCTAGCCAGCACCCTTCCTTGGAAGCGCTTTCACAGGCGCAGCAACACTGGGGCTTTGCGCTTCTCTACCCACCAAAAGTCACGGTCATTCTCTTTCCATCTCGTAGACACGAGCTGAGAAATTGCAAACGTCGAGCAATTGCTCCGAGATGAAAAGTGCCAGCACTGAAAGCTGTTGCTAGCCAGCACCCTTCCTTGGAAGCGCTTTCACAGGCGCAGCAACACTGGGGCTTTGCGCTTCTATACGCACCAAATGTCACGGTCCTTCTCTTTCCATCTCGTAGACACGAGCTGAGAAATTGCAAACGTCGAGCAATTGCTCCGAGATGAAAAGTGCCAGCACTGAAAGCTGTTGCTAGCCAGCACCCTTCCTTGGAAGCGCTTTCACAGGCGCAGCAACACTGGGGCTTTGCGCTTCTATACGCACCAAATGTCACGGTCCTTCTCTTTCCATCTCGTAGACACGAGCTGAGAAATTGCAAACGTCGAGCAATTGCTCCGAGATGAAAAGTGCCAGCACTGAAAGCTCTTGCTAGCCAGCACCCTTCCTTGGAAGCGCTTTTGTAGGCCTAAGAACACTGGGGCTCTGGGCTTCTCTAGCCACCTCATCTTCTGCTCATCCTCTCGCGCACTCTAAAGAGAGCTCAGGTGAGAAATTGCAAACGTCGAGCAATTGCTCAGAGATGAAAAGTGCCAGCCCTGAAAGCTCTTGCTAGCCAGCACCCTTCCTTGGAAGCGCTTTCACAGGCGCAGCAACACTGGGGCTTTGCGCTTCTCTACCCACCAAATGTCACGGTCCTTCTCTTTCCGTCTCGTAGACACGAGCTGAGAAATTGCAAATGTCGAGCAATTGCTCAGAGATGAAAAGTGCCAGCACTGAAAGCTCTTGCTAGCCAGCCCCCTTCCTTGGAAGCGCTTTTGTAGGCCTAAGAACACTGGGCTCTGGGCTTCTCTAGCCACCTCATCTTCTGCTCATCCTCTCGCGCACTCTAAAGAGAGCTCTGGTGAGAAATTGCAAACGTCGAGCAATTGCTCAGAGATGAAAAGTGCCAGCGCTGAAAGCTCTTGCTAGCCAGCACCCTTCCTTGGAAGCGCTTTCACAGGCGCAGTAACACTGGGGCTTTGCACTTCTCTACGCACCAAACGTCACGGTCCTTCTCTTTCCGTCTCGTAGACACGAGCTGAGAAATTGCAAACGTCGAGCAATTGCTCCGAGATGAAAAGTGCCAGCACTGAAAGCTCTTGCTAGCCAGCACCCTTCCTTGGAAGCGCTTTCACAGGCGCAGTAACACTGGGGCTTTGCGCTTCTATACGCACCAAATGTCACGGTCCTTCTCTTTCCGTCTCGTAGACACGAGCTGAGAAATTGCAAACGTCCAGCAATTGCTCAGAGATGAAAAGTGCCAGCACTGAAAGCTCTTGCTAGCCAGCACCCTTCCTTGGAAGCGCTTTTGTAGGCCTAAGAACACTGGGGCTCTGGGCTTCTCTAGCCACCTAATCTTCTGCTCATCCTCTCGCGCACTCTAAAGAGAGCTCAGGTGAGAAATTGCAAACGTCGAGCAATTGCTGAGAGATGAAAAGTGCCAGCACTGAAAGCTGTTGCTAGCCAGCACCCTTCCTTGGAAGCGCTTTCACAGGCGCAGCAACACTGGGGCTTTGCGCTTCTCTACCCACCAAAAGTCACGGTCATTTTCTTTCCGTCTCATAGACACGAGCTGAGAAATTGCAAACGTCGAGCAATTGCTCAGAGATGAAAAGTGCCAGCACTGAAAGCTCTTGCTAGCCAGCACCCTTCCTTGGAAGCGCTTTCACAGGCGCAGTAACACTGGGGCTTTGCGCTTCTCTAGCCACCAAACGTCACGGTCCTTCTCTTTCCGTCTCGTAGACACGAGCTGAGAAATTGCAAACGTCCAGCAATTGCTCCGAGATGAAAAGTGCCAGCACTGAAAGCTGTTGCTAGCCAGCACCCTTCCTTGGAAGCGCTTTCACAGGCGCAGCAACACTGGGGCTTTGCGCTTCTCTAGCCACCAAACGTCACGGTCCTTCTCTTTCCGTCTGTTTACACGAGCTGAGAAATTGCAAACGTCGAGCAATTGCTCCGAGATGAAAAGTGCCAGCACTGAAAGCTGTTGCTAGCCAGCACCCTTCCTTGGAAGCGCTTTTGTAGCCCTTAGAACACTGGGGCTCTGGGCTTCTCTAGCCACCTCATCTTCTGCTCATCCTCTCGCGCACTCTAAAGAGAGCTCAGGTGAGAAATTGCAAACGTCGAGCAATTGCTCAGAGATGAAAAGTGCCAGCACTGAAAGCTGTTGCTAGCCAGCACCCTTCCTTGGAAGCGCTTTCACAGGCGCAGCAACACTGGGGCTTTGCGCTTCTCTACCCACCAAACGTCACGGTCCTTCTCTTTCCGTCTCGTAGACACGAGCTGAGAAATTGCAAACGTCCAGCAATTGCTCAGAGATGAAAAGTGCCAGCACTGAAAGCTGTTGCTAGCCAGCACCCTTCCTTGGAAGCGCTTTTGTAGGCCTAAGAACACTGGGGCTCTGGGCTTCTCTAGCCACCTCATCTTCTGCTCATCCTCTCGCGCACTCTAAAGAGAGCTCAGGTGAGAAATTGCAAACGTCGAGCAATTGCTCAGAGATGAAAAGTGCCAGCACTGAAAGCTGTTGCTAGCCAGCACCCTTCCTTGGAAGCGCTTTCACAGGCGCAGCAACACTGGGGCTTTGCGCTTCTCTAGCCACCAAATGTCACGGTCCTTCTCTTTCCGTCTCGTAGACACGAGCTGAGAAATTGCAAACGTCGAGCAATTGCTCCGAGATGAAAAGTGCCAGCACTGAAAGCTGTTGCTAGCCAGCACCCTTCCTTGGAAGCGCTTTTGTAGGCCTAAGAACACTGGGGCTCTGGGCTTCTCTAGCCACCTCATCTTCTGCTCATCCTCTCGCGCACTCTAAAGAGAGCTCAGGTGAGAAATTGCAAACGTCGAGCAATTGCTCAGAGATGAAAAGTGCCAGCACTGAAAGCTGTTGCTAGCCAGCCCCCTTCCTTGGAAGCGCTTTTGTAGCCCTTAGAACACTGGGGCTCTGGGCTTCTCTAGCCACCTCATCTTCTGCTCATCCTCTCGCGCACTCTAAAGAGAGCTCAGGTGAGAAATTGCAAACGTCGAGCAATTGCTCAGAGATGAAAAGTGCCAGCACTGAAAGCTGTTGCTAGCCAGCCCCCTTCCTTGGAAGCGCTTTCACAGGCACAGTAACACTGGGGCTTTGCACTTCTCTACGCACCAAACGTCACGGTCCTTCTCTTTCCGTCTCGTAGACACGAGCTGAGAAATTGCAAACGTCGAGCAATTGCTCAGAGATGAAAAGTGCCAGCCCTGAAAGCTGTTGCTAGCCAGCACCCTTCCTTGGAAGCGCTTTCACAGGCGCAGCAACACTGGGGCTTTGCGCTTCTATACGCACCAAATGTCACAGTCCTTCTCTTTCCGTCTCGTAGACACGAGCTGAGAAATTGCAAACGTCCAGCAATTGCTCCGAGATGAAAAGTGCCAGCACTGAAAGCTCTTGCTAGCCAGCACCCTTCCTTGGAAGCGCTTTCACAGGCCTAAGAACACTGGGGCTCTGGGCTTCTCTAGCCACCTAATCTTCTGCTCATCCTCTCGCGCACTCTAAAGAGAGCTCAGGTGAGAAATTGCAAACGTCGAGCAATTGCTCAGAGATGAAAAGTGCCAGCCCTGAAAGCTCTTGCTAGCCAGCACCCTTCCTTGGAAGCGCTTTCACAGGCGCAGCAACACTGGGGCTTTGCGCTTCTATACGCACCAAATGTCACGGTCCTTCTCTTTCCGTCGGTAGACACGAGCTGAGAAATTGCAAACGTCGAGCAATTGCTCAGAGATGAAAAGTGCCAGCACTGAAAGCTGTTGCTAGCCAGCCCCCTTCCTTGGAAGCGCTTTTGTAGCCCTTAAAACACTGGGGCTCTGGGCTTCTCTAGCCACCTCGTCTTCTGCTCATCCTCTCGCGCACTCTAAAGAGAGCTCAGGTGAGAAATTGCAAACGTCGAGCAATTGCTCAGAGATGAAAAGTGCCAGCACTGAAAGCTGATGCTAGCCAGCACCCTTCCTTGGAAGCGCTTTCACAGGCGCAGCAACACTGGGGCTTTGCGCTTCTATACGCACCAAACGTCACAGTCCTTCTCTTTCCGTCTCGTAGACACGAGCTGAGAAATTGCAAACGTCGAGCAATTGCTCAGAGATGAAAAGTGCCAGCACTGAAAGCTGTTGCTAGCCAGCACCCTTCCTTGGAAGCGCTTTTGTAGGCCTAAGAACACTGGGGCTCTGGGCTTCTCTAGCCACCTCATCTTCTGCTCATCCTCTCGCGCACTCTAAAGAGAGCTCAGGTGAGAAATTGCAAACGTCGAGCAATTGCTCAGAGATGAAAAGTGCCAGCCCTGAAAGCTCTTGCTAGCCAGCACCCTTCCTTGGAAGCGCTTTCACAGGCGCAGCAACACTGGGGCTTTGCGCTTCTATACGCACCAAATGTCACGGTCCTTCTCTTTCCGTCGGTAGACACGAGCTGAGAAATTGCAAACGTCGAGCAATTGCTCAGAGATGAAAAGTGCCAGCACTGAAAGCTCTTGCTAGCCAGCCCCCTTCCTTGGAAGCGCTTTTGTAGCCCTTAAAACACTGGGGTTCTGGGCTTCTCTAGCCACCTCATCTTCTGCTCATCCTCTCGCGCACTCTAAAGAGAGCTCAGGTGAGAAATTGCAAACGTCGAGCAATTGCTCAGAGATGAAAAGTGCCAGCACTGAAAGCTGTTGCTAGCCAGCACCCTTCCTTGGAAGCGCTTTCACAGGCGCAGTAACACTGGGGCTTTGCACTTCTCTAGCCACCAAACGTCACGGTCCTTCTCTTTCCGTCTCGTAGACACGAGCTGAGAAATTGCAAACGTCGAGCAATTGCTCCGAGATGAAAAGTGCCAGCACTGAAAGCTCTTGCTAGCCAGCACCCTTCCTTGGAAGCGCTTTCACAGGCGCAGCAACACTGGGGCTTTGCGCTTCTCTACGCACCAAACGTCACGGTCCTTCTCTTTCCGTCTCGTAGACACGAGCTGAGAAATTGCAAACGTCGAGCAATTGCTCCGAGATGAAAAGTGCCAGCACTGAAAGCTGTTGCTAGCCAGCACCCTTCCTTGGAAGCGCTTTCACAGGCGCAGCAACACTGGGGCTTTGCGCTTCTATACGCACCAAATGTCACGGTCCTTCTCTTTCCGTCTCGTAGACACGAGCTGAGAAATTGCAAACGTCGAGCAATTGCTCCGAGATGAAAAGTGCCAGCACTGAAAGCTCTTGCTAGCCAGCACCCTTCCTTGGAAGCGCTTTTGTAGGCCTAAGAACACTGGGGCTCTGGGCTTCTCTAGCCACCTCATCTTCTGCTCATCCTCTCGCGCACTCTAAAGAGAGCTCAGGTGAGAAATTGCAAACGTCGAGCAATTGCTCAGAGATGAAAAGTGCCAGCACTGAAAGCTCTTGCTAGCCAGCACCCTTCCTTGGAAGCGCTTTCACAGGCGCAGCAACACTGGGGCTTTGCGCTTCTATACGCACCAAATGTCACGGTCCTTCTCTTTCCGTCTCGTAGACACGAGCTGAGAAATTGCAAATGTCGAGCAATTGCTCAGAGATGAAAAGTGCCAGCACTGAAAGCTCTTGCTAGCCAGCACCCTTCCTTGGAAGCGCTTTTGTAGGCCTAAGAACACTGGGGCTCTGGGCTTCTCTAGCCACCTAATCTTCTGCTCATCCTCTCGCGCACTCTAAAGAGAGCTCAGGTGAGAAATTGCAAACGTCGAGCAATTGCTCAGAGATGAAAAGTGCCAGCGCTGAAAGCTCTTGCTAGCCAGCACCCTTCCTTGGAAGCGCTTTCACAGGCGCAGTAACACTGGGGCTTTGCACTTCTCTACGCACCAAACGTCACGGTCCTTCTCTTTCCGTCTCGTAGACACGAGCTGAGAAATTGCAAACGTCGAGCAATTGCTCAGAGATGAAAAGTGCCAGCACTGAAAGCTGTTGCTAGCCAGCACCCTTCCTTGGAAGCGCTTTCACAGGCGCAGCAACACTGGGGCTTTGCGCTTCTCTAGCCACCAAAAGTCACAGTCATTTTCTTTCCGTCTCGTAGACACGAGCTGAGAAATTGCAAACGTCGAGCAATTGCTCCGAGATGAAAAGTGCCAGCACTGAAAGCTCTTGCTAGCCAGCACCCTTCCTTGGAAGCGCTTTTGTAGGCCTAAGAACAGTGGGGCTCTGGGCTTCTCTAGCCACCTCATCTTCTGCTCATCCTCTCGCGCACTCTAAAGAGAGCTCAGGTGAGAAATTGCAAATGTCGAGCAATTGCTCCGAGATGAAAAGTGCCAGCACTGAAAGCTGTTGCTAGCCAGCACCCTTCCTTGGAAGCGCTTTCACAGGCGCAGCAACACTGGGGCTTTGCGCTTCTCTACCCACCAAAAGTCACGGTCCTTCTCTTTCCGTCTCGTAGACACGAGCTGAGAAATTGCAAACGTCGAGCAATTGCTCAGAGATGAAAAGTGCCAGCCCTGAAAGCTGTTGCTAGCCAGCACCCTTCCTTGGAAGCGCTTTTGTAGGCCTAAGAACACTGGGGCTCTGGGCTTCTCTAGCCACCTCATCTTCTGCTCATCCTCTCGCGCACTCTAAAGAGAGCTCAGGTGAGAAATTGCAAACGTCGAGCAATTGCTCAGAGATGAAAAGTGCCAGCCCTGAAAGCTCTTGCTAGCCAGCCGCCTTCCTTGGAAGCGCTTTCACAGGCGCAGCAACACTGGGGCTTTGCGCTTCTATACGCACCAAATGTCACGGTCCTTCTCTTTCCGTCTCGTAGACACGAGCTGAGAAATTGCAAACGTCGAGCAATTGCTCAGAGATGAAAAGTGCCAGCACTGAAAGCTGTTGCTAGCCAGCACCCTTCCTTGGAAGCGCTTTTGTAGGCCTAAGAACACTGGGGCTCTGGGCTTCTCTAGCCACCTCATCTTCTGCTCATCCTCTCGCGCACTCTAAAGAGAGCTCAGGTGAGAAATTGCAAACGTCGAGCAATTGCTCAGAGATGAAAAGTGCCAGCACTGAAAGCTGTTGCTAGCCAGCACCCTTCCTTGGAAGCGCTTTCACAGGCGCAGTAACACTGGGGCTTTGCGCTTCTCTAGCCACCAAACGTCACGGTCCTTCTCTTTCCGTCTCGTAGACACGAGCTGAGAAATTGCAAACGTCGAGCAATTGCTCAGAGATGAAAAGTGCCAGCACTGAAAGCTGTTGCTAGCCAGCACCCTTCCTTGGAAGCGCTTTCACAGGCGCAGCAACACTGGGGCTTTGCGCTTCTCTAGCCACCAAACGTCACGGTCCTTCTCTTTCCGTCTGTTTACACGAGCTGAGAAATTGCAAACGTCGAGCAATTGCTCAGAGATGAAAAGTGACAGCACTGAAAGCTGTTGCTAGCCAGCACCCTTCCTTGGAAGCGCTTTCACAGGCGCAGCAACACTGGGGCTTTGCGCTTCTATACGCACCAAACGTCACGGTCCTTCTCTTTCCGTCTCGTAGACACGAGCTGAGAAATTGCAAACGTCCAGCAATTGCTCAGAGATGAAAAGTGCCAGCACTGAAAGCTGTTGCTAGCCAGCACCCTTCCTTGGAAGCGCTTTTGTAGGCCTAAGAACACTGGGGCTCTGGGCTTCTCTAGCCACCTCATCTTCTGCTCATCCTCTCGCGCACTCTAAAGAGAGCTCAGTTGAGAAATTGCAAACGTCGAGCAATTGCTCCGAGATGAAAAGTGCCAGCACTGAAAGCTCTTGCTAGCCAGCACCCTTCCTTGGAAGCGCTTTCACAGGCGCAGCAACACTGGGGCTTTGCGCTTCTCTACCCACCAAAAGTCACGGTCATTTTCTTTCCGTCTCGTAGACACGAGCTGAGAAATTGCAAACGTCGAGCAATTGCTCAGAGATGAAAAGTGCCAGCACTGAAAGCTCTTGCTAGCCAGCACCCTTCCTTGGAAGCGCTTTTGTAGGCCTAAGAACACTGGGGCTCTGGGCTTCTCTAGCCACCTAATCTTCTGCTCATCCTCTCGCGCACTCTAAAGAGATCTCAGGTGAGAAATTGCAAATGTCGAGCAATTGCTCAGAGATGAAAAGTGCCAGCACTGAAAGCTGTTGCTAGCCAGCACCCTTCCTTGGAAGCGCTTTCACAGGCGCAGCAACACTGGGGCTTTGCGCTTCTCTAGCCACCAAAAGTCACGGTCCTTCTCTTTCCGTCTCGTAGACACGAGCTGAGAAATTGCAAACGTCCAGCAATTGCTCAGAGATGAAAAGTGCCAGCACTGAAAGCTGTTGCTAGCCAGCACCCTTCCTTGGAAGCGCTTTTGTAGGCCTAAGAACACTGGGGCTCTGGGCTTCTCTAGCCACCTCATCTTCTGCTCATCCTCTCGCGCACTCTAAAGAGATCTCAGGTGAGAAATTGCAAACGTCGAGCAATTGCTCAGAGATGAAAAGTGCCAGCCCTGAAAGCTCTTGCTAGCCAGCACCCTTCCTTGGAAGCGCTTTCACAGGCGCAGTAACACTGGGGCTTTGCGCTTCTCTAGCCACCAAACGTCACGGTCCTTCTCTTTCCGTCTCGTAGACACGAGCTGAGAAATTGCAAACGTCCAGCAATTGCTCCGAGATGAAAAGTGCCAGCACTGAAAGCTGTTGCTAGCCAGCACCCTTCCTTGGAAGCGCTTTCACAGGCGCAGCAACACTGGGGCTTTGCGCTTCTATACCCACCAAAAGTCACGGTCCTTCTCTTTCCGTCTCGTAGACACGAGCTGAGAAATTGCAAACGTCGAGCAATTGCTCAGAGATGAAAAGTGCCAGCACTGAAAGCTCTTGCTAGCCAGCCCCCTTCCTTGGAAGCGCTTTTGTAGGCCTAAGAAGACTGGGGCTCTGGGCTTCTCTAGCCACCTCATCTTCTGCTCATCCTCTCGCGCACTCTAAAGAGAGCTCAGGTGAGAAATTGCAAACGTCGAGCAATTGCTCCGAGATGAAAAGTGCCAGCCCTGAAAGCTCTTGCTAGCCAGCACCCTTCCTTGGAAGCGCTTTCACAGGCGCAGCAACACTGGGGCTTTGCGCTTCTATACGCACCAAATGTCACGGTCCTTCTCTTTCCGTCTCGTAGACACGAGCTGAGAAATTGCAAACGTCGAGCAATTGCTCAGAGATGAAAAGTGCCAGCACTGGAAGCTGTTGCTAGCCAGCCCCCTTCCTTGGAAGCGCTTTTGTAGCCCTTAGAACAGTGGGGCTCTGGGCTTCTCTAGCCACCTAATCTTCTGCTCATCCTCTCGCGCACTCTAAAGAGAGCTCAGGTGAGAAATTGCAAACGTCGAGCAATTGCTCAGAGATGAAAAGTGCCAGCACTGAAAGCTGTTGCTAGCCAGCCCCCTTCCTTGGAAGCGCTTTTGTAGCCCTTAGAACACTGGGGCTCTGGGCTTCTCTAGCCACCTCATCTTCTGCTCATCCTCTCGCGCACTCTAAAGAGAGCTCAGGTGAGAAATTGCAAACGTCGAGCAATTGCTCAGAGATGAAAAGTGCCAGCGCTGAAAGCTCTTGCTAGCCAGCACCCTTCCTTGGAAGCGCTTTCACAGGCGCAGTAACACTGGGGCTTTGCACTTCTGTAGCCACCAAACGTCACGGTCCTTCTCTTTCCGTCTCGTAGACACGAGCTGAGAAATTGCAAACGTCGAGCAATTGCTCAGAGATGAAAAGTGCCAGCACTGAAAGCTCTTGCTAGCCAGCACCCTTCCTTGGAAGCGCTTTCACAGGCGCAGCAACACTGGGGCTTTGCGCTTCTCTACCCACCAAAAGTCACGGTCCTTCTCTTTCCGTCTCGTAGACACGAGCTGAGAAATTGCAAACGTCGAGCAATTGCTCCGAGATGAAAAGTGCCAGCACTGAAAGCTGTTGCTAGCCAGCACCCTTCCTTGGAAGCGCTTTCACAGGCGCAGCAACACTGGGGCTTTGCGCTTCTCTACCCACCAAATGTCACGGTCCTTCTCTTTCCATCTCGTAGACACGAGCTGAGAAATTGCAAACGTCGAGCAATTGCTCCGAGATGAAAAGTGCCAGCACTGAAAGCTCTTGCTAGCCAGCACCCTTCCTTGGAAGCGCTTTTGTAGGCCTAAGAACAGTGGGGCTCTGGGCTTCTCTAGCCACCTCATCTTCTGCTCATCCTCTCGCGCACTCTAAAGAGAGCTCAGGTGAGAAATTGCAAACGTCGAGCAATTGCTCAGAGATGAAAAGTGCCAGCCCTGAAAGCTCTTGCTAGCCAGCACCCTTCCTTGGAAGCGCTTTCACAGGCGCAGCAACACTGGGGCTTTGCGCTTCTATACGCACCAAACGTCACAGTCCTTCTCTTTCCGTCTGTTTACACGAGCTGAGAAATTGCAAACGTCGAGCAATTGCTCCGAGATGAAAAGTGCCAGCACTGAAAGCTCTTGCTAGCCAGCACCCTTCCTTGGAAGCGCTTTTGTAGGCCTAAGAACACTGGGGCTCTGGGCTTCTCTAGCCACCTAATCTTCTGCTCATCCTCTCGCGCACTCTAAAGAGAGCTCAGGTGAGAAATTGCAAACGTCGAGCAATTGCTCAGAGATGAAAAGTGCCAGCCCTGAAAGCTCTTGCTAGCCAGCACCCTTCCTTGGAAGCGCTTTCACAGGCGCAGCAACACTGGGGCTTTGCGCTTCTATACGCACCAAATGTCACGGTCCTTCTCTTTCCGTCGGTAGACACGAGCTGAGAAATTGCAAACGTCGAGCAATTGCTCAGAGATGAAAAGTGCCAGCACTGAAAGCTGTTGCTAGCCAGCACCCTTCCTTGGAAGCGCTTTTGTAGCCCTTAAAACAGTGGGGCTCTGGGCTTGTCTAGCCACCTCGTCTTCTGCTCATCCTCTCGCGCACTCTAAAGAGAGCTCAGGTGAGAAATTGCAAACGTCGAGCAATTGCTCAGAGATGAAAAGTGCCAGCACTGAAAGCTGATGCTAGCCAGCACCCTTCCTTGGAAGCGCTTTCACAGGCGCAGCAACACTGGGGCTTTGCGCTTCTATACGCACCAAACGTCACAGTCCTTCTCTTTCCGTCGGTAGACACGAGCTGAGAAATTGCAAACGTCGAGCAATTGCTCAGAGATGAAAAGTGCCAGCACTGAAAGCTCTTGCTAGCCAGCACCCTTCCTTGGAAGCGCTTTCACAGGCGCAGCAACACTGGGGCTTTGCGCTTCTCTACCCACCAAAAGTCACGGTCCTTCTCTTTCCGTCTCGTAGACACGAGCTGAGAAATTGCAAACGTCGAGCAATTGCTCAGAGATGAAAAGTGCCAGCACTGAAAGCTGTTGCTAGCCAGCACCCTTCCTTGGAAGCGCTTTCACAGGCGCAGCAACACTGGGGCTTTGCGCTTCTCTACCCACCAAAAGTCACGGTCCTTCTCTTTCCGTCTCGTAGACACGAGCTGAGAAATTGCAAACGTCGAGCAATTGCTCAGAGATGAAAAGTGCCAGCACTGAAAGCTCTTGCTAGCCAGCCCCCTTCCTTGGAAGCGCTTTTGTAGGCCTAAGAACACTGGGGCTCTGGGCTTCTCTAGCCACCTCATCTTCTGCTCATCCTCTCGCGCACTCTAAAGAGAGCTCAGGTGAGAAATTGCAAACGTCGAGCAATTGCTCCGAGATGAAAAGTGCCAGCCCTGAAAGCTCTTGCTAGCCAGCACCCTTCCTTGGAAGCGCTTTCACAGGCGCAGCAACACTGGGGCTTTGCGCTTCTATACGCACCAAATGTCACGGTCCTTCTCTTTCCGTCTCGTAGACACGAGCTGAGAAATTGCAAACGTCGAGCAATTGCTCAGAGATGAAAAGTGCCAGCACTGGAAGCTGTTGCTAGCCAGCCCCCTTCCTTGGAAGCGCTTTTGTAGCCCTTAGAACAGTGGGGCGCTGGGCTTCTCTAGCCACCTAATCTTCTGCTCATCCTCTCGCGCACTCTAAAGAGAGCTCAGGTGAGAAATTGCAAACGTCGAGCAATTGCTCAGAGATGAAAAGTGCCAGCACTGAAAGCTGTTGCTAGCCAGCCCCCTTCCTTGGAAGCGCTTTTGTAGCCCTTAGAACACTGGGGCTCTGGGCTTCTCTAGCCACCTCATCTTCTGCTCATCCTCTCGCGCACTCTAAAGAGAGCTCAGGTGAGAAATTGCAAACGTCGAGCAATTGCTCAGAGATGAAAAGTGCCAGCGCTGAAAGCTCTTGCTAGCCAGCACCCTTCCTTGGAAGCGCTTTCACAGGCGCAGTAACACTGGGGCTTTGCACTTCTCTACGCACCAAACGTCACGGTCCTTCTCTTTCCGTCTCGTAGACACGAGCTGAGAAATTGCAAACGTCGAGCAATTGCTCAGAGATGAAAAGTGCCAGCACTGAAAGCTCTTGCTAGCCAGCACCCTTCCTTGGAAGCGCTTTCACAGGCGCAGCAACACTGGGGCTTTGCGCTTCTCTACCCACCAAAAGTCACGGTCCTTCTCTTTCCGTCTCGTAGACACGAGCTGAGAAATTGCAAACGTCGAGCAATTGCTCCGAGATGAAAAGTGCCAGCACTGAAAGCTGTTGCTAGCCAGCACCCTTCCTTGGAAGCGCTTTCACAGGCGCAGCAACACTGGGGCTTTGCGCTTCTATACGCACCAAATGTCACGGTCCTTCTCTTTCCATCTCGTAGACACGAGCTGAGAAATTGCAAACGTCGAGCAATTGCTCCGAGATGAAAAGTGCCAGCACTGAAAGCTCTTGCTAGCCAGCACCCTTCCTTGGAAGCGCTTTTGTAGGCCTAAGAACAGTGGGGCTCTGGGCTTCTCTAGCCACCTCATCTTCTGCTCATCCTCTCGCGCACTCTAAAGAGAGCTCAGGTGAGAAATTGCAAACGTCGAGCAATTGCTCAGAGATGAAAAGTGCCAGCCCTGAAAGCTCTTGCTAGCCAGCACCCTTCCTTGGAAGCGCTTTCACAGGCGCAGCAACACTGGGGCTTTGCGCTTCTATACGCACCAAATGTCACAGTCCTTCTCTTTCCGTCTGTTTACACGAGCTGAGAAATTGCAAACGTCGAGCAATTGCTCAGAGATGAAAAGTGCCAGCACTGAAAGCTCTTGCTAGCCAGCACCCTTCCTTGGAAGCGCTTTTGTAGGCCTAAGAACACTGGGGCTCTGGGCTTCTCTAGCCACCTAATCTTCTGCTCATCCTCTCGCGCACTCTAAAGAGAGCTCAGGTGAGAAATTGCAAACGTCGAGCAATTGCTCAGAGATGAAAAGTGCCAGCCCTGAAAGCTCTTGCTAGCCAGCACCCTTCCTTGGAAGCGCTTTCACAGGCGCAGCAACACTGGGGCTTTGCGCTTCTATACGCACCAAATGTCACGGTCCTTCTCTTTCCGTCGGTAGACACGAGCTGAGAAATTGCAAACGTCGAGCAATTGCTCAGAGATGAAAAGTGCCAGCACTGAAAGCTGTTGCTAGCCAGCCCCCTTCCTTGGAAGCGCTTTTGTAGCCCTTAAAACACTGGGGCTCTGGGCTTGTCTAGCCACCTCGTCTTCTGCTCATCCTCTCGCGCACTCTAAAGAGAGCTCAGGTGAGAAATTGCAAACGTCGAGCAATTGCTCAGAGATGAAAAGTGCCAGCCCTGAAAGCTCTTGCTAGCCAGCACCCTTCCTTGGAAGCGCTTTCACAGGCGCAGCAACACTGGGGCTTTGCGCTTCTATACGCACCAAATGTCACGGTCCTTCTCTTTCCGTCGGTAGACACGAGCTGAGAAATTGCAAACGTCGAGCAATTGCTCAGAGATGAAAAGTGCCAGCACTGAAAGCTCTTGCTAGCCAGCACCCTTCCTTGGAAGCGCTTTCACAGGCGCAGCAACACTGGGGCTTTGCGCTTCTCTACCCACCAAAAGTCACGGTCCTTCTCTTTCCGTCTCATAGACACGAGCTGAGAAATTGCAAACGTCCAGCAATTGCTCAGAGATGAAAAGTGCCAGCACTGAAAGCTCTTGCTAGCCAGCACCCTTCCTTGGAAGCGCTTTTGTAGGCCTAAGAACACTGGGGCTCTGGGCTTCTCTAGCCACCTCATCTTCTGCTCATCCTCTCGCGCACTCTAAAGAGAGCTCAGGTGAGAAATTGCAAACGTCGAGCAATTGCTCAGAGATGAAAAGTGCCAGCCCTGAAAGCTGTTGCTAGCCAGCACCCTTCCTTGGAAGCGCTTTCACAGGCGCAGCAACACTGGGGCTTTGCGCTTCTATACGCACCAAATGTCACGGTCCTTCTCTTTCCGTCTCGTAGACACGAGCTGAGAAATTGCAAATGTCGAGCAATTGCTCAGAGATGAAAAGTGCCAGCACTGAAAGCTCTTGCTAGCCAGCACCCTTCCTTGGAAGCGCTTTTGTAGGCCTAAGAACACTGGGGCTCTGGGCTTCTCTAGCCACCTCATCTTCTGCTCATCCTCTCGCGCACTCTAAAGAGAGCTCAGGTGAGAAATTGCAAACGTCGAGCAATTGCTCAGAGATGAAAAGTGCCAGCGCTGAAAGCTCTTGCTAGCCAGCACCCTTCCTTGGAAGCGCTTTCACAGGCGCAGTAACACTGGGGCTTTGCACTTCTCTACGCACCAAATGTCACGGTCCTTCTCTTTCCGTCTCGTAGACACGAGCTGAGAAATTGCAAACGTCGAGCAATTGCTCAGAGATGAAAAGTGCCAGCACTGAAAGCTCTTGCTAGCCAGCACCCTTCCTTGGAAGCGCTTTCACAGGCGCAGCAACACTGGGGCTTTGCGCTTCTATACGCACCAAACGTCACAGTTCTTCTCTTTCCGTCTGTTTACACGAGCTGAGAAATTGCAAACGTCGAGCAATTGCTCAGAGATGAAAAGTGCCAGCACTGAAAGCTCTTGCTAGCCAGCACCCTTCCTTGGAAGCGCTTTTGTAGGCCTAAGAACACTGGGGCTCTGGGCTTCTCTAGCCACCTAATCTTCTGCTCATCCTCTCGCGCACTCTAAAGAGAGCTCAGGTGAGAAATTGCAAACGTCGAGCAATTGCTCAGAGATGAAAAGTGCCAGCCCTGAAAGCTCTTGCTAGCCAGCACCCTTCCTTGGAAGCGCTTTCACAGGCGCAGCAACACTGGGGCTTTGCGCTTCTATACGCACCAAATGTCACGGTCCTTCTCTTTCCGTCGGTAGACACGAGCTGAGAAATTGCAAACGTCGAGCAATTGCTCAGAGATGAAAAGTGCCAGCACTGAAAGCTGTTGCTAGCCAGCCCCCTTCCTTGGAAGCGCTTTTGTAGCCCTTAAAACACTGGGGCTCTGGGCTTGTCTAGCCACCTCGTCTTCTGCTCATCCTCTCGCGCACTCTAAAGAGAGCTCAGGTGAGAAATTGCAAACGTCGAGCAATTGCTCAGAGATGAAAAGTGCCAGCCCTGAAAGCTCTTGCTAGCCAGCACCCTTCCTTGGAAGCGCTTTCACAGGCGCAGCAACACTGGGGCTTTGCGCTTCTATACGCACCAAACGTCACAGTCCTTCTCTTTCCGTCTGTTTACATGAGCTGAGAAATTGCAAACGTCGAGCAATTGCTCAGAGATGAAAAGTGCCAGCACTGAAAGCTGTTGCTAGCCAGCACCCTTCCTTGGAAGCGCTTTTGTAGGCCTAAGAACAGTGGGGCTCTGGGCTTCTCTAGCCACCTAATCTTCTGCTCATCCTCTCGCGCACTCTAAAGAGAGCTCAGGTGAGAAATTGCAAACGTCGAGCAATTGCTCAGAGATGAAAAGTGCCAGCCCTGAAAGCTGTTGCTAGCCAGCACCCTTCCTTGGAAGCGCTTTCACAGGCGCAGCAACACTGGGGCTTTGCGCTTCTATACGCACCAAATGTCACGGTCCTTCTCTTTCCGTCGGTAGACACGAGCTGAGAAATTGCAAACGTCGAGCAATTGCTCCGAGATGAAAAGTGCCAGCACTGAAAGCTCTTGCTAGCCAGCACCCTTCCTTGGAAGCGCTTTCACAGGCGCAGCAACACTGGGGCTTTGCGCTTCTCTACCCACCAAAAGTCACGGTCCTTCTCTTTCCGTCTCGTAGACACGAGCTGAGAAATTGCAAACGTCGAGCAATTGCTCAGAGATGAAAAGTGCCAGCACTGAAAGCTGTTGCTAGCCAGCACCCTTCCTTGGAAGCGCTTTCACAGGCGCAGCAACACTGGGGCTTTGCGCTTCTCTACCCACCAAAAGTCACGGTCCTTCTCTTTCCGTCTCGTAGACACGAGCTGAGAAATTGCAAACGTCGAGCAATTGCTCAGAGATGAAAAGTGCCAGCACTGAAAGCTCTTGCTAGCCAGCCCCCTTCCTTGGAAGCGCTTTTGTAGGCCTAAGAACACTGGGGCTCTGGGCTTCTCTAGCCACCTCATCTTCTGCTCATCCTCTCGCGCACTCTAAAGAGAGCTCAGGTGAGAAATTGCAAACGTCGAGCAATTGCTCCGAGATGAAAAGTGCCAGCCCTGAAAGCTCTTGCTAGCCAGCACCCTTCCTTGGAAGCGCTTTCACAGGCGCAGCAACACTGGGGCTTTGCGCTTCTATACGCACCAAACGTCACAGTCATTCTCTTTCCGTCTCGTAGACACGAGCTGAGAAATTGCAAACGTCGAGCAATTGCTCCGAGATGAAAAGTGCCAGCACTGGAAGCTGTTGCTAGCCAGCCCCCTTCCTTGGAAGCGCTTTTGTAGCCCTTAGAACAGTGGGGCTCTGGGCTTCTCTAGCCACCTAATCTTCTGCTCATCCTCTCGCGCACTCTAAAGAGAGCTCAGGTGAGAAATTGCAAACGTCGAGCAATTGCTCAGAGATGAAAAGTGCCAGCACTGAAAGCTGTTGCTAGCCAGCCCCCTTCCTTGGAAGCGCTTTTGTAGCCCTTAGAACACTGGGGCTCTGGGCTTCTCTAGCCACCTCATCTTCTGCTCATCCTCTCGCGCACTCTAAAGAGAGCTCAGGTGAGAAATTGCAAACGTCGAGCAATTGCTCAGAGATGAAAAGTGCCAGCGCTGAAAGCTGTTGCTAGCCAGCACCCTTCCTTGGAAGCGCTTTCACAGGCGCAGCAACACTGGGGCTTTGCACTTCTCTAGCCACCAAACGTCACGGTCCTTCTCTTTCCGTCTCGTAGACACGAGCTGAGAAATTGCAAACGTCGAGCAATTGCTCAGAGATGAAAAGTGCCAGCACTGAAAGCTCTTGCTAGCCAGCACCCTTCCTTGGAAGCGCTTTCACAGGCGCAGCAACACTGGGGCTTTGCGCTTCTCTACCCACCAAAAGTCACGGTCCTTCTCTTTCCGTGTCGTAGACACGAGCTGAGAAATTGCAAACGTCGAGCAATTGCTCCGAGATGAAAAGTGCCAGCACTGAAAGCTGTTGCTAGCCAGCACCCTTCCTTGGAAGCGCTTTCACAGGCGCAGCAACACTGGGGCTTTGCGCTTCTATACGCACCAAACGTCACAGTCCTTCTCTTTCCGTCTGTTTACACGAGCTGAGAAATTGCAAACGTCGAGCAATTGCTCAGAGATGAAAAGTGCCAGCACTGAAAGCTCTTGCTAGCCAGCCCCCTTCCTTGGAAGCGCTTTTGTAGGCCTAAGAACACTGGGGCTCTGGGCTTCTCTAGCCACCTCATCTTCTGCTCATCCTCTCGCGCACTCTAAAGAGAGCTCAGGTGAGAAATTGCAAACGTCGAGCAATTGCTCAGAGATGAAAAGTGCCAGCCCTGAAAGCTCTTGCTAGCCAGCACCCTTCCTTGGAAGCGCTTTCACAGGCGCAGCAACACTGGGGCTTTGCGCTTCTATACGCACCAAATGTCACGGTCCTTCTCTTTCCGTCGGTAGACACGAGCTGAGAAATTGCAAACGTCGAGCAATTGCTCAGAGATGAAAAGTGCCAGCACTGAAAGCTGTTGCTAGCCAGCCCCCTTCCTTGGAAGCGCTTTTGTAGCCCTTAAAACACTGGGGCTCTGGGCTTGTCTAGCCACCTCGTCTTCTGCTCATCCTCTCGCGCACTCTAAAGAGAGCTCAGGTGAGAAATTGCAAACGTCGAGCAATTGCTCAGAGATGAAAAGTGCCAGCCCTGAAAGCTCTTGCTAGCCAGCACCCTTCCTTGGAAGCGCTTTCACAGGCGCAGCAACACTGGGGCTTTGCGCTTCTATACGCACCAAATGTCACGGTCCTTCTCTTTCCGTCGGTAGACACGAGCTGAGAAATTGCAAACGTCGAGCAATTGCTCAGAGATGAAAAGTGCCAGCACTGAAAGCTCTTGCTAGCCAGCACCCTTCCTTGGAAGCGCTTTCACAGGCGCAGCAACACTGGGGCTTTGCGCTTCTATACGCACCAAAAGTCACGGTCCTTCTCTTTCCGTCTCATAGACACGAGCTGAGAAATTGCAAACGTCGAGCAATTGCTCAGAGATGAAAAGTGCCAGCACTGAAAGCTCTTGCTAGCCAGCACCCTTCCTTGGAAGCGCTTTTGTAGGCCTAAGAACACTGGGGCTCTGGGCTTCTCTAGCCACCTCATCTTCTGCTCATCCTCTCGCGCACTCTAAAGAGAGCTCAGGTGAGAAATTGCAAACGTCGAGCAATTGCTCAGAGATGAAAAGTGCCAGCCCTGAAAGCTGTTGCTAGCCAGCACCCTTCCTTGGAAGCGCTTTCACAGGCGCAGCAACACTGGGGCTTTGCGCTTCTATACGCACCAAATGTCACGGTCCTTCTCTTTCCGTCTCGTAGACACGAGCTGAGAAATTGCAAATGTCGAGCAATTGCTCAGAGATGAAAAGTGCCAGCACTGAAAGCTCTTGCTAGCCAGCACCCTTCCTTGGAAGCGCTTTTGTAGGCCTAAGAACACTGGGGCTCTGGGCTTCTCTAGCCACCTCATCTTCTGCTCATCCTCTCGCGCACTCTAAAGAGAGCTCTGGTGAGAAATTGCAAACGTCGAGCAATTGCTCAGAGATGAAAAGTGCCAGCGCTGAAAGCTCTTGCTAGCCAGCACCCTTCCTTGGAAGCGCTTTCACAGGCGCAGTAACACTGGGGCTTTGCACTTCTCTACGCACCAAACGTCACGGTCCTTCTCTTTCCGTCTCGTAGACACGAGCTGAGAAATTGCAAACGTCGAGCAATTGCTCAGAGATGAAAAGTGCCAGCACTGAAAGCTCTTGCTAGCCAGCACCCTTCCTTGGAAGCGCTTTCACAGGCGCAGTAACACTGGGGCTTTGCGCTTCTATACGCACCAAATGTCACGGTCCTTCTCTTTCCGTCTCGTAGACACGAGCTGAGAAATTGCAAACGTCCAGCAATTGCTCAGAGATGAAAAGTGCCAGCACTGAAAGCTCTTGCTAGCCAGCACCCTTCCTTGGAAGCGCTTTTGTAGGCCTAAGAAGACTGGGGCTCTGGGCTTCTCTAGCCACCTCATCTTCTGCTCATCCTCTCGCGCACTCTAAAGAGAGCTCAGGTGAGAAATTGCAAACGTCGAGCAATTGCTCAGAGATGAAAAGTGCCAGCCCTGAAAGCTCTTGCTAGCCAGCACCCTTCCTTGGAAGCGCTTTCACAGGCGCAGCAACACTGGGGCTTTGCGCTTCTCTAGCCACCAAAAGTCACGGTCATTTTCTTTCCGTCTCGTAGACACGAGCTGAGAAATTGCAAACGTCGAGCAATTGCTCCGAGATGAAAAGTGCCAGCACTGAAAGCTCTTGCTAGCCAGCACCCTTCCTTGGAAGCGCTTTCACAGGCGCAGTAACACTGGGGCTTTGCGCTTCTCTAGCCACCAAACGTCACGGTCCTTCTCTTTCCGTCTCGTAGACACGAGCTGAGAAATTGCAAACGTCCAGCAATTGCTCCGAGATGAAAAGTGCCAGCACTGAAAGCTGTTGCTAGCCAGCACCCTTCCTTGGAAGCGCTTTCACAGGCGCAGCAACACTGGGGCTTTGCGCTTCTCTAGCCACCAAACGTCACGGTCCTTCTCTTTCCGTCGGTAGACACGAGCTGAGAAATTGCAAACGTCGAGCAATTGCTCCGAGATGAAAAGTGCCAGCACTGAAAGCTGTTGCTAGCCAGCACCCTTCCTTGGAAGCGCTTTTGTAGCCCTTAGAACACTGGGGCTCTGGGCTTCTCTAGCCACCTCATCTTCTGCTCATCCTCTCGCGCACTCTAAAGAGAGCTCAGGTGAGAAATTGCAAACGTCGAGCAATTGCTCAGAGATGAAAAGTGCCAGCACTGAAAGCTCTTGCTAGCCAGCACCCTTCCTTGGAAGCGCTTTCACAGGCGCAGTAACACTGGGGCTTTGCACTTCTCTAGCCACCAAACGTCACGGTCCTTCTCTTTCCGTCTCGTAGACACGAGCTGAGAAATTGCAAACGTCGAGCAATTGCTCAGAGATGAAAAGTGCCAGCACTGAAAGCTCTTGCTAGCCAGCACCCTTCCTTGGAAGCGCTTTCACAGGCGCAGCAACACTGGGGCTTTGCGCTTCTCTACGCACCAAACGTCACGGTCCTTCTCTTTCCGTCTCGTAGACACGAGCTGAGAAATTGCAAACGTCGAGCAATTGCTCCGAGATGAAAAGTGCCAGCACTGAAAGCTGTTGCTAGCCAGCACCCTTCCTTGGAAGCGCTTTCACAGGCGCAGCAACACTGGGGCTTTGCGCTTCTCTACCCACCAAACGTCACGGTCCTTCTCTTTCCGTCTCGTAGACACGAGCTGAGAAATTGCAAATGTCGAGCAATTGCTCAGAGATGAAAAGTGCCAGCACTGAAAGCTCTTGCTAGCCAGCCCCCTTCCTTGGAAGCGCTTTTGTAGCCCTTAGAACACTGGGGCTCTGGGCTTCTCTAGCCACCTCATCTTCTGCTCATCCTCTCGCGCACTCTAAAGAGAGCTCAGGTGAGAAATTGCAAACGTCGAGCAATTGCTCAGAGATGAAAAGTGCCAGCGCTGAAAGCTCTTGCTAGCCAGCACCCTTCCTTGGAAGCGCTTTCACAGGCGCAGTAACACTGGGGCTTTGCACTTCTCTACGCACCAAACGTCACGGTCCTTCTCTTTCCGTCTCGTAGACACGAGCTGAGAAATTGCAAACGTCGAGCAATTGCTCAGAGATGAAAAGTGCCAGCACTGAAAGCTGTTGCTAGCCAGCACCCTTCCTTGGAAGCGCTTTCACAGGCGCAGCAACACTGGGGCTTTGCGCTTCTCTAGCAACCAAAAGTCACGGTCATTTTCTTTCCGTCTCGTAGACACGAGCTGAGAAATTGCAAACGTCGAGCAATTGCTCCGAGATGAAAAGTGCCAGCACTGAAAGCTCTTGCTAGCCAGCACCCTTCCTTGGAAGCGCTTTTGTAGGCCTAAGAACAGTGGGGCTCTGGGCTTCTCTAGCCACCTCATCTTCTGCTCATCCTCTCGCGCACTCTAAAGAGAGCTCAGGTGAGAAATTGCAAATGTCGAGCAATTGCTCAGAGATGAAAAGTGCCAGCACTGAAAGCTGTTGCTAGCCAGCACCCTTCCTTGGAAGCGCTTTCACAGGCGCAGCAACACTGGGGCTTTGCGCTTCTCTACCCACCAAAAGTCACGGTCCTTCTCTTTCCGTCTCGTAGACACGAGCTGAGAAATTGCAAACGTCGAGCAATTGCTCAGAGATGAAAAGTGCCAGCACTGAAAGCTCTTGCTAGCCAGCACCCTTCCTTGGAAGCGCTTTCACAGGCGCAGCAACACTGGGGCTTTGCGCTTCTATACGCACCAAACGTCACAGTCCTTCTCTTTCCGTCTGTTTACACGAGCTGAGAAATTGCAAACGTCGAGCAATTGCTCAGAGATGAAAAGTGCCAGCACTGAAAGCTCTTGCTAGCCAGCCCCCTTCCTTGGAAGCGCTTTTGTAGGCCTAAGAACACTGGGGCTCTGGGCTTCTCTAGCCACCTCATCTTCTGCTCATCCTCTCGCGCACTCTAAAGAGAGCTCAGGTGAGAAATTGCAAACGTCGAGCAATTGCTCAGAGATGAAAAGTGCCAGCCCTGAAAGCTCTTGCTAGCCAGCACCCTTCCTTGGAAGCGCTTTCACAGGCGCAGCAACACTGGGGCTTTGCGCTTCTATACGCACCAAATGTCACGGTCCTTCTCTTTCCGTCGGTAGACACGAGCTGAGAAATTGCAAACGTCGAGCAATTGCTCAGAGATGAAAAGTGCCAGCACTGAAAGCTGTTGCTAGCCAGCCCCCTTCCTTGGAAGCGCTTTTGTAGCCCTTAAAACACTGGGGCTCTGGGCTTGTCTAGCCACCTCGTCTTCTGCTCATCCTCTCGCGCACTCTAAAGAGAGCTCAGGTGAGAAATTGCAAACGTCGAGCAATTGCTCAGAGATGAAAAGTGCCAGCCCTGAAAGCTCTTGCTAGCCAGCACCCTTCCTTGGAAGCGCTTTCACAGGCGCAGCAACACTGGGGCTTTGCGCTTCTATACGCACCAAATGTCACGGTCCTTCTCTTTCCGTCGGTAGACACGAGCTGAGAAATTGCAAACGTCGAGCAATTGCTCAGAGATGAAAAGTGCCAGCACTGAAAGCTCTTGCTAGCCAGCACCCTTCCTTGGAAGCGCTTTCACAGGCGCAGCAACACTGGGGCTTTGCGCTTCTATACGCACCAAAAGTCACGGTCCTTCTCTTTCCGTCTCATAGACACGAGCTGAGAAATTGCAAACGTCGAGCAATTGCTCAGAGATGAAAAGTGCCAGCACTGAAAGCTCTTGCTAGCCAGCACCCTTCCTTGGAAGCGCTTTTGTAGGCCTAAGAACACTGGGGCTCTGGGCTTCTCTAGCCACCTCATCTTCTGCTCATCCTCTCGCGCACTCTAAAGAGAGCTCAGGTGAGAAATTGCAAACGTCGAGCAATTGCTCAGAGATGAAAAGTGCCAGCCCTGAAAGCTGTTGCTAGCCAGCACCCTTCCTTGGAAGCGCTTTCACAGGCGCAGCAACACTGGGGCTTTGCGCTTCTATACGCACCAAATGTCACGGTCCTTCTCTTTCCGTCTCGTAGACACGAGCTGAGAAATTGCAAATGTCGAGCAATTGCTCAGAGATGAAAAGTGCCAGCACTGAAAGCTCTTGCTAGCCAGCACCCTTCCTTGGAAGCGCTTTTGTAGGCCTAAGAACACTGGGGCTCTGGGCTTCTCTAGCCACCTCATCTTCTGCTCATCCTCTCGCGCACTCTAAAGAGAGCTCTGGTGAGAAATTGCAAACGTCGAGCAATTGCTCAGAGATGAAAAGTGCCAGCGCTGAAAGCTCTTGCTAGCCAGCACCCTTCCTTGGAAGCGCTTTCACAGGCGCAGTAACACTGGGGCTTTGCACTTCTCTACGCACCAAACGTCACGGTCCTTCTCTTTCCGTCTCGTAGACACGAGCTGAGAAATTGCAAACGTCGAGCAATTGCTCAGAGATGAAAAGTGCCAGCACTGAAAGCTCTTGCTAGCCAGCACCCTTCCTTGGAAGCGCTTTCACAGGCGCAGTAACACTGGGGCTTTGCGCTTCTATACGCACCAAATGTCACGGTCCTTCTCTTTCCGTCTCGTAGACACGAGCTGAGAAATTGCAAACGTCCAGCAATTGCTCAGAGATGAAAAGTGCCAGCACTGAAAGCTCTTGCTAGCCAGCACCCTTCCTTGGAAGCGCTTTTGTAGGCCTAAGAAGACTGGGGCTCTGGGCTTCTCTAGCCACCTCATCTTCTGCTCATCCTCTCGCGCACTCTAAAGAGAGCTCAGGTGAGAAATTGCAAACGTCGAGCAATTGCTCAGAGATGAAAAGTGCCAGCCCTGAAAGCTCTTGCTAGCCAGCACCCTTCCTTGGAAGCGCTTTCACAGGCGCAGCAACACTGGGGCTTTGCGCTTCTCTAGCCACCAAAAGTCACGGTCATTTTCTTTCCGTCTCGTAGACACGAGCTGAGAAATTGCAAACGTCGAGCAATTGCTCCGAGATGAAAAGTGCCAGCACTGAAAGCTCTTGCTAGCCAGCACCCTTCCTTGGAAGCGCTTTCACAGGCGCAGTAACACTGGGGCTTTGCGCTTCTCTAGCCACCAAACGTCACGGTCCTTCTCTTTCCGTCTCGTAGACACGAGCTGAGAAATTGCAAACGTCCAGCAATTGCTCCGAGATGAAAAGTGCCAGCACTGAAAGCTGTTGCTAGCCAGCACCCTTCCTTGGAAGCGCTTTCACAGGCGCAGCAACACTGGGGCTTTGCGCTTCTCTAGCCACCAAACGTCACGGTCCTTCTCTTTCCGTCGGTAGACACGAGCTGAGAAATTGCAAACGTCGAGCAATTGCTCCGAGATGAAAAGTGCCAGCACTGAAAGCTGTTGCTAGCCAGCACCCTTCCTTGGAAGCGCTTTTGTAGCCCTTAGAACACTGGGGCTCTGGGCTTCTCTAGCCACCTCATCTTCTGCTCATCCTCTCGCGCACTCTAAAGAGAGCTCAGGTGAGAAATTGCAAACGTCGAGCAATTGCTCAGAGATGAAAAGTGCCAGCACTGAAAGCTCTTGCTAGCCAGCACCCTTCCTTGGAAGCGCTTTCACAGGCGCAGTAACACTGGGGCTTTGCACTTCTCTAGCCACCAAACGTCACGGTCCTTCTCTTTCCGTCTCGTAGACACGAGCTGAGAAATTGCAAACGTCGAGCAATTGCTCAGAGATGAAAAGTGCCAGCACTGAAAGCTCTTGCTAGCCAGCACCCTTCCTTGGAAGCGCTTTCACAGGCGCAGCAACACTGGGGCTTTGCGCTTCTCTACGCACCAAACGTCACGGTCCTTCTCTTTCCGTCTCGTAGACACGAGCTGAGAAATTGCAAACGTCGAGCAATTGCTCCGAGATGAAAAGTGCCAGCACTGAAAGCTGTTGCTAGCCAGCACCCTTCCTTGGAAGCGCTTTCACAGGCGCAGCAACACTGGGGCTTTGCGCTTCTCTACCCACCAAACGTCACGGTCCTTCTCTTTCCGTCTCGTAGACACGAGCTGAGAAATTGCAAATGTCGAGCAATTGCTCAGAGATGAAAAGTGCCAGCACTGAAAGCTCTTGCTAGCCAGCCCCCTTCCTTGGAAGCGCTTTTGTAGCCCTTAGAACACTGGGGCTCTGGGCTTCTCTAGCCACCTCATCTTCTGCTCATCCTCTCGCGCACTCTAAAGAGAGCTCAGGTGAGAAATTGCAAACGTCGAGCAATTGCTCAGAGATGAAAAGTGCCAGCGCTGAAAGCTCTTGCTAGCCAGCACCCTTCCTTGGAAGCGCTTTCACAGGCGCAGTAACACTGGGGCTTTGCACTTCTCTACGCACCAAACGTCACGGTCCTTCTCTTTCCGTCTCGTAGACACGAGCTGAGAAATTGCAAACGTCGAGCAATTGCTCAGAGATGAAAAGTGCCAGCACTGAAAGCTGTTGCTAGCCAGCACCCTTCCTTGGAAGCGCTTTCACAGGCGCAGCAACACTGGGGCTTTGCGCTTCTCTAGCAACCAAAAGTCACGGTCATTTTCTTTCCGTCTCGTAGACACGAGCTGAGAAATTGCAAACGTCGAGCAATTGCTCCGAGATGAAAAGTGCCAGCACTGAAAGCTCTTGCTAGCCAGCACCCTTCCTTGGAAGCGCTTTTGTAGGCCTAAGAACAGTGGGGCTCTGGGCTTCTCTAGCCACCTCATCTTCTGCTCATCCTCTCGCGCACTCTAAAGAGAGCTCAGGTGAGAAATTGCAAATGTCGAGCAATTGCTCAGAGATGAAAAGTGCCAGCACTGAAAGCTGTTGCTAGCCAGCACCCTTCCTTGGAAGCGCTTTCACAGGCGCAGCAACACTGGGGCTTTGCGCTTCTCTACCCACCAAAAGTCACGGTCCTTCTCTTTCCGTCTCGTAGACACGAGCTGAGAAATTGCAAACGTCGAGCAATTGCTCAGAGATGAAAAGTGCCAGCACTGAAAGCTCTTGCTAGCCAGCACCCTTCCTTGGAAGCGCTTTCACAGGCGCAGCAACACTGGGGCTTTGCGCTTCTCTACCCACCAAAATTCACGGTCCTTCTCTTTCCGTCTCGTAGACACGAGCTGAGAAATTGCAAACGTCGAGCAATTGCTCAGAGATGAAAAGTGCCAGCACTGAAAGCTCTTGCTAGCCAGCACCCTTCCTTGGAAGCGCTTTTGTAGGCCTAAGAACACTGGGGCTCTGGGCTTCTCTAGCCACCTCATCTTCTGCTCATCCTCTCGCGCACTCTAAAGAGAGCTCAGGTGAGAAATTGCAAACGTCGAGCAATTGCTCAGAGATGAAAAGTGCCAGCCCTGAAAGCTCTTGCTAGCCAGCCGCCTTCCTTGGAAGCGCTTTCACAGGCGCAGCAACACTGGGGCTTTGCGCTTCTCTACGCACCAAATGTCACGGTCCTTCTCTTTCCGTCTCGTAGACACGAGCTGAGAAATTGCAAACGTCGAGCAATTGCTCCGAGATGAAAAGTGCCAGCACTGAAAGCTCTTGCTAGCCAGCACCCTTCCTTGGAAGCGCTTTTGTAGGCCTAAGAACACTGGGGCTCTGGGCTTCTCTAGCCACCTCATCTTCTGCTCATCCTCTCGCGCACTCTAAAGAGAGCTCAGGTGAGAAATTGCAAACGTCGAGCAATTGCTCAGAGATGAAAAGTGCCAGCACTGAAAGCTCTTGCTAGCCAGCACCCTTCCTTGGAAGCGCTTTCACAGGCGCAGTAACACTGGGGCTTTGCGCTTCTCTAGCCACCAAACGTCACGGTCCTTCTCTTTCCGTCTCGTAGACACGAGCTGAGAAATTGCAAACGTCGAGCAATTGCTCCGAGATGAAAACTGCCAGCACTGAAAGCTGTTGCTAGCCAGCACCCTTCCTTGGAAGCGCTTTTGTAGGCCTAAGAACACTGGGGCTCTGGGCTTCTCTAGCCACCTAATCTTCTGCTCATCCTCTCGCGCACTCTAAAGAGATCTCAGGTGAGAAATTGCAAATGTCGAGCAATTGCTCAGAGATGAAAAGTGCCAGCACTGAAAGCTGTTGCTAGCCAGCACCCTTCCTTGGAAGCGCTTTCACAGGCGCAGCAACACTGGGGCTTTGCGCTTCTCTAGCCACCAAACGTCACGGTCCTTCTCTTTCCGTCTCGTAGACACGAGCTGAGAAATTGCAAACGTCGAGCAATTGCTCAGAGATGAAAAGTGCCAGCACTGAAAGCTCTTGCTAGCCAGCACCCTTCCTTGGAAGCGCTTTTGTAGGCCTAAGAACACTGGGGCTCTGGGCTTCTCTAGCCACCTCATCTTCTGCTCATCCTCTCGCGCACTCTAAAGAGAGCTCAGGTGAGAAATTGCAAACGTCGAGCAATTGCTCAGAGATGAAAAGTGCCAGCCCTGAAAGCTCTTGCTAGCCAGCACCCTTCCTTGGAAGCGCTTTCACAGGCGCAGTAACACTGGGGCTTTGCGCTTCTCTAGCCACCAAACGTCACGGTCCTTCTCTTTCCGTCTCGTAGACACGAGCTGAGAAATTGCAAACGTCCAGCAATTGCTCCGAGATGAAAAGTGCCAGCACTGAAAGCTCTTGCTAGCCAGCACCCTTCCTTGGAAGCGCTTTCACAGGCGCAGCAACACTGGGGCTTTGCGCTTCTCTAGCCACCAAAAGTCACGGTCCTTCTCTTTCCGTCTGTTTACACGAGCTGAGAAATTGCAAACGTCGAGCAATTGCTCAGAGATGAAAAGTGCCAGCACTGAAAGCTCTTGCTAGCCAGCACCCTTCCTTGGAAGCGCTTTCACAGGCGCAGCAACACTGGGGCTTTGCGCTTCTATACGCACCAAATGTCACGGTCCTTCTCTTTCCGTCTCGTAGACACGAGCTGAGAAATTGCAAACGTCGAGCAATTGCTCCGAGATGAAAAGTGCCAGCACTGAAAGCTCTTGCTAGCCAGCACCCTTCCTTGGAAGCGCTTTTGTAGGCCTAAGAACACTGGGGCTCTGGGCTTCTCTAGCCACCTCATCTTCTGCTCATCCTCTCGCGCACTCTAAAGAGAGCTCAGGTGAGAAATTGCAAACGTCGAGCAATTGCTCAGAGATGAAAAGTGCCAGCCCTGAAAGCTCTTGCTAGCCAGCACCCTTCCTTGGAAGCGCTTTCACAGGCGCAGTAACACTGGGGCTTTGCGCTTCTCTAGCCACCAAACGTCACGGTCCTTCTCTTTCCGTCTCGTAGACACGAGCTGAGAAATTGCAAACGTCCAGCAATTGCTCCGAGATGAAAAGTGCCAGCACTGAAAGCTGTTGCTAGCCAGCACCCTTCCTTGGAAGCGCTTTCACAGGCGCAGCAACACTGGGGCTTTGCGCTTCTCTAGCCACCAAAAGTCACGGTCCTTCTCTTTCCGTCTGTTTACACGAGCTGAGAAATTGCAAACGTCGAGCAATTGCTCAGAGATGAAAAGTGCCAGCACTGAAAGCTCTTGCTAGCCAGCACCCTTCCTTGGAAGCGCTTTCACAGGCGCAGCAACACTGGGGCTTTGCGCTTCTATACGCACCAAATGTCACGGTCCTTCTCTTTCCGTCTCGTAGACACGAGCTGAGAAATTGCAAACGTCGAGCAATTGCTCCGAGATGAAAAGTGCCAGCACTGAAAGCTGTTGCTAGCCAGCACCCTTCCTTGGAAGCGCTTTTGTAGGCCTAAGAACAGTGGGGCTCTGGGCTTCTCTAGCCACCTCATCTTCTGCTCATCCTCTCGCGCAGTCTAAAGAGAGCTCAGGTGAGAAATTGCAAACGTCGAGCAATTGCTCCGAGATGAAAAGTGCCAGCCCTGAAAGCTCTTGCTAGCCAGCACCCTTCCTTGGAAGCGCTTTCACAGGCGCAGCAACACTGGGGCTTTGCGCTTCTCTACCCACCAAATGTCACGGTCCTTCTCTTTCCGTCTCGTAGACACGAGCTGAGAAATTGCAAACGTCGAGCAATTGCTCAGAGATGAAAAGTGCCAGCACTGGAAGCTGTTGCTAGCCAGCCCCCTTCCTTGGAAGCGCTTTTGTAGCCCTTAGAACAGTGGGGCTCTGGGCTTCTCTAGCCACCTAATCTTCTGCTCATCCTCTCGCGCACTCTAAAGAGAGCTCAGGTGAGAAATTGCAAACGTCGAGCAATTGCTCCGAGATGAAAAGTGCCAGCACTGAAAGCTGTTGCTAGCCAGCACCCTTCCTTGGAAGCGCTTTCACAGGCGCAGCAACACTGGGGCTTTGCACTTCTCTACGCACCAAAAGTCACGGTCCTTCTCTTTCCGTCTCGTAGACACGAGCTGAGAAATTGCAAACGTCGAGCAATTGCTCAGAGATGAAAAGTGCCAGCACTGAAAGCTCTTGCTAGCCAGCACCCTTCCTTGGAAGCGCTTTCACAGGCGCAACAACACTGGGGCTTTGCGCTTCTATACGCACCAAACGTCACAGTCCTTCTCTTTCCGTCTGTTTACACGAGCTGAGAAATTGCAAACGTCGAGCAATTGCTCAGAGATGAAAAGTGCCAGCACTGAAAGCTCTTGCTAGCCAGCACCCTTCCTTGGAAGCGCTTTCACAGGCCTAAGAACACTGGGGCTCTGGGCTTCTCTAGCCACCTAATCTTCTGCTCATCCTCTCGCGCACTCTAAAGAGAGCTCAGGTGAGAAATTGCAAACGTCGAGCAATTGCTCCGAGATGAAAAGTGCCAGCACTGAAAGCTCTTGCTAGCCAGCCCCCTTCCTTGGAAGCGCTTTTGTAGCCCTTAAAACACTGGGGCTCTGGGCTTCTCTAGCCACCTCATCTTCTGCTCATCCTCTCGCGCACTCTAAAGAGAGCTCAGGTGAGAAATTGCAAACGTCGAGCAATTGCTCAGAGATGAAAAGTGCCAGCACTGAAAGCTGTTGCTAGCCAGCACCCTTCCTTGGAAGCGCTTTCACAGGCGCAGTAACACTGGGGCTTTGCGCTTCTCTACCCACCAAACGTCACGGTCCTTCTCTTTCCGTCTCGTAGACACGAGCTGAGAAATTGCAAACGTCGAGCAATTGCTCAGAGACGAAAAGTGCCAGCACTGAAAGCTCTTGCTAGCCAGCACCCTTCCTTGGAAGCGCTTTCACAGGCGCAGCAACACTGGGGCTTTGCGCTTCTCTACCCACCAAAAGTCACGGTCCTTCTCTTTCCGTCTCGTAGACACGAGCTGAGAAATTGCAAACGTCGAGCAATTGCTCAGAGATGAAAAGTGCCAGCACTGAAAGCTCTTGCTAGCCAGCACCCTTCCTTGGAAGCGCTTTCACAGGCGCAGCAACACTGGGGCTTTGCGCTTCTATACGCACCAAATGTCACGGTCCTTCTCTTTCCGTCTCGTAGACACGAGCTGAGAAATTGCAAACGTCGAGCAATTGCTCAGAGATGAAAAGTGCCAGCACTGAAAGCTCTTGCTAGCCAGCACCCTTCCTTGGAAGCGCTTTTGTAGGCCTAAGAACACTGGGGCTCTGGGCTTCTCTAGCCACCTCATCTTCTGCTCATCCTCTCGCGCAGTCTAAAGAGAGCTCAGGTGAGAAATTGCAAACGTCGAGCAATTGCTCAGAGATGAAAAGTGCCAGCCCTGAAAGCTGTTGCTAGCCAGCACCCTTCCTTGGAAGCGCTTTCACAGGCGCAGCAACACTGGGGCTTTGCGCTTCTCTACGCACCAAACGTCACGGTCCTTCTCTTTCCGTCTCGTAGACACGAGCTGAGAAATTGCAAATGTCGAGCAATTGCTCAGAGATGAAAAGTGCCAGCACTGAAAGCTCTTGCTAGCCAGCACCCTTCCTTGGAAGCGCTTTTGTAGGCCTAAGAACACTGGGGCTCTGGGCTTCTCTAGCCACCTAATCTTCTGCTCATCCTCTCGCGCACTCTAAAGAGAGCTCTGGTGAGAAATTGCAGACGTCGAGCAATTGCTCAGAGATGAAAAGTGCCAGCGCTGAAAGCTCTTGCTAGCCAGCACCCTTCCTTGGAAGCGCTTTCACAGGCGCAGTAACACTGGGGCTTTGCACTTCTCTACGCACCAAACGTCACGGTCCTTCTCTTTCCGTCTCGTAGACACGAGCTGAGAAATTGCAAACGTCGAGCAATTGCTCAGAGATGAAAAGTGCCAGCACTGAAAGCTGTTGCTAGCCAGCACCCTTCCTTGGAAGCGCTTTCACAGGCGCAGTAACACTGGGGCTTTGCGCTTCTATACGCACCAAATGTCACGGTCCTTCTCTTTCCGTCTCGTAGACACGAGCTGAGAAATTGCAAACGTCGAGCAATTGCTCAGAGATGAAAAGTGCCAGCACTGAAAGCTCTTGCTAGCCAGCACCCTTCCTTGGAAGCGCTTTTGTAGGCCTAAGAACACTGGGGCTCTGGGCTTCTCTAGCCACCTCATCTTCTGCTCATCCTCTCGCGCAGTCTAAAGAGAGCTCAGGTGAGAAATTGCAAACGTCGAGCAATTGCTCAGAGATGAAAAGTGCCAGCACTGAAAGCTGTTGCTAGCCAGCACCCTTCCTTGGAAGCGCTTTCACAGGCGCAGCAACACTGGGGCTTTGCGCTTCTCTACCCACCAAAAGTCACGGTCCTTCTCTTTCCGTCTCGTAGACACGAGCTGAGAAATTGCAAACGTCGAGCAATTGCTCAGAGATGAAAAGTGCCAGCACTGAAAGCTCTTGCTAGCCAGCACCCTTCCTTGGAAGCGCTTTCACAGGCGCAGCAACACTGGGGCTTTGCGCTTCTCTACCCACCAAAATTCACGGTCCTTCTCTTTCCGTCTCGTAGACACGAGCTGAGAAATTGCAAACGTCGAGCAATTGCTCAGAGATGAAAAGTGCCAGCACTGAAAGCTCTTGCTAGCCAGCACCCTTCCTTGGAAGCGCTTTTGTAGGCCTAAGAACACTGGGGCTCTGGGCTTCTCTAGCCACCTCATCTTCTGCTCATCCTCTCGCGCACTCTAAAGAGAGCTCAGGTGAGAAATTGCAAACGTCGAGCAATTGCTCAGAGATGAAAAGTGCCAGCCCTGAAAGCTCTTGCTAGCCAGCCGCCTTCCTTGGAAGCGCTTTCACAGGCGCAGCAACACTGGGGCTTTGCGCTTCTCTACGCACCAAATGTCACGGTCCTTCTCTTTCCGTCTCGTAGACACGAGCTGAGAAATTGCAAACGTCGAGCAATTGCTCCGAGATGAAAAGTGCCAGCACTGAAAGCTCTTGCTAGCCAGCACCCTTCCTTGGAAGCGCTTTTGTAGGCCTAAGAACACTGGGGCTCTGGGCTTCTCTAGCCACCTCATCTTCTGCTCATCCTCTCGCGCACTCTAAAGAGAGCTCAGGTGAGAAATTGCAAACGTCGAGCAATTGCTCAGAGATGAAAAGTGCCAGCACTGAAAGCTCTTGCTAGCCAGCACCCTTCCTTGGAAGCGCTTTCACAGGCGCAGTAACACTGGGGCTTTGCGCTTCTCTAGCCACCAAACGTCACGGTCCTTCTCTTTCCGTCTCGTAGACACGAGCTGAGAAATTGCAAACGTCGAGCAATTGCTGAGAGATGAAAAGTGCCAGCACTGAAAGCTGTTGCTAGCCAGCACCCTTCCTTGGAAGCGCTTTTGTAGGCCTAAGAACACTGGGGCTCTGGGCTTCTCTAGCCACCTAATCTTCTGCTCATCCTCTCGCGCACTCTAAAGAGATCTCAGGTGAGAAATTGCAAATGTCGAGCAATTGCTCAGAGATGAAAAGTGCCAGCACTGAAAGCTGTTGCTAGCCAGCACCCTTCCTTGGAAGCGCTTTCACAGGCGCAGCAACACTGGGGCTTTGCGCTTCTCTAGCCACCAAACGTCACGGTCCTTCTCTTTCCGTCTCGTAGACACGAGCTGAGAAATTGCAAACGTCGAGCAATTGCTCAGAGATGAAAAGTGCCAGCACTGAAAGCTCTTGCTAGCCAGCACCCTTCCTTGGAAGCGCTTTTGTAGGCCTAAGAACACTGGGGCTCTGGGCTTCTCTAGCCACCTCATCTTCTGCTCATCCTCTCGCGCACTCTAAAGAGAGCTCAGGTGAGAAATTGCAAACGTCGAGCAATTGCTCAGAGATGAAAAGTGCCAGCCCTGAAAGCTCTTGCTAGCCAGCACCCTTCCTTGGAAGCGCTTTCACAGGCGCAGTAACACTGGGGCTTTGCGCTTCTCTAGCCACCAAACGTCACGGTCCTTCTCTTTCCGTCTCGTAGACACGAGCTGAGAAATTGCAAACGTCCAGCAATTGCTCAGAGATGAAAAGTGCCAGCACTGAAAGCTCTTGCTAGCCAGCACCCTTCCTTGGAAGCGCTTTCACAGGCGCAGCAACACTGGGGCTTTGCGCTTCTCTAGCCACCAAAAGTCACGGTCCTTCTCTTTCCGTCTGTTTACACGAGCTGAGAAATTGCAAACGTCGAGCAATTGCTCAGAGATGAAAAGTGCCAGCACTGAAAGCTCTTGCTAGCCAGCACCCTTCCTTGGAAGCGCTTTCACAGGCGCAGCAACACTGGGGCTTTGCGCTTCTATACGCACCAAATGTCACGGTCCTTCTCTTTCCGTCTCGTAGACACGAGCTGAGAAATTGCAAACGTCGAGCAATTGCTCCGAGATGAAAAGTGCCAGCACTGAAAGCTCTTGCTAGCCAGCACCCTTCCTTGGAAGCGCTTTTGTAGGCCTAAGAACACTGGGGCTCTGGGCTTCTCTAGCCACCTCATCTTCTGCTCATCCTCTCGCGCACTCTAAAGAGAGCTCAGGTGAGAAATTGCAAACGTCGAGCAATTGCTCAGAGATGAAAAGTGCCAGCCCTGAAAGCTCTTGCTAGCCAGCACCCTTCCTTGGAAGCGCTTTCACAGGCGCAGTAACACTGGGGCTTTGCGCTTCTCTAGCCACCAAACGTCACGGTCCTTCTCTTTCCGTCTCGTAGACACGAGCTGAGAAATTGCAAACGTCCAGCAATTGCTCCGAGATGAAAAGTGCCAGCACTGAAAGCTGTTGCTAGCCAGCACCCTTCCTTGGAAGCGCTTTCACAGGCGCAGCAACACTGGGGCTTTGCGCTTCTCTAGCCACCAAAAGTCACGGTCCTTCTCTTTCCGTCTGTTTACACGAGCTGAGAAATTGCAAACGTCGAGCAATTGCTCAGAGATGAAAAGTGCCAGCACTGAAAGCTGTTGCTAGCCAGCACCCTTCCTTGGAAGCGCTTTCACAGGCGCAGCAACACTGGGGCTTTGCGCTTCTATACGCACCAAATGTCACGGTCCTTCTCTTTCCGTCTCGTAGACACGAGCTGAGAAATTGCAAACGTCGAGCAATTGCTCCGAGATGAAAAGTGCCAGCACTGAAAGCTGTTGCTAGCCAGCACCCTTCCTTGGAAGCGCTTTTGTAGGCCTAAGAACACTGGGGCTCTGGGCTTCTCTAGCCACCTCATCTTCTGCTCATCCTCTCGCGCAGTCTAAAGAGAGCTCAGGTGAGAAATTGCAAACGTCGAGCAATTGCTCAGAGATGAAAAGTGCCAGCCCTGAAAGCTCTTGCTAGCCAGCACCCTTCCTTGGAAGCGCTTTCACAGGCGCAGCAACAGTGGGGCTTTGCGCTTCTCTACCCACCAAATGTCACGGTCCTTCTCTTTCCGTCTCGTAGACACGAGCTGAGAAATTGCAAACGTCGAGCAATTGCTCAGAGATGAAAAGTGCCAGCACTGGAAGCTGTTGCTAGCCAGCCCCCTTCCTTGGAAGCGCTTTTGTAGCCCTTAGAACAGTGGGGCTCTGGGCTTCTCTAGCCACCTAATCTTCTGCTCATCCTCTCGCGCACTCTAAAGAGAGCTCAGGTGAGAAATTGCAAACGTCGAGCAATTGCTCCGAGATGAAAAGTGCCAGCACTGAAAGCTGTTGCTAGCCAGCACCCTTCCTTGGAAGCGCTTTTGTAGGCCTAAGAACACTGGGGCTCTGGGCTTCTCTAGCCACCTCATCTTCTGCTCATCCTCTCGCGCACTCTAAAGAGAGCTCAGGTGAGAAATTGCAAACGTCGAGCAATTGCTCAGAGATGAAAAGTGCCAGCGCTGAAAGCTCTTGCTAGCCAGCACCCTTCCTTGGAAGCGCTTTCACAGGCGCAGTAACACTGGGGCTTTGCACTTCTCTACGCACCAAAAGTCACGGTCCTTCTCTTTCCGTCTCGTAGACACGAGCTGAGAAATTGCAAACGTCGAGCAATTGCTCAGAGATGAAAAGTGCCAGCACTGAAAGCTCTTGCTAGCCAGCACCCTTCCTTGGAAGCGCTTTCACAGGCGCAACAACACTGGGGCTTTGCGCTTCTATACGCACCAAACGTCACAGTCCTTCTCTTTCCGTCTGTTTACACGAGCTGAGAAATTGCAAACGTCGAGCAATTGCTCAGAGATGAAAAGTGCCAGCACTGAAAGCTCTTGCTAGCCAGCACCCTTCCTTGGAAGCGCTTTCACAGGCCTAAGAACACTGGGGCTCTGGGCTTCTCTAGCCACCTAATCTTCTGCTCATCCTCTCGCGCACTCTAAAGAGAGCTCAGGTGAGAAATTGCAAACGTCGAGCAATTGCTCCGAGATGAAAAGTGCCAGCACTGAAAGCTCTTGCTAGCCAGCCCCCTTCCTTGGAAGCGCTTTTGTAGCCCTTAAAACACTGGGGCTCTGGGCTTCTCTAGCCACCTCATCTTCTGCTCATCCTCTCGCGCACTCTAAAGAGAGCTCAGGTGAGAAATTGCAAACGTCGAGCAATTGCTCAGAGATGAAAAGTGCCAGCACTGAAAGCTGTTGCTAGCCAGCACCCTTCCTTGGAAGCGCTTTCACAGGCGCAGTAACACTGGGGCTTTGCGCTTCTCTAGCCACCAAACGTCACGGTCCTTCTCTTTCCGTCTCGTAGACACGAGCTGAGAAATTGCAAACGTCGAGCAATTGCTCAGAGACGAAAAGTGCCAGCACTGAAAGCTCTTGCTAGCCAGCACCCTTCCTTGGAAGCGCTTTCACAGGCGCAGCAACACTGGGGCTTTGCGCTTCTCTACCCACCAAAAGTCACGGTCCTTCTCTTTCCGTCTCGTAGACACGAGCTGAGAAATTGCAAACGTCGAGCAATTGCTCCGAGATGAAAAGTGCCAGCACTGAAAGCTCTTGCTAGCCAGCACCCTTCCTTGGAAGCGCTTTCACAGGCGCAGCAACACTGGGGCTTTGCGCTTCTATACGCACCAAATGTCACGGTCCTTCTCTTTCCGTCTCGTAGACACGAGCTGAGAAATTGCAAACGTCGAGCAATTGCTCAGAGATGAAAAGTGCCAGCACTGAAAGCTGTTGCTAGCCAGCACCCTTCCTTGGAAGCGCTTTTGTAGGCCTAAGAACACTGGGGCTCTGGGCTTCTCTAGCCACCTCATCTTCTGCTCATCCTCTCGCGCAGTCTAAAGAGAGCTCAGGTGAGAAATTGCAAACGTCGAGCAATTGCTGAGAGATGAAAAGTGCCAGCCCTGAAAGCTGTTGCTAGCCAGCACCCTTCCTTGGAAGCGCTTTCACAGGCGCAGCAACACTGGGGCTTTGCGCTTCTCTACGCACCAAATGTCACGGTCCTTCTCTTTCCGTCTCGTAGACACGAGCTGAGAAATTGCAAATGTCGAGCAATTGCTCAGAGATGAAAAGTGCCAGCACTGAAAGCTGTTGCTAGCCAGCACCCTTCCTTGGAAGCGCTTTTGTAGGCCTAAGAACACTGGGGCTCTGGGCTTCTCTAGCCACCTAATCTTCTGCTCATCCTCTCGCGCACTCTAAAGAGAGCTCTGGTGAGAAATTGCAAACGTCGAGCAATTGCTCAGAGATGAAAAGTGCCAGCGCTGAAAGCTCTTGCTAGCCAGCACCCTTCCTTGGAAGCGCTTTCACAGGCGCAGTAACACTGGGGCTTTGCACTTCTCTACGCACCAAACGTCACGGTCCTTCTCTTTCCGTCTCGTAGACACGAGCTGAGAAATTGCAAACGTCGAGCAATTGCTCAGAGATGAAAAGTGCCAGCACTGAAAGCTGTTGCTAGCCAGCACCCTTCCTTGGAAGCGCTTTCACAGGCGCAGCAACACTGGGGCTTTGCGCTTCTATACGCACCAAATGTCACGGTCCTTCTCTTTCCGTCTCGTAGACACGAGCTGAGAAATTGCAAACGTCGAGCAATTGCTCAGAGATGAAAAGTGCCAGCACTGAAAGCTCTTGCTAGCCAGCACCCTTCCTTGGAAGCGCTTTTGTAGGCCTAAGAACACTGGGGCTCTGGGCTTCTCTAGCCACCTCATCTTCTGCTCATCCTCTCGCGCACTCTAAAGAGAGCTCAGGTGAGAAATTGCAAACGTCGAGCAATTGCTCAGAGATGAAAAGTGCCAGCACTGAAAGCTGTTGCTAGCCAGCACCCTTCCTTGGAAGCGCTTTCACAGGCGCAGCAACACTGGGGCTTTGCGCTTCTCTACCCACCAAAAGTCACGGTCATTTTCTTTCCGTCTCGTAGACACGAGCTGAGAAATTGCAAACGTCGAGCAATTGCTCCGAGATGAAAAGTGCCAGCACTGAAAGCTCTTGCTAGCCAGCCCCCTTCCTTGGAAGCGCTTTTGTAGGCCTAAGAACAGTGGGGCTCTGGGCTTCTCTAGCCACCTCATCTTCTGCTCATCCTCTCGCGCACTCTAAAGAGAGCTCAGGTGAGAAATTGCAAACGTCGAGCAATTGCTCAGAGATGAAAAGTGCCAGCACTGAAAGCTCTTGCTAGCCAGCCGCCTTCCTTGGAAGCGCTTTCACAGGCGCAGCAACACTGGGGCTTTGCGCTTCTATACGCACCAAATGTCACGGTCCTTCTCTTTCCGTCTCGTAGACACGAGCTGAGAAATTGCAAACGTCGAGCAATTGCTCAGAGATGAAAAGTGCCAGCACTGAAAGCTGTTGCTAGCCAGCACCCTTCCTTGGAAGCGCTTTTGTAGGCCTAAGAACACTGGGGCTCTGGGCTTCTCTAGCCACCTCATCTTCTGCTCATCCTCTCGCGCACTCTAAAGAGAGCTCAGGTGAGAAATTGCAAACGTCGAGCAATTGCTCCGAGATGAAAAGTGCCAGCACTGAAAGCTCTTGCTAGACAGCACCCTTCCTTGGAAGCGCTTTCACAGGCGCAGCAACACTGGGGCTTTGCGCTTCTCTACGCACCAAACGTCACGGTCCTTCTCTTTCCGTCTCGTAGACACGAGCTGAGAAATTGCAAACGTCGAGCAATTGCTCAGAGATGAAAAGTGCCAGCACTGAAAGCTCTTGCTAGCCAGCACCCTTCCTTGGAAGCGCTTTCACAGGCGCAGCAACACTGGGGCTTTGCGCTTCTCTAGCCACCAAACGTCACGGTCCTTCTCTTTCCGTCTGTTTACACGAGCTGAGAAATTGCAAACGTCGAGCAATTGCTCAGAGATGAAAAGTGCCAGCACTGAAAGCTGTTGCTAGCCAGCACCCTTCCTTGGAAGCGCTTTCACAGGCGCAGCAACACTGGGGCTTTGCGCTTCTATACGCACCAAATGTCACGGTCCTTCTCTTTCCGTCTCGTAGACACGAGCTGAGAAATTGCAAACGTCCAGCAATTGCTCAGAGATGAAAAGTGCCAGCACTGAAAGCTGTTGCTAGCCAGCACCCTTCCTTGGAAGCGCTTTTGTAGGCCTAAGAACACTGGGGCTCTGGGCTTCTCTAGCCACCTCATCTTCTGCTCATCCTCTCGCGCACTCTAAAGAGAGCTCAGGTGAGAAATTGCAAATGTCGAGCAATTGCTCAGAGATGAAAAGTGCCAGCACTGAAAGCTGTTGCTAGCCAGCACCCTTCCTTGGAAGCGCTTTCACAGGCGCAGCAACAGTGGGGCTTTGCGCTTCTCTAGCCACCAAACGTCACGGTCCTTCTCTTTCCGTCTCGTAGACACGAGCTGAGAAATTGCAAACGTCCAGCAATTGCTCCGAGATGAAAAGTGCCAGCACTGAAAGCTGTTGCTAGCCAGCACCCTTCCTTGGAAGCGCTTTCACAGGCGCAGCAACACTGGGGCTTTGCGCTTCTCTAGCCACCAAACGTCACGGTCCTTCTCTTTCCGTCTGTTTACACGAGCTGAGAAATTGCAAACGTCGAGCAATTGCTCAGAGATGAAAAGTGCCAGCACTGAAAGCTGTTGCTAGCCAGCACCCTTCCTTGGAAGCGCTTTCACAGGCGCAGCAACACTGGGGCTTTGCGCTTCTATACGCACCAAATGTCACGGTCCTTCTCTTTCCGTCTCGTAGACACGAGCTGAGAAATTGCAAACGTCGAGCAATTGCTCCGAGATGAAAAGTGCCAGCACTGAAAGCTGTTGCTAGCCAGCACCCTTCCTTGGAAGCGCTTCTGTAGGCCTAAGAACACTGGGGCTCTGGGCTTCTCTAGCCACCTCATCTTCTGCTCATCCTCTCGCGCACTCTAAAGAGAGCTCAGGTGAGAAATTGCAAACGTCGAGCAATTGCTCAGAGATGAAAAGTGCCAGCACTGAAAGCTGTTGCTAGCCAGCACCCTTCCTTGGAAGCGCTTTCACAGGCGCAGCAACACTGGGGCTTTGCGCTTCTATACGCACCAAACGTCACGGTCATTCTCTTTCCGTCTCGTAGACACGAGCTGAGAAATTGCAAACGTCGAGCAATTGCTCAGAGATGAAAAGTGCCAGCACTGAAAGCTGTTGCTAGCCAGCACCCTTCCTTGGAAGCGCTTTCACAGGCGCAGCAACACTGGGGCTTTGCACTTCTCTACCCACCAAAAGTCACGGTCCTTCTCTTTCCGTCTCGTAGACACGAGCTGAGAAATTGCAAACGTCGAGCAATTGCTCAGAGATGAAAAGTGCCAGCACTGAAAGCTGTTGCTAGCCAGCCCCCTTCCTTGGAAGCGCTTTTGTAGGCCTAAGAACACTGGGGCTCTGGGCTTCTCTAGCCACCTCATCTTCTGCTCATCCTCTCGCGCACTCTAAAGAGAGCTCAGGTGAGAAATTGCAAACGTCGAGCAATTGCTCCGAGATGAAAAGTGCCAGCCCTGAAAGCTCTTGCTAGCCAGCACCCTTCCTTGGAAGCGCTTTCACAGGCGCAGCAACACTGGGGCTTTGCGCTTCTATACGCACCAAATGTCACGGTCCTTCTCTTTCCGTCTCGTAGACACGAGCTGAGAAATTGCAAACGTCGAGCAATTGCTCAGAGATGAAAAGTGCCAGCACTGGAAGCTGTTGCTAGCCAGCCCCCTTCCTTGGAAGCGCTTTTGTAGCCCTTAGAACAGTGGGGCTCTGGGCTTCTCTAGCCACCTAATCTTCTGCTCATCCTCTCGCGCACTCTAAAGAGAGCTCAGGTGAGAAATTGCAAACGTCGAGCAATTGCTCCGAGATGAAAAGTGCCAGCACTGAAAGCTGTTGCTAGCCAGCCCCCTTCCTTGGAAGCGCTTTTGTAGCCCTTAGAACACTGGGGCTCTGGGCTTCTCTAGCCACCTCATCTTCTGCTCATCCTCTCGCGCACTCTAAAGAGAGCTCAGGTGAGAAATTGCAAACGTCGAGCAATTGCTCAGAGATGAAAAGTGCCAGCACTGAAAGCTCTTGCTAGCCAGCACCCTTCCTTGGAAGCGCTTTCACAGGCGCAGTAACACTGGGGCTTTGCACTTCTCTACGCACCAAAAGTCACGGTCCTTCTCTTTCCGTCTGTTTACACGAGCTGAGAAATTGCAAACGTCGAGCAATTGCTCAGAGATGAAAAGTGCCAGCACTGAAAGCTCTTGCTAGCCAGCACCCTTCCTTGGAAGCGCTTTCACAGGCCTAAGAACACTGGGGCTCTGGGCTTCTCTAGCCACCTAATCTTCTGCTCATCCTCTCGCGCACTCTAAAGAGAGCTCAGGTGAGAAATTGCAAATGTCGAGCAATTGCTCCGAGATGAAAAGTGCCAGCCCTGAAAGCTCTTGCTAGCCAGCACCCTTCCTTGGAAGCGCTTTCACAGGCGCAGCAACACTGGGGCTTTGCGCTTCTATACGCAGCAAATGTCACGGTCCTTCTCTTTCCGTCGGTAGACACGAGCTGAGAAATTGCAAACGTCGAGCAATTGCTCAGAGATGAAAAGTGCCAGCACTGAAAGCTGTTGCTAGCCAGCCCCCTTCCTTGGAAGCGCTTTTGTAGCCCTTAAAACACTGGGGCTCTGGGCTTCTCTAGCCACCTCGTCTTCTGCTCATCCTCTCGCGCACTCTAAAGAGAGCTCAGGTGAGAAATTGCAAACGTCGAGCAATTGCTCAGAGATGAAAAGTGCCAGCACTGAAAGCTGTTGCTAGCCAGCACCCTTCCTTGGAAGCGCTTTCACAGGCGCAGTAACACTGGGGCTTTGCACTTCTCTACGCACCAAACGTCACGGTCCTTCTCTTTCCGTCTCGTAGACACGAGCTGAGAAATTGCAAACGTCGAGCAATTGCTCAGAGATGAAAAGTGCCAGCACTGAAAGCTCTTGCTAGCCAGCACCCTTCCTTGGAAGCGCTTTCACAGGCGCAGCAACACTGGGGCTTTGCGCTTCTCTACCCACCAAAAGTCACGGTCCTTCTCTTTCCGTCTCGTAGACACGAGCTGAGAAATTGCAAACGTCGAGCAATTGCTCCGAGATGAAAAGTGCCAGCACTGAAAGCTGTTGCTAGCCAGCACCCTTCCTTGGAAGCGCTTTCACAGGCGCAGCAACACTGGGGCTTTGCGCTTCTATACGCACCAAATGTCACGGTCCTTCTCTTTCCGTCTCGTAGACACGAGCTGAGAAATTGCAAACGTCGAGCAATTGCTCAGAGATGAAAAGTGCCAGCACTGAAAGCTCTTGCTAGCCAGCACCCTTCCTTGGAAGCGCTTTCACAGGCCTAAGAACACTGGGGCTCTGGGCTTCTCTAGCCACCTCATCTTCTGCTCATCCTCTCGCGCACTCTAAAGAGAGCTCAGGTGAGAAATTGCAAACGTCGAGCAATTGCTCAGAGATGAAAAGTGCCAGCACTGAAAGCTCTTGCTAGCCAGCACCCTTCCTTGGAAGCGCTTTCACAGGCGCAGCAACACTGGGGCTTTGCGCTTCTATACGCACCAAATGTCACGGTCCTTCTCTTTCCGTCTCGTAGACACGAGCTGAGAAATTGCAAACGTCGAGCAATTGCTCAGAGATGAAAAGTGCCAGCACTGAAAGCTGTTGCTAGCCAGCACCCTTCCTTGGAAGCGCTTTTGTAGGCCTAAGAACAGTGGGGCTCTGGGCTTCTCTAGCCACCTCATCTTCTGCTCATCCTCTCGCGCAGTCTAAAGAGAGCTCAGGTGAGAAATTGCAAATGTCGAGCAATTGCTCAGAGATGAAAAGTGCCAGCACTGAAAGCTGTTGCTAGCCAGCACCCTTCCTTGGAAGCGCTTTCACAGGCGCAGCAACACTGGGGCTTTGCGCTTCTCTAGCCACCAAACGTCACGGTCCTTCTCTTTCCGTCTCGTAGACACGAGCTGAGAAATTGCAAACGTCGAGCAATTGCTCAGAGATGAAAAGTGCCAGCACTGAAAGCTGTTGCTAGCCAGCACCCTTCCTTGGAAGCGCTTTCACAGGCGCAGCAACACTGGGGCTTTGCGCTTCTCTACCCACCAAAAGTCACGGTCCTTCTCTTTCCGTCTCGTAGACACGAGCTGAGAAATTGCAAACGTCGAGCAATTGCTCAGAGATGAAAAGTGCCAGCACTGAAAGCTGTTGCTAGCCAGCACCCTTCCTTGGAAGCGCTTTTGTAGGCCTAAGAAGACTGGGGCTCTGGGCTTCTCTAGCCACCTCATCTTCTGCTCATCCTCTCGCGCACTCTAAAGAGAGCTCAGGTGAGAAATTGCAAACGTCGAGCAATTGCTCAGAGATGAAAAGTGCCAGCCCTGAAAGCTCTTGCTAGCCAGCACCCTTCCTTGGAAGCGCTTTCACAGGCGCAGCAACACTGGGGCTTTGCGCTTCTATACGCACCAAATGTCACGGTCCTTCTCTTTCCGTCTCGTAGACACGAGCTGAGAAATTGCAAACGTCGAGCAATTGCTCCGAGATGAAAAGTGCCAGCACTGAAAGCTGTTGCTAGCCAGCACCCTTCCTTGGAAGCGCTTTTGTAGGCCTAAGAACAGTGGGGCTCTGGGCTTCTCTAGCCACCTCATCTTCTGCTCATCCTCTCACGCACTCTAAAGAGATCTCAGGTGAGAAATTGCAAACGTCGAGCAATTGCTCAGAGATGAAAAGTGCCAGCACTGAAAGCTGTTGCTAGCCAGCACCCTTCCTTGGAAGCGCTTTCACAGGCGCAGTAACACTGGGGCTTTGCGCTTCTCTAGCCACCAAACGTCACGGTCCTTCTCTTTCCGTCTCGTAGACACGAGCTGAGAAATTGCAAACGTCGAGCAATTGCTCCGAGATGAAAAGTGCCAGCACTGAAAGCTGTTGCTAGCCAGCACCCTTCCTTGGAAGCGCTTTCACAGGCGCAGCAACACTGGGGCTTTGCGCTTCTCTAGCCACCAAACGTCACGGTCCTTCTCTTTCCGTCTGTTTACACGAGCTGAGAAATTGCAAACGTCGAGCAATTGCTCAGAGATGAAAAGTGCCAGCACTGAAAGCTGTTGCTAGCCAGCACCCTTCCTTGGAAGCGCTTTTGTAGGCCTAAGAACAGTGGGGCTCTGGGCTTCTCTAGCCACCTCATCTTCTGCTCATCCTCTCGCGCACTCTAAAGAGATCTCAGGTGAGAAATTGCAAACGTCGAGCAATTGCTCAGAGATGAAAAGTGCCAGCACTGAAAGCTGTTGCTAGCCAGCACCCTTCCTTGGAAGCGCTTTCACAGGCGCAGTAACACTGGGGCTTTGCGCTTCTCTAGCCACCAAACGTCACGGTCCTTCTCTTTCCGTCTCGTAGACACGAGCTGAGAAATTGCAAACGTCGAGCAATTGCTCAGAGATGAAAAGTGCCAGCACTGAAAGCTGTTGCTAGCCAGCACCCTTCCTTGGAAGCGCTTTCACAGGCGCAGCAACACTGGGGCTTTGCGCTTCTCTAGCCACCAAACGTCACGGTCCTTCTCTTTCCGTCTCCTAGACACGAGCTGAGAAATTGCAAACGTCGAGCAATTGCTCAGAGATGAAAAGTGCCAGCACTGAAAGCTGTTGCTAGCCAGCACCCTTCCTTGGAAGCGCTTTCACAGGCGCAGCAACACTGGGGCTTTGCGCTTCTATACGCACCAAATGTCACGGTCCTTCTCTTTCCGTCTCGTAGACACGAGCTGAGAAATTGCAAACGTCGAGCAATTGCTGAGAGATGAAAAGTGCCAGCACTGAAAGCTGTTGCTAGCCAGCACCCTTCCTTGGAAGTGCTTTTGTAGCCCTTAAAACACTGGGGCTCTGGGCTTCTCTAGCCACCTCGTCTTCTGCTCATCCTCTCACGCACTCTAAAGAGAGCTCAGGTGAGAAATTGCAAACATCGAGCAATTGCTCAGAGATGAAAAGTGCCAGCACTGAAAGCTGTTGCTAGCCAGCACCCTTCCTTGGAAGCGCTTTCACAGGCGCAGTAACACTGGGGCTTTGCACTTCTCTAGCCACCAAACGTCACGGTCCTTCTTTTTCCGTCTCGTAGACACGAGCTGAGAAATTGCAAACGTCGAGCAATTGCTCAGAGATGAAAAGTGCCAGCACTGAAAGCTGTTGCTAGCCAGCACCCTTCCTTGGAAGCGCTTTCACAGGCGCAGCAACACTGGGGCTTTGCGCTTCTATACGCACCAAATGTCACGGTCCTTCTCTTTCCGTCTCGTAGACACGAGCTGAGAAATTGCAAACGTCGAGCAATTGCTCAGAGATGAAAAGTGCCAGCACTGAAAGCTGTTGCTAGCCAGCACCCTTCCTTGGAAGCGCTTTTGTAGGCCTAAGAACACTGGGGCTCTGGGCTTCTCTAGCCACCTCATCTTCTGCTCATCCTCTCGCGCACTCTAAAGAGAGCTCAGGTGAGAAATTGCAAACGTCGAGCAATTGCTCAGAGATGAAAAGTGCCAGCACTGAAAGCTCTTGCTAGCCAGCACCCTTCCTTGGAAGCGCTTTCACAGGCGCAGTAACACTGGGGCTTTGCACTTCTCTAGCCACCAAACGTCACGGTCCTTCTCTTTCCGTCTCGTAGACACGAGCTGAGAAATTGCAAACGTCGAGCAATTGCTCAGAGATGAAAAGTGCCAGCACTGAAAGCTCTTGCTAGCCAGCACCCTTCCTTGGAAGCGCTTTCACAGGCGCAGCAACACTGGGGCTTTGCGCTTCTCTAGCCACCAAACGTCACGGTCCTTCTCTTTCCGTCTGTTTACACGAGCTGAGAAATTGCAAACGTCGAGCAATTGCTCAGAGATGAAAAGTGCCAGCACTGAAAGCTGTTGCTAGCCAGCACCCTTCCTTGGAAGCGCTTTCACAGGCGCAGCAACACTGGGGCTTTGCGCTTCTATACGCACCAAATGTCACGGTCCTTCTCTTTCCGTCTCGTAGACACGAGCTGAGAAATTGCGAACGTCGAGCAATTGCTGAGAGATGAAAAGTGCCAGCACTGAAAGCTGTTGCTAGCCAGCACCCTTCCTTGGAAGCGCTTCTGTTGGCCTAAGAACAGTGGGGCTCTGGGCTTCTCTAGCCATCTCATCTTCTGCTCATCCTCTCGCGCACTCTAAAGAGATCACAGGTGAGAAATTGCAAACGTCGAGCAATTGCTCAGAGATGAAAAGTGCCAGCACTGAAAGCTCTTGCTAGCCAGCACCCTTCCTTGGAAGCGCTTTCACAGGCGCAGCAACACTGGGGCTTTGCGCTTCTATACGCACCAAAAGTCACGGTCCTTCTCTTTCCGTCTCGTAGACACGAGCTGAGAAATTGCAAACGTCGAGCAATTGCTCAGAGATGAAAAGTGCCAGCACTGAAAGCTGTTGCTAGCCAGCACCCTTCCTTGGAAGCGCTTTTGTAGGCCTAAGAACAGTGGGGCTCTGGGCTTCTCTAGCCACCTCATCTTCTGCTCATCCTCTCGCGCACTCTAAAGAGAGCTCAGGTGAGAAATTGCAAACGTCGAGCAATTGCTCAGAGATGAAAAGTGCCAGCACTGAAAGCTCTTGCTAGCCAGCACCCTTCCTTGGAAGCGCTTTCACAGGCGCAGCAACACTGGGGCTTTGCGCTTCTATACGCACCAAATGTCACGGTCCTTCTCTTTCCGTCTCGTAGACACGAGCTGAGAAATTGCAAACGTCGAGCAATTGCTCAGAGATGAAAAGTGCCAGCACTGAAAGCTCTTGCTAGCCAGCACCCTTCCTTGGAAGCGCTTTTGTAGGCCTAAGAACACTGGGGCTCTGGGCTTCTCTAGCCACCTCATCTTCTGCTCATCCTCTCGCGCACTCTAAAGAGAGCTCAGGTGAGAAATTGCAAACGTCGAGCAATTGCTCAGAGATGAAAAGTGCCAGCACTGAAAGCTCTTGCTAGCCAGCACCCTTCCTTGGAAGCGCTTTCACAGGCGCAGCAACACTGGGGCTTTGCGCTTCTCTAGCCACCAAACGTCACGGTCATTCTCTTTCCGTCGGTAGACACGAGCTGAGAAATTGCAAACGTCGAGCAATTGCTCAGAGATGAAAAGTGCCAGCACTGAAAGCTGTTGCTAGCCAGCACCCTTCCTTGGAAGCGCTTTCACAGGCGCAGCAACACTGGGGCTTTGCGCTTCTATACGCACCAAACGTCACGGTCCTTCTCTTTCCGTCTCGTAGACACGAGCTGAGAAATTGCAAACGTCGAGCAATTGCTCAGAGATGAAAAGTGCCAGCACTGAAAGCTGTTGCTAGCCAGCCCCCTTCCTTGGAAGCGCTTTTGTAGCCCTTAAAACACTGGGGCTCTGGGCTTCTCTAGCCACCTCATCTTCTGCTCATCCTCTCGCGCACTCTAAAGAGAGCTCAGGTGAGAAATTGCAAACGTCGAGCAATTGCTGAGAGATGAAAAGTGCCAGCACTGAAAGCTCTTGCTAGCCAGCACCCTTCCTTGGAAGCGCTTCTGTAGGCCTAAGAACACTGGGGCTCTGGGCTTCTCTAGCCACCTCATCTTCTGCTCATCCTCTCGCGCACTCTAAAGAGAGCTCAGGTGAGAAATTGCAAACGTCGAGCAATTGCTCAGAGATGAAAAGTGCCAGCACTGAAAGCTCTTGCTAGCCAGCACCCTTCCTTGGAAGCGCTTTCACAGGCGCAGCAACACTGGGGCTTTGCGCTTCTCTACGCACCAAACGTCACGGTCCTTCTCTTTCCGTCTCGTAAACACGAGCTGAGAAATTGCAAACGTCGAGCAATTGCTCAGAGATGAAAAGTGCCAGCACTGAAAGCTCTTGCTAGCCAGCACCCTTCCTTGGAAGCGCTTTCACAGGCGCAGCAACACTGGGGCTTTGCGCTTCTATACGCACCAAACGTAACGGTCCTTCTCTTTCCGTGTCGTAGACACGAGCTGAGAAATTGCAAACGTCGAGCAATTGCTGAGAGATGAAAAGTGCCAGCACTGAAAGCTGTTGCTAGCCAGCACCCTTCCTTGGAAGCGCTTTCACAGGCCAAAGAACACTGGGGCTCTGGGCTTCTCTAGCCACCTCATCTTCTGCTCATCCTCGCGCGCACTCTAAAGAGAGCTCAGGTGAGAAATTGCAAACGTCGAGCAATTGCTCAGAGATGAAAAGTGCCAGCACTGAAAGCTCTTGCTAGCCAGCACCCTTCCTTGGAAGCGCTTTCACAGGCGCAGTAACACTGGGGCTTTGCTCTCCTCTAGCCACCAAACGTCACGGTCCTTCTCTTTCCGTCGGTAGACACGAGCTGAGAAATTGCAAACGTCGAGCAATTGCTCAGAGATGAAAAGTGCCAGCACTGAAAGCTCTTGCTAGCCAGCACCCTTCCTTGGAAGCGCTTTCACAGGCGCAGCAACACTGGGGCTTTGCGCTTCTCTACCCACCAAAAGTCACGGTCCTTCTCTTTCCGTCTCGTAGACACGAGCTGAGAAATTGCAAACGTCCAGCAATTGCTCCGAGATGAAAAGTGCCAGCACTGAAAGCTGTTGCTAGCCAGCACCCTTCCTTGGAAGCGCTTTTGTAGGCCTAAGAACACTGGGGCTCTGGGCTTCTCTAGCCATCTCATCTTCTGCTCATCCTCTCGCGCACTCTAAAGAGAGCTCAGGTGAGAAATTGCAAACGTCGAGCAATTGCTCAGAGATGAAAAGTGCCAGCCCTGAAAGCTCTTGCTAGCCAGCACCCTTCCTTGGAAGCGCTTTCACAGGCGCAGCAACACTGGGGCTTTGCGCTTCTCTACCCACCAAATGTCACGGTCCTTCTCTTTCCGTCTCGTAGACACGAGCTGAGAAATTGCAAACGTCCAGCAATTGCTCAGAGATGAAAAGTGCCAGCACTGAAAGCTGTTGCTAGCCAGCACCCTTCCTTGGAAGCGCTTTTGTAGGCCTAAGAACACTGGGGCTCTGGGCTTCTCTAGCCACCTCATCTTCTGCTCATCCTCTCGCGCACTCTAAAGAGAGCTCAGGTGAGAAATTGCAAACGTCGAGCAATTGCTCAGAGATGAAAAGTGCCAGCACTGAAAGCTCTTGCTAGCCAGCACCCTTCCTTGGAAGCGCTTTCACAGGCGCAGTAACACTGGGGCTTTGCGCTTCTCTAGCCACCAAACGTCACGGTCCTTCTCTTTCCGTCTCGTAGACACGAGCTGAGAAATTGCAAACGTCGAGCAATTGCTCAGAGATGAAAAGTGCCAGCACTGAAAGCTCTTGCTAGCCAGCACCCTTCCTTGGAAGCGCTTTCACAGGCGCAGCAACACTGGGGCTTTGCGCTTCTCTAGCCACCAAACGTCACGGTCCTTCTCTTTCCGTCTCGTAAACACGAGCTGAGAAATTGCAAACGTCGAGCAATTGCTCAGAGATGAAAAGTGCCAGCACTGAAAGCTGTTGCTAGCCAGCACCCTTCCTTGGAAGCGCTTTCACAGGCGCAGTAACACTGGGGCTTTGCACTTCTCTAGCCACCAAACGTCACGGTCCTTCTCTTTCCGTCTCGTAGACACGAGCTGAGAAATTGCAAACGTCGAGCAATTGCTCAGAGATGAAAAGTGCCAGCACTGAAAGCTCTTGCTAGCCAGCACCCTTCCTTGGAAGCGCTTTCACAGGCGCAGCAACACTGGGGCTTTGCGCTTCTATACGCACCAAACGTCACAGTCATTCTCTTTCCGTCTCGTAGACACGAGCTGAGAAATTGCAAACGTCGAGCAATTGCTCAGAGATGAAAAGTGCCAGCACTGAAAGCTCTTGCTAGCCAGCACCCTTCCTTGGAAGCGCTTTTGTAGGCCTAAGAACACTGGGGCTCTGGGCTTCTCTAGCCACCTCATCTTCTGCTCATCCTCTCGCGCACTCTAAAGAGAGCTCAGGTGAGAAATTGCAAACGTCGAGCAATTGCTCAGAGATGAAAAGTGCCAGCACTGAAAGCTCTTGCTAGGCAGCACCCTTCCTTGGAAGCGCTTTCACAGGCGCAGCAACACTGGGGCTTTGCGCTTCTATACGCACCAAATGTCACGGTCCTTCTCTTTCCGTCTCGTAGACACGAGCTGAGAAATTGCAAACGTCGAGCAATTGCTCAGAGATGAAAAGTGCCAGCACTGAAAGCTGTTGCTAGCCAGCACCCTTCCTTGGAAGCGCTTTTGTAGCCCTTAGAACACTGGGGCTCTGGGCTTCTCTAGCCACCTCATCTTCTGCTCATCCTCTCGCGCACTCTAAAGAGAGCTCAGGTGAGAAATTGCAAACGTCGAGCAATTGCTCCGAGATGAAAAGTGCCAGCACTGAAAGCTGTTGCTAGCCAGCCCCCTTCCTTGGAAGCGCTTTTGTAGGCCTAAGAACAGTGGTGCTCTGGGCTTCTCTAGCCACCTAATCTTCTGCTCATCCTCTCGCGCACTCTAAAGAGATCTCAGGTGAGAAATTGCAAACGTCGAGCAATTGCTCAGAGATGAAAAGTGCCAGCCCTGAAAGCTCTTGCTAGCCAGCACCCTTCCTTGGAAGCGCTTTCACAGGCGCAGCAACACTGGGGCTTTGCGCTTCTCTAGCCACCAAACGTCACGGTCCTTCTCTTTCCGTCTCGTAGACACGAGCTGAGAAATTGCAAACGTCGAGCAATTGCTCCGAGATGAAAAGTGCCAGCACTGAAAGCTGTTGCTAGCCAGCACCCTTCCTTGGAAGCGCTTTCACAGGCGCAGCAACACTGGGGCTTTGCGCTTCTATACGCACCAAATGTCACGGTCCTTCTCTTTCCGTCTCGTAGACACGAGCTGAGAAATTGCAAACGTCGAGCAATTGCTCCGAGATGAAAAGTGCCAGCACTGAAAGCTGTTGCTAGCCAGCACCCTTCCTTGGAAGCGCTTTTGTAGCCCTTAAAACACTGGGGCTCTGGGCTTCTCTAGCCACCTCGTCTTCTGCTCATCCTCTCACGCACTCTAAAGAGAGCTCAGGTGAGAAATTGCAAACGTCGAGCAATTGCTCAGAGATGAAAAGTGCCAGCACTGAAAGCTCTTGCTAGCCAGCACCCTTCCTTGGAAGCGCTTTCACAGGCGCAGTAACACTGGGGCTTTGCACTTCTCTAGCCAGCAAACGTCACGGTCCTTCTCTTTCCGTCTCGTAGACACGAGCTGAGAAATTGCAAACGTCGAGCAATTGCTCAGAGATGAAAAGTGCCAGCACTGAAAGCTCTTGCTAGCCAGCACCCTTCCTTGGAAGCGCTTTCACAGGCGCAGCAACACTGGGGCTTTGCACTTTTATACGCACCAAATGTCACGGTCCTTCTCTTTCCGTCTCGTAGACACGAGCTGAGAAATTGCAAACGTCCAGCAATTGCTCCGAGATGAAAAGTGCCAGCACTGAAAGCTCTTGCTAGCCAGCACCCTTCCTTGGAAGCGCTTTTGTAGCCCTTAGAACACTGGGGCTCTGGGCTTCTCTAGCCACCTCATCTTCTGCTCATCCTCTCGCGCACTCTAAAGAGAGCTCAGGTGAGAAATTGCAAACGTCGAGCAATTGCTCAGAGATGAAAAGTGCCAGCACTGAAAGCTCTTGCTAGCCAGCACCCTTCCTTGGAAGCGCTTTTGTAGGCCTAAGAACACTGGGGCTCTGGGCTTCTCTAGCCACCTCATCTTCTGCTCATCCTCTCGCGCACTCTAAAGAGAGCTCAGGTGAGAAATTGCAAACGTCGAGCAATTGCTCAGAGATGAAAAGTGCCAGCACCGAAAGCTCTTGCTAGCCAGCACCCTTCCTTGGAAGCGCTTTCACAGGCGCAGTAACACTGGGGCTTTGCGCTTCTCTAGCCACCAAACGTCACGGTCCTTCTCTTTCCGTCTCGTAGACACGAGCTGAGAAATTGCAAACGTCGAGCAATTGCTCAGAGATGAAAAGTGCCAGCACTGAAAGCTGTTGCTAGCCAGCACCCTTCCTTGGAAGCGCTTTCACAGGCGCAGCAACACTGGGGCTTTGCGCTTCTCTAGCCACCAAACGTCACGGTCCTTCTCTTTCCGTCTGTTTACACGAGCTGAGAAATTGCAAACGTCGAGCAATTGCTCAGAGATGAAAAGTGCCAGCACTGAAAGCTCTTGCTAGCCAGCACCCTTCCTTGGAAGCGCTTTCACAGGCGCAGCAACACTGGGGCTTTGCGCTTCTATACGCACCAAATGTCACGGTCCTTCTCTTTCCGTCTCGTAGACACGAGCTGAGAAATTGCAAACGTCGAGCAATTGCTCCGAGATGAAAAGTGCCAGCACTGAAAGCTGTTGCTAGCCAGCACCCTTCCTTGGAAGCGCTTCTGTAGGCCTAAGAACACTGGGGCTCTGGGCTTCTCTAGCCATCTCATCTTCTGCTCATCCTCTCGCGCACTCTAAAGAGATCACAGGTGAGAAATTGCAAACGTCGAGCAATTGCTCAGAGATGAAAAGTGCCAGCACTGAAAGCTCTTGCTAGCCAGCACCCTTCCTTGGAAGCGCTTTCAGAGGCGCATTAACACTGGGGCTTTGCGCTTCTCTACCCACCAAAAGTCACGGTCCTTCTCTTTCCGTCTCGTAGACACGAGCTGAGAAATTGCAAACGTCGAGCAATTGCTCCGAGATGAAAAGTGCCAGCACTGAAAGCTGTTGCTAGCCAGCACCCTTCCTTGGAAGCGCTTTCACAGGCGCAGCAACACTGGGGCTTTGCGCTTCTCTACCCACCAAAAGTCACGGTCCTTCTCTTTCCGTCTCGTAGACACGAGCTGAGAAATTGCAAACGTCCAGCAATTGCTCCGAGATGAAAAGTGCCAGCACTGAAAGCTGTTGCTAGCCAGCCCCCTTCCTTGGAAGCGCTTTTGTAGGCCTAAGAACACTGGGGCTCTGGGCTTCTCTAGCCACCTCATCTTCTGCTCATCCTCTCGCGCACTCTAAAGAGAGCTCAGGTGAGAAATTGCAAACGTCGAGCAATTGCTCAGAGATGAAAAGTGCCAGCACTGAAAGCTCTTGCTAGCCAGCACCCTTCCTTGGAAGCGCTTTCACAGGCGCAGCAACACTGGGGCTTTGCGCTTCTATACGCACCAAATGTCACGGTCCTTCTCTTTCCGTCTCGTAGACACGAGCTGAGAAATTGCAAACGTCGAGCAATTGCTCCGAGATGAAAAGTGCCAGCACTGAAAGCTGTTGCTAGCCAGCACCCTTCCTTGGAAGCGCTTTTGTAGGCCTAAGAACACTGGGGCTCTGGGCTTCTCTAGCCACCTCATCTTCTGCTCATCCTCTCGCGCACTCTAAAGAGAGCTCAGGTGAGAAATTGCAAACGTCGAGCAATTGCTCAGAGATGAAAAGTGCCAGCCCTGAAAGCTGTTGCTAGCCAGCACCCTTCCTTGGAAGCGCTTTCACAGGCGCAGCAACACTGGGGCTTTGCGCTTCTCTAGCCACCAAACGTCACGGTCATTCTCTTTCCGTCGGTAGACACGAGCTGAGAAATTGCAAACGTCGAGCAATTGCTCAGAGATGAAAAGTGCCAGCACTGAAAGCTGTTGCTAGCCAGCACCCTTCCTTGGAAGCGCTTTCACAGGCGCAGCAACACTGGGGCTTTGCGCTTCTCTAGCCACCAAACGTCACGGTCCTTCTCTTTCCGTCTCGTAGACACGAGCTGAGAAATTGCAAACGTCGAGCAATTGCTCAGCGATGAAAAGTGCCAGCCCTGAAAGCTGTTGCTAGCCAGCACCCTTCCTTGGAAGCGCTTCTGTAGGCCTAAGAACACTGGGGCTCTGGGCTTCTCTAGCCACCTCATCTTCTGCTCATCCTCTCGCGCACTCTAAAGAGAGCTCAGGTGAGAAATTGCAAACGTCGAGCAATTGCTCAGAGATGAAAAGTGCCAGCACTGAAAGCTCTTGCTAGCCAGCACCCTTCCTTGGAAGCGCTTTCACAGGCGCAGCAACACTGGGGCTTTGCGCTTCTCTACGCACCAAACGTCACGGTCCTTCTCTTTCCGTCTCGTAAACACGAGCTGAGAAATTGCAAACGTCGAGCAATTGCTCAGAGATGAAAAGTGCCAGCACTGAAAGCTCTTGCTAGCCAGCACCCTTCCTTGGAAGCGCTTTCACAGGCGCAGCAACACTGGGGCTTTGCGCTTCTATACGCACCAAATGTCACGGTCCTTCTCTTTCCGTCTCCTAGACACGAGCTGAGAAATTGCAAACGTCGAGCAATTGCTGAGAGATGAAAAGTGCCAGCACTGAAAGCTGTTGCTAGCCAGCACCCTTCCTTGGAAGCGCTTTTGTAGGCCTAAGAACACTGGGGCTCTGGGCTTCTCTAGCCACCTCATCTTCTGCTCATCCTCGCGCGCACTCTAAAGAGAGCTCAGGTGAGAAATTGCAAACGTCGAGCAATTGCTCAGAGATGAAAAGTGCCAGCACTGAAAGCTGTTGCTAGCCAGCACCCTTCCTTGGAAGCGCTTTCACAGGCGCAGTAACACTGGGGCTTTGCTCTTCTCTAGCCACCAAACGTCACGGTCCTTCTCTTTCCGTCTTGTAGACACGAGCTGAGAAATTGCAAACGTCGAGCAATTGCTCAGAGATGAAAAGTGCCAGCCCTGAAAGCTGTTGCTAGCCAGCACCCTTCCTTGGAAGCGCTTTCACAGGCGCAGCAACACTGGGGCTTTGCGCTTCTCTAGCCACCAAAAGTCACGGTCCTTCTCTTTCCGTGTCGTAGACACGAGCTGAGAAATTGCAAACGTCGAGCAATTGCTCAGAGATGAAAAGTGCCAGCACTGAAAGCTGTTGCTAGCCAGCACCCTTCCTTGGAAGCGCTTTTGTAGGCCTAAGAACACTGGGGCTCTGGGCTTCTCTAGCCATCTCATCTTCTGCTCATCCTCTCGCGCACTCTAAAGAGAGCTCAGGTGAGAAATTGCAAACGTCGAGCAATTGCTCAGAGATGAAAAGTGCCAGCCCTGAAAGCTCTTGCTAGCCAGCACCCTTCCTTGGAAGCGCTTTCACAGGCGCAGCAACACTGGGGCTTTGCGCTTCTATACGCACCAAATGTCACGGTCCTTCTCTTTCCGTCTCGTAGACACGAGCTGAGAAATTGCAAACGTCGAGCAATTGCTCAGAGATGAAAAGTGCCAGCACTGAAAGCTGTTGCTAGCCAGCACCCTTCCTTGGAAGCGCTTTCACAGGCGCAGTAACACTGGGGCTTTGCACTTCTCTAGCCAGCAAACGTCACGGTCCTTCTTTTTCCGTCTCGTAGACACGAGCTGAGAAATTGCAAACGTCGAGCAATTGCTCAGAGATGAAAAGTGCCAGCACTGAAAGCTCTTGCTAGCCAGCACCCTTCCTTGGAAGCGCTTTCACAGGCGCAGCAACACTGGGGCTTTGCGCTTCTATACGCACCAAACGTCACAGTCATTCTCTTTCCGTCTCGTAGACACGAGCTGAGAAATTGCAAACGTCGAGCAATTGCTCAGAGATGAAAAGTGCCAGCACTGAAAGCTCTTGCTAGCCAGCACCCTTCCTTGGAAGCGCTTTTGTAGGCCTAAGAACACTGGGGCTCTGGGCTTCTCTAGCCACCTCATCTTCTGCTCATCCTCTCGCGCACTCTAAAGAGAGCTCAGGTGAGAAATTGCAAACGTCGAGCAATTGCTCAGAGATGAAAAGTGCCAGCACTGAAAGCTCTTGCTAGCCAGCACCCTTCCTTGGAAGCGCTTTCACAGGCGCAGCAACACTGGGGCTTTGCGCTTCTATACGCACCAAATGTCACGGTCCTTCTCTTTCCGTCTCGTAGACACGAGCTGAGAAATTGCAAACGTCGAGCAATTGCTCAGAGATGAAAAGTGCCAGCACTGAAAGCTGTTGCTAGCCAGCACCCTTCCTTGGAAGCGCTTTTGTAGCCCTTAGAACACTGGGGCTCTGGGCTTCTCTAGCCACCTCATCTTCTGCTCATCCTCTCGCGCACTCTAAAGAGAGCTCAGGTGAGAAATTGCAAACGTCGAGCAATTGCTCCGAGATGAAAAGTGCCAGCACTGAAAGCTGTTGCTAGCCAGCCCCCTTCCTTGGAAGCGCTTTTGTAGGCCTAAGAACAGTGGTGCTCTGGGCTTCTCTAGCCACCTAATCTTCTGCTCATCCTCTCGCGCACTCTAAAGAGATCTCAGGTGAGAAATTGCAAACGTCGAGCAATTGCTCAGAGATGAAAAGTGCCAGCCCTGAAAGCTCTTGCTAGCCAGCACCCTTCCTTGGAAGCGCTTTCACAGGCGCAGCAACACTGGGGCTTTGCGCTTCTCTAGCCACCAAACGTCACGGTCCTTCTCTTTCCGTCTCGTAGACACGAGCTGAGAAATTGCAAACGTCGAGCAATTGCTCCGAGATGAAAAGTGCCAGCACTGAAAGCTGTTGCTAGCCAGCACCCTTCCTTGGAAGCGCTTTCACAGGCGCAGCAACACTGGGGCTTTGCGCTTCTATACGCACCAAATGTCACGGTCCTTCTCTTTCCGTCTCGTAGACACGAGCTGAGAAATTGCAAACGTCGAGCAATTGCTCCGAGATGAAAAGTGCCAGCACTGAAAGCTGTTGCTAGCCAGCACCCTTCCTTGGAAGCGCTTTTGTAGCCCTTAAAACACTGGGGCTCTGGGCTTCTCTAGCCACCTCGTCTTCTGCTCATCCTCTCACGCACTCTAAAGAGAGCTCAGGTGAGAAATTGCAAACGTCGAGCAATTGCTCAGAGATGAAAAGTGCCAGCACTGAAAGCTCTTGCTAGCCAGCACCCTTCCTTGGAAGCGCTTTCACAGGCGCAGTAACACTGGGGCTTTGCACTTCTCTAGCCAGCAAACGTCACGGTCCTTCTCTTTCCGTCTCGTAGACACGAGCTGAGAAATTGCAAACGTCGAGCAATTGCTCAGAGATGAAAAGTGCCAGCACTGAAAGCTCTTGCTAGCCAGCACCCTTCCTTGGAAGCGCTTTCACAGGCGCAGCAACACTGGGGCTTTGCACTTTTATACGCACCAAATGTCACGGTCCTTCTCTTTCCGTCTCGTAGACACGAGCTGAGAAATTGCAAACGTCCAGCAATTGCTCCGAGATGAAAAGTGCCAGCACTGAAAGCTCTTGCTAGCCAGCACCCTTCCTTGGAAGCGCTTTTGTAGCCCTTAGAACACTGGGGCTCTGGGCTTCTCTAGCCACCTCATCTTCTGCTCATCCTCTCGCGCACTCTAAAGAGAGCTCAGGTGAGAAATTGCAAACGTCGAGCAATTGCTCAGAGATGAAAAGTGCCAGCACTGAAAGCTCTTGCTAGCCAGCACCCTTCCTTGGAAGCGCTTTTGTAGGCCTAAGAACACTGGGGCTCTGGGCTTCTCTAGCCACCTCATCTTCTGCTCATCCTCTCGCGCACTCTAAAGAGAGCTCAGGTGAGAAATTGCAAACGTCGAGCAATTGCTCAGAGATGAAAAGTGCCAGCACCGAAAGCTCTTGCTAGCCAGCACCCTTCCTTGGAAGCGCTTTCACAGGCGCAGTAACACTGGGGCTTTGCGCTTCTCTAGCCACCAAACGTCACGGTCCTTCTCTTTCCGTCTCGTAGACACGAGCTGAGAAATTGCAAACGTCGAGCAATTGCTCAGAGATGAAAAGTGCCAGCACTGAAAGCTGTTGCTAGCCAGCACCCTTCCTTGGAAGCGCTTTCACAGGCGCAGCAACACTGGGGCTTTGCGCTTCTATACGCACCAAACGTCACGGTCCTTCTCTTTCCGTCTGTTTACACGAGCTGAGAAATTGCAAACGTCGAGCAATTGCTCAGAGATGAAAAGTGCCAGCACTGAAAGCTCTTGCTAGCCAGCACCCTTCCTTGGAAGCGCTTTCACAGGCGCAGCAACACTGGGGCTTTGCGCTTCTATACGCACCAAATGTCACGGTCCTTCTCTTTCCGTCTCGTAGACACGAGCTGAGAAATTGCAAACGTCGAGCAATTGCTCCGAGATGAAAAGTGCCAGCACTGAAAGCTCTTGCTAGCCAGCACCCTTCCTTGGAAGCGCTTCTGTAGGCCTAAGAACACTGGGGCTCTGGGCTTCTCTAGCCATCTCATCTTCTGCTCATCCTCTCGCGCACTCTAAAGAGATCACAGGTGAGAAATTGCAAACGTCGAGCAATTGCTCAGAGATGAAAAGTGCCAGCACTGAAAGCTCTTGCTAGCCAGCACCCTTCCTTGGAAGCGCTTTCAGAGGCGCATTAACACTGGGGCTTTGCGCTTCTCTACCCACCAAAAGTCACGGTCCTTCTCTTTCCGTCTCGTAGACACGAGCTGAGAAATTGCAAACGTCGAGCAATTGCTCCGAGATGAAAAGTGCCAGCACTGAAAGCTGTTGCTAGCCAGCACCCTTCCTTGGAAGCGCTTTCACAGGCGCAGCAACACTGGGGCTTTGCGCTTCTCTACCCACCAAAAGTCACGGTCCTTCTCTTTCCGTCTCGTAGACACGAGCTGAGAAATTGCAAACGTCCAGCAATTGCTCCGAGATGAAAAGTGCCAGCACTGAAAGCTGTTGCTAGCCAGCACCCTTCCTTGGAAGCGCTTTTGTAGGCCTAAGAACACTGGGGCTCTGGGCTTCTCTAGCCACCTCATCTTCTGCTCATCCTCTCGCGCACTCTAAAGAGAGCTCAGGTGAGAAATTGCAAACGTCGAGCAATTGCTCAGAGATGAAAAGTGCCAGCACTGAAAGCTCTTGCTAGCCAGCACCCTTCCTTGGAAGCGCTTTCACAGGCGCAGCAACACTGGGGCTTTGCGCTTCTATACGCACCAAATGTCACGGTCCTTCTCTTTCCGTCTCGTAGACACGAGCTGAGAAATTGCAAACGTCGAGCAATTGCTCCGAGATGAAAAGTGCCAGCACTGAAAGCTGTTGCTAGCCAGCACCCTTCCTTGGAAGCGCTTTTGTAGGCCTAAGAACACTGGGGCTCTGGGCTTCTCTAGCCACCTCATCTTCTGCTCATCCTCTCGCGCACTCTAAAGAGAGCTCAGGTGAGAAATTGCAAACGTCGAGCAATTGCTCAGAGATGAAAAGTGCCAGCCCTGAAAGCTGTTGCTAGCCAGCACCCTTCCTTGGAAGCGCTTTCACAGGCGCAGCAACACTGGGGCTTTGCGCTTCTCTAGCCACCAAACGTCACGGTCATTCTCTTTCCGTCGGTAGACACGAGCTGAGAAATTGCAAACGTCGAGCAATTGCTCAGAGATGAAAAGTGCCAGCACTGAAAGCTGTTGCTAGCCAGCACCCTTCCTTGGAAGCGCTTTTGTAGCCCTTAGAACACTGGGGCTTTGCGCTTCTCTAGCCACCAAACGTCACGGTCCTTCTCTTTCCGTCTCGTAGACACGAGCTGAGAAATTGCAAACGTCGAGCAATTGCTCAGCGATGAAAAGTGCCAGCCCTGAAAGCTGTTGCTAGCCAGCACCCTTCCTTGGAAGCGCTTCTGTAGGCCTAAGAACACTGGGGCTCTGGGCTTCTCTAGCCACCTCATCTTCTGCTCATCCTCTCGCGCACTCTAAAGAGAGCTCAGGTGAGAAATTGCAAACGTCGAGCAATTGCTCAGAGATGAAAAGTGCCAGCACTGAAAGCTCTTGCTAGCCAGCACCCTTCCTTGGAAGCGCTTTCACAGGCGCAGCAACACTGGGGCTTTGCGCTTCTCTAGCCACCAAACGTCACGGTCCTTCTCTTTCCGTCTCGTAAACACGAGCTGAGAAATTGCAAACGTCGAGCAATTGCTCAGAGATGAAAAGTGCCAGCACTGAAAGCTCTTGCTAGCCAGCACCCTTCCTTGGAAGCGCTTTCACAGGCGCAGCAACACTGGGGCTTTGCGCTTCTATACGCACCAAATGTCACGGTCCTTCTCTTTCCGTCTCCTAGACACGAGCTGAGAAATTGCAAACGTCGAGCAATTGCTGAGAGATGAAAAGTGCCAGCACTGAAAGCTGTTGCTAGCCAGCACCCTTCCTTGGAAGCGCTTTTGTAGGCCTAAGAACACTGGGGCTCTGGGCTTCTCTAGCCACCTCATCTTCTGCTCATCCTCGCGCGCACTCTAAAGAGAGCTCAGGTGAGAAATTGCAAACGTCGAGCAATTGCTCAGAGATGAAAAGTGCCAGCACTGAAAGCTGTTGCTAGCCAGCACCCTTCCTTGGAAGCGCTTTCACAGGCGCAGTAACACTGGGGCTTTGCTCTTCTCTAGCCACCAAACGTCACGGTCCTTCTCTTTCCGTCTTGTAGACACGAGCTGAGAAATTGCAAACGTCGAGCAATTGCTCAGAGATGAAAAGTGCCAGCCCTGAAAGCTGTTGCTAGCCAGCACCCTTCCTTGGAAGCGCTTTCACAGGCGCAGCAACACTGGGGCTTTGCGCTTCTCTAGCCACCAAAAGTCACGGTCCTTCTCTTTCCGTGTCGTAGACACGAGCTGAGAAATTGCAAACGTCGAGCAATTGCTCAGAGATGAAAAGTGCCAGCACTGAAAGCTGTTGCTAGCCAGCACCCTTCCTTGGAAGCGCTTTTGTAGGCCTAAGAACACTGGGGCTCTGGGCTTCTCTAGCCATCTCATCTTCTGCTCATCCTCTCGCGCACTCTAAAGAGAGCTCAGGTGAGAAATTGCAAACGTCGAGCAATTGCTCAGAGATGAAAAGTGCCAGCCCTGAAAGCTCTTGCTAGCCAGCACCCTTCCTTGGAAGCGCTTTCACAGGCGCAGCAACACTGGGGCTTTGCGCTTCTATACGCACCAAATGTCACGGTCCTTCTCTTTCCGTCTCGTAGACACGAGCTGAGAAATTGCAAACGTCCAGCAATTGCTCAGAGATGAAAAGTGCCAGCACTGAAAGCTGTTGCTAGCCAGCACCCTTCCTTGGAAGCGCTTTTGTAGGCCTAAGAACACTGGGGCTCTGGGCTTCTCTAGCCACCTCATCTTCTGCTCATCCTCTCGCGCACTCTAAAGAGATCTCAGGTGAGAAATTGCAAACGTCGAGCAATTGCTCAGAGATGAAAAGTGCCAGCACTGAAAGCTCTTGCTAGCCAGCACCCTTCCTTGGAAGCGCTTTCACAGGCGCAGTAACACTGGGGCTTTGCGCTTCTCTAGCCACCAAACGTCACGGTCCTTCTCTTTCCGTCTCGTAGACACGAGCTGAGAAATTGCAAACGTCGAGCAATTGCTCCGAGATGAAAAGTGCCAGCACTGAAAGCTCTTGCTAGCCAGCACCCTTCCTTGGAAGCGCTTTCACAGGCGCAGCAACACTGGGGCTTTGCGCTTCTCTAGCCACCAAACGTCACGGTCCTTCTCTTTCCGTCTGTTTACACGAGCTGAGAAATTGCAAACGTCGAGCAATTGCTCAGAGATGAAAAGTGCCAGCCCTGAAAGCTCTTGCTAGCCAGCACCCTTCCTTGGAAGCGCTTTCACAGGCGCAGCAACACTGGGGCTTTGCGCTTCTCTAGCCACCAAACGTCACGGTCCTTCTCTTTCCGTCGGTAGACACGAGCTGAGAAATTGCAAACGTCGAGCAATTGCTCAGAGATGAAAAGTGCCAGCACTGAAAGCTGTTGCTAGCCAGCACCCTTCCTTGGAAGCGCTTTCACAGGCGCAGCAACACTGGGGCTTTGCGCTTCTCTAGCCACCAAACGTCACGGTCCTTCTCTTTCCGTCTCCTAGACACGAGCTGAGAAATTGCAAACGTCGAGCAATTGCTCAGAGATGAAAAGTGCCAGCACTGAAAGCTGTTGCTAGCCAGCACCCTTCCTTGGAAGCGCTTTTGTAGCCCTTAAAACACTGGGGCTCTGGGCTTCTCTAGCCACCTCATCTTCTGCTCATCCTCTCGCGCACTCTAAAGAGAGCTCAGGTGAGAAATTGCAAACGTCGAGCAATTGCTCAGAGATGAAAAGTGCCAGCACTGAAAGCTGTTGCTAGCCAGCACCCTTCCTTGGAAGCGCTTCTGTAGGCCTAAGAACACTGGGGCTCTGGGCTTCTCTAGCCACCTCATCTTCTGCTCATCCTCTCGCGCACTCTAAAGAGAGCTCAGGTGAGAAATTGCAAACGTCGAGCAATTGCTCAGAGATGAAAAGTGCCAGCACTGAAAGCTCTTGCTAGGCAGCACCCTTCCTTGGAAGCGCTTTCACAGGCGCAGCAACACTGGGGCTTTGCGCTTCTCTACGCACCAAACGTCACGGTCCTTCTCTTTCCGTCTCGTAAACACGAGCTGAGAAATTGCAAACGTCGAGCAATTGCTCCGAGATGAAAAGTGCCAGCCCTGAAAGCTCTTGCTAGCCAGCACCCTTCCTTGGAAGCGCTTTCACAGGCGCAGCAACACTGGGGCTTTGCGCTTCTATACGCACCAAACGTAACGGTCCTTCTCTTTCCGTGTCGTAGACACGAGCTGAGAAATTGCAAACGTCGAGCAATTGCTCAGAGATGAAAAGTGCCAGCACTGAAAGCTGTTGCTAGCCAGCACCCTTCCTTGGAAGCGCTTTTGTAGGCTTAAGAACAGTGGGGCTCTGGGCTTCTCTAGCCACCTCATCTTCTGCTCATCCTCTCGCGCACTCTAAAGAGAGCTCAGGTGAGAAATTGCAAACGTCGAGCAATTGCTCAGAGATGAAAAGTGCCAGCACTGAAAGCTGTTGCTAGCCAGCACCCTTCCTTGGAAGCGCTTTCACAGGCGCAGTAACACTGGGGCTTTGCTCTTCTCTAGCCACCAAACGTCACGGTCCTTCTCTTTCCGTCGGTAGACACGAGCTGAGAAATTGCAAACGTCGAGCAATTGCTCAGAGATGAAAAGTGCCAGCCCTGAAAGCTGTTGCTAGCCAGCACCCTTCCTTGGAAGCGCTTTCACAGGCGCAGCAACACTGGGGCTTTGCGCTTCTCTAGCCACCAAAAGTCACGGTCCTTCTCTTTCCGTGTCGTAGACACGAGCTGAGAAATTGCAAACGTCGAGCAATTGCTCAGAGATGAAAAGTGCCAGCCCTGAAAGCTGTTGCTAGCCAGCACCCTTCCTTGGAAGCGCTTTCACAGGCGCAGTAACACTGGGGCTTTGCGCTTCTCTAGCCACCAAACGTCACGGTCCTTCTCTTTCCGTCTCGTAGACACGAGCTGAGAAATTGCAAACGTCGAGCAATTGCTCCGAGATGAAAAGTGCCAGCACTGAAAGCTGTTGCTAGCCAGCACCCTTCCTTGGAAGCGCTTTCACAGGCGCAGCAACACTGGGGCTTTGCGCTTCTCTACCCACCAAACGTCACGGTCCTTCTCTTTCCGTCTGTTTACACGAGCTGAGAAATTGCAAACGTCGAGCAATTGCTCAGAGATGAAAAGTGCCAGCACTGAAAGCTGTTGCTAGCCAGCACCCTTCCTTGGAAGCGCTTTCACAGGCGCAGCAACACTGGGGCTTTGCGCTTCTATACGCACCAAATGTCACGGTCCTTCTCTTTCCGTCTCGTAGACACGAGCTGAGAAATTGCAAACGTCGAGCAATTGCTCAGAGATGAAAAGTGCCAGCACTGAAAGCTGTTGCTAGCCAGCACCCTTCCTTGGAAGCGCTTTTGTAGCCCTTAAAACACTGGGGCTCTGGGCTTCTCTAGCCACCTCGTCTTCTGCTCATCCTCTCATGCACTCTAAAGAGAGCTCAGGTGAGAAATTGCAAACGTCGAGCAATTGCTCAGAGATGAAAAGTGCCAGCACTGAAAGCTCTTGCTAGCCAGCACCCTTCCTTGGAAGCGCTTTCACAGGCGCAGCAACACTGGGGCTTTGCGCTTCTCTAGCCACCAAACGTCACGGTCCTTCTCTTTCCGTCTCGTAGACACGAGCTGAGAAATTGCAAACGTCGAGCAATTGCTCCGAGATGAAAAGTGCCAGCACTGAAAGCTGTTGCTAGCCAGCACCCTTCCTTGGAAGCGCTTTTGTAGGCCTAAGAACAGTGGGGCTCTGGGCTTCTCTAGCCACCTCATCTTCTGCTCATCCTCTCGCGCACTCTAAAGAGAGCTCAGGTGAGAAATTGCAAACGTCGAGCAATTGCTCAGAGATGAAAAGTGCCAGCACTGAAAGCTCTTGCTAGCCAGCACCCTTCCTTGGAAGCGCTTTCACAGGCGCACCAACACTGGGGCTTTGCGCTTCTATACGCACCAAACGTCACGGTCCTTCTCTTTCCGTCTCGTAGACACGAGCTGAGAAATTGCAAACGTCCAGCAATTGCTCCGAGATGAAAAGTGCCAGCACTGAAAGCTGTTGCTAGCCAGCACCCTTCCTTGGAAGCGCTTTCACAGGCGCAGCAACACTGGGGCTTTGCGCTTCTCTAGCCACCAAACGTCACGGTCCTTCTCTTTCCGTCTGTTTACACGAGCTGAGAAATTGCAAACGTCGAGCAATTGCTCCGAGATGAAAAGTGCCAGCACTGAAAGCTGTTGCTAGCCAGCACCCTTCCTTGGAAGCGCTTTCACAGGCGCAGCAACACTGGGGCTTTGCGCTTCTATACGCACCAAATGTCACGGTCCTTCTCTTTCCGTCTCCTAGACACGAGCTGAGAAATTGCAAACGTCGAGCAATTGCTCAGAGATGAAAAGTGCCAGCACTGAAAGCTGTTGCTAGCCAGCACCCTTCCTTGGAAGCGCTTTTGTAGCCCTTAAAACACTGGGGCTCTGGGCTTCTCTAGCCACCTCGTCTTCTGCTCATCCTCTCGCGCACTCTAAAGAGAGCTCAGGTGAGAAATTGCAAACGTCGAGCAATTGCTCAGAGATGAAAAGTGCCAGCACTGAAAGCTGTTGCTAGCCAGCACCCTTCCTTGGAAGCGCTTTCACAGGCGCAGTAACACTGGGGCTTTGCACTTCTCTAGCCAGCAAACGTCACGGTCCTTCTTTTTCCGTCTCGTAGACACGAGCTGAGAAATTGCAAACGTCGAGCAATTGCTCAGAGATGAAAAGTGCCAGCACTGAAAGCTCTTGCTAGCCAGCACCCTTCCTTGGAAGCGCTTTCACAGGCGCAGCAACACTGGGGCTTTGAGCTTCTATACGCACCAAACGTCACAGTCCTTCTCTTTCCGTCTCGTAGACACGAGCTGAGAAATTGCAAACGTCGAGCAATTGCTCAGAGATGAAAAGTGCCAGCACTGAAAGCTGTTGCTAGCCAGCACCCTTCCTTGGAAGCGCTTTTGTAGGCCTAAGAACAGTGGGGCTCTGGGCTTCTCTAGCCACCTCATCTTCTGCTCATCCTCTCGCGCACTCTAAAGAGAGCTCAGGTGAGAAATTGCAAACGTCGAGCAATTGCTCAGAGATGAAAAGTGCCAGCACTGAAAGCTCTTGCTAGCCAGCACCCTTCCTTGGAAGCGCTTTCACAGGCGCAGCAACACTGGGGCTTTGCGCTTCTATACGCACCAAATGTCACGGTCCTTCTCTTTCCGTCTCGTAGACACGAGCTGAGAAATTGCAAACGTCGAGCAATTGCTCAGAGATGAAAAGTGCCAGCCCTGAAAGCTCTTGCTAGCCAGCACCCTTCCTTGGAAGCGCTTTTGTAGGCCTAAGAACACTGGGGCTCTGGGCTTCTCTAGCCACCTCATCTTCTGCTCATCCTCTCGCGCACTCTAAAGAGAGCTCAGGTGAGAAATTGCAAACGTCGAGCAATTGCTCAGAGATGAAAAGTGCCAGCCCTGAAAGCTCTTGCTAGCCAGCACCCTTCCTTGGAAGCGCTTTCACAGGTGCAGTAACACTGGGGCTTTGCGCTTCTCTAGCCACCAAACGTCACGGTCCTTCTCTTTCCGTCTCGTAGACACGAGCTGAGAAATTGCAAACGTCGAGCAATTGCTCCGAGATGAAAAGTGCCAGCACTGAAAGCTCTTGCTAGCCAGCACCCTTCCTTGGAAGCGCTTTCACAGGCGCAGCAACACTGGGGCTTTGCGCTTCTCTACGCACCAAACGTCACGGTCCTTCTCTTTCCGTCTGTTTACACGAGCTGAGAAATTGCAAACGTCGAGCAATTGCTCAGAGATGAAAAGTGCCAGCACTGAAAGCTCTTGCTAGCCAGCACCCTTCCTTGGAAGCGCTTTCACAGGCGCAGCAACACTGGGGCTTTGCGCTTCTATACGCACCAAATGTCACGGTCCTTCTCTTTCCGTCTCGTAGACACGAGCTGAGAAATTGCAAACGTCGAGCAATTGCTCAGAGATGAAAAGTGCCAGCACTGAAAGCTGTTGCTAGCCAGCACCCTTCCTTGGAAGCGCTTCTGTAGGCCTAAGAACAGTGGGGCTCTGGGCTTCTCTAGCCATCTCATCTTCTGCTCATCCTCTCGCGCACTCTAAAGAGATCACAGGTGAGAAATTGCAAACGTCGAGCAATTGCTCAGAGATGAAAAGTGCCAGCACTGAAAGCTGTTGCTAGCCAGCACCCTTCCTTGGAAGCGCTTTCACAGGCGCAGCAACACTGGGGCTTTGCGCTTCTATACGCACCAAATGTCACGGTCCTTCTCTTTCCGTCTCGTAGACACGAGCTGAGAAATTGCAAACGTCGAGCAATTGCTCAGAGATGAAAAGTGCCAGCACTGAAAGCTGTTGCTAGCCAGCACCCTTCCTTGGAAGCGCTTTCACAGGCGCAGCAACACTGGGGCTTTGCGCTTCTATACGCACCAAATGTCACGGTCCTTCTCTTTCCGTCTTGTAGACACGAGCTGAGAAATTGCAAACGTCGAGCAATTGCTCCGAGATGAAAAGTGCCAGCACTGAAAGCTGTTGCCAGCCAGCACCCTTCCTTGGAAGCGCTTTTGTAGGCCTAAGAACACTGGGGCTCTGGGCTTCTCTAGCCACCTCATCTTCTGCTCATCCTCTCGCGCACTCTAAAGAGAGCTCAGGTGAGAAATTGCAAACGTCGAGCAATTGCTCAGAGATGAAAAGTGCCAGCACTGAAAGCTCTTGCTAGCCAGCACCCTTCCTTGGAAGCGCTTTCACAGGCGCAGTAACACTGGGGCTTTGCGCTTCTCTAGCCACCAAACGTCACGGTCCTTCTCTTTCCGTCTGTTTACACGAGCTGAGAAATTGCAAACGTCGAGCAATTGCTCAGAGATGAAAAGTGCCAGCACTGAAAGCTGTTGCTAGCCAGCACCCTTCCTTGGAAGCGCTTTCACAGGCGCAGCAACACTGGGGCTTTGCGCTTCTCTACCCACCAAACGTCACGGTCCTTCTCTTTCCGTCTTGTAGACACGAGCTGAGAAATTGCAAACGTCGAGCAATTGCTCAGAGATGAAAAGTGCCAGCACTGAAAGCTGTTGCTAGCCAGCACCCTTCCTTGGAAGCGCTTTTGTAGCCCTTAAAACACTGGGGCTCTGGGCTTCTCTAGCCACCTCATCTTCTGCTCATCCTCTCGCGCACTCTAAAGAGAGCTCAGGTGAGAAATTGCAAACGTCGAGAAATTGCTCAGAGATGAAAAGTGCCAGCACTGAAAGCTGTTGCTAGCCAGCACCCTTCCTTGGAAGCGCTTCTGTAGGCCTAAGAACACTGGGGCTCTGGGCTTCTCTAGCCACCTCATCTTCTGCTCATCCTCTCGCGCACTCTAAAGAGAGCTCAGGTGAGAAATTGCAAACGTCGAGCAATTGCTCAGAGATGAAAAGTGCCAGCCCTGAAAGCTCTTGCTAGCCAGCACCCTTCCTTGGAAGCGCTTTCACAGGCGCAGCAACACTGGGGCTTTGCGCTTCTATACGCACCAAATGTCACGGTCCTTCTCTTTCCGTCTCGTAGACACGAGCTGAGAAATTGCAAACGTCCAGCAATTGCTCCGAGATGAAAAGTGCCAGCACTGAAAGCTGTTGCTAGCCAGCACCCTTCCTTGGAAGCGCTTTTGTAGGCCTAAGAACACTGGGGCTCTGGGCTTCTCTAGCCACCTCATCTTCTGCTCATCCTCTCGCGCACTCTAAAGAGATCTCAGGTGAGAAATTGCAAACGTCGAGCAATTGCTCAGAGATGAAAAGTGCCAGCACTGAAAGCTCTTGCTAGCCAGCACCCTTCCTTGGAAGCGCTTTCACAGGCGCAGTAACACTGGGGCTTTGCGCTTCTCTAGCCACCAAACGTCACGGTCCTTCTCTTTCCGTCTCGTAGACACGAGCTGAGAAATTGCAAACGTCGAGCAATTGCTCCGAGATGAAAAGTGCCAGCACTGAAAGCTGTTGCTAGCCAGCACCCTTCCTTGGAAGCGCTTTCACAGGCGCAGCAACACTGGGGCTTTGCGCTTCTATACGCACCAAATGTCACGGTCCTTCTCTTTCCGTCTCCTAGACACGAGCTGAGAAATTGCAAACGTCGAGCAATTGCTCAGAGATGAAAAGTGCCAGCACTGAAAGCTGTTGCTAGCCAGCACCCTTCCTTGGAAGCGCTTTTGTAGCCCTTAAAACACTGGGGCTCTGGGCATCTCTAGCCACCTCGTCTTCTGCTCATCCTCTCACGCACTCTAAAGAGAGCTCAGGTGAGAAATTGCAAACGTCGAGCAATTGCTCAGAGATGAAAAGTGCCAGCACTGAAAGCTCTTGCTAGCCAGCACCCTTCCTTGGAAGCGCTTTCACAGGCGCAGTAACACTGGGGCTTTGCACTTCTCTAGCCAGCAAACGTCACGGTCCTTCTTTTTCCGTCTCGTAGACACGAGCTGAGAAATTGCAAACGTCGAGCAATTGCTCAGAGATGAAAAGTGCCAGCACTGAAAGCTCTTGCTAGCCAGCACCCTTCCTTGCAAGCGCTTTCACAGGCGCAGCAACACTGGGGCTTTGCGCTTCTATACGCACCAAACGTCACAGTCATTCTCTTTCCGTCTCGTAGACACGAGCTGAGAAATTGCAAACGTCCAGCAATTGCTCCGAGATGAAAAGTGCCAGCACTGAAAGCTCTTGCTAGCCAGCACCCTTCCTTGGAAGCGCTTTTGTAGGCCTAAGAACACTGGGGCTCTGGGCTTCTCTAGCCACCTCATCTTCTGCTCATCCTCTCGCGCACTCTAAAGAGAGCTCAGGTGAGAAATTGCAAACGTCGAGCAATTGCTCCGAGATGAAAAGTGCCAGCCCTGAAAGCTCTTGCTAGCCAGCACCCTTCCTTGGAAGCGCTTTCACAGGCGCAGCAACACTGGGGCTTTGCGCTTCTATACGCACCAAATGTCACGGTCCTTCTCTTTCCGTCTCGTAGACACGAGCTGAGAAATTGCAAACGTCGAGCAATTGCTCCGAGATGAAAAGTGCCAGCACTGAAAGCTCTTGCTAGCCAGCACCCTTCCTTGGAAGCGCTTCTGTAGGCCTAAGAACAGTGGGGCTCTGGGCTTCTCTAGCCACCTCATCTTCTGCTCATCCTCTCGCGCACTCTAAAGAGAGCTCAGGTGAGAAATTGCAAACGTCGAGCAATTGCTCAGAGATGAAAAGTGCCAGCACTGAAAGCTGTTGCTAGCCAGCACCCTTCCTTGGAAGCGCTTTCACAGGCGCAGCAACACTGGGACTTTGCGCTTCTCTACCCACCAAAAGTCACGGTCCTTCTCTTTCCGTCTCGTAGACACGAGCTGAGAAATTGCAAACGTCGAGCAATTGCTCAGAGATGAAAAGTGCCAGCACTGAAAGCTGTTGCTAGCCAGCACCCTTCCTTGGAAGCGCTTTCACAGGCGCAGCAACACTGGGGCTTTGCGCTTCTCTACCCACCAAAAGTCACGGTCCTTCTCTTTCCGTCTCGTAGACACGAGCTGAGAAATTGCAAACGTCGAGCAATTGCTCCGAGATGAAAAGTGCCAGCACTGAAAGCTGTTGCCAGCCAGCACCCTTCCTTGGAAGCGCTTTTGTAGGCCTAAGAACACTGGGGCTCTGGGCTTCTCTAGCCACCTAATCTTCTGCTCATCCTCTCGCGCACTCTAAAGAGAGCTCAGGTGAGAAATTGCAAACGTCGAGCAATTGCTCAGAGATGAAAAGTGCCAGCACTGAAAGCTCTTGCTAGCCAGCACCCTTCCTTGGAAGCGCTTTCACAGGCGCAGCAACACTGGGGCTTTGCGCTTCTATACGCACCAAACGTCACGGTCCTTCTCTTTCCGTCTCGTAGACACGAGCTGAGAAATTGCAAACGTCGAGCAATTGCTCCGAGATGAAAAGTGCCAGCACTGAAAGCTGTTGCTAGCCAGCACCCTTCCTTGGAAGCGCTTTTGTAGGCCTAAGAACACTGGGGCTCTGGGCTTCTCTAGCCACCTCATCTTCTGCTCATCCTCTCGCGCACTCTAAAGAGAGCTCAGGTGAGAAATTGCAAACGTCGAGCAATTGCTCAGAGATGAAAAGTGCCAGCACTGAAAGCTGTTGCTAGCCAGCACCCTTCCTTGGAAGCGCTTCTGTAGGCCTAAGAACACTGGGGCTCTGGGCTTCTCTAGCCACCTCATCTTCTGCTCATCCTCGCGCGCACTCTAAAGAGAGCTCAGGTGAGAAATTGCAAACGTCGAGCAATTGCTCCGAGATGAAAAGTGCCAGCACTGAAAGCTCTTGCTAGCCAGCACCCTTCCTTGGAAGCACTTTCACAGGCGCAGCAACACTGGGGCTTTGCGCTTCTCTACGCACCAAACGTCACGGTCCTTCTCTTTCCATCTCGTAAACACGAGCTGAGAAATTGCAAACGTCGAGCAATTGCTCAGAGATGAAAAGTGCCAGCACTGAAAGCTCTTGCTAGCCAGCACCCTTCCTTGGAAGCGCTTTCACAGGCGCAGTAACACTGGGGCTTTGCGCTTCTATACGCACCAAACGTAACGGTCCTTCTCTTTCCGTGTCGTAGACACGAGCTGAGAAATTGCAAACGTCGAGCAATTGCTCAGAGATGAAAAGTGCCAGCACTGAAAGCTGTTGCTAGCCAGCACCCTTCCTTGGAAGTGCTTTTGTAGGCCTAAGAACAGTGGGGCTCTGGGCTTCTCTAGCCACCTCATCTTCTGCTCATCCTCTCGCGCACTCTAAAGAGAGCTCACGTGAGAAATTGCAAACGTCGAGCAATTGCTCAGAGATGAAAAGTGCCAGCACTGAAAGCTCTTGCTAGCCAGCACCCTTCCTTGGAAGCGCTTTCACAGGCGCAGCAACACTGGGGCTTTGCGCTTCTATACGCACCAAACGTCACGGTCCTTCTCTTTCCGTCTCGTAGACACGAGCTGAGAAATTGCAAACGTCAAGCAATTGCTCAGAGATGAAAAGTGCCAGCACTGAAAGCTCTTGCTAGCCAGCACCCTTCCTTGGAAGCGCTTTCACAGGCGCAGCAACACTGGGGCTTTGCGCTTCTCTAGCCACCAAACGTCACGGTCCTTCTCTTTCCGTCGGTAGACACGAGCTGAGAAATTGCAAACGTCGAGCAATTGCTCAGAGATGAAAAGTGCCAGCACTGAAAGCTGTTGCTAGCCAGCACCCTTCCTTGGAAGCGCTTTCACAGGCGCAGCAACACTGGGGCTTTGCGCTTCTATACGCACCAAATGTCACGGTCCTTCTCTTTCCGTCTCGTAGACACGAGCTGAGAAATTGCAAACGTCGAGCAATTGCTCAGAGATGAAAAGTGCCAGCACTGAAAGCTCTTGCTAGCCAGCACCCTTCCTTGGAAGCGCTTTTGTAGCCCTTAAAACACTGGGGCTCTGGGCTTCTCTAGCCACCTCATCTTCTGCTCATCCTCTCGCGCACTCTAAAGAGAGCTCAGGTGAGAAATTGCAAACGTCGAGCAATTGCTCAGAGATGAAAAGTGCCAGCACTGAAAGCTCTTGCTAGCCAGCACCCTTCCTTGGAAGCGCTTTCACAGGCGCAGTAACACTGGGGCTTTGCACTTCTCTACGCACCAAACGTCACGGTCCTTCTCTTTCCGTCTCGTAGACACGAGCTGAGAAATTGCAAACGTCGAGCAATTGCTCAGAGATGAAAAGTGCCAGCACTGAAAGCTCTTGCTAGCCAGCACCCTTCCTTGGAAGCGCTTTCACAGGCGCAGCAACACTGGGGCTTTGCGCTTCTCTAGCCACCAAACGTCACGGTCCTTCTCTTTCCGTCTCGTAGACACGGGCTGAGAAATTGCAAACGTCGAGCAATTGCTCAGAGATGAAAAGTGCCAGCACTGAAAGCTGTTGCTAGCCAGCACCCTTCCTTGGAAGCGCTTTTGTAGGCTTAAGAACACTGGGGCTCTGGGCTTCTCTAGCCACCTCATCTTCTGCTCATCCTCGCGCGCACTCTAAAGAGAGCTCAGGTGAGAAATTGCAAACGTCGAGCAATTGCTCAGAGATGAAAAGTGCCAGCACTGAAAGCTGTTGCTAGCCAGCACCCTTCCTTGGAAGCACTTTCACAGGCGCAGCAACACTGGGGCTTTGCGCTTCTCTAGCCACCAAACGTCACGGTCCTTCTCTTTCCATCTCCTAGACACGAGCTGAGAAATTGCAAACGTCGAGCAATTGCTCAGAGATGAAAAGTGCCAGCACTGAAAGCTCTTGCTAGCCAGCACCCTTCCTTGGAAGCGCTTTTGTAGGCCTAAGAACAGTGGGGCTCTGGGCTTCTCTAGTCACCTCATCTTCTGCTCATCCTCTCGCGCACTCTAAAGAGAGCTCAGGTGAGAAACTGCAAACGTCAAGCAATTGCTCAGAGATGAAAAGTGCCAGCACTGAAAGCTGTTGCTAGCCAGCACCCTTCCTTGGAAGCGCTTTCACAGGCGCAGCAACACTGGGGCTTTGCGCTTCTCTACCCACCAAACGTCACGGTCCTTCTCTTTCCGTCTCGTAGACACGAGCTGAGAAATTGCAAACGTCGAGCAATTGCTCAGAGATGAAAAGTGCCAGCACTGAAAGCTGTTGCTAGCCAGCACCCTTCCTTGGAAGCGCTTTTGTAGGCCTAAGAAGAGTGGGGCTCTGGGCTTCTCTAGCCACCTCATCTTCTGCTCATCCTCTCGCGCACTCTAAAGAGAGCTCAGGTGAGAAATTGCAAACGTCGAGCAATTGCTCAGAGATGAAAAGTGCCAGCACTGAAAGCTCTTGCTAGCCAGCACCCTTCCTTGGAAGCGCTTTCACAGGCGCAGTAACACTGGGGCTTTGCGCTTCTCTAGCCACCAAACGTCACGGTCCTTCTCTTTCCGTCTGTTTACACGAGCTGAGAAATTGCAAACGTCGAGCAATTGCTCAGAGATGAAAAGTGCCAGCACTGAAAGCTGTTGCTAGCCAGCACCCTTCCTTGGAAGCGCTTTCACAGGCGCAGCAACACTGGGGCTTTGCGCTTCTATACGCACCAAACGTCACGGTCCTTCTCTTTCCGTCTCGTAGACACGAGCTGAGAAATTGCAAACGTCGAGCAATTGCTCAGAGATGAAAAGTGCCAGCACTGAAAGCTCTTGCTAGCCAGCCCCCTTCCTTGGAAGTGCTTTTGTAGGCCTAAGAACACTGGGGCTCTGGGCTTCTCTAGCCACCTCATCTTCTGCTCATCCTCTCGCGCACTCTAAAGAGAGCTCAGGTGAGAAATTGCAAACGTCGAGCAATTGCTCAGAGATGAAAAGTGCCAGCACTGAAAGCTGTTGCTAGCCAGCACCCTTCCTTGGAAGCGCTTCTGTAGGCCTAAGAACACTGGGGCTCTGGGCTTCTCTAGCCACCTCATCTTCTGCTCATCCTCTCGCGCACTCTAAAGAGAGCTCAGGTGAGAAATTGCAAATGTCGAGCAATTGCTCAGAGATGAAAAGTGCCAGCACTGAAAGCTCTTGCTAGCCAGCACCCTTCCTTGGAAGCGCTTTCACAGGCGCAGCAACACTGGGGCTTTGCGCTTCTCTAGCCACCAAACGTCACGGTCCTTCTCTTTCCGTCTGTTTACACGAGCTGAGAAATTGCAAACGTCGAGCAATTGCTCAGAGATGAAAAGTGCCAGCACTGAAAGCTGTTGCTAGCCAGCACCCTTCCTTGGAAGCGCTTTCACAGGCGCAGCAACACTGGGGCTTTGCGCTTCTATACGCACCAAATGTCACGGTCCTTCTCTTTCCGTCTCGTAGACACGAGCTGAGAAATTGCAAACGTCGAGCAATTGCTCCGAGATGAAAAGTGCCAGCACTGAAAGCTCTTGCTAGCCAGCACCCTTCCTTGGAAGCGCTTTTGTAGGCCTAAGAACACTGGGGCTCTGGGCTTCTCTAGCCACCTCATCTTCTGCTCATCCTCGCGCGCACTCTAAAGAGAGCTCAGGTGAGAAATTGCAAACGTCGAGCAATTGCTCAGAGATGAAAAGTGCCAGCACTGAAAGCTGTTCCTAGCCAGCACCCTTCCTTGGAAGCGCTTTCACAGGCGCAGTAACACTGGGGCTTTGCACTTCTCTACGCACCAAAAGTCACGGTCCTTCTCTTTCCGTCTCGTAGACACGAGCTGAGAAATTGCAAACGTCGAGCAATTGCTCAGAGATGAAAAGTGCCAGCACTGAAAGCTGTTGCTAGCCAGCACCCTTCCTTGGAAGCACTTTCACAGGCGCAGCAACACTGGGGCTTTGCGCTTCTATACGCACCAAACGTCACGGTCATTCTCTTTCCGTCTCGTAGACACGAGCTGAGAAATTGCAAACGTCGAGCAATTGCTCCGAGATGAAAAGTGCCAGCACTGAAAGCTGTTGCTAGCCAGCACCCTTCCTTGGAAGCGCTTTTGTAGGCCTAAGAACACTGGGGCTCTGGGCTTCTCTAGCCACCTCATCTTCTGCTCATCCTCTCGCGCACTCTAAAGAGAGCTCAGGTGAGAAATTGCAAACGTCGAGCAATTGCTCAGAGATGAAAAGTGCCAGCCCTGAAAGCTGTTGCTAGCCAGCACCCTTCCTTGGAAGCGCTTTCACAGGCGCAGCAACACTGGGGCTTTGCGCTTCTCTAGCCACCAAACGTCACGGTCATTCTCTTTCCGTCGGTAGACACGAGCTGAGAAATTGCAAACGTCGAGCAATTGCTCCGAGATGAAAAGTGCCAGCACTGAAAGCTCTTGCTAGCCAGCACCCTTCCTTGGAAGCGCTTTCACAGGCGCAGCAACACTGGGGCTTTGCGCTTCTATACGCACCAAATGTCACGGTCCTTCTCTTTCCGTCTTGTAGACACGAGCTGAGAAATTGCAAACGTCGAGCAATTGCTCAGAGATGAAAAGTGCCAGCACTGAAAGCTGTTGCTAGCCAGCACCCTTCCTTGGAAGCGCTTTTGTAGGCCTAAGAACACTGGGGCTCTGGGCTTCTCTAGCCACCTCATCTTCTGCTCATCCTCGCGCGCACTCTAAAGAGAGCTCAGGTGAGAAATTGCAAACGTCGAGCAATTGCTCAGAGATGAAAAGTGCCAGCACTGAAAGCTGTTGCTAGCCAGCACCCTTCCTTGGAAGCACTTTCACAGGCGCAGCAACACTGGGGCTTTGCGCTTCTCTACCCACCAAATGTCACGGTCCTTCTCTTTCCGTCTCGTAGACACGAGCTGAGAAATTGCAAACGTCGAGCAATTGCTCAGAGATGAAAAGTGCCAGCACTGAAAGCTGTTGCTAGCCAGCACCCTTCCTTGGAAGCGCTTTTGTAGGCCTAAGAACAGTGGGGCTCTGGGCTTCTCTAGCCACCTCATCTTCTGCTCATCCTCTCGCGCACTCTAAAGAGAGCTCAGGTGAGAAATTGCAAACGTCGAGCAATTGCTCAGAGATGAAAAGTGCCAGCACTGAAAGCTCTTGCTAGCCAGCACCCTTCCTTGGAAGCGCTTTCACAGGCGCAGCAACACTGGGGCTTTGCGCTTCTATACGCACCAAATGTCACGGTCCTTCTCTTTCCGTCTCGTAGACACGAGCTGAGAAATTGCAAACGTCGAGCAATTGCTCAGAGATGAAAAGTGCCAGCACTGAAAGCTCTTGCTAGCCAGCACCCTTCCTTGGAAGCGCTTTCACAGGCGCAGCAACACTGGGGCTTTGCGCTTCTATACGCACCAAACGTCACGGTCCTTCTCTTTCCGTCTCGTAGACACGAGCTGAGAAATTGCAAACGTCGAGCAATTGCTCAGAGATGAAAAGTGCCAGCACTGAAAGCTCTTGCTAGCCAGCACCCTTCCTTGGAAGCGCTTTTGTAGCCCTTAAAACACTGGGGCTCTGGGCTTCTCTAGCCACCTCATCTTCTGCTCATCTTCTCGCGCACTCTAAAGAGAGCTCAGGTGAGAAATTGCAAACGTCGAGCAATTGCTCCGAGATGAAAAGTGCCAGCACTGAAAGCTGTTGCTAGCCAGCACCCTTCCTTGGAAGCGCTTTTGTAGCCCTTAGAACACTGGGGCTCTGGGATTCTCTAGCCACCTCATCTTCTGCTCATCCTCTCGCGCACTCTAAAGAGAGCTCAGGTGAGAAATTGCAAACGTCGAGCAATTGCTCAGAGATGAAAAGTGCCAGCACTGAAAGCTGTTGCTAGCCAGCACCCTTCCTTGGAAGCACTTTCACAGGCGCAGCAACACTGGGGCTTTGCGCTTCTCTACGCAACAAACGTCACGGTCCTTCTCTTTCCATCTCCTAGACACGAGCTGAGAAATTGCAAACGTCGAGCAATTGCTCAGAGATGAAAAGTGCCAGCACTGAAAGCTGTTGCTAGCCAGCACCCTTCCTTGGAAGCGCTTTTGTAGGCCTAAGAAGAGTGGGGCTCTGGGCTTCTCTAGCCACCTCATCTTCTGCTCATCCTCTCGCGCACTCTAAAGAGAGCTCAGGTGAGAAACTGCAAACGTCAAGCAATTGCTCAGAGATGAAAAGTGCCAGCACTGAAAGCTGTTGCTAGCCAGCACCCTTCCTTGGAAGCGCTTTCACAGGCGCAGCAACACTGGGGCTTTGCGCTTCTCTAGCCACCAAACGTCACGGTCCTTCTCTTTCCGTCTCGTAGACACGAGCTGAGAAATTGCAAACGTCGAGCAATTGCTCAGAGATGAAAAGTGCCAGCACTGAAAGCTGTTGCTAGCCAGCACCCTTCCTTGGAAGCGCTTTTGTAGGCCTAAGAAGAGTGGGGCTCTGGGCTTCTCTAGCCACCTCATCTTCTGCTCATCCTCTCGCGCACTCTAAAGAGAGCTCAGGTGAGAAATTGCAAACGTCGAGCAATTGCTCAGAGATGAAAAGTGCCAGCACTGAAAGCTCTTGCTAGCCAGCACCCTTCCTTGGAAGCGCTTTCACAGGCGCAGTAACACTGGGGCTTTGCGCTTCTCTAGCCACCAAACGTCACGGTCCTTCTCTTTCCGTCTGTTTACACGAGCTGAGAAATTGCAAACGTCGAGCAATTGCTCAGAGATGAAAAGTGCCAGCACTGAAAGCTCTTGCTAGCCAGCACCCTTCCTTGGAAGCGCTTTCACAGGCGCAGCAACACTGGGGCTTTGCGCTTCTATACGCACCAAACGTCACGGTCCTTCTCTTTCCGTCTCGTAGACACGAGCTGAGAAATTGCAAACGTCGAGCAATTGCTCAGCGATGAAAAGTGCCAGCACTGAAAGCTCTTGCTAGCCAGCCCCCTTCCTTGGAAGTGCTTTTGTAGGCCTAAGAACACTGGGGCTCTGGGCTTCTCTAGCCACCTCATCTTCTGCTCATCCTCTCGCGCACTCTAAAGAGAGCTCAGGTGAGAAATTGCAAACGTCGAGCAATTGCTCAGAGATGAAAAGTGCCAGCACTGAAAGCTGTTGCTAGCCAGCACCCTTCCTTGGAAGCGCTTCTGTAGGCCTAAGAACACTGGGGCTCTGGGCTTCTCTAGCCACCTCATCTTCTGCTCATCCTCTCGCGCACTCTAAAGAGAGCTCAGGTGAGAAATTGCAAACGTCGAGCAATTGCTCAGAGATGAAAAGTGCCAGCACTGAAAGCTCTTGCTAGCCAGCACCCTTCCTTGGAAGCGCTTTCACAGGCGCAGCAACACTGGGGCTTTGCGCTTCTCTACGCACCAAACGTCACGGTCCTTCTCTTTCCGTCTCGTAGACACGAGCTGAGAAATTGCAAACGTCGAGCAATTGCTCAGAGATGAAAAGTGCCAGCACTGAAAGCTCTTGCTAGCCAGCACCCTTCCTTGGAAGCGCTTTCACAGGCGCAGCAACACTGGGGCTTTGCGCTTCTATACGCACCAAACGTAACGGTCCTTCTCTTTCCGTGTCGTAGACACGAGCTGAGAAATTGCAAACGTCGAGCAATTGCTCAGAGATGAAAAGTGCCAGCACTGAAAGCTGTTGCTAGCCAGCACCCTTCCTTGGAAGCGCTTTTGTAGGCCTAAGAACAGTGGGGCTCTGGGCTTCTCTAGCCACCTCATCTTCTGCTCATCCTCGCGCGCACTCTAAAGAGAGCTCAGGTGAGAAATTGCAAACGTCGAGCAATTGCTCAGAGATGAAAAGTGCCAGCACTGAAAGCTGTTGCTAGCCAGCACCCTTCCTTGGAAGCGCTTTCACAGGCGCAGCAACACTGGGGCTTTGCTCTTCTCTACCCACCAAACGTCACGGTCCTTCTCTTTCCGTCGGTAGACACGAGCTGAGAAATTGCAAACGTCGAGCAATTGCTCAGAGATGAAAAGTGCCAGCACTGAAAGCTGTTGCTAGCCAGCACCCTTCCTTGGAAGCGCTTTCACAGGCGCAGCAACACTGGGGCTTTGCGCTTCTCTAGCCACCAAAAGTCACGGTCCTTCTCTTTCCGTGTCGTAGACACGAGCTGAGAAATTGCAAACGTCGAGCAATTGCTCCGAGATGAAAAGTGCCAGCACTGAAAGCTGTTGCTAGCCAGCACCCTTCCTTGGAAGCGCTTTTGTAGGCCTAAGAACACTGGGGCTCTGGGCTTCTCTAGCCATCTCATCTTCTGCTCATCCTCTCGCGCACTCTAAAGAGAGCTCAGGTGAGAAATTGCAAACGTCGAGCAATTGCTCAGAGATGAAAAGTGCCAGCCCTGAAAGCTCTTGCTAGCCAGCACCCTTCCTTGGAAGCGCTTTCACAGGCGCAGCAACACTGGGGCTTTGCGCTTCTATACGCACCAAATGTCACGGTCCTTCTCTTTCCGTCTCGTAGACACGAGCTGAGAAATTGCAAACGTCCAGCAATTGCTCAGAGATGAAAAGTGCCAGCACTGAAAGCTGTTGCTAGCCAGCACCCTTCCTTGGAAGCGCTTTTGTAGGCCTAAGAACACTGGGGCTCTGGGCTTCTCTAGCCACCTCATCTTCTGCTCATCCTCTCGCGCACTCTAAAGAGAGCTCAGGTGAGAAATTGCAAACGTCGAGCAATTGCTCAGAGATGAAAAGTGCCAGCACTGAAAGCTCTTGCTAGCCAGCACCCTTCCTTGGAAGCGCTTTCACAGGCGCAGCAACACTGGGGCTTTGCGCTTCTCTACCCACCAAAAGTCACGGTCCTTCTCTTTCCGTCTCGTAGACACGAGCTGAGAAATTGCAAACGTCCAGCAATTGCTCAGAGATGAAAAGTGCCAGCACTGAAAGCTCTTGCTAGCCAGCACCCTTCCTTGGAAGCGCTTTTGTAGGCCTAAGAACAGTGGGGCTCTGGGCTTCTCTAGCCACCTCTTCTTCTGCTCATCCTCTCGCGCACTCTAAAGAGAGCTCAGGTGAGAAATTGCAAACGTCGAGCAATTGCTCAGAGATGAAAAGTGCCAGCACTGAAAGCTCTTGCTAGCCAGCACCCTTCCTTGGAAGCGCTTTCACAGGCGCAGTAACACTGGGGCTTTGCGCTTCTCTAGCCACCAAACGTCACGGTCCTTCTCTTTCCGTCTCGTAGACACGAGCTGAGAAATTGCAAACGTCAAGCAATTGCTCAGAGATGAAAAGTGCCAGCACTGAAAGCTCTTGCTAGACAGCACCCTTCCTTGGAAGCGCTTTCACAGGCGCAGCAACACTGGGGCTTTGCGCTTCTATACGCACCAAATGTCACGGTCCTTCTCTTTCCGTCTCGTAGACACGAGCTGAGAAATTGCAAACGTCGAGCAATTGCTCAGAGATGAAAAGTGCCAGCACTGAAAGCTCTTGCTAGCCAGCACCCTTCCTTGGAAGCGCTTTTGTAGGCCTAAGAACACTGGGGCTCTGGGCTTCTCTAGCCACCTCATCTTCTGCTCATCCTCTCGCGCACTCTAAAGAGAGCTCAGGTGAGAAATTGCAAACGTCGAGCAATTGCTCAGAGATGAAAAGTGCCAGCACTGAAAGCTGTTCCTAGCCAGCACCCTTCCTTGGAAGCGCTTTCACAGGCGCAGTAACACTGGGGCTTTGCACTTCTCTACGCACCAAACGTCACGGTCCTTCTCTTTCCGTCTCGTAGACACGAGCTGAGAAATTGCAAACGTCGAGCAATTGCTCAGAGATGAAAAGTGCCAGCCCTGAAAGCTGTTGCTAGCCAGCACCCTTCCTTGGAAGCGCTTTCACAGGCGCAGCAACACTGGGGCTTTGCGCTTCTCTAGCCACCAAACGTCACGGTCATTCTCTTTCCGTCTCGTAGACACGAGCTGAGAAATTGCAAACGTCGAGCAATTGCTCAGAGATGAAAAGTGCCAGCACTGAAAGCTCTTGCTAGCCAGCACCCTTCCTTGGAAGCGCTTTCACAGGCGCAGCAACACTGGGGCTTTGCGCTTCTATACGCACCAAATGTCACGGTCCTTCTCTTTCCGTCTTGTAGACACGAGCTGAGAAATTGCAAACGTCGAGCAATTGCTCAGAGATGAAAAGTGCCAGCACTGAAAGCTGTTGCTAGCCAGCACCCTTCCTTGGAAGCGCTTTTGTAGGCCTAAGAACACTGGGGCTCTGGGCTTCTCTAGCCACCTCATCTTCTGCTCATCCTCTCGCGCACTCTAAAGAGAGCTCAGGTGAGAAATTGCAAACGTCGAGCAATTGCTCCGAGATGAAAAGTGCCAGCACTGAAAGCTGTTGCTAGCCAGCACCCTTCCTTGGAAGCACTTTCACAGGCGCAGCAACACTGGGGCTTTGCGCTTCTATACGCACCAAATGTCACGGTCCTTCTCTTTCCGTCTCGTAGACACGAGCTGAGAAATTGCAAACGTCGAGCAATTGCTCAGAGATGAAAAGTGCCAGCACTGAAAGCTGTTGCTAGCCAGCACCCTTCCTTGGAAGCGCTTTTGTAGGCCTAAGAACAGTGGGGCTCTGGGCTTCTCTAGCCACCTCATCTTCTGCTCATCCTCTCGTGCACTCTAAAGAGAGCTCAGGTGAGAAATTGCAAACGTCGAGCAATTGCTCAGAGATGAAAAGTGCCAGCACTGAAAGCTCTTGCTAGCCAGCACCCTTCCTTGGAAGCGCTTTCACAGGCGCAGCAACACTGGGGCTTTGCGCTTCTATACGCACCAAACGTCACGGTCCTTCTCTTTCCGTCTCGTAGACACGAGCTGAGAAATTGCAAACGTCGAGCAATTGCTCCGAGATGAAAAGTGCCAGCACTGAAAGCTCTTGCTAGCCAGCACCCTTCCTTGGAAGCGCTTTCACAGGCGCAGTAACACTGGGGCTTTGCGCTTCTATACGCACCAAACGTCACGGTCCTTCTCTTTCCGTCTCGTAGACACGAGCTGAGAAATTGCAAACGTCGAGCAATTGCTCAGAGATGAAAAGTGCCAGCACTGAAAGCTGTTGCTAGCCAGCACCCTTCCTTGGAAGCGCTTTTGTAGCCCTTAAAACACTGGGGCTCTGGGCTTCTCTAGCCACCTCATCTTCTGCTCATCCTCTCGCGCACTCTAAAGAGAGCTCAGGTGAGAAATTGCAAACGTCGAGCAATTGCTCAGAGATGAAAAGTGCCAGCACTGAAAGCTGTTGCTAGCCAGCACCCTTCCTTGGAAGCGCTTTTGTAGCCCTTAGAACACTGGGGCTCTGGGATTCTCTAGCCACCTCATCTTCTGCTCATCCTCTCGCGCACTCTAAAGAGAGCTCAGGTGAGAAATTGCAAACGTCGAGCAATTGCTCAGAGATGAAAAGTGCCAGCACTGAAAGCTGTTGCTAGCCAGCACCCTTCCTTGGAAGCACTTTCACAGGCGCAGCAACACTGGGGCTTTGCGCTTCTCTACGCAACAAACGTCACGGTCCTTCTCTTTCCATCTCCTAGACACGAGCTGAGAAATTGCAAACGTCGAGCAATTGCTCAGAGATGAAAAGTGCCAGCACTGAAAGCTGTTGCTAGCCAGCACCCTTCCTTGGAAGCGCTTTTGTAGGCCTAAGAACAGTGGGGCTCTGGGCTTCTCTAGCCACCTCATCTTCTGCTCATCCTCTCGCGCACTCTAAAGAGAGCTCAGGTGAGAAACTGCAAACGTCAAGCAATTGCTCAGAGATGAAAAGTGCCAGCACTGAAAGCTGTTGCTAGCCAGCACCCTTCCTTGGAAGCGCTTTCACAGGCGCAGCAACACTGGGGCTTTGCGCTTCTCTAGCCACCAAACGTCACGGTCCTTCTCTTTCCGTCTCGTAGACACGAGCTGAGAAATTGCAAACGTCGAGCAATTGCTCAGAGATGAAAAGTGCCAGCACTGAAAGCTGTTGCTAGCCAGCACCCTTCCTTGGAAGCGCTTTTGTAGGCCTAAGAAGAGTGGGGCTCTGGGCTTCTCTAGCCACCTCATCTTCTGCTCATCCTCTCGCGCACTCTAAAGAGAGCTCAGGTGAGAAATTGCAAACGTCGAGCAATTGCTCAGAGATGAAAAGTGCCAGCACTGAAAGCTCTTGCTAGCCAGCACCCTTCCTTGGAAGCGCTTTCACAGGCGCAGTAACACTGGGGCTTTGCGCTTCTCTAGCCACCAAACGTCACGGTCCTTCTCTTTCCGTCTGTTTACACGAGCTGAGAAATTGCAAACGTCGAGCAATTGCTCAGAGATGAAAAGTGCCAGCACTGAAAGCTGTTGCTAGCCAGCACCCTTCCTTGGAAGCGCTTTCACAGGCGCAGCAACACTGGGGCTTTGCGCTTCTATACGCACCAAACGTCACGGTCCTTCTCTTTCCGTCTCGTAGACACGAGCTGAGAAATTGCAAACGTCGAGCAATTGCTCAGCGATGAAAAGTGCCAGCACTGAAAGCTCTTGCTAGCCAGCCCCCTTCCTTGGAAGTGCTTTTGTAGGCCTAAGAACACTGGGGCTCTGGGCTTCTCTAGCCACCTCATCTTCTGCTCATCCTCTCGCGCACTCTAAAGAGAGCTCAGGTGAGAAATTGCAAACGTCGAGCAATTGCTCAGAGATGAAAAGTGCCAGCACTGAAAGCTGTTGCTAGCCAGCACCCTTCCTTGAAAGCGCTTCTGTAGGCCTAAGAACACTGGGGCTCTGGGCTTCTCTAGCCACCTCATCTTCTGCTCATCCTCTCGCGCACTCTAAAGAGAGCTCAGGTGAGAAATTGCAAACGTCGAGCAATTGCTCAGAGATGAAAAGTGCCAGCACTGAAAGCTCTTGCTAGCCAGCACCCTTCCTTGGAAGCGCTTTCACAGGCGCAGCAACACTGGGGCTTTGCGCTTCTCTACGCACCAAACGTCACGGTCCTTCTCTTTCCGTCTCGTAGACACGAGCTGAGAAATTGCAAACGTCGAGCAATTGCTCAGAGATGAAAAGTGCCAGCACTGAAAGCTCTTGCTAGCCAGCACCCTTCCTTGGAAGCGCTTTCACAGGCGCAGCAACACTGGGGCTTTGCGCTTCTATACGCACCAAACGTCACGGTCCTTCTCTTTCCGTGTCGTAGACACGAGCTGAGAAATTGCAAACGTCGAGCAATTGCTCAGAGATGAAAAGTGCCAGCACTGAAAGCTGTTGCTAGCCAGCACCCTTCCTTGGAAGCGCTTTTGTAGGCCTAAGAACACTGGGGCTCTGGGCTTCTCTAGCCACCTCATCTTCTGCTCATCCTCTCGCGCACTCTAAAGAGAGCTCAGGTGAGAAATTGCAAACGTCGAGCAATTGCTCAGAGATGAAAAGTGCCAGCACTGAAAGCTGTTGCTAGCCAGCACCCTTCCTTGGAAGCGCTTTCACAGGCGCAGCAACACTGGGGCTTTGCTCTTCTCTACCCACCAAACGTCACGGTCCTTCTCTTTCCGTCGGTAGACACGAGCTGAGAAATTGCAAACGTCGAGCAATTGCTCCGAGATGAAAAGTGCCAGCACTGAAAGCTGTTGCTAGCCAGCACCCTTCCTTGGAAGCGCTTTCACAGGCGCAGCAACACTGGGGCTTTGCGCTTCTCTACCCACCAAAAGTCACGGTCCTTCTCTTTCCGTCTCGTAGACACGAGCTGAGAAATTGCAAACGTCGAGCAATTGCTCAGAGATGAAAAGTGCCAGCACTGAAAGCTGTTGCTAGCCAGCACCCTTCCTTGGAAGCGCTTTTGTAGGCCTAAGAACACTGGGGCTCTGGGCTTCTCTAGCCACCTCATCTTCTGCTCATCCTCTCGCGCACTCTAAAGAGAGCTCAGGTGAGAAATTGCAAACGTCGAGCAATTGCTCAGAGATGAAAAGTGCCAGCACTGAAAGCTGTTGCTAGCCAGCACCCTTCCTTGGAAGCGCTTTCACAGGCGCAGCAACACTGGGGCTTTGCGCTTCTATACGCACCAAATGTCACGGTCCTTCTCTTTCCGTCTCGTAGACACGAGCTGAGAAATTGCAAACGTCGAGCAATTGCTCCGAGATGAAAAGTGCCAGCACTGAAAGCTCTTGCTAGCCAGCACCCTTCCTTGGAAGCGCTTTTGTAGGCCTAAGAACAGTGGGGCTCTGGGCTTCTCTAGCCACCTCATCTTCTGCTCATCCTCTCGCGCACTCTAAAGAGAGCTCAGGTGAGAAATTGCAAACGTCGAGCAATTGCTCAGAGATGAAAAGTGCCAGCACTGAAAGCTCTTGCTAGCCAGCACCCTTCCTTGGAAGCGCTTTCACAGGCGCAGCAACACTGGGGCTTTGCGCTTCTCTAGCCACCAAACGTCACGGTCCTTCTCTTTCCGTCTCGTAGACACGAGCTGAGAAATTGCAAACGTCAAGCAATTGCTCAGAGATGAAAAGTGCCAGCACTGAAAGCTCTTGCTAGCCAGCACCCTTCCTTGGAAGCGCTTTCACAGGCGCAGCAACACTGGGGCTTTGCGCTTTTATACGCACCAAATGTCACGGTCCTTCTCTTTCCGTCTCGTAGACACGAGCTGAGAAATTGCAAACGTCGAGCAATTGCTCAGAGATGAAAAGTGCCAGCACTGAAAGCTCTTGCTAGCCAGCACCCTTCCTTGGAAGCGCTTTTGTAGGCCTAAGAACACTGGGGCTCTGGGCTTCTCTAGCCACCTCATCTTCTGCTCATCCTCTCGCGCACTCTAAAGAGAGCTCAGGTGAGAAATTGCAAACGTCGAGCAATTGCTCAGAGATGAAAAGTGCCAGCACTGAAAGCTGTTCCTAGCCAGCACCCTTCCTTGGAAGCGCTTTCACAGGCGCAGTAACACTGGGGCTTTGCACTTCTCTACGCACCAAACGTCACGGTCCTTCTCTTTCCGTCTCGTAGACACGAGCTGAGAAATTGCAAACGTCGAGCAATTGCTCAGAGATGAAAAGTGCCAGCCCTGAAAGCTGTTGCTAGCCAGCACCCTTCCTTGGAAGCGCTTTCACAGGCGCAGCAACACTGGGGCTTTGCGCTTCTCTAGCCACCAAACGTCACGGTCATTCTCTTTCCGTCGGTAGACACGAGCTGAGAAATTGCAAACGTCGAGCAATTCCTCAGAGATGAAAAGTGCCAGCACTGAAAGCTCTTGCTAGCCAGCACCCTTCCTTGGAAGCGCTTTCACAGGCGCAGCAACACTGGGGCTTTGCGCTTCTATACGCACCAAATGTCACGGTCCTTCTCTTTCCATCTCGTAGACACGAGCTGAGAAATTGCAAACGTCGAGCAATTGCTCCGAGATGAAAAGTGCCAGCACTGAAAGCTGTTGCTAGCCAGCACCCTTCCTTGGAAGCGCTTTTGTAGGCCTAAGAACACTGGGGCTCTGGGCTTCTCTAGCCACCTCATCTTCTGCTCATCCTCGCGCGCACTCTAAAGAGAGCTCAGGTGAGAAATTGCAAACGTCGAGCAATTGCTCAGAGATGAAAAGTGCCAGCACTGAAAGCTGTTGCTAGCCAGCACCCTTCCTTGGAAGCGCTTTCACAGGCGCAGCAACACTGGGGCTTTGCGCTTCTATACGCACCAAATGTCACGGTCCTTCTCTTTCCGTCTCGTAGACACGAGCTGAGAAATTGCAAACGTCGAGCAATTGCTCAGAGATGAAAAGTGCCAGCACTGAAAGCTGTTGCTAGCCAGCACCCTTCCTTGGAAGCGCTTTTGTAGGCCTAAGAACAGTGGGGCTCTGGGCTTCTAAGGCCACCTCATCTTCTGCTCATCCTCTCGTGCACTCTAAAGAGAGCTCAGGTGAGAAATTGCAAACGTCGAGCAATTGCTCAGAGATGAAAAGTGCCAGCACTGAAAGCTCTTGCTAGCCAGCACCCTTCCTTGGAAGCGCTTTCACAGGCGCAGCAACACTGGGGCTTTGCGCTTCTATACGCACCAAACGTCACGGTCCTTCTCTTTCCGTCTCGTAGACACGAGCTGAGAAATTGCAAACGTCGAGCAATTGCTCCGAGATGAAAAGTGCCAGCACTGAAAGCTCTTGCTAGCCAGCACCCTTCCTTGGAAGCGCTTTCACAGGCGCAGTAACACTGGGGCTTTGCGCTTCTATACGCACCAAACGTCACGGTCCTTCTCTTTCCGTCTCGTAGACACGAGCTGAGAAATTGCAAACGTCGAGCAATTGCTCAGAGATGAAAAGTGCCAGCACTGAAAGCTGTTGCTAGCCAGCACCCTTCCTTGGAAGCGCTTTTGTAGCCCTTAAAACACTGGGGCTCTGGGCTTCTCTAGCCACCTCATCTTCTGCTCATCCTCTCGCGCACTCTAAAGAGAGCTCAGGTGAGAAATTGCAAACGTCGAGCAATTGCTCCGAGATGAAAAGTGCCAGCACTGAAAGCTGTTGCTAGCCAGCACCCTTCCTTGGAAGCGCTTTTGTAGCCCTTAGAACACTGGGGCTCTGGGATTCTCTAGCCACCTCATCTTCTGCTCATCCTCTCGCGCACTCTAAAGAGAGCTCAGGTGAGAAATTGCAAACGTCGAGCAATTGCTCAGAGATGAAAAGTGCCAGCACTGAAAGCTCTTGCTAGCCAGCACCCTTCCTTGGAAGCGCTTTCACAGGCGCAGCAACACTGGGGCTTTGCGCTTCTCTACGCAACAAACGTCACGGTCCTTCTCTTTCCGTCTCGTAGACACGAGCTGAGAAATTGCAAACGTCGAGCAATTGCTCAGAGATGAAAAGTGCCAGCACTGAAAGCTCTTGCTAGCCAGCACCCTTCCTTGGAAGCGCTTTCACAGGCGCAGCAACACTGGGGCTTTGCGCTTCTATACGCACCAAACGTCACGCTCATTCTCTTTCCGTCTCGTAGACACGAGCTGAGAAATTGCAAACGTCGAGCAATTGCTCAGAGATGAAAAGTGCCAGCACTGAAAGCTGTTGCTAGCCAGCACCCTTCCTTGGAAGCGCTTTTGTAGGCCTAAGAAGAGTGGGGCTCTGGGCTTCTCTAGCCACCTCATCTTCTGCTCATCCTCTCGCGCACTCTAAAGAGAGCTCAGGTGAGAAATTGCAAACGTCGAGCAATTGCTCAGAGATGAAAAGTGCCAGCACTGAAAGCTGTTGCTAGCCAGCACCCTTCCTTGGAAGCGCTTTCACAGGCGCAGCAACACTGGGGCTTTGCGCTTCTATACGCACCAAATGTCACGGTCCTTCTCTTTCCGTCGGTAGACACGAGCTGAGAAATTGCAGACGTCGAGCAATTGCTCAGAGATGAAAAGTGCCAGCACTGAAAGCTGTTGCTAGCCAGCACCCTTCCTTGGAAGCGCTTTTGTAGGCCTAAGAACACTGGGGCTCTGGGCTTCTCTAGCCACCTCATCTTCTGCTCATCCTCTCGCGCACTCTAAAGAGAGCTCAGGTGAGAAATTGCAAACGTCGAGCAATTGCTCAGAGATGAAAAGTGCCAGCCCTGAAAGCTGTTGCTAGCCAGCACCCTTCCTTGGAAGCGCTTTCACAGGCGCAGCAACACTGGGGCTTTGCGCTTCTCTAGCCACCAAACGTCACGGTCATTCTCTTTCCGTCGGTAGACACGAGCTGAGAAATTGCAAACGTCAAGCAATTGCTCCGAGATGAAAAGTGCCAGCCCTGAAAGCTCTTGCTAGCCAGCACCCTTCCTTGGAAGCGCTTTCACAGGCGCAGCAACACTGGGGCTTTGCGCTTCTCTAGCCACCAAACGTCACGGTCCTTCTCTTTCCGTCTGTTTACACGAGCTGAGAAATTGCAAACGTCGAGCAATTGCTCAGAGATGAAAAGTGCCAGCACTGAAAGCTGTTGCTAGCCAGCACCCTTCCTTGGAAGCGCTTTCACAGGCGCAGCAACACTGGGGCTTTGCGCTTCTATACGCACCAAATGTCACGGTCCTTCTCTTTCCGTCTCGTAGACACGAGCTGAGAAATTGCAGACGTCGAGCAATTGCTCAGAGATGAAAAGTGCCAGCACTGAAAGCTGTTGCTAGCCAGCACCCTTCCTTGGAAGCGCTTTTGTAGGCCTAAGAACACTGGGGCTCTGGGCTTCTCTAGCCACCTCATCTTCTGCTCATCCTCTCGCGCACTCTAAAGAGAGCTCAGGTGAGAAATTGCAAACGTCGAGCAATTGCTCAGAGATGAAAAGTGCCAGCACTGAAAGCTGTTGCTAGCCAGCACCCTTCCTTGGAAGCGCTTTCACAGGCGCAGCAACACTGGGGCTTTGCGCTTCTCTAGCCACCAAACGTCACGGTCATTCTCTTTCCGTCGGTAGACACGAGCTGAGAAATTGCAAACGTCGAGCAATTGCTCAGAGATGAAAAGTGCCAGCACTGAAAGCTCTTGCTAGCCAGCACCCTTCCTTGGAAGCGCTTTCACAGGCGCAGCAACACTGGGGCTTTGCGCTTCTATACGCACCAAATGTCACGGTCCTTCTCTTTCCGTCTCGTAGACACGAGCTGAGAAATTGCAAACGTCGAGCAATTGCTCAGAGATGAAAAGTGCCAGCACTGAAAGCTCTTGCTAGCCAGCACCCTTCCTTGGAAGCGCTTTTGTAGGCCTAAGAACACTGGGGCTCTGGGCTTCTCTAGCCACCTCATCTTCTGCTCATCCTCTCGCGCACTATAAAGAGAGCTCAGGTGAGAAATTGCAAACGTCCAGCAATTGCTCAGAGATGAAAAGTGCCAGCACTGAAAGCTCTTGCTAGCCAGCACCCTTCCTTGGAAGCGCTTTTGTAGGCCTAAGAACACTGGGGCTCTGGGCTTCTCTAGCCACCTCATCTTCTGCTCATCCTCGCGCGCACTCTAAAGAGAGCTCAGGTGAGAAATTGCAAACGTCGAGCAATTGCTCAGAGATGAAAAGTGCCAGCACTGAAAGCTCTTGCTAGCCAGCACCCTTCCTTGGAAGCGCTTTCACAGGCGCAGCAACACTGGGGCTTTGCGCTTCTATACGCACCAAACGTCACGGTCCTTCTCTTTCCGTCTCGTAGACACGAGCTGAGAAATTGCAAACGTCGAGCAATTGCTCAGAGAGGAAAAGTGCCAGCACTGAAAGCTGTTGCTAGCCAGCACCCTTCCTTGGAAGCGCTTTCACAGGCGCAGTAACACTGGGGCTTTGCGCTTCTATACGCACCAAACGTCACGGTCCTTCTCTTTCCGTCTCGTAGACACGAGCTGAGAAATTGCAAACGTCGAGCAATTGCTCTGAGATGAAAAGTGCCAGCACTGAAAGCTGTTGCTAGCCAGCACCCTTCCTTGGAAGCGCTTTTGTAGCCCTTAAAACACTGGGGCTCTGGGCTTCTCTAGCCACCTCATCTTCTGCTCATCCTCTCGCGCACTCTAAAGAGAGCTCAGGTGAGAAATTGCAAACGTCGAGCAATTGCTCCGAGATGAAAAGTGCCAGCACTGAAAGCTGTTGCTAGCCAGCACCCTTCCTTGGAAGCGCTTTTGTAGCCCTTAGAACACTGGGGCTCTGGGATTCTCTAGCCACCTCATCTTCTGCTCATCCTCTCGCGCACTCTAAAGAGAGCTCAGGTGAGAAATTGCAAACGTCGAGCAATTGCTCAGAGATGAAAAGTGCCAGCACTGAAAGCTGTTGCTAGCCAGCACCCTTCCTTGGAAGCGCTTTCACAGGCGCAGCAACACTGGGGCTTTGCGCTTCTCTACGCAACAAACGTCACGGTCCTTCTCTTTCCGTCTCGTAGACACGAGCTGAGAAATTGCAAACGTCGAGCAATTGCTCAGAGATGAAAAGTGCCAGCACTGAAAGCTCTTGCTAGCCAGCACCCTTCCTTGGAAGCGCTTTCACAGGCGCAGCAACACTGGGGCTTTGCGCTTCTATACGCACCAAACGTCACGCTCATTCTCTTTCCGTCTCCTAGACACGAGCTGAGAAATTGCAAACGTCGAGCAATTGCTCAGAGATGAAAAGTGCCAGCACTGAAAGCTGTTGCTAGCCAGCACCCTTCCTTGGAAGCGCTTTTGTAGGCCTAAGAAGAGTGGGGCTCTGGGCTTCTCTAGCCACCTCATCTTCTGCTCATCCTCTCGCGCACTCTAAAGAGAGCTCAGGTGAGAAATTGCAAACGTCGAGCAATTGCTCAGAGATGAAAAGTGCCAGCACTGAAAGCTGTTGCTAGCCAGCACCCTTCCTTGGAAGCGCTTTCACAGGCGCAGCAACACTGGGGCTTTGCTCTTCTCTAGCCACCAAACGTCACGGTCCTTCTCTTTCCGTCGGTAGACACGAGCTGAGAAATTGCAAACGTCGAGCAATTGCTCAGAGATGAAAAGTGCCAGCACTGAAAGCTCTTGCTAGCCAGCACCCTTCCTTGGAAGCGCTTTCACAGGCGCAGCAACACTGGGGCTTTGCGCTTCTCTAGCCACCAAAAGTCACGGTCCTTCTCTTTCCGTCTCGTAGACACGAGCTGAGAAATTGCAAACGTCGAGCAATTGCTCCGAGATGAAAAGTGCCAGCACTGGAAGCTGTTGCTAGCCAGCACCCTTCCTTGGAAGCGCTTTTGTAGGCCTAAGAACACTGGGGCTCTGGGCTTCTCTAGCCACCTCATCTTCTGCTCATCCTCTCGCGCACTCTAAAGAGAGCTCAGGTGAGAAATTGCAAACGTCGAGCAATTGCTCCGAGATGAAAAGTGCCAGCACTGAAAGCTCTTGCTAGCCAGCACCCTTCCTTGGAAGCGCTTTCACAGGCGCAGTAACACTGGGGCTTTGCGCTTCTCTAGCCACCAAACGTCACGGTCCTTCTCTTTCCGTCTCGTAGACACGAGCTGAGAAATTGCAAACGTCAAGCAATTGCTCCGAGATGAAAAGTGCCAGCACTGAAAGCTGTTGCTAGCCAGCACCCTTCCTTGGAAGCGCTTTCACAGGCGCAGCAACACTGGGGCTTTGCGCTTCTCTAGCCACCAAACGTCACGGTCCTTCTCTTTCCGTCTGTTTACACGAGCTGAGAAATTGCAAACGTCGAGCAATTGCTCAGAGATGAAAAGTGCCAGCACTGAAAGCTCTTGCTAGCCAGCACCCTTCCTTGGATGCGCTTTCACAGGCGCAGCAACACTGGGGCTTTGCGCTTCTATACGCACCAAATGTCACGGTCCTTCTCTTTCCGTCTCGTAGACACGAGCTGAGAAATTGCAGACGTCGAGCAATTGCTCAGAGATGAAAAGTGCCAGCACTGAAAGCTGTTGCTAGCCAGCACCCTTCCTTGGAAGCGCTTTTGTAGCCCTTAAAACACTGGGGCTCTGGGCTTCTCTAGCCACCTCATCTTCTGCTCATCCTCTCGCGCACTCTAAAGAGAGCTCAGGTGAGAAATTGCAAACGTCGAGCAATTGCTCAGAGAAGAAAAGTGCCAGCACTGAAAGCTGTTGCTAGCCAGCACCCTTCCTTGGAAGCGCTTTCACAGGCGCAGTAACACTGGGGCTTTGCACTTCTCTACCCACCAAACGTCACGGTCCTTCTCTTTCCGTCTCGTAGACACGAGCTGAGAAATTGCAAACGTCGAGCAATTGCTCAGAGATGAAAAGTGCCAGCACTGAAAGCTGTTGCTAGCCAGCACCCTTCCTTGGAAGTGCTTTCACAGGCGCAGCAACACTGGGGCTTTGCGCTTCTATACGCACCAAACGTCACAGTCATTCTCTTTCCGTCTCGTAGACACGAGCTGAGAAATTGCAAACGTCCAGCAATTGCTCAGAGATGAAAAGTGCCAGCACTGAAAGCTGTTGCTAGCCAGCACCCTTCCTTGGAAGCGCTTTTGTAGGCCTAAGAACAGTGGGGCTCTGGGCTTCTCTAGCCACCTCATCTTCTGCTCATCCTCTCGCGCACTCTAAAGAGAGCTCAGGTGAGAAATTGCAAACGTCGAGCAATTGCTCAGAGATGAAAAGTGCCAGCACTGAAAGCTCTTGCTAGCCAGCACCCTTCCTTGGAAGCGCTTTCACAGGCGCAGCAACACTGGGGCTTTGCGCTTCTCTACCCACCAAACGTCACGGTCCTTCTCTTTCCGTCAGTAGACACGAGCTGAGAAATTGCAAACGTCGAGCAATTGCTCAGAGATGAAAAGTGCCAGCACTGAAAGCTCTTGCTAGCCAGCACCCTTCCTTGGAAGCGCTTTCACAGGCGCAGCAACACTGGGGCTTTGCGCTTCTCTACCCACCAAACGTCACGGTCCTTCTCTTTCCGTCTTGTAGACACGAGCTGAGAAATTGCAAACGTCGAGCAATTGCTCAGAGATGAAAAGTGCCAGCACTGAAAGCTGTTGCTAGCCAGCACCCTTCCTTGGAAGCGCTTTTGTAGCCCTTAGAACACTGGGGCTCTGGGCTTCTCTAGCCACCTCATCTTCTGCTCATCCTCGCGCGCACTCTAAAGAGAGCTCAGGTGAGAAATTGCAAACGTCGAGCAATTGCTCAGAGAAGAAAAGTGCCAGCACTGAAAGCTGTTGCTAGCCAGCACCCTTCCTTGGAAGCGCTTTCACAGGCGCAGCAACACTGGGGCTTTGCGCTTCTCTAGCCACCAAACGTCACGGTCCTTCTCTTTCCATCTCCTAGACACGAGCTGAGAAATTGCAAACGTCCAGCAATTGCTCAGAGATGAAAAGTGCCAGCACTGAAAGCTCTTGCTAGCCAGCACCCTTCCTTGGAAGCGCTTTTGTAGGCCTAAGAACACTGGGGCTCTGGGCTTCTCTAGCCACCTAATCTTCTGCTCATCCTCTCGCGCACTCTAAAGAGAGCTCAGGTGAGAAACTGCAAACGTCAAGCAATTGCTCAGAGATGAAAAGTGCCAGCACTGAAAGCTCTTGCTAGCCAGCACCCTTCCTTGGAAGCGCTTTCACAGGCGCAGCAACACTGGGGCTTTGCGCTTCTCTAGCCACCAAACGTCACGGTCCTTCTCTTTCCGTCTCCTAGACACGAGCTGAGAAATTGCAAACGTCGAGCAATTGCTCAGAGATGAAAAGTGCCAGCACTGAAAGCTGTTGCTAGCCAGCCCCCTTCCTTGGAAGCGCTTTTGTAGGCCTAAGAACACTGGGGCTCTGGGCTTCTCTAGCCACCTCATCTTCTGCTCATCCTCTCGCGCACTCTAAAGAGAGCTCAGGTGAGAAATTGCAAACGTCCAGCAATTGCTCCGAGATGAAAAGTGCCAGCACTGAAAGCTGTTGCTAGCCAGCACCCTTCCTTGGAAGCGCTTTCACAGGCGCAGCAACACTGGGGCTTTGCGCTTCTATACGCACCAAATGTCACGGTCCTTCTCTTTCCGTCTTGTAGACACGAGCTGAGAAATTGCAAACGTCGAGCAATTGCTCAGAGAGGAAAAGTGCCAGCACTGAAAGCTGTTGCTAGCCAGCCCCCTTCCTTGGAAGCGCTTTTGTAGGCCTAAGAACACTGGGGCTCTGGGCTTCTCTAGCCACCTCGTCTTCTGCTCATCCTCTCGTGCACTCTAAAGAGAGCTCAGGTGAGAAATTGCAAACGTCGAGCAATTGCTCAGAGATGAAAAGTGCCAGCACTGAAAGCTCTTGCTAGCCAGCACCCTTCCTTGGAAGCGCTTTCACAGACGCAGCAACACTGGGGCTTTGCGCTTCTCTAGCCACCAAACGTCACGCTCATTCTCTTTCCATCTCGTAGACACGAGCTGAGAAATTGCAAACGTCGAGCAATTGCTCAGAGATGAAAAGTGCCAGCACTGAAAGCTGTTGCTAGCCAGCACCCTTCCTTGGAAGCGCTTTCACAAGCGCAGTAACACTAGGGCTTTGCTCTTCTATACGCACCAAATGTCACGGTCCTTCTCTTTCCGTCTCGTAGACACGAGCTGAGAAATTGCAAACGTCGAGCAATTGCTCAGAGATGAAAAGTGCCAGCACTGAAAGCTGTTGCTAGCCAGCACCCTTCCTTGGAAGCGCTTTCACAGGCGCAGCAACACTGGGGCTTTGCGCTTCTCTAGCCACCAAACGTCACGGTCCTTCTCTTTCCGTCTGTTTACACGAGCTGAGAAATTGCAAACGTCGAGCAATTGCTCAGAGATGAAAAGTGCCAGCACTGAAAGCTGTTGCTAGCCAGCACCCTTCCTTGGAAGCGCTTTCACAGGCGCAGCAACACTGGGGCTTTGCGCTTCTCTAGCCACCAAACGTCACGGTCCTTCTCTTTCCGTCTCGTAGACACGAGCTGAGAAATTGCAAACGTCGAGCAATTGCTCAGAGATGAAAAGTGCCAGCACTGAAAGCTGTTGCTAGCCAGCACCCTTCCTTGGAAGCGCTTTTGTAGCCCTTAAAACACTGGGGCTCTGGGCTTCTCTAGCCACCTCATCTTCTGCTCATCCTCTCGCGCACTCTAAAGAGAGCTCAGGTGAGAAATCGCAAACGTCGAGCAATTGCTCAGAGAAGAAAAGTGCCAGCACTGAAAGCTCTTGCTAGCCAGCACCCTTCCTTGGAAGCGCTTTCACAGGCGCAGTAACACTGGGGCTTTGCACTTCTCTACCCACCAAACGTCACGGTCCTTCTCTTTCCGTCTCGTAGACACGAGCTGAGAAATTGCAAACGTCGAGCAATTGCTCAGAGATGAAAAGTGCCAGCACTGAAAGCTGTTGCTAGCCAGCACCCTTCCTTGGAAGCGCTTTCACAGGCGCAGCAACACTGGGGCTTTGCGCTTCTATACGCACCAAACGTCACAGTCATTCTCTTTCCGTCTCGTAGACACGAGCTGAGAAATTGCAAACGTCGAGCAATTGCTCAGAGATGAAAAGTGCCAGCACTGAAAGCTGTTGCTAGCCAGCACCCTTCCTTGGAAGCGCTTTCACAGGCGCAGCAACACTGGGGCTTTTCGCTTCTCTAGCCACCAAACGTCACGGTCCTTCTCTTTCCGTCAGTAGACACGAGCTGAGAAATTGCAAACGTCGAGCAATTGCTCAGAGATGAAAAGTGCCAGCACTGAAAGCTGTTGCTAGCCAGCACCCTTCCTTGGAAGCGCTTTCACAGGCGCAGCAACACTGGGGCTTTGCGCTTCTCTAGCCACCAAATGTCACGGTCCTTCTCTTTCCGTCTTGTAGACACGAGCTGAGAAATTGCAAACGTCGAGCAATTGCTCAGAGATGAAAAGTGCCAGCACTGAAAGCTGTTGCTAGCCAGCACCCTTCCTTGGAAGCGCTTTTGTAGGCCTAAGAACAGTGGGGCTCTGGGCTTCTCTAGCCACCTCATCTTCTGCTCATCCTCGCGCGCACTCTAAAGAGAGCTCAGGTGAGAAATTGCAAACGTCGAGCAATTGCTCAGAGATGAAAAGTGCCAGCACTGAAAGCTCTTGCTAGCCAGCACCCTTCCTTGGAAGCGCTTTTGTAGGCCTAAGAACACTGGGGCTCTGGGCTTCTCTAGCCACCTCATCTTCTGCTCATCCTCTCGCGCACTCTAAAGAGAGCTCAGGTGAGAAACTGCAAACGTCAAGCAATTGCTCAGAGATGAAAAGTGCCAGCACTGAAAGCTCTTGCTAGCCAGCACCCTTCCTTGGAAGCGCTTTCACAGGCGCAGCAACACTGGGGCTTTGCGCTTCTCTACCCACCAAAAGTCACGGTCCTTCTTTTTCCGTCTCCTAGACACGAGCTGAGAAATTGCAAACGTCGAGCAATTGCTCAGAGATGAAAAGTGCCAGCACTGGAAGCTCTTGCTAGCCAGCACCCTTCCTTGGAAGCGCTTTTGTAGGCCTAAGAACACTGGGGCTCTGGGCTTCTCTAGCCACCTCATCTTCTGCTCATCCTCTCGCGCACTCTAAAGAGAGCTCAGGTGAGAAATTGCAAACGTCGAGCAATTGCTCAGAGATGAAAAGTGCCAGCACTGAAAGCTGTTGCTAGCCAGCACCCTTCCTTGGAAGCGCTTTCACAGGCGCAGCAACACTGGGGCTTTGCGCTTCTATACGCACCAAATGTCACGGTCCTTCTCTTTCCGTCTTGTAGACACGAGCTGAGAAATTGCAAACGTCGAGCAATTGCTCAGAGAGGAAAAGTGCCAGCACTGAAAGCTGTTGCTAGCCAGCACCCTTCCTTGGAAGCGCTTTTGTAGGCCTAAGAACACTGGGGCTCTGGGCTTCTCTAGCCACCTCGTCTTCTGCTCATCCTCTCGTGCACTCTAAAGAGAGCTCAGGTGAGAAATTGCAAACGTCGAGCAATTGCTCAGAGATGAAAAGTGCCAGCACTGAAAGCTGTTGCTAGCCAGCACCCTTCCTTGGAAGCGCTTTCACAGGCGCAGCAACACTGGGGCTTTGCGCTTCTATACGCACCAAACGTCACGCTCATTCTCTTTCCATCTCGTAGACACGAGCTGAGAAATTGCAAACGTCGAGCAATTGCTCAGAGATGAAAAGTGCCAGCACTGAAAGCTGTTGCTAGCCAGCACCCTTCCTTGGAAGCGCTTTCACAGGCGCAGCAACACTGGGGCTTTGCGCTTCTCTAGCCACCAAACGTCACGGTCCTTCTCTTTCCGTCTGTTTACACGAGCTGAGAAATTGCAAACGTCGAGCAATTCCTCAGAGATGAAAAGTGCCAGCACTGAAAGCTCTTGCTAGCCAGCACCCTTCCTTGGAAGCGCTTTCACAGGCGCAGCAACACTGGGGCTTTGCGCTTCTCTAGCCACCAAATGTCACGGTCCTTCTCTTTCCGTCTCGTAGACACGAGCTGAGAAATTGCAAACGTCGAGCAATTGCTCAGAGATGAAAAGTGCCAGCACTGAAAGCTGTTGCTAGCCAGCACCCTTCCTTGGAAGCGCTTTCACAGGCGCAGCAACACTGGGGCTTTGCGCTTCTCTACCCACCAAACGTCACAGTCATTCTCTTTCCGTCTCCTAGACACGAGCTGAGAAATTGCAAACGTCGAGCAATTGCTCAGAGATGAAAAGTGCCAGCACTGGAAGCTGTTGCTAGCCAGCACCCTTCCTTGGAAGCGCTTTTGTAGGCCTAAGAACACTGGGGCTCTGGGCTTCTCTAGCCACCTCATCTTCTGCTCATCCTCTCGCGCACTCTAAAGAGAGCTCAGGTGAGAAATTGCAAACGTCGAGCAATTGCTCAGAGATGAAAAGTGCCAGCACTGAAAGCTGTTGCTAGCCAGCACCCTTCCTTGGAAGCGCTTTCACAGGCGCAGTAACACTGGGGCTTTGCGCTTCTCTACCCACCAAACGTCACGGTCCTTCTCTTTCCGTCTCGTAGACACGAGCTGAGAAATTGCAAACGTCGAGCAATTGCTCAGAGATGAAAAGTGCCAGCACTGGAAGCTGTTGCTAGCCAGCACCCTTCCTTGGAAGCGCTTTTGTAGGCCTAAGAACACTGGGGCTCTGGGCTTCTCTAGCCACCTAATCTTCTGCTCATCCTCTCGTGCACTCTAAAGAGAGCTCAGGTGAGAAATTGCAAACGTCGAGTAATTGCTCAGAGATGAAAAGTGCCAGCACTGAAAGCTCTTGCTAGCCAGCACCCTTCCTTGGAAGCACTTTCACAGGCGCCGTAACACTGGGGCTTTGCGCTTCTCTAGCCACCAAACGTCACGGTCCTTCTCTTTCCGTCTCGTAGACATGAGCTGAGAAGTTGCAAACGTCGAGCAATTGCTCAGAGATGAAAAGTGCCAGCACTGAAAGCTGTTGCTAGCCAGCCCCCTTCCTTGGAAGCGCTTTCACAGGTGCAGTAACACTGGGGCTTTGCGCTTCTCTAGCCACCAAAAGTCACGGTCATTCTCTTTCCGTCTCGTAGACACGAGCTGAGAAATTGCAAACGTCGAGCAATTGCTCAGAGATGAAAAGTGCCAGCACTGAAAGCTGTTGCTAGCCAGCACCCTTCCTTGGAAGCGCTTTTGTAGGCCTAAGAACAGTGGGGCTCTGGGCTTCTCTAGCCACCTCATCTTCTGCTCATCCTCTCGCGCACTCTAAAGAGAGCTCAGGTGAGAAATTGCAAACGTCCAGCAATTGCTCAGAGAAGAAAAGTGCCAGCACTGAAAGCTCTTGCTAGCCAGCACCCTTCCTTGGAAGCACTTTCACAGGCGCAGTAACACTGGGGCTTTGCACTTCTCTACCCACCAAACGTCACGGTCCTTCTCTTTCCGTCTCGTAGACACGAGCTGAGAAATTGCAAACGTGGAGCAATTGCTCAGAGATGAAAAGTGCCAGCACTGGAAGCTGTTGCTAGCCAGCACCCTTCCTTGGAAGCGCTTTCACAGGCGCAGCAACACTGGGGCTTTGCGCTTCTCTAGCCACCAAACGTCACGGTCCTTCTCTTTCCATCGGTAGACACGAGCTGAGAAATTGCAAACGTCGAGCAATTGCTCAGAGATGAAAAGTGCCAGCACTGAAAGCTCTTGCTAGCCAGCACCCTTCCTTGGAAGCGCTTTCACAGGCGCAGCAACACTGGGGCTTTGCGCTTCTCTACCCACCAAAAGTCACGGTCATTTTCTTTCCGTCTCGTAGACACGAGCTGAGAAATTGCAAACGTCGAGCAATTGCTCCGAGATGAAAAGTGCCAGCACTGAAAGCTCTTGCTAGCCAGCCCCCTTCCTTGGAAGCGCTTTTGTAGGCCTAAGAACACTGGGGCTCTGGGCTTCTCTAGCCACCTCATCTTCTGCTCATCCTCTCGCGCACTCTAAAGAGAGCTCAGGTGAGAAATTGCAAACGTCGAGCAATTGCTGAGAGATGAAAAGTGCCAGCACTGAAAGCTCTTGCTAGCCAGCACCCTTCCTTGGAAGCGCTTTCACAGGCGCAGCAACACTGGGGCTTTGCGCTTCTCTACGCACCAAACGTCACGGTCCTTCTCTTTCCGTCTCGTAGACACGAGCTGAGAAATTGCAAACGTCGAGCAATTGCTCAGAGATGAAAAGTGCCAGCACTGAAAGCTCTTGCTAGCCAGCCCCCTTCCTTGGAAGCGCTTTCACAGGCGCAGCAACACTGGGGCTTTGCGCTTCTCTACCCACCAAAAGTCACGGTCCTTGTCTTTCCGTCTCGTAGACACGAGCTGAGAAATTGCAAACGTCGAGCAATTGCTCAGAGATGAAAAGTGCCAGCACTGAAAGCTCTTGCTAGCCAGCACCCTTCCTTGGAAGCGCTTTTGTAGCCCTTAAAACACTGGGGCTCTGGGCTTCTCTAGCCACCTCATCTTCTGCTCATCCTCTCGCGCACTCTAAAGAGAGCTCAGGTGAGAAATTGCAAACGTCCAGCAATTGCTCAGAGAAGAAAAGTGCCAGCACTGAAAGCTGTTCCTAGCCAGCACCCTTCCTTGGAAGCGCTTTCACAGGCGCAGTAACACTGGGGCTTTGCACTTCTCTAGCCACCAAACGTCACGGTCCTTCTCTTTCCGTCTCGTAGACACGAGCTGAGAAATTGCAAACGTCGAGCAATTGCTCAGAGATGAAAAGTGCCAGCACTGAAAGCTGTTGCTAGCCAGCACCCTTCCTTGGAAGCGCTTTCACAGGCGCAGCAACACTGGGGCTTTGCGCTTCTATACGCACCAAACGTCACAGTCATTCTCTTTCCGTCTCGTAGACACGAGCTGAGAAATTGCAAACGTCGAGCAATTGCTCAGAGATGAAAAGTGCCAGCACTGAAAGCTCTTGCTAGCCAGCACCCTTCCTTGGAAGCGCTTTTGTAGGCCTAAGAACACTGGGGCTCTGGGCTTCTCTAGCCACCTCATCTTCTGCTCATCCTCTCGCGCACTCTAAAGAGAGCTCAGGTGAGAAATTGCAAACGTCGAGCAATTGCTCAGAGATGAAAAGTGCCAGCCCTGAAAGCTCTTGCTAGCCAGCACCCTTCCTTGGAAGCGCTTTCACAGGCGCAGCAACACTGGGGCTTTGCGCTTCTCTAGCCACCAAACGTCACGGTCCTTCTCTTTCCGTCTCCTAGACACGAGCTGAGAAATTGCAAACGTCGAGCAATTGCTCAGAGATGAAAAGTGCCAGCACTGGAAGCTGTTGCTAGCCAGCACCCTTCCTTGGAAGCGCTTTTGTAGGCCTAAGAACACTGGGGCTCTGGGCTTCTCTAGCCACCTCATCTTCTGCTCATCCTCTCGCGCACTCTAAAGAGAGCTCAGGTGAGAAATTGCAAACGTCGAGCAATTGCTCAGAGATGAAAAGTGCCAGCACTGAAAGCTGTTGCTAGCCAGCACCCTTCCTTGGAAGCGCTTTCACAGGCGCAGCAACACTGGGGCTTTGCGCTTCTATACGCACCAAATGTCACGGTCCTTCTCTTTCCGTCTTGTAGACACGAGCTGAGAAATTGCAAACGTCGAGCAATTGCTCAGAGAGGAAAAGTGCCAGCACTGAAAGCTGTTGCTAGCCAGCACCCTTCCTTGGAAGCGCTTTTGTAGGCCTAAGAACACTGGGGCTCTGGGCTTCTCTAGCCACCTCGTCTTCTGCTCATCCTCTCGTGCACTCTAAAGAGAGCTCAGGTGAGAAATTGCAAACGTCGAGCAATTGCTCAGAGATGAAAAGTGCCAGCACTGAAAGCTGTTGCTAGCCAGCACCCTTCCTTGGAAGCGCTTTCACAGGCGCAGCAACACTGGGGCTTTGCGCTTCTATACGCACCAAACGTCACGCTCATTCTCTTTCCATCTCGTAGACACGAGCTGAGAAATTGCAAACGTCGAGCAATTGCTCAGAGATGAAAAGTGCCAGCACTGAAAGCTGTTGCTAGCCAGCACCCTTCCTTGGAAGCGCTTTCACAGGCGCAGCAACACTGGGGCTTTGCGCTTCTCTAGCCACCAAACGTCACGGTCCTTCTCTTTCCGTCTGTTTACACGAGCTGAGAAATTGCAAACGTCGAGCAATTCCTCAGAGATGAAAAGTGCCAGCACTGAAAGCTCTTGCTAGCCAGCACCCTTCCTTGGAAGCGCTTTCACAGGCGCAGCAACACTGGGGCTTTGCGCTTCTCTAGCCACCAAATGTCACGGTCCTTCTCTTTCCGTCTCGTAGACACGAGCTGAGAAATTGCAAACGTCGAGCAATTGCTCAGAGATGAAAAGTGCCAGCACTGAAAGCTGTTGCTAGCCAGCACCCTTCCTTGGAAGCGCTTTCACAGGCGCAGCAACACTGGGGCTTTGCGCTTCTCTACCCACCAAACGTCACAGTCATTCTCTTTCCGTCTCCTAGACACGAGCTGAGAAATTGCAAACGTCGAGCAATTGCTCAGAGATGAAAAGTGCCAGCACTGGAAGCTGTTGCTAGCCAGCACCCTTCCTTGGAAGCGCTTTTGTAGGCCTAAGAACACTGGGGCTCTGGGCTTCTCTAGCCACCTCATCTTCTGCTCATCCTCTCGCGCACTCTAAAGAGAGCTCAGGTGAGAAATTGCAAACGTCGAGCAATTGCTCAGAGATGAAAAGTGCCAGCACTGAAAGCTGTTGCTAGCCAGCACCCTTCCTTGGAAGCGCTTTCACAGGCGCAGTAACACTGGGGCTTTGCGCTTCTCTACCCACCAAACGTCACGGTCCTTCTCTTTCCGTCTCGTAGACACGAGCTGAGAAATTGCAAACGTCGAGCAATTGCTCAGAGATGAAAAGTGCCAGCACTGGAAGCTGTTGCTAGCCAGCACCCTTCCTTGGAAGCGCTTTTGTAGGCCTAAGAACACTGGGGCTCTGGGCTTCTCTAGCCACCTAATCTTCTGCTCATCCTCTCGTGCACTCTAAAGAGAGCTCAGGTGAGAAATTGCAAACGTCGAGTAATTGCTCAGAGATGAAAAGTGCCAGCACTGAAAGCTCTTGCTAGCCAGCACCCTTCCTTGGAAGCACTTTCACAGGCGCCGTAACACTGGGGCTTTGCGCTTCTCTAGCCACCAAACGTCACGGTCCTTCTCTTTCCGTCTCGTAGACATGAGCTGAGAAGTTGCAAACGTCGAGCAATTGCTCAGAGATGAAAAGTGCCAGCACTGAAAGCTGTTGCTAGCCAGCCCCCTTCCTTGGAAGCGCTTTCACAGGTGCAGTAACACTGGGGCTTTGCGCTTCTCTAGCCACCAAAAGTCACGGTCATTCTCTTTCCGTCTCGTAGACACGAGCTGAGAAATTGCAAACGTCGAGCAATTGCTCAGAGATGAAAAGTGCCAGCACTGAAAGCTGTTGCTAGCCAGCACCCTTCCTTGGAAGCGCTTTTGTAGGCCTAAGAACAGTGGGGCTCTGGGCTTCTCTAGCCACCTCATCTTCTGCTCATCCTCTCGCGCACTCTAAAGAGAGCTCAGGTGAGAAATTGCAAACGTCCAGCAATTGCTCAGAGAAGAAAAGTGCCAGCACTGAAAGCTCTTGCTAGCCAGCACCCTTCCTTGGAAGCACTTTCACAGGCGCAGTAACACTGGGGCTTTGCACTTCTCTACCCACCAAACGTCACGGTCCTTCTCTTTCCGTCTCGTAGACACGAGCTGAGAAATTGCAAACGTGGAGCAATTGCTCAGAGATGAAAAGTGCCAGCACTGGAAGCTGTTGCTAGCCAGCACCCTTCCTTGGAAGCGCTTTCACAGGCGCAGCAACACTGGGGCTTTGCGCTTCTCTAGCCACCAAACGTCACGGTCCTTCTCTTTCCATCGGTAGACACGAGCTGAGAAATTGCAAACGTCGAGCAATTGCTCAGAGATGAAAAGTGCCAGCACTGAAAGCTCTTGCTAGCCAGCACCCTTCCTTGGAAGCGCTTTCACAGGCGCAGCAACACTGGGGCTTTGCGCTTCTCTACCCACCAAAAGTCACGGTCATTTTCTTTCCGTCTCGTAGACACGAGCTGAGAAATTGCAAACGTCGAGCAATTGCTCCGAGATGAAAAGTGCCAGCACTGAAAGCTCTTGCTAGCCAGCCCCCTTCCTTGGAAGCGCTTTTGTAGGCCTAAGAACACTGGGGCTCTGGGCTTCTCTAGCCACCTCATCTTCTGCTCATCCTCTCGCGCACTCTAAAGAGAGCTCAGGTGAGAAATTGCAAACGTCGAGCAATTGCTGAGAGATGAAAAGTGCCAGCACTGAAAGCTCTTGCTAGCCAGCACCCTTCCTTGGAAGCGCTTTCACAGGCGCAGCAACACTGGGGCTTTGCGCTTCTCTACGCACCAAACGTCACGGTCCTTCTCTTTCCGTCTCGTAGACACGAGCTGAGAAATTGCAAACGTCGAGCAATTGCTCAGAGATGAAAAGTGCCAGCACTGAAAGCTCTTGCTAGCCAGCACCCTTCCTTGGAAGCGCTTTCACAGGCGCAGCAACACTGGGGCTTTGCGCTTCTCTACCCACCAAAAGTCACGGTCCTTGTCTTTCCGTCTCGTAGACACGAGCTGAGAAATTGCAAACGTCGAGCAATTGCTCAGAGATGAAAAGTGCCAGCACTGAAAGCTCTTGCTAGCCAGCACCCTTCCTTGGAAGCGCTTTTGTAGCCCTTAAAACACTGGGGCTCTGGGCTTCTCTAGCCACCTCATCTTCTGCTCATCCTCTCGCGCACTCTAAAGAGAGCTCAGGTGAGAAATTGCAAACGTCCAGCAATTGCTCAGAGAAGAAAAGTGCCAGCACTGAAAGCTGTTCCTAGCCAGCACCCTTCCTTGGAAGCGCTTTCACAGGCGCAGTAACACTGGGGCTTTGCACTTCTCTAGCCACCAAACGTCACGGTCCTTCTCTTTCCGTCTCGTAGACACGAGCTGAGAAATTGCAAACGTCGAGCAATTGCTCAGAGATGAAAAGTGCCAGCACTGAAAGCTGTTGCTAGCCAGCACCCTTCCTTGGAAGCGCTTTCACAGGCGCAGTAACACTGGGGCTTTGCGCTTCTCTACCCACCAAACGTCACGGTCCTTCTCTTTCCGTCTCGTAGACACGAGCTGAGAAATTGCAAACGTCGAGCAATTGCTCAGAGATGAAAAGTGCCAGCACTGGAAGCTGTTGCTAGCCAGCACCCTTCCTTGGAAGCGCTTTTGTAGGCCTAAGAACACTGGGGCTCTGGGCTTCTCTAGCCACCTAATCTTCTGCTCATCCTCTCGTGCACTCTAAAGAGAGCTCAGGTGAGAAATTGCAAACGTCGAGTAATTGCTCAGAGATGAAAAGTGCCAGCACTGAAAGCTCTTGCTAGCCAGCACCCTTCCTTGGAAGCACTTTCACAGGCGCCGTAACACTGGGGCTTTGCGCTTCTCTAGCCACCAAACGTCACGGTCCTTCTCTTTCCGTCTCGTAGACATGAGCTGAGAAGTTGCAAACGTCGAGCAATTGCTCAGAGATGAAAAGTGCCAGCACTGAAAGCTGTTGCTAGCCAGCCCCCTTCCTTGGAAGCGCTTTCACAGGTGCAGTAACACTGGGGCTTTGCGCTTCTCTAGCCACCAAAAGTCACGGTCATTCTCTTTCCGTCTCGTAGACACGAGCTGAGAAATTGCAAACGTCGAGCAATTGCTCAGAGATGAAAAGTGCCAGCACTGAAAGCTGTTGCTAGCCAGCACCCTTCCTTGGAAGCGCTTTTGTAGGCCTAAGAACAGTGGGGCTCTGGGCTTCTCTAGCCACCTCATCTTCTGCTCATCCTCTCGCGCACTCTAAAGAGAGCTCAGGTGAGAAATTGCAAACGTCCAGCAATTGCTCAGAGAAGAAAAGTGCCAGCACTGAAAGCTCTTGCTAGCCAGCACCCTTCCTTGGAAGCACTTTCACAGGCGCAGTAACACTGGGGCTTTGCACTTCTCTACCCACCAAACGTCACGGTCCTTCTCTTTCCGTCTCGTAGACACGAGCTGAGAAATTGCAAACGTGGAGCAATTGCTCAGAGATGAAAAGTGCCAGCACTGGAAGCTGTTGCTAGCCAGCACCCTTCCTTGGAAGCGCTTTCACAGGCGCAGCAACACTGGGGCTTTGCGCTTCTCTAGCCACCAAACGTCACGGTCCTTCTCTTTCCATCGGTAGACACGAGCTGAGAAATTGCAAACGTCGAGCAATTGCTCAGAGATGAAAAGTGCCAGCACTGAAAGCTCTTGCTAGCCAGCACCCTTCCTTGGAAGCGCTTTCACAGGCGCAGCAACACTGGGGCTTTGCGCTTCTCTACCCACCAAAAGTCACGGTCATTTTCTTTCCGTCTCGTAGACACGAGCTGAGAAATTGCAAACGTCGAGCAATTGCTCCGAGATGAAAAGTGCCAGCACTGAAAGCTCTTGCTAGCCAGCCCCCTTCCTTGGAAGCGCTTTTGTAGGCCTAAGAACACTGGGGCTCTGGGCTTCTCTAGCCACCTCATCTTCTGCTCATCCTCTCGCGCACTCTAAAGAGAGCTCAGGTGAGAAATTGCAAACGTCGAGCAATTGCTGAGAGATGAAAAGTGCCAGCACTGAAAGCTCTTGCTAGCCAGCACCCTTCCTTGGAAGCGCTTTCACAGGCGCAGCAACACTGGGGCTTTGCGCTTCTCTACGCACCAAACGTCACGGTCCTTCTCTTTCCGTCTCGTAGACACGAGCTGAGAAATTGCAAACGTCGAGCAATTGCTCAGAGATGAAAAGTGCCAGCACTGAAAGCTCTTGCTAGCCAGCACCCTTCCTTGGAAGCGCTTTCACAGGCGCAGCAACACTGGGGCTTTGCGCTTCTCTACCCACCAAAAGTCACGGTCCTTGTCTTTCCGTCTCGTAGACACGAGCTGAGAAATTGCAAACGTCGAGCAATTGCTCAGAGATGAAAAGTGCCAGCACTGAAAGCTCTTGCTAGCCAGCACCCTTCCTTGGAAGCGCTTTTGTAGCCCTTAAAACACTGGGGCTCTGGGCTTCTCTAGCCACCTCATCTTCTGCTCATCCTCTCGCGCACTCTAAAGAGAGCTCAGGTGAGAAATTGCAAACGTCCAGCAATTGCTCAGAGAAGAAAAGTGCCAGCACTGAAAGCTGTTCCTAGCCAGCACCCTTCCTTGGAAGCGCTTTCACAGGCGCAGTAACACTGGGGCTTTGCACTTCTCTAGCCACCAAACGTCACGGTCCTTCTCTTTCCGTCTCGTAGACACGAGCTGAGAAATTGCAAACGTCGAGCAATTGCTCAGAGATGAAAAGTGCCAGCACTGAAAGCTGTTGCTAGCCAGCACCCTTCCTTGGAAGCGCTTTCACAGGCGCAGCAACACTGGGGCTTTGCGCTTCTATACGCACCAAACGTCACAGTCATTCTCTTTCCGTCTCGTAGACACGAGCTGAGAAATTGCAAACGTCGAGCAATTGCTCAGAGATGAAAAGTGCCAGCACTGAAAGCTCTTGCTAGCCAGCACCCTTCCTTGGAAGCGCTTTTGTAGGCCTAAGAACACTGGGGCTCTGGGCTTCTCTAGCCACCTCATCTTCTGCTCATCCTCTCGCGCACTCTAAAGAGAGCTCAGGTGAGAAATTGCAAACGTCGAGCAATTGCTCAGAGATGAAAAGTGCCAGCCCTGAAAGCTCTTGCTAGCCAGCACCCTTCCTTGGAAGCGCTTTCACAGGCGCAGCAACACTGGGGCTTTGCGCTTCTCTAGCCACCAAACGTCACGGTCCTTCTCTTTCCGTCTCCTAGACACGAGCTGAGAAATTGCAAACGTCGAGCAATTGCTCAGAGATGAAAAGTGCCAGCACTGGAAGCTGTTGCTAGCCAGCACCCTTCCTTGGAAGCGCTTTTGTAGGCCTAAGAACACTGGGGCTCTGGGCTTCTCTAGCCACCTCATCTTCTGCTCATCCTCTCGCGCACTCTAAAGAGAGCTCAGGTGAGAAATTGCAAACGTCGAGCAATTGCTCAGAGAAGAAAAGTGCCAGCACTGAAAGCTGTTGCTAGCCAGCACCCTTCCTTGGAAGCGCTTTCACAGGCGCAGTAACACTGGGGCTTTGCACTTCTCTAGCCAGCAAACGTCACGGTCCTTCTCTTTCCGTCTCGTAGACACGAGCTGAGAAATTGCAAACGTCGAGCAATTGCTCAGAGATGAAAAGTGCCAGCACTGAAAGCTGTTGCTAGCCAGCACCCTTCCTTGGAAGCGCTTTCAGAGGCACAGCAACACTGGGGCTTTGCGCTTCTATACGCACCAAATGTCACAGTCATTCTCTTTCCGTCTCGTAGACACGAGCTGAGAAATTGCAAACGTCGAGCAATTGCTCAGAGATGAAAAGTGCCAGCACTGAAAGCTCTTGCTAGCCAGCACCCTTCCTTGGAAGCGCTTTTGTAGGCCTAAGAACACTGGGGCTCTGGGCTTCTCTAGCCACCTCATCTTCTGCTCATCCTCTCGCGCACTCTAAAGAGAGCTCAGGTGAGAAATTGCAAACGTCGAGCAATTGCTCAGAGATGAAAAGTGCCAGCACTGAAAGCTCTTGCTAGCCAGCACCCTTCCTTGGAAGCGCTTTCACAGGCGCAGCAACACTGGGGCTTTGCGCTTCTCTAGCCACCAAACGTCACGGTCCTTCTCTTTCCGTCGGTAGACACGAGCTGAGAAATTGCAAACGTCGAGCAATTGCTCAGAGATGAAAAGTGCCAGCACTGAAAGCTCTTGCTAGCCAGCACCCTTCCTTGGAAGCGCTTTCACAGGCGCAGCAACACTGGGGCTTTGCGCTTCTCTACCCACCAAATGTCACGGTCCTTCTCTTTCCGTCTTGTAGACACGAGCTGAGAAATTGCAAACGTCGAGCAATTGCTCAGAGATGAAAAGTGCCAGCACTGAAAGCTGTTGCTAGCCAGCACCCTTCCTTGGAAGCGCTTTTGTAGGCCTAAGAACACTGGGGCTCTGGGCTTCTCTAGCCACCTCATCTTCTGCTCATCCTCGCGCGCACTCTAAAGAGAGCTCAGGTGAGAAATTGCAAACGTCGAGCAATTGCTCAGAGATGAAAAGTGCCAGCACTGAAAGCTGTTGCTAGCCAGCACCCTTCCTTGGAAGCGCTTTCACAGGCGCAGCAACACTGGGGCTTTGCGCTTCTATACGCACCAAATGTCACGGTCCTTCTCTTTCCGTCTTGTAGACACGAGCTGAGAAATTGCAAACGTCGAGCAATTGCTCAGAGATGAAAAGTGCCAGCACTGAAAGCTGTTGCTAGCCAGCCCCCTTCCTTGGAAGCGCTTTTGTAGGCCTAAGAACACTGGGGCTCTGGGCTTCTCTAGCCACCTCATCTTCTGCTCATCCTCTCGTGCACTCTAAAGAGAGCTCAGGTGAGAAATTGCAAACGTCGAGCAATTGCTCAGAGATGAAAAGTGCCAGCACTGAAAGCTCTTGCTAGCCAGCACCCTTCCTTGGAAGCGCTTTCACAGGCGCAGTAACACTGGGGCTTTGCGCTTCTCTACCCACCAAACGTCACGGTCCTTCTCTTTCCGTCTCGTAGACACGAGCTGAGAAATTGCAAACGTCGAGCAATTGCTCAGAGAGGAAAAGTGCCAGCACTGGAAGCTGTTGCTAGCCAGCACCCTTCCTTGGAAGCGCTTTTGTAGGCCTAAGAACACTGGGGCTCTGGGCTTCTCTAGCCACCTCATCTTCTGCTCATCCTCTCGCGCACTCTAAAGAGAGCTCAGGTGAGAAATTGCAAACGTCGAGCAATTGCTCAGAGAAGAAAAGTGCCAGCACTGAAAGCTGTTGCTAGCCAGCACCCTTCCTTGGAAGCGCTTTCACAGGCGCAGCAACACTGGGGCTTTGCGCTTCTATACGCACCAAATGTCACGGTCCTTCTCTTTCCGTCTCGTAGACACGAGCTGAGAAATTGCAAACGTCGAGCAATTGCTCAGAGATGAAAAGTGCCAGCACTGAAAGCTGTTGCTAGCCAGCCCCCTTCCTTGGAAGCGCTTTTGTAGGCCTAAGAACACTGGGGCTCTGGGCTTCTCTAGCCACCTCGTCTTCTGCTCATCCTCTCGTGCACTCTAAAGAGAGCTCAGGTGAGAAATTGCAAACGTCGAGCAATTGCTCAGAGATGAAAAGTGCCAGCACTGAAAGCTCTTGCTAGCCAGCACCCTTCCTTGGAAGCGCTTTCACAGGCGCAGCAACACTGGGGCTTTGCGCTTCTATACGCACCAAACGTCACGCTCATTCTCTTTCCGTCTCGTAGACACGAGCTGAGAAATTGCAAACGTCGAGCAATTGCTCAGAGATGAAAAGTGCCAGCACTGAAAGCTGTTGCTAGCCAGCACCCTTCCTTGGAAGCGCTTTCACAAGAGCAGTAACACTAGGGCTTTGCGCTTCTATACACACCAAACGTCACGGTCATTCTCTTTCCGTCTCGTAGACACGAGCTGAGAAATTGCAAACGTCGAGCAATTGCTCAGAGATGAAAAGTGCCAGCACTGAAAGCTCTTGCTAGCCAGCACCCTTCCTTGGAAGCGCTTTCACAGGCGCAGCAACACTGGGGCTTTGCGCTTCTCTAGCCACCAAACGTCACGGTCCTTCTCTTTCCGTCTCGTAGACACGAGCTGAGAAATTGCAAACGTCGAGCAATTGCTCAGAGATGAAAAGTGCCAGCACTGAAAGCTCTTGCTAGCCAGCACCCTTCCTTGGAAGCGCTTTCACAGGCGCAGCAACACTGGGGCTTTGCGCTTCTCTACCCACCAAACGTCACGGTCCTTCTCTTTCCGTCTCGTAGACACGAGCTGAGAAATTGCAAACGTCGAGCAATTGCTCCGAGATGAAAAGTGCCAGCACTGAAAGCTCTTGCTAGCCAGCACCCTTCCTTGGAAGCGCTTTCACAGGCGCAGCAACACTGGGGCTTTGCGCTTCTCTACCCACCAAACGTCACAGTCATTCTCTTTCCGTCTCCTAGACACGAGCTGAGAAATTGCAAACGTCGAGCAATTGCTCAGAGATGAAAAGTGCCAGCACTGAAAGCTCTTGCTAGCCAGCACCCTTCCTTGGAAGCGCTTTTGTAGGCCTAAGAACACTGGGGCTCTGGGCTTCTCTAGCCACCTCATCTTCTGCTCATCCTCTCGCGCACTCTAAAGAGAGCTCAGGTGAGAAATTGCAAACGTCGAGCAATTGCTCAGAGATGAAAAGTGCCAGCACTGAAAGCTGTTGCTAGCCAGCACCCTTCCTTGGAAGCGCTTTCACAGGCGCAGTAACACTGGGGCTTTGCGCTTCTCTACCCACCAAACGTCACGGTCCTTCTCTTTCCGTCTCGTAGACACGAGCTGAGAAATTGCAAACGTCGAGCAATTGCTCAGAGATGAAAAGTGCCAGCACTGAAAGCTGTTGCTAGCCAGCACCATTCCTTGGAAGCGCTTTTGTAGGCCTAAGAACAGTGGGGCTCTGGGCTTCTCTAGCCACCTCATCTTCTGCTCATCCTCTCGCGCACTCTAAAGAGAGCTCAGCTGAGAAATTGCAAACGTCGAGTAATTGCTCAGAGATGAAAAGTGCCAGCACTGAAAGCTCTTGCTAGCCAGCACCCTTCCTTGGAAGCGCTTTCACAGGCGCAGCAACACTGGGGCTTTGCGCTTCTCTAGCCACCAAACGTCACGGTCATTCTCTTTCCGTCTCGTAGACACGAGCTGAGAAATTGCAAACGTCCAGCAATTGCTCAGAGATGAAAAGTGCCAGCACTGAAAGCTCTTGCTAGCCAGCACCCTTCCTTGGAAGCGCTTTTGTAGGCCTAAGAACACTGGGGCTCTGGGCTTCTCTAGCCACCTCATCTTCTGCTCATCCTCTCGCGCACTCTAAAGAGAGCTCAGGTGAGAAATTGCAAACGTCGAGCAATTGCTCAGAGATGAAAAGTGCCAGCACTGAAAGCTGTTGCTAGCCAGCACCCTTCCTTGGAAGCGCTTTCACAGGCGCAGTAACACTGGGGCTTTGCGCTTCTATACGCACCAAACGTCACGGTCCTTCTCTTTCCGTCTCGTAGACACGAGCTGAGAAATTGCAAACGTCGAGCAATTGCTCAGAGATGAAAAGTGCCAGCACTGAAAGCTCTTGCTAGCCAGCACCCTTCCTTGGAAGCGCTTTCACAGGCGCAGCAACACTGGGGCTTTGCGCTTCTCTAGCCACCAAACGTCACGGTCCTTCTCTTTCCGTCGGTAGACACGAGCTGAGAAATTGCAAACGTCGAGCAATTGCTCAGAGATGAAAAGTGCCAGCACTGGAAGCTGTTGCTAGCCAGCACCCTTCCTTGGAAGCGCTTTTGTAGCCCTTAGAACACTGGGGCTCTGGGCTTCTCTAGCCACCTCATCTTCTGCTCATCCTCTCGCGCACTCTAAAGAGAGCTCAGGTGAGAAATTGCAAACGTCGAGCAATTGCTCAGAGATGAAAAGTGCCAGCACTGAAAGCTCTTGCTAGCCAGCACCCTTCCTTGGAAGCGCTTTCACAGGCGCAGCAACACTGGGGCTTTGCGCTTCTCTAGCCACCAAATGTCACGGTCCTTCTCTTTCCGTCTCGTAGACACGAGCTGAGAAATTGCAAACGTCGAGCAATTGCTCAGAGATGAAAAGTGCCAGCACTGAAAGCTGTTGCTAGCCAGCACCCTTCCTTGGAAGCGCTTTTGTAGCCCTTAAAACACTGGGGCTCTGGGCTTCTCTAGCCACCTCATCTTCTGCTCATCCTCTCGCGCACTCTAAAGAGAGCTCAGGGGAGAAATTGCAAACGTCGAGCAATTGCTCAGAGATGAAAAGTGCCAGCACTGAAAGCTGTTGCTAGCCAGCCCCCTTCCTTGGAAGCGCTTTTGTAGCCCTTAGAACACTGGGGCTCTGGGCTTCTCTAGCCACCTCATCTTCTGCTCATCCTCTCGCGCACTCTAAAGAGAGCTCAGGTGAGAAATTGCAAACGTCGAGCAATTGCTCAGAGAAGAAAAGTGCCAGCACTGAAAGCTCTTGCTAGCCAGCATTCTTCCTTGGAAGCGCTTTCACAGGCGCAGTAACACTGGGGGTTTGCGCTTCTCTACCCACCAAACGTCATGGTCCTTCTCTTTCCGTCTCGTAGACACGAGCTGAGAAATTGCAAACGTCGAGCAATTGCTCAGAGATGAAAAGTGCCAGCACTGAAAGCTGTTGCTAGCCAGCACCCTTCCTTGGAAGCGCTTTCACAGGCGCAGCAACACTGGGGCTTTGCGCTTCTATACGCACCAAACGTCACAGTCATTCTCTTTCCGTCTCGTAGACACGAGCTGAGAAATTGCAAACGTCCAGCAATTGCTCCGAGATGAAAAGTGCCAGCACTGAAAGCTGTTGCTAGCCAGCACCCTTCCTTGGAAGTGCTTTTGTAGGCCTAAGAACACTGGGGCTCTGGGCTTCTCTAGCCACCTCATCTTCTGCTCATCCTCTCGCGCACTCTAAAGAGAGCTCAGGTGAGAAATTGCAAACGTCGAGCAATTGCTCAGAGATGAAAAGTGCCAGCACTGAAAGCTGTTGCTAGCCAGCACCCTTCCTTGGAAGCGCTTTCACAGGCGCAGCAACACTGGGGCTTTGCGCTTCTATACGCACCAAATGTCACGGTCCTTCTCTTTCCGTCTCGTAGACACGAGCTGAGAAATTGCAAACGTCGAGCAATTGCTCAGAGATGAAAAGTGCCAGCACTGAAAGCTCTTGCTAGCCAGCACCCTTCCTTGGAAGCGCTTTCACAAGCGCAGTAACACTAGGGCTTTGCGCTTCTATACGCACCAAACGTCACGGTCATTCTCTTTCCGTCTCGTAGACACGAGCTGAGAAATTGCAAACGTCGAGCAATTGCTCAGAGATGAAAAGTGCCAGCACTGAAAGCTCTTGCTAGCCAGCACCCTTCCTTGGAAGCGCTTTCACAGGCGCAGCAACACTGGGGCTTTGCGCTTCTCTACCCACCAAACGTCACGGTCCTTCTCTTTCCGTCTCGTAGACACGAGCTGAGAAATTGCAAACGTCGAGCAATTCCTCAGAGATGAAAAGTGCCAGCACTGAAAGCTGTTGCTAGCCAGCACCCTTCCTTGGAAGCGCTTTCACAGGCGCAGTAACACTGGGGCTTTGCGCTTCTCTACCCACCAAATGTCACGGTCCTTCTCTTTCCGTCTCGTAGACACGAGCTGAGAAATTGCAAACGTCGAGCAATTGCTCAGAGATGAAAAGTGCCAGCACTGAAAGCTCTTGCTAGCCAGCACCCTTCCTTGGAAGTGCTTTTGTAGGCCTAAGAACACTGGGGCTCTGGGCTTCTCTAGCCACCTCATCTTCTGCTCATCCTCTCGCGCACTCTAAAGAGAGCTCAGGTGAGAAATTGCAAACGTCGAGCAATTGCTCAGAGATGAAAAGTGCCAGCACTGAAAGCTGTTGCTAGCCAGCACCCTTCCTTGGAAGCGCTTTCACAGGCGCAGTAACACTGGGGCTTTGCGCTTCTCTAGCCACCAAACGTCACGGTCCTTCTCTTTCCGTCTCGTAGACACGAGCTGAGAAATTGCAAACGTCGAGCAATTGCTCCGAGATGAAAAGTGCCAGCACTGGAAGCTGTTGCTAGCCAGCACCCTTCCTTGGAAGCGCTTTTGTAGGCCTAAGAACACTGGGGCTCTGGGCTTCTCTAGCCACCTCATCTTCTGCTCATCCTCTCGCGCACTCTAAAGAGAGCTCAGGTGAGAAATTGCAAACGTCGAGCAATTGCTCAGAGATGAAAAGTGCCAGCACTGAAAGCTCTTGCTAGCCAGCACCCTTCCTTGGAAGCACTTTCACAGGCGCCGTAACACTGGGGCTTTGCGCTTCTCTAGCCACCAAACGTCACGGTCCTTCTCTTTCCGTCTCATAGACATGAGCTGAGAAGTTGCAAACGTCGAGCAATTGCTCAGAGATGAAAAGTGCCAGCACTGAAAGCTGTTGCTAGCCAGCACCCTTCCTTGGAAGCGCTTTCACAGGTGCAGTAACACTGGGGCTTTGCGCTTCTCTAGCCACCAAACGTCATGGTCATTCTCTTTCCGTCTCGTAGACACGAGCTGAGAAATTGCAAACGTCGAGCAATTGCTCAGAGATGAAAAGTGCCAGCACTGAAAGCTCTTGCTAGCCAGCACCCTTCCTTGGAAGCGCTTTCACAGGCGCAGCAACACTGGGGCTTTGCGCTTCTCTAGCCACCAAATGTCACGGTCCTTCTCTTTCCGTCTCGTAGACACGAGCTGAGAAATTGCAAACGTCGAGCAATTGCTCAGAGATGAAAAGTGCCAGCACTGAAAGCTGTTGCTAGCCAGCACCCTTCCTTGGAAGCGCTTTTGTAGCCCTTAAAACACTGGGGCTCTGGGCTTCTCTAGCCACCTCATCTTCTGCTCATCCTCTCGCGAACTCTAAAGAGAGCTCAGGGGAGAAATTGCAAACGTCGAGCAATTGCTCAGAGATGAAAAGTGCCAGCACTGAAAGCTGTTGCTAGCCAGCCCCCTTCCTTGGAAGCGCTTTTGTAGCCCTTAGAACACTGGGGCTCTGGGCTTCTCTAGCCACCTCATCTTCTGCTCATCCTCTCGCGCACTCTAAAGAGAGCTCAGGTGAGAAATTGCAAACGTCGAGCAATTGCTCAGAGAAGAAAAGTGCCAGCACTGAAAGCTCTTGCTAGCCAGCATTCTTCCTTGGAAGCGCTTTCACAGGCGCAGTAACACTGGGGGTTTGCGCTTCTCTACCCACCAAACGTCACGGTCCTTCTCTTTCCGTCTCGTAGACACGAGCTGAGAAATTGCAAACGTCGAGCAATTGCTCAGAGATGAAAAGTGCCAGCACTGAAAGCTGTTGCTAGCCAGCACCCTTCCTTGGAAGCGCTTTCACAGGCGCAGCAACACTGGGGCTTTGCGCTTCTATACGCACCAAACGTCACAGTCATTCTCTTTCCGTCTCGTAGACACGAGCTGAGAAATTGCAAACGTCCAGCAATTGCTCCGAGATGAAAAGTGCCAGCACTGAAAGCTGTTGCTAGCCAGCACCCTTCCTTGGAAGTGCTTTTGTAGGCCTAAGAACACTGGGGCTCTGGGCTTCTCTAGCCACCTCATCTTCTGCTCATCCTCTCGCGCACTCTAAAGAGAGCTCAGGTGAGAAATTGCAAACGTCGAGCAATTGCTCAGAGATGAAAAGTGCCAGCACTGAAAGCTGTTGCTAGCCAGCACCCTTCCTTGGAAGCGCTTTCACAGGCGCAGCAACACTGGGGCTTTGCGCTTCTATACGCACCAAATGTCACGGTCCTTCTCTTTCCGTCTCGTAGACACGAGCTGAGAAATTGCAAACGTCGAGCAATTGCTCAGAGATGAAAAGTGCCAGCACTGAAAGCTCTTGCTAGCCAGCACCCTTCCTTGGAAGCGCTTTCACAAGCGCAGTAACACTAGGGCTTTGCGCTTCTATACGCACCAAACGTCACGGTCATTCTCTTTCCGTCTCGTAGACACGAGCTGAGAAATTGCAAACGTCGAGCAATTGCTCAGAGATGAAAAGTGCCAGCACTGAAAGCTCTTGCTAGCCAGCACCCTTCCTTGGAAGCGCTTTCACAGGCGCAGCAACACTGGGGCTTTGCGCTTCTCTACCCACCAAAGGTCACGGTCCTTCTCTTTCCGTCTCGTAGACACGAGCTGAGAAATTGCAAACGTCGAGCAATTGCTCAGAGATGAAAAGTGCCAGCACTGAAAGCTGTTGCTAGCCAGCACCCTTCCTTGGAAGCGCTTTCACAGGCGCAGTAACACTGGGGCTTTGCGCTTCTCTACCCACCAAATGTCACGGTCCTTCTCTTTCCGTCTCGTAGACACGAGCTGAGAAATTGCAAACGTCGAGCAATTGCTCAGAGATGAAAAGTGCCAGCACTGGAAGCTGTTGCTAGCCAGCACCCTTCCTTGGAAGTGCTTTTGTAGGCCTAAGAACACTGGGGCTCTGGGCTTCTCTAGCCACCTCATCTTCTGCTCATCCTCTCGCGCACTCTAAAGAGAGCTCAGGTGAGAAATTGCAAACGTCGAGCAATTGCTCAGAGATGAAAAGTGCCAGCACTGAAAGCTCTTGCTAGCCAGCACCCTTCCTTGGAAGCGCTTTCACAGGCGCAGTAACACTGGGGCTTTGCGCTTCTCTAGCCACCAAACGTCACGGTCCTTCTCTTTCCGTCTCGTAGACACGAGCTGAGAAATTGCAAACGTCGAGCAATTGCTCCGAGATGAAAAGTGCCAGCACTGGAAGCTGTTGCTAGCCAGCACCCTTCCTTGGAAGCGCTTTTGTAGCCCTTAGAACACTGGGCTCTGGGCTTCTCTAGCCACCTCATCTTCTGCTCATCCTCTCGCGGACTTTGAAGAGAGCTCAGGTGAGAAATTGCAAACGTCGAGCAATTGCTCAGAGATGAAAAGTGCCAGCACTGAAAGCTCTTGCTAGCCAGCACCCTTCCTTGGAAGCACTTTCACAGGCGCCGTAACACTGGGGCTTTGCGCTTCTCTAGCCACCAAACGTCACGGTCCTTCTCTTTCCGTCTCATAGACATGAGCTGAGAAGTTGCAAACGTCGAGCAATTGCTCAGAGATGAAAAGTGCCAGCACTGAAAGCTGTTGCTAGCCAGCACCCTTCCTTGGAAGCGCTTTCACAGGTGCAGTAACACTGGGGCTTTGCGCTTCTCTAGCCACCAAACGTCATGGTCATTCTCTTTCCGTCTCGTAGACACGAGCTGAGAAATTGCAAACGTCGAGCAATTGCTCAGAGATGAAAAGTGCCAGCACTGAAAGCTCTTGCTAGCCAGCACCCTTCCTTGGAAGCGCTTTTGTAGGCCTAAGAACACTGGGGCTCTGGGCTTCCCTAGCCACCTCATCTTCTGCTCATCCTCTCGCGCACTCTAAAGAGAGCTCAGGTGAGAAATTGCAAACGTCGAGCAATTGCTCAGAGAAGAAAAGTGCCAGCACTGAAAGCTCTTGCTAGCCAGCACCCTTCCTTGGAAGCACTTTCACAGGCGCAGTAACACTGGGGCTTTGCACTTCTCTACGCACCAAATGTCACGGTCCTTCTCTTTCCGTCTCGTAGACACGAGCTGAGAAATTGCAAACGTGGAGCAATTGCTCAGAGATGAAAAGTGCCAGCACTGGAAGCTGTTGCTAGCCAGCACCCTTCCTTGGAAGCGCTTTCACAGGCGCAGCAACACTGGGGCTTTGCGCTTCTCTACGCACCAAACGTCACGGTCCTTCTCTTTCCGTCGGTAGAAACGAGCTGAGAAATTGCAAACGTCGAGCAATTGCTCCGAGATGAAAAGTGCCAGCACTGAAAGCTCTTGCTAGCCAGCACCCTTCCTTGGAAGCGCTTTCACAGGCGCAGCAACACTGGGGCTTTGCGCTTCTCTACCCACCAAAAGTCACGGTCATTTTCTTTCCGTCTCGTAGACACGAGCTGAGAAATTGCAAACGTCGAGCAATTGCTCAGAGATGAAAAGTGCCAGCACTGAAAGCTCTTGCTAGCCAGCACCCTTCCTTGGAAGCGCTTTTGTAGGCCTAAGAACACTGGGGCTCTGGGCTTCTCTAGCCACCTCATCTTCTGCTCATCCTCTCGCGCACTCTAAAGAGAGCTCAGGTGAGAAATTGCAAACGTCGAGCAATTGCTCAGAGATGAAAAGTGCCAGCACTGAAAGCTCTTGCTAGCCAGTACCCTTCCTTGGAAGCGCTTTCACAGGCGCAGCAACACTGGGGCTTTGCGCTTCTCTACCCACCAAACGTCACGGTCCTTCTCTTTCCGTCTCGTAGACACGAGCTGAGAAATTGCAAACGTCGAGCAATTGCTCAGAGATGAAAAGTGCCAGCACTGAAAGCTGTTGCTAGCCAGCACCCTTCCTTGGAAGCGCTTTTGTAGGCCTAAGAACACTGGGGCTCTGGGCTTCTCTAGCCACCTCATCTTCTGCTCATCCTCTCGCGCACTCTAAAGAGAGCTCAGGTGAGAAATTGCAAACGTCGAGCAATTGCTCAGAGATGAAAAGTGCCAGCACTGAAAGCTGTTGCTAGCCAGCACCCTTCCTTGGAAGCGCTTCTGTAGGCCTAAGAACACTGGGGCTCTGGGCTTCTCTAGCCACCTCATCTTCTGCTCATCCTCTCGCGCACTCTAAAGAGAGCTCAGGTGAGAAATTGCAAACGTCGAGCAATTGCTCAGAGAAGAAAAGTGCCAGCACTGAAAGCTGTTGCTAGCCAGCACCCTTCCTTGGAAGCGCTTTCACAGGCGCAGTAACACTGGGTCTTTGCACTTCTCTACGCACCAAACGTCACGGTCCTTCTCTTTCCATCTCGTAGACACGAGCTGAGAAATTGCAAACGTCGAGCAATTGCTCAGAGATGAAAAGTGCCAGCACTGAAAGCTCTTGCTAGCCAGCACCCTTCCTTGGAAGCGCTTTCACAGGCGCAGCAACACTGGGGCTTTGCGCTTCTATACGCACCAAACGTCACAGTCATTCTCTTTCCGTCTCGTAGACACGAGCTGAGAAATTGCAAACGTCGAGCAATTGCTCCGAGATGAAAAGTGCCAGCACTGAAAGCTCTTGCTAGCCAGCACCCTTCCTTGGAAGCGCTTTTGTAGGCCTAAGAACAGTGGGGCTCTGGGCTTCTCTAGCCACCTCATCTTCTGCTCATCCTCTCGCGCACTCTAAAGAGAGCTCAGGTGAGAAACTGCAAACGTCGAGCAATTGCTCAGAGATGAAAAGTGCCAGCACTGAAAGCTGTTGCTAGCCAGCACCCTTCCTTGGAAGCGCTTTCACAGGCGCAGCAACACTGGGGCTTTGCGCTTCTATACGCACCAAACGTCACGGTCCTTCTCTTTCCGTCTCGTAGACACGAGCTGAGAAATTGCAAACGTCCAGCAATTGCTCAGAGATGAAAAGTGCCAGCCCTGAAAGCTCTTGCTAGCCAGCACCCTTCCTTGGAAGCGCTTTCACAGGCGCAGCAACACTGGGGCTTTGCGCTTCTCTAGCCACCAAACGTCACGGTCCTTCTCTTTCCGTCTCCTAGACACGAGCTGAGAAATTGCAAACGTCCAGCAATTGCTCAGAGATGAAAAGTGCCAGCACTGAAAGCTCTTGCTAGCCAGCACCCTTCCTTGGAAGCGCTTTTGTAGGCCTAAGAACACTGGGGCTCTGGGCTTCTCTAGCCACCTCATCTTCTGCTCATCCTCTCGCGCACTCTAAAGAGAGCTCAGGTGAGAAATTGCAAACGTCGAGCAATTGCTCAGAGATGAAAAGTGCCAGCACTGAAAGCTCTTGCTAGCCAGCACCCTTCCTTGGAAGCGCTTTCACAGGTGCAGTAACACTGGGGCTTTGCGCTTCTCTAGCCACCAAACGTCACTGTCATTCTCTTTCCGTCTCGTAGACACGAGCTGAGAAATTGCAAACGTCCAGCAATTGCTCCGAGATGAAAAGTGCCAGCACTGAAAGCTCTTGCTAGCCAGCACCCTTCCTTGGAAGCGCTTTTGTAGGCCTAAGAACACTGGGGCTCTGGGCTTCCCTAGCCACCTCATCTTCTTCTCATCCTCTCGCGCACTCTAAAGAGAGCTCAGGTGAGAAATTGCAAACGTCCAGCAATTGCTCAGAGATGAAAAGTGCCAGCACTGAAAGCTGTTGCTAGCCAGCACCCTTCCTTGGAAGCGCTTTCACAGGCGCAGTAACACTGGGGCTTTGCACTTCTCTACGCACCAAACGTCACGGTCCTTCTCTTTCCGTCTCGTAGACACGAGCTGAGAAATTGCAAACGTCGAGCAATTGCTCAGAGATGAAAAGTGCCAGCACTGAAAGCTCTTGCTAGCCAGCACCCTTCCTTGGAAGCGCTTTCACAGGCGCAGCAACACTGGGGCTTTGCGCTTCTCTACCCAGCAAAAGTCACGGTCATTTTCTTTCCGTCTCGTAGACACGAGCTGAGAAATTGCAAACGTCGAGCAATTGCTGAGAGATGAAAAGTGCCAGCACTGAAAGCTCTTGCTAGCCAGCACCCTTCCTTGGAAGCGCTTTTGTAGGCCTAAGAACACTGGGGCTCTGGGCTTCTCTAGCCACCTCATCTTCTGCTCATCCTCTCGCGCACTCTAAAGAGAGCTCAGGTGAGAAATTGCAAACGTCGAGCAATTGCTCAGAGATGAAAAGTGCCAGCACTGAAAGCTGTTGCTAGCCAGCACCCTTCCTTGGAAGCGCTTTCACAGGCGCAGCAACACTGGGGCTTTGCGCTTCTCTACGCACCAAACGTCACGGTCCTTCTCTTTCCGTCTCCTAGACACGAGCTGAGAAATTGCAAACGTCGAGCAATTGCTCAGAGATGAAAAGTGCCAGCACTGAAAGCTGTTGCTAGCCAGCACCCTTCCTTGGAAGCGCTTTTGTAGGCCTAAGAACAGTGGGGCTCTGGGCTTCTCTAGCCACCTCATCTTCTGCTCATCCTCTCGCGCACTCTAAAGAGAGCTCAGGTGAGAAATTGCAAACGTCGAGCAATTGCTCAGAGATGAAAAGTGCCAGCCCTGAAAGCTCTTGCTAGCCAGCACCCTTCCTTGGAAGCGCTTTCACAGGCGCAGCAACACTGGGGCTTTGCGCTTCTATACGCACCAAATGTCACGGTCCTTCTCTTTCCGTCTCGTAGACACGAGCTGAGAAATTGCAAACGTCGAGCAATTGCTCAGAGATGAAAAGTGCCAGCACTGAAAGCTGTTGCTAGCCAGCCCCCTTCCTTGGAAGCGCTTTTGTAGGCCTAAGAACACTGGGGCTCTGGGCTTCTCTAGCCACCTCATCTTCTGCTCATCCTCTCGCGCACTCTAAAGAGAGCTCAGGTGAGAAATTGCAAACGCCGAGCAATTGCTCAGAGATGAAAAGTGCCAGCACTGAAAGCTCTTGCTAGCCAGCACCCTTCCTTGGAAGCGCTTTTGTAGGCCTAAGAACACTGGGGCTCTGGGCTTCTCTAGCCACCTCATCTTCTGCTCATCCTCTCGCGCACTCTAAAGAGAGCTCAGGTGAGAAATTGCAAACGTCGAGCAATTGCTCAGAGATGAAAAGTGCCAGCACTGAAAGCTGTTGCTAGCCAGCACCCTTCCTTGGAAGCGCTTTCACAGGCGCAGTAACACTGGGGCTTTACACTTCTCTACGCACCAAACGTCACGGTCCTTCTCTTTCCGTCTCGTAGACACGAGCTGAGAAATTGCAAACGTCGAGCAATTGCTCAGAGATGAAAAGTGCCAGCACTGAAAGCTGTTGCTAGCCAGCACCCTTCCTTGGAAGCGCTTTCACAGGCGTAGCAACACTGGGGCTTTGCGCTTCTATACGCACCAAACGTCACAGTCATTCTCTTTCCGTCTCGTAGACACGAGCTGAGAAATTGCAAACGTCGAGCAATTGCTCCGAGATGAAAAGTGCCAGCACTGAAAGCTGTTGCTAGCCAGCACCCTTCCTTGGAAGCGCTTTCACAGGCGCAGTAACACTGGGGCTTTGCGCTTCTATACGCACCAAACGTCACGGTCCTTCTCTTTCCGTCTCGTAGACACGAGCTGAGAAATTGCAAACGTCGAGCAATTGCTCAGAGATGAAAAGTGCCAGCACTGAAAGCTCTTGCTAGCCAGCACCCTTCCTTGGAAGCGCTTTCACAGGCGCAGCAACACTGGGGCTTTGCGCTTCTATACGCACCAAACGTCACGGTCCTTCTCTTTCCGTCTCGTAGAAACGAGCTGAGAAATTGCAAACGTCCAGCAATTGCTCAGAGATGAAAAGTGCCAGCACTGAAAGCTCTTGCTAGCCAGCACCCTTCCTTGGAAGCGCTTTTGTAGGCCTAAGAACACTGGGGCTCTGGGCTTCTCTAGCCACCTCATCTTCTGCTCATCCTCTCGCGCACTCTAAAGAGAGCTCAGGTGAGAAATTGCAAACGTCCAGCAATTGCTCAGAGATGAAAAGTGCCAGCCCTGAAAGCTCTTGCTAGCCAGCACCCTTCCTTGGAAGCGCTTTCACAGGCGCAGCAACACTGGGGCTTTGCGCTTCTCTAGCCACCAAACGTCACGGTCCTTCTCTTTCCGTCTCCTAGACACGAGCTGAAAAATTGCAAACGTCGAGCAATTGCTCAGAGATGAAAAGTGCCAGCACTGGAAGCTGTTGCTAGCCAGCACCCTTCCTTGGAAGCGCTTTTGTAGGCCTAAGAACACTGGGGCTCTGGGCTTCTCTAGCCACCTCATCTTCTGCTCATCCTCTCGCGCACTCTAAAGAGAGCTCAGGTGAGAAATTGCAAACGTCGAGCAATTGCTCAGAGATGAAAAGTGCCAGCACTGAAAGCTGTTGCTAGCCAGCACCCTTCCTTGGAAGCGCTTTCACAGGTGCAGTAACACTGGGGCTTTGCGCTTCTCTAGCCACCAAACGTCACTGTCATTCTCTTTCCGTCTCGTAGACACGAGCTGAGAAATTGCAAACGTCCAGCAATTGCTCCGAGATGAAAAGTGCCAGCACTGAAAGCTCTTGCTAGCCAGCACCCTTCCTTGGAAGCGCTTTCACAGGCGCAGCAACACTGGGGCTTTGCGCTTCTCTACCCAGCAAAAGTCACGGTCATTTTCTTTCCGTCTCGTAGACACGAGCTGAGAAATTGCAAACGTCGAGCAATTGCTGAGAGATGAAAAGTGCCAGCACTGAAAGCTCTTGCTAGCCAGCACCCTTCCTTGGAAGCGCTTTTGTAGGCCTAAGAACACTGGGGCTCTGGGCTTCTCTAGCCACCTCATCTTCTGCTCATCCTCTCGCGCACTCTAAAGAGAGCTCAGGTGAGAAATTGCAAACGCCGAGCAATTGCTCCGAGATGAAAAGTGCCAGCACTGAAAGCTGTTGCTAGCCAGCACCCTTCCTTGGAAGCGCTTTCACAGGCGCAGCAACACTGGGGCTTTGCGCTTCTCTACGCACCAAACGTCACTGTCCTTCTCTTTCCGTCTCCTAGACACGAGCTGAGAAATTGCAAACGTCGAGCAATTGCTCAGAGATGAAAAGTGCCAGCACTGAAAGCTGTTGCTAGCCAGCACCCTTCCTTGGAAGCGCTTTTGTAGGCCTAAGAACAGTGGGGCTCTGGGCTTCTCTAGCCACCTAATCTTCTGCTCGTCCTCTCGCGCACTCTAAAGAGAGCTCAGGTGAGAAACTGCAAACGTCGAGCAATTGCTCAGAGATGAAAAGTGCCAGCACTGAAAGCTCTTGCTAGCCAGCACCCTTCCTTGGAAGCGCTTTTGTAGGCCTAAGAACACTGGGGCTCTGGGCTTCTCTAGCCACCTCATCTTCTGCTCGTCCTCTCGCGCACTCTAAAGAGAGCTCAGGTGAGAAACTGCAAACGTCGAGCAATTGCTCAGAGATGAAAAGTGCCAGCACTGAAAGCTGTTGCTAGCCAGCACCCTTCCTTGGAAGCGCTTTCACAGGCGCAGTAACACAGGGGCTTTGCACTTCTCTACGCACCAAACGTCACGGTCCTTCTCTTTCCGTCTCGTAGACACGAGCTGAGAAATTGCAAACGTCGAGCAATTGCTCAGAGATGAAAAGTGCCAGCACTGAAAGCTGTTGCTAGCCAGCACCCTTCCTTGGAAGCGCTTTCACAGGCGCAGTAACACTGGGGCTTTGCGCTTCTATACGCACCAAAAGTCACAGTCATTCTCTTTCCGTCTCGTAGACACGAGCTGAGAAATTGCAAACGTCGAGCAATTGCTGAGAGATGAAAAGTGCCAGCACTGAAAGCTCTTGCTAGCCAGCACCCTTCCTTGGAAGCGCTTTCACAGGCGCAGTAACACTGGGGCTTTGCGCTTCTCTAGCCACCAAACATCACGGTCCTTCTCTTTCCGTCTGTTTACACGAGCTGAGAAATTGCAAACGTCGAGCAATTGCTCAGAGATGAAAAGTGCCAGCACTGAAAGCTCTTGCTAGCCAGCACCCTTCCTTGGAAGCGCTTTCACAGGCGCAGCAACACTGGGGCTTTGCGCTTCTCTAGCCACCAAATGTCACGGTCCTTCTCTTTCCGTCGGTAGACACGAGCTGAGAAATTGCAAACGTCGAGCAATTGCTCAGAGATGAAAAGTGCCAGCACTGAAAGCTGTTGCTAGCCAGCACCCTTCCTTGGAAGCGCTTTCACAGGCGCAGCAACACTGGGGCTTTGCGCTTCTCTAGCCACCAAACGTCACGGTCCTTCTCTTTCCGTCTCGTAGACACGAGCTGAGAAATTGCAAACGTCGAGCAATTGCTCAGAGATGAAAAGTGCCAGCACTGAAAGCTCTTGCTAGCCAGCACCCTTCCTTGGAAGCGCTTTCACAGGCGCAGCAACACTGGGGCTTTGCGCTTCTCTACCCACCAAAAGTCACGGTCATTTTCTTTCCGTCTCGTAGACACGAGCTGAGAAATTGCAAACGTCGAGCAATTGCTCCGAGATGAAAAGTGCCAGCACTGAAAGCTGTTGCTAGCCAGCACCCTTCCTTGGAAGCGCTTTTGTAGGCCTAAGAACAGTGGGGCTCTGGGCTTCTCTAGCCACCTCATCTTCTGCTCATCCTCTCGCGCACTCTAAAGAGAGCTCAGGTGAGAAATTGCAAACGTCGAGCAATTGCTCAGAGATGAAAAGTGCCAGCCCTGAAAGCTCTTGCTAGCCAGTACCCTTCCTTGGAAGCGCTTTCACAGGCGCAGCAACACTGGGGCTTTGCGCTTCTATACGCACCAAACGTCACAGTCATTCTCTTTCCGTCTCGTAGACACGAGCTGAGAAATTGCAAACGTCGAGCAATTGCTCCGAGATGAAAAGTGCCAGCACTGAAAGCTGTTGCTAGCCAGCACCCTTCCTTGGAAGCGCTTTTGTAGCCCTTAGAACACTGGGGCTCTGGGCTTCTCTAGCCACCTCATCTTCTGCTCATCCTCTCGCGCACTCTAAAGAGAGCTCAGGTGAGAAATTGCAAACGTCCAGCAATTGCTCAGAGATGAAAAGTGCCAGCACTGAAAGCTCTTGCTAGCCAGCACCCTTCCTTGGAAGCGCTTTCACAGGCGCAGCAACACTGGGGCTTTGCGCTTCTATACGCACCAAACGTCACGGTCCTTCTCTTTCCGTCTCGTAGACACGAGCTGAGAAATTGCAAACGTCGAGCAATTGCTCAGAGATGAAAAGTGCCAGCACTGAAAGCTGTTGCTAGCCAGCACCCTTCCTTGGAAGCGCTTTCACAGGCGTAGCAACACTGGGGCTTTGCGCTTCTATACGCACCAAACGTCACAGTCATTCTCTTTCCGTCTCGTAGACACGAGCTGAGAAATTGCAAACGTCGAGCAATTGCTCAGAGATGAAAAGTGCCAGCACTGAAAGCTGTTGCTAGCCAGCACCCTTCCTTGGAAGCGCTTTTGTAGCCCTTAGAACACTGGGGCTCTGGGCTTCTCTAGCCACCTCATCTTCTGCTCATCCTCTCGCGCACTCTAAACAGAGCTCAGGTGAGAAATTGCAAACGTCGAGCAATTGCTGAGAGATGAAAAGTGCCAGCACTGAAAGCTCTTGCTAGCCAGCACCCTTCCTTGGAAGCGCTTTCACAGGCGCAGTAACACAGGGGCTTTGCACTTCTCTACGCACCAAACGTCACGGTCCTTCTCTTTCCGTCTCGTAGACACGAGCTGAGAAATTGCAAACGTCGAGCAATTGCTCAGAGATGAAAAGTGCCAGCACTGAAAGCTGTTGCTAGCCAGCACCCTTCCTTGGAAGCGCTTTCACAGGCGCAGTAACACTGGGGCTTTGCGCTTCTATACGCACCAAAAGTCACAGTCATTCTCTTTCCGTCTCGTAGACACGAGCTGAGAAATTGCAAACGTCGAGCAATTGCTGAGAGATGAAAAGTGCCAGCACTGAAAGCTCTTGCTAGCCAGCACCCTTCCTTGGAAGCGCTTTCACAGGCGCAGTAACACTGGGGCTTTGCGCTTCTCTAGCCACCAAACATCACGGTCCTTCTCTTTCCGTCTGTTTACACGAGCTGAGAAATTGCAAACGTCGAGCAATTGCTCAGAGATGAAAAGTGCCAGCACTGAAAGCTGTTGCTAGCCAGCACCCTTCCTTGGAAGCGCTTTCACAGGCGCAGCAACACTGGGGCTTTGCGCTTCTCTAGCCACCAAATGTCACGGTCCTTCTCTTTCCGTCGGTAGACACGAGCTGAGAAATTGCAAACGTCGAGCAATTGCTCAGAGATGAAAAGTGCCAGCACTGAAAGCTGTTGCTAGCCAGCACCCTTCCTTGGAAGCGCTTTCACAGGCGCAGCAACACTGGGGCTTTGCGCTTCTCTAGCCACCAAACGTCACGGTCCTTCTCTTTCCGTCTCGTAGACACGAGCTGAGAAATTGCAAACGTCGAGCAATTGCTCAGAGATGAAAAGTGCCAGCACTGAAAGCTCTTGCTAGCCAGCACCCTTCCTTGGAAGCGCTTTCACAGGCGCAGCAACACTGGGGCTTTGCGCTTCTCTACCCACCAAAAGTCACGGTCATTTTCTTTCCGTCTCGTAGACACGAGCTGAGAAATTGCAAACGTCGAGCAATTGCTCCGAGATGAAAAGTGCCAGCACTGAAAGCTGTTGCTAGCCAGCACCCTTCCTTGGAAGCGCTTTTGTAGGCCTAAGAACAGTGGGGCTCTGGGCTTCTCTAGCCACCTCATCTTCTGCTCATCCTCTCGCGCACTCTAAAGAGAGCTCAGGTGAGAAATTGCAAACGTCGAGCAATTGCTCAGAGATGAAAAGTGCCAGCACTGAAAGCTCTTGCTAGCCAGTACCCTTCCTTGGAAGCGCTTTCACAGGCGCAGCAACACTGGGGCTTTGCGCTTCTATACGCACCAAACGTCACAGTCATTCTCTTTCCGTCTCGTAGACACGAGCTGAGAAATTGCAAACGTCGAGCAATTGCTCCGAGATGAAAAGTGCCAGCACTGAAAGCTGTTGCTAGCCAGCACCCTTCCTTGGAAGCGCTTTTGTAGCCCTTAGAACACTGGGGCTCTGGGCTTCTCTAGCCACCTCATCTTCTGCTCATCCTCTCGCGCACTCTAAAGAGAGCTCAGGTGAGAAATTGCAAACGTCCAGCAATTGCTCAGAGATGAAAAGTGCCAGCACTGAAAGCTCTTGCTAGCCAGCACCCTTCCTTGGAAGCGCTTTCACAGGCGCAGCAACACTGGGGCTTTGCGCTTCTATACGCACCAAACGTCACGGTCCTTCTCTTTCCGTCTCGTAGACACGAGCTGAGAAATTGCAAACGTCGAGCAATTGCTCAGAGATGAAAAGTGCCAGCACTGAAAGCTGTTGCTAGCCAGCACCCTTCCTTGGAAGCGCTTTCACAGGCGTAGCAACACTGGGGCTTTGCGCTTCTATACGCACCAAACGTCACAGTCATTCTCTTTCCGTCTCGTAGACACGAGCTGAGAAATTGCAAACGTCGAGCAATTGCTCAGAGATGAAAAGTGCCAGCACTGAAAGCTGTTGCTAGCCAGCACCCTTCCTTGGAAGCGCTTTTGTAGCCCTTAGAACACTGGGGCTCTGGGCTTCTCTAGCCACCTCATCTTCTGCTCATCCTCTCGCGCACTCTAAACAGAGCTCAGGTGAGAAATTGCAAACGTCGAGCAATTGCTGAGAGATGAAAAGTGCCAGCACTGAAAGCTCTTGCTAGCCAGCACCCTTCCTTGGAAGCGCTTTCACAGGCGCAGCAACACTGGGGCTTTGCGCTTCTCTAGCCACCAAACGTCACGGTCCTTCTCTTTCCGTCTCGTAGACACGAGCTGAGAAATTGCAAACGTCGAGCAATTGCTCCGAGATGAAAAGTGCCAGCACTGAAAGCTGTTGCTAGCCAGCACCCTTCCTTGGAAGCGCTTTCACAGGCGCAGCAACACTGGGGCTTTGCGCTTCTCTACCCACCAAAAGTCACAGTCATTTTCTTTCCGTCTCGTAGACACGAGCTGAGAAATTGCAAACGTCGAGCAATTGCTGAGAGATGAAAAGTGCCAGCACTGAAAGCTGTTGCTAGCCAGCACCCTTCCTTGGAAGCGCTTTTGTAGGCCTAAGAACACTGGGGCTCTGGGCTTCTCTAGCCACCAAAAGTCACGGTCCTTCTCTTTCCGTCTCGTAGACACGAGCTGAGAAATTGCAAACGTCGAGCAATTGCTCAGAGATGAAAAGTGCCAGCACTGAAAGCTCTTGCTAGCCAGCACCCTTCCTTGGAAGCGCTTTCACAGGCGCAGCAACACTGGGGCTTTGCGCTTCTCTACCCACCAAAAGTCACGGTCCTTCTCTTTCCGTCTCGTAGACACGAGCTGAGAAATTGCAAACGTCGAGCAATTGCTCAGAGATGAAAAGTGCCAGCACTGAAAGCTCTTGCTAGCCAGCACCCTTCCTTGGAAGCGCTTTTGTAGGCCTAAGAACACTGGGGCTCTGGGCTTCTCTAGCCACCTCATCTTCTGCTCATCCTCTCGCGCACTCTAAAGAGAGCTCAGGTGAGAAACTGCAAACGTCGAGCAATTGCTCCGAGATGAAAAGTGCCAGCACTGAAAGCTCTTGCTAGCCAGCACCCTTCCTTGGAAGCGCTTTCACAGGCGCAGCAACACTGGGGCTTTGCGCTTCTATACGCACCAAACGTCACGCTCATTCTCTTTCCGTCTCGTAGACACGAGCTGAGAAATTGCAAACGTCGAGCAATTGCTCAGAGATGAAAAGTGCCAGCACTGAAAGCTCTTGCTAGCCAGCACCCTTCCTTGGAAGCTCTTTCACAGGCGCAGTAACACTGGGGCTTTGCGCTTCTCTAGCCACCAAACGTCACGGTCCTTCTCTTTCCGTCTCGTAGACACGAGCTGAGAAATTGCAAACGTCGAGCAATTGCTCAGAGATGAAAAGTGCCAGCACTGAAAGCTCTTGCTAGCCAGCACCCTTCCTTGGAAGCGCTTTCACAGGCGCAGCAACACTGGGGCTTTGCGCTTCTATACGCACCAAACGTCACGGTCCTTCTCTTTCCGTCTCGTAGACACGAGCTGAGAAATTGCAAACGTCCAGCAATTGCTCAGAGATGAAAAGTGCCAGCACTGAAAGCTGTTGCTAGCCAGCACCCTTCCTTGGAAGCGCTTTTGTAGGCCTAAGAACACTGGGGCTCTGGGCTTCTCTACCCACCAAAAGTCACGGTCCTTCTCTTTCCGTGTCGTAGACACGAGCTGAGAAATTGCAAACGTCGAGCAATTGCTCAGAGATGAAAAGTGCCAGCACTGAAAGCTCTTGCTAGCCAGCACCCTTCCTTGGAAGCGCTTTCACAGGCGCAGCAACACTGGGGCTTTGCGCTTCTCTACCCACCAAAAGTCACGGTCCTTCTCTTTCCGTCTCGTAGACACGAGCTGAGAAATTGCAAACGTCGAGCAATTGCTCAGAGATGAAAAGTGCCAGCACTGAAAGCTCTTGCTAGCCAGCACCCTTCCTTGGAAGCGCTTTTGTAGGCCTAAGAACACTGGGGCTCTGGGCTTCTCTAGCCACCTCATCTTCTGCTCATCGTCTCGCGCAGTCTAAAGAGAGCTCAGGTGAGAAACTGCAAACGTCGAGCAATTGCTCAGAGATGAAAAGTGCCAGCACTGAAAGCTGTTGCTAGCCAGCACCCTTCCTTGGAAGCGCTTTCACAGGCGCAGTAACACTGGGGCTTTGCGCTTCTCTAGCCACCAAAAGTCACGGTCCTTCTCTTTCCGTCTCGTAGACACGAGCTGAGAAATTGCAAACGTCGAGCAATTGCTCAGAGATGAAAAGTGCCAGCACTGAAAGCTCTTGCTAGCCAGCAGCCTTCCTTGGAAGCGCTTTCACAGGCGCAGCAACACTGGGGATTTGCGCTTCTATACGCACCAAACGTCACGGTCCTTCTCTTTCCGTCTCGTAGACACGAGCTGAGAAATTGCAAACGTCGAGCAATTGCTCCGAGATGAAAAGTGCCAGCACTGAAAGCTCTTGCTAGCCAGCACCCTTCCTTGGAAGCGCTTTTGTAGGCCTAAGAACACTGGGGCTCTGGGCTTCTCTAGCCACCTCATCTTCTGCTCATCCTCTCGCGCACTCTAAAGAGAGCTCAGGTGAGAAATTGCAAACGTCGAGCAATTGCTCAGAGATGAAAAGTGCCAGCACTGAAAGCTGTTGCTAGCCAGCACCCTTCCTTGGAAGCGCTTTCACAGGTGCAGTAACACTGGGGCTTTGTGCTTCTCTAGCCACCAAACGTCATGGTCATTCTCTTTCCGTCTCGTAGACACGAGCTGAGAAATTGCAAACGTCGAGCAATTGCTCAGAGATGAAAAGTGCCAGCACTGAAAGCTGTTGCTAGCCAGCACCCTTCCTTGGAAGCGCTTTTGTAGGCCTAAGAACAGTGGGGCTCTGGGCTTCCCTAGCCACCTCATCTTCTTCTCATCCTCTCGCGCACTCTAAAGAGAGCTCAGGTGAGAAATTGCAAACGTCCAGCAATTGCTCAGAGAAGAAAAGTGCCAGCACTGAAAGCTGTTGCTAGCCAGCACCCTTCCTTGGAAGCGCTTTCACAGGCGCAGTTACACTGGGGCTTTGCACTTCTCTACGCACCAAACGTCACGGTCCTTCTCTTTCCGTCTCGTAGACACGAGCTGAGAAATTGCAAACGTGGAGCAATTGCTCAGAGATGAAAAGTGCCAGCACTGGAAGCTGTTGCTAGCCAGCACCCTTCCTTGGAAGCGCTTTCACAGGCGCAGCAACACTGGGGCTTTGCGCTTCTCTACCCACCAAAAGTCAAGGTCATTTTCTTTCCGTCTCGTAGACACGAGCTGAGAAATTGCAAACGTCGAGCAATTGCTCAGAGATGAAAAGTGCCAGCACTGAAAGCTCTTGCTAGCCAGCACCCTTCCTTGGAAGCGCTTTTGTAGGCCTAAGAACACTGGGGCTCTGGGCTTCTCTAGCCACCTCATCTTCTGCTCATCCTCTCGCGCACTCTAAAGAGAGCTCAGGTGAGAAATTGCAAACGTCGAGCAATTCCTCAGAGATGAAAAGTGCCAGCACTGAAAGCTCTTGCTAGCCAGCACCCTTCCTTGGAAGCGCTTTCACAGGCGCAGCAACACTGGGGCTTTGCGCTTTCCTACGCACCAAACGTCACGGTCATTCTCTTTCCGTCGGTAGACACGAGCTGAGAAATTGCAAACGTCGAGCAATTGCTCCGAGATGAAAAGTGCCAGCACTGAAAGCTCTTGCTAGCCAGCACCCTTCCTTGGAAGCGCTTTTGTAGGCCTAAGAACACTGGGGCTCTGGGCTTCTCTAGCCACCTAATCTTCTGCTCGTCCTCTCGCGCACTCTAAAGAGAGCTCAGGTGAGAAACTGCAAACGTCGAGCAATTGCTCAGAGATGAAAAGTGCCAGCACTGAAAGCTCTTGCTAGCCAGCACCCTTCCTTGGAAGCGCTTTCACAGGCGCAGTAACACTGGGGCTTTGCGCTTCTATACGCACCAAATGTCATGGTCCTTCTCTTTCCGTCTCGTAGACACGAGCTGAGAAATTGCAAACGTCAAGCAATTGCTCAGAGATGAAAAGTGCCAGCACTGAAAGCTCTTGCTAGCCAGCACCCTTCCTTGGAAGCGCTTTTGTAGCCCTTAGAAGACTGGGGCTCTGGGCTTCTCTAGCCACCTCATCTTCTGCTCATCCTCTCGCGCACTCTAAAGAGAGCTCAGGTGAGAAATTGCAAACGTCGAGCAATTGCTCAGAGATGAAAAGTGCCAGCACTGAAAGCTGTTGCTAGCCAGCACCCTTCCTTGGAAGCGCTTTCACAGGCGCAGTAACACTGGGGCTTTGCACTTCTCTACGCACCAAACGTCACGGTCCTTCTCTTTCCGTCTCGTAGACACGAGCTGAGAAATTGCAAACGTTGAGCAATTGCTCAGAGATGAAAAGTGCCAGCACTGAAAGCTGTTGCTAGCCAGCACCCTTCCTTGGAAGCGCTTTCACAGGCGCAGTAACACTGGGGCTTTGCGCTTCTATACGCACCAAACGTCACAGTCATTCTCTTTCCGTCTCGTAGACACGAGCTGAGAAATTGCAAACGTCGAGCAATTGCTCAGAGATGAAAAGTGCCAGCACTGAAAGCTCTTGCTAGCCAGCACCCTTCCTTGGAAGCGCTTTTGTAGGCCTAAGAACAGTGGGGCTCTGGGCTTCTCTAGCCACCTCATCTTCTGCTCATCCTCTCGCGGACTTTGAAGAGAGCTCAGGTGAGAAATTGCAAACGTCCAGCAATTGCTCAGAGATGAAAAGTGCCAGCACTGAAAGCTGTTGCTAGCCAGCACCCTTCCTTGGAAGCGCTTTCACAGGCGCAGTAACACTAGGGCTTTGCGCTTCTCTAGCCACCAAACGTCACTGTCCTTCTCTTTCCGTCTGTTTACACGAGCTGAGAAATTGCAAACGTCGAGCAATTGCTCAGAGATGAAAAGTGCCAGCACTGAAAGCTGTTGCTAGCCAGCACCCTTCCTTGGAAGCGCTTTCACAGGCGCAGTAACACTGGGGCTTTGCGCTTCTATACGCACCAAACGTCACAGTCATTCTCTTTCCGTCTCGTAGACACGAGCTGAGAAATTGCAAACGTCGAGCAATTGCTCCGAGATGAAAAGTGCCAGCACTGAAAGCTCTTGCTAGCCAGCACCCTTCCTTGGAAGCGCTTTTGTAGGCCTAAGAACAGTGGGGCTCTGGGCTTCTCTAGCCACCTCATCTTCTGCTCATCCTCTCGCGCACTCTAAAGAGAGCTCAGGTGAGAAATTGCAAACGTCCAGCAATTGCTCAGAGATGAAAAGTGCCAGCACTGAAAGCTCTTGCTAGCCAGCACCCTTCCTTGGAAGCGCTTTCACAGGCGCAGTAACACTGGGGCTTTGCGCTTCTCTAGCCACCAAACGTCACTGTCCTTCTCTTTCCGTCTGTTTACACGAGCTGAGAAATTGCAAACGTCGAGCAATTGCTCAGAGATGAAAAGTGCCAGCACTGAAAGCTGTTGCTAGCCAGCACCCTTCCTTGGAAGCGCTTTCACAGGCGCAGCAACACTGGGGCTTTGCGCTTCCCTACCCACAAAAGTCACGGTCATTTTCTTTCCGTCTCGTAGACACGAGCTGAGAAATTGCAAACGTCGAGCAATTGCTCCGAGATGAAAAGTGCCAGCACTGAAAGCTGTTGCTAGCCAGCACCCTTCCTTGGAAGCGCTTTTGTAGGCCTAAGAACACTGGGGCTCTGGGCTTCTCTAGCCACCTCATCTTCTGCTCATCCTCTCGCGCACTCTAAAGAGAGCTCAGGTGAGAAATTGCAAACGTCGAGCAATTGCTCAGAGATGAAAAGTGCCAGCCCTGAAAGCTCTTGCTAGCCAGTACCCTTCCTTGGAAGCGCTTTCACAGGCGCAGCAACACTGGGGCTTTGCGCTTCTATACGCACCAAACGTCACAGTCATTCTCTTTCCGTCTCCTAGACACGAGCTGAGAAATTGCAAACGTCGAGCAATTGCTCCGAGATGAAAAGTGCCAGCACTGAAAGCTGTTGCTAGCCAGCACCCTTCCTTGGAAGCGCTTTTGTAGCCCTTAGAACAGTGGGGCTCTGGGCTTCTCTAGCCACCTCATCTTCTGCTCATCCTCTCGCGCACTCTAAAGAGAGCTCAGGTGAGAAATTGCAAACGTCGAGCAATTGCTCAGAGAAGAAAAGTGCCAGCACTGAAAGCTGTTGCTAGCCAGCACCCTTCCTTGGAAGCGCTTTCACAGGCGCAGCAACACTGGGGCTTTGCGCTTCTATACGCACCAAACGTCACGGTCCTTCTCTTTCCGTCTCGTAGACACAAGCTGAGAAATTGCAAACGTCGAGCAATTGCTCAGAGATGAAAAGTGCCAGCACTGAAAGCTCTTGCTAGCCAGCACCCTTCCTTGGAAGCGCTTTCACAGGCGTAGCAACACTGGGGCTTTGCGCTTCTATACACACCAAACGTCACAGTCATTCTCTTTCCGTCTCGTAGACACGAGCTGAGAAATTGCAAACGTCGAGCAATTGCTCCGAGATGAAAAGTGCCAGCACTGAAAGCTCTTGCTAGCCAGCACCCTTCCTTGGAAGCGCTTTTGTAGGCCTAAGAACAGTGGGGCTCTGGGCTTCTCTAGCCACCTCATCTTCTGCTCATCCTCTCGCGCACTCTAAAGAGAGCTCAGGTGAGAAATTGCAAACGTCCAGCAATTGCTCAGAGATGAAAAGTGCCAGCACTGAAAGCTCTTGCTAGCCAGCACCCTTCCTTGGAAGCGCTTTCACAGGCGCAGTAACACTGGGGCTTTGCGCTTCTCTAGCCACCAAACGTCACTGTCCTTCTCTTTCCGTCTGTTTACACGAGCTGAGAAATTGCAAACGTCGAGCAATTGCTCAGAGATGAAAAGTGCCAGCACTGAAAGCTGTTGCTAGCCAGCACCCTTCCTTGGAAGCGCTTTCACAGGCGCAGCAACACTGGGGCTTTGCACTTCTCTACGCACCAAACGTCACGGTCCTTCTCTTTCCGTCTCGTAGACACGAGCTGAGAAATTGCAAACGTGGAGCAATTGCTCAGAGATGAAAAGTGCCAGCACTGGAAGCTGTTGCTAGCCAGCACCCTTCCTTGGAAGCGCTTTCACAGGCGCAGCAACACTGGGGCTTTGCGCTTCTCTACCCACCAAAAGTCAAGGTCATTTTCTTTCCGTCTCGTAGACACGAGCTGAGAAATTGCAAACGTCGAGCAATTGCTCAGAGATGAAAAGTGCCAGCACTGAAAGCTCTTGCTAGCCAGCACCCTTCCTTGGAAGCGCTTTTGTAGGCCTAAGAACACTGGGGCTCTGGGCTTCTCTAGCCACCTCATCTTCTGCTCATCCTCTCGCGCACTCTAAAGAGAGCTCAGGTGAGAAATTGCAAACGTCGAGCAATTCCTCAGAGATGAAAAGTGCCAGCACTGAAAGCTCTTGCTAGCCAGCACCCTTCCTTGGAAGCGCTTTCACAGGCGCAGCAACACTGGGGCTTTGCGCTTCTCTACGCACCAAACGTCACGGTCATTCTCTTTCCGTCGGTAGACACGAGCTGAGAAATTGCAAACGTCGAGCAATTGCTCCGAGATGAAAAGTGCCAGCACTGAAAGCTCTTGCTAGCCAGCACCCTTCCTTGGAAGCGCTTTTGTAGGCCTAAGAACACTGGGGCTCTGGGCTTCTCTAGCCACCTAATCTTCTGCTCGTCCTCTCGCGCACTCTAAAGAGAGCTCAGGTGAGAAACTGCAAACGTCGAGCAATTGCTCAGAGATGAAAAGTGCCAGCACTGAAAGCTCTTGCTAGCCAGCACCCTTCCTTGGAAGCGCTTTCACAGGCGCAGTAACACTGGGGCTTTGCGCTTCTATACGCACCAAATGTCATGGTCCTTCTCTTTCCGTCTCGTAGACACGAGCTGAGAAATTGCAAACGTCAAGCAATTGCTCAGAGATGAAAAGTGCCAGCACTGAAAGCTCTTGCTAGCCAGCACCCTTCCTTGGAAGCGCTTTTGTAGCCCTTAGAAGACTGGGGCTCTGGGCTTCTCTAGCCACCTCATCTTCTGCTCATCCTCTCGCGCACTCTAAAGAGAGCTCAGGTGAGAAATTGCAAACGTCGAGCAATTGCTCAGAGATGAAAAGTGCCAGCACTGAAAGCTGTTGCTAGCCAGCACCCTTCCTTGGAAGCGCTTTCACAGGCGCAGTAACACTGGGGCTTTGCACTTCTCTACGCACCAAACGTCACGGTCCTTCTCTTTCCGTCTCGTAGACACGAGCTGAGAAATTGCAAACGTTGAGCAATTGCTCAGAGATGAAAAGTGCCAGCACTGAAAGCTGTTGCTAGCCAGCACCCTTCCTTGGAAGCGCTTTCACAGGCGCAGTAACACTGGGGCTTTGCGCTTCTATACGCACCAAACGTCACAGTCATTCTCTTTCCGTCTCGTAGACACGAGCTGAGAAATTGCAAACGTCGAGCAATTGCTCAGAGATGAAAAGTGCCAGCACTGAAAGCTCTTGCTAGCCAGCACCCTTCCTTGGAAGCGCTTTTGTAGGCCTAAGAACAGTGGGGCTCTGGGCTTCTCTAGCCACCTCATCTTCTGCTCATCCTCTCGCGGACTTTGAAGAGAGCTCAGGTGAGAAATTGCAAACGTCCAGCAATTGCTCAGAGATGAAAAGTGCCAGCACTGAAAGCTGTTGCTAGCCAGCACCCTTCCTTGGAAGCGCTTTCACAGGCGCAGTAACACTAGGGCTTTGCGCTTCTCTAGCCACCAAACGTCACTGTCCTTCTCTTTCCGTCTGTTTACACGAGCTGAGAAATTGCAAACGTCGAGCAATTGCTCAGAGATGAAAAGTGCCAGCACTGAAAGCTGTTGCTAGCCAGCACCCTTCCTTGGAAGCGCTTTCACAGGCGCAGTAACACTGGGGCTTTGCGCTTCTATACGCACCAAACGTCACAGTCATTCTCTTTCCGTCTCGTAGACACGAGCTGAGAAATTGCAAACGTCGAGCAATTGCTCCGAGATGAAAAGTGCCAGCACTGAAAGCTCTTGCTAGCCAGCACCCTTCCTTGGAAGCGCTTTTGTAGGCCTAAGAACAGTGGGGCTCTGGGCTTCTCTAGCCACCTCATCTTCTGCTCATCCTCTCGCGCACTCTAAAGAGAGCTCAGGTGAGAAATTGCAAACGTCCAGCAATTGCTCAGAGATGAAAAGTGCCAGCACTGAAAGCTCTTGCTAGCCAGCACCCTTCCTTGGAAGCGCTTTCACAGGCGCAGTAACACTGGGGCTTTGCGCTTCTCTAGCCACCAAACGTCACTGTCCTTCTCTTTCCGTCTGTTTACACGAGCTGAGAAATTGCAAACGTCGAGCAATTGCTCAGAGATGAAAAGTGCCAGCACTGAAAGCTGTTGCTAGCCAGCACCCTTCCTTGGAAGCGCTTTCACAGGCGCAGCAACACTGGGGCTTTGCGCTTCCCTACCCACAAAAGTCACGGTCATTTTCTTTCCGTCTCGTAGACACGAGCTGAGAAATTGCAAACGTCGAGCAATTGCTCCGAGATGAAAAGTGCCAGCACTGAAAGCTGTTGCTAGCCAGCACCCTTCCTTGGAAGCGCTTTTGTAGGCCTAAGAACACTGGGGCTCTGGGCTTCTCTAGCCACCTCATCTTCTGCTCATCCTCTCGCGCACTCTAAAGAGAGCTCAGGTGAGAAATTGCAAACGTCGAGCAATTGCTCAGAGATGAAAAGTGCCAGCCCTGAAAGCTCTTGCTAGCCAGTACCCTTCCTTGGAAGCGCTTTCACAGGCGCAGCAACACTGGGGCTTTGCGCTTCTATACGCACCAAACGTCACAGTCATTCTCTTTCCGTCTCCTAGACACGAGCTGAGAAATTGCAAACGTCGAGCAATTGCTCCGAGATGAAAAGTGCCAGCACTGAAAGCTGTTGCTAGCCAGCACCCTTCCTTGGAAGCGCTTTTGTAGCCCTTAGAACAGTGGGGCTCTGGGCTTCTCTAGCCACCTCATCTTCTGCTCATCCTCTCGCGCACTCTAAAGAGAGCTCAGGTGAGAAATTGCAAACGTCGAGCAATTGCTCAGAGAAGAAAAGTGCCAGCACTGAAAGCTGTTGCTAGCCAGCACCCTTCCTTGGAAGCGCTTTCACAGGCGCAGCAACACTGGGGCTTTGCGCTTCTATACGCACCAAACGTCACGGTCCTTCTCTTTCCGTCTCGTAGACACAAGCTGAGAAATTGCAAACGTCGAGCAATTGCTCAGAGATGAAAAGTGCCAGCACTGAAAGCTCTTGCTAGCCAGCACCCTTCCTTGGAAGCGCTTTCACAGGCGTAGCAACACTGGGGCTTTGCGCTTCTATACACACCAAACGTCACAGTCATTCTCTTTCCGTCTCGTAGACACGAGCTGAGAAATTGCAAACGTCGAGCAATTGCTCCGAGATGAAAAGTGCCAGCACTGAAAGCTCTTGCTAGCCAGCACCCTTCCTTGGAAGCGCTTTTGTAGGCCTAAGAACAGTGGGGCTCTGGGCTTCTCTAGCCACCTCATCTTCTGCTCATCCTCTCGCGCACTCTAAAGAGAGCTCAGGTGAGAAATTGCAAACGTCCAGCAATTGCTCAGAGATGAAAAGTGCCAGCACTGAAAGCTCTTGCTAGCCAGCACCCTTCCTTGGAAGCGCTTTCACAGGCGCAGTAACACTGGGGCTTTGCGCTTCTCTAGCCACCAAACGTCACTGTCCTTCTCTTTCCGTCTGTTTACACGAGCTGAGAAATTGCAAACGTCGAGCAATTGCTCAGAGATGAAAAGTGCCAGCACTGAAAGCTGTTGCTAGCCAGCACCCTTCCTTGGAAGCGCTTTCACAGGCGCAGCAACACTGGGGCTTTGCGCTTCCCTACCCACAAAAGTCACGGTCATTTTCTTTCCGTCTCGTAGACACGAGCTGAGAAATTGCAAACGTCGAGCAATTGCTCCGAGATGAAAAGTGCCAGCACTGAAAGCTGTTGCTAGCCAGCACCCTTCCTTGGAAGCGCTTTTGTAGGCCTAAGAACACTGGGGCTCTGGGCTTCTCTAGCCACCTCATCTTCTGCTCATCCTCTCGCGCACTCTAAAGAGAGCTCAGGTGAGAAATTGCAAACGTCGAGCAATTGCTCAGAGATGAAAAGTGCCAGCCCTGAAAGCTCTTGCTAGCCAGTACCCTTCCTTGGAAGCGCTTTCACAGGCGCAGCAACACTGGGGCTTTGCGCTTCTATACGCACCAAACGTCACAGTCATTCTCTTTCCGTCTCCTAGACACGAGCTGAGAAATTGCAAACGTCGAGCAATTGCTCCGAGATGAAAAGTGCCAGCACTGAAAGCTGTTGCTAGCCAGCACCCTTCCTTGGAAGCGCTTTTGTAGCCCTTAGAACAGTGGGGCTCTGGGCTTCTCTAGCCACCTCATCTTCTGCTCATCCTCTCGCGCACTCTAAAGAGAGCTCAGGTGAGAAATTGCAAACGTCGAGCAATTGCTCAGAGAAGAAAAGTGCCAGCCCTGAAAGCTGTTGCTAGCCAGCACCCTTCCTTGGAAGCGCTTTCACAGGCGCAGCAACACTGGGGCTTTGCGCTTCTATACGCACCAAACGTCACGGTCCTTCTCTTTCCGTCTCGTAGACACAAGCTGAGAAATTGCAAACGTCGAGCAATTGCTCAGAGATGAAAAGTGCCAGCACTGAAAGCTCTTGCTAGCCAGCACCCTTCCTTGGAAGCGCTTTCACAGGCGTAGCAACACTGGGGCTTTGCGCTTCTCTACCCACCAAAAGTCACGGTCCTTCTCTTTCCGTCTCGTAGACACGAGCTGAGAAATTGCAAACGTCGAGCAATTGCTCCGAGATGAAAAGTGCCAGCACTGAAAGCTCTTGCTAGCCAGCACCCTTCCTTGGAAGCGCTTTTGTAGCCCTTAGAACAGTGGGGCTTTGCGCTTCTCTAGCCACCTCATCTTCTGCTCATCCTCTCGCGCACTCTAAAGAGAGCTCAGGTGAGAAATTGCAAACGTCGAGCAATTGCTCAGAGATGAAAAGTGCCAGCACTGAAAGCTCTTGCTAGCCAGCACCCTTCCTTGGAAGCGCTTTCACAGGCGCAGCAACACTGGGGCTTTGCGCTTCTCTAGCCACCAAATGTCACGGTCCTTCTCTTTCCGTCGGTAGACACGAGTTGAGAAATTGCAAACGTTGAGCAATTGCTCAGAGATGAAAAGTGCCAGCACTGAAAGCTGTTGCTAGCCAGCACCCTTCCTTGGAAGCGCTTTCACAGGCGCAGCAACACTGGGGCTTTGCGCTTCTCTACCCACCAAAAGTCACAGTCATTTTCTTTCCGTTTCGTAGACACGAGCTGAGAAATTGCAAACGTCGAGCAATTGCTCAGAGATGAAAAGTGCCAGCACTGAAAGCTGTTGCTAGCCAGCCCCCTTCCTTGGAAGCGCTTTTGTAGGCCTAAGAACACTGGGGCTCTGGGCTTCTCTAGCCACCTCATCTTCTGCTCATCCTCTCGCGCACTCTAAAGAGAGCTCAGGTGAGAAATTGCAAACGTCGAGCAATTGCTCAGAGATGAAAAGTGCCAGCACTGAAAGCTCTTGCTAGCCAGCACCCTTCCTTGGAAGCGCTTTTGTAGGCCTAAGAACACTGGGGCTCTGGGCTTCTCTACCCACCAAAAGTCACGGTCCTTCTCTTTCCATCTCGTAGACACGAGCTGAGAAATTGCAAACGTCGAGCAATTGCTCAGAGATGAAAAGTGCCAGCACTGAAAGCTCTTGCTAGCCAGCACCCTTCCTTGGAAGCGCTTTCACAGGCGCAGCAACACTGGGGCTTTGCGCTTCTCTACCCACCAAAAGTCACGGTCCTTCTCTTTCCGTCTCGTAGACACGAGCTGAGAAATTGCAAACGTCGAGCAATTGCTCCGAGATGAAAAGTGCCAGCACTGAAAGCTGTTGCTAGCCAGCACCCTTCCTTGGAAGCGCTTTTGTAGGCCTAAGAACACTGGGGCTCTGGGCTTCTCTAGCCACCTCATCTTCTGCTCATCCTCTCGCGCACTCTAAAGAGAGCTCAGGTGAGAAATTGCAAACGTCGAGCAATTGCTCAGAGAAGAAAAGTGCCAGCACTGAAAGCTCTTGCTAGCCAGCACCCTTCCTTGGAAGCGCTTTCACAGGCGCAGTAACACTGGGGCTTTGCGCTTCTATACGCACCAAACGTCACGGTCCTTCTCTTTCTGTCTCGTAGACACGAGCTGAGAAATTGCAAACGTCGAGCAATTGCTCCGAGATGAAAAGTGCCAGCACTGAAAGCTGTTGCTAGCCAGCACCCTTCCTTGGAAGCGCTTTTGTAGGCCTAAGAACAGTGGGGCTCTGGGCTTCTCTAGCCACCTCATCTTCTGCTCATCCTCTCGCGCACTCTAAAGAGAGCTCAGGTGAGAAATTGCAAACGTCGAGCAATTGCTCAGAGATGAAAAGTGCCAGCACTGAAAGCTCTTGCTAGCCAGCACCCTTCCTTGGAAGCGCTTTTGTAGGCCTAAGAACACTGGGGCTCTGGGCTTCTCTAGCCACCAAACGTCACGGTCCTTCTCTTTCCGTCTCGTAGACACGAGCTGAGAAATTGCAAACGTCGAGCAATTGCTCAGAGATGAAAAGTGCCAGCACTGAAAGCTCTTGCTAGCCAGCACCCTTCCTTGGAAGCGCTTTCACAGGCGCAGCAACACTGGGGCTTTGCGCTTCTCTACCCACCAAAAGTCACGGTCCTTCTCTTTCCGTCTCGTAGACACGAGCTGAGAAATTGCAAACGTCGAGCAATTGCTCCGAGATGAAAAGTGCCAGCACTGAAAGCTGTTGCTAGCCAGCACCCTTCCTTGGAAGCGCTTTTGTAGGCCTAAGAACACTGGGGCTCTGGGCTTCTCTAGCCACCTCATCTTCTGCTCATCCTCTCGCGCACTCTAAAGAGAGCTCAGGTGAGAAATTGCAAACGTCGAGCAATTGCTCAGAGAAGAAAAGTGCCAGCACTGAAAGCTCTTGCTAGCCAGCACCCTTCCTTGGAAGCGCTTTCACAGGCGCAGTAACACTGGGGCTTTGCGCTTCTATACGCACCAAACGTCACGGTCCTTCTCTTTCTGTCTCGTAGACACGAGCTGAGAAATTGCAAACGTCGAGCAATTGCTCAGAGATGAAAAGTGCCAGCACTGAAAGCTCTTGCTAGCCAGCACCCTTCCTTGGAAGCGCTTTTGTAGGCCTAAGAACACTGGGGCTCTGGGCTTCTCTAGCCACCTCATCTTCTGCTCATCCTCTCGCGCACTCTAAAGAGAGCTCAGGTGAGAAATTGCAAACGTCGAGCAATTCCTCAGAGATGAAAAGTGCCAGCACTGAAAGCTCTTGCTAGCCAGCACCCTTCCTTGGAAGCGCTTTCACAGGCGCAGCAACACTGGGGCTTTGCGCTTCTCTAGCCACCAAACGTCACGGTCCTTCTCTTTCCGTCTCCTAGACACGAGCTGAGAAATTACAAACGTCGAGCAATTGCTCCGAGATGAAAAGTGCCAGCACTGGAAGCTGTTGCTAGCCAGCACCCTTCCTTGGAAGCGCTTTTGTAGGCCTAAGAACAGTGGGGCTCTGGGCTTCTCTAGCCACCTCATCTTCTGCTCATCCTCTCGCGCACTCTAAAGAGAGCTCAGGTGAGAAATTGCAAACGTCGAGCAATTGCTCAGAGATGAAAAGTGCCAGCACTGAAAGCTGTTGCTAGCCAGCACCCTTCCTTGGAAGCGCTTTCACAGGTGCAGTAACACTGGGGCTTTGCGCTTCTCTAGCCACCAAACGTCATGGTCATTCTCTTTCCGTCTCGTAGACACGAGCTGAGAAATTGCAAACGTCCAGCAATTGCTCCGAGATGAAAAGTGCCAGCACTGAAAGCTCTTGCTAGCCAGCACCCTTCCTTGGAAGCGCTTTTGTAGGCCTAAGAACAGTGGGGCTCTGGGCTTCCCTAGCCACCTCATCTTCTTCTCATCCTCTCGCGCACTCTAAAGAGAGCTCAGGTGAGAAATTGCAAACGTCCAGCAATTGCTCAGAGAAGAAAAGTGCCAGCACTGAAAGCTGTTGCTAGCCAGCACCCTTCCTTGGAAGCGCTTTCACAGGCGCAGTAACACTGGGGCTTTGCGCTTCTCTACCCACCAAAAGTCACGGTCCTTCTCTTTCCGTCTCGTAGACACGAGCTGAGAAATTGCAAACGTCGAGCAATTGCTCAGAGATGAAAAGTGCCAGCACTGAAAGCTGTTGCTAGCCAGCACCCTTCCTTGGAAGCGCTTTCACAGGCGCAGTAACACTGGGGCTTTGCGCTTCTCTAGCCACCAAACGTCACGGTCATTTTCTTTCCGTCTCGTAGACACGAGCTGAGAAATTGCAAACGTCGAGCAATTGCTCCGAGATGAAAAGTGCCAGCACTGAAACCTCTTGCTAGCCAGAACCCTTCCTTGGAAGCGCTTTTGTAGGCCTAAGAACACTGGGGCTCTGGGCTTCTCTAGCCACCTCATCTTCTGCTCATCCTCTCGCGCACTCTAAAGAGAGCTCAGGGGAGAAATTGCAAACGTCGAGCAATTGCTCAGAGATGAAAAGTGCCAGCCCTGAAAGCTCTTGCTAGCCAGCACCCTTCCTTGGAAGCGCTTTCACAGGCGCAGCAACACTGGGGCTTTGCGCTTCTCTAGCCACCAAACGTCACGGTCCTTCTCTTTCCGTCTCGTAGACACGAGCTGAGAAATTGCAAACGTCGAGCAATTGCTCAGAGATGAAAAGTGCCAGCACTGAAAGCTCTTGCTAGCCAGCACCCTTCCTTGGAAGCGCTTTTGTAGGCCTAAGAACACTGGGGCTCTGGGCTTCTCTAGCCACCTCATCTTCTGCTCGTCCTCTCGCGCACTCTAAAGAGAGCTCAGGTGAGAAACTGCAAACGTCGAGCAATTGCTCAGAGATGAAAAGTGCCAGCACTGAAAGCTCTTGCTAGCCAGCACCCTTCCTTGGAAGCGCTTTCACAGGCGCAGTAACACTGGGGCTTTGCGCTTCTATACGCACCAAATGTCATGGTCCTTCTCTTTCCGTCTCGTAGACACGAGCTGAGAAATTGCAAACGTCGAGCAATTGCTCAGAGATGAAAAGTGCCAGCACTGAAAGCTGTTGCTAGCCAGCACCCTTCCTTGGAAGCGCTTTTGTAGCCCTTAGAACACTGGGGCTCTGGGCTTCTCTAGCCACCTCATCTTCTGCTCATCCTCTCGCGCACTCTAAAGAGAGCTCAGGTGAGAAATTGCAAACGTCGAGCAATTGCTCAGAGATGAAAAGTGCCAGCACTGAAAGCTCTTGCTAGCCAGCACCCTTCCTTGGAAGCGCTTTCACAGGCGCAGTAACACTGGGGCTTTGCACTTCTCTACGCACCAAACGTCACGGTCCTTCTCTTTCCGTCTCGTAGACACGAGCTGAGAAATTGCAAACGTCGAGCAATTGCTCAGAGATGAAAAGTGCCAGCACTGAAAGCTGTTGCTAGCCAGCACCCTTCCTTGGAAGCGCTTTCACAGGCGCAGTAACACTGGGGCTTTGCGCTTCTCTAGCCACCAAACGTCACGGTCATTTTCTTTCCGTCTCGTAGACACGAGCTGAGAAATTGCAAACGTCGAGCAATTGCTCCGAGATGAAAAGTGCCAGCACTGAAACCTCTTGCTAGCCAGCACCCTTCCTTGGAAGCGCTTTGTAGGCCTAAGAACAGTGGGGCTCTGGGCTTCTCTAGCCACCTCATCTTCTGCTCATCCTCTCGCGCACTCTAAAGAGAGCTCAGGTGAGAAATTGCAAACGTCGAGCAATTGCTCAGAGATGAAAAGTGCCAGCACTGAAAGCTGTTGCTAGCCAGCACCCTTCCTTGGAAGCGCTTTCACAGGCGCAGTAACACTGGGGCTTTGCGCTTCTCTACGCACCAAACGTCACGGTCATTTTCTTTCCGTCTCGTAGACACGAGCTGAGAAATTGCAAACGTCGAGCAATTGCTCAGAGATGAAAAGTGCCAGCACTGAAAGCTGTTGCTAGCCAGCACCCTTCCTTGGAAGCGCTTTTGTAGGCCTAAGAACAGTGGGGCTCTGGGCTTCTCTAGCCACCTCATCTTCTGCTCATCCTCTCGCGCACTCTAAAGAGAGCTCAGGTGAGAAATTGCAAACGTCGAGCAATTGCTCAGAGATGAAAAGTGCCAGCACTGAAAGCTCTTGCTAGCCAGCACCCTTCCTTGGAAGCGCTTTCACAGGCGCAGCAACACTGGGGCTTTGCGCTTCTCTAGCCACCAAATGTCACGGTCCTTCTCTTTCCGTCGGTAGACACGAGCTGAGAAATTGCAAACGTCGAGCAATTGCTCAGAGATGAAAAGTGCCAGCACTGAAAGCTGTTGCTAGCCAGCACCCTTCCTTGGAAGCGCTTTCACAGGTGCAGCAACACTGGGGCTTTGCGCTTCTCTACCCACCAAAAGTCACGGTCATTTTCTTTCCGTCTCGTAGACACGAGCTGAGAAATTGCAAACGTCGAGCAATTGCTCAGAGATGAAAAGTGCCAGCACTGAAAGCTGTTGCTAGCCAGCCCCCTTCCTTGGAAGCGCTTTTGTAGGCCTAAGAACACTGGGGCTCTGGGCTTCTCTAGCCACCTCATCTTCTGCTCATCCTCTCGCGCACTCTAAAGAGAGCTCAGGTGAGAAATTGCAAACGTCGAGCAATTGCTCAGAGATGAAAAGTGCCAGCACTGAAAGCTCTTGCTAGCCAGCACCCTTCCTTGGAAGCGCTTTCACAGGCGCAGCAACACTGGGGCTTTGCGCTTCTATACGCACCAAACGTCACGGTCATTCTCTTTCCGTCGGTAGACACGAGCTGAGAAATTGCAAACGTTGAGCAATTGCTCCGAGATGAAAAGTGCCAGCCCTGAAAGCTGTTGCTAGCCAGCACCCTTCCTTGGAAGCGCTTTCACAGGCGCAGCAACACTGGGGCTTTGCGCTTCTCTACCCACCAAAAGTCACAGTCATTTTCTTTCCGTTTCGTAGACACGAGCTGAGAAATTGCAAACGTCGAGCAATTGCTCAGAGATGAAAAGTGCCAGCACTGAAACCTCTTGCTAGCCAGCACCCTTCCTTGGAAGCGCTTTTGTAGGCCTAAGAACACTGGGGCTCTGGGCTTCTCTAGCCACCTCATCTTCTGCTCATCCTCTCGCGCACTCTAAAGAGAGCTCAGGGGAGAAATTGCAAACATCCAGCAATTGCTGAGAGATGAAAAGTGCCAGCACTGAAAGCTCTTGCTAGCCAGCACCCTTCCTTGGAAGCGCTTTTGTAGGCCTAAGAACACTGGGGCTCTGGGATTCTCTACCCACCAAAAGTCACGGTCCTTCTCTTTCCGTCTCGTAGACACGAGCTGAGAAATTGCAAACGTCGAGCAATTGCTCAGAGATGAAAAGTGCCAGCACTGAAAGCTCTTGCTAGCCAGCACCCTTCCTTGGAAGCGCTTTCACAGGCGCAGCAACACTGGGGCTTTGCGCTTCTCTACCGACCAAAAGTCACGGTCCTTCTCTTTCCGTCTCGTAGACACAAGCTGAGAAATTGCAAACGTCGAGCAATTGCTCCGAGATGAAAAGTGCCAGCACTGAAAGCTCTTGCTAGCCAGCACCCTTCCTTGGAAGCGCTTTTGTAGGCCTAAGAACACTGGGGCTCTGGGCTTCTCTAGCCACCTCATCTTCTGCTCATCCTCTCGCGCACTCTAAAGAGAGCTCAGGTGAGAAATTGCAAACGTCGAGCAATTGCTCAGAGATGAAAAGTGCCAGCACTGAAAGCTCTTGCTAGCCAGCACCCTTCCTTGGAAGCGCTTTCACAGGCGCAGCAACACTCGGGCTTTGCGCTTCTATACGCACCAAACGTCACAGTCATTCTCTTTCCGTCTCGTAGACACGAGCTGAGAAATTGCAAACGTCCAGCAATTGCTCAGAGATGAAAAGTGCCAGCACTGAAAGCTCTTGCTAGCCAGCACCCTTCCTTGGAAGCGCTTTTGTAGCCCTTAGAACACTGGGGCTCTGGGCTTCTCTAGCCACCTCATCTTCTGCTCATCCTCTCGCGCACTCTAAAGAGAGCTCAGGTGAGAAATTGCAAACGTCGAGCAATTGCTCAGAGATGAAAAGTGCCAGCACTGAAAGCTGTTGCTAGCCAGCACCCTTCCTTGGAAGCGCTTTCACAGGCGCAGCAACACTGGGGCTTTGCGCTTCTCTAGCCACCAAACGTCACGGTCCTTCTCTTTCCGTCGGTAGACACGAGCTGAGAAATTGCAAACGTCGAGCAATTGCTCAGAGATGAAAAGTGCCAGCACTGAAAGCTGTTGCTAGCCAGCACCCTTCCTTGGAAGCGCTTTCACAAGCGCAGTAACACTGGGGCTTTGCGCTTCTCTAGCCACCAAACGTCACGGTCCTTCTCTTTCCGTCTCCTAGACACGAGCTGAGAAATTGCAAACGTCGAGCAATTGCTCAGAGATGAAAAGTGCCAGCACTGAAAGCTGTTGCTAGCCAGCACCCTTCCTTGGAAGCGCTTTCACAGGCACAGCAACACTGGGGCTTTGCGCTTCTCTACCCACCAAACATCACGGTCCTTCTCTTTCCGTCTCGTAGACACGAGCTGAGAAATTGCAAACGTCGAGCAATTGCTCAGAGATGAAAAGTGCCAGCACTGAAAGCTCTTGCTAGCCAGCACCCTTCCTTGGAAGCGCTTTCACAGGCGCAGCAACACTGGGGCTTTGCGCTTCTATACGCACCAAACGTCACGGTCCTTCTCTTTCCGTCTCGTAGACACGAGCTGAGAAATTGCAAACGTCCAGCAATTGCTCAGAGATGAAAAGTGCCAGCACTGAAAGCTCTTGCTAGCCAGCACCCTTCCTTGGAAGCGCTTTTGTAGGCCTAAGAACACTGGGGCTCTGGGCTTCTCTAGCCACCTCATCTTCTGCTCATCCTCTCGCGCACTCTAAAGAGAGCTCAGGTGAGAAATTGCAAACGTCGAGCAATTGCTCAGAGATGAAAAGTGCCAGCCCTGAAAGCTCTTGCTAGCCAGCACCCTTCCTTGGAAGCGCTTTCACAGGCGCAGCAACACTGGGGCTTTGCGCTTCTCTAGCCACCAAACGTCACGGTCCTTCTCTTTCCGTCTCCTAGACACGAGCTGAGAAATTGCAAACGTCGAGCAATTGCTCAGAGATGAAAAGTGCCAGCACTGGAAGCTCTTGCTAGCCAGCACCCTTCCTTGGAAGCGCTTTTGTAGGCCTAAGAACACTGGGGCTCTGGGCTTCTCTAGCCACCTAATCTTCTGCTCGTCCTCTCGCACACTCTAAAGAGAGCTCAGGTGAGAAACTGCAAACGTCGAGCAATTGCTCAGAGATGAAAAGTGCCAGCACTGAAAGCTCTTGCTAGCCAGCACCCTTCCTTGGAAGCGCTTTCACAGGCGCAGTAACACTGGGGCTTTGCGCTTCTATACGCACCAAATGTCATGGTCCTTCTCTTTCCGTCTCGTAGACACGAGCTGAGAAATTGCAAACGTCGAGCAATTGCTCAGAGATGAAAAGTGCCAGCACTGAAAGCTCTTGCTAGCCAGCACCCTTCCTTGGAAGCGCTTTTGTAGCCCTTAGAACACTGGGGCTCTGGGCTTCTCTAGCCACCTCATCTTCTGCTCGTCCTCTCGCGCACTCTAAAGAGAGCTCAGGTGAGAAACTGCAAACGTCGAGCAATTGCTCAGAGATGAAAAGTGCCAGCACTGAAAGCTCTTGCTAGCCAGCACCCTTCCTTGGAAGCGCTTTCACAGGCGCAGTAACACTGGGGCTTTGCGCTTCTATACGCACCAAATGTCATGGTCCTTTTCTTTCCGTCTCGTAGACACGAGCTGAGAAATTGCAAACGTCGAGCAATTGCTCAGAGATGAAAAGTGCCAGCACTGAAAGCTCTTGCTAGCCAGCACCCTTCCTTGGAAGCGCTTTTGTAGCCCTTAGAACAGTGGGGCTCTGGGCTTCTCTAGCCACCTCATCTTCTGCTCATCCTCTCGCGCACTCTAAAGAGAGCTCAGGTGAGAAATTGCAAACGTCGAGCAATTGCTCAGAGATGAAAAGTGCCAGCACTGAAAGCTGTTGCTAGCCAGCACCCTTCCTTGGAAGCGCTTTCACAGGCGCAGTAACACTGGGGCTTTGCGCTTCTCTACGCACCAAACGTCACGGTCCTTCTCTTTCCGTCTCGTAGACACGAGCTGAGAAATTGCAAACGTCGAGCAATTGCTCAGAGATGAAAAGTGCCAGCACTGAAAGCTCTTGCTAGCCAGCACCCTTCCTTGGAAGCTCTTTCAGAGGCGTAGCAACACTGGGGCTTTGCGCTTCTATACGCACCAAACGTCACAGTCATTCTCTTTCCGTCTCGTAGACACGAGCTGAGAAATTGCAAACGTCGAGCAATTGCTCAGAGATGAAAAGTGCCAGCACTGAAAGCTGTTGCTAGCCAGCACCCTTCCTTGGAAGCGCTTTTGTAGGCCTAAGAACACTGGGGCTCTGGGCTTCTCTAGCCACCTCATCTTCTGCTCATCCTCTCGCGCACTCTAAAGAGAGCTCAGGTGAGAAATTGCAAACGTCGAGCAATTGCTCAGAGATGAAAAGTGCCAGCACTGAAAGCTCTTGCTAGCCAGCACCCTTCCTTGGAAGCGCTTTCACAGGCGCAGCAACACTGGGGCTTTGCGCTTCTCTAGCCACCAAATGTCACGGTCCTTCTCTTTCCGTCGGTAGACACGAGCTGAGAAATTGCAAACGTCGAGCAATTGCTCAGAGATGAAAAGTGCCAGCACTGAAAGCTGTTGCTAGCCAGCACCCTTCCTTGGAAGCGCTTTTGTAGCCCTTAGAACACTGGGGCTCTGGGCTTCTCTAGCCACCTCATCTTCTGCTCATCCTCTCGCGAACTCTAAAGAGAGCTCAGGTGAGAAATTGCAAACGTCGAGCAATTGCTCAGAGATGAAAAGTGCCAGCACTGAAAGCTGTTGCTAGCCAGCACCCTTCCTTGGAAGCGCTTTCACAGGCGCAGTAACACTGGGGCTTTGCACTTCTCTACGCACCAAACGTCACGGTCCTTCTCTTTCCGTCTCGTAGACACGAGCTGAGAAATTGCAAACGTCGAGCAATTGCTCAGAGATGAAAAGTGCCAGCACTGAAAGCTCTTGCTAGCCAGCACCCTTCCTTGGAAGCGCTTTCAGAGGCGTAGCAACACTGGGGCTTTGCGCTTCTATACGCACCAAACGTCACAGTCATTCTCTTTCCGTCTCGTAGACACGAGCTGAGAAATTGCAAACGTCCAGCAATTGCTCAGAGATGAAAAGTGCCAGCACTGAAAGCTGTTGCTAGCCAGCACCCTTCCTTGGAAGCGCTTTCACAGGCACAGCAACACTGGGGCTTTGCGCTTCTCTACCCACCAAACGTCACGGTCCTTCTCTTTCCGTCTCGTAGACACGAGCTGAGAAATTGCAAACGTCGAGCAATTGCTCAGAGATGAAAAGTGCCAGCACTGAAAGCTCTTGCTAGCCAGCACCCTTCCTTGGAAGCGCTTTCACAGGCGCAGCAACACTGGGGCTTTGCGCTTCTATACGCACCAAACGTCACGGTCCTTCTCTTTCCGTCTCGTAGACACGAGCTGAGAAATTGCAAACGTCCAGCAATTGCTCAGAGATGAAAACTGCCAGCACTGAAAGCTCTTGCTAGCCAGCACCCTTCCTTGGAAGCGCTTTTGTAGGCCTAAGAACACTGGGGCTCTGGGCTTCTCTAGCCACCTCATCTTCTGCTCATCCTCTCGCGCACTCTAAAGAGAGCTCAGGTGAGAAATTGCAAACGTCGAGCAATTGCTCAGAGATGAAAAGTGCCAGCCCTGAAAGCTCTTGCTAGCCAGCACCCTTCCTTGGAAGCGCTTTCACAGGCGCAGCAACACTGGGGCTTTGCGCTTCTCTAGCCACCAAACGTCACGGTCCTTCTCTTTCCGTCTCCTAGACACGAGCTGAGAAATTGCAAACGTCGAGCAATTGCTCAGAGATGAAAAGTGCCAGCACTGGAAGCTGTTGCTAGCCAGCACCCTTCCTTGGAAGCGCTTTTGTAGGCCTAAGAACAGTGGGGCTCTGGGCTTCTCTAGCCACCTCATCTTCTGCTCATCCTCTCGCGCACTCTAAAGAGAGCTCAGGTGAGAAATTGCAAACGTCGAGCAATTGCTCAGAGATGAAAAGTGCCAGCACTGAAAGCTGTTGCTAGCCAGCACCCTTCCTTGGAAGCGCTTTCACAGGTGCAGTAACACTGGGGCTTTGCGCTTCTATACGCACCAAACGTCATGGTCATTCTCTTTCCGTCTCGTAGACACGAGCTGAGAAATTGCAAACGTCCAGCAATTGCTCCGAGATGAAAAGTGCCAGCACTGAAAGCTCTTGCTAGCCAGCACCCTTCCTTGGAAGTGCTTTTGTAGGCCTAAGAACAGTGGGGCTCTGGGCTTCCCTAGCCACCTCATCTTCTTCTCATCCCCTCGCGCACTCTAAAGAGAGCTCAGGTGAGAAATTGCAAACGTCGAGCAATTGCTCAGAGAAGAAAAGTGCCAGCACTGAAAGCTGTTGCTAGCCAGCACCCTTCCTTGGAAGCGCTTTCACAGGCGCAGCAACACTGGGGCTTTGCGCTTCTCTACCCACCAAAAGTCACGGTCATTTTCTTTCCGTCTCGTAGACACGAGCTGAGAAATTGCAAACGTCGAGCAATTGCTCAGAGATGAAAAGTGCCAGCACTGAAAGCTCTTGCTAGCCAGCACCCTTCCTTGGAAGCGCTTTTGTAGGCCTAAGAACACTGGGGCTCTGGGCTTCTCTAGCCACCTCATCTTCTGCTCATCCTCTCGCGCACTCTAAAGAGAGCTCAGGGGAGAAATTGCAAACGTCCAGCAATTGCTCAGAGATGAAAAGTGCCAGCACTGAAAGCTCTTGCTAGCCAGCACCCTTCCTTGGAAGCGCTTTTGTAGGCCTAAGAACACTGGGGCTCTGGGCTTCTCTAGCCACCTCATCTTCTGCTCATCCTCTCGCGCACTCTAAAGAGAGCTCAGGGGAGAAATTGCAAACGTCGAGCAATTGCTCAGAGATGAAAAGTGCCAGCACTGAAAGCTCTTGCTAGCCAGCACCCTTCCTTGGAAGCGCTTTCACAGGCGCAGCAACACTGGGGCTTTGCGCTTCTCTACCCACCAAACGTCACGGTCCTTCTCTTTCCGTCTCGTAGACACGAGCTGAGAAATTGCAAACGTCGAGCAATTGCTCAGAGATGAAAAGTGCCAGCCCTGAAAGCTGTTGCTAGCCAGCACCCTTCCTTGGAAGCGCTTTCAGAGGCGTAGCAACACTGGGGCTTTGCGCTTCTATACGCACCAAACGTCACAGTCATTCTCTTTCCGTCTCGTAGACACGAGCTGAGAAATTGCAAACGTCGAGCAATTGCTCAGAGATGAAAAGTGCCAGCACTGAAAGCTGTTGCTAGCCAGCACCCTTCCTTGGAAGCGCTTTCACAGGCACAGCAACACTGGGGCTTTGCGCTTCTCTACCCACCAAACGTCACGGTCCTTCTCTTTCCGTCTCGTAGACACGAGCTGAGAAATTGCAAACGTCGAGCAATTGCTCAGAGATGAAAAGTGCCAGCACTGAAAGCTCTTGCTAGCCAGCACCCTTCCTTGGAAGCGCTTTCACAGGCGCAGCAACACTGGGGCTTTGCGCTTCTATACGCACCAAACGTCACGGTCCTTCTCTTTCCGTCTCGTAGACACGAGCTGAGAAATTGCAAACGTCCAGCAATTGCTCAGAGATGAAAACTGCCAGCACTGAAAGCTCTTGCTAGCCAGCACCCTTCCTTGGAAGCGCTTTCACAGGCGCAGCAACACTGGGGCTTTGCGCTTCTCTAGCCACCAAACGTCACGGTCCTTCTCTTTCCGTCTCCTAGACACGAGCTGAGAAATTGCAAACGTCGAGCAATTGCTCAGAGATGAAAAGTGCCAGCACTGGAAGCTGTTGCTAGCCAGCACCCTTCCTTGGAAGCGCTTTTGTAGGCCTAAGAACAGTGGGGCTCTGGGCTTCTCTAGCCACCTCATCTTCTTCTCATCCTCTCGCGCACTCTAAAGAGAGCTCAGGTGAGAAATTGCAAACGTCGAGCAATTGCTCAGAGATGAAAAGTGCCAGCACTGAAAGCTGTTGCTAGCCAGCACCCTTCCTTGGAAGCGCTTTCACAGGTGCAGTAACACTGGGGCTTTGCGCTTCTATACGCACCAAACGTCATGGTCATTCTCTTTCCGTCTCGTAGACATGAGCTGAGAAATTGCAAACGTCCAGCAATTGCTCCGAGATGAAAAGTGCCAGCACTGAAAGCTGTTGCTAGCCAGCACCCTTCCTTGGAAGCGCTTTTGTAGGCCTAAGAACAGTGGGGCTCTGGGCTTCCCTAGCCACCTCATCTTCTTCTCATCCTCTCGCGCACTCTAAAGAGAGCTCAGGTGAGAAATTGCAAACGTCGAGCAATTGCTCAGAGAAGAAAAGTGCCAGCACTGAAAGCTGTTGCTAGCCAGCACCCTTCCTTGGAAGCGCTTTCACAGGCGCAGCAACACTGGGGCTTTGCGCTTCTCTACCCACCAAAAGTCACGGTCATTTTCTTTCCGTCTCGTAGACACGAGCTGAGAAATTGCAAACGTCGAGCAATTGCTCAGAGATGAAAAGTGCCAGCACTGGAAGCTGTTGCTAGCCAGCACCCTTCCTTGGAAGCGCTTTTGTAGGCCTAAGAACACTGGGGCTCTGGGCTTCTCTAGCCACCTCATCTTCTGCTCGTCCTCTCGCGCACTCTAAAGAGAGCTCAGGTGAGAAACTGCAAACGTCGAGCAATTGCTCCGAGATGAAAAGTGCCAGCACTGAAAGCTGTTGCTAGCCAGCACCCTTCCTTGGAAGCGCTTTCACAGGCGCAGTAACACTGGGGCTTTGCGCTTCTATACGCACCAAATGTCATGGTCCTTCTCTTTCCGTCTCGTAGACACGAGCTGAGAAATTGCAAACGTCGAGCAATTGCTCAGAGATGAAAAGTGCCAGCACTGAAAGCTCTTGCTAGCCAGCACCCTTCCTTGGAAGCGCTTTTGTAGCCCTTAGAACACTGGGGCTCTGGGCTTCTCTAGCCACCTCATCTTCTGCTCATCCTCTCGCACACTCTAAAGAGAGCTCAGGTGAGAAATTGCAAACGTCGAGCAATTGCTCAGAGATGAAAAGTGCCAGCACTGAAAGCTGTTGCTAGCCAGCACCCTTCCTTGGAAGCGCTTTCACAGGCGCAGTAACACTGGGGCTTTGCACTTCTCTACGCACCAAACGTCACGGTCCTTCTCTTTCCGTCTCGTAGACACGAGCTGAGAAATTGCAAACGTCGAGCAATTGCTCCGAGATGAAAAGTGCCAGCACTGAAAGCTCTTGCTAGCCAGCACCCTTCCTTGGAAGCGCTTTCACAGGCGTAGCAACACTGGGGCTTTGCGCTTCTATACGCACCAAACGTCGCAGTCATTCTCTTTCCGTCTCGTAGACACGAGCTGAGAAATTGCAAACGTCGAGCAATTGCTCAGAGATGAAAAGTGCCAGCACTGAAAGCTGTTGCTAGCCAGCACCCTTCCTTGGAAGCGCTTTTGTAGGCCTAAGAACACTGGGGCTCTGGGCTTCTCTAGCCACCTCATCTTCTGCTCATCCTCTCGCGCACTCTAAAGAGAGCTCAGGTGAGAAATTGCAAACGTCGAGCAATTGCTCAGAGATGAAAAGTGCCAGCACTGAAAGCTCTTGCTAGCCAGCACCCTTCCTTGGAAGCGCTTTCACAGGCGCAGCAACACTGGGGCTTTGCGCTTCTCTAGCCACCAAATGTCACGGTCCTTCTCTTTCCGTCTCGTAGACACGAGCTGAGAAATTGCAAACGTCGAGCAATTGCTCAGAGATGAAAAGTGCCAGCACTGAAAGCTGTTGCTAGCCAGCACCCTTCCTTGGAACCGCTTTTGTAGCCCTTAGAACACTGGGGCTCTGGGCTTCTCTAGCCACCTCATCTTCTGCTCATCCTCTCGCGCACTCTAAAGAGAGCTCAGGTGAGAAATTGCAAACGTCGAGCAATTGCTCAGAGATGAAAAGTGCCAGCACTGAAAGCTCTTGCTAGCCAGCACCCTTCCTTGGAAGCGCTTTCACAGGCGCAGTAACACTGGGGCTTTGCACTTCTCTACGCACCAAACGTCACGGTCCTTCTCTTTCCGTCTCGTAGACACGAGCTGAGAAATTGCAAACGTCGAGCAATTGCTCAGAGATGAAAAGTGCCAGCACTGAAAGCTGTTGCTAGCCAGCACCCTTCTTTGGAAGCGCTTTCAGAGGCGTAGCAACACTGGGGCTTTGCACTTCTCTACGCACCAAACGTCACGGTCCTTCTCTTTCCGTCTCGTAGACACGAGCTGAGAAATTGCAAACGTCGAGCAATTGCTCAGAGATGAAAAGTGCCAGCACTGAAAGCTGTTGCTAGCCAGCACCCTTCCTTGGAAGCGCTTTCAGAGGCGTAGCAACACTGGGGCTTTGCGCTTCTATACGCACCAAACGTCACAGTCATTCTCTTTCCGTCTCGTAGACACGAGCTGAGAAATTGCAAACGTCGAGCAATTGCTCAGAGATGAAAAGTGCCAGCACTGAAAGCTGTTGCTAGCCAGCACCCTTCCTTGGAAGCGCTTTCACAGGCACAGCAACACTGGGGCTTTGCGCTTCTCTACCCACCAAACGTCACGGTCCTTCTCTTTCCGTCTCGTAGACACGAGCTGAGAAATTGCAAACGTCGAGCAATTGCTCAGAGATGAAAAGTGCCAGCACTGAAAGCTCTTGCTAGCCAGCACCCTTCCTTGGAAGCGCTTTCACAGGCGCAGCAACACTGGGGCTTTGCGCTTCTATACGCACCAAACGTCACGGTCCTTCTCTTTCCGTCTCGTAGACACGAGCTGAGAAATTGCAAACGTCCAGCAATTGCTCAGAGATGAAAACTGCCAGCACTGAAAGCTCTTGCTAGCCAGCACCCTTCCTTGGAAGCGCTTTTGTAGGCCTAAGAACACTGGGGCTCTGGGCTTCTCTAGCCACCTCATCTTCTGCTCATCCTCTCGCGCACTCTAAAGAGAGCTCAGGTGAGAAATTGCAAACGTCGAGCAATTGCTCAGAGATGAAAAGTGCCAGCCCTGAAAGCTCTTGCTAGCCAGCACCCTTCCTTGGAAGCGCTTTCACAGGCGCAGCAACACTGGGGCTTTGCGCTTCTCTAGCCACCAAACGTCACGGTCCTTCTCTTTCCGTCTCCTAGACACGAGCTGAGAAATTGCAAACGTGGAGCAATTGCTCAGAGATGAAAAGTGCCAGCACTGGAAGCTGTTGCTAGCCAGCACCCTTCCTTGGAAGCGCTTTTGTAGGCCTAAGAACAGTGGGGCTCTGGGCTTCCCTAGCCACCTCATCTTCTTCTCATCCTCTCGCGCACTCTAAAGAGAGCTCAGGTGAGAAATTGCAAACGTCGAGCAATTGCTCAGAGATGAAAAGTGCCAGCACTGAAAGCTGTTGCTAGCCAGCACCCTTCCTTGGAAGCGCTTTCACAGGTGCAGTAACACTGGGGCTTTGCGCTTCTATACGCACCAAACGTCATGGTCATTCTCTTTCCGTCTCGTAGACACGAGCTGAGAAATTGCAAATGTCCAGCAATTGCTCCGAGATGAAAAGTGCCAGCACTGAAAGCTGTTGCTAGCCAGCACCCTTCCTTGGAAGCGCTTTTGTAGGCCTAAGAACAGTGGGGCTCTGGGCTTCCCTAGCCACCTCATCTTCTTCTCATCCTCTCGCGCACTCTAAAGAGAGCTCAGGTGAGAAATTGCAAACGTCCAGCAATTGCTCAGAGAAGAAAAGTGCCAGCACTGAAAGCTCTTGCTAGCCAGCACCCTTCCTTGGAAGCGCTTTCACAGGCGCAGCAACACTGGGGCTTTGCGCTTCTCTACGCACCAAACGTCACGGTCCTTCTCTTTCCGTCTCGTAGACACGAGCTGAGAAATTGCAAACGTCGAGCAATTGCTCAGAGATGAAAAGTGCCAGCACTGAAAGCTCTTGCTAGCCAGCACCCTTCCTTGGAAGCGCTTTTGTAGGCCTAAGAACCCTGGGGCTCTGGGCTTCTCTAGCCACCTCATCTTCTGCTCGTCCTCTCGCGCACTCTAAAGAGAGCTCAGGTGAGAAACTGCAAACGTCGAGCAATTGCTCAGAGATGAAAAGTGCCAGCACTGAAAGCTCTTGCTAGCCAGCACCCTTCCTTGGAAGCGCTTTCACAGGCGCAGTAACACTGGGGCTTTGCGCTTCTATACGCACCAAATGTCATGGTCCTTCTCTTTCCGTCTCGTAGACACGAGCTGAGAAATTGCAAACGTCGAGCAATTGCTCCGAGATGAAAAGTGCCAGCATTGAAAGCTGTTGCTAGCCAGCACCCTTCCTTGGAAGCGCTTTTGTAGCCCTTAGAACACTGGGGCTCTGGGCTTCTCTAGCCACCTCATCTTCTGCTCATCCTCTCGCGCACTCTAAAGAGAGCTCAGGTGAGAAATTGCAAACGTCGAGCAATTGCTCAGAGATGAAAAGTGCCAGCACTGAAAGCTCTTGCTAGCCAGCACCCTTCCTTGGAAGCGCTTTCACAGGCGCAGTAACACTGGGGCTCTGCACTTCTCTACGCACCAAACGTCACGGTCCTTCTCTTTCCGTCTCGTAGACACGAGCTGAGAAATTGCAAACGTCGAGCAATTGCTCAGAGATGAAAAGTGCCAGCACTGAAAGCTCTTGCTAGCCAGCACCCTTCCTTGGAAGCGCTTTCACAGGCGTAGCAACACTGGGGCTTTGCGCTTCTATACGCACCAAACGTCACAGTCATTCTCTTTCCGTCTCGTAGACACGAGCTGAGAAATTGCAAACGTCGAGCAATTGCTCAGAGATGAAAAGTGCCAGCACTGAAAGCTCTTGCTAGCCAGCACCCTTCCTTGGAAGCGCTTTTGTAGGCCTAAGAACCCTGGGGCTCTGGGCTTCTCTAGCCACCTCATCTTCTGCTCATCCTCTCGCGCACTCTAAAGAGAGCTCAGGTGAGAAATTGCAAACGTCGAGCAATTGCTCAGAGATGAAAAGTGCCAGCACTGAAAGCTCTTGCTAGCCAGCACCCTTCCTTGGAAGCGCTTTCACAGGCGCAGCAACACTGGGGCTTTGCGCTTCTCTAGCCACCAAATGTCACGGTCCTTCTCTTTCCGTCGGTAGACACGAGCTGAGAAATTGCAAACGTCGAGCAATTGCTCAGAGATGAAAAGTGCCAGCACTGAAAGCTGTTGCTAGCCAGCACCCTTCCTTGGAAGCGCTTTTGTAGGCCTAAGAACACTGGGGCTCTGGGCTTCTCTAGCCACCTCATCTTCTGCTCATCCTCTCGCGAACTCTAAAGAGAGCTCAGGTGAGAAATTGCAAACGTCGAGCAATTGCTCAGAGATGAAAAGTGCCAGCACTGAAAGCTGTTGCTAGCCAGCACCCTTCCTTGGAAGCGCTTTCACAGGCGCAGTAACACTGGGGCTTTGCACTTCTCTACGCACCAAACGTCACGGTCCTTCTCTTTCCGTCTCGTAGACACGAGCTGAGAAATTGCAAACGTCGAGCAATTGCTCAGAGATGAAAAGTGCCAGCACTGAAAGCTGTTGCTAGCCAGCACCCTTCCTTGGAAGCGCTTTCAGAGGCGTAGCAACACTGGGGCTTTGCGCTTCTATACGCACCAAACGTCACAGTCATTCTCTTTCCGTCTCGTAGACACGAGCTGAGAAATTGCAAACGTCGAGCAATTGCTCAGAGATGAAAAGTGCCAGCACTGAAAGCTGTTGCTAGCCAGCACCCTTCCTTGGAAGCGCTTTCAGAGGCGTAGCAACACTGGGGCTTTGCGCTTCTATACGCACCAAACGTCACGGTCATTCTCTTTCCGTCTCGTAGACACGAGCTGAGAAATTGCAAACGTCGAGCAATTGCTCAGAGATGAAAAGTGCCAGCACTGAAAGCTGTTGCTAGCCAGCACCCTTCCTTGGAAGCGCTTTCACAGGCACAGCAACACTGGGGCTTTGCGCTTCTCTAGCCACCAAACGTCACGGTCCTTCTCTTTCCGTCTCGTAGACACGAGCTGAGAAATTGCAAACGTCGAGCAATTGCTCAGAGATGAAAAGTGCCAGCACTGAAAGCTCTTGCTAGCCAGCACCCTTCCTTGGAAGCGCTTTCACAGGCGCAGCAACACTGGGGCTTTGCGCTTCTATACGCACCAAACGTCACGGTCCTTCTCTTTCCGTCTCGTAGACACGAGCTGAGAAATTGCAAACGTCCAGCAATTGCTCAGAGATGAAAACTGCCAGCACTGAAAGCTCTTGCTAGCCAGCACCCTTCCTTGGAAGCGCTTTTGTAGGCCTAAGAACACTGGGGCTCTGGGCTTCTCTAGCCACCTCATCTTCTGCTCATCCTCTCGCGCACTCTAAAGAGAGCTCAGGTGAGAAATTGCAAACGTCGAGCAATTGCTCAGAGATGAAAAGTGCCAGCCCTGAAAGCTCTTGCTAGCCAGCACCCTTCCTTGGAAGCGCTTTCACAGGCGCAGTAACACTGGGGCTTTGCGCTTCTCTAGCCACCAAACGTCACGGTCCTTCTCTTTCCGTCTGTTTACACGAGCTGAGAAATTGCAAACGTCGAGCAATTGCTCCGAGATGAAAAGTGCCAGCACTGAAAGCTCTTGCTAGCCAGCACCCTTCCTTGGAAGCGCTTTCACAGGTGCAGTAACACTGGGGCTTTGCGCTTCTATACGCACCAAACGTCATGGTCATTCTCTTTCCGTCTCGTAGACACGAGCTGAGAAATTGCAAACGTCCAGCAATTGCTCCGAGATGAAAAGTGCCAGCACTGAAAGCTGTTGCTAGCCAGCACCCTTCCTTGGAAGCGCTTTTGTAGGCCTAAGAACAGTGGGGCTCTGGGCTTCCCTAGCCACCTCATCTTCTGCTCATCCTCTCGCGCACTCTAAAGAGAGCTCAGGTGAGAAATTGCAAACGTCGAGCAATTGCTCAGAGAAGAAAAGTGCCAGCACTGAAAGCTGTTGCTAGCCAGCACCCTTCCTTGGAAGCGCTTTCACAGGCGCAGCAACACTGGGGCTTTGCGCTTCTCTACCCACCAAAAGTCACGGTCATTTTCTTTCCGTCTCGTAGACACGAGCTGAGAAATTGCAAACGTCGAGCAATTGCTCAGAGATGAAAAGTGCCAGCACTGAAAGCTGTTGCTAGCCAGCACCCTTCCTTGGAAGCGCTTTTGTAGGCCTAAGAACCCTGGGGCTCTGGGCTTCTCTAGCCACCTCATCTTCTGCTCATCCTCTCGCGCACTCTAAAGAGAGCTCAGGTGAGAAATTGCAAACGTCCAGCAATTGCTCAGAGATGAAAAGTGCCAGCACTGAAAGCTCTTGCTAGCCAGCACCCTTCCTTGGAAGCGCTTTCACAGGCGCAGCAACACTGGGGCTTTGCGCTTCTATACGCACCAAACGTCACGGTCCTTCTCTTTCCGTCTCGTAGACACGAGCTGAGAAATTGCAAACGTCGAGCAATTGCTCAGAGATGAAAAGTGCCAGCACTGAAAGCTGTTGCTAGCCAGCACCCTTCCTTGGAAGCGCTTTTGTAGCCCTTAGAACACTGGGGCTCTGGGCTTCTCTAGCCACCTCATCTTCTGCTCATCCTCTCGCGAACTCTAAAGAGAGCTCAGGTGAGAAATTGCAAACGTCGAGCAATTGCTCAGAGATGAAAAGTGCCAGCACTGAAAGCTGTTGCTAGCCAGCACCCTTCCTTGGAAGCGCTTTCACAGGCGCAGTAACACTGGTGCTTTGCACTTCTCTACGCACCAAACGTCACGGTCCTTCTCTTTCCGTCTCGTAGACACGAGCTGAGAAATTGCAAACGTCGAGCAATTGCTCAGAGATGAAAAGTGCCAGCACTGAAAGCTCTTGCTAGCCAGCACCCTTCCTTGGAAGCGCTTTCAGAGGCGTAGCAACACTGGGGCTTTGCGCTTCTATACGCACCAAACGTCACAGTCATTCTCTTTCCGTCTCGTAGACACGAGCTGAGAAATTGCAAACGTCGAGCAATTGCTCAGAGATGAAAAGTGCCAGCACTGAAAGCTCTTGCTAGCCAGCACCCTTCCTTGGAAGCGCTTTTGTAGCCCTTAGAACACTGGGGCTCTGGGCTTCTCTAGCCACCTCATCTTCTGCTCATCCTCTCGCGCACTCTAAAGAGAGCTCAGGTGAGAAATTGCAAACGTCGAGCAATTGCTCAGAGATGAAAAGTGCCAGCACTGAAAGCTGTTGCTAGCCAGCACCCTTCCTTGGAAGCGCTTTCACAGGTGCAGTAACACTGGGGCTTTGCGCTTCTCTAGCCACCAAACGTCATGGTCATTCTCTTTCCGTCTCGTAGACACGAGCTGAGAAATTGCAAACGTCGAGCAATTGCTCAGAGATGAAAAGTGCCAGCACTGAAAGCTGTTGCTAGCCAGCACCCTTCCTTGGAAGCGCTTTTGTAGGCCTAAGAACAGTGGGGCTCTGGGCTTCCCTAGCCACCTCATCTTCTTCTCATCCTCTCGCGCACTCTAAAGAGAGCTCAGGTGAGAAATTGCAAACGTCGAGCAATTGCTCAGAGAAGAAAAGTGCCAGCACTGAAAGCTGTTGCTAGCCAGCACCCTTCCTTGGAAGCGCTTTCACAGGCGCAGTAACACTGGGGCTTTGCACTTCTCTACGCACCAAACGTCACGGTCCTTCTCTTTCCGTCTCGTAGACACGAGCTGAGAAATTGCAAACGTCGAGCAATTGCTCAGAGATGAAAAGTGCCAGCACTGAAAGCTCTTGCTAGCCAGCACCCTTCCTTGGAAGCGCTTTCACAGGCGCAGCAACACTGGGGCTTTGCGCTTCTATACGCACCAAACGTCACGGTCCTTCTCTTTCCGTCTCGTAGACACGAGCTGAGAAATTGCAAACGTCCAGCAATTGCTCAGAGATGAAAAGTGCCAGCACTGAAAGCTCTTGCTAGCCAGCACCCTTCCTTGGAAGCGCTTTTGTAGGCCTAAGAACACTGGGGCTCTGGGCTTCTCTAGCCACCTCATCTTCTGCTCATCCTCTCGCGCACTCTAAAGAGAGCTCAGGTGAGAAATTGCAAACGTCCAGCAATTGCTCAGAGATGAAAAGTGCCAGCCCTGAAAGCTCTTGCTAGCCAGCACCCTTCCTTGGAAGCGCTTTCACAGGCGCAGCAACACTGGGGCTTTGCGCTTCTCTAGCCACCAAACGTCACGGTCCTTCTCTTTCCGTCTCCTAGACACGAGCTGAGAAATTGCAAACGTCGAGCAATTGCTCAGAGATGAAAAGTGCCAGCACTGGAAGCTCTTGCTAGCCAGCACCCTTCCTTGGAAGCGCTTTTGTAGGCCTAAGAACACTGGGGCTCTGGGCTTCTCTAGCCACCTAATCTTCTGCTCGTCCTCTCGCGCACTCTAAAGAGAGCTCAGGTGAGAAACTGCAAACGTCGAGCAATTGCTCAGAGATGAAAAGTGCCAGCACTGAAAGCTCTTGCTAGCCAGCACCCTTCCTTGGAAGCGCTTTCACAGGCGCAGTAACACTGGGGCTTTGCGCTTCTATACGCACCAAATGTCATGGTCCTTCTCTTTCCGTCTCGTAGACACGAGCTGAGAAATTGCAAACGTCGAGCAATTGCTCAGAGATGAAAAGTGCCAGCACTGAAAGCTCTTGCTAGCCAGCACCCTTCCTTGGAAGCGCTTTTGTAGCCCTTAGAACACTGGGGCTCTGGGCTTCTCTAGCCACCTCATCTTCTGCTCGTCCTCTCGCGCACTCTAAAGAGAGCTCAGGTGAGAAACTGCAAACGTCGAGCAATTGCTCAGAGATGAAAAGTGCCAGCACTGAAAGCTCTTGCTAGCCAGCACCCTTCCTTGGAAGCGCTTTCACAGGCGCAGTAACACTGGGGCTTTGCGCTTCTATACGCACCAAATGTCATGGTCCTTTTCTTTCCGTCTCGTAGACACGAGCTGAGAAATTGCAAACGTCGAGCAATTGCTCAGAGATGAAAAGTGCCAGCACTGAAAGCTCTTGCTAGCCAGCACCCTTCCTTGGAAGCGCTTTTGTAGCCCTTAGAACAGTGGGGCTCTGGGCTTCTCTAGCCACCTCATCTTCTGCTCATCCTCTCGCGCACTCTAAAGAGAGCTCAGGTGAGAAATTGCAAACGTCGAGCAATTGCTCAGAGAAGAAAAGTGCCAGCACTGAAAGCTGTTGCTAGCCAGCACCCTTCCTTGGAAGCGCTTTCACAGGCGCAGTAACACTGGGGCTTTGCGCTTCTCTACGCACCAAACGTCACGGTCCTTCTCTTTCCGTCTCGTAGACACGAGCTGAGAAATTGCAAACGTCGAGCAATTGCTCAGAGATGAAAAGTGCCAGCACTGAAAGCTCTTGCTAGCCAGCACCCTTCCTTGGAAGCTCTTTCAGAGGCGTAGCAACACTGGGGCTTTGCGCTTCTATACGCACCAAACGTCACAGTCATTCTCTTTCCGTCTCGTAGACACGAGCTGAGAAATTGCAAACGTCGAGCAATTGCTCAGAGATGAAAAGTGCCAGCACTGAAAGCTGTTGCTAGCCAGCACCCTTCCTTGGAAGCGCTTTTGTAGGCCTAAGAACACTGGGGCTCTGGGCTTCTCTAGCCACCTCATCTTCTGCTCATCCTCTCGCGCACTCTAAAGAGAGCTCAGGTGAGAAATTGCAAACGTCGAGCAATTGCTCAGAGATGAAAAGTGCCAGCACTGAAAGCTCTTGCTAGCCAGCACCCTTCCTTGGAAGCGCTTTCACAGGCGCAGCAACACTGGGGCTTTGCGCTTCTCTAGCCACCAAATGTCACGGTCCTTCTCTTTCCGTCGGTAGACACGAGCTGAGAAATTGCAAACGTCGAGCAATTGCTCAGAGATGAAAAGTGCCAGCACTGAAAGCTGTTGCTAGCCAGCACCCTTCCTTGGAAGCGCTTTTGTAGCCCTTAGAACACTGGGGCTCTGGGCTTCTCTAGCCACCTCATCTTCTGCTCATCCTCTCGCGAACTCTAAAGAGAGCTCAGGTGAGAAATTGCAAACGTCGAGCAATTGCTCAGAGATGAAAAGTGCCAGCACTGAAAGCTGTTGCTAGCCAGCACCCTTCCTTGGAAGCGCTTTCACAGGCGCAGTAACACTGGGGCTTTGCACTTCTCTACCCACCAAACGTCACGGTCCTTCTCTTTCCGTCTCGTAGACACGAGCTGAGAAATTGCAAACGTCGAGCAATTGCTCCGAGATGAAAAGTGCCAGCACTGAAAGCTGTTGCTAGCCAGCACCCTTCCTTGGAAGCGCTTTCAGAGGCGTAGCAACACTGGGGCTTTGCGCTTCTATACGCACCAAACGTCACAGTCATTCTCTTTCCGTCTCGTAGACACGAGCTGAGAAATTGCAAACGTCCAGCAATTGCTCAGAGATGAAAAGTGCCAGCACTGAAAGCTGTTGCTAGCCAGCACCCTTCCTTGGAAGCGCTTTCACAGGCACAGCAACACTGGGGCTTTGCGCTTCTCTACCCACCAAACGTCACGGTCCTTCTCTTTCCGTCTCGTAGACACGAGCTGAGAAATTGCAAACGTCGAGCAATTGCTCAGAGATGAAAAGTGCCAGCACTGAAAGCTCTTGCTAGCCAGCACCCTTCCTTGGAAGCGCTTTCACAGGCGCAGCAACACTGGGGCTTTGCGCTTCTATACGCACCAAACGTCACGGTCCTTCTCTTTCCGTCTCGTAGACACGAGCTGAGAAATTGCAAACGTCCAGCAATTGCTCAGAGATGAAAACTGCCAGCACTGAAAGCTCTTGCTAGCCAGCACCCTTCCTTGGAAGCGCTTTTGTAGGCCTAAGAACACTGGGGCTCTGGGCTTCTCTAGCCACCTCATCTTCTGCTCATCCTCTCGCGCACTCTAAAGAGAGCTCAGGTGAGAAATTGCAAACGTCGAGCAATTGCTCAGAGATGAAAACTGCCAGCACTGAAAGCTCTTGCTAGCCAGCACCCTTCCTTGGAAGCGCTTTCACAGGCGCAGCAACACTGGGGCTTTGCGCTTCTCTACGCACCAAACGTCACGGTCCTTCTCTTTCCGTCTCCTAGACACGAGCTGAAAAATTGCAAACGTCGAGCAATTGCTCAGAGATGAAAAGTGCCAGCACTGGAAGCTGTTGCTAGCCAGCACCCTTCCTTGGAAGCGCTTTTGTAGGCCTAAGAACAGTGGGGCTCTGGGCTTCTCTAGCCACCTCATCTTCTGCTCATCCTCTCGCGCACTCTAAAGAGAGCTCAGGTGAGAAATTGCAAATGTCGAGCAATTGCTCAGAGATGAAAAGTGCCAGCACTGAAAGCTGTTGCTAGCCAGCACCCTTCCTTGGAAGCGCTTTCACAGGTGCAGTAACACTGGGGCTTTGCGCTTCTATACGCACCAAACGTCATGGTCATTCTCTTTCCGTCTCGTAGACACGAGCTGAGAAATTGCAAACGTCCAGCAATTGCTCCGAGATGAAAAGTGCCAGCACTGAAAGCTCTTGCTAGCCAGCACCCTTCCTTGGAAGCGCTTTTGTAGGCCTAAGAACAGTGGGGCTCTGGGCTTCCCTAGCCACCTCATCTTCTTCTCATCCCCTCGCGCACTCTAAAGAGAGCTCAGGTGAGAAATTGCAAACGTCGAGCAATTGCTCAGAGAAGAAAAGTGCCAGCACTGAAAGCTGTTGCTAGCCAGCACCCTTCCTTGGAAGCGCTTTCACAGGCGCAGCAACACTGGGGCTTTGCGCTTCTCTACCCACCAAAAGTCACGGTCATTTTCTTTCCGTCTCGTAGACACGAGCTGAGAAATTGCAAACGTCGAGCAATTGCTCAGAGATGAAAAGTGCCAGCACTGAAAGCTCTTGCTAGCCAGCACCCTTCCTTGGAAGCGCTTTTGTAGGCCTAAGAACACTGGGGCTCTGGGCTTCTCTAGCCACCTCATCTTCTGCTCATCCTCTCGCGCACTCTAAAGAGAGCTCAGGGGAGAAATTGCAAACGTCCAGCAATTGCTCAGAGATGAAAAGTGCCAGCACTGAAAGCTCTTGCTAGCCAGCACCCTTCCTTGGAAGCGCTTTTGTAGGCCTAAGAACACTGGGGCTCTGGGCTTCTCTAGCCACCTCATCTTCTGCTCATCCTCTCGCGCACTCTAAAGAGAGCTCAGGGGAGAAATTGCAAACGTCGAGCAATTGCTCCGAGATGAAAAGTGCCAGCACTGAAAGCTCTTGCTAGCCAGCACCCTTCCTTGGAAGCGCTTTCACAGGCGCAGCAACACTGGGGCTTTGCGCTTCTCTACCCACCAAACGTCACGGTCCTTCTCTTTCCGTCTCGTAGACACGAGCTGAGAAATTGCAAACGTCGAGCAATTGCTCAGAGATGAAAAGTGCCAGCACTGAAAGCTGTTGCTAGCCAGCACCCTTCCTTGGAAGCGCTTTCAGAGGCGTAGCAACACTGGGGCTTTGCGCTTCTATACGCACCAAACGTCACAGTCATTCTCTTTCCGTCTCGTAGACACGAGCTGAGAAATTGCAAACGTCGAGCAATTGCTCAGAGATGAAAAGTGCCAGCACTGAAAGCTGTTGCTAGCCAGCACCCTTCCTTGGAAGCGCTTTCACAGGCACAGCAACACTGGGGCTTTGCGCTTCTCTACCCACCAAACGTCACGGTCCTTCTCTTTCCGTCTCGTAGACACGAGCTGAGAAATTGCAAACGTCGAGCAATTGCTCAGAGATGAAAAGTGCCAGCACTGAAAGCTCTTGCTAGCCAGCACCCTTCCTTGGAAGCGCTTTCACAGGCGCAGCAACACTGGGGCTTTGCGCTTCTATACGCACCAAACGTCACGGTCCTTCTCTTTCCGTCTCGTAGACACGAGCTGAGAAATTGCAAACGTCCAGCAATTGCTCAGAGATGAAAACTGCCAGCACTGAAAGCTCTTGCTAGCCAGCACCCTTCCTTGGAAGCGCTTTCACAGGCGCAGCAACACTGGGGCTTTGCGCTTCTCTAGCCACCAAACGTCACGGTCCTTCTCTTTCCGTCTCCTAGACACGAGCTGAGAAATTGCAAACGTCGAGCAATTGCTCAGAGATGAAAAGTGCCAGCACTGGAAGCTGTTGCTAGCCAGCACCCTTCCTTGGAAGCGCTTTTGTAGGCCTAAGAACAGTGGGGCTCTGGGCTTCTCTAGCCACCTCATCTTCTGCTCATCCTCTCGCGCACTCTAAAGAGAGCTCAGGTGAGAAATTGCAAACGTCGAGCAATTGCTCAGAGATGAAAAGTGCCAGCACTGAAAGCTGTTGCTAGCCAGCACCCTTCCTTGGAAGCGCTTTCACAGGTGCAGTAACACTGGGGCTTTGCGCTTCTATACGCACCAAACGTCATGGTCATTCTCTTTCCGTCTCGTAGACATGAGCTGAGAAATTGCAAACGTCCAGCAATTGCTCCGAGATGAAAAGTGCCAGCACTGAAAGCTGTTGCTAGCCAGCACCCTTCCTTGGAAGCGCTTTTGTAGGCCTAAGAACAGTGGGGCTCTGGGCTTCCCTAGCCACCTCATCTTCTTCTCATCCTCTCGCGCACTCTAAAGAGAGCTCAGGTGAGAAATTGCAAACGTCGAGCAATTGCTCAGAGAAGAAAAGTGCCAGCACTGAAAGCTGTTGCTAGCCAGCACCCTTCCTTGGAAGCGCTTTCACAGGCGCAGCAACACTGGGGCTTTGCGCTTCTCTACCCACCAAAAGTCACGGTCATTTTCTTTCCGTCTCGTAGACACGAGCTGAGAAATTGCAAACGTCGAGCAATTGCTCAGAGATGAAAAGTGCCAGCACTGGAAGCTGTTGCTAGCCAGCACCCTTCCTTGGAAGCGCTTTTGTAGGCCTAAGAACACTGGGGCTCTGGGCTTCTCTAGCCACCTCATCTTCTGCTCGTCCTCTCGCGCACTCTAAAGAGAGCTCAGGTGAGAAACTGCAAACGTCGAGCAATTGCTCCGAGATGAAAAGTGCCAGCACTGAAAGCTGTTGCTAGCCAGCACCCTTCCTTGGAAGCGCTTTCACAGGCGCAGTAACACTGGGGCTTTGCGCTTCTATACGCACCAAATGTCATGGTCCTTCTCTTTCCGTCTCGTAGACACGAGCTGAGAAATTGCAAACGTCGAGCAATTGCTCAGAGATGAAAAGTGCCAGCACTGAAAGCTCTTGCTAGCCAGCACCCTTCCTTGGAAGCGCTTTTGTAGCCCTTAGAACACTGGGGCTCTGGGCTTCTCTAGCCACCTCATCTTCTGCTCATCCTCTCGCACACTCTAAAGAGAGCTCAGGTGAGAAATTGCAAACGTCGAGCAATTGCTCAGAGATGAAAAGTGCCAGCACTGAAAGCTGTTGCTAGCCAGCACCCTTCCTTGGAAGCGCTTTCACAGGCGCAGTAACACTGGGGCTTTGCACTTCTCTACGCACCAAACGTCACGGTCCTTCTCTTTCCGTCTCGTAGACACGAGCTGAGAAATTGCAAACGTCGAGCAATTGCTCCGAGATGAAAAGTGCCAGCACTGAAAGCTCTTGCTAGCCAGCACCCTTCCTTGGAAGCGCTTTCACAGGCGTAGCAACACTGGGGCTTTGCGCTTCTATACGCACCAAACGTCGCAGTCATTCTCTTTCCGTCTCGTAGACACGAGCTGAGAAATTGCAAACGTCGAGCAATTGCTCAGAGATGAAAAGTGCCAGCACTGAAAGCTGTTGCTAGCCAGCACCCTTCCTTGGAAGCGCTTTTGTAGGCCTAAGAACACTGGGGCTCTGGGCTTCTCTAGCCACCTCATCTTCTGCTCATCCTCTCGCGCACTCTAAAGAGAGCTCAGGTGAGAAATTGCAAACGTCGAGCAATTGCTCAGAGATGAAAAGTGCCAGCACTGAAAGCTCTTGCTAGCCAGCACCCTTCCTTGGAAGCGCTTTCACAGGCGCAGCAACACTGGGGCTTTGCGCTTCTCTAGCCACCAAATGTCACGGTCCTTCTCTTTCCGTCTCGTAGACACGAGCTGAGAAATTGCAAACGTCGAGCAATTGCTCAGAGATGAAAAGTGCCAGCACTGAAAGCTGTTGCTAGCCAGCACCCTTCCTTGGAACCGCTTTTGTAGCCCTTAGAACACTGGGGCTCTGGGCTTCTCTAGCCACCTCATCTTCTGCTCATCCTCTCGCGAACTCTAAAGAGAGCTCAGGTGAGAAATTGCAAACGTCGAGCAATTGCTCAGAGATGAAAAGTGCCAGCACTGAAAGCTCTTGCTAGCCAGCACCCTTCCTTGGAAGCGCTTTCACAGGCGCAGTAACACTGGGGCTTTGCACTTCTCTACGCACCAAACGTCACGGTCCTTCTCTTTCCGTCTCGTAGACACGAGCTGAGAAATTGCAAACGTCGAGCAATTGCTCAGAGATGAAAAGTGCCAGCACTGAAAGCTGTTGCTAGCCAGCACCCTTCCTTGGAAGCGCTTTCAGAGGCGTAGCAACACTGGGGCTTTGCACTTCTCTACGCACCAAACGTCACGGTCCTTCTCTTTCCGTCTCGTAGACACGAGCTGAGAAATTGCAAACGTCGAGCAATTGCTCAGAGATGAAAAGTGCCAGCACTGAAAGCTCTTGCTAGCCAGCACCCTTCCTTGGAAGCGCTTTCACAGGCGCAGCAACACTGGGGCTTTGCGCTTCTATACGCACCAAACGTCACGGTCCTTCTCTTTCCGTCTCGTAGACACGAGCTGAGAAATTGCAAACGTCCAGCAATTGCTCAGAGATGAAAAGTGCCAGCACTGAAAGCTGTTGCTAGCCAGCACCCTTCCTTGGAAGCGCTTTTGTAGGCCTAAGAACAGTGGGGCTCTGGGCTTCTCTAGCCACCTCATCTTCTGCTCATCCTCTCGCGCACTCTAAAGAGAGCTCAGGTGAGAAATTGCAAACGTCGAGCAATTGCTCAGAGATGAAAAGTGCCAGCCCTGAAAGCTCTTGCTAGCCAGCACCCTTCCTTGGAAGCGCTTTCACAGGCGCAGCAACACTGGGGCTTTGCGCTTCTCTAGCCACCAAACGTCACGGTCCTTCTCTTTCCGTCTCCTAGACACGAGCTGAGAAATTGCAAACGTGGAGCAATTGCTCAGAGATGAAAAGTGCCAGCACTGGAAGCTGTTGCTAGCCAGCACCCTTCCTTGGAAGCGCTTTTGTAGGCCTAAGAACAGTGGGGCTCTGGGCTTCCCTAGCCACCTCATCTTCTTCTCATCCTCTCGCGCACTCTAAAGAGAGCTCAGGTGAGAAATTGCAAACGTCGAGCAATTGCTCAGAGATGAAAAGTGCCAGCACTGAAAGCTGTTGCTAGCCAGCACCCTTCCTTGGAAGCGCTTTCACAGGTGCAGTAACACTGGGGCTTTGCGCTTCTATACGCACCAAACGTCATGGTCATTCTCTTTCCGTCTCGTAGACACGAGCTGAGAAATTGCAAATGTCCAGCAATTGCTCCGAGATGAAAAGTGCCAGCACTGAAAGCTGTTGCTAGCCAGCACCCTTCCTTGGAAGCGCTTTTGTAGGCCTAAGAACAGTGGGGCTCTGGGCTTCCCTAGCCACCTCATCTTCTTCTCATCCTCTCGCGCACTCTAAAGAGAGCTCAGGTGAGAAATTGCAAACGTCCAGCAATTGCTCAGAGAAGAAAAGTGCCAGCACTGAAAGCTCTTGCTAGCCAGCACCCTTCCTTGGAAGCGCTTTCACAGGCGCAGCAACACTGGGGCTTTGCGCTTCTCTACGCACCAAACGTCACGGTCCTTCTCTTTCCGTCTCGTAGACACGAGCTGAGAAATTGCAAACGTCGAGCAATTGCTCAGAGATGAAAAGTGCCAGCACTGAAAGCTCTTGCTAGCCAGCACCCTTCCTTGGAAGCGCTTTTGTAGGCCTAAGAACCCTGGGGCTCTGGGCTTCTCTAGCCACCTCATCTTCTGCTCGTCCTCTCGCGCACTCTAAAGAGAGCTCAGGTGAGAAACTGCAAACGTCGAGCAATTGCTCAGAGATGAAAAGTGCCAGCACTGAAAGCTCTTGCTAGCCAGCACCCTTCCTTGGAAGCGCTTTCACAGGCGCAGTAACACTGGGGCTTTGCGCTTCTATACGCACCAAATGTCATGGTCCTTCTCTTTCCGTCTCGTAGACACGAGCTGAGAAATTGCAAACGTCGAGCAATTGCTCCGAGATGAAAAGTGCCAGCATTGAAAGCTGTTGCTAGCCAGCACCCTTCCTTGGAAGCGCTTTTGTAGCCCTTAGAACACTGGGGCTCTGGGCTTCTCTAGCCACCTCATCTTCTGCTCATCCTCTCGCGCACTCTAAAGAGAGCTCAGGTGAGAAATTGCAAACGTCGAGCAATTGCTCAGAGATGAAAAGTGCCAGCACTGAAAGCTCTTGCTAGCCAGCACCCTTCCTTGGAAGCGCTTTCACAGGCGCAGTAACACTGGGGCTCTGCACTTCTCTACGCACCAAACGTCACGGTCCTTCTCTTTCCGTCTCGTAGACACGAGCTGAGAAATTGCAAACGTCGAGCAATTGCTCAGAGATGAAAAGTGCCAGCACTGAAAGCTCTTGCTAGCCAGCACCCTTCCTTGGAAGCGCTTTTGTAGCCCTTAGAACACTGGGGCTCTGGGCTTCTCTAGCCACCTCATCTTCTGCTCATCCTCTCGCACACTCTAAAGAGAGCTCAGGTGAGAAATTGCAAACGTCGAGCAATTGCTCAGAGATGAAAAGTGCCAGCACTGAAAGCTGTTGCTAGCCAGCACCCTTCCTTGGAAGCGCTTTCACAGGCGCAGTAACACTGGGGCTTTGCACTTCTCTACGCACCAAACGTCACGGTCCTTCTCTTTCCGTCTCGTAGACACGAGCTGAGAAATTGCAAACGTCGAGCAATTGCTCCGAGATGAAAAGTGCCAGCACTGAAAGCTCTTGCTAGCCAGCACCCTTCCTTGGAAGCGCTTTCACAGGCGTAGCAACACTGGGGCTTTGCGCTTCTATACGCACCAAACGTCGCAGTCATTCTCTTTCCGTCTCGTAGACACGAGCTGAGAAATTGCAAACGTCGAGCAATTGCTCAGAGATGAAAAGTGCCAGCACTGAAAGCTGTTGCTAGCCAGCACCCTTCCTTGGAAGCGCTTTTGTAGGCCTAAGAACACTGGGGCTCTGGGCTTCTCTAGCCACCTCATCTTCTGCTCATCCTCTCGCGCACTCTAAAGAGAGCTCAGGTGAGAAATTGCAAACGTCGAGCAATTGCTCAGAGATGAAAAGTGCCAGCACTGAAAGCTCTTGCTAGCCAGCACCCTTCCTTGGAAGCGCTTTCACAGGCGCAGCAACACTGGGGCTTTGCGCTTCTCTAGCCACCAAATGTCACGGTCCTTCTCTTTCCGTCTCGTAGACACGAGCTGAGAAATTGCAAACGTCGAGCAATTGCTCAGAGATGAAAAGTGCCAGCACTGAAAGCTGTTGCTAGCCAGCACCCTTCCTTGGAACCGCTTTTGTAGCCCTTAGAACACTGGGGCTCTGGGCTTCTCTAGCCACCTCATCTTCTGCTCATCCTCTCGCGAACTCTAAAGAGAGCTCAGGTGAGAAATTGCAAACGTCGAGCAATTGCTCAGAGATGAAAAGTGCCAGCACTGAAAGCTCTTGCTAGCCAGCACCCTTCCTTGGAAGCGCTTTCACAGGCGCAGTAACACTGGTGCTTTGCACTTCTCTACGCACCAAACGTCACGGTCCTTCTCTTTCCGTCTCGTAGACACGAGCTGAGAAATTGCAAACGTCGAGCAATTGCTCAGAGATGAAAAGTGCCAGCACTGAAAGCTGTTGCTAGCCAGCACCCTTCCTTGGAAGCGCTTTCAGAGGCGTAGCAACACTGGGGCTTTGCACTTCTCTACGCACCAAACGTCACGGTCCTTCTCTTTCCGTCTCGTAGACACGAGCTGAGAAATTGCAAACGTCGAGCAATTGCTCAGAGATGAAAAGTGCCAGCACTGAAAGCTCTTGCTAGCCAGCACCCTTCCTTGGAAGCGCTTTCACAGGCGCAGCAACACTGGGGCTTTGCGCTTCTATACGCACCAAACGTCACGGTCCTTCTCTTTCCGTCTCGTAGACACGAGCTGAGAAATTGCAAACGTCCAGCAATTGCTCAGAGATGAAAACTGCCAGCACTGAAAGCTCTTGCTAGCCAGCACCCTTCCTTGGAAGCGCTTTTGTAGGCCTAAGAACACTGGGGCTCTGGGCTTCTCTAGCCACCTCATCTTCTGCTCATCCTCTCGCGCACTCTAAAGAGAGCTCAGGTGAGAAATTGCAAACGTCGAGCAATTGCTCAGAGATGAAAAGTGCCAGCCCTGAAAGCTCTTGCTAGCCAGCACCCTTCCTTGGAAGCGCTTTCACAGGCGCAGCAACACTGGGGCTTTGCGCTTCTCTAGCCACCAAACGTCACGGTCCTTCTCTTTCCGTCTCCTAGACACGAGCTGAGAAATTGCAAACGTGGAGCAATTGCTCAGAGATGAAAAGTGCCAGCACTGGAAGCTGTTGCTAGCCAGCACCCTTCCTTGGAAGCGCTTTTGTAGGCCTAAGAACAGTGGGGCTCTGGGCTTCCCTAGCCACCTCATCTTCTTCTCATCCTCTCGCGCACTCTAAAGAGAGCTCAGGTGAGAAATTGCAAACGTCGAGCAATTGCTCAGAGATGAAAAGTGCCAGCACTGAAAGCTGTTGCTAGCCAGCACCCTTCCTTGGAAGCGCTTTCACAGGTGCAGTAACACTGGGGCTTTGCGCTTCTATACGCACCAAACGTCATGGTCATTCTCTTTCCGTCTCGTAGACACGAGCTGAGAAATTGCAAATGTCCAGCAATTGCTCCGAGATGAAAAGTGCCAGCACTGAAAGCTGTTGCTAGCCAGCACCCTTCCTTGGAAGCGCTTTTGTAGGCCTAAGAACAGTGGGGCTCTGGGCTTCCCTAGCCACCTCATCTTCTTCTCATCCTCTCGCGCACTCTAAAGAGAGCTCAGGTGAGAAATTGCAAACGTCCAGCAATTGCTCAGAGAAGAAAAGTGCCAGCACTGAAAGCTCTTGCTAGCCAGCACCCTTCCTTGGAAGCGCTTTCACAGGCGCAGCAACACTGGGGCTTTGCGCTTCTCTACGCACCAAACGTCACGGTCCTTCTCTTTCCGTCTCGTAGACACGAGCTGAGAAATTGCAAACGTCGAGCAATTGCTCAGAGATGAAAAGTGCCAGCACTGAAAGCTCTTGCTAGCCAGCACCCTTCCTTGGAAGCGCTTTTGTAGGCCTAAGAACCCTGGGGCTCTGGGCTTCTCTAGCCACCTCATCTTCTGCTCGTCCTCTCGCGCACTCTAAAGAGAGCTCAGGTGAGAAACTGCAAACGTCGAGCAATTGCTCAGAGATGAAAAGTGCCAGCACTGAAAGCTCTTGCTAGCCAGCACCCTTCCTTGGAAGCGCTTTCACAGGCGCAGTAACACTGGGGCTTTGCGCTTCTATACGCACCAAATGTCATGGTCCTTCTCTTTCCGTCTCGTAGACACGAGCTGAGAAATTGCAAACGTCGAGCAATTGCTCCGAGATGAAAAGTGCCAGCATTGAAAGCTGTTGCTAGCCAGCACCCTTCCTTGGAAGCGCTTTTGTAGCCCTTAGAACACTGGGGCTCTGGGCTTCTCTAGCCACCTCATCTTCTGCTCATCCTCTCGCGCACTCTAAAGAGAGCTCAGGTGAGAAATTGCAAACGTCGAGCAATTGCTCAGAGATGAAAAGTGCCAGCACTGAAAGCTCTTGCTAGCCAGCACCCTTCCTTGGAAGCGCTTTCACAGGCGCAGTAACACTGGGGCTCTGCACTTCTCTACGCACCAAACGTCACGGTCCTTCTCTTTCCGTCTCGTAGACACGAGCTGAGAAATTGCAAACGTCGAGCAATTGCTCAGAGATGAAAAGTGCCAGCACTGAAAGCTCTTGCTAGCCAGCACCCTTCCTTGGAAGCGCTTTCACAGGCGTAGCAACACTGGGGCTTTGCGCTTCTATACGCACCAAACGTCACAGTCATTCTCTTTCCGTCTCGTAGACACGAGCTGAGAAATTGCAAACGTCGAGCAATTGCTCAGAGATGAAAAGTGCCAGCACTGAAAGCTCTTGCTAGCCAGCACCCTTCCTTGGAAGCGCTTTTGTAGGCCTAAGAACCCTGGGGCTCTGGGCTTCTCTAGCCACCTCATCTTCTGCTCATCCTCTCGCGCACTCTAAAGAGAGCTCAGGTGAGAAATTGCAAACGTCGAGCAATTGCTCAGAGATGAAAAGTGCCAGCACTGAAAGCTCTTGCTAGCCAGCACCCTTCCTTGGAAGCGCTTTCACAGGCGCAGCAACACTGGGGCTTTGCGCTTCTCTAGCCACCAAATGTCACGGTCCTTCTCTTTCCGTCGGTAGACACGAGCTGAGAAATTGCAAACGTCGAGCAATTGCTCAGAGATGAAAAGTGCCAGCACTGAAAGCTGTTGCTAGCCAGCACCCTTCCTTGGAAGCGCTTTTGTAGGCCTAAGAACACTGGGGCTCTGGGCTTCTCTAGCCACCTCATCTTCTGCTCATCCTCTCGCGAACTCTAAAGAGAGCTCAGGTGAGAAATTGCAAACGTCGAGCAATTGCTCAGAGATGAAAAGTGCCAGCACTGAAAGCTGTTGCTAGCCAGCACCCTTCCTTGGAAGCGCTTTCACAGGCGCAGTAACACTGGGGCTTTGCACTTCTCTACGCACCAAACGTCACGGTCCTTCTCTTTCCGTCTCGTAGACACGAGCTGAGAAATTGCAAACGTCGAGCAATTGCTCAGAGATGAAAAGTGCCAGCACTGAAAGCTGTTGCTAGCCAGCACCCTTCCTTGGAAGCGCTTTCAGAGGCGTAGCAACACTGGGGCTTTGCGCTTCTATACGCACCAAACGTCACAGTCATTCTCTTTCCGTCTCGTAGACACGAGCTGAGAAATTGCAAACGTCGAGCAATTGCTCAGAGATGAAAAGTGCCAGCACTGAAAGCTGTTGCTAGCCAGCACCCTTCCTTGGAAGCGCTTTCAGAGGCGTAGCAACACTGGGGCTTTGCGCTTCTATACGCACCAAACGTCACGGTCATTCTCTTTCCGTCTCGTAGACACGAGCTGAGAAATTGCAAACGTCGAGCAATTGCTCAGAGATGAAAAGTGCCAGCACTGAAAGCTGTTGCTAGCCAGCACCCTTCCTTGGAAGCGCTTTCACAGGCACAGCAACACTGGGGCTTTGCGCTTCTCTAGCCACCAAACGTCACGGTCCTTCTCTTTCCGTCTCGTAGACACGAGCTGAGAAATTGCAAACGTCGAGCAATTGCTCAGAGATGAAAAGTGCCAGCACTGAAAGCTCTTGCTAGCCAGCACCCTTCCTTGGAAGCGCTTTCACAGGCGCAGCAACACTGGGGCTTTGCGCTTCTATACGCACCAAACGTCACGGTCCTTCTCTTTCCGTCTCGTAGACACGAGCTGAGAAATTGCAAACGTCGAGCAATTGCTCAGAGATGAAAAGTGCCAGCACTGAAAGCTCTTGCTAGCCAGCACCCTTCCTTGGAAGCGCTTTTGTAGGCCTAAGAACACTGGGGCTCTGGGCTTCTCTAGCCACCTCATCTTCTGCTCATCCTCTCGCGCACTCTAAAGAGAGCTCAGGTGAGAAATTGCAAACGTCGAGCAATTGCTCAGAGATGAAAAGTGCCAGCCCTGAAAGCTCTTGCTAGCCAGCACCCTTCCTTGGAAGCGCTTTCACAGGCGCAGCAACACTGGGGCTTTGCGCTTCTCTAGCCACCAAACGTCACGGTCCTTCTCTTTCCGTCTCCTAGACACGAGCTGAGAAATTGCAAACGTCGAGCAATTGCTCAGAGATGAAAAGTGCCAGCACTGGAAGCTGTTGCTAGCCAGCACCCTTCCTTGGAAGCGCTTTTGTAGGCCTAAGAACAGTGGGGCTCTGGGCTTCTCTAGCCACCTCATCTTCTGCTCATCCTCTCGCGCACTCTAAAGAGAGCTCAGGTGAGAAATTGCAAACGTCGAGCAATTGCTCAGAGATGAAAAGTGCCAGCACTGAAAGCTCTTGCTAGCCAGCACCCTTCCTTGGAAGCGCTTTCACAGGCGCAGCAACACTGGGGCTTTGCGCTTCTCTAGCCACCAAACGTCACGGTCCTTCTCTTTCCGTCTGTTTACACGAGCTGAGAAATTGCAAACGTCGAGCAATTGCTCCGAGATGAAAAGTGCCAGCACTGAAAGCTCTTGCTAGCCAGCACCCTTCCTTGGAAGCGCTTTCACAGGTGCAGTAACACTGGGGCTTTGCGCTTCTATACGCACCAAACGTCATGGTCATTCTCTTTCCGTCTCGTAGACACGAGCTGAGAAATTGCAAACGTCCAGCAATTGCTCCGAGATGAAAAGTGCCAGCACTGAAAGCTGTTGCTAGCCAGCACCCTTCCTTGGAAGCGCTTTTGTAGGCCTAAGAACAGTGGGGCTCTGGGCTTCTCTAGCCACCTCATCTTCTGCTCATCCTCTCGCGCACTCTAAAGAGAGCTCAGGTGAGAAATTGCAAACGTCGAGCAATTGCTCAGAGAAGAAAAGTGCCAGCACTGAAAGCTGTTGCTAGCCAGCACCCTTCCTTGGAAGCGCTTTCACAGGCGCAGCAACACTGGGGCTTTGCGCTTCTCTACCCACCAAAAGTCACGGTCATTTTCTTTCCGTCTCGTAGACACGAGCTGAGAAATTGCAAACGTCGAGCAATTGCTCAGAGATGAAAAGTGCCAGCACTGAAAGCTGTTGCTAGCCAGCACCCTTCCTTGGAAGCGCTTTTGTAGGCCTAAGAACCCTGGGGCTCTGGGCTTCTCTAGCCACCTCATCTTCTGCTCATCCTCTCGCGCACTCTAAAGAGAGCTCAGGTGAGAAATTGCAAACGTCCAGCAATTGCTCAGAGATGAAAAGTGCCAGCACTGAAAGCTCTTGCTAGCCAGCACCCTTCCTTGGAAGCGCTTTCACAGGCGCAGCAACACTGGGGCTTTGCGCTTCTATACGCACCAAACGTCACGGTCCTTCTCTTTCCGTCTCGTAGACACGAGCTGAGAAATTGTAAACGTCGAGCAATTGCTCAGAGATGAAAAGTGCCAGCACTGAAAGCTGTTGCTAGCCAGCACCCTTCCTTGGAAGCGCTTTTGTAGCCCTTAGAACACTGGGGCTCTGGGCTTCTCTAGCCACCTCATCTTCTGCTCATCCTCTCGCGAACTCTAAAGAGAGCTCAGGTGAGAAATTGCAAACGTCGAGCAATTGCTCAGAGATGAAAAGTGCCAGCACTGAAAGCTGTTGCTAGCCAGCACCCTTCCTTGGAAGCGCTTTCACAGGCGCAGTAACACTGGTGCTTTGCACTTCTCTACGCACCAAACGTCACGGTCCTTCTCTTTCCGTCTCGTAGACACGAGCTGAGAAATTGCAAACGTCGAGCAATTGCTCAGAGATGAAAAGTGCCAGCACTGAAAGCTCTTGCTAGCCAGCACCCTTCCTTGGAAGCGCTTTCAGAGGCGTAGCAACACTGGGGCTTTGCGCTTCTATACGCACCAAACGTCACAGTCATTCTCTTTCCGTCTCGTAGACACGAGCTGAGAAATTGCAAACGTCGAGCAATTGCTCAGAGATGAAAAGTGCCAGCACTGAAAGCTCTTGCTAGCCAGCACCCTTCCTTGGAAGCGCTTTTGTAGCCCTTAGAACACTGGGGCTCTGGGCTTCTCTAGCCACCTCATCTTCTGCTCATCCTCTCGCGCACTCTAAAGAGAGCTCAGGTGAGAAATTGCAAACGTCGAGCAATTGCTCAGAGATGAAAAGTGCCAGCACTGAAAGCTGTTGCTAGCCAGCACCCTTCCTTGGAAGCGCTTTCACAGGTGCAGTAACACTGGGGCTTTGCGCTTCTCTAGCCACCAAACGTCATGGTCATTCTCTTTCCGTCTCGTAGACACGAGCTGAGAAATTGCAAACGTCCAGCAATTGCTCAGAGATGAAAAGTGCCAGCACTGAAAGCTGTTGCTAGCCAGCACCCTTCCTTGGAAGCGCTTTTGTAGGCCTAAGAACAGTGGGGCTCTGGGCTTCCCTAGCCACCTCATCTTCTTCTCATCCTCTCGCGCACTCTAAAGAGAGCTCAGGTGAGAAATTGCAAACGTCGAGCAATTGCTCAGAGAAGAAAAGTGCCAGCACTGAAAGCTGTTGCTAGCCAGCACCCTTCCTTGGAAGCGCTTTCACAGGCGCAGTAACACTGGGGCTTTGCACTTCTCTACGCACCAAACGTCACGGTCCTTCTCTTTCCGTCTCGTAGACACGAGCTGAGAAATTGCAAACGTCGAGCAATTGCTCAGAGATGAAAAGTGCCAGCACTGAAAGCTGTTGCTAGCCAGCACCCTTCCTTGGAAGCGCTTTCACAGGCGCAGCAACACTGGGGCTTTGCGCTTCTCTACCCACCAAAAGTCACGGTCATTTTCTTTCCGTCTCGTAGACACGAGCTGAGAAATTGCAAACGTCGAGCAATTGCTCAGAGATGAAAAGTGCCAGCACTGAAAGCTGTTGCTAGCCAGCACCCTTCCTTGGAAGCGCTTTTGTAGGCCTAAGAACACTGGGGCTCTGGGCTTCTCTAGCCACCTCATCTTCTGCTCGTCCTCTCGCGCACTCTAAAGAGAGCTCAGGTGAGAAACTGCAAACGTCCAGCAATTGCTCAGAGATGAAAAGTGCCAGCACTGAAAGCTCTTGCTAGCCAGCACCCTTCCTTGGAAGCGCTTTCACAGGCGCAGCAACACTGGGGCTTTGCGCTTCTCTACGCACCAAATGTCACGGTCCTTCTCTTTCCGTCTCGTAGACACGAGCTGAGAAATTGCAAACGTCGAGCAATTGCTCAGAGATGAAAAGTGCCAGCACTGAAAGCTGTTGCTAGCCAGCACCCTTCCTTGGAAGCGCTTTTGTAGCCCTTAGAACACTGGGGCTCTGGGCTTCTCTAGCCACCTCATCTTCTGCTCATCCTCTCGCGCACTCTAAAGAGAGCTCAGGTGAGAAATTGCAAACGTCGAGCAATTGCTCAGAGATGAAAAGTGCCAGCACTGAAAGCTCTTGCTAGCCAGCACCCTTCCTTGGAAGCGCTTTCACAGGCGCAGTAACACTGGGGCTTTGCGCTTCTCTACCCACCAAACGTCACGGTCCTTCTCTTTCCGTCTCGTAGACACGAGCTGAGAAATTGCAAACGTCGAGCAATTGCTCAGAGATGAAAAGTGCCAGCACTGAAAGCTGTTGCTAGCCAGCACCCTTCCTTGGAAGCGCTTTTGTAGGCCTAAGAACACTGGGGCTCTGGGCTTCTCTAGCCACCTCATCTTCTGCTCATCCTCTCGCGCACTCTAAAGAGAGCTCAGGTGAGAAATTGCAAACGTCGAGCAATTGCTCAGAGATGAAAAGTGCCAGCACTGAAAGCTCTTGCTAGCCAGCACCCTTCCTTGGAAGCGCTTTCACAGGCGCAGCAACACTGGGGCTTTGCGCTTCTCTAGCCACCAAACGTCACGGTCCTTCTCTTTCCGTCGGTAGACACGAGCTGAGAAATTGCAAACGTCGAGCAATTGCTCAGAGATGAAAAGTGCCAGCACTGAAAGCTGTTGCTAGCCAGCACCCTTCCTTGGAAGCGCTTTCACAGGCGCAGCAACACTGGGGCTTTGCGCTTCTCTACCCACCAAAAGTCACGGTCATTTTCTTTCCGTCTCGTAGACACGAGCTGAGAAATTGCAAACGTCGAGCAATTGCTCAGAGATGAAAAGTGCCAGCACTGAAAGCTGTTGCTAGCCAGCACCCTTCCTTGGAAGCGCTTTTGTAGGCCTAAGAACACTGGGGCTCTGGGCTTCTCTAGCCACCTCATCTTCTGCTCATCCTCTCGCGCACTCTAAAGAGAGCTCAGGTGAGAAATTGCAAACGTCGAGCAATTGCTCAGAGATGAAAAGTGCCAGCACTGAAAGCTCTTGCTAGCCAGTACCCTTCCTTGGAAGCGCTTTCACAGGCGCAGCAACACTGGGGCTTTGCGCTTCTATACGCACCAAACGTCACAGTCATTCTCTTTCCGTCTCGTAGACACGAGCTGAGAAATTGCAAACGTCGAGCAATTGCTCAGAGATGAAAAGTGCCAGCACTGAAAGCTGTTGCTAGCCAGCACCCTTCCTTGGAAGCGCTTTTGTAGGCCTAAGAACAGTGGGGCTCTGGGCTTCTCTAGCCACCTCATCTTCTGCTCATCCTCTCGCGCACTCTAAAGAGAGCTCAGGTGAGAAATTGCAAACGTCGAGCAATTGCTGAGAGATGAAAAGTGCCAGCACTGAAAGCTGTTGCTAGCCAGCACCCTTCCTTGGAAGCGCTTTCACAGGCGCAGCAACACTGGGGCTTTGCGCTTCTATACGCACCAAACGTCACGGTCCTTCTCTTTCCGTCTCGTAGACACGAGCTGAGAAATTGCAAACGTCGAGCAATTGCTCAGAGATGAAAAGTGCCAGCACTGAAAGCTGTTGCTAGCCAGCACCCTTCCTTGGAAGCGCTTTCACAGGCGCAGCAACACTGGGGCTTTGCGCTTCTATACGCACCAAACGTCACGGTCCTTCTCTTTCCGTCTCGTAGACACGAGCTGAGAAATTGCAAACGTCCAGCAATTGCTCAGAGATGAAAACTGCCAGCACTGAAAGCTCTTGCTAGCCAGCACCCTTCCTTGGAAGCGCTTTTGTAGGCCTAAGAACACTGGGGCTCTGGGCTTCTCTAGCCACCTCATCTTCTGCTCATCCTCTCGCGCACTCTAAAGAGAGCTCAGGTGAGAAATTGCAAACGTCGAGCAATTGCTCAGAGATGAAAAGTGCCAGCCCTGAAAGCTCTTGCTAGCCAGCACCCTTCCTTGGAAGCGCTTTCACAGGCGCAGCAACACTGGGGCTTTGCGCTTCTCTAGCCACCAAACGTCACGGTCCTTCTCTTTCCGTCTCCTAGACACGAGCTGAGAAATTGCAAACGTCGAGCAATTGCTCAGAGATGAAAAGTGCCAGCACTGGAAGCTGTTGCTAGCCAGCACCCTTCCTTGGAAGCGCTTTTGTAGGCCTAAGAACAGTGGGGCTCTTGGCTTCTCTAGCCACCTCATCTTCTGCTCATCCTCTCGCGCACTCTAAAGAGAGCTCAGGTGAGAAATTGCAAACGTCGAGCAATTGCTCAGAGATGAAAAGTGCCAGCACTGAAAGCTCTTGCTAGCCAGCACCCTTCCTTGGAAGCGCTTTCACAGGCGCAGCAACACTGGGGCTTTGCGCTTCTCTAGCCACCAAACGTCACGGTCCTTCTCTTTCCGTCTGTTTACACGAGCTGAGAAATTGCAAACGTCGAGCAATTGCTCCGAGATGAAAAGTGCCAGCACTGAAAGCTCTTGCTAGCCAGCACCCTTCCTTGGAAGCGCTTTCACAGGTGCAGTAACACTGGGGCTTTGCGCTTCTCTAGCCACCAAACGTCATGGTCATTCTCTTTCCGTCTCGTAGACACGAGCTGAGAAATTGCAAACGTCCAGCAATTGCTCCGAGATGAAAAGTGCCAGCACTGAAAGCTGTTGCTAGCCAGCACCCTTCCTTGGAAGCGCTTTTGTAGGCCTAAGAACAGTGGGGCTCTGGGCTTCCCTAGCCACCTCATCTTCTGCTCATCCTCTCGCGCACTCTAAAGAGAGCTCAGGTGAGAAATTGCAAACGTCGAGCAATTGCTCAGAGAAGAAAAGTGCCAGCACTGAAAGCTGTTGCTAGCCAGCACCCTTCCTTGGAAGCGCTTTCACAGGCGCAGCAACACTGGGGCTTTGCGCTTCTCTACCCACCAAAAGTCACGGTCATTTTCTTTCCGTCTCGTAGACACGAGCTGAGAAATTGCAAACGTCGAGCAATTGCTCAGAGATGAAAAGTGCCAGCACTGAAAGCTGTTGCTAGCCAGCACCCTTCCTTGGAAGCGCTTTTGTAGGCCTAAGAACCCTGGGGCTCTGGGCTTCTCTAGCCACCTCATCTTCTGCTCATCCTCTCGCGCACTCTAAAGAGAGCTCAGGTGAGAAATTGCAAACGTCCAGCAATTGCTCAGAGATGAAAAGTGCCAGCACTGAAAGCTCTTGCTAGCCAGCACCCTTCCTTGGAAGCGCTTTCACAGGCGCAGCAACACTGGGGCTTTGCGCTTCTATACGCACCAAACGTCACGGTCCTTCTCTTTCCGTCTCGTAGACACGAGCTGAGAAATTGCAAACGTCGAGCAATTGCTCAGAGATGAAAAGTGCCAGCACTGAAAGCTGTTGCTAGCCAGCACCCTTCCTTGGAAGCGCTTTTGTAGCCCTTAGAACACTGGGGCTCTGGGCTTCTCTAGCCACCTCATCTTCTGCTCATCCTCTCGCGAACTCTAAAGAGAGCTCAGGTGAGAAATTGCAAACGTCGAGCAATTGCTCAGAGATGAAAAGTGCCAGCACTGAAAGCTGTTGCTAGCCAGCACCCTTCCTTGGAAGCGCTTTCACAGGCGCAGTAACACTGGTGCTTTGCACTTCTCTACGCACCAAACGTCACGGTCCTTCTCTTTCCGTCTCGTAGACACGAGCTGAGAAATTGCAAACGTCGAGCAATTGCTCAGAGATGAAAAGTGCCAGCACTGAAAGCTCTTGCTAGCCAGCACCCTTCCTTGGAAGCGCTTTCAGAGGCGTAGCAACACTGGGGCTTTGCGCTTCTATACGCACCAAACGTCACAGTCATTCTCTTTCCGTCTCGTAGACACGAGCTGAGAAATTGCAAACGTCGAGCAATTGCTCAGAGATGAAAAGTGCCAGCACTGAAAGCTCTTGCTAGCCAGCACCCTTCCTTGGAAGCGCTTTTGTAGCCCTTAGAACACTGGGGCTCTGGGCTTCTCTAGCCACCTCATCTTCTGCTCATCCTCTCGCGCACTCTAAAGAGAGCTCAGGTGAGAAATTGCAAACGTCGAGCAATTGCTCAGAGATGAAAAGTGCCAGCACTGAAAGCTGTTGCTAGCCAGCACCCTTCCTTGGAAGCGCTTTCACAGGTGCAGTAACACTGGGGCTTTGCGCTTCTCTAGCCACCAAACGTCATGGTCATTCTCTTTCCGTCTCGTAGACACGAGCTGAGAAATTGCAAACGTCCAGCAATTGCTCAGAGATGAAAAGTGCCAGCACTGAAAGCTGTTGCTAGCCAGCACCCTTCCTTGGAAGCGCTTTTGTAGGCCTAAGAACAGTGGGGCTCTGGGCTTCCCTAGCCACCTCATCTTCTTCTCATCCTCTCGCGCACTCTAAAGAGAGCTCAGGTGAGAAATTGCAAACGTCGAGCAATTGCTCAGAGAAGAAAAGTGCCAGCACTGAAAGCTGTTGCTAGCCAGCACCCTTCCTTGGAAGCGCTTTCACAGGCGCAGTAACACTGGGGCTTTGCACTTCTCTACGCACCAAACGTCACGGTCCTTCTCTTTCCGTCTCGTAGACACGAGCTGAGAAATTGCAAACGTCGAGCAATTGCTCAGAGATGAAAAGTGCCAGCACTGAAAGCTGTTGCTAGCCAGCACCCTTCCTTGGAAGCGCTTTCACAGGCGCAGCAACACTGGGGCTTTGCGCTTCTCTACCCAGCAAAAGTCACGGTCATTTTCTTTCCGTCTCGTAGACACGAGCTGAGAAATTGCAAACGTCGAGCAATTGCTCAGAGATGAAAAGTGCCAGCACTGAAAGCTGTTGCTAGCCAGCACCCTTCCTTGGAAGCGCTTTTGTAGGCCTAAGAACACTGGGGCTCTGGGCTTCTCTAGCCACCTCATCTTCTGCTCGTCCTCTCGCGCACTCTAAAGAGAGCTCAGGTGAGAAACTGCAAACGTCCAGCAATTGCTCAGAGATGAAAAGTGCCAGCACTGAAAGCTCTTGCTAGCCAGCACCCTTCCTTGGAAGCGCTTTCACAGGCGCAGCAACACTGGGGCTTTGCGCTTCTCTACGCACTAAATGTCATGGTCCTTCTCTTTCCGTCTCGTAGACACGAGCTGAGAAATTGCAAACGTCGAGCAATTGCTCAGAGATGAAAAGTGCCAGCACTGAAAGCTGTTGCTAGCCAGCACCCTTCCTTGGAAGCGCTTTTGTAGCCCTTAGAACACTGGGGCTCTGGGCTTCTCTAGCCACCTCATCTTCTGCTCATCCTCTCGCGCACTCTAAAGAGAGCTCAGGTGAGAAATTGCAAACGTCGAGCAATTGCTCAGAGATGAAAAGTGCCAGCACTGAAAGCTGTTGCTAGCCAGCACCCTTCCTTGGAAGCGCTTTCACAGGCGCAGCAACACTGGGGCTTTGCGCTTCTCTACCCACCAAAAGTCACGGTCATTTTCTTTCCGTCTCGTAGACACGAGCTGAGAAATTGCAAACGTCGAGCAATTGCTCAGAGCTGAAAAGTGCCAGCACTGAAAGCTGTTGCTAGCCAGCACCCTTCCTTGGAAGCGCTTTTGTAGGCCTAAGAACACTGGGGCTCTGGGCTTCTCTAGCCACCTCATCTTCTGCTCATCCTCTCGCGCACTCTAAAGAGAGCTCAGGTGAGAAATTGCAAACGTCGAGCAATTGCTCAGAGATGAAAAGTGCCAGCACTGAAAGCTCTTGCTAGCCAGTACCCTTCCTTGGAAGCGCTTTCACAGGCGCAGCAACACTGGGGCTTTGCGCTTCTATACGCACCAAACGTCACAGTCATTCTCTTTCCGTCTCGTAGACACGAGCTGAGAAATTGCAAACGTCGAGCAATTGCTCAGAGATGAAAAGTGCCAGCACTGAAAGCTGTTGCTAGCCAGCACCCTTCCTTGGAAGCGCTTTTGTAGGCCTAAGAACACTGGGGCTCTGGGCTTCTCTAGCCACCTCATCTTCTGCTCATCCTCGCGCGCACTCTAAAGAGAGCTCAGGTGAGAAATTGCAAACGTCGAGCAATTGCTGAGAGATGAAAAGTGCCAGCACTGAAAGCTGTTGCTAGCCAGCACCCTTCCTTGGAAGCGCTTTCACAGGCGCAGCAACACTGGGGCTTTGCGCTTCTATACGCACCAAACGTCACGGTCCTTCTCTTTCCGTCTCGTAGACACGAGCTGAGAAATTGCAAACGTCGAGCAATTGCTCAGAGATGAAAAGTGCCAGCACTGAAAGCTGTTGCTAGCCAGCACCCTTCCTTGGAAGCGCTTTTGTAGGCCTAAGAACACTGGGGCTCTGGGCTTCTCTAGCCACCTCATCTTCTGCTCATCCTCTCGCGAACTCTAAAGAGAGCTCAGGTGAGAAATTGCAAACGTCGAGCAATTGCTCAGAGATGAAAAGTGCCAGCACTGAAAGCTGTTGCTAGCCAGCACCCTTCCTTGGAAGCGCTTTCACAGGCGCAGTAACACTGGGGCTTTGCACTTCTCTACGCACCAAACGTCACGGTCCTTCTCTTTCCGTCTCGTAGACACAAGCTGAGAAATTGCAAACGTCGAGCAATTGCTCAGAGATGAAAAGTGCCAGCACTGAAAGCTGTTGCTAGCCAGCACCCTTCCTTGGAAGCGCTTTCACAGGCGTAGCAACACTGGGGCTTTGCGCTTCTATACGCACCAAACGTCACAGTCATTCTCTTTCCGTCTCGTAGACACGAGCTGAGAAATTGCAAACGTCGAGCAATTGCTCAGAGATGAAAAGTGCCAGCACTGAAAGCTGTTGCTAGCCAGCACCCTTCCTTGGAAGCGCTTTCAGAGGCGTAGCAACACTGGGGCTTTGCGCTTCTATACGCACCAAACGTCACAGTCATTCTCTTTCCGTCTCGTAGACACGAGCTGAGAAATTGCAAACGTCGAGCAATTGCTCCGAGATGAAAAGTGCCAGCACTGAAAGCTGTTGCTAGCCAGCACCCTTCCTTGGAAGCGCTTTTGTAGGCCTAAGAACACTGGGGCTCTGGGCTTCTCTAGCCACCTCATCTTCTGCTCATCCTCTCGCGCACTCTAAAGAGAGCTCAGGTGAGAAATTGCAAACGTCGAGCAATTGCTCAGAGATGAAAAGTGCCAGCACTGAAAGCTGTTGCTAGCCAGCACCCTTCCTTGGAAGCGCTTTCACAGGTGCAGTAACACTGGGGCTTTGCGCTTCTCTAGCCACCAAACGTCATGGTCATTCTCTTTCCGTCTCGTAGACACGAGCTGAGAAATTGCAAACGTCGAGCAATTGCTCCGAGATGAAAAGTGCCAGCACTGAAAGCTGTTGCTAGCCAGCACCCTTCCTTGGAAGCGCTTTTGTAGGCCTAAGAACAGTGGGGCTCTGGGCTTCCCTAGCCACCTCATCTTCTTCTCATCCTCTCGCGCACTCTAAAGAGAGCTCAGGTGAGAAATTGCAAACGTCGAGCAATTGCTCAGAGAAGAAAAGTGCCAGCACTGAAAGCTGTTGCTAGCCAGCACCCTTCCTTGGAAGCGCTTTCACAGGCGCAGTAACACTGGGGCTTTGCACTTCTCTACGCACCAAACGTCACGGTCCTTCTCTTTCCGTCTCGTAGACACGAGCTGAGAAATTGCAAACGTCGAGCAATTGCTCAGAGATGAAAAGTGCCAGCACTGAAAGCTCTTGCTAGCCAGCACCCTTCCTTGGAAGCGCTTTCACAGGCGCAGCAACACTGGGGCTTTGCGCTTCTCTACCCACCAAAAGTCACGGTCATTTTCTTTCCGTCTCGTAGACACGAGCTGAGAAATTGCAAACGTCGAGCAATTGCTCAGAGATGAAAAGTGCCAGCACTGGAAGCTGTTGCTAGCCAGCACCCTTCCTTGGAAGCGCTTTTGTAGGCCTAAGAACCCTGGGGCTCTGGGCTTCTCTAGCCACCTCATCTTCTGCTCATCCTCTCGCGCACTCTAAAGAGAGCTCAGGTGAGAAATTGCAAACGTCCAGCAATTGCTCAGAGATGAAAAGTGCCAGCACTGAAAGCTCTTGCTAGCCAGCACCCTTCCTTGGAAGCGCTTTCACAGGCGCAGCAACACTGGGGCTTTGCGCTTCTCTACGCACCAAACGTCACGGTCCTTCTCTTTCCGTCTCGTAGACACGAGCTGAGAAATTGCAAACGTCGAGCAATTGCTCAGAGATGAAAAGTGCCAGCACTGAAAGCTCTTGCTAGCCAGCACCCTTCCTTGGAAGCGCTTTTGTAGGCCTAAGAACACTGGGGCTCTGGGCTTCTCTAGCCACCTCATCTTCTGCTCGTCCTCTCGCGCACTCTAAAGAGAGCTCAGGTGAGAAACTGCAAACGTCGAGCAATTGCTCAGAGATGAAAAGTGCCAGCACTGAAAGCTGTTGCTAGCCAGCACCCTTCCTTGGAAGCGCTTTCACAGGCGCAGTAACACTGGGGCTTTGCGCTTCTATACGCACCAAATGTCATGGTCCTTCTCTTTCCGTCTCGTAGACACGAGCTGAGAAATTGCAAACGTCGAGCAATTGCTCAGAGATGAAAAGTGCCAGCACTGAAAGCTGTTGCTAGCCAGCACCCTTCCTTGGAAGCGCTTTTGTAGCCCTTAGAACACTGGGGCTCTGGGCTTCTCTAGCCACCTCATCTTCTGCTCATCCTCTCGCGCACTCTAAAGAGAGCTCAGGTGAGAAATTGCAAACGTCGAGCAATTGCTCAGAGATGAAAAGTGCCAGCACTGAAAGCTGTTGCTAGCCAGCACCCTTCCTTGGAAGCGCTTTCACAGGCGCAGTAACACTGGGGCTTTGCGCTTCTCTACCCACCAAACGTCACGGTCCTTCTCTTTCCGTCTCGTAGACACGAGCTGAGAAATTGCAAACGTCGAGCAATTGCTCAGAGATGAAAAGTGCCAGCACTGAAAGCTGTTGCTAGCCAGCACCCTTCCTTGGAAGCGCTTTTGTAGGCCTAAGAACACTGGGGCTCTGGGCTTCTCTAGCCACCTCATCTTCTGCTCATCCTCTCGCGCACTCTAAAGAGAGCTCAGGTGAGAAATTGCAAACGTCGAGCAATTGCTCAGAGATGAAAAGTGCCAGCACTGAAAGCTGTTGCTAGCCAGCACCCTTCCTTGGAAGCGCTTTCACAGGCGCAGCAACACTGGGGCTTTGCGCTTCTCTAGCCACCAAATGTCACGGTCCTTCTCTTTCCGTCGGTAGACACGAGCTGAGAAATTGCAAACGTCGAGCAATTGCTCAGAGATGAAAAGTGCCAGCACTGAAAGCTGTTGCTAGCCAGCACCCTTCCTTGGAAGCGCTTTCACAGGCGCAGCAACACTGGGGCTTTGCGCTTCTCTACCCACCAAAAGTCACGGTCATTTTCTTTCCGTCTCGTAGACACGAGCTGAGAAATTGCAAACGTCGAGCAATTGCTCAGAGATGAAAAGTGCCAGCACTGAAAGCTGTTGCTAGCCAGCACCCTTCCTTGGAAGCGCTTTTGTAGGCCTAAGAACAGTGGGGCTCTGGGCTTCTCTAGCCACCTCATCTTCTGCTCATCCTCTCGCGCACTCTAAAGAGAGCTCAGGTGAGAAATTGCAAACGTCGAGCAATTGCTCAGAGATGAAAAGTGCCAGCACTGAAAGCTCTTGCTAGCCAGTACCCTTCCTTGGAAGCGCTTTCACAGGCGCAGCAACACTGGGGCTTTGCGCTTCTATACGCACCAAACGTCACAGTCATTCTCTTTCCGTCTCGTAGACACGAGCTGAGAAATTGCAAACGTCCAGCAATTGCTCCGAGATGAAAAGTGCCAGCACTGAAAGCTGTTGCTAGCCAGCACCCTTCCTTGGAAGCGCTTTTGTAGGCCTAAGAACAGTGGGGCTCTGGGCTTCTCTAGCCACCTCATCTTCTGCTCATCCTCTCGCGCACTCTAAAGAGAGCTCAGGTGAGAAATTGCAAACGTCGAGCAATTGCTCAGAGATGAAAAGTGCCAGCACTGAAAGCTGTTGCTAGCCAGCACCCTTCCTTGGAAGCGCTTTCACAGGCGCAGCAACACTGGGGCTTTGCGCTTCTCTACCCACCAAACGTCACGGTCCTTCTCTTTCCGTCTCGTAGACACGAGCTGAGAAATTGCAAACGTCGAGCAATTGCTCCGAGATGAAAACTGCCAGCACTGAAAGCTCTTGCTAGCCAGCACCCTTCCTTGGAAGCGCTTTTGTAGGCCTAAGAACAGTGGGGCTCTGGGCTTCTCTAGCCACCTCATCTTCTGCTCATCCTCTCGCGCACTCTAAAGAGAGCTCAGGTGAGAAATTGCAAACGTCGAGCAATTGCTGAGAGATGAAAAGTGCCAGCACTGAAAGCTGTTGCTAGCCAGCACCCTTCCTTGGAAGCGCTTTCACAGGCGCAGCAACACTGGGGCTTTGCGCTTCTATACGCACCAAACGTCACGGTCCTTCTCTTTCCGTCTCGTAGACACGAGCTGAGAAATTGCAAACGTCGAGCAATTGCTCAGAGACGAAAAGTGCCAGCACTGAAAGCTGTTGCTAGCCAGCACCCTTCCTTGGAAGCGCTTTCACAGGCGCAGCAACACTGGGGCTTTGCGCTTCTATACGCACCAAACGTCACGGTCCTTCTCTTTCCGTCTCGTAGACACGAGCTGAGAAATTGCAAACGTCGAGCAATTGCTCAGAGATGAAAACTGCCAGCACTGAAAGCTCTTGCTAGCCAGCACCCTTCCTTGGAAGCGCTTTTGTAGGCCTAAGAACACTGGGGCTCTGGGCTTCTCTAGCCACCTCATCTTCTGCTCATCCTCTCGCGCACTCTAAAGAGAGCTCAGGTGAGAAATTGCAAACGTCGAGCAATTGCTCAGAGATGAAAAGTGCCAGCCCTGAAAGCTCTTGCTAGCCAGCACCCTTCCTTGGAAGCGCTTTCACAGGCGCAGCAACACTGGGGCTTTGCGCTTCTCTAGCCACCAAACGTCACGGTCCTTCTCTTTCCGTCTCGTAGACACGAGCTGAGAAATTGCAAACGTCGAGCAATTGCTCAGAGATGAAAAGTGCCAGCACTGGAAGCTGTTGCTAGCCAGCACCCTTCCTTGGAAGCGCTTTTGTAGGCCTAAGAACAGTGGGGCTCTGGGCTTCTCTAGCCACCTCATCTTCTGCTCATCCTCTCGCGCACTCTAAAGAGAGCTCAGGTGAGAAATTGCAAACGTCGAGCAATTGCTCAGAGATGAAAAGTGCCAGCACTGAAAGCTCTTGCTAGCCAGCACCCTTCCTTGGAAGCGCTTTCACAGGCGCAGCAACACTGGGGCTTTGCGCTTCTCTAGCCACCAAACGTCACGGTCCTTCTCTTTCCGTCTGTTTACACGAGCTGAGAAATTGCAAACGTCGAGCAATTGCTCCGAGATGAAAAGTGCCAGCACTGAAAGCTCTTGCTAGCCAGCACCCTTCCTTGGAAGCGCTTTCACAGGTGCAGTAACACTGGGGCTTTGCGCTTCTCTAGCCACCAAACGTCATGGTCATTCTCTTTCCGTCTCGTAGACACGAGCTGAGAAATTGCAAACGTCCAGCAATTGCTCCGAGATGAAAAGTGCCAGCACTGAAAGCTGTTGCTAGCCAGCACCCTTCCTTGGAAGCGCTTTTGTAGGCCTAAGAACAGTGGGGCTCTGGGCTTCCCTAGCCACCTCATCTTCTGCTCATCCTCTCGCGCACTCTAAAGAGAGCTCAGGTGAGAAATTGCAAACGTCGAGCAATTGCTCAGAGAAGAAAAGTGCCAGCACTGAAAGCTGTTGCTAGCCAGCACCCTTCCTTGGAAGCGCTTTCACAGGCGCAGCAACACTGGGGCTTTGCGCTTCTCTACCCACCAAAAGTCACGGTCATTTTCTTTCCGTCTCGTAGACACGAGCTGAGAAATTGCAAACGTCGAGCAATTGCTCAGAGATGAAAAGTGCCAGCACTGAAAGCTGTTGCTAGCCAGCACCCTTCCTTGGAAGCGCTTTTGTAGGCCTAAGAACCCTGGGGCTCTGGGCTTCTCTAGCCACCTCATCTTCTGCTCATCCTCTCGCGCACTCTAAAGAGAGCTCAGGTGAGAAATTGCAAACGTCGAGCAATTGCTCAGAGATGAAAAGTGCCAGCACTGAAAGCTCTTGCTAGCCAGCACCCTTCCTTGGAAGCGCTTTCACAGGCGCAGCAACACTGGGGCTTTGCGCTTCTATACGCACCAAACGTCACGGTCCTTCTCTTTCCGTCTCGTAGACACGAGCTGAGAAATTGCAAACGTCGAGCAATTGCTCAGAGATGAAAAGTGCCAGCACTGAAAGCTGTTGCTAGCCAGCACCCTTCCTTGGAAGCGCTTTTGTAGCCCTTAGAACACTGGGGCTCTGGGCTTCTCTAGCCACCTCATCTTCTGCTCATCCTCTCGCGAACTCTAAAGAGAGCTCAGGTGAGAAATTGCAAACGTCGAGCAATTGCTCAGAGATGAAAAGTGCCAGCACTGAAAGCTGTTGCTAGCCAGCACCCTTCCTTGGAAGCGCTTTCACAGGCGCAGTAACACTGGTGCTTTGCACTTCTCTACGCACCAAACGTCACGGTCCTTCTCTTTCCGTCTCGTAGACACGAGCTGAGAAATTGCAAACGTCGAGCAATTGCTCAGAGATGAAAAGTGCCAGCACTGAAAGCTCTTGCTAGCCAGCACCCTTCCTTGGAAGCGCTTTCAGAGGCGTAGCAACACTGGGGCTTTGCGCTTCTATACGCACCAAACGTCACAGTCATTCTCTTTCCGTCTCGTAGACACGAGCTGAGAAATTGCAAACGTCGAGCAATTGCTCAGAGATGAAAAGTGCCAGCACTGAAAGCTGTTGCTAGCCAGCACCCTTCCTTGGAAGCGCTTTTGTAGGCCTAAGAACAGTGGGGCTCTGGGCTTCCCTAGCCACCTCATCTTCTTCTCATCCTCTCGCGCACTCTAAAGAGAGCTCAGGTGAGAAATTGCAAACGTCGAGCAATTGCTCAGAGAAGAAAAGTGCCAGCACTGAAAGCTGTTGCTAGCCAGCACCCTTCCTTGGAAGCGCTTTCACAGGCGCAGTAACACTGGGGCTTTGCACTTCTCTACGCACCAAACGTCACGGTCCTTCTCTTTCCGTCTCGTAGACACGAGCTGAGAAATTGCAAACGTCGAGCAATTGCTCAGAGATGAAAAGTGCCAGCACTGAAAGCTGTTGCTAGCCAGCACCCTTCCTTGGAAGCGCTTTCACAGGCGCAGCAACACTGGGGCTTTGCGCTTCTCTACCCAGCAAAAGTCACGGTCATTTTCTTTCCGTCTCGTAGACACGAGCTGAGAAATTGCAAACGTCGAGCAATTGCTCAGAGATGAAAAGTGCCAGCACTGAAAGCTGTTGCTAGCCAGCACCCTTCCTTGGAAGCGCTTTTGTAGGCCTAAGAACACTGGGGCTCTGGGCTTCTCTAGCCACCTCATCTTCTGCTCGTCCTCTCGCGCACTCTAAAGAGAGCTCAGGTGAGAAACTGCAAACGTCCAGCAATTGCTCAGAGATGAAAAGTGCCAGCACTGAAAGCTCTTGCTAGCCAGCACCCTTCCTTGGAAGCGCTTTCACAGGCGCAGCAACACTGGGGCTTTGCGCTTCTCTACCCACCAAAAGTCACGGTCCTTCTCTTTCCGTCTCGTAGACACGAGCTGAGAAATTGCAAACGTCGAGCAATTGCTCAGAGATGAAAAGTGCCAGCACTGAAAGCTGTTGCTAGCCAGCACCCTTCCTTGGAAGCGCTTTTGTAGCCCTTAGAACACTGGGGCTCTGGGCTTCTCTAGCCACCTCATCTTCTGCTCATCCTCTCGCGCACTCTAAAGAGAGCTCAGGTGAGAAATTGCAAACGTCGAGCAATTGCTCAGAGATGAAAAGTGCCAGCACTGAAAGCTGTTGCTAGCCAGCACCCTTCCTTGGAAGCGCTTTCACAGGCGCAGCAACACTGGGGCTTTGCGCTTCTCTACCCACCAAAAGTCACGGTCATTTTCTTTCCGTCTCGTAGACACGAGCTGAGAAATTGCAAACGTCGAGCAATTGCTCAGAGCTGAAAAGTGCCAGCACTGAAAGCTGTTGCTAGCCAGCACCCTTCCTTGGAAGCGCTTTTGTAGGCCTAAGAACACTGGGGCTCTGGGCTTCTCTAGCCACCTCATCTTCTGCTCATCCTCTCGCGCACTCTAAAGAGAGCTCAGGTGAGAAATTGCAAACGTTGAGCAATTGCTCAGAGATGAAAAGTGCCAGCACTGAAAGCTCTTGCTAGCCAGTACCCTTCCTTGGAAGCGCTTTCACAGGCGCAGCAACACTGGGGCTTTGCGCTTCTATACGCACCAAACGTCACAGTCATTCTCTTTCCGTCTCGTAGACACGAGCTGAGAAATTGCAAACGTCGAGCAATTGCTCAGAGATGAAAAGTGCCAGCACTGAAAGCTGTTGCTAGCCAGCACCCTTCCTTGGAAGCGCTTTTGTAGGCCTAAGAACACTGGGGCTCTGGGCTTCTCTAGCCACCTCATCTTCTGCTCATCCTCGCGCGCACTCTAAAGAGAGCTCAGGTGAGAAATTGCAAACGTCGAGCAATTGCTGAGAGATGAAAAGTGCCAGCACTGAAAGCTGTTGCTAGCCAGCACCCTTCCTTGGAAGCGCTTTCACAGGCGCAGCAACACTGGGGCTTTGCGCTTCTATACGCACCAAACGTCACGGTCCTTCTCTTTCCGTCTCGTAGACACGAGCTGAGAAATTGCAAACGTCGAGCAATTGCTCAGAGATGAAAAGTGCCAGCACTGAAAGCTGTTGCTAGCCAGCACCCTTCCTTGGAAGCGCTTTTGTAGGCCTAAGAACACTGGGGCTCTGGGCTTCTCTAGCCACCTCATCTTCTGCTCATCCTCTCGCGAACTCTAAAGAGAGCTCAGGTGAGAAATTGCAAACGTCGAGCAATTGCTCAGAGATGAAAAGTGCCAGCACTGAAAGCTGTTGCTAGCCAGCACCCTTCCTTGGAAGCGCTTTCACAGGCGCAGTAACACTGGGGCTTTGCACTTCTCTACGCACCAAACGTCACGGTCCTTCTCTTTCCGTCTCGTAGACACAAGCTGAGAAATTGCAAACGTCGAGCAATTGCTCAGAGATGAAAAGTGCCAGCACTGAAAGCTGTTGCTAGCCAGCACCCTTCCTTGGAAGCGCTTTCACAGGCGTAGCAACACTGGGGCTTTGCGCTTCTATACGCACCAAACGTCACAGTCATTCTCTTTCCGTCTCGTAGACACGAGCTGAGAAATTGCAAACGTCGAGCAATTGCTCAGAGATGAAAAGTGCCAGCACTGAAAGCTGTTGCTAGCCAGCACCCTTCCTTGGAAGCGCTTTCAGAGGCGTAGCAACACTGGGGCTTTGCGCTTCTATACGCACCAAACGTCACAGTCATTCTCTTTCCGTCTCGTAGACACGAGCTGAGAAATTGCAAACGTCGAGCAATTGCTCAGAGATGAAAAGTGCCAGCACTGAAAGCTCTTGCTAGCCAGCACCCTTCCTTGGAAGCGCTTTTGTAGCCCTTAGAACACTGGGGCTCTGGGCTTCTCTAGCCACCTCATCTTCTGCTCATCCTCTCGCGCACTCTAAAGAGAGCTCAGGTGAGAAATTGCAAACGTCGAGCAATTGCTCAGAGATGAAAAGTGCCAGCACTGAAAGCTCTTGCTAGCCAGCACCCTTCCTTGGAAGCGCTTTCACAGGTGCAGTAACACTGGGGCTTTGCGCTTCTCTAGCCACCAAACGTCATGGTCATTCTCTTTCCGTCTCGTAGACACGAGCTGAGAAATTGCAAACGTCGAGCAATTGCTCCGAGATGAAAAGTGCCAGCACTGAAAGCTGTTGCTAGCCAGCACCCTTCCTTGGAAGCGCTTTTGTAGGCCTAAGAACAGTGGGGCTCTGGGCTTCCCTAGCCACCTCATCTTCTTCTCATCCTCTCGCGCACTCTAAAGAGAGCTCAGGTGAGAAATTGCAAACGTCGAGCAATTGCTCAGAGAAGAAAAGTGCCAGCACTGAAAGCTGTTGCTAGCCAGCACCCTTCCTTGGAAGCGCTTTCACAGGCGCAGTAACACTGGGGCTTTGCACTTCTCTACGCACCAAACGTCACGGTCCTTCTCTTTCCGTCTCGTAGACACGAGCTGAGAAATTGCAAACGTCGAGCAATTGCTCAGAGATGAAAAGTGCCAGCACTGAAAGCTCTTGCTAGCCAGCACCCTTCCTTGGAAGCGCTTTCACAGGCGCAGCAACACTGGGGCTTTGCGCTTCTCTACCCACCAAAAGTCACGGTCATTTTCTTTCCGTCTCGTAGACACGAGCTGAGAAATTGCAAACGTCGAGCAATTGCTCAGAGATGAAAAGTGCCAGCACTGGAAGCTGTTGCTAGCCAGCACCCTTCCTTGGAAGCGCTTTTGTAGGCCTAAGAATCCTGGGGCTCTGGGCTTCTCTAGCCACCTCATCTTCTGCTCATCCTCTCGCGCACTCTAAAGAGAGCTCAGGTGAGAAATTGCAAACGTCGAGCAATTGCTCAGAGATGAAAAGTGCCAGCACTGAAAGCTCTTGCTAGCCAGCACCCTTCCTTGGAAGCGCTTTCACAGGCGCAGCAACACTGGGGCTTTGCGCTTCTCTACGCACCAAACGTCACGGTCCTTCTCTTTCCGTCTCGTAGACACGAGCTGAGAAATTGCAAACGTCGAGCAATTGCTCAGAGATGAAAAGTGCCAGCACTGAAAGCTCTTGCTAGCCAGCACCCTTCCTTGGAAGCGCTTTTGTAGGCCTAAGAACACTGGGGCTCTGGGCTTCTCTAGCCACCTCATCTTCTGCTCGTCCTCTCGCGCACTCTAAAGAGAGCTCAGGTGAGAAACTGCAAACGTCGAGCAATTGCTCAGAGATGAAAAGTGCCAGCACTGAAAGCTGTTGCTAGCCAGCACCCTTCCTTGGAAGCGCTTTCACAGGCGCAGTAACACTGGGGCTTTGCGCTTCTATACGCACCAAATGTCATGGTCCTTCTCTTTCCGTCTCGTAGACACGAGCTGAGAAATTGCAAACGTCGAGCAATTGCTCAGAGATGAAAAGTGCCAGCACTGAAAGCTGTTGCTAGCCAGCACCCTTCCTTGGAAGCGCTTTTGTAGCCCTTAGAACACTGGGGCTCTGGGCTTCTCTAGCCACCTCATCTTCTGCTCATCCTCTCGCGCACTCTAAAGAGAGCTCAGGTGAGAAATTGCAAACGTCGAGCAATTGCTCAGAGATGAAAAGTGCCAGCACTGAAAGCTGTTGCTAGCCAGCACCCTTCCTTGGAAGCGCTTTCACAGGCGCAGTAACACTGGGGCTTTGCGCTTCTCTACCCACCAAACGTCACGGTCCTTCTCTTTCCGTCTCGTAGACACGAGCTGAGAAATTGCAAACGTCGAGCAATTGCTCAGAGATGAAAAGTGCCAGCACTGAAAGCTGTTGCTAGCCAGCACCCTTCCTTGGAAGCGCTTTTGTAGGCCTAAGAACACTGGGGCTCTGGGCTTCTCTAGCCACCTCATCTTCTGCTCATCCTCTCGCGCACTCTAAAGAGAGCTCAGGTGAGAAATTGCAAACGTCGAGCAATTGCTCAGAGATGAAAAGTGCCAGCACTGAAAGCTGTTGCTAGCCAGCACCCTTCCTTGGAAGCGCTTTCACAGGCGCAGCAACACTGGGGCTTTGCGCTTCTCTAGCCACCAAATGTCACGGTCCTTCTCTTTCCGTCGGTAGACACGAGCTGAGAAATTGCAAACGTCGAGCAATTGCTCAGAGATGAAAAGTGCCAGCACTGAAAGCTGTTGCTAGCCAGCACCCTTCCTTGGAAGCGCTTTCACAGGCGCAGCAACACTGGGGCTTTGCGCTTCTCTACCCACCAAAAGTCACGGTCATTTTCTTTCCGTCTCGTAGACACGAGCTGAGAAATTGCAAACGTCGAGCAATTGCTCAGAGATGAAAAGTGCCAGCACTGAAAGCTGTTGCTAGCCAGCACCCTTCCTTGGAAGCGCTTTTGTAGGCCTAAGAACAGTGGGGCTCTGGGCTTCTCTAGCCACCTCATCTTCTGCTCATCCTCTCGCGCACTCTAAAGAGAGCTCAGGTGAGAAATTGCAAACGTCGAGCAATTGCTCAGAGATGAAAAGTGCCAGCACTGAAAGCTCTTGCTAGCCAGTACCCTTCCTTGGAAGCGCTTTCACAGGCGCAGCAACACTGGGGCTTTGCGCTTCTATACGCACCAAACGTCACAGTCATTCTCTTTCCGTCTCGTAGACACGAGCTGAGAAATTGCAAACGTCCAGCAATTGCTCCGAGATGAAAAGTGCCAGCACTGAAAGCTGTTGCTAGCCAGCACCCTTCCTTGGAAGCGCTTTTGTAGGCCTAAGAACAGTGGGGCTCTGGGCTTCTCTAGCCACCTCATCTTCTGCTCATCCTCTCGCGCACTCTAAAGAGAGCTCAGGTGAGAAATTGCAAACGTCGAGCAATTGCTCAGAGATGAAAAGTGCCAGCACTGAAAGCTGTTGCTAGCCAGCACCCTTCCTTGGAAGCGCTTTCACAGGCGCAGCAACACTGGGGCTTTGCGCTTCTATACGCACCAAACGTCACGGTCCTTCTCTTTCCGTCTCGTAGACACGAGCTGAGAAATTGCAAACGTCGAGCAATTGCTCAGAGATGAAAAGTGCCAGCACTGAAAGCTGTTGCTAGCCAGCACCCTTCCTTGGAAGCGCTTTTGTAGGCCTAAGAACACTGGGGCTCTGGGCTTCTCTAGCCACCTCATCTTCTGCTCATCCTCTCGCGAACTCTAAAGAGAGCTCAGGTGAGAAATTGCAAACGTCGAGCAATTGCTCAGAGATGAAAAGTGCCAGCACTGAAAGCTGTTGCTAGCCAGCACCCTTCCTTGGAAGCGCTTTCACAGGCGCAGTAACACTGGGGCTTTGCACTTCTCTACGCACCAAACGTCACGGTCCTTCTCTTTCCGTCTCGTAGACACGAGCTGAGAAATTGCAAACGTCGAGCAATTGCTCAGAGATGAAAAGTGCCAGCACTGAAAGCTGTTGCTAGCCAGCACCCTTCCTTGGAAGCGCTTTCACAGGCGTAGCAACACTGGGGCTTTGCGCTTCTATACGCACCAAACGTCACAGTCATTCTCTTTCCGTCTCCTAGACACGAGCTGAGAAATTGCAAACGTCGAGCAATTGCTCAGAGATGAAAAGTGCCAGCACTGAAAGCTGTTGCTAGCCAGCACCCTTCCTTGGAAGCGCTTTTGTAGCCCTTAGAACACTGGGGCTCTGGGCTTCTCTAGCCACCTCATCTTCTGCTCATCCTCTCGCGCACTCTAAAGAGAGCTCAGGTGAGAAATTGCAAACGTCGAGCAATTGCTCAGAGATGAAAAGTGCCAGCACTGAAAGCTCTTGCTAGCCAGCACCCTTCCTTGGAAGCGCTTTCACAGGCGCAGTAACACTGGGGCTTTGCACTTCTCTACGCACCAAACGTCACGGTCCTTCTCTTTCCGTCGGTAGACACGAGCTGAGAAATTGCAAACGTCGAGCAATTGCTCCGAGATGAAAAGTGCCAGCACTGAAAGCTCTTGCTAGCCAGCACCCTTCCTTGGAAGCGCTTTCACAGGCGCAGCAACACTGGGGCTTTGCGCTTCTCTACCCAGCAAAAGTCACGGTCATTTTCTTTCCGTTTCGTAGACACGAGCTGAGAAATTGCAAACGTCGAGCAATTGCTCCGAGATGAAAAGTGCCAGCACTGAAAGCTCTTGCTAGCCAGCACCCTTCCTTGGAAGCGCTTTTGTAGCCCTTAGAACACTGGGGCTCTGGGCTTCTCTAGCCACCTCATCTTCTGCTCATCCTCTCGCGCACTCTAAAGAGAGCTCAGGTGAGAAATTGCAAATGTCGAGCAATTGCTCCGAGATGAAAAGTGCCAGCACTGAAAGCTGTTGCTAGCCAGCACCCTTCCTTGGAAGCGCTTTCACAGGCGCAGCAACACTGGGGCTTTGCGCTTCTATACGCACCAAACGTCACGGTCCTTCTCTTTCCGTCTCGTAGACACGAGCTGAGAAATTGCAAACGTCGAGCAATTGCTCAGAGATGAAAAGTGCCAGCACTGAAAGCTGTTGCTAGCCAGCACCCTTCCTTGGAAGCGCTTTTGTAGGCCTAAGAACAGTGGGGCTCTGGGCTTCTCTAGCCACCTCATCTTCTGCTCATCCTCTCGCGCACTCTAAAGAGAGCTCAGGTGAGAAATTGCAAACGTCGAGCAATTGCTCAGAGATGAAAAGTGCCAGCACTGAAAGCTGTTGCTAGCCAGCACCCTTCCTTGGAAGCGCTTTCACAGGCGCAGTAACACTGGGGCTTTGCGCTTCTCTACGCACCAAACGTCACGGTCCTTCTCTTTCCGTCTCGTAGACACGAGCTGAGAAATTGCAAACGTCGAGCAATTGCTCAGAGATGAAAAGTGCCAGCACTGAAAGCTGTTGCTAGCCAGCACCCTTCCTTGGAAGCGCTTTCACAGGCGTAGCAACACTGGGGCTTTGCGCTTCTATACGCACCAAACGTCACAGTCATTCTCTTTCCGTCTCGTAGACACGAGCTGAGAAATTGCAAACGTCGAGCAATTGCTCAGAGATGAAAAGTGCCAGCACTGAAAGCTCTTGCTAGCCAGCACCCTTCCTTGGAAGCGCTTTTGTAGGCCTAAGAACACTGGGGCTCTGGGCTTCTCTAGCCACCTCATCTTCTGCTCATCCTCTCGCGCACTCTAAAGAGAGCTCAGGTGAGAAATTGCAAACGTCGAGCAATTGCTCAGAGATGAAAAGTGCCAGCACTGAAAGCTCTTGCTAGCCAGCCCCCTTCCTTGGAAGCGCTTTCACAGGCGCAGCAACACTGGGGCTTTGCACTTCTCTAGCCACCAAATGTCACGGTCCTTCTCTTTCCGTCGGTAGACACGAGCTGAGAAATTGCAAACGTCGAGCAATTGCTCAGAGATGAAAAGTGCCAGCACTGAAAGCTGTTGCTAGCCAGCACCCTTCCTTGGAAGCGCTTTCACAGGCGCAGTAACACTGGGGCTTTGCGCTTCTCTACCCACCAAAAGTCACGGTCATTTTCTTTCCGTCTCGTAGACACGAGCTGAGAAATTGCAAACGTCGAGCAATTGCTCAGAGATGAAAAGTGCCAGCACTGAAAGCTCTTGCTAGCCAGCACCCTTCCTTGGAAGCGCTTTTGTAGCCCTTAGAACACTGGGGCTCTGGGCTTCTCTAGCCACCTCATCTTCTGCTCATCCTCTCGCGCACTCTAAAGAGAGCTCAGGTGAGAAATTGCAAACGTCGAGCAATTGCTCAGAGATGAAAAGTGCCAGCACTGAAAGCTCTTGCTAGCCAGTACCCTTCCTTGGAAGCGCTTTCACAGGCGCAGCAACACTGGGGCTTTGCGCTTCTATACGCACCAAACGTCACAGTCATTCTCTTTCCGTCTCGTAGACACGAGCTGAGAAATTGCAAACGTCGAGCAATTGCTCCGAGATGAAAAGTGCCAGCACTGAAAGCTGTTGCTAGCCAGCACCCTTCCTTGGAAGCGCTTTTGTAGCCCTTAGAACACTGGGGCTCTGGGCTTCTCTAGCCACCTCATCTTCTGCTCATCCTCTCGCGCACTCTAAAGAGAGCTCAGGTGAGAAATTGCAAACGTCGAGCAATTGCTCAGAGATGAAAAGTGCCAGCACTGAAAGCTGTTGCTAGCCAGCACCCTTCCTTGGAAGCGCTTTCACAGGCGCAGCAACACTGGGGCTTTGCGCTTCTATACGCACCAAACGTCACGGTCCTTCTCTTTCCGTCTCGTAGACACGAGCTGAGAAATTGCAAACGTCGAGCAATTGCTCAGAGATGAAAAGTGCCAGCACTGAAAGCTCTTGCTAGCCAGCACCCTTCCTTGGAAGCGCTTTTGTAGCCCTAAGAACACTGGGGCTCTGGGCTTCTCTAGCCACCTCATCTTCTGCTCATCCTCTCGCGCACTCTAAAGAGAGCTCAGGTGAGAAATTGCAAACGTCGAGCAATTGCTCAGAGATGAAAAGTGCCAGCACTGAAAGCTGTTGCTAGCCAGCACCCTTCCTTGGAAGCGCTTTCACAGGCGCAGTAACACTGGGGCTTTGCACTTCTCTACGCACCAAAAGTCACGGTCCTTCTCTTTCCGTCTCGTAGACACGAGCTGAGAAATTGCAAACGTCGAGCAATTGCTCAGAGATGAAAAGTGCCAGCACTGAAAGCTCTTGCTAGCCAGCAGCCTTCCTTGGAAGCGCTTTCACAGGCGCAGCAACACTGGGGCTTTGCGCTTCTCTACCCAGCAAAAGTCACGGTCATTTTCTTTCCGTCTCGTAGACACGAGCTGAGAAATTGCAAACGTCGAGCAATTGCTCCGAGATGAAAAGTGCCAGCACTGAAAGCTGTTGCTAGCCAGCACCCTTCCTTGGAAGCGCTTTTGTAGCCCTTAGAACACTGGGGCTCTGGGCTTCTCTAGCCACCTCATCTTCTGCTCATCCTCTCGCGCACTCTAAAGGGAGCTCAGGTGAGAAATTGCAAACGTCGAGCAATTGCTCAGAGATGAAAAGTGCCAGCACTGAAAGCTCTTGCTAGCCAGCACCCTTCCTTGGAAGCGCTTTCACAGGCGCAGCAACACTGGGGCTTTGCGCTTCTCTAGCCACCAAACGTCACGGTCCTTCTCTTTCCGTCGGTAGACACGAGCTGAGAAATTGCAAACGTCGAGCAATTGCTCCGAGATGAAAAGTGCCAGCACTGAAAGCTCTTGCTAGCCAGCACCCTTCCTTGGAAGCGCTTTCACAGGCGCAGTAACACTGGGGCTTTGCGCTTCTCTACCCAGCAAAAGTCACGGTCATTTTCTTTCCGTTTCGTAGACACGAGCTGAGAAATTGCAAACGTCGAGCAATTGCTCAGAGATGAAAAGTGCCAGCACTGAAAGCTCTTGCTAGCCAGCACCCTTCCTTGGAAGCGCTTTTGTAGGCCTAAGAACAGTGGGGCTCTGGGCTTCTCTAGCCACCTCATCTTCTGCTCATCCTCTCGCGCACTCTAAAGAGAGCTCAGGTGAGAAATTGCAAACGTCGAGCAATTGCTCAGAGATGAAAAGTGCCAGCACTGAAAGCTCTTGCTAGCCAGCACCCTTCCTTGGAAGCGCTTTTGTAGGCCTAAGAACAGTGGGGCTCTGGGCTTCTCTAGCCACCTCATCTTCTGCTCATCCTCTCGCGCACTCTAAAGAGAGCTCAGGTGAGAAATTGCAAACGTCGAGCAATTGCTCAGAGATGAAAAGTGCCAGCACTGAAAGCTCTTGCTAGCCAGCACCCTTCCTTGGAAGCGCTTTCACAGGTGCAGTAACACTGGGGCTTTGCGCTTCTCTAGCCACCAAACGTCATGGTCCTTCTCTTTCCGTCTCGTAGACACGAGCTGAGAAATTGCAAACGTCGAGCAATTGCTCCGAGATGAAAAGTGCCAGCACTGAAAGCTGTTGCTAGCCAGCACCCTTCCTTGGAAGCGCTTTCACAGGCGCAGCAACACTGGGGCTTTGCGCTTCTATACGCACCAAACGTCACAGTCATTCTCTTTCCGTCTCGTAGACACGAGCTGAGAAATTGCAAACGTCGAGCAATTGCTCAGAGATGAAAAGTGCCAGCACTGAAAGCTGTTGCTAGCCAGCTCCCTTCCTTGGAAGCACTTTTGTAGGCCTAAGAACACTGGGGCTCTGGGCTTCTCTAGCCACCTCATCTTCTGCTCATCCTCTCGCGCACTCTAAAGAGAGCTCAGGTGAGAAATTGCAAACGTCGAGCAATTGCTCAGAGATGAAAAGTGCCAGCACTGAAAGCTGTTGCTAGCCAGCACCCTTCCTTGGAAGCGCTTTCACAGGCGCAGCAACACTGGGGCTTTGCGCTTCTCTACGCACCAAACGTCACGGTCCTTCTCTTTCCGTCGGTAGACACGAGCTGAGAAATTGCAAACGTCGAGCAATTGCTCCGAGATGAAAAGTGCCAGCACTGAAAGCTGTTGCTAGCCAGCTCCCTTCCTTGGAAGCGCTTTTGTAGGCCTAAGAACAGTGGGGCTCTGGGCTTCTCTAGCCACCGAATCTTCTGCTCATCCTCTCGCGCACTCTAAAGAGAGCTCAGGTGAGAAACTGCAAACGTCGAGCAATTGCTCAGAGATGAAAAGTGCCAGCACTGAAAGCTCTTGCTAGCCAGCACCCTTCCTTGGAAGCGCTTTTGTAGCCCTTAGAACACTGGGGCTTTGGGCTTCTCTAGCCACCTCATCTTCTGCTCATCCTCTCGTGCACTCTAAAGAGAGCTCAGGTGAGAAATTGCAAACGTCGAGCAATTGCTCAGAGATGAAAAGTGCCAGCCCTGAAAGCTCTTGCTAGCCAGCACCCTTCCTTGGAAGCGCTTTCACAGGCGCAGCAACACTGGGGCTTTGCGCTTCTCTACGCACCAAACGTCACGGTCCTTCTCTTTCCGTCTCGTAGACACGAGCTGAGAAATTGCAAACGTCGAGCAATTGCTCAGAGATGAAAAGTGCCAGCACTGAAAGCTCTTGCTAGCCAGCACCCTTCCTTGGAAGCGCTTTCACAAGCGCAGTAACACTGGGGCTTTGCGCTTCTATACGCACCAAACGTCACGGTCATTCTCTTTCCGTCTCGTAGACACGAGCTGAGAAATTGCAAACGTCGAGCAATTGCTCAGAGATGAAAAGTGCCAGCACTGAAAGCTGTTGCTAGCCAGCACCCTTCCTTGGAAGCGCTTTTGTAGGCCTAAGAACAGTGGGGCTCTGGGCTTCTCTAGCCACCTCATCTTCTGCTCATCCTCTCGCGCACTCTAAAGAGAGCTCAGGTGAGAAATTGCAAACGTCGAGCAATTGCTCAGAGATGAAAAGTGCCAGCCCTGAAAGCTCTTGCTAGCCAGCACCCTTCCTTGGAAGCGCTTTCACAGGCGCAGCAACACTGGGGCTTTGCGCTTCTCTACGCACCAAACGTCACAGTCATTCTCTTTCCGTCTCGTAGACACAAGCTGAGAAATTGCAAACGTCCAGCAATTGCTCCGAGATGAAAAGTGCCAGCACTGAAAGCTGTTGCTAGCCAGCACCCTTCCTTGGAAGCGCTTTTGTAGCCCTAAGAACACTGGGGCTCTGGGCTTCTCTAGCCACCTCATCTTCTGCTCATCCTCTCGCGAACTCTAAAGAGAGCTCAGGTGAGAAATTGCAAACGTCGAGCAATTGCTCAGAGATGAAAAGTGCCAGCACTGAAAGCTGTTGCTAGCCAGCCCCCTTCCTTGGAAGCGCTTTCACAGGCGCAGCAACACTGGGGCTTTGCGCTTCTCTAGCCACCAAACGTCACGGTCCTTCTCTTTCCGTCGGTAGACACGAGCTGAGAAATTGCAAACGTCGAGCAATTGCTCCGAGATGAAAAGTGCCAGCCCTGAAAGCTGTTGCTAGCCAGCACCCTTCCTTGGAAGCGCTTTCACAGGCGCAGTAACACTGGGGCTTTGCGCTTCTCTAGCCACCAAACGTCACGGTCCTTCTCTTTCCGTCTCGTAGACACGAGCTGAGAAATTGCAAACGTCGAGCAATTGCTCAGAGATGAAAAGTGCCAGCACTGAAAGCTGTTGCTAGCCAGCACCCTTCCTTGGAAGCGCTTTCACAGGCGTAGCAACACTGGGGCTTTGCGCTTCTATACGCACCAAACGTCACAGTCATTCTCTTTCCGTCTCGTAGACACGAGCTGAGAAATTGCAAACGTCCAGCAATTGCTCAGAGATGAAAAGTGCCAGCACTGAAAGCTGTTGCTAGCCAGCACCCTTCCTTGGAAGCGCTTTTGTAGGCCTAAGAACACTGGGGCTCTGGGCTTCTCTAGCCACCTCATCTTCTGCTCATCCTCTCGCGCACTCTAAAGAGAGCTCAGGTGAGAAATTGCAAACGTCGAGCAATTGCTGAGAGATGAAAAGTGCCAGCACTGAAAGCTCTTGCTAGCCAGCACCCTTCCTTGGAAGCGCTTTTGTAGGCCTAAGAACACTGGGGCTTTGCGCTTCTCTAGCCACCAAAAGTCACGGTCCTTCTCTTTCCGTCTCGTAGACACGAGCTGAGAAATTGCAAACGTCGAGCAATTGCTCAGAGATGAAAAGTGCCAGCACTGAAAGCTGTTGCTAGCCAGCACCCTTCCTTGGAAGCGCTTTCACAGGCGCAGCAACACTGGGGCTTTGCGCTTCTCTAGCCACCAAACCTCACGGTCCTTCTCTTTCCGTCGGTAAACACGAGCTGAGAAATTGCAAACGTCGAGCAATTGCTCAGAGATGAAAAGTGCCAGCACTGAAAGCTCTTGCTAGCCAGCACCCTTCCTTGGAAGCGCTTTCACAGGCGCAGCAACACTGGGGCTTTGCGCTTCTATACGCACCAAATGTCACGGTCCTTCTCTTTAAGTCTTGTAGACACGAGCTGAGAAATTGCAAACGTCGAGCAAATTGCTCCGAGATGAAAAGTGCCAGCACTGAAAGCTGTTGCTAGCCAGCACCCTTCCTTGGAAGCGCTTTTGTAGGCCTAAGAACACTGGGGCTCTGGGCTTCTCTAGCCACCTCATCTTCTGCTCATCCTCTCGCGCACTCTAAAGAGAGCTCAGGTGAGAAACTGCAAACGTCGAGCAATTGCTCAGAGATGAAAAGTGCCAGCACTGAAAGCTCTTGCTAGCCAGCACCCTTCCTTGGAAGCGCTTTTGTAGCCCTTAGAACACTGGGGCTTTGGGCTTCTCTAGCCACCTCATCTTCTGCTCATCCTCTCGCGCACTCTAAAGAGAGCTCAGGTGAGAAATTGCAAACGTCGAGCAATTGCTCAGAGATGAAAAGTGCCAGCCCTGAAAGCTCTTGCTAGCCAGCACCCTTCCTTGGAAGCGCTTTCACAGGCGCAGCAACACTGGGGCTTTGCGCTTCTCTAGCCACCAAACGTCACGGTCCTTCTCTTTCCGTCTCGTAGACACGAGCTGAGAAATTGCAAACGTCGAGCAATTGCTCCGAGATGAAAAGTGCCAGCACTGAAAGCTGTTGCTAGCCAGCACCCTTCCTTGGAAGCGCTTTTGTAGCCCTAAGAACACTGGGGCTCTGGGCTTCTCTAGCCACCTCATCTTCTGCTCATCCTCTCGCGCACTCTAAAGAGAGCTCAGGTGAGAAATTGCAAACGTCGAGCAATTGCTCAGAGATGAAAAGTGCCAGCACTGAAAGCTCTTGCTAGCCAGCACCCTTCCTTGGAAGCGCTTTCACAGGCGCAGTAACACTGGGGCTTTGCGCTTCTCTACCCACCAAAAGTCACGGTCCTTCTCTTTCCGTCTCGTAGACACGAGCTGAGAAATTGCAAACGTCGAGCAATTGCTCAGAGATGAAAAGTGCCAGCACTGAAAGCTGTTGCTAGCCAGCACCCTTCCTTGGAAGCGCTTTCACAGGCGCAGCAACACTGGGGCTTTGCGCTTCTATACGCACCAAATGTCACGGTCCTTCTCTTTCCGTCTCGTAGACACGAGCTGAGAAATTGCAAACGTTGAGCAATTGCTCAGAGATGAAAAGTGCCAGCACTGAAAGCTCTTGCTAGCCAGCACCCTTCCTTGGAAGCGCTTTTGTAGGCCTAAGAACAGTGGGGCTCTGGGCTTCTCTAGCCACCTCATCTTCTGCTCATCCTCTCGCGCACTCTAAAGAGAGCTCAGGTGAGAAATTGCAAACGTCGAGCAATTGCTCAGAGATGAAAAGTGCCAGCCCTGAAAGCTGTTGCTAGCCAGCACCCTTCCTTGGAAGCGCTTTCACAGGCGCAGCAACACTGGGGCTTTGCGCTTCTCTAGCCACCAAATGTCACGGTCCTTCTCTTTCCGTCGGTAGACACGAGCTGAGAAATTGCAAACGTCGAGCAATTGCTCAGAGATGAAAAGTGCCAGCACTGAAAGCTGCTGCTAGCCAGCACCCTTCCTTGGAAGCGCTTTCACAGGCGCAGCAACACTGGGGCTTTGCGCTTCTCTACCCACCAAAAGTCACGGTCATTTTCTTTCCGTCTCGTAGACACGAGCTGAGAAATTGCAAACGTCGAGCAATTGCTCAGAGATGAAAAGTGCCAGCACTGAAAGCTGTTGCTAGCCAGCACCCTTCCTTGGAAGCGCTTTTGTAGGCCTAAGAACAGTGGGGCTCTGGGCTTCTCTAGCCACCTCATCTTCTGCTCATCCTCTCGCGCACTCTAAAGAGAGCTCAGGTGAGAAATTGCAAACGTCGAGCAATTGCTCAGAGATGAAAAGTGCCAGCACTGAAAGCTCTTGCTAGCCAGTACCCTTCCTTGGAAGCGCTTTCACAGGCGCAGCAACACTGGGGCTTTGCGCTTCTATACGCACCAAACGTCACAGTCATTCTCTTTCCGTCTCGTAGACACGAGCTGAGAAATTGCAAACGTCCAGCAATTGCTCCGAGATGAAAAGTGCCAGCACTGAAAGCTGTTGCTAGCCAGCACCCTTCCTTGGAAGCGCTTTTGTAGGCCTAAGAACAGTGGGGCTCTGGGCTTCTCTAGCCACCTCATCTTCTGCTCATCCTCTCGCGCACTCTAAAGAGAGCTCAGGTGAGAAATTGCAAACGTCGAGCAATTGCTCAGAGATGAAAAGTGCCAGCACTGAAAGCTGTTGCTAGCCAGCACCCTTCCTTGGAAGCGCTTTCACAGGCGCAGCAACACTGGGGCTTTGCGCTTCTCTACCCACCAAACGTCACGGTCCTTCTCTTTCCGTCTCGTAGACACGAGCTGAGAAATTGCAAACGTCGAGCAATTGCTCCGAGATGAAAACTGCCAGCACTGAAAGCTCTTGCTAGCCAGCACCCTTCCTTGGAAGCGCTTTTGTAGGCCTAAGAACAGTGGGGCTCTGGGCTTCTCTAGCCACCTCATCTTCTGCTCATCCTCTCGCGCACTCTAAAGAGAGCTCAGGTGAGAAATTGCAAACGTCGAGCAATTGCTGAGAGATGAAAAGTGCCAGCACTGAAAGCTGTTGCTAGCCAGCACCCTTCCTTGGAAGCGCTTTCACAGGCGCAGCAACACTGGGGCTTTGCGCTTCTATACGCACCAAACGTCACGGTCCTTCTCTTTCCGTCTCGTAGACACGAGCTGAGAAATTGCAAACGTCGAGCAATTGCTCAGAGATGAAAAGTGCCAGCACTGAAAGCTGTTGCTAGCCAGCACCCTTCCTTGGAAGCGCTTTCACAGGCGCAGCAACACTGGGGCTTTGCGCTTCTATACGCACCAAACGTCACGGTCCTTCTCTTTCCGTCTCGTAGACACGAGCTGAGAAATTGCAAACGTCCAGCAATTGCTCAGAGATGAAAACTGCCAGCACTGAAAGCTCTTGCTAGCCAGCACCCTTCCTTGGAAGCGCTTTTGTAGGCCTAAGAACACTGGGGCTCTGGGCTTCTCTAGCCACCTCATCTTCTGCTCATCCTCTCGCGCACTCTAAAGAGAGCTCAGGTGAGAAATTGCAAACGTCGAGCAATTGCTCAGAGATGAAAAGTGCCAGCCCTGAAAGCTCTTGCTAGCCAGCACCCTTCCTTGGAAGCGCTTTCACAGGCGCAGCAACACTGGGGCTTTGCGCTTCTCTAGCCACCAAACGTCACGGTCCTTCTCTTTCCGTCTCCTAGACACGAGCTGAGAAATTGCAAACGTCGAGCAATTGCTCAGAGATGAAAAGTGCCAGCACTGGAAGCTGTTGCTAGCCAGCACCCTTCCTTGGAAGCGCTTTTGTAGGCCTAAGAACAGTGGGGCTCTGGGCTTCTCTAGCCACCTCATCTTCTGCTCATCCTCTCGCGCACTCTAAAGAGAGCTCAGGTGAGAAATTGCAAACGTCGAGCAATTGCTCAGAGATGAAAAGTGCCAGCACTGAAAGCTCTTGCTAGCCAGCACCCTTCCTTGGAAGCGCTTTCACAGGCGCAGCAACACTGGGGCTTTGCGCTTCTCTAGCCACCAAACGTCACGGTCCTTCTCTTTCCGTCTGTTTACACGAGCTGAGAAATTGCAAACGTCGAGCAATTGCTCCGAGATGAAAAGTGCCAGCACTGAAAGCTCTTGCTAGCCAGCACCCTTCCTTGGAAGCGCTTTCACAGGTGCAGTAACACTGGGGCTTTGCGCTTCTCTAGCCACCAAACGTCATGGTCATTCTCTTTCCGTCTCGTAGACACGAGCTGAGAAATTGCAAACGTCCAGCAATTGCTCCGAGATGAAAAGTGCCAGCACTGAAAGCTGTTGCTAGCCAGCACCCTTCCTTGGAAGCGCTTTTGTAGGCCTAAGAACAGTGGGGCTCTGGGCTTCCCTAGCCACCTCATCTTCTGCTCATCCTCTCGCGCACTCTAAAGAGAGCTCAGGTGAGAAATTGCAAACGTCGAGCAATTGCTCAGAGAAGAAAAGTGCCAGCACTGAAAGCTGTTGCTAGCCAGCACCCTTCCTTGGAAGCGCTTTCACAGGCGCAGCAACACTGGGGCTTTGCGCTTCTCTACCCACCAAAAGTCACGGTCATTTTCTTTCCGTCTCGTAGACACGAGCTGAGAAATTGCAAACGTCGAGCAATTGCTCAGAGATGAAAAGTGCCAGCACTGAAAGCTGTTGCTAGCCAGCACCCTTCCTTGGAAGCGCTTTTGTAGGCCTAAGAACCCTGGGGCTCTGGGCTTCTCTAGCCACCTCATCTTCTGCTCATCCTCTCGCGCACTCTAAAGAGAGCTCAGGTGAGAAATTGCAAACGTCCAGCAATTGCTCAGAGATGAAAAGTGCCAGCACTGAAAGCTCTTGCTAGCCAGCACCCTTCCTTGGAAGCGCTTTCACAGGCGCAGCAACACTGGGGCTTTGCGCTTCTATACGCACCAAACGTCACGGTCCTTCTCTTTCCGTCTCGTAGACACGAGCTGAGAAATTGCAAACGTCGAGCAATTGCTCAGAGATGAAAAGTGCCAGCACTGAAAGCTGTTGCTAGCCAGCACCCTTCCTTGGAAGCGCTTTTGTAGCCCTTAGAACACTGGGGCTCTGGGCTTCTCTAGCCACCTCATCTTCTGCTCATCCTCTCGCGAACTCTAAAGAGAGCTCAGGTGAGAAATTGCAAACGTCGAGCAATTGCTCAGAGATGAAAAGTGCCAGCACTGAAAGCTGTTGCTAGCCAGCACCCTTCCTTGGAAGCGCTTTCACAGGCGCAGTAACACTGGTGCTTTGCACTTCTCTACGCACCAAACGTCACGGTCCTTCTCTTTCCGTCTCGTAGACACGAGCTGAGAAATTGCAAACGTCGAGCAATTGCTCAGAGATGAAAAGTGCCAGCACTGAAAGCTCTTGCTAGCCAGCACCCTTCCTTGGAAGCGCTTTCAGAGGCGTAGCAACACTGGGGCTTTGCGCTTCTATACGCACCAAACGTCACAGTCATTCTCTTTCCGTCTCGTAGACACGAGCTGAGAAATTGCAAACGTCGAGCAATTGCTCAGAGATGAAAAGTGCCAGCACTGAAAGCTCTTGCTAGCCAGCACCCTTCCTTGGAAGCGCTTTTGTAGCCCTTAGAACACTGGGGCTCTGGGCTTCTCTAGCCACCTCATCTTCTGCTCATCCTCTCGCGCACTCTAAAGAGAGCTCAGGTGAGAAATTGCAAACGTCGAGCAATTGCTCAGAGATGAAAAGTGCCAGCACTGAAAGCTGTTGCTAGCCAGCACCCTTCCTTGGAAGCGCTTTCACAGGTGCAGTAACACTGGGGCTTTGCGCTTCTCTAGCCACCAAACGTCATGGTCATTCTCTTTCCGTCTCGTAGACACGAGCTGAGAAATTGCAAACGTCCAGCAATTGCTCAGAGATGAAAAGTGCCAGCACTGAAAGCTGTTGCTAGCCAGCACCCTTCCTTGGAAGCGCTTTTGTAGGCCTAAGAACAGTGGGGCTCTGGGCTTCCCTAGCCACCTCATCTTCTTCTCATCCTCTCGCGCACTCTAAAGAGAGCTCAGGTGAGAAATTGCAAACGTCGAGCAATTGCTCAGAGAAGAAAAGTGCCAGCACTGAAAGCTGTTGCTAGCCAGCACCCTTCCTTGGAAGCGCTTTCACAGGCGCAGTAACACTGGGGCTTTGCACTTCTCTACGCACCAAACGTCACGGTCCTTCTCTTTCCGTCTCGTAGACACGAGCTGAGAAATTGCAAACGTCGAGCAATTGCTCAGAGATGAAAAGTGCCAGCACTGAAAGCTGTTGCTAGCCAGCACCCTTCCTTGGAAGCGCTTTCACAGGCGCAGCAACACTGGGGCTTTGCGCTTCTCTACCCAGCAAAAGTCACGGTCATTTTCTTTCCGTCTCGTAGACACGAGCTGAGAAATTGCAAACGTCGAGCAATTGCTCAGAGATGAAAAGTGCCAGCACTGAAAGCTGTTGCTAGCCAGCACCCTTCCTTGGAAGCGCTTTTGTAGGCCTAAGAACACTGGGGCTCTGGGCTTCTCTAGCCACCTCATCTTCTGCTCGTCCTCTCGCGCACTCTAAAGAGAGCTCAGGTGAGAAACTGCAAACGTCCAGCAATTGCTCAGAGATGAAAAGTGCCAGCACTGAAAGCTCTTGCTAGCCAGCACCCTTCCTTGGAAGCGCTTTCACAGGCGCAGCAACACTGGGGCTTTGCGCTTCTCTACGCACTAAATGTCATGGTCCTTCTCTTTCCGTCTCGTAGACACGAGCTGAGAAATTGCAAACGTCGAGCAATTGCTCAGAGATGAAAAGTGCCAGCACTGAAAGCTGTTGCTAGCCAGCACCCTTCCTTGGAAGCGCTTTTGTAGCCCTTAGAACACTGGGGCTCTGGGCTTCTCTAGCCACCTCATCTTCTGCTCATCCTCTCGCGCACTCTAAAGAGAGCTCAGGTGAGAAATTGCAAACGTCGAGCAATTGCTCAGAGATGAAAAGTGCCAGCACTGAAAGCTCTTGCTAGCCAGCACCCTTCCTTGGAAGCGCTTTCACAGGCGCAGCAACACTGGGGCTTTGCGCTTCTCTACCCACCAAAAGTCACGGTCATTTTCTTTCCGTCTCGTAGACACGAGCTGAGAAATTGCAAACGTCGAGCAATTGCTCAGAGCTGAAAAGTGCCAGCACTGAAAGCTGTTGCTAGCCAGCACCCTTCCTTGGAAGCGCTTTTGTAGGCCTAAGAACACTGGGGCTCTGGGCTTCTCTAGCCACCTCATCTTCTGCTCATCCTCTCGCGCACTCTAAAGAGAGCTCAGGTGAGAAATTGCAAACGTTGAGCAATTGCTCAGAGATGAAAAGTGCCAGCACTGAAAGCTCTTGCTAGCCAGTACCCTTCCTTGGAAGCGCTTTCACAGGCGCAGCAACACTGGGGCTTTGCGCTTCTATACGCACCAAACGTCACAGTCATTCTCTTTCCGTCTCGTAGACACGAGCTGAGAAATTGCAAACGTCGAGCAATTGCTCAGAGATGAAAAGTGCCAGCACTGAAAGCTGTTGCTAGCCAGCACCCTTCCTTGGAAGCGCTTTTGTAGGCCTAAGAACACTGGGGCTCTGGGCTTCTCTAGCCACCTCATCTTCTGCTCATCCTCGCGCGCACTCTAAAGAGAGCTCAGGTGAGAAATTGCAAACGTCGAGCAATTGCTGAGAGATGAAAAGTGCCAGCACTGAAAGCTGTTGCTAGCCAGCACCCTTCCTTGGAAGCGCTTTCACAGGCGCAGCAACACTGGGGCTTTGCGCTTCTATACGCACCAAACGTCACGGTCCTTCTCTTTCCGTCTCGTAGACACGAGCTGAGAAATTGCAAACGTCGAGCAATTGCTCAGAGATGAAAAGTGCCAGCACTGAAAGCTGTTGCTAGCCAGCACCCTTCCTTGGAAGCGCTTTTGTAGGCCTAAGAACACTGGGGCTCTGGGCTTCTCTAGCCACCTCATCTTCTGCTCATCCTCTCGCGAACTCTAAAGAGAGCTCAGGTGAGAAATTGCAAACGTCGAGCAATTGCTCAGAGATGAAAAGTGCCAGCACTGAAAGCTGTTGCTAGCCAGCACCCTTCCTTGGAAGCGCTTTCACAGGCGCAGTAACACTGGGGCTTTGCACTTCTCTACGCACCAAACGTCACGGTCCTTCTCTTTCCGTCTCGTAGACACAAGCTGAGAAATTGCAAACGTCGAGCAATTGCTCAGAGATGAAAAGTGCCAGCACTGAAAGCTGTTGCTAGCCAGCACCCTTCCTTGGAAGCGCTTTCACAGGCGTAGCAACACTGGGGCTTTGCGCTTCTATACGCACCAAACGTCACAGTCATTCTCTTTCCGTCTCGTAGACACGAGCTGAGAAATTGCAAACGTCGAGCAATTGCTCAGAGATGAAAAGTGCCAGCACTGAAAGCTGTTGCTAGCCAGCACCCTTCCTTGGAAGCGCTTTCAGAGGCGTAGCAACACTGGGGCTTTGCGCTTCTATACGCACCAAACGTCACAGTCATTCTCTTTCCGTCTCGTAGACACGAGCTGAGAAATTGCAAACGTCGAGCAATTGCTCAGAGATGAAAAGTGCCAGCACTGAAAGCTCTTGCTAGCCAGCACCCTTCCTTGGAAGCGCTTTTGTAGCCCTTAGAACACTGGGGCTCTGGGCTTCTCTAGCCACCTCATCTTCTGCTCATCCTCTCGCGCACTCTAAAGAGAGCTCAGGTGAGAAATTGCAAACGTCGAGCAATTGCTCAGAGATGAAAAGTGCCAGCACTGAAAGCTGTTGCTAGCCAGCACCCTTCCTTGGAAGCGCTTTCACAGGTGCAGTAACACTGGGGCTTTGCGCTTCTCTAGCCACCAAACGTCATGGTCATTCTCTTTCCGTCTCGTAGACACGAGCTGAGAAATTGCAAACGTCGAGCAATTGCTCCGAGATGAAAAGTGCCAGCACTGAAAGCTGTTGCTAGCCAGCACCCTTCCTTGGAAGCGCTTTTGTAGGCCTAAGAACAGTGGGGCTCTGGGCTTCCCTAGCCACCTCATCTTCTTCTCATCCTCTCGCGCACTCTAAAGAGAGCTCAGGTGAGAAATTGCAAACGTCGAGCAATTGCTCAGAGAAGAAAAGTGCCAGCACTGAAAGCTGTTGCTAGCCAGCACCCTTCCTTGGAAGCGCTTTCACAGGCGCAGTAACACTGGGGCTTTGCACTTCTCTACGCACCAAACGTCACGGTCCTTCTCTTTCCGTCTCGTAGACACGAGCTGAGAAATTGCAAACGTCGAGCAATTGCTCAGAGATGAAAAGTGCCAGCACTGAAAGCTCTTGCTAGCCAGCACCCTTCCTTGGAAGCGCTTTCACAGGCGCAGCAACACTGGGGCTTTGCGCTTCTCTACCCACCAAAAGTCACGGTCATTTTCTTTCCGTCTCGTAGACACGAGCTGAGAAATTGCAAACGTCGAGCAATTGCTCAGAGATGAAAAGTGCCAGCACTGGAAGCTGTTGCTAGCCAGCACCCTTCCTTGGAAGCGCTTTTGTAGGCCTAAGAACCCTGGGGCTCTGGGCTTCTCTAGCCACCTCATCTTCTGCTCATCCTCTCGCGCACTCTAAAGAGAGCTCAGGTGAGAAATTGCAAACGTCCAGCAATTGCTCAGAGATGAAAAGTGCCAGCACTGAAAGCTCTTGCTAGCCAGCACCCTTCCTTGGAAGCGCTTTCACAGGCGCAGCAACACTGGGGCTTTGCGCTTCTCTACGCACCAAACGTCACGGTCCTTCTCTTTCCGTCTCGTAGACACGAGCTGAGAAATTGCAAACGTCGAGCAATTGCTCAGAGATGAAAAGTGCCAGCACTGAAAGCTGTTGCTAGCCAGCACCCTTCCTTGGAAGCGCTTTTGTAGGCCTAAGAACACTGGGGCTCTGGGCTTCTCTAGCCACCTCATCTTCTGCTCGTCCTCTCGCGCACTCTAAAGAGAGCTCAGGTGAGAAACTGCAAACGTCGAGCAATTGCTCAGAGATGAAAAGTGCCAGCACTGAAAGCTGTTGCTAGCCAGCACCCTTCCTTGGAAGCGCTTTCACAGGCGCAGTAACACTGGGGCTTTGCGCTTCTATACGCACCAAATGTCATGGTCCTTCTCTTTCCGTCTCGTAGACACGAGCTGAGAAATTGCAAACGTCGAGCAATTGCTCAGAGATGAAAAGTGCCAGCACTGAAAGCTGTTGCTAGCCAGCACCCTTCCTTGGAAGCGCTTTTGTAGCCCTTAGAACACTGGGGCTCTGGGCTTCTCTAGCCACCTCATCTTCTGCTCATCCTCTCGCGCACTCTAAAGAGAGCTCAGGTGAGAAATTGCAAACGTCGAGCAATTGCTCAGAGATGAAAAGTGCCAGCACTGAAAGCTGTTGCTAGCCAGCACCCTTCCTTGGAAGCGCTTTCACAGGCGCAGTAACACTGGGGCTTTGCGCTTCTCTACCCACCAAACGTCACGGTCCTTCTCTTTCCGTCTCGTAGACACGAGCTGAGAAATTGCAAACGTCGAGCAATTGCTCAGAGATGAAAAGTGCCAGCACTGAAAGCTGTTGCTAGCCAGCACCCTTCCTTGGAAGCGCTTTTGTAGGCCTAAGAACACTGGGGCTCTGGGCTTCTCTAGCCACCTCATCTTCTGCTCATCCTCTCGCGCACTCTAAAGAGAGCTCAGGTGAGAAATTGCAAACGTCGAGCAATTGCTCAGAGATGAAAAGTGCCAGCACTGAAAGCTGTTGCTAGCCAGCACCCTTCCTTGGAAGCGCTTTCACAGGCGCAGCAACACTGGGGCTTTGCGCTTCTCTAGCCACCAAAAGTCACGGTCCTTCTCTTTCCGTCTCGTAGACACGAGCTGAGAAATTGCAAACGTCGAGCAATTGCTCAGAGATGAAAAGTGCCAGCACTGAAAGCTGTTGCTAGCCAGCACCCTTCCTTGGAAGCGCTTTCACAGGCGCAGCAACACTGGGGCTTTGCGCTTCTCTACCCACCAAAAGTCACGGTCATTTTCTTTCCGTCTCGTAGACACGAGCTGAGAAATTGCAAACGTCGAGCAATTGCTCAGAGATGAAAAGTGCCAGCACTGAAAGCTGTTGCTAGCCAGCACCCTTCCTTGGAAGCGCTTTTGTAGGCCTAAGAACAGTGGGGCTCTGGGCTTCTCTAGCCACCTCATCTTCTGCTCATCCTCTCGCGCACTCTAAAGAGAGCTCAGGTGAGAAATTGCAAACGTCGAGCAATTGCTCAGAGATGAAAAGTGCCAGCACTGAAAGCTCTTGCTAGCCAGTACCCTTCCTTGGAAGCGCTTTCACAGGCGCAGCAACACTGGGGCTTTGCGCTTCTATACGCACCAAACGTCACAGTCATTCTCTTTCCGTCTCGTAGACACGAGCTGAGAAATTGCAAACGTCCAGCAATTGCTCCGAGATGAAAAGTGCCAGCACTGAAAGCTGTTGCTAGCCAGCACCCTTCCTTGGAAGCGCTTTTGTAGGCCTAAGAACAGTGGGGCTCTGGGCTTCTCTAGCCACCTCATCTTCTGCTCATCCTCTCGCGCACTCTAAAGAGAGCTCAGGTGAGAAATTGCAAACGTCGAGCAATTGCTCAGAGATGAAAAGTGCCAGCACTGAAAGCTGTTGCTAGCCAGCACCCTTCCTTGGAAGCGCTTTCACAGGCGCAGCAACACTGGGGCTTTGCGCTTCTATACGCACCAAACGTCACGGTCCTTCTCTTTCCGTCTCGTAGACACGAGCTGAGAAATTGCAAACGTCGAGCAATTGCTCAGAGATGAAAAGTGCCAGCACTGAAAGCTGTTGCTAGCCAGCACCCTTCCTTGGAAGCGCTTTTGTAGGCCTAAGAACACTGGGGCTCTGGGCTTCTCTAGCCACCTCATCTTCTGCTCATCCTCTCGCGAACTCTAAAGAGAGCTCAGGTGAGAAATTGCAAACGTCGAGCAATTGCTCAGAGATGAAAAGTGCCAGCACTGAAAGCTGTTGCTAGCCAGCACCCTTCCTTGGAAGCGCTTTCACAGGCGCAGTAACACTGGGGCTTTGCACTTCTCTACGCACCAAACGTCACGGTCCTTCTCTTTCCGTCTCGTAGACACGAGCTGAGAAATTGCAAACGTCGAGCAATTGCTCAGAGATGAAAAGTGCCAGCACTGAAAGCTGTTGCTAGCCAGCACCCTTCCTTGGAAGCGCTTTCACAGGCGTAGCAACACTGGGGCTTTGCGCTTCTATACGCACCAAACGTCACAGTCATTCTCTTTCCGTCTCCTAGACACGAGCTGAGAAATTGCAAACGTCGAGCAATTGCTCAGAGATGAAAAGTGCCAGCACTGAAAGCTGTTGCTAGCCAGCACCCTTCCTTGGAAGCGCTTTTGTAGCCCTTAGAACACTGGGGCTCTGGGCTTCTCTAGCCACCTCATCTTCTGCTCATCCTCTCGCGCACTCTAAAGAGAGCTCAGGTGAGAAATTGCAAACGTCGAGCAATTGCTCAGAGATGAAAAGTGCCAGCACTGAAAGCTCTTGCTAGCCAGCACCCTTCCTTGGAAGCGCTTTCACAGGCGCAGTAACACTGGGGCTTTGCACTTCTCTACGCACCAAACGTCACGGTCCTTCTCTTTCCGTCGGTAGACACGAGCTGAGAAATTGCAAACGTCGAGCAATTGCTCCGAGATGAAAAGTGCCAGCACTGAAAGCTCTTGCTAGCCAGCACCCTTCCTTGGAAGCGCTTTCACAGGCGCAGCAACACTGGGGCTTTGCGCTTCTCTACCCAGCAAAAGTCACGGTCATTTTCTTTCCGTTTCGTAGACACGAGCTGAGAAATTGCAAACGTCGAGCAATTGCTCCGAGATGAAAAGTGCCAGCACTGAAAGCTCTTGCTAGCCAGCACCCTTCCTTGGAAGCGCTTTTGTAGGCCTAAGAACCCTGGGGCTCTGGGCTTCTCTAGCCACCTCATCTTCTGCTCATCCTCTCGCGCACTCTAAAGAGAGCTCAGGTGAGAAATTGCAAATGTCGAGCAATTGCTCCGAGATGAAAAGTGCCAGCACTGAAAGCTGTTGCTAGCCAGCACCCTTCCTTGGAAGCGCTTTCACAGGCGCAGCAACACTGGGGCTTTGCGCTTCTATACGCACCAAACGTCACGGTCCTTCTCTTTCCGTCTCGTAGACACGAGCTGAGAAATTGCAAACGTCGAGCAATTGCTCAGAGATGAAAAGTGCCAGCACTGAAAGCTGTTGCTAGCCAGCACCCTTCCTTGGAAGCGCTTTTGTAGGCCTAAGAACAGTGGGGCTCTGGGCTTCTCTAGCCACCTCATCTTCTGCTCATCCTCTCGCGCACTCTAAAGAGAGCTCAGGTGAGAAATTGCAAACGTCGAGCAATTGCTCAGAGATGAAAAGTGCCAGCACTGAAAGCTGTTGCTAGCCAGCACCCTTCCTTGGAAGCGCTTTCACAGGCGCAGTAACACTGGGGCTTTGCGCTTCTCTACGCACCAAACGTCACGGTCCTTCTCTTTCCGTCTCGTAGACACGAGCTGAGAAATTGCAAACGTCGAGCAATTGCTCAGAGATGAAAAGTGCCAGCACTGAAAGCTGTTGCTAGCCAGCACCCTTCCTTGGAAGCGCTTTCACAGGCGTAGCAACACTGGGGCTTTGCGCTTCTATACGCACCAAACGTCACAGTCATTCTCTTTCCGTCTCGTAGACACGAGCTGAGAAATTGCAAACGTCGAGCAATTGCTCAGAGATGAAAAGTGCCAGCACTGAAAGCTGTTGCTAGCCAGCACCCTTCCTTGGAAGCGCTTTTGTAGGCCTAAGAACACTGGGGCTCTGGGCTTCTCTAGCCACCTCATCTTCTGCTCATCCTCTCGCGCACTCTAAAGAGAGCTCAGGTGAGAAATTGCAAACGTCGAGCAATTGCTCAGAGATGAAAAGTGCCAGCACTGAAAGCTCTTGCTAGCCAGCCCCCTTCCTTGGAAGCGCTTTCACAGGCGCAGCAACACTGGGGCTTTGCACTTCTCTAGCCACCAAATGTCACGGTCCTTCTCTTTCCGTCGGTAGACACGAGCTGAGAAATTGCAAACGTCGAGCAATTGCTCAGAGATGAAAAGTGCCAGCACTGAAAGCTGTTGCTAGCCAGCACCCTTCCTTGGAAGCGCTTTCACAGGCGCAGTAACACTGGGGCTTTGCGCTTCTCTACCCACCAAAAGTCACGGTCATTTTCTTTCCGTCTCGTAGACACGAGCTGAGAAATTGCAAACGTCGAGCAATTGCTCAGAGATGAAAAGTGCCAGCACTGAAAGCTCTTGCTAGCCAGCACCCTTCCTTGGAAGCGCTTTTGTAGCCCTTAGAACACTGGGGCTCTGGGCTTCTCTAGCCACCTCATCTTCTGCTCATCCTCTCGCGCACTCTAAAGAGAGCTCAGGTGAGAAATTGCAAACGTCGAGCAATTGCTCAGAGATGAAAAGTGCCAGCACTGAAAGCTCTTGCTAGCCAGTACCCTTCCTTGGAAGCGCTTTCACAGGCGCAGCAACACTGGGGCTTTGCGCTTCTATACGCACCAAACGTCACAGTCATTCTCTTTCCGTCTCGTAGACACGAGCTGAGAAATTGCAAACGTCGAGCAATTGCTCCGAGGTGAAAAGTGCCAGCACTGAAAGCTCTTGCTAGCCAGCACCCTTCCTTGGAAGCGCTTTTGTAGCCCTTAGAACACTGGGGCTCTGGGCTTCTCTAGCCACCTCATCTTCTGCTCATCCTCTCGCGCACTCTAAAGAGAGCTCAGGTGAGAAATTGCAAACGTCGAGCAATTGCTCAGAGATGAAAAGTGCCAGCACTGAAAGCTGTTGCTAGCCAGCACCCTTCCTTGGAAGCGCTTTCACAGGCGCAGCAACACTGGGGCTTTGCGCTTCTATACGCACCAAACGTCACGGTCCTTCTCTTTCCGTCTCGTAGACACGAGCTGAGAAATTGCAAACGTCGAGCAATTGCTCAGAGATGAAAAGTGCCAGCACTGAAAGCTCTTGCTAGCCAGCACCCTTCCTTGGAAGCGCTTTTGTAGCCCTAAGAACACTGGGGCTCTGGGCTTCTCTAGCCACCTCATCTTCTGCTCATCCTCTCGCGCACTCTAAAGAGAGCTCAGGTGAGAAATTGCAAACGTCGAGCAATTGCTCAGAGATGAAAAGTGCCAGCACTGAAAGCTGTTGCTAGCCAGCACCCTTCCTTGGAAGCGCTTTCACAGGCGCAGTAACACTGGGGCTTTGCACTTCTCTACGCACCAAAAGTCACGGTCCTTCTCTTTCCGTCTCGTAGACACGAGCTGAGAAATTGCAAACGTCGAGCAATTGCTCAGAGATGAAAAGTGCCAGCACTGAAAGCTCTTGCTAGCCAGCAGCCTTCCTTGGAAGCGCTTTCACAGGCGCAGCAACACTGGGGCTTTGCGCTTCTCTACCCAGCAAAAGTCACGGTCATTTTCTTTCCGTCTCGTAGACACGAGCTGAGAAATTGCAAACGTCGAGCAATTGCTCCGAGATGAAAAGTGCCAGCACTGAAAGCTGTTGCTAGCCAGCACCCTTCCTTGGAAGCGCTTTTGTAGCCCTTAGAACACTGGGGCTCTGGGCTTCTCTAGCCACCTCATCTTCTGCTCATCCTCTCGCGCACTCTAAAGGGAGCTCAGGTGAGAAATTGCAAACGTCGAGCAATTGCTCAGAGATGAAAAGTGCCAGCACTGAAAGCTCTTGCTAGCCAGCACCCTTCCTTGGAAGCGCTTTCACAGGCGCAGCAACACTGGGGCTTTGCGCTTCTCTAGCCACCAAACGTCACGGTCCTTCTCTTTCCGTCGGTAGACACGAGCTGAGAAATTGCAAACGTCGAGCAATTGCTCCGAGATGAAAAGTGCCAGCACTGAAAGCTCTTGCTAGCCAGCACCCTTCCTTGGAAGCGCTTTCACAGGCGCAGCAACACTGGGGCTTTGCGCTTCTCTACCCAGCAAAAGTCACGGTCATTTTCTTTCCGTTTCGTAGACACGAGCTGAGAAATTGCAAACGTCGAGCAATTGCTCAGAGATGAAAAGTGCCAGCACTGAAAGCTCTTGCTAGCCAGCACCCTTCCTTGGAAGCGCTTTTGTAGGCCTAAGAACAGTGGGGCTCTGGGCTTCTCTAGCCACCTCATCTTCTGCTCATCCTCTCGCGCACTCTAAAGAGAGCTCAGGTGAGAAATTGCAAACGTCGAGCAATTGCTCAGAGATGAAAAGTGCCAGCACTGAAAGCTCTTGCTAGCCAGCACCCTTCCTTGGAAGCGCTTTTGTAGGCCTAAGAACAGTGGGGCTCTGGGCTTCTCTAGCCACCTCATCTTCTGCTCATCCTCTCGCGCACTCTAAAGAGAGCTCAGGTGAGAAATTGCAAACGTCGAGCAATTGCTCAGAGATGAAAAGTGCCAGCACTGAAAGCTCTTGCTAGCCAGCACCCTTCCTTGGAAGCGCTTTCACAGGTGCAGTAACACTGGGGCTTTGCGCTTCTCTAGCCACCAAACGTCATGGTCCTTCTCTTTCCGTCTCGTAGACACGAGCTGAGAAATTGCAAACGTCGAGCAATTGCTCCGAGATGAAAAGTGCCAGCACTGAAAGCTGTTGCTAGCCAGCACCCTTCCTTGGAAGCGCTTTCACAGGCGCAGCAACACTGGGGCTTTGCGCTTCTATACGCACCAAACGTCACAGTCATTCTCTTTCCGTCTCGTAGACACGAGCTGAGAAATTGCAAACGTCGAGCAATTGCTCAGAGATGAAAAGTGCCAGCACTGAAAGCTGTTGCTAGCCAGCTCCCTTCCTTGGAAGCACTTTTGTAGGCCTAAGAACACTGGGGCTCTGGGCTTCTCTAGCCACCTCATCTTCTGCTCATCCTCTCGCGCACTCTAAAGAGAGCTCAGGTGAGAAATTGCAAACGTCGAGCAATTGCTCAGAGATGAAAAGTGCCAGCACTGAAAGCTGTTGCTAGCCAGCACCCTTCCTTGGAAGCGCTTTCACAGGCGCAGCAACACTGGGGCTTTGCGCTTCTCTACGCACCAAACGTCACGGTCCTTCTCTTTCCGTCGGTAGACACGAGCTGAGAAATTGCAAACGTCGAGCAATTGCTCCGAGATGAAAAGTGCCAGCACTGAAAGCTGTTGCTAGCCAGCACCCTTCCTTGGAAGCGCTTTTGTAGCCCTTAGAACACTGGGGCTCTGGGCTTCTCTAGCCACCGAATCTTCTGCTCATCCTCTCGCGCACTCTAAAGAGAGCTCAGGTGAGAAACTGCAAACGTCGAGCAATTGCTCAGAGATGAAAAGTGCCAGCACTGAAAGCTCTTGCTAGCCAGCACCCTTCCTTGGAAGCGCTTTTGTAGCCCTTAGAACACTGGGGCTTTGGGCTTCTCTAGCCACCTCATCTTCTGCTCATCCTCTCGTGCACTCTAAAGAGAGCTCAGGTGAGAAATTGCAAACGTCGAGCAATTGCTCAGAGATGAAAAGTGCCAGCCCTGAAAGCTCTTGCTAGCCAGCACCCTTCCTTGGAAGCGCTTTCACAGGCGCAGCAACACTGGGGCTTTGCGCTTCTCTACGCACCAAACGTCACGGTCCTTCTCTTTCCGTCTCGTAGACACGAGCTGAGAAATTGCAAACGTCGAGCAATTGCTCAGAGATGAAAAGTGCCAGCACTGAAAGCTCTTGCTAGCCAGCACCCTTCCTTGGAAGCGCTTTCACAAGCGCAGTAACACTGGGGCTTTGCGCTTCTATACGCACCAAACGTCACGGTCATTCTCTTTCCGTCTCGTAGACACGAGCTGAGAAATTGCAAACGTCGAGCAATTGCTCAGAGATGAAAAGTGCCAGCACTGAAAGCTGTTGCTAGCCAGCACCCTTCCTTGGAAGCGCTTTTGTAGGCCTAAGAACAGTGGGGCTCTGGGCTTCTCTAGCCACCTCATCTTCTGCTCATCCTCTCGCGCACTCTAAAGAGAGCTCAGGTGAGAAATTGCAAACGTCGAGCAATTGCTCAGAGATGAAAAGTGCCAGCCCTGAAAGCTCTTGCTAGCCAGCACCCTTCCTTGGAAGCGCTTTCACAGGCGCAGCAACACTGGGGCTTTGCGCTTCTCTACGCACCAAACGTCACAGTCATTCTCTTTCCGTCTCGTAGACACAAGCTGAGAAATTGCAAACGTCCAGCAATTGCTCCGAGATGAAAAGTGCCAGCACTGAAAGCTGTTGCTAGCCAGCACCCTTCCTTGGAAGCGCTTTTGTAGCCCTAAGAACACTGGGGCTCTGGGCTTCTCTAGCCACCTCATCTTCTGCTCATCCTCTCGCGAACTCTAAAGAGAGCTCAGGTGAGAAATTGCAAACGTCGAGCAATTGCTCAGAGATGAAAAGTGCCAGCACTGAAAGCTGTTGCTAGCCAGCCCCCTTCCTTGGAAGCGCTTTCACAGGCGCAGCAACACTGGGGCTTTGCGCTTCTCTAGCCACCAAACGTCACGGTCCTTCTCTTTCCGTCGGTAGACACGAGCTGAGAAATTGCAAACGTCGAGCAATTGCTCCGAGATGAAAAGTGCCAGCCCTGAAAGCTGTTGCTAGCCAGCACCCTTCCTTGGAAGCGCTTTCACAGGCGCAGTAACACTGGGGCTTTGCGCTTCTCTAGCCACCAAACGTCACGGTCCTTCTCTTTCCGTCTCGTAGACACGAGCTGAGAAATTGCAAACGTCGAGCAATTGCTCAGAGATGAAAAGTGCCAGCACTGAAAGCTGTTGCTAGCCAGCACCCTTCCTTGGAAGCGCTTTCACAGGCGTAGCAACACTGGGGCTTTGCGCTTCTATACGCACCAAACGTCACAGTCATTCTCTTTCCGTCTCGTAGACACGAGCTGAGAAATTGCAAACGTCCAGCAATTGCTCAGAGATGAAAAGTGCCAGCACTGAAAGCTGTTGCTAGCCAGCACCCTTCCTTGGAAGCGCTTTTGTAGGCCTAAGAACACTGGGGCTCTGGGCTTCTCTAGCCACCTCATCTTCTGCTCATCCTCTCGCGCACTCTAAAGAGAGCTCAGGTGAGAAATTGCAAACGTCGAGCAATTGCTGAGAGATGAAAAGTGCCAGCACTGAAAGCTCTTGCTAGCCAGCACCCTTCCTTGGAAGCGCTTTTGTAGGCCTAAGAACACTGGGGCTTTGCGCTTCTCTAGCCACCAAAAGTCACGGTCCTTCTCTTTCCGTCTCGTAGACACGAGCTGAGAAATTGCAAACGTCGAGCAATTGCTCAGAGATGAAAAGTGCCAGCACTGAAAGCTGTTGCTAGCCAGCACCCTTCCTTGGAAGCGCTTTCACAGGCGCAGCAACACTGGGGCTTTGCGCTTCTCTAGCCACCAAACCTCACGGTCCTTCTCTTTCCGTCGGTAAACACGAGCTGAGAAATTGCAAACGTCGAGCAATTGCTCAGAGATGAAAAGTGCCAGCACTGAAAGCTCTTGCTAGCCAGCACCCTTCCTTGGAAGCGCTTTCACAGGCGCAGCAACACTGGGGCTTTGCGCTTCTATACGCACCAAATGTCACGGTCCTTCTCTTTAAGTCTTGTAGACACGAGCTGAGAAATTGCAAACGTCGAGCAAATTGCTCCGAGATGAAAAGTGCCAGCACTGAAAGCTGTTGCTAGCCAGCACCCTTCCTTGGAAGCGCTTTTGTAGGCCTAAGAACACTGGGGCTCTGGGCTTCTCTAGCCACCTCATCTTCTGCTCATCCTCTCGCGCACTCTAAAGAGAGCTCAGGTGAGAAACTGCAAACGTCGAGCAATTGCTCAGAGATGAAAAGTGCCAGCACTGAAAGCTCTTGCTAGCCAGCACCCTTCCTTGGAAGCGCTTTTGTAGCCCTTAGAACACTGGGGCTTTGGGCTTCTCTAGCCACCTCATCTTCTGCTCATCCTCTCGCGCACTCTAAAGAGAGCTCAGGTGAGAAATTGCAAACGTCGAGCAATTGCTCAGAGATGAAAAGTGCCAGCCCTGAAAGCTCTTGCTAGCCAGCACCCTTCCTTGGAAGCGCTTTCACAGGCGCAGCAACACTGGGGCTTTGCGCTTCTCTAGCCACCAAACGTCACGGTCCTTCTCTTTCCGTCTCGTAGACACGAGCTGAGAAATTGCAAACGTCGAGCAATTGCTCCGAGATGAAAAGTGCCAGCACTGAAAGCTGTTGCTAGCCAGCACCCTTCCTTGGAAGCGCTTTTGTAGCCCTAAGAACACTGGGGCTCTGGGCTTCTCTAGCCACCTCATCTTCTGCTCATCCTCTCGCGCACTCTAAAGAGAGCTCAGGTGAGAAATTGCAAACGTCGAGCAATTGCTCAGAGATGAAAAGTGCCAGCACTGAAAGCTCTTGCTAGCCAGCACCCTTCCTTGGAAGCGCTTTCACAGGCGCAGTAACACTGGGGCTTTGCGCTTCTCTACCCACCAAAAGTCACGGTCCTTCTCTTTCCGTCTCGTAGACACGAGCTGAGAAATTGCAAACGTCGAGCAATTGCTCAGAGATGAAAAGTGCCAGCACTGAAAGCTGTTGCTAGCCAGCACCCTTCCTTGGAAGCGCTTTCACAGGCGCAGCAACACTGGGGCTTTGCGCTTCTATACGCACCAAATGTCACGGTCCTTCTCTTTCCGTCTCGTAGACACGAGCTGAGAAATTGCAAACGTTGAGCAATTGCTCAGAGATGAAAAGTGCCAGCACTGAAAGCTCTTGCTAGCCAGCACCCTTCCTTGGAAGCGCTTTTGTAGGCCTAAGAACAGTGGGGCTCTGGGCTTCTCTAGCCACCTCATCTTCTGCTCATCCTCTCGCGCACTCTAAAGAGAGCTCAGGTGAGAAATTGCAAACGTCGAGCAATTGCTCAGAGATGAAAAGTGCCAGCACTGAAAGCTGTTGCTAGCCAGCACCCTTCCTTGGAAGCGCTTTCACAGGCGCAGCAACACTGGGGCTTTGCGCTTCTCTAGCCACCAAACGTCACGGTCCTTCTCTTTCCGTCTCCTAGACACGAGCTGAGAAATTGCAAACGTCGAGCAATTGCTCAGAGATGAAAAGTGCCAGCACTGAAAGCTGTTGCTAGCCAGCACCCTTCCTTGGAAGCGCTTTCACAGGCGTAGCAACACTGGGGCTTTGCGCTTCTATACGCACCAAACGTCACAGTCATTCTCTTTCCGTCTCGTAGACACGAGCTGAGAAATTGCAAACGTCCAGCAATTGCTCAGAGATGAAAAGTGCCAGCACTGAAAGCTGTTGCTAGCCAGCACCCTTCCTTGGAAGCGCTTTTGTAGGCCTAAGAACACTGGGGCTCTGGGCTTCTCTAGCCACCTCATCTTCTGCTCATCCTCTCGCGCACTCTAAAGAGAGCTCAGGTGAGAAATTGCAAACGTCCAGCAATTGCTCAGAGATGAAAAGTGCCAGCACTGAAAGCTCTTGCTAGCCAGCACCCTTCCTTGGAAGCGCTTTCACAGGCGCAGCAACACTGGGGCTTTGCGCTTCTCTAGCCACCAAACGTCACGGTCCTTCTCTTTCCGTCTTGTAGACACGAGCTGAGAAATTGCAAACGTCGAGCAATTGCTCAGAGATGAAAAGTGCCAGCACTGAAAGCTCTTGCTAGCCAGCACCCTTCCTTGGAAGCGCTTTCACAGGCGCAGCAACACTGGGGCTTTGCGCTTCTCTACCCACCAAAAGTCACGGTCCTTCTCTTTCCGTCTCGTAGACACGAGCTGAGAAATTGCAAATGTCGAGCAATTGCTCAGAGATGAAAAGTGCCAGCACTGAAAGCTCTTGCTAGCCAGCACCCTTCCTTGGAAGCGCTTTTGTAGGCCTAAGAACACTGGGGCTTTGCGCTTCTCTACCCACCAAAAGTCACGGTCCTTCTCTTTCCGTCTCGTAGACACGAGCTGAGAAATTGCAAACGTCGAGCAATTGCTCAGAGATGAAAAGTGCCAGCACTGAAAGCTGTTGCTAGCCAGCACCCTTCCTTGGAAGCGCTTTCACAGGCGCAGCAACACTGGGGCTTTGCGCTTCTCTACCCACCAAAAGTCACGGTCCTTCTCTTTCCGTCTCGTAGACACGAGCTGAGAAATTGCAAACGTCGAGCAATTGCTCAGAGATGAAAAGTGCCAGCACTGAAAGCTGTTGCTAGCCAGCACCCTTCCTTGGAAGCGCTTTCACAGGCGCAGCAACACTGGGGCTTTGCGCTTCTATACGCACCAAATGTCACGGTCCTTCTCTTTCCGTCTCGTAGACACGAGCTGAGAAATTGCAAACGTTGAGCAATTGCTCAGAGATGAAAAGTGCCAGCACTGAAAGCTCTTGCTAGCCAGCACCCTTCCTTGGAAGCGCTTTTGTAGGCCTAAGAACAGTGGGGCTCTGGGCTTCTCTAGCCACCTCATCTTCTGCTCATCCTCTCGCGCACTCTAAAGAGAGCTCAGGTGAGAAATTGCAAACGTCGAGCAATTGCTCAGAGATGAAAAGTGCCAGCACTGAAAGCTGTTGCTAGCCAGCACCCTTCCTTGGAAGCGCTTTCACAGGCGCAGCAACACTGGGGCTTTGCGCTTCTCTAGCCACCAAACGTCACGGTCCTTCTCTTTCCGTCTCCTAGACACGAGCTGAGAAATTGCAAACGTCGAGCAATTGCTCAGAGATGAAAAGTGCCAGCACTGAAAGCTGTTGCTAGCCAGCACCCTTCCTTGGAAGCGCTTTCACAGGCGTAGCAACACTGGGGCTTTGCGCTTCTATACGCACCAAACGTCACAGTCATTCTCTTTCCGTCTCGTAGACACGAGCTGAGAAATTGCAAACGTCCAGCAATTGCTCAGAGATGAAAAGTGCCAGCACTGAAAGCTGTTGCTAGCCAGCACCCTTCCTTGGAAGCGCTTTTGTAGGCCTAAGAACACTGGGGCTCTGGGCTTCTCTAGCCACCTCATCTTCTGCTCATCCTCTCGCGCACTCTAAAGAGAGCTCAGGTGAGAAATTGCAAACGTCCAGCAATTGCTCAGAGATGAAAAGTGCCAGCACTGAAAGCTCTTGCTAGCCAGCACCCTTCCTTGGAAGCGCTTTCACAGGCGCAGCAACACTGGGGCTTTGCGCTTCTCTAGCCACCAAACGTCACGGTCCTTCTCTTTCCGTCTTGTAGACACGAGCTGAGAAATTGCAAACGTCGAGCAATTGCTCAGAGATGAAAAGTGCCAGCACTGAAAGCTCTTGCTAGCCAGCACCCTTCCTTGGAAGCGCTTTCACAGGCGCAGCAACACTGGGGCTTTGCGCTTCTCTAGCCACCAAAAGTCACGGTCCTTCTCTTTCCGTCTCGTAGACACGAGCTGAGAAATTGCAAATGTCGAGCAATTGCTCAGAGATGAAAAGTGCCAGCACTGAAAGCTCTTGCTAGCCAGCACCCTTCCTTGGAAGCGCTTTTGTAGGCCTAAGAACACTGGGGCTCTGGGCTTCTCTAGCCACCTCATCTTCTGCTCATCCTCTCGCGCACTCTAAAGAGAGCTCAGGTGAGAAATTGCAAACGTCGAGCAATTGCTGAGAGATGAAAAGTGCCAGCACTGAAAGCTCTTGCTAGCCAGCACCCTTCCTTGGAAGCGCTTTTGTAGGCCTAAGAACACTGGGGCTTTGCGCTTCTCTACCCACCAAAAGTCACGGTCCTTCTCTTTCCGTCTCGTAGACACGAGCTGAGAAATTGCAAACGTCGAGCAATTGCTCAGAGATGAAAAGTGCCAGCACTGAAAGCTGTTGCTAGCCAGCACCCTTCCTTGGAAGCGCTTTCACAGGCGCAGCAACACTGGGGCTTTGCGCTTCTCTAGCCACCAAACCTCACGGTCCTTCTCTTTCCGTCGGTAAACACGAGCTGAGAAATTGCAAACGTCGAGCAATTGCTCAGAGATGAAAAGTGCCAGCACTGAAAGCTCTTGCTAGCCAGCACCCTTCCTTGGAAGCGCTTTCACAGGCGCAGCAACACTGGGGCTTTGCGCTTCTATACGCACCAAATGTCACGGTCCTTCTCTTTAAGTCTTGTAGACACGAGCTGAGAAATTGCAAACGTCGAGCAAATTGCTCCGAGATGAAAAGTGCCAGCACTGAAAGCTGTTGCTAGCCAGCACCCTTCCTTGGAAGCGCTTTTGTAGGCCTAAGAACACTGGGGCTCTGGGCTTCTCTAGCCACCTCATCTTCTGCTCATCCTCTCGCGCACTCTAAAGAGAGCTCAGGTGAGAAACTGCAAACGTCGAGCAATTGCTCAGAGATGAAAAGTGCCAGCACTGAAAGCTCTTGCTAGCCAGCACCCTTCCTTGGAAGCGCTTTTGTAGCCCTTAGAACACTGGGGCTTTGGGCTTCTCTAGCCACCTCATCTTCTGCTCATCCTCTCGCGCACTCTAAAGAGAGCTCAGGTGAGAAATTGCAAACGTCGAGCAATTGCTCAGAGATGAAAAGTGCCAGCCCTGAAAGCTCTTGCTAGCCAGCACCCTTCCTTGGAAGCGCTTTCACAGGCGCAGCAACACTGGGGCTTTGCGCTTCTCTAGCCACCAAACGTCACGGTCCTTCTCTTTCCGTCTCGTAGACACGAGCTGAGAAATTGCAAACGTCGAGCAATTGCTCAGAGATGAAAAGTGCCAGCACTGAAAGCTGTTGCTAGCCAGCACCCTTCCTTGGAAGCGCTTTTGTAGCCCTAAGAACACTGGGGCTCTGGGCTTCTCTAGCCACCTCATCTTCTGCTCATCCTCTCGCGCACTCTAAAGAGAGCTCAGGTGAGAAATTGCAAACGTCGAGCAATTGCTCAGAGATGAAAAGTGCCAGCACTGAAAGCTCTTGCTAGCCAGCACCCTTCCTTGGAAGCGCTTTCACAGGCGCAGTAACACTGGGGCTTTGCGCTTCTCTACCCACCAAAAGTCACGGTCCTTCTCTTTCCGTCTCGTAGACACGAGCTGAGAAATTGCAAACGTCGAGCAATTGCTCAGAGATGAAAAGTGCCAGCACTGAAAGCTGTTGCTAGCCAGCCCCCTTCCTTGGAAGCGCTTTTACAGGCGCAGCAACACTGGGGCTTTGCGCTTCTATACGCACCAAATGTCACGGTCCTTCTCTTTCCGTCTCGTAGACACGAGCTGAGAAATTGCAAACGTTGAGCAATTGCTCAGAGATGAAAAGTGCCAGCACTGAAAGCTCTTGCTAGCCAGCACCCTTCCTTGGAAGCGCTTTTGTAGGCCTAAGAACAGTGGGGCTCTGGGCTTCTCTAGCCACCTCATCTTCTGCTCATCCTCTCGCGCACTCTAAAGAGAGCTCAGGTGAGAAATTGCAAACGTCGAGCAATTGCTCAGAGATGAAAAGTGCCAGCCCTGAAAGCTGTTGCTAGCCAGCACCCTTCCTTGGAAGCGCTTTCACAGGCGCAGCAACACTGGGGCTTTGCGCTTCTCTAGCCACCAAACGTCACGGTCCTTCTCTTTCCGTCTCCTAGACACGAGCTGAGAAATTGCAAACGTCGAGCAATTGCTCAGAGATGAAAAGTGCCAGCACTGAAAGCTGTTGCTAGCCAGCACCCTTCCTTGGAAGCGCTTTCACAGGCGCAGCAACACTGGGGCTTTGCGCTTCTATAAGCACCAAATGTCACGGTCCTTCTCTTTCCGTCTCGTAGACACGAGCTGAGAAATTGCAAACGTCGAGCAATTGCTCCGAGATGAAAAGTGCCAGCACTGAAAGCTGTTGCTAGCCAGCACCCTTCCTTGGAAGCGCTTTTGTAGGCCTAAGAACACTGGGGCTCTGGGCTTCTCTAGCCACCTCATCTTCTGCTCATCCTCTCGCGCACTCTAAAGAGAGCTCAGGTGAGAAATTGCAAACGTCGAGCAATTGCTCAGAGAAGAAAAGTGCCAGCACTGAAAGCTGTTGCTAGCCAGCACCCTTCCTTGGAAGCGCTTTCACAGGCGCAGTAACACTGGGGCTTTGCACTTCTCTACGCACCAAACGTCACGGTCCTTCTCTTTCCGTCTCGTAGACACGAGCTGAGAAATTGCAAACGTCGAGCAATTGCTCAGAGATGAAAAGTGCCAGCACTGAAAGCTGTTGCTAGCCAGCACCCTTCCTTGGAAGCGCTTTTGTAGGCCTAAGAACAGTGGGGCTCTGGGCTTCTCTAGCCACCTCATCTTCTGCTCATCCTCTCGCGCACTCTAAAGAGAGCTCAGGTGAGAAATTGCAAACGTCGAGCAATTGCTCAGAGATGAAAAGTGCCAGCACTGAAAGCTGTTGCTAGCCAGCACCCTTCCTTGGAAGCGCTTTTGTAGCCCTAAGAACACTGGGGCTCTGGGCTTCTCTAGCCACCTCATCTTCTGCTCATCCTCTCGCGCACTCTAAAGAGAGCTCAGGTGAGAAATTGCAAACGTCGAGCAATTGCTCAGAGATGAAAAGTGCCAGCACTGAAAGCTCTTGCTAGCCAGCACCCTTCCTTGGAAGCGCTTTCACAGGCGCAGTAACACTGGGGCTTTGCGCTTCTCTACCCACCAAAAGTCACGGTCCTTCTCTTTCCGTCTCGTAGACACGAGCTGAGAAATTGCAAACGTCGAGCAATTGCTCAGAGATGAAAAGTGCCAGCACTGAAAGCTGTTGCTAGCCAGCCCCCTTCCTTGGAAGCGCTTTCACAGGCGCAGCAACACTGGGGCTTTGCGCTTCTATACGCACCAAATGTCACGGTCCTTCTCTTTCCGTCTCGTAGACACGAGCTGAGAAATTGCAAACGTTGAGCAATTGCTCAGAGATGAAAAGTGCCAGCACTGAAAGCTCTTGCTAGCCAGCACCCTTCCTTGGAAGCGCTTTTGTAGGCCTAAGAACAGTGGGGCTCTGGGCTTCTCTAGCCACCTCATCTTCTGCTCATCCTCTCGCGCACTCTAAAGAGAGCTCAGGTGAGAAATTGCAAACGTCGAGCAATTGCTCAGAGATGAAAAGTGCCAGCACTGAAAGCTCTTGCTAGCCAGCACCCTTCCTTGGAAGCGCTTTCACAGGCGCAGCAACACTCGGGCTTTGCGCTTCTATACGCACCAAATGTCACGGTCCTTCTCTTTCCGTCTCGTAGACACGAGCTGAGAAATTGCAAACGTCGAGCAATTGCTCAGAGATGAAAAGTGCCAGCACTGAAAGCTGTTGCTAGCCAGCACCCTTCCTTGGAAGCGCTTTTGTAGGCCTAAGAACACTGGGGCTCTGGGCTTCTCTAGCCACCTCATCTTCTGCTCATCCTCTCGCGCACTCTAAAGAGAGCTCAGGTGAGAAATTGCAAACGTCGAGCAATTGCTGAGAGATGAAAAGTGCCAGCACTGAAAGCTCTTGCTAGCCAGCACCCTTCCTTGGAAGCGCTTTTGTAGGCCTAAGAACACTGGGGCTCTGGGCTTCTCTAGCCACCAAAAGTCACGGTCCTTCTCTTTCCGTCTCGTAGACACGAGCTGAGAAATTGCAAACGTCGAGCAATTGCTCAGAGATGAAAAGTGCCAGCACTGAAAGCTCTTGCTAGCCAGCACCCTTCCTTGGAAGCGCTTTCACAGGCGCAGCAACACTGGGGCTTTGCGCTTCTCTACCCACCAAAAGTCACGGTCCTTCTCTTTCCGTCTCGTAGACACGAGCTGAGAAATTGCAAACGTCGAGCAATTGCTCCGAGATGAAAAGTGCCAGCACTGAAAGCTGTTGCTAGCCAGCACCCTTCCTTGGAAGCGCTTTTGTAGGCCTAAGAACACTGGGGCTCTGGGCTTCTCTAGCCACCTCATCTTCTGCTCATCCTCTCGCGCACTCTAAAGAGAGCTCAGGTGAGAAATTGCAAACGTCGAGCAATTGCTCAGAGATGAAAAGTGCCAGCACTGAAAGCTGTTGCTAGCCAGCACCCTTCCTTGGAAGCGCTTTCACAGGCGCAGTAACACTGGGGCTTTGCGCTTCTCTACCCACCAAAAGTCACGGTCCTTCTCTTTCCGTCTCGTAGACACGAGCTGAGAAATTGCAAACGTCGAGCAATTGCTCAGAGATGAAAAGTGCCAGCACTGAAAGCTGTTGCTAGCCAGCACCCTTCCTTGGAAGCGCTTTCACAGGCGCAGCAACACTGGGGCTTTGCGCTTCTATACGCACCAAAAGTCACGGTCATTCTCTTTCCGTCTCGTAGACACGAGCTGAGAAATTGCAAACGTCGAGCAATTGCTCAGAGATGAAAAGTGCCAGCACTGAAAGCTCTTGCTAGCCAGCACCCTTCCTTGGAAGCGCTTTTGTAGGCCTAAGAACACTGGGGCTCTGGGCTTCTCTAGCCACCTCATCTTCTGCTCATCCTCTCGCGCACTCTAAAGAGAGCTCAGGTGAGAAACTGCAAACGTCGAGCAATTGCTCAGAGATGAAAAGTGCCAGCACTGAAAGCTCTTGCTAGCCAGCACCCTTCCTTGGAAGCGCTTTCACAGGCGCAGCAACACTGGGGCTTTGCGCTTCTCTACCCACCAAACGTCACGGTCCTTCTCTTTCCGTCTCCTAGACACGAGCTGAGAAATTGCAAACGTCGAGCAATTGCTCAGAGAGGAAAAGTGCCAGCACTGAAAGCTGTTGCTAGCCAGCACCCTTCCTTGGAAGCGCTTTCACAGGCGTAGTAACACTGGGGCTCTGGGCTTCTCTAGCCACCTCATCTTCTGCTCATCCTCGCGCGCACTCTAAAGAGAGCTCAGGTGAGAAATTGCAAAGGTCGAGCAATTGCTCAGAGATGAAAAGTGCCAGCACTGAAAGCTCTTGCTAGCCAGCACCCTTCCTTGGAAGCGCTTTCACAGGCGCAGCAACACTGGGGCTTTGCGCTTCTCTAGCCACCAAACGTCACGGTCCTTCTCTTTCCGTCTCGTAGACACGAGCTGAGAAATTGCAAACGTCGAGCAATTGCTCAGAGATGAAAAGTGCCAGCACTGAAAGCTGTTGCTAGCCAGCACCCTTCCTTGGAAGCGCTTTCACAGGCGCAGCAACACTGGGGCTTTGCGCTTCTATAAGCACCAAATGTCACGGTCCTTCTCTTTCCGTCTCGTAGACACGAGCTGAGAAATTGCAAACGTCGAGCAATTGCTCCGAGATGAAAAGTGCCAGCACTGAAAGCTGTTGCTAGCCAGCACCCTTCCTTGGAAGCGCTTTTGTAGGCCTAAGAACACTGGGGCTCTGGGCTTCTCTAGCCACCTCATCTTCTGCTCATCCTCTCGCGCACTCTAAAGAGAGCTCAGGTGAGAAATTGCAAACGTCGAGCAATTGCTCAGAGAAGAAAAGTGCCAGCACTGAAAGCTGTTGCTAGCCAGCACCCTTCCTTGGAAGCGCTTTCACAGGCGCAGTAACACTGGGGCTTTGCACTTCTCTACGCACCAAACGTCACGGTCCTTCTCTTTCTGTCTCGTAGACACGAGCTGAGAAATTGCAAACGTCGAGCAATTGCTCAGAGATGAAAAGTGCCAGCACTGAAAGCTGTTGCTAGCCAGCACCCTTCCTTGGAAGCGCTTTCACAGGCGTAGCAACACTGGGGCTTTGCGCTTCTATACGCACCAAACGTCACAGTCATTCTCTTTCCGTCTCGTAGACACGAGCTGAGAAATTGCAAACGTCGAGCAATTGCTCAGAGATGAAAAGTGCCAGCACTGAAAGCTCTTGCTAGCCAGCACCCTTCCTTGGAAGCGCTTTTGTAGGCCTAAGAACACTGGGGCTCTGGGCTTCTCTACCCACCAAAAGTCACGGTCCTTCTCTTTCCGTCTCGTAGACACGAGCTGAGAAATTGCAAACGTCGAGCAATTGCTCAGAGATGAAAAGTGCCAGCACTGAAAGCTCTTGCTAGCCAGCACCCTTCCTTGGAAGCGCTTTCACAGGCGCAGCAACACTCGGGCTTTGCGCTTCTATACGCACCAAATGTCACGGTCCTTCTCTTTCCGTCTCGTAGACACGAGCTGAGAAATTGCAAACGTCGAGCAATTGCTCAGAGATGAAAAGTGCCAGCACTGAAAGCTCTTGCTAGCCAGCACCCTTCCTTGGAAGCGCTTTTGTAGGCCTAAGAACACTGGGGCTCTGGGCTTCTCTAGCCACCTCATCTTCTGCTCATCCTCTCGCGCACTCTAAAGAGAGCTCAGGTGAGAAATTGCAAACGTCGAGCAATTGCTCAGAGATGAAAAGTGCCAGCACTGAAAGCTCTTGCTAGCCAGCACCCTTCCTTGGAAGCGCTTTCACAGGCGCAGCAACACTGGGGCTTTGCGCTTCTCTACGCACCAAACGTCACGGTCCTTCTCTTTCCATCTCGTAGACACGAGCTGAGAAATTGCAAACGTCGAGCAATTGCTCCGAGATGAAAAGTGCCAGCACTGAAAGCTGTTGCTAGCCAGCACCCTTCCTTGGAAGCGCTTTTGTAGGCCTAAGAACACTGGGGCTCTGGGCTTCTCTAGCCACCTCATCTTCTGCTCATCCTCTCGCGCACTCTAAAGAGAGCTCAGGTGAGAAATTGCAAACGTCGAGCAATTGCTCAGAGATGAAAAGTGCCAGCACTGAAAGCTGTTGCTAGCCAGCACCCTTCCTTGGAAGCGCTTTCACAGGCGCAGCAACACTGGGGCTTTGCGCTTCTCTACCCACCAAAAGTCACGGTCCTTCTCTTTCCGTCTCGTAGACACGAGCTGAGAAATTGCAAACGTCGAGCAATTGCTCCGAGATGAAAAGTGCCAGCACTGAAAGCTGTTGCTAGCCAGCACCCTTCCTTGGAAGCGCTTTCACAGGCGCAGCAACACTGGGGCTTTGCGCTTCTATACGCACCAAACGTCACGGTCCTTCTCTTTCCGTCTCGTAGACACGAGCTGAGAAATTGCAAACGTCGAGCAATTGCTCAGAGATGAAAAGTGCCAGCACTGAAAGCTGTTGCTAGCCAGCCCCCTTCCTTGGAAGCGCTTTCACAGGCGCAGCAACACTGGGGCTTTGCGCTTCTATACGCACCAAATGTCACGGTCCTTCTCTTTCCGTCTCGTAGACACGAGCTGAGAAATTGCAAACGTCGAGCAATTGCTCAGAGATGAAAAGTGCCAGCACTGAAAGCTCTTGCTAGCCAGCACCCTTCCTTGGAAGCGCTTTCACAGGCGCAGCAACACTGGGGCTTTGCGCTTCTCTACCCACCAAACGTCACGGTCCTTCTCTTTCCGTCTCGTAGACACGAGCTGAGAAATTGCAAACGTCGAGCAATTGCTCAGAGATGAAAAGTGCCAGCACTGAAAGCTGTTGCTAGCCAGCACCCTTCCTTGGAAGCGCTTTTGTAGGCCTAAGAACACTGGGGCTCTGGGCTTCTCTAGCCACCTCATCTTCTGCTCATCCTCTCGCGCACTCTAAAGAGAGCTCAGGGGAGAAATTGCAAACGTCGAGCAATTGCTCAGAGATGAAAAGTGCCAGCCCTGAAAGCTCTTGCTAGCCAGCACCCTTCCTTGGAAGCGCTTTCACAGGCGCAGCAACACTGGGGCTTTGCGCTTCTCTAGCCACCAAACGTCACGGTCCTTCTCTTTCCGTCTCGTAGACACGAGCTGAGAAATTGCAAACGTCGAGCAATTGCTCAGAGATGAAAAGTGCCAGCACTGAAAGCTCTTGCTAGCCAGCACCCTTCCTTGGAAGCGCTTTCACAGGCGCAGCAACACTGGGGCTTTGCGCTTCTATAAGCACCAAATGTCACGGTCCTTCTCTTTCCGTCTCGTAGACACGAGCTGAGAAATTGCAAACGTCGAGCAATTGCTCAGAGATGAAAAGTGCCAGCACTGAAAGCTGTTGCTAGCCAGCACCCTTCCTTGGAAGCGCTTTCACAGGCGCAGCAACACTGGGGCTTTGCGCTTCTCTAGCCACCAAACGTCACGGTCCTTCTCTTTCCGTCTCGTAGACACGAGCTGAGAAATTGCAAACGTCGAGCAATTGCTCAGAGATGAAAAGTGCCAGCACTGAAAGCTCTTGCTAGCCAGCACCCTTCCTTGGAAGCGCTTTTGTAGGCCTAAGAACACTGGGGCTCTGGGCTTCTCTAGCCACCTCATCTTCTGCTCATCCTCTCGCGCACTCTAAAGAGAGCTCAGGTGAGAAATTGCAAACGTCGAGCAATTGCTCAGAGATGAAAAGTGCCAGCACTGAAAGCTCTTGCTAGCCAGCACCCTTCCTTGGAAGCGCTTTCACAGGCGCAGCAACACTGGGGCTTTGCGCTTCTCTACCCACCAAAAGTCACGGTCCTTCTCTTTCCGTCTTGTAGACACGAGCTGAGAATTTGCAAACGTCGAGCAATTGCTCAGAGATGAAAAGTGCCAGCACTGAAAGCTGTTGCTAGCCAGCACCCTTCCTTGGAAGCGCTTTCACAGGCGCAGCAACACTGGGGCTTTGCGCTTCTCTAGCCACCAAACGTCACGGTCCTTCTCTTTCCGTCTCGTAGACACGAGCTGAGAAATTGCAAACGTCGAGCAATTGCTCCGAGATGAAAAGTGCCAGCACTGAAAGCTCTTGCTAGCCAGCACCCTTCCTTGGAAGCGCTTTTGTAGGCCTAAGAACACTGGGGCTCTGGGCTTCTCTAGCCACCTCATCTTCTGCTCATCCTCTCGCGCACTCTAAAGAGAGCTCAGGTGAGAAATTGCAAACGTCGAGCAATTGCTCAGAGATGAAAAGTGCCAGCACTGAAAGCTCTTGCTAGCCAGCACCCTTCCTTGGAAGCGCTTTCACAGGCAAAGCAACACTGGGGCTTTGCGCTTCTATACGCACCAAATGTCACGGTCCTTCTCTTTCCGTCTCGTAGACACGAGCTGAGAAATTGCAAACGTCGAGCAATTGCTCCGAGATGAAAAGTGCCAGCACTGAAAGCTCTTGCTAGCCAGCACCCTTCCTTGGAAGCGCTTTTGTAGGCCTAAGAACACTGGGGCTCTGGGCTTCTCTAGCCACCTCATCTTCTGCTCATCCTCTCGCGCACTCTAAAGAGAGCTCAGGTGAGAAATTGCAAACGTCGAGCAATTGCTCAGAGATGAAAAGTGCCAGCACTGGAAGCTCTTGCTAGCCAGCACCCTTCCTTGGAAGCGCTTTCACAGGCGCAGCAACACTGGGGCTTTCCGCTTCTCTAGCCACCAAACGTCACGGTCCTTCTCTTTCCGTCTCGTAGACACGAGCTGAGAAATTGCAAACGTCGAGCAATTGCTCCGAGATGAAAAGTGCCAGCACTGAAAGCTCTTGCTAGCCAGCACCCTTCCTTGGAAGCGCTTTTGTAGGCCTAAGAACACTGGGGCTCTGGGCTTCTCTAGCCACCTCATCTTCTGCTCATCCTCTCGCGCACTCTAAAGAGAGCTCAGGTGAGAAATTGCAAACGTCGAGCAATTGCTCAGAGATGAAAAGTGCCAGCACTGAAAGCTGTTGCTAGCCAGCACCCTTCCTTGGAAGCGCTTTCACAGGCGCAGCAACACTGGGGCTTTGCGCTTCTATACGCACCAAACGTCACGGTCCTTCTCTTTCCGTCTCGTAGACACGAGCTGAGAAATTGCAAACGTCGAGCAATTGCTCAGAGATGAAAAGTGCCAGCACTGAAAGCTGTTGCTAGCCAGCCCCCTTCCTTGGAAGCGCTTTCACAGGCGCAGCAACACTGGGGCTTTGCGCTTCTATACGCACCAAATGTCACGGTCCTTCTCTTTCCGTCTCGTAGACACGAGCTGAGAAATTGCAAACGTCGAGCAATTGCTCAGAGATGAAAAGTGCCAGCACTGAAAGCTCTTGCTAGCCAGCACCCTTCCTTGGAAGCGCTTTCACAGGCGCAGCAACACTGGGGCTTTGCGCTTCTCTACCCACCAAACGTCACGGTCCTTCTCTTTCCGTCTCGTAGACACGAGCTGAGAAATTGCAAACGTCGAGCAATTGCTCAGAGATGAAAAGTGCCAGCACTGAAAGCTGTTGCTAGCCAGCACCCTTCCTTGGAAGCGCTTTTGTAGGCCTAAGAACACTGGGGCTCTGGGCTTCTCTAGCCACCTCATCTTCTGCTCATCCTCTCGCGCACTCTAAAGAGAGCTCAGGGGAGAAATTGCAAACGTCGAGCAATTGCTCAGAGATGAAAAGTGCCAGCCCTGAAAGCTCTTGCTAGCCAGCACCCTTCCTTGGAAGCGCTTTCACAGGCGCAGCAACACTGGGGCTTTGCGCTTCTCTAGCCACCAAACGTCACGGTCCTTCTCTTTCCGTCTCGTAGACACGAGCTGAGAAATTGCAAACGTCGAGCAATTGCTCAGAGATGAAAAGTGCCAGCACTGAAAGCTGTTGCTAGCCAGCACCCTTCCTTGGAAGCGCTTTCACAGGCGCAGCAACACTGGGGCTTTGCGCTTCTATAAGCACCAAATGTCACGGTCCTTCTCTTTCCGTCTCGTAGACACGAGCTGAGAAATTGCAAACGTCGAGCAATTGCTCCGAGATGAAAAGTGCCAGCACTGAAAGCTGTTGCTAGCCAGCACCCTTCCTTGGAAGCGCTTTCACAGGCGCAGCAACACTGGGGCTTTGCGCTTCTCTAGCCACCAAACGTCACGGTCCTTCTCTTTCCGTCTCGTAGACACGAGCTGAGAAATTGCAAACGTCGAGCAATTGCTCAGAGATGAAAAGTGCCAGCACTGAAAGCTCTTGCTAGCCAGCACCCTTCCTTGGAAGCGCTTTTGTAGGCCTAAGAACACTGGGGCTCTGGGCTTCTCTAGCCACCTCATCTTCTGCTCATCCTCTCGCGCACTCTAAAGAGAGCTCAGGTGAGAAATTGCAAACGTCGAGCAATTGCTCAGAGATGAAAAGTGCCAGCACTGAAAGCTCTTGCTAGCCAGCACCCTTCCTTGGAAGCGCTTTCACAGGCGCAGCAACACTGGGGCTTTGCGCTTCTCTACCCACCAAAAGTCACGGTCCTTCTCTTTCCGTCTTGTAGACACGAGCTGAGAATTTGCAAACGTCGAGCAATTGCTCAGAGATGAAAAGTGCCAGCACTGAAAGCTGTTGCTAGCCAGCACCCTTCCTTGGAAGCGCTTTCACAGGCGCAGCAACACTGGGGCTTTGCGCTTCTCTAGCCACCAAACGTCACGGTCCTTCTCTTTCCGTCTCGTAGACACGAGCTGAGAAATTGCAAACGTCGAGCAATTGCTCCGAGATGAAAAGTGCCAGCACTGAAAGCTCTTGCTAGCCAGCACCCTTCCTTGGAAGCGCTTTTGTAGGCCTAAGAACACTGGGGCTCTGGGCTTCTCTAGCCACCTCATCTTCTGCTCATCCTCTCGCGCACTCTAAAGAGAGCTCAGGTGAGAAATTGCAAACGTCGAGCAATTGCTCAGAGATGAAAAGTGCCAGCACTGAAAGCTCTTGCTAGCCAGCACCCTTCCTTGGAAGCGCTTTCACAGGCAAAGCAACACTGGGGCTTTGCGCTTCTATACGCACCAAATGTCACGGTCCTTCTCTTTCCGTCTCGTAGACACGAGCTGAGAAATTGCAAACGTCGAGCAATTGCTCCGAGATGAAAAGTGCCAGCACTGAAAGCTCTTGCTAGCCAGCACCCTTCCTTGGAAGCGCTTTTGTAGGCCTAAGAACACTGGGGCTCTGGGCTTCTCTAGCCACCTCATCTTCTGCTCATCCTCTCGCGCACTCTAAAGAGAGCTCAGGTGAGAAATTGCAAACGTCGAGCAATTGCTCAGAGATGAAAAGTGCCAGCACTGGAAGCTCTTGCTAGCCAGCACCCTTCCTTGGAAGCGCTTTCACAGGCGCAGCAACACTGGGGCTTTGCGCTTCTCTAGCCACCAAACGTCACGGTCCTTCTCTTTCCGTCTCGTAGACACGAGCTGAGAAATTGCAAACGTCGAGCAATTGCTCCGAGATGAAAAGTGCCAGCACTGAAAGCTCTTGCTAGCCAGCACCCTTCCTTGGAAGCGCTTTTGTAGGCCTAAGAACACTGGGGCTCTGGGCTTCTCTAGCCACCTCATCTTCTGCTCATCCTCTCGCGCACTCTAAAGAGAGCTCAGGTGAGAAATTGCAAACGTCGAGCAATTGCTCAGAGATGAAAAGTGCCAGCACTGAAAGCTGTTGCTAGCCAGCACCCTTCCTTGGAAGCGCTTTCACAGGCGCAGCAACACTGGGGCTTTGCGCTTCTATACGCACCAAATGTCACGGTCCTTCTCTTTCCGTCTCGTAGACACGAGCTGAGAAATTGCAAACGTCGAGCAATTGCTCCGAGATGAAAAGTGCCAGCACTGAAAGCTCTTGCTAGCCAGCACCCTTCCTTGGAAGCGCTTTTGTAGGCCTAAGAACACTGGGGCTCTGGGCTTCTCTAGCCACCTCATCTTCTGCTCATCCTCTCGCGCACTCTAAAGAGAGCTCAGGTGAGAAATTGCAAACGTCGAGCAATTGCTCAGAGATGAAAAGTGCCAGCACTGAAAGCTGTTGCTAGCCAGCACCCTTCCTTGGAAGCGCTTTTGTAGGCCTAAGAACACTGGGGCTCTGGGCTTCTCTAGCCACCTCATCTTCTGCTCATCCTCTCGCGCACTCTAAAGAGAGCTCAGGTGAGAAATTGCAAACGTCGAGCAATTGCTCAGAGATGAAAAGTGCCAGCACTGAAAGCTGTTGCTAGCCAGCACCCTTCCTTGGAAGCGCTTTCACAGGCGCAGCAACACTGGGGCTTTGCGCTTCTCTAGCCATCAAACGTCACGGTCCTTCTCTTTCCGTCTCCTAGACACGAGCTGAGAAATTGCAAACGTCGAGCAATTGCTCAGAGATGAAAAGTGCCAGCACTGAAAGCTGTTGCTAGCCAGCACCCTTCCTTGGAAGCGCTTTTGTAGGCCTAAGAACACTGGGGCTCTGGGCTTCTCTAGCCACCTCATCTTCTGCTCATCCTCTCGCGCACTCTAAAGAGAGCTCAGGTGAGAAATTGCAAACGTCGAGCAATTGCTCAGAGATGAAAAGTGCCAGCACTGAAAGCTGTTGCTAGCCAGCACCCTTCCTTGGAAGCGCTTTTGTAGGCCTAAGAACACTGGGGCTCTGGGCTTCTCTAGCCACCTCATCTTCTGCTCATCCTCTCGCGCACTCTAAAGAGAGCTCAGGTGAGAAATTGCAAACGTCGAGCAATTGCTCAGAGATGAAAAGTGCCAGCACTGAAAGCTCTTGCTAGCCAGCACCCTTCCTTGGAAGCGCTTTCACAGGCGCAGCAACACTGGGGCTTTGCGCTTCTCTACGCACCAAACGTCACGGTCCTTCTCTTTCCGTCTCCTAGACACGAGCTGAGAAATTGCAAACGTCGAGCAATTGCTCAGAGATGAAAAGTGCCAGCACTGAAAGCTGTTGCTAGCCAGCACCCTTCCTTGGAAGCGCTTTCACAGGCGCAGCAACACTGGGGCTTTGCGCTTCTATAAGCACCAAATGTCACGGTCCTTCTCTTTCCGTCTCGTAGACACGAGCTGAGAAATTGCAAACGTCGAGCAATTGCTCAGAGATGAAAAGTGCCAGCACTGAAAGCTGTTGCTAGCCAGCACCCTTCCTTGGAAGCGCTTTCACAGGCGCAGCAACACTGGGGCTTTGCGCTTCTCTAGCCACCAAACGTCACGGTCCTTCTCTTTCCGTCTCGTAGACACGAGCTGAGAAATTGCAAACGTCGAGCAATTGCTCAGAGATGAAAAGTGCCAGCACTGAAAGCTCTTGCTAGCCAGCACCCTTCCTTGGAAGCGCTTTTGTAGGCCTAAGAACACTGGGGCTCTGGGCTTCTCTAGCCACCTCATCTTCTGCTCATCCTCTCGCGCACTCTAAAGAGAGCTCAGGTGAGAAATTGCAAACGTCGAGCAATTGCTCAGAGATGAAAAGTGCCAGCACTGAAAGCTCTTGCTAGCCAGCACCCTTCCTTGGAAGCGCTTTCACAGGCGCAGCAACACTGGGGCTTTGCGCTTCTCTACCCACCAAAAGTCACGGTCCTTCTCTTTCCGTCTCGTAGACACGAGCTGAGAAATTGCAAACGTCGAGCAATTGCTCAGAGATGAAAAGTGCCAGCACTGAAAGCTCTTGCTAGCCAGCACCCTTCCTTGGAAGCGCTTTCACAGGCGCAGCAACACTGGGGCTTTGCGCTTCTCTACCCACCAAACGTCACGGTCCTTCTCTTTCCGTCTCGTAGACACGAGCTGAGAAATTGCAAACGTCGAGCAATTGCTCAGAGATGAAAAGTGCCAGCACTGAAAGCTGTTGCTAGCCAGCCCCCTTCCTTGGAAGCGCTTTTGTAGCCCTTAAAACACTGGGGCTCTGGGCTTCTCTAGCCACCTCATCTTCTGCTCATCCTCTCGCGCACTCTAAAGAGAGCTCAGGTGAGAAATTGCAAACGTCGAGCAATTGCTCAGAGATGAAAAGTGCCAGCACTGAAAGCTCTTGCTAGCCAGCACCCTTCCTTGGAAGCGCTTTGACAGGCGCAGCAACACTGGGGCTTTGCGCTTCTATACGCACCAAATGTCACGGTCCTTCTCTTTCCGTCTCGTAGACACGAGCTGAGAAATTGCAAACGTCGAGCAATTGCTCCGAGATGAAAAGTGCCAGCACTGAAAGCTGTTGCTAGCCAGCACCCTTCCTTGGAAGCGCTTTTGTAGGCCTAAGAACACTGGGGCTCTGGGCTTCTCTAGCCACCTAATCTTCTGCTCATCCTCTCGCGCACTCTAAAGAGAGCTCAGGTGAGAAATTGCAAACGTCGAGCAATTGCTCAGAGATGAAAAGTGCCAGCACTGGAAGCTGTTGCTAGCCAGCACCCTTCCTTGGAAGCGCTTTCACAGGCGCAGCAACACTGGGGCTTTGCGCTTCTCTAGCCACCAAACGTCACGGTCCTTCTCTTTCCGTCTCCTAGACACGAGCTGAGAAATTGCAAACGTCGAGCAATTGCTCCGAGATGAAAAGTGCCAGCACTGAAAGCTGTTGCTAGCCAGCACCCTTCCTTGGAAGCGCTTTTGTAGGCCTAAGAACACTGGGGCTCTGGGCTTCTCTAGCCACCTCATCTTCTGCTCATCCTCTCGCGCACTCTAAAGAGAGCTCAGGTGAGAAATTGCAAACGTCGAGCAATTGCTCAGAGATGAAAAGTGCCAGCACTGAAAGCTGTTGCTAGCCAGCACCCTTCCTTGGAAGCGCTTTCACAGGCGCAGCAACACTGGGGCTTTGCGCTTCTATACGCACCAAATGTCACGGTCCTTCTCTTTCCGTCTCGTAGACACGAGCTGAGAAATTGCAAACGTCGAGCAATTGCTCAGAGATGAAAAGTGCCAGCACTGAAAGCTCTTGCTAGCCAGCACCCTTCCTTGGAAGCGCTTTTGTAGGCCTAAGAACACTGGGGCTCTGGGCTTCTCTAGCCACCTCATCTTCTGCTCATCCTCTCGCGCACTCTAAAGAGAGCTCAGGTGAGAAATTGCAAACGTCGAGCAATTGCTCAGAGATGAAAAGTGCCAGCACTGAAAGCTCTTGCTAGCCAGCACCCTTCCTTGGAAGCGCTTTTGTAGGCCTAAGAACACTGGGGCTCTGGGCTTCTCTAGCCACCTCATCTTCTGCTCATCCTCTCGCGCACTCTAAAGAGAGCTCAGGTGAGAAATTGCAAACGTCGAGCAATTGCTCAGAGATGAAAAGTGCCAGCACTGAAAGCTCTTGCTAGCCAGCACCCTTCCTTGGAAGCGCTTTCACAGGCGCAGCAACACTGGGGCTTTGCGCTTCTCTAGCCACCAAACGTCACGGTCCTTCTCTTTCCGTCTCGTAGACACGAGCTGAGAAATTGCAAACGTCGAGCAATTGCTCAGAGATGAAAAGTGCCAGCACTGAAAGCTCTTGCTAGCCAGCACCCTTCCTTGGAAGCGCTTTTGTAGGCCTAAGAACACTGGGGCTCTGGGCTTCTCTAGCCACCTCTTCTTCTGCTCATCCTCTCGCGCACTCTAAAGAGAGCTCAGGTGAGAAATTGCAAACGTCGAGCAATTGCTCAGAGATGAAAAGTGCCAGCACTGAAAGCTGTTGCTAGCCAGCACCCTTCCTTGGAAGCGCTTTCACAGGCGCAGCAACACTGGGGCTTTGCGCTTCTCTAGCCACCAAACGTCACGGTCCTTCTCTTTCCGTCTCGTAGACACGAGCTGAGAAATTGCAAACGTCGAGCAATTGCTCAGAGATGAAAAGTGCCAGCACTGAAAGCTCTTGCTAGCCAGCACCCTTCCTTGGAAGCGCTTTCACAGGCGCAGCAACACTGGGGCTTTGCGCTTCTCTACCCACCAAAAGTCACGGTCATTTTCTTTCCGTCTCGTAGACACGAGCTGAGAAATTGCAAACGACGAGCAATTGCTCAGAGATGAAAAGTGCCAGCACTGAAAGCTCTTGCGAGCCAGCACCCTTCCTTGGAAGCGCTTTTGTAGGCCTAAGAACACTGGGGCTCTGGGCTTCTCTAGCCACCTCATCTTCTGCTCATCCTCTCGCGCACTCTAAAGAGAGCTCAGGTGAGAAATTGCAAACGTCGAGCAATTGCTCAGAGATGAAAAGTGCCAGCACTGAAAGCTCTTGCTAGCCAGCACCCTTCCTTGGAAGCGCTTTCACAGGCGCAGCAACACTGGGGCTTTGCGCTTCTCTAGCCACCAAACGTCACGGTCCTTCTCTTTCCGTCTCGTAGACACGAGCTGAGAAATTGCAAACGTCGAGCAATTGCTCAGAGATGAAAAGTGCCAGCACTGAAAGCTGTTGCTAGCCAGCACCCTTCCTTGGAAGCGCTTTTGTAGGCCTAAGAACACTGGGGCTCTGGGCTTCTCTAGCCACCTCATCTTCTGCTCATCCTCTCGTGCACTCTAAAGAGAGCTCAGGTGAGAAATTGCAAACGTCGAGCAATTGCTCAGAGATGAAAAGTGCCAGCACTGAAAGCTCTTGCTAGCCAGCACCCTTCCTTGGAAGCGCTTTCACAGGCGCAGCAACACTGGGGCTTTGCGCTTCTCTAGCCACCAAACGTCACGGTCCTTCTCTTTCCGTCTCGTAGACACGAGCTGAGAAATTGCAAACGTCCAGCAATTGCTCAGAGATGAAAAGTGCCAGCACTGAAAGCTCTTGCTAGCCAGCACCCTTCCTTGGAAGCGCTTTCACAGGCGCAGCAACACTGGGGCTTTGCGCTTCTATAAGCACCAAATGTCACGGTCCTTCTCTTTCCGTCTCGTAGACACGAGCTGAGAAATTGCAAACGTCGAGCAATTGCTCAGAGATGAAAAGTGCCAGCACTGAAAGCTCTTGCTAGCCAGCACCCTTCCTTGGAAGCGCTTTCACAGGCGCAGCAACACTGGGGCTTTGCGCTTCTCTACCCACCAAATGTCACGGTCCTTCTCTTTCCGTCTGTTTACACGAGCTGAGAAATTGCAAACGTCGAGCAATTGCTCCGAGATGAAAAGTGCCAGCACTGAAAGCTCTTGCTAGCCAGCACCCATCCTTGGAAGCGCTTTCACAGGCGCAGCAACACTGGGGCTTTGCGCTTCTATAAGCACCAAAAGTCACGGTCCTTCTCTTTCCGTCTCGTAGACACGAGCTGAGAAATTGCAAACGTCGAGCAATTGCTCAGAGATGAAAAGTGCCAGCACTGAAAGCTGTTGCTAGCCAGCACCCTTCCTTGGAAGCGCTTTCACAGGCGCAGCAACACTGGGGCTTTGCGCTTCTATACGCACCAAATGTCACGGTCCTTCTCTTTCCGTCTCGTAGACACGAGCTGAGAAATTGCAAACGTCGAGCAATTGCTCAGAGATGAAAAGTGCCAGCACTGAAAGCTGTTGCTAGCCAGCACCCTTCCTTGGAAGCGCTTTCACAGGCGCAGCAACACTGGGGCTTTGCGCTTCTCTAGCCACCAAACGTCACGGTCCTTCTCTTTCCGTCTCGTAGACACGAGCTGAGAAATTGCAAACGTCGAGCAATTGCTCAGAGATGAAAAGTGCCAGCACTGAAAGCTCTTGCTAGCCAGCACCCTTCCTTGGAAGCGCTTTTGTAGCCCTTAGAACACTGGGGCTCTGGGCTTCTCTAGCCACCTCATCTTCTGCTCATCCTCTCGCGCACTCTAAAGAGAGCTCAGGTGAGAAATTGCAAACGTCGAGCAATTGCTCAGAGATGAAAAGTGCCAGCACTGAAAGCTCTTGCTAGCCAGCACCCTTCCTTGGAAGCGCTTTCACAGGCGCAGCAACACTGGGGCTTTGCGCTTCTCTACCCACCAAAAGTCACGGTCCTTCTCTTTCCGTCTCGTAGACACGAGCTGAGAAATTGCAAACGTCGAGCAATTGCTCAGAGATGAAAAGTGCCAGCACTGAAAGCTCTTGCTAGCCAGCACCCTTCCTTGGAAGCGCTTTCACAGGCGCAGCAACACTGGGGCTTTGCGCTTCTCTACCCACCAAACGTCACGGTCCTTCTCTTTCCGTCTCGTAGACACGAGCTGAGAAATTGCAAACGTCGAGCAATTGCTCAGAGATGAAAAGTGCCAGCACTGAAAGCTGTTGCTAGCCAGCCCCCTTCCTTGGAAGCGCTTTTGTAGCCCTTAAAACACTGGGGCTCTGGGCTTCTCTAGCCACCTCATCTTCTGCTCATCCTCTCGCGCACTCTAAAGAGAGCTCAGGTGAGAAATTGCAAACGTCGAGCAATTGCTCAGAGATGAAAAGTGCCAGCACTGAAAGCTCTTGCTAGCCAGCACCCTTCCTTGGAAGCGCTTTCACAGGCAAAGCAACACTGGGGCTTTGCGCTTCTATACGCACCAAATGTCACGGTCCTTCTCTTTCCGTCTCGTAGACACGAGCTGAGAAATTGCAAACGTCGAGCAATTGCTCCGAGATGAAAAGTGCCAGCACTGAAAGCTGTTGCTAGCCAGCACCCTTCCTTGGAAGCGCTTTTGTAGGCCTAAGAACAGTGGGGCTCTGGGCTTCTCTAGCCACCTAATCTTCTGCTCATCCTCTCGCGCACTCTAAAGAGAGCTCAGGTGAGAAATTGCAAACGTCGAGCAATTGCTCAGAGATGAAAAGTGCCAGCACTGGAAGCTGTTGCTAGCCAGCACCCTTCCTTGGAAGCGCTTTCACAGGCGCAGCAACACTGGGGCTTTGCGCTTCTCTAGCCACCAAACGTCACGGTCCTTCTCTTTCCGTCTCCTAGACACGAGCTGAGAAATTGCAAACGTCCAGCAATTGCTCAGAGATGAAAAGTGCCAGCACTGAAAGCTCTTGCTAGCCAGCACCCTTCCTTGGAAGCGCTTTTGTAGGCCTAAGAACACTGGGGCTCTGGGCTTCTCTAGCCACCTCATCTTCTGCTCATCCTCTCGCGCACTCTAAAGAGAGCTCAGGTGAGAAATTGCAAACGTCGAGCAATTGCTCAGAGATGAAAAGTGCCAGCACTGAAAGCTGTTGCTAGCCAGCACCCTTCCTTGGAAGCGCTTTCACAGGCGCAGCAACACTGGGGCTTTGCGCTTCTATACGCACCAAATGTCACGGTCCTTCTCTTTCCGTCTCGTAGACACGAGCTGAGAAATTGCAAACGTCGAGCAATTGCTCAGAGATGAAAAGTGCCAGCACTGAAAGCTCTTGCTAGCCAGCACCCTTCCTTGGAAGCGCTTTTGTAGGCCTAAGAACACTGGGGCTCTGGGCTTCTCTAGCCACCTCATCTTCTGCTCATCCTCTCGCGCACTCTAAAGAGAGCTCAGGTGAGAAATTGCAAACGTCGAGCAATTGCTCAGAGATGAAAAGTGCCAGCACTGAAAGCTGTTGCTAGCCAGCACCCTTCCTTGGAAGCGCTTTTGTAGGCCTAAGAACACTGGGGCTCTGGGCTTCTCTAGCCACCTCATCTTCTGCTCATCCTCTCGCGCACTCTAAAGAGAGCTCAGGTGAGAAATTGCAAACGTCGAGCAATTGCTCAGAGATGAAAAGTGCCAGCACTGAAAGCTGTTGCTAGCCAGCACCCTTCCTTGGAAGCGCTTTCACAGGCGCAGCAACACTGGGGCTTTGCGCTTCTCTAGCCACCAAACGTCACGGTCCTTCTCTTTCCGTCTCGTAGACACGAGCTGAGAAATTGCAAACGTCGAGCAATTGCTCAGAGATGAAAAGTGCCAGCACTGAAAGCTGTTGCTAGCCAGCACCCTTCCTTGGAAGCGCTTTTGTAGGCCTAAGAACACTGGGGCTCTGGGCTTCTCTAGCCACCTCTTCTTCTGCTCATCCTCTCGCGCACTCTAAAGAGAGCTCAGGTGAGAAATTGCAAACGTCGAGCAATTGCTCAGAGATGAAAAGTGCCAGCACTGAAAGCTGTTGCTAGCCAGCACCCTTCCTTGGAAGCGCTTTCACAGGCGCAGCAACACTGGGGCTTTGCGCTTCTCTAGCCACCAAACGTCACGGTCCTTCTCTTTCCGTCTCGTAGACACGAGCTGAGAAATTGCAAACGTCGAGCAATTGCTCAGAGATGAAAAGTGCCAGCACTGAAAGCTCTTGCTAGCCAGCACCCTTCCTTGGAAGCGCTTTCACAGGCGCAGCAACACTGGGGCTTTGCGCTTCTCTACCCACCAAACGTCACGGTCCTTCTCTTTCCGTCTCCTAGACACGAGCTGAGAAATTGCAAACGTCGAGCAATTGCTCAGAGATGAAAAGTGCCAGCACTGAAAGCTCTTGCTAGCCAGCACCCTTCCTTGGAAGCGCTTTTGTAGGCCTAAGAACACTGGGGCTCTGGGCTTCTCTAGCCACCTCATCTTCTGCTCATCCTCTCGCGCACTCTAAAGAGAGCTCAGGTGAGAAATTGCAAACGTCGAGCAATTGCTCAGAGATGAAAAGTGCCAGCACTGAAAGCTCTTGCTAGCCAGCACCCTTCCTTGGAAGCGCTTTCACAGGCGCAGCAACACTGGGGCTTTGCGCTTCTCTAGCCACCAAACGTCACGGTCCTTCTCTTTCCGTCTCGTAGACACGAGCTGAGAAATTGCAAACGTCGAGCAATTGCTCAGAGATGAAAAGTGCCAGCACTGAAAGCTCTTGCTAGCCAGCACCCTTCCTTGGAAGCGCTTTCACAGGCGCAGCAACACTGGGGCTTTGCGCTTCTCTAGCCACCAAACGTCACTGTCATTCTCTTTCCGTCTCGTAGACACGAGCTGAGAAATTGCAAACGACGAGCAATTGCTCAGAGATGAAAAGTGCCAGCACTGAAAGCTCTTGCGAGCCAGCACCCTTCCTTGGAAGCGCTTTTGTAGGCCTAAGAACACTGGGGCTCTGGGCTTCTCTAGCCACCTCATCTTCTGCTCATCCTCTCGCGCACTCTAAAGAGAGCTCAGGTGAGAAATTGCAAACGTCGAGCAATTGCTCAGAGATGAAAAGTGCCAGCACTGAAAGCTCTTGCTAGCCAGCACCCTTCCTTGGAAGCGCTTTCACAGGCGCAGCAACACTGGGGCTTTGCGCTTCTCTAGCCACCAAACGTCACGGTCCTTCTCTTTCCGTCTCGTAGACACGAGCTGAGAAATTGCAAACGTCGAGCAATTGCTCAGAGATGAAAAGTGCCAGCACTGAAAGCTGTTGCTAGCCAGCACCCTTCCTTGGAAGCGCTTTTGTAGGCCTAAGAACACTGGGGCTCTGGGCTTCTCTAGCCACCTCATCTTCTGCTCATCCTCTCGCGCACTCTAAAGAGAGCTCAGGTGAGAAATTGCAAACGTCGAGCAATTGCTCAGAGATGAAAAGTGCCAGCACTGAAAGCTCTTGCTAGCCAGCCCCCTTCCTTGGAAGCGCTTTCACAGGCGCAGCAACACTGGGGCTTTGCGCTTCTCTAGCCACCAAACGTCACGGTCCTTCTCTTTCCGTCTCGTAGACACGAGCTGAGAAATTGCAAACGTCCAGCAATTGCTCAGAGATGAAAAGTGCCAGCACTGAAAGCTCTTGCTAGCCAGCACCCTTCCTTGGAAGCGCTTTCACAGGCGCAGCAACACTGGGGCTTTGCGCTTCTATAAGCACCAAATGTCACGGTCCTTCTCTTTCCGTCTCGTAGACACGAGCTGAGAAATTGCAAACGTCGAGCAATTGCTCAGAGATGAAAAGTGCCAGCACTGAAAGCTCTTGCTAGCCAGCACCCTTCCTTGGAAGCGCTTTCACAGGCGCAGCAACACTGGGGCTTTGCGCTTCTCTACCCACCAAATGTCACGGTCCTTCTCTTTCCGTCTGTTTACACGAGCTGAGAAATTGCAAACGTCGAGCAATTGCTCAGAGGTGAAAAGTGCCAGCACTGAAAGCTCTTGCTAGCCAGCACCCTTCCTTGGAAGCGCTTTTGTAGGCCTAAGAACACTGGGGCTCTGGGCTTCTCTAGCCACCTCATCTTCTGCTCATCCTCTCGCGCACTCTAAAGAGAGCTCAGGTGAGAAATTGCAAACGTCCAGCAATTGCTCAGAGATGAAAAGTGCCAGCACTGAAAGCTCTTGCTAGCCAGCACCCTTCCTTGGAAGCGCTTTCACAGGCGCAGCAACACTGGGGCTTTGCGCTTCTATACGCACCAAATGTCACGGTCCTTCTCTTTCCGTCTCGTAGACACGAGCTGAGAAATTGCAAACGTCGAGCAATTGCTCCGAGATGAAAAGTGCCAGCACTGAAAGCTCTTGCTAGCCAGCACCCATCCTTGGAAGCGCTTTCACAGGCGCAGCAACACTGGGGCTTTGCGCTTCTATAAGCACCAAAAGTCACGGTCCTTCTCTTTCCGTCTCGTAGACACGAGCTGAGAAATTGCAAACGTCGAGCAATTGCTCCGAGATGAAAAGTGCCAGCACTGAAAGCTCTTGCTAGCCAGCACCCATCCTTGGAAGCGCTTTCACAGGCGCAGCAACACTGGGGCTTTGCGCTTCTATAAGCACCAAAAGTCACGGTCCTTCTCTTTCCGTCTCGTAGACACGAGCTGAGAAATTGCAAACGTCGAGCAATTGCTCAGAGATGAAAAGTGCCAGCACTGAAAGCTGTTGCTAGCCAGCACCCTTCCTTGGAAGCGCTTTCACAGGCGCAGCAACACTGGGGCTTTGCGCTTCTATACGCACCAAATGTCACGGTCCTTCTCTTTCCGTCTCGTAGACACGAGCTGAGAAATTGCAAACGTCGAGCAATTGCTCAGAGATGAAAAGTGCCAGCACTGAAAGCTGTTGCTAGCCAGCACCCTTCCTTGGAAGCGCTTTTGTAGGCCTAAGAACACTGGGGCTCTGGGCTTCTCTAGCCACCTCATCTTCTGCTCATCCTCTCGCGCACTCTAAAGAGAGCTCAGGTGAGAAATTGCAAACGTCGAGCAATTGCTCAGAGATGAAAAGTGCCAGCACTGAAAGCTGTGGCTAGCCAGCACCCTTCCTTGGAAGCGCTTTCACAGGCGCAGCAACACTGGGGCTTTGCGCTTCTCTAGCCACCAAACGTCACGGTCCTTCTCTTTCCGTCTCGTAGACACGAGCTGAGAAATTGCAAACGTCGAGCAATTGCTCAGAGATGAAAAGTGCCAGCACTGAAAGCTGTTGCTAGCCAGCACCCTTCCTTGGAAGCGCTTTTGTAGGCCTAAGAACACTGGGGCTCTGGGCTTCTCTAGCCACCTCATCTTCTGCTCATCCTCTCGCGCACTCTAAAGAGAGCTCAGGTGAGAAATTGCAAACGTCGAGCAATTGCTCAGAGATGAAAAGTGCCAGCACTGAAAGCTCTTGCTAGCCAGCACCCTTCCTTGGAAGCGCTTTCACAGGCGCAGCAACACTGGGGCTTTGCGCTTCTCTAGCCACCAAACGTCACGGTCCTTCTCTTTCCGTCTCGTAGACACGAGCTGAGAAATTGCAAACGTCGAGCAATTGCTCCGAGATGAAAAGTGCCAGCACTGAAAGCTGTTGCTAGCCAGCACCCTTCCTTGGAAGCGCTTTCACAGGCGCAGCAACACTGGGGCTTTGCGCTTCTCTACCCACCAAAAGTCACGGTCATTTTCTTTCCGTCTCGTAGACACGAGCTGAGAAATTGCAAACGTCGAGCAATTGCTCCGAGATGAAAAGTGCCAGCACTGAAAGCTCTTGCTAGCCAGCACCCTTCCTTGGAAGCGCTTTTGTAGGCCTAAGAACACTGGGGCTCTGGGCTTCTCTAGCCACCTCATCTTCTGCTCATCCTCTCGCGCACTCTAAAGAGAGCTCAGGTGAGAAATTGCAAACGTCGAGCAATTGCTCCGAGATGAAAAGTGCCAGCACTGAAAGCTCTTGCTAGCCAGCACCCTTCCTTGGAAGCGCTTTTGTAGGCCTAAGAACACTGGGGCTCTGGGCTTCTCTACCCACCAAAAGTCACGGTCCTTCTCTTTCCGTCTCGTAGACACGAGCTGAGAAATTGCAAACGTCGAGCAATTGCTCAGAGATGAAAAGTGCCAGCACTGAAAGCTGTTGCTAGCCAGCACCCTTCCTTGGAAGCGCTTTCACAGGCGCAGCAACACTGGGGCTTTGCGCTTCTATACGCACCAAATGTCACGGTCCTTCTCTTTCCGTCTTGTATACACGAGCTGAGAAATTGCAAACGTCGAGCAAATTGCTCCGAGATGAAAAGTGCCAGCACTGAAAGCTGTTGCTAGCCAGCACCCTTCCTTGGAAGCGCTTTTGTAGGCCTAAGAACACTGGGGCTCTGGGCTTCTCTAGCCACCTCATCTTCTGCTCATCCTCTCGCGCACTCTAAAGAGAGCTCAGGTGAGAAACTGCAAACGTCGAGCAATTGCTCAGAGATGAAAAGTGCCAGCACTGAAAGCTCTTGCTAGCCAGCACCCTTCCTTGGAATCGCTTTTGTAGCCCTTAGAACACTGGGGCTTTGGGCTTCTCTAGCCACCTAATCTTCTGCTCATCCTCTCGTGCACTCTAAAGAGAGCTCAGGTGAGAAATTGCAAACGTCGAGCAATTGCTCAGAGATGAAAAGTGCCAGCACTGAAAGCTCTTGCTAGCCAGCACCCTTCCTTGGAAGCGCTTTCACAGGCGCAGCAACACTGGGGCTTTGCGCTTCTCTACCCACCAAACGTCACGGTCCTTCTCTTTCCGTCTCGTAGACACGAGCTGAGAAATTGCAAACGTCGAGCAATTGCTCAGAGATGAAAAGTGCCAGCACTGAAAGCTGTTGCTAGCCAGCACCCTTCCTTGGAAGCGCTTTTGTAGGCCTAAGAACAGTGGGGCTCTGGGCTTCTCTAGCCACCTCATCTTCTGCTCATCCTCTCGCGCACTCTAAAGAGAGCTCAGGTGAGAAATTGCAAACGTCGAGCAATTGCTCAGAGATGAAAAGTGCCAGCACTGAAAGCTCTTGCTAGCCAGCACCCTTCCTTGGAAGCGCTTTCACAGGCGCAGCAACACTGGGGCTTTGCGCTTCTCTAGCCACCAAACGTCACGGTCCTTCTCTTTCCGTCTCGTAGACACGAGCTGAGAAATTGCAAACGTCGAGCAATTGCTCAGAGATGAAAAGTGCCAGCACTGAAAGCTCTTGCTAGCCAGCACCCTTCCTTGGAAGCGCTTTCACAGGCGCAGCAACACTGGGGCTTTGCGCTTCTCTAGCCACCAAACGTCACGGTCCTTCTCTTTCCGTCTCGTAGACACGAGCTGAGAAATTGCAAACGTCGAGCAATTGCTCCGAGATGAAAAGTGCCAGCACTGAAAGCTCTTGCTAGCCAGCACCCTTCCTTGGAAGCGCTTTTGTAGGCCTAAGAACACTGGGGCTCTGGGCTTCTCTAGCCACCTCATCTTCTGCTCATCCTCTCGCGCACTCTAAAGAGAGCTCAGGTGAGAAATTGCAAACGTCGAGCAATTGCTCCGAGATGAAAAGTGCCAGCACTGAAAGCTCTTGCTAGCCAGCACCCTTCCTTGGAAGCGCTTTTGTAGGCCTAAGAACACTGGGGCTCTGGGCTTCTCTAGCCACCTCATCTTCTGCTCATCCTCTCGCGCACTCTAAAGAGAGCTCAGGTGAGAAATTGCAAACGTCGAGCAATTGCTCCGAGATGAAAAGTGCCAGCACTGAAAGCTCTTGCTAGCCAGCACCCTTCCTTGGAAGCGCTTTTGTAGGCCTAAGAACACTGGGGCTCTGGGCTTCTCTAGCCACCTCATCTTCTGCTCATCCTCTCGCGCACTCTAAAGAGAGCTCAGGTGAGAAATTGCAAACGTCGAGCAATTGCTCCGAGATGAAAAGTGCCAGCACTGAAAGCTGTTGCTAGCCAGCACCCTTCCTTGGAAGCGCTTTCACAGGCGCAGCAACACTGGGGCTTTGCGCTTCTCTACCCACCAAACGTCACGGTCCTTCTCTTTCCGTCTCGTAGACACGAGCTGAGAAATTGCAAACGTCGAGCAATTGCTCAGAGATGAAAAGTGCCAGCACTGAAAGCTGTTGCTAGCCAGCACCCTTCCTTGGAAGCGCTTTCACAGGCGCAGCAACACTGGGGCTTTGCGCTTCTCTAGCCACCAAACGTCACGGTCCTTCTCTTTCCGTCTCGTAGACACGAGCTGAGAAATTGCAAACGTCGAGCAATTGCTCAGAGATGAAAAGTGCCAGCACTGAAAGCTGTTGCTAGCCAGCACCCTTCCTTGGAAGCGCTTTCACAGGCGCAGCAACACTGGGGCTTTGCGCTTCTCTAGCCACCAAACGTCACGGTCATTCTCTTTCCGTCTCGTAGACACGAGCTGAGAAATTGCAAACGTCGAGCAATTGCTCCGAGATGAAAAGTGCCAGCACTGAAAGCTCTTGCTAGCCAGCACCCTTCCTTGGAAGCGCTTTTGTAGGCCTAAGAACACTGGGGCTCTGGGCTTCTCTAGCCACCTCATCTTCTGCTCATCCTCTCGCGCACTCTAAAGAGAGCTCAGGTGAGAAATTGCAAACGTCGAGCAATTGCTCAGAGATGAAAAGTGCCAGCACTGAAAGCTCTTGCTAGCCAGCACCCTTCCTTGGAAGCGCTTTTGTAGGCCTAAGAACACTGGGGCTTTGCGCTTCTCTACCCACCAAAAGTCACGGTCCTTCTCTTTCCGTCTCGTAGACACGAGCTGAGAAATTGCAAACGTCCAGCAATTGCTCAGAGATGAAAAGTGCCAGCACTGAAAGCTCTTGCTAGCCAGCACCCTTCCTTGGAAGCGCTTTCACAGGCGTAGCAACACTGGGGCTTTGCGCTTCTCTAGCCACCAAACGTCACGGTCCTTCTCTTTCCGTCTCGTAGACACGAGCTGAGAAATTGCAAACGTCCAGCAATTGCTCAGAGATGAAAAGTGCCAGCACTGAAAGCTGTTGCTAGCCAGCACCCTTCCTTGGAAGCGCTTTTGTAGGCCTAAGAACACTGGGGCTCTGGGCTTCTCTAGCCACCTCATCTTCTGCTCATCCTCTCGCGCACTCTAAAGAGAGCTCAGGTGAGAAATTGCAAACGTCGAGCAATTGCTCCGAGATGAAAAGTGCCAGCACTGAAAGCTGTTGCTAGCCAGCACCCTTCCTTGGAAGCGCTTTCACAGGCGCAGCAACACTGGGGCTTTGCGCTTCTCTACCCACCAAACGTCACGGTCCTTCTCTTTCCGTCTCGTAGACACGAGCTGAGAAATTGCAAACGTCGAGCAATTGCTCAGAGATGAAAAGTGCCAGCACTGAAAGCTGTTGCTAGCCAGCACCCTTCCTTGGAAGCGCTTTCACAGGCGCAGCAACACTGGGGCTTTGCGCTTCTCTAGCCACCAAACGTCACGGTCCTTCTCTTTCCGTCTCGTAGACACGAGCTGAGAAATTGCAAACGTCGAGCAATTGCTCAGAGATGAAAAGTGCCAGCACTGAAAGCTGTTGCTAGCCAGCACCCTTCCTTGGAAGCGCTTTCACAGGCGCAGCAACACTGGGGCTTTGCGCTTCTCTAGCCACCAAACGTCACGGTCATTCTCTTTCCGTCTCGTAGACACGAGCTGAGAAATTGCAAACGTCGAGCAATTGCTCCGAGATGAAAAGTGCCAGCACTGAAAGCTCTTGCTAGCCAGCACCCTTCCTTGGAAGCGCTTTTGTAGGCCTAAGAACACTGGGGCTCTGGGCTTCTCTAGCCACCTCATCTTCTGCTCATCCTCTCGCGCACTCTAAAGAGAGCTCAGGTGAGAAATTGCAAACGTCGAGCAATTGCTCAGAGATGAAAAGTGCCAGCACTGAAAGCTCTTGCTAGCCAGCACCCTTCCTTGGAAGCGCTTTTGTAGGCCTAAGAACACTGGGGCTTTGCGCTTCTCTACCCACCAAAAGTCACGGTCCTTCTCTTTCCGTCTCGTAGACACGAGCTGAGAAATTGCAAACGTCGAGCAATTGCTCCGAGATGAAAAGTGCCAGCACTGAAAGCTGTTGCTAGCCAGCACCCTTCCTTGGAAGCGCTTTCACAGGCGTAGCAACACTGGGGCTTTGCGCTTCTCTAGCCACCAAACGTCACGGTCCTTCTCTTTCCGTCTCGTAGACACGAGCTGAGAAATTGCAAACGTCCAGCAATTGCTCAGAGATGAAAAGTGCCAGCACTGAAAGCTGTTGCTAGCCAGCACCCTTCCTTGGAAGCGCTTTTGTAGGCCTAAGAACACTGGGGCTCTGGGCTTCTCTAGCCACCTCATCTTCTCCTCATCCTCTCGCGCACTCTAAAGAGAGCTCAGGTGAGAAATTGCAAACGTCGAGCAATTGCTCAGAGATGAAAAGTGCCAGCACTGAAAGCTCTTGCTAGCCAGCACCCTTCCTTGGAAGCGCTTTCACAGGCGCAGCAACACTGGGGCTTTGCGCTTCTATACGCACCAAATGTCACGGTCCTTCTCTTTCCGTCTCGTAGACACGAGCTGAGAAATTGCAAACGTCGAGCAATTGCTCCGAGATGAAAAGTGCCAGCACTGAAAGCTCTTGCTAGCCAGCACCCTTCCTTGGAAGCGCTTTTGTAGGCCTAAGAACACTGGGGCTCTGGGCTTCTCTAGCCGCCTCATCTTCTGCTCATCCTCTCGCGCACTCTAAAGAGAGCTCAGGTGAGAAATTGCAAACGTCGAGCAATTGCTCAGAGATGAAAAGTGCCAGCACTGAAAGCTCTTGCTAGCCAGCACCCTTCCTTGGAAGCGCTTTTGTAGGCCTAGGAACACTGGGGCTCTGGGCTTCTCTAGCCACCTCATCTTCTGCTCATCCTCTCGCGCACTCTAAAGAGAGCTCAGGTGAGAAATTGCAAACGTCGAGCAATTGCTCAGAGATGAAAAGTGCCAGCACTGAAAGCTCTTGCTAGCCAGCACCCTTCCTTGGAAGCGCTTTCACAGGCGCAGCAACACTGGGGCTTTGCGCTTCTCTAGCCACCAAACGTCACGGTCCTTCTCTTTCCGTCTCCTAGACACGAGCTGAGAAATTGCAAACGTCGAGCAATTGCTCAGAGATGAAAAGTGCCAGCACTGAAAGCTGTTGCTAGCCAGCACCCTTCCTTGGAAGCGCTTTTGTAGGCCTAAGAACAGTGGGGCTCTGGGCTTCTCTAGCCACCTCATCTTCTGCTCATCCTCTCGCGCACTCTAAAGAGAGCTCAGGTGAGAAATTGCAAACGTCGAGCAATTGCTCAGAGATGAAAAGTGCCAGCACTGAAAGCTCTTGCTAGCCAGCACCCTTCCTTGGAAGCGCTTTCACAGGCGCAGCAACACTGGGGCTTTGCGCTTCTCTAGCCACCAAACGTCACGGTCCTTCTCTTTCCGTCTCGTAGACACGAGCTGAGAAATTGCAAACGTCGAGCAATTGCTCAGAGATGAAAAGTGCCAGCACTGAAAGCTGTTGCTAGCCAGCACCCTTCCTTGGAAGCGCTTTCACAGGCGCAGCAACACTGGGGCTTTGCGCTTCTATAAGCACCAAATGTCACGGTCCTTCTCTTTCCATCTCGTAGACACGAGCTGAGAAATTGCAAACGTCGAGCAATTGCTCAGAGATGAAAAGTGCCAGCACTGAAAGCTGTTGCTAGCCAGCACCCTTCCTTGGAAGCGCTTTCACAGGCGCAGCAACACTGGGGCTTTGCGCTTCTCTACCCACCAAACGTCACGGTCATTTTCTTTCCGTCTCGTAGACACGAGCTGAGAAATTGCAAACGTCGAGCAATTGCTCGGAGATGAAAAGTGCCAGCACTGAAAGCTGTTGCTAGCCAGCACCCTTCCTTGGAAGCGCTTTTGTAGGCCTAAGAACACTGGGGCTCTGGGCTTCTCTAGCCACCTCATCTTCTGCTCATCCTCTCGCGCACTCTAAAGAGAGCTCAGGTGAGAAATTGCAAACGTCGAGCAATTGCTCAGAGATGAAAAGTGCCAGCACTGAAAGCTCTTGCTAGCCAGCCCCCTTCCTTGGAAGCGCTTTCACAGGCGCAGCAACACTGGGGCTTTGCGCTTCTCTAGCCACCAAACGTCACGGTCCTTCTCTTTCCGTCTCGTAGACACGAGCTGAGAAATTGCAAACGTCGAGCAATTGCTCAGAGATGAAAAGTGCCAGCACTGAAAGCTCTTGCTAGCCAGCACCCTTCCTTGGAAGCGCTTTCACAGGCGCAGCAACACTGGGGCTTTGCGCTTCTCTAGCCACCAAACGTCACGGTCCTTCTCTTTCCGTCTCCTAGACACGAGCTGAGAAATTGCAAACGACGAGCAATTGCTCAGAGATGAAAAGTGCCAGCACTGAAAGCTCTTGCGAGCCAGCACCCTTCCTTGGAAGCGCTTTTGTAGGCCTAAGAACAGTGGGGCTCTGGGCTTCTCTAGCCACCTCATCTTCTGCTCATCCTCTCGCGCACTCTAAAGAGAGCTCAGGTGAGAAATTGCAAACGTCGAGCAATTGCTCAGAGATGAAAAGTGCCAGCACTGAAAGCTCTTGCTAGCCAGCACCCTTCCTTGGAAGCGCTTTCACAGGCGCAGCAACACTGGGGCTTTGCGCTTCTCTAGCCACCAAACGTCACGGTCCTTCTCTTTCCGTCTCGTAGACACGAGCTGAGAAATTGCAAACGTCGAGCAATTGCTCAGAGATGAAAAGTGCCAGCACTGAAAGCTCTTGCTAGCCAGCACCCTTCCTTGGAAGCGCTTTCACAGGCGCAGCAACACTGGGGCTTTGCGCTTCTATAAGCACCAAATGTCACGGTCCTTCTCTTTCCGTCTCGTAGACACGAGCTGAGAAATTGCAAACGTCGAGCAATTGCTCCGAGATGAAAAGTGCCAGCACTGAAAGCTCTTGCTAGCCAGCACCCTTCCTTGGAAGCGCTTTCACAGGCGCAGCAACACTGGGGCTTTGCGCTTCTCTAGCCACCAAACGTCACGGTCCTTCTCTTTCCGTCTCGTAGACACGAGCTGAGAAATTGCAAACGTCGAGCAATTGCTCAGAGATGAAAAGTGCCAGCACTGAAAGCTCTTGCTAGCCAGCACCCTTCCTTGGAAGCGCTTTTGTAGGCCTAAGAACACTGGGGCTCTGGGCTTCTCTAGCCACCTCATCTTCTGCTCATCCTCTCGCGCACTCTAAAGAGAGCTCAGGTGAGAAATTGCAAACGTCGAGCAATTGCTCAGAGATGAAAAGTGCCAGCACTGAAAGCTGTTGCTAGCCAGCACCCTTCCTTGGAAGCGCTTTCACAGGCGCAGCAACACTGGGGCTTTGCGCTTCTCTAGCCACCAAACGTCACGGTCCTTCTCTTTCCGTCTCCTAGACACGAGCTGAGAAATTGCAAACGTCGAGCAATTGCTCAGAGATGAAAAGTGCCAGCACTGAAAGCTCTTGCTAGCCAGCACCCTTCCTTGGAAGCGCTTTTGTAGGCCTAAGAACAGTGGGGCTCTGGGCTTCTCTAGCCACCTCATCTTCTGCTCATCCTCTCGCGCACTCTAAAGAGAGCTCAGGTGAGAAATTGCAAACGTCGAGCAATTGCTGAGAAATGAAAAGTGCCAGCACTGAAAGCTCTTGCTAGCCAGCACCCTTCCTTGGAAGCGCTTTCACAGGCGCAGCAACACTGGGGCTTTGCGCTTCTCTAGCCACCAAAAGTCACGGTCCTTCTCTTTCCGTCTCGTAGACACGAGCTGAGAAATTGCAAACGTCGAGCAATTGCTCAGAGATGAAAAGTGCCAGCACTGAAAGCTGTTGCTAGCCAGCACCCTTCCTTGGAAGCGCTTTCACAGGCGCAGCAACACTGGGGCTTTGCGCTTCTATAAGCACCAAATGTCACGGTCCTTCTCTTTCCGTCTCGTAGACACGAGCTGAGAAATTGCAAACGTCGAGCAATTGCTCCGAGATGAAAAGTGCCAGCACTGAAAGCTGTTGCTAGCCAGCACCCTTCCTTGGAAGCACTTTTGTAGGCCTAAGAACACTGGGGCTCTGGGCTTCTCTAGCCACCTCATCTTCTGCTCATCCTCTCGCGCACTCTAAAGAGAGCTCAGGTGAGAAATTGCAAACGTCGAGCAATTGCTCAGAGATGAAAATTGCCAGCACTGAAAGCTCTTGCTAGCCAGCACCCTTCCTTGGAAGCGCTTTCACAGGCGCAGCAACACTGGGGCTTTGCGCTTCTCTAGCCACCAAACGTCACGGTCCTTCTCTTTCCGTCTCGTAGACACGAGCTGAGAAATTGCAAACGTCGAGCAATTGCTCAGAGATGAAAAGTGCCAGCACTGAAAGCTCTTGCTAGCCAGCACCCTTCCTTGGAAGCGCTTTCACAGGCGCAGCAACACTGGGGCTTTGCGCTTCTCTAGCCACCAAACGTCACGGTCCTTCTCTTTCCGTCTCGTAGACACGAGCTGAGAAATTGCAAACGTCGAGCAATTGCTCAGAGATGAAAAGTGCCAGCACTGAAAGCTCTTGCTAGCCAGCACCCTTCCTTGGAAGCGCTTTCACAGGCGCAGCAACACTGGGGCTTTGCGCTTCTCTAGCCACCAAACGTCACGGTCATTCTCTTTCCGTCTCGTAGACACGAGCTGAGAAATTGCAAACGTCGAGCAATTGCTCCGAGATGAAAAGTGCCAGCACTGAAAGCTCTTGCTAGCCAGCACCCTTCCTTGGAAGCGCTTTTGTAGGCCTAAGAACACTGGGGCTCTGGGCTTCTCTAGCCACCTCATCTTCTGCTCATCCTCTCGCGCACTCTAAAGAGAGCTCAGGTGAGAAATTGCAAACGTCGAGCAATTGCTCAGAGATGAAAAGTGCCAGCACTGAAAGCTCTTGCTAGCCAGCACCCTTCCTTGGAAGCGCTTTTGTAGGCCTAAGAACACTGGGGCTTTGCGCTTCTCTACCCACCAAAAGTCACGGTCCTTCTCTTTCCGTCTCGTAGACACGAGCTGAGAAATTGCAAACGTCGAGCAATTGCTCCGAGATGAAAAGTGCCAGCACTGAAAGCTGTTGCTAGCCAGCACCCTTCCTTGGAAGCGCTTTCACAGGCGTAGCAACACTGGGGCTTTGCGCTTCTCTAGCCACCAAACGTCACGGTCCTTCTCTTTCCGTCTCGTAGACACGAGCTGAGAAATTGCAAACGTCCAGCAATTGCTCAGAGATGAAAAGTGCCAGCACTGAAAGCTCTTGCTAGCCAGCACCCTTCCTTGGAAGCGCTTTTGTAGGCCTAAGAACACTGGGGCTCTGGGCTTCTCTAGCCACCTCATCTTCTGCTCATCCTCTCGCGCACTCTAAAGAGAGCTCAGGTGAGAAATTGCAAACGTCGAGCAATTGCTCAGAGATGAAAAGTGCCAGCACTGAAAGCTCTTGCTAGCCAGCACCCTTCCTTGGAAGCGCTTTCACAGGCGCAGCAACACTGGGGCTTTGCGCTTCTATACGCACCAAATGTCACGGTCCTTCTCTTTCCGTCTCGTAGACACGAGCTGAGAAATTGCAAACGTCGAGCAATTGCTCCGAGATGAAAAGTGCCAGCACTGAAAGCTCTTGCTAGCCAGCACCCTTCCTTGGAAGCGCTTTTGTAGGCCTAAGAACACTGGGGCTCTGGGCTTCTCTAGCCGCCTCATCTTCTGCTCATCCTCTCGCGCACTCTAAAGAGAGCTCAGGTGAGAAATTGCAAACGTCGAGCAATTGCTCAGAGATGAAAAGTGCCAGCACTGAAAGCTCTTGCTAGCCAGCACCCTTCCTTGGAAGCGCTTTTGTAGGCCTAGGAACACTGGGGCTCTGGGCTTCTCTAGCCACCTCATCTTCTGCTCATCCTCTCGCGCACTCTAAAGAGAGCTCAGGTGAGAAATTGCAAACGTTGAGCAATTGCTCAGAGATGAAAAGTGCCAGCACTGAAAGCTCTTGCTAGCCAGCACCCTTCCTTGGAAGCGCTTTCACAGGCGCAGCAACACTGGGGCTTTGCGCTTCTCTAGCCACCAAACGTCACGGTCCTTCTCTTTCCGTCTCGTAGACACGAGCTGAGAAATTGCAAACGTCGAGCAATTGCTCAGAGATGAAAAGTGCCAGCACTGAAAGCTCTTGCTAGCCAGCACCCTTCCTTGGAAGCGCTTTTGTAGGCCTAAGAACACTGGGGCTCTGGGCTTCTCTAGCCACCTCATCTTCTGCTCATCCTCTCGCGCACTCTAAAGAGAGCTCAGGTGAGAAATTGCAAACGTCGAGCAATTGCTCAGAGATGAAAAGTGCCAGCACTGAAAGCTCTTGCTAGCCAGCACCCTTCCTTGGAAGCGCTTTCACAGGCGCAGCAACACTGGGGCTTTGCGCTTCTCTAGCCACCAAACGTCACGGTCCTTCTCTTTCCGTCTCGTAGACACGAGCTGAGAAATTGCAAACGTCGAGCAATTGCTCAGAGATGAAAAGTGCCAGCACTGAAAGCTGTTGCTAGCCAGCACCCTTCCTTGGAAGCGCTTTCACAGGCGCAGCAACACTGGGGCTTTGCGCTTCTATAAGCACCAAATGTCACGGTCCTTCTCTTTCCATCTCGTAGACACGAGCTGAGAAATTGCAAACGTCGAGCAATTGCTCAGAGATGAAAAGTGCCAGCACTGAAAGCTCTTGCTAGCCAGCACCCTTCCTTGGAAGCGCTTTCACAGGCGCAGCAACACTGGGGCTTTGCGCTTCTCTACCCACCAAAAGTCACGGTCATTTTCTTTCCGTCTCGTAGACACGAGCTGAGAAATTGCAAACGTCCAGCAATTGCTCCGAGATGAAAAGTGCCAGCACTGAAAGCTGTTGCTAGCCAGCACCCTTCCTTGGAAGCGCTTTTGTAGGCCTAAGAACACTGGGGCTCTGGGCTTCTCTAGCCACCTCATCTTCTGCTCATCCTCTCGCGCACTCTAAAGAGAGCTCAGGTGAGAAATTGCAAACGTCGAGCAATTGCTCAGAGATGAAAAGTGCCAGCACTGAAAGCTCTTGCTAGCCAGCCCCCTTCCTTGGAAGCGCTTTCACAGGCGCAGCAACACTGGGGCTTTGCGCTTCTCTACCCACCAAACGTCACGGTCCTTCTCTTTCCGTCTCGTAGACACGAGCTGAGAAATTGCAAACGTCGAGCAATTGCTCAGAGATGAAAAGTGCCAGCACTGAAAGCTGTTGCTAGCCAGCACCCTTCCTTGGAAGCGCTTTCACAGGCGCAGCAACACTGGGGCTTTGCGCTTCTCTAGCCACCAAACGTCACGGTCCTTCTCTTTCCGTCTCCTAGACACGAGCTGAGAAATTGCAAACGACGAGCAATTGCTCAGAGATGAAAAGTGCCAGCACTGAAAGCTCTTGCGAGCCAGCACCCTTCCTTGGAAGCGCTTTTGTAGGCCTAAGAACACTGGGGCTCTGGGCTTCTCTAGCCACCTCATCTTCTGCTCATCCTCTCGCGCACTCTAAAGAGAGCTCAGGTGAGAAATTGCAAACGTCGAGCAATTGCTCAGAGATGAAAAGTGCCAGCACTGAAAGCTGTTGCTAGCCAGCACCCTTCCTTGGAAGCGCTTTCACAGGCGCAGCAACACTGGGGCTTTGCGCTTCTCTAGCCACCAAACGTCACGGTCCTTCTCTTTCCGTCTCGTAGACACGAGCTGAGAAATTGCAAACGTCGAGCAATTGCTCAGAGATGAAAAGTGCCAGCACTGAAAGCTGTTGCTAGCCAGCACCCTTCCTTGGAAGCGCTTTCACAGGCGCAGCAACACTGGGGCTTTGCGCTTCTATAAGCACCAAATGTCACGGTCCTTCTCTTTCCGTCTCGTAGACACGAGCTGAGAAATTGCAAACGTCGAGCAATTGCTCAGAGATGAAAAGTGCCAGCACTGAAAGCTCTTGCTAGCCAGCACCCTTCCTTGGAAGCGCTTTCACAGGCGCAGCAACACTGGGGCTTTGCGCTTCTCTAGCCACCAAACGTCACGGTCCTTCTCTTTCCGTCTCGTAGACACGAGCTGAGAAATTGCAAACGTCGAGCAATTGCTCAGAGATGAAAAGTGCCAGCACTGAAAGCTGTTGCTAGCCAGCACCCTTCCTTGGAAGCGCTTTTGTAGGCCTAAGAACAGTGGGGCTCTGGGCTTCTCTAGCCACCTCATCTTCTGCTCATCCTCTCGCGCACTCTAAAGAGAGCTCAGGTGAGAAATTGCAAACGTCGAGCAATTGCTCAGAGATGAAAAGTGCCAGCACTGAAAGCTCTTGCTAGCCAGCACCCTTCCTTGGAAGCGCTTTCACAGGCGCAGCAACACTGGGGCTTTGCGCTTCTCTAGCCACCAAACGTCACGGTCCTTCTCTTTCCGTCTCCTAGACACGAGCTGAGAAATTGCAAACGTCGAGCAATTGCTCAGAGATGAAAAGTGCCAGCACTGAAAGCTCTTGCTAGCCAGCACCCTTCCTTGGAAGCGCTTTTGTAGGCCTAAGAACAGTGGGGCTCTGGGCTTCTCTAGCCACCTCATCTTCTGCTCATCCTCTCGCGCACTCTAAAGAGAGCTCAGGTGAGAAATTGCAAACGTCGAGCAATTGCTGAGAAATGAAAAGTGCCAGCACTGAAAGCTCTTGCTAGCCAGCACCCTTCCTTGGAAGCGCTTTCACAGGCGCAGCAACACTGGGGCTTTGCGCTTCTCTAGCCACCAAACGTCACGGTCCTTCTCTTTCCGTCTCGTAGACACGAGCTGAGAAATTGCAAACGTCCAGCAATTGCTCAGAGATGAAAAGTGCCAGCACTGAAAGCTCTTGCTAGCCAGCACCCTTCCTTGGAAGCGCTTTCACAGGCGCAGCAACACTGGGGCTTTGCGCTTCTATAAGCACCAAATGTCACGGTCCTTCTCTTTCCGTCTCGTAGACACGAGCTGAGAAATTGCAAACGTCGAGCAATTGCTCAGAGATGAAAAGTGCCAGCACTGAAAGCTCTTGCTAGCCAGCACCCTTCCTTGGAAGCGCTTTCACAGGCGCAGCAACACTGGGGCTTTGCGCTTCTCTACCCAGCAAAAGTCACGGTCATTTTCTTTCCGTCTCGTAGACACGAGCTGAGAAATTGCAAACGTCGAGCAATTGCTCCGAGATGAAAAGTGCCAGCACTGAAAGCTGTTGCTAGCCAGCACCCTTCCTTGGAAGCACTTTTGTAGGCCTAAGAACACTGGGGCTCTGGGCTTCTCTAGCCACCTCATCTTCTGCTCATCCTCTCGCGCACTCTAAAGAGAGCTCAGGTGAGAAATTGCAAACGTCGAGCAATTGCTCAGAGATGAAAATTGCCAGCACTGAAAGCTCCTGCTAGCCAGCACCCTTCCTTGGAAGCGCTTTCACAGGCGCAGCAACACTGGGGCTTTGCGCTTCTCTAGCCACCAAACGTCACGGTCCTTCTCTTTCCGTCTCGTAGACACGAGCTGAGAAATTGCAAACGTCGAGCAATTGCTCAGAGATGAAAAGTGCCAGCACTGAAAGCTCTTGCTAGCCAGCACCCTTCCTTGGAAGCGCTTTCACAGGCGCAGCAACACTGGGGCTTTGCGCTTCTCTAGCCACCAAACGTCACGGTCCTTCTCTTTCCGTCTCCTAGACACGACCTGAGAAATTGCAAACGACGAGCAATTGCTCCGAGATGAAAAATGCCAGCACTGAAAGCTCTTGCTAGCCAGCACCCTTCCTTGGAAGCGCTTTTGTAGGCCTAAGAACACTGGGGCTCTGGGCTTCTCTAGCCACCTCATCTTCTGCTCATCCTCTCGCGCACTCTAAAGAGAGCTCAGGTGAGAAATTGCAAACGTCGAGCAATTGCTCAGAGATGAAAAGTGCCAGCACTGAAAGCTCTTGCTAGCCAGCACCCTTCCTTGGAAGCGCTTTCACAGGCGCAGCAACACTGGGGCTTTGCGCTTCTCTACCCACCAAACGTCACGGTCCTTCTCTTTCCGTCTCGTAGACACGAGCTGAGAAATTGCAAACGTCGAGCAATTGCTCCGAGATGAAAAGTGCCAGCACTGAAAGCTGTTGCTAGCCAGCACCCTTCCTTGGAAGCGCTTTTGTAGGCCTAAGAACACTGGGGCTCTGGGCTTCTCTAGCCACCTCATCTTCTGCTCATCCTCTCGCGCACTCTAAAGAGAGCTCAGGTGAGAAATTGCAAACGTCGAGCAATTGCTCAGAGATGAAAAGTGCCAGCACTGAAAGCTGTTGCTAGCCAGCACCCTTCCTTGGAAGCGCTTTCACAGGCGCAGCAACACTGGGGCTTTGCGCTTCTCTAGCCACCAAACGTCACGGTCCTTCTCTTTCCGTCTCGTAGACACGAGCTGAGAAATTGCAAACGTCGAGCAATTGCTCCGAGATGAAAAGTGCCAGCACTGAAAGCTGTTGCTAGCCAGCACCCTTCCTTGGAAGCGCTTTCACAGGCGCAGCAACACTGGGGCTTTGCGCTTCTATAAGCACCAAATGTCACGGTCCTTCTCTTTCCGTCTCGTAGACACGAGCTGAGAAATTGCAAACGTCGAGCAATTGCTCCGAGATGAAAAGTGCCAGCACTGAAAGCTGTTGCTAGCCAGCACCCTTCCTTGGAAGCGCTTTCACAGGCGCAGCAACACTGGGGCTTTGCGCTTCTCTACCCACCAAAAGTCACGGTCATTTTCTTTCCGTCTCGTAGACACGAGCTGAGAAATTGCAAACGTCGAGCAATTGCTCAGAGATGAAAAGTGCCAGCACTGAAAGCTCTTGCTAGCCAGCACCCTTCCTTGGAAGCGCTTTTGTAGGCCTAAGAACACTGGGGCTCTGGGCTTCTCTAGCCACCTCATCTTCTGCTCATCCTCTCGCGCACTCTAAAGAGAGCTCAGGTGAGAAATTGCAAACGTCGAGCAATTGCTCAGAGATGAAAAGTGCCAGCACTGAAAGCTGTTGCTAGCCAGCACCCTTCCTTGGAAGCGCTTTCACAGGCGCAGCAACACTGGGGCTTTGCGCTTCTCTAGCCACCAAACGTCACGGTCCTTCTCTTTCCGTCTCGTAGACACGAGCTGAGAAATTGCAAACGTCGAGCAATTGCTCAGAGATGAAAAGTGCCAGCACTGAAAGCTCTTGCTAGCCAGCACCCTTCCTTGGAAGCGCTTTCACAGGCGCAGCAACACTGGGGCTTTGCGCTTCTATACGCACCAAATGTCACGGTCCTTCTCTTTCCGTCTCGTAGACACGAGCTGAGAAATTGCAAACGTCGAGCAATTGCTCAGAGGTGAAAAGTGCCAGCACTGAAAGCTCTTGCTAGCCAGCACCCTTCCTTGGAAGCGCTTTTGTAGGCCTAAGAACACTGGGGCTCTGGGCTTCTCTAGCCACCTCATCTTCTGCTCATCCTCTCGCGCACTCTAAAGAGAGCTCAGGTGAGAAATTGCAAACGTCGAGCAATTGCTCAGAGATGAAAAGTGCCAGCACTGAAAGCTCTTGCTAGCCAGCACCCTTCCTTGGAAGCGCTTTCACAGGCGCAGCAACACTGGGGCTTTGCGCTTCTCTAGCCACCAAACGTCACGGTCCTTCTCTTTCCGTCTCGTAGACACAAGCTGAGAAATTGCAAACGTCGAGCAATTGCTCAGAGATGAAAAGTGCCAGCACTGAAAGCTCTTGCTAGCCAGCACCCTTCCTTGGAAGCGCTTTCACAGGCGCAGCAACACTGGGGCTTTGCGCTTCTCTAGCCACCAAACGTCACGGTCCTTCTCTTTCCGTCTCCTAGACACGAGCTGAGAAATTGCAAACGTCGAGCAATTGCTCAGAGATGAAAAGTGCCAGCACTGAAAGCTGTTGCTAGCCAGCACCCTTCCTTGGAAGCGCTTTTGTAGGCCTAAGAACAGTGGGGCTCTGGGCTTCTCTAGCCACCTCATCTTCTGCTCATCCTCTCGCGCACTCTAAAGAGAGCTCAGGTGAGAAATTGCAAACGTCGAGCAATTGCTCAGAGATGAAAAGTGCCAGCACTGAAAGCTCTTGCTAGCCAGCACCCTTCCTTGGAAGCGCTTTCACAGGCGCAGCAACACTGGGGCTTTGCGCTTCTCTAGCCACCAAACGTCACGGTCCTTCTCTTTCCGTCTCGTAGACACGAGCTGAGAAATTGCAAACGTCGAGCAATTGCTCAGAGATGAAAAGTGCCAGCACTGAAAGCTGTTGCTAGCCAGCACCCTTCCTTGGAAGCGCTTTCACAGGCGCAGCAACACTGGGGCTTTGCGCTTCTATACGCACCAAATGTCACGGTCCTTCTCTTTCCGTCTCGTAGACACGAGCTGAGAAATTGCAAACGTCGAGCAATTGCTCAGAGATGAAAAGTGCCAGCACTGAAAGCTGTTGCTAGCCAGCACCCTTCCTTGGAAGCGCTTTCACAGGCGCAGCAACACTGGGGCTTTGCGCTTCTCTACCCACCAAAAGTCACGGTCATTTTCTTTCCGTCTCGTAGACACGAGCTGAGAAATTGCAAACGTCGAGCAATTGCTCAGAGATGAAAAGTGCCAGCACTGAAAGCTCTTGCTAGCCAGCACCCTTCCTTGGAAGCGCTTTTGTAGGCCTAAGAACACTGGGGCTCTGGGCTTCTCTAGCCACCTCATCTTCTGCTCATCCTCTCGCGCACTCTAAAGAGAGCTCAGGTGAGAAATTGCAAACGTCGAGCAATTGCTCAGAGATGAAAAGTGCCAGCACTGAAAGCTCTTGCTAGCCAGCACCCTTCCTTGGAAGCGCTTTCACAGGCGCAGCAACACTGGGGCTTTGCGCTTCTATACGCACCAAATGTCACGGTCCTTCTCTTTCCGTCTCGTAGATACGAGCTGAGAAATTGCAAACGTCGAGCAATTGCTCAGAGGTGAAAAGTGCCAGCACTGAAAGCTCTTGCTAGCCAGCACCCTTCCTTGGAAGCGCTTTTGTAGGCCTAAGAACACTGGGGCTCTGGGCTTCTCTAGCCACCTCATCTTCTGCTCATCCTCTCGCGCACTCTAAAGAGAGCTCAGGTGAGAAATTGCAAACGTCGAGCAATTGCTCAGAGATGAAAAGTGCCAGCACTGAAAGCTCTTGCTAGCCAGCACCCTTCCTTGGAAGCGCTTTCACAGGCGCAGCAACACTGGGGCTTTGCGCTTCTCTAGCCACCAAACGTCACGGTCCTTCTCTTTCCGTCTCATAGACACGAGCTGAGAAATTGCAAACGTCGAGCAATTGCTCAGAGATGAAAAGTGCCAGCACTGAAAGCTGTTGCTAGCCAGCACCCTTCCTTGGAAGCGCTTTTGTAGGCCTAAGAACACTGGGGCTCTGGGCTTCTCTAGCCACCTCATCTTCTGCTCATCCTCTCGCGCACTCTAAAGAGAGCTCAGGTGAGAAATTGCAAACGTCGAGCAATTGCTGAGAGATGAAAAGTGCCAGCACTGAAAGCTGTTGCTAGCCAGCACCCTTCCTTGGAAGCGCTTTCACAGGCGCAGCAACACTGGGGCTTTGCGCTTCTCTACCCACCAAAAGTCACGGTCATTTTCTTTCCGTCTCGTAGACACGAGCTGAGAAATTGCAAACGTCGAGCAATTGCTCCGAGATGAAAAGTGCCAGCACTGAAAGCTGTTGCTAGCCAGCACCCTTCCTTGGAAGCGCTTTCACAGGCGCAGCAACACTGGGGCTTTGCGCTTCTCTACCCACCAAAAGTCACGGTCATTTTCTTTCCGTCTCGTAGACACGAGCTGAGAAATTGCAAACGTCGAGCAATTGCTCAGAGATGAAAAGTGCCAGCACTGAAAGCTCTTGCTAGCCAGCACCCTTCCTTGGAAGCGCTTTTGTAGGCCTAAGAACACTGGGGCTCTGGGCTTCTCTAGCCACCTCATCTTCTGCTCATCCTCTCGCGCACTCTAAAGAGAGCTCAGGTGAGAAATTGCAAACGTCGAGCAATTGCTCCGAGATGAAAAGTGCCAGCACTGAAAGCTCTTGCTAGCCAGCACCCTTCCTTGGAAGCGCTTTCACAGGCGCAGCAACACTGGGGCTTTGCGCTTCTCTACCCACCAAACGTCACGGTCCTTCTCTTTCCGTCTCGTAGACACGAGCTGAGAAATTGCAAACGTCGAGCAATTGCTCAGAGATGAAAAGTGCCAGCACTGAAAGCTCTTGCTAGCCAGCACCCTTCCTTGGAAGCGCTTTTGTAGGCCTAAGAACACTGGGGCTCTGGGCTTCTCTAGCCACCTCATCTTCTGCTCATCCTCTCGCGCACTCTAAAGAGAGCTCAGGTGAGAAATTGCAAACGTCGAGCAATTGCTCAGAGATGAAAAGTGCCAGCACTGAAAGCTGTTGCTAGCCAGCACCCTTCCTTGGAAGCGCTTTCACAGGCGCAGCAACACTGGGGCTTTGCGCTTCTATACGCACCAAATGTCACGGTCCTTCTCTTTCCGTCTCGTAGACACGAGCTGAGAAATTGCAAACGTTGAGCAATTGCTCAGAGATGAAAAGTGCCAGCACTGAAAGCTCTTGCTAGCCAGCACCCATCCTTGGAAGCGCTTTCACAGGCGCAGCAACACTGGGGCTTTGCGCTTCTATAAGCACCAAATGTCACGGTCCTTCTCTTTCCGTCTCGTAGACACGAGCTGAGAAATTGCAAACGTCGAGCAATTGCTCAGAGATGAAAAGTGCCAGCACTGAAAGCTCTTGCTAGCCAGCACCCTTCCTTGGAAGCGCTTTCACAGGCGCAGCAACACTGGGGCTTTGCGCTTCTCTACCCACCAAAAGTCACGGTCATTTTCTTTCCGTCTCGTAGACACAAGCTGAGAAATTGCAAACGTCGAGCAATTGCTCAGAGATGAAAAGTGCCAGCACTGGAAGCTGTTGCTAGCCAGCACCCTTCCTTGGAAGCGCTTTTGTAGGCCTAAGAACAGTGGGGCTCTGGGCTTCTCTAGCCACCTCATCTTCTGCTCATCCTCTCGCGCACTCTAAAGAGAGCTCAGGTGAGAAATTGTAAACGTCGAGCAATTGCTCAGAGATGAAAAGTGCCAGCACTGAAAGCTCTTGCTAGCCAGCACCCTTCCTTGGAAGCGCTTTCACAGGCGCAGCAACACTGGGGCTTTGCGCTTCTATACGCACCAAATGTCACGGTCCTTCTCTTTCCGTCTCGTAGACACGAGCTGAGAAATTGCAAACGTCGAGCAATTGCTCAGAGAGGAAAAGTGCCAGCACTGAAAGCTCTTGCTAGCCAGCACCCTTCCTTGGAAGCGCTTTCACAGGCGCAGTAACACTGGGGCTTTGCACTTCTCTACGCACCAAACGTCACGGTCCTTCTCTTTCCGTCTCGTAGACACGAGCTGAGAAATTGCAAACGTCCAGCAATTGCTCAGAGATGAAAAGTGCCAGCACTGAAAGCTGTTGCTAGCCAGCACCCTTCCTTGGAAGCGCTTTCACAGGCGCAGCAACACTGGGGCTTTGCGCTTCTATACGCACCAAATGTCACGGTCCTTCTCTTTCCGTCTCGTAGACACGAGCTGAGAAATTGCAAACGTCGAGCAATTGCTCCGAGATGAAAAGTGCCAGCACTGAAAGCTGTTGCTAGCCAGCACCCTTCCTTGGAAGCGCTTTCACAGGCGCAGCAACACTGGGGCTTTGCGCTTCTCTACCCACCAAACGTCACGGTCCTTCTCTTTCCGTCTCGTAGACACGAGCTGAGAAATTGCAAACGTCGAGCAATTGCTCCGAGATGAAAACTGCCAGCACTGAAAGCTCTTGCTAGCCAGCACCCTTCCTTGGAAGCGCTTTTGTAGGCCTAAGAACAGTGGGGCTCTGGGCTTCTCTAGCCACCTCATCTTCTGCTCATCCTCTCGCGCACTCTAAAGAGAGCTCAGGTGAGAAATTGCAAACGTCGAGCAATTGCTCAGAGATGAAAAGTGCCAGCACTGAAAGCTGTTGCTAGCCAGCACCCTTCCTTGGAAGCGCTTTCACAGGCGCAGCAACACTGGGGCTTTGCGCTTCTCTAGCCACCAAAAGTCACGGTCATTTTCTTTCCGTCTCGTAGACACGAGCTGAGAAATTGCAAACGTCGAGCAATTGCTCCGAGATGAAAAGTGCCAGCACTGGAAGCTGTTGCTAGCCAGCACCCTTCCTTGGAAGCACTTTTGTAGGCCTAAGAACAGTGGGGCTCTGGGCTTCTCTAGCCACCTCATCTTCTGCTCATCCTCTCGCGCACTCTAAAGAGAGCTCAGGTGAGAAATTGTAAACGTCGAGCAATTGCTCAGAGATGAAAAGTGCCAGCACTGAAAGCTCTTGCTAGCCAGCACCCTTCCTTGGAAGCGCTTTCACAGGCGCAGCAACACTGGGGCTTTGCGCTTCTATACGCACCAAATGTCACGGTCCTTCTCTTTCCGTCTCGTAGACACGAGCTGAGAAATTGCAAACGTCCAGCAATTGCTCAGAGATGAAAAGTGCCAGCACTGAAAGCTGTTGCTAGCCAGCACCCTTCCTTGGAAGCGCTTTTGTAGGCCTAAGAACACTGGGGCTCTGGGCTTCTCTAGCCACCTCATCTTCTGCTCATCCTCTCGCGCACTCTAAAGAGAGCTCAGGTGAGAAATTGCAAACGTCGAGCAATTGCTCAGAGATGAAAAGTGCCAGCACTGAAAGCTCTTGCTAGCCAGCACCCTTCCTTGGAAGCGCTTTCACAGGCGCAGCAACACTGGGGCTTTGCGCTTCTCTACCCACCAAACGTCACGGTCCTTCTCTTTCCGTCTCGTAGACACGAGCTGAGAAATTGCAAACGTCGAGCAATTGCTCCGAGATGAAAAGTGCCAGCACTGAAAGCTGTTGCTAGCCAGCACCCTTCCTTGGAAGCGCTTTCACAGGCGCAGCAACACTGGGGCTTTGCGCTTCTCTACCCACCAAAAGTCACGGTCATTTTCTTTCCGTCTCGTAGACATGAGCTGAGAAATTGCAAACGTCGAGCAATTGCTCAGAGATGAAAAGTGCCAGCACTGAAAGCTGTTGCTAGCCAGCACCCTTCCTTGGAAGCGCTTTCACAGGCGCAGCAACACTGGGGCTTTGCGCTTCTCTACCCACCAAAAGTCACGGTCCTTCTCTTTCCGTCTCGTAGACACGAGCTGAGAAATTGCAAACGTCGAGCAATTGCTCCGAGATGAAAAGTGCCAGCACTGAAAGCTCTTGCTAGCCAGCACCCTTCCTTGGAAGCGCTTTTGTAGGCCTAAGAACACTGGGGCTCTGGGCTTCTCTAGCCACCTCATCTTCTGCTCATCCTCTCGCGCACTCTAAAGAGAGCTCAGGTGAGAAATTGCAAACGTCGAGCAATTGCTCAGAGATGAAAAGTGCCAGCACTGAAAGCTCTTGCTAGCCAGCACCCTTCCTTGGAAGCGCTTTCACAGGCGCAGCAACACTGGGGCTTTGCGCTTCTCTACCCACCAAACGTCACGGTCCTTCTCTTTCCGTCTCGTAGACACGAGCTGAGAAATTGCAAACGTCGAGCAATTGCTCAGAGATGAAAAGTGCCAGCACTGAAAGCTGTTGCTAGCCAGCACCCTTCCTTGGAAGCGCTTTTGTAGGCCTAAGAACACTGGGGCTCTGGGCTTCTCTAGCCACCTCATCTTCTGCTCATCCTCTCGCGCACTCTGAAGAGAGCTCAGGTGAGAAATTGCAAACGTCGAGCAATTGCTCAGAGATGAAAAGTGCCAGCACTGAAAGCTGTTGCTAGCCAGCACCCTTCCTTGGAAGCGCTTTCACAGGCGCAGCAACACTGGGGCTTTGCGCTTCTCTACCCACCAAAAGTCACGGTCATTTTCTTTCCGTCTCGTAGACACGAGCTGAGAAATTGCAAACGTCGAGCAATTGCTCAGAGATGAAAAGTGCCAGCACTGGAAGCTGTTGCTAGCCAGCACCCTTCCTTGGAAGCACTTTTGTAGGCCTAAGAACAGTGGGGCTCTGGGCTTCTCTAGCCACCTCATCTTCTGCTCATCCTCTCGCGCACTCTAAAGAGAGCTCAGGTGAGAAATTGTAAACGTCGAGCAATTGCTCAGAGATGAAAAGTGCCAGCACTGAAAGCTCTTGCTAGCCAGCACCCTTCCTTGGAAGCGCTTTCACAGGCGCAGCAACACTGGGGCTTTGCGCTTCTATACGCACCAAATGTCACGGTCCTTCTCTTTCCGTCTCGTAGACACGAGCTGAGAAATTGCAAACGTCCAGCAATTGCTCAGAGATGAAAAGTGCCAGCACTGGAAGCTGTTGCTAGCCAGCACCCTTCCTTGGAAGCGCTTTTGTAGGCCTAAGAACACTGGGGCTCTGGGCTTCTCTAGCCACCTCATCTTCTGCTCATCCTCTCGCGCACTCTAAAGAGAGCTCAGGTGAGAAATTGCAAACGTCGAGCAATTGCTCAGAGAAGAAAAGTGCCAGCACTGAAAGCTCTTGCTAGCCAGCACCCTTCCTTGGAAGCGCTTTCACAGGCGCAGCAACACTGGGGCTTTGCGCTTCTCTAGCCACCAAACGTCACGGTCCTTCTCTTTCCGTCTCGTAGACACGAGCTGAGAAATTGCAAACGTCGAGCAATTGCTCCGAGATGAAAAGTGCCAGCACTGAAAGCTGTTGCTAGCCAGCACCCTTCCTTGGAAGCGCTTTCACAGGCGCAGCAACACTGGGGCTTTGCGCTTCTCTACCCACCAAAAGTCACGGTCATTTTCTTTCCGTCTCGTAGACATGAGCTGAGAAATTGCAAACGTCGAGCAATTGCTCAGAGATGAAAAGTGCCAGCACTGAAAGCTGTTGCTAGCCAGCACCCTTCCTTGGAAGCGCTTTCACAGGCGCAGCAACACTGGGGCTTTGCGCTTCTCTACCCACCAAACGTCACGGTCCTTCTCTTTCCGTCTCGTAGACACGAGCTGAGAAATTGCAAACGTCGAGCAATTGCTCAGAGATGAAAAGTGCCAGCACTGAAAGCTCTTGCTAGCCAGCACCCTTCCTTGGAAGCGCTTTTGTAGGCCTAAGAACACTGGGGCTCTGGGCTTCTCTAGCCACCTCATCTTCTGCTCATCCTCTCGCGCACTCTAAAGAGAGCTCAGGTGAGAAATTGCAAACGTCGAGCAATTGCTCAGAGATGAAAAGTGCCAGCACTGAAAGCTCTTGCTAGCCAGCACCCTTCCTTGGAAGCGCTTTCACAGGCGCAGCAACACTGGGGCTTTGCGCTTCTCTAGCCACCAAACGTCACGGTCCTTCTCTTTCCGTCTCGTAGACACGAGCTGAGAAATTGCAAACGTCGAGCAATTGCTCAGAGATGAAAAGTGCCAGCACTGAAAGCTCTTGCTAGCCAGCACCCTTCCTTGGAAGCGCTTTTGTAGGCCTAAGAACACTGGGGCTCTGGGCTTCTCTAGCCACCTCATCTTCTGCTCATCCTCTCGCGCACTCTGAAGAGAGCTCAGGTGAGAAATTGCAAACGTCGAGCAATTGCTCAGAGATGAAAAGTGCCAGCACTGAAAGCTGTTGCTAGCCAGCACCCTTCCTTGGAAGCGCTTTCACAGGCGCAGCAACACTGGGGCTTTGCGCTTCTCTACCCACCAAAAGTCACGGTCATTTTCTTTCCGTCTCGTAGACACGAGCTGAGAAATTGCAAACGTCGAGCAATTGCTCAGAGATGAAAAGTGCCAGCACTGGAAGCTGTTGCTAGCCAGCACCCTTCCTTGGAAGCGCTTTTGTAGGCCTAAGAACAGTGGGGCTCTGGGCTTCTCTAGCCACCTCATCTTCTGCTCATCCTCTCGCGCACTCTAAAGAGAGCTCAGGTGAGAAATTGTAAACGTCGAGCAATTGCTCAGAGATGAAAAGTGCCAGCACTGAAAGCTCTTGCTAGCCAGCACCCTTCCTTGGAAGCGCTTTCACAGGCGCAGCAACACTGGGGCTTTGCGCTTCTATACGCACCAAATGTCACGGTCCTTCTCTTTCCGTCTCGTAGACACGAGCTGAGAATTTGCAAACGTCGAGCAATTGCTCCGAGATGAAAAGTGCCAGCACTGAAAGCTCTTGCTAGCCAGCACCCTTCCTTGGAAGCGCTTTCACAGGCGCAGCAACACTGGGGCTTTGCGCTTCTCTACCCACCAAACGTCACGGTCCTTCTCTTTCCGTCTCGTAGACACGAGCTGAGAAATTGCAAACGTCGAGCAATTGCTCCGAGATGAAAAGTGCCAGCACTGAAAGCTCTTGCTAGCCAGCACCCTTCCTTGGAAGCGCTTTTGTAGGCCTAAGAACACTGGGGCTCTGGGCTTCTCTAGCCACCTCATCTTCTGCTCATCCTCTCGCGCACTCTAAAGAGAGCTCAGGTGAGAAATTGCAAACGTCGAGCAATTGCTCAGAGATGAAAAGTGCCAGCACTGAAAGCTCTTGCTAGCCAGCACCCTTCCTTGGAAGCGCTTTCACAGGCGCAGCAACACTGGGGCTTTGCGCTTCTCTACCCACCAAACGTCACGGTCCTTCTCTTTCCGTCTCGTAGACACGAGCTGAGAAATTGCAAACGTCGAGCAATTGCTCAGAGATGAAAAGTGCCAGCACTGAAAGCTGTTGCTAGCCAGCCCCCTTCCTTGGAAGCGCTTTTGTAGGCCTAAGAACACTGGGGCTCTGGGCTTCTCTAGCCACCTCATCTTCTGCTCATCCTCTCGCGCACTCTGAAGAGAGCTCAGGTGAGAAATTGCAAACGTCGAGCAATTGCTCAGAGATGAAAAGTGCCAGCACTGAAAGCTGTTGCTAGCCAGCACCCTTCCTTGGAAGCGCTTTCACAGGCGCAGCAACACTGGGGCTTTGCGCTTCTATAAGCACCAAATGTCACGGTCCTTCTCTTTCCGTCTCGTAGACACGAGCTGAGAAATTGCAAACGTCGAGCAATTGCTCAGAGATGAAAAGTGCCAGCACTGAAAGCTGTTGCTAGCCAGCACCCTTCCTTGGAAGCGCTTTCACAGGCGCAGCAACACTGGGGCTTTGCGCTTCTCTACCCACCAAAAGTCACGGTCATTTTCTTTCCGTCTCGTAGACACGAGCTGAGAAATTGCAAACGTCGAGCAATTGCTCAGAGATGAAAAGTGCCAGCACTGGAAGCTGTTGCTAGCCAGCACCCTTCCTTGGAAGCGCTTTTGTAGGCCTAAGAACAGTGGGGCTCTGGGCTTCTCTAGCCACCTCATCTTCTGCTCATCCTCTCGCGCACTCTAAAGAGAGCTCAGGTGAGAAATTGTAAACGTCGAGCAATTGCTCCGAGATGAAAAGTGCCAGCACTGAAAGCTGTTGCTAGCCAGCACCCTTCCTTGGAAGCGCTTTCACAGGCGCAGCAACACTGGGGCTTTGCGCTTCTATACGCACCAAATGTCACGGTCCTTCTCTTTCCGTCTCGTAGACACGAGCTGAGAAATTGCAAACGTCGAGCAATTGCTCAGAGATGAAAAGTGCCAGCACTGAAAGCTGTTGCTAGCCAGCACCCTTCCTTGGAAGCGCTTTCACAGGCGCAGCAACACTGGGGCTTTGCGCTTCTATACGTACCAAATGTCACGGTCCTTCTCTTTCCGTCTCGTAGACACGAGCTGAGAAATTGCAAACGTCGAGCAATTGCTCAGAGATGAAAAGTGCCAGCACTGAAAGCTGTTGCTAGCCAGCACCCTTCCTTGGAAGCGCTTTTGTAGGCCTAAGAACACTGGGGCTCTGGGCTTCTCTAGCCACCTCATCTTCTGCTCATCCTCTCGCGCACTCTAAAGAGAGCTCAGGTGAGAAATTGCAAACGTCGAGCAATTGCTCAGAGATGAAAAGTGCCAGCACTGAAAGCTCTTGCTAGCCAGCACCCTTCCTTGGAAGCGCTTTCACAGGCGCAGCAACACTGGGGCTTTGCGCTTCTATACGCACCAAATGTCACGGTCCTTCTCTTTCCGTCTCGTAGACACGAGCTGAGAATTTGCAAACGTCGAGCAATTGCTCCGAGATGAAAAGTGCCAGCACTGAAAGCTCTTGCTAGCCAGCACCCTTCCTTGGAAGCGCTTTCACAGGCGCAGCAACACTGGGGCTTTGCGCTTCTCTACCCACCAAACGTCACGGTCCTTCTCTTTCCGTCTCGTAGACACGAGCTGAGAAATTGCAAACGTCGAGCAATTGCTCCGAGATGAAAAGTGCCAGCACTGAAAGCTCTTGCTAGCCAGCACCCTTCCTTGGAAGCGCTTTTGTAGGCCTAAGAACACTGGGGCTCTGGGCTTCTCTAGCCACCTCATCTTCTGCTCATCCTCTCGCGCACTCTAAAGAGAGCTCAGGTGAGAAATTGCAAACGTCGAGCAATTGCTCAGAGATGAAAAGTGCCAGCACTGAAAGCTCTTGCTAGCCAGCACCCTTCCTTGGAAGCGCTTTCACAGGCGCAGCAACACTGGGGCTTTGCGCTTCTATAAGCACCAAATGTCACGGTCCTTCTCTTTCCGTCTCGTAGACACGAGCTGAGAAATTGCAAACGTCGAGCAATTGCTCAGAGATGAAAAGTGCCAGCACTGAAAGCTGTTGCTAGCCAGCACCCTTCCTTGGAAGCGCTTTCACAGGCGCAGCAACACTGGGGCTTTGCGCTTCTCTACCCACCAAAAGTCACGGTCATTTTCTTTCCGTCTCGTAGACACGAGCTGAGAAATTGCAAACGTCGAGCAATTGCTCAGAGATGAAAAGTGCCAGCACTGGAAGCTGTTGCTAGCCAGCACCCTTCCTTGGAAGCGCTTTTGTAGGCCTAAGAACACTGGGGCTCTGGGCTTCTCTAGCCACCTCATCTTCTGCTCATCCTCTCGCGCACTCTAAAGAGAGCTCAGGTGAGAAATTGTAAACGTCGAGCAATTGCTCCGAGATGAAAAGTGCCAGCACTGAAAGCTGTTGCTAGCCAGCACCCTTCCTTGGAAGCGCTTTCACAGGCGCAGCAACACTGGGGCTTTGCGCTTCTATACGCACCAAATGTCACGGTCCTTCTCTTTCCGTCTCGTAGACACGAGCTGAGAAATTGCAAACGTCGAGCAATTGCTCAGAGATGAAAAGTGCCAGCACTGAAAGCTGTTGCTAGCCAGCACCCTTCCTTGGAAGCGCTTTCAGAGGCGCAGCAACACTGGGGCTTTGCGCTTCTATACGCACCAAATGTCACGGTCCTTCTCTTTCCGTCTCGTAGACACGAGCTGAGAAATTGCAAACGTCGAGCAATTGCTCAGAGATGAAAAGTGCCAGCACTGAAAGCTGTTGCTAGCCAGCACCCTTCCTTGGAAGCGCTTTCACAGGCGCAGCAACACTGGGGCTTTGCGCTTCTATACGTACCAAATGTCACGGTCCTTCTCTTTCCGTCTCGTAGACACGAGCTGAGAAATTGCAAACGTCGAGCAATTGCTCAGAGATGAAAAGTGCCAGCACTGAAAGCTGTTGCTAGCCAGCACCCTTCCTTGGAAGCGCTTTTGTAGGCCTAAGAACACTGGGGCTCTGGGCTTCTCTAGCCACCTCATCTTCTGCTCATCCTCTCGCGCACTCTAAAGAGAGCTCAGGTGAGAAATTGCAAACGTCGAGCAATTGCTCAGAGATGAAAAGTGCCAGCACTGAAAGCTCTTGCTAGCCAGCACCCTTCCTTGGAAGCGCTTTCACAGGCGCAGCAACACTGGGGCTTTGCGCTTCTCTACCCACCAAACGTCACGGTCCTTCTCTTTCCGTCTCCTAGACACGAGCTGAGAAATTGCAAACGTCGAGCAATTGCTCAGAGATGAAAAGTGCCAGCACTGAAAGCTCTTGCTAGCCAGCACCCTTCCTTGGAAGCGCTTTTGTAGGCCTAAGAACACTGGGGCTCTGGGCTTCTCTAGCCACCTCATCTTCTGCTCATCCTCTCGCGCACTCTGAAGAGAGCTCAGGTGAGAAATTGCAAACGTCGAGCAATTGCTCAGAGATGAAAAGTGCCAGCACTGAAAGCTCTTGCTAGCCAGCACCCTTCCTTGGAAGCGCTTTCACAGGCGCAGCAACACTGGGGCTTTGCGCTTCTCTACCCACCAAAAGTCACGGTCATTTTCTTTCCGTCTCGTAGACACGAGCTGAGAAATTGCAAACGTCGAGCAATTGCTCAGAGATGAAAAGTGCCAGCACTGGAAGCTGTTGCTAGCCAGCACCCTTCCTTGGAAGCGCTTTTGTAGGCCTAAGAACACTGGGGCTCTGGGCTTCTCTAGCCACCTCATCTTCTGCTCATCCTCTCGCGCACTCTAAAGAGAGCTCAGGTGAGAAATTGTAAACGTCGAGCAATTGCTCAGAGATGAAAAGTGCCAGCACTGAAAGCTCTTGCTAGCCAGCACCCTTCCTTGGAAGCGCTTTCACAGGCGCAGCAACACTGGGGCTTTGCGCTTCTATACGCACCAAATGTCACGGTCCTTCTCTTTCCGTCTCGTAGACACGAGCTGAGAAATTGCAAACGTCGAGCAATTGCTCCGAGATGAAAAGTGCCAGCACTGAAAGCTGTTGCTAGCCAGCACCCTTCCTTGGAAGCGCTTTCACAGGCGCAGCAACACTGGGGCTTTGCGCTTCTCTACCCACCAAACGTCACGGTCCTTCTCTTTCCGTCTCGTAGACACGAGCTGAGAAATTGCAAACGTCGAGCAATTGCTCCGAGATGAAAAGTGCCAGCACTGAAAGCTCTTGCTAGCCAGCACCCTTCCTTGGAAGCGCTTTTGTAGGCCTAAGAACACTGGGGCTCTGGGCTTCTCTAGCCACCTCATCTTCTGCTCATCCTCTCGCGCACTCTAAAGAGAGCTCAGGTGAGAAATTGCAAACGTCGAGCAATTGCTCAGAGATGAAAAGTGCCAGCACTGAAAGCTCTTGCTAGCCAGCACCCTTCCTTGGAAGCGCTTTTGTAGGCCTAAGAACACTGGGGCTCTGGGCTTCTCTAGCCACCTCATCTTCTGCTCATCCTCTCGCGCACTCTAAAGAGAGCTCAGGTGAGAAATTGCAAACGTCGAGCAATTGCTCAGAGATGAAAAGTGCCAGCACTGAAAGCTCTTGCTAGCCAGCACCCTTCCTTGGAAGCGCTTTCACAGGCGCAGCAACACTGGGGCTTTGCGCTTCTATACGCACCAAACGTCACGGTCCTTCTCTTTCCGTCTCGTAGACACGAGCTGAGAAATTGCAAACGTCGAGCAATTGCTCAGAGATGAAAAGTGCCAGCACTGGAAGCTGTTGCTAGCCAGCACCCTTCCTTGGAAGCGCTTTTGTAGGCCTAAGAACAGTGGGGCTCTGGGCTTCTCTAGCCACCTCATCTTCTGCTCATCCTCTCGCGCACTCTAAAGAGAGCTCAGGTGAGAAATTGTAAACGTCGAGCAATTGCTCAGAGATGAAAAGTGCCAGCACTGAAAGCTCTTGCTAGCCAGCACCCTTCCTTGGAAGCGCTTTCACAGGCGCAGCAACACTGGGGCTTTGCGCTTCTATACGCACCAAATGTCACGGTCCTTCTCTTTCCGTCTCGTAGACACGAGCTGAGAAATTGCAAACGTCCAGCAATTGCTCCGAGATGAAAAGTGCCAGCACTGAAAGCTCTTGCTAGCCAGCACCCTTCCTTGGAAGCGCTTTCAGAGGCGCAGCAACACTGGGGCTTTGCACTTCTCTACGCACCAAACGTCACGGTCCTTCTCTTTCCGTCTCGTAGACACGAGCTGAGAAATTGCAAACGTCGAGCAATTGCTCAGAGATGAAAAGTGCCAGCACTGAAAGCTGTTGCTAGCCAGCACCCTTCCTTGGAAGCGCTTTCACAGGCGCAGCAACACTGGGGCTTTGCGCTTCTATACGTACCAAATGTCACGGTCCTTCTCTTTCCGTCTCGTAGACACGAGCTGAGAAATTGCAAACGTCGAGCAATTGCTCCGAGATGAAAAGTGCCAGCACTGAAAGCTGTTGCTAGCCAGCACCCTTCCTTGGAAGCGCTTTTGTAGGCCTAAGAACACTGGGGCTCTGGGCTTCTCTAGCCACCTCATCTTCTGCTCATCCTCTCGCGCACTCTAAAGAGAGCTCAGGTGAGAAATTGCAAACGTCGAGCAATTGCTCAGAGATGAAAAGTGCCAGCACTGAAAGCTCTTGCTAGCCAGCACCCTTCCTTGGAAGCGCTTTCACAGGCGCAGCAACACTGGGGCTTTGCGCTTCTCTAGCCACCAAACGTCACGGTCCTTCTCTTTCCGTCTCGTAGACACGAGCTGAGAAATTGCAAACGTCGAGCAATTGCTCAGAGATGAAAAGTGCCAGCACTGAAAGCTCTTGCTAGCCAGCACCCTTCCTTGGAAGCGCTTTTGTAGGCCTAAGAACACTGGGGCTCTGGGCTTCTCTAGCCACCTCATCTTCTGCTCATCCTCTCGCGCACTCTAAAGAGAGCTCAGGTGAGAAATTGCAAACGTCGAGCAATTGCTCAGAGATGAAAAGTGCCAGCACTGAAAGCTCTTGCTAGCCAGCACCCTTCCTTGGAAGCGCTTTCACAGGCGCAGCAACACTGGGGCTTTGCGCTTCTCTACCCACCAAACGTCACGGTCCTTCTCTTTCCGTCTTGTAGACACGAGCTGAGAAATTGCAAACGTCGAGCAATTGCTCAGAGATGAAAAGTGCCAGCACTGAAAGCTCTTGCTAGCCAGCACCCTTCCTTGGAAGCGCTTTCACAGGCGCAGTAACACTGGGGCTTTGCGCTTCTCTAGCCACCAAAAGTCACGGTCATTTTCTTTCCGTCTCGTAGACACGAGCTGAGAAATTGCAAACGTCGAGCAATTGCTCCGAGATGAAAAGTGCCAGCACTGAAAGCTCTTGCTAGCCAGCACCCTTCCTTGGAAGCGCTTTCACAGGCGCAGCAACACTGGGGCTTTGCGCTTCTCTAGCCACCAAAAGTCACGGTCCTTCTCTTTCCGTCTCGTAGACACGAGCTGAGAAATTGCAAACGTCGAGCAATTGCTCAGAGATGAAAAGTGCCAGCACTGAAAGCTGTTGCTAGCCAGCACCCTTCCTTGGAAGCGCTTTCACAGGCGCAGCAACACTGGGGCTTTGCGCTTCTCTAGCCACCAAACGTCACGGTCCTTCTCTTTCCGTCTCGTAGACACGAGCTGAGAAATTGCAAACGTCGAGCAATTGCTCCGAGATGAAAAGTGCCAGCACTGAAAGCTCTTGCTAGCCAGCACCCTTCCTTGGAAGCGCTTTTGTAGGCCTAAGAACACTGGGGCTCTGGGCTTCTCTAGCCACCTCATCTTCTGCTCATCCTCTCGCGCACTCTAAAGAGCTCAGGTGAGAAATTGCAAACGTCGAGCAATTGCTCAGAGATGAAAAGTGCCAGCACTGAAAGCTCTTGCTAGCCAGCACCCTTCCTTGGAAGCGCTTTCACAGGCGCAGCAACACTGGGGCTTTGCGCTTCTCTAGCCACCAAACGTCACGGTCCTTCTCTTTCCGTCTCGTAGACACGAGCTGAGAAATTGCAAACGTCGAGCAATTGCTCAGAGATGAAAAGTGCCAGCACTGAAAGCTGTTGCTAGCCAGCACCCTTCCTTGGAAGCGCTTTCACAGGCGCAGTAACACTGGGGCTTTGCGCTTCTATAAGCACCAAATGTCACGGTCCTTCTCTTTCCGTCTCGTAGACACGAGCTGAGAAATTGCAAACGTCGAGCAATTGCTCAGAGATGAAAAGTGCCAGCACTGAAAGCTCTTGCTAGCCAGCACCCTTCCTTGGAAGCGCTTTCACAGGCGCAGCAACACTGGGGCTTTGCGCTTCTCTACCCACCAAAAGTCACGGTCATTTTCTTTCCGTCTCGTAGACACGAGCTGAGAAATTGCAAACGTCCAGCAATTGCTCAGAGATGAAAAGTGCCAGCACTGGAAGCTGTTGCTAGCCAGCACCCTTCCTTGGAAGCGCTTTTGTAGGCCTAAGAACACTGGGGCTCTGGGCTTCTCTAGCCACCTCATCTTCTGCTCATCCTCTCGCGCACTCTAAAGAGAGCTCAGGTGAGAAATTGCAAACGTCGAGCAATTGCTCAGAGATGAAAAGTGCCAGCCCTGAAAGCTCTTGCTAGCCAGCACCCTTCCTTGGAAGCGCTTTCACAGGCGCAGCAACACTGGGGCTTTGCGCTTCTATACGCACCAAATGTCACGGTCCTTCTCTTTCCGTCTCGTAGACACGAGCTGAGAAATTGCAAACGTCGAGCAATTGCTCCGAGATGAAAAGTGCCAGCACTGAAAGCTCTTGCTAGCCAGCACCCTTCCTTGGAAGCGCTTTCACAGGCGCAGTAACACTGGGGCTTTGCACTTCTCTACGCACCAAACGTCACGGTCCTTCTCTTTCCGTCTCGTAGACACGAGCTGAGAAATTGCAAACGTCGAGCAATTGCTCAGAGATGAAAAGTGCCAGCACTGAAAGCTCTTGCTAGCCAGCACCCTTCCTTGGAAGCGCTTTCACAGGCGCAGCAACACTGGGGCTTTGCGCTTCTATACGCACCAAATGTCACGGTCCTTCTCTTTCCGTCTCGTAGACACGAGCTGAGAAATTGCAAACGTCGAGCAATTGCTCCGAGATGAAAAGTGCCAGCACTGAAAGCTGTTGCTAGCCAGCACCCTTCCTTGGAAGCGCTTTCACAGGCGCAGCAACACTGGGGCTTTGCGCTTCTCTAGCCACCAAACGTCACGGTCCTTCTCTTTCCGTCTCGTAGACACGAGCTGAGAAATTGCAAACGTCGAGCAATTGCTCCGAGATGAAAAGTGCCAGCACTGAAAGCTGTTGCTAGCCAGCACCCTTCCTTGGAAGCGCTTTTGTAGGCCTAAGAACACTGGGGCTCTGGGCTTCTCTAGCCACCTCATCTTCTGCTCATCCTCTCGCGCACTCTAAAGAGAGCTCAGGTGAGAAATTGCAAACGTCGAGCAATTGCTCAGAGATGAAAAGTGCCAGCACTGAAAGCTCTTGCTAGCCAGCACCCTTCCTTGGAAGCGCTTTCACAGGCGCAGCAACACTGGGGCTTTGCGCTTCTCTAGCCACCAAACGTCACGGTCCTTCTCTTTCCGTCTCGTAGACACGAGCTGAGAAATTGCAAACGTCGAGCAATTGCTCCGAGATGAAAAGTGCCAGCACTGAAAGCTGTTGCTAGCCAGCACCCTTCCTTGGAAGCGCTTTTGTAGGCCTAAGAACACTGGGGCTCTGGGCTTCTCTAGCCACCTCATCTTCTGCTCATCCTCTCGCGCACTCTAAAGAGAGCTCAGGTGAGAAATTGCAAACGTCGAGCAATTGCTCAGAGATGAAAAGTGCCAGCACTGAAAGCTCTTGCTAGCCAGCACCCTTCCTTGGAAGCGCTTTCACAGGCGCAGCAACACTGGGGCTTTGCGCTTCTCTAGCCACCAAACGTCACGGTCCTTCTCTTTCCGTCTTGTAGACACGAGCTGAGAAATTGCAAACGTCGAGCAATTGCTCAGAGATGAAAAGTGCCAGCACTGAAAGCTCTTGCTAGCCAGCACCCTTCCTTGGAAGCGCTTTCACAGGCGCAGTAACACTGGGGCTTTGCGCTTCTCTAGCCACCAAAAGTCACGGTCATTTTCTTTCCGTCTCGTAGACACGAGCTGAGAAATTGCAAACGTCGAGCAATTGCTCAGAGATGAAAAGTGCCAGCACTGAAAGCTCTTGCTAGCCAGCACCCTTCCTTGGAAGCGCTTTCACAGGCGCAGCAACACTGGGGCTTTGCGCTTCTCTAGCCACCAAACATCACGGTCCTTCTCTTTCCGTCTCGTAGACACGAGCTGAGAAATTGCAAACGTCGAGCAATTGCTCAGAGATGAAAAGTGCCAGCACTGAAAGCTGTTGCTAGCCAGCACCCTTCCTTGGAAGCGCTTTCACAGGCGCAGCAACACTGGGGCTTTGCGCTTCTCTAGCCACCAAACGTCACGGTCCTTCTCTTTCCGTCTCGTAGACACGAGCTGAGAAATTGCAAACGTCGAGCAATTGCTCAGAGATGAAAAGTGCCAGCACTGAAAGCTGTTGCTAGCCAGCCCCCTTCCTTGGAAGCGCTTTTGTAGGCCTAAGAACACTGGGGCTCTGGGCTTCTCTAGCCACCTCATCTTCTGCTCATCCTCTCGCGCACTCTAAAGAGCTCAGGTGAGAAATTGCAAACGTCGAGCAATTGCTCAGAGATGAAAAGTGCCAGCACTGAAAGCTCTTGCTAGCCAGCACCCTTCCTTGGAAGCGCTTTCACAGGCGCAGCAACACTGGGGCTTTGCGCTTCTCTAGCCACCAAACGTCACGGTCCTTCTCTTTCCGTCTCGTAGACACGAGCTGAGAAATTGCAAACGTCGAGCAATTGCTCAGAGATGAAAAGTGCCAGCACTGAAAGCTGTTGCTAGCCAGCACCCTTCCTTGGAAGCGCTTTCAGAGGCGCAGTAACACTGGGGCTTTGCGCTTCTATAAGCACCAAATGTCACGGTCCTTCTCTTTCCGTCTCGTAGACACGAGCTGAGAAATTGCAAACGTCGAGCAATTGCTCAGAGATGAAAAGTGCCAGCACTGAAAGCTCTTGCTAGCCAGCACCCTTCCTTGGAAGCGCTTTCACAGGCGCAGCAACACTGGGGCTTTGCGCTTCTCTACCCACCAAAAGTCACGGTCATTTTCTTTCCGTCTCGTAGACACGAGCTGAGAAATTGCAAACGTCCAGCAATTGCTAAGAGATGAAAAGTGCCAGCACTGGAAGCTGTTGCTAGCCAGCACCCTTCCTTGGAAGCGCTTTTGTAGGCCTAAGAACACTGGGGCTCTGGGCTTCTCTAGCCACCTCATCTTCTGCTCATCCTCTCGCGCACTCTAAAGAGAGCTCAGGTGAGAAATTGCAAACGTCGAGCAATTGCTCAGAGATGAAAAGTGCCAGCCCTGAAAGCTCTTGCTAGCCAGCACCCTTCCTTGGAAGCGCTTTCAGAGGCGCAGCAACACTGGGGCTTTGCGCTTCTATACGCACCAAATGTCACGGTCCTTCTCTTTCCGTCTCGTAGACACGAGCTGAGAAATTGCAAACGTCGAGCAATTGCTCCGAGATGAAAAGTGCCAGCACTGAAAGCTCTTGCTAGCCAGCACCCTTCCTTGGAAGCGCTTTCACAGGCGCAGTAACACTGGGGCTTTGCACTTCTCTACGCACCAAACGTCACGGTCCTTCTCTTTCCGTCTCGTAGACACGAGCTGAGAAATTGCAAACGTCGAGCAATTGCTCAGAGATGAAAAGTGCCAGCACTGAAAGCTCTTGCTAGCCAGCACCCTTCCTTGGAAGCGCTTTCACAGGCGCAGCAACACTGGGGCTTTGCGCTTCTATACGCACCAAATGTCACGGTCCTTCTCTTTCCGTCTCGTAGACACGAGCTGAGAAATTGCAAACGTCGAGCAATTGCTCAGAGATGAAAAGTGCCAGCACTGAAAGCTCTTGCTAGCCAGCACCCTTCCTTGGAAGCGCTTTCACAGGCGCAGCAACACTGGGGCTTTGCGCTTCTCTAGCCACCAAACGTCACGGTCCTTCTCTTTCCGTCTCGTAGACACGAGCTGAGAAATTGCAAACGTCCAGCAATTGCTCAGAGATGAAAAGTGCCAGCACTGAAAGCTGTTGCTAGCCAGCACCCTTCCTTGGAAGCGCTTTTGTAGGCCTAAGAACACTGGGGCTCTGGGCTTCTCTAGCCACCTCATCTTCTGCTCATCCTCTCGCGCACTCTAAAGAGAGCTCAGGTGAGAAATTGCAAACGTCGAGCAATTGCTCAGAGATGAAAAGTGCCAGCACTGAAAGCTCTTGCTAGCCAGCACCCTTCCTTGGAAGCGCTTTCACAGGCGCAGCAACACTGGGGCTTTGCGCTTCTCTAGCCACCAAACGTCACGGTCCTTCTCTTTCCGTCTTGTAGACATGAGCTGAGAAATTGCAAACGTCGAGCAATTGCTCAGAGATGAAAAGTGCCAGCACTGAAAGCTGTTGCTAGCCAGCCCCCTTCCTTGGAAGCGCTTTTGTAGGCCTAAGAACACTGGGGCTCTGGGCTTCTCTAGCCACCTCATCTTCTGCTCATCCTCTCGCGCACTCTGAAGAGAGCTCAGGTGAGAAATTGCAAACGTCGAGCAATTGCTCAGAGATGAAAAGTGCCAGCACTGAAAGCTCTTGCTAGCCAGCACCCTTCCTTGGAAGCGCTTTCACAGGCGCAGCAACACTGGGGCTTTGCGCTTCTCTACCCACCAAAAGTCACGGTCCTTCTCTTTCCGTCTCGTAGACACGAGCTGAGAAATTGCAAACGTCGAGCAATTGCTCAGAGATGAAAAGTGCCAGCCCTGAAAGCTCTTGCTAGCCAGCACCCTTCCTTGGAAGCGCTTTCACAGGCGCAGCAACACTGGGGCTTTGCGCTTCTATACGCACCAAATGTCACGGTCCTTCTCTTTCCGTCTCGTAGACACGAGCTGAGAAATTGCAAACGTCGAGCAATTGCTCAGAGATGAAAAGTGCCAGCACTGAAAGCTCTTGCTAGCCAGCACCCTTCCTTGGAAGCGCTTTCACAGGCGCAGTAACACTGGGGCTTTGCACTTCTCTACGCACCAAACGTCACGGTCCTTCTCTTTCCGTCTCGTAGACACGAGCTGAGAAATTGCAAACGTCGAGCAATTGCTCAGAGATGAAAAGTGCCAGCACTGAAAGCTCTTGCTAGCCAGCACCCTTCCTTGGAAGCGCTTTCACAGGCGCAGCAACACTGGGGCTTTGCGCTTCTATACGCACCAAATGTCACGGTCCTTCTCTTTCCGTCTCGTAGACACGAGCTGAGAAATTGCAAACGTCGAGCAATTGCTCAGAGATGAAAAGTGCCAGCACTGAAAGCTCTTGCTAGCCAGCACCCTTCCTTGGAAGCGCTTTCACAGGCGCAGCAACACTGGGGCTTTGCGCTTCTCTAGCCACCAAACGTCACGGTCCTTCTCTTTCCGTCTCATAGACACGAGCTGAGAAATTGCAAACGTCCAGCAATTGCTCAGAGATGAAAAGTGCCAGCACTGAAAGCTCTTGCTAGCCAGCACCCTTCCTTGGAAGCGCTTTTGTAGGCCTAAGAACACTGGGGCTCTGGGCTTCTCTAGCCACCTCATCTTCTGCTCATCCTCTCGCGCACTCTAAAGAGAGCTCAGGTGAGAAATTGCAAACGTCGAGCAATTGCTCAGAGATGAAAAGTGCCAGCACTGAAAGCTCTTGCTAGCCAGCACCCTTCCTTGGAAGCGCTTTCACAGGCGCAGCAACACTGGGGCTTTGCGCTTCTCTACCCACCAAACGTCACGGTCCTTCTCTTTCCGTCTCGTAGACACGAGCTGAGAAATTGCAAACGTCGAGCAATTGCTCAGAGATGAAAAGTGCCAGCACTGGAAGCTGTTGCTAGCCAGCACCCTTCCTTGGAAGCGCTTTTGTAGGCCTAAGAACACTGGGGCTCTGGGCTTCTCTAGCCACCTCATCTTCTGCTCATCCTCTCGCGCACTCTAAAGAGAGCTCAGGTGAGAAATTGTAAACGTCGAGCAATTGCTCAGAGATGAAAAGTGCCAGCACTGAAAGCTCTTGCTAGCCAGCACCCTTCCTTGGAAGCGCTTTCACAGGCGCAGCAACACTGGGGCTTTGCGCTTCTATACGCACCAAATGTCACGGTCCTTCTCTTTCCGTCTCGTAGACACGAGCTGAGAAATTGCAAACGTCCAGCAATTGCTCAGAGATGAAAAGTGCCAGCACTGAAAGCTCTTGCTAGCCAGCACCCTTCCTTGGAAGCGCTTTCAGAGGCGCTGCAACACTGGGGCTTTGCACTTCTCTACGCACCAAACGTCACGGTCCTTCTCTTTCCGTCTCGTAGACACGAGCTGAGAAATTGCAAACGTCGAGCAATTGCTCAGAGATGAAAAGTGCCAGCACTGAAAGCTGTTGCTAGCCAGCACCCTTCCTTGGAAGCGCTTTCACAGGCGCAGCAACACTGGGGCTTTGCGCTTCTATACGTACCAAATGTCACGGTCCTTCTCTTTCCGTCTCGTAGACACGAGCTGAGAAATTGCAAACGTCGAGCAATTGCTCCGAGATGAAAAGTGCCAGCACTGAAAGCTGTTGCTAGCCAGCACCCTTCCTTGGAAGCGCTTTTGTAGGCCTAAGAACACTGGGGCTCTGGGCTTCTCTAGCCACCTCATCTTCTGCTCATCCTCTCGCGCACTCTAAAGAGAGCTCAGGTGAGAAATTGCAAACGTCGAGCAATTGCTCAGAGATGAAAAGTGCCAGCACTGAAAGCTCTTGCTAGCCAGCACCCTTCCTTGGAAGCGCTTTCAGAGGCGCAGCAACACTGGGGCTTTGCGCTTCTCTAGCCACCAAACGTCACGGTCCTTCTCTTTCCGTCTCGTAGACACGAGCTGAGAAATTGCAAACGTCGAGCAATTGCTCAGAGATGAAAAGTGCCAGCACTGAAAGCTGTTGCTAGCCAGCACCCTTCCTTGGAAGCGCTTTTGTAGGCCTAAGAACACTGGGGCTCTGGGCTTCTCTAGCCACCTCATCTTCTGCTCATCCTCTCGCGCACTCTAAAGAGAGCTCAGGTGAGAAATTGCAAACGTCGAGCAATTGCTCAGAGATGAAAAGTGCCAGCACTGAAAGCTCTTGCTAGCCAGCACCCTTCCTTGGAAGCGCTTTCACAGGCGCAGCAACACTGGGGCTTTGCGCTTCTCTACCCACCAAACGTCACGGTCCTTCTCTTTCCGTCTTGTAGACACGAGCTGAGAAATTGCAAACGTCGAGCAATTGCTCAGAGATGAAAAGTGCCAGCACTGAAAGCTCTTGCTAGCCAGCACCCTTCCTTGGAAGCGCTTTCACAGGCGCAGTAACACTGGGGCTTTGCGCTTCTCTAGCCACCAAAAGTCACGGTCATTTTCTTTCCGTCTCGTAGACACGAGCTGAGAAATTGCAAACGTCGAGCAATTGCTCCGAGATGAAAAGTGCCAGCACTGAAAGCTGTTGCTAGCCAGCACCCTTCCTTGGAAGCGCTTTCACAGGCGCAGCAACACTGGGGCTTTGCGCTTCTCTACCCACCAAACGTCACGGTCCTTCTCTTTCCGTCTCGTAGACACGAGCTGAGAAATTGCAAACGTCGAGCAATTGCTCAGAGATGAAAAGTGCCAGCACTGAAAGCTGTTGCTAGCCAGCACCCTTCCTTGGAAGCGCTTTCACAGGCGCAGCAACACTGGGGCTTTGCGCTTCTCTAGCCACCAAACGTCACGGTCCTTCTCTTTCCGTCTCGTAGACACGAGCTGAGAAATTGCAAACGTCAAGCAATTGCTCAGAGATGAAAAGTGCCAGCACTGAAAGCTCTTGCTAGCCAGCACCCTTCCTTGGAAGCGCTTTTGTAGGCCTAAGAACACTGGGGCTCTGGGCTTCTCTAGCCACCTCATCTTCTGCTCATCCTCTCGCGCACTCTAAAGAGCTCAGGTGAGAAATTGCAAATGTCGAGCAATTGCTCAGAGATGAAAAGTGCCAGCACTGAAAGCTCTTGCTAGCCAGCCCCCTTCCTTGGAAGCGCTTTCACAGGCGCAGCAACACTGGGGCTTTGCGCTTCTCTAGCCACCAAAAGTCACGGTCATTTTCTTTCCGTCTCGTAGACACGAGCTGAGAAATTGCAAACGTCGAGCAATTGCTAAGAGATGAAAAGTGCCAGCACTGAAAGCTGTTGCTAGCCAGCACCCTTCCTTGGAAGCGCTTTCACAGGCGCAGCAACACTGGGGCTTTGCGCTTCTCTACCCACCAAAAGTCACGGTCATTTTCTTTCCGTCTCGTAGACACGAGCTGAGAAATTGCAAACGTCCAGCAATTGCTAAGAGATGAAAAGTGCCAGCACTGAAAGCTGTTGCTAGCCAGCACCCTTCCTTGGAAGCGCTTTTGTAGGCCTAAGAACACTGGGGCTCTGGGCTTCTCTAGCCACCTCATCTTCTGCTCATCCTCTCGCGCACTCTAAAGAGAGCTCAGGTGAGAAATTGCAAACGTCGAGCAATTGCTCAGAGATGAAAAGTGCCAGCCCTGAAAGCTCTTGCTAGCCAGCACCCTTCCTTGGAAGCGCTTTCACAGGCGCAGCAACACTGGGGCTTTGCGCTTCTATACGCACCAAATGTCACGGTCCTTCTCTTTCCGTCTCGTAGACACGAGCTGAGAAATTGCAAACGTCGAGCAATTGCTCCGAGATGAAAAGTGCCAGCACTGAAAGCTCTTGCTAGCCAGCACCCTTCCTTGGAAGCGCTTTCACAGGCGCAGTAACACTGGGGCTTTGCACTTCTCTACGCACCAAACGTCACGGTCCTTCTCTTTCCGTCTCGTAGACACGAGCTGAGAAATTGCAAACGTCGAGCAATTGCTCAGAGATGAAAAGTGCCAGCACTGAAAGCTCTTGCTAGCCAGCACCCTTCCTTGGAAGCGCTTTCACAGGCGCAGCAACACTGGGGCTTTGCGCTTCTATATGCACCAAATGTCACGGTCCTTCTCTTTCCGTCTCGTAGACACGAGCTGAGAAATTGCAAACGTCGAGCAATTGCTCAGAGATGAAAAGTGCCAGCACTGAAAGCTCTTGCTAGCCAGCACCCTTCCTTGGAAGCGCTTTCACAGGCGCAGCAACACTGGGGCTTTGCGCTTCTCTAGCCACCAAACGTCACGGTCCTTCTCTTTCCGTCTCGTAGACACGAGCTGAGAAATTGCAAACGTCGAGCAATTGCTCAGAGATGAAAAGTGCCAGCACTGAAAGCTGTTGCTAGCCAGCACCCTTCCTTGGAAGCGCTTTCACAGGCGCAGCAACACTGGGGCTTTGCGCTTCTCTAGCCACCAAACGTCACGGTCCTTCTCTTTCCGTCTCGTAGACACGAGCTGAGAAATTGCAAACGTCGAGCAATTGCTCCGAGATGAAAAGTGCCAGCACTGGAAGCTGTTGCTAGCCAGCACCCTTCCTTGGAAGCGCTTTCACAGGCACAGCAACACTGGGGCTTTGCGCTTCTCTAGCCACCAAACGTCACGGTCCTTCTCTTTCCGTCTCGTAGACACGAGCTGAGAAATTGCAAACGTCGAGCAATTGCTCAGAGATGAAAAGTGCCAGCACTGAAAGCTCTTGCTAGCCAGCACCCTTCCTTGGAAGCGCTTTTGTAGGCCTAAGAACACTGGGGCTCTGGGCTTCTCTAGCCACCTCATCTTCTGCTCATCCTCTCGCGCACTCTGAAGAGAGCTCAGGTGAGAAATTGCAAACGTCGAGCAATTGCTCAGAGATGAAAAGTGCCAGCACTGAAAGCTCTTGCTAGCCAGCACCCTTCCTTGGAAGCGCTTTCACAGGCGCAGCAACACTGGGGCTTTGCGCTTCTCTACCCACCAAAAGTCACGGTCCTTCTCTTTCCGTCTCGTAGACACGAGCTGAGAAATTGCAAACGTCGAGCAATTGCTCAGAGATGAAAAGTGCCAGCCCTGAAAGCTCTTGCTAGCCAGCACCCTTCCTTGGAAGCGCTTTCACAGGCGCAGCAACACTGGGGCTTTGCGCTTCTATACGCACCAAATGTCACGGTCCTTCTCTTTCCGTCTCGTAGACACGAGCTGAGAAATTGCAAACGTCGAGCAATTGCTCCGAGATGAAAAGTGCCAGCACTGAAAGCTCTTGCTAGCCAGCACCCTTCCTTGGAAGCGCTTTCACAGGCGCAGTAACACTGGGGCTTTGCACTTCTCTACGCACCAAACGTCACGGTCCTTCTCTTTCCGTCTCGTAGACACGAGCTGAGAAATTGCAAACGTCGAGCAATTGCTCAGAGATGAAAAGTGCCAGCACTGAAAGCTGTTGCTAGCCAGCACCCTTCCTTGGAAGCGCTTTCACAGGCGCAGCAACACTGGGGCTTTGCGCTTCTATACGCACCAAATGTCACGGTCCTTCTCTTTCCGTCTCGTAGACACGAGCTGAGAAATTGCAAACGTCGAGCAATTGCTCAGAGATGAAAAGTGCCAGCACTGAAAGCTGTTGCTAGCCAGCACCCTTCCTTGGAAGCGCTTTCACAGGCGCAGCAACACTGGGGCTTTGCGCTTCTCTAGCCACCAAACGTCATGGTCATTCTCTTTCCGTCTCGTAGACACGAGCTGAGAAATTGCAAACGTCCAGCAATTGCTCAGAGATGAAAAGTGCCAGCACTGAAAGCTCTTGCTAGCCAGCACCCTTCCTTGGAAGCGCTTTTGTAGGCCTAAGAACACTGGGGCTCTGGGCTTCTCTAGCCACCTCATCTTCTGCTCATCCTCTCGCGCACTCTAAAGAGAGCTCAGGTGAGAAATTGCAAACGTCGAGCAATTGCTCAGAGATGAAAAGTGCCAGCACTGAAAGCTCTTGCTAGCCAGCACCCTTCCTTGGAAGCGCTTTCACAGGCGCAGCAACACTGGGGCTTTGCGCTTCTCTACCCACCAAACGTCACGGTCCTTCTCTTTCCGTCTCGTAGACACGAGCTGAGAAATTGCAAACGTCGAGCAATTGCTCAGAGATGAAAAGTGCCAGCACTGAAAGCTGTTGCTAGCCAGCACCCTTCCTTGGAAGCGCTTTTGTAGGCCTAAGAACACTGGGGCTCTGGGCTTCTCTAGCCACCTCATCTTCTGCTCATCCTCTCGCGCACTCTAAAGAGAGCTCAGGTGAGAAATTGCAAACGTCGAGCAATTGCTCAGAGATGAAAAGTGCCAGCACTGAAAGCTCTTGCTAGCCAGCACCCTTCCTTGGAAGCGCTTTAACAGGCGCAGCAACACTGGGGCTTTGCGCTTCTCTACCCACCAAACGTCACGGTCCTTCTCTTTCCGTCTCGTAGACACGAGCTGAGAAATTGCAAACGTCGAGCAATTGCTCCGAGATGAAAAGTGCCAGCACTGAAAGCTCTTGCTAGCCAGCACCCTTCCTTGGAAGCGCTTTCACAGGCGCAGCAACACTGGGGCTTTGCGCTTCTCTAGCCACCAAACGTCACGGTCCTTCTCTTTCCGTCTCGTAGACACGAGCTGAGAAATTGCAAACGTCGAGCAATTGCTCCGAGATGAAAAGTGCCAGCACTGGAAGCTGTTGCTAGCCAGCACCCTTCCTTGGAAGCGCTTTCACAGGCGCAGCAACACTGGGGCTTTGCGCTTCTCTAGCCACCAAACGTCACGGTCCTTCTCTTTCCGTCTCGTAGACACGAGCTGAGAAATTGCAAACGTCGAGCAATTGCTCCGAGATGAAAAGTGCCAGCACTGAAAGCTCTTGCTAGCCAGCACCCTTCCTTGGAAGCGCTTTTGTAGGCCTAAGAACACTGGGGCTCTGGGCTTCTCTAGCCACCTCATCTTCTGCTCATCCTCTCGCGCACTCTGAAGAGAGCTCAGGTGAGAAATTGCAAACGTCGAGCAATTGCTCAGAGATGAAAAGTGCCAGCACTGAAAGCTGTTGCTAGCCAGCACCCTTCCTTGGAAGCGCTTTCACAGGCGCAGCAACACTGGGGCTTTGCGCTTCTCTAGCCACCAAACGTCACGGTCCTTCTCTTTCCGTCTCGTAGACACGAGCTGAGAAATTGCAAACGTCGAGCAATTGCTCCGAGATGAAAAGTGCCAGCACTGGAAGCTGTTGCTAGCCAGCACCCTTCCTTGGAAGCGCTTTTGTAGGCCTAAGAACAGTGGGGCTCTGGGCTTCTCTAGCCACCTCATCTTCTGCTCATCCTCTCGCGCACTCTAAAGAGAGCTCAGGTGAGAAATTGCAAACGTCGAGCAATTGCTGAGAGATGAAAAGTGCCAGCACTGAAAGCTCTTGCTAGCCAGCACCCTTCCTTGGAAGCGCTTTCACAGGCGCAGTAACACTGGGGCTTTGCGCTTCTCTACCCACCAAAAGTCACGGTCCTTCTCTTTCCGTCTCGTAGACACGAGCTGAGAAATTGCAAACGTCGAGCAATTGCTCAGAGATGAAAAGTGCCAGCACTGAAAGCTGTTGCTAGCCAGCACCCTTCCTTGGAAGCGCTTTCACAGGCGCAGCAACACTGGGGCTTTGCGCTTCTCTAGCCACCAAACGTCACGGTCATTCTCTTTCCGTCTCGTAGACACGAGCTGACAAACTGTAAACGTCGAGCAATTGCTCAGAGATGAAAAGTGCCAGCACTGGAAGCTGTTGCTAGCCAGCACCCTTCCTTGGAAGCGCTTTTGTAGGCCTAAGAACACTGGGGCTCTGGGCTTCTTTAGCCACCTCATCTTCTGCTCATCCTCTCGCGCACTCTAAAGAGAGCTCAGGTGAGAAATTGCAAACGTCGAGCAATTGCTCAGAGATGAAAAGTGCCAGCACTGAAAGCTGTTGCTAGCCAGCACCCTTCCTTGGAAGCGCTTTCAGAGGCACAGTAACACTGGGGCTTTGCGCTTCTCTAGCCACCAAACGTCACGGTCCTTCTCTTTCCGTCTCGTAGACACGAGCTGAGAAATTGCAAACGTCCAGCAATTGCTCAGAGATGAAAAGTGCCAGCACTGAAAGCTGTTGCTAGCCAGCACCCTTCCTTGGAAGCGCTTTTGTAGGCCTAAGAACACTGGGGCTCTGGGCTTCTCTAGCCACCTCATCTTCTGCTCATCCTCTCGCGCACTCTGAAGAGAGCTCAGGTGAGAAATTGCAAACGTCGAGCAATTGCTCAGAGATGAAAAGTGCCAGCACTGAAAGCTGTTGCTAGCCAGCACCCTTCCTTGGAAGCGCTTTCACAGGCGCAGTAACACTGGGGCTTTGCGCTTCTCTAGCCACCAAACGTCACGGTCATTCTCTTTCCGTCTTGTAGACATGAGCTGAGAAATTGCAAACGTCGAGCAATTGCTCAGAGATGAAAAGTGCCAGCACTGGAAGCTGTTGCTAGCCAGCACCCTTCCTTGGAAGCGCTTTTGTAGGCCTAAGAACACTGGGGCTCTGGGCTTCTCTAGCCACCTCATCTTCTGCTCATCCTCTCGCGCACTCTAAAGAGAGCTCAGGTGAGAAATTGCAAACGTCGAGCAATTGCTCGGAGATGAAAAGTGCCAGCACTGAAAGCTGTTGCTAGCCAGCACCCTTCCTTGGAAGCGCTTTTGTAGGCCTAAGAACACTGGGGCTCTGGGCTTCTCTAGCCACCTCATCTTCTGCTCATCCTCTCGCGCACTCTAAAGAGAGCTCAGGTGAGAAATTGCAAACGTCGAGCAATTGCTCAGAGATGAAAAGTGCCAGCACTGAAAGCTGTTGCTAGCCAGCACCCTTCCTTGGAAGCGCTTTCACAGGCGCAGTAACACTGGGGCTTTGCGCTTCTCTACCCACCAAAAGTCACTGTCATTCTCTTTCCATCTCATAGACACGAGCTGAGAAATTGCAAACATCGAGCAATTGCTCAGAGATGAAAAGTGCCAGCACTGAAAGCTCTTGCTAGCCAGCACCCTTCCTTGGAAGCGCTTTCACAGGTGCAGTAACACTGGGGCTTTGCGCTTCTCTACCCACCAAACGTCACGGTCCTTCTCTTTCCGTCTCGTAGACACGAGCTGAGAAATTCCAAACGTCGAGCAATTGCTCAGAGATGAAAAGTGCCAGCACTGAAAGCTGTTGCTAGCCAGCACCCTTCCTTGGAAGCGCTTTCACAGGCGCAGTAACACTGGGGCTTTCCGCTTCTATACGCACCAAACGTCACAGTCATTCTCTTTCCGTCTCGTAGACACGAGCTGAGAAATTGCAAACGTCGAGCAATTGCTCAGAGATGAAAAGTGCCAGCACTGAAAGCTCTTGCTAGCCAGCACCCTTCCTTGGAAGCGCTTTTGTAGGCCGAAGAACACTGGGGCTCTGGGCTTCTTTAGCCACCTCATCTTCTGCTCATCCTCTCGCGCACTCTAAAGAGAGCTCAGGTGAGAAATTGCAAATGTCGAGCAATTGCTCAGAGAAGAAAAGTGCCAGCACTGAAAGCTGTTGCTAGCCAGCACCCTTCCTTGGAAGCGCTTTCACAGGCGCAGCAACACTGGGGCTTTGCGCTTCTCTAGCCACCAAACGTCACGGTCCTTCTCTTTCCATCTCATAGACACGAGGTGAGAAATTGCAAACATCGAGCAATTGCTCAGAGATGAAAAGTGCCAGCACTGAAAGCTGTTGCTAGCCAGCACCCTTCCTTGGAAGCGCTTTCACAGGTGCAGTAACACTGGGGCTTTGCGCTTCTCTACCCACCAAATGTCACGGTCATTCTATTTCCGTCTCGTACACACGAGCTGAGAAATTGCAAACGTCCAGCAATTGCTCAGAGATGAAAAGTGCCAGCACTGAAAGCTCTTGCTAGCCAGCACCCTTCCTTGGAAGCGCTTTTGTAGGCCTAAGAACACTGGGGCTCTGGGCTTCTCTAGCCACCTCATCTTCTGCTCATCCTCTCGCGCACTCTAAAGAGAGCTCAGGTGAGAAATTGCAAACGTCGAGCAATTGCTCAGAGATGAAAAGTGCCAGCACTGAAAGCTCTTGCTAGCCAGCACCCTTCCTTGGAAGCGCTTTCACAGGCGCAGCAACACTGGGGCTTTGCGCTTCTCTAGCCACCAAACGTCACGGTCCTTCTCTTTCCGTCTCGTAGACACGAGCTGAGAAATTGCAAACGTCGAGCAATTGCTCAGAGATGAAAAGTGCCAGCACTGAAAGCTGTTGCTAGCCAGCACCCTTCCTTGGAAGCGCTTTTGTAGGCCTAAGAACACTGGGGCTCTGGGCTTCTCTAGCCACCTCATCTTCTGCTCATCCTCTCGCGCACTCTAAAGAGAGCTCAGGTGAGAAATTGCAAACGTCGAGCAATTGCTCAGAGATGAAAAGTGCCAGCACTGAAAGCTCTTGCTAGCCAGCACCCTTCCTTGGAAGCGCTTTCACAGGCGCAGCAACACTGGGGCTTTGCGCTTCTCTACCCACCAAACGTCACGGTCCTTCTCTTTCCGTCTTGTAGACACGAGCTGAGAAATTGCAAACGTCGAGCAATTGCTCCGAGATGAAAAGTGCCAGCACTGAAAGCTCTTGCTAGCCAGCACCCTTCCTTGGAAGCGCTTTCACAGGCGCAGCAACACTGGGGCTTTGCGCTTCTCTACCCACCAAAAGTCACGGTCATTTTCTTTCCGTCTCGTAGACACGAGCTGAGAAATTGCAAACGACGAGCAATTGCTCCGAGATGAAAAGTGCCAGCACTGAAAGCTCTTGCTAGCCAGCACCCTTCCTTGGAAGCGCTTTCAGAGGCGCAGCAACACTGGGGCTTTGCGCTTCTCTAGCCACCAAACGTCACGGTCCTTCTCTTTCCGTCTGTTTACACGAGCTGAGAAATTGCAAACGTCGAGCAATTGCTCAGAGATGAAAAGTGCCAGCACTGAAAGCTGTTGCTAGCCAGCACCCTTCCTTGGAAGCGCTTTCACAGGCGCAGCAACACTGGGGCTTTGCGCTTCTATACGCACCAAACGTCACGGTCCTTCTCTTTCCGTCTCGTAGACACGAGCTGAGAAATTGCAAACGTCGAGCAATTGCTCAGAGATGAAAAGTGCCAGCACTGAAAGCTCTTGCTAGCCAGCACCCTTCCTTGGAAGCGCTTTTGTAGGCCTAAGAACACTGGGGCTCTGGGCTTCTCTAGCCACCTCATCTTCTGCTCATCCTCTCGCGCACTCTAAAGAGAGCTCAGGTGAGAAATTGCAAACGTCGAGCAATTGCTCCGAGATGAAAAGTGCCAGCACTGAAAGCTGTTGCTAGCCAGCACCCTTCCTTGGAAGCGCTTTCACAGGCGCAGCAACACTGGGGCTTTGCGCTTCTCTAGCCACCAAACGTCACGGTCCTTCTCTTTCCGTCTCGTAGACACGAGCTGAGAAATTGCAAACGTCAAGCAATTGCTCAGAGATGAAAAGTGCCAGCACTGAAAGCTGTTGCTAGCCAGCACCCTTCCTTGGAAGCGCTTTTGTAGGCCTAAGAACACTGGGGCTCTGGGCTTCTCTAGCCACCTCATCTTCTGCTCATCCTCTCGCGCACTCTAAAGAGAGCTCAGGTGAGAAATTGCAAACGTCGAGCAATTGCTCAGAGATGAAAAGTGCCAGCACTGAAAGCTCTTGCTAGCCAGCACCCTTCCTTGGAAGCGCTTTCACAGGCGCAGCAACACTGGGGCTTTGCGCTTCTCTACCCACCAAACGTCACGGTCCTTCTCTTTCCGTCTCGTAGACACGAGCTGAGAAATTGCAAACGTCGAGCAATTGCTCAGAGATGAAAAGTGCCAGCACTGAAAGCTCTTGCTAGCCAGCACCCTTCCTTGGAAGCGCTTTCAGAGGCGCAGTAACACTGGGGCTTTGCGCTTCTATAAGCACCAAATGTCACGGTCCTTCTCTTTCCGTCTCGTAGACACGAGCTGAGAAATTGCAAACGTCGAGCAATTGCTCAGAGATGAAAAGTGCCAGCACTGAAAGCTGTTGCTAGCCAGCACCCTTCCTTGGAAGCGCTTTCACAGGCGCAGCAACACTGGGGCTTTGCGCTTCTCTACCCACCAAAAGTCACGGTCATTTTCTTTCCGTCTCGTAGACACGAGCTGAGAAATTGCAAACGTCGAGCAATTGCTCAGAGATGAAAAGTGCCAGCACTGGAAGCTGTTGCTAGCCAGCACCCTTCCTTGGAAGCGCTTTTGTAGGCCTAAGAACACTGGGGCTCTGGGCTTCTCTAGCCACCTCATCTTCTGCTCATCCTCTCGCGCACTCTAAAGAGAGCTCAGGTGAGAAATTGCAAACGTCCAGCAATTGCTCAGAGATGAAAAGTGCCAGCCCTGAAAGCTCTTGCTAGCCAGCACCCTTCCTTGGAAGCGCTTTCACAGGCGCAGCAACACTGGGGCTTTGCGCTTCTATACGCACCAAATGTCACGGTCCTTCTCTTTCCGTCTCGTAGACACGAGCTGAGAAATTGCAAACGTCGAGCAATTGCTCAGAGATGAAAAGTGCCAGCACTGAAAGCTCTTGCTAGCCAGCACCCTTCCTTGGAAGCGCTTTCACAGGCGCAGCAACACTGGGGCTTTGCGCTTCTCTACCCACCAAATGTCACGGTCCTTCTCTTTCCGTCTCGTAGACACGAGCTGAGAAATTGCAAACGTCGAGCAATTGCTCAGAGATGAAAAGTGCCAGCACTGAAAGCTCTTGCTAGCCAGCACCCTTCCTTGGAAGCGCTTTCACAGGCGCAGCAACACTGGGGCTTTGCGCTTCTCTAGCCACCAAACGTCACGGTCCTTCTCTTTCCGTCTCGTAGACACGAGCTGAGAAATTGCAAACGTCCAGCAATTGCTCAGAGATGAAAAGTGCCAGCACTGAAACCTGTTGCTAGCCAGCACCCTTCCTTGGAAGCGCTTTTGTAGGCCTAAGAACACTGGGGCTCTGGGCTTCTCTAGCCACCTCATCTTCTGCTCATCCTCTCGCGCACTCTAAAGAGAGCTCAGGTGAGAAATTGCAAACGTCGAGCAATTGCTCCGAGATGAAAAGTGCCAGCACTGAAAGCTGTTGCTAGCCAGCACCCTTCCTTGGAAGCGCTTTCACAGGCGCAGCAACACTGGGGCTTTGCGCTTCTCTAGCCACCAAACGTCACGGTCCTTCTCTTTCCGTCTCGTAGACACGAGCTGAGAAATTGCAAACGTCGAGCAATTGCTCCGAGATGAAAAGTGCCAGCACTGAAAGCTCTTGCTAGCCAGCACCCTTCCTTGGAAGCGCTTTTGTAGGCCTAAGAACACTGGGGCTCTGGGCTTCTCTAGCCACCTCATCTTCTGCTCATCCTCTCGCGCACTCTAAAGAGAGCTCAGGTGAGAAATTGCAAACGTCGAGCAATTGCTCAGAGATGAAAAGTGCCAGCACTGAAAGCTGTTGCTAGCCAGCACCCTTCCTTGGAAGCGCTTTCAGAGGCACAGTAACACTGGGGCTTTGCGCTTCTCTAGCCACCAAACGTCACGGTCCTTCTCTTTCCGTCTCGTAGACACGAGCTGAGAAATTGCAAACGTGGAGCAATTGCTCAGAGATGAAAAGTGCCAGCACTGAAAGCTCTTGCTAGCCAGCACCCTTCCTTGGAAGCGCTTTCACAGGCGCAGCAACACTGGGGCTTTGCGCTTCTCTAGCCACCAAACGTCACGGTCCTTCTCTTTCCGTCTCGTAGACACGAGCTGAGAAATTGCAAACGTCGAGCAATTGCTCAGAGATGAAAAGTGCCAGCACTGAAAGCTGTTGCTAGCCAGCACCCTTCCTTGGAAGCGCTTTTGTAGGCCTAAGAACACTGGGGCTCTGGGCTTCTCTAGCCACCTCATCTTCTGCTCATCCTCTCGCGCACTCTAAAGAGAGCTCAGGTGAGAAATTGCAAACGTCGAGCAATTGCTCAGAGATGAAAAGTGCCAGCACTGAAAGCTGTTGCTAGCCAGCACCCTTCCTTGGAAGCGCTTTCACAGGCGCAGCAACACTGGGGCTTTGCGCTTCTCTACCCACCAAACGTCACGGTCATTCTCTTTCCGTCTCGTAGACACGAGCTGAGAAATTGCAAACGTCGAGCAATTGCTCAGAGATGAAAAGTGCCAGCACTGAAAGCTCTTGCTAGCCAGCACCCTTCCTTGGAAGCGCTTTTGTAGGCCTAAGAACACTGGGGCTCTGGGCTTCTTTAGCCACCTCATCTTCTGCTCATCCTCTCGCGCACTCTAAAGAGAGCTCAGGTGAGAAATTGCAAACGTCGAGCAATTGCTCAGAGATGAAAAGTGCCAGCACTGAAAGCTGTTGCTAGCCAGCACCCTTCCTTGGAAGCGCTTTCACAGGCGCAGTAACACTGGGGCTTTGCGCTTCTCTAGCCACCAAACGTCACGGTCCTTCTCTTTCCGTCTCGTAGACACGAGCTGAGAAATTGCAAACGTCGAGCAATTGCTCAGAGATGAAAAGTGCCAGCACTGAAAGCTGTTGCTAGCCAGCACCCTTCCTTGGAAGCGCTTTTGTAGGCCTAAGAACACTGGGGCTCTGGGCTTCTCTAGCCACCTCATCTTCTGCTCATCCTCTCGCGCACTCTGAAGAGAGCTCAGGTGAGAAATTGCAAACGTTGAGCAATTGCTCAGAGATGAAAAGTGCCAGCACTGAAAGCTCTTGCTAGCCAGCGCCCTTCCTTGGAAGCGCTTTCACAGGCGCAGTAACACTGGGGCTTTGCGCTTCTCTAGCCACCAAACGTCACGGTCATTCTCTTTCCGTCTTGTAGACATGAGCTGAGAAATTGCAAACGTCGAGCAATTGCTCCGAGATGAAAAGTGCCAGCACTGGAAGCTGTTGCTAGCCAGCACCCTTCCTTGGAAGCGCTTTTGTAGGCCTAAGAACACTGGGGCTCTGGGCTTCTCTAGCCACCTCATCTTCTGCTCATCCTCTCGCGCACTCTAAAGAGAGCTCAGGTGAGAAATTGCAAACGTCGAGCAATTGCTCGGAGATGAAAAGTGCCAGCACTGAAAGCTGTTGCTAGCCAGCACCCTTCCTTGGAAGCGCTTTTGTAGGCCTAAGAACACTGGGGCTCTGGGCTTCTCTAGCCACCTAATCTTCTGCTCATCCTCTCGCGCACTCTAAAGAGAGCTCAGGTGAGAAATTGCAAACGTCGAGCAATTGCTCAGAGATGAAAAGTGCCAGCACTGAAAGCTCTTGCTAGCCAGCACCGTTCCTTGGAAGCGCTTTCACAGGCGCAGTAACACTGGGGCTTTGCGCTTCTCTACCCACCAAAAGTCACTGTCATTCTCTTTCCAACTCATAGACACGAGCTGAGAAATTGCAAACATCGAGCAATTGCTCAGAGATGAAAAGTGCCAGCACTGAAAGCTGTTGCTAGCCAGCACCCTTCCTTGGAAGCGCTTTTGTAGGCCTAAGAACAGTGGGGCTTTGCGCTTCTCTAGCCACCAAACGTCACGGTCCTTCTCTTTCCGTCTCGTAGACACGAGCTGAGAAATTGCAAACGTCGAGCAATTGCTCAGAGATGAAAAGTGCCAGCACTGAAAGCTGTTGCTAGCCAGCACCCTTCCTTGGAAGCGCTTTCACAGGCGCAGCAACACTGGGGCTTTGCGCTTCTATACGCACCAAACGTCACAGTCATTCTCTTTCCGTCTCGTAGACACGAGCTGAGAAATTGCAAACGTCGAGCAATTGCTCAGAGATGAAAAGTGCCAGCACTGAAAGCTCTTGCTAGCCAGCACCCTTCCTTGGAAGCGCTTTTGTAGGCCTAAGAACACTGGGGCTCTGGGCTTCTTTAGCCACCTCATCTTCTGCTCATCCTCTCGCGCACTCTAAAGAGAGCTCAGGTGAGAAATTGCAAACGTCGAGCAATTGCTCAGAGATGAAAAGTGCCAGCACTGAAAGCTGTTGCTAGCCAGCACCCTTCCTTGGAAGCGCTTTCACAGGCGCAGCAACACTGGGGCTTTGCGCTTCTCTACGCACCAAACGTCACGGTCCTTCTCTTTCCGTCTCGTAGACACGAGCTGAGAAATTGCAAACGTCGAGCAATTGCTCCGAGATGAAAAGTGCCAGCACTGAAAGCCCTTGCTAGCCAGCACCCTTCCTTGGAAGCGCTTTTGTAGGCCTAAGAACAGTGGGGCTCTGGGCTTCTCTAGCCACCTCATCTTCTGCTCATCCTCTCGCGCACTCTAAAGAGAGCTCAGGTGAGAAATTGCAAACGTCGAGCAATTGCTCAGAGATGAAAAGTGCCAGCACTGAAAGCTGTTGCTAGCCAGCACCCTTCCTTGGAAGCGCTTTCACAGGCGCAGCAACACTGGGGCTTTGCGCTTCTCTAGCCACCAAACGTCACGGTCACTATCTCATCGTCTCGTAGACATGAGCTGAGAAATTGCAAACGTCGAGCAATTGCTCAGAGATGAAAAGTGCCAGCACTGAAAGCTCTTGCTAGCCAGCACCCTTCCTTGGAAGCGCTTTTGTAGGCCTAAGAACACTGGGGCTCTGGGCTTCTCTAGCCACCTCATCTTCTGCTCATCCTCTCGCGCACTATAAAGAGAGCTCAGGTGAGAAATTGCAAACGTCGAGCAATTGCTCAGAGATGAAAAGTGCCAGCACTGAAAGCTGTTGCTAACCAGCACCCTTCCTTGGAAGCGCTTTTGTAGGCCTAAGAACACTGGGGCTCTGGGCTTCTTTAGCCACCTCATCTTCTGCTCATCCTCTCGCGCACTCTAAAGAGAGCTCAGGTGAGAAATTGCAAACGTCGAGCAATTGCTCAGAGATGAAAAGTGCCAGCACTGAAAGCTGTTGCTAGCCAGCACCCTTCCTTGGAAGCGCTTTCAGAGGCACAGTAACACTGGGGCTTTGCGCTTCTCTAGCCACCAAACGTCACGGTCCTTCTCTTTCCGTCTCGTAGACACGAGCTGAGAAATTGCAAACGTCGAGCAATTGCTCAGAGATGAAAAGTGCCAGCACTGAAAGCTCTTGCTAGCCAGCACCCTTCCTTGGAAGCGCTTTCACAGGCGCAGCAACACTGGGGCTTTGCGCTTCTCTACCCACCAAACGTCACGGTCCTTCTCTTTCCGTCTCGTAGACACGAGCTGAGAAATTGCAAACGTCCAGCAATTGCTCAGAGATGAAAAGTGCCAGCACTGAAAGCTGTTGCTAGCCAGCACCCTTCCTTGGAAGCGCTTTTGTAGGCCTAAGAACAGTGGGGCTCTGGGCTTCTCTAGCCACCTCATCTTCTGCTCATCCTCTCGCGCACTCTAAAGAGAGCTCAGGTGAGAAATTGCAAACGTCGAGCAATTGCTCAGAGATGAAAAGTGCCAGCACTGAAAGCTGTTGCTAGCCAGCACCCTTCCTTGGAAGCGCTTTCACAGGCGCAGCAACACTGGGGCTTTGCGCTTCTCTACCCACCAAACGTCACGGTCATTCTCTTTCCGTCTCGTAGACACGAGCTGAGAAATTGCAAACGTCGAGCAATTGCTCAGAGATGAAAAGTGCCAGCACTGAAAGCTCTTGCTAGCCAGCACCCTTCCTTGGAAGCGCTTTTGTAGGCCTAAGAACACTGGGGCTCTGGGCTTCTTTAGCCACCTCATCTTCTGCTCATCCTCTCGCGCACTCTAAAGAGAGCTCAGGTGAGAAATTGCAAACGTCGAGCAATTGCTCAGAGATGAAAAGTGCCAGCACTGAAAGCTGTTGCTAGCCAGCACCCTTCCTTGGAAGCGCTTTCACAGGCGCAGTAACACTGGGGCTTTGCGCTTCTCTAGCCACCAAACGTCACGGTCCTTCTCTTTCCGTCTCGTAGACACGAGCTGAGAAATTGCAAACGTCGAGCAATTGCTCAGAGATGAAAAGTGCCAGCACTGAAAGCTGTTGCTAGCCAGCACCCTTCCTTGGAAGCGCTTTTGTAGGCCTAAGAACACTGGGGCTCTGGGCTTCTCTAGCCACCTCATCTTCTGCTCATCCTCTCGCGCACTCTGAAGAGAGCTCAGGTGAGAAATTGCAAACGTTGAGCAATTGCTCAGAGATGAAAAGTGCCAGCACTGAAAGCTCTTGCTAGCCAGCGCCCTTCCTTGGAAGCGCTTTCACAGGCGCAGTAACACTGGGGCTTTGCGCTTCTCTAGCCACCAAACGTCACGGTCATTCTCTTTCCGTCTTGTAGACATGAGCTGAGAAATTGCAAACGTCGAGCAATTGCTCAGAGATGAAAAGTGCCAGCACTGGAAGCTGTTGCTAGCCAGCACCCTTCCTTGGAAGCGCTTTTGTAGGCCTAAGAACACTGGGGCTCTGGGCTTCTCTAGCCACCTCATCTTCTGCTCATCCTCTCGCGCACTCTAAAGAGAGCTCAGGTGAGAAATTGCAAACGTCGAGCAATTGCTCGGAGATGAAAAGTGCCAGCACTGAAAGCTGTTGCTAGCCAGCACCCTTCCTTGGAAGCGCTTTTGTAGGCCTAAGAACACTGGGGCTCTGGGCTTCTCTAGCCACCTAATCTTCTGCTCATCCTCTCGCGCACTCTAAAGAGAGCTCAGGTGAGAAATTGCAAACGTCGAGCAATTGCTCAGAGATGAAAAGTGCCAGCACTGAAAGCTGTTGCTAGCCAGCACCGTTCCTTGGAAGCGCTTTCACAGGCGCAGTAACACTGGGGCTTTGCGCTTCTCTACCCACCAAAAGTCACGGTCATTCTCTTTCCAACTCATAGACACGAGCTGAGAAATTGCAAACATCGAGCAATTGCTCAGAGATGAAAAGTGCCAGCACTGAAAGCTGTTGCTAGCCAGCACCCTTCCTTGGAAGCGCTTTTGTAGGCCTAAGAACAGTGGGGCTTTGCGCTTCTCTAGCCACCAAACGTCACGGTCCTTCTCTTTCCGTCTCGTAGACACGAGCTGAGAAATTGCAAACGTCGAGCAATTGCTCAGAGATGAAAAGTGCCAGCACTGAAAGCTGTTGCTAGCCAGCACCCTTCCTTGGAAGCGCTTTCACAGGCGCAGCAACACTGGGGCTTTGCGCTTCTATACGCACCAAACGTCACAGTCATTCTCTTTCCGTCTCGTAGACACGAGCTGAGAAATTGCAAACGTCGAGCAATTGCTCAGAGATGAAAAGTGCCAGCACTGAAAGCTCTTGCTAGCCAGCACCCTTCCTTGGAAGCGCTTTTGTAGGCCTAAGAACACTGGGGCTCTGGGCTTCTTTAGCCACCTCATCTTCTTCTCATCCTCTCGCGCACTCTAAAGAGAGCTCAGGTGAGAAATTGCAAACGTCGAGCAATTGCTCAGAGATGAAAAGTGCCAGCACTGAAAGCTGTTGCTAGCCAGCACCCTTCCTTGGAAGCGCTTTCACAGGCGCAGCAACACTGGGGCTTTGCGCTTCTCTAGCCACCAAAAGTCACGGTCCTTCTCTTTCCGTCTCGTAGACACGAGCTGAGAAATTGCAAACGTCGAGCAATTGCTCCGAGATGAAAAGTGCCAGCACTGAAAGCCCTTGCTAGCCAGCACCCTTCCTTGGAAGCGCTTTTGTAGGCCTAAGAACAGTGGGGCTCTGGGCTTCTCTAGCCACCTCATCTTCTGCTCATCCTCTCGCGCACTCTAAAGAGAGCTCAGGTGAGAAATTGCAAACGTCGAGCAATTGCTCAGAGATGAAAAGTGCCAGCACTGAAAGCTGTTGCTAGCCAGCACCCTTCCTTGGAAGCGCTTTCACAGGCGCAGCAACACTGGGGCTTTGCGCTTCTCTAGCCACCAAACGTCACGGTCACTATCTCATCGTCTCGTAGACATGAGCTGAGAAATTGCAAACGTCGAGCAATTGCTCAGAGATGAAAAGTGCCAGCACTGAAAGCTCTTGCTAGCCAGCACCCTTCCTTGGAAGCGCTTTTGTAGGCCTAAGAACACTGGGGCTCTGGGCTTCTCTAGCCACCTCATCTTCTGCTCATCCTCTCGCGCACTCTAAAGAGAGCTCAGGTGAGAAATTGCAAACGTCGAGCAATTGCTCAGAGATGAAAAGTGCCAGCACTGAAAGCTGTTGCTAACCAGCACCCTTCCTTGGAAGCGCTTTTGTAGGCCTAAGAACACTGGGGCTCTGGGCTTCTCTAGCCACCTCATCTTCTGCTCATCCTCTCGCGCACTCTAAAGAGAGCTCAGGTGAGAAATTGCAAACGTCGAGCAATTGCTCAGAGATGAAAAGTGCCAGCACTGAAAGCTCTTGCTAGCCAGCACCCTTCCTTGGAAGCGCTTTCACAGGCGCAGTAACACTGGGGCTTTGCGCTTCTCTACCCACCAAAAGTCACGGTCCTTCTCTTTCCGTCTCGTAGACACAAGCTGAGAAATTGCAAACGTCCAGCAATTGCTCAGAGATGAAAAGTGCCAGCACTGAAAGCTCTTGCTAGCCAGCACCCTTCCTTGGAAGCGCTTTTGTAGCCCTTAGAACACTGGGGCTCTGGGCTTCTTTAGCCACCTCATCTTCTGCTCATCCTCTCGCGCACTCTAAAGAGAGCTCAGGTGAGAAATTGCAAACGTCGAGCAATTGCTCAGAGATGAAAAGTGCCAGCACTGAAAGCTCTTGCTAGCCAGCACCCTTCCTTGGAAGCGCTTTCACAGGCGCAGCAACACTGGGGCTTTGCGCTTCTCTACCCACCAAACGTCACTGTCATTCTCTTTCCATCTCATAGACACGAGCTGAGAAATTGCAAACATCGAGCAATTGCTCAGAGGTGAAAAGTGCCAGCACTGAAAGCTCTTGCTAGCCAGCACCCTTCCTTGGAAGCGCTTTCACAGGCGCAGTAACACTAGGGCTTTGCGCTTCTCTACCCACCAAACGTCACGGTCCTTCTCTTTCCGTCTCGTAGACACGAGCTGAGAAATTGCAAACGTCGAGCAATTGCTCCGAGATGAAAAGTGCCAGCACTGAAAGCTGTTGCTAGCCAGCACCCTTCCTTGGAAGCGCTTTTGTAGGCCTAAGAACAGTGGGGCTCTGGGCTTCTCTAGCCACCTCATCTTCTGCTCATCCTCTCGCGCACTCTAAAGAGAGCTCAGGTGAGAAATTGCAAACGTCGAGCAATTGCTCAGAGATGAAAAGTGCCAGCACTGAAAGCTCTTGCTAGCCAGCACCCTTCCTTGGAAGCGCTTTTACAGGCGCAGCAACACTGGGGCTTTGCGCTTCTCTAGCCACCAAACGTCACGGTCCTTCTCTTTCCGTCTCGTAGACACGAGCTGAGAAATTGCAAACGTCGAGCAATTGCTCAGAGATGAAAAGTGCCAGCACTGAAAGCTCTTGCTAGCCAGCACCCTTCCTTGGAAGCGCTTTTGTAGGCCTAAGAACAGTGGGGCTCTGGGCTTCTCTAGCCACCTCATCTTCTGCTCATCCTCTCGCGCACTCTAAAGAGAGCTCAGGTGAGAAATTGCAAACGTCGAGCAATTGCTCAGAGATGAAAAGTGCCAGCACTGAAAGCTGTTGCTAGCCAGCGCCCTTCCTTGGAAGCGCTTTCACAGGCGCAGCAACACTGGGGCTTTGCGCTTCTCTACCCACCAAACGTCACGGTCCTTCTCTTTCCGTCTCGTAGACACGAGCTGAGAAATTGCAAACGTCGAGCAATTGCTCAGAGATGAAAAGTGCCAGCACTGAAAGCTGTTGCTAGCCAGCACCCTTCCTTGGAAGCGCTTTCACAGGCGCTGCAACACTGGGGCTTTGCGCTTCTCTAGCCACCAAACGTCACGGTCATTCTCTTTCCGTCTCGTAGACACGAGCTGAGAAATTGCAAACGACGAGCAATTGCTCAGAGATGAAAAGTGCCAGCACTGGAAGCTGTTGCTAGCCAGCACCCTTCCTTGGAAGCGCTTTTGTAGGCCTAAGAACACTGGGGCTCTGGGCTTCTCTAGCCACCTCATCTTCTGCTCATCCTCTCACGCACTCTAAAGAGAGCTCAGGTGAGAAATTGCAAACGTCGAGCAATTGCTCAGAGATGAAAAGTGCCAGCACTGAAAGCTCTTGCTAGCCAGCACCCTTCCTTGGAAGCGCTTTCAGAGGCGCAGCAACACTGGGGCTTTGCGCTTCTCTACCCACCAAAAGTCACGGTCATTTTCTTTCCGTCTCGTAGACACGAGCTGAGAAATTGCAAACGACGAGCAATTGCTCCGAGATGAAAAGTGCCAGCACTGAAAGCTGTTGCTAGCCAGCACCCTTCCTTGGAAGCGCTTTCACAGGCGCAGCAACACTGGGGCTTTGCGCTTCTCTAGCCACCAAACGTCACGGTCCTTCTATTTCCGTCTGTTTACACGAGCTGAGAAATTGCAAACGTCGAGCAATTGCTCAGAGATGAAAAGTGCCAGCACTGAAAGCTGTTGCTAGCCAGCACCCTTCCTTGGAAGCGCTTTCACAGGCGCAGCAACACTGGGGCTTTGCGCTTCTATACGCACCAAACGTCACGGTCCTTCTCTTTCCGTCTCGTAGACACGAGCTGAGAAATTGCAAACGTCGAGCAATTGCTCAGAGATGAAAAGTGCCAGCACTGAAAGCTCTTGCTAGCCAGCACCCTTCCTTGGAAGCGCTTTTGTAGGCCTAAGAACACTGGGGCTCTGGGCTTCTCTAGCCACCTCATCTTCTGCTCATCCTCTCGCGCACTCTAAAGAGAGCTCAGGTGAGAAATTGCAAACGTCGAGCAATTGCTCAGAGATGAAAAGTGCCAGCACTGAAAGCTGTTGCTAGCCAGCACCCTTCCTTGGAAGCGCTTTCACAGGCGCAGCAACACTGGGGCTTTGCGCTTCTCTAGCCACCAAACGTCACGGTCCTTCTCTTTCCGTCTCGTAGACACGAGCTGAGAAATTGCAAACGTCCAGCAATTGCTCAGAGATGAAAAGTGCCAGCACTGAAAGCTCTTGCTAGCCAGCACCCTTCCTTGGAAGCGCTTTTGTAGGCCTAAGAACACTGGGGCTCTGGGCTTCTCTAGCCACCTCATCTTCTGCTCATCCTCTCGCGCACTCTAAAGAGAGCTCAGGTGAGAAATTGCAAACGTCGAGCAATTGCTCAGAGATGAAAAGTGCCAGCACTGAAAGCTCTTGCTAGCCAGCACCCTTCCTTGGAAGCGCTTTCACAGGCGCAGCAACACTGGGGCTTTGCGCTTCTCTAGCCACCAAACGTCACGGTCCTTCTCTTTCCGTCTCGTAGACACGAGCTGAGAAATTGCAAACGTCCAGCAATTGCTCAGAGATGAAAAGTGCCAGCACTGAAAGCTGTTGCTAGCCAGCACCCTTCCTTGGAAGCGCTTTCAGAGGCGCAGTAACACTGGGGCTTTGCGCTTCTATAAGCACCAAATGTCACGGTCCTTCTCTTTCCGTCTCGTAGACACGAGCTGAGAAATTGCAAACGTCGAGCAATTGCTCAGAGATGAAAAGTGCCAGCACTGAAAGCTCTTGCTAGCCAGCACCCTTCCTTGGAAGCGCTTTCACAGGCGCAGCAACACTGGGGCTTTGCGCTTCTCTACCCACCAAAAGTCACGGTCATTTTCTTTCCGTCTCGTAGACACGAGCTGAGAAATTGCAAACGTCGAGCAATTGCTCAGAGATGAAAAGTGCCAGCACTGGAAGCTGTTGCTAGCCAGCACCCTTCCTTGGAAGCGCTTTTGTAGGCCTAAGAACACTGGGGCTCTGGGCTTCTCTAGCCACCTCATCTTCTGCTCATCCTCTCGCGCACTCTAAAGAGAGCTCAGGTGAGAAATTGCAAACGTCGAGCAATTGCTCAGAGATGAAAAGTGCCAGCCCTGAAAGCTCTTGCTAGCCAGCACCCTTCCTTGGAAGCGCTTTCACAGGCGCAGCAACACTGGGGCTTTGCGCTTCTATACGCACCAAATGTCACGGTCCTTCTCTTTCCGTCTCGTAGACACGAGCTGAGAAATTGCAAACGTCGAGCAATTGCTCAGAGATGAAAAGTGCCAGCACTGAAAGCTCTTGCTAGCCAGCACCCTTCCTTGGAAGCGCTTTCACAGGCGCAGCAACACTGGGGCTTTGCGCTTCTATACGCACCAAATGTCACGGTCCTTCTCTTTCCGTCTCGTAGACACGAGCTGAGAAATTGCAAACGTCGAGCAATTGCTCAGAGATGAAAAGTGCCAGCACTGAAAGCTGTTGCTAGCCAGCACCCTTCCTTGGAAGCGCTTTCACAGGCGCAGCAACACTGGGGCTTTGCGCTTCTCTAGCCACCAAACGTCACGGTCCTTCTCTTTCCGTCTCGTAGACACGAGCTGAGAAATTGCAAACGTCCAGCAATTGCTCAGAGATGAAAAGTGCCAGCACTGAAAGCTGTTGCTAGCCAGCACCCTTCCTTGGAAGCGCTTTCACAGGCGCAGCAACACTGGGGCTTTGCGCTTCTCTAGCCACCAAACGTCACGGTCACTATCTCATCGTCTCGTAGACATGAGCTGAGAAATTGCAAACGTCGAGCAATTGCTCAGAGATGAAAAGTGCCAGCACTGAAAGCTCTTGCTAGCCAGCACCCTTCCTTGGAAGCGCTTTTGTAGCCCTTAGAACACTGGGGCTCTGGGCTTCTTTAGCCACCTCATCTTCTGCTCATCCTCTCGCGCACTCTAAAGAGAGCTCAGGTGAGAAATTGCAAACGTCGAGCAATTGCTCAGAGATGAAAAGTGCCAGCACTGAAAGCTCTTGCTAGCCAGCACCCTTCCTTGGAAGCGCTTTCACAGGCGCAGCAACACTGGGGCTTTGCGCTTCTCTACCCACCAAACGTCACTGTCATTCTCTTTCCATCTCATAGACACGAGCTGAGAAATTGCAAACATCGAGCAATTGCTCAGAGGTGAAAAGTGCCAGCACTGAAAGCTCTTGCTAGCCAGCACCCTTCCTTGGAAGCGCTTTCACAGGCGCAGTAACACTAGGGCTTTGCGCTTCTCTACCCACCAAACGTCACGGTCCTTCTCTTTCCGTCTCGTAGACACGAGCTGAGAAATTGCAAACGTCGAGCAATTGCTCCGAGATGAAAAGTGCCAGCACTGAAAGCTGTTGCTAGCCAGCACCCTTCCTTGGAAGCGCTTTTGTAGGCCTAAGAACAGTGGGGCTCTGGGCTTCTCTAGCCACCTCATCTTCTGCTCATCCTCTCGCGCACTCTAAAGAGAGCTCAGGTGAGAAATTGCAAACGTCGAGCAATTGCTCAGAGATGAAAAGTGCCAGCACTGAAAGCTCTTGCTAGCCAGCACCCTTCCTTGGAAGCGCTTTTACAGGCGCAGCAACACTGGGGCTTTGCGCTTCTCTAGCCACCAAACGTCACGGTCCTTCTCTTTCCGTCTCGTAGACACGAGCTGAGAAATTGCAAACGTCGAGCAATTGCTCAGAGATGAAAAGTGCCAGCACTGAAAGCTGTTGCTAGCCAGCACCCTTCCTTGGAAGCGCTTTTGTAGGCCTAAGAACACTGGGGCTCTGGGCTTCTCTAGCCACCTCATCTTCTGCTCATCCTCTCGCGCACTCTAAAGAGAGCTCAGGTGAGAAATTGCAAACGTCGAGCAATTGCTCAGAGATGAAAAGTGCCAGCACTGAAAGCTGTTGCTAGCCAGCGCCCTTCCTTGGAAGCGCTTTCACAGGCGCAGCAACACTGGGGCTTTGCGCTTCTCTACCCACCAAACGTCACGGTCCTTCTCTTTCCGTCTCGTAGACACGAGCTGAGAAATTGCAAACGTCGAGCAATTGCTCAGAGATGAAAAGTGCCAGCACTGAAAGCTGTTGCTAGCCAGCACCCTTCCTTGGAAGCGCTTTCACAGGCGCTGCAACACTGGGGCTTTGCGCTTCTCTAGCCACCAAACGTCACGGTCATTCTCTTTCCGTCTCGTAGACACGAGCTGAGAAATTGCAAACGACGAGCAATTGCTCAGAGATGAAAAGTGCCAGCACTGGAAGCTGTTGCTAGCCAGCACCCTTCCTTGGAAGCGCTTTTGTAGGCCTAAGAACACTGGGGCTCTGGGCTTCTCTAGCCACCTCATCTTCTGCTCATCCTCTCACGCACTCTAAAGAGAGCTCAGGTGAGAAATTGCAAACGTCGAGCAATTGCTCAGAGATGAAAAGTGCCAGCACTGAAAGCTCTTGCTAGCCAGCACCCTTCCTTGGAAGCGCTTTCAGAGGCGCAGCAACACTGGAGCTTTGCGCTTCTCTACCCACCAAAAGTCACGGTCATTTTCTTTCCGTCTCGTAGACACGAGCTGAGAAATTGCAAACGACGAGCAATTGCTCCGAGATGAAAAGTGCCAGCACTGAAAGCTGTTGCTAGCCAGCACCCTTCCTTGGAAGCGCTTTCACAGGCGCAGCAACACTGGGGCTTTGCGCTTCTCTAGCCACCAAAAGTCACGGTCCTTCTATTTCCGTCTGTTTACACGAGCTGAGAAATTGCAAACGTCGAGCAATTGCTCAGAGATGAAAAGTGCCAGCACTGAAAGCTGTTGCTAGCCAGCACCCTTCCTTGGAAGCGCTTTCACAGGCGCAGCAACACTGGGGCTTTGCGCTTCTATACGCACCAAACGTCACGGTCCTTCTCTTTCCGTCTCGTAGACACGAGCTGAGAAATTGCAAACGTCGAGCAATTGCTCAGAGATGAAAAGTGCCAGCACTGAAAGCTCTTGCTAGCCAGCACCCTTCCTTGGAAGCGCTTTTGTAGGCCTAAGAACACTGGGGCTCTGGGCTTCTCTAGCCACCTCATCTTCTGCTCATCCTCTCGCGCACTCTAAAGAGAGCTCAGGTGAGAAATTGCAAACGTGGAGCAATTGCTCCGAGATGAAAAGTGCCAGCACTGAAAGCTGTTGCTAGCCAGCACCCTTCCTTGGAAGCGCTTTCACAGGCGCAGCAACACTGGGGCTTTGCGCTTCTCTAGCCACCAAACGTCACGGTCCTTCTCTTTCCGTCTCGTAGACACGAGCTGAGAAATTGCAAACGTCCAGCAATTGCTCAGAGATGAAAAGTGCCAGCACTGAAAGCTCTTGCTAGCCAGCACCCTTCCTTGGAAGCGCTTTTGTAGGCCTAAGAACACTGGGGCTCTGGGCTTCTCTAGCCACCTCATCTTCTGCTCATCCTCTCGCGCACTCTAAAGAGAGCTCAGGTGAGAAATTGCAAACGTCGAGCAATTGCTCAGAGATGAAAAGTGCCAGCACTGAAAGCTCTTGCTAGCCAGCACCCTTCCTTGGAAGCGCTTTCACAGGCGCAGCAACACTGGGGCTTTGCGCTTCTCTAGCCACCAAACGTCACGGTCCTTCTCTTTCCGTCTCGTAGACACGAGCTGAGAAATTGCAAACGTCCAGCAATTGCTCAGAGATGAAAAGTGCCAGCACTGAAAGCTGTTGCTAGCCAGCACCCTTCCTTGGAAGCGCTTTCAGAGGCGCAGTAACACTGGGGCTTTGCGCTTCTATAAGCACCAAATGTCACGGTCCTTCTCTTTCCGTCTCGTAGACACGAGCTGAGAAATTGCAAACGTCGAGCAATTGCTCAGAGATGAAAAGTGCCAGCACTGAAAGCTCTTGCTAGCCAGCACCCTTCCTTGGAAGCGCTTTCACAGGCGCAGCAACACTGGGGCTTTGCGCTTCTCTAGCCACCAAACGTCACGGTCCTTCTCTTTCCGTCTCGTAGACACGAGCTGAGAAATTGCAAACGTCGAGCAATTGCTCAGAGATGAAAAGTGCCAGCACTGAAAGCTCTTGCTAGCCAGCACCCTTCCTTGGAAGCGCTTTCACAGGCGCAGCAACACTGGGGCTTTGCGCTTCTCTAGCCACCAAACGTCACGGTCCTTCTCTTTCCGTCTCGTAGACACGAGCTGAGAAATTGCAAACGTCCAGCAATTGCTCAGAGATGAAAAGTGCCAGCACTGAAAGCTCTTGCTAGCCAGCACCCTTCCTTGGAAGCGCTTTTGTAGGCCTAAGAACACTGGGGCTCTGGGCTTCTCTAGCCACCTCATCTTCTGCTCATCCTCTCGCGCACTCTAAAGAGAGCTCAGGTGAGAAATTGCAAACGTCGAGCAATTGCTCAGAGATGAAAAGTGCCAGCACTGAAAGCTCTTGCTAGCCAGCACCCTTCCTTGGAAGCGCTTTCACAGGCGCAGCAACACTGGGGCTTTGCGCTTCTCTAGCCACCAAACGTCACGGTCCTTCTCTTTCCGTCTCGTAGACACGAGCTGAGAAATTGCAAACGTCGAGCAATTGCTCAGAGATGAAAAGTGCCAGCACTGAAAGCTCTTGCTAGCCAGCACCCTTCCTTGGAAGCGCTTTTGTAGGCCTAAGAACACTGGGGCTCTGGGCTTCTTTAGCCACCTCATCTTCTGCTCATCCTCTCGCGCACTCTAAAGAGAGCTCAGGTGAGAAATTGCAAACGTCGAGCAATTGCTCAGAGATGAAAAGTGCCAGCACTGAAAGCTGTTGCTAGCCAGCACCCTTCCTTGGAAGCGCTTTCAGAGGCACAGTAACACTGGGGCTTTGCGCTTCTCTAGCCACCAAACGTCACGGTCCTTCTCTTTCCGTCTCGTAGACACGAGCTGAGAAATTGCAAACGTCGAGCAATTGCTCAGAGATGAAAAGTGCCAGCACTGAAAGCTCTTGCTAGCCAGCACCCTTCCTTGGAAGCGCTTTCACAGGCGCAGCAACACTGGGGCTTTGCGCTTCTCTAGCCACCAAACGTCACGGTCCTTCTCTTTCCGTCTCGTAGACACGAGCTGAGAAATTGCAAACGTCCAGCAATTGCTCAGAGATGAAAAGTGCCAGCACTGAAAGCTGTTGCTAGCCAGCACCCTTCCTTGGAAGCGCTTTTGTAGGCCTAAGAACAGTGGGGCTCTGGGCTTCTCTAGCCACCTCATCTTCTGCTCATCCTCTCGCGCACTCTAAAGAGAGCTCAGGTGAGAAATTGCAAACGTCGAGCAATTGCTCAGAGATGAAAAGTGCCAGCACTGAAAGCTGTTGCTAGCCAGCACCCTTCCTTGGAAGCGCTTTCACAGGCGCAGCAACACTGGGGCTTTGCGCTTCTCTACCCACCAAACGTCACGGTCCTTCTCTTTCCGTCTCGTAGACACGAGCTGAGAAATTGCAAACGTCGAGCAATTGCTCAGAGATGAAAAGTGCCAGCACTGAAAGCTCTTGCTAGCCAGCACCCTTCCTTGGAAGCGCTTTTGTAGGCCTAAGAACACTGGGGCTCTGGGCTTCTCTAGCCACCTCATCTTCTGCTCATCCTCTCGCGCACTCTAAAGAGAGCTCAGGTGAGAAATTGCAAACGTCGAGCAATTGCTCAGAGATGAAAAGTGCCAGCACTGAAAGCTGTTGCTAGCCAGCACCCTTCCTTGGAAGCGCTTTCAGAGGCACAGTAACACTGGGGCTTTGCGCTTCTCTAGCCACCAAACGTCACGGTCCTTCTCTTTCCGTCTCGTAGACACGAGCTGAGAAATTGCAAACGTCGAGCAATTGCTCAGAGATGAAAAGTGCCAGCACTGAAAGCTGTTGCTAGCCAGCACCCTTCCTTGGAAGCGCTTTTGTAGGCCTAAGAACAGTGGGGCTCTGGGCTTCTCTAGCCACCTCATCTTCTGCTCATCCTCTCGCGCACTCTGAAGAGAGCTCAGGTGAGAAATTGCAAACGTTGAGCAATTGCTCAGAGATGAAAAGTGCCAGCACTGAAAGCTCTTGCTAGCCAGCACCCTTCCTTGGAAGCGCTTTCAAAGGCGCAGTAACACTGGGGCTTTGCGCTTCTCTAGCCACCAAACGTCACGGTCATTCTCTTTCCGTCTTGTAGACATGAGCTGAGAAATTGCAAACGTCGAGCAATTGCTCCGAGATGAAAAGTGCCAGCACTGGAAGCTGTTGCTAGCCAGCACCCTTCCTTGGAAGCGCTTTTGTAGGCCTAAGAACACTGGGGCTCTGGGCTTCTCTAGCCACCTCATCTTCTGCTCATCCTCTCGCGCACTCTAAAGAGAGCTCAGGTGAGAAATTGCAAACGTCGAGCAATTGCTCGGAGATGAAAAGTGCCAGCACTGAAAGCTGTTGCTAGCCAGCACCCTTCCTTGGAAGCGCTTTTGTAGGCCTAAGAACACTGGGGCTCTGGGCTTCTCTAGCCACCTCATCTTCTGCTCATCCTCTCGCGCACTCTAAAGAGAGCTCAGGTGAGAAATTGCAAACGTCGAGCAATTGCTCAGAGATGAAAAGTGCCAGCACTGAAAGCTCTTGCTAGCCAGCACCCTTCCTTGGAAGCGCTTTCACAGGCGCAGCAACACTGGGGCTTTGCGCTTCTCTAGCCACCAAACGTCACGGTCCTTCTCTTTCCGTCTCGTAGACACGAGCTGAGAAATTGCAAACGTCCAGCAATTGCTCCGAGATGAAAAGTGCCAGCACTGAAAGCTCTTGCTAGCCAGCACCCTTCCTTGGAAGCGCTTTCAGAGGCGCAGTAACACTGGGGCTTTGCGCTTCTATAAGCACCAAATGTCACGGTCCTTCTCTTTCCGTCTCGTAGACACGAGCTGAGAAATTGCAAACGTCGAGCAATTGCTCAGAGATGAAAAGTGCCAGCACTGAAAGCTCTTGCTAGCCAGCACCCTTCCTTGGAAGCGCTTTCACAGGCGCAGCAACACTGGGGCTTTGCGCTTCTCTAGCCACCAAAAGTCACGGTCATTTTCTTTCCGTCTCGTAGACACGAGCTGAGAAATTGCAAACGTCGAGCAATTGCTCAGAGATGAAAAGTGCCAGCACTGGAAGCTGTTGCTAGCCAGCACCCTTCCTTGGAAGCGCTTTTGTAGGCCTAAGAACACTGGGGCTCTGGGCTTCTCTAGCCACCTCATCTTCTGCTCATCCTCTCGCGCACTCTAAAGAGAGCTCAGGTGAGAAATTGCAAACGTCGAGCAATTGCTCAGAGATGAAAAGTGCCAGCCCTGAAAGCTCTTGCTAGCCAGCACCCTTCCTTGGAAGCGCTTTCACAGGCGCAGCAACACTGGGGCTTTGCGCTTCTATACGCACCAAATGTCACGGTCCTTCTCTTTCCGTCTCGTAGACACGAGCTGAGAAATTGCAAACGTCGAGCAATTGCTCAGAGATGAAAAGTGCCAGCACTGAAAGCTCTTGCTAGCCAGCACCCTTCCTTGGAAGCGCTTTCACAGGCGCAGCAACACTGGGGCTTTGCGCTTCTATACGCACCAAATGTCACGGTCCTTCTCTTTCCGTCTCGTAGACACGAGCTGAGAAATTGCAAACGTCGAGCAATTGCTCAGAGATGAAAAGTGCCAGCACTGAAAGCTGTTGCTAGCCAGCACCCTTCCTTGGAAGCGCTTTCACAGGCGCAGCAACACTGGGGCTTTGCGCTTCTCTAGCCACCAAACGTCACGGTCCTTCTCTTTCCGTCTCGTAGACACGAGCTGAGAAATTGCAAACGTCCAGCAATTGCTCAGAGATGAAAAGTGCCAGCACTGAAAGCTGTTGCTAGCCAGCACCCTTCCTTGGAAGCGCTTTTGTAGGCCTAAGAACACTGGGGCTCTGGGCTTCTCTAGCCACCTCATCTTCTGCTCATCCTCTCGCGCACTCTAAAGAGAGCTCAGGTGAGAAATTGCAAACGTCGAGCAATTGCTCAGAGATGAAAAGTGCCAGCACTGAAAGCTCTTGCTAGCCAGCACCCTTCCTTGGAAGCGCTTTCACAGGCGCAGCAACACTGGGGCTTTGCGCTTCTCTACCCACCAAACGTCACGGTCCTTCTCTTTCCGTCTCGTAGACACGAGCTGAGAAATTGCAAACGTCGAGCAATTGCTCAGAGATGAAAAGTGCCAGCACTGAAAGCTCTTGCTAGCCAGCACCCTTCCTTGGAAGCGCTTTTGTAGGCCTAAGAACACTGGGGCTCTGGGCTTCTTTAGCCACCTCATCTTCTGCTCATCCTCTCGCGCACTCTAAAGAGAGCTCAGGTGAGAAATTGCAAACGTCGAGCAATTGCTCAGAGATGAAAAGTGCCAGCACTGAAAGCTGTTGCTAGCCAGCACCCTTCCTTGGAAGCGCTTTCAGAGGCACAGTAACACTGGGGCTTTGCGCTTCTCTAGCCACCAAACGTCACGGTCCTTCTCTTTCCGTCTCGTAGACACGAGCTGAGAAATTGCAAACGTCGAGCAATTGCTCAGAGATGAAAAGTGCCAGCACTGGAAGCTGTTGCTAGCCAGCACCCTTCCTTGGAAGCGCTTTTGTAGGCCTAAGAACAGTGGGGCTCTGGGCTTCTCTAGCCACCTCATCTTCTGCTCATCCTCTCGCGCAATCTGAAGAGAGCTCAGGTGAGAAATTGCAAACGTTGAGCAATTGCTCAGAGATGAAAAGTGCCAGCACTGAAAGCTCTTGCTAGCCAGCACCCTTCCTTGGAAGCGCTTTCAAAGGCGCAGTAACACTGGGGCTTTGCGCTTCTCTAGCCACCAAACGTCACGGTCATTCTCTTTCCGTCTTGTAGACATGAGCTGAGAAATTGCAAACGTCGAGCAATTGCTCCGAGATGAAAAGTGCCAGCACTGGAAGCTGTTGCTAGCCAGCACCCTTCCTTGGAAGCGCTTTTGTAGGCCTAAGAACACTGGGGCTCTGGGCTTCTCTAGCCACCTCATCTTCTGCTCATCCTCTCGCGCACTCTAAAGAGAGCTCAGGTGAGAAATTGCAAACGTCGAGCAATTGCTCGGAGATGAAAAGTGCCAGCACTGAAAGCTGTTGCTAGCCAGCACCCTTCCTTGGAAGCGCTTTTGTAGGCCTAAGAACACTGGGGCTCTGGGCTTCTCTAGCCACCTCATCTTCTGCTCATCCTCTCGCGCACTCTAAAGAGAGCTCAGGTGAGAAATTGCAAACGTCGAGCAATTGCTCAGAGATGAAAAGTGCCAGCACTGAAAGCTGTTGCTAGCCAGCACCGTTCCTTGGAAGCGCTTTCACAGGCGCAGTAACACTGGGGCTTTGCGCTTCTCTACCCACCAAAAGTCACTGTCATTCTCTTTCCAACTCATAGACACGAGCTGAGAAATTGCAAACATCGAGCAATTGCTCAGAGATGAAAAGTGCCAGCACTGAAAGCTGTTGCTAGCCAGCACCCTTCCTTGGAAGCGCTTTCACAGGCGCAGTAACACTGGGGCTTTGCGCTTCTCTAGCCACCAAACGTCACGGTCCTTCTCTTTCCGTCTCGTAGACACGAGCTGAGAAATTGCAAACGTCGAGCAATTGCTCAGAGATGAAAAGTGCCAGCACTGAAAGCTGTTGCTAGCCAGCACCCTTCCTTGGAAGCGCTTTCACAGGCGCAGCAACACTGGGGCTTTGCGCTTCTCTACCCACCAAACGTCACGGTCCTTCTCTTTCCGTCTCGTAGACACGAGCTGAGAAATTGCAAACGTCGAGCAATTGCTCAGAGATGAAAAGTGCCAGCACTGAAAGCTCTTGCTAGCCAGCACCCTTCCTTGGAAGCGCTTTTGTAGGCCTAAGAACACTGGGGCTCTGGGCTTCTTTAGCCACCTCATCTTCTTCTCATCCTCTCGCGCACTCTAAAGTGAGCTCAGGTGAGAAATTGCAAACGTCGAGCAATTGCTCAGAGATGAAAAGTGCCAGCACTGAAAGCTCTTGCTAGCCAGCACCCTTCCTTGGAAGCGCTTTCACAGGCGCAGCAACACTGGGGCTTTGCGCTTCTCTAGCCACCAAAAGTCACTGTCATTCTCTTTCCGTCTCGTAGACACGAGCTGAGAAATTGCAAACGTCGAGCAATTGCTCCGAGATGAAAAGTGCCAGCACTGAAAGCTGTTGCTAGCCAGCACCCTTCCTTGGAAGCGCTTTTGTAGGCCTAAGAACACTGGGGCTCTGGGCTTCTCTAGCCACCTCATCTTCTGCTCATCCTCTCGCGCACTCTAAAGAGAGCTCACGTGAGAAATTGCAAACGTCGAGCAATTGCTCAGAGATGAAAAGTGCCAGCACTGAAAGCTCTTGCTAGCCAGCACCCTTCCTTGGAAGCGCTTTCACAGGCGCAGCAACACTGGGGCTTTGCGCTTCTCTAGCCACCAAACGTCACGGTCACTATCTCTCCGTCTCGTAGACACGAGCTGAGAAATTGCAAACGTCGAGCAATTGCTCAGAGATGAAAAGTGCCAGCACTGAAAGCTCTTGCTAGCCAGCACCCTTCCTTGGAAGCGCTTTTGTAGGCCTAAGAACACTGGGGCTCTGGGCTTCTCTAGCCACCTCATCTTCTGCTCATCCTCTCGCGCACTCTAAAGAGAGCTCAGGTGAGAAATTGCAAACGTCGAGCAATTGCTCAGAGATGAAAAGTGCCAGCACTGAAAGCTCTTGCTAGCCAGCACCCTTCCTTGGAAGCGCTTTCACAGGCGCAGCAACACTGGGGCTTTGCGCTTCTCTACCCACCAAACGTCACGGTCCTTCTCTTTCCGTCTCGTAGACACGAGCTGAGAAATTGCAAACGTCGAGCAATTGCTCAGAGATGAAAAGTGCCAGCACTGAAAGCTCTTGCTAGCCAGCACCCTTCCTTGGAAGCGCTTTTGTAGCCCTTAGAACACTGGGGCTCTGGGCTTCTTTAGCCACCTCATCTTCTGCTCATCCTCTCGCGCACTCTAAAGAGAGCTCAGGTGAGAAATTGCAAACGTCGAGCAATTGCTCAGAGATGAAAAGTGCCAGCACTGAAAGCTCTTGCTAGCCAGCACCCTTCCTTGGAAGCGCTTTCACAGGCGCAGCAACACTGGGGCTTTGCGCTTCTCTACCCACCAAACGTCACTGTCATTCTCTTTCCATCTCATAGACACGAGCTGAGAAATTGCAAACATCGAGCAATTGCTCAGAGGTGAAAAGTGCCAGCACTGAAAGCTCTTGCTAGCCAGCACCCTTCCTTGGAAGCGCTTTCACAGGCGCAGTAACACTAGGGCTTTGCGCTTCTCTACCCACCAAAAGTCACGGTCCTTCTCTTTCCGTCTCGTAGACACGAGCTGAGAAATTGCAAACGTCGAGCAATTGCTCCGAGATGAAAAGTGCCAGCACTGAAAGCTGTTGCTAGCCAGCACCCTTCCTTGGAAGCGCTTTCACAGGCGCAGCAACACTGGGGCTTTGCGCTTCTCTAGCCACCAAACGTCACGGTCCTTCTCTTTCCGTCTCGTAGACACGAGCTGAGAAATTGCAAACGTCCAGCAATTGCTCAGAGATGAAAAGTGCCAGCACTGAAAGCTGTTGCTAGCCAGCACCCTTCCTTGGAAGCGCTTTTGTAGGCCTAAGAACAGTGGGGCTCTGGGCTTCTCTAGCCACCTCATCTTCTGCTCATCCTCTCGCGCACTCTAAAGAGAGCTCAGGTGAGAAATTGCAAACGTCGAGCAATTGCTCAGAGATGAAAAGTGCCAGCACTGAAAGCTGTTGCTAGCCAGCACCCTTCCTTGGAAGCGCTTTCACAGGCGCAGCAACACTGGGGCTTTGCGCTTCTCTACCCACCAAACGTCACGGTCCTTCTCTTTCCGTCTCGTAGACACGAGCTGAGAAATTGCAAACGTCGAGCAATTGCTCAGAGATGAAAAGTGCCAGCACTGAAAGCTCTTGCTAGCCAGCACCCTTCCTTGGAAGCGCTTTTGTAGGCCTAAGAACACTGGGGCTCTGGGCTTCTCTAGCCACCTCATCTTCTGCTCATCCTCTCGCGCACTCTAAAGAGAGCTCAGGTGAGAAATTGCAAACGTCGAGCAATTGCTCAGAGATGAAAAGTGCCAGCACTGAAAGCTGTTGCTAGCCAGCACCCTTCCTTGGAAGCGCTTTCAGAGGCACAGTAACACTGGGGCTTTGCGCTTCTCTAGCCACCAAACGTCACGGTCCTTCTCTTTCCGTCTCGTAGACACGAGCTGAGAAATTGCAAACGTCGAGCAATTGCTCAGAGATGAAAAGTGCCAGCACTGAAAGCTGTTGCTAGCCAGCACCCTTCCTTGGAAGCGCTTTTGTAGGCCTAAGAACAGTGGGGCTCTGGGCTTCTCTAGCCACCTCATCTTCTGCTCATCCTCTCGCGCACTCTGAAGAGAGCTCAGGTGAGAAATTGCAAACGTTGAGCAATTGCTCAGAGATGAAAAGTGCCAGCACTGAAAGCTGTGGCTAGCCAGCACCCTTCCTTGGAAGCGCTTTCAAAGGCGCAGTAACACTGGGGCTTTGCGCTTCTCTAGCCACCAAACGTCACGGTCATTCTCTTTCCGTCTTGTAGACATGAGCTGAGAAATTGCAAACGTCGAGCAATTGCTCCGAGATGAAAAGTGCCAGCACTGGAAGCTGTTGCTAGCCAGCACCCTTCCTTGGAAGCGCTTTTGTAGGCCTAAGAACACTGGGGCTCTGGGCTTCTCTAGCCACCTCATCTTCTGCTCATCCTCTCGCGCACTCTAAAGAGAGCTCAGGTGAGAAATTGCAAACGTCGAGCAATTGCTCAGAGATGAAAAGTGCCAGCACTGAAAGCTGTTGCTAGCCAGCACCGTTCCTTGGAAGCGCTTTCACAGGCGCAGTAACACTGGGGCTTTGCGCTTCTCTACCCACCAAAAGTCACTGTCATTCTCTTTCCAACTCATAGACACGAGCTGAGAAATTGCAAACATCGAGCAATTGCTCAGAGATGAAAAGTGCCAGCACTGAAAGCTGTTGCTAGCCAGCACCCTTCCTTGGAAGCGCTTTCACAGGCGCAGTAACACTGGGGCTTTGCGCTTCTCTAGCCACCAAACGTCACGGTCCTTCTCTTTCCGTCTCGTAGACACGAGCTGAGAAATTGCAAACGTCGAGCAATTGCTCAGAGATGAAAAGTGCCAGCACTGAAAGCTGTTGCTAGCCAGCACCCTTCCTTGGAAGCGCTTTCACAGGCGCAGCAACACTGGGGCTTTGCGCTTCTATACGCACCAAACGTCACAGTCATTCTCTTTCCGTCTCGTAGACACGAGCTGAGAAATTGCAAACGTCGAGCAATTGCTCCGAGATGAAAAGTGCCAGCACTGAAAGCTCTTGCTAGCCAGCACCCTTCCTTGGAAGCGCTTTTGTAGGCCTAAGAACACTGGGGCTCTGGGCTTCTTTAGCCACCTCATCTTCTTCTCATCCTCTCGCGCACTCTAAAGTGAGCTCAGGTGAGAAATTGCAAACGTCGAGCAATTGCTCAGAGATGAAAAGTGCCAGCACTGAAAGCTCTTGCTAGCCAGCACCCTTCCTTGGAAGCGCTTTCACAGGCGCAGCAACACTGGGGCTTTGCGCTTCTCTAGCCACCAAAAGTCACGGTCCTTCTCTTTCCGTCTCGTAGACACGAGCTGAGAAATTGCAAACGTCGAGCAATTGCTCAGAGATGAAAAGTGCCAGCACTGAAAGCTGTTGCTAGCCAGCACCCTTCCTTGGAAGCGCTTTTGTAGCCCTTAGAACACTGGGGCTCTGGGCTTCTCTAGCCACCTCATCTTCTGCTCATCCTCTCGCGCACTCTAAAGAGAGCTCAGGTGAGAAATTGCAAACGTCGAGCAATTGCTCAGAGATGAAAAGTGCCAGCACTGAAAGCTCTTGCTAGCCAGCACCCTTCCTTGGAAGCGCTTTCACAGGCGCAGCAACACTGGGGCTTTGCGCTTCTCTAGCCACCAAACGTCACGGTCACTATCTCTCCGTCTCGTAGACACGAGCTGAGAAATTGCAAACGTCGAGCAATTGCTCAGAGATGAAAAGTGCCAGCACTGAAAGCTCTTGCTAGCCAGCACCCTTCCTTGGAAGCGCTTTTGTAGGCCTAAGAACACTGGGGCTCTGGGCTTCTCTAGCCACCTCATCTTCTGCTCATCCTCTCGCGCACTCTAAAGAGAGCTCAGGTGAGAAATTGCAAACGTCGAGCAATTGCTCAGAGATGAAAAGTGCCAGCACTGAAAGCTCTTGCTAGCCAGCACCCTTCCTTGGAAGCGCTTTCACAGGCGCAGTAACACTGGGGCTTTGCGCTTCTCTACCCACCAAACGTCACGGTCCTTCTCTTTCCGTCTCGTAGACACGAGCTGAGAAATTGCAAACGTCGAGCAATTGCTCCGAGATGAAAAGTGCCAGCACTGAAAGCTGTTGCTAGCCAGCACCCTTCCTTGGAAGCGCTTTTGTAGCCCTTAGAACACTGGGGCTCTGGGCTTTTTTAGCCACCTCATCTTCTGCTCATCCTCTCGCGCACTCTAAAGAGAGCTCAGGTGAGAAATTGCAAACGTCGAGCAATTGCTCAGAGATGAAAAGTGCCAGCACTGAAAGCTGTTGCTAGCCAGCACCCTTCCTTGGAAGCGCTTTCACAGGCGCTGCAACACTGGGGCTTTGCGCTTCTCTAGCCACCAAACGTCACGGTCATTCTCTTTCCGTCTCCTAGACACGAGCTGAGAAATTGCAAACGTCGAGCAATTGCTCAGAGATGAAAAGTGCCAGCACTGAAAGCTCTTGCTAGCCAGCACCCTTCCTTGGAAGCGCTTTTGTAGGCCTAAGAACACTGGGGCTCTGGGCTTCTCTAGCCACCTCATCTTCTGCTCATCCTCTCGCGCACTCTAAAGAGAGCTCAGGTGAGAAATTGCAAACGTCGAGCAATTGCTCAGAGATGAAAAGTGCCAGCACTGAAAGCTCTTGCTAGCCAGCACCCTTCCTTGGAAGCGCTTTCACAGGCGCAGTAACACTGGGGCTTTGCGCTTCTCTACCCACCAAACGTCACGGTCCTTCTCTTTCCGTCTCGTAGACACGAGCTGAGAAATTGCAAACGTCCAGCAATTGCTCAGAGATGAAAAGTGCCAGCACTGAAAGCTCTTGCTAGCCAGCACCCTTCCTTGGAAGCGCTTTTGTAGGCCTAAGAACACTGGGGCTCTGGGCTTCTCTAGCCACCTCATCTTCTGCTCATCCTCTCGCGCACTCTAAAGAGAGCTCAGGTGAGAAATTGCAAACGTCGAGCAATTGCTCAGAGATGAAAAGTGCCAGCACTGAAAGCTCTTGCTAGCCAGCACCCTTCCTTGGAAGCGCTTTTACAGGCGCAGCAACACTGGGGCTTTGCGCTTCTCTAGCCACCAAACGTCACGGTCCTTCTCTTTCCGTCTCGTAGACACGAGCTGAGAAATTGCAAACGTCGAGCAATTGCTCCGAGATGAAAAGTGCCAGCACTGAAAGCTGTTGCTAGCCAGCACCCTTCCTTGGAAGCGCTTTTGTAGGCCTAAGAACACTGGGGCTCTGGGCTTCTCTAGCCACCTCATCTTCTGCTCATCCTCTCGCGCACTCTAAAGAGAGCTCAGGTGAGAAATTGCAAACGTCGAGCAATTGCTCAGAGATGAAAAGTGCCAGCACTGAAAGCTGTTGCTAGCCAGCACCCTTCCTTGGAAGCGCTTTCACAGGCGCTGCAACACTGGGGCTTTGCGCTTCTCTAGCCACCAAACGTCACGGTCATTCTCTTTCCGTCTCGTAGACACGAGCTGAGAAATTGCAAACGACGAGCAATTGCTCAGAGATGAAAAGTGCCAGCACTGGAAGCTGTTGCTAGCCAGCACCCTTCCTTGGAAGCGCTTTTGTAGGCCTAAGAACACTGGGGCTCTGGGCTTCTCTAGCCACCTCATCTTCTGCTCATCCTCTCGCGCACTCTAAAGAGAGCTCAGGTGAGAAATTGCAAACGTCGAGCAATTGCTCAGAGATGAAAAGTGCCAGCACTGAAAGCTCTTGCTAGCCAGCACCCTTCCTTGGAAGCGCTTTCAGAGGCGCAGTAACACTGGGGCTTTGCGCTTCTCTAGCCACCAAACGTCACGGTCCTTCTCTTTCCGTCTCGTAGACACGAGCTGAGAAATTGCAAACGTCGAGCAATTGCTCAGAGATGAAAAGTGCCAGCACTGGAAGCTGTTGCTAGCCAGCACCCTTCCTTGGAAGCGCTTTTGTAGGCCTAAGAACACTGGGGCTCTGGGCTTCTCTAGCCACCTCATCTTCTGCTCATCCTCTCGCGCACTCTAAAGAGAGCTCAGGTGAGAAATTGCAAACGTCGAGCAATTGCTCAGAGATGAAAAGTGCCAGCACTGAAAGCTGTTGCTAGCCAGCACCCTTCCTTGGAAGCGCTTTCACAGGCGCAGCAACACTGGGGCTTTGCGCTTCTCTAGCCACCAAACGTCACGGTCCTTCTCTTTCCGTCTCGTAGACACGAGCTGAGAAATTGCAAATGTCGAGCAATTGCTCAGAGATGAAAAGTGCCAGCACTGAAAGCTGTTGCTAGCCAGCACCCTTCCTTGGAAGCGCTTTACAGGCGCAGCAACACTGGGGCTTTGCGCTTCTCTAGCCACCAAACGTCACTGTCATTCTCTTTCCATCTCATAGACACGAGCTGAGAAATTGCAAACATCGAGCAATTGCTCAGAGATGAAAAGTGCCAGCACTGAAAGCTCTTGCTAGCCAGCACCCTTCCTTGGAAGCGCTTTCAGAGGCGCAGTAACACTGGGGCTTTGCGCTTCTCTAGCCACCAAACGTCACGGTCCTTCTCTTTCCGTCTCGTAGACACGAGCTGAGAAATTGCAAACGTCGAGCAATTGCTCAGAGATGAAAAGTGCCAGCACTGGAAGCTGTTGCTAGCCAGCACCCTTCCTTGGAAGCGCTTTTGTAGGCCTAAGAACACTGGGGCTCTGGGCTTCTCTAGCCACCTCATCTTCTGCTCATCCTCTCGCGCACTCTAAAGAGAGCTCAGGTGAGAAATTGCAAACGTCGAGCAATTGCTCAGAGATGAAAAGTGCCAGCACTGAAAGCTGTTGCTAGCCAGCACCCTTCCTTGGAAGCGCTTTCACAGGCGCAGCAACACTGGGGCTTTGCGCTTCTCTAGCCACCAAACGTCACGGTCCTTCTCTTTCCGTCTCGTAGACACGAGCTGAGAAATTGCAAATGTCGAGCAATTGCTCAGAGATGAAAAGTGCCAGCACTGAAAGCTGTTGCTAGCCAGCACCCTTCCTTGGAAGCGCTTTACAGGCGCAGCAACACTGGGGCTTTGCGCTTCTCTAGCCACCAAACGTCACTGTCATTCTCTTTCCATCTCATAGACACGAGCTGAGAAATTGCAAACATCGAGCAATTGCTCAGAGATGAAAAGTGCCAGCACTGGAAGCTGTTGCTAGCCAGCACCCTTCCTTGGAAGCGCTTTTGTAGGCCTAAGAACACTGGGGCTCTGGGCTTCTCTAGCCACCTCATCTTCTGCTCATCCTCTCGCGCACTCTAAAGAGAGCTCAGGTGAGAAATTGCAAACGTCGAGCAATTGCTCAGAGATGAAAAGTGCCAGCACTGAAAGCTCTTGCTAGCCAGCACCCTTCCTTGGAAGCGCTTTCAGAGGCGCAGTAACACTGGGGCTTTGCGCTTCTCTAGCCACCAAACGTCACGGTCCTTCTCTTTCCGTCTCGTAGACACGAGCTGAGAAATTGCAAACGTCGAGCAATTGCTCAGAGATGAAAAGTGCCAGCACTGGAAGCTGTTGCTAGCCAGCACCCTTCCTTGGAAGCGCTTTTGTAGGCCTAAGAACACTGGGGCTCTGGGCTTCTCTAGCCACCTCATCTTCTGCTCATCCTCTCGCGCACTCTAAAGAGAGCTCAGGTGAGAAATTGCAAACGTCGAGCAATTGCTCAGAGATGAAAAGTGCCAGCACTGAAAGCTGTTGCTAGCCAGCACCCTTCCTTGGAAGCGCTTTCACAGGCGCAGCAACACTGGGGCTTTGCGCTTCTCTAGCCACCAAACGTCACGGTCCTTCTCTTTCCGTCTCGTAGACACGAGCTGAGAAATTGCAAATGTCGAGCAATTGCTCAGAGATGAAAAGTGCCAGCACTGAAAGCTGTTGCTAGCCAGCACCCTTCCTTGGAAGCGCTTTACAGGCGCAGCAACACTGGGGCTTTGCGCTTCTCTAGCCACCAAACGTCACTGTCATTCTCTTTCCATCTCATAGACACGAGCTGAGAAATTGCAAACATCGAGCAATTGCTCAGAGATGAAAAGTGCCAGCACTGAAAGCTCTTGCTAGCCAGCACCCTTCCTTGGAAGCGCTTTCACAGGCGCAGTAACACTAGGGCTTTGCGCTTCTCTAGCCACCAAACGTCACGGTCCTTCTCTTTCCGTCTCGTAGACACGAGCTGAGAAATTGCAAATGTCGAGCAATTGCTCAGAGATGAAAAGTGCCAGCACTGAAAGCTGTTGCTAGCCAGCACCCTTCCTTGGAAGCGCTTTTGTAGCCCTTAGAACACTGGGGCTCTGGGCTTCTCTAGCCACCTCATCTTCTGCTCATCCTCTCGCGCACTCTAAAGAGAGCTCAGGTGAGAAATTGCAAACGTCGAGCAATTGCTCAGAGATGAAAAGTGCCAGCACTGAAAGCTCTTGCTAGCCAGCACCCTTCCTTGGAAGCGCTTTCACAGGCGCAGCAACACTGGGGCTTTGCGCTTCTCTAGCCACCAAACGTCACGGTCCTTCTCTTTCCGTCTCGTAGACACGAGCTGAGAAATTGCAAACGTCGAGCAATTGCTCAGAGATGAAAAGTGCCAGCACTGAAAGCTCTTGCTAGCCAGCACCCTTCCTTGGAAGCGCTTTTGTAGGCCTAAGAACACTGGGGCTCTGGGCTTCTCTAGCCACCTCATCTTCTGCTCATCCTCTCGCGCACTCTAAAGAGAGCTCAGGTGAGAAATTGCAAACGTCGAGCAATTGCTCAGAGATGAAAAGTGCCAGCACTGAAAGCTGTTGCTAGCCAGCACCCTTCCTTGGAAGCGCTTTCACAGGCGCAGCAACACTGGGGCTTTGCGCTTCTCTAGCCACCAAACGTCACGGTCCTTCTCTTTCCGTCTCGTAGACACGAGCTGAGAAATTGCAAACGTCGAGCAATTGCTCCGAGATGAAAAGTGCCAGCACTGAAAGCTGTTGCTAGCCAGCACCCTTCCTTGGAAGCGCTTTCGCAGGCGCTGCAACACTGGGGCTTTGCGCTTCTCTAGCCACCAAACGTCACAGTCATTCTCTTTCCGTCTCGTAGACACGAGCTGAGAAATTGCAAACGTCGAGCAATTGCTCAGAGATGAAAAGTGCCAGCACTGGAAGCTGTTGCTAGCCAGCACCCTTCCTTGGAAGCGCTTTTGTAGGCCTAAGAACACTGGGGCTCTGGGCTTCTCTAGCCACCTCATCTTCTGCTCATCCTCTCGCGCACTCTAAAGAGAGCTCAGGTGAGAAATTGCAAACGTCGAGCAATTGCTCCGAGATGAAAAGTGCCAGCACTGAAAGCTGTTGCTAGCCAGCACCCTTCCTTGGAAGCGCTTTCGCAGGCGCAGTAACACTGGGGCTTTGCGCTTCTCTAGCCACCAAACGTCACGGTCCTTCTCTTTCCGTCTCGTAGACACGAGCTGAGAAATTGCAAACGTCGAGCAATTGCTCAGAGATGAAAAGTGCCAGCACTGGAAGCTGTTGCTAGCCAGCACCCTTCCTTGGAAGCGCTTTTGTAGGCCTAAGAACACTGGGGCTCTGGGCTTCTCTAGCCACCTCATCTTCTGCTCATCCTCTCGCGCACTCTAAAGAGAGCTCAGGTGAGAAATTGCAAACGTCGAGCAATTGCTCAGAGATGAAAAGTGCCAGCACTGAAAGCTGTGGCTAGCCAGCACCCTTCCTTGGAAGCGCTTTCAGAGGCGCAGCAACACTGGGGCTTTGCGCTTCTCTACCCACCAAACGTCACTGTCATTCTCTATCCATCTCATAGACACGAGCTGAGAAATTGCAAACATCGAGCAATTGCTCAGAGATGAAAAGTGCCAGCACTGAAAGCTCTTGCTAGCCAGCACCCTTCCTTGGAAGCGCTTTCACAGGCGCAGTAACTCTAGGGCTTTGCGCTTCTCTAGCCACCAAACGTCACGGTCCTTCTCTTTCCGTCTCGTAGACACGAGCTGAGAAATTGCAAACGTCCAGCAATTGCTCAGAGATGAAAAGTGCCAGCACTGAAAGCTGTTGCTAGCCAGCACCCTTCCTTGGAAGCGCTTTTGTAGGCCTAAGAACACTGGGGCTCTGGGCTTCTCTAGCCACCTCATCTTCTGCTCATCCTCTCGCGCACTCTAAAGAGAGCTCAGGTGAGAAATTGCAAACGTCGAGCAATTGCTCAGAGATGAAAAGTGCCAGCCCTGAAAGCTCTTGCTAGCCAGCACCCTTCCTTGGAAGCGCTTTCACAGGCGCAGCAACACTGGGGCTTTGCGCTTCTCTAGCCACCAAACGTCACGGTCCTTCTCTTTCCGTCTCGTAGACACAAGCTGAGAAATTGCAAACGTCGAGCAATTGCTCCGAGATGAAAAGTGCCAGCACTGAAAGCTGTTGCTAGCCAGCACCCTTCCTTGGAAGCGCTTTTACAGGCGCTGCAACACTGGGGCTTTGCGCTTCTCTAGCCACCAAACGTCACAGTCATTCTCTTTCCATCTCGTAGACACGAGCTGAGAAATTGCAAACGACGAGCAATTGCTCAGAGATGAAAAGTGCCAGCACTGGAAGCTGTTGCTAGCCAGCACCCTTCCTTGGAAGCGCTTTTGTAGGCCTAAGAACACTGGGGCTCTGGGCTTCTCTAGCCACCTCATCTTCTGCTCATCCTCTCGCGCACTCTAAAGAGAGCTCAGGTGAGAAATTGCAAACGTCGAGCAATTGCTCAGAGATGAAAAGTGCCAGCACTGAAAGCTCTTGCTAGCCAGCACCCTTCCTTGGAAGCGCTTTCACAGGCGCAGCAACACTGGGGCTTTGCGCTTCTCTAGCCACCAAACGTCACGGTCATTCTCTTTCCGTCTTGTAGACATGAGCTGAGAAATTGCAAACGTCGAGCAATTGCTCCGAGATGAAAAGTGCCAGCACTGGAAGCTGTTGCTAGCCAGCACCCTTCCTTGGAAGCGCTTTTGTAGGCCTAAGAACACTGGGGCTCTGGGCTTCTCTAGCCACCTCATCTTCTGCTCATCCTCTCGCGCACTCTAAAGAGAGCTCAGGTGAGAAATTGCAAACGTCGAGCAATTGCTCAGAGATGAAAAGTGCCAGCACTGAAAGCTGTTGCTAGCCAGCACCCTTCCTTGGAAGCGCTTTTGTAGGCCTAAGAACACTGGGGCTCTGGGCTTCTCTAGCCACCTCATCTTCTGCTCATCCTCTCGCGCACTCTAAAGAGAGCTCAGGTGAGAAATTGCAAACGTCGAGCAATTGCTCAGAGATGAAAAGTGCCAGCACTGAAAGCTCTTGCTAGCCAGCACCCTTCCTTGGAAGCGCTTTCACAGGCGCAGCAACACTGGGGCTTTGCGCTTCTCTAGCCACCAAACGTCACGGTCCTTCTCTTTCCGTCTCGTAGACACGAGCTGAGAAATTGCAAACGTCGAGCAATTGCTCAGAGATGAAAAGTGCCAGCACTGAAAGCTCTTGCTAGCCAGCACCCTTCCTTGGAAGCGCTTTTGTAGGCCTAAGAACACTGGGGCTCTGGGCTTCTCTAGCCACCTCATCTTCTGCTCATCCTCTCGTGCACTCTAAAGAGAGCTCAGGTGAGAAATTGCAAACGTCGAGCAATTGCTCAGAGATGAAAAGTGCCAGCACTGAAAGCTGTGGCTAGCCAGCACCCTTCCTTGGAAGCGCTTTCAGAGGCGCAGTAACACTGGGGCTTTGCGCTTCTCTAGCCACCAAACGTCACGGTCCTTCTCTTTCCGTCTCGTAGACACGAGCTGAGAAATTGCAAACGTCGAGCAATTGCTCAGAGATGAAAAGTGCCAGCACTGAAAGCTCTTGCTAGCCAGCACCCTTCCTTGGAAGCGCTTTTGTAGGCCTAAGAACAGTGGGGCTCTGGGCTTCTCTAGCCACCTCATCTTCTGCTCATCCTCTCGCGCACTCTAAAGAGAGCTCAGGTGAGAAATTGCAAACGTCGAGCAATTGCTCAGAGATGAAAAGTGCCAGCACTGAAAGCTGTTGCTAGCCAGCACCCTTCCTTGGAAGCGCTTTCACAGGCGCAGCAACACTGGGGCTTTGCGCTTCTCTAGCCACCAAACGTCACGGTCACTATCTCTCCGTCTCGTAGACATGAGCTGAGAAATTGCAAACGTCGAGCAATTGCTCAGAGATGAAAAGTGCCAGCACTGAAAGCTCTTGCTAGCCAGCACCCTTCCTTGGAAGCGCTTTTGTAGGCCTAAGAACACTGGGGCTCTGGGCTTCTCTAGCCACCTCGTCTTCTGCTCATCCTCTCGCGCACTCTAAAGAGAGCTCAGGTGAGAAATTGCAAACGTCCAGCAATTGCTCAGAGATGAAAAGTGCCAGCACTGAAAGCTGTTGCTAGCCAGCACCCTTCCTTGGAAGCGCTTTTGTAGGCCTAAGAACACTGGGGCTCTGGGCTTCTCTAGCCACCTCATCTTCTGCTCATCCTCTCGCGCACTCTGAAGAGAGCTCAGGTGAGAAATCGCAAACGTCCAGCAATTGCTCAGAGATGAAAAGTGCCAGCACTGAAAGCTGTTGCTAGCCAGCACCCTTCCTTGGAAGCGCTTTCACAGGCGCAGCAACACTGGGGCTTTGCGCTTCTCTAGCCACCAAACGTCACTGTCATTCTCTTTCCGTCTCGTAGACACGAGCTGAGAAATTGCAAATGTCGAGCAATTGCTCAGAGATGAAAAGTGCCAGCACTGAAAGCTGTTGCTAGCCAGCACCCTTCCTTGGAAGCGCTTTCACAGGCGCAGCAACACTGGGGCTTTGCGCTTCTCTAGCCACCAAACGTCACGGTCCTTCTCTTTCCATCTCATAGACACGAGCTGAGAAATTGCAAACATCGAGCAATTGCTCAGAGATGAAAAGTGCCAGCACTGAAAGCTGTTGCTAGCCAGCACCCTTCCTTGGAAGCGCTTTTGTAGGCCTAAGAACACTGGGGCTCTGGGCTTCTCTAGCCACCTCATCTTCTGCTCATCCTCTCGCGCACTCTAAAGAGAGCTCAGGTGAGAAATTGCAAACGTCGAGCAATTGCTCAGAGATGAAAAGTGCCAGCACTGAAAGCTGTTGCTAGCCAGCACCCTTCCTTGGAAGCGCTTTCACAGGCGCAGTAACACTAGGGCTTTGCGCTTCTCTACCCACCAAACGTCACGGTCCTTCTCTTTCCGTCTCGTAGACACGAGCTGAGAAATTGCAAACGTCCAGCAATTGCTCAGAGATGAAAAGTGCCAGCACTGAAAGCTGTTGCTAGCCAGCACCCTTCCTTGGAAGCGCTTTTGTAGGCCTAAGAACACTGGGGCTCTGGGCTTCTCTAGCCACCTCATCTTCTGCTCATCCTCTCGCGCACTCTAAAGAGAGCTCAGGTGAGAAATTGCAAACGTCGAGCAATTGCTCCGAGATGAAAAGTGCCAGCACTGAAAGCTCTTGCTAGCCAGCACCCTTCCTTGGAAGCGCTTTCAGAGGCGCAGTAACACTGGGGCTTTGCGCTTCTATACGCACCAAACGTCACGGTCCTTCTCTTTCCGTCTCGTAGACACGAGCTGAGAAATTGCAAACGTCGAGCAATTGCTCCGAGATGAAAAGTGCCAGCACTGAAAGCTGTTGCTAGCCAGCACCCTTCCTTGGAAGCGCTTTTACAGGCGCTGCAACACTGGGGCTTTGCGCTTCTCTAGCCACCAAACGTCACAGTCATTCTCTTTCCATCTCGTAGACACGAGCTGAGAAATTGCAAACGACGAGCAATTGCTCAGAGATGAAAAGTGCCAGCACTGGAAGCTGTTGCTAGCCAGCACCCTTCCTTGGAAGCGCTTTTGTAGGCCTAAGAACACTGGGGCTCTGGGCTTCTCTAGCCACCTCATCTTCTGCTCATCCTCTCGCGCACTCTAAAGAGAGCTCAGGTGAGAAATTGCAAACGTCGAGCAATTGCTCAGAGATGAAAAGTGCCAGCACTGAAAGCTCTTGCTAGCCAGCACCCTTCCTTGGAAGCGCTTTCACAGGCGCAGCAACACTGGGGCTTTGCGCTTCTCTAGCCACCAAACGTCACGGTCATTCTCTTTCCGTCTTGTAGACATGAGCTGAGAAATTGCAAACGTCGAGCAATTGCTCCGAGATGAAAAGTGCCAGCACTGGAAGCTGTTGCTAGCCAGCACCCTTCCTTGGAAGCGCTTTTGTAGGCCTAAGAACACTGGGGCTCTGGGCTTCTCTAGCCACCTCATCTTCTGCTCATCCTCTCGCGCACTCTAAAGAGAGCTCAGGTGAGAAATTGCAAACGTCGAGCAATTGCTCAGAGATGAAAAGTGCCAGCACTGAAAGCTGTTGCTAGCCAGCACCCTTCCTTGGAAGCGCTTTTGTAGGCCTAAGAACACTGGGGCTCTGGGCTTCTCTAGCCACCTCATCTTCTGCTCATCCTCTCGCGCACTCTAAAGAGAGCTCAGGTGAGAAATTGCAAACGTCGAGCAATTGCTCAGAGATGAAAAGTGCCAGCACTGAAAGCTCTTGCTAGCCAGCACCCTTCCTTGGAAGCGCTTTCACAGGCGCAGCAACACTGGGGCTTTGCGCTTCTCTAGCCACCAAACGTCACGGTCCTTCTCTTTCCGTCTCGTAGACACGAGCTGAGAAATTGCAAACGTCGAGCAATTGCTCAGAGATGAAAAGTGCCAGCACTGAAAGCTCTTGCTAGCCAGCACCCTTCCTTGGAAGCGCTTTTGTAGGCCTAAGAACACTGGGGCTCTGGGCTTCTCTAGCCACCTCATCTTCTGCTCATCCTCTCGTGCACTCTAAAGAGAGCTCAGGTGAGAAATTGCAAACGTCGAGCAATTGCTCAGAGATGAAAAGTGCCAGCACTGAAAGCTGTGGCTAGCCAGCACCCTTCCTTGGAAGCGCTTTCAGAGGCGCAGTAACACTGGGGCTTTGCGCTTCTCTAGCCACCAAACGTCACGGTCCTTCTCTTTCCGTCTCGTAGACACGAGCTGAGAAATTGCAAACGTCGAGCAATTGCTCAGAGATGAAAAGTGCCAGCACTGAAAGCTCTTGCTAGCCAGCACCCTTCCTTGGAAGCGCTTTTGTAGGCCTAAGAACAGTGGGGCTCTGGGCTTCTCTAGCCACCTCATCTTCTGCTCATCCTCTCGCGCACTCTAAAGAGAGCTCAGGTGAGAAATTGCAAACGTCGAGCAATTGCTCAGAGATGAAAAGTGCCAGCACTGAAAGCTGTTGCTAGCCAGCACCCTTCCTTGGAAGCGCTTTCACAGGCGCAGCAACACTGGGGCTTTGCGCTTCTCTAGCCACCAAACGTCACGGTCACTATCTCTCCGTCTCGTAGACATGAGCTGAGAAATTGCAAACGTCGAGCAATTGCTCAGAGATGAAAAGTGCCAGCACTGGAAGCTCTTGCTAGCCAGCACCCTTCCTTGGAAGCGCTTTTGTAGGCCTAAGAACACTGGGGCTCTGGGCTTCTCTAGCCACCTCGTCTTCTGCTCATCCTCTCGCGCACTCTAAAGAGAGCTCAGGTGAGAAATTGCAAACGTCCAGCAATTGCTCAGAGATGAAAAGTGCCAGCACTGAAAGCTGTTGCTAGCCAGCACCCTTCCTTGGAAGCGCTTTTGTAGGCCTAAGAACACTGGGGCTCTGGGCTTCTCTAGCCACCTCATCTTCTGCTCATCCTCTCGCGCACTCTGAAGAGAGCTCAGGTGAGAAATCGCAAACGTCCAGCAATTGCTCAGAGATGAAAAGTGCCAGCACTGAAAGCTGTTGCTAGCCAGCACCCTTCCTTGGAAGCGCTTTCACAGGCGCAGCAACACTGGGGCTTTGCGCTTCTCTAGCCACCAAACGTCACTGTCATTCTCTTTCCGTCTCGTAGACACGAGCTGAGAAATTGCAAATGTCGAGCAATTGCTCAGAGATGAAAAGTGCCAGCACTGAAAGCTGTTGCTAGCCAGCACCCTTCCTTGGAAGCGCTTTCACAGGCGCAGCAACACTGGGGCTTTGCGCTTCTCTAGCCACCAAACGTCACGGTCCTTCTCTTTCCATCTCATAGACACGAGCTGAGAAATTGCAAACATCGAGCAATTGCTCAGAGATGAAAAGTGCCAGCACTGAAAGCTGTTGCTAGCCAGCACCCTTCCTTGGAAGCGCTTTTGTAGGCCTAAGAACACTGGGGCTCTGGGCTTCTCTAGCCACCTCATCTTCTGCTCATCCTCTCGCGCACTCTAAAGAGAGCTCAGGTGAGAAATTGCAAACGTCGAGCAATTGCTCAGAGATGAAAAGTGCCAGCACTGAAAGCTGTTGCTAGCCAGCACCCTTCCTTGGAAGCGCTTTCACAGGCGCAGTAACACTAGGGCTTTGCGCTTCTCTACCCACCAAACGTCACGGTCCTTCTCTTTCCGTCTCGTAGACACGAGCTGAGAAATTGCAAACGTCCAGCAATTGCTCAGAGATGAAAAGTGCCAGCACTGAAAGCTGTTGCTAGCCAGCACCCTTCCTTGGAAGCGCTTTTGTAGGCCTAAGAACACTGGGGCTCTGGGCTTCTCTAGCCACCTCATCTTCTGCTCATCCTCTCGCGCACTCTAAAGAGAGCTCAGGTGAGAAATTGCAAACGTCGAGCAATTGCTCCGAGATGAAAAGTGCCAGCACTGAAAGCTCTTGCTAGCCAGCACCCTTCCTTGGAAGCGCTTTCAGAGGCGCAGTAACACTGGGGCTTTGCGCTTCTATACGCACCAAACGTCACGGTCCTTCTCTTTCCGTCTCGTAGACACGAGCTGAGAAATTGCAAACGTCGAGCAATTGCTCAGAGATGAAAAGTGCCAGCACTGGAAGCTGTTGCTAGCCAGCACCCTTCCTTGGAAGCGCTTTTGTAGGCCTAAGAACACTGGGGCTCTGGGCTTCTCTAGCCACCTCATCTTCTGCTCATCCTCTCGCGCACTCTAAAGAGAGCTCAGGTGAGAAATTGCAAACGTCGAGCAATTGCTCAGAGATGAAAAGTGCCAGCACTGAAAGCTGTGGCTAGCCAGCACCCTTCCTTGGAAGCGCTTTCAGAGGCGCAGCAACACTGGGGCTTTGCGCTTCTCTAGCCACCAAAAGTCACGGTCCTGCTCTTTCCGTCTTGTAGACATGAGCTGAGAAATTGCAAACGTCGAGCAATTGCTCAGAGATGAAAAGTGCCAGCACTGAAAGCCCTTGCTAGCCAGCACCCTTCCTTGGAAGCACTTTTGTAGGCCTAAGAACAGTGGGGCTCTGGGCTTCTCTAGCCACCTCATCTTCTGCTCATCCTCTCGCGCACTCTAAAGAGAGCTCAGGTGAGAAATTGCAAACGTCGAGCAATTGCTCAGAGATGAAAAGTGCCAGCACTGAAAGCTGTTGCTAGCCAGCACCCTTCCTTGGAAGCGCTTTCACAGGCGCAGCAACAGTGGGGCTTTGCGCTTCTCTAGCCACCAAACGTCACGGTCCTTCTCTTTCCGTCTCGTAGACACGAGCTGAGAAATTGCAAACGTCGAGCAATTGCTCAGAGATGAAAAGTGCCAGCACTGAAAGCTCTTGCTAGCCAGCACCCTTCCTTGGAAGCGCTTTTGTAGGCCTAAGAACACTGGGGCTCTGGGCTTCTCTAGCCACCTCATCTTCTGCTCATCCTCTCGTGCACTCTAAAGAGAGCTCAGGTGAGAAATTGCAAACGTCGAGCAATTGCTCAGAGATGAAAAGTGCCAGCACTGAAAGCTGTTGCTAGCCAGCACCCTTCCTTGGAAGCGCTTTCAGAGGCGCAGTAACACTGGGGCTTTGCGCTTCTCTAGCCACCAAACGTCACGGTCCTTCTCTTTCCGTCTCGTAGACACGAGCTGAGAAATTGCAAACGTCGAGCAATTGCTCAGAGATGAAAAGTGCCAGCACTGAAAGCTCTTGCTAGCCAGCACCCTTCCTTGGAAGCGCTTTTGTAGGCCTAAGAACAATGGGGCTCTGGGCTTCTCTAGCCACCTCATCTTCTGCTCATCCTCTCGCGCACTCTAAAGAGAGCTCAGGTGAGAAATTGCAAACGTCGAGCAATTGCTCAGAGATGAAAAGTGCCAGCACTGAAAGCTGTTGCTAGCCAGCACCCTTCCTTGGAAGCGCTTTCACAGGCGCAGCAACAGTGGGGCTTTGCGCTTCTCTAGCCACCAAACGTCACGGTCACTATCTCTCCGTCTCGTAGACATGAGCTGAGAAATTGCAAACGTCGAGCAATTGCTCAGAGATGAAAAGTGCCAGCACTGAAAGCTCTTGCTAGCCAGCACCCTTCCTTGGAAGCGCTTTTGTAGGCCTAAGAACACTGGGGCTCTGGGCTTCTCTAGCCACCTCGTCTTCTGCTCATCCTCTCGCGCACTCTAAAGAGAGCTCAGGTGAGAAATTGCAAACGTCCAGCAATTGCTCAGAGATGAAAAGTGCCAGCACTGAAAGCTGTTGCTAGCCAGCACCCTTCCTTGGAAGCGCTTTTGTAGGCCTAAGAACACTGGGGCTCTGGGCTTCTCTAGCCACCTCATCTTCTGCTCATCCTCTCGCGCACTCTGAAGAGAGCTCAGGTGAGAAATCGCAAACGTCCAGCAATTGCTCAGAGATGAAAAGTGCCAGCACTGAAAGCTGTTGCTAGCCAGCACCCTTCCTTGGAAGCGCTTTCACAGGCGCAGCAACACTGGGGCTTTGCGCTTCTCTAGCCACCAAACGTCACTGTCATTCTCTTTCCGTCTCGTAGACACGAGCTGAGAAATTGCAAATGTCGAGCAATTGCTCAGAGATGAAAAGTGCCAGCACTGAAAGCTGTTGCTAGCCAGCACCCTTCCTTGGAAGCGCTTTCACAGGCGCAGCAACACTGGGGCTTTGCGCTTCTCTAGCCACCAAACGTCACGGTCCTTCTCTTTCCATCTCATAGACACGAGCTGAGAAATTGCAAACATCGAGCAATTGCTCAGAGATGAAAAGTGCCAGCACTGAAAGCTGTTGCTAGCCAGCACCCTTCCTTGGAAGCGCTTTTGTAGGCCTAAGAACAGTGGGGCTCTGGGCTTCTCTAGCCACCTCATCTTCTGCTCATCCTCTCGCGCACTCTAAAGAGAGCTCAGGTGAGAAATTGCAAACGTCCAGCAATTGCTCAGAGATGAAAAGTGCCAGCACTGAAAGCTGTTGCTAGCCAGCACCCTTCCTTGGAAGCGCTTTCAGAGGCGCAGCAACACTGGGGCTTTGCGCTTCTCTAGCCACCAAACGTCACGGTCACTATCTCTCCGTCTCGTAGACATGAGCTGAGAAATTGCAAACGTCGAGCAATTGCTCAGAGATGAAAAGTGCCAGCACTGAAAGCTCTTGCTAGCCAGCACCCTTCCTTGGAAGCGCTTTTGTAGGCCTAAGAACACTGGGGCTCTGGGCTTCTCTAGCCACCTCGTCTTCTGCTCATCCTCTCGCGCACTCTAAAGAGAGCTCAGGTGAGAAATTGCAAACGTCCAGCAATTGCTCAGAGATGAAAAGTGCCAGCACTGAAAGCTGTTGCTAGCCAGCACCCTTCCTTGGAAGCGCTTTTGTAGGCCTAAGAACACTGGGGCTCTGGGCTTCTCTAGCCACCTCATCTTCTGCTCATCCTCTCGCGCACTCTGAAGAGAGCTCAGGTGAGAAATCGCAAACGTCCAGCAATTGCTCAGAGATGAAAAGTGCCAGCACTGAAAGCTGTTGCTAGCCAGCACCCTTCCTTGGAAGCGCTTTCACAGGCGCAGCAACAGTGGGGCTTTGCGCTTCTCTAGCCACCAAACGTCACTGTCATTCTCTTTCCGTCTCGTAGACACGAGCTGAGAAATTGCAAATGTCGAGCAATTGCTCAGAGATGAAAAGTGCCAGCACTGAAAGCTGTTGCTAGCCAGCACCCTTCCTTGGAAGCGCTTTCACAGGCGCAGCAACACTGGGGCTTTGCGCTTCTCTAGCCACCAAACGTCACGGTCCTTCTCTTTCCATCTCATAGACACGAGCTGAGAAATTGCAAACATCGAGCAATTGCTCAGAGATGAAAAGTGCCAGCACTGAAAGCTGTTGCTAGCCAGCACCCTTCCTTGGAAGCGCTTTTGTAGGCCTAAGAACAGTGGGGCTCTGGGCTTCTCTAGCCACCTCATCTTCTGCTCATCCTCTCGCGCACTCTAAAGAGAGCTCAGGTGAGAAATTGCAAACGTCCAGCAATTGCTCAGAGATGAAAAGTGCCAGCACTGAAAGCTGTTGCTAGCCAGCACCCTTCCTTGGAAGCGCTTTCAGAGGCGCAGCAACACTGGGGCTTTGCGCTTCTCTACCCACCAAACGTCACGGTCCTTCTCTTTCCGTCTCGTAGACACGAGCTGAGAAATTGCAAACGTCGAGCAATTGCTCCGAGATGAAAAGTGCCAGCACTGAAAGCTGTTGCTAGCCAGCACCCTTCCTTGGAAGCGCTTTACAGGCGCAGCAACACTGGGGCTTTGCGCTTCTCTACCCACCAAACGTCACTGTCATTCTCTTTCCATCTCATAGACACGAGCTGAGAAATTGCAAACATCGAGCAATTGCTCAGAGATGAAAAGTGCCAGCACTGAAAGCTCTTGCTAGCCAGCACCCTTCCTTGGAAGCGCTTTCACAGGCGCAGTAACACTAGGGCTTTGCGCTTCTCTACCCACCAAACGTCACGGTCCTTCTCTTTCCGTCTCGTAGACACGAGCTGAGAAATTGCAAATGTCGAGCAATTGCTCAGAGATGAAAAGTGCCAGCACTGAAAGCTGTTGCTAGCCAGCACCCTTCCTTGGAAGCGCTTTTGTAGCCCTTAGAACACTGGGGCTCTGGGCTTCTCTAGCCACCTCATCTTCTGCTCATCCTCTCGCGCACTCTAAAGAGAGCTCAGGTGAGAAATTGCAAACGTCGAGCAATTGCTCAGAGATGAAAAGTGCCAGCACTGAAAGCTCTTGCTAGCCAGCACCCTTCCTTGGAAGCGCTTTCACAGGCGCAGCAACACTGGGGCTTTGCGCTTCTCTAGCCACCAAACGTCACGGTCCTTCTCTTTCCGTCTCGTAGACACGAGCTGAGAAATTGCAAACGTCGAGCAATTGCTCAGAGATGAAAAGTGCCAGCACTGAAAGCTGTTGCTAGCCAGCACCCTTCCTTGGAAGTGCTTTTGTAGGCCTAAGAACACTGGGGCTCTGGGCTTCTCTAGCCACCTCATCTTCTGCTCATCCTCTCGCGCACTCTAAAGAGAGCTCAGGTGAGAAATTGCAAACGTCGAGCAATTGCTCAGAGATGAAAAGTGCCAGCACTGAAAGCTGTTGCTAGCCAGCACCCTTCCTTGGAAGCGCTTTCACAGGCGCAGCAACACTGGGGCTTTGCGCTTCTCTAGCCACCAAACGTCACGGTCCTTCTCTTTCCGTCTCGTAGACACGAGCTGAGAAATTGCAAACGTCGAGCAATTGCTCCGAGATGAAAAGTGCCAGCACTGAAAGCTCTTGCTAGCCAGCACCCTTCCTTGGAAGCGCTTTCAGAGGCGCAGTAACACTGGGGCTTTGCGCTTCTCTAGCCACCAAACGTCACGGTCCTTCGCTTTCCGTCTCGTAGACACGAGCTGAGAAATTGCAAACGTCGAGCAATTGCTCAGAGATGAAAAGTGCCAGCACTGGAAGCTGTTGCTAGCCAGCACCCTTCCTTGGAAGCGCTTTACAGGCGCAGCAACACTGGGGCTTTGCGCTTCTCTACCCACCAAACGTCACTGTCATTCTCTTTCCATCTCATAGACACGAGCTGAGAAATTGCAAACATCGAGCAATTGCTCAGAGATGAAAAGTGCCAGCACTGAAAGCTCTTGCTAGCCAGCACCCTTCCTTGGAAGCGCTTTCACAGGCGCAGTAACACTAGGGCTTTGCGCTTCTCTACCCACCAAACGTCACGGTCCTTCTCTTTCCGTCTCGTAGACACGAGCTGAGAAATTGCAAATGTCGAGCAATTGCTCAGAGATGAAAAGTGCCAGCACTGAAAGCTGTTGCTAGCCAGCACCCTTCCTTGGAAGCGCTTTTGTAGCCCTTAGAACACTGGGGCTCTGGGCTTCTCTAGCCACCTCATCTTCTGCTCATCCTCTCGCGCACTCTAAAGAGAGCTCAGGTGAGAAATTGCAAACGTCGAGCAATTGCTCAGAGATGAAAAGTGCCAGCACTGAAAGCTCTTGCTAGCCAGCACCCTTCCTTGGAAGCGCTTTCACAGGCGCAGCAACACTGGGGCTTTGCGCTTCTCTAGCCACCAAACGTCACGGTCCTTCTCTTTCCGTCTCGTAGACACGAGCTGAGAAATTGCAAACGTCCAGCAATTGCTCAGAGATGAAAAGTGCCAGCACTGAAAGCTGTTGCTAGCCAGCACCCTTCCTTGGAAGCGCTTTTGTAGGCCTAAGAACACTGGGGCTCTGGGCTTCTCTAGCCACCTCATCTTCTGCTCATCCTCTCGCGCACTCTAAAGAGAGCTCAGGTGAGAAATTGCAAATGTCGAGCAATTGCTCAGAGATGAAAAGTGCCAGCACTGAAAGCTCTTGCTAGCCAGCACCCTTCCTTGGAAGCGCTTTCACAGGCGCAGTAACACTGGGGCTTTGCGCTTCTCTAGCCACCAAACGTCACGGTCCTTCGCTTTCCGTCTCGTAGACACGAGCTGAGAAATTGCAAACGTCGAGCAATTGCTCAGAGATGAAAAGTGCCAGCACTGAAAGCCCTTGCTAGCCAGCACCCTTCCTTGGAAGCGCTTTTGTAGGCCTAAGAAGAGTGGGGCTCTGGGCTTCTCTAGCCACCTCATCTTCTGCTCATCCTCTCGCGCACTCTAAAGAGAGCTCAGGTGAGAAATTGCAAACGTCGAGCAATTGCTCAGAGATGAAAAGTGCCAGCACTGAAAGCTGTTGCTAGCCAGCACCCTTCCTTGGAAGCGCTTTCACAGGCGCAGCAACAGTGGGGCTTTGCGCTTCTCTAGCCACCAAACGTCACGGTCCTTCTCTTTCCGTCTCGTAGACACGAGCTGAGAAATTGCAAACGTCGAGCAATTGCTCAGAGATGAAAAGTGCCAGCACTGAAAGCTCTTGCTAGCCAGCACCCTTCCTTGGAAGCGCTTTTGTAGGCCTAAGAACACTGGGGCTCTGGGCTTCTCTAGCCACCTCATCTTCTGCTCATCCTCTCGCGCACTCTAAAGAGAGCTCAGGTGAGAAATTGCAAATGTCGAGCAATTGCTCAGAGATGAAAAGTGCCAGCACTGAAAGCTCTTGCTAGCCAGCACCCTTCCTTGGAAGCGCTTTCACAGGCGCAGTAACACTGGGGCTTTGCGCTTCTCTAGCCACCAAACGTCACGGTCCTTCGCTTTCCGTCTCGTAGACACGAGCTGAGAAATTGCAAACGTCGAGCAATTGCTCAGAGATGAAAAGTGCCAGCACTGAAAGCCCTTGCTAGCCAGCACCCTTCCTTGGAAGCGCTTTTGTAGGCCTAAGAAGAGTGGGGCTCTGGGCTTCTCTAGCCACCTCATCTTCTGCTCATCCTCTCGCGCACTCTAAAGAGAGCTCAGGTGAGAAATTGCAAACGTCGAGCAATTGCTCAGAGATGAAAAGTGCCAGCACTGAAAGCTGTTGCTAGCCAGCACCCTTCCTTGGAAGCGCTTTCACAGGCGCAGCAACAGTGGGGCTTTGCGCTTCTCTAGCCACCAAACGTCACGGTCCTTCTCTTTCCGTCTCGTAGACACGAGCTGAGAAATTGCAAACGTCGAGCAATTGCTCAGAGATGAAAAGTGCCAGCACTGAAAGCTCTTGCTAGCCAGCACCCTTCCTTGGAAGCGCTTTTGTAGGCCTAAGAACACTGGGGCTCTGGGCTTCTCTAGCCACCTCATCTTCTGCTCATCCTCTCGTGCACTCTAAAGAGAGCTCAGGTGAGAAATTGCAAACGTCGAGCAATTGCTCAGAGATGAAAAGTGCCAGCACTGAAAGCTGTGGCTAGCCAGCACCCTTCCTTGGAAGCGCTTTCAGAGGCGCAGTAACACTGGGGCTTTGCGCTTCTCTAGCCACCAAACGTCACGGTCCTTCTCTTTCCGTCTCGTAGACACGAGCTGAGAAATTGCAAACGTCGAGCAATTGCTCAGAGATGAAAAGTGCCAGCACTGAAAGCTCTTGCTAGCCAGCACCCTTCCTTGGAAGCGCTTTTGTAGGCCTAAGAACAGTGGGGCTCTGGGCTTCTCTAGCCACCTCATCTTCTGCTCATCCTCTCGCGCACTCTAAAGAGAGCTCAGGTGAGAAATTGCAAACGTCGAGCAATTGCTCCGAGATGAAAAGTGCCAGCACTGAAAGCTCTTGCTAGCCAGCACCCTTCCTTGGAAGCGCTTTCACAGGCGCAGCAACAGTGGGGCTTTGCGCTTCTCTAGCCACCAAACGTCACGGTCACTATCTCTCCGTCTCGTAGACATGAGCTGAGAAATTGCAAACGTCGAGCAATTGCTCAGAGATGAAAAGTGCCAGCACTGAAAGCTCTTGCTAGCCAGCACCCTTCCTTGGAAGCGCTTTTGTAGGCCTAAGAACACTGGGGCTCTGGGCTTCTCTAGCCACCTCATCTTCTGCTCATCCTCTCGCGCACTCTAAAGAGAGCTCAGGTGAGAAATTGCAAATGTCGAGCAATTGCTCAGAGATGAAAAGTGCCAGCACTGAAAGCTGTTGCTAGCCAGCACCCTTCCTTGGAAGCGCTTTTGTAGGCCTAAGAACACTGGGGCTCTGGGCTTCTCTAGCCACCTCATCTTCTGCTCATCCTCTCGCGCACTCTGAAGAGAGCTCAGGTGAGAAATCGCAAACGTCCAGCAATTGCTCAGAGATGAAAAGTGCCAGCACTGAAAGCTGTTGCTAGCCAGCACCCTTCCTTGGAAGCGCTTTCACAGGCGCAGCAACACTGGGGCTTTGCGCTTCTCTAGCCACCAAACGTCACTGTCATTCTCTTTCCGTCTCGTAGACACGAGCTGAGAAATTGCAAATGTCGAGCAATTGCTCAGAGATGAAAAGTGCCAGCACTGAAAGCTGTTGCTAGCCAGCACCCTTCCTTGGAAGCGCTTTCACAGGCGCAGCAACACTGGGGCTTTGCGCTTCTCTAGCCACCAAACGTCACGGTCCTTCTCTTTCCATCTCATAGACACGAGCTGAGAAATTGCAAACATCGAGCAATTGCTCAGAGATGAAAAGTGCCAGCACTGAAAGCTGTTGCTAGCCAGCACCCTTCCTTGGAAGCGCTTTTGTAGGCCTAAGAACACTGGGGCTCTGGGCTTCTCTAGCCACCTCATCTTCTGCTCATCCTCTCGCGCACTCTAAAGAGAGCTCAGGTGAGAAATTGCAAACGTCCAGCAATTGCTCAGAGATGAAAAGTGCCAGCACTGAAAGCTGTTGCTAGCCAGCACCCTTCCTTGGAAGCGCTTTCACAGGCGCAGCAACACTGGGGCTTTGCGCTTCTCTAGCCACCAAACGTCACGGTCCTTCTCTTTCCGTCTCGTAGACACGAGCTGAGAAATTGCAAATGTCGAGCAATTGCTCCGAGATGAAAAGTGCCAGCACTGAAAGCTGTTGCTAGCCAGCACCCTTCCTTGGAAGCGCTTTACAGGCGCAGCAACACTGGGGCTTTGCGCTTCTCTACCCACCAAACGTCACTGTCATTCTCTTTCCATCTCATAGACACGAGCTGAGAAATTGCAAACATCGAGCAATTGCTCAGAGATGAAAAGTGCCAGCACTGAAAGCTCTTGCTAGCCAGCACCCTTCCTTGGAAGCGCTTTCACAGGCGCAGTAACACTAGGGCTTTGCGCTTCTCTACCCACCAAACGTCACGGTCCTTCTCTTTCCGTCTCGTAGACACGAGCTGAGAAATTGCAAATGTCGAGCAATTGCTCAGAGATGAAAAGTGCCAGCACTGAAAGCTGTTGCTAGCCAGCACCCTTCCTTGGAAGCGCTTTTGTAGGCCTAAGAACAGTGGGGCTCTGGGCTTCTCTAGCCACCTCATCTTCTGCTCATCCTCTCGCGCACTCTAAAGAGAGCTCAGGTGAGAAATTGCAAACGTCGAGCAATTGCTCAGAGATGAAAAGTGCCAGCACTGAAAGCTCTTGCTAGCCAGCACCCTTCCTTGGAAGCGCTTTCACAGGCGCAGCAACACTGGGGCTTTGCGCTTCTCTAGCCACCAAACGTCACGGTCCTTCTCTTTCCGTCTCGTAGACACGAGCTGAGAAATTGCAAACGTCGAGCAATTGCTCAGAGATGAAAAGTGCCAGCACTGAAAGCTGTTGCTAGCCAGCACCCTTCCTTGGAAGCGCTTTTGTAGGCCTAAGAACACTGGGGCTCTGGGCTTCTCTAGCCATCTCATCTTCTGCTCATCCTCTCGCGCACTCTAAAGAGAGCTCAGGTGAGAAATTGCAAACGTCGAGCAATTGCTCAGAGATGAAAAGTGCCAGCACTGAAAGCTGTTGCTAGCCAGCACCCTTCCTTGGAAGCGCTTTCACAGGCGCAGCAACACTGGGGCTTTGCGCTTCTCTAGCCACCAAACGTCACGGTCCTTCTCTTTCCGTCTCGTAGACACGAGCTGAGAAATTGCAAACGTCGAGCAATTGCTCCGAGATGAAAAGTGCCAGCACTGAAAGCTCTTGCTAGCCAGCACCCTTCCTTGGAAGCGCTTTCACAGGCGCAGCAACACTGGGGCTTTGCGCTTCTCTACCCACCAAAAGTCACGGTCCTTCTCTTTCCGTCTCGTAGACACGAGCTGAGAAATTGCAAACGTCGAGCAATTGCTGAGAGATGAAAAGTGCCAGCACTGAAAGCTGTTGCTAGCCAGCACCCTTCCTTGGAAGCGCTTTCACAGGCGCAGCAACACTGGGGCTTTGCGCTTCTCTACCCACCAAAAGTCACGGTCCTTCTCTTTCCGTCTCGTAGACACGAGCTGAGAAATTGCAAACGTCGAGCAATTGCTCAGAGATGAAAAGTGCCAGCACTGAAAGCTCTTGCTAGCCAGCACCCTTCCTTGGAAGCGCTTTCACAGGCGCAGCAACACTGGGGCTTTGCGCTTCTCTACCCACCAAACGTCACGGTCCTTCGCTTTCCGTCTCGTAGACACGAGCTGAGAAATTGCAAACGTCGAGCAATTGCTCAGAGATGAAAAGTGCCAGCACTGGAAGCTGTTGCTAGCCAGCACCCTTCCTTGGAAGCGCTTTTGTAGGCCTAAGAACACTGGGGCTCTGGGCTTCTCTAGCCACCTCATCTTCTGCTCATCCTCTCGCGCACTCTAAAGAGAGCTCAGGTGAGAAATTGCAAACGTCGAGCAATTGCTCAGAGATGAAAAGTGCCAGCACTGAAAGCTCTTGCTAGCCAGCACCCTTCCTTGGAAGCGCTTTCAGAGGCGCAGCAACACTGGGGCTTTGCGCTTCTCTAGCCACCAAACGTCACGGTCCTGCTCTTTCCGTCTTGTAGACATGAGCTGAGAAATTGCAAACGTCGAGCAATTGCTCAGAGATGAAAAGTGCCAGCACTGAAAGCCCTTGCTAGCCAGCACCCTTCCTTGGAAGCGCTTTTGTAGGCCTAAGAACAGTGGGGCTCTGGGCTTCTCTAGCCACCTCATCTTCTGCTCATCCTCTCGCGCACTCTAAAGAGAGCTCAGGTGAGAAATTGCAAACGTCGAGCAATTGCTCAGAGAAGAAAAGTGCCAGCACTGAAAGCTGTTGCTAGCCAGCACCCTTCCTTGGAAGCGCTTTCACAGGCGCAGCAACAGTGGGGCTTTGCGCTTCTCTAGCCACCAAACGTCACGGTCCTTCTCTTTCCGTCTCGTAGACACGAGCTGAGAAATTGCAAATGTCGAGCAATTGCTCAGAGATGAAAAGTGCCAGCACTGAAAGCTCTTGCTAGCCAGCACCCTTCCTTGGAAGCGCTTTCACAGGCGCAGTAACACTGGGGCTTTGCGCTTCTCTAGCCACCAAAAGTCACGGTCCTTCTCTTTCCGTCTCGTAGACACGAGCTGAGAAATTGCAAACGTCGAGCAATTGCTCAGAGATGAAAAGTGCCAGCACTGAAAGCTTTTGCTAGCCAGCACCCTTCCTTGGAAGCGCTTTTGTAGGCCTAAGAACACTGGGGCTCTGGGCTTCTCTAGCCACCTCATCTTCTGCTCATCCTCTCGCGCACTCTAAAGAGAGCTCAGGTGAGAAATTGCAAACGTCGAGCAATTGCTCAGAGATGAAAAGTGCCAGCACTGAAAGCTCTTGCTAGCCAGCACCCTTCCTTGTAAGCGCTTTCACAGGCGCAGCAACACTGGGGCTTTGCGCTTCTCTAGCCACCAAACGTCACGGTCATTCTCTTTCCGTCTCGTAGACACGAGCTGAGAAATTGCAAACGTCGAGCAATTGCTCAGAGATGAAAAGTGCCAGCACTGAAAGCTGTTGCTAGCCAGCACCCTTCCTTGGAAGCGCTTTTGTAGGCCTAAGAACACTGGGGCTCTGGGCTTCTCTAGCCACCTCATCTTCTGCTCATCCTCTCGTGCACTCTAAAGAGAGCTCAGGTGAGAAATTGCAAACGTCGAGCAATTGCTCCGAGATGAAAAGTGCCAGCCCTGAAAGCTCTTGCTAGCCAGCACCCTTCCTTGGAAGCGCTTTCAGAGGCGCAGTAACACTGGGGCTTTGCGCTTCTCTAGCCACCAAACGTCACGGTCCTTCTCTTTCCGTCTCGTAGACACGAGCTGAGAAATTGCAAACGTCCAGCAATTGCTCAGAGATGAAAAGTGCCAGCACTGAAAGCTGTTGCTAGCCAGCACCCTTCCTTGGAAGCGCTTTTGTAGGCCTAAGAACACTGGGGCTCTGGGCCTCTCTAGCCACCTCATCTTCTGCTCATCCTCTCGCGCACTCTAAAGAGAGCTCAGGTGAGAAATTGCAAACGTCGAGCAATTGCTCAGAGATGAAAAGTGCCAGCACTGAAAGCTCTTGCTAGCCAGCACCCTTCCTTGGAAGCGCTTTCACAGGCGCAGCAACAGTGGGGCTTTGCGCTTCTCTAGCCACCAAACGTCACGGTCACTATCTCTCCGTCTCGTAGACATGAGCTGAGAAATTGCAAACATCGAGCAATTGCTCAGAGATGAAAAGTGCCAGCACTGAAAGCTCTTGCTAGCCAGCACCCTTCCTTGGAAGCGCTTTTGTAGGCCTAAGAACACTGGGGCTCTGGGCTTCTCTAGCCACCTCGTCTTCTGCTCATCCTCTCGCGCACTCTGAAGAGAGCTCAGGTGAGAAATTGCAAACGTCCAGCAATTGCTCAGAGATGAAAAGTGCCAGCACTGAAAGCTGTTGCTAGCCAGCACCCTTCCTTGGAAGCGCTTTTGTAGCCCTTAGAACACTGGGGCTCTGGGCTTCTCTAGCCACCTCATCTTCTGCTCATCCTCTCGCGCACTCTGAAGAGAGCTCAGGTGAGAAATTGCAAACGTCGAGCAATTGCTCAGAGATGAAAAGTGCCAGCACTGAAAGCTGTTGCTAGCCAGCACCCTTCCTTGGAAGCGCTTTCACAGGCGCAGCAACACTGGGGCTTTGCGCTTCTCTACCCACCAAACGTCACTGTCATTCTCTTTCCGTCTCGTAGACACGAGCTGAGAAATTGCAAATGTCGAGCAATTGCTCAGAGATGAAAAGTGCCAGCACTGAAAGCTGTTGCTAGCCAGCACCCTTCCTTGGAAGCGCTTTCACAGGCGCAGCAACACTGGGGCTTTGCGCTTCTCTAGCCACCAAACGTCACGGTCCTTCTCTTTCCATCTCATAGACACGAGCTGAGAAATTGCAAACATCGAGCAATTGCTCAGAGATGAAAAGTGCCAGCACTGAAAGCTGTTGCTAGCCAGCACCCTTCCTTGGAAGCGCTTTCACAGGCGCAGCAACACTGGGGCTTTGCGCTTCTCTACCCACCAAATGTCACGGTCCTTCTCTTTCCGTCTCGTAGACACGAGCTGAGAAATTGCAAACGTCGAGCAATTGCTCAGAGAGGAAAAGTGCCAGCACTGGAAGCTGTTGCTAGCCAGCACCCTTCCTTGGAAGCGCTTTTGTAGCCCTTAGAACACTGGGGCTCTGGGCTTCTCTAGCCACCTCATCTTCTGCTCATCCTCTCGCGCACTCTAAAGAGAGCTCAGGTGAGAAATTGCAAACGTCCAGCAATTGCTCAGAGATGAAAAGTGCCAGCACTGAAAGCTGTTGCTAGCCAGCACCCTTCCTTGGAAGCGCTTTCACAGGCGCAGCAACACTGGGGCTTTGCGCTTCTCTAGCCACCAAACGTCACGGTCCTTCTCTTTCCGTCTCGTAGACACGAGCTGAGAAATTGCAAATGTCGAGCAATTGCTCAGAGATGAAAAGTGCCAGCACTGAAAGCTCTTGCTAGCCAGCACCCTTCCTTGGAAGCGCTTTACAGGCGCAGCAACACTGGGGCTTTGCGCTTCTCTACCCACCAAACGTCACTGTCATTCTCTTTCCATCTCATAGACACGAGCTGAGAAATTGCAAACATTGAGCAATTGCTCAGAGATGAAAAGTGCCAGCACTGAAAGCTGTTGCTAGCCAGCACCCTTCCTTGGAAGCGTTTTTGTAGGCCTAAGAACACTGGGGCTCTGGGCTTCTCTAGCCACCTCATCTTCTGCTCATCCTCTCGCGCACTCTAAAGAGAGCTCAGGTGAGAAATTGCAAACGTCGAGCAATTGCTCAGAGATGAAAAGTGCCAGCCCTGAAAGCTCTTGCTAGCCAGCACCCTTCCTTGGAAGCGCTTTCACAGGCGCAGGAACACTGGGGCTTTGCGCTTCTCTAGCCACCAAACGTCACGGTCCTTCTCTTTCCGTCTCGTAGACACGAGCTGAGAAATTGCAAACGTCGAGCAATTGCTCAGAGATGAAAAGTGCCAGCACTGAAAGCTCTTGCTAGCCAGCACCCTTCCTTGGAAGCGCTTTTGTAGGCCTAAGAACACTGGGGCTCTGGGCTTCTCTAGCCACCTCATCTTCTGCTCATCCTCTCGCGCACTCTAAAGAGAGCTCAGGTGAGAAATTGCAAACGTCGAGCAATTGCTCGGAGATGAAAAGTGCCAGCACTGAAAGCTGTTGCTAGCCAGCGCCCTTCCTTGGAAGCGCTTTCACAGGCGCAGCAACACTGGGGCTTTGCGCTTCTCTACCCACCAAAAGTCACGGTCCTTCTCTTTCCGTCTCGTAGACACGAGCTGAGAAATTGCAAACGTCGAGCAATTGCTCAGAGATGAAAAGTGCCAGCACTGAAAGCTGTTGCTAGCCAGCACCCTTCCTTGGAAGCGCTTTCAGAGGCGCTGCAACACTGGGGCTTTGCGCTTCTCTACGCACCAAACGTCACGGTCCTTCTCTTTCCGTCTCGTAGACACGAGCTGAGAAATTGCAAACGTCCAGCAATTGCTCAGAGATGAAAAGTGCCAGCACTGAAAGCTCTTGCTAGCCAGCACCCTTCCTTGGAAGCGCTTTTGTAGGCCTAAGAACACTGGGGCTCTGGGCTTCTCTAGCCACCTCATCTTCTGCTCATCCTCTCGCGCACTCTAAAGAGAGCTCAGGTGAGAAATTGCAAACGTCCAGCAATTGCTCAGAGATGAAAAGTGCCAGCACTGAAAGCTGTTGCTAGCCAGCGCCCTTCCTTGGAAGCGCTTTCACAGGCGCAGCAACAGTGGGGCTTTGCGCTTCTCTACCCACCAAAAGTCACGGTCCTTCTCTTTCCGTCTCGTAGACACGAGCTGAGAAATTGCAAACGTCCAGCAATTGCTCAGAGATGAAAAGTGCCAGCACTGAAAGCTGTTGCTAGCCAGCAGCCTTCCTTGGAAGCGCTTTCACAGGCGCAGCAACACTGGGGCTTTGCGCTTCTCTAGCCACCAAACGTCACGGTCATTCTCTTTCCGTCTCGTAGACACGAGCTGAGAAATTGCAAACGTCGAGCAATTGCTCAGAGATGAAAAGTGCCAGCACTGGAAGCTGTTGCTAGCCAGCACCCTTCCTTGGAAGCGCTTTTGTAGGCCTTGGAACACTGGGGCTCTGGGCTTCTCTAGCCACCTCATCTTCTGCTCATCCTCTCGCGCACTCTAAAGAGAGCTCAGGTGAGAAATTGCAAACGTCGAGCAATTGCTCAGAGATGAAAAGTGCCAGCACTGAAAGCTCTTGCTAGCCAGCACCCTTCCTTGGAAGCGCTTTCAGAGGCGCAGTAACACTGGGGCTTTGCGCTTCTCTACCCACCAAACGTCACGGTCCTTCTCTTTCCGTCTCCTAGACACGAGCTGAGAAATTGCAAACGTCGAGCAATTGCTCAGAGATGAAAAGTGCCAGCACTGAAAGCTCTTGCTAGCCAGCACCCTTCCTTGGAAGCGCTTTTGTAGGCCTAAGAACAGTGGGGCTCTGGGCTTCTCTAGCCACCTCATCTTCTGCTCATCCTCTCGCGCACTCTAAAGAGAGCTCAGGTGAGAAATTGCAAACGTCGAGCAATTGCTCCGAGATGAAAAGTGCCAGCCCTGAAAGCTCTTGCTAGCCAGCCCCCTTCCTTGGAAGCGCTTTCACAGGCGCAGTAACACTGGGGCTTTGCGCTTCTCTACCCACCAAACGTCACGGTCCTTCTCTTTCCGTCTCTTAGACACGAGCTGAGAAATTGCAAACGTCCAGCAATTGCTCAGAGATGAAAAGTGCCAGCACTGAAAGCTGTTGCTAGCCAGCACCCTTCCTTGGAAGCGCTTTTGTAGGCCTAAGAACACTGGGGCTCTGGGCTTCTCTAGCCACCTCATCTTCTGCTCATCCTCTCGCGCACTCTAAAGAGAGCTCAGGTGAGAAATTGCAAACGTCGAGCAATTGCTCAGAGATGAAAAGTGCCAGCACTGAAAGCTCTTGCTAGCCAGCACCCTTCCTTGGAAGCGCTTTCACAGGCGCAGCAACACTGGGGCTTTGCGCTTCTCTAGCCACCAAACGTCACGGTCACTATCTCTCCGTCTCGTAGACATGAGCTGAGAAATTGCAAACGTCGAGCAATTGCTCAGAGATGAAAAGTGCCAGCACTGAAAGCTCTTGCTAGCCAGCACCCTTCCTTGGAAGCGCTTTTGTAGGCCTAAGAACACTGGGGCTCTGGGCTTCTCTAGCCACCTCGTCTTCTGCTCATCCTCTCGCGCACTCTGAAGAGAGCTCAGGTGAGAAATTGCAAACGTCCAGCAATTGCTCAGAGATGAAAAGTGCCAGCACTGAAAGCTGTTGCTAGCCAGCACCCTTCCTTGGAAGCGCTTTTGTAGCCCTTAGAACACTGGGGCTCTGGGCTTCTCTAGCCACCTCATCTTCTGCTCATCCTCTCGCGCACTCTGAAGAGAGCTCAGGTGAGAAATCGCAAACGTCCAGCAATTGCTCAGAGATGAAAAGTGCCAGCACTGAAAGCTGTTGCTAGCCAGCACCCTTCCTTGGAAGCGCTTTCACAGGCGCAGCAACACTGGGGCTTTGCGCTTCTCTACCCACCAAACGTCACTGTCATTCTCTTTCCGTCTCGTAGACACGAGCTGAGAAATTGCAAATGTCGAGCAATTGCTCAGAGATGAAAAGTGCCAGCACTGAAAGCTGTTGCTAGCCAGCACCCTTCCTTGGAAGCGCTTTCACAGGCGCAGCAACACTGGGGCTTTGCGCTTCTCTAGCCACCAAACGTCACGGTCCTTCTCTTTCCATCTCATAGACACGAGCTGAGAAATTGCAAACATCGAGCAATTGCTCAGAGATGAAAAGTGCCAGCACTGAAAGCTCTTGCTAGCCAGCACCCTTCCTTGGAAGCGCTTTCACAGGCGCAGCAACACTGGGGCTTTGCGCTTCTATAAGCACCAAATGTCACGGTCCTTCTCTTTCCGTCTCGTAGACACGAGCTGAGAAATTGCAAACGTCGAGCAATTGCTCAGAGAGGAAAAGTGCCAGCACTGGAAGCTGTTGCTAGCCAGCACCCTTCCTTGGAAGCGCTTTTGTAGCCCTTAGAACACTGGGGCTCTGGGCTTCTCTAGCCACCTCATCTTCTGCTCATCCTCTCGCGCACTCTAAAGAGAGCTCAGGTGAGAAATTGCAAACGTCCAGCAATTGCTCAGAGATGAAAAGTGCCAGCACTGAAAGCTGTTGCTAGCCAGCACCCTTCCTTGGAAGCGCTTTCACAGGCGCAGCAACACTGGGGCTTTGCGCTTCTCTAGCCACCAAACGTCACGGTCCTTCTCTTTCCGTCTCGTAGACACGAGCTGAGAAATTGCAAATGTCGAGCAATTGCTCAGAGATGAAAAGTGCCAGCACTGAAAGCTCTTGCTAGCCAGCACCCTTCCTTGTAAGCGCTTTACAGGCGCAGCAACACTGGGGCTTTGCGCTTCTCTACCCACCAAACGTCACTGTCATTCTCTTTCCATCTCATAGACACGAGCTGAGAAATTGCAAACATTGAGCAATTGCTCAGAGATGAAAAGTGCCAGCACTGAAAGCTGTTGCTAGCCAGCACCCTTCCTTGGAAGCGCTTTTGTAGCCCTTAAAACACTGGGGCTCTGGGCTTCTCTAGCCACCTCATCTTCTGCTCATCCTCTCGCGCACTCTAAAGAGAGCTCAGGTGAGAAATTGCAAACGTCGAGCAACTGCTCAGAGATGAAAAGTGCCAGCCCTGAAAGCTCTTGCTAGCCAGCACCCTTCCTTGGAAGCGCTTTCACAGGCGCAGCAACACTGGGGCTTTGCGCTTCTCTAGCCACCAAACGTCACGGTCCTTCTCTTTCCGTCTCGTAGACACGAGCTGAGAAATTGCAAACGTCGAGCAATTGCTCAGAGATGAAAAGTGCCAGCACTGAAAGCTCTTGCTAGCCAGCACCCTTCCTTGGAAGCGCTTTTGTAGGCCTAAGAACACTGGGGCTCTGGGCTTCTCTAGCCACCTCATCTTCTGCTCATCCTCTCGCGCACTCTAAAGAGAGCTCAGGTGAGAAATTGCAAACGTCGAGCAATTGCTCAGAGATGAAAAGTGCCAGCACTGAAAGCTGTTGCTAGCCAGCGCCCTTCCTTGGAAGCGCTTTCACAGGCGCAGCAACAGTGGGGCTTTGCGCTTCTCTACCCACCAAAAGTCACGGTCCTTCTCTTTCCGTCTCGTAGACACGAGCTGAGAAATTGCAAACGTCGAGCAATTGCTCAGAGATGAAAAGTGCCAGCACTGAAAGCTGTTGCTAGCCAGCACCCTTCCTTGGAAGCGCTTTCAGAGGCGCTGCAACACTGGGGCTTTGCGCTTCTCTACGCACCAAACGTCACGGTCCTTCTCTTTCCGTCTCGTAGACATGAGCTGAGAAATTGCAAACGTCCAGCAATTGCTCAGAGATGAAAAGTGCCAGCACTGAAAGCTGTTGCTAGCCAGCGCCCTTCCTTGGAAGCGCTTTCACAGGCGCAGCAACACTGGGGCTTTGCGCTTCTCTACCCACCAAAAGTCACGGTCCTTCTCTTTCCGTCTCGTAGACACGAGCTGAGAAATTGCAAACGTCCAGCAATTGCTCAGAGATGAAAAGTGCCAGCACTGAAAGCTCTTGCTAGCCAGCACCCTTCCTTGGAAGCGCTTTCACAGGCGCAGCAACACTGGGGCTTTGCGCTTCTCTAGCCACCAAACGTCACGGTCATTCTCTTTCCGTCTCGTAGACACGAGCTGAGAAATTGCAAACGTCGAGCAATTGCTCAGAGATGAAAAGTGCCAGCACTGGAAGCTGTTGCTAGCCAGCACCCTTCCTTGGAAGCGCTTTTGTAGGCCTAAGAAGAGTGGGGCTCTGGGCTTCTCTAGCCACCTCATCTTCTGCTCATCCTCTCGCGCACTCTAAAGAGAGCTCAGGTGAGAAATTGCAAACGTCGAGCAATTGCTCAGAGATGAAAAGTGCCAGCACTGAAAGCTCTTGCTAGCCAGCACCCTTCCTTGGAAGCGCTTTCAGAGGCGCAGTAACACTGGGGCTTTGCGCTTCTCTAGCCACCAAACGTCACGGTCCTTCTCTTTCCGTCTCGTAGACACGAGCTGAGAAATTGCAAACGTCGAGCAATTGCTCAGAGATGAAAAGTGCCAGCACTGAAAGCTGTTGCTAGCCAGCACCCTTCCTTGGAAGCGCTTTTGTAGGCCTAAGAACACTGGGGCTCTGGGCTTCTCTAGCCACCTCATCTTCTGCTCATCCTCTCGCGCACTCTAAAGAGAGCTCAGGTGAGAAATTGCAAACGTCGAGCAATTGCTCGGAGATGAAAAGTGCCAGCACTGAAAGCTGTTGCTAGCCAGCACCCTTCCTTGGAAGCGCTTTCACAGGCGCAGTAACACTGGGGCTTTGCGCTTCTCTAGCCACCAAACGTCACGGTCATTCTCTTTCCGTCTTGTAGACATGAGCTGAGAAATTGCAAACGTCGAGCAATTGCTCAGAGATGAAAAGTGCCAGCACTGGAAGCTGTTGCTAGCCAGCACCCTTCCTTGGAAGCGCTTTTGTAGGCCTAAGAACACTGGGGCTCTGGGCTTCTCTAGCCACCTAATCTTCTGCTCATCCTCTCGCGCAGTCTAAAGAGAGCTCAGGTGAGAAATTGCAAACGTCGAGCAATTGCTCAGAGATGAAAAGTGCCAGCACTGAAATCTGTTGCTAGCCAGCACCCTTCCTTGGAAGCGCTTTTGTAGGCCTAAGAACACTGGGGCTCTGGGCTTCTCTAGCCACCTCATCTTCTGCTCATCCTCTCGCGCACTCTAAAGAGAGCTCAGGTGAGAAATTGCAAACGTCCAGCAATTGCTCAGAGATGAAAAGTGCCAGCACTGAAAGCTCTTGCTAGCCAGCACCCTTCCTTGGAAGCGCTTTCACAGGTGCAGTAACACTGGGGCTTTGCGCTTCTCTACCCACCAAACGTCACTGTCATTCTCTTTCCGTCTCGTAGACACGAGCTGAGAAATTGCAAACGTCCAGCAATTGCTCAGAGATGAAAAGTGCCAGCACTGAAAGCTGTTGCTAGCCAGCACCCTTCCTTGGAAGCGCTTTCAGAGGCGCAGCAACACTGGGGCTTTGCGCTTCTCTACGCACCAAACGTCACGGTCCTTCTCTTTCCGTCTCGTAGACACGAGCTGAGAAATTGCAAACGTCGAGCAATTGCTCAGAGATGAAAAGTGCCAGCACTGAAAGCTGTTGCTAGCCAGCACCCTTCCTTGGAAGCGCTTTTGTAGGCCTAAGAACACTGGGGCTCTGGGCTTCTCTAGCCACCTCATCTTCTGCTCATCCTCTCGCGCACTCTAAAGAGAGCTCAGGTGAGAAATTGCAAATGTCGAGCAATTGCTCAGAGATGAAAAGTGCCAGCACTGAAAGCTGTTGCTAGCCAGCACCCTTCCTTGGAAGCGCTTTCACAGGCGCAGTAACACTGGGGCTTTGCGCTTCTCTACCCACCAAACGTCACGGTCCTTCTCTTTCCATCTCATAGACACGAGCTGAGAAATTGCAAACATCGAGCAATTGCTCAGAGATGAAAAGTGCCAGCACTGAAAGCTGTTGCTAGCCAGCACCCTTCCTTGGAAGCGCTTTCACAGGCGCAGCAACACTGGGGCTTTGCGCTTCTCTAGCCACCAAACGTCACGGTCACTATCTCTCCGTCTCGTAGACATGAGCTGAGAAATTGCAAACGTCGAGCAATTGCTCAGAGATGAAAAGTGCCAGCACTGAAAGCTCTTGCTAGCCAGCACCCTTCCTTGGAAGCGCTTTTGTAGGCCTAAGAACACTGGGGCTCTGGGCTTCTCTAGCCACCTCGTCTTCTGCTCATCCTCTCGCGCACTCTGAAGAGAGCTCAGGTGAGAAATTGCAAACGTCCAGCAATTGCTCAGAGATGAAAAGTGCCAGCACTGAAAGCTGTTGCTAGCCAGCACCCTTCCTTGGAAGCGCTTTTGTAGCCCTTAGAACACTGGGGCTCTGGGCTTCTCTAGCCACCTCATCTTCTGCTCATCCTCTCGCGCACTCTGAAGAGAGCTCAGGTGAGAAATCGCAAACGTCCAGCAATTGCTCAGAGATGAAAAGTGCCAGCACTGAAAGCTGTTGCTAGCCAGCACCCTTCCTTGGAAGCGCTTTCACAGGCGCAGCAACACTGGGGCTTTGCGCTTCTCTACCCACCAAACGTCACTGTCATTCTCTTTCCGTCTCGTAGACACGAGCTGAGAAATTGCAAATGTCGAGCAATTGCTCAGAGATGAAAAGTGCCAGCACTGAAAGCTGTTGCTAGCCAGCACCCTTCCTTGGAAGCGCTTTCACAGGCGCAGCAACACTGGGGCTTTGCGCTTCTCTAGCCACCAAACGTCACGGTCCTTCTCTTTCCATCTCATAGACACGAGCTGAGAAATTGCAAACGTCGAGCAATTGCTCAGAGATGAAAAGTGCCAGCACTGAAAGCTCTTGCTAGCCAGCACCCTTCCTTGGAAGCGCTTTCACAGGCGCAGCAACACTGGGGCTTTGCGCTTCTCTACCCACCAAATGTCACGGTCCTTCTCTTTCCGTCTCGTAGACACGAGCTGAGAAATTGCAAACGTCGAGCAATTGCTCAGAGAGGAAAAGTGCCAGCACTGGAAGCTGTTGCTAGCCAGCACCCTTCCTTGGAAGCGCTTTTGTAGCCCTTAGAACACTGGGGCTCTGGGCTTCTCTAGCCACCTCATCTTCTGCTCATCCTCTCGCGCACTCTAAAGAGAGCTCAGGTGAGAAATTGCAAACGTCGAGCAATTGCTCAGAGATGAAAAGTGCCAGCACTGAAAGCTGTTGCTAGCCAGCACCCTTCCTTGGAAGCGCTTTCACAGGCGCAGCAACACTGGGGCTTTGCGCTTCTCTAGCCACCAAACGTCACGGTCCTTCTCTTTCCGTCTCGTAGACACGAGCTGAGAAATTGCAAATGTCGAGCAATTGCTCAGAGATGAAAAGTGCCAGCACTGAAAGCTCTTGCTAGCCAGCACCCTTCCTTGTAAGCGCTTTACAGGCGCAGCAACACTGGGGCTTTGCGCTTCTCTACCCACCAAACGTCACGGTCCTTCTCTTTCCATCTCATAGACACGAGCTGAGAAATTGCAAACATTGAGCAATTGCTCAGAGATGAAAAGTGCCAGCACTGAAAGCTGTTGCTAGCCAGCACCCTTCCTTGGAAGCGCTTTTGTAGCCCTTAGAACAGTGGGGCTCTGGGCTTCTCTAGCCACCTCATCTTCTGCTCATCCTCTCGCGCACTCTAAAGAGAGCTCAGGTGAGAAATTGCAAACGTCGAGCAATTGCTCAGAGATGAAAAGTGCCAGCACTGAAAGCTCTTGCTAGCCAGCACCCTTCCTTGGAAGCGCTTTCACAGGCGCAGCAACACTGGGGCTTTGCGCTTCTCTAGCCACCAAACGTCACGGTCCTTCTCTTTCCATCTCATAGACACGAGCTGAGAAATTGCAAACGTCGAGCAATTGCTCAGAGATGAAAAGTGCCAGCACTGAAAGCTCTTGCTAGCCAGCACCCTTCCTTGGAAGCGCTTTCACAGGCGCAGCAACACTGGGGCTTTGCGCTTCTCTACCCACCAAATGTCACGGTCCTTCTCTTTCCGTCTCGTAGACACGAGCTGAGAAATTGCAAACGTCGAGCAATTGCTCAGAGAGGAAAAGTGCCAGCACTGGAAGCTGTTGCTAGCCAGCACCCTTCCTTGGAAGCGCTTTTGTAGCCCTTAGAACACTGGGGCTCTGGGCTTCTCTAGCCACCTCATCTTCTGCTCATCCTCTCGCGCACTCTAAAGAGAGCTCAGGTGAGAAATTGCAAACGTCGAGCAATTGCTCAGAGATGAAAAGTGCCAGCACTGAAAGCTGTTGCTAGCCAGCACCCTTCCTTGGAAGCGCTTTCACAGGCGCAGCAACACTGGGGCTTTGCGCTTCTCTAGCCACCAAACGTCACGGTCCTTCTCTTTCCGTCTCGTAGACACGAGCTGAGAAATTGCAAATGTCGAGCAATTGCTCAGAGATGAAAAGTGCCAGCACTGAAAGCTCTTGCTAGCCAGCACCCTTCCTTGTAAGCGCTTTACAGGCGCAGCAACACTGGGGCTTTGCGCTTCTCTACCCACCAAACGTCACGGTCCTTCTCTTTCCATCTCATAGACACGAGCTGAGAAATTGCAAACATTGAGCAATTGCTCAGAGATGAAAAGTGCCAGCACTGAAAGCTGTTGCTAGCCAGCACCCTTCCTTGGAAGCGCTTTTGTAGCCCTTAGAACAGTGGGGCTCTGGGCTTCTCTAGCCACCTCATCTTCTGCTCATCCTCTCGCGCACTCTAAAGAGAGCTCAGGTGAGAAATTGCAAACGTCGAGCAATTGCTCAGAGATGAAAAGTGCCAGCCCTGAAAGCTGTTGCTAGCCAGCACCCTTCCTTGGAAGCGCTTTCACAGGCGCAGCAACACTGGGGCTTTGCGCTTCTCTAGCCACCAAACGTCACGGTCCTTCTCTTTCCGTCTCGTAGACACGAGCTGAGAAATTGCAAACGTCGAGCAATTGCTCAGAGATGAAAAGTGCCAGCACTGAAAGCTCTTGCTAGCCAGCACCCTTCCTTGGAAGCGCTTTTGTAGGCCTAAGAACACTGGGGCTCTGGGCTTCTCTAGCCACCTCATCTTCTGCTCATCCTCTCGCGCACTCTAAAGAGAGCTCAGGTGAGAAATTGCAAACGTCGAGCAATTGCTCAGAGATGAAAAGTGCCAGCACTGAAAGCTGTTGCTAGCCAGCGCCCTTCCTTGGAAGCGCTTTCACAGGCGCAGCAACACTGGGGCTTTGCGCTTCTCTACCCACCAAAAGTCACGGTCCTTCTCTTTCCGTCTCGTAGACACGAGCTGAGAAATTGCAAACGTCGAGCAATTGCTCAGAGATGAAAAGTGCCAGCACTGAAAGCTGTTGCTAGCCAGCACCCTTCCTTGGAAGCGCTTTCAGAGGCGCTGCAACACTGGGGCTTTGCGCTTCTCTACGCACCAAACGTCACGGTCCTTCTCTTTCCGTCTCGTAGACACGAGCTGAGAAATTGCAAACGTCCAGCAATTGCTCCGAGATGAAAAGTGCCAGCACTGAAAGCTGTTGCTAGCCAGCGCCCTTCCTTGGAAGCGCTTTCACAGGCGCAGCAACACTGGGGCTTTGCGCTTCTCTACCCACCAAAAGTCACGGTCTTTCTCTTTCCGTCTCGTAGACACGAGCTGAGAAATTGCAAACGTCCAGCAATTGCTCAGAGATGAAAAGTGCCAGCACTGAAAGCTCTTGCTAGCCAGCACCCTTCCTTGGAAGCGCTTTCACAGGCGCAGCAACACTGGGGCTTTGCGCTTCTCTAGCCACCAAACGTCACGGTCATTCTCTTTCCGTCTCGTAGACACGAGCTGAGAAATTGCAAACGTCGAGCAATTGCTCAGAGATGAAAAGTGCCAGCACTGAAAGCTGTTGCTAGCCAGCACCCTTCCTTGGAAGCGCTTTTGTAGGCCTAAGAAGAGTGGGGCTCTGGGCTTCTCTAGCCACCTCATCTTCTGCTCATCCTCTCGCGCACTCTAAAGAGAGCTCAGGTGAGAAATTGCAAACGTCGAGCAATTGCTCAGAGATGAAAAGTGCCAGCACTGAAAGCTCTTGCTAGCCAGCACCCTTCCTTGGAAGCGCTTTCAGAGGCGCAGTAACACTGGGGCTTTGCGCTTCTCTAGCCACCAAACGTCACGGTCATTCTCTTTCCGTCTCCTAGACACGAGCTGAGAAATTGCAAACGTCGAGCAATTGCTCAGAGATGAAAAGTGCCAGCACTGAAAGCTCTTGCTAGCCAGCACCCTTCCTTGGAAGCGCTTTTGTAGGCCTAAGAACAGTGGGGCTCTGGGCTTCTCTAGCCACCTCATCTTCTGCTCATCCTCTCGCGCACTCTAAAGAGAGCTCAGGTGAGAAATTGCAAACGTCGAGCAATTGCTCGGAGATGAAAAGTGCCAGCACTGAAAGCTGTTGCTAGCCAGCACCCTTCCTTGGAAGCGCTTTCACAGGCGCAGTAACACTGGGGCTTTGCGCTTCTCTAGCCACCAAACGTCACGGTCATTCTCTTTCCGTCTTGTAGACATGAGCTGAGAAATTGCAAACGTCGAGCAATTGCTCAGAGATGAAAAGTGCCAGCACTGGAAGCTGTTGCTAGCCAGCACCCTTCCTTGGAAGCGCTTTTGTAGGCCTAAGAACACTGGGGCTCTGGGCTTCTCTAGCCACCTAATCTTCTGCTCATCCTCTCGCGCACTCTAAAGAGAGCTCAGGTGAGAAATTGCAAACGTCGAGCAATTGCTCAGAGATGAAAAGTGCCAGCACTGAAATCTGTTGCTAGCCAGCACCCTTCCTTGGAAGCGCTTTTGTAGGCCTAAGAACACTGGGGCTCTGGGCTTCTCTAGCCACCTCATCTTCTGCTCATCCTCTCGCGCACTCTAAAGAGAGCTCAGGTGAGAAATTGCAAACGTCGAGCAATTGCTCAGAGATGAAAAGTGCCAGCACTGAAAGCTCTTGCTAGCCAGCACCCTTCCTTGGAAGCGCTTTCACAGGCGCAGCAACACTGGGGCTTTGCGCTTCTCTACCCACCAAACGTCACTGTCATTCTCTTTCCGTCTCGTAGACACGAGCTGAGAAATTGCAAACGTCCAGCAATTGCTCAGAGATGAAAAGTGCCAGCACTGAAAGCTGTTGCTAGCCAGCACCCTTCCTTGGAAGCGCTTTTGTAGGCCTAAGAACAGTGGGGCTCTGGGCTTCTCTAGCCACCTCATCTTCTGCTCATCCTCTCGCGCACTCTAAAGAGAGCTCAGGTGAGAAATTGCAAATGTCGAGCAATTGCTCAGAGATGAAAAGTGCCAGCACTGAAAGCTCTTGCTAGCCAGCACCCTTCCTTGGAAGCGCTTTCACAGGCGCAGCAACACTGGGGCTTTGCGCTTCTCTACCCACCAAACGTCACGGTCCTTCTCTTTCCATCTCATAGACACGAGCTGAGAAATTGCAAACATCGAGCAATTGCTCAGAGATGAAAAGTGCCAGCACTGAAAGCTGTTGCTAGCCAGCACCCTTCCTTGGAAGCGCTTTCACAGGTGCAGTAACACTGGGGCTTTGCGCTTCTCTACCCACCAAACGTCACGGTCATTCTCTTTCCATCTCGTAGACACGAGCTGAGAAATTGCAAACGTCGAGCAATTGCTCCGAGATGAAAAGTGCCAGCACTGAAAGCTGTTGCTAGCCAGCACCCTTCCTTGGAAGCGCTTTCACAGGCGTAGTAACACTGGGGCTTTGCGCTTCTCTAGCCACCAAACGTCACGGTCCTTCTCTTTCCGTCTCGTAGACACGAGCTGAGAAATTGCAAACGTCGAGCAATTGCTCCGAGATGAAAAGTGCCAGCCCTGAAAGCTCTTGCTAGCCAGCACCCTTCCTTGGAAGCGCTTTCACAGGCGCAGTAACACTGGGGCTTTGCGCTTCTCTACCCACCAAACGTCACGGTCCTTCTCTTTCCGTCTCGTAGACACGAGCTGAGAAATTGCAAACGTCCAGCAATTGCTCAGAGATGAAAAGTGCCAGCACTGAAAGCTGTTGCTAGCCAGCACCCTTCCTTGGAAGCGCTTTTGTAGGCCTAAGAACACTGGGGCTCTGGGCTTCTCTAGCCACCTCATCTTCTGCTCATCCTCTCGCGCACTCTAAAGAGAGCTCAGGTGAGAAATTGCAAACGTCGAGCAATTGCTCAGAGATGAAAAGTGCCAGCACTGAAAGCTCTTGCTAGCCAGCACCCTTCCTTGGAAGCGCTTTCACAGGCGCAGCAACACTGGGGCTTTGCGCTTCTCTAGCCACCAAACGTCACGGTCACTATCTCTCCGTCTCGTAGACATGAGCTTAGAAATTGCAAACGTCGAGCAATTGCTCAGAGATGAAAAGTGCCAGCACTGAAAGCTCTTGCTAGCCAGCACCCTTCCTTGGAAGCGCTTTTGTAGGCCTAAGAACACTGGGGCTCTGGGCTTCTCTAGCCACCTCGTCTTCTGCTCATCCTCTCGCGCACTCTGAAGAGAGCTCAGGTGAGAAATTGCAAACGTCCAGCAACTGCTCAGAGATGAAAAGTGCCAGCACTGAAAGCTGTTGCTAGCCAGCACCCTTCCTTGGAAGCGCTTTTGTAGCCCTTAGAACACTGGGGCTCTGGGCTTCTCTAGCCACCTCATCTTCTGCTCATCCTCTCGCGCACTCTGAAGAGAGCTCAGGTGAGAAATCGCAAACGTCCAGCAATTGCTCAGAGATGAAAAGTGCCAGCACTGAAAGCTGTTGCTAGCCAGCACCCTTCCTTGGAAGCGCTTTCACAGGCGCAGCAACAGTGGGGCTTTGCGCTTCTCTACCCACCAAACGTCACTGTCATTCTCTTTCCGTCTCGTAGACACGAGCTGAGAAATTGCAAATGTCGAGCAATTGCTCAGAGATGAAAAGTGCCAGCACTGAAAGCTGTTGCTAGCCAGCACCCTTCCTTGGAAGCGCTTTCACAGGCGCAGCAACACTGGGGCTTTGCGCTTCTCTAGCCACCAAACGTCACGGTCCTTCTCTTTCCATCTCATAGACACGAGCTGAGAAATTGCAAACATCGAGCAATTGCTCAGAGATGAAAAGTGCCAGCACTGAAAGCTCTTGCTAGCCAGCACCCTTCCTTGGAAGCGCTTTCACAGGCGCAGCAACACTGGGGCTTTGCGCTTCTATAAGCACCAAATGTCACGGTCCTTCTCTTTCCGTCTCGTAGACACGAGCTGAGAAATTGCAAACGTCGAGCAATTGCTCAGAGAGGAAAAGTGCCAGCACTGGAAGCTGTTGCTAGCCAGCACCCTTCCTTGGAAGCGCTTTTGTAGCCCTTAGAACACTGGGGCTCTGGGCTTCTCTAGCCACCTCATCTTCTGCTCATCCTCTCGCGCACTCTAAAGAGAGCTCAGGTGAGAAATTGCAAACGTCCAGCAATTGCTCAGAGATGAAAAGTGCCAGCACTGAAAGCTGTTGCTAGCCAGCACCCTTCCTTGGAAGCGCTTTCACAGGCGCAGCAACACTGGGGCTTTGCGCTTCTCTAGCCACCAAACGTCACGGTCCTTCTCTTTCCGTCTCGTAGACACGAGCTGAGAAATTGCAAATGTCGAGCAATTGCTCAGAGATGAAAAGTGCCAGCACTGAAAGCTCTTGCTAGCCAGCACCCTTCCTTGTAAGCGCTTTCACAGGCGCAGCAACACTGGGGCTTTGCGCTTCTCTACCCACCAAAAGTCACGGTCCTTCTCTTTCCATCTCATAGACACGAGCTGAGAAATTGCAAACATTGAGCAATTGCTCAGAGATGAAAAGTGCCAGCACTGAAAGCTGTTGCTAGCCAGCACCCTTCCTTGGAAGCGCTTTTGTAGGCCTAAGAACACTGGGGCTCTGGGCTTCTCTAGCCACCTCATCTTCTGCTCATCCTCTCGCGCACTCTAAAGAGAGCTCAGGTGAGAAATTGCAAACGTCGAGCAATTGCTCAGAGATGAAAAGTGCCAGCCCTGAAAGCTCTTGCTAGCCAGCACCCTTCCTTGGAAGCGCTTTCACAGGCGCAGCAACACTGGGGCTTTGCGCTTCTCTAGCCACCAAACGTCACGGTCCTTCTCTTTCCGTCTCGTAGACACGAGCTGAGAAATTGCAAACGTCGAGCAATTGCTCAGAGATGAAAAGTGCCAGCACTGAAAGCTCTTGCTAGCCAGCACCCTTCCTTGGAAGCGCTTTTGTAGGCCTAAGAACAGTGGGGCTCTGGGCTTCTCTAGCCACCTCATCTTCTGCTCATCCTCTCGCGCACTCTAAAGAGAGCTCAGGTGAGAAATTGCAAACGTCGAGCAATTGCTCCGAGATGAAAAGTGCCAGCACTGAAAGCTGTTGCTAGCCAGCGCCCTTCCTTGGAAGCGCTTTCACAGGCGCAGCAACACTGGGGCTTTGCGCTTCTCTAGCCACCAAAAGTCACGGTCCTTCTCTTTCCGTCTCGTAGACACGAGCTGAGAAATTGCAAACGTCGAGCAATTGCTCAGAGATGAAAAGTGCCAGCACTGAAAGCTCTTGCTAGCCAGCACCCTTCCTTGGAAGCGCTTTCAGAGGCGCTGCAACACTGGGGCTTTGCGCTTCTCTAGCCACCAAACGTCACGGTCATTCTCTTTCCGTCTCGTAGACACGAGCTGAGAAATTGCAAACGTCCAGCAATTGCTCAGAGATGAAAAGTGCCAGCACTGAAAGCTCTTGCTAGCCAGCACCCTTCCTTGGAAGCGCTTTTGTAGGCCTAAGAACAGTGGGGCTCTGGGCTTCTCTAGCCACCTCATCTTCTGCTCATCCTCTCGCGCACTCTAAAGAGAGCTCAGGTGAGAAATTGCAAACGTCCAGCAATTGCTCAGAGATGAAAAGTGCCAGCACTGAAAGCTGTTGCTAGCCAGCGCCCTTCCTTGGAAGCGCTTTCACAGGCGCAGCAACACTGGGGCTTTGCGCTTCTCTACCCACCAAAAGTCACGGTCCTTCTCTTTCCGTCTCGTAGACACGAGCTGAGAAATTGCAAACGTCCAGCAATTGCTCAGAGATGAAAAGTGCCAGCACTGAAAGCTGTTGCTAGCCAGCACCCTTCCTTGGAAGCGCTTTCACAGGCGCAGCAACACTGGGGCTTTGCACTTCTCTAGCCACCAAACGTCACGGTCATTCTCTTTCCGTCTCGTAGACACGAGCTGAGAAATTGCAAACGTCGAGCAATTGCTCAGAGATGAAAAGTGCCAGCACTGGAAGCTGTTGCTAGCCAGCACCCTTCCTTGGAAGCGCTTTTGTAGGCCTAAGAAGAGTGGGGCTCTGGGCTTCTCTAGCCACCTCATCTTCTGCTCATCCTCTCGCGCACTCTAAAGAGAGCTCAGGTGAGAAATTGCAAACGTCGAGCAATTGCTCAGAGATGAAAAGTGCCAGCACTGAAAGCTCTTGCTAGCCAGCACCCTTCCTTGGAAGCGCTTTCAGAGGCGCAGTAACACTGGGGCTTTGCGCTTCTCTAGCCACCAAACGTCACGGTCCTTCTCTTTCCGTCTCGTAGACACGAGCTGAGAAATTGCAAACGTCGAGCAATTGCTCAGAGATGAAAAGTGCCAGCACTGGAAGCTGTTGCTAGCCAGCACCCTTCCTTGGAAGCGCTTTCACAGGCGCAGTAACACTGGGGCTTTGCGCTTCTCTAGCCACCAAACGTCACGGTCATTCTCTTTCCGTCTTGTAGACATGAGCTGAGAAATTGCAAACGTCGAGCAATTGCTCAGAGATGAAAAGTGCCAGCACTGGAAGCTGTTGCTAGCCAGCACCCTTCCTTGGAAGCGCTTTTGTAGGCCTAAGAACACTGGGGCTCTGGGCTTCTCTAGCCACCTAATCTTCTGCTCATCCTCTCGCGCAGTCTAAAGAGAGCTCAGGTGAGAAATTGCAAACGTCGAGCAATTGCTCAGAGATGAAAAGTGCCAGCACTGAAATCTGTTGCTAGCCAGCACCCTTCCTTGGAAGCGCTTTTGTAGGCCTAAGAACACTGGGGCTCTGGGCTTCTCTAGCCACCTCATCTTCTGCTCATCCTCTCGCGCACTCTAAAGAGAGCTCAGGTGAGAAATTGCAAACGTCGAGCAATTGCTCAGAGATGAAAAGTGCCAGCACTGAAAGCTCTTGCTAGCCAGCACCCTTCCTTGGAAGCGCTTTCACAGGTGCAGTAACACTGGGGCTTTGCGCTTCTCTACCCACCAAACGTCACTGTCATTCTCTTTCCGTCTCGTAGACACGAGCTGAGAAATTGCAAACGTCGAGCAATTGCTCAGAGATGAAAAGTGCCAGCACTGAAAGCTGTTGCTAGCCAGCACCCTTCCTTGGAAGCGCTTTCAGAGGCGCAGCAACACTGGGGCTTTGCGCTTCTCTACGCACCAAACGTCACGGTCCTTCTCTTTCCGTCTCGTAGACACGAGCTGAGAAATTGCAAACGTCAAGCAATTGCTCAGAGATGAAAAGTGCCAGCACTGAAAGCTCTTGCTAGCCAGCACCCTTCCTTGGAAGCGCTTTTGTAGGCCTAAGAACACTGGGGCTCTGGGCTTCTCTAGCCACCTCATCTTCTGCTCATCCTCTCGCGCACTCTAAAGAGAGCTCAGGTGAGAAATTGCAAATGTCGAGCAATTGCTCAGAGATGAAAAGTGCCAGCACTGAAAGCTGTTGCTAGCCAGCACCCTTCCTTGGAAGCGCTTTCACAGGTGCAGTAACACTGGGGCTTTGCGCTTCTCTACCCACCAAATGTCACGGTCATTCTCTTTCCATCTCGTAGACACGAGCTGAGAAATTGCAAACGTCCAGCAATTGCTCAGAGATGAAAAGTGCCAGCACTGAAAGCTGTTGCTAGCCAGCACCCTTCCTTGGAAGCGCTTTCACAGGTGCAGTAACACTGGGGCTTTGCGCTTCTCTACCCACCAAATGTCACGGTCATTCTCTTTCCGTCTCGTAGACACGAGCTGAGAAATTGCAAACGTCGAGCAATTGCTCAGAGATGAAAAGTGCCAGCACTGAAAGCTCTTGCTAGCCAGCACCCTTCCTTGGAAGCGCTTTTGTAGGCCTAAGATCACTGGGGCTCTGGGCTTCTCTAGCCACCTAATCTTCTGCTCATCCTCTCGCGCACTCTAAAGAGAGCTCAGGTGAGAAATTGCAAATGTCGAGCAATTGCTCAGAGATGAAAAGTGCCAGCACTGAAAGCTCTTGCTAGCCAGCACCCTTCCTTGGAAGCGCTTTCACAGGCGCAGCAACAGTGGGGCTTTGCGCTTCTCTACCCACCAAACGTCACGGTCCTTCTCTTTCCGTCTCGTAGACACGAGCTGAGAAATTGCAAACGTCGAGCAATTGCTCAGAGATGAAAAGTGCCAGCACTGGAAGCTGTTGCTAGCCAGCACCCTTCCTTGGAAGCGCTTTTGTAGGCCTTGGAACACTGGGGCTCTGGGCTTCTCTAGCCACTTCATCTTCTGCTCATCCTCTCGCGCACTCTAAAGAGAGCTCAGGTGAGAAATTGCAAACGTCGAGCAATTGCTCAGAGATGAAAAGTGCCAGCACTGAAAGCTGTTGCTAGCCAGCACCCTTCCTTGGAAGCGCTTTCACAGGCGCAGCAACACTGGGGCTTTGCGCTTCTCTAGCCACCAAACGTCACGGTCCTTCTCTTTCCGTCTCGTAGACACGAGCTGAGAAATTGCAAATGTCGAGCAATTGCTCAGAGATGAAAAGTGCCAGCACTGAAAGCTCTTGCTAGCCAGCACCCTTCCTTGGAAGCGCTTTACAGGCGCAGCAACACTGGGGCTTTGCGCTTCTCTACCCACCAAACGTCACTGTCATTCTCTTTCCATCTCATAGACACGAGCTGAGAAATTGCAAACGTCGAGCAATTGCTCAGAGATGAAAAGTGCCAGCACTGAAAGCTGTTGCTAGCCAGCACCCTTCCTTGGAAGCGCTTTTGTAGGCCTAAGAACACTGGGGCTCTGGGCTTCTGTAGCCACCTCATCTTCTGCTCATCCTCTCGCGCACTCTAAAGAGAGCTCAGGTGAGAAATTGCAAACGTCGAGCAATTGCTCAGAGATGAAAAGTGCCAGCCCTGAAAGCTCTTGCTAGCCAGCACCCTTCCTTGGAAGCGCTTTCACAGGCGCAGCAACACTGGGGCTTTGCGCTTCTCTAGCCACCAAACGTCACGGTCCTTCTCTTTCCGTCTCGTAGACACGAGCTGAGAAATTGCAAACGTCGAGCAATTGCTCAGAGATGAAAAGTGCCAGCACTGAAAGCTCTTGCTAGCCAGCACCCTTCCTTGGAAGCGCTTTACAGGCGCAGCAACACTGGGGCTTTGCGCTTCTCTAGCCACCAAACGTCACTGTCATTCTCTTTCCATCTCATAGACACGAGCTGAGAAATTGCAAACATCGAGCAATTGCTCAGAGATGAAAAGTGCCAGCACTGAAAGCTCTTGCTAGCCAGCACCCTTCCTTGGAAGCGCTTTTGTAGGCCTAAGAACACTGGGGCTCTGGGCTTCTCTAGCCACCTCATCTTCTGCTCATCCTCTCGCGCACTCTAAAGAGAGCTCAGGTGAGAAATTGCAAACGTCGAGCAATTGCTCCGAGATGAAAAGTGCCAGCCCTGAAAGCTCTTGCTAGCCAGCACCCTTCCTTGGAAGCGCTTTCAGAGGCGCAGCAACACTGGGGCTTTGCGCTTCTCTAGCCACCAAACGTCACGGTCCTTCTCTTTCCGTCTCGTAGACACGAGCTGAGAAATTGCAAACGTCGAGCAATTGCTCAGAGATGAAAAGTGCCAGCACTGAAAGCTCTTGCTAGCCAGCACCCTTCCTTGGAAGCGCTTTTGTAGGCCTAAGAACAGTGGGGCTCTGGGCTTCTCTAGCCACCTCATCTTCTGCTCATCCTCTCGCGCACTCTAAAGAGAGCTCAGGTGAGAAATTGCAAACGTCCAGCAATTGCTCAGAGATGAAAAGTGCCAGCACTGAAAGCTGTTGCTAGCCAGCGCCCTTCCTTGGAAGCGCTTTCACAGGCGCAGCAACACTGGGGCTTTGCGCTTCTCTACCCACCAAAAGTCACGGTCCTTCTCTTTCCGTCTCGTAGACACGAGCTGAGAAATTGCAAACGTCCAGCAATTGCTCAGAGATGAAAAGTGCCAGCACTGAAAGCTGTTGCTAGCCAGCACCCTTCCTTGGAAGCGCTTTCACAGGCGCAGCAACACTGGGGCTTTGCGCTTCTATACGCACCAAACGTCACGGTCATTCTCTTTCCGTCTCGTAGACACGAGCTGAGAAATTGCAAACGTCGAGCAATTGCTCAGAGATGAAAAGTGCCAGCACTGAAAGCTGTTGCTAGCCAGCACCCTTCCTTGGAAGCGCTTTTGTAGGCCTAAGAACAGTGGGGCTCTGGGCTTCTCTAGCCACCTCATCTTCTGCTCATCCTCTCGCGCACTCTAAAGAGAGCTCAGGTGAGAAATTGCAAACGTCGAGCAATTGCTCAGAGATGAAAAGTGCCAGCACTGAAAGCTCTTGCTAGCCAGCACCCTTCCTTGGAAGCGCTTTCACAGGCGCAGTAACACTGGGGCTTTGCGCTTCTCTAGCCACCAAACGTCACGGTCATTCTCTTTCCGTCTTGTAGACATGAGCTGAGAAATTGCAAACGTCGAGCAATTGCTCAGAGATGAAAAGTGCCAGCACTGGAAGCTGTTGCTAGCCAGCACCCTTCCTTGGAAGCGCTTTTGTAGGCCTAAGAACACTGGGGCTCTGGGCTTCTCTAGCCACCTAATCTTCTGCTCATCCTCTCGCGCACTCTAAAGAGAGCTCAGGTGAGAAATTGCAAACGTCGAGCAATTGCTCAGAGATGAAAAGTGCCAGCACTGAAAGCTGTTGCTAGCCAGCCCCCTTCCTTGGAAGCGCTTTTGTAGGCCTAAGAACACTGGGGCTCTGGGCTTCTCTAGCCACCTCATCTTCTGCTCATCCTCTCGCGCACTCTAAAGAGAGCTCAGGTGAGAAATTGCAAACGTCGAGCAATTGCTCAGAGCTGGAAAGTGCCAGCACTGAAAGCTGTTGCTAGCCAGCACCCTTCCTTGGAAGCGCTTTCACAGGTGCAGTAACACTGGGGCTTTGCGCTTCTCTACCCACCAAACGTCACTGTCATTCTCTTTCCGTCTCGTAGACACGAGCTGAGAAATTGCAAACGTCCAGCAATTGCTCAGAGATGAAAAGTGCCAGCACTGAAAGCTGTTGCTAGCCAGCGCCCTTCCTTGGAAGCGCTTTCACAGGCGCAGCAACACTGGGGCTTTGCGCTTCTCTAGCCACCAAACGTCACGGTCCTTCTCTTTCCGTCTCGTAGACACGAGCTGAGAAATTGCAAACGTCCAGCAATTGCTCAGAGATGAAAAGTGCCAGCACTGAAAGCTGTTGCTAGCCAGCACCCTTCCTTGGAAGCGCTTTTGTAGGCCTAAGAACACTGGGGCTCTGGGCTTCTCTAGCCACCTCATCTTCTGCTCATCCTCTCGCGCACTCTAAAGAGAGCTCAGGTGAGAAATTGCAAACGTCGAGCAATTGCTCCGAGATGAAAAGTGCCAGCCCTGAAAGCTCTTGCTAGCCAGCACCCTTCCTTGGAAGCGCTTTCACAGGCGCAGCAACACTGGGGCTTTGCGCTTCTCTACGCACCAAACGTCACGGTCCTTCTCTTTCCGTCTCGTAGACACGAGCTGAGAAATTGCAAACGTCGAGCAATTGCTCAGAGATGAAAAGTGCCAGCACTGAAAGCTCTTGCTAGCCAGCACCCTTCCTTGGAAGCGCTTTTGTAGGCCTAAGAACAGTGGGCCTCTGGGCTTCTCTAGCCACCTCATCTTCTGCTCATCCTCTCGCGCACTCTAAAGAGAGCTCAGGTGAGAAATTGCAAACGTCGAGCAATTGCTCAGAGATGAAAAGTGCCAGCACTGAAAGCTGTTGCTAGCCAGCGCCCTTCCTTGGAAGCGCTTTCACAGGCGCAGCAACACTGGGGCTTTGCGCTTCTCTAGCCACCAAAAGTCACGGTCCTTCTCTTTCCGTCTCGTAGACACGAGCTGAGAAATTGCAAACGTCCAGCAATTGCTCAGAGATGAAAAGTGCCAGCACTGAAAGCTGTTGCTAGCCAGCACCCTTCCTTGGAAGCGCTTTCAGAGGCGCTGCAACACTGGGGCTTTGCGCTTCTCTAGCCACCAAACGTCACGGTCATTCTCTTTCCGTCTCGTAGACACGAGCTGAGAAATTGCAAACGTCCAGCAATTGCTCAGAGATGAAAAGTGCCAGCACTGAAAGCTCTTGCTAGCCAGCACCCTTCCTTGGAAGCGCTTTTGTAGGCCTAAGAACACTGGGGCTCTGGGCTTCTCTAGCCACCTCATCTTCTGCTCATCCACTCGCGCACTCTAAAGAGAGCTCAGGTGAGAAATTGCAAACGTCCAGCAATTGCTCAGAGATGAAAAGTGCCAGCACTGAAAGCTGTTGCTAGCCAGCGCCCTTCCTTGGAAGCGCTTTCACAGGCGCAGCAACACTGGGGCTTTGCGCTTCTCTAGCCACCAAAAGTCCCGGTCCTTCTCTTTCCGTCTCGTAGACACGAGCTGAGAAATTGCAAACGTCGAGCAATTGCTCAGAGATGAAAAGTGCCAGCACTGAAAGCTGTTGCTAGCCAGCACCCTTCCTTGGAAGCGCTTTCACAGGCGCAGCAACACTGGGGCTTTGCGCTTCTCTAGCCACCAAACGTCACGGTCATTCTCTTTCCGTCTCGTAGACACGAGCTGAGAAATTGCAAACGTCGAGCAATTGCTCAGAGATGAAAAGTGCCAGCACTGGAAGCTGTTGCTAGCCAGCACCCTTCCTTGGAAGCGCTTTTGTAGGCCTAAGAACAGTGGGGCTCTGGGCTTCTCTAGCCACCTCATCTTCTGCTCATCCTCTCGCGCACTCTAAAGAGAGCTCAGGTGAGAAATTGCAAACGTCGAGCAATTGCTCAGAGATGAAAAGTGCCAGCACTGAAAGCTCTTGCTAGCCAGCACCCTTCCTTGGAAGCGCTTTCACAGGCGCAGTAACACTGGGGCTTTGCGCTTCTCTAGCCACCAAACGTCACGGTCATTCTCTTTCCGTCTTGTAGACATGAGCTGAGAAATTGCAAACGTCGAGCAATTGCTCAGAGATGAAAAGTGCCAGCACTGGAAGCTGTTGCTAGCCAGCAACCTTCCTTGGAAGCGCTTTTGTAGGCCTAAGAACACTGGGGCTCTGGGCTTCTCTAGCCACCTAATCTTCTGCTCATCCTCTCGCGCACTCTAAAGAGAGCTCAGGTGAGAAATTGCAAACGTCGAGCAATTGCTCAGAGATGAAAAGTGCCAGCACTGAAAGCTGTTGCTAGCCAGCACCCTTCCTTGGAAGCGCTTTCAGAGGCGCAGCAACACTGGGGCTTTGCGCTTCTCTAGCCACCAAACGTCACGGTCCTTCTCTTTCCGTCTCGTAGACACGAGCTGAGAAATTGCAAACGTCCAGCAATTGCTCAGAGATGAAAAGTGCCAGCACTGAAAGCTGTTGCTAGCCAGCACCCTTCCTTGGAAGCGCTTTTGTAGGCCTAAGAACACTGGGGCTCTGGGCTTCTCTAGCCACCTCATCTTCTGCTCATCCTCTCGCGCACTCTAAAGAGAGCTCAGGTGAGAAATTGCAAATGTCGAGCAATTGCTCAGAGATGAAAAGTGCCAGCACTGAAAGCTGTTGCTAGCCAGCACCCTTCCTTGGAAGCGCTTTCACAGGCGCAGTAACACTGGGGCTTTGCGCTTCTCTACCCACCAAACGTCACGGTCCTTCTCTTTCCGTCTCGTAGACACGAGCTGAGAAATTGCAAACATCGAGCAATTGCTCAGAGATGAAAAGTGCCAGCACTGAAAGCTCTTGCTAGCCAGCACCCTTCCTTGGAAGCGCTTTCACAGGCGCAGTAACACTGGGGCTTTGCGCTTCTCTAGCCACCAAACGTCACGGTCCTTCTCTTTCCGTCTCGTAGACACGAGCTGAGAAATTGCAAACGTCGAGCAATTGCTCAGAGATGAAAAGTGCCAGCACTGAAAGCTCTTGCTAGCCAGCACCCTTCCTTGGAAGCGCTTTTGTAGGCCTAAGATCACTGGGGCTCTGGGCTTCTCTAGCCACCTAATCTTCTGCTCATCCTCTCGCGCACTCTAAAGAGAGCTCAGGTGAGAAATTGCAAATGTCGAGCAATTGCTCAGAGATGAAAAGTGCCAGCACTGAAAGCTGTTGCTAGCCAGCACCCTTCCTTGGAAGCGCTTTCACAGGCGCAGCAACACTGGGGCTTTGCGCTTCTCTAGCCACCAAACGTCACGGTCCTTCTCTTTCCGTCTCGTAGACACGAGCTGAGAAATTGCAAACATCCAGCAATTGCTCAGAGATGAAAAGTGCCAGCACTGAAAGCTGTTGCTAGCCAGCACCCTTCCTTGGAAGCGCTTTTGTAGGCCTAAGAACACTGGGGCTCTGGGCTTCTCTAGCCACCTCATCTTCTGCTCATCCTCTCGCGCACTCTGAAGAGAGCTCAGGTGAGAAATTGCAAACGTCGAGCAATTGCTCAGAGATGAAAAGTGCCAGCACTGAAAGCTCTTGCTAGCCAGCACCCTTCCTTGGAAGCGCTTTCACAGGCGCAGTAACACTGGGGCTTTGCGCTTCTCTACCCACCAAACGTCACGGTCCTTCTCTTTCCGTCTCGTAGACACGAGCTGAGAAATTGCAAACGTCGAGCAATTGCTCAGAGATGAAAAGTGCCAGCACTGAAAGCTCTTGCTAGCCAGCACCCTTCCTTGGAAGCGCTTTTGTAGGCCTAAGAACAGTGGGGCTCTGGGCTTCTCTAGCCACCTCATCTTCTGCTCATCCTCTCACGCACTCTGAAGAGAGCTCAGGTGAGAAATCGCAAACGTCGAGCAATTGCTCAGAGATGAAAAGTGCCAGCACTGAAAGCTGTTGCTAGCCAGCACCCTTCCTTGGAAGCGCTTTCAGAGGCGCAGCAACACTGGGGCTTTGCGCTTCTCTAGCCACCAAACGTCACGGTCATTCTCTTTCCGTCTCGTAGACACGAGCTGAGAAATTGCAAACGTCGAGCAATTGCTCAGAGATGAAAAGTGCCAGCACTGAAAGCTGTTGCTAGCCAGCACCCTTCCTTGGAAGCGCTTTTGTAGGCCTAAGAACACTGGGGCTCTGGGCTTCTCTAGCCACCTCACTTCTGCTCATCCTCTCGCGCACTCTAAAGAGAGCTCAGGTGAGAAATTGCAAATGTCGAGCAATTGCTCAGAGATGAAAAGTGCCAGCACTGAAAGCTGTTGCTAGCCAGCACCCTTCCTTGGAAGCGCTTTCACAGGCGCAGCAACACTGGGGCTTTGCGCTTCTCTAGCCACCAAACGTCACGGTCCTTCTCTTTCCATCTCATAGACACGAGCTGAGAAATTGCAAACATCGAGCAATTGCTCAGAGATGAAAAGTGCCAGCACTGAAAGCTGTTGCTAGCCAGCACCCTTCCTTGGAAGCGCTTTCACAGGTGCAGTAACACTGGGGCTTTGCGCTTCTCTACCCACCAAATGTCACGGTCATTCTCTTTCCGTCTCGTAGACACGAGCTGAGAAATTGCAAACGTCCAGCAATTGCTCAGAGATGAAAAGTGCCAGCACTGAAAGCTGTTGCTAGCCAGCACCCTTCCTTGGAAGCGCTTTCAGAGGCGCAGCAACACTGGGGCTTTGCGCTTCTCTAGCCACCAAACGTCACGGTCATTCTCTTTCCGTCTCGTAGACACGAGCTGAGAAATTGCAAACGTCGAGCAATTGCTCAGAGATGAAAAGTGCCAGCACTGAAAGCTGTTGCTAGCCAGCACCCTTCCTTGGAAGCGCTTTTGTAGGCCTAAGAACACTGGGGCTCTGGGCTTCTCTAGCCACCTCATCTTCTGCTCATCCTCTCGCGCACTCTAAAGAGAGCTCAGGTGAGAAATTGCAAATGTCGAGCAATTGCTCAGAGATGAAAAGTGCCAGCACTGAAAGCTGTTGCTAGCCAGCACCCTTCCTTGGAAGCGCTTTCACAGGCGCAGTAACACTGGGGCTTTGCGCTTCTCTACCCACCAAACGTCACGGTCCTTCTCTTTCCGTCTCGTAGACACGAGCTGAGAAATTGCAAACATCGAGCAATTGCTCAGAGATGAAAAGTGCCAGCACTGAAAGCTGTTGCTAGCCAGCACCCTTCCTTGGAAGCGCTTTCACAGGCGTAGTAACACTGGGGCTTTGCGCTTCTCTAGCCACCAAAAGTCACGGTCCTTCTCTTTCCGTCTCCTAGACACGAGCTGAGAAATTGCAAACGTCGAGCAATTGCTCAGAGATGAAAAGTGCCAGCACTGAAAGCTCTTGCTAGCCAGCACCCTTCCTTGGAAGCGCTTTTGTAGGCCTAAGATCACTGGGGCTCTGGGCTTCTCTAGCCACCTAATCTTCTGCTCATCCTCTCGCGCACTCTAAAGAGAGCTCAGGTGAGAAATTGCAAATGTCGAGCAATTGCTCAGAGATGAAAAGTGCCAGCACTGAAAGCTCTTGCTAGCCAGCACCCTTCCTTGGAAGCGCTTTCACAGGCGCAGCAACACTGGGGCTTTGCGCTTCTCTAGCCACCAAACGTCACGGTCCTTCTCTTTCCGTCTCGTAGACACGAGCTGAGAAATTGCAAACGTCCAGCAATTGCTCAGAGATGAAAAGTGCCAGCACTGAAAGCTGTTGCTAGCCAGCACCCTTCCTTGGAAGCGCTTTTGTAGGCCTAAGAACAGTGGGGCTCTGGGCTTCTCTAGCCACCTCATCTTCTGCTCATCCTCTCGCGCACTCTGAAGAGAGCTCAGGTGAGAAATTGCAAACGTCGAGCAATTGCTCAGAGATGAAAAGTGCCAGCACTGAAAGCTCTTGCTAGCCAGCACCCTTCCTTGGAAGCGCTTTCACAGGCGCAGTAACACTGGGGCTTTGCGCTTCTCTACCCACCAAACGTCACGGTCCATCTCTTTCCGTCTCGTAGACACGAGCTGAGAAATTGCAAACGTCGAGCAATTGCTCAGAGATGAAAAGTGCCAGCACTGAAAGCTCTTGCTAGCCAGCACCCTTCCTTGGAAGCGCTTTTGTAGGCCTAAGAACAGTGGGGCTCTGGGCTTCTCTAGCCACCTCATCTTCTGCTCATCCTCTCGCGCACTCTGAAGAGAGCTCAGGTGAGAAATCGCAAACGTCGAGCAATTGCTCAGAGATGAAAAGTGCCAGCACTGAAAGCTCTTGCTAGCCAGCACCCTTCCTTGGAAGCGCTTTCAGAGGCGCAGCAACACTGGGGCTTTGCGCTTCTCTAGCCACCAAACGTCACGGTCATTCTCTTTCCGTCTCGTAGACACGAGCTGAGAAATTGCAAACGTCGAGCAATTGCTCAGAGATGAAAAGTGCCAGCACTGAAAGCTGTTGCTAGCCAGCACCCTTCCTTGGAAGCGCTTTTGTAGGCCTAAGAACACTGGGGCTCTGGGCTTCTCTAGCCACCTCACTTCTGCTCATCCTCTCGCGCACTCTAAAGAGAGCTCAGGTGAGAAATTGCAAACGTCGAGCAATTGCTCAGAGATGAAAAGTGCCAGCACTGAAAGCTGTTGCTAGCCAGCACCCTTCCTTGGAAGCGCTTTCACAGGCGCAGCAACACTGGGGCTTTGCGCTTCTCTAGCCACCAAACGTCACGGTCCTTCTCTTTCCATCTCATAGACACGAGCTGAGAAATTGCAAACATCGAGCAATTGCTCAGAGATGAAAAGTGCCAGCACTGAAAGCTCTTGCTAGCCAGCACCCTTCCTTGGAAGCGCTTTCACAGGTGCAGTAACACTGGGGCTTTGCGCTTCTCTACCCACCAAATGTCACGGTCATTCTCTTTCCGTCTCGTAGACACGAGCTGAGAAATTGCAAACGTCCAGCAATTGCTCAGAGATGAAAAGTGCCAGCACTGAAAGCTGTTGCTAGCCAGCACCCTTCCTTGGAAGCGCTTTCACAGGCGTAGTAACACTGGGGCTTTGCGCTTCTCTAGCCACCAAACGTCACGGTCCTTCTCTTTCCGTCTCGTAGACACGAGCTGAGAAATTGCAAACGTCGAGCAATTGCTCAGAGATGAAAAGTGCCAGCACTGAAAGCTCTTGCTAGCCAGCACCCTTCCTTGGAAGCGCTTTTGTAGGCCTAAGATCACTGGGGCTCTGGGCTTCTCTAGCCACCTCATCTTCTGCTCATCCTCTCGCGCACTCTAAAGAGAGCTCAGGTGAGAAATTGCAAACGTCGAGCAATTGCTCAGAGATGAAAAGTGCCAGCACTGAAAGCTGTTGCTAGCCAGCACCCTTCCTTGGAAGCGCTTTCAGAGGCGCAGCAACACTGGGGCTTTGCGCTTCTCTAGCCACCAAACGTCACGGTCCTTCTCTTTCCGTCGGTAGACACGAGCTGAGAAATTGCAAACGTCGAGCAATTGCTGAGAGATGAAAAGTGCCAGCACTGAAAGCTCTTGCTAGCCAGCACCCTTCCTTGGAAGCGCTTTCAGAGGCGCAGCAACACTGGGGCTTTGCGCTTCTCTAGCCACCAAACATCACGGTCCTTCTCTTTCCGTCTCGTAGACACGAGCTGAGAAATTGCAAACGTCGAGCAATTGCTCAGAGATGAAAAGTGCCAGCACTGAAAGCTCTTGCTAGCCAGCACCCTTCCTTGGAAGCGCTTTTGTAGGCCTAAGAACACTGGGGCTCTGGGCTTCTCTAGCCACTTCATCTTCTGCTCATCCTCTCGCGCACTCTAAAGAGAGCTCAGGTGAGAAATTGCAAACGTTGAGCAATTGCTCAGAGATGAAAAGTGCCAGCACTGAAAGCTGTTGCTAGCCAGCACCCTTCCTTGGAAGCGCTTTCACAGGCGCAGCAACACTGGGGCTTTGCGCTTCTCTAGCCACCAAACGTCACGGTCCTTCTCTTTCCGTCTCGTAGACACGAGCTGAGAAATTGCAAACGTCCAGCAATTGCTCCGACATGAAAAGTGCCAGCACTGGAAGCTGTTGCTAGCCAGCACCCTTCCTTGGAAGCGCTTTTGTAGGCCTAAGAACAGTGGGGCTCTGGGCTTCTCTAGCCACCTCATCTTCTGCTCATCCTCTCGCGCACTCTGAAGAGAGCTCAGGTGAGAAATTGCAAACGTCGAGCAATTGCTCGGAGATGAAAAGTGCCAGCACTGAAAGCTCTTGCTAGCCAGCACCCTTCCTTGGAAGCGCTTTCACAGGCGCAGTAACACTGGGGCTTTGCGCTTCTCTAGCCACCAAACGTCACGGTCCTTCTCTTTCCGTCTCGTAGACACGAGCTGAGAAATTGCAAACGACGAGCAATTGCTCCGAGATGAAAAGTGCCAGCACTGAAAGCTGTTGCTAGCCAGCACCCTTCCTTGGAAGCGCTTTTGTAGGCCTAAGAACAGTGGGGCTCTGGGCTTCTCTAGCCACCTCACTTCTGCTCATCCTCTCGCACACTCTAAAGAGAGCTCAGGTGAGAAATTGCAAATGTCGAGCAATTGCTCAGAGATGAAAAGTGCCAGCACTGAAAGCTGTTGCTAGCCAGCACCCTTCCTTGGAAGCGCTTTCACAGGCGCAGCAACACTGGGGCTTTGCGCTTCTCTACCCACCAAACGTCACGGTCCTTCTCTTTCCGTCTCGTAGACACGAGCTGAGAAATTGCAAATGTTGAGCAATTGCTCCGAGCTGAAAAGTGCCAGCACTGAAAGCTCTTGCTAGCCAGCACCCTTCTTTGGAAGCGCTTTTGTAGGCCTAAGAACACTGAGGCTCTGGGCTTCTCTAGCCACCTCATCTTCTGCTCATCCTCTCGCGCACTCTAAAGAGAGCTCAGGTGAGAAATTGCAAACGTCGAGCAATTGCTCAGAGATGAAAAGTGCCAGCACTGAAAGCTCTTGCTAGCCAGCACCCTTCCTTGGAAGCGCTTTCAGAGGCGCAGCAACACTGGGGCTTTGCGCTTCTCTAGCCACCAAACGTCACGGTCCTTCTCTTTCCGTCTCGTAGACACGAGCTGAGAAATTGCAAACGTCGAGCAATTGCTCAGAGATGAAAAGTGCCAGCACTGGAAGCTGTTGCTAGCCAGCACCCTTCCTTGGAAGCGCTTTTGTAGGCCTAAGAACACTGGGGCTCTGGGCTTCTGTAGCCACCTCATCTTCTGCTCATCCTCTCGCGCACTCTGAAGAGAGCTCAGGTGAGAAATTGCAAACGTCGAGCAATTGCTGAGAGATGAAAAGTGCCAGCACTGAAAGCTCTTGCTAGCCAGAACCCTTCCTTGGAAGCGCTTTCACAGGCGCAGTAACACTGGGGCTTTGCGCTTCTCTAGCCACCAAAAGTCACGGTCCTTCTCTTTCCGTCTCCTAGACACGAGCTGAGAAATTGCAAACGACGAGCAATTGCTCCGAGATGAAAAGTGCCAGCACTGAAAGCTGTTGCTAGCCAGCACCCTTCCTTGGAAGCGCTTTTGTAGGCCTAAGAACAGTGGGGCTCTGGGCTTCTCTAGCCACCTCACTTCTGCTCATCCTCTCGCGCACTCTAAAGAGAGCTCAGGTGAGAAATTGCAAATGTCGAGCAATTGCTCAGAGATGAAAAGTGCCAGCACTGAAAGCTCTTGCTAGCCAGCACCCTTCCTTGGAAGCGCTTTCACAGGCGCAGCAACACTGGGGCTTTGCGCTTCTCTAGCCACCAAACGTCACGGTCCTTCTCTTTCCATCTCATAGACACGAGCTGAGAAATTGCAAACATCGAGCAATTGCTCAGAGATGAAAAGTGCCAGCACTGAAAGCTGTTGCTAGCCAGCACCCTTCCTTGGAAGCGCTTTCACAGGTGCAGTAACACTGGGGCTTTGCGCTTCTCTACCCACTAAATGTCACGGTCATTCTCTTTCCGTCTCGTAGACACGAGCTGAGAAATTGCAAACGTCCAGCAATTGCTCAGAGATGAAAAGTGCCAGCACTGAAAGCTGTTGCTAGCCAGCACCCTTCCTTGGAAGCGCTTTCACAGGCGTAGTAACACTGGGGCTTTGCGCTTCTCTAGCCACCAAACGTCACGGTCCTTCTCTTTCCGTCTCGTAGACACGAGCTGAGAAATTGCAAACGTCGAGCAATTGCTCAGAGATGAAAAGTGCCAGCACTGAAAGCTCTTGCTAGCCAGCACCCTTCCTTGGAAGCGCTTTTGTAGGCCTAAGATCACTGGGGCTCTGGGCTTCTCTAGCCACCTCATCTTCTGCTCATCCTCTCGCGCACTCTAAAGAGAGCTCAGGTGAGAAATTGCAAACGTCGAGCAATTGCTCAGAGATGAAAAGTGCCAGCACTGAAAGCTGTTGCTAGCCAGCACCCTTCCTTGGAAGCGCTTTCACAGGCGCAGCAACACTGGGGCTTTGCGCTTCTCTACCCACCAAACGTCACGGTCCTTCTCTTTCCGTCGGTAGACACGAGCTGAGAAATTGCAAACGTCGAGCAATTGCTCAGAGATGAAAAGTGCCAGCACTGAAAGCTCTTGCTAGCCAGCCCCCTGCCTTGGAAGCGCTTTCAGAGGCGCAGCAACACTGGGGCTTTGCGCTTCTCTAGCCACCAAACGTCACGGTCCTTCTCTTTCCGTCTCGTAGACACGAGCTGAGAAATTGCAAACGTCGAGCAATTGCTCAGAGATGAAAAGTGCCAGCACTGAAAGCTCTTGCTAGCCAGCACCCTTCCTTGGAAGCGGTTTTGTAGGCCTTGGAACACTGGGGCTCTGGGCTTCTCTAGCCACTTCATCTTCTGCTCATCCTCTCGCGCACTCTAAAGAGAGCTCAGGTGAGAAATTGCAAACGTCGAGCAATTGCTCAGAGACGAAAAGTGCCAGCACTGAAAGCTGTTGCTAGCCAGCACCCTTCCTTGGAAGCGCTTTCACAGGCGCAGCAACACTGGGGCTTTGCGCTTCTCTAGCCACCAAACGTCACGGTCCTTCTCTTTCCGTCTCGTAGACACGAGCTGAGAAATTGCAAACGACGAGCAATTGCTCAGAGATGAAAAGTGCCAGCACTGAAAGCTGTTGCTAGCCAGCACCCTTCCTTGGAAGCGCTTTTGTAGGCCTAAGAACACTGGGGCTCTGGGCTTCTCTAGCCACCTCATCTTCTGCTCATCCTCTCGCGCACTCTGAAGAGAGCTCAGGTGAGAAATTGCAAACGTCGAGCAATTGCTCAGAGATGAAAAGTGCCAGCACTGAAAGCTGTTGCTACCCAGCCCCCTTCCTTGGAAGCGCTTTCAGAGGCGCAGTAACACTGGGGCTTTGCGCTTCTCTAGCCACCAAACATCACGGTCCTTCTCTTTCCGTCTCGTAGACACGAGCTGAGAAATTGCAAACGTCGAGCAATTGCTCAGAGATGAAAAGTGCCAGCACTGAAAGCTGTTGCTAGCCAGCACCCTTCCTTGGAAGCGCTTTTGTAGGCCTAAGAACACTGGGGCTCTGGGCTTCTCTAGCCACCTAATCTTCTGCTCATCCTCTCGCGCACTCTAAAGAGAGCTCAGGTGAGAAATTGCAAATGTCGAGCAATTGCTCAGAGATGAAAAGTGCCAGCACTGAAAGCTCTTGCTAGCCAGCACCCTTCCTTGGAAGCGCTTTCACAGGCGCAGCAACACTGGGGCTTTGCGCTTCTCTAGCCACCAAACGTCACGGTCATTCTCTTTCCGTCTCGTAGACACGAGCTGAGAAATTGCAAACGTCCAGCAATTGCTCAGAGATGAAAAGTGCCAGCACTGAAAGCTGTTGCTAGCCAGCACCCTTCCTTGGAAGCGCTTTCACAGGCGCAGCAACACTGGGGCTTTGCGCTTCTCTACCCACCAAAAGTCACGGTCCTTCTCTTTCCGTCTCGTAGACACGAGCTGAGAAATTGCAAACATCGAGCAATTGCTCAGAGATGAAAAGTGCCAGCACTGAAAGCTCTTGCTAGCCAGCACCCTTCCTTGGAAGCGCTTTTGTAGGCCTAAGAACACTGGGGCTCTGGGCTTCTCTAGCGACCTCATCTTCTGCTCATCCTCTCGCGCACTCTAAAGAGAGCTCAGGTGAGAAATTGCAAACGTCGAGCAATTGCTCAGAGATGAAAAGTGCCAGCGCTGAAAGCTCTTGCTAGCCAGCACCCTTCCTTGGAAGCGCTTTCAGAGGCGCAGCAACACTGGGGCTTTGCGCTTCTATACGCACCAAACGTCACGGTCCTTCTCTTTCCGTCTCGTAGACACGAGCTGAGAAATTGCAAACGTCGAGCAATTGCTCAGAGATGAAAAGTGCCAGCACTGGAAGCTGTTGCTAGCCAGCACCCTTCCTTGGAAGCGCTTTTGTAGGCCTAAGAACACTGGGGCTCTGGGCTTCTCTAGCCACCTCATCTTCTGCTCATCCTCTCGCGCACTCTGAAGAGAGCTCAGGTGAGAAATTGCAAACGTCGAGCAATTGCTCGGAGATGAAAAGTGCCAGCACTGAAAGCTGTTGCTAGCCAGCACCCTTCCTTGGAAGCGCTTTCACAGGCGCAGCAACACTGGGGCTTTGCGCTTCTCTACCCACCAAAAGCCACGGTCCTTCTCTTTCCGTCTCGTAGACACGAGCTGAGAAATTGCAAACGTCGAGCAATTGCTCAGAGATGAAAAGTGCCAGCACTGAAAGCTGTTGCTAGCCAGCACCCTTCCTTGGAAGCGCTTTCAGAGGCGCTGCAACACTGGGGCTTTGCGCTTCTCTAGCCACCAAACGTCACTGTCATTCTCTTTCCGTCTCGTAGACACGAGCTGAGAAATTGCAAACGTCGAGCAATTGCTCAGAGATGAAAAGTGCCAGCACTGGAAGCTCTTGCTAGCCAGCACCCTTCCTTGGAAGCGCTTTTGTAGGCCTAAGAACACTGGGGCTCTGGGCTTCTCTAGCCACCTCATCTTCTGCTCATCCTCTCGCGCACTCTAAAGAGAGCTCAGGTGAGAAATTGCAAACGTCGAGCAATTGCTCAGAGATGAAAAGTGCCAGCACTGAAAGCTGTTGCTAGCCAGCACCCTTCCTTGGAAGCGCTTTCAGAGGCGCAGCAACACTGGGGCTTTGCGCTTCTCTAGCCACCAAACGTCACGGTCCTTCTCTTTCCGTCTCGTAGACACGAGCTGAGAAATTGCAAACGTCGAGCAATTGCTCAGAGAGGAAAAGTGCCAGCACTGGAAGCTCTTGCTAGCCAGCACCCTTCCTTGGAAGCGCTTTTGTAGGCCTAAGAACAGTGGGGCTCTGGGCTTCTCTAGCCACCTCATCTTCTGCTCATCCTCTCGCGCACTCTAAAGAGAGCTCAGGTGAGAAATTGCAAACGTCGAGCAATTGCTCAGAGATGAAAAGTGCCAGCGCTGAAAGCTCTTGCTAGCCAGCACCCTTCCTTGGAAGCGCTTTTGTAGGCCTAAGAACACTGGGGCTCTGGGCTTCTCTAGCCACCTCATCTTCTGCTCATCCTCTCGCGCACTCTAAAGAGAGCTCAGGTGAGAAATTGCAAACGTCGAGCAATTGCTCAGAGATGAAAAGTGCCAGCACTGGAAGCTGTTGCTAGCCAGCACCCTTCCTTGGAAGCGCTTTCACAGGTGCAGTAACACTGGGGCTTTGCGCTTCTCTAGCCACCAAACGTCACTGTCATTCTCTTTCCATCTCATAGACACGAGCTGAGAAATTGCAAACATCGAGCAATTGCTCAGAGATGAAAAGTGCCAGCACTGAAAGCTCTTGCTAGCCAGCACCCTTCCTTGGAAGCGCTTTTGTAGGCCTTGGAACACTGGGGCTCTGGGCTTCTCTAGCCACCTCATCTTCTGCTCATCCTCTCGCGCACTCTAAAGAGAGCTCAGGTGAGAAATTGCAAACGTCGAGCAATTGCTCAGAGATGAAAAGTGCCAGCACTGAAAGCTGTTGCTAGCCAGCACCCTTCCTTGGAAGCGCTTTCACAGGCGCAGCAACACTGGGGCTTTGCGCTTCTCTAGCCACCAAACGTCACGGTCCTTCTCTTTCCGTCTCGTAGACACGAGCTGAGAAATTGCAAACGACGAGCAATTGCTCCGAGATGAAAAGTGCCAGCACTGGAAGCTGTTGCTAGCCAGCACCCTTCCTTGGAAGCGCTTTTGTAGGCCTAAGAACACTGGGGCTCTGGGCTTCTGTAGCCACCTCATCTTCTGCTCATCCTCTCGCGCACTCTGAAGAGAGCTCAGGTGAGAAATTGCAAACGTCGAGCAATTGCTCAGAGATGAAAAGTGCCAGCACTGAAAGCTCTTGCTAGCCAGCACCCTTCCTTGGAAGCGCTTTCACAGGCGCAGCAACACTGGGGCTTTGCGCTTCTCTAGCCACCAAACGTCACGGTCCTTCTCTTTCCATCTCATAGACACGAGCTGAGAAATTGCAAACATCGAGCAATTGCTCAGAGATGAAAAGTGCCAGCACTGAAAGCTCTTGCTAGCCAGCACCCTTCCTTGGAAGCGCTTTCACAGGTGCAGTAACACTGGGGCTTTGCGCTTCTCTACCCACCAAATGTCACGGTCATTCTCTTTCCGTCTCGTAGACACGAGCTGAGAAATTGCAAACGTCCAGCAATTGCTCAGAGATGAAAAGTGCCAGCACTGAAAGCTGTTGCTAGCCAGCACCCTTCCTTGGAAGCGCTTTCACAGGCGTAGTAACACTGGGGCTTTGCGCTTCTCTAGCCACCAAACGTCACGGTCCTTCTCTTTCCGTCTCGTAGACACGAGCTGAGAAATTGCAAACGTCGAGCAATTGCTCAGAGATGAAAAGTGCCAGCACTGAAAGCTCTTGCTAGCCAGCACCCTTCCTTGGAAGCGCTTTTGTAGGCCTAAGATCACTGGGGCTCTGGGCTTCTCTAGCCACCTCATCTTCTGCTCATCCTCTCGCGCACTCTAAAGAGAGCTCAGGTGAGAAATTGCAAATGTCGAGCAATTGCTCAGAGATGAAAAGTGCCAGCACTGAAAGCTGTTGCTAGACAGCACCCTTCCTTGGAAGCGCTTTCACAGGCGCAGCAACACTGGGGCTTTGCGCTTCTCTACCCACCAAACGTCACGGTCCTTCTCTTTCCGTCGGTAGACACGAGCTGAGAAATTGCAAACGTCGAGCAATTGCTCAGAGATGAAAAGTGCCAGCACTGAAAGCTCTTGCTAGCCAGCCCCCTGCCTTGGAAGCGCTTTCAGAGGCGCAGCAACACTGGGGCTTTGCGCTTCTCTAGCCACCAAACGTCACGGTCCTTCTCTTTCCGTCTCGTAGACACGAGCTGAGAAATTGCAAACGTCGAGCAATTGCTCCGAGATGAAAAGTGCCAGCACTGAAAGCTCTTGCTAGCCAGCACCCTTCCTTGGAAGCGCTTTCACAGGCGCAGCAACACTGGGGCTTTGCGCTTCTCTAGCCACCAAACGTCACGGTCCTTCTCTTTCCGTCTCGTAGACACGAGCTGAGAAATTGCAAACGACGAGCAATTGCTCAGAGATGAAAAGTGCCAGCACTGAAAGCTGTTGCTAGCCAGCACCCTTCCTTGGAAGCGCTTTTGTAGGCCTAAGAACAGTGGGGCTCTGGGCTTCTCTAGCCACCTCATCTTCTGCTCATCCTCTCGCGCACTCTGAAGAGAGCTCAGGTGAGAAATTGCAAACGTCGAGCAATTGCTCAGAGATGAAAAGTGCCAGCACTGAAAGCTGTTGCTAGCCAGCACCCTTCCTTGGAAGCGCTTTCAGAGGCGCAGTAACACTGGGGCTTTGCGCTTCTCTAGCCACCAAACGTCACGGTCCTTCTCTTTCCGTCTCGTAGACACGAGCTGAGAAATTGCAAACGTCGAGCAATTGCTCAGAGATGAAAAGTGCCAGCACTGAAAGCTCTTGCTAGCCAGCACCCTTCCTTGGAAGCGCTTTTGTAGGCCTAAGAACACTGGGGCTCTGGGCTTCTCTAGCCACCTCATCTTCTGCTCGTCCTCTCGCGCACTCTAAAGAGAGCTCAGGTGAGAAATTGCAAATGTCGAGCAATTGCTCGGAGATGAAAAGTGCCAGCACTGAAAGCTCTTGCTAGCCAGCACCCTTCCTTGGAAGCGCTTTCACAGGCGCAGCAACACTGGGGCTTTGCACTTCTCTAGCCACCAAACGTCACGGTCATTCTCTTTCCGTCTCGTAGACACGAGCTGAGAAATTGCAAACGTCGAGCAATTGCTCAGAGATGAAAAGTGCCAGCACTGAAAGCTCTTGCTAGCCAGCACCCTTCCTTGGAAGCGCTTTTGTAGGCCTAAGAACACTGGGGCTCTGGGCTTCTCTAGCGACCTCATCTTCTGCTCATCCTCTCGCGCACTCTAAAGAGAGCTCAGGTGAGAAATTGCAAACGTCGAGCAATTGCTCAGAGATGAAAAGTGCCAGCGCTGAAAGCTCTTGCTAGCCAGCACCCTTCCTTGGAAGCGCTTTCACAGGCGCAGTAACACTGGGGCTTTGCGCTTCTCTACCCACCAAACGTCACGGTCCTTCTCTTTCCGTCTCGTAGACACGAGCTGAGAAATTGCAAACGTCGAGCAATTGCTCAGAGATGAAAAGTGCCAGCACTGGAAGCTGTTGCTAGCCAGCACCCTTCCTTGGAAGCGCTTTTGTAGGCCTAAGAACACTGGGGCTCTGGGCTTCTCTAGCCACCTCATCTTCTGCTCATCCTCTCGCGCACTCTGAAGAGAGCTCAGGTGAGAAATTGCAAACGTCGAGCAATTGCTCGGAGATGAAAAGTGCCAGCACTGAAAGCTGTTGCTAGCCAGCACCCTTCCTTGGAAGCGCTTTCACAGGCGCAGCAACACTGGGGCTTTGCGCTTCTCTACCCACCAAAAGCCACGGTCCTTCTCTTTCCGTCTCGTAGACACGAGCTGAGAAATTGCAAACGTCGAGCAATTGCTCAGAGATGAAAAGTGCCAGCACTGAAAGCTCTTGCTAGCCAGCACCCTTCCTTGGAAGCGCTTTTGTAGGCCTAAGAACACTGGGGCTCTGGGCTTCTCTAGCCACCTCATCTTCTGCTCATCCTCTCGCGCACTCTAAAGAGAGCTCAGGTGAGAAATTGCAAACGTCGAGCAATTGCTCAGAGATGAAAAGTGCCAGCACTGAAAGCTGTTGCTAGCCAGCACCCTTCCTTGGAAGCGCTTTCACAGGCGCAGCAACACTGGGGCTTTGCGCTTCTCTAGCCACCAAACGTCACGGTCCTTCTCTTTCCGTCTCGTAGACACGAGCTGAGAAATTGCAAACGTCGAGCAATTGCTCAGAGAGGAAAAGTGCCAGCACTGGAAGCTCTTGCTAGCCAGCACCCTTCCTTGGAAGCGCTTTTGTAGGCCTAAGAACAGTGGGGCTCTGGGCTTCTCTAGCCACCTAATCTTCTGCTCTTCCTCTCGCGCACTCTAAAGAGAGCTCAGGTGAGAAATTGCAAACGTCGAGCAATTGCTCAGAGATGAAAAGTGCCAGCACTGAAAGCTGTTGCTAGCCAGCACCCTTCCTTGGAAGCGCTTTTGTAGGCCTAAGAACACTGGGGCTCTGGGCTTCTCTAGCCACCTCATCTTCTGCTCATCCTCTCGTGCACTCTAAAGAGAGCTCAGGTGAGAAATTGCAAACGTCGAGCAATTGCTCAGAGATGAAAAGTGCCAGCACTGGAAGCTGTTGCTAGCCAGCACCCTTCCTTGGAAGCGCTTTCACAGGTGCAGTAACACTGGGGCTTTGCGCTTCTCTAGCCACCAAACGTCACTGTCATTCTCTTTCCATCTCATAGACACGAGCTGAGAAATTGCAAACATCGAGCAATTGCTCAGAGATGAAAAGTGCCAGCACTGAAAGCTGTTGCTAGCCAGCACCCTTCCTTGGAAGCGCTTTCACAGGCGCAGTAACACTGGGGCTTTGCGCTTCTCTACCCACCAAACGTCACGGTCCTTCTCTTTCCGTCTCGTAGACACGAGCTGAGAAATTGCAAACGTCGAGCAATTGCTCAGAGATGAAAAGTGCCAGCACTGAAAGCTGTTGCTAGCCAGCACCCTTCCTTGGAAGCGCTTTCACAGGCGCAGTAACACTGGGGCTTTGCGCTTCTCTAGCCACCAAACGTCACGGTCCTTCTCTTTCCGTCTCGTAGACACGAGCTGAGAAATTGCAAACGTCGAGCAATTGCTCAGAGATGAAAAGTGCCAGCACTGAAAGCTGTTGCTAGCCAGCACCCTTCCTTGGAAGCGCTTTTGTAGGCCTAAGAACACTGGGGCTCTGGGCTTCTCTAGCCACCTCATCTTCTGCTCATCCTCTCGCGCACTCTAAAGAGAGCTCAGGTGAGAAATTGCAAATGTCGAGCAATTGCTCAGAGATGAAAAGTGCCAGCAGTGAAAGCTGTTGCTAGCCAGCACCCTTCCTTGGAAGCGCTTTCACAGGCGCAGCAACACTGGGGCTTTGCGCTTCTCTAGCCACCAAACGTCACGGTCCTTCTATTTCCATCTCATAGACACGAGCTGAGAAATTGCAAACATCGAGCAATTGCTCAGAGATGAAAAGTGCCAGCACTGGAAGCTGTTGCTAGCCAGCACCCTTCCTTGCAAGCGCTTTCACAGGCGTAGTAACACTGGGGCCTTGCGCTTCTCTACCCACCAAACGTCACGGTCCTTCTCTTTCCGTCTCGTAGACACGAGCTGAGAAATTGCAAACGTCGAGCAATTGCTCAGAGATGAAAAGTGCCAGCACTGAAAGCTCTTGCTAGCCAGCACCCTTCCTTGGAAGCGCTTTTGTAGGCCTATGATCACTGGGGCTCTGGGCTTCTCTAGCCACCTCATCTTCTGCTCATCCTCTCGCGCACTCTAAAGAGAGCTCAGGTGAGAAATTGCAAATGTCGAGCAATTGCTCAGAGATGAAAAGTGCCAGCCCTGAAAGCTGTTGCTAGCCAGCACCCTTCCTTGGAAGCGCTTTCACAGGCGCAGCAACACTGGGGCTTTGCGCTTCTCTAGCCACCAAAAGTCCCGGTCCTTCTCTTTCCGTCGGTAGACACGAGCTGAGAAATTGCAAACGTCGAGCAATTGCTCAGAGATGAAAAGTGCCAGCACTGAAAGCTCTTGCTAGCCAGCACCCTTCCTTGGAAGCGCTTTCACAGGCGCAGTAACACTGGGGCTTTGCGCTTCTCTAGCCACCAAACGTCACGGTCCTTCTCTTTCCGTCTCGTAGACACGAGCTGAGAAATTGCAAACGTCGAGCAATTGCTCAGAGATGAAAAGTGCCAGCACTGAAAGCTCTTGCTAGCCAGCACCCTTCCTTGGAAGCGCTTTTGTAGGCCTAAGAACAGTGGGGCTCTGGGCTTCTCTAGCCACCTCATCTTCTGCTCATCCTCTCGCGCACTCTAAAGAGAGCTCAGGTGAGAAATTGCAAACGTCGAGCAATTGCTCAGAGATGAAAAGTGCCAGCACTGAAAGCTCTTGCTACCCAGCACCCTTCCTTTGAAGCGCTTTCAGAGGCGCAGCAACACTGGGGCTTTGCGCTTCTCTACGCACCAAACGTCACGGTCCTTCTCTTTCCGTCTCGTAGACACGAGCTGAGAAATTGCAAACGTCGAGCAATTGCTCAGAGATGAAAAGTGCCAGCACTGAAAGCTCTTGCTAGCCAGCACCCTTCCTTGGAAGCGCTTTTGTAGGCCTTGGAACACTGGGGCTCTGGGCTTCTCTAGCCACCTCATCTTCTGCTCATCCTCGCGCGCACTCTAAAGAGAGCTCAGGTGAGAAATTGCAAACGTCGAGCAATTGCTCAGAGATGAAAAGTGCCAGCACTGAAAGCTCTTGCTAGCCAGCACCCTTCCTTGGAAGCGCTTTCACAGGCGCAGTAACACTGGGGCTTTGCGCTTCTCTACCCACCAAACGTCACGGTCCTTCTCTTTCCGTCTCGTAGACACGAGCTGAGAAATTGCAAATGTCGAGCAATTGCTCGGAGATGAAAAGTGCCAGCACTGAAAGCTCTTGCTAGCCAGCACCCTTCCTTGGAAGCGCTTTCACAGGCGCAGCAACACTGGGGCTTTGCACTTCTCTAGCCACCAAACGTCACGGTCATTCTCTTTCCGTCTCGTAGACACGAGCTGAGAAATTGCAAACGTCGAGCAATTGCTCAGAGATGAAAAGTGCCAGCACTGAAAGCTCTTGCTAGCCAGCACCCTTCCTTGGAAGCGCTTTTGTAGGCCTAAGAACACTGGGGCTCTGGGCTTCTCTAGCCACCTCATCTTCTGCTCATCCTCTCGCGCACTCTGAAGAGAGCTCAGGTGAGAAATTGCAAACGTCGAGCAATTGCTCGGAGATGAAAAGTGCCAGCACTGAAAGCTGTTGCTAGCCAGCACCCTTCCTTGGAAGCGCTTTCACAGGCGCAGCAACACTGGGGCTTTGCGCTTCTCTACCCACCAAAAGCCACGGTCCTTCTCTTTCCGTCTCGTAGACACGAGCTGAGAAATTGCAAACGTCGAGCAATTGCTCAGAGATGAAAAGTGCCAGCACTGAAAGCTCTTGCTAGCCAGCACCCTTCCTTGGAAGCGCTTTTGTAGGCCTAAGAACACTGGGGCTCTGGGCTTCTCTAGCCACCTCATCTTCTGCTCATCCTCTCGCGCACTCTAAAGAGAGCTCAGGTGAGAAATTGCAAACGTCGAGCAATTGCTCAGAGATGAAAAGTGCCAGCACTGAAAGCTGTTGCTAGCCAGCACCCTTCCTTGGAAGCGCTTTCACAGGCGCAGCAACACTGGGGCTTTGCGCTTCTCTAGCCACCAAACGTCACGGTCCTTCTCTTTCCGTCTCGTAGACACGAGCTGAGAAATTGCAAACGTCGAGCAATTGCTCAGAGAGGAAAAGTGCCAGCACTGGAAGCTCTTGCTAGCCAGCACCCTTCCTTGGAAGCGCTTTTGTAGGCCTAAGAACAGTGGGGCTCTGGGCTTCTCTAGCCACCTAATCTTCTGCTCTTCCTCTCGCGCACTCTAAAGAGAGCTCAGGTGAGAAATTGCAAACGTCGAGCAATTGCTCAGAGATGAAAAGTGCCAGCACTGAAAGCTGTTGCTAGCCAGCACCCTTCCTTGGAAGCGCTTTTGTAGGCCTAAGAACACTGGGGCTCTGGGCTTCTCTAGCCACCTCATCTTCTGCTCATCCTCTCGTGCACTCTAAAGAGAGCTCAGGTGAGAAATTGCAAACGTCGAGCAATTGCTCAGAGATGAAAAGTGCCAGCACTGGAAGCTGTTGCTAGCCAGCACCCTTCCTTGGAAGCGCTTTCACAGGTGCAGTAACACTGGGGCTTTGCGCTTCTCTAGCCACCAAACGTCACTGTCATTCTCTTTCCATCTCATAGACACGAGCTGAGAAATTGCAAACATCGAGCAATTGCTCAGAGATGAAAAGTGCCAGCACTGAAAGCTGTTGCTAGCCAGCACCCTTCCTTGGAAGCGCTTTCACAGGCGCAGTAACACTGGGGCTTTGCGCTTCTCTACCCACCAAACGTCACGGTCCTTCTCTTTCCGTCTCGTAGACACGAGCTGAGAAATTGCAAACGTCGAGCAATTGCTCAGAGATGAAAAGTGCCAGCACTGAAAGCTGTTGCTAGCCAGCACCCTTCCTTGGAAGCGCTTTCACAGGCGCAGTAACACTGGGGCTTTGCGCTTCTCTAGCCACCAAACGTCACGGTCCTTCTCTTTCCGTCTCGTAGACACGAGCTGAGAAATTGCAAACGTCGAGCAATTGCTCAGAGATGAAAAGTGCCAGCACTGAAAGCTGTTGCTAGCCAGCACCCTTCCTTGGAAGCGCTTTTGTAGGCCTAAGAACACTGGGGCTCTGGGCTTCTCTAGCCACCTCATCTTCTGCTCATCCTCTCGCGCACTCTAAAGAGAGCTCAGGTGAGAAATTGCAAATGTCGAGCAATTGCTCAGAGATGAAAAGTGCCAGCAGTGAAAGCTGTTGCTAGCCAGCACCCTTCCTTGGAAGCGCTTTCACAGGCGCAGCAACACTGGGGCTTTGCGCTTCTCTAGCCACCAAACGTCACGGTCCTTCTATTTCCATCTCATAGACACGAGCTGAGAAATTGCAAACATCGAGCAATTGCTCAGAGATGAAAAGTGCCAGCACTGGAAGCTGTTGCTAGCCAGCACCCTTCCTTGCAAGCGCTTTCACAGGCGTAGTAACACTGGGGCCTTGCGCTTCTCTACCCACCAAACGTCACGGTCCTTCTCTTTCCGTCTCGTAGACACGAGCTGAGAAATTGCAAACGTCGAGCAATTGCTCAGAGATGAAAAGTGCCAGCACTGAAAGCTGTTGCTAGCCAGCACCCTTCCTTGGAAGCGCTTTTGTAGGCCTATGATCACTGGGGCTCTGGGCTTCTCTAGCCACCTCATCTTCTGCTCATCCTCTCGCGCACTCTAAAGAGAGCTCAGGTGAGAAATTGCAAATGTCGAGCAATTGCTCAGAGATGAAAAGTGCCAGCCCTGAAAGCTGTTGCTAGCCAGCACCCTTCCTTGGAAGCGCTTTCACAGGCGCAGCAACACTGGGGCTTTGCGCTTCTCTAGCCACCAAAAGTCCCGGTCCTTCTCTTTCCGTCGGTAGACACGAGCTGAGAAATTGCAAACGTCGAGCAATTGCTCAGAGATGAAAAGTGCCAGCACTGAAAGCTCTTGCTAGCCAGCACCCTTCCTTGGAAGCGCTTTCACAGGCGCAGTAACACTGGGGCTTTGCGCTTCTCTAGCCACCAAACGTCACGGTCCTTCTCTTTCCGTCTCGTAGACACGAGCTGAGAAATTGCAAACGTCGAGCAATTGCTCAGAGATGAAAAGTGCCAGCACTGAAAGCTCTTGCTAGCCAGCACCCTTCCTTGGAAGCGCTTTTGTAGGCCTAAGAACAGTGGGGCTCTGGGCTTCTCTAGCCACCTCATCTTCTGCTCATCCTCTCGCGCACTCTAAAGAGAGCTCAGGTGAGAAATTGCAAACGTCGAGCAATTGCTCAGAGATGAAAAGTGCCAGCACTGAAAGCTCTTGCTACCCAGCACCCTTCCTTTGAAGCGCTTTCAGAGGCGCAGCAACACTGGGGCTTTGCGCTTCTCTACGCACCAAACGTCACGGTCCTTCTCTTTCCGTCTCGTAGACACGAGCTGAGAAATTGCAAACGTCGAGCAATTGCTCAGAGATGAAAAGTGCCAGCACTGAAAGCTCTTGCTAGCCAGCACCCTTCCTTGGAAGCGCTTTTGTAGGCCTTGGAACACTGGGGCTCTGGGCTTCTCTAGCCACCTCATCTTCTGCTCATCCTCGCGCGCACTCTAAAGAGAGCTCAGGTGAGAAATTGCAAACGTCGAGCAATTGCTCAGAGATGAAAAGTGCCAGCACTGAAAGCTCTTGCTAGCCAGCACCCTTCCTTGGAAGCGCTTTCACAGGCGCAGTAACACTGGGGCTTTGCGCTTCTCTACCCACCAAACGTCACGGTCCTTCTCTTTCCGTCTCGTAGACACGAGCTGAGAAATTGCAAACGTCCAGCAATTGCTCAGAGATGAAAAGTGCCAGCACTGAAAGCTCTTGCTAGCCAGCACCCTTCCTTGGAAGCGCTTTTGTAGCCCTTAGAACACTGGGGCTCTGGGCTTCTCTAGCCACCTCATCTTCTGCTCATCCTCTCGCGCACTCTGAAGAGAGCTCAGGTGAGAAATTGCAAACGTCGAGCAATTGCTCAGAGATGAAAAGTGCCAGCACTGAAAGCTCTTGCTAGCCAGCACCCTTCCTTGGAAGCGCTTTCAGAGGCGCAGTAACACTGGGGCTTTGCGCTTCTCTAGCCACCAAACGTCACGGTCATTCTCTTTCCGTCTCCTAGACACGAGCTGAGAAATTGAAAACGTTGAGCAATTGCTCAGAGATGAAAAGTGCCAGCACTGAAAGCTGTTGCTAGCCAGCACCCTTCCTTGGAAGCGCTTTTGTAGGCCTAAGAACACTGGGGCTCTGGGCTTCTCTAGCCACCTCATCTTCTGCTCATCCTCTCGCGCACTCTGAAGAGAGCTCAGGTGAGAAATCGCAAACGTCGAGCAATTGCTCAGAGATGAAAAGTGCCAGCACTGAAAGCTCTTGCTAGCCAGCACCCTTCCTTGGAAGCGCTTTCACAGGCGCAGCAACACTGGGGCTTTGCGCTTCTCTACCCACCAAACGTCACGGTCCTTCTCTTTCCGTCTCGTAGACACGAGCTGAGAAATTGCAAACGTGGAGCAATTGCTCAGAGATGAAAAGTGCCAGCACTGAAAGCTGTTGCTAGCCAGCACCCTTCCTTGGAAGCACTTTTGTAGGCCTAAGAACACTGGGGCTCTGGGCTTCTCTACCCACCAAATGTCACGGTCATTCTCTTTCCGTCTCATAGACACGAGCTGAGAAATTGCAAACGTCCAGCAATTGCTCAGAGATGAAAAGTGCCAGCACTGAAAGCTGTTGCTAGCCAGCACCCTTCCTTGGAAGCGCTTTCACAGGCGTAGTAACACTGGGGCTTTGCGCTTCTCTAGCCACCAAACGTCACGGTCCTTCTCTTTCCGTCTCGTAGACACGAGCTGAGAAATTGCAAACGTCGAGCAATTGCTCAGAGATGAAAAGTGCCAGCACTGAAAGCTCTTGCTAGCCAGCACCCTTCCTTGGAAGCGCTTTTGTAGGCCTAAGAACACTGGGGCTCTGGGCTTCTCTAGCCACCTCATCTTCTCCTCATCCTCTCGCGCACTCTAAAGAGAGCTCAGGTGAGAAATTGCAAACGTCGAGCAATTGCTCAGAGATGAAAAGTGCCAGCACTGAAAGCTGTTGCTAGCCAGCACCCTTCCTTGGAAGCGCTTTCACAGGCGCAGCAACACTGGGGCTTTGCGCTTCTCTAGCCACCAAACGTCACGGTCCTTCTCTTTCCGTCGGTAGACACGAGCTGAGAAATTGCAAACGTCGAGCAATTGCTCAGAGATGAAAAGTGCCAGCACTGAAAGCTCTTGCTAGCCAGCACCCTTCCTTGGAATCGCTTTCACAGGCGCAGCAACACTGGGGCTTTGCGCTTCTCTAGCCACCAAACGTCACGGTCATTCTCTTTCCGTCTCGTAGACACGAGCTGAGAAATTGCAAACGTCGAGCAATTGCTCCGAGATGAAAAGTGCCAGCACTGGAAGCTGTTGCTAGCCAGCACCCTTCCTTGGAAGCGCTTTTGTAGGCCTAAGAACACTGGGGCTCTGGGCTTCTCTAGCCACCTCATCTTCTGCTCATCCTCTCGCGCACTCTAAAGAGAGCTCAGGTGAGAAATTGCAAATGTCGAGCAATTGCTCAGAGATGAAAAGTGCCAGCACTGGAAGCTGTTGCTAGCCAGCACCCTTCCTTGGAAGCGCTTTCACAGGCGCAGTAACACTGGGGCTTTGCGCTTCTCTACGCACCAAACGTCACGGTCCTTCTCTTTCCGTCTCGTAGACACGAGCTGAGAAATTGCAAACGTCGAGCAATTGCTCCGAGATGAAAAGTGCCAGCACTGAAAGCTGTTGCTAGCCAGCACCCTTCCTTGGAAGCGCTTTTGTAGGCCTAAGAACACTGGGGCTCTGGGCTTCTCTAGCCACTTCATCTTCTGCTCATCCTCTCGCGCACTCTAAAGAGAGCTCAGGTGAGAAATTGCAAACGTCGAGCAATTGCTCAGAGATGAAAAGTGCCAGCACTGAAAGCTCTTGCTAGCCAGCACCCTTCCTTGGAAGCGCTTTCACAGGCGCAGCAACACTGGGGCTTTGCGCTTCTCTAGCCACCAAATGTCACGGTCCTTCTCTTTCCGTCTCGTAGACACGAGCTGAGAAATTGCAAACGACGAGCAATTGCTCCGAGACGAAAAGTGCCAGCACTGAAAGATGTTGCTAGCCAGCACCCTTCCTTGGAAGCGCTTTTGTAGGCCTAAGAACAGTGGGGCTCTGGGCTTCTCTAGCCACCTCATCTTCTGCTCATCCTCTCGCGCACTCTGAAGAGAGCTCAGGTGAGAAATTGCAAACGTCGAGCAATTGCTCGGAGATGAAAAGTGCCAGCACTGAAAGCTGTTGCTAGCCAGCACCCTTCCTTGGAAGCGCTTTCAGAGGCACAGTAACACTGGGGCTTTGCGCTTCTCTAGCCACCAAAAGTCACGGTCCTTCTCTTTCCGTCTCGTAGACACGAGCTGAGAAATTGCAAACGTCCAGCAATTGCTCAGAGATGAAAAGTGCCAGCACTGAAAGCTGTTGCTAGCCAGCACCCTTCCTTGGAAGCGCTTTTGTAGGCCTAAGAACAGTGGGGCTCTGGGCTTCTCTAGCCACCTCATCTTCTGCTCATCCTCTCGCGCACTCTAAAGAGAGCTCAGGTGAGAAATTGCAAACGTCGAGCAATTGCTCAGAGATGAAAAGTGCCAGCACTGAAAGCTGTTGCTAGCCAGCACCCTTCCTTGGAAGCGCTTTCAGAGGCGCAGTAACACTGGGGCTTTGCGCTTCTCTAGCCACCAAACGTCACGGTCCTTCTCTTTCCGTCTCGTAGACACGAGCTGAGAAATTGCAAACGTCGAGCAATTGCTCCGAGATGAAAAGTGCCAGCACTGGAAGCTGTTGCTAGCCAGCACCCTTCCTTGGAAGCGCTTTTGTAGGCCTAAGAACACTGGGGCTCTGGGCTTCTCTAGCCACCTCATCTTCTGCTCATCCTCTCGCGCACTCTAAAGAGAGCTCAGGTGAGAAATTGCAAATGTCGAGCAATTGCTCAGAGATGAAAAGTGCCAGCACTGAAAGCTCTTGCTAGCCAGCACCCTTCCTTGGAAGCGCTTTCAGAGGCGCAGTAACACTGGGGCTTTGCGCTTCTCTACGCACCAAACGTCACGGTCCTTCTCTTTCCGTCTCGTAGACACGAGCTGAGAAATTGCAAACGTCGAGCAATTGCTCCGAGATGAAAAGTGCCAGCACTGAAAGCTGTTGCTAGCCAGCACCCTTCCTTGGAAGCGCTTTTGTAGGCCTAAGAACACTGGGGCTCTGGGCTTCTCTAGCCACCTCATCTTCTGCTCATCCTCTCGCGCACTCTAAAGAGAGCTCAGGTGAGAAATTGCAAACGTCGAGCAATTGCTCAGAGATGAAAAGTGCCAGCACTGAAAGCTCTTGCTAGCCAGCACCCTTCCTTGGAAGCGCTTTCACAGGCGCAGCAACACTGGGGCTTTGCGCTTCTCTAGCCACCAAATGTCACGGTCCTTCTCTTTCCGTCTCGTAGACACGAGCTGAGAAATTGCAAACGACGAGCAATTGCTCAGAGACGAAAAGTGCCAGCACTGAAAGATGTTGCTAGCCAGCACCCTTCCTTGGAAGCGCTTTTGTAGGCCTAAGAACACTGGGGCTCTGGGCTTCTCTAGCCACCTCATCTTCTGCTCATCCTCTCGCGCACTCTGAAGAGAGCTCAGGTGAGAAATTGCAAACGTCGAGCAATTGCTCGGAGATGAAAAGTGCCAGCACTGAAAGCTGTTGCTAGCCAGCACCCTTCCTTGGAAGCGCTTTCACAGGCGCAGTAACACTGGGGCTTTGCGCTTCTATACGCACCAAACGTCACGGTCCTTCTCTTTCCGTCTCGTAGACACGAGCTGAGAAATTGCAAACGTCGAGCAATTGCTCAGAGATGAAAAGTGCCAGCACTGAAAGCTGTTGCTAGCCAGCACCCTTCCTTGGAAGCGCTTTTGTAGGCCTAAGAACACTGGGGCTCTGGGCTTCTCTAGCCACCTCATCTTCTGCTCATCCTCTCGCGCACTCTGAAGAGAGCTCAGGTGAGAAATCGCAAACGTCCAGCAATTGCTCAGAGATGAAAAGTGCCAGCACTGAAAGCTCTTGCTAGCCAGCACCCTTCCTTGGAAGCGCTTTCACAGGCGCAGCAACACTGGGGCTTTGCGCTTCTCTAGCCACTAAACGTCACGGTCCTTCTCTTTCCGTCTCGTAGACACGAGCTGAGAAATTGCAAATGTCGAGCAATTGCTCAGAGATGAAAAGTGCCAGCACTGGAAGCTGTTGCTAGCCAGCACCCTTCCTTGGAAGCGCTTTCACAGGCGTAGTAACACTGGGGCTTTGCGCTTCTATACGCACCAAACGTCACGGTCATTCTCTTTCCGTCTCGTAGACACGAGCTGAGAAATTGCAAACGTCGAGCAATTGCTCAGAGATGAAAAGTGCCAGCACTGAAAGCTGTTGCTAGCCAGCACCCTTCCTTGGAAGCGCTTTTGTAGGCCTAAGAACAGTGGGGCTCTGGGCTTCTCTAGCCACCTAATCTTCTGCTCATCCTCTCGCGCACTCTAAAGAGAGCTCAGGTGAGAAATTGCAAATGTCGAGCAATTGCTCAGAGATGAAAAGTGCCAGCACTGAAAGCTCTTGCTAGCCAGCACCCTTCCTTGGAAGCGCTTTCACAGGCGCAGTAACACTGGGGCTTTGCGCTTCTCTAGCCACCAAACGTCACGGTCATTCTCTTTCCGTCTCGTAGACACGAGCTGAGAAATTGCAAACGTCGAGCAATTGCTCAGAGATGAAAAGTGCCAGCACTGAAAGCTGTTGCTAGCCAGCACCCTTCCTTGGAAGCGCTTTCACAGGCGCAGCAACACTGGGGCTTTGCGCTTGTCTACCCACCAAAAGTCACGGTCCTTCTCTTTCCGTCTCGTAGACACGAGCTGAGAAATTGCAAACGTCGAGCAATTGCTCAGAGATGAAAAGTGCCAGCACTGAAAGCTGTTGCTAGCCAGCACCCTTCCTTGGAAGCGCTTTTGTAGGCCTAAGAACACTGGGGCTCTGGGCTTCTCTAGCCACCTCATCTTCTGCTCATCCTCTCGCGCACTCTAAAGAGAGCTCAGGTGAGAAATTGCAAACGTCTAGCAATTGCTCAGAGATGAAAAGTGCCAGCGCTGAAAGCTGTTGCTAGCCAGCACCCTTCCTTGGAAGCGCTTTCACAGGCGCAGTAACACTGGGGCTTTGCGCTTCTCTACCCACCAAACGTCACGGTCCTTCTCTTTCCGTCTCGTAGACACGAGCTGAGAAATTGCAAACGTCGAGCAATTGCTCCGAGATGAAAAGTGCCAGCACTGAAAGCTCTTGCTAGCCAGCACCCTTCCTTGGAAGCGCTTTTGTAGGCCTAAGAACACTGGGGCTCTGGGCTTCTCTAGCCACCTAATCTTCTGCTCATCCTCTCGCGCACTCTAAAGAGAGCTCAGGTGAGAAATTGCAAACGTCGAGCAATTGCTCAGAGATGAAAAGTGCCAGCCCTGAAAGCTGTTGCTAGCCAGCACCCTTCCTTGGAAGCGCTTTTGTAGGCCTAAGAACACTGGGGCTCTGGGCTTCTCTAGCCACCTCATCTTCTGCTCATCCTCTCGCGCACTCTAAAGAGAGCTCAGGTGAGAAATTGCAAACGTCGAGCAATTGCTCGGAGATGAAAAGTGCCAGCACTGAAAGCTGTTGCTAGCCAGCACCCTTCCTTGGAAGCGCTTTCACAGGTGCAGCAACACTGGGGCTTTGCACTTCTCTACCCACCAAAAGTCACGGTCCTTCTCTTTCCGTCTCGTAGACACGAGCTGAGAAATTGCAAACGTCCAGCAATTGCTCAGAGATTAAAAGTGCCAGCCCTGAAAGCTGTTGCTAGCCAGCACCCTTCCTTGGAAGCGCTTTCAGAGGCGCTGCAACACTGGGGCTTTGCGCTTCTCTAGCCACCAAACGTCACGGTCATTCTCTTTCCGTCTCGTAGACACGAGCTGAGAAATTGCAAACGTCGAGCAATTGCTCCGAGATGAAAAGTGCCAGCACTGGAAGCTCTTGCTAGCCAGCACCCTTCCTTGGAAGCGCTTTTGTAGGCCTAAGAACAGTGGGGCTCTGGGCTTCTCTAGCCACCTCATCTTCTGCTCATCCTCTCGCGCACTCTAAAGAGAGCTCAGGTGAGAAATTGCAAATGTCGAGCAATTGCTCAGAGATGAAAAGTGCCAGCACTGAAAGCTCTTGCTAGCCAGCACCCTTCCTTGGAAGCGCTTTCACAGGCGCAGTAACACTGGGGCTTTGCGCTTCTCTAGCCACCAAACGTCACGGTCATTCTCTTTCCGTCTCGTAGACACGAGCTGAGAAATTGCAAACGTCGAGCAATTGCTCAGAGATGAAAAGTGCCAGCACTGAAAGCTCTTGCTAGCCAGCACCCTTCCTTGGAAGCGCTTTCACAGGCGCAGCAACACTGGGGCTTTGCGCTTCTCTAGCCACCAAAAGTCACGGTCCTTCTCTTTCCGTCTCGTAGACACGAGCTGAGAAATTGCAAACGTCGAGCAATTGCTCAGAGATGAAAAGTGCCAGCACTGAAAGCTGTTGCTAGCCAGCACCCTTCCTTGGAAGCGCTTTTGTAGGCCTAAGAACACTGGGGCTCTGGGCTTCTCTAGCCACCTCATCTTCTGCTCATCCTCTCGCGCACTCTAAAGAGAGCTCAGGTGAGAAATTGCAAACGTCGAGCAATTGCTCAGAGATGAAAAGTGCCAGCACTGGAAGCTCTTGCTAGCCAGCACCCTTCCTTGGAAGCGCTTTTGTAGGCCTAAGAACACTGGGGCTCTGGGCTTCTCTAGCCACCTCATCTTCTGCTCATCCTCTCGCGCACTCTAAAGAGAGCTCAGGTGAGAAATTGCAAATGTCGAGCAATTGCTCAGAGATGAAAAGTGCCAGCACTGAAAGCTGTTGCTAGCCAGCACCCTTCCTTGGAAGCGCTTTCAGAGGCACAGTAACACTGGGGCTTTGCGCTTCTCTAGCCACCAAACGTCACGGTCCTTCTCTTTCCGTCTCGTAGACACGAGCTGAGAAATTGCAAACGTCGAGCAATTGCTCAGAGATGAAAAGTGCCAGCACTGAAAGCTGTTGCTAGCCAGCACCCTTCCTTGGAAGCGCTTTTGTAGGCCTAAGAACAGTGGGGCTCTGGGCTTCTCTAGCCACCTCATCTTCTGCTCATCCTCTCGCGCACTCTAAAGAGAGCTCAGGTGAGAAATTGCAAACGTCGAGCAATTGCTCAGAGATGAAAAGTGCCAGCACTGAAAGCTGTTGCTAGCCAGCACCCTTCCTTGGAAGCGCTTTCACAGGCGCAGTAACACTGGGGCTTTGCGCTTCTCTACCCACCAAACGTCACGGTCCTTCTCTTTCCGTCTCGTAGACACGAGCTGAGAAATTGCAAACGTCGAGCAATTGCTCCGAGATGAAAAGTGCCAGCACTGGAAGCTGTTGCTAGCCAGCACCCTTCCTTGGAAGCGCTTTTGTAGGCCTAAGAACACTGGGGCTCTGGGCTTCTCTAGCCACCTCATCTTCTGCTCATCCTCTCGCGCACTCTAAAGAGAGCTCAGGTGAGAAATTGCAAATGTCGAGCAATTGCTCAGAGATGAAAAGTGCCAGCACTGAAAGCTCTTGCTAGCCAGCACCCTTCCTTGGAAGCGCTTTCACAGGCGCAGTAACACTGGGGCTTTGCGCTTCTCTACGCACCAAACATCACGGTCCTTCTCTTTCCGTCTCGTAGACACGAGCTGAGAAATTGCAAACGTCGAGCAATTGCTCAGAGATGAAAAGTGCCAGCACTGAAAGCTGTTGCTAGCCAGCACCCTTCCTTGGAAGCGCTTTTGTAGGCCTAAGAACACTGGGACTCTGGGCTTCTCTAGCCACTTCATCTTCTGCTCATCCTCTCGCGCACTCTAAAGAGAGCTCAGGTGAGAAATTGCAAACGTCGAGCAATTGCTCAGAGATGAAAAGTGCCAGCACTGAAAGCTCTTGCTAGCCAGCACCCTTCCTTGGAAGCGCTTTCACAGGCGCAGCAACACTGGGGCTTTGCGCTTCTCTAGCCACCAAATGTCACGGTCCTTCTCTTTCCGTCTCGTAGACACGAGCTGAGAAATTGCAAACGACGAGCAATTGCTCCGAGACGAAAAGTGCCAGCACTGAAAGCTGTTGCTAGCCAGCACCCTTCCTTGGAAGCGCTTTTGTAGGCCTAAGAACACTGGGGGTCTGGGCTTCTCTAGCCACCTCATCTTCTGCTCATCCTCTCGCGCACTCTGAAGAGAGCTCAGGTGAGAAATTGCAAACGTCGAGCAATTGCTCGGAGATGAAAAGTGCCAGCACTGAAAGCTGTTGCTAGCCAGCACCCTTCCTTGGAAGCGCTTTCACAGGCGCAGTAACACTGGGGCTTTGCGCTTCTATACGCACCAAACGTCACGGTCCTTCTCTTTCCGTCTCGTAGACACGAGCTGAGAAATTGCAAACGTCGAGCAATTGCTCAGAGATGAAAAGTGCCAGCACTGAAAGCTGTTGCTAGCCAGCACCCTTCCTTGGAAGCGGTTTTGTAGGCCTAAGAACACTGGGGCTCTGGGCTTCTCTAGCCACCGAATCTTCTGCTCATCCTCTCGCGCACTCTAAAGAGAGCTCAGGTGAGAAATTGCAAATGTCGAGCAATTGCTCAGAGATGAAAAGTGCCAGCACTGGAAGCTGTTGCTAGCCAGCACCCTTCCTTGGAAGCGCTTTTGTAGGCCTAAGAACACTGGGGCTCTGGGCTTCTCTAGCCACCTAATCTTCTGCTCATCCTCTCGCGCACTCTAAAGAGAGCTCAGGTGAGAAATTGCAAACGTCGAGCAATTGCTCAGAGATGAAAAGTGCCAGCCCTGAAAGCTGTTGCTAGCCAGCACCCTTCCTTGGAAGCGCTTTTGTAGGCCTAAGAACACTGGGGCTCTGGGCTTCTCTAGCCACCTCATCTTCTGCTCATCCTCTCGCGCACTCTAAAGAGAGATCAGGTGAGAAATTGCAAACGTCGAGCAATTGCTCGGAGATGAAAAGTGCCAGCACTGAAAGCTGTTGCTAGCCAGCACCCTTCCTTGGAAGCGCTTTCACAGGTGCAGCAACACTGGGGCTTTGCACTTCTCTACCCACCAAAAGTCACGGTCCTTCTCTTTCCGTCTCGTAGACACGAGCTGAGAAATTGCAAACGTCCAGCAATTGCTCAGAGATTAAAAGTGCCAGCCCTGAAAGCTGTTGCTAGCCAGCACCCTTCCTTGGAAGCGCTTTCAGAGGCGCTGCAACACTGGGGCTTTGCGCTTCTCTAGCCACCAAACGTCACGGTCCTTCTCTTTCCGTCTCGTAGACACGAGCTGAGAAATTGCAAACGTCGAGCAATTGCTCAGAGATGAAAAGTGCCAGCACTGAAAGCTGTTGCTAGCCAGCACCCTTCCTTGGAAGCGCTTTTGTAGGCCTAAGAACACTGGGGCTCTGGGCTTCTCTAGCCACCTCATCTTCTGCTCATCCTCTCGCGCACTCTAAAGAGAGCTCAGGTGAGAAATTGCAAACGTCGAGCAATTGCTCAGAGATGAAAAGTGCCAGCACTGAAAGCTGTTGCTAGCCAGCACCCTTCCTTGGAAGCGCTTTCAGAGGCACAGTAACACTGGGGCTTTGCGCTTCTCTAGCCACCAAACGTCACGGTCCTTCTCTTTCCGTCTCGTAGACACGAGCTGAGAAATTGCAAACGTCGAGCAATTGCTCAGAGATGAAAAGTGCCAGCACTGAAAGCTGTTGCTAGCCAGCACCCTTCCTTGGAAGCGCTTTTGTAGGCCTAAGAACACTGGGGCTCTGGGCTTCTCTAGCCACCTCATCTTCTGCTCATCCTCTCGCGCACTCTAAAGAGAGCTCAGGTGAGAAATTGCAAACGTCGAGCAATTGCTCAGAGATGAAAAGTGCCAGCACTGAAAGCTCTTGCTAGCCAGCACCCTTCCTTGGAAGCGCTTTCAGAGGCGCAGTAACACTGGGGCTTTGCGCTTCTCTAGCCACCAAACGTCACGGTCCTTCTCTTTCCGTCTCGTAGACACGAGCTGAGAAATTGCAAACGTCGAGCAATTGCTCCGAGATGAAAAGTGCCAGCACTGGAAGCTGTTGCTAGCCAGCACCCTTCCTTGGAAGCGCTTTTGTAGGCCTAAGAACACTGGGGCTCTGGGCTTCTCTAGCCACCTCATCTTCTGCTCATCCTCTCGCGCACTCTAAAGAGAGCTCAGGTGAGAAATTGCAAATGTCGAGCAATTGCTCAGAGATGAAAAGTGCCAGCACTGAAAGCTCTTGCTAGCCAGCACCCTTCCTTGGAAGCGCTTTCAGAGGCGCAGTAACACTGGGGCTTTGCGCTTCTCTACCCACCAAACGTCACGGTCCTTCTCTTTCCGTCTCCTAGACACGAGCTGAGAAATTGCAAACGTCGAGCAATTGCTCAGAGATGAAAAGTGCCAGCACTGGAAGCTGTTGCTAGCCAGCACCCTTCCTTGGAAGCGCTTTTGTAGGCCTAAGAACAGTGGGGCTCTGGGCTTCTCTAGCCACCTAATCTTCTGCTCATCCTCTCGCGCAGTCTAAAGAGAGCTCAGGTGAGAAATTGCAAACGTCGAGCAATTGCTCAGAGATGAACAGTGCCAGCACTGAAAGCTCTTGCTAGCCAGCACCCTTCCTTGGAAGCGCTTTTGTAGGCCTAAGAACACTGGGGCTCTGGGCTTCTCTAGCCACCTCATCTTCTGCTCATCCTCTCGCGCACTCTAAAGAGAGCTCAGGTGAGAAATTGCAAACGTCGAGCAATTGCTCAGAGATGAAAAGTGCCAGCACTGAAAGCTCTTGCTAGCCAGCACCCTTCCTTGGAAGCGCTTTCACAGGTGCAGTAACACTGGGGCTTTGCGCTTCTCTACCCACCAAACGTCACTGTCCTTCTCTTTCCGTCTCCTAGACACGAGCTGAGAAATTGCAAACGTCGAGCAATTGCTCAGAGATGAAAAGTGCCAGCACTGAAAGCTGTTGCTAGCCAGCACCCTTCCTTGGAAGCGCTTTTGTAGGCCTAAGAACACTGGGGCTCTGGGCTTCTCTAGCCACCTCATCTTCTGCTCATCCTCTCGCGCACTCTGAAGAGAGCTCAGGTGAGAAATTGCAAACGTCGAGCAATTGCTCGGAGATGAAAAGTGCCAGCACTGAAAGCTGTTGCTAGCCAGCACCCTTCCTTGGAAGCGCTTTCACAGGCGCAGCAACACTGGGGCTTTGCGCTTCTCTAGCCACCAAACGTCACGGTCCTTCTCTTTCCGTCTCGTAGACACGAGCTGAGAAATTGCAAACGTCGAGCAATTGCTCAGAGATGAAAAGTGCCAGCACTGGAAGCTGTTGCTAGCCAGCACCCTTCCTTGGAAGCGCTTTTGTAGGCCTAAGAACACTGGGGGTCTGGGCTTCTCTAGCCACCTCATCTTCTGCTCATCCTCTCGCGCACTCTGAAGAGAGCTCAGGTGAGAAATCGCAAACGTCCAGCAATTGCTCAGAGATGAAAAGTGCCAGCACTGAAAGCTGTTGCTAGCCAGCACCCTTCCTTGGAAGCGCTTTCACAGGCGCAGCAACACTGGGGCTTTGCGCTTCTCTACCCACCAAACGTCACGGTCCTTCTCTTTCCGTCTCGTAGACACGAGCTGAGAAATTGCAAATGTCGAGCAATTGCTCAGAGATGAAAAGTGCCAGCACTGGAAGCTGTTGCTAGCCAGCACCCTTCCTTGGAAGCGCTTTCACAGGCGTAGTAACACTGGGGCTTTGCGCTTCTATACGCACCAAACGTCACTGTCATTCTCTTTCCGTCTCGTAGACACGAGCTGAGAAATTGCAAACGTCGAGCAATTGCTCAGAGATGAAAAGTGCCAGCACTGAAAGCTGTTGCTAGCCAGCCCCCTTCCTTGGAAGCGCTTTTGTAGGCCTAAGAACACTGGGGCTCTGGGCTTCTCTAGCCACCTAATCTTCTGCTCATCCTCTCGCGCACTCTAAAGAGAGCTCAGGTGAGAAATTGCAAATGTCGAGCAATTGCTCAGAGATGAAAAGTGCCAGCACTGAAAGCTGTTGCTAGCCAGCACCCTTCCTTGGAAGCGCTTTCACAGGCGCAGTAACACTGGGGCTTTGCGCTTCTATACGCACCAAACGTCACGGTCATTCTCTTTCCGTCTCGTAGACACGAGCTGAGAAATTGCAAACGTCGAGCAATTGCTCAGAGATGAAAAGTGCCAGCACTGAAAGCTGTTGCTAGCCAGCACCCTTCCTTGGAAGCGCTTTCACAGGCGCAGCAACACTGGGGCTTTGCGCTTCTCTACCCACCAAAAGTCACGGTCCTTCTCTTTCCGTCTCGTAGACACGAGCTGAGAAATTGCAAACGTCGAGCAATTGCTCAGAGATGAAAAGTGCCAGCACTGAAAGCTGTTGCTAGCCAGCACCCTTCCTTGGAAGCGCTTTTGTAGGCCTAAGAAGACTGGGGCTCTGGGCTTCTCTAGCCACCTCATCTTCTGCTCATCCTCTCGCGCACTCTAAAGAGAGCTCAGGTGAGAAATTGCAAACGTCGAGCAATTGCTCAGAGATGAAAAGTGCCAGCGCTGAAAGCTCTTGCTAGCCAGCACCCTTCCTTGGAAGCGCTTTCACAGGCGCAGTAACACTGGGGCTTTGCGCTTCTCTAGCCACCAAACGTCACGGTCATTCTCTTTCCGTCTCGTAGACACGAGCTGAGAAATTGCAAACGTCGAGCAATTGCTCAGAGATGAAAAGTGCCAGCACTGGAAGCTGTTGCTAGCCAGCACCCTTCCTTGGAAGCGCTTTTGTAGGCCTAAGAACAGTGGGGCTCTGGGCTTCTCTAGCCACCTAATCTTCTGCTCATCCTCTCGCGCACTCTAAAGAGAGCTCAGGTGAGAAATTGCAAACGTCGAGCAATTGCTCAGAGATGAAAAGTGCCAGCACTGAAAGCTGTTGCTAGCCAGCACCCTTCCTTGGAAGCGCTTTTGTAGGCCTAAGAACACTGGGGCTCTGGGCTTCTCTAGCCACCTCATCTTCTGCTCATCCTCTCGCGCACTCTAAAGAGAGCTCAGGTGAGAAATTGCAAACGTCGAGCAATTGCTCGGAGATGAAAAGTGCCAGCACTGAAAGCTGTTGCTAGCCAGCACCCTTCCTTGGAAGCGCTTTCAGAGGCGCAGCAACACTGGGGCTTTGCGCTTCTCTAGCCACCAAACGTCACGGTCCTTCTCTTTCCGTCTCGTAGACACGAGCTGAGAAATTGCAAACGTCGAGCAATTGCTCCGAGATGAAAAGTGCCAGCACTGAAAGCTGTTGCTAGCCAGCACCCTTCCTTGGAAGCGCTTTCAGAGGCGCTGCAACACTGGGGCTTTGCGCTTCTCTACCCACCAAACGTCACGGTCATTCTCTTTCCGTCTCGTAGACACGAGCTGAGAAATTGCAAACGTCGAGCAATTGCTCAGAGATGAAAAGTGCCAGCACTGGAAGCTGTTGCTAGCCAGCACCCTTCCTTGGAAGCGCTTTCACAGGCGCAGTAACACTGGGGCTTTGCGCTTCTCTAGCCACCAAACGTCACGGTCCTTCTCTTTCCGTCTCGTAGACACGAGCTGAGAAATTGCAAACGTCCAGCAATTGCTCAGAGATGAAAAGTGCCAGCACTGAAAGCTCTTGCTAGCCAGCACCCTTCCTTGGAAGCGCTTTCACAGGCGCAGTAACACTGGGGCTTTGCGCTTCTCTAGCCACCAAACGTCACGGTCCTTCTCTTTCCGTCTCGTAGACACGAGCTGAGAAATTGCAAACGTCCAGCAATTGCTCAGAGATGAAAAGTGCCAGCACTGAAAGCTGTTGCTAGCCAGCACCCTTCCTTGGAAGCGCTTTTGTAGGCCTAAGAACACTGGGGCTCTGGGCTTCTCTAGCCACCTCATCTTCTGCTCATCCTCTCGCGCACTCTGAAGAGAGCTCAGGTGAGAAATTGCAAACATCGAGCAATTGCTCAGAGATGAAAAGTGCCAGCACTGAAAGCTGTTGCTAGCCAGCACCCTTCCTTGGAAGCGCTTTCACAGGCGCAGTAACACTGGGGCTTTGCGCTTCTCTAGCCACCAAAAGTCACGGTCCTTCTCTTTCCGTCTCGTAGACACGAGCTGAGAAATTGCAAACGTCGAGCAATTGCTCCGAGATGAAAAGTGCCAGCACTGAAAGCTGTTGCTAGCCAGCACCCTTCCTTGGAAGCGCTTTTGTAGGCCTAAGAACACTGGGGCTCTGGGCTTCTCTAGCCACCTCATCTTCTGCTCATCCTCTCGCGCACTCTGAAGAGAGCTCAGGTGAGAAATCGCAAACGTCCAGCAATTGCTCAGAGATGAAAAGTGCCAGCACTGAAAGCTCTTGCTAGCCAGCACCCTTCCTTGGAAGCGCTTTCACAGGCGCAGCAACACTGGGGCTTTGCGCTTCTCTAGCCACCAAACGTCACGGTCCTTCTCTTTCCGTCTCGTAGACACGAGCTGAGAAATTGCAAATGTCGAGCAATTGCTCAGAGATGAAAAGTGCCAGCACTGGAAGCTGTTGCTAGCCAGCACCCTTCCTTGGAAGCGCTTTCACAGGCGTAGTAACACTGGGGCTTTGCGCTTCTATACGCACCAAACGTCACTGTCATTCTCTTTCCGTCTCGTAGACACGAGCTGAGAAATTGCAAACGTCCAGCAATTGCTCAGAGATGAAAAGTGCCAGCACTGAAAGCTCTTGCTAGCCAGCACCCTTCCTTGGAAGCGCTTTTGTAGGCCTAAGAACACTGGGGCTCTGGGCTTCTCTAGCCACCTAATCTTCTGCTCATCCTCTCGCGCACTCTGAAGAGAGCTCAGGTGAGAAATTGCAAATGTCGAGCAATTGCTCAGAGATGAAAAGTGCCAGCACTGAAAGCTGTTGCTAGCCAGCACCCTTCCTTGGAAGCGCTTTCACAGGCGCAGTAACACTGGGGCTTTGCGCTTCTCTAGCCACCAAACGTCACGGTCATTCTCTTTCCGTCTCGTAGACACGAGCTGAGAAATTGCAAACGTCGAGCAATTGCTCAGAGATGAAAAGTGCCAGCACTGAAAGCTGTTGCTAGCCAGCACCCTTCCTTGGAAGCGCTTTCACAGGCGCAGCAACACTGGGGCTTTGCGCTTCTATACGCACCAAAAGTCACGGTCCTTCTCTTTCCGTCTCGTAGACACGAGCTGAGAAATTGCAAACGTCGAGCAATTGCTCAGAGATGAAAAGTGCCAGCACTGAAAGCTGTTGCTAGCCAGCACCCTTCCTTGGAAGCGCTTTTGTAGGCCTAAAAAGACTGGGGCTCTGGGCTTCTCTAGCCACCTCATCTTCTGCTCATCCTCTCGCGCACTCTAAAGAGAGCTCCGGTGAGAAATTGCAAACGTCGAGCAATTGCTCAGAGATGAAAAGTGCCAGCGCTGAAAGCTCTTGCTAGCCAGCACCCTTCCTTGGAAGCGCTTTCAGAGGCGCAGTAACACTGGGGCTTTGCGCTTCTCTAGCCACCAAACGTCACGGTCCTTCTCTTTCCGTCTCGTAGACACGAGCTGAGAAATTGCAAACGTCGAGCAATTGCTCAGAGATGAAAAGTGCCAGCACTGGAAGCTGTTACTAGCCAGCCCCCTTCCTTGGAAGCGCTTTTGTAGGCCTAAGAACACTGGGGCTCTGGGCTTCTCTAGCCACCTCATCTTCTGCTCATCCTCTCGCGCACTCTAAAGAGAGCTCAGGTGAGAAATTGCAAACGTCGAGCAATTGCTCAGAGATGAAAAGTGCCAGCACTGAAAGCTGTTGCTAGCCAGCACCCTTCCTTGGAAGCGCTTTTGTAGGCCTAAGAACAGTGGGGCTCTGGGCTTCTCTAGCCACCTCATCTTCTGCTCATCCTCTCGCGCACTCTAAAGAGAGCTCAGGTGAGAAATTGCAAACGTCGAGCAATTGCTCGGAGATGAAAAGTGCCAGCACTGAAAGCTGTTGCTAGCCAGCACCCTTCCTTGGAAGCGCTTTCACAGGCGCAGCAACACTGGGGCTTTGCGCTTCTCTACCCACCAAAAGTCACGGTCCTTCTCTTTCCGTCTCGTAGACACGAGCTGAGAAATTGCAAACGTCCAGCAATTGCTCAGAGATGAAAAGTGCCAGCACTGAAAGCTGTTGCTAGCCAGCACCCTTCCTTGGAAGCGCTTTCACAGGCGCAGTAACACTGGGGCTTTGCGCTTCTCTAGCCACCAAACGTCACGGTCCTTCTCTTTCCGTCTCGTAGACACGAGCTGAGAAATTGCAAACGTCCAGCAATTGCTCAGAGATGAAAAGTGCCAGCACTGAAAGCTCTTGCTAGCCAGCACCCTTCCTTGGAAGCGCTTTCACAGGCGCAGTAACACTGGGGCTTTGCGCTTCTCTACCCACCAAACGTCACGGTCCTTCTCTTTCCGTCTCGTAGACACGAGCTGAGAAATTGCAAACGTCCAGCAATTGCTCAGAGATGAAAAGTGCCAGCACTGAAAGCTGTTGCTAGCCAGCACCCTTCCTTGGAAGCGCTTTTGTAGGCCTAAGAACACTGGGGTTCTGGGCTTCTCTAGCCACCTCATCTTCTGCTCATCCTCTCGCGCACTCTAAAGAGAGCTCAGGTGAGAAATTGCAAATGTCGAGCAATTGCTCAGAGATGAAAAGTGCCAGCACTGAAAGCTGTTGCGAGCCAGCACCCTTCCTTGAAAGCGCTTTCACAGGCGCAGCAACACTGGGGCTTTGCGCTTCTCTACCCACCAAACGTCACGGTCCTTCTCTTTCCATCTCATAGACCCGAGCTGAGAAATTGCAAACATCGAGCAATTGCTCAGAGATGAAAAGTGCCAGCACTGAAAGCTGTTGCTAGCCAGCACCCTTCCTTGGAAGCGCTTTTGTAGGCCTAAGATCACTGGGGCTCTGGGCTTCTCTAGCCACCTCATCTTCTGCTCATCCTCTCGCGCACTCTAAAGAGAGCTCAGGTGAGAAATTGCAAACGTCGAGCAATTGCTCAGAGATGAAAAGTGCCAGCACTGAAAGCTGTTGCTAGCCAGCACCCTTCCTTGGAAGCGCTTTCAGAGGCGCAGCAACACTGGGGCTTTGCACTTCTCTACCCACCAAACGTCACGGTCCTTCTCTTTCCGTCTCGTAGACACGAGCTGAGAAATTGCAAACGTCGAGCAATTGCTCAGAGATGAAAAGTGCCAGCACTGAAAGCTGTTGCTAGCCAGCACCCTTCCTTGGAAGCGCTTTTGTAGGCCTTGGAACACTGGGGCTCTGGGCTTCTCTAGCCACTTCATCTTCTGCTCATCCTCTCGCGCACTCTAAAGAGAGCTCAGGTGAGAAATTGCAAACGTCAAGCAATTGCTCAGAGATGAAAAGTGCCAGCACTGAAAGCTCTTGCTAGCCAGCACCCTTCCTTGGAAGCGCTTTCACAGGCGCAGTAACACTGGGGCTTTGCGCTTCTCTAGCCACCAAACGTCACGGTCCTTCTCTTTCCGTCTCGTAGACACGAGCTGAGAAATTGCAAACGTCCAGCAATTGCTCAGAGATGAAAAGTGCCAGCACTGAAAGCTGTTGCTAGCCAGCACCCTTCCTTGGAAGCGCTTTTGTAGGCCTAAGAACACTGGGGCTCTGGGCTTCTCTAGCCACCTCATCTTCTGCTCATCCTCTCGCGCACTCTGAAGAGAGCTCAGGTGAGAAATTGCAAACGTCGAGCAATTGCTCGGAGATGAAAAGTGCCAGCACTGAAAGCTGTTGCTAGCCAGCACCCTTCCTTGGAAGCGCTTTCACAGGCGCAGTAACACTGGGGCTTTGCGCTTCTCTACCCACCAAACGTCACGGTCCTTCTCTTTCCGTCTCGTAGACACGAGCTGAGAAATTGCAAACGTCGAGCAATTGCTCAGAGATGAAAAGTGCCAGCACTGAAAGCTGTTGCTAGCCAGCACCCTTCCTTGGAAGCGCTTTTGTAGGCCTAAGAACACTGGGGCTCTGGGCTTCTCTAGCCACCTCATCTTCTGCTCATCCTCTCGCGCACTCTGAAGAGAGTTCAGGTGAGAAATCGCAAACGTCCAGCAATTGCTCAGAGATGAAAAGTGCCAGCACTGAAAGCTGTTGCTAGCCAGCACCCTTCCTTGGAAGCGCTTTCACAGGCGCAGCAACACTGGGGCTTTGCGCTTCTCTAGCCACCAAACGTCACGGTCATTCTCTTTCCGTCTCGTAGACACGAGCTGAGAAATTGCAAACGTCCAGCAATTGCTCCGAGATGAAAAGTGCCAGCACTGAAAGCTCTTGCTAGCCAGCACCCTTCCTTGGAAGCGCTTTTGTAGGCCTAAGAACACTGGGGCTCTGGGCTTCTCTAGCCACCTCACTTCTGCTCATCCTCTCGCGCACTCTAAAGAGAGCTCAGGTGAGAAATTGCAAACGTCGAGCAATTGCTCGGAGATGAAAAGTGCCAGCACTGAAAGCTGTTGCTAGCCAGCACCCTTCCTTGGAAGCGCTTTCACAGGTGCAGTAACACTGGGGCTTTGCGCTTCTCTACCCACCAAATGTCACGGTCATTCTCTTTCCGTCTCGTAGACACGAGCTGAGAAATTGCAAACGTCCAGCAATTGCTCAGAGATGAAAAGTGCCAGCACTGAAAGCTCTTGCTAGCCAGCACCCTTCCTTGGAAGCGCTTTCACAGGCGTAGTAACACTGGGGCTTTGCGCTTCTCTAGCCACCAAACGTCACGGTCCTTCTCTTTCCGTCTCGTAGACACGAGCTGAGAAATTGCAAACGTCGAGCAATTGCTCAGAGATGAAAAGTGCCAGCACTGAAAGCTCTTGCTAGCCAGCACCCTTCCTTGGAAGCGCTTTTGTAGGCCTAAGATCACTGGGGCTCTGGGCTTCTCTAGCCACCTAATCTTCTGCTCATCCTCTCGCGCACTCTAAAGAGAGCTCAGGTGAGAAATTGCAAATGTCGAGCAATTGCTCAGAGATGAAAAGTGCCAGCACTGAAAGCTCTTGCTAGCCAGCACCCTTCCTTGGAAGCGCTTTCACAGGCGCAGCAACACTGGGGCTTTGCGCTTCTCTAGCCACCAAACGTCACGGTCCTTCTCTTTCCGTCTCGTAGACACGAGCTGAGAAATTGCAAACGACGAGCAATTGCTCCGAGATGAAAAGTGCCAGCACTGAAAGCTCTTGCTAGCCAGCACCCTTCCTTGGAAGCGCTTTTGTAGGCCTAAGAACAGTGGGGCTCTGGGCTTCTCTAGCCACCTCATCTTCTGCTCATCCTCTCGCGCACTCTAAAGAGAGCTCAGGTGAGAAATTGCAAACGTCGAGCAATTGCTCGGAGATGAAAAGTGCCAGCACTGAAAGCTGTTGCTAGCCAGCACCCTTCCTTGGAAGCGCTTTCACAGGCGCAGTAACACTGGGGCTTTGCGCTTCTCTACCCACCAAACGTCACGGTCCTTCTCTTTCCGTCTCGTAGACATGAGCTGAGAAATTGCAAACGTCGAGCAATTGCTCAGAGATGAAAAGTGCCAGCACTGAAAGCTGTTGCTAGCCAGCACCCTTCCTTGGAAGCGCTTTTGTAGGCCTAAGAACACTGGGGCTCTGGGCTTCTCTAGCCACCTCATCTTCTGCTCATCCTCTCGCGCACTCTGAAGAGAGCTCAGGTGAGAAATCGCAAACTTCCAGCAATTGCTCAGAGATGAAAAGTGCCAGCACTGAAAGCTGTTGCTAGCCAGCACCCTTCCTTGGAAGCGCTTTCACAGGCGCAGTAACACTGGGGCTTTGCGCTTCTCTAGCCACCAAACGTCACGGTCCTTCTCTTTCCGTCTCGTAGACACGAGCTGAGAAATTGCAAATGTCGAGCAATTGCTCAGAGATGAAAAGTGCCAGCACTGGAAGCTGTTGCTAGCCAGCACCCTTCCTTGGAAGCGCTTTCACAGGCGTAGTAACACTGGGGCTTTGCGCTTCTATACGCACCAAACGTCACTGTCATTCTCTTTCCGTCTCGTAGACACGAGCTGAGAAATTGCAAACGTCCAGCAATTGCTCAGAGATGAAAAGTGCCAGCACTGAAAGCTCTTGCTAGCCAGCCCCCTTCCTTGGAAGCGCTTTTGTAGGCCTAAGAACAGTGGGGCTCTGGGCTTCTCTAGCCACCTCATCTTCTGCTCATCCTCTCGCGCACTCTAAAGAGAGCTCAGGTGAGAAATTGCAAATGTCGAGCAATTGCTCAGAGATGAAAAGTGCCAGCACTGAAAGCTGTTGCTAGCCAGCACCCTTCCTTGGAAGCGCTTTCACAGGCGCAGCAACACTGGGGCTTTGCGCTTCTCTAGCCACCAAACGTCACGGTCATTCTCTTTCCGTCTCGTAGACACGAGCTGAGAAATTGCAAACGTCGAGCAATTGCTCAGAGATGAAAAGTGCCAGCACTGAAAGCTCTTGCTAGCCAGCACCCTTCCTTGGAAGCGCTTTTGTAGGCCTAAGAACACTGGGGCTCTGGGCTTCTCTAGCCACCTCATCTTCTGCTCATCCTCTCGCGCACTCTAAAGAGAGCTCAGGTGAGAAATTGCAAACGTCGAGCAATTGCTCAGAGATGAAAAGTGCCAGCCCTGAAAGCTGTTGCTAGCCAGCACCCTTCCTTGGAAGCGCTTTTGTAGGCCTAAGAACACTGGGGCTCTGGGCTTCTCTAGCCACCTCATCTTCTGCTCATCCTCTCGCGCACTCTAAAGAGAGCTCAGGTGAGAAATTGCAAACGTCGAGCAATTGCTCCGAGATGAAAAGTGCCAGCACTGAAAGCTCTTGCTAGCCAGCACCCTTCCTTGGAAGCGCTTTCACAGGCGCAGTAACACTGGGGCTTTGCGCTTCTCTACCCACCAAACGTCACGGTCCTTCTCTTTCCATCTCATAGACACGAGCTGAGAAATTGCAAACATCGAGCAATTGCTCAGAGATGAAAAGTGCCAGCACTGGAAGCTGTTGCTAGCCAGCACCCTTCCTTGGAAGCGCTTTCACAGGCGTAGTAACACTGGGGCTTTGCGCTTCTCTACCCACCAAACGTCACGGTCCTTCTCTTTCCGTCTCGTAGACACGAGCTGAGAAATTGCAAACGTCGAGCAATTGCTCAGAGATGAAAAGTGCCAGCACTGAAAGCTGTTGCTAGCCAGCACCCTTCCTTGGAAGCGCTTTTGTAGGCCTAAGAAGAGTGGGGCTCTGGGCTTCTCTAGCCACCTCATCTTCTGCTCATCCTCTCGCGCACTCTAAAGAGAGCTCAGGTGAGAAATTGCAAATGTCGAGCAATTGCTCAGAGATGAAAAGTGCCAGCACTGAAAGCTCTTGCTAGCCAGCACCCTTCCTTGGAAGCGCTTTCACAGGCGCAGTAACACTGGGGCTTTGCGCTTCTCTAGCCACCAAAAGTCACGGTCCTTCTCTTTCCGTCGGTAGACACGAGCTGAGAAATTGCAAACGTCGAGCAATTGCTCAGAGATGAAAAGTGCCAGCACTGAAAGCTGTTGCTAGCCAGCACCCTTCCTTGGAAGCGCTTTCACAGGCGCAGTAACACTGGGGCTTTGCGCTTCTCTAGCCACCAAACGTCACGGTCATTCTCTTTCCGTCTCGTAGACACGAGCTGAGAAATTGCAAACGTCGAGCAATTGCTCAGAGATGAAAAGTGCCAGCACTGAAAGCTGTTGCTAGCCAGCACCCTTCCTTGGAAGCGCTTTTGTAGGCCTAAGAACAGTGGGGCTCTGGGCTTCTCTAGCCACCTCATCTTCTGCTCATCCTCTCGCGCACTCTAAAGAGAGCTCAGGTGAGAAATTGCAAACGTCGAGCAATTGCTCAGAGATGAAAAGTGCCAGCACTGAAAGCTCTTGCTAGCCAGCACCCTTCCTTGGAAGCGCTTTCAGAGGCGCAGCAACACTGGGGCTTTGCGCTTCTCTAGCCACCAAACGTCACGGTCCTTCTCTTTCCGTCTCGTAGACACGAGCTGAGAAATTGCAAACGTCGAGCAATTGCTCAGAGAGGAAAAGTGCCAGCACTGAAAGCTCTTGCTAGCCAGCACCCTTCCTTGGAAGCGCTTTTGTAGCCCTTGGAACACTGGGGCTCTGGGCTTCTCTAGCCACTTCATCTTCTGCTCATCCTCTCGCGCACTCTAAAGAGAGCTCAGGTGAGAAATTGCAAACGTCGAGCAATTGCTCAGAGATGAAAAGTGCCAGCACTGAAAGCTCTTGCTAGCCAGCACCCTTCCTTGGAAGCGCTTTCACAGGCGCAGCAACACTGGGGCTTTGCGCTTCTCTACCCACCAAACGTCACGGTCCTTCTCTTTCCGTCTCGTAGACACGAGCTGAGAAATTGCAAACGTCGAGCAATTGCTCAGAGATGAAAAGTGCCAGCACTGAAAGCTCTTGCTAGCCAGCACCCTTCCTTGGAAGCGCTTTTGTAGGCCTAAGAACAGTGGGGCTCTGGGCTTCTCTAGCCACCTCATCTTCTGCTCATCCTCTCGCGCACTCTGAAGAGAGCTCAGGTGAGAAATCGCAAACGTCCAGCAATTGCTCAGAGATGAAAAGTGCCAGCACTGAAAGCTCTTGCTAGCCAGCACCCTTCCTTGGAAGCGCTTTCACAGGCGCAGCAACACTGGGGCTTTGCGCTTCTCTACCCACCAAACGTCACGGTCATTCTCTTTCCGTCTCGTAGACACGAGCTGAGAAATTGCAAACGTCGAGCAATTGCTCAGAGATGAAAAGTGCCAGCACTGAAAGCTCTTGCTAGCCAGCACCCTTCCTTGGAAGCGCTTTCAGAGGCGCAGTAACACTGGGGCTTTGCGCTTCTCTACGCACCAAACGTCACGGTCCTTCTCTTTCCGTCTCGTAGACACGAGCTGAGAAATTGCAAACGTCGAGCAATTGCTCAGAGATGAAAAGTGCCAGCACTGAAAGCTGTTGCTAGCCAGCACCCTTCCTTGGAAGCGCTTTTGTAGGCCTTGGAACACTGGGGTTCTGGGCTTCTCTAGCCACTTCATCTTCTGCAAATCCTCTCGCGCACTCTAAAGAGAGCTCAGGTGAGAAATTGCAAACGTCGAGCAATTGCTCAGAGATGAAAAGTGCCAGCACTGAAAGCTCTTGCTAGCCAGCACCCTTCCTTGGAAGCGCTTTCACAGGCGCAGCAACACTGGGGCTTTGCGCTTCTCTACCCACCAAACGTCACGGTCCTTCTCTTTCCGTCTCGTAGACACGAGCTGAGAAATTGCAAACGTCGAGCAATTGCTCAGAGATGAAAAGTGCCAGCACTGAAAGCTCTTGCTAGCCAGCACCCTTCCTTGGAAGCGCTTTTGTAGGCCTAAGAACACTGGGGCTCTGGGCTTCTCTAGCCACCTCATCTTCTGCTCATCCTCTCGCGCACTCTGAAGAGAGCTCAGGTGAGAAATCGCAAACGTCCAGCAATTGCTCAGAGATGAAAAGTGCCAGCACTGAAAGCTGTTGCTAGCCAGCACCCTTCCTTGGAAGCGCTTTCACAGGCGCAGCAACACTGGGGCTTTGCGCTTCTCTAGCCACCAAACGTCACGGTCCTTCTCTTTCCGTCTCGTAGACACGAGCTGAGAAATTGCAAATGTCGAGCAATTGCTCAGAGAGGAAAAGTGCCAGCACTGGAAGCTGTTGCTAGCCAGCACCCTTCCTTGGAAGCGCTTTCACAGGCGTAGTAACACTGGGGCTTTGCGCTTCTATACGCACCAAACGTCACTGTCATTCTCTTTCCGTCTCGTAGACACGAGCTGAGAAATTGCAAACGTCGAGCAATTGCTCAGAGATGAAAAGTGCCAGCACTGAAAGCTGTTGTAGCCAGCACCCTTCCTTGGAAGCGCTTTTGTAGGCCTAAGAACAGTGGGGCTCTGGGCTTCTCTAGCCACCTAATCTTCTGCTCATCCTCTCGCGCACTCTAAAGAGAGCTCAGGTGAGAAATTGCAAATGTCGAGCAATTGCTCAGAGATGAAAAGTGCCAGCCCTGAAAGCTGTTGCTAGCCAGCACCCTTCCTTGGAAGCGCTTTCACAGGCGCAGCAACACTGGGGCTTTGCGCTTCTCTAGCCACCAAACGTCACGGTCATTCTCTTTCCGTCTCGTAAACACGAGCTGAGAAATTGCAAACGTCGAGCAATTGCTCAGAGATGAAAAGTGCCAGCACTGAAAGCTGTTGCTAGCCAGCCCCCTTCCTTGGAAGCGCTTTTGTAGGCCTAAGAACACTGGGGCTCTGGGCTTCTCTAGCGACCTCATCTTCTGCTCATCCTCTCGCGCACTCTAAAGAGAGCTCAGGTGAGAAATTGCAAACGTCGAGCAATTGCTCAGAGATGAAAAGTGCCAGCGCTGAAAGCTCTTGCTAGCCAGCACCCTTCCTTGGAAGCGCTTTCACAGGCGCAGCAACACTGGGGCTTTGCGCTTCTCTACCCACCAAAAGTCACGGTCCTTCTCTTTCCGTCTCGTAGACACGAGCTGAGAAATTGCAAACGTCGAGCAATTGCTCAGAGATGAAAAGTGCCAGCACTGAAAGCTGTTGCTAGCCAGCACCCTTCCTTGGAAGCGCTTTCACAGGCGCAGCAACACTGGGGCTTTGCGCTTCTCTACCCACCAAAAGTCACGGTCCTTCTCTTTCCGTCTCGTAGACACGAGCTGAGAAATTGCAAACGTCGAGCAATTGCTCGGAGATGAAAAGTGCCAGCACTGAAAGCTGTTGCTAGCCAGCACCCTTCCTTGGAAGCGCTTTTGTAGGCCTAAGAACACTGGGGCTCTGGGCTTCTCTAGCCACCTCATCTTCTGCTCATCCTCTCGCGCACTCTAAAGAGAGCTCAGGTGAGAAATTGCAAACGTCGAGCAATTGCTCAGAGATGAAAAGTGCCAGCACTGAAAGCTCTTGCTAGCCAGCACCCTTCCTTGGAAGCGCTTTCAGAGGCGCAGTAACACTGGGGCTTTGCGCTTCTCTAGCCACCAAACGTCACGGTCCTTCTCTTTCCGTCTCGTAGACACGAGCTGAGAAATTGCAAACGTCGAGCAATTGCTCAGAGATGAAAAGTGCCAGCACTGAAAGCTGTTGCTAGCCAGCACCCTTCCTTGGAAGCGCTTTTGTAGGCCTAAGAACACTGGGGCTCTGGGCTTCTCTAGCCACCTCATCTTCTGCTCATCCTCTCGCGCACTCTAAAGAGAGCTCAGGTGAGAAATTGCAAACGTCGAGCAATTGCTCAGAGATGAAAAGTGCCAGCACTGAAAGCTCTTGCTAGCCAGCACCCTTCCTTGGAAGCGCTTTCACAGGCGCAGCAACACTGGGGCTTTGCGCTTCTCTAGCCACCAAACGTCACGGTCCTTCTCTTTCCGTCTCGTAGACACGAGCTGAGAAATTGCAAATGTCGAGCAATTGCTCAGAGAGGAAAAGTGCCAGCACTGAAAGCTGTTGCTAGCCAGCACCCTTCCTTGGAAGCGCTTTCACAGGCGCAGTAACACTGGGGCTTTGCGCTTCTCTACCCACCAAATGTCACTGTCATTCTCTTTCCATCTCATAGACACGAGCTGAGAAATTGCAAACATCGAGCAATTGCTCAGAGATGAAAAGTGCCAGCACTGAAAGCTGTTGCTAGCCAGCACCCTTCCTTGGAAGCGCTTTCACAGGTGCAGTAACACTGGGGCTTTGCGCTTCTCTACCCACCAAACGTCACGGTCCTTCTCTTTCCGTCTCGTAGACACGAGCTGAGAAATTGCAAACGTCCAGCAATTGCTCAGAGATGAAAAGTGCCAGCACTGAAAGCTGTTGCTAGCCAGCACCCTTCCTTGGAAGCGCTTTCACAGGCGCAGTAACACTGGGGCTTTGCGCTTCTATACGCACCAAACGTCACGGTCATTCTCTTTCCGTCTCGTAGACACGAGCTGAGAAATTGCAAACGTCGAGCAATTGCTCAGAGATGAAAAGTGCCAGCACTGAAAGCTGTTGCTAGCCAGCACCCTTCCTTGGAAGCGCTTTTGTAGGCCTAAGAACAGTGGGGCTCTGGGCTTCTCTAGCCACCTCATCTTCTGCTCATCCTCGCGCGCACTCTAAAGAGAGCTCAGGTGAGAAATTGCAAATGTCGAGCAATTGCTCAGAGATGAAAAGTGCCAGCACTGAAAGCTGTTGCTAGCCAGCACCCTTCCTTGGAAGCGCTTTCACAGGCGCAGCAACACTGGGGCTTTGCGCTTCTCTAGCCACCAAACATCACGGTCCTTCTCTTTCCGTCGGTAGACACGAGCTGAGAAATTGCAAACGTCGAGCAATTGCTCAGAGATGAAAAGTGCCAGCACTGAAAGCTCTTGCTAGCCAGCACCCTTCCTTGGAAGCACTTTTGTAGGCCTAAGAACACTGGGGCTCTGGGCTTCTCTAGCCACCTCATCTTCTGCTCATCCTCTCGCGCACTCTAAAGAGAGCTCAGGTGAGAAATTGCAAACGTCGAGCAATTGCTCAGAGATGAAAAGTGCCAGCACTGAAAGCTCTTGCTAGCCAGCACCCTTCCTTGGAAGCGCTTTCACAGGCGCAGCAACACTGGGGCTTTGCGCTTCTCTAGCCACCAAACGTCACGGTCCTTCTCTTTCCGTCTCGTAGACACGAGCTGAGAAATTGCAAACGTCGAGCAATTGCTCAGAGATGAAAAGTGCCAGCACTGAAAGCTGTTGCTAGCCAGCACCCTTCCTTGGAAGCGCTTTTGTAGGCCTAAGAACACTGGGGGTCTGGGCTTCTCTAGCCACCTCATCTTCTGCTCATCCTCTCGCGCACTCTGAAGAGAGCTCAGGTGAGAAATTGCAAACGTCGAGCAATTGCTCGGAGATGAAAAGTGCCAGCACTGAAAGCTGTTGCTAGCCAGCACCCTTCCTTGGAAGCGCTTTCACAGGCGCAGTAACACTGGGGCTTTGCGCTTCTCTACCCACCAAACGTCACGGTCCTTCTCTTTCCGTCTCGTAGACACGAGCTGAGAAATTGCAAACGTCGAGCAATTGCTCAGAGATGAAAAGTGCCAGCACTGAAAGCTGTTGCTAGCCAGCACCCTTCCTTGGAAGCGCTTTGTAGGCCTAAGAACACTGGGGCTCTGGGCTTCTCTAGCCACCTCATCTTCTGCTCATCCTCTCGCGCACTCTGAAGAGAGCTCAGGTGAGAAATCGCAAACGTCCAGCAATTGCTCAGAGATGAAAAGTGCCAGCACTGAAAGCTGTTGCTAGCCAGCACCCTTCCTTGGAAGCGCTTTCACAGGCGCAGCAACACTGGGGCTTTGCGCTTCTATACGCACCAAACGTCACTGTCATTCTCTTTCCGTCTCGTAGACACGAGCTGAGAAATTGCAAACGTCGAGCAATTGCTCAGAGATGAAAAGTGCCAGCACTGGAAGCTGTTGCTAGCCAGCACCCTTCCTTGGAAGCGCTTTCACAGGCGTAGTAACACTGGGGCTTTGCGCTTCTATACGCACCAAACGTCACTGTCATTCTCTTTCCGTCTCGTAGACACGAGCTGAGAAATTGCAAACGTCGAGCAATTGCTCAGAGATGAAAAGTGCCAGCACTGAAAGCTGTTGCTAGCCAGCACCCTTCCTTGGAAGCGCTTTTGTAGGCCTAAGAACACTGGGGCTCTGGGCTTCTCTAGCCACCTCATCTTCTGCTCATCCTCTCGCGCACTCTAAAGAGAGCTCAGGTGAGAAATTGCAAACGTCGAGCAATTGCTCAGAGATGAAAAGTGCCAGCGCTGAAAGCTCTTGCTAGCCAGCACCCTTCCTTGGAAGCGCTTTCACAGGCGCAGCAACACTGGGGCTTTGTGCTTCTCTAGCCACCAAAAGTCACGGTCCTTCTCTTTCCGTCTCGTAGACACGAGCTGAGAAATTGCAAACGTCGAGCAATTGCTCAGAGATGAAAAGTGCCAGCACTGAAAGCTGTTGCTAGCCAGCACCCTTCCTTGGAAGCGCTTTCACAGGCGCAGCAACACTGGGGCTTTGCGCTTCTCTACCCACCAAAAGTCACGGTCCTTCTCTTTCCGTCTCGTAGACACGAGCTGAGAAATTGCAAACGTCGAGCAATTGCTCAGAGATGAAAAGTGCCAGCACTGAAAGCTGTTGCTAGCCAGCACCCTTCCTTGGAAGCGCTTTTGTAGGCCTAAGAACACTGGGGGTCTGGGCTTCTCTAGCGACCTCATCTTCTGCTCATCCTCTCGCGCACTCTAAAGAGAGCTCAGGTGAGAAATTGCAAACGTCGAGCAATTGCTCAGAGATGAAAAGTGCCAGCACTGAAAGCTCTTGCTAGCCAGCACCCTTCCTTGGAAGCGCTTTCACAGGCGCAGTAACACTGGGGCTTTGCGCTTCTCTACCCACCAAACGTCACGGTCCTTCTCTTTCCGTCTCGTAGACACGAGCTGAGAAATTGCAAACGTCGAGCAATTGCTCAGAGATGAAAAGTGCCAGCACTGAAAGCTGTTGCTAGCCAGCACCCTTCCTTGGAAGCGCTTTTGTAGGCCTAAGAACACTGGGGCTCTGGGCTTCTCTAGCCACCTCATCTTCTGCTCATCCTCTCGCGCACTCTAAAGAGAGCTCAGGTGAGAAATTGCAAACGTCGAGCAATTGCTCAGAGATGAAAAGTGCCAGCACTGAAAGCTGTTGCTAGCCAGCACCCTTCCTTGGAAGCGCTTTCACAGGCGCAGCAACACTGGGGCTTTGCGCTTCTCTAGCCACCAAACGTCACGGTCCTTCTCTTTCCGTCTCGTAGACACGAGCTGAGAAATTGCAAATGTCGAGCAATTGCTCAGAGATGAAAAGTGCCAGCACTGAAAGCTGTTGCTAGCCAGCACCCTTCCTTGGAAGCGCTTTCACAGGCGCAGTAACACTGGGGCTTTGCGCTTCTCTACCCACCAAACGTCACTGTCATTCTCTTTCCATCTCATAGACACGAGCTGAGAAATTGCAAACATCGAGCAATTGCTCAGAGATGAAAAGTGCCAGCACTGAAAGCTGTTGCTAGCCAGCACCCTTCCTTGGAAGCGCTTTCACAGGCGCAGTAACACTGGGGCTTTGCGCTTCTCTACCCACCAAACGTCACGGTCCTTCTCTTTCCGTCTCGTAGACACGAGCTGAGAAATTGCAAACGTCCAGCAATTGCTCAGAGATGAAAAGTGCCAGCACTGAAAGCTGTTGCTAGCCAGCACCCTTCCTTGGAAGCGCTTTCACAGGCGCAGTAACACTGGGGCTTTGCGCTTCTTTACGCACCAAACGTCACGGTCCTTCTCTTTCCGTCTCGTAGACACGAGCTGAGAAATTGCAAACGACGAGCAATTGCTCAGAGATGAAAAGTGCCAGCACTGAAAGCTCTTGCTAGCCAGCACCCTTCCTTGGAAGCGCTTTTGTAGGCCTAAGAACACTGGGGCTCTGGGCTTCTCTAGCCACCTCATCTTCTGCTCATCCTCTCGCGCACTCTGAAGAGAGCTCAGGTGAGAAATTCCAAATGTCGAGCAATTGCTCAGAGATGAAAAGTGCCAGCACTGAAAGCTGTTGCTAGCCAGCACCCTTCCTTTGAAGCGCTTTCACAGGCGCAGCAACACTGGGGCTTTGCGCTTCTCTACCCACCAAACGTCACGGTCCTTCTCTTTCCGTCTCGTAGACACGAGCTGAGAAATTGCAAATGTCGAGCAATTGCTCAGAGATGAAAAGTGCCAGCACTGAAAGCTGTTGCTAGCCAGCACCCTTCCTTGGAAGCGCTTTCACAGGCGCAGTAACACTGGGGCTTTGCGCTTCTCTAGCCACCAAACGTCACTGTCATTCTCTTTCCATCTCATAGACACGAGCTGAGAAATTGCAAACATCGAGCAATTGCTCAGAGATGAAAAGTGCCAGCACTGAAAGCTGTTGCTAGCCAGCACCCTTCCTTGGAAGCGCTTTCACAGGCGCAGTAACACTGGGGCTTTGCGCTTCTCTACCCACCAAACGTCACGGTCCTTCTCTTTCCGTCTCGTAGACACGAGCTGAGAAATTGCAAACGTCGAGCAATTGCTCAGAGATGAAAAGTGCCAGCACTGAAAGCTCTTGCTAGCCAGCACCCTTCCTTGGAAGCGCTTTTGTAGGCCTAAGAACACTGGGGGTCTGGGCTTCTCTAGCGACCTCATCTTCTGCTCATCCTCTCGCGCACTCTAAAGAGAGCTCAGGTGAGAAATTGCAAACGTCGAGCAATTGCTCAGAGATGAAAAGTGCCAGCACTGAAAGCTCTTGCTAGCCAGCACCCTTCCTTGGAAGCGCTTTCAGAGGCGCAGTAACACTGGGGCTTTGCGCTTCTCTAGCCACCAAACGTCACGGTCCTTCTCTTTCCGTCTCGTAGACACGAGCTGAGAAATTGCAAACGTCGAGCAATTGCTCAGAGATGAAAAGTGCCAGCACTGAAAGCTGTTGCTAGCCAGCACCCTTCCTTGGAAGCGCTTTTGTAGGCCTAAGAACACTGGGGCTCTGGGCTTCTCTAGCCACCTCATCTTCTGCTCATCCTCTCGCGCACTCTAAAGAGAGCTCAGGTGAGAAATTGCAAACGTCGAGCAATTGCTCAGAGATGAAAAGTGCCAGCACTGAAAGCTCTTGCTAGCCAGCACCCTTCCTTGGAAGCGCTTTCACAGGCGCAGCAACACTGGGGCTTTGCGCTTCTCTAGCCACCAAACGTCACGGTCCTTCTCTTTCCGTCTCGTAGACACGAGCTGAGAAATTGCAAATGTCGAGCAATTGCTCAGAGAGGAAAAGTGCCAGCACTGAAAGCTGTTGCTAGCCAGCACCCTTCCTTGGAAGCGCTTTCACAGGCGCAGTAACACTGGGGCTTTGCGCTTCTCTACCCACCAAACGTCACTGTCATTCTCTTTCCATCTCATAGACACGAGCTGAGAAATTGCAAACATCGAGCAATTGCTCAGAGATGAAAAGTGCCAGCACTGAAAGCTGTTGCTAGCCAGCACCCTTCCTTGGAAGCGCTTTCACAGGCGCAGTAACACTGGGGCTTTGCGCTTCTCTACCCACCAAACGTCACGGTCCTTCTCTTTCCGTCTCGTAGACACGAGCTGAGAAATTGCAAACGTCCAGCAATTGCTCAGAGATGAAAAGTGCCAGCACTGAAAGCTGTTGCTAGCCAGCACCCTTCCTTGGAAGCGCTTTCACAGGCGCAGTAACACTGGGGCTTTGCGCTTCTATACGCACCAAACGTCACGGTCCTTCTCTTTCCGTCTCGTAGACACGAGCTGAGAAATTGCAAACGTCGAGCAATTGCTCAGAGATGAAAAGTGCCAGCACTGAAAGCTCTTGCTAGCCAGCACCCTTCCTTGGAAGCGCTTTTGTAGGCCTAAGAACAGTGGGGCTCTGGGCTTCTCTAGCCACCTCATCTTCTGCTCATCCTCGCGCGCACTCTAAAGAGAGCTCAGGTGAGAAATTGCAAATGTCGAGCAATTGCTCAGAGATGAAAAGTGCCAGCACTGAAAGCTGTTGCTAGCCAGCACCCTTCCTTGGAAGCGCTTTCACAGGCGCAGCAACACTGGGGCTTTGCGCTTCTCTAGCCACCAAACATCACGGTCCTTCTCTTTCCGTCGGTAGACACGAGCTGAGAAATTGCAAACGTCGAGCAATTGCTCAGAGATGAAAAGTGCCAGCACTGAAAGCTGTTGCTAGCCAGCACCCTTCCTTGGAAGCACTTTTGTAGGCCTAAGAACACTGGGGCTCTGGGATTCTCTAGCCACCTCATCTTCTGCTCATCCTCTCGCGCACTCTAAAGAGAGCTCAGGTGAGAAATTGCAAAGGTCGAGCAATTGCTCAGAGATGAAAAGTGCCAGCACTGAAAGCTGTTGCTAGCCAGCACCCTTCCTTGGAAGCGCTTTCACAGGCGCAGCAACACTGGGGCTTTGCGCTTCTCTACCCACCAAACGTCACGGTCCTTCTCTTTCCGTCTCGTAGACACGAGCTGAGAAATTGCAAACGTCGAGCAATTGCTCAGAGATGAAAAGTGCCAGCACTGAAAGCTCTTGCTAGCCAGCACCCTTCCTTGGAAGCGCTTTTGTAGGCCTAAGAACACTGGGGCTCTGGGCTTCTCTAGCCACCTCATCTTCTGCTCATCCTCTCGCGCACTCTGAAGAGAGCTCAGGTGAGAAATTGCAAATGTCGAGCAATTGCTCAGAGATGAAAAGTGCCAGCACTGAAAGCTGTTGCTAGCCAGCACCCTTCCTTGGAAGCGCTTTCACAGGCGCAGCAACACTGGGGCTTTGCGCTTCTCTACCCACCAAACGTCACGGTCCTTCTCTTTCCGTCTCGTAGACACGAGCTGAGAAATTGCAAACGTCGAGCAATTGCTCAGAGATGAAAAGTGCCAGCACTGAAAGCTCTTGCTAGCCAGCACCCTTCCTTGGAAGCGCTTTCACAGGCGCAGTAACACTGGGGCTTTGCGCTTCTCTAGCCACCAAACGTCACTGTCATTCTCTTTCCATCTCATAGACACGAGCTGAGAAATTGCAAACATCGAGCAATTGCTCAGAGATGAAAAGTGCTAGCACTGAAAGCTGTTGCTAGCCAGCACCCTTCCTTGGAAGCGCTTTCACAGGCGCAGTAACACTGGGGCTTTGCGCTTCTCTACCCACCAAACGTCACGGTCCTTCTCTTTCCGTCTCGTAGACACGAGCTGAGAAATTGCAAACGTCGAGCAATTGCTCAGAGATGAAAAGTGCCAGCACTGAAAGCTGTTGCTAGCCAGCACCCTTCCTTGGAAGCGCTTTCACAGGCGCGGTAACACTGGGGCTTTGCGCTTCTCTACCCACCAAACGTCACGGTCCTTCTCTTTCCGTCTCGTAGACACGAGCTGAGAAATTGCAAACGTCGAGCAATTGCTCAGAGATGAAAAGTGCCAGCACTGAAAGCTGTTGCTAGCCAGCACCCTTCCTTGGAAGCGCTTTCACAGGCGTAGTAACACTGGGGCTTTGCGCTTCTATACGCACCAAACGTCACGGTCATTCTCTTTCCGTCTCGTAGACACGAGCTGAGAAATTGCAAACGCCGAGCAATTGCTCAGAGATGAAAAGTGCCAGCACTGAAAGCTGTTGCTAGCCAGCACCCTTCCTTGGAAGCGCTTTTGTAGGCCTAAGAACACTGGGGCTCTGGGCTTCTCTAGCCACCTCATCTTCTGCTCATCCTCTCGCGCACTCTAAAGAGAGCTCAGGTGAGAAATTGCAAATGTCGAGCAATTGCTCAGAGATGAAAAGTGCCAGCACTGAAAGCTCTTGCTAGCCAGCACCCTTCCTTGGAAGCGCTTTCACAGGCGCAGCAACACTGGGGCTTTGCGCTTCTCTAGCCACCAAACGTCACGGTCCTTCTCTTTCCGTCTCGTAGACACGAGCTGAGAAATTGCAAACGTCGAGCAATTGCTCAGAGATGAAAAGTGCCAGCACTGAAAGCTCTTGCTAGCCAGCACCCTTCCTTGGAAGCGCTTTTGTAGCCCTTAGAATACTGGGGCTCTGGGCTTCTCTAGCCACCTCATCTTCTGCTCATCCTCTCGCGCAGTCTAAAGAGAGCTCAGGTGAGAAATTGCAAACGTCGAGCAATTGCTCAGAGATGAAAAGTGCCAGCACTGAAAGCTCTTGCTAGCCAGCACCCTTCCTTGGAAGCGCTTTCACAGGCGCAGCAACACTGGGGCTTTGCGCTTCTCTAGCCACCAAAAGTCACGGTCCTTCTCTTTCCGTCTCGTAGACACGAGCTGAGAAATTGCAAACGTCGAGCAATTGCTCAGAGATGAAAAGTGCCAGCACTGAAAGCTGTTGCTAGCCAGCACCCTTCCTTGGAAGCGCTTTTGTAGCCCTTGGAACAGTGGGGCTCTGGGCTTCTCTAGCCACTTCATCTTCTGCTCATCCTCTCGCGCGCTCTAAAGAGAGCTCAGGTGAGAAATTGCAAACGTCGAGCAATTGCTCAGAGATGAAAAGTGCCAGCACTGAAAGCTCTTGCTAGCCAGCACCCTTCCTTGGAAGCGCTTTCAGAGGCGCAGTAACACTGGGGCTTTGCGCTTCTCTACCCACCAAACGTCACGGTCCTTCTCTTTCCGTCTCGTAGACACGAGCTGAGAAATTGCAAACGTCGAGCAATTGCTCAGAGATGAAAAGTGCCAGCACTGAAAGCTCTTGCTAGCCAGCACCCTTCCTTGGAAGCGGTTTTGTAGGCCTAAGAACACTGGGGCTCTGGGCTTCTCTAGCCACCTCATCTTCTGCTCATCCTCTCGCGCACTCTAAAGAGAGCTCAGGTGAGAAATTGCAAACGTCGAGCAATTGCTCAGAGATGAAAAGTGCCAGCCCTGAAAGCTGTTGCTAGCCAGCCCCCTTCCTTGGAAGCGCTTTTGTAGGCCTAAGAACACTGGGGCTCTGGGCTTCTCTAGCCACCTCATCTTCTGCTCATCCTCTCGCGCACTCTGAAGAGAGCTCAGGTGAGAAATTGCAAACGTCGAGCAATTGCTCGGAGATGAAAAGTGCCAGCACTGAAAGCTCTTGCTAGCCAGCACCCTTCCTTGGAAGCGCTTTCACAGGCGCAGTAACACTGGGGCTTTGCGCTTCTCTACCCACCAAACGTCACGGTCCTTCTCTTTCCGTCTCGTAGACACGAGCTGAGAAATTGCAAACGTCGAGCAATTGCTCAGAGATGAAAAGTGCCAGCACTGAAAGCTGTTGCTAGCCAGCACCCTTCCTTGGAAGCGCTTTTGTAGGCCTAAGAACACTGGGGCTCTGGGCTTCTCTAGCCACCTCATCTTCTGCTCATCCTCTCGCGCACTCTGAAGAGAGCTCAGGTGAGAAATTGCAAACGTCGAGCAATTGCTCAGAGATGAAAAGTGCCAGCACTGAAAGCTGTTGCTAGCCAGCACCCTTCCTTGGAAGCGCTTTCACAGGCGCAGCAACACTGGGGCTTTGCGCTTCTCTACGCACCAAACGTCACGGTCCTTCTCTTTCCGTCTCGTAGACACGAGCTGAGAAATTGCAAATGTCGAGCAATTGCTCAGAGAGGAAAAGTGCCAGCACTGAAAGCTGTTGCTAGCCAGCACCCTTCCTTGGTAGCGCTTTCACAGGCGCAGTAACACTGGGGCTTTGCGCTTCTCTAGCCACCAAACGTCACGCTCATTCTCTTTCCATCTCATAGACACGAGCTGAGAAATTGCAAACATCGAGCAATTGCTCAGAGATGAAAAGTGCCAGCACTGAAAGCTGTTGCTAGCCAGCACCCTTCCTTGGAAGCGCTTTCAGAGGCGCAGCAACACTGGGGCTTTGCGCTTCTCTACCCACCAAACGTCACGGTCATTCTCTTTCCGTCTCGTAGACACGAGCTGAGAAATTGCAAACGTCCAGCAATTGCTCAGAGATGAAAAGTGCCAGCACTGAAAGCTCTTGCTAGCCAGCACCCTTCCTTGGAAGCGCTTTCACAGGCGCAGTAACACTGGGGCTTTGCGCTTCTATACGCACCAAACGTCACGGTCATTCTCTTTCCGTCTCGTAGACACGAGCTGAGAAATTGCAAACGTCGAGCAATTGCTCAGAGATGAAAAGTGCCAGCACTGAAAGCTCTTGCTAGCCAGCACCCTTCCTTGGAAGCGCTTTTGTAGGCCTAAGAACAGTGGGGCTCTGGGCTTCTCTAGCCACCTAATCTTCTGCTCATCCTCGCGCGCACTCTAAAGAGAGCTCAGGTGAGAAATTGCAAACGTCGAGCAATTGCTCAGAGATGAAAAGTGCCAGCACTGAAAGCTGTTGCTAGCCAGCACCCTTCCTTGGAAGCGCTTTCACAGGCGCAGCAACACTGGGGCTTTGCGCTTCTCTACCCACCAAACGTCACGGTCCTTCTCTTTCCGTCGGTAGACACGAGCTGAGAAATTGCAAACGTCGAGCAATTGCTCAGAGATGAAAAGTGCCAGCACTGAAAGCTGTTGCTAGCCAGCACCCTTCCTTGGAAGCGCTTTCACAGGCGCAGTAACACTGGGGCTTTGCGCTTCTCTAGCCACCAAACGTCACTGTCATTCTCTTTCCATCTCATAGACACGAGCTGAGAAATTGCAAACATCGAGCAATTGCTCAGAGATGAAAAGTGCTAGCACTGAAAGCTCTTGCTAGCCAGCACCCTTCCTTGGAAGCGCTTTCACAGGCGCAGTAACACTGGGGCTTTGCGCTTCTCTAGCCACCAAACGTCACGGTCCTTCTCTTTCCGTCTCGTAGACACGAGCTGAGAAATTGCAAACGTCGAGCAATTGCTCAGAGATGAAAAGTGCCAGCACTGAAAGCTCTTGCTAGCCAGCACCCTTCCTTGGAAGCGCTTTCACAGGCGCAGTAACACTGGGGCTTTGCGCTTCTCTAGCCACCAAACGTCACGGTCCTTCTCTTTCCGTCTCCTAGACACGAGCTGAGAAATTGCAAACGTCGAGCAATTGCTCAGAGATGAAAAGTGCCAGCACTGAAAGCTGTTGCTAGCCAGCACCCTTCCTTGGAAGCGCTTTTGTAGGCCTAAGAACACTGGGGCTCTGGGCTTCTCTAGCCACCTCATCTTCTGCTCATCCTCTCGCGCACTCTAAAGAGAGCTCAGGTGAGAAATTGCAAATGTCGAGCAATTGCTCAGAGATGAAAAGTGCCAGCACTGAAAGCTCTTGCTAGCCAGCACCCTTCCTTGGAAGCGCTTTCACAGGCGCAGCAACACTGGGGCTTTGCGCTTCTCTAGCCACCAAACGTCACGGTCCTTCTCTTTCCGTCGGTAGACACGAGCTGAGAAATTGCAAACGTCGAGCAATTGCTCAGAGATGAAAAGTGCCAGCACTGAAAGCTCTTGCTAGCCAGCACCCTTCCTTGGAAGCGCTTTCACAGGCGCAGCAACACTGGGGCTTTGCGCTTCTCTAGCCACCAAACGTCACGGTCCTTCTCTTTCCGTCTCGTAGACACGAGCTGAGAAATTGCAAACGTCGAGCAATTGCTCAGAGATGAAAAGTGCCAGCACTGAAAGCTGTTGCTAGCCAGCACCCTTCCTTGGAAGCGCTTTTGTAGCCCTTAGAACACTGGGGCTCTGGGCTTCTCTAGCCACCTCATCTTCTGCTCATCCTCTCGCGCAGTCTAAAGAGAGCTCAGGTGAGAAATTGCAAACGTCGAGCAATTGCTCAGAGATGAAAAGTGCCAGCACTGAAAGCTGTTGCTAGCCAGCACCCTTCCTTGGAAGCGCTTTCAGAGGCACAGTAACACTGGGGCTTTGCGCTTCTCTACCCACCAAACGTCACGGTCCTTCTCTTTCCGTCTCGTAGACACGAGCTGAGAAATTGCAAACGTCGAGCAATTGCTCAGAGATGAAAAGTGCCAGCACTGAAAGCTGTTGCTAGCCAGCACCCTTCCTTGGAAGCGCTTTTGTAGCCCTTGGAACACTGGGGCTCTGGGCTTCTCTAGCCACTTCATCTTCTGCTCATCCTCTCGCGCACTCTAAAGAGAGCTCAGGTGAGAAATTGCAAACGTCGAGCAATTGCTCAGAGATGAAAAGTGCCAGCACTGAAAGCTCTTGCTAGCCAGCCCCCTTCCTTGGAAGCGCTTTCACAGGCGCAGCAACACTGGGGCTTTGCGCTTCTCTACCCACCAAACGTCACGGTCACAATCTCTCCGTCTCGTAGACATGAGCTGAGAAATTGCAAACGTCGAGCAATTGCTCCGAGATGAAAAGTGCCAGCACTGAAAGCTGTTGCTAGCCAGCACCCTTCCTTGGAAGCGCTTTTGTAGCCCTTAGAACACTGGGGCTCTGGGCTTCTCTAGCCACCTCATCTTCTGCTCATCCTCTCGCGCACTCTGAAGAGAGCTCAGGTGAGAAATTGCAAACGTCCAGCAATTGCTCAGAGATGAAAAGTGCCAGCACTGAAAGCTCTTGCTAGCCAGCACCCTTCCTTGGAAGCGCTTTCACAGGCGCAGCAACACTGGGGCTTTGCGCTTCTCTACCCACCAAACGTCACGGTCCTTCTCTTTCCGTCTCGTAGACACGAGCTGAGAAATTGCAAATGTCGAGTAATTGCTCAGAGATGAAAAGTGCCAGCACTGGAAGCTGTTGCTAGCCAGCACCCTTCCTTGGAAGCGCTTTCACAGGCGCAGTAACACTGGGGCTTTGCGCTTCTCTACCCACCAAACGTCACGGTCCTTCTCTTTCCGTCTCATAGACACGAGCTGAGAAATTGCAAACATCGAGCAATTGCTCAGAGATGAAAAGTGCTAGCACTGAAAGCTGTTGCTAGCCAGCACCCTTCCTTGGAAGCGCTTTCACAGGCGCAGCAACACTGGGGCTTTGCGCTGCTCTACCCACCAAACGTCACGGTCCTTCTCTTTCCGTCTCGTAGACACGAGCTGAGAAATTGCAAACGTCCAGCAATTGCTCAGAGGTGAAAAGTGCCAGCACTGAAAGCTGTTGCTAGCCAGCACCCTTCCTTGGAAGCGCTTTCACAGGCGTAGTAACACTGGGGCTTTACGCTTCTATACGCACCAAACGTCACGGTCATTCTCTTTCCGTCTCGTAGACACGAGCTGAGAAATTGCAAACGTCGAGCAATTGCTCAGAGATGAAAAGTGCCAGCACTGAAAGCTCTTGCTAGCCAGCACCCTTCCTTGGAAGCGCTTTTGTAGGCCTAAGAACACTGGGGCTCTGGGCTTCTCTAGCCACCTCATCTTCTGCTCATCCTCTCGCGCACTCTAAAGAGAGCTCAGGTGAGAAATTGCAAACGACGAGCAATTGCTCAGAGATGAAAAGTGCCAGCACTGAAAGCTGTTGCTAGCCAGCACCCTTCCTTGGAAGCGCTTTCAGAGGCACAGTAACACTGGGGCTTTGCGCTTCTCTACCCACCAAACGTCACGGTCCTTCTCTTTCCGTCTCCTAGACACGAGCTGAGAAATTGCAAACGTCCAGCAATTGCTCAGAGATGAAAAGTGCCAGCACTGACAGCTGTTGCTAGCCAGCACCCTTCCTTGGAAGCGCTTTTGTAGCCCTTGGAACACTGGGGCTCTGGGCTTCTCTAGCCACTTCATCTTCTGCTCATCCTCACGCGCACTCTAAAGAGAGCTCAGGTGAGAAATTGCAAACGTCGAGCAATTGCTCAGAGATGAAAAGTGCCAGCACTGAAAGCTCTTGCTAGCCAGCACCCTTCCTTGGAAGCGCTTTTGTAGCCCTTGGAACACTGGGGCTCTGGGCTTCTCTAGCCACTTCATCTTCTGCTCATCCTCTCGCGCACTCTAAAGAGAGCTCAGGTGAGAAATTGCAAACGTCGAGCAATTGCTCAGAGATGAAAAGTGCCAGCACTGAAAGCTCTTGCTAGCCAGCCCCCTTCCTTGGAAGCGCTTTCACAGGCGCAGCAACACTGGGGCTTTGCGCTTCTCTACCCACCAAACGTCACGGTCACAATCTCTCCGTCTCGTAGACATGAGCTGAGAAATTGCAAACGTCGAGCAATTGCTCAGAGATGAAAAGTGCCAGCACTGAAAGCTGTTGCTAGCCAGCACCCTTCCTTGGAAGCGCTTTTGTAGCCCTTAGAACACTGGGGCTCTGGGCTTCTCTAGCCACCTCATCTTCTGCTCATCCTCTCGCGCACTCTGAAGAGAGCTCAGGTGAGAAATTGCAAATGTCGAGCAATTGCTCAGAGATGAAAAGTGCCAGCACTGAAAGCTCTTGCTAGCCAGCACCCTTCCTTGGAAGCGCTTTCACAGGCGCAGCAACACTGGGGCTTTGCGCTTCTCTACCCACCAAACATCACTGTCATTCTCTTTCCGTCTCGTAGACACGAGCTGAGAAATTGCAAATGTCGAGTAATTGCTCAGAGATGAAAAGTGCCAGCACTGGAAGCTGTTGCTAGCCAGCACCCTTCCTTGGAAGCGCTTTCACAGGCGCAGTAACACTGGGGCTTTGCGCTTCTCTACCCACCAAACGTCACGGTCCTTCTATTTCCGTCTCATAGACACGAGCTGAGAAATTGCAAACATCGAGCAATTGCTCAGAGATGAAAAGTGCTAGCACTGAAAGCTGTTGCTAGCCAGCACCCTTCCTTGGAAGCGCTTTCACAGGCGCAGCAACACTGGGGCTTTGCGCTGCTCTACCCACCAAACGTCACGGTCCTTCTCTTTCCGTCTCGTAGACACGAGCTGAGAAATTGCAAACGTCCAGCAATTGCTCAGAGGTGAAAAGTGCCAGCACTGAAAGCTGTTGCTAGCCAGCACCCTTCCTTGGAAGCGCTTTCACAGGCGTAGTAACACTGGGGCTTTGCGCTTCTATACGCACCAAACGTCACGGTCATTCTCTTTCCGTCTCGTAGACACGAGCTGAGAAATTGCAAACGTCGAGCAATTGCTCAGAGATGAAAAGTGCCAGCACTGAAAGCTCTTGCTAGCCAGCACCCTTCCTTGGAAGCGCTTTTGTAGGCCTAAGAACACTGGGGCTCTGGGCTTCTCTAGCCACCTCATCTTCTGCTCATCCTCTCGCGCACTCTAAAGAGAGCTCAGGTGAGAAATTGCAAACGACGAGCAATTGCTCAGAGATGAAAAGTGCCAGCACTGAAAGCTGTTGCTAGCCAGCACCCTTCCTTGGAAGCGCTTTCAGAGGCACAGTAACACTGGGGCTTTGCGCTTCTCTACCCACCAAACGTCACGGTCCTTCTCTTTCCGTCTCCTAGACACGAGCTGAGAAATTGCAAACGTCCAGCAATTGCTCAGAGATGAAAAGTGCCAGCACTGACAGCTGTTGCTAGCCAGCACCCTTCCTTGGAAGCGCTTTTGTAGCCCTTGGAACACTGGGGCTCTGGGCTTCTCTAGCCACTTCATCTTCTGCTCATCCTCTCGCGCACTCTAAAGAGAGCTCAGGTGAGAAATTGCAAACGTCGAGCAATTGCTCAGAGATGAAAAGTGCCAGCACTGAAAGCTCTTGCTAGCCAGCACCCTTCCTTGGAAGCGCTTTTGTAGCCCTTGGAACACTGGGGCTCTGGGCTTCTCTAGCCACTTCATCTTCTGCTCATCCTCTCGCGCACTCTAAAGAGAGCTCAGGTGAGAAATTGCAAACGTCGAGCAATTGCTCAGAGATGAAAAGTGCCAGCACTGAAAGCTCTTGCTAGCCAGCCCCCTTCCTTGGAAGCGCTTTCACAGGCGCAGCAACACTGGGGCTTTGCGCTTCTCTACCCACCAAACGTCACGGTCACAATCTCTCCGTCTCGTAGACATGAGCTGAGAAATTGCAAACGTCGAGCAATTGCTCAGAGATGAAAAGTGCAGCACTGAAAGCTGTTGCTAGCCAGCACCCTTCCTTGGAAGCGCTTTTGTAGCCCTTAGAACACTGGGGCTCTGGGCTTCTCTAGCCACCTCATCTTCTGCTCATCCTCTCGCGCACTCTAAAGAGAGCTCAGGTGAGAAATTGCAAATGTCGAGCAATTGCTCAGAGATGAAAAGTGCCAGCACTGAAAGCTCTTGCTAGCCAGCACCCTTCCTTGGAAGCGCTTTCACAGGCGCAGCAACACTGGGGCTTTGCGCTTCTCTACCCACCAAACGTCACGGTCCTTCTCTTTCCGTCTCGTAGACACGAGCTGAGAAATTGCAAATGTCGAGTAATTGCTCAGAGATGAAAAGTGCCAGCACTGGAAGCTGTTGCTAGCCAGCACCCTTCCTTGGAAGCGCTTTCACAGGCGCAGTAACACTGGGGCTTTGCGCTTCTCTACCCACCAAACGTCACTGTCATTCTCTTTCCATCTCATAGACACGAGCTGAGAAATTGCAAACATCGAGCAATTGCTCAGAGATGAAAAGTGCTAGCACTGAAAGCTGTTGCTAGCCAGCACCCTTCCTTGGAAGCGCTTTCACAGGCGCAGCAACACTGGGGCTTTGCGCTGCTCTACCCACCAAACGTCACGGTCCTTCTCTTTCCGTCTCGTAGACACGAGCTGAGAAATTGCAAACGTCCAGCAATTGCTCAGAGGTGAAAAGTGCCAGCACTGAAAGCTGTTGCTAGCCAGCACCCTTCCTTGGAAGCGCTTTCACAGGCGTAGTAACACTGGGGCTTTGCGCTTCTATACGCACCAAACGTCACGGTCATTCTCTTTCCGTCTCGTAGACACGAGCTGAGAAATTGCAAACGTCGAGCAATTGCTCAGAGATGAAAAGTGCCAGCACTGAAAGCTCTTGCTAGCCAGCACCCTTCCTTGGAAGCGCTTTTGTAGGCCTAAGAACACTGGGGCTCTGGGCTTCTCTAGCCACCTCATCTTCTGCTCATCCTCTCGCGCACTCTAAAGAGAGCTCAGGTGAGAAATTGCAAACGACGAGCAATTGCTCAGAGATGAAAAGTGCCAGCACTGAAAGCTGTTGCTAGCCAGCACCCTTCCTTGGAAGCGCTTTCAGAGGCACAGTAACACTGGGGCTTTGCGCTTCTCTAGCCACCAAACGTCACGGTCCTTCTCTTTCCGTCTCGTAGACACGAGCTGAGAAATTGCAAACGTCCAGCAATTGCTCAGAGATGAAAAGTGCCAGCACTGACAGCTGTTGCTAGCCAGCACCCTTCCTTGGAAGCGCTTTTGTAGCCCTTGGAACACTGGGGCTCTGGGCTTCTCTAGCCACTTCATATTCTGCTCATCCTCTCGCGCACTCTAAAGAGAGCTCAGGTGAGAAATTGCAAACGTCGAGCAATTGCTCAGAGATGAAAAGTGCCAGCACTGAAAGCTCTTGCTAGCCAGCACCCTTCCTTGGAAGCGCTTTTGTAGGCCTAAGAACACTGGGGCTCTGGGCTTCTTTAGCCACCTCATCTTCTGCTCATCCTCTCGCGCACTCTAAAGAGAGCTCAGGTGAGAAATTGCAAACGTCCAGCAATTGCTCAGAGATGAAAAGTGCCAGCACTGAAAGCTCTTGCTAGCCAGCACCCTTCCTTGGAAGCGCTTTCACAGGCGCAGTAACACTGGGGCTTTGCGCTTCTATACGCACCAAACGTCACGGTCCTTCTCTTTCCGTCTCGTAGACACGAGCTGAGAAATTGCAAACGTCGAGCAATTGCTCAGAGATGAAATGTGCCAGCACTGGAAGCTGTTGCTAGCCAGCACCCTTCCTTGGAAGCGCTTTTGTAGCCCTTAGAACACTGGGGCTCTGGGCTTCTCTAGCCACCTCATCTTCTGCTCATCCTCTCGCGCACTCTAAAGAGAGCTCAGGTGAGAAATTGCAAACGTCGAGCAATTGCTCAGAGATGAAAAGTGCCAGCCCTGAAAGCTCCTGCTAGCCAGCACCCTTCCTTGGAAGCGCTTTCACAGGCGCAGCAACACTGGGGCTTTGCGCTTCTCTAGCCACCAAACGTCACGGTCCTTCTCTTTCCGTCTCGTAGACACGAGCTGAGAAATTGCAAATGTCGAGCAATTGCTCAGAGATGAAAAGTGCCAGCACTGAAAGCTGTTGCTAGCCAGCACCCTTCCTTGGAAGCGCTTTACAGGCGCAGCAACACTGGGGCTTTGCGCTTCTCTACCCACCAAACGTCACTGTCATTCTCTTTCCATCTCATAGACACGAGCTGAGAAATTGCAAACATCGAGCAATTGCTCAGAGATGAAAAGTGCCAGCACTGAAAGCTGTTGCTAGCCAGCACCCTTCCTTGGAAGCGCTTTCACAGGCGCAGTAACACTAGTGCTTTGCGCTTCTCTAGCCACCAAACGTCACGGTCCTTCTCTTTCCGTCTTGTAGACACGAGCTGAGAAATTGCAAACGTCGAGCAATTGCTCAGAGATGAAAAGTGCCAGCACTGAAAGCTGTTGCTAGCCAGCACCCTTCCTTGGAAGCGCTTTTGTAGGCCTAAGAACACTGGGGCTCTGGGCTTCTCTAGCCACCTCATCTTCTGCTCATCCTCTCGCGCACTCTAAAGAGAGCTCAGGTGAGAAATTGCAAACGTCGAGCAATTGCTCAGAGATGAAAAGTGCCAGCACTGAAAGCTCTTGCTAGCCAGCACCCTTCCTTGGAAGCGCTTTCAGAGGCGCAGCAACACTGGGGCTTTGCGCTTCTCTAGCCACCAAACGTCACGGTCCTTCTCTTTCCGTCGGTAGACACGAGCTGAGAAATTGCAAACGTCGAGCAATTGCTCAGAGATGAAAAGTGCCAGCACTGAAAGCTGTTGCTAGCCAGCACCCTTCCTTGGAAGCGCTTTCACAGGCGCAGTAACACTGGGGCTTTGCGCTTCTATACGCACCAAAAGTCACGGTCCTTCTCTTTCCGTCTCGTAGACACGAGCTGAGAAATTGCAAACGTCGAGCAATTGCTCAGAGATGAAAAGTGCCAGCACTGAAAGCTCTTGCTAGCCAGCACCCTTCCTTGGAAGCGCTTTCACAGGCGCAGCAACACTGGGGCTTTGCGCTTCTCTACCCACCAAACGTCACGGTCCTTCTCTTTCCGTCTCGTAGACACGAGCTGAGAAATTGCAAACGTCAAGCAATTGCTCAGAGATGCAAAGTGCCAGCACTGAAAGCTCTTGCTAGCCAGCACCCTTCCTTGGAAGCGCTTTTGTAGGCCTAAGAACACTGGGGCTCTGGGCTTCTCTAGCCACCTCATCTTCTGCTCATCCTCTCGCGCACTCTAAAGAGAGCTCAGGTGAGAAATTGCAAACGTCCAGCAATTGCTCAGAGATGAAAAGTGCCAGCACTGAAAGCTCTTGCTAGCCAGCACCCTTCCTTGGAAGCGCTTTCACAGGCGCAGCAACACTGGGGCTTTGCGCTTCTCTAGCCACCAAACGTCACGGTCCTTCTCTTTCCGTCTCGTAGACACGAGCTGAGAAATTGCAAACGTCGAGCAATTGCTCAGAGATGAAAAGTGCCAGCACTGAAAGCTCTTGCTAGCCAGCACCCTTCCTTGGAAGCGCTTTCACAGGCGCAGCAACACTGGGGCTTTGCGCTTCTCTAGCCACCAAACGTCACGGTCCTTCTCTTTCCGTCTCGTAGACACGAGCTGAGAAATTGCAAACGTCGAGCAATTGCTCAGAGATGAAAAGTGCCAGCACTGGAAGCTGTTGCTAGCCAGCACCCTTCCTTGGAAGCGCTTTTGTAGGCCTAAGAACACTGGGGCTCTGGGCTTCTTTAGCCACCTCATCTTCTGCTCATCCTCTCGCGCACTCTAAAGAGAGCTCAGGTGAGAAATTGCAAACGTCGAGCAATTGCTCAGAGATGAAAAGTGCCAGCACTGAAAGCTGTTGCTAGCCAGCACCCTTCCTTGGAAGCGCTTTCACAGGCGCAGTAACACTGGGGCTTTGCGCTTCTATACGCACCAAACGTCAAGGTCCTTCTCTTTCCGTCTCGTAGACACGAGCTGAGAAATTGCAAACGTCGAGCAATTGCTCAGAGATGAAATGTGCCAGCACTGGAAGCTGTTGCTAGCCAGCACCCTTCCTTGGAAGCGCTTTTGTAGGCCTAAGAACACTGGGGCTCTGGGCTTCTCTAGCCACCTCATCTTCTGCTCATCCTCTCGCGCACTCTAAAGAGAGCTCAGGTGAGAAATTGCAAAGGTCGAGCAATTGCTCAGAGATGAAAAGTGCCAGCACTGAAAGCTCTTGCTAGCCAGCACCCTTCCTTGGAAGCGCTTTCACAGGCGCAGTAACACTGGGGCTTTGCGCTTCTCTACCCACCAAACGTCATGGTCCTTCTCTTTCCGTCTTGTAGACATGAGGTGAGAAATTGCAAACGTCGAGCAATTGCTCCGAGATGAAAAGTGCCAGCACTGGAAGCTGTTGCTAGCCAGCACCCTTCCTTGGAAGCGCTTTTGTAGCCCTTAGAACACTGGGGCTCTGGGCTTCTCTAGCCACCTCATCTTCTGCTCATCCTCTCGCGCACTCTAAAGAGAGCTCAGGTGAGAAATTGCAACCGTCGAGCAATTGCTCAGAGATGAAAAGTGCCAGCACTGAAAGCTGTTGCTAGCCAGCACCCTTCCTTGGAAGCGCTTTCACAGGTGCAGCAACACTGGGGCTTTGCGCTTCTCTAGCCACCAAACGTCACGGTCCTTCTCTTTCCGTCGGTAGACACGAGCTGAGAAATTGCAAACGTCGAGCAATTGCTCAGAGATGAAAAGTGCCAGCACTGAAAGCTGTTGCTAGCCAGCACCCTTCCTTGGAAGCGCTTTCACAGGCGCAGTAACACTGGGGCTTTGCGCTTCTCTAGCCACCAAACGTCACGGTCCTTCTCTTTCCGTCTCGTAGACACGAGCTGAGAAATTGCAAACGTCGAGCAATTGCTCAGAGATGAAAAGTGCCAGCACTGAAAGCTGTTGCTAGCCAGCACCCTTCCTTGGAAGCGCTTTCACAGGCGCAGCAACACTGGGGCTTTGCGCTTCTCTACCCACCAAACGTCACGGTCCTTCTCTTTCCGTCTCGTAGACACGAGCTGAGAAATTGCAAACGTCGAGCAATTGCTCAGAGATGAAAAGTGCCAGCACTGAAAGCTCTTGCTAGCCAGCACCCTTCCTTGGAAGCGCTTTTGTAGGCCTAAGAACACTGGGGCTCTGGGCTTCTCTAGCCACCTCATCTTCTGCTCATCCTCTCGCGCACTCTAAAGAGAGCTCAGGTGAGAAATTGCAAATGTCGAGCAATTGCTCAGAGATGAAAAGTGCCAGCACTGAAAGCTGTTGCTAGCCAGCACCCTTCCTTGGAAGCGCTTTCACAGGCGCAGCAACACTGGGGCTTTGCGCTTCTCTAGCCACCAAACGTCACGGTCCTTCTCTTTCCGTCTCGTAGACACGAGCTGAGAAATTGCAAACGTCCAGCAATTGCTCAGAGATGAAAAGTGCCAGCACTGAAAGCTGTTGCTAGCCAGCACCCTTCCTTGGAAGCGCTTTCACAGGCGCAGCAACACTGGGGCTTTGCGCTTCTCTACCCACCAAACGTCACGGTCCTTCTCTTTCCGTCTCGTAGACACGAGCTGAGAAATTGCAAACGTTGAGCAATTGCTCAGAGATGAAAAGTGCCAGCACTGGAAGCTGTTGCTAGCCAGCACCCTTCCTTGGAAGCGCTTTTGTAGGCCTAAGAACACTGGGGCTCTGGGCTTCTTTAGCCACCTCATCTTCTGCTCATCCTCTCGCGCACTCTAAAGAGAGCTCAGGTGAGAAATTGCAAACGTCGAGCAATTGCTCAGAGATGAAAAGTGCCAGCACTGAAAGCTGTTGCTAGCCAGCACCCTTCCTTGGAAGCGCTTTCACAGGCGCAGTAACACTGGGGCTTTGCGCTTCTCTACCCACCAAACGTCACGGTCCTTCTCTTTCCGTCTCGTAGACACGAGCTGAGAAATTGCAAACGTCGAGCAATTGCTCAGAGATGAAAAGTGCCAGCACTGAAAGCTGTTGCTAGCCAGCACCCTTCCTTGGAAGCGCTTTTGTAGGCCTAAGAACACTGGGGCTCTGGGCTTCTCTAGCCACCTCATCTTCTGCTCATCCTCTCGCGCACTCTAAAGAGAGCTCAGGTGAGAAATTGCAAACGTCGAGCAATTGCTCAGAGATGAAAAGTGCCAGCACTGAAAGCTCTTGCTAGCCAGCACCCTTCCTTGGAAGCGCTTTCACAGGCGCAGTAACACTGGGGCTTTGCGCTTCTCTACCCACCAAACGTCACGGTCCTTCTCTTTCCGTCTTGTAGACACGAGCTGAGAAATTGCAAACGTCGAGCAATTGCTCAGAGATGAAAAGTGCCAGCACTGGAAGCTCTTGCTAGCCAGCACCCTTCCTTGGAAGCGCTTTTGTAGGCCTAAGAACAGTGGGGCTCTGGGCTTCTCTAGCCACCTCATCTTCTGCTCATCCTCTCGCGCACTCTAAAGAGAGCTCAGCTGAGAAATTGCAAACGTCCAGCAATTGCTCAGAGATGAAAAGTGCCAGCACTGAAAGCTGTTGCTAGCCAGCACCCTTCCTTGGAAGCGCTTTCACAGGCGCAGCAACACTGGGGCTTTGCGCTTCTCTACCCACCAAACGTCACTGTCATTCTCTTTCCGTCTCGTAGACACGAGCTGAGAAATTGCAAACGTCCAGCAATTGCTCAGAGATGAAAAGTGCCAGCACTGAAAGCTGTTGCTAGCCAGCACCCTTCCTTGGAAGCGCTTTCAGAGGCGCTGCAACACTGGGGCTTTGCGCTTCTCTAGCCACCAAACGTCACGGTCCTTCTCTTTCCGTCTCGTAGACACGAGCTGAGAAATTGCAAACGTCGAGCAATTGCTCAGAGATGAAAAGTGCCAGCACTGGAAGCTCTTGCTAGCCAGCACCCTTCCTTGGAAGCGCTTTTGTAGGCCTAAGAACACTGGGGCTCTGGGCTTCTTTAGCCACCTCATCTTCTGCTCATCCTCTCGCGCACTCTAAAGAGAGCTCAGGTGAGAAATTGCAAACGTCCAGCAATTGCTCAGAGATGAAAAGTGCCAGCACTGAAAGCTCTTGCTAGCCAGCACCCTTCCTTGGAAGCGCTTTCACAGGCGCAGCAACACTGGGGCTTTGCGCTTCTATACGCACCAAACGTCAAGGTCCTTCTCTTTCCGTCTCGTAGACACGAGCTGAGAAATTGCAAACGTCGAGCAATTGCTCAGAGATGAAATGTGCCAGCACTGGAAGCTCTTGCTAGCCAGCACCCTTCCTTGGAATCGCTTTTGTAGGCCTAAGAACACTGGGGCTCTGGGCTTCTCTAGCCACCTCATCTTCTGCTCATCCTCTCGCGCACTCTAAAGAGAGCTCAGGTGAGAAATTGCAAACGTCGAGCAATTGCTCAGAGATGAAAAGTGCCAGCCCTGAAAGCTCCTGCTAGCCAGCCCCCTTCCTTGGAAGCGCTTTCACAGGCGCAGCAACACTGGGGCTTTGCGCTTCTCTCGCCACCAAACGTCACGGTCCTTCTCTTTCCGTCTCGTAGACACGAGCTGAGAAATTGCAAATGTCGAGCAATTGCTCAGAGATGAAAAGTGCCAGCACTGAAAGCTGTTGCTAGCCAGCACCCTTCCTTGGAAGCGCTTTACAGGCGCAGCAACACTGGGGCTTTGCGCTTCTCTACCCACCAAACGTCACTGTCATTCTCTTTCCATCTCATAGACACGAGCTGAGAAATTGCAAACATCGAGCAATTGCTCAGAGATGAAAAGTGCCAGCACTGAAAGCTGTTGCTAGCCAGCACCCTTCCTTGGAAGCGCTTTCACAGGCGCAGTAACACTAGTGCTTTGCGCTTCTCTAGCCACCAAACGTCACGGTCCTTCTCTTTCCGTCTCGTAGACACGAGCTGAGAAATTGCAAACGTCGAGCAATTGCTCAGAGATGAAAAGTGCCAGCACTGAAAGCTGTTGCTAGCCAGCACCCTTCCTTGGAAGCGCTTTTGTAGCCCTTAGAACACTGGGGCTCTGGGCTTCTCTAGCCACCTCATCTTCTGCTCATCCTCTCGCGCACTCTAAAGAGAGCTCAGGTGAGAAATTGCAAATGTCGAGCAATTGCTCAGAGATGAAAAGTGCCAGCACTGAAAGCTCTTGCTAGCCAGCACCCTTCCTTGGAAGCGCTTTCACAGGCGCAGCAACACTGGGGCTTTGCGCTTCTCTACCCACCAAACGTCACGGTCCTTCTCTTTCCGTCGGTAGACACGAGCTGAGAAATTGCAAACGTCGAGCAATTGCTCAGAGATGAAAAGTGCCAGCACTGAAAGCTGTTGCTAGCCAGCACCCTTCCTTGGAAGCGCTTTCACAGGCGCAGCAACACTGGGGCTTTGCGCTTCTCTACCCACCAAAAGTCACGGTCCTTCTCTTTCCGTCTCGTAGACACGAGCTGAGAAATTGCAAACGTCGAGCAATTGCTCAGAGATGAAAAGTGCCAGCACTGAAAGCTCTTGCTAGCCAGCACCCTTCCTTGGAAGCGCTTTCAGAGGCGCTGCAACACTGGGGCTTTGCGCTTCTCTAGCCACCAAACGTCACGGTCATTCTCTTTCCGTCTCGTAGACACGAGCTGAGAAATTGCAAACGTTGAGCAATTGCTCAGAGATGAAAAGTGCCAGCACTGGAAGCTGTTGCTAGCCAGCACCCTTCCTTGGAAGCGCTTTTGTAGGCCTAAGAACACTGGGGCTCTGGGCTTCTTTAGCCACCTCATCTTCTGCTCATCCTCTCGCGCACTCTAAAGAGAGCTCAGGTGAGAAATTGCAAACGTCGAGCAATTGCTCAGAGATGAAAAGTGCCAGCACTGAAAGCTGTTGCTAGCCAGCACCCTTCCTTGGAAGCGCTTTCACAGGCGCAGTAACACTGGGGCTTTGCGCTTCTATACGCACCAAACGTCAAGGTCCTTCTCTTTCCGTCTCGTAGACACGAGCTGAGAAATTGCAAACGTCGAGCAATTGCTCAGAGATGAAATGTGCCAGCACTGGAAGCTGTTGCTAGCCAGCACCCTTCCTTGGAAGCGCTTTTGTAGGCCTAAGAACACTGGGGCTCTGGGCTTCTCTAGCCACCTCATCTTCTGCTCATCCTCTCGCGCACTCTAAAGAGAGCTCAGGTGAGAAATTGCAAAGGTCGAGCAATTGCTCAGAGATGAAAAGTGCCAGCACTGAAAGCTCTTGCTAGCCAGCACCCTTCCTTGGAAGCGCTTTCAGAGGCACAGTAACACTGGGGCTTTGCGCTTCTCTACCCACCAAACGTCATGGTCCTTCTCTTTCCGTCTTGTAGACATGAGGTGAGAAATTGCAAACGTCGAGCAATTGCTCCGAGATGAAAAGTGCCAGCACTGGAAGCTGTTGCTAGCCAGCACCCTTCCTTGGAAGCGCTTTTGTAGGCCTAAGAACACTGGGGCTCTGGGCTTCTCTAGCCACCTCACTTCTGCTCATCCTCTCGCGCACTCTAAAGAGAGCTCAGGTGAGAAATTGCAAATGTCGAGCAATTGCTCAGAGATGAAAAGTGCCAGCACTGAAAGCTGTTGCTAGCCAGCACCCTTCCTTGGAAGCGCTTTCACAGGTGCAGCAACACTGGGGCTTTGCGCTTCTCTAGCCACCAAACGTCACGGTCCTTCTCTTTCCGTCGGTAGACACGAGCTGAGAAATTGCAAACGTCGAGCAATTGCTCCGAGATGAAAAGTGCCAGCACTGAAAGCTGTTGCTAGCCAGCACCCTTCCTTGGAAGCGCTTTCACAGGCGCAGTAACACTGGGGCTTTGCGCTTCTCTAGCCACCAAACGTCACGGTCCTTCTCTTTCCGTCTCGTAGACACGAGCTGAGAAATTGCAAACGTCGAGCAATTGCTCAGAGATGAAAAGTGCCAGCACTGAAAGCTGTTGCTAGCCAGCACCCTTCCTTGGAAGCGCTTTCACAGGCGCAGCAACACTGGGGCTTTGCGCTTCTCTACCCACCAAACGTCACGGTCCTTCTCTTTCCGTCTCGTAGACACGAGCTGAGAAATTGCAAACGTCGAGCAATTGCTCAGAGATGAAAAGTGCCAGCACTGAAAGCTCTTGCTAGCCAGCACCCTTCCTTGGAAGCGCTTTTGGAGGCCTAAGAACACTGGGGCTCTGGGCTTCTCTAGCCACCTCATCTTCTGCTCATCCTCTCGCGCACTCTAAAGAGAGCTCAGGTGAGAAATTGCAAATGTCGAGCAATTGCTCAGAGATGAAAAGTGCCAGCACTGAAAGCTGTTGCTAGCCAGCACCCTTCCTTGGAAGCGCTTTCACAGGCGCAGCAACACTGGGGCTTTGCGCTTCTCTACCCACCAAAAGTCACGGTCCTTCTCTTTCCGTCTCGTAGACACGAGCTGAGAAATTGCAAACGTCCAGCAATTGCTCAGAGATGAAAAGTGCCAGCACTGAAAGCTGTTGCTAGCCAGCACCCTTCCTTGGAAGCGCTTTCAGAGGCGCTGCAACACTGGGGCTTTGCGCTTCTCTACCCACCAAACGTCACGGTCCTTCTCTTTCCGTCTCGTAGACACGAGCTGAGAAATTGCAAACGTTGAGCAATTGCTCAGAGATGAAAAGTGCCAGCACTGGAAGCTGTTGCTAGCCAGCACCCTTCCTTGGAAGCGCTTTTGTAGGCCTAAGAACACTGGGGCTCTGGGCTTCTTTAGCCACCTCATCTTCTGCTCATCCTCTCGCGCACTCTAAAGAGAGCTCAGGTGAGAAATTGCAAACGTCGAGCAATTGCTCAGAGATGAAAAGTGCCAGCACTGAAAGCTGTTGCTAGCCAGCACCCTTCCTTGGAAGCGCTTTCACAGGCGCAGTAACACTGGGGCTTTGCGCTTCTCTACCCACCAAACGTCACGGTCCTTCTCTTTCCGTCTCGTAGACACGAGCTGAAAAATTGCAAACGTCGAGCAATTGCTCAGAGATGAAAAGTGCCAGCACTGAAAGCTGTTGCTAGCCAGCACCCTTCCTTGGAAGCGCTTTTGTAGCCCTTAGAACACTGGGGCTCTGGGCTTCTCTAGCCACCTCATCTTCTGCTCATCCTCTCGCGCACTCTAAAGAGAGCTCAGGTGAGAAATTGCAAACGTCGAGCAATTGCTCAGAGATGAAAAGTGCCAGCACTGAAAGCTCTTGCTAGCCAGCACCCTTCCTTGGAAGCGCTTTCACAGGCGCAGTAACACTGGGGCTTTGCGCTTCTCTACCCACCAAACGTCACGGTCCTTCTCTTTCCGTCTTGTAGACATGAGCTGAGAAATTGCAAACGTCGAGCAATTGCTCCGAGATGAAAAGTGCCAGCACTGGAAGCTGTTGCTAGCCAGCACCCTTCCTTGGAAGCGCTTTTGTAGGCCTAAGAACAGTGGGGCTCTGGGCTTCTCTAGCCACCTCATCTTCTGCTCATCCTCTCGCGCACTCTAAAGAGAGCTCAGGTGAGAAATTGCAAACGTCGAGCAATTGCTCAGAGATGAAAAGTGCCAGCACTGAAAGCTCTTGCTAGCCAGCACCCTTCCTTGGAAGCGCTTTTGTAGGCCTAAGAACACTGGGGCTCTGGGCTTCTCTAGCCACCTCATCTTCTGCTCATCCTCTCGCGCACTCTAAAGAGAGCTCAGGTGAGAAATTGCAAACATCGAGCAATTGCTCAGAGATGAAAAGTGCCAGCACTGAAAGCTGTTGCTAGCCAGCACCCTTCCTTGGAAGCGCTTTCACAGGCGCAGCAACACTGGGGCTTTGCGCTTCTCTACCCACCAAACGTCACGGTCCTTCTCTTTCCGTCCCGTAGACACGAGCTGAGAAATTGCAAACGTCCAGCAATTGCTCAGAGATGAAAAGTGCCAGCACTGAAAGCTCTTGCTAGCCAGCACCCTTCCTTGGAAGCGCTTTCACAGGCGCAGTAACACTGGGGCTTTGCGCTTCTATACGCACCAAACGTCAAGGTCCTTCTCTTTCCGTCTCGTAGACACGAGCTGAGAAATTGCAAACGTCGAGCAATTGCTCAGAGATGAAAAGTGCCAGCGCTGAAAGCTGTTGCTAGCCAGCACCCTTCCTTGGAAGTGCTTTTGTAGGCCTAAGAACAGTGGGGCTCTGGGCTTCTTTAGCCACCTAATCTTCTGCTCATCCTCTCGCGCACTCTAAAGAGAGCTCAGGTGAGAAATTGCAAATGTCGAGCAATTGCTCAGAGATGAAAAGTGCCAGCACTGAAAGCTGTTGCGAGCCAGCACCCTTCCTTGGAAGCGCTTTCACAGGTGCAGCAACACTGGGGCTTTGCGCTTCTCTACCCACCAATCGTCACGGTGCTTCTCTTTCCATCTCATAGACACGAGCTGAGAAATTGCAAACATCGAGCAATTGCTCAGAGATGAAAAGTGCCAGCACTGAAAGCTGTTGCTAGCCAGCACCCTTCCTTGGAAGCGCTTTCACAGGTGCAGTAACACTGGGGCTTTGCGCTTCTCTACCCACCAAATGTCACGGTCCTTCTCTTTCCGTCTCGTAGACACGAGCTGAGAAATTGCAAACGTCCAGCAATTGCTCAGAGATGAAAAGTGCCAGCACTGAAAGCTGTTGCTAGCCAGCACCCTTCCTTGGAAGCGCTTTCACAGGCGTAGTAACACTGGGGCTTTGCGCTTCTATACGCACCAAACGTCACGGTCATTCTCTTTCCGTCTCGTAGACACGAGCTGAGAAATTGCAAACGTCGAGCAATTGCTCAGAGATGAAAAGTGCCAGCACTGAAAGCTCTTGCTAGCCAGCACCCTTCCTTGGAAGCGCTTTCACAGGCGCAGTAACACTGGGGCTTTGCGCTTCTCTACCCACCAAACGTCACGGTCCTTCTCTTTCCGTCTTGTAGACATGAGCTGAGAAATTGCAAACGTCGAGCAATTGCTCCGAGATGAAAAGTGCCAGCACTGGAAGCTGTTGCTAGCCAGCACCCTTCCTTGGAAGCGCTTTTGTAGGCCTAAGAACAGTGGGGCTCTGGGCTTCTCTAGCCACCTCATCTTCTGCTCATCCTCTCGCGCACTCTAAAGAGAGCTCAGGTGAGAAATTGCAAACGTCGAGCAATTGCTCAGAGATGAAAAGTGCCAGCACTGAAAGCTCTTGCTAGCCAGCACCCTTCCTTGGAAGCGCTTTTGTAGGCCTAAGAACACTGGGGCTCTGGGCTTCTCTAGCCACCTCATCTTCTGCTCATCCTCTCGCGCACTCTAAAGAGAGCTCAGGTGAGAAATTGCAAACATCGAGCAATTGCTCAGAGATGAAAAGTGCCAGCACTGAAAGCTGTTGCTAGCCAGCACCCTTCCTTGGAAGCGCTTTCACAGGCGCAGCAACACTGGGGCTTTGCGCTTCTCTACCCACCAAACGTCACGGTCCTTCTCTTTCCGTCCCGTAGACACGAGCTGAGAAATTGCAAACGTCCAGCAATTGCTCAGAGATGAAAAGTGCCAGCACTGAAAGCTCTTGCTAGCCAGCACCCTTCCTTGGAAGCGCTTTCACAGGCGCAGTAACACTGGGGCTTTGCGCTTCTATACGCACCAAACGTCAAGGTCCTTCTCTTTCCGTCTCGTAGACACGAGCTGAGAAATTGCAAACGTCGAGCAATTGCTCAGAGATGAAAAGTGCCAGCACTGAAAGCTGTTGCTAGCCAGCACCCTTCCTTGGAAGTGCTTTTGTAGGCCTAAGAACAGTGGGGCTCTGGGCTTCTTTAGCCACCTAATCTTCTGCTCATCCTCTCGCGCACTCTAAAGAGAGCTCAGGTGAGAAATTGCAAATGTTGAGCAATTGCTCAGAGATGAAAAGTGCCAGCACTGAAAGCTGTTGCGAGCCAGCACCCTTCCTTGGAAGCGCTTTCACAGGTGCAGCAACACTGGGGCTTTGCGCTTCTCTACCCACCAATCGTCACGGTGCTTCTCTTTCCATCTCATAGACACGAGCTGAGAAATTGCAAACATCGAGCAATTGCTCAGAGATGAAAAGTGCCAGCACTGAAAGCTGTTGCTAGCCAGCACCCTTCCTTGGAAGCGCTTTCACAGGTGCAGTAACACTGGGGCTTTGCGCTTCTCTACCCACCAAATGTCACGGTCATTCTCTTTCCGTCTCGTAGACACGAGCTGAGAAATTGCAAACGTCCAGCAATTGCTCAGAGATGAAAAGTGCCAGCACTGAAAGCTGTTGCTAGCCAGCACCCTTCCTTGGAAGCGCTTTCACAGGCGTAGTAACACTGGGGCTTTGCGCTTCTATACGCACCAAACGTCACGGTCCTTCTCTTTCCGTCTCGTAGACACGAGCTGAGAAATTGCAAACGTCGAGCAATTGCTCAGAGATGAAAAGTGCCAGCACTGAAAGCTCTTGCTAGCCAGCACCCTTCCTTGGAAGCGCTTTTGTAGGCCTAAGAACACTGGGGCTCTGGGCTTCTCTAGCCACCTCATCTTCTGCTCATCCTCGCGCGCACTCTAAAGAGAGCTCAGGTGAGAAATTGCAAACGTCGAGCAATTGCTCAGAGATGAAAAGTGCCAGCACTGAAAGCTGTTGCTAGCCAGCACCCTTCCTTGGAAGCGCTTTCACAGGCGCAGCAACACTGGGGCTTTGCGCTTCTCTAGCCACCAAACGTCACGGTCCTTCTCTTTCCGTCGGTAGACACGAGCTGAGAAATTGCAAACGTCGAGCAATTGCTCAGAGATGAAAAGTGCCAGCACTGAAAGCTCTTGCTAGCCAGCACCCTTCCTTGGAAGCGCTTTTGTAGGCCTAAGAACACTGGGGCTCTGGGCTTCTCTAGCCACCTCATCTTCTGCTCATCCTCTCGCGCACTCTAAAGAGAGCTCAGGTGAGAAATTGCAAACATCCAGCAATTGCTCAGAGATGAAAAGTGCCAGCACTGAAAGCTGTTGCTAGCCAGCACCCTTCCTTGGAAGCGCTTTCAGAGGCACAGTAACACTGGGGCTTTGCGCTTCTCTACCCACCAAACGTCACGGTCCTTCTCTTTCCGTCTCGTAGACACGAGCTGAGAAATTGCAAACGTCGAGCAATTGCTCAGAGATGAAAAGTGCCAGCACTGAAAGCTGTTGCTAGCCAGCACCCTTCCTTGGAAGCGCTTTTGTAGGCCTAAGAACACTGGGGCTTTGCGCTTCTCTAGCCACCTCATCTTCTGCTCATCCTCTCGCGCACTCTGAAGAGAGCTCAGGTGAGAAATTACAAATGTCGAGCAATTGCTCAGAGATGAAAAGTGCCAGCACTGAAAGCTGTTGCTAGCCAGCACCCTTCCTTGGAAGCGCTTTCACAGGCGCAGCAACACTGGGGCTTTGCGCTTCTCTACCCACCAAACTTCACGGTCCTTCTCTTTCCGTCTCGTAGACACGAGCTGAGAAATTGCAAATGTCGAGCAATTGCTCAGAGATGAAAAGTGCCAGCACTGAAAGCTCTTGCTAGCCAGCACCCTTCCTTGGAAGTGCTTTTGTAGGCCTAAGAACAGTGGGGCTCTGGGCTTCTTTAGCCACCTAATCTTCTGCTCATCCTCTCGCGCACTCTAAAGAGAGCTCAGGTGAGAAATTGCAAATGTCGAGCAATTGCTCAGAGATGAAAAGTGCCAGCACTGAAAGCTGTTGCGAGCCAGCACCCTTCCTTGGAAGCGCTTTCACAGGTGCAGCAACACTGGGGCTTTGCGCTTCTCTACCCACCAAACGTCACGGTCATTCTCTTTCCGTCTCGTAGACACGAGCTGAGAAATTGCAAACATCGAGCAATTGCTCAGAGATGAAAAGTGCCAGCACTGAAAGCTGTTGCTAGCCAGCACCCTTCCTTGGAAGCGCTTTCACAGGTGCAGTAACACTGGGGCTTTGCGCTTCTCTACCTACCAAATGTCACGGTCATTCTCTTTCCGTCTCGTAGACACGAGCTGAGAAATTGCAAACGTCCAGCAATTGCTCAGAGATGAAAAGTGCCAGCACTGAAAGCTGTTGCTAGCCAGCACCCTTCCTTGGAAGCGCTTTCACAGGCGTAGTAACACTGGGGCTTTGCGCTTCTATACGCACCAAACGTCACGGTCATTCTCTTTCCGTCTCGTAGACACGAGCTGAGAAATTGCAAACGTCGAGCAATTGCTCAGAGGTGAAAAGTGCCAGCACTGAAAGCTGTTGCTAGCCAGCACCCTTCCTTGGAAGCGCTTTTGTAGGCCTAAGAACACTGGGGCTCTGGGCTTCTCTAGCCACCTCATCTTCTGCTCATCCTCGCGCGCACTCTAAAGAGAGCTCAGGTGAGAAATTGCAAACGTCGAGCAATTGCTCAGAGATGAAAAGTGCCAGCACTGAAAGCTGTTGCTAGCCAGCACCCTTCCTTGGAAGCGCTTTCACAGGCGCAGCAACACTGGGGCTTTGCGCTTCTCTAGCCACCAAACGTCACGGTCCTTCTCTTTCCGTCGGTAGACACGAGCTGAGAAATTGCAAACGTGGAGCAATTGCTCAGAGATGAAAAGTGCCAGCACTGAAAGCTGTTGCTAGCCAGCACCCTTCCTTGGAAGCGCTTTTGTAGGCCTAAGAACACTGGGGCTCTGGGCTTCTCTAGCCACCTCATCTTCTGCTCATCCTCTCGCGCACTCTAAAGAGAGCTCAGGTGAGAAATTGCAAACATCCAGCAATTGCTCAGAGATGAAAAGTGCCAGCACTGAAAGCTGTTGCTAGCCAGCACCCTTCCTTGGAAGCGCTTTCAGAGGCACAGTAACACTGGGGCTTTGCGCTTCTCTACCCACCAAACGTCACGGTCCTTCTCTTTCCGTCTCGTAGACACGAGCTGAGAAATTGCAAACGTGGAGCAATTGCTCAGAGATGAAAAGTGCCAGCACTGAAAGCTGTTGCTAGCCAGCACCCTTCCTTGGAAGCGCTTTTGTAGGCCTAAGAACACTGGGGCTTTGCGCTTCTCTAGCCACCTCATCTTCTGCTCATCCTCTCGCGCACTCTGAAGAGAGCTCAGGTGAGAAATTACAAATGTCGAGCAATTGCTCAGAGATGAAAAGTGCCAGCACTGAAAGCTGTTGCTAGCCAGCACCCTTCCTTGGAAGCGCTTTCACAGGCGCAGCAACACTGGGGCTTTGCGCTTCTCTACCCACCAAACGTCACGGTCCTTCTCTTTCCGTCTCGTAGACACGAGCTGAGAAATTGCAAATGTCGAGCAATTGCTCAGAGATGAAAAGTGCCAGCACTGAAAGCTGTTGCTAGCCAGCACCCTTCCTTGGAAGCGCTTTCACAGGCGCAGTAACACTGGGGCTTTGCGCTTCTCTACCCACCAAACGTCACTGTCATTCTCTTTCCGTCTCATAGACACGAGCTGAGAAATTGCAAACATCGAGCAATTGCTCAGAGATGAAAAGTGCCAGCACTGAAAGCTGTTGCTAGCCAGCACCCTTCCTTGGAAGCGCTTTCACAGGCGCAGTAACACTGGGGCTTTGCGCTTCTCTACCCACCAAACGTCACGGTCCTTCTCTTTCCGTCTCGTAGACACGAGCTGAGAAATTGCAAACGTCGAGCAATTGCTCAGAGATGAAAAGTGCCAGCACTGAAAGCTGTTGCTAGCCAGCACCCTTCCTTGGAAGCGCTTTCACAGGCGTAGTAACACTGGGGTTTTGCGCTTCTATACGCACCAAACGTCACGGTCATTCTCTTTCCGTCTCGTAGACACGAGCTGAGAAATTGCAAACGTCGAGCAATTGCTCCGAGATGAAAAGTGCCAGCACTGAAAGCTCTTGCTAGCCAGCACCCTTCCTTGGAAGCGCTTTTGTAGGCCTAAGAACACTGGGGCTCTGGGCTTCTCTAGCCACCTCATCTTCTGCTCATCCTCTCGCGCACTCTAAAGAGAGCTCAGGTGAGAAATTGCAAATGTCGAGCAATTGCTCAGAGATGAAAAGTGCCAGCACTGAAAGCTCTTGCTAGCCAGCACCCTTCCTTGGAAGCGCTTTCACAGGCGCAGCAACACTGGGGCTTTGCGCTTCTCTACCCACCAAACGTCACGGTCCTTCTCTTTCCGTCTCGTAGACACGAGCTGAGAAATTGCAAACGTCGAACAATTGCTCAGAGATGAAAAGTGCCAGCACTGAAAGCTCTTGCTAGCCAGCACCCTTCCTTGGAAGCGCTTTCACAGGCGCAGCAACACTGGGGCTTTGCGCTTCTCTACCCACCAAACGTCACGGTCCTTCTCTTTCCGTCTCGTAGACACGAGCTGAGAAATTGCAAACGTCGAGCAATTGCTCAGAGATGAAAAGTGCCAGCACTGAAAGCTGTTGCTAGCCAGCACCCTTCCTTGGAAGCGCTTTTGTAGGCCTAAGAACAGTGGGGCTCTGGGCTTCTCTAGCCACCTCATCTTCTGCTCATCCTCTCGCGCACTCTAAAGAGAGCTCAGGTGAGAAATTGCAAACATCCAGCAATTGCTCAGAGATGAAAAGTGCCAGCACTGAAAGCTGTTGCTAGCCAGCACCCTTCCTTGGAAGCGCTTTCAGAGGCACAGTAACACTGGGGCTTTGCGCTTCTCTACCCACCAAACGTCACGGTCCTTCTCTTTCCGTCTCGTAGACACGAGCTGAGAAATTGCAAACGTCGAGCAATTGCTCAGAGATGAAAAGTGCCAGCACTGAAAGCTGTTGCTAGCCAGCACCCTTCCTTGGAAGCGCTTTTGTAGGCCTAAGAACACTGGGGCTCTGGGCTTCTCTAGCCACCTCATCTTCTGCTCATCCTCTCGCGCACTCTGAAGAGAGCTCAGGTGAGAAATTACAAATGTCGAGCAATTGCTCAGAGATGAAAAGTGCCAGCACTGAAAGCTGTTGCTAGCCAGCACCCTTCCTTGGAAGCGCTTTCACAGGCGCAGCAACACTGGGGCTTTGCGCTTCTCTACCCACCAAACGTCACGGTCCTTCTCTTTCCGTCTCGTAGACACGAGCTGAGAAATTGCAAATGTCGAGCAATTGCTCAGAGATGAAAAGTGCCAGCACTGAAAGCTGTTGCTAGCCAGCACCCTTCCTTGGAAGCGCTTTCACAGGCGCAGTAACACTGGGGCTTTGCGCTTCTCTACCCACCAAACGTCACTGTCATTCTCTTTCCGTCTCATAGACACGAGCTGAGAAATTGCAAACATCGAGCAATTGCTCAGAGATGAAAAGTGCCAGCACTGAAAGCTGTTGCTAGCCAGCACCCTTCCTTGGAAGCGCTTTCACAGGCGCAGTAACACTGGGGCTTTGCGCTTCTCTACCCACCAAACGTCACGGTCCTTCTCTTTCCGTCTCGTAGACACGAGCTGAGAAATTGCAAACGTCCAGCAATTGCTCAGAGATGAAAAGTGCCAGCACTGAAAGCTGTTGCTAGCCAGCACCCTTCCTTGGAAGCGCTTTCACAGGCGTAGTAACACTGGGGTTTTGCGCTTCTATACGCACCAAACGTCACGGTCATTCTCTTTCCGTCTCGTAGACACGAGCTGAGAAATTGCAAACGTCGAGCAATTGCTCCGAGATGAAAAGTGCCAGCACTGAAAGCTCTTGCTAGCCAGCACCCTTCCTTGGAAGCGCTTTTGTAGGCCTAAGAACACTGGGGCTCTGGGCTTCTCTAGCCACCTAATCTTCTGCTCATCCTCTCGCGCACTCTAAAGAGAGCTCAGGTGAGAAATTGCAAATGTCGAGCAATTGCTCAGAGATGAAAAGTGCCAGCACTGAAAGCTCTTGCTAGCCAGCACCCTTCCTTGGAAGCGCTTTCACAGGCGCAGCAACACTGGGGCTTTGCGCTTCTCTACCCACCAAACGTCACGGTCCTTCTCTTTCCGTCTCGTAGACACGAGCTGAGAAATTGCAAACGTCGAACAATTGCTCAGAGATGAAAAGTGCCAGCACTGAAAGCTGTTGCTAGCCAGCACCCTTCCTTGGAAGCGCTTTCACAGGCGCAGCAACACTGGGGCTTTGCGCTTCTCTACCCACCAAACGTCACGGTCCTTCTCTTTCCGTCTCGTAGACACGAGCTGAGAAATTGCAAACGTCGAGCAATTGCTCAGAGATGAAAAGTGCCAGCACTGAAAGCTGTTGCTAGCCAGCACCCTTCCTTGGAAGCGCTTTTGTAGGCCTAAGAACACTGGGGCTCTGGGCTTCTCTAGCCACCTCATCTTCTGCTCATCCTCTCGCGCACTCTAAAGAGAGCTCAGGTGAGAAATTGCAAACGTCGAGCAATTGCTCAGAGATGAAAAGTGCCAGCACTGAAAGCTGTTGCTAGCCAGCACCCTTCCTTGGAAGCGCTTTCAGAGGCACAGTAACACTGGGGCTTTGCGCTTCTCTACCCACCAAACGTCACGGTCATTCTCTTTCCGTCTCGTAGACACGAGCTGAGAAATTGCAAACGTCGAGCAATTGCTCAGAGATGAAAAGTGCCAGCACTGAAAGCTGTTGCTAGCCAGCCCCCTTCCTTGGAAGCGCTTTTGTAGCCCTTGGAACACTGGGGCTCTGGGCTTCTCTAGCCACCTCATCTTCTGCTCATCCTCTCGCGCACTCTAAAGAGAGCTCAGGTGAGAAATTGCAAACGTCGAGCAATTGCTCAGAGATGAAAAGTGCCAGCACTGAAAGCTGTTGCTAGCCAGCACCCTTCCTTGGAAGCGCTTTTGTAGGCCTAAGAACACTGGGGCTCTGGGCTTCTCTAGCCACCTCATCTTCTGCTCATCCTCTCGCGCACTCTAAAGAGAGCTCAGGTGAGAAATTGCAAACATCCAGCAATTGCTCAGAGATGAAAAGTGCCAGCACTGAAAGCTGTTGCTAGCCAGCACCCTTCCTTGGAAGCGCTTTCAGAGGCACAGTAACACTGGGGCTTTGCGCTTCTCTACCCACCAAACGTCACGGTCCTTCTCTTTCCGTCTCGTAGACACGAGCTGAGAAATTGCAAACGTCGAGCAATTGCTCAGAGATGAAAAGTGCCAGCACTGAAAGCTGTTGCTAGCCAGCACCCTTCCTTGGAAGCGCTTTTGTAGGCCTAAGAACACTGGGGCTTTGCGCTTCTCTAGCCACCTCATCTTCTGCTCATCCTCTCGCGCACTCTGAAGAGAGCTCAGGTGAGAAATTACAAATGTCGAGCAATTGCTCAGAGATGAAAAGTGCCAGCACTGAAAGCTGTTGCTAGCCAGCACCCTTCCTTGGAAGCGCTTTCACAGGCGCAGCAACACTGGGGCTTTGCGCTTCTCTACCCACCAAACGTCACGGTCCTTCTCTTTCCGTCTCGTAGACACGAGCTGAGAAATTGCAAATGTCGAGCAATTGCTCAGAGATGAAAAGTGCCAGCACTGAAAGCTGTTGCTAGCCAGCACCCTTCCTTGGAAGCGCTTTCACAGGCGCAGTAACACTGGGGCTTTGCGCTTCTCTACCCACCAAACGTCACTGTCATTCTCTTTCCGTCTCATAGACACGAGCTGAGAAATTGCAAACATCGAGCAATTGCTCAGAGATGAAAAGTGCCAGCACTGAAAGCTGTTGCTAGCCAGCACCCTTCCTTGGAAGCGCTTTCACAGGCGCAGTAACACTGGGGCTTTGCGCTTCTCTACCCACCAAACGTCACGGTCCTTCTCTTTCCGTCTCGTAGACACGAGCTGAGAAATTGCAAACGTCCAGCAATTGCTCAGAGATGAAAAGTGCCAGCACTGAAAGCTGTTGCTAGCCAGCACCCTTCCTTGGAAGCGCTTTCACAGGCGTAGTAACACTGGGGTTTTGCGCTTCTATACGCACCAAACGTCACGGTCATTCTCTTTCCGTCTCGTAGACACGAGCTGAGAAATTGCAAACGTCGAGCAATTGCTCCGAGATGAAAAGTGCCAGCACTGAAAGCTCTTGCTAGCCAGCACCCTTCCTTGGAAGCGCTTTTGTAGGCCTAAGAACACTGGGGCTCTGGGCTTCTCTAGCCACCTAATCTTCTGCTCATCCTCTCGCGCACTCTAAAGAGAGCTCAGGTGAGAAATTGCAAATGTCGAGCAATTGCTCAGAGATGAAAAGTGCCAGCACTGAAAGCTCTTGCTAGCCAGCACCCTTCCTTGGAAGCGCTTTCACAGGCGCAGCAACACTGGGGCTTTGCGCTTCTCTACCCACCAAACGTCACGGTCCTTCTCTTTCCGTCTCGTAGACACGAGCTGAGAAATTGCAAACGTCGAACAATTGCTCAGAGATGAAAAGTGCCAGCACTGAAAGCTCTTGCTAGCCAGCACCCTTCCTTGGAAGCGCTTTCACAGGCGCAGCAACACTGGGGCTTTGCGCTTCTCTACCCACCAAACGTCACGGTCCTTCTCTTTCCGTCTCGTAGACACGAGCTGAGAAATTGCAAACGTCGAGCAATTGCTCAGAGATGAAAAGTGCCAGCACTGAAAGCTGTTGCTAGCCAGCACCCTTCCTTGGAAGCGCTTTTGTAGGCCTAAGAACACTGGGGCTCTGGGCTTCTCTAGCCACCTCATCTTCTGCTCATCCTCTCGCGCACTCTAAAGAGAGCTCAGGTGAGAAATTGCAAACGTCGAGCAATTGCTCAGAGATGAAAAGTGCCAGCACTGAAAGCTGTTGCTAGCCAGCACCCTTCCTTGGAAGCGCTTTCAGAGGCACAGTAACACTGGGGCTTTGCGCTTCTCTACCCACCAAACGTCACGGTCATTCTCTTTCCGTCTCGTAGACACGAGCTGAGAAATTGCAAACGTCGAGCAATTGCTCAGAGATGAAAAGTGCCAGCACTGAAAGCTGTTGCTAGCCAGCCCCCTTCCTTGGAAGCGCTTTTGTAGCCCTTGGAACACTGGGGCTCTGGGCTTCTCTAGCCACCTCATCTTCTGCTCATCCTCTCGCGCACTCTAAAGAGAGCTCAGGTGAGAAATTGCAAACGTCGAGCAATTGCTCAGAGATGAAAAGTGCCAGCACTGAAAGCTGTTGCTAGCCAGCACCCTTCCTTGGAAGCGCTTTTGTAGGCCTAAGAACACTGGGGCTCTGGGCTTCTCTAGCCACCTCATCTTCTGCTCATCCTCTCGCGCACTCTGAAGAGAGCTCAGGTGAGAAATTGCAAACGTCCAGCAATTGCTCCGAGATGAAAAGTGCCAGCACTGAAAGCTGTTGCTAGCCAGCACCCTTCCTTGGAAGCGCTTTCACAGGCGTAGTAACACTGGGGCTTTGCGCTTCTATACGCACCAAACGTCACGGTCATTCTCTTTCCGTCTCGTAGACACGAGCTGAGAAATTGCAAACGTCGAGCAATTGCTCAGAGATGAAAAGTGCCAGCACTGAAAGCTGTTGCTAGCCAGCACCCTTCCTTGGAAGCGCTTTTGTAGGCCTAAGAACACTGGGGCTCTGGGCTTCTCTAGCCACCTCATCTTCTGCTCATCCTCTCGCGCACTCTAAAGAGAGCTCAGGTGAGAAATTGCAAACGTCGAGCAATTGCTCAGAGATGAAAAGTGCCAGCACTGAAAGCTCTTGCTAGCCAGCACCCTTCCTTGGAAGCGCTTTCACAGGCGCAGCAACACTGGGGCTTTGCGCTTCTCTAGCCACCAAACGTCACGGTCCTTCTCTTTCCGTCGGTAGACACGAGCTGAGAAATTGCAAACGTCGAGCAATTGCTCAGAGATGAAAAGTGCCAGCACTGAAAGCTGTTGCTAGCCAGCACCCTTCCTTGGAAGCGCTTTCACAGGCGTAGTAACACTGGGGTTTTGCGCTTCTATACGCACCAAACGTCACGGTCATTCTCTTTCCGTCTCGTAGACACGAGCTGAGAAATTGCAAACGTCGAGCAATTGCTCCGAGATGAAAAGTGCCAGCACTGAAAGCTCTTGCTAGCCAGCACCCTTCCTTGGAAGCGCTTTTGTAGGCCTAAGAACACTGGGGCTCTGGGCTTCTCTAGCCACCTCATCTTCTGCTCATCCTCTAGCGCACTCTGAAGAGAGCTCAGGTGAGAAATTGCAAATGTCGAGCAATTGCTCAGAGATGAAAAGTGCCAGCACTGAAAGCTCTTGCTAGCCAGCACCCTTCCTTGGAAGCGCTTTCACAGGCGCAGCAACACTGGGGCTTTGGGCTTCTCTAGCCACCAAACGTCACGGTCCTTCTCTTTCCGTCTCGTAGACACGAGCTGAGAAATTGCAAACGTCCAGCAATTGCTCAGAGATGAAAAGTGCCAGCACTGAAAGCTGTTGCTAGCCAGCACCCTTCCTTGGAAGCGCTTTCACAGGCGCAGCAACACTGGGGCTTTGCGCTTCTCTACCCACCAAACATCACGGTCCTTCTCTTTCCGTCGGTAGACACGAGCTGAGAAATTGCAAACGTCGAGCAATTGCTCAGAGATGAAAAGTGCCAGCACTGAAAGCTGTTGCTAGCCAGCACCCTTCCTTGGAAGCGCTTTTGTAGGCCTAAGAACAGTGGGGCTCTGGGCTTCTCTAGCCACCTCATCTTCTGCTCATCCTCTCGCGCACTCTAAAGAGAGCTCAGGTGAGAAATTGCAAACGTCGAGCAATTGCTCAGAGATGAAAAGTGCCAGCACTGAAAGCTGTTGCTAGCCAGCACCCTTCCTTGGAAGCGCTTTCACAGGCGCAGCAACACTGGGGCTTTGCGCTTCTCTACGCACCAAACGTCACGGTCCTTCTCTTTCCGTCTCGTAGACACGAGCTGAGAAATTGCAAACGTGGAGCAATTGCTCAGAGATGAAAAGTGCCAGCACTGAAAGCTGTTGCTAGCCAGCACCCTTCCTTGGAAGCACTTTTGTAGGCCTAAGAACACTGGGGCTCTGGGCTTCTTTAGCCACCTAATCTTCTGCTCATCCTCTCGCGCACTTTGAAGAGAGCTCAGGTGAGAAATTGCAAACGTCGAGCAATTGCTCAGAGATGAAAAGTGCCAGCACTGAAAGCTGTTGCTAGCCAGCAGCCTTCCTTGGAAGCGCTTTCACAGGCGCAGCAACACTGGGGCTTTGCGCTTCTCTACGCACCAAATGTCACGGTCCTTCTCTTTCCGTCTCGTAGACACGAGCTGAGAAATTGCAAACGTCGAGCAATTGCTCCGAGATGAAAAGTGCCAGCACTGAAAGCTCTTGCTAGCCAGCACCCTTCCTTGGAAGCGCTTTCACAGGCGCAGCAACATTGGGGCTTTGCGCTTCTCTACCCACCAAATGTCACGGTCCTTCTCTTTCCGTCTCGTAGACACGAGCTGAGAAATTGCAAACGTCGAGCAATTGCTCAGAGATGAAAAGTGCCAGCACTGGAAGCTCTTGCTAGCCAGCACCCTTCCTTGGAAGCACTTTTGTAGGCCTAAGAACAGTGGGGCTCTGGGCTTCTCTAGCCACCTCATCTTCTGCTCATCCTCGCGCGCACTCTAAAGAGAGCTCAGGTGAGAAATTGCAAACGTCGAGCAATTGCTCCGAGATGAAAAGTGCCAGCACTGAAAGCTGTTGCTAGCCAGCACCCTTCCTTGGAAGCGCTTTCACAGGCGCAGCAACACTGGGGCTTTGCGCTTCTCTACGCACCAAACGTCACGGTCCTTCTCTTTCCGTCTCGTAGACACGAGCTGAGAAATTGCAAACGTCAAGCAATTGCTCAGAGATGAAAAGTGCCAGCACTGAAAGCTGTTGCTAGCCAGCACCCTTCCTTGGAAGCACTTTTGTAGGCCTAAGAACACTGGGGATCTGGGCTTCTTTAGCCACCTAATCTTCTGCTCATCCTCTCGCGCACTTTGAAGAGAGCTCAGGTGAGAAATTGCAAACGTCGAGCAATTGCTCAGAGATGAAAAGTGCCAGCACTGAAAGCTGTTGCTAGCCAGCACCCTTCCTTGGAAGCGCTTTCACAGGCGCAGCAACACTGGGTCTTTGCGCTTCTATACGCACCAAACGTCACGGTCCTTCTCTTTCCGTCTCGTAGACACGAGCTGAGAAATTGCAAACGTCCAGCAATTGCTCCGAGATGAAAAGTGCCAGCACTGAAAGCTGTTGCTAGCCAGCACCCTTCCTTGGAAGCGCTTTTGTAGGCCTAAGAACACTGGGGCTCTGGGCTTCTCTAGCCACCTCATCTTCTGCTCGTCCTCGCGCGCACTCTAAAGAGAGCTCAGGTGAGAAATTGCAAACGTCCAGCAATTGCTCAGAGATGAAAAGTGCCAGCACTGAAAGCTCTTGCTAGCCAGCACCCTTGCTTGGAAGCGCTTTCACAGGCGCAGTAACACTGGGGCTTTGCACTTCTCTACGCACCAAACGTCACGGTCCTTCTCTTTCCGTCTCGTAGACACGAGCTGAGAAATTGCAAACGTCGAGCAATTGCTCAGAGATGAAAAGTGCCAGCACTGAAACCTGTTGCTAGCCAGCACCCTTCCTTGGAAGTGCTTTTGTAGGCCTAAGAACACTGGGGCTCTGGGCTTCTCTAGCCACCTCATCTTCTGCTCATCCTCTCGCGCACTCTAAAGAGAGCTCAGGTGAGAAATTGCAAACGTCGAGCAATTGCTCAGAGATGAAAAGTGCCAGCACTGAAAGCTGTTGCTAGCCAGCACCCTTCCTTGGAAGCGCTTTCACAGGCGCAGCAACACTGGGGCTTTGCGCTTCTCTAGCCACCAAACGTCACGGTCCTTCTCTTTCCGTCTCGTAGACACGAGCTGAGAAATTGCAAACGTCGAGCAATTGCTCAGAGATGAAAAGTGCCAGCACTGAAAGCTCTTGCTAGCCAGCACCCTTCCTTGGAAGCGCTTTCACAGGCGCAGCAACACTGGGGCTTTGCGCTTCTCTAGCCACCAAACGTCACGGTCCTTCTCTTTCCGTCGGTAGACACGAGCTGAGAAATTGCAAACGTCGAGCAATTGCTCAGAGATGAAAAGTGCCAGCACTGAAAGCTGTTGCTAGCCAGCACCCTTCCTTGGAAGCGCTTTTGTAGCCCTTAGAACAGTGGGGCTCTGGGCTTCTCTAGCCACCTCATCTTCTGCTCATCCTCTCGCGCACTCTAAAGAGAGCTCAGGTGAGAAATTGCAAACGTCGAGCAATTGCTCAGAGATGAAAAGTGCCAGCACTGAAAGCTGTTGCTAGCCAGCACCCTTCCTTGGAAGCGCTTTCACAGGCGCAGCAACACTGGGGCTTTGCGCTTCTCTACGCACCAAACGTCACGGTCATTCTCTTTCTGTCTCCTAGACACGAGCTGAGAAATTGCAAACGTCGAGCAATTGCTCAGAGATGAAAAGTGCCAGCACTGAAAGCTCTTGCTAGCCAGCACCCTTCCTTGGAAGCGCTTTCACAGGCGCAGCAACACTGGGGCTTTGCGCTTCTCTACCCACCAAACGTCACGGTCCTTCTCTTTCCGTCGGTAGACACGAGCTGAGAAATTGCAAACGTCGAGCAATTGCTCAGAGATGAAAAGTGCCAGCACTGAAAGCTGTTGCTAGCCAGCACCCTTCCTTGGAAGCGCTTTTGTAGCCCTTAGAACAGTGGGGCTCTGGGCTTCCCTAGCCACCTCATCTTCTGCTCATCCTCTCGCGCACTCTAAAGAGAGCTCAGGTGAGAAATTGCAAACGTCGAGCAATTGCTCAGAGATGAAAAGTGCCAGCACTGAAAGCTGTTGCTAGCCAGCACCCTTCCTTGGAAGCGCTTTCACAGGCGCAGCAACACTGGGGCTTTGCGCTTCTCTACGCACCAAACGTCACGGTCCTTCTCTTTCCGTCTCGTAGACACGAGCTGAGAAATTGCAAACGTCAAGCAATTGCTCAGAGATGAAAAGTGCCAGCACTGAAAGCTGTTGCTAGCCAGCACCCTTCCTTGGAAGCACTTTTGTAGGCCTAAGAACACTGGGGCTCTGGGCTTCTTTAGCCACCTAATCTTCTGCTCATCCTCTCTCGCACTTTGAAGAGAGCTCAGGTGAGAAATTGCAAACGTCGAGCAATTGCTCAGAGATGAAAAGTGCCAGCACTGAAAGCTGTTGCTAGCCAGCAGCCTTCCTTGGAAGCGCTTTCACAGGCGCAGCAACACTGGGGCTTTGCGCTTCTCTAGCCACCAAATGTCACGGTCCTTCTCTTTCCGTCTCGTAGACACGAGCTGAGAAATTGCAAACGTCGAGCAATTGCTCCGAGATGAAAAGTGCCAGCACTGAAAGCTCTTGCTAGCCAGCACCCTTCCTTGGAAGCGCTTTCACAGGCGCAGCAACACTGGGGCTTTGCGCTTCTATACGCACCAAATGTCACGGTCCTTCTCTTTCCGTCTCGTAGACACGAGCTGAGAAATTGCAAACGTCGAGCAATTGCTCAGAGATGAAAAGTGCCAGCACTGGAAGCTCTTGCTAGCCAGCACCCTTCCTTGGAAGCGCTTTTGTAGGCCTAAGAACAGTGGGGCTCTGGGCTTCTCTAGCCACCTCATCTTCTGCTCATCCTCGCGCGCACTCTAAAGAGAGCTCAGGTGAGAAATTGCAAACGTCGAGCAATTGCTCAGAGATGAAAAGTGCCAGCACTGAAAGCTGTTGCTAGCCAGCACCCTTCCTTGGAAGCGCTTTCACAGGCGCAGCAACACTGGGGCTTTGCGCTTCTGTACGCACCAAACGTCACGGTCCTTCTCTTTCCGTCTCGTAGACACGAGCTGAGAAATTGCAAACGTCGAGCAATTGCTCAGAGATGAAAAGTGCCAGCACTGAAAGCTGTTGCTAGCCAGCACCCTTCCTTGGAAGCACTTTTGTAGGCCTAAGAACACTGGGGCTCTGGGCTTCTTTAGCCACCTAATCTTCTGCTCATCCTCTCGCGCACTTTGAAGAGAGCTCAGGTGAGAAATTGCAAACGTCGAGCAATTGCTCAGAGATGAAAAGTGCCAGCACTGAAAGCTGTTGCTAGCCAGCACTCTTCCTTGGAAGCGCTTTCACAGGCGCAGCAACACTGGGTCTTTGCGCTTCTATACGCACCAAACGTCACGGTCCTTCTCTTTCCGTCTCCTAGACACGAGCTGAGAAATTGCAAACGTCCAGCAATTGCTCAGAGATGAAAAGTGCCAGCACTGAAAGCTGTTGCTAGCCAGCACCCTTCCTTGGAAGCGCTTTTGTAGGCCTAAGAACACTGGGGCTCTGGGCTTCTCTAGCCACCTCATCTTCTGCTCATCCTCTCGCGCACTCTAAAGAGAGCTCAGGTGAGAAATTGCAAACGTCGAGCAATTGCTCAGAGATGAAAAGTGCCAGCACTGAAAGCTCTTGCTAGCCAGCACCCTTCCTTGGAAGCGCTTTCACAGGCGCAGTAACACTGGGGCTTTGCACTTCTCTACGCACCAAACGTCACGGTCCTTCTCTTTCCGTCTCGTAGACACGAGCTGAGAAATTGCAAACGTCGAGCAATTGCTCAGAGATGAAAAGTGCCAGCACTGAAACCTGTTGCTAGCCAGCACCCTTCCTTGGAAGTGCTTTTGTAGGCCTAAGAACACTGGGGCTCTGGGCTTCTCTAGCCACCTCATCTTCTGCTCATCCTCTCGCGCACTCTAAAGAGAGCTCAGGTGAGAAATTGCAAACGTCGAGCAATTGCTCAGAGATGAAAAGTGCCAGCACTGAAAGCTGTTGCTAGCCAGCACCCTTCCTTGGAAGCGCTTTCACAGGCGCAGTAACACTGGGGCTTTGCGCTTCTCTAGCCACCAAACGTCACGGTCCTTCTCTTTCCGTCTCGTAGACACGAGCTGAGAAATTGCAAACGTCGAGCAATTGCTCAGAGATGAAAAGTGCCAGCACTGACAGCTCTTGCTAGCCAGCACCCTTCCTTGGAAGCGCTTTCACAGGCGCAGCAACACTGGGGCTTTGCGCTTCTCTAGCCACCAAACGTCACGGTCCTTCTCTTTCCGTCGGTAGACACGAGCTGAGAAATTGCAAACGTCGAGCAATTGCTCAGAGATGAAAAGTGCCAGCACTGGAAGCTGTTGCTAGCCAGCACCCTTCCTTGGAAGCGCTTTTGTAGGCCTAAGAACAGTGGGGCTCTGGGCTTCTCTAGCCACCTCATCTTCTGCTCATCCTCTCGCGCACTCTAAAGAGAGCTCAGGTGAGAAATTGCAAACGTCGAGCAATTGCTCAGAGATGAAAAGTGCCAGCACTGAAAGCTGTTGCTAGCCAGCACCCTTCCTTGGAAGCGCTTTCACAGGCGCAGCAACACTGGGGCTTTGCGCTTCTCTACGCACCAAACGTCACGGTCCTTCTCTTTCCGTCTCGTAGACACGAGCTGAGAAATTGCAAACGTCAAGCAATTGCTCAGAGATGAAAAGTGCCAGCACTGAAAGCTGTTGCTAGCCAGCACCCTTCCTTGGAAGCACTTTTGTAGGCCTAAGAACACTGGGGCTCTGGGCTTCTTTAGCCACCTAATCTTCTGCTCATCCTCTCTCGCACTTTGAAGAGAGCTCAGGTGAGAAATTGCAAACGTCGAGCAATTGCTCAGAGATGAAAAGTGCCAGCACTGAAAGCTCTTGCTAGCCAGCACTCTTCCTTGGAAGCGCTTTCACAGGCGCAGCAACACTGGGTCTTTGCGCTTCTATACGCACCAAACGTCACGGTCCTTCTCTTTCCGTCTCGTAGACACGAGCTGAGAAATTGCAAACGTCCAGCAATTGCTCAGAGATGAAAAGTGCCAGCACTGAAAGCTGTTGCTAGCCAGCACCCTTCCTTGGAAGCGCTTTTGTAGGCCTAAGAACAGTGGGGCTCTGGGCTTCTCTAGCCACCTCATCTTCTGCTCATCCTCTCGCGCACTCTGAAGAGAGCTCAGGTGAGAAATTGCAAACGTCGAGCAATTGCTCCGAGATGAAAAGTGCCAGCACTGAAAGCTCTTGCTAGCCAGCACCCTTCCTTGGAAGCGCTTTCACAGGCGCAGCAACACTGGGGCTTTGCACTTCTCTACGCACCAAACGTCACGGTCCTTCTCTTTCCGTCTCGTAGACACGAGCTGAGAAATTGCAAACGTCGAGCAATTGCTCAGAGATGAAAAGTGCCAGCACTGAAACCTGTTGCTAGCCAGCACCCTTCCTTGGAAGTGCTTTTGTAGGCCTAAGAACACTGGGGCTCTGGGCTTCTCTAGCCACCTCATCTTCTGCTCATCCTCTCGCGCACTCTAAAGAGAGCTCAGGTGAGAAATTGCAAACGTCGAGCAATTGCTCAGAGATGAAAAGTGCCAGCACTGAAAGCTGTTGCTAGCCAGCACCCTTCCTTGGAAGCGCTTTCACAGGCGCAGTAACACTGGGGCTTTGCGCTTCTCTAGCCACCAAACGTCACGGTCCTTCTCTTTCCGTCTCGTAGACACGAGCTGAGAAATTGCAAACGTCGAGCAATTGCTCAGAGATGAAAAGTGCCAGCACTGACAGCTCTTGCTAGCCAGCACCCTTCCTTGGAAGCGCTTTCACAGGCGCAGCAACACTGGGGCTTTGCGCTTCTCTAGCCACCAAACGTCACGGTCCTTCTCTTTCCGTCGGTAGACACGAGCTGAGAAATTGCAAACGTCGAGCAATTGCTCAGAGATGAAAAGTGCCAGCACTGGAAGCTCTTGCTAGCCAGCACCCTTCCTTGGAAGCGCTTTTGTAGGCCTAAGAACAGTGGGGCTCTGGGCTTCTCTAGCCACCTCATCTTCTGCTCATCCTCGCGCGCACTCTAAAGAGAGCTCAGGTGAGAAATTGCAAACGTCGAGCAATTGCTCAGAGATGAAAAGTGCCAGCACTGAAAGCTGTTGCTAGCCAGCACCCTTCCTTGGAAGCGCTTTCACAGGCGCAGCAACACTGGGGCTTTGCGCTTCTCTACGCACCAAACGTCACGGTCCTTCTCTTTCCGTCTCGTAGACACGAGCTGAGAAATTGCAAACGTCAAGCAATTGCTCAGAGATGAAAAGTGCCAGCACTGAAAGCTGTTGCTAGCCAGCACCCTTCCTTGGAAGCACTTTTGTAGGCCTAAGAACACTGGGGCTCTGGGCTTCTTTAGCCACCTAATCTTCTGCTCATCCTCTCTCGCACTTTGAAGAGAGCTCAGGTGAGAAATTGCAAACGTCGAGCAATTGCTCAGAGATGAAAAGTGCCAGCACTGAAAGCTCTTGCTAGCCAGCACTCTTCCTTGGAAGCGCTTTCACAGGCGCAGCAACACTGGGGCTTTGCGCTTCTATACGCACCAAACGTCACGGTCCTTCTCTTTCCGTCTCGTAGACACGAGCTGAGAAATTGCAAACGTCCAGCAATTGCTCAGAGATGAAAAGTGCCAGCACTGAAAGCTGTTGCTAGCCAGCACCCTTCCTTGGAAGCGCTTTTGTAGGCCTAAGAACAGTGGGGCTCTGGGCTTCTCTAGCCACCTCATCTTCTGCTCATCCTCTCGCGCACTCTGAAGAGAGCTCAGGTGAGAAATTGCAAACGTCGAGCAATTGCTCCGAGATGAAAAGTGCCAGCACTGAAAGCTCTTGCTAGCCAGCACCCTTCCTTGGAAGCGCTTTCACAGGCGCAGCAACACTGGGGCTTTGCGCTTCTCTAGCCACCAAACGTCACGGTCCTTCTCTTTCCGTCTCGTAGACACGAGCTGAGAAATTGCAAACGTCGAGCAATTGCTCAGAGATGAAAAGTGCCAGCACTGAAACCTGTTGCTAGCCAGCACCCTTCCTTGGAAGCGCTTTTGTAGGCCTAAGAACAGTGGGGCTCTGGGCTTCTCTAGCCACCTCATCTTCTGCTCATCCTCGCGCGCACTCTAAAGAGAGCTCAGGTGAGAAATTGCAAACGTCGAGCAATTGCTCAGAGATGAAAAGTGCCAGCACTGAAAGCTCTTGCTAGCCAGCACCCTTCCTTGGAAGCGCTTTCACAGGCGCAGCAACACTGGGGCTTTGCGCTTCTCTACCCACCAAACGTCACGGTCCTTCTCTTTCCGTCTCGTAGACACGAGCTGAGAAATTGCAAACGTCGAGCAATTGCTCAGAGATGAAAAGTGCCAGCACTGAAAGCTCTTGCTAGCCAGCACCCTTCCTTGGAAGCGCTTTCACAGGCGCAGCAGCACTGGGGCTTTGCGCTTCTCTACCCACCAAACGTCACGGTCCTTCTCTTTCCGTCGGTAGACACGAGCTGAGAAATTGCAAACGTCGAGCAATTGCTCAGAGATGAAAAGTGCCAGCACTGAAAGCTGTTGCTAGCCAGCACCCTTCCTTGGAAGCGCTTTTGTAGGCCTAAGAACAGTGGGGCTCTGGGCTTCTCTAGCCACCTCATCTTCTGCTCATCCTCTCGCGCACTCTAAAGAGAGCTCAGGTGAGAAATTGCAAACGTCGAGCAATTGCTCAGAGATGAAAAGTGCCAGCACTGAAAGCTCTTGCTAGCCAGCACCCTTCCTTGGAAGCGCTTTCACAGGCGCAGCAACACTGGGGCTTTGCGCTTCTCTACGCACCAAACGTCACGGTCATTCTCTTTCTGTCTCCTAGACACGAGCTGAGAAATTGCAAGCGTCGAGCAATTGCTCAGAGATGAAAAGTGCCAGCACTGAAAGTTGTTGCTAGCCAGCACCCTTCCTTGCAAGCGCTTTCACAGGCGCAGCAACACTGGGGCTTTGCGCTTCTCTACCCACCAAACGTCACGGTCCTTCTCTTTCCGTCGGTAGACACGAGCTGAGAAATTGCAAACGTCGAGCAATTGCTCAGAGATGAAAAGTGCCAGCACTGAAAGCTGTTGCTAGCCAGCACCCTTCCTTGGAAGCGCTTTTGTAGCCCTTAGAACAGTGGGGCTCTGGGCTTCCCTAGCCACCTCATCTTCTGCTCATCCTCTCGCGCACTCTAAAGAGAGCTCAGGTGAGAAATTGCAAATGTCGAGCAATTGCTCAGAGATGAAAAGTGCCAGCACTGAAAGCTGTTGCTAGCCAGCACCCTTCCTTGGAAGCGCTTTCACAGGCGCAGCAACACTGGGGCTTTGCGCTTCTCTACGCACCAAACGTCACGGTCCTTCTCTTTCCGTCTCGTAGACACGAGCTGAGAAATTGCAAACGTCAAGCAATTGCTCAGAGATGAAAAGTGCCAGCACTGAAAGCTGTTGCTAGCCAGCACCCTTCCTTGGAAGCACTTTTGTAGGCCTAAGAACACTGGGGCTCTGGGCTTCTTTAGCCACCTAATCTTCTGCTCATCCTCTCGCGCACTTTGAAGAGAGCTCAGGTGAGAAATTGCAAACGTCGAGCAATTGCTCAGAGATGAAAAGTGCCAGCACTGAAAGCTGTTGCTAGCCAGCAGCCTTCCTTGGAAGCGCTTTCACAGGCGCAGCAACACTGGGGCTTTGCGCTTCTCTAGCCACCAAACGTCACGGTCCTTCTCTTTCCGTCTCGTAGACACGAGCTGAGAAATTGCAAACGTCGAGCAATTGCTCCGAGATGAAAAGTGCCAGCACTGAAAGCTCTTGCTAGCCAGCACCCTTCCTTGGAAGCGCTTTCACAGGCGCAGCAACACTGGGGCTTTGCGCTTCTCTACCCACCAAATGTCACGGTCCTTCTCTTTCCGTCTCGTAGACACGAGCTGAGAAATTGCAAACGTCGAGCAATTGCTCAGAGATGAAAAGTGCCAGCACTGGAAGCTCTTGCTAGCCAGCACCCTTCCTTGGAAGCACTTTTGTAGGCCTAAGAACAGTGGGGCTCTGGGCTTCTCTAGCCACCTCATCTTCTGCTCATCCTCGCGCGCACTCTAAAGAGAGCTCAGGTGAGAAATTGCAAACGTCGAGCAATTGCTCCGAGATGAAAAGTGCCAGCACTGAAAGCTGTTGCTAGCCAGCACCCTTCCTTGGAAGCGCTTTCACAGGCGCAGCAACACTGGGGCTTTGCGCTTCTGTACGCACCAAACGTCACGGTCCTTCTCTTTCCGTCTCGTAGACACGAGCTGAGAAATTGCAAACGTCAAGCAATTGCTCAGAGATGAAAAGTGCCAGCACTGAAAGCTGTTGCTAGCCAGCACCCTTCCTTGGAAGCACTTTTGTAGGCCTAAGAACACTGGGGCTCTGGGCTTCTTTAGCCACCTAATCTTCTGCTCATCCTCTCGCGCACTTTGAAGAGAGCTCAGGTGAGAAATTGCAAACGTCGAGCAATTGCTCAGAGATGAAAAGTGCCAGCACTGAAAGCTGTTGCTAGCCAGCACTCTTCCTTGGAAGCGCTTTCACAGGCGCAGCAACACTGGGTCTTTGCGCTTCTATACGCACCAAACGTCACGGTCCTTCTCTTTCCGTCTCGTAGACACGAGCTGAGAAATTGCAAACGTCCAGCAATTGCTCCGAGATGAAAAGTGCCAGCACTGAAAGCTGTTGCTAGCCAGCACCCTTCCTTGGAAGCGCTTTTGTAGGCCTAAGAACAGTGGGGCTCTGGGCTTCTCTAGCCACCTCATCTTCTGCTCGTCCTCGCGCGCACTCTAAAGAGAGCTCAGGTGAGAAATTGCAAACGTCCAGCAATTGCTCAGAGATGAAAAGTGCCAGCACTGAAAGCTCTTGCTAGCCAGCACCCTTCCTTGGAAGCGCTTTCACAGGCGCAGCAACACTGGGGCTTTGCACTTCTCTACGCACCAAACGTCACGGTCCTTCTCTTTCCGTCTCGTAGACACGAGCTGAGAAATTGCAAACGTCGAGCAATTGCTCAGAGATGAAAAGTGCCAGCACTGAAACCTGTTGCTAGCCAGCACCCTTCCTTGGAAGTGCTTTTGTAGGCCTAAGAACAGTGGGGCTCTGGGCTTCTCTAGCCACCTCATCTTCTGCTCATCCTCTCGCGCACTCTAAAGAGAGCTCAGGTGAGAAATTGCAAACGTCGAGCAATTGCTCAGAGATGAAAAGTGCCAGCACTGAAAGCTGTTGCTAGCCAGCACCCTTCCTTGGAAGCGCTTTCACAGGCGCAGCAACAATGGGGCTTTGCGCTTCTCTAGCCACCAAACGTCACGGTCCTTCTCTTTCCGTCTCGTAGACACGAGCTGAGAAATTGCAAACGTCGAGCAATTGCTCAGAGATGAAAAGTGCCAGCACTGAAAGCTCTTGCTAGCCAGCACCCTTCCTTGGAAGCGCTTTCACAGGCGCAGCAACACTGGGGCTTTGCGCTTCTCTACCCACCAAACGTCACGGTCCTTCTCTTTCCGTCGGTAGACACGAGCTGAGAAATTGCAAACGTCGAGCAATTGCTCAGAGATGAAAAGTGCCAGCACTGAAAGCTGTTGCTAGCCAGCACCCTTCCTTGGAAGCGCTTTTGTAGGCCTAAGAACAGTGGGGCTCTGGGCTTCTCTAGCCACCTCATCTTCTGCTCATCCTCTCGCGCACTCTAAAGAGAGCTCAGGTGAGAAATTGCAAACGTCGAGCAATTGCTCAGAGATGAAAAGTGCCAGCACTGAAAGCTGTTGCTAGCCAGCACCCTTCCTTGGAAGCGCTTTCACAGGCGCAGCAACACTGGGGCTTTGCGCTTCTCTACGCACCAAACGTCACGGTCATTCTCTTTCTGTCTCCTAGACACGAGCTGAGAAATTGCAAACGTCGAGCAATTGCTCAGAGATGAAAAGTGCCAGCACTGAAAGTTGTTGCTAGCCAGCACCCTTCCTTGGAAGCGCTTTCACAGGCGCAGCAACACTGGGGCTTTGCGCTTCTCTACCCACCAAACGTCACGGTCCTTCTCTTTCCGTCGGTAGACACGAGCTGAGAAATTGCAAACGTCGAGCAATTGCTCAGAGATGAAAAGTGCCAGCACTGAAAGCTGTTGCTAGCCAGCACCCTTCCTTGGAAGCGCTTTTGTAGCCCTTAGAACAGTGGGGCTCTGGGCTTCCCTAGCCACCTCATCTTCTGCTCATCCTCTCGCGCACTCTAAAGAGAGCTCAGGTGAGAAATTGCAAACGTCGAGCAATTGCTCAGAGATGAAAAGTGCCAGCACTGAAAGCTGTTGCTAGCCAGCACCCTTCCTTGGAAGCGCTTTCACAGGCGCAGCAACACTGGGGCTTTGCGCTTCTCTAGCCACCAAACGTCACGGTCCTTCTCTTTCCGTCTCGTAGACACGAGCTGAGAAATTGCAAACGTCAAGCAATTGCTCAGAGATGAAAAGTGCCAGCACTGAAAGCTGTTGCTAGCCAGCACCCTTCCTTGGAAGCACTTTTGTAGGCCTAAGAACACTGGGGCTCTGGGCTTCTTTAGCCACCTAATCTTCTGCTCATCCTCTCGCGCACTTTGAAGAGAGCTCAGGTGAGAAATTGCAAACGTCGAGCAATTGCTCAGAGATGAAAAGTGCCAGCACTGAAAGCTGTTGCTAGCCAGCAGCCTTCCTTGGAAGCGCTTTCACAGGCGCAGCAACACTGGGGCTTTGCGCTTCTCTAGCCACCAAATGTCACGGTCCTTCTCTTTCCGTCTCGTAGACACGAGCTGAGAAATTGCAAACGTCGAGCAATTGCTCCGAGATGAAAAGTGCCAGCACTGAAAGCTCTTGCTAGCCAGCACCCTTCCTTGGAAGCGCTTTCACAGGCGCAGCAACACTGGGGCTTTGCGCTTCTCTACCCACCAAATGTCACGGTCCTTCTCTTTCCGTCTCGTAGACACGAGCTGAGAAATTGCAAACGTCGAGCAATTGCTCAGAGATGAAAAGTGCCAGCACTGAAAGCTCTTGCTAGCCAGCACCCTTCCTTGGAAGCGCTTTTGTAGGCCTAAGAACAGTGGGGCTCTGGGCTTCTCTAGCCACCTCATCTTCTGCTCATCCTCGCGCGCACTCTAAAGAGAGCTCAGGTGAGAAATTGCAAACGTCGAGCAATTGCTCAGAGATGAAAAGTGCCAGCACTGAAAGCTGTTGCTAGCCAGCACCCTTCCTTGGAAGCGCTTTCACAGGCGCAGCAACACTGGGGCTTTGCGCTTCTCTACGCACCAAACGTCACGGTCCTTCTCTTTCCGTCTCGTAGACACGAGCTGAGAAATTGCAAACGTCAAGCAATTGCTCAGAGATGAAAAGTGCCAGCACTGAAAGCTGTTGCTAGCCAGCACCCTTCCTTGGAAGCACTTTTGTAGGCCTAAGAACACTGGGGCTCTGGGCTTCTTTAGCCACCTAATCTTCTGCTCATCCTCTCGCGCACTTTGAAGAGAGCTCAGGTGAGAAATTGCAAACGTCGAGCAATTGCTCAGAGATGAAAAGTGCCAGCACTGAAAGCTGTTGCTAGCCAGCACTCTTCCTTGGAAGCGCTTTCACAGGCGCAGCAACACTGGGTCTTTGCGCTTCTATACGCACCAAACGTCACGGTCCTTCTCTTTCCGTCTCGTAGACACGAGCTGAGAAATTGCAAACGTCGAGCAATTGCTCAGAGATGAAAAGTGCCAGCACTGAAACCTGTTGCTAGCCAGCACCCTTCCTTGGAAGTGCTTTTGTAGGCCTAAGAACACTGGGGCTCTGGGCTTCTCTAGCCACCTCATCTTCTGCTCATCCTCTCGCGCACTCTAAAGAGAGCTCAGGTGAGAAATTGCAAACGTCGAGCAATTGCTCAGAGATGAAAAGTGCCAGCACTGAAAGCTGTTGCTAGCCAGCACCCTTCCTTGGAAGCGCTTTCACAGGCGCAGTAACACTGGGGCTTTGCGCTTCTCTAGCCACCAAACGTCACGGTCCTTCTCTTTCCGTCTCGTAGACACGAGCTGAGAAATTGCAAACGTCGAGCAATTGCTCAGAGATGAAAAGTGCCAGCACTGAAAGCTCTTGCTAGCCAGCACCCTTCCTTGGAAGCGCTTTCACAGGCGCAGCAACACTGGGGCTTTGCGCTTCTCTAGCCACCAAACGTCACGGTCCTTCTCTTTCCGTCGGTAGACACGAGCTGAGAAATTGCAAACGTCGAGCAATTGCTCAGAGATGAAAAGTGCCAGCACTGGAAGCTCTTGCTAGCCAGCACCCTTCCTTGGAAGCGCTTTTGTAGGCCTAAGAACAGTGGGGCTCTGGGCTTCTCTAGCCACCTCATCTTCTGCTCATCCTCTCGCGCACTCTAAAGAGAGCTCAGGTGAGAAATTGCAAACGTCGAGCAATTGCTCAGAGATGAAAAGTGCCAGCACTGAAAGCTGTTGCTAGCCAGCACCCTTCCTTGGAAGCGCTTTCACAGGCGCAGCAACACTGGGGCTTTGCGCTTCTCTACGCACCAAACGTCACGGTCCTTCTCTTTCCGTCTCGTAGACACGAGCTGAGAAATTGCAAACGTCAAGCAATTGCTCAGAGATGAAAAGTGCCAGCACTGAAAGCTGTTGCTAGCCAGCACCCTTCCTTGGAAGCACTTTTGTAGGCCTAAGAACACTGGGGCTCTGGGCTTCTTTAGCCACCTAATCTTCTGCTCATCCTCTCTCGCACTTTGAAGAGAGCTCAGGTGAGAAATTGCAAACGTCGAGCAATTGCTCAGAGATGAAAAGTGCCAGCACTGAAAGCTGTTGCTAGCCAGCACTCTTCCTTGGAAGCGCTTTCACAGGCGCAGCAACACTGGGTCTTTGCGCTTCTATACGCACCAAACGTCACGGTCCTTCTCTTTCCGTCTCGTAGACACGAGCTGAGAAATTGCAAACGTCCAGCAATTGCTCAGAGATGAAAAGTGCCAGCACTGAAAGCTGTTGCTAGCCAGCACCCTTCCTTGGAAGCGCTTTTGTAGGCCTAAGAACAGTGGGGCTCTGGGCTTCTCTAGCCACCTCATCTTCTGCTCATCCTCTCGCGCACTCTGAAGAGAGCTCAGGTGAGAAATTGCAAACGTCGAGCAATTGCTCCGAGATGAAAAGTGCCAGCACTGAAAGCTCTTGCTAGCCAGCACCCTTCCTTGGAAGCGCTTTCACAGGCGCAGCAACACTGGGGCTTTGCGCTTCTCTAGCCACCAAACGTCACGGTCCTTCTCTTTCCGTCTCGTAGACACGAGCTGAGAAATTGCAAACGTCGAGCAATTGCTCAGAGATGAAAAGTGCCAGCACTGAAACCTGTTGCTAGCCAGCACCCTTCCTTGGAAGCGCTTTTGTAGGCCTAAGAACAGTGGGGCTCTGGGCTTCTCTAGCCACCTCATCTTCTGCTCATCCTCGCGCGCACTCTAAAGAGAGCTCAGGTGAGAAATTGCAAACGTCGAGCAATTGCTCAGAGATGAAAAGTGCCAGCACTGAAAGCTGTTGCTAGCCAGCACCCTTCCTTGGAAGCGCTTTCACAGGCGCAGCAACACTGGGGCTTTGCGCTTCTCTAGCCACCAAACGTCACGGTCCTTCTCTTTCCGTCTCGTAGACACGAGCTGAGAAATTGCAAACGTCGAGCAATTGCTCAGAGATGAAAAGTGCCAGCACTGAAAGCTCTTGCTAGCCAGCACCCTTCCTTGGAAGCGCTTTCACAGGCGCAGCAACACTGGGGCTTTGCGCTTCTCTAGCCACCAAACGTCACGGTCCTTCTCTTTCCGTCGGTAGACACGAGCTGAGAAATTGCAAACGTCGAGCAATTGCTCAGAGATGAAAAGTGCCAGCACTGAAAGCTGTTGCTAGCCAGCACCCTTCCTTGGAAGCGCTTTTGTAGGCCTAAGAACAGTGGGGCTCTGGGCTTCTCTAGCCACCTCATCTTCTGCTCATCCTCTCGCGCACTCTAAAGAGAGCTCAGGTGAGAAATTGCAAACGTCGAGCAATTGCTCAGAGATGAAAAGTGCCAGCACTGAAAGCTGTTGCTAGCCAGCACCCTTCCTTGGAAGCGCTTTCACAGGCGCAGCAACACTGGGGCTTTGCGCTTCTCTACGCACCAAACGTCACGGTCATTCTCTTTCTGTCTCCTAGACACGAGCTGAGAAATTGCAAACGTCGAGCAATTGCTCAGAGATGAAAAGTGCCAGCACTGAAAGTTGTTGCTAGCCAGCACCCTTCCTTGGAAGCGCTTTCACAGGCGCAGCAACACTGGGGCTTTGCGCTTCTCTACCCACCAAACGTCACGGTCCTTCTCTTTCCGTCGGTAGACACGAGCTGAGAAATTGCAAACGTCGAGCAATTGCTCAGAGATGAAAAGTGCCAGCACTGAAAGCTGTTGCTAGCCAGCACCCTTCCTTGGAAGCGCTTTCACAGGCGCAGTAACACTGGGGCTTTGCGCTTCTCTAGCCACCAAACGTCACGGTCCTTCTCTTTCCGTCTCGTAGACACGAGCTGAGAAATTGCAAACGTCAAGCAATTGCTCAGAGATGAAAAGTGCCAGCACTGAAAGCTGTTGCTAGCCAGCACCCTTCCTTGGAAGCACTTTTGTAGGCCTAAGAACACTGGGGCTCTGGGCTTCTTTAGCCACCTAATCTTCTGCTCATCCTCTCGCGCACTTTGAAGAGAGCTCAGGTGAGAAATTGCAAACGTCGAGCAATTGCTCAGAGATGAAAAGTGCCAGCACTGAAAGCTGTTGCTAGCCAGCAGCCTTCCTTGGAAGCGCTTTCACAGGCGCAGCAACACTGGGGCTTTGCGCTTCTCTAGCCACCAAATGTCACGGTCCTTCTCTTTCCGTCTCGTAGACACGAGCTGAGAAATTGCAAACGTCGAGCAATTGCTCCGAGATGAAAAGTGCCAGCACTGAAAGCTCTTGCTAGCCAGCACCCTTCCTTGGAAGCGCTTTCACAGGCGCAGCAACACTGGGGCTTTGCGCTTCTCTACCCACCAAATGTCACGGTCCTTCTCTTTCCGTCTCGTAGACACGAGCTGAGAAATTGCAAACGTCAAGCAATTGCTCAGAGATGAAAAGTGCCAGCACTGGAAGCTCTTGCTAGCCAGCACCCTTCCTTGGAAGCGCTTTTGTAGGCCTAAGAACAGTGGGGCTCTGGGCTTCTCTAGCCACCTCATCTTCTGCTCATCCTCGCGCGCACTCTAAAGAGAGCTCAGGTGAGAAATTGCAAACGTCGAGCAATTGCTCAGAGATGAAAAGTGCCAGCACTGAAAGCTGTTGCTAGCCAGCACCCTTCCTTGGAAGCGCTTTCACAGGCGCAGCAACACTGGGGCTTTGCGCTTCTGTACGCACCAAACGTCACGGTCCTTCTCTTTCCGTCTCGTAGACACGAGCTGAGAAATTGCAAACGTCAAGCAATTGCTCCGAGATGAAAAGTGCCAGCACTGAAAGCTGTTGCTAGCCAGCACCCTTCCTTGGAAGCACTTTTGTAGGCCTAAGAACACTGGGGCTCTGGGCTTCTTTAGCCACCTAATCTTCTGCTCATCCTCTCGCGCACTTTGAAGAGAGCTCAGGTGAGAAATTGCAAACGTCGAGCAATTGCTCAGAGATGAAAAGTGCCAGCACTGAAAGCTGTTGCTAGCCAGCACTCTTCCTTGGAAGCGCTTTCACAGGCGCAGCAACACTGGGTCTTTGCGCTTCTATACGCACCAAACGTCACGGTCCTTCTCTTTCCGTCTCGTAGACACGAGCTGAGAAATTGCAAACGTCCAGCAATTGCTCCGAGATGAAAAGTGCCAGCACTGAAAGCTGTTGCTAGCCAGCACCCTTCCTTGGAAGCGCTTTTGTAGGCCTAAGAACACTGGGGCTCTGGGCTTCTCTAGCCACCTCATCTTCTGCTCATCCTCTCGCGCACTCTAAAGAGAGCTCAGGTGAGAAATTGCAAACGTCGAGCAATTGCTCAGAGATGAAAAGTGCCAGCACTGAAAGCTCTTGCTAGCCAGCACCCTTCCTTGGAAGCGCTTTCACAGGCGCAGTAACACTGGGGCTTTGCACTTCTCTACGCACCAAACGTCACGGTCCTTCTCTTTCCGTCTCGTAGACACGAGCTGAGAAATTGCAAACGTCGAGCAATTGCTCAGAGATGAAAAGTGCCAGCACTGAAACCTGTTGCTAGCCAGCACCCTTCCTTGGAAGTGCTTTTGTAGGCCTAAGAACACTGGGGCTCTGGGCTTCTCTAGCCACCTCATCTTCTGCTCATCCTCTCGCGCACTCTAAAGAGAGCTCAGGTGAGAAATTGCAAACGTCGAGCAATTGCTCAGAGATGAAAAGTGCCAGCACTGAAAGCTGTTGCTAGCCAGCACCCTTCCTTGGAAGCGCTTTCACAGGCGCAGTAACACTGGGGCTTTGCGCTTCTCTAGCCACCAAACGTCACGGTCCTTCTCTTTCCGTCTCGTAGACACGAGCTGAGAAATTGCAAACGTCGAGCAATTGCTCAGAGATGAAAAGTGCCAGCACTGAAAGCTCTTGCTAGCCAGCACCCTTCCTTGGAAGCGCTTTCACAGGCGCAGCAACACTGGGGCTTTGCGCTTCTCTAGCCACCAAACGTCACGGTCCTTCTCTTTCCGTCGGTAGACACGAGCTGAGAAATTGCAAACGTCGAGCAATTGCTCAGAGATGAAAAGTGCCAGCACTGGAAGCTCTTGCTAGCCAGCACCCTTCCTTGGAAGCGCTTTTGTAGGCCTAAGAACAGTGGGGCTCTGGGCTTCTCTAGCCACCTCATCTTCTGCTCATCCTCTCGCGCACTCTAAAGAGAGCTCAGGTGAGAAATTGCAAACGTCGAGCAATTGCTCAGAGATGAAAAGTGCCAGCACTGAAAGCTGTTGCTAGCCAGCACCCTTCCTTGGAAGCGCTTTCACAGGCGCAGCAACACTGGGGCTTTGCGCTTCTCTACGCACCAAACGTCACGGTCCTTCTCTTTCCGTCTCGTAGACACGAGCTGAGAAATTGCAAACGTCAAGCAATTGCTCAGAGATGAAAAGTGCCAGCACTGAAAGCTGTTGCTAGCCAGCACCCTTCCTTGGAAGCACTTTTGTAGGCCTAAGAACACTGGGGCTCTGGGCTTCTTTAGCCACCTAATCTTCTGCTCATCCTCTCTCGCACTTTGAAGAGAGCTCAGGTGAGAAATTGCAAACGTCGAGCAATTGCTCAGAGATGAAAAGTGCCAGCACTGAAAGCTGTTGCTAGCCAGCACTCTTCCTTGGAAGCGCTTTCACAGGCGCAGCAACACTGGGTCTTTGCGCTTCTATACGCACCAAACGTCACGGTCCTTCTCTTTCCGTCTCGTAGACACGAGCTGAGAAATTGCAAACGTCCAGCAATTGCTCAGAGATGAAAAGTGCCAGCACTGAAAGCTGTTGCTAGCCAGCACCCTTCCTTGGAAGCGCTTTTGTAGGCCTAAGAACAGTGGGGCTCTGGGCTTCTCTAGCCACCTCATCTTCTGCTCATCCTCTCGCGCACTCTGAAGAGAGCTCAGGTGAGAAATTGCAAACGTCGAGCAATTGCTCCGAGATGAAAAGTGCCAGCACTGAAAGCTCTTGCTAGCCAGCACCCTTCCTTGGAAGCGCTTTCACAGGCGCAGCAACACTGGGGCTTTGCGCTTCTCTACCCACCAAACGTCACGGTCCTTCTCTTTCCGTCTCGTAGACACGAGCTGAGAAATTGCAAACGTCGAGCAATTGCTCAGAGATGAAAAGTGCCAGCACTGAAACCTGTTGCTAGCCAGCACCCTTCCTTGGAAGCGCTTTTGTAGGCCTAAGAACAGTGGGGCTCTGGGCTTCTCTAGCCACCTCATCTTCTGCTCATCCTCGCGCGCACTCTAAAGAGAGCTCAGGTGAGAAATTGCAAACGTCGAGCAATTGCTCAGAGATGAAAAGTGCCAGCACTGAAAGCTGTTGCTAGCCAGCACCCTTCCTTGGAAGCGCTTTCACAGGCGCAGCAACACTGGGGCTTTGCGCTTCTCTACCCACCAAACGTCACGGTCCTTCTCTTTCCGTCTCGTAGACACGAGCTGAGAAATTGCAAACGTCGAGCAATTGCTCAGAGATGAAAAGTGCCAGCACTGAAAGCTCTTGCTAGCCAGCACCCTTCCTTGGAAGCGCTTTCACAGGCGCAGCAACACTGGGGCTTTGCGCTTCTCTACCCACCAAACGTCACGGTCCTTCTCTTTCCGTCGGTAGACACGAGCTGAGAAATTGCAAACGTCGAGCAATTGCTCAGAGATGAAAAGTGCCAGCACTGAAAGCTGTTGCTAGCCAGCACCCTTCCTTGGAAGCGCTTTTGTAGGCCTAAGAACAGTGGGGCTCTGGGCTTCTCTAGCCACCTCATCTTCTGCTCATCCTCTCGCGCACTCTAAAGAGAGCTCAGGTGAGAAATTGCAAACGTCGAGCAATTGCTCAGAGATGAAAAGTGCCAGCACTGAAAGCTGTTGCTAGCCAGCACCCTTCCTTGGAAGCGCTTTCACAGGCGCAGCAACACTGGGGCTTTGCGCTTCTCTACGCACCAAACGTCACGGTCATTCTCTTTCTGTCTCCTAGACACGAGCTGAGAAATTGCAAACGTCGAGCAATTGCTCAGAGATGAAAAGTGCCAGCACTGAAAGTTGTTGCTAGCCAGCACCCTTCCTTGGAAGCGCTTTCACAGGCGCAGCAACACTGGGGCTTTGCGCTTCTCTACCCACCAAACGTCACGGTCCTTCTCTTTCCGTCGGTAGACACGAGCTGAGAAATTGCAAACGTCGAGCAATTGCTCAGAGATGAAAAGTGCCAGCACTGAAAGCTGTTGCTAGCCAGCACCCTTCCTTGGAAGCGCTTTTGTAGCCCTTAGAACAGTGGGGCTCTGGGCTTCCCTAGCCACCTCATCTTCTGCTCATCCTCTCGCGCACTCTAAAGAGAGCTCAGGTGAGAAATTGCAAACGTCGAGCAATTGCTCAGAGATGAAAAGTGCCAGCACTGAAAGCTCTTGCTAGCCAGCACCCTTCCTTGGAAGCGCTTTCACAGGCGCAGCAACACTGGGGCTTTGCGCTTCTCTACGCACCAAACGTCACGGTCCTTCTCTTTCCGTCTCGTAGACACGAGCTGAGAAATTGCAAACGTCAAGCAATTGCTCAGAGATGAAAAGTGCCAGCACTGAAAGCTGTTGCTAGCCAGCACCCTTCCTTGGAAGCACTTTTGTAGGCCTAAGAACACTGGGGCTCTGGGCTTCTTTAGCCACCTAATCTTCTGCTCATCCTCTCGCGCACTTTGAAGAGAGCTCAGGTGAGAAATTGCAAACGTCGAGCAATTGCTCAGAGATGAAAAGTGCCAGCACTGAAAGCTGTTGCTAGCCAGCACCCTTCCTTGGAAGCGCTTTCACAGGCGCAGCAACACTGGGGCTTTGCGCTTCTCTACCCACCAAACGTCACGGTCCTTCTCTTTCCGTCTCGTAGACACGAGCTGAGAAATTGCAAACGTCGAGCAATTGCTCCGAGATGAAAAGTGCCAGCACTGAAAGCTCTTGCTAGCCAGCACCCTTCCTTGGAAGCGCTTTCACAGGCGCAGCAACACTGGGGCTTTGCGCTTCTCTAGCCACCAAACGTCACGGTCCTTCTCTTTCCGTCTCGTAGACACGAGCTGAGAAATTGCAAATGTCGAGCAATTGCTCAGAGATGAAAAGTGCCAGCACTGGAAGCTCTTGCTAGCCAGCACCCTTCCTTGGAAGCGCTTTTGTAGGCCTAAGAGCACTGGGGCTCTGGGCTTCTCTAGCCACCTCATCTTCTGCTCATCCTCTCGCGCACTCTGAAGAGAGCTCAGGTGAGAAATTGCAAACGTCGAGCAATTGCTCAGAGATGAAAAGTGCCAGCACTGACAGCTCTTGCTAGCCAGCACCCTTCCTTGGAAGCGCTTTCACAGGCGCAGCAACACTGGGGCTTTGTGCTTCTCTACCCACCAAAAGTCACGGTCATTCTCTTTCCGTCTCGTAGACACGAGCTGAGAAATTGCAAACGTCCAGCAATTGCTCCGAGATGAAAAGTGCCAGCACTGAAACCTGTTGCTAGCCAGCACCCTTCCTTGGAAGCGCTTTTGTAGGCCTAAGCACACTGGGGCTCTGGGCTTCTCTAGCCACCTCATCTTCTGCTCATCCTCGCGCGCACTCTAAAGAGAGCTCAGGTGAGAAATTGCAAACGTCGAGCAATTGCTCAGAGATGAAAAGTGCCAGCACTGAAAGCTGTTGCTAGCCAGCACCCTTCCTTGGAAGCGCTTTCACAGGCGCAGCAACACTGGGGCTTTGCGCTTCTCTAGCCACCAAACGTCACGGTCCTTCTCTTTCCGTCTCGTAGACACGAGCTGAGAAATTGCAAACGTCGAGCAATTGCTCAGAGATGAAAAGTGCCAGCACTGAAAGCTCTTGCTAGCCAGCACCCTTCCTTGGAAGCGCTTTCACAGGCGCAGCAACACTGGGGCTTTGCGCTTCTCTACCCACCAAACGTCACGGTCCTTCTCTTTCCGTCTCGTAGACACGAGCTGAGAAATTGCAAACGTCGAGCAATTGCTCAGAGATGAAAAGTGCCAGCACTGGAAGCTGTTGCTAGCCAGCACCCTTCCTTGGAAGCGCTTTTGTAGGCCTAAGAACAGTGGGGCTCTGGGCTTCTCTAGCCACCTCATCTTCTGCTCATCCTCTCGCGCACTCTAAAGAGAGCTCAGGTGAGAAATTGCAAACGTCGAGCAATTGCTCAGAGATGAAAAGTGCCAGCACTGAAAGCTGTTGCTAGCCAGCACCCTTCCTTGGAAGCGCTTTCACAGGCGCAGCAACACTGGGGCTTTGCGCTTCTCTACGCACCAAACGTCACGGTCCTTCTCTTTCCGTCTCGTAGACACGAGCTGAGAAATTGCAAACGTCAAGCAATTGCTCAGAGATGAAAAGTGCCAGCACTGAAAGCTCTTGCTAGCCAGCACCCTTCCTTGGAAGCACTTTTGTAGGCCTAAGAACACTGGGGCTCTGGGCTTCTTTAGCCACCTAATCTTCTGCTCATCCTCTCGCGCACTTTGAAGAGAGCTCAGGTGAGAAATTGCAAACGTCGAGCAATTGCTCAGAGATGAAAAGTGCCAGCACTGAAAGCTGTTGCTAGCCAGCACTCTTCCTTGGAAGCGCTTTCACAGGCGCAGCAACACTGGGGCTTTGCGCTTCTATACGCACCAAACGTCACGGTCCTTCTCTTTCCGTCTCGTAGACACGAGCTGAGAAATTGCAAACGTCGAGCAATTGCTCAGAGATGAAAAGTGCCAGCACTGAAAGCTCTTGCTAGCCAGCACCCTTCCTTGGAAGCGCTTTCACAGGCGCAGCAACACTGGGGCTTTGCGCTTCTCTAGCCACCAAACGTCACGGTCCTTCTCTTTCCGTCTCGTAGACACGAGCTGAGAAATTGCAAACGTCGAGCAATTGCTCAGAGATGAAAAGTGCCAGCACTGAAACCTGTTGCTAGCCAGCACCCTTCCTTGGAAGCGCTTTTGTAGGCCTAAGAACAGTGGGGCTCTGGGCTTCTCTAGCCACCTCATCTTCTGCTCATCCTCGCGCGCACTCTAAAGAGAGCTCAGGTGAGAAATTGCAAACGTCGAGCAATTGCTCAGAGATGAAAAGTGCCAGCACTGAAAGCTGTTGCTAGCCAGCACCCTTCCTTGGAAGCGCTTTCACAGGCGCAGCAACACTGGGGCTTTGCGCTTCTCTAGCCACCAAACGTCACGGTCCTTCTCTTTCCGTCGGTAGACACGAGCTGAGAAATTGCAAACGTCGAGCAATTGCTCAGAGATGAAAAGTGCCAGCACTGAAAGTTGTTGCTAGCCAGCACCCTTCCTTGGAAGCGCTTTCACAGGCGCAGCAACACTGGGGCTTTGCGCTTCTCTACCCACCAAACGTCACGGTCCTTCTCTTTCCGTCGGTAGACACGAGCTGAGAAATTGCAAACGTCGAGCAATTGCTCAGAGATGAAAAGTGCCAGCACTGAAAGCTGTTGCTAGCCAGCACCCTTCCTTGGAAGCGCTTTTGTAGGCCTAAGAACACTGGGGCTCTGGGCTTCCCTAGCCACCTCATCTTCTGCTCATCCTCTCGCGCACTCTAAAGAGAGCTCAGGTGAGAAATTGCAAACGTCGAGCAATTGCTCAGAGATGAAAAGTGCCAGCACTGAAAGCTGTTGCTAGCCAGCACCCTTCCTTGGAAGCGCTTTCACAGGCGCAGCAACACTGGGGCTTTGCGCTTCTCTACGCACCAAACGTCACGGTCCTTCTCTTTCCGTCTCGTAGACACGAGCTGAGAAATTGCAAACGTGGAGCAATTGCTCAGAGATGAAAAGTGCCAGCACTGAAAGCTGTTGCTAGCCAGCACCCTTCCTTGGAAGCACTTTTGTAGGCCTAAGAACACTGGGGCTCTGGGCTTCTTTAGCCACCTAATCTTCTGCTCATCCTCTCGCGCACTTTGAAGAGAGCTCAGGTGAGAAATTGCAAACGTCGAGCAATTGCTCAGAGATGAAAAGTGCCAGCACTGAAAGCTGTTGCTAGCCAGCACCCTTCCTTGGAAGCGCTTTCACAGGCGCAGCAACACTGGGGCTTTGCGCTTCTCTAGCCACCAAACGTCACGGTCCTTCTCTTTCCGTCTCGTAGACACGAGCTGAGAAATTGCAAACGTCGAGCAATTGCTCCGAGATGAAAAGTGCCAGCACTGAAAGCTCTTGCTAGCCAGCACCCTTCCTTGGAAGCGCTTTCACAGGCGCAGCAACACTGGGGCTTTGCGCTTCTCTACCCACCAAACGTCACGGTCCTTCTCTTTCCGTCTCGTAGACACGAGCTGAGAAATTGCAAACGTCGAGCAATTGCTCCGAGATGAAAAGTGCCAGCACTGGAAGCTCTTGCTAGCCAGCACCCTTCCTTGGAAGCGCTTTTGTAGGCCTAAGAACAGTGGGGCTCTGGGCTTCTCTAGCCACCTCATCTTCTGCTCATCCTCTCGCGCACTCTAAAGAGAGCTCAGGTGAGAAATTGCAAACGTCGAGCAATTGCTCAGAGATGAAAAGTGCCAGCACTGACAGCTCTTGCTAGCCAGCACCCTTCCTTGGAAGCGCTTTCACAGGCGCAGCAACACTGGGGCTTTGCGCTTCTCTACCCACCAAAAGTCACGGTCATTCTCTTTCCGTCTCGTAGACACGAGCTGAGAAATTGCAAACGTCCAGCAATTGCTCCGAGATGAAAAGTGCCAGCACTGAAAGCTGTTGCTAGCCAGCACCCTTCCTTGGAAGCGCTTTTGTAGGCCTAAGAACACTGGGGCTCTGGGCTTCTCTAGCCACCTCATCTTCTGCTCATCCTCGCGCGCACTCTAAAGAGAGCTCAGGTGAGAAATTGCAAACGTCGAGCAATTGCTCAGAGATGAAAAGTGCCAGCACTGAAAGCTGTTGCTAGCCAGCACCCTTCCTTGGAAGCGCTTTCACAGGCGCAGCAACACTGGGGCTTTGCGCTTCTCTAGCCACCAAACGTCACGGTCCTTCTCTTTCCGTCTCGTAGACACGAGCTGAGAAATTGCAAACGTCGAGCAATTGCTCCGAGATGAAAAGTGCCAGCACTGAAAGCTCTTGCTAGCCAGCACCCTTCCTTGGAAGCGCTTTCACAGGCGCAGCAACACTGGGGCTTTGCGCTTCTCTACCCACCAAACGTCACGGTCCTTCTCTTTCCGTCGGTAGACACGAGCTGAGAAATTGCAAACGTCGAGCAATTGCTCAGAGATGAAAAGTGCCAGCACTGAAAGCTGTTGCTAGCCAGCACCCTTCCTTGGAAGCGCTTTTGTAGGCCTAAGAACAGTGGGGCTCTGGGCTTCTCTAGCCACCTCATCTTCTGCTCATCCTCTCGCGCACTCTAAAGAGAGCTCAGGTGAGAAATTGCAAACGTCGAGCAATTGCTCAGAGATGAAAAGTGCCAGCACTGAAAGCTGTTGCTAGCCAGCACCCTTCCTTGGAAGCGCTTTCACAGGCGCAGCAACACTGGGGCTTTGCGCTTCTCTAGCCACCAAACGTCACGGTCCTTCTCTTTCCGTCTCGTAGACACGAGCTGAGAAATTGCAAACGTCAAGCAATTGCTCAGAGATGAAAAGTGCCAGCACTGAAAGCTCTTGCTAGCCAGCACCCTTCCTTGGAAGCGCTTTTGTAGGCCTAAGAACACTGGGGCTCTGGGCTTCTTTAGCCACCTAATCTTCTGCTCAACCTCTCGCGCACTTTGAAGAGAGCTCAGGTGAGAAATTGCAAACGTCGAGCAATTGCTCAGAGATGAAAAGTGCCAGCACTGAAAGCTGTTGCTAGCCAGCACTCTTCCTTGGAAGCGCTTTCACAGGCGCAGCAACACTGGGTCTTTGCGCTTCTATACGCACCAAACGTCATGGTCCTTCTCTTTCCGTCTCGTAGACACGAGCTGAGAAATTGCAAACGTGGAGCAATTGCTCAGAGATGAAAAGTGCCAGCACTGGAAGCTGTTGCTAGCCAGCACCCTTCCTTGGAAGCGCTTTTGTAGGCCTAAGAACAGTGGGGCTCTGGGCTTCTCTAGCCACCTCATCTTCTGCTCATCCTCTCGCGCACTCTGAAGAGAGCTCAGGTGAGAAATTGCAAACGTCGAGCAATTGCTCCGAGATGAAAAGTGCCAGCACTGAAAGCTCTTGCTAGCCAGCACCCTTCCTTGGAAGCGCTTTCACAGGCGCAGCAACACTGGGGCTTTGCGCTTCTCTACCCACCAAACGTCACGGTCCTTCTCTTTCCGTCTCGTAGACACGAGCTGAGAAATTGCAAACGTCGAGCAATTGCTCAGAGATGAAAAGTGCCAGCACTGAAACCTGTTGCTAGCCAGCACCCTTCCTTGGAAGCGCTTTTGTAGGCCTAAGAACAGTGGGGCTCTGGGCTTCTCTAGCCACCTCATCTTCTGCTCATCCTCGCGCGCACTCTAAAGAGAGCTCAGGTGAGAAATTGCAAACATCGAGCAATTGCTCAGAGATGAAAAGTGCCAGCACTGAAAGCTGTTGCTAGCCAGCACCCTTCCTTGGAAGCGCTTTCACAGGCGCAGCAACACTGGGGCTTTGCGCTTCTCTAGCCACCAAACGTCACGGTCCTTCTCTTTCCGTCTCGTAGACACGAGCTGAGAAATTGCAAACGTCGAGCAATTGCTCAGAGATGAAAAGTGCCAGCACTGAAAGCTGTTGCTAGCCAGCACCCTTCCTTGGAAGCGCTTTCACAGGCGCAGCAACACTGGGGCTTTGCGCTTCTCTACCCACCAAACATCACGGTCCTTCTCTTTCCGTCGGTAGACACGAGCTGAGAAATTGCAAACGTCGAGCAATTGCTCAGAGATGAAAAGTGCCAGCACTGAAAGCTGTTGCTAGCCAGCACCCTTCCTTGGAAGCGCTTTTGTAGGCCTAAGAACAGTGGGGCTCTGGGCTTCTCTAGCCACCTCATCTTCTGCTCATCCTCGCGCGCACTCTAAAGAGAGCTCAGGTGAGAAATTGCAAACGTCGAGCAATTGCTCAGAGATGAAAAGTGCCAGCACTGAAAGCTGTTGCTAGCCAGCACCCTTCCTTGGAAGCGCTTTCACAGGCGCAGCAACACTGGGGCTTTGCGCTTCTCTACCCACCAAACGTCACGGTCATTCTCTTTCTGTCTCCTAGACACGAGCTGAGAAATTGCAAACGTCGAGCAATTGCTCAGAGATGAAAAGTGCCAGCACTGAAAGTTGTTGCTAGCCAGCACCCTTCCTTGGAAGCGCTTTCACAGGCGCAGCAACACTGGGGCTTTGCGCTTCTCTACCCACCAAACGTCACGGTCCTTCTCTTTCCGTCGGTAGACACGAGCTGAGAAATTGCAAACGTCGAGCAATTGCTCAGAGATGAAAAGTGCCAGCACTGAAAGCTGTTGCTAGCCAGCACCCTTCCTTGGAAGCGCTTTTGTAGCCCTTAGAACAGTGGGGCTCTGGGCTTCTCTAGCCACCTCATCTTCTGCTCATCCTCTCGCACACTCTAAAGAGAGCTCAGGTGAGAAATTGCAAACGTCGAGCAATTGCTCAGAGATGAAAAGTGCCAGCACTGAAAGCTGTTGCTAGCCAGCACTCTTCCTTGGAAGCGCTTTCACAGGCGCAGCAACACTGGGGCTTTGCGCTTCTCTACGCACCAAACGTCACGGTCCTTCTCTTTCCGTCTCGTAGACACGAGCTGAGAAATTGCAAACGTCAAGCAATTGCTCAGAGATGAAAAGTGCCAGCACTGAAAGCTGTTGCTAGCCAGCACCCTTCCTTGGAAGCACTTTTGTAGGCCTAAGAACACTGGGGCTCTGGGCTTCTTTAGCCACCTAATCTTCTGCTCATCCTCTCGCGCACTTTGAAGAGAGCTCAGGTGAGAAATTGCAAACGTCGAGCAATTGCTCAGAGATGAAAAGTGCCAGCACTGAAAGCTGTTGCTAGCCAGCACTCTTCCTTGGAAGCGCTTTCACAGGCGCAGCAACACTGGGTCTTTGCGCTTCTATACGCACCAAACGTCACGGTCCTTCTCTTTCCGTCTCGTAGACACGAGCTGAGAAATTGCAAACGTCCAGCAATTGCTCCGAGATGAAAAGTGCCAGCACTGAAAGCTGTTGCTAGCCAGCACCCTTCCTTGGAAGCGCTTTTGTAGGCCTAAGAACAGTGGGGATCTGGGCTTCTCTAGCCACCTCATCTTCTGCTCATCCTCTCGCGCACTCTAAAGAGAGCTCAGGTGAGAAATTGCAAACGTCGAGCAATTGCTCAGAGATGAAAAGTGCCAGCACTGAAAGCTGTTGCTAGCCAGCACCCTTCCTTGGAAGCGCTTTCACAGGCGCAGCAACACTGGGGCTTTGCGCTTCTCTAGCCACCAAACGTCACGGTCCTTCTCTTTCCGTCTCGTAGACACGAGCTGAGAAATTGCAAACGTCGAGCAATTGCTCAGAGATGAAAAGTGCCAGCACTGAAACCTGTTGCTAGCCAGCACCCTTCCTTGGAAGTGCTTTTGTAGGCCTAAGAACACTGGGGCTCTGGGCTTCTCTAGCCACCTCATCTTCTGCTCATCCTCTCGCGCACTCTAAAGAGAGCTCAGGTGAGAAATTGCAAACGTCGAGCAATTGCTCAGAGATGAAAAGTGCCAGCACTGAAAGCTGTTGCTAGCCAGCACCCTTCCTTGGAAGCGCTTTCACAGGCGCAGTAACACTGGGGCTTTGCGCTTCTCTAGCCACCAAACGTCACGGTCCTTCTCTTTCCGTCTCGTAGACACGAGCTGAGAAATTGCAAACGTCGAGCAATTGCTCAGAGATGAAAAGTGCCAGCACTGAAAGCTCTTGCTAGCCAGCACCCTTCCTTGGAAGCGCTTTCACAGGCGCAGCAACACTGGGGCTTTGCGCTTCTCTAGCCACCAAACGTCACGGTCCTTCTCTTTCCGTCGGTAGACACGAGCTGAGAAATTGCAAACGTCGAGCAATTGCTCAGAGATGAAAAGTGCCAGCACTGGAAGCTCTTGCTAGCCAGCACCCTTCCTTGGAAGCGCTTTTGTAGGCCTAAGAACAGTGGGGCTCTGGGCTTCTCTAGCCACCTCATCTTCTGCTCATCCTCTCGCGCACTCTAAAGAGAGCTCAGGTGAGAAATTGCAAACGTCGAGCAATTGCTCAGAGATGAAAAGTGCCAGCACTGAAAGCTGTTGCTAGCCAGCACTCTTCCTTGGAAGCGCTTTCACAGGCGCAGCAACACTGGGTCTTTGCGCTTCTATACGCACCAAACGTCACGGTCCTTCTCTTTCCGTCTCGTAGACACGAGCTGAGAAATTGCAAACGTCCAGCAATTGCTCAGAGATGAAAAGTGCCAGCACTGAAAGCTGTTGCTAGCCAGCACCCTTCCTTGGAAGCGCTTTTGTAGGCCTAAGAACAGTGGGGCTCTGGGCTTCTCTAGCCACCTCATCTTCTGCTCATCCTCTCGCGCACTCTGAAGAGAGCTCAGGTGAGAAATTGCAAACGTCGAGCAATTGCTCCGAGATGAAAAGTGCCAGCACTGAAAGCTGTTGCTAGCCAGCACCCTTCCTTGGAAGCGCTTTCACAGGCGCAGCAACACTGGGGCTTTGCGCTTCTCTAGCCACCAAACGTCACGGTCCTTCTCTTTCCGTCTCGTAGACACGAGCTGAGAAATTGCAAACGTCCAGCAATTGCTCAGAGATGAAAAGTGCCAGCACTGAAACCTGTTGCTAGCCAGCACCCTTCCTTGGAAGCGCTTTTGTAGGCCTAAGAACAGTGGGGCTCTGGGCTTCTCTAGCCACCTCATCTTCTGCTCATCCTCGCGCGCACTCTAAAGAGAGCTCAGGTGAGAAATTGCAAACGTCGAGCAATTGCTCAGAGATGAAAAGTGCCAGCACTGAAAGCTGTTGCTAGCCAGCACCCTTCCTTGGAAGCGCTTTCACAGGCGCAGCAACACTGGGGCTTTGCGCTTCTCTAGCCACCAAACGTCACGGTCCTTCTCTTTCCGTCTCGTAGACACGAGCTGAGAAATTGCAAACGTCGAGCAATTGCTCAGAGATGAAAAGTGCCAGCACTGAAAGCTCTTGCTAGCCAGCACCCTTCCTTGGAAGCGCTTTCACAGGCGCAGCAACACTGGGGCTTTGCGCTTCTCTAGCCACCAAACGTCACGGTCCTTCTCTTTCCGTCGGTAGACACGAGCTGAGAAATTGCAAACGTCGAGCAATTGCTCAGAGATGAAAAGTGCCAGCACTGAAAGCTGTTGCTAGCCAGCACCCTTCCTTGGAAGCGCTTTTGTAGGCCTAAGAACAGTGGGGCTCTGGGCTTCTCTAGCCACCTCATCTTCTGCTCATCCTCTCGCGCACTCTAAAGAGAGCTCAGGTGAGAAATTGCAAACGTCGAGCAATTGCTCAGAGATGAAAAGTGCCAGCACTGAAAGCTGTTGCTAGCCAGCACCCTTCCTTGGAAGCGCTTTCACAGGCGCAGCAACACTGGGGCTTTGCGCTTCTCTACGCACCAAACGTCACGGTCATTCTCTTTCTGTCTCCTAGACACGAGCTGAGAAATTGCAAACGTCGAGCAATTGCTCAGAGATGAAAAGTGCCAGCACTGAAAGTTGTTGCTAGCCAGCACCCTTCCTTGGAAGCGCTTTCACAGGCGCAGCAACACTGGGGCTTTGCGCTTCTCTACCCACCAAACGTCACGGTCCTTCTCTTTCCGTCGGTAGACACGAGCTGAGAAATTGCAAACGTCGAGCAATTGCTCAGAGATGAAAAGTGCCAGCACTGAAAGCTGTTGCTAGCCAGCACCCTTCCTTGGAAGCGCTTTCACAGGCGCAGTAACACTGGGGCTTTGCGCTTCTCTAGCCACCAAACGTCACGGTCCTTCTCTTTCCGTCTCGTAGACACGAGCTGAGAAATTGCAAACGTCAAGCAATTGCTCAGAGATGAAAAGTGCCAGCACTGAAAGCTGTTGCTAGCCAGCACCCTTCCTTGGAAGCACTTTTGTAGGCCTAAGAACACTGGGGCTCTGGGCTTCTTTAGCCACCTAATCTTCTGCTCATCCTCTCGCGCACTTTGAAGAGAGCTCAGGTGAGAAATTGCAAACGTCGAGCAATTGCTCAGAGATGAAAAGTGCCAGCACTGAAAGCTGTTGCTAGCCAGCAGCCTTCCTTGGAAGCGCTTTCACAGGCGCAGCAACACTGGGGCTTTGCGCTTCTCTAGCCACCAAATGTCACGGTCCTTCTCTTTCCGTCTCGTAGACACGAGCTGAGAAATTGCAAACGTCGAGCAATTGCTCCGAGATGAAAAGTGCCAGCACTGAAAGCTCTTGCTAGCCAGCACCCTTCCTTGGAAGCGCTTTCACAGGCGCAGCAACACTGGGGCTTTGCGCTTCTCTACCCACCAAATGTCACGGTCCTTCTCTTTCCGTCTCGTAGACACGAGCTGAGAAATTGCAAACGTCAAGCAATTGCTCAGAGATGAAAAGTGCCAGCACTGGAAGCTCTTGCTAGCCAGCACCCTTCCTTGGAAGCGCTTTTGTAGGCCTAAGAACAGTGGGGCTCTGGGCTTCTCTAGCCACCTCATCTTCTGCTCATCCTCGCGCGCACTCTAAAGAGAGCTCAGGTGAGAAATTGCAAACGTCGAGCAATTGCTCAGAGATGAAAAGTGCCAGCACTGAAAGCTGTTGCTAGCCAGCACCCTTCCTTGGAAGCGCTTTCACAGGCGCAGCAACACTGGGGCTTTGCGCTTCTGTACGCACCAAACGTCACGGTCCTTCTCTTTCCGTCTCGTAGACACGAGCTGAGAAATTGCAAACGTCAAGCAATTGCTCCGAGATGAAAAGTGCCAGCACTGAAAGCTGTTGCTAGCCAGCACCCTTCCTTGGAAGCACTTTTGTAGGCCTAAGAACACTGGGGCTCTGGGCTTCTTTAGCCACCTAATCTTCTGCTCATCCTCTCGCGCACTTTGAAGAGAGCTCAGGTGAGAAATTGCAAACGTCGAGCAATTGCTCAGAGATGAAAAGTGCCAGCACTGAAAGCTGTTGCTAGCCAGCACTCTTCCTTGGAAGCGCTTTCACAGGCGCAGCAACACTGGGTCTTTGCGCTTCTATACGCACCAAACGTCACGGTCCTTCTCTTTCCGTCTCGTAGACACGAGCTGAGAAATTGCAAACGTCCAGCAATTGCTCCGAGATGAAAAGTGCCAGCACTGAAAGCTGTTGCTAGCCAGCACCCTTCCTTGGAAGCGCTTTTGTAGGCCTAAGAACACTGGGGCTCTGGGCTTCTCTAGCCACCTCATCTTCTGCTCATCCTCTCGCGCACTCTAAAGAGAGCTCAGGTGAGAAATTGCAAACGTCGAGCAATTGCTCAGAGATGAAAAGTGCCAGCACTGAAAGCTCTTGCTAGCCAGCACCCTTCCTTGGAAGCGCTTTCACAGGCGCAGTAACACTGGGGCTTTGCACTTCTCTACGCACCAAACGTCACGGTCCTTCTCTTTCCGTCTCGTAGACACGAGCTGAGAAATTGCAAACGTCGAGCAATTGCTCAGAGATGAAAAGTGCCAGCACTGAAACCTGTTGCTAGCCAGCACCCTTCCTTGGAAGTGCTTTTGTAGGCCTAAGAACACTGGGGCTCTGGGCTTCTCTAGCCACCTCATCTTCTGCTCATCCTCTCGCGCACTCTAAAGAGAGCTCAGGTGAGAAATTGCAAACGTCGAGCAATTGCTCAGAGATGAAAAGTGCCAGCACTGAAAGCTGTTGCTAGCCAGCACCCTTCCTTGGAAGCGCTTTCACAGGCGCAGTAACACTGGGGCTTTGCGCTTCTCTAGCCACCAAACGTCACGGTCCTTCTCTTTCCGTCTCGTAGACACGAGCTGAGAAATTGCAAACGTCGAGCAATTGCTCAGAGATGAAAAGTGCCAGCACTGAAAGCTCTTGCTAGCCAGCACCCTTCCTTGGAAGCGCTTTCACAGGCGCAGCAACACTGGGGCTTTGCGCTTCTCTAGCCACCAAACGTCACGGTCCTTCTCTTTCCGTCGGTAGACACGAGCTGAGAAATTGCAAACGTCGAGCAATTGCTCAGAGATGAAAAGTGCCAGCACTGGAAGCTCTTGCTAGCCAGCACCCTTCCTTGGAAGCGCTTTTGTAGGCCTAAGAACAGTGGGGCTCTGGGCTTCTCTAGCCACCTCATCTTCTGCTCATCCTCTCGCGCACTCTAAAGAGAGCTCAGGTGAGAAATTGCAAACGTCGAGCAATTGCTCAGAGATGAAAAGTGCCAGCACTGAAAGCTGTTGCTAGCCAGCACCCTTCCTTGGAAGCGCTTTCACAGGCGCAGCAACACTGGGGCTTTGCGCTTCTCTACGCACCAAACGTCACGGTCCTTCTCTTTCCGTCTCGTAGACACGAGCTGAGAAATTGCAAACGTCAAGCAATTGCTCAGAGATGAAAAGTGCCAGCACTGAAAGCTGTTGCTAGCCAGCACCCTTCCTTGGAAGCACTTTTGTAGGCCTAAGAACACTGGGGCTCTGGGCTTCTTTAGCCACCTAATCTTCTGCTCATCCTCTCTCGCACTTTGAAGAGAGCTCAGGTGAGAAATTGCAAACGTCGAGCAATTGCTCAGAGATGAAAAGTGCCAGCACTGAAAGCTGTTGCTAGCCAGCACTCTTCCTTGGAAGCGCTTTCACAGGCGCAGCAACACTGGGGCTTTGCGCTTCTATACGCACCAAACGTCACGGTCCTTCTCTTTCCGTCTCGTAGACACGAGCTGAGAAATTGCAAACGTCCAGCAATTGCTCAGAGATGAAAAGTGCCAGCACTGAAAGCTGTTGCTAGCCAGCACCCTTCCTTGGAAGCGCTTTTGTAGGCCTAAGAACAGTGGGGCTCTGGGCTTCTCTAGCCACCTCATCTTCTGCTCATCCTCTCGCGCACTCTGAAGAGAGCTCAGGTGAGAAATTGCAAACGTCGAGCAATTGCTCCGAGATGAAAAGTGCCAGCACTGAAAGCTCTTGCTAGCCAGCACCCTTCCTTGGAAGCGCTTTCACAGGCGCAGCAACACTGGGGCTTTGCGCTTCTCTACCCACCAAACGTCACGGTCCTTCTCTTTCCGTCTCGTAGACACGAGCTGAGAAATTGCAAACGTCGAGCAATTGCTCAGAGATGAAAAGTGCCAGCACTGAAACCTGTTGCTAGCCAGCACCCTTCCTTGGAAGCGCTTTTGTAGGCCTAAGAACAGTGGGGCTCTGGGCTTCTCTAGCCACCTCATCTTCTGCTCATCCTCGCGCGCACTCTAAAGAGAGCTCAGGTGAGAAATTGCAAACGTCGAGCAATTGCTCAGAGATGAAAAGTGCCAGCACTGAAAGCTGTTGCTAGCCAGCACCCTTCCTTGGAAGCGCTTTCACAGGCGCAGCAACACTGGGGCTTTGCGCTTCTCTAGCCACCAAACGTCACGGTCCTTCTCTTTCCGTCTCGTAGACACGAGCTGAGAAATTGCAAACGTCGAGCAATTGCTCAGAGATGAAAAGTGCCAGCACTGAAAGCTCTTGCTAGCCAGCACCCTTCCTTGGAAGCGCTTTCACAGGCGCAGCAACACTGGGGCTTTGCGCTTCTCTACCCACCAAACGTCACGGTCCTTCTCTTTCCGTCGGTAGACACGAGCTGAGAAATTGCAAACGTCGAGCAATTGCTCAGAGATGAAAAGTGCCAGCACTGAAAGCTGTTGCTAGCCAGCACCCTTCCTTGGAAGCGCTTTTGTAGGCCTAAGAACAGTGGGGCTCTGGGCTTCTCTAGCCACCTCATCTTCTGCTCATCCTCTCGCGCACTCTAAAGAGAGCTCAGGTGAGAAATTGCAAACGTCGAGCAATTGCTCAGAGATGAAAAGTGCCAGCACTGAAAGCTGTTGCTAGCCAGCACCCTTCCTTGGAAGCGCTTTCACAGGCGCAGCAACACTGGGGCTTTGCGCTTCTCTACGCACCAAACGTCACGGTCATTCTCTTTCTGTCTCCTAGACACGAGCTGAGAAATTGCAAACGTCGAGCAATTGCTCAGAGATGAAAAGTGCCAGCACTGAAAGTTGTTGCTAGCCAGCACCCTTCCTTGGAAGCGCTTTCACAGGCGCAGCAACACTGGGGCTTTGCGCTTCTCTACCCACCAAACGTCACGGTCCTTCTCTTTCCGTCGGTAGACACGAGCTGAGAAATTGCAAACGTCGAGCAATTGCTCAGAGATGAAAAGTGCCAGCACTGAAAGCTGTTGCTAGCCAGCACCCTTCCTTGGAAGCGCTTTTGTAGCCCTTAGAACAGTGGGGCTCTGGGCTTCCCTAGCCACCTCATCTTCTGCTCATCCTCTCGCGCACTCTAAAGAGAGCTCAGGTGAGAAATTGCAAACGTCGAGCAATTGCTCAGAGATGAAAAGTGCCAGCACTGAAAGCTGTTGCTAGCCAGCACCCTTCCTTGGAAGCGCTTTCACAGGCGCAGCAACACTGGGGCTTTGCGCTTCTCTAGCCACCAAACGTCACGGTCCTTCTCTTTCCGTCTCGTAGACACGAGCTGAGAAATTGCAAATGTCGAGCAATTGCTCAGAGATGAAAAGTGCCAGCACTGGAAGCTCTTGCTAGCCAGCACCCTTCCTTGGAAGCGCTTTTGTAGGCCTAAGAGCACTGGGGCTCTGGGCTTCTCTAGCCACCTCATCTTCTGCTCATCCTCTCGCGCACTCTGAAGAGAGCTCAGGTGAGAAATTGCAAACGTCGAGCAATTGCTCAGAGATGAAAAGTGCCAGCACTGACAGCTCTTGCTAGCCAGCACCCTTCCTTGGAAGCGCTTTCACAGGCGCAGCAACACTGGGGCTTTGTGCTTCTCTACCCACCAAAAGTCACGGTCATTCTCTTTCCGTCTCGTAGACACGAGCTGAGAAATTGCAAACGTCCAGCAATTGCTCCGAGATGAAAAGTGCCAGCACTGAAACCTGTTGCTAGCCAGCACCCTTCCTTGGAAGCGCTTTTGTAGGCCTAAGCACACTGGGGCTCTGGGCTTCTCTAGCCACCTCATCTTCTGCTCATCCTCGCGCGCACTCTAAAGAGAGCTCAGGTGAGAAATTGCAAACGTCGAGCAATTGCTCAGAGATGAAAAGTGCCAGCACTGAAAGCTGTTGCTAGCCAGCACCCTTCCTTGGAAGCGCTTTCACAGGCGCAGCAACACTGGGGCTTTGCGCTTCTCTAGCCACCAAACGTCACGGTCCTTCTCTTTCCGTCTCGTAGACACGAGCTGAGAAATTGCAAACGTCGAGCAATTGCTCCGAGATGAAAAGTGCCAGCACTGAAAGCTCTTGCTAGCCAGCACCCTTCCTTGGAAGCGCTTTCACAGGCGCAGCAACACTGGGGCTTTGCGCTTCTCTACCCACCAAACGTCACGGTCCTTCTCTTTCCGTCTCGTAGACACGAGCTGAGAAATTGCAAACGTCGAGCAATTGCTCAGAGATGAAAAGTGCCAGCACTGGAAGCTGTTGCTAGCCAGCACCCTTCCTTGGAAGCGCTTTTGTAGGCCTAAGAACAGTGGGGCTCTGGGCTTCTCTAGCCACCTCATCTTCTGCTCATCCTCTCGCGCACTCTAAAGAGAGCTCAGGTGAGAAATTGCAAACGTCGAGCAATTGCTCAGAGATGAAAAGTGCCAGCACTGAAAGCTGTTGCTAGCCAGCACCCTTCCTTGGAAGCGCTTTCACAGGCGCAGCAACACTGGGGCTTTGCGCTTCTCTACGCACCAAACGTCACGGTCCTTCTCTTTCCGTCTCGTAGACACGAGCTGAGAAATTGCAAACGTCAAGCAATTGCTCAGAGATGAAAAGTGCCAGCACTGAAAGCTCTTGCTAGCCAGCACCCTTCCTTGGAAGCACTTTTGTAGGCCTAAGAACACTGGGGCTCTGGGCTTCTTTAGCCACCTAATCTTCTGCTCATCCTCTCGCGCACTTTGAAGAGAGCTCAGGTGAGAAATTGCAAACGTCGAGCAATTGCTCAGAGATGAAAAGTGCCAGCACTGAAAGCTGTTGCTAGCCAGCACTCTTCCTTGGAAGCGCTTTCACAGGCGCAGCAACACTGGGGCTTTGCGCTTCTATACGCACCAAACGTCACGGTCCTTCTCTTTCCGTCTCGTAGACACGAGCTGAGAAATTGCAAACGTCGAGCAATTGCTCAGAGATGAAAAGTGCCAGCACTGAAAGCTCTTGCTAGCCAGCACCCTTCCTTGGAAGCGCTTTCACAGGCGCAGCAACACTGGGGCTTTGCGCTTCTCTAGCCACCAAACGTCACGGTCCTTCTCTTTCCGTCTCGTAGACACGAGCTGAGAAATTGCAAACGTCGAGCAATTGCTCAGAGATGAAAAGTGCCAGCACTGAAACCTGTTGCTAGCCAGCACCCTTCCTTGGAAGCGCTTTTGTAGGCCTAAGAACAGTGGGGCTCTGGGCTTCTCTAGCCACCTCATCTTCTGCTCATCCTCGCGCGCACTCTAAAGAGAGCTCAGGTGAGAAATTGCAAACGTCGAGCAATTGCTCAGAGATGAAAAGTGCCAGCACTGAAAGCTGTTGCTAGCCAGCACCCTTCCTTGGAAGCGCTTTCACAGGCGCAGCAACACTGGGGCTTTGCGCTTCTCTAGCCACCAAACGTCACGGTCCTTCTCTTTCCGTCGGTAGACACGAGCTGAGAAATTGCAAACGTCGAGCAATTGCTCAGAGATGAAAAGTGCCAGCACTGAAAGTTGTTGCTAGCCAGCACCCTTCCTTGGAAGCGCTTTCACAGGCGCAGCAACACTGGGGCTTTGCGCTTCTCTACCCACCAAACGTCACGGTCCTTCTCTTTCCGTCGGTAGACACGAGCTGAGAAATTGCAAACGTCGAGCAATTGCTCAGAGATGAAAAGTGCCAGCACTGAAAGCTGTTGCTAGCCAGCACCCTTCCTTGGAAGCGCTTTTGTAGGCCTAAGAACACTGGGGCTCTGGGCTTCCCTAGCCACCTCATCTTCTGCTCATCCTCTCGCGCACTCTAAAGAGAGCTCAGGTGAGAAATTGCAAACGTCGAGCAATTGCTCAGAGATGAAAAGTGCCAGCACTGAAAGCTGTTGCTAGCCAGCACCCTTCCTTGGAAGCGCTTTCACAGGCGCAGCAACACTGGGGCTTTGCGCTTCTCTACGCACCAAACGTCACGGTCCTTCTCTTTCCGTCTCGTAGACACGAGCTGAGAAATTGCAAACGTGGAGCAATTGCTCAGAGATGAAAAGTGCCAGCACTGAAAGCTGTTGCTAGCCAGCACCCTTCCTTGGAAGCACTTTTGTAGGCCTAAGAACACTGGGGCTCTGGGCTTCTTTAGCCACCTAATCTTCTGCTCATCCTCTCGCGCACTTTGAAGAGAGCTCAGGTGAGAAATTGCAAACGTCGAGCAATTGCTCAGAGATGAAAAGTGCCAGCACTGAAAGCTGTTGCTAGCCAGCACCCTTCCTTGGAAGCGCTTTCACAGGCGCAGCAACACTGGGGCTTTGCGCTTCTCTAGCCACCAAACGTCACGGTCCTTCTCTTTCCGTCTCGTAGACACGAGCTGAGAAATTGCAAACGTCGAGCAATTGCTCCGAGATGAAAAGTGCCAGCACTGAAAGCTCTTGCTAGCCAGCACCCTTCCTTGGAAGCGCTTTCACAGGCGCAGCAACACTGGGGCTTTGCGCTTCTCTACCCACCAAACGTCACGGTCCTTCTCTTTCCGTCTCGTAGACACGAGCTGAGAAATTGCAAACGTCGAGCAATTGCTCCGAGATGAAAAGTGCCAGCACTGGAAGCTCTTGCTAGCCAGCACCCTTCCTTGGAAGCGCTTTTGTAGGCCTAAGAACAGTGGGGCTCTGGGCTTCTCTAGCCACCTCATCTTCTGCTCATCCTCTCGCGCACTCTAAAGAGAGCTCAGGTGAGAAATTGCAAACGTCGAGCAATTGCTCAGAGATGAAAAGTGCCAGCACTGACAGCTCTTGCTAGCCAGCACCCTTCCTTGGAAGCGCTTTCACAGGCGCAGCAACACTGGGGCTTTGCGCTTCTCTACCCACCAAAAGTCACGGTCATTCTCTTTCCGTCTCGTAGACACGAGCTGAGAAATTGCAAACGTCCAGCAATTGCTCCGAGATGAAAAGTGCCAGCACTGAAAGCTGTTGCTAGCCAGCACCCTTCCTTGGAAGCGCTTTTGTAGGCCTAAGAACACTGGGGCTCTGGGCTTCTCTAGCCACCTCATCTTCTGCTCATCCTCGCGCGCACTCTAAAGAGAGCTCAGGTGAGAAATTGCAAACGTCGAGCAATTGCTCAGAGATGAAAAGTGCCAGCACTGAAAGCTGTTGCTAGCCAGCACCCTTCCTTGGAAGCACTTTCACAGGCGCAGCAACACTGGGGCTTTGCGCTTCTCTAGCCACCAAACGTCACGGTCCTTCTCTTTCCGTCTCGTAGACACGAGCTGAGAAATTGCAAACGTCGAGCAATTGCTCCGAGATGAAAAGTGCCAGCACTGAAAGCTCTTGCTAGCCAGCACCCTTCCTTGGAAGCGCTTTCACAGGCGCAGCAACACTGGGGCTTTGCGCTTCTCTACCCACCAAACGTCACGGTCCTTCTCTTTCCGTCGGTAGACACGAGCTGAGAAATTGCAAACGTCGAGCAATTGCTCAGAGATGAAAAGTGCCAGCACTGAAAGCTGTTGCTAGCCAGCACCCTTCCTTGGAAGCGCTTTTGTAGGCCTAAGAACAGTGGGGCTCTGGGCTTCTCTAGCCACCTCATCTTCTGCTCATCCTCTCGCGCACTCTAAAGAGAGCTCAGGTGAGAAATTGCAAACGTCGAGCAATTGCTCAGAGATGAAAAGTGCCAGCACTGAAAGCTGTTGCTAGCCAGCACCCTTCCTTGGAAGCGCTTTCACAGGCGCAGCAACACTGGGGCTTTGCGCTTCTCTAGCCACCAAACGTCACGGTCCTTCTCTTTCCGTCTCGTAGACACGAGCTGAGAAATTGCAAACGTCAAGCAATTGCTCAGAGATGAAAAGTGCCAGCACTGAAAGCTCTTGCTAGCCAGCACCCTTCCTTGGAAGCGCTTTTGTAGGCCTAAGAACACTGGGGCTCTGGGCTTCTTTAGCCACCTAATCTTCTGCTCAACCTCTCGCGCACTTTGAAGAGAGCTCAGGTGAGAAATTGCAAACGTCGAGCAATTGCTCAGAGATGAAAAGTGCCAGCACTGAAAGCTGTTGCTAGCCAGCACTCTTCCTTGGAAGCGCTTTCACAGGCGCAGCAACACTGGGTCTTTGCGCTTCTATACGCACCAAACGTCATGGTCCTTCTCTTTCCGTCTCGTAGACACGAGCTGAGAAATTGCAAACGTGGAGCAATTGCTCAGAGATGAAAAGTGCCAGCACTGGAAGCTGTTGCTAGCCAGCACCCTTCCTTGGAAGCGCTTTTGTAGGCCTAAGAACACTGGGGCTCTGGGCTTCTCTAGCCACCTCATCTTCTGCTCATCCTCTCGCGCACTCTGAAGAGAGCTCAGGTGAGAAATTGCAAACGTCGAGCAATTGCTCCGAGATGAAAAGTGCCAGCACTGAAAGCTCTTGCTAGCCAGCACCCTTCCTTGGAAGCGCTTTCACAGGCGCAGCAACACTGGGGCTTTGCGCTTCTCTACCCACCAAACGTCACGGTCCTTCTCTTTCCGTCTCGTAGACACGAGCTGAGAAATTGCAAACGTCGAGCAATTGCTCAGAGATGAAAAGTGCCAGCACTGAAACCTGTTGCTAGCCAGCACCCTTCCTTGGAAGCGCTTTTGTAGGCCTAAGAACAGTGGGGCTCTGGGCTTCTCTAGCCACCTCATCTTCTGCTCATCCTCGCGCGCACTCTAAAGAGAGCTCAGGTGAGAAATTGCAAACATCGAGCAATTGCTCAGAGATGAAAAGTGCCAGCACTGAAAGCTGTTGCTAGCCAGCACCCTTCCTTGGAAGCGCTTTCACAGGCGCAGCAACACTGGGGCTTTGCGCTTCTCTAGCCACCAAACGTCACGGTCCTTCTCTTTCCGTCTCGTAGACACGAGCTGAGAAATTGCAAACGTCGAGCAATTGCTCAGAGATGAAAAGTGCCAGCACTGAAAGCTGTTGCTAGCCAGCACCCTTCCTTGGAAGCGCTTTCACAGGCGCAGCAACACTGGGGCTTTGCGCTTCTCTACCCACCAAACATCACGGTCCTTCTCTTTCCGTCGGTAGACACGAGCTGAGAAATTGCAAACGTCGAGCAATTGCTCAGAGATGAAAAGTGCCAGCACTGAAAGCTGTTGCTAGCCAGCACCCTTCCTTGGAAGCGCTTTTGTAGGCCTAAGAACAGTGGGGCTCTGGGCTTCTCTAGCCACCTCATCTTCTGCTCATCCTCGCGCGCACTCTAAAGAGAGCTCAGGTGAGAAATTGCAAACGTCGAGCAATTGCTCAGAGATGAAAAGTGCCAGCACTGAAAGCTGTTGCTAGCCAGCACCCTTCCTTGGAAGCGCTTTCACAGGCGCAGCAACACTGGGGCTTTGCGCTTCTCTACCCACCAAACGTCACGGTCATTCTCTTTCTGTCTCCTAGACACGAGCTGAGAAATTGCAAACGTCGAGCAATTGCTCAGAGATGAAAAGTGCCAGCACTGAAAGTTGTTGCTAGCCAGCACCCTTCCTTGGAAGCGCTTTCACAGGCGCAGCAACACTGGGGCTTTGCGCTTCTCTACCCACCAAACGTCACGGTCCTTCTCTTTCCGTCGGTAGACACGAGCTGAGAAATTGCAAACGTCGAGCAATTGCTCAGAGATGAAAAGTGCCAGCACTGAAAGCTGTTGCTAGCCAGCACCCTTCCTTGGAAGCGCTTTTGTAGCCCTTAGAACAGTGGGGCTCTGGGCTTCTCTAGCCACCTCATCTTCTGCTCATCCTCTCGCACACTCTAAAGAGAGCTCAGGTGAGAAATTGCAAACGTCGAGCAATTGCTCAGAGATGAAAAGTGCCAGCACTGAAAGCTGTTGCTAGCCAGCACTCTTCCTTGGAAGCGCTTTCACAGGCGCAGCAACACTGGGGCTTTGCGCTTCTCTACGCACCAAACGTCACGGTCCTTCTCTTTCCGTCTCGTAGACACGAGCTGAGAAATTGCAAACGTCAAGCAATTGCTCCGAGATGAAAAGTGCCAGCACTGAAAGCTGTTGCTAGCCAGCACCCTTCCTTGGAAGCACTTTTGTAGGCCTAAGAACACTGGGGCTCTGGGCTTCTTTAGCCACCTAATCTTCTGCTCATCCTCTCGCGCACTTTGAAGAGAGCTCAGGTGAGAAATTGCAAACGTCGAGCAATTGCTCAGAGATGAAAAGTGCCAGCACTGAAAGCTGTTGCTAGCCAGCACTCTTCCTTGGAAGCGCTTTCACAGGCGCAGCAACACTGGGTCTTTGCGCTTCTATACGCACCAAACGTCACGGTCCTTCTCTTTCCGTCTCGTAGACACGAGCTGAGAAATTGCAAACGTCCAGCAATTGCTCCGAGATGAAAAGTGCCAGCACTGAAAGCTGTTGCTAGCCAGCACCCTTCCTTGGAAGCGCTTTTGTAGGCCTAAGAACAGTGGGGATCTGGGCTTCTCTAGCCACCTCATCTTCTGCTCATCCTCTCGCGCACTCTAAAGAGAGCTCAGGTGAGAAATTGCAAACGTCGAGCAATTGCTCAGAGATGAAAAGTGCCAGCACTGAAAGCTGTTGCTAGCCAGCACCCTTCCTTGGAAGCGCTTTCACAGGCGCAGCAACACTGGGGCTTTGCGCTTCTCTAGCCACCAAACGTCACGGTCCTTCTCTTTCCGTCTCGTAGACACGAGCTGAGAAATTGCAAACGTCGAGCAATTGCTCAGAGATGAAAAGTGCCAGCACTGAAAGCTCTTGCTAGCCAGCACCCTTCCTTGGAAGCGCTTTCACAGGCGCAGCAACACTGGGGCTTTGCGCTTCTCTACCCACCAAACGTCACGGTCCTTCTCTTTCCGTCGGTAGACACGAGCTGAGAAATTGCAAACGTCGAGCAATTGCTCAGAGATGAAAAGTGCCAGCACTGAAAGCTGTTGCTAGCCAGCACCCTTCCTTGGAAGCGCTTTTGTAGCCCTTAGAACAGTGGGGCTCTGGGCTTCTCTAGCCACCTCATCTTCTGCTCATCCTCTCGCGCACTCTAAAGAGAGCTCAGGTGAGAAATTGCAAACGTCGAGCAATTGCTCAGAGATGAAAAGTGCCAGCACTGAAAGCTGTTGCTAGCCAGCACCCTTCCTTGGAAGCGCTTTCACAGGCGCAGCAACACTGGGGCTTTGCGCTTCTCTAGCCACCAAACGTCACGGTCCTTCTCTTTCCGTCTCGTAGACACGAGCTGAGAAATTGCAAACGTCAAGCAATTGCTCAGAGATGAAAAGTGCCAGCACTGAAAGCTCTTGCTAGCCAGCACCCTTCCTTGGAAGCACTTTTGTAGGCCTAAGAACACTGGGGCTCTGGGCTTCTTTAGCCACCTAATCTTCTGCTCATCCTCTCGCGCACTTTGAAGAGAGCTCAGGTGAGAAATTGCAAACGTCGAGCAATTGCTCAGAGATGAAAAGTGCCAGCACTGAAAGCTGTTGCTAGCCAGCACTCTTCCTTGGAAGCGCTTTCACAGGCGCAGCAACACTGGGTCTTTGCGCTTCTATACGCACCAAACGTCACGGTCCTTCTCTTTCCGTCTCGTAGACACGAGCTGAGAAATTGCAAACGTCCAGCAATTGCTCCGAGATGAAAAGTGCCAGCACTGAAAGCTGTTGCTAGCCAGCACCCTTCCTTGGAAGCGCTTTTGTAGGCCTAAGAACACTGGGGCTCTGGGCTTCTCTAGCCACCTCATCTTCTGCTCATCCTCTCGCGCACTCTAAAGAGAGCTCAGGTGAGAAATTGCAAACGTCGAGCAATTGCTCAGAGATGAAAAGTGCCAGCACTGAAAGCTCTTGCTAGCCAGCACCCTTCCTTGGAAGCGCTTTCACAGGCGCAGCAACACTGGGGCTTTGCGCTTCTCTACCCACCAAACGTCACGGTCCTTCTCTTTCCGTCTCGTAGACACGAGCTGAGAAATTGCAAACGTCGAGCAATTGCTCAGAGATGAAAAGTGCCAGCACTGAAAGCTCTTGCTAGCCAGCACCCTTCCTTGGAAGCGCTTTCACAGGCGCAGCAACACTGGGGCTTTGCGCTTCTCTACCCACCAAACGTCACGGTCCTTCTCTTTCCGTCTCGTAGACACGAGCTGAGAAATTGCAAACGTCGAGCAATTGCTCAGAGATGAAAAGTGCCAGCACTGGAACCTCTTGCTAGCCAGCACCCTTCCTTGGAAGCACTTTTGTAGGCCTAAGAACAGTGGGGCTCTGGGCTTCTCTAGCCACCTAATCTTCTGCTCATCCTCTCGCGCACTCTAAAGAGAGCTCAGGTGAGAAATTGCAAACGTCGAGCAATTGCTCAGAGATGAAAAGTGCCAGCACTGAAAGCTCTTGCTAGCCAGCACCCTTCCTTGGAAGCGTTTTCACAGGCGCAGCATCACTGGGGCTTTGCGCTTCTCTAGCCACCAAACGTCACGGTCCTTCTCTTTCCGTCTCCTAGACACGAGCTGAGAAATTGCAAACGTCGAGCAATTGCTCAGAGATGAAAAGTGCCAGCACTGAAAGCTCTTGCTAGCCAGCACCCTTCCTTGGAAGCGCTTTCACAGGCGCAGCAACACTGGGGCTTTGCGCTTCTCTACCCACCAAACGTCACGGTCCTTCTCTTTCCGTCGGTAGACACGAGCTGAGAAATTGCAAACGTCGAGCAATTGCTCAGAGATGAAAAGTGCCAGCACTGAAAGCTGTTGCTAGCCAGCACCCTTCCTTGGAAGCGCTTTTGTAGCCCTTAGAACAGTGGGGCTCTGGGCTTCTCTAGCCACCTCATCTTCTGCTCATCCTCTCGCGCACTCTAAAGAGAGCTCAGGTGAGAAATTGCAAACGTCGAGCAATTGCTCAGAGATGAAAAGTGCCAGCACTGAAAGCTCTTGCTAGCCAGCACCCTTCCTTGGAAGCGCTTTCACAGGCGCAGCAACACTGGGGCTTTGCGCTTCTCTACGCACCAAACGTCACGGTCCTTCTCTTTCCGTCTCGTAGACACGAGCTGAGAAATTGCAAACGTCAAGCAATTGCTCAGAGATGAAAAGTGCCAGCACTGAAAGCTGTTGCTAGCCAGCACCCTTCCTTGGAAGCACTTTTGTAGGCCTAAGAACACTGGGGCTCTGGGCTTCTTTAGCCACCTAATCTTCTGCTCATCCTCTCGCGCACTTTGAAGAGAGCTCAGGTGAGAAATTGCAAACGTCGAGCAATTGCTCAGAGATGAAAAGTGCCAGCACTGAAAGCTGTTGCTAGCCAGCACTATTCCTTGGAAGCGCTTTCACAGGCGCAGCAACACTGGGTCTTTGCGCTTCTATACGCACCAAACGTCACGGTCCTTCTCTTTCCGTCTCGTAGACACGAGCTGAGAAATTGCAAACGTCCAGCAATTGCTCAGAGATGAAAAGTGCCAGCACTGAAAGCTGTTGCTAGCCAGCACCCTTCCTTGGAAGCACTTTTGTAGGCCTAAGAACAGTGGGGCTCTGGGCTTCTCTAGCCACCTCATCTTCTGCTCATCCTCGCGCGCACTCTAAAGAGAGCTCAGGTGAGAAATTGCAAACGTCGAGCAATTGCTCAGAGATGAAAAGTGCCAGCACTGAAAGCTCTTGCTAGCCAGCACCCTTCCTTGGAAGCGCTTTTGTAGCCCTTAGAACACTGGGGCTCTGGGCTTCTCTAGCCACCTCATCTTCTGCTCATCCTCGCGCGCACTCTAAAGAGAGCTCAGGTGAGAAATTGCAAACGTCGAGCAATTGCTCCGAGATGAAAAGTGCCAGCACTGAAAGCTGTTGCTAGCCAGCACCCTTCCTTGGAAGCGCTTTCACAGGCGCAGCAACACTGGGGCTTTGCGCTTCTGTACGCACCAAACGTCACGGTCCTTCTCTTTCCGTCTCGTAGACACGAGCTGAGAAATTGCAAACGTCAAGCAATTGCTCAGAGATGAAAAGTGCCAGCACTGAAAGCTGTTGCTAGCCAGCACCCTTCCTTGGAAGCACTTTTGTAGGCCTAAGAACACTGGGGCTCTGGGCTTCTTTAGCCACCTAATCTTCTGCTCATCCTCTCGCGCACTTTGAAGAGAGCTCAGGTGAGAAATTGCAAACGTCGAGCAATTGCTCAGAGATGAAAAGTGCCAGCACTGAAAGCTGTTGCTAGCCAGCACTCTTCCTTGGAAGCGCTTTCACAGGCGCAGCAACACTGGGGCTTTGCGCTTCTATACGCACCAAACGTCACGGTCCTTCTCTTTCCGTCTCGTAGACACGAGCTGAGAAATTGCAAACGTCGAGCAATTGCTCAGAGATGAAAAGTGCCAGCACTGAAAGCTGTTGCTAGCCAGCACCCTTCCTTGGAAGCGCTTTTGTAGGCCTAAGAACAGTGGGGCTCTGGGCTTCTCTAGCCACCTCATCTTCTGCTCATCCTCTCGCGCACTCTAAAGAGAGCTCAGGTGAGAAATTGCAAACGTCGAGCAATTGCTCAGAGATGAAAAGTGCCAGCACTGAAAGCTGTTGCTAGCCAGCACCCTTCCTTGGAAGCGCTTTCACAGGCGCAGCAACACTGGGGCTTTGCGCTTCTCTACCCACCAAACGTCACGGTCCTTCTCTTTCCGTCTCGTAGACACGAGCTGAGAAATTGCAAACGTCGAGCAATTGCTCAGAGATGAAAAGTGCCAGCACTGAAAGCTCTTGCTAGCCAGCACCCTTCCTTGGAAGCGCTTTCACAGGCGCAGCAACACTGGGGCTTTGCGCTTCTCTAGCCACCAAACGTCACGGTCCTTCTCTTTCCGTCTCGTAGACACGAGCTGAGAAATTGCAAACGTCGAGCAATTGCTCAGAGATGAAAAGTGCCAGCACTGAAAGCTCTTGCTAGCCAGCACCCTTCCTTGGAAGCGCTTTCACAGGCGCAGCAACACTGGGGCTTTGCGCTTCTCTACCCACCAAACGTCACGGTCCTTCTCTTTCCGTCGGTAGACACGAGCTGAGAAATTGCAAACGTCGAGCAATTGCTCAGAGATGAAAAGTGCCAGCACTGGAAGCTCTTGCTAGCCAGCACCCTTCCTTGGAAGCGCTTTTGTAGGCCTAAGAACAGTGGGGCTCTGGGCTTCTCTAGCCACCTCATCTTCTGCTCATCCTCTCGCGCACTCTAAAGAGAGCTCAGGTGAGAAATTGCAAACGTCGAGCAATTGCTCAGAGATGAAAAGTGCCAGCACTGAAAGCTCTTGCTAGCCAGCACCCTTCCTTGGAAGTGCTTTCACAGGCGCAGCAACACTGGGGCTTTGCGCTTCTCTAGCCACCAAACGTCACGGTCCTTCTCTTTCCGTCTCGTAGACACGAGCTGAGAAATTGCAAACGTCAAGCAATTGCTCAGAGATGAAAAGTGCCAGCACTGAAAGCTGTTGCTAGCCAGCACCCTTCCTTGGAAGCACTTTTGTAGGCCTAAGAACACTGGGGCTCTGGGCTTCTTTAGCCACCTAATCTTCTGCTCATCCTCTCGCGCACTCTAAAGAGAGCTCAGGTGAGAAATTGCAAACGTCGAGCAATTGCTCAGAGATGAAAAGTGCCAGCACTGAAAGCTGTTGCTAGCCAGCACTCTTCCTTGGAAGCGCTTTCACAGGCGCAGCAACACTGGGTCTTTGCGCTTCTATACGCACCAAACGTCACGGTCCTTCTCTTTCCGTCTCGTAGACACGAGCTGAGAAATTGCAAACGTCGAGCAATTGCTCAGAGATGAAAAGTGCCAGCACTGAAAGCTCTTGCTAGCCAGCACCCTTCCTTGGAAGCGCTTTTGTAGGCCTAAGAACACTGGGGCTCTGGGCTTCTCTAGCCACCTCATCTTCTGCTCATCCTCTCGCGCACTCTGAAGAGAGCTCAGGTGAGAAATTGCAAACGTCGAGCAATTGCTCCGAGATGAAAAGTGCCAGCACTGAAAGCTGTTGCTAGCCAGCACCCTTCCTTGGAAGCGCTTTCACAGGCGCAGCAACACTGGGGCTTTGCGCTTCTCTACGCACCAAACGTCACGGTCCTTCTCTTTCCGTCTCGTAGACACGAGCTGAGAAATTGCAAACGTCGAGCAATTGCTCAGAGATGAAAAGTGCCAGCACTGAAACCTGTTGCTAGCCAGCACCCTTCCTTGGAAGCGCTTTTGTAGGCCTAAGAACACTGGGGCTCTGGGCTTCTCTAGCCACCTCATCTTCTGCTCATCCTCGCGCGCACTCTAAAGAGAGCTCAGGTGAGAAATTGCAAACGTCGAGCAATTGCTCAGAGATGAAAAGTGCCAGCACTGAAAGCTGTTGCTAGCCAGCACCCTTCCTTGGAAGCGCTTTCACAGGCGCAGCAACACTGGGGCTTTGCGCTTCTCTAGCCACCAAACGTCACGGTCCTTCTCTTTCTGTCTCCTAGACACGAGCTGAGAAATTGCAAACGTCGAGCAATTGCTCAGAGATGAAAAGTGCCAGCACTGAAAGCTCTTGCTAGCCAGCACCCTTCCTTGGAAGCGCTTTCACAGGCGCAGCAACACTGGGGCTTTGCGCTTCTCTACCCACCAAACGTCACGGTCCTTCTCTTTCCGTCGGTAGACACGAGCTGAGAAATTGCAAACGTCGAGCAATTGCTCAGAGATGAAAAGTGCCAGCACTGAAAGCTGTTGCTAGCCAGCACCCTTCCTTGGAAGCGCTTTTGTAGCCCTTAGAACAGTGGGGCTCTGGGCTTCTCTAGCCACCTCATCTTCTGCTCATCCTCTCGCGCACTCTAAAGAGAGCTCAGGTGAGAAATTGCAAACGTCGAGCAATTGCTCAGAGATGAAAAGTGCCAGCACTGAAAGCTCTTGCTAGCCAGCACCCTTCCTTGGAAGCGCTTTCACAGGCGCAGCAACACTGGGGCTTTGCGCTTCTCTACCCACCAAAAGCCACGGTCCTTCTCTTTCCGTCTCGTAGACATGAGCTGAGAAATTGCAAACGTCGAGCAATTGCTCAGAGATGAAAAGTGCCAGCACTGAAAGCTGTTGCTAGCCAGCACCCTTCCTTGGAAGCGCTTTTGTAGGCCTAAGAACAGTGGGGCTCTGGGCTTCTCTAGCCACCTCATCTTCTGCTCATCCTCTCGCGCACTCTAAAGAGAGCTCAGGTGAGAAATTGCAAACGTCGAGCAATTGCTCAGAGATGAAAAGTGCCAGCACTGAAAGCTGTTGCTAGCCAGCACTCTTCCTTGGAAGCGCTTTCACAGGCGCAGCAACACTGGGTCTTTGCGCTTCTATACGCACCAAACGTCACGGTCCTTCTCTTTCCGTCTCGTAGACACGAGCTGAGAAATTGCAAACGTCCAGCAATTGCTCCGAGATGAAAAGTGCCAGCACTGAAAGCTGTTGCTAGCCAGCACCCTTCCTTGGAAGCGCTTTTGTAGGCCTAAGAACAGTGGGGATCTGGGCTTCTCTAGCCACCTCATCTTCTGCTCATCCTCTCGCGCACTCTAAAGAGAGCTCAGGTGAGAAATTGCAAACGTCGAGCAATTGCTCAGAGATGAAAAGTGCCAGCACTGAAAGCTGTTGCTAGCCAGCACCCTTCCTTGGAAGCACTTTCACAGGCGCAGCAACACTGGGGCTTTGCGCTTCTCTAGCCACCAAACGTCACGGTCCTTCTCTTTCCGTCTCGTAGACACGAGCTGAGAAATTGCAAACGTCGAGCAATTGCTCCGAGATGAAAAGTGCCAGCACTGAAAGCTCTTGCTAGCCAGCACCCTTCCTTGGAAGCGCTTTCACAGGCACAGCAACACTGGGGCTTTGCGCTTCTCTAGCCACCAAATGTCACGGTCCTTCTCTTTCCGTCTCGTAGACACGAGCTGAGAAATTGCAAACGTCGAGCAATTGCTCAGAGATGAAAAGTGCCAGCACTGGAAGCTCTTGCTAGCCAGCACCCTTCCTTGGAAGCGCTTTTGTAGGCCTAAGAACAGTGGGGCTCTGGGCTTCTCTAGCCACCTCATCTTCTGCTCATCCTCGCGCGCACTCTAAAGAGAGCTCAGGTGAGAAATTGCAAACGTCGAGCAATTGCTCAGAGATGAAAAGTGCCAGCACTGAAAGCTGTTGCTAGCCAGCACCCTTCCTTGGAAGCGCTTTCACAGGCGCAGCAACACTGGGGCTTTGCGCTTCTGTACGCACCAAACGTCACGGTCCTTCTCTTTCCGTCTCGTAGACACGAGCTGAGAAATTGCAAACGTCAAGCAATTGCTCAGAGATGAAAAGTGCCAGCACTGAAAGCTGTTGCTAGCCAGCACCCTTCCTTGGAAGCACTTTTGTAGGCCTAAGAACACTGGGGCTCTGGGCTTCTTTAGCCACCTAATCTTCTGCTCATCCTCTCGCGCACTTTGAAGAGAGCTCAGGTGAGAAATTGCAAACGTCGAGCAATTGCTCAGAGATGAAAAGTGCCAGCACTGAAAGCTGTTGCTAGCCAGCACTCTTCCTTGGAAGCGCTTTCACAGGCGCAGCAACACTGGGTCTTTGCGCTTCTATACGCACCAAACGTCACGGTCCTTCTCTTTCCGTCTCGTAGACACGAGCTGAGAAATTGCAAACGTCCAGCAATTGCTCCGAGATGAAAAGTGCCAGCACTGAAAGCTGTTGCTAGCCAGCACCCTTCCTTGGAAGCACTTTTGTAGGCCTAAGAACACTGGGGCTCTGGGCTTCTCTAGCCACCTCATCTTCTGCTCATCCTCTCGCGCACTCTAAAGAGAGCTCAGGTGAGAAATTGCAAACGTCGAGCAATTGCTCAGAGATGAAAAGTGCCAGCACTGAAAGCTCTTGCTAGCCAGCACCCTTCCTTGGAAGCGCTTTCACAGGCGCAGTAACACTGGGGCTTTGCACTTCTCTACGCACCAAACGTCACGGTCCTTCTCTTTCCGTCTCGTAGACACGAGCTGAGAAATTGCAAACGTCGAGCAATTGCTCAGAGATGAAAAGTGCCAGCACTGAAACCTGTTGCTAGCCAGCACCCTTCCTTGGAAGTGCTTTTGTAGGCCTAAGAACACTGGGGCTCTGGGCTTCTCTAGCCACCTCATCTTCTGCTCATCCTCTCGCGCACTCTAAAGAGAGCTCAGGTGAGAAATTGCAAACGTCGAGCAATTGCTCAGAGATGAAAAGTGCCAGCACTGAAAGCTCTTGCTAGCCAGCACCCTTCCTTGGAAGCGCTTTCACAGGCGCAGTAACACTGGGGCTTTGCGCTTCTCTAGCCACCAAACGTCACGGTCCTTCTCTTTCCGTCTCGTAGACACGAGCTGAGAAATTGCAAACGTCGAGCAATTGCTCAGAGATGAAAAGTGCCAGCACTGAAACCTGTTGCTAGCCAGCACCCTTCCTTGGAAGCGCTTTCACAGGCGCAGCAACACTGGGGCTTTGCGCTTCTCTACCCACCAAACGTCACGGTCCTTCTCTTTCCGTCGGTAGACACGAGCTGAGAAATTGCAAACGTCGAGCAATTGCTCAGAGATGAAAAGTGCCAGCACTGGAAGCTCTTGCTAGCCAGCACCCTTCCTTGGAAGCGCTTTTGTAGGCCTAAGAACAGTGGGGCTCTGGGCTTCTCTAGCCACCTCATCTTCTGCTCATCCTCTCGCGCACTCTAAAGAGAGCTCAGGTGAGAAATTGCAAACGCCGAGCAATTGCTCAGAGATGAAAAGTGCCAGCACTGAAAGCTGTTGCTAGCCAGCACCCTTCCTTGGAAGCGCTTTCACAGGCGCAGCAACACTGGGGCTTTGCGCTTCTCTACGCACCAAACGTCACGGTCCTTCTCTTTCCGTCTCGTAGACACGAGCTGAGAAATTGCAAACGTCAAGCAATTGCTCAGAGATGAAAAGTGCCAGCACTGAAAGCTGTTGCTAGCCAGCACCCTTCCTTGGAAGCACTTTTGTAGGCCTAAGAACACTGGGGCTCTGGGCTTCTTTAGCCACCTAATCTTCTGCTCATCCTCTCTCGCACTTTGAAGAGAGCTCAGGTGAGAAATTGCAAACGTCGAGCAATTGCTCAGAGATGAAAAGTGCCAGCACTGAAAGCTGTTGCTAGCCAGCACTCTTCCTTGGAAGCGCTTTCACAGGCGCAGCAACACTGGGTCTTTGCGCTTCTATACGCACCAAACGTCACGGTCCTTCTCTTTCCGTCTCGTAGACACGAGCTGAGAAATTGCAAACGTGGAGCAATTGCTCAGAGATGAAAAGTGCCAGCACTGAAAGCTGTTGCTAGCCAGCACCCTTCCTTGGAAGCGCTTTTGTAGGCCTAAGAACAGTGGGGCTCTGGGCTTCTCTAGCCACCTCATCTTCTGCTCATCCTCTCGCGCACTCTGAAGAGAGCTCAGGTGAGAAATTGCAAACGTCGAGCAATTGCTCCGAGATGAAAAGTGCCAGCACTGAAAGCTCTTGCTAGCCAGCACCCTTCCTTGGAAGCGCTTTCACAGGCGCAGCAACACTGGGGCTTTGCGCTTCTCTAGCCACCAAACGTCACGGTCCTTCTCTTTCCGTCTCGTAGACACGAGCTGAGAAATTGCAAACGTCCAGCAATTGCTCCGAGATGAAAAGTGCCAGCACTGAAACCTGTTGCTAGCCAGCACCCTTCCTTGGAAGCGCTTTTGTAGGCCTAAGAACACTGGGGCTCTGGGCTTCTCTAGCCACCTCATCTTCTGCTCATCCTCGCGCGCACTCTAAAGAGAGCTCAGGTGAGAAATTGCAAACGTCGAGCAATTGCTCAGAGATGAAAAGTGCCAGCACTGGAAGCTCTTGCTAGCCAGCACCCTTCCTTGGAAGCGCTTTTGTAGGCCTAAGAACAGTGGGGCTCTGGGCTTCTCTAGCCACCTCATCTTCTGCTCATCCTCTCGCGCACTCTAAAGAGAGCTCAGGTGAGAAATTGCAAACGCCGAGCAATTGCTCAGAGATGAAAAGTGCCAGCACTGAAAGCTGTTGCTAGCCAGCACCCTTCCTTGGAAGCGCTTTCACAGGCGCAGCAACACTGGGGCTTTGCGCTTCTCTACGCACCAAACGTCACGGTCCTTCTCTTTCCGTCTCGTAGACACGAGCTGAGAAATTGCAAACGTCAAGCAATTGCTCAGAGATGAAAAGTGCCAGCACTGAAAGCTGTTGCTAGCCAGCACCCTTCCTTGGAAGCACTTTTGTAGGCCTAAGAACACTGGGGCTCTGGGCTTCTTTAGCCACCTAATCTTCTGCTCATCCTCTCTCGCACTTTGAAGAGAGCTCAGGTGAGAAATTGCAAACGTCGAGCAATTGCTCAGAGATGAAAAGTGCCAGCACTGAAAGCTGTTGCTAGCCAGCACTCTTCCTTGGAAGCGCTTTCACAGGCGCAGCAACACTGGGTCTTTGCGCTTCTATACGCACCAAACGTCACGGTCCTTCTCTTTCCGTCTCGTAGACACGAGCTGAGAAATTGCAAACGTGGAGCAATTGCTCAGAGATGAAAAGTGCCAGCACTGAAAGCTGTTGCTAGCCAGCACCCTTCCTTGGAAGCGCTTTTGTAGGCCTAAGAACAGTGGGGCTCTGGGCTTCTCTAGCCACCTCATCTTCTGCTCATCCTCTCGCGCACTCTGAAGAGAGCTCAGGTGAGAAATTGCAAACGTCGAGCAATTGCTCCGAGATGAAAAGTGCCAGCACTGAAAGCTCTTGCTAGCCAGCACCCTTCCTTGGAAGCGCTTTCACAGGCGCAGCAACACTGGGGCTTTGCGCTTCTCTAGCCACCAAACGTCACGGTCCTTCTCTTTCCGTCTCGTAGACACGAGCTGAGAAATTGCAAACGTCCAGCAATTGCTCCGAGATGAAAAGTGCCAGCACTGAAACCTGTTGCTAGCCAGCACCCTTCCTTGGAAGCGCTTTTGTAGGCCTAAGAACAGTGGGGCTCTGGGCTTCTCTAGCCACCTCATCTTCTGCTCATCCTCGCGCGCACTCTAAAGAGAGCTCAGGTGAGAAATTGCAAACGTCGAGCAATTGCTCAGAGATGAAAAGTGCCAGCACTGAAAGCTGTTGCTAGCCAGCACCCTTCCTTGGAAGCGCTTTCACAGGCGCAGCAACACTGGGGCTTTGCGCTTCTCTAGCCACCAAACGTCACGGTCCTTCTCTTTCCGTCTCGTAGACACGAGCTGAGAAATTGCAAACGTCGAGCAATTGCTCAGAGATGAAAAGTGCCAGCACTGAAAGCTCTTGCTAGCCAGCACCCTTCCTTGGAAGCGCTTTCACAGGCGCAGCAACACTGGGGCTTTGCGCTTCTCTACCCACCAAACGTCACGGTCCTTCTCTTTCCGTCGGTAGACACGAGCTGAGAAATTGCAAACGTCGAGCAATTGCTCAGAGATGAAAAGTGCCAGCACTGAAAGCTGTTGCTAGCCAGCACCCTTCCTTGGAAGCGCTTTTGTAGGCCTAAGAACAGTGGGGCTCTGGGCTTCTCTAGCCACCTCATCTTCTGCTCATCCTCTCGCGCACTCTAAAGAGAGCTCAGGTGAGAAATTGCAAACGTCGAGCAATTGCTCAGAGATGAAAAGTGCCAGCACTGAAAGCTGTTGCTAGCCAGCACCCTTCCTTGGAAGCGCTTTCACAGGCGCAGCAACACTGGGGCTTTGCGCTTCTCTACGCACCAAACGTCACGGTCATTCTCTTTCTGTCTCCTAGACACGAGCTGAGAAATTGCAAACGTCGAGCAATTGCTCAGAGATGAAAAGTGCCAGCACTGAAAGTTGTTGCTAGCCAGCACCCTTCCTTGGAAGCGCTTTCACAGGCGCAGCAACACTGGGGCTTTGCGCTTCTCTACCCACCAAACGTCACGGTCCTTCTCTTTCCGTCGGTAGACACGAGCTGAGAAATTGCAAACGTCGAGCAATTGCTCAGAGATGAAAAGTGCCAGCACTGAAAGCTGTTGCTAGCCAGCACCCTTCCTTGGAAGCGCTTTTGTAGCCCTTAGAACAGTGGGGCTCTGGGCTTCCCTAGCCACCTCATCTTCTGCTCATCCTCTCGCGCACTCTAAAGAGAGCTCAGGTGAGAAATTGCAAACGTCGAGCAATTGCTCAGAGATGAAAAGTGCCAGCACTGAAAGCTGTTGCTAGCCAGCACCCTTCCTTGGAAGCGCTTTCACAGGCGCAGCAACACTGGGGCTTTGCGCTTCTCTACGCACCAAACGTCACGGTCCTTCTCTTTCCGTCTCGTAGACACGAGCTGAGAAATTGCAAACGTCGAGCAATTGCTCAGAGATGAAAAGTGCCAGCACTGAAAGCTGTTGCTAGCCAGCACCCTTCCTTGGAAGCACTTTTGTAGGCCTAAGAACACTGGGGCTCTGGGCTTCTTTAGCCACCTAATCTTCTGCTCATCCTCTCGCGCACTTTGAAGAGAGCTCAGGTGAGAAATTGCAAACGTCGAGCAATTGCTCCGAGATGAAAAGTGCCAGCACTGAAAGCTGTTGCTAGCCAGCAGCCTTCCTTGGAAGCGCTTTCACAGGCGCAGCAACACTGGGGCTTTGCGCTTCTCTAGCCACCAAACGTCACGGTCCTTCTCTTTCCGTCTCGTAGACACGAGCTGAGAAATTGCAAACGTCGAGCAATTGCTCCGAGATGAAAAGTGCCAGCACTGAAAGCTCTTGCTAGCCAGCACCCTTCCTTGGAAGCGCTTTCACAGGCGCAGCAACACTGGGGCTTTGCGCTTCTCTAGCCACCAAATGTCACGGTCCTTCTCTTTCCGTCTCGTAGACACGAGCTGAGAAATTGCAAACGTCGAGCAATTGCTCAGAGATGAAAAGTGCCAGCACTGGAAGCTCTTGCTAGCCAGCACCCTTCCTTGGAAGCGCTTTTGTAGGCCTAAGAACAGTGGGGCTCTGGGCTTCTCTAGCCACCTCATCTTCTGCTCATCCTCGCGCGCACTCTAAAGAGAGCTCAGGTGAGAAATTGCAAACGTCGAGCAATTGCTCAGAGATGAAAAGTGCCAGCACTGAAAGCTGTTGCTAGCCAGCACCCTTCCTTGGAAGCGCTTTCACAGGCGCAGCAACACTGGGGCTTTGCGCTTCTGTACGCACCAAACGTCACGGTCCTTCTCTTTCCGTCTCGTAGACACGAGCTGAGAAATTGCAAACGTCAAGCAATTGCTCAGAGATGAAAAGTGCCAGCACTGAAAGCTGTTGCTAGCCAGCACCCTTCCTTGGAAGCACTTTTGTAGGCCTAAGAACACTGGGGCTCTGGGCTTCTTTAGCCACCTAATCTTCTGCTCATCCTCTCGCGCACTTTGAAGAGAGCTCAGGTGAGAAATTGCAAACGTCGAGCAATTGCTCAGAGATGAAAAGTGCCAGCACTGAAAGCTCTTGCTAGCCAGCACTCTTCCTTGGAAGCGCTTTCACAGGCGCAGCAACACTGGGTCTTTGCGCTTCTATACGCACCAAACGTCACGGTCCTTCTCTTTCCGTCTCGTAGACACGAGCTGAGAAATTGCAAACGTCCAGCAATTGCTCCGAGATGAAAAGTGCCAGCACTGAAAGCTGTTGCTAGCCAGCACCCTTCCTTGGAAGCGCTTTTGTAGGCCTAAGAACACTGGGGCTCTGGGCTTCTCTAGCCACCTCATCTTCTGCTCATCCTCTCGCGCACTCTAAAGAGAGCTCAGGTGAGAAATTGCAAACGTCGAGCAATTGCTCAGAGATGAAAAGTGCCAGCACTGAAAGCTCTTGCTAGCCAGCACCCTTCCTTGGAAGCGCTTTCACAGGCGCAGTAACACTGGGGCTTTGCACTTCTCTAGCCACCAAACGTCACGGTCCTTCTCTTTCCGTCTCGTAGACACGAGCTGAGAAATTGCAAACGTCGAGCAATTGCTCAGAGATGAAAAGTGCCAGCACTGAAACCTGTTGCTAGCCAGCACCCTTCCTTGGAAGTGCTTTTGTAGGCCTAAGAACACTGGGGCTCTGGGCTTCTCTAGCCACCTCATCTTCTGCTCATCCTCTCGCGCACTCTAAAGAGAGCTCAGGTGAGAAATTGCAAACGTCGAGCAATTGCTCAGAGATGAAAAGTGCCAGCACTGAAAGCTGTTGCTAGCCAGCACCCTTCCTTGGAAGCGCTTTCACAGGCGCAGTAACACTGGGGCTTTGCGCTTCTCTAGCCACCAAACGTCACGGTCCTTCTCTTTCCGTCTCGTAGACACGAGCTGAGAAATTGCAAACGTCGAGCAATTGCTCAGAGATGAAAAGTGCCAGCACTGAAAGCTCTTGCTAGCCAGCACCCTTCCTTGGAAGCGCTTTCACAGGCGCAGCAACACTGGGGCTTTGCGCTTCTCTACCCACCAAACGTCACGGTCCTTCTCTTTCCGTCGGTAGACACGAGCTGAGAAATTGCAAACGTCGAGCAATTGCTCAGAGATGAAAAGTGCCAGCACTGGAAGCTCTTGCTAGCCAGCACCCTTCCTTGGAAGCGCTTTTGTAGGCCTAAGAACAGTGGGGCTCTGGGCTTCTCTAGCCACCTCATCTTCTGCTCATCCTCTCGCGCACTCTAAAGAGAGCTCAGGTGAGAAATTGCAAACGTCGAGCAATTGCTCAGAGATGAAAAGTGCCAGCACTGAAAGCTGTTGCTAGCCAGCACCCTTCCTTGGAAGCGCTTTCACAGGCGCAGCAACACTGGGGCTTTGCGCTTCTCTACCCACCAAACGTCACGGTCCTTCTCTTTCCGTCTCGTAGACACGAGCTGAGAAATTGCAAACGTCAAGCAATTGCTCCGAGATGAAAAGTGCCAGCACTGAAAGCTGTTGCTAGCCAGCACCCTTCCTTGGAAGCACTTTTGTAGGCCTAAGAACACTGGGGCTCTGGGCTTCTTTAGCCACCTAATCTTCTGCTCATCCTCTCTCGCACTTTGAAGAGAGCTCAGGTGAGAAATTGCAAACGTCGAGCAATTGCTCAGAGATGAAAAGTGCCAGCACTGAAAGCTGTTGCTAGCCAGCACTCTTCCTTGGAAGCGCTTTCACAGGCGCAGCAACACTGGGTCTTTGCGCTTCTATACGCACCAAACGTCACGGTCCTTCTCTTTCCGTCTCGTAGACACGAGCTGAGAAATTGCAAACGTGGAGCAATTGCTCAGAGATGAAAAGTGCCAGCACTGAAAGCTGTTGCTAGCCAGCACCCTTCCTTGGAAGCGCTTTTGTAGGCCTAAGAACAGTGGGGCTCTGGGCTTCTCTAGCCACCTCATCTTCTGCTCATCCTCTCGCGCACTCTGAAGAGAGCTCAGGTGAGAAATTGCAAACGTCGAGCAATTGCTCCGAGATGAAAAGTGCCAGCACTGAAAGCTCTTGCTAGCCAGCACCCTTCCTTGGAAGCGCTTTCACAGGCGCAGCAACACTGGGGCTTTGCGCTTCTCTAGCCACCAAACGTCACGGTCCTTCTCTTTCCGTCTCGTAGACACGAGCTGAGAAATTGCAAACGTCGAGCAATTGCTCAGAGATGAAAAGTGCCAGCACTGAAACCTGTTGCTAGCCAGCACCCTTCCTTGGAAGCGCTTTTGTAGGCCTAAGAACAGTGGGGCTCTGGGCTTCTCTAGCCACCTCATCTTCTGCTCATCCTCGCGCGCACTCTAAAGAGAGCTCAGGTGAGAAATTGCAAACGTCGAGCAATTGCTCAGAGATGAAAAGTGCCAGCACTGAAAGCTCTTGCTAGCCAGCACCCTTCCTTGGAAGCGCTTTCACAGGCGCAGCAACACTGGGGCTTTGCGCTTCTATACGCACCAAACGTCACGGTCCTTCTCTTTCCGTCTCGTAGACACGAGCTGAGAAATTGCAAACGTCGAGCAATTGCTCAGAGATGAAAAGTGCCAGCACTGAAAGCTCTTGCTAGCCAGCACCCTTCCTTGGAAGCGCTTTCACAGGCGCAGCAACACTGGGGCTTTGCGCTTCTCTACCCACCAAACGTCACGGTCCTTCTCTTTCCGTCGGTAGACACGAGCTGAGAAATTGCAAACGTCGAGCAATTGCTCAGAGATGAAAAGTGCCAGCACTGAAAGCTGTTGCTAGCCAGCACCCTTCCTTGGAAGCGCTTTTGTAGGCCTAAGAACAGTGGGGCTCTGGGCTTCTCTAGCCACCTCATCTTCTGCTCATCCTCTCGCGCACTCTAAAGAGAGCTCAGGTGAGAAATTGCAAACGTCGAGCAATTGCTCAGAGATGAAAAGTGCCAGCACTGAAAGCTGTTGCTAGCCAGCACCCTTCCTTGGAAGCGCTTTCACAGGCGCAGCAACACTGGGGCTTTGCGCTTCTCTACGCACCAAACGTCACGGTCATTCTCTTTCTGTCTCCTAGACACGAGCTGAGAAATTGCAAACGTCGAGCAATTGCTCAGAGATGAAAAGTGCCAGCACTGAAAGTTGTTGCTAGCCAGCACCCTTCCTTGGAAGCGCTTTCACAGGCGCAGCAACACTGGGGCTTTGCGCTTCTCTACCCACCAAACGTCACGGTCCTTCTCTTTCCGTCGGTAGACACGAGCTGAGAAATTGCAAACGTCGAGCAATTGCTCAGAGATGAAAAGTGCCAGCACTGAAAGCTGTTGCTAGCCAGCACCCTTCCTTGGAAGCGCTTTTGTAGCCCTTAGAACAGTGGGGCTCTGGGCTTCCCTAGCCACCTCATCTTCTGCTCATCCTCTCGCGCACTCTAAAGAGAGCTCAGGTGAGAAATTGCAAACGTCGAGCAATTGCTCAGAGATGAAAAGTGCCAGCACTGAAAGCTGTTGCTAGCCAGCACCCTTCCTTGGAAGCGCTTTCACAGGCGCAGCAACACTGGGGCTTTGCGCTTCTCTACGCACCAAACGTCACGGTCCTTCTCTTTCCGTCTCGTAGACACGAGCTGAGAAATTGCAAACGTCGAGCAATTGCTCAGAGATGAAAAGTGCCAGCACTGAAAGCTGTTGCTAGCCAGCACCCTTCCTTGGAAGCACTTTTGTAGGCCTAAGAACACTGGGGCTCTGGGCTTCTTTAGCCACCTAATCTTCTGCTCATCCTCTCGCGCACTTTAAAGAGAGCTCAGGTGAGAAATTGCAAACGTCGAGCAATTGCTCAGAGATGAAAAGTGCCAGCACTGAAAGCTGTTGCTAGCCAGCAGCCTTCCTTGGAAGCGCTTTCACAGGCGCAGCAACACTGGGGCTTTGCGCTTCTCTAGCCACCAAACGTCACGGTCCTTCTCTTTCCGTCTCGTAGACACGAGCTGAGAAATTGCAAACGTCGAGCAATTGCTCCGAGATGAAAAGTGCCAGCACTGAAAGCTCTTGCTAGCCAGCACCCTTCCTTGGAAGCGCTTTCACAGGCGCAGCAACACTGGGGCTTTGCGCTTCTCTAGCCACCAAATGTCACGGTCCTTCTCTTTCCGTCTCGTAGACACGAGCTGAGAAATTGCAAACGTCCAGCAATTGCTCCGAGATGAAAAGTGCCAGCACTGGAAGCTCTTGCTAGCCAGCACCCTTCCTTGGAAGCGCTTTTGTAGGCCTAAGAACAGTGGGGCTCTGGGCTTCTCTAGCCACCTCATCTTCTGCTCATCCTCGCGCGCACTCTAAAGAGAGCTCAGGTGAGAAATTGCAAACGTCGAGCAATTGCTCAGAGATGAAAAGTGCCAGCACTGAAAGCTGTTGCTAGCCAGCACCCTTCCTTGGAAGCGCTTTCACAGGCGCAGCAACACTGGGGCTTTGCGCTTCTGTACGCACCAAACGTCACGGTCCTTCTCTTTCCGTCTCGTAGACACGAGCTGAGAAATTGCAAACGTCAAGCAATTGCTCAGAGATGAAAAGTGCCAGCACTGAAAGCTGTTGCTAGCCAGCACCCTTCCTTGGAAGCACTTTTGTAGGCCTAAGAACACTGGGGCTCTGGGCTTCTTTAGCCACCTAATCTTCTGCTCATCCTCTCGCGCACTTTGAAGAGAGCTCAGGTGAGAAATTGCAAACGTCGAGCAATTGCTCAGAGATGAAAAGTGCCAGCACTGAAAGCTCTTGCTAGCCAGCACTCTTCCTTGGAAGCGCTTTCACAGGCGCAGCAACACTGGGGCTTTGCGCTTCTATACGCACCAAACGTCACGGTCCTTCTCTTTCCGTCTCGTAGACACGAGCTGAGAAATTGCAAACGTCCAGCAATTGCTCCGAGATGAAAAGTGCCAGCACTGAAAGCTGTTGCTAGCCAGCACCCTTCCTTGGAAGCGCTTTTGTAGGCCTAAGAACACTGGGGCTCTGGGCTTCTCTAGCCACCTCATCTTCTGCTCATCCTCTCGCGCACTCTAAAGAGAGCTCAGGTGAGAAATTGCAAACGTCGAGCAATTGCTCAGAGATGAAAAGTGCCAGCACTGAAAGCTCTTGCTAGCCAGCACCCTTCCTTGGAAGCGCTTTCACAGGCGCAGTAACACTGGGGCTTTGCACTTCTCTAGCCACCAAACGTCACGGTCCTTCTCTTTCCGTCTCGTAGACACGAGCTGAGAAATTGCAAACGTCGAGCAATTGCTCAGAGATGAAAAGTGCCAGCACTGAAACCTGTTGCTAGCCAGCACCCTTCCTTGGAAGTGCTTTTGTAGGCCTAAGAACACTGGGGCTCTGGGCTTCTCTAGCCACCTCATCTTCTGCTCATCCTCTCGCGCACTCTAAAGAGAGCTCAGGTGAGAAATTGCAAACGTCGAGCAATTGCTCAGAGATGAAAAGTGCCAGCACTGAAAGCTGTTGCTAGCCAGCACCCTTCCTTGGAAGCGCTTTCACAGGCGCAGTAACACTGGGGCTTTGCGCTTCTCTAGCCACCAAACGTCACGGTCCTTCTCTTTCCGTCTCGTAGACACGAGCTGAGAAATTGCAAACGTCGAGCAATTGCTCAGAGATGAAAAGTGCCAGCACTGAAAGCTCTTGCTAGCCAGCACCCTTCCTTGGAAGCGCTTTCACAGGCGCAGCAACACTGGGGCTTTGCGCTTCTCTACCCACCAAACGTCACGGTCCTTCTCTTTCCGTCGGTAGACACGAGCTGAGAAATTGCAAACGTCGAGCAATTGCTCAGAGATGAAAAGTGCCAGCACTGGAAGCTCTTGCTAGCCAGCACCCTTCCTTGGAAGCGCTTTTGTAGGCCTAAGAACAGTGGGGCTCTGGGCTTCTCTAGCCACCTCATCTTCTGCTCATCCTCTCGCGCACTCTAAAGAGAGCTCAGGTGAGAAATTGCAAACGTCGAGCAATTGCTCCGAGATGAAAAGTGCCAGCACTGAAAGCTGTTGCTAGCCAGCACCCTTCCTTGGAAGCGCTTTCACAGGCGCAGCAACACTGGGGCTTTGCGCTTCTCTACCCACCAAACGTCACGGTCCTTCTCTTTCCGTCTCGTAGACACGAGCTGAGAAATTGCAAACGTCAAGCAATTGCTCCGAGATGAAAAGTGCCAGCACTGAAAGCTGTTGCTAGCCAGCACCCTTCCTTGGAAGCACTTTTGTAGGCCTAAGAACACTGGGGCTCTGGGCTTCTTTAGCCACCTAATCTTCTGCTCATCCTCTCTCGCACTTTGAAGAGAGCTCAGGTGAGAAATTGCAAACGTCGAGCAATTGCTCAGAGATGAAAAGTGCCAGCACTGAAAGCTGTTGCTAGCCAGCACTCTTCCTTGGAAGCGCTTTCACAGGCGCAGCAACACTGGGTCTTTGCGCTTCTATACGCACCAAACGTCACGGTCCTTCTCTTTCCGTCTCGTAGACACGAGCTGAGAAATTGCAAACGTGGAGCAATTGCTCAGAGATGAAAAGTGCCAGCACTGAAAGCTGTTGCTAGCCAGCACCCTTCCTTGGAAGCGCTTTTGTAGGCCTAAGAACAGTGGGGCTCTGGGCTTCTCTAGCCACCTCATCTTCTGCTCATCCTCTCGCGCACTCTGAAGAGAGCTCAGGTGAGAAATTGCAAACGTCGAGCAATTGCTCCGAGATGAAAAGTGCCAGCACTGAAAGCTCTTGCTAGCCAGCACCCTTCCTTGGAAGCGCTTTCACAGGCGCAGCAACACTGGGGCTTTGCGCTTCTCTAGCCACCAAACGTCACGGTCCTTCTCTTTCCGTCTCGTAGACACGAGCTGAGAAATTGCAAACGTCGAGCAATTGCTCAGAGATGAAAAGTGCCAGCACTGAAACCTGTTGCTAGCCAGCACCCTTCCTTGGAAGCGCTTTTGTAGGCCTAAGAACAGTGGGGCTCTGGGCTTCTCTAGCCACCTCATCTTCTGCTCATCCTCGCGCGCACTCTAAAGAGAGCTCAGGTGAGAAATTGCAAACGTCGAGCAATTGCTCAGAGATGAAAAGTGCCAGCACTGAAAGCTGTTGCTAGCCAGCACCCTTCCTTGGAAGCGCTTTCACAGGCGCAGCAACACTGGGGCTTTGCGCTTCTATACGCACCAAACGTCACGGTCCTTCTCTTTCCGTCTCGTAGACACGAGCTGAGAAATTGCAAACGTCGAGCAATTGCTCAGAGATGAAAAGTGCCAGCACTGAAAGCTCTTGCTAGCCAGCACCCTTCCTTGGAAGCGCTTTCACAGGCGCAGCAACACTGGGGCTTTGCGCTTCTCTACCCACCAAACGTCACGGTCCTTCTATTTCCGTCTCGTAGACACGAGCTGAGAAATTGCAAACGTCGAGCAATTGCTCAGAGATGAAAAGTGCCAGCACTGAAAGCTGTTGCTAGCCAGCACCCTTCCTTGGAAGCGCTTTTGTAGGCCTAAGAACAGTGGGGCTCTGGGCTTCTCTAGCCACCTCATCTTCTGCTCATCCTCTCGCGCACTCTAAAGAGAGCTCAGGTGAGAAATTGCAAACGTCGAGCAATTGCTCAGAGATGAAAAGTGCCAGCACTGAAAGCTGTTGCTAGCCAGCACCCTTCCTTGGAAGCGCTTTCACAGGCGCAGTAACACTGGGGCTTTGCGCTTCTCTACGCACCAAACGTCACGGTCATTCTCTTTCTGTCTCCTAGACACGAGCTGAGAAATTGCAAACGTCGAGCAATTGCTCAGAGATGAAAAGTGCCAGCACTGAAAGTTGTTGCTAGCCAGCACCCTTCCTTGGAAGCGCTTTCACAGGCGCAGCAACACTGGGGCTTTGCGCTTCTCTACCCACCAAACGTCACGGTCCTTCTCTTTCCGTCGGTAGACACGAGCTGAGAAATTGCAAAAGTCGAGCAATTGCTCAGAGATGAAAAGTGCCAGCACTGAAAGCTGTTGCTAGCCAGCACCCTTCCTTGGAAGCGCTTTTGTAGCCCTTAGAACAGTGGGGCTCTGGGCTTCCCTAGCCACCTCATCTTCTGCTCATCCTCTCGCGCACTCTAAAGAGAGCTCAGGTGAGAAATTGCAAACGTCGAGCAATTGCTCAGAGATGAAAAGTGCCAGCACTGAAAGCTGTTGCTAGCCAGCACCCTTCCTTGGAAGCGCTTTCACAGGCGCAGCAACACTGGGGCTTTGCGCTTCTCTACGCACCAAACGTCACGGTCCTTCTCTTTCCGTCTCGTAGACACGAGCTGAGAAATTGCAAACGTCAAGCAATTGCTCAGAGATGAAAAGTGCCAGCACTGAAAGCTGTTGCTAGCCAGCACCCTTCCTTGGAAGCACTTTTGTAGGCCTAAGAACACTGGGGCTCTGGGCTTCTTTAGCCACCTAATCTTCTGCTCATCCTCTCGCGCACTTTGAAGAGAGCTCAGGTGAGAAATTGCAAACGTCGAGCAATTGCTCAGAGATGAAAAGTGCCAGCCCTGAAAGCTGTTGCTAGCCAGCACCCTTCCTTGGAAGCGCTTTCACAGGCGCAGCAACACTGGGGCTTTGCGCTTCTCTACCCACCAAACGTCACGGTCCTTCTCTTTCCGTCTCGTAGACACGAGCTGAGAAATTGCAAACGTCGAGCAATTGCTCCGAGATGAAAAGTGCCAGCACTGAAAGCTCTTGCTAGCCAGCACCCTTCCTTGGAAGCGCTTTCACAGGCGCAGCAACACTGGGGCTTTGCGCTTCTCTAGCCACCAAACGTCACGGTCCTTCTCTTTCCGTCTCGTAGACACGAGCTGAGAAATTGCAAACGTCGAGCAATTGCTCAGAGATGAAAAGTGCCAGCACTGGAAGCTCTTGCTAGCCAGCACCCTTCCTTGGAAGCGCTTTTGTAGGCCTAAGAGCACTGGGGCTCTGGGCTTCTCTAGCCACCTCATCTTCTGCTCATCCTCTCGCGCACTCTGAAGAGAGCTCAGGTGAGAAATTGCAAACGTCGAGCAATTGCTCAGAGATGAAAAGTGCCAGCACTGACAGCTCTTGCTAGCCAGCACCCTTCCTTGGAAGCGCTTTCACAGGCGCAGCAACACTGGGGCTTTGCGCTTCTCTACCCACCAAAAGTCACGGTCATTCTCTTTCCGTCTCGTAGACACGAGCTGAGAAATTGCAAACGTCCAGCAATTGCTCCGAGATGAAAAGTGCCAGCACTGAAACCTGTTGCTAGCCAGCACCCTTCCTTGGAAGCGCTTTTGTAGGCCTAAGAACACTGGGGCTCTGGGCTTCTCTAGCCACCTCATCTTCTGCTCATCCTCGCGCGCACTCTAAAGAGAGCTCAGGTGAGAAATTGCAAACGTCGAGCAATTGCTCAGAGATGAAAAGTGCCAGCACTGAAAGCTGTTGCTAGCCAGCACCCTTCCTTGGAAGCGCTTTCACAGGCGCAGCAACACTGGGGCTTTGCGCTTCTCTAGCCACCAAACGTCACGGTCCTTCTCTTTCCGTCTCGTAGACACGAGCTGAGAAATTGCAAACGTCGAGCAATTGCTCCGAGATGAAAAGTGCCAGCACTGAAAGCTCTTGCTAGCCAGCACCCTTCCTTGGAAGCGCTTTCACAGGCGCAGCAACACTGGGGCTTTGCGCTTCTCTACCCACCAAACGTCACGGTCCTTCTCTTTCCGTCGGTAGACACGAGCTGAGAAATTGCAAACGTCGAGCAATTGCTCAGAGATGAAAAGTGCCAGCACTGGAAGCTGTTGCTAGCCAGCACCCTTCCTTGGAAGCGCTTTTGTAGGCCTAAGAACAGTGGGGCTCTGGGCTTCTCTAGCCACCTCATCTTCTGCTCATCCTCTCGCGCACTCTAAAGAGAGCTCAGGTGAGAAATTGCAAACGTCGAGCAATTGCTCAGAGATGAAAAGTGCCAGCACTGAAAGCTCTTGCTAGCCAGCACCCTTCCTTGGAAGCGCTTTCACAGGCGCAGCAACACTGGGGCTTTGCGCTTCTCTACGCACCAAACGTCACGGTCCTTCTCTTTCCGTCTCGTAGACACGAGCTGAGAAATTGCAAACGTCAAGCAATTGCTCAGAGATGAAAAGTGCCAGCACTGAAAGCTCTTGCTAGCCAGCACCCTTCCTTGGAAGCACTTTTGTAGGCCTAAGAACACTGGGGCTCTGGGCTTCTTTAGCCACCTCATCTTCTGCTCATCCTCTCGCGCACTTTGAAGAGAGCTCAGGTGAGAAATTGCAAACGTCGAGCAATTGCTCAGAGATGAAAAGTGCCAGCACTGAAAGCTGTTGCTAGCCAGCACCCTTCCTTGGAAGCGCTTTCACAGGCGCAGCAACACTGGGGCTTTGCGCTTCTATACGCACCAAACGTCACGGTCCTTCTCTTTCCGTCTCGTAGACACGAGCTGAGAAATTGCAAACGTGGAGCAATTGCTCAGAGATGAAAAGTGCCAGCACTGAAAGCTCTTGCTAGCCAGCACCCTTCCTTGGAAGCGCTTTCACAGGCGCAGCAACACTGGGGCTTTGCGCTTCTCTAGCCACCAAACGTCACGGTCCTTCTCTTTCCGTCTCGTAGACACGAGCTGAGAAATTGCAAACGTCGAGCAATTGCTCAGAGATGAAAAGTGCCAGCACTGAAAGCTGTTGCTAGCCAGCACCCTTCCTTGGAAGCGCTTTTGTAGGCCTAAGAACAGTGGGGCTCTGGGCTTCTCTAGCCACCTCATCTTCTGCTCATCCTCTCGCGCACTCTAAAGAGAGCTCAGGTGAGAAATTGCAAACGTCGAGCAATTGCTCAGAGATGAAAAGTGCCAGCACTGAAAGCTGTTGCTAGCCAGCACCCTTCCTTGGAAGCGCTTTCACAGGCGCAGCAACACTGGGGCTTTGCGCTTCTCTAGCCACCAAACGTCACGGTCCTTCTCTTTCCGTCGGTAGACACGAGCTGAGAAATTGCAAACGTCGAGCAATTGCTCAGAGATGAAAAGTGCCAGCACTGAAAGTTGTTGCTAGCCAGCACCCTTCCTTGGAAGCGCTTTCACAGGCGCAGCAACACTGGGGCTTTGCGCTTCTCTACCCACCAAACGTCACGGTCCTTCTCTTTCCGTCGGTAGACACGAGCTGAGAAATTGCAAACGTCGAGCAATTGCTCAGAGATGAAAAGTGCCAGCACTGAAAGCTGTTGCTAGCCAGCACCCTTCCTTGGAAGCGCTTTTGTAGGCCTAAGAACACTGGGGCTCTGGGCTTCCCTAGCCACCTCATCTTCTGCTCATCCTCTCGCGCACTCTAAAGAGAGCTCAGGTGAGAAATTGCAAACGTCGAGCAATTGCTCAGAGATGAAAAGTGCCAGCACTGAAAGCTGTTGCTAGCCAGCACCCTTCCTTGGAAGCGCTTTCACAGGCGCAGCAACACTGGGGCTTTGCGCTTCTCTACGCACCAAACGTCACGGTCCTTCTCTTTCCGTCTCGTAGACACGAGCTGAGAAATTGCAAACGTCAAGCAATTGCTCAGAGATGAAAAGTGCCAGCACTGAAAGCTGTTGCTAGCCAGCACCCTTCCTTGGAAGCACTTTTGTAGGCCTAAGAACACTGGGGCTCTGGGCTTCTTTAGCCACCTAATCTTCTGCTCATCCTCTCGCGCACTTTGAAGAGAGCTCAGGTGAGAAATTGCAAACGTGGAGCAATTGCTCCGAGATGAAAAGTGCCAGCACTGAAAGCTGTTGCTAGCCAGCACCCTTCCTTGGAAGCGCTTTCACAGGCGCAGCAACACTGGGGCTTTGCGCTTCTCTAGCCACCAAACGTCACGGTCCTTCTCTTTCCGTCTCGTAGACACGAGCTGAGAAATTGCAAACGTCGAGCAATTGCTCCGAGATGAAAAGTGCCAGCACTGAAAGCTCTTGCTAGCCAGCACCCTTCCTTGGAAGCGCTTTCACAGGCGCAGCAACACTGGGGCTTTGCGCTTCTCTACCCACCAAACGTCACGGTCCTTCTCTTTCCGTCTCGTAGACACGAGCTGAGAAATTGCAAACGTCGAGCAATTGCTCAGAGATGAAAAGTGCCAGCACTGGAAGCTCTTGCTAGCCAGCACCCTTCCTTGGAAGCGCTTTTGTAGGCCTAAGAACAGTGGGGCTCTGGGCTTCTCTAGCCACCTCATCTTCTGCTCATCCTCTCGCGCACTCTAAAGAGAGCTCAGGTGAGAAATTGCAAACGTCGAGCAATTGCTCAGAGATGAAAAGTGCCAGCACTGACAGCTCTTGCTAGCCAGCACCCTTCCTTGGAAGCGCTTTCACAGGCGCAGCAACACTGGGGCTTTGCGCTTCTCTACCCACCAAAAGTCACGGTCATTCTCTTTCCGTCTCGTAGACACGAGCTGAGAAATTGCAAACGTCCAGCAATTGCTCCGAGATGAAAAGTGCCAGCACTGAAACCTGTTGCTAGCCAGCACCCTTCCTTGGAAGCGCTTTTGTAGGCCTAAGAACAGTGGGGCTCTGGGCTTCTCTAGCCACCTCATCTTCTGCTCATCCTCGCGCGCACTCTAAAGAGAGCTCAGGTGAGAAATTGCAAACGTCGAGCAATTGCTCAGAGATGAAAAGTGCCAGCACTGAAAGCTGTTGCTAGCCAGCACCCTTCCTTGGAAGCGCTTTCACAGGCGCAGCAACACTGGGGCTTTGCGCTTCTCTACCCACCAAACGTCACGGTCCTTCTCTTTCCGTCTCGTAGACACGAGCTGAGAAATTGCAAACGTCGAGCAATTGCTCCGAGATGAAAAGTGCCAGCACTGAAAGCTCTTGCTAGCCAGCACCCTTCCTTGGAAGCGCTTTCACAGGCGCAGCAACACTGGGGCTTTGCGCTTCTCTACCCACCAAACGTCACGGTCCTTCTCTTTCCGTCGGTAGACACGAGCTGAGAAATTGCAAACGTCGAGCAATTGCTCAGAGATGAAAAGTGCCAGCACTGGAAGCTCTTGCTAGCCAGCACCCTTCCTTGGAAGCGCTTTTGTAGGCCTAAGAACAGTGGGGCTCTGGGCTTCTCTAGCCACCTCATCTTCTGCTCATCCTCTCGCGCACTCTAAAGAGAGCTCAGGTGAGAAATTGCAAACGTCGAGCAATTGCTCAGAGATGAAAAGTGCCAGCACTGAAAGCTGTTGCTAGCCAGCACCCTTCCTTGGAAGCGCTTTCACAGGCGCAGCAACACTGGGGCTTTGCGCTTCTCTACGCACCAAACGTCACGGTCCTTCTCTTTCCGTCTCGTAGACACGAGCTGAGAAATTGCAAACGTCAAGCAATTGCTCAGAGATGAAAAGTGCCAGCACTGAAAGCTGTTGCTAGCCAGCACCCTTCCTTGGAAGCACTTTTGTAGGCCTAAGAACACTGGGGCTCTGGGCTTCTTTAGCCACCTAATCTTCTGCTCAACCTCTCGCGCACTTTGAAGAGAGCTCAGGTGAGAAATTGCAAACGTCGAGCAATTGCTCAGAGATGAAAAGTGCCAGCACTGAAAGCTGTTGCTAGCCAGCACTCTTCCTTGGAAGCGCTTTCACAGGCGCAGCAACACTGGGTCTTTGCGCTTCTATACGCACCAAACGTCACGGTCCTTCTCTTTCCGTCTCGTAGACACGAGCTGAGAAATTGCAAACGTGGAGCAATTGCTCAGAGATGAAAAGTGCCAGCACTGAAAGCTGTTGCTAGCCAGCACCCTTCCTTGGAAGCGCTTTTGTAGGCCTAAGAACAGTGGGGCTCTGGGCTTCTCTAGCCACCTCATCTTCTGCTCATCCTCTCGCGCACTCTGAAGAGAGCTCAGGTGAGAAATTGCAAACGTCGAGCAATTGCTCAGAGATGAAAAGTGCCAGCACTGAAAGCTCTTGCTAGCCAGCACCCTTCCTTGGAAGCGCTTTCACAGGCGCAGCAACACTGGGGCTTTGCGCTTCTCTAGCCACCAAACGTCACGGTCCTTCTCTTTCCGTCTCGTAGACACGAGCTGAGAAATTGCAAACGTCGAGCAATTGCTCAGAGATGAAAAGTGCCAGCACTGAAACCTGTTGCTAGCCAGCACCCTTCCTTGGAAGCGCTTTTGTAGGCCTAAGAACAGTGGGGCTCTGGGCTTCTCTAGCCACCTCATCTTCTGCTCATCCTCGCGCGCACTCTAAAGAGAGCTCAGGTGAGAAATTGCAAACATCGAGCAATTGCTCAGAGATGAAAAGTGCCAGCACTGAAAGCTGTTGCTAGCCAGCACCCTTCCTTGGAAGCGCTTTCACAGGCGCAGCAACACTGGGGCTTTGCGCTTCTCTAGCCACCAAACGTCACGGTCCTTCTCTTTCCGTCTCGTAGACACGAGCTGAGAAATTGCAAACGTCGAGCAATTGCTCAGAGATGAAAAGTGCCAGCACTGAAAGCTCTTGCTAGCCAGCACCCTTCCTTGGAAGCGCTTTCACAGGCGCAGCAACACTGGGGCTTTGCGCTTCTCTACCCACCAAACATCACGGTCCTTCTCTTTCCGTCGGTAGACACGAGCTGAGAAATTGCAAACGTCGAGCAATTGCTCAGAGATGAAAAGTGCCAGCACTGAAAGCTGTTGCTAGCCAGCACCCTTCCTTGGAAGCGCTTTTGTAGGCCTAAGAACAGTGGGGCTCTGGGCTTCTCTAGCCACCTCATCTTCTGCTCATCCTCTCGCGCACTCTAAAGAGAGCTCAGGTGAGAAATTGCAAACGTCGAGCAATTGCTCAGAGATGAAAAGTGCCAGCACTGAAAGCTGTTGCTAGCCAGCACCCTTCCTTGGAAGCGCTTTCACAGGCGCAGCAACACTGGGGCTTTGCGCTTCTCTACGCACCAAACGTCACGGTCATTCTCTTTCTGTCTCCTAGACACGAGCTGAGAAATTGCAAACGTCGAGCAATTGCTCCGAGATGAAAAGTGCCAGCACTGAAAGTTGTTGCTAGCCAGCACCCTTCCTTGGAAGCGCTTTCACAGGCGCAGCAACACTGGGGCTTTGCGCTTCTCTACCCACCAAACGTCACGGTCCTTCTCTTTCCGTCGGTAGACACGAGCTGAGAAATTGCAAACGTCGAGCAATTGCTCAGAGATGAAAAGTGCCAGCACTGAAAGCTGTTGCTAGCCAGCACCCTTCCTTGGAAGCGCTTTTGTAGCCCTTAGAACAGTGGGGCTCTGGGCTTCTCTAGCCACCTCATCTTCTGCTCATCCTCTCGCACACTCTAAAGAGAGCTCAGGTGAGAAATTGCAAACGTCGAGCAATTGCTCAGAGATGAAAAGTGCCAGCACTGAAAGCTCTTGCTAGCCAGCACCCTTCCTTGGAAGCGCTTTCACAGGCGCAGCAACACTGGGGCTTTGCGCTTCTCTACCCACCAAACGTCACGGTCCTTCTCTTTCCGTCTCGTAGACACGAGCTGAGAAATTGCAAACGTCAAGCAATTGCTCAGAGATGAAAAGTGCCAGCACTGAAAGCTGTTGCTAGCCAGCACCCTTCCTTGGAAGCACTTTTGTAGGCCTAAGAACACTGGGGCTCTGGGCTTCTCTAGCCACCTAATCTTCTGCTCATCCTCTCGCGCACTTTGAAGAGAGCTCAGGTGAGAAATTGCAAACGTCGAGCAATTGCTCAGAGATGAAAAGTGCCAGCACTGAAAGCTGTTGCTAGCCAGCACTCTTCCTTGGAAGCGCTTTCACAGGCGCAGCAACACTGGGTCTTTGCGCTTCTATACGCACCAAACGTCACGGTCCTTCTCTTTCCGTCTCGTAGACACGAGCTGAGAAATTGCAAACGTCCAGCAATTGCTCCGAGATGAAAAGTGCCAGCACTGAAAGCTGTTGCTAGCCAGCACCCTTCCTTGGAAGCGCTTTTGTAGGCCTAAGAACAGTGGGGATCTGGGCTTCTCTAGCCACCTCATCTTCTGCTCATCCTCTCGCGCACTCTAAAGAGAGCTCAGGTGAGAAATTGCAAACGTCGAGCAATTGCTCAGAGATGAAAAGTGCCAGCACTGAAAGCTGTTGCTAGCCAGCACCCTTCCTTGGAAGCGCTTTCACAGGCGCAGCAACACTGGGGCTTTGCGCTTCTCTACCCACCAAACGTCACGGTCCTTCTCTTTCCGTCTCGTAGACACGAGCTGAGAAATTGCAAACGTCGAGCAATTGCTCCGAGATGAAAAGTGCCAGCACTGAAAGCTGTTGCTAGCCAGCACCCTTCCTTGGAAGCGCTTTCACAGGCGCAGCAACACTGGGGCTTTGCGCTTCTCTACCCACCAAACGTCACGGTCCTTCTCTTTCCGTCGGTAGACACGAGCTGAGAAATTGCAAACGTCGAGCAATTGCTCAGAGATGAAAAGTGCCAGCACTGAAAGCTGTTGCTAGCCAGCACCCTTCCTTGGAAGCGCTTTTGTAGCCCTTAGAACACTGGGGCTCTGGGCTTCCCTAGCCACCTCATCTTCTGCTCATCCTCTCACGCACTCTAAAGAGAGCTCAGGTGAGAAATTGCAAACGTCGAGCAATTGCTCAGAGATGAAAAGTGCCAGCACTGAAAGCTCTTGCTAGCCAGCACCCTTCCTTGGAAGCGCTTTCACAGGCGCAGCAACACTGGGGCTTTGCGCTTCTCTACGCACCAAACGTCACGGTCCTTCTCTTTCCGTCTCGTAGACACGAGCTGAGAAATTGCAAACGTCAAGCAATTGCTCAGAGATGAAAAGTGCCAGCACTGAAAGCTGTTGCTAGCCAGCACCCTTCCTTGGAAGCACTTTTGTAGGCCTAAGAACACTGGGGCTCTGGGCTTCTTTAGCCACCTAATCTTCTGCTCATCCTCTCGCGCACTTTGAAGAGAGCTCAGGTGAGAAATTGCAAACGTCGAGCAATTGCTCAGAGATGAAAAGTGCCAGCACTGAAAGCTGTTGCTAGCCAGCACTCTTCCTTGGAAGCGCTTTCACAGGCGCAGCAACACTGGGTCTTTGCGCTTCTATACGCACCAAACGTCACGGTCCTTCTCTTTCCGTCTCGTAGACACGAGCTGAGAAATTGCAAACGTCCAGCAATTGCTCCGAGATGAAAAGTGCCAGCACTGAAAGCTGTTGCTAGCCAGCACCCTTCCTTGGAAGCGCTTTTGTAGGCCTAAGAACACTGGGGCTCTGGGCTTCTCTAGCCACCTCATCTTCTGCTCATCCTCGCGCGCACTCTAAAGAGAGCTCAGGTGAGAAATTGCAAACGTCGAGCAATTGCTCAGAGATGAAAAGTGCCAGCACTGAAAGCTCTTGCTAGCCAGCACCCTTCCTTGGAAGCGCTTTCACAGGCGCAGCAACACTGGGGCTTTGCGCTTCTCTACCCACCAAACGTCACGGTCCTTCTCTTTCCGTCTCCTAGACACGAGCTGAGAAATTGCAAACGTCGAGCAATTGCTCAGAGATGAAAAGTGCCAGCACTGAAAGCTCTTGCTAGCCAGCACCCTTCCTTGGAAGCGCTTTCACAGGCGCAGCAACACTGGGGCTTTGCGCTTCTCTACCCACCAAACGTCACGGTCCTTCTCTTTCCGTCGGTAGACACGAGCTGAGAAATTGCAAACGTCGAGCAATTGCTCAGAGATGAAAAGTGCCAGCACTGGAAGCTCTTGCTAGCCAGCACCCTTCCTTGGAAGCACTTTTGTAGGCCTAAGAACAGTGGGGCTCTGGGCTTCTCTAGCCACCTCATCTTCTGCTCATCCTCTCGCGCACTCTAAAGAGAGCTCAGGTGAGAAATTGCAAACGTCGAGCAATTGCTCAGAGATGAAAAGTGCCAGCACTGAAAGCTCTTGCTAGCCAGCACCCTTCCTTGGAAGCGCTTTCACAGGCGCAGCAACACTGGGGCTTTGCGCTTCTCTAGCCACCAAACGTCACGGTCCTTCTCTTTCCGTCTCGTAGACACGAGCTGAGAAATTGCAAACGTCAAGCAATTGCTCAGAGATGAAAAGTGCCAGCACTGAAAGCTGTTGCTAGCCAGCACCCTTCCTTGGAAGCACTTTTGTAGGCCTAAGAACACTGGGGCTCTGGGCTTCTTTAGCCACCTCATCTTCTGCTCATCCTCTCGCGGACTTTGAAGAGAGCTCAGGTGAGAAATTGCAAACGTCGAGCAATTGCTCAGAGATGAAAAGTGCCAGCACTGAAAGCTGTTGCTAGCCAGCACTCTTCCTTGGAAGCGCTTTCACAGGCGCAGCAACACTGGGTCTTTGCGCTTCTATACGCACCAAACGTCACGGTCCTTCTCTTTCCGTCTCGTAGACACGAGCTGAGAAATTGCAAACGTCCAGCAATTGCTCAGAGATGAAAAGTGCCAGCACTGAAAGCTGTTGCTAGCCAGCACCCTTCCTTGGAAGCGCTTTTGTAGGCCTAAGAACAGTGGGGCTCTGGGCTTCTCTAGCCACCTCATCTTCTGCTCATCCTCGCGCGCACTCTAAAGAGAGCTCAGGTGAGAAATTGCAAACGTCGAGCAATTGCTCAGAGATGAAAAGTGCCAGCACTGAAAGCTCTTGCTAGCCAGCACCCTTCCTTGGAAGCGCTTTCACAGGCGCAGCAACACTGGGGCTTTGCGCTTCTCTAGCCACCAAACGTCACGGTCCTTCTCTTTCCGTCTCCTAGACACGAGCTGAGAAATTGCAAACGTCGAGGAATTGCTCAGAGATGAAAAGTGCCAGCACTGGAAGCTGTTGCTAGCCAGCACCCTTCCTTGGAAGCGCTTTTGTAGGCCTAAGAACAGTGGGGCTCTGGGCTTCTCTAGCCACCTCATCTTCTGCTCATCCTCTCGCGCACTCTAAAGAGAGCTCAGGTGAGAAATTGCAAACGTCGAGCAATTGCTCAGAGATGAAAAGTGCCAGCACTGAAAGCTGTTGCTAGCCAGCACCCTTCCTTGGAAGCGCTTTCACAGGCGCAGCAACACTGGGGCTTTGCGCTTCTCTACCCACCAAAAGTCACGGTCATTCTCTTTCCGTCTCGTAGACACGAGCTGAGAAATTGCAAACGTCCAGCAATTGCTCCGAGATGAAAAGTGCCAGCACTGAAAGCTGTTGCTAGCCAGCACCCTTCCTTGGAAGCGCTTTTGTAGGCCTAAGAACACTGGGGCTCTGGGCTTCTCTAGCCACCTCATCTTCTGCTCATCCTCGCGCGCACTCTAAAGAGAGCTCAGGTGAGAAATTGCAAACGTCGAGCAATTGCTCAGAGATGAAAAGTGCCAGCACTGAAAGCTGTTGCTAGCCAGCACCCTTCCTTGGAAGCGCTTTCACAGGCGCAGCAACACTGGGGCTTTGCGCTTCTCTAGCCACCAAACGTCACGGTCCTTCTCTTTCCGTCTCGTAGACACGAGCTGAGAAATTGCAAACGTCGAGCAATTGCTCCGAGATGAAAAGTGCCAGCACTGAAAGCTCTTGCTAGCCAGCACCCTTCCTTGGAAGCGCTTTCGTAGGCGCAGCAACACTGGGGCTTTGCGCTTCTCTACCCACCAAACGTCACGGTCCTTCTCTTTCCGTCGGTAGACACGAGCTGAGAAATTGCAAACGTCGAGCAATTGCTCAGAGATGAAAAGTGCCAGCACTGAAAGCTGTTGCTAGCCAGCACCCTTCCTTGGAAGCGCTTTTGTAGGCCTAAGAACAGTGGGGCTCTGGGCTTCTCTAGCCACCTCATCTTCTGCTCATCCTCTCGCGCACTCTAAAGAGAGCTCAGGTGAGAAATTGCAAACGTCGAGCAATTGCTCAGAGATGAAAAGTGCCAGCACTGAAAGCTGTTGCTAGCCAGCACCCTTCCTTGGAAGCGCTTTCACAGGCGCAGCAACACTGGGGCTTTGCGCTTCTCTACGCACCAAACGTCACGGTCCTTCTCTTTCCGTCTCGTAGACACGAGCTGAGAAATTGCAAACGTCAAGCAATTGCTCAGAGATGAAAAGTGCCAGCACTGAAAGCTGTTGCTAGCCAGCACCCTTCCTTGGAAGCACTTTTGTAGGCCTAAGAACACTGGGGCTCTGGGCTTCTTTAGCCACCTAATCTTCTGCTCATCCTCTCGCGGACTTTGAAGAGAGCTCAGGTGAGAAATTGCAAACGTCGAGCAATTGCTCAGAGATGAAAAGTGCCAGCACTGAAAGCTGTTGCTAGCCAGCACTCTTCCTTGGAAGCGCTTTCACAGGCGCAGCAACACTGGGTCTTTGCGCTTCTATACGCACCAAACGTCACGGTCCTTCTCTTTCCGTCTCGTAGACACGAGCTGAGAAATTGCAAACGTCCAGCAATTGCTCAGAGATGAAAAGTGCCAGCACTGAAAGCTGTTGCTAGCCAGCACCCTTCCTTGGAAGCGCTTTTGTAGGCCTAAGAACAGTGGGGCTCTGGGCTTCTCTAGCCACCTCATCTTCTGCTCATCCTCGCGCGCACTCTAAAGAGAGCTCAGGTGAGAAATTGCAAACGTCGAGCAATTGCTCAGAGATGAAAAGTGCCAGCACTGAAAGCTCTTGCTAGCCAGCACCCTTCCTTGGAAGCGCTTTCACAGGCGCAGCAACACTGGGGCTTTGCGCTTCTCTAGCCACCAAACGTCACGGTCCTTCTCTTTCCGTCTCCTAGACACGAGCTGAGAAATTGCAAACGTCGAGGAATTGCTCAGAGATGAAAAGTGCCAGCACTGGAAGCTGTTGCTAGCCAGCACCCTTCCTTGGAAGCGCTTTTGTAGGCCTAAGAACAGTGGGGCTCTGGGCTTCTCTAGCCACCTCATCTTCTGCTCATCCTCTCGCGCACTCTAAAGAGAGCTCAGGTGAGAAATTGCAAACGTCGAGCAATTGCTCAGAGATGAAAAGTGCCAGCACTGAAAGCTGTTGCTAGCCAGCACCCTTCCTTGGAAGCGCTTTCACAGGCGCAGCAACACTGGGGCTTTGCGCTTCTCTACCCACCAAAAGTCACGGTCATTCTCTTTCCGTCTCGTAGACACGAGCTGAGAAATTGCAAACGTCCAGCAATTGCTCCGAGATGAAAAGTGCCAGCACTGAAAGCTGTTGCTAGCCAGCACCCTTCCTTGGAAGCGCTTTTGTAGGCCTAAGAACACTGGGGCTCTGGGCTTCTCTAGCCACCTCATCTTCTGCTCATCCTCGCGCGCACTCTAAAGAGAGCTCAGGTGAGAAATTGCAAACGTCGAGCAATTGCTCAGAGATGAAAAGTGCCAGCACTGAAAGCTGTTGCTAGCCAGCACCCTTCCTTGGAAGCGCTTTCACAGGCGCAGCAACACTGGGGCTTTGCGCTTCTCTAGCCACCAAACGTCACGGTCCTTCTCTTTCCGTCTCGTAGACACGAGCTGAGAAATTGCAAACGTCGAGCAATTGCTCCGAGATGAAAAGTGCCAGCACTGAAAGCTCTTGCTAGCCAGCACCCTTCCTTGGAAGCGCTTTCGTAGGCGCAGCAACACTGGGGCTTTGCGCTTCTCTACCCACCAAACGTCACGGTCCTTCTCTTTCCGTCGGTAGACACGAGCTGAGAAATTGCAAACGTCGAGCAATTGCTCAGAGATGAAAAGTGCCAGCACTGAAAGCTGTTGCTAGCCAGCACCCTTCCTTGGAAGCGCTTTTGTAGGCCTAAGAACAGTGGGGCTCTGGGCTTCTCTAGCCACCTCATCTTCTGCTCATCCTCTCGCGCACTCTAAAGAGAGCTCAGGTGAGAAATTGCAAACGTCGAGCAATTGCTCAGAGATGAAAAGTGCCAGCACTGAAAGCTGTTGCTAGCCAGCACCCTTCCTTGGAAGCGCTTTCACAGGCGCAGCAACACTGGGGCTTTGCGCTTCTCTACGCACCAAACGTCACGGTCCTTCTCTTTCCGTCTCGTAGACACGAGCTGAGAAATTGCAAACGTCAAGCAATTGCTCAGAGATGAAAAGTGCCAGCACTGAAAGCTGTTGCTAGCCAGCACCCTTCCTTGGAAGCACTTTTGTAGGCCTAAGAACACTGGGGCTCTGGGCTTCTTTAGCCACCTAATCTTCTGCTCATCCTCTCGCGCACTTTGAAGAGAGCTCAGGTGAGAAATTGCAAACGTCGAGCAATTGCTCAGAGATGAAAAGTGCCAGCACTGAAAGCTGTTGCTAGCCAGCACTCTTCCTTGGAAGCGCTTTCACAGGCGCAGCAACACTGGGTCTTTGCGCTTCTATACGCACCAAACATCACGGTCCTTCTCTTTCTGTCTCGTAGACACGAGCTGAGAAATTGCAAACGTCCAGCAATTGCTCCGAGATGAAAAGTGCCAGCACTGAAAGCTGTTGCTAGCCAGCACCCTTCCTTGGAAGCGCTTTTGTAGGCCTAAGATCAGTGGGGCTCTGGGCTTCTCTAGCCACCTCATCTTCTGCTCATCCTCTCGCGCACTCTAAAGAGAGCTCAGGTGAGAAATTGCAAACGTCGAGCAATTGCTCAGAGAAGAAAAGTGCCAGCACTGAAAGCTGTTGCTAGCCAGCACCCTTCCTTGGAAGCGCTTTCACAGGCGCAGCAACACTGGGGCTTTGCGCTTCTCTAGCCACCAAACGTCACGGTCCTTCTCTTTCCATCTCGTAGACACGAGCTGAGAAATTGCAAACGTCGAGCAATTGCTCAGAGATGAAAAGTGCCAGCACTGAAAGCTGTTGCTAGCCAGCACCCTTCCTTGGAAGCGCTTTCACAGGCGCAGCAACACTGGGGCTTTGCGCTTCTCTACCCACCAAACGTCACGGTCCTTCTCTTTCCGTCTCCTAGACACGAGCTGAGAAATTGCAAACGTCGAGCAATTGCTCAGAGATGAAAAGTGCCAGCACTGGAAGCTCTTGCTAGCCAGCACCCTTCCTTGGAAGCGCTTTTGTAGGCCTAAGAACACTGGGGCTCTGGGCTTCTCTAGCCACCTCATCTTCTGCTCATCCTCTCGCGCACTCTAAAGAGAGCTCAGGTGAGAAATTGCAAACGTCGAGCAATTGCTCAGAGATGAAAAGTGCCAGCACTGACAGCTCTTGCTAGCCAGCACCCTTCCTTGGAAGCGCTTTCACAGGCGCAGCAACACTGGGGCTTTGCGCTTCTCTACCCACCAAAAGTCACGGTCATTCTCTTTCCGTCTCGTAGACACGAGCTGAGAAATTGCAAACGTCCAGCAATTGCTCAGAGATGAAAAGTGCCAGCACTGAAACCTGTTGCTAGCCAGCACCCTTCCTTGGAAGCGCTTTTGTAGGCCTAAGAACACTGGGGCTCTGGGCTTCTCTAGCCACCTCATCTTCTGCTCATCCTCGCGCGCACTCTAAAGAGAGCTCAGGTGAGAAATTGCAAACGTCGAGCAATTGCTCAGAGATGAAAAGTGCCAGCACTGAAAGCTCTTGCTAGCCAGCACCCTTCCTTGGAAGCGCTTTCACAGGCGCAGCAACACTGGGGCTTTGCGCTTCTCTACCCACCAAACGTCACGGTCCTTCTCTTTCCGTCTCGTAGACACGAGCTGAGAAATTGCAAACGTCGAGCAATTGCTCAGAGATGAAAAGTGCCAGCACTGAAAGCTCTTGCTAGCCAGCACCCTTCCTTGGAAGCGCTTTCACAGGCGCAGCAACACTGGGGCTTTGCGCTTCTCTACCCACCAAACGTCACGGTCATTCTCTTTCCGTCTCGTAGACACGAGCTGAGAAATTGCAAACGTCGAGGAATTGCTCCGAGATGAAAAGTGCCAGCACTGGAAGCTCTTGCTAGCCAGCACCCTTCCTTGGAAGCGCTTTTGTAGGCCTAAGAACAGTGGGGCTCTGGGCTTCACTAGCCACCTCATCTTCTGCTCATCCTCGCGCGCACTCTAAAGAGAGCTCAGGTGAGAAATTGCAAACGTCGAGCAATTGCTCAGAGATGAAAAGTGCCAGCACTGAAAGCTCTTGCTAGCCAGCACCCTTCCTTGGAAGCGCTTTCACAGGCGCAGCAACACTGGGGCTTTGCGCTTCTCTAGCCACCAAACGTCACGGTCATTCTCTTTCCGTCGGTAGACACGAGCTGAGAAATTGCAAACGTCGAGCAATTGCTCAGAGATGAAAAGTGCCAGCACTGAAAGCTGTTGCTAGCCAGCACCCTTCCTTGGAAGCGCTTTTGTAGGCCTAAGAACACTGGGGCTCTGGGCTTCCCTAGCCACCTCATCTTCTGCTCATCCTCTCGCGCACTCTAAAGAGAGCTCAGGTGAGAAATTGCAAATGTCGAGCAATTGCTCAGAGATGAAAAGTGCCAGCACTGAAAGCTGTTGCTAGCCAGCACCCTTCCTTGGAAGCGCTTTCACAGGCGCAGCAACACTGGGGCTTTGCGCTTCTCTACGCACCAAACGTCACGGTCCTTCTCTTTCCGTCTCGTACACACGAGCTGAGAAATTGCAAACGTCAAGCAATTGCTCAGAGATGAAAAGTGCCAGCACTGAAAGCTGTTGCTAGCCAGCACCCTTCCTTGGAAGCACTTTTGTAGGCCTAAGAACACTGGGGCTCTGGGCTTCTTTAGCCACCTAATCTTCTGCTCATCCTCTCGCGCACTTTGAAGAGAGCTCAGGTGAGAAATTGCAAACGTCGAGCAATTGCTCAGAGATGAAAAGTGCCAGCACTGAAAGCTGTTGCTAGCCAGCACCCTTCCTTGGAAGCGCTTTCACAGGCGCAGCAACACTGGGGCTTTGCGCTTCTCTACCCACCAAACGTCACGGTCCTTCTCTTTCCGTCTCGTAGACACGAGCTGAGAAATTGCAAACGTCGAGCAATTGCTCCGAGATGAAAAGTGCCAGCACTGAAAGCTCTTGCTAGCCAGCACCCTTCCTTGGAAGCGCTTTCACAGGCGCAGCAACACTGGGGCTTTGCGCTTCTCTAGCCACCAAACGTCACGGTCCTTCTCTTTCCGTCTCGTAGACACGAGCTGAGAAATTGCAAACGTCGAGCAATTGCTCAGAGATGAAAAGTGCCAGCACTGGAAGCTCTTGCTAGCCAGCACCCTTCCTTGGAAGCGCTTTTGTAGGCCTAAGAGCACTGGGGCTCTGGGCTTCTCTAGCCACCTCATCTTCTGCTCATCCTCTCGCGCACTCTAAAGAGAGCTCAGGTGAGAAATTGCAAACGTCGAGCAATTGCTCAGAGATGAAAAGTGCCAGCACTGACAGCTCTTGCTAGCCAGCACCCTTCCTTGGAAGTGCTTTCACAGGCGCAGCAACACTGGGGCTTTGCGCTTCTCTAGCCACCAAACGTCACGGTCCTTCTCTTTCCGTCTCGTAGACACGAGCTGAGAAATTGCAAACGTCGAGCAATTGCTCCGAGATGAAAAGTGCCAGCACTGAAAGCTCTTGCTAGCCAGCACCCTTCCTTGGAAGCGCTTTCACAGGCGCAGCAACACTGGGGCTTTGCGCTTCTCTACCCACCAAACGTCACGGTCCTTCTCTTTCCGTCGGTAGACACGAGCTGAGAAATTGCAAACGTCGAGCAATTGCTCAGAGATGAAAAGTGCCAGCACTGGAAGCTGTTGCTAGCCAGCACCCTTCCTTGGAAGCGCTTTTGTAGGCCTAAGAACAGTGGGGCTCTGGGCTTCTCTAGCCACCTCATCTTCTGCTCATCCTCTCGCGCACTCTAAAGAGAGCTCAGGTGAGAAATTGCAAACGTCGAGCAATTGCTCAGAGATGAAAAGTGCCAGCACTGAAAGCTGTTGCTAGCCAGCACCCTTCCTTGGAAGCGCTTTCACAGGCGCAGCAACACTGGGGCTTTGCGCTTCTCTACCCACCAAACGTCACGGTCCTTCTCTTTCCGTCTCGTAGACACGAGCTGAGAAATTGCAAACGTGGAGCAATTGCTCAGAGATGAAAAGTGCCAGCACTGAAAGCTCTTGCTAGCCAGCACCCTTCCTTGGAAGCGCTTTTGTAGGCCTAAGAACAGTGGGGCTCTGGGCTTCTCTAGCCACCTCATCTTCTGCTCATCCTCTCGCGCACTCTGAAGAGAGCTCAGGTGAGAAATTGCAAACGTCGAGCAATTGCTCCGAGATGAAAAGTGCCAGCACTGAAAGCTGTTGCTAGCCAGCACCCTTCCTTGGAAGCGCTTTCACAGGCGCAGCAACACTGGGGCTTTGCGCTTCTCTACCCACCAAACGTCACGGTCCTTCTCTTTCCGTCGGTAGACACGAGCTGAGAAATTGCAAACGTCGAGCAATTGCTCAGAGATGAAAAGTGCCAGCACTGAAACCTGTTGCTAGCCAGCACCCTTCCTTGGAAGCGCTTTTGTAGGCCTAAGAACAGTGGGGCTCTGGGCTTCTCTAGCCACCTCATCTTCTGCTCATCCTCGCGCGCACTCTAAAGAGAGCTCAGGTGAGAAATTGCAAACGTCGAGCAATTGCTCAGAGATGAAAAGTGCCAGCACTGAAAGCTGTTGCTAGCCAGCACCCTTCCTTGGAAGCGCTTTCACAGGCGCAGCAACACTGGGGCTTTGCGCTTCTCTAGCCACCAAACGTCACGGTCCTTCTCTTTCCGTCTCGTACACACGAGCTGAGAAATTGCAAACGTCAAGCAATTGCTCAGAGATGAAAAGTGCCAGCACTGAAAGCTGTTGCTAGCCAGCACCCTTCCTTGGAAGCACTTTTGTAGGCCTAAGAACACTGGGGCTCTGGGCTTCTTTAGCCACCTAATCTTCTGCTCATCCTCTCGCGCACTTTGAAGAGAGCTCAGGTGAGAAATTGCAAACGTCGAGCAATTGCTCAGAGATGAAAAGTGCCAGCACTGAAAGCTGTTGCTAGCCAGCACCCTTCCTTGGAAGCGCTTTCACAGGCGCAGCAACACTGGGGCTTTGCGCTTCTCTACCCACCAAACGTCACGGTCCTTCTCTTTCCGTCTCGTAGACACGAGCTGAGAAATTGCAAACGTCGAGCAATTGCTCCGAGATGAAAAGTGCCAGCACTGAAAGCTCTTGCTAGCCAGCACCCTTCCTTGGAAGCGCTTTCACAGGCGCAGCAACACTGGGGCTTTGCGCTTCTCTACCCACCAAACGTCACGGTCCTTCTCTTTCCGTCGGTAGACACGAGCTGAGAAATTGCAAACGTCGAGCAATTGCTCAGAGATGAAAAGTGCCAGCACTGGAAGCTCTTGCTAGCCAGCACCCTTCCTTGGAAGCGCTTTTGTAGGCCTAAGAACAGTGGGGCTCTGGGCTTCTCTAGCCACCTCATCTTCTGCTCATCCTCTCGCGCACTCTAAAGAGAGCTCAGGTGAGAAATTGCAAACGTCGAGCAATTGCTCAGAGATGAAAAGTGCCAGCACTGAAAGCTGTTGCTAGCCAGCACCCTTCCTTGGAAGCGCTTTCACAGGCGCAGCAACACTGGGGCTTTGCGCTTCTCTACGCACCAAAAGTCACGGTCCTTCTCTTTCCGTCTCGTAGACACGAGCTGAGAAATTGCAAACGTCAAGCAATTGCTCAGAGATGAAAAGTGCCAGCACTGAAAGCTCTTGCTAGCCAGCACCCTTCCTTGGAAGCACTTTTGTAGGCCTAAGAACACTGGGGCTCTGGGCTTCTTTAGCCACCTAATCTTCTGCTCATCCTCTCGCGCACTTTGAAGAGAGCTCAGGTGAGAAATTGCAAACGTCGAGCAATTGCTGAGAGATGAAAAGTGCCAGCACTGAAAGCTGTTGCTAGCCAGCACTCTTCCTTGGAAGCGCTTTCACAGGCGCAGCAACACTGGGTCTTTGCGCTTCTATACGCACCAAACGTCACGGTCCTTCTCTTTCCGTCTCGTAGACACGAGCTGAGAAATTGCAAACGTGGAGCAATTGCTCAGAGATGAAAAGTGCCAGCACTGAAAGCTGTTGCTAGCCAGCACCCTTCCTTGGAAGCGCTTTTGTAGGCCTAAGAACAGTGGGGCTCTGGGCTTCTCTAGCCACCTCATCTTCTGCTCATCCTCTCGCGCACTCTGAAGAGAGCTCAGGTGAGAAATTGCAAACGTCGAGCAATTGCTCAGAGATGAAAAGTGCCAGCACTGAAAGCTGTTGCTAGCCAGCACCCTTCCTTGGAAGCGCTTTTGTAGGCCTAAGAACAGTGGGGCTCTGGGCTTCTCTAGCCACCTCATCTTCTGCTCATCCTCGCGCGCACTCTAAAGAGAGCTCAGGTGAGAAATTGCAAACGTCGAGCAATTGCTCAGAGATGAAAAGTGCCAGCACTGAAAGCTGTTGCTAGCCAGCACCCTTCCTTGGAAGCGCTTTCACAGGCGCAGCAACACTGGGGCTTTGCGCTTCTCTAGCCACCAAACGTCACGGTCCTTCTCTTTCCGTCGGTAGACACGAGCTGAGAAATTGCAAACGTCGAGCAATTGCTCAGAGATGAAAAGTGCCAGCACTGAAAGTTGTTGCTAGCCAGCACCCTTCCTTGGAAGCGCTTTCACAGGCGCAGCAACACTGGGGCTTTGCGCTTCTCTACCCACCAAACGTCACGGTCCTTCTCTTTCCGTCGGTAGACACGAGCTGAGAAATTGCAAACGTCGAGCAATTGCTCAGAGATGAAAAGTGCCAGCACTGAAAGCTGTTGCTAGCCAGCACCCTTCCTTGGAAGCGCTTTTGTAGGCCTAAGAACACTGGGGCTCTGGGCTTCCCTAGCCACCTCATCTTCTGCTCATCCTCTCGCGCACTCTAAAGAGAGCTCAGGTGAGAAATTGCAAACGTCGAGCAATTGCTCAGAGATGAAAAGTGCCAGCACTGAAAGCTGTTGCTAGCCAGCACCCTTCCTTGGAAGCGCTTTCACAGGCGCAGCAACACTGGGGCTTTGCGCTTCTCTACGCACCAAACGTCACGGTCCTTCTCTTTCCGTCTCGTAGACACGAGCTGAGAAATTGCAAACGTCAAGCAATTGCTCAGAGATGAAAAGTGCCAGCACTGAAAGCTGTTGCTAGCCAGCACCCTTCCTTGGAAGCACTTTTGTAGGCCTAAGAACACTGGGGCTCTGGGCTTCTTTAGCCACCTAATCTTCTGCTCATCCTCTCGCGCACTTTGAAGAGAGCTCAGGTGAGAAATTGCAAACGTCGAGCAATTGCTCAGAGATGAAAAGTGCCAGCACTGAAAGCTGTTGCTAGCCAGCACCCTTCCTTGGAAGCGCTTTCACAGGCGCAGCAACACTGGGGCTTTGCGCTTCTCTACCCACCAAACGTCACGGTCCTTCTCTTTCCGTCTCGTAGACACGAGCTGAGAAATTGCAAACGTCGAGCAATTGCTCCGAGATGAAAAGTGCCAGCACTGAAAGCTGTTGCTAGCCAGCACCCTTCCTTGGAAGCGCTTTCACAGGCGCAGCAACACTGGGGCTTTGCGCTTCTCTAGCCACCAAACGTCACGGTCCTTCTCTTTCCGTCTCGTAGACACGAGCTGAGAAATTGCAAACGTCGAGCAATTGCTCAGAGATGAAAAGTGCCAGCACTGGAAGCTCTTGCTAGCCAGCACCCTTCCTTGGAAGCGCTTTTGTAGGCCTAAGAACAGTGGGGCTCTGGGCTTCTCTAGCCACCTCATCTTCTGCTCATCCTCTCGCGCACTCTAAAGAGAGCTCAGGTGAGAAATTGCAAACGTCCAGCAATTGCTCAGAGATGAAAAGTGCCAGCACTGACAGCTCTTGCTAGCCAGCACCCTTCCTTGGAAGCGCTTTCACAGGCGCAGCAACACTGGGGCTTTGCGCTTCTCTACCCACCAAAAGTCACGGTCATTCTCTTTCCGTCTCGTAGACACGAGCTGAGAAATTGCAAACGTCCAGCAATTGCTCCGAGATGAAAAGTGCCAGCACTGAAACCTGTTGCTAGCCAGCACCCTTCCTTGGAAGCGCTTTTGTAGGCCTAAGAACACTGGGGCTCTGGGCTTCTCTAGCCACCTCATCTTCTGCTCATCCTCGCGCGCACTCTAAAGAGAGCTCAGGTGAGAAATTGCAAACGTCGAGCAATTGCTCAGAGATGAAAAGTGCCAGCACTGAAAGCTCTTGCTAGCCAGCACCCTTCCTTGGAAGCGCTTTCACAGGCGCAGCAACACTGGGGCTTTGCGCTTCTCTAGCCACCAAACGTCACGGTCCTTCTCTTTCCGTCTCGTAGACACGAGCTGAGAAATTGCAAACGTCGAGCAATTGCTCCGAGATGAAAAGTGCCAGCACTGAAAGCTCTTGCTAGCCAGCACCCTTCCTTGGAAGCGCTTTCACAGGCGCAGCAACACTGGGGCTTTGCGCTTCTCTACCCACCAAACGTCACGGTCCTTCTCTTTCCGTCGGTAGACACGAGCTGAGAAATTGCAAACGTCGAGCAATTGCTCAGAGATGAAAAGTGCCAGCACTGGAAGCTCTTGCTAGCCAGCACCCTTCCTTGGAAGCGCTTTTGTAGGCCTAAGAACAGTGGGGCTCTGGGCTTCTCTAGCCACCTCATCTTCTGCTCATCCTCTCGCGCACTCTAAAGAGAGCTCAGGTGAGAAATTGCAAACGTCGAGCAATTGCTCAGAGATGAAAAGTGCCAGCACTGAAAGCTGTTGCTAGCCAGCACCCTTCCTTGGAAGCGCTTTCACAGGCGCAGCAACACTGGGGCTTTGCGCTTCTCTACGCACCAAACGTCACGGTCCTTCTCTTTCCGTCTCGTAGACACGAGCTGAGAAATTGCAAACGTCAAGCAATTGCTCAGAGATGAAAAGTGCCAGCACTGAAAGCTCTTGCTAGCCAGCACCCTTCCTTGGAAGCACTTTTGTAGGCCTAAGAACACTGGGGCTCTGGGCTTCTTTAGCCACCTAATCTTCTGCTCATCCTCTCGCGCACTTTGAAGAGAGCTCAGGTGAGAAATTGCAAACGTCGAGCAATTGCTCAGAGATGAAAAGTGCCAGCACTGAAAGCTGTTGCTAGCCAGCACCCTTCCTTGGAAGCGCTTTTGTAGGCCTAAGAACAGTGGGGCTCTGGGCTTCTCTAGCCACCTCATCTTCTGCTCATCCTCGCGCGCACTCTAAAGAGAGCTCAGGTGAGAAATTGCAAACGTCGAGCAATTGCTCAGAGATGAAAAGTGCCAGCACTGAAAGCTCTTGCTAGCCAGCACCCTTCCTTGGAAGCGCTTTCACAGGCGCAGCAACACTGGGGCTTTGCGCTTCTCTACCCACCAAACGTCACGGTCATTCTCTTTCTGTCTCCTAGACACGAGCTGAGAAATTGCAAACGTCGAGCAATTGCTCAGAGATGAAAAGTGCCAGCACTGAAAGTTGTTGCTAGCCAGCACCCTTCCTTGGAAGCGCTTTCACAGGCGCAGCAACACTGGGGCTTTGCGCTTCTCTACCCACCAAACGTCACGGTCCTTCTCTTTCCGTCGGTAGACACGAGCTGAGAAATTGCAAACGTCGAGCAATTGCTCAGAGATGAAAAGTGCCAGCACTGAAAGCTGTTGCTAGACAGCACCCTTCCTTGGAAGCGCTTTTGTAGCCCTTAGAACAGTGGGGCTCTGGGCTTCTCTAGCCACCTCATCTTCTGCTCATCCTCTCGCACACTCTAAAGAGAGCTCAGGTGAGAAATTGCAAACGTCGAGCAATTGCTCAGAGATGAAAAGTGCCAGCACTGAAAGCTCTTGCTAGCCAGCACCCTTCCTTGGAAGCGCTTTCACAGGCGCAGCAACACTGGGGCTTTGCGCTTCTCTACGCACCAAACGTCACGGTCCTTCTCTTTCCGTCTCGTAGACACGAGCTGAGAAATTGCAAACGTCAAGCAATTGCTCAGAGATGAAAAGTGCCAGCACTGAAAGCTGTTGCTAGCCAGCACCCTTCCTTGGAAGCACTTTTGTAGGCCTAAGAACACTGGGGCTCTGGGCTTCTTTAGCCACCTAATCTTCTGCTCATCCTCTCGCGCACTTTGAAGAGAGCTCAGGTGAGAAATTGCAAACGTCGAGCAATTGCTCAGAGATGAAAAGTGCCAGCACTGAAAGCTGTTGCTAGCCAGCACTCTTCCTTGGAAGCGCTTTCACAGGCGCAGCAACACTGGGTCTTTGCGCTTCTATACGCACCAAACGTCACGGTCCTTCTCTTTCCGTCTCGTAGACACGAGCTGAGAAATTGCAAACGTCCAGCAATTGCTCCGAGATGAAAAGTGCCAGCACTGAAAGCTCTTGCTAGCCAGCACCCTTCCTTGGAAGCGCTTTTGTAGGCCTAAGAACACTGGGGATCTGGGCTTCTCTAGCCACCTCATCTTCTGCTCATCCTCTCGCGCACTCTAAAGAGAGCTCAGGTGAGAAATTGCAAACGTCGAGCAATTGCTCAGAGATGAAAAGTGCCAGCACTGAAAGCTGTTGCTAGCCAGCACCCTTCCTTGGAAGCGCTTTCACAGGCGCAGCAACACTGGGGCTTTGCGCTTCTCTAGCCACCAAACGTCACGGTCCTTCTCTTTCCGTCTCGTAGACACGAGCTGAGAAATTGCAAACGTCGAGCAATTGCTCCGAGATGAAAAGTGCCAGCACTGAAAGCTCTTGCTAGCCAGCACCCTTCCTTGGAAGCGCTTTCACAGGCGCAGCAACACTGGGGCTTTGCGCTTCTCTAGCCACCAAACGTCACGGTCCTTCTCTTTCCGTCTCGTAGACACGAGCTGAGAAATTGCAAACGTCGAGCAATTGCTCAGAGATGAAAAGTGCCAGCACTGGAAGCTCTTGCTAGCCAGCACCCTTCCTTGGAAGCGCTTTTGTAGGCCTAAGAACAGTGGGGCTCTGGGCTTCACTAGCCACCTCATCTTCTGCTCATCCTCTCGCGCACTCTAAAGAGAGCTCAGGTGAGAAATTGCAAACGTCGAGCAATTGCTCAGAGATGAAAAGTGCCAGCACTGACAGCTCTTGCTAGCCAGCACCCTTCCTTGGAAGCGCTTTCACAGGCGCAGCAACACTGGGGCTTTGCGCTTCTCTAACACCAAACGTCACGGTCATTCTCTTTCCGTCTCGTAGACACGAGCTGAGAAATTGCAAACGTCCAGCAATTGCTCAGAGATGAAAAGTGCCAGCACTGAAAGCTCTTGCTAGCCAGCACCCTTCCTTGGAAGTGCTTTTGTAGGCCTAAGAACACTGGGGCTCTGGGCTTCTCTAGCCACCTCATCTTCTGCTCATCCTCGCGCGCACTCTAAAGAGAGCTCAGGTGAGAAATTGCAAACGTCGAGCAATTGCTCCGAGATGAAAAGTGCCAGCACTGAAAGCTCTTGCTAGCCAGCACCCTTCCTTGGAAGCGCTTTCACAGGCGCAGCAACACTGGGGCTTTGCGCTTCTCTAGCCACCAAACGTCACGGTCCTTCTCTTTCCGTCTCGTAGACACGAGCTGAGAAATTGCAAACGTCGAGCAATTGCTCAGAGATGAAAAGTGCCAGCACTGGAAGCTCTTGCTAGCCAGCACCCTTCCTTGGAAGCGCTTTTGTAGGCCTAAGAACAGTGGGGCTCTGGGCTTCACTAGCCACCTCATCTTCTGCTCATCCTCTCGCGCACTCTAAAGAGAGCTCAGGTGAGAAATTGCAAACGTCGAGCAATTGCTCAGAGATGAAAAGTGCCAGCACTGACAGCTCTTGCTAGCCAGCACCCTTCCTTGGAAGCGCTTTCACAGGCGCAGCAACACTGGGGCTTTGCGCTTCTCTAACACCAAACGTCACGGTCATTCTCTTTCCGTCTCGTAGACACGAGCTGAGAAATTGCAAACGTCCAGCAATTGCTCAGAGATGAAAAGTGCCAGCACTGAAAGCTCTTGCTAGCCAGCACCCTTCCTTGGAAGTGCTTTTGTAGGCCTAAGAACACTGGGGCTCTGGGCTTCTCTAGCCACCTCATCTTCTGCTCATCCTCGCGCGCACTCTAAAGAGAGCTCAGGTGAGAAATTGCAAACGTCGAGCAATTGCTCAGAGATGAAAAGTGCCAGCACTGAAAGCTCTTGCTAGCCAGCACCCTTCCTTGGAAGCGCTTTCACAGGCGCAGCAACACTGGGGCTTTGCGCTTCTCTACCCACCAAACGTCACGGTCCTTCTCTTTCCGTCTCGTAGACACGAGCTGAGAAATTGCAAACGTCGAGCAATTGCTCAGAGATGAAAAGTGCCAGCACTGAAAGCTCTTGCTAGCCAGCACCCTTCCTTGGAAGCGCTTTCACAGGCGCAGCAACACTGGGGCTTTGCGCTTCTCTACCCACCAAACGTCACGGTCCTTCTCTTTCCGTCGGTAGACACGAGCTGAGAAATTGCAAACGTCGAGCAATTGCTCAGAGATGAAAAGTGCCAGCACTGAAAGCTCTTGCTAGCCAGCACCCTTCCTTGGAAGCGCTTTTGTAGCCCTTAGAACAGTGGGGCTCTGGGCTTCTCTAGCCACCTCATCTTCTGCTCATCCTCTCGCGCACTCTAAAGAGAGCTCAGGTGAGAAATTGCAAACGTCGAGCAATTGCTCAGAGATGAAAAGTGCCAGCACTGAAAGCTGTTGCTAGCCAGCACCCTTCCTTGGAAGCGCTTTCACAGGCGCAGCAACACTGGGGCTTTGCGCTTCTCTACCCACCAAAAGTCACGGTCATTCTCTTTCCGTCTCGTAGACACGAGCTGAGAAATTGCAAACGTCCAGCAATTGCTCAGAGATGAAAAGTGCCAGCACTGAAACCTGTTGCTAGCCAGCACCCTTCCTTGGAAGCGCTTTTGTAGGCCTAAGAACAGTGGGGCTCTGGGCTTCTCTAGCCACCTCATCTTCTGCTCATCCTCGCGCGCACTCTAAAGAGAGCTCAGGTGAGAAATTGCAAACGTCGAGCAATTGCTCAGAGATGAAAAGTGCCAGCACTGAAAGCTGTTGCTAGCCAGCAGCCTTCCTTGGAAGCGCTTTCACAGGCGCAGCAACACTGGGGCTTTGCGCTTCTCTAGCCACCAAACGTCACGGTCCTTCTCTTTCCGTCTCGTAGACACGAGCTGAGAAATTGCAAACGTCGAGCAATTGCTCCGAGATGAAAAGTGCCAGCACTGAAAGCTGTTGCTAGCCAGCACCCTTCCTTGGAAGCGCTTTCACAGGCGCAGCAACACTGGGGCTTTGCGCTTCTCTACCCACCAAACGTCACGGTCCTTCTCTTTCCGTCTCGTAGACACGAGCTGAGAAATTGCAAACGTCGAGGAATTGCTCCGAGATGAAAAGTGCCAGCACTGGAAGCTCTTGCTAGCCAGCACCCTTCCTTGGAAGCGCTTTTGTAGGCCTAAGAACAGTGGGGCTCTGGGCTTCTCTAGCCACCTCATCTTCTGCTCATCCTCGCGCGCACTCTAAAGAGAGCTCAGGTGAGAAATTGCAAACGTCGAGCAATTGCTCCGAGATGAAAAGTGCCAGCACTGAAAGCTCTTGCTAGCCAGCACCCTTCCTTGGAAGCGCTTTCACAGGCGCAGCAACACTGGGGCTTTGCGCTTCTCTAGCCACCAAACGTCACGGTCATTCTCTTTCCGTCGGTAGACACGAGCTGAGAAATTGCAAACGTCGAGCAATTGCTCAGAGATGAAAAGTGCCAGCACTGAAAGCTGTTGCTAGCCAGCACCCTTCCTTGGAAGCGCTTTTGTAGGCCTAAGAACACTGGGGCTCTGGGCTTCCCTAGCCACCTCATCTTCTGCTCATCCTCTCGCGCACTCTAAAGAGAGCTCAGGTGAGAAATTGCAAACGTCGAGCAATTGCTCAGAGATGAAAAGTGCCAGCACTGAAAGCTGTTGCTAGCCAGCACCCTTCCTTGGAAGCGCTTTCACAGGCGCAGCAACACTGGGGCTTTGCGCTTCTCTACGCACCAAACGTCACGGTCCTTCTCTTTCCGTCTCGTAGACACGAGCTGAGAAATTGCAAACGTCAAGCAATTGCTCAGAGATGAAAAGTGCCAGCACTGAAAGCTCTTGCTAGCCAGCACCCTTCCTTGGAAGCACTTTTGTAGGCCTAAGAACACTGGGGCTCTGGGCTTCTTTAGCCACCTAATCTTCTGCTCATCCTCTCGCGCACTTTGAAGAGAGCTCAGGTGAGAAATTGCAAACGTCGAGCAATTGCTCAGAGATGAAAAGTGCCAGCACTGAAAGCTGTTGCTAGCCAGCACCCTTCCTTGGAAGCGCTTTCACAGGCGCAGCAACACTGGGGCTTTGCGCTTCTCTACCCACCAAACGTCACGGTCCTTCTCTTTCCGTCTCGTAGACACGAGCTGAGAAATTGCAAACGTCGAGCAATTGCTCAGAGATGAAAAGTGCCAGCACTGAAAGCTCTTGCTAGCCAGCACCCTTCCTTGGAAGCGCTTTCACAGGCGCAGCAACACTGGGGCTTTGCGCTTCTCTAGCCACCAAACGTCACGGTCCTTCTCTTTCCGTCTCGTAGACACGAGCTGAGAAATTGCAAACGTCGAGCAATTGCTCCGAGATGAAAAGTGCCAGCACTGAAAGCTCTTGCTAGCCAGCACCCTTCCTTGGAAGCGCTTTCACAGGCGCAGCAACACTGGGGCTTTGCGCTTCTCTAGCCACCAAACGTCACGGTCCTTCTCTTTCCGTCTCGTACACACGAGCTGAGAAATTGCAAACGTCGAGCAATTGCTCAGAGATGAAAAGTGCCAGCACTGGAAGCTCTTGCTAGCCAGCACCCTTCCTTGGAAGCGCTTTTGTAGGCCTAAGAGCACTGGGGCTCTGGGCTTCTCTAGCCACCTCATCTTCTGCTCATCCTCTCGCGCACTCTAAAGAGAGCTCAGGTGAGAAATTGCAAACGTCGAGCAATTGCTCAGAGATGAAAAGTGCCAGCACTGACAGCTCTTGCTAGCCAGCACCCTTCCTTGGAAGCGCTTTCACAGGCGCAGCAACACTGGGGCTTTGCGCTTCTCTACCCACCAAAAGTCACGGTCATTCTCTTTCCGTCTCGTAGACACGAGCTGAGAAATTGCAAACGTCCAGCAATTGCTCCGAGATGAAAAGTGCCAGCACTGAAACCTGTTGCTAGCCAGCACCCTTCCTTGGAAGCGCTTTTGTAGGCCTAAGAACACTGGGGCTCTGGGCTTCTCTAGCCACCTCATCTTCTGCTCATCCTCGCGCGCACTCTAAAGAGAGCTCAGGTGAGAAATTGCAAACGTCGAGCAATTGCTCAGAGATGAAAAGTGCCAGCACTGAAAGCTGTTGCTAGCCAGCACCCTTCCTTGGAAGCGCTTTCACAGGCGCAGCAACACTGGGGCTTTGCGCTTCTCTAGCCACCAAACGTCACGGTCCTTCTCTTTCCGTCTCGTAGACACGAGCTGAGAAATTGCAAACGTCGAGCAATTGCTCCGAGATGAAAAGTGCCAGCACTGAAAGCTCTTGCTAGCCAGCACCCTTCCTTGGAAGCGCTTTCACAGGCGCAGCAACACTGGGGCTTTGCGCTTCTCTACCCACCAAACGTCACGGTCCTTCTCTTTCCGTCGGTAGACACGAGCTGAGAAATTGCAAACGTCGAGCAATTGCTCAGAGATGAAAAGTGCCAGCACTGGAAGCTGTTGCTAGCCAGCACCCTTCCTTGGAAGCGCTTTTGTAGGCCTAAGAACACTGGGGCTCTGGGCTTCTCTAGCCACCTCATCTTCTGCTCATCCTCTCGCGCACTCTAAAGAGAGCTCAGGTGAGAAATTGCAAACGTCGAGCAATTGCTCAGAGATGAAAAGTGCCAGCACTGAAAGCTGTTGCTAGCCAGCACCCTTCCTTGGAAGCGCTTTCACAGGCGCAGCAACACTGGGGCTTTGCGCTTCTCTACGCACCAAACGTCACGGTCCTTCTCTTTCCGTCTCGTAGACACGAGCTGAGAAATTGCAAACGTCAAGCAATTGCTCCGAGATGAAAAGTGCCAGCACTGAAAGCTCTTGCTAGCCAGCACCCTTCCTTGGAAGCACTTTTGTAGGCCTAAGAACACTGGGGCTCTGGGCTTCTCTAGCCACCTCATCTTCTGCTCATCTTCTCGCGCACTTTGAAGAGAGCTCAGGTGAGAAATTGCAAACGTCGAGCAATTGCTCAGAGATGAAAAGTGCCAGCACTGAAAGCTGTTGCTAGCCAGCACTCTTCCTTGGAAGCGCTTTCACAGGCGCAGCAACACTGGGTCTTTGCGCTTCTATACGCACCAAACGTCACGGTCCTTCTCTTTCCGTCTCGTAGACACGAGCTGAGAAATTGCAAACGTGGAGCAATTGCTCAGAGATGAAAAGTGCCAGCACTGAAAGCTCTTGCTAGCCAGCACCCTTCCTTGGAAGCGCTTTTGTAGGCCTAAGAACAGTGGGGCTCTGGGCTTCTCTAGCCACCTCATCTTCTGCTCATCCTCTCGCGCACTCTGAAGAGAGCTCAGGTGAGAAATTGCAAACGTCGAGCAATTGCTCAGAGATGAAAAGTGCCAGCACTGAAAGCTGTTGCTAGCCAGCACCCTTCCTTGGAAGCGCTTTCACAGGCGCAGCAACACTGGGGCTTTGCGCTTCTCTAGCCACCAAACGTCACGGTCCTTCTCTTTCCGTCGGTAGACACGAGCTGAGAAATTGCAAACGTCGAGCAATTGCTCAGAGATGAAAAGTGCCAGCACTGAAAGCTGTTGCTAGCCAGCACCCTTCCTTGGAAGCACTTTTGTAGGCCTAAGAACACTGGGGCTCTGGGCTTCTTTAGCCACCTAATCTTCTGCTCATCCTCTCGCGCACTTTGAAGAGAGCTCAGGTGAGAAATTGCAAACGTCGAGCAATTGCTCAGAGATGAAAAGTGCCAGCACTGAAAGCTGTTGCTAGCCAGCACCCTTCCTTGGAAGCGCTTTCACAGGCGCAGCAACACTGGGGCTTTGCGCTTCTCTACCCACCAAACGTCACGGTCCTTCTCTTTCCGTCTCGTAGACACGAGCTGAGAAATTGCAAACGTCGAGCAATTGCTCCGAGATGAAAAGTGCCAGCACTGAAAGCTGTTGCTAGCCAGCACCCTTCCTTGGAAGCGCTTTCACAGGCGCAGCAACACTGGGGCTTTGCGCTTCTCTAGCCACCAAACGTCACGGTCCTTCTCTTTCCGTCTCGTAGACACGAGCTGAGAAATTGCAAACGTCCAGCAATTGCTCAGAGATGAAAAGTGCCAGCACTGAAAGCTCTTGCTAGCCAGCACCCTTCCTTGGAAGCGCTTTTGTAGGCCTAAGAACAGTGGGGCTCTGGGCTTCTCTAGCCACCTCATCTTCTGCTCATCCTCTCGCGCACTCTAAAGAGAGCTCAGGTGAGAAATTGCAAACGTCGAGCAATTGCTCAGAGATGAAAAGTGCCAGCACTGACAGCTCTTGCTAGCCAGCACCCTTCCTTGGAAGCGCTTTCACAGGCGCAGCAACACTGGGGCTTTGCGCTTCTCTACCCACCAAAAGTCACGGTCATTCTCTTTCCGTCTCGTAGACACGAGCTGAGAAATTGCAAACGTCCAGCAATTGCTCAGAGATGAAAAGTGCCAGCACTGAAAGCTGTTGCTAGCCAGCACCCTTCCTTGGAAGCGCTTTTGTAGGCCTAAGAACACTGGGGCTCTGGGCTTCTCTAGCCACCTCATCTTCTGCTCATCCTCGCGCGCACTCTAAAGAGAGCTCAGGTGAGAAATTGCAAACGTCGAGCAATTGCTCAGAGATGAAAAGTGCCAGCACTGAAAGCTGTTGCTAGCCAGCACCCTTCCTTGGAAGCGCTTTCACAGGCGCAGCAACACTGGGGCTTTGCGCTTCTCTACCCACCAAACGTCACGGTCCTTCTCTTTCCGTCTCGTAGACACGAGCTGAGAAATTGCAAACGTCGAGCAATTGCTCAGAGATGAAAAGTGCCAGCACTGAAAGCTCTTGCTAGCCAGCACCCTTCCTTGGAAGCGCTTTCACAGGCGCAGCAACACTGGGGCTTTGCGCTTCTCTAGCCACCAAACGTCACGGTCCTTCTCTTTCCGTCGGTAGACACGAGCTGAGAAATTGCAAACGTCGAGCAATTGCTCAGAGATGAAAAGTGCCAGCACTGGAAGCTCTTGCTAGCCAGCACCCTTCCTTGGAAGCGCTTTTGTAGGCCTAAGAACAGTGGGGCTCTGGGCTTCTCTAGCCACCTCATCTTCTGCTCATCCTCTCGCGCACTCTAAAGAGAGCTCAGGTGAGAAATTGCAAACGTCGAGCAATTGCTCAGAGATGAAAAGTGCCAGCACTGAAAGCTGTTGCTAGCCAGCACCCTTCCTTGGAAGCGCTTTCACAGGCGCAGCAACACTGGGGCTTTGCGCTTCTCTAGCCACCAAACGTCACGGTCCTTCTCTTTCCGTCTCGTAGACACGAGCTGAGAAATTGCAAACGTCAAGCAATTGCTCAGAGATGAAAAGTGCCAGCACTGAAAGCTCTTGCTAGCCAGCACCCTTCCTTGGAAGCACTTTTGTAGGCCTAAGAACAGTGGGGCTCTGGGCTTCTTTAGCCACCTAATCTTCTGCTCATCCTCTCGCGCACTTTGAAGAGAGCTCAGGTGAGAAATTGCAAACGTCGAGCAATTGCTCAGAGATGAAAAGTGCCAGCACTGAAAGCTGTTGCTAGCCAGCACCCTTCCTTGGAAGCGCTTTTGTAGGCCTAAGAACACTGGGGCTCTGGGCTTCTCTAGCCACCTCATCTTCTGCTCATCCTCGCGCGCACTCTAAAGAGAGCTCAGGTGAGAAATTGCAAACGTCGAGCAATTGCTCAGAGATGAAAAGTGCCAGCACTGAAAGCTGTTGCTAGCCAGCACCCTTCCTTGGAAGCGCTTTCACAGGCGCAGCAACACTGGGGCTTTGCGCTTCTCTAGCCACCAAACGTCACGGTCCTTCTCTTTCCGTCTCGTAGACACGAGCTGAGAAATTGCAAACGTCGAGCAATTGCTCCGAGATGAAAAGTGCCAGCACTGAAAGCTCTTGCTAGCCAGCACCCTTCCTTGGAAGCGCTTTCACAGGCGCAGCAACACTGGGGCTTTGCGCTTCTCTACCCACCAAACGTCACGGTCCTTCTCTTTCCGTCGGTAGACACGAGCTGAGAAATTGCAAACGTCGAGCAATTGCTCAGAGATGAAAAGTGCCAGCACTGAAAGCTGTTGCTAGCCAGCACCCTTCCTTGGAAGCGCTTTTGTAGGCCTAAGAACAGTGGGGCTCTGGGCTTCTCTAGCCACCTCATCTTCTGCTCATCCTCTCGCGCACTCTAAAGAGAGCTCAGGTGAGAAATTGCAAACGTCGAGCAATTGCTCAGAGATGAAAAGTGCCAGCACTGAAAGCTGTTGCTAGCCAGCACCCTTCCTTGGAAGCGCTTTCACAGGCGCAGCAACACTGGGGCTTTGCGCTTCTCTACGCACCAAACGTCACGGTCATTCTCTTTCTGTCTCCTAGACACGAGCTGAGAAATTGCAAACGTTGAGCAATTGCTCCGAGATGAAAAGTGCCAGCACTGAAAGTTGTTGCTAGCCAGCACCCTTCCTTGGAAGCGCTTTCACAGGCGCAGCAACACTGGGGCTTTGCGCTTCTCTAGCCACCAAACGTCACGGTCCTTCTCTTTCCGTCGGTAGACACGAGCTGAGAAATTGCAAACGTCGAGCAATTGCTCAGAGATGAAAAGTGCCAGCACTGAAAGCTGTTGCTAGCCAGCACCCTTCCTTGGAAGCGCTTTTGTAGGCCTAAGAACACTGGGGCTCTGGGCTTCTCTAGCCACCTCATCTTCTGCTCATCCTCTCGCACACTCTAAAGAGAGCTCAGGTGAGAAATTGCAAACGTCGAGCAATTGCTCAGAGATGAAAAGTGCCAGCACTGAAAGCTCTTGCTAGCCAGCACCCTTCCTTGGAAGCGCTTTCACAGGCGCAGCAACACTGGGGCTTTGCGCTTCTCTACGCACCAAACGTCACGGTCCTTCTCTTTCCGTCTCGTAGACACGAGCTGAGAAATTGCAAACGTCGAGCAATTGCTCAGAGATGAAAAGTGCCAGCACTGAAAGCTGTTGCTAGCCAGCACCCTTCCTTGGAAGCACTTTTGTAGGCCTAAGAACACTGGGGCTCTGGGCTTCTTTAGCCACCTAATCTTCTGCTCATCCTCTCGCGCACTTTGAAGAGAGCTCAGGTGAGAAATTGCAAACGTCGAGCAATTGCTCAGAGATGAAAAGTGCCAGCACTGAAAGCTGTTGCTAGCCAGCACTCTTCCTTGGAAGCGCTTTCACAGGCGCAGCAACACTGGGTCTTTGCGCTTCTATACGCACCAAACGTCACGGTCCTTCTCTTTCCGTCTCGTAGACACGAGCTGAGAAATTGCAAACGTCCAGCAATTGCTCAGAGATGAAAAGTGCCAGCACTGAAAGCTGTTGCTAGCCAGCACCCTTCCTTGGAAGCGCTTTTGTAGGCCTAAGAACAGTGGGGATCTGGGCTTCTCTAGCCACCTCATCTTCTGCTCATCCTCTCGCGCACTCTAAAGAGAGCTCAGGTGAGAAATTGCAAACGTCGAGCAATTGCTCAGAGATGAAAAGTGCCAGCACTGAAAGCTGTTGCTAGCCAGCACCCTTCCTTGGAAGCGCTTTCACAGGCGCAGCAACACTGGGGCTTTGCGCTTCTCTACCCACCAAACGTCACGGTCCTTCTCTTTCCGTCTCGTAGACACGAGCTGAGAAATTGCAAACGTCGAGCAATTGCTCCGAGATGAAAAGTGCCAGCACTGAAAGCTCTTGCTAGCCAGCACCCTTCCTTGGAAGCGCTTTCACAGGCGCAGCAACACTGGGGCTTTGCGCTTCTCTACCCACCAAAAGTCACGGTCATTCTCTTTCCGTCTCGTAGACACGAGCTGAGAAATTGCAAACGTCCAGCAATTGCTCAGAGATGAAAAGTGCCAGCACTGAAAGCTGTTGCTAGCCAGCACCCTTCCTTGGAAGCGCTTTTGTAGGCCTAAGAACACTGGGGCTCTGGGCTTCTCTAGCCACCTCATCTTCTGCTCATCCTCGCGCGCACTCTAAAGAGAGCTCAGGTGAGAAATTGCAAACGTCGAGCAATTGCTCAGAGATGAAAAGTGCCAGCACTGAAAGCTGTTGCTAGCCAGCACCCTTCCTTGGAAGCGCTTTCACAGGCGCAGCAACACTGGGGCTTTGCGCTTCTCTACCCACCAAACGTCACGGTCCTTCTCTTTCCGTCTCGTAGACACGAGCTGAGAAATTGCAAACGTCGAGCAATTGCTCAGAGATGAAAAGTGCCAGCACTGAAAGCTCTTGCTAGCCAGCACCCTTCCTTGGAAGCGCTTTCACAGGCGCAGCAACACTGGGGCTTTGCGCTTCTCTAGCCACCAAACGTCACGGTCCTTCTCTTTCCGTCGGTAGACACGAGCTGAGAAATTGCAAACGTCGAGCAATTGCTCAGAGATGAAAAGTGCCAGCACTGGAAGCTCTTGCTAGCCAGCACCCTTCCTTGGAAGCGCTTTTGTAGGCCTAAGAACAGTGGGGCTCTGGGCTTCTCTAGCCACCTCATCTTCTGCTCATCCTCTCGCGCACTCTAAAGAGAGCTCAGGTGAGAAATTGCAAACGTCGAGCAATTGCTCAGAGATGAAAAGTGCCAGCACTGAAAGCTGTTGCTAGCCAGCACCCTTCCTTGGAAGCGCTTTCACAGGCGCAGCAACACTGGGGCTTTGCGCTTCTCTAGCCACCAAACGTCACGGTCCTTCTCTTTCCGTCTCGTAGACACGAGCTGAGAAATTGCAAACGTCAAGCAATTGCTCAGAGATGAAAAGTGCCAGCACTGAAAGCTCTTGCTAGCCAGCACCCTTCCTTGGAAGCACTTTTGTAGGCCTAAGAACAGTGGGGCTCTGGGCTTCTTTAGCCACCTAATCTTCTGCTCATCCTCTCGCGCACTTTGAAGAGAGCTCAGGTGAGAAATTGCAAACGTCGAGCAATTGCTCAGAGATGAAAAGTGCCAGCACTGAAAGCTGTTGCTAGCCAGCACCCTTCCTTGGAAGCGCTTTTGTAGGCCTAAGAACACTGGGGCTCTGGGCTTCTCTAGCCACCTCATCTTCTGCTCATCCTCGCGCGCACTCTAAAGAGAGCTCAGGTGAGAAATTGCAAACGTCGAGCAATTGCTCAGAGATGAAAAGTGCCAGCACTGAAAGCTGTTGCTAGCCAGCACCCTTCCTTGGAAGCGCTTTCACAGGCGCAGCAACACTGGGGCTTTGCGCTTCTCTAGCCACCAAACGTCACGGTCCTTCTCTTTCCGTCTCGTAGACACGAGCTGAGAAATTGCAAACGTCGAGCAATTGCTCCGAGATGAAAAGTGCCAGCACTGAAAGCTCTTGCTAGCCAGCACCCTTCCTTGGAAGCGCTTTCACAGGCGCAGCAACACTGGGGCTTTGCGCTTCTCTACCCACCAAACGTCACGGTCCTTCTCTTTCCGTCGGTAGACACGAGCTGAGAAATTGCAAACGTCGAGCAATTGCTCAGAGATGAAAAGTGCCAGCACTGAAAGCTGTTGCTAGCCAGCACCCTTCCTTGGAAGCGCTTTTGTAGGCCTAAGAACAGTGGGGCTCTGGGCTTCTCTAGCCACCTCATCTTCTGCTCATCCTCTCGCGCACTCTAAAGAGAGCTCAGGTGAGAAATTGCAAACGTCGAGCAATTGCTCAGAGATGAAAAGTGCCAGCACTGAAAGCTGTTGCTAGCCAGCACCCTTCCTTGGAAGCGCTTTCACAGGCGCAGCAACACTGGGGCTTTGCGCTTCTCTACGCACCAAACGTCACGGTCATTCTCTTTCTGTCTCCTAGACACGAGCTGAGAAATTGCAAACGTTGAGCAATTGCTCCGAGATGAAAAGTGCCAGCACTGAAAGTTGTTGCTAGCCAGCACCCTTCCTTGGAAGCGCTTTCACAGGCGCAGCAACACTGGGGCTTTGCGCTTCTCTAGCCACCAAACGTCACGGTCCTTCTCTTTCCGTCGGTAGACACGAGCTGAGAAATTGCAAACGTCGAGCAATTGCTCAGAGATGAAAAGTGCCAGCACTGAAAGCTGTTGCTAGCCAGCACCCTTCCTTGGAAGCGCTTTTGTAGGCCTAAGAACACTGGGGCTCTGGGCTTCTCTAGCCACCTCATCTTCTGCTCATCCTCTCGCACACTCTAAAGAGAGCTCAGGTGAGAAATTGCAAACGTCGAGCAATTGCTCAGAGATGAAAAGTGCCAGCACTGAAAGCTCTTGCTAGCCAGCACCCTTCCTTGGAAGCGCTTTCACAGGCGCAGCAACACTGGGGCTTTGCGCTTCTCTACGCACCAAACGTCACGGTCCTTCTCTTTCCGTCTCGTAGACACGAGCTGAGAAATTGCAAACGTCGAGCAATTGCTCAGAGATGAAAAGTGCCAGCACTGAAAGCTGTTGCTAGCCAGCACCCTTCCTTGGAAGCACTTTTGTAGGCCTAAGAACACTGGGGCTCTGGGCTTCTTTAGCCACCTAATCTTCTGCTCATCCTCTCGCGCACTTTGAAGAGAGCTCAGGTGAGAAATTGCAAACGTCGAGCAATTGCTCAGAGATGAAAAGTGCCAGCACTGAAAGCTGTTGCTAGCCAGCACTCTTCCTTGGAAGCGCTTTCACAGGCGCAGCAACACTGGGTCTTTGCGCTTCTATACGCACCAAACGTCACGGTCCTTCTCTTTCCGTCTCGTAGACACGAGCTGAGAAATTGCAAACGTCCAGCAATTGCTCAGAGATGAAAAGTGCCAGCACTGAAAGCTGTTGCTAGCCAGCACCCTTCCTTGGAAGCGCTTTTGTAGGCCTAAGAACAGTGGGGATCTGGGCTTCTCTAGCCACCTCATCTTCTGCTCATCCTCTCGCGCACTCTAAAGAGAGCTCAGGTGAGAAATTGCAAACGTCGAGCAATTGCTCAGAGATGAAAAGTGCCAGCACTGAAAGCTGTTGCTAGCCAGCACCCTTCCTTGGAAGCGCTTTCACAGGCGCAGCAACACTGGGGCTTTGCGCTTCTCTACCCACCAAACGTCACGGTCCTTCTCTTTCCGTCTCGTAGACACGAGCTGAGAAATTGCAAACGTCGAGCAATTGCTCCGAGATGAAAAGTGCCAGCACTGAAAGCTCTTGCTAGCCAGCACCCTTCCTTGGAAGCGCTTTCACAGGCGCAGCAACACTGGGGCTTTGCGCTTCTCTAGCCACCAAACGTCACGGTCCTTCTCTTTCCGTCTCGTAGACACGAGCTGAGAAATTGCAAACGTCGAGCAATTGCTCAGAGATGAAAAGTGCCAGCACTGGAAGCTCTTGCTAGCCAGCACCCTTCCTTGGAAGCGCTTTTGTAGGCCTAAGAACAGTGGGGCTCTGGGCTTCTCTAGCCACCTCATCTTCTGCTCATCCTCTCGCGCACTCTAAAGAGAGCTCAGGTGAGAAATTGCAAACGTCGAGCAATTGCTCAGAGATGAAAAGTGCCAGCACTGACAGCTCTTGCTAGCCAGCACCCTTCCTTGGAAGCGCTTTCACAGGCGCAGCAACACTGGGGCTTTGCGCTTCTCTAACACCAAAAGTCACGGTCATTCTCTTTCCGTCTCGTAGACACGAGCTGAGAAATTGCAAACGTCGAGCAATTGCTCCGAGATGAAAAGTGCCAGCACTGAAAGCTGTTGCTAGCCAGCACCCTTCCTTGGAAGTGCTTTTGTAGGCCTAAGAACACTGGGGATCTGGACTTCTCTAGCCACCTCATCTTCTGCTCATCCTCGCGCGCACTCTAAAGAGAGCTCAGGTGAGAAATTGCAAACGTCGAGCAATTGCTCAGAGATGAAAAGTGCCAGCACTGAAAGCTGTTGCTAGCCAGCACCCTTCCTTGGAAGCGCTTTCACAGGCGCAGCAACACTGGGGCTTTGCGCTTCTCTAGCCACCAAACGTCACGGTCCTTCTCTTTCCGTCTCGTAGACACGAGCTGAGAAATTGCAAACGTCGAGCAATTGCTCAGAGATGAAAAGTGCCAGCACTGAAAGCTCTTGCTAGCCAGCACCCTTCCTTGGAAGCGCTTTCACAGGCGCAGCAACACTGGGGCTTTGCGCTTCTCTACCCACCAAACGTCACGGTCCTTCTCTTTCCGTCGGTAGACACGAGCTGAGAAATTGCAAACGTCGAGCAATTGCTCAGAGATGAAAAGTGCCAGCACTGAAAGCTCTTGCTAGCCAGCACCCTTCCTTGGAAGCGCTTTTGTAGCCCTTAGAACAGTGGGGCTCTGGGCTTCTCTAGCCACCTCATCTTCTGCTCATCCTCTCGCGCACTCTAAAGAGAGCTCAGGTGAGAAATTGCAAACGTCGAGCAATTGCTCAGAGATGAAAAGTGCCAGCACTGAAAGCTGTTGCTAGCCAGCACTCTTCCTTGGAAGCGCTTTCACAGGCGCAGCAACACTGGGGCTTTGCGCTTCTCTACGCACCAAACGTCACGGTCCTTCTCTTTCCGTCTCGTAGACACGAGCTGAGAAATTGCAAACGTCAAGCAATTGCTCAGAGATGAAAAGTGCCAGCACTGAAAGCTCTTGCTAGCCAGCACCCTTCCTTGGAAGCACTTTTGTAGGCCTAAGAAGACTGGGGCTCTGGGCTTCTTTAGCCACCTAATCTTCTGCTCATCCTCTCGCGCACTTTGAAGAGAGCTCAGGTGAGAAATTGCAAACGTCGAGCAATTGCTCAGAGATGAAAAGTGCCAGCACTGAAAGCTGTTGCTAGCCAGCACTCTTCCTTGGAAGCGCTTTCACAGGCGCAGCAACACTGGGTCTTTGCGCTTCTATACGCACCAAACGTCACGGTCCTTCTCTTTCCGTCTCGTAGACACGAGCTGAGAAATTGCAAACGTCCAGCAATTGCTCAGAGATGAAAAGTGCCAGCACTGAAAGCTCTTGCTAGCCAGCACCCTTCCTTGGAAGCGCTTTTGTAGGCCTAAGAACAGTGGGGCTCTGGGCTTCTCTAGCCACCTCATCTTCTGCTCATCCTCTCGCGCACTCTAAAGAGAGCTCAGGTGAGAAATTGCAAACGTCGAGCAATTGCTCAGAGATGAAAAGTGCCAGCACTGAAAGCTCTTGCTAGCCAGCACCCTTCCTTGGAAGCGCTTTCACAGGCGCAGCAACACTGGGGCTTTGCGCTTCTCTAGCCACCAAACGTCACGGTCCTTCTCTTTCCGTCTCCTAGACACGAGCTGAGAAATTGCAAACGTCGAGGAATTGCTCAGAGATGAAAAGTGCCAGCACTGGAAGCTCTTGCTAGCCAGCACCCTTCCTTGGAAGCGCTTTTGTAGGCCTAAGAACACTGGGGCTCTGGGCTTCTCTAGCCACCTCATCTTCTGCTCATCCTCTCGCGCACTCTAAAGAGAGCTCAGGTGAGAAATTGCAAACGTCGAGCAATTGCTCAGAGATGAAAAGTGCCAGCACTGAAAGCTGTTGCTAGCCAGCACCCTTCCTTGGAAGCGCTTTCACAGGCGCAGCAACACTGGGGCTTTGCGCTTCTCTACCCACCAAAAGTCACGGTCATTCTCTTTCCGTCTCGTAGACACGAGCTGAGAAATTGCAAACGTCCAGCAATTGCTCCGAGATGAAAAGTGCCAGCACTGAAAGCTGTTGCTAGCCAGCACCCTTCCTTGGAAGCGCTTTTGTAGGCCTAAGAAGACTGGGGCTCTGGGCTTCTCTAGCCACCTCATCTTCTGCTCATCCTCGCGCGCACTCTAAAGAGAGCTCAGGTGAGAAATTGCAAACGTCGAGCAATTGCTCAGAGATGAAAAGTGCCAGCACTGAAAGCTGTTGCTAGCCAGCACCCTTCCTTGGAAGCGCTTTCACAGGCGCAGCAACACTGGGGCTTTGCGCTTCTCTACCCACCAAACGTCACGGTCCTTCTCTTTCCGTCTCGTAGACACGAGCTGAGAAATTGCAAACGTCGAGCAATTGCTCCGAGATGAAAAGTGCCAGCACTGAAAGCTCTTGCTAGCCAGCACCCTTCCTTGGAAGCGCTTTCACAGGCGCAGCAACACTGGGGCTTTGCGCTTCTCTACCCACCAAACGTCACGGTCCTTCTCTTTCCGTCGGTAGACACGAGCTGAGAAATTGCAAACGTCGAGCAATTGCTCAGAGATGAAAAGTGCCAGCACTGGAAGCTCTTGCTAGCCAGCACCCTTCCTTGGAAGCGCTTTTGTAGCCCTTAGAACAGTGGGGCTCTGGGCTTCTCTAGCCACCTCATCTTCTGCTCATCCTCGCGCGCACTCTAAAGAGAGCTCAGGTGAGAAATTGCAAACGTCGAGCAATTGCTCAGAGATGAAAAGTGCCAGCACTGAAAGCTGTTGCTAGCCAGCACCCTTCCTTGGAAGCGCTTTCACAGGCGCAGCAACACTGGGTCTTTGCGCTTCTATACGCACCAAACGTCACGGTCCTTCTCTTTCCGTCTCGTAGACACGAGCTGAGAAATTGCAAACGTCCAGCAATTGCTCAGAGATGAAAAGTGCCAGCACTGAAAGCTCTTGCTAGCCAGCACCCTTCCTTGGAAGCGCTTTTGTAGGCCTAAGAACAGTGGGGCTCTGGGCTTCTCTAGCCACCTCATCTTCTGCTCATCCTCTCGCGCACTCTAAAGAGAGCTCAGGTGAGAAATTGCAAACGTCGAGCAATTGCTCCGAGATGAAAAGTGCCAGCACTGAAAGCTCTTGCTAGCCAGCCCCCTTCCTTGGAAGCGCTTTCACAGGCGCAGCAACACTGGGGCTTTGCGCTTCTCTAGCCACCAAACGTCACGGTCCTTCTCTTTCCGTCTCCTAGACACGAGCTGAGAAATTGCAAACGTCGAGGAATTGCTCAGAGATGAAAAGTGCCAGCACTGGAAGCTCTTGCTAGCCAGCACCCTTCCTTGGAAGCGCTTTTGTAGGCCTAAGAACAGTGGGGCTCTGGGCTTCTCTAGCCACCTCATCTTCTGCTCATCCTCTCGCGCACTCTAAAGAGAGCTCAGGTGAGAAATTGCAAACGTCGAGCAATTGCTCAGAGATGAAAAGTGCCAGCACTGAAAGCTGTTGCTAGCCAGCACCCTTCCTTGGAAGCGCTTTCACAGGCGCAGCAACACTGGGGCTTTGCGCTTCTCTAGCCACCAAACGTCACGGTCCTTCTCTTTCCGTCTCGTAGACACGAGCTGAGAAATTGCAAACGTCGAGCAATTGCTCAGAGATGAAAAGTGCCAGCACTGAAAGCTCTTGCTAGCCAGCACCCTTCCTTGGAAGCGCTTTCACAGGCGCAGCAACACTGGGGCTTTGCGCTTCTCTACCCACCAAACGTCACGGTCCTTCTCTTTCCGTCGGTAGACACGAGCTGAGAAATTGCAAACGTCGAGCAATTGCTCAGAGATGAAAAGTGCCAGCACTGAAAGCTCTTGCTAGCCAGCACCCTTCCTTGGAAGCGCTTTTGTAGCCCTTAGAACAGTGGGGCTCTGGGCTTCTCTAGCCACCTCATCTTCTGCTCATCCTCTCGCGCACTCTAAAGAGAGCTCAGGTGAGAAATTGCAAACGTCGAGCAATTGCTCAGAGATGAAAAGTGCCAGCACTGAAAGCTGTTGCTAGCCAGCACTCTTCCTTGGAAGCGCTTTCACAGGCGCAGCAACACTGGGGCTTTGCGCTTCTCTACGCACCAAACGTCACGGTCCTTCTCTTTCCGTCTCGTAGACACGAGCTGAGAAATTGCAAACGTCAAGCAATTGCTCAGAGATGAAAAGTGCCAGCACTGAAAGCTCTTGCTAGCCAGCACCCTTCCTTGGAAGCACTTTTGTAGGCCTAAGAACACTGGGGCTCTGGGCTTCTTTAGCCACCTAATCTTCTGCTCATCCTCTCGCGCACTTTGAAGAGAGCTCAGGTGAGAAATTGCAAACGTCGAGCAATTGCTCAGAGATGAAAAGTGCCAGCACTGAAAGCTGTTGCTAGCCAGCACTCTTCCTTGGAAGCGCTTTCACAGGCGCAGCAACACTGGGTCTTTGCGCTTCTATACGCACCAAACGTCACGGTCCTTCTCTTTCCGTCTCGTAGACACGAGCTGAGAAATTGCAAACGTCCAGCAATTGCTCAGAGATGAAAAGTGCCAGCACTGAAAGCTCTTGCTAGCCAGCACCCTTCCTTGGAAGCGCTTTTGTAGGCCTAAGAACAGTGGGGCTCTGGGCTTCTCTAGCCACCTCATCTTCTGCTCATCCTCTCGCGCACTCTAAAGAGAGCTCAGGTGAGAAATTGCAAACGTCGAGCAATTGCTCAGAGATGAAAAGTGCCAGCACTGAAAGCTCTTGCTAGCCAGCACCCTTCCTTGGAAGCGCTTTCACAGGCGCAGCAACACTGGGGCTTTGCGCTTCTCTAGCCACCAAACGTCACGGTCCTTCTCTTTCCGTCTCCTAGACACGAGCTGAGAAATTGCAAACGTCGAGGAATTGCTCAGAGATGAAAAGTGCCAGCACTGGAAGCTCTTGCTAGCCAGCACCCTTCCTTGGAAGCGCTTTTGTAGGCCTAAGAACACTGGGGCTCTGGGCTTCTCTAGCCACCTCATCTTCTGCTCATCCTCTCGCGCACTCTAAAGAGAGCTCAGGTGAGAAATTGCAAACGTCGAGCAATTGCTCAGAGATGAAAAGTGCCAGCACTGAAAGCTGTTGCTAGCCAGCACCCTTCCTTGGAAGCGCTTTCACAGGCGCAGCAACACTGGGGCTTTGCGCTTCTCTACCCACCAAAAGTCACGGTCATTCTCTTTCCGTCTCGTAGACACGAGCTGAGAAATTGCAAACGTCCAGCAATTGCTCCGAGATGAAAAGTGCCAGCACTGAAACCTGTTGCTAGCCAGCACCCTTCCTTGGAAGCGCTTTTGTAGGCCTAAGAACACTGGGGCTCTGGGCTTCTCTAGCCACCTCATCTTCTGCTCATCCTCGCGCGCACTCTAAAGAGAGCTCAGGTGAGAAATTGCAAACGTCGAGCAATTGCTCAGAGATGAAAAGTGCCAGCACTGAAAGCTGTTGCTAGCCAGCACCCTTCCTTGGAAGCGCTTTCACAGGCGCAGCAACACTGGGGCTTTGCGCTTCTCTACCCACCAAACGTCACGGTCCTTCTCTTTCCGTCTCGTAGACACGAGCTGAGAAATTGCAAACGTCGAGCAATTGCTCAGAGATGAAAAGTGCCAGCACTGAAAGCTCTTGCTAGCCAGCACCCTTCCTTGGAAGCGCTTTCACAGGCGCAGCAACACTGGGGCTTTGCGCTTCTCTACCCACCAAACGTCACGGTCCTTCTCTTTCCGTCGGTAGACACGAGCTGAGAAATTGCAAACGTCGAGCAATTGCTCAGAGATGAAAAGTGCCAGCACTGGAAGCTCTTGCTAGCCAGCACCCTTCCTTGGAAGCGCTTTTGTAGCCCTTAGAACAGTGGGGCTCTGGGCTTCTCTAGCCACCTCATCTTCTGCTCATCCTCTCGCGCACTCTAAAGAGAGCTCAGGTGAGAAATTGCAAACGTCGAGCAATTGCTCAGAGATGAAAAGTGCCAGCACTGAAAGCTGTTGCTAGCCAGCACCCTTCCTTGGAAGCGCTTTCACAGGCGCAGCAACACTGGGTCTTTGCGCTTCTATACGCACCAAACGTCACGGTCCTTCTCTTTCCGTCTCGTAGACACGAGCTGAGAAATTGCAAACGTCCAGCAATTGCTCAGAGATGAAAAGTGCCAGCACTGAAAGCTCTTGCTAGCCAGCACCCTTCCTTGGAAGCGCTTTTGTAGGCCTAAGAACAGTGGGGCTCTGGGCTTCTCTAGCCACCTCATCTTCTGCTCATCCTCTCGCGCACTCTAAAGAGAGCTCAGGTGAGAAATTGCAAACGTCGAGCAATTGCTCAGAGATGAAAAGTGCCAGCACTGAAAGCTCTTGCTAGCCAGCACCCTTCCTTGGAAGCGCTTTCACAGGCGCAGCAACACTGGGGCTTTGCGCTTCTCTAGCCACCAAACGTCACGGTCCTTCTCTTTCCGTCTCCTAGACACGAGCTGAGAAATTGCAAACGTCGAGGAATTGCTCAGAGATGAAAAGTGCCAGCACTGGAAGCTCTTGCTAGCCAGCACCCTTCCTTGGAAGCGCTTTTGTAGGCCTAAGAACACTGGGGCTCTGGGCTTCTCTAGCCACCTCATCTTCTGCTCATCCTCTCGCGCACTCTAAAGAGAGCTCAGGTGAGAAATTGCAAACGTCGAGCAATTGCTCAGAGATGAAAAGTGCCAGCACTGAAAGCTGTTGCTAGCCAGCACCCTTCCTTGGAAGCGCTTTCACAGGCGCAGCAACACTGGGGCTTTGCGCTTCTCTACCCACCAAAAGTCACGGTCCTTCTCTTTCCGTCTCGTAGACACGAGCTGAGAAATTGCAAACGTCCAGCAATTGCTCCGAGATGAAAAGTGCCAGCACTGAAAGCTGTTGCTAGCCAGCACCCTTCCTTGGAAGCGCTTTTGTAGGCCTAAGAACACTGGGGCTCTGGGCTTCTCTAGCCACCTCATCTTCTGCTCATCCTCGCGCGCACTCTAAAGAGAGCTCAGGTGAGAAATTGCAAACGTCGAGCAATTGCTCAGAGATGAAAAGTGCCAGCACTGAAAGCTGTTGCTAGCCAGCACCCTTCCTTGGAAGCGCTTTCACAGGCGCAGCAACACTGGGGCTTTGCGCTTCTCTACCCACCAAACGTCACGGTCCTTCTCTTTCCGTCTCGTAGACACGAGCTGAGAAATTGCAAACGTCGAGCAATTGCTCCGAGATGAAAAGTGCCAGCACTGAAAGCTCTTGCTAGCCAGCACCCTTCCTTGGAAGCGCTTTCACAGGCGCAGCAACACTGGGGCTTTGCGCTTCTCTACCCACCAAACGTCACGGTCCTTCTCTTTCCGTCGGTAGACACGAGCTGAGAAATTGCAAACGTCGAGCAATTGCTCAGAGATGAAAAGTGCCAGCACTGGAAGCTCTTGCTAGCCAGCACCCTTCCTTGGAAGCGCTTTTGTAGCCCTTAGAACAGTGGGGCTCTGGGCTTCTCTAGCCACCTCATCTTCTGCTCATCCTCTCGCGCACTCTAAAGAGAGCTCAGGTGAGAAATTGCAAACGTCGAGCAATTGCTCAGAGATGAAAAGTGCCAGCACTGAAAGCTGTTGCTAGCCAGCACCCTTCCTTGGAAGCGCTTTCACAGGCGCAGCAACACTGGGGCTTTGCGCTTCTCTACGCACCAAACGTCACGGTCCTTCTCTTTCCGTCTCGTAGACACGAGCTGAGAAATTGCAAACGTCAAGCAATTGCTCAGAGATGAAAAGTGCCAGCACTGAAAGCTGTTGCTAGCCAGCACCCTTCCTTGGAAGCACTTTTGTAGGCCTAAGAACACTGGGGCTCTGGGCTTCTTTAGCCACCTAATCTTCTGCTCATCCTCTCGCGCACTTTGAAGAGAGCTCAGGTGAGAAATTGCAAACGTCGAGCAATTGCTCAGAGATGAAAAGTGCCAGCACTGAAAGCTGTTGCTAGCCAGCACTCTTCCTTGGAAGCGCTTTCACAGGCGCAGCAACACTGGGTCTTTGCGCTTCTATACGCACCAAACGTCACGGTCCTTCTCTTTCCGTCTCGTAGACACGAGCTGAGAAATTGCAAACGTCCAGCAATTGCTCAGAGATGAAAAGTGCCAGCACTGAAAGCTGTTGCTAGCCAGCACCCTTCCTTGGAAGCGCTTTTGTAGGCCTAAGAACAGTGGGGCTCTGGGCTTCTCTAGCCACCTCATCTTCTGCTCATCCTCTCGCGCACTCTAAAGAGAGCTCAGGTGAGAAATTGCAAACGTCGAGCAATTGCTCAGAGAAGAAAAGTGCCAGCACTGAAAGCTGTTGCTAGCCAGCACCCTTCCTTGGAAGCGCTTTCACAGGCGCAGCAACACTGGGGCTTTGCGCTTCTCTAGCCACCAAACGTCACGGTCCTTCTCTTTCCGTCTCGTAGACACGAGCTGAGAAATTGCAAACGTCGAGCAATTGCTCAGAGATGAAAAGTGCCAGCACTGAAAGCTCTTGCTAGCCAGCACCCTTCCTTGGAAGCGCTTTCACAGGCGCAGCAACACTGGGGCTTTGCGCTTCTCTACCCACCAAACGTCACGGTCCTTCTCTTTCCGTCTCGTAGACACGAGCTGAGAAATTGCAAACGTCGAGCAATTGCTCAGAGATGAAAAGTGCCAGCACTGGAAGCTCTTGCTAGCCAGCACCCTTCCTTGGAAGCGCTTTTGTAGGCCTAAGAACACTGGGGCTCTGGGCTTCTCTAGCCACCTCATCTTCTGCTCATCCTCTCGCGCACTCTAAAGAGAGCTCAGGTGAGAAATTGCAAACGTCGAGCAATTGCTCAGAGATGAAAAGTGCCAGCACTGACAGCTCTTGCTAGCCAGCACCCTTCCTTGGAAGCGCTTTCACAGGCGCAGCAACACTGGGGCTTTGCGCTTCTCTACCCACCAAAAGTCACGGTCATTCTCTTTCCGTCTCGTAGACACAAGCTGAGAAATTGCAAACGTCCAGCAATTGCTCCGAGATGAAAAGTGCCAGCACTGAAACCTGTTGCTAGCCAGCACCCTTCCTTGGAAGCGCTTTTGTAGGCCTAAGAACACTGGGGCTCTGGGCTTCTCTAGCCACCTCATCTTCTGCTCATCCTCGCGCGCACTCTAAAGAGAGCTCAGGTGAGAAATTGCAAACGTCGAGCAATTGCTCCGAGATGAAAAGTGCCAGCACTGAAAGCTCTTGCTAGCCAGCACCCTTCCTTGGAAGCGCTTTCACAGGCGCAGCAACACTGGGGCTTTGCGCTTCTCTACCCACCAAACGTCACGGTCCTTCTCTTTCCGTCGGTAGACACGAGCTGAGAAATTGCAAACGTCGAGCAATTGCTCAGAGATGAAAAGTGCCAGCACTGGAAGCTCTTGCTAGCCAGCACCCTTCCTTGGAAGCGCTTTTGTAGCCCTTAGAACAGTGGGGCTCTGGGCTTCTCTAGCCACCTCATCTTCTGCTCATCCTCTCGCGCACTCTAAAGAGAGCTCAGGTGAGAAATTGCAAACGTCGAGCAATTGCTCAGAGATGAAAAGTGCCAGCACTGAAAGCTGTTGCTAGCCAGCACCCTTCCTTGGAAGCGCTTTCACAGGCGCAGCAACACTGGGTCTTTGCGCTTCTATACGCACCAAACGTCACGGTCCTTCTCTTTCCGTCTCGTAGACACGAGCTGAGAAATTGCAAACGTCCAGCAATTGCTCAGAGATGAAAAGTGCCAGCACTGAAAGCTCTTGCTAGCCAGCACCCTTCCTTGGAAGCGCTTTTGTAGGCCTAAGAACAGTGGGGCTCTGGGCTTCTCTAGCCACCTCATCTTCTGCTCATCCTCTCGCGCACTCTAAAGAGAGCTCAGGTGAGAAATTGCAAACGTCGAGCAATTGCTCAGAGATGAAAAGTGCCAGCACTGAAAGCTCTTGCTAGCCAGCACCCTTCCTTGGAAGCGCTTTCACAGGCGCAGCAACACTGGGGCTTTGCGCTTCTCTAGCCACCAAACGTCACGGTCCTTCTCTTTCCGTCTCCTAGACACGAGCTGAGAAATTGCAAACGTCGAGGAATTGCTCAGAGATGAAAAGTGCCAGCACTGGAAGCTCTTGCTAGCCAGCACCCTTCCTTGGAAGCGCTTTTGTAGGCCTAAGAACACTGGGGCTCTGGGCTTCTCTAGCCACCTCATCTTCTGCTCATCCTCTCGCGCACTCTAAAGAGAGCTCAGGTGAGAAATTGCAAACGTCGAGCAATTGCTCAGAGATGAAAAGTGCCAGCACTGAAAGCTGTTGCTAGCCAGCACCCTTCCTTGGAAGCGCTTTCACAGGCGCAGCAACACTGGGGCTTTGCGCTTCTCTACCCACCAAAAGTCACGGTCCTTCTCTTTCCGTCTCGTAGACACGAGCTGAGAAATTGCAAACGTCCAGCAATTGCTCCGAGATGAAAAGTGCCAGCACTGAAAGCTGTTGCTAGCCAGCACCCTTCCTTGGAAGCGCTTTTGTAGGCCTAAGAACACTGGGGCTCTGGGCTTCTCTAGCCACCTCATCTTCTGCTCATCCTCGCGCGCACTCTAAAGAGAGCTCAGGTGAGAAATTGCAAACGTCGAGCAATTGCTCAGAGATGAAAAGTGCCAGCACTGAAAGCTGTTGCTAGCCAGCACCCTTCCTTGGAAGCGCTTTCACAGGCGCAGCAACACTGGGGCTTTGCGCTTCTCTACCCACCAAACGTCACGGTCCTTCTCTTTCCGTCTCGTAGACACGAGCTGAGAAATTGCAAACGTCGAGCAATTGCTCCGAGATGAAAAGTGCCAGCACTGAAAGCTCTTGCTAGCCAGCACCCTTCCTTGGAAGCGCTTTCACAGGCGCAGCAACACTGGGGCTTTGCGCTTCTCTACCCACCAAACGTCACGGTCCTTCTCTTTCCGTCGGTAGACACGAGCTGAGAAATTGCAAACGTCGAGCAATTGCTCAGAGATGAAAAGTGCCAGCACTGGAAGCTCTTGCTAGCCAGCACCCTTCCTTGGAAGCGCTTTTGTAGCCCTTAGAACAGTGGGGCTCTGGGCTTCTCTAGCCACCTCATCTTCTGCTCATCCTCTCGCGCACTCTAAAGAGAGCTCAGGTGAGAAATTGCAAACGTCGAGCAATTGCTCAGAGATGAAAAGTGCCAGCACTGAAAGCTGTTGCTAGCCAGCACCCTTCCTTGGAAGCGCTTTCACAGGCGCAGCAACACTGGGGCTTTGCGCTTCTCTACGCACCAAACGTCACGGTCCTTCTCTTTCCGTCTCGTAGACACGAGCTGAGAAATTGCAAACGTCAAGCAATTGCTCAGAGATGAAAAGTGCCAGCACTGAAAGCTGTTGCTAGCCAGCACCCTTCCTTGGAAGCACTTTTGTAGGCCTAAGAACACTGGGGCTCTGGGCTTCTTTAGCCACCTAATCTTCTGCTCATCCTCTCGCGCACTTTGAAGAGAGCTCAGGTGAGAAATTGCAAACGTCGAGCAATTGCTCAGAGATGAAAAGTGCCAGCACTGAAAGCTGTTGCTAGCCAGCACTCTTCCTTGGAAGCGCTTTCACAGGCGCAGCAACACTGGGTCTTTGCGCTTCTATACGCACCAAACGTCACGGTCCTTCTCTTTCCGTCTCGTAGACACGAGCTGAGAAATTGCAAACGTCCAGCAATTGCTCAGAGATGAAAAGTGCCAGCACTGAAAGCTCTTGCTAGCCAGCACCCTTCCTTGGAAGCGCTTTTGTAGGCCTAAGAACACTGGGGCTCTGGGCTTCTCTAGCCACCTCATCTTCTGCTCATCCTCTCGCGCACTCTAAAGAGAGCTCAGGTGAGAAATTGCAAACGTCGAGCAATTGCTCAGAGAAGAAAAGTGCCAGCACTGAAAGCTGTTGCTAGCCAGCACCCTTCCTTGGAAGCGCTTTCACAGGCGCAGCAACACTGGGGCTTTGCGCTTCTCTAGCCACCAAACGTCACGGTCCTTCTCTTTCCGTCTCGTAGACACGAGCTGAGAAATTGCAAACGTCGAGCAATTGCTCAGAGATGAAAAGTGCCAGCACTGAAAGCTCTTGCTAGCCAGCACCCTTCCTTGGAAGCGCTTTCACAGGCGCAGCAACACTGGGGCTTTGCGCTTCTCTACCCACCAAACGTCACGGTCCTTCTCTTTCCGTCTCGTAGACACGAGCTGAGAAATTGCAAACGTCGAGCAATTGCTCAGAGATGAAAAGTGCCAGCACTGGAAGCTCTTGCTAGCCAGCACCCTTCCTTGGAAGCGCTTTTGTAGGCCTAAGAACACTGGGGCTCTGGGCTTCTCTAGCCACCTCATCTTCTGCTCATCCTCTCGCGCACTCTAAAGAGAGCTCAGGTGAGAAATTGCAAACGTCGAGCAATTGCTCAGAGATGAAAAGTGCCAGCACTGACAGCTCTTGCTAGCCAGCACCCTTCCTTGGAAGCGCTTTCACAGGCGCAGCAACACTGGGGCTTTGCGCTTCTCTACCCACCAAAAGTCACGGTCATTCTCTTTCCGTCTCGTAGACACAAGCTGAGAAATTGCAAACGTCCAGCAATTGCTCCGAGATGAAAAGTGCCAGCACTGAAACCTGTTGCTAGCCAGCACCCTTCCTTGGAAGCGCTTTTGTAGGCCTAAGAACACTGGGGCTCTGGGCTTCTCTAGCCACCTCATCTTCTGCTCATCCTCGCGCGCACTCTAAAGAGAGCTCAGGTGAGAAATTGCAAACGTCGAGCAATTGCTCAGAGATGAAAAGTGCCAGCACTGAAAGCTCTTGCTAGCCAGCACCCTTCCTTGGAAGCGCTTTCACAGGCGCAGCAACACTGGGGCTTTGCGCTTCTCTAGCCACCAAACGTCACGGTCCTTCTCTTTCCGTCTCGTAGACACGAGCTGAGAAATTGCAAACGTCGAGCAATTGCTCAGAGATGAAAAGTGCCAGCACTGAAAGCTCTTGCTAGCCAGCACCCTTCCTTGGAAGCGCTTTCACAGGCGCAGCAACACTGGGGCTTTGCGCTTCTCTACCCACCAAACGTCACGGTCCTTCTCTTTCCGTCTCGTAGACACGAGCTGAGAAATTGCAAACGTCCAGCAATTGCTCCGAGATGAAAAGTGCCAGCACTGAAAGCTCTTGCTAGCCAGCACCCTTCCTTGGAAGCGCTTTTGTAGGCCTAAGAACACTGGGGCTCTGGGCTTCTCTAGCCACCTCATCTTCTGCTCATCCTCGCGCGCACTCTAAAGAGAGCTCAGGTGAGAAATTGCAAACGTCGAGCAATTGCTCAGAGATGAAAAGTGCCAGCACTGAAAGCTCTTGCTAGCCAGCACCCTTCCTTGGAAGCGCTTTCACAGGCGCAGCAACACTGGGGCTTTGCGCTTCTCTAGCCACCAAACGTCACGGTCATTCTCTTTCCGTCTCGTAGACACGAGCTGAGAAATTGCAAACGTTGAGCAATTGCTCCGAGATGAAAAGTGCCAGCACTGAAAGCTGTTGCCAGCCAGCACCCTTCCTTGTAAGCGCTTTTGTAGCCCTTAGAACACTGGGGCTCTGGGCTTCTCTAGCCACCTCATCTTCTGCTCATCCTCTCGCGCACTCTAAAGAGAGCTCAGGTGAGAAATTGCAAACGTCGAGCAATTGCTCCGAGAAGAAAAGTGCCAGCACTGAAAGCTGTTGCTAGCCAGCACCCTTCCTTGGAAGCGCTTTCACAGGCGCAGCAACACTGGGGCTTTGCGCTTCTCTACCCACCAAAAGTCACGGTCATTCTCTTTCCGTCTCGTAGACACGAGCTGAGAAATTGCAAACGTCGAGCAATTGCTCCGAGATGAAATGTGCCAGCACTGAAACCTGTTGCTAGCCAGCACCCTTCCTTGGAGCACTTTTGTAGGCCTAAGAACACTGGGGCTCTGGGCTTCTCTAGCCACCTCATCTTCTGCTCATCCTCTCGCGCACTTTGAAGAGAGCTCAGGTGAGAAATTGCAAACGTCGAGCAATTGCTCAGAGATGAAAAGTGCCAGCACTGAAAGCTGTTGCTAGCCAGCACTCTTCCTTGGAAGCGCTTTCACAGGCGCAGCAACACTGGGTCTTTGCGCTTCTATACGCACCAAACGTCACGGTCCTTCTCTTTCCGTCTCGTAGACACGAGCTGAGAAATTGCAAACGTCGAGCAATTGCTCAGAGATGAAAAGTGCCAGCACTGAAAGCTCTTGCTAGCCAGCACCCTTCCTTGGAAGCGCTTTTGTAGGCCTAAGAACACTGGGGCTCTGGGCTTCTCTAGCCACCTCATCTTCTGCTCATCCTCTCGCGCACTCTAAAGAGAGCTCAGGTGAGAAATTGCAAACGTCGAGCAATTGCTCAGAGATGAAAAGTGCCAGCACTGAAAGCTCTTGCTAGCCAGCACCCTTCCTTGGAAGCGCTTTCACAGGCGCAGCAACACTGGGGCTTTGCGCTTTTCTACCCACCAAACGTCACGGTCCTTCTCTTTCCGTCTCGTAGACACGAGCTGAGAAATTGCAAACGTCGAGCAATTGCTCAGAGATGAAAAGTGCCAGCACTGAAAGCTCTTGCTAGCCAGCACCCTTCCTTGGAAGCGCTTTCACAGGCGCAGCAACACTGGGGCTTTGCGCTTCTCTAGCCACCAAAAGTCACGGTCCTTCTCTTTCCGTCGGTAGACACGAGCTGAGAAATTGCAAACGTCGAGCAATTGCTCAGAGATGAAAAGTGCCAGCACTGGAAGCTCTTGCTAGCCAGCACCCTTCCTTGGAAGCGCTTTCACAGGCGCAGCAACACTGGGGCTTTGCGCTTCTCTACCCACCAAAAGTCACGGTCCTTCTCTTTCCGTCTCGTAGACACGAGCTGAGAAATTGCGAACGTCCAGCAATTGCTCCGAGATGAAAAGTGCCAGCACTGAAAGCTGTTGCTAGCCAGCACCCTTCCTTGGAAGCGCTTTTGTAGGCCTAAGAACAGTGGGGCTCTGGGCTTCTCTAGCCACCTCATCTTCTGCTCATCCTCTCGCGCACTCTAAAGAGAGCTCAGGTGAGAAATTGCAAACGTCGAGCAATTGCTCAGAGATGAAATGTGCCAGCACTGAAAGCTCTTGCTAGCCAGCACCCTTCCTTGGAAGCGCTTTTACAGGCGCAGCAACACTGGGTCTTTGCGCTTCTCTACCCACCAAACGTCACGGTCCTTCTCTTTCCGTCTCGTAGACACGAGCTGAGAAATTGCGAACGTCCAGCAATTGCTCCGAGATGAAAAGTGCCAGCACTGAAAGCTGTTGCTAGCCAGCACCCTTCCTTGGAAGCGCTTTTGTAGGCCTAAGAAGACTGGGGCTCTGGGCTTCTCTAGCCACCTCATCTTCTGCTCATCCTCGCGCGCACTCTAAAGAGAGCTCAGGTGAGAAATTGCAAACGTCGAGCAATTGCTCAGAGATGAAAAGTGCCAGCACTGAAAGCTCTTGCTAGCCAGCACCCTTCCTTGGAAGCGCTTTCACAGGCGCAGCAACACTCGGGCTTTGCGCTTCTCTACCCACCAAACGTCACGGTCATTCTCTTTCCGTCTCGTAGACACGAGCTGAGAAATTGCAAACGTCCAGCAATTGCTCAGAGATGAAAAGTGCCAGCACTGAAAGCTGTTGCCAGCCAGCACCCTTCCTTGTAAGCGCTTTTGTAGCCCTTAGAACACTGGGGCTCTGGGCTTCTCTAGCCACCTCATCTTCTGCTCATCCTCTCGCGCACTCTAAAGAGAGCTCAGGTGAGAAATTGCAAACGTCGAGCAATTGCTCAGAGATGAAAAGTGCCAGCACTGAAAGCTCTTGCTAGCCAGCACCCTTCCTTGGAAGCGCTTTCACAGGCGCAGCAACACTGGGGCTTTGCGCTTCTCTAGCCGCCAAACGTCACGGTCCTTCTCTTTCCGTCTCGTAGACACGAGCTGAGAAATTGCAAACGTCGAGCAATTGCTCAGAGATGAAAAGTGCCAGCACTGAAAGCTCTTGCTAGCCAGCACCCTTCCTTGGAAGCGCTTTCACAGGCGCAGCAACACTGGGGCTTTGCGCTTCTCTAGCCACCAAAAGCCACGGTCCTTCTCTTTCCGTCTCGTAGACACGAGCTGAGAAATTGCAAACGTCGAGCAATTGCTCAGAGATGAAAAGTGCCAGCACTGAAAGCTCTTGCTAGCCAGCACCCTTCCTTGGAAGCGCTTTTGTAGGCCTAAGAACACTGGGGCTCTGGGCTTCTCTAGCCACCTCATCTTCTGCTCATCCTCGCGCGCACTCTAAAGAGAGCTCAGGTGAGAAATTGCAAACGTCGAGCAATTGCTCCGAGATGAAAAGTGCCAGCACTGAAAGCTGTTGCTAGCCAGCACCCTTCCTTGGAAGCGCTTTCACAGGCGCAGCAACACTGGGGCTTTGCGCTTCTCTACCCACCAAACGTCACGGTCCTTCTCTTTCCGTCGGTAGACACGAGCTGAGAAATTGCAAACGTCGAGCAATTGCTCAGAGATGAAAAGTGCCAGCACTGAAAGCTGTTGCTAGCCAGCACCCTTCCTTGGAAGCGCTTTCACAGGCGCAGCAACACTCGGGCTTTGCGCTTCTCTACCCACCAAACGTCACGGTCATTCTCTTTCCGTCTCCTAGACACGAGCTGAGAAATTGCAAACGTCCAGCAATTGCTCCGAGATGAAAAGTGCCAGCACTGAAAGCTGTTGCTAGCCAGCACCCTTCCTTGTAAGCGCTTTTGTAGCCCTTAGAACACTGGGGCTCTGGGCTTCTCTAGCCACCTCATCTTCTGCTCATCCTCTCGCGCACTCTAAAGAGAGCTCAGGTGAGAAATTGCAAACGTCGAGCAATTGCTCCGAGAAGAAAAGTGCCAGCACTGAAAGCTGTTGCTAGCCAGCACCCTTCCTTGGAAGCGCTTTCACAGGCGCAGCAACACTGGGGCTTTGCGCTTCTCTACCCACCAAAAGTCACGGTCATTCTCTTTCCGTCTCGTAGACACGAGCTGAGAAATTGCAAACGTCGAGCAATTGCTCCGAGATGAAATGTGCCAGCACTGAAACCTGTTGCTAGCCAGCACCCTTCCTTGGAGCACTTTTGTAGGCCTAAGAACACTGGGGCTCTGGGCTTCTCTAGCCACCTCATCTTCTGCTCATCCTCTCGCGCACTTTGAAGAGAGCTCAGGTGAGAAATTGCAAACGTCGAGCAATTGCTCAGAGATGAAAAGTGCCAGCACTGAAAGCTGTTGCTAGCCAGCACTCTTCCTTGGAAGCGCTTTCACAGGCGCAGCAACACTGGGTCTTTGCGCTTCTATACGCACCAAACGTCACGGTCCTTCTCTTTCCGTCTCGTAGACACGAGCTGAGAAATTGCAAACGTCGAGCAATTGCTCAGAGATGAAAAGTGCCAGCACTGAAAGCTCTTGCTAGCCAGCACCCTTCCTTGGAAGCGCTTTTGTAGGCCTAAGAACACTGGGGCTCTGGGCTTCTCTAGCCACCTCATCTTCTGCTCATCCTCTCGCGCACTCTAAAGAGAGCTCAGGTGAGAAATTGCAAACGTCGAGCAATTGCTCAGAGATGAAAAGTGCCAGCACTGAAAGCTCTTGCTAGCCAGCACCCTTCCTTGGAAGCGCTTTCACAGGCGCAGCAACACTGGGGCTTTGCGCTTTTCTACCCACCAAACGTCACGGTCCTTCTCTTTCCGTCTCGTAGACACGAGCTGAGAAATTGCAAACGTCGAGCAATTGCTCAGAGATGAAAAGTGCCAGCACTGAAAGCTCTTGCTAGCCAGCACCCTTCCTTGGAAGCGCTTTCACAGGCGCAGCAACACTGGGGCTTTGCGCTTCTCTAGCCACCAAAAGTCACGGTCCTTCTCTTTCCGTCGGTAGACACGAGCTGAGAAATTGCAAACGTCGAGCAATTGCTCAGAGATGAAAAGTGCCAGCACTGGAAGCTCTTGCTAGCCAGCACCCTTCCTTGGAAGCGCTTTCACAGGCGCAGCAACACTGGGGCTTTGCGCTTCTCTACCCACCAAAAGTCACGGTCCTTCTCTTTCCGTCTCGTAGACACGAGCTGAGAAATTGCGAACGTCCAGCAATTGCTCCGAGATGAAAAGTGCCAGCACTGAAAGCTGTTGCTAGCCAGCACCCTTCCTTGGAAGCGCTTTTGTAGGCCTAAGAACAGTGGGGCTCTGGGCTTCTCTAGCCACCTCATCTTCTGCTCATCCTCTCGCGCACTCTAAAGAGAGCTCAGGTGAGAAATTGCAAACGTCGAGCAATTGCTCAGAGATGAAATGTGCCAGCACTGAAAGCTCTTGCTAGCCAGCACCCTTCCTTGGAAGCGCTTTTACAGGCGCAGCAACACTGGGTCTTTGCGCTTCTCTACCCACCAAACGTCACGGTCCTTCTCTTTCCGTCTCGTAGACACGAGCTGAGAAATTGCAAACGTCCAGCAATTGCTCCGAGATGAAAAGTGCCAGCACTGAAAGCTGTTGCTAGCCAGCACCCTTCCTTGGAAGCGCTTTTGTAGGCCTAAGAAGACTGGGGCTCTGGGCTTCTCTAGCCACCTCATCTTCTGCTCATCCTCGCGCGCACTCTAAAGAGAGCTCAGGTGAGAAATTGCAAACGTCGAGCAATTGCTCAGAGATGAAAAGTGCCAGCACTGAAAGCTCTTGCTAGCCAGCACCCTTCCTTGGAAGCGCTTTCACAGGCGCAGCAACACTCGGGCTTTGCGCTTCTCTACCCACCAAAAGTCACGGTCATTCTCTTTCCGTCTCGTAGACACGAGCTGAGAAATTGCAAACGTCCAGCAATTGCTCAGAGATGAAAAGTGCCAGCACTGAAAGCTGTTGCCAGCCAGCACCCTTCCTTGTAAGCGCTTTTGTAGCCCTTAGAACACTGGGGCTCTGGGCTTCTCTAGCCACCTCATCTTCTGCTCATCCTCTCGCGCACTCTAAAGAGAGCTCAGGTGAGAAATTGCAAACGTCGAGCAATTGCTCAGAGATGAAAAGTGCCAGCACTGAAAGCTCTTGCTAGCCAGCACCCTTCCTTGGAAGCGCTTTCACAGGCGCAGCAACACTGGGGCTTTGCGCTTCTCTAGCCGCCAAACGTCACGGTCCTTCTCTTTCCGTCTCGTAGACACGAGCTGAGAAATTGCAAACGTCGAGCAATTGCTCAGAGATGAAAAGTGCCAGCACTGAAAGCTCTTGCTAGCCAGCACCCTTCCTTGGAAGCGCTTTCACAGGCGCAGCAACACTGGGGCTTTGCGCTTCTCTAGCCACCAAAAGCCACGGTCCTTCTCTTTCCGTCTCGTAGACACGAGCTGAGAAATTGCAAACGTCGAGCAATTGCTCAGAGATGAAAAGTGCCAGCACTGAAAGCTGTTGCTAGCCAGCACCCTTCCTTGGAAGCGCTTTTGTAGGCCTAAGAACACTGGGGCTCTGGGCTTCTCTAGCCACCTCATCTTCTGCTCATCCTCGCGCGCACTCTAAAGAGAGCTCAGGTGAGAAATTGCAAACGTCGAGCAATTGCTCCGAGATGAAAAGTGCCAGCACTGAAAGCTGTTGCTAGCCAGCACCCTTCCTTGGAAGCGCTTTCACAGGCGCAGCAACACTGGGGCTTTGCGCTTCTCTACCCACCAAACGTCACGGTCCTTCTCTTTCCGTCGGTAGACACGAGCTGAGAAATTGCAAACGTCGAGCAATTGCTCAGAGATGAAAAGTGCCAGCACTGAAAGCTGTTGCTAGCCAGCACCCTTCCTTGGAAGCGCTTTCACAGGCGCAGCAACACTCGGGCTTTGCGCTTCTCTACCCACCAAACGTCACGGTCATTCTCTTTCCGTCTCCTAGACACGAGCTGAGAAATTGCAAACGTCCAGCAATTGCTCCGAGATGAAAAGTGCCAGCACTGAAAGCTCTTGCTAGCCAGCACCCTTCCTTGTAAGCGCTTTTGTAGCCCTTAGAACACTGGGGCTCTGGGCTTCTCTAGCCACCTCATCTTCTGCTCATCCTCTCGCGCACTCTAAAGAGAGCTCAGGTGAGAAATTGCAAACGTCGAGCAATTGCTCCGAGAAGAAAAGTGCCAGCACTGACAGCTCTTGCTAGCCAGCACCCTTCCTTGGAAGCGCTTTCACAGGCGCAGCAACACTGGGGCTTTGCGCTTCTCTACCCACCAAAAGTCACGGTCCTTCTCTTTCCGTCTCGTAGACACGAGCTGAGAAATTGCAAACGTCCAGCAATTGCTCAGAGATGAAATGTGCCAGCACTGAAACCTGTTGCTAGCCAGCACCCTTCCTTGGAAGCACTTTTGTAGGCCTAAGAACACTGGGGCTCTGGGCTTCTCTAGCCACCTCATCTTCTGCTCATCCTCTCGCGCACTTTGAAGAGAGCTCAGGTGAGAAATTGCAAACGTCGAGCAATTGCTCAGAGATGAAAAGTGCCATCACTGAAAGCTCTTGCTAGCCAGCACCCTTCCTTGGAAGCGCTTTCACAGGCGCAGTAACACTGGGGCTTTGCGCTTCTCTAGCCACCAAACGTCACGGTCCTTCTCTTTCCGTCTCCTAGACACGAGCTGAGAAATTGCAAACGTCGAGCAATTGCTCAGAGATGAAAAGTGCCAGCACTGAAAGCTCTTGCTAGCCAGCACCCTTCCTTGGAAGCGCTTTCACAGGCGCAGCAACACTGGGGCTTTGCGCTTCTCTAGCCACCAAACGTCACGGTCCTTCTCTTTCCGTCTCGTAGACACGAGCTGAGAAATTGCAAACGTCGAGCAATTGCTCAGAGATGAAAAGTGCCAGCACTGAAAGCTCTTGCTAGCCAGCACCCTTCCTTGGAAACGCTTTTGTAGGCCTAAGAACACTGGGGCTCTGGGCTTCTCTAGCCACCTCATCTTCTGCTCATCCTCTCGCGCACTCTAAAGAGAGCTCAGGTGAGAAATTGCAAACGTCCAGCAATTGCTCAGAGATGAAAAGTGCCAGCACTGAAAGCTGTTGCTAGCCAGCACCCTTCCTTGGAAGCGCTTTTGTAGGCCTAAGAACACTGGGGCTCTGGGCTTCTCTAGCCACCTCATCTTCTGCTCATCCTCTCGCGCACTCTAAAGAGAGCTCAGGTGAGAAATTGCAAACGTCGAGCAATTGCTCAGAGATGAAAAGTGCCAGCACTGAAAGCTCTTGCTAGCCAGCACCCTTCCTTGGAAGCGCTTTCACAGGCGCAGTAACACTGGGGCTTTGCGCTTCTCTAGCCACCAAACGTCACGGTCCTTCTCTTTCCGTCTCCTAGACACGAGCTGAGAAATTGCAAACGTCGAGCAATTGCTCAGAGATGAAAAGTGCCAGCACTGAAAGCTGTTGCTAGCCAGCACCCTTCCTTGGAAGCGCTTTCACAGGCGCAGCAACACTGGGGCTTTGCGCTTCTCTAGCCACCAAACGTCACGGTCCTTCTCTTTCCGTCTCGTAGACACGAGCTGAGAAATTGCAAACGTCGAGCAATTGCTCAGAGATGAAAAGTGCCAGCACTGAAAGCTCTTGCTAGCCAGCACCCTTCCTTGGAAGCGCTTTTGTAGGCCTAAGAACACTGGGGCTCTGGGCTTCTCTAGCCACCTCATCTTCTGCTCATCCTCTCGCGCACTCTAAAGAGAGCTCAGGTGAGAAATTGCAAACGTCGAGCAATTGCTCAGAGATGAAAAGTGCCAGCACTGAAAGCTCTTGCTAGCCAGCACCCTTCCTTGGAAGCGCTTTCACAGGCGCAGCAACACTGGGGCTTTGCGCTTCTATACGCACCAAATGTCACGGTCCTTCTCTTTCCGTCTCGTAGACACGAGCTGAGAAATTGCAAACGTCGAGCAATTGCTCAGAGATGAAAAGTGCCAGCACTGAAAGCTCTTGCTAGCCAGCACCCTTCCTTGGAAGCGCTTTTGTAGGCCTAAGAACAGTGGGGCTCTGGGCTTCTCTAGCCACCTCATCTTCTGCTCATCCTCTCGCGCACTCTAAAGAGAGCTCAGGTGAGAAATTGCAAACGTCGAGCAATTGCTCAGAGATGAAAAGTGCCAGCACTGAAAGCTCTTGCTAGCCAGCACCCTTCCTTGGAAGCGCTTTCACAGGCGCAGTAACACTGGGGCTTTGCGCTTCTCTACCCACCAAACGTCACGGTCCTTCTCTTTCCGTCTCGTAGACACGAGCTGAGAAATTGCAAACGTCCAGCAATTGCTCAGAGATGAAAAGTGCCAGCACTGAAAGCTGTTGCTAGCCAGCACCCTTCCTTGGAAGCGCTTTCACAGGCGCAGCAACACTGGGGCTTTGCGCTTCTCTAGCCACCAAACGTCACGGTCCTTCTCTTTCCGTCTCGTAGACACGAGCTGAGAAATTGCAAACGTCGAGCAATTGCTCAGAGATGAAAAGTGCCAGCACTGAAAGCTCTTGCTAGCCAGCACCCTTCCTTGGAAGCGCTTTTGTAGGCCTAAGAACACTGGGGCTCTGGGCTTCTCCAGCCACCTCATCTTCTGCTCATCCTCTCGCGCACTCTAAAGAGAGCTCAGGTGAGAAATTGCAAACGTCCAGCAATTGCTCAGAGATGAAAAGTGCCAGCACTGAAAGCTGTTGCTAGCCAGCACCCTTCCTTGGAAGCGCTTTTGTAGCCCTTAGAACACTGGGGCTCTGGGCTTCTCTAGCCACCTCATCTTCTGCTCATCCTCTCGCGCACTCTAAAGAGAGCTCAGGTGAGAAATTGCAAACGTCGAGCAATTGCTCAGAGATGAAAAGTGCCAGCACTGAAAGCTGTTGCTAGCCAGCACCCTTCCTTGGAAGCGCTTTCACAGGCGCAGCAACACTGGGGCTTTGCGCTTCTCTACCCACCAAACGTCACGGTCCTTCTCTTTCCGTCTCGTAGACACGAGCTGAGAAATTGCAAACGTCGAGCAATTGCTCCGAGATGAAAAGTGCCAGCACTGAAAGCTCTTGCTAGCCAGCACCCTTCCTTGGAAGCGCTTTCACAGGCGCAGCAACACTGGGGCTTTGCGCTTCTCTAGCCACCAAACGTCACGGTCCTTCTCTTTCCGTCGGTAGACACGAGCTGAGAAATTGCAAACGTCGAGCAATTGCTCAGAGATGAAAAGTGCCAGCACTGGAAGCTGTTGCTAGCCAGCACCCTTCCTTGGAAGCGCTTTTGTAGGCCTAAGAACAGTGGGGCTCTGGGCTTCTCTAGCCACCTCATCTTCTGCTCATCCTCTCGCGCACTCTAAAGAGAGCTCAGGTGAGAAATTGCAAACGTCGAGCAATTGCTCAGAGATGAAAAGTGCCAGCACTGAAAGCTCTTGCTAGCCAGCACCCTTCCTTGGAAGCGCTTTCACAGGCGCAGCAACACTGGGGCTTTGCGCTTCTCTAGCCACCAAAAGCCACGGTCCTTCTCTTTCCGTCTCGTAGACACGAGCTGAGAAATTGCAAAGGTCGAGCAATTGCTCAGAGATGAAAAGTGCCAGCACTGAAAGCTGTTGCTAGCCAGCACCCTTCCTTGGAAGCGCTTTTGTAGGCCTAAGAACAGTGGGGCTCTGGGCTTCTCTAGCCACCTCATCTTCTGCTCATCCTCTCGCGCACTCTAAAGAGAGCTCAGGTGAGAAATTGCAAACGTCGAGCAATTGCTCAGAGATGAAAAGTGCCAGCACTGAAAGCTCTTGCTAGCCAGCACCCTTCCTTGGAAGCGCTTTCACAGGCGCAGCAACACTGGGGCTTTGCGCTTCTCTAGCCACCAAACGTCACGGTCCTTCTCTTTCCGTCGGTAGACACGAGCTGAGAAATTGCAAACGTCGAGCAATTGCTCCGAGATGAAAAGTGCCAGCACTGAAAGCTCTTGCTAGCCAGCACCCTTCCTTGGAAGCGCTTTCACAGGCGCAGCAACACTGGGGCTTTGCGCTTCTCTACCCACCAAACGTCACGGTCATTCTCTTTCCGTCTCGTAGACACAAGCTGAGAAATTGCAAACGTCGAGCAATTGCTCCGAGATGAAAAGTGCCAGCACTGAAAGCTCTTGCTAGCCAGCACCCTTCCTTGGAAGCGCTTTTGTAGGCCTAAGAACACTGGGGCTCTGGGCTTCTCTAGCCACCTCATCTTCTGCTCATCCTCTCGCGCACTCTAAATGGAGCTCAGGGGAGAAATTGCAAACGTCCAGCAATTGCTCAGAGGTGAAAAGTGCCAGCACTGAAAGCTGTTGCTAGCCAGCACCCTTCCTTGGAAGCGCTTTCACAGGCGCAGCAACACTGGGGCTTTGCGCTTCTATACGCACCAAATGTCACGGTCCTTCTCTTTCCGTCTCGTAGACACGAGCTGAGAAATTGCAAACGTCGAGCAATTGCTCCGAGATGAAAAGTGCCAGCACTGAAAGCTGTTGCTAGCCAGCACCCTTCCTTGGAAGCGCTTTTGTAGGCCTAAGAACAGTGGGGCTCTGGGCTTCTCTAGCCACCTCATCTTCTGCTCATCCTCTCGCGCACTCTAAAGAGAGCTCAGGTGAGAAATTGCAAACGTCGAGCAATTGCTCAGAGATGAAAAGTGCCAGCACTGAAAGCTCTTGCTAGCCAGCACCCTTCCTTGGAAGCGCTTTCACAGGCGCAGTAACACTGGGGCTTTGCACTTCTCTAGCCACCAAACGTCACGGTCCTTCTCTTTCCGTCTCGTAGACACGAGCTGAGAAATTGCAAACGTCGAGCAATTGCTCCGAGATGAAAAGTGCCAGCACTGAAAGCTCTTGCTAGCCAGCACCCTTCCTTGGAAGCGCTTTCACAGGCGCAGCAACACTGGGGCTTTGCGCTTCTCTAGCCACCAAACGTCACGGTCCTTCTCTTTCCGTCTCGTAGACACGAGCTGAGAAATTGCAAACGTCGAGCAATTGCTCAGAGATGAAAAGTGCCAGCACTGAAAGCTCTTGCTAGCCAGCACCCTTCCTTGGAAGCGCTTTTGTAGGCCTAAGAACACTGGGGCTCTGGGCTTCTCTAGCCACCTCATCTTCTGCTCATCCTCTCGCGCACTCTAAAGAGAGCTCAGGTGAGAAATTGCAAACGTCGAGCAATTGCTCAGAGATGAAAAGTGCCAGCACTGAAAGCTCTTGCTAGCCAGCACCCTTCCTTGGAAGCGCTTTTGTAGCCCTTAGAACACTGGGGCTCTGGGCTTCTCTAGCCACCTCATCTTCTGCTCATCCTCTCGCGCACTCTAAAGAGAGCTCAGGTGAGAAATTGCAAACGTCGAGCAATTGCTCAGAGATGAAAAGTGCCAGCACTGAAAGCTCTTGCTAGCCAGCACCCTTCCTTGGAAGCGCTTTCACAGGCGCAGCAACACTGGGGCTTTGCGCTTCTCTACCCACCAAACGTCACGGTCCTTCTCTTTCCGTCTCGTAGACACGAGCTGAGAAATTGCAAACGTCGAGCAATTGCTCCGAGATGAAAAGTGCCAGCACTGAAAGCTCTTGCTAGCCAGCCCCCTTCCTTGGAAGCGCTTTCACAGGCGCAGCAACACTGGGGCTTTGCGCTTCTCTAGCCACCAAAAGTCACGGTCCTTCTCTTTCCGTCGGTAGACACGAGCTGAGAAATTGCAAACGTCGAGCAATTGCTCAGAGATGAAAAGTGCCAGCACTGGAAGCTCTTGCTAGCCAGCACCCTTCCTTGGAAGCGCTTTTGTAGGCCTAAGAACAGTGGGGCTCTGGGCTTCTCTAGCCACCTCATCTTCTGCTCATCCTCTCGCGCACTCTAAAGAGAGCTCAGGTGAGAAATTGCAAACGTCGAGCAATTGCTCAGAGATGAAAAGTGCCAGCACTGAAAGCTCTTGCTAGCCAGCACCCTTCCTTGGAAGCGCTTTCACAGGCGCAGCAACACTGGGGCTTTGCGCTTCTCTACCCACCAAACGTCACGGTCATTTTCTTTCCGTCTCGTAGACACGAGCTGAGAAATTGCAAACGTCGAGCAATTGCTCAGAGATGAAAAGTGCCAGCACTGAAAGCTCTTGCTAGCCAGCACCCTTCCTTGGAAGCGCTTTTGTAGGCCTAAGAACAGTGGGGCTCTGGGCTTCTCTAGCCACCTCATCTTCTGCTCATCCTCGCGCGCACTCTAAAGAGAGCTCAGGTGAGAAATTGCAAACGTCCAGCAATTGCTCAGAGATGAAAAGTGCCAGCACTGAAAGCTGTTGCTAGCCAGCACCCTTCCTTGGAAGCGCTTTCACAGGCGCAGCAACACTGGGGCTTTGCGCTTCTATACGCACCAAATGTCACGGTCCTTCTCTTTCCGTCTCGTAGACACGAGCTGAGAAATTGCAAACGTCGAGCAATTGCTCAGAGATGAAAAGTGCCAGCACTGAAAGCTCTTGCTAGCCAGCACCCTTCCTTGGAAGCGCTTTTGTAGGCCTAAGAACACTGGGGCTCTGGGCTTCTCTAGCCACCTCATCTTCTGCTCATCCTCTCGCGCACTCTAAAGAGAGCTCAGGTGAGAAATTGCAAACGTCGAGCAATTGCTCAGAGATGAAAAGTGCCAGCACTGAAAGCTCTTGCTAGCCAGCAGCCTTCCTTGGAAGCGCTTTCACAGGCGCAGTAACACTGGGGCTTTGCGCTTCTCTAGCCACCAAACGTCACGGTCCTTCTCTTTCCGTCTCGTAGACACGAGCTGAGAAATTGCAAACGTCCAGCAATTGCTCAGAGATGAAAAGTGCCAGCACTGAAAGCTCTTGCTAGCCAGCACCCTTCCTTGGAAGCGCTTTCACAGGCGCAGCAACACTGGGGCTTTGCGCTTCTCTAGCCACCAAACGTCACGGTCCTTCTCTTTCCGTCTCGTAGACACGAGCTGAGAAATTGCAAACGTCGAGCAATTGCTCAGAGATGAAAAGTGCCAGCACTGAAAGCTCTTGCTAGCCAGCACCCTTCCTTGGAAGCGCTTTTGTAGGCCTAAGAACACTGGGGCTCTGGGCTTCTCTAGCCACCTCATCTTCTGCTCATCCTCTCGCGCACTCTAAAGAGAGCTCAGGTGAGAAATTGCAAACGTCGAGCAATTGCTCAGAGATGAAAAGTGCCAGCACTGAAAGCTGTTGCTAGCCAGCACCCTTCCTTGGAAGCGCTTTTGTAGCCCTTAGAACACTGGGGCTCTGGGCTTCTCTAGCCACCTCATCTTCTGCTCATCCTCTCGCGCACTCTAAAGAGAGCTCAGGTGAGAAATTGCAAACGTCGAGCAATTGCTCAGAGAAGAAAAGTGCCAGCACTGAAAGCTGTTGCTAGCCAGCACCCTTCCTTGGAAGCGCTTTCACAGGCGCAGTAACACTGGGGCTTTGCACTTCTCTACCCACCAAACGTCACGGTCCTTCTCTTTCCGTCTCGTAGACACGAGCTGAGAAATTGCAAACGTCGAGCAATTGCTCAGAGATGAAAAGTGCCAGCACTGAAAGCTGTTGCTAGCCAGCACCCTTCCTTGGAAGCGCTTTCACAGGCGCAGCAACACTGGGGCTTTGCGCTTCTATACGCACCAAACGTCACAGTCATTCTCTTTCCGTCTCGTAGACACGAGCTGAGAAATTGCAAACGTCGAGCAATTGCTCAGAGATGAAAAGTGCCAGCACTGAAAGCTCTTGCTAGCCAGCACCCTTCCTTGGAAGCGCTTTTGTAGGCCTAAGAACACTGGGGCTCTGGGCTTCTCTAGCCACCTCATCTTCTGCTCATCCTCTCGCGCACTCTAAAGAGAGCTCAGGTGAGAAATTGCAAACGTCGAGCAATTGCTCCGAGATGAAAAGTGCCAGCACTGAAAGCTCTTGCTAGCCAGCACCCTTCCTTGGAAGCGCTTTCACAGGCGCAGCAACACTGGGGCTTTGCGCTTCTCTAGCCACCAAAAGTCACGGTCCTTCTCTTTCCGTCGGTAGACACGAGCTGAGAAATTGCAAACGTCGAGCAATTGCTCAGAGATGAAAAGTGCCAGCACTGAAAGCTGTTGCTAGCCAGCACCCTTCCTTGGAAGCGCTTTCACAGGCGCAGCAACACTGGGGCTTTGCGCTTCTCTAGCCACCAAAAGTCACGGTCATTTTCTTTCCGTCTTGTAGACACGAGCTGAGAAATTGCAAAGGTCAAGCAATTGCTCAGAGATGAAAAGTGCCAGCACTGAAAGCTGTTGCTAGCCAGCACCCTTCCTTGGAAGCGCTTTTGTAGGCCTAAGAACACTGGGGCTCTGGGCTTCTCTAGCCACCTCATCTTCTGCTCATCCTCTCGCGCACTCTAAAGAGAGCTCAGGTGAGAAATTGCAAACGTCGAGCAATTGCTCAGAGATGAAAAGTGCCAGCACTGAAAGCTCTTGCTAGCCAGCACCCTTCCTTGGAAGCGCTTTCACAGGCGCAGCAACACTGGGGCTTTGCGCTTCTCTACCCACCAAAAGTCACGGTCCTTCTCTGTCCGTCTCCTAGACACGAGCTGAGAAATTGCAAACGTCGAGCAATTGCTCAGAGATGAAAAGTGCCAGCACTGAAAGCTCTTGCTAGCCAGCACCCTTCCTTGGAAGCGCTTTCACAGGCGCAGCAACACTGGGGCTTTGCGCTTCTCTAGCCGCCAAACGTCACGCTCCTTCTCTTTCCGTCTCGTAGACACGAGCTGAGAAATTGCAAACGTCGAGCAATTGCTCAGAGATGAAAAGTGCCAGCACTGGAAGCTGTTGCTAGCCAGCACCCTTCCTTGGAAGCGCTTTCACAGGCGCAGCAACACTGGGGCTTTGCGCTTCTCTAGGCACCAAAAGCCACGGTCCTTCTCTTTCCGTCTCGTAGACACGAGCTGAGAAATTGCAAAGGTCGAGCAATTGCTCAGAGATGAAAAGTGCCAGCACTGAAAGCTGTTGCTAGCCAGCACCCTTCCCTGGAAGCGCTTTTGTAGGCCTAAGAACACTGGGGCTCTGGGCTTCTCTAGCCACCTCATCTTCTGCTCATCCTCGCGCGCACTCTAAAGAGAGCTCAGGTGAGAAATTGCAAACGTCGAGCAATTGCTCAGAGATGAAAAGTGCCAGCACTGAAAGCTGTTGCTAGCCAGCACCCTTCCTTGGAAGCGCTTTCACAGGCGCAGCAACACTGGGGCTTTGCGCTTCTCTAGCCACCAAACGTCACGGTCCTTCTCTTTCCGTCGGTAGACACGAGCTGAGAAATTGCAAACGTCGAGCAATTGCTCAGAGATGAAAAGTGCCAGCACTGAAAGCTGTTGCTAGCCAGCACCCTTCCTTGGAAGCGCTTTCACAGGCGCAGCAACACTGGGGCTTTGCGCTTCTCTAGCCACCAAACGTCACGGTCATTCTCTTTCCGTCTCGTAGACACAAGCTGAGAAATTGCAAACGTCGAGCAATTGCTCCGAGATGAAAAGTGCCAGCACTGAAAGCTCTTGCTAGCCAGCACCCTTCCTTGGAAGCGCTTTTGTAGGCCTAAGAACAGTGGGGCTCTGGGCTTCTCTAGCCACCTCATCTTCTGCTCATCCTCTCGCGCACTCTAAAGAGAGCTCAGGTGAGAAATTGCAAACGTCGAGCAATTGCTCCGAGATGAAAAGTGCCAGCACTGAAAGCTCTTGCTAGCCAGCACCCTTCCTTGGAAGCGCTTTCACAGGCGCAGCAACACTGGGGCTTTGCGCTTCTCTACCCACCAAACGTCACGGTCCTTCTCTTTCCGTCTCGTAGACACGAGCTGAGAAATTGCAAACGTCGAGCAATTGCTCAGAGATGAAAAGTGCCAGCACTGGAAGCTGTTGCTAGCCAGCACCCTTCCTTGGAAGCGCTTTCACAGGCGCAGCAACACTGCAGCTTTGCGCTTCTCTACCCACCAAAAGCCACGGTCCTTCTCTTTCCGTCTCGTAGACACGAGCTGAGAAATTGCAAACGTCGAGCAAATTGCTCAGAGATGAAAAGTGCCAGCACTGAAAGCTGTTGCTAGCCAGCACCCTTCCTTGGAAGCGCTTTTGTAGGCCTAAGAACAGTGGGGCTCTGGGCTTCTCTAGCCACCTCATCTTCTGCTCATCCTCTCGCGCACTCTAAAGAGAGCTCAGGTGAGAAATTGCAAACGTCGAGCAATTGCTCAGAGATGAAAAGTGCCAGCACTGAAAGCTCTTGCTAGCCAGCACCCTTCCTTGGAAGCACTTTCACAGGCGCAGTAACACTGGGGATTTGCGCTTCTCTAGCCACCAAACGTCACGGTCCTTCTCTTTCCGTCTCGTAGACATGAGCTGAGAAATTGCAAACGTCGAGCAATTGCTCCGAGATGAAAAGTGCCAGCACTGAAAGCTGTTGCTAGCCAGCACCCTTCCTTGGAAGCGCTTTCACAGGCGCAGCAACACTGGGGCTTTGCGCTTCTCTACCCACCAAAAGTCACGGTCATTTTCTTTCCGTCTCGTAGACACGAGCTGAGAAATTGCAAACGTCGAGCAATTGCTCAGAGATGAAAAGTGCCAGCACTGAAAGCTCTTGCTAGCCAGCACCCTTCCTTGGAAGCGCTTTTGTAGGCCTAAGAACACTGGGGCTCTGGGCTTCTCTAGCCACCTCATCTTCTTCTCATCCTCTCGCGCACTCTAAAGAGAGCTCAGGTGAGAAATTGCAAACGTCCAGCAATTGCTCAGAGATGAAAAGTGCCAGCACTGAAAGCTGTTGCTAGCCAGCACCCTTCCTTGGAAGCGCTTTCACAGGCGCAGCAACACTGGGGCTTTGCGCTTCTATACGCACCAAATGTCACGGTCCTTCTCTTTCCGTCTCGTAGACACGAGCTGAGAAATTGCAAACGTCGAGCAATTGCTCAGAGATGAAAAGTGCCAGCACTGAAAGCTCTTGCTAGCCAGCACCCTTCCTTGGAAGCGCTTTCACAGGCGCAGCAACACTGGGGCTTTGCGCTTCTCTAGCCACCAAACGTCACGGTCATTTTCTTTCCGTCTTGTAGACACGAGCTGAGAAATTGCAAACGTCGAGCAATTGCTCCGAGATGAAAAGTGCCAGCACTGAAAGCTGTTGCTAGCCAGCACCCTTCCTTGGAAGCGCTTTTGTAGGCCTAAGAACAGTGGGGCTCTGGGCTTCTCTAGCCACCTCATCTTCTGCTCATCCTCTCGCGCACTCTAAACAGAGCTCAGGTGAGAAATTGCAAACGTCCAGCAATTGCTCAGAGATGAAAAGTGCCAGCACTGAAAGCTGTTGCTAGCCAGCACCCTTCCTTGGAAGCGCTTTCACAGGCGCAGCAACACTGGGGCTCTGGGCTTCTCTAGCCACCTCATCTTCTGCTCATCCTCTCGCGCACTCTAAAGAGAGCTCAGGTGAGAAATTGCAAACGTCGAGCAATTGCTCAGAGAAGAAAAGTGCCAGCACTGAAAGCTGTTGCTAGCCAGCACCCTTCCTTGGAAGCGCTTTCACAGGCGCAGTAACACTGGGGCTTTGCACTTCTCTACCCACCAAACGTCACGGTCCTTCTCTTTCCGTCTCGTAGACACGAGCTGAGAAATTGCAAACGTCGAGCAATTGCTCAGAGATGAAAAGTGCCAGCACTGAAAGCTGTTGCTAGCCAGCACCCTTCCTTGGAAGCGCTTTCACAGGCGCAGCAACACTGGGGCTTTGCGCTTCTATACGCACCAAACGTCACAGTCATTCTCTTTCCGTCTCGTAGACACGAGCTGAGAAATTGCAAACGTCGAGCAATTGCTCCGAGATGAAAAGTGCCAGCACTGAAAGCTCTTGCTAGCCAGCACCCTTCCTTGGAAGCGCTTTTGTAGGCCTAAGAACAGTGGGGCTCTGGGCTTCTCTAGCCACCTCATCTTCTGCTCATCCTCTCGCGCACTCTAAAGAGAGCTCAGCTGAGAAATTGCAAGCGTCGAGCAATTGCTCAGAGATGAAAAGTGCCAGCACTGAAAGCTCTTGCTAGCCAGCACCCTTCCTTGGAAGCGCTTTCACAGGCGCAGCAACACTGGGGCTTTGCGCTTCTCTAGCCGCCAAACGTCACGGTCCTTCTCTTTCCGTCGGTAGACACGAGCTGAGAAATTGCAAACGTCGAGCAATTGCTCAGAGATGAAAAGTGCCAGCACTGAAAGCTGTTGCTAGCCAGCACCCTTCCTTGGAAGCGCTTTCACAGGCGCAGCAACACTGGGGCTTTGCGCTTCTCTAGCCACCAAAAGTCACGGTCATTTTCTTTCCGTCTCGTAGACACGAGCTGAGAAATTGCAAAGGTCAAGCAATTGCTCAGAGATGAAAAGTGCCAGCACTGAAAGCTGTTGCTAGCCAGCACCCTTCCTTGGAAGCGCTTTTGTAGGCCTAAGAACACTGGGGCTCTGGGCTTCTCTAGCCACCTCATCTTCTGCTCATCCTCTCGCGCACTCTAAAGAGAGCTCAGGTGAGAAATTGCAAACGTCGAGCAATTGCTCAGAGATGAAAAGTGCCAGCACTGAAAGCTCTTGCTAGCCAGCACCCTTCCTTGGAAGCGCTTTCACAGGCGCAGCAACACTGGGGCTTTGCGCTTCTCTACCCACCAAAAGTCACGGTCCTTCTCTTTCCGTCTCGTAGACACGAGCTGAGAAATTGCAAACGTCGAGCAATTGCTCAGAGATGAAAAGTGCCAGCACTGAAAGCTCTTGCTAGCCAGCACCCTTCCTTGGAAGCGCTTTCACAGGCGCAGCAACACTGGGGCTTTGCGCTTCTCTAGCCACCAAACGTCACGGTCCTTCTCTTTCCGTCGGTAGACACGAGCTGAGAAATTGCAAACGTCGAGCAATTGCTCAGAGATGAAAAGTGCCAGCACTGAAAGCTGTTGCTAGCCAGCACCCTTCCTTGGAAGCGCTTTCACAGGCGCAGCAACACTGGGGCTTTGCGCTTCTCTAGCCACCAAAAGTCACGGTCATTCTCTTTCCGTCGGTAGACACGAGCTGAGAAATTGCAAAGGTCAAGCAATTGCTCAGAGATGAAAAGTGCCAGCACTGAAAGCTGTTGCTAGCCAGCACCCTTCCTTGGAAGCGCTTTTGTAGGCCTAAGAACACTGGGGCTCTGGGCTTCTCTAGCCACCTCATCTTCTGCTCATCCTCTCGCGCACTCTAAAGAGAGCTCAGGTGAGAAATTGCAAACGTCGAGCAATTGCTCAGAGATGAAAAGTGCCAGCACTGACAGCTCTTGCTAGCCAGCACCCTTCCTTGGAAGCGCTTTCACAGGCGCAGCAACACTGGGGCTTTGCGCTTCTCTACCCACCAAACGTCACGGTCCTTCTCTTTCCGTCTCGTAGACACGAGCTGAGAAATTGCAAACGTCCAGCAATTGCTCCGAGATGAAAAGTGCCAGCACTGAAAGCTCTTGCTAGCCAGCACCCTTCCTTGGAAGCGCTTTTGTAGGCCTAAGAACACTGGGGCTCTGGGCTTCTCTAGCCACCTCATCTTCTGCTCATCCTCTCGCGCACTCTAAAGAGAGCTCAGGTGAGAAATTGCAAACGTCCAGCAATTGCTCAGAGAAGAAAAGTGCCAGCACTGAAAGCTCTTGCTAGCCAGCACCCTTCCTTGGAAGCGCTTTCACAGGCGCAGCAACACTGGGGCTTTGCGCTTCTCTAGCCACCAAACGTCACGGTCCTTCTCTTTCCGTCTCGTAGACACGAGCTGAGAAATTGCAAACGTCGAGCAATTGCTCAGAGATGAAAAGTGCCAGCACTGAAAGCTCTTGCTAGCCAGCACCCTTCCTTGGAAGCGCTTTCACAGGCGCAGCAACACTGGGGCTTTGCGCTTCTCTAGCCACCAAACGTCACGGTCCTTCTCTTTCCGTCGGTAGACACGAGCTGAGAAATTGCAAACGTCGAGCAATTGCTCAGAGATGAAAAGTGCCAGCACTGAAAGCTGTTGCTAGCCAGCAGCCTTCCTTGGAAGCGCTTTCACAGGCGCAGCAACACTGGGGCTTTGCGCTTCTCTAGCCACCAAAAGTCACGGTCATTCTCTTTCCGTCTCGTAGACACGAGCTGAGAAATTGCAAAGGTCAAGCAATTGCTCAGAGATGAAAAGTGCCAGCACTGAAAGCTGTTGCTAGCCAGCACCCTTCCTTGGAAGCGCTTTGGTAGGCCTAAGAACACTGGGGCTCTGGGCTTCTCTAGCCACCTCATCTTCTGCTCATCCTCTCGCGCACTCTAAAGAGAGCTCAGGTGAGAAATTGCAAACGTCGAGCAATTGCTCAGAGATGAAAAGTGCCAGCACTGAAAGCTGTTGCTAGCCAGCACCCTTCCTTGGAAGCGCTTTCACAGGCGCAGCAACACTGGGGCTTTGCGCTTCTCTACCCACCAAACGTCACGGTCCTTCTCTTTCCGTCTCGTAGACACGAGCTGAGAAATTGCAAACGTCCAGCAATTGCTCCGAGATGAAAAGTGCCAGCACTGAAAGCTCTTGCTAGCCAGCACCCTTCCTTGGAAGCGCTTTTGTAGGCCTAAGAACACTGGGGCTCTGGGCTTCTCTAGCCACCTCATCTTCTGCTCATCCTCTCGCGCACTCTAAAGAGAGCTCAGGTGAGAAATTGCAAACGTCCAGCAATTGCTCAGAGAAGAAAAGTGCCAGCACTGAAAGCTCTTGCTAGCCAGCACCCTTCCTTGGAAGCGCTTTCACAGGCGCAGTAACACTGGGGCTTTGCACTTCTCTACGCACCAAACGTCACGGTCCTTCTCTTTCCGTCTCGTAGACACGAGCTGAGAAATTGCAAACGTCGAGCAATTGCTCAGAGATGAAAAGTGCCAGCACTGAAAGCTGTTGCTAGCCAGCACCCTTCCTTGGAAGCGCTTTCACAGGCGTAGCAACACTGGGGCTTTGCGCTTCTATACGCACCAAACGTCACGGTCCTTCTCTTTCCGTCTCGTAGACACGAGCTGAGAAATTGCAAACGTCAAGCAATTGCTCAGAGATGAAAAGTGCCAGCACTGAAAGCTCTTGCTAGCCAGCACCCTTCCTTGGAAGCGCTTTTGTAGGCCTAAGAACAGTGGGGCTCTGGGCTTCTCTAGCCACCTCATCTTCTGCTCATCCTCTCGCGCACTCTAAAGAGAGCTCAGGTGAGAAATTGCAAACGTCGAGCAATTGCTCAGAGATGAAAAGTGCCAGCACTGAAAGCTGTTGCTAGCCAGCACCCTTCCTTGGAAGCGCTTTCACTGGCGCAGTAACACTGGGGCTTTGCGCTTCTCTAGCCACCAAACGTCACGGTCCTTCTCTTTCCGTCGGTAGACACGAGCTGAGAAATTGCAAACGTCGAGCAATTGCTCAGAGATGAAAAGTGCCAGCACTGAAAGCTCTTGCTAGCCAGCACCCTTCCTTGGAAGCGCTTTCACAGGCACAGCAACACTGGGGCTTTGCGCTTCTCTACCCACCAAAAGTCACGGTCATTTTCTTTCCGTCTCGTAGACACGAGCTGAGAAATTGCAAACGTCGAGCAATTGCTCCGAGATGAAAAGTGCCAGCACTGAAAGCTGTTGCTAGCCAGCACCCTTCCTTGGAAGCGCTTTTGTAGGCCTAAGAACACTGGGGCTCTGGGCTTCTCTAGCCACCTCATCTTCTGCTCATCCTCTCGCGCACTCTAAAGAGAGCTCAGGTGAGAAATTGCAAACGTCGAGCAATTGCTCAGAGATGAAAAGTGCCAGCACTGAAAGCTCTTGCTAGCCAGCACCCTTCCTTGGAAGCGCTTTCACAGGCGCAGCAACACTGGGGCTTTGCGCTTCTCTAGCCACCAAACGTCACGGTCCTTCTCTTTCCGTCTCGTAGACACGAGCTGAGAAATTGCAAACGTCCAGCAATTGCTCCGAGATGAAAAGTGCCAGCACTGAAAGCTGTTGCTAGCCAGCACCCTTCCTTGGAAGCGCTTTTGTAGGCCTAAGAACAGTGGGGCTCTGGGCTTCTCTAGCCACCTCATCTTCTGCTCATCCTCTCGCGCACTCTAAAGAGAGCTCAGGTGAGAAATTGCAAACGTCGAGCAATTGCTCAGAGATGAAAAGTGCCAGCACTGAAAGCTCTTGCTAGCCAGCACCCTTCCTTGGAAGCGCTTTCACAGGCGCAGCAACACTGGGGCTTTGCGCTTCTCTACCCACCAAAAGTCACGGTCCTTCTCTTTCCGTCTCGTAGACACGAGCTGAGAAATTGCAAACGTCAAGCAATTGCTCAGAGATGAAAAGTGCCAGCACTGAAAGCTCTTGCTAGCCAGCACCCTTCCTTGGAAGCGCTTTCACAGGCGCAGCAACAGTGGGGCTTTGCGCTTCTCTAGCCACCAAACGTCACGGTCCTTCTCTTTCCGTCGGTAGACACGAGCTGAGAAATTGCAAACGTCGAGCAATTGCTCAGAGATGAAAAGTGCCAGCACTGAAAGCTGTTGCTAGCCAGCACCCTTCCTTGGAAGCGCTTTCACAGGCGCAGCAACACTGGGGCTTTGCGCTTCTCTAGCCACCAAAAGTCACGGTCATTTTCTTTCCGTCTCGTAGACACGAGCTGAGAAATTGCAAACGTCCAGCAATTGCTCAGAGATGAAAAGTGCCAGCACTGAAAGCTCTTGCTAGCCAGCACCCTTCCTTGGAAGCGCTTTCACAGGCGCAGCAACACTGGGGCTTTGCGCTTCTCTAGCCACCAAACGTCACGGTCCTTCTCTTTCCGTCTCGTAGACACGAGCTGAGAAATTGCAAACGTCGAGCAATTGCTCCGAGATGAAAAGTGCCAGCACTGAAAGCTCTTGCTAGCCAGCACCCTTCCTTGGAAGCGCTTTTGTAGGCCTAAGAACAGTGGGGCTCTGGGCTTCTCTAGCCACCTCATCTTCTGCTCATCCTCTCGCGCACTCTAAAGAGAGCTCAGGTGAGAAATTGCAAACGTCGAGCAATTGCTCAGAGATGAAAAGTGCCAGCACTGAAAGCTCTTGCTAGCCAGCACCCTTCCTTGGAAGCGCTTTTGTAGCCCTTAGAACACTGGGGCTCTGGGCTTCTCTAGCCACCTCATTTTCTGCTCATCCTCTCGCGCACTCTAAAGAGAGCTCAGGTGAGAAATTGCAAACGTCGAGCAATTGCTCAGAGATGAAAAGTGCCAGCACTGAAAGCTCTTGCTAGCCAGCACCCTTCCTTGGAAGCGCTTTCACAGGCGCAGCAACACTGGGGCTTTGCGCTTCTCTACCCACCAAAAGTCACGGTCCTTCTCTTTCCGTCTCGTAGACACGAGCTGAGAAATTGCAAACGTCCAGCAATTGCTCCGAGATGAAAAGTGCCAGCACTGAAAGCTGTTGCTAGCCAGCACCCTTCCTTGGAAGCGCTTTTGTAGGCCTAAGAACAGTGGGGCTCTGGGCTTCTCTAGCCACCTCATCTTCTGCTCATCCTCTCGCGCACTCTAAAGAGAGCTCAGGTGAGAAATTGCAAACGTCGAGCAATTGCTCAGAGATGAAAAGTGCCAGCACTGAAAGCTCTTGCTAGCCAGCACCCTTCCTTGGAAGCGCTTTCACAGGCGCAGCAACACTGGGGCTTTGCGCTTCTCTACCCACCAAAAGTCACGGTCCTTCTCTTTCCGTCTCGTAGACACGAGCTGAGAAATTGCAAACGTCAAGCAATTGCTCAGAGATGAAAAGTGCCAGCACTGAAAGCTCTTGCTAGCCAGCACCCTTCCTTGGAAGCGCTTTCACAGGCGCAGCAACAGTGGGGCTTTGCGCTTCTCTAGCCACCAAACGTCACGGTCCTTCTCTTTCCGTCGGTAGACACGAGCTGAGAAATTGCAAACGTCGAGCAATTGCTCAGAGATGAAAAGTGCCAGCACTGAAAGCTGTTGCTAGCCAGCACCCTTCCTTGGAAGCGCTTTCACAGGCGCAGCAACACTGGGGCTTTGCGCTTCTCTAGCCACCAAAAGTCACGGTCATTTTCTTTCCGTCTCGTAGACACGAGCTGAGAAATTGCAAACGTCCAGCAATTGCTCAGAGATGAAAAGTGCCAGCACTGAAAGCTCTTGCTAGCCAGCACCCTTCCTTGGAAGCGCTTTCACAGGCGCAGCAACACTGGGGCTTTGCGCTTCTCTAGCCACCAAACGTCACGGTCCTTCTCTTTCCGTCTCGTAGACACGAGCTGAGAAATTGCAAACGTCGAGCAATTGCTCCGAGATGAAAAGTGCCAGCACTGAAAGCTCTTGCTAGCCAGCACCCTTCCTTGGAAGCGCTTTTGTAGGCCTAAGAACAGTGGGGCTCTGGGCTTCTCTAGCCACCTCATCTTCTGCTCATCCTCTCGCGCACTCTAAAGAGAGCTCAGGTGAGAAATTGCAAACGTCGAGCAATTGCTCAGAGATGAAAAGTGCCAGCACTGAAAGCTCTTGCTAGCCAGCACCCTTCCTTGGAAGCGCTTTTGTAGCCCTTAGAACACTGGGGCTCTGGGCTTCTCTAGCCACCTCATTTTCTGCTCATCCTCTCGCGCACTCTAAAGAGAGCTCAGGTGAGAAATTGCAAACGTCGAGCAATTGCTCAGAGATGAAAAGTGCCAGCACTGAAAGCTCTTGCTAGCCAGCACCCTTCCTTGGAAGCGCTTTCACAGGCGCAGTAACACTGGGGCTTTGCACTTCTCTATGCACCAAACGTCACGGTCCTTCTCTTTCCGTCTCGTAGACACGAGCTGAGAAATTGCAAACGTCGAGCAATTGCTCAGAGATGAAAAGTGCCAGCACTGAAAGCTGTTGCTAGCCAGCACCCTTCCTTGGAAGCGCTTTCACAGGCGCAGCAACACTGGGGCTTTGCGCTTCTCTACCCACCAAAAGTCACGGTCATTTTCTTTCCGTCTCGTAGACACGAGCTGAGAAATTGCAAACGTCGACCAATTGCTCTGAGATGAAAAGTGCCAGCACTGAAAGCTCTTGCTAGCCAGCACCCTTCCTTGGAAGCGCTTTTGTAGGCCTAAGAACACTGGGGCTCTGGGCTTCTCTAGCCACCTCATCTTCTGCTCATCCTCTCGCGCACTCTAAAGAGAGCTCAGGTGAGAAATTGCAAACGTCGAGCAATTGCTCAGAGATGAAAAGTGCCAGCACTGAAAGCTCTTGCTAGCCAGCACCCTTCCTTGGAAGCGCTTTCACAGGCGCAGCAACACTGGGGCTTTGCGCTTCTCTAGCCACCAAACGTCACGGTCCTTCTCTTTCCGTCGGTAGACACGAGCTGAGAAATTGCAAACGTGGAGCAATTGCTCAGAGATGAAAAGTGCCAGCACTGACAGCTCTTGCTAGCCAGCACCCTTCCTTGGAAGCGCTTTCACAGGCGCAGCAACACTGGGGCTTTGCGCTTCTCTAGCCACCAAAAGTCACGGTCCTTCTCTTTCCGTCTCGTAGACACGAGCTGAGAAATTGCAAACGTCGAGCAATTGCTCAGAGATGAAAAGTGCCAGCACTGAAAGCTCTTGCTAGCCAGCACCCTTCCTTGGAAGCGCTTTTGTAGCCCTTAAAACACTGGGGCTCTGGGCTTCTCTAGCCACCTCATCTTCTGCTCATCCTCTCGCGCACTCTAAAGAGAGCTCAGGTGAGAAATTGCAAACGTCGAGCAATTGCTCCGAGATGAAAAGTGCCAGCACTGAAAGCTCTTGCTAGCCAGCACCCTTCCTTGGAAGCGCTTTTGTAGGCCTAAGAACACTGGGGCTCTGGGCTTCTCTAGCCACCTCATCTTCTGCTCATCCTCTCGCGCACTCTAAAGAGAGCTCAGGTGAGAAATTGCAAACGTCAAGCAATTGCTCAGAGATGAAAAGTGCCAGCACTGAAAGCTGTTGCTAGCCAGCACCCTTCCTTGGAAGCGCTTTCACTGGCGCAGCAACACTGGGGCTTTGCGCTTCTCTACGCACCAAATGTCACGGTCCTTCTCTTTCCGTCGGTAGACACGAGCTGAGAAATTGCAAACGTCGAGCAATTGCTCAGAGATGAAAAGTGCCAGCACTGAAAGCTGTTGCTAGCCAGCACCCTTCCTTGGAAGCGCTTTCACAGGCGCAGCAACACTGGGGCTTTGCGCTTCTCTACCCACCAAAAGTCACGGTCATTTTCTTTCCGTCTCGTAGACACGAGCTGAGTAATTGCAAACGTCGAGCAATTGCTCCGAGATGAAAAGTGCCAGCACTGAAAGCTCTTGCTAGCCAGCACCCTTCCTTGGAAGCGCTTTTGTAGGCCTAAGAACACTGGGGCTCTGGGCTTCTCTAGCCACCTCATCTTCTGCTCATCCTCTCGCGCACTCTAAAGAGAGCTCAGGTGAGAAATTGCAAACGTCGAGCAATTGCTCCGAGATGAAAAGTGCCAGCACTGAAAGCTCTTGCTAGCCAGCACCCTTCCTTGGAAGCGCTTTCACAGGCGCAGCAACACTGGGGCTTTGCGCTTCTCTACCCACCAAAAGTCACGGTCCTTCTCTTTCCGTCTCGTAGACACGAGCTGAGAAATTGCAAACGTCGAGCAATTGCTCAGAGATGAAAAGTGCCAGCACTGAAAGTTGTTGCTAGCCAGCACCCTTCCTTGGAAGCGCTTTTGTAGGCCTAAGAGCACTGGGGCTCTGGGCTTCTCTAGCCACCTCATCTTCTGCTCATCCTCTCGCGCACTCTAAAGAGAGCTCAGGTGAGAAATTGCAAACGTCGAGCAATTGCTCAGAGATGAAAAGTGCCAGCACTGAAAGCTGTTGCTAGCCAGCACCCTTCCTTGGAAGCGCTTTCACAGGCGCAGCAACACTGGGGCTTTGCGCTTCTCTACCCACCAAAAGTCACGGTCCTTCTCTTTCCGTCTCGTAGACACGAACTGAGAAATTGCAAACGTCGAGCAATTACTTAGAGATGAAAAGTGCCAGCACTGAAAGCTCTTGCTAGCCAGCACCCTTCCTTGGAAGCGCTTTCACAGGCGCAGCAACACTGGGGCTTTGCGCTTCTCTACCCACCAAACGTCACGGTCCTTCTCTTTCCGTCGGTAGACACGAGCTGAGAAATTGCAAACGTCGAGCAATTGCTCAGAGATGAAAAGTGCCAGCACTGAAAGCTGTTGCTAGCCAGCACCCTTCCTTGGAAGCGCTTTCACAGGCGCAGCAACACTGGGGCTTTGCGCTTCTCTAGCCACCAAAAGTCACGGTCATTTTCTTTCCGTCTCGTAGACACGAGCTGAGAAATTGCAAACGTCGAGCAATTGCTCAGAGATGAAAAGTGCCAGCACTGAAAGCTCTTGCTAGCCAGCACCCTTCCTTGGAAGCGCTTTTGTAGGCCTAAGAACACTGGGGCTCTGGGCTTCTCTAGCCACCTCATCTTCTGCTCATCCTCTCGCGCACTCTAAAGAGAGCTCAGGTGAGAAATTGCAAACGTCGAGCAATTGCTCAGAGATGAAAAGTGCCAGCACTGAAAGCTCTTGCTAGCCAGCAGCCTTCCTTGGAAGCGCTTTCACAGGCGCAGTAACACTGGGGCTTTGCGCTTCTCTAGCCACCAAACGTCACGGTCCTTCTCTTTCCGTCTCGTAGACACGAGCTGAGAAATTGCAAACGTCCAGCAATTGCTCAGAGATGAAAAGTGCCAGCACTGAAAGCTCTTGCTAGCCAGCACCCTTCCTTGGAAGCGCTTTCACAGGCGCAGCAACACTGGGGCTTTGCGCTTCTCTAGCCACCAAACGTCACGGTCCTTCTCTTTCCGTCTCGTAGACACGAGCTGAGAAATTGCAAACGTCGAGCAATTGCTCAGAGATGAAAAGTGCCAGCACTGAAAGCTCTTGCTAGCCAGCACCCTTCCTTGGAAGCGCTTTTGTAGGCCTAAGAACACTGGGGCTCTGGGCTTCTCTAGCCACCTCATCTTCTGCTCATCCTCTCGCGCACTCTAAAGAGAGCTCAGGTGAGAAATTGCAAACGTCGAGCAATTGCTCAGAGATGAAAAGTGCCAGCACTGAAAGCTGTTGCTAGCCAGCACCCTTCCTTGGAAGCGCTTTTGTAGCCCTTAGAACACTGGGGCTCTGGGCTTCTCTAGCCACCTCATCTTCTGCTCATCCTCTCGCGCACTCTAAAGAGAGCTCAGGTGAGAAATTGCAAACGTCGAGCAATTGCTCAGAGAAGAAAAGTGCCAGCACTGAAAGCTGTTGCTAGCCAGCACCCTTCCTTGGAAGCGCTTTCACAGGCGCAGTAACACTGGGGCTTTGCACTTCTCTACCCACCAAACGTCACGGTCCTTCTCTTTCCGTCTCGTAGACACGAGCTGAGAAATTGCAAACGTCGAGCAATTGCTCAGAGATGAAAAGTGCCAGCACTGAAAGCTGTTGCTAGCCAGCACCCTTCCTTGGAAGCGCTTTCACAGGCGCAGCAACACTGGGGCTTTGCGCTTCTATACGCACCAAACGTCACAGTCATTCTCTTTCCGTCTCGTAGACACGAGCTGAGAAATTGCAAACGTCGAGCAATTGCTCAGAGATGAAAAGTGCCAGCACTGAAAGCTCTTGCTAGCCAGCACCCTTCCTTGGAAGCGCTTTTGTAGGCCTAAGAACAGTGGGGCTCTGGGCTTCTCTAGCCACCTCATCTTCTGCTCATCCTCTCGCGCACTCTAAAGAGAGCTCAGGTGAGAAATTGCAAACGTCGAGCAATTGCTCCGAGATGAAAAGTGCCAGCACTGAAAGCTCTTGCTAGCCAGCACCCTTCCTTGGAAGCGCTTTCACAGGCGCAGCAACACTGGGGCTTTGCGCTTCTCTACCCACCAAAAGTCACGGTCCTTCTCTTTCCGTCGGTAGACACGAGCTGAGAAATTGCAAACGTCGAGCAATTGCTCAGAGATGAAAAGTGCCAGCACTGAAAGCTGTTGCTAGCCAGCACCCTTCCTTGGAAGCGCTTTCACAGGCGCAGCAACACTGGGGCTTTGCGCTTCTCTAGCCACCAAAAGTCACGGTCATTTTCTTTCCGTCTTGTAGACACGAGCTGAGAAATTGCAAAGGTCAAGCAATTGCTCAGAGATGAAAAGTGCCAGCACTGAAAGCTGTTGCTAGCCAGCACCCTTCCTTGGAAGCGCTTTTGTAGGCCTAAGAACACTGGGGCTCTGGGCTTCTCTAGCCACCTCATCTTCTGCTCATCCTCTCGCGCACTCTAAAGAGAGCTCAGGTGAGAAATTGCAAACGTCGAGCAATTGCTCAGAGATGAAAAGTGCCAGCACTGAAAGCTCTTGCTAGCCAGCACCCTTCCTTGGAAGCGCTTTCACAGGCGCAGCAACACTGGGGCTTTGCGCTTCTCTACCCACCAAAAGTCACGGTCCTTCTCTGTCCGTCTCCTAGACACGAGCTGAGAAATTGCAAACGTCGAGCAATTGCTCAGAGATGAAAAGTGCCAGCACTGAAAGCTCTTGCTAGCCAGCACCCTTCCTTGGAAGCGCTTTCACAGGCGCAGCAACACTGGGGCTTTGCGCTTCTCTAGCCGCCAAACGTCACGCTCCTTCTCTTTCCGTCTCGTAGACACGAGCTGAGAAATTGCAAACGTCGAGCAATTGCTCAGAGATGAAAAGTGCCAGCACTGGAAGCTGTTGCTAGCCAGCACCCTTCCTTGGAAGCGCTTTCACAGGCGCAGCAACACTGGGGCTTTGCGCTTCTCTAGGCACCAAAAGCCACGGTCCTTCTCTTTCCGTCTCGTAGACACGAGCTGAGAAATTGCAAAGGTCGAGCAATTGCTCAGAGATGAAAAGTGCCAGCACTGAAAGCTGTTGCTAGCCAGCACCCTTCCCTGGAAGCGCTTTTGTAGGCCTAAGAACACTGGGGCTCTGGGCTTCTCTAGCCACCTCATCTTCTGCTCATCCTCGCGCGCACTCTAAAGAGAGCTCAGGTGAGAAATTGCAAACGTCGAGCAATTGCTCAGAGATGAAAAGTGCCAGCACTGAAAGCTGTTGCTAGCCAGCACCCTTCCTTGGAAGCGCTTTCACAGGCGCAGCAACACTGGGGCTTTGCGCTTCTCTAGCCGCCAAACGTCACGGTCCTTCTCTTTCCGTCGGTAGACACGAGCTGAGAAATTGCAAACGTCGAGCAATTGCTCAGAGATGAAAAGTGCCAGCACTGAAAGCTGTTGCTAGCCAGCACCCTTCCTTGGAAGCGCTTTCACAGGCGCAGCAACACTGGGGCTTTGCGCTTCTCTAGCCACCAAACGTCACGGTCATTCTCTTTCCGTCTCGTAGACACAAGCTGAGAAATTGCAAACGTCGAGCAATTGCTCCGAGATGAAAAGTGCCAGCACTGAAAGCTCTTGCTAGCCAGCACCCTTCCTTGGAAGCGCTTTTGTAGGCCTAAGAACAGTGGGGCTCTGGGCTTCTCTAGCCACCTCATCTTCTGCTCATCCTCTCGCGCACTCTAAAGAGAGCTCAGGTGAGAAATTGCAAACGTCGAGCAATTGCTCCGAGATGAAAAGTGCCAGCACTGAAAGCTCTTGCTAGCCAGCACCCTTCCTTGGAAGCGCTTTCACAGGCGCAGCAACACTGGGGCTTTGCGCTTCTCTACCCACCAAACGTCACGGTCCTTCTCTTTCCGTCTCGTAGACACGAGCTGAGAAATTGCAAACGTCGAGCAATTGCTCAGAGATGAAAAGTGCCAGCACTGGAAGCTGTTGCTAGCCAGCACCCTTCCTTGGAAGCGCTTTCACAGGCGCAGCAACACTGCAGCTTTGCGCTTCTCTACCCACCAAAAGCCACGGTCCTTCTCTTTCCGTCTCGTAGACACGAGCTGAGAAATTGCAAACGTCGAGCAAATTGCTCAGAGATGAAAAGTGCCAGCACTGAAAGCTGTTGCTAGCCAGCACCCTTCCTTGGAAGCGCTTTTGTAGGCCTAAGAACAGTGGGGCTCTGGGCTTCTCTAGCCACCTCATCTTCTGCTCATCCTCTCGCGCACTCTAAAGAGAGCTCAGGTGAGAAATTGCAAACGTCGAGCAATTGCTCAGAGATGAAAAGTGCCAGCACTGAAAGCTCTTGCTAGCCAGCACCCTTCCTTGGAAGCACTTTCACAGGCGCAGTAACACTGGGGATTTGCGCTTCTCTAGCCACCAAACGTCACGGTCCTTCTCTTTCCGTCTCGTAGACATGAGCTGAGAAATTGCAAACGTCGAGCAATTGCTCCGAGATGAAAAGTGCCAGCACTGAAAGCTGTTGCTAGCCAGCACCCTTCCTTGGAAGCGCTTTCACAGGCGCAGCAACACTGGGGCTTTGCGCTTCTCTACCCACCAAAAGTCACGGTCATTTTCTTTCCGTCTCGTAGACACGAGCTGAGAAATTGCAAACGTCGAGCAATTGCTCAGAGATGAAAAGTGCCAGCACTGAAAGCTGTTGCTAGCCAGCACCCTTCCTTGGAAGCGCTTTTGTAGGCCTAAGAACACTGGGGCTCTGGGCTTCTCTAGCCACCTCATCTTCTTCTCATCCTCTCGCGCACTCTAAAGAGAGCTCAGGTGAGAAATTGCAAACGTGGAGCAATTGCTCAGAGATGAAAAGTGCCAGCACTGAAAGCTGTTGCTAGCCAGCACCCTTCCTTGGAAGCGCTTTCACAGGCGCAGCAACACTGGGGCTTTGCGCTTCTATACGCACCAAATGTCACGGTCCTTCTCTTTCCGTCTCGTAGACACGAGCTGAGAAATTGCAAACGTCGAGCAATTGCTCAGAGATGAAAAGTGCCAGCACTGAAAGCTCTTGCTAGCCAGCACCCTTCCTTGGAAGCGCTTTCACAGGCGCAGCAACACTGGGGCTTTGCGCTTCTCTAGCCACCAAACGTCACGGTCATTTTCTTTCCGTCTTGTAGACACGAGCTGAGAAATTGCAAACGTCGAGCAATTGCTCAGAGATGAAAAGTGCCAGCACTGAAAGCTCTTGCTAGCCAGCACCCTTCCTTGGAAGCGCTTTTGTAGGCCTAAGAACACTGGGGCTCTGGGCTTCTCTAGCCACCTCATCTTCTGCTCATCCTCTCGCGCACTCTAAAGAGAGCTCAGGTGAGAAATTGCAAACGTCCAGCAATTGCTCAGAGATGAAAAGTGCCAGCACTGAAAGCTGTTGCTAGCCAGCACCCTTCCTTGGAAGCGCTTTCACAGGCGCAGCAACACTGGGGCTCTGGGCTTCTCTAGCCACCTCATCTTCTGCTCATCCTCTCGCGCACTCTAAAGAGAGCTCAGGTGAGAAATTGCAAACGTCGAGCAATTGCTCAGAGAAGAAAAGTGCCAGCACTGAAAGCTGTTGCTAGCCAGCACCCTTCCTTGGAAGCGCTTTCACAGGCGCAGTAACACTGGGGCTTTGCACTTCTCTACCCACCAAACGTCACGGTCCTTCTCTTTCCGTCTCGTAGACACGAGCTGAGAAATTGCAAACGTCGAGCAATTGCTCAGAGATGAAAAGTGCCAGCACTGAAAGCTGTTGCTAGCCAGCACCCTTCCTTGGAAGCGCTTTCACAGGCGCAGCAACACTGGGGCTTTGCGCTTCTATACGCACCAAACGTCACAGTCATTCTCTTTCCGTCTCGTAGACACGAGCTGAGAAATTGCAAACGTCGAGCAATTGCTCAGAGATGAAAAGTGCCAGCACTGAAAGCTCTTGCTAGCCAGCACCCTTCCTTGGAAGCGCTTTTGTAGGCCTAAGAACACTGGGGCTCTGGGCTTCTCTAGCCACCTCATCTTCTGCTCATCCTCTCGCGCACTCTAAAGAGAGCTCAGCTGAGAAATTGCAAGCGTCGAGCAATTGCTCAGAGATGAAAAGTGCCAGCACTGAAAGCTCTTGCTAGCCAGCACCCTTCCTTGGAAGCGCTTTCACAGGCGCAGCAACACTGGGGCTTTGCGCTTCTCTAGCCGCCAAACGTCACGGTCCTTCTCTTTCCGTCGGTAGACACGAGCTGAGAAATTGCAAACGTCGAGCAATTGCTCAGAGATGAAAAGTGCCAGCACTGAAAGCTGTTGCTAGCCAGCACCCTTCCTTGGAAGCGCTTTCACAGGCGCAGCAACACTGGGGCTTTGCGCTTCTCTAGCCACCAAAAGTCACGGTCATTTTCTTTCCGTCTCGTAGACACGAGCTGAGAAATTGCAAAGGTCAAGCAATTGCTCAGAGATGAAAAGTGCCAGCACTGAAAGCTCTTGCTAGCCAGCACCCTTCCTTGGAAGCGCTTTTGTAGGCCTAAGAACACTGGGGCTCTGGGCTTCTCTAGCCACCTCATCTTCTGCTCATCCTCTCGCGCACTCTAAAGAGAGCTCAGGTGAGAAATTGCAAACGTCGAGCAATTGCTCAGAGATGAAAAGTGCCAGCACTGAAAGCTGTTGCTAGCCAGCACCCTTCCTTGGAAGCGCTTTCACAGGCGCAGCAACACTGGGGCTTTGCGCTTCTCTACCCACCAAAAGTCACGGTCCTTCTCTTTCCGTCTCGTAGACACGAGCTGAGAAATTGCAAACGTCGAGCAATTGCTCAGAGATGAAAAGTGCCAGCACTGAAAGCTCTTGCTAGCCAGCACCCTTCCTTGGAAGCGCTTTCACAGGCGCAGCAACACTGGGGCTTTGCGCTTCTCTAGCCACCAAACGTCACGGTCCTTCTCTTTCCGTCGGTAGACACGAGCTGAGAAATTGCAAACGTCGAGCAATTGCTCAGAGATGAAAAGTGCCAGCACTGAAAGCTGTTGCTAGCCAGCACCCTTCCTTGGAAGCGCTTTCACAGGCGCAGCAACACTGGGGCTTTGCGCTTCTCTAGCCACCAAAAGTCACGGTCATTCTCTTTCCGTCGGTAGACACGAGCTGAGAAATTGCAAAGGTCAAGCAATTGCTCAGAGATGAAAAGTGCCAGCACTGAAAGCTGTTGCTAGCCAGCACCCTTCCTTGGAAGCGCTTTTGTAGGCCTAAGAACACTGGGGCTCTGGGCTTCTCTAGCCACCTCATCTTCTGCTCATCCTCTCGCGCACTCTAAAGAGAGCTCAGGTGAGAAATTGCAAACGTCGAGCAATTGCTCAGAGATGAAAAGTGCCAGCACTGACAGCTCTTGCTAGCCAGCACCCTTCCTTGGAAGCGCTTTCACAGGCGCAGCAACACTGGGGCTTTGCGCTTCTCTACCCACCAAACGTCACGGTCCTTCTCTTTCCGTCTCGTAGACACGAGCTGAGAAATTGCAAACGTCCAGCAATTGCTCCGAGATGAAAAGTGCCAGCACTGAAAGCTCTTGCTAGCCAGCACCCTTCCTTGGAAGCGCTTTTGTAGGCCTAAGAACACTGGGGCTCTGGGCTTCTCTAGCCACCTCATCTTCTGCTCATCCTCTCGCGCACTCTAAAGAGAGCTCAGGTGAGAAATTGCAAACGTCCAGCAATTGCTCAGAGAAGAAAAGTGCCAGCACTGAAAGCTGTTGCTAGCCAGCACCCTTCCTTGGAAGCGCTTTCACAGGCGCAGCAACACTGGGGCTTTGCGCTTCTCTAGCCACCAAACGTCACGGTCCTTCTCTTTCCGTCTCGTAGACACGAGCTGAGAAATTGCAAAGGTCAAGCAATTGCTCAGAGATGAAAAGTGCCAGCACTGAAAGCTGTTGCTAGCCAGCACCCTTCCTTGGAAGCGCTTTGGTAGGCCTAAGAACACTGGGGCTCTGGGCTTCTCTAGCCACCTCATCTTCTGCTCATCCTCTCGCGCACTCTAAAGAGAGCTCAGGTGAGAAATTGCAAACGTCGAGCAATTGCTCAGAGATGAAAAGTGCCAGCACTGAAAGCTGTTGCTAGCCAGCACCCTTCCTTGGAAGCGCTTTCACAGGCGCAGCAACACTGGGGCTTTGCGCTTCTCTACCCACCAAACGTCACGGTCCTTCTCTTTCCGTCTCGTAGACACGAGCTGAGAAATTGCAAACGTCGAGCAATTGCTCCGAGATGAAAAGTGCCAGCACTGAAAGCTCTTGCTAGCCAGCACCCTTCCTTGGAAGCGCTTTTGTAGGCCTAAGAACACTGGGGCTCTGGGCTTCTCTAGCCACCTCATCTTCTGCTCATCCTCTCGCGCACTCTAAAGAGAGCTCAGGTGAGAAATTGCAAACGTCCAGCAATTGCTCAGAGAAGAAAAGTGCCAGCACTGAAAGCTCTTGCTAGCCAGCACCCTTCCTTGGAAGCGCTTTCACAGGCGCAGTAACACTGGGGCTTTGCACTTCTCTACGCACCAAACGTCACGGTCCTTCTCTTTCCGTCTCGTAGACACGAGCTGAGAAATTGCAAACGTCGAGCAATTGCTCAGAGATGAAAAGTGCCAGCACTGAAAGCTGTTGCTAGCCAGCACCCTTCCTTGGAAGCGCTTTCACAGGCGTAGCAACACTGGGGCTTTGCGCTTCTATACGCACCAAACGTCACGGTCCTTCTCTTTCCGTCTCGTAGACACGAGCTGAGAAATTGCAAACGTCAAGCAATTGCTCAGAGATGAAAAGTGCCAGCACTGAAAGCTCTTGCTAGCCAGCACCCTTCCTTGGAAGCGCTTTTGTAGGCCTAAGAACAGTGGGGCTCTGGGCTTCTCTAGCCACCTCATCTTCTGCTCATCCTCTCGCGCACTCTAAAGAGAGCTCAGGTGAGAAATTGCAAACGTCGAGCAATTGCTCAGAGATGAAAAGTGCCAGCACTGAAAGCTGTTGCTAGCCAGCACCCTTCCTTGGAAGCGCTTTCACTGGCGCAGTAACACTGGGGCTTTGCGCTTCTCTAGCCACCAAACGTCACGGTCCTTCTCTTTCCGTCGGTAGACACGAGCTGAGAAATTGCAAACGTCGAGCAATTGCTCAGAGATGAAAAGTGCCAGCACTGAAAGCTCTTGCTAGCCAGCACCCTTCCTTGGAAGCGCTTTCACAGGCACAGCAACACTGGGGCTTTGCGCTTCTCTACCCACCAAAAGTCACGGTCATTTTCTTTCCGTCTCGTAGACACGAGCTGAGAAATTGCAAACGTCGAGCAATTGCTCCGAGATGAAAAGTGCCAGCACTGAAAGCTGTTGCTAGCCAGCACCCTTCCTTGGAAGCGCTTTTGTAGGCCTAAGAACAGTGGGGCTCTGGGCTTCTCTAGCCACCTCATCTTCTGCTCATCCTCTCGCGCACTCTAAAGAGAGCTCAGGTGAGAAATTGCAAACGTCGAGCAATTGCTCAGAGATGAAAAGTGCCAGCACTGAAAGCTCTTGCTAGCCAGCACCCTTCCTTGGAAGCGCTTTCACAGGCGCAGCAACACTGGGGCTTTGCGCTTCTCTAGCCACCAAACGTCACGGTCCTTCTCTTTCCGTCTCGTAGACACGAGCTGAGAAATTGCAAACGTCCAGCAATTGCTCCGAGATGAAAAGTGCCAGCACTGAAAGCTGTTGCTAGCCAGCACCCTTCCTTGGAAGCGCTTTTGTAGGCCTAAGAACAGTGGGGCTCTGGGCTTCTCTAGCCACCTCATCTTCTGCTCATCCTCTCGCGCACTCTAAAGAGAGCTCAGGTGAGAAATTGCAAACGTCGAGCAATTGCTCAGAGATGAAAAGTGCCAGCACTGAAAGCTCTTGCTAGCCAGCACCCTTCCTTGGAAGCGCTTTCACAGGCGCAGCAACACTGGGGCTTTGCGCTTCTCTACCCACCAAAAGTCACGGTCCTTCTCTTTCCGTCTCGTAGACACGAGCTGAGAAATTGCAAACGTCAAGCAATTGCTCAGAGATGAAAAGTGCCAGCACTGAAAGCTCTTGCTAGCCAGCACCCTTCCTTGGAAGCGCTTTCACAGGCGCAGCAACAGTGGGGCTTTGCGCTTCTCTAGCCACCAAACGTCACGGTCCTTCTCTTTCCGTCGGTAGACACGAGCTGAGAAATTGCAAACGTCGAGCAATTGCTCAGAGATGAAAAGTGCCAGCACTGAAAGCTCTTGCTAGCCAGCACCCTTCCTTGGAAGCGCTTTCACAGGCGCAGCAACACTGGGGCTTTGCGCTTCTCTAGCCACCAAACGTCACGGTCATTTTCTTTCCGTCTCGTAGACACGAGCTGAGAAATTGCAAACGTCCAGCAATTGCTCAGAGATGAAAAGTGCCAGCACTGAAAGCTCTTGCTAGCCAGCACCCTTCCTTGGAAGCGCTTTCACAGGCGCAGCAACACTGGGGCTTTGCGCTTCTCTAGCCACCAAACGTCACGGTCCTTCTCTTTCCGTCTCGTAGACACGAGCTGAGAAATTGCAAACGTCGAGCAATTGCTCCGAGATGAAAAGTGCCAGCACTGAAAGCTCTTGCTAGCCAGCACCCTTCCTTGGAAGCGCTTTTGTAGGCCTAAGAACACTGGGGCTCTGGGCTTCTCTAGCCACCTCATCTTCTGCTCATCCTCTCGCGCACTCTAAAGAGAGCTCAGGTGAGAAATTGCAAACGTCGAGCAATTGCTCAGAGATGAAAAGTGCCAGCACTGAAAGCTCTTGCTAGCCAGCACCCTTCCTTGGAAGCGCTTTTGTAGCCCTTAGAACACTGGGGCTCTGGGCTTCTCTAGCCACCTCATTTTCTGCTCATCCTCTCGCGCACTCTAAAGAGAGCTCAGGTGAGAAATTGCAAACGTCGAGCAATTGCTCAGAGATGAAAAGTGCCAGCACTGAAAGCTCTTGCTAGCCAGCACCCTTCCTTGGAAGCGCTTTCACAGGCGCAGTAACACTGGGGCTTTGCACTTCTCTATGCACCAAACGTCACGGTCCTTCTCTTTCCGTCTCGTAGACACGAGCTGAGAAATTGCAAACGTCGAGCAATTGCTCAGAGATGAAAAGTGCCAGCACTGAAAGCTGTTGCTAGCCAGCACCCTTCCTTGGAAGCGCTTTCACAGGCGCAGCAACACTGGGGCTTTGCGCTTCTCTACCCACCAAAAGTCACGGTCATTTTCTTTCCGTCTCGTAGACACGAGCTGAGAAATTGCAAACGTCGAGCAATTGCTCAGAGATGAAAAGTGCCAGCACTGAAAGCTCTTGCTAGCCAGCACCCTTCCTTGGAAGCGCTTTTGTAGGCCTAAGAACAGTGGGGCTCTGGGCTTCTCTAGCCACCTCATCTTCTGCTCATCCTCTCGCGCACTCTAAAGAGAGCTCAGGTGAGAAATTGCAAACGTCGAGCAATTGCTCAGAGATGAAAAGTGCCAGCACTGAAAGCTCTTGCTAGCCAGCACCCTTCCTTGGAAGCGCTTTCACAGGCGCAGCAACACTGGGGCTTTGCGCTTCTCTAGCCACCAAACGTCACGGTCCTTCTCTTTCCGTCGGTAGACACGAGCTGAGAAATTGCAAACGTGGAGCAATTGCTCAGAGATGAAAAGTGCCAGCACTGACAGCTCTTGCTAGCCAGCACCCTTCCTTGGAAGCGCTTTCACAGGCGCAGCAACACTGGGGCTTTGCGCTTCTCTAGCCACCAAAAGTCACGGTCCTTCTCTTTCCGTCTCGTAGACACGAGCTGAGAAATTGCAAACGTCGAGCAATTGCTCAGAGATGAAAAGTGCCAGCACTGAAAGCTCTTGCTAGCCAGCACCCTTCCTTGGAAGCGCTTTTGTAGCCCTTAAAACACTGGGGCTCTGGGCTTCTCTAGCCACCTCATCTTCTGCTCATCCTCTCGCGCACTCTAAAGAGAGCTCAGGTGAGAAATTGCAAACGTCGAGCAATTGCTCCGAGATGAAAAGTGCCAGCACTGAAAGCTCTTGCTAGCCAGCACCCTTCCTTGGAAGCGCTTTTGTAGGCCTAAGAACACTGGGGCTCTGGGCTTCTCTAGCCACCTCATCTTCTGCTCATCCTCTCGCGCACTCTAAAGAGAGCTCAGGTGAGAAATTGCAAACGTCCAGCAATTGCTCAGAGATGAAAAGTGCCAGCACTGAAAGCTGTTGCTAGCCAGCACCCTTCCTTGGAAGCGCTTTCACTGGCGCAGCAACACTGGGGCTTTGCGCTTCTCTACGCACCAAATGTCACGGTCCTTCTCTTTCCGTCGGTAGACACGAGCTGAGAAATTGCAAACGTCGAGCAATTGCTCAGAGATGAAAAGTGCCAGCACTGAAAGCTGTTGCTAGCCAGCACCCTTCCTTGGAAGCGCTTTCACAGGCGCAGCAACACTGGGGCTTTGCGCTTCTCTACCCACCAAAAGTCACGGTCATTTTCTTTCCGTCTCGTAGACACGAGCTGAGTAATTGCAAACGTCGAGCAATTGCTCCGAGATGAAAAGTGCCAGCACTGAAAGCTCTTGCTAGCCAGCACCCTTCCTTGGAAGCGCTTTTGTAGGCCTAAGAACACTGGGGCTCTGGGCTTCTCTAGCCACCTCATCTTCTGCTCATCCTCTCGCGCACTCTAAAGAGAGCTCAGGTGAGAAATTGCAAACGTCGAGCAATTGCTCAGAGATGAAAAGTGCCAGCACTGAAAGCTCTTGCTAGCCAGCACCCTTCCTTGGAAGCGCTTTCACAGGCGCAGCAACACTGGGGCTTTGCGCTTCTCTACCCACCAAAAGTCACGGTCCTTCTCTTTCCGTCTCGTAGACACGAGCTGAGAAATTGCAAACGTCGAGCAATTGCTCAGAGATGAAAAGTGCCAGCACTGAAAGTTGTTGCTAGCCAGCACCCTTCCTTGGAAGCGCTTTTGTAGGCCTAAGAGCACTGGGGCTCTGGGCTTCTCTAGCCACCTCATCTTCTGCTCATCCTCTCGCGCACTCTAAAGAGAGCTCAGGTGAGAAATTGCAAACGTCGAGCAATTGCTCAGAGATGAAAAGTGCCAGCACTGAAAGCTGTTGCTAGCCAGCACCCTTCCTTGGAAGCGCTTTCACAGGCGCAGCAACACTGGGGCTTTGCGCTTCTCTACCCACCAAAAGTCACGGTCCTTCTCTTTCCGTCTCGTAGACACGAACTGAGAAATTGCAAACGTCGAGCAATTACTTAGAGATGAAAAGTGCCAGCACTGAAAGCTCTTGCTAGCCAGCACCCTTCCTTGGAAGCGCTTTCACAGGCGCAGCAACACTGGGGCTTTGCGCTTCTCTACCCACCAAACGTCACGGTCCTTCTCTTTCCGTCGGTAGACACGAGCTGAGAAATTGCAAACGTCGAGCAATTGCTCAGAGATGAAAAGTGCCAGCACTGAAAGCTGTTGCTAGCCAGCACCCTTCCTTGGAAGCGCTTTCACAGGCGCAGCAACACTGGGGCTTTGCGCTTCTCTAGCCACCAAAAGTCACGGTCATTTTCTTTCCGTCTCGTAGACACGAGCTGAGAAATTGCAAAGGTCAAGCAATTGCTCAGAGATGAAAAGTGCCAGCACTGAAAGCTCTTGCTAGCCAGCACCCTTCCTTGGAAGCGCTTTTGTAGGCCTAAGAACACTGGGGCTCTGGGCTTCTCTAGCCACCTCATCTTCTGCTCATCCTCTCGCGCACTCTAAAGAGAGCTCAGGTGAGAAATTGCAAACGTCCAGCAATTGCTCCGAGATGAAAAGTGCCAGCACTGAAAGCTCTTGCTAGCCAGCACCCTTCCTTGGAAGCGCTTTCACAGGCGCAGCAACACTGGGGCTTTGCGCTTCTCTACCCACCAAAAGTCACGGTCCTTCTCTTTCCGTCGGTAGACACGAGCTGAGAAATTGCAAACGTCGAGCAATTGCTCAGAGATGAAAAGTGCCAGCACTGAAAGCTGTTGCTAGCCAGCACCCTTCCTTGGAAGCGCTTTCACAGGCGCAGCAACACTGGGGCTTTGCGCTTCTCTACCCACCAAACGTCACGGTCCTTCTCTTTCCGTCTCGTAGACACGAGCTGAGAAATTGCAAACGTCGAGCAATTGCTCCGAGATGAAAAGTGCCAGCACTGAAAGCTCTTGCTAGCCAGCACCCTTCCTTGGAAGCGCTTTTGTAGGCCTAAGAACACTGGGGCTCTGGGCTTCTCTAGCCACCTCATCTTCTGCTCATCCTCTCGCGCACTCTAAAGAGAGCTCAGGTGAGAAATTGCAAACGTCGAGCAATTGCTCAGAGATGAAAAGTGCCAGCACTGAAAGCTCTTGCTAGCCAGCACCCTTCCTTGGAAGCGCTTTCACAGGCGCAGCAACACTGGGGCTTTGCGCTTCTATACGCACCAAATGTCACGGTCCTTCTCTTTCCGTCTCGTAGACACGAGCTGAGAAATTGCAAACGTCGAGCAATTGCTCAGAGATGAAAAGTGCCAGCACTGAAAGCTCTTGCTAGCCAGCACCCTTCCTTGGAAGCGCTTTTGTAGGCCTAAGAACACTGGGGCTCTGGGCTTCTCTAGCCACCTCATCTTCTGCTCATCCTCTCGCGCACTCTAAAGAGAGCTCAGGTGAGAAATTGCAAACGTTGAGCAATTGCTCAGAGATGAAAAGTGCCAGCACTGAAAGCTCTTGCTAGCCAGCACCCTTCCTTGGAAGCGCTTTCACAGGCGCAGCAACACTGGGGCTTTGCGCTTCTCTAGCCACCAAACGTCACGGTCCTTCTCTTTCCGTCTCGTAGACACGAGCTGAGAAATTGCAAACGTCGAGCAATTGCTCCGAGATGAAAAGTGCCAGCACTGAAAGCTGTTGCTAGCCAGCACCCTTCCTTGGAAGCGCTTTTGTAGGCCTAAGAACACTGGGGCTCTGGGCTTCTCTAGACACCTAATCTTCTGCTCGTCCTCTCGGCACTCTAAAGAGAGCTCAGGTGAGAAATTGCAAACGTCGAGCAATTGCTCAGAGATGAAAAGTGCCAGCACTGAAAGCTCTTGCTAGCCAGCACCCTTCCTTGGAAGCGCTTTCACAGGCGCAGTAACACTGGGGCTTTGCGCTTCTATACGCACCAAATGTCACGGTCCTTTTCTTTCCGTCTCGTAGACACGAGCTGAGAAATTGCAAACGTCGAGCAATTCCTCCGAGATGAAAAGTGCCAGCACTGAAAGCTGTTGCTAGCCAGCACCCTTCCTTGGAAGCGCTTTTATAGGCCTAAGAACACTGGGGCTCTGGGCTTCTCTAGCCACCTCATCTTCTGCTCATCCTCTCGCGCACTCTAAAGAGAGCTCAGGTGAGAAATTGCAAACGTCCAGCAATTGCTCAGAGATGAAAAGTGCCAGCACTGAAAGCTGTTGCTAGCCAGCACCCTTCCTTGGAAGCGCTTTCACAGGCGCAGCAACACTGGGGCTTTGCGCTTCTCTAGCCACCAAACGTCACGGTCCTTCTCTTTCCGTCTCGTAGACACGAGCTGAGAAATTGCAAACGTCGAGCAATTGCTCAGAGATGAAAAGTGCCAGCACTGAAAGCTCTTGCTAGCCAGCACCCTTCCTTGGAAGCGCTTTTGTAGGCCTAAGAACAGTGGGGCTCTGGGCTTCTCTAGCCACCTCATCTTCTGCTCATCCTCGCGCGCACTCTAAACAGAGCTCAGGTGAGAAATTGCAAACGTCGAGCAATTGCTCAGAGATGAAAAGTGCCAGCACTGAAAGCTCTTGCTAGCCAGCACCCTTCCTTGGAAGCGCTTTCACAGGCGCAGTAACACTGGGGCTTTGCGCTTCTATACGCACCAAATGTCACGGTCCTTCTCTTTCCGTCTCGTAGACACGAGCTGAGAAATTGCAAACGTCGAGCAATTGCTCAGAGATGAAAAGTGCCAGCACTGAAAGCTCTTGCTAGCCAGCACCCTTCCTTGGCAGCGCTTTTGTAGCCCTTAAAACACTGGGGCTCTGGGCTTCTCTAGCCACCTCATCTTCTGCTCATCCTCTCGCGCACTCTAAAGAGAGCTCAGGTGAGAAATTGCAAACGTCGAGCAATTGCTCAGAGATGAAAAGTGCCAGCACTGAAAGCTCTTGCTAGCCAGCACCCTTCCTTGGAAGCGCTTTTGTAGCCCTTAGAACACTGGGGCTCTGGGCTTCTCTAGCCACCTCATTTTCTGCTCATCCTCTCGCGCACTCTAAAGAGAGCTCAGGTGAGAAATTGCAAACGTCGAGCAATTGCTCAGAGAAGAAAAGTGCCAGCACTGAAAGCTGTTGCTAGCCAGCACCCTTCCTTGGAAGCGCTTTCACAGGCGCAGTAACACTGGGGCTTTGCACTTCTCTATGCACCAAACGTCACGGTCCTTCTCTTTCCGTCTCGTAGACACGAGCTGAGAAATTGCAAACGTCGAGCAACTGCTCAGAGATGAAAAGTGCCAGCACTGAAAGCTGTTGCTAGCCAGCACCCTTCCTTGGAAGCGCTTTCACAGGCGCAGCAACACTGGGGCTTTGCGCTTCTCTACCCACCAAAAGTCACGGTCATTTTCTTTCCGTCTCGTAGACACGAGCTGAGAAATTGCAAACGTCGAGCAATTGCTCAGAGATGAAAAGTGCCAGCACTGAAAGCTGTTGCTAGCCAGCACCCTTCCTTGGAAGCGCTTTTGTAGGCCTAAGAACAGTGGGGCTCTGGGCTTCTCTAGCCACCTCATCTTCTGCTCATCCTCTCGCGCACTCTAAAGAGAGCTCAGGTGAGAAATTGCAAACGTCGAGCAATTGCTCCGAGATGAAAAGTGCCAGCACTGAAAGCTCTTGCTAGCCAGCACCCTTCCTTGGAAGCGCTTTCACAGGCGCAGCAACACTGGGGCTTTGCGCTTCTCTAGCCACCAAACGTCACGGTCCTTCTCTTTCCGTCGGTAGACACGAGCTGAGAAATTGCAAACGTGGAGCAATTGCTCAGAGATGAAAAGTGCCAGCACTGACAGCTCTTGCTAGCCAGCACCCTTCCTTGGAAGCGCTTTCACAGGCGCAGCAACACTGGGGCTTTGCGCTTCTCTAGCCACCAAAAGTCACGGTCCTTCTCTTTCCGTCTCGTAGACACGAGCTGAGAAATTGCAAACGTCGAGCAATTGCTCAGAGATGAAAAGTGCCAGCACTGAAAGCTCTTGCTAGCCAGCACCCTTCCTTGGAAGCGCTTTTGTAGCCCTTAAAACACTGGGGCTCTGGGCTTCTCTAGCCACCTCATCTTCTGCTCATCCTCTCGCGCACTCTAAAGAGAGCTCAGGTGAGAAATTGCAAACGTCGAGCAATTGCTCCGAGATGAAAAGTGCCAGCACTGAAAGCTCTTGCTAGCCAGCACCCTTCCTTGGAAGCGCTTTTGTAGGCCTAAGAACACTGGGGCTCTGGGCTTCTCTAGCCACCTCATCTTCTGCTCATCCTCTCGCGCACTCTAAAGAGAGCTCAGGTGAGAAATTGCAAACGTCCAGCAATTGCTCAGAGATGAAAAGTGCCAGCACTGAAAGCTGTTGCTAGCCAGCACCCTTCCTTGGAAGCGCTTTCACTGGCGCAGCAACACTGGGGCTTTGCGCTTCTCTACGCACCAAACGTCACGGTCCTTCTCTTTCCGTCGGTAGACACGAGCTGAGAAATTGCAAACGTCGAGCAATTGCTCAGAGATGAAAAGTGCCAGCACTGAAAGCTGTTGCTAGCCAGCACCCTTCCTTGGAAGCGCTTTCACAGGCGCAGCAACACTGGGGCTTTGCGCTTCTCTACCCACCAAAAGTCACGGTCATTTTCTTTCCGTCTCGTAGACACGAGCTGAGTAATTGCAAACGTCGAGCAATTGCTCCGAGATGAAAAGTGCCAGCACTGAAAGCTGTTGCTAGCCAGCACCCTTCCTTGGAAGCGCTTTTGTAGGCCTAAGAACACTGGGGCTCTGGGCTTCTCTAGCCACCTCATCTTCTGCTCATCCTCTCGCGCACTCTAAAGAGAGCTCAGGTGAGAAATTGCAAACGTCGAGCAATTGCTGAGAGATGAAAAGTGCCAGCACTGAAAGCTCTTGCTAGCCAGCACCCTTCCTTGGAAGCGCTTTCACAGGCGCAGCAACACTGGGGCTTTGCGCTTCTCTACCCACCAAAAGTCACGGTCCTTCTCTTTCCGTCTCGTAGACACGAGCTGAGAAATTGCAAACGTCGAGCAATTGCTCAGAGATGAAAAGTGCCAGCACTGAAAGTTGTTGCTAGCCAGCACCCTTCCTTGGAAGCGCTTTTGTAGGCCTAAGAACACTGGGGCTCTGGGCTTCTCTAGCCACCTCATCTTCTGCTCATCCTCTCGCGCACTCTAAAGAGAGCTCAGGTGAGAAATTGCAAACGTCGAGCAATTGCTCAGAGATGAAAAGTGCCAGCACTGAAAGCTGTTGCTAGCCAGCACCCTTCCTTGGAAGCGCTTTCACAGGCGCAGCAACACTGGGGCTTTGCGCTTCTCTACCCACCAAAAGTCACGGTCCTTCTCTTTCCGTCTCGTAGACACGAACTGAGAAATTGCAAACGTCGAGCAATTACTTAGAGATGAAAAGTGCCAGCACTGAAAGCTCTTGCTAGCCAGCACCCTTCCTTGGAAGCGCTTTCACAGGCGCAGCAACACTGGGGCTTTGCGCTTCTCTACCCACCAAACGTCACGGTCCTTCTCTTTCCGTCGGTAGACACGAGCTGAGAAATTGCAAACGTCGAGCAATTGCTCAGAGATGAAAAGTGCCAGCACTGAAAGCTGTTGCTAGCCAGCACCCTTCCTTGGAAGCGCTTTCACAGGCGCAGCAACACTGGGGCTTTGCGCTTCTCTAGCCACCAAAAGTCACGGTCATTTTCTTTCCGTCTCGTAGACACGAGCTGAGAAATTGCAAAGGTCAAGCAATTGCTCAGAGATGAAAAGTGCCAGCACTGAAAGCTCTTGCTAGCCAGCACCCTTCCTTGGAAGCGCTTTTGTAGGCCTAAGAACACTGGGGCTCTGGGCTTCTCTAGCCACCTCATCTTCTGCTCATCCTCTCGCGCACTCTAAAGAGAGCTCAGGTGAGAAATTGCAAACGTCGAGCAATTGCTCCGAGATGAAAAGTGCCAGCACTGACAGCTCTTGCTAGCCAGCACCCTTCCTTGGAAGCGCTTTTGTAGGCCTAAGAACACTGGGGCTCTGGGCTTCTCTAGCCACCTCATCTTCTGCTCATCCTCTCGCGCACTCTAAAGAGAGCTCAGGTGAGAAATTGCAAACGTCGAGCAATTGCTCAGAGATGAAAAGTGCCAGCACTGAAAGCTCTTGCTAGCCAGCACCCTTCCTTGGAAGCGCTTTCACAGGCGCAGCAACACTGGGGCTTTGCGCTTCTATACGCACCAAATGTCACGGTCCTTCTCTTTCCGTCTCGTAGACACGAGCTGAGAAATTGCAAACGTCGAGCAATTGCTCAGAGATGAAAAGTGCCAGCACTGAAAGCTCTTGCTAGCCAGCACCCTTCCTTGGAAGCGCTTTTGTAGGCCTAAGAACACTGGGGCTCTGGGCTTCTCTAGCCACCTCATCTTCTGCTCATCCTCTCGCGCACTCTAAAGAGAGCTCAGGTGAGAAATTGCAAACGTTGAGCAATTGCTCAGAGATGAAAAGTGCCAGCACTGAAAGCTCTTGCTAGCCAGCACCCTTCCTTGGAAGCGCTTTCACAGGCGCAGCAACACTGGGGCTTTGCGCTTCTCTAGCCACCAAACGTCACGGTCCTTCTCTTTCCGTCTCGTAGACACGAGCTGAGAAATTGCAAACGTCGAGCAATTGCTCCGAGATGAAAAGTGCCAGCACTGAAAGCTGTTGCTAGCCAGCACCCTTCCTTGGAAGCGCTTTTGTAGGCCTAAGAACACTGGGGCTCTGGGCTTCTCTAGCCACCTCATCTTCTGCTCATCCTCTCGCGCACTCTAAAGAGAGCTCAGGTGAGAAATTGCAAACGTCGAGCAATTGCTCAGAGATGAAAAGTGCCAGCACTGAAAGCTCTTGCTAGCCAGCACCCTTCCTTGGAAGCGCTTTCACAGGCGCAGTAACACTGGGGCTTTGCGCTTCTATACGCACCAAATGTCACGGTCCTTTTCTTTCCGTCTCGTAGACACGAGCTGAGAAATTGCAAACGTCGAGCAATTCCTCCGAGATGAAAAGTGCCAGCACTGAAAGCTGTTGCTAGCCAGCACCCTTCCTTGGAAGCGCTTTTGTAGGCCTAAGAACACTGGGGCTCTGGGCTTCTCTAGCCACCTCATCTTCTGCTCATCCTCTCGCGCACTCTAAAGAGAGCTCAGGTGAGAAATTGCAAACGTCGAGCAATTGCTCAGAGATGAAAAGTGCCAGCACTGAAAGCTGTTGCTAGCCAGCACCCTTCCTTGGAAGCGCTTTCACAGGCGCAGTAACACTGGGGCTTTGCACTTCTCTAGCCACCAAACGTCACGGTCCTTCTCTTTCTGTCTCGTAGACACGAGCTGAGAAATTGCAAACGTCGAGCAATTGCTCAGAGATGAAAAGGGCCAGCACTGAAAGCTCTTGCTAGCCAGCACCCTTCCTTGGAAGCGCTTTCACAGGCGCAGCAACACTGGGGCTTTGCGCTTCTCTAGCCACCAAACGTCACGGTCCTTCTCTTTCCGTCGGTAGACACGAGCTGAGAAATTGCAAACGTCGAGCAATTGCTCAGAGATGAAAAGTGCCAGCACTGAAAGCTGTTGCTAGCCAGCACCCTTCCTTGGAAGCGCTTTCACAGGCGCAGCAACACTGGGGCTTTGCGCTTCTCTACCCACCAAACGTCACGGTCATTTTCTTTCCATCTCGTAGACACGAGCTGAGAAATTGCAAACGTCGAGCAATTGCTCAGAGATGAAAAGTGCCAGCACTGAAAGCTGTTGCTAGCCAGCACCCTTCCTTGGAAGCGCTTTTGTAGGCCTAAGAACACTGGGGCTCTGGGCTTCTCTAGCCACCTCATCTTCTACTCAACCTCGCGCGCACTCTAAAGAGAGCTCAGGTGAGAAATTGCAAACGTCGAGCAATTGCTCAGAGATGAAAAGTGCCAGCACTGAAAGCTCTTGCTAGCCAGCACCCTTCCTTGGAAGCGCTTTCACAGGCGCAGCAACACTGGGGCTTTGCGCTTCTCTACCCACCAAAAGTCACGGTCCTTCTCTTTCCGTCTCGTAGACACGAGCTGAGAAATTGCAAACGTCGAGCAATTGCTCAGAGATGAAAAGTGCCAGCACTGAAAGCTGTTGCTAGCCAGCACCCTTCCTTGGAAGCGCTTTCACAGGCGCAGCAACACTGGGGCTTTGCGCTTCTCTAGCCACCAAACGTCACGGTCCTTCTCTTTCCGTCTCGTAGACACGAGCTGAGAAATTGCAAACGTCGAGCAATTGCTCCGAGATGAAAAGTGCCAGCACTGAAAGCTCTTGCTAGCCAGCACCCTTCCTTGGAAGCGCTTTTGTAGGCCTAAGAACAGTGGGGCTCTGGGCTTCTCTAGCCACCTCATCTTCTGCTCATCCTCTCGCGCACTCTAAAGAGAGCTCAGGTGAGAAATTGCAAACGTCGAGCAATTGCTCAGAGAAGAAAAGTGCCAGCACTGAAAGCTGTTGCTAGCCAGCACCCTTCCTTGGAAGCGCTTTCACAGGCGCAGTAACACTGGGGCTTTGCACTTCTCTACGCACCAAACGTCACGGTCCTTCTCTTTCCGTCTCGTAGACACGAGCTGAGAAATTGCAAACGTCGAGCAATTGCTCCGAGATGAAAAGTGCCAGCACTGAAAGCTGTTGCTAGCCAGCACCCTTCCTTGGAAGCGCTTTCACAGGCGCAGCAACACTGGGGCTTTGCGCTTCTCTACCCACCAAACGTCACTGTCATTCTCTTTCCGTCTCGTAGACACGAGCTGAGAAATTGCAAACGTCGAGCAATTGCTCCGAGATGAAAAGTGCCAGCACTGAAAGCTGTTGCTAGCCAGCACCCTTCCTTGGAAGCGCTTTTGTAGCCCTTAAAACACTGGGGCTCTGGGCTTCTCTAGCCACCTCATCTTCTGCTCATCCTCTCGCGCACTCTGAAGAGAGCTCAGGGGAGAAATTGCAAACGTCGAGCAATTGCTCAGAGATGAAAAGTGCCAGCACTGAAAGCTCTTGCTAGCCAGCACCCTTCCTTGGAAGCGCTTTCACAGGCGCAGCAACACTGGGGCTTTGCGCTTCTCTAGCCACCAAACCTCACGGTCCTTCTCTTTCCGTCGGTAGACACGAGCTGAGAAATTGCAAATGTCGAGCAATTGCTCAGAGATGAAAAGTGCCAGCACTGAAAGCTCTTGCTAGCCAGCACCCTTCCTTGGAAGCGCTTTCACAAGCGCAGTAACACTGGGGCTTTGCGCTTCTATACGCACCAAACATCACGGTCATTCTCTTTCCGTCTCGTAGACACGAGCTGAGAAATTGCAAACGTCGAGCAATTGCTCAGAGATGAAAAGTGCCAGCACTGAAAGCTGTTACTAGCCAGCACCCTTCCTTGGAAGCGCTTTTGTAGGCCTAAGAACACTGGGGCTCTGGGCTTCTCTAGCCACCTACTCTTCTGCTCATCCTCGCGCGCACTCTAAAGAGAGCTCAGGTGAGAAATTGCAAACGTCGAGCAATTGCTGAGAGATGAAAAGTGCCAGCACTGAAAGCTCTTGCTAGCCAGCACCCTTCCTTGGAAGCGCTTTCACAGGCGCAGCAACACTGGGGCTTTGCGCTTCTCTACCCACCAAAAGTCACGGTCCTTCTCTTTCCGTCTCGTAGACACGAGCTGAGAAATTGCAAACGTCGAGCAATTGCTCAGAGATGAAAAGTGCCAGCACTGAAAGCTCTTGCTAGCCAGCACCCTTCCTTGGAAGCGCTTTCACAGGCGCAGCAACACTGGGGCTTTGCGCTTCTATACGCACCAAATGTCACGGTCCTTCTCTTTCCGTCTCGTAGACACGAGCTGAGAAATTGCAAACGTCGAGCAATTGCTCAGAGATGAAAAGTGCCAGCACTGAAAGCTCTTGCTAGCCAGCACCCTTCCTTGGAAGCGCTTTTGTAGGCCTAAGAACACTGGGGCTCTGGGCTTCTCTAGCCACCTCATCTTCTGCTCATCCTCTCGCGCACTCTAAAGAGAGCTCAGGTGAGAAATTGCAAACGTCGAGCAATTGCTCAGAGATGAAAAGTGCCAGCACTGAAAGCTCTTGCTAGCCAGCACCCTTCCTTGGAAGCGCTTTCACAGGCGCAGCAACACTGGGGCTTTGAGCTTCTCTACCCACCAAAAGTCACGGTCCTTCTCTTTCCGTCTCGTAGACACGAGCTGAGAAATTGCAAACGTCGAGCAATTGCTCCGAGATGAAAAGTGCCAGCACTGAAAGCTCTTGCTAGCCAGCACCCTTCCTTGGAAGCGCTTTCACAGGCGCAGCAACACTGGGGCTTTGTGCTTCTCTACCCACCAAAAGTCACGGTCCTTCTCTTTCCGTCTCGTAGACACGAGCTGAGAAATTGCAAACGTCGAGCAATTGCTCCGAGATGAAAAGTGCCAGCACTGAAAGCTCTTGCTAGCCAGCACCCTTCCTTGGAAGCGCTTTTGTAGGCCTAAGAACACTGGGGCTCTGGGCTTCTCTAGCCACCTCATCTTCTGCTCATCCTCTCGCGCACTCTAAAGAGAGCTCAGGTGAGAAATTGCAAACGTCGAGCAATTGCTCAGAGAAGAAAAGTGCCAGCACTGAAAGCTCTTGCTAGCCAGCACCCTTCCTTGGAAGCGCTTTCACAGGCGCAGTAACACTGGGGCTTTGCTCTTCTCTACGCACCAAACGTCACGGTCCTTCTCTTTCCGTCTCGTAGACACGAGCTGAGAAATTGCAAACGTCGAGCAATTGCTCAGAGATGAAAAGTGCCAGCACTGAAAGCTCTTGCTAGCCAGCACCCTTCCTTGGAAGCGCTTTCACAGGCGCAGCAACACTGGGGCTTTGCGCTTCTCTACCCACCAAACGTCACGGTCAATCTCTTTCCGTCTCGTAGACACGAGCTGAGAAATTGCAAACGTCGAGCAATTGCTCCGAGATGAAAAGTGCCAGCACTGAAAGCTGTTGCTAGCCAGCACCCTTCCTTGGAAGCGCTTTTGTAGCCCTTAGAACAGTGGGGCCCTGGGCTTCTCTAGCCACCTCATCTTCTGCTCATCCTCTCGCGCACTCTAAAGAGAGCTCAGGTGAGAAATTGCAAACGTCGAGCAATTGCTCAGAGATGAAAAGTGCCAGCACTGAAAGCTCTTGCTAGCCAGCACCCTTCCTTGGAAGCGCTTTCACAAGCGCAGTAACACTGGGGCTTTGCGCTTCTATACGCACCAAACGTCACGGTCATTCTCTTTCCGTCTCGTAGACACGAGCTGAGAAATTGCAAACGTCGATCAATTGCTCAGAGATGAAAAGTGCCAGCACTGAAAGCTCTTGCTAGCCAGCACCCTTCCTTGGAAGCGCTTTCACAGGCGCAGCAACACTGGGGCTTTGCGCTTCTCTACCCACCAAACGTCACGGTCCTTCTCTTTCCGTCTCGTAGACACGAGCTGAGAAATTGCAAACGTCGAGCAATTGCTGAGAGATGAAAAGTGCCAGCACTGAAAGCTGTTGCTAGCCAGCACCCTTCCTTGGAAGCGCTTTTGTAGGCCTAAGAACACTGGGGCTCTGGGCTTCTCTAGCCACCTCATCTTCTTCTCATCCTCTCGCGCAGTCTAAAGAGAGCTCAGGTGAGAAATTGCAAACGTCGAGCAATTGCTCAGAGATGAAAAGTGCCAGCACTGAAAGCTCTTGCTAGCCAGCACCCTTCCTTGGAAGCGCTTTTGTAGCCCTTAGAACACTGGGGCTCTGGGCTTCTCTAGCCACCTCATCTTCTGCTCATCCTCTCGCGCACTCTAAAGAGAGCTCAGGTGAGAAATTGCAAACGTCGAGCAATTTCTCAGAGATGAAAAGTGCCAGCACTGAAAGCTCTTGCTAGCCAGCACCCTTCCTTGGAAGCGCTTTCACAGGTGCAGTAACACTGGGGCTTTGCACTTCTCTACGCACCAAACGTCACGGTCCTTCTCTTTCCGTCTCGTAGACACGAGCTGAGAAATTGCAAACGTCGAGCAATTGCTCAGAGATGAAAAGTGCCAGCACTGAAAGCTGTTGCTAGCCAGCACCCTTCCTTGGAAGCGCTTTCACAGGCGCAGCAACACTGGGGCTTTGCGCTTCTCTACCCACCAAACGTCACGGTCATTCTCTTTCCGTCTCGTAGACACGAGCTGAGAAATTGCAAACGTCGAGCAATTGCTCCGAGATGAAAAGTGCCAGCACTGAAAGCTCTTGCTAGCCAGCACCCTTCCTTGGAAGCGCTTTTGTAGGCCTAAGAACAGTGGGGCTCTGGGCTTCTCTAGCCACCTCATCTTCTGCTCATCCTCTCGCGCACTCTAAAGAGAGCTCAGGTGAGAAATTGCAAACGTCGAGCAATTGCTCAGAGAAGAAAAGTGCCAGCACTGAAAGCTGTTGCTAGCCAGCACCCTTCCTTGGAAGCGCTTTCACAGGCGCAGCAACACTGGGGCTTTGCGCTTCTCTACCCACCAAACGTCACGGTCCTTCTCTTTCCGTCTCGTAGACACGAGCTGAGAAATTGCAAACGTCGAGCAATTGCTCAGAGATGAAAAGTGCCAGCACTGAAAGCTGTTGCTAGCCAGCACCCTTCCTTGGAAGCGCTTTCACAGGCGCAGCAACACTGGGGCTTTGCGCTTCTCTACCCACCAAAAGTCACGGTCATTTTCTTTCCGTTTCGTAGACACGAGCTGAGAAATTGCAAACGTCGAGCAATTGCTCAGAGATGAAAAGTGCCAGCACTGAAAGCTCTTGCTAGCCAGCACCCTTCCTTGGAAGCGCTTTTGTAGGCCTAAGAACACTGGGGCTCTGGGCTTCTCTAGCCACCTCATCTTCTGCTCATCCTCTCGCGCACTCTAAAGAGAGCTCAGGTGAGAAATTGCAAACGTCGAGCAATTGCTGAGAGATGAAAAGTGCCAGCACTGAAAGCTCTTGCTAGCCAGCACCCTTCCTTGGAAGCGCTTTCACAGGCGCAGCAACACTGGGGCTTTGCGCTTCTCTACCCACCAAAAGTCACGGTCTTTCTCTTTCCGTCTCGTAGACACGAGCTGAGAAATTGCAAACGTCGAGCAATTGCTCAGAGATGAAAAGTGCCAGCACTGAAAGCTCTTGCTAGCCAGCACCCTTCCTTGGAAGCGCTTTCACAGGCGCAGCAACACTGGGGCTTTGCGCTTCTCTACCCACCAAAAGCCACGGTCCTTCTCTTTCCGTCTCGTAGACACGAGCTGAGAAATTGCAAACGTCGAGCAATTGCTCAGAGATGAAAAGTGCCAGCACTGAAAGCTCTTGCTAGCCAGCACCCTTCCTTGGAAGCGCTTTTGTAGGCCTAAGAACACTGGGGCTCTGGGCTTCTCTAGCCACCTCATCTTCTGCTCATCCTCTCGCGCACTCTAAAGAGAGCTCAGGTGAGAAATTGCAAACGTCGAGCAATTGCTCCGAGATGAAAAGTGCCAGCACTGAAAGCTGTTGCTAGCCAGCACCCTTCCTTGGAAGCGCTTTCACAGGCGCAGTAACACTGGGGCTTTGCGCTTCTCTAGCCACCAAACGTCACGGTCCTTCTCTTTCCGTCTCGTAGACACGAGCTGAGAAATTGCAAACGTGGAGCAATTGCTCAGAGATGAAAAGTGCCAGCACTGAAAGCTGTTGCTAGCCAGCACCCTTCCTTGGAAGCGCTTTCACAGGCGCAGCAACACTGGGGCTTTGCGCTTCTATACGCACCAAACGTCACAGTCATTCTCTTTCCGTCTCGTAGACACGAGCTGAGAAATTGCAAACGTCGAGCAATTGCTCCGAGATGAAAAGTGCCAGCACTGAAAGCTCTTGCTAGCCAGCACCCTTCCTTGGAAGCGCTTTTGTAGGCCTAAGAACACTGGGGCTCTGGGCTTCTCTAGCCACCTCATCTTCTGCTCATCCTCTCGCGCACTCTAAAGAGAGCTCAGGTGAGAAATTGCAAACGTCGAGCAATTGCTCAGAGATGAAAAGTGCCAGCACTGAAAGCTGTTGCTAGCCAGCACCCTTCCTTGGAAGCGCTTTCACAGGCGCAGCAACACTGGGGCTTTGCGCTTCTCTACCCACCAAACGTCACGGTCCTTCTCTTTCCGTCGGTAGACACGAGCTGAGAAATTGCAAACGTCGAGCAATTGCTCAGAGATGAAAAGTGCCAGCACTGAAAGCTGTTGCTAGCCAGCACCCTTCCTTGGAAGCGCTTTCACAGGCGCAGCAACACTGGGGCTTTGCGCTTCTATACGCACCAAATGTCACGGTCCTTCTCTTTCCGTCTTGTAGACACGAGCTGAGAAATTGCAAACGTCGAGCAAATTGCTCAGAGATGAAAAGTGCCAGCACTGAAAGCTGTTGCTAGCCAGCCCCCTTCCTTGGAAGCGCTTTTGTAGGCCTAAGAACAGTGGGGCTCTGGACTTCTCTAGCCACCTCATCTTCTGCTCATCCTCTCGCGCACTCTAAAGAGAGCTCAGGTGAGAAACTGCAAACGTCGAGCAATTGGTCAGAGATGAAAAGTGCCAGCACTGAAAGCTCTTGCTAGCCAGCACCCTTCCTTGGAAGCGCTTTTGTAGGCCTTAGAACAGTGGGGCTCTGGGCTTCCCTAGCCACCTCATCTTCTGCTCATCCTCTCGTGCACTCTAAAGAGAGCTCAGGTGAGAAATTGCAAACGTCGAGCAATTGCTCAGAGATGAAAAGTGCCAGCACTGAAAGCTCTTGCTAGCCAGCACCCTTCCTTGGAAGCGCTTTCACAAGCGCAGTAACACTGGGGCTTTGCGCTTCTATACACACCAAACGTCACGGTCATTCTCTTTCCGTCTCGTAGACACGAGCTGAGAAATTGCAAACGTCGAGCAATTGCTCAGAGATGAAAAGTGCCAGCACTGAAAGCTCTTGCTAGCCAGCACCCTTCCTTGGAAGCGCTTTCACAGGCGCAGCAACACTGGGGCTTTGCGCTTCTATACGCACCAAACGTCACGGTCCTTCTCTTTCCGTCTCGTAGACACGAGCTGAGAAATTGCAAACGTCCAGCAATTGCTCAGAGATGAAAAGTGCCAGCACTGAAAGCTGTTGCTAGCCAGCACCCTTCCTTGGAAGCGCTTTTGTAGGCCTAAGAACACTGGGGCTCTGGGCTTCTCTAGCCACCTCATCTTCTGCTCATCCTCTCGCGCACTCTAAAGAGAGCTCAGGTGAGAAATTGCAAACGTCGAGCAATTGCTCAGAGATGAAAAGTGCCAGCACTGAAAGCTGTTGCTAGCCAGCACCCTTCCTTGGAAGCGCTTTCACAGGCGCAGCAACACTGGGGCTTTGCGCTTTTCTACCCACCAAACGTCACGGTCCTTCTCTTTCCGTCTCGTAGACACGAGCTGAGAAATTGCAAACGTCGAGCAATTGCTCAGAGATGAAAAGTGCCAGCACTGAAAGCTGTTGCTAGCCAGCACCCTTCCTTGGAAGCGCTTTTGTAGGCCTAAGAACACTGGGGCTCTGGGCTTCTCTAGCCACCTCATCTTCTGCTCATCCTCGCGCGCACTCTAAAGAGAGCTCAGGTGAGAAATTGCAAACGTCCAGCAATTGCTCAGAGATGAAAAGTGCCAGCACTGAAAGCTGTTGCTAGCCAGCACCCTTCCTTGGAAGCGCTTTCACAGGCGCAGCAACACTGGGGCTTTGCGCTTCTCTAGCCACCAAACGTCACGGTCCTTCTCTTTCCGTCTCGTAGACACGAGCTGAGAAATTGCAAACGTCGAGCAATTGCTCAGAGATGAAAAGTGCCAGCACTGAAAGCTGTTGCTAGCCAGCACCCTTCCTTGGAAGCACTTTCACAGGCGCAGTAACACTGGGGCTTTGCGCTTCTCTACCCACCAAACGTCATGGTCATTCTCTTTCCGTCTCGTAGACATGAGCTGAGAAATTGCAAACGTCGAGCAATTGCTCAGAGATGAAAAGTGCCAGCACTGAAAGCTGTTGCTAGCCAGCACCCTTCCTTGGAAGCGCTTTCACAGGTGCAGTAACACTGGGGCTTTGCGCTTCTCTAGCCACCAAACGTCATGGTCATTCTCTTTCCGTCTCGTAGACACAAGCTGAGAAATTGCAAACGTCGAGCAATTGCTCAGAGATGAAAAGTGCCAGCACTGAAAGCTGTTGCTAGCCAGCACCCTTCCTTGGAAGCGCTTTTGTAGGCCTAAGAACACTGGGGCTCTGGGCTTCCCTAGCCACCTCATCTTCTTCTCGTCCTCTCGCGCACTCTAAAGAGAGCTCAGGTGAGAAATTGCAAACGTCGAGCAATTGCTCAGAGAAGAAAAGTGCCAGCACTGAAAGCTGTTGCTAGCCAGCACCCTTCCTTGGAAGCGCTTTCACAGGCGCAGTAACACTGGGGCTTTGCACTTCTCTACCCACCAAAAGTCACGGTCATTTTCTTTCCGTTTCGTAGACACGAGCTGAGAAATTGCAAACGTCGAGCAATTGCTCAGAGATGAAAAGTGCCAGCACTGAAAGCTGTTGCTAGCCAGCACCCTTCCTTGGAAGCGCTTTCACAGGCGCAGCAACACTGGGGCTTTGCGCTTCTCTAGCCACCAAAAGTCACGGTCCTTCTCTTTCCGTCGGTAGACACGAGCTGAGAAATTGCAAACGTCAAGCAATTGCTCAGAGATGAAAAGTGCCAGCACTGAAAGCTCTTGCTAGCCAGCACCCTTCCTTGGAAGCGCTTTCACAGGCGCAGCAACACTGGGGCTTTGCGCTTCTCTAGCCACCAAAAGTCACAGTCATTTTCTTTCCGTCTCGTAGACACGAGCTGAGAAATTGCAAACGTCGAGCAATTGCTCAGAGATGAAAAGTGCCAGCACTGAAAGCTCTTGCTAGCCAGCACCCTTCCTTGGAAGCGCTTTTGTAGGCCTAAGAACACTGGGGCTCTGGGCTTCTCTAGCCACCTCATCTTCTGCTCATCCTCTCGCGCAATCTAAAGAGAGCTCAGGTGAGAAATTGCAAACGTCGAGCAATTGCTCAGAGAAGAAAAGTGCCAGCACTGAAAGCTGTTGCTAGCCAGCACCCTTCCTTGGAAGCGCTTTCACAGGCGCAGCAACACTGGGGCTTTGCGCTTCTATACGCACCAAATGTCACGGTCCTTCTCTTTCCGTCTCGTAGACACGAGCTGAGAAATTGCAAACGTCGAGCAATTGCTGAGAGATGAAAAGTGCCAGCACTGAAAGCTGTTGCTAGCCAGCACCCTTCCTTGGAAGCGCTTTTGTAGGCCTAAGAACACTGGGGCTCTGGGCTTCTCTAGCCACCTCATCTTCTGCTCATCCTCTCGCGCACTCTAAAGAGAGCTCAGGTGAGAAATTGCAAACGTCGAGCAATTGCTCAGAGAAGAAAAGTGCCAGCACTGAAAGCTCTTGCTAGCCAGCACCCTTCCTTGGAAGCGCTTTCACAGGCGCAGTAACACTGGGGCTTTGCACTTCTCTACGCACCAAACGTCACGGTCCTTCTCTTTCCGTCTCGTAGACACGAGCTGAGAAATTGCAAACGTCGAGCAATTGCTCAGAGATGAAAAGTGCCAGCACTGAAAGCTCTTGCTAGCCAGCACCCTTCCTTGGAAGCGCTTTCACAGGCGCAGCAACACTGGGGCTTTGCGCTTCTCTAGCCACCAAACGTCACGGTCCTTCTCTTTCCGTCTCGTAGACACGAGCTGAGAAATTGCAAACGTCGAGCAATTGCTCCGAGATGAAAAGTGCCAGCACTGAAAGCTGTTGCTAGCCAGCACCCTTCCTTGGAAGCGCTTTTGTAGGCCTAAGAACACTGGGGCTCTGGGCTTCTCTAGCCACCTCATCTTCTGCTCATCCTCTCGCGCACTCTAAAGAGAGCTCAGGTGAGAAATTGCAAACGTCGAGCAATTGCTCAGAGATGAAAAGTGCCAGCACTGAAAGCTCTTGCTAGCCAGCACCCTTCCTTGGAAGCGCTTTCACAGGCGCAGCAACACTGGGGCTTTGCGCTTCTCTAGCCACCAAACGTCACGGTCCTTCTCTTTCCGTCTCGTAGACACGAGCTGAGAAATTGCAAACGTCCAGCAATTGCTCAGAGATGAAAAGTGCCAGCACTGAAAGCTGTTGCTAGCCAGCACCCTTCCTTGGAAGCGCTTTTGTAGGCCTAAGAACACTGGGGCTCTGGGCTTCTCTAGCCACCTCATCTTCTGCTCATCCTCTCGCGCACTCTAAAGAGATCTCAGGTGAGAAATTGCAAACGTCGAGCAATTGCTCAGAGATGAAAAGTGCCAGCACTGAAAGCTCTTGCTAGCCAGCACCCTTCCTTGGAAGCGCTTTCACAGGCGCAGCAACACTGGGGCTTTGCGCTTCTCTACCCACCAAACGTCACGGTCCTTCTCTTTCCGTCGGTAGACACGAGCTGAGAAATTGCAAACGTCGAGCAATTGCTCAGAGATGAAAAGTGCCAGCACTGAAAGCTCTTGCTAGCCAGCACCCTTCCATGGAAGCGCTTTCACAGGCGCAGCAACACTGGGGCTTTGCGCTTCTATACGCACCAAACGTCACAGTCATTCTCTTTCCGTCTCGTAGACACGAGCTGAGAAATTGCAAACGTCGAGCAATTGCTCAGAGATGAAAAGTGCCAGCACTGAAAGCTCTTGCTAGCCAGTACCCTTCCTTGGAAGCGCTTTTGTAGGCCTAAGAACAGTGGGGCTCTGGGCTTCTCTAGCCACCTCATCTTCTGCTCATCCTCTCGCGCACTCTAAAGAGAGCTCAGGTGAGAAATTGCAAACGTCGAGCAATTGCTCAGAGAAGAAAAGTGCCAGCACTGAAAGCTGTTGCTAGCCAGCACCCTTCCTTGGAAGCGCTTTCACAGGCGCAGTAACACTGGGGCTTTGCACTTCTCTACGCACCAAACGTCACGGTCCTTCTCTTTCCGTCTCGTAGACACGAGCTGAGAAATTGCAAACGTCGAGCAATTGCTCCGAGATGAAAAGTGCCAGCACTGAAAGCTGTTGCTAGCCAGCACCCTTCCTTGGAAGCGCTTTCACAGGCGCAGCAACACTGGGGCTTTGCGCTTCTCTACCCACCAAAAGTCACGCTCCTTCTCTTTCCGTCTCGTAGACACGAGCTGAGAAATTGCAAACGTCGAGCAATTGCTCAGAGATGAAAAGTGCCAGCACTGAAAGCTGTTGCTAGCCAGCACCCTTCCTTGGAAGCGCTTTTGTAGGCCTAAGAACACTGGGGCTCTGGGCTTCTCTAGCCACCTCATCTTCTGCTCATCCTCTCGCGCACTCTAAAGAGAGCTCAGGTGAGAAATTGCAAACGTCGAGCAATTGCTCAGAGATGAAAAGTGCCAGCACTGAAAGCTGTTGCTAGCCAGCACCCTTCCTTGGAAGCGCTTTCACAGGCGCAGCAACACTGGGGCTTTGCGCTTCTCTAGCCACCAAACGTCACGGTCCTTCTCTTTCCGTCTCGTAGACACGAGCTGAGAAATTGCAAACGTCCAGCAATTGCTCAGAGATGAAAAGTGCCAGCACTGAAAGCTCTTGCTAGCCAGCACCCTTCCTTGGAAGCGCTTTTGTAGGCCTAAGAACACTGGGGCTCTGGGCTTCTCTAGCCACCTCATCTTCTGCTCATCCTCTCGCGCACTCTAAAGAGAGCTCAGGTGAGAAATTGCAAACGTCGAGCAATTGCTCAGAGATGAAAAGTGCCAGCACTGAAAGCTCTTGCTAGCCAGCACCCTTCCTTGGAAGCGCTTTCACAGGCGCAGCAACACTGGGGCTTTGCGCTTCTCTAGCCACCAAACGTCACGGTCCTTCTCTTTCCGTCTCGTAGACACGAGCTGAGAAATTGCAAACGTCGAGCAATTGCTCCGAGATGAAAAGTGCCAGCACTGAAAGCTCTTGCTAGCCAGCACCCTTCCTTGGAAGCGCTTTCACAGGCGCAGCAACACTGGGGATTTGCGCTTCTATACGCACCAAATGTCACGGTCCTTCTCTTTCCGTCTTGTAGACACGAGCTGAGAAATTGCAAACGTCGAGCAATTGCTCCGAGATGAAAAGTGCCAGCACTGAAAGCTGTTGCTAGCCAGCACCCTTCCTTGGAAGCGCTTTCACAGGCGCAGTAACACTGGGGCTTTGCGCTTCTATACGCACCAAATGTCACGGTCCTTCTCTTTCCGTCTCGTAGACACGAGCTGAGAAATTGCAAACGTCCAGCAATTGCTCCGAGATGAAAAGTGCCAGCACTGAAAGCTCTTGCTAGCCAGCACCCTTCCTTGGAAGCGCTTTTGTAGCCCTTAAAACACTGGGGCTCTGGGCTTCTCTAGCCACCTCATCTTCTGCTCATCCTCTCGCGCACTCTAAAGAGAGCTCAGGTGAGAAATTGCAAACGTCGAGCAATTGCTCAGAGAAGAAAAGTGCCAGCACTGAAAGCTGTTGCTAGCCAGCACCCTTCCTTGGAAGCGCTTTCACAGGCGCAGTAACACTGGGGCTTTGCACTTCTCTACGCACCAAACGTCACGGTCCTTCTCTTTCCGTCTCGTAGACACGAGCTGAGAAATTGCAAACGTCGAGCAATTGCTCAGAGATGAAAAGTGCCAGCACTGAAAGCTGTTGCTAGCCAGCACCCTTCCATGGAAGCGCTTTCACAGGCGCAGCAACACTGGGGCTTTGCGCTTCTATACGCACCAAACGTCACAGTCATTCTCTTTCCGTCTCGTAGACACGAGCTGAGAAATTGCAAACGTCGAGCAATTGCTCAGAGATGAAAAGTGCCAGCACTGAAAGCTGTTGCTAGCCAGCCCCCTTCCTTGGAAGCGCTTTTGTAGGCCTAAGAACACTGGGGCTCTGGGCTTCTCTAGCCACCTCATCTTCTGCTCATCCTCTCGCGCACTCTAAAGAGAGCTCAGGTGAGAAATTGCAAACGTCGAGCAATTGCTCAGAGATGAAAAGTGCCAGCACTGAAAGCTCTTGCTAGCCAGCACCCTTCCTTGGAAGCACTTTCACAGGCGCAGTAACACTGGGGCTTTGCGCTTCTCTACCCACCAAACGTCACGGTCCTTCTCTTTCCGTCTCGTAGACATGAGCTGAGAAATTGCAAACGTCGAGCAATTGCTCAGAGATGAAAAGTGCCAGCACTGAAAGCTCTTGCTAGCCAGCACCCTTCCTTGGAAGCGCTTTCACAGGCGCAGTAACACTGGGGCTTTGCGCTTCTCTAGCCACCAAACGTCATGGTCATTCTCTTTCCGTCTCGTAGACACGAGCTGAGAAATTGCAAACGTCCAGCAATTGCTCAGAGATGAAAAGTGCCAGCACTGAAAGCTCTTGCTAGCCAGCACCCTTCCTTGGAAGCGCTTTTGTAGGCCTAAGAACAGTGGGGCTCTGGGCTTCTCTAGCCACCTCATCTTCTGCTCATCCTCTCGCGCACTCTAAAGAGAGCTCAGGTGAGAAATTGCAAACGTCGAGCAATTGCTCAGAGAAGAAAAGTGCCAGCACTGAAAGCTGTTGCTAGCCAGCACCCTTCCTTGGAAGCGCTTTCACAGGCGCAGCAACACTGGGGCTTTGCGCTTCTCTAGCCACCAAACGTCACGGTCCTTCTCTTTCCGTCTCGTAGACACGAGCTGAGAAATTGCAAACGTCGAGCAATTGCTCAGAGATGAAAAGTGCCAGCACTGAAAGCTCTTGCTAGCCAGCACCCTTCCTTGGAAGCGCTTTCACAGGCGCAGCAACACTGGGGCTTTGCGCTTCTCTACGCACCAAACGTAACGGTCCTTCTCTTTCCGTCTCGTAGACACGACCTGAGAAATTGCAAACGTCGAGCAATTGCTCAGAGATGAAAAGTGCCAGCACTGAAAGCTCTTGCTAGCCAGCACCCTTCCTTGGAAGCGCTTTTGTAGGCCTAAGAACACTGGGGCTCTGGGCTTCTCTAGCCACCTCATCTTCTGCTCATCCTCTCGCGCACTCTAAAGAGAGCTCAGGTGAGAAATTGCAAACGTCGAGCAATTGCTCAGAGATGAAAAGTGCCAGCACTGAAAGCTGTTGCTAGCCAGCACCCTTCCTTGGAAGCGCTTTCACAGGCGCAGCAACACTGGGGCTTTGCGCTTCTCTAGCCACCAAACGTCACGGTCCTTCTCTTTCCGTCTCGTAGACACGAGCTGAGAAATTGCAAACGTCGAGCAATTGCTCAGAGATGAAAAGTGCCAGCACTGAAAGCTCTTGCTAGCCAGCACCCTTCCTTGGAAGCGCTTTTGTAGGCCTAAGAACACTGGGGCTCTGGGCTTCTCTAGCCACCTCATCTTCTGCTCATCCTCTCGCGCACTCTAAAGAGAGCTCAGGTGAGAAATTGCAAACGTCGAGCAATTGCTCAGAGATGAAAAGTGCCAGCACTGAAAGCTCTTGCTAGCCAGCACCCTTCCTTGGAAGCGCTTTCACAGGCGCAGCAACACTGGGGCTTTGCGCTTCTATACGCACCAAATGTCACGGTCCTTCTCTTTCCGTCTCGTAGACACGAGCTGAGAAATTGCAAATGTCGAGCAATTGCTCAGAGATGAAAAGTGCCAGCACTGAAAGCTCTTGCTAGCCAGCCCCCTTCCTTGGAAGCGCTTTTGTAGGCCTAAGAACACTGGGGCTCTGGGCTTCTCTAGCCACCTCATCTTCTGCTCATCCTCTCGCGCACTCTAAAGAGAGCTCAGGTGAGAAATTGCAAACGTCGAGCAATTGCTCAGAGATGAAAAGTGCCAGCACTGAAAGCTCTTGCTAAATAGCACCCTTCCTTGGAAGCACTTTCACAGGCGCAGTAACACTGGGGCTTTGCGCTTCTCTACCCACCAAACGTCACGGTCCTTCTCTTTCCGTCTCGTAGACATGAGCTGAGAAATTGCAAACGTCGAGCAATTGCTCAGAGATGAAAAGTGCCAGCACTGAAAGCTCTTGCTAGCCAGCACCCTTCCTTGGAAGCGCTTTCACAGGCGCAGTAACACTGGGGCTTTGCGCTTCTCTAGCCACCAAACGTCATGGTCCTTCTCTTTCCGTCTCGTAGACACGAGCTGAGAAATTGCAAACGTCCAGCAATTGCTCAGAGATGAAAAGTGCCAGCACTGAAAGCTGTTGCTAGCCAGCACCCTTCCTTGGAAGCGCTTTTGTAGGCCTAAGAACACTGGGGCTCTGGGCTTCTCTAGCCACCTCATCTTCTGCTCATCCTCTCGCGCACTCTAAAGAGAGCTCAGGTGAGAAATTGCAAACGTCGAGCAATTGCTCAGAGATGAAAAGTGCCAGCACTGAAAGCTGTTGCTAGCCAGCACCCTTCCTTGGAAGCGCTTTCACAGGCGCAGCAACACTGGGGCTTTGCGCTTCTCTACCCACCAAACGTCACGGTCCTTCTCTTTCCGTCGGTAGACACGAGCTGAGAAATTGCAAACGTCGAGCAATTGCTCCGAGATGAAAAGTGCCAGCACTGAAAGCTCTTGCTAGCCAGCACCCTTCCTTGGAAGCGCTTTTGTAGGCCTAAGAACACTGGGGCTCTGGGCTTCTCTAGCCACCTCATCTTCTGCTCATCCTCTCGCGCACTCTAAAGAGAGCTCAGGTGAGAAATTGCAAACGTCGAGCAATTGCTCAGAGAAGAAAAGTGCCAGCACTGAAAGCTGTTGCTAGCCAGCACCCTTCCTTGGAAGCGCTTTCACAGGCGCAGTAACACTGGGGCTTTGCACTTCTCTACGCACCAAACGTCACGGTCCTTCTCTTTCCGTCTCGTAGACACGAGCTGAGAAATTGCAAACGTCGAGCAATTGCTCAGAGATGAAAAGTGCCAGCACTGAAAGCTGTTGCTAGCCAGCACCCTTCCTTGGAAGCGCTTTCACAGGCGCAGCAACACTGGGGCTTTGCGCTTCTCTACCCACCAAACGTCACGGTCCTTCTCTTTCCGTCTCGTAGACACGAGCTGAGAAATTGCAAACGTCCAGCAATTGCTCCGAGATGAAAAGTGCCAGCACTGAAAGCTGTTGCTAGCCAGCACCCTTCCTTGGAAGCGCTTTTGTAGGCCTAAGAACACTGGGGCTCTGGGCTTCTCTAGCCACCTCATCTTCTGCTCATCCTCTCGCGCACTCTAAAGAGAGCTCAGGTGAGAAATTGCAAACGTCGAGCAATTGCTCAGAGATGAAAAGTGCCAGCACTGAAAGCTCTTGCTAGCCAGCACCCTTCCTTGGAAGCGCTTTCACAGGCGCAGCAACACTGGGGCTTTGCGCTTCTCTAGCCACCAAACGTCACGGTCCTTCTCTTTCCGTCTCGTAGACACGAGCTGAGAAATTGCAAACGTCGAGCAATTGCTCAGAGATGAAAAGTGCCAGCACTGAAAGCTCTTGCTAGCCAGCACCCTTCCTTGGAAGCGCTTTTGTAGGCCTAAGAACACTGGGGCTCTGGGCTTCTCTAGCCACCTCATCTTCTGCTCATCCTCTCGCGCACTCTAAAGAGAGCTCAGGTGAGAAATTGCAAACGTCGAGCAATTGCTCAGAGATGAAAAGTGCCAGCACTGAAAGCTCTTGCTAGCCAGCACCCTTCCTTGGAAGCGCTTTCACAGGCGCAGCAACACTGGGGCTTTGCGCTTCTCTAGCCACCAAACGTCACGTTCCTTCTCTTTCCGTCTCGTAGACACGAGCTGAGAAATTGCAAACGTCGAGCAATTGCTCCGAGATGAAAAGTGCCAGCACTGAAAGCTCTTGCTAGCCAGCACCCTTCCTTGGAAGCGCTTTCACAGGCGCAGCAACACTGGGGCTTTGCGCTTCTCTAGCCACCAAACGTCACGGTCCTTCTCTTTCCGTCTCGTAGACACGAGCTGAGAAATTGCAAACGTCGAGCAATTGCTCCGAGATGAAAAGTGCCAGCACTGAAAGCTGTTGCTAGCCAGCACCCTTCCTTGGAAGCGCTTTCACAGGCGCAGTAACACTGGGGCTTTGCGCTTCTATACGCACCAAATGTCACGGTCCTTCTCTTTCCGTCTCGTAGACACGAGCTGAGAAATTGCAAACGTCCAGCAATTGCTCAGAGATGAAAAGTGCCAGCACTGAAAGCTCTTGCTAGCCAGCACCCTTCCTTGGAAGCGCTTTTGTAGCCCTTAAAACACTGGGGCTCTGGGCTTCCCTAGCCACCTCATCTTCTTCTCATTCTCTCGCGCACTCTAAAGAGAGCTCAGGTGAGAAATTGCAAAGGTCAAGCAATTGCTCAGAGATGAAAAGTGCCAGCACTGAAAGCTCTTGCTAGCCAGCACCCTTCCTTGGAAGCGCTTTCACAGGCGCAGCAACACTGGGGCTTTGCGCTTCTATACGCACCAAAAGTCACGGTCCTTCTCTTTCCGTCTCGTAGACACGAGCTGAGAAATTGCAAACGTCGAGCAATTGCTCAGAGATGAAAAGTGCCAGCACTGAAAGCTCTTGCTAGCCAGCACCCTTCCTTGGAAGCGCTTTCACAGGCGCAGTAACACTGGGGCTTTGCGCTTCTCTACCCACCAAACGTCACAGTCCTTCTCTTTCCGTCTCGTAGACACGAGCTGAGAAATTGCAAACGTCGAGCAATTGCTCAGAGATGAAAAGTGCCAGCACTGAAAGCTGTTGCTAGCCAGCACCCTTCCTTGGAAGCACTTTCACAGGCGCAGCAACACTGGGGCTTTGCGCTTCTCTACCCACCAAACGTCACGGTCCTTCTCTTTCCGTCTCGTAGACACGAGCTGAGAAATTGCAAACGTCGAGCAATTGCTCAGAGATGAAAAGTGCCAGCACTGAAAGCTCTTGCTAGCCAGCACCCTTCCTTGGAAGCGCTTTTGTAGGCCTAAGAACACTGGGGCTCTGGGCTTCTCTAGCCACCTCATCTTCTGCTCATCCTCTCGCGCACTCTAAAGAGAGCTCAGGGGAGAAATTGCAAACGTCGAGCAATTGCTCAGAGATGAAAAGTGCCAGCACTGAAAGCTGTTGCTAGCCAGCCCCCTTCCTTGGAAGCGCTTTCACAGGCGCAGTAACACTGGGGCTTTGCGCTTCTCTAGCCATCAAAAGTCATGGTCACTATCTCTCCGTCTCGTAGACACGAGCTGAGAAATTGCAAACGTCGAGCAATTGCTCAGAGATGAAAAGTGCCAGCACTGAAAGCTGTTGCTAGCCAGCACCCTTCCTTGGAAGCGCTTTTGTAGGCCTAAGAACACTGGGGCTCTGGGCTTCTTTAGCCACCTCATCTTCTGCTCATCCTCGCGCGCACTCTAAAGAGAGCTCAGGTGAGAAATTGCAAACGTCGAGCAATTGCTCAGAGATGAAAAGTGCCAGCACTGAAAGCTCTTGCTAACCAGCAACCTTCCTTGGAAGCGCTTTCACAGGCGCAGCAACACTGGGGCTTTGTGCTTCTCTACCCACCAAACGTCACGGTCATTCTCTTTCCGTCTCGTAGACACGAGCTGAGAAATTGCAAACGTCGAGCAATTGCTCAGAGATGAAAAGTGCCAGCACTGAAAGCTCTTGCTAGCCAGAACCCTTCCTTGGAAGCGCTTTCACAGGTGCAGCAACACTGGGGCTTTGCGCTTCTCTACCCACCAAACGTCACGGTCCTTCTCTTTCCGTCTCGTAGACACGAGCTGAGAAATTGCAAACGTCCAGCAATTGCTCAGAGATGAAAAGTGCCAGCCCTGAAAGCTCTTGCTAGCCAGCACCCTTCCTTGGAAGCGCTTTTGTAGGCCTAAGAACAGTGGGGCTCTGGGCTTCTCTAGCCACCTCATCTTCTGCTCATCCTCTCGCGCACTCTAAAGAGAGCTCAGGTGAGAAATTGCAAACGTCGAGCAATTGCTCAGAGATGAAAAGTGCCAGCACTGAAAGCTCTTGCTAGCCAGCACCCTTCCTTGGAAGCGCTTTCACAGGCGCAGCAACACTGGGGCTTTGCGCTTCTCTACCCACCAAACGTCACGGTCCTTCTCTTTCCGTCTCGTAGACACGAGCTGAGAAATTGCAAACGTCGAGCAATTGCTCAGAGATGAAAAGTGCCAGCACTGAAAGCTCTTGCTAGCCAGCACCCTTCCTTGGAAGCGCTTTTGTAGGCCTAAGAACACTGGGGCTCTGGGCTTCTCTAGCCACCTCATCTTCTGCTCATCCTCGCGCGCACTCTAAAGAGAGCTCAGGTGAGAAATTGCAAACGTCGAGCAATTGCTCAGAGATGAAAAGTGCCAGCACTGAAAGCTGTTGCTAGCCAGCAGCCTTCCTTGGAAGCGCTTTCACAGGCGCAGCAACACTGGGGCTTTGCGCTTCTATACGCACCAAATGTCACGGTCCTTCTCTTTCCGTCTTGTAGACACGAGCTGAGAAATTGCAAACGTCGAGCAATTGCTCAGAGATGAAAAGTGCCAGCACTGAAAGCTCTTGCTAGCCAGCCCCCTTCCTTGGAAGCGCTTTTGTAGGCCTAAGAACACTGGGGCTCTGGGCTTCTCTAGCCACCTCATCTTCTGCTCATCCTCTCGCGCACTCTAAAGAGAGCTCAGGTGAGAAATTGCAAACGTCGAGCAATTGCTCAGAGATGAAAAGTGCCAGCACTGAAAGCTCTTGCTAGCCAGCACCCTTCCTTGGAAGCACTTTCACAGGCGCAGTAACACTGGGGCTTTGCGCTTCTCTACCCACCAAACGTCACGGTCCTTCTCTTTCCGTCTCGTAGACATGAGCTGAGAAATTGCAAACGTCGAGCAATTGCTCAGAGATGAAAAGTGCCAGCACTGAAAGCTCTTGCTAGCCAGCACCCTTCCTTGGAAGCGCTTTCACAGGCGCAGCAACACTGGGGCTTTGCGCTTCTCTAGCCACCAAACGTCATGGTCATTCTCTTTCCGTCTCGTAGACACGAGCTGAGAAATTGCAAACGTCCAGCAATTGCTCCGAGATGAAAAGTGCCAGCACTGAAAGCTGTTGCTAGCCAGCACCCTTCCTTGGAAGCGCTTTTGTAGGCCTAAGAACAGTGGGGCTCTGGGCTTCCCTAGCCACCTCATCTTCTGCTCATCCTCTCGCGCACTCTAAAGAGAGCTCAGGTGAGAAATTGCAAACGTCCAGCAATTGCTCAGAGAAGAAAAGTGCCAGCACTGAAAGCTCTTGCTAGCCAGCACCCTTCCTTGGAAGCGCTTTCACAGGCGCAGCAACACTGGGGCTTTGCGCTTCTCTAGCCACCAAACGTCACGGTCCTTCTCTTTCCGTCTCGTAGACACGAGCTGAGAAATTGCAAACGTCGAGCAATTGCTCAGAGATGAAAAGTGCCAGCACTGAAAGCTCTTGCTAGCCAGCACCCTTCCTTGGAATCGCTTTTGTAGGCCTAAGAACACTGGGGCTCTGGGCTTCTCTAGCCACCTCATCTTCTGCTCATCCTCTCGCGCACTCTAAAGAGAGCTCAGGTGAGAAATTGCAAACGTCGAGCAATTGCTCAGAGATGAAAAGTGCCAGCACTGAAAGCTGTTGCTAGCCAGCAGCCTTCCTTGGAAGCGCTTTCACAGGCGCAGCAACACTGGGGCTTTGCGCTTCTCTACGCACCAAATGTCACGGTCCTTCTCTTTCCGTCTCGTAGACACGAGCTGAGAAATTGCAAACGTCGAGCAATTGCTCCGAGATGAAAAGTGCCAGCACTGAAAGCTGTTGCTAGCCAGCACCCTTCCTTGGAAGCGCTTTTGTAGGCCTAAGAACACTGGGGCTCTGGGCTTCTCTAGCCACCTCATCTTCTGCTCATCCTCTCGCGCACTCTAAAGAGAGCTCAGGTGAGAAATTGCAAACGTCGAGCAATTGCTCAGAGATGAAAAGTGCCAGCACTGAAAGCTCTTGCTAGCCAGCACCCTTCCTTGGAAGCACTTTCACAGGCGCAGTAACACTGGGGCTTTGCGCTTCTCTACCCACCAAACGTCACGGTCCTTCTCTTTCCGTATCGTAGACACGAGCTGAGAAATTGCAAACGTCGAGCAATTGCTCAGAGATGAAAAGTGCCAGCACTGAAAGCTCTTGCTAGCCAGCACCCTTCCTTGGAAGCGCTTTCACAGGCGCAGCAACACTGGGGCTTTGCGCTTCTCTAGCCACCAAATGTCACGGTCCTTCTCTTTCCGTCTCGTAGACACGAGCTGAGAAATTGCAAACGTCGAGCAATTGCTCCGAGATGAAAAGTGCCAGCACTGAAAGCTGTTGCTAGCCAGCACCCTTCCTTGGAAGCGCTTTCACAGGCGCAGCAACACTGGGGCTTTGCGCTTCTCTAGCCACCAAACGTCACGGTCCTTCTCTTTCCGTCTCGTAGACACGAGCTGAGAAATTGCAAACGTCGAGCAATTGCTTAGAGATGAAAAGTGCCAGCACTGAAAGCTGTTGCTAGCCAGCACCCTTCCTTGGAAGCGCTTTTGTAGGCCTAAGAACACTGGGGCTCTGGGCTTCTCTAGCCACCTCATCTTCTGCTCATCCTCTCGCGCACTCTAAAGAGAGCTCAGGTGAGAAATTGCAAACGTCGAGCAATTGCTCAGAGATGAAAAGTGCCAGCACTGAAAGCTCTTGCTAGCCAGCACCCTTCCTTGGAAGCACTTTCACAGGCGCAGCAACACTGGGGCTTTGCGCTTCTCTACCCACCAAACGTCACGGTCCTTCTCTTTCCGTCTCGTAGACACGAGCTGAGAAATTGCAAACGTCGAGCAATTGCTCAGAGATGAAAAGTGCCAGCACTGAAAGCTCTTGCTAGCCAGCACCCTTCCTTGGAAGCGCTTTCACAGGTGCAGTAACACTGGGGCTTTGCGCTTCTCTAGCCACCAAACATCATGGTCATTCTCTTTCCGTCTCGTAGACACGAGCTGAGAAATTGCAAACGTGGAGCAATTGCTCCGAGATGAAAAGTGCCAGCACTGAAAGCTGTTGCTAGCCAGCACCCTTCCTTGGAAGCGCTTTTGTAGGCCTAAGAACAGTGGGGCTCTGGGCTTCCCTAGCCACCTCATCTTCTTCTCATCCTCTCGCGCACTCTAAAGAGAGCTCAGGTGAGAAATTGCAAACGTCGAGCAATTGCTCAGAGATGAAAAGTGCCAGCACTGAAAGCTCTTGCTAGCCAGCACCCTTCCTTGGAAGCGCTTTCACAGGCGCAGTAACACTGGGGCTTTGCACTTCTCTACGCACCAAACGTCACGGTCCTTCTCTTTCCGTCTCGTAGACACGAGCTGAGAAATTGCAAACGTCGAGCAATTGCTCAGAGATGAAAAGTGCCAGCACTGAAAGCTGTTGCTAGCCAGCACCCTTCCTTGGAAGCGCTTTCACAGGCGCAGCAACACTGGGGCTTTGCGCTTCTCTAGCCACCAAACGTCACGGTCCTTCTCTTTCCGTCGGTAGACACGAGCTGAGAAATTGCAAACGTCGAGCAATTGCTCAGAGATGAAAAGTGCCAGCACTGAAAGCTGTTGCTAGCCAGCACCCTTCCTTGGAAGCGCTTTCACAGGCGCAGCAACACTGGGGCTTTGCGCTTCTATACGCACCAAACGTCACGCTCATTCTCTTTCCGCCTCGCAGACACGAGGTGCGAAATTGCAAACGTCGAGCAATTGCTCAGAGATGAAAAGTGCCAGCACTGAAAGCTCTTGCTAGCCAGCACCCTTCCTTGGAAGCGCTTTCACAGGCGCAGCAACACTGGGGCTTTGCGCTTCTATACGCACCAAGCGTCACGGTCCTTCTCTTTCCGTCTCGTAGACACGAGCTGAGAAATTGCAAACGTCGAGCAATTGCTCCGAGATGAAAAGTGCCAGCACTGAAAGCTGTTGCTAGCCAGCACCCTTCCTTGGAAGCGCTTTTGTAGGCCTAAGAACACTGGGGCTCTGGGCTTCTCTAGCCACCTCATCTTCTGCTCATCCTCTCGCGCACTCTAAAGAGATCTCAGGTGAGAAATTGCAAACGTCGAGCAATTGCTCAGAGATGAAAAGTGCCAGCACTGAAAGCTCTTGCTAGCCAGCACCCTTCCTTGGAAGCGCTTTCAAAGGCGCAGCAACACTGGGGCTTTGCGCTTCTCTAGCCACCAAAAGTCACGGTCCTTCTCTTTCCGTCTCGTAGACACGAGCTGAGAAATTGCAAACGTCGAGCAATTGCTCCGAGATGAAAAGTGCCAGCACTGAAAGCTCTTGCTAGCCAGCACCCTTCCTTGGAAGCGCTTTCACAGGCGCAGCAACACTGGGGCTTTGCGCTTCTCTAGCCACCAAACGTCACGGTCCTTCTCTTTCCGTCTCGTAGACACGAGCTGAGAAATTGCAAACGTCGAGCAATTGCTCAGAGATGAAAAGTGCCAGCACTGAAAGCTCTTGCTAGCCAGCACCCTTCCTTGGAAGCACTTTCACAGGCGCAGTAACACTGGGGCTTTGCGCTTCTCTACCCACCAAACGTCATGGTCCTTCTCTTTCCGTCTCGTAGACACGAGCTGAGAAATTGCAAACGTCGAGCAATTGCTCAGAGATGAAAAGTGCCAGCACTGAAAGCTCTTGCTAGCCAGCACCCTTCCTTGGAAGCGCTTTCACAGGCGCAGCAACACTGGGGCTTTGCGCTTCTCTACCCACCAAACGTCACGGTCCTTCTCTTTCCGTCTCGTAGACACGAGCTGAGAAATTGCAAACGTCGAGCAATTGCTTAGAGATGAAAAGTGCCAGCACTGAAAGCTGTTGCTAGCCAGCACCCTTCCTTGGAAGCGCTTTTGTAGGCCTAAGAACACTGGGGCTCTGGGCTTCTCTAGCCACCTCATCTTCTGCTCATCCTCTCGCGCACTCTAAAGAGAGCTCAGGTGAGAAATTGCAAACGTCGAGCAATTGCTCAGAGATGAAAAGTGCCAGCACTGAAAGCTCTTGCTAGCCAGCACCCTTCCTTGGAAGCACTTTCACAGGCGCAGCAACACTGGGGCTTTGCGCTTCTCTACCCACCAAACGTCACGGTCCTTCTCTTTCCGTCTCGTAGACACGAGCTGAGAAATTGCAAACGTCGAGCAATTGCTCAGAGATGAAAAGTGCCAGCACTGAAAGCTCTTGCTAGCCAGCACCCTTCCTTGGAAGCGCTTTCACAGGTGCAGTAACACTGGGGCTTTGCGCTTCTCTAGCCACCAAACGTCATGGTCATTCTCTTTCCGTCTCGTAGACACGAGCTGAGAAATTGCAAACGTGGAGCAATTGCTCCGAGATGAAAAGTGCCAGCACTGAAAGCTCTTGCTAGCCAGCACCCTTCCTTGGAAGCGCTTTTGTAGGCCTAAGAACAGTGGGGCTCTGGGCTTCCCTAGCCACCTCATCTTCTTCTCATCCTCTCGCGCACTCTAAAGAGAGCTCAGGTGAGAAATTGCAAACGTCCAGCAATTGCTCAGAGATGAAAAGTGCCAGCACTGAAAGCTCTTGCTAGCCAGCACCCTTCCTTGGAAGCGCTTTCACAGGCGCAGCAACACTGGGGCTTTGCGCTTCTCTAGCCACCAAACGTCACGGTCCTTCTCTTTCCGTCGGTAGACACGAGCTGAGAAATTGCAAACGTCGAGCAATTGCTCAGAGATGAAAAGTGCCAGCACTGAAAGCTGTTGCTAGCCAGCACCCTTCCTTGGAAGCGCTTTCACAGGCGCAGCAACACTGGGGCTTTGCGCTTCTATACGCACCAAACGTCACGCTCATTCTCTTTCCGCCTCGCAGACACGAGGTGCGAAATTGCAAACGTCGAGCAATTGCTCAGAGATGAAAAGTGCCAGCACTGAAAGCTCTTGCTAGCCAGCACCCTTCCTTGGAAGCGCTTTCACAGGCGCAGCAACACTGGGGCTTTGCGCTTCTATACGCACCAAGCGTCACGGTCCTTCTCTTTCCGTCTCGTAGACACGAGCTGAGAAATTGCAAACGTCGAGCAATTGCTCCGAGATGAAAAGTGCCAGCACTGAAAGCTGTTGCTAGCCAGCACCCTTCCTTGGAAGCGCTTTTGTAGGCCTAAGAACACTGGGGCTCTGGGCTTCTCTAGCCACCTCATCTTCTGCTCATCCTCTCGCGCACTCTAAAGAGATCTCAGGTGAGAAATTGCAAACGTCGAGCAATTGCTCAGAGATGAAAAGTGCCAGCACTGAAAGCTGTTGCTAGCCAGCACCCTTCCTTGGAAGCGCTTTCAAAGGCGCAGCAACACTGGGGCTTTGCGCTTCTCTAGCCACCAAAAGTCACGGTCCTTCTCTTTCCGTCTCGTAGACACGAGCTGAGAAATTGCAAACGTCGAGCAATTGCTCCGAGATGAAAAGTGCCAGCACTGAAAGCTCTTGCTAGCCAGCACCCTTCCTTGGAAGCGCTTTCACAGGCGCAGCAACACTGGGGCTTTGCGCTTCTCTAGCCACCAAACGTCACGGTCATTCTCTTTCCGTCTCGTAGACACGAGCTGAGAAATTGCAAACGTCGAGCAATTGCTCAGAGATGAAAAGTGCCAGCACTGAAAGCTCTTGCTAGCCAGCACCCTTCCTTGGAAGCACTTTCACAGGCGCAGTAACACTGGGGCTTTGCGCTTCTCTACCCACCAAACGTCACGGTCCTTCTCTTTCCGTCTCGTAGACACGAGCTGAGAAATTGCAAACGTCGAGCAATTGCTCAGAGATGAAAAGTGCCAGCACTGAAAGCTCTTGCTAGCCAGCACCCTTCCTTGGAAGCGCTTTCACAGGTGCAGTAACACTGGGGCTTTGCGCTTCTCTAGCCACCAAACGTCATGGTCATTCTCTTTCCGTCTCGTAGACATGAGCTGAGAAATTGCAAACGTCGAGCAATTGCTCAGAGATGAAAAGTGCCAGCACTGAAAGCTGTTGCTAGCCAGCACCCTTCCTTGGAAGCGCTTTTGTAGGCCTAAGAACACTGGGGCTCTGGGCTTCCCTAGCCACCTCATCTTCTTCTCATCCTCTCGCGCACTCTAAAGAGAGCTCAGGTGAGAAATTGCAAACGTCCAGCAATTGCTCAGAGAAGAAAAGTGCCAGCACTGAAAGCTCTTGCTAGCCAGCACCCTTCCTTGGAAGCGCTTTCACAGGCGCAGCAACACTGGGGCTTTGCGCTTCTATACGCACCAAACGTCACGGTCCTTCTCTTTCCGTCTCGTAGACACGAGCTGAGAAATTGCAAACGTCCAGCAATTGCTCCGAGATGAAAAGTGCCAGCACTGAAAGCTCTTGCTAGCCAGCACCCTTCCTTGGAAGCGCTTTTGTAGGCCTAAGAACAGTGGGGCTCTGGGCTTCTCTAGCCACCTCATCTTCTGCTCATCCTCTCGCACACTCTAAAGAGAGCTCAGGTGAGAAATTGCAAACGTCGAGCAATTGCTCAGAGATGAAAAGTGCCAGCACTGAAAGCTCTTGCTAGCCAGCACCCTTCCTTGGAAGCGCTTTCACAGGCGCAGCAACACTGGGGCTTTGCGCTTCTCTAGCCACCAAACGTCACGGTCATTCTCTTTCCGTCTCGTAGACACGAGCTTAGAAATTGCAAACGTCGAGCAATTGCTCAGAGATGAAAAGTGCCAGCACTGAAAGCTGTTGCTAGCCAGCACCCTTCCTTGGAAGCGCTTTCACAGGCGCAGCAACACTGGGGCTTTGCGCTTCTCTAGCCACCAAAAGTCACGGTCCTTCTCTTTCCGTCTCGTAGACATGAGCTGAGAAATTGCAAACGTCGAGCAATTGCTCAGAGATGAAAAGTGCCAGCACTGAAAGCTGTTGCTAGCCAGCCCCCTTCCTTGGAAGCGCTTTTGTAGGCCTAAGAACACTGGGGCTCTGGGCTTCCCTAGCCACCTCATCTTCTTCTCATCCTCTCGCGCACTCTAAAGAGAGCTCAGCTGAGAAATTGCAAACGTCAAGCAATTGCTCAGAGAAGAAAAGTGCCAGCACTGAAAGCTCTTGCTAGCCAGCACCCTTCCTTGGAAGCGCTTTCACAGGCGCAGCACCACTGGGGCTTTGCGCTTCTATACGCACCAAACGTCACGGTCCTTCTCTTTCCGTCTCGTAGACACGAGCTGAGAAATTGCAAACGTCCAGCAATTGCTCCGAGATGAAAAGTGCCAGCACTGAAAGCTGTTGCTAGCCAGCACCCTTCCTTGGAAGCGCTTTTGTAGGCCTAAGAACACTGGGGCTCTGGGCTTCTCTAACCACCTCATCTTCTGCTCATCCTCTCGCACACTCTAAAGAGAGCTCAGGTGAGAAATTGCAAACGTCCAGCAATTGCTCAGAGATGAAAAGTGCCAGCACTGAAAGCTCTTGCTAGCCAGCACCCTTCCTTGGAAGCGCTTTCACAGGCGCAGCAACACTGGGGCTTTGCGCTTCTCTAGCCACCAAACGTCACGGTCATTCTCTTTCCGTCTCGTAGACACGAGCTTAGAAATTGCAAACGTCGAGCAATTGCTCAGAGATGAAAAGTGCCAGCACTGAAAGCTGTTGCTAGCCAGCACCCTTCCTTGGAAGCGCTTTCACAGGCGCAGCAACACTGGGGCTTTGCGCTTCTCTAGCCACCAAAAGTCACGGTCCTTCTCTTTCCGTCTCGTAGACACGAGCTGAGAAATTGCAAACGTCGAGCAATTGCTTAGAGATGAAAAGTGCCAGCACTGAAAGCTGTTGCTAGCCAGCACCCTTCCTTGGAAGCGCTTTTGTAGGCCTAAGAACACTGGGGCTCTGGGCTTCTCTAGCCACCTACTCTTCTGCTCATCCTCGCGCGCACTCTAAAGAGAGCTCAGGTGAGAAATTGCAAACGTCGAGCAATTGCTCAGAGATGAAAAGTGCCAGCACTGAAAGCTCTTGCTAGCCAGCACCCTTCCTTGGAAGCGCTTTCACAGGCGCAGCAACACTGGGGCTTTGCGCTTCTCTAGCCACCAAACGTCACGGTCCTTCTCTTTCCGTCTCGTAGACACGAGCTGAGAAATTGCAAACGTCGAGCAATTGCTCCGAGATGAAAAGTGCCAGCACTGAAAGCTGTTGCTAGCCAGCACCCTTCCTTGGAAGCGCTTTTGTAGGCCTAAGAACACTGGGGCTCTGGGCTTCTCTAGCCACCTCATCTTCTGCTCATCCTCTCGCGCACTCTAAAGAGAGCTCAGCTGAGAAATTGCAAACGTCGAGCAATTGCTCAGAGATGAAAAGTGCCAGCACTGAAAGCTCTTGCTAGCCAGCACCCTTCCTTGGAAGCACTTTCACAGGCGCAGTAACACTGGGGCTTTGCGCTTCTCTACCCACCAAACGTCACGGTCCTTCTCTTTCCGTCTCGTAGACACGAGCTGAGAAATTGCAAACGTGGAGCAATTGCTCAGAGATGAAAAGTGCCAGCACTGAAAGCTCTTGCTAGCCAGCACCCTTCCTTGGAAGCGCTTTCACAGGCGCAGCAACACTGGGGCTTTGCGCTTCTCTAGCCACCAAACGTCACGGTCCTTCTCTTTCCGTCTCGTAGACACGAGCTGAGAAATTGCAAACGTCGAGCAATTGCTCCGAGATGAAAAGTGCCAGCACTGAAAGCTGTTGCTAGCCAGCACCCTTCCTTGGAAGCGCTTTCACAGGCGCAGCAACACTGGGGCTTTGCGCTTCTCTACCCACCAAAAGTCACGGTCATTTTCTTTCCGTCGGTAGACACGAGCTGAGAAATTGCAAACGTCGAGCAATTGCTCCGAGATGAAAAGTGCCAGCACTGAAAGCTGTTGCTAGCCAGCACCCTTCCTTGGAAGCGCTTTTGTAGGCCTAAGAACAGTGGGGCTCTGGGCTTCTCCAGCCACCTCATCTTCTGCTCATCCTCTCGCGCACTCTAAAGAGAGCTCAGGTGAGAAATTGCAAACGTCGAGCAATTGCTCAGAGATGAAAAGTGCCAGCCCTGAAAGCTCTTGCTAGCCAGCACCCTTCCTTGGAAGCGCTTTCACAGGCGCAGCACCACTGGGGCTTTGCGCTTCTATACGCACCAAACGTCACGGTCCTTCTCTTTCCGTCTCGTAGACACGAGCTGAGAAATTGCAAACGTCCAGCAATTGCTCCGAGATGAAAAGTGCCAGCACTGAAAGCTCTTGCTAGCCAGCACCCTTCCTTGGAAGCGCTTTTGTAGGCCTAAGAACACTGGGGCTCTGGGCTTCTCTAACCACCTCATCTTCTGCTCATCCTCTCGCACACTCTAAAGAGAGCTCAGGTGAGAAATTGCAAACGTCGAGCAATTGCTCAGAGATGAAAAGTGCCAGCACTGAAAGCTCTTGCTAGCCAGCACCCTTCCTTGGAAGCGCTTTCACAGGCGCAGCAACACTGGGGCTTTGCGCTTCTCTAGCCACCAAACGTCACGGTCCTTCTCTTTCCGTCTCGTAGACACGAGCTTAGAAATTGCAAACGTCGAGCAATTGCTCAGAGATGAAAAGTGCCAGCACTGAAAGCTCTTGCTAGCCAGCACCCTTCCTTGGAAGCGCTTTCACAGGCGCAGCAACACTGGGGCTTTGCGCTTCTCTAGCCACCAAAAGTCACGGTCCTTCTCTTTCCGTCTCGTAGACACGAGCTGAGAAATTGCAAACGTCGAGCAATTGCTTAGAGATGAAAAGTGCCAGCACTGAAAGCTGTTGCTAGCCAGCACCCTTCCTTGGAAGCGCTTTTGTAGGCCTAAGAACAGTGGGGCTCTGGGCTTCTCTAGCCACCTCATCTTCTGCTCATCCTCGCGCGCACTCTAAAGAGAGCTCAGGTGAGAAATTGCAAACGTCCAGCAATTGCTCAGAGATGAAAAGGGCCAGCACTGAAAGCTCTTGCTAGCCAGCACCCTTCCTTGGAAGCGCTTTCACAGGCGCAGCAACACTGGGGCTTTGCGCTTCTCTAGCCACCAAAAGTCACGGTCCTTCTCTTTCCGTCTCGTAGACATGAGCTGAGAAATTGCAAAGGTCGAGCAATTGCTCAGAGATGAAAAGTGCCAGCACTGAAAGCTGTTGCTAGCCAGCACCCTTCCTTGGAAGCGCTTTTGTAGGCCTAAGAACACTGGGGCTCTGGGCTTCTCTAACCACCTCATCTTCTGCTCATCCTCTCGCACACTCTAAAGAGAGCTCAGGTGAGAAATTGCAAACGTCGAGCAATTGCTCAGAGATGAAAAGTGCCAGCACTGAAAGCTCTTGCTAGCCAGCACCCTTCCTTGGAAGCGCTTTCACAGGCGCAGCAACACTGGGGCTTTGCGCTTCTCTAGCCACCAAACGTCACGGTCATTCTCTTTCCGTCTCGTAGACACGAGCTTAGAAATTGCAAACGTCGAGCAATTGCTCAGAGATGAAAAGTGCCAGCACTGAAAGCTGTTGCTAGCCAGCACCCTTCCTTGGAAGCGCTTTCACAGGCGCAGCAACACTGGGGCTTTGCGCTTCTCTAGCCACCAAAAGTCACGGTCCTTCTCTTTCCGTCCCGTAGACACGAGCTGAGAAATTGCAAACGTCGAGCAATTGCTTAGAGATGAAAAGTGCCAGCACTGAAAGCTGTTGCTAGCCAGCACCCTTCCTTGGAAGCGCTTTTGTAGGCCTAAGAACACTGGGGCTCTGGGCTTCTCTAGCCACCTCATCTTCTGCTCGTCCTCGCGCGCACTCTAAAGAGAGCTCAGGTGAGAAATTGCAAACGTCCAGCAATTGCTCAGAGATGAAAAGTGCCAGCACTGAAAGCTCTTGCTAGCCAGCACCCTTCCTTGGAAGCGCTTTCACAGGCGCAGCAACACTGGGGCTTTGCGCTTCTCTAGCCACCAAACGTCACGGTCCTTCTCTTTCCGTCTCGTAGACACGAGCTTAGAAATTGCAAACGTCGAGCAATTGCTCAGAGATGAAAAGTGCCAGCACTGAAAGCTGTTCCTAGCCAGCACCCTTCCTTGGAAGCGCTTTTGTAGGCCTAAGAACACTGGGGCTCTGGGCTTCTCTAGCCACCTCATCTTCTGCTCATCCTCTCGCGCACTCTAAAGAGAGCTCAGGTGAGAAATTGCAAACGTCGAGCAATTGCTCAGAGATGAAAAGTGCCAGCACTGAAAGCTCTTGCTAGCCAGCACCCTTCCTTGGAAGCGCTTTCACAGGCGCAGCAACACTGGGGCTTTGCACTTCTCTACCCACCAAACGTCACGGTCCTTCTCTTTCCGTCTCGCAGACACGAGCTGAGAAATTGCAAACGTGGAGCAATTGCTCAGAGATGAAAAGTGCCAGCACTGAAAGCTGTTGCTAGCCAGCACCCTTCCTTGGAAGCGCTTTCACAGGCGCAGCAACACTGGGGCTTTGCGCTTCTCTACCCACCAAACGTCACGGTCATTCTCTTTCCGTCTCGTAGACACGAGCTGAGAAATTGCAAACGTCGAGCAATTGCTCCGAGATGAAAAGTGCCAGCACTGAAAGCTGTTGCTAGCCAGCACCCTTCCTTGGAAGCGCTTTCACAGGCGCAGCAACACTGGGGCTTTGCGCTTCTCTACCCACCAAAAGTCACGGTCATTTTCTTTCCGTCGGTAGACACGAGCTGAGAAATTGCAAACGTCGAGCAATTGCTCAGAGATGAAAAGTGCCAGCACTGGAAGCTGTTGCTAGCCAGCACCCTTCCTTGGAAGCGCTTTTGTAGGCCTAAGAACAGTGGGGCTCTGGGCTTCTCCAGCCACCTCATCTTCTGCTCATCCTCTCGCGCACTCTAAAGAGAGCTCAGGTGAGAAATTGCAAACGTCGAGCAATTGCTGAGAGATGAAAAGTGCCAGCCCTGAAAGCTCTTGCTAGCCAGCACCCTTCCTTGGAAGCGCTTTCACAGGCGCAGCAACACTGGGGCTTTGCGCTTCTCTACCCACCAAAAGTCACGGTCCTTCTCTTTCCGTCTCGTAGACACGAGCTGAGAAATTGCAAACGTCGAGCAATTGCTCAGAGATGAAAAGTGCCAGCACTGAAAGCTCTTGCTAGCCAGCACCCTTCCTTGGAAGCGCTTTCACAGGCGCAGCAACACTGGGGCTTTGCGCTTCTCTACCCACCAAACGTCACGGTCCTTCTCTTTCCGTCTCGTAGACACGAGCTGAGAAATTGCAAACGTCGAGCAATTGCTCAGAGATGAAAAGTGCCAGCACTGAAAGCTCTTGCTAGCCAGCACCCTTCCTTGGAAGCGCTTTCGTAGGCCTAAGAACACTGGGGCTCTGGGCTTCTCTAGCCACCTCATCTTCTGCTCATCCGCTCGCGCACTCTAAAGAGAGCTCAGGTGAGAAATTGCAAACGTCGAGCAATTGCTCAGAGATGAAAAGTGCCAGCACTGAAAGCTGTTGCTAGCCAGCACCCTTCCTTGGAAGCGCTTTCACAGGCGCAGCAACACTGGGGCTTTGCGCTTCTCTACCCACCAAACGTCACGGTCCTTCTCTTTCCGTCGGTAGACACGAGCTGAGAAATTGCAAACGTCGAGCAATTGCTCAGAGATGAAAAGTGCCAGCACTGAAAGCTCTTGCTAGCCAGCACCCTTCCTTGGAAGCGCTTTCACAGGCGCAGCAACACTGGGGCTTTGCGCTTCTATACGCACCAAATGTCACGGTCCTTCTCTTTCCGTCTCGTAGACACGAGCTGAGAAATTGCAAACGTCCAGCAATTGCTCAGAGATGAAAAGTGCCAGCCCTGAAAGCTCTTGCTAGCCAGCCCCCTTCCTTGGAAGCGCTTTTGTAGGCCTAAGAACACTGGGGCTCTGGGCTTCTCTAGCCACCTCATCTTCTTCTCATCATCTCGCGCACTCTAAAGAGAGCTCAGGTGAGAAATTGCAAACGTCGAGCAATTGCTCAGAGATGAAAAGTGCCAGCACTGAAAGCTGTTGCTAGCCAGCACCCTTCCTTGGAAGCGCTTTCACAGGCGCAGCAACACTGGGGCTTTGCGCTTCTATACGCACCAAACGTCACGGTCCTTCTCTTTCCGTCTCGTAGACACGAGCTGAGAAATTGCAAACGTCCAGCAATTGCTCCGAGATGAAAAGTGCCAGCACTGAAAGCTCTTGCTAGCCAGCACCCTTCCTTGGAAGCGCTTTTGTAGGCCTAAGAACACTGGGGCTCTGGGCTTCTCTAACCACCTCATCTTCTGCTCATCCTCTCGCACACTCTAAAGAGAGCTCAGGTGAGAAATTGCAAACGTCGAGCAATTGCTCAGAGATGAAAAGTGCCAGCACTGAAAGCTCTTGCTAGCCAGCACCCTTCCTTGGAAGCGCTTTCACAGGCGCAGCAACACTGGGGCTTTGTGCTTCTCTACCCACCAAACGTCACGGTCATTCTCTTTCCGTCTCGTAGACACGAGCTTAGAAATTGCAAACGTCGAGCAATTGCTCAGAGATGAAAAGTGCCAGCACTGAAAGCTGTTGCTAGCCAGCACCCTTCCTTGGAAGCGCTTTCACAGGCGCAGCAACACTGGGGCTTTGCGCTTCTCTACCCACCAAAAGTCACGGTCCTTCTCTTTCCGTCTCGTAGACACGAGCTGAGAAATTGCAAACGTCGAGCAATTGCTTAGAGATGAAAAGTGCCAGCACTGAAAGCTGTTGCTAGCCAGCACCCTTCCTTGGAAGCGCTTTTGTAGGCCTAAGAACACTGGGGCTCTGGGCTTCTCTAGCCACCTCATCTTCTGCTCATCCTCGCGCGCACTCTAAAGAGAGCTCAGGTGAGAAATTGCAAACGTCCAGCAATTGCTCAGAGATGAAAAGTGCCAGCACTGAAAGCTCTTGCTAGCCAGCACCCTTCCTTGGAAGCGCTTTCACAGGCGCAGCAACACTGGGGCTTTGCGCTTCTCTAGCCACCAAACGTCACGGTCCTTCTCTTTCCGTCTCGTAGACACGAGCTGAGAAATTGCAAACGTCGAGCAATTGCTGAGAGATGAAAAGTGCCAGCCCTGAAAGCTCTTGCTAGCCAGCACCCTTCCTTGGAAGCGCTTTTGTAGGCCTAAGAACACTGGGGCTCTGGGCTTCTCTAGCCACCTCATCTTCTGCTCATCCTCTCGCGCACTCTAAAGAGAGCTCAGCTGAGAAATTGCAAACGTCGAGCAATTGCTCAGAGATGAAAAGTGCCAGCACTGAAAGCTCTTGCTAGCCAGCACCCTTCCTTGGAAGCACTTTCACAGGCGCAGTAACACTGGGGCTTTGCGCTTCTCTACCCACCAAACGTCACGGTCCTTCTCTTTCCGTCTCGTAGACACGAGCTGAGAAATTGCAAACGTGGAGCAATTGCTCAGAGATGAAAAGTGCCAGCACTGAAAGCTCTTGCTAGCCAGCACCCTTCCTTGGAAGCGCTTTCACAGGCGCAGCAACACTGGGGCTTTGCGCTTCTCTAGCCACCAAACGTCACGGTCCTTCTCTTTCCGTCTCGTAGACACGAGCTGAGAAATTGCAAACGTCGAGCAATTGCTCCGAGATGAAAAGTGCCAGCACTGAAAGCTGTTGCTAGCCAGCACCCTTCCTTGGAAGCGCTTTCACAGGCGCAGCAACACTGGGGCTTTGCGCTTCTCTACCCACCAAAAGTCACGGTCATTTTCTTTCCGTCGGTAGACACGAGCTGAGAAATTGCAAACGTCGAGCAATTGCTCAGAGATGAAAAGTGCCAGCACTGAAAGCTCTTGCTAGCCAGCACCCTTCCTTGGAAGCGCTTTTGTAGGCCTAAGAACAGTGGGGCTCTGGGCTTCTCCAGCCACCTCATCTTCTGCTCATCCTCTCGCGCACTCTAAAGAGAGCTCAGGTGAGAAATTGCAAACGTCGAGCAATTGCTCAGAGATGAAAAGTGCCAGCCCTGAAAGCTCTTGCTAGCCAGCACCCTTCCTTGGAAGCGCTTTCACAGGCGCAGCAACACTGGGGCTTTGCGCTTCTCTACGCACCAAAAGTCACGGTCCTTCTCTTTCCGTCTCGTAGACACGAGCTGAGAAATTGCAAACGTCGAGCAATTGCTCAGAGATGAAAAGTGCCAGCACTGAAAGCTGTTGCTAGCCAGCACCCTTCCTTGGAAGCGCTTTCACAGGCGCAGCAACACTGGGGCTTTGCGCTTCTCTACCCACCAAACGTCACGGTCCTTCTCTTTCCGTCGGTAGACACGAGCAGAGAAATTGCAAACGTCGAGCAATTGCTCAGAGATGAAAAGTGCCAGCACTGAAAGCTCTTGCTAGCCAGCACCCTTCCTTGGAAGCGCTTTCACAGGCGCAGCAACACTGGGGCTTTGCGCTTCTATACGCACCAAATGTCACGGTCCTTCTCTTTCCGTCTCGTAGACACGAGCTGAGAAATTGCAAACGTCCAGCAATTGCTCAGAGATGAAAAGTGCCAGCCCTGAAAGCTCTTGCTAGCCAGCCCCCTTCCTTGGAAGCGCTTTTGTAGGCCTAAGAACAGTGGGGCTCTGGGCTTCTCTAGCCACCTCATCTTCTGCTCATCCTCTCGCGCACTCTAAAGAGAGCTCAGGTGAGAAATTGCAAACGTCGAGCAATTGCTCAGAGATGAAAAGTGCCAGCACTGAAAGCTCTTGCTAGCCAGCACCCTTCCTTGGAAGCGCTTTCACAGGCGCAGCAACACTGGGGCTTTGTGCTTCTCTACCCACCAAACGTCACGGTCATTCTCTTTCCGTCTCGTAGACACGAGCTTAGAAATTGCAAACGTCGAGCAATTGCTCAGAGATGAAAAGTGCCAGCACTGAAAGCTGTTGCTAGCCAGCACCCTTCCTTGGAAGCGCTTTCACAGGCGCAGCAACACTGGGGCTTTGCGCTTCTCTAGCCACCAAAAGTCACGGTCCTTCTCTTTCCGTCTCGTAGACACGAGCTGAGAAATTGCAAACGTCGAGCAATTGCTTAGAGATGAAAAGTGCCAGCACTGAAAGCTGTTGCTAGCCAGCACCCTTCCTTGGAAGCGCTTTTGTAGGCCTAAGAACACTGGGGCTCTGGGCTTCTCTAGCCACCTCATCTTCTGCTCATCCTCGCGCGCACTCTAAAGAGAGCTCAGGTGAGAAATTGCAAACGTCCAGCAATTGCTCAGAGATGAAAAGTGCCAGCACTGAAAGCTCTTGCTAGCCAGCACCCTTCCTTGGAAGCGCTTTCACAGGCGCAGCAACACTGGGGCTTTGCGCTTCTCTACCCACCAAACGTCACGGTCCTTCTCTTTCCGTCTCGTAGACACGAGCTGAGAAATTGCAAACGTCGAGCAATTGCTCCGAGATGAAAAGTGCCAGCACTGAAAGCTGTTGCTAGCCAGCACCCTTCCTTGGAAGCGCTTTTGTAGGCCTAAGAACACTGGGGCTCTGGGCTTCTCTAGCCACCTCATCTTCTGCTCATCCTCTCGCGCACTCTAAAGAGAGCTCAGCTGAGAAATTGCAAACGTCGAGCAATTGCTCAGAGATGAAAAGTGCCAGCACTGAAAGCTCTTGCTAGCCAGCACCCTTCCTTGGAAGCACTTTCACAGGCGCAGTAACACTGGGGCTTTGCGCTTCTCTACCCACCAAACGTCACGGTCCTTCTCTTTCCGTCTCGTAGACACGAGCTGAGAAATTGCAAACGTGGAGCAATTGCTCAGAGATGAAAAGTGCCAGCACTGAAAGCTCTTGCTAGCCAGCACCCTTCCTTGGAAGCGCTTTCACAGGCGCAGCAACACTGGGGCTTTGCGCTTCTCTAGCCACCAAACGTCACGGTCCTTCTCTTTCCGTCTCGTAGACACGAGCTGAGAAATTGCAAACGTCGAGCAATTGCTCAGAGATGAAAAGTGCCAGCACTGAAAGCTGTTGCTAGCCAGCACCCTTCCTTGGAAGCGCTTTCACAGGCGCAGCAACACTGGGGCTTTGCGCTTCTCTACCCACCAAAAGTCACGGTCATTTTCTTTCCGTCGGTAGACACGAGCTGAGAAATTGCAAACGTCCAGCAATTGCTCAGAGATGAAAAGTGCCAGCACTGAAAGCTCTTGCTAGCCAGCACCCTTCCTTGGAAGCGCTTTTGTAGGCCTAAGAACAGTGGGGCTCTGGGCTTCTCCAGCCACCTCATCTTCTGCTCATCCTCTCGCGCACTCTAAAGAGAGCTCAGGTGAGAAATTGCAAACGTCGAGCAATTGCTCAGAGATGAAAAGTGCCAGCCCTGAAAGCTCTTGCTAGCCAGCACCCTTCCTTGGAAGCGCTTTCACAGGCGCAGCAACACTGGGGCTTTGCGCTTCTCTACGCACCAAAAGTCACGGTCCTTCTCTTTCCGTCTCGTAGACACGAGCTGAGAAATTGCAAACGTCGAGCAATTGCTCAGAGATGAAAAGTGCCAGCACTGAAAGCTCTTGCTAGCCAGCACCCTTCCTTGGAAGCGCTTTCACAGGCGCAGCAACACTGGGGCTTTGCGCTTCTCTACCCACCAAACGTCACGGTCCTTCTCTTTCCGTCTCGTAGACACGAGCTGAGAAATTGCAAACGTCGAGCAATTGCTCAGAGATGAAAAGTGCCAGCACTGAAAGCTCTTGCTAGCCAGCACCCTTCCTTGGAAGCGCTTTCGTAGGCCTAAGAACACTGGGGCTCTGGGCTTCTCTAGCCACCTCATCTTCTGCTCATCCTCTCGCGCACTCTAAAGAGAGCTCAGGTGAGAAATTGCAAACGTCGAGCAATTGCTCAGAGATGAAAAGTGCCAGCACTGAAAGCTGTTGCTAGCCAGCACCCTTCCTTGGAAGCGCTTTCACAGGCGCAGCAACACTGGGGCTTTGCGCTTCTCTACCCACCAAACGTCACGGTCCTTCTCTTTCCGTCGGTAGACACGAGCAGAGAAATTGCAAACGTCGAGCAATTGCTCAGAGATGAAAAGTGCCAGCACTGAAAGCTCTTGCTAGCCAGCACCCTTCCTTGGAAGCGCTTTCACAGGCGCAGCAACACTGGGGCTTTGCGCTTCTATACGCACCAAATGTCACGGTCCTTCTCTTTCCGTCTCGTAGACACGAGCTGAGAAATTGCAAACGTCCAGCAATTGCTCAGAGATGAAAAGTGCCAGCCCTGAAAGCTCTTGCTAGCCAGCACCCTTCCTTGGAAGCGCTTTTGTAGGCCTAAGAACAGTGGGGCTCTGGGCTTCTCTAGCCACCTCATCTTCTGCTCATCCTCTCGCGCACTCTAAAGAGAGCTCAGGTGAGAAATTGCAAACGTCGAGCAATTGCTCAGAGATGAAAAGTGCCAGCACTGAAAGCTCTTGCTAGCCAGCACCCTTCCTTGGAAGCACTTTCACAGGCGCAGTAACACTGGGGCTTTGCGCTTCTCTACCCACCAAACGTCACGGTCCTTCTCTTTCCGTCTCGTAGACACGAGCTGAGAAATTGCAAACGTCGAGCAATTGCTCAGAGATGAAAAGTGTCAGCACTGAAAGCTCTTGCTAGCCAGCACCCTTCCTTGGAAGCGCTTTCACAGGCGCAGTAACACTGGGGCTTTGCGCTTCTCTAGCCACCAAACGTCACGGTCCTTCTCTTTCCGTCTCGTAGACACGAGCTGAGAAATTGCAAACGTCGAGCAATTGCTCAGAGATGAAAAGTGCCAGCACTGAAAGCTGTTGCTAGCCAGCACCCTTCCTTGGAAGCGCTTTCACAGGCGCAGCAACACTGGGGCTTTGCGCTTCTCTACCCACCAAACGTCACGGTCCTTCTCTTTCCGTCTCGTAGACACGAGCTGAGAAATTGCAAACGTCCAGCAATTGCTTAGAGATGAAAAGTGCCAGCACTGAAAGCTGTTGCTAGCCAGCCCCCTTCCTTGGAAGCGCTTTTGTAGGCCTAAGAACACTGGGGCTCTGGGCTTCTCTAGCCACCTCATCTTCTGCTCATCCTCTCGCGCACTCTAAAGAGAGCTCAGGTGAGAAATTGCAAACGTCCAGCAATTGCTCAGAGATGAAAAGTGCCAGCACTGAAAGCTCTTGCTAGCCAGCACCCTTCCTTGGAAGCACTTTCACAGGCGCAGTAACACTGGGGCTTTGCGCTTCTCTACCCACCAAACGTCACGGTCCTTCTCTTTCCGTCTCGTAGACACGAGCTGAGAAATTGCAAACGTCGAGCAATTGCTCAGAGATGAAAAGTGCCAGCACTGAAAGCTCTTGCTAGCCAGCACCCTTCCTTGGAAGCGCTTTCACAGGCGCAGTAACACTGGGGCTTTGCGCTTCTCTAGCCACCAAACGTCATGGTCATTCTCTTTCCGTCTCGTAGACACGAGCTGAGAAATTGCAAACGTGGAGCAATTGCTCCGAGATGAAAAGTGCCAGCACTGAAAGCTGTTGCTAGCCAGCACCCTTCCTTGGAAGCGCTTTCACAGGCGCAGTAACACTGGGGCTTTGCACTTCTCTACGCACCAAACGTCACGGTCCTTCTCTTTCCGTCTCGTAGACACGAGCTGAGAAATTGCAAACGTCGAGCAATTGCTCAGAGATGAAAAGTGCCAGCACTGAAAGCTCTTGCTAGCCAGCACCCTTCCTTGGAAGCGCTTTCACAGGCGCAGCAACACTGGGGCTTTGCGCTTCTCTAGCCACCAAACGTCACGGTCCTTCTCTTTCCGTCGGTAGACACGAGCTGAGAAATTGCAAACGTCGAGCAATTGCTCAGAGATGAAAAGTGCCAGCACTGAAAGCTGTTGCTAGCCAGCACCCTTCCTTGGAAGCGCTTTCACAGGAGCAGCAACACTGGGGCTTTGCGCTTCTATACGCACCAAACGTCACGCTCATTCTCTTTCCGCCTCGCAGACACGAGCTGAGAAATTGCAAACGTCGAGCAATTGCTCAGAGATGAAAAGTGCCAGCACTGAAAGCTCTTGCTAGCCAGCACCCTTCCTTGGAAGCGCTTTCACAGGCGCAGCAACACTGGGGCTTTGCGCTTCTATACGCACCAAGCGTCACGGTCCTTCTCTTTCCGTCTCGTAGACACGAGCTGAGAAATTGCAAACGTCCAGCAATTGCTCAGAGATGAAAAGTGCCAGCACTGAAAGCTGTTGCTAGCCAGCACCCTTCCTTGGAAGCGCTTTTGTAGGCCTAAGAACACTGGGGCTCTGGGCTTCTCTAGCCACCTCATCTTCTGCTCATCCTCTCGCGCACTCTAAAGAGAGCTCAGGTGAGAAATTGCAAACGTCGAGCAATTGCTCAGAGATGAAAAGTGCCAGCACTGAAAGCTGTTGCTAGCCAGCACCCTTCCTTGGAAGCGCTTTCAAAGGCGCAGCAACACTGGGGCTTTGCGCTTCTCTAGCCACCAAAAGTCACGGTCCTTCTCTTTCCGTCTCGTAGACACGAGCTGAGAAATTGCAAACGTCGAGCAATTGCTCAGAGATGAAAAGTGCCAGCACTGAAAGCTCTTGCTAGCCAGCACCCTTCCTTGGAAGCGCTTTCACAGGCGCAGCAACACTGGGGCTTTGCGCTTCTCTAGCCACCAAACGTCACGGTCATTCTCTTTCCGTCTCGTAGACACGAGCTGAGAAATTGCAAACGTCGAGCAATTGCTCAGAGATGAAAAGTGCCAGCACTGAAAGCTCTTGCTAGCCAGCACCCTTCCTTGGAAGCACTTTCACAGGCGCAGTAACACTGGGGCTTTGCGCTTCTCTACCCACCAAACGTCACGGTCCTTCTCTTTCCGTCTCGTAGACACGAGCTGAGAAATTGCAAACGTGGAGCAATTGCTCAGAGATGAAAAGTGCCAGCACTGAAAGCTGTTGCTAGCCAGCACCCTTCCTTGGAAGCGCTTTCACAGGTGCAGTAACACTGGGGCTTTGCGCTTCTCTAGCCACCAAACGTCATGGTCATTCTCTTTCCGTCTCGTAGACATGAGCTGAGAAATTGCAAACGTCGAGCAATTGCTCAGAGATGAAAAGTGCCAGCACTGAAAGCTGTTGCTAGCCAGCACCCTTCCTTGGAAGCGCTTTTGTAGGCCTAAGAACACTGGGGCTCTGGGCTTCCCTAGCCACCTCATCTTCTTCTCATCCTCTCGCGCACTCTAAAGAGAGCTCAGGTGAGAAATTGCAAACGTCCAGCAATTGCTCAGAGAAGAAAAGTGCCAGCACTGAAAGCTCTTGCTAGCCAGCACCCTTCCTTGGAAGCGCTTTCACAGGCGCAGCACCACTGGGGCTTTGCGCTTCTATACGCACCAAAAGTCACGGTCCTTCTCTTTCCGTCTCGTAGACACGAGCTGAGAAATTGCAAACGTCCAGCAATTGCTCCGAGATGAAAAGTGCCAGCACTGAAAGCTCTTGCTAGCCAGCACCCTTCCTTGGAAGCGCTTTTGTAGGCCTAAGAACACTGGGGCTCTGGGCTTCTCTAACCACCTCATCTTCTGCTCATCCTCTCGCGCACTCTAAAGAGAGCTCAGGTGAGAAATTGCAAACGTCGAGCAATTGCTCAGAGATGAAAAGTGCCAGCACTGAAAGCTCTTGCTAGCCAGCACCCTTCCTTGGAAGCGCTTTCACAGGCGCAGCAACACTGGGGCTTTGCGCTTCTCTACCCACCAAACGTCACGGTCATTCTCTTTCCGTCTCGTAGACAAGAGCTTAGAAATTGCAAACGTCGAGCAATTGCTCAGAGATGAAAAGTGCCAGCACTGAAAGCTCTTGCTAGCCAGCACCCTTCCTTGGAAGCGCTTTCACAGGCGCAGCAACACTGGGGCTTTGCGCTTCTCTAGCCACCAAAAGTCACGGTCCTTCTCTTTCCGTCTCGTAGACACGAGCTGAGAAATTGCAAACGTCGAGCAATTGCTTAGAGATGAAAAGTGCCAGCACTGAAAGCTGTTGCTAGCCAGCACCCTTCCTTGGAAGCGCTTTTGTAGGCCTAAGAACACTGGGGCTCTGGGCTTCTCTAGCCACCTCATCTTCTGCTCATCCTCGCGCGCACTCTAAAGAGAGCTCAGGTGAGAAATTGCAAACGTCGAGCAATTGCTCAGAGATGAAAAGTGCCAGCACTGAAAGCTCTTGCTAGCCAGCACCCTTCCTTGGAAGCACTTTCACAGGCGCAGTAACACTGGGGCTTTGCGCTTCTCTACCCACCAAACGTCACGGTCCTTCTCTTTCCGTCTCGTAGACACGAGCTGAGAAATTGCAAACGTCGAGCAATTGCTCAGAGATGAAAAGTGCCAGCACTGAAAGCTCTTGCTAGCCAGCACCCTTCCTTGGAAGCGCTTTCACAGGCGCAGCAACACTGGGGCTTTGCGCTTCTCTAGCCACCAAACGTCACGGTCCTTCTCTTTCCGTCTCGTAGACACGAGCTGAGAAATTGCAAACGTCGAGCAATTGCTCAGAGATGAAAAGTGCCAGCACTGAAAGCTCTTGCTAGCCAGCACCCTTCCTTGGAAGCGCTTTCACAGGCGCAGCAACACTGGGGCTTTGCGCTTCACTACCCACCAAAAGTCACGGTCATTTTCTTTCCGTCGGTAGACACGAGCTGAGAAATTGCAAACGTGGAGCAATTGCTCAGAGATGAAAAGTGCCAGCACTGAAAGCTGTTGCTAGCCAGCACCCTTCCTTGGAAGCGCTTTTGTAGGCCTAAGAACAGTGGGGCTCTGGGCTTCTCCAGCCACCTCATCTTCTGCTCATCCTCTCGCGCACTCTAAAGAGAGCTCAGGTGAGAAATTGCAAACGTCGAGCAATTGCTCAGAGATGAAAAGTGCCAGCCCTGAAAGCTCTTGCTAGCCAGCACCCTTCCTTGGAAGCGCTTTCACAGGCGCAGCAACACTGGGGCTTTGCGCTTCTCTACCCACCAAAAGTCACGGTCCTTCTCTTTCCGTCTCGTAGACACGAGCTGAGAAATTGCAAACGTCGAGCAATTGCTCAGAGATGAAAAGTGCCAGCACTGAAAGCTCTTGCTAGCCAGCACCCTTCCTTGGAAGCGCTTTCACAGGCGCAGCAACACTGGGGCTTTGCGCTTCTCTACCCACCAAACGTCACGGTCCTTCTCTTTCCGTCTCGTAGACACGAGCTGAGAAATTGCAAACGTCGAGCAATTGCTCAGAGATGAAAAGTGCCAGCACTGAAAGCTCTTGCTAGCCAGCACCCTTCCTTGGAAGCGCTTTCGTAGGCCTAAGAACACTGGGGCTCTGGGCTTCTCTAGCCACCTCATCTTCTGCTCATCCTCTCGCACACTCTAAAGAGAGCTCAGGTGAGAAATTGCAAACGTCGAGCAATTGCTCAGAGATGAAAAGTGCCAGCACTGAAAGCTGTTGCTAGCCAGCACCCTTCCTTGGAAGCGCTTTCACAGGCGCAGCAACACTGGGGCTTTGCGCTTCTCTAGCCACCAAACGTCACGGTCCTTCTCTTTCCGTCGGTAGACACGAGCTGAGAAATTGCAAACGTCGAGCAATTGCTCAGAGATGAAAAGTGCCAGCACTGAAAGCTCTTGCTAGCCAGCACCCTTCCTTGGAAGCGCTTTCACAGGCGCAGCAACACTGGGGCTTTGCGCTTCTATACGAACCAAATGTCACGGTCCTTCTCTTTCCGTCGGTAGACACGAGCTGAGAAATTGCAAACGTCAAGCAATTGCTCAGAGATGAAAAGTGCCAGCACTGAAAGCTCTTGCTAGCCAGCACCCTTCCTTGGAAGCGCTTTTGTAGGCCTAAGAACACTGGGGCTCTGGGCTTCTCTAGCCACCTCATCTTCTGCTCATCCTCTCGCGCACTCTAAAGAGAGCTCAGGTGAGAAATTGCAAACGTCGAGCAATTGCTCAGAGATGAAAAGTGCCAGCACTGAAAGCTCTTGCTAGCCAGCACCCTTCCTTGGAAGCGCTTTCACAGGCGCAGCAACACTGGGGCTTTGCGCTTCTATACGCACCAAACGTCACGCTCATTCTCTTTCCGCCTCGCAGACACGAGCTGAGAAATTGCAAACGTCGAGCAATTGCTCAGAGATGAAAAGTGCCAGCACTGAAAGCTCTTGCTAGCCAGCACCCTTCCTTGGAAGCGCTTTCACAGGCGCAGCAACACTGGGGCTTTGCGCTTCTATACGCACCAAGCGTCACGGTCCTTCTCTTTCCGTCTCGTAGACACGAGCTGAGAAATTGCAAACGTCCAGCAATTGCTCCGAGATGAAAAGTGCCAGCACTGAAAGCTGTTGCTAGCCAGCACCCTTCCTTGGAAGCGCTTTTGTAGGCCTAAGAACAGTGGGGCTCTGGGCTTCTCTAGCCACCTCATCTTCTGCTCATCCTCTCGCGCATTCTAAAGAGAGCTCAGGTGAGAAATTGCAAACGTCGAGCAATTGCTCAGAGATGAAAAGTGCCAGCACTGAAAGCTCTTGCTAGCCAGCACCCTTCCTTGGAAGCGCTTTCACAGGCGCAGCAACACTGGGGCTTTGCGCTTCTCTACCCACCAAACGTCACGGTCCTTCTCTTTCCGTCTCGTAGACACGAGCTGAGAAATTGCAAACGTCGAGCAATTGCTCAGAGATGAAAAGTGCCAGCACTGAAAGCTTTTGCTAGCCAGCACCCTTCCTTGGAAGCGCTTTCACAGGCGCAGCAACACTGGGGCTTTGCGCTTCTCTAGCCACCAAACGTCACGGTCATTCTCTTTCCGTCTCGTAGACACGAGCTGAGAAATTGCAAACGTCGAGCAATTGCTCAGAGATGAAAAGTGCCAGCACTGAAAGCTCTTGCTAGCCAGCACCCTTCCTTGGAAGCGCTTTTGTAGACCTAAGAACACTGGGGCTCTGGGCTTCTCTAGCCACCTCATCTTCTGCTCATCCTCTCGCGCACTCTAAAGAGAGCTCAGGTGAGAAATTGCAAACGTCGAGCAATTGCTCAGAGATGAAAAGTGCCAGCACTGAAAGCTCTTGCTAGCCAGCACCCTTCCTTGGAAGCGCTTTCACAGGCGCAGCAACACTGGGGCTTTGCGCTTCTCTACCCACCAAACGTCACGGTCCTTCTCTTTCCGTCTCGTAGACACGAGCTGAGAAATTGCAAACGTCGAGCAATTGCTCAGAGATGAAAAGTGCCAGCACTGAAAGCTCTTGCTAGCCAGCACCCTTCCTTGGAAGCGCTTTTGTAGGCCTAAGAACAGTGGGGCTCTGGGCTTCTCTAGCCACCTCATCTTCTGCTCATCCTCTCGCGCACTCTAAAGAGAGCTCAGGTGAGAAATTGCAAACGTCGAGCAATTGCTCAGAGATGAAAAGTGCCAGCACTGAAAGCTCTTGCTAGCCAGCACCCTTCCTTGGAAGCACTTTCACAGGCGCAGTAACACTGGGGCTTTGCGCTTCTCTACCCACCAAACGTCACGGTCCTTCTCTTTCCGTCTCGTAGACACGAGCTGAGAAATTGCAAACGTCGAGCAATTGCTCAGAGATGAAAAGTGCCAGCACTGAAAGCTGTTGCTAGCCAGCACCCTTCCTTGGAAGCGCTTTCACAGGTGCAGTAACACTGGGGCTTTGCGCTTCTCTAGCCACCAAACGTCATTGTCATTCTCTTTCCGTCTCGTAGACATGAGCTGAGAAATTGCAAACGTCGAGCAATTGCTCAGAGATGAAAAGTGCCAGCACTGAAAGCTGTTGCTAGCCAGCACCCTTCCTTGGAAGCGCTTTTGTAGGCCTAAGAACACTGGGGCTCTGGGCTTCCCTAGCCACCTCATCTTCTTCTCATCCTCTCGCGCACTCTAAAGAGAGCTCAGGTGAGAAATTGCAAACGTCCAGCAATTGCTCAGAGACGAAAAGTGCCAGCACTGAAAGCTCTTGCTAGCCAGCACCCTTCCTTGGAAGCGCTTTCACAGGCGCAGCAACACTGGGGCTTTGCGCTTCTCTACCCACCAAACGTCACGGTCATTCTCTTTCCGTCTCGTAGACACGAGCTTAGAAATTGCAAACGTCGAGCAATTGCTCAGAGATGAAAAGTGCCAGCACTGAAAGCTCTTGCTAGCCAGCACCCTTCCTTGGAAGCGCTTTCACAGGCGCAGCAACACTGGGGCTTTGCGCTTCTCTAGCCACCAAACGTCACGGTCCTTCTCTTTCCGTCTCGTAGACACGAGCTGAGAAATTGCAAACGTCGAGCAATTGCTTAGAGATGAAAAGTGCCAGCACTGAAAGCTGTTGCTAGCCAGCACCCTTCCTTGGAAGCGCTTTTGTAGGCCTAAGAACACTGGGGCTCTGGGCTTCTCTAGCCACCTCATCTTCTGCTCATCCTCGCGCGCACTCTAAAGAGAGCTCAGGTGAGAAATTGCAAACGTCCAGCAATTGTTCAGAGATGAAAAGTGCCAGCACTGAAAGCTCTTGCTAGCCAGCACCCTTCCTTGGAAGCGCTTTCACAGGCGCAGCAACACTGGGGCTTTGCGCTTCTCTACCCACCAAACGTCACGGTCCTTCTATTTCCATCTCCTAGACACGAGCTGAGAAATTGCAAACGTCGAGCAATTGCTCAGAGATGAAAAGTGCCAGCACTGAAAGCTCTTGCTAGCCAGCACCCTTCCTTGGAAGCGCTTTTGTAGGCCTAAGAACAGTGGGGCTCTGGGCTTCTCCAGCCACCTCATCTTCTGCTCATCCTCTCGCGCACTCTAAAGAGAGCTCAGGTGAGAAATTGCAAACGTCGAGCAATTGCTCAGAGATGAAAAGTGCCAGCCCTGAAAGCTCTTGCTAGCCAGCACCCTTCCTTGGAAGCGCTTTCACAGGCGCAGCAACACTGGGGCTTTGCGCTTCTCTACCCACCAAAAGTCACGGTCCTTCTCTTTCCGTCTCGTAGACACGAGCTGAGAAATTGCAAACGTCGAGCAATTGCTCAGAGATGAAAAGTGCCAGCACTGAAAGCTCTTGCTAGCCAGCACCCTTCCTTGGAAGCGCTTTCACAGGCGCAGCAACACTGGGGCTTTGCGCTTCTCTACCCACCAAACGTCACGGTCCTTCTCTTTCCGTCTCGTAGACACGAGCTGAGAAATTGCAAACGTCGAGCAATTGCTCAGAGATGAAAAGTGCCAGCACTGAAAGCTCTTGCTAGCCAGCACCCTTCCTTGGAAGCGCTTTCGTAGGCCTAAGAACACTGGGGCTCTGGGCTTCTCTAGCCACCTCATCTTCTGCTCATCCTCTCGCACACTCTAAAGAGAGCTCAGGTGAGAAATTGCAAACGTCGAGCAATTGCTCAGAGATGAAAAGTGCCAGCCCTGAAAGCTCTTGCTAGCCAGCACCCTTCCTTGGAAGCGCTTTCACAGGCGCAGCAACACTGGGGCTTTGCGCTTCTCTAGCCACCAAACGTCACGGTCCTTCTCTTTCCGTCGGTAGACACGAGCTGAGAAATTGCAAACGTCGAGCAATTGCTCAGAGATGAAAAGTGCCAGCACTGAAAGCTCTTGCTAGCCAGCACCCTTCCTTGGAAGCGCTTTCACAGGCGCAGCAACACTGGGGCTTTGCGCTTCTATACGAACCAAATGTCACGGTCCTTCTCTTTCCGTCTCGTAGACACGAGCTGAGAAATTGCAAACGTCGAGCAATTGCTCAGAGATGAAAAGTGCCAGCACTGAAAGCTCTTGCTAGCCAGCACCCTTCCTTGGAAGCGCTTTTGTAGGCCTAAGAACACTGGGGCTCTGGGCTTCTCTAGCCACCTCATCTTCTGCTCATCCTCTCGCGCACTCTAAAGAGAGCTCAGGTGAGAAATTGCAAACGTCGAGCAATTGCTCAGAGATGAAAAGTGCCAGCACTGAAAGCTCTTGCTAGCCAGCACCCTTCCTTGGAAGCGCTTTCACAGGCGCAGCAACACTGGGGCTTTGCGCTTCTATACGCACCAAACGTCACGCTCATTCTCTTTCCGCCTCGCAGACACGAGCTGAGAAATTGCAAACGTCGAGCAATTGCTCAGAGATGAAAAGTGCCAGCACTGAAAGCTCTTGCTAGCCAGCACCCTTCCTTGGAAGCGCTTTCACAGGCGCAGCAACACTGGGGCTTTGCGCTTCTATACGCACCAAGCGTCACGGTCCTTCTCTTTCCGTCTCGTAGACACGAGCTGAGAAATTGCAAACGTCCAGCAATTGCTCCGAGATGAAAAGTGCCAGCACTGAAAGCTGTTGCTAGCCAGCACCCTTCCTTGGAAGCGCTTTTGTAGGCCTAAGAACAGTGGGGCTCTGGGCTTCTCTAGCCACCTCATCTTCTGCTCATCCTCTCGCGCATTCTAAAGAGAGCTCAGGTGAGAAATTGCAAACGTCGAGCAATTGCTCAGAGATGAAAAGTGCCAGCACTGAAAGCTCTTGCTAGCCAGCACCCTTCCTTGGAAGCGCTTTCACAGGCGCAGCAACACTGGGGCTTTGCGCTTCTCTACCCACCAAAAGTCACGGTCCTTCTCTTTCCGTCTCGTAGACACGAGCTGAGAAATTGCAAACGTCGAGCAATTGCTCAGAGATGAAAAGTGCCAGCACTGAAAGCTTTTGCTAGCCAGCACCCTTCCTTGGAAGCGCTTTCACAGGCGCAGCAACACTGGGGCTTTGCGCTTCTCTAGCCACCAAACGTCACGGTCATTCTCTTTCCGTCTCGTAGACACGAGCTGAGAAATTGCAAACGTCGAGCAATTGCTCAGAGATGAAAAGTGCCAGCACTGAAAGCTCTTGCTAGCCAGCACCCTTCCTTGGAAGCGCTTTTGTAGACCTAAGAACACTGGGGCTCTGGGCTTCTCTAGCCACCTCATCTTCTGCTCATCCTCTCGCGCACTCTAAAGAGAGCTCAGGTGAGAAATTGCAAACGTCGAGCAATTGCTCAGAGATGAAAAGTGCCAGCACTGAAAGCTCTTGCTAGCCAGCACCCTTCCTTGGAAGCGCTTTCACAGGCGCAGCAACACTGGGGCTTTGCGCTTCTCTACCCACCAAACGTCACGGTCCTTCTCTTTCCGTCTCGTAGACACGAGCTGAGAAATTGCAAACGTCGAGCAATTGCTCAGAGATGAAAAGTGCCAGCACTGAAAGCTCTTGCTAGCCAGCACCCTTCCTTGGAAGCGCTTTTGTAGGCCTAAGAACACTGGGGCTCTGGGCTTCTCTAGCCACCTCATCTTCTGCTCATCCTCTCGCGCACTCTAAAGAGAGCTCAGGTGAGAAATTGCAAACGTCGAGCAATTGCTCAGAGATGAAAAGTGCCAGCACTGAAAGCTCTTGCTAGCCAGCACCCTTCCTTGGAAGCACTTTCACAGGCGCAGTAACACTGGGGCTTTGCGCTTCTCTACCCACCAAACGTCACGGTCCTTCTCTTTCCGTCTCGTAGACACGAGCTGAGAAATTGCAAACGTCGAGCAATTGCTCAGAGATGAAAAGTGCCAGCACTGAAAGCTGTTGCTAGCCAGCACCCTTCCTTGGAAGCGCTTTCACAGGCGCAGCAACACTGGGGCTTTGCGCTTCTCTACCCACCAAACGTCATTGTCATTCTCTTTCCGTCTCGTAGACATGAGCTGAGAAATTGCAAACGTCGAGCAATTGCTCAGAGATGAAAAGTGCCAGCACTGAAAGCTGTTGCTAGCCAGCACCCTTCCTTGGAAGCGCTTTTGTAGGCCTAAGAACACTGGGGCTCTGGGCTTCCCTAGCCACCTCATCTTCTTCTCATCCTCTCGCGCACTCTAAAGAGAGCTCAGGTGAGAAATTGCAAACGTCCAGCAATTGCTCAGAGATGAAAAGTGCCAGCACTGAAAGCTCTTGCTAGCCAGCACCCTTCCTTGGAAGCGCTTTCACAGGCGCAGCAACACTGGGGCTTTGCGCTTCTCTACCCACCAAACGTCACGGTCATTCTCTTTCCGTCTCGTAGACACGAGCTTAGAAATTGCAAACGTCGAGCAATTGCTCAGAGATGAAAAGTGCCAGCACTGAAAGCTCTTGCTAGCCAGCACCCTTCCTTGGAAGCGCTTTCACAGGCGCAGCAACACTGGGGCTTTGCGCTTCTCTAGCCACCAAACGTCATGGTCCTTCTCTTTCCGTCTCGTAGACACGAGCTGAGAAATTGCAAACGTGGAGCAATTGCTTAGAGATGAAAAGTGCCAGCACTGAAAGCTGTTGCTAGCCAGCACCCTTCCTTGGAAGCGCTTTTGTAGGCCTAAGAACACTGGGGCTCTGGGCTTCTCTAGCCACCTCATCTTCTGCTCATCCTCGCGCGCACTCTAAAGAGAGCTCAGGTGAGAAATTGCAAACGTCCAGCAATTGTTCAGAGATGAAAAGTGCCAGCACTGAAAGCTCTTGCTAGCCAGCACCCTTCCTTGGAAGCGCTTTCACAGGCGCAGTAACACTGGGGCTTTGCGCTTCTCTACCCACCAAACGTCACGGTCCTTCTATTTCCATCTCCTAGACACGAGCTGAGAAATTGCAAACGTCGAGCAATTGCTCAGAGATGAAAAGTGCCAGCACTGAAAGCTGTTGCTAGCCAGCACCCTTCCTTGGAAGCGCTTTTGTAGGCCTAAGAACACTGGGGCTCTGGGCTTCTCTAGCCACCTCATCTTCTGCTCATCCTCTCGCGCACTCTAAAGAGAGCTCAGGTGAGAAATTGCAAACGTCGAGCAATTGCTCAGAGATGAAAAGTGCCAGCACTGAAAGCTCTTGCTAGCCAGCACCCTTCCTTGGAAGCGCTTTCACAGGCGCAGCAACACTGGGGCTTTGTGCTTCTCTACCCACCAAACGTCACGGTCCTTCTCTTTCCGTCTCGTAGACACGAGCTGAGAAATTGCAAACGTCGAGCAATTGCTCAGAGATGAAAAGTGCCAGCACTGAAAGCTCTTGCTAGCCAGCACCCTTCCTTGGAAGCGCTTTCACAGGTGCAGTAACACTGGGGCTTTGCGCTTCTCTAGCCACCAAACGTCATGGTCATTCTCTTTCCGTCTCGTAGACACGAGCTGAGAAATTGCAAACGTGGAGCAATTGCTCCGAGATGAAAAGTGCCAGCACTGAAAGCTCTTGCTAGCCAGCACCCTTCCTTGGAAGCGCTTTTGTAGGCCTAAGAACAGTGGGGCTCTGGGCTTCCCTAGCCACCTCATCTTCTTCTCATCCTCTCGCGCACTCTAAAGAGAGCTCAGGTGAGAAATTGCAAACGTCCAGCAATTGCTCAGAGAAGAAAAGTGCCAGCACTGAAAGCTCTTGCTAGCCAGCACCCTTCCTTGGAAGCGCTTTCACAGGCGCAGCAACACTGGGGCTTTGCGCTTCTCTACCCACCAAACGTCACGGTCATTCTCTTTCCGTCTCGTAGACACGAGCTTAGAAATTGCAAACGTCGAGCAATTGCTCAGAGATGAAAAGTGCCAGCACTGAAAGCTCTTGCTAGCCAGCACCCTTCCTTGGAAGCGCTTTCACAGGCGCAGCAACACTGGGGCTTTGCGCTTCTCTAGCCACCAAACGTCACGGTCCTTCTCTTTCCGTCTCGTAGACACGAGCTGAGAAATTGCAAACGTCGAGCAATTGCTCAGAGATGAAAAGTGCCAGCACTGAAAGCTCTTGCTAGCCAGCACCCTTCCTTGGAAGCGCTTTTGTAGGCCTAAGAACAGTGGGGCTCTGGGCTTCTCTAGCCACCTCATCTTCTGCTCATCCTCTCGCGCACTCTAAAGAGAGCTCAGGTGAGAAATTGCAAACGTCGAGCAATTGCTCAGAGATGAAAAGTGCCAGCACTGAAAGCTCTTGCTAGCCAGCACCCTTCCTTGGAAGCACTTTCACAGGCGCAGTAACACTGGGGCTTTGCGCTTCTCTACCCACCAAACGTCACGGTCCTTCTCTTTCCGTCGGTAGACACGAGCTGAGAAATTGCAAACGTCGAGCAATTGCTCAGAGATGAAAAGTGCCAGCACTGAAAGCTCTTGCTAGCCAGCACCCTTCCTTGGAAGCGCTTTCACAGGTGCAGTAACACTGGGGCTTTGCGCTTCTCTAGCCACCAAACGTCATTGTCATTCTCTTTCCGTCTCGTAGACATGAGCTGAGAAATTGCAAACGTCGAGCAATTGCTCAGAGATGAAAAGTGCCAGCACTGAAAGCTCTTGCTAGCCAGCACCCTTCCTTGGAAGCGCTTTTGTAGGCCTAAGAACACTGGGGCTCTGGGCTTCCCTAGCCACCTCATCTTCTTCTCATCCTCTCGCGCACTCTAAAGAGAGCTCAGGTGAGAAATTGCAAACGTCGAGCAATTGCTCAGAGATGAAAAGTGCCAGCACTGAAAGCTCTTGCTAGCCAGCACCCTTCCTTGGAAGCGCTTTCACAGGCGCAGCAACACTGGGGCTTTGCGCTTCTCTAGCCAACAAACGTCACGGTCATTCTCTTTCCGTCTCGTAGACACGAGCTTAGAAATTGCAAACGTCGAGCAATTGCTCAGAGATGAAAAGTGCCAGCACTGAAAGCTCTTGCTAGCCAGCACCCTTCCTTGGAAGCGCTTTCACAGGCGCAGCAACACTGGGGCTTTGCGCTTCTCTAGCCACCAAACGTCACGGTCCTTCTCTTTCCGTCTCGTAGACACGAGCTGAGAAATTGCAAACGTCGAGCAATTGCTCCGAGATGAAAAGTGCCAGCACTGAAAGCTGTTGCTAGCCAGCACCCTTCCTTGGAAGCGCTTTTGTAGGCCTAAGAACACTGGGGCTCTGGGCTTCTCTAGCCACCTCATCTTCTGCTCATCCTCGCGCGCACTCTAAAGAGAGCTCAGGTGAGAAATTGCAAACGTCCAGCAATTGTTCAGAGATGAAAAGTGCCAGCACTGAAAGCTCTTGCTAGCCAGCACCCTTCCTTGGAAGCGCTTTCACAGGCGCAGCAACACTGGGGCTTTGCGCTTCTCTACCCACCAAACGTCACGGTCCTTCTATTTCCATCTCCTAGACACGAGCTGAGAAATTGCAAACGTCGAGCAATTGCTCAGAGATGAAAAGTGCCAGCACTGAAAGCTGTTGCTAGCCAGCACCCTTCCTTGGAAGCGCTTTTGTAGCCCTTAGAACACTGGGGCTCTGGGCTTCTCTAGCCACCTCATCTTCTGCTCATCCTCTCGCGCACTCTAAAGAGAGCTCAGGTGAGAAATTGCAAACGTCGAGCAATTGCTCCGAGATGAAAAGTGCCAGCACTGAAAGCTCTTGCTAGCCAGCACCCTTCCTTGGAAGCGCTTTCACAGGCGCAGTAACACTGGGGCTTTGCGCTTCTCTACCCACCAAACGTCACGGTCCTTCTCTTTCCGTCTCGTAGACATGAGCTGAGAAATTGCAAACGTCGAGCAATTGCTCAGAGATGAAAAGTGCCAGCACTGAAAGCTCTTGCTAGCCAGCACCCTTCCTTGGAAGCGCTTTCACAGGTGCAGTAACACTGGGGCTTTGCGCTTCTCTAGCCACCAAACGTCATGGTCATTCTCTTTCCGTCTCGTAGACACGAGCTGAGAAATTGCAAACGTGGAGCAATTGCTCCGAGATGAAAAGTGCCAGCACTGAAAGCTCTTGCTAGCCAGCACCCTTCCTTGGAAGCGCTTTTGTAGGCCTAAGAACAGTGGGGCTCTGGGCTTCCCTAGCCACCTCATCTTCTTCTCATCCTCTCGCGCACTCTAAAGAGAGCTCAGGTGAGAAATTGCAAACGTCCAGCAATTGCTCAGAGAAGAAAAGTGCCAGCACTGAAAGCTCTTGCTAGCCAGCACCCTTCCTTGGAAGCGCTTTCACAGGCGCAGTAACACTGGGGCTTTGCACTTCTCTACGCACCAAACGTCACGGTCCTTCTCTTTCCGTCTCGTAGACACGAGCTGAGAAATTGCAAACATCGAGCAATTGCTCAGAGATGAAAAGTGCCAGCACTGAAAGCTCTTGCTAGCCAGCACCCTTCCTTGGAAGCGCTTTCACAGGCGCAGTAACACTGGGGCTTTGCGCTTCTCTAGCCACCAAACGTCACGGTCCTTCTCTTTCCGTCGGTAGACACGAGCTGAGAAATTGCAAACGTCGAGCAATTGCTCAGAGATGAAAAGTGCCAGCACTGAAAGCTCTTGCTAGCCAGCACCCTTCCTTGGAAGCGCTTTCACAGGCGCAGCAACACTGGGGCTTTGCGCTTCTCTAGCCACCAAAAGTCACGGTCCTTCTCTTTCCGTCTCGTAGACACGAGCTGAGAAATTGCAAACGTCGAGCAATTGCTCAGAGATGAAAAGTGCCAGCACTGAAAGCTCTTGCTAGCCAGCACCCTTCCTTGGAAGCGCTTTCACAGGCGCAGCAACACTGGGGCTTTGCGCTTCTCTAGCCACCAAACGTCACGCTCATTCTCTTTCCGCCTCGCAGACACGAGCTTAGAAATTGCAAACGTCGAGCAATTGCTCAGAGATGAAAAGTGCCAGCACTGAAAGCTCTTGCTAGCCAGCACCCTTCCTTGGAAGCGCTTTCACAGGCGCAGCAACACTGGGGCTTTGCGCTTCTATACGCACCAAAAGTCACGGTCCTTCTCTTTCCGTCTCGTAGACACGAGCTGAGAAATTGCAAACGTCGAGCAATTGCTCAGAGATGAAAAGTGCCAGCACTGAAAGCTCTTGCTAGCCAGCACCCTTCCTTGGAAGCGCTTTTGTAGGCCTAAGAACAGTGGGGCTCTGGGCTTCTCTAGCCACCTCATCTTCTGCTCATCCTCTCGCGCACTCTAAAGAGAGCTCAGGTGAGAAATTGCAAACGTCCAGCAATTGCTCAGAGATGAAAAGTGCCAGCACTGAAAGCTGTTGCTAGCCAGCACCCTTCCTTGGAAGCGCTTTCACAGGCGCAGCAACACTGGGGCTTTGCGCTTCTCTACCCACCAAACGTCACGGTCCTTCTCTTTCCGTCTCGTAGACACGAGCTGAGAAATTGCAAACGTCGAGCAATTGCTCAGAGATGAAAAGTGCCAGCACTGAAAGCTGTTGCTAGCCAGCACCCTTCCTTGGAAGCGCTTTTGTAGGCCTAAGAACACTGGGGCTCTGGGCTTCCCTAGCCACCTCATCTTCTTCTCATCCTCTCGCGCACTCTAAAGAGAGCTCAGGTGAGAAATTGCAAACGTCCAGCAATTGCTCAGAGAAGAAAAGTGCCAGCACTGAAAGCTCTTGCTAGCCAGCACCCTTCCTTGGAAGCGCTTTCACAGGCGCAGCAACACTGGGGCTTTGCGCTTCTATACGCACCAAACGTCACGGTCCTTCTCTTTCCGTCTCGTAGACACGAGCTGAGAAATTGCAAACGTCCAGCAATTGCTCCGAGATGAAAAGTGCCAGCACTGAAAGCTGTTGCTAGCCAGCACCCTTCCTTGGAAGCGCTTTTGTAGGCCTAAGAACACTGGGGCTCTGGGCTTCTCTAACCACCTCATCTTCTGCTCATCCTCTCGCGCACTCTAAAGAGAGCTCAGGTGAGAAATTGCAAACGTCGAGCAATTGCTCAGAGATGAAAAGTGCCAGCACTGAAAGCTCTTGCTAGCCAGCACCCTTCCTTGGAAGCGCTTTCACAGGCGCAGCAACACTGGGGCTTTGCGCTTCTCTACCCACCAAACGTCACGGTCATTCTCTTTCCGTCTCGTAGACACGAGCTTAGAAATTGCAAACGTCGAGCAATTGCTCAGAGATGAAAAGTGCCAGCACTGAAAGCTCTTGCTAGCCAGCACCCTTCCTTGGAAGCGCTTTCACAGGCGCAGCAACACTGGGGCTTTGCGCTTCTCTAGCCACCAAACGTCACGGTCCTTCTCTTTCCGTCTCGTAGACACGAGCTGAGAAATTGCAAACGTCGAGCAATTGCTTAGAGATGAAAAGTGCCAGCACTGAAAGCTGTTGCTAGCCAGCACCCTTCCTTGGAAGCGCTTTTGTAGGCCTAAGAAGACTGGGGCTCTGGGCTTCTCTAGCCACCTCATCTTCTGCTCATCCTCGCGCGCACTCTAAAGAGAGCTCAGGTGAGAAATTGCAAACGTCCAGCAATTGCTCCGAGATGAAAAGTGCCAGCACTGAAAGCTCTTGCTAGCCAGCACCCTTCCTTGGAAGCGCTTTCACAGGCGCAGCAACACTGGGGCTTTGCGCTTCTCTACCCACCAAACGTCACGGTCCTTCTCTTTCCATCTCCTAGACACGAGCTGAGAAATTGCAAACGTCGAGCAATTGCTCAGAGATGAAAAGTGCCAGCACTGAAAGCTCTTGCTAGCCAGCACCCTTCCTTGGAAGCGCTTTTGTAGGCCTAAGAACACTGGGGCTCTGGGCTTCTCTAGCCACCTCATCTTCTGCTCATCCTCTCGCGCACTCTAAAGAGAGCTCAGGTGAGAAATTGCAAACGTCGAGCAATTGCTCAGAGATGAAAAGTGCCAGCACTGAAAGCTGTTGCTAGCCAGCACCCTTCCTTGGAAGCGCTTTCACAGGCGCAGTAACACTGGGGCTTTGCGCTTCTCTACCCACCAAACGTCACGGTCCTTCTCTTTCCGTCTCGTAGACACGAGCTGAGAAATTGCAAACGTCGAGCAATTGCTCAGAGATGAAAAGTGCCAGCACTGAAAGCTCTTGCTAGCCAGCACCCTTCCTTGGAAGCGCTTTCACAGGTGCAGTAACACTGGGGCTTTGCGCTTCTCTAGCCACCAAACGTCATGGTCATTCTCTTTCCGTCTCGTAGACACGAGCTGAGAAATTGCAAACGTGGAGCAATTGCTCCGAGATGAAAAGTGCCAGCACTGAAAGCTCTTGCTAGCCAGCACCCTTCCTTGGAAGCGCTTTTGTAGGCCTAAGAACAGTGGGGCTCTGGGCTTCCCTAGCCACCTCATCTTCTTCTCATCCTCTCGCGCACTCTAAAGAGAGCTCAGGTGAGAAATTGCAAACGTCCAGCAATTGCTCAGAGAAGAAAAGTGCCAGCACTGAAAGCTCTTGCTAGCCAGCACCCTTCCTTGGAAGCGCTTTCACAGGCGCAGTAACACTGGGGCTTTGCACTTCTCTACGCACCAAACGTCACGGTCCTTCTCTTTCCGTCTCGTAGACACGAGCTGAGAAATTGCAAACATCGAGCAATTGCTCCGAGATGAAAAGTGCCAGCACTGAAAGCTCTTGCTAGCCAGCACCCTTCCTTGGAAGCGCTTTCACAGGCGCAGCAACACTGGGGCTTTGCGCTTCTCTAGCCACCAAACGTCACGATCCTTCTCTTTCCGTCGGTAGACACGAGCTGAGAAATTGCAAACGTCGAGCAATTGCTCAGAGATGAAAAGTGCCAGCACTGAAAGCTCTTGCTAGCCAGCACCCTTCCTTGGAAGCGCTTTCACAGGCGCAGCAACACTGGGGCTTTGCGCTTCTATACGCACCAAACGTCACGCTCATTCTCTTTCCGTCTCGTAGACACGAGCTGAGAAATTGCAAACGTCGAGCAATTGCTCAGAGATGAAAAGTGCCAGCACTGAAAGCTCTTGCTAGCCAGTACCCTTCCTTGGAAGCGCTTTCACAGGCGCAGCAACACTGGGGCTTTGCGCTTCTATACGCACCAAAAGTCACGGTCATTCTCTTTCCGTCTCGTAGACACGAGCTGAGAAATTGCAAACGTCCAGCAATTGCTCAGAGATGAAAAGTGCCAGCACTGAAAGCTCTTGCTAGCCAGCACCCTTCCTTGGAAGCGCTTTTGTAGGCCTAAGAACACTGGGGCTCTGGGCTTCTCTAGCCACCTCATCTTCTGCTCATCCTCTCGCGCACTCTAAAGAGAGCTCAGGTGAGAAATTGCAAACGTCGAGCAATTGCTCAGAGATGAAAAGTGCCAGCACTGAAAGCTCTTGCTAGCCAGCACCCTTCCTTGGAAGCGCTTTCACAGGCGCAGCAACACTGGGGCTTTGCGCTTCTCTACCCACCAAAAGTCACGGTCCTTCTCTTTCCGTCTCGTAGACACGAGCTGAGAAATTGCAAACGTCGAGCAATTGCTCAGAGATGAAAAGTGCCAGCACTGAAAGCTCTTGCTAGCCAGCACCCTTCCTTGGAAGCGCTTTCACAGGCGCAGCAACACTGGGGCTTTGCGCTTCTCTAGCCACCAAACGTCACGGTCATTCTCTTTCCGCCTCGCAGACACGAGCTGAGAAATTGCAAACGTCGAGCAATTGCTCAGAGATGAAAAGTGCCAGCACTGAAAGCTCTTGCTAGCCAGCACCCTTCCTTGGAAGCGCTTTCACAGGCGCAGCAACACTGGGGCTTTGCGCTTCTATACGCACCAAAAGTCACGGTCCTTCTCTTTCCGTCTCGTAGACACGAGCTGAGAAATTGCAAACGTCCAGCAATTGCTCAGAGATGAAAAGTGCCAGCACTGAAAGCTCTTGCTAGCCAGCACCCTTCCTTGGAAGCGCTTTTGTAGGCCTAAGAACACTGGGGCTCTGGGCTTCTCTAGCCACCTCATCTTCTGCTCATCCTCTCGCGCACTCTAAAGAGAGCTCAGGTGAGAAATTGCAAACGTCGAGCAATTGCTCAGAGATGAAAAGTGCCAGCACTGAAAGCTCTTGCTAGACAGCACCCTTCCTTGGAAGCGCTTTCACAGGCGCAGCAACACTGGGGCTTTGCGCTTCTCTAGCCACCAAAAGTCACGGTCCTTCTCTTTCCGTCTCGTAGACACGAGCTGAGAAATTGCAAACGTCGAGCAATTGCTCAGAGATGAAAAGTGCCAGCACTGAAAGCTCTTGCTAGCCAGCACCCTTCCTTGGAAGCGCTTTCACAGGCGCAGCAACACTGGGGCTTTGCGCTTCTCTAGCCACCAAACGTCACGGTCATTCTCTTTCCGTCTCGTAGACACGAGCTGAGAAATTGCAAACGTCGAGCAATTGCTCAGAGATGAAAAGTGCCAGCACTGAAAGCTCTTGCTAGCCAGCACCCTTCCTTGGAAGCACTTTCACAGGCGCAGTAACACTGGGGCTTTGCGCTTCTCTACCCACCAAACGTCACGGTCCTTCTCTTTCCGTCTCGTAGACACGAGCTGAGAAATTGCAAACGTCGAGCAATTGCTCAGAGATGAAAAGTGCCAGCACTGAAAGCTCTTGCTAGCCAGCACCCTTCCTTGGAAGCGCTTTCACAGGTGCAGTAACACTGGGGCTTTGCGCTTCTCTAGCCACCAAACGTCATGGTCATTCTCTTTCCGTCTCGTAGACACGAGCTGAGAAATTGCAAACGTCGAGCAATTGCTCAGAGATGAAAAGTGCCAGCACTGAAAGCTCTTGCTAGCCAGCACCCTTCCTTGGAAGCGCTTTTGTAGGCCTAAGAACACTGGGGCTCTGGGCTTCCCTAGCCACCTCATCTTCTTCTCATCCTCTCGCGCACTCTGAAGAGAGCTCAGGTGAGAAATTGCAAACGTCCAGCAATTGCTCAGAGATGAAAAGTGCCAGCACTGAAAGCTCTTGCTAGCCAGCACCCTTCCTTGGAAGCGCTTTCACAGGCGCAGCAACACTGGGGCTTTGCGCTTCTATACGCACCAAACGTCACGGTCCTTCTCTTTCCGTCTCGTAGACACGAGCTGAGAAATTGCAAACGTCCAGCAATTGCTCCGAGATGAAAAGTGCCAGCACTGAAAGCTCTTGCTAGCCAGCACCCTTCCTTGGAAGCGCTTTTGTAGGCCTAAGAACACTGGGGCTCTGGGCTTCTCTAACCACCTCATCTTCTGCTCATCCTCTCGCACACTCTAAAGAGAGCTCAGGTGAGAAATTGCAAACGTCGAGCAATTGCTCAGAGATGAAAAGTGCCAGCACTGAAAGCTCTTGCTAGCCAGCACCCTTCCTTGGAAGCGCTTTCACAGGCGCAGCAACACTGGGGCTTTGCGCTTCTCTAGCCACCAAACGTCACGGTCATTCTCTTTCCGTCTCGTAGACACGAGCTGAGAAATTGCAAACGTCGAGCAATTGCTCAGAGATGAAAAGTGCCAGCACTGAAAGCTGTTGCTAGCCAGCACCCTTCCTTGGAAGCGCTTTTGTAGGCCTAAGAACACTGGGGCTCTGGGCTTCTCTAGCCACCTCATCTTCTGCTCGTCCTCGCGCGCACTCTAAAGAGAGCTCAGGTGAGAAATTGCAAACGTCCAGCAATTGCTCAGAGATGAAAAGTGCCAGCACTGAAAGCTCTTGCTAGCCAGCAGCCTTCCTTGGAAGCGCTTTCACTGGCGCAGCAACACTGGGGCTTTGCGCTTCTCTAGCCACCAAACGTCACGGTCCTTCTCTTTCCGTCTCGTAGACACGAGCTGAGAAATTGCAAACGTCGAGCAATTGCTCAGAGATGAAAAGTGCCAGCACTGAAAGCTGTTGCTAGCCAGCACCCTTCCTTGGAAGCGCTTTTGTAGGCCTAAGAACACTGGGGCTCTGGGCTTCTCTAGCCACCTCATCTTCTGCTCATCCTCTCGCGCACTCTAAAGAGAGCTCAGCTGAGAAATTGCAAACGTCGAGCAATTGCTCAGAGATGAAAAGTGCCAGCACTGAAAGCTCTTGCTAGCCAGCACCCTTCCTTGGAAGCACTTTCACAGGCGCAGTAACACTGGGGCTTTGCGCTTCTCTACCCACCAAACATCACGGTCCTTCTCTTTCCGTCTCGTAGACATGAGCTGAGAAATTGCAAACGTCGAGCAATTGCTCAGAGATGAAAAGTGCCAGCACTGAAAGCTCTTGCTAGCCAGCACCCTTCCTTGGAAGCGCTTTCACAGGTGCAGTAACACTGGGGCTTTGCGCTTCTCTACCCACCAAACGTCATGGTCATTCTCTTTCCGTCTCGTAGACACGAGCTGAGAAATTGCAAACGTCCAGCAATTGCTCCGAGATGAAAAGTGCCAGCACTGAAAGCTCTTGCTAGCCAGCACCCTTCCTTGGAAGCGCTTTTGTAGGCCTAAGAACCGTGGGGCTCTGGGCTTCCCTAGCCACCTCATCTTCTTCTCATCCTCTCGCGCACTCTAAAGAGAGCTCAGGTGAGAAATTGCAAACGTCCAGCAATTGCTCAGAGAAGAAAAGTGCCAGCACTGAAAGCTCTTGCTAGCCAGCACCCTTCCTTGGAAGCGCTTTCACAGGCGCAGCAACACTGGGGCTTTGCGCTTCTATACGCACCAAACGTCACGGTCATTCTCTTTCCGTCTCGTAGACACGAGCTGAGAAATTGCAAACGTCCAGCAATTGCTCCGAGATGAAAAGTGCCAGCACTGAAAGCTCTTGCTAGCCAGCACCCTTCCTTGGAAGCGCTTTTGTAGGCCTAAGAACAGTGGGGCTCTGGGCTTCTCTAACCACCTCATCTTCTGCTCATCCTCTCGCGCACTCTAAAGAGAGCTCAGGTGAGAAATTGCAAACGTCGAGCAATTGCTCAGAGATGAAAAGTGCCAGCACTGAAAGCTCTTGCTAGCCAGCACCCTTCCTTGGAAGCGCTTTCACAGGCGCAGCAACACTGGGGCTTTGCGCTTCTCTACCCACCAAACGTCACGGTCCTTCTCTTTCCGTCTCGTAGACACGAGCTGAGAAATTGCAAACGTCGAGCAATTGCTCAGAGATGAAAAGTGCCAGCACTGAAAGCTCTTGCTAGCCAGCACCCTTCCTTGGAAGCGCTTTCACAGGCGCGGCAACACTGGGGCTTTGCGCTTCTCTAGCCACCAAACGTCACGGTCCTTCTCTTTCCGTCTCGTAGACACGAGCTGAGAAATTGCAAACGTCGAGCAATTGCTCCGAGATGAAAAGTGCCAGCACTGAAAGCTGTTGCTAGCCAGCACCCTTCCTTGGAAGCGCTTTTGTAGGCCTAAGAACAGTGGGGCTCTGGGCTTCTCTAGCCACCTCATCTTCTGCTCATCCTCGCGCGCACTCTAAAGAGAGCTCAGGTGAGAAATTGCAAACGTCGAGCAATTGCTCCGAGATGAAAAGTGCCAGCACTGAAAGCTCTTGCTAGCCAGCACCCTTCCTTGGAAGCGCTTTCACAGGCGCAGCAACACTGGGGCTTTGCGCTTCTCTACCCACCAAACGTCACGGTCCTTCTATTTCCATCTCCTAGACACGAGCTGAGAAATTGCAAACGTCGAGCAATTGCTCAGAGATGAAAAGTGCCAGCACTGAAAGCTGTTGCTAGCCAGCCCCCTTCCTTGGAAGCGCTTTCACAGGTGCAGTAACACTAGGGCTTTGCGCTTCTCTAGCCACCAAACGTCACGGTCATTCTCTTTCCGTCTCGTAGACACGAGCTGAGAAATTGCAAACGTGGAGCAATTGCTCCGAGATGAAAAGTGCCAGCACTGAAAGCTCTTGCTAGCCAGCACCCTTCCTTGGAAGCGCTTTTGTAGGCCTAAGAACAGTGGGGCTCTGGGCTTCCCTAGCCACCTCATCTTCTTCTCATCCTCTCGCGCACTCTAAAGAGAGCTCAGGTGAGAAATTGCAAACGTCCAGCAATTGCTCAGAGAAGAAAAGTGCCAGCACTGAAAGCTCTTGCTAGCCAGCACCCTTCCTTGGAAGCGCTTTCACAGGCGCAGCAACACTGGGGCTTTGCGCTTCTCTACGCACCAAACGTCACGGTCCTTCTCTTTCCGTCTCGTAGACACGAGCTGAGAAATTGCAAACGTCCAGCAATTGCTCCGAGATGAAAAGTGCCAGCACTGAAAGCTCTTGCTAGCCAGCACCCTTCCTTGGAAGCGCTTTTGTAGGCCTAAGAACAGTGGGGCTCTGGGCTTCTCTAACCACCTCATCTTCTGCTCATCCTCTCGCACACTCTAAAGAGAGCTCAGGTGAGAAATTGCAAACGTCGAGCAATTGCTCAGAGATGAAAAGTGCCAGCACTGAAAGCTCTTGCTAGCCAGCACCCTTCCTTGGAAGCGCTTTCACAGGCGCAGCAACACTGGGGATTTGCGCTTCTCTAGCCACCAAACGTCACGGTCCTTCTCTTTCCGTCTCGTAGACACGAGCTTAGAAATTGCAAACGTCGAGCAATTGCTCAGAGATGAAAAGTGCCAGCACTGAAAGCTCTTGCTAGCCAGCACCCTTCCTTGGAAGCGCTTTCACAGGCGCAGCAACACTGGGGCTTTGCGCTTCTCTAGCCACCAAACGTCACGGTCATTCTCTTTCTGTCTCGTAGACACGAGCTGAGAAATTGCAAACGTCCAGCAATTGCTTAGAGATGAAAAGTGCCAGCACTGAAAGCTGTTGCTAGCCAGCACCCTTCCTTGGAAGCGCTTTTGTAGGCCTAAGAACACTGGGGCTCTGGGCTTCTCTAGCCACCTCATCTTCTGCTCATCCTCGCGCGCACTCTAAAGAGAGCTCAGGTGAGAAATTGCAAACGTCGAGCAATTGCTCAGAGATGAAAAGTGCCAGCACTGAAAGCTCTTGCTAGCCAGCACCCTTCCTTGGAAGCGCTTTCACAGGCGCAGCAACACTGGGGCTTTGCGCTTCTCTACCCACCAAACGTCACGGTCCTTCTCTTTCCGTCTCGTAGACACGAGCTGAGAAATTGCAAACGTCGAGCAATTGCTCAGAGATGAAAAGTGCCAGCACTGAAAGCTCTTGCTAGCCAGCACCCTTCCTTGGAAGCGCTTTCACAGGTGCAGTAACACTGGGGCTTTGCGCTTCTCTAGCCACCAAACGTCATGGTCATTCTCTTTCCGTCTCGTAGACACGAGCTGAGAAATTGCAAACGTGGAGCAATTGCTCCGAGATGAAAAGTGCCAGCACTGAAAGCTGTTGCTAGCCAGCACCCTTCCTTGGAAGCGCTTTTGTAGGCCTAAGAACACTGGGGCTCTGGGCTTCCCTAGCCACCTCATCTTCTTCTCATCCTCTCGCGCACTCTAAAGAGAGCTCAGGTGAGAAATTGCAAACGTCCAGCAATTGCTCAGAGAAGAAAAGTGCCAGCACTGAAAGCTCTTGCTAGCCAGCACCCTTCCTTGGAAGCACTTTCACAGGCGCAGTAACACTGGGGCTTTGCACTTCTCTACGCACCAAACGTCACGGTCCTTCTCTTTCCGTCTCGTAGACACGAGCTGAGAAATTGCAAACGTGGAGCAATTGCTCAGAGATGAAAAGTGCCAGCACTGAAAGCTCTTGCTAGCCAGCACCCTTCCTTGGAAGCGCTTTCACAGGCGCAGCAACACTGGGGCTTTGCGCTTCTCTAGCCACCAAAAGTCACGGTCCTTCTCTTTCCGTCTCGTAGACACGAGCTGAGAAATTGCAAACATCGAGCAATTGCTCAGAGATGAAAAGTGCCAGCACTGAAAGCTCTTGCTAGCCAGCACCCTTCCTTGGAAGCGCTTTCACAGGCGCAGCAACACTGGGGCTTTGCGCTTCTCTAGCCACCAAACGTCACGGTCATTCTCTTTCCGCCTCGCAGACACGAGCTGAGAAATTGCAAACGTCGAGCAATTGCTCAGAGATGAAAAGTGCCAGCACTGAAAGCTCTTGCTAGCCAGCACCCTTCCTTGGAAGCGCTTTCACAGGCGCAGCAACACTGGGGCTTTGCGCTTCTATACGCACCAAAAGTCACGGTCATTCTCTTTCCGTCTCGTAGACACGAGCTGAGAAATTGCAAACGTCCAGCAATTGCTCAGAGATGAAAAGTGCCAGCACTGAAAGCTCTTGCTAGCCAGCACCCTTCCTTGGAAGCGCTTTTGTAGGCCTAAGAACACTGGGGCTCTGGGCTTCTCTAGCCACCTCATCTTCTGCTCATCCTCTCGCGCACTCTAAAGAGAGCTCAGGTGAGAAATTGCAAACGTCGAGCAATTGCTCAGAGATGAAAAGTGCCAGCACTGAAAGCTCTTGCTAGCCAGCACCCTTCCTTGGAAGCGCTTTCACAGGCGCAGCAACACTGGGGCTTTGCGCTTCTCTACCCACCAAAAGTCACGGTCCTTCTCTTTCCGTCTCGTAGACACGAGCTGAGAAATTGCAAACGTCGAGCAATTGCTCAGAGATGAAAAGTGCCAGCACTGAAAGCTGTTGCTAGCCAGCACCCTTCCTTGGAAGCGCTTTCACAGGCGCAGCAACACTGGGGCTTTGCGCTTCTCTAGCCACCAAACGTCACGGTCCTTCTCTTTCCGTCTCGTAGACACGAGCTGAGAAATTGCAAACGTCGAGCAATTGCTCAGAGATGAAAAGTGCCAGCACTGAAAGCTGTTGCTAGCCAGCACCCTTCCTTGGAAGCGCTTTCACAGGTGCAGTAACACTGGGGCTTTGCGCTTCTATACGCACCAAACGTCATGGTCATTCTCTTTCCGTCTCGTAGACATGAGCTGAGAAATTGCAAACGTCGAGCAATTGCTCAGAGATGAAAAGTGCCAGCACTGAAAGCTCTTGCTAGCCAGCACCCTTCCTTGGAAGCGCTTTTGTAGGCCTAAGAACACTGGGGCTCTGGGCTTCTCTAGCCACCTCATCTTCTGCTCATCCTCTCGCGCACTCTAAAGAGAGCTCAGGTGAGAAATTGCAAACGTCGACCAATTGCTCAGAGAAGAAAAGTGCCAGCACTGAAAGCTCTTGCTAGCCAGCACCCTTCCTTGGAAGCGCTTTCACAGGCGCAGCAACACTGGGGCTTTGCGCTTCTATACGCACCAAACGTCACGGTCCTTCTCTTTCCGTCTCGTAGACACGAGCTGAGAAATTGCAAACGTCCAGCAATTGCTCCGAGATGAAAAGTGCCAGCACTGAAAGCTCTTGCTAGCCAGCACCCTTCCTTGGAAGCGCTTTTGTAGGCCTAAGAACACTGGGGCTCTGGGCTTCTCTAACCACCTCATCTTCTGCTCATCCTCTCGCACACTCTAAAGAGAGCTCAGGTGAGAAATTGCAAACGTCGAGCAATTGCTCAGAGATGAAAAGTGCCAGCACTGAAAGCTCTTGATAGCCAGCACCCTTCCTTGGAAGCGCTTTCACAGGCGCAGCAACACTGGGGCTTTGCGCTTCTCTAGCCACCAAACGTCACGGTCATTCTCTTTCCGTCTCGTAGACACGAGCTGAGAAATTGCAAACGTCGAGCAATTGCTCAGAGATGAAAAGTGCCAGCACTGAAAGCTCTTGCTAGCCAGCACCCTTCCTTGGAAGCGCTTTTGTAGGCCTAAGAACACTGGGGCTCTGGGCTTCCCTAGCCACCTCATCTTCTTCTCATCCTCTCGCGCACTCTAAAGAGAGCTCAGGTGAGAAATTGCAAACGTCCAGCAATTGCTCAGAGAAGAAAAGTGCCAGCACTGAAAGCTCTTGCTAGCCAGCACCCTTCCTTGGAAGCGCTTTCACAGGCGCAGCAACACTGGGGCTTTGCGCTTCTATACGCACCAAACGTCACGGTCCTTCACTTTCCGTCTCGTAGACACGAGCTGAGAAATTGCAAACGTCGAGCAATTGCTCAGAGATGAAAAGTGCCAGCACTGAAAGCTGTTGCTAGCCAGCACCCTTCCTTGGAAGCGCTTTCACAGGCGCAGCAACACTGGGGCTTTGCGCTTCTCTACCCACCAAACGTCATGGTCATTCTCTTTCCGTCTCGTAGACACGAGCTGAGAAATTGCAAACGTCGAGCAATTGCTCCGAGATGAAAAGTGCCAGCACTGAAAGCTCTTGCTAGCCAGCACCCTTCCTTGGAAGCGCTTTTGTAGGCCTAAGAACAGTGGGGCTCTGGGCTTCTCTAACCACCTCATCTTCTGCTCATCCTCTCGCACACTCTAAAGAGAGCTCAGGTGAGAAATTGCAAACGTCGAGCAATTGCTCAGAGATGAAAAGTGCCAGCACTGAAAGCTGTTGCTAGCCAGCACCCTTCCTTGGAAGCGCTTTCACAGGCGCAGCAACACTGGGGCTTTGCGCTTCTCTAGCCACCAAACGTCACGGTCATTCTCTTTCCGTCTCGTAGACACGAGCTTAGAAATTGCAAACGTCGAGCAATTGCTCAGAGATGAAAAGTGCCAGCACTGAAAGCTGTTGCTAGCCAGCACCCTTCCTTGGAAGCGCTTTCACAGGCGCAGCAACACTGGGGCTTTGCGCTTCTCTACCCACCAAACGTCATGGTCATTCTCTTTCCGTCTCGTAGACACGAGCTGAGAAATTGCAAACGTGGAGCAATTGCTCAGAGATGAAAAGTGCCAGCACTGAAAGCTCTTGCTAGCCAGCACCCTTCCTTGGAAGCGCTTTTGTAGGCCTAAGAACAGTGGGGCTCTGGGCTTCCCTAGCCACCTCATCTTCTTCTCATCCTCTCGCGCACTCTAAAGAGAGCTCAGGTGAGAAATTGCAAACGTCCAGCAATTGCTCAGAGAAGAAAAGTGCCAGCACTGAAAGCTCTTGCTAGCCAGCACCCTTCCTTGGAAGCGCTTTCACAGGCGCAGTAACACTGGGGCTTTGCACTTCTCTACGCACCAAACGTCACGGTCCTTCACTTTCCGTCTCGTAGACACGAGCTGAGAAATTGCAAACGTCGAGCAATTGCTCAGAGATGAAAAGTGCCAGCACTGAAAGCTGTTGCTAGCCAGCACCCTTCCTTGGAAGCGCTTTCACAGGCGCAGCAACACTGGGGCTTTGCGCTTCTCTAGCCACCAAACGTCACGGTCCTTCTCTTTCCGTCTCGTAGACACGAGCTGAGAAATTGCAAACGTCGAGCAATTGCTCAGAGATGAAAAGTGCCAGCACTGAAAGCTGTTGCTAGCCAGCACCCTTCCTTGGAAGCGCTTTCACAGGCGCAGCAACACTGGGGCTTTGCGCTTCTCTACCCACCAAAAGTCACGGTCATTTTCTTTCCGTCTCGTAGACACGAGCTGAGAAATTGCAAACGTCGAGCAATTGCTCCGAGATGAAAAGTGCCAGCACTGAAAGCTCTTGCTAGCCAGCACCCTTCCTTGGAAGCGCTTTTGTAGGCCTAAGAACACTGGGGCTCTGGGCTTCTCTAGCCACCTCATCTTCTGCTCATCCTCTCGCGCACTCTAAAGAGAGCTCAGGTGAGAAATTGCAAACGTCGAGCAATTGCTCAGAGATGAAAAGTGCCAGCCCTGAAAGCTCTTGCTAGCCAGCACCCTTCCTTGGAAGCGCTTTCACAGGCGCAGCAACACTGGGGCTTTGCGCTTCTCTACCCACCAAAAGTCAAGGTCCTTCTCTTTCCGTCTCGTAGACACGAGCTGAGAAATTGCAAACGTCGAGCAATTGCTCAGAGATGAAAAGTGCCAGCACTGAAAGCTGTTGCTAGCCAGCACCCTTCCTTGGAAGCGCTTTCACAGGCGCAGCAACACTGGGGCTTTGCGCTTCTCTACCCACCAAAAGTCACGGTCCTTCTCTTTCCGTCTCGTAGACACGAGCTGAGAAATTGCAAACGTCGAGCAATTGCTCCGAGATGAAAAGTGCCAGCACTGAAAGCTCTTGCTAGCCAGCACCCTTCCTTGGAAGCGCTTTCGTAGGCTTAAGAACACTGGGGCTCTGGGCTTCTCTAGCCACCTCATCTTCTGCTCATCCTCTCGCGCACTCTAAAGAGAGCTCAGGTGAGAAATTGCAAACGTCCAGCAATTGCTCAGAGATGAAAAGTGCCAGCACTGAAAGCTCTTGCTAGCCAGCACCCTTCCTTGGAAGCGCTTTCACAGGCGCAGCAACACTGGGGCTTTGCGCTTCTACACGCACCAAATGTCACGGTCCTTCTCTTTCCGTCTCGTAGACACGAGCTGAGAAATTGCAAACGTCGAGCAATTGCTCCGAGATGAAAAGTGCCAGCACTGAAAGCTCTTGCTAGCCAGCACCCTTCCTTGGAAGCGCTTTTGTAGCCCTTAAAACACTGGGGCTCTGGGCTTCTCTAGCCACCTCATCTTCTGCTCATCCTCTCGCGCACTCTAAAGAGAGCTCAGGTGAGAAATTGCAAACGTCAAGCAATTGCTCAGAGATGAAAAGTGCCAGCACTGAAAGCTGTTGCTAGCCAGCCCCCTTCCTTGGAAGCGCTTTTGTAGGCCTAAGAACACTGGGGCTCTGGGCTTCTCTAGCCACCTCATCTTCTGCTCATCCTCTCGCGCACTCTAAAGAGAGCTCAGGTGAGAAATTGCAAACGTGGAGCAATTGCTCAGAGATGAAAAGTGCCAGCACTGAAAGCTCTTGCTAGCCAGCACCCTTCCTTGGAAGCGCTTTCACAGGCGCAGTAACACTGGGGCTTTGCACTTCTCTAGCCACCAAACGTCACGGTCCTTCTCTTTCCGTCTCGTAGACACGAGCTGAGAAATTGCAAATGTCGAGCAATTGCTCAGAGATGAAAAGTGCCAGCACTGAAAGCTGTTGCTAGCCAGCACTCTTCCTTGGAAGCGCTTTCACAGGCGCAGCAACACTGGGGCTTTGCGCTTCTATACGCACCAAATGTCATGGTCCTTCTCTTTCCGTCTTGTAGACACGAGCTGAGAAATTGCAAACATCGAGCAATTGCTCAGAGATGAAAAGTGCCAGCACTGAAAGCTGTTGCTAGCCAGCACCCTTCCTTGGAAGCGCTTTTGTAGGCCTAAGAACACTGGGGCTCTGGGCTTCTCTAGCCACCTCATCTTCTGCTCATCCTCTCGCGCACTCTAAAGAGAGCTCAGGTGAGAAACTGCAAACGTCGAGCAATTGCTCCGAGATGAAAAGTGCCAGCACTGAAAGCTCTTGCTAGCCAGCACCCTTCCTTGGAAGCGCTTTCACAGGCGCAGTAACACTGGGGCTTTGCGCTTCTATACGCACCAAATGTCACGCTCATTCTCTTTCCGCCTCGTAGACACGAGCTGAGAAATTGCAAATGTCGAGCAATTGCTCAGAGATGAAAAGTGCCAGCACTGAAAGCTCTTGCTAGCCAGCACCCTTCCTTGGAAGCGCTTTCACAGGCGCAGCAACACTGGGGCTTTGCGCTTCTCTAGCCACCAAACGTCACGGTCCTTCTCTTTCCGTCTCGTAGACACGAGCTGAGAAATTGCAAACGTCGAGCAATTGCTCAGAGATGAAAAGTGCCAGCACTGAAAGCTGTTGCTAGCCAGCACCCTTCCTTGGAAGCGCTTTTGTAGGCCTAAGAACACTGGGGCTCTGGGCTTCTCTAGCCACCTCATCTTCTGCTCATCCTCTCGCGCACTCTAAAGAGAGCTCAGGTGAGAAATTGCAAACGTCGAGCAATTGCTCCGAGATGAAAAGTGCCAGCACTGAAAGCTCTTGCTAGCCAGCACCCTTCCTTGGAAGCGCTTTCACAGGCGCAGCAACACTGGGGCTTTGCGCTTCTCTAGCCACCAAACGTCACGGTCCTTCTCTTTCCGTCTCGTAGACACGAGCTGAGAAATTGCAAACGTCGAGCAATTGCTCAGAGATGAAAAGTGCCAGCACTGAAAGCTGTTGCTAGCCAGCACCCTTCCTTGGAAGCGCTTTTGTAGGCCTAAGAACACTGGGGCTCTGGGCTTCTCTAGCCACCTCACTTCTGCTCATCCTCTCGCGCACTCTAAAGAGAGCTCAGGTGAGAAATTGCAAACGTCCAGCAATTGCTCAGAGATGAAAAGTGCCAGCACTGAAAGCTGTTGCTAGCCAGCACCCTTCCTTGGAAGCGCTTTCACAGGCGCAGTAACACTGGGGCTTTGCACTTCTCTACGCACCAAACGTCACGGTCCTTCTCTTTCTGTCTCGTAGACACGAGCTGAGAAATTGCAAACGTGGAGCAATTGCTCAGAGATGAAAAGTGCCAGCACTGAAAGCTGTTGCTAGCCAGCACCCTTCCTTGGAAGCGCTTTCACAGGCGCAGCAACACTGGGGCTTTGCGCTTCTCTAGCCAACAAACGTCACGGTCCTTCTCTTTCCGTCTCGTAGACACGAGCTGAGAAATTGCAAACGTCGAGCAATTGCTCAGAGATGAAAAGTGCCAGCACTGAAAGCTGTTGCTAGCCAGCACCCTTCCTTGGAAGCGCTTTCACAGGCGCAGCAACACTGGGGCTTTGCGCTTCTCTACCCACCAAAAGTCACGGTCATTTTCTTTCCGTCTCGTAGACACGAGCTGAGAAATTGCAAACGTCGAGCAATTGCTCAGAGATGAAAATTGCCAGCACTGAAAGGTCTTGCTAGCCAGCACCCTTCCTTGGAAGCGCTTTTGTAGGCCTAAGAACACTGGGGCTCTGGGCTTCTCTAGCCACCTCATCTTCTGCTCATCCTCTCGCGCACTCTAAAGAGAGCTCAGGTGAGAAATTGCAAACGTGGAGCAATTGCTCAGAGATGAAAAGTGCCAGCACTGAAAGCTCTTGCTAGCCAGCACCCTTCCTTGGAAGCGCTTTCACAGGCGCAGCAGCACTGGGGCTTTGCGCTTCTCTACCCACCAAAAGTCACGGTCCTTCTCTTTCCGTCTCGTAGACACGAGCTGAGAAATTGCAAACGTCGAGCAATTGCTCCGAGATGAAAAGTGCCAGCACTGAAAGCTGTTGCTAGCCAGCACCCTTCCTTGGAAGCGCTTTCACAGGCGCAGCAACACTGGGGCTTTGCGCTTCTCTACCCACCAAAAGTCACGGTCCTTCTCTTTCCGTCTCGTAGACACGAGCTGAGAAATTGCAAACGTCCAGCAATTGCTCAGAGATGAAAAGTGCCAGCACTGAAAGCTCTTGCTAGCCAGCACCCTTCCTTGGAAGCGCTTTTGTAGGCCTAAGAACACTGGGGCTCTGGGCTTCTCTAGCCACCTCATCTTCTGCTCATCCTCTCGCGCACTCTAAAGAGAGCTCAGGTGAGAAATTGCAAACGTCGAGCAATTGCTGAGAGATGAAAAGTGCCAGCACTGAAAGCTCTTGCTAGCCAGCACCCTTCCTTGGAAGCGCTTTCACAGGCGCAGCAACACTGGGGCTTTGCGCTTCTATACGCACCAAATGTCACGGTCCTTCTCTTTCCGTCTCGTAGACATGAGCTGAGAAATTGCAAACGTCGAGCAATTGCTCAGAGATGAAAAGTGCCAGCACTGAAAGCTCTTGCTAGCCAGCACCCTTCCTTGGAAGCGCTTTTGTAGCCCTTAAAACACTGGGGCTCTGGGCTTCTCTAGCCACCTCATCTTCTGCTCATCCTCTCGCGCACTCTAAAGAGAGCTCAGGTGAGAAATTGCAAACGTCGAGCAATTGCTCCGAGATGAAAAGTGCCAGCACTGAAAGCTGTTGCTAGCCAGCCCCCTTCCTTGGAAGCGCTTTTGTAGGCGCAGCAACACTGGGGCTTTGCGCTTCTCTAGCCACCAAAAGTCACGGTCCTTCTCTTTCCGTCTCGTAGACACGAGCTGAGAAATTGCAAACGTGGAGCAATTGCTCAGAGATGAAAAGTGCCAGCACTGAAAGCTCTTGCTAGCCAGCACCCTTCCTTGGAAGCGCTTTCACAGGCGCAGCAACACTGGGGCTTTGCGCTTCTATACGCACCAAACATCACGGTGCTTCTCTTTCCGTCTCGTAGACACGAGCTGAGAAATTGCAAACGTCGAGCAATTGCTCAGAGATGAAAAGTGCCAGCACTGAAAGCTCTTGCTAGCCAGCACCCTTCCTTGGAAGCGCTTTTGTAGGCCTAAGAACAGTGGGGCTCTGGGCTTCTCTAGCCACCTCATCTTCTGCTCATCCTCTCGCGCACTCTAAAGAGAGCTCAGGTGAGAAATTGCAAACGTCGAGCAATTGCTCAGAGATGAAAAGTGCCAGCACTGAAAGCTCTTGCTAGCCAGCACCCTTCCTTGGAAGCGCTTTCACAGGCGCAGCAACACTGGGACTTTGCGCTTCTATACGCACCAAATGTCACGGTCCTTCTCTTTCCGTCTCGTAGACACGAGCTGAGAAATTGCAAACGTCGAGCAATTGCTCAGAGATGAAAAGTGCCAGCACTGAAAGCTGTTGCTAGCCAGCACCCTTCCTTGGAAGCGCTTTTGTAGGCCTAAGAACACTGGGGCTCTGGGCTTCTCTAGCCACCTCATCTTCTGCTCATCCTCGCGCGCACTCTAAAGAGAGCTCAGGTGAGAAATTGCAAACGTCGAGCAATTGCTCAGAGATGAAAAGTGCCAGCACTGAAAGCTGTTGCTAGCCAGCACCCTTCCTTGGAAGCGCTTTCACAGGCGCAGTAACACTGGGGCTTTGCGCTTCTCTAGCCACCAAACGTCACGGTCCTTCTCTTTCCATCTCCTAGACACGAGCTGAGAAATTGCAAACGTCCAGCAATTGCTCCGAGATGAAAAGTGCCAGCACTGAAAGCTGTTGCTAGCCAGCACCCTTCCTTGGAAGCGCTTTTGTAAGCCTAAGAACACTGGGGCTCTGGACTTCTCTAGCCACCTCATCTTCTGCTCATCCTCTCGCGCACTCTAAAGAGAGCTCAGGTGAGAAATTGCAAACGTCCAGCAATTGCTCAGAGATGAAAAGTGCCAGCACTGAAAGCTCTTGCTAGCCAGCACCCTTCCTTGGAAGCGCTTTCACAGGCGCAGTAACACTGGGGCTTTGTACTTCTCTACGCACCAAACGTCATGGTCATTCTCTTTCCGTCTCGTAGACACGAGCTGAGAAATTGCAAACGTCGAGCAATTGCTCAGAGATGAAAAGTGCCAGCACTGAAAGCTCTTGCTAGCCAGCACCCTTCCTTGGAAGCGCTTTTGTAGGCCTAAGAACACTGGGGCTCTGGGCTTCTCTAGCCACCTCATCTTCTGCTCATCCTCTCGCGCACTCTAAAGAGAGCTCAGGTGAGAAATTGCAAACGTCCAGCAATTGCTCAGAGAAGAAAAGTGCCAGCCCTGAAAGCTGTTGCTAGCCAGCACCCTTCCTTGGAAGCGCTTTCACAGGCGCAGTAACACTGGGGCTTTGTACTTCTCTACGCACCAAACGTCACGGTCCTTCTCTTTCCGTCTCGTAGACACGAGCTGAGAAATTGCAAACGTCGAGCAATTGCTCAGAGATGAAAAGTGCCAGCACTGGAAGCTGTTGCTAGCCAGCACCCTTCCTTGGAAGCGCTTTTGTAGGCCTAAGAACACTGGGGCTCTGGGCTTCTCTAGCCACCTCATCTTCTGCTCATCCTCTCGCGCACTCTAAAGAGAGCTCAGGTGAGAAATTGCAAACGTCGAGCAATTGCTCAGAGATGAAAAGTGCCAGCACTGAAAGCTCTTGCTAGCCAGCACCCTTCCTTGGAAGCGCTTTCAAAGGCGCAGCAACACTGGGGCTTTGCGCTTCTCTACCCACCAAACGTCACGGTCCTTCTCTTTCCGTCTCGTAGACACGAGCTGAGAAATTGCAAACGTGGAGCAATTGCTCAGAGATGAAAAGTGCCAGCACTGAAAGCTCTTGCTAGCCAGCACCCTTCCTTGGAAGCGCTTTCACAGGCGCAGCAACACTGGGGCTTTGCGCTTCTATACGCACCAAACGTCACGGTCCTTCTCTTTCCGTCTCGTAGACACGAGCTGAGAAATTGCAAACGTCGAGCAATTGCTCCGAGATGAAAAGTGCCAGCACTGAAAGCTCTTGCTAGCCAGCACCCTTCCTTGGAAGCGCTTTTGTAGGCCTAAGAAGACTGGGGCTCTGGGCTTCTCTAGCCACCTCATCTTCTGCTCATCCTCTCGCGCACTCTAAAGAGAGCTCAGGTGAGAAATTGCAAACGTCGAGCAATTGCTCAGAGATGAAAAGTGCCAGCACTGAAAGCTCTTGCTAGCCAGCACCCTTCCTTGGAAGCGCTTTCACAGGCGCAGCAACACTGGGGCTTTGCGCTTCTCTACCCACCAAACGTCACGGTCCTTCTCTTTCCGTCTCGTAGACACGAGCTGAGAAATTGCAAACGTGGAACAATTGCTCAGAGATGAAAAGTGCCAGCACTGAAAGCTGTTGCTAGCCAGCACCCTTCCTTGGAAGCGCTTTCACAGGCGCAGCAACACTGGGGCTTTGCGCTTCTCTACCCACCAAACGTCACGGTCATTCTCTTTCCGTCTCGTAGACACGAGCTGAGAAATTGCAAACGTCGAGCAATTGCTCAGAGATGAAAAGTGCCAGCACTGAAAGCTCTTGCTAGCCAGCACCCTTCCTTGGAAGCGCTTTTGTAGGCCTAAGAACACTGGGGCTCTGGGCTTCTCTAGCCACCTCATCTTCTGCTCATCCTCTCGCGCACTCTAAAGAGAGCTCAGGTGAGAAATTGCAAACGTCGAGCAATTGCTCAGAGATGAAAAGTGCCAGCCCTGAAAGCTCTTGCTAGCCAGCACCCTTCCTTGGAAGCGCTTTCACAGGCGCAGTAACACTGGGGCTTTGCGCTTCTATACGCACCAAACGTCATGGTCCTTCTCTTTCCGTCTCGTAGACACGAGCTGAGAAATTGCAAACGTCGAGCAATTGCTCAGAGATGAAAAGTGCCAGCACTGAAAGCTGTTGCTAGCCAGCACCCTTCCTTGGAAGCGCTTTTGTAGGCCTAAGAACACTGGGGCTCTGGGCTTCTCTAGCCACCTCATCTTCTTCTCATCCTCTCGCGCACTCTAAAGAGAGCTCAGGTGAGAAATTGCAAACGTCCAGCAATTGCTCAGAGAAGAAAAGTGCCAGCACTGAAAGCTCTTGCTAGCCAGCACCCTTCCTTGGAAGCGCTTTCACAGGTGCAGTAACACTGGGGCTTTGCGCTTCTCTACCCACCAAACGTCACGGTCCTTCTCTTTCCGTCTCGTAGACATGAGCTGAGAAATTGCAAACGTCGAGCAATTGCTCAGAGATGAAAAGTGCCAGCACTGAAAGCTCTTGCTAGCCAGCACCCTTCCTTGGAAGCGCTTTCACAGGTGCAGTAACACTGGGGCTTTGCGCTTCTCTAGCCACCAAACGTCATGGTCATTCTCTTTCCGTCTCGTAGACACGAGCTGAGAAATTGCAAACGTCCAGCAATTGCTCAGAGATGAAAAGTGCCAGCACTGGAAGCTGTTGCTAGCCAGCACCCTTCCTTGGAAGCGCTTTTGTAGGCCTAAGAACACTGGGGCTCTGGACTTCTCTAGCCACCTCATCTTCTGCTCATCCTCTCGCGCACTCTAAAGAGAGCTCAGGTGAGAAATTGCAAACGTCCAGCAATTGCTCAGAGATGAAAAGTGCCAGCACTGAAAGCTGTTGCTAGCCAGCACCCTTCCTTGGAAGCGCTTTCACAGGCGCAGTAACACTGGGGCTTTGCACTTCTCTACGCACCAAACGTCACGGTCCTTCTCTTTCCGTCTCGTAGACACGAGCTGAGAAATTGCAAACGTGGAGCAATTGCTCAGAGATGAAAAGTGCCAGCACTGAAAGCTGTTGCTAGCCAGCACCCTTCCTTGGAAGCGCTTTTGTAGGCCTAAGAACACTGGGGCTCTGGGCTTCTCTAGCCACCTCATCTTCTGCTCATCCTCTCGCGCACTCTAAAGAGAGCTCAGGTGAGAAATTGCAAACGTCGAGCAATTGCTGAGAGATGAAAAGTGCCAGCACTGAAAGCTCTTGCTAGCCAGCACCCTTCCTTGGAAGCGCTTTCACAGGCGCAGTAACACTGGGGCTTTGCGCTTCTCTACCCACCAAAAGTCACGGTCCTTCTCTTACCGTCTCGTAGACACGAGCTGAGAAATTGCAAACGTCGAGCAATTGCTCAGAGATGAAAAGTGCCAGCACTGAAAGCTCTTGCTAGCCAGCACCCTTCCTTGGAAGCGCTTGCACAGGAGCAGCAACACTGGGGCTTTGCGCTTCTATACGCACCAAACGTCATGGTCCTTCTCTTTCCGTCTCGTAGACACGAGCTGAGAAATTGCAAACGTCGAGCAATTGCTCAGAGATGAAAAGTGCCAGCACTGGAAGCTGTTGCTAGCCAGCACCCTTCCTTGGAAGCACTTTTGTAGGCCTAAGAACACTGGGGCTCTGGGCTTCTCTAGCCACCTCATCTTCTGCTCATCCTCTCGCGCACTCTAAAGAGAGCTCAGGTGAGAAATTGCAAACGTCCAGCAATTGCTCAGAGATGAAAAGTGCCAGCACTGAAAGCTGTTGCTAGCCAGCACCCTTCCTTGGAAGCGCTTTCACAGGCGCAGCAACACTGGGGCTTTGCGCTTCTCTACCCACCAAAAGTCACGGTCCTTTTCTTTCCGTCTCGTAGACACGAGCTGAGAAATTGCAAACGTCGAGCAATTGCTCAGAGATGAAAAGTGCCAGCACTGAAAGCTCTTGCTAGCCAGCACCCTTCCTTGGAAGCGCTTTCACAGGCGCAGCAACACTGGGGCTTTGCGCTTCTATACGCACCAAAAGTCACGGTCCTTCTCTTTCCGTCTCGTAGACACGAGCTGAGAAATTGCAAACGTCCAGCAATTGCTCAGAGATGAAAAGTGCCAGCACTGAAAGCTGTTGCTAGCCAGCACCCTTCCTTGGAAGCGCTTTCACAGGTGCAGTAACACTGGGGCTTTGCGCTTCTCTACCCACCAAACGTCACGGTCATTCTCTTTCCGTCTCGTAGACACGAGCTGAGAAATTGCAAACGTCGAGCAATTGCTCCGAGATGAAAAGTGCCAGCACTGAAAGCTGTTGCTAGCCAGCACCCTTCCTTGGAAGCGCTTTTGTAGGCCTAAGAACACTGGGGCTCTGGGCTTCTCTAGCCACCTAATCTTTTGCTCGTCCTCTCGCGCACTCTAAAGAGAGCTCAGGTGAGAAATTGCAAACGTCGAGCAATTGCTCCGAGATGAAAAGTGCCAGCACTGAAAGCTCTTGCTAGCCAGCACCCTTCCTTGGAAGCGCTTTCACAGGCGCAGTAACACTGGGGCTTTGCGCTTCTATACGCACCAAATGTCACGGTCCTTCTCTTTCCGTCTCGTAGACACGAGCTGAGAAATTGCAAACGTCGAGCAATTGCTCCGAGATGAAAAGTGCCAGCACTGAAAGCTCTTGCTAGCCAGCACCCTTCCTTGGAAGCGCTTTTGTAGCCCTTAGAACAGTGGGGCTCTGGGCTTCTCTAGCCACCTCATCTTCTGCTCATCCTCTCGCGCACTCTAAAGAGAGCTCAGGTGAGAAATTGCAAACGTCCAGCAATTGCTCAGAGAAGAAAAGTGCCAGCACTGAAAGCTGTTGCTAGCCAGCACCCTTCCTTGGAAGCGCTTTCACAGGCGCAGTAACACTGGGGCTTTGTACTTCTCTACGCACCAAACGTCACGGTCCTTCTCTTTCCGTCTCGTAGACACGAGCTGAGAAATTGCAAACGTCGAGCAATTGCTCAGAGATGAAAAGTGCCAGCACTGAAAGCTGTTGCTAGCCAGCACCCTTCCTTGGAAGCGCTTTCACAGGCGCAGCAACACTGGGGCTTTGCGCTTCTCTAGCCACCAAACGTCACGGTCCTTCTCTTTCCGTCTCGTAGACACGAGCTGAGAAATTGCAAACGTCGAGCAATTGCTTAGAGATGAAAAGTGCCAGCACTGAAAGCTGTTGCTAGCCAGCCCCCTTCCTTGGAAGCGCTTTTGTAGGCCTAAGAACACTGGGGCTCTGGGCTTCTCTAGCCACCTCATCTTCTGCTCATCCTCTCGCGCACTCTAAAGAGAGCTCAGGTGAGAAATTGCAAACGTCGAGCAATTGCTCAGAGATGAAAAGTGCCAGCACTGAAAGCTCTTGCTAGCCAGCACCCTTCCTTGGAAGCACTTTCACAGGCGCAGTAACACTGGGGCTTTGCGCTTCTCTAGCCACCAAACGTCACGGTCCTTCTCTTTCCGTCTCGTAGACACGAGCTGAGAAATTGCAAACGTCGAGCAATTGCTCAGAGATGAAAAGTGCCAGCACTGAAAGCTCTTGCTAGCCAGCACCCTTCCTTGGAAGCGCTTTCACAGGTGCAGTAACACTGGGGCTTTGCGCTTCTCTAGCCACCAAACGTCATGGTCATTCTCTTTCCGTCTCGTAGACACGAGCTGAGAAATTGCAAACGTGGAGCAATTGCTCCGAGATGAAAAGTGCCAGCACTGAAAGCTCTTGCTAGCCAGCACCCTTCCTTGGAAGCGCTTTCACAGGCGCAGTAACACTGGGGCTTTGCACTTCTCTACGCACCAAACGTCACGGTCCTTCTCTTTCCGTCTCGTAGACACGAGCTGAGAAATTGCAAACGTCGAGCAATTGCTCAGAGATGAAAAGTGCCAGCACTGAAAGCTCTTGCTAGCCAGCACCCTTCCTTGGAAGCGCTTTCACAGGCGCAGCAACACTGGGGCTTTGCGCTTCTCTAGCCACCAAACGTCACGGTCCTTCTCTTTCCGTCGGTAGACACGAGCTGAGAAATTGCAAACGTCGAGCAATTGCTCAGAGATGAAAAGTGCCAGCACTGAAAGCTCTTGCTAGCCAGCACCCTTCCTTGGAAGCGCTTTCACAGGAGCAGCAACACTGGGGCTTTGCGCTTCTATACGCACCAAACGTCACGCTCATTCTCTTTCCGCCTCGCAGACACGAGCTGAGAAATTGCAAACGTCGAGCAATTGCTCAGAGATGAAAAGTGCCAGCACTGAAAGCTCTTGCTAGCCAGCACCCTTCCTTGGAAGCGCTTTCACAGGCGCAGCAACACTGGGGCTTTGCGCTTCTATACGCACCAAGCGTCATGGTCATTCTCTTTCCGTCTCGTAGACACGAGCTGAGAAATTGCAAACGTCCAGCAATTGCTCAGAGATGAAAAGTGCCAGCACTGAAAGCTGTTGCTAGCCAGCACCCTTACTTGGAAGCGCTTTTGTAGGCCTAAGAACACTGGGGCTCTGGGCTTCTCTAGCCACCTCATCTTCTGCTCATCCTCTCGCGCACTCTAAAGAGAGCTCAGGTGAGAAATTGCAAACGTCGAGCAATTGCTCAGAGATGAAAAGTGCCAGCACTGAAAGCTGTTGCTAGCCAGCACCCTTCCTTGGAAGCGCTTTCAAAGGCGCAGCAACACTGGGGCTTTGCGCTTCTCTAGCCACCAAAAGTCACGGTCCTTCTCTTTCCGTCTCGTAGACACGAGCTGAGAAATTGCAAACGTCGAGCAATTGCTCTGAGATGAAAAGTGCCAGCACTGAAAGCTCTTGCTAGCCAGCACCCTTCCTTGGAAGCGCTTTCACAGGCGCAGCAACACTGGGGCTTTGCGCTTCTCTAGCCACCAAACGTCACGGTCATTCTCTTTCCGTCTCGTAGACACGAGCTGAGAAATTGCAAACGTCGAGCAATTGCTCAGAGATGAAAAGTGCCAGCACTGAAAGCTCTTGCTAGCCAGCACCCTTCCTTGGAAGCACTTTCACAGGCGCAGTAACACTGGGGCTTTGCGCTTCTCTACCCACCAAACGTCACGGTCCTTCTCTTTCCGTCTCGTAGACACGAGCTGAGAAATTGCAAACGTGGAGCAATTGCTCAGAGATGAAAAGTGCCAGCACTGAAAGCTGTTGCTAGCCAGCACCCTTCCTTGGAAGCGCTTTCACAGGTGCAGTAACACTGGGGCTTTGCGCTTCTCTAGCCACCAAACGTCACGGTCCTTCTCTTTCCGTCTCGTAGACACGAGCTGAGAAATTGCAAACGTCGAGCAATTGCTCAGAGATGAAAAGTGCCAGCACTGAAAGCTCTTGCTAGCCAGCACCCTTCCTTGGAAGCGCTTTCACAGGCGCAGCAACACTGGGGCTTTGCGCTTCACTACCCACCAAAAGTCACGGTCATTTTCTTTCCGTCGGTAGACACGAGCTGAGAAATTGCAAACGTCGAGCAATTGCTCAGAGATGAAAAGTGCCAGCACTGAAAGCTGTTGCTAGCCAGCACCCTTCCTTGGAAGCGCTTTTGTAGGCCTAAGAACAGTGGGGCTCTGGGCTTCTCCAGCCACCTCATCTTCTGCTCATCCTCTCGCGCACTCTAAAGAGAGCTCAGGTGAGAAATTGCAAACGTCGAGCAATTGCTCAGAGATGAAAAGTGCCAGCCCTGAAAGCTCTTGCTAGCCAGCACCCTTCCTTGGAAGCGCTTTCACAGGCGCAGCAACACTGGGGCTTTGCGCTTCTCTACCCACCAAAAGTCACGGTCCTTCTCTTTCCGTCTCGTAGACACGAGCTGAGAAATTGCAAACGTCGAGCAATTGCTCAGAGATGAAAAGTGCCAGCACTGAAAGCTCTTGCTAGCCAGCACCCTTCCTTGGAAGCGCTTTTGTAGGCCTAAGAACACTGGGGCTCTGGGCTTCTCTAGCCACCTCATCTTCTGCTCATCCTCTCGCGCACTCTAAAGAGAGCTCAGGTGAGAAATTGCAAACGTCGAGCAATTGCTCAGAGATGAAAAGTGCCAGCACTGAAAGCTGTTGCTAGCCAGCACCCTTCCTTGGAAGCGCTTTCACAGGCGCAGCAACACTGGGGCTTTGCGCTTCTCTACCCACCAAACGTCACGGTCCTTCTCTTTCCGTCGGTAGACACGAGCTGAGAAATTGCAAACGTCGAGCAATTGCTCAGAGATGAAAAGTGCCAGCACTGAAAGCTCTTGCTAGCCAGCACCCTTCCTTGGAAGCGCTTTCACAGGCGCAGCAACACTGGGGCTTTGCGCTTCTATACGCACCAAACGTCACGGTCCTTCTCTTTCCGTCTCGTAGACACGAGCTGAGAAATTGCAAACGTCGAGCAATTGCTCAGAGATGAAAAGTGCCAGCACTGAAAGCTCTTGCTAGCCAGCACCCTTCCTTGGAAGCGCTTTTGTAGGCCTAAGAACACTGGGGCTCTGGGCTTCTCTAGCCACCTCATCTTCTGCTCATCCTCTCGCGCACTCTAAAGAGAGCTCAGGTGAGAAATTGCAAACGTCGAGCAATTGCTCAGAGATGAAAAGTGCCAGCACTGAAAGCTGTTGCTAGCCAGCACCCTTCCTTGGAAGCGCTTTCACAGGCGCAGCAACACTGGGGCTTTGCGCTTCTATACGCACCAAACGTCACGCTCATTCTCTTTCCGCCTCGCAGACACGAGCTGAGAAATTGCAAACGTCGAGCAATTGCTCAGAGATGAAAAGTGCCAGCACTGAAAGCTCTTGCTAGCCAGCACCCTTCCTTGGAAGCGCTTTCACAGGCGCAGCAACACTGGGGCTTTGCGCTTCTATACGCACCAAAAGTCACGGTCCTTCTCTTTCCGTCTCGTAGACACGAGCTGAGAAATTGCAAACGTCGAGCAATTGCTTAGAGATGAAAAGTGCCAGCACTGAAAGCTGTTGCTAGCCAGCACCCTTCCTTGGAAGCGCTTTTGTAGGCCTAAGAACAGTGGGGCTCTGGGCTTCTCTAGCCACCTCATCTTCTGCTCATCCTCTCGCGCATTCTAAAGAGAGCTCAGGTGAGAAATTGCAAACGTCGAGCAATTGCTCAGAGATGAAAAGTGCCAGCACTGAAAGCTCTTGCTAGCCAGCACCCTTCCTTGGAAGCGCTTTCACAGGCGCAGCAACACTGGGGCTTTGCGCTTCTCTACCCACCAAAAGTCACGGTCCTTCTCTTTCCGTCTCGTAGACACGAGCTGAGAAATTGCAAACGTCGAGCAATTGCTCAGAGATGAAAAGTGCCAGCACTGAAAGCTCTTGCTAGCCAGCACCCTTCCTTGGAAGCGCTTTCACAGGCGCAGCAACACTGGGGCTTTGCGCTTCTCTAGCCACCAAACGTCACGGTCATTCTCTTTCCGTCTCGTAGACACGAGCTGAGAAATTGCAAACGTCGAGCAATTGCTCAGAGATGAAAAGTGCCAGCACTGAAAGCTCTTGCTAGCCAGCACCCTTCCTTGGAAGCGCTTTTGTAGGCCTAAGAACAGTGGGGCTCTGGGCTTCTCTAGCCACCTCATCTTCTGCTCATCCTCTCGCGCACTCTAAAGAGAGCTCAGGTGAGAAATTGCAAACGTCGAGCAATTGCTCAGAGATGAAAAGTGCCAGCACTGAAAGCTGTTGCTAGCCAGCACCCTTCCTTGGAAGCGCTTTCACAGGCGCAGCAACACTGGGGCTTTGCGCTTCTCTACCCACCAAACGTCACGGTCCTTCTCTTTCCGTCTCGTAGACACGAGCTGAGAAATTGCAAACGTCGAGCAATTGCTCAGAGATGAAAAGTGCCAGCACTGAAAGCTCTTGCTAGCCAGCACCCTTCCTTGGAAGCGCTTTTGTAGGCCTAAGAACACTGGGGCTCTGGGCTTCTCTAGCCACCTAATCTTCTGCTCATCCTCTCGCGCACTCTAAAGAGAGCTCAGGTGAGAAATTGCAAACGTCGAGCAATTGCTCAGGGATGAAAAGTGCCAGCACTGAAAGCTCTTGCTAGCCAGCACCCTTCCTTGGAAGCACTTTCACAGGCGCAGTAACACTGGGGCTTTGCGCTTCTCTACCCACCAAACGTCACGGTCCTTCTCTTTCCGTCTCGTAGACACGAGCTGAGAAATTGCAAACGTCGAGCAATTGCTCAGAGATGAAAAGTGCCAGCACTGAAAGCTGTTGCTAGCCAGCACCCTTCCTTGGAAGCGCTTTCACAGGTGCAGTAACACTGGGGCTTTGCGCTTCTCTAGCCACCAAACGTCATTGTCATTCTCTTTCCGTCTCGTAGACATGAGCTGAGAAATTGCAAACGTCGAGCAATTGCTCAGAGATGAAAAGTGCCAGCACTGAAAGCTGTTGCTAGCCAGCACCCTTCCTTGGAAGCGCTTTTGTAGGCCTAAGAACACTGGGGCTCTGGGCTTCCCTAGCCACCTCATCTTCTTCTCATCCTCTCGCGCACTCTAAAGAGAGCTCAGGTGAGAAATTGCAAACGTCCAGCAATTGCTCAGAGATGAAAAGTGCCAGCACTGAAAGCTCTTGCTAGCCAGCACCCTTCCTTGGAAGCGCTTTCACAGGCGCAGCAACACTTGGGCTTTGCGCTTCTCTACCCACCAAACGTCACGGTCATTCTCTTTCCGTCTCGTAGACACGAGCTTAGAAATTGCAAACGTCGAGCAATTGCTCAGAGATGAAAAGTGCCAGCACTGAAAGCTCTTGCTAGCCAGCACCCTTCCTTGGAAGCGCTTTCACAGGCGCAGCAACACTGGGGCTTTGCGCTTCTCTAGCCACCAAACGTCACGGTCCTTCTCTTTCCGTCTCGTAGACACGAGCTGAGAAATTGCAAACGTCGAGCAATTGCTTAGAGATGAAAAGTGCCAGCACTGAAAGCTGTTGCTAGCCAGCACCCTTCCTTGGAAGCGCTTTTGTAGGCCTAAGAACACTGGGGCTCTGGGCTTCTCTAGCCACCTCATCTTCTGCTCATCCTCGCGCGCACTCTAAAGAGAGCTCAGGTGAGAAATTGCAAACGTCCAGCAATTGTTCAGAGATGAAAAGTGCCAGCACTGAAAGCTCTTGCTAGCCAGCACCCTTCCTTGGAAGCGCTTTCACAGGCGCAGCAACACTGGGGCTTTGCGCTTCTCTACCCACCAAACGTCACGGTCCTTCTATTTCCATCTCCTAGACACGAGCTGAGAAATTGCAAACGTCGAGCAATTGCTCCGAGATGAAAAGTGCCAGCACTGAAAGCTGTTGCTAGCCAGCACCCTTCCTTGGAAGCGCTTTTGTAGGCCTAAGAACACTGGGGCTCTGGGCTTCTCTAGCCACCTCATCTTCTGCTCATCCTCTCGCGCACTCTAAAGAGAGCTCAGGTGAGAAATTGCAAACGTCGAGCAATTGCTCAGAGATGAAAAGTGCCAGCACTGAAAGCTCTTGCTAGCCAGCACCCTTCCTTGGAAGCGCTTTCACAGGCGCAGCAACACTGGGGCTTTGCGCTTCTCTACCCACCAAACGTCACGGTCCTTCTCTTTCCGTCTCGTAGACATGAGCTGAGAAATTGCAAACGTCGAGCAATTGCTCAGAGATGAAAAGTGCCAGCACTGAAAGCTCTTGCTAGCCAGCACCCTTCCTTGGAAGCGCTTTCACAGGTGCAGTAACACTGGGGCTTTGCGCTTCTCTAGCCACCAAACGTCATGGTCATTCTCTTTCCGTCTCGTAGACACGAGCTGAGAAATTGCAAACGTGGAGCAATTGCTCCGAGATGAAAAGTGCCAGCACTGAAAGCTCTTGCTAGCCAGCACCCTTCCTTGGAAGCGCTTTTGTAGGCCTAAGAACAGTGGGGCTCTGGGCTTCCCTAGCCACCTCATATTCTTCTCATCCTCTCGCGCACTCTAAAGAGAGCTCAGGTGAGAAATTGCAAACGTCGAGCAATTGCTCAGAGATGAAAAGTGCCAGCACTGAAAGCTCTTGCTAGCCAGCACCCTTCCTTGGAAGCGCTTTTGTAGGCCTAAGAACAGTGGGGCTCTGGGCTTCTCTAGCCACCTCATCTTCTGCTCATCCTCTCGCGCATTCTAAAGAGAGCTCAGGTGAGAAATTGCAAACGTCGAGCAATTGCTCAGAGATGAAAAGTGCCAGCACTGAAAGCTCTTGCTAGCCAGCACCCTTCCTTGGAAGCGCTTTCACAGGCGCAGCAACACTGGGGCTTTGCGCTTCTCTACCCACCAAAAGTCACGGTCCTTCTCTTTCCGTCTCGTAGACACGAGCTGAGAAATTGCAAACGTCGAGCAATTGCTCAGAGATGAAAAGTGCCAGCACTGAAAGCTTTTGCTAGCCAGCACCCTTCCTTGGAAGCGCTTTCACAGGCGCAGCAACACTGGGGCTTTGCGCTTCTCTACCCACCAAACGTCACGGTCATTCTCTTTCCGTCTCGTAGACACGAGCTGAGAAATTGCAAACGTCGAGCAATTGCTCAGAGATGAAAAGTGCCAGCACTGAAAGCTCTTGCTAGCCAGCACCCTTCCTTGGAAGCGCTTTTGTAGACCTAAGAACACTGGGGCTCTGGGCTTCTCTAGCCACCTCATCTTCTGCTCATCCTCTCGCGCACTCTAAAGAGAGCTCAGGTGAGAAATTGCAAACGTCGAGCAATTGCTCAGAGATGAAAAGTGCCAGCACTGAAAGCTGTTGCTAGCCAGCACCCTTCCTTGGAAGCGCTTTCACAGGCGCAGCAACACTGGGGCTTTGCGCTTCTCTACCCACCAAACGTCACGGTCCTTCTCTTTCCGTCTCGTAGACACGAGCTGAGAAATTGCAAACGTCGAGCAATTGCTCAGAGATGAAAAGTGCCAGCACTGAAAGCTCTTGCTAGCCAGCACCCTTCCTTGGAAGCGCTTTTGTAGGCCTAAGAACACTGGGGCTCTGGGCTTCTCTAGCCACCTCATCTTCTGCTCATCCTCTCGCGCACTCTAAAGAGAGCTCAGGTGAGAAATTGCAAACGTCGAGCAATTGCTCAGGGATGAAAAGTGCCAGCACTGAAAGCTCTTGCTAGCCAGCACCCTTCCTTGGAAGCACTTTCACAGGCGCAGTAACACTGGGGCTTTGCGCTTCTCTACCCACCAAACGTCACGGTCCTTCTCTTTCCGTCTCGTAGACACGAGCTGAGAAATTGCAAACGTCGAGCAATTGCTCAGAGATGAAAAGTGCCAGCACTGAAAGCTGTTGCTAGCCAGCACCCTTCCTTGGAAGCGCTTTCACAGGTGCAGTAACACTGGGGCTTTGCGCTTCTCTAGCCACCAAACGTCATTGTCATTCTCTTTCCGTCTCGTAGACATGAGCTGAGAAATTGCAAACGTCGAGCAATTGCTCAGAGATGAAAAGTGCCAGCACTGAAAGCTGTTGCTAGCCAGCACCCTTCCTTGGAAGCGCTTTTGTAGGCCTAAGAACACTGGGGCTCTGGGCTTCCCTAGCCACCTCATCTTCTTCTCATCCTCTCGCGCACTCTAAAGAGAGCTCAGGTGAGAAATTGCAAACGTCCAGCAATTGCTCAGAGATGAAAAGTGCCAGCACTGAAAGCTCTTGCTAGCCAGCACCCTTCCTTGGAAGCGCTTTCACAGGCGCAGCAACACTGGGGCTTTGCGCTTCTCTAGCCACCAAACGTCACGGTCCTTCTCTTTCCGTCTCGTAGACACGAGCTGAGAAATTGCAAACGTCGAGCAATTGCTTAGAGATGAAAAGTGCCAGCACTGAAAGCTGTTGCTAGCCAGCACCCTTCCTTGGAAGCGCTTTTGTAGGCCTAAGAACACTGGGGCTCTGGGCTTCTCTAGCCACCTCATCTTCTGCTCATCCTCGCGCGCACTCTAAAGAGAGCTCAGGTGAGAAATTGCAAACGTCCAGCAATTGTTCAGAGATGAAAAGTGCCAGCACTGAAAGCTCTTGCTAGCCAGCACCCTTCCTTGGAAGCGCTTTCACAGGCGCAGCAACACTGGGGCTTTGCGCTTCTCTACCCACCAAACGTCACGGTCCTTCTATTTCCATCTCCTAGACACGAGCTGAGAAATTGCAAACGTCGAGCAATTGCTCCGAGATGAAAAGTGCCAGCACTGAAAGCTGTTGCTAGCCAGCACCCTTCCTTGGAAGCGCTTTTGTAGGCCTAAGAACACTGGGGCTCTGGGCTTCTCTAGCCACCTCATCTTCTGCTCATCCTCTCGCGCACTCTAAAGAGAGCTCAGGTGAGAAATTGCAAACGTCGAGCAATTGCTCAGAGATGAAAAGTGCCAGCACTGAAAGCTCTTGCTAGCCAGCACCCTTCCTTGGAAGCGCTTTCACAGGCGCAGCAACACTGGGGCTTTGCGCTTCTCTACCCACCAAACGTCACGGTCCTTCTCTTTCCGTCTCGTAGACATGAGCTGAGAAATTGCAAACGTCCAGCAATTGCTCAGAGATGAAAAGTGCCAGCACTGAAAGCTCTTGCTAGCCAGCACCCTTCCTTGGAAGCGCTTTCACAGGTGCAGTAACACTGGGGCTTTGCGCTTCTCTAGCCACCAAACGTCATGGTCATTCTCTTTCCGTCTCGTAGACACGAGCTGAGAAATTGCAAACGTGGAGCAATTGCTCCGAGATGAAAAGTGCCAGCACTGAAAGCTCTTGCTAGCCAGCACCCTTCCTTGGAAGCGCTTTTGTAGGCCTAAGAACAGTGGGGCTCTGGGCTTCCCTAGCCACCTCATATTCTTCTCATCCTCTCGCGCACTCTAAAGAGAGCTCAGGTGAGAAATTGCAAACGTCCAGCAATTGCTCAGAGAAGAAAAGTGCCAGCACTGAAAGCTCTTGCTAGCCAGCACCCTTCCTTGGAAGCGCTTTCACAGGCGCAGTAACACTGGGGCTTTGCACTTCTCTACGCACCAAACGTCACGGTCCTTCTCTTTCCGTCTCGTAGACACGAGCTGAGAAATTGCAAACATCGAGCAATTGCTCAGAGATGAAAAGTGCCAGCACTGAAAGCTCTTGCTAGCCAGCACCCTTCCTTGGAAGCGCTTTCACAGGCGCAGCAACACTGGGGCTTTGCGCTTCTCTAGCCACCAAACGTCACGGTCCTTCTCTTTCCGTCGGTAGACACGAGCTGAGAAATTGCAAACGTCGAGCAATTGCTCAGAGATGAAAAGTGCCAGCACTGAAAGCTGTTGCTAGCCAGCACCCTTCCTTGGAAGGGCTTTCACAGGCGCAGCAACACTGGGGCTTTGCGCTTCTCTAGCCACCAAAAGTCACGGTCCTTCTCTTTCCGTCTCGTAGACATGAGCTGAGAAATTGCAAACGTCCAGCAATTGCTCAGAGATGAAAAGTGCCAGCACTGAAAGCTGTTGCTAGCCAGCACCCTTCCTTGGAAGCGCTTTTGTAGGCCTAAGAACACTGGGGCTCTGGGCTTCCCTAGCCACCTCATCTTCTTCTCATCCTCTCGCGCACTCTAAAGAGAGCTCAGGTGAGAAATTGCAAACGTCCAGCAATTGCTCAGAGATGAAAAGTGCCAGCACTGAAAGCTCTTGCTAGCCAGCACCCTTCCTTGGAAGCGCTTTCACAGGCGCAGCAACACTGGGGCTTTGCGCTTCTCTAGCCACCAAACGTCACGGTCCTTCTCTTTCCGTCTCGTAGACACGAGCTGAGAAATTGCAAACGTCGAGCAATTGCTTAGAGATGAAAAGTGCCAGCACTGAAAGCTGTTGCTAGCCAGCACCCTTCCTTGGAAGCGCTTTTGTAGGCCTAAGAACACTGGGGCTCTGGGCTTCTCTAGCCACCTCATCTTCTGCTCATCCTCGCGCGCACTCTAAAGAGAGCTCAGGTGAGAAATTGCAAACGTCCAGCAATTGTTCAGAGATGAAAAGTGCCAGCACTGAAAGCTCTTGCTAGCCAGCACCCTTCCTTGGAAGCGCTTTCACAGGCGCAGCAACACTGGGGCTTTGCGCTTCTCTACCCACCAAACGTCACGGTCCTTCTATTTCCATCTCCTAGACACGAGCTGAGAAATTGCAAACGTCGAGCAATTGCTCCGAGATGAAAAGTGCCAGCACTGAAAGCTGTTGCTAGCCAGCACCCTTCCTTGGAAGCGCTTTTGTAGGCCTAAGAACACTGGGGCTCTGGGCTTCTCTAGCCACCTCATCTTCTGCTCATCCTCTCGCGCACTCTAAAGAGAGCTCAGGTGAGAAATTGCAAACGTCGAGCAATTGCTCAGAGATGAAAAGTGCCAGCACTGAAAGCTCTTGCTAGCCAGCACCCTTCCTTGGAAGCGCTTTCACAGGCGCAGCAACACTGGGGCTTTGCGCTTCTCTACCCACCAAACGTCACGGTCCTTCTCTTTCCGTCTCGTAGACATGAGCTGAGAAATTGCAAACGTCCAGCAATTGCTCAGAGATGAAAAGTGCCAGCACTGAAAGCTCTTGCTAGCCAGCACCCTTCCTTGGAAGCGCTTTCACAGGTGCAGTAACACTGGGGCTTTGCGCTTCTCTAGCCACCAAACGTCATGGTCATTCTCTTTCCGTCTCGTAGACACGAGCTGAGAAATTGCAAACGTGGAGCAATTGCTCCGAGATGAAAAGTGCCAGCACTGAAAGCTCTTGCTAGCCAGCACCCTTCCTTGGAAGCGCTTTTGTAGGCCTAAGAACAGTGGGGCTCTGGGCTTCCCTAGCCACCTCATATTCTTCTCATCCTCTCGCGCACTCTAAAGAGAGCTCAGGTGAGAAATTGCAAACGTCCAGCAATTGCTCAGAGAAGAAAAGTGCCAGCACTGAAAGCTCTTGCTAGCCAGCACCCTTCCTTGGAAGCGCTTTCACAGGCGCAGTAACACTGGGGCTTTGCACTTCTCTACGCACCAAACGTCACGGTCCTTCTCTTTCCGTCTCGTAGACACGAGCTGAGAAATTGCAAACATCGAGCAATTGCTCAGAGATGAAAAGTGCCAGCACTGAAAGCTCTTGCTAGCCAGCACCCTTCCTTGGAAGCGCTTTCACAGGCGCAGCAACACTGGGGCTTTGCGCTTCTCTAGCCACCAAACGTCACGGTCCTTCTCTTTCCGTCGGTAGACACGAGCTGAGAAATTGCAAACGTCGAGCAATTGCTCAGAGATGAAAAGTGCCAGCACTGAAAGCTGTTGCTAGCCAGCACCCTTCCTTGGAAGGGCTTTCACAGGCGCAGCAACACTGGGGCTTTGCGCTTCTCTAGCCACCAAAAGTCACGGTCCTTCTCTTTCCGTCTCGTAGACACGAGCTGAGAAATTGCAAACGTCGAGCAATTGCTCAGAGATGAAAAGTGCCAGCACTGAAAGCTCTTGCTAGCCAGCACCCTTCCTTGGAAGCGCTTTCACAGGCGCAGCAACACTGGGGCTTTGCGCTTCACTACCCACCAAAAGTCACGGTCATTTTCTTTCCGTCGGTAGACACGAGCTGAGAAATTGCAAACGTCGAGCAATTGCTCAGAGATGAAAAGTGCCAGCACTGAAAGCTGTTGCTAGCCAGCACCCTTCCTTGGAAGCGCTTTTGTAGGCCTAAGAACAGTGGGGCTCTGGGCTTCTCCAGCCACCTCATCTTCTGCTCATCCTCTCGCGCACTCTAAAGAGAGCTCAGGTGAGAAATTGCAAACGTCGAGCAATTGCTCAGAGATGAAAAGTGCCAGCCCTGAAAGCTCTTGCTAGCCAGCACCCTTCCTTGGAAGCGCTTTCACAGGCGCAGCAACACTGGGGCTTTGCGCTTCTCTACCCACCAAAAGTCACGGTCCTTCTCCTTCCGTCTCGTAGACACGAGCTGAGAAATTGCAAACGTCGAGCAATTGCTCAGAGATGAAAAGTGCCAGCACTGAAAGCTGTTGCTAGCCAGCACCCTTCCTTGGAAGCGCTTTCACAGGCGCAGCAACACTGGGGCTTTGCGCTTCTCTACCCACCAAACGTCACGGTCCTTCTCTTTCCGTCTCGTAGACACGAGCTGAGAAATTGCAAACGTCGAGCAATTGCTCAGAGATGAAAAGTGCCAGCACTGAAAGCTCTTGCTAGCCAGCACCCTTCCTTGGAAGCGCTTTCACAGGCGCAGCAACACTGGGGCTTTGCGCTTCTATACGCACCAAATGTCACGGTCCTTCTCTTTCCGTCTCGTAGACACGAGCTGAGAAATTGCAAACGTCGAGCAATTGCTCAGAGATGAAAAGTGCCAGCACTGAAAGCTCTTGCTAGCCAGCACCCTTCCTTGGAAGCGCTTTTGTAGGCCTAAGAACAGTGGGGCTCTGGGCTTCTCTAGCCACCTCATCTTCTGCTCATCCTCTCGCGCACTCTAAAGAGAGCTCAGGTGAGAAATTGCAAACGTCGAGCAATTGCTCAGAGATGAAAAGTGCCAGCACTGAAAGCTCTTGCTAGCCAGCACCCTTCCTTGGAAGCGCTTTCACAGGCGCAGCAACACTGGGGCTTTGCGCTTCTATACGCACCAAACGTCACGCTCATTCTCTTTCCGCCTCGCAGACACGAGCTGAGAAATTGCAAACGTCGAGCAATTGCTCAGAGATGAAAAGTGCCAGCACTGAAAGCTCTTGCTAGCCAGCACCCTTCCTTGGAAGCGCTTTCACAGGCGCAGCAACACTGGGGCTTTGCGCTTCTATACGCACCAAGCGTCACGGTCCTTCTCTTTCCGTCTCGTAGACACGAGCTGAGAAATTGCAAACGTCCAGCAATTGCTCAGAGATGAAAAGTGCCAGCACTGAAAGCTGTTGCTAGCCAGCACCCTTCCTTGGAAGCGCTTTTGTAGGCCTAAGAACAGTGGGGCTCTGGGCTTCTCTAGCCACCTCATCTTCTGCTCATCCTCTCGCGCATTCTAAAGAGAGCTCAGGTGAGAAATTGCAAACGTCGAGCAATTGATCAGAGATGAAAAGTGCCAGCACTGAAAGCTCTTGCTAGCCAGCACCCTTCCTTGGAAGCGCTTTCACAGGCGCAGCAACACTGGGGCTTTGCGCTTCTCTACCCACCAAAAGTCACGGTCCTTCTCTTTCCGTCTCGTAGACACGAGCTGAGAAATTGCAAACGTCGAGCAATTGCTCAGAGATGAAAAGTGCCAGCACTGAAAGCTTTTGCTAGCCAGCACCCTTCCTTGGAAGCGCTTTCACAGGCGCAGCAACACTGGGGCTTTGCGCTTCTCTACCCACCAAAAGTCACGGTCATTCTCTTTCCGTCTCGTAGACACGAGCTGAGAAATTGCAAACGTCGAGCAATTGCTCAGAGATGAAAAGTGCCAGCACTGAAAGCTCTTGCTAGCCAGCACCCTTCCTTGGAAGCGCTTTTGTAGACCTAAGAACACTGGGGCTCTGGGCTTCTCTAGCCACCTCATCTTCTGCTCATCCTCTCGCGCACTCTAAAGAGAGCTCAGGTGAGAAATTGCAAACGTCGAGCAATTGCTCAGAGATGAAAAGTGCCAGCACTGAAAGCTGTTGCTAGCCAGCACCCTTCCTTGGAAGCGCTTTCACAGGCGCAGCAACACTGGGGCTTTGCGCTTCTCTACCCACCAAACGTCACGGTCCTTCTCTTTCCGTCTCGTAGACACGAGCTGAGAAATTGCAAACGTCCAGCAATTGCTCAGAGATGAAAAGTGCCAGCACTGAAAGCTCTTGCTAGCCAGCACCCTTCCTTGGAAGCGCTTTTGTAGGCCTAAGAAGACTGGGGCTCTGGGCTTCTCTAGCCACCTCATCTTCTGCTCATCCTCTCGCGCACTCTAAAGAGAGCTCAGGTGAGAAATTGCAAACGTCGAGCAATTGCTCCGAGATGAAAAGTGCCAGCACTGAAAGCTCTTGCTAGCCAGCACCCTTCCTTGGAAGCACTTTCACAGGCGCAGTAACACTGGGGCTTTGCGCTTCTCTACCCACCAAACGTCACGGTCCTTCTCTTTCCGTCTCGTAGACACGAGCTGAGAAATTGCAAACGTCGAGCAATTGCTCAGAGATGAAAAGTGCCAGCACTGAAAGCTCTTGCTAGCCAGCACCCTTCCTTGGAAGCGCTTTCACAGGTGCAGTAACACTGGGGCTTTGCGCTTCTCTAGCCACCAAACGTCATTGTCATTCTCTTTCCGTCTCGTAGACATGAGCTGAGAAATTGCAAACGTCGAGCAATTGCTCAGAGATGAAAAGTGCCAGCACTGAAAGCTGTTGCTAGCCAGCACCCTTCCTTGGAAGCGCTTTTGTAGGCCTAAGAACAGTGGGGCTCTGGGCTTCCCTAGCCACCTCATCTTCTTCTCATCCTCTCGCGCACTCTAAAGAGAGCTCAGGTGAGAAATTGCAAACGTCCAGCAATTGCTCAGAGATGAAAAGTGCCAGCACTGAAAGCTCTTGCTAGCCAGCACCCTTCCTTGGAAGCGCTTTCACAGGCGCAGCAACACTGGGGCTTTGCGCTTCTCTACCCACCAAACGTCACGGTCATTCTCTTTCCGTCTCGTAGACACGAGCTTAGAAATTGCAAACGTCGAGCAATTGCTCAGAGATGAAAAGTGCCAGCACTGAAAGCTCTTGCTAGCCAGCACCCTTCCTTGGAAGCGCTTTCACAGGCGCAGCAACACTGGGGCTTTGCGCTTCTCTAGCCACCAAACGTCACGGTCCTTCTCTTTCCGTCTCGTAGACACGAGCTGAGAAATTGCAAACGTCGAGCAATTGCTTAGAGATGAAAAGTGCCAGCACTGAAAGCTGTTGCTAGCCAGCACCCTTCCTTGGAAGCGCTTTTGTAGGCCTAAGAACACTGGGGCTCTGGGCTTCTCTAGCCACCTCATCTTCTGCTCATCCTCGCGCGCACTCTAAAGAGAGCTCAGGTGAGAAATTGCAAACGTCCAGCAATTGTTCAGAGATGAAAAGTGCCAGCACTGAAAGCTCTTGCTAGCCAGCACCCTTCCTTGGAAGCGCTTTCACAGGCGCAGCAACACTGGGGCTTTGCGCTTCTCTAGCCACCAAACGTCACGGTCCTTCTCTTTCCGTCTCGTAGACACGAGCTGAGAAATTGCAAACGTGGAGCAATTGCTCCGAGATGAAAAGTGCCAGCACTGAAAGCTGTTGCTAGCCAGCACCCTTCCTTGGAAGCGCTTTTGTAGGCCTAAGAACACTGGGGCTCTGGGCTTCTCTAGCCACCTCATCTTCTGCTCATCCTCTCGCGCACTCTAAAGAGAGCTCAGGTGAGAAATTGCAAACGTCGAGCAATTGCTCAGAGATGAAAAGTGCCAGCACTGAAAGCTCTTGCTAGCCAGCACCCTTCCTTGGAAGCGCTTTCACAGGCGCAGCAACACTGGGGCTTTGCGCTTCTCTACCCACCAAACGTCACGGTCCTTCTCTTTCCGTCTCGTAGACATGAGCTGAGAAATTGCAAACGTCGAGCAATTGCTCAGAGATGAAAAGTGCCAGCACTGAAAGCTCTTGCTAGCCAGCACCCTTCCTTGGAAGCGCTTTCACAGGTGCAGTAACACTGGGGCTTTGCGCTTCTCTAGCCACCAAACGTCATGGTCATTCTCTTTCCGTCTCGTAGACACGAGCTGAGAAATTGCAAACGTCCAGCAATTGCTCCGAGATGAAAAGTGCCAGCACTGAAAGCTCTTGCTAGCCAGCACCCTTCCTTGGAAGCGCTTTTGTAGGCCTAAGAACAGTGGGGCTCTGGGCTTCCCTAGCCACCTCATCTTCTTCTCATCCTCTCGCGCACTCTAAAGAGAGCTCAGGTGAGAAATTGCAAACGTCCAGCAATTGCTCAGAGAAGAAAAGTGCCAGCACTGAAAGCTCTTGCTAGCCAGCACCCTTCCTTGGAAGCGCTTTCACAGGCGCAGTAACACTGGGGCTTTGCACTTCTCTACGCACCAAACGTCACGGTCCTTCTCTTTCCGTCTCGTAGACATGAGCTGAGAAATTGCAAACATCGAGCAATTGCTCAGAGATGAAAAGTGCCAGCACTGAAAGCTGTTGCTAGCCAGCACCCTTCCTTGGAAGCGCTTTCACAGGCGCAGCAACACTGGGGCTTTGCGCTTCTCTAGCCACCAAACGTCACGGTCCTTCTCTTTCCGTCTCGTAGACACGAGCTGAGAAATTGCAAACGTCGAGCAATTGCTCAGAGATGAAAAGTGCCAGCACTGAAAGCTGTTGCTAGCCAGCACCCTTCCTTGGAAGCGCTTTCACAGGCGCAGCAACACTGGGGCTTTGCGCTTCTCTAGCCACCAAAAGTCACGGTCCTTCTCTTTCCGTCTCGTAGACACGAGCTGAGAAATTGCAAACGTCGAGCAATTGCTCAGAGATGAAAAGTGCCAGCACTGAAAGCTCTTGCTAGCCAGCACCCTTCCTTGGAAGCGCTTTCACAGGCGCAGCAACACTGGGGCTTTGCGCTTCTCTAGCCACCAAACGTCACGCTCATTCTCTTTCCGCCTCGCAGACACGAGCTTAGAAATTGCAAACGTCGAGCAATTGCTCAGAGAAGAAAAGTGCCAGCACTGAAAGCTCTTGCTAGCCAGCACCCTTCCTTGGAAGCGCTTTCACAGGCGCAGCAACACTGGGGCTTTGCGCTTCTATACGCACCAAAAGTCACGGTCCTTCTCTTTCCGTCTCGTAGACACGAGCTGAGAAATTGCAAACGTCCAGCAATTGCTCAGAGATGAAAAGTGCCAGCACTGAAAGCTCTTGCTAGCCAGCACCCTTCCTTGGAAGCGCTTTTGTAGGCCTAAGAACAGTGGGGCTCTGGGCTTCTCTAGCCACCTCATCTTCTGCTCATCCTCTCGCGCACTCTAAAGAGAGCTCAGGTGAGAAATTGCAAACGTCCAGCAATTGCTCAGAGATGAAAAGTGCCAGCACTGAAAGCTGTTGCTAGCCAGCACCCTTCCTTGGAAGCGCTTTCACAGGCGCAGCAACACTGGGGCTTTGCGCTTCTCTACCCACCAAACGTCACGGTCCTTCTCTTTCCGTCTCGTAGACACGAGCTGAGAAATTGCAAACGTCGAGCAATTGCTCAGAGATGAAAAGTGCCAGCACTGAAAGCTCTTGCTAGCCAGCACCCTTCCTTGGAAGCGCTTTTGTAGGCCTAAGAACAGTGGGGCTCTGGGCTTCTCTAGCCACCTCATCTTCTGCTCATCCTCTCGCGCACTCTAAAGAGAGCTCAGGTGAGAAATTGCAAACGTCGAGCAATTGCTCAGAGATGAAAAGTGCCAGCACTGAAAGCTCTTGCTAGCCAGCACCCTTCCTTGGAAGCACTTTCACAGGCGCAGTAACACTGGGGCTTTGCGCTTCTCTACCCACCAAACGTCACGGTCCTTCTCTTTCCGTCTCGTAGACACGAGCTGAGAAATTGCAAACGTCGAGCAATTGCTCAGAGATGAAAAGTGCCAGCACTGAAAGCTCTTGCTAGCCAGCCCCCTTCCTTGGAAGCGCTTTTGTAGGCCTAAGAACACTGGGGCTCTGGGCTTCTCTAGCCACCTCATCTTCTGCTCATCCTCTCGCGCACTCTAAAGAGAGCTCAGGTGAGAAATTGCAAACGTCGAGCAATTGCTCAGAGATGAAAAGTGCCAGCACTGAAAGCTCTTGCTAGCCAGCACCCTTCCTTGGAAGCGCTTTCACAGGCGCAGCAACACTGGGGCTTTGCGCTTCTCTACCCACCAAACGTCACGGTCCTTCTCTTTCCGTCTCGTAGACATGAGCTGAGAAATTGCAAACGTCGAGCAATTGCTCAGAGATGAAAAGTGCCAGCACTGAAAGCTCTTGCTAGCCAGCACCCTTCCTTGGAAGCGCTTTCACAGGTGCAGTAACACTGGGGCTTTGCGCTTCTCTAGCCACCAAACGTCATGGTCATTCTCTTTCCGTCTCGTAGACACGAGCTGAGAAATTGCAAACGTCCAGCAATTGCTCCGAGATGAAAAGTGCCAGCACTGAAAGCTCTTGCTAGCCAGCACCCTTCCTTGGAAGCGCTTTTGTAGGCCTAAGAACAGTGGGGCTCTGGGCTTCCCTAGCCACCTCATCTTCTTCTCATCCTCTCGCGCACTCTAAAGAGAGCTCAGGTGAGAAATTGCAAACGTCCAGCAATTGCTCAGAGAAGAAAAGTGCCAGCACTGAAAGCTCTTGCTAGCCAGCACCCTTCCTTGGAAGCGCTTTCACAGGCGCAGTAACACTGGGGCTTTGCACTTCTCTACGCACCAAACGTCACGGTCCTTCTCTTTCCGTCTCGTAGACATGAGCTGAGAAATTGCAAACATCGAGCAATTGCTCAGAGATGAAAAGTGCCAGCACTGAAAGCTGTTGCTAGCCAGCACCCTTCCTTGGAAGCGCTTTCACAGGCGCAGCAACACTGGGGCTTTGCGCTTCTCTAGCCACCAAACGTCACGGTCCTTCTCTTTCCGTCTCGTAGACACGAGCTGAGAAATTGCAAACGTCGAGCAATTGCTCAGAGATGAAAAGTGCCAGCACTGAAAGCTGTTGCTAGCCAGCACCCTTCCTTGGAAGCGCTTTCACAGGCGCAGCAACACTGGGGCTTTGCGCTTCTCTAGCCACCAAAAGTCACGGTCCTTCTCTTTCCGTCTCGTAGACACGAGCTGAGAAATTGCAAACGTCGAGCAATTGCTCAGAGATGAAAAGTGCCAGCACTGAAAGCTCTTGCTAGCCAGCACCCTTCCTTGGAAGCGCTTTCACAGGCGCAGCAACACTGGGGCTTTGCGCTTCTCTAGCCACCAAACGTCACGCTCATTCTCTTTCCGCCTCGCAGACACGAGCTTAGAAATTGCAAACGTCGAGCAATTGCTCAGAGAAGAAAAGTGCCAGCACTGAAAGCTCTTGCTAGCCAGCACCCTTCCTTGGAAGCGCTTTCACAGGCGCAGCAACACTGGGGCTTTGCGCTTCTATACGCACCAAAAGTCACGGTCCTTCTCTTTCCGTCTCGTAGACACGAGCTGAGAAATTGCAAACGTCCAGCAATTGCTCAGAGATGAAAAGTGCCAGCACTGAAAGCTCTTGCTAGCCAGCACCCTTCCTTGGAAGCGCTTTTGTAGGCCTAAGAACAGTGGGGCTCTGGGCTTCTCTAGCCACCTCATCTTCTGCTCATCCTCTCGCGCACTCTAAAGAGAGCTCAGGTGAGAAATTGCAAACGTCCAGCAATTGCTCAGAGATGAAAAGTGCCAGCACTGAAAGCTGTTGCTAGCCAGCACCCTTCCTTGGAAGCGCTTTCACAGGCGCAGCAACACTGGGGCTTTGCGCTTCTCTACCCACCAAACGTCACGGTCCTTCTCTTTCCGTCTCGTAGACACGAGCTGAGAAATTGCAAACGTCGAGCAATTGCTCAGAGATGAAAAGTGCCAGCACTGAAAGCTCTTGCTAGCCAGCACCCTTCCTTGGAAGCGCTTTTGTAGGCCTAAGAACAGTGGGGCTCTGGGCTTCTCTAGCCACCTCATCTTCTGCTCATCCTCTCGCGCACTCTAAAGAGAGCTCAGGTGAGAAATTGCAAACGTCGAGCAATTGCTCAGAGATGAAAAGTGCCAGCACTGAAAGCTCTTGCTAGCCAGCACCCTTCCTTGGAAGCACTTTCACAGGCGCAGTAACACTGGGGCTTTGCGCTTCTCTACCCACCAAACGTCACGGTCCTTCTCTTTCCGTCTCGTAGACACGAGCTGAGAAATTGCAAACGTCGAGCAATTGCTCAGAGATGAAAAGTGCCAGCACTGAAAGCTGTTGCTAGCCAGCACCCTTCCTTGGAAGCGCTTTCACAGGTGCAGTAACACTGGGGCTTTGCGCTTCTCTAGCCACCAAACGTCATGGTCATTCTCTTTCCGTCTCGTAGACATGAGCTGAGAAATTGCAAACGTCGAGCAATTGCTCAGAGATGAAAAGTGCCAGCACTGAAAGCTGTTGCTAGCCAGCACCCTTCCTTGGAAGCGCTTTTGTAGGCCTAAGAACAGTGGGGCTCTGGGCTTCCCTAGCCACCTCATCTTCTTCTCATCCTCTCGCGCACTCTAAAGAGAGCTCAGGTGAGAAATTGCAAACGTCCAGCAATTGCTCAGAGAAGAAAAGTGCCAGCACTGAAAGCTCTTGCTAGCCAGCACCCTTCCTTGGAAGCGCTTTCACAGGCGCAGCAACACTGGGGCTTTGCGCTTCTATACGCACCAAACGTCACGGTCCTTCTCTTTCCGTCTCGTAGACACGAGCTGAGAAATTGCAAACGTCCAGCAATTGCTCCGAGATGAAAAGTGCCAGCACTGAAAGCTGTTGCTAGCCAGCACCCTTCCTTGGAAGCGCTTTTGTAGGCCTAAGAACACTGGGGCTCTGGGCTTCTCTAACCACCTCATCTTCTGCTCATCCTCTCGCACACTCTAAAGAGAGCTCAGGTGAGAAATTGCAAACGTCGAGCAATTGCTCAGAGATGAAAAGTGCCAGCACTGAAAGCTCTTGCTAGCCAGCACCCTTCCTTGGAAGCGCTTTCACAGGCGCAGCAACACTGGGGCTTTGCGCTTCTCTACCCACCAAACGTCACGGTCCTTCTCTTTCCGTCTCGTAGACACGAGCTTAGAAATTGCAAACGTCGAGCAATTGCTCAGAGATGAAAAGTGCCAGCACTGAAAGCTCTTGCTAGCCAGCACCCTTCCTTGGAAGCGCTTTCACAGGCGCAGCAACACTGGGGCTTTGCGCTTCTCTAGCCACCAAACGTCACGGTCCTTCTCTTTCCGTCTCGTAGACACGAGCTGAGAAATTGCAAACGTCGAGCAATTGCTTAGAGATGAAAAGTGCCAGCACTGAAAGCTCTTGCTAGCCAGCACCCTTCCTTGGAAGCGCTTTTGTAGGCCTAAGAACACTGGGGCTCTGGGCTTCTCTAGCCACCTCATCTTCTGCTCATCCTCGCGCGCACTCTAAAGAGAGCTCAGGTGAGAAATTGCAAACGTCCAGCAATTGCTCCGAGATGAAAAGTGCCAGCACTGAAAGCTCTTGCTAGCCAGCACCCTTCCTTGGAAGCGCTTTCACAGGCGCAGCAACACTGGGGCTTTGCGCTTCTCTACCCACCAAACGTCACGGTCCTTCTATTTCCATCTCGTAGACACGAGCTGAGAAATTGCAAACGTCGAGCAATTGCTCAGAGATGAAAAGTGCCAGCACTGAAAGCTGTTGCTAGCCAGCACCCTTCCTTGGAAGCGCTTTTGTAGGCCTAAGAACACTGGGGCTCTGGGCTTCTCTAGCCACCTCATCTTCTGCTCATCCTCTCGCGCACTCTAAAGAGAGCTCAGGTGAGAAATTGCAAACGTCGAGCAATTGCTCAGAGATGAAAAGTGCCAGCACTGAAAGCTGTTGCTAGCCAGCACCCTTCCTTGGAAGCGCTTTCACAGGCGCAGTAACACTGGGGCTTTGCGCTTCTCTACCCACCAAACGTCACGGTCCTTCTCTTTCCGTCTCGTAGACACGAGCTGAGAAATTGCAAACGTCGAGCAATTGCTCAGAGATGAAAAGTGCCAGCACTGAAAGCTCTTGCTAGCCAGCACCCTTCCTTGGAAGCGCTTTCACAGGTGCAGTAACACTGGGGCTTTGCGCTTCTCTAGCCACCAAACGTCATGGTCATTCTCTTTCCGTCTCGTAGACACGAGCTGAGAAATTGCAAACGTGGAGCAATTGCTCCGAGATGAAAAGTGCCAGCACTGAAAGCTCTTGCTAGCCAGCACCCTTCCTTGGAAGCGCTTTTGTAGGCCTAAGAACAGTGGGGCTCTGGGCTTCCCTAGCCACCTCATCTTCTTCTCATCCTCTCGCGCACTCTAAAGAGAGCTCAGGTGAGAAATTGCAAACGTCCAGCAATTGCTCAGAGAAGAAAAGTGCCAGCACTGAAAGCTCTTGCTAGCCAGCACCCTTCCTTGGAAGCGCTTTCACAGGCGCAGTAACACTGGGGCTTTGCACTTCTCTACGCACCAAAAGTCACGGTCCTTCTCTTTCCGTCTCGTAGACACGAGCTGAGAAATTGCAAACATCGAGCAATTGCTCCGAGATGAAAAGTGCCAGCACTGAAAGCTCTTGCTAGCCAGCACCCTTCCTTGGAAGCGCTTTCACAGGCGCAGCAACACTGGGGCTTTGCGCTTCTCTAGCCACCAAACGTCACGGTCCTTCTCTTTCCGTCGGTAGACACGAGCTGAGAAATTGCAAACGTCGAGCAATTGCTCAGAGATGAAAAGTGCCAGCACTGAAAGCTCTTGGTAGCCAGCACCCTTCCTTGGAAGCGCTTTCACAGGCGCAGCAACACTGGGGCTTTGCGCTTCTATACGCACCAAACGTCACGCTCATTCTCTTTCCGTCTCGTAGACACGAGCTGAGAAATTGCAAACGTCGAGCAATTGCTCAGAGATGAAAAGTGCCAGCACTGAAAGCTCTTGCTAGCCAGTACCCTTCCTTGGAAGCGCTTTCACAGGCGCAGCAACACTGGGGCTTTGCGCTTCTATACGCACCAAAAGTCACGGTCATTCTCTTTCCGTCTCGTAGACACGAGCTGAGAAATTGCAAACGTCGAGCAATTGCTCAGAGATGAAAAGTGCCAGCACTGAAAGCTCTTGCTAGCCAGCACCCTTCCTTGGAAGCGCTTTTGTAGGCCTAAGAACAGTGGGGCTCTGGGCTTCTCTAGCCACCTCATCTTCTGCTCATCCTCTCGCGCACTCTAAAGAGAGCTCAGGTGAGAAATTGCAAACGTCGAGCAATTGCTCAGAGATGAAAAGTGCCAGCACTGAAAGCTCTTGCTAGCCAGCACCCTTCCTTGGAAGCGCTTTCACAGGCGCAGCAACACTGGGGCTTTGCGCTTCTCTACCCACCAAAAGTCACGGTCCTTCTCTTTCCGTCTCGTAGACACGAGCTGAGAAATTGCAAACGTCGAGCAATTGCTCAGAGATGAAAAGTGCCAGCACTGAAAGCTCTTGCTAGCCAGCACCCTTCCTTGGAAGCGCTTTCACAGGCGCAGCAACACTGGGGCTTTGCGCTTCTCTAGCCACCAAACGTCACGGTCATTCTCTTTCCGCCTCGCAGACACGAGCTGAGAAATTGCAAACGTCGAGCAATTGCTCAGAGATGAAAAGTGCCAGCACTGAAAGCTCTTGCTAGCCAGCACCCTTCCTTGGAAGCGCTTTCACAGGCGCAGCAACACTGGGGCTTTGCGCTTCTATACGCACCAAAAGTCACGGTCATTCTCTTTCCGTCTCGTAGACACGAGCTGAGAAATTGCAAACGTCCAGCAATTGCTCCGAGATGAAAAGTGCCAGCACTGAAAGCTCTTGCTAGCCAGCACCCTTCCTTGGAAGCGCTTTTGTAGGCCTAAGAACACTGGGGCTCTGGGCTTCTCTAGCCACCTCATCTTCTGCTCATCCTCTCGCGCACTCTAAAGAGAGCTCAGGTGAGAAATTGCAAACGTCGAGCAATTGCTCAGAGATGAAAAGTGCCAGCACTGAAAGCTCTTGCTAGCCAGCACCCTTCCTTGGAAGCGCTTTCACAGGCGCAGCAACACTGGGGCTTTGCGCTTCTCTAGCCACCAAAAGTCACGGTCCTTCTCTTTCCGTCTCGTAGACACGAGCTGAGAAATTGCAAACGTCGAGCAATTGCTCAGAGATGAAAAGTGCCAGCACTGAAAGCTGTTGCTAGCCAGCACCCTTCCTTGGAAGCGCTTTCACAGGCGCAGCAACACTGGGGCTTTGCGCTTCTCTACCCACCAAACGTCACGGTCATTCTCTTTCCGTCTCGTAGACACGAGCTGAGAAATTGCAAACGTCGAGCAATTGCTCCGAGATGAAAAGTGCCAGCACTGAAAGCTCTTGCTAGCCAGCACCCTTCCTTGGAAGCACTTTCACAGGCGCAGTAACACTGGGGCTTTGCGCTTCTCTACCCACCAAACGTCACGGTCCTTCTCTTTCCGTCTCGTAGACACGAGCTGAGAAATTGCAAACGTCGAGCAATTGCTCAGAGATGAAAAGTGCCAGCACTGAAAGCTGTTGCTAGCCAGCACCCTTCCTTGGAAGCGCTTTCACAGGTGCAGTAACACTGGGGCTTTGCGCTTCTCTAGCCACCAAACGTCATGGTCATTCTCTTTCCGTCTCGTAGACACGAGCTGAGAAATTGCAAACGTCGAGCAATTGCTCAGAGATGAAAAGTGCCAGCACTGAAAGCTCTTGCTAGCCAGCACCCTTCCTTGGAAGCGCTTTTGTAGGCCTAAGAACACTGGGGCTCTGGGCTTCCCTAGCCACCTCATCTTCTTCTCATCCTCTCGCGCACTCTGAAGAGAGCTCAGGTGAGAAATTGCAAACGTCCAGCAATTGCTCAGAGATGAAAAGTGCCAGCACTGAAAGCTCTTGCTAGCCAGCACCCTTCCTTGGAAGCGCTTTCACAGGCGCAGCAACACTGGGGCTTTGCGCTTCTATACGCACCAAACGTCACGGTCCTTCTCTTTCCGTCTCGTAGACACGAGCTGAGAAATTGCAAACGTCCAGCAATTGCTCCGAGATGAAAAGTGCCAGCACTGAAAGCTCTTGCTAGCCAGCACCCTTCCTTGGAAGCGCTTTTGTAGGCCTAAGAACACTGGGGCTCTGGGCTTCTCTAACCACCTCATCTTCTGCTCATCCTCTCGCACACTCTAAAGAGAGCTCAGGTGAGAAATTGCAAACGTCGAGCAATTGCTCAGAGATGAAAAGTGCCAGCACTGAAAGCTCTTGCTAGCCAGCACCCTTCCTTGGAAGCGCTTTCACAGGCGCAGCAACACTGGGGCTTTGCGCTTCTCTAGCCACCAAACGTCACGGTCATTCTCTTTCCGTCTCGTAGACACGAGCTGAGAAATTGCAAACGTCAAGCAATTGCTCAGAGATGAAAAGTGCCAGCACTGAAAGCTGTTGCTAGCCAGCACCCTTCCTTGGAAGCGCTTTTGTAGGCCTAAGAACACTGGGGCTCTGGGCTTCTCTAGCCACCTCATCTTCTGCTCGTCCTCGCGCGCACTCTAAAGAGAGCTCAGGTGAGAAATTGCAAACGTCCAGCAATTGCTCAGAGATGAAAAGTGCCAGCACTGAAAGCTCTTGCTAGCCAGCACCCTTCCTTGGAAGCGCTTTCACAGGCGCAGCAACACTGGGGCTTTGCGCTTCTCTAGCCACCAAAAGTCATTGTCATTCTCTTTCCGTCTCGTAGACACGAGCTGAGAAATTGCAAACGTCGAGCAATTGCTCAGAGATGAAAAGTGCCAGCACTGAAAGCTGTTGCTAGCCAGCACCCTTCCTTGGAAGCGCTTTTGTAGGCCTAAGAACACTGGGGCTCTGGGCTTCTCTAGCCACCTCATCTTCTGCTCATCCTCTCGCGCACTCTAAAGAGAGCTCAGGTGAGAAATTGCAAACGTCGAGCAATTGCTCAGAGATGAAAAGTGCCAGCACTGAAAGCTCTTGCTAGCCAGCACCCTTCCTTGGAAGCGCTTTCACAGGCGCAGCAACACTGGGGCTTTGCGCTTCTCTACCCACCAAACGTCACGGTCCTTCTCTTTCCGTCTCGTAGACACGAGCTGAGAAATTGCAAACGTCGAGCAATTGCTCAGAGATGAAAAGTGCCAGCACTGAAAGCTCTTGCTAGCCAGCACCCTTCCTTGGAAGCGCTTTCACAGGCGCGGCAACACTGGGGCTTTGCGCTTCTCTAGCCACCAAACGTCACGGTCCTTCTCTTTCCGTCTCGTAGACACGAGCTGAGAAATTGCAAACGTCGAGCAATTGCTTAGAGATGAAAAGTGCCAGCACTGAAAGCTGTTGCTAGCCAGCACCCTTCCTTGGAAGCGCTTTTGTAGGCCTAAGAACACTGGGGCTCTGGGCTTCTCTAGCCACCTCATCTTCTGCTCATCCTCTCGCGCACTCTAAAGAGAGCTCAGGTGAGAAATTGCAAACGTCGAGCAATTGCTCAGAGATGAAAAGTGCCAGCACTGAAAGCTCTTGCTAGCCAGCACCCTTCCTTGGAAGCGCTTTCACAGGCGCAGCAACACTGGGGCTTTGCGCTTCTCTACCCACCAAACGTCACGGTCCTTCTATTTCCATCTCCTAGACACGAGCTGAGAAATTGCAAACGTCGAGCAATTGCTCAGAGATGAAAAGTGCCAGCACTGAAAGCTGTTGCTAGCCAGCCCCCTTCCTTGGAAGCGCTTTCACAGGTGCAGTAACACTAGGGCTTTGCGCTTCTCTAGCCACCAAACGTCACGGTCATTCTCTTTCCGTCTCGTAGACACGAGCTGAGAAATTGCAAACGTGGAGCAATTGCTCCGAGATGAAAAGTGCCAGCACTGAAAGCTCTTGCTAGCCAGCACCCTTCCTTGGAAGCGCTTTTGTAGGCCTAAGAACAGTGGGGCTCTGGGCTTCCCTAGCCACCTCATCTTCTTCTCATCCTCTCGCGCACTCTAAAGAGAGCTCAGGTGAGAAATTGCAAACGTCCAGCAATTGCTCAGAGAAGAAACGTGCCAGCACTGAAAGCTCTTGCTAGCCAGCACCCTTCCTTGGAAGCGCTTTCACAGGCGCAGCAACACTGGGGCTTTGCGCTTCTATACGCACCAAACGTCACGGTCCTTCTCTTTCCGTCTCGTAGACACGAGCTGAGAAATTGCAAACGTCCAGCAATTGCTCCGAGATGAAAAGTGCCAGCACTGAAAGCTCTTGCTAGCCAGCACCCTTCCTTGGAAGCGCTTTTGTAGGCCTAAGAACACTGGGGCTCTGGGCTTCTCTAACCACCTCATCTTCTGCTCATCCTCTCGCACACTCTAAAGAGAGCTCAGGTGAGAAATTGCAAACGTCGAGCAATTGCTCAGAGATGAAAAGTGCCAGCACTGAAAGCTCTTGCTAGCCAGCACCCTTCCTTGGAAGCGCTTTCACAGGCGCAGCAACACTGGGGCTTTGCGCTTCTCTACCCACCAAACGTCACGGTCCTTCTCTTTCCGTCTCGTAGACACGAGCTGAGAAATTGCAAACGTCGAGCAATTGCTCAGAGATGAAAAGTGCCAGCACTGAAAGCTCTTGCTAGCCAGCACCCTTCCTTGGAAGCGCTTTCACAGGTGCAGTAACACTGGGGCTTTGCGCTTCTCTAGCCACCAAACGTCATGGTCATTCTCTTTCCGTCTCGTAGACACGAGCTGAGAAATTGCAAACGTCGAGCAATTGCTCAGAGATGAAAAGTGCCAGCACTGAAAGCTCTTGCTAGCCAGCACCCTTCCTTGGAAGCGCTTTTGTAGGCCTAAGAACACTGGGGCTCTGGGCTTCCCTAGCCACCTCATCTTCTTCTCATCCTCTCGCGCACTCTAAAGAGAGCTCAGGTGAGAAATTGCAAACGTCGAGCAATTGCTCAGAGATGAAAAGTGCCAGCCCTGAAAGCTCTTGCTAGCCAGCACCCTTCCTTGGAAGCACTTTCACAGGCGCAGCAACACTGGGGCTTTGCGCTTCTCTACCCACCAAAAGTCACGGTCCTTCTCTTTCCGTCTCGTAGACACGAGCTGAGAAATTGCAAACGTCGAGCAATTGCTCAGAGATGAAAAGTGCCAGCACTGAAAGCTGTTGCTAGCCAGCACCCTTCCTTGGAAGCGCTTTCACAGGCGCAGCAACACTGGGGCTTTGCGCTTCTCTAGCCACCAAACGTCACGGTCCTTCTCTTTCCGTCTTGTAGACACGAGCTGAGAAATTGCAAACGTCGAGCAATTGCTCAGAGATGAAAAGTGCCAGCACTGAAAGCTGTTGCTAGCCAGCACCCTTCCTTGGAAGCGCTTTCACAGGTGCAGTAACACTGGGGCTTTGCGCTTCTATACGCACCAAACGTCATGGTCATTCTCTTTCCGTCTCGTAGACATGAGCTGAGAAATTGCAAACGTCGAGCAATTGCTCAGAGATGAAAAGTGCCAGCACTGAAAGCTCTTGCTAGCCAGCACCCTTCCTTGGAAGCGCTTTTGTAGGCCTAAGAACACTGGGGCTCTGGGCTTCTCTAGCCACCTCATCTTCTGCTCATCCTCTCGCGCACTCTAAAGAGAGCTCAGGTGAGAAATTGCAAACGTCGAGCAATTGCTCAGAGAAGAAAAGTGCCAGCACTGAAAGCTCTTGCTAGCCAGCACCCTTCCTTGGAAGCGCTTTCACAGGCGCAGCAACACTGGGGCTTTGCGCTTCTATACGCACCAAACGTCACGGTCCTTCTCTTTCCGTCTCGTAGACACGAGCTGAGAAATTGCAAACGTCCAGCAATTGCTCCGAGATGAAAAGTGCCAGCACTGAAAGCTCTTGCTAGCCAGCACCCTTCCTTGGAAGCGCTTTTGTAGGCCTAAGAACAGTGGGGCTCTGGGCTTCTCTAACCACCTCATCTTCTGCTCATCCTCTCGCACACTCTAAAGAGAGCTCAGGTGAGAAATTGCAAACGTCGAGCAATTGCTCAGAGATGAAAAGTGCCAGCACTGAAAGCTCTTGATAGCCAGCACCCTTCCTTGGAAGCGCTTTCACAGGCGCAGCAACACTGGGGCTTTGCGCTTCTCTAGCCACCAAACGTCACGGTCATTCTCTTTCCGTCTCGTAGACACGAGCTGAGAAATTGCAAACGTCGAGCAATTGCTCAGAGATGAAAAGTGCCAGCACTGAAAGCTGTTGCTAGCCAGCACCCTTCCTTGGAAGCGCTTTCACAGGTGCAGTAACACTGGGGCTTTGCGCTTCTCTAGCCACCAAACGTCATGGTCATTCTCTTTCCGTCTCGTAGACATGAGCTGAGAAATTGCAAACGTCGAGCAATTGCTCAGAGATGAAAAGTGCCAGCACTGAAAGCTCTTGCTAGCCAGCACCCTTCCTTGGAAGCGCTTTTGTAGGCCTAAGAACACTGGGGCTCTGGGCTTCCCTAGCCACCTCATCTTCTTCTCATCCTCTCGCGCACTCTAAAGAGAGCTCAGGTGAGAAATTGCAAACGTCCAGCAATTGCTCAGAGATGAAAAGTGCCAGCACTGAAAGCTCTTGCTAGCCAGCACCCTTCCTTGGAAGCGCTTTCACAGGCGCAGCAACACTGGGGCTTTGCGCTTCTATACGCACCAAACGTCACGGTCCTTCTCTTTCCGTCTCGTAGACACGAGCTGAGAAATTGCAAACGTCCAGCAATTGCTCCGAGATGAAAAGTGCCAGCACTGAAAGCTCTTGCTAGCCAGCACCCTTCCTTGGAAGCGCTTTTGTAGGCCTAAGAACAGTGGGGCTCTGGGCTTCTCTAACCACCTCATCTTCTGCTCATCCTCTCGCACACTCTAAAGAGAGCTCAGGTGAGAAATTGCAAACGTCGAGCAATTGCTCAGAGATGAAAAGTGCCAGCACTGAAAGCTGTTGCTAGCCAGCACCCTTCCTTGGAAGCGCTTTCACAGGCGCAGCAACACTGGGGCTTTGCGCTTCTCTAGCCACCAAACGTCACGGTCATTCTCTTTCCGTCTCGTAGACACGAGCTTAGAAATTGCAAACGTCGAGCAATTGCTCAGAGATGAAAAGTGCCAGCACTGAAAGCTGTTGCTAGCCAGCACCCTTCCTTGGAAGCGCTTTCACAGGCGCAGCAACACTGGGGCTTTGCGCTTCTCTACCCACCAAACGTCATGGTCATTCTCTTTCCGTCTCGTAGACACGAGCTGAGAAATTGCAAACGTGGAGCAATTGCTCAGAGATGAAAAGTGCCAGCACTGAAAGCTCTTGCTAGCCAGCACCCTTCCTTGGAAGCGCTTTTGTAGGCCTAAGAACAGTGGGGCTCTGGGCTTCCCTAGCCACCTCATCTTCTGCTCATCCTCTCGCGCACTCTAAAGAGAGCTCAGGTGAGAAATTGCAAACGTCCAGCAATTGCTCAGAGAAGAAAAGTGCCAGCACTGAAAGCTCTTGCTAGCCAGCACCCTTCCTTGGAAGCGCTTTCACAGGCGCAGTAACACTGGGGCTTTGCACTTCTCTACGCACCAAACGTCACGGTCCTTCTCTTTCCGTCTCGTAGACACGAGCTGAGAAATTGCAAACGTCGAGCAATTGCTCAGAGATGAAAAGTGCCAGCACTGAAAGCTGTTGCTAGCCAGCACCCTTCCTTGGAAGCGCTTTCACAGGCGCAGCAACACTGGGTCTTTGCGCTTCTCTAGCCACCAAACGTCACGGTCCTTCTCTTTCCGTCGGTAGACACGAGCTGAGAAATTGCAAACGTCGAGCAATTGCTCAGAGATGAAAAGTGCCAGCACTGAAAGCTGTTGCTAGCCAGCACCCTTCCTTGGAAGCGCTTTCACAGGCGCAGCAACACTGGGGCTTTGCGCTTCTCTACCCACCAAAAGTCACGGTCATTTTCTTTCCGTCTCGTAGACACGAGCTGAGAAATTGCAAACGTCGAGCAATTGCTCCGAGATGAAAAGTGCCAGCACTGAAAGCTCTTGCTAGCCAGCACCCTTCCTTGGAAGCGCTTTTGTAGGCCTAAGAACACTGGGGCTCTGGGCTTCTCTAGCCACCTCATCTTCTGCTCATCCTCTCGCGCACTCTAAAGAGAGCTCAGGTGAGAAATTGCAAACGTCGAGCAATTGCTCAGAGATGAAAAGTGCCAGCCCTGAAAGCTCTTGCTAGCCAGCACCCTTCCTTGGAAGCGCTTTCACAGGCGCAGCAACACTGGGGCTTTGCGCTTCTCTACCCACCAAAAGTCAAGGTCCTTCTCTTTCCGTCTCGTAGACACGAGCTGAGAAATTGCAAACGTCGAGCAATTGCTCAGAGATGAAAAGTGCCAGCACTGAAAGCTGTTGCTAGCCAGCACCCTTCCTTGGAAGCGCTTTCACAGGCGCAGCAACACTGGGGCTTTGCGCTTCTCTACCCACCAAAAGTCACGGTCCTTCTCTTTCCGTCTCGTAGACACGAGCTGAGAAATTGCAAACGTCGAGCAATTGCTCCGAGATGAAAAGTGCCAGCACTGAAAGCTCTTGCTAGCCAGCACCCTTCCTTGGAAGCGCTTTCGTAGGCTTAAGAACACTGGGGCTCTGGGCTTCTCTAGCCACCTCATCTTCTGCTCATCCTCTCGCGCACTCTAAAGAGAGCTCAGGTGAGAAATTGCAAACGTCCAGCAATTGCTCAGAGATGAAAAGTGCCAGCACTGAAAGCTCTTGCTAGCCAGCACCCTTCCTTGGAAGCGCTTTCACAGGCGCAGCAACACTGGGGCTTTGCGCTTCTACACGCACCAAATGTCACGGTCCTTCTCTTTCCGTCTCGTAGACACGAGCTGAGAAATTGCAAACGTCGAGCAATTGCTCCGAGATGAAAAGTGCCAGCACTGAAAGCTCTTGCTAGCCAGCACCCTTCCTTGGAAGCGCTTTTGTAGCCCTTAAAACACTGGGGCTCTGGGCTTCTCTAGCCACCTCATCTTCTGCTCATCCTCTCGCGCACTCTAAAGAGAGCTCAGGTGAGAAATTGCAAACGTCGAGCAATTGCTCAGAGATGAAAAGTGCCAGCACTGAAAGCTGTTGCTAGCCAGCCCCCTTCCTTGGAAGCGCTTTTGTAGCCCTTAGAACACTGGGGCTCTGGGCTTCTCTAGCCACCTCATCTTCTGCTCATCCTCTCGCGCACTCTAAAGAGAGCTCAGGTGAGAAATTGCAAACGTCGAGCAATTGCTCAGAGATGAAAAGTGCCAGCACTGAAAGCTGTTGCTAGCCAGCACCCTTCCTTGGAAGCGCTTTCACAGGCGCAGTAACACTGGGGCTTTGCACTTCTCTAGCCACCAAACGTCACGGTCCTTCTCTTTCCGTCTCGTAGACACGAGCTGAGAAATTGCAAACGTCGAGCAATTGCTCAGAGATGAAAAGTGCCAGCACTGAAAGCTGTTGCTAGCCAGCACTCTTCCTTGGAAGCGCTTTCACAGGCGCAGCAACACTGGGGCTTTGCGCTTCTATACGCACCAAATGTCACGGTCCTTCTCTTTCCGTCTTGTAGACACGAGCTGAGAAATTGCAAACATCGAGCAATTGCTCAGAGATGAAAAGTGCCAGCACTGAAAGCTGTTGCTAGCCAGCACCCTTCCTTGGAAGCGCTTTTGTAGGCCTAAGAACACTGGGGCTCTGGGCTTCTCTAGCCACCTCATCTTCTGCTCATCCTCTCGCGCACTCTAAAGAGAGCTCAGGTGAGAAACTGCAAACGTCGAGCAATTGCTCAGAGATGAAAAGTGCCAGCACTGAAAGCTCTTGCTAGCCAGCACCCTTCCTTGGAAGCGCTTTCACAGGCGCAGTAACACTGGGGCTTTGCGCTTCTGTACGCACCAAATGTCACGCTCATTCTCTTTCCGCCTCGTAGACACGAGCTGAGAAATTGCAAATGTCGAGCAATTGCTCAGAGATGAAAAGTGCCAGCACTGAAAGCTCTTGCTAGCCAGCACCCTTCCTTGGAAGCGCTTTCACAGGCGCAGCAACACTGGGGCTTTGCGCTTCTCTAGCCACCAAACGTCACGGTCCTTCTCTTTCCGTCTCGTAGACACGAGCTGAGAAATTGCAAACGTCGAGCAATTGCTCCGAGATGAAAAGTGCCAGCACTGAAAGCTCTTGCTAGCCAGCACCCTTCCTTGGAAGCGCTTTTGTAGGCCTAAGAACACTGGGGCTCTGGGCTTCTCTAGCCACCTCATCTTCTGCTCATCCTCTCGCGCACTCTAAAGAGAGCTCAGGTGAGAAATTGCAAACGTCGAGCAATTGCTCAGAGACGAAAAGTGCCAGCACTGAAAGCTGTTGCTAGCCAGCACCCTTCCTTGGAAGCGCTTTCACAGGCGCAGCAACACTGGGGCTTTGCGCTTCTCTAGCCACCAAACGTCACGGTCCTTCTCTTTCCGTCTCGTAGACACGAGCTGAGAAATTGCAAACGTCGAGCAATTGCTCAGAGATGAAAAGTGCCAGCACTGAAAGCTGTTGCTAGCCAGCACCCTTCCTTGGAAGCGCTTTTGTAGGCCTAAGAACACTGGGGCTCTGGGCTTCTCTAGCCACCTCACTTCTGCTCATCCTCTCGCGCACTCTAAAGAGAGCTCAGGTGAGAAATTGCAAACGTCCAGCAATTGCTCAGAGATGAAAAGTGCCAGCACTGAAAGCTGTTGCTAGCCAGCACCCTTCCTTGGAAGCGCTTTCACAGGCGCAGTAACACTGGGGCTTTGCACTTCTCTACGCACCAAACGTCACGGTCCTTCTCTTTCTGTCTCGTAGACACGAGCTGAGAAATTGCAAACGTGGAGCAATTGCTCAGAGATGAAAAGTGCCAGCACTGAAAGCTGTTGCTAGCCAGCACCCTTCCTTGGAAGCGCTTTCACAGGCGCAGCAACACTGGGGCTTTGCGCTTCTCTAGCCAACAAACGTCACGGTCCTTCTCTTTCCGTCTCGTAGACACGAGCTGAGAAATTGCAAACGTCGAGCAATTGCTCAGAGATGAAAAGTGCCAGCACTGAAAGCTGTTGCTAGCCAGCACCCTTCCTTGGAAGCGCTTTCACAGGCGCAGCAACACTGGGGCTTTGCGCTTCTCTACCCACCAAAAGTCACGGTCATTTTCTTTCCGTCTCGTAGACACGAGCTGAGAAATTGCAAACGTCGAGCAATTGCTCAGAGATGAAAATTGCCAGCACTGAAAGGTCTTGCTAGCCAGCACCCTTCCTTGGAAGCGCTTTTGTAGGCCTAAGAACACTGGGGCTCTGGGCTTCTCTAGCCACCTCATCTTCTGCTCATCCTCTCGCGCACTCTAAAGAGAGCTCAGGTGAGAAATTGCAAACGTCGAGCAATTGCTCAGAGATGAAAAGTGCCAGCCCTGAAAGCTCTTGCTAGCCAGCACCCTTCCTTGGAAGCGCTTTCACAGGCGCAGCAACACTGGGGCTTTGCGCTTCTCTACCCACCAAAAGTCACGGTCCTTCTCTTTCCGTCTCGTAGACACGAGCTGAGAAATTGCAAACGTCGAGCAATTGCTCCGAGATGAAAAGTGCCAGCACTGAAAGCTGTTGCTAGCCAGCACCCTTCCTTGGAAGCGCTTTCACAGGCGCAGCAACACTGGGGCTTTGCGCTTCTCTACCCACCAAAAGTCACGGTCCTTCTCTTTCCGTCTCGTAGACACGAGCTGAGAAATTGCAAACGTCCAGCAATTGCTCCGAGATGAAAAGTGCCAGCACTGAAAGCTCTTGCTAGCCAGCACCCTTCCTTGGAAGCGCTTTTGTAGGCCTAAGAACAGTGGGGCTCTGGGCTTCTCTAGCCACCTCATCTTCTGCTCATCCTCTCGCGCACTCTAAAGAGAGCTCAGGTGAGAAATTGCAAACGTCGAGCAATTGCTGAGAGATGAAAAGTGCCAGCACTGAAAGCTCTTGCTAGCCAGCACCCTTCCTTGGAAGCGCTTTCACAGGCGCAGCAACACTGGGGCTTTGCGCTTCTATACGCACCAAATGTCACGGTCCTTCTCTTTCCGTCTCGTAGACATGAGCTGAGAAATTGCAAACGTCGAGCAATTGCTCAGAGATGAAAAGTGCCAGCACTGAAAGCTCTTGCTAGCCAGCACCCTTCCTTGGAAGCGCTTTTGTAGCCCTTAAAACACTGGGGCTCTGGGCTTCTCTAGCCACCTCATCTTCTGCTCATCCTCTCGCGCACTCTAAAGAGAGCTCAGGTGAGAAATTGCAAACGTCGAGCAATTGCTCAGAGATGAAAAGTGCCAGCACTGAAAGCTCTTGCTAGCCAGCCCCCTTCCTTGGAAGCGCTTTTGTAGGCCTAAGAACACTGGGGCTCTGGGCTTCTCTAGCCACCTCATCTTCTGCTCATCCTCTCGCGCACTCTAAAGAGAGCTCAGGTGAGAAATTGCAAACGTCGAGCAATTGCTCAGAGATGAAAAGTGCCAGCACTGAAAGCTGTTGCTAGCCAGCACCCTTCCTTGGAAGCACTTTCACAGGCGCAGCAACACTGGGGCTTTGCGCTTCTCTAGCCACCAAACGTCACGGTCCTTCTCTTTCCGTCTCGTAGACGCGAGCTGAGAAATTGCAAACGTCGAGCAATTGCTCAGAGATGAAAAGTGCCAGCACTGAAAGCTCTTGCTAGCCAGCACCCTTCCTTGGAAGCGCTTTTGTAGGCCTAAGAACACTGGGGCTCTGGGCTTCTCTAGCCACCTCATCTTCTGCTCATCCTCTCGCGCGCTCTAAAGAGAGCTCAGGTGAGAAATTGCAAACGTCGAGCAATTGCTCAGAGATGAAAAGTGCCAGCACTGAAAGCTCTTGCTAGCCAGCACCCTTCCTTGGAAGCACTTTCACAGGCGCAGTAACACTGGGGCTTTGCGCTTCTCTACCCACCAAACGTCACGGTCCTTCTCTTTCTGTCTCGTAGACACGAGCTGAGAAATTGCAAACGTCGAGCAATTGCTCAGAGATGAAAAGTGCCAGCACTGAAAGCTGTTGCTAGCCAGCACCCTTCCTTGGAAGCGCTTTCACAGGCGCAGCAACACTGGGGCTTTGCGCTTCTCTACCCACCAAACGTCACGGTCCTTCTCTTTCCGTCTCGTAGACACGAGCTGAGAAATTGCAAACGTCGAGCAATTGCTCCGAGATGAAAAGTGCCAGCACTGAAAGCTCTTGCTAGCCAGCACCCTTCCTTGGAAGCGCTTTTGTAGGCCTAAGAACACTGGGGCTCTGGGCTTCTCTAGCCACCTCATCTTCTGCTCATCCTCTCGCGCACTCTAAAGAGAGCTCAGGTGAGAAATTGCAAACGTCGAGCAATTGCTCAGAGATGAAAAGTGCCAGCACTGAAAGCTCTTGCTAGCCAGCACCCTTCCTTGGAAGCGCTTTCACAGGCGCAGCAACACTGGGGCTTTGCGCTTCTCTAGCCACCAAAAGTCACGGTCCTTCTCTTTCCGTCTCGTAGACACGAGCTGAGAAATTGCAAACGTGGAGCAATTGCTCAGAGATGAAAAGTGCCAGCACTGAAAGCTCTTGCTAGCCAGCACCCTTCCTTGGAAGCGCTTTCACAGGCGCAGCAACACTGGGGCTTTGCGCTTCTATACGCACCAAACATCACGGTGCTTCTCTTTCCGTCTCGTAGACACGAGCTGAGAAATTGCAAACGTCGAGCAATTGCTCAGAGATGAAAAGTGCCAGCACTGAAAGCTCTTGCTAGCCAGCACCCTTCCTTGGAAGCGCTTTTGTAGGCCTAAGAACAGTGGGGCTCTGGGCTTCTCTAGCCACCTCATCTTCTGCTCATCCTCTCGCGCACTCTAAAGAGAGCTCAGGTGAGAAATTGCAAACGTCGAGCAATTGCTCAGAGATGAAAAGTGCCAGCACTGAAAGCTCTTGCTAGCCAGCACCCTTCCTTGGAAGCGCTTTCACAGGCGCAGCAACACTGGGGCTTTGCGCTTCTATACGCACCAAATGTCACGGTCCTTCTCTTTCCGTCTCGTAGACACGAGCTGAGAAATTGCAAACGTCGAGCAATTGCTCAGAGATGAAAAGTGCCAGCACTGAAAGCTCTTGCTAGCCAGCACCCTTCCTTGGAAGCGCTTTTGTAGCCCTTAAAACACTGGGGCTCTGGGCTTCTCTAGCCACCTCATCTTCTGCTCATCCTCGCGCGCACTCTAAAGAGAGCTCAGGTGAGAAATTGCAAACGTCGAGCAATTGCTCCGAGATGAAAAGTGCCAGCACTGAAAGCTGTTGCTAGCCAGCACCCTTCCTTGGAAGCGCTTTCACAGGCGCAGTAACACTGGGGCTTTGCGCTTCTCTAGCCACCAAACGTCACGGTCCTTCTCTTTCCATCTCCTAGACACGAGCTGAGAAATTGCAAACGTCCAGCAATTGCTCCGAGATGAAAAGTGCCAGCACTGAAAGCTGTTGCTAGCCAGCACCCTTCCTTGGAAGCGCTTTTGTAAGCCTAAGAACACTGGGGCTCTGGACTTCTCTAGCCACCTCATCTTCTGCTCATCCTCTCGCGCACTCTAAAGAGAGCTCAGGTGAGAAATTGCAAACGTCCAGCAATTGCTCAGAGATGAAAAGTGCCAGCACTGAAAGCTCTTGCTAGCCAGCACCCTTCCTTGGAAGTGCTTTCACAGGTGCAGTAACACTGGGGCTTTGTACTTCTCTACGCACCAAACGTCATGGTCATTCTCTTTCCGTCTCGTAGACACGAGCTGAGAAATTGCAAACGTCGAGCAATTGCTCAGAGATGAAAAGTGCCAGCACTGAAAGCTCTTGCTAGCCAGCACCCTTCCTTGGAAGCGCTTTTGTAGGCCTAAGAACACTGGGGCTCTGGGCTTCTCTAGCCACCTCATCTTCTGCTCATCCTCTCGCGCACTCTAAAGAGAGCTCAGGTGAGAAATTGCAAACGTCCAGCAATTGCTCAGAGATGAAAAGTGCCAGCCCTGAAAGCTGTTGCTAGCCAGCACCCTTCCTTGGAAGCGCTTTCACAGGCGCAGTAACACTGGGGCTTTGTACTTCTCTACGCACCAAACGTCACGGTCCTTCTCTTTCCGTCTCGTAGACACGAGCTGAGAAATTGCAAACGTCGAGCAATTGCTCAGAGATGAAAAGTGCCAGCACTGGAAGCTGTTGCTAGCCAGCACCCTTCCTTGGAAGCGCTTTTGTAGGCCTAAGAACACTGGGGCTCTGGGCTTCTCTAGCCACCTCATCTTCTGCTCATCCTCTCGCGCACTCTAAAGAGAGCTCAGGTGAGAAATTGCAAACGTCGAGCAATTGCTCAGAGATGAAAAGTGCCAGCACTGAAAGCTCTTGCTAGCCAGCACCCTTCCTTGGAAGCGCTTTCACAGGCGCAGCAACACTGGGGCTTTGCGCTTCTCTACCCACCGAACGTCACGGTCCTTCTCTTTCCGTCTCGTAGACACGAGCTGAGAAATTGCAAACGTGGAGCAATTGCTCCGAGATGAAAAGTGCCAGCACTGAAAGCTCTTGCTAGCCAGCACCCTTCCTTGGAAGCGCTTTCACAGGCGCAGCAACACTGGGGCTTTGCGCTTCTATACGCACCAAACGTCACGGTCCTTCTCTTTCCGTCTCGTAGACACGAGCTGAGAAATTGCAAACGTCGAGCAATTGCTCCGAGATGAAAAGTGCCAGCACTGAAAGCTCTTGCTAGCCAGCACCCTTCCTTGGAAGCGCTTTTGTAGGCCTAAGAACACTGGGGCTCTGGGCTTCTCTAGCCACCTCATCTTCTGCTCATCCTCTCGCGCACTCTAAAGAGAGCTCAGGTGAGAAATTGCAAACGTCGAGCAATTGCTCAGAGATGAAAAGTGCCAGCACTGAAAGCTCTTGCTAGCCAGCACCCTTCCTTGGAAGCGCTTTCACAGGCGCAGCAACACTGGGGCTTTGCGCTTCTCTACCCACCAAACGTCACGGTCCTTCTCTTTCCGTCTCGTAGACACGAGCTGAGAAATTGCAAACGTGGAACAATTGCTCAGAGATGAAAAGTGCCAGCACTGAAAGCTGTTGCTAGCCAGCACCCTTCCTTGGAAGCGCTTTCACAGGCGCAGCAACACTGGGGATTTGCGCTTCTCTACCCACCAAACGTCACGGTCATTCTCTTTCCGTCTCGTAGACACGAGCTGAGAAATTGCAAACGTCGAGCAATTGCTCAGAGATGAAAAGTGCCAGCACTGAAAGCTGTTGCTAGCCAGCACCCTTCCTTGGAAGCGCTTTTGTAGGCCTAAGAACAGTGGGGCTCTGGGCTTCTCTAGCCACCTCATCTTCTGCTCATCCTCTCGCGCACTCTAAAGAGAGCTCAGGTGAGAAATTGCAAACGTCGAGCAATTGCTCAGAGATGAAAAGTGCCAGCACTGAAAGCTGTTGCTAGCCAGCACCCTTCCTTGGAAGCGCTTTCACAGGCGCAGTAACACTGGGGCTTTGCGCTTCTATACGCACCAAATGTCACGGTCCTTCTCTTTCCGTCTCGTAGACACGAGCTGAGAAATTGCAAACGTCGAGCAATTGCTCAGAGATGAAAAGTGCCAGCACTGAAAGCTGTTGCTAGCCAGCACCCTTCCTTGGAAGCGCTTTCACAGGCGCAGCAACACTGGGGCTTTGCGCTTCTCTACCCACCAAAAGTCACGGTCCTTCTCTTTCCGTCTCGTAGACACGAGCTGAGAAATTGCAAACGTCGAGCAATTGCTCCGAGATGAAAAGTGCCAGCACTGAAAGCTCTTGCTAGCCAGCACCCTTCCTTGGAAGCGCTTTTGTAGGCCTAAGAACACTGGGGCTCTGGGCTTCTCTAGCCACCTCATCTTCTGCTCATCCTCTCGCGCACTCTAAAGAGAGCTCAGGTGAGAAATTGCAAACGTCCAGCAATTGCTCAGAGAAGAAAAGTGCCAGCACTGAAAGCTCTTGCTAGCCAGCACCCTTCCTTGGAAGCGCTTTCACAGGCGCAGCAACACTGGGGCTTTGCGCTTCTACACGCACCAAATGTCACGGTCCTTCTCTTTCCGTCTCGTAGACACGAGCTGAGAAATTGCAAACGTCGAGCAATTGCTCAGAGATGAAAAGTGCCAGCACTGAAAGCTCTTGCTAGCCAGCACCCTTCCTTGGAAGCGCTTTTGTAGCCCTTAAAACACTGGGGCTCTGGGCTTCTCTAGCCACCTCATCTTCTGCTCATCCTCTCGCGCACTCTAAAGAGAGCTCAGGTGAGAAATTGCAAACGTCGAGCAATTGCTCAGAGATGAAAAGTGCCAGCACTGAAAGCTGTTGCTAGCCAGCCCCCTTCCTTGGAAGCGCTTTTGTAGCCCTTAGAACAGTGGGGCTCTGGGCTTCTCTAGCCACCTCATCTTCTGCTCATCCTCTCGCGCACTCTAAAGAGAGCTCAGGTGAGAAATTGCAAACGTCGAGCAATTGCTCAGAGAAGAAAAGTGCCAGCACTGAAAGCTGTTGCTAGCCAGCACCCTTCCTTGGAAGCGCTTTCACAGGCGCAGTAACACTGGGGCTTTGCACTTCTCTAGCCACCAAACGTCACGGTCCTTCTCTTTCCGTCTCGTAGACACGAGCTGAGAAATTGCAAACGTCGAGCAATTGCTCAGAGATGAAAAGTGCCAGCACTGAAAGCTGTTGCTAGCCAGCACTCTTCCTTGGAAGCGCTTTCACAGGCGCAGCAACACTGGGGCTTTGCGCTTCTATACGCACCAAATGTCACGGTCCTTCTCTTTCCGTCTTGTAGACACGAGCTGAGAAATTGCAAACATCGAGCAATTGCTCCGAGATGAAAAGTGCCAGCACTGAAAGCTGTTGCTAGCCAGCACCCTTCCTTGGAAGCGCTTTTGTAGGCCTAAGAACACTGGGGCTCTGGGCTTCTCTAGCCACCTCATCTTCTGCTCATCCTCTCGCGCACTCTAAAGAGAGCTCAGGTGAGAAATTGCAAACGTCGAGCAATTGCTCAGAGACGAAAAGTGCCAGCACTGAAAGCTCTTGCTAGCCAGCACCCTTCCTTGGAAGCGCTTTCACAGGCGCAGCAACACTGGGGCTTTGCGCTTCTCTAGCCACCAAACGTCACGGTCATTCTCTTTCCGTCTCGTAGACACGAGCTGAGAAATTGCAAACGTCGAGCAATTGCTCAGAGATGAAAAGTGCCAGCACTGAAAGCTCTTGCTAGCCAGCACCCTTCCTTGGAAGCGCTTTTGTAGGCCTAAGAACACTGGGGCTCTGGGCTTCTCTAGCCACCTCACTTCTGCTCATCCTCTCGCGCACTCTAAAGAGAGCTCAGGTGAGAAATTGCAAACGTCCAGCAATTGCTCAGAGATGAAAAGTGCCAGCACTGAAAGCTGTTGCTAGCCAGCACCCTTCCTTGGAAGCGCTTTCACAGGCGCAGTAACACTGGGGCTTTGCACTTCTCTACGCACCAAACGTCACGGTCCTTCTCTTTCTGTCTCGTAGACACGAGCTGAGAAATTGCAAACGTGGAGCAATTGCTCAGAGATGAAAAGTGCCAGCACTGAAAGCTGTTGCTAGCCAGCACCCTTCCTTGGAAGCGCTTTCACAGGCGCAGCAACACTGGGGCTTTGCGCTTCTCTAGCCAACAAACGTCACGGTCCTTCTCTTTCCGTCTCGTAGACACGAGCTGAGAAATTGCAAACGTCGAGCAATTGCTCAGAGATGAAAAGTGCCAGCACTGAAAGCTGTTGCTAGCCAGCACCCTTCCTTGGAAGCGCTTTCACAGGCGCAGCAACACTGGGGCTTTGCGCTTCTCTACCCACCAAAAGTCACGGTCATTTTCTTTCCGTCTCGTAGACACGAGCTGAGAAATTGCAAACGTCGAGCAATTGCTCAGAGATGAAAATTGCCAGCACTGAAAGGTCTTGCTAGCCAGCCCCCTTCCTTGGAAGCGCTTTTGTAGGCCTAAGAACACTGGGGCTCTGGGCTTCTCTAGCCACCTCATCTTCTGCTCATCCTCTCGCGCACTCTAAAGAGAGCTCAGGTGAGAAATTGCAAACGTCGAGCAATTGCTCAGAGATGAAAAGTGCCAGCCCTGAAAGCTCTTGCTAGCCAGCACCCTTCCTTGGAAGCGCTTTCACAGGCGCAGCAACACTGGGGCTTTGCGCTTCTCTACCCACCAAAAGTCACGGTCCTTCTCTTTCCGTCTCGTAGACACGAGCTGAGAAATTGCAAACGTCAAGCAATTGCTCCGAGATGAAAAGTGCCAGCACTGAAAGCTGTTGCTAGCCAGCACCCTTCCTTGGAAGCGCTTTCACAGGCGCAGCAACACTGGGGCTTTGCGCTTCTATACGCACCAAATGTCACGGTCCTTCTCTTTCCGTCTCGTAGACATGAGCTGAGAAATTGCAAACGTCGAGCAATTGCTCAGAGATGAAAAGTGCCAGCACTGAAAGCTCTTGCTAGCCAGCACCCTTCCTTGGAAGCGCTTTTGTAGCCCTTAAAACACTGGGGCTCTGGGCTTCTCTAGCCACCTCATCTTCTGCTCATCCTCTCGCGCACTCTAAAGAGAGCTCAGGTGAGAAATTGCAAACGTCGAGCAATTGCTCAGAGATGAAAAGTGCCAGCACTGAAAGCTCTTGCTAGCCAGCACCCTTCCTTGGAAGCACTTTCACAGGCGCAGCAACACTGGGGCTTTGCGCTTCTCTAGCCACCAAACGTCACGGTCCTTCTCTTTCCGTCTCGTAGACGCGAGCTGAGAAATTGCAAACGTCGAGCAATTGCTCAGAGATGAAAAGTGCCAGCACTGAAAGCTGTTGCTAGCCAGCCCCCTTCCTTGGAAGCGCTTTTGTAGGCCTAAGAACACTGGGGCTCTGGGCTTCTCTAGCCACCTCATCTTCTGCTCATCCTCTCGCGCACTCTAAAGAGAGCTCAGGTGAGAAATTGCAAACGTCGAGCAATTGCTCAGAGATGAAAAGTGCCAGCACTGAAAGCTCTTGCTAGCCAGCACCCTTCCTTGGAAGCACTTTCACAGGCGCAGTAACACTGGGGCTTTGCGCTTCTCTACCCACCAAACGTCACGGTCCTTCTCTTTCCGTCTCGTAGACACGAGCTGAGAAATTGCAAACGTCGAGCAATTGCTCAGAGATGAAAAGTGCCAGCACTGAAAGCTCTTGCTAGCCAGCACCCTTCCTTGGAAGCGCTTTCACAGGCGCAGCAACACTGGGGCTTTGCGCTTCTCTAGCCACCAAACGTCACGGTCCTTCTCTTTCCGTCTCGTAGACACGAGCTGAGAAATTGCAAACGTCGAGCAATTGCTCCGAGATGAAAAGTGCCAGCACTGAAAGCTGTTGCTAGCCAGCACCCTTCCTTGGAAGCGCTTTTGTAGGCCTAAGAACACTGGGGCTCTGGGCTTCTCTAGCCACCTCATCTTCTGCTCATCCTCTCGCGCACTCTAAAGAGAGCTCAGGTGAGAAATTGCAAACGTCGAGCAATTGCTCAGAGATGAAAAGTGCCAGCACTGAAAGCTCTTGCTAGCCAGCACCCTTCCTTGGAAGCGCTTTCACAGGCGCAGCAACACTGGGGCTTTGCGCTTCTCTACCCACCAAAAGTCACGGTCCTTCTCTTTCCGTCTCGTAGACACGAGCTGAGAAATTGCAAACGTGGAGCAATTGCTCAGAGATGAAAAGTGCCAGCACTGAAAGCTCTTGCTAGCCAGCACCCTTCCTTGGAAGCGCTTTCACAGGCGCAGCAACACTGGGGCTTTGCGCTTCTATACGCACCAAACATCACGGTGCTTCTCTTTCCGTCTCGTAGACACGAGCTGAGAAATTGCAAACGTCGAGCAATTGCTCAGAGATGAAAAGTGCCAGCACTGAAAGCTGTTGCTAGCCAGCACCCTTCCTTGGAAGCGCTTTTGTAGGCCTAAGAACAGTGGGGCTCTGGGCTTCTCTAGCCACCTCATCTTCTGCTCATCCTCTCGCGCACTCTAAAGAGAGCTCAGCTGAGAAATTGCAAACGTCGAGCAATTGCTCAGAGATGAAAAGTGCCAGCACTGAAAGCTCTTGCTAGCCAGCACCCTTCCTTGGAAGCGCTTTCACAGGCGCAGCAACACTGGGACTTTGCGCTTCTCTAGCCACCAAACGTCACGGTCCTTCTCTTTCCGTCTCGTAGACACGAGCTGAGAAATTGCAAACGTCGAGCAATTGCTCAGAGATGAAAAGTGCCAGCACTGAAAGCTCTTGCTAGCCAGCACCCTTCCTTGGAAGCGCTTTTGTAGGCCTAAGAACACTGGGGCTCTGGGCTTCTCTAGCCACCTCATCTTCTGCTCATCCTCGCGCGCACTCTAAAGAGAGCTCAGGTGAGAAATTGCAAACGTCGAGCAATTGCTCAGAGATGAAAAGTGCCAGCACTGAAAGCTGTTGCTAGCCAGCACCCTTCCTTGGAAGCGCTTTCACAGGCGCAGTAACACTGGGGCTTTGCGCTTCTCTACGCACCAAACGTCACGGTCCTTCTCTTTCCGTCTCGTAGACACGAGCTGAGAAATTGCAAAAGTGGAGCAATTGCTCAGAGATGAAAAGTGCCAGCACTGAAAGCTGTTGCTAGCCAGCACCCTTCCTTGGAAGCGCTTTTGTAGGCCTAAGAACACTGGGGCTCTGGACTTCTCTAGCCACCTCATCTTCTGCTCATCCTCTCGCGCACTCTAAAGAGAGCTCAGGTGAGAAATTGCAAACGTCCAGCAATTGCTCAGAGACGAAAAGTGCCAGCACTGAAAGCTCTTGCTAGCCAGCACCCTTCCTTGGAAGCGCTTTCACAGGTGCAGTAACACTGGGGCTTTGTACTTCTCTACGCACCAAACGTCATGGTCATTCTCTTTCCGTCTCGTAGACACGAGCTGAGAAATTGCAAACGTCGAGCAATTGCTCCGAGATGAAAAGTGCCAGCACTGAAAGCTCTTGCTAGCCAGCACCCTTCCTTGGAAGCGCTTTTGTAGGCCTAAGAACACTGGGGCTCTGGGCTTCTCTAGCCACCTCATCTTCTGCTCATCCTCTCGCGCACTCTAAAGAGAGCTCAGGTGAGAAATTGCAAACGTCCAGCAATTGCTCAGAGAAGAAAAGTGCCAGCCCTGAAAGCTCTTGCTAGCCAGCACCCTTCCTTGGAAGCGCTTTCACAGGCGCAGTAACACTGGGGCTTTGCGCTTCTCTACCCACCAAACGTCACGGTCATTCTCTTTCCGTCTCGTAGACACGAGCTGAGAAATTGCAAACGTCGAGCAATTGCTCCGAGATGAAAAGTGCCAGCACTGGAAGCTGTTGCTAGCCAGCACCCTTCCTTGGAAGCGCTTTTGTAGGCCTAAGAACACTGGGGCTCTGGGCTTCTCTAGCCACCTCATCTTCTGCTCATCCTCTCGCGCACTCTAAAGAGAGCTCAGGTGAGAAATTGCAAACGTCGAGCAATTGCTCAGAGATGAAAAGTGCCAGCACTGAAAGCTCTTGCTAGCCAGCACCCTTCCTTGGAAGCGCTTTCACAGGCGCAGCAACACTGGGGCTTTGCGCTTCTCTAGCCACCAAACGTCACGGTCCTTCTCTTTCCGTCTCGTAGACACGAGCTGAGAAATTGCAAACGTGGAGCAATTGCTCAGAGATGAAAAGTGCCAGCACTGAAAGCTCTTGCTAGCCAGCACCCTTCCTTGGAAGCGATTTCACAGGCGCAGCAACACTGGGGCTTTGCGCTTCTATACGCACCAAACGTCACGGTCCTTCTCTTTCCGTCTCGTAGACACGAGCTGAGAAATTGCAAACGTCGAGCAATTGCTCAGAGATGAAAAGTGCCAGCACTGAAAGCTCTTGCTAGCCAGCACCCTTCCTTGGAAGCGCTTTTGTAGGCCTAAGAACACTGGGGCTCTGGGCTTCTCTAGCCACCTCATCTTCTGCTCATCCTCTCGCGCACTCTAAAGAGAGCTCAGGTGAGAAATTGCAAACGTCGAGCAATTGCTCAGAGATGAAAAGTGCCAGCACTGAAAGCTCTTGCTAGCCAGCACCCTTCCTTGGAAGCGCTTTCACAGGCGCAGCAACACTGGGGCTTTGCGCTTCTCTACCCACCAAACGTCACGGTCCTTCTCTTTCCGTCTCGTAGACACGAGCTGAGAAATTGCAAACGTGGAACAATTGCTCAGAGATGAAAAGTGCCAGCACTGAAAGCTGTTGCTAGCCAGCACCCTTCCTTGGAAGCGCTTTCACAGGCGCAGCAACACTGGGGCTTTGCGCTTCTCTACCCACCAAACGTCACGGTCATTCTCTTTCCGTCTCGTAGACACGAGCTGAGAAATTGCAAACGTCGAGCAATTGCTCAGAGATGAAAAGTGCCAGCACTGAAAGCTCTTGCTAGCCAGCACCCTTCCTTGGAAGCGCTTTTGTAGGCCTAAGAACAGTGGGGCTCTGGGCTTCTCTAGCCACCTCATCTTCTGCTCATCCTCTCGCGCACTCTAAAGAGAGCTCAGGTGAGAAATTGCAAACGTCGAGCAATTGCTCAGAGATGAAAAGTGCCAGCACTGAAAGCTGTTGCTAGCCAGCACCCTTCCTTGGAAGCGCTTTCACAGGCGCAGTAACACTGGGGCTTTGCGCTTCTATACGCACCAAATGTCACGGTCCTTCTCTTTCCGTCTCGTAGACACGAGCTGAGAAATTGCAAACGTCGAGCAATTGCTCAGAGATGAAAAGTGCCAGCACTGAAAGCTCTTGCTAGCCAGCACCCTTCCTTGGAAGCGCTTTTGTAGGCCTAAGAACACTGGGGCTCTGGGCTTCTCTAGCCACCTCATCTTCTGCTCATCCTCTCGCGCGCTCTAAAGAGAGCTCAGGTGAGAAATTGCAAACGTCCAGCAATTGCTCAGAGAAGAAAAGTGCCAGCACTGAAAGCTCTTGCTAGCCAGCACCCTTCCTTGGAAGCGCTTTCACAGGTGCAGTAACACTGGGGCTTTGCGCTTCTCTACCCACCAAACGTCACGGTCATTCTCTTTCCGTCTCGTAGACATGAGCTGAGAAATTGCAAACGTCGAGCAATTGCTCAGAGATGAAAAGTGCCAGCACTGAAAGCTGTTGCTAGCCAGCACCCTTCCTTGGAAGCGCTTTCACAGGTGCAGTAACACTGGGGCTTTGCGCTTCTCTAGCCACCAAACGTCATGGTCATTCTCTTTCCGTCTCGTAGACACGAGCTGAGAAATTGCAAACGTCCAGCAATTGCTCAGAGATGAAAAGTGCCAGCACTGGAAGCTGTTGCTAGCCAGCACCCTTCCTTGGAAGCGCTTTTGTAGGCCTAAGAACACTGGGGCTCTGGACTTCTCTAGCCACCTCATCTTCTGCTCATCCTCTCGCGCACTCTAAAGAGAGCTCAGGTGAGAAATTGCAAACGTCGAGCAATTGCTCAGAGATGAAAAGTGCCAGCACTGAAAGCTGTTGCTAGCCAGCACCCTTCCTTGGAAGCGCTTTCACAGGCGCAGTAACACTGGGGCTTTGCACTTCTCTACGCACCAAACGTCACGGTCCTTCTCTTTCCGTCTCGTAGACACGAGCTGAGAAATTGCAAACGTGGAGCAATTGCTCAGAGATGAAAAGTGCCAGCACTGAAAGCTGTTGCTAGCCAGCACCCTTCCTTGGAAGCGCTTTTGTAGGCCTAAGAACAGTGGGGCTCTGGGCTTCTCTAGCCACCTCATCTTCTGCTCATCCTCTCGCGCACTCTAAAGAGAGCTCAGGTGAGAAATTGCAAACGTCGAGCAATTGCTGAGAGATGAAAAGTGCCAGCACTGAAAGCTCTTGCTAGCCAGCACCCTTCCTTGGAAGCGCTTTCACAGGCGCAGCAACACTGGGGCTTTGCGCTTCTCTACCCACCAAAAGTCACGGTCCTTCTCTTTCCGTCTCGTAGACACGAGCTGAGAAATTGCAAACGTCGAGCAATTGCTCAGAGATGAAAAGTGCCAGCACTGAAAGCTGTTGCTAGCCAGCACCCTTCCTTGGAAGCGCTTGCACAGGAGCAGCAACACTGGGGCTTTGCGCTTCTATACGCACCAAACGTCACGGTCCTTCTCTTTCCGTCTCGTAGACACGAGCTGAGAAATTGCAAACGTCGAGCAATTGCTCAGAGATGAAAAGTGCCAGCACTGGAAGCTGTTGCTAGCCAGCACCCTTCCTTGGAAGCACTTTTGTAGGCCTAAGAACACTGGGGCTCTGGGCTTCTCTAGCCACCTCATCTTCTGCTCATCCTCTCGCGCACTCTAAAGAGAGCTCAGGTGAGAAATTGCAAACGTCGAGCAATTGCTCAGAGATGAAAAGTGCCAGCACTGAAAGCTCTTGCTAGCCAGCACCCTTCCTTGGAAGCGCTTTCACAGGCGCAGCAACACTGGGGCTTTGCGCTTCTCTACCCACCAAAAGTCACGGTCCTTTTCTTTCCGTCTCGTAGACACGAGCTGAGAAATTGCAAACGTGGAGCAATTGCTCAGAGATGAAAAGTGCCAGCACTGAAAGCTCTTGCTAGCCAGCACCCTTCCTTGGAAGCGCTTTCACAGGCGCAGCAACACTGGGGCTTTGCGCTTCTATACGCACCAAAAGTCACGGTCCTTCTCTTTCCGTCTCGTAGACACGAGCTGAGAAATTGCAAACGTCCAGCAATTGCTCAGAGATGAAAAGTGCCAGCACTGAAAGCTGTTGCTAGCCAGCACCCTTCCTTGGAAGCGCTTTCACAGGCGCAGTAACACTGGGGCTTTGCGCTTCTCTACCCACCAAACGTCACGGTCATTCTCTTTCCGTCTCGTAGACACGAGCTGAGAAATTGCAAACGTCGAGCAATTGCTCCGAGATGAAAAGTGCCAGCACTGAAAGCTGTTGCTAGCCAGCACCCTTCCTTGGAAGCGCTTTTGTAGGCCTAAGAACACTGGGGCTCTGGGCTTCTCTAGCCACCTAATCTTTTGCTCGTCCTCTCGCGCACTCTAAAGAGAGCTCAGGTGAGAAATTGCAAACGTCGAGCAATTGCTCCGAGATGAAAAGTGCCAGCACTGAAAGCTCTTGCTAGCCAGCACCCTTCCTTGGAAGCGCTTTCACAGGCGCAGTAACACTGGGGCTTTGCGCTTCTATACGCACCAAATGTCACGGTCCTTCTCTTTCCGTCTCGTAGACACGAGCTGAGAAATTGCAAACGTCGAGCAATTGCTCCGAGATGAAAAGTGCCAGCACTGAAAGCTCTTGCTAGCCAGCACCCTTCCTTGGAAGCGCTTTTGTAGGCCTAAGAAGACTGGGGCTCTGGGCTTCTCTAGCCACCTCATCTTCTGCTCATCCTCTCGCGCACTCTAAAGAGAGCTCAGGTGAGAAATTGCAAACGTCCAGCAATTGCTCAGAGAAGAAAAGTGCCAGCACTGAAAGCTGTTGCTAGCCAGCACCCTTCCTTGGAAGCGCTTTCACAGGTGCAGTAACACTGGGGCTTTGTACTTCTCTACGCACCAAACGTCACGGTCCTTCTCTTTCCGTCTCGTAGACACGAGCTGAGAAATTGCAAACGTCGAGCAATTGCTCAGAGATGAAAAGTGCCAGCACTGAAAGCTCTTGCTAGCCAGCACCCTTCCTTGGAAGCGCTTTTGTAGGCCTAAGAACACTGGGGCTCTGGGCTTCTCTAGCCACCTCATCTTCTGCTCATCCTCTCGCGCACTCTAAAGAGAGCTCAGGTGAGAAATTGCAAACGTCCAGCAATTGCTCAGAGATGAAAAGTGCCAGCACTGAAAGCTGTTGCTAGCCAGCACCCTTCCTTGGAAGCGCTTTCACAGGCGCAGTAACACTGGGGCTTTGCACTTCTCTACGCACCAAACGTCACGGTCCTTCTCTTTCCGTCTCGTAGACACGAGCTGAGAAATTGCAAAAGTGGAGCAATTGCTCAGAGATGAAAAGTGCCAGCACTGAAAGCTGTTGCTAGCCAGCACCCTTCCTTGGAAGCGCTTTCACAGGCGCAGCAACACTGGGGCTTTGCGCTTCTCTACCCACCAAACGTCACGGTCCTTCTCTTTCCGTCTCGTAGACACGAGCTGAGAAATTGCAAACGTCGAGCAATTGCTCAGAGATGAAAAGTGCCAGCACTGAAAGCTGTTGCTAGCCAGCACCCTTCCTTGGAAGCGCTTGCACAGGAGCAGCAACACTGGGGCTTTGCGCTTCTATACGCACCAAACGTCACGGTCCTTCTCTTTCCGTCTCGTAGACACGAGCTGAGAAATTGCAAACGTCGAGCAATTGCTCAGAGATGAAAAGTGCCAGCACTGGAAGCTGTTACTAGCCAGCACCCTTCCTTGGAAGCGCTTTTGTAGGCCTAAGAACACTGGGGCTCTGGGCTTCTCTAGCCACCTCATCTTCTGCTCATCCTCTCGCGCACTCTAAAGAGAGCTCAGGTGAGAAATTGCAAACGTCGAGCAATTGCTCAGAGATGAAAAGTGCCAGCACTGAAAGCTCTTGCTAGCCAGCACCCTTCCTTGGAAGCGCTTTCACAGGCGCAGCAACACTGGGGCTTTGCGCTTCTCTACCCACCAAAAGTCACGGTCCTTTTCTTTCCGTCTCGTAGACACGAGCTGAGAAATTGCAAACGTCGAGCAATTGCTCAGAGATGAAAAGTGCCAGCACTGAAAGCTCTTGCTAGCCAGCACCCTTCCTTGGAAGCGCTTTCACAGGCGCAGCAACACTGGGGCTTTGCGCTTCTCTAGCCACCAAACGTCACGGTCCTTCTCTTTCCGTCTCGTAGACACGAGCTGAGAAATTGCAAACGTCGAGCAATTGCTCAGAGAGGAAAAGTGCCAGCACTGAAAGCTGTTGCTAGCCAGCACCCTTCCTTGGAAGCGCTTTTGTAGGCCTAAGAACAGTGGGGCTCTGGGCTTCTCTAGCCACCTCATCTTCTGCTCATCCTCTCGCGCACTCTAAAGAGAGCTCAGGTGAGAAATTGCAAACGTCCAGCAATTGCTCAGAGAAGAAAAGTGCCAGCACTGAAAGCTGTTGCTAGCCAGCACCCTTCCTTGGAAGCGCTTTCACAGGCGCAGTAACACTGGGGCTTTGTACTTCTCTACGCACCAAACGTCACGGTCCTTCTCTTTCCGTCTCGTAGACACGAGCTGAGAAATTGCAAACGTCGAGCAATTGCTCAGAGATGAAAAGTGCCAGCACTGAAAGCTCTTGCTAGCCAGCACCCTTCCTTGGAAGCGCTTTTGTAGGCCTAAGAACACTGGGGCTCTGGGCTTCTCTAGCCACCTCATCTTCTGCTCATCCTCTCGCGCACTCTAAAGAGAGCTCAGGTGAGAAATTGCAAACGTCGAGCAATTGCTCAGAGATGAAAAGTGCCAGCACTGAAAGCTCTTGCTAGCCAGCACCCTTCCTTGGAAGCACTTTCACAGGCGCAGCAACACTGGGACTTTGCGCTTCTCTAGCCACCAAACGTCACGCTCATTCTCTTTCCGTCTCGTAGACACGAGCTGAGAAATTGCAAACGTCGAGCAATTGCTCAGAGATGAAAAGTGCCAGCACTGAAAGCTCTTGCTAGCCAGCACCCTTCCTTGGAAGCGCTTTCACAGGCGCAGCAACACTGGGGCTTTGCGCTTCTATACGCACCAAACGTCACGGTCCTTCTCTTTCCGTCTCGTAGACACGAGCTGAGAAATTGCAAACGTCGAGCAATTGCTCCGAGATGAAAAGTGCCAGCACTGAAAGCTCTTGCTAGCCAGCACCCTTCCTTGGAAGCGCTTTTGTAGGCCTAAGAACAGTGGGGCTCTGGGCTTCTCTAGCCACCTCATCTTCTGCTCATCCTCTCGCGCAGTCTAAAGAGAGCTCAGGTGAGAAATTGCAAACGTCGAGCAATTGCTCAGAGATGAAAAGTGCCAGCACTGAAAGCTCTTGCTAGCCAGCACCCTTCCTTGGAAGCGCTTTCACAGGCGCAACACTGGGGCTTTGCGCTTCTCTAGCCACCAAACGTCACGGTCCTTCTCTTTCCGTCTCGTAGACACGAGCTGAGAAATTGCAAACGTGGAACAATTGCTCAGAGATGAAAAGTGCCAGCACTGAAAGCTGTTGCTAGCCAGCACCCTTCCTTGGAAGCGCTTTCACAGGCGCAGCAACACTGGGGCTTTGCGCTTCTCTACCCACCAAACGTCACGGTCCTTCTCTTTCCGTCTCGTAGACACGAGCTGAGAAATTGCAAACGTCGAGCAATTGCTCAGAGATGAAAAGTGCCAGCACTGGAAGCTGTTGCTAGCCAGCACCCTTCCTTGGAAGCGCTTTTGTAGGCCTAAGAACAGTGGGGCTCTGGGCTTCTCTAGCCACCTCATCTTCTGCTCATCCTCTCGCGCACTCTAAAGAGAGCTCAGGTGAGAAATTGCAAACGTCGAGCAATTGCTCCGAGATGAAAAGTGCCAGCACTGAAAGCTCTTGCTAGCCAGCACCCTTCCTTGGAAGCGCTTTCACAGGCGCAGTAACACTGGGGCTTTGCGCTTCTATACGCACCAAATGTCACGGTCCTTCTCTTTCCGTCTCGTAGACACGAGCTGAGAAATTGCAAACGTCGAGCAATTGCTCAGAGATGAAAAGTGCCAGCACTGAAAGCTCTTGCTAGCCAGCACCCTTCCTTGGAAGCGCTTTTGTAGGCCTAAGAACACTGGGGCTCTGGGCTTCTCTAGCCACCTAATCTTCTGCTCATCCTCTCGCGCACTCTAAAGAGAGCTCAGGTGAGAAATTGCAAACGTCCAGCAATTGCTCAGAGAAGAAAAGTGCCAGCACTGAAAGCTGTTGCTACCCAGCAGCCTTCCTTGGAAGCGCTTTCACAGGTGCAGTAACACTGCGGCTTTGCGCTTCTCTACCCACCAAACGTCACGGTCCTTCTCTTTCCGTCTCGTAGACATGAGCTGAGAAATTGCAAACGTCGAGCAATTGCTCAGAGATGAAAAGTGCCAGCACTGAAAGCTGTTGCTAGCCAGCACCCTTCCTTGGAAGCGCTTTCACAGGTGCAGTAACACTGGGGCTTTGCGCTTCTCTAGCCACCAAACGTCACGGTCCTTCTCTTTCCGTCTCGTAGACACGAGCTGAGAAATTGCAAACGTCGAGCAATTGCTCAGAGATGAAAAGTGCCAGCACTGAAAGCTGTTGCTAGCCAGCACTCTTCCTTGGAAGCGCTTTCACAGGCGCAGCAACACTGGGGCTTTGCGCTTCTATACGCACCAAATGTCACGGTCCTTCTCTTTCCGTCTTGTAGACACGAGCTGAGAAATTGCAAACATCGAGCAATTGCTCAGAGATGAAAAGTGCCAGCACTGAAAGCTCTTGCTAGCCAGCACCCTTCCTTGGAAGCGCTTTTGTAGGCCTAAGAACACTGGGGCTCTGGGCTTCTCTAGCCACCTCATCTTCTGCTCATCCTCTCGCGCACTCTAAAGAGAGCTCAGGTGAGAAATTGCAAACGTCCAGCAATTGCTCAGAGAAGAAAAGTGCCAGCACTGAAAGCTGTTGCTAGCCAGCACCCTTCCTTGGAAGCGCTTTCACAGGCGCAGTAACACTGGGGATTTGTACTTCTCTACGCACCAAACGTCACGGTCCTTCTCTTTCCGTCTCGTAGACACGAGCTGAGAAATTGCAAACGTCGAGCAATTGCTCCGAGATGAAAAGTGCCAGCACTGAAAGCTCTTGCTAGCCAGCACCCTTCCTTGGAAGCGCTTTTGTAGGCCTAAGAACAGTGGGGCTCTGGGCTTCTCTAGCCACCTCATCTTCTGCTCATCCTCTCGCGCAGTCTAAAGAGAGCTCAGGTGAGAAATTGCAAACGTCGAGCAATTGCTCAGAGATGAAAAGTGCCAGCACTGAAAGCTCTTGCTAGCCAGCACCCTTCCTTGGAAGCGCTTTCACAGGCGCAACACTGGGGCTTTGCGCTTCTCTAGCCACCAAACGTCACGGTCCTTCTCTTTCCGTCTCGTAGACACGAGCTGAGAAATTGCAAACGTGGAACAATTGCTCAGAGATGAAAAGTGCCAGCACTGAAAGCTGTTGCTAGCCAGCACCCTTCCTTGGAAGCGCTTTCACAGGCGCAGCAACACTGGGGCTTTGCGCTTCTCTACCCACCAAACGTCACGGTCCTTCTCTTTCCGTCTCGTAGACACGAGCTGAGAAATTGCAAACGTCGAGCAATTGCTCAGAGATGAAAAGTGCCAGCACTGGAAGCTGTTGCTAGCCAGCACCCTTCCTTGGAAGCGCTTTTGTAGGCCTAAGAACACTGGGGCTCTGGGCTTCTCTAGCCACCTCATCTTCTGCTCATCCTCTCGCGCACTCTAAAGAGAGCTCAGGTGAGAAATTGCAAACGTCGAGCAATTGCTCCGAGATGAAAAGTGCCAGCACTGAAAGCTCTTGCTAGCCAGCACCCTTCCTTGGAAGCGCTTTCACAGGCGCAGTAACACTGGGGCTTTGCGCTTCTATACGCACCAAATGTCACGGTCCTTCTCTTTCCGTCTCGTAGACACGAGCTGAGAAATTGCAAACGTCGAGCAATTGCTCAGAGATGAAAAGTGCCAGCACTGAAAGCTCTTGCTAGCCAGCACCCTTCCTTGGAAGCGCTTTTGTAGGCCTAAGAACACTGGGGCTCTGGGCTTCTCTAGCCACCTAATCTTCTGCTCATCCTCTCGCGCACTCTAAAGAGAGCTCAGGTGAGAAATTGCAAACGTCCAGCAATTGCTCAGAGAAGAAAAGTGCCAGCACTGAAAGCTCTTGCTAGCCAGCACCCTTCCTTGGAAGCGCTTTCACAGGTGCAGTAACACTGGGGCTTTGCGCTTCTCTAGCCACCAAACGTCACGGTCCTTCTCTTTCCGTCTCGTAGACATGAGCTGAGAAATTGCAAACGTCGAGCAATTGCTCAGAGATGAAAAGTGCCAGCACTGAAAGCTGTTGCTAGCCAGCACCCTTCCTTGGAAGCGCTTTCACAGGTGCAGTAACACTGGGGCTTTGCGCTTCTCTAGCCACCAAACGTCACGGTCCTTCTCTTTCCGTCTCGTAGACACGAGCTGAGAAATTGCAAACGTCGAGCAATTGCTCAGAGATGAAAAGTGCCAGCACTGAAAGCTGTTGCTAGCCAGCACTCTTCCTTGGAAGCGCTTTCACAGGCGCAGCAACACTGGGGCTTTGCGCTTCTATACGCACCAAATGTCACGGTCCTTCTCTTTCCGTCTTGTAGACACGAGCTGAGAAATTGCAAACATCGAGCAATTGCTCAGAGATGAAAAGTGCCAGCACTGAAAGCTGTTGCTAGCCAGCACCCTTCCTTGGAAGCGCTTTTGTAGGCCTAAGAACACTGGGGCTCTGGGCTTCTCTAGCCACCTCATCTTCTGCTCATCCTCTCGCGCACTCTAAAGAGAGCTCAGGTGAGAAACTGCAAACGTCGAGCAATTGCTCAGAGATGAAAAGTGCCAGCACTGAAAGCTCTTGCTAGCCAGCACCCTTCCTTGGAAGCGCTTTCACAGGCGCAGTAACACTGGGGCTTTGCGCTTCTATACGCACCAAATGTCACGCTCATTCTCTTTCCGCCTCGTAGACACGAGCTGAGAAATTGCAAATGTCGAGCAATTGCTCAGAGATGAAAAGTGCCAGCACTGAAAGCTGTTGCTAGCCAGCACCCTTCCTTGGAAGCGCTTTCACAGGCGCAGCAACACTGGGGCTTTGCGCTTCTCTAGCCACCAAACGTCACGGTCCTTCTCTTTCCGTCTCGTAGACACGAGCTGAGAAATTGCAAACGTCGAGCAATTGCTCCGAGATGAAAAGTGCCAGCACTGAAAGCTCTTGCTAGCCAGCACCCTTCCTTGGAAGCGCTTTTGTAGGCCTAAGAACACTGGGGCTCTGGGCTTCTCTAGCCACCTCATCTTCTGCTCATCCTCTCGCGCACTCTAAAGAGAGCTCAGGTGAGAAATTGCAAACGTCGAGCAATTGCTCAGAGACGAAAAGTGCCAGCACTGAAAGCTCTTGCTAGCCAGCACCCTTCCTTGGAAGCGCTTTCACAGGCGCAGCAACACTGGGGCTTTGCGCTTCTCTAGCCACCAAACGTCACGGTCCTTCTCTTTCCGTCTCGTAGACACGAGCTGAGAAATTGCAAACGTCGAGCAATTGCTCAGAGATGAAAAGTGCCAGCACTGAAAGCTGTTGCTAGCCAGCACCCTTCCTTGGAAGCGCTTTTGTAGGCCTAAGAACACTGGGGCTCTGGGCTTCTCTAGCCACCTCACTTCTGCTCATCCTCTCGCGCACTCTAAAGAGAGCTCAGGTGAGAAATTGCAAACGTCCAGCAATTGCTCAGAGATGAAAAGTGCCAGCACTGAAAGCTCTTGCTAGCCAGCACCCTTCCTTGGAAGCGCTTTCACAGGCGCAGTAACACTGGGGCTTTGCACTTCTCTACGCACCAAACGTCACGGTCCTTCTCTTTCTGTCTCGTAGACACGAGCTGAGAAATTGCAAACGTCGAGCAATTGCTCAGAGATGAAAAGTGCCAGCACTGAAAGCTCTTGCTAGCCAGCACCCTTCCTTGGAAGCGCTTTCACAGGCGCAGCAACACTGGGGCTTTGCGCTTCTCTACCCACCAAACGTCACGGTCCTTCTCTTTCCGTCTCGTAGACACGAGCTGAGAAATTGCAAACGTCGAGCAATTGCTCAGAGATGAAAAGTGCCAGCACTGAAAGCTGTTGCTAGCCAGCACCCTTCCTTGGAAGCGCTTGCACAGGAGCAGCAACACTGGGGCTTTGCGCTTCTATACGCACCAAACGTCACGGTCCTTCTCTTTCCGTCTCGTAGACACGAGCTGAGAAATTGCAAACGTCGAGCAATTGCTCAGAGATGAAAAGTGCCAGCACTGGAAGCTGTTGCTAGCCAGCACCCTTCCTTGGAAGCGCTTTTGTAGGCCTAAGAACACTGGGGCTCTGGGCTTCTCTAGCCACCTCATCTTCTGCTCATCCTCTCGCGCACTCTAAAGAGAGCTCAGGTGAGAAATTGCAAACGTCGAGCAATTGCTCAGAGATGAAAAGTGCCAGCCCTGAAAGCTCTTGCTAGCCAGCACCCTTCCTTGGAAGCGCTTTCACAGGCGCAGCAACACTGGGGCTTTGCGCTTCTCTACCCACCAAAAGTCACGGTCCTTCTCTTTCCGTCTCGTAGACACGAGCTGAGAAATTGCAAACGTCGAGCAATTGCTCCGAGATGAAAAGTGCCAGCACTGAAAGCTGTTGCTAGCCAGCACCCTTCCTTGGAAGCGCTTTCACAGGCGCAGCAACACTGGGGCTTTGCGCTTCTCTAGCCACCAAAAGTCACGGTCCTTCTCTTTCCGTCTCGTAGACACGAGCTGAGAAATTGCAAACGTCCAGCAATTGCTCCGAGATGAAAAGTGCCAGCACTGAAAGCTCTTGCTAGCCAGCACCCTTCCTTGGAAGCGCTTTTGTAGGCCTAAGAACACTGGGGCTCTGGGCTTCTCTAGCCACCTCATCTTCTGCTCATCCTCTCGCGCACTCTAAAGAGAGCTCAGGTGAGAAATTGCAAACGTCGAGCAATTGCTGAGAGATGAAAAGTGCCAGCACTGAAAGCTCTTGCTAGCCAGCACCCTTCCTTGGAAGCGCTTTCACAGGCGCAGCAACACTGGGGCTTTGCGCTTCTATACGCACCAAATGTCACGGTCCTTCTCTTTCCGTCTCGTAGACATGAGCTGAGAAATTGCAAACGTCGAGCAATTGCTCAGAGATGAAAAGTGCCAGCACTGAAAGCTCTTGCTAGCCAGCACCCTTCCTTGGAAGCGCTTTTGTAGCCCTTAAAACACTGGGGCTCTGGGCTTCTCTAGCCACCTCATCTTCTGCTCATCCTCTCGCGCACTCTAAAGAGAGCTCAGGTGAGAAATTGCAAACGTCGAGCAATTGCTCAGAGATGAAAAGTGCCAGCACTGAAAGCTCTTGCTAGCCAGCACCCTTCCTTGGAAGCGCTTTTGTAGGCCTAAGAACACTGGGGCTCTGGGCTTCTCTAGCCACCTCATCTTCTGCTCATCCTCTCGCGCGCTCTAAAGAGAGCTCAGGTGAGAAATTGCAAACGTCGAGCAATTGCTCAGAGATGAAAAGTGCCAGCACTGAAAGCTCTTGCTAGCCAGCACCCTTCCTTGGAAGCACTTTCACAGGCGCAGTAACACTGGGGCTTTGCGCTTCTCTACCCACCAAACGTCACGGTCCTTCTCTTTCCGTCTCGTAGACACGAGCTGAGAAATTGCAAACGTCGAGCAATTGCTCAGAGATGAAAAGTGCCAGCACTGAAAGCTGTTGCTAGCCAGCACCCTTCCTTGGAAGCGCTTTCACAGGCGCAGCAACACTGGGGCTTTGCGCTTCTCTAGCCACCAAACGTCACGGTCCTTCTCTTTCCGTCTCGTAGACACGAGCTGAGAAATTGCAAACGTCGAGCAATTGCTCCGAGATGAAAAGTGCCAGCACTGAAAGCTGTTGCTAGCCAGCACCCTTCCTTGGAAGCGCTTTTGTAGGCCTAAGAACACTGGGGCTCTGGGCTTCTCTAGCCACCTCATCTTCTGCTCATCCTCTCGCGCACTCTAAAGAGAGCTCAGGTGAGAAATTGCAAACGTCGAGCAATTGCTCAGAGATGAAAAGTGCCAGCACTGAAAGCTCTTGCTAGCCAGCACCCTTCCTTGGAAGCGCTTTCACAGGCGCAGCAACACTGGGGCTTTGCGCTTCTCTAGCCACCAAAAGTCACGGTCCTTCTCTTTCCGTCTCGTAGACACGAGCTGAGAAATTGCAAACGTGGAGCAATTGCTCAGAGATGAAAAGTGCCAGCACTGAAAGCTCTTGCTAGCCAGCACCCTTCCTTGGAAGCGCTTTCACAGGCGCAGCAACACTGGGGCTTTGCGCTTCTATACGCACCAAACATCACGGTGCTTCTCTTTCCGTCTCGTAGACACGAGCTGAGAAATTGCAAACGTCGAGCAATTGCTCAGAGATGAAAAGTGCCAGCACTGAAAGCTCTTGCTAGCCAGCACCCTTCCTTGGAAGCGCTTTTGTAGGCCTAAGAACAGTGGGGCTCTGGGCTTCTCTAGCCACCTCATCTTCTGCTCATCCTCTCGCGCACTCTAAAGAGAGCTCAGCTGAGAAATTGCAAACGTCGAGCAATTGCTCAGAGATGAAAAGTGCCAGCACTGAAAGCTCTTGCTAGCCAGCACCCTTCCTTGGAAGCGCTTTCACAGGCGCAGCAACACTGGGACTTTGCGCTTCTATACGCACCAAATGTCACGGTCCTTCTCTTTCCGTCTCGTAGACACGAGCTGAGAAATTGCAAACGTCGAGCAATTGCTCAGAGATGAAAAGTGCCAGCACTGAAAGCTGTTGCTAGCCAGCACCCTTCCTTGGAAGCGCTTTTGTAGGCCTAAGAACACTGGGGCTCTGGGCTTCTCTAGCCACCTCATCTTCTGCTCATCCTCTCGCGCACTCTAAAGAGAGCTCAGGTGAGAAATTGCAAACGTCGAGCAATTGCTGAGAGATGAAAAGTGCCAGCACTGAAAGCTCTTGCTAGCCAGCACCCTTCCTTGGAAGCGCTTTCACAGGCGCAGCAACACTGGGGCTTTGCGCTTCTATACGCACCAAATGTCACGGTCCTTCTCTTTCCGTCTCGTAGACATGAGCTGAGAAATTGCAAACGTCGAGCAATTGCTCAGAGATGAAAAGTGCCAGCCCTGAAAGCTCTTGCTAGCCAGCACCCTTCCTTGGAAGCGCTTTTGTAGCCCTTAAAACACTGGGGCTCTGGGCTTCTCTAGCCACCTCATCTTCTGCTCATCCTCTCGCGCACTCTAAAGAGAGCTCAGGTGAGAAATTGCAAACGTCGAGCAATTGCTCAGAGATGAAAAGTGCCAGCACTGAAAGCTGTTGCTAGCCAGCCCCCTTCCTTGGAAGCGCTTTTGTAGCCCTTAGAACACTGGGGCTCTGGGCTTCTCTAGCCACCTCATCTTCTGCTCATCCTCTCGCGCACTCTAAAGAGAGCTCAGGTGAGAAATTGCAAACGTCGAGCAATTGCTCAGAGATGAAAAGTGCCAGCACTGAAAGCTGTTGCTAGCCAGCACCCTTCCTTGGAAGCACTTTCACAGGCGCAGCAACACTGGGGCTTTGCGCTTCTCTAGCCACCAAACGTCACGGTCCTTCTCTTTCCGTCTCGTAGACGCGAGCTGAGAAATTGCAAACGTCGAGCAATTGCTCAGAGATGAAAAGTGCCAGCACTGAAAGCTCTTGCTAGCCAGCACCCTTCCTTGGAAGCGCTTTTGTAGGCCTAAGAACACTGGGGCTCTGGGCTTCTCTAGCCACCTCATCTTCTGCTCATCCTCTCGCGCGCTCTAAAGAGAGCTCAGGTGAGAAATTGCAAACGTCGAGCAATTGCTCAGAGATGAAAAGTGCCAGCACTGAAAGCTCTTGCTAGCCAGCACCCTTCCTTGGAAGCACTTTCACAGGCGCAGTAACACTGGGGCTTTGCGCTTCTCTACCCACCAAACGTCACGGTCCTTCTCTTTCCGTCTCGTAGACACGAGCTGAGAAATTGCAAACGTCGAGCAATTGCTCAGAGATGAAAAGTGCCAGCACTGAAAGCTGTTGCTAGCCAGCACCCTTCCTTGGAAGCGCTTTCACAGGCGCAGCAACACTGGGGCTTTGCGCTTCTCTAGCCACCAAACGTCACGGTCCTTCTCTTTCCGTCTCGTAGACACGAGCTGAGAAATTGCAAACGTCGAGCAATTGCTCCGAGATGAAAAGTGCCAGCACTGAAAGCTCTTGCTAGCCAGCACCCTTCCTTGGAAGCGCTTTTGTAGGCCTAAGAACACTGGGGCTCTGGGCTTCTCTAGCCACCTCATCTTCTGCTCATCCTCTCGCGCACTCTAAAGAGAGCTCAGGTGAGAAATTGCAAACGTCGAGCAATTGCTCAGAGATGAAAAGTGCCAGCACTGAAAGCTCTTGCTAGCCAGCACCCTTCCTTGGAAGCGCTTTCACAGGCGCAGCAACACTGGGGCTTTGCGCTTCTCTAGCCACCAAAAGTCACGGTCCTTCTCTTTCCGTCTCGTAGACACGAGCTGAGAAATTGCAAACGTGGAGCAATTGCTCAGAGATGAAAAGTGCCAGCACTGAAAGCTCTTGCTAGCCAGCACCCTTCCTTGGAAGCGCTTTCACAGGCGCAGCAACACTGGGGCTTTGCGCTTCTATACGCACCAAACATCACGGTGCTTCTCTTTCCGTCTCGTAGACACGAGCTGAGAAATTGCAAACGTCGAGCAATTGCTCAGAGATGAAAAGTGCCAGCACTGAAAGCTCTTGCTAGCCAGCACCCTTCCTTGGAAGCGCTTTTGTAGGCCTAAGAACAGTGGGGCTCTGGGCTTCTCTAGCCACCTCATCTTCTGCTCATCCTCTCGCGCACTCTAAAGAGAGCTCAGCTGAGAAATTGCAAACGTCGAGCAATTGCTCAGAGATGAAAAGTGCCAGCACTGAAAGCTCTTGCTAGCCAGCACCCTTCCTTGGAAGCGCTTTCACAGGCGCAGCAACACTGGGACTTTGCGCTTCTATACGCACCAAATGTCACGGTCCTTCTCTTTCCGTCTCGTAGACACGAGCTGAGAAATTGCAAACGTCGAGCAATTGCTCAGAGATGAAAAGTGCCAGCACTGAAAGCTGTTGCTAGCCAGCACCCTTCCTTGGAAGCGCTTTTGTAGGCCTAAGAACACTGGGGCTCTGGGCTTCTCTAGCCACCTCATCTTCTGCTCATCCTCGCGCGCACTCTAAAGAGAGCTCAGGTGAGAAATTGCAAACGTCGAGCAATTGCTCAGAGATGAAAAGTGCCAGCACTGAAAGCTGTTGCTAGCCAGCACCCTTCCTTGGAAGCGCTTTCACAGGCGCAGTAACACTGGGGCTTTGCGCTTCTCTAGCCACCAAACGTCACGGTCCTTCTCTTTCCATCTCCTAGACACGAGCTGAGAAATTGCAAACGTGGAGCAATTGCTCAGAGATGAAAAGTGCCAGCACTGAAAGCTGTTGCTAGCCAGCACCCTTCCTTGGAAGCGCTTTTGTAAGCCTAAGAACACTGGGGCTCTGGACTTCTCTAGCCACCTCATCTTCTGCTCATCCTCTCGCGCACTCTAAAGAGAGCTCAGGTGAGAAATTGCAAACGTCCAGCAATTGCTCAGAGATGAAAAGTGCCAGCACTGAAAGCTCTTGCTAGCCAGCACCCTTCCTTGGAAGCGCTTTCACAGGTGCAGTAACACTGGGTCTTTGTACTTCTCTACGCACCAAACGTCATGGTCATTCTCTTTCCGTCTCGTAGACACGAGCTGAGAAATTGCAAACGTCGAGCAATTGCTCAGAGATGAAAAGTGCCAGCACTGAAAGCTCTTGCTAGCCAGCACCCTTCCTTGGAAGCGCTTTTGTAGGCCTAAGAACACTGGGGCTCTGGGCTTCTCTAGCCACCTCATCTTCTGCTCATCCTCTCGCGCACTCTAAAGAGAGCTCAGGTGAGAAATTGCAAACGTCCAGCAATTGCTCAGAGAAGAAAAGTGCCAGCCCTGAAAGCTGTTGCTAGCCAGCACCCTTCCTTGGAAGCGCTTTCACAGGCGCAGTAACACTGGGGCTTTGTACTTCTCTACGCACCAAACGTCACGGTCCTTCTCTTTCCGTCTCGTAGACACGAGCTGAGAAATTGCAAACGTCGAGCAATTGCTCAGAGATGAAAAGTGCCAGCACTGGAAGCTGTTGCTAGCCAGCACCCTTCCTTGGAAGCGCTTTTGTAGGCCTAAGAACACTGGGGCTCTGGGCTTCTCTAGCCACCTCATCTTCTGCTCATCCTCTCGCGCACTCTAAAGAGAGCTCAGGTGAGAAATTGCAAACGTCGAGCAATTGCTCAGAGATGAAAAGTGCCAGCACTGAAAGCTCTTGCTAGCCAGCACCCTTCCTTGGAAGCGCTTTCACAGGCGCAGCAACACTGGGGCTTTGCGCTTCTCTACCCACCAAACGTCACGGTCCTTCTCTTTCCGTCTCGTAGACACGAGCTGAGAAATTGCAAACGTGGAGCAATTGCTCAGAGATGAAAAGTGCCAGCACTGAAAGCTGTTGCTAGCCAGCACCCTTCCTTGGAAGCGCTTTCACAGGCGCAGCAACACTGGGGCTTTGCGCTTCTCTACCCACCAAACGTCACGGTCATTCTCTTTCCGTCTCGTAGACACGAGCTGAGAAATTGCAAACGTCGAGCAATTGCTCAGAGATGAAAAGTGCCAGCACTGAAAGCTCTTGCTAGCCAGCACCCTTCCTTGGAAGCGCTTTTGTAGGCCTAAGAACACTGGGGCTCTGGGCTTCTCTAGCCACCTCATCTTCTGCTCATCCTCTCGCGCACTCTAAAGAGAGCTCAGGTGAGAAATTGCAAACGTCGAGCAATTGCTCCGAGATGAAAAGTGCCAGCACTGAAAGCTGTTGCTAGCCAGCACCCTTCCTTGGAAGCGCTTTCACAGGCGCAGTAACACTGGGGCTTTGCGCTTCTATACGCACCAAATGTCACGGTCCTTCTCTTTCCGTCTCGTAGACACGAGCTGAGAAATTGCAAACGTCGAGCAATTGCTCAGAGATGAAAAGTGCCAGCACTGAAAGCTCTTGCTAGCCAGCACCCTTCCTTGGAAGCGCTTTTGTAGGCCTAAGAACACTGGGGCTCTGGGCTTCTCTAGCCACCTCATCTTCTGCTCATCCTCTCGCGCGCTCTAAAGAGAGCTCAGGTGAGAAATTGCAAACGTCCAGCAATTGCTCAGAGATGAAAAGTGCCAGCACTGAAAGCTGTTGCTAGCCAGCACCCTTCCTTGGAAGCGCTTTCACAGGTGCAGTAACACTGGGGCTTTGCGCTTCTCTACCCACCAAACGTCACGGTCCTTCTCTTTCCGTCTCGTAGACATGAGCTGAGAAATTGCAAACGTCGAGCAATTGCTCAGAGATGAAAAGTGCCAGCACTGAAAGCTGTTGCTAGCCAGCACCCTTCCTTGGAAGCGCTTTCACAGGTGCAGTAACACTGGGGCTTTGCGCTTCTCTAGCCACCAAACGTCATGGTCATTCTCTTTCCGTCTCGTAGACACGAGCTGAGAAATTGCAAACGTCCAGCAATTGCTCAGAGATGAAAAGTGCCAGCACTGGAAGCTGTTGCTAGCCAGCACCCTTCCTTGGAAGCGCTTTTGTAGGCCTAAGAACACTGGGGCTCTGGACTTCTCTAGCCACCTCATCTTCTGCTCATCCTCTCGCGCACTCTAAAGAGAGCTCAGGTGAGAAATTGCAAACGTCCAGCAATTGCTCAGAGATGAAAAGTGCCAGCACTGAAAGCTCTTGCTAGCCAGCACCCTTCCTTGGAAGCGCTTTCACAGGCGCAGTAACACTGGGGCTTTGCACTTCTCTACGCACCAAACGTCACGGTCCTTCTCTTTCCGTCTCGTAGACACGAGCTGAGAAATTGCAAACGTCGAGCAATTGCTCAGAGATGAAAAGTGCCAGCACTGGAAGCTGTTGCTAGCCAGCACCCTTCCTTGGAAGCACTTTTGTAGGCCTAAGAACACTGGGGCTCTGGGCTTCTCTAGCCACCTCATCTTCTGCTCATCCTCTCGCGCACTCTAAAGAGAGCTCAGGTGAGAAATTGCAAACGTCGAGCAATTGCTCAGAGATGAAAAGTGCCAGCACTGAAAGCTGTTGCTAGCCAGCACCCTTCCTTGGAAGCGCTTTCACAGGCGCAGCAACACTGGGGCTTTGCGCTTCTCTACCCACCAAAAGTCACGGTCCTTTTCTTTCCGTCTCGTAGACACGAGCTGAGAAATTGCAAACGTCGAGCAATTGCTCAGAGATGAAAAGTGCCAGCACTGAAAGCTCTTGCTAGCCAGCACCCTTCCTTGGAAGCGCTTTCACAGGCGCAGCAACACTGGGGCTTTGCGCTTCTATACGCACCAAAAGTCACGGTCCTTCTCTTTCCGTCTCGTAGACACGAGCTGAGAAATTGCAAACGTCCAGCAATTGCTCAGAGATGAAAAGTGCCAGCACTGAAAGCTGTTGCTAGCCAGCACCCTTCCTTGGAAGCGCTTTCACAGGCGCAGTAACACTGGGGCTTTGCGCTTCTCTACCCACCAAACGTCACGGTCATTCTCTTTCCGTCTCGTAGACACGAGCTGAGAAATTGCAAACGTCGAGCAATTGCTCAGAGATGAAAAGTGCCAGCACTGAAAGCTGTTGCTAGCCAGCACCCTTCCTTGGAAGCGCTTTTGTAGGCCTAAGAACACTGGGGCTCTGGGCTTCTCTAGCCACCTAATCTTTTGCTCGTCCTCTCGCGCACTCTAAAGAGAGCTCAGGTGAGAAATTGCAAACGTCGAGCAATTGCTCCGAGATGAAAAGTGCCAGCACTGAAAGCTCTTGCTAGCCAGCACCCTTCCTTGGAAGCGCTTTCACAGGCGCAGTAACACTGGGGCTTTGCGCTTCTCTACCCACCAAATGTCACGGTCCTTCTCTTTCCGTCTCGTAGACACGAGCTGAGAAATTGCAAACGTCGAGCAATTGCTCCGAGATGAAAAGTGCCAGCACTGAAAGCTCTTGCTAGCCAGCACCCTTCCTTGGAAGCGCTTTTGTAGGCCTAAGAAGACTGGGGCTTTGCGCTTCTCTAGCCACCTCATCTTCTGCTCATCCTCTCGCGCACTCTAAAGAGAGCTCAGGTGAGAAATTGCAAACGTCCAGCAATTGCTCAGAGAAGAAAAGTGCCAGCACTGAAAGCTGTTGCTAGCCAGCACCCTTCCTTGGAAGCGCTTTCACAGGCGCAGTAACACTGGGGCTTTGTACTTCTCTACGCACCAAACGTCACGGTCCTTCTCTTTCCGTCTCGTAGACACGAGCTGAGAAATTGCAAACGTCGAGCAATTGCTCAGAGATGAAAAGTGCCAGCACTGAAAGCTCTTGCTAGCCAGCACCCTTCCTTGGAAGCGCTTTTGTAGGCCTAAGAACACTGGGGCTCTGGGCTTCTCTAGCCACCTCATCTTCTGCTCATCCTCTCGCGCACTCTAAAGAGAGCTCAGGTGAGAAATTGCAAACGTCGAGCAATTGCTCAGAGATGAAAAGTGCCAGCACTGAAAGCTCTTGCTAGCCAGCACCCTTCCTTGGAAGCGCTTTCACAGGCGCAGCAACACTGGGGCTTTGCGCTTCTCTAGCCACCAAACGTCACGGTCCTTCTCTTTCCGTCTCGTAGACACGAGCTGAGAAATTGCAAACGTCGAGCAATTGCTCAGAGATGAAAAGTGCCAGCACTGAAAGCTCTTGCTAGCCAGCACCCTTCCTTGGAAGCGCTTTCACAGGCGCAGCAACACTGGGGCTTTGCGCTTCTATACGCACCAAACGTCACGGTCCTTCTCTTTCCGTCTCGTAGACACGAGCTGAGAAATTGCAAACGTCGAGCAATTGCTCCGAGATGAAAAGTGCCAGCACTGAAAGCTCTTGCTAGCCAGCACCCTTCCTTGGAAGCGCTTTTGTAGCCCTTAAAACACTGGGGCTCTGGGCTTCTCTAGCCACCTCATCTTCTGCTCATCCTCTCGCGCACTCTAAAGAGAGCTCAGGTGAGAAATTGCAAACGTCGAGCAATTGCTCAGAGATGAAAAGTGCCAGCACTGAAAGCTCTTGCTAGCCAGCACCCTTCCTTGGAAGCGCTTTCACAGGCGCAGCAACACTGGGGCTTTGCGCTTCTATACGCACCAAATGTCACGGTCCTTCTCTTTCCGTCTCGTAGACACGAGCTGAGAAATTGCAAACGTCGAGCAATTGCTCAGAGATGAAAAGTGCCAGCACTGAAAGCTCTTGCTAGCCAGCACCCTTCCTTGGAAGCGCTTTTGTAGGCCTAAGAACACTGGGGCTCTGGGCTTCTCTAGCCACCTCATCTTCTGCTCATCCTCTCGCGCGCTCTAAAGAGAGCTCAGGTGAGAAATTGCAAACGTCCAGCAATTGCTCAGAGAAGAAAAGTGCCAGCACTGAAAGCTCTTGCTAGCCAGCACCCTTCCTTGGAAGCGCTTTCACAGGTGCAGTAACACTGGGGCTTTGCGCTTCTCTAGCCACCAAACGTCATGGTCATTCTCTTTCCGTCTCGTAGACACGAGCTGAGAAATTGCAAACGTGGAGCAATTGCTCAGAGATGAAAAGTGCCAGCACTGAAAGCTGTTGCTACCCAGCACCCTTCCTTGGAAGCGCTTTTGTAGGCCTAAGAACAGTGGGGCTCTGGGCTTCTCTAGCCACCTCATCTTCTGCTCATCCTCTCGCGCACTCTAAAGAGAGCTCAGCTGAGAAATTGCAAACGTCGAGCAATTGCTCAGAGATGAAAAGTGCCAGCACTGAAAGCTCTTGCTAGCCAGCACCCTTCCTTGGAAGCGCTTTCACAGGCGCAGCAACACTGGGACTTTGCGCTTCTATACGCACCAAATGTCACGGTCCTTCTCTTTCCGTCTCGTAGACACGAGCTGAGAAATTGCAAACGTCGAGCAATTGCTCAGAGATGAAAAGTGCCAGCACTGAAAGCTGTTGCTAGCCAGCACCCTTCCTTGGAAGCGCTTTTGTAGGCCTAAGAACAGTGGGGCTCTGGGCTTCTCTAGCCACCTCATCTTCTGCTCATCCTCTCGCGCACTCTAAAGAGAGCTCAGGTGAGAAATTGCAAACGTCGAGCAATTGCTCAGAGATGAAAAGTGCCAGCACTGAAAGCTGTTGCTAGCCAGCACCCTTCCTTGGAAGCGCTTTCACAGGCGCAGTAACACTGGGGCTTTGCGCTTCTCTAGCCACCAAACGTCACGGTCCTTCTCTTTCCATCTCCTAGACACGAGCTGAGAAATTGCAAACGTGGAGCAATTGCTCAGAGATGAAAAGTGCCAGCACTGAAAGCTGTTGCTAGCCAGCACCCTTCCTTGGAAGCGCTTTTGTAAGCCTAAGAACACTGGGGCTCTGGACTTCTCTAGCCACCTCATCTTCTGCTCATCCTCTCGCGCACTCTAAAGAGAGCTCAGGTGAGAAATTGCAAACGTCCAGCAATTGCTCAGAGATGAAAAGTGCCAGCACTGAAAGCTCTTGCTAGCCAGCACCCTTCCTTGGAAGCGCTTTCACAGGTGCAGTAACACTGGGTCTTTGTACTTCTCTACGCACCAAACGTCATGGTCATTCTCTTTCCGTCTCGTAGACACGAGCTGAGAAATTGCAAACGTCGAGCAATTGCTCAGAGATGAAAAGTGCCAGCACTGAAAGCTCTTGCTAGCCAGCACCCTTCCTTGGAAGCGCTTTTGTAGGCCTAAGAACACTGGGGCTCTGGGCTTCTCTAGCCACCTCATCTTCTGCTCATCCTCTCGCGCACTCTAAAGAGAGCTCAGGTGAGAAATTGCAAACGTCCAGCAATTGCTCAGAGAAGAAAAGTGCCAGCCCTGAAAGCTGTTGCTAGCCAGCACCCTTCCTTGGAAGCGCTTTCACAGGCGCAGTAACACTGGGGCTTTGTACTTCTCTACGCACCAAACGTCACGGTCCTTCTCTTTCCGTCTCGTAGACACGAGCTGAGAAATTGCAAACGTCGAGCAATTGCTCAGAGATGAAAAGTGCCAGCACTGGAAGCTGTTGCTAGCCAGCACCCTTCCTTGGAAGCGCTTTTGTAGGCCTAAGAACACTGGGGCTCTGGGCTTCTCTAGCCACCTCATCTTCTGCTCATCCTCTCGCGCACTCTAAAGAGAGCTCAGGTGAGAAATTGCAAACGTCGAGCAATTGCTCAGAGATGAAAAGTGCCAGCACTGAAAGCTCTTGCTAGCCAGCACCCTTCCTTGGAAGCGCTTTCACAGGCGCAGCAACACTGGGGCTTTGCGCTTCTCTACCCACCAAACGTCACGGTCCTTCTCTTTCCGTCTCGTAGACACGAGCTGAGAAATTGCAAACGTGGAGCAATTGCTCAGAGATGAAAAGTGCCAGCACTGAAAGCTGTTGCTAGCCAGCACCCTTCCTTGGAAGCGCTTTCACAGGCGCAGCAACACTGGGGCTTTGCGCTTCTCTACCCACCAAACGTCACGGTCATTCTCTTTCCGTCTCGTAGACACGAGCTGAGAAATTGCAAACGTCGAGCAATTGCTCAGAGATGAAAAGTGCCAGCACTGAAAGCTCTTGCTAGCCAGCACCCTTCCTTGGAAGCGCTTTTGTAGGCCTAAGAACACTGGGGCTCTGGGCTTCTCTAGCCACCTCATCTTCTGCTCATCCTCTCGCGCACTCTAAAGAGAGCTCAGGTGAGAAATTGCAAACGTCGAGCAATTGCTCCGAGATGAAAAGTGCCAGCACTGAAAGCTGTTGCTAGCCAGCACCCTTCCTTGGAAGCGCTTTCACAGGCGCAGTAACACTGGGGCTTTGCGCTTCTATACGCACCAAATGTCACGGTCCTTCTCTTTCCGTCTCGTAGACACGAGCTGAGAAATTGCAAACGTCGAGCAATTGCTCAGAGATGAAAAGTGCCAGCACTGAAAGCTCTTGCTAGCCAGCACCCTTCCTTGGAAGCGCTTTTGTAGGCCTAAGAACACTGGGGCTCTGGGCTTCTCTAGCCACCTCATCTTCTGCTCATCCTCTCGCGCGCTCTAAAGAGAGCTCAGGTGAGAAATTGCAAACGTCCAGCAATTGCTCAGAGATGAAAAGTGCCAGCACTGAAAGCTGTTGCTAGCCAGCACCCTTCCTTGGAAGCGCTTTCACAGGTGCAGTAACACTGGGGCTTTGCGCTTCTCTACCCACCAAACGTCACGGTCCTTCTCTTTCCGTCTCGTAGACATGAGCTGAGAAATTGCAAACGTCGAGCAATTGCTCAGAGATGAAAAGTGCCAGCACTGAAAGCTCTTGCTAGCCAGCACCCTTCCTTGGAAGCGCTTTCACAGGTGCAGTAACACTGGGGCTTTGCGCTTCTCTAGCCACCAAACGTCATGGTCATTCTCTTTCCGTCTCGTAGACACGAGCTGAGAAATTGCAAACGTCGAGCAATTGCTCAGAGATGAAAAGTGCCAGCACTGGAAGCTGTTGCTAGCCAGCACCCTTCCTTGGAAGCGCTTTTGTAGGCCTAAGAACACTGGGGCTCTGGACTTCTCTAGCCACCTCATCTTCTGCTCATCCTCTCGCGCACTCTAAAGAGAGCTCAGGTGAGAAATTGCAAACGTCCAGCAATTGCTCAGAGATGAAAAGTGCCAGCACTGAAAGCTCTTGCTAGCCAGCACCCTTCCTTGGAAGCGCTTTCACAGGCGCAGTAACACTGGGGCTTTGCACTTCTCTACGCACCAAACGTCACGGTCCTTCTCTTTCCGTCTCGTAGACACGAGCTGAGAAATTGCAAACGTCGAGCAATTGCTCAGAGATGAAAAGTGCCAGCACTGGAAGCTGTTGCTAGCCAGCACCCTTCCTTGGAAGCACTTTTGTAGGCCTAAGAACACTGGGGCTCTGGGCTTCTCTAGCCACCTCATCTTCTGCTCATCCTCTCGCGCGCTCTAAAGAGAGCTCAGGTGAGAAATTGCAAACGTCCAGCAATTGCTCAGAGATGAAAAGTGCCAGCACTGAAAGCTGTTGCTAGCCAGCACCCTTCCTTGGAAGCGCTTTCACAGGTGCAGTAACACTGGGGCTTTGCGCTTCTCTACCCACCAAACGTCACGGTCCTTCTCTTTCCGTCTCGTAGACACGAGCTGAGAAATTGCAAACGTCGAGCAATTGCTCAGAGATGAAAAGTGCCAGCACTGAAAGCTCTTGCTAGCCAGCACCCTTCCTTGGAAGCGCTTTCACAGGCGCAGCAACACTGGGGCTTTGCGCTTCTATACGCACCAAACGTCATGGTCCTTCTCTTTCCGTCTCGTAGACACGAGCTGAGAAATTGCAAACGTCGAGCAATTGCTCCGAGATGAAAAGTGCCAGCACTGAAAGCTCTTGCTAGCCAGCACCCTTCCTTGGAAGCGCTTTTGTAGCCCTTAAAACACTGGGGCTCTGGGCTTCTCTAGCCACCTCATCTTCTGCTCATCCTCTCGCGCACTCTAAAGAGAGCTCAGGTGAGAAATTGCAAACGTCGAGCAATTGCTCAGAGATGAAAAGTGCCAGCACTGAAAGCTCTTGCTAGCCAGCACCCTTCCTTGGAAGCGCTTTCACAGGCGCAGCAACACTGGGGCTTTGCGCTTCTATACGCACCAAATGTCACGGTCCTTCTCTTTCCGTCTCGTAGACACGAGCTGAGAAATTGCAAACGTCGAGCAATTGCTCAGAGATGAAAAGTGCCAGCACTGAAAGCTCTTGCTAGCCAGCACCCTTCCTTGGAAGCGCTTTTGTAGGCCTAAGAACACTGGGGCTCTGGGCTTCTCTAGCCACCTCATCTTCTGCTCATCCTCTCGCGCGCTCTAAAGAGAGCTCAGGTGAGAAATTGCAAACGTCCAGCAATTGCTCAGAGAAGAAAAGTGCCAGCACTGAAAGCTCTTGCTAGCCAGCACCCTTCCTTGGAAGCGCTTTCACAGGTGCAGTAACACTGGGGCTTTGCGCTTCTCTAGCCACCAAACGTCATGGTCATTCTCTTTCCGTCTCGTAGACACGAGCTGAGAAATTGCAAACGTGGAGCAATTGCTCAGAGATGAAAAGTGCCAGCACTGAAAGCTGTTGCTACCCAGCACCCTTCCTTGGAAGCGCTTTTGTAGGCCTAAGAACACTGGGGCTCTGGGCTTCTCTAGCCACCTCATCTTCTGCTCATCCTCTCGCGCACTCTAAAGAGAGCTCAGGTGAGAAATTGCAAACGTCCAGCAATTGCTCAGAGATGAAAAGTGCCAGCACTGAAAGCTGTTGCTAGCCAGCACCCTTCCTTGGAAGCGCTTTCACAGGCGCAGTAACACTGGGGCTTTGCACTTCTCTACGCACCAAACGTCACGGTCCTTCTCTTTCCGTCTCGTAGACACGAGCTGAGAAATTGCAAAAGTGGAGCAATTGCTCAGAGATGAAAAGTGCCAGCACTGAAAGCTCTTGCTAGCCAGCACCCTTCCTTGGAAGCGCTTTTGTAGGCCTAAGAACACTGGGGCTCTGGGCTTCTCTAGCCACCTCATCTTCTGCTCATCCTCTCGCGCACTCTAAAGAGAGCTCAGGTGAGAAATTGCAAACATCGAGCAATTGCTGAGAGATGAAAAGTGCCAGCACTGAAAGCTCTTGCTAGCCAGCACCCTTCCTTGGAAGCGCTTTCACAGGCGCAGCAACACTGGGGCTTTGCGCTTCTCTACCCACCAAACGTCACGGACCTTCTCTTTCCGTCTCGTAGACACGAGCTGAGAAATTGCAAACGTCGAGCAATTGCTCAGAGATGAAAAGTGCCAGCACTGAAAGCTGTTGCTAGCCAGCACCCTTCCTTGGAAGCGCTTGCACAGGAGCAGCAACACTGGGGCTTTGCGCTTCTATACGCACCAAACGTCACGGTCCTTCTCTTTCCGTCTCCTAGACACGAGCTGAGAAATTGCAAACGTCCAGCAATTGCTCAGAGATGAAAAGTGCCAGCACTGGAAGCTGTTGCTAGCCAGCACCCTTCCTTGGAAGCGCTTTTGTAGGCCTAAGAACACTGGGGCTCTGGGCTTCTCTAGCCACCTCATCTTCTGCTCATCCTCTCGCGCACTCTAAAGAGAGCTCAGGTGAGAAATTGCAAACGTCGAGCAATTGCTCAGAGATGAAAAGTGCCAGCACTGAAAGCTCTTGCTAGCCAGCACCCTTCCTTGGAAGCGCTTTCACAGGCGCAGCAACACTGGGGCTTTGCGCTTCTCTACCCACCAAAAGTCACGGTCCTTTTCTTTCCGTCTCGTAGACACGAGCTGAGAAATTGCAAACGTCGAGCAATTGCTCAGAGATGAAAAGTGCCAGCACTGAAAGCTCTTGCTAGCCAGCACCCTTCCTTGGAAGCGCTTTCACAGGCGCAGCAACACTGGGGCTTTGCGCTTCTATACGCACCAAACGTCACGGTCCTTCTCTTTCCGTCTCGTAGACACGAGCTGAGAAATTGCAAACGTCGAGCAATTGCTCCGAGATGAAAAGTGCCAGCACTGAAAGCTGTTGCTAGCCAGCACCCTTCCTTGGAAGCCCTTTTGTAGGCCTAAGAACACTGGGGCTCTGGGCTTCTCTAGCCACCTCATCTTCTGCTCATCCTCTCGCGCACTCTAAAGAGAGCTCAGGTGAGAAATTGCAAACGTCCAGCAATTGCTCAGAGAAGAAAAGTGCCAGCACTGAAAGCTGTTGCTAGCCAGCACCCTTCCTTGGAAGCGCTTTCACAGGCGCAGTAACACTGGGGCTTTGTACTTCTCTACGCACCAAACGTCACGGTCCTTCTCTTTCCGTCTCGTAGACACGAGCTGAGAAATTGCAAACGTCGAGCAATTGCTCAGAGATGAAAAGTGCCAGCACTGAAAGCTGTTGCTAGCCAGCACCCTTCCTTGGAAGCGCTTTTGTAGGCCTAAGAACACTGGGGCTCTGGGCTTCTCTAGCCACCTCATCTTCTGCTCATCCTCTCGCGCACTCTAAAGAGAGCTCAGGTGAGAAATTGCAAACGTCGAGCAATTGCTCAGAGATGAAAAGTGCCAGCACTGAAAGCTCTTGCTAGCCAGCACCCTTCCTTGGAAGCGCTTTCACAGGCGCAGCAACACTGGGGCTTTGCGCTTCTCTACCCACCAAACGTCACGGTCCTTCTCTTTCCGTCTCGTAGACACGAGCTGAGAAATTGCAAACGTCGAGCAATTGCTCAGAGATGAAAAGTGCCAGCACTGAAAGCTCTTGCTAGCCAGCACCCTTCCTTGGAAGCGCTTTCACAGGCGCAGCAACACTGGGGCTTTGCGCTTCTATACGCACCAAACGTCACGGTCCTTCTCTTTCCGTCTCGTAGACACGAGCTGAGAAATTGCAAACGTCGAGCAATTGCTCCGAGATGAAAAGTGCCAGCACTGAAAGCTCTTGCTAGCCAGCACCCTTCCTTGGAAGCGCTTTTGTAGCCCTTAAAACACTGGGGCTCTGGGCTTCTCTAGCCACCTCATCTTCTGCTCATCCTCTCGCGCAGTCTAAAGAGAGCTCAGGTGAGAAATTGCAAACGTCGAGCAATTGCTCAGAGATGAAAAGTGCCAGCACTGAAAGCTCTTGCTAGCCAGCACCCTTCCTTGGAAGCGCTTTCACAGGCGCAACACTGGGGCTTTGCGCTTCTCTAGCCACCAAACGTCACGGTCCTTCTCTTTCCGTCTCGTAGACACGAGCTGAGAAATTGCAAACGTGGAACAATTGCTCAGAGATGAAAAGTGCCAGCACTGAAAGCTGTTGCTAGCCAGCACCCTTCCTTGGAAGCGCTTTCACAGGCGCAGCAACACTGGGGCTTTGCGCTTCTCTACCCACCAAACGTCACGGTCCTTCTCTTTCCGTCTCGTAGACACGAGCTGAGAAATTGCAAACGTCCAGCAATTGCTCAGAGATGAAAAGTGCCAGCACTGGAAGCTGTTGCTAGCCAGCACCCTTCCTTGGAAGCGCTTTTGTAGGCCTAAGAACACTGGGGCTCTGGGCTTCTCTAGCCACCTCATCTTCTGCTCATCCTCTCGCGCACTCTAAAGAGAGCTCAGGTGAGAAATTGCAAACGTCGAGCAATTGCTCCGAGATGAAAAGTGCCAGCACTGAAAGCTCTTGCTAGCCAGCACCCTTCCTTGGAAGCGCTTTCACAGGCGCAGTAACACTGGGGCTTTGCGCTTCTATACGCACCAAATGTCACGGTCCTTCTCTTTCCGTCTCGTAGACACGAGCTGAGAAATTGCAAACGTCGAGCAATTGCTCAGAGATGAAAAGTGCCAGCACTGAAAGCTCTTGCTAGCCAGCACCCTTCCTTGGAAGCGCTTTTGTAGGCCTAAGAACACTGGGGCTCTGGGCTTCTCTAGCCACCTCATCTTCTGCTCATCCTCTCGCGCGCTCTAAAGAGAGCTCAGGTGAGAAATTGCAAACGTCCAGCAATTGCTCAGAGATGAAAAGTGCCAGCACTGAAAGCTCTTGCTAGCCAGCACCCTTCCTTGGAAGCGCTTTCACAGGTGCAGTAACACTGGGGCTTTGCGCTTCTCTACCCACCAAACGTCACGGTCCTTCTCTTTCCGTCTCGTAGACAGGAGCTGAGAAATTGCAAACGTCGAGCAATTGCTCAGAGATGAAAAGTGCCAGCACTGAAAGCTGTTGCTAGCCAGCACCCTTCCTTGGAAGCGCTTGCACAGGCGCAGTAACACTGGGGCTTTGCACTTCTCTACGCACCAAACGACACGGTCCTTCTCTTTCCGTCTCGTAGACACGAGCTGAGAAATTGCAAACGTCGAGCAATTGCTCAGAGATGAAAAGTGCCAGCACTGAAAGCTGTTGCTAGCCAGCACCCTTCCTTGGAAGCGCTTTTGTAGGCCTAAGAAGACTGGGGCTCTGGGCTTCTCTAGCCACCTAATCTTCTGCTCATCCTCTCGCGCACTCTAAAGAGAGCTCAGGTGAGAAATTGCAAACGTCGAGCAATTGCTCAGAGATGAAAAGTGCCAGCACTGAAAGCTCTTGCTAGCCAGCACCCTTCCTTGGAAGCGCTTTCACAGGCGCAGCAACACTGGGGCTTTGCGCTTCTCTACCCACCAAAAGTCACGGTCCTTCTCTTTCCGTCTCGTAGACACGAGCTGAGAAATTGCAAACGTCGAGCAATTGCTTAGAGATGAAAAGTGCCAGCACTGAAAGCTCTTGCTAGCCAGCACCCTTCCTTGGAAGCGCTTGCACAGGAGCAGCAACACTGGGGCTTTGCGCTTCTATACGCACCAAACGTCACGGTCCTTCTCTTTCCTTCTCGTAGACACGAGCTGAGAAATTGCAAACGTCGAGCAATTGCTCAGAGATGAAAAGTGCCAGCACTGAAAGCTGTTGCTAGCCAGCACCCTTCCTTGGAAGCGCTTTTGTAGGCCTAAGAACACTGGGGCTCTGGGCTTCTCTAGCCACCTCATCTTCTGCTCATCCTCTCGCGCACTCTAAAGAGAGCTCAGGTGAGAAATTGCAAACGTCCAGCAATTGCTCAGAGATGAAAAGTGCCAGCACTGAAAGCTGTTGCTAGCCAGCACCCTTCCTTGGAAGCGCTTTCACAGGCGCAGTAACACTGGGGCTTTGCACTTCTCTACGCACCAAACGTCACGGTCCTTCTCTTTCCGTCTCGTAGACACGAGCTGAGAAATTGCAAAAGTGGAGCAATTGCTCAGAGATGAAAAGTGCCAGCACTGAAAGCTGTTGCTAGCCAGCACCCTTCCTTGGAAGCGCTTTTGTAGGCCTAAGAACACTGGGGCTCTGGGCTTCTCTAGCCACCTCATCTTCTGCTCATCCTCTCGCGCACTCTAAAGAGAGCTCAGGTGAGAAATTGCAAACATCGAGCAATTGCTGAGAGATGAAAAGTGCCAGCACTGAAAGCTCTTGCTAGCCAGCACCCTTCCTTGGAAGCGCTTTCACAGGCGCAGCAACACTGGGGCTTTGCGCTTCTCTACCCACCAAACGTCACGGACCTTCTCTTTCCGTCTCGTAGACACGAGCTGAGAAATTGCAAACGTCGAGCAATTGCTCAGAGATGAAAAGTGCCAGCACTGAAAGCTGTTGCTAGCCAGCACCCTTCCTTGGAAGCGCTTGCACAGGAGCAGCAACACTGGGGCTTTGCGCTTCTATACGCACCAAACGTCACGGTCCTTCTCTTTCCGTCTCCTAGACACGAGCTGAGAAATTGCAAACGTCCAGCAATTGCTCAGAGATGAAAAGTGCCAGCACTGGAAGCTGTTGCTAGCCAGCACCCTTCCTTGGAAGCGCTTTTGTAGGCCTAAGAACACTGGGGCTCTGGGCTTCTCTAGCCACCTCATCTTCTGCTCATCCTCTCGCGCACTCTAAAGAGAGCTCAGGTGAGAAATTGCAAACGTCGAGCAATTGCTCAGAGATGAAAAGTGCCAGCACTGAAAGCTCTTGCTAGCCAGCACCCTTCCTTGGAAGCGCTTTCACAGGCGCAGCAACACTGGGGCTTTGCGCTTCTCTACCCACCAAAAGTCACGGTCCTTTTCTTTCCGTCTCGTAGACACGAGCTGAGAAATTGCAAACGTCGAGCAATTGCTCAGAGATGAAAAGTGCCAGCACTGAAAGCTCTTGCTAGCCAGCACCCTTCCTTGGAAGCGCTTTCACAGGCGCAGCAACACTGGGGCTTTGCGCTTCTATACGCACCAAACGTCACGGTCCTTCTCTTTCCGTCTCGTAGACACGAGCTGAGAAATTGCAAACGTCGAGCAATTGCTCCGAGATGAAAAGTGCCAGCACTGAAAGCTGTTGCTAGCCAGCACCCTTCCTTGGAAGCCCTTTTGTAGGCCTAAGAACACTGGGGCTCTGGGCTTCTCTAGCCACCTCATCTTCTGCTCATCCTCTCGCGCACTCTAAAGAGAGCTCAGGTGAGAAATTGCAAACGTCCAGCAATTGCTCAGAGAAGAAAAGTGCCAGCACTGAAAGCTGTTGCTAGCCAGCACCCTTCCTTGGAAGCGCTTTCACAGGCGCAGTAACACTGGGGCTTTGTACTTCTCTACGCACCAAAAGTCACGGTCCTTCTCTTTCCGTCTCGTAGACACGAGCTGAGAAATTGCAAACGTCGAGCAATTGCTCAGAGATGAAAAGTGCCAGCACTGGAAGCTGTTGCTAGCCAGCACCCTTCCTTGGAAGCGCTTTTGTAGGCCTAAGAACACTGGGGCTCTGGGCTTCTCTAGCCACCTCATCTTCTGCTCATCCTCTCGCGCACTCTAAAGAGAGCTCAGGTGAGAAATTGCAAACGTCGAGCAATTGCTCAGAGATGAAAAGTGCCAGCACTGAAAGCTCTTGCTAGCCAGCACCCTTCCTTGGAAGCGCTTTCACAGGCGCAGCAACACTGGGGCTTTGCGCTTCTCTACCCACCAAACGTCACGGTCCTTCTCTTTCCGTCTCGTAGACACGAGCTGAGAAATTGCAAACGTCGAGCAATTGCTCAGAGATGAAAAGTGCCAGCACTGAAAGCTCTTGCTAGCCAGCACCCTTCCTTGGAAGCGCTTTCACAGGCGCAGCAACACTGGGGCTTTGCGCTTCTATACGCACCAAACGTCACGGTCCTTCTCTTTCCGTCTCGTAGACACGAGCTGAGAAATTGCAAACGTCGAGCAATTGCTCCGAGATGAAAAGTGCCAGCACTGAAAGCTGTTGCTACCCAGCACCCTTCCTTGGAAGCGCTTTTGTAGCCCTTAAAACACTGGGGCTCTGGGCTTCTCTAGCCACCTCATCTTCTGCTCATCCTCTCGCGCAGTCTAAAGAGAGCTCAGGTGAGAAATTGCAAACGTCGAGCAATTGCTCAGAGATGAAAAGTGCCAGCACTGAAAGCTCTTGCTAGCCAGCACCCTTCCTTGGAAGCGCTTTCACAGGCGCAACACTGGGGCTTTGCGCTTCTCTACCCACCAAACGTCACGGTCCTTCTCTTTCCGTCTCGTAGACACGAGCTGAGAAATTGCAAACGTGGAACAATTGCTCAGAGATGAAAAGTGCCAGCACTGAAAGCTCTTGCTAGCCAGCACCCTTCCTTGGAAGCGCTTTCACAGGCGCAGCAACACTGGGGCTTTGCGCTTCTCTAGCCACCAAACGTCACGGTCCTTCTCTTTCCGTCTCGTAGACACGAGCTGAGAAATTGCAAACGTCGAGCAATTGCTCAGAGATGAAAAGTGCCAGCACTGGAAGCTGTTGCTAGCCAGCACCCTTCCTTGGAAGCGCTTTTGTAGGCCTAAGAACACTGGGGCTCTGGGCTTCTCTAGCCACCTCATCTTCTGCTCATCCTCTCGCGCACTCTAAAGAGAGCTCAGGTGAGAAATTGCAAACGTCGAGCAATTGCTCCGAGATGAAAAGTGCCAGCACTGAAAGCTCTTGCTAGCCAGCACCCTTCCTTGGAAGCGCTTTCACAGGCGCAGTAACACTGGGGCTTTGCGCTTCTATACGCACCAAATGTCACGGTCCTTCTCTTTCCGTCTCGTAGACACGAGCTGAGAAATTGCAAACGTCGAGCAATTGCTCAGAGATGAAAAGTGCCAGCACTGAAAGCTCTTGCTAGCCAGCACCCTTCCTTGGAAGCGCTTTTGTAGGCCTAAGAACACTGGGGCTCTGGGCTTCTCTAGCCACCTCATCTTCTGCTCATCCTCTCGCGCGCTCTAAAGAGAGCTCAGGTGAGAAATTGCAAACGTCCAGCAATTGCTCAGAGATGAAAAGTGCCAGCACTGAAAGCTCTTGCTAGCCAGCACCCTTCCTTGGAAGCGCTTTCACAGGTGCAGTAACACTGGGGCTTTGCGCTTCTCTACCCACCAAACGTCACGGTCCTTCTCTTTCCGTCTCGTAGACATGAGCTGAGAAATTGCAAACGTCGAGCAATTGCTCAGAGATGAAAAGTGCCAGCACTGAAAGCTGTTGCTAGCCAGCACCCTTCCTTGGAAGCGCTTTCACAGGTGCAGTAACACTGGGGCTTTGCGCTTCTCTAGCCACCAAACGTCACGGTCCTTCTCTTTCCGTCTCCTAGACACGAGCTGAGAAATTGCAAACGTCGAGCAATTGCTCCGAGATGAAAAGTGCCAGCACTGGAAGCTGTTGCTAGCCAGCACCCTTCCTTGGAAGCGCTTTTGTAGGCCTAAGAACACTGGGGCTCTGGGCTTCTCTAGCCACCTCATCTTCTGCTCATCCTCTCGCGCACTCTAAAGAGAGCTCAGGTGAGAAATTGCAAACGTCGAGCAATTGCTCAGAGATGAAAAGTGCCAGCACTGAAAGCTGTTGCTAGCCAGCACCCTTCCTTGGAAGCGCTTGCACAGGCGCAGTAACACTGGGGCTTTGCACTTCTCTACGCACCAAACGACACGGTCCTTCTCTTTCCGTCTCGTAGACACGAGCTGAGAAATTGCAAACGTCGAGCAATTGCTCAGAGATGAAAAGTGCCAGCACTGAAAGCTGTTGCTAGCCAGCACCCTTCCTTGGAAGCGCTTTTGTAGGCCTAAGAAGACTGGGGCTCTGGGCTTCTCTAGCCACCTAATCTTCTGCTCATCCTCTCGCGCACTCTAAAGAGAGCTCAGGTGAGAAATTGCAAACGTCGAGCAATTGCTCAGAGATGAAAAGTGCCAGCACTGAAAGCTCTTGCTAGCCAGCACCCTTCCTTGGAAGCGCTTTCACAGGCGCAGCAACACTGGGGCTTTGCGCTTCTCTACCCACCAAAAGTCACGGTCCTTCTCTTTCCGTCTCGTAGACACGAGCTGAGAAATTGCAAACGTCGAGCAATTGCTCCGAGATGAAAAGTGCCAGCACTGAAAGCTCTTGCTAGCCAGCACCCTTCCTTGGAAGCGCTTGCACAGGAGCAGCAACACTGGGGCTTTGCGCTTCTATACGCACCAAACGTCACGGTCCTTCTCTTTCCTTCTCGTAGACACGAGCTGAGAAATTGCAAACGTCGAGCAATTGCTCAGAGATGAAAAGTGCCAGCACTGGAAGCTGTTGCTAGCCAGCACCCTTCCTTGGAAGCGCTTTTGTAGGCCTAAGAACACTGGGGCTCTGGGCTTCTCTAGCCACCTCATCTTCTGCTCATCCTCTCGCGCACTCTAAGGAGAGCTCAGGTGAGAAATTGCAAACGTCGAGCAATTGCTCCGAGATGAAAAGTGCCAGCACTGAAAGCTCTTGCTAGCCAGCACCCTTCCTTGGAAGCGCTTTCACAGGCGCAGCAACACTGGGGCTTTGCGCTTCTCTACCCACCAAAAGTCACGGTCCTTCTCTTTCCGTCTCGTAGACACGAGCTGAGAAATTGCAAACGTCGAGCAATTGCTCAGAGATGAAAAGTGCCAGCACTGAAAGCTCTTGCTAGCCAGCACCCTTCCTTGGAAGCGCTTTCACAGGTGCAGCAACACTGGGGCTTTGCGCTTCTATACGCACCAAACGTCACGGTCCTTCTCTTTCCGTCTCGTAGACACGAGCTGAGAAATTGCAAACGTCGAGCAATTGCTCAGAGATGAAAAGTGCCAGCACTGAAAGCTGTTGCTAGCCAGCACCCTTCCTTGGAAGCGCTTTCACAGGCGCAGCAACACTGGGGCTTTGCGCTTCTCTACCCACCAAACGTCACGGTCATTCTCTTTCCGTCTCGTAGACACGAGCTGAGAAATTGCAAACGTCGAGCAATTGCTCCGAGATGAAAAGTGCCAGCACTGAAAGCTGTTGCTAGCCAGCACCCTTCCTTGGAAGCGCTTTTGTAGGCCTAAGAACACTGGGGCTCTGGGCTTCTCTAGCCACCTCATCTTCTGCTCATCCTCTCGCGCACTCTAAAGAGAGCTCAGGTGAGAAATTGCAAACGTCGAGCAATTGCTCAGAGATGAAAAGTGCCAGCACTGAAAGCTGTTGCTAGCCAGCACCCTTCCTTGGAAGCGCTTTCACAGGCGCAGCAACACTGGGGCTTTGCGCTTCTCTAGCCACCAAACGTCACGGTCCTTCTCTTTCCGTCGGTAGACACGAGCTGAGAAATTGCAAACGTGGAGCAATTGCTCAGAGATGAAAAGTGCCAGCACTGAAAGCTCTTGCTAGCCAGCACCCTTCCTTGGAAGCGCTTTCACAGGCGCAGCAACACTGGGGCTTTGCGCTTCTATACGCACCAAATGTCACGGTCCTTCTCTTTCCGTCTCGTAGACACGAGCTGAGAAATTGCAAACGTCGAGCAATTGCTCAGAGATGAAAAGTGCCAGCACTGGAAGCTGTTGCTAGCCAGCACCCTTCCTTGGAAGCGCTTTCACAGGCGCAGCAACACTGGGGCTTTGCGCTTCTATACGCACCAAACGTCACGGTCCTTCTCTTTCCGTCTCGTAGACACGAGCTGAGAAATTGCAAACGTGGAGCAATTGCTCCGAGATGAAAAGTGCCAGCACTGAAAGCTGTTGCTAGCCAGCACCCTTCCTTGGAAGCGCTTTTGTAGGCCTAAGAACACTGGGGCTCTGGGCTTCTCTAGCCACCTCATCTTCTGCTCGTCCTCTCGCGCACTCTAAAGAGAGCTCAGGTGAGAAATTGCAAACGTCGAGCAATTGCTCCGAGATGAAAAGTGCCAGCACTGAAAGCTCTTGCTAGCCAGCACCCTTCCTTGGAAGCGCTTTTGTAGGCCTAAGAACACTGGGGCTCTGGGCTTCTCTAGCCACCTCATCTTCTGCTCATCCTCTCGCGCACTCTAAAGAGAGCTCAGGTGAGAAATTGCAAACGTCGAGCAATTGCTCAGAGATGAAAAGTGCCAGCACTGAAAGCTGTTGCTAGCCAGCACCCTTCCTTGGAAGCGCTTTCACAGGCGCAGTAACACTGGGGCTTTGCGCTTCTCTAGCCACCAAAAGTCACGGTCCTTCTCTTTCCATCTCCTAGACACGAGCTGAGAAATTGCAAACGTCGAGCAATTGCTCAGAGATGAAAAGTGCCAGCACTGAAAGCTCTTGCTAGCCAGCACCCTTCCTTGGAAGCGCTTTTGTAGGCCTAAGAACACTGGGGCTCTGGGCTTCTCTAGCCACCTCATCTTCTGCTCATCCTCTCGCGCACTCTAAAGAGAGCTCAGGTGAGAAATTGCAAACGTCGAGCAATTGCTCAGAGATGAAAAGTGCCAGCACTGAAAGCTCTTGCTAGCCAGCACCCTTCCTTGGAAGCGCTTTCACAGGCGCAGCAACACTGGGGCTTTGCGCTTCTCTAGCCACCAAACGTCACGGTCCTTCTCTTTCCGTCTCGTAGACACGAGCTGAGAAATTGCAAACGTCCAGCAATTGCTCCGAGATGAAAAGTGCCAGCACTGAAAGCTGTTGCTAGCCAGCACCCTTCCTTGGAAGCGCTTTCACAGGCGCAGTAACACTGGGGCTTTGCGCTTCTCTACGCACCAAACGTCACGGTCCTTCTCTTTCCGTCTCGTAGACACGAGCTGAGAAATTGCAAACGTCGAGCAATTGCTCTGAGATGAAAAGTGCCAGCACTGAAAGCTGTTGCTAGCCAGCACCCTTCCTTGGAAGCGCTTTTGTAGGCCTAAGAACACTGGGGCTCTGGGCTTCTCTAGCCACCTCATCTTCTGCTCATCCTCTCGCGCACTCTAAAGAGAGCTCAGGTGAGAAATTGCAAACGTCGAGCAATTGCTCAGAGATGAAAAGTGCCAGCACTGAAAGCTCTTGCTAGCCAGCACCCTTCCTTGGAAGCGCTTTTGTAGCCCTTAGAACACTGGGGCTCTGGGCTTCTCTAGCCACCTCATCTTCTGCTCATCCTCTCGTGCACTCTAAAGAGAGCTCAGGTGAGAAATTGCAAACGTCGAGCAATTGCTCCGAGATGAAAAGTGCCAGCACTGAAAGCTGTTGCTAGCCAGCACCCTTCCTTGGAAGCGCTTTTGTAGGCCTAAGAACACTGGGGCTCTGGGCTTCTCTAGCCACCTCATCTTCTGCTCATCCTCTCGCGCACTCTAAAGAGAGCTCAGGTGAGAAATTGCAAACGTCGAGCAATTGCTCAGAGATGAAAAGTGCCAGCACTGAAAGCTCTTGCTAGCCAGCACCCTTCCTTGGAAGCGCTTTTGTAGCCCTTAGAACACTGGGGCTCTGGGCTTCTCTAGCCACCTCATCTTCTGCTCATCCTCTCGTGCACTCTAAAGAGAGCTCAGGTGAGAAATTGCAAACGTCGAGCAATTGCTCAGAGATGAAAAGTGCCAGCACTGAAAGCTGTTGCTAGCCAGCACCCTTCCTTGGAAGCGCTTTCACAGGCGCAGCAACACTGGGGCTTTGCGCTTCTATACGCACCAAACGTCACGCTCATTCTCTTTCCGCCTCGTAGACACGAGCTGAGAAATTGCAAACGTCGAGCAATTGCTCAGAGATGAAAAGTGCCAGCACTGAAAGCTGTTGCTAGCCAGCACCCTTCCTTGGAAGCGCTTTTGTAGCCCTTAGAACACTGGGGCTCTGGGCTTCTCTAGCCACCTCATCTTCTGCTCATCCTCTCGTGCACTCTAAAGAGAGCTCAGGTGAGAAATTGCAAACGTCGAGCAATTGCTCCGAGATGAAAAGTGCCAGCACTGAAAGCTGTTGCTAGCCAGCACCCTTCCTTGGAAGCGCTTTCACAGGCGCAGCAACACTGGGGCTTTGCGCTTCTATACGCACCAAACGTCACGCTCATTCTCTTTCCGCCTCGTAGACACGAGCTGAGAAATTGCAAACGTCGAGCAATTGCTCAGAGATGAAAAGTGCCAGCACTGGAAGCTGTTGCTAGCCAGCACCCTTCCTTGGAAGCGCTTTTGTAGCCCTTAGAACACTGGGGCTCTGGGCTTCTCTAGCCACCTCATCTTCTGCTCATCCTCTCGCGCACTCTAAAGAGAGCTCAGGTGAGAAATTGCAAACGTCGAGCAATTGCTCAGAGATGAAAAGTGCCAGCACTGAAAGCTGTTGCTAGCCAGCACCCTTCCTTGGAAGCGCTTTCACAGGCGCAGTAACACTGGGGCTTTGCACTTCTCTACGCACCAAACGTCACGGTCCTTCTCTTTCCGTCTCGTAGACACGAGCTGAGAAATTGCAAACGTCGAGCAATTGCTCAGAGATGAAAAGTGCCAGCACTGAAAGCTCTTGCTAGCCAGCACCCTTCCTTGGAAGCGCTTTCACAGGCGCAGTAACACTGGGGCTTTGCGCTTCTATACGCACCAAACGTCACAGTCATTCTCTTTCCGTCTCGTAGACACGAGCTGAGAAATTGCAAACGTCGAGCAATTGCTCTGAGATGAAAAGTGCCAGCACTGAAAGCTGTTGCTAGCCAGCACCCTTCCTTGGAAGCGCTTTTGTAGGCCTAAGAACACTGGGGCTCTGGGCTTCTCTAGCCACCTCATCTTCTGCTCATCCTCTCGCGCACTCTAAAGAGAGCTCAGGTGAGAAATTGCAAACGTCGAGCAATTGCTCAGAGATGAAAAGTGCCAGCACTGAAAGCTCTTGCTAGCCAGCACCCTTCCTTGGAAGCGCTTTCACAGGCGCAGCAACACTGGGGCTTTGCGCTTCTCTAGCCACCAAACGTCACGGTCCTTCTCTTTCCGTCGGTAGACACGAGCTGAGAAATTGCAAACGTCGAGCAATTGCTCAGAGATGAAAAGTGCCAGCACTGAAAGCTGTTGCTAGCCAGCACCCTTCCTTGGAAGCGCTTTCACAGGCGCAGCAACACTGGGGCTTTGCGATTCTCTACCCACCAAATGTCACGGTTCTTCTCTTTCCGTCTTGTAGACACGAGCTGAGAAATTGCAAACGTCGAGCAATTGCTCAGAGATGAAAAGTGCCAGCACTGAAAGCTCTTGCTAGCCAGCACCCTTCCTTGGAAGCGCTTTTGTAGGCCTAAGAACACTGGGGCTCTGGGCTTCTCTAGCCACCTCATCTTCTGCTCATCCTCTCGCGCACTCTAAAGAGAGCTCAGGTGAGAAATTGCAAACGTCGAGCAATTGCTCAGAGATGAAAAGTGCCAGCACTGAAAGCTCTTGCTAGCCAGCACCCTTCCTTGGAAGCGCTTTCACAGGCGCAGTAACACTGGGGCTTTGCGCTTCTCTAGCCACCAAAAGTCACGGTCCTTCTCTTTCCATCTCCTAGACACGAGCTGAGAAATTGCAAACGTCGAGCAATTGCTCCGAGATGAAAAGTGCCAGCACTGAAAGCTCTTGCTAGCCAGCACCCTTCCTTGGAAGCGCTTTCACAGGCGCAGCAACACTGGGGCTTTGCGCTTCTCTACCCACCAAACGTCACGGTCCTTCTCTTTCCGTCTCGTAGACACGAGCTGAGAAATTGCAAACGTCGAGCAATTGCTCAGAGATGAAAAGTGCCAGCACTGAAAGCTGTTGCTAGCCAGCACCCTTCCTTGGAAGCGCTTTTGTAGGCCTAAGAACAGTGGGGCTCTGGGCTTCTCTAGCCACCTCATCTTCTGCTCATCCTCTCGCGCATTCTAAGGAGAGCTCAGGTGAGAAATTGCAAACGTCGAGCAATTGCTCAGAGATGAAAAGTGCCAGTACTGAAAGCTCTTGCTAGCCAGCACCCTTCCTTGGAAGCGCTTTTGTAGGCCTAAGAACACTGGGGCTTTGCGCTTCTCTAGCCACCAAACGTCACGGTCCTTCTCTTTCCGTCTCCTAGACACGAGCTGAGAAATTGCAAACGTCGAGCAATTGCTCAGAGATGAAAAGTGCCAGCACTGAAAGCTGTTGCTAGCCAGCACCCTTCCTTGGAAGTGCTTTTGTAGGCCTAAGAACACTGGGGCTCTGGGCTTCTCTAGCCACCTCATCTTCTGCTCATCCTCTCGCGCACTCTAAAGAGAGCTCAGGTGAGAAATTGCAAACGTCGAGCAATTGCTCAGAGATGAAAAGTGCCAGCACTGAAAGCTGTTGCTAGCCAGCACCCTTCCTTGGAAGCGCTTTCACAGGCGCAGTAACACTGGGGCTTTGCACTTCTCTACGCACCAAACGTCACGGTCCTTCTCTTTCCGTCTCGTAGACACGAGCTGAGAAATTGCAAACGTCGAGCAATTGCTCAGAGATGAAAAGTGCCAGCACTGAAAGCTCTTGCTAGCCAGCACCCTTCCTTGCAAGCGCTTTCACAGGCGCAGCAAGACTGGGGCTTTGCGCTTCTATACGCACCAAACGTCACAGTCATTCTCTTTCGGTCTCGTAGACACGAGCTGAGAAATTGCAAACGTCGAGCAATTGCTCAGAGATGAAAAGTGCCAGCACTGAAAGCTGTTGCTAGCCAGCACCCTTCCTTGGAAGCGCTTTTGTAGCCCTAAGAACACTGGGGCTCTGGGCTTCTCTAGCCACCTCATCTTCTGCTCATCCTCTCGCGCACTCTAAAGAGAGCTCAGGTGAGAAATTGCAAACGTCGAGCAATTGCTCAGAGATGAAAAGTGCCAGCACTGAAAGCTGTTGCTAGCCAGCAGCCTTCCTTGGAAGCGCTTTCACAGGCGCAGCAACACTGGGGCTTTGCGCTTCTCTACCCACCAAAAGTCACGGTCCTTCTCTTTCCGTCTCGTAGACACAAGCTGAGAAATTGCAAACGTCGAGCAATTGCTCAGAGATGAAAAGTGCCAGCACTGAAAGCTGTTGCTAGCCAGCACCCTTCCTTGGAAGCGCTTTCACAGGCGCAGCAACACTGGGGCTTTGCGATTCTCTACCCACCAAAAGTCACGGTCCTTCTCTTTCTGTCTCGTAGACACGAGCTGAGAAATTGCAAACGTCGAGCAATTGCTCAGAGATGAAAAGTGCCAGCACTGAAAGCTGTTGCTAGCCAGCACCCTTCCTTGGAAGCGCTTTTGTAGGCCTAAGAACACTGGGGCTCTGGGCTTCTCTAGCCACCTCATCTTCTGCTCATCCTCTCGCGCACTCTAAAGAGAGCTCAGGTGAGAAATTGCAAACGTCGAGCAATTGCTCCGAGATGAAAAGTGCCAGCACTGAAAGCTGTTGCTAGCCAGCACCCTTCCTTGGAAGCGCTTTCACAGGCGCAGCAACACTGGGGCTTTGCGCTTCTCTACCCACCAAACGTCACGGTCCTTCTCTTTCCGTCTCCTAGACACGAGCTGAGAAATTGCAAACGTGGAGCAATTGCTCAGAGATGAAAAGTGCCAGCACTGAAAGCTCTTGCTAGCCAGCACCCTTCCTTGGAAGCGCTTTCACAGGCGCAGCAACACTGGGGCTTTGCGCTTCTCTAGCCACCAAACGTCACGGTCCTTCTCTTTCCGTCTCGTAGACACGAGCTGAGAAATTGCAAACGTCGAGCAATTGCTCAGAGATGAAAAGTGCCAGCACTGAAAGCTGTTGCTAGCCAGCACCCTTCCTTGGAAGCGCTTTTGTAGGCCTAAGAACACTGGGGCTCTGGGCTTCTCTAGCCACCTCATCTTCTGCTCATCCTCGCGCGCACTCTAAAGAGAGCTCAGGTGAGAAATTGCAAACGTCGAGCAATTGCTCAGAGATGAAAAGTGCCAGCACTGAAAGCTGTTGCTAGCCAGCACCCTTCCTTGGAAGCGCTTTCACAGGCGCAGCAACACTGGGGCTTTGCGCTTCTCTAGCCACCAAACGTCACGGTCCTTCTCTTTCCGTCTCGTAGACACGAGCTGAGAAATTGCAAACGTCCAGCAATTGCTCCGAGATGAAAAGTGCCAGCACTGAAAGCTGTTGCTAGCCAGCACCCTTCCTTGGAAGCGCTTTTGTAGGCCTAAGAAGACTGGGGCTCTGGGCTTCTCTAGCCACCTCATCTTCTGCTCATCCTCTCGCGCACTCTAAAGAGAGCTCAGGTGAGAAATTGCAAACGTCGAGCAATTGCTGAGAGATGAAAAGTGCCAGCACTGAAAGCTCTTGCTAGCCAGCCCCCTTCCTTGGAAGCACTTTCACAGGCGCAGTAACACTGGGGCTTTGCGCTTCTCTACCCACCAAACGTCACGGTCCTTCTCTTTCCGTCTCGTAGACACGAGCTGAGAAATTGCAAACGTGGAGTAATTGCTCAGAGATGAAAAGTGCCAGCACTGAAAGCTCTTGCTAGCCAGCACCCTTCCTTGGAAGCGCTTTCACAGGCGCAGCAACACTGGGGCTTTGCGCTTCTATACGCACCAAATGTCACGGTCCTTCTCTTTCCGTCTCGTAGACACGAGCTGAGAAATTGCAAACGTCCAGCAATTGCTCAGAGATGAAAAGTGCCAGCACTGAAAGCTCTTGCTAGCCAGCCCCCTTCCTTGGAAGCGCTTTTGTAGGCCTAAGAACAGTGGGGCTCTGGGCTTCTCTAGCCACCTCATCTTCTGCTCATCCTCTCGCGCACTCTAAAGAGAGCTCAGGTGAGAAATTGCAAACGTCGAGCAATTGCTCCGAGATGAAAAGTGCCAGCACTGAAAGCTGTTGCTAGCCAGCACCCTTCCTTGGAAGCGCTTTCACAGGCGCAGCAACACTGGTGCTTTGCGCTTCTCTAGCCACCAAACGTCACGGTCCTTCTCTTTCCGTCGGTAGACACGAGCTGAGAAATTGCAAACGTCGAGCAATTGCTCAGAGATGAAAAGTGCCAGCACTGAAAGCTGTTGCTAGCCAGCACCCTTCCTTGGAAGCGCTTTCACAGGCGCAGTAACACTGGGGCTTTGCGCTTCTATACGCACCAAATGTCACGGTCCTTCTCTTTCCGTCTTGTAGACACGAGCTGAGAAATTGCAAACGTCGAGCAATTGCTCCGAGATGAAAAGTGCCAGCACTGAAAGCTCTTGCTAGCCAGCCCCCTTCCTTGGAAGCGCTTTTGTAGGCCTAAGAACACTGGGGCTCTGGGCTTCTCTAGCCACCTCATCTTCTGCTCATCCTCTCGCGCACTCTAAAGAGAGCTCAGGTGAGAAATTGCAAACGTCGAGCAATTGCTGAGAGATGAAAAGTGCCAGCACTGAAAGCTCTTGCTAGCCAGCACCCTTCCTTGGAAGCGCTTTCACAGGCGCAGCAACACTGGGGCTTTGCGATTCTCTACCCACCAAAAGTCACGGTCCTTCTCTTTCCGTCTCGTAGACACGAGCTGAGAAATTGCAAAGGTCGAGCAATTGCTCAGAGATGAAAAGTGCCAGCACTGAAAGCTGTTGCTAGCCAGCACCCTTCCTTGGAAGCGCTTTCACAGGCGCAGCAACACTGGGGCTTTGCGCTTCTCTACCCACCAAAAGTCACGGTCCTTCTCTTTCCGTCTCGTAGACACGAGCTGAGAAATTGCAAACGTCGAGCAATTGCTCAGAGATGAAAAGTGCCAGCACTGAAACCTGTTGCTAGCCAGCACCCTTCCTTGGAAGCGCTTTTGTAGGCCTAAGAACACTGGGGCTCTGGGCTTCTCTAGCCACCTCATCTTCTGCTCATCCTCTCGCGCACTCTAAAGAGAGCTCAGGTGAGAAATTGCAAACGTCGAGCAATTGCTCAGAGATGAAAAGTGCCAGCACTGAAAGCTGTTGCTAGCCAGCACCCTTCCTTGGAAGCGCTTTCACAGGCGCAGCAACACTGGGGCTTTGCGCTTCTCTAGCCACCAAACGTCACGGTCCTTCTCTTTCCGTCGGTAGACACGAGCTGAGAAATTGCAAACGTCGAGCAATTGCTCCGAGATGAAAAGTGCCAGCACTGAAAGCTGTTGCTAGCCAGCACCCTTCCTTGGAAGCGCTTTCACAGGCGCAGCAACACTGGGGCTTTGCGCTTCTATACGCACCAAATGTCACGGTCCTTCTCTTTCCGTCTTGTAGACACGAGCTGAGAAATTGCAAACGTCGAGCAATTGCTCCGAGATGAAAAGTGCCAGCACTGAAAGCTCTTGCTAGTCAGCACCCTTCCTTGGAAGCGCTTTTGTAGGCCTAAGAACACTGGGGCTCTGGGCTTCTCTAGCCACCTCATCTTCTGCTCATCCTCTCGCGCACTCTAAAGAGAGCTCAGGTGAGAAATTGCAAACGTCGAGCAATTGCTGAGAGATGAAAAGTGCCAGCACTGAAAGCTCTTGCTAGCCAGCACCCTTCCTTGGAAGCGCTTTCACAGGCGCAGCAACACTGGGGCTTTGCGATTCTCTACCCACCAAAAGTCACGGTCCTTCTCTTTCCGTCTCGTAGACACGAGCTGAGAAATTGCAAACGTCGAGCAATTGCTCAGAGATGAAAAGTGCCAGCACTGAAAGCTCTTGCTAGCCAGCACCCGTCCTTGGAAGCGCTTTCACAGGCGCAGCAACACTGGGGCTTTGCGCTTCTCTACCCACCAAAAGTCACGGTCCTTCTCTTTCCGTCTCGTAGACACGAGCTGAGAAATTGCAAACGTCGAGCAATTGCTCAGAGATGAAAAGTGCCAGCACTGAAAGCTCTTGCTAGCCAGCACCCTTCCTTGGAAGCGCTTTTGTAGGCCTAAGAACACTGGGGCTCTGGGCTTCTCTAGCCACCTCATCTTCTGCTCATCCTCTCGCGCACTCTAAAGAGAGCTCAGGTGAGAAATTGCAAACGTCGAGCAATTGCTCAGAGATGAAAAGTGCCAGCACTGAAAGCTCTTGCTAGCCAGCACCCTTCCTTGGAAGCGCTTTCACAGGCGCAGCAACACTGGGGCTTTGCGCTTGTCTAACCACCAAAAGTCACGGTCCTTCTCTTTCCGTCTCGTAGACACAAGCTGAGAAATTGCAAACGTCGAGCAATTGCTCAGAGATGAAAAGTGCCAGCACTGAAAGCTGTTGCTAGCCAGCACCCTTCCTTGGAAGCGCTTTCACAGGCGCAGCAACACTGGGGCTTTGCGATTCTCTACCCACCAAAAGTCACGGTCCTTCTCTTTCTGTCTCGTAGACACGAGCTGAGAAATTGCAAACGTCGAGCAATTGCTCAGAGATGAAAAGTGCCAGCACTGAAAGCTGTTGCTAGCCAGCACCCTTCCTTGGAAGCGCTTTTGTAGGCCTAAGAACACTGGGGCTCTGGGCTTCTCTAGCCACCTCATCTTCTGCTCATCCTCTCGCGCACTCTAAAGAGAGCTCAGGTGAGAAATTGCAAACGTCGAGCAATTGCTCAGAGATGAAAAGTGCCAGCACTGAAAGCTCTTGCTAGCCAGCACCCTTCCTTGGAAGCGCTTTCACAGGCGCAGCAACACTGGGGCTTTGCGCTTCTCTACCCACCAAACGTCACGGTCCTTCTCTTTCCGTCTCCTAGACACGAGCTGAGAAATTGCAAACGTCGAGCAATTGCTCAGAGATGAAAAGTGCCAGCACTGAAAGCTCTTGCTAGCCAGCACCCTTCCTTGGAAGCGCTTTTGTAGGCCTAAGAACACTGGGGCTCTGGGCTTCTCTAGCCACCTCATCTTCTGCTCATCCTCTCGCGCACTCTAAAGAGAGCTCAGGTGAGAAATTGCAAACGTCGAGCAATTGCTCAGAGATGAAAAGTGCCAGCACTGAAAGCTCTTGCTAGCCAGCACCCTTCCTTGGAAGCGCTTTCACAGGCGCAGCAACACTGGGGCTTTGCGCTTCTCTAGCCACCAAAAGTCACGGTCCTTCTCTTTCCGTCTCGTAGACACGAGCTGAGAAATTGCAAACGTCGAGCAATTGCTCAGAGATGAAAAGTGCCAGCACTGAAAGCTCTTGCTAGCCAGCACCCTTCCTTGGAAGCGCTTTCACAGGCGCAGCAACACTGGGGCTTTGCGCTTCTCTAGCCACCAAACGTCACGGTCCTTCTCTTTCCGTCTCGTAGACACGAGCTGAGAAATTGCAAACGTCGAGCAATTGCTCAGAGATGAAAAGTGCCAGCACTGAAAGCTGTTGCTAGCCAGCACCCTTCCTTGGAAGCGCTTTTGTAGGCCTAAGAACACTGGGGCTCTGGGCTTCTCTAGCCACCTCATCTTCTGCTCATCCTCGCGCGCACTCTAAAGAGAGCTCAGGTGAGAAATTGCAAACGTCGAGCAATTGCTCAGAGATGAAAAGTGCCAGCACTGAAAGCTCTTGCTAGCCAGCACCCTTCCTTGGAAGCGCTTTCACAGGCGCAGCAACACTGGTGCTTTGCGCTTCTCTAGCCACCAAACGTCACGTTCCTTCTCTTTCTGTCTCGTAGACACGAGCTGAGAAATTGCAAACGTCGAGCAATTGCTCAGAGATGAAAAGTGCCAGCACTGAAAGCTGTTGCTAGCCAGCACCCTTCCTTGGAAGCACTTTTGTAGGCCTAAGAACACTGGGGCTCTGGGCTTCTCTAGCCACTTCATCTTCTGCTCATCCTCTCGCGCACTCTAAAGAGAGCTCAGGTGAGAAATTGCAAACGTCGAGCAATTGCTCAGAGATGAAAAGTGCCAGCACTGAAAGCTGTTGCTAGCCAGCCCCCTTCCTTGGAAGCACTTTCACAGGCGCAGTAACACTGGGGCTTTGCGCTTCTCTACCCACCAAACGTCACGGTCCTTCTCTTTCCGTCTCGTAGACACGAGCTGAGAAATTGCAAACGTCGAGCAATTGCTCAGAGATGAAAAGTGCCAGCACTGAAAGCTGTTGCTAGCCAGCACCCTTCCTTGGAAGCGCTTTCACAGGCGCAGTAACACTGGGGCTTTGCGCTTCTCTAGCCACCAAACGTCATGGTCATTCTCTTTCCGTCTCGTACACACGAGCTGAGAAATTGCAAACGTCCAGCAATTGCTCAGAGATGAAAAGTGCCAGCACTGAAAGCTCTTGCTAGCCAGCCCCCTTCCTTGGAAGCGCTTTTGTAGGCCTAAGAACACTGGGGCTCTGGGCTTCTCTAGCCACCTCATCTTCTGCTCATCCTCTCGCGCACTCTAAAGAGAGCTCAGGTGAGAAATTGCAAACGTCGAGCAATTGCTCAGAGATGAAAAGTGCCAGCACTGAAAGCTGTTGCTAGCCAGCACCCTTCCTTGGAAGCGCTTTCACAGGCGCAGCAACACTGGGGCTTTGCGCTTCTCTAGCCACCAAACGTCACGGTCCTTCTCTTTCCGTCGGTAGACACGAGCTGAGAAATTGCAAACGTCGAGCAATTGCTCAGAGATGAAAAGTGCCAGCACTGAAAGCTGTTGCTAGCCAGCACCCTTCCTTGGAAGCGCTTTCACAGGCGCAGTAACACTGGGGCTTTGCGCTTCTATACGCACCAAATGTCACGGTCCTTCTCTTTCCGTCTTGTAGACACGAGCTGAGAAATTGCAAACGTCGAGCAATTGCTCAGAGATGAAAAGTGCCAGCACTGAAAGCTCTTGCTAGCCAGCACCCTTCCTTGGAAGCGCTTTTGTAGGCCTAAGAACACTGGGGCTCTGGGCTTCTCTAGCCACCTCATCTTCTGCTCATCCTCTCGCGCACTCTAAAGAGAGCTCAGGTGAGAAATTGCAAACGTCGAGCAATTGCTCAGAGATGAAAAGTGCCAGCACTGAAAGCTCTTGCTAGCCAGCACCCTTCCTTGGAAGCGCTTTCACAGGCGCAGCAACACTGGGGCTTTGCGATTCTCTACCCACCAAAAGTCACGGTCCTTCTCTTTCCATCTTGTAGACACGAGCTGAGAAATTGCAAACGTCGAGCAATTGCTCAGAGATGAAAAGTGCCAGCACTGAAAGCTCTTGCTAGCCAGCACCCTTCCTTGGAAGCGCTTTCACAGGCGCAGCAACACTGGGGCTTTGCGCTTCTCTACCCACCAAAAGTCACGGTCCTTCTCTTTCCGTCTCGTAGACACGAGCTGAGAAATTGCAAAGGTCGAGCAATTGCTCAGAGATGAAAAGTGCCAGCACTGAAAGCTGTTGCTAGCCAGCACCCTTCCTTGGAAGCGCTTTTGTAGGCCTAAGAACACTGGGGCTCTGGGCTTCTCTAGCCACCTCATCTTCTGCTCATCCTCTCGCGCACTCTAAAGAGAGCTCAGGTGAGAAATTGCAAACGTCGAGCAATTGCTCAGAGATGAAAAGTGCCAGCACTGAAAGCTCTTGCTAGCCAGCACCCTTCCTTGGAAGCGCTTTCACAGGCGCAGCAACACTGGGGCTTTGCGCTTCTCTACCCACCAAAAGTCACGGTCCTTCTCTTTCCGTCTCGTAGACACGAGCTGAGAAATTGCAAACGTCGAGCAATTGCTCAGAGATGAAAAGTGCCAGCACTGAAAGCTGTTGCTAGCCAGCACCCTTCCTTGGAAGCGCTTTTGTAGGCCTAAGAACACTGGGGCTCTGGGCTTCTCTAGCCACCTCATCTTCTGCTCATCCTCTCGCGCACTCTAAAGAGAGCTCAGGTGAGAAATTGCAAACGTCGAGCAATTGCTCAGAGATGAAAAGTGCCAGCACTGAAAGCTGTTGCTAGCCAGCACCCTTCCTTGGAAGCGCTTTCACAGGCGCAGCAACACTGGGGCTTTGCGCTTCTCTAGCCACCAAACGTCACGGTCCTTCTCTTTCCGTCTCGTAGACACGAGCTGAGAAATTGCAAACGTCCAGCAATTGCTCCGAGATGAAAAGTGCCAGCACTGAAAGCTCTTGCTAGCCAGCACCCTTCCTTGGAAGCGCTTTTGTAGGCCTAAGAACAGTGGGGCTCTGGGCTTCTCTAGCCACCTCATCTTCTGCTCATCCTCTCGCGCACTCTAAAGAGAGCTCAGGTGAGAAATTGCAAACGTCGAGCAATTGCTCCGAGATGAAAAGTGCCAGCACTGAAAGCTCTTGCTAGCCAGCACCCTTCCTTGGAAGCGCTTTCACAGGCGCAGCAACACTGGGGCTTTGCGCTTCTCTAGCCACCAAACGTCACGGTCATTCTCTTTCCGTCTCGTAGACACGAGCTGAGAAATTGCAAACGTCGAGCAATTGCTCAGAGATGAAAAGTGCCAGCACTGAAAGCTGTTGCTAGCCAGCACCCTTCCTTGGAAGCGCTTTTGTAGGCCTAAGAACACTGGGGCTCTGGGCTTCTCTAGCCACCTCATCTTCTGCTCATCCTCTCGCACACTCTAAAGAGAGCTCAGGTGAGAAATTGCAAACGTCGAGCAATTGCTCAGAGATGAAAAGTGCCAGCACTGAAAGCTCTTGCTAGCCAGCACCCTTCCTTGGAAGCGCTTTCACAGGCGCAGCAACACTGGGGCTTTGCGCTTCTCTAGCCACCAAACGTCACGGTCCTTCTCTTTCTGTCTCGTAGACACGAGCTGAGAAATTGCAAACGTCGAGCAATTGCTCAGAGATGAAAAGTGCCAGCACTGAAAGCTGTTGCTAGCCAGCACCCTTCCTTGGAAGCGCTTTTGTAGGCCTAAGAACACTGGGGCTCTGGGCTTCTCTAGCCACCTAATCTTCTGCTCATCTTCTCGCGCACTCTAAAGAGAGCTCAGGTGAGAAATTGCAAACGTCGAGCAATTGCTCAGAGATGAAAAGTGCCAGCACTGAAAGCTGTTGCTAGCCAGCACCCTTCCTTGGAAGCACTTTCACAGGCGCAGTAACACTGGGGCTTTGCGCTTCTCTACCCACCAAACGTCACGGTCCTTCTCTTTCCGTCTCGTAGACATGAGCTGAGAAATTGCAAACGTGGAGTAATTGCTCAGAGATGAAAAGTGCCAGCACTGAAAGCTGTTGCTAGCCAGCACCCTTCCTTGGAAGCGCTTTCACAGGTGCAGTAACACTGGGGCTTTGCGCTTCTCTAGCCACCAAACGTCATGGTCATTCTCTTTCCGTCTCGTAGACACGAGCTGAGAAATTGCAAACGTCGAGCAATTGCTCAGAGATGAAAAGTGCCAGCACTGAAAGCTGTTGCTAGCCAGCACCCTTCCTTGGAAGCGCTTTTGTAGGCCTAAGAACACTGGGGCTCTGGGCTTCTCTAGCCACCTCATCTTCTGCTCATCCTCTCGCGCACTCTAAAGAGAGCTCAGGTGAGAAATTGCAAACGTCGAGCAATTGCTCAGAGATGAAAAGTGCCAGCACTGAAAGCTCTTGCTAGCCAGCACCCTTCCTTGGAAGCGCTTTCACAGGCGCAGCAACACTGGGGCTTTGCGCTTCTCTACCCACCAAAAGTCACGGTCCTTCTCTTTCCGTCTCGTAGACACGAGCTGAGAAATTGCAAACGTCGAGCAATTGCTCAGAGATGAAAAGTGCCAGCACTGAAAGCTGTTGCTAGCCAGCACCCTTCCTTGGAAGCGCTTTTGTAGGCCTAAGAACACTGGGGCTCTGGGCTTCTCTAGCCACCTCATCTTCTGCTCATCCTCTCGCGCACTCTAAAGAGAGCTCAGGTGAGAAATTGCAAACGTCGAGCAATTGCTCAGAGATGAAAAGTGCCAGCACTGAAAGCTGTTGCTAGCCAGCACCCTTCCTTGGAAGCGCTTTCACAGGCGCAGCAACACTGGGGCTTTGCGCTTCTCTAGCCACCAAACGTCACGGTACTTCTCTTTCCGTCTCGTAGACACGAGCTGAGAAATTGCAAACGTCGAGCAATTGCTCCGAGATGAAAAGTGCCAGCACTGAAAGCTCTTGCTAGCCAGCACCCTTCCTTGGAAGCGCTTTCACAGGCGCAGCAACACTGGGGCTTTGCGCTTCTCTAGCCACCAAACGTCACGGTCATTCTCTTTCCGTCTCGTAGACACGAGCTGAGAAATTGCAAACGTCGAGCAATTGCTCAGAGATGAAAAGTGCCAGCACTGAAAGCTCTTGCTAGCCAGCACCCTTCCTTGGAAGCGCTTTTGTAGGCCTAAGAACACTGGGGCTCTGGGCTTCTCTAGCCACCTCATCTTCTGCTCATCCTCGCGCGCACTCTAAAGAGAGCTCAGGTGAGAAATTGCAAACGTCGAGCAATTGCTCAGAGATGAAAAGTGCCAGCACTGAAAGCTGTTGCTAGCCAGCACCCTTCCTTGGAAGCGCTTTCACAGGCGCAGTAACACTGGGGCTTTGCGCTTCTCTAGCCACCAAACGTCACGGTCCTTCACTTTCTGTCTCGTAGACACGAGCTGAGAAATTGCAAACGTCGAGCAATTGCTCCGAGATGAAAAGTGCCAGCACTGAAAGCTGTTGCTAGCCAGCACCCTTCCTTGGAAGCGCTTTTGTAGGCCTAAGAACACTGGGGCTCTGGGCTTCTCTAGCCACCTCATCTTCTGCTCATCTTCTCGCGCACTCTAAAGAGAGCTCAGGTGAGAAATTGCAAACGTCGAGCAATTGCTCAGAGATGAAAAGTGCCAGCACTGAAAGCTGTTGCTAGCCAGCACCCTTCCTTGGAAGCACTTTCACAGGCGCAGTAACACTGGGGCTTTGCGCTTCTCTACCCACCAAACGTCACGGTCCTTCTCTTTCCGTCTCGTAGACATGAGCTGAGAAATTGCAAACGTGGAGTAATTGCTCAGAGATGAAAAGTGCCAGCACTGAAAGCTCTTGCTAGCCAGCACCCTTCCTTGGAAGCGCTTTCACAGGCGCAGTAACACTGGGGCTTTGCGCTTCTCTAGCCACCAAACGTCATGGTCATTCTCTTTCCGTCTCGTAGACACGAGCTGAGAAATTGCAAACGTCCAGCAATTGCTCAGAGATGAAAAGTGCCAGCACTGAAAGCTGTTGCTAGCCAGCACCCTTCCTTGGAAGCGCTTTTGTAGGCCTAAGAACACTGGGGCTCTGGGCTTCTCTAGCCACCTCATCTTCTGCTCATCCTCTCGCGCACTCTAAAGAGAGCTCAGGTGAGAAATTGCAAACGTCGAGCAATTGCTCCGAGATGAAAAGTGCCAGCACTGAAAGCTCTTGCTAGCCAGCACCCTTCCTTGGAAGCGCTTTCACAGGCGCAGCAACACTGGGGCTTTGCGCTTCTCTACCCACCAAAAGTCACGGTCCTTCTCTTTCCGTCTCGTAGACACGAGCTGAGAAATTGCAAACGTCGAGCAATTGCTCAGAGATGAAAAGTGCCAGCACTGAAAGCTGTTGCTAGCCAGCACCCTTCCTTGGAAGCGCTTTTGTAGGCCTAAGAACACTGGGGCTCTGGGCTTCTCTAGCCACCTCATCTTCTGCTCATCCTCTCGCGCACTCTAAAGAGAGCTCAGGTGAGAAATTGCAAACGTCGAGCAATTGCTCAGAGATGAAAAGTGCCAGCACTGAAAGCTCTTGCTAGCCAGCACCCTTCCTTGGAAGCGCTTTCACAGGCGCAGCAACACTGGGGCTTTGCGCTTCTCTAGCCACCAAAAGTCACGGTCCTTCTCTTTCCGTCTCGTAGACACGAGCTGAGAAATTGCAAACGTCGAGCAATTGCTCCGAGATGAAAAGTGCCAGCACTGAAAGCTCTTGCTAGCCAGCACCCTTCCTTGGAAGCGCTTTCACAGGCGCAGCAACACTGGGGCTTTGCGCTTCTCTAGCCACCAAACGTCACGGTCATTCTCTTTCCGTCTCGTAGACACGAGCTGAGAAATTGCAAACGTCGAGCAATTGCTCAGAGATGAAAAGTGCCAGCACTGAAAGCTCTTGCTAGCCAGCACCCTTCCTTGGAAGCGCTTTTGTAGGCCTAAGAACACTGGGGCTCTGGGCTTCTCTAGCCACCTCATCTTCTGCTCATCCTCGCGCGCACTCTAAAGAGAGCTCAGGTGAGAAATTGCAAACGTCGAGCAATTGCTCAGAGATGAAAAGTGCCAGCACTGAAAGCTCTTGCTAGCCAGCACCCTTCCTTGGAAGCGCTTTCACAGGCGCAGCAACACTGGGGCTTTGCGCTTCTCTAGCCACCAAACGTCACGGTCCTTCTCTTTCTGTCTCGTAGACACGAGCTGAGAAATTGCAAACGTCGAGCAATTGCTCAGAGATGAAAAGTGCCAGCACTGAAAGCTGTTGCTAGCCAGCACCCTTCCTTGGAAGCGCTTTTGTAGGCCTAAGAACACTGGGGCTCTGGGCTTCTCTAGCCACCTCATCTTCTGCTCATCCTCTCGCGCACTCTAAAGAGAGCTCAGGTGAGAAATTGCAAACGTCGAGCAATTGCTCAGAGATGAAAAGTGCCAGCACTGAAAGCTCTTGCTAGCCAGCACCCTTCCTTGGAAGCGCTTTCACAGGCGCAGCAACACTGGGGCTTTGCGCTTCTCTACCCACCAAAAGTCACGGTCCTTCTCTTTCCGTCTCGTAGACACGAGCTGAGAAATTGCAAACGTCGAGCAATTGCTCAGAGATGAAAAGTGCCAGCACTGAAAGCTCTTGCTAGCCAGCACCCTTCCTTGGAAGCGCTTTTGTAGGCCTAAGAACACTGGGGCTCTGGGCTTCTCTAGCCACCTCATCTTCTGCTCATCCTCTCGCGCACTCTAAAGAGAGCTCAGGTGAGAAATTGCAAACGTCGAGCAATTGCTCAGAGATGAAAAGTGCCAGCACTGAAAGCTCTTGCTAGCCAGCACCCTTCCTTGGAAGCGCTTTCACAGGCGCAGCAACACTGGGGCTTTGCGCTTCTCTAGCCACCAAAAGTCACGGTCCTTCTCTTTCCGTCTCGTAGACACGAGCTGAGAAATTGCAAACGTCGAGCAATTGCTCAGAGATGAAAAGTGCCAGCACTGAAAGCTCTTGCTAGCCAGCACCCTTCCTTGGAAGCGCTTTCACAGGCGCAGCAACACTGGGGCTTTGCGCTTCTCTAGCCACCAAACGTCACGGTCATTCTCTTTCCGTCTCGTAGACACGAGCTGAGAAATTGCAAACGTCGAGCAATTGCTCAGAGATGAAAAGTGCCAGCACTGAAAGCTCTTGCTAGCCAGCACCCTTCCTTGGAAGCGCTTTTGTAGGCCTAAGAACACTGGGGCTCTGGGCTTCTCTAGCCACCTCATCTTCTGCTCATCCTCGCGCGCACTCTAAAGAGAGCTCAGGTGAGAAATTGCAAACGTCGAGCAATTGCTCAGAGATGAAAAGTGCCAGCACTGAAAGCTCTTGCTAGCCAGCACCCTTCCTTGGAAGCGCTTTCACAGGCGCAGCAACACTGGGGCTTTGCGCTTCTCTAGCCACCAAACGTCACGGTCCTTCTCTTTCTGTCTCGTAGACACGAGCTGAGAAATTGCAAACGTCGAGCAATTGCTCAGAGATGAAAAGTGCCAGCACTGAAAGCTGTTGCTAGCCAGCACCCTTCCTTGGAAGCGCTTTTGTAGGCCTAAGAACACTGGGGCTCTGGGCTTCTCTAGCCACCTAATCTTCTGCTCATCTTCTCGCGCACTCTAAAGAGAGCTCAGGTGAGAAATTGCAAACGTCGAGCAATTGCTCAGAGATGAAAAGTGCCAGCACTGAAAGCTCTTGCTAGCCAGCACCCTTCCTTGGAAGCACTTTCACAGGCGCAGTAACACTGGGGCTTTGCGCTTCTCTACCCACCAAACGTCACGGTCCTTCTCTTTCCGTCTCGTAGACATGAGCTGAGAAATTGCAAACGTGGAGCAATTGCTCAGAGATGAAAAGTGCCAGCACTGAAAGCTGTTGCTAGCCAGCACCCTTCCTTGGAAGCGCTTTCACAGGCGCAGCAACACTGGGGCTTTGCGCTTCTCTAGCCACCAAACGTCACGGTCCTTCTCTTTCCGTCTCGTAGACACGAGCTGAGAAATTGCAAACATCCAGCAATTGCTCAGAGATGAAAAGTGCCAGCACTGAAAGCTGTTGCTAGCCAGCACCCTTCCTTGGAAGTGCTTTTGTAGGCCTAAGAACACTGGGGCTCTGGGCTTCTCTAGCCACCTCATCTTCTGCTCATCCTCTCGCGCACTCTAAAGAGAGCTCAGGTGAGAAATTGCAAACGTCGAGCAATTGCTCAGAGATGAAAAGTGCCAGCACTGAAAGCTGTTGCTAGCCAGCACCCTTCCTTGGAAGCGCTTTCACAGGCGCAGCAACACTGGGGCTTTGCGCTTCTCTAGCCACCAAACGTCACGGTCCTTCTCTTTCCGTCTCGTAGACACGAGCTGAGAAATTGCAAACGTCGAGCAATTGCTCAGAGATGAAAAGTGCCAGCACTGAAAGCTGTTGCTAGCCAGCACCCTTCCTTGGAAGCGCTTTTGTAGGCCTAAGAACAGTGGGGCTCTGGGCTTCTCTAGCCACCTCATCTTCTGCTCATCCTCGCGCGCACTCTAAAGAGAGCTCAGGTGAGAAATTGCAAACGTCGAGCAATTGCTCAGAGATGAAAAGTGCCAGCACTGAAAGCTCTTGCTAGCCAGCACCCTTCCTTGGAAGCGCTTTCACAGGCGCAGCAACACTGGTGCTTTGCGCTTCTCTAGCCACCAAACGTCACGTTCCTTCTCTTTCCGTCTCGTAGACACGAGCTGAGAAATTGCAAACGTCGAGCAATTGCTCCGAGATGAAAAGTGCCAGCACTGAAAGCTGTTGCTAGCCAGCACCCTTCCTTGGAAGCACTTTTGTAGGCCTAAGAACACTGGGGCTCTGGGCTTCTCTAGCCACCTCATCTTCTGCTCATCCTCTCGCGCACTCTAAAGAGAGCTCAGGTGAGAAATTGCAAACGTCGAGCAATTGCTCAGAGATGAAAAGTGCCAGCACTGAAAGCTGTTGCTAGCCAGCACCCTTCCTTGGAAGCGCTTTCACAGGCGCAGCAACACTGGGGCTTTGCGCTTCTCTAGCCACCAAACGTCACGGTCCTTCTCTTTCCGTCGGTAGACACGAGCTGAGAAATTGCAAACGTCGAGCAATTGCTCAGAGATGAAAAGTGCCAGCACTGAAAGCTCTTGCTAGCCAGCACCCTTCCTTGGAAGCGCTTTTGTAGGCCTAAGAACACTGGGGCTCTGGGCTTCTCTAGCCACCTCATCTTCTGCTCATCCTCTCGCGCACTCTAAAGAGAGCTCAGGTGAGAAATTGCAAACGTCGAGCAATTGCTCAGAGATGAAAAGTGCCAGCACTGAAAGCTCTTGCTAGCCAGCACCCTTCCTTGGAAGCGCTTTCACAGGCGCAGCAACACTGGGGCTTTGCGATTCTCTACCCACCAAAAGTCACGGTCCTTCTCTTTCCGTCTTGTAGACACGAGCTGAGAAATTGCAAACGTCGAGCAATTGCTCCGAGATGAAAAGTGCCAGCACTGAAAGCTCTTGCTAGCCAGCACCCTTCCTTGGAAGCGCTTTCACAGGCGCAGCAACACTGGGGCTTTGCGCTTCTCTACCCACCAAAAGTCACGGTCCTTCTCTTTCCGTCTCGTAGACACGAGCTGAGAAATTGCAAAGGTCGAGCAATTGCTCAGAGATGAAAAGTGCCAGCACTGAAAGCTGTTGCTAGCCAGCACCCTTCCTTGGAAGCGCTTTTGTAGGCCTAAGAACACTGGGGCTCTGGGCTTCTCTAGCCACCTCATCTTCTGCTCATCCGCTCGCGCACTCTAAAGAGAGCTCAGGTGAGAAATTGCAAACGTCGAGCAATTGCTCAGAGATGAAAAGTGCCAGCACTGAAAGCTCTTGCTAGCCAGCACCCTTCCTTGGAAGCGCTTTCACAGGCGCAGCAACACTGGGGCTTTGCGCTTCTCTACCCACCAAAAGTCACGGTCCTTCTCTTTCCGTCTCGTAGACACGAGCTGAGAAATTGCAAACGTCGAGCAATTGCTCAGAGATGAAAAGTGCCAGCACTGAAAGCTGTTGCTAGCCAGCACCCTTCCTTGGAAGCGCTTTTGTAGGCCTAAGAACACTGGGGCTCTGGGCTTCTCTAGCCACCTCATCTTCTGCTCATCCTCTCGCGCACTCTAAAGAGAGCTCAGGTGAGAAATTGCAAACGTCGAGCAATTGCTCAGAGATGAAAAGTGCCAGCACTGAAAGCTGTTGCTAGCCAGCACCCTTCCTTGGAAGCGCTTTCACAGGCGCAGCAACACTGGGGCTTTGCGCTTCTCTAGCCACCAAACGTCACGGTCCTTCTCTTTCCGTCTCGTAGACACGAGCTGAGAAATTGCAAACGTCGAGCAATTGCTCAGAGATGAAAAGTGCCAGCACTGAAAGCTCTTGCTAGCCAGCACCCTTCCTTGGAAGCGCTTTTGTAGGCCTAAAAACAGTGGGGCTCTGGGCTTCTCTAGCCACCTCATCTTCTGCTCATCCTCTCGCGCACTCTAAAGAGAGCTCAGGTGAGAAATTGCAAACGTCGAGCAATTGCTCAGAGATGAAAAGTGCCAGCACTGAAAGCTCTTGCTAGCCAGCACCCTTCCTTGGAAGCACTTTCACAGGCGCAGCAACACTGGGGCTTTGCGCTTCTCTAGCCACCAAAAGTCACGGTACTTCTCTTTCCGTCTCGTAGACACGAGCTGAGAAATTGCAAACGTCGAGCAATTGCTCCGAGATGAAAAGTGCCAGCACTGAAAGCTCTTGCTAGCCAGCACCCTTCCTTGGAAGCGCTTTCACAGGCGCAGCAACACTGGGGCTTTGCGCTTCTCTACCCACCAAAAGTCACGGTCCTTCTCTTTCCGTCTCGTAGACACGAGCTGAGAAATTGCAAACGTCGAGCAATTGCTCAGAGATGAAAAGTGCCAGCACTGAAAGCTGTTGCTAGCCAGCACCCTTCCTTGGAAGCGCTTTTGTAGGCCTAAGAACACTGGGGCTCTGGGCTTCTCTAGCCACCTCATCTTCTGCTCATCCTCGCGCGCACTCTAAAGAGAGCTCAGGTGAGAAATTGCAAACGTCGAGCAATTGCTCAGAGATGAAAAGTGCCAGCACTGAAAGCTCTTGCTAGCCAGCACCCTTCCTTGGAAGCGCTTTCACAGGCGCAGCAACACTGGGGCTTTGCGCTTCTCTAGCCACCAAACGTCACGGTCCTTCTCTTTCTGTCTCGTAGACACGAGCTGAGAAATTGCAAACGTCGAGCAATTGCTCAGAGATGAAAAGTGCCAGCACTGAAAGCTGTTGCTAGCCAGCACCCTTCCTTGGAAGCGCTTTTGTAGGCCTAAGAACACTGGGGCTCTGGGCTTCTCTAGCCACCTAATCTTCTGCTCATCTTCTCGCGCACTCTAAAGAGAGCTCAGGTGAGAAATTGCAAACGTCGAGCAATTGCTCAGAGATGAAAAGTGCCAGCACTGAAAGCTGTTGCTAGCCAGCACCCTTCCTTGGAAGCACTTTCACAGGCGCAGTAACACTGGGGCTTTGCGCTTCTCTACCCACCAAACGTCACGGTCCTTCTCTTTCCGTCTCGTAGACATGAGCTGAGAAATTGCAAACGTGGAGTAATTGCTCAGAGATGAAAAGTGCCAGCACTGAAAGCTGTTGCTAGCCAGCACCCTTCCTTGGAAGCGCTTTCACAGGCGCAGTAACACTGGGGCTTTGCGCTTCTCTAGCCACCAAACGTCATGGTCATTCTCTTTCCGTCTCGTAGACACGAGCTGAGAAATTGCAAACGTCGAGCAATTGCTCAGAGATGAAAAGTGCCAGCACTGAAAGCTGTTGCTAGCCAGCACCCTTCCTTGGAAGCGCTTTTGTAGGCCTAAGAACACTGGGGCTCTGGGCTTCTCTAGCCACCTCATCTTCTGCTCATCCTCTCGCGCACTCTAAAGAGAGCTCAGGTGAGAAATTGCAAACGTCGAGCAATTGCTCAGAGATGAAAAGTGCCAGCACTGAAAGCTCTTGCTAGCCAGCACCCTTCCTTGGAAGCGCTTTCACAGGCGCAGCAACACTGGGGCTTTGCGCTTCTCTACCCACCAAAAGTCACGGTCCTTCTCTTTCCGTCTCGTAGACACGAGCTGAGAAATTGCAAACGTCGAGCAATTGCTCAGAGATGAAAAGTGCCAGCACTGAAAGCTGTTGCTAGCCAGCACCCTTCCTTGGAAGCGCTTTTGTAGGCCTAAGAACACTGGGGCTCTGGGCTTCTCTAGCCACCTCATCTTCTGCTCATCCTCTCGCGCACTCTAAAGAGAGCTCAGGTGAGAAATTGCAAACGTCGAGCAATTGCTCAGAGATGAAAAGTGCCAGCACTGAAAGCTGTTGCTAGCCAGCACCCTTCCTTGGAAGCGCTTTCACAGGCGCAGTAACACTGGGGCTTTGCGCTTCTATACGCACCAAAAGTCACGGTACTTCTCTTTCCGTCTCGTAGACACGAGCTGAGAAATTGCAAACGTCGAGCAATTGCTCCGAGATGAAAAGTGCCAGCACTGAAAGCTCTTGCTAGCCAGCACCCTTCCTTGGAAGCGCTTTCACAGGCGCAGCAACACTGGGGCTTTGCGCTTCTCTACCCACCAAACGTCACGGTCCTTCTCTTTCCGTCTCGTAGACACGAGCTGAGAAATTGCAAACGTCGAGCAATTGCTCAGAGATGAAAAGTGCCAGCACTGAAAGCTGTTGCTAGCCAGCACCCTTCCTTGGAAGCGCTTTTGTAGGCCTAAGAACACTGGGGCTCTGGGCTTCTCTAGCCACCTCATCTTCTGCTCATCCTCTCGCGCACTCTAAAGAGAGCTCAGGTGAGAAATTGCAAACGTCGAGCAATTGCTCAGAGATGAAAAGTGCCAGCACTGAAAGCTCTTGCTAGCCAGCACCCTTCCTTGGAAGCGCTTTCACAGGCGCAGCAACACTGGGGCTTTGCGCTTCTCTAGCCACCAAACGTCACGGTCCTTCTCTTTCTGTCTCGTAGACACGAGCTGAGAAATTGCAAACGTCGAGCAATTGCTCAGAGATGAAAAGTGCCAGCACTGAAAGCTGTTGCTAGCCAGCACCCTTCCTTGGAAGCGCTTTTGTAGGCCTAAGAACACTGGGGCTCTGGGCTTCTCTAGCCACCTCATCTTCTGCTCATCCTCTCGCGCACTCTAAAGAGAGCTCAGGTGAGAAATTGCAAACGTCGAGCAATTGCTCAGAGATGAAAAGTGCCAGCACTGAAAGCTGTTGCTAGCCAGCACCCTTCCTTGGAAGCACTTTCACAGGCGCAGTAACACTGGGGCTTTGCGCTTCTCTACCCACCAAACGTCACGGTCCTTCTCTTTCCGTCTCGTAGACATGAGCTGAGAAATTGCAAACGTGGAGTAATTGCTCAGAGATGAAAAGTGCCAGCACTGAAAGCTGTTGCTAGCCAGCACCCTTCCTTGGAAGCGCTTTCACAGGCGCAGTAACACTGGGGCTTTGCGCTTCTCTAGCCACCAAACGTCATGGTCATTCTCTTTCCGTCTCGTAGACACGAGCTGAGAAATTGCAAACGTCCAGCAATTGCTCAGAGATGAAAAGTGCCAGCACTGAAAGCTGTTGCTAGCCAGCACCCTTCCTTGGAAGCGCTTTTGTAGGCCTAAGAACACTGGGGCTCTGGGCTTCTCTAGCCACCTCATCTTCTGCTCATCCTCTCGCGCACTCTAAAGAGAGCTCAGGTGAGAAATTGCAAACGTCGAGCAATTGCTCCGAGATGAAAAGTGCCAGCACTGAAAGCTCTTGCTAGCCAGCACCCTTCCTTGGAAGCGCTTTCACAGGCGCAGCAACACTGGGGCTTTGCGCTTCTCTACCCACCAAAAGTCACGGTCCTTCTCTTTCCGTCTCGTAGACACGAGCTGAGAAATTGCAAACGTCGAGCAATTGCTCCGAGATGAAAAGTGCCAGCACTGAAAGCTGTTGCTAGCCAGCACCCTTCCTTGGAAGCGCTTTTGTAGGCCTAAGAACACTGGGGCTCTGGGCTTCTCTAGCCACCTCATCTTCTGCTCATCCTCTCGCGCACTCTAAAGAGAGCTCAGGTGAGAAATTGCAAACGTCGAGCAATTGCTCAGAGATGAAAAGTGCCAGCACTGAAAGCTCTTGCTAGCCAGCACCCTTCCTTGGAAGCGCTTTTGTAGGCCTAAGAACACTGGGGCTCTGGGCTTCTCTAGCCACCTCATCTTCTGCTCATCCTCGCGCGCACTCTAAAGAGAGCTCAGCTGAGAAATTGCAAACGTCGAGCAATTGCTCAGAGATGAAAAGTGCCAGCACTGAAAGCTGTTGCTAGCCAGCACCCTTCCTTGGAAGCGCTTTCACAGGCGCAGCAACACTGGGGCTTTGCGCTTCTCTAGCCACCAAACGTCACGGTCCTTCTCTTTCTGTCTCGTAGACACGAGCTGAGAAATTGCAAACGTCGAGCAATTGCTCAGAGATGAAAAGTGCCAGCACTGAAAGCTGTTGCTAGCCAGCACCCTTCCTTGGAAGCGCTTTTGTAGGCCTAAGAACACTGGGGCTCTGGGCTTCTCTAGCCACCTAATCTTCTGCTCATCTTCTCGCGCACTCTAAAGAGAGCTCAGGTGAGAAATTGCAAACGTCGAGCAATTGCTCAGAGATGAAAAGTGCCAGCACTGAAAGCTCTTGCTAGCCAGCACCCTTCCTTGGAAGCACTTTCACAGGCGCAGTAACACTGGGGCTTTGCGCTTCTCTACCCACCAAACGTCACGGTCCTTCTCTTTCCGTCTCGTAGACATGAGCTGAGAAATTGCAAACGTGGAGCAATTGCTCAGAGATGAAAAGTGCCAGCACTGAAAGCTGTTGCTAGCCAGCACCCTTCCTTGGAAGCGCTTTCACAGGCGCAGTAACACTGGGGCTTTGCGCTTCTCTAGCCACCAAACGTCATGGTCATTCTCTTTCCGTCTCGTAGACACGAGCTGAGAAATTGCAAACGTCCAGCAATTGCTCAGAGATGAAAAGTGCCAGCACTGAAAGCTCTTGCTAGCCAGCACCCTTCCTTGGAAGCGCTTTTGTAGGCCTAAGAACACTGGGGCTCTGGGCTTCTCTAGCCACCTCATCTTCTGCTCATCCTCTCGCGCACTCTAAAGAGAGCTCAGGTGAGAAATTGCAAACGTCGAGCAATTGCTCAGAGATGAAAAGTGCCAGCACTGAAAGCTCTTGCTAGCCAGCACCCTTCCTTGGAAGCGCTTTCACAGGCGCAGCAACACTGGGGCTTTGCGCTTCTCTAGCCACCAAACGTCACGGTCCTTCTCTTTCTGTCTCGTAGACACGAGCTGAGAAATTGCAAACGTCGAGCAATTGCTCAGAGATGAAAAGTGCCAGCACTGAAAGCTCTTGCTAGCCAGCACCCTTCCTTGGAAGCGCTTTTGTAGGCCTAAGAACACTGGGGCTCTGGGCTTCTCTAGCCACCTCATCTTCTGCTCATCTTCTCGCGCACTCTAAAGAGAGCTCAGGTGAGAAATTGCAAACGTCGAGCAATTGCTCAGAGATGAAAAGTGCCAGCACTGAAAGCTGTTGCTAGCCAGCACCCTTCCTTGGAAGCGCTTTCACAGGCGCAGTAACACTGGGGCTTTGCGCTTCTCTACCCACCAAACGTCACGGTCCTTCTCTTTCCGTCTCGTAGACATGAGCTGAGAAATTGCAAACGTGGAGTAATTGCTCAGAGATGAAAAGTGCCAGCACTGAAAGCTGTTGCTAGCCAGCACCCTTCCTTGGAAGCGCTTTCACAGGCGCAGTAACACTGGGGCTTTGCGCTTCTCTAGCCACCAAACGTCATGGTCATTCTCTTTCCGTCTCGTAGACACGAGCTGAGAAATTGCAAAGGTCGAGCAATTGCTCCGAGATGAAAAGTGCCAGCACTGAAAGCTGTTGCTAGCCAGCACCCTTCCTTGGAAGCGCTTTTGTAGGCCTAAGAACACTGGGGCTCTGGGCTTCTCTAGCCACCTCATCTTCTGCTCATCCTCTCGCGCACTCTAAAGAGAGCTCAGGTGAGAAATTGCAAACGTCGAGCAATTGCTCAGAGATGAAAAGTGCCAGCACTGAAAGCTCTTGCTAGCCAGCACCCTTCCTTGGAAGCGCTTTCACAGGCGCAGCAACACTGGGGCTTTGCGCTTCTCTACCCACCAAAAGTCACGGTCCTTCTCTTTCCGTCTCGTAGACACGAGCTGAGAAATTGCAAAGGTCGAGCAATTGCTCAGAGATGAAAAGTGCCAGCACTGAAAGCTCTTGCTAGCCAGCACCCTTCCTTGGAAGCGCTTTTGTAGGCCTAAGAACACTGGGGCTCTGGGCTTCTCTAGCCACCTCATCTTCTGCTCATCCTCTCGCGCACTCTAAAGAGAGCTCAGGTGAGAAATTGCAAACGTCGAGCAATTGCTCAGAGATGAAAAGTGCCAGCACTGAAAGCTCTTGCTAGCCAGCACCCTTCCTTGGAAGCGCTTTCACAGGCGCAGCAACACTGGGGCTTTGCGCTTCTCTAGCCACCAAACGTCACGGTCCTTCTCTTTCCGTCTCGTAGACACGAGCTGAGAAATTGCAAACGTCGAGCAATTGCTCAGAGATGAAAAGTGCCAGCACTGAAAGCTCTTGCTAGCCAGCACCCTTCCTTGGAAGCGCTTTTGTAGGCCTAAGAACACTGGGGCTCTGGGCTTCTCTAGCCACCTCATCTTCTGCTCATCCTCTCGCGCACTCTAAAGAGAGCTCAGGTGAGAAATTGCAAACGTCGAGCAATTGCTCAGAGATGAAAAGTGCCAGCACTGAAAGCTGTTGCTAGCCAGCACCCTTCCTTGGAAGCGCTTTCACAGGCGCAGCAACACTGGGGCTTTGCGCTTCTCTAGCCACCAAACGTCACGGTCCTTCTCTTTCCGTCTCGTAGACACGAGCTGAGAAATTGCAAACGTGGAGCAATTGCTCAGAGATGAAAAGTGCCAGCACTGAAAGCTGTTGCTAGCCAGCACCCTTCCTTGGAAGCGCTTTCACAGGCGCAGCAACACTGGGGCTTTGCGCTTCTCTACCCACCAAACGTCACGGTCCTTCTCTTTCCGTCTCGTAGACACGAGCTGAGAAATTGCAAACGTCGAGCAATTGCTCAGAGATGAAAAGTGCCAGCACTGAAAGCTGTTGCTAGCCAGCACCCTTCCTTGGAAGCGCTTTTGTAGGCCTAAGAACACTGGGGCTCTGGGCTTCTCTAGCCACCTCATCTTCTGCTCATCCTCGCGCGCACTCTAAAGAGAGCTCAGGTGAGAAATTGCAAACGTCGAGCAATTGCTCAGAGATGAAAAGTGCCAGCACTGAAAGCTGTTGCTAGCCAGCACCCTTCCTTGGAAGCGCTTTCACAGGCGCAGCAACACTGGGGCTTTGCGCTTCTCTAGCCACCAAACGTCACGGTCCTTCTCTTTCTGTCTCGTAGACACGAGCTGAGAAATTGCAAACATCGAGCAATTGCTCAGAGATGAAAAGTGCCAGCACTGAAAGCTGTTGCTAGCCAGCACCCTTCCTTGGAAGCGCTTTTGTAGGCCTAAGAACACTGGGGCTCTGGGCTTCTCTAGCCACCTAATCTTCTGCTCATCTTCTCGCGCACTCTAAAGAGAGCTCAGGTGAGAAATTGCAAACGTCGAGCAATTGCTCAGAGATGAAAAGTGCCAGCACTGAAAGCTGTTGCTAGCCAGCACCCTTCCTTGGAAGCACTTTCACAGGCGCAGTAACACTGGGGCTTTGCGCTTCTCTACCCACCAAACGTCACGGTCCTTCTCTTTCCGTCTCGTAGACATGAGCTGAGAAATTGCAAACGTCCAGCAATTGCTCAGAGATGAAAAGTGCCAGCACTGAAAGCTCTTGCTAGCCAGCACCCTTCCTTGGAAGCGCTTTCACAGGCGCAGTAACACTGGGGCTTTGCGCTTCTCTAGCCACCAAACGTCATGGTCATTCTCTTTCCGTCTCGTAGACACGAGCTGAGAAATTGCAAAGGTCGAGCAATTGCTCAGAGATGAAAAGTGCCAGCACTGAAAGCTGTTGCTAGCCAGCACCCTTCCTTGGAAGCGCTTTTGTAGGCCTAAGAACACTGGGGCTCTGGGCTTCTCTAGCCACCTCATCTTCTGCTCATCCTCTCGCGCGCTCTAAAGAGAGCTCAGGTGAGAAATTGCAAACGTCGAGCAATTGCTCAGAGATGAAAAGTGCCAGCACTGAAAGCTGTTGCTAGCCAGCACCCTTCCTTGGAAGCACTTTCACAGGCGCAGTAACACTGGGGCTTTGCGCTTCTCTACCCACCAAACGTCACGGTCCTTCTCTTTCCGTCTCGTAGACATGAGCTGAGAAATTGCAAACGTGGAGTAATTGCTCAGAGATGAAAAGTGCCAGCACTGAAAGCTGTTGCTAGCCAGCACCCTTCCTTGGAAGCGCTTTCACAGGCGCAGTAACACTGGGGCTTTGCGCTTCTCTAGCCACCAAACGTCATGGTCATTCTCTTTCCGTCTCGTAGACACGAGCTGAGAAATTGCAAACGTCGAGCAATTGCTCAGAGATGAAAAGTGCCAGCACTGAAAGCTGTTGCTAGCCAGCACCCTTCCTTGGAAGCGCTTTTGTAGGCCTAAGAACACTGGGGCTCTGGGCTTCTCTAGCCACCTCATCTTCTGCTCATCTTCTCGCGCACTCTAAAGAGAGCTCAGGTGAGAAATTGCAAACGTCGAGCAATTGCTCAGAGATGAAAAGTGCCAGCACTGAAAGCTCTTGCTAGCCAGCACCCTTCCTTGGAAGCACTTTCACAGGCGCAGTAACACTGGGGCTTTGCGCTTCTCTACCCACCAAACGTCACGGTCCTTCACTTTCCGTCTCGTAGACATGAGCTGAGAAATTGCAAACGTGGAGTAATTGCTCCGAGATGAAAAGTGCCAGCACTGAAAGCTGTTGCTAGCCAGCACCCTTCCTTGGAAGCGCTTTCACAGGCGCAGTAACACTGGGGCTTTGCACTTCTCTACGCACCAAACGTCACGGTTCTTCTCTTTCCGTCTCGTAGACACGAGCTGAGAAATTGCAAACGTCGAGCAATTGCTCAGAGATGAAAAGTGCCAGCACTGAAAGCTGTTGCTAGCCAGCACCCTTCCTTGGAAGCGCTTTCACAGGCGCAGCAACACTGGGGCTTTGCGCTTCTCTAGCCACCAAACGTCACGGTCCTTCTCTTTCCATCGGTAGACACGAGCTGAGAAATTGCAAACGTCGAGCAATTGCTCAGAGATGAAAATTGCCAGCACTGAAAGCTCTTGCTAGCCAGCACCCTTCCTTGGAAGCGCTTTCACAGGCGCAGCAACACTGGGGCTTTGCGCTTCTCTACCCACCAAACGTCACGGTCATTTTCTTTCCGTCTCGTAGACACGAGCTGAGAAATTGCAAAGGTCGAGCAATTGCTCAGAGATGAAAAGTGCCAGCACTGAAAGCTGTTGCTAGCCAGCACCCTTCCTTGGAAGCGCTTTTGTAGGCCTAAGAACACTGGGGCTCTGGGCTTCTCTAGCCACCTCATCTTCTGCTCATCCTCTCGCGCACTCTAAAGAGAGCTCAGGTGAGAAATTGCAAACGTCGAGCAATTGCTCAGAGATGAAAAGTGCCAGCACTGAAAGCTCTTGCTAGCCAGCACCCTTCCTTGGAAGCGCTTTCACAGGCGCAGCAACACTGGGGCTTTGCGCTTCTCTACCCACCAAAAGTCACGGTCCTTCTCTTTCCGTCTCGTAGACACGAGCTGAGAAATTGCAAACGTCGAGCAATTGCTCCGAGATGAAAAGTGCCAGCACTGAAAGCTGTTGCTAGCCAGCACCCTTCCTTGGAAGCGCTTTTGTAGCCCTTAAAACACTGGGGCTCTGGGCTTCTCTAGCCACCTCATCTTCTGCTCATCCTCTCGCGCACTCTAAAGAGAGCTCAGGTGAGAAATTGCAAACGTCGAGCAATTGCTCAGAGATGAAAAGTGCCAGCACTGAAAGCTCTTGCTAGCCAGCACCCTTCCTTGGAAGCGCTTTCACAGGCGCAGTAACACTGGGGCTTTGCGCTTCTCTAGCCACCAAACCTCACGGTCCTTCTCTTTCCGTCGGTAGACACGAGCTGAGAAATTGCAAACGTCCAGCAATTGCTCAGAGATGAAAAGTGCCAGCACTGAAAGCTCTTGCTAGCCAGCACCCTTCCTTGGAAGCACTTTCACAGGCGCAGCAACACTGGGGCTTTGCGCTTCTCTACCCACCAAACGTCATGGTCATTCTCTTTCCGTCTCGTAGACACGAGCTGAGAAATTGCAAACGTCCAGCAATTGCTCCGAGATGAAAAGTGCCAGCACTGAAAGCTCTTGCTAGCCAGCACCCTTCCTTGGAAGCGCTTTTGTAGGCCTAAGAACACTGGGGCTCTGGGCTTCTCTAGCCACCTCATCTTCTGCTCGTCCTCTCGCGCACTCTAAAGAGAGCTCAGGTGAGAAATTGCAAACGTCGAGCAATTGCTCAGAGATGAAAAGTGCCAGCACTGAAAGCTCTTGCTAGCCAGCACCCTTCCTTGGAAGCGCTTTCACAGGCGCAGCAACACTGGGGCTTTGCGCTTCTATACGCACCAAAAGTCACGGTACTTCTCTTTCCGTCTCGTAGACACGAGCTGAGAAATTGCAAACGTCGAGCAATTGCTCCGAGATGAAAAGTGCCAGCACTGAAAGCTCTTGCTAGCCAGCACCCTTCCTTGGAAGCGCTTTCACAGGCGCAGCAACACTGGGGCTTTGCGCTTCTCTACCCACCAAACGTCACGGTCCTTCTCTTTCCGTCTCGTAGACACGAGCTGAGAAATTGCAAACGTCGAGCAATTGCTCAGAGATGAAAATTGCCAGCACTGAAAGCTGTTGCTAGCCAGCCCCCTTCCTTGGAAGCGCTTTTGTAGGCCTAAGAACACTGGGGCTCTGGGCTTCTCTAGCCACCTCATCTTCTTCTCATCCTCGCGCGCACTCTAAAGAGAGTTCAGGTGAGAAATTGCAAACGTCGAGCAATTGCTCAGAGATGAAAAGTGCCAGCACTGAAAGCTCTTGCTAGCCAGCACCCTTCCTTGGAAGCGCTTTCACAGGCGCAGCAACACTGGGGCTTTGCGCTTCTCTACCCACCAAACGTCACGGTCCTTCTCTTTCTGTCTCGTAGACACGAGCTGAGAAATTGCAAACGTCGAGCAATTGCTCAGAGATGAAAAGTGCCAGCACTGAAAGCTGTTGCTAGCCAGCACCCTTCCTTGGAAGCGCTTTTGTAGGCCTAAGAACACTGGGGCTCTGGGCTTCTCTAGCCACCTCATCTTCTGCTCATCCTCTCGCGCACTCTAAAGAGAGCTCAGGTGAGAAATTGCAAACGTCCAGCAATTGCTCAGAGATGAAAAGTGCCAGCACTGAAAGCTCTTGCTAGCCAGCACCCTTCCTTGGAAGCACTTTCACAGGCGCAGTAACACTGGGGCTTTGCGCTTCTCTACCCACCAAACGTCACGGTCCTTCTCTTTCCGTCTCGTAGACATGAGCTGAGAAATTGCAAACGTCGAGCAATTGCTCAGAGATGAAAAGTGCCAGCACTGAAAGCTGTTGCTAGCCAGCACCCTTCCTTGGAAGCGCTTTCACAGGCGCAGTAACACTGGGGCTTTGCGCTTCTCTAGCCACCAAACGTCATGGTCATTCTCTTTCCGTCTCGTAGACACGAGCTGAGAAATTGCAAACGTCCAGCAATTGCTCAGAGATGAAAAGTGCCAGCACTGAAAGCTGTTGCTAGCCAGCACCCTTCCTTGGAATCGCTTTTGTAGGCCTAAGAACACTGGGGCTCTGGGCTTCTCTAGCCACCTCATCTTCTGCTCATCCTCTCGCGCACTCTAAAGAGAGCTCAGGTGAGAAATTGCAAACGTCCAGCAATTGCTCAGAGAAGAAAAGTGCCAGCACTGAAAGCTCTTGCTAGCCAGCACCCTTCCTTGGAAGCGCTTTCACAGGCGCAGTAACACTGGGGCTTTGCACTTCTCTACGCACCAAACGTCACGGTCCTTCTCTTTCCGTCGGTAGACACGAGCTGAGAAATTGCAAACGTGGAGCAATTGCTCAGAGATGAAAAGTGCCAGCACTGAAAGCTCTTGCTAGCCAGCACCCTTCCTTGGAAGCGCTTTCACAGGCGCAGCAACACTGGGGCTTTGCGCTTCTCTAGCCACCAAACGTCACGGTCCTTCTCTTTCCGTCGGTAGACACGAGCTGAGAAATTGCAAACGTCCAGCAATTGCTCAGAGATGAAAAGTGCCAGCACTGAAAGCTCTTGCTAGCCAGCACCCTTCCTTGGAAGCGCTTTCACAGGCGCAGCAACACTGGGGCTTTGCGCTTCTCTACCCACCAAACGTCACGGTCATTTTCTTTCCGTTTCGTAGACACGAGCTGAGAAATTGCAAAGGTCGAGCAATTGCTCCGAGATGAAAAGTGCCAGCACTGAAAGCTGTTGCTAGCCAGCACCCTTCCTTGGAAGCGCTTTTGTAGGCCTAAGAACACTGGGGCTCTGGGCTTCTCTAGCCACCTCATCTTCTGCTCATCCTCTCGCGCACTCTAAAGAGAGCTCAGGTGAGAAATTGCAAACGTCGAGCAATTGCTCAGAGATGAAAAGTGCCAGCACTGAAAGCTCTTGCTAGCCAGCACCCTTCCTTGGAAGCGCTTTCACAGGCGCAGCAACACTGGGGCTTTGCGCTTCTCTAGCCACCAAACGTCACGGTCCTTCTCTTTCCGTCTCGTAGACACGAGCTGAGAAATTGCAAACATCGAGCAATTGCTCCGAGATGAAAAGTGCCAGCACTGAAAGCTCTTGCTAGCCAGCACCCTTCCTTGGAAGCGCTTTTGTAGCCCTTAAAACACTGGGGCTCTGGGCTTCTCTAGCCACCTCATCTTCTGCTCATCCTCTCGCGCACTCTAAAGAGAGCTCAGGTGAGAAATTGCAAACGTCGAGCAATTGCTCAGAGATGAAAAGTGCCAGCACTGAAAGCTCTTGCTAGCCAGCACCCTTCCTTGGAAGCGCTTTCACAGGCGCAGTAACACTGGGGCTTTGCGCTTCTCTACCCACCAAACCTCACAGTCCTTCTCTTTCCGTCGGTAGACACGAGCTGAGAAATTGCAAACGTCGAGCAATTGCTCAGAGATGAAAAGTGCCAGCACTGAAAGCTGTTGCTAGCCAGCACCCTTCCTTGGAAGCGCTTTCACAGGCGCAGCAACACTGGGGCTTTGCGCTTCTCTACCCACCAAACGTCACGGTCATTGTCTTTCCGTCTCGTAGACACGAGCTGAGAAATTGCAAACGTCGAGCAATTGCTCAGAGATGAAAAGTGCCAGCACTGAAAGCTCTTGCTAGCCAGCACCCTTCCTTGGAAGCGCTTTTGTAGGCCTAAGAACACTGGGGCTCTGGGCTTCTCTAGCCACCTCATCTTCTGCTCATCCTCTCGCGCACTCTAAAGAGAGCTCAGGTGAGAAATTGCAAACGTCGAGCAATTGCTCAGAGATGAAAAGTGCCAGCACTGAAAGCTCTTGCTAGCCAGCACCCTTCCTTGGAAGCGCTTTCACAGGCGCAGCAACACTGGGGCTTTGCGCTTCTCTAGCCACCAAACGTCACGGTCCTTCTCTTTCTGTCTCGTAGACACGAGCTGAGAAATTGCAAACGTCGAGCAATTGCTCAGAGATGAAAAGTGCCAGCACTGAAAGCTGTTGCTAGCCAGCACCCTTCCTTGGAAGCGCTTTTGTAGGCCTAAGAACACTGGGGCTCTGGGCTTCTCTAGCCACCTCATCTTCTGCTCATCCTCTCGCGCACTCTAAAGAGAGCTCAGGTGAGAAATTGCAAACGTCGAGCAATTGCTCAGAGATGAAAAGTGCCAGCACTGAAAGCTGTTGCTAGCCAGCACCCTTCCTTGGAAGCGCTTTTGTAGGCCTAAGAACAGTGGGGCTCTGGGCTTCTCTAGCCACCTCATCTTCTGCTCATCCTCTCGCGCACTCTAAAGAGAGCTCAGGTGAGAAATTGCAAACGTCCAGCAATTGCTCAGAGAAGAAAAGTGCCAGCACTGAAAGCTCTTGCTAGCCAGCACCCTTCCTTGGAAGCGCTTTCACAGGCGCAGTAACACTGGGGCTTTGCACTTCTCTACGCACCAAACGTCACGGTCCTTCTCTTTCCGTCTCGTAGACACGAGCTGAGAAATTGCAAACGTGGAGCAATTGCTCAGAGATGAAAAGTGCCAGCACTGAAAGCTGTTGCTAGCCAGCACCCTTCCTTGGAAGCGCTTTCACAGGCGCAGCAACACTGGGGCTTTGCGCTTCTCTAGCCACCAAACGTCACGGTCCTTCTCTTTCCGTCGGTAGACACGAGCTGAGAAATTGCAAACGTCGAGCAATTGCTCCGAGATGAAAAGTGCCAGCACTGAAAGCTCTTGCTAGCCAGCACCCTTCCTTGGAAGCGCTTTTGTAGGCCTAAGAACACTGGGGCTTTGCGCTTCTCTACCCACCAAACGTCACGGTCATTTTCTTTCCGTCTCGTAGACACGAGCTGAGAAATTGCAAAGGTCGAGCAATTGCTCAGAGATGAAAAGTGCCAGCACTGAAAGCTGTTGCTAGCCAGCACCCTTCCTTGGAAGCGCTTTTGTAGGCCTAAGAACACTGGGGCTCTGGGCTTCTCTAGCCACCTCATCTTCTGCTCATCCTCTCGCGCACTCTAAAGAGAGCTCAGGTGAGAAATTGCAAACGTCGAGCAATTGCTGAGAGATGAAAAGTGCCAGCACTGAAAGCTCTTGCTAGCCAGCACCCTTCCTTGGAAGCGCTTTCACAGGCGCAGTAACACTGGGGCTTTGCGCTTCTCTAGCCACCAAACCTCACAGTCCTTCTCTTTCCGTCGGTAGACACGAGCTGAGAAATTGCAAACGTCGAGCAATTGCTCAGAGATGAAAAGTGCCAGCACTGAAAGCTCTTGCTAGCCAGCACCCTTCCTTGGAAGCGCTTTCACAGGCGCAGCAACACTGGGGCTTTGCGCTTCTCTAGCCACCAAACGTCACGGTCATTGTCTTTCCGTCTCGTAGACACGAGCTGAGAAATTGCAAACGTCGAGCAATTGCTCCGAGATGAAAAGTGCCAGCACTGAAAGCTGTTGCTAGCCAGCACCCTTCCTTGGAAGCGCTTTTGTAGGCCTAAGAACACTGGGGCTCTGGGCTTCTCTAGCCACCTAATCTTCTGCTCATCTTCTCGCGCACTCTAAAGAGAGCTCAGGTGAGAAATTGCAAACGTCGAGCAATTGCTCAGAGATGAAAAGTGCCAGCACTGAAAGCTGTTGCTAGCCAGCACCCTTCCTTGGAAGCACTTTCACAGGCGCAGTAACACTGGGGCTTTGCGCTTCTCTACCCACCAAACGTCACGGTCCTTCTCTTTCCGTCTCGTAGACACGAGCTGAGAAATTGCAAACGTGGAGTAATTGCTCAGAGATGAAAAGTGCCAGCACTGAAAGCTGTTGCTAGCCAGCACCCTTCCTTGGAAGCGCTTTCACAGGCGCAGTAACACTGGGGCTTTGCACTTCTCTACGCACCAAACGTCACGGTTCTTCTCTTTCCGTCTCGTAGACACGAGCTGAGAAATTGCAAACGTCGAGCAATTGCTCAGAGATGAAAAGTGCCAGCACTGAAAGCTGTTGCTAGCCAGCACCCTTCCTTGGAAGCGCTTTCACAGGCGCAGCAACACTGGGGCTTTGCGCTTCTCTAGCCACCAAACGTCACGGTCCTTCTCTTTCCGTCGGTAGACACGAGCTGAGAAATTGCAAACGTCGAGCAATTGCTCAGAGATGAAAATTGCCAGCACTGAAAGCTCTTGCTAGCCAGCACCCTTCCTTGGAAGCGCTTTCACAGGCGCAGCAACACTGGGGCTTTGCGCTTCTCTACCCACCAAACGTCACGGTCATTTTCTTTCCGTCTCGTAGACACGAGCTGAGAAATTGCAAAGGTCGAGCAATTGCTCAGAGATGAAAAGTGCCAGCACTGAAAGCTGTTGCTAGCCAGCACCCTTCCTTGGAAGCGCTTTTGTAGGCCTAAGAACACTGGGGCTCTGGGCTTCTCTAGCCACCTCATCTTCTGCTCATCCTCTCGCGCACTCTAAAGAGAGCTCAGGTGAGAAATTGCAAACGTCGAGCAATTGCTCAGAGATGAAAAGTGCCAGCACTGAAAGCTCTTGCTAGCCAGCACCCTTCCTTGGAAGCGCTTTCACAGGCGCAGTAACACTGGGGCTTTGCGCTTCTCTAGCCACCAAACCTCACGGTCCTTCTCTTTCCGTCGGTAGACACGAGCTGAGAAATTGCAAACGTCCAGCAATTGCTCAGAGATGAAAAGTGCCAGCACTGAAAGCTGTTGCTAGCCAGCACCCTTCCTTGGAAGCGCTTTCACAGGCGCAGCAACACTGGGGCTTTGCGCTTCTCTACCCACCAAACGTCATGGTCATTCTCTTTCCGTCTCGTAGACACGAGCTGAGAAATTGCAAACGTCCAGCAATTGCTCCGAGATGAAAAGTGCCAGCACTGAAAGCTCTTGCTAGCCAGCACCCTTCCTTGGAAGCGCTTTTGTAGGCCTAAGAACACTGGGGCTCTGGGCTTCTCTAGCCACCTCATCTTCTGCTCGTCCTCTCGCGCACTCTAAAGAGAGCTCAGGTGAGAAATTGCAAACGTCGAGCAATTGCTCAGAGATGAAAAGTGCCAGCACTGAAAGCTCTTGCTAGCCAGCACCCTTCCTTGGAAGCGCTTTCACAGGCGCAGTAACACTGGGGCTTTGCGCTTCTATACGCACCAAAAGTCACGGTACTTCTCTTTCCGTCTCGTAGACACGAGCTGAGAAATTGCAAACGTCCAGCAATTGCTCCGAGATGAAAAGTGCCAGCACTGAAAGCTCTTGCTAGCCAGCACCCTTCCTTGGAAGCGCTTTCACAGGCGCAGCAACACTGGGGCTTTGCGCTTCTCTAGCCACCAAACGTCACGGTCCTTCTCTTTCCGTCTCGTAGACACGAGCTGAGAAATTGCAAACGTCGAGCAATTGCTCAGAGATGAAAAGTGCCAGCACTGAAAGCTGTTGCTAGCCAGCCCCCTTCCTTGGAAGCGCTTTTGTAGGCCTAAGAACACTGGGGCTCTGGGCTTCTCTAGCCACCTCATCTTCTGCTCATCCTCGCGCGCACTCTAAAGAGAGCTCAGGTGAGAAATTGCAAACGTCGAGCAATTGCTCAGAGATGAAAAGTGCCAGCACTGAAAGCTCTTGCTAGCCAGCACCCTTCCTTGGAAGCGCTTTCACAGGCGCAGCAACACTGGGGCTTTGCGCTTCTCTAGCCACCAAACGTCACGGTCCTTCTCTTTCTGTCTCGTAGACACGAGCTGAGAAATTGCAAACGTCCAGCAATTGCTCCGAGATGAAAAGTGCCAGCACTGAAAGCTGTTGCTAGCCAGCACCCTTCCTTGGAAGCGCTTTTGTAGGCCTAAGAACACTGGGGCTCTGGGCTTCTCTAGCCACCTCATCTTCTGCTCATCCTCTCGCGCACTCTAAAGAGAGCTCAGGTGAGAAATTGCAAACGTCGAGCAATTGCTCAGAGATGAAAAGTGCCAGCACTGAAAGCTCTTGCTAGCCAGCACCCTTCCTTGGAAGCACTTTCACAGGCGCAGTAACACTGGGGCTTTGCGCTTCTCTACCCACCAAACGTCACGGTCCTTCTCTTTCCGTCTCGTAGACATGAGCTGAGAAATTGCAAACGTCGAGCAATTGCTCAGAGATGAAAAGTGCCAGCACTGAAAGCTGTTGCTAGCCAGCACCCTTCCTTGGAAGCGCTTTCACAGGCGCAGCAACACTGGGGCTTTGCGCTTCTCTACCCACCAAAACTCACGGTCCTTCTCTTTCCGTCTCGTAGACACGAGCTGAGAAATTGCAAACGTCGAGCAATTGCTCAGAGATGAAAAGTGCCAGCACTGAAAGCTGTTGCTAGCCAGCACCCTTCCTTGGAAGCGCTTTTGTAGCCCTTAAAACACTGGGGCTCTGGGCTTCTCTAGCCACCTCATCTTCTGCTCATCCTCTCGCGCACTCTAAAGAGAGCTCAGGTGAGAAATTGCAAACGTCGAGCAATTGCTCAGAGATGAAAAGTGCCAGCACTGAAAGCTCTTGCTAGCCAGCACCCTTCCTTGGAAGCGCTTTCACAGGCGCAGTAACACTGGGGCTTTGCGCTTCTCTAGCCACCAAACCTCACGGTCCTTCTCTTTCCGTCGGTAGACACGAGCTGAGAAATTGCAAACGTCCAGCAATTGCTCAGAGATGAAAAGTGCCAGCACTGAAAGCTCTTGCTAGCCAGCACCCTTCCTTGGAAGCACTTTCACAGGCGCAGCAACACTGGGGCTTTGCGCTTCTCTACCCACCAAACGTCATGGTCATTCTCTTTCCGTCTCGTAGACACGAGCTGAGAAATTGCAAACGTCCAGCAATTGCTCCGAGATGAAAAGTGCCAGCACTGAAAGCTCTTGCTAGCCAGCACCCTTCCTTGGAAGCGCTTTTGTAGCCCTTAAAACACTGGGGCTCTGGGCTTCTCTAGCCACCTAATCTTCTGCTCGTCCTCTCGCGCACTCTAAAGAGAGCTCAGGTGAGAAATTGCAAACGTCGAGCAATTGCTCAGAGATGAAAAGTGCCAGCACTGAAAGCTCTTGCTAGCCAGCACCCTTCCTTGGAAGCGCTTTCACAGGCGCAGCAACACTGGGGCTTTGCGCTTCTATACGCACCAAAAGTCACGGTACTTCTCTTTCCGTCTCGTAGACACGAGCTGAGAAATTGCAAACGTCCAGCAATTGCTCAGAGATGAAAAGTGCCAGCACTGAAAGCTCTTGCTAGCCAGCACCCTTCCTTGGAAGCGCTTTCACAGGCGCAGCAACACTGGGGCTTTGCGCTTCTCTACCCACCAAACGTCACGGTCCTTCTCTTTCCGTCTCGTAGACACGAGCTGAGAAATTGCAAACGTCGAGCAATTGCTCAGAGATGAAAAGTGCCAGCACTGAAAGCTGTTGCTAGCCAGCCCCCTTCCTTGGAAGCGCTTTTGTAGGCCTAAGAACACTGGGGCTCTGGGCTTCTCTAGCCACCTCATCTTCTGCTCATCCTCGCGCGCACTCTAAAGAGAGTTCAGGTGAGAAATTGCAAACGTCGAGCAATTGCTCAGAGATGAAAAGTGCCAGCACTGAAAGCTCTTGCTAGCCAGCACCCTTCCTTGGAAGCGCTTTCACAGGCGCAGCAACACTGGGGCTTTGCGCTTCTCTACCCACCAAACGTCACGGTCCTTCTCTTTCTGTCTCGTAGACACGAGCTGAGAAATTGCAAACGTCGAGCAATTGCTCAGAGATGAAAAGTGCCAGCACTGAAAGCTGTTGCTAGCCAGCACCCTTCCTTGGAAGCGCTTTTGTAGGCCTAAGAACACTGGGGCTCTGGGCTTCTCTAGCCACCTCATCTTCTGCTCATCCTCTCGCGCACTCTAAAGAGAGCTCAGGTGAGAAATTGCAAACGTCGAGCAATTGCTCAGAGATGAAAAGTGCCAGCACTGAAAGCTGTTGCTAGCCAGCACCCTTCCTTGGAAGCGCTTTCACAGGCGCAGCAACACTGGGGCTTTGCGCTTCTCTAGCCACCAAACGTCACGGTCCTTCTCTTTCTGTCTCGTAGACACGAGCTGAGAAATTGCAAACATCGAGCAATTGCTCAGAGATGAAAAGTGCCAGCACTGAAAGCTGTTGCTAGCCAGCACCCTTCCTTGGAAGCGCTTTCACAGGCGCAGTAACACTGGGGCTTTGCGCTTCTCTAGCCACCAAACGTCATGGTCATTCTCTTTCCGTCTCGTAGACACGAGCTGAGAAATTGCAAACGTCCAGCAATTGCTCAGAGATGAAAAGTGCCAGCACTGAAAGCTGTTGCTAGCCAGCACCCTTCCTTGGAATCGCTTTTGTAGGCCTAAGAACACTGGGGCTCTGGGCTTCTCTAGCCACCTCATCTTCTGCTCATCCTCTCGCGCACTCTAAAGAGAGCTCAGGTGAGAAATTGCAAACGTCCAGCAATTGCTCAGAGAAGAAAAGTGCCAGCACTGAAAGCTCTTGCTAGCCAGCACCCTTCCTTGGAAGCGCTTTCACAGGCGCAGTAACACTGGGGCTTTGCACTTCTCTACGCACCAAACGTCACGGTCCTTCTCTTTCCGTCTCGTAGACACGAGCTGAGAAATTGCAAACGTGGAGCAATTGCTCAGAGATGAAAAGTGCCAGCACTGAAAGCTCTTGCTAGCCAGCACCCTTCCTTGGAAGCGCTTTCACAGGCGCAGCAACACTGGGGCTTTGCGCTTCTCTAGCCACCAAACGTCACGGTCCTTCTCTTTCCGTCGGTAGACACGAGCTGAGAAATTGCAAACGTCCAGCAATTGCTCAGAGATGAAAAGTGCCAGCACTGAAAGCTCTTGCTAGCCAGCACCCTTCCTTGGAAGCGCTTTCACAGGCGCAGCAACACTGGGGCTTTGCGCTTCTCTACCCACCAAACGTCACGGTCATTTTCTTTCCGTTTCGTAGACACGAGCTGAGAAATTGCAAAGGTCGAGCAATTGCTCCGAGATGAAAAGTGCCAGCACTGAAAGCTGTTGCTAGCCAGCACCCTTCCTTGGAAGCGCTTTTGTAGGCCTAAGAACACTGGGGCTCTGGGCTTCTCTAGCCACCTCATCTTCTGCTCATCCTCTCGCGCACTCTAAAGAGAGCTCAGGTGAGAAATTGCAAACGTCGAGCAATTGCTCAGAGATGAAAAGTGCCAGCACTGAAAGCTCTTGCTAGCCAGCACCCTTCCTTGGAAGCGCTTTCACAGGCGCAGCAACACTGGGGCTTTGCGCTTCTCTAGCCACCAAACGTCACGGTCCTTCTCTTTCCGTCTCGTAGACACGAGCTGAGAAATTGCAAACGTCGAGCAATTGCTCCGAGATGAAAAGTGCCAGCACTGAAAGCTCTTGCTAGCCAGCACCCTTCCTTGGAAGCGCTTTTGTAGCCCTTAAAACACTGGGGCTCTGGGCTTCTCTAGCCACCTCATCTTCTGCTCATCCTCTCGCGCACTCTAAAGAGAGCTCAGGTGAGAAATTGCAAACGTCGAGCAATTGCTCAGAGATGAAAAGTGCCAGCACTGAAAGCTCTTGCTAGCCAGCACCCTTCCTTGGAAGCGCTTTCACAGGCGCAGTAACACTGGGGCTTTGCGCTTCTCTACCCACCAAACCTCACAGTCCTTCTCTTTCCGTCGGTAGACACGAGCTGAGAAATTGCAAACGTCGAGCAATTGCTCAGAGATGAAAAGTGCCAGCACTGAAAGCTGTTGCTAGCCAGCACCCTTCCTTGGAAGCGCTTTCACAGGCGCAGCAACACTGGGGCTTTGCGCTTCTCTACCCACCAAACGTCACGGTCATTGTCTTTCCGTCTCGTAGACACGAGCTGAGAAATTGCAAACGTCGAGCAATTGCTCAGAGATGAAAAGTGCCAGCACTGAAAGCTCTTGCTAGCCAGCACCCTTCCTTGGAAGCGCTTTTGTAGGCCTAAGAACACTGGGGCTCTGGGCTTCTCTAGCCACCTCATCTTCTGCTCATCCTCTCGCGCACTCTAAAGAGAGCTCAGGTGAGAAATTGCAAACGTCGAGCAATTGCTCAGAGATGAAAAGTGCCAGCACTGAAAGCTGTTGCTAGCCAGCACCCTTCCTTGGAAGCGCTTTCACAGGCGCAGCAACACTGGGGCTTTGCGCTTCTCTAGCCACCAAACGTCACGGTCCTTCTCTTTCTGTCTCGTAGACACGAGCTGAGAAATTGCAAACGTCGAGCAATTGCTCAGAGATGAAAAGTGCCAGCACTGAAAGCTGTTGCTAGCCAGCACCCTTCCTTGGAAGCGCTTTTGTAGGCCTAAGAACACTGGGGCTCTGGGCTTCTCTAGCCACCTCATCTTCTGCTCATCCTCTCGCGCACTCTAAAGAGAGCTCAGGTGAGAAATTGCAAACGTCGAGCAATTGCTCAGAGATGAAAAGTGCCAGCACTGAAAGCTGTTGCTAGCCAGCACCCTTCCTTGGAAGCGCTTTTGTAGGCCTAAGAACAGTGGGGCTCTGGGCTTCTCTAGCCACCTCATCTTCTGCTCATCCTCTCGCGCACTCTAAAGAGAGCTCAGGTGAGAAATTGCAAACGTCCAGCAATTGCTCAGAGAAGAAAAGTGCCAGCACTGAAAGCTCTTGCTAGCCAGCACCCTTCCTTGGAAGCGCTTTCACAGGCGCAGTAACACTGGGGCTTTGCACTTCTCTACGCACCAAACGTCACGGTCCTTCTCTTTCCGTCTCGTAGACACGAGCTGAGAAATTGCAAACGTGGAGCAATTGCTCAGAGATGAAAAGTGCCAGCACTGAAAGCTGTTGCTAGCCAGCACCCTTCCTTGGAAGCGCTTTCACAGGCGCAGCAACACTGGGGCTTTGCGCTTCTCTAGCCACCAAACGTCACGGTCCTTCTCTTTCCGTCGGTAGACACGAGCTGAGAAATTGCAAACGTCGAGCAATTGCTCCGAGATGAAAAGTGCCAGCACTGAAAGCTCTTGCTAGCCAGCACCCTTCCTTGGAAGCGCTTTTGTAGGCCTAAGAACACTGGGGCTTTGCGCTTCTCTACCCACCAAACGTCACGGTCATTTTCTTTCCGTCTCGTAGACACGAGCTGAGAAATTGCAAAGGTCGAGCAATTGCTCAGAGATGAAAAGTGCCAGCACTGAAAGCTGTTGCTAGCCAGCACCCTTCCTTGGAAGCGCTTTTGTAGGCCTAAGAACACTGGGGCTCTGGGCTTCTCTAGCCACCTCATCTTCTGCTCATCCTCTCGCGCACTCTAAAGAGAGCTCAGGTGAGAAATTGCAAACGTCGAGCAATTGCTGAGAGATGAAAAGTGCCAGCACTGAAAGCTCTTGCTAGCCAGCACCCTTCCTTGGAAGCGCTTTCACAGGCGCAGTAACACTGGGGCTTTGCGCTTCTCTAGCCACCAAACCTCACAGTCCTTCTCTTTCCGTCGGTAGACACGAGCTGAGAAATTGCAAACGTCGAGCAATTGCTCAGAGATGAAAAGTGCCAGCACTGAAAGCTCTTGCTAGCCAGCACCCTTCCTTGGAAGCGCTTTCACAGGCGCAGCAACACTGGGGCTTTGCGCTTCTCTAGCCACCAAACGTCACGGTCATTGTCTTTCCGTCTCGTAGACACGAGCTGAGAAATTGCAAACGTCGAGCAATTGCTCCGAGATGAAAAGTGCCAGCACTGAAAGCTGTTGCTAGCCAGCACCCTTCCTTGGAAGCGCTTTTGTAGGCCTAAGAACACTGGGGCTCTGGGCTTCTCTAGCCACCTAATCTTCTGCTCATCTTCTCGCGCACTCTAAAGAGAGCTCAGGTGAGAAATTGCAAACGTCGAGCAATTGCTCAGAGATGAAAAGTGCCAGCACTGAAAGCTGTTGCTAGCCAGCACCCTTCCTTGGAAGCACTTTCACAGGCGCAGTAACACTGGGGCTTTGCGCTTCTCTACCCACCAAACGTCACGGTCCTTCTCTTTCCGTCTCGTAGACACGAGCTGAGAAATTGCAAACGTGGAGTAATTGCTCAGAGATGAAAAGTGCCAGCACTGAAAGCTGTTGCTAGCCAGCACCCTTCCTTGGAAGCGCTTTCACAGGCGCAGTAACACTGGGGCTTTGCACTTCTCTACGCACCAAACGTCACGGTTCTTCTCTTTCCGTCTCGTAGACACGAGCTGAGAAATTGCAAACGTCGAGCAATTGCTCAGAGATGAAAAGTGCCAGCACTGAAAGCTGTTGCTAGCCAGCACCCTTCCTTGGAAGCGCTTTCACAGGCGCAGCAACACTGGGGCTTTGCGCTTCTCTAGCCACCAAACGTCACGGTCCTTCTCTTTCCGTCGGTAGACACGAGCTGAGAAATTGCAAACGTCGAGCAATTGCTCAGAGATGAAAATTGCCAGCACTGAAAGCTCTTGCTAGCCAGCACCCTTCCTTGGAAGCGCTTTCACAGGCGCAGCAACACTGGGGCTTTGCGCTTCTCTACCCACCAAACGTCACGGTCATTTTCTTTCCGTCTCGTAGACACGAGCTGAGAAATTGCAAAGGTCGAGCAATTGCTCAGAGATGAAAAGTGCCAGCACTGAAAGCTGTTGCTAGCCAGCACCCTTCCTTGGAAGCGCTTTTGTAGGCCTAAGAACACTGGGGCTCTGGGCTTCTCTAGCCACCTCATCTTCTGCTCATCCTCTCGCGCACTCTAAAGAGAGCTCAGGTGAGAAATTGCAAACGTCGAGCAATTGCTCAGAGATGAAAAGTGCCAGCACTGAAAGCTCTTGCTAGCCAGCACCCTTCCTTGGAAGCGCTTTCACAGGCGCAGCAACACTGGGGCTTTGCGCTTCTCTACCCACCAAAAGTCACGGTCCTTCTCTTTCCGTCTCGTAGACACGAGCTGAGAAATTGCAAACGTCGAGCAATTGCTCCGAGATGAAAAGTGCCAGCACTGAAAGCTGTTGCTAGCCAGCACCCTTCCTTGGAAGCGCTTTTGTAGCCCTTAAAACACTGGGGCTCTGGGCTTCTCTAGCCACCTCATCTTCTGCTCATCCTCTCGCGCACTCTAAAGAGAGCTCAGGTGAGAAATTGCAAACGTCGAGCAATTGCTCAGAGATGAAAAGTGCCAGCACTGAAAGCTCTTGCTAGCCAGCACCCTTCCTTGGAAGCGCTTTCACAGGCACAGTAACACTGGGGCTTTGCGCTTCTCTAGCCACCAAACCTCACGGTCCTTCTCTTTCCGTCGGTAGACACGAGCTGAGAAATTGCAAACGTCCAGCAATTGCTCAGAGATGAAAAGTGCCAGCACTGAAAGCTGTTGCTAGCCAGCACCCTTCCTTGGAAGCGCTTTCACAGGCGCAGCAACACTGGGGCTTTGCGCTTCTCTACCCACCAAACGTCATGGTCATTCTCTTTCCGTCTCGTAGACACGAGCTGAGAAATTGCAAACGTCCAGCAATTGCTCCGAGATGAAAAGTGCCAGCACTGAAAGCTCTTGCTAGCCAGCACCCTTCCTTGGAAGCGCTTTTGTAGGCCTAAGAACACTGGGGCTCTGGGCTTCTCTAGCCACCTCATCTTCTGCTCGTCCTCTCGCGCACTCTAAAGAGAGCTCAGGTGAGAAATTGCAAACGTCGAGCAATTGCTCAGAGATGAAAAGTGCCAGCACTGAAAGCTCTTGCTAGCCAGCACCCTTCCTTGGAAGCGCTTTCACAGGCGCAGTAACACTGGGGCTTTGCGCTTCTATACGCACCAAAAGTCACGGTACTTCTCTTTCCGTCTCGTAGACACGAGCTGAGAAATTGCAAACGTCCAGCAATTGCTCCGAGATGAAAAGTGCCAGCACTGAAAGCTGTTGCTAGCCAGCACCCTTCCTTGGAAGCGCTTTCACAGGCGCAGCAACACTGGGGCTTTGCGCTTCTCTACCCACCAAACGTCACGGTCCTTCTCTTTCCGTCTCGTAGACACGAGCTGAGAAATTGCAAACGTCGAGCAATTGCTCAGAGATGAAAAGTGCCAGCACTGAAAGCTGTTGCTAGCCAGCCCCCTTCCTTGGAAGCGCTTTTGTAGGCCTAAGAACACTGGGGCTCTGGGCTTCTCTAGCCACCTCATCTTCTGCTCATCCTCTCGCGCACTCTAAAGAGAGCTCAGGTGAGAAATTGCAAACGTCGAGCAATTGCTCAGAGATGAAAAGTGCCAGCACTGAAAGCTCTTGCTAGCCAGCACCCTTCCTTGGAAGCGCTTTCACAGGCGCAGCAACACTGGGGCTTTGCGCTTCTCTAGCCACCAAACGTCACGGTCCTTCTCTTTCTGTCTCGTAGACACGAGCTGAGAAATTGCAAACGTCCAGCAATTGCTCCGAGATGAAAAGTGCCAGCACTGAAAGCTGTTGCTAGCCAGCACCCTTCCTTGGAAGCGCTTTTGTAGGCCTAAGAACACTGGGGCTCTGGGCTTCTCTAGCCACCTCATCTTCTGCTCATCCTCTCGCGCACTCTAAAGAGAGCTCAGGTGAGAAATTGCAAACGTCGAGCAATTGCTCAGAGATGAAAAGTGCCAGCACTGAAAGCTCTTGCTAGCCAGCACCCTTCCTTGGAAGCACTTTCACAGGCGCAGTAACACTGGGGCTTTGCGCTTCTCTACCCACCAAACGTCACGGTCCTTCTCTTTCCGTCTCGTAGACATGAGCTGAGAAATTGCAAACGTCGAGCAATTGCTCAGAGATGAAAAGTGCCAGCACTGAAAGCTCTTGCTAGCCAGCACCCTTCCTTGGAAGCGCTTTCACAGGCGCAGTAACACTGGGGCTTTGCGCTTCTCTAGCCACCAAACGTCATGGTCATTCTCTTTCCGTCTCGTAGACACGAGCTGAGAAATTGCAAACGTCCAGCAATTGCTCAGAGATGAAAAGTGCCAGCACTGAAAGCTGTTGCTAGCCAGCACCCTTCCTTGGAATCGCTTTTGTAGGCCTAAGAACAGTGGGGCTCTGGGCTTCTCTAGCCACCTCATCTTCTGCTCATCCTCTCGCGCACTCTAAAGAGAGTTCAGGTGAGAAATTGCAAACGTCCAGCAATTGCTCAGAGAAGAAAAGTGCCAGCACTGAAAGCTCTTGCTAGCCAGCACCCTTCCTTGGAAGCGCTTTCACAGGCGCAGTAACACTGGGGCTTTGCACTTCTCTACGCACCAAACGTCACGGTCCTTCTCTTTCCGTCTCGTAGACACGAGCTGAGAAATTGCAAACGTGGAGCAATTGCTCAGAGATGAAAAGTGCCAGCACTGAAAGCTGTTGCTAGCCAGCACCCTTCCTTGGAAGCGCTTTCACAGGCGCAGCAACACTGGGGCTTTGCGCTTCTCTAGCCACCAAACGTCACGGTCCTTCTCTTTCCGTCGGTAGACACGAGCTGAGAAATTGCAAACGTCGAGCAATTGCTCAGAGATGAAAAGTGCCAGCACTGAAAGCTCTTGCTAGCCAGCACCCTTCCTTGGAAGCGCTTTCACAGGCGCAGCAACACTGGGGCTTTGCGCTTCTCTACCCACCAAACGTCACGGTCCTTCTCTTTCCGTCTCGTAGACACGAGCTGAGAAATTGCAAAGGTCGAGCAATTGCTCAGAGATGAAAAGTGCCAGCACTGAAAGCTGTTGCTAGCCAGCACCCTTCCTTGGAAGCGCTTTTGTAGGCCTAAGAACACTGGGGCTCTGGGCTTCTCTAGCCACCTCATCTTCTGCTCATCCTCTCGCGCACTCTAAAGAGAGCTCAGGTGAGAAATTGCAAACGTCGAGCAATTGCTCAGAGATGAAAAGTGCCAGCACTGAAAGCTCTTGCTAGCCAGCACCCTTCCTTGGAAGCGCTTTCACAGGCGCAGCAACACTGGGGCTTTGCGCTTCTCTACCCACCAAAAGTCACGGTCCTTCTCTTTCCGTCTCGTAGACACGAGCTGAGAAATTGCAAACGTCGAGCAATTGCTCCGAGATGAAAAGTGCCAGCACTGAAAGCTCTTGCTAGCCAGCACCCTTCCTTGGAAGCGCTTTTGTAGCCCTTAAAACACTGGGGCTCTGGGCTTCTCTAGCCACCTCATCTTCTGCTCATCCTCTCGCGCACTCTAAAGAGAGCTCAGGTGAGAAATTGCAAACGTCGAGCAATTGCTCAGAGATGAAAAGTGCCAGCACTGAAAGCTCTTGCTAGCCAGCACCCTTCCTTGGAAGCGCTTTCACAGGCGCAGTAACACTGGGGCTTTGCGCTTCTCTAGCCACCAAACCTCACAGTCCTTCTCTTTCCGTCGGTAGACACGAGCTGAGAAATTGCAAACGTCGAGCAATTGCTCAGAGATGAAAAGTGCCAGCACTGAAAGCTCTTGCTAGCCAGCACCCTTCCTTGGAAGCGCTTTCACAGGCGCAGCAACACTGGGGCTTTGCGCTTCTCTACCCACCAAACGTCACGGTCATTGTCTTTCCGTCTCGTAGACACGAGCTGAGAAATTGCAAACGTCGAGCAATTGCTCAGAGATGAAAAGTGCCAGCACTGAAAGCTGTTGCTAGCCAGCACCCTTCCTTGGAAGCGCTTTTGTAGGCCTAAGAACAGTGGGGCTCTGGGCTTCTCTAGCCACCTCATCTTCTGCTCATCCTCGCGCGCACTCTAAAGAGAGCTCAGGTGAGAAATTGCAAACGTCGAGCAATTGCTCAGAGATGAAAAGTGCCAGCACTGAAAGCTGTTGCTAGCCAGCACCCTTCCTTGGAAGCGCTTTTGTAGGCCTAAGAACACTGGGGCTCTGGGCTTCTCTAGCCACCTCATCTTCTGCTCATCCTCTCGCGCACTCTAAAGAGAGCTCAGGTGAGAAATTGCAAACGTCGAGCAATTGCTCAGAGATGAAAAGTGCCAGCACTGAAAGCTGTTGCTAGCCAGCACCCTTCCTTGGAAGCACTTTCACAGGCGCAGTAACACTGGGGCTTTGCGCTTCTCTACCCACCAAACGTCACGGTCCTTCTCTTTCCGTCTCGTAGACATGAGCTGAGAAATTGCAAACGTGGAGTAATTGCTCAGAGATGAAAAGTGCCAGCACTGAAAGCTGTTGCTAGCCAGCACCCTTCCTTGGAAGCGCTTTCACAGGCGCAGTAACACTGGGGCTTTGCGCTTCTCTAGCCACCAAACGTCACGGTCCTTCTCTTTCCGTCTCGTAGACACGAGCTGAGAAATTGCAAACGTCGAGCAATTGCTCAGAGATGAAAAGTGCCAGCACTGAAAGCTGTTGCTAGCCAGCACCCTTCCTTGGAAGCGCTTTTGTAGGCCTAAGAACAGTGGGGCTCTGGGCTTCTCTAGCCACCTCATCTTCTGCTCATCCTCTCGCGCACTCTAAAGAGAGCTCAGGTGAGAAATTGCAAACGTCGAGCAATTGCTCAGAGATGAAAAGTGCCAGCACTGAAAGCTCTTGCTAGCCAGCACCCTTCCTTGGAAGCGCTTTCACAGGCGCAGCAACACTGGGGCTTTGCGCTTCTCTACCCACCAAAAGTCACGGTCCTTCTCTTTCCGTCTCGTAGACACGAGCTGAGAAATTGCAAACGTCGAGCAATTGCTCCGAGATGAAAAGTGCCAGCACTGAAAGCTGTTGCTAGCCAGCACCCTTCCTTGGAAGCGCTTTTGTAGGCCTAAGAACACTGGGGCTCTGGGCTTCTCTAGCCACCTCATCTTCTGCTCATCCTCTCGCGCACTCTAAAGAGAGCTCAGGTGAGAAATTGCAAACGTCGAGCAATTGCTCAGAGATGAAAAGTGCCAGCACTGAAAGCTCTTGCTAGCCAGCACCCTTCCTTGGAAGCGCTTTCACAGGTGCAGTAACACTGGGGCTTTGCGCTTCTCTAGCCACCAAACGTCACGGTCCTTCTCTTTCCATCTCCTAGACACGAGCTGAGAAATTGCAAACGTCGAGCAATTGCTCAGAGATGAAAAGTGCCAGCACTGAAAGCTCTTGCTAGCCAGCACCCTTCCTTGGAAGCGCTTTCACAGGCGCAGCAACACTGGGGCTTTGCGCTTCTCTAGCCACCAAACGTCACGGTCATTCTCTTTCCGTCTCGTAGACACGAGCTGAGAAATTGCAAACGTCGAGCAATTGCTCCGAGATGAAAAGTGCCAGCACTGAAAGCTGTTGCTAGCCAGCACCCTTCCTTGGAAGCGCTTTTGTAGGCCTAAGAACAGTGGGGCTCTGGGCTTCTCTAGCCACCTCATCTTCTGCTCATCCTCTCGCGCACTCTAAAGAGAGCTCAGGTGAGAAATTGCAAACGTCGAGCAATTGCTCAGAGATGAAAAGTGCCAGCACTGAAAGCTCTTGCTAGCCAGCACCCTTCCTTGGAAGCGCTTTCACAGGCGCAGCAACACTGGGGCTTTGCGCTTCTCTACCCACCAAAAGTCACGGTCCTTCTCTTTCCGTCTCGTAGACACGAGCTGAGAAATTGCAAACGTCGAGCAATTGCTCCGAGATGAAAAGTGCCAGCACTGAAAGCTGTTGCTAGCCAGCACCCTTCCTTGGAAGCGCTTTTGTAGGCCTAAGAACACTGGGGCTCTGGGCTTCTCTAGCCACCTCATCTTCTGCTCATCCTCTCGCGCACTCTAAAGAGAGCTCAGGTGAGAAATTGCAAACGTCGAGCAATTGCTCAGAGATGAAAAGTGCCAGCACTGAAAGCTCTTGCTAGCCAGCACCCTTCCTTGGAAGCGCTTTCACAGGTGCAGTAACACTGGGGCTTTGCGCTTCTCTAGCCACCAAACGTCACGGTCCTTCTCTTTCCATCTCCTAGACACGAGCTGAGAAATTGCAAACGTCGAGCAATTGCTCAGAGATGAAAAGTGCCAGCACTGAAAGCTCTTGCTAGCCAGCACCCTTCCTTGGAAGCGCTTTCACAGGCGCAGCAACACTGGGGCTTTGCGCTTCTCTAGCCACCAAACGTCACGGTCATTCTCTTTCCGTCTCGTAGACACGAGCTGAGAAATTGCAAACGTCGAGCAATTGCTCCGAGATGAAAAGTGCCAGCACTGAAAGCTGTTGCTAGCCAGCACCCTTCCTTGGAAGCGCTTTTGTAGGCCTAAGAACACTGGGGCTCTGGGCTTCTCTAGCCACCTCATCTTCTGCTCATCCTCTCGCGCACTCTAAAGAGAGCTCAGGTGAGAAATTGCAAACGTCGAGCAATTGCTCAGAGAAGAAAAGTGCCAGCACTGAAAGCTCTTGCTAGCCAGCACCCTTCCTTGGAAGCGCTTTCACAGGCGCAGCAACACTGGGGCTTTGCGCTTCTATACGCACCAAATGTCACGGTACTTCTCTTTCCGTCTCGTAGACACGAGCTGAGAAATTGCAAACGTCCAGCAATTGCTCAGAGATGAAAAGTGCCAGCACTGAAAGCTCTTGCTAGCCAGCACCCTTCCTTGGAAGCGCTTTCACAGGCGCAGCAACACTGGGGCTTTGCGCTTCTCTACCCACCAAACGTCACGGTCCTTCTCTTTCCGTCTCGTAGACACGAGCTGAGAAATTGCAAACGTCGAGCAATTGCTCAGAGATGAAAAGTGCCAGCACTGAAAGCTGTTGCTAGCCAGCCCCCTTCCTTGGAAGCGCTTTTGTAGGCCTAAGAACACTGGGGCTCTGGGCTTCTCTAGCCACCTCATCTTCTGCTCATCCTCGCGCGCACTCTAAAGAGAGTTCAGGTGAGAAATTGCAAACGTCGAGCAATTGCTCAGAGATGAAAAGTGCCAGCACTGAAAGCTCTTGCTAGCCAGCACCCTTCCTTGGAAGCGCTTTCACAGGCGCAGCAACACTGGGGCTTTGCGCTTCTCTACCCACCAAACGTCACGGTCCTTCTCTTTCTGTCTCGTAGACACGAGCTGAGAAATTGCAAACGTCGAGCAATTGCTCAGAGATGAAAAGTGCCAGCACTGAAAGCTGTTGCTAGCCAGCACCCTTCCTTGGAAGCGCTTTTGTAGGCCTAAGAACACTGGGGCTCTGGGCTTCTCTAGCCACCTCATCTTCTGCTCATCCTCTCGCGCACTCTAAAGAGAGCTCAGGTGAGAAATTGCAAACGTCCAGCAATTGCTCAGAGATGAAAAGTGCCAGCACTGAAAGCTCTTGCTAGCCAGCACCCTTCCTTGGAAGCACTTTCACAGGCGCAGTAACACTGGGGCTTTGCGCTTCTCTACCCACCAAACGTCACGGTCCTTCTCTTTCCGTCTCGTAGACATGAGCTGAGAAATTGCAAACGTCGAGCAATTGCTCAGAGATGAAAAGTGCCAGCACTGAAAGCTGTTGCTAGCCAGCACCCTTCCTTGGAAGCGCTTTCACAGGCGCAGTAACACTGGGGCTTTGCGCTTCTCTAGCCACCAAACGTCATGGTCATTCTCTTTCCGTCTCGTAGACACGAGCTGAGAAATTGCAAACGTCCAGCAATTGCTCAGAGATGAAAAGTGCCAGCACTGAAAGCTGTTGCTAGCCAGCACCCTTCCTTGGAATCGCTTTTGTAGGCCTAAGAACACTGGGGCTCTGGGCTTCTCTAGCCACCTCATCTTCTGCTCATCCTCTCGCGCACTCTAAAGAGAGCTCAGGTGAGAAATTGCAAACGTCCAGCAATTGCTCAGAGAAGAAAAGTGCCAGCACTGAAAGCTCTTGCTAGCCAGCACCCTTCCTTGGAAGCGCTTTCACAGGCGCAGTAACACTGGGGCTTTGCACTTCTCTACGCACCAAACGTCACGGTCCTTCTCTTTCCGTCTCGTAGACACGAGCTGAGAAATTGCAAACGTGGAGCAATTGCTCAGAGATGAAAAGTGCCAGCACTGAAAGCTCTTGCTAGCCAGCACCCTTCCTTGGAAGCGCTTTCACAGGCGCAGCAACACTGGGGCTTTGCGCTTCTCTAGCCACCAAACGTCACGGTCCTTCTCTTTCCGTCGGTAGACACGAGCTGAGAAATTGCAAACGTCCAGCAATTGCTCAGAGATGAAAAGTGCCAGCACTGAAAGCTCTTGCTAGCCAGCACCCTTCCTTGGAAGCGCTTTCACAGGCGCAGCAACACTGGGGCTTTGCGCTTCTCTACCCACCAAACGTCACGGTCATTTTCTTTCCGTTTCGTAGACACGAGCTGAGAAATTGCAAAGGTCGAGCAATTGCTCCGAGATGAAAAGTGCCAGCACTGAAAGCTGTTGCTAGCCAGCACCCTTCCTTGGAAGCGCTTTTGTAGGCCTAAGAACACTGGGGCTCTGGGCTTCTCTAGCCACCTCATCTTCTGCTCATCCTCTCGCGCACTCTAAAGAGAGCTCAGGTGAGAAATTGCAAACGTCGAGCAATTGCTCAGAGATGAAAAGTGCCAGCACTGAAAGCTCTTGCTAGCCAGCACCCTTCCTTGGAAGCGCTTTCACAGGCGCAGCAACACTGGGGCTTTGCGCTTCTCTAGCCACCAAACGTCACGGTCCTTCTCTTTCCGTCTCGTAGACACGAGCTGAGAAATTGCAAACGTCGAGCAATTGCTCCGAGATGAAAAGTGCCAGCACTGAAAGCTCTTGCTAGCCAGCACCCTTCCTTGGAAGCGCTTTTGTAGCCCTTAAAACACTGGGGCTCTGGGCTTCTCTAGCCACCTCATCTTCTGCTCATCCTCTCGCGCACTCTAAAGAGAGCTCAGGTGAGAAATTGCAAACGTCGAGCAATTGCTCAGAGATGAAAAGTGCCAGCACTGAAAGCTCTTGCTAGCCAGCACCCTTCCTTGGAAGCGCTTTCACAGGCGCAGTAACACCGGGGCTTTGCGCTTCTCTACCCACCAAACCTCACAGTCCTTCTCTTTCCGTCGGTAGACACGAGCTGAGAAATTGCAAACGTCGAGCAATTGCTCAGAGATGAAAAGTGCCAGCACTGAAAGCTGTTGCTAGCCAGCACCCTTCCTTGGAAGCGCTTTCACAGGCGCAGCAACACTGGGGCTTTGCGCTTCTCTACCCACCAAACGTCACGGTCATTGTCTTTCCGTCTCGTAGACACGAGCTGAGAAATTGCAAACGTCGAGCAATTGCTCAGAGATGAAAAGTGCCAGCACTGAAAGCTCTTGCTAGCCAGCACCCTTCCTTGGAAGCGCTTTTGTAGGCCTAAGAACACTGGGGCTCTGGGCTTCTCTAGCCACCTCATCTTCTGCTCATCCTCTCGCGCACTCTAAAGAGAGCTCAGGTGAGAAATTGCAAACGTCGAGCAATTGCTCAGAGATGAAAAGTGCCAGCACTGAAAGCTCTTGCTAGCCAGCACCCTTCCTTGGAAGCGCTTTCACAGGCGCAGCAACACTGGGGCTTTGCGCTTCTCTAGCCACCAAACGTCACGGTCCTTCTCTTTCTGTCTCGTAGACACGAGCTGAGAAATTGCAAACGTCGAGCAATTGCTCAGAGATGAAAAGTGCCAGCACTGAAAGCTGTTGCTAGCCAGCACCCTTCCTTGGAAGCGCTTTTGTAGGCCTAAGAACAGTGGGGCTCTGGGCTTCTCTAGCCACCTCATCTTCTGCTCATCCTCTCGCGCACTCTAAAGAGAGCTCAGGTGAGAAATTGCAAACGTCGAGCAATTGCTCAGAGATGAAAAGTGCCAGCACTGAAAGCTGTTGCTAGCCAGCACCCTTCCTTGGAAGCGCTTTTGTAGGCCTAAGAACACTGGGGCTCTGGGCTTCTCTAGCCACCTCATCTTCTGCTCATCCTCTCGCGCACTCTAAAGAGAGCTCAGGTGAGAAATTGCAAACGTCCAGCAATTGCTCAGAGAAGAAAAGTGCCAGCACTGAAAGCTCTTGCTAGCCAGCACCCTTCCTTGGAAGCGCTTTCACAGGCGCAGTAACACTGGGGCTTTGCACTTCTCTACGCACCAAACGTCACGGTCCTTCTCTTTCCGTCTCGTAGACACGAGCTGAGAAATTGCAAACGTCGAGCAATTGCTCAGAGATGAAAAGTGCCAGCACTGAAAGCTGTTGCTAGCCAGCACCCTTCCTTGGAAGCGCTTTCACAGGCGCAGCAACACTGGGGCTTTGCGCTTCTCTAGCCACCAAACGTCACGGTCCTTCTCTTTCCGTCGGTAGACACGAGCTGAGAAATTGCAAACGTCGAGCAATTGCTCCGAGATGAAAAGTGCCAGCACTGAAAGCTCTTGCTAGCCAGCCCCCTTCCTTGGAAGCGCTTTTGTAGGCCTAAGAACACTGGGGCTTTGCGCTTCTCTAGCCACCAAACGTCACGGTCATTTTCTTTCCGTCTCGTAGACACGAGCTGAGAAATTGCAAAGGTCGAGCAATTGCTCAGAGATGAAAAGTGCCAGCACTGAAAGCTGTTGCTAGCCAGCACCCTTCCTTGGAAGCGCTTTTGTAGGCCTAAGAACACTGGGGCTCTGGGCTTCTCTAGCCACCTCATCTTCTGCTCATCCTCTCGCGCACTCTAAAGAGAGCTCAGGTGAGAAATTGCAAACGTCGAGCAATTGCTGAGAGATGAAAAGTGCCAGCACTGAAAGCTCTTGCTAGCCAGCACCCTTCCTTGGAAGCGCTTTCACAGGCGCAGTAACACTGGGGCTTTGCGCTTCTCTAGCCACCAAACCTCACAGTCCTTCTCTTTCCGTCGGTAGACACGAGCTGAGAAATTGCAAACGTCGAGCAATTGCTCAGAGATGAAAAGTGCCAGCACTGAAAGCTGTTGCTAGCCAGCACCCTTCCTTGGAAGCGCTTTCACAGGCGCAGCAACACTGGGGCTTTGCGCTTCTCTAGCCACCAAACGTCACGGTCATTGTCTTTCCGTCTCGTAGACACGAGCTGAGAAATTGCAAACGTCGAGCAATTGCTCCGAGATGAAAAGTGCCAGCACTGAAAGCTGTTGCTAGCCAGCACCCTTCCTTGGAAGCGCTTTTGTAGGCCTAAGAACACTGGGGCTCTGGGCTTCTCTAGCCACCTAATCTTCTGCTCATCTTCTCGCGCACTCTAAAGAGAGCTCAGGTGAGAAATTGCAAACGTCGAGCAATTGCTCAGAGATGAAAAGTGCCAGCACTGAAAGCTGTTGCTAGCCAGCACCCTTCCTTGGAAGCGCTTTCACAGGCGCAGTAACACTGGGGCTTTGCGCTTCTCTACCCACCAAACGTCACGGTCCTTCTCTTTCCGTCTCGTAGACACGAGCTGAGAAATTGCAAACGTGGAGTAATTGCTCAGAGATGAAAAGTGCCAGCACTGAAAGCTGTTGCTAGCCAGCACCCTTCCTTGGAAGCGCTTTCACAGGCGCAGTAACACTGGGGCTTTGCACTTCTCTACGCACCAAACGTCACGGTTCTTCTCTTTCCGTCTCGTAGACACGAGCTGAGAAATTGCAAACGTCGAGCAATTGCTCAGAGATGAAAAGTGCCAGCACTGAAAGCTCTTGCTAGCCAGCACCCTTCCTTGGAAGCGCTTTCACAGGCGCAGCAACACTGGGGCTTTGCGCTTCTCTAGCCACCAAACGTCACGGTCCTTCTCTTTCCGTCGGTAGACACGAGCTGAGAAATTGCAAACGTCGAGCAATTGCTCAGAGATGAAAATTGCCAGCACTGAAAGCTCTTGCTAGCCAGCACCCTTCCTTGGAAGCGCTTTCACAGGCGCAGCAACACTGGGGCTTTGCGCTTCTCTACCCACCAAACGTCACGGTCATTTTCTTTCCGTCTCGTAGACACGAGCTGAGAAATTGCAAAGGTCGAGCAATTGCTCAGAGATGAAAAGTGCCAGCACTGAAAGCTGTTGCTAGCCAGCACCCTTCCTTGGAAGCGCTTTTGTAGGCCTAAGAACACTGGGGCTCTGGGCTTCTCTAGCCACCTCATCTTCTGCTCATCCTCTCGCGCACTCTAAAGAGAGCTCAGGTGAGAAATTGCAAACGTCGAGCAATTGCTCAGAGATGAAAAGTGCCAGCACTGAAAGCTCTTGCTAGCCAGCACCCTTCCTTGGAAGCGTTTTCACAGGCGCAGCAACACTGGGGCTTTGCGCTTCTCTACCCACCAAAAGTCACGGTCCTTCTCTTTCCGTCTCGTAGACACGAGCTGAGAAATTGCAAACGTCGAGCAATTGCTCCGAGATGAAAAGTGCCAGCACTGAAAGCTGTTGCTAGCCAGCACCCTTCCTTGGAAGCGCTTTTGTAGCCCTTAAAACACTGGGGCTCTGGGCTTCTCTAGCCACCTCATCTTCTGCTCATCCTCTCGCGCACTCTAAAGAGAGCTCAGGTGAGAAATTGCAAACGTCGAGCAATTGCTCAGAGATGAAAAGTGCCAGCACTGAAAGCTCTTGCTAGCCAGCACCCTTCCTTGGAAGCGCTTTCACAGGCGCAGTAACACTGGGGCTTTGCGCTTCTCTAGCCACCAAACCTCACGGTCCTTCTCTTTCCGTCGGTAGACACGAGCTGAGAAATTGCAAACGTCCAGCAATTGCTCAGAGATGAAAAGTGCCAGCACTGAAAGCTCTTGCTAGCCAGCACCCTTCCTTGGAAGCGCTTTCACAGGCGCAGCAACACTGGGGCTTTGCGCTTCTCTACCCACCAAACGTCATGGTCATTCTCTTTCCGTCTCGTAGACACGAGCTGAGAAATTGCAAACGTCCAGCAATTGCTCCGAGATGAAAAGTGCCAGCACTGAAAGCTCTTGCTAGCCAGCACCCTTCCTTGGAAGCGCTTTTGTAGGCCTAAGAACACTGGGGCTCTGGGCTTCTCTAGCCACCTCATCTTCTGCTCGTCCTCTCGCGCACTCTAAAGAGAGCTCAGGTGAGAAATTGCAAACGTCCAGCAATTGCTCAGAGAAGAAAAGTGCCAGCACTGAAAGCTCTTGCTAGCCAGCACCCTTCCTTGGAAGCGCTTTCACAGGCGCAGTAACACTGGGGCTTTGCGCTTCTATACGCACCAAAAGTCACGGTCCTTCTCTTTCCGTCTCGTAGACACGAGCTGAGAAATTGCAAACGTCGAGCAATTGCTCAGAGATGAAAAGTGCCAGCACTGAAAGCTGTTGCTAGCCAGCACCCTTCCTTGGAAGCGCTTTCACAGGCGCAGCAACACTGGGGCTTTGCGCTTCTCTACCCACCAAACGTCACGGTCCTTCTCTTTCCGTCTCGTAGACACGAGCTGAGAAATTGCAAACGTCGAGCAATTGCTCAGAGATGAAAAGTGCCAGCACTGAAAGCTGTTGCTAGCCAGCCCCCTTCCTTGGAAGCGCTTTTGTAGGCCTAAGAACACTGGGGCTCTGGGCTTCTCTAGCCACCTCATCTTCTGCTCATCCTCGCGCGCACTCTAAAGAGAGCTCAGGTGAGAAATTGCAAACGTCGAGCAATTGCTCAGAGATGAAAAGTGCCAGCACTGAAAGCTCTTGCTAGCCAGCACCCTTCCTTGGAAGCGCTTTCACAGGCGCAGCAACACTGGGGCTTTGCGCTTCTCTAGCCACCAAACGTCACGGTCCTTCTCTTTCTGTCTCGTAGACACGAGCTGAGAAATTGCAAACGTCCAGCAATTGCTCCGAGATGAAAAGTGCCAGCACTGAAAGCTGTTGCTAGCCAGCACCCTTCCTTGGAAGCGCTTTTGTAGGCCTAAGAACACTGGGGCTCTGGGCTTCTCTAGCCACCTCATCTTCTGCTCATCCTCTCGCGCACTCTAAAGAGAGCTCAGGTGAGAAATTGCAAACGTCGAGCAATTGCTCAGAGATGAAAAGTGCCAGCACTGAAAGCTCTTGCTAGCCAGCACCCTTCCTTGGAAGCACTTTCACAGGCGCAGTAACACTGGGGCTTTGCGCTTCTCTACCCACCAAACGTCACGGTCCTTCTCTTTCCGTCTCGTAGACATGAGCTGAGAAATTGCAAACGTCGAGCAATTGCTCAGAGATGAAAAGTGCCAGCACTGAAAGCTGTTGCTAGCCAGCACCCTTCCTTGGAAGCGCTTTCACAGGCGCAGTAACACTGGGGCTTTGCGCTTCTCTAGCCACCAAACGTCATGGTCATTCTCTTTCCGTCTCGTAGACACGAGCTGAGAAATTGCAAACGTCCAGCAATTGCTCAGAGATGAAAAGTGCCAGCACTGAAAGCTGTTGCTAGCCAGCACCCTTCCTTGGAATCGCTTTTGTAGGCCTAAGAACAGTGGGGCTCTGGGCTTCTCTAGCCACCTCATCTTCTGCTCATCCTCTCGCGCACTCTAAAGAGAGTTCAGGTGAGAAATTGCAAACGTCCAGCAATTGCTCAGAGAAGAAAAGTGCCAGCACTGAAAGCTCTTGCTAGCCAGCACCCTTCCTTGGAAGCGCTTTCACAGGCGCAGTAACACTGGGGCTTTGCACTTCTCTACCCACCAAACGTCACGGTCCTTCTCTTTCCGTCTCGTAGACACGAGCTGAGAAATTGCAAACGTGGAGCAATTGCTCAGAGATGAAAAGTGCCAGCACTGAAAGCTGTTGCTAGCCAGCACCCTTCCTTGGAAGCGCTTTCACAGGCGCAGCAACACTGGGGCTTTGCGCTTCTCTAGCCACCAAACGTCACGGTCCTTCTCTTTCCGTCGGTAGACACGAGCTGAGAAATTGCAAACGTCGAGCAATTGCTCAGAGATGAAAAGTGCCAGCACTGAAAGCTCTTGCTAGCCAGCACCCTTCCTTGGAAGCGCTTTCACAGGCGCAGCAACACTGGGGCTTTGCGCTTCTCTACCCACCAAACGTCACGGTCCTTCTCTTTCCGTCTCGTAGACACGAGCTGAGAAATTGCAAAGGTCGAGCAATTGCTCAGAGATGAAAAGTGCCAGCACTGAAAGCTGTTGCTAGCCAGCACCCTTCCTTGGAAGCGCTTTTGTAGGCCTAAGAACACTGGGGCTCTGGGCTTCTCTAGCCACCTCATCTTCTGCTCATCCTCTCGCGCACTCTAAAGAGAGCTCAGGTGAGAAATTGCAAACGTCGAGCAATTGCTCAGAGATGAAAAGTGCCAGCACTGAAAGCTCTTGCTAGCCAGCACCCTTCCTTGGAAGCGCTTTCACAGGCGCAGCAACACTGGGGCTTTGCGCTTCTCTACCCACCAAAAGTCACGGTCCTTCTCTTTCCGTCTCGTAGACACGAGCTGAGAAATTGCAAACGTCGAGCAATTGCTCCGAGATGAAAAGTGCCAGCACTGAAAGCTGTTGCTAGCCAGCACCCTTCCTTGGAAGCGCTTTTGTAGGCCTAAGAACACTGGGGCTCTGGGCTTCTCTAGCCACCTCATCTTCTGCTCATCCTCTCGCGCACTCTAAAGAGAGCTCAGGTGAGAAATTGCAAACGTCGAGCAATTGCTCAGAGATGAAAAGTGCCAGCACTGAAAGCTCTTGCTAGCCAGCACCCTTCCTTGGAAGCGCTTTCACAGGCGCAGTAACACTGGGGCTTTGCGCTTCTCTAGCCACCAAACCTCACAGTCCTTCTCTTTCCGTCGGTAGACACGAGCTGAGAAATTGCAAACGTCGAGCAATTGCTCAGAGATGAAAAGTGCCAGCACTGAAAGCTCTTGCTAGCCAGCACCCTTCCTTGGAAGCGCTTTCACAGGCGCAGCAACACTGGGGCTTTGCGCTTCTCTAGCCACCAAACGTCACGGTCATTGTCTTTCCGTCTCGTAGACACGAGCTGAGAAATTGCAAACGTCGAGCAATTGCTCAGAGATGAAAAGTGCCAGCACTGAAAGCTGTTGCTAGCCAGCACCCTTCCTTGGAAGCGCTTTTGTAGGCCTAAGAACAGTGGGGCTCTGGGCTTCTCTAGCCACCTCATCTTCTGCTCATCCTCGCGCGCACTCTAAAGAGAGCTCAGGTGAGAAATTGCAAACGTCGAGCAATTGCTCAGAGATGAAAAGTGCCAGCACTGAAAGCTGTTGCTAGCCAGCACCCTTCCTTGGAAGCGCTTTTGTAGGCCTAAGAACACTGGGGCTCTGGGCTTCTCTAGCCACCTCATCTTCTGCTCATCCTCTCGCGCACTCTAAAGAGAGCTCAGGTGAGAAATTGCAAACGTCGAGCAATTGCTCAGAGATGAAAAGTGCCAGCACTGAAAGCTGTTGCTAGCCAGCACCCTTCCTTGGAAGCACTTTCACAGGCGCAGTAACACTGGGGCTTTGCGCTTCTCTACCCACCAAACGTCACGGTCCTTCTCTTTCCGTCTCGTAGACATGAGCTGAGAAATTGCAAACGTGGAGTAATTGCTCAGAGATGAAAAGTGCCAGCACTGAAAGCTGTTGCTAGCCAGCACCCTTCCTTGGAAGCGCTTTCACAGGCGCAGTAACACTGGGGCTTTGCGCTTCTCTAGCCACCAAACGTCACGGTCCTTCTCTTTCCGTCTCGTAGACACGAGCTGAGAAATTGCAAACGTCGAGCAATTGCTCCGAGATGAAAAGTGCCAGCACTGAAAGCTGTTGCTAGCCAGCACCCTTCCTTGGAATCGCTTTTGTAGGCCTAAGAACAGTGGGGCTCTGGGCTTCTCTAGCCACCTCATCTTCTGCTCATCCTCTCGCGCACTCTAAAGAGAGCTCAGGTGAGAAATTGCAAACGTCGAGCAATTGCTCAGAGATGAAAAGTGCCAGCACTGAAAGCTCTTGCTAGCCAGCACCCTTCCTTGGAAGCGCTTTCACAGGCGCAGCAACACTGGGGCTTTGCGCTTCTCTACCCACCAAAAGTCACGGTCCTTCTCTTTCCGTCTCGTAGACACGAGCTGAGAAATTGCAAACGTCGAGCAATTGCTCCGAGATGAAAAGTGCCAGCACTGAAAGCTGTTGCTAGCCAGCACCCTTCCTTGGAAGCGCTTTTGTAGGCCTAAGAACACTGGGGCTCTGGGCTTCTCTAGCCACCTCATCTTCTGCTCATCCTCTCGCGCACTCTAAAGAGAGCTCAGGTGAGAAATTGCAAACGTCGAGCAATTGCTCAGAGATGAAAAGTGCCAGCACTGAAAGCTCTTGCTAGCCAGCACCCTTCCTTGGAAGCGCTTTCACAGGTGCAGTAACACTGGGGCTTTGCGCTTCTCTAGCCACCAAACGTCACGGTCCTTCTCTTTCCATCTCCTAGACACGAGCTGAGAAATTGCAAACGTCGAGCAATTGCTCAGAGATGAAAAGTGCCAGCACTGAAAGCTCTTGCTAGCCAGCACCCTTCCTTGGAAGCGCTTTCACAGGCGCAGCAACACTGGGGCTTTGCGCTTCTCTAGCCACCAAACGTCACGGTCATTCTCTTTCCGTCTCGTAGACACGAGCTGAGAAATTGCAAACGTCGAGCAATTGCTCCGAGATGAAAAGTGCCAGCACTGAAAGCTGTTGCTAGCCAGCACCCTTCCTTGGAAGCGCTTTTGTAGGCCTAAGAACAGTGGGGCTCTGGGCTTCTCTAGCCACCTCATCTTCTGCTCATCCTCTCGCGCACTCTAAAGAGAGCTCAGGTGAGAAATTGCAAACGTCGAGCAATTGCTCAGAGATGAAAAGTGCCAGCACTGAAAGCTCTTGCTAGCCAGCACCCTTCCTTGGAAGCGCTTTCACAGGCGCAGCAACACTGGGGCTTTGCGCTTCTCTACCCACCAAAAGTCACGGTCCTTCTCTTTCCGTCTCGTAGACACGAGCTGAGAAATTGCAAACGTCGAGCAATTGCTCCGAGATGAAAAGTGCCAGCACTGAAAGCTGTTGCTAGCCAGCACCCTTCCTTGGAAGCGCTTTTGTAGGCCTAAGAACACTGGGGCTCTGGGCTTCTCTAGCCACCTCATCTTCTGCTCATCCTCTCGCGCACTCTAAAGAGAGCTCAGGTGAGAAATTGCAAACGTCGAGCAATTGCTCCGAGATGAAAAGTGCCAGCACTGAAAGCTCTTGCTAGCCAGCACCCTTCCTTGGAAGCGCTTTCACAGGTGCAGTAACACTGGGGCTTTGCGCTTCTCTAGCCACCAAACGTCACGGTCCTTCTCTTTCCATCTCCTAGACACGAGCTGAGAAATTGCAAACGTCGAGCAATTGCTCAGAGATGAAAAGTGCCAGCACTGAAAGCTCTTGCTAGCCAGCACCCTTCCTTGGAAGCGCTTTCACAGGCGCAGCAACACTGGGGCTTTGCGCTTCTCTAGCCACCAAACGTCACGGTCATTCTCTTTCCGTCTCGTAGACACGAGCTGAGAAATTGCAAACGTCGAGCAATTGCTCCGAGATGAAAAGTGCCAGCACTGAAAGCTGTTGCTAGCCAGCACCCTTCCTTGGAAGCGCTTTTGTAGGCCTAAGAACACTGGGGCTCTGGGCTTCTCTAGCCACCTCATCTTGTGCTCATCCTCTCGCGCAGTCTAAAGAGAGCTCAGGTGAGAAATTGCAAACGTCGAGCAATTGCTCAGAGAAGAAAAGTGCCAGCACTGAAAGCTCTTGCTAGCCAGCACCCTTCCTTGGAAGCGCTTTCACAGGCGCAGCAACACTGGGGCTTTGCGCTTCTATACGCACCAAATGTCACGGTCCTTCTCTTTCCGTCTCGTAGACATGAGCTGAGAAATTGCAAAGGTCGAGCAATTGCTCAGAGATGAAAAGTGCCAGCACTGAAAGCTGTTGCTAGCCAGCACCCTTCCTTGGAAGCGCTTTTGTAGGCCTAAGAACACTGGGGCTCTGGGCTTCTCTAGCCACCTCATCTTCTGCTCATCCTCTCGCGCACTCTAAAGAGAGCTCAGGTGAGAAATTGCAAACGTCGAGCAATTGCTCCGAGATGAAAAGTGCCAGCACTGAAAGCTGTTGCTAGCCAGCACCCTTCCTTGGAAGCGCTTTTGTAGCCCTTAGAACACTGGGGCTCTGGGCTTCTCTAGCCACCTCATCTTCTGCTCATCCTCTCGCGCACTCTAAAGAGAGCTCAGGTGAGAAATTGCAAACGTCGAGCAATTGCTCAGAGAAGAAAAGTGCCAGCACTGAAAGCTGTTGCTAGCCAGCACCCTTCCTTGGAAGCGCTTTCACAGGCGCAGTAACACTGGGGCTTTGCACTTCTCTACGCACCAAACGTCACTGTCATTCTCTTTCCGTCTCGTAGACACGAGCTGAGAAATTGCAAACGTTGAGCAATTGCTCAGAGATGAAAAGTGCCAGCACTGAAAGCTGTTGCTAGCCAGCACCCTTCCTTGGAAGCGCTTTCACAGGCGCAGCAACACTGGGGCTTTGCGCTTGTATACGCACCAAACGTCACAGTCATTCTCTTTCCGTCTCGTAGACACGAGCTGAGAAATTGCAAACGTCGAGCAATTGCTCAGAGATGAAAAGTGCCAGCACTGAAAGCTGTTGCTAGCCAGCACCCTTCCTTGGAAGCGCTTTTGTAGGCCTAAGAACACTGGGGCTCTGGGCTTCTCTAGCCACCTCATCTTCTGCTCATCCTCTCGCGCACTCTAAAGAGATCTCAGGTGAGAAATTGCAAAGGTCGAGCAATTGCTCAGAGATGAAAAGTGCCAGCACTGAAAGCTGTTGCTAGCCAGCACCCTTCCTTGGAAGCGCTTTCACAGGCGCAGCAACACTGGGGCTTTGCGCTTCTCTAGCCACCAAACGTCACGGTCATTCTCTTTCCGTCGGTAGACACGAGCTGAGAAATTGCAAACGTCGAGCAATTGCTCAGAGATGAAAAGTGCCAGCACTGAAAGCTGTTGCTAGCCAGCACCCTTCCTTGGAAGCGCTTTCACAGGCGCAGTAACACTGGGGCTTTGCGCTTCTATACGCACCAAATGTCACGGTCCTTCTCTTTCCGTCTTGTAGACACGAGCTGAGAAATTGCAAACGTCGAGCAATTGCTCAGAGATGAAAAGTGCCAGCACTGAAAGCTCTTGCTAGCCAGCACCCTTCCTTGGAAGCGCTTTTGTAGGCCTAAGAACACTGGGGCTCTGGGCTTCTCTAGCCACCTCATCTTCGGCTCATCCTCTCGCGCACTCTAAAGAGAGCTCAGGTGAGAAATTGCAAACGTCCAGCAATTGCTCAGAGATGAAAAGTGCCAGCACTGAAAGCTCTTGCTAGCCAGCACCCTTCCTTGGAAGCGCTTTCACAGGCGCAGTAACACTGGGGCTTTGCGCTTCTCTACCCACCAAACGTCACGGTCCTTCTCTTTCCGTCTCGTAGACACGAGCTGAGAAATTGCAAACGTCGAGCAATTGCTCAGAGATGAAAAGTGCCAGCACTGAAAGCTGTTGCTAGCCAGCACCCTTCCTTGGAAGCGCTTTCACAGGCGCAGTAACACTGGGGCTTTGCGCTTCTCTAGCCACCAAACGTCATGGTCATTCTCTTTCCGTCTCGTAGACACGAGCTGAGAAATTGCAAACGTCCAGCAATTGCTCAGAGATGAAAAGTGCCAGCACTGAAAGCTCTTGCTAGCCAGCACCCTTCCTTGGAAGCGCTTTTGTAGGCCTAAGAACACTGGGGCTCTGGGCTTCTCTAGCCACCTCATCTTCTGCTCATCCTCTCGCGCACTCTAAAGAGAGCTCAGGTGAGAAATTGCAAACGTCCAGCAATTGCTCAGAGAAGAAAAGTGCCAGCACTGAAAGCTCTTGCTAGCCAGCACCCTTCCTTGGAAGCGCTTTCACAGGCGCAGTAACACTGGGGCTTTGCACTTCTATACGCACCAAACGTCACGGTCCTTCTCTTTCCGTCGGTAGACACGAGCTGAGAAATTGCAAACGTCGAGCAATTGCTCAGAGATGAAAAGTGCCAGCACTGAAAGCTCTTGCTAGCCAGCACCCTTCCTTGGAAGCGCTTTCACAGGCGCAGCAACACTGGGGCTTTGCGCTTCTCTACCCACCAAACGTCACGGTCATTCTCTTTCCGTCTCGTAGACACGAGCTGAGAAATTGCAAACGTCGAGCAATTGCTCAGAGATGAAAAGTGCCAGCACTGAAAGCTCTTGCTAGCCAGCACCCTTCCTTGGAAGCGCTTTTGTAGCCCTTAAAACACTGGGGCTCTGGGCTTCTCTAGCCACCTCATCTTCTGCTCATCCTCTCGCGCACTCTAAAGAGAGCTCAGGTGAGAAATTGCAAACGTCGAGCAATTGCTCAGAGATGAAAAGTGCCAGCACTGAAAGCTCTTGCTAGCCAGCACCCTTCCTTGGAAGCGCTTTCACAGGCGCAGCAACACTGGGGCTTTGCGCTTCTCTAGCCACCAAACGTCACGGTCCTTCTCTTTCTGTCTCGTAGACAAGAGCTGAGAAATTGCAAACGTCGAGCAATTGCTCAGAGATGAAAAGTGCCAGCACTGAAAGCTGTTGCTAGCCAGCACCCTTCCTTGGAAGCGCTTTTGTAGGCCTAAGAACACTGGGGCTCTGGGCTTCTCTAGCCACCTCATCTTCTGCTCATCCTCTCGCGCACTCTAAAGAGAGCTCAGGTGAGAAATTGCAAACGTCGAGCAATTGCTCAGAGATGAAAAGTGCCAGCACTGAAAGCTCTTGCTAGCCAGCACCCTTCCTTGGAAGCACTTTCACAGGCGCAGTAACACTGGGGCTTTGCGCTTCTCTACCCACCAAACGTCACGGTCCTTCTCTTTCCGTCTCGTAGACATGAGCTGAGAAATTGCAAACGTGGAGTAATTGCTCAGAGATGAAAAGTGCCAGCACTGAAAGCTGTTGCTAGCCAGCACCCTTCCTTGGAAGCGCTTTCACAGGCGCAGTAACACTGGGGCTTTGCGCTTCTCTAGCCACCAAACATCATGGTCATTCTCTTTCCGTCTCGTAGACACGAGCTGAGAAATTGCAAACGTCGAGCAATTGCTCCGAGATGAAAAGTGCCAGCACTGAAAGCTGTTGCTATCCAGCACCCTTCCTTGGAAGCGCTTTTGTAGGCCTAAGAACAGTGGGGCTCTGGGCTTCTCTAGCCACCTCATCTTCTGCTCATCCTCTCGCGCACTCTAAAGAGAGCTCAGGTGAGAAATTGCAAACGTCGAGCAATTGCTCAGAGAAGAAAAGTGCCAGCACTGAAAGCTCTTGCTAGCCAGCACCCTTCCTTGGAAGCGCTTTCACAGGCGCAGTAACACTGGGGCTTTGCACTTCTCTACGCACCAAACGTCACGGTCCTTCTCTTTCCGTCTCGTAGACACGAGCTGAGAAATTGCAAACGTCGAGCAATTGCTCAGAGATGAAAAGTGCCAGCACTGAAAGCTGTTGCTAGCCAGCACCCTTCCTTGGAAGCGCTTTCACAGGCGCAGCAACACTGGGGCTTTGCGCTTCTCTAGCCACCAAACGTCACGGTCCTTCTCTTTCCGTCGGTAGACACGAGCTGAGAAATTGCAAACGTCGAGCAATTGCTCAGAGATGAAAAGTGCCAGCACTGAAAGCTGTTGCTAGCCAGCACCCTTCCTTGGAAGCGCTTTCACAGGCGCAGCAACACTGGGGCTTTGCGCTTCTCTAGCCACCAAACGTCACGGTCATTTTCTTTCCGTCTCGTAGACACGAGCTGAGAAATTGCAAAGGTCGAGCAATTGCTCAGAGATGAAAAGTGCCAGCACTGAAAGCTGTTGCTAGCCAGCACCCTTCCTTGGAAGCGCTTTTGTAGGCCTAAGAACACTGGGGCTCTGGGCTTCTCTAGCCACCTCATCTTCTGCTCATCCTCTCGCGCACTCTAAAGAGAGCTCAGGTGAGAAATTGCAAACGTCGAGCAATTGCTCAGAGATGAAAAGTGCCAGCACTGAAAGCTGTTGCTAGCCAGCACCCTTCCTTGGAAGCGCTTTCACAGGCGCAGCAACACTGGGGCTTTGCGCTTCTCTACCCACCAAAAGTCACGGTCCTTCTCTTTCCGTCTCGTAGACACGAGCTGAGAAATTGCAAACGTCGAGCAATTGCTCAGAGATGAAAAGTGCCAGCACTGAAAGCTGTTGCTAGCCAGCACCCTTCCTTGGAAGCGCTTTTGTAGGCCTAAGAACACTGGGGCTCTGGGCTTCTCTAGCCACCTCATCTTCTGCTCATCCTCTCGCGCACTCTAAAGAGAGCTCAGGTGAGAAATTGCAAACGTCGAGCAATTGCTCAGAGATGAAAAGTGCCAGCACTGAAAGCTGTTGCTAGCCAGCACCCTTCCTTGGAAGCGCTTTCACAGGTGCAGTAACACTGGGGCTTTGCGCTTCTCTACCCACCAAACGTCACGGTCCTTCTCTTTCCATCTCCTAGACACGAGCTGAGAAATTGCAAACGTCGAGCAATTGCTCAGAGATGAAAAGTGCCAGCACTGAAAGCTCTTGCTAGCCAGCACCCTTCCTTGGAAGCGCTTTCACAGGCGCAGCAACACTGGGGCTTTGCGCTTCTCTAGCCACCAAACGTCACGGTCATTCTCTTTCCGTCTCGTAGACACGAGCTGAGAAATTGCAAACGTGGAGCAATTGCTCCGAGATGAAAAGTGCCAGCACTGAAAGCTCTTGCTAGCCAGCACCCTTCCTTGGAAGCGCTTTTGTAGGCCTAAGAACACTGGGGCTCTGGGCTTCTCTAGCCACCTCATCTTCTGCTCATCCTCTCGCGCACTCTAAAGAGAGCTCAGGTGAGAAATTGCAAACGTCGAGCAATTGCTCAGAGAAGAAAAGTGCCAGCACTGAAAGCTCTTGCTAGCCAGCACCCTTCCTTGGAAGCGCTTTCACAGGCGCAGCAACACTGGGGCTTTGCGCTTCTATACGCACCAAATGTCACGGTCCTTCTCTTTCCGTCTCGTAGACACGAGCTGAGAAATTGCAAAGGTCGAGCAATTGCTCAGAGATGAAAAGTGCCAGCACTGAAAGCTGTTGCTAGCCAGCACCCTTCCTTGGAAGCGCTTTTGTAGGCCTAAGAACACTGGGGCTCTGGGCTTCTCTAGCGACCTCATCTTCTGCTCATCCTCTCGCGCACTCTAAAGAGAGCTCAGGTGAGAAATTGCAAACGTCGAGCAATTGCTCCGAGATGAAAAGTGCCAGCACTGAAAGCTGTTGCTAGCCAGCACCCTTCCTTGGAAGCGCTTTTGTAGCCCTTAGAACACTGGGGCTCTGGGCTTCTCTAGCCACCTCATCTTCTGCTCATCCTCTCGCGCACTCTAAAGAGAGCTCAGGTGAGAAATTGCAAACGTCGAGCAATTGCTCAGAGAAGAAAAGTGCCAGCACTGAAAGCTGTTGCTAGCCAGCACCCTTCCTTGGAAGCGCTTTCACAGGCGCAGTAACACTGGGGCTTTGCACTTCTCTACGCACCAAACGTCACTGTCATTCTCTTTCCGTCTCGTAGACACGAGCTGAGAAATTGCAAACGTTGAGCAATTGCTCAGAGATGAAAAGTGCCAGCACTGAAAGCTCTTGCTAGCCAGCACCCTTCCTTGGAAGCGCTTTTGTAGGCCTAAGAAGACTGGGGCTCTGGGCTTCTCTAGCCACCTCATCTTCTGCTCATCCTCTCGCGCACTCTAAAGAGATCTCAGGTGAGAAATTGCAAACGTCGAGCAATTGCTCAGAGATGAAAAGTGCCAGCACTGAAAGCTCTTGCTAGCCAGCACCCTTCCTTGGAAGCGCTTTCACAGGCGCAGCAACACTGGGGCTTTGCGCTTCTCTAGCCACCAAACGTCACCGTCATTCTCTTTCCGTCGGTAGACACGAGCTGAGAAATTGCAAACGTCGAGCAATTGCTCAGAGATGAAAAGTGCCAGCACTGAAAGCTCTTGCTAGCCAGCACCCTTCCTTGGAAGCGCTTTCACAGGCGCAGTAACACTGGGGCTTTGCGCTTCTATACGCACCAAATGTCACGGTCCTTCTCTTTCCGTCTCGTAGACACGAGCTGAGAAATTGCAAACGTCGAGCAATTGCTCCGAGATGAAAAGTGCCAGCACTGAAAGCTGTTGCTAGCCAGCACCCTTCCTTGGAAGCGCTTTTGTAGGCCTAAGAACACTGGGGCTCTGGGCTTCTCTAGCCACCTCATCTTCGGCTCATCCTCTCGCGCACTCTAAAGAGAGCTCAGGTGAGAAATTGCAAACGTCCAGCAATTGCTCAGAGATGAAAAGTGCCAGCACTGAAAGCTCTTGCTAGCCAGCACCCTTCCTTGGAAGCACTTTCACAGGCGCAGTAACACTGGGGCTTTGCGCTTCTCTACCCACCAAACGTCACGGTCCTTCTCTTTCCGTCTCGTAGACATGAGCTGAGAAATTGCAAACGTCGAGCAATTGCTCAGAGATGAAAAGTGCCAGCACTGAAAGCTGTTGCTAGCCAGCACCCTTCCTTGGAAGCGCTTTCACAGGCGCAGTAACACTGGGGCTTTGCGCTTCTCTAGCCACCAAACGTCATGGTCATTCTCTTTCCGTCTCGTAGACACGAGCTGAGAAATTGCAAACGTCCAGCAATTGCTCAGAGATGAAAAGTGCCAGCACTGAAAGCTCTTGCTAGCCAGCACCCTTCCTTGGAAGCGCTTTTGTAGGCCTAAGAACACTGGGGCTCTGGGCTTCTCTAGCCACCTCATCTTCTGCTCATCCTCTCGCGCACTCTAAAGAGAGCTCAGGTGAGAAATTGCAAACGTCCAGCAATTGCTCAGAGAAGAAAAGTGCCAGCACTGAAAGCTCTTGCTAGCCAGCACCCTTCCTTGGAAGCGCTTTCACAGGCGCAGTAACACTGGGGCTTTGCAATTCTATACGCACCAAACGTCACGGTCCTTCTCTTTCCGTCTCGTAGACACGAGCTGAGAAATTGCAAACGTCGAGCAATTGCTCAGAGATGAAAAGTGCCAGCACTGAAAGCTGTTGCTAGCCAGCACCCTTCCTTGGAAGCGCTTTCACAGGCGCAGCAACACTGGGGCTTTGCGCTTCTCTAGCCACCAAACGTCACGGTCCTTCTCTTTCCGTCGGTAGACACGAGCTGAGAAATTGCAAACGTCGAGCAATTGCTCAGAGATGAAAAGTGCCAGCACTGAAAGCTCTTGCTAGCCAGCACCCTTCCTTGGAAGCGCTTTCACAGGCGCAGCAACACTGGGGCTTTGCGCTTCTCTACCCACCAAACGTCACGGTCATTTTCTTTCCGTCTCGTAGACACGAGCTGAGAAATTGCAAAGGTCGAGCAATTGCTCAGAGATGAAAAGTGCCAGCACTGAAAGCTCTTGCTAGCCAGCACCCTTCCTTGGAAGCGCTTTTGTAGGCCTAAGAACACTGGGGCTCTGGGCTTCTCTAGCCACCTCATCTTCTGCTCATCCTCTCGCGCACTCTAAAGAGAGCTCAGCTGAGAAATTGCAAACGTCGAGCAATTGCTCAGAGATGAAAAGTGCCAGCACTGAAAGCTCTTGCTAGCCAGCACCCTTCCTTGGAAGCGCTTTCACAGGCGCAGCAACACTGGGGCTTTGCGCTTCTCTACCCACCAAACGTCACGGTCATTCTCTTTCCGTCTCGTAGACACGAGCTGAGAAATTGCAAACGTCGAGCAATTGCTCAGAGATGAAAAGTGCCAGCACTGAAAGCTCTTGCTAGCCAGCACCCTTCCTTGGAAGCGCTTTTGTAGCCCTTAAAACACTGGGGCTCTGGGCTTCTCTAGCCACCTCATCTTCTGCTCATCCTCTCGCGCACTCTAAAGAGAGCTCAGGTGAGAAATTGCAAACGTCGAGCAATTGCTCAGAGATGAAAAGTGCCAGCACTGAAAGCTCTTGCTAGCCAGCACCCTTCCTTGGAAGCGCTTTCACAGGCGCAGTAACACTGGGGCTTTGCGCTTCTCTAGCCACCAAACGTCACGGTCCTTCTCTTTCCGTCTCCTAGACACGAGCTGAGAAATTGCAAACGTCGAGCAATTGCTCAGAGATGAAAAGTGCCAGCACTGAAAGCTCTTGCTAGCCAGCACCCTTCCTTGGAAGCGCTTTCACAGGCGCAGCAACACTGGGGCTTTGCGCTTCTCTACCCACCAAACGTCACGGTCATTGTCTTTCCGTCTCGTAGACACGAGCTGAGAAATTGCAAACGTCGAGCAATTGCTCAGAGAAGAAAAGTGCCAGCACTGAAAGCTGTTGCTAGCCAGCACCCTTCCTTGGAAGCGCTTTTGTAGGCCTAAGAACACTGGGGCTCTGGGCTTCTCTAGCCACCTCATCTTCTGCTCATCCTCGCGCGCACTCTAAAGAGAGCTCAGGTGAGAAATTGCAAACGTCGAGCAATTGCTCAGAGATGAAAAGTGCCAGCACTGAAAGCTGTTGCTAGCCAGCACCCTTCCTTGGAAGCGCTTTCACAGGCGCAGCAACACTGGGGCTTTGCGCTTCTCTACCCACCAAACGTCACGGTCCTTCTCTTTCTGTCTCGTAGACACGAGCTGAGAAATTGCAAACGTCGAGCAATTGCTCAGAGATGAAAAGTGCCAGCACTGAAAGCTGTTGCTAGCCAGCACCCTTCCTTGGAAGCTCTTTTGTAGGCCTAAGAACACTGGGGCTCTGGGCTTCTCTAGCCACCTCATCTTCTGCTCATCCTCGCGCGCACTCTAAAGAGAGCTCAGGTGAGAAATTGCAAACGTCGAGCAATTGCTCAGAGATGAAAAGTGCCAGCACTGAAAGCTGTTGCTAGCCAGCACCCTTCCTTGGAAGCACTTTCACAGGCGCAGTAACACTGGGGCTTTGCGCTTCTCTACCCACCAAACGTCACGGTCCTTCTCTTTCCGTCTCGTAGACATGAGCTGAGAAATTGCAAACGTGGAGTAATTGCTCAGAGATGAAAAGTGCCAGCACTGAAAGCTGTTGCTAGCCAGCACCCTTCCTTGGAAGCGCTTTCACAGGCGCAGTAACACTGGGGCTTTGCGCTTCTCTAGCCACCAAACGTCATGGTCATTCTCTTTCCGTCTCGTAGACACGAGCTGAGAAATTGCAAACGTCGAGCAATTGCTCAGAGATGAAAAGTGCCAGCACTGAAAGCTGTTGCTAGCCAGCACCCTTCCTTGGAAGCGCTTTTGTAGGCCTAAGAACAGTGGGGCTCTGGGCTTCTCTAGCCACCTCATCTTCTGCTCATCCTCTCGCGCACTCTAAAGAGAGCTCAGGTGAGAAATTGCAAACGTCGAGCAATTGCTCAGAGAAGAAAAGTGCCAGCACTGAAAGCTCTTGCTAGCCAGCACCCTTCCTTGGAAGCGCTTTCACAGGCGCAGTAACACTGGGGCTTTGCACTTCTCTACGCACCAAACGTCACGGTCCTTCTCTTTCCGTCTCGTAGACACGAGCTGAGAAATTGCAAACGTGGAGCAATTGCTCAGAGATGAAAAGTGCCAGCACTGAAAGCTGTTGCTAGCCAGCACCCTTCCTTGGAAGCGCTTTCACAGGCGCAGCAACACTGGGGCTTTGCGCTTCTCTAGCCACCAAACGTCACGGTCCTTCTCTTTCCGTCGGTAGACACGAGCTGAGAAATTGCAAACGTCCAGCAATTGCTCAGAGATGAAAAGTGCCAGCACTGAAAGCTCTTGCTAGCCAGCACCCTTCCTTGGAAGCGCTTTCACAGGCGCAGCAACACTGGGGCTTTGCGCTTCTCTACCCACCAAACGTCACGGTCATTTTCTTTCCGTCTCGTAGACACGAGCTGAGAAATTGCAAACGTCGAGCAATTGCTCAGAGATGAAAAGTGCCAGCACTGAAAGCTGTTGCTAGCCAGCACCCTTCCTTGGAAGCACTTTTGTAGGCCTAAGAACACTGGGGCTCTGGGCTTCTCTAGCCACCTCATCTTCTGCTCATCCTCTCGCGCACTCTAAAGAGAGCTCAGGTGAGAAATTGCAAACGTCGAGCAATTGCTCAGAGATGAAAAGTGCCAGCACTGAAAGCTCTTGCTAGCCAGCACCCTTCCTTGGAAGCGCTTTCACAGGCGCAGCAACACTGGGGCTTTGCGCTTCTCTACCCACCAAAAGTCACGGTCCTTCTCTTTCCGTCTCGTAGACACGAGCTGAGAAATTGCAAACGTCGAGCAATTGCTCAGAGATGAAAAGTGCCAGCACTGAAAGCTCTTGCTAGCCAGCACCCTTCCTTGGAAGCGCTTTTGTAGCCCTTAAAACACTGGGGCTCTGGGCTTCTCTAGCCACCTCATCTTCTGCTCATCCTCTCGCGCACTCTAAAGAGAGCTCAGGTGAGAAATTGCAAACGTCGAGCAATTGCTCAGAGATGAAAAGTGCCAGCACTGAAAGCTCTTGCTAGCCAGCACCCTTCCTTGGAAGCGCTTTCACAGGCGCAGCAACACTGGGGCTTTGCGCTTCTCTACCCACCAAACGTCACGGTCCTTCTCTTTCCATCTCCTAGACACGAGCTGAGAAATTGCAAACGTCGAGCAATTGCTCAGAGATGAAAAGTGCCAGCACTGAAAGCTCTTGCTAGCCAGCACCCTTCCTTGGAAGCTCTTTTGTAGGCCTAAGAACACTGGGGCTCTGGGCTTCTCTAGCCACCTCATCTTCTGCTCATCCTCGCGCGCACTCTAAAGAGAGCTCAGGTGAGAAATTGCAAACGTCGAGCAATTGCTCAGAGATGAAAAGTGCCAGCACTGAAAGCTGTTGCTAGCCAGCACCCTTCCTTGGAAGCACTTTCACAGGCGCAGTAACACTGGGGCTTTGCGCTTCTCTACCCACCAAACGTCACGGTCCTTCTCTTTCCGTCTCGTAGACATGAGCTGAGAAATTGCAAACGTGGAGTAATTGCTCAGAGATGAAAAGTGCCAGCACTGAAAGCTGTTGCTAGCCAGCACCCTTCCTTGGAAGCGCTTTCACAGGCGCAGTAACACTGGGGCTTTGCGCTTCTCTAGCCACCAAACGTCATGGTCATTCTCTTTCCGTCTCGTAGACACGAGCTGAGAAATTGCAAACGTCGAGCAATTGCTCAGAGATGAAAAGTGCCAGCACTGAAAGCTGTTGCTAGCCAGCACCCTTCCTTGGAAGCGCTTTTGTAGGCCTAAGAACAGTGGGGCTCTGGGCTTCTCTAGCCACCTCATCTTCTGCTCATCCTCTCGCGCACTCTAAAGAGAGCTCAGGTGAGAAATTGCAAACGTCCAGCAATTGCTCAGAGAAGAAAAGTGCCAGCACTGAAAGCTCTTGCTAGCCAGCACCCTTCCTTGGAAGCGCTTTCACAGGCGCAGTAACACTGGGGCTTTGCACTTCTCTACGCACCAAACGTCACGGTCCTTCTCTTTCCGTCTCGTAGACACGAGCTGAGAAATTGCAAACGTGGAGCAATTGCTCAGAGATGAAAAGTGCCAGCACTGAAAGCTGTTGCTAGCCAGCACCCTTCCTTGGAAGCGCTTTCACAGGCGCAGCAACACTGGGGCTTTGCGCTTCTCTAGCCACCAAACGTCACGGTCCTTCTCTTTCCGTCGGTAGACACGAGCTGAGAAATTGCAAACGTCCAGCAATTGCTCAGAGATGAAAAGTGCCAGCACTGAAAGCTCTTGCTAGCCAGCACCCTTCCTTGGAAGCGCTTTCACAGGCGCAGCAACACTGGGGCTTTGCGCTTCTCTACCCACCAAACGTCACGGTCATTTTCTTTCCGTCTCGTAGACACGAGCTGAGAAATTGCAAAGGTCGAGCAATTGCTCAGAGATGAAAAGTGCCAGCACTGAAAGCTGTTGCTAGCCAGCACCCTTCCTTGGAAGCACTTTTGTAGGCCTAAGAACACTGGGGCTCTGGGCTTCTCTAGCCACCTCATCTTCTGCTCATCCTCTCGCGCACTCTAAAGAGAGCTCAGGTGAGAAATTGCAAACGTCGAGCAATTGCTCAGAGATGAAAAGTGCCAGCACTGAAAGCTCTTGCTAGCCAGCACCCTTCCTTGGAAGCGCTTTCACAGGCGCAGCAACACTGGGGCTTTGCGCTTCTCTACCCACCAAAAGTCACGGTCCTTCTCTTTCCGTCTCGTAGACACGAGCTGAGAAATTGCAAACGTCGAGCAATTGCTCCGAGATGAAAAGTGCCAGCACTGAAAGCTCTTGCTAGCCAGCACCCTTCCTTGGAAGCGCTTTTGTAGCCCTTAAAACACTGGGGCTCTGGGCTTCTCTAGCCACCTCATCTTCTGCTCATCCTCTCGCGCACTCTAAAGAGAGCTCAGGTGAGAAATTGCAAACGTCGAGCAATTGCTCAGAGATGAAAAGTGCCAGCACTGAAAGCTCTTGCTAGCCAGCACCCTTCCTTGGAAGCGCTTTCACAGGCGCAGTAACACTGGGGCTTTGCGCTTCTCTAGCCACCAAACGTCACGGACCTTCTCTTTCCATCTCCTAGACACGAGCTGAGAAATTGCAAACGTCGAGCAATTGCTCAGAGATGAAAAGTGCCAGCACTGAAAGCTCTTGCTAGCCAGCACCCTTCCTTGGAAGCGCTTTCACAGGCGCAGCAACACTGGGGCTTTGCGCTTCTCTAGCCACCAAACGTCACGGTCCTTCTCTTTCCGTCTCGTAGACACGAGCTGAGAAATTGCAAATGTCCAGCAATTGCTCAGAGATGAAAAGTGCCAGCACTGAAAGCTGTTGCTAGCCAGCACCCTTCCTTGGAAGCGCTTTTGTAGGCCTAAGAACACTGGGGCTCTGGGCTTCTCTAGCCACCTCATCTTCTGCTCATCCTCTCGCGCACTCTAAAGAGAGCTCAGGTGAGAAATTGCAAACGTCGAGCAATTGCTCAGAGAAGAAAAGTGCCAGCACTGAAAGCTCTTGCTAGCCAGCACCCTTCCTTGGAAGCGCTTTCACAGGCGCAGCAACACTGGGGCTTTGCGCTTCTATACGCACCAAATGTCACGGTCCTTCTCTTTCCGTCTCGTAGACACGAGCTGAGAAATTGCAAAGGTCGAGCAATTGCTCAGAGATGAAAAGTGCCAGCACTGAAAGCTCTTGCTAGCCAGCACCCTTCCTTGGAAGCGCTTTTGTAGGCCTAAGAACACTGGGGCTCTGGGCTTCTCTAGCCACCTCATCTTCTGCTCATCCTCTCGTGCACTCTAAAGAGAGCTCAGGTGAGAAATTGCAAACGTCGAGCAATTGCTCAGAGATGAAAAGTGCCAGCACTGAAAGCTGTTGCTAGCCAGCACCCTTCCTTGGAAGCGCTTTTGTAGCCCTTAGAACACTGGGGCTCTGGGCTTCTCTAGCCACCTCATCTTCTGCTCATCCTCTCGCGCACTCTAAAGAGAGCTCAGGTGAGAAATTGCAAACGTCGAGCAATTGCTCAGAGAAGAAAAGTGCCAGCACTGAAAGCTGTTGCTAGCCAGCACCCTTCCTTGGAAGCGCTTTCACAGGCGCAGTAACACTGGGGCTTTGCGCTTCTCTAGCCACCAAACGTCACGGTCCTTCTCTTTCCGTCTCCTAGACACGAGCTGAGAAATTGCAAACGTCGAGCAATTGCTCAGAGATGAAAAGTGCCAGCACTGAAAGCTCTTGCTAGCCAGCACCCTTCCTTGGAAGCGCTTTCACAGGCGCAGCAACACTGGGGCTTTGCGCTTCTCTAGCCACCAAACGTCACGGTCCTTCTCTTTCCGTCTCGTAGACACGAGCTGAAAATTGCAAACGTCCAGCAATTGCTCAGAGATGAAAAGTGCCAGCACTGAAAGCTGTTGCTAGCCAGCACCCTTCCTTGGAAGCGCTTTTGTAGGCCTAAGAACACTGGGGCTCTGGGCTTCTCTAGCCACCTCATCTTCTGCTCATCCTCTCGCGCACTCTAAAGAGAGCTCAGGTGAGAAATTGCAAACGTCGAGCAATTGCTCAGAGAAGAAAAGTGCCAGCACTGAAAGCTCTTGCTAGCCAGCACCCTTCCTTGGAAGCGCTTTCACAGGCGCAGCAACACTGGGGCTTTGCGCTTCTATACGCACCAAATGTCACGGTCCTTCTCTTTCCGTCTCGTAGACACGAGCTGAGAAATTGCAAAGGTCGAGCAATTGCTCAGAGATGAAAAGTGCCAGCACTGAAAGCTCTTGCTAGCCAGCACCCTTCCTTGGAAGCGCTTTTGTAGGCCTAAGAACACTGGGGCTCTGGGCTTCTCTAGCCACCTCATCTTCTGCTCATCCTCTCGCGCACTCTAAAGAGAGCTCAGGTGAGAAATTGCAAACGTCGAGCAATTGCTCAGAGATGAAAAGTGCCAGCACTGAAAGCTGTTGCTAGCCAGCACCCTTCCTTGGAAGCGCTTTTGTAGCCCTTAGAACACTGGGGCTCTGGGCTTCTCTAGCCACCTCATCTTCTGCTCATCCTCTCGCGCACTCTAAAGAGAGCTCAGGTGAGAAATTGCAAACGTCGAGCAATTGCTCAGAGATGAAAAGTGCCAGCACTGAAAGCTGTTGCTAGCCAGCACCCTTCCTTGGAAGCGCTTTCACAGGCGCAGTAACACTGGGGCTTTGCACTTCTCTACGCACCAAACGTCACTGTCATTCTCTTTCCGTCTCGTAGACACGAGCTGAGAAATTGCAAACGTCGAGCAATTGCTCAGAGATGAAAAGTGCCAGCACTGAAAGCTCTTGCTAGCCAGCACCCTTCCTTGGAAGCGCTTTCACAGGCGCAGCAACACTGGGGCTTTGCGCTTGTATACGCACCAAACGTCACAGTCATTCTCTTTCCGTCTCGTAGACACGAGCTGAGAAATTGCAAACGTCCAGCAATTGCTCAGAGATGAAAAGTGCCAGCACTGAAAGCTCTTGCTAGCCAGCACCCTTCCTTGGAAGCGCTTTTGTAGGCCTAAGAACACTGGGGCTCTGGGCTTCTCTAGCCACCGAATCTTCTGCTCATCCTCTCGCGCACTCTAAAGAGAGCTCAAGTGAGAAATTGCAAACGTCGAGCAATTGCTCCGAGATGAAAAGTGCCAGCACTGAAAGCTGTTGCTAGCCAGCACCCTTCCTTGGAAGCGCTTTCACAGGCGCAGCAACACTGGGGCTTTGCGCTTCTCTAGCCACCAAACGTCACGGTCATTCTCTTTCCGTCGGTAGACACGAGCTGAGAAATTGCAAACGTCGAGCAATTGCTCAGAGATGAAAAGTGCCAGCACTGAAAGCTCTTGCTAGCCAGCACCCTTCCTTGGAAGCGCTTTCACAGGCGCAGTAACACTGGGGCTTTGCGCTTCTATACGCACCAAATGTCACGGTCCTTTTCTTTCCGTCTTGTAGACACGAGCTGAGAAATTGCAAACGTGGAGCAATTGCTCCGAGATGAAAAGTGCCAGCACTGAAAGCTGTTGCTAGCCAGCACCCTTCCTTGGAAGCGCTTTTGTAGGCCTAAGAACACTGGGGCTCTGGGCTTCTCTAGCCACCTCATCTTCTGCTCATCCTCTCGTGCACTCTAAAGAGAGCTCAGGTGAGAAATTGCAAACGTCGAGCAATTGCTCCGAGATGAAAAGTGCCAGCACTGAAAGCTGTTGCTAGCCAGCACCCTTCCTTGCAAGCGCTTTTGTAGCCCTTAGAACACTGGGGCTCTGGGCTTCTCTAGCCACCTCATCTTCTGCTCATCCTCTCGCGCACTCTAAAGAGAGCTCAGGTGAGAAATTGCAAACGTCGAGCAATTGCTCAGAGATGAAAAGTGCCAGCACTGAAAGCTGTTGCTAGCCAGCACCCTTCCTTGGAAGCGCTTTCACAGGCGCAGCAACACTGGGGCTTTGCGCTTCTCTAGCCACCAAAAGTCACGGTCCTTCTCTTTCCGTCTCGTAGACACGAGCTGAGAAATTGCAAACGTCGAGCAATTGCTCAGAGATGAAAAGTGCCAGCACTGAAAGCTCTTGCTAGCCAGCACCCTTCCTTGGAAGCGCTTTCACAGGCGCAGCAACACTGGGGCTTTGCGCTTCTCTACCCACCAAAAGTCACGGTCAGTTTCTTTCCGTCTCGTAGACACGAGCTGAGAAATTGCAAAGGTCGAGCAATTGCTCAGAGATGAAAAGTGCCAGCACTGAAAGCTCTTGCTAGCCAGCACCCTTCCTTGGAAGCGCTTTTGTAGGCCTAAGAACACTGGGGCTCTGGGCTTCTCTAGCCACCTCATCTTCTGCTCATCCTCTCGCGCACTCTAAAGAGAGCTCAGGTGAGAAATTGCAAACGTCGAGCAATTGCTCAGAGATGAAAAGTGCCAGCACTGAAAGCTGTTGCTAGCCAGCACCCTTCCTTGGAAGCGCTTTCACAGGCGCAGCAACACTGGGGCTTTGCGCTTCTCTACCCACCAAACGTCATGGTCATTCTCTTTCCGTGTCGTACACACGAGCTGAGAAATTGCAAAGGTCGAGCAATTGCTCAGAGATGAAAAGTGCCAGCACTGAAAGCTCTTGCTAGCCAGCCCCCTTCCTTGGAAGCGCTTTTGTAGGCCTAAGAACACTGGGGCTCTGGGCTTCTCTAGCCACCTCATCTTCTGCTCGTCCTCTCGCGCACTCTAAAGAGAGCTCAGGTGAGAAATTGCAAACGTCGAGCAATTGCTCAGAGATGAAAAGTGCCAGCACTGAAAGCTGTTGCTAGCCAGCACCCTTCCTTGGAAGCGCTTTCACAGGCGCAGTAACACTGGGGCTTTGCGCTTCTATACGCACCAAATGTCACGGTCCTTCTCTTTCCTTCTCGTAGACACGAGCTGAGAAATTGCAAACGTCGAGCAATTGCTCAGAGATGAAAAGTGCCAGCACTGAAAGCTCTTGCTAGCCAGCACCCTTCCTTGGAAGCGCTTTTGTAGGCCTTAAAACACTGGGGCTCTGGGCTTCTCTAGCCACCTCATCTTCTGCTCATCCTCTCGCGCACTCTAAAGAGAGCTCAGGTGAGAAATTGCAAAGGTCGAGCAATTGCTCAGAGAAGAAAAGTGCCAGCACTGAAAGCTCTTGCTAGCCAGCACCCTTCCTTGGAAGCGCTTTTGTAGCCCTTAGAACACTGGGGCTCTGGGCTTCTCTAGCCACCTCATCTTCTGCTCATCCTCTCGCGCACTCTAAAGAGAGCTCAGGTGAGAAATTGCAAACGTCGAGCAATTGCTCAGAGAAGAAAAGTGCCAGCACTGAAAGCTCTTGCTAGCCAGCACCCTTCCTTGGAAGCGCTTTCACAGGCGCAGTAACACTGGGGCTTTGCACTTCTCTACGCACCAAACGTCACGGTCCTTCTCTTTCCGTCTCGTAGACACGAGCTGAGAAATTGCAAACGTGGAGCAATTGCTCAGAGATGAAAAGTGCCAGCACTGAAAGCTGTTGCTAGCCAGCACCCTTCCTTGGAAGCGCTTTCACAGGCGCAGCAACACTGGGGCTTTGCGCTTCTCTAGCCACCAAACGTCACGGTCCTTCTCTTTCCGTCGGTAGACACGAGCTGAGAAATTGCAAACGTCCAGCAATTGCTCAGAGATGAAAAGTGCCAGCACTGAAAGCTCTTGCTAGCCAGCACCCTTCCTTGGAAGCGCTTTCACAGGCGCAGCAACACTGGGGCTTTGCGCTTCTCTACCCACCAAACGTCACGGTCATTGTCTTTCCGTCTCGTAGACACGAGCTGAGAAATTGCAAAGGTCGAGCAATTGCTCAGAGATGAAAAGTGCCAGCACTGAAAGCTGTTGCTAGCCAGCACCCTTCCTTGGAAGCGCTTTTGTAGGCCTAAGAACACTGGGGCTCTGGGCTTCTCTAGCCACCTCATCTTCTGCTCATCCTCTCGCGCACTCTAAAGAGAGCTCAGGTGAGAAATTGCAAACGTCGAGCAATTGCTCAGAGATGAAAAGTGCCAGCACTGAAAGCTCTTGCTAGCCAGCACCCTTCCTTGGAAGCGCTTTCACAGGCGCAGCAACACTGGGGCTTTGCGCTTCTCTACCCACCAAAAGTCACGGTCCCTCTCTTTCCGTCTCGTAGACACGAGCTGAGAAATTGCAAACGTCGAGCAATTGCTCCGAGATGAAAAGTGCCAGCACTGAAAGCTCTTGCTAGCCAGCACCCTTCCTTGGAAGCGCTTTTGTAGCCCTTAAAACACTGGGGCTCTGGGCTTCTCTAGCCACCTCATCTTCTGCTCATCCTCTCGCGCACTCTAAAGAGAGCTCAGGTGAGAAATTGCAAACGTCGAGCAATTGCTCAGAGATGAAAAGTGCCAGCACTGAAAGCTCTTGCTAGCCAGCACCCTTCCTTGGAAGCGCTTTCACAGGCGCAGTAACACTGGGGCTTTGCGCTTCTCTAGCCACCAAACGTCACGGTCCTTCTCTTTCCGTCGGTAGACACGAGCTGAGAAATTGCAAACGTGGAGCAATTGCTCCGAGATGAAAAGTGCCAGCACTGAAAGCTCTTGCTAGCCAGCACCCTTCCTTGGAAGCGCTTTCACAGGCGCAGCAACACTGGGGCTTTGCGCTTCTCTAGCCACCAAACGTCACGGTCCTTCTCTTTCCGTCTCATAGACACGAGCTGAGAAATTGCAAACGTCCAGCAATTGCTCAGAGATGAAAAGTGCCAGCACTGAAAGCTGTTGCTAGCCAGCACCCTTCCTTGGAAGCGCTTTTGTAGGCCTAAGAACACTGGGGCTCTGGGCTTCTCTAGCCACCTCATCTTCTGCTCATCCTCTCGCGCACTCTAAAGAGAGCTCAGGTGAGAAATTGCAAACGTCGAGCAATTGCTCAGAGAAGAAAAGTGCCAGCACTGAAAGCTGTTGCTAGCCAGCACCCTTCCTTGGAAGCGCTTTCACAGGCGCAGCAACACTGGGGCTTTGCGCTTCTATACGCACCAAATGTCACGGTCCTTCTCTTTCCGTCTCGTAGACACGAGCTGAGAAATTGCAAAGGTCGAGCAATTGCTCAGAGATGAAAAGTGCCAGCACTGAAAGCTGTTGCTAGCCAGCACCCTTCCTTGGAAGCGCTTTTGTAGGCCTAAGAACACTGGGGCTCTGGGCTTCTCTAGCCACCTCATCTTCTGCTCATCCTCTCGCGCACTCTAAAGAGAGCTCAGGTGAGAAATTGCAAACGTCGAGCAATTGCTCAGAGATGAAAAGTGCCAGCACTGAAAGCTGTTGCTAGCCAGCACCCTTCCTTGGAAGCGCTTTTGTAGGCCTAAGAACACTGGGGCTCTGGGCTTCTCTAGCCACCTCATCTTCTGCTCATCCTCTCGCGCACTCTAAAGAGAGCTCAGGTGAGAAATTGCAAACGTCGAGCAATTGCTCAGAGAAGAAAAGTGCCAGCACTGAAAGCTGTTGCTAGCCAGCACCCTTCCTTGGAAGCGCTTTCACAGGCGCAGTAACACAGGGGCTTTGCGCTTCTCTAGCCACCAAACGTCACGGTCCTTCTCTTTCCGTCTCCTAGACACGAGCTGAGAAATTGCAAACGTCGAGCAATTGCTCAGAGATGAAAAGTGCCAGCACTGAAAGCTCTTGCTAGCCAGCACCCTTCCTTGGAAGCGCTTTCACAGGCGCAGCAACACTGGGGCTTTGCGCTTCTCTAGCCACCAAACGTCACGGTCCTTCTCTTTCCGTCTCGTAGACACGAGCTGAGAAATTGCAAACGTCCAGCAATTGCTCAGAGATGAAAAGTGCCAGCACTGAAAGCTGTTGCTAGCCAGCACCCTTCCTTGGAAGCGCTTTTGTAGGCCTAAGAACACTGGGGCTCTGGGCTTCTCTAGCCACCTCATCTTCTGCTCATCCTCTCGCGCACTCTAAAGAGAGCTCAGGTGAGAAATTGCAAACGTCGAGCAATTGCTCAGAGAAGAAAAGTGCCAGCACTGAAAGCTCTTGCTAGCCAGCACCCTTCCTTGGAAGCGCTTTCACAGGCGCAGCAACACTGGGGCTTTGCGCTTCTATACGCACCAAATGTCACGGTCCTTCTCTTTCCGTCTCGTAGACACGAGCTGAGAAATTGCAAAGGTCGAGCAATTGCTCAGAGATGAAAAGTGCCAGCACTGAAAGCTCTTGCTAGCCAGCACCCTTCCTTGGAAGCGCTTTTGTAGGCCTAAGAACACTGGGGCTCTGGGCTTCTCTAGCCACCTCATCTTCTGCTCATCCTCTCGCGCACTCTAAAGAGAGCTCAGGTGAGAAATTGCAAACGTCGAGCAATTGCTCAGAGATGAAAAGTGCCAGCACTGAAAGCTGTTGCTAGCCAGCACCCTTCCTTGGAAGCGCTTTTGTAGCCCTTAGAACACTGGGGCTCTGGGCTTCTCTAGCCACCTCATCTTCTGCTCATCCTCTCGCGCACTCTAAAGAGAGCTCAGGTGAGAAATTGCAAACGTCGAGCAATTGCTCAGAGATGAAAAGTGCCAGCACTGAAAGCTGTTGCTAGCCAGCACCCTTCCTTGGAAGCGCTTTCACAGGCGCAGTAACACTGGGGCTTTGCACTTCTCTACGCACCAAACGTCACTGTCATTCTCTTTCCGTCTCGTAGACACGAGCTGAGAAATTGCAAACGTCGAGCAATTGCTCAGAGATGAAAAGTGCCAGCACTGAAAGCTCTTGCTAGCCAGCACCCTTCCTTGGAAGCGCTTTCACAGGCGCAGCAACACTGGGGCTTTGCGCTTGTATACGCACCAAACGTCACAGTCATTCTCTTTCCGTCTCGTAGACACGAGCTGAGAAATTGCAAACGTCGAGCAATTGCTCCGAGATGAAAAGTGCCAGCACTGAAAGCTGTTGCTAGCCAGCACCCTTCCTTGGAAGCGCTTTTGTAGGCCTAAGAACACTGGGGCTCTGGGCTTCTCTAGCCACCTCATCTTCTGCTCATCCTCTCGTGCACTCTAAAGAGAGCTCAGGTGAGAAATTGCAAACGTCGAGCAATTGCTCCGAGATGAAAAGTGCCAGCACTGAAAGCTGTTGCTAGCCAGCACCCTTCCTTGGAAGCGCTTTTGTAGCCCTTAGAACACTGGGGCTCTGGGCTTCTCTAGCCACCTCATCTTCTGCTCATCCTCTCGCGCACTCTAAAGAGAGCTCAGGTGAGAAATTGCAAACGTCGAGCAATTGCTCCGAGATGAAAAGTGCCAGCACTGAAAGCTGTTGCTAGCCAGCACCCTTCCTTGGAAGCGCTTTCACAGGCGCAGCAACACTGGGGCTTTGCGCTTCTCTACCCACCAAAAGTCACGGTCAGTTTCTTTCCGTCTCGTAGACACGAGCTGAGAAATTGCAAAGGTCGAGCAATTGCTCAGAGATGAAAAGTGCCAGCACTGAAAGCTCTTGCTAGCCAGCACCCTTCCTTGGAAGCGCTTTTGTAGGCCTAAGAACACTGGGGCTCTGGGCTTCTCTAGCCACCTCATCTTCTGCTCGTCCTCTCGCGCACTCTAAAGAGAGCTCAGGTGAGAAATTGCAAACGTCGAGCAATTGCTCAGAGATGAAAAGTGCCAGCACTGAAAGCTGTTGCTAGCCAGCACCCTTCCTTGGAAGCGCTTTCACAGGCGCAGTAACACTGGGGCTTTGCGCTTCTATACGCACCAAATGTCACGGTCCTTCTCTTTCCTTCTCGTAGACACGAGCTGAGAAATTGCAAAGGTCGAGCAATTGCTCAGAGATGAAAAGTGCCAGCACTGAAAGCTCTTGCTAGCCAGCACCCTTCCTTGGAAGCGCTTTTGTAGCCCTTAAAACACTGGGGCTCTGGGCTTCTCTAGCCACCTCATCTTCTGCTCATCCTCTCGCGCACTCTAAAGAGAGCTCAGGTGAGAAATTGCAAAGGTCGAGCAATTGCTCAGAGATGAAAAGTGCCAGCACTGAAAGCTGTTGCTAGCCAGCACCCTTCCTTGGAAGCGCTTTTGTAGCCCTTAGAACACTGGGGCTCTGGGCTTCTCTAGCCACCTCATCTTCTGCTCATCCTCTCGCGCACTCTAAAGAGAGCTCAGGTGAGAAATTGCAAACGTCGAGCAATTGCTCAGAGAAGAAAAGTGCCAGCACTGAAAGCTGTTGCTAGCCAGCACCCTTCCTTGGAAGCGCTTTCACAGGCGCAGTAACACTGGGGCTTTGCACTTCTCTACGCACCAAACGTCACGGTCCTTCTCTTTCCATCTCGTAGACACGAGCTGAGAAATTGCAAACGTCGAGCAATTGCTCAGAGATGAAAAGTGCCAGCACTGAAAGCTGTTGCTAGCCAGCACCCTTCCTTGGAAGCGCTTTCACAGGCGTAGCAACACTGGGGCTTTGCGCTTGTATACGCACCAAACGTCACAGTCCTTCTCTTTCCGTCTCGTAGACACGAGCTGAGAAATTGCAAACGTCGAGCAATTGCTCAGAGATGAAAAGTGCCAGCACTGAAAGCTGTTGCTAGCCAGCACCCTTCCTTGGAAGCGCTTTTGTAGGCCTAAGAACACTGGGGCTCTGGGCTTCTCTAGCCACCTCATCTTCTGCTCATCCTCTCGCGCACTCTAAAGAGAGCTCAGGTGAGAAATTGCAAACGTGGAGCAATTGCTCAGAGATGAAAAGTGCCAGCACTGAAAGCTCTTGCTAGCCAGCACCCTTCCTTGGAAGCGCTTTCACAGGCGCAGCAACACTTGGGCTTTGCGCTTCTCTAGCCACCAAACGTCACGGTCCTTCTCTTTCCATCTCCTAGACACGAGCTGAGAAATTGCAAACGTCGAGCAATTGCTCCGAGATGAAAGGTGCCAGCACTGAAAGCTGTTGCTAGCCAGCACCCTTCCTTGGAAGCGCTTTCACAGGCGCAGCAACACTGGGGCTTTGCGCTTCTATACGCACCAAATGTCACGGTTCTTCTCTTTCCGTCTTGTAGACGCGAGCTGAGAAATTGCAAACGTCGAGCAATTGCTCCGAGATGAAAAGTGCCAGCACTGAAAGCTCTTGCTAGCCAGCACCCTTCCTTGGAAGCGCTTTTGTAGGCCTAAGAACAGTGGGGCTCTGGGCTTCTCTAGCCACCTCATCTTCTGCTCATCCTCGCGCGCACTGTAAAGAGAGCTCAGGTGAGAAATTGCAAACGTCGAGCAATTGCTCCGAGATGAAAAGTGCCAGCACTGAAAGCTCTTGCTAGCCAGCACCCTTCCTTGGAAGCGCTTTCACAGGCGCAGTAACACTGGGGCTTTGCGCTTCTCTAGCCACCAAACGTCACGGTCCTTCTCTTTCCATCTCCTAGACACGAGCTGAGAAATTGCAAACGTCGAGCAATTGCTCAGAGATGAAAAGTGCCAGCACTGAAAGCTCTTGCTAGCCAGCACCCTTCCTTGGAAGCGCTTTCACAGGCGCAGCAACACTGGGGCTTTGCGCTTCTATACGCACCAAATGTCACGGTCCTTCTCTTTCCGTCTCGTAGACACGAGCTGAGAAATTGCAAAGGTCGAGCAATTGCTCAGAGATGAAAAGTGCCAGCACTGAAAGCTCTTGCTAGCCAGCACCCTTCCTTGGAAGCGCTTTTGTAGGCCTAAGAACACTGGGGCTCTGGGCTTCTCTAGCCACCTCATCTTCTGCTCATCCTCTCGCGCACTCTAAAGAGATCTCAGGTGAGAAATTGCAAACGTCGAGCAATTGCTCAGAGATGAAAAGTGCCAGCACTGAAAGCTGTTGCTAGCCAGCACCCTTCCTTGGAAGCGCTTTCACAGGCGCAGCAACACTGGGGCTTTGCGCTTCTCTAGCCACCAAACGTCACGGTCCTTCTCTTTCCGTCTCGTAGACACGAGCTGAGAAATTGCAAACGTCGAGCAATTGCTCAGAGATGAAAAGTGCCAGCACTGAAAGCTGTTGCTAGCCAGCACCCTTCCTTGGAAGCGCTTTCACAGGCGCAGCAACACTGGGGCTTTGCGCTTCTCTACCCACCAAAACTCACGGTCCTTCTCTTTCCGTCTCGTAGACACGAGCTGAGAAATTGCAAACGTCGAGCAATTGCTCCGAGATGAAAAGTGCCAGCACTGAAAGCTGTTGCTAGCCAGCACCCTTCCTTGGAAGCGCTTTTGTAGGCCTAAGAACACTGGGGCTCTGGGCTTCTCTAGCCACCTCATCTTCTGCTCATCCTCTCGCGCACTCTAAAGAGAGCTCAGGTGAGAAATTGCAAACGTCCAGCAATTGCTCAGAGATGAAAAGTGCCAGCACTGAAAGCTCTTGCTAGCCAGCACCCTTCCTTGGAAGCGCTTTCACAGGCGCAGCAACACTGGGGCTTTGCGCTTCTCTAGCCACCAAACGTCACGGTCCTTCTCTTTCCGTCTCGTAGACACGAGCTGAGAAATTGCAAACGTCGAGCAATTGCTCAGAGATGAAAAGTGCCAGCACTGAAAGCTGTTGCTAGCCAGCACCCTTCCTTGGAAGCGCTTTCACAGGCGCAGCAACACTGGGGCTTTGCGCTTCTCTACCCACCAAACGTCACGGTCATTCTCTTTCCGTCTCGTAGACACGAGCTGAGAAATTGCAAACGTCGAGCAATTGCTCAGAGATGAAAAGTGCCAGCACTGAAAGCTCTTGCTAGCCAGCACCCTTCCTTGGAAGCGCTTTTGTAGGCCTAAGAACACTGGGGCTCTGGGCTTCTCTAGCCACCTAATCTTCTGCTCGTCCTCTCGCGCACTCTAAAGAGAGCTCAGGTGAGAAATTGCAAATGTCCAGCAATTGCTCAGAGATGAAAAGTGCCAGCACTGAAAGCTCTTGCTAGCCAGCACCCTTCCTTGGAAGCGCTTTCACAGGCGCAGTAACACTGGGGCTTTGCGCTTCTCTAGCCACCAAAAGTCACGGTCCTTCTCTTTCCGTCTCGTAGACACGAGCTGAGAAATTGCAAACGTCAAGCAATTGCTCAGAGATGAAAAGTGCCAGCACTGAAAGCTGTTGCTAGCCAGCACCCTTCCTTGGAAGCGCTTTCACAGGCACAGCAACACTGGGGCTTTGCGCTTCTCTAGCCGCCAAACGTCACGGTCCTTCTCTTTCCGTCGGTAGACACGAGCTGAGAAATTGCAAATGTCGAGCAATTGCTCCGAGATGAAAAGTGCCAGCACTGAAAGCTGTTGCTAGCCAGCACCCTTCCTTGGAAGCGCTTTCACAGGCGCAGCAACACTGGGGCTTTGCGCTTCTCTACCCACCAAATGTCACGGTTCTTCTCTTTCCGTCTTGTAGACACGAGCTGAGAAATTGCAAACGTCGAGCAATTGCTCAGAGATGAAAAGTGCCAGCACTGAAAGCTGTTGCTAGCCAGCACCCTTCCTTGGAAGCGCTTTTGTAGGCCTAAGAACACTGGGGCTCTGGGCTTCTCTAGCCACCTCATCTTCTGCTCATCCTCTCGCGCGCTCTAAAGAGAGCTCAGGTGAGAAATTGCAAACGTCGAGCAATTGCTCAGAGATGAAAAGTGCCAGCACTGAAAGCTCTTGCTAGCCAGCACCCTTCCTTGGAAGCGCTTTCACAGGCGCAGCAACACTGGGGCTTTGCGCTTCTCTAGCCACCAAACGTCACGGTCCTTCTCTTTCCGTCTCGTAGACACGAGCTGAGAAATTGCAAACGTCCAGCAATTGCTCAGAGATGAAAAGTGCCAGCACTGAAAGCTCTTGCTAGCCAGCACCCTTCCTTGGAAGCGCTTTTGTAGGCCTAAGAACACTGGGGCTCTGGGCTTCTCTAGCCACCTCATCTTCTGCTCATCCTCTCGCGCACTCTAAAGAGAGCTCAGGTGAGAAATTGCAAACGTCCAGCAATTGCTCAGAGATGAAAAGTGCCAGCACTGAAAGCTCTTGCTAGCCAGCACCCTTCCTTGGAAGCGCTTTCACAGGCGCAGTAACACTGGGGCTTTGCGCTTCTCTACCCACCAAACGTCACGGTCATTCTCTTTCCGTCTCGTAGACACGAGCTGAGAAATTGCAAACGTCCAGCAAATGCTCAGAGATGAAAAGTGCCAGCACTGAAAGCTGTTGCTAGCCAGCACCCTTCCTTGGAAGCGCTTTTGTAGGCCTAAGAACACTGGGGCTCTGGGCTTCTCTAGCCACCTCATCTTCTGCTCATCCTCGCGCGCACTCTAAAGAGAGCTCAGGTGAGAAATTGCAAACGTCGAGCAATTGCTCAGAGATGAAAAGTGCCAGCACTGAAAGCTCTTGCTAGCCAGCACCCTTCCTTGGAAGCGCTTTCACAGGCGCAGCAACACTGGGGCTTTGCGCTTCTCTAGCCACCAAACGTCACGGTCCTTCTCTTTCCGTCTCCTAGACACGAGCTGAGAAATTGCAAACGCCCAGCAATTGCTCAGAGATGAAAAGTGCCAGCACTGAAAGCTCTTGCTAGCCAGCACCCTTCCTTGGAAGCGCTTTTGTAGGCCTAAGAACACTGGGGCTCTGGGCTTCTCTAGCCACCTCATCTTCTGCTCATCCTCGCGCGCACTCTAAAGAGAGCTCAGGTGAGAAATTGCAAACGTCGAGCAATTGCTCAGAGATGAAAAGTGCCAGCACTGAAAGCTGTTGCTAGCCAGCACCCTTCCTTGGAAGCGCTTTCACAGGCGCAGCAACACTGGGGCTTTGCGCTTCTCTACCCACCAAACGTCACGGTCATTCTCTTTCCGTCTCGTAGACACGAGCTGAGAAATTGCAAACGTCGAGCAATTGCTCAGAGATGAAAAGTGCCAGCACTGAAAGCTCTTGCTAGCCAGCACCCTTCCTTGGAAGCGCTTTCACAGGCGCAGTAACACTGGGGCTTTGCACTTCTCTACGCACCAAACGTCACGGACCTTCTCTTTCCGCCTCGTAGACACGAGCTGAGAAATTGCAGACGTCGAGCAATTGCTCAGAGAGGAAAAGTGCCAGCACTGAAAGCTGTTGCTAGCCAGCACCCTTCCTTGGAAGCGCTTTTGTAGGCCTAAGAACACTGGGGCTCTGGGCTTCTCTAGCCACCTCATCTTCTGCTCATCCTCTCGCGCACTCTAAAGAGAGCTCAGGTGAGAAATTGCAAACGTCGAGCAATTGCTCAGAGATGAAAAGTGCCAGCACTGAAAGCTGTTGCTAGCCAGCACCCTTCCTTGGAAGCGCTTTCACAGGCGCAGCAACACTGGGGCTTTGCGCTTCTCTAGCCACCAAACGTCACGGTCCTTCTCTTTCCGTCGGTAGACACGAGCTGAGAAATTGCAAACGTGGAGCAATTGCTCCGAGATGAAAAGTGCCAGCACTGAAAGCTGTTGCTAGCCAGCACCCTTCCTTGGAAGCGCTTTCACAGGCGCAGCAACACTGGGGCTTTGCGCTTCTATACGCACCAAACGTCACGGTCATTCTCTTTCCGTCTTGTAGACACAAGCTGAGAAATTGCAAACGTCGAGCAATTGCTCCGAGATGAAAAGTGCCAGCACTGAAAGCTCTTGCTAGCCAGCACCCTTCCTTGGAAGCGCTTTTGTAGGCCTAAGAACAGTGGGGCTCTGGGCTTCTCTAGCCACCTCATCTTCTGCTCATCCTCTCGTGCACTCTAAAGAGAGCTCAGGTGAGAAATTGCAAACGTCGAGCAATTGCTCCGAGATGAAAAGTGCCAGCACTGAAAGCTGTTGCTAGCCAGCACCCTTCCTTGGAAGCGCTTTTGTAGGCCTAAGAACACTGGGGCTCTGGGCTTCTCTAGCCACCTCATCTTCTGCTCATCCTCTCGTGCACTCTAAAGAGAGCTCAGGTGAGAAATTGCAAACGTCGAGCAATTGCTCAGAGATGAAAAGTGCCAGCACTGAAAGCTGTTGCTAGCCAGCACCCTTCCTTGGAAGCGCTTTCACAGGCGCAGCAACACTGGGGCTTTGCGCTTCTATACGCACCAAACGTCACGGTCCTTCTCTTTCCGTCTCGTAGACACGAGCTGAGAAATTGCAAACGTCGAGCAATTGCTCAGAGATGAAAAGTGCCAGCACTGAAAGCTGTTGCTAGCCAGCACCCTTCCTTGGAAGCGCTTTCACAGGCGCAGCAACACTGGGGCTTTGCGCTTCTCTACCCACCAAACGTCACGGTCATTCTCTTTCCGTCTCGTAGACACGAGCTGAGAAATTGCAAACGTCCAGCAATTGCTCAGAGATGAAAAGTGCCAGCACTGAAAGCTGTTGCTAGCCAGCACCCTTCCTTGGAAGCGCTTTTGTAGGCCTAAGAACACTGGGGCTCTGGGCTTCTCTAGCCACCTAATCTTCTGCTCGTCCTCTCGCGCACTCTAAAGAGAGCTCAGGTGAGAAATTGCAAACGTCGAGCAATTGCTCAGAGATGAAAAGTGCCAGCACTGAAAGCTCTTGCTAGCCAGCACCCTTCCTTGGAAGCGCTTTCACAGGCGCAGTAACACTGGGGCTTTGCGCTTCTCTACCCACCAAAAGTCACGGTCCTTCTCTTTCCGTCTCGTAGACACGAGCTGAGAAATTGCAAACATCGAGCAATTGCTCAGAGATGAAAAGTGCCAGCACTGAAAGCTGTTGCTAGCCAGCACCCTTCCTTGGAAGCGCTTTCACAGGCGCAGCAACACTGGGGCTTTGCGCTTCTCTAGCCACCAAACGTCACGGTCCTTCTCTTTCCGTCGGTAGACAAGAGCTGAGAAATTGCAAACGTGGAGCAATTGCTCCGAGATGAAAAGTGCCAGCACTGAAAGCTGTTGCTAGCCAGCACCCTTCCTTGGAAGCGCTTTCACAGGCGCAGCAACACTGGGGCTTTGCGCTTCTCTACCCACTAAATGTCACGGTTCTTCTCTTTCCGTCTTGTAGACACGAGCTGAGAAATTGCAAACGTCGAGCAATTGCTCAGAGATGAAAAGTGCCAGCACTGAAAGCTGTTGCTAGCCAGCACCCTTCCTTGGAAGCGCTTTCACAGGCGCAGCAACACTGGGGCTTTGCGCTTCTATACGCACCAAACGTCACTGTCATTCTCTTTCCGTCTTGTAGACACGAGCTGAGAAATTGCAAACGTCGAGCAATTGCTCCGAGATGAAAAGTGCCAGCACTGAAAGCTCTTGCTAGCCAGCACCCTTCCTTGGAAGCGCTTTTGTAGCCCTTAAAACACTGGGGCTCTGGGCTTCTCTAGCCACCTAATCTTCTGCTCATCCTCTCGTGCACTCTAAAGAGAGCTCAGGTGAGAAATTGCAAACGTCGAGCAATTGCTCCGAGATGAAAAGTGCCAGCACTGAAAGCTGTTGCTAGCCAGCACCCTTCCTTGGAAGCGCTTTTGTAGGCCTAAGAACACTGGGGCTCTGGGCTTCTCTAGCCACCTCATCTTCTGCTCATCCTCTCGTGCACTCTAAAGAGAGCTCAGGTGAGAAATTGCAAACGTCGAGCAATTGCTCAGAGATGAAAAGTGCCAGCACTGAAAGCTGTTGCTAGCCAGCACCCTTCCTTGGAAGCGCTTTCACAGGCGCAGCAACACTGGGGCTTTGCGCTTCTCTAGCCACCAAACGTCACGGTCCTTCTCTTTCCGTCTCGTAGACACGAGCTGAGAAATTGCAAACGTCGAGCAATTGCTCAGAGATGAAAAGTGCCAGCACTGAAAGCTGTTGCTAGCCAGCACCCTTCCTTGGAAGCGCTTTCACAGGCGCAGCAACACTGGGGCTTTGCGCTTCTCTACCCACCAAACGTCACGGTCATTCTCTTTCCGTCTCGTAGACACGAGCTGAGAAATTGCAAACGTCGAGCAATTGCTCAGAGATGAAAAGTGCCAGCACTGAAAGCTCTTGCTAGCCAGCACCCTTCCTTGGAAGCGCTTTTGTAGGCCTAAGAACACTGGGGCTCTGGGCTTCTCTAGCCACCTCATCTTCTGCTCGTCCTCTCGCGCACTCTAAAGAGAGCTCAGGTGAGAAATTGCAAACGTCGAGCAATTGCTCAGAGATGAAAAGTGCCAGCACTGAAAGCTCTTGCTAGCCAGCACCCTTCCTTGGAAGCGCTTTCACAGGCGCAGTAACACTGGGGCTTTGCGCTTCTCTACCCACCAAAAGTCACGGTCCTTCTCTTTCCGTCTCGTAGACACGAGCTGAGAAATTGCAAACATCGAGCAATTGCTGAGAGATGAAAAGTGCCAGCACTGAAAGCTGTTGCTAGCCAGCACCCTTCCTTGGAAGCGCTTTCACAGGCGCAGCAACACTGGGGCTTTGCGCTTCTCTAGCCACCAAACGTCACGGTCCTTCTCTTTCCGTCGGTAGACACGAGCTGAGAAATTGCAAACGTGGAGCAATTGCTCCGAGATGAAAAGTGCCAGCACTGAAAGCTCTTGCTAGCCAGCACCCTTCCTTGGAAGCGCTTTCACAGGCGCAGCAACACTGGGGCTTTGCGCTTCTCTACCCACCAAATGTCACGGTTCTTCTCTTTCCGTCTCCTAGACACGAGCTGAGAAATTGCAAACGTCGAGCAATTGCTCCGAGATGAAAAGTGCCAGCACTGAAAGCTGTTGCTAGCCAGCACCCTTCCTTGGAAGCGCTTTTGTAGGCCTAAGAACACTGGGGCTCTGGGCTTCTCTAGCCACCTCATCTTCTGCTCATCCTCTCGCGCGCTCTAAAGAGAGCTCAGGTGAGAAATTGCAAACGTCGAGCAATTGCTCAGAGATGAAAAGTGCCAGCACTGAAAGCTCTTGCTAGCCAGCACCCTTCCTTGGAAGCGCTTTCACAGGCGCAGCAACACTGGGGCTTTGCGCTTCTCTAGCCACCAAACGTCACGGTCATTCTCTTTCCGTCTCGTAGACACGAGCTGAGAAATTGCAAACGTCCAGCAATTGCTCAGAGATGAAAAGTGCCAGCACTGAAAGCTCTTGCTAGCCAGCACCCTTCCTTGGAAGCGCTTTTGTAGGCCTAAGAACACTGGGGCTCTGGGCTTCTCTAGCCACCTCATCTTCTGCTCATCCTCGCGCGCACTCTAAAGAGAGCTCAGGTGAGAAATTGCAAACGTCGAGCAATTGCTCAGAGATGAAAAGTGCCAGCACTGAAAGCTCTTGCTAGCCAGCACCCTTCCTTGGAAGCGCTTTCACAGGCGCAGCAACACTGGGGCTTTGCGCTTCTCTACCCACCAAACGTCACGGTCCTTCTCTTTCCGTCTCGTAGACACGAGCTGAGAAATTGCAAACGTCCAGCAAATGCTCCGAGATGAAAAGTGCCAGCACTGAAAGCTGTTGCTAGCCAGCACCCTTCCTTGGAAGCGCTTTTGTAGGCCTAAGAACACTGGGGCTCTGGGCTTCTCTAGCCACCTCATCTTCTGCTCATCCTCGCGCGCACTCTAAAGAGAGCTCAGGTGAGAAACTGCAAACGTCAAGCAATTGCTCAGAGATGAAAAGTGCCAGCACTGAAAGCTCTTGCTAGCCAGCACCCTTCCTTGGAAGCGCTTTCACAGGCGCAGTAACACTGGGGCTTTGCACTTCTCTACGCACCAAACGTCACGGTCCTTCTCTTTCCGTCTCGTAGACACGAGCTGAGAAATTGCAAACGTCGAGCAATTGCTCAGAGATGAAAAGTGCCAGCACTGAAAGCTGTTGCTAGCCAGCACCCTTCCTTGGAAGCGCTTTCACAGGCGCAGCAACACTGGGGCTTTGCGCTTCTATACGCACCAAATGTCACGGTCCTTCTCTTTCCGTCTCGTAGACACGAGCTGAGAAATTGCAAACGTCGAGCAATTGCTCAGAGATGAAAAGTGCCAGCACTGAAAGCTCTTGCTAGCCAGCACCCTTCCTTGGAAGCGCTTTTGTAGCCCTTAAAACACTGGGGCTCTGGGCTTCTCTAGCCACCTCATCTTCTGCTCATCCTCTCGCGCACTCTAAAGAGAGCTCAGGTGAGAAATTGCAAACGTCGAGCAATTGCTCAGAGATGAAAAGTGCCAGCACTGAAAGCTGTTGCTAGCCAGCACCCTTCCTTGGAAGCGCTTTTGTAGGCCTAAGAACACTGGGGCTCTGGGCTTCTCTAGCCACCTCATCTTCTGCTCATCCTCTCGCGCACTCTAAAGAGAGCTCAGGTGAGAAATTGCAAACGTCGAGCAATTGATCAGAGATGAAAAGTGCCAGCACTGAAAGCTGTTGCTAGCCAGCACCCTTCCTTGGAAGCGCTTTCACAGGCGCAGCAACACTGGGGCTTTGCGCTTCTCTAGCCACCAAACGTCACGGTCATTCTCTTTCCGTCGGTAGACACGAGCTGAGAAATTGCAAACGTGGAGCAATTGCTCAGAGATGAAAAGTGCCAGCACTGAAAGCTCTTGCTAGCCAGCACCCTTCCTTGGAAGCGCTTTCACAGGCGCAGCAACACTGGGGCTTTGCGCTTCTATACGCACCAAATGTCACGGTCCTTCTCTTTCCGTCGGTAGACACGAGCTGAGAAATTGCAAACGTCGAGCAATTGCTCCGAGATGAAAAGTGCCAGCACTGAAAGCTCTTGCTAGCCAGCACCCTTCCTTGGAAGCGCTTTTGTAGCCCTTAAAACACTGGGGCTCTGGGCTTCTCTAGCCACCTAATCTTCTGCTCATCCTCTCGTGCACTCTAAAGAGAGCTCAGGTGAGAAATTGCAAACGTCGAGCAATTGCTCAGAGATGAAAAGTGCCAGCACTGAAAGCTGTTGCTAGCCAGCACCCTTCCTTGGAAGCGCTTTTGTAGCCCTTAGAACACTGGGGCTCTGGGCTTCTCTAGCCACCTCATCTTCTGCTCATCCTCTCGTGCACTCTAAAGAGAGCTCAGGTGAGAAATTGCAAACGTCGAGCAATTGCTCAGAGATGAAAAGTGCCAGCACTGAAAGCTCTTGCTAGCCAGCACCCTTCCTTGGAAGCGCTTTCACAGGCGCAGCAACACTGGGGCTTTGCGCTTCTCTAGCCACCAAACGTCACGGTCCTTCTCTTTCCGCCTCGTAGACACGAGCTGAGAAATTGCAAACATCGAGCAATTGCTCAGAGATGAAAAGTGCCAGCACTGAAAGCTGTTGCTAGCCAGCACCCTTCCTTGGAAGCGCTTTCACAAGCGCAGTAACACTGGGGCTTTGCTCTTCTATACGCACCAAACATCACGGTCCTTCTCTTTCCGTCTCGTAGACACGAGCTGAGAAATTGCAAACGTCGAGCAATTGCTCAGAGATGAAAAGTGCCAGCACTGAAAGCTCTTGCTAGCCAGCACCCTTCCTTGGAAGCGCTTTTGTAGGCCTAAGAACACTGGGGCTCTGGGCTTCTCTAGCCACCTCATCTTCTGCTCATCCTCTCGCGCACTCTAAAGAGAGCTCAGGTGAGAAATTGCAAACGTCGAGCAATTGCTCAGAGATGAAAAGTGCCAGCACTGAAAGCTCTTGCTAGCCAGCACCCTTCCTTGGAAGCGCTTTCACAGGCGCAGCAACACTGGGTCTTTGCGCTTCTCTACCCACCAAAAGTCACGGTCCTTCTCTTTCCGTCGGTAGACACGAGCTGAGAAATTGCAAACGTCGAGCAATTGCTCAGAGATGAAAAGTGCCAGCACTGAAAGCTCTTGCTAGCCAGCACCCTTCCTTGGAAGCGCTTTCACAGGCGCAGCAACACTGGGGCTTTGCGCTTCTCTACCCACCAAACGTCACGGTCATTCTCTTTCCGTCTTGTAGACACGAGCTGAGAAATTGCAAACGTCGAGCAATTGCTCAGAGATGAAAAGTGCCAGCACTGAAAGCTGTTGCTAGCCAGCACCCTTCTTTGGAAGCGCTTTTGTAGGCCTAAGAACACTGGGGCTCTGGGCTTCCCTAGCCACCTCATCTTCTGCTCATCCTCGCGCGCACTCTAAAGAGAGCTCAGCTGAGAAATTGCAAACATCGAGCAATTGCTCAGAGATGAAAAGTGCCAGCACTGAAAGCTCTTGCTAGCCAGCACCCTTCCTTGGAAGCACTTTCACAGGCGCAGTAACACTGGGGCTTTGCGCTTCTCTAGCCACCAAACGTCACGGTCCTTCTCTTTCCGTCTCGTAGATGTGAGCTGAGAAATTGCAAACGTGGAGCAATTGCTCAGAGATGAAAAGTGCCAGCACTGAAAGCTCTTGCTAGCCAGCACCCTTCCTTGGAAGCGCTTTCACAGGTGCAGTAACACTGGGGCTTTGCGCTTCTCTAGCCACCAAACGTCACAGTCATTCTCTTTCCGTCTCGTAGACACGAGCTGAGAAATTGCAAACGTCCAGCAGTTGCTCAGAGATGAAAAGTGCCAGCACTGAAAGCTGTTGCTAGCCAGCACCCTTCCTTGGAAGCGCTTTTGTAGGCCTAAGAACAGTGGGGCTCTGGGCTTCTCTAGCCACCTCATCTTCTGCTCATCCTCTCGCGCACTCTAAAGAGAGCTCAGGTGAGAAATTGCAAACATCGAGCAATTGCTCAGAGATGAAAAGTGCCAGCACTGAAAGCTCTTGCTAGCCAGCACCCTTCCTTGGAAGCACTTTCACAGGCGCAGTAACACTGGGGCTTTGCGCTTCTCTAGCCACCAAACGTCACGGTCCTTCTCTTTCCGTCTCGTAGACATGAGCTGAGAAATTGCAAACGTCGAGCAATTGCTCAGAGATGAAAAGTGCCAGCACTGAAAGCTGTTGCTAGCCAGCACCCTTCCTTGGAAGCGCTTTCACAGGTGCAGTAACACTGGGGCTTTGCGCTTCTCTAGCCACCAAACGTCATGGTCATTCTCTTTCCGTCTCGTAGACACGAGCTGAGAAATTGCAAACGTCCAGCAGTTGCTCAGAGATGAAAAGTGCCAGCACTGAAAGCTGTTGCTAGCCAGCACCCTTCCTTGGAAGCGCTTTTGTAGGCCTAAGAACACTGGGGCTCTGGGCTTCCCTAGCCACCTCATCTTCTTCTCATCCTCTCGCGCACTCTAAAGAGAGCTCAGCTGAGAAATTGCAAACGTCGAGCAATTGCTCAGAGATGAAAAGTGCCAGCACTGAAAGCTCTTGCTAGCCAGCACCCTTCCTTGGAAGCGCTTTCACAGGCGCAGCAACACTGGGGCTTTGCGCTTCTCTAGCCACCAAACGTCACGGTCCTTCTCTTTCCGTCTCCTAGACACGAGCTGAGAAATTGCAAACGTCGAGCAATTGCTCAGAGATGAAAAGTGCCAGCACTGAAAGCTGTTGCTAGCCAGCACCCTTCCTTGGAAGCGCTTTCACAGGCGCAGCAACACTGGGGCTTTGCGCTTCTCTAGCCACCAAACGTCACGGTCCTTCTCTTTCCGTCGGTAGACACGAGCTGAGAAATTGCAAAGGTCGAGCAATTGCTCCGAGATGAAAAGTGCCAGCACTGAAAGCTCTTGCTAGCCAGCACCCTTCCTTGGAAGCGCTTTCACAGGCGCAGCAACACTGGGGCTTTGCGCTTCTCTACCCACCAAAAGTCACGGTCCTTCTCTTTCCGTCTCGTAGACACGAGCTGAGAAATTGCAAACGTCGAGCAATTGCTCAGAGATGAAAAGTGCCAGCACTGAAAGCTCTTGCTAGCCAGCACCCTTCCTTGGAAGCGCTTTTGTAGCCCTAAGAACACTGGGGCTCTGGGCTTCTCTAGCCACCTAATCTTCTGCTCATCCTCTCGCGCACTCTAAAGAGAGCTCAGGTGAGAAATTGCAAACGTCGAGCAATTGCTCAGAGAGGAAAAGTGCCAGCACTGAAAGCTGTTGCTAGCCAGCACCCTTCCTTGGAAGCGCTTTTGTAGCCCTTAGAACACTGGGGCTCTGGGCTTCTCTAGCCACCTCATCTTCTGCTCATCCTCTCGTGCACTCTAAAGAGAGCTCAGGTGAGAAATTGCAAACGTCGAGCAATTGCTCAGAGATGAAAAGTGCCAGCACTGAAAGCTGTTGCTAGCCAGCACCCTTCCTTGGAAGCGCTTTCACAGGCGCAGCAACACTGGGGCTTTGCGCTTCTCTAGCCACCAAACGTCACGGTCCTTCTCTTTCCGCCTCGTAGACACGAGCTGAGAAATTGCAAACATCGAGCAATTGCTCAGAGATGAAAAGTGCCAGCACTGAAAGCTCTTGCTAGCCAGCACCCTTCCTTGGAAGCGCTTTCACAAGCGCAGTAACACTGGGGCTTTGCTCTTCTATACGCACCAAACGTCACGGTCCTTCTCTTTCCGTCTCGTAGACACGAGCTGAGAAATTGCAAACGTCGAGCAATTGCTCAGAGATGAAAAGTGCCAGCACTGAAAGCTGTTGCTAGCCAGCACCCTTCCTTGGAAGCGCTTTCACAGGTGCAGTAACACTGGGGCTTTGCGCTTCTCTAGCCACCAAACGTCACAGTCATTCTCTTTCCGTCTCGTAGACACGAGCTGAGAAATTGCAAACGTCCAGCAGTTGCTCAGAGATGAAAAGTGCCAGCACTGAAAGCTGTTGCTAGCCAGCACCCTTCCTTGGAAGCGCTTTTGTAGGCCTAAGAACAGTGGGGCTCTGGGCTTCTCTAGCCACCTCATCTTCTGCTCATCCTCTCGCGCACTCTAAAGAGAGCTCAGGTGAGAAATTGCAAACATCGAGCAATTGCTCAGAGATGAAAAGTGCCAGCACTGAAAGCTCTTGCTAGCCAGCACCCTTCCTTGGAAGCACTTTCACAGGCGCAGTAACACTGGGGCTTTGCGCTTCTCTAGCCACCAAACGTCACGGTCCTTCTCTTTCCGTCTCGTAGACATGAGCTGAGAAATTGCAAACGTCGAGCAATTGCTCAGAGATGAAAAGTGCCAGCACTGAAAGCTGTTGCTAGCCAGCACCCTTCCTTGGAAGCGCTTTCACAGGTGCAGTAACACTGGGGCTTTGCGCTTCTCTAGCCACCAAACGTCATGGTCATTCTCTTTCCGTCTCGTAGACACGAGCTGAGAAATTGCAAACGTCCAGCAGTTGCTCAGAGATGAAAAGTGCCAGCACTGAAAGCTGTTGCTAGCCAGCACCCTTCCTTGGAAGCGCTTTTGTAGGCCTAAGAACACTGGGGCTCTGGGCTTCCCTAGCCACCTCATCTTCTTCTCATCCTCTCGCGCACTCTAAAGAGAGCTCAGCTGAGAAATTGCAAACGTCGAGCAATTGCTCAGAGATGAAAAGTGCCAGCACTGAAAGCTCTTGCTAGCCAGCACCCTTCCTTGGAAGCGCTTTCACAGGCGCAGCAACACTGGGGCTTTGCGCTTCTCTAGCCACCAAACGTCACGGTCCTTCTCTTTCCGTCTCCTAGACACGAGCTGAGAAATTGCAAACGTCGAGCAATTGCTCAGAGATGAAAAGTGCCAGCACTGAAAGCTGTTGCTAGCCAGCACCCTTCCTTGGAAGCGCTTTCACAGGCGCAGCAACACTGGGGCTTTGCGCTTCTCTAGCCACCAAACGTCACGGTCCTTCTCTTTCCGTCGGTAGACACGAGCTGAGAAATTGCAAAGGTCGAGCAATTGCTCCGAGATGAAAAGTGCCAGCACTGAAAGCTCTTGCTAGCCAGCACCCTTCCTTGGAAGCGCTTTCACAGGCGCAGCAACACTGGGGCTTTGCGCTTCTCTACCCACCAAAAGTCACGGTCCTTCTCTTTCCGTCTCGTAGACACGAGCTGAGAAATTGCAAACGTCGAGCAATTGCTCAGAGATGAAAAGTGCCAGCACTGAAAGCTCTTGCTAGCCAGCACCCTTCCTTGGAAGCGCTTTTGTAGCCCTAAGAACACTGGGGCTCTGGGCTTCTCTAGCCACCTAATCTTCTGCTCATCCTCTCGCGCACTCTAAAGAGAGCTCAGGTGAGAAATTGCAAACGTCGAGCAATTGCTCAGAGAGGAAAAGTGCCAGCACTGAAAGCTGTTGCTAGCCAGCACCCTTCCTTGGAAGCGCTTTTGTAGCCCTTAGAACACTGGGGCTCTGGGCTTCTCTAGCCACCTCATCTTCTGCTCATCCTCTCGTGCACTCTAAAGAGAGCTCAGGTGAGAAATTGCAAACGTCGAGCAATTGCTCAGAGATGAAAAGTGCCAGCACTGAAAGCTGTTGCTAGCCAGCACCCTTCCTTGGAAGCGCTTTCACAGGCGCAGCAACACTGGGGCTTTGCGCTTCTCTAGCCACCAAACGTCACGGTCCTTCTCTTTCCGCCTCGTAGACACGAGCTGAGAAATTGCAAACATCGAGCAATTGCTCAGAGATGAAAAGTGCCAGCACTGAAAGCTCTTGCTAGCCAGCACCCTTCCTTGGAAGCGCTTTCACAAGCGCAGTAACACTGGGGCTTTGCTCTTCTATACGCACCAAACGTCACGGTCCTTCTCTTTCCGTCTCGTAGACACGAGCTGAGAAATTGCAAACGTCGAGCAATTGCTCAGAGATGAAAAGTGCCAGCACTGAAAGCTGTTGCTAGCCAGCACCCTTCCTTGGAAGCGCTTTCACAGGTGCAGTAACACTGGGGCTTTGCGCTTCTCTAGCCACCAAACGTCACAGTCATTCTCTTTCCGTCTCGTAGACACGAGCTGAGAAATTGCAAACGTCCAGCAGTTGCTCAGAGATGAAAAGTGCCAGCACTGAAAGCTGTTGCTAGCCAGCACCCTTCCTTGGAAGCGCTTTTGTAGGCCTAAGAACAGTGGGGCTCTGGGCTTCTCTAGCCACCTCATCTTCTGCTCATCCTCTCGCGCACTCTAAAGAGAGCTCAGCTGAGAAATTGCAAACATCGAGCAATTGCTCAGAGATGAAAAGTGCCAGCACTGAAAGCTCTTGCTAGCCAGCACCCTTCCTTGGAAGCACTTTCACAGGCGCAGTAACACTGGGGCTTTGCGCTTCTCTAGCCACCAAACGTCACGGTCCTTCTCTTTCCGTCTCGTAGACATGAGCTGAGAAATTGCAAACGTCGAGCAATTGCTCAGAGATGAAAAGTGCCAGCACTGAAAGCTGTTGCTAGCCAGCACCCTTCCTTGGAAGCGCTTTCACAGGTGCAGTAACACTGGGGCTTTGCGCTTCTCTAGCCACCAAACGTCATGGTCATTCTCTTTCCGTCTCGTAGACACGAGCTGAGAAATTGCAAACGTCCAGCAATTGCTCAGAGATGAAAAGTGCCAGCACTGAAAGCTGTTGCTAGCCAGCACCCTTCCTTGGAAGCGCTTTTGTAGGCCTAAGAACACTGGGGCTCTGGGCTTCCCTAGCCACCTCATCTTCTTCTCATCCTCTCGCGCACTCTAAAGAGAGCTCAGCTGAGAAATTGCAAACGTCGAGCAATTGCTCAGAGATGAAAAGTGCCAGCACTGAAAGCTCTTGCTAGCCAGCACCCTTCCTTGGAAGCGCTTTCACAGGCGCAGCAACACTGGGGCTTTGCGCTTCTCTAGCCACCAAACGTCACGGTCCTTCTCTTTCCGTCTCCTAGACACGAGCTGAGAAATTGCAAACGTCGAGCAATTGCTCAGAGATGAAAAGTGCCAGCACTGAAAGCTGTTGCTAGCCAGCACCCTTCCTTGGAAGCGCTTTCACAGGCGCAGCAACACTGGGGCTTTGCGCTTCTCTAGCCACCAAAAGTCACGGTCCTTCTCTTTCCGTCGGTAGACACGAGCTGAGAAATTGCAAAGGTCGAGCAATTGCTCCGAGATGAAAAGTGCCAGCACTGAAAGCTCTTGCTAGCCAGCACCCTTCCTTGGAAGCGCTTTCACAGGCGCAGCAACACTGGGGCTTTGCGCTTCTCTACCCACCAAAAGTCACGGTCCTTCTCTTTCCGTCTCGTAGACACGAGCTGAGAAATTGCAAACGTCGAGCAATTGCTCAGAGATGAAAAGTGCCAGCACTGAAAGCTCTTGCTAGCCAGCACCCTTCCTTGGAAGCGCTTTTGTAGCCCTAAGAACACTGGGGCTCTGGGCTTCTCTAGCCACCTAATCTTCTGCTCATCCTCTCGCGCACTCTAAAGAGAGCTCAGGTGAGAAATTGCAAACGTCGAGCAATTGCTCAGAGAGGAAAAGTGCCAGCACTGAAAGCTGTTGCTAGCCAGCACCCTTCCTTGGAAGCGCTTTTGTAGCCCTTAGAACACTGGGGCTCTGGGCTTCTCTAGCCACCTCATCTTCTGCTCATCCTCTCGTGCACTCTAAAGAGAGCTCAGGTGAGAAATTGCAAACGTCGAGCAATTGCTCAGAGATGAAAAGTGCCAGCACTGAAAGCTGTTGCTAGCCAGCACCCTTCCTTGGAAGCGCTTTCACAGGCGCAGCAACACTGGGGCTTTGCGCTTCTCTAGCCACCAAACGTCACGGTCCTTCTCTTTCCGCCTCGTAGACACGAGCTGAGAAATTGCAAACATCGAGCAATTGCTCAGAGATGAAAAGTGCCAGCACTGAAAGCTCTTGCTAGCCAGCACCCTTCCTTGGAAGCGCTTTCACAAGCGCAGTAACACTGGGGCTTTGCTCTTCTATACGCACCAAACGTCACGGTCCTTCTCTTTCCGTCTCGTAGACACGAGCTGAGAAATTGCAAACGTCGAGCAATTGCTCAGAGATGAAAAGTGCCAGCACTGAAAGCTCTTGCTAGCCAGCACCCTTCCTTGGAAGCGCTTTTGTAGGCCTAAGAACACTGGGGCTCTGGGCTTCTCTAGCCACCTCATCTTCTGCTCATCCTCTCGCGCACTCTAAAGAGAGCTCAGGTGAGAAATTGCAAACGTCCAGCAATTGCTCAGAGATGAAAAGTGCCAGCACTGAAAGCTCTTGCTAGCCAGCACCCTTCCTTGGAAGCGCTTTCACAGGCGCAGCAACACTGGGGCTTTGCGCTTCTCTACCCACCAAAAGTCACGGTCCTTCTCTTTCCGTCTCGTAGACACGAGCTGAGAAATTGCAAACGTCGAGCAATTGCTCAGAGATGAAAAGTGCCAGCACTGAAAGCTCTTGCTAGCCAGCACCCTTCCTTGGAAGCGCTTTCACAGGCGCAGCAACACTGGGGCTTTGCGCTTCTCTACCCACCAAACGTCACGGTCATTCTCTTTCCGTCTTGTAGACACGAGCTGTGAAATTGCAAACGTCGAGCAATTGCTCAGAGATGAAAAGTGCCAGCACTGAAACCTGTTGCTAGCCAGCACCCTTCCTTGGAAGCGCTTTTGTAGGCCTAAGAACACTGGGGCTCTGGGCTTCCCTAGCCACCTCATCTTCTGCTCATCCTCGCGCGCACTCTAAAGAGAGCTCAGGTGAGAAATTGCAAACATCGAGAAATTGCTCAGAGATGAAAAGTGCCAGCACTGAAAGCTCTTGCTAGCCAGCACCCTTCCTTGGAAGCACTTTCACAGGCGCAGTAACACTGGGGCTTTGCGCTTCTCTAGCCACCAAACGTCACGGTCCTTCTCTTTCCGTCTCGTAGACATGAGCTGAGAAATTGCAAACGTGGAGCAATTGCTCAGAGATGAAAAGTGCCAGCACTGAAAGCTGTTGCTAGCCAGCACCCTTCCTTGGAAGCGCTTTCACAGGTGCAGTAACACTGGGGCTTTGCGCTTCTCTAGCCACCAAACGTCACAGTCATTCTCTTTCCGTCTCGTAGACACGAGCTGAGAAATTGCAAACGTCCAGCAGTTGCTCAGAGATGAAAAGTGCCAGCACTGAAAGCTGTTGCTAGCCAGCACCCTTCCTTGGAAGCGCTTTTGTAGGCCTAAGAACACTGGGGCTCTGGGCTTCTCTAGCCACCTCATCTTCTGCTCATCCTCTCGCGCACTCTAAAGAGAGCTCAGCTGAGAAATTGCAAACATCGAGCAATTGCTCAGAGATGAAAAGTGCCAGCACTGAAAGCTGTTGCTAGCCAGCACCCTTCCTTGGAAGCACTTTCACAGGCGCAGTAACACTGGGGCTTTGCGCTTCTCTACCCACCAAACGTCACGGTCCTTCTCTTTCCGTCTCGTAGACATGAGCTGAGAAATTGCAAACGTCGAGCAATTGCTCAGAGATGAAAAGTGCCAGCACTGAAAGCTGTTGCTAGCCAGCACCCTTCCTTGGAAGCGCTTTCACAGGCGCAGTAACACTGGGGCTTTGCGCTTCTCTAGCCACCAAACGTCATGGTCATTATCTTTCCGTCTCGTAGACACGAGCTGAGAAATTGCAAACGTCCAGCAGTTGCTCAGAGATGAAAAGTGCCAGCACTGAAAGCTGTTGCTAGCCAGCACCCTTCCTTGGAAGCGCTTTTGTAGGCCTAAGAACACTGGGGCTCTGGGCTTCCCTAGCCACCTCATCTTCTTCTCATCCTCTCGCGCACTCTAAAGAGAGCTCAGGTGAGAAATTGCAAACGTCGAGCAATTGCTCCGAGATGAAAAGTGCCAGCACTGAAAGCTGTTGCTAGCCAGCACCCTTCCTTGGAAGCGCTTTCACAGGCGCAGCAACACTGGGGCTTTGCGCTTCTCTAGCCACCAAACGTCACGGTCCTTCTCTTTCCGTCTCGTAGACACGAGCTGAGAAATTGCAAACGTCGAGCAATTGCTCAGAGATGAAAAGTGCCAGCACTGAAAGCTGTTGCTAGCCAGCACCCTTCCTTGGAAGCGCTTTCACAGGCGCAGCAACACTGGGGCTTTGCGCTTCTCTAGCCACCAAACGTCACGGTCCTTCTCTTTCCGTCGGTAGACACGAGCTGAGAAATTGCAAAGGTCGAGCAATTGCTCAGAGATGAAAAGTGCCAGCACTGAAAGCTCTTGCTAGCCAGCACCCTTCCTTGGAAGCGCTTTCACAGGCGCAGCAACACTGGGGCTTTGCCCTTCTCTACCCACCAAAAGTCACGGTCCTTCTCTTTCCGTCTCGTAGACACGAGCTGAGAAATTGCAAACGTCGAGCAATTGCTCAGAGATGAAAAGTGCCAGCACTGAAAGCTCTTGCTAGCCAGCACCCTTCCTTGGAAGCGCTTTTGTAGGCCTAAGAACACTGGGGCTCTGGGCTTCTCTAGCCACCTCATCTTCTGCTCATCCTCGCGCGCACTCTAAAGAGAGCTCAGGTGAGAAATTGCAAACGTCGAGCAATTGCTCAGAGATGAAAAGTGCCAGCACTGAAAGCTGTTGCTAGCCAGCACCCTTCCTTGGAAGCGCTTTTGTAGGCCTAAGAACACTGGGGCTCTGGGCTTCTCTAGCCACCTCATCTTCTGCTCATCCTCTCGCGCACTCTAAAGAGAGCTCAGGTGAGAAATTGCAAACATCGAGCAATTGCTCAGAGATGAAAAGTGCCAGCACTGAAAGCTCTTGCTAGCCAGCACCCTTCCTTGGAAGCACTTTCACAGGCGCAGTAACACTGGGGCTTTGCGCTTCTCTAGCCACCAAACGTCACGGTCCTTCTCTTTCCGTCTCGTAGACATGAGCTGAGAAATTGCAAACGTCGAGCAATTGCTCAGAGATGAAAAGTGCCAGCACTGAAAGCTGTTGCTAGCCAGCACCCTTCCTTGGAAGCGCTTTCACAGGTGCAGTAACACTGGGGCTTTGCGCTTCTCTACCCACCAAACGTCATGGTCATTCTCTTTCCGTCTCGTAGACACGAGCTGAGAAATTGCAAACGTCCAGCAGTTGCTCAGAGATGAAAAGTGCCAGCACTGAAAGCTCTTGCTAGCCAGCACCCTTCCTTGGAAGCGCTTTTGTAGCCCTTAAAACACTGGGGCTCTGGGCTTCCCTAGCCACCTCATCTTCTTCTCATCCTCTCGCGCACTCTAAAGAGAGCTCAGGTGAGAAATTGCAAACGTCGAGCAATTGCTCAGAGATGAAAAGTGCCAGCACTGAAAGCTCTTGCTAGCCAGCACCCTTCCTTGGAAGCGCTTTCACAGGCGCAGCAACACTGGGGCTTTGCGCTTCTCTAGCCACCAAACGTCACGGTCCTTCTCTTTCCGTCTCCTAGACACGAGCTGAGAAATTGCAAACGTCGAGCAATTGCTCAGAGATGAAAAGTGCCAGCACTGAAAGCTGTTGCTAGCCAGCACCCTTCCTTGGAAGCGCTTTCACAGGCGCAGCAACACTGGGGCTTTGCGCTTCTCTAGCCACCAAACGTCACGGTCCTTCTCTTTCCGTCGGTAGACACGAGCTGAGAAATTGCAAAGGTCGAGCAATTGCTCCGAGATGAAAAGTGCCAGCACTGAAAGCTCTTGCTAGCCAGCACCCTTCCTTGGAAGCGCTTTCACAGGCGCAGCAACACTGGGGCTTTGCGCTTCTCTACCCACCAAAAGTCACGGTCCTTCTCTTTCCGTCTCGTAGACACGAGCTGAGAAATTGCAAACGTCGAGCAATTGCTCAGAGATGAAAAGTGCCAGCACTGAAAGCTCTTGCTAGCCAGCACCCTTCCTTGGAAGCGCTTTTGTAGCCCTAAGAACACTGGGGCTCTGGGCTTCTCTAGCCACCTAATCTTCTGCTCATCCTCTCGCGCACTCTAAAGAGAGCTCAGGTGAGAAATTGCAAACGTCGAGCAATTGCTCAGAGAGGAAAAGTGCCAGCACTGAAAGCTGTTGCTAGCCAGCACCCTTCCTTGGAAGCGCTTTTGTAGCCCTTAGAACACTGGGGCTCTGGGCTTCTCTAGCCACCTCATCTTCTGCTCATCCTCTCGTGCACTCTAAAGAGAGCTCAGGTGAGAAATTGCAAACGTCGAGCAATTGCTCAGAGATGAAAAGTGCCAGCACTGAAAGCTGTTGCTAGCCAGCACCCTTCCTTGGAAGCGCTTTCACAGGCGCAGCAACACTGGGGCTTTGCGCTTCTCTAGCCACCAAACGTCACGGTCCTTCTCTTTCCGCCTCGTAGACACGAGCTGAGAAATTGCAAACATCGAGCAATTGCTCAGAGATGAAAAGTGCCAGCACTGAAAGCTCTTGCTAGCCAGCACCCTTCCTTGGAAGCGCTTTCACAAGCGCAGTAACACTGGGGCTTTGCTCTTCTATACGCACCAAACGTCACGGTCCTTCTCTTTCCGTCTCGTAGACACGAGCTGAGAAATTGCAAACGTCGAGCAATTGCTCAGAGATGAAAAGTGCCAGCACTGAAAGCTGTTGCTAGCCAGCACCCTTCCTTGGAAGCGCTTTCACAGGTGCAGTAACACTGGGGCTTTGCGCTTCTCTAGCCACCAAACGTCACAGTCATTCTCTTTCCGTCTCGTAGACACGAGCTGAGAAATTGCAAACGTCCAGCAGTTGCTCAGAGATGAAAAGTGCCAGCACTGAAAGCTGTTGCTAGCCAGCACCCTTCCTTGGAAGCGCTTTTGTAGGCCTAAGAACAGTGGGGCTCTGGGCTTCTCTAGCCACCTCATCTTCTGCTCATCCTCTCGCGCACTCTAAAGAGAGCTCAGCTGAGAAATTGCAAACATCGAGCAATTGCTCAGAGATGAAAAGTGCCAGCACTGAAAGCTCTTGCTAGCCAGCACCCTTCCTTGGAAGCACTTTCACAGGCGCAGTAACACTGGGGCTTTGCGCTTCTCTAGCCACCAAACGTCACGGTCCTTCTCTTTCCGTCTCGTAGACATGAGCTGAGAAATTGCAAACGTCGAGCAATTGCTCAGAGATGAAAAGTGCCAGCACTGAAAGCTGTTGCTAGCCAGCACCCTTCCTTGGAAGCGCTTTCACAGGTGCAGTAACACTGGGGCTTTGCGCTTCTCTAGCCACCAAACGTCATGGTCATTCTCTTTCCGTCTCGTAGACACGAGCTGAGAAATTGCAAACGTCCAGCAGTTGCTCAGAGATGAAAAGTGCCAGCACTGAAAGCTGTTGCTAGCCAGCACCCTTCCTTGGAAGCGCTTTTGTAGGCCTAAGAACACTGGGGCTCTGGGCTTCCCTAGCCACCTCATCTTCTTCTCATCCTCTCGCGCACTCTAAAGAGAGCTCAGCTGAGAAATTGCAAACGTCGAGCAATTGCTCAGAGATGAAAAGTGCCAGCACTGAAAGCTCTTGCTAGCCAGCACCCTTCCTTGGAAGCGCTTTCACAGGCGCAGCAACACTGGGGCTTTGCGCTTCTCTAGCCACCAAACGTCACGGTCCTTCTCTTTCCGTCTCCTAGACACGAGCTGAGAAATTGCAAACGTCGAGCAATTGCTCAGAGATGAAAAGTGCCAGCACTGAAAGCTGTTGCTAGCCAGCACCCTTCCTTGGAAGCGCTTTCACAGGCGCAGCAACACTGGGGCTTTGCGCTTCTCTAGCCACCAAACGTCACGGTCCTTCTCTTTCCGTCGGTAGACACGAGCTGAGAAATTGCAAAGGTCGAGCAATTGCTCCGAGATGAAAAGTGCCAGCACTGAAAGCTCTTGCTAGCCAGCACCCTTCCTTGGAAGCGCTTTCACAGGCGCAGCAACACTGGGGCTTTGCGCTTCTCTACCCACCAAACGTCACGGTCCTTCTCTTTCCGTCTCGTAGACACGAGCTGAGAAATTGCAAACGTCGAGCAATTGCTCAGAGATGAAAAGTGCCAGCACTGAAAGCTCTTGCTAGCCAGCACCCTTCCTTGGAAGCGCTTTTGTAGCCCTAAGAACACTGGGGCTCTGGGCTTCTCTAGCCACCTAATCTTCTGCTCATCCTCTCGCGCACTCTAAAGAGAGCTCAGGTGAGAAATTGCAAACGTCGAGCAATTGCTCAGAGAGGAAAAGTGCCAGCACTGAAAGCTGTTGCTAGCCAGCACCCTTCCTTGGAAGCGCTTTTGTAGCCCTTAGAACACTGGGGCTCTGGGCTTCTCTAGCCACCTCATCTTCTGCTCATCCTCTCGTGCACTCTAAAGAGAGCTCAGGTGAGAAATTGCAAACGTCGAGCAATTGCTCAGAGATGAAAAGTGCCAGCACTGAAAGCTGTTGCTAGCCAGCACCCTTCCTTGGAAGCGCTTTCACAGGCGCAGCAACACTGGGGCTTTGCGCTTCTCTAGCCACCAAACGTCACGGTCCTTCTCTTTCCGCCTCGTAGACACGAGCTGAGAAATTGCAAACATCGAGCAATTGCTCAGAGATGAAAAGTGCCAGCACTGAAAGCTCTTGCTAGCCAGCACCCTTCCTTGGAAGCGCTTTCACAAGCGCAGTAACACTGGGGCTTTGCTCTTCTATACGCACCAAACGTCACGGTCCTTCTCTTTCCGTCTCGTAGACACGAGCTGAGAAATTGCAAACGTCGAGCAATTGCTCAGAGATGAAAAGTGCCAGCACTGAAAGCTCTTGCTAGCCAGCACCCTTCCTTGGAAGCGCTTTTGTAGGCCTAAGAACAGTGGGGCTCTGGGCTTCTCTAGCCACCTCATCTTCTGCTCATCCTCTCGCGCACTCTAAAGAGAGCTCAGGTGAGAAATTGCAAACGTCGAGCAATTGCTCAGAGATGAAAAGTGCCAGCACTGAAAGCTCTTGCTAGCCAGCACCCTTCCTTGGAAGCGCTTTCACAGGCGCAGCAACACTGGGGCTTTGCGCTTCTCTACCCACCAAAAGTCACGGTCCTTCTCTTTCCGTCTCGTAGACACGAGCTGAGAAATTGCAAACGTCGAGCAATTGCTCAGAGATGAAAAGTGCCAGCACTGAAAGCTCTTGCTAGCCAGCACCCTTCCTTGGAAGCGCTTTCACAGGCGCAGCAACACTGGGGCTTTGCGCTTCTCTACCCACCAAACGTCACGGTCATTCTCTTTCCGTCTTGTAGACACGAGCTGTGAAATTGCAAACGTCGAGCAATTGCTCAGAGATGAAAAGTGCCAGCACTGAAACCTGTTGCTAGCCAGCACCCTTCCTTGGAAGCGCTTTTGTAGGCCTAAGAACACTGGGGCTCTGGGCTTCCCTAGCCACCTCATCTTCTGCTCATCCTCGCGCGCACTCTAAAGAGAGCTCAGCTGAGAAATTGCAAACATCGAGAAATTGCTCAGAGATGAAAAGTGCCAGCACTGAAAGCTCTTGCTAGCCAGCACCCTTCCTTGGAAGCACTTTCACAGGCGCAGTAACACTGGGGCTTTGCGCTTCTCTAGCCACCAAACGTCACGGTCCTTCTCTTTCCGTCTCGTAGACATGAGCTGAGAAATTGCAAACGTGGAGCAATTGCTCAGAGATGAAAAGTGCCAGCACTGAAAGCTGTTGCTAGCCAGCACCCTTCCTTGGAAGCGCTTTCACAGGTGCAGTAACACTGGGGCTTTGCGCTTCTCTAGCCACCAAACGTCACAGTCATTCTCTTTCCGTCTCGTAGACACGAGCTGAGAAATTGCAAACGTCCAGCAGTTGCTCAGAGATGAAAAGTGCCAGCACTGAAAGCTGTTGCTAGCCAGCACCCTTCCTTGGAAGCGCTTTTGTAGGCCTAAGAACACTGGGGCTCTGGGCTTCTCTAGCCACCTCATCTTCTGCTCATCCTCTCGCGCACTCTAAAGAGAGCTCAGCTGAGAAATTGCAAACATCGAGCAATTGCTCAGAGATGAAAAGTGCCAGCACTGAAAGCTGTTGCTAGCCAGCACCCTTCCTTGGAAGCACTTTCACAGGCGCAGTAACACTGGGGCTTTGCGCTTCTCTACCCACCAAACGTCACGGTCCTTCTCTTTCCGTCTCGTAGACATGAGCTGAGAAATTGCAAACGTCGAGCAATTGCTCAGAGATGAAAAGTGCCAGCACTGAAAGCTGTTGCTAGCCAGCACCCTTCCTTGGAAGCGCTTTCACAGGCGCAGTAACACTGGGGCTTTGCGCTTCTCTAGCCACCAAACGTCATGGTCATTATCTTTCCGTCTCGTAGACACGAGCTGAGAAATTGCAAACGTCCAGCAGTTGCTCAGAGATGAAAAGTGCCAGCACTGAAAGCTGTTGCTAGCCAGCACCCTTCCTTGGAAGCGCTTTTGTAGGCCTAAGAACACTGGGGCTCTGGGCTTCCCTAGCCACCTCATCTTCTTCTCATCCTCTCGCGCACTCTAAAGAGAGCTCAGGTGAGAAATTGCAAACGTCGAGCAATTGCTCCGAGATGAAAAGTGCCAGCACTGAAAGCTGTTGCTAGCCAGCACCCTTCCTTGGAAGCGCTTTCACAGGCGCAGTAACACTGGGGCTTTGCGCTTCTCTAGCCACCAAACGTCACGGTCCTTCTCTTTCCGTCTCGTAGACACGAGCTGAGAAATTGCAAACGTCGAGCAATTGCTCAGAGATGAAAAGTGCCAGCACTGAAAGCTGTTGCTAGCCAGCACCCTTCCTTGGAAGCGCTTTCACAGGCGCAGCAACACTGGGGCTTTGCGCTTCTCTAGCCACCAAACGTCACGGTCCTTCTCTTTCCGTCGGTAGACACGAGCTGAGAAATTGCAAAGGTCGAGCAATTGCTCAGAGATGAAAAGTGCCAGCACTGAAAGCTCTTGCTAGCCAGCACCCTTCCTTGGAAGCGCTTTCACAGGCGCAGTAACACTGGGGCTTTGCCCTTCTCTACCCACCAAAAGTCACGGTCCTTCTCTTTCCGTCTCGTAGACACGAGCTGAGAAATTGCAAACGTCGAGCAATTGCTCAGAGATGAAAAGTGCCAGCACTGAAAGCTCTTGCTAGCCAGCACCCTTCCTTGGAAGCGCTTTTGTAGGCCTAAGAACACTGGGGCTCTGGGCTTCTCTAGCCACCTCATCTTCTGCTCATCCTCGCGCGCACTCTAAAGAGAGCTCAGGTGAGAAATTGCAAACGTCGAGCAATTGCTCAGAGATGAAAAGTGCCAGCACTGAAAGCTCTTGCTAGCCAGCACCCTTCCTTGGAAGCGCTTTTGTAGGCCTAAGAACACTGGGGCTCTGGGCTTCTCTAGCCACCTCATCTTCTGCTCATCCTCTCGTGCACTCTAAAGAGAGCTCAGGTGAGAAATTGCAAACGTCGAGCAATTGCTCAGAGATGAAAAGTGCCAGCACTGAAAGCTCTTGCTAGCCAGCACCCTTCCTTGGAAGCGCTTTCACAGGCGCAGCAACACTGGGGCTTTGTGCTTCTCTAGCCACCAAACGTCACGGTCCTTCTCTTTCCGCCTCGTAGACACGAGCTGAGAAATTGCAAACATCGAGCAATTGCTCCGAGATGAAAAGTGCCAGCACTGAAAGCTGTTGCTAGCCAGCCCCCTTCCTTGGAAGCGCTTTTGTAGGCCTAAGAACACTGGGGCTCTGGGCTTCTCTAGCCACCTCATCTTCTGCTCATCCTCTCGCGCACTCTAAAGAGAGCTCAGGTGAGAAATTGCAAACGTCCAGCAATTGCTCAGAGATGAAAAGTGCCAGCACTGAAAGCTCTTGCTAGCCAGAACCCTTCCTTGGAAGCGCTTTCACAGGCGCAGTAACACTGGGGCTTTGCGGTTCTATACGCACCAAATGTCACAGTCCTTCTCTTTCCGTCTCGTAGACACGAGCTGAGAAATTGCAAACGTCGAGCAATTGCTCAGAGATGAAAAGTGCCAGCACTGAAAGCTCTTGCTAGCCAGCACCCTTCCTTGGAAGCGCTTTTGTAACCCTTAAAACACTGGGGCTCTGGGCTTCTCTAGCCACCTCATCTTCTGCTCATCCTCTCGCGCACTCTAAAGAGAGCTCAGGTGAGAAATTGCAAACGTCGAGCAATTGCTCCGAGATGAAAAGTGCCAGCACTGAAAGCTGTTGCTAGCCAGCACCCTTCCTTGGAAGCGCTTTCACAGGCGCAGCAACACTGGGGCTTTGCACTTCTCTACCCACCAAACGTCACGGTCCTTCTCTTTCCGTCTCGTAGACACGAGCTGAGAAATTGCAAACATCGAGCAATTGCTCAGAGATGAAAAGTGCCAGCACTGAAAGCTGTTGCTAGCCAGCACCCTTCCTTGGAAGCGCTTTCACAGGCGTAGCAACACTGGGGCTTTGCGCTTCTATACGCACCAAACGTCACAGTCATTCTCTTTCCGTCTCGTAGACACGAGCTGAGAAATTGCAAACGTCGAGCAATTGCTCAGAGATGAAAAGTGCCAGCACTGAAAGCTGTTGCTAGCCAGCACCCTTCCTTGGAAGCGCTTTTGTAGGCCTAAGAACACTGGGGCTCTGGGCTTCTCTAGCCACCTCATCTTCTGCTCATCCTCTCGCGCACTCTAAAGAGAGCTCAGGTGAGAAATTGCAAACGTCGAGCAATTGCTCAGAGATGAAAAGTGCCAGCACTGAAAGCTCTTGCTAGCCAGCCCCCTTCCTTGGAAGCGCTTTCACAGGCGCAGCAACACTGGGGCTTTGCGCTTCTCTAGCCACCAAACGTCACGGTCCTTCTCTTTCCGTCTCGTAGACACGAGCTGAGAAATTGCAAAGGTCGAGCAATTGCTCAGAGATGAAAAGTGCCAGCACTGAAAGCTCTTGCTAGCCAGCACCCTTCCTTGGAAGCGCTTTTGTAGCCCTTAAAACACTGGGGCTCTGGGCTTCTCTAGCCACCTCATCTTCTGCTCATCCTCTCGCGCACTCTAAAGAGAGCTCAGGTGAGAAATTGCAAACGTCCAGCAATTGCTCAGAGATGAAAAGTGCCAGCACTGAAAGCTGTTGCTAGCCAGCACCCTTCCTTGGAAGCGCTTTCACAGGCGCAGCAACACTGGGGCTTTGCGCTTCTCTAGCCACCAAACGTCACGGTCCTTCTCTTTCCGTCGGTAGACACGAGCTGAGAAATTGCAAAGGTCGAGCAATTGCTCAGAGATGAAAAGTGCCAGCACTGAAAGCTCTTGCTAGCCAGCACCCTTCCTTGGAAGCGCTTTCACAGGCGCAGCAACACTGGGGCTTTGCCCTTCTCTACCCACCAAAAGTCACGGTCCTTCTCTTTCCGTCTCGTAGACACGAGCTGAGAAATTGCAAACGTCGAGCAATTGCTCCGAGATGAAAAGTGCCAGCACTGAAAGCTCTTGCTAGCCAGCACCCTTCCTTGGAAGCGCTTTTGTAGGCCTAAGAACACTGGGGCTCTGGGCTTCTCTAGCCACCTCATCTTCTGCTCATCCTCGCGCGCACTCTAAAGAGAGCTCAGGTGAGAAATTGCAAACGTCGAGCAATTGCTCAGAGATGAAAAGTGCCAGCACTGAAAGCTGTTGCTAGCCAGCACCCTTCCTTGGAAGCGCTTTCACAGGCGCAGTAACACTGGGGCTTTGCGCTTCTCTAGCCACCAAACGTCACGGTCCTTCTCTTTCCGCCTCGTAGACACGAGCTGAGAAATTGCAAACATCGAGCAATTGCTCAGAGATGAAAAGTGCCAGCACTGAAAGCTGTTGCTAGCCAGCCCCCTTCCTTGGAAGCGCTTTTGTAGGCCTAAGAACACTGGGGCTCTGGGCTTCTCTAGCCACCTCATCTTCTGCTCATCCTCTCGCGCACTCTAAAGAGAGCTCAGGTGAGAAATTGCAAACGTCCAGCAATTGCTCAGAGATGAAAAGTGCCAGCACTGAAAGCTCTTGCTAGCCAGAACCCTTCCTTGGAAGCGCTTTCACAGGCGCAGTAACACTGGGGCTTTGCGGTTCTATACGCACCAAATGTCACAGTCCTTCTCTTTCCGTCTCGTAGACACGAGCTGAGAAATTGCAAACGTCGAGCAATTGCTCAGAGATGAAAAGTGCCAGCACTGAAAGCTCTTGCTAGCCAGCACCCTTCCTTGGAAGCGCTTTTGTAGCCCTTAAAACACTGGGGCTCTGGGCTTCTCTAGCCACCTCATCTTCTGCTCATCCTCTCGCGCACTCTAAAGAGAGCTCAGGTGAGAAATTGCAAACGTCGAGCAATTGCTCCGAGATGAAAAGTGCCAGCACTGAAAGCTCTTGCTAGCCAGCACCCTTCCTTGGAAGCGCTTTCACAGGCGCAGCAACACTGGGGCTTTGCACTTCTCTACCCACCAAACGTCACGGGCCTTCTCTTTCCGTCTCGTAGACACGAGCTGAGAAATTGCAAACGTGGAGCAATTGCTCCGAGATGAAAAGTGCCAGCACTGAAAGCTGTTGCTAGCCAGCACCCTTCCTTGGAAGCGCTTTCACAGGCGTAGCAACACTGGGGCTTTGCGCTTCTATACGCACCAAACGTCACAGTCATTCTCTTTCCGTCTCGTAGACACGAGCTGAGAAATTGCAAACGTCCAGCAATTGCTCAGAGATGAAAAGTGCCAGCACTGAAAGCTCTTGCTAGCCAGCACCCTTCCTTGGAAGCGCTTTTGTAGGCCTAAGAACAGTGGGGCTCTGGGCTTCTCTAGCCACCTCATCTTCTGCTCATCCTCTCGCGCACTCTAAAGAGAGCTCAGGTGAGAAATTGCAAACGTCGAGCAATTGCTCAGAGATGAAAAGTGCCAGCACTGAAAGCTCTTGCTAGCCAGCCCCCTTCCTTGGAAGCGCTTTCACAGGCGCAGCAACACTGGGGCTTTGCGCTTCTCTAGCCACCAAACGTCACGGTCCTTCTCTTTCCGTCTCGTAGACACGAGCTGAGAAATTGCAAACGTCCAGCAATTGCTCAGAGATGAAAAGTGCCAGCACTGAAAGCTCTTGCTAGCCAGCACCCTTCCTTGGAAGCGCTTTTGTAGCCCTTAAAACACTGGGGCTCTGGGCTTCTCTAGCCACCTCATCTTCTGCTCATCCTCTCGCGCACTCTAAAGAGAGCTCAGGTGAGAAATTGCAAACGTCCAGCAATTGCTCAGAGATGAAAAGTGCCAGCACTGAAAGCTCTTGCTAGCCAGCACCCTTCCTTGGAAGCGCTTTCACAGGCGCAGTAACACTGGGGCTTTGCGCTTCTCTAGCCACCAAACGTCACGGTCATTCTCTTTCCGTCTCGTAGACACGAGCTGAGAAATTGCAAATGTCCAGCAATTGCTCCGAGATGAAAAGTGCCAGCACTGAAAGCTGTTGCTAGCCAGCACCCTTCCTTGGAAGCGCTTTTGTAGGCCTAAGAACACTGGGGCTCTGGGCTTCTCTAGCCACCTCATCTTCTGCTCATCCTCTCGCGCACTCTAAAGAGAGCTCAGGTGAGAAACTGCAAACGTCAAGCAATTGCTCAGAGATGAAAAGTGCCAGCACTGAAAGCTGTTGCTAGCCAGCACCCTTCCTTGGAAGCGCTTTCACAGGCGCAGTAACACTGGGGCTTTGCACTTCTCTACGCACCAAACGTCACGGTCCTTCTTTTTCCGTCTCGTAGACACGAGCTGAGAAATTGCAAACATCGAGCAATTGCTCAGAGATGAAAAGTGCCAGCACTGAAAGCTGTTGCTAGCCAGCACCCTTCCTTGGAAGCGCTTTCACAGGCGCAGCAACACTGGGGCTTTGTGCTTCTATACGCACCAAATGTCACGGTCCTTCTCTTTCCGTCTCGTAGACACGAGCTGAGAAATTCCAAACGTCGAGCAATTGCTCAGAGATGAAAAGTGCCAGCACTGAAAGCTGTTGCTAGCCAGCACCCTTCCTTGGAAGCGCTTTTGTAGGCCTAAGAACACTGGGGCTCTGGGCTTCTCTAGCCACCTCATCTTCTGCTCATCCTCTCGCGCACTCTAAAGAGAGCTCAGGTGAGAAATTGCAAACGTCGAGCAATTGCTCAGAGATGAAAAGTGCCAGCACTGAAAGCTGTTGCTAGCCAGCCCCCTTCCTTGGAAGCGCTTTTGTAGCCCTTAGAACACTGGGGCTCTGGGCTTCTCTAGCCACCTCATCTTCTGCTCATCCTCTTGCTCACTCTAAAGAGAGCTCAGGTGAGAAATTGCAAACGTCGAGCAATTGCTCAGAGATGAAAAGTGCCAGCACTGAAAGCTGTTGCTAGCCAGCACCCTTCCTTGGAAGCGCTTTCACAGGCTCAGTAACACTGGGGCTTTGCACTTCTCTACGCACCAAACGTCACGGCCCTTCTCTTTCCGTCTCGTAGACACGAGCTGAGAAATTGCAAACGTCGAGCAATTGCTCAGAGATGAAAAGTGCCAGCACTGAAAGCTCTTGCTAGCCAGCACCCTTCCTTGGAAGCGCTTTCACAGGCGCAGTAACACTGGGGCTTTGCGCTTGTATACGCACCAAACGTCACAGTCATTCTCTTTCCGTCTCGTAGACACGAGCTGAGAAATTGCAAACGTCCAGCAATTGCTCCGAGAGGAAAAGTGCCAGCACTGAAAGCTGTTGCTAGCCAGCACCCTTCCTTGGAAGCGCTTTTGTAGGCCTAAGAACACTGGGGCTCTGGGCTTCTCTAGCCACCTCATCTTCTGCTCATCCTCTCGCGCACTCTAAAGAGAGCTCAGGTGAGAAATTGCAAACGTCGAGCAATTGCTCAGAGATGAAAAGTGCCAGCACTGAAAGCTCTTGCTAGCCAGCACCCTTCCTTGGAAGCGCTTTCACAGGCGCAGCAACACTGGGGCTTTGCGCTTCTCTAGCCACCAAACCTCACGGTCCTTCTCTTTCCGTCGGTAGACACGAGCTGAGAAATTGCAAACGTCGAGCAATTGCTCCGAGATGAAAAGTGCCAGCACTGAAAGCTGTTGCTAGCCAGCACCCTTCCTTGGAAGCGCTTTTGTAGGCCTAAGAACAGTGGGGCTTTGCGCTTCTCTAGCCACCTCATCTTCTGCTCATCCTCTCGCGCACTCTAAAGAGAGCTCAGGTGAGAAATTGCAAACGTCGAGCAATTGCTCAGAGATGAAAAGTGCCAGCACTGAAAGCTGTTGCTAGCCAGCACCCTTCCTTGGAAGCGCTTTCACAGGCGCAGTAACACTGGGGCTTTGCGCTTCTCTACCCACCAAAACTCACGGTCCTTCTCTTTCCGTCTCGTAGACACGAGCTGAGAAATTACAAACGTCGAGCAATTGCTCAGAGATGAAAAGTGCCAGCACTGAAAGCTCTTGCTAGCCAGCACCCTTCCTTGGAAGCGCTTTCACAGGCGCAGTAACACTGGGGCTTTGCGCTTCTCTACCCACCAAAAGTCACGGTCCTTCTCTTTCCGTCTCGTAGACACGAGCTGAGAAATTGCAAACGTCGAGCAATTGCTCAGAGATGAAAAGTGCCAGCACTGAAAGCTCTTGCTAGCCAGCACCCTTCCTTGGAAGCGCTTTCACAGGCGCAGCAACACTGGGGCTTTGCGCTTCTCTACCCACCAAACGTCACGGTCATTCTCTTTCCGTCTCGTAGACACGAGCTGAGAAATTGCAAACGTGGAGCAATTGCTCAGAGATGAAAAGTGCCAGCACTGAAAGCTGTTGCTAGCCAGCACCCTTCCTTGGAAGCGCTTTCACAGGCGCAGCAACACTGGGGCTTTGCGCTTCTCTACCCACCAAATGTCACGGTTCTTCTCTTTCCGTCTTGTAGACACGAGCTGAGAAATTGCAAACGTCGAGCAATTGCTCAGAGATGAAAAGTGCCAGCACTGAAAGCTGTTGCTAGCCAGCACCCTTCCTTGGAAGCGCTTTTGTAGGCCTAAGAACACTGGGGCTCTGGGCTTCTCTAGCCACCTCATCTTCTGCTCATCCTCTCGCGCACTCTAAAGAGAGCTCAGGTGAGAAATTGCAAACGTCGAGCAATTGCTCCGAGATGAAAAGTGCCAGCACTGAAAGCTCTTGCTAGCCAGCACCCTTCCTTGGAAGCGCTTTCACAGGCGCAGCAACACTGGGGCTTTGCGCTTCTCTAGCCACCAAACGTCATGGTCATTCTCTTTCCGTCGGTAGACACAAGCTGAGAAATTGCAAACGTGGAGCAATTGCTCAGAGATGAAAAGTGCCAGCACTGAAAGCTCTTGCTAGCCAGCACCCTTCCTTGGAAGCGCTTTTGTAGGCCTAAGAACAGTGGGGCTCTGGGCTTCTCTAGCCACCTCATCTTCTGCTCATCCTCTCGCGCACTCTAAAGAGAGCTCAGGTGAGAAATTGCAAACGTCGAGCAATTGCTCAGAGATGAAAAGTGCCAGCACTGAAAGCTCTTGCTAGCCAGCACCCTTCCTTGGAAGCGCTTTCACAGGCGCAGCAACACTGGGGCTTTGCGCTTCTCTAGCCACCAAACGTCACGGTCCTTCTCTTTCTGTCTCGTAGACAAGAGCTGAGAAATTGCAAACGTCGAGCAATTGCTCAGAGATGAAAAGTGCCAGCACTGAAAGCTGTTGCTAGCCAGCACCCTTCCTTGGAAGCGCTTTTGTAGCCCTTAAAACACTGGGGCTCTGGGCTTCTCTAGCCACCTCATCTTCTGCTCATCCTCTCGCGCACTCTAAAGAGAGCTCAGGTGAGAAATTGCAAACGTCCAGCAATTGCTCAGAGATGAAAAGTGCCAGCACTGAAAGCTGTTGCTAGCCAGCACCCTTCCTTGGAAGCGCTTTCACAGGCGCAGTAACACTGGGGCTTTGCGCTTCTCTACCCACCAAACGTCACGGTCCTTCTCTTTCCATCTCCTAGACACGAGCTGAGAAATTGCAAATGTCCAGCAATTGCTCAGAGATGAAAAGTGCCAGCACTGAAAGCTCTTGCTAGCCAGCACCCTTCCTTGGAAGCGCTTTCACAGGCGCAGCAACACTGGGGCTTTGCGCTTCTCTAGCCACCAAACGTCACGGTCATTCTCTTTCCGTCTCGTAGACACGAGCTGAGAAATTGCAAACGTCCAGCAATTGCTCAGAGATGAAAAGTGCCAGCACTGAAAGCTGTTGCTAGCCAGCACCCTTCCTTGGAAGCGCTTTTGTAGGCCTAAGAACACTGGGGCTCTGGGCTTCTCTAGCCACCTCATCTTCTGCTCATCCTCTCGCGCACTCTAAAGAGAGCTCAGGTGAGAAATTGCAAACGTCGAGCAATTGCTCAGAGAAGAAAAGTGCCAGCACTGAAAGCTGTTGCTAGCCAGCACCCTTCCTTGGAAGCGCTTTCACAGGCGCAGCAACACTGGGGCTTTGCGCTTCTCTAGCCACCAAACGTCACGGTCCTTCTCTTTCCGTCTCCTAGACACGAGCTGAGAAATTGCAAACGCCCAGCAATTGCTCAGAGATGAAAAGTGCCAGCACTGAAAGCTCTTGCTAGCCAGCACCCTTCCTTGGAAGCGCTTTTGTAGGCCTAAGAACACTGGGGCTCTGGGCTTCTCTAGCCACCTCATCTTCTGCTCATCCTCTCGCGCACTCTAAAGAGAGCTCAGGTGAGAAACTGCAAACGTCAAGCAATTGCTCAGAGATGAAAAGTGCCAGCACTGAAAGCTGTTGCTAGCCAGCACCCTTCCTTGGAAGCGCTTTCACAGGCGCAGTAACACTGGGGCTTTGCACTTCTCTACGCACCAAACGTCACGGTCCTTCTTTTTCCGTCTCGTAGACACGAGCTGAGAAATTGCAAACATCGAGCAATTGCTCAGAGATGAAAAGTGCCAGCACTGAAAGCTCTTGCTAGCCAGCACCCTTCCTTGGAAGCGCTTTCACAGGCGCAGCAACACTGGGGCTTTGTGCTTCTATACGCACCAAAAGTCACGGTCCTTCTCTTTCCGTCTCGTAGACACGAGCTGAGAAATTGCAAACGTCGAGCAATTGCTCAGAGATGAAAAGTGCCAGCACTGAAAGCTCTTGCTAGCCAGCACCCTTCCTTGGAAGCGCTTTTGTAGGCCTAAGAACACTGGGGCTCTGGGCTTCTCTAGCCACCTCATCTTCTGCTCATCCTCTCGCGCACTCTAAAGAGAGCTCAGGTGAGAAATTGCAAACGTCGAGCAATTGCTCAGAGATGAAAAGTGCCAGCACTGAAAGCTGTTGCTAGCCAGCCCCCTTCCTTGGAAGCGCTTTTGTAGCCCTTAGAACACTGGGGCTCTGGGCTTCTCTAGCCAACTCATCTTCTGCTCATCCTCTCGCGCACTCTAAAGAGAGCTCAGGTGAGAAATTGCAAACGTCGAGCAATTGCTCAGAGATGAAAAGTGCCAGCACTGAAAGCTGTTGCTAGCCAGCACCCTTCCTTGGAAGCGCTTTCACAGGCTCAGTAACACTGGGGCTTTGCACTTCTCTACGCACCAAACGTCACGGCCCTTCTCTTTCCGTCTCGTAGACACGAGCTGAGAAATTGCAAACGTCGAGCAATTGCTCAGAGATGAAAAGTGCCAGCACTGAAAGCTCTTGCTAGCCAGCACCCTTCCTTGGAAGCGCTTTCACAGGCGCAGCAACACTGGGGCTTTGCGCTTGTATACGCACCAAACGTCACAGTCATTCTCTTTCCGTCTCGTAGACACGAGCTGAGAAATTGCAAACGTCCAGCAATTGCTCCGAGAGGAAAAGTGCCAGCACTGAAAGCTGTTGCTAGCCAGCACCCTTCCTTGGAAGCGCTTTTGTAGGCCTAAGAACACTGGGGCTCTGGGCTTCTCTAGCCACCTCATCTTCTGCTCATCCTCTCGCGCACTCTAAAGAGAGCTCAGGTGAGAAATTGCAAACGTCGAGCAATTGCTCAGAGATGAAAAGTGCCAGCACTGAAAGCTCTTGCTAGCCAGCACCCTTCCTTGGAAGCGCTTTCACAGGCGCAGCAACACTGGGGCTTTGCGCTTCTCTAGCCACCAAACGTCACGGTCCTTCTCTTTCCGTCGGTAGACACGAGCTGAGAAATTGCAAACGTCGAGCAATTGCTCCGAGATGAAAAGTGCCAGCACTGAAAGCTCTTGCTAGCCAGCACCCTTCCTTGGAAGCGCTTTTGTAGGCCTAAGAACAGTGGGGCTTTGCGCTTCTCTAGCCACCTCATCTTCTGCTCATCCTCTCGCGCACTCTAAAGAGAGCTCAGGTGAGAAATTGCAAACGTCGAGCAATTGCTCCGAGATGAAAAGTGCCAGCACTGAAAGCTCTTGCTAGCCAGCACCCTTCCTTGGAAGCGCTTTCACAGGCGCAGTAACACTGGGGCTTTGCGCTTCTCTACCCACCAAAACTCACGGTCCTTCTCTTTCCGTCTCGTAGACACGAGCTGAGAAATTACAAACGTCGAGCAATTGCTCAGAGATGAAAAGTGCCAGCACTGAAAGCTCTTGCTAGCCAGCACCCTTCCTTGGAAGCGCTTTCACAGGCGCAGCAACACTGGGGCTTTGCGCTTCTCTACCCACCAAAAGTCACGGTCCTTCTCTTTCCGTCTCGTAGACACGAGCTGAGAAATTGCAAACGTCGAGCAATTGCTCAGAGATGAAAAGTGCCAGCACTGAAAGCTCTTGCTAGCCAGCACCCTTCCTTGGAAGCGCTTTCACAGGCGCAGCAACACTGGGGCTTTGCGCTTCTCTAGCCACCAAACGTCACGGTCCTTCTCTTTCCGTCTCGTAGACACGAGCTGAGAAATTGCAAACGTCGAGCAATTGCTCAGAGATGAAAAGTGCCAGCACTGAAAGCTCTTGCTAGCCAGCACCCTTCCTTGGAAGCGCTTTCACAAGCGCAGCAACACGGGGGTTTGCGCTTCTCTACCCACCAAACGTCACGGTCATTCTCTTTCCGTCGGTAGACACGAGCTGAGAAATTGCAAACGTGGAGCAATTGCTCAGAGATGAAAAGTGCCAGCCCTGAAAGCTCTTGCTAGCCAGCACCCTTCCTTGGAAGCGCTTTCACAGGCGCAGCAACACTGGGGCTTTGCGCTTCTCTACCCACCAAATGTCACGGTTCTTCTCTTTCCGTCTTGTAGACACGAGCTGAGAAATTGCAAACGTCGAGCAATTGCTCAGAGATGAAAAGTGCCAGCACTGAAAGCTCTTGCTAGCCAGCACCCTTCCTTGGAAGCGCTTTTGTAGGCCTAAGAACAGTGGGGCTCTGGGCTTCTCTAGCCACCTCATCTTCTGCTCATCCTCTCGCGCACTCTAAAGAGAGCTCAGGTGAGAAATTGCAAACGTCCAGCAATTGCTCAGAGATGAAAAGTGCCAGCACTGAAAGCTCTTGCTAGCCAGCACCCTTCCTTGGAAGCGCTTTCACAGGCGCAGTAACACTGGGGCTTTGCGCTTCTCTACCCACCAAACGTCACGGTCATTCTCTTTCCATCTCCTAGACACGAGCTGAGAAATTGCAAACGTCCAGCAATTGCTCAGAGATGAAAAGTGCCAGCACTGAAAGCTCTTGCTAGCCAGCACCCTTCCTTGGAAGCGCTTTCACAGGCGCAGCAACACTGGGGCTTTGCGCTTCTCTAGCCACCAAACGTCACGGTCCTTCTCTTTCCGTCTCGTAGACACGAGCTGAGAAATTGCAAACGTCGAGCAATTGCTCAGAGATGAAAAGTGCCAGCACTGAAAGCTGTTGCTAGCCAGCACCCTTCCTTGGAAGCGCTTTTGTAGCCCTTAAAACACTGGGGCTCTGGGCTTCTCTAGCCAACTCATCTTCTGCTCATCCTCTCGCGCGCTCTAAAGAGAGCTCAGGTGAGAAACTGCAAACGTCAAGCAATTGCTCAGAGATGAAAAGTGCCAGCACTGAAAGCTCTTGCTAGCCAGCACCCTTCCTTGGAAGCGCTTTTGTAGGCCTAAGAACACTGGGGCTTTGCGCTTCTATACGCACCAAACGTCACGGCCCTTCTCTTTCCGTCTCGTAGACACGAGCTGAGAAATTGCAAACGTCGAGCAATTGCTCAGAGATGAAAAGTGCCAGCACTGAAAGCTCTTGCTAGCCAGCACCCTTCCTTGGAAGCGCTTTTGTAGGCCTAAGAACACTGGGGCTCTGGGCTTCTCTAGCCACCTCATCTTCTGCTCATCCTCGCGCGCACTCTAAAGAGAGCTCAGGTGAGAAATTGCAAACGTCGAGCAATTGCTCAGAGATGAAAAGTGCCAGCACTGAAAGCTCTTGCTAGCCAGCACCCTTCCTTGGAAGCGCTTTCACAGGCGCAGCAACACTGGGGCTTTGCGCTTCTCTACCCACCAAACGTCACGGTCCTTCTCTTTCCGTCTCGTAGACACGAGCTGAGAAATTGCAAACGTCGAGCAATTGCTCAGAGATGAAAAGTGCCAGCACTGAAAGCTCTTGCTAGCCAGCACCCTTCCTTGGAAGCGCTTTTGTAGCCCTTAAAACACTGGGGCTCTGGGCTTCTCTAGCCAACTCATCTTCTGCTCATCCTCTCGCGCGCTCTAAAGAGAGCTCAGGTGAGAAACTGCAAACGTCAAGCAATTGCTCAGAGATGAAAAGTGCCAGCACTGAAAGCTCTTGCTAGCCAGCACCCTTCCTTGGAAGCGCTTTTGTAGGCCTAAGAACACTGGGGCTTTGCGCTTCTCTACGCACCAAACGTCACGGCCCTTCTCTTTCCGTCTCGTAGACACGAGCTGAGAAATTGCAAACGTCGAGCAATTCCTCAGAGATGAAAAGTGCCAGCACTGAAAGCTCTTGCTAGCCAGCACCCTTCCTTGGAAGCGCTTTCACAGGCGCAGCAACACTGGGGCTTTGCGCTTGTATACGCACCAAACGTCACAGTCATTCTCTTTCCGTCTCGTAGACACGAGCTGAGAAATTGCAAACGTCCAGCAATTGCTCCGAGAGGAAAAGTGCCAGCACTGAAAGCTGTTGCTAGCCAGCACCCTTCCTTGGAAGCGCTTTTGTAGGCCTAAGAACACTGGGGCTCTGGGCTTCTCTAGCCACCTCATCTTCTGCTCATCCTCTCGCGCACTCTAAAGAGAGCTCAGGTGAGAAATTGCAAACGTCGAGCAATTGCTCAGAGATGAAAAGTGCCAGCACTGAAAGCTCTTGCTAGCCAGCACCCTTCCTTGGAAGCGCTTTCACAGGCGCAGCAACACTGGGGCTTTGCGCTTCTCTAGCCACCAAACGTCACGGTCCTTCTCTTTCCGTCGGTAGACACGAGCTGAGAAATTGCAAACGTCGAGCAATTGCTCAGAGATGAAAAGTGCCAGCACTGAAAGCTCTTGCTAGCCAGCACCCTTCCTTGGAAGCGCTTTTGTAGGCCTAAGAACAGTGGGGCTTTGCGCTTCTCTAGCCACCTCATCTTCTGCTCATCCTCTCGCGCACTCTAAAGAGAGCTCAGGTGAGAAATTGCAAACGTCGAGCAATTGCTCAGAGATGAAAAGTGCCAGCACTGAAAGCTGTTGCTAGCCAGCACCCTTCCTTGGAAGCGCTTTCACAGGCGCAGCAACACTGGGGCTTTGCGCTTCTCTACCCACCAAAACTCACGGTCATTCTCTTTCCGTCTCGTAGACACGAGCTGAGAAATTACAAACGTCGAGCAATTGCTCAGAGATGAAAAGTGCCAGCACTGAAAGCTCTTGCTAGCCAGCACTCTTCCTTGGAAGCGCTTTCACAGGCGCAGCAACACTGGGGCTTTGCGCTTCTCTACCCACCAAAAGTCACGGTCCTTCTCTTTCCGTCTCGTAGACACGAGCTGAGAAATTGCAAACGTCGAGCAATTGCTCAGAGATGAAAAGTGCCAGCACTGAAAGCTCTTGCTAGCCAGCACCCTTCCTTGGAAGCGCTTTCACAGGCGCAGCAACACTGGGGCTTTGCGCTTCTCTAGCCACCAAACGTCACGGTCCTTCTCTTTCCGTCTCGTAGACACGAGCTGAGAAATTGCAAACGTCGAGCAATTGCTCAGAGATGAAAAGTGCCAGCACTGAAAGCTCTTGCTAGCCAGCACCCTTCCTTGGAAGCGCTTTCACAGGCGCAGCAACACTGGGGCTTTGCGCTTCTCTAGCCACCAAACGTCACGGTCCTTCTCTTTCCGTCGGTAGACACGAGCTGAGAAATTGCAAACGTCGAGCAATTGCTCAGAGATGAAAAGTGCCAGCACTGAAAGCTCTTGCTAGCCAGCACCCTTCCTTGGAAGCGCTTTCACAGGCGCAGCAACACTGGGGCTTTGCGCTTCTCTAGCCACCAAATGTCACGGTTCTTCTCTTTCCGTCTTGTAGACACGAGCTGAGAAATTGCAAACGTCGAGCAATTGCTCAGAGATGAAAAGTGCCAGCACTGAAAGCTGTTGCTAGCCAGCACCCTTCCTTGGAAGCGCTTTTGTAGGCCTAAGAACACTGGGGCTCTGGGCTTCTCTAGCCACCTCATCTTCTGCTCGTCCTCTCGCGCACTCTAAAGAGAGCTCAGGTGAGAAATTGCAAACGTCGAGCAATTGCTCCGAGATGAAAAGTGCCAGCACTGAAAGCTGTTGCTAGCCAGCACCCTTCCTTGGAAGCGCTTTCACAGGCGCAGCAACACTGGGGCTTTGCGCTTCTCTAGCCACCAAACGTCACGGTCCTTCTCTTTCCGTCGGTAGACACAAGCTGAGAAATTGCAAACGTGGAGCAATTGCTCAGAGATGAAAAGTGCCAGCACTGAAAGCTGTTGCTAGCCAGCCCCCTTCCTTGGAAGCGCTTTTGTAGGCCTAAGAACACTGGGGCTCTGGGCTTCTCTAGCCACCTCATCTTCTGCTCATCCTCTCGCGCACTCTAAAGAGAGCTCAGGTGAGAAATTGCAAACGTCGAGCAATTGCTCAGAGATGAAAAGTGCCAGCACTGAAAGCTGTTGCTAGCCAGCACCCTTCCTTGGAAGCGCTTTCACAGGCGCAGTAACACTGGGGCTTTGCGCTTCTCTACCCACCAAACGTCACGGTCATTCTCTTTCCATCTCCTAGACACGAGCTGAGAAATTGCAAACGTGGAGCAATTGCTCCGAGATGAAAAGTGCCAGCACTGAAAGCTCTTGCTAGCCAGCACCCTTCCTTGGAAGCGCTTTCACAGGCGCAGCAACACTGGGGCTTTGCGCTTCTCTACGCACCAAACGTCACGGTCCTTCTCTTTCCGTCTCGTAGACACGAGCTGAGAAATTGCAAACGTCGAGCAATTGCTCCGAGATGAAAAGTGCCAGCACTGAAAGCTCTTGCTAGCCAGCACCCTTCCTTGGAAGCGCTTTTGTAGCCCTTAAAACACTGGGGCTCTGGGCTTCTCTAGCCAACTCATCTTCTGCTCATCCTCTCGCGCGCTCTAAAGAGAGCTCAGGTGAGAAATTGCAAACGTCGAGCAATTGCTCAGAGATGAAAAGTGCCAGCACTGAAAGCTCTTGCTAGCCAGCACCCTTCCTTGGAAGCGCTTTCACAGGCGCAGCAACACTGGGGCTTTGCGCTTCTCTAGCCACCAAACGTCACGGTCCTTCTCTTTCCGTCGGTAGACACGAGCTGAGAAATTGCAAACGTCGAGCAATTGCTCCGAGATGAAAAGTGCCAGCACTGAAAGCTCTTGCTAGCCAGCACCCTTCCTTGGAAGCGCTTTTGTAGGCCTAAGAACAGTGGGGCTTTGCGCTTCTCTAGCCACCTCATCTTCTGCTCATCCTCTCGCGCACTCTAAAGAGAGCTCAGGTGAGAAATTGCAAACGTCGAGCAATTGCTCAGAGATGAAAAGTGCCAGCACTGAAAGCTCTTGCTAGCCAGCACCCTTCCTTGGAAGCGCTTTCACAGGCGCAGCAACACTGGGGCTTTGCGCTTCTCTAGCCACCAAACGTCACGGTCCTTCTCTTTCCGTCTCGTAGACACGAGCTGAGAAATTGCAAACGTCGAGCAATTGCTCAGAGATGAAAAGTGCCAGCACTGAAAGCTCTTGCTAGCCAGCACCCTTCCTTGGAAGCGCTTTCACAGGCGCAGCAACACTGGGGCTTTGCGCTTCTCTACCCACCAAAAGTCACGGTCCTTCTCTTTCCGTCTCGTAGACACGAGCTGAGAAATTGCAAACGTCGAGCAATTGCTCAGAGATGAAAAGTGCCAGCACTGAAAGCTCTTGCTAGCCAGCACCCTTCCTTGGAAGCGCTTTCACAGGCGCAGCAACACTGGGGCTTTGCGCTTCTCTAGCCACCAAACGTCACGGTCCTTCTCTTTCCGTCTCGTAGACACGAGCTGAGAAATTGCAAACGTCGAGCAATTGCTCCGAGATGAAAAGTGCCAGCACTGAAAGCTGTTGCTAGCCAGCACCCTTCCTTGGAAGCGCTTTCACAGGCGCAGCAACACTGGGGCTTTGCGCTTCTCTACCCACCAAACGTCACGGTCATTCTCTTTCCGTCGGTAGACGCGAGCTGAGAAATTGCAAACGTGGAGCAATTGCTCAGAGATGAAAAGTGCCAGCACTGAAAGCTGTTGCTAGCCAGCACCCTTCCTTGGAAGCGCTTTCACAGGCGCAGCAACACTGGGGCTTTGCGCTTCTCTACCCACCAAACGTCACGGTTCTTCTCTTTCCGTCTTGTAGACACGAGCTGAGAAATTGCAAACGTCGAGCAATTGCTCAGAGATGAAAAGTGCCAGCACTGAAAGCTGTTGCTAGCCAGCACCCTTCCTTGGAAGCGCTTTTGTAGGCCTAAGAACAGTGGGGCTCTGGGCTTCTCTAGCCACCTCATCTTCTGCTCATCCTCTCGCGCACTCTAAAGAGAGCTCAGGTGAGAAATTGCAAACGTCGAGCAATTGCTCCGAGATGAAAAGTGCCAGCACTGAAAGCTCTTGCTAGCCAGCACCCTTCCTTGGAAGCGCTTTCACAGGCGCAGCAACACTGGGGCTTTGCGCTTCTCTAGCCACCAAATGTCACGGTCCTTCTCTTTCCGTCGGTAGACACAAGCTGAGAAATTGCAAACGTGGAGCAATTGCTCAGAGATGAAAAGTGCCAGCACTGAAAGCTCTTGCTAGCCAGCACCCTTCCTTGGAAGCGCTTTTGTAGGCCTAAGAACAGTGGGGCTCTGGGCTTCTCTAGCCACCTCATCTTCTGCTCATCCTCTCGCGCACTCTAAAGAGAGCTCAGGTGAGAAATTGCAAACGTCGAGCAATTGCTCAGAGATGAAAAGTGCCAGCACTGAAAGCTCTTGCTAGCCAGCACCCTTCCTTGGAAGCGCTTTCACAGGCGCAGTAACACTGGGGCTTTGCGCTTCTCTACCCACCAAAAGTCACGGTCATTCTCTTTCCATCTCCTAGACACGAGCTGAGAAATTGCAAACGTCCAGCAATTGCTCAGAGATGAAAAGTGCCAGCACTGAAAGCTCTTGCTAGCCAGCACCCTTCCTTGGAAGCGCTTTCACAGGCGCAGCAACACTGGGGCTTTGCGCTTCTCTAGCCACCAAACGTCACGGTCCTTCTCTTTCCGTCTCGTAGACACGAGCTGAGAAATTGCAAACGTCGAGCAATTGCTCAGAGATGAAAAGTGCCAGCACTGAAAGCTGTTGCTAGCCAGCACCCTTCCTTGGAAGCGCTTTTGTAGGCCTAAGAACACTGGGGCTCTGGGCTTCTCTAGCCAACTCATCTTCTGCTCATCCTCTCGCGCGCTCTAAAGAGAGCTCAGGTGAGAAATTGCAAACGTCGAGCAATTGCTCAGAGATGAAAAGTGCCAGCACTGAAAGCTCTTGCTAGCCAGCACCCTTCCTTGGAAGCGCTTTCACAGGCGCAGCAACACTGGGGCTTTGCGCTTCTCTAGCCACCAAACGTCACGGTCCTTCTCTTTCCGTCGGTAGACACGAGCTGAGAAATTGCAAACGTCGAGCAATTGCTCCGAGATGAAAAGTGCCAGCACTGAAAGCTCTTGCTAGCCAGCCCCCTTCCTTGGAAGCGCTTTTGTAGGCCTAAGAACAGTGGGGCTTTGCGCTTCTCTAGCCACCTCATCTTCTGCTCATCCTCTCGCGCACTCTAAAGAGAGCTCAGGTGAGAAATTGCAAACGTCGAGCAATTGCTCAGAGATGAAAAGTGCCAGCACTGAAAGCTGTTGCTAGCCAGCACCCTTCCTTGGAAGCGCTTTCACAGGCGCAGCAACACTGGGGCTTTGCGCTTCTCTACCCACCAAAACTCACGGTCATTCTCTTTCCGTCTCGTAGACACGAGCTGAGAAATTACAAACGTCGAGCAATTGCTCAGAGATGAAAAGTGCCAGCACTGAAAGCTCTTGCTAGCCAGCACCCTTCCTTGGAAGCGCTTTCACAGGCGCAGCAACACTGGGGCTTTGCGCTTCTCTACCCACCAAAAGTCACGGTCCTTCTCTTTCCGTCTCGTAGACACGAGCTGAGAAATTGCAAACGTCCAGCAATTGCTCAGAGATGAAAAGTGCCAGCACTGAAAGCTGTTGCTAGCCAGCACCCTTCCTTGGAAGCGCTTTCACAGGCGCAGCAACACTGGGGCTTTGCGCTTCTCTAGCCACCAAACGTCACGGTCCTTCTCTTTCCGTCTCGTAGACACGAGCTGAGAAATTGCAAACGTCGAGCAATTGCTCAGAGATGAAAAGTGCCAGCACTGAAAGCTCTTGCTAGCCAGCACCCTTCCTTGGAAGCGCTTTCACAGGCGCAGCAACACTGGGGCTTTGCGCTTCTCTACCCACCAAACGTCACGGTCATTCTCTTTCCGTCGGTAGACGCGAGCTGAGAAATTGCAAACGTGGAGCAATTGCTCAGAGATGAAAAGTGCCAGCACTGAAAGCTGTTGCTAGCCAGCACCCTTCCTTGGAAGCGCTTTCACAGGCGCAGCAACACTGGGGCTTTGCGCTTCTCTACCCACCAAATGTCACGGTTCTTCTCTTTCCGTCTTGTAGACACGAGCTGAGAAATTGCAAACGTCGAGCAATTGCTCAGAGATGAAAAGTGCCAGCACTGAAAGCTGTTGCTAGCCAGCACCCTTCCTTGGAAGCGCTTTTGTAGGCCTAAGAACACTGGGGCTCTGGGCTTCTCTAGCCACCTCATCTTCTGCTCATCCTCTCGCGCACTCTAAAGAGAGCTCAGGTGAGAAATTGCAAACGTCGAGCAATTGCTCCGAGATGAAAAGTGCCAGCACTGAAAGCTCTTGCTAGCCAGCACCCTTCCTTGGAAGCGCTTTCACAGGCGCAGCAACACTGGGGCTTTGCGCTTCTCTAGCCACCAAATGTCACGGTCCTTCTCTTTCCGTCGGTAGACACAAGCTGAGAAATTGCAAACGTGGAGCAATTGCTCAGAGATGAAAAGTGCCAGCACTGAAAGCTGTTGCTAGCCAGCACCCTTCCTTGGAAGCGCTTTTGTAGGCCTAAGAACAGTGGGGCTCTGGGCTTCTCTAGCCACCTCATCTTCTGCTCATCCTCTCGCGCACTCTAAAGAGAGCTCAGGTGAGAAATTGCAAACGTCGAGCAATTGCTCAGAGATGAAAAGTGCCAGCACTGAAAGCTGTTGCTAGCCAGCACCCTTCCTTGGAAGCGCTTTCACAGGCGCAGTAACACTGGGGCTTTGCGCTTCTCTACCCACCAAAAGTCACGGTCATTCTCTTTCCATCTCCTAGACACGAGCTGAGAAATTGCAAACGTCCAGCAATTGCTCAGAGATGAAAAGTGCCAGCACTGAAAGCTCTTGCTAGCCAGCACCCTTCCTTGGAAGCGCTTTCACAGGCGCAGCAACACTGGGGCTTTGCGCTTCTCTAGCCACCAAACGTCACGGTCCTTCTCTTTCCGTCTCGTAGACACGAGCTGAGAAATTGCAAACGTCGAGCAATTGCTCAGAGATGAAAAGTGCCAGCACTGAAAGCTCTTGCTAGCCAGCACCCTTCCTTGGAAGCGCTTTTGTAGCCCTTAAAACACTGGGGCTCTGGGCTTCTCTAGCCAACTCATCTTCTGCTCATCCTCTCGCGCGCTCTAAAGAGAGCTCAGGTGAGAAACTGCAAACGTCAAGCAATTGCTCAGAGATGAAAAGTGCCAGCACTGAAAGCTCTTGCTAGCCAGCACCCTTCCTTGGAAGCGCTTTTGTAGGCCTAAGAACACTGGGGCTTTGCGCTTCTCTACGCACCAAACGTCACGGCCCTTCTCTTTCCGTCTCGTAGACACGAGCTGAGAAATTGCAAACGTGGAGCAATTGCTCAGAGATGAAAAGTGCCAGCACTGAAAGCTCTTGCTAGCCAGCACCCTTCCTTGGAAGCGCTTTCACAGGCGCAGCAACACTGGGGCTTTGCGCTTGTATACGCACCAAACGTCACAGTCATTCTCTTTCCGTCTCGTAGACACGAGCTGAGAAATTGCAAACGTCCAGCAATTGCTCCGAGAGGAAAAGTGCCAGCACTGAAAGCTGTTGCTAGCCAGCACCCTTCCTTGGAAGCGCTTTTGTAGGCCTAAGAACACTGGGGCTCTGGGCTTCTCTAGCCACCTCATCTTCTGCTCATCCTCTCGCGCACTCTAAAGAGAGCTCAGGTGAGAAATTGCAAACGTCGAGCAATTGCTCAGAGATGAAAAGTGCCAGCACTGAAAGCTGTTGCTAGCCAGCACCCTTCCTTGGAAGCGCTTTCACAGGCGCAGCAACACTGGGGCTTTGCGCTTCTCTAGCCACCAAACGTCACGGTCCTTCTCTTTCCGTCGGTAGACACGAGCTGAGAAATTGCAAACGTCGAGCAATTGCTCAGAGATGAAAAGTGCCAGCACTGAAAGCTCTTGCTAGCCAGCACCCTTCCTTGGAAGCGCTTTTGTAGGCCTAAGAACAGTGGGGCTTTGCGCTTCTCTAGCCACCTCATCTTCTGCTCATCCTCTCGCGCACTCTAAAGAGAGCTCAGGTGAGAAATTGCAAACGTCGAGCAATTGCTCAGAGATGAAAAGTGCCAGCACTGAAAGCTGTTGCTAGCCAGCACCCTTCCTTGGAAGCGCTTTTGTAGGCCTAAGAACACTGGGGCTCTGGGCTTCTCTAGCCACCTCATCTTCTGCTCATCCTCTCGCGCACTCTAAAGAGAGCTCAGGTGAGAAATTGCAAACGTCGAGCAATTGCTCAGAGATGAAAAGTGCCAGCACTGAAAGCTGTTGCTAGCCAGCACCCTTCCTTGGAAGCGCTTTCACAGGCGCAGTAACACTGGGGCTTTGCGCTTCTCTACCCACCAAACGTCACGGTCATTCTCTTTCCATCTCCTAGACACGAGCTGAGAAATTGCAAACGTCGAGCAATTGCTCAGAGATGAAAAGTGCCAGCACTGAAAGCTCTTGCTAGCCAGCACCCTTCCTTGGAAGCGCTTTCACAGGCGCAGCAACACTGGGGCTTTGCGCTTCTCTACGCACCAAACGTCACGGTCCTTCTCTTTCCGTCTCGTAGACACGAGCTGAGAAATTGCAAACGTCCAGCAATTGCTCAGAGATGAAAAGTGCCAGCACTGAAAGCTGTTGCTAGCCAGCACCCTTCCTTGGAAGCGCTTTTGTAGCCCTTAAAACACTGGGGCTCTGGGCTTCTCTAGCCACCTCATCTTCTGCTCATCCTCTCGCGCACTCTAAAGAGAGCTCAGGTGAGAAATTGCAAACGTCCAGCAATTGCTCAGAGATGAAAAGTGCCAGCACTGAAAGCTGTTGCTAGCCAGCACCCTTCCTTGGAAGCGCTTTCACAGGCGCAGCAACACTGGGGCTTTGCGCTTCTCTAGCCACCAAACGTCACGGTCCTTCTCTTTCCGTCGGTAGACACGAGCTGAGAAATTGCAAACGTCGAGCAATTGCTCCGAGATGAAAAGTGCCAGCACTGAAAGCTCTTGCTAGCCAGCACCCTTCCTTGGAAGCGCTTTTGTAGGCCTAAGAACAGTGGGGCTTTGCGCTTCTCTAGCCACCTCATCTTCTGCTCATCCTCTCGCGCACTCTAAAGAGAGCTCAGGTGAGAAATTGCAAACGTCGAGCAATTGCTCAGAGATGAAAAGTGCCAGCACTGAAAGCTGTTGCTAGCCAGCACCCTTCCTTGGAAGCGCTTTCACAGGCGCAGCAACACTGGGGCTTTGCGCTTCTCTACCCACCAAAACTCACGGTCCTTCTCTTTCCGTCTCGTAGACACGAGCTGAGAAATTGCAAACGTCGAGCAATTGCTCAGAGATGAAAAGTGCCAGCACTGAAAGCTCTTGCTAGCCAGCACCCTTCCTTGGAAGCGCTTTCACAGGCGCAGCAACACTGGGGCTTTGCGCTTCTCTACCCACCAAAAGTCACGGTCCTTCTCTTTCCGTCTCGTAGACACGAGCTGAGAAATTGCAAACGTCGAGCAATTGCTCAGAGATGAAAAGTGCCAGCACTGAAAGCTCTTGCTAGCCAGCACCCTTCCTTGGAAGCGCTTTCACAGGCGCAGCAACACTGGGGCTTTGCGCTTCTCTACCCACCAAACGTCACGGTCCTTCTCTTTCCGTCTCGTAGACACGAGCTGAGAAATTGCAAACGTGGAGCAATTGCTCCGAGATGAAAAGTGCCAGCACTGAAAGCTGTTGCTAGCCAGCACCCTTCCTTGGAAGCGCTTTTGTAGCCCTTAAAACACTGGGGCTCTGGGCTTCTCTAGCCACCTCATCTTCTGCTCATCCTCTCGCGCACTCTAAAGAGAGCTCAGGTGAGAAATTGCAAACGTCGAGCAATTGCTCAGAGATGAAAAGTGCCAGCACTGAAAGCTCTTGCTAGCCAGCACCCTTCCTTGGAAGCGCTTTCACAGGCGCAGCAACACTGGGGCTTTGCGCTTCTCTAGCCACCAAACGTCACGGTCCTTCTCTTTCCGTCGGTAGACACGAGCTGAGAAATTGCAAACGTCGAGCAATTGCTCCGAGATGAAAAGTGCCAGCACTGAAAGCTCTTGCTAGCCAGCACCCTTCCTTGGAAGCGCTTTCACAGGCGCAGCAACACTGGGGCTTTGCGCTTCTCTAGCCACCAAATGTCACGGTTCTTCTCTTTCCGTCTTGTAGACACGAGCTGAGAAATTGCAAACGTCGAGCAATTGCTCAGAGATGAAAAGTGCCAGCACTGAAAGCTGTTGCTAGCCAGCACCCTTCCTTGGAAGCGCTTTTGTAGGCCTAAGAACACTGGGGCTCTGGGCTTCTCTAGCCACCTCATCTTCTGCTCATCCTCTCGCGCACTCTAAAGAGAGCTCAGGTGAGAAATTGCAAACGTCGAGCAATTGCTCAGAGATGAAAAGTGCCAGCACTGAAAGCTCTTGCTAGCCAGCACCCTTCCTTGGAAGCGCTTTCACAGGCGCAGCAACACTGGGTCTTTGCGCTTCTCTAGCCACCAAACGTCACGGTCCTTCTCTTTCCGTCGGTAGACACGAGCTGAGAAATTGCAAACGTCGAGCAATTGCTCAGAGATGAAAAGTGCCAGCACTGAAAGCTGTTGCTAGCCAGCACCCTTCCTTGGAAGCGCTTTTGTAGGCCTAAGAACACTGGGGCTCTGGGCTTCTCTAGCCACCTCATCTTCTGCTCATCCTCTCGCGCACTCTAAAGAGAGCTCAGGTGAGAAATTGCAAACGTCAAGCAATTGCTCAGAGATGAAAAGTGCCAGCACTGAAAGCTGTTGCTAGCCAGCACCCTTCCTTGGAAGCGCTTTCACAGGCGCAGCAACACTGGGGCTTTGCGCTTCTCTACCCCCCAAAACTCACGGTCCTTCTCTTTCCGTCTCGTAGACACGAGCTGAGAAATTGCAAACGTCGAGCAATTGCTCAGAGATGAAAAGTGCCAGCACTGAAAGCTCTTGCTAGCCAGCACCCTTCCTTGGAAGCGCTTTCACAGGCGCAGCAACACTGGGGCTTTGCGCTTCTCTACCCACCAAAAGTCACGGTCCTTCTCTTTCCGTCTCGTAGACACGAGCTGAGAAATTGCAAACGTCGAGCAATTGCTCAGAGATGAAAAGTGCCAGCACTGAAAGCTCTTGCTAGCCAGCACCCTTCCTTGGAAGCGCTTTCACAGGCGCAGCAACACTGGGGCTTTGCGCTTCTCTACCCACCAAACGTCACGGTCCTTCTCTTTCCGTCTCGTAGACACGAGCTGAGAAATTGCAAACGTCGAGCAATTGCTCAGAGATGAAAAGTGCCAGCACTGAAAGCTGTTGCTAGCCAGCACCCTTCCTTGGAAGCGCTTTTGTAGGCCTAAGAACACTGGGGCTCTGGGCTTCTCTAGCCACCTCATCTTCTGCTCATCCTCTCGCGCACTCTAAAGAGAGCTCAGGTGAGAAATTGCAAACGTCGAGCAATTGCTCAGAGATGAAAAGTGCCAGCACTGAAAGCTGTTGCTAGCCAGCACCCTTCCTTGGAAGCGCTTTCACAGGCGCAGCAACACTGGGGCTTTGCGCTTCTCTAGCCACCAAACGTCACGGTCCTTCTCTTTCCGTCGGTAGACACGAGCTGAGAAATTGCAAACGTCGAGCAATTGCTCAGAGATGAAAAGTGCCAGCACTGAAAGCTCTTGCTAGCCAGCACCCTTCCTTGGAAGCGCTTTCACAGGCGCAGCAACACTGGGGCTTTGCGCTTCTCTAGCCACCAAATGTCACGGTTCTTCTCTTTCCGTCTTGTAGACACGAGCTGAGAAATTGCAAACGTCGAGCAATTGCTCAGAGATGAAAAGTGCCAGCACTGAAAGCTCTTGCTAGCCAGCACCCTTCCTTGGAAGCGCTTTTGTAGGCCTAAGAACACTGGGGCTCTGGGCTTCTCTAGCCACCTCATCTTCTGCTCATCCTCTCGCGCACTCTAAAGAGAGCTCAGGTGAGAAATTGCAAACGTCGAGCAATTGCTCAGAGATGAAAAGTGCCAGCACTGAAAGCTCTTGCTAGCCAGCACCCTTCCTTGGAAGCGCTTTCACAGGCGCAGCAACACTGGGTCTTTGCGCTTCTCTAGCCACCAAACGTCACGGTCCTTCTCTTTCCGTCGGTAGACACGAGCTGAGAAATTGCAAACGTGGAGCAATTGCTCAGAGATGAAAAGTGCCAGCACTGAAAGCTGTTGCTAGCCAGCACCCTTCCTTGGAAGTGCTTTTGTAGGCCTAAGAACACTGGGGCTCTGGGCTTCTCTAGCCACCTCATCTTCTGCTCATCCTCTCGCGCACTCTAAAGAGAGCTCAGGTGAGAAATTGCAAACGTCGAGCAATTGCTCAGAGATGAAAAGTGCCAGCACTGAAAGCTCTTGCTAGCCAGCACCCTTCCTTGGAAGCGCTTTCACAGGCGCAGCAACACTGGGGCTTTGCGCTTCTCTACCCACCAAACGTCACGGTCATTCTCTTTCCATCTCCTAGACACGAGCTGAGAAATTGCAAAGGTCGAGCAATTGCTCAGAGATGAAAAGTGCCAGCACTGAAAGCTCTTGCTAGCCAGCACCCTTCCTTGGAAGCGCTTTCACAGGCGCAGCAACACTGGGGCTTTGCGCTTCTCTAGCCACCAAACGTCACGGTCCTTCTCTTTCCGTCTCGTAGACACGAGCTGAGAAATTGCAAACGTCCAGCAAATGCTCCGAGATGAAAAGTGCCAGCACTGAAAGCTGTTGCTAGCCAGCACCCTTCCTTGGAAGCGCTTTTGTAGCCCTTAAAACACTGGGGCTCTGCGCTTCTCTAGCCACCTCATCTTCTGCTCATCCTCTCGCGCACTCTAAAGAGAGCTCAGGTGAGAAATTGCAAACGTCGAGCAATTGCTCCGAGATGAAAACTGCCAGCACTGAAAGCTGTTGCTAGCCAGCACCCTTCCTTGGAAGCGCTTTTGTAGCCCTTAGAACACTGGGGCTCTGGGCTTCTCTAGCCACCTCATCTTCTGCTCATCCTCTCGCGCACTCTAAAGAGAGCTCAGGTGAGAAATTGCAAACGTCGAGCAATTGCTCAGAGAAGAAAAGTGCCAGCACTGAAAGCTGTTGCTAGCCAGCACCCTTCCTTGGAAGCGCTTTCACAGGCGCAGTAACACTGGGGCTTTGCGCTTCTCTAGCCACCAAACGTCACGGACCTTCTCTTTCCGTCTCGTAGACACGAGCTGAGAAATTGCAAACGTCGAGCAATTGCTCAGAGATGAAAAGTGCCAGCACTGAAAGCTGTTGCTAGCCAGCACCCTTCCTTGGAAGCGCTTTTGTAGCCCTTAAAACACTGGGGCTCTGGGCTTCTCTAGCCACCTAATCTTCTGCTCATCCTCTCGTGCACTCTAAAGAGAGCTCAGGTGAGAAATTGCAAACGTCGAGCAATTGCTCAGAGATGAAAAGTGCCAGCACTGAAAGCTCTTGCTAGCCAGCACCCTTCCTTGGAAGCGCTTTTGTAGCCCTTAGAACACTGGGGCTCTGGGCTTCTCTAGCCACCTCATCTTCTGCTCATCCTCTCGCGCACTCTAAAGAGAGCTCAGGTGAGAAATTGCAAACGTCGAGCAATTGCTCCGAGATGAAAAGTGCCAGCACTGAAAGCTCTTGCTAGCCAGCACCCTTCCTTGGAAGCGCTTTCACAGGCGCAGCAACACTGGGGCTTTGCGCTTCTCTAGCCACCAAACGTCACGGTCCTTCTCTTTCCGTCTCGTAGACACGAGCTGAGAAATTGCAAACATCGAGCAATTGCTCCGAGATGAAAAGTGCCAGCACTGAAAGCTCTTGCTAGCCAGCACCCTTCCTTGGAAGCGCTTTCACAGGTGCAGTAACACTGGGGCTTTGCTCTTCTATACGCACCAAACGTCACGGTCCTTCTCTTTCCGTCTCGTAGACACGAGCTGAGAAATTGCAAACGTCGAGCAATTGCTCAGAGATGAAAAGTGCCAGCACTGAAAGCTCTTGCTAGCCAGCACCCCTCCTTGGAAGCGCTTTTGTAGGCCTAAGAACACTGGGGCTCTGGGCTTCTCTAGCCACCTCATCTTCTGCTCATCCTCTCGCGCACTCTAAAGAGAGCTCAGGTGAGAAATTGCAAACGTCGAGCAATTGCTCAGAGATGAAAAGTGCCAGCACTGAAAGCTCTTGCTAGCCAGCACCCTTCCTTGGAAGCGCTTTCACAGGCGCAGCAACACTGGGGCTTTGCGCTTCTCTACCCACCAAAAGTCACGGTCCTTCTCTTTCCGTCTCGTAGACACGAGCTGAGAAATTGCAAACGTCGAGCAATTCCTCAGAGATGAAAAGTGCCAGCACTGAAAGCTCTTGCTAGCCAGCACCCTTCCTTGGAAGCGCTTTCACAGGCGCAGCAACACTGGGGCTTTGCGCTTCTCTACCCACCAAACGTCACGGTCCTTCTCTTTCCGTCTTGTAGACACGAGCTGAGAAATTGCAAACGTCCAGCAATTGCTCAGAGATGAAAAGTGCCAGCACTGAAAGCTCTTGCTAGCCAGCACCCTTCCTTGGAAGCGCTTTTGTAGGCCTAAGAACACTGGGGCTCTGGGCTTCTCTAGCCACCTCATCTTCTGCTCATCCTCTCGCGCACTCTAAAGAGAGCTCAGGTGAGAAATTGCAAACGTCAAGCAATTGCTCAGAGATGAAAAGTGCCAGCACTGAAAGCTCTTGCTAGCCAGCACCCTTCCTTGGAAGCGCTTTCACAGGCGCAGCAACACTGGGGCTTTGCGCTTCTATACGCACCAAACGTCACGGTCCTTCTCTTTCCGTCTCGTAGACACGAGCTGAGAAATTGCAAACGTCCAGCAATTGCTCAGAGATGAAAAGTGCCAGCACTGAAAGCTCTTGCTAGCCAGCACCCTTCCTTGGAAGCGCTTTCACAGGCGCAGCAACACTGGGGCTTTGCGCTTCTCTAGCCACCAAATGTCACGGTCCTTCTCTTTCCGTCTCGTAGACACGAGCTGAGAAATTGCAAACGTCGAGCAATTGCTCAGAGATGAAAAGTGCCAGCACTGAAAGCTCTTGCTAGCCAGCACCCTTCCTTGGAAGCGCTTTCACAGGCGCAGCAACACTGGGGCTTTGCGCTTGTATACGCACCAAACGTCACAGTCATTCTCTTTCCGTCTCGTAGACACGAGCTGAGAAATTGCAAACGTCCAGCAATTGCTCCGAGAGGAAAAGTGCCAGCACTGAAAGCTGTTGCTAGCCAGCACCCTTCCTTGGAAGCGCTTTTGTAGGCCTAAGAACACTGGGGCTCTGGGCTTCTCTAGCCACCTCATCTTCTGCTCATCCTCTCGCGCACTCTAAAGAGAGCTCAGGTGAGAAATTGCAAACGTGGAGCAATTGCTCAGAGATGAAAAGTGCCAGCACTGAAAGCTCTTGCTAGCCAGCACCCTTCCTTGGAAGCGCTTTCACAGGCGCAGCAACACTGGGGCTTTGCGCTTCTCTAGCCACCAAACGTCACGGTCCTTCTCTTTCCGTCGGTAGACACGAGCTGAGAAATTGCAAACGTCGAGCAATTGCTCAGAGATGAAAAGTGCCAGCACTGAAAGCTCTTGCTAGCCAGCACCCTTCCTTGGAAGCGCTTTTGTAGGCCTAAGAACAGTGGGGCTTTGCGCTTCTCTAGCCACCTCATCTTCTGCTCATCCTCTCGCGCACTCTAAAGAGAGCTCAGGTGAGAAATTGCAAACGTCGAGCAATTGCTCAGAGATGAAAAGTGCCAGCACTGAAAGCTGTTGCTAGCCAGCACCCTTCCTTGGAAGCGCTTTTGTAGGCCTAAGAACACTGGGGCTCTGGGCTTCTCTAGCCACCTCATCTTCTGCTCATCCTCTCGCGCACTCTAAAGAGAGCTCAGGTGAGAAATTGCAAACGTCGAGCAATTGCTCAGAGATGAAAAGTGCCAGCACTGAAAGCTGTTGCTAGCCAGCACCCTTCCTTGGAAGCGCTTTCACAGGCGCAGTAACACTGGGGCTTTGCGCTTCTCTACCCACCAAACGTCACGGTCATTCTCTTTCCATCTCCTAGACACGAGCTGAGAAATTGCAAACGTCCAGCAATTGCTCAGAGATGAAAAGTGCCAGCACTGAAAGCTCTTGCTAGCCAGCACCCTTCCTTGGAAGCGCTTTCACAGGCGCAGCAACACTGGGGCTTTGCGCTTCTATACGCACCAAACGTCACGGTCCTTCTCTTTCCGTCTCGTAGACACGAGCTGAGAAATTGCAAACGTCCAGCAATTGCTCAGAGATGAAAAGTGCCAGCACTGAAAGCTGTTGCTAGCCAGCACCCTTCCTTGGAAGCGCTTTTGTAGCCCTTAAAACACTGGGGCTCTGGGCTTCTCTAGCCAACTCATCTTCTGCTCATCCTCTCGCGCGCTCTAAAGAGAGCTCAGGTGAGAAATTGCAAACGTCCAGCAATTGCTCAGAGATGAAAAGTGCCAGCACTGAAAGCTCTTGCTAGCCAGCACCCTTCCTTGGAAGCGCTTTCACAGGCGCAGCAACACTGGGGCTTTGCGCTTCTCTAGCCACCAAACGTCACGGTCCTTCTCTTTCCGTCGGTAGACACGAGCTGAGAAATTGCAAACGTCGAGCAATTGCTCAGAGATGAAAAGTGCCAGCACTGAAAGCTCTTGCTAGCCAGCACCCTTCCTTGGAAGCGCTTTTGTAGGCCTAAGAACAGTGGGGCTTTGCGCTTCTCTAGCCACCTCATCTTCTGCTCATCCTCTCGCGCACTCTAAAGAGAGCTCAGGTGAGAAATTGCAAACGTCGAGCAATTGCTCAGAGATGAAAAGTGCCAGCACTGAAAGCTGTTGCTAGCCAGCACCCTTCCTTGGAAGCGCTTTCACAGGCGCAGCAACACTGGGGCTTTGCGCTTCTCTACCCACCAAAACTCACGGTCCTTCTCTTTCCGTCTCGTAGACACGAGCTGAGAAATTGCAAACGTCGAGCAATTGCTCAGAGATGAAAAGTGCCAGCACTGAAAGCTCTTGCTAGCCAGCACCCTTCCTTGGAAGCGCTTTCACAGGCGCAGCAACACTGGGGCTTTGCGCTTCTCTACCCACCAAAAGTCACGGTCCTTCTCTTTCCGTCTCGTAGACACGAGCTGAGAAATTGCAAACGTCGAGCAATTGCTCAGAGATGAAAAGTGCCAGCACTGAAAGCTCTTGCTAGCCAGCACCCTTCCTTGGAAGCGCTTTCACAGGCGCAGCAACACTGGGGCTTTGCGCTTCTCTACCCACCAAACGTCACGGTCCTTCTCTTTCCGTCTCGTAGACACGAGCTGAGAAATTGCAAATGTCCAGCAATTGCTCAGAGATGAAAAGTGCCAGCACTGAAAGCTGTTGCTAGCCAGCACCCTTCCTTGGAAGCGCTTTTGTAGCCCTTAAAACACTGGGGCTCTGGGCTTCTCTAGCCACCTCATCTTCTGCTCATCCTCTCGCGCACTCTAAAGAGAGCTCAGGTGAGAAATTGCAAACGTCGAGCAATTGCTCAGAGATGAAAAGTGCCAGCACTGAAAGCTCTTGCTAGCCAGCACCCTTCCTTGGAAGCGCTTTTGTAGGCCTAAGAACACTGGGGCTCTGGGCTTCTCTAGCCACCTCATCTTCTGCTCATCCTCTCGCGCACTCTAAAGAGAGCTCAGGTGAGAAATTGCAAACGTCGAGCAATTGCTCAGAGATGAAAAGTGCCAGCACTGAAAGCTCTTGCTAGCCAGCACCCTTCCTTGGAAGCGCTTTCACAGGCGCAGCAACACTGGGGCTTTGCGCTTCTCTAGCCACCAAACGTCACGGTCCTTCTCTTTCCGTCGGTAGACACGAGCTGAGAAATTGCAAACGTGGAGCAATTGCTCAGAGATGAAAAGTGCCAGCACTGAAAGCTGTTGCTAGCCAGCACCCTTCCTTGGAAGCGCTTTTGTAGGCCTAAGAACACTGGGGCTCTGGGCTTCTCTAGCCACCTCATCTTCTGCTCATCCTCTCGCGAACTCTAAAGAGAGCTCAGGTGAGAAATTGCAAACGTCGAGCAATTGCTCAGAGATGAAAAGTGCCAGCACTGAAAGCTGTTGCTAGCCAGCACCCTTCCTTGGAAGCGCTTTCACAGGCGCAGCAACACTGGGGCTTTGCGCTTCTCTACCCACCAAAACTCACGGTCCTTCTCTTTCCGTCTCGTAGACACGAGCTGAGAAATTGCAAACGTGGAGCAATTGCTCAGAGATGAAAAGTGCCAGCACTGAAAGCTCTTGCTAGCCAGCACCCTTCCTTGGAAGCGCTTTCACAGGCGCAGCAACACTGGGGCTTTGCGCTTCTCTACCCAACAAAAGTCACGGTCCTTCTCTTTCCGTCTCGTAGACACGAGCTGAGAAATTGCAAACGTCGAGCAATTGCTCAGAGATGAAAAGTGCCAGCACTGAAAGCTCTTGCTAGCCAGCACCCTTCCTTGGAAGCGCTTTCACAGGCGCAGCAACACTGGGGCTTTGCGCTTCTTTACCCACCAAACGTCACGGTCCTTCTCTTTCCGTCTCGTAGACACGAGCTGAGAAATTGCAAACGTCGAGCAATTGCTCAGAGATGAAAAGTGCCAGCACTGAAAGCTGTTGCTAGCCAGCACCCTTCCTTGGAAGCGCTTTTGTAGCCCTTAAAACACTGGGGCTCTGGGCTTCTCTAGCCACCTCATCTTCTGCTCATCCTCTCGCGCACTCTAAAGAGAGCTCAGGTGAGAAATTGCAAACGTCGAGCAATTGCTCAGAGATGAAAAGTGCCAGCACTGAAAGCTCTTGCTAGCCAGCACCCTTCCTTGGAAGCGCTTTCACAGGCGCAGCAACACTGGGGCTTTGCGCTTCTCTAGCCACCAAACGTCACGGTCCTTCTCTTTCCGTCGGTAGACACGAGCTGAGAAATTGCAAATGTCGAGCAATTGCTCAGAGATGAAAAGTGCCAGCACTGAAAGCTCTTGCTAGCCAGCACCCTTCATTGGAAGCGCTTTCACAGGCGCAGCAACACTGGGGCTTTGCGCTTCTCTAGCCACCAAATGTCACGGTTCTTCTCTTTCCGTCTTGTAGACACGAGCTGAGAAATTGCAAACGTCGAGCAATTGCTCAGAGATGAAAAGTGCCAGCACTGAAAGCTGTTGCTAGCCAGCACCCTTCCTTGGAAGCGCTTTTGTAGGCCTAAGAACACTGGGGCTCTGGGCTTCTCTAGCCACCTCATCTTCTGCTCATCCTCTCGCGCACTCTAAAGAGAGCTCATGTGAGAAATTGCAAACGTCGAGCAATTGCTCAGAGATGAAAAGTGCCAGCACTGAAAGCTCTTGCTAGCCAGCACCCTTCCTTGGAAGCGCTTTCACAGGCGCAGCAACACTGGGGCTTTGCGCTTCTCTACCCACCAAACGTCACGGTCATTCTCTTTCCATCTCCTAGACACGAGCTGAGAAATTGCAAAGGTCGAGCAATTGCTCAGAGATGAAAAGTGCCAGCACTGAAAGCTCTTGCTAGCCAGCACCCTTCCTTGGAAGCGCTTTCACAGGCGCAGCAACACTGGGGCTTTGCGCTTCTCTAGCCACCAAACGTCACGGTCCTTCTCTTTCCGTCTCGTAGACACGAGCTGAGAAATTGCAAACGTCGAGCAATTGCTCAGAGATGAAAAGTGCCAGCACTGAAAGCTGTTGCTAGCCAGCACCCTTCCTTGGAAGCGCTTTTGTAGGCCTAAGAACACTGGGGCTCTGGGCTTCTCTAGCCACCTCATCTTCTGCTCATCCTCGCGCGCACTCTAAAGAGAGCTCAGGTGAGAAATTGCAAACGTCGAGCAATTGCTCAGAGATGAAAAGTGCCAGCACTGAAAGCTCTTGCTAGCCAGCACCCTTCCTTGGAAGCACTTTCACAGGCGCAGTAACACTGGGGCTTTGCACTTCTCTAGCCACCAAACGTCACGGTCCTTCTCTTTCCGTCTCGTAGACACGAGCTGAGAAATTGCAAACGTCCAGCAATTGCTCAGAGATGAAAAGTGCCAGCACTGAAAGCTGTTGCTAGCCAGCACCCTTCCTTGGAAGCGCTTTTGTAGCCCTTAAAACACTGGGGCTCTGCGCTTCTCTAGCCACCTCATCTTCTGCTCATCCTCTCGCGCACTCTAAAGAGAGCTCAGGTGAGAAATTGCAAACGTCGAGCAATTGCTCCGAGATGAAAACTGCCAGCACTGAAAGCTGTTGCTAGCCAGCACCCTTCCTTGGAAGCGCTTTTGTAGCCCTTAGAACACTGGGGCTCTGGGCTTCTCTAGCCACCTCATCTTCTGCTCATCCTCTCGTGCACTCTAAAGAGAGCTCAGGTGAGAAATTGCAAACGTCGAGCAATTGCTCAGAGATGAAAAGTGCCAGCACTGAAAGCTCTTGCTAGCCAGCACCCTTCCTTGGAAGCGCTTTTGTAGCCCTTAGAACACTGGGGCTCTGGGCTTCTCTAGCCACCTCATCTTCTGCTCATCCTCTCGTGCACTCTAAAGAGAGCTCAGGTGAGAAATTGCAAACGTCGAGCAATTGCTCAGAGATGAAAAGTGCCAGCACTGAAAGCTCTTGCTAGCCAGCACCCTTCCTTGGAAGCGCTTTTGTAGCCCTTAGAACACTGGGGCTCTGGGCTTCTCTAGCCACCTCATCTTCTGCTCATCCTCTCGTGCACTCTAAAGAGAGCTCAGGTGAGAAATTGCAAACGTCGAGCAATTGCTCAGAGATGAAAAGTGCCAGCACTGAAAGCTCTTGCTAGCCAGCACCCTTCCTTGGAAGCGCTTTCACAGGCGCAGTAACACTGGGGCTTTGCGCTTCTCTAGCCACCAAACGTCACGGACCTTCTCTTTCCGTCTCGTAGACACGAGCTGAGAAATTGCAAACGTCGAGCAATTGCTCAGAGATGAAAAGTGCCAGCACTGAAAGCTGTTGCTAGCCAGCACCCTTCCTTGGAAGCGCTTTTGTAGCCCTTAAAACACTGGGGCTCTGGGCTTCTCTAGCCACCTAATCTTCTGCTCATCCTCTCGTGCACTCTAAAGAGAGCTCAGGTGAGAAATTGCAAACGTCGAGCAATTGCTCAGAGATGAAAAGTGCCAGCACTGAAAGCTCTTGCTAGCCAGCACCCTTCCTTGGAAGCGCTTTTGTAGCCCTTAAAACACTGGGGCTCTGGGCTTCTCTAGCCACCTCATCTTCTGCTCATCCTCTCGTGCACTCTAAAGAGAGCTCAGGTGAGAAATTGCAAACGTCGAGCAATTGCTCAGAGATGAAAAGTGCCAGCACTGAAAGCTCTTGCTAGCCAGCACCCTTCCTTGGAAGCGCTTTTGTAGCCCTTAGAACACTGGGGCTCTGGGCTTCTCTAGCCACCTCATCTTCTGCTCATCCTCTCGTGCACTCTAAAGAGAGCTCAGGTGAGAAATTGCAAACGTCGAGCAATTGCTCAGAGATGAAAAGTGCCAGCACTGAAAGCTCTTGCTAGCCAGCACCCTTCCTTGGAAGCGCTTTCACAGGCGCAGCAACACTGGGGCTTTGCGCTTCTCTAGCCACCAAACGTCACGGTCCTTCTCTTTCCGTCTCGTAGACACGAGCTGAGAAATTGCAAACATCGAGCAATTGCTCCGAGATGAAAAGTGCCAGCACTGAAAGCTCTTGCTAGCCAGCACCCTTCCTTGGAAGCGCTTTCACAAGCGCAGTAACACTGGGGCTTTGCTCTTCTATACGCACCAAACGTCACGGTCCTTCTCTTTCCGTCTCGTAGACACGAGCTGAGAAATTGCAAACGTCGAGCAATTGCTCAGAGATGAAAAGTGCCAGCACTGAAAGCTCTTGCTAGCCAGCACCCCTCCTTGGAAGCGCTTTTGTAGGCCTAAGAACACTGCGGCTCTGGGCTTCTCTAGCCACCTCATCTTCTGCTCATCCTCTCGCGCACTCTAAAGAGAGCTCAGGTGAGAAATTGCAAACGTCGAGCAATTGCTCAGAGATGAAAAGTGCCAGCACTGAAAGCTCTTGCTAGCCAGCACCCTTCCTTGGAAGCGCTTTCACAGGCGCAGCAACACTGGGGCTTTGCGCTTCTCTACCCACCAAAAGTCACGGTCCTTCTCTTTCCGTCTCGTAGACACGAGCTGAGAAATTGCAAACGTCGAGCAATTGCTCAGAGATGAAAAGTGCCAGCACTGGAAGCTGTTGCTAGCCAGCACCCTTCCTTGGAAGCGCTTTCACAGGCGTAGCAACACTGGGGCTTTGCGCTTCTCTACCCACCAAACGTCACGGTCCTTCTCTTTCCGTCTCGTAGACACGAGCTGAGAAATTGCAAACGTCGAGCAATTGCTCAGAGATGAAAAGTGCCAGCACTGAAAGCTGTTGCTAGCCAGCACCCTTCCTTGGAAGCGCTTTTGTAGGCCTAAGAACACTGGGGCTCTGGGCTTCTCTAGCCACCTCATCTTCTGCTCATCCTCTCGCGCACTCTAAAGAGAGCTCAGGTGAGAAATTGCAAACGTCGAGCAATTGCTCAGAGATGAAAAGTGCCAGCACTGAAAGCTCTTGCTAGCCAGCACCCTTCCTTGGAAGCGCTTTCACAGGCGCAGCAACACTGGGGCTTTGCGCTTCTATACGCACCAAACGTCACGGTCCTTCTCTTTCCGTCTCGTAGACACGAGCTGAGAAATTGCAAACGTCCAGCAATTGCTCAGAGATGAAAAGTGCCAGCACTGAAAGCTCTTGCTAGCCAGCACCCTTCCTTGGAAGCGCTTTCACAGGCGCAGCAACACTGGGGCTTTGCGCTTCTCTACCCACCAAACGTCACGGTCCTTCTCTTTCCGTCTCGTAGACACGAGCTGAGAAATTGCAAACGTCGAGCAATTGCTCAGAGATGAAAAGTGCCAGCACTGAAAGCTCTTGCTAGCCAGCACCCTTCCTTGGAAGCGCTTTTGTAGGCCTAAGAACACTGGGGCTCTGGGCTTCTCTAGCCACCTCATCTTCTGCTCGTCCTCTCGCGCACTCTAAAGAGAGCTCAGGTGAGAAATTGCAAACGTCCAGCAATTGCTCAGAGATGAAAAGTGCCAGCACTGAAAGCTCTTGCTAGCCAGAACCCTTCCTTGGAAGCGCTTTCACAGGCGCAGTAACACTGGGGCTTTGCGGTTCTATACGCACCAAATGTCACAGTCCTTCTCTTTCCGTCTCGTAGACACGAGCTGAGAAATTGCAAACGTCGAGCAATTGCTCAGAGATGAAAAGTGCCAGCACTGAAAGCTCTTGCTAGCCAGCACCCTTCCTTGGAAGCGCTTTTGTAGCCCTTAAAACACTGGGGCTCTGGGCTTCTCTAGCCACCTCATCTTCTGCTCATCCTCTCGCGCACTCTAAAGAGAGCTCAGGTGAGAAATTGCAAACGTCGAGCAATTGCTCCGAGATGAAAAGTGCCAGCACTGAAAGCTCTTGCTAGCCAGCACCCTTCCTTGGAAGCGCTTTCACAGGCGCAGTAACACTGGGGCTTTGCACTTCTCTACCCACCAAACGTCACGGTCCTTCTCTTTCCGTCTCGTAGACACGAGCTGAGAAATTGCAAACGTCGAGCAATTGCTCAGAGATGAAAAGTGCCAGCACTGAAAGCTGTTGCTAGCCAGCACCCTTCCTTGGAAGCGCTTTCACAGGCGTAGCAACACTGGGGCTTTGCGCTTCTATACACACCAAACGTCACAGTCATTCTCTTTCCGTCTCGTAGACACGAGCTGAGAAATTGCAAACGTCCAGCAATTGCTCAGAGATGAAAAGTGCCAGCACTGAAAGCTGTTGCTAGCCAGCACCCTTCCTTGGAAGCGCTTTTGTAGGCCTAAGAACACTGGGGCTCTGGGCTTCTCTAGCCACCTCATCTTCTGCTCATCCTCTCGCGCACTCTAAAGAGAGCTCAGGTGAGAAATTGCAAACGTCGAGCAATTGCTCAGAGATGAAAAGTGCCAGCACTGAAAGCTGTTGCTAGCCAGCACCCTTCCTTGGAAGCGCTTTCACAGGCGCAGCAACACTGGGGCTTTGCGCTTCTATACGCACCAAACGTCACGGTCCTTCTCTTTCCGTCTCGTAGACACGAGCTGAGAAATTGCAAACGTCGAGCAATTGCTCAGAGATGAAAAGTGCCAGCACTGAAAGCTGTTGCTAGCCAGCACCCTTCCTTGGATGCGCTTTTGTAGGCCTAAGAACACTGGGGCTATGGGCTTCTCTAGCCACCTCATCTTCTGCTCATCCTCTCGCGCACTCTAAAGAGAGCTCAGGTGAGAAATTGCAAACGTCGAGCAATTGCTCAGAGATGAAAAGTGCCAGCACTGAAAGCTCTTGCTAGCCAGCACCCTTCCTTGGAAGCGCTTTCACAGGCGCAGTAACACAGGGGCTTTGCACTTCTCTACGCACCAAATGTCACGGTCCTTCTTTTTCCGTCTCGTAGACACGAGCTGAGAAATTGCAAACATCGAGCAATTGCTCAGAGATGAAAAGTGCCAGCACTGAAAGCTCTTGCTAGCCAGCACCCTTCCTTGGAAGCGCTTTCACAGGCACAGCAACACTGGGGCTTTGCGCTTCTATACGCACCAAACGTCACGGCCCTTCTCTTTCCGTCTCGTAGACACGAGCTGAGAAATTGCAAACGTCGAGCAATTGCTCAGAGATGAAAAGTGCCAGCACTGAAAGCTCTTGCTAGCCAGCACCCTTCCTTGGAAGCGCTTTCACAGGCGCAGCAACACTGGGGCTTTGCGCTTCTATACGCACCAAACGTCACAGTCATTCTCTTTCCGTCTCGTAGACACGAGCTGAGAAATTGCAAACGTCCAGCAATTGCTCCGAGATGAAAAGTGCCAGCACTGAAAGCTCTTGCTAGCCAGCACCCTTCCTTGGAAGCGCTTTTGTAGGCCTAAGAACACTGGGGCTCTGGGCTTCTCTAGCCACCTCATCTTCTGCTCATCCTCTCGCGCACTCTAAAGAGAGCTCAGGTGAGAAATTGCAAACGTCGAGCAATTGCTCCGAGATGAAAAGTGCCAGCACTGAAAGCTGTTGCTAGCCAGCACCCTTCCTTGGAAGCGCTTTTGTAGCCCTTAAAACACTGGGGCTCTGGGCTTCTCTAGCCACCTCATCTTCTGCTCATCCTCTCGCGCACTCTAAAGAGAGCTCAGGTGAGAAATTGCAAACGTCGAGCAATTGCTCAGAGATGAAAAGTGCCAGCACTGAAAGCTCTTGCTAGCCAGCACCCTTCCTTGGAAGCGCTTTCACAGGCGCAGTAACACTGGGTCTTTGCGCTTCTCTACCCACCAAACGTCACGGTCCTTCTCTTTCCGTCTCGTAGACACGAGCTGAGAAATTGCAAACGTCGAGCAATTGCTCCGAGATGAAAAGTGCCAGCACTGAAAGCTGTTGCTAGCCAGCACCCTTCCTTGGAAGCGCTTTCACAGGTGCAGTAACACTGGGGCTTTGCGCTTCTCTAGCCACCAAACGTCATGGTCATTCTCTTTCCGTCTCGTAGACACGAGCTGAGAAATTGCAAACGTCGAGCAGTTGCTCAGAGATGAAAAGTGCCAGCACTGAAAGCTGTTGCTAGCCAGCACCCTTCCTTGGAAGCGCTTTTGTAGGCCTAAGAACAGTGGGGCTCTGGGCTTCCCTAGCCACCTCATCTTCTTCTCATCCTCTCGCGCACTCTAAAGAGAGCTCAGGTGAGAAATTGCAAACGTCGAGCAATTGCTCCGAGATGAAAAGTGCCAGCACTGAAAGCTCTTGCTAGCCAGCACCCTTCCTTGGAAGCGCTTTCACAGGCGCAGTAACACTGGGGCTTTGCACTTCACGCACCAAACGTCACGGTCCTTCTCTTTCCGTCTCGTAGACACGAGCTGAGAAATTGCAAACGTCGAGCAATTGCTCAGAGATGAAAAGTGCCAGCACTGAAAGCTCTTGCTAGCCAGCACCCTTCCTTGGAAGCGCTTTCACAGGCGCAGCAACACTGGGGCTTTGCGCTTCTCTAGCCACCAAACGTCACGGTCCTTCTCTTTCCGTCGGTAGACACGAGCTGAGAAATTGCAAACGTCGAGCAATTGCTCAGAGATGAAAAGTGCCAGCACTGAAAGCTCTTGCTAGCCAGCACCCTTCCTTGGAAGCGCTTTTGTAGGCCTAAGAACACTGGGGCTCTGGGCTTCTCTAGCCACCTCATCTTCTGCTCATCCTCTCGCGCACTCTAAAGAGAGCTCAGGTGAGAAATTGCAAACGTCGAGCAATTGCTCCGAGATGAAAAGTGCCAGCACTGAAAGCTCTTGCTAGCCAGCACCCTTCCTTGGAAGCGCTTTCACAGGCGCAGCAACACTGGGGCTTTGCGCTTCTCTAGCCACCAAACGTCACGGTCCTTCTCTTTCCGCCTCGTACACACGAGCTGAGAAATTGCAAACATCGAGCAATTGCTCAGAGATGAAAAGTGCCAGCACTGAAAGCTGTTGCTAGCCAGCACCCTTCCTTGGAAGCGCTTTTGTAGGCCTAAGAACAGTGGGGCTCTGGGCTTCTCTAGCCACCTCATCTTCTGCTCATCCTCTCGCGCACTCTAAAGAGAGCTCAGGTGAGAAATTGCAAACGTCGAGCAATTGCTCAGAGATGAAAAGTGCCAGCACTGAAAGCTGTTGCTAGCCAGCACCCTTCCTTGGAAGCGCTTTCACAGGCGCAGCAACACTGGGGCTTTGCGCTTCTATACGCACCAAACGTCACGGTCCTTCTCTTTCCGTCTCGTAGACACGAGCTGAGAAATTGCAAACGTCCAGCAATTGCTCAGAGATGAAAAGTGCCAGCACTGAAAGCTCTTGCTAGCCAGCACCCTTCCTTGGAAGCGCTTTTGTAGGCCTAAGAACACTGGGGCTCTGGGCTTCTCTAGCCACCTCATCTTCTGCTCGTCCTCTCGCGCACTCTAAAGAGAGCTCAGGTGAGAAATTGCAAACGTCCAGCAATTGCTCAGAGATGAAAAGTGCCAGCACTGAAAGCTCTTGCTAGCCAGAACCCTTCCTTGGAAGCGCTTTCACAGGCGCAGTAACACTGGGGCTTTGCGGTTCTATACGCACCAAATGTCACAGTCCTTCTCTTTCCGTCTCGTAGACACGAGCTGAGAAATTGCAAACGTCCAGCAATTGCTCAGAGATGAAAAGTGCCAGCACTGAAAGCTCTTGCTAGCCAGCACCCTTCCTTGGAAGCGCTTTTGTAGCCCTTAAAACACTGGGGCTCTGGGCTTCTCTAGCCACCTCATCTTCTGCTCATCCTCTCGCGCACTCTAAAGAGAGCTCAGGTGAGAAATTGCAAACGTCGAGCAATTGCTCCGAGATGAAAAGTGCCAGCACTGAAAGCTCTTGCTAGCCAGCACCCTTCCTTGGAAGCGCTTTCACAGGCGCAGTAACACTGGGGCTTTGCACTTCTCTACCCACCAAACGTCACGGGCCTTCTCTTTCCGTCTCGTAGACACGAGCTGAGAAATTGCAAACGTCGAGCAATTGCTCAGAGATGAAAAGTGCCAGCACTGAAAGCTCTTGCTAGCCAGCACCCTTCCTTGGAAGCGCTTTCACAGGCGTAGCAACACTGGGGCTTTGCGCTTCTATACACACCAAACGTCACAGTCATTCTCTTTCCGTCTCGTAGACACGAGCTGAGAAATTGCAAACGTCCAGCAATTGCTCAGAGATGAAAAGTGCCAGCACTGAAAGCTGTTGCTAGCCAGCACCCTTCCTTGGAAGCGCTTTTGTAGGCCTAAGAACACTGGGGCTCTGGGCTTCTCTAGCCACCTCATCTTCTGCTCATCCTCGCGCGCACTCTAAAGAGAGCTCAGGTGAGAAATTGCAAACGTCGAGCAATTGCTCAGAGATGAAAAGTGCCAGCACTGAAAGCTCTTGCTAGCCAGCACCCTTCCTTGGAAGCGCTTTCACAGGCGCAGCAACACTGGGGCTTTGCGCTTCTCTAGCCACCAAACGTCACGGTCCTTCTCTTTCCGTCGGTAGACACGAGCTGAGAAATTGCAAACGTCGAGCAATTGCTCAGAGATGAAAAGTGCCAGCACTGAAAGCTCTTGCTAGCCAGCACCCTTCCTTGGAAGCGCTTTCACAGGCGCAGCAACACTGGGGCTTTGCGCTTCTCTAGCCACCAAATGTCACGGTTCTTCTCTTTCCGTCTTGTAGACACGAGCTGAGAAATTGCAAACGTCGAGCAATTGCTCAGAGATGAAAAGTGCCAGCACTGAAAGCTGTTGCTAGCCAGCACCCTTCCTTGGAAGCGCTTTTGTAGGCCTAAGAACACTGGGGCTCTGGGCTTCTCTAGCCACCTCATCTTCTGCTCATCCTCTCGCGCACTCTAAAGAGAGCTCAGGTGAGAAATTGCAAACGTCGAGCAATTGCTCAGAGATGAAAAGTGCCAGCACTGAAAGCTCTTGCTAGCCAGCACCCTTCCTTGGAAGCGCTTTCACAGGCGCAGCAACACTGGGTCTTTGCGCTTCTCTACCCACCAAACGTCACGGTCCTTCTCTTTCCGTCGGTAGACACGAGCTGAGAAATTGCAAACGTGGAGCAATTGCTCAGAGATGAAAAGTGCCAGCACTGAAAGCTGTTGCTAGCCAGCACCCTTCCTTGGAAGCGCTTTTGTAGGCCTAAGAACAGTGGGGCTCTGGGCTTCTCTAGCCACCTCATCTTCTGCTCATCCTCTCGCGCACTCTAAAGAGAGCTCAGGTGAGAAATTGCAAACGTCGAGCAATTGCTCAGAGATGAAAAGTGCCAGCACTGAAAGCTCTTGCTAGCCAGCACCCTTCCTTGGAAGCGCTTTCACAGGCGCAGCAACACTGGGGCTTTGCGCTTCTCTACCCACCAAACGTCACGGTCATTCTCTTTCCATCTCCTAGACACGAGCTGAGAAATTGCAAAGGTCGAGCAATTGCTCAGAGATGAAAAGTGCCAGCACTGAAAGCTCTTGCTAGCCAGCACCCTTCCTTGGAAGCGCTTTTGTAGCCCTTAAAACACTGGGGCTCTGGGCTTCTCTAGCCACCTCATCTTCTGCTCATCCTCTCGCGCACTCTAAAGAGAGCTCAGGTGAGAAATTGCAAACGTCGAGCAATTGCTCAGAGATGAAAAGTGCCAGCACTGAAAGCTGTTGCTAGCCAGCACCCTTCCTTGGAAGCGCTTTCACAGGCGCAGTAACACTGGGGCTTTGCGCTTCTCTACCCACCAAACGTCACGGTCATTCTCTTTCCATCTCCTAGACACGAGCTGAGAAATTGCAAACGTCGAGCAATTGCTCAGAGATGAAAAGTGCCAGCACTGAAAGCTCTTGCTAGCCAGCACCCTTCCTTGGAAGCGCTTTCACAGGCGCAGCAACACTGGGGCTTTGCGCTTCTCTAGCCACCAAACGTCACGGTCCTTCTCTTTCCGTCTCGTAGACACGAGCTGAGAAATTGCAAACGTCGAGCAATTGCTCAGAGATGAAAAGTGCCAGCACTGAAAGCTGTTGCTAGCCAGCACCCTTCCTTGGAAGCGCTTTTGTAGCCCTTAAAACACTGGGGCTCTGGGCTTCTCTAGCCAACTCATCTTCTGCTCATCCTCTCGCGCGCTCTAAAGAGAGCTCAGGTGAGAAACTGCAAACGTCAAGCAATTGCTCAGAGATGAAAAGTGCCAGCACTGAAAGCTCTTGCTAGCCAGCACCCTTCCTTGGAAGCGCTTTTGTAGGCCTAAGAACACTGGGGCTTTGCGCTTCTCTACGCACCAAACGTCACGGCCCTTCTCTTTCCGTCTCGTAGACACGAGCTGAGAAATTGCAAACGTCGAGCAATTGCTCAGAGATGAAAAGTGCCAGCACTGAAAGCTCTTGCTAGCCAGCACCCTTCCTTGGAAGCGCTTTCACAGGCGCAGCAACACTGGGGCTTTGCGCTTGTATACGCACCAAACGTCACAGTCATTCTCTTTCCGTCTCGTAGACACGAGCTGAGAAATTGCAAACGTCCAGCAATTGCTCCGAGAGGAAAAGTGCCAGCACTGAAAGCTGTTGCTAGCCAGCACCCTTCCTTGGAAGCGCTTTTGTAGGCCTAAGAACACTGGGGCTCTGGGCTTCTCTAGCCACCTCATCTTCTGCTCATCCTCTCGCGCACTCTAAAGAGAGCTCAGGTGAGAAATTGCAAACGTCGAGCAATTGCTCAGAGATGAAAAGTGCCAGCACTGAAAGCTCTTGCTAGCCAGCACCCTTCCTTGGAAGCGCTTTCACAGGCGCAGCAACACTGGGGCTTTGCGCTTCTCTAGCCACCAAACGTCACGGTCCTTCTCTTTCCGTCGGTAGACACGAGCTGAGAAATTGCAAACGTCGAGCAATTGCTCAGAGATGAAAAGTGCCAGCACTGAAAGCTCTTGCTAGCCAGCACCCTTCCTTGGAAGCGCTTTTGTAGGCCTAAGAACACTGGGGCTTTGCGCTTCTCTAGCCACCTCATCTTCTGCTCATCCTCTCGCGCACTCTAAAGAGAGCTCAGGTGAGAAATTGCAAACGTCGAGCAATTGCTCCGAGATGAAAAGTGCCAGCACTGAAAGCTGTTGCTAGCCAGCACCCTTCCTTGGAAGCGCTTTTGTAGCCCTTAAAACACTGGGGCTCTGGGCTTCTCTAGCCACCTCATCTTCTGCTCATCCTCTCGCGCACTCTAAAGAGAGCTCAGGTGAGAAATTGCAAACGTCAAGCAATTGCTCAGAGATGAAAAGTGCCAGCACTGAAAGCTGTTGCTAGCCAGCACCCTTCCTTGGAAGCGCTTTCACAGGCGCAGTAACACTGGGGCTTTGCGCTTCTCTACCCACCAAACGTCACGGTCATTCTCTTTCCATCTCCTAGACACGAGCTGAGAAATTGCAAACGTCCAGCAATTGCTCAGAGATGAAAAGTGCCAGCACTGAAAGCTCTTGCTAGCCAGCACCCTTCCTTGGAAGCGCTTTCACAGGCGCAGCAACACTGGGGCTTTGCGCTTCTCTACGCACCAAACGTCACGGTCCTTCTCTTTCCGTCTCGTAGACACGAGCTGAGAAATTGCAAACGTCCAGCAATTGCTCAGAGATGAAAAGTGCCAGCACTGAAAGCTGTTGCTAGCCAGCACCCTTCCTTGGAAGCGCTTTTGTAGCCCTTAAAACACTGGGGCTCTGGGCTTCTCTAGCCACCTCATCTTCTGCTCATCCTCTCGCGCACTCTAAAGAGAGCTCAGGTGAGAAATTGCAAACGTCCAGCAATTGCTCAGAGATGAAAAGTGCCAGCACTGAAAGCTCTTGCTAGCCAGCACCCTTCCTTGGAAGCGCTTTCACAGGCGCAGCAACACTGGGGCTTTGCGCTTCTCTAGCCACCAAACGTCACGGTCCTTCTCTTTCCGTCGGTAGACACGAGCTGAGAAATTGCAAACGTCGAGCAATTGCTCCGAGATGAAAAGTGCCAGCACTGAAAGCTCTTGCTAGCCAGCACCCTTCCTTGGAAGCGCTTTTGTAGGCCTAAGAACAGTGGGGCTTTGCGCTTCTCTAGCCACCTCATCTTCTGCTCATCCTCTCGCGCACTCTAAAGAGAGCTCAGGTGAGAAATTGCAAACGTCGAGCAATTGCTCAGAGATGAAAAGTGCCAGCACTGAAAGCTGTTGCTAGCCAGCACCCTTCCTTGGAAGCGCTTTTGTAGGCCTAAGAACACTGGGGCTCTGGGCTTCTCTAGCCACCTCATCTTCTGCTCATCCTCTCGCGCACTCTAAAGAGAGCTCAGGTGAGAAATTGCAAACGTCGAGCAATTGCTCAGAGATGAAAAGTGCCAGCACTGAAAGCTCTTGCTAGCCAGCACCCTTCCTTGGAAGCGCTTTCACAGGCGCAGCAACACTGGGGCTTTGCGCTTCTCTAGCCACCAAACGTCACGGTCCTTCTCTTTCCGTCGGTAGACACGAGCTGAGAAATTGCAAACGTCCAGCAATTGCTCAGAGATGAAAAGTGCCAGCACTGAAAGCTCTTGCTAGCCAGCACCCTTCCTTGGAAGCGCTTTCACAGGCGCAGCAACACTGGGGCTTTGCGCTTCTCTAGCCACCAAATGTCACAGTTCTTCTCTTTCCGTCTCGTAGACACGAGCTGAGAAATTGCAAACGTCGAGCAATTGCTCAGAGATGAAAAGTGCCAGCACTGAAAGCTGTTGCTAGCCAGCACCCTTCCTTGGAAGCGCTTTTGTAGGCCTAAGAACAGTGGGGCTCTGGGCTTCTCTAGCCACCTCATCTTCTGCTCATCCTCTCGCGCACTCTAAAGAGAGCTCAGGTGAGAAATTGCAAACGTCGAGCAATTGCTCAGAGATGAAAAGTGCCAGCACTGAAAGCTCTTGCTAGCCAGCACCCTTCCTTGGAAGCGCTTTCACAGGCGCAGCAACACTGGGGCTTTGCGCTTCTCTAGCCACCAAACGTCACGGTCATTCTCTTTCCGTCGGTAGACACGAGCTGAGAAATTGCAAACGTGGAGCAATTGCTCAGAGATGAAAAGTGCCAGCACTGAAACCTGTTGCTAGCCAGCACCCTTCCTTGGAAGCGCTTTTGTAGGCCTAAGAACACTGGGGCTCTGGGCTTCTCTAGCCACCTCATCTTCTGCTCATCCTCTCGCGCACTCTAAAGAGAGCTCAGGTGAGAAATTGCAAACGTCGAGCAATTGCTCAGAGATGAAAAGTGCCAGCACTGAAAGCTCTTGCTAGCCAGCACCCTTCCTTGGAAGCGCTTTCACAGGCGCAGCAACACTGGGGCTTTGCGCTTCTCTACCCACCAAACGTCACGGTCATTCTCTTTCCATCTCCTAGACACGAGCTGAGAAATTGCAAAGGTCGAGCAATTGCTCAGAGATGAAAAGTGCCAGCACTGAAAGCTCTTGCTAGCCAGCACCCTTCCTTGGAAGCGCTTTCACAGGCGCAGCAACACTGGGGCTTTGCGCTTCTCTAGCCACCAAACGTCACGGTCCTTCTCTTTCCGTCTCGTAGACACGAGCTGAGAAATTGCAAACGTCCAGCAAATGCTCAGAGATGAAAAGTGCCAGCACTGAAAGCTGTTGCTAGCCAGCACCCTTCCTTGGAAGCGCTTTTGTAGGCCTAAGAACACTGGGGCTCTGGGCTTCTCTAGCCACCTCATCTTCTGCTCATCCTCGCGCGCACTCTAAAGAGAGCTCAGGTGAGAAATTGCAAACGTCGAGCAATTGCTCAGAGATGAAAAGTGCCAGCACTGAAAGCTCTTGCTAGCCAGCACCCTTCCTTGGAAGCACTTTCACAGGCGCAGTAACACTGGGGCTTTGCACTTCTCTACGCACCAAACGTCACGGTCCTTCTCTTTCCGTCTCGTAGACACGAGCTGAGAAATTGCAAACGTGGAGCAATTGCTCAGAGATGAAAAGTGCCAGCACTGAAAGCTGTTGCTAGCCAGCACCCTTCCTTGGAAGCGCTTTTGTAGCCCTTAAAACACTGGGGCTCTGCGCTTCTCTAGCCACCTCATCTTCTGCTCATCCTCTCGCGCACTCTAAAGAGAGCTCAGGTGAGAAATTGCAAACGTCGAGCAATTGCTCCGAGATGAAAACTGCCAGCACTGAAAGCTCTTGCTAGCCAGCACCCTTCCTTGGAAGCGCTTTTGTAGCCCTTAGAACACTGGGGCTCTGGGCTTCTCTAGCCACCTCATCTTCTGCTCATCCTCTCGCGCACTCTAAAGAGAGCTCAGGTGAGAAATTGCAAACGTCGAGCAATTGCTCAGAGAAGAAAAGTGCCAGCACTGAAAGCTGTTGCTAGCCAGCACCCTTCCTTGGAAGCGCTTTCACAGGCGCAGTAACACTGGGGCTTTGCGCTTCTCTAGCCACCAAACGTCACGGACCTTCTCTTTCCGTCTCGTAGACACGAGCTGAGAAATTGCAAACGTCGAGCAATTGCTCAGAGATGAAAAGTGCCAGCACTGAAAGCTGTTGCTAGCCAGCACCCTTCCTTGGAAGCGTTTTTGTAGCCCTTAAAACACTGGGGCTCTGGGCTTCTCTAGCCACCTAATCTTCTGCTCATCCTCTCGTGCACTCTAAAGAGAGCTCAGGTGAGAAATTGCAAACGTCGAGCAATTGCTCAGAGATGAAAAGTGCCAGCACTGAAAGCTCTTGCTAGCCAGCACCCTTCCTTGGAAGCGCTTTTGTAGCCCTTAGAACACTGGGGCTCTGGGCTTCTCTAGCCACCTCATCTTCTGCTCATCCTCTCGTGCACTCTAAAGAGAGCTCAGGTGAGAAATTGCAAACGTCGAGCAATTGCTCAGAGATGAAAAGTGCCAGCACTGAAAGCTCTTGCTAGCCAGCACCCTTCCTTGGAAGCGCTTTCACAGGCGCAGCAACACTGGGGCTTTGCGCTTCTCTAGCCACCAAACGTCACGGTCCTTCTCTTTCCGTCTCGTAGACACGAGCTGAGAAATTGCAAACATCGAGCAATTGCTCCGAGATGAAAAGTGCCAGCACTGAAAGCTCTTGCTAGCCAGCACCCTTCCTTGGAAGCGCTTTCACAAGCGCAGTAACACTGGGGCTTTGCTCTTCTATACGCACCAAACGTCACGGTCCTTCTCTTTCCGTCTCGTAGACACGAGCTGAGAAATTGCAAACGTCGAGCAATTGCTCAGAGATGAAAAGTGCCAGCACTGAAAGCTGTTGCTAGCCAGCACCCTTCCTTGGAAGCGCTTTCACAGGCGCAGTAACACTGGGGCTTTGCGCTTCTCTAGCCACCAAACGTCACGGACCTTCTCTTTCCGTCTCGTAGACACGAGCTGAGAAATTGCAAACGTCGAGCAATTGCTCAGAGATGAAAAGTGCCAGCACTGAAAGCTGTTGCTAGCCAGCACCCTTCCTTGGAAGCGCTTTTGTAGGCCTAAGAACACTGGGGCTCTGGGCTTCTCTAGCCACCTCATCTTCTGCTCATCCTCTCGCGCACTCTAAAGAGAGCTCAGGTGAGAAATTGCAAACGTGGAGCAATTGCTCAGAGATGAAAAGTGCCAGCACTGAAAGCTCTTGCTAGCCAGCACCCTTCCTTGGAAGCGCTTTCACAGGCGCAGCAACACTGGGGCTTTGCGCTTCTCTACCCACCAAAAGTCACGGTCCTTCTCTTTCCGTCTCGTAGACACGAGCTGAGAAATTGCAAACGTCGAGCAATTCCTCAGAGATGAAAAGTGCCAGCACTGAAAGCTCTTGCTAGCCAGCACCCTTCCTTGGAAGCGCTTTCACAGGCGCAGCAACACTGGGGCTTTGCGCTTCTATACCCACCAAACGTCACGGTCATTCTCTTTCCGTCTCGTAGACACGAGCTGAGAAATTGCAAACGTGGAGCAATTGCTCAGAGATGAAAAGTGCCAGCACTGAAAGCTGTTGCTAGCCAGCACCCTTCCTTGGAAGCGCTTTCACAAGCGCAGTAACACTGGGGCTTTGCTCTTCTATACGCACCAAACGTCACGGTCCTTCTCTTTCCGTCTCGTAGACACGAGCTGAGAAATTGCAAACGTCGAGCAATTGCTCAGAGATGAAAAGTGCCAGCACTGAAAGCTGTTGCTAGCCAGCACCCTTCCTTGGAAGCGCTTTCACAGGCGCAGTAACACTGGGGCTTTGCGCTTCTCTAGCCACCAAACGTCACGGACCTTCTCTTTCCGTCTCGTAGACACGAGCTGAGAAATTGCAAACGTCGAGCAATTGCTCAGAGATGAAAAGTGCCAGCACTGAAAGCTGTTGCTAGCCAGCACCCTTCCTTGGAAGCGCTTTTGTAGCCCTTAAAACACTGGGGCTCTGCGCTTCTCTAGCCACCTCATCTTCTGCTCATCCTCTCGCGCACTCTAAAGAGAGCTCAGGTGAGAAATTGCAAACGTCGAGCAATTGCTCCGAGATGAAAAGTGCCAGCACTGAAAGCTGTTGCTAGCCAGCACCCTTCCTTGGAAGCGCTTTTGTAGCCCTTAGAACACTGGGGCTCTGGGCTTCTCTAGCCACCTCATCTTCTGCTCATCCTCTCGCGCACTCTAAAGAGAGCTCAGGTGAGAAATTGCAAACGTCGAGCAATTGCTCAGAGAAGAAAAGTGCCAGCACTGAAAGCTGTTGCTAGCCAGCACCCTTCCTTGGAAGCGCTTTCACAGGCGCAGTAACACTGGGGCTTTGCGCTTCTCTAGCCACCAAACGTCACGGACCTTCTCTTTCCGTCTCGTAGACACGAGCTGAGAAATTGCAAACGTCGAGCAATTGCTCAGAGATGAAAAGTGCCAGCACTGAAAGCTGTTGCTAGCCAGCACCCTTCCTTGGAAGCGCTTTTGTAGCCCTTAAAACACTGGGGCTCTGGGCTTCTCTAGCCACCTAATCTTCTGCTCATCCTCTCGTGCACTCTAAAGAGAGCTCAGGTGAGAAATTGCAAACGTCGAGCAATTGCTCAGAGAGGAAAAGTGCCAGCACTGAAAGCTCTTGCTAGCCAGCACCCTTCCTTGGAAGCGCTTTTGTAGCCCTTAGAACAGTGGGGCTCTGGGCTTCTCTAGCCACCTCATCTTCTGCTCATCCTCTCGTGCACTCTAAAGAGAGCTCAGGTGAGAAATTGCAAACGTCGAGCAATTGCTCAGAGATGAAAAGTGCCAGCACTGAAAGCTCTTGCTAGCCAGCACCCTTCCTTGGAAGCGCTTTCACAGGCGCAGCAACACTGGGGCTTTGCGCTTCTCTAGCCACCAAACGTCACGGTCCTTCTCTTTCCGTCTCGTAGACACGAGCTGAGAAATTGCAAACATCGAGCAATTGCTCCGAGATGAAAAGTGCCAGCACTGAAAGCTCTTGCTAGCCAGCACCCTTCCTTGGAAGCGCTTTCACAAGCGCAGTAACACTGGGGCTTTGCTCTTCTATACGCACCAAACGTCACGGTCCTTCTCTTTCCGTCTCGTAGACACGAGCTGAGAAATTGCAAACGTCGAGCAATTGCTCAGAGATGAAAAGTGCCAGCACTGAAAGCTCTTGCTAGCCAGCACCCCTCCTTGGAAGCGCTTTTGTAGGCCTAAGAACACTGGGGCTCTGGGCTTCTCTAGCCACCTCATCTTCTGCTCATCCTCTCGCGCACTCTAAAGAGAGCTCAGGTGAGAAATTGCAAACGTGGAGCAATTGCTCAGAGATGAAAAGTGCCAGCACTGAAAGCTCTTGCTAGCCAGCACCCTTCCTTGGAAGCGCTTTCACAGGCGCAGCAACACTGGGGCTTTGCGCTTCTCTACCCACCAAAAGTCACGGTCCTTCTCTTTCCGTCTCGTAGACACGAGCTGAGAAATTGCAAACGTCGAGCAATTGCTCAGAGATGAAAAGTGCCAGCACTGAAAGCTCTTGCTAGCCAGCACCCTTCCTTGGAAGCGCTTTCACAGGCGCAGCAACACTGGGGCTTTGCGCTTCTATACCCACCAAACGTCACGGTCATTCTCTTTCCGTCTTGTAGACACGAGCTGAGAAATTGCAAACGTCGAGCAATTGCTCAGAGATGAAAAGTGCCAGCACTGAAAGCTGTTGCTAGCCAGCACCCTTCCTTGGAAGCGCTTTTGTAGGCCTAAGAACACTGGGGCTCTGGGCTTCTCTAGCCACCTCATCTTCTGCTCATCCTCTCGCGCACTCTAAAGAGAGCTCAGGTGAGAAATTGCAAACGTGGAGCAATTGCTCAGAGATGAAAAGTGCCAGCACTGAAAGCTCTTGCTAGCCAGCACCCTTCCTTGGAAGCGCTTTCACAGGCGCAGCAACACTGGGGCTTTGCGCTTCTATACGCACCAAACGTCACGGTCCTTCTCTTTCCGTCTCGTAGACACGAGCTGAGAAATTGCAAACGTCCAGCAATTGCTCAGAGATGAAAAGTGCCAGCACTGAAAGCTCTTGCTAGCCAGCACCCTTCCTTGGAAGCGCTTTCACAGGCGCAGCAACACTGGGGCTTTGCGCTTCTCTACCCACCAAACGTCACGGTCCTTCTCTTTCCGTCTCGTAGACACGAGCTGAGAAATTGCAAACGTCGAGCAATTGCTCAGAGATGAAAAGTGCCAGCACTGAAAGCTCTTGCTAGCCAGCACCCTTCCTTGGAAGCGCTTTTGTAGGCCTAAGAACACTGGGGCTCTGGGCTTCTCTAGCCACCTCATCTTCTGCTCGTCCTCTCGCGCACTCTAAAGAGAGCTCAGGTGAGAAATTGCAAACGTCCAGCAATTGCTCAGAGATGAAAAGTGCCAGCACTGAAAGCTCTTGCTAGCCAGAACCCTTCCTTGGAAGCGCTTTCACAGGCGCAGTAACACTGGGGCTTTGCGGTTCTATACGCACCAAATGTCACAGTCCTTCTCTTTCCGTCTCGTAGACACGAGCTGAGAAATTGCAAATGTCGAGCAATTGCTCAGAGATGAAAAGTGCCAGCACTGAAAGCTCTTGCTAGCCAGCACCCTTCCTTGGAAGCGCTTTTGTAGCCCTTAAAACACTGGGGCTCTGGGCTTCTCTAGCCACCTCATCTTCTGCTCATCCTCTCGCGCACTCTAAAGAGAGCTCAGGTGAGAAATTGCAAACGTCGAGCAATTGCTCAGAGATGAAAAGTGCCAGCACTGAAAGCTCTTGCTAGCCAGCACCCTTCCTTGGAAGCGCTTTCACAGGCGCAGTAACACTGGGGCTTTGCACTTCTCTACCCACCAAACGTCACGGGCCTTCTCTTTCCGTCTCGTAGACACGAGCTGAGAAATTGCAAACGTCGAGCAATTGCTCAGAGATGAAAAGTGCCAGCACTGAAAGCTGTTGCTAGCCAGCACCCTTCCTTGGAAGCGCTTTCACAGGCGTAGCAACACTGGGGCTTTGCGCTTCTATACACACCAAACGTCACAGTCATTCTCTTTCCGTCTCGTAGACACGAGCTGAGAAATTGCAAACGTCCAGCAATTGCTCAGAGATGAAAAGTGCCAGCACTGAAAGCTGTTGCTAGCCAGCACCCTTCCTTGGAAGCGCTTTTGTAGGCCTAAGAACACTGGGGCTCTGGGCTTCTCTAGCCACCTCATCTTCTGCTCATCCTCTCGCGCACTCTAAAGAGAGCTCAGGTGAGAAATTGCAAACGTCGAGCAATTGCTCAGAGATGAAAAGTGCCAGCACTGAAAGCTGTTGCTAGCCAGCACCCTTCCTTGGAAGCGCTTTCACAGGCGCAGCAACACTGGGGCTTTGCGCTTCTCTAGCCACCAAACGTCACGGTCCTTCTCTTTCCGTCTCGTAGACACGAGCTGAGAAATTGCAAACGTCGAGCAATTGCTCAGAGATGAAAAGTGCCAGCACTGAAAGCTCTTGCTAGCCAGCACCCTTCCTTGGATGCGCTTTTGTAGGCCTAAGAACACTGGGGCTCTGGGCTTCTCTAGCCACCTCATCTTCTGCTCATCCTCTCGCGCACTCTAAAGAGAGCTCAGGTGAGAAATTGCAAACGTCAAGCAATTGCTCAGAGATGAAAAGTGCCAGCACTGAAAGCTCTTGCTAGCCAGCACCCTTCCTTGGAAGCGCTTTCACAGGCGCAGTAACACAGGGGCTTTGCACTTCTCTACGCACCAAATGTCACGGTCCTTCTTTTTCCGTCTCGTAGACACGAGCTGAGAAATTGCAAACATCGAGCAATTGCTCAGAGATGAAAAGTGCCAGCACTGAAAGCTCTTGCTAGCCAGCACCCTTCCTTGGAAGCGCTTTCACAGGCACAGCAACACTGGGGCTTTGCGCTTCTATATGCACCAAACGTCACGGCCCTTCTCTTTCCGTCTCGTAGACACGAGCTGAGAAATTGCAAACGTCGAGCAATTGCTCAGAGATGAAAAGTGCCAGCACTGAAAGCTCTTGCTAGCCAGCACCCTTCCTTGGAAGCGCTTTCACAGGCGCAGCAACACTGGGGCTTTGCGCTTCTATACGCACCAAACGTCACAGTCATTCTCTTTCCGTCTCGTAGACACGAGCTGAGAAATTGCAAACGTCGAGCAATTGCTCCGAGATGAAAAGTGCCAGCACTGAAAGCTCTTGCTAGCCAGCACCCTTCCTTGGAAGCGCTTTTGTAGCCCTTAAAACACTGGGGCTCTGCGCTTCTCTAGCCACCTCATCTTCTGCTCATCCTCTCGCGCACTCTAAAGAGAGCTCAGGTGAGAAATTGCAAACGTCGAGCAATTGCTCAGAGATGAAAAGTGCCAGCACTGAAAGCTCTTGCTAGCCAGCACCCTTCCTTGGAAGCGCTTTCACAGGCGCAGTAACACTGGGGCTTTGCGCTTCTCTACCCACCAAACGTCACGGTCCTTCTCTTTCCGTCTCGTAGACACGAGCTGAGAAATTGCAAACGTCGAGCAATTGCTCCGAGATGAAAAGTGCCAGCACTGAAAGCTGTTGCTAGCCAGCACCCTTCCTTGGAAGCGCTTTCACAGGTGCAGTAACACTGGGGCTTTGCGCTTCTCTAGCCACCAAACGTCATGGTCATTCTCTTTCCGTCTCGTAGACACGAGCTGAGAAATTGCAAACGTCGAGCAGTTGCTCAGAGATGAAAAGTGCCAGCACTGAAAGCTGTTGCTAGCCAGCACCCTTCCTTGGAAGCGCTTTTGTAGGCCTAAGAACAGTGGGGCTCTGGGCTTCCCTAGCCACCTCATCTTCTTCTCATCCTCTCGCGCACTCTAAAGAGAGCTCAGGTGAGAAATTGCAAACGTCGAGCAATTGCTCAGAGATGAAAAGTGCCAGCACTGAAAGCTCTTGCTAGCCAGCACCCTTCCTTGGAAGCGCTTTCACAGGCGCAGTAACACTGGGGCTTTGCACTTCTCTACGCACCAAACGTCACGGTCCTTCTCTTTCCGTCTCGTAGACACGAGCTGAGAAATTGCAAACGTCGAGCAATTGCTCAGAGATGAAAAGTGCCAGCACTGAAAGCTCTTGCTAGCCAGCACCCTTCCTTGGAAGCGCTTTCACAGGCGCAGCAACACTGGGGCTTTGCGCTTCTCTAGCCACCAAACGTCACGGTCCTTCTCTTTCCGTCGGTAGACACGAGCTGAGAAATTGCAAACGTCGAGCAATTGCTCCGAGATGAAAAGTGCCAGCACTGAAAGCTCTTGCTAGCCAGCACCCTTCCTTGGAAGCGCTTTCACAGGCGCAGCAACACTGGGGCTTTGCGCTTCTCTAGCCACCAAACGTCACGGTCCTTCTCTTTCCGCCTCGTAGACACGAGCTGAGAAATTGCAAACATCGAGCAATTGCTCAGAGATGAAAAGTGCCAGCACTGAAAGCTCTTGCTAGCCAGCACCCTTCCTTGGAAGCGCTTTTGTAGGCCTAAGAACACTGGGGCTCTGGGCTTCTCTAGCCACCTCATCTTCTGCTCATCCTCTCGCGCACTCTAAAGAGAGCTCAGGTGAGAAATTGCAAACGTCGAGCAATTGCTCAGAGATGAAAAGTGCCAGCACTGAAAGCTCTTGCTAGCCAGCACCCTTCCTTGGAAGCGCTTTCACAGGCGCAGCAACACTGGGGCTTTGCGCTTCTATACGCACCAAACGTCACGGTCCTTCTCTTTCCGTCTCGTAGACACGAGCTGAGAAATTGCAAACGTCCAGCAATTGCTCAGAGATGAAAAGTGCCAGCACTGAAAGCTGTTGCTAGCCAGCACCCTTCCTTGGAAGCGCTTTTGTAGGCCTAAGAACACTGGGGCTCTGGGCTTCTCTAGCCACCTCATCTTCTGCTCGTCCTCTCGCGCACTCTAAAGAGAGCTCAGGTGAGAAATTGCAAACGTCCAGCAATTGCTCAGAGATGAAAAGTGCCAGCACTGAAAGCTGTTGCTAGCCAGAACCCTTCCTTGGAAGCGCTTTCACAGGCGCAGTAACACTGGGGCTTTGCGGTTCTATACGCACCAAATGTCACAGTCCTTCTCTTTCCGTCTCGTAGACACGAGCTGAGAAATTGCAAACGTCCAGCAATTGCTCAGAGATGAAAAGTGCCAGCACTGAAAGCTCTTGCTAGCCAGCACCCTTCCTTGGAAGCGCTTTTGTAGCCCTTAAAACAGTGGGGCTCTGGGCTTCTCTAGCCACCTCATCTTCTGCTCATCCTCTCGCGCACTCTAAAGAGAGCTCAGGTGAGAAATTGCAAACGTCAAGCAATTGCTCAGAGATGAAAAGTGCCAGCACTGAAAGCTCTTGCTAGCCAGCACCCTTCCTTGGAAGCGCTTTCACAGGCGCAGTAACACAGGGGCTTTGCACTTCTCTACGCACCAAATGTCACGGTCCTTCTTTTTCCGTCTCGTAGACACGAGCTGAGAAATTGCAAACATCGAGCAATTGCTCAGAGATGAAAAGTGCCAGCACTGAAAGCTCTTGCTAGCCAGCACCCTTCCTTGGAAGCGCTTTCACAGGCACAGCAACACTGGGGCTTTGCGCTTCTATACGCACCAAACGTCACGGCCCTTCTCTTTCCGTCTCGTAGACACGAGCTGAGAAATTGCAAACGTCGAGCAATTGCTCAGAGATGAAAAGTGCCAGCACTGAAAGCTCTTGCTAGCCAGCACCCTTCCTTGGAAGCGCTTTCACAGGTGCAGCAACACTGGGGCTTTGCGCTTCTATACGCACCAAACGTCACAGTCATTCTCTTTCCGTCTCGTAGACACGAGCTGAGAAATTGCAAACGTCCAGCAATTGCTCCGAGATGAAAAGTGCCAGCACTGAAAGCTCTTGCTAGCCAGCACCCTTCCTTGGAAGCGCTTTTGTAGCCCTTAAAACACTGGGGCTCTGGGCTTCTCTAGCCACCTCATCTTCTGCTCATCCTCTCGCGCACTCTAAAGAGAGCTCAGGTGAGAAATTGCAAACGTCGAGCAATTGCTCAGAGATGAAAAGTGCCAGCACTGAAAGCTCTTGCTAGCCAGCACCCTTCCTTGGAAGCGCTTTCACAGGCGCAGTAACACTGGGGCTTTGCGCTTCTCTACCCACCAAACGTCACGGTCCTTCTCTTTCCGTCTCGTAGACACGAGCTGAGAAATTGCAAACGTCGAGCAATTGCTCCGAGATGAAAAGTGCCAGCACTGAAAGCTGTTGCTAGCCAGCACCCTTCCTTGGAAGCGCTTTCACAGGTGCAGTAACACTGGGGCTTTGCGCTTCTCTAGCCACCAAACGTCATGGTCATTCTCTTTCCGTCTCGTAGACACGAGCTGAGAAATTGCAAACGTCGAGCAGTTGCTCAGAGATGAAAAGTGCCAGCACTGAAAGCTGTTGCTAGCCAGCACCCTTCCTTGGAAGCGCTTTTGTAGGCCTAAGAACAGTGGGGCTCTGGGCTTCCCTAGCCACCTCATCTTCTTCTCATCCTCTCGCGCACTCTAAAGAGAGCTCAGGTGAGAAATTGCAAACGTCGAGCAATTGCTCAGAGATGAAAAGTGCCAGCACTGAAAGCTCTTGCTAGCCAGCACCCTTCCTTGGAAGCGCTTTCACAGGCGCAGTAACACTGGGGCTTTGCACTTCTCTACGCACCAAACGTCACGGTCCTTCTCTTTCCGTCTCGTAGACACGAGCTGAGAAATTGCAAACGTCGAGCAATTGCTCAGAGATGAAAAGTGCCAGCACTGAAAGCTCTTGCTAGCCAGCACCCTTCCTTGGAAGCGCTTTCACAGGCGCAGCAACACTGGGGCTTTGCGCTTCTCTAGCCACCAAACGTCACGGTCCTTCTCTTTCCGTCGGTAGACACGAGCTGAGAAATTGCAAACGTCGAGCAATTGCTCCGAGATGAAAAGTGCCAGCACTGAAAGCTCTTGCTAGCCAGCACCCTTCCTTGGAAGCGCTTTCACAGGCGCAGCAACACTGGGGCTTTGCGCTTCTCTAGCCACCAAACGTCACGGTCCTTCTCTTTCCGCCTCGTAGACACGAGCTGAGTAATTGCAAACGTCGAGCAATTGCTCAGAGATGAAAAGTGCCAGCACTGAAAGCTGTTGCTAGCCAGCACCCTTCCTTGGAAGCGCTTTTGTAGCCCTTAAAACACTGGGGCTCTGGGCTTCTCTAGCCACCTCATCTTCTGCTCATCCTCTCGCGCACTCTAAAGAGAGCTCAGGTGAGAAATTGCAAACGTCGAGCAATTGCTCAGAGATGAAAAGTGCCAGCACTGAAAGCTGTTGCTAGCCAGCACCCTTCCTTGGAAGCGCTTTCACAGGCGCAGCAACACTGGGGCTTTGCGCTTCTATACGCACCAAACGTCACGGTCCTTCTCTTTCCGTCTCGTAGACACGAGCTGAGAAATTGCAAACGTCCAGCAATTGCTCAGAGATGAAAAGTGCCAGCACTGAAAGCTCTTGCTAGCCAGCACCCTTCCTTGGAAGCGCTTTTGTAGGCCTAAGAACACTGGGGCTCTGGGCTTCTCTAGCCACCTCATCTTCTGCTCGTCCTCTCGCGCACTCTAAAGAGAGCTCAGGTGAGAAATTGCAAACGTCCAGCAATTGCTCAGAGATGAAAAGTGCCAGCACTGAAAGCTGTTGCTAGCCAGAACCCTTCCTTGGAAGCGCTTTCACAGGCGCAGTAACACTGGGGCTTTGCGGTTCTATACGCACCAAATGTCACAGTCCTTCTCTTTCCGTCTCGTAGACACGAGCTGAGAAATTGCAAACGTCGAGCAATTGCTCAGAGATGAAAAGTGCCAGCACTGAAAGCTCTTGCTAGCCAGCACCCTTCCTTGGAAGCGCTTTCACAGGCGTAGCAACACTGGGGCTTTGCGCTTCTATACACACCAAACGTCACGGTCCTTCTCTTTCCGTCTCGTAGACACGAGCTGAGAAATTGCAAACGTCCAGCAATTGCTCAGAGATGAAAAGTGCCAGCACTGAAAGCTGTTGCTAGCCAGCACCCTTCCTTGGAAGCGCTTTTGTAGGCCTAAGAACACTGGGGCTCTGGGCTTCTCTAGCCACCTCATCTTCTGCTCATCCTCTCGCGCACTCTAAAGAGAGCTCAGGTGAGAAATTGCAAACGTCGAGCAATTGCTCAGAGATGAAAAGTGCCAGCACTGAAAGCTCTTGCTAGCCAGCACCCTTCCTTGGAAGCGCTTTCACAGGCGCAGCAACACTGGGGCTTTGCGCTTCTCTAGCCACCAAACGTCACGGTCCTTCTCTTTCCGTCGGTAGACACGAGCTGAGAAATTGCAAACGTGGAGCAATTGCTCAGAGATGAAAAGTGCCAGCACTGAAAGCTGTTGCTAGCCAGCACCCTTCCTTGGAAGCGCTTTCACAGGCGCAGCAACACTGGGGCTTTGCGCTTCTCTAGCCACCAAATGTCACGGTTCTTCTCTTTCCGTCTTGTAGACACGAGCTGAGAAATTGCAAACGTCGAGCAATTGCTCAGAGATGAAAAGTGCCAGCACTGAAAGCTGTTGCTAGCCAGCACCCTTCCTTGGAAGCGCTTTTGTAGGCCTAAGAACACTGGGGCTCTGGGCTTCTCTAGCCACCTCATCTTCTGCTCGTCCTCTCGCGCACTCTAAAGAGAGCTCAGGTGAGAAATTGCAAACGTCCAGCAATTGCTCAGAGATGAAAAGTGCCAGCACTGAAAGCTGTTGCTAGCCAGAACCCTTCCTTGGAAGCGCTTTCACAGGCGCAGTAACACTGGGGCTTTGCGGTTCTATACGCACCAAATGTCACAGTCCTTCTCTTTCCGTCTCGTAGACACGAGCTGAGAAATTGCAAACGTCCAGCAATTGCTCAGAGATGAAAAGTGCCAGCACTGAAAGCTCTTGCTAGCCAGCACCCTTCCTTGGAAGCGCTTTTGTAGCCCTTAAAACAGTGGGGCTCTGGGCTTCTCTAGCCACCTCATCTTCTGCTCATCCTCTCGCGCACTCTAAAGAGAGCTCAGGTGAGAAATTGCAAACGTCAAGCAATTGCTCAGAGATGAAAAGTGCCAGCACTGAAAGCTCTTGCTAGCCAGCACCCTTCCTTGGAAGCGCTTTCACAGGCGCAGTAACACAGGGGCTTTGCACTTCTCTACGCACCAAATGTCACGGTCCTTCTTTTTCCGTCTCGTAGACACGAGCTGAGAAATTGCAAACATCGAGCAATTGCTCAGAGATGAAAAGTGCCAGCACTGAAAGCTCTTGCTAGCCAGCACCCTTCCTTGGAAGCGCTTTCACAGGCACAGCAACACTGGGGCTTTGCGCTTCTATACGCACCAAACGTCACGGCCCTTCTCTTTCCGTCTCGTAGACACGAGCTGAGAAATTGCAAACGTCGAGCAATTGCTCAGAGATGAAAAGTGCCAGCACTGAAAGCTCTTGCTAGCCAGCACCCTTCCTTGGAAGCGCTTTCACAGGTGCAGCAACACTGGGGCTTTGCGCTTCTATACGCACCAAACGTCACAGTCATTCTCTTTCCGTCTCGTAGACACGAGCTGAGAAATTGCAAACGTCCAGCAATTGCTCCGAGATGAAAAGTGCCAGCACTGAAAGCTCTTGCTAGCCAGCACCCTTCCTTGGAAGCGCTTTTGTAGCCCTTAAAACACTGGGGCTCTGGGCTTCTCTAGCCACCTCATCTTCTGCTCATCCTCTCGCGCACTCTAAAGAGAGCTCAGGTGAGAAATTGCAAACGTCGAGCAATTGCTCAGAGATGAAAAGTGCCAGCACTGAAAGCTCTTGCTAGCCAGCACCCTTCCTTGGAAGCGCTTTCACAGGCGCAGTAACACTGGGGCTTTGCGCTTCTCTACCCACCAAACGTCACGGTCCTTCTCTTTCCGTCTCGTAGACACGAGCTGAGAAATTGCAAACGTCGAGCAATTGCTCCGAGATGAAAAGTGCCAGCACTGAAAGCTGTTGCTAGCCAGCACCCTTCCTTGGAAGCGCTTTCACAGGTGCAGTAACACTGGGGCTTTGCGCTTCTCTAGCCACCAAACGTCATGGTCATTCTCTTTCCGTCTCGTAGACACGAGCTGAGAAATTGCAAACGTCGAGCAGTTGCTCAGAGATGAAAAGTGCCAGCACTGAAAGCTGTTGCTAGCCAGCACCCTTCCTTGGAAGCGCTTTTGTAGGCCTAAGAACAGTGGGGCTCTGGGCTTCCCTAGCCACCTCATCTTCTTCTCATCCTCTCGCGCACTCTAAAGAGAGCTCAGGTGAGAAATTGCAAACGTCGAGCAATTGCTCAGAGATGAAAAGTGCCAGCACTGAAAGCTCTTGCTAGCCAGCACCCTTCCTTGGAAGCGCTTTCACAGGCGCAGTAACACTGGGGCTTTGCACTTCTCTACGCACCAAACGTCACGGTCCTTCTCTTTCCGTCTCGTAGACACGAGCTGAGAAATTGCAAACGTCGAGCAATTGCTCAGAGATGAAAAGTGCCAGCACTGAAAGCTCTTGCTAGCCAGCACCCTTCCTTGGAAGCGCTTTCACAGGCGCAGCAACACTGGGGCTTTGCGCTTCTCTAGCCACCAAACGTCACGGTCCTTCTCTTTCCGTCGGTAGACACGAGCTGAGAAATTGCAAACGTCGAGCAATTGCTCCGAGATGAAAAGTGCCAGCACTGAAAGCTCTTGCTAGCCAGCACCCTTCCTTGGAAGCGCTTTCACAGGCGCAGCAACACTGGGGCTTTGCGCTTCTCTAGCCACCAAACGTCACGGTCCTTCTCTTTCCGCCTCGTAGACACGAGCTGAGTAATTGCAAACGTCGAGCAATTGCTCAGAGATGAAAAGTGCCAGCACTGAAAGCTGTTGCTAGCCAGCACCCTTCCTTGGAAGCGCTTTTGTAGGCCTAAGAACACTGGGGCTCTGGGCTTCTCTAGCCACCTCATCTTCTGCTCATCCTCTCGCGCACTCTAAAGAGAGCTCAGGTGAGAAATTGCAAACGTCGAGCAATTGCTCAGAGATGAAAAGTGCCAGCACTGAAAGCTGTTGCTAGCCAGCACCCTTCCTTGGAAGCGCTTTCACAGGCGCAGCAACACTGGGGCTTTGCGCTTCTATACGCACCAAACGTCACGGTCCTTCTCTTTCCGTCTCGTAGACACGAGCTGAGAAATTGCAAACGTCCAGCAATTGCTCAGAGATGAAAAGTGCCAGCACTGAAAGCTCTTGCTAGCCAGCACCCTTCCTTGGAAGCGCTTTTGTAGGCCTAAGAACACTGGGGCTCTGGGCTTCTCTAGCCACCTCATCTTCTGCTCGTCCTCTCGCGCACTCTAAAGAGAGCTCAGGTGAGAAATTGCAAACGTCCAGCAATTGCTCAGAGATGAAAAGTGCCAGCACTGAAAGCTGTTGCTAGCCAGAACCCTTCCTTGGAAGCGCTTTCACAGGCGCAGTAACACTGGGGCTTTGCGGTTCTATACGCACCAAATGTCACAGTCCTTCTCTTTCCGTCTCGTAGACACGAGCTGAGAAATTGCAAACGTCGAGCAATTGCTCAGAGATGAAAAGTGCCAGCACTGAAAGCTGTTGCTAGCCAGCACCCTTCCTTGGAAGCGCTTTCACAGGCGTAGCAACACTGGGGCTTTGCGCTTCTATACACACCAAACGTCACAGTCATTCTCTTTCCGTCTCGTAGACACGAGCTGAGAAATTGCAAACGTCCAGCAATTGCTCAGAGATGAAAAGTGCCAGCACTGAAAGCTGTTGCTAGCCAGCACCCTTCCTTGGAAGCGCTTTTGTAGGCCTAAGAACACTGGGGCTCTGGGCTTCTCTAGCCACCTCATCTTCTGCTCATCCTCTCGCGCACTCTAAAGAGAGCTCAGGTGAGAAATTGCAAACGTCGAGCAATTGCTCAGAGATGAAAAGTGCCAGCACTGAAAGCTCTTGCTAGCCAGCACCCTTCCTTGGAAGCGCTTTCACAGGCGCAGCAACACTGGGGCTTTGCGCTTCTCTAGCCACCAAACGTCACGGTCCTTCTCTTTCCGTCGGTAGACACGAGCTGAGAAATTGCAAACGTGGAGCAATTGCTCAGAGATGAAAAGTGCCAGCACTGAAAGCTGTTGCTAGCCAGCACCCTTCCTTGGAAGCGCTTTCACAGGCGCAGCAACACTGGGGCTTTGCGCTTCTCTAGCCACCAAATGTCACGGTTCTTCTCTTTCCGTCTTGTAGACACGAGCTGAGAAATTGCAAACGTCGAGCAATTGCTCAGAGATGAAAAGTGCCAGCACTGAAAGCTGTTGCTAGCCAGCACCCTTCCTTGGAAGCGCTTTTGTAGGCCTAAGAACACTGGGGCTCTGGGCTTCTCTAGCCACCTCATCTTCTGCTCATCCTCTCGCGCACTCTAAAGAGAGCTCAGGTGAGAAATTGCAAACGTCGAGCAATTGCTCAGAGATGAAAAGTGCCAGCACTGAAAGCTCTTGCTAGCCAGCACCCTTCCTTGGAAGCGCTTTCACAGGCGCAGCAACACTGGGTCTTTGCGCTTCTCTACCCACCAAACGTCACGGTCCTTCTCTTTCCGTCGGTAGACACGAGCTGAGAAATTGCAAACGTGGAGCAATTGCTCCGAGATGAAAAGTGCCAGCACTGAAAGCTGTTGCTAGCCAGCACCCTTCCTTGGAAGCGCTTTTGTAGGCCTAAGAACACTGGGGCTCTGGGCTTCTCTAGCCACCTCATCTTCTGCTCATCCTCTCGCGCACTCTAAAGAGAGCTCAGGTGAGAAATTGCAAACGTCGAGCAATTGCTCAGAGATGAAAAGTGCCAGCACTGAAAGCTCTTGCTAGCCAGCACCCTTCCTTGGAAGCGCTTTCACAGGCGCAGCAACACTGGGTCTTTGCGCTTCTCTACCCACCAAACGTCACGGTCCTTCTCTTTCCGTCTCCTAGACACGAGCTGAGAAATTGCAAAGGTCGAGCAATTGCTCAGAGATGAAAAGTGCCAGCACTGAAAGCTGTTGCTAGCCAGCACCCTTCCTTGGAAGCGCTTTTGTAGCCCTTAGAACACTGGGGCTCTGGGCTTCTCTAGCCACCTCATCTTCTGCTCATCCTCTCGCGCACTCTAAAGAGAGCTCAGGTGAGAAATTGCAAACGTCGAGCAATTGCTCAGAGAAGAAAAGTGCCAGCACTGAAAGCTGTTGCTAGCCAGCACCCTTCCTTGGAAGCGCTTTCACAGGCGCAGTAACACTGGGGCTTTGCGCTTCTCTAGCCACCAAACGTCACGGACCTTCTATTTCCGTCTCGTAGACACGAGCTGAGAAATTGCAAACGTCGAGCAATTGCTCAGAGATGAAAAGTGCCAGCACTGAAAGCTGTTGCTAGCCAGCACCCTTCCTTGGAAGCGCTTTTGTAGCCCTTAAAACACTGGGGCTCTGGGCTTCTCTAGCCACCTAATCTTCTGCTCATCCTCTCGCGCACTCTAAAGAGAGCTCAGGTGAGAAATTGCAAACGTCGAGCAATTGCTCAGAGATGAAAAGTGCCAGCACTGAAAGCTGTTGCTAGCCAGCACCCTTCCTTGGAAGCGCTTTTGTAGCCCTTAGAACACTGGGGCTCTGGGCTTCTCTAGCCACCTCATCTTCTGCTCATCCTCTCGTGCACTCTAAAGAGAGCTCAGGTGAGAAATTGCAAACGTCGAGCAATTGCTCAGAGATGAAAAGTGCCAGCACTGAAAGCTCTTGCTAGCCAGCACCCTTCCTTGGAAGCGCTTTCACAGGCGCAGCAACACTGGGGCTTTGCGCTTCTCTAGCCACCAAACGTCACGGTCCTTCTCTTTCCGTCTCGTAGACACGAGCTGAGAAATTGCAAACATCGAGCAATTGCTCCGAGATGAAAAGTGCCAGCACTGAAAGCTCTTGCTAGCCAGCACCCTTCCTTGGAAGCGCTTTCACAAGCGCAGTAACACTGGGGCTTTGCTCTTCTATACGCACCAAACGTCACGGTCCTTCTCTTTCCGTCTCGTAGACACGAGCTGAGAAATTGCAAACGTCGAGCAATTGCTCAGAGATGAAAAGTGCCAGCACTGAAAGCTGTTGCTAGCCAGCACCCCTCCTTGGAAGCGCTTTTGTAGGCCTAAGAACACTGGGGCTCTGGGCTTCTCTAGCCACCTCATCTTCTGCTCATCCTCTCACGCACTCTAAAGAGAGCTCAGGTGAGAAATTGCAAACGTCGAGCAATTGCTCAGAGATGAAAAGTGCCAGCACTGAAAGCTCTTGCTAGCCAGCACCCTTCCTTGGAAGCGCTTTCACAGGCGCAGCAACACTGGGGCTTTGCGCTTCTATACGCACCAAACGTCACGGTCCTTCTCTTTCCGTCTCGTAGACACGAGCTGAGAAATTGCAAACGTCCAGCAATTGCTCAGAGATGAAAAGTGCCAGCACTGAAAGCTCTTGCTAGCCAGAACCCTTCCTTGGAAGCGCTTTCACAGGCGCAGTAACACTGGGGCTTTGCGGTTCTATACGCACCAAATGTCACAGTCCTTCTCTTTCCGTCTCGTAGACACGAGCTGAGAAATTGCAAACGTCGAGCAATTGCTCAGAGATGAAAAGTGCCAGCACTGAAAGCTCTTGCTAGCCAGCACCCTTCCTTGGAAGCGCTTTTGTAGCCCTTAAAACACTGGGGCTCTGGGCTTCTCTAGCCACCTCATCTTCTGCTCATCCTCTCGCGCACTCTAAAGAGAGCTCAGGTGAGAAATTGCAAACGTCGAGCAATTGCTCAGAGATGAAAAGTGCCAGCACTGAAAGCTCTTGCTAGCCAGCACCCTTCCTTGGAAGCGCTTTCACAGGCGTAGCAACACTGGGGCTTTGCGCTTCTCTACCCACCAAAAGTCAAGGTCCTTCTCTTTCCGTCTCGTAGACACGAGCTGAGAAATTGCAAACGTCCAGCAATTGCTCAGAGATGAAAAGTGCCAGCACTGAAAGCTGTTGCTAGCCAGCACCCTTCCTTGGATGCGCTTTTGTAGGCCTAAGAACACTGGGGCTATGGGCTTCTCTAGCCACCTAATCTTCTGCTCATCCTCTCGCGCACTCTAAAGAGAGCTCAGGTGAGAAATTGCAAACGTCAAGCAATTGCTCAGAGATGAAAAGTGCCAGCACTGAAAGCTGTTGCTAGCCAGCACCCTTCCTTGGAAGCGCTTTCACAGGCGCAGTAACACAGGGGCTTTGCACTTCTCTACGCACCAAATGTCACGGTCCTTCTTTTTCCGTCTCGTAGACACGAGCTGAGAAATTGCAAACATCGAGCAATTGCTCAGAGATGAAAAGTGCCAGCACTGAAAGCTCTTGCTAGCCAGCACCCTTCCTTGGAAGCGCTTTCACAGGCACAGCAACACTGGGGCTTTGCGCTTCTATACGCACCAAACGTCACGGTCATTCTCTTTCCGTCTCGTAGACACGAGCTGAGAAATTGCAAACGTCGAGCAATTGCTCAGAGATGAAAAGTGCCAGCACTGAAAGCTCTTGCTAGCCAGCACCCTTCCTTGGAAGCGCTTTCACAGGCGCAGCAACACTGGGGCTTTGCGCTTCTATACGCACCAAACGTCACAGTCATTCTCTTTCCGTCTCGTAGACACGAGCTGAGAAATTGCAAACGTGGAGCAATTGCTCAGAGATGAAAAGTGCCAGCACTGAAAGCTCTTGCTAGCCAGCACCCTTCCTTGGAAGCGCTTTTGTAGGCCTAAGAACACTGGGGCTCTGGGCTTCTCTAGCCACCTCATCTTCTGCTCATCCTCTCGCGCACTCTAAAGAGAGCTCAGGTGAGAAATTGCAAACGTCGAGCAATTGCTCCGAGATGAAAAGTGCCAGCACTGAAAGCTGTTGCTACCCAGCACCCTTCCTTGGAAGCGCTTTTGTAGCCCTTAAAACACTGGGGCTCTGGGCTTCTCTAGCCACCTCATCTTCTGCTCATCCTCTCGCGCACTCTAAAGAGAGCTCAGGTGAGAAATTGCAAACGTCGAGCAATTGCTCAGAGATGAAAAGTGCCAGCACTGAAAGCTCTTGCTAGCCAGCACCCTTCCTTGGAAGCGCTTTCACAGGCGCAGCAACACTGGGGCTTTGCGCTTCTCTAGCCACCAAACGTCACGGTCCTTCTCTTTCCGTCTCGTAGACACGAGCTGAGAAATTGCAAACGTCGAGCAATTGCTCCGAGATGAAAAGTGCCAGCACTGAAAGCTCTTGCTAGCCAGCACCCTTCCTTGGAAGCGCTTTCACAGGTGCAGTAACACTGGGGCTTTGCGCTTCTCTAGCCACCAAACGTCATGGTCATTTTCTTTCCGTCTCGTAGACACGAGCTGAGAAATTGCAAACGTCGAGCAGTTGCTCAGAGATGAAAAGTGCCAGCACTGAAAGCTGTTGCTAGCCAGCACCCTTCCTTGGAAGCGCTTTTGTAGGCCTAAGAACAGTGGGGCTCTGGGCTTCCCTAGCCACCTCATCTTCTTCTCATCCTCTCGCGCACTCTAAAGAGAGCTCAGGTGAGAAATTGCAAACGTCGAGCAATTGCTCAGAGATGAAAAGTGCCAGCACTGAAAGCTCTTGCTAGCCAGCACCCTTCCTTGGAAGCGCTTTCACAGGCGCAGTAACACTGGGGCTTTGCACTTCTCTACGCACCAAACGTCACGGTCCTTCTCTTTCCGTCTCGTAGACACGAGCTGAGAAATTGCAAACGTCGAGCAATTGCTCAGAGATGAAAAGTGCCAGCACTGAAAGCTCTTGCTAGCCAGCACCCTTCCTTGGAAGCGCTTTCACAGGCGCAGCAACACTGGGGCTTTGCGCTTCTCTAGCCACCAAACGTCACGGTCCTTCTCTTTCCGTCGGTAGACACGAGCTGAGAAATTGCAAACGTCGAGCAATTGCTCAGAGATGAAAAGTGCCAGCACTGAAAGCTCTTGCTAGCCAGCACCCTTCCTTGGAAGCGCTTTTGTAGGCCTAAGAACACTGGGGCTCTGGGCTTCTCTAGCCACCTCATCTTCTGCTCATCCTCTCGCGCACTCTAAAGAGAGCTCAGGTGAGAAATTGCAAACGTCGAGCAATTGCTCAGAGATGAAAAGTGCCAGCACTGAAAGCTGTTGCTAGCCAGCACCCTTCCTTGGAAGCGCTTTCACAGGCGCAGCAACACTGGGGCTTTGCGCTTCTATACGCACCAAACGTCACGGTCCTTCTCTTTCCGTCTCGTAGACACGAGCTGAGAAATTGCAAACGTCCAGCAATTGCTCAGAGATGAAAAGTGCCAGCACTGAAAGCTCTTGCTAGCCAGCACCCTTCCTTGGAAGCGCTTTTGTAGGCCTAAGAACACTGGGGCTCTGGGCTTCTCTAGCCACCTCATCTTCTGCTCGTCCTCTCGCGCACTCTAAAGAGAGCTCAGGTGAGAAATTGCAAACGTCCAGCAATTGCTCAGAGATGAAAAGTGCCAGCACTGAAAGCTCTTGCTAGCCAGAACCCTTCCTTGGAAGCGCTTTCACAGGCGCAGTAACACTGGGGCTTTGCGGTTCTATACGCACCAAATGTCACAGTCCTTCTCTTTCCGTCTCGTAGACACGAGCTGAGAAATTGCAAACGTCGAGCAATTGCTCAGAGATGAAAAGTGCCAGCACTGAAAGCTCTTGCTAGCCAGCACCCTTCCTTGGAAGCGCTTTCACAGGCGTAGCAACACTGGGGCTTTGCGCTTCTATACACACCAAACGTCACAGTCATTCTCTTTCCGTCTCGTAGACACGAGCTGAGAAATTGCAAACGTCCAGCAATTGCTCAGAGATGAAAAGTGCCAGCACTGAAAGCTGTTGCTAGCCAGCACCCTTCCTTGGAAGCGCTTTTGTAGGCCTAAGAACACTGGGGCTCTGGGCTTCTCTAGCCACCTCATCTTCTGCTCATCCTCTCGCGCACTCTAAAGAGAGCTCAGGTGAGAAATTGCAAACGTCGAGCAATTGCTCAGAGATGAAAAGTGCCAGCACTGAAAGCTCTTGCTAGCCAGCACCCTTCCTTGGAAGCGCTTTCACAGGCGCAGCAACACTGGGGCTTTGCGCTTCTCTAGCCACCAAACGTCACGGTCCTTCTCTTTCCGTCTCGTAGACACGAGCTGAGAAATTGCAAACGTCGAGCAATTGCTCAGAGATGAAAAGTGCCAGCACTGAAAGCTCTTGCTAGCCAGCACCCTTCCTTGGATGCGCTTTTGTAGGCCTAAGAACACTGGGGCTCTGGGCTTCTCTAGCCACCTAATCTTCTGCTCATCCTCTCGCGCACTCTAAAGAGAGCTCAGGTGAGAAATTGCAAACGTCGAGCAATTGCTCAGAGATGAAAAGTGCCAGCACTGAAAGCTCTTGCTAGCCAGCACCCTTCCTTGGAAGCGCTTTCACAGGCGCAGTAACACAGGGGCTTTGCACTTCTCTACGCACCAAATCTCACGGTCCTTCTTTTTCCGTCTCGTAGACACGAGCTGAGAAATTGCAAACATCGAGCAATTGCTCAGAGATGAAAAGTGCCAGCACTGAAAGCTCTTGCTAGCCAGCACCCTTCCTTGGAAGCGCTTTCACAGGCACAGCAACACTGGGGCTTTGCGCTTCTCTAGCCACCAAACGTCACGGTCATTCTCTTTCCGTCTCGTAGACACGAGCTGAGAAATTGCAAACGTCGAGCAATTGCTCAGAGATGAAAAGTGCCAGCACTGAAAGCTCTTGCTAGCCAGCACCCTTCCTTGGAAGCGCTTTCACAGGCGCAGCAACACTGGGGCTTTGCGCTTCTATACGCACCAAACGTCACAGTCATTCTCTTTCCGTCTCGTAGACACGAGCTGAGAAATTGCAAACGTCCAGCAATTGCTCCGAGATGAAAAGTGCCAGCACTGAAAGCTCTTGCTAGCCAGCACCCTTCCTTGGAAGCGCTTTTGTAGGCCTAAGAACACTGGGGCTCTGGGCTTCTCTAGCCACCTCATCTTCTGCTCATCCTCTCGCGCACTCTAAAGAGAGCTCAGGTGAGAAATTGCAAACGTCGAGCAATTGCTCCGAGATGAAAAGTGCCAGCACTGAAAGCTCTTGCTAGCCAGCACCCTTCCTTGGAAGCGCTTTTGTAGGCCTAAGAACACTGGGGCTCTGGGCTTCTCTAGCCACCTCATCTTCTGCTCATCCTCTCGCGCACTCTAAAGAGAGCTCAGGTGAGAAATTGCAAACGTCGAGCAATTGCTCAGAGAAGAAAAGTGCCAGCACTGAAAGCTCTTGCTAGCCAGCACCCTTCCTTGGAAGCGCTTTCACAGGCGCAGTAACACTGGGGCTTTGCGCTTCTCTACCCACCAAACGTCACGGTCCTTCTCTTTCCGTCTCGTAGACACGAGCTGAGAAATTGCAAACGTCGAGCAATTGCTCAGAGATGAAAAGTGCCAGCACTGAAAGCTCTTGCTAGCCAGCACCCTTCCTTGGAAGCGCTTTCACAGGCGCAGCAACACTGGGGCTTTGCGCTTCTCTAGCCACCAAACGTCACGGTCCTTCTCTTTCCGTCGGTAGACACGAGCTGAGAAATTGCAAACGTGGAGCAATTGCTCAGAGATGAAAAGTGCCAGCACTGAAAGCTCTTGCTAGCCAGCACCCTTCCTTGGAAGCGCTTTTGTAGCCCTTAAAACACTGGGGCTCTGGGCTTCTCTAGCCACCTAATCTTCTGCTCATCCTCTCGTGCACTCTAAAGAGAGCTCAGGTGAGAAATTGCAAACGTCGAGCAATTGCTCAGAGATGAAAAGTGCCAGCACTGAAAGCTCTTGCTAGCCAGCACCCTTCCTTGGAAGCGCTTTTGTAGCCCTTAGAACAGTGGGGCTCTGGGCTTCTCTAGCCATCTCATCTTCTGCTCATCCTCTCGTGCACTCTAAAGAGAGCTCAGGTGAGAAATTGCAAACGTCGAGCAATTGCTCAGAGATGAAAAGTGCCAGCACTGAAAGCTGTTGCTAGCCAGCACCCTTCCTTGGAAGCGCTTTCACAGGCGCAGCAACACTGGGGCTTTGCGCTTCTCTAGCCACCAAACGTCACGGTCCTTCTCTTTCCGTCTCGTAGACACGAGCTGAGAAATTGCAAACGTCCAGCAATTGCTCAGAGATGAAAAGTGCCAGCACTGAAAGCTGTTGCTAGCCAGCACCCTTCCTTGGAAGCGCTTTCACAAGCGCAGTAACACTGGGGCTTTGCTCTTCTATACGCACCAAACGTCACGGTCCTTCTCTTTCCGTCTCGTAGACACGAGCTGAGAAATTGCAAACGTCGAGCAATTGCTCAGAGATGAAAAGTGCCAGCATTGAAAGCTGTTGCTAGCCAGCACCCTTCCTTGGAAGCGCTTTTGTAGGCCTAAGAACACTGGGGCTCTGGGCTTCTCTAGCCACCTCATCTTCTGCTCATCCTCTCGCGCACTCTAAAGAGAGCTCAGGTGAGAAATTGCAAACGTCGAGCAATTGCTCCGAGATGAAAAGTGCCAGCACTGAAAGCTCTTGCTAGCCAGCACCCTTCCTTGGAAGCGCTTTCACAGGCGCAGCAACACTGGGGCTTTGCGCTTCTCTAGCCACCAAACATCACGGTCCTTCTCTTTCCGCCTCGTAGACACGAGCTGAGAAATTGCAAACATCGAGCAATTGCTCAGAGATGAAAAGTGCCAGCACTGAAAGCTGTTGCTAGCCAGCACCCTTCCTTGGAAGCGCTTTCACAGGCGCAGCAACACTGGGGCTCTGGGCTTCTCTAGCCACCTCATCTTCTGCTCATCCTCTCGCGCACTCTAAAGAGAGCTCAGGTGAGAAATTGCAAACGTCGAGCAATTGCTCAGAGATGAAAAGTGCCAGCACTGAAAGCTGTTGCTAGCCAGCACCCTTCCTTGGAAGCGCTTTCACAGGCGCAGCAACACTGGGGCTTTGTGCTTCTATACGCACCAAACGTCACGGTCCTTCTCTTTCCGTCTCGTAGACACGAGCTGAGAAATTGCAAACGTCCAGCAATTGCTCCGAGATGAAAAGTGCCAGCACTGAAAGCTCTTGCTAGCCAGCACCCTTCCTTGGAAGCGCTTTCACAGGCGCAGCAACACTGGGGCTTTGCGCTTCTCTACCCACCAAACGTCACGGTCCTTCTCTTTCCGTCTCGTAGACACGAGCTGAGAAATTGCAAACGTCGAGCAATTGCTCCGAGATGAAAAGTGCCAGCACTGAAAGCTCTTGCTAGCCAGAACCCTTCCTTGGAAGCGCTTTTGTAGGCCTAAGAACACTGGGGCTCTGGGCTTCTCTAGCCACCTCATCTTCTGCTCGTCCTCTCGCGCACTCTAAAGAGAGCTCAGGTGAGAAATTGCAAACGTCCAGCAATTGCTCAGAGATGAAAAGTGCCAGCACTGAAAGCTCTTGCTAGCCAGAACCCTTCCTTGGAAGCGCTTTCACAGGCGCAGTAACACTGGGGCTTTGCGGTTCTATACGCACCAAATGTCACAGTCCTTCTCTTTCCGTCTCGTAGACACGAGCTGAGAAATTGCAAACGTCCAGCAATTGCTCAGAGATGAAAAGTGCCAGCACTGAAAGCTGTTGCTAGCCAGCACCCTTCCTTGGAAGCGCTTTTGTAGGCCTAAGAACACTGGGGCTCTGGGCTTCTCTAGCCACCTCATCTTCTGCTCATCCTCTCGCGCACTCTAAAGAGAGCTCAGGTGAGAAATTGCAAACGTCGAGCAATTCCTCAGAGATGAAAAGTGCCAGCACTGAAAGCTCTTGCTAGCCAGCACCCTTCCTTGGAAGCGCTTTCACAGGCGCAGTAACACTGGGGCTTTGCACTTCTCTACCCACCAAACGTCACGGGCCTTCTCTTTCCGTCTCGTAGACACGAGCTGAGAAATTGCAAACGTCGAGCAATTGCTCAGAGATGAAAAGTGCCAGCACTGAAAGCTGTTGCTAGCCAGCACCCTTCCTTGGAAGCGCTTTCACAGGCACAGCAACACTGGGGCTTTGCGCTTCTATACGCACCAAACGTCACGGTCCTTCTCTTTCCGTCTCGTAGACACGAGCTGAGAAATTGCAAACGTCCAGCAATTGCTCCGAGATGAAAAGTGCCAGCACTGAAAGCTGTTGCTAGCCAGCACCCTTCCTTGGAAGCGCTTTTGTAGGCCTAAGAACACTGGGGCTCTGGGCTTCTCTAGCCACCTCATCTTCTGCTCATCCTCTCGCGCACTCTAAAGAGAGCTCAGGTGAGAAATTGCAAACGTCGAGCAATTGCTCAGAGATGAAAAGTGCAAGCACTGAAAGCTCTTGCTAGCCAGCACCCTTCCTTGGAAGCGCTTTCACAGGCGCAGTAACACTGGGGCTTTGCACTTCTCTACCCACCAAACGTCACGGGCCTTCTCTTTCCGTCTCGTAGACACGAGCTGAGAAATTGCAAACGTCGAGCAATTGCTCAGAGATGAAAAGTGCCAGCACTGAAAGCTCTTGCTAGCCAGCACCCTTCCTTGGAAGCGCTTTCACAGGCGCAGCAACACTGGGGCTTTGCGCTTCTCTACCCACCAAAAGTCACGGTCCTTCTCTTTCCGTCTCGTAGACACGAGCTGAGAAATTGCAAACGTCGAGCAATTGCTCAGAGATGAAAAGTGCCAGCACTGAAAGCTCTTGCTAGCCAGCACCCTTCCTTGGAAGCGCTTTCACAGGCGCAGCAACACTGGGGCTTTGCGGTTCTCTAGCCACCAAACGTCACGGTCCTTCTCTTTCCGTCTTGTAGACACGAGCTGAGAAATTGCAAACGTCGAGCAATTGCTCAGAGATGAAAAGTGCCAGCACTGAAAGCTGTTGCTAGCCAGCACCCTTCCTTGGAAGCGCTTTTGTAGGCCTAAGAACACTGGGGCTCTGGGCTTCTCTAGCCACCTAATCTTCTGCTCATTCTCTCGCGCACTCTAAAGAGAGCTCAGGTGAGAAATTGCAAACGTCAAGCAATTGCTCCGAGATGAAAAGTGCCAGCACTGAAAGCTCTTGCTAGCCAGCACCCTTCCTTGGAAGCGCTTTCACAGGCGCAGCAACACTGGGGCTTTGCGCTTCTCTAGCCACCAAACGTCACGGTCCTTCTCTTTCCGTCGGTAGACACGAGCTGAGAAATTGCAAACGTCGAGCAATTGCTCAGAGATGAAAAGTGCCAGCACTGAAAGCTGTTGCTAGCCAGCACCCTTCCTTGGAAGCGCTTTCACAGGCGCAGCAACACTGGGGCTTTGCGCTTCTATACGCACCAAACGTCACGGTCCTTCTCTTTCCGTCTCGTAGACACGAGCTGAGAAATTGCAAACGTCCAGCAATTGCTCAGAGATGAAAAGTGCCAGCACTGAAAGCTCTTGCTAGCCAGCACCCTTCCTTGGAAGCGCTTTTGTAGGCCTAAGAACACTGGGGCTCTGGGCTTCTCTAGCCACCTAATCTTCTGCTCATCCTCTCGCGCACTCTAAAGAGAGCTCAGGTGAGAAATTGCAAACGTCGAGCAATTGCTCAGAGATGAAAAGTGCCAGCACTGAAAGCTCTTGCTAGCCAGCACCCTTCCTTGGAAGCGCTTTCACAGGCGCAGCAACACTGGGTCTTTGCGCTTCTCTACCCACCAAACGTCACGGTCCTTCTCTTTCCGTCGGTAGACACGAGCTGAGAAATTGCAAACGTGGAGCAATTGCTCAGAGATGAAAAGTGCCAGCACTGAAAGCTGTTGCTAGCCAGCACCCTTCCTTGGAAGCGCTTTTGTAGGCCTAAGAACACTGGGGCTCTGGGCTTCTCTAGCCACCTCATCTTCTGCTCATCCTCTCGCGCACTCTAAAGAGAGCTCAGGTGAGAAATTGCAAACGTCGAGCAATTGCTCAGAGATGAAAAGTGCCAGCACTGAAAGCTCTTGCTAGCCAGCACCCTTCCTTGGAAGCGCTTTCACAGGCGCAGCAACACTGGGGCTTTGCGCTTCTCTACCCACCAAACGTCACGGTCATTCTCTTTCCATCTCCTAGACACGAGCTGAGAAATTGCAAAGGTCGAGCAATTGCTCAGAGATGAAAAGTGCCAGCACTGAAAGCTGTTGCTAGCCAGCACCCTTCCTTGGAAGCGCTTTTGTAGCCCTTAAAACACTGGGGCTCTGCGCTTCTCTAGCCACCTCATCTTCTGCTCATCCTCTCGCGCACTCTAAAGAGAGCTCAGGTGAGAAATTGCAAACGTCGAGCAATTGCTCAGAGAAGAAAAGTGCCAGCACTGAAAGCTGTTGCTAGCCAGCACCCTTCCTTGGAAGCGCTTTCACAGGCGCAGTAACACTGGGGCTTTGCGCTTCTCTAGCCACCAAACGTCACGGACCTTCTATTTCCGTCTCGTAGACACGAGCTGAGAAATTGCAAACGTCGAGCAATTGCTCAGAGATGAAAAGTGCCAGCACTGAAAGCTGTTGCTAGCCAGCACCCTTCCTTGGAAGCGCTTTTGTAGCCCTTAAAACACTGGGGCTCTGGGCTTCTCTAGCCACCTCATCTTCTGCTCATCCTCTCGTGCACTCTAAAGAGAGCTCAGGTGAGAAATTGCAAACGTCGAGCAATTGCTCAGAGATGAAAAGTGCCAGCACTGAAAGCTGTTGCTAGCCAGCACCCTTCCTTGGAAGCGCTTTTGTAGCCCTTAGAACACTGGGGCTCTGGGCTTCTCTAGCCACCTCATCTTCTGCTCATCCTCTCGTGCACTCTAAAGAGAGCTCAGGTGAGAAATTGCAAACGTCGAGCAATTGCTCAGAGATGAAAAGTGCCAGCACTGAAAGCTCTTGCTAGCCAGCACCCTTCCTTGGAAGCGCTTTCACAGGCGCAGCAACACTGGGGCTTTGCGCTTCTCTAGCCACCAAACGTCACGGTCCTTCTCTTTCCGTCTCGTAGACACGAGCTGAGAAATTGCAAACATCGAGCAATTGCTCCGAGATGAAAAGTGCCAGCACTGAAAGCTCTTGCTAGCCAGCACCCTTCCTTGGAAGCGCTTTCACAAGCGCAGTAACACTGGGGCTTTGCTCTTCTATACGCACCAAACGTCACGGTCCTTCTCTTTCCGTCTCGTAGACACGAGCTGAGAAATTGCAAACGTCCAGCAATTGCTCAGAGATGAAAAGTGCCAGCACTGAAAGCTGTTGCTAGCCAGCACCCCTCCTTGGAAGCGCTTTTGTAGGCCTAAGAACACTGGGGCTCTGGGCTTCTCTAGCCACCTCATCTTCTGCTCATCCTCTCGCGCACTCTAAAGAGAGCTCAGGTGAGAAATTGCAAACGTGGAGCAATTGCTCAGAGATGAAAAGTGCCAGCACTGAAAGCTCTTGCTAGCCAGCACCCTTCCTTGGAAGCGCTTTCACAGGCGCAGCAACACTGGGGCTTTGCGCTTCTCTACCCACCAAACGTCACGGTCCTTCTCTTTCCGTCTCGTAGACACGAGCTGAGAAATTGCAAACGTCGAGCAATTGCTCAGAGATGAAAAGTGCCAGCACTGAAAGCTCTTGCTAGCCAGCACCCTTCCTTGGAAGCGCTTTCACAGGCGCAGCAACACTGGGGCTTTGCGCTTCTCTACCCACCAAACGTCACGGTCATTCTCTTTCCGTCTTGTAGACACGAGCTGAGAAATTGCAAACGTCGAGCAATTGCTCCGAGATGAAAAGTGCCAGCACTGAAAGCTCTTGCTAGCCAGCACCCTTCCTTGGAAGCGCTTTTGTAGGCCTAAGAACACTGGGGCTCTGGGCTTCTCTAGCCACCTCATCTTCTGCTCGTCCTCTCGCGCACTCTAAAGAGAGCTCAGGTGAGAAATTGCAAACGTCGAGCAATTGCTCCGAGATGAAAAGTGCCAGCACTGAAAGCTCTTGCTAGCCAGAACCCTTCCTTGGAAGCGCTTTCACAGGCGCAGTAACACTGGGGCTTTGCGGTTCTATACGCACCAAATGTCACAGTCCTTCTCTTTCCGTCTGGTAGACACGAGCTGAGAAATTGCAAACGTGGAGCAATTGCTCAGAGATGAAAAGTGCCAGCACTGAAAGCTGTTGCTAGCCAGCACCCTTCCTTGGAAGCGCTTTTGTAGGCCTAAGAACACTGGGGCTCTGGGCTTCTCTAGCCACCTCATCTTCTGCTCATCCTCTCGCGCACTCTAAAGAGAGCTCAGGTGAGAAATTGCAAACGTCGAGCAATTGCTCAGAGATGAAAAGTGCCAGCACTGAAAGCTCTTGCTAGCCAGCACCCTTCCTTGGAAGCGCTTTCACAGGCGCAGTAACACTGGGGCTTTGCACTTCTCTACCCACCAAACGTCACGGGCCTTCTCTTTCCGTCTCGTAGACACGAGCTGAGAAATTGCAAACGTCGAGCAATTGCTCAGAGATGAAAAGTGCCAGCACTGAAAGCTGTTGCTAGCCAGCACCCTTCCTTGGAAGCGCTTTCACAGGCGTAGCAACACTGGGGCTTTGCGCTTCTATACACACCAAACGTCACAGTCATTCTCTTTCCGTCTCGTAGACACGAGCTGAGAAATTGCAAACGTCCAGCAATTGCTCAGAGATGAAAAGTGCCAGCACTGAAAGCTGTTGCTAGCCAGCACCCTTCCTTGGAAGCGCTTTTGTAGGCCTAAGAACACTGGGGCTCTGGGCTTCTCTAGCCACCTCATCTTCTGCTCATCCTCTCGCGCACTCTAAAGAGAGCTCAGGTGAGAAATTGCAAACGTCGAGCAATTGCTCAGAGCTGAAAAGTGCCAGCACTGAAAGCTGTTGCTAGCCAGCACCCTTCCTTGGAAGCGCTTTCACAGGCGCAGCAACACTGGGGCTTTGCGCTTCTCTAGCCACCAAACGTCACGGTCCTTCTCTTTCCGTCTCGTAGACACGAGCTGAGAAATTGCAAACGTCGAGCAATTGCTCAGAGATGAAAAGTGCCAGCACTGAAAGCTGTTGCTAGCCAGCACCCTTCCTTGGAAGCGCTTTTGTAGGCCTAAGAACACTGGGGCTATGGGCTTCTCTAGCCACCTAATCTTCTGCTCATCCTCTCGCGCACTCTAAAGAGAGCTCAGGTGAGAAATTGCAAACGTCAAGCAATTGCTCAGAGATGAAAAGTGCCAGCACTGAAAGCTGTTGCTAGCCAGCACCCTTCCTTGGAAGCGCTTTCACAGGCGCAGTAACACAGGGGCTTTGCACTTCTCTACGCACCAAATGTCACGGTCCTTCTTTTTCCGTCTCGTAGACACGAGCTGAGAAATTGCAAACATCGAGCAATTGCTCAGAGATGAAAAGTGCCAGCACTGAAAGCTCTTGCTAGCCAGCACCCTTCCTTGGAAGCGCTTTCACAGGCACAGCAACACTGGGGCTTTGCGCTTCTATACGCACCAAACGTCACGGTCATTCTCTTTCCGTCTCGTAGACACGAGCTGAGAAATTGCAAACGTCGAGCAATTGCTCAGAGATGAAAAGTGCCAGCACTGAAAGCTCTTGCTAGCCAGCACCCTTCCTTGGAAGCGCTTTCACAGGCGCAGCAACACTGGGGCTTTGCGCTTCTATACGCACCAAACGTCACAGTCATTCTCTTTCCGTCTCGTAGACACGAGCTGAGAAATTGCAAACGTCCAGCAATTGCTCCGAGATGAAAAGTGCCAGCACTGAAAGCTCTTGCTAGCCAGCACCCTTCCTTGGAAGCGCTTTTGTAGGCCTAAGAACACTGGGGCTCTGGGCTTCTCTAGCCACCTCATCTTCTGCTCATCCTCTCGCGCACTCTAAAGAGAGCTCAGGTGAGAAATTGCAAACGTCGAGCAATTGCTCCGAGATGAAAAGTGCCAGCACTGAAAGCTGTTGCTACCCAGCACCCTTCCTTGGAAGCGCTTTTGTAGCCCTTAGAACAGTGGGGCTCTGGGCTTCTCTAGCCACCTCATCTTCTGCTCATCCTCTCGCGCACTCTAAAGAGAGCTCAGGTGAGAAATTGCAAACGTCGAGCAATTGCTCAGAGATGAAAAGTGCCAGCACTGAAAGCTCTTGCTAGCCAGCACCCTTCCTTGGAAGCGCTTCCACAGGCGCAGCAACACTGGGGCTTTGCGCTTCTCTAGCCACCAAACGTCACGGTCCTTCTCTTTCCGTCTCGTAGACACGAGCTGAGAAATTGCAAACGTCGAGCAATTGCTCAGAGATGAAAAGTGCCAGCACTGAAAGCTGTTGCTAGCCAGCACCCTTCCTTGGAAGCGCTTTCACAGGTGCAGTAACACTGGGGCTTTGCGCTTCTCTAGCCACCAAACGTCATGGTCATTCTCTTTCCGTCTCGTAGACACGAGCTGAGAAATTGCAAACGTCGAGCAGTTGCTCAGAGATGAAAAGTGCCAGCACTGGAAGCTGTTGCTAGCCAGCACCCTTCCTTGGAAGCGCTTTTGTAGGCCTAAGAACAGTGGGGCTCTGGGCTTCCCTAGCCACCTCATCTTCTTCTCATCCTCTCGCGCACTCTAAAGAGAGCTCAGGTGAGAAATTGCAAACGTCGAGCAATTGCTCAGAGATGAAAAGTGCCAGCACTGAAAGCTCTTGCTAGCCAGCACCCTTCCTTGGAAGCGCTTTCACAGGCGCAGTAACACTGGGGCTTTGCACTTCTCTACGCACCAAACGTCACGGTCCTTCTCTTTCCGTCTCGTAGACACGAGCTGAGAAATTGCAAACGTCGAGCAATTGCTCAGAGATGAAAAGTGCCAGCACTGAAAGCTCTTGCTAGCCAGCACCCTTCCTTGGAAGCGCTTTCACAGGCGCAGCAACACTGGGGCTTTGCGCTTCTCTACCCACCAAACGTCACGGTCCTTCTCTTCCGTCGGTAGACACGAGCTGAGAAATTGCAAACGTCGAGCAATTGCTCAGAGATGAAAAGTGCCAGCACTGAAAGCTCTTGCTAGCCAGCACCCTTCCTTGGAAGCGCTTTTGTAGGCCTAAGAACACTGGGGCTCTGGGCTTCTCTAGCCACCTCATCTTCTGCTCATCCTCGCGCGCACTCTAAAGAGAGCTCAGGTGAGAAATTGCAAACGTCGAGCAATTGCTCCGAGATGAAAAGTGCCAGCACTGAAAGCTCTTGCTAGCCAGCACCCTTCCTTGGAAGCGCTTTCACAGGCGCAGCAACACTGGGGCTTTGCGCTTCTCTAGCCACCAAACGTCACGGTCCTTCTCTTTCCGCCTCGTAGACACGAGCTGAGAAATTGCAAACATCGAGCAATTGCTCAGAGATGAAAAGTGCCAGCACTGAAAGCTGTTGCTAGCCAGCACCCTTCCTTGGAAGCGCTTTTGTAGGCCTAAGAACACTGGGGCTCTGGGCTTCTCTAGCCACCTCATCTTCTGCTCATCCTCTCGCGCACTCTAAAGAGAGCTCAGGTGAGAAATTGCAAACGTCAAGCAATTGCTCAGAGATGAAAAGTGCCAGCACTGAAAGCTGTTGCTAGCCAGCACCCTTCCTTGGAAGCGCTTTCACAGGCGCAGCAACACTGGGGCTTTGCGCTTCTATACGCACCAAACGTCACGGTCCTTCTCTTTCCGTCTCGTAGACACGAGCTGAGAAATTGCAAACGTCCAGCAATTGCTCAGAGATGAAAAGTGCCAGCACTGAAAGCTCTTGCTAGCCAGCACCCTTCCTTGGAAGCGCTTTTGTAGGCCTAAGAACACTGGGGCTCTGGGCTTCTCTAGCCACCTCATCTTCTGCTCGTCCTCTCGCGCACTCTAAAGAGAGCTCAGGTGAGAAATTGCAAACGTCCAGCAATTGCTCAGAGATGAAAAGTGCCAGCACTGAAAGCTCTTGCTAGCCAGAACCCTTCCTTGGAAGCGCTTTCACAGGCGCAGTAACACTGGGGCTTTGCGGTTCTATACGCACCAAATGTCACAGTCCTTCTCTTTCCGTCTCGTAGACACGAGCTGAGAAATTGCAAACGTCCAGCAATTGCTCAGAGATGAAAAGTGCCAGCACTGAAAGCTCTTGCTAGCCAGCACCCTTCCTTGGAAGCGCTTTCACAGGCGTAGCAACACTGGGGCTTTGCGCTTCTATACACACCAAACGTCACAGTCATTCTCTTTCCGTCTCGTAGACACGAGCTGAGAAATTGCAAACGTCGAGCAATTGCTCCGAGATGAAAAGTGCCAGCACTGAAAGCTGTTGCTAGCCAGCACCCTTCCTTGGAAGCGCTTTTGTAGGCCTAAGAACACTGGGGCTCTGGGCTTCTCTAGCCACCTCATCTTCTGCTCATCCTCTCGCGCACTCTAAAGAGAGCTCAGGTGAGAAATTGCAAACGTCGAGCAATTGCTCAGAGATGAAAAGTGCCAGCACTGAAAGCTCTTGCTAGCCAGCACCCTTCCTTGGAAGCGCTTTCACAGGCGCAGCAACACTGGGGCTTTGCGCTTCTCTACCCACCAAACGTCACGGTCCTTCTCTTTCCGTCTCGTAGACACGAGCTGAGAAATTGCAAACGTCGAGCAATTGCTCAGAGATGAAAAGTGCCAGCACTGAAAGCTGTTGCTAGCCAGCACCCTTCCTTGGAAGCGCTTTCACAGGCGCAGTAACACAGGGGCTTTGCACTTCTCTACGCACCAAATGTCACGGTCCTTCTTTTTCCGTCTCGTAGACACGAGCTGAGAAATTGCAAACGTCGAGCAATTGCTCAGAGATGAAAAGTGCCAGCACTGAAAGCTGTTGCTAGCCAGCACCCTTCCTTGGAAGCGCTTTCACAGGCACAGCAACACTGGGGCTTTGCGCTTCTCTAGCCACCAAACGTCACGGACCTTCTCTTTCCGTCTCGTAGACACGAGCTGAGAAATTGCAAACGTCGAGCAATTGCTCAGAGATGAAAAGTGCCAGCACTGAAAGCTCTTGCTAGCCAGCACCCTTCCTTGGAAGCGCTTTCACAGGCGCAGCAACACTGGGGCTTTGCGCTTCTATACGCACCAAACGTCACAGTCATTCTCTTTCCGTCTCGTAGACACGAGCTGAGAAATTGCAAACGTCCAGCAATTGCTCCGAGATGAAAAGTGCCAGCACTGAAAGCTCTTGCTAGCCAGCACCCTTCCTTGGAAGCGCTTTTGTAGGCCTAAGAACACTGGGGCTCTGGGCTTCTCTAGCCACCTCATCTTCTGCTCATCCTCTCGCGCACTCTAAAGAGAGCTCAGGTGAGAAATTGCAAACGTCGAGCAATTGCTCCGAGATGAAAAGTGCCAGCACTGAAAGCTGTTGCTAGCCAGCACCCTTCCTTGGAAGCGCTTTTGTAGCCCTTAAAACACTGGGGCTCTGGGCTTCTCTAGCCACCTCATCTTCTGCTCATCCTCTCGCGCACTCTAAAGAGAGCTCAGGTGAGAAATTGCAAACGTCGAGCAATTGCTCCGAGATGAAAAGTGCCAGCACTGAAAGCTCTTGCTAGCCAGCACCCTTCCTTGGAAGCGCTTTCACAGGCGCAGTAACACTGGGGCTTTGCGCTTCTCTACCCACCAAACGTCACGGTCCTTATCTTTCCGTCTCGTAGACACGAGCTGAGAAATTGCAAACGTCGAGCAATTGCTCAGAGATGAAAAGTGCCAGCACTGAAAGCTGTTGCTAGCCAGCACCCTTCCTTGGATGCGCTTTTGTAGGCCTAAGAACACTGGGGCTATGGGCTTCTCTAGCCACCTAATCTTCTGCTCATCCTCTCGCGCACTCTAAAGAGAGCTCAGGTGAGAAATTGCAAACGTCAAGCAATTGCTCAGAGATGAAAAGTGCCAGCACTGAAAGCTGTTGCTAGCCAGCACCCTTCCTTGGAAGCGCTTTCACAGGCGCAGTAACACTGGGGCTTTGCACTTCTCTATCCACCAAACGTCACGGTCCTTCTTTTTCCGTCTCGTAGACACGAGCTGAGAAATTGCAAACATCGAGCAATTGCTCAGAGATGAAAAGTGCCAGCACTGAAAGCTGTTGCTAGCCAGCACCCTTCCTTGGAAGCGCTTTCACAGGCGCAGCAACACTGGGGCTTTGCGCTTCTATACGCACCAAACGTCACGGTCCTTCTCTTTCCGTCTCGTAGACACGAGCTGAGAAATTGCAAACGTCGAGCAATTGCTCAGAGATGAAAAGTGCCAGCACTGAAAGCTCTTGCTAGCCAGCACCCTTCCTTGGAAGCGCTTTCACAGGCGCAGCAACACTGGGGCTTTGCGCTTCTCTAGCCACCAAACGTCACGGTCCTTCTCTTTCCGTCGGTAGACACGAGCTGAGAAATTGCAAACGTGGAGCAATTGCTCCGAGATGAAAAGTGCCAGCACTGAAAGCTCTTGCTAGCCAGCACCCTTCCTTGGAAGCGCTTTTGTAGCCCTTAAAACACTGGGGCTCTGGGCTTCTCTAGCCACCTAATCTTCTGCTCATCCTCTCGTGCACTCTAAAGAGAGCTCAGGTGAGAAATTGCAAACGTCGAGCAATTGCTCAGAGATGAAAAGTGCCAGCACTGAAAGCTCTTGCTAGCCAGCACCCTTCCTTGGAAGCGCTTTTGTAGGCCTAAGAACACTGGGGCTCTGGGCTTCTCTAGCCACCTCATCTTCTGCTCATCCTCTCGCGCACTCTAAAGAGAGCTCAGGTGAGAAATTGCAAACGTCGAGCAATTGCTCAGAGATGAAAAGTGCCAGCACTGAAAGCTGTTGCTAGCCAGCACCCTTCCTTGGAAGCGCTTTCACAGGCGCAGCAACACTGGGGCTTTGCGCTTCTCTAGCCACCAAACGTCACGGTCCTTCTCTTTCCGTCTCGTAGACACGAGCTGAGAAATTGCAAACGTCGAGCAATTGCTCAGAGATGAAAAGTGCCAGCACTGAAAGCTGTTGCTAGCCAGCACCCTTCCTTGGAAGCGCTTTCACAAGCGCAGTAACACTGGGGCTTTGCTCTTCTATACGCACCAAACGTCACGGTCCTTCTCTTTCCGTCTCGTAGACACGAGCTGAGAAATTGCAAACGTCGAGCAATTGCTCAGAGATGAAAAGTGCCAGCATTGAAAGCTGTTGCTAGCCAGCACCCTTCCTTGGAAGCGCTTTTGTAGGCCTAAGAACACTGGGGCTCTGGGCTTCTCTAGCCACCTCATCTTCTGCTCATCCTCTCGCGCACTCTAAAGAGAGCTCAGGTGAGAAATTGCAAACGTCGAGCAATTGCTCCGAGATGAAAAGTGCCAGCACTGAAAGCTCTTGCTAGCCAGCACCCTTCCTTGGAAGCGCTTTCACAGGCGCAGCAACACTGGGGCTTTGCGCTTCTCTAGCCACCAAACATGACGGTCCTTCTCTTTCCGCCTCGTAGACACGAGCTGAGAAATTGCAAACGTCCAGCAATTGCTCAGAGATGAAAAGTGCCAGCACTGAAAGCTGTTGCTAGCCAGCACCCTTCCTTGGAAGCGCTTTCACAGGCGCAGCAACACTGGGGCTCTGGGCTTCTCTAGCCACCTCATCTTCTGCTCATCCTCTCGCGCACTCTAAAGAGAGCTCAGGTGAGAAATTGCAAACGTCGAGCAATTGCTCAGAGATGAAAAGTGCCAGCACTGAAAGCTGTTGCTAGCCAGCACCCTTCCTTGGAAGCGCTTTCACAGGCGCAGCAACACTGGGGCTTTGTGCTTCTATACGCACCAAACGTCACGGTCCTTCTCTTTCCGTCTCGTAGACACGAGCTGAGAAATTGCAAACGTCCAGCAATTGCTCCGAGATGAAAAGTGCCAGCACTGAAAGCTCTTGCTAGCCAGCACCCTTCCTTGGAAGCGCTTTCACAGGCGCAGCAACACTGGGGCTTTGCGCTTCTCTACCCACCAAACGTCACGGTCCTTCTCTTTCCGTCTCGTAGACACGAGCTGAGAAATTGCAAACGTCGAGCAATTGCTCCGAGATGAAAAGTGCCAGCACTGAAAGCTCTTGCTAGCCAGCACCCTTCCTTGGAAGCGCTTTTGTAGGCCTAAGAACACTGGGGCTCTGGGCTTCTCTAGCCACCTCATCTTCTGCTCGTCCTCTCGCGCACTCTAAAGAGAGCTCAGGTGAGAAATTGCAAACGTCCAGCAATTGCTCAGAGATGAAAAGTGCCAGCACTGAAAGCTCTTGCTAGCCAGAACCCTTCCTTGGAAGCGCTTTCACAGGCGCAGTAACACTGGGGCTTTGCGGTTCTATACGCACCAAATGTCACAGTCCTTCTCTTTCCGTCTCGTAGACACGAGCTGAGAAATTGCAAACGTCCAGCAATTGCTCAGAGATGAAAAGTGCCAGCACTGAAAGCTGTTGCTAGCCAGCACCCTTCCTTGGAAGCGCTTTTGTAGGCCTAAGAACACTGGGGCTCTGGGCTTCTCTAGCCACCTCATCTTCTGCTCATCCTCTCGCGCACTCTAAAGAGAGCTCAGGTGAGAAATTGCAAACGTCGAGCAATTGCTCAGAGATGAAAAGTGCCAGCACTGAAAGCTCTTGCTAGCCAGCACCCTTCCTTGGAAGCGCTTTCACAGGCGCAGTAACACTGGGGCTTTGCACTTCTCTACCCACCAAACGTCACGGGCCTTCTCTTTCCGTCTCGTAGACACGAGCTGAGAAATTGCAAACGTCGAGCAATTGCTCAGAGATGAAAAGTGCCAGCACTGAAAGCTGTTGCTAGCCAGCACCCTTCCTTGGAAGCGCTTTCACAGGCATAGCAACACTGGGGCTTTGCGCTTCTATACGCACCAAACGTCACGGTCCTTCTCTTTCCGTCTCGTAGACACGAGCTGAGAAATTGCAAACGTCCAGCAATTGCTCCGAGATGAAAAGTGCCAGCACTGAAAGCTGTTGCTAGCCAGCACCCTTCCTTGGAAGCGCTTTTGTAGGCCTAAGAACACTGGGGCTCTGGGCTTCTCTAGCCACCTCATCTTCTGCTCATCCTCTCGCGCACTCTAAAGAGAGCTCAGGTGAGAAATTGCAAACGTCGAGCAATTGCTCAGAGATGAAAAGTGCCAGCACTGAAAGCTCTTGCTAGCCAGCACCCTTCCTTGGAAGCGCTTTCACAGGCGCAGCAACACTGGGGCTTTGCGGTTCTCTAGCCACCAAACGTCACGGTCCTTCTCTTTCCGTCTTGTAGACACGAGCTGAGAAATTGCAAACGTCGAGCAATTGCTCAGAGATGAAAAGTGCCAGCACTGAAAGCTGTTGCTAGCCAGCACCCTTCCTTGGATGCGCTTTTGTAGGCCTAAGAACACTGGGGCTATGGGCTTCTCTAGCCACCTAATCTTCTGCTCATTCTCTCGCGCACTCTAAAGAGAGCTCAGGTGAGAAATTGCAAACGTCAAGCAATTGCTCAGAGATGAAAAGTGCCAGCACTGAAAGCTCTTGCTAGCCAGCACCCTTCCTTGGAAGCGCTTTCACAGGCGCAGTAACACTGGGGCTTTGCACTTCTCTACGCACCAAATGTCACGGTCCTTCTTTTTCCGTCTCGTAGACACGAGCTGAGAAATTGCAAACATCGAGCAATTGCTCAGAGATGAAAAGTGCCAGCACTGAAAGCTGTTGCTAGCCAGCACCCTTCCTTGGAAGCGCTTTCACAGGCACAGCAACACTGGGGCTTTGCGCTTCTATACGCACCAAACGTCACGGTCATTCTCTTTCCGTCTCGTAGACACGAGCTGAGAAATTGCAAACGTCGAGCAATTGCTCAGAGATGAAAAGTGCCAACACTGAAAGCTCTTGCTAGCCAGCACCCTTCCTTGGAAGCGCTTTTGTAGCCCTTAAAACACTGGGGCTCTGCGCTTCTCTAGCCACCTCATCTTCTGCTCATCCTCTCGCGCACTCTAAAGAGAGCTCAGGTGAGAAATTGCAAACGTCGAGCAATTGCTCAGAGAAGAAAAGTGCCAGCACTGAAAGCTGTTGCTAGCCAGCACCCTTCCTTGGAAGCGCTTTCACAGGCGCAGTAACACTGGGGCTTTGCGCTTCTCTAGCCACCAAACGTCACGGACCTTCTATTTCCGTCTCGTAGACACGAGCTGAGAAATTGCAAACGTCGAGCAATTGCTCAGAGATGAAAAGTGCCAGCACTGAAAGCTGTTGCTAGCCAGCACCCTTCCTTGGAAGCGCTTTTGTAGCCCTTAAAACACTGGGGCTCTGGGCTTCTCTAGCCACCTCATCTTCTGCTCATCCTCTCGTGCACTCTAAAGAGAGCTCAGGTGAGAAATTGCAAACGTCGAGCAATTGCTCAGAGATGAAAAGTGCCAGCACTGAAAGCTGTTGCTAGCCAGCACCCTTCCTTGGAAGCGCTTTTGTAGCCCTTAGAACACTGGGGCTCTGGGCTTCTCTAGCCACCTCATCTTCTGCTCATCCTCTCGTGCACTCTAAAGAGAGCTCAGGTGAGAAATTGCAAACGTCGAGCAATTGCTCAGAGATGAAAAGTGCCAGCACTGAAAGCTCTTGCTAGCCAGCACCCTTCCTTGGAAGCGCTTTCACAGGCGCAGCAACACTGGGGCTTTGCGCTTCTCTAGCCACCAAACGTCACGGTCCTTCTCTTTCCGTCTCGTAGACACGAGCTGAGAAATTGCAAACATCGAGCAATTGCTCCGAGATGAAAAGTGCCAGCACTGAAAGCTCTTGCTAGCCAGCACCCTTCCTTGGAAGCGCTTTCACAAGCGCAGTAACACTGGGGCTTTGCTCTTCTATACGCACCAAACGTCACGGTCCTTCTCTTTCCGTCTCGTAGACACGAGCTGAGAAATTGCAAACGTCGAGCAATTGCTCAGAGATGAAAAGTGCCAGCACTGAAAGCTGTTGCTAGCCAGCACCCCTCCTTGGAAGCGCTTTTGTAGGCCTAAGAACACTGGGGCTCTGGGCTTCTCTAGCCACCTCATCTTCTGCTCATCCTCTCGCGCACTCTAAAGAGAGCTCAGGTGAGAAATTGCAAACGTGGAGCAATTGCTCAGAGATGAAAAGTGCCAGCACTGAAAGCTCTTGCTAGCCAGCACCCTTCCTTGGAAGCGCTTTCACAGGCGCAGCAACACTGGGGCTTTGCGCTTCTCTACCCACCAAAAGTCACGGTCCTTCTCTTTCCGTCTCGTAGACACGAGCTGAGAAATTGCAAACGTCGAGCAATTCCTCAGAGATGAAAAGTGCCAGCACTGAAAGCTCTTGCTAGCCAGCACCCTTCCTTGGAAGCGCTTTCACAGGCGCAGCAACACTGGGGCTTTGCGCTTCTCTACCCACCAAACGTCACGGTCATTCTCTTTCCGTCTTGTAGACACGAGCTGAGAAATTGCAAACGTGGAGCAATTGCTCCGAGATGAAAAGTGCCAGCACTGAAAGCTGTTGCTAGCCAGCACCCTTCCTTGGAAGCGCTTTTGTAGGCCTAAGAACACTGGGGCTCTGGGCTTCTCTAGCCACCTCATCTTCTGCTCATCCTCGCGCGCACTCTAAAGAGAGCTCAGGTGAGAAATTGCAAACGTCGAGCAATTGCTCAGAGATGAAAAGTGCCAGCACTGAAAGCTCTTGCTAGCCAGCACCCTTCCTTGGAAGCGCTTTCACAGGCGCAGCAACACTGGGGCTTTGCGCTTCTATACGCACCAAACGTCACGGTCCTTCTCTTTCCGTCTCGTAGACACGAGCTGAGAAATTGCAAACGTCCAGCAATTGCTCAGAGATGAAAAGTGCCAGCACTGAAAGCTCTTGCTAGCCAGCACCCTTCCTTGGAAGCGCTTTCACAGGCGCAGCAACACTGGGGCTTTGCGCTTCTCTACCCACCAAACGTCACGGTCCTTCTCTTTCCGTCTCGTAGACACGAGCTGAGAAATTGCAAACGTCGAGCAATTGCTCAGAGATGAAAAGTGCCAGCACTGAAAGCTGTTGCTAGCCAGCACCCTTCCTTGGAAGCGCTTTTGTAGGCCTAAGAACACTGGGGCTCTGGGCTTCTCTAGCCACCTCATCTTCTGCTCGTCCTCTCGCGCACTCTAAAGAGAGCTCAGGTGAGAAATTGCAAACGTCCAGCAATTGCTCCGAGATGAAAAGTGCCAGCACTGAAAGCTCTTGCTAGCCAGAACCCTTCCTTGGAAGCGCTTTCACAGGCGCAGTAACACTGGGGCTTTGCGGTTCTATACGCACCAAATGTCACAGTCCTTCTCTTTCCGTCTCGTAGACACGAGCTGAGAAATTGCAAATGTCGAGCAATTGCTCAGAGATGAAAAGTGCCAGCACTGAAAGCTCTTGCTAGCCAGCACCCTTCCTTGGAAGCGCTTTTGTAGCCCTTAAAACACTGGGGCTCTGGGCTTCTCTAGCCACCTCATCTTCTGCTCATCCTCTCGCGCACTCTAAAGAGAGCTCAGGTGAGAAATTGCAAACGTCGAGCAATTGCTCAGAGATGAAAAGTGCCAGCACTGAAAGCTCTTGCTAGCCAGCACCCTTCCTTGGAAGCGCTTTCACAGGCGCAGTAACACTGGGGCTTTGCACTTCTCTACCCACCAAACGTCACGGGCCTTCTCTTTCCGTCTCGTAGACACGAGCTGAGAAATTGCAAACGTCGAGCAATTGCTCAGAGATGAAAAGTGCCAGCACTGAAAGCTGTTGCTAGCCAGCACCCTTCCTTGGAAGCGCTTTCACAGGCGTAGCAACACTGGGGCTTTGCGCTTCTATACACACCAAACGTCACAGTCATTCTCTTTCCGTCTCGTAGACACGAGCTGAGAAATTGCAAACGTCCAGCAATTGCTCCGAGATGAAAAGTGCCAGCACTGAAAGCTGTTGCTAGCCAGCACCCTTCCTTGGAAGCGCTTTTGTAGGCCTAAGAACACTGGGGCTCTGGGCTTCTCTAGCCACCTCATCTTCTGCTCATCCTCTCGCGCACTCTAAAGAGAGCTCAGGTGAGAAATTGCAAACGTCGAGCAATTGCTCAGAGCTGAAAAGTGCCAGCACTGAAAGCTGTTGCTAGCCAGCACCCTTCCTTGGAAGCGCTTTCACAGGCGCAGCAACACTGGGGCTTTGCGCTTCTCTAGCCACCAAACGTCACGGTCCTTCTCTTTCCGTCTCGTAGACACGAGCTGAGAAATTGCAAACGTCCAGCAATTGCTCAGAGATGAAAAGTGCCAGCACTGAAAGCTGTTGCTAGCCAGCACCCTTCCTTGGATGCGCTTTTGTAGGCCTAAGAACACTGGGGCTATGGGCTTCTCTAGCCACCTCATCTTCTGCTCATCCTCTCGCGCACTCTAAAGAGAGCTCAGGTGAGAAATTGCAAACGTCAAGCAATTGCTCAGAGATGAAAAGTGCCAGCACTGAAAGCTGTTGCTAGCCAGCACCCTTCCTTGGAAGCGCTTTCACAGGCGCAGTAACACAGGGGCTTTGCACTTCTCTACGCACCAAATGTCACGGTCCTTCTTTTTCCGTCTCGTAGACACGAGCTGAGAAATTGCAAACATCGAGCAATTGCTCAGAGATGAAAAGTGCCAGCACTGAAAGCTCTTGCTAGCCAGCACCCTTCCTTGGAAGCGCTTTCACAGGCACAGCAACACTGGGGCTTTGCGCTTCTATACGCACCAAACGTCACGGTCATTCTCTTTCCGTCTCGTAGACACGAGCTGAGAAATTGCAAACGTCGAGCAATTGCTCAGAGATGAAAAGTGCCAGCACTGAAAGCTCTTGCTAGCCAGCACCCTTCCTTGGAAGCGCTTTTTTAGGCCTAAGAACACTGGGGCTCTGGGCTTCTCTAGCCACCTCATCTTCTGCTCATCCTCTCGCGCACTCTAAAGAGAGCTCAGGTGAGAAATTGCAAACGTCGAGCAATTGCTCCGAGATGAAAAGTGCCAGCACTGAAAGCTGTTGCTAGCCAGCACCCTTCCTTGGAAGCGCTTTTGTAGCCCTTAAAACACTGGGGCTCTGGGCTTCTCTAGCCACCTCATCTTCTGCTCATCCTCTCGCGCACTCTAAAGAGAGCTCAGGTGAGAAATTGCAAACGTCGAGCAATTGCTCAGAGATGAAAAGTGCCAGCACTGAAAGCTCTTGCTAGCCAGCACCCTTCCTTGGAAGCGCTTTCACAGGCGCAGCAACACTGGGGCTTTGCGCTTCTCTAGCCACCAAACGTCACGGTCCTTCTCTTTCCGTCTCGTAGACACGAGCTGAGAAATTGCAAACGTCGAGCAATTGCTCAGAGATGAAAAGTGCCAGCACTGAAAGCTGTTGCTAGCCAGCACCCTTCCTTGGAAGCGCTTTCACAGGTGCAGTAACACTGGGGCTTTGCGCTTCTCTAGCCACCAAACGTCATGGTCATTCTCTTTCCGTCTCGTAGACACGAGCTGAGAAATTGCAAACGTCGAGCAGTTGCTCAGAGATGAAAAGTGCCAGCACTGAAAGCTGTTGCTAGCCAGCACCCTTCCTTGGAAGCGCTTTTGTAGGCCTAAGAACACTGGGGCTCTGGGCTTCCCTAGCCACCTCATCTTCTTCTCATCCTCTCGCGCACTCTAAAGAGAGCTCAGGTGAGAAATTGCAAACGTCGAGCAATTGCTCAGAGATGAAAAGTGCCAGCACTGAAAGCTCTTGCTAGCCAGCACCCTTCCTTGGAAGCGCTTTCACAGGCGCAGTAACACTGGGGCTTTGCACTTCTCTACGCACCAAACGTCACGGTCCTTCTCTTTCCATCTCGTAGACACGAGCTGAGAAATTGCAAACGTCGAGCAATTGCTCAGAGATGAAAAGTGCCAGCACTGAAAGCTCTTGCTAGCCAGCACCCTTCCTTGGAAGCGCTTTCACAGGCGCAGCAACACTGGGGCTTTGCGCTTCTCTACCCACCAAACGTCACGGTCCTTCTCTTTCCGTCGGTAGACACGAGCTGAGAAATTGCAAACGTCGAGCAATTGCTCAGAGATGAAAAGTGCCAGCACTGAAAGCTCTTGCTAGCCAGCACCCTTCCTTGGAAGCGCTTTTGTAGGCCTAAGAACACTGGGGCTCTGGGCTTCTCTAGCCACCTCATCTTCTGCTCATCCTCGCGCGCACTCTAAAGAGAGCTCAGGTGAGAAATTGCAAACGTCGAGCAATTGCTCCGAGATGAAAAGTGCCAGCACTGAAAGCTCTTGCTAGCCAGCACCCTTCCTTGGAAGCGCTTTCACAGGCGCAGCAACACTGGGGCTTTGCGCTTCTATACGCACCAAACGTCACGGTCCTTCTCTTTCCGTCTCGTAGACACGAGCTGAGAAATTGCAAACGTCCAGCAATTGCTCAGAGATGAAAAGTGCCAGCACTGAAAGCTCTTGCTAGCCAGCACCCTTCCTTGGAAGCGCTTTTGTAGGCCTAAGAACACTGGGGCTCTGGGCTTCTCTAGCCACCTCATCTTCTGCTCGTCCTCTCGCGCACTCTAAAGAGAGCTCAGGTGAGAAATTGCAAACGTCCAGCAATTGCTCAGAGATGAAAAGTGCCAGCACTGAAAGCTCTTGCTAGCCAGAACCCTTCCTTGGAAGCGCTTTCACAGGCGCAGTAACACAGGGGCTTTGCGGTTCTATACGCACCAAATGTCACAGTCCTTCTCTTTCCGTCTCGTAGACACGAGCTGAGAAATTGCAAACGTCCAGCAATTGCTCAGAGATGAAAAGTGCCAGCACTGAAAGCTCTTGCTAGCCAGCACCCTTCCTTGGAAGCGCTTTCACAGGCGTAGCAACACTGGGGCTTTGCGCTTCTATACACACCAAACGTCACAGTCATTCTCTTTCCGTCTCGTAGACACGAGCTGAGAAATTGCAAACGTCCAGCAATTGCTCCGAGATGAAAAGTGCCAGCACTGGAAGCTGTTGCTAGCCAGCACCCTTCCTTGGAAGCGCTTTTGTAGGCCTAAGAACACTGGGGCTCTGGGCTTCTCTAGCCACCTCATCTTCTGCTCATCCTCTCGCGCACTCTAAAGAGAGCTCAGGTGAGAAATTGCAAACGTCGAGCAATTGCTCAGAGATGAAAAGTGCCAGCACTGAAAGCTCTTGCTAGCCAGCACCCTTCCTTGGAAGCGCTTTCACAGGCGCAGCAACACTGGGGCTTTGCGCTTCTCTACCCACCAAACGTCACGGTCCTTCTCTTTCCGTCTCGTAGACACGAGCTGAGAAATTGCAAACGTCGAGCAATTGCTCAGAGATGAAAAGTGCCAGCACTGAAAGCTGTTGCTAGCCAGCACCCTTCCTTGGATGCGCTTTTGTAGGCCTAAGAACACTGGGGCTATGGGCTTCTCTAGCCACCTAATCTTCTGCTCATCCTCTCGCGCACTCTAAAGAGAGCTCAGGTGAGAAATTGCAAACGTCAAGCAATTGCTCAGAGATGAAAAGTGCCAGCACTGAAAGCTGTTGCTAGCCAGCACCCTTCCTTGGAAGCGCTTTCACAGGCGCAGTAACACAGGGGCTTTGCACTTCTCTACGCACCAAATGTCACGGTCCTTCTTTTTCCGTCTCGTAGACACGAGCTGAGAAATTGCAAACGTCGAGCAATTGCTCAGAGATGAAAAGTGCCAGCACTGAAAGCTGTTGCTAGCCAGCACCCTTCCTTGGAAGCGCTTTCACAGGCACAGCAACACTGGGGCTTTGCGCTTCTCTAGCCACCAAACGTCACGGTCATTCTCTTTCCGTCTCGTAGACACGAGCTGAGAAATTGCAAACGTCGAGCAATTGCTCAGAGATGAAAAGTGCCAGCACTGAAAGCTCTTGCTAGCCAGCACCCTTCCTTGGAAGCGCTTTCACAGGCGCAGCAACACTGGGGCTTTGCGCTTCTATACGCACCAAACGTCACAGTCATTCTCTTTCCGTCTCGTAGACACGAGCTGAGAAATTGCAAACGTCCAGCAATTGCTCCGAGATGAAAAGTGCCAGCACTGAAAGCTCTTGCTAGCCAGCACCCTTCCTTGGAAGCGCTTTTGTAGGCCTAAGAACACTGGGGCTCTGGGCTTCTCTAGCCACCTCATCTTCTGCTCATCCTCTCGCGCACTCTAAAGAGAGCTCAGGTGAGAAATTGCAAACGTCGAGCAATTGCTCCGAGATGAAAAGTGCCAGCACTGAAAGCTGTTGCTAGCCAGCACCCTTCCTTGGAAGCGCTTTTGTAGCCCTTAAAACACTGGGGCTCTGGGCTTCTCTAGCCACCTCATCTTCTGCTCATCCTCTCGCGCACTCTAAAGAGAGCTCAGGTGAGAAATTGCAAACGTCGAGCAATTGCTCCGAGATGAAAAGTGCCAGCACTGAAAGCTCTTGCTAGCCAGCACCCTTCCTTGGAAGCGCTTTCACAGGCGCAGTAACACTGGGGCTTTGCGCTTCTCTACCCACCAAACGTCACGGTCCTTCTCTTTCCGTCTCGTAGACACGAGCTGAGAAATTGCAAACGTCGAGCAATTGCTCAGAGATGAAAAGTGCCAGCACTGAAAGCTGTTGCTAGCCAGCACCCTTCCTTGGATGCGCTTTTGTAGGCCTAAGAACACTGGGGCTATGGGTTTCTCTAGCCACCTAATCTTCTGCTCATCCTCTCGCGCACTCTAAAGAGAGCTCAGGTGAGAAATTGCAAACGTCAAGCAATTGCTCAGAGATGAAAAGTGCCAGCACTGAAAGCTGTTGCTAGCCAGCACCCTTCCTTGGAAGCGCTTTCACAGGCGCAGTAACACTGGGGCTTTGCGCTTCTCTACCCACCAAACGTCACGGTCCTTCTTTTTCCGTCTCGTAGACACGAGCTGAGAAATTGCAAACATCGAGCAATTGCTCAGAGATGAAAAGTGCCAGCACTGAAAGCTGTTGCTAGCCAGCACCCTTCCTTGGAAGCGCTTTCACAGGCGCAGCAACACTGGGGCTTTGCGCTTCTATACGCACCAAACGTCACGGTCCTTCTCTTTCCGTCTCGTAGACACGAGCTGAGAAATTGCAAACGTCGAGCAATTGCTCAGAGATGAAAAGTGCCAGCACTGAAAGCTCTTGCTAGCCAGCACCCTTCCTTGGAAGCGCTTTCACAGGCGCAGCAACACTGGGGCTTTGCGCTTCTCTAGCCACCAAACGTCACGGTCCTTCTCTTTCCGTCGGTAGACACGAGCTGAGAAATTGCAAACGTGGAGCAATTGCTCCGAGATGAAAAGTGCCAGCACTGAAAGCTCTTGCTAGCCAGCACCCTTCCTTGGAAGCGCTTTTGTAGGCCTAAGAACACTGGGGCTCTGGGCTTCTCTAGCCACCTAATCTTCTGCTCATCCTCTCGTGCACTCTAAAGAGAGCTCAGGTGAGAAATTGCAAACGTCGAGCAATTGCTCAGAGATGAAAAGTGCCAGCACTGAAAGCTCTTGCTAGCCAGCACCCTTCCTTGGAAGCGCTTTTGTAGCCCTTAGAACAGTGGGGCTCTGGGCTTCTCTAGCCACCTCATCTTCTGCTCATCCTCTCGTGCACTCTAAAGAGAGCTCAGGTGAGAAATTGCAAACGTCGAGCAATTGCTCAGAGATGAAAAGTGCCAGCACTGAAAGCTGTTGCTAGCCAGCCCCCTTCCTTGGAAGCGCTTTCACAGGCGCAGCAACACTGGGGCTTTGCGCTTCTCTAGCCACCAAACGTCACGGTCCTTCTCTTTCCGTCTCGTAGACACGAGCTGAGAAATTGCAAACGTCGAGCAATTGCTCAGAGATGAAAAGTGCCAGCACTGAAAGCTGTTGCTAGCCAGCACCCTTCCTTGGAAGCGCTTTCACAAGCGCACTAACACTGGGGCTTTGCTCTTCTATACGCACCAAACGTCACGGTCCTTCTCTTTCCGTCTCGTAGACACGAGCTGAGAAATTGCAAACGTCGAGCAATTGCTCAGAGATGAAAAGTGCCAGCATTGAAAGCTGTTGCTAGCCAGCACCCTTCCTTGGAAGCGCTTTTGTAGGCCTAAGAACACTGGGGCTCTGGGCTTCTCTAGCCACCTCATCTTCTGCTCATCCTCTCGCGCACTCTAAAGAGAGCTCAGGTGAGAAATTGCAAACGTCGAGCAATTGCTCAGAGATGAAAAGTGCCAGCACTGAAAGCTCTTGCTAGCCAGCACCCTTCCTTGGAAGCGCTTTCACAGGCGCAGCAACACTGGGGCTTTGCGCTTCTCTAGCCACCAAACATCACGGTCCTTCTCTTTCCGCCTCGTAGACACGAGCTGAGAAATTGCAAACATCGAGCAATTGCTCAGAGATGAAAAGTGCCAGCACTGAAAGCTGTTGCTAGCCAGCACCCTTCCTTGGAAGCGCTTTCACAGGCGCAGCAACACTGGGGCTCTGGGCTTCTCTAGCCACCTCATCTTCTGCTCATCCTCTCGCGCACTCTAAAGAGAGCTCAGGTGAGAAATTGCAAACGTCCAGCAATTGCTCAGAGCTGAAAAGTGCCAGCACTGAAAGCTGTTGCTAGCCAGCACCCTTCCTTGGAAGCGCTTTCACAGGCGCAGCAACACTGGGGCTTTGTGCTTCTATACGCACCAAACGTCACGGTCCTTCTCTTTCCGTCTCGTAGACACGAGCTGAGAAATTGCAAACGTCCAGCAATTGCTCCGAGATGAAAAGTGCCAGCACTGAAAGCTGTTGCTAGCCAGCACCCTTCCTTGGAAGCGCTTTCACAGGCGCAGCAACACTGGGGCTTTGCGCTTCTCTACCCACCAAACGTCACGGTCCTTCTCTTTCCGTCTCGTAGACACGAGCTGAGAAATTGCAAACGTCGAGCAATTGCTCCGAGATGAAAAGTGCCAGCACTGAAAGCTCTTGCTAGCCAGCACCCTTCCTTGGAAGCGCTTTTGTAGGCCTAAGAACACTGGGGCTCTGGGCTTCTCTAGCCACCTCATCTTCTGCTCGTCCTCTCGCGCACTCTAAAGAGAGCTCAGGTGAGAAATTGCAAACGTCCAGCAATTGCTCAGAGATGAAAAGTGCCAGCACTGAAAGCTCTTGCTAGCCAGAACCCTTCCTTGGAAGCGCTTTCACAGGCGCAGTAACACTGGGGCTTTGCGGTTCTATACGCACCAAATGTCACAGTCCTTCTCTTTCCGTCTCGTAGACACGAGCTGAGAAATTGCAAACGTCCAGCAATTGCTCAGAGATGAAAAGTGCCAGCACTGAAAGCTGTTGCTAGCCAGCACCCTTCCTTGGAAGCGCTTTTGTAGGCCTAAGAACACTGGGGCTCTGGGCTTCTCTAGCCACCTCATCTTCTGCTCATCCTCTCGCGCACTCTAAAGAGAGCTCAGGTGAGAAATTGCAAACGTCGAGCAATTGCTCAGAGATGAAAAGTGCCAGCACTGAAAGCTCTTGCTAGCCAGCACCCTTCCTTGGAAGCGCTTTCACAGGCGCAGTAACACTGGGGCTTTGCACTTCTCTACCCACCAAACGTCACGGGCCTTCTCTTTCCGTCTCGTAGACACGAGCTGAGAAATTGCAAACGTCGAGCAATTGCTCAGAGATGAAAAGTGCCAGCACTGAAAGCTGTTGCTAGCCAGCACCCTTCCTTGGAAGCGCTTTCACAGGCATAGCAACACTGGGGCTTTGCGCTTCTATACGCACCAAACGTCACGGTCCTTCTCTTTCCGTCTCGTAGACACGAGCTGAGAAATTGCAAACGTCCAGCAATTGCTCCGAGATGAAAAGTGCCAGCACTGAAAGCTGTTGCTAGCCAGCACCCTTCCTTGGAAGCGCTTTTGTAGGCCTAAGAACACTGGGGCTCTGGGCTTCTCTAGCCACCTCATCTTCTGCTCATCCTCTCGCGCACTCTAAAGAGAGCTCAGGTGAGAAATTGCAAACGTCGAGCAATTGCTCAGAGATGAAAAGTGCCAGCACTGAAAGCTCTTGCTAGCCAGCACCCTTCCTTGGAAGCGCTTTCACAGGCGCAGCAACACTGGGGCTTTGCGGTTCTCTAGCCACCAAACGTCACGGTCCTTCTCTTTCCGTCTTGTAGACACGAGCTGAGAAATTGCAAACGTCGAGCAATTGCTCAGAGATGAAAAGTGCCAGCACTGAAAGCTGTTGCTAGCCAGCACCCTTCCTTGGAAGCGCTTTTGTAGGCCTAAGAACACTGGGGCTCTGGGCTTCTCTAGCCACCTCATCTTCTGCTCATCCTCTCGCGCACTCTAAAGAGAGCTCAGGTGAGAAATTGCAAACGTCGAGCAATTGCTCAGAGATGAAAAGTGCCAGCACTGAAAGCTCTTGCTAGCCAGAACCCTTCCTTGGAAGCGCTTTCACAGGCGCAGTAACACTGGGGCTTTGCGCTTCTCTACCCACCAAACGTCACGGTCCTTCTCTTTCCATCTCCTAGACACGAGCTGAGAAATTGCAAACGTCCAGCAATTGCTCAGAGATGAAAAGTGCCAGCACTGAAAGCTCTTGCTAGCCAGCACCCTTCCTTGGAAGCGCTTTTGTAGGCCTAAGAACACTGGGGCTTTGCGCTTCTCTAGCCACCAAACGTCACGGTCCTTCTCTTTCCGTCTCGTAGACACGAGCTGAGAAATTGCAAACGTCGAGCAATTGCTCAGAGATGAAAAGTGCCAGCACTGAAAGCTGTTGCTAGCCAGCACCCTTCCTTGGAAGCGCTTTTGTAGGCCTAAGAACACTGGGGCTCTGGGCTTCTCTAGCCACCTCATCTTCTGCTCATCCTCGCGCGCACTCTAAAGAGAGCTCAGCTGAGAAATTGCAAACGTCGAGCAATTGCTCAGAGATGAAAAGTGCCAGCACTGAAAGCTCTTGCTAGCCAGCACCCTTCCTTGGAAGCGCTTTCACAGGCGCAGCAACACTGGGGCTTTGCGCTTCTCTAGCCACCAAACGTCACGGTCCTTCTCTTTCCGTCTCATAGACACGAGCTGAGAAATTGCAAACGTCGAGCAATTGCTCAGAGATGAAAAGTGCCAGCACTGAAAGCTGTTGCTAGCCAGCACCCTTCCTTGGAAGCGCTTTTGTAGCCCTTAGAACACTGGGGCTCTGGGCTTCTCTAGCCACCTCATCTTCTGCTCATCCTCTCGCGCACTCTAAAGAGAGCTCAGGTGAGAAATTGCAAACGTCGAGCAATTGCTCAGAGAAGAAAAGTGCCAGCACTGAAAGCTGTTGCTAGCCAGCACCCTTCCTTGGAAGCGCTTTCACAGGCGCAGTAACACTGGGGCTTTGCGCTTCTCTAGCCACCAAACGTCACGGTCCTTCTCTTTCCGTCTCGTAGACACGAGCTGAGAAATTGCAAACGTCGAGCAATTGCTCAGAGATGAAAAGTGCCAGCACTGAAAGCTGTTGCTAGCCAGCACCCTTCCTTGGAAGCGCTTTCACAAGCGCACTAACACTGGGGCTTTGCTCTTCTATACGCACCAAACGTCACGGTCCTTCTCTTTCCGTCTCGTAGACACGAGCTGAGAAATTGCAAACGTCGAGCAATTGCTCAGAGATGAAAAGTGCCAGCATTGAAAGCTGTTGCTAGCCAGCACCCTTCCTTGGAAGCGCTTTTGTAGGCCTAAGAACACTGGGGCTCTGGGCTTCTCTAGCCACCTCATCTTCTGCTCATCCTCTCGCGCACTCTAAAGAGAGCTCAGGTGAGAAATTGCAAACGTCGAGCAATTGCTCAGAGATGAAAAGTGCCAGCACTGAAAGCTCTTGCTAGCCAGCACCCTTCCTTGGAAGCGCTTTCACAGGCGCAGCAACACTGGGGCTTTGCGCTTCTCTAGCCACCAAACATCACGGTCCTTCTCTTTCCGCCTCGTAGACACGAGCTGAGAAATTGCAAACATCGAGCAATTGCTCAGAGATGAAAAGTGCCAGCACTGAAAGCTGTTGCTAGCCAGCACCCTTCCTTGGAAGCGCTTTCACAGGCGCAGCAACACTGGGGCTCTGGGCTTCTCTAGCCACCTCATCTTCTGCTCATCCTCTCGCGCACTCTAAAGAGAGCTCAGGTGAGAAATTGCAAACGTCGAGCAATTGCTCAGAGATGAAAAGTGCCAGCACTGAAAGCTGTTGCTAGCCAGCACCCTTCCTTGGAAGCGCTTTCACAGGCGCAGCAACACTGGGGCTTTGTGCTTCTATACGCACCAAACGTCACGGTCCTTCTCTTTCCGTCTCGTAGACACGAGCTGAGAAATTGCAAACGTCCAGCAATTGCTCCGAGATGAAAAGTGCCAGCACTGAAAGCTGTTGCTAGCCAGCACCCTTCCTTGGAAGCGCTTTCACAGGCGCAGCAACACTGGGGCTTTGCGCTTCTCTACCCACCAAACGTCACGGTCCTTCTCTTTCCGTCTCGTAGACACGAGCTGAGAAATTGCAAACGTCGAGCAATTGCTCCGAGATGAAAAGTGCCAGCACTGAAAGCTCTTGCTAGCCAGCACCCTTCCTTGGAAGCGCTTTTGTAGGCCTAAGAACACTGGGGCTCTGGGCTTCTCTAGCCACCTCATCTTCTGCTCGTCCTCTCGCGCACTCTAAAGAGAGCTCAGGTGAGAAATTGCAAACGTCCAGCAATTGCTCAGAGATGAAAAGTGCCAGCACTGAAAGCTCTTGCTAGCCAGAACCCTTCCTTGGAAGCGCTTTCACAGGCGCAGTAACACTGGGGCTTTGCGGTTCTATACGCACCAAATGTCACAGTCCTTCTCTTTCCGTCTCGTAGACACGAGCTGAGAAATTGCAAACGTCCAGCAATTGCTCAGAGATGAAAAGTGCCAGCACTGAAAGCTGTTGCTAGCCAGCACCCTTCCTTGGAAGCGCTTTTGTAGGCCTAAGAACACTGGGGCTCTGGGCTTCTCTAGCCACCTCATCTTCTGCTCATCCTCTCGCGCACTCTAAAGAGAGCTCAGGTGAGAAATTGCAAACGTCGAGCAATTGCTCAGAGATGAAAAGTGCCAGCACTGAAAGCTCTTGCTAGCCAGCACCCTTCCTTGGAAGCGCTTTCACAGGCGCAGTAACACTGGGGCTTTGCACTTCTCTACCCACCAAACGTCACGGGCCTTCTCTTTCCGTCTCGTAGACACGAGCTGAGAAATTGCAAACGTCGAGCAATTGCTCAGAGATGAAAAGTGCCAGCACTGAAAGCTGTTGCTAGCCAGCACCCTTCCTTGGAAGCGCTTTCACAGGCATAGCAACACTGGGGCTTTGCGCTTCTATACGCACCAAACGTCACGGTCCTTCTCTTTCCGTCTCGTAGACACGAGCTGAGAAATTGCAAACGTCCAGCAATTGCTCCGAGATGAAAAGTGCCAGCACTGAAAGCTGTTGCTAGCCAGCACCCTTCCTTGGAAGCGCTTTTGTAGGCCTAAGAACACTGGGGCTCTGGGCTTCTCTAGCCACCTCATCTTCTGCTCATCCTCTCGCGCACTCTAAAGAGAGCTCAGGTGAGAAATTGCAAACGTCGAGCAATTGCTCAGAGATGAAAAGTGCCAGCACTGAAAGCTCTTGCTAGCCAGCACCCTTCCTTGGAAGCGCTTTCACAGGCGCAGCAACACTGGGGCTTTGCGGTTCTCTAGCCACCAAACGTCACGGTCCTTCTCTTTCCGTCTTGTAGACACGAGCTGAGAAATTGCAAACGTCGAGCAATTGCTCAGAGATGAAAAGTGCCAGCACTGAAAGCTGTTGCTAGCCAGCACCCTTCCTTGGAAGCGCTTTTGTAGGCCTAAGAACACTGGGGCTCTGGGCTTCTCTAGCCACCTCATCTTCTGCTCATCCTCTCGCGCACTCTAAAGAGAGCTCAGGTGAGAAATTGCAAACGTCGAGCAATTGCTCAGAGATGAAAAGTGCCAGCACTGAAAGCTCTTGCTAGCCAGAACCCTTCCTTGGAAGCGCTTTCACAGGCGCAGTAACACTGGGGCTTTGCGCTTCTCTACCCACCAAACGTCACGGTCCTTCTCTTTCCATCTCCTAGACACGAGCTGAGAAATTGCAAACGTCCAGCAATTGCTCAGAGATGAAAAGTGCCAGCACTGAAAGCTCTTGCTAGCCAGCACCCTTCCTTGGAAGCGCTTTTGTAGGCCTAAGAACACTGGGGCTTTGCGCTTCTCTAGCCACCAAACGTCACGGTCCTTCTCTTTCCGTCTCGTAGACACGAGCTGAGAAATTGCAAACGTCGAGCAATTGCTCAGAGATGAAAAGTGCCAGCACTGAAAGCTGTTGCTAGCCAGCACCCTTCCTTGGAAGCGCTTTTGTAGGCCTAAGAACACTGGGGCTCTGGGCTTCTCTAGCCACCTCATCTTCTGCTCATCCTCGCGCGCACTCTAAAGAGAGCTCAGCTGAGAAATTGCAAACGTCGAGCAATTGCTCAGAGATGAAAAGTGCCAGCACTGAAAGCTCTTGCTAGCCAGCACCCTTCCTTGGAAGCGCTTTCACAGGCGCAGCAACACTGGGGCTTTGCGCTTCTCTAGCCACCAAACGTCACGGTCCTTCTCTTTCCGTCTCATAGACACGAGCTGAGAAATTGCAAAGGTCGAGCAATTGCTCAGAGATGAAAAGTGCCAGCACTGAAAGCTGTTGCTAGCCAGCACCCTTCCTTGGAAGCGCTTTTGTAGCCCTTAGAACACTGGGGCTCTGGGCTTCTCTAGCCACCTCATCTTCTGCTCATCCTCTCGCGCACTCTAAAGAGAGCTCAGGTGAGAAATTGCAAACGTCGAGCAATTGCTCAGAGAAGAAAAGTGCCAGCACTGAAAGCTGTTGCTAGCCAGCACCCTTCCTTGGAAGCGCTTTCACAGGCGCAGTAACACTGGGGCTTTGCGCTTCTCTAGCCACCAAACGTCACGGTCCTTCTCTTTCCGTCTCGTAGACACGAGCTGAGAAATTGCAAACGTCGAGCAATTGCTCAGAGATGAAAAGTGCCAGCACTGAAAGCTGTTGCTAGCCAGCACCCTTCCTTGGAAGCGCTTTCACAAGCGCACTAACACTGGGGCTTTGCTCTTCTATACGCACCAAACGTCACGGTCCTTCTCTTTCCGTCTCGTAGACACGAGCTGAGAAATTGCAAACGTCGAGCAATTGCTCAGAGATGAAAAGTGCCAGCATTGAAAGCTGTTGCTAGCCAGCACCCTTCCTTGGAAGCGCTTTTGTAGGCCTAAGAACACTGGGGCTCTGGGCTTCTCTAGCCACCTCATCTTCTGCTCATCCTCTCGCGCACTCTAAAGAGAGCTCAGGTGAGAAATTGCAAACGTCGAGCAATTGCTCAGAGATGAAAAGTGCCAGCACTGAAAGCTCTTGCTAGCCAGCACCCTTCCTTGGAAGCGCTTTCACAGGCGCAGCAACACTGGGGCTTTGCGCTTCTCTAGCCACCAAACATCACGGTCCTTCTCTTTCCGCCTCGTAGACACGAGCTGAGAAATTGCAAACATCGAGCAATTGCTCAGAGATGAAAAGTGCCAGCACTGAAAGCTGTTGCTAGCCAGCACCCTTCCTTGGAAGCGCTTTCACAGGCGCAGCAACACTGGGGCTCTGGGCTTCTCTAGCCACCTCATCTTCTGCTCATCCTCTCGCGCACTCTAAAGAGAGCTCAGGTGAGAAATTGCAAACGTCGAGCAATTGCTCAGAGATGAAAAGTGCCAGCACTGAAAGCTGTTGCTAGCCAGCACCCTTCCTTGGAAGCGCTTTCACAGGCGCAGCAACACTGGGGCTTTGTGCTTCTATACGCACCAAACGTCACGGTCCTTCTCTTTCCGTCTCGTAGACACGAGCTGAGAAATTGCAAACGTCCAGCAATTGCTCCGAGATGAAAAGTGCCAGCACTGAAAGCTCTTGCTAGCCAGCACCCTTCCTTGGAAGCGCTTTCACAGGCGCAGCAACACTGGGGCTTTGCGCTTCTCTACCCACCAAACGTCACGGTCCTTCTCTTTCCGTCTCGTAGACACGAGCTGAGAAATTGCAAACGTCGAGCAATTGCTCCGAGATGAAAAGTGCCAGCACTGAAAGCTCTTGCTAGCCAGCACCCTTCCTTGGAAGCGCTTTTGTAGGCCTAAGAACACTGGGGCTCTGGGCTTCTCTAGCCACCTCATCTTCTGCTCGTCCTCTCGCGCACTCTAAAGAGAGCTCAGGTGAGAAATTGCAAACGTCCAGCAATTGCTCAGAGATGAAAAGTGCCAGCACTGAAAGCTCTTGCTAGCCAGAACCCTTCCTTGGAAGCGCTTTCACAGGCGCAGTAACACTGGGGCTTTGCGGTTCTATACGCACCAAATGTCACAGTCCTTCTCTTTCCGTCTCGTAGACACGAGCTGAGAAATTGCAAACGTCCAGCAATTGCTCAGAGATGAAAAGTGCCAGCACTGAAAGCTGTTGCTAGCCAGCACCCTTCCTTGGAAGCGCTTTTGTAGGCCTAAGAACACTGGGGCTCTGGGCTTCTCTAGCCACCTCATCTTCTGCTCATCCTCTCGCGCACTCTAAAGAGAGCTCAGGTGAGAAATTGCAAACGTCGAGCAATTGCTCCGAGATGAAAAGTGCCAGCACTGAAAGCTCTTGCTAGCCAGCACCCTTCCTTGGAAGCGCTTTCACAGGCGCAGTAACACTGGGGCTTTGCACTTCTCTACCCACCAAACGTCACGGGCCTTCTCTTTCCGTCTCGTAGACACGAGCTGAGAAATTGCAAACGTCGAGCAATTGCTCAGAGATGAAAAGTGCCAGCACTGAAAGCTGTTGCTAGCCAGCACCCTTCCTTGGAAGCGCTTTCACAGGCATAGCAACACTGGGGCTTTGCGCTTCTATACGCACCAAACGTCACGGTCCTTCTCTTTCCGTCTCGTAGACACGAGCTGAGAAATTGCAAACGTCCAGCAATTGCTCCGAGATGAAAAGTGCCAGCACTGAAAGCTGTTGCTAGCCAGCACCCTTCCTTGGAAGCGCTTTTGTAGGCCTAAGAACACTGGGGCTCTGGGCTTCTCTAGCCACCTCATCTTCTGCTCATCCTCTCGCGCACTCTAAAGAGAGCTCAGGTGAGAAATTGCAAACGTCGAGCAATTGCTCCGAGATGAAAAGTGCCAGCACTGAAAGCTCTTGCTAGCCAGCACCCTTCCTTGGAAGCGCTTTCACAGGCGCAGCAACACTGGGGCTTTGCGCTTCTATACGCACCAAACGTCACGGTCCTTCTCTTTCCGTCTTGTAGACACGAGCTGAGAAATTGCAAACGTCGAGCAATTGCTCAGAGATGAAAAGTGCCAGCACTGAAAGCTGTTGCTAGCCAGCACCCTTCCTTGGAAGCGCTTTTGTAGGCCTAAGAACACTGGGGCTCTGGGCTTCTCTAGCCACCTCATCTTCTGCTCATCCTCTCGTGCACTCTAAAGAGAGCTCAGGTGAGAAATTGCAAACGTCGAGCAATTGCTCAGAGATGAAAAGTGCCAGCACTGAAAGCTCTTGCTAGCCAGAACCCTTCCTTGGAAGCGCTTTCACAGGCGCAGTAACACTGGGGCTTTGCGCTTCTCTACCCACCAAACGTCACGGTCCTTCTCTTTCCATCTCCTAGACACGAGCTGAGAAATTGCAAACGTCCAGCAATTGCTCAGAGATGAAAAGTGCCAGCACTGAAAGCTCTTGCTAGCCAGCACCCTTCCTTGGAAGCGCTTTTGTAGGCCTAAGAACACTGGGGCTTTGCGCTTCTCTAGCCACCAAACGTCACGGTCCTTCTCTTTCCGTCTCGTAGACACGAGCTGAGAAATTGCAAACGTCGAGCAATTGCTCAGAGATGAAAAGTGCCAGCACTGAAAGCTGTTGCTAGCCAGCACCCTTCCTTGGAAGCGCTTTTGTAGCCCTTAGAACACTGGGGCTCTGGGCTTCTCTAGCCACCTCATCTTCTGCTCATCCTCTCGCGCACTCTAAAGAGAGCTCAGGTGAGAAATTGCAAACGTCGAGCAATTGCTCAGAGAAGAAAAGTGCCAGCACTGAAAGCTGTTGCTAGCCAGCACCCTTCCTTGGAAGCGCTTTCACAGGCGCAGTAACACTGGGGCTTTGCACTTCTCTACGCACCAAACGTCACGGACCTTCTCTTTCCGTCTCGTAGACACGAGCTGAGAAATTGCAAACGTCGAGCAATTGCTCCGAGATGAAAAGTGCCAGCACAGAAAGCTGTTGCTAGCCAGCACCCTTCCTTGGAAGCGCTTTCACAGGCGCAGCAGCACTGGGGCTTTGCGCTTCTATACGCACCAAACGTCACGGTCATTCTCTTTCCGTCTCGTAGACACGAGCTGAGAAATTGCAAACGTCCAGCAATTGCTCCGAGAGGAAAAGTGCCAGCACTGAAAGCTGTTGCTAGCCAGCACCCTTCCTTGGAAGCGCTTTTGTAGGCCTAAGAACACTGGGGCTCTGGGCTTCTCTAGCCACCTCATCTTCTGCTCATCCTCTCGCGCACTCTAAAGAGAGCTCAGGTGAGAAATTGCAAACGTCGAGCAATTGCTCAGAGATGAAAAGTGCCAGCACTGAAAGCTCTTGCTAGCCAGCACCCTTCCTTGGAAGCGCTTTCACAGGCGCAGCAACACTGGGGCTTTGCGCTTCTATACGCACCAAACGTCACAGTCATTCTCTTTCCGTCTCGTAGACACGAGCTGAGAAATTGCAAACGTCCAGCAATTGCTCCGAGATGAAAAGTGCCAGCACTGAAAGCTCTTGCTAGCCAGCACCCTTCCTTGGAAGCGCTTTTGTAGCCCTTAAAACACTGGGGCTCTGGGCTTCTCTAGCCACCTCATCTTCTGCTCATCCTCTCGCGCACTCTAAAGAGAGCTCAGGTGAGAAATTGCAAACGTCGAGCAATTGCTCAGAGATGAAAAGTGCCAGCACTGAAAGCTCTTGCTAGCCAGCACCCTTCCTTGGAAGCGCTTTTGTAGCCCTTAAAACACTGGGGCTCTGGGCTTCTCTAGCCACCTCATCTTCTGCTCATCCTCTCGCGCACTCTAAAGAGAGCTCAGGTGAGAAATTGCAAACGTCGAGCAATTGCTCCGAGATGAAAACTGCCAGCACTGAAAGCTGTTGCTAGCCAGCACCCTTCCTTGGAAGCGCTTTTGTAGCCCTTAGAACACTGGGGCTCTGGGCTTCTCTAGCCACCTCATCTTCTGCTCATCCTCTCGCGCACTCTAAAGAGAGCTCAGGTGAGAAATTGCAAACGTCGAGCAATTGCTCAGAGAAGAAAAGTGCCAGCACTGAAAGCTGTTGCTAGCCAGCACCCTTCCTTGGAAGCGCTTTCACAGGCGCAGTAACACTGGGGCTTTGCACTTCTCTACGCACCAAACGCCACGGACCTTCTCTTTCCGTCTCGTAGACACGAGCTGAGAAATTGCAAACGTCGAGCAATTGCTCAGAGATGAAAAGTGCCAGCACTGAAAGCTGTTGCTATCCAGCACCCTTCCTTGGAAGCGCTTTCACAGGCGCAGCAACACTGGGGCTTTGCGCTTCTATACGCACCAAACGTCACAGTCATTCTCTTTCCGTCTCCTAGACACGAGCTGAGAAATTGCAAACGTCCAGCAATTGCTCAGAGATGAAAAGTGCCAGCACTGAAAGCTCTTGCTAGCCAGCACCCTTCCTTGGAAGCGCTTTTGTAGGCCTAAGAACACTGGGGCTCTGGGCTTCTCTAGCCACCTCATCTTCTGCTCATCCTCTCGCGCACTCTAAAGAGAGCTCAGGTGAGAAATTGCAAACGTCGAGCAATTGCTCAGAGAAGAAAAGTGCCAGCACTGAAAGCTGTTGCTAGCCAGCACCCTTCCTTGGAAGCGCTTTCACAGGCGCAGCAACACTGGGGCTTTGCGCTTCTCTACCCACCAAACGTCACGGTCCTTCTCTTTCCGTCTCGTAGACACGAGCTGAGAAATTGCAAACGTCCAGCAATTGCTCAGAGATGAAAAGTGCCAGCACTGAAAGCTGTTGCTAGCCAGCACCCTTCCTTGGAAGCGCTTTTGTAGGCCTAAGAACACTGGGGCTCTGGGCTTCTCTAGCCACCTCATCTTCTGCTCATCCTCTCGCGCACTCTAAAGAGAGCTCAGGTGAGAAATTGCAAACGTCGAGCAATTGCTCCGAGATGAAAAGTGCCAGCACTGAAAGCTCTTGCTAGCCAGCACCCTTCCTTGGAAGCGCTTTCACAGGCGCAGTAACACTGGGGCTTTGCACTTCTCTACCCACCAAACGTCACGGGCCTTCTCTTTCCGTCTCGTAGACACGAGCTGAGAAATTGCAAACGTCGAGCAATTGCTCAGAGATGAAAAGTGCCAGCACTGAAAGCTGTTGCTAGCCAGCACCCTTCCTTGGAAGCGCTTTCACAGGCATAGCAACACTGGGGCTTTGCGCTTCTATACGCACCAAACGTCACGGTCCTTCTCTTTCCGTCTCGTAGACACGAGCTGAGAAATTGCAAACGTCCAGCAATTGCTCCGAGATGAAAAGTGCCAGCACTGAAAGCTGTTGCTAGCCAGCACCCTTCCTTGGAAGCGCTTTTGTAGGCCTAAGAACACTGGGGCTCTGGGCTTCTCTAGCCACCTCATCTTCTGCTCATCCTCTCGCGCACTCTAAAGAGAGCTCAGGTGAGAAATTGCAAACGTCGAGCAATTGCTCAGAGATGAAAAGTGCCAGCACTGAAAGCTCTTGCTAGCCAGCACCCTTCCTTGGAAGCGCTTTCACAGGCGCAGCAACACTGGGGCTTTGCGGTTCTCTAGCCACCAAACGTCACGGTCCTTCTCTTTCCGTCTTGTAGACACGAGCTGAGAAATTGCAAACGTCGAGCAATTGCTCAGAGATGAAAAGTGCCAGCACTGAAAGCTGTTGCTAGCCAGCACCCTTCCTTGGAAGCGCTTTTGTAGGCCTAAGAACACTGGGGCTCTGGGCTTCTCTAGCCACCTCATCTTCTGCTCATCCTCTCGTGCACTCTAAAGAGAGCTCAGGTGAGAAATTGCAAACGTCGAGCAATTGCTCAGAGATGAAAAGTGCCAGCACTGAAAGCTCTTGCTAGCCAGAACCCTTCCTTGGAAGCGCTTTCACAGGCGCAGTAACACTGGGGCTTTGCGCTTCTCTACCCACCAAACGTCACGGTCCTTCTCTTTCCATCTCCTAGACACGAGCTGAGAAATTGCAAACGTCCAGCAATTGCTCAGAGATGAAAAGTGCCAGCACTGAAAGCTCTTGCTAGCCAGCACCCTTCCTTGGAAGCGCTTTTGTAGGCCTAAGAACACTGGGGCTTTGCGCTTCTCTAGCCACCAAACGTCACGGTCCTTCTCTTTCCGTCTCGTAGACACGAGCTGAGAAATTGCAAACGTCGAGCAATTGCTCAGAGATGAAAAGTGCCAGCACTGAAAGCTGTTGCTAGCCAGCACCCTTCCTTGGAAGCGCTTTTGTAGGCCTAAGAACACTGGGGCTCTGGGCTTCTCTAGCCACCTCATCTTCTGCTCATCCTCGCGCGCACTCTAAAGAGAGCTCAGGTGAGAAATTGCAAACGTCGAGCAATTGCTCAGAGATGAAAAGTGCCAGCACTGAAAGCTCTTGCTAGCCAGCACCCTTCCTTGGAAGCGCTTTCACAGGCGCAGCAACACTGGGGCTTTGCGCTTCTCTAGCCACCAAACGTCACGGTCCTTCTCTTTCCGTCTCATAGACACGAGCTGAGAAATTGCAAAGGTCGAGCAATTGCTCAGAGATGAAAAGTGCCAGCACTGAAAGCTGTTGCTAGCCAGCACCCTTCCTTGGAAGCGCTTTTGTAGCCCTTAGAACACTGGGGCTCTGGGCTTCTCTAGCCACCTCATCTTCTGCTCATCCTCTCGCGCACTCTAAAGAGAGCTCAGGTGAGAAATTGCAAACGTCGAGCAATTGCTCAGAGAAGAAAAGTGCCAGCACTGAAAGCTGTTGCTAGCCAGCACCCTTCCTTGGAAGCGCTTTCACAGGCGCAGTAACACTGGGGCTTTGCACTTCTCTACGCACCAAACGTCACGGACCTTCTCTTTCCGTCTCGTAGACACGAGCTGAGAAATTGCAAACGTCGAGCAATTGCTCAGAGATGAAAAGTGCCAGCACAGAAAGCTGTTGCTAGCCAGCACCCTTCCTTGGAAGCGCTTTCACAGGCGCAGCAGCACTGGGGCTTTGCGCTTCTATACGCACCAAACGTCACGGTCATTCTCTTTCCGTCTCGTAGACACGAGCTGAGAAATTGCAAACGTCCAGCAATTGCTCCGAGAGGAAAAGTGCCAGCACTGAAAGCTGTTGCTAGCCAGCACCCTTCCTTGGAAGCGCTTTTGTAGGCCTAAGAACACTGGGGCTCTGGGCTTCTCTAGCCACCTCATCTTCTGCTCATCCTCTCGCGCACTCTAAAGAGAGCTCAGGTGAGAAATTGCAAACGTCGAGCAATTGCTCAGAGATGAAAAGTGCCAGCACTGAAAGCTCTTGCTAGCCAGCACCCTTCCTTGGAAGCGCTTTCACAGGCGCAGCAACACTGGGGCTTTGCGCTTCTCTAGCCACCAAACGTCACGGTCCTTCTCTTTCCGTCGGTAGACACGAGCTGAGAAATTGCAAACGTGGAGCAATTGCTCAGAGATGAAAAGTGCCAGCACTGAAAGCTGTTGCTAGCCAGCACCCTTCCTTGGAAGCGCTTTCACAGGCGCAGCAACACTGGGGCTTTGCGCTTCTCTAGCCACCAAAATTCACGGTCATTCTCTTTCCGTCGGTAGACACGAGCTGAGAAATTGCAAACGTCGAGCAATTGCTCCGAGATGAAAAGTGCCAGCACTGAAAGCTGTTGCTAGCCAGCCCCCTTCCTTGGAAGCGCTTTTGTAGGCCTAAGAACACTGGGGCTCTGGGCTTCTCTAGCCACCTAATCTTCTGCTCATCCTCTCGCGCACTCTAAAGAGAGCTCAGGTGAGAAATTGCAAACGTGGAGCAATTGCTCAGAGAGGAAAAGTGCCAGCACTGAAAGCTGTTGCTAGCCAGCACCCTTCCTTGGAAGCGCTTTCACAGGCGCAGCAACACTGGGGCTTTGCGCTTCTCTACCCACCAAACGTCACGGTCCTTCTCTTTCCGTCTCGTGGACACCAGCTGAGAAATTGCAAACGTCGAGCAATTGCTCAGAGATGAAAAGTGCCAGCACTGAAAGCTGTTGCTAGCCAGCACCCTTCCTTGGAAGCGCTTTTGTAGGCCTAAGAACACTGGGGCTCTGGGCTTCTCTAGCCACCTCATCTTCTGCTCATCCTCTCGCGCACTCTAAAGAGAGCTCAGGTGAGAAATTGCAAACGTCGAGCAATTGCTCAGAGATGAAAAGTGCCAGCACTGAAAGCTCTTGCTAGCCAGCACCCTTCCTTGGAAGCGCTTTCACAGGCGCAGCAACACTGGGGCTTTGCGCTTCTCTAGCCACCAAACGTCACGGTCCTTCTCTTTCCGTCGGTAGACACGAGCTGAGAAATTGCAAACGTGGAGCAATTGCTCAGAGATGAAAAGTGCCAGCACTGAAAGCTGTTGCTAGCCAGCACCCTTCCTTGGAAGCGCTTTCACAGGCGCAGCAACACTGGGGCTTTGCGCTTCTCTAGCCACCAAACGTCACGGTCATTCTCTTTCCGTCGGTAGACACGAGCTGAGAAATTGCAAACGTCGAGCAATTGCTCCGAGATGAAAAGTGCCAGCACTGAAAGCTGTTGCTAGCCAGCACCCTTCCTTGGAAGCGCTTTTGTAGGCCTAAGAACACTGGGGCTCTGGGCTTCTCTAGCCACCTCATCTTCTGCTCATCCTCTCGCGCACTCTAAAGAGAGCTCAGGTGAGAAATTGCAAACGTCGAGCAATTGCTCAGAGATGAAAAGTGCCAGCACTGAAAGCTCTTGCTAGCCAGCACCCTTCCTTGGAAGCGCTTTTGTAGCCCTTAAAACACTGGGGCTCTGGGCTTCTCTAGCCACCTCATCTTCTGCTCATCCTCTCGCGCACTCTAAACAGAGCTCAGGTGAGAAATTGCAAACGTCGAGCAATTGCTCCGAGATGAAAACTGCCAGCACTGAAAGCTGTTGCTAGCCAGCACCCTTCCTTGGAAGCGCTTTTGTAGCCCTTAGAACACTGGGGCTCTGGGCTTCTCTAGCCACCTCATCTTCTGCTCATCCTCTCGCGCACTCTAAAGAGAGCTCAGGTGAGAAATTGCAAACGTCGAGCAATTGCTCAGAGAAGAAAAGTGCCAGCACTGAAAGCTCTTGCTAGCCAGCACCCTTCCTTGGAAGCGCTTTCACAGGCGCAGTAACACTGGGGCTTTGCACTTCTCTACGCACCAAACGCCACGGACCTTCTCTTTCCGTCTCGTAGACACGAGCTGAGAAATTGCAAACGTCGAGCAATTGCTCAGAGATGAAAAGTGCCAGCACTGAAAGCTGTTGCTATCCAGCACCCTTCCTTGGAAGCGCTTTCACAGGCGCAGCAACACTGGGGCTTTGCGCTTCTATACGCACCAAACGTCACAGTCATTCTCTTTCCGTCTCCTAGACACGAGCTGAGAAATTGCAAACGTCCAGCAATTGCTCAGAGATGAAAAGTGCCAGCACTGAAAGCTGTTGCTAGCCAGCACCCTTCCTTGGAAGCGCTTTTGTAGGCCTAAGAACACTGGGGCTCTGGGCTTCTCTAGCCACCTCATCTTCTGCTCATCCTCTCGCGCACTCTAAAGAGAGCTCAGGTGAGAAATTGCAAACGTCGAGCAATTGCTCAGAGAAGAAAAGTGCCAGCACTGAAAGCTGTTGCTAGCCAGCACCCTTCCTTGGAAGCGCTTTCACAGGCGCAGCAACACTGGGGCTTTGCGCTTCTCTAGCCACCAAACGTCACGGTCCTTCTCTTTCCGTCGGTAGACACGAGCTGAGAAATTGCAAACGTGGAGCAATTGCTCCGAGATGAAAAGTGCCAGCACTGAAAGCTCTTGCTAGCCAGCACCCTTCCTTGGAAGCGCTTTTGTAGCCCTTAAAACATTGGGGCTCTGGGCTTCTCTAGCCACCTAATCTTCTGCTCATCCTCTCGTGCACTCTAAAGAGAGCTCAGGTGAGAAATTACAAAAGTCGAGCAATTGCTCAGAGATGAAAAGTGCCAGCACTGAAAGCTCTTGCTAGCCAGCACCCTTCCTTGGAAGCGCTTTTGTAGCCCTTAAAACACTGGGGCTCTGGGCTTCTCTAGCCACCTCATCTTCTGCTCATCCTCTCGTGCACTCTAAAGAGAGCTCAGGTGAGAAATTGCAAACGTCGAGCAATTGCTCAGAGATGAAAAGTGCCAGCACTGAAAGCTGTTGCTAGCCAGCACCCTTCCTTGGAAGCGCTTTCACAGGCGCAGCAACACTGGGGCTTTGCGCTTCTCTAGCCACCAAACGTCACGGTCCTTCTCTTTCCGTCGGTAGACACGAGCTGAGAAATTGCAAACATCGAGCAATTGCTCAGAGATGAAAAGTGCCAGCACTGAAAGCTCTTGCTAGCCAGCACCCTTCCTTGGAAGCGCTTTCACAAGCGCAGTAACACTGGGGCTTTGCTCTTCTATACGCACCAAACGTCACGGTCCTTCTCTTTCCGTCTCGTAGACACGAGCTGAGAAATTGCAAACGTCGAGCAATTGCTCCGAGAGGAAAAGTGCCAGCACTGAAAGCTCTTGCTAGCCAGCACCCTTCCTTGGAAGCGCTTTTGTAGGCCTAAGAACACTGGGGCTCTGGGCTTCTCTAGCCACCTCATCTTCTGCTCATCCTCTCGTGCACTCTAAAGAGAGCTCAGGTGAGAAATTGCAAACGTCGAGCAATTGCTCAGAGATGAAAAGTGCCAGCACTGAAAGCTGTTGCTAGCCAGCACCCTTCCTTGCAAGCGCTTTCACAGGCGCAGCAACACTGGGGCTTTGCGCTTCTCTAGCCACCAAACGTCACGGTCCTTCTCTTTCCGTCGGTAGACACGAGCTGAGAAATTGCAAACATCGAGCAATTGCTCAGAGATGAAAAGTGCCAGCACTGAAAGCTGTTGCTAGCCAGCACCCTTCCTTGGAAGCGCTTTCACAAGCGCAGTAACACTGGGGTTTTGCTCTTCTATACGCACCAAACGTCACGGTCCTTCTCTTTCCGTCTCGTAGACACGAGCTGAGAAATTGCAAACGTCGAGCAATTGCTCCGAGAGGAAAAGTGCCAGCACTGAAAGCTCTTGCTAGCCAGCACCCTTCCTTGGAAGCGCTTTTGTAGGCCTAAGAACACTGGGGCTCTGGGCTTCTCTAGCCACCTCATCTTCTGCTCATCCTCGCGCGCACTCTAAAGAGAGCTCAGGTGAGAAATTGCAAACGTCCAGCAATTGCTCAGAGATGAAAAGTGCCAGCACTGAAAGCTGTTGCTAGCCAGCACCCTTCCTTGCAAGCGCTTTCACAGGCGCAGCAACACTGGGGCTTTGCGCTTCTCTAGCCACCAAACGTCACGGTCCTTCTCTTTCCGTCTCGTAGACACGAGCTGAGAAATTGCAAACGTCGAGCAATTCCTCAGAGATGAAAAGTGCCAGCACTGAAAGCTGTTGCTAGCCAGCACCCTTCCTTGGAAGCGCTTTCACAGGCGCAGCAACACTGGGGCTTTGCGCTTCTCTACCCACCAAACGTCACGGTCCTTCTCTTTCCGTCTCGTAGACACGAGCTGAGAAATTGCAAACGTCGAGCAATTCCTCAGAGATGAAAAGTGCCAGCACTGAAAGCTCTTGCTAGCCAGCACCCTTCCTTGGAAGCGCTTTCACAGGCGCAGCAACACTGGGGCTTTGCACTTCTCTACGCACCAAACGTCACGGTCCTTCTCTTTCCGTCTCGTAGACACGAGCTGAGAAATTGCAAACGTCGAGCAATTGCTCAGAGATGAAAAGTGCCAGCACTGAAAGCTCTTGCTAGCCAGCACCCTTCCTTGGAAGCGCTTTCACAGGCGCAGCAACACTGGGGCTTTGCGCTTCTCTAGCCACCAAACGTCACGGTCCTTCTCTTTCCGTCGGTAGACACGAGCTGAGAAATTGCAAACGTCGAGCAATTGCTCAGAGATGAAAAGTGCCAGCACTGAAAGCTCTTGCTAGCCAGCACCCTTCCTTGGAAGCGCTTTCACAGGTGCAGCAACACTGGGGCTTTGCGCTTCTCTACCCACCAAAATTCACGGTCATTTTCTTTCCGTCTCGTAGACACGAGCTGAGAAATTGCAAACGTCGAGCAATTGCTCAGAGATGAAAAGTGCCAGCACTGAAAGCTCTTGCTAGCCAGCACCCTTCCTTGGAAGCGCTTTTGTAGGCCTAAGAACACTGGGGCTCTGGGCTTCTCTAGCCACCTCATCTTCTGCTCATCCTCGCGCGCACTCTAAAGAGAGCTCAGGTGAGAAATTGCAAACGTCGAGCAATTGCTCCGAGATGAAAAGTGCCAGCACTGAAAGCTCTTGCTAGCCAGCACCCTTCCTTGGAAGCGCTTTTGTAGCCCTTAGAACAGTGGGGCTCTGGGCTTCTCTAGCCACCTCATCTTCTGCTCATCCTCTCGCGCACTCTAAAGAGAGCTCAGGTGAGAAATTGCAAACGTCAAGCAATTGCTCAGAGATGAAAAGTGCCAGCACTGAAAGCTGTTGCTAGCCAGCACCCTTCCTTGGAAGCGCTTTCACAGGCGCAGCAACACTGGGGCTTTGCGCTTCTCTAGCCACCAAACGTCACGGTCCTTCTCTTTCCGCCTCGTAGACACGAGCTGAGAAATTGCAAACATCGAGCAATTGCTCAGAGATGAAAAGTGCCAGCACTGAAAGCTGTTGCTAGCCAGCACCCTTCCTTGGAAGCGCTTTTGTAGGCCTAAGAACACTGGGGCTCTGGGCTTCTCTAGCCAACTCATCTTCTGCTCATCCTCTCGCGCACTCTAAAGAGAGCTCAGGTGAGAAATTGCAAACGTCGAGCAGTTGCTCAGAGATGAAAAGTGCCAGCACTGAAAGCTGTTGCTAGCCAGCACCCTTCCTTGGAAGCGCTTTTGTAGGCCTAAGAACAGTGGGGCTCTGGGCTTCCCTAGCCACCTCATCTTCTTCTCATCCTCTCGCGCACTCTAAAGAGAGCTCAGGTGAGAAATTGCAAACGTCGAGCAATTGCTCAGAGATGAAAAGTGCCAGCACTGAAAGCTCTTGCTAGCCAGCACCCTTCCTTGGAAGCGCTTTCACAGGCGCAGTAACACTGGGGCTTTGCACTTCTCTACGCACCAAACGTCACGGTCCTTCTCTTTCCGTCTCGTAGACACGAGCTGAGAAATTGCAAACGTCGAGCAATTGCTCAGAGATGAAAAGTGCCAGCACTGAAAGCTCTTGCTAGCCAGCACCCTTCCTTGGAAGCGCTTTCACAGGCACAGCAACACTGGGGCTTTGCGCTTCTCTAGCCACCAAACGTCACGGTCCTTCTCTTCCGTCGGTAGACACGAGCTGAGAAATTGCAAACGTCGAGCAATTGCTCAGAGATGAAAAGTGCCAGCACTGAAAGCTCTTGCTAGCCAGCACCCTTCCTTGGAAGCGCTTTCACAGGCGCAGCAACACTGGGGCTTTGCGCTTCTCTAGCCACCAAACGTCACGGTCCTTCTCTTTCCGTCTCGTAGACACGAGCTGAGAAATTGCAAAGGTCGAGCAATTGCTCAGAGATGAAAAGTGCCAGCACTGAAAGCTGTTGCTAGCCAGCACCCTTCCTTGGAAGCGCTTTTGTAGCCCTTAGAACACTGGGGCTCTGGGCTTCTCTAGCCACCTCATCTTCTGCTCATCCTCTCGCGCACTCTAAAGAGAGCTCAGGTGAGAAATTGCAAACGTCGAGCAATTGCTCAGAGAAGAAAAGTGCCAGCACTGAAAGCTGTTGCTAGCCAGCACCCTTCCTTGGAAGCGCTTTCACAGGCGCAGTAACACTGGGGCTTTGCACTTCTCTACGCACCAAACGCCACGGACCTTCTCTTTCCGTCTCGTAGACACGAGCTGAGAAATTGCAAACGTCCAGCAATTGCTCCGAGAGGAAAAGTGCCAGCACTGAAAGCTGTTGCTAGCCAGCACCCTTCCTTGGAAGCGCTTTTGTAGGCCTAAGAACACTGGGGCTCTGGGCTTCTCTAGCCACCTCATCTTCTGCTCATCCTCTCGCGCACTCTAAAGAGAGCTCAGGTGAGAAATTGCAAACGTCGAGCAATTGCTCAGAGATGAAAAGTGCCAGCACTGAAAGCTCTTGCTAGCCAGCACCCTTCCTTGGAAGCGCTTTCACAGGCGCAGCAACACTGGGGCTTTGCGCTTCTCTAGCCACCAAACGTCACGGTCCTTCTCTTTCCGTCGGTAGACACGAGCTGAGAAATTGCAAACGTGGAGCAATTGCTCAGAGATGAAAAGTGCCAGCACTGAAAGCTCTTGCTAGCCAGCACCCTTCCTTGGAAGCGCTTTCACAGGCGCAGCAACACTGGGGCTTTGCGCTTCTCTAGCCACCAAACGTCACGGTCCTTCTCTTTCCGTCGGTAGACACGAGCTGAGAAATTGCAAACGTGGAGCAATTGCTCCGAGATGAAAAGTGCCAGCACTGAAAGCTGTTGCTAGCCAGCACCCTTCCTTGGAAGCGCTTTTGTAGCCCTTAAAACACTGGGGCTCTGGGCTTCTCTAGCCACCTCATCTTCTGCTCATCCTCTCGCGCACTCTAAAGAGAGCTCAGGTGAGAAATTGCAAACGTGGAGCAATTGCTCCGAGATGAAAAGTGCCAGCACTGAAAGCTCTTGCTAGCCAGCACCCTTCCTTGGAAGCGCTTTTGTAGCCCTTAAAACACTGGGGCTCTGGGCTTCTCTAGCCACCTCATCTTCTGCTCATCCTCTCGCGCACTCTAAAGAGAGCTCAGGTGAGAAATTGCAAACGTCGAGCAATTGCTCCGAGATGAAAACTGCCAGCACTGAAAGCTGTTGCTAGCCAGCACCCTTCCTTGGAAGCGCTTTTGTAGCCCTTAGAACACTGGGGCTCTGGGCTTCTCTAGCCACCTCATCTTCTGCTCATCCTCTCGCGCACTCTAAAGAGAGCTCAGGTGAGAAATTGCAAACGTCGAGCAATTGCTCAGAGAAGAAAAGTGCCAGCACTGAAAGCTGTTGCTAGCCAGCACCCTTCCTTGGAAGCGCTTTCACAGGCGCAGTAACACTGGGGCTTTGCACTTCTCTACGCACCAAACGCCACGGACCTTCTCTTTCCGTCTCGTAGACACGAGCTGAGAAATTGCAAACGTCGAGCAATTGCTCAGAGATGAAAAGTGCCAGCACTGAAAGCTGTTGCTATCCAGCACCCTTCCTTGGAAGCGCTTTCACAGGCGCAGCAACACTGGGGCTTTGCGCTTCTATACGCACCAAACGTCACAGTCATTCTCTTTCCGTCTCCTAGACACGAGCTGAGAAATTGCAAACGTCGAGCAATTGCTCAGAGATGAAAAGTGCCAGCACTGAAAGCTCTTGCTAGCCAGCACCCTTCCTTGGAAGCGCTTTTGTAGGCCTAAGAACACTGGGGCTCTGGGCTTCTCTAGCCACCTCATCTTCTGCTCATCCTCGCGCGCACTCTAAAGAGAGCTCAGGTGAGAAATTGCAAACGTCGAGCAATTGCTCAGAGATGAAAAGTGCCAGCACTGAAAGCTCTTGCTAGCCAGCACCCTTCCTTGGAAGCGCTTTCACAGGCGCAGCAACACTGGGGCTTTGCGCTTCTCTAGCCACCAAACGTCACGGTCCTTCTCTTTCCGTCTCATAGACACGAGCTGAGAAATTGCAAAGGTCGAGCAATTGCTCAGAGATGAAAAGTGCCAGCACTGAAAGCTGTTGCTAGCCAGCACCCTTCCTTGGAAGCGCTTTTGTAGCCCTTAGAACACTGGGGCTCTGGGCTTCTCTAGCCACCTCATCTTCTGCTCATCCTCTCGCGCACTCTAAAGAGAGCTCAGGTGAGAAATTGCAAACGTCGAGCAATTGCTCAGAGAAGAAAAGTGCCAGCACTGAAAGCTGTTGCTAGCCAGCACCCTTCCTTGGAAGCGCTTTCACAAGCGCAGTAACACTGGGGCTTTGCACTTCTCTACGCACCAAACGTCACGGACCTTCTCTTTCCGTCTCGTAGACACGAGCTGAGAAATTGCAAACGTCGAGCAATTGCTCAGAGATGAAAAGTGCCAGCACAGAAAGCTGTTGCTAGCCAGCACCCTTCCTTGGAAGCGCTTTCACAGGCGCAGCAGCACTGGGGCTTTGCGCTTCTATACGCACCAAACGTCACGGTCATTCTCTTTCCGTCTCGTAGACACGAGCTGAGAAATTGCAAACGTCCAGCAATTGCTCCGAGAGGAAAAGTGCCAGCACTGAAAGCTGTTGCTAGCCAGCACCCTTCCTTGGAAGCGCTTTTGTAGGCCTAAGAACACTGGGGCTCTGGGCTTCTCTAGCCACCTCATCTTCTGCTCATCCTCTCGCGCACTCTAAAGAGAGCTCAGGTGAGAAATTGCAAACGTCGAGCAATTGCTCAGAGATGAAAAGTGCCAGCACTGAAAGCTCTTGCTAGCCAGCACCCTTCCTTGGAAGCGCTTTCACAGGCGCAGCAACACTGGGGCTTTGCGCTTCTCTAGCCACCAAACGTCACGGTCCTTCTCTTTCCGTCGGTAGACACGAGCTGAGAAATTGCAAACGTGGAGCAATTGCTCAGAGATGAAAAGTGCCAGCACTGAAAGCTGTTGCTAGCCAGCACCCTTCCTTGGAAGCGCTTTTGTAGCCCTTAAAACACTGGGGCTCTGGGCTTCTCTAGCCACCTCATCTTCTGCTCATCCTCTCGCGCACTCTAAAGAGAGCTCAGGTGAGAAATTGCAAACGTCGAGCAATTGCTCAGAGATGAAAAGTGCCAGCACTGAAAGCTGTTGCTAGCCAGCACCCTTCCTTGGAAGCGCTTTCACAGGCGCAGCAACACTGGGGCTTTGCGCTTCTCTAGCCACCAAACGTCACGGTCCTTCTCTTTCCGCCTCGTAGACACGAGCTGAGAAATTGCAAACGTCCAGCAGTTGCTCAGAGATGAAAAGTGCCAGCACTGAAAGCTCTTGCTAGCCAGCACCCTTCCTTGGAAGCGCTTTCACAGGCGCAGTAACACTGGGGCTTTGCACTTCTCTACGCACCAAACGTCACGGTCCTTCTCTTTCCGTCTCGTAGACATGAGCTGAGAAATTGCAAACGTTGAGCAATTGCTCAGAGATGAAAAGTGCCAGCACTGAAAGCTCTTGCTAGCCAGCACCCTTCCTTGGAAGCGCTTTCACAGGCGCAGTAACACTGGGGCTTTGCGCTTCTCTAGCCACCAAACGTCATGGTCATTCTCTTTCCGTCTCGTAGACACGAGCTGAGAAATTGCAAACGTCCAGCAGTTGCTCAGAGATGAAAAGTGCCAGCACTGAAAGCTCTTGCTAGCCAGCACCCTTCCTTGGAAGCGCTTTCACAGGCGCAGTAACACTGGGGCTTTGCTCTTCTATACGCACCAAACGTCACGGTCCTTCTCTTTCCGTCTCGTAGACACGAGCTGAGAAATTGCAAACGTCGAGCAATTGCTCCGAGAGGAAAAGTGCCAGCACTGAAAGCTCTTGCTAGCCAGCACCCTTCCTTGGAAGCGCTTTTGTAGGCCTAAGAACACTGGGGCTCTGGGCTTCTCTAGCCACCTCATCTTCTGCTCATCCTCGCGCGCACTCTAAAGAGAGCTCAGGTGAGAAATTGCAAACGTCCAGCAATTGCTCAGAGATGAAAAGTGCCAGCACTGAAAGCTGTTGCTAGCCAGCACCCTTCCTTGCAAGCGCTTTCACAGGCGCAGCAACACTGGGGCTTTGCGCTTCTCTAGCCACCAAACGTCACGGTCCTTCTCTTTCCGTCTCGTAGACACGAGCTGAGAAATTGCAAACGTCGAGCAATTCCTCAGAGATGAAAAGTGCCAGCACTGAAAGCTGTTGCTAGCCAGCACCCTTCCTTGGAAGCGCTTTCACAGGCGCAGCAACACTGGGGCTTTGCGCTTCTCTACCCACCAAACGTCACGGTCCTTCTCTTTCCGTCTCGTAGACACGAGCTGAGAAATTGCAAACGTCGAGCAATTCCTCAGAGATGAAAAGTGCCAGCACTGAAAGCTCTTGCTAGCCAGCACCCTTCCTTGGAAGCGCTTTCACAGGCGCAGCAACACTGGGGCTTTGCGCTTCTCTACCCACCAAACGTCACGGTCATTCTCTTTCCGTCTTGTAGACACGAGCTGAGAAATTGCAAACGTCGAGCAATTGCTCAGAGATGAAAAGTGCCAGCACTGAAAGCTGTTGCTAGCCAGCACCCTTCCTTGGAAGCGCTTTTGTAGGCCTAAGAACACTGGGGCTCTGGGCTTCTCTAGCCACCTCATCTTCTGCTCATCCTCTCGCGCACTCTAAAGAGAGCTCAGCTGAGAAATTGCAAACGTCGAGCAATTGCTCAGAGATGAAAAGTGCCAGCACTGAAAGCTCTTGCTAGCCAGCACCCTTCCTTGGAAGCACTTTCACAGGCGCAGTAACACTGGGGCTTTGCGCTTCTCTAGCCACCAAACGTCACGGTCCTTCTCTTTCCGTCTTGTAGACATGAGCTGAGAAATTGCAAACGTTGAGCAATTGCTCCGAGATGAAAAGTGCCAGCACTGAAAGCTGTTGCTAGCCAGCACCCTTCCTTGGAAGCGCTTTCACAGGCGCAGTAACACTGGGGCTTTGCGCTTCTCTAGCCACCAAACGTCATGGTCATTCTCTTTCCGTCTCGTAGACACGAGCTGAGAAATTGCAAACGTCCAGCAGTTGCTCAGAGATGAAAAGTGCCAGCACTGAAAGCTCTTGCTAGCCAGCACCCTTCCTTGGAAGCGCTTTCACAGGCGCAGTAACACTGGGGCTTTGCACTTCTCTACGCACCAAACGTCACGGTCCTTCTCTTTCCGTCTCGTAGACACGAGCTGAGAAATTGCAAACGTCGAGCAATTGCTCAGAGATGAAAAGTGCCAGCACTGAAAGCTCTTGCTAGCCAGCACCCTTCCTTGGAAGCGCTTTCACAGGCGCAGCAACACTGGGGCTTTGCGCTTCTCTAGCCACCAAACGTCACGGTCCTTCTCTTTCCGTCGGTAGACACGAGCTGAGAAATTGCAAACGTCGAGCAATTGCTCAGAGATGAAAAGTGCCAGCACTGAAAGCTCTTGCTAGCCAGCACCCTTCCTTGGAAGCGCTTTCACAGGTGCAGCAACACTGGGGCTTTGCGCTTCTCTACCCACCAAAATTCACGGTCATTTTCTTTCCGTCTCGTAGACACGAGCTGAGAAATTGCAAACGTCGAGCAATTGCTCAGAGATGAAAAGTGCCAGCACTGAAAGCTCTTGCTAGCCAGCACCCTTCCTTGGAAGCGCTTTTGTAGCCCTTAGAACAGTGGGGCTCTGGGCTTCTCTAGCCACCTCATCTTCTGCTCATCCTCGCGCGCACTCTAAAGAGAGCTCAGGTGAGAAATTGCAAACGTCGAGCAATTGCTCCGAGATGAAAAGTGCCAGCACTGAAAGCTCTTGCTAGCCAGCACCCTTCCTTGGAAGCGCTTTTGTAGCCCTTAGAACAGTGGGGCTCTGGGCTTCTCTAGCCACCTCATCTTCTGCTCATCCTCTCGCGCACTCTAAAGAGAGCTCAGGTGAGAAATTGCAAACGTCAAGCAATTGCTCAGAGATGAAAAGTGCCAGCACTGAAAGCTCTTGCTAGCCAGCACCCTTCCTTGGAAGCGCTTTCACAGGCGCAGCAACACTGGGGCTTTGCGCTTCTCTAGCCACCAAACGTCACGGTCCTTCTCTTTCCGCCTCGTAGACACGAGCTGAGAAATTGCAAACATCGAGCAATTGCTCAGAGATGAAAAGTGCCAGCACTGAAAGCTGTTGCTAGCCAGCACCCTTCCTTGGAAGCGCTTTTGTAGGCCTAAGAACACTGGGGCTCTGGGCTTCTCTAGCCAACTCATCTTCTGCTCATCCTCTCGCGCACTCTAAAGAGAGCTCAGGTGAGAAATTGCAAACGTCGAGCAGTTGCTCAGAGATGAAAAGTGCCAGCACTGAAAGCTGTTGCTAGCCAGCACCCTTCCTTGGAAGCGCTTTTGTAGGCCTAAGAACAGTGGGGCTCTGGGCTTCCCTAGCCACCTCATCTTCTGCTCATCCTCTCGCGCACTCTAAAGAGAGCTCAGGTGAGAAATTGCAAACGTCGAGCAATTGCTCAGAGATGAAAAGTGCCAGCACTGAAAGCTCTTGCTAGCCAGCACCCTTCCTTGGAAGCGCTTTCACAGGCGCAGTAACACTGGGGCTTTGCACTTCTCTACGCACCAAACGTCACGGTCCTTCTCTTTCCGTCTCGTAGACACGAGCTGAGAAATTGCAAACGTCGAGCAATTGCTCCGAGATGAAAAGTGCCAGCACTGAAAGCTCTTGCTAGCCAGCACCCTTCCTTGGAAGCGCTTTCATAGGCACAGCAACACTGGGGCTTTGCGCTTCTCTAGCCACCAAACGTCACGGTCCTTCTCTTCCGTCGGTAGACACGAGCTGAGAAATTGCAAACGTCGAGCAATTGCTCCGAGATGAAAAGTGCCAGCACTGAAAGCTCTTGCTAGCCAGCACCCTTCCTTGGAAGCGCTTTCACAGGCGCAGCAACACTGGGGCTTTGCGCTTCTCTAGCCACCAAACGTCACGGTCCTTCTCTTTCCGTCTCATAGACACGAGCTGAGAAATTGCAAAGGTCGAGCAATTGCTCAGAGATGAAAAGTGCCAGCACTGAAAGCTGTTGCTAGCCAGCACCCTTCCTTGGAAGCGCTTTTGTAGCCCTTAGAACACTGGGGCTCTGGGCTTCTCTAGCCACCTCATCTTCTGCTCATCCTCTCGCGCACTCTAAAGAGAGCTCAGGTGAGAAATTGCAAACGTCGAGCAATTGCTCAGAGAAGAAAAGTGCCAGCACTGAAAGCTGTTGCTAGCCAGCACCCTTCCTTGGAAGCGCTTTCACAGGCGCAGTAACACTGGGGCTTTGCACTTCTCTACGCACCAAACGCCACGGACCTTCTCTTTCCGTCTCGTAGACACGAGCTGAGAAATTGCAAACGTCCAGCAATTGCTCCGAGAGGAAAAGTGCCAGCACTGAAAGCTGTTGCTAGCCAGCACCCTTCCTTGGAAGCGCTTTTGTAGGCCTAAGAACACTGGGGCTCTGGGCTTCTCTAGCCACCTCATCTTCTGTTCATCCTCTCGCGCACTCTAAAGAGAGCTCAGGTGAGAAATTGCAAACGTCGAGCAATTGCTCAGAGATGAAAAGTGCCAGCACTGAAAGCTCTTGCTAGCCAGCACCCTTCCTTGGAAGCGCTTTCACAGGCGCAGCAACACTGGGGCTTTGCGCTTCTCTAGCCACCAAACGTCACGGTCCTTCTCTTTCCGTCGGTAGACACGAGCTGAGAAATTGCAAAGGTCGAGCAATTGCTCAGAGATGAAAAGTGCCAGCACTGAAAGCTGTTGCTAGCCAGCACCCTTCCTTGGAAGCGCTTTCACAGGCGCAGCAACACTGGGGCTTTGCGCTTCTCTAGCCACCAAACGTCACGGTCATTCTCTTTCCGTCGGTAGACACGAGCTGAGAAATTGCAAACGTCGAGCAATTGCTCCGAGATGAAAAGTGCCAGCACTGAAAGCTGTTGCTAGCCAGCACCCTTCCTTGGAAGCGCTTTTGTAGGCCTAAGAACACTGGGGCTCTGGGCTTCTCTAGCCACCTCATCTTCTGCTCATCCTCTCGCGCACTCTAAAGAGAGCTCAGGTGAGAAATTGCAAACGTCGAGCAATTGCTCAGAGATGAAAAGTGCCAGCACTGAAAGCTCTTGCTAGCCAGCACCCTTCCTTGGAAGCGCTTTCACAGGCGCAGCAACACTGGGGCTTTGCGCTTCTCTAGCCACCAAACGTCACGGTCCTTCTCTTTCCGTCGGTAGACACGAGCTGAGAAATTGCAAACGTGGAGCAATTGCTCAGAGATGAAAAGTGCCAGCACTGAAAGCTGTTGCTAGCCAGCACCCTTCCTTGGAAGCGCTTTTGTAGCCCTTAAAACACTGGGGCTCTGGGCTTCTCTAGCCACCTCATCTTCTGCTCATCCTCTCGCGCACTCTAAAGAGAGCTCAGGTGAGAAATTGCAAACGTCGAGCAATTGCTCAGAGATGAAAAGTGCCAGCACTGAAAGCTCTTGCTAGCCAGCACCCTTCCTTGGAAGCGCTTTTGTAGCCCTTAAAACACTGGGGCTCTGGGCTTCTCTAGCCACCTCATCTTCTGCTCATCCTCTCGCGCACTCTAAAGAGAGCTCAGGTGAGAAATTGCAAACGTCGAGCAATTGCTCCGAGATGAAAACTGCCAGCACTGAAAGCTGTTGCTAGCCAGCACCCTTCCTTGGAAGCGCTTTTGTAGCCCTTAGAACACTGGGGCTCTGGGCTTCTCTAGCCACCTCATCTTCTGCTCATCCTCTCGCGCACTCTAAAGAGAGCTCAGGTGAGAAATTGCAAACGTCGAGCAATTGCTCAGAGAAGAAAAGTGCCAGCACTGAAAGCTGTTGCTAGCCAGCACCCTTCCTTGGAAGCGCTTTCACAGGCGCAGTAACACTGGGGCTTTGCACTTCTCTACGCACCAAACGCCACGGACCTTCTCTTTCCGTCTCGTAGACACGAGCTGAGAAATTGCAAACGTCGAGCAATTGCTCAGAGATGAAAAGTGCCAGCACTGAAAGCTGTTGCTATCCAGCACCCTTCCTTGGAAGCGCTTTCACAGGCGCAGCAACACTGGGGCTTTGCGCTTCTATACGCACCAAACGTCACAGTCATTCTCTTTCCGTCTCCTAGACACGAGCTGAGAAATTGCAAACGTCCAGCAATTGCTCAGAGATGAAAAGTGCCAGCACTGAAAGCTCTTGCTAGCCAGCACCCTTCCTTGGAAGCGCTTTTGTAGGCCTAAGAACACTGGGGCTCTGGGCTTCTCTAGCCACCTCATCTTCTGCTCATCCTCTCGCACACTCTAAAGAGAGCTCAGGTGAGAAATTGCAAACGTCGAGCAATTGCTCAGAGATGAAAAGTGCCAGCACTGAAAGCTGTTGCTAGCCAGCACCCTTCCTTGGAAGCGCTTTCACAGGCGCAGCAACACTGGGGCTTTGCGCTTCTCTAGCCACCAAACGTCACGGTCCTTCTCTTTCCGTCGGTAGACACGAGCTGAGAAATTGCAAACGTGGAGCAATTGCTCCGAGATGAAAAGTGCCAGCACTGAAAGCTCTTGCTAGCCAGCACCCTTCCTTGGAAGCGCTTTTGTAGCCCTTAAAACATTGGGGCTCTGGGCTTCTCTAGCCACCTCATCTTCTGCTCATCCTCTCGTGCACTCTAAAGAGAGCTCAGGTGAGAAATTGCAAACGTCGAGCAATTGCTCAGAGATGAAAAGTGCCAGCACTGAAAGCTCTTGCTAGCCAGCACCCTTCCTTGGAAGCGCTTTTGTAGCCCTTAAAACACTGGGGCTCTGGGCTTCTCTAGCCACCTCATCTTCTGCTCATCCTCTCGTGCACTCTAAAGAGAGCTCAGGTGAGAAATTGCAAACGTCGAGCAATTGCTCAGAGATGAAAAGTGCCAGCACTGAAAGCTGTTGCTAGCCAGCACCCTTCCTTGGAAGCGCTTTCACAGGCGCAGCAACACTGGGGCTTTGCGCTTCTCTACCCACCAAACGTCACGGTCCTTCTCTTTCCGTCTCGTAGACACGAGCTGAGAAATTGCAAACGTCGAGCAATTCCTCAGAGATGAAAAGTGCCAGCACTGAAAGCTCTTGCTAGCCAGCACCCTTCCTTGGAAGCGCTTTCACAGGCGCAGCAACACTGGGGCTTTGCGCTTCTCTACCCACCAAACGTCACGGTCATTCTCTTTCCGTCTTGTAGACACGAGCTGAGAAATTGCAAACGTCGAGCAATTGCTCAGAGATGAAAAGTGCCAGCACTGAAAGCTGTTGCTAGCCAGCACCCTTCCTTGGAAGCGCTTTTGTAGGCCTAAGAACACTGGGGCTCTGGGCTTCTCTAGCCACCTCATCTTCTGCTCATCCTCTCGCGCACTCTAAAGAGAGCTCAGCTGAGAAATTGCAAACGTCGAGCAATTGCTCAGAGATGAAAAGTGCCAGCACTGAAAGCTCTTGCTAGCCAGCACCCTTCCTTGGAAGCACTTTCACAGGCGCAGTAACACTGGGGCTTTGCGCTTCTCTAGCCACCAAACGTCACGGTCCTTCTCTTTCCGTCTTGTAGACATGAGCTGAGAAATTGCAAACGTTGAGCAATTGCTCAGAGATGAAAAGTGCCAGCACTGAAAGCTGTTGCTAGCCAGCACCCTTCCTTGGAAGCGCTTTCACAGGTGCAGTAACACTGGGGCTTTGCGCTTCTCTAGCCACCAAACGTCATGGTCATTCTCTTTCCGTCTCGTAGACACGAGCTGAGAAATTGCAAACGTCCAGCAGTTGCTCAGAGATGAAAAGTGCCAGCACTGAAAGCTCTTGCTAGCCAGCACCCTTCCTTGGAAGCGCTTTTGTAGCCCTTAAAACACTGGGGCTCTGGGCTTCCCTAGCCACCTCATCTTCTTCTCATCCTCTCGCGCACTCTAAAGAGAGCTCAGGTGAGAAATTGCAAACGTCGAGCAATTGCTCCGAGATGAAAAGTGCCAGCACTGAAAGCTCTTGCTAGCCAGCACCCTTCCTTGGAAGCGCTTTCACAGGCGCAGTAACACTGGGGCTTTGCACTTCTCTACGCACCAAACGTCACGGTCCTTCTCTTTCCGTCTCGTAGACACGAGCTGAGAAATTGCAAACGTCGAGCAATTGCTCAGAGATGAAAAGTGCCAGCACTGAAAGCTCTTGCTAGCCAGCACCCTTCCTTGGAAGCGCTTTCACAGGCGCAGCAACACTGGGGCTTTGCGCTTCTCTAGCCACCAAACGTCACGGTCCTTCTCTTTCCGTCGGTAGACACGAGCTGAGAAATTGCAAACGTCGAGCAATTGCTCAGAGATGAAAAGTGCCAGCACTGAAAGCTCTTGCTAGCCAGCACCCTTCCTTGGAAGCGCTTTTGTAGGCCTAAGAACACTGGGGCTCTGGGCTTCTCTAGCCACCTCATCTTCTGCTCATCCTCGCGCGCACTCTAAAGAGAGCTCAGGTGAGAAATTGCAAACGTCGAGCAATTGCTCAGAGATGAAAAGTGCCAGCACTGAAAGCTCTTGCTAGCCAGCACCCTTCCTTGGAAGCGCTTTTGTAGCCCTTAGAACAGTGGGGCTCTGGGCTTCTCTAGCCACCTCATCTTCTGCTCATCCTCTCGCGCACTCTAAAGAGAGCTCAGGTGAGAAATTGCAAACGTCAAGCAATTGCTCAGAGATGAAAAGTGCCAGCACTGAAAGCTCTTGCTAGCCAGCACCCTTCCTTGGAAGCGCTTTCACAGGCGCAGCAACACTGGGGCTTTGCGCTTCTCTAGCCACCAAACGTCACGGTCCTTCTCTTTCCGCCTCGTAGACACGAGCTGAGAAATTGCAAACATCGAGCAATTGCTCAGAGATGAAAAGTGCCAGCACTGAAAGCTGTTGCTAGCCAGCACCCTTCCTTGGAAGCGCTTTTGTAGCCCTTAAAACACTGGGGCTCTGGGCTTCTCTAGCCACCTCATCTTCTGCTCATCCTCTCGCGCACTCTAAAGAGAGCTCAGGTGAGAAATTGCAAACGTCGAGCAATTGCTCAGAGAAGAAAAGTGCCAGCACTGAAAGCTGTTGCTAGCCAGCACCCTTCCTTGGAAGCGCTTTCACAGGCGCAGTAACACTGGGGCTTTGCACTTCTCTACGCACCAAACGCCACGGACCTTCTCTTTCCGTCTCGTAGACACGAGCTGAGAAATTGCAAACGTCGAGCAATTGCTCAGAGATGAAAAGTGCCAGCACTGAAAGCTGTTGCTATCCAGCACCCTTCCTTGGAAGCGCTTTCACAGGCGCAGCAACACTGGGGCTTTGCGCTTCTATACGCACCAAACGTCACAGTCATTCTCTTTCCGTCTCCTAGACACGAGCTGAGAAATTGCAAACGTCCAGCAATTGCTCAGAGATGAAAAGTGCCAGCACTGAAAGCTCTTGCTAGCCAGCACCCTTCCTTGGAAGCGCTTTTGTAGGCCTAAGAACACTGGGGCTCTGGGCTTCTCTAGCCACCTCATCTTCTGCTCATCCTCTCGCGCACTCTAAAGAGAGCTCAGGTGAGAAATTGCAAACGTCGAGCAATTGCTCAGAGATGAAAAGTGCCAGCACTGAAAGCTCTTGCTAGCCAGCACCCTTCCTTGGAAGCGCTTTCACAGGCGCAGCAACACTGGGGCTTTGCGCTTCTCTAGCCACCAAACGTCACGGTCCTTCTCTTTCCGTCGGTAGACACGAGCTGAGAAATTGCAAACGTGGAGCAATTGCTCCGAGATGAAAAGTGCCAGCACTGAAAGCTCTTGCTAGCCAGCACCCTTCCTTGGAAGCGCTTTTGTAGCCCTTAAAACATTGGGGCTCTGGGCTTCTCTAGCCACCTAATCTTCTGCTCATCCTCTCGTGCACTCTAAAGAGAGCTCAGGTGAGAAATTGCAAACGTCGAGCAATTGCTCAGAGATGAAAAGTGCCAGCACTGAAAGCTCTTGCTAGCCAGCACCCTTCCTTGGAAGCGCTTTTGTAGCCCTTAAAACACTGGGGCTCTGGGCTTCTCTAGCCACCTCATCTTCTGCTCATCCTCTCGCGCACTCTAAAGAGAGCTCAGGTGAGAAATTGCAAACGTCGAGCAATTGCTCAGAGATGAAAAGTGCCAGCACTGAAAGCTCTTGCTAGCCAGCACCCTTCCTTGGAAGCGCTTTCACAGGCGCAGCAACACTGGGGCTTTGCGCTTCTCTAGCCACCAAACGTCACGGTCCTTCTCTTTCCGTCGGTAGACACGAGCTGAGAAATTGCAAACATCGAGCAATTGCTCAGAGATGAAAAGTGCCAGCACTGAAAGCTCTTGCTAGCCAGCACCCTTCCTTGGAAGCGCTTTCACAAGCGCAGTAACACTGGGGCTTTGCTCTTCTATACGCACCAAACGTCACGGTCCTTCTCTTTCCGTCTCGTAGACACGAGCTGAGAAATTGCAAACGTCGAGCAATTGCTCCGAGAGGAAAAGTGCCAGCACTGAAAGCTCTTGCTAGCCAGCACCCTTCCTTGGAAGCGCTTTTGTAGGCCTAAGAACACTGGGGCTCTGGGCTTCTCTAGCCACCTCATCTTCTGCTCATCCTCGCGCGCACTCTAAAGAGAGCTCAGGTGAGAAATTGCAAACGTCCAGCAATTGCTCAGAGATGAAAAGTGCCAGCACTGAAAGCTGTTGCTAGCCAGCACCCTTCCTTGCAAGCGCTTTCACAGGCGCAGCAACACTGGGGCTTTGCGCTTCTCTAGCCACCAAACGTCACGGTCCTTCTCTTTCCGTCTCGTAGACACGAGCTGAGAAATTGCAAACGTCGAGCAATTCCTCAGAGATGAAAAGTGCCAGCACTGAAAGCTGTTGCTAGCCAGCACCCTTCCTTGGAAGCGCTTTCACAGGCGCAGCAACACTGGGGCTTTGCGCTTCTCTACCCACCAAACGTCACGGTCCTTCTCTTTCCGTCTCGTAGACACGAGCTGAGAAATTGCAAACGTCGAGCAATTCCTCAGAGATGAAAAGTGCCAGCACTGAAAGCTCTTGCTAGCCAGCACCCTTCCTTGGAAGCGCTTTCACAGGCGCAGTAACACTGGGGCTTTGCGCTTCTCTACCCACCAAACGTCACGGTCATTCTCTTTCCGTCTTGTAGACACGAGCTGAGAAATTGCAAACGTCGAGCAATTGCTCAGAGATGAAAAGTGCCAGCACTGAAAGCTGTTGCTAGCCAGCACCCTTCCTTGGAAGCGCTTTTGTAGGCCTAAGAACACTGGGGCTCTGGGCTTCTCTAGCCACCTCATCTTCTGCTCATCCTCTCGCGCACTCTAAAGAGAGCTCAGCTGAGAAATTGCAAACGTCGAGCAATTGCTCCGAGATGAAAAGTGCCAGCACTGAAAGCTCTTGCTAGCCAGCACCCTTCCTTGGAAGCACTTTCACAGGCGCAGTAACACTGGGGCTTTGCGCTTCTCTAGCCACCAAACGTCACGGTCCTTCTCTTTCCGTCTTGTAGACATGAGCTGAGAAATTGCAAACGTTGAGCAATTGCTCAGAGATGAAAAGTGCCAGCACTGAAAGCTGTTGCTAGCCAGCACCCTTCCTTGGAAGCGCTTTCACAGGTGCAGTAACACTGGGGCTTTGCGCTTCTCTAGCCACCAAACGTCATGGTCATTCTCTTTCCGTCTCGTAGACACGAGCTGAGAAATTGCAAACGTCCAGCAGTTGCTCAGAGATGAAAAGTGCCAGCACTGAAAGCTCTTGCTAGCCAGCACCCTTCCTTGGAAGCGCTTTTGTAGCCCTTAAAACACTGGGGCTCTGGGCTTCCCTAGCCACCTCATCTTCTTCTCATCCTCTCGCGCACTCTAAAGAGAGCTCAGGTGAGAAATTGCAAACGTCGAGCAATTGCTCCGAGATGAAAAGTGCCAGCACTGAAAGCTCTTGCTAGCCAGCACCCTTCCTTGGAAGCGCTTTCACAGGCGCAGTAACACTGGGGCTTTGCACTTCTCTACGCACCAAACGTCACGGTCCTTCTCTTTCCGTCTCGTAGACACGAGCTGAGAAATTGCAAACGTCGAGCAATTGCTCAGAGATGAAAAGTGCCAGCACTGAAAGCTCTTGCTAGCCAGCACCCTTCCTTGGAAGCGCTTTCACAGGCGCAGCAACACTGGGGCTTTGCGCTTCTCTAGCCACCAAACGTCACGGTCCTTCTCTTTCCGTCGGTAGACACGAGCTGAGAAATTGCAAACGTCGAGCAATTGCTCAGAGATGAAAAGTGCCAGCACTGAAAGCTCTTGCTAGCCAGCACCCTTCCTTGGAAGCGCTTTCACAGGTGCAGCAACACTGGGGCTTTGCGCTTCTCTACCCACCAAAATTCACGGTCATTTTCTTTCCGTCTCGTAGACACGAGCTGAGAAATTGCAAACGTCGAGCAATTGCTCAGAGATGAAAAGTGCCAGCACTGAAAGCTGTTGCTAGCCAGCACCCTTCCTTGGAAGCGCTTTTGTAGGCCTAAGAACACTGGGGCTCTGGGCTTCTCTAGCCACCTCATCTTCTGCTCATCCTCGCGCGCACTCTAAAGAGAGCTCAGGTGAGAAATTGCAAACGTCGAGCAATTGCTCCGAGATGAAAAGTGCCAGCACTGAAAGCTCTTGCTAGCCAGCACCCTTCCTTGGAAGCGCTTTTGTAGCCCTTAGAACAGTGGGGCTCTGGGCTTCTCTAGCCACCTCATCTTCTGCTCATCCTCTCGCGCACTCTAAAGAGAGCTCAGGTGAGAAATTGCAAACGTCAAGCAATTGCTCAGAGATGAAAAGTGCCAGCACTGAAAGCTGTTGCTAGCCAGCACCCTTCCTTGGAAGCGCTTTCACAGGCGCAGCAACACTGGGGCTTTGCGCTTCTCTAGCCACCAAACGTCACGGTCCTTCTCTTTCCGCCTCGTAGACACGAGCTGAGAAATTGCAAACATCGAGCAATTGCTCAGAGATGAAAAGTGCCAGCACTGAAAGCTGTTGCTAGCCAGCACCCTTCCTTGGAAGCGCTTTTGTAGGCCTAAGAACACTGGGGCTCTGGGCTTCTCTAGCCACCTCATCTTCTGCTCATCCTCTCGCGCACTCTAAAGAGAGCTCAGGTGAGAAATTGCAAACGTCGAGCAGTTGCTCAGAGATGAAAAGTGCCAGCACTGAAAGCTGTTGCTAGCCAGCACCCTTCCTTGGAAGCGCTTTTGTAGGCCTAAGAACAGTGGGGCTCTGGGCTTCCCTAGCCACCTCATCTTCTTCTCATCCTCTCGCGCACTCTAAAGAGAGCTCAGGTGAGAAATTGCAAACGTCGAGCAATTGCTCAGAGATGAAAAGTGCCAGCACTGAAAGCTCTTGCTAGCCAGCACCCTTCCTTGGAAGCGCTTTCACAGGCGCAGTAACACTGGGGCTTTGCACTTCTCTACGCACCAAACGTCACGGTCCTTCTCTTTCCGTCTCGTAGACACGAGCTGAGAAATTGCAAACGTCGAGCAATTGCTCAGAGATGAAAAGTGCCAGCACTGAAAGCTCTTGCTAGCCAGCACCCTTCCTTGGAAGCGCTTTCACAGGCGCAGCAACACTGGGGCTTTGCGCTTCTCTAGCCACCAAACGTCACGGTCCTTCTCTTCCGTCGGTAGACACGAGCTGAGAAATTGCAAACGTCGAGCAATTGCTCAGAGATGAAAAGTGCCAGCACTGAAAGCTGTTGCTAGCCAGCACCCTTCCTTGGAAGCGCTTTTGTAGGCCTAAGAACACTGGGGCTCTGGGCTTCTCTAGCCACCTCATCTTCTGCTCATCCTCGCGCGCACTCTAAAGAGAGCTCAGGTGAGAAATTGCAAACGTCGAGCAATTGCTCCGAGATGAAAAGTGCCAGCACTGAAAGCTCTTGCTAGCCAGCACCCTTCCTTGGAAGCGCTTTCACAGGCGCAGCAACACTGGGGCTTTGCGCTTCTCTAGCCACCAAACGTCACGGTCCTTCTCTTTCCGCCTCGTAGACACGAGCTGAGAAATTGCAAACATCGAGCAATTGCTCAGAGATGAAAAGTGCCAGCACTGAAAGCTGTTGCTAGCCAGCACCCTTCCTTGGAAGCGCTTTTGTAGGCCTAAGAACACTGGGGCTCTGGGCTTCTCTAGCCACCTCATCTTCTGCTCATCCTCTCGCGCACTCTAAAGAGAGCTCAGGTGAGAAATTGCAAACGTCCAGCAATTGCTCAGAGATGAAAAGTGCCAGCACTGAAAGCTGTTGCTAGCCAGCACCCTTCCTTGGAAGCGCTTTCACAGGCGCAGCAACACTGGGGCTTTGCGCTTCTATACGCACCAAACGTCACGGTCCTTCTCTTTCCGTCTCGTAGACACGAGCTGAGAAATTGCAAACGTCCAGCAATTGCTCAGAGATGAAAAGTGCCAGCACTGAAAGCTCTTGCTAGCCAGCACCCTTCCTTGGAAGCGCTTTTGTAGGCCTAAGAACACTGGGGCTCTGGGCTTCTCTAGCCACCTCATCTTCTGCTCGTCCTCTCGCGCACTCTAAAGAGAGCTCAGGTGAGAAATTGCAAACGTCCAGCAATTGCTCAGAGATGAAAAGTGCCAGCACTGAAAGCTCTTGCTAGCCAGAACCCTTCCTTGGAAGCGCTTTCACAGGCGCAGTAACACAGGGGCTTTGCGGTTCTATACGCACCAAATGTCACAGTCCTTCTCTTTCCGTCTCGTAGACACGAGCTGAGAAATTGCAAACGTCCAGCAATTGCTCCGAGATGAAAAGTGCCAGCACTGAAAGCTCTTGCTAGCCAGCACCCTTCCTTGGAAGCGCTTTCACAGGCGTAGCAACACTGGGGCTTTGCGCTTCTATACACACCAAACGTCACAGTCATTCTCTTTCCGTCTCGTAGACACGAGCTGAGAAATTGCAAACGTCGAGCAATTGCTCAGAGATGAAAAGTGCCAGCACTGAAAGCTGTTGCTAGCCAGCACCCTTCCTTGGAAGCGCTTTTGTAGGCCTAAGAACACTGGGGCTCTGGGCTTCTCTAGCCACCTCATCTTCTGCTCATCCTCTCGCGCACTCTAAAGAGAGCTCAGGTGAGAAATTGCAAACGTCGAGCAATTGCTCAGAGATGAAAAGTGCCAGCACTGAAAGCTCTTGCTAGCCAGCACCCTTCCTTGGAAGCGCTTTCACAGGCGCAGCAACACTGGGGCTTTGCGCTTCTCTAGCCACCAAACGTCACGGTCCTTCTCTTTCCGTCGGTAGACACGAGCTGAGAAATTGCAAACGTGGAGCAATTGCTCAGAGATGAAAAGTGCCAGCACTGAAAGCTCTTGCTAGCCAGCACCCTTCCTTGGAAGCGCTTTTGTAGGCCTAAGAACACTGGGGCTCTGGGCTTCTCTAGCCACCTCATCTTCTGCTCATCCTCTCGCGCACTCTAAAGAGAGCTCAGGTGAGAAATTGCAAACGTCGAGCAATTGCTCAGAGATGAAAAGTGCCAGCACTGAAAGCTCTTGCTAGCCAGCACCCTTCCTTGGAAGCGCTTTCACAGGCACAGCAACACTGGGGCTTTGCGCTTCTCTAGCCACCAAACGTCACGGTCATTCTCTTTCCGTCTCGTAGACACGAGCTGAGAAATTGCAAACGTCGAGCAATTGCTCAGAGATGAAAAGTGCCAGCACTGAAAGCTCTTGCTAGCCAGCACCCTTCCTTGGAAGCGCTTTCACAGGCGCAGCAACACTGGGGCTTTGCGCTTCTATACGCACCAAACGTCACAGTCATTCTCTTTCCGTCTCGTAGACACGAGCTGAGAAATTGCAAACGTCCAGCAATTGCTCCGAGATGAAAAGTGCCAGCACTGAAAGCTCTTGCTAGCCAGCACCCTTCCTTGGAAGCGCTTTTGTAGGCCTAAGAACACTGGGGCTCTGGGCTTCTCTAGCCACCTCATCTTCTGCTCATCCTCTCGCGCACTCTAAAGAGAGCTCAGGTGAGAAATTGCAAACGTCGAGCAATTGCTCCGAGATGAAAAGTGCCAGCACTGAAAGCTGTTGCTAGCCAGCACCCTTCCTTGGAAGCGCTTTTGTAGCCCTTAAAACACTGGGGCTCTGGGCTTCTCTAGCCACCTCATCTTCTGCTCATCCTCTCGCGCACTCTAAAGAGAGCTCAGGTGAGAAATTGCAAACGTCGAGCAATTGCTCCGAGATGAAAAGTGCCAGCACTGAAAGCTCTTGCTAGCCAGCACCCTTCCTTGGAAGCGCTTTCACAGGCGCAGTAACACTGGGGCTTTGCGCTTCTCTACCCACCAAACGTCACGGTCCTTCTCTTTCCGTCTCGTAGACACGAGCTGAGAAATTGCAAACGTCGAGCAATTGCTCAGAGATGAAAAGTGCCAGCACTGAAAGCTGTTGCTAGCCAGCACCCTTCCTTGGATGCGCTTTTGTAGGCCTAAGAACACTGGGGCTATGGGCTTCTCTAGCCACCTAATCTTCTGCTCATCCTCTCGCGCACTCTAAAGAGAGCTCAGGTGAGAAATTGCAAACGTCAAGCAATTGCTCAGAGATGAAAAGTGCCAGCACTGAAAGCTGTTGCTAGCCAGCACCCTTCCTTGGAAGCGCTTTCACAGGCGCAGTAACACTGGGGCTTTGCACTTCTCTATCCACCAAACGTCACGGTCCTTCTTTTTCCGTCTCGTAGACACGAGCTGAGAAATTGCAAACATCGAGCAATTGCTCAGAGATGAAAAGTGCCAGCACTGAAAGCTGTTGCTAGCCAGCACCCTTCCTTGGAAGCGCTTTCACAGGCGCAGCAACACTGGGGCTTTGCGCTTCTATACGCACCAAACGTCACGGTCCTTCTCTTTCCGTCTCGTAGACACGAGCTGAGAAATTGCAAACGTCGAGCAATTGCTCAGAGATGAAAAGTGCCAGCACTGAAAGCTCTTGCTAGCCAGCACCCTTCCTTGGAAGCGCTTTCACAGGCGCAGCAACACTGGGGCTTTGCGCTTCTCTAGCCACCAAACGTCACGGTCCTTCTCTTTCCGTCGGTAGACACGAGCTGAGAAATTGCAAACGTGGAGCAATTGCTCCGAGATGAAAAGTGCCAGCACTGAAAGCTCTTGCTAGCCAGCACCCTTCCTTGGAAGCGCTTTTGTAGCCCTTAAAACACTGGGGCTCTGGGCTTCTCTAGCCACCTAATCTTCTGCTCATCCTCTCGTGCACTCTAAAGAGAGCTCAGGTGAGAAATTGCAAACGTCGAGCAATTGCTCAGAGATGAAAAGTGCCAGCACTGAAAGCTCTTGCTAGCCAGCACCCTTCCTTGGAAGCGCTTTTGTAGCCCTTAGAACAGTGGGGCTCTGGGCTTCTCTAGCCACCTCATCTTCTGCTCATCCTCTCGTGCACTCTAAAGAGAGCTCAGGTGAGAAATTGCAAACGTCGAGCAATTGCTCAGAGATGAAAAGTGCCAGCACTGAAAGCTGTTGCTAGCCAGCACCCTTCCTTGGAAGCGCTTTCACAGGCGCAGCAACACTGGGGCTTTGCGCTTCTCTACGCACCAAACGTCACGGTCCTTCTCTTTCCGTCTCGTAGACACGAGCTGAGAAATTGCAAACGTCGAGCAATTGCTCAGAGATGAAAAGTGCCAGCACTGAAAGCTGTTGCTAGCCAGCACCCTTCCTTGGAAGCGCTTTCACAAGCGCAGTAACACTGGGGCTTTGCTCTTCTATACGCACCAAACGTCACGGTCCTTCTCTTTCCGTCTCGTAGACACGAGCTGAGAAATTGCAAACGTCGAGCAATTGCTCAGAGATGAAAAGTGCCAGCATTGAAAGCTGTTGCTAGCCAGCACCCTTCCTTGGAAGCGCTTTTGTAGGCCTAAGAACACTGGGGCTCTGGGCTTCTCTAGCCACCTCATCTTCTGCTCATCCTCTCGCGCACTCTAAAGAGAGCTCAGGTGAGAAATTGCAAACGTCGAGCAATTGCTCCGAGATGAAAAGTGCCAGCACTGAAAGCTCTTGCTAGCCAGCACCCTTCCTTGGAAGCGCTTTCACAGGCGCAGCAACACTGGGGCTTTGCGCTTCTCTAGCCACCAAACATCACGGTCCTTCTCTTTCCGCCTCGTAGACACGAGCTGAGAAATTGCAAACATCGAGCAATTGCTCAGAGATGAAAAGTGCCAGCACTGAAAGCTGTTGCTAGCCAGCACCCTTCCTTGGAAGCGCTTTCACAGGCGCAGCAACACTGGGGCTCTGGGCTTCTCTAGCCACCTCATCTTCTGCTCATCCTCTCGCGCACTCTAAAGAGAGCTCAGGTGAGAAATTGCAAACGTCGAGCAATTGCTCAGAGATGAAAAGTGCCAGCACTGAAAGCTGTTGCTAGCCAGCACCCTTCCTTGGAAGCGCTTTCACAGGCGCAGCAACACTGGGGCTTTGTGCTTCTATACGCACCAAACGTCACGGTCCTTCTCTTTCCGTCTCGTAGACACGAGCTGAGAAATTGCAAACGTCCAGCAATTGCTCCGAGATGAAAAGTGCCAGCACTGAAAGCTCTTGCTAGCCAGCACCCTTCCTTGGAAGCGCTTTCACAGGCGCAGCAACACTGGGGCTTTGCGCTTCTCTACCCACCAAACGTCACGGTCCTTCTCTTTCCGTCTCGTAGACACGAGCTGAGAAATTGCAAACGTCGAGCAATTGCTCCGAGATGAAAAGTGCCAGCACTGAAAGCTCTTGCTAGCCAGCACCCTTCCTTGGAAGCGCTTTTGTAGGCCTAAGAACACTGGGGCTCTGGGCTTCTCTAGCCACCTCATCTTCTGCTCGTCCTCTCGCGCACTCTAAAGAGAGCTCAGGTGAGAAATTGCAAACGTCCAGCAATTGCTCAGAGATGAAAAGTGCCAGCACTGAAAGCTCTTGCTAGCCAGAACCCTTCCTTGGAAGCGCTTTCACAGGCGCAGTAACACTGGGGCTTTGCGGTTCTATACGCACCAAATGTCACAGTCCTTCTCTTTCCGTCTCGTAGACACGAGCTGAGAAATTGCAAACGTCCAGCAATTGCTCAGAGATGAAAAGTGCCAGCACTGAAAGCTGTTGCTAGCCAGCACCCTTCCTTGGAAGCGCTTTTGTAGGCCTAAGAACACTGGGGCTCTGGGCTTCTCTAGCCACCTCATCTTCTGCTCATCCTCTCGCGCACTCTAAAGAGAGCTCAGGTGAGAAATTGCAAACGTCGAGCAATTGCTCCGAGATGAAAAGTGCCAGCACTGAAAGCTCTTGCTAGCCAGCACCCTTCCTTGGAAGCGCTTTCACAGGCGCAGTAACACTGGGGCTTTGCACTTCTCTACCCACCAAACGTCACGGGCCTTCTCTTTCCGTCTCGTAGACACGAGCTGAGAAATTGCAAACGTCGAGCAATTGCTCAGAGATGAAAAGTGCCAGCACTGAAAGCTCTTGCTAGCCAGCACCCTTCCTTGGAAGCGCTTTCACAGGCATAGCAACACTGGGGCTTTGCGCTTCTATACGCACCAAACGTCACGGTCCTTCTCTTTCCGTCTCGTAGACACGAGCTGAGAAATTGCAAACGTCCAGCAATTGCTCCGAGATGAAAAGTGCCAGCACTGAAAGCTGTTGCTAGCCAGCACCCTTCCTTGGAAGCGCTTTTGTAGGCCTAAGAACACTGGGGCTCTGGGCTTCTCTAGCCACCTCATCTTCTGCTCATCCTCTCGCGCACTCTAAAGAGAGCTCAGGTGAGAAATTGCAAACGTCGAGCAATTGCTCAGAGATGAAAAGTGCCAGCACTGAAAGCTCTTGCTAGCCAGCACCCTTCCTTGGAAGCGCTTTCACAGGCGCAGCAACACTGGGGCTTTGCGGTTCTCTAGCCACCAAACGTCACGGTCCTTCTCTTTCCGTCTTGTAGACACGAGCTGAGAAATTGCAAACGTCGAGCAATTGCTCAGAGATGAAAAGTGCCAGCACTGAAAGCTGTTGCTAGCCAGCACCCTTCCTTGGAAGCGCTTTTGTAGGCCTAAGAACACTGGGGCTCTGGGCTTCTCTAGCCACCTCATCTTCTGCTCATCCTCTCGTGCACTCTAAAGAGAGCTCAGGTGAGAAATTGCAAACGTCGAGCAATTGCTCAGAGATGAAAAGTGCCAGCACTGAAAGCTCTTGCTAGCCAGCACCCTTCCTTGGAAGCGCTTTCACAGGCGCAGCAACACTGGGGCTTTGCGCTTCTCTAGCCACCAAACGTCACGGTCCTTCTCTTTCCATCTCCTAGACACGAGCTGAGAAATTGCAAACGTCCAGCAATTGCTCAGAGATGAAAAGTGCCAGCACTGAAAGCTCTTGCTAGCCAGCACCCTTCCTTGGAAGCGCTTTTGTAGGCCTAAGAACACTGGGGCTTTGCGCTTCTCTAGCCACCAAACGTCACGGTCCTTCTCTTTCCGTCTCGTAGACACGAGCTGAGAAATTGCAAACGTCGAGCAATTGCTCAGAGATGAAAAGTGCCAGCACTGAAAGCTGTTGCTAGCCAGCACCCTTCCTTGGAAGCGCTTTTGTAGGCCTAAGAACACTGGGGCTCTGGGCTTCTCTAGCCACCTCATCTTCTGCTCATCCTCGCGCGCACTCTAAAGAGAGCTCAGGTGAGAAATTGCAAACGTCGAGCAATTGCTCAGAGATGAAAAGTGCCAGCACTGAAAGCTCTTGCTAGCCAGCACCCTTCCTTGGAAGCGCTTTCACAGGCGCAGCAACACTGGGGCTTTGCGCTTCTCTAGCCACCAAACGTCACGGTCCTTCTCTTTCCGTCTCATAGACACGAGCTGAGAAATTGCAAAGGTCGAGCAATTGCTCAGAGATGAAAAGTGCCAGCACTGAAAGCTGTTGCTAGCCAGCACCCTTCCTTGGAAGCGCTTTTGTAGCCCTTAGAACACTGGGGCTCTGGGCTTCTCTAGCCACCTCATCTTCTGCTCATCCTCTCGCGCACTCTAAAGAGAGCTCAGGTGAGAAATTGCAAACGTCGAGCAATTGCTCAGAGATGAAAAGTGCCAGCACTGAAAGCTCTTGCTAGCCAGCACCCTTCCTTGGAAGCGCTTTCACAGGCGCAGCAGCACTGGGGCTTTGCGCTTCTATACGCACCAAACGTCACGGTCATTCTCTTTCCGTCTCGTAGACACGAGCTGAGAAATTGCAAACGTCCAGCAATTGCTCCGAGAGGAAAAGTGCCAGCACTGAAAGCTGTTGCTAGCCAGCACCCTTCCTTGGAAGCGCTTTTGTAGGCCTAAGAACACTGGGGCTCTGGGCTTCTCTAGCCACCTCATCTTCTGCTCATCCTCTCGCGCACTCTAAAGAGAGCTCAGGTGAGAAATTGCAAACGTCGAGCAATTGCTCAGAGATGAAAAGTGCCAGCACTGAAAGCTCTTGCTAGCCAGCACCCTTCCTTGGAAGCGCTTTCACAGGCGCAGCAACACTGGGGCTTTGCGCTTCTCTAGCCACCAAACGTCACGGTCCTTCTCTTTCCGTCGGTAGACACGAGCTGAGAAATTGCAAACGTGGAGCAATTGCTCAGAGATGAAAAGTGCCAGCACTGAAAGCTGTTGCTAGCCAGCACCCTTCCTTGGAAGCGCTTTCACAGGCGCAGCAACACTGGGGCTTTGCGCTTCTATACGCACCAAACGTCACGGTCATTCTCTTTCCGTCGGTAGACACGAGCTGAGAAATTGCAAACGTCGAGCAATTGCTCCGAGATGAAAAGTGCCAGCACTGAAAGCTGTTGCTAGCCAGCACCCTTCCTTGGAAGCGCTTTTGTAGGCCTAAGAACACTGGGGCTCTGGGCTTCTCTAGCCACCTCATCTTCTGCTCATCCTCTCGCGCACTCTAAAGAGAGCTCAGGTGAGAAATTGCAAACGTCGAGCAATTGCTCAGAGATGAAAAGTGCCAGCACTGAAAGCTCTTGCTAGCCAGCACCCTTCCTTGGAAGCGCTTTCACAGGCGCAGCAACACTGGGGCTTTGCGCTTCTCTAGCCACCAAACGTCACGGTCCTTCTCTTTCCGTCGGTAGACACGAGCTGAGAAATTGCAAACGTGGAGCAATTGCTCAGAGATGAAAAGTGCCAGCACTGAAAGCTGTTGCTAGCCAGCACCCTTCCTTGGAAGCGCTTTCACAGGCGCAGCAACACTGGGGCTTTGCGCTTCTCTAGCCACCAAACGTCACGGTCCTTCTCTTTCCGTCGGTAGACACGAGCTGAGAAATTGCAAACGTCGAGCAATTGCTCCGAGATGAAAAGTGCCAGCACTGAAAGCTGTTGCTAGCCAGCACCCTTCCTTGGAAGCGCTTTTGTAGGCCTAAGAACACTGGGGCTCTGGGCTTCTCTAGCCACCTCATCTTCTGCTCATCCTCTCGCGCACTCTAAAGAGAGCTCAGGTGAGAAATTGCAAACGTCGAGCAATTGCTCAGAGATGAAAAGTGCCAGCACTGAAAGCTCTTGCTAGCCAGCACCCTTCCTTGGAAGCGCTTTCACAGGCGCAGCAACACTGGGGCTTTGCGCTTCTCTAGCCACCAAACGTCACGGTCCTTCTCTTTCCGTCGGTAGACACGAGCTGAGAAATTGCAAACGTGGAGCAATTGCTCAGAGATGAAAAGTGCCAGCACTGAAAGCTGTTGCTAGCCAGCACCCTTCCTTGGAAGCGCTTTTGTAGGCCTAAGAACACTGGGGCTCTGGGCTTCTCTAGCCACCTCATCTTCTGCTCATCCTCTCGCGCACTCTAAAGAGAGCTCAGGTGAGAAATTGCAAACGTCGAGCAATTGCTCAGAGATGAAAAGTGCCAGCACTGAAAGCTCTTGCTAGCCAGCACCCTTCCTTGGAAGCGCTTTTGTAGCCCTTAAAACACTGGGGCTCTGGGCTTCTCTAGCCACCTCATCTTCTGCTCATCCTCTCGCGCACTCTAAAGAGAGCTCAGGTGAGAAATTGCAAACGTCGAGCAATTGCTCCGAGATGAAAACTGCCAGCACTGAAAGCTGTTGCTAGCCAGCACCCTTCCTTGGAAGCGCTTTTGTAGCCCTTAGAACACTGGGGCTCTGGGCTTCTCTAGCCACCTCATCTTCTGCTCATCCTCTCGCGCACTCTAAAGAGAGCTCAGGTGAGAAATTGCAAACGTCAAGCAATTGCTCAGAGAAGAAAAGTGCCAGCACTGAAAGCTGTTGCTAGCCAGCACCCTTCCTTGGAAGCGCTTTCACAGGCGCAGTAACACTGGGGCTTTGCACTTCTCTACGCACCAAACGCCACGGACCTTCTCTTTCCGTCTCGTAGACACGAGCTGAGAAATTGCAAACGTCGAGCAATTGCTCAGAGATGAAAAGTGCCAGCACTGAAAGCTGTTGCTATCCAGCACCCTTCCTTGGAAGCGCTTTCACAGGCGCAGCAACACTGGGGCTTTGCGCTTCTATACGCACCAAACGTCACAGTCATTCTCTTTCCGTCTCCTAGACACGAGCTGAGAAATTGCAAACGTCGAGCAATTGCTCAGAGATGAAAAGTGCCAGCACTGAAAGCTCTTGCTAGCCAGCACCCTTCCTTGGAAGCGCTTTTGTAGGCCTAAGAACACTGGGGCTCTGGGCTTCTCTAGCCACCTCATCTTCTGCTCATCCTCTCGCGCACTCTAAAGAGAGCTCAGGTGAGAAATTGCAAACGTCGAGCAATTGCTCAGAGATGAAAAGTGCCAGCACTGAAAGCTGTTGCTAGCCAGCACCCTTCCTTGGAAGCGCTTTCACAGGCGCAGCAACACTGGGGCTTTGCGCTTCTCTAGCCACCAAACGTCACGGTCCTTCTCTTTCCGTCGGTAGACACGAGCTGAGAAATTGCAAACGTGGAGCAATTGCTCCGAGATGAAAAGTGCCAGCACTGAAAGCTCTTGCTAGCCAGCACCCTTCCTTGGAAGCGCTTTTGTAGCCCTTAAAACATTGGGGCTCTGGGCTTCTCTAGCCACCTAATCTTCTGCTCATCCTCTCGTGCACTCTAAAGAGAGCTCAGGTGAGAAATTGCAAACGTCGAGCAATTGCTCAGAGATGAAAAGTGCCAGCACTGAAAGCTCTTGCTAGCCAGCACCCTTCCTTGGAAGCGCTTTCACAGGCGCAGCAACACTGGGGCTTTGCGCTTCTCTAGCCACCAAACGTCACGGTCCTTCTCTTTCCGTCGGTAGACACGAGCTGAGAAATTGCAAACATCGAGCAATTGCTCAGAGATGAAAAGTGCCAGCACTGAAAGCTCTTGCTAGCCAGCACCCTTCCTTGGAAGCGCTTTCACAAGCGCAGTAACACTGGGGCTTTGCTCTTCTATACGCACCAAACGTCACGGTCCTTCTCTTTCCGTCTCGTAGACACGAGCTGAGAAATTGCAAAGGTCGAGCAATTGCTCCGAGATGAAAAGTGCCAGCACTGAAAGCTCTTGCTAGCCAGCACCCTTCCTTGGAAGCGCTTTTGTAGGCCTAAGAACACTGGGGCTCTGGGCTTCTCTAGCCACCTCATCTTCTGCTCATCCTCTCGCGCACTCTAAAGAGAGCTCAGGTGAGAAATTGCAAACGTCCAGCAATTGCTCAGAGATGAAAAGTGCCAGCACTGAAAGCTGTTGCTAGCCAGCACCCTTCCTTGCAAGCGCTTTCACAGGCGCAGCAACACTGGGGCTTTGCGCTTCTCTACCCACCAAACGTCACGGTCCTTCTCTTTCCGTCTCGTAGACACGAGCTGAGAAATTGCAAACGTCGAGCAATTCCTCAGAGATGAAAAGTGCCAGCACTGAAAGCTGTTGCTAGCCAGCACCCTTCCTTGGAAGCGCTTTCACAGGCGCAGCAACACTGGGGCTTTGCGCTTCTCTACCCACCAAACGTCACGGTCCTTCTCTTTCCGTCTCGTAGACACGAGCTGAGAAATTGCAAACGTCGAGCAATTCCTCAGAGATGAAAAGTGCCAGCACTGAAAGCTCTTGCTAGCCAGCACCCTTCCTTGGAAGCGCTTTCACAGGCGCAGCAACACTGGGGCTTTGCGCTTCTCTACCCACCAAACGTCACGGTCATTCTCTTTCCGTCTTGTAGACACGAGCTGAGAAATTGCAAACGTCGAGCAATTGCTCAGAGATGAAAAGTGCCAGCACTGAAAGCTGTTGCTAGCCAGCACCCTTCCTTGGAAGCGCTTTTGTAGGCCTAAGTACACTGGGGCTCTGGGCTTCTCTAGCCACCTCATCTTCTGCTCATCCTCTCGCGCACTCTAAAGAGAGCTCAGCTGAGAAATTGCAAACGTCGAGCAATTGCTCAGAGATGAAAAGTGCCAGCACTGAAAGCTCTTGCTAGCCAGCACCCTTCCTTGGAAGCACTTTCACAGGCGCAGTAACACTGGGGCTTTGCGCTTCTCTAGCCACCAAACGTCACGGTCCTTCTCTTTCCGTCTTGTAGACATGAGCTGAGAAATTGCAAACGTTGAGCAATTGCTCCGAGATGAAAAGTGCCAGCACTGAAAGCTCTTGCTAGCCAGCACCCTTCCTTGGAAGCGCTTTCACAGGCGCAGTAACACTGGGGCTTTGCACTTCTCTACGCACCAAACGTCACGGTCCTTCTCTTTCCGTCTCGTAGACACGAGCTGAGAAATTGCAAACGTCGAGCAATTGCTCAGAGATGAAAAGTGCCAGCACTGAAAGCTCTTGCTAGCCAGCACCCTTCCTTGGAAGCGCTTTCACAGGCGCAGCAACACTGGGGCTTTGCGCTTCTCTACGCACCAAACGTCACGGTCCTTCTCTTTCCGTCGGTAGACACGAGCTGAGAAATTGCAAACGTCGAGCAATTGCTCAGAGATGAAAAGTGCCAGCACTGAAAGCTCTTGCTAGCCAGCACCCTTCCTTGGAAGCGCTTTCACAGGTGCAGCAACACTGGGGCTTTGCGCTTCTCTACCCACCAAAATTCACGGTCATTTTCTTTCCGTCTCGTAGACACGAGCTGAGAAATTGCAAACGTCGAGCAATTGCTCCGAGATGAAAAGTGCCAGCACTGAAAGCTCTTGCTAGCCAGCACCCTTCCTTGGAAGCGCTTTTGTAGGCCTAAGAACACTGGGGCTCTGGGCTTCTCTAGCCACCTCATCTTCTGCTCATCCTCGCGCGCACTCTAAAGAGAGCTCAGGTGAGAAATTGCAAACGTCGAGCAATTGCTCCGAGATGAAAAGTGCCAGCACTGAAAGCTCTTGCTAGCCAGCACCCTTCCTTGGAAGCGCTTTTGTAGCCCTTAGAACAGTGGGGCTCTGGGCTTCTCTAGCCACCTCATCTTCTGCTCATCCTCTCGCGCACTCTAAAGAGAGCTCAGGTGAGAAATTGCAAACGTCAAGCAATTGCTCCGAGATGAAAAGTGCCAGCACTGAAAGCTGTTGCTAGCCAGCACCCTTCCTTGGAAGCGCTTTCACAGGCGCAGCAACACTGGGGCTTTGCGCTTCTCTAGCCACCAAACGTCACGGTCCTTCTCTTTCCGCCTCGTAGACACGAGCTGAGAAATTGCAAACATCGAGCAATTGCTCAGAGATGAAAAGTGCCAGCACTGAAAGCTCTTGCTAGCCAGCACCCTTCCTTGGAAGCGCTTTTGTAGGCCTAAGAACACTGGGGCTCTGCGCTTCTCTAGCCACCTCATCTTCTGCTCGTCCTCTCGCGCACTCTAAAGAGAGCTCAGGTGAGAAATTGCAAACGTCCAGCAATTGCTCAGAGATGAAAAGTGCCAGCACTGAAAGCTCTTGCTAGCCAGCACCCTTCCTTGGAAGCGCTTTCACAGGCGCAGCAACACTGGGGCTTTGCGCTTCTCTAGCCACCAAATGTCACAGTCCTTCTCTTTCCGTCTCGTAGACACGAGCTGAGAAATTGCAAACGTCCAGCAATTGCTCAGAGATGAAAAGTGCCAGCACTGAAAGCTCTTGCTAGCCAGCACCCTTCCTTGGAAGCGCTTTTGTAGCCCTTAAAACACTGGGGCTCTGGGCTTCTCTAGCCACCTCATCTTATGCTCATCCTCTCGCGCACTCTAAAGAGAGCTCAGGTGAGAAATTGCAAACGTCCAGCAATTGCTCCGAGATGAAAAGTGCCAGCACTGAAAGCTCTTGCTAGCCAGCACCCTTCCTTGGAAGCGCTTTCACAGGCGCAGTAACACTGGGGCTTTGCACTTCTCTACCCACCAAACGTCACGGGCCTTCTCTTTCCGTCTCGTAGACACGAGCTGAGAAATTGCAAACGTCGAGCAATTGCTCAGAGATGAAAAGTGCCAGCACTGAAAGCTGTTGCTAGCCAGCACCCTTCCTTGGAAGCGCTTTCACAGGCGTAGCAACACTGGGGCTTTGCGCTTCTATACACACCAAACGTCACAGTCATTCTCTTTCCGTCTCCTAGACACGAGCTGAGAAATTGCAAACGTCCAGCAATTGCTCAGAGATGAAAAGTGCCAGCACTGAAAGCTGTTGCTAGCCAGCACCCTTCCTTGGAAGCGCTTTTGTAGGCCTAAGAACACTGGGGCTCTGGGCTTCTCTAGCCACCTCATCTTCTGCTCATCCTCTCGCGCACTCTAGAGAGAGCTCAGGTGAGAAATTGCAAACGTCGAGCAATTGCTCAGAGATGAAAAGTGCCAGCACTGAAAGCTCTTGCTAGCCAGCACCCTTCCTTGGAAGCGCTTTCACAGGCGCAGCAACACTGGGGCTTTGCGCTTCTCTAGCCACCAAACGTCACGGTCCTTCTCTTTCCGTCTCGTAGACACGAGCTGAGAAATTGCAAACGTCGAGCAATTGCTCCGAGATGAAAAGTGCCAGCACTGAAAGCTGTTGCTAGCCAGCACCCTTCCTTGGATGCGCTTTTGTAGGCCTAAGAACACTGGGGCTATGGGCTTCTCTAGCCACCTCATCTTCTGCTCATCCTCTCGCGCGCTCTAAAGAGAGCTCAGGTGAGAAATTGCAAACGTCAAGCAATTGCTCAGAGATGAAAAGTGCCAGCACTGAAAGCTCTTGCTAGCCAGCACCCTTCCTTGGAAGCGCTTTCACAGGCGCAGTAACACAGGGGCTTTGCACTTCTCTACGCACCAAATGTCACGGTCATTCTTTTTCCGTCTCGTAGACACGAGCTGAGAAATTGCAAACATCGAGCAATTGCTCAGAGATGAAAAGTGCCAGCACTGAAAGCTCTTGCTAGCCAGCACCCTTCCTTGGAAGCGCTTTCACAGGCACAGCAACACTGGGGCTTTGCGCTTCTCTAGCCACCAAACGTCACGGTCCTTCTCTTTCCGTCTCGTAGACACGAGCTGAGAAATTGCAAACGTCGAGCAATTGCTCAGAGATGAAAAGTGCCAGCACTGAAAGCTCTTGCTAGCCAGCACCCTTCCTTGGAAGCGCTTTCACAGGCGCAGCAACACTGGGGCTTTGCGCTTCTATACGCACCAAACGTCACAGTCATTCTCTTTCCGTCTCGTAGACACGAGCTGAGAAATTGCAAACGTCGAGCAATTGCTCCGAGATGAAAAGTGCCAGCACTGAAAGCTGTTGCTAGCCAGCACCCTTCCTTGGAAGCGCTTTTGTAGGCCTAAGAACACTGGGGCTCTGGGCTTCTCTAGCCACCTCATCTTCTGCTCATCCTCTCGCGCACTCTAAAGAGAGCTCAGGTGAGAAATTGCAAACGTCGAGCAATTGCTCCGAGATGAAAAGTGCCAGCACTGAAAGCTCTTGCTAGCCAGCACCCTTCCTTGGAAGCGCTTTTGTAGCCCTTAAAACACTGGGGCTCTGGGCTTCTCTAGCCACCTCATCTTATGCTCATCCTCTCGCGCACTCTAAAGAGAGCTCAGGTGAGAAATTGCAAACGTCGAGCAATTGCTCAGAGATGAAAAGTGCCAGCACTGAAAGCTGTTGCTAGCCAGCACCCTTCCTTGGAAGCGCTTTCACAGGCGCAGTAACACTGGGGCTTTGCACTTCTCTAGCCACCAAACGTCACGGTCCTTCTTTTTCCGTCTCGTAGACACGAGCTGAGAAATTGCAAACATCGAGCAATTGCTCAGAGATGAAAAGTGCCAGCACTGAAAGCTCTTGCTAGCCAGAACCCTTCCTTGGAAGCGCTTTCACAGGCGCAGCAACACTGGGGCTTTGCGCTTCTATACGCACCAAACGTCACGGTCATTCTCTTTCCGTCTCGTAGACACGAGCTGAGAAATTGCAAACGTCGAGCAATTGCTCAGAGATGAAAAGTGCCAGCACTGAAAGCTCTTGCTAGCCAGCACCCTTCCTTGGAAGCGCTTTCACAGGCGCAGCAACACTGGGGCTTTGCGCTTCTCTAGCCACCAAACGTCACAGTCATTCTCTTTCCGTCTCCTAGACACGAGCTGAGAAATTGCAAACGTCCAGCAATTGCTCAGAGATGAAAAGTGCCAGCACTGAAAGCTGTTGCTAGCCAGCACCCTTCCTTGGAAGCGCTTTTGTAGGCCTAAGAACACTGGGGCTCTGGGCTTCTCTAGCCACCTCATCTTCTGCTCATCCTCTCGCGCACTCTAAAGAGAGCTCAGGTGAGAAATTGCAAACGTCGAGCAATTGCTCAGAGATGAAAAGTGCCAGCACTGAAAGCTCTTGCTAGCCAGCACCCTTCCTTGGAAGCGCTTTCACAGGCGCAGCAACACTGGGGCTTTGCGCTTCTCTAGCCACCAAACGTCACGGTCCTTCTCTTTCCGTCTCGTAGACACGAGCTGAGAAATTGCAAACGTCGAGCAATTGCTCCGAGATGAAAAGTGCCAGCACTGAAAGCTGTTGCTAGCCAGCACCCTTCCTTGGATGCGCTTTTGTAGGCCTAAGAACACTGGGGCTATGGGCTTCTCTAGCCACCTCATCTTCTGCTCATCCTCTCGCGCGCTCTAAAGAGAGCTCAGGTGAGAAATTGCAAACGTCAAGCAATTGCTCAGAGATGAAAAGTGCCAGCACTGAAAGCTCTTGCTAGCCAGCACCCTTCCTTGGAAGCGCTTTCACAGGCGCAGTAACACAGGGGCTTTGCACTTCTCTACGCACCAAATGTCACGGTCATTCTTTTTCCGTCTCGTAGACACGAGCTGAGAAATTGCAAACATCGAGCAATTGCTCAGAGATGAAAAGTGCCAGCACTGAAAGCTCTTGCTAGCCAGCACCCTTCCTTGGAAGCGCTTTCACAGGCACAGCAACACTGGGGCTTTGCGCTTCTCTAGCCACCAAACGTCACGGTCATTCTCTTTCCGTCTCGTAGACACGAGCTGAGAAATTGCAAACGTCGAGCAATTGCTCAGAGATGAAAAGTGCCAGCACTGAAAGCTCTTGCTAGCCAGCACCCTTCCTTGGAAGCGCTTTCACAGGCGCAGCAACACTGGGGCTTTGCGCTTCTATACGCACCAAACGTCACAGTCATTCTCTTTCCGTCTCGTAGACACGAGCTGAGAAATTGCAAACGTCGAGCAATTGCTCCGAGATGAAAAGTGCCAGCACTGAAAGCTGTTGCTAGCCAGCACCCTTCCTTGGAAGCGCTTTTGTAGGCCTAAGAACAGTGGGGCTCTGGGCTTCTCTAGCCACCTCATCTTCTGCTCATCCTCTCGCGCACTCTAAAGAGAGCTCAGGTGAGAAATTGCAAACGTCGAGCAATTGCTCAGAGATGAAAAGTGCCAGCACTGAAAGCTCTTGCTAGCCAGCACCCTTCCTTGGAAGCGCTTTCACAGGCGCAGTAACACTGGGGCTTTGCGCTTCTCTACCCACCAAACGTCACGGTCCTTCTCTTTCCGTCTCGTAGACACGAGCTGAGAAATTGCAAACGTCGAGCAATTGCTCAGAGATGAAAAGTGCCAGCACTGAAAGCTGTTGCTAGCCAGCACCCTTCCTTGGATGCGCTTTTGTAGGCCTAAGAACACTGGGGCTCTGGGCTTCTCTAGCCACCTAATCTTCTGCTCATCCTCGCGCGCACTCTAAAGAGAGCTCAGGTGAGAAATTGCAAACGTCAAGCAATTGCTCAGAGATGAAAAGTGCCAGCACTGAAAGCTCTTGCTAGCCAGCACCCTTCCTTGGAAGCGCTTTCACAGGCGCAGCAACACTGGGGCTTTGCGCTTCTCTAGCCACCAAACGTCACGGTCCTTCTCTTTCCGTCGGTAGACACGAGCTGAGAAATTGCAAACGTCGAGCAATTGCTCCGAGATGAAAAGTGCCAGCACTGAAAGCTCTTGCTAGCCAGCACCCTTCCTTGGAAGCGCTTTTGTAGCCCTTAAAACACTGGGGCTCTGGGCTTCTCTACCCACCTAATCTTCTGCTCATCCTCTCGTGCACTCTAAAGAGAGCTCAGGTGAGAAATTGCAAACGTCGAGCAATTGCTCCGAGATGAAATGTGCCAGCACTGAAAGCTCTTGCTAGCCAGCACCCTTCCTTGGAAGCGCTTTTGTAGCCCTTAGAACACTGGGGCTCTGGGCTTCTCTAGCCACCTCATCTTCTGCTCATCCTCTCGTGCACTCTAAAGAGAGCTCAGGTGAGAAATTGCAAACGTCGAGCAATTGCTCAGAGATGAAAAGTGCCAGCACTGAAAGCTCTTGCTAGCCAGCACCCTTCCTTGGAAGCGCTTTCACAGGCGCAGCAACACTGGGGCTTTGCGCTTCTCTAGCCACCAAACGTCACGGTCCTTCTCTTTCCGTCTCGTAGACACGAGCTGAGAAATTGCAAACGTCGAGCAATTGCTCAGAGATGAAAAGTGCCAGCATTGAAAGCTGTTGCTAGCCAGCACCCTTCCTTGGAAGCGCTTTTGTAGGCCTAAGAACACTGGGGCTCTGGGCTTCTCTAGCCACCTCATCTTCTGCTCATCCTCTCGCGCACTCTAAAGAGAGCTCAGGTGAGAAATTGCAAACGTCGAGCAATTGCTCCGAGATGAAAAGTGCCAGCACTGAAAGCTGTTGCTAGCCAGCACCCTTCCTTGGAAGTGCTTTTGTAGGCCTAAGAACACTGGGGCTCTGGGCTTCTCTAGCCACCTCATCTTCTGCTCATCCTCTCGCGCACTCTAAAGAGAGCTCAGGTGAGAAATTGCAAACGTCGAGCAATTGCTCAGAGATGAAAAGTGCCAGCACTGAAAGCTGTTGCTAGCCAGCACCCTTCCTTGGAAGCGCTTTCACAGGCACAGCAACACTGGGGCTTTGCGCTTCTATACGCACCAAACGTCACGGGCCTTCTCTTTCCGTCTCGTAGACACGAGCTGAGAAATTGCAAACGTCCAGCAATTGCTCAGAGATGAAAAGTGCCAGCACTGAAAGCTCTTGCTAGCCAGCACCCTTCCTTGGAAGCGCTTTCACAGGCGCAGCAACACTGGGGCTTTGCGCTTCTCTAGCCACCAAACGTCACGGTCCTTCTCTTTCCGTCTCGTAGACACGAGCTGAGAAATTGCAAACGTCGAGCAATTGCTCAGAGATGAAAAGTGCCAGCACTGAAAGCTGTTGCTAGCCAGCACCCTTCCTTGGAAGCGCTTTTGTAGGCCTAAGAACACTGGGCTCTGGGCTTCTCTAGACACCTCATCTTCTGCTCATCCTCTCGCGCACTCTAAAGAGAGCTCAGGTGAGAAATTGCAAACGTCCAGCAATTGCTCAGAGATGAAAAGTGCCAGCACTGAAAGCTCTTGCTAGCCAGAACCCTTCCTTGGAAGCGCTTTCACAGGCGCAGTAACACTGGGGCTTTGCGGTTCTCTACGCACCAAATGTCACAGTCCTTCTCTTTCCGTCTCGTAGACACGAGCTGAGAAATTGCAAACGTCCAGCAATTGCTCAGAGATGAAAAGTGCCAGCACTGAAAGCTCTTGCTAGCCAGCACCCTTCCTTGGAAGCGCTTTCACAGGCGCAGCAACACTGGGGCTTTGCGCTTCTCTAGCCACCAAACGTCACGGTCATTCTCTTTCCGTCTCCTAGACACGAGCTGAGAAATTGCAAACGTCGAGCAATTGCTCAGAGATGAAAAGTGCCAGCACTGAAAGCTGTTGCTAGCCAGCACCCTTCCTTGGAAGCGCTTTCACAAGCGCAGTAACACTGGGGCTTTGCTCTTCTATACGCACCAAACGTCACGGTCCTTCTCTTTCCGTCTCGTAGACACGAGCTGAGAAATTGCAAACGTCGAGCAATTGCTCAGAGATGAAAAGTGCCAGCACTGAAAGCTGTTGCTAGCCAGCACCCTTCCTTGGAAGCGCTTTTGTAGGCCTAAGAACACTGGGGCTCTGGGCTTCTCTAGCCACCTCATCTTCTGCTCATCCTCTCGCGCACTCTAAAGAGAGCTCAGGTGAGAAATTGCAAACGTCGAGCAATTGCTCCGAGATGAAAAGTGCCAGCACTGAAAGCTGTTGCTAGCCAGCACCCTTCCTTGGAAGCGCTTTCACAGGCGCAGCAACACTGGGGCTTTGCGCTTCTCTAGCCACCAAACGTCACGGTCCTTCTCTTTCCGTCGGTAGACACGAGCTGAGAAATTGCAAACGTCGAGCAATTGCTCCGAGATGAAAAGTGCCAGCACTGAAAGCTGTTGCTAGCCAGCACCCTTCCTTGGAAGCGCTTTTGTAGGCCTAAGAACACTGGGGCTCTGGGCTTCTCTAGCCACCTCATCTTCTGCTCATCCTCTCGCGCACTCTAAAGAGAGCTCAGGTGAGAAATTGCAAACATCCAGCAATTGCTCAGAGATGAAAAGTGCCAGCACTGAAAGCTGTTGCTAGCCAGCACCCTTCCTTGGAAGCGCTTTCACAGGCACAGCAACACTGGGGCTTTGCGCTTCTATACGCACCAAACGTCACGGTCCTTCTCTTTCCGTCTCGTAGACACGAGCTGAGAAATTGCAAACGTCCAGCAATTGCTCAGAGATGAAAAGTGCCAGCACTGAAAGCTCTTGCTAGCCAGCACCCTTCCTTGGAAGCGCTTTCACAGGCGCAGTAACACTGGGGCTTTGCGGTTCTATACGCACCAAATGTCACAGTCCTTCTCTTTCCGTCTCGTAGACACGAGCTGAGAAATTGCAAACGTCCAGCAATTGCTCAGAGATGAAAAGTGCCAGCACTGAAAGCTCTTGCTAGCCAGCACCCTTCCTTGGAAGCGCTTTTGTAGCTCTTAAAACACTGGGGCTCTGGGCTTCTCTAGCCACCTCATCTTCTGCTCATCCTCTCGCGCACTCTAAAGAGAGCTCAGGTGAGAAATTGCAAACGTCGAGCAATTGCTCCGAGATGAAAAGTGCCAGCACTGAAAGCTCTTGCTAGCCAGCACCCTTCCTTGGAAGCGCTTTCACAGGCGCAGTAACACTGGGGCTTTGCACTTCTCTACCCACCAAACGTCACGGGCCTTCTCTTTCCGTCTCGTAGACACGAGCTGAGAAATTGCAAACATCGAGCAATTGCTCAGAGATGAAAAGTGCCAGCACTGAAAGCTCTTGCTAGCCAGAACCCTTCCTTGGAAGCGCTTTCACAGGCGCAGCAACACTGGGGCTTTGCGCTTCTATACGCACCAAACGTCACGGTCATTCTCTTTCCGTCTCGTAGACACGAGCTGAGAAATTGCAAACGTCGAGCAATTGCTCCGAGATGAAAAGTGCCAGCACTGAAAGCTCTTGCTAGCCAGCACCCTTCCTTGGAAGCGCTTTTGTAGGCCTAAGAACACTGGGGCTCTGGGCTTCTCTAGCCACCTAATCTTCTGCTCATCCTCTCGTGCACTCTAAAGAGAGCTCAGGTGAGAAATTGCAAACGTCGAGCAATTGCTCAGAGATGAAAAGTGCCAGCACTGAAAGCTCTTGCTAGCCAGCACCCTTCCTTGGAAGCGCTTTTGTAGGCCTAAGAACACTGGGGCTCTGGGCTTCTCTAGCCACCTCATCTTCTGCTCATCCTCTCGCGCACTCTAAAGAGAGCTCAGGTGAGAAATTGCAAACGTCGAGCAATTGCTCAGAGATGAAAAGTGCCAGCACTGAAAGCTCTTGCTAGCCAGCACCCTTCCTTGGAAGCGCTTTCACAGGCGCAGCAACACTGGGGCTTTGCACTTCTATACGCACCAAACGTCACGGTCCTTCTCTTTCCGTCTCGTAGACACGAGCTGAGAAATTGCAAACGTCGAGCAATTGCTCAGAGATGAAAAGTGCCAGCACTGAAAGCTGTTGCTAGCCAGCACCCTTCCTTGGAAGCGCTTTCACAAGCGCAGTAACACTGGGGCTTTGCTCTTCTATACGCACCAAACGTCACGGTCCTTCTCTTTCCGTCTCGTAGACACGAGCTGAGAAATTGCAAACGTCGAGCAATTGCTCAGAGATGAAAAGTGCCAGCACTGAAAGCTGTTGCTAGCCAGCACCCTTCCTTGGAAGCGCTTTTGTAGGCCTAAGAACACTGGGGCTCTGCGCTTCTCTAGCCACCTCATCTTCTGCTCATCCTCTCGCGCACTCTAAAGAGAGCTCAGGTGAGAAATTGCAAACGTCGAGCAATTGCTCAGAGATGAAAAGTGCCAGCACTGAAAGCTGTTGCTAGCCAGCACCCTTCCTTGGAAGCGCTTTCACAGGCGCAGCAACACTGGGGCTTTGCGCTTCTCTAGCCACCAAACGTCACGGTCCTTCTCTTTCCGTCGGTAGACACGAGCTGAGAAATTGCAAACGTCGAGCAATTGCTCCGAGATGAAAAGTGCCAGCACTGAAAGCTGTTGCTAGCCAGCACCCTTCCTTGGAAGCGCTTTTGTAGGCCTAAGAACACTGGGGCTCTGGGCTTCTCTAGCCACCTCATCTTCTGCTCATCCTCTCGCGCACTCTAAAGAGAGCTCAGGTGAGAAATTGCAAACATCCAGCAATTGCTCAGAGATGAAAAGTGCCAGCACTGAAAGCTGTTGCTAGCCAGCACCCTTCCTTGGAAGCGCTTTCACAGGCACAGCAACACTGGGGCTTTGCGCTTCTATACGCACCAAAAGTCACGGTCCTTCTCTTTCCGTCTCGTAGACACGAGCTGAGAAATTGCAAACGTCCAGCAATTGCTCAGAGATGAAAAGTGCCAGCACTGAAAGCTCTTGCTAGCCAGCACCCTTCCTTGGAAGCGCTTTCACAGGCGCAGTAACACTGGGGCTTTGCGGTTCTATACGCACCAAATGTCACAGTCCTTCTCTTTCCGTCTCGTAGACACGAGCTGAGAAATTGCAAACGTCCAGCAATTGCTCAGAGATGAAAAGTGCCAGCACTGAAAGCTCTTGCTAGCCAGCACCCTTCCTTGGAAGCGCTTTTGTAGGCCTAAGAACACTGGGGCTCTGGGCTTCTCTAGCCACCTCATCTTATGCTCATCCTCTCGCGCACTCTAAAGAGAGCTCAGGTGAGAAATTGCAAACGTCGAGCAATTGCTCCGAGATGAAAAGTGCCAGCACTGAAAGCTCTTGCTAGCCAGCACCCTTCCTTGGAAGCGCTTTCACAGGCGCAGTAACACTGGGGCTTTGCACTTCTCTACCCACCAAACGTCACGGGCCTTCTCTTTCCGTCTCGTAGACACGAGCTGAGAAATTGCAAACATCGAGCAATTGCTCAGAGATGAAAAGTGCCAGCACTGAAAGCTGTTGCTAGCCAGAACCCTTCCTTGGAAGCGCTTTCACAGGCGCAGCAACACTGGGGCTTTGCGCTTCTATACGCACCAAACGTCACGGTCATTCTCTTTCCGTCTCGTAGACACGAGCTGAGAAATTGCAAACGTCGAGCAATTGCTCAGAGATGAAAAGTGCCAGCACTGAAAGCTCTTGCTAGCCAGCACCCTTCCTTGGAAGCGCTTTCACAGGCGCAGCAACACTGGGGCTTTGCGCTTCTCTACCCACCAAACGTCACGGTCCTTCTCTTTCCGTCGGTAGACACGAGCTGAGAAATTGCAAACGTGGAGCAATTGCTCCGAGATGAAAAGTGCCAGCACTGAAAGCTCTTGCTAGCCAGCACCCTTCCTTGGAAGCGCTTTTGTAGGCCTAAGAACACTGGGGCTCTGGGCTTCTCTAGCCACCTAATCTTCTGCTCATCCTCTCGTGCACTCTAAAGAGAGCTCAGGTGAGAAATTGCAAACGTCGAGCAATTGCTCAGAGATGAAAAGTGCCAGCACTGAAAGCTCTTGCTAGCCAGCACCCTTCCTTGGAAGCGCTTTTGTAGCCCTTAGAACACTGGGGCTCTGGGCTTCTCTAGCCACCTCATCTTCTGCTCATCCTCTCGCGCACTCTAAAGAGAGCTCAGGTGAGAAATTGCAAACGTCGAGCAATTGCTCAGAGATGAAAAGTGCCAGCACTGAAAGCTCTTGCTAGCCAGCACCCTTCCTTGGAAGCGCTTTCACAGGCGCAGCAACACTGGGGCTTTGCACTTCTCTAGCCACCAAACGTCACGGTCCTCCTCTTTCCGCCTCGTAGACACGAGCTGAGAAATTGCAAACGTCGAGCAATTGCTCAGAGATGAAAAGTGCCAGCACTGAAAGCTGTTGCTAGCCAGCACCCTTCCTTGGAAGCGCTTTCACAGGCGCAGTAACACTGGGGCTTTGCTCTTCTATACGCACCAAACGTCACGGTCCTTCTCTTTCCGTCTCGTAGACACGAGCTGAGAAATTGCAAACGTCGAGCAATTGCTCAGAGATGAAAAGTGCCAGCACTGAAAGCTGTTGCTAGCCAGCACCCTTCCTTGGAAGCGCTTTTGTAGGCCTAAGAACACTGGGGCTCTGGGCTTCTCTAGCCACCTCATCTTCTGCTCATCCTCTCGCGCACTCTAAAGAGAGCTCAGGTGAGAAATTGCAAACGTCGAGCAATTGCTCCGAGATGAAAAGTGCCAGCACTGAAAGCTGTTGCTAGCCAGCACCCTTCCTTGGAAGCGCTTTCACAGGCGCAGCAACACTGGGGCTTTGCGCTTCTCTAGCCACCAAACGTCACGGTCCTTCTCTTTCCGCCTCGTAGACACGAGCTGAGAAATTGCAAACATCGAGCAATTGCTCAGAGATGAAAAGTGCCAGCACTTAAAGCTGTTGCTAGCCAGCACCCTTCCTTGGAAGCGCTTTTGTAGGCCTAAGAACACTGGGGCTCTGGGCTTCTCTAGCCACCTCATCTTCTGCTCATCCTCTCGCGCACTCTAAAGAGAGCTCAGGTGAGAAATTGCAAACGTCGAGCAATTGCTCAGAGATGAAAAGTGCCAGCACTGAAAGCTCTTGCTAGCCAGCACCCTTCCTTGGAAGCGCTTTCACAGGCGCAGCAACACTGGGGCTTTGCGCTTCTATACGCACCAAACGTCACGGTCCTTCTCTTTCCGTCTCGTAGACACGAGCTGAGAAATTGCAAACGTCGAGCAATTGCTCAGAGATGAAAAGTGCCAGCACTGAAAGCTGTTGCTAGCCAGCACCCTTCCTTGGAAGCGCTTTTGTAGGCCTAAGAACACTGGGGCTCTGGGCTTCTCTAGCCACCTCATCTTCTGCTCGTCCTCTCGCGCACTCTAAAGAGAGCTCAGGTGAGAAATTGCAAACGTCGAGCAATTGCTCAGAGATGAAAAGTGCCAGCACTGAAAGCTCTTGCTAGCCAGAACCCTTCCTTGGAAGCGCTTTCACAGGCGCAGCAACACTGGGGCTTTGCGCTTCTCTAGCCACCAAATGTCACAGTCCTTCTCTTTCCGTCTCGTAGACACGAGCTGAGAAATTGCAAACGTCCAGCAATTGCTCAGAGATGAAAAGTGCCAGCACTGAAAGCTCTTGCTAGCCAGCACCCTTCCTTGGAAGCGCTTTTGTAGCCCTTAAAACACTGGGGCTCTGGGCTTCTCTAGCCACCTCATCTTATGCTCATCCTCTCGCGCACTCTAAAGAGAGCTCAGGTGAGAAATTGCAAACGTCCAGCAATTGCTCCGAGATGAAAAGTGCCAGCACTGAAAGCTCTTGCTAGCCAGCACCCTTCCTTGGAAGCGCTTTCACAGGCGCAGTAACACTGGGGCTTTGCACTTCTCTACCCACCAAACGTCACGGGCCTTCTCTTTCCGTCTCGTAGACACGAGCTGAGAAATTGCAAACGTCGAGCAATTGCTCAGAGATGAAAAGTGCCAGCACTGAAAGCTCTTGCTAGCCAGCACCCTTCCTTGGAAGCGCTTTCACAGGCGTAGCAACACTGGGGCTTTGCGCTTCTATACACACCAAACGTCACAGTCATTCTCTTTCCGTCTCGTAGACACGAGCTGAGAAATTGCAAACGTCCAGCAATTGCTCAGAGATGAAAAGTGCCAGCACTGAAAGCTGTTGCTAGCCAGCACCCTTCCTTGGAAGCGCTTTTGTAGGCCTAAGAACACTGGGGCTCTGGGCTTCTCTAGCCACCTCATCTTCTGCTCATCCTCTCGCGCACTCTAAAGAGAGCTCAGGTGAGAAATTGCAAACGTCGAGCAATTGCTCAGAGATGAAAAGTGCCAGCACTGAAAGCTCTTGCTAGCCAGAACCCTTCCTTGGAAGCGCTTTCACAGGCGCAGCAACACTGGGGCTTTGCGCTTCTCTAGCCACCAAACGTCACGGTCCTTCTCTTTCCGTCTCGTAGACACGAGCTGAGAAATTGCAAACGTCGAGCAATTGCTCCGAGATGAAAAGTGCCAGCACTGAAAGCTGTTGCTAGCCAGCACCCTTCCTTGGATGCGCTTTTGTAGGCCTAAGAACACTGGGGCTATGGGCTTCTCTAGCCACCTCATCTTCTGCTCATCCTCTCGCGCGCTCTAAAGAGAGCTCAGGTGAGAAATTGCAAACGTCAAGCAATTGCTCAGAGATGAAAAGTGCCAGCACTGAAAGCTCTTGCTAGCCAGCACCCTTCCTTGGAAGCGCTTTCACAGGCGCAGTAACACAGGGGCTTTGCACTTCTCTACGCACCAAATGTCACGGTCATTCTTTTTCCGTCTCGTAGACACGAGCTGAGAAATTGCAAACATCGAGCAATTGCTCAGAGATGAAAAGTGCCAGCACTGAAAGCTGTTGCTAGCCAGCACCCTTCCTTGGAAGCGCTTTCACAGGCACAGCAACACTGGGGCTTTGCGCTTCTCTAGCCACCAAACGTCACGGTCATTCTCTTTCCGTCTCGTAGACACGAGCTGAGAAATTGCAAACGTCCAGCAATTGCTCAGAGATGAAAAGTGCCAGCACTGAAAGCTGTTGCTAGCCAGCACCCTTCCTTGGAAGCGCTTTTGTAGGCCTAAGAACACTGGGGCTCTGGGCTTCTCTAGCCACCTCATCTTCTGCTCATCCTCTCGCGCACTCTAAAGAGAGCTCAGGTGAGAAATTGCAAACGTCGAGCAATTGCTCAGAGATGAAAAGTGCCAGCACTGAAAGCTCTTGCTAGCCAGCACCCTTCCTTGGAAGCGCTTTCACAGGCGCAGCAACACTGGGGCTTTGCGCTTCTCTAGCCACCAAACGTCACGGTCCTTCTCTTTCCGTCTCGTAGACACGAGCTGAGAAATTGCAAACGTCGAGCAATTGCTCCGAGATGAAAAGTGCCAGCACTGAAAGCTGTTGCTAGCCAGCACCCTTCCTTGGATGCGCTTTTGTAGGCCTAAGAACACTGGGGCTATGGGCTTCTCTAGCCACCTCATCTTCTGCTCATCCTCTCGCGCGCTCTAAAGAGAGCTCAGGTGAGAAATTGCAAACGTCAAGCAATTGCTCAGAGATGAAAAGTGCCAGCACTGAAAGCTCTTGCTAGCCAGCACCCTTCCTTGGAAGCGCTTTCACAGGCGCAGTAACACTGGGGCTTTGCACTTCTCTACGCACCAAATGTCACGGTCATTCTTTTTCCGTCTCGTAGACACGAGCTGAGAAATTGCAAACATCGAGCAATTGCTCAGAGATGAAAAGTGCCAGCACTGAAAGCTCTTGCTAGCCAGCACCCTTCCTTGGAAGCGCTTTCACAGGCACAGCAACACTGGGGCTTTGCGCTTCTCTACCCACCAAACGTCACGGTCATTCTCTTTCCGTCTCGTAGACACGAGCTGAGAAATTGCAAACGTCGAGCAATTGCTCAGAGATGAAAAGTGCCAGCACTGAAAGCTCTTGCTAGCCAGCACCCTTCCTTGGAAGCGCTTTCACAGGCGCAGCAACACTGGGGCTTTGCGCTTCTATACGCACCAAACGTCACAGTCATTCTCTTTCCGTCTCGTAGACACGAGCTGAGAAATTGCAAACGTCGAGCAATTGCTCCGAGATGAAAAGTGCCAGCACTGAAAGCTGTTGCTAGCCAGCACCCTTCCTTGGAAGCGCTTTTGTAGGCCTAAGTACAGTGGGGCTCTGGGCTTCTCTAGCCACCTCATCTTCTGCTCATCCTCTCGCGCACTCTAAAGAGAGCTCAGGTGAGAAATTGCAAACGTCGAGCAATTGCTCCGAGATGAAAAGTGCCAGCACTGAAAGCTCTTGCTAGCCAGCACCCTTCCTTGGAAGCGCTTTTGTAGCCCTTAAAACACTGGGGCTCTGGGCTTCTCTAGCCACCTCATCTTATGCTCATCCTCTCGCGCACTCTAAAGAGAGCTCAGGTGAGAAATTGCAAACGTCGAGCAATTGCTCCGAGATGAAAAGTGCCAGCACTGAAAGCTGTTGCTAGCCAGCACCCTTCCTTGGAAGCGCTTTTGTAGGCCTAAGAACACTGGGGCTCTGGGCTTCTCTAGCCACCTCATCTTCTGCTCATCCTCTCGCGCACTCTAAAGAGAGCTCAGGTGAGAAATTGCAAACGTCGAGCAATTGCTCAGAGATGAAAAGTGCCAGCACTGAAAGCTCTTGCTAGCCAGCACCCTTCCTTGGAAGCGCTTTCACAGGCGCAGCAACACTGGGGCTTTGCGCTTCTCTAGCCACCAAACGTCACGGTCCTTCTCTTTCCGTCGGTAGACACGAGCTGAGAAATTGCAAACGTCGAGCAATTGCTCAGAGATGAAAAGTGCCAGCACTGAAAGCTCTTGCTAGCCAGCACCCTTCCTTGGAAGTGCTTTTGTAGGCCTAAGAACACTTGGGCTCTGGGCTTCTCTAGCCACCTCATCTTCTGCTCATCCTCTCGCGCACTCTAAAGAGAGCTCAGGTGAGAAATTGCAAACGTCCAGCAATTGCTCAGAGATGAAAAGTGCCAGCACTGAAAGCTGTTGCTAGCCAGCACCCTTCCTTGGAAGCGCTTTCACAGGCACAGCAACACTGGGGCTTTGCGCTTCTATACGCACCAAACGTCACGGTCCTTCTCTTTCCGTCTCGTAGACACGAGCTGAGAAATTGCAAACGTCCAGCAATTGCTCAGAGATGAAAAGTGCCAGCACTGAAAGCTCTTGCTAGCCAGCACCCTTCCTTGGAAGCGCTTTCACAGGCGCAGCAACACTGGGGCTTTGCGCTTCTCTACCCACCAAACGTCACGGTCCTTCTCTTTCCGTCTCGTAGACACGAGCTGAGAAATTGCAAACGTCGAGCAATTGCTCAGAGATGAAAAGTGCCAGCACTGAAAGCTGTTGCTAGCCAGCACCCTTCCTTGGAAGCGCTTTTGTAGGCCTAAGAACACTGGGCTCTGGGCTTCTCTAGCCACCTCATCTTCTGCTCATCCTCTCGCGCACTCTAAAGAGAGCTCAGGTGAGAAATTGCAAACGTCGAGCAATTGCTCAGAGATGAAAAGTGCCAGCACTGAAAGCTCTTGCTAGCCAGAACCCTTCCTTGGAAGCGCTTTCACAGGCGCAGTAACACTGGGGCTTTGCGGTTCTATACGCACCAAATGTCACAGTCCTTCTCTTTCCGTCTCGTAGACACGAGCTGAGAAATTGCAAACGTCCAGCAATTGCTCAGAGATGAAAAGTGCCAGCACTGAAAGCTCTTGCTAGCCAGCACCCTTCCTTGGAAGCGCTTTCACAGGCGCAGCAACACTGGGGCTTTGCGCTTCTCTAGCCACCAAACGTCACGGTCCTTCTCTTTCCGTCTCCTAGACACGAGCTGAGAAATTGCAAACGTCGAGCAATTGCTCAGAGATGAAAAGTGCCAGCACTGAAAGCTGTTGCTAGCCAGCACCCTTCCTTGGAAGCGCTTTCACAAGCGCAGTAACACTGGGGCTTTGCTCTTCTATACGCACCAAACGTCACGGTCCTTCTCTTTCCGTCGGTAGACACGAGCTGAGAAATTGCAAACGTCGAGCAATTGCTCAGAGATGAAAAGTGCCAGCACTGAAAGCTGTTGCTAGCCAGCACCCTTCCTTGGAAGCGCTTTTGTAGGCCTAAGAACACTGGGGCTCTGGGCTTCTCTAGCCACCTCATCTTCTGCTCATCCTCTCGCGCACTCTAAAGAGAGCTCAGGTGAGAAATTGCAAACGTCCAGCAATTGCTCAGAGATGAAAAGTGCCAGCACTGAAAGCTGTTGCTAGCCAGCACCCTTCCTTGGAAGCGCTTTCACAGGCGCAGCAACACTGGGGCTTTGCGCTTCTATACGCACCAAACGTCACGGTCCTTCTCTTTCCGTCTCGTAGACACGAGCTGAGAAATTGCAAACGTCGAGCAATTGCTCAGAGATGAAAAGTGCCAGCACTGAAAGCTCTTGCTAGCCAGCACCCTTCCTTGGAAGCGCTTTTGTAGCCCTTAAAACACTGGGGCTCTGGGCTTCTCTAGCCACCTCATCTTATGCTCATCCTCTCGCGCACTCTAAAGAGAGCTCAGGTGAGAAATTGCAAACGTCCAGCAATTGCTCCGAGATGAAAAGTGCCAGCACTGAAAGCTGTTGCTAGCCAGCACCCTTCCTTGGAAGCGCTTTCACAGGCGCAGTAACACTGGGGCTTTGCACTTCTCTACCCACCAAACGTCACGGGCCTTCTCTTTCCGTCTCGTAGACACGAGCTGAGAAATTGCAAACGTCGAGCAATTGCTCAGAGATGAAAAGTGCCAGCACTGAAAGCTGTTGCTAGCCAGCACCCTTCCTTGGAAGCGCTTTCACAGGCGTAGCAACACTGGGGCTTTGCGCTTCTATACACACCAAACGTCACAGTCATTCTCTTTCCGTCTCGTAGACACGAGCTGAGAAATTGCAAACGTCCAGCAATTGCTCAGAGATGAAAAGTGCCAGCACTGAAAGCTGTTGCTAGCCAGCACCCTTCCTTGGAAGCGCTTTTGTAGGCCTAAGAACACTGGGGCTCTGGGCTTCTCTAGCCACCTCATCTTCTGCTCATCCTCTCGCGCACTCTAAAGAGAGCTCAGGTGAGAAATTGCAAACGTCGAGCAATTGCTCAGAGATGAAAAGTGCCAGCACTGAAAGCTCTTGCTAGCCAGCACCCTTCCTTGGAAGCGCTTTCACAGGCGCAGCAACACTGGGGCTTTGCGCTTCTCTAGCCACCAAACGTCACGGTCCTTCTCTTTCCGTCTCGTAGACACGAGCTGAGAAATTGCAAACGTCGAGCAATTGCTCCGAGATGAAAAGTGCCAGCACTGAAAGCTGTTGCTAGCCAGCACCCTTCCTTGGATGCGCTTTTGTAGGCCTAAGAACACTGGGGCTATGGGCTTCTCTAGCCACCTCATCTTCTGCTCATCCTCTCGCGCGCTCTAAAGAGAGCTCAGGTGAGAAATTGCAAACGTCAAGCAATTGCTCAGAGATGAAAAGTGCCAGCACTGAAAGCTCTTGCTAGCCAGCACCCTTCCTTGGAAGCGCTTTCACAGGCGCAGTAACACAGGGGCTTTGCACTTCTCTACGCACCAAATGTCACGGTCATTCTTTTTCCGTCTCGTAGACACGAGCTGAGAAATTGCAAACATCGAGCAATTGCTCCGAGATGAAAAGTGCCAGCACTGAAAGCTCTTGCTAGCCAGCACCCTTCCTTGGAAGCGCTTTCACAGGCACAGCAACACTGGGGCTTTGCGCTTCTCTACCCACCAAACGTCACGGTCATTCTCTTTCCGTCTCGTAGACACGAGCTGAGAAATTGCAAACGTCGAGCAATTGCTCAGAGATGAAAAGTGCCAGCACTGAAAGCTCTTGCTAGCCAGCACCCTTCCTTGGAAGCGCTTTCACAGGCGCAGCAACACTGGGGCTTTGCGCTTCTATACGCACCAAACGTCACAGTCATTCTCTTTCCGTCTCGTAGACACGAGCTGAGAAATTGCAAACGTCGAGCAATTGCTCCGAGATGAAAAGTGCCAGCACTGAAAGCTGTTGCTAGCCAGCACCCTTCCTTGGAAGCGCTTTTGTAGGCCTAAGAACACTGGGGCTCTGGGCTTCTCTAGCCACCTCATCTTCTGCTCATCCTCTCGCGCACTCTAAAGAGAGCTCAGGTGAGAAATTGCAAACGTCGAGCAATTGCTCAGAGATGAAAAGTGCCAGCACTGAAAGCTCTTGCTAGCCAGCACCCTTCCTTGGAAGCGCTTTTGTAGCCCTTAAAACACTGGGGCTCTGGGCTTCTCTAGCCACCTCATCTTATGCTCATCCTCTCGCGCACTCTAAAGAGAGCTCAGGTGAGAAATTGCAAACGTCGAGCAATTGCTCCGAGATGAAAAGTGCCAGCACTGAAAGCTCTTGCTAGCCAGCACCCTTCCTTGGAAGCGCTTTTGTAGGCCTAAGAACACTGGGGCTCTGGGCTTCTCTAGCCACCTCATCTTCTTCTCATCCTCTCGCGCACTCTAAAGAGAGCTCAGGTGAGAAATTGCAAACGTCCAGCAATTGCTCAGAGATGAAAAGTGCCAGCACTGAAAGCTGTTGCTAGCCAGCACCCTTCCTTGGAAGCGCTTTCACAGGCGCAGCAACACTGGGGCTTTGCGCTTCTATACGCACCAAACGTCACGGTCCTTCTCTTTCCGTCTCGTAGACACGAGCTGAGAAATTGCAAACGTCCAGCAATTGCTCAGAGATGAAAAGTGCCAGCACTGAAAGCTCTTGCTAGCCAGAACCCTTCCTTGGAAGCGCTTTCACAGGCGCAGCAACACTGGGGCTTTGCGCTTCTCTAGCCACCAAACGTCACGGTCCTTCTCTTTCCGTCTCGTAGACACGAGCTGAGAAATTGCAAACATCGAGCAATTGCTCAGAGATGAAAAGTGCCAGCACTGAAAGCTGTTGCTAGCCAGCACCCTTCCTTGGAAGCGCTTTTGTAGGCCTAAGAACACTGGGCTCTGGGCTTCTCTAGCCACCTCATCTTCTGCTCATCCTCTCGCGCACTCTAAAGAGAGCTCAGGTGAGAAATTGCAAACGTCCAGCAATTGCTCAGAGATGAAAAGTGCCAGCACTGAAAGCTCTTGCTAGCCAGAACCCTTCCTTGGAAGCGCTTTCACAGGCGCAGTAACACTGGGGCTTTGCGGTTCTATACGCACCAAATGTCACAGTCCTTCTCTTTCCGTCTCGTAGACACGAGCTGAGAAATTGCAAACGTCCAGCAATTGCTCAGAGATGAAAAGTGCCAGCACTGAAAGCTCTTGCTAGCCAGCACCCTTCCTTGGAAGCGCTTTCACAGGCGCAGCAACACTGGGGCTTTGCGCTTCTCTACCCACCAAACGTCACGGTCCTTCTCTTTCCGTCTCCTAGACACGAGCTGAGAAATTGCAAACGTCGAGCAATTGCTCAGAGATGAAAAGTGCCAGCACTGAAAGCTGTTGCTAGCCAGCACCCTTCCTTGGAAGCGCTTTCACAAGCGCAGTAACACTGGGGCTTTGCTCTTCTATACGCACCAAACGTCACGGTCCTTCTCTTTCCGTCTCGTAGACACGAGCTGAGAAATTGCAAACGTCCAGCAATTGCTCAGAGATGAAAAGTGCCAGCACTGAAAGCTGTTGCTAGCCAGCACCCTTCCTTGGAAGCGCTTTTGTAGGCCTAAGAACACTGGGGCTCTGGGCTTCTCTAGCCACCTCATCTTCTGCTCATCCTCTCGCGCACTCTAAAGAGAGCTCAGGTGAGAAATTGCAAACGTCGAGCAATTGCTCAGAGATGAAAAGTGCCAGCACTGAAAGCTGTTGCTAGCCAGCACCCTTCCTTGGAAGCGCTTTCACAGGCGCAGCAACACTGGGGCTTTGCGCTTCTCTAGCCACCAAATGTCACAGTCCTTCTCTTTCCGTCTCGTAGACACGAGCTGAGAAATTGCAAACGTCCAGCAATTGATCAGAGATGAAAAGTGCCAGCACTGAAAGCTCTTGCTAGCCAGCACCCTTCCTTGGAAGCGCTTTTGTAGGCCTAAGAACACTGGGGCTCTGGGCTTCTCTAGCCACCTCATCTTCTGCTCATCCTCTCGCGCACTCTAAAGAGAGCTCAGGTGAGAAATTGCAAACGTCGAGCAATTGCTCCGAGATGAAAAGTGCCAGCACTGAAAGCTCTTGCTAGCCAGCACCCTTCCTTGGAAGCGCTTTCACAGGCGCAGTAACACTGGGGCTTTGCACTTCTCTACCCACCAAACGTCACGGGCCTTCTCTTTCCGTCTCGTAGACACGAGCTGAGAAATTGCAAACATCGAGCAATTGCTCAGAGATGAAAAGTGCCAGCACTGAAAGCTCTTGCTAGCCAGAACCCTTCCTTGGAAGCGCTTTCACAGGCGCAGCAACACTGGGGCTTTGCGCTTCTATACGCACCAAACGTCACGGTCCTTCTCTTTCCGTCTCGTAGACACGAGCTGAGAAATTGCAAACGTCGAGCAATTGCTCAGAGATGAAAAGTGCCAGCACTGAAAGCTGTTGCTATCCAGCACCCTTCCTTGGAAGCGCTTTCACAGGCGCAGCAACACTGGGGCTTTGCGCTTCTCTACCCACCAAACGTCACGGTCCTTCTCTTTCCGTCGGTAGACACGAGCTGAGAAATTGCAAACGTGGAGCAATTGCTCCGAGATGAAAAGTGCCAGCACTGAAAGCTCTTGCTAGCCAGCACCCTTCCTTGGAAGCGCTTTTGTAGGCCTAAGAACAGTGGGGCTCTGGGCTTCTCTAGCCACCTAATCTTCTGCTCATCCTCTCGTGCACTCTAAAGAGAGCTCAGGTGAGAAATTGCAAACGTCCAGCAATTGCTCAGAGATGAAAAGTGCCAGCACTGAAAGCTCTTGCTAGCCAGCACCCTTCCTTGGAAGCGCTTTCACAAGCGCAGTAACACTGGGGCTTTGCTCTTCTATACGCACCAAACGTCACGGTCCTTCTCTTTCCGTCTCGTAGACACGAGCTGAGAAATTGCAAACGTCCAGCAATTGCTCAGAGATGAAAAGTGCCAGCACTGAAAGCTGTTGCTAGCCAGCACCCTTCCTTGGAAGCGCTTTTGTAGGCCTAAGAACACTGGGGCTCTGGGCTTCTCTAGCCACCTCATCTTCTGCTCATCCTCTCGCGCACTCTAAAGAGAGCTCAGGTGAGAAATTGCAAACGTCGAGCAATTGCTCAGAGATGAAAAGTGCCAGCACTGAAAGCTGTTGCTAGCCAGCACCCTTCCTTGGAAGCGCTTTCACAGGCGCAGCAACACTGGGGCTTTGCGCTTCTCTAGCCACCAAACGTCACGGTCCTTCTCTTTCCGTCGGTAGACACGAGCTGAGAAATTGCAAACGTCGAGCAATTGCTCCGAGATGAAAAGTGCCAGCACTGAAAGCTGTTGCTAGCCAGCACCCTTCCTTGGAAGCGCTTTTGTAGGCCTAAGAACACTGGGGCTCTGGGCTTCTCTAGCCACCTCATCTTCTGCTCATCCTCTCGCGCACTCTAAAGAGAGCTCAGGTGAGAAATTGCAAACGTCCAGCAATTGCTCAGAGATGAAAAGTGCCAGCACTGAAAGCTGTTGCTAGCCAGCACCCTTCCTTGGAAGCGCTTTCACAGGCACAGCAACACTGGGGCTTTGCGCTTCTATACGCACCAAACGTCACGGTCCTTCTCTTTCCGTCTCGTAGACACGAGCTGAGAAATTGCAAACGTCCAGCAATTGCTCAGAGATGAAAAGTGCCAGCACTGAAAGCTCTTGCTAGCCAGCACCCTTCCTTGGAAGCGCTTTCACAGGCGCAGTAACACTGGGGCTTTGCGCTTCTCTAGCCACCAAACGTCACGGTCCTTCTCTTTCCGTCTCGTAGACACGAGCTGAGAAATTGCAAACGTCGAGCAATTGCTCAGAGATGAAAAGTGCCAGCACTGAAAGCTGTTGCTAGCCAGCACCCTTCCTTGGAAGCGCTTTTGTAGGCCTAAGAACACTGGGGCTCTGGGCTTCTCTAGCCACCTCATCTTCTGCTCATCCTCTCGCGCACTCTAAAGAGAGCTCAGGTGAGAAATTGCAAACGTCCAGCAATTGCTCAGAGATGAAAAGTGCCAGCACTGAAAGCTCTTGCTAGCCAGAACCCTTCCTTGGAAGCGCTTTCACAGGCGCAGTAACACTGGGGCTTTGCGGTTCTATACGCACCAAATGTCACAGTCCTTCTCTTTCCGTCTCGTAGACACGAGCTGAGAAATTGCAAACGTCCAGCAATTGATCAGAGATGAAAAGTGCCAGCACTGAAAGCTCTTGCTAGCCAGCACCCTTCCTTGGAAGCGCTTTTGTAGGCCTAAGAACACTGGGGCTCTGGGCTTCTCTAGCCACCTCATCTTCTGCTCATCCTCTCGCGCACTCTAAAGAGAGCTCAGGTGAGAAATTGCAAACGTCGAGCAATTGCTCCGAGATGAAAAGTGCCAGCACTGAAAGCTCTTGCTAGCCAGCACCCTTCCTTGGAAGCGCTTTCACAGGCGCAGTAACACAGGGGCTTTGCACTTCTCTACCCACCAAACGTCACGGGCCTTCTCTTTCCGTCTCGTAGACACGAGCTGAGAAATTGCAAACATCGAGCAATTGCTCAGAGATGAAAAGTGCCAGCACTGAAAGCTCTTGCTAGCCAGAACCCTTCCTTGGAAGCGCTTTCACAGGCGCAGCAACACTGGGGCTTTGCGCTTCTATACGCACCAAACGTCACGGTCATTCTCTTTCCGTCTCGTAGACACGAGCTGAGAAATTGCAAACGTCGAGCAATTGCTCAGAGATGAAAAGTGCCAGCACTGAAAGCTGTTGCTATCCAGCACCCTTCCTTGGAAGCGCTTTCACAGGCGCAGCAACACTGGGGCTTTGCGCTTCTCTACCCACCAAACGTCACGGTCCTTCTCTTTCCGTCGGTAGACACGAGCTGAGAAATTGCAAACGTCGAGCAATTGCTCAGAGATGAAAAGTGCCAGCACTGAAAGCTGTTGCTAGCCAGCACCCTTCCTTGGAAGCGCTTTTGTAGGCCTAAGAACACTGGGGCTCTGGGCTTCTCTAGCCACCTAATCTTCTGCTCATCCTCTCGTGCACTCTAAAGAGAGCTCAGGTGAGAAATTGCAAACGTCGAGCAATTGCTCAGAGATGAAAAGTGCCAGCACTGAAAGCTCTTGCTAGCCAGCACCCTTCCTTGGAAGCGCTTTTGTAGCCCTTAGAACACTGGGGCTCTGGGCTTCTCTAGCCACCTCATCTTCTGCTCATCCTCTCGCGCACTCTAAAGAGAGCTCAGGTGAGAAATTGCAAACGTCGAGCAATTGCTCAGAGATGAAAAGTGCCAGCACTGAAAGCTGTTGCTAGCCAGCACCCTTCCTTGGAAGCGCTTTCACAGGCGCAGTAACACTGGGGCTTTGCTCTTCTATACGCACCAAACGTCACGGTCCTTCTCTTTCCGTCTCGTAGACACGAGCTGAGAAATTGCAAACGTCGAGCAATTGCTCAGAGATGAAAAGTGCCAGCACTGAAAGCTGTTGCTAGCCAGCACCCTTCCTTGGAAGCGCTTTTGTAGGCCTAAGAACACTGGGGCTCTGGGCTTCTCTAGCCACCTCATCTTCTGCTCATCCTCTCGCGCACTCTAAAGAGAGCTCAGGTGAGAAATTGCAAACGTCGAGCAATTGCTCCGAGATGAAAAGTGCCAGCACTGAAAGCTCTTGCTAGCCAGCACCCTTCCTTGGAAGCGCTTTCACAGGCGCAGCAACACTGGGGCTTTGCGCTTCTCTAGCCACCAAACGTCACGGTCCTTCTCTTTCCGCCTCGTAGACACGAGCTGAGAAATTGCAAACATCGAGCAATTGCTCAGAGATGAAAAGTGCCAGCACTGAAAGCTGTTGCTAGCCAGCACCCTTCCTTGGAAGCGCTTTTGTAGGCCTAAGAACACTGGGGCTCTGGGCTTCTCTAGCCACCTCATCTTCTGCTCATCCTCTCGCGCACTCTAAAGAGAGCTCAGGTGAGAAATTGCAAACGTCGAGCAATTGCTCAGAGATGAAAAGTGCCAGCACTGAAAGCTGTTGCTAGCCAGCACCCTTCCTTGGAAGCGCTTTCACAGGCGCAGCAACACTGGGGCTTTGCGCTTCTCTACCCACCAAACGTCACGGTCCTTCTCTTTCCGTCTCGTAGACACGAGCTGAGAAATTGCAAACGTCGAGCAATTGCTCAGAGATGAAAAGTGCCAGCACTGAAAGCTCTTGCTAGCCAGCACCCTTCCTTGGAAGCGCTTTTGTAGGCCTAAGAACACTGGGGCTCTGGGCTTCTCTAGCCACCTCATCTTCTGCTCGTCCTCTCGCGCACTCTAAAGAGAGCTCAGGTGAGAAATTGCAAACGTCCAGCAATTGCTCAGAGATGAAAAGTGCCAGCACTGAAAGCTCTTGCTAGCCAGAACCCTTCCTTGGAAGCGCTTTCACAGGCGCAGTAACACTGGGGCTTTGCGGTTCTATACGCACCAAATGTCACAGTCCTTCTCTTTCCGTCTCGTAGACACGAGCTGAGAAATTGCAAACGTCCAGCAATTGCTCAGAGATGAAAAGTGCCAGCACTGAAAGCTGTTGCTAGCCAGCACCCTTCCTTGGAAGCGCTTTTGTAGCCCTTAAAACACTGGGGCTCTGGGCTTCTCTAGCCACCTCATCTTCTGCTCATCCTCTCGCGCACTCTAAAGAGAGCTCAGGTGAGAAATTGCAAACGTCGAGCAATTGCTCCGAGATGAAAAGTGCCAGCACTGAAAGCTGTTGCTAGCCAGCACCCTTCCTTGGAAGCGCTTTTGTAGCCCTTAAAACACTGGGGCTCTGGGCTTCTCTAGCCACCTCATCTTCTGCTCATCCTCTCGCGCACTCTAAAGAGAGCTCAGGTGAGAAATTGCAAACGTCGAGCAATTGCTCAGAGAAGAAAAGTGCCAGCACTGAAAGCTCTTGCTAGCCAGCACCCTTCCTTGGAAGCGCTTTTACAGGCGCAGTAACACTGGGGCTTTGCGCTTCTCTACGCACCAAACGTCACGGTCCTTCTCTTTCCGTCTCGTAGTCACGAGCTGAGAAATTGCAAACGTCGAGCAATTGCTCAGAGATGAAAAGTGCCAGCACTGAAAGCTGTTGCTAGCCAGCACCCTTCCTTGGATGCGCTTTTGTAGGCCTAAGAACACTGGGGCTCTGGGCTTCTCTAGCCACCTAATCTTCTGCTCATCCTCGCGCGCACTCTAAAGAGAGCTCAGGTGAGAAATTGCAAACGTCAAGCAATTGCTCAGAGATGAAAAGTGCCAGCACTGAAAGCTGTTGCTAGCCAGCACCCTTCCTTGGAAGCGCTTTCACAGGCGCAGTAACACTGGGGCTTTGCACTTCTCTAGCCACCAAACGTCACGGGCCTTCTTTTTCCGTCTCGTAGACACGAGCTGAGAAATTGCAAACATCGAGCAATTGCTCAGAGATGAAAAGTGCCAGCACTGAAAGCTCTTGCTAGCCAGAACCCTTCCTTGGAAGCGCTTTCACAGGCGCAGCAACACTGGGGCTTTGCGCTTCTATACGCACCAAACGTCACGGTCATTCTCTTTCCGTCTCGTAGACACGAGCTGAGAAATTGCAAACGTCGAGCAATTGCTCAGAGATGAAAAGTGCCAGCACTGAAAGCTGTTGCTAGCCAGCACCCTTCCTTGGAAGCGCTTTCACAGGCGCAGCAACACTGGGGCTTTGCGCTTCTATACGCACCAAACGTCACAGTCATTCTCTTTCCGTCTCGTAGACACGAGCTGAGAAATTGCAAACGTCCAGCAATTGCTCCGAGATGAAAAGTGCCAGCACTGAAAGCTGTTGCTAGCCAGCACCCTTCCTTGGAAGCGCTTTTGTAGGCCTAAGAACACTGGGGCTCTGGGCTTCTCTAGCCACCTCATCTTCTGCTCATCCTCTCGCGCACTCTAAAGAGAGCTCAGGTGAGAAATTGCAAACGTCGAGCAATTGCTCCGAGATGAAAAGTGCCAGCACTGAAAGCTCTTGCTAGCCAGCACCCTTCCTTGGAAGCGCTTTTGTAGCCCTTAAAACACTGGGGCTCTGGGCTTCTCTAGCCACCTCATCTTCTGCTCATCCTCTCGCGCACTCTAAAGAGAGCTCAGGTGAGAAATTGCAAACGTCGAGCAATTGCTCAGAGATGAAAAGTGCCAGCACTGAAAGCTCTTGCTAGCCAGCACCCTTCCTTGGAAGCGCTTTCACAGGCGCAGTAACACTGGGGCTTTGCGCTTCTCTACCCACCAAACGTCACGGTCCTTCTCTTTCCGTCTCGTAGACACGAGCTGAGAAATTGCAAACGTCGAGCAATTGCTCAGAGATGAAAAGTGCCAGCACTGAAAGCTGTTGCTAGCCAGCACCCTTCCTTGGATGCGCTTTTGTAGGCCTAAGAACACTGGGGCTCTGGGCTTCTCTAGCCACCTCATCTTCTGCTCATCCTCTCGCGCACTCTAAAGAGAGCTCAGGTGAGAAATTGCAAACGTCAAGCAATTGCTCAGAGAAGAAAAGTGCCAGCACTGAAAGCTCTTGCTAGCCAGCACCCTTCCTTGGAAGCGCTTTCACAGGCGCAGTAACACAGGGGCTTTGCACTTCTCTACGCACCAAATGTCACGGTCCTTCTTTTTCCGTCTCGTAGACACGAGCTGAGAAATTGCAAACATCGAGCAATTGCTCAGAGATGAAAAGTGCCAGCACTGAAAGCTCTTGCTAGCCAGCACCCTTCCTTGGAAGCGCTTTCACAGGCGCAGCAACACTGGGGCTTTGCGCTTCTATACGCACCAAACGTCACAGTCATTCTCTTTCCGTCTCGTAGACACGAGCTGAGAAATTGCAAACGTCCAGCAATTGCTCCGAGATGAAAAGTGCCAGCACTGAAAGCTGTTGCTAGCCAGCACCCTTCCTTGGAAGCGCTTTTCTAGGCCTAAGAACACTGGGGCTCTGGGCTTCTCTAGCCACCTCATCTTCTGCTCATCCTCTCGCGCACTCTAAAGAGAGCTCAGGTGAGAAATTGCAAACGTCGAGCAATTGCTCCGAGATGAAAAGTGCCAGCACTGAAAGCTGTTGCTAGCCAGCACCCTTCCTTGGAAGCGCTTTTGTAGCCCTTAAAACACTGGGGCTCTGGGCTTCTCTAGCCACCTCATCTTCTGCTCATCCTCTCGCGCACTCTAAAGAGAGCTCAGGTGAGAAATTGCAAACGTCGAGCAATTGCTCAGAGATGAAAAGTGCCAGCACTGAAAGCTCTTGCTAGCCAGCACCCTTCCTTGGAAGCGCTTTCACAGGCGCAGCAACACTGGGGCTTTGCGCTTCTATACGCACCAAACGTCACGGTCATTCTCTTTCCGTCTCGTAGACACGAGCTGAGAAATTGCAAACGTCGAGCAATTGCTCAGAGATGAAAAGTGCCAGCACTGAAAGCTGTTGCTAGCCAGCACCCTTCCTTGGAAGCGCTTTCACAGGCGCAGCAACACTGGGGCTTTGCGCTTCTATACGCACCAAACGTCACAGTCATTCTCTTTCCGTCTCGTAGACACGAGCTGAGAAATTGCAAACGTCCAGCAATTGCTCCGAGATGAAAAGTGCCAGCACTGAAAGCTGTTGCTAGCCAGCACCCTTCCTTGGAAGCGCTTTTGTAGGCCTAAGAAGACTGGGGCTCTGGGCTTCTCTAGCCACCTCATCTTCTGCTCATCCTCGCGCGCACTCTAAAGAGAGCTCAGGTGAGAAATTGCAAACGTCCAGCAATTGCTCCGAGATGAAAAGTGCCAGCACTGAAAGCTGTTGCTAGCCAGCACCCTTCCTTGGAAGCGCTTTCACAGGCGCAGCAACACTGGGGCTTTGCGCTTCTCTAGCCACCAAACGTCACGGTCATTCTCTTTCCGTCTCGTAGACACGAGCTGAGAAATTGCAAACGTCGAGCAATTGCTCAGAGATGAAAAGTGCCAGCACTGAAAGCTGTTGCTAGCCAGCACCCTTCCTTGGAAGCGCTTTTGTAGGCCTAAGAACACTGGGGCTCTGGGCTTCTCTAGCCACCTCATCTTCTGCTCATCCTCTCGTGCACTCTAAAGAGAGCTCAGGTGAGAAATTGCAAACGTCGAGCAATTGCTCAGAGATGAAAAGTGCCAGCACTGAAAGCTGTTGCTAGCCAGCACCCTTCCTTGGAAGCGCTTTACAGGCGCAGTAACACTGTGGCTTTGCGCTTCTATACGCACCAAATGTCACGGTCCTTCTCTTTCCGTCTCGTAGACACGAGCTGAGAAATTGCAAACGTCGAGCAATTGCTCAGAGATGAAAAGTGCCAGCACTGAAAGCTCTTGCTAGCCAGCACCCTTCCTTGGAAGCGCTTTTGTAGGCCTAAGAACACTGGGGCTCTGGGCTTCTCTAGCCACCTCATCTTCTGCTCATCCTCTCGCGCACTCTAAAGAGAGCTCAGGTGAGAAATTGCAAACGTCGAGCAATTGCTCAGAGATGAAAAGTGCCAGCACTGAAAGCTGTTGCTAGCCAGCACCCTTCCTTGGAAGCGCTTTCACAGGCGCAGTAACACTGGGGCTTTGCGCTTCTCTAGCCAACAAACGTCACGGTCCTTCTCTTTCCGTCTCGTAGACACGAGCTGAGAAATTGCAAACGTCGAGCAATTGCTCAGAGATGAAAAGTGCCAGCACTGAAAGCTCTTGCTAGCCAGCACCCTTCCTTGGAAGCGCTTTCACAGGCGTAGCAACACTGGGGTTTTGCGCTTCTATATGCACCAAACGTCACGGTCCTTCTCTTTCCGTCTCGTAGACACGAGCTGAGAAATTGCAAACGTGGAGCAATTGCTCAGAGATGAAAAGTGCCAGCACTGAAAGCTGTTGCTAGCCAGCACCCTTCCTTGGAAGCGCTTTTGTAGGCCTAAGAACACTGGGGCTCTGGGCTTCTCTAGCCACCTCATCTTCTGCTCATCCTCTCGCGCACTCTAAAGAGAGCTCAGGTGAGAAATTGCAAACGTCGAGCAATTGCTCAGAGATGAAAAGTGCCAGCACTGAAAGCTGTTGCTAGCCAGCACCCTTCCTTGGAAGCGCTTTTGTAGGCCTAAGAACACTGGGGCTCTGGGCTTCTCTAGCCACCTCATCTTCTGCTCATCCTCTCGCGCACTCTAAAGAGAGCTCAGGTGAGAAATTGCAAACGTCGAGCAATTGCTCAGAGATGAAAAGTGCCAGCACTGAAAGCTGTTGCTAGCCAGCACCCTTCCTTGGAAGCGCTTTCACAGGCGCAGTAACACTGGGGCTTTGCGCTTCTCTACCCACCAAACGTCACGGTCCTTCTCTTTCCATCTCCTAGACACGATCTGAGAAATTGCAAACGTCCAGCAATTGCTCAGAGATGAAAAGTGCCAGCACTGAAAGCTGTTGCTAGCCAGCACCCTTCCTTGGAAGCGCTTTCACAGGCGCAGCAACACTGGGGCTTTGCGCTTCTCTACCCACCAAACGTCACGGTCCTTCTCTTTCCGTCTCGTAGACACGAGCTGAGAAATTGCAAACGTCGAGCAATTGCTCAGAGATGAAAAGTGCCAGCACTGAAAGCTCTTGCTAGCCAGCACCCTTCCTTGGAAGCGCTTTCACAGGCGCAGCAACACTGGGGCTTTGCTCTTCTATACGCACCAAACGTCACGGTCCTTCTCTTTCCGTCGGTAGACACGAGCTGAGAAATTGCAAACGTCCAGCAATTGCTCAGAGAGGAAAAGTGCCAGCACTGAAAGCTGTTGCTAGCCAGCACCCTTCCTTGGAAGCGCTTTTGTAGGCCTAAGAACACTGGGGCTCTGGGCTTCTCTAGCCACCTCATCTTCTGCTCATCCTCTCGCGCACTCTAAAGAGAGCTCAGGTGAGAAATTGCAAACGTCGAGCAATTGCTCAGAGATGAAAAGTGCCAGCACTGAAAGCTCTTGCTAGCCAGCACCCTTCCTTGGAAGCGCTTTCACAGGCGCAGCAACACTGGGTCTTTGCGCTTCTCTACCCACCAAACGTCACGGTCCTTCTCTTTCCGTCGGTAGACACGAGCTGAGAAATTGCAAACGTGGAGCAATTGCTCCGAGATGAAAAGTGCCAGCACTGAAAGCTGTTGCTAGCCAGCACCCTTCCTTGGAAGCGCTTTTCTAGGCCTAAGAACACTGGGGCTCTGGGCTTCTCTAGCCACCTCATCTTCTGCTCATCCTCTCGTGCACTCTAAAGAGAGCTCAGGTGAGAAATTGCAAACGTCGAGCAATTGCTCAGAGATGAAAAGTGCCAGCACTGAAAGCTCTTGCTAGCCAGCACCCTTCCTTGGAAGCGCTTTTGTAGCCCTTAGAACACTGGGGCTCTGGGCTTCTCTAGCCACCTCATCTTCTGCTCATCCTCGCGCGCACTCTAAAGAGAGCTCAGGTGAGAAATTGCAAACGTCGAGCAATTGCTCAGAGAAGAAAAGTGCCAGCACTGAAAGCTGTTGCTAGCCAGCACCCTTCCTTGGAAGCGCTTTCACAGGCGCAGCAACACTGGGGCTTTGCGCTTCTCTACCCACCAAACGTCACGGTCCTTCTCTTTCCGTCTCGTAGACACGAGCTGAGAAATTGCAAACGTCCAGCAATTGCTCCGAGATGAAAAGTGCCAGCACTGAAAGCTGTTGCTAGCCAGCACCCTTCCTTGGAAGCGCTTTCACAGGCGCAGCAACACTGGGGCTTTGCGCTTCTCTACCCACCAAACGTCACGGTCCTTCTCTTTCCGTCTCGTAGACACGAGCTGAGAAATTGCAAACGTCGAGCAATTGCTCAGAGATGAAAAGTGCCAGCACTGAAAGCTCTTGCTAGCCAGCACCCTTCCTTGGAAGCGCTTTTGTAGGCCTAAGAACACTGGGGCTCTGGGCTTCTCTAGCCACCTCATCTTCTGCTCATCCTCTCGCGCACTCTAAAGAGAGCTCAGGTGAGAAATTGCAAACGACGAGCAATTGCTCAGAGATGAAAAGTGCCAGCACTGAAAGCTGTTGCTAGCCAGCACCCTTCATTGGAAGCGCTTTCACAGGCGCAGCAACACTGGGGCTTTGCGCTTCTCTAGCCACCAAACGTCACGGTCCTTCTCTTTCCGTCGGTAGACACGAGCTGAGAAATTGCAAACGTGGAGCAATTGCTCCGAGATGAAAAGTGCCAGCACTGAAAGCTCTTGCTAGCCAGCACCATTCCTTGGAAGCGCTTTCACAGGCGCAGCAACACTGGGGCTTTGCGCTTCTCTACCCACCAAACGTCACGGTCCTTCTCTTTCCGTCTCGTACACACGAGCTGAGAAATTGCAAACGTCGAGCAATTGCTCAGAGATGAAAAGTGCCAGCACTGAAAGCTCTTGCTAGCCAGCACCCTTCCTTGGAAGCGCTTTTGTAGGCCTAAGAACACTGGGGCTCTGGGCTTCTCTAGCCACCTCATCTTCTGCTCGTCCTCTCGCGCACTCTAAAGAGAGCTCAGGTGAGAAATTGCAAACGTCGAGCAATTGCTCAGAGATGAAAAGTGCCAGCACTGAAAGCTCTTGCTAGCCAGAACCCTTCCTTGGAAGCGCTTTCACAGGCGCAGTGACACTGGGGCTTTGCGGTTCTATACGCACCAAATGTCACGGTCCTTCTCTTTCCGTCTCGTAGACACGAGCTGAGAAATTGCAAACGTCCAGCAATTGCTCCGAGATGAAAAGTGCCAGCACTGAAAGCTCTTGCTAGCCAGCACCCTTCCTTGGAAGCGCTTTTGTAGCCCTTAAAACACTGGGGCTCTGGGCTTCTCTCGCCACCTCATCTTCTGCTCATCCTCTCGCGCACTCTAAAGAGAGCTCAGGTGAGAAATTGCAAACGTCGAGCAATTGCTCAGAGATGAAAAGTGCCAGCACTGAAAGCTCTTGCTAGCCAGCACCCTTCCTTGGAAGCGCTTTCACAGGCGCAGTAACACTGGGGCTTTGCGCTTCTCTACCCACCAAACGTCACGGTCCTTCTCTTTCCGTCTCGTAGACACGAGCTGAGAAATTGCAAACGTCGAGCAATTGCTCAGAGATGAAAAGTGCCAGCACTGAAAGCTGTTGCTAGCCAGCACCCTTCCTTGGATGCGCTTTTGTAGGCCTAAGAACACTGGGGCTCTGGGCTTCTCTAGCCACCTAATCTTCTGCTCATCCTCGCGCGCACTCTAAAGAGAGCTCAGGTGAGAAATTGCAAAAGTCAAGCAATTGCTCAGAGATGAAAAGTGCCAGCACTGAAAGCTGTTGCTAGCCAGCACCCTTCCTTGGAAGCGCTTTCACAGCCGCAGTAACACTGGGGCTTTGCACTTCTCTAGCCACCAAACGTCACGGTCCTTCTTTTTCCGTCTCGTAGACACGAGCTGAGAAATTGCAAACATCGAGCAATTGCTCCGAGATGAAAAGTGCCAGCACTGAAAGCTCTTGCTAGCCAGAACCCTTCCTTGGAAGCGCTTTCACAGGCGCAGCAACACTGGGGCTTTGCGCTTCTATACGCACCAAACGTCACGGTCCTTCTCTTTCCGTCTCGTAGACACGAGCTGAGAAATTGCAAACGTCGAGCAATTGCTCAGAGATGAAAAGTGCCAGCACTGAAAGCTCTTGCTAGCCAGCACCCTTCCTTGGAAGCGCTTTCACAGGCGCAGCAACACTGGGGCTTTGCGCTTCTATACGCACCAAACGTCACAGTCATTCTCTTTCCGTCTCGTAGACACGAGCTGAGAAATTGCAAACGTCCAGCAATTGCTCCGAGATGAAAAGTGCCAGCACTGAAAGCTCTTGCTAGCCAGCACCCTTCCTTGGAAGCGCTTTTGTAGGCCTAAGAACACTGGGGCTCTGGGCTTCTCTAGCCACCTCATCTTCTGCTCATCCTCTCGCGCACTCTAAAGAGAGCTCAGGTGAGAAATTGCAAACGTCGAGCAATTGCTCAGAGATGAAAAGTGCCAGCACTGAAAGCTGTTGCTAGCCAGAACCCTTCCTTGGAAGCGCTTTCACAGGCGCAGCAACACTGGGGCTTTGCGCTTCTCTAGCCACCAAACGTCACGGTCCTTCTCTTTCCGTCTCGTAGACACGAGCTGAGAAATTGCAAACGTCGAGCAATTGCTCCGAGATGAAAAGTGCCAGCACTGAAAGCTGTTGCTAGCCAGCACCCTTCCTTGGAAGCGCTTTTTTAGGCCTAAGAACACTGGGGCTCTGGGCTTCTCTAGCCACCTCATCTTCTGCTCATCCTCTCGCGCACTCTAAAGAGAGCTCAGGTGAGAAATTGCAAACGTCCAGCAATTGCTCAGAGATGAAAAGTGCCAGCACTGAAAGCTCTTGCTAGCCAGCACCCTTCCTTGGAAGCGCTTTCACAGGCACAGCAACACTGGGGCTTTGCGCTTCTCTAGCCACCAAACGTCACGGTCCTTCTCTTTCCGTCTCGTAGACACGAGCTGAGAAATTGCAAACGTCGAGCAATTGCTCAGAGATGAAAAGTGCCAGCACTGAAAGCTCTTGCTAGCCAGCACCCTTCCTTGGAAGCGCTTTCACAGGCGCAGCAACACTGGGGCTTTGCGCTTCTCTAGCCACCAAACGTCACGGTCCTTCTCTTTCCGTCTCGTAGACACGAGCTGAGAAATTGCAAACGTCGAGCAATTGCTCAGAGATGAAAAGTGCCAGCACTGAAAGCTGTTGCTAGCCAGCACCCTTCCTTGGAAGCGCTTTTGTAGGCCTAAGAACACTGGGGCTCTGGGCTTCTCTAGCCACCTCATCTTCTGCTCATCCTCTCGCGCACTCTAAAGAGAGCTCAGGTGAGAAATTGCAAACGTCCAGCAATTGCTCAGAGATGAAAAGTGCCAGCACTGAAAGCTCTTGCTAGCCAGAACCCTTCCTTGGAAGCGCTTTCACAGGCGCAGTAACACTGGGGCTTTGCGGTTCTATACGCACCAAATGTCACAGTCCTTCTCTTTCAGTCTCGTAGACACGAGCTGAGAAATTGCAAACGTCCAGCAATTGCTCAGAGATGAAAAGTGCCAGCACTGAAAGCTCTTGCTAGCCAGCACCCTTCCTTGGAAGCGCTTTTGTAGGCCTAAGAACACTGGGGCTCTGGGCTTCTCTAGCCACCTCATCTTCTGCTCATCCTCTCGCGCACTCTAAAGAGAGCTCAGGTGAGAAATTGCAAACGTCGAGCAATTGCTCCGAGATGAAAAGTGCCAGCACTGAAAGCTCTTGCTAGCCAGCACCCTTCCTTGGAAGCGCTTTCACAGGCGCAGTAACACTGGGGCTTTGCACTTCTCTACCCACCAAACGTCACGGGCCTTCTCTTTCCGTCTCGTAGACACGAGCTGAGAAATTGCAAACATCGAGCAATTGCTCAGAGATGAAAAGTGCCAGCACTGAAAGCTCTTGCTAGCCAGAACCCTTCCTTGGAAGCGCTTTCACAGGCGCAGCAACACTGGGGCTTTGCGCTTCTATACGCACCAAACGTCACGGTCATTCTCTTTCCGTCTCGTAGACACGAGCTGAGAAATTGCAAACGTCGAGCAATTGCTCAGAGATGAAAAGTGCCAGCACTGAAAGCTGTTGCTAGCCAGCACCCTTCCTTGGAAGCGCTTTCACAGGCGCAGCAACACTGGGGCTTTGCGCTTCTCTACCCACCAAACGTCACGGTCCTTCTCTTTCCGTCGGTAGACACGAGCTGAGAAATTGCAAACGTGGAGCAATTGCTCCGAGATGAAAAGTGCCAGCACTGAAAGCTCTTGCTAGCCAGCACCCTTCCTTGGAAGCGCTTTTGTAGGCCTAAGAACACTGGGGCTCTGGGCTTCTCTAGCCACCTAATCTTCTGCTCATCCTCTCGTGCACTCTAAAGAGAGCTCAGGTGAGAAATTGCAAACGTCGAGCAATTGCTCAGAGATGAAAAGTGCCAGCACTGAAAGCTCTTGCTAGCCAGCACCCTTCCTTGGAAGCGCTTTTGTAGCCCTTAGAACACTGGGGCTCTGGGCTTCTCTAGCCACCTCATCTTCTGCTCATCCTCTCGCGCACTCTAAAGAGAGCTCAGGTGAGAAATTGCAAACGTCGAGCAATTGCTCAGAGATGAAAAGTGCCAGCACTGAAAGCTCTTGCTAGCCAGCACCCTTCCTTGGAAGCGCTTTCACAGGCGCAGCAACACTGGGGCTTTGCGCTTCTCTACCCACCAAACGTCACGGTCCTTCTCTTTCCGCCTCGTAGACACGAGCTGAGAAATTGCAAACGTCGAGCAATTGCTCAGAGATGAAAAGTGCCAGCACTGAAAGCTGTTGCTAGCCAGCACCCTTCCTTGGAAGCGCTTTCACAGGCGCAGTAACACTGGGGCTTTGCTCTTCTATACGCACCAAACGTCACGGTCCTTCTCTTTCCGTCTCGTAGACACGAGCTGAGAAATTGCAAACGTCGAGCAATTGCTCAGAGATGAAAAGTGCCAGCACTGAAAGCTGTTGCTAGCCAGCACCCTTCCTTGGAAGCGCTTTTGTAGGCCTAAGAACACTGGGGCTCTGGGCTTCTCTAGCCACCTCATCTTCTGCTCATCCTCTCGCGCACTCTAAAGAGAGCTCAGGTGAGAAATTGCAAACGTCGAGCAATTGCTCCGAGATGAAAAGTGCCAGCACTGAAAGCTGTTGCTAGCCAGCACCCTTCCTTGGAAGCGCTTTCACAGGCGCAGCAACACTGGGGCTTTGCGCTTCTCTAGCCACCAAACGTCACGGTCCTTCTCTTTCCGCCTCGTAGACACGAGCTGAGAAATTGCAAACATCGAGCAATTGCTCAGAGATGAAAAGTGCCAGCACTTAAAGCTGTTGCTAGCCAGCACCCTTCCTTGGAAGCGCTTTTGTAGGCCTAAGAACACTGGGGCTCTGGGCTTCTCTAGCCACCTCATCTTCTGCTCATCCTCTCGCGCACTCTAAAGAGAGCTCAGGTGAGAAATTGCAAACGTCGAGCAATTGCTCAGAGATGAAAAGTGCCAGCACTGAAAGCTGTTGCTAGCCAGCACCCTTCCTTGGAAGCGCTTTCACAGGCGCAGCAACACTGGGGCTTTGCGCTTCTATACGCACCAAACGTCACGGTCCTTCTCTTTCCGTCTCGTAGACACGAGCTGAGAAATTGCAAACGTCCAGCAATTGCTCCGAGATGAAAAGTGCCAGCACTGAAAGCTGTTGCTAGCCAGCACCCTTCCTTGGAAGCGCTTTCACAGGCGCAGCAACACTGGGGCTTTGCGCTTCTCTAGCCACCAAACGTCACGGTCCTTCTCTTTCCGTCTCGTAGACACGAGCTGAGAAATTGCAAACGTCGAGCAATTGCTCAGAGATGAAAAGTGCCAGCACTGAAAGCTGTTGCTAGCCAGCACCCTTCCTTGGAAGCGCTTTTGTAGGCCTAAGAACACTGGGGCTCTGGGCTTCTCTAGCCACCTCATCTTCTGCTCGTCCTCTCGTGCACTCTAAAGAGAGCTCAGGTGAGAAATTGCAAACGTCCAGCAATTGCTCAGAGATGAAAAGTGCCAGCACTGAAAGCTCTTGCTAGCCAGAACCCTTCCTTGGAAGCGCTTTCACAGACGCAGTAACACTGGGGCTTTGCGGTTCTATACGCACCAAATGTCACAGTCCTTCTCTTTCCGTCTCGTAGACACGAGCTGAGAAATTGCAAACGTCCAGCAATTGCTCAGAGATGAAAAGTGCCAGCACTGAAAGCTCTTGCTAGCCAGCACCCTTCCTTGGAAGCGCTTTTGTAGCCCTTAAAACACTGGGGCTCTGGGCTTCTCTAGCCACCTCATCTTCTGCTCATCCTCTCGCGCACTCTAAAGAGAGCTCAGGTGAGAAATTGCAAACGTCGAGCAATTGCTCCGAGATGAAAAGTGCCAGCACTGAAAGCTGTTGCTAGCCAGCACCCTTCCTTGGAAGCGCTTTTGTAGCCCTTAAAACACTGGGGCTCTGGGCTTCTCTAGCCACCTCATCTTCTGCTCATCCTCTCGCGCACTCTAAAGAGAGCTCAGGTGAGAAATTGCAAACGTCGAGCAATTGCTCAGAGAAGAAAAGTGCCAGCACTGAAAGCTCTTGCTAGCCAGCACCCTTCCTTGGAAGCGCTTTCACAGGCGCAGTAACACTGGGGCTTTGCGCTTCTCTACGCACCAAACGTCACGGTCCTTCTCTTTCCGTCTCGTAGACACGAGCTGAGAAATTGCAAACGTCGAGCAATTGCTCAGAGATGAAAAGTGCCAGCACTGAAAGCTGTTGCTAGCCAGCACCCTTCCTTGGATGCGCTTTTGTAGGCCTAAGAACACTGGGGCTCTGGGCTTCTCTAGCCACCTCATCTTCTGCTCATCCTCTCGCGCACTCTAAAGAGAGCTCAGGTGAGAAATTGCAAACGTCGAGCAATTGCTCAGAGATGAAAAGTGCCAGCACTGAAAGCTGTTGCTAGCCAGCACCCTTCCTTGGAAGCGCTTTCACAGGCGCAGTAACACTGGGGCTTTGCGCTTCTCTAGCCAACAAACGTCACGGTCCTTCTCTTTCCGTCTCGTAGACACGAGCTGAGAAATTGCAAACGTCGAGCAATTGCTCCGAGATGAAAAGTGCCAGCACTGAAAGCTGTTGCTAGCCAGCACCCTTCCTTGGAAGCGCTTTCACAGGCGTAGCAACGCTGGGGTTTTGCGCTTCTATATGCACCAAACGTCACGGTCCTTCTCTTTCCGTCTCGTAGACACGAGCTGAGAAATTGCAAACGTGGAGCAATTGCTCAGAGATGAAAAGTGCCAGCACTGAAAGCTGTTGCTAGCCAGCACCCTTCCTTGGAAGCGCTTTTGTAGGCCTAAGAACACTGGGGCTCTGGGCTTCTCTAGCCACCTCATCTTCTGCTCATCCTCTCGCGCACTCTAAAGAGAGCTCAGGTGAGAAATTGCAAACGTCGAGCAATTGCTCCGAGATGAAAAGTGCCAGCACTGAAAGCTGTTGCTAGCCAGCACCCTTCCTTGGAAGCGCTTTTGTAGGCCTAAGAACACTGGGGCTCTGGGCTTCTCTAGCCACCTCATCTTCTGCTCATCCTCTCGCGCACTCTAAAGAGAGCTCAGGTGAGAAATTGCAAACGTCGAGCAATTGCTCAGAGATGAAAAGTGCCAGCACTGAAAGCTGTTGCTAGCCAGCACCCTTCCTTGGAAGCGCTTTCACAGGCGCAGTAACACTGGGGCTTTGCGCTTCTCTACCCACCAAACGTCACGGTCCTTCTCTTTCCATCTCCTAGACACGATCTGAGAAATTGCAAACGTCCAGCAATTGCTCAGAGATGAAAAGTGCCAGCACTGAAAGCTCTTGCTAGCCAGCACCCTTCCTTGGAAGCGCTTTCACAGGCGCAGCAACACTGGGGCTTTGCGCTTCTCTAGCCACCAAACGTCACGGTCCTTCTCTTTCCGTCTCGTAGACACGAGCTGAGAAATTGCAAACGTCGAGCAATTGCTCAGAGATGAAAAGTGCCAGCACTGAAAGCTCTTGCTAGCCAGCACCCTTCCTTGGAAGCGCTTTCACAGGCGCAGCAACACTGGGGCTTTGCGCTTCTATACGCACCAAACGTCACAGTCCTTCTCTTTCCGTCGGTAGACACGAGCTGAGAAATTGCAAACGTCCAGCAATTGCTCAGAGAGGAAAAGTGCCAGCACTGAAAGCTGTTGCTAGCCAGCACCCTTCCTTGGAAGCGCTTTTGTAGGCCTAAGAAGACTGGGGCTCTGGGCTTCTCTAGCCACCTCATCTTCTGCTCATCCTCTCGCGCAGTCTAAAGAGAGCTCAGGTGAGAAATTGCAAACGTCGAGCAATTGCTCAGAGATGAAAAGTGCCAGCACTGAAAGCTGTTGCTAGCCAGCACCCTTCCTTGGAAGCGCTTTCACAGGCGCAGCAACACTGGGGCTTTGCGCTTCTCTAGCCACCAAACGTCACGGTCCTTCTCTTTCCGTCGGTAGACACGAGCTGAGAAATTGCAAACGTGGAGCAATTGCTCCGAGATGAAAAGTGCCAGCACTGAAAGCTCTTGCTAGCCAGCACCCTTCCTTGGAAGCGCTTTTCTAGGCCTAAGAACACTGGGGCTCTGGGCTTCTCTAGCCACCTCATCTTCTGCTCATCCTCTCGTGCACTCTAAAGAGAGCTCAGGTGAGAAATTGCAAACGTCGAGCAATTGCTCAGAGATGAAAAGTGCCAGCACTGAAAGCTCTTGCTAGCCAGCACCCTTCCTTGGAAGCGCTTTTGTAGCCCTTAGAACACTGGGGCTCTGGGCTTCTCTAGCCACCTCATCTTCTGCTCATCCTCGCGCGCACTCTAAAGAGAGCTCAGGTGAGAAATTGCAAACGTCGAGCAATTGCTCAGAGAAGAAAAGTGCCAGCACTGAAAGCTCTTGCTAGCCAGCACCCTTCCTTGGAAGCGCTTTCACAGGCGCAGCAACACTGGGGCTTTGCGCTTCTCTACCCACCAAACGTCACGGTCCTTCTCTTTCCGTCTCGTAGACACGAGCTGAGAAATTGCAAACGTCCAGCAATTGCTCCGAGATGAAAAGTGCCAGCACTGAAAGCTGTTGCTAGCCAGCACCCTTCCTTGGAAGCGCTTTCACAGGCGCAGCAACACTGGGGCTTTGCGCTTCTCTACCCACCAAACGTCACGGTCCTTCTCTTTCCGTCTCGTAGACACGAGCTGAGAAATTGCAAACGTCCAGCAATTGCTCAGAGATGAAAAGTGCCAGCACTGAAAGCTCTTGCTAGCCAGAACCCTTCCTTGGAAGCGCTTTCACAGGCGCAGCAACACTGGGGCTTTGCGCTTCTATACGCACCAAACGTCACGGTCATTCTCTTTCCGTCTCGTAGACACGAGCTGAGAAATTGCAAACGTCGAGCAATTGCTCAGAGATGAAAAGTGCCAGCACTGAAAGCTGTTGCTAGCCAGCACCCTTCCTTGGAAGCGCTTTCACAGGCGCAGCAACACTGGGGCTTTGCGCTTCTCTACCCACCAAACGTCACGGTCCTTCTCTTTCCGTCGGTAGACACGAGCTGAGAAATTGCAAACGTGGAGCAATTGCTCCGAGATGAAAAGTGCCAGCACTGAAAGCTCTTGCTAGCCAGCACCCTTCCTTGGAAGCGCTTTTGTAGGCCTAAGAACACTGGGGCTCTGGGCTTCTCTAGCCACCTAATCTTCTGCTCATCCTCTCGTGCACTCTAAAGAGAGCTCAGGTGAGAAATTGCAAACGTCGAGCAATTGCTCAGAGATGAAAAGTGCCAGCACTGAAAGCTCTTGCTAGCCAGCACCCTTCCTTGGAAGCGCTTTTGTAGCCCTTAGAACACTGGGGCTCTGGGCTTCTCTAGCCACCTCATCTTCTGCTCATCCTCTCGCGCACTCTAAAGAGAGCTCAGGTGAGAAATTGCAAACGTCGAGCAATTGCTCAGAGATGAAAAGTGCCAGCACTGAAAGCTCTTGCTAGCCAGCACCCTTCCTTGGAAGCGCTTTCACAGGCGCAGCAACACTGGGGCTTTGCGCTTCTCTACCCACCAAACGTCACGGTCCTTCTCTTTCCGCCTCGTAGACACGAGCTGAGAAATTGCAAACGTCGAGCAATTGCTCAGAGATGAAAAGTGCCAGCACTGAAAGCTGTTGCTAGCCAGCACCCTTCCTTGGAAGCGCTTTCACAGGCGCAGTAACACTGGGGCTTTGCTCTTCTATACGCACCAAACGTCACGGTCCTTCTCTTTCCGTCTCGTAGACACGAGCTGAGAAATTGCAAACGTCGAGCAATTGCTCAGAGATGAAAAGTGCCAGCACTGAAAGCTGTTGCTAGCCAGCACCCTTCCTTGGAAGCGCTTTTGTAGGCCTAAGAACACTGGGGCTCTGGGCTTCTCTAGCCACCTCATCTTCTGCTCATCCTCTCGCGCACTCTAAAGAGAGCTCAGGTGAGAAATTGCAAACGTCGAGCAATTGCTCCGAGATGAAAAGTGCCAGCACTGAAAGCTGTTGCTAGCCAGCACCCTTCCTTGGAAGCGCTTTCACAGGCGCAGCAACACTGGGGCTTTGCGCTTCTCTAGCCACCAAACGTCACGGTCCTTCTCTTTCCGCCTCGTAGACACGAGCTGAGAAATTGCAAACATCGAGCAATTGCTCAGAGATGAAAAGTGCCAGCACTTAAAGCTGTTGCTAGCCAGCACCCTTCCTTGGAAGCGCTTTTGTAGGCCTAAGAACACTGGGGCTCTGGGCTTCTCTAGCCACCTCATCTTCTGCTCATCCTCTCGCGCACTCTAAAGAGAGCTCAGGTGAGAAATTGCAAACGTCGAGCAATTGCTCAGAGATGAAAAGTGCCAGCACTGAAAGCTGTTGCTAGCCAGCACCCTTCCTTGGAAGCGCTTTCACAGGCGCAGCAACACTGGGGCTTTGCGCTTCTATACGCACCAAACGTCACGGTCCTTCTCTTTCCGTCTCGTAGACACGAGCTGAGAAATTGCAAACGTCCAGCAATTGCTCCGAGATGAAAAGTGCCAGCACTGAAAGCTGTTGCTAGCCAGCACCCTTCCTTGGAAGCGCTTTCACAGGCGCAGCAACACTGGGGCTTTGCGCTTCTCTACCCACCAAACGTCACGGTCCTTCTCTTTCCGTCTCGTAGACACGAGCTGAGAAATTGCAAACGTCGAGCAATTGCTCAGAGATGAAAAGTGCCAGCACTGAAAGCTGTTGCTAGCCAGCACCCTTCCTTGGAAGCGCTTTTGTAGGCCTAAGAACACTGGGGCTCTGGGCTTCTCTAGCCACCTCATCTTCTGCTCGTCCTCTCGTGCACTCTAAAGAGAGCTCAGGTGAGAAATTGCAAACGTCCAGCAATTGCTCAGAGATGAAAAGTGCCAGCACTGAAAGCTCTTGCTAGCCAGAACCCTTCCTTGGAAGCGCTTTCACAGACGCAGTAACACTGGGGCTTTGCGGTTCTATACGCACCAAATGTCACAGTCCTTCTCTTTCCGTCTCGTAGACACGAGCTGAGAAATTGCAAACGTCCAGCAATTGCTCAGAGATGAAAAGTGCCAGCACTGAAAGCTCTTGCTAGCCAGCACCCTTCCTTGGAAGCGCTTTTGTAGCCCTTAAAACACTGGGGCTCTGGGCTTCTCTAGCCACCTCATCTTCTGCTCATCCTCTCGCGCACTCTAAAGAGAGCTCAGGTGAGAAATTGCAAACGTCGAGCAATTGCTCCGAGATGAAAAGTGCCAGCACTGAAAGCTGTTGCTAGCCAGCACCCTTCCTTGGAAGCGCTTTTGTAGCCCTTAAAACACTGGGGCTCTGGGCTTCTCTAGCCACCTCATCTTCTGCTCATCCTCTCGCGCACTCTAAAGAGAGCTCAGGTGAGAAATTGCAAACGTCGAGCAATTGCTCAGAGAAGAAAAGTGCCAGCACTGAAAGCTCTTGCTAGCCAGCACCCTTCCTTGGAAGCGCTTTCACAGGCGCAGTAACACTGGGGCTTTGCGCTTCTCTACGCACCAAACGTCACGGTCCTTCTCTTTCCGTCTCGTAGACACGAGCTGAGAAATTGCAAACGTCGAGCAATTGCTCAGAGATGAAAAGTGCCAGCACTGAAAGCTGTTGCTAGCCAGCACCCTTCCTTGGATGCGCTTTTGTAGGCCTAAGAACACTGGGGCTCTGGGCTTCTCTAGCCACCTCATCTTCTGCTCATCCTCTCGCGCACTCTAAAGAGAGCTCAGGTGAGAAATTGCAAACGTCGAGCAATTGCTCAGAGATGAAAAGTGCCAGCACTGAAAGCTGTTGCTAGCCAGCACCCTTCCTTGGAAGCGCTTTCACAGGCGCAGTAACACTGGGGCTTTGCGCTTCTCTAGCCAACAAACGTCACGGTCCTTCTCTTTCCGTCTCGTAGACACGAGCTGAGAAATTGCAAACGTCGAGCAATTGCTCCGAGATGAAAAGTGCCAGCACTGAAAGCTCTTGCTAGCCAGCACCCTTCCTTGGAAGCGCTTTCACAGGCGTAGCAACGCTGGGGTTTTGCGCTTCTATATGCACCAAACGTCACGGTCCTTCTCTTTCCGTCTCGTAGACACGAGCTGAGAAATTGCAAACGTGGAGCAATTGCTCAGAGATGAAAAGTGCCAGCACTGAAAGCTGTTGCTAGCCAGCCCCCTTCCTTGGAAGCGCTTTTGTAGGCCTAAGAACACTGGGGCTCTGGGCTTCTCTAGCCACCTCATCTTCTGCTCATCCTCTCGCGCACTCTAAAGAGAGCTCAGGTGAGAAATTGCAAACGTCGAGCAATTGCTCCGAGATGAAAAGTGCCAGCACTGAAAGCTGTTGCTAGCCAGCACCCTTCCTTGGAAGCGCTTTTGTAGGCCTAAGAACACTGGGGCTCTGGGCTTCTCTAGCCACCTCATCTTCTGCTCATCCTCTCGCGCACTCTAAAGAGAGCTCAGGTGAGAAATTGCAAACGTCGAGCAATTGCTCAGAGATGAAAAGTGCCAGCACTGAAAGCTGTTGCTAGCCAGCACCCTTCCTTGGAAGCGCTTTCACAGGCGCAGTAACACTGGGGCTTTGCGCTTCTCTACCCACCAAACGTCACGGTCCTTCTCTTTCCATCTCCTAGACACGATCTGAGAAATTGCAAACGTCCAGCAATTGCTCAGAGATGAAAAGTGCCAGCACTGAAAGCTCTTGCTAGCCAGCACCCTTCCTTGGAAGCGCTTTCACAGGCGCAGCAACACTGGGGCTTTGCGCTTCTCTAGCCACCAAACGTCACGGTCCTTCTCTTTCCGTCTCGTAGACACGAGCTGAGAAATTGCAAACGTCGAGCAATTGCTCAGAGATGAAAAGTGCCAGCACTGAAAGCTCTTGCTAGCCAGCACCCTTCCTTGGAAGCGCTTTCACAGGCGCAGCAACACTGGGGCTTTGCGCTTCTATACGCACCAAACGTCACAGTCCTTCTCTTTCCGTCGGTAGACACGAGCTGAGAAATTGCAAACGTCCAGCAATTGCTCAGAGAGGAAAAGTGCCAGCACTGAAAGCTGTTGCTAGCCAGCACCCTTCCTTGGAAGCGCTTTTGTAGGCCTAAGAAGACTGGGGCTCTGGGCTTCTCTAGCCACCTCATCTTCTGCTCATCCTCTCGCGCAGTCTAAAGAGAGCTCAGGTGAGAAATTGCAAACGTCGAGCAATTGCTCAGAGATGAAAAGTGCCAGCACTGAAAGCTGTTGCTAGCCAGCACCCTTCCTTGGAAGCGCTTTCACAGGCGCAGCAACACTGGGGCTTTGCGCTTCTCTAGCCACCAAACGTCACGGTCCTTCTCTTTCCGTCGGTAGACACGAGCTGAGAAATTGCAAACGTGGAGCAATTGCTCCGAGATGAAAAGTGCCAGCACTGAAAGCTCTTGCTAGCCAGCACCCTTCCTTGGAAGCGCTTTTCTAGGCCTAAGAACACTGGGGCTCTGGGCTTCTCTAGCCACCTCATCTTCTGCTCATCCTCTCGTGCACTCTAAAGAGAGCTCAGGTGAGAAATTGCAAACGTCGAGCAATTGCTCAGAGATGAAAAGTGCCAGCACTGAAAGCTCTTGCTAGCCAGCACCCTTCCTTGGAAGCGCTTTTGTAGCCCTTAGAACACTGGGGCTCTGGGCTTCTCTAGCCACCTCATCTTCTGCTCATCCTCGCGCGCACTCTAAAGAGAGCTCAGGTGAGAAATTGCAAACGTCGAGCAATTGCTCAGAGAAGAAAAGTGCCAGCACTGAAAGCTCTTGCTAGCCAGCACCCTTCCTTGGAAGCGCTTTCACAGGCGCAGCAACACTGGGGCTTTGCGCTTCTCTACCCACCAAACGTCACGGTCCTTCTCTTTCCGTCTCGTAGACACGAGCTGAGAAATTGCAAACGTCCAGCAATTGCTCCGAGATGAAAAGTGCCAGCACTGAAAGCTGTTGCTAGCCAGCACCCTTCCTTGGAAGCGCTTTCACAGGCGCAGCAACACTGGGGCTTTGCGCTTCTCTACCCACCAAACGTCACGGTCCTTCTCTTTCCGTCTCGTAGACACGAGCTGAGAAATTGCAAACGTCCAGCAATTGCTCAGAGATGAAAAGTGCCAGCACTGAAAGCTCTTGCTAGCCAGAACCCTTCCTTGGAAGCGCTTTCACAGGCGCAGCAACACTGGGGCTTTGCGCTTCTATACGCACCAAACGTCACGGTCATTCTCTTTCCGTCTCGTAGACACGAGCTGAGAAATTGCAAACGTCGAGCAATTGCTCAGAGATGAAAAGTGCCAGCACTGAAAGCTGTTGCTATCCAGCACCCTTCCTTGGAAGCGCTTTCACAGGCGCAGCAACACTGGGGCTTTGCGCTTCTCTACCCACCAAACGTCACGGTCCTTCTCTTTCCGTCGGTAGACACGAGCTGAGAAATTGCAAACGTGGAGCAATTGCTCCGAGATGAAAAGTGCCAGCACTGAAAGCTCTTGCTAGCCAGCACCCTTCCTTGGAAGCGCTTTTGTAGGCCTAAGAACACTGGGGCTCTGGGCTTCTCTAGCCACCTAATCTTCTGCTCATCCTCTCGTGCACTCTAAAGAGAGCTCAGGTGAGAAATTGCAAACGTCGAGCAATTGCTCAGAGATGAAAAGTGCCAGCACTGAAAGCTCTTGCTAGCCAGCACCCTTCCTTGGAAGCGCTTTTGTAGCCCTTAGAACACTGGGGCTCTGGGCTTCTCTAGCCACCTCATCTTCTGCTCATCCTCTCGCGCACTCTAAAGAGAGCTCAGGTGAGAAATTGCAAACGTCGAGCAATTGCTCAGAGATGAAAAGTGCCAGCACTGAAAGCTCTTGCTAGCCAGCACCCTTCCTTGGAAGCGCTTTCACAGGCGCAGCAACACTGGGGCTTTGCGCTTCTCTACCCACCAAACGTCACGGTCCTTCTCTTTCCGCCTCGTAGACACGAGCTGAGAAATTGCAAACGTCGAGCAATTGCTCAGAGATGAAAAGTGCCAGCACTGAAAGCTGTTGCTAGCCAGCACCCTTCCTTGGAAGCGCTTTCACAGGCGCAGTAACACTGGGGCTTTGCTCTTCTATACGCACCAAACGTCACGGTCCTTCTCTTTCCGTCTCGTAGACACGAGCTGAGAAATTGCAAACGTCGAGCAATTGCTCAGAGATGAAAAGTGCCAGCACTGAAAGCTGTTGCTAGCCAGCACCCTTCCTTGGAAGCGCTTTTGTAGGCCTAAGAACACTGGGGCTCTGGGCTTCTCTAGCCACCTCATCTTCTGCTCATCCTCTCGCGCACTCTAAAGAGAGCTCAGGTGAGAAATTGCAAACGTCGAGCAATTGCTCCGAGATGAAAAGTGCCAGCACTGAAAGCTGTTGCTAGCCAGCACCCTTCCTTGGAAGCGCTTTCACAGGCGCAGCAACACTGGGGCTTTGCGCTTCTCTAGCCACCAAACGTCACGGTCCTTCTCTTTCCGCCTCGTAGACACGAGCTGAGAAATTGCAAACATCGAGCAATTGCTCAGAGATGAAAAGTGCCAGCACTTAAAGCTGTTGCTAGCCAGCACCCTTCCTTGGAAGCGCTTTTGTAGGCCTAAGAACACTGGGGCTCTGGGCTTCTCTAGCCACCTCATCTTCTGCTCATCCTCTCGCGCACTCTAAAGAGAGCTCAGGTGAGAAATTGCAAACGTCGAGCAATTGCTCAGAGATGAAAAGTGCCAGCACTGAAAGCTGTTGCTAGCCAGCACCCTTCCTTGGAAGCGCTTTCACAGGCGCAGCAACACTGGGGCTTTGCGCTTCTATACGCACCAAACGTCACGGTCCTTCTCTTTCCGTCTCGTAGACACGAGCTGAGAAATTGCAAACGTCCAGCAATTGCTCCGAGATGAAAAGTGCCAGCACTGAAAGCTGTTGCTAGCCAGCACCCTTCCTTGGAAGCGCTTTCACAGGCGCAGCAACACTGGGGCTTTGCGCTTCTCTACCCACCAAACGTCACGGTCCTTCTCTTTCCGTCTCGTAGACACGAGCTGAGAAATTGCAAACGTCGAGCAATTGCTCAGAGATGAAAAGTGCCAGCACTGAAAGCTGTTGCTAGCCAGCACCCTTCCTTGGAAGCGCTTTTGTAGGCCTAAGAACACTGGGGCTCTGGGCTTCTCTAGCCACCTCATCTTCTGCTCGTCCTCTCGTGCACTCTAAAGAGAGCTCAGGTGAGAAATTGCAAACGTCCAGCAATTGCTCAGAGATGAAAAGTGCCAGCACTGAAAGCTCTTGCTAGCCAGAACCCTTCCTTGGAAGCGCTTTCACAGACGCAGTAACACTGGGGCTTTGCGGTTCTATACGCACCAAATGTCACAGTCCTTCTCTTTCCGTCTCGTAGACACGAGCTGAGAAATTGCAAACGTCCAGCAATTGCTCAGAGATGAAAAGTGCCAGCACTGAAAGCTCTTGCTAGCCAGCACCCTTCCTTGGAAGCGCTTTTGTAGCCCTTAAAACACTGGGGCTCTGGGCTTCTCTAGCCACCTCATCTTCTGCTCATCCTCTCGCGCACTCTAAAGAGAGCTCAGGTGAGAAATTGCAAACGTCGAGCAATTGCTCCGAGATGAAAAGTGCCAGCACTGAAAGCTGTTGCTAGCCAGCACCCTTCCTTGGAAGCGCTTTTGTAGCCCTTAAAACACTGGGGCTCTGGGCTTCTCTAGCCACCTCATCTTCTGCTCATCCTCTCGCGCACTCTAAAGAGAGCTCAGGTGAGAAATTGCAAACGTCGAGCAATTGCTCAGAGAAGAAAAGTGCCAGCACTGAAAGCTCTTGCTAGCCAGCACCCTTCCTTGGAAGCGCTTTCACAGGCGCAGTAACACTGGGGCTTTGCGCTTCTCTACGCACCAAACGTCACGGTCCTTCTCTTTCCGTCTCGTAGACACGAGCTGAGAAATTGCAAACGTCGAGCAATTGCTCAGAGATGAAAAGTGCCAGCACTGAAAGCTGTTGCTAGCCAGCACCCTTCCTTGGATGCGCTTTTGTAGGCCTAAGAACACTGGGGCTCTGGGCTTCTCTAGCCACCTCATCTTCTGCTCATCCTCTCGCGCACTCTAAAGAGAGCTCAGGTGAGAAATTGCAAACGTCGAGCAATTGCTCAGAGATGAAAAGTGCCAGCACTGAAAGCTGTTGCTAGCCAGCACCCTTCCTTGGAAGCGCTTTCACAGGCGCAGTAACACTGGGGCTTTGCGCTTCTCTAGCCAACAAACGTCACGGTCCTTCTCTTTCCGTCTCGTAGACACGAGCTGAGAAATTGCAAACGTCGAGCAATTGCTCCGAGATGAAAAGTGCCAGCACTGAAAGCTCTTGCTAGCCAGCACCCTTCCTTGGAAGCGCTTTCACAGGCGTAGCAACGCTGGGGTTTTGCGCTTCTATATGCACCAAACGTCACGGTCCTTCTCTTTCCGTCTCGTAGACACGAGCTGAGAAATTGCAAACGTGGAGCAATTGCTCAGAGATGAAAAGTGCCAGCACTGAAAGCTGTTGCTAGCCAGCACCCTTCCTTGGAAGCGCTTTTGTAGGCCTAAGAACACTGGGGCTCTGGGCTTCTCTAGCCACCTCATCTTCTGCTCATCCTCTCGCGCACTCTAAAGAGAGCTCAGGTGAGAAATTGCAAACGTCGAGCAATTGCTCCGAGATGAAAAGTGCCAGCACTGAAAGCTGTTGCTAGCCAGCACCCTTCCTTGGAAGCGCTTTTGTAGGCCTAAGAACACTGGGGCTCTGGGCTTCTCTAGCCACCTCATCTTCTGCTCATCCTCTCGCGCACTCTAAAGAGAGCTCAGGTGAGAAATTGCAAACGTCGAGCAATTGCTCAGAGATGAAAAGTGCCAGCACTGAAAGCTGTTGCTAGCCAGCACCCTTCCTTGGAAGCGCTTTCACAGGCGCAGTAACACTGGGGCTTTGCGCTTCTCTACCCACCAAACGTCACGGTCCTTCTCTTTCCATCTCCTAGACACGATCTGAGAAATTGCAAACGTCCAGCAATTGCTCAGAGATGAAAAGTGCCAGCACTGAAAGCTCTTGCTAGCCAGCACCCTTCCTTGGAAGCGCTTTCACAGGCGCAGCAACACTGGGGCTTTGCGCTTCTCTAGCCACCAAACGTCACGGTCCTTCTCTTTCCGTCTCGTAGACACGAGCTGAGAAATTGCAAACGTCGAGCAATTGCTCAGAGATGAAAAGTGCCAGCACTGAAAGCTCTTGCTAGCCAGCACCCTTCCTTGGAAGCGCTTTCACAGGCGCAGCAACACTGGGGCTTTGCGCTTCTATACGCACCAAACGTCACAGTCCTTCTCTTTCCGTCGGTAGACACGAGCTGAGAAATTGCAAACGTCCAGCAATTGCTCAGAGAGGAAAAGTGCCAGCACTGAAAGCTGTTGCTAGCCAGCACCCTTCCTTGGAAGCGCTTTTGTAGGCCTAAGAAGACTGGGGCTCTGGGCTTCTCTAGCCACCTCATCTTCTGCTCATCCTCTCGCGCAGTCTAAAGAGAGCTCAGGTGAGAAATTGCAAACGTCGAGCAATTGCTCAGAGATGAAAAGTGCCAGCACTGAAAGCTGTTGCTAGCCAGCACCCTTCCTTGGAAGCGCTTTCACAGGCGCAGCAACACTGGGGCTTTGCGCTTCTCTAGCCACCAAACGTCACGGTCCTTCTCTTTCCGTCGGTAGACACGAGCTGAGAAATTGCAAACGTGGAGCAATTGCTCCGAGATGAAAAGTGCCAGCACTGAAAGCTCTTGCTAGCCAGCACCCTTCCTTGGAAGCGCTTTTCTAGGCCTAAGAACACTGGGGCTCTGGGCTTCTCTAGCCACCTCATCTTCTGCTCATCCTCTCGTGCACTCTAAAGAGAGCTCAGGTGAGAAATTGCAAACGTCGAGCAATTGCTCAGAGATGAAAAGTGCCAGCACTGAAAGCTCTTGCTAGCCAGCACCCTTCCTTGGAAGCGCTTTTGTAGCCCTTAGAACACTGGGGCTCTGGGCTTCTCTAGCCACCTCATCTTCTGCTCATCCTCTCGCGCACTCTAAAGAGAGCTCAGGTGAGAAATTGCAAACGTCGAGCAATTGCTCAGAGAAGAAAAGTGCCAGCACTGAAAGCTCTTGCTAGCCAGCACCCTTCCTTGGAAGCGCTTTCACAGGCGCAGCAACACTGGGGCTTTGCGCTTCTCTACCCACCAAACGTCACGGTCCTTCTCTTTCCGTCTCGTAGACACGAGCTGAGAAATTGCAAACGTCGAGCAATTGCTCCGAGATGAAAAGTGCCAGCACTGAAAGCTGTTGCTAGCCAGCACCCTTCCTTGGAAGCGCTTTCACAGGCGCAGCAACACTGGGGCTTTGCGCTTCTCTACCCACCAAACGTCACGGTCCTTCTCTTTCCGTCTCGTAGACACGAGCTGAGAAATTGCAAACGTCGAGCAATTGCTCAGAGATGAAAAGTGCCAGCACTGAAAGCTCTTGCTAGCCAGCACCCTTCCTTGGAAGCGCTTTTGTAGGCCTAAGAACACTGGGGCTCTGGGCTTCTCTAGCCACCTCATCTTCTGCTCATCCTCTCGCGCACTCTAAAGAGAGCTCAGGTGAGAAATTGCAAACGTCGAGCAATTGCTCAGAGATGAAAAGTGCCAGCACTGAAAGCTGTTGCTAGCCAGCACCCTTCATTGGAAGCGCTTTCACAGGCGCAGCAACACTGGGGCTTTGCGCTTCTCTAGCCACCAAACGTCACGGTCCTTCTCTTTCCGTCGGTAGACACGAGCTGAGAAATTGCAAACGTCGAGCAATTGCTCAGAGATGAAAAGTGCCAGCACTGAAAGCTGTTGCTAGCCAGCACCCTTCCTTGGAAGCGCTTTCACAGGCGCAGCAACACTGGGGCTTTGCGCTTCTATACGCACCAAACGTCACGGTCCTTCTCTTTCCGTCTCGTAGACACGAGCTGAGAAATTGCAAACGTCGAGCAATTGCTCAGAGATGAAAAGTGCCAGCACTGAAAGCTCTTGCTAGCCAGCACCATTCCTTGGAAGCGGTTTCACAGGCGCAGCAACACTGGGGCTTTGCGCTTCTCTACCCACCAAACGTCACGGTCCTTCTCTTTCCATCTCGTACACACGAGCTGAGAAATTGCAAACGTCGAGCAATTGCTCAGAGATGAAAAGTGCCAGCACTGAAAGCTCTTGCTAGCCAGCACCCTTCCTTGGAAGCGCTTTTGTAGGCCTAAGAACACTGGGGCTCTGGGCTTCTCTAGCCACCTCATCTTCTGCTCGTCCTCTCGCGCACTCTAAAGAGAGCTCAGGTGAGAAATTGCAAACGTCGAGCAATTGCTCCGAGATGAAAAGTGCCAGCACTGAAAGCTCTTGCTAGCCAGCACCCTTCCTTGGAAGCGCTTTTGTAGCCCTTAAAACACTGGGGCTCTGGGCTTCTCTAGCCACCTCATCTTCTGCTCATCCTCTCGCGCACTCTAAAGAGAGCTCAGGTGAGAAATTGCAAACGTCGAGCAATTGCTCAGAGATGAAAAGTGCCAGCACTGAAAGCTCTTGCTAGCCAGCACCCTTCCTTGGAAGCGCTTTCACAGGCGCAGTAACACTGGGGCTTTGCGCTTCTCTACCCACCAAACGTCACGGTCCTTCTCTTTCCGTCTCGTAGACACGAGCTGAGAAATTGCAAACGTCGAGCAATTGCTCAGAGATGAAAAGTGCCAGCACTGAAAGCTGTTGCTAGCCAGCACCCTTCCTTGGAAGCGCTTTTGTAGCCCTTAAAACACTGGGGCTCTGGGCTTCTCTAGCCACCTCATCTTCTGCTCATCCTCGCGCGCACTCTAAAGAGAGCTCAGGTGAGAAATTGCAAAAGTCAAGCAATTGCTCAGAGATGAAAAGTGCCAGCACTGAAAGCTGTTGCTAGCCAGCACCCTTCCTTGGAAGCGCTTTCACAGGCGCAGTAACACTGGGGCTTTGCACTTCTCTAGCCACCAAACGTCACGGTCCTTCTTTTTCCGTCTCGTAGACACGAGCTGAGAAATTGCAAACATCGAGCAATTGCTCAGAGATGAAAAGTGCCAGCACTGAAAGCTCTTGCTAGCCAGCACCCTTCCTTGGAAGCGCTTTCACAGGCGCAGCAACACTGGGGCTTTGCGCTTCTATACGCACCAAACGTCACGGTCCTTCTCTTTCCGTCTCGTAGACACGAGCTGAGAAATTGCAAACGTCGAGCAATTGCTCAGAGATGAAAAGTGCCAGCACTGAAAGCTGTTGCTAGCCAGCACCCTTCCTTGGAAGCGCTTTCACAGGCGCAGCAACACTGGGGCTTTGCGCTTCTATACGCACCAAACGTCACAGTCATTCTCTTTCCGTCTCGTAGACACGAGCTGAGAAATTGCAAACGTCCAGCAATTGCTCAGAGATGAAAAGTGCCAGCACTGAAAGCTCTTGCTAGCCAGAACCCTTCCTTGGAAGCGCTTTCACAGGCGCAGCAACACTGGGGCTTTGCGCTTCTATACGCACCAAACGTCACGGTCATTCTCTTTCCGTCTCGTAGACACGAGCTGAGAAATTGCAAACGTCGAGCAATTGCTCAGAGATGAAAAGTGCCAGCACTGAAAGCTGTTGCTATCCAGCACCCTTCCTTGGAAGCGCTTTCACAGGCGCAGCAACACTGGGGCTTTGCGCTTCTCTAGCCACCAAACGTCACGGTCCTTCTCTTTCCGTCGGTAGACACGAGCTGAGAAATTGCAAACGTGGAGCAATTGCTCCGAGATGAAAAGTGCCAGCACTGAAAGCTCTTGCTAGCCAGCACCCTTCCTTGGAAGCGCTTTTGTAGGCCTAAGAACACTGGGGCTCTGGGCTTCTCTAGCCACCTAATCTTCTGCTCATCCTCTCGTGCACTCTAAAGAGAGCTCAGGTGAGAAATTGCAAACGTCGAGCAATTGCTCAGAGATGAAAAGTGCCAGCACTGAAAGCTGTTGCTAGCCAGCACCCTTCCTTGGAAGCGCTTTCACAGGCGCAGCAACACTGGGGCTTTGCGCTTCTCTAGCCACCAAACGTCACGGTCCTTCTCTTTCCGTCGGTAGACACGAGCTGAGAAATTGCAAACGTGGAGCAATTGCTCCGAGATGAAAAGTGCCAGCACTGAAAGCTCTTGCTAGCCAGCACCCTTCCTTGGAAGCGCTTTTCTAGGCCTAAGAACACTGGGGCTCTGGGCTTCTCTAGCCACCTCATCTTCTGCTCATCCTCTCGTGCACTCTAAAGAGAGCTCAGGTGAGAAATTGCAAACGTCGAGCAATTGCTCAGAGATGAAAAGTGCCAGCACTGAAAGCTCTTGCTAGCCAGAACCCTTCCTTGGAAGCGCTTTCACAGGCGCAGTGACACTGGGGCTTTGCGGTTCTATACGCACCAAATGTCACGGTCCTTCTCTTTCCGTCTCGTAGACACGAGCTGAGAAATTGCAAACGTCCAGCAATTGCTCCGAGATGAAAAGTGCCAGCACTGAAAGCTCTTGCTAGCCAGCACCCTTCCTTGGAAGCGCTTTTGTAGCCCTTAAAACACTGGGGCTCTGGGCTTCTCTAGCCACCTCATCTTCTGCTCATCCTCTCGCGCACTCTAAAGAGAGCTCAGGTGAGAAATTGCAAACGTCGAGCAATTGCTCAGAGATGAAAAGTGCCAGCACTGAAAGCTCTTGCTAGCCAGCACCCTTCCTTGGAAGCGCTTTCACAGGCGCAGTAACACTGGGGCTTTGCGCTTCTCTACCCACCAAACGTCACGGTCCTTCTCTTTCCGTCTCGTAGACACGAGCTGAGAAATTGCAAACGTCGAGCAATTGCTCAGAGATGAAAAGTGCCAGCACTGAAAGCTCTTGCTAGCCAGCACCCTTCCTTGGAAGCGCTTTTGTAGCCCTTAAAACACTGGGGCTCTGGGCTTCTCTAGCCACCTCATCTTCTGCTCATCCTCGCGCGCACTCTAAAGAGAGCTCAGGTGAGAAATTGCAAAAGTCAAGCAATTGCTCAGAGATGAAAAGTGCCAGCACTGAAAGCTGTTGCTAGCCAGCACCCTTCCTTGGAAGCGCTTTCACAGGCGCAGTAACACTGGGGCTTTGCACTTCTCTAGCCACCAAACGTCACGGTCCTTCTTTTTCCGTCTCGTAGACACGAGCTGAGAAATTGCAAACATCGAGCAATTGCTCCGAGATGAAAAGTGCCAGCACTGAAAGCTCTTGCTAGCCAGCACCCTTCCTTGGAAGCGCTTTCACAGGCGCAGCAACACTGGGGCTTTGCGCTTCTATACGCACCAAACGTCACGGTCCTTCTCTTTCCGTCTCGTAGACACGAGCTGAGAAATTGCAAACGTGGAGCAATTGCTCCGAGATGAAAAGTGCCAGCACTGAAAGCTCTTGCTAGCCAGCACCCTTCCTTGGAAGCGCTTTTGTAGGCCTAAGAACACTGGGGCTCTGGGCTTCTCTAGCCACCTAATCTTCTGCTCATCCTCTCGTGCACTCTAAAGAGAGCTCAGGTGAGAAATTGCAAACGTCGAGCAATTGCTCAGAGATGAAAAGTGCCAGCACTGAAAGCTGTTGCTAGCCAGCACCCTTCCTTGGAAGCGCTTTCACAGGCGCAGCAACACTGGGGCTTTGCGCTTCTCTAGCCACCAAACGTCACGGTCCTTCTCTTTCCGTCGGTAGACACGAGCTGAGAAATTGCAAACGTGGAGCAATTGCTCAGAGATGAAAAGTGCCAGCACTGAAAGCTCTTGCTAGCCAGCACCCTTCCTTGGAAGCGCTTTTCTAGGCCTAAGAACACTGGGGCTCTGGGCTTCTCTAGCCACCTCATCTTCTGCTCATCCTCTCGTGCACTCTAAAGAGAGCTCAGGTGAGAAATTGCAAACGTCGAGCAATTGCTCAGAGATGAAAAGTGCCAGCACTGAAAGCTCTTGCTAGCCAGCACCCTTCCTTGGAAGCGCTTTTGTAGCCCTTAGAACAGTGGGGCTCTGGGCTTCTCTAGCCACCTCATCTTCTGCTCATCCTCTCGCGCACTCTAAAGAGAGCTCAGGTGAGAAATTGCAAACGTCGAGCAATTGCTCAGAGAAGAAAAGTGCCAGCACTGAAAGCTCTTGCTAGCCAGCACCCTTCCTTGGAAGCGCTTTCACAGGCGCAGCAACACTGGGGCTTTGCGCTTCTCTACCCACCAAACGTCACGGTCCTTCTCTTTCCGTCTCGTAGACACGAGCTGAGAAATTGCAAACGTCGAGCAATTGCTCAGAGATGAAAAGTGCCAGCACTGAAAGCTGTTGCTAGCCAGCACCCTTCCTTGGAAGCGCTTTCACAGGCGCAGCAACACTGGGGCTTTGCGCTTCTCTACCCACCAAACGTCACGGTCCTTCTCTTTCCGTCTCGTAGACACGAGCTGAGAAATTGCAAACGTCGAGCAATTGCTCAGAGATGAAAAGTGCCAGCACTGAAAGCTCTTGCTAGCCAGCACCCTTCCTTGGAAGCGCTTTTGTAGCCCTTAGAACAGTGGGGCTCTGGGCTTCTCTAGCCACCTCATCTTCTGCTCATCCTCTCGCGCACTCTAAAGAGAGCTCAGGTGAGAAATTGCAAACGTCGAGCAATTGCTCAGAGATGAAAAGTGCCAGCACTGAAAGCTCTTGCTAGCCAGCACCCTTCCTTGGAAGCGCTTTCACAGGCGCAGCAACACTGGGGCTTTGCGCTTCTCTACCCACCAAACGTCACGGTCCTTCTCTTTCCGTCTCGTAGACACGAGCTGAGAAATTGCAAACGTCCAGCAATTGCTCCGAGATGAAAAGTGCCAGCACTGAAAGCTGTTGCTAGCCAGCACCCTTCCTTGGAAGCGCTTTTGTAGGCCTAAGAACACTGGGGCTCTGGGCTTCTCTAGCCACCTCATCTTCTGCTCATCCTCGCGCGCACTCTAAAGAGATCTCAGGTGAGAAATTGCAAACGTCGAGCAATTGCTCAGAGATGAAAAGTGCCAGCACTGAAAGCTGTTGCTAGCCAGCACCCTTCCTTGGAAGCGCTTTCACAGGCGCAGCAACACTGGGGCTTTGCGCTTCTCTAGCCACCAAACGTCACGGTCCTTCTCTTTCCGTCTCGTAGACACGAGCTGAGAAATTGCAAACGTCGAGCAATTGCTCCGAGATGAAAAGTGCCAGCACTGAAAGCTGTTGCTAGCCAGCACCCTTCCTTGGAAGCGCTTTTTTAGGCCTAAGAACACTGGGGCTCTGGGCTTCTCTAGCCACCTCATCTTCTGCTCATCCTCTCGCGCACTCTAAAGAGAGCTCAGGTGAGAAATTGCAAACGTCCAGCAATTGCTCAGAGATGAAAAGTGCCAGCACTGAAAGCTGTTGCTAGCCAGCACCCTTCCTTGGAAGCGCTTTCACAGGCACAGCAACACTGGGGCTTTGCGCTTCTATACGCACCAAACGTCACGGTCCTTCTCTTTCCGTCTCGTAGACACGAGCTGAGAAATTGCAAACGTCCAGCAATTGCTCAGAGATGAAAAGTGCCAGCACTGAAAGCTCTTGCTAGCCAGCACCCTTCCTTGGAAGCGCTTTCACAGGCGCAGCAACACTGGGGCTTTGCGCTTCTCTAGCCACCAAACGTCACGGTCCTTCTCTTTCCGTCTCGTAGACACGAGCTGAGAAATTGCAAACGTCGAGCAATTGCTCCGAGATGAAAAGTGCCAGCACTGAAAGCTGTTGCTAGCCAGCACCCTTCCTTGGAAGCGCTTTTGTAGGCCTAAGAACACTGGGGCTCTGGGCTTCTCTAGCCACCTCATCTTCTGCTCATCCTCTCGCGCACTCTAAAGAGAGCTCAGGTGAGAAATTGCAAACGTCGAGCAATTGCTCAGAGATGAAAAGTGCCAGCACTGAAAGCTGTTGCTAGCCAGCACCCTTCCTTGGAAGCGCTTTCACAGGCGCAGCAACACTGGGGCTTTGCGCTTCTATACGCACCAAACGTCACAGTCATTCTCTTTCCGTCTCGTAGACACGAGCTGAGAAATTGCAAACGTCCAGCAATTGCTCCGAGATGAAAAGTGCCAGCACTGAAAGCTGTTGCTAGCCAGCACCCTTCCTTGGAAGCGCTTTTGTAGGCCTAAGAACACTGGGGCTCTGGGCTTCTCTAGCCACCTCATCTTCTGCTCATCCTCGCGCGCACTCTAAAGAGATCTCAGGTGAGAAATTGCAAACGTCGAGCAATTGCTCAGAGATGAAAAGTGCCAGCACTGAAAGCTGTTGCTAGCCAGCACCCTTCCTTGGAAGCGCTTTCACAGGCGCAGCAACACTGGGGCTTTGCGCTTCTCTAGCCACCAAACGTCACGGTCCTTCTCTTTCCGTCTCGTAGACACGAGCTGAGAAATTGCAAACGTCGAGCAATTGCTCCGAGATGAAAAGTGCCAGCACTGAAAGCTGTTGCTAGCCAGCACCCTTCCTTGGAAGCGCTTTTTTAGGCCTAAGAACACTGGGGCTCTGGGCTTCTCTAGCCACCTCATCTTCTGCTCATCCTCTCGCGCACTCTAAAGAGAGCTCAGGTGAGAAATTGCAAACGTCCAGCAATTGCTCAGAGATGAAAAGTGCCAGCACTGAAAGCTGTTGCTAGCCAGCACCCTTCCTTGGAAGCGCTTTCACAGGCACAGCAACACTGGGGCTTTGCGCTTCTATACGCACCAAACGTCACGGTCCTTCTCTTTCCGTCTCGTAGACACGAGCTGAGAAATTGCAAACGTCCAGCAATTGCTCAGAGATGAAAAGTGCCAGCACTGAAAGCTCTTGCTAGCCAGCACCCTTCCTTGGAAGCGCTTTCACAGGCGCAGCAACACTGGGGCTTTGCGCTTCTCTAGCCACCAAACGTCACGGTCCTTCTCTTTCCGTCTCGTAGACACGAGCTGAGAAATTGCAAACGTCGAGCAATTGCTCCGAGATGAAAAGTGCCAGCACTGAAAGCTGTTGCTAGCCAGCACCCTTCCTTGGAAGCGCTTTTGTAGGCCTAAGAACACTGGGGCTCTGGGCTTCTCTAGCCACCTCATCTTCTGCTCATCCTCTCGCGCACTCTAAAGAGAGCTCAGGTGAGAAATTGCAAACGTCCAGCAATTGCTCAGAGATGAAAAGTGCCAGCACTGAAAGCTCTTGCTAGCCAGAACCCTTCCTTGGAAGCGCTTTCACAGGCGCAGTAACACTGGGGCTTTGTGGTTCTATACGCACCAAATGTCACAGTCCTTCTCTTTCCGTCTCGTAGACACGAGCTGAGAAATTGCAAACGTCCAGCAATTGCTCAGAGATGAAAAGTGCCAGCACTGAAAGCTCTTGCTAGCCAGCACCCTTCCTTGGAAGCGCTTTTGTAGGCCTAAGAACACTGGGGCTCTGGGCTTCTCTAGCCACCTCATCTTCTGCTCATCCTCTCGCGCACTCTAAAGAGAGCTCAGGTGAGAAATTGCAAACGTCGAGCAATTGCTCCGAGATGAAAAGTGCCAGCACTGAAAGCTGTTGCTAGCCAGCACCCTTCCTTGGAAGCGCTTTCACAGGCGCAGTAACACTGGGGCTTTGCACTTCTCTACCCACCAAACGTCACGGTCCTTCTTTTTCCGTCTCGTAGACACGAGCTGAGAAATTGCAAACATCGAGCAATTGCTCCGAGATGAAAAGTGCCAGCACTGAAAGCTCTTGCTAGCCAGAACCCTTCCTTGGAAGCGCTTTCACAGGCGCAGCAACACTGGGGCTTTGCGCTTCTATACGCACCAAACGTCACGGTCATTCTCTTTCCGTCTCGTAGACACGAGCTGAGAAATTGCAAACGTGGAGCAATTGCTCCGAGATGAAAAGTGCCAGCACTGAAAGCTCTTGCTAGCCAGAACCCTTCCTTGGAAGCGCTTTTGTAGGCCTAAGAACACTGGGGCTCTGGGCTTCTCTAGCCACCTCATCTTCTGCTCATCCTCTCGTGCACTCTAAAGAGAGCTCAGGTGAGAAATTGCAAACGTCGAGCAATTGCTCAGAGATGAAAAGTGCCAGCACTGAAAGCTCTTGCTAGCCAGCACCCTTCCTTGGAAGCGCTTTTGTAGCCCTTAGAACACTGGGGCTCTGGGCTTCTCTAGCCACCTCATCTTCTGCTCATCCTCTCGCGCACTCTAAAGAGAGCTCAGGTGAGAAATTGCAAACGTCGAGCAATTGCTCAGAGATGAAAAGTGCCAGCACTGAAAGCTCTTGCTAGCCAGCACCCTTCCTTGGAAGCGCTTTCACAGGCGCAGCAACACTGGGGCTTTGCACTTCTCTAGCCACCAAACGTCACGGTCCTTCTCTTTCCGCCTCGTAGACACGAGCTGAGAAATTGCAAACGTCGAGCAATTGCTCAGAGATGAAAAGTGCCAGCACTGAAAGCTCTTGCTAGCCAGCACCCTTCCTTGGAAGCGCTTTCACAGGCGCAGTAACACTGGGGCTTTGCTCTTCTATACGCACCAAACGTCACGGTCCTTCTCTTTCCGTCTCGTAGACACGAGCTGAGAAATTGCAAACGTCGAGCAATTGCTCAGAGATGAAAAGTGCCAGCACTGAAAGCTGTTGCTAGCCAGCACCCTTCCTTGGAAGCGCTTTTGTAGGCCTAAGAACACTGGGGCTCTGGGCTTCTCTAGCCACCTCATCTTCTGCTCATCCTCTCGCGCACTCTAAAGAGAGCTCAGGTGAGAAATTGCAAACGTCGAGCAATTGCTCCGAGATGAAAAGTGCCAGCACTGAAAGCTGTTGCTAGCCAGCACCCTTCCTTGGAAGCGCTTTCACAGGCGCAGCAACACTGGGGCTTTGCGCTTCTCTAGCCACCAAACGTCACGGTCCTTCTCTTTCCGCCTCGTAGACACGAGCTGAGAAATTGCAAACATCGAGCAATTGCTCAGAGATGAAAAGTGCCAGCACTTAAAGCTGTTGCTAGCCAGCACCCTTCCTTGGAAGCGCTTTTGTAGGCCTAAGAACACTGGGGCTCTGGGCTTCTCTAGCCACCTCATCTTCTGCTCATCCTCTCGCGCACTCTAAAGAGAGCTCAGGTGAGAAATTGCAAACGTCGAGCAATTGCTCAGAGATGAAAAGTGCCAGCACTGAAAGCTGTTGCTAGCCAGCACCCTTCCTTGGAAGCGCTTTCACAGGCGCAGCAACACTGGGGCTTTGCGCTTCTATACGCACCAAACGTCACGGTCCTTCTCTTTCCGTCTCGTAGACACGAGCTGAGAAATTGCAAACGTCCAGCAATTGCTCCGAGATGAAAAGTGCCAGCACTGAAAGCTCTTGCTAGCCAGCACCCTTCCTTGGAAGCGCTTTCACAGGCGCAGCAACACTGGGGCTTTGCGCTTCTCTAGCCACCAAACGTCACGGTCCTTCTCTTTCCGTCTCGTAGACACGAGCTGAGAAATTGCAAACGTCGAGCAATTGCTCAGAGATGAAAAGTGCCAGCACTGAAAGCTCTTGCTAGCCAGCACCCTTCCTTGGAAGCGCTTTTGTAGGCCTAAGAACACTGGGGCTCTGGGCTTCTCTAGCCACCTCATCTTCTGCTCGTCCTCTCGCGCACTCTAAAGAGAGCTCAGGTGAGAAATTGCAAACGTCCAGCAATTGCTCAGAGATGAAAAGTGCCAGCACTGAAAGCTCTTGCTAGCCAGAACCCTTCCTTGGAAGCGCTTTCACAGGCGCAGTAACACTGGGGCTTTGTGGTTCTATACGCACCAAATGTCACAGTCCTTCTCTTTCCGTCTCGTAGACACGAGCTGAGAAATTGCAAACGTCCAGCAATTGCTCAGAGATGAAAAGTGCCAGCACTGAAAGCTCTTGCTAGCCAGCACCTTTCCTTGGAAGCGCTTTTGTAGCCCTTAAAACACTGGGGCTCTTGGCTTCTCTAGCCACCTCATCTTCTGCTCATCCTCTCGCGCACTCTAAAGAGAGCTCAGGTGAGAAATTGCAAACGTCGAGCAATTGCTCCGAGATGAAAAGTGCCAGCACTGAAAGCTGTTGCTAGCCAGCACCCTTCCTTGGAAGCGCTTTTGTAGCCCTTAAAACACTGGGGCTCTGGGCTTCTCTAGCCACCTCATCTTCTGCTCATCCTCTCGCGCACTCTAAAGAGAGCTCAGGTGAGAAATTGCAAACGTCGAGCAATTGCTCAGAGAAGAAAAGTGCCAGCACTGAAAGCTCTTGCTAGCCAGCACCCTTCCTTGGAAGCGCTTTCACAGGCGCAGTAACACTGGGGCTTTGCGCTTCTCTACGCACCAAACGTCACGGTCCTTCTCTTTCCGTCTCGTAGACACGAGCTGAGAAATTGCAAACGTCGAGCAATTGCTCAGAGATGAAAAGTGCCAGCACTGAAAGCTGTTGCTAGCCAGCACCCTTCCTTGGATGCGCTTTTGTAGGCCTAAGAACACTGGGGCTCTGGGCTTCTCTAGCCACCTAATCTTCTGCTCATCCTCGCGCGCACTCTAAAGAGAGCTCAGGTGAGAAATTGCAAACGTCAAGCAATTGCTCAGAGATGAAAAGTGCCAGCACTGAAAGCTGTTGCTAGCCAGCACCCTTCCTTGGAAGCGCTTTCACAGGCGCAGTAACACTGGGGCTTTGCACTTCTCTAGCCACCAAACGTCACGGGCCTTCTTTTTCCGTCTCGTAGACACGAGCTGAGAAATTGCAAACATCGAGCAATTGCTCAGAGATGAAAAGTGCCAGCACTGAAAGCTCTTGCTAGCCAGAACCCTTCCTTGGAAGCGCTTTCACAGGCGCAGCAACACTGGGGCTTTGCGCTTCTATACGCACCAAACGTCACGGTCATTCTCTTTCCGTCTCGTAGACACGAGCTGAGAAATTGCAAACGTCGAGCAATTGCTCAGAGATGAAAAGTGCCAGCACTGAAAGCTCTTGCTAGCCAGCACCCTTCCTTGGAAGCGCTTTCACAGGCGCAGCAACACTGGGGCTTTGCGCTTCTATACGCACCAAACGTCACAGTCATTCTCTTTCCGTCTCGTAGACACGAGCTGAGAAATTGCAAACGTGGAGCAATTGCTCCGAGATGAAAAGTGCCAGCACTGAAAGCTCTTGCTAGCCAGCACCCTTCCTTGGAAGCGCTTTTGTAGCCCTTAGAACACTGGGGCTCTGGGCTTCTCTAGCCACCTCATCTTCTGCTCATCCTCTCGCGCACTCTAAAGAGAGCTCAGGTGAGAAATTGCAAACGTCGAGCAATTGCTCAGAGATGAAAAGTGCCAGCACTGAAAGCTCTTGCTAGCCAGCACCCTTCCTTGGAAGCGCTTTCACAGGCGCAGCAACACTGGGGCTTTGCACTTCTCTAGCCACCAAACGTCACGGTCCTTCTCTTTCCGCCTCGTAGACACGAGCTGAGAAATTGCAAACGTCGAGCAATTGCTCAGAGATGAAAAGTGCCAGCACTGAAAGCTGTTGCTAGCCAGCACCCTTCCTTGGAAGCGCTTTCACAGGCGCAGTAACACTGGGGCTTTGCTCTTCTATACGCACCAAACGTCACGGTCCTTCTCTTTCCGTCTCGTAGACACGAGCTGAGAAATTGCAAACGTCGAGCAATTGCTCAGAGATGAAAAGTGCCAGCACTGAAAGCTGTTGCTAGCCAGCACCCTTCCTTGGAAGCGCTTTTGTAGGCCTAAGAACACTGGGGCTCTGGGCTTCTCTAGCCACCTCATCTTCTGCTCATCCTCTCGCGCACTCTAAAGAGAGCTCAGGTGAGAAATTGCAAACGTCGAGCAATTGCTCCGAGATGAAAAGTGCCAGCACTGAAAGCTGTTGCTAGCCAGCACCCTTCCTTGGAAGCGCTTTCACAGGCGCAGCAACACTGGGGCTTTGCGCTTCTCTAGCCACCAAACGTCACGGTCCTTCTCTTTCCGCCTCGTAGACACGAGCTGAGAAATTGCAAACATCGAGCAATTGCTCAGAGATGAAAAGTGCCAGCACTTAAAGCTGTTGCTAGCCAGCACCCTTCCTTGGAAGCGCTTTTGTAGGCCTAAGAACACTGGGGCTCTGGGCTTCTCTAGCCACCTCATCTTCTGCTCATCCTCTCGCGCACTCTAAAGAGAGCTCAGGTGAGAAATTGCAAACGTCGAGCAATTGCTCAGAGATGAAAAGTGCCAGCACTGAAAGCTGTTGCTAGCCAGCCCCCTTCCTTGGAAGCGCTTTCACAGGCGCAGCAACACTGGGGCTTTGCGCTTCTATACGCACCAAACGTCACGGTCCTTCTCTTTCCGTCTCGTAGACACGAGCTGAGAAATTGCAAACGTCCAGCAATTGCTCCGAGATGAAAAGTGCCAGCACTGAAAGCTGTTGCTAGCCAGCACCCTTCCTTGGAAGCGCTTTCACAGGCGCAGCAACACTGGGGCTTTGCGCTTCTCTAGCCACCAAACGTCACGGTCCTTCTCTTTCCGTCTCGTAGACACGAGCTGAGAAATTGCAAACGTCGAGCAATTGCTCCGAGATGAAAAGTGCCAGCACTGAAAGCTGTTGCTAGCCAGCACCCTTCCTTGGAAGCGCTTTTGTAGGCCTAAGAACACTGGGGCTCTGGGCTTCTCTAGCCACCTCATCTTCTGCTCGTCCTCTCGCGCACTCTAAAGAGAGCTCAGGTGAGAAATTGCAAACGTCCAGCAATTGCTCAGAGATGAAAAGTGCCAGCACTGAAAGCTGTTGCTAGCCAGAACCCTTCCTTGGAAGCGCTTTCACAGGCGCAGTAACACTGGGGCTTTGTGGTTCTATACGCACCAAATGTCACAGTCCTTCTCTTTCCGTCTCGTAGACACGAGCTGAGAAATTGCAAACGTCCAGCAATTGCTCAGAGATGAAAAGTGCCAGCACTGAAAGCTCTTGCTAGCCAGCACCCTTCCTTGGAAGCGCTTTTGTAGCCCTTAAAACACTGGGGCTCTGGGCTTCTCTAGCCACCTCATCTTCTGCTCATCCTCTCGCGCACTCTAAAGAGAGCTCAGGTGAGAAATTGCAAACGTCGAGCAATTGCTCCGAGATGAAAAGTGCCAGCACTGAAAGCTGTTGCTAGCCAGCACCCTTCCTTGGAAGCGCTTTTGTAGCCCTTAAAACACTGGGGCTCTGGGCTTCTCTAGCCACCTCATCTTCTGCTCATCCTCTCGCGCACTCTAAAGAGAGCTCAGGTGAGAAATTGCAAACGTCGAGCAATTGCTCAGAGAAGAAAAGTGCCAGCACTGAAAGCTCTTGCTAGCCAGCACCCTTCCTTGGAAGCGCTTTCACAGGCGCAGTAACACTGGGGCTTTGCGCTTCTCTACGCACCAAACGTCACGGTCCTTCTCTTTCCGTCTCGTAGACACGAGCTGAGAAATTGCAAACGTCGAGCAATTGCTCAGAGATGAAAAGTGCCAGCACTGAAAGCTGTTGCTAGCCAGCACCCTTCCTTGGATGCGCTTTTGTAGCCCTTAAAACACTGGGGCTCTGGGCTTCTCTAGCCACCTAATCTTCTGCTCATCCTCGCGCGCACTCTAAAGAGAGCTCAGGTGAGAAATTGCAAACGTCGAGCAATTGCTCAGAGATGAAAAGTGCCAGCACTGAAAGCTGTTGCTAGCCAGAACCCTTCCTTGGAAGCGCTTTCACAGGCGCAGCAACACTGGGGCTTTGCGCTTCTATACGCACCAAACGTCACGGTCATTCTCTTTCCGTCTCGTAGACACGAGCTGAGAAATTGCAAACGTCGAGCAATTGCTCAGAGATGAAAAGTGCCAGCACTGAAAGCTCTTGCTAGCCAGCACCCTTCCTTGGAAGCGCTTTCACAGGCGCAGCAACACTGGGGCTTTGCGCTTCTATACGCACCAAACGTCACAGTCATTCTCTTTCCGTCTCGTAGACACGAGCTGAGAAATTGCAAACGTCCAGCAATTGCTCAGAGATGAAAAGTGCCAGCACTGAAAGCTCTTGCTAGCCAGAACCCTTCCTTGGAAGCGCTTTCACAGGCGCAGCAACACTGGGGCTTTGCGCTTCTATACGCACCAAACGTCACGGTCATTCTCTTTCCGTCTCGTAGACACGAGCTGAGAAATTGCAAACGTCGAGCAATTGCTCAGAGATGAAAAGTGCCAGCACTGAAAGCTCTTGCTAGCCAGCACCCTTCCTTGGAAGCGCTTTCACAGGCGCAGCAACACTGGGGCTTTGCGCTTCTATACGCACCAAACGTCACAGTCATTCTCTTTCCGTCTCGTAGACACGAGCTGAGAAATTGCAAACGTCCAGCAATTGCTCAGAGATGAAAAGTGCCAGCACTGAAAGCTCTTGCTAGCCAGCACCCTTCCTTGGAAGCGCTTTTGTAGCCCTTAAAACACTGGGGCTCTGGGCTTCTCTAGCCACCTCATCTTCTGCTCATCCTCTCGCGCACTTTAAAGAGAGCTCAGGTGAGAAATTGCAAACGTCAAGCAATTGCTCAGAGAAGAAAAGTGCCAGCACTGAAAGCTCTTGCTAGCCAGCACCCTTCCTTGGAAGCGCTTTCACAGGCGCAGTAACACAGGGGCTTTGCACTTCTCTACGCACCAAATGTCACGGTCCTTCTTTTTCCGTCTCGTAGACACGAGCTGAGAAATTGCAAACATCGAGCAATTGCTCAGAGATGAAAAGTGCCAGCACTGAAAGCTGTTGCTAGCCAGCACCCTTCCTTGGAAGCGCTTTCACAGGCGCAGCAACACTGGGGCTTTGCGCTTCTATACGCACCAAACGTCACAGTCATTCTCTTTCCGTCTCGTAGACACGAGCTGAGAAATTGCAAACGTCCAGCAATTGCTCCGAGATGAAAAGTGCCAGCACTGAAAGCTGTTGCTAGCCAGCACCCTTCCTTGGAAGCGCTTTTGTAGGCCTAAGAACACTGGGGCTCTGGGCTTCTCTAGCCACCTCATCTTCTGCTCATCCTCTCGCGCACTCTAAAGAGAGCTCAGGTGAGAAATTGCAAACGTCGAGCAATTGCTCCGAGATGAAAAGTGCCAGCACTGAAAGCTGTTGCTAGCCAGCACCCTTCCTTGGAAGCGCTTTTGTAGCCCTTAAAACACTGGGGCTCTGGGCTTCTCTAGCCACCTCATCTTCTGCTCATCCTCTCGCGCACTCTAAAGAGAGCTCAGGTGAGAAATTGCAAACGTCGAGCAATTGCTCAGAGATGAAAAGTGCCAGCACTGAAAGCTCTTGCTAGCCAGCACCCTTCCTTGGAAGCGCTTTCACAGGCGCAGCAACACTGGGGCTTTGCGCTTCTCTACCCACCAAACGTCACGGTCCTTCTCTTTCCGTCTCGTAGACACGAGCTGAGAAATTGCAAACGTCGAGCAATTGCTCAGAGATGAAAAGTGCCAGCACTGAAAGCTGTTGCTAGCCAGCACCCTTCCTTGGATGCGCTTTTGTAGGCCTAAGAACACTGGGGCTCTGGGCTTCTCTAGCCACCTCATCTTCTGCTCATCCTCTCGCGCACTCTAAAGAGAGCTCAGGTGAGAAATTGCAAACGTCAAGCAATTGCTCAGAGAAGAAAAGTGCCAGCACTGAAAGCTCTTGCTAGCCAGCACCCTTCCTTGGAAGCGCTTTCACAGGCGCAGTAACACAGGGGCTTTGCGCTTCTCTACGCACCAAACGTCACGGTCCTTCTTTTTCCGTCTCGTAGACACGAGCTGAGAAATTGCAAACATCGAGCAATTGCTCAGAGATGAAAAGTGCCAGCACTGAAAGCTCTTGCTAGCCAGCACCCTTCCTTGGAAGCGCTTTCACAGGCGCAGCAACACTGGGGCTTTGCGCTTCTATACGCACCAAACGTCACAGTCATTCTCTTTCCGTCTCGTAGACACGAGCTGAGAAATTGCAAACGTCCAGCAATTGCTCCGAGATGAAAAGTGCCAGCACTGAAAGCTGTTGCTAGCCAGCACCCTTCCTTGGAAGCGCTTTTGTAGGCCTAAGAACACTGGGGCTCTGGGCTTCTCTAGCCACCTCATCTTCTGCTCATCCTCTCGCGCACTCTAAAGAGAGCTCAGGTGAGAAATTGCAAACGTCGAGCAATTGCTCCGAGATGAAAAGTGCCAGCACTGAAAGCTGTTGCTAGCCAGCACCCTTCCTTGGAAGCGCTTTTGTAGCCCTTAAAACACTGGGGCTCTGGGCTTCTCTAGCCACCTCATCTTCTGCTCATCCTCTCGCGCACTCTAAAGAGAGCTCAGGTGAGAAATTGCAAACGTCGAGCAATTGCTCAGAGATGAAAAGTGCCAGCACTGAAAGCTCTTGCTAGCCAGCACCCTTCCTTGGAAGCGCTTTCACAGGCGCAGCAACACTGGGGCTTTGCGCTTCTATACGCACCAAACGTCACGGTCATTCTCTTTCCGTCTCGTAGACACGAGCTGAGAAATTGCAAACGTCGAGCAATTGCTCAGAGATGAAAAGTGCCAGCACTGAAAGCTGTTGCTAGCCAGCACCCTTCCTTGGAAGCGCTTTCACAGGCGCAGCAACACTGGGGCTTTGCGCTTCTATACGCACCAAACGTCACAGTCATTCTCTTTCCGTCTCGTAGACACGAGCTGAGAAATTGCAAACGTCCAGCAATTGCTCCGAGATGAAAAGTGCCAGCACTGAAAGCTGTTGCTAGCCAGCACCCTTCCTTGGAAGCGCTTTTGTAGGCCTAAGAAGACTGGGGCTCTGGGCTTCTCTAGCCACCTCATCTTCTGCTCATCCTCGCGCGCACTCTAAAGAGAGCTCAGGTGAGAAATTGCAAACGTCCAGCAATTGCTCCGAGATGAAAAGTGCCAGCACTGAAAGCTCTTGCTAGCCAGCACCCTTCCTTGGAAGCGCTTTCACAGGCGCAGCAACACTGGGGCTTTGCGCTTCTCTAGCCACCAAACGTCACGGTCCTTCTCTTTCCGTCTCGTAGACACGAGCTGAGAAATTGCAAACGTCGAGCAATTGCTCAGAGATGAAAAGTGCCAGCACTGAAAGCTGTTGCTAGCCAGCACCCTTCCTTGGAAGCGCTTTTGTAGGCCTAAGAACACTGGGGCTCTGGGCTTCTCTAGCCACCTCATCTTCTGCTCATCCTCTCGTGCACTCTAAAGAGAGCTCAGGTGAGAAATTGCAAACGTCGAGCAATTGCTCAGAGATGAAAAGTGCCAGCACTGAAAGCTGTTGCTAGCCAGAACCCTTCCTTGGAAGCGCTTTACAGGCGCAGTAACACTGTGGCTTTGCGCTTCTATACGCACCAAATGTCACGGTCCTTCTCTTTCCGTCTCGTAGACACGAGCTGAGAAATTGCAAACGTCGAGCAATTGCTCAGAGATGAAAAGTGCCAGCACTGAAAGCTCTTGCTAGCCAGCACCCTTCCTTGGAAGCGCTTTTGTAGGCCTAAGAACACTGGGGCTCTGGGCTTCTCTAGCCACCTCATCTTCTGCTCATCCTCTCGCGCACTCTAAAGAGAGCTCAGGTGAGAAATTGCAAACGTCGAGCAATTGCTCAGAGATGAAAAGTGCCAGCACTGAAAGCTGTTGCTAGCCAGCACCCTTCCTTGGAAGCGCTTTCACAGGCGCAGTAACACTGGGGCTTTGCGCTTCTCTAGCCAACAAACGTCACGGTCCTTCTCTTTCCGTCTCGTAGACACGAGCTGAGAAATTGCAAACGTCGAGCAATTGCTCAGAGATGAAAAGTGCCAGCACTGAAAGCTCTTGCTAGCCAGCACCCTTCCTTGGAAGCGCTTTCACAGGCGTAGCAACACTGGGGTTTTGCGCTTCTATATGCACCAAACGTCACGGTCCTTCTCTTTCCGTCTCGTAGACACGAGCTGAGAAATTGCAAACGTGGAGCAATTGCTCAGAGATGAAAAGTGCCAGCACTGAAAGCTGTTGCTAGCCAGCACCCTTCCTTGGAAGCGCTTTTGTAGCCCTTAGAACAGTGGGGCTCTGGGCTTCTCTAGCCACCTCATCTTCTGCTCATCCTCTCGCGCACTCTAAAGAGAGCTCAGGTGAGAAATTGCAAACGTCGAGCAATTGCTCAGAGATGAAAAGTGCCAGCACTGAAAGCTGTTGCTAGCCAGCACCCTTCCTTGGAAGCGCTTTTGTAGGCCTAAGAACACTGGGGCTCTGGGCTTCTCTAGCCACCTCATCTTCTGCTCATCCTCTCGCGCACTCTAAAGAGAGCTCAGGTGAGAAATTGCAAACGTGGAGCAATTGCTCAGAGATGAAAAGTGCCAGCACTGAAAGCTGTTGCTAGCCAGCACCCTTCCTTGGAAGCGCTTTCACAGGCGCAGTAACACTGGGGCTTTGCGCTTCTCTACCCACCAAACGTCACGGTCCTTCTCTTTCCATCTCCTAGACACGATCTGAGAAATTGCAAACGTCCAGCAATTGCTCAGAGATGAAAAGTGCCAGCACTGAAAGCTCTTGCTAGCCAGCACCCTTCCTTGGAAGCGCTTTCACAGGCGCAGCAACACTGGGGCTTTGCGCTTCTCTAGCCACCAAACGTCACGGTCCTTCTCTTTCCGTCGGTAGACACGAGCTGAGAAATTGCAAACGTCCAGCAATTGCTCAGAGAGGAAAAGTGCCAGCACTGAAAGCTGTTGCTAGCCAGCACCCTTCCTTGGAAGCGCTTTTGTAGGCCTAAGAACAGTGGGGCTCTGGGCTTCTCTAGCCACCTCATCTTCTGCTCATCCTCTCGCGCACTCTAAAGAGAGCTCAGGTGAGAAATTGCAAACGTCGAGCAATTGCTCAGAGATGAAAAGTGCCAGCACTGAAAGCTGTTGCTAGCCAGCACCCTTCCTTGGAAGCGCTTTCACAGGCGCAGCAACACTGGGGCTTTGCGCTTCTCTAGCCACCAAACGTCACGGTCCTTCTCTTTCCGTCGGTAGACACGAGCTGAGAAATTGCAAACGTGGAGCAATTGCTCCGAGATGAAAAGTGCCAGCACTGAAAGCTCTTGCTAGCCAGCACCCTTCCTTGGAAGCGCTTTTCTAGGCCTAAGAACACTGGGGCTCTGGGCTTCTCTAGCCACCTCATCTTCTGCTCATCCTCTCGTGCACTCTAAAGAGAGCTCAGGTGAGAAATTGCAAACGTCGAGCAATTGCTCCGAGATGAAAAGTGCCAGCACTGAAAGCTCTTGCTAGCCAGCACCCTTCCTTGGAAGCGCTTTTGTAGCCCTTAGAACACTGGGGCTCTGGGCTTCTCTAGCCACCTCATCTTCTGCTCATCCTCGCGCGCACTCTAAAGAGAGCTCAGGTGAGAAATTGCAAACGTCCAGCAATTGCTCAGAGAAGAAAAGTGCCAGCACTGAAAGCTCTTGCTAGCCAGCACCCTTCCTTGGAAGCGCTTTCACAGGCGCAGCAACACTGGGGCTTTGCGCTTCTCTACCCACCAAACGTCACGGTCCTTCTCTTTCCGTCTCGTAGACACGAGCTGAGAAATTGCAAACGTCCAGCAATTGCTCCGAGATGAAAAGTGCCAGCACTGAAAGCTGTTGCTAGCCAGCACCCTTCCTTGGAAGCGCTTTCACAGGCGCAGCAACACTGGGGCTTTGCGCTTCTCTACCCACCAAACGTCACGGTCCTTCTCTTTCCGTCTCGTAGACACGAGCTGAGAAATTGCAAACGTCGAGCAATTGCTCAGAGATGAAAAGTGCCAGCACTGAAAGCTCTTGCTAGCCAGCACCCTTCCTTGGAAGCGCTTTTGTAGGCCTAAGAACACTGGGGCTCTGGGCTTCTCTAGCCACCTCATCTTCTGCTCATCCTCTCGCGCACTCTAAAGAGAGCTCAGGTGAGAAATTGCAAACGTCGAGCAATTGCTCAGAGATGAAAAGTGCCAGCACTGAAAGCTGTTGCTAGCCAGCACCCTTCATTGGAAGCGCTTTCACAGGCGCAGCAACACTGGGGCTTTGCGCTTCTCTAGCCACCAAACGTCACGGTCCTTCTCTTTCCGTCGGTAGACACGAGCTGAGAAATTGCAAACGTCGAGCAATTGCTCAGAGATGAAAAGTGCCAGCACTGAAAGCTGTTGCTAGCCAGCACCCTTCCTTGGAAGCGCTTTCACAGGCGCAGCAACACTGGGGCTTTGCGCTTCTATACGCACCAAACGTCACGGTCCTTCTCTTTCCGTCTCGTACACACGAGCTGAGAAATTGCAAACGTCCAGCAATTGCTCAGAGATGAAAAGTGCCAGCACTGAAAGCTCTTGCTAGCCAGCACCCTTCCTTGGAAGCGCTTTTGTAGGCCTAAGAACACTGGGGCTCTGGGCTTCTCTAGCCACCTCATCTTCTGCTCGTCCTCTCGCGCACTCTAAAGAGAGCTCAGGTGAGAAATTGCAAACGTCGAGCAATTGCTCAGAGATGAAAAGTGCCAGCACTGAAAGCTCTTGCTAGCCAGAACCCTTCCTTGGAAGCGCTTTCACAGGCGCAGTGACACTGGGGCTTTGCGGTTCTATACGCACCAAATGTCACGGTCCTTCTCTTTCCGTCTCGTAGACACGAGCTGAGAAATTGCAAACGTCCAGCAATTGCTCCGAGATGAAAAGTGCCAGCACTGAAAGCTCTTGCTAGCCAGCACCCTTCCTTGGAAGCGCTTTTGTAGCCCTTAAAACACTGGGGCTCTGGGCTTCTCTAGCCACCTCATCTTCTGCTCATCCTCTCGCGCACTCTAAAGAGAGCTCAGGTGAGAAATTGCAAACGTCGAGCAATTGCTCAGAGATGAAAAGTGCCAGCACTGAAAGCTCTTGCTAGCCAGCACCCTTCCTTGGAAGCGCTTTCACAGGCGCAGTAACACTGGGGCTTTGCGCTTCTCTACCCACCAAACGTCACGGTCCTTCTCTTTCCGTCTCGTAGACACGAGCTGAGAAATTGCAAACGTCGAGCAATTGCTCAGAGATGAAAAGTGCCAGCACTGAAAGCTCTTGCTAGCCAGCACCCTTCCTTGGATGCGCTTTTGTAGGCCTAAGAACACTGGGGCTCTGGGCTTCTCTAGCCACCTAATCTTCTGCTCATCCTCGCGCGCACTCTAAAGAGAGCTCAGGTGAGAAATTGCAAAAGTCAAGCAATTGCTCAGAGATGAAAAGTGCCAGCACTGAAAGCTGTTGCTAGCCAGCACCCTTCCTTGGAAGCGCTTTCACAGGCGCAGTAACACTGGGGCTTTGCACTTCTCTAGCCACCAAACGTCACGGTCCTTCTTTTTCCGTCTCGTAGACACGAGCTGAGAAATTGCAAACATCGAGCAATTGCTCCGAGATGAAAAGTGCCAGCACTGAAAGCTGTTGCTAGCCAGAACCCTTCCTTGGAAGCGCTTTCACAGGCGCAGCAACACTGGGGCTTTGCGCTTCTATACGCACCAAACGTCACGGTCCTTCTCTTTCCGTCTCGTAGACACGAGCTGAGAAATTGCAAACGTCGAGCAATTGCTCAGAGATGAAAAGTGCCAGCACTGAAAGCTGTTGCTAGCCAGCACCCTTCCTTGGAAGCGCTTTCACAGGCGCAGCAACACTGGGGCTTTGCGCTTCTATACGCACCAAACGTCACAGTCATTCTCTTTCCGTCTCGTAGACACGAGCTGAGAAATTGCAAACGTCCAGCAATTGCTCCGAGATGAAAAGTGCCAGCACTGAAAGCTGTTGCTAGCCAGCACCCTTCCTTGGAAGCGCTTTTGTAGGCCTAAGAACACTGGGGCTCTGGGCTTCTCTAGCCACCTCATCTTCTGCTCATCCTCGCGCGCACTCTAAAGAGATCTCAGGTGAGAAATTGCAAACGTCGAGCAATTGCTCAGAGATGAAAAGTGCCAGCACTGAAAGCTGTTGCTAGCCAGCACCCTTCCTTGGAAGCGCTTTCACAGGCGCAGCAACACTGGGGCTTTGCGCTTCTCTAGCCACCAAACGTCACGGTCCTTCTCTTTCCGTCTCGTAGACACGAGCTGAGAAATTGCAAACATCGAGCAATTGCTCAGAGATGAAAAGTGCCAGCACTGAAAGCTCTTGCTAGCCAGAACCCTTCCTTGGAAGCGCTTTCACAGGCGCAGCAACACTGGGGCTTTGCGCTTCTATACGCACCAAACGTCACGGTCATTCTCTTTCCGTCTCGTAGACACGAGCTGAGAAATTGCAAACGTCGAGCAATTGCTCAGAGATGAAAAGTGCCAGCACTGAAAGCTGTTGCTATCCAGCACCCTTCCTTGGAAGCGCTTTCACAGGCGCAGCAACACTGGGGCTTTGCGCTTCTCTACCCACCAAACGTCACGGTCCTTCTCTTTCCGTCGGTAGACACGAGCTGAGAAATTGCAAACGTGGAGCAATTGCTCCGAGATGAAAAGTGCCAGCACTGAAAGCTCTTGCTAGCCAGCACCCTTCCTTGGAAGCGCTTTTGTAGGCCTAAGAACACTGGGGCTCTGGGCTTCTCTAGCCACCTAATCTTCTGCTCATCCTCTCGTGCACTCTAAAGAGAGCTCAGGTGAGAAATTGCAAACGTCGAGCAATTGCTCAGAGATGAAAAGTGCCAGCACTGAAAGCTCTTGCTAGCCAGCACCCTTCCTTGGAAGCGCTTTTGTAGCCCTTAGAACACTGGGGCTCTGGGCTTCTCTAGCCACCTCATCTTCTGCTCATCCTCTCGCGCACTCTAAAGAGAGCTCAGGTGAGAAATTGCAAACGTCGAGCAATTGCTCAGAGATGAAAAGTGCCAGCACTGAAAGCTGTTGCTAGCCAGCACCCTTCCTTGGAAGCGCTTTTGTAGCCCTTAAAACACTGGGGCTCTGGGCTTCTCTAGCCACCTCATCTTCTGCTCATCCTCTCGCGCACTCTAAAGAGAGCTCAGGTGAGAAATTGCAAACGTCGAGCAATTGCTCAGAGAAGAAAAGTGCCAGCACTGAAAGCTCTTGCTAGCCAGCACCCTTCCTTGGAAGCGCTTTCACAGGCGCAGTAACACTGGGGCTTTGCGCTTCTCTACGCACCAAACGTCACGGTCCTTCTCTTTCCGTCTCGTAGACACGAGCTGAGAAATTGCAAACGTCGAGCAATTGCTCAGAGATGAAAAGTGCCAGCACTGAAAGCTGTTGCTAGCCAGCACCCTTCCTTGGATGCGCTTTTGTACGCCTAAGAACACTGGGGCTCTGGGCTTCTCTAGCCACCTAATCTTCTGCTCATCCTCGCGCGCACTCTAAAGAGAGCTCAGGTGAAAAATTGCAAACGTCAAGCAATTGCTCAGAGATGAAAAGTGCCAGCACTGAAAGCTGTTGCTAGCCAGCACCCTTCCTTGGAAGCGCTTTCACAGGCGCAGTAACACTGGGGCTTTGCACTTCTCTAGCCACCAAACGTCACGGGCCTTCTTTTTCCGTCTCGTAGACACGAGCTGAGAAATTGCAAACATCGAGCAATTGCTCAGAGATGAAAAGTGCCAGCACTGAAAGCTCTTGCTAGCCAGCACCCTTCCTTGGAAGCGCTTTCACAGGCGCAGCAACACTGGGGCTTTGCGCTTCTATACGCACCAAACGTCACGGTCATTCTCTTTCCGTCTCGTAGACACGAGCTGAGAAATTGCAAACGTCGAGCAATTGCTCCGAGATGAAAAGTGCCAGCACTGAAAGCTCTTGCTAGCCAGCACCCTTCCTTGGAAGCGCTTTCACAGGCGCAGCAACACTGGGGCTTTGCGCTTCTATACGCACCAAACGTCACAGTCATTCTCTTTCCGTCTCGTAGACACGAGCTGAGAAATTGCAAACGTCCAGCAATTGCTCAGAGATGAAAAGTGCCAGCACTGAAAGCTGTTGCTAGCCAGCACCCTTCCTTGGAAGCGCTTTTGTAGCCCTTAAAACACTGGGGCTCTGGGCTTCTCTAGCCACCTCATCTTCTGCTCATCCTCTCGCGCACTCTAAAGAGAGCTCAGGTGAGAAATTGCAAACGTCGAGCAATTGCTCAGAGATGAAAAGTGCCAGCACTGAAAGCTCTTGCTAGCCAGCACCCTTCCTTGGAAGCGCTTTCACAGGCGCAGCAACACTGGGGCTTTGCGCTTCTCTACCCACCAAACGTCACGGTCCTTCTCTTTCCGTCTCGTAGACACGAGCTGAGAAATTGCAAACGTCGAGCAATTGCTCAGAGATGAAAAGTGCCAGCACTGAAAGCTGTTGCTAGCCAGCACCCTTCCTTGGATGCGCTTTTGTAGGCCTAAGAACACTGGGGCTCTGGGCTTCTCTAGCCACCTCATCTTCTGCTCATCCTCTCGCGCACTCTAAAGAGAGCTCAGGTGAGAAATTGCAAACGTCAAGCAATTGCTCAGAGAAGAAAAGTGCCAGCACTGAAAGCTCTTGCTAGCCAGCACCCTTCCTTGGAAGCGCTTTCACAGGCGCAGTAACACAGGGGCTTTGCACTTCTCTACGCACCAAATGTCACGGTCCTTCTTTTTCCGTCTCGTAGACACGAGCTGAGAAATTGCAAACATCGAGCAATTGCTCAGAGATGAAAAGTGCCAGCACTGAAAGCTCTTGCTAGCCAGCACCCTTCCTTGGAAGCGCTTTCACAGGCGCAGCAACACTGGGGCTTTGCGCTTCTATACGCACCAAACGTCACAGTCATTCTCTTTCCGTCTCGTAGACACGAGCTGAGAAATTGCAAACGTCCAGCAATTGCTCCGAGATGAAAAGTGCCAGCACTGAAAGCTGTTGCTAGCCAGCACCCTTCCTTGGAAGCGCTTTTGTAGGCCTAAGAACACTGGGGCTCTGGGCTTCTCTAGCCACCTCATCTTCTGCTCATCCTCTCGCGCACTCTAAAGAGAGCTCAGGTGAGAAATTGCAAACGTCGAGCAATTGCTCCGAGATGAAAAGTGCCAGCACTGAAAGCTCTTGCTAGCCAGCACCCTTCCTTGGAAGCGCTTTTGTAGCCCTTAAAACACTGGGGCTCTGGGCTTCTCTAGCCACCTCATCTTCTGCTCATCCTCTCGCGCACTCTAAAGAGAGCTCAGGTGAGAAATTGCAAACGTCGAGCAATTGCTCAGAGATGAAAAGTGCCAGCACTGAAAGCTCTTGCTAGCCAGCACCCTTCCTTGGAAGCGCTTTCACAGGCGCAGCAACACTGGGGCTTTGCGCTTCTATACGCACCAAACGTCACGGTCATTCTCTTTCCGTCTCGTAGACACGAGATGAGAAATTGCAAACGTCGAGCAATTGCTCCGAGATGAAAAGTGCCAGCACTGAAAGCTCTTGCTAGCCAGCACCCTTCCTTGGAAGCGCTTTTGTAGGCCTAAGAACACTGGGGCTCTGGGCTTCTCTAGCCACCTCATCTTCTGCTCATCCTCGCGCGCACTCTAAAGAGAGCTCAGGTGAGAAATTGCAAACGTCCAGCAATTGCTCCGAGATGAAAAGTGCCAGCACTGAAAGCTCTTGCTAGCCAGCACCCTTCCTTGGAAGCGCTTTCACAGGCGCAGCAACACTGGGGCTTTGCGCTTCTCTAGCCACCAAACGTCACGGTCATTCTCTTTCCGTCTCGTAGACACGAGCTGAGAAATTGCAAACGTCGAGCAATTGCTCAGAGATGAAAAGTGCCAGCACTGAAAGCTCTTGCTACCCAGCACCCTTCCTTGGAAGCGCTTTTGTAGGCCTAAGAACACTGGGGCTCTGGGCTTCTCTAGCCACCTCATCTTCTGCTCATCCTCTCGTGCACTCTAAAGAGAGCTCAGGTGAGAAATTGCAAACGTCGAGCAATTGCTCAGAGATGAAAAGTGCCAGCACTGAAAGCTCTTGCTAGCCAGCACCCTTCCTTGGAAGCGCTTTACAGGCGCAGTAACACTGTGGCTTTGCGCTTCTATACGCACCAAATGTCACGGTCCTTCTCTTTCCGTCTCGTAGACACGAGCTGAGAAATTGCAAACGTCGAGCAATTGCTCAGAGATGAAAAGTGCCAGCACTGAAAGCTCTTGCTAGCCAGCACCCTTCCTTGGAAGCGCTTTTGTAGGCCTAAGAACACTGGGGCTCTGGGCTTCTCTAGCCACCTCATCTTCTGCTCATCCTCTCGCGCACTCTAAAGAGAGCTCAGGTGAGAAATTGCAAACGTCGAGCAATTGCTCAGAGATGAAAAGTGCCAGCACTGAAAGCTGTTGCTAGCCAGCACCCTTCCTTGGAAGCGCTTTCACAGGCGCAGTAACACTGGGGCTTTGCGCTTCTCTAGCCAACAAACGTCACGGTCCTTCTCTTTCCGTCTCGTAGACACGAGCTGAGAAATTGCAAACGTCGAGCAATTGCTCAGAGATGAAAAGTGCCAGCACTGAAAGCTCTTGCTAGCCAGCACCCTTCCTTGGAAGCGCTTTCACAGGCGTAGCAACACTGGGGTTTTGCGCTTCTATATGCACCAAACGTGACGGTCCTTCTCTTTCCGTCTCGTAGACACGAGCTGAGAAATTGCAAACGTGGAGCAATTGCTCAGAGATGAAAAGTGCCAGCACTGAAAGCTGTTGCTAGCCAGCACCCTTCCTTGGAAGCGCTTTTGTAGGCCTAAGAACACTGGGGCTCTGGGCTTCTCTAGCCACCTCATCTTCTGCTCATCCTCTCGCGCACTCTAAAGAGAGCTCAGGTGAGAAATTGCAAACGTCGAGCAATTGCTCAGAGATGAAAAGTGCCAGCACTGAAAGCTCTTGCTAGCCAGCACCCTTCCTTGGAAGCGCTTTTGTAGGCCTAAGAACACTGGGGCTCTGGGCTTCTCTAGCCACCTCATCTTCTGCTCATCCTCTCGCGCACTCTAAAGAGAGCTCAGGTGAGAAATTGCAAACGTCGAGCAATTGCTCCGAGATGAAAAGTGCCAGCACTGAAAGCTGTTGCTAGCCAGCACCCTTCCTTGGAAGCGCTTTCACAGGCGCAGTAACACTGGGGCTTTGCGCTTCTCTACCCACCAAACGTCACGGTCCTTCTCTTTCCATCTCCTAGACACGATCTGAGAAATTGCAAACGTCCAGCAATTGCTCAAAGATGAAAAGTGCCAGCACTGAAAGCTCTTGCTAGCCAGCACCCTTCCTTGGAAGCGCTTTCACAGGCGCAGCAACACTGGGGCTTTGCGCTTCTCTAGCCACCAAACGTCACGGTCCTTCTCTTTCCGTCTCGTAGACACGAGCTGAGAAATTGCAAACGTCGAGCAATTGCTCAGAGATGAAAAGTGCCAGCACTGAAAGCTGTTGCTAGCCAGCACCCTTCCTTGGAAGCGCTTTCACAGGCGCAGCAACACTGGGGCTTTGCGCTTCTATACGCACCAAACGTCACAGTCCTTCTCTTTCCGTCGGTAGACACGAGCTGAGAAATTGCAAACGTCCAGCAATTGCTCAGAGAGGAAAAGTGCCAGCACTGAAAGCTGTTGCTAGCCAGCACCCTTCCTTGGAAGCGCTTTTGTAGCCCTTAAAACACTGGGGCTCTGGGCTTCTCTAGCCACCTCATCTTCTGCTCATCCTCTCGCGCACTCTAAAGAGAGCTCAGGGGAGAAATTGCAAACGTCGAGCAATTGCTCAGAGATGAAAAGTGCCAGCACTGAAAGCTGTTGCTAGCCAGCACCCTTCCTTGGAAGCGCTTTCACAGGCGCAGCAACACTGGGGCTTTGCGCTTCTCTAGCCACCAAACGTCACGGTCCTTCTCTTTCCGTCGGTAGACACGAGCTGAGAAATTGCAAACGTGGAGCAATTGCTCCGAGATGAAAAGTGCCAGCACTGAAAGCTCTTGCTAGCCAGCACCCTTCCTTGGAAGCGCTTTTCTAGGCCTAAGAACACTGGGGCTCTGGGCTTCTCTAGCCACCTCATCTTTTGCTCATCCTCTCGTGCACTCTAAAGAGAGCTCAGGTGAGAAATTGCAAACGTCGAGCAATTGCTCCGAGATGAAAAGTGCCAGCACTGAAAGCTCTTGCTAGCCAGCACCCTTCCTTGGAAGCGCTTTTGTAGCCCTTAGAACACTGGGGCTCTGGGCTTCTCTAGCCACCTCATCTTCTGCTCATCCTCTCGCGCACTCTAAAGAGAGCTCAGGTGAGAAATTGCAAACGTCGAGCAATTGCTCCGAGATGAAAAGTGCCAGCACTGAAAGCTGTTGCTAGCCAGCACCGTTCCTTGGAAGCGCTTTTGTAGCCCTTAAAACACTGGGGCTCTGGGCTTCTCTAGCCACCTCATCTTCTGCTCATCCTCTCGCGCACTCTAAAGAGAGCTCAGGTGAGAAATTGCAAACGTCGAGCAATTGCTCAGAGATGAAAAGTGCCAGCACTGAAAGCTCTTGCTAGCCAGCACCCTTCCTTGGAAGCGCTTTCACAGGCGCAGCAACACTGGGGCTTTGCGCTTCTCTACCCACCAAACGTCACGGTCCTTCTCTTTCCGTCTCGTAGACACGAGCTGAGAAATTGCAAACGTCGAGCAATTGCTCAGAGATGAAAAGTGCCAGCACTGAAAGCTGTTGCTAGCCAGCACCCTTCCTTGGATGCGCTTTTGTAGGCCTAAGAACACTGGGGCTCTGGGCTTCTCTAGCCACCTCATCTTCTGCTCATCCTCTCGCGCACTCTAAAGAGAGCTCAGGTGAGAAATTGCAAACGTCAAGCAATTGCTCAGAGAAGAAAAGTGCCAGCACTGAAAGCTCTTGCTAGCCAGCACCCTTCCTTGGAAGCGCTTTCACAGGCGCAGTAACACAGGGGCTTTGCACTTCTCTACGCACCAAATGTCACGGTCCTTCTTTTTCCGTCTCGTAGACACGAGCTGAGAAATTGCAAACATCGAGCAATTGCTCAGAGATGAAAAGTGCCAGCACTGAAAGCTCTTGCTAGCCAGCACCCTTCCTTGGAAGCGCTTTCACAGGCGCAGCAACACTGGGGCTTTGCGCTTCTATACGCACCAAACGTCACAGTCATTCTCTTTCCGTCTCGTAGACACGAGCTGAGAAATTGCAAACGTCCAGCAATTGCTCCGAGATGAAAAGTGCCAGCACTGAAAGCTGTTGCTAGCCAGCACCCTTCCTTGGAAGCGCTTTTGTAGGCCTAAGAACACTGGGGCTCTGGGCTTCTCTAGCCACCTCATCTTCTGCTCATCCTCTCGCGCACTCTAAAGAGAGCTCAGGTGAGAAATTGCAAACGTCGAGCAATTGCTCCGAGATGAAAAGTGCCAGCACTGAAAGCTGTTGCTAGCCAGCACCCTTCCTTGGAAGCGCTTTTGTAGCCCTTAAAACACTGGGGCTCTGGGCTTCTCTAGCCACCTCATCTTCTGCTCATCCTCTCGCGCACTCTAAAGAGAGCTCAGGTGAGAAATTGCAAACGTCGAGCAATTGCTCAGAGATGAAAAGTGCCAGCACTGAAAGCTCTTGCTAGCCAGCACCCTTCCTTGGAAGCGCTTTCACAGGCGCAGCAACACTGGGGCTTTGCGCTTCTATACGCACCAAACGTCACGGTCCTTCTCTTTCCGTCTCGTAGACACGAGCTGAGAAATTGCAAACGTCGAGCAATTGCTCAGAGATGAAAAGTGCCAGCACTGAAAGCTGTTGCTAGCCAGCACCCTTCCTTGGAAGCGCTTTCACAGGCGCAGCAACACTGGGGCTTTGCGCTTCTCTAGCCACCAAACGTCACAGTCATTCTCTTTCCGTCTCGTAGACACGAGCTGAGAAATTGCAAACGTCCAGCAATTGCTCCGAGATGAAAAGTGCCAGCACTGAAAGCTCTTGCTAGCCAGCACCCTTCCTTGGAAGCGCTTTTGTAGGCCTAAGAACACTGGGGCTCTGGGCTTCTCTAGCCACCTCATCTTCTGCTCATCCTCGCGCGCACTCTAAAGAGAGCTCAGGTGAGAAATTGCAAACGTCGAGCAATTGCTCCGAGATGAAAAGTGCCAGCACTGAAAGCTCTTGCTAGCCAGCACCCTTCCTTGGAAGCGCTTTCACAGGCGCAGCAACACTGGGGCTTTGCGCTTCTCTAGCCACCAAACGTCACGGTCCTTCTCTTTCCGTCTCGTAGACACGAGCTGAGAAATTGCAAACGTCGAGCAATTGCTCAGAGATGAAAAGTGCCAGCACTGAAAGCTCTTGCTACCCAGCACCCTTCCTTGGAAGCGCTTTTGTAGGCCTAAGAACACTGGGGCTCTGGGCTTCTCTAGCCACCTCATCTTCTGCTCATCCTCTCGTGCACTCTAAAGAGAGCTCAGGTGAGAAATTGCAAACGTCGAGCAATTGCTCAGAGATGAAAAGTGCCAGCACTGAAAGCTGTTGCTAGCCAGCACCCTTCCTTGGAAGCGCTTTACAGGCGCAGTAACACTGTGGCTTTGCGCTTCTATACGCACCAAATGTCACGGTCCTTCTCTTTCCGTCTCGTAGACACGAGCTGAGAAATTGCAAACGTCGAGCAATTGCTCAGAGATGAAAAGTGCCAGCACTGAAAGCTCTTGCTAGCCAGCACCCTTCCTTGGAAGCGCTTTTGTAGGCCTAAGAACACTGGGGCTCTGGGCTTCTCTAGCCACCTCATCTTCTGCTCATCCTCTCGCGCACTCTAAAGAGAGCTCAGGTGAGAAATTGCAAACGTCGAGCAATTGCTCAGAGATGAAAAGTGCCAGCACTGAAAGCTGTTGCTAGCCAGCACCCTTCCTTGGAAGCGCTTTCACAGGCGCAGTAACACTGGGGCTTTGCGCTTCTCTAGCCAACAAACGTCACGGTCCTTCTCTTTCCGTCTCGTAGACACGAGCTGAGAAATTGCAAACGTCGAGCAATTGCTCAGAGATGAAAAGTGCCAGCACTGAAAGCTCTTGCTAGCCAGCACCCTTCCTTGGAAGCGCTTTCACAGGCGTAGCAACACTGGGGTTTTGCGCTTCTATATGCACCAAACGTGACGGTCCTTCTCTTTCCGTCTCGTAGACACGAGCTGAGAAATTGCAAACGTGGAGCAATTGCTCAGAGATGAAAAGTGCCAGCACTGAAAGCTCTTGCTAGCCAGCACCCTTCCTTGGAAGCGCTTTTGTAGGCCTAAGAACACTGGGGCTCTGGGCTTCTCTAGCCACCTCATCTTCTGCTCATCCTCTCGCGCACTCTAAAGAGAGCTCAGGTGAGAAATTGCAAACGTCGAGCAATTGCTCAGAGATGAAAAGTGCCAGCACTGAAAGCTCTTGCTAGCCAGCACCCTTCCTTGGAAGCGCTTTTGTAGGCCTAAGAACACTGGGGCTCTGGGCTTCTCTAGCCACCTCATCTTCTGCTCATCCTCTCGCGCACTCTAAAGAGAGCTCAGGTGAGAAATTGCAAACGTCGAGCAATTGCTCAGAGATGAAAAGTGCCAGCACTGAAAGCTGTTGCTAGCCAGCACCCTTCCTTGGAAGCGCTTTCACAGGCGCAGTAACACTGGGGCTTTGCGCTTCTCTACCCACCAAACGTCACGGTCCTTCTCTTTCCATCTCCTAGACACGATCTGAGAAATTGCAAACGTCCAGCAATTGCTCAAAGATGAAAAGTGCCAGCACTGAAAGCTCTTGCTAGCCAGCACCCTTCCTTGGAAGCGCTTTCACAGGCGCAGCAACACTGGGGCTTTGCGCTTCTCTAGCCACCAAACGTCACGGTCCTTCTCTTTCCGTCTCGTAGACACGAGCTGAGAAATTGCAAACGTCGAGCAATTGCTCAGAGATGAAAAGTGCCAGCACTGAAAGCTCTTGCTAGCCAGCACCCTTCCTTGGAAGCGCTTTCACAGGCGCAGCAACACTGGGGCTTTGCGCTTCTATACGCACCAAACGTCACAGTCCTTCTCTTTCCGTCGGTAGACACGAGCTGAGAAATTGCAAACGTCCAGCAATTGCTCAGAGAGGAAAAGTGCCAGCACTGAAAGCTGTTGCTAGCCAGCACCCTTCCTTGGAAGCGCTTTTGTAGCCCTTAAAACACTGGGGCTCTGGGCTTCTCTAGCCACCTCATCTTCTGCTCATCCTCTCGCGCACTCTAAAGAGAGCTCAGGTGAGAAATTGCAAACGTCGAGCAATTGCTCAGAGATGAAAAGTGCCAGCACTGAAAGCTGTTGCTAGCCAGCACCCTTCCTTGGAAGCGCTTTCACAGGCGCAGCAACACTGGGGCTTTGCGCTTCTCTAGCCACCAAACGTCACGGTCCTTCTCTTTCCGTCGGTAGACACGAGCTGAGAAATTGCAAACGTGGAGCAATTGCTCCGAGATGAAAAGTGCCAGCACTGAAAGCTCTTGCTAGCCAGCACCCTTCCTTGGAAGCGCTTTTCTAGGCCTAAGAACACTGGGGCTCTGGGCTTCTCTAGCCACCTCATCTTTTGCTCATCCTCTCGTGCACTCTAAAGAGAGCTCAGGTGAGAAATTGCAAACGTCGAGCAATTGCTCAGAGATGAAAAGTGCCAGCACTGAAAGCTCTTGCTAGCCAGCACCCTTCCTTGGAAGCGCTTTTGTAGCCCTTAGAACACTGGGGCTCTGGGCTTCTCTAGCCACCTCATCTTCTGCTCATCCTCGCGCGCACTCTAAAGAGAGCTCAGGTGAGAAATTGCAAACGTCGAGCAATTGCTCAGAGAAGAAAGTGCCAGCACTGAAAGCTCTTGCTAGCCAGCACCCTTCCTTGGAAGTGCTTTCACAGGCGCAGCAACACTGGGGCTTTGCGCTTCTCTACCCACCAAACGTCACGGTCCTTCTCTTTCCGTCTCGTAGACACGAGCTGAGAAATTGCAAACGTCCAGCAATTGCTCCGAGATGAAAAGTGCCAGCACTGAAAGCTGTTGCTAGCCAGCACCCTTCCTTGGAAGCGCTTTCACAGGCGCAGCAACACTGGGGCTTTGCGCTTCTCTACCCACCAAACGTCACGGTCCTTCTCTTTCCGTCTCGTAGACACGAGCTGAGAAATTGCAAACGTCGAGCAATTGCTCAGAGATGAAAAGTGCCAGCACTGAAAGCTCTTGCTAGCCAGCACCCTTCCTTGGAAGCGCTTTTGTAGGCCTAAGAACACTGGGGCTCTGGGCTTCTCTAGCCACCTCATCTTCTGCTCATCCTCTCGCGCACTCTAAAGAGAGCTCAGGTGAGAAATTGCAAACGTCGAGCAATTGCTCAGAGATGAAAAGTGCCAGCACTGAAAGCTGTTGCTAGCCAGCACCCTTCATTGGAAGCGCTTTCACAGGCGCAGCAACACTGGGGCTTTGCGCTTCTCTAGCCACCAAACGTCACGGTCCTTCTCTTTCCGTCGGTAGACACGAGCTGAGAAATTGCAAACGTCGAGCAATTGCTCAGAGATGAAAAGTGCCAGCACTGAAAGCTCTTGCTAGCCAGAACCCTTCCTTGGAAGCGCTTTCACAGGCGCAGCAACACTGGGGCTTTGCGCTTCTATACGCACCAAACGTCACGGTCCTTCTCTTTCCGTCTCGTAGACACGAGCTGAGAAATTGCAAACGTCGAGCAATTGCTCCGAGATGAAAAGTGCCAGCACTGAAAGCTCTTGCTAGCCAGCACCCTTCCTTGGAAGCGCTTTTGTAGGCCTAAGAACACTGGGGCTCTGGGCTTCTCTAGCCACCTCATCTTCTGCTCGTCCTCTCGCGCACTCTAAAGAGAGCTCAGGTGAGAAATTGCAAACGTCGAGCAATTGCTCAGAGATGAAAAGTGCCAGCACTGAAAGCTCTTGCTAGCCAGCACCCTTCCTTGGAAGCGCTTTCACAGGCGCAGTAACACTGGGGCTTTGCGCTTCTCTACCCACCAAACGTCACGGTCCTTCTCTTTCCGTCTTGTAGACACGAGCTGAGAAATTGCAAACGTCGAGCAATTGCTCAGAGATGAAAAGTGCCAGCACTGAAAGCTGTTGCTAGCCAGCACCCTTCCTTGGATGCGCTTTTGTAGGCCTAAGAACACTGGGGCTCTGGGCTTCTCTAGCCACCTAATCTTCTGCTCATCCTCGCGCGCACTCTAAAGAGAGCTCAGGTGAGAAATTGCAAAAGTCAAGCAATTGCTCAGAGATGAAAAGTGCCAGCACTGAAAGCTGTTGCTAGCCAGCACCCTTCCTTGGAAGCGCTTTCACAGGCGCAGTAACACTGGGGCTTTGCACTTCTCTACGCACCAAACGTCACGGTCCTTCTTTTTCCGTCTCGTAGACACGAGCTGAGAAATTGCAAACATCGAGCAATTGCTCCGAGATGAAAAGTGCCAGCACTGAAAGCTCTTGCTAGCCAGAACCCTTCCTTGGAAGCGCTTTCACAGGCGCAGCAACACTGGGGCTTTGCGCTTCTATACGCACCAAACGTCACGGTCCTTCTCTTTCCGTCTCGTAGACACGAGCTGAGAAATTGCAAACGTCGAGCAATTGCTCAGAGATGAAAAGTGCCAGCACTGAAAGCTGTTGCTAGCCAGCACCCTTCCTTGGAAGCGCTTTCACAGGCGCAGCAACACTGGGGCTTTGCGCTTCTATACGCACCAAACGTCACAGTCATTCTCTTTCCGTCTCGTAGACACGAGCTGAGAAATTGCAAACGTCCAGCAATTGCTCCGAGATGAAAACTGCCAGCACTGAAAGCTGTTGCTAGCCAGCACCCTTCCTTGGAAGCGCTTTTGTAGGCCTAAGAACACTGGGGCTCTGGGCTTCTCTAGCCACCTCATCTTCTGCTCATCCTCGCGCGCACTCTAAAGAGATCTCAGGTGAGAAATTGCAAACGTCGAGCAATTGCTCAGAGATGAAAAGTGCCAGCACTGAAAGCTGTTGCTAGCCAGCACCCTTCCTTGGAAGCGCTTTCACAGGCGCAGCAACACTGGGGCTTTGCGCTTCTCTAGCCACCAAACGTCACGGTCCTTCTCTTTCCGTCTCGTAGACACGAGCTGAGAAATTGCAAACGTCGAGCAATTTTCCGAGATGAAAAGTGCCAGCACTGAAAGCTGTTGCTAGCCAGCACCCTTCCTTGGAAGCGCTTTTGTAGGCCTAAGAACACTGGGGCTCTGGGCTTCTCTAGCCACCTCATCTTCTGCTCATCCTCTCGCGCACTCTAAAGAGAGCTCAGGTGAGAAATTGCAAACGTCCAGCAATTGCTCAGAGATGAAAAGTGCCAGCACTGAAAGCTCTTGCTAGCCAGCACCCTTCCTTGGAAGCGCTTTCACAGGCACAGCAACACTGGGGCTTTGCGCTTCTATACGCACCAAACGTCACGGTCCTTCTCTTTCCGTCTCGTAGACACGAGCTGAGAAATTGCAAACGTCCAGCAATTGCTCCGAGATGAAAAGTGCCAGCACTGAAAGCTGTTGCTAGCCAGCACCCTTCCTTGGAAGCGCTTTCACAGGCGCAGCAACACTGGGGCTTTGCGCTTCTCTAGCCACCAAACGTCACGGTCCTTCTCTTTCCGTCTCGTAGACACGAGCTGAGAAATTGCAAACGTCGAGCAATTGCTCAGAGATGAAAAGTGCCAGCACTGAAAGCTGTTGCTAGCCAGCACCCTTCCTTGGAAGCGCTTTTGTAGGCCTAAGAACACTGGGGCTCTGGGCTTCTCTAGCCACCTCATCTTCTGCTCATCCTCTCGCGCACTCTAAAGAGAGCTCAGGTGAGAAATTGCAAACGTCGAGCAATTGCTCAGAGATGAAAAGTGCCAGCACTGAAAGCTCTTGCTAGCCAGAACCCTTCCTTGGAAGCGCTTTCACAGGCGCAGCAACACTGGGGCTTTGCGCTTCTCTACCCACCAAACGTCACGGTCCTTCTCTTTCCGTCTCGTAGACACGAGCTGAGAAATTGCAAACGTCGAGCAATTGCTCAGAGATGAAAAGTGCCAGCACTGAAAGCTCTTGCTAGCCAGCACCCTTCCTTGGAAGCGCTTTTGTAGGCCTAAGAACACTGGGGCTCTGGGCTTCTCTAGCCACCTCATCTTCTGCTCATCCTCTCGCGCACTCTAAAGAGAGCTCAGGTGAGAAATTGCAAACGTCGAGCAATTGCTCAGAGATGAAAAGTGCCAGCACTGAAAGCTGTTGCTAGCCAGCACCCTTCATTGGAAGCGCTTTCACAGGCGCAGCAACACTGGGGCTTTGCGCTTCTCTAGCCACCAAACGTCACGGTCCTTCTCTTTCCGTCGGTAGACACGAGCTGAGAAATTGCAAACGTCGAGCAATTGCTCAGAGATGAAAAGTGCCAGCACTGAAAGCTCTTGCTAGCCAGAACCCTTCCTTGGAAGCGCTTTCACAGGCGCAGCAACACTGGGGCTTTGCGCTTCTATACGCACCAAACGTCACGGTCCTTCTCTTTCCGTCTCGTAGACACGAGCTGAGAAATTGCAAACGTCGAGCAATTGCTCAGAGATGAAAAGTGCCAGCACTGAAAGCTCTTGCTAGCCAGCACCATTCCTTGGAAGCGCTTTCACAGGCGCAGCAACACTGGGGCTTTGCGCTTCTCTACCCACCAAACGTCACGGTCCTTCTCTTTCCGTCTCGTACACACGAGCTGAGAAATTGCAAACGTCGAGCAATTGCTCCGAGATGAAAAGTGCCAGCACTGAAAGCTCTTGCTAGCCAGCACCCTTCCTTGGAAGCGCTTTTGTAGGCCTAAGAACACTGGGGCTCTGGGCTTCTCTAGCCACCTCATCTTCTGCTCGTCCTCTCGCGCACTCTAAAGAGAGCTCAGGTGAGAAATTGCAAACGTCGAGCAATTGCTCAGAGATGAAAAGTGCCAGCACTGAAAGCTCTTGCTAGCCAGAACCCTTCCTTGGAAGCGCTTTCACAGGCGCAGTGACACTGGGGCTTTGCGGTTCTATACGCACCAAATGTCACGGTCCTTCTCTTTCCGTCTCGTAGACACGAGCTGAGAAATTGCAAACGTCCAGCAATTGCTCCGAGATGAAAAGTGCCAGCACTGAAAGCTCTTGCTAGCCAGCACCCTTCCTTGGAAGCGCTTTTGTAGCCCTTAAAACACTGGGGCTCTGGGCTTCTCTAGCCACCTCATCTTCTGCTCATCCTCTCGCGCACTCTAAAGAGAGCTCAGGTGAGAAATTGCAAACGTCGAGCAATTGCTCAGAGAAGAAAAGTGCCAGCACTGAAAGCTCTTGCTAGCCAGCACCCTTCCTTGGAAGCGCTTTCACAGGCGCAGTAACACTGGGGCTTTGCGCTTCTCTACCCACCAAACGTCACGGTCATTCTCTTTCCGTCTCGTAGACACGAGCTGAGAAATTGCAAACGTCCAGCAATTGCTCAGAGATGAAAAGTGCCAGCACTGAAAGCTGTTGCTAGCCAGCACCCTTCCTTGGATGCGCTTTTGTAGGCCTAAGAACACTGGGGCTCTGGGCTTCTCTAGCCACCTAATCTTCTGCTCATCCTCGCGCGCACTCTAAAGAGAGCTCAGGTGAGAAATTGCAAACATCGAGCAATTGCTCCGAGATGAAAAGTGCCAGCACTGAAAGCTCTTGCTAGTCAGCACCCTTCCTTGGAAGCGCTTTCACAGGCGCAGCAACACTGGGGCTTTGCGCTTCTATACGCACCAAACGTCACGGTCCTTCTCTTTCCGTCTCGTAGACACGAGCTGAGAAATTGCAAACGTCGAGCAATTGCTCAGAGATGAAAAGTGCCAGCACTGAAAGCTGTTGCTAGCCAGCACCCTTCCTTGGAAGCGCTTTCACAGGCGCAGCAACACTGGGGCTTTGCGCTTCTATACGCACCAAACGTCACAGTCATTCTCTTTCCGTCTCGTAGACACGAGCTGAGAAATTGCAAACGTCCAGCAATTGCTCCGAGATGAAAAGTGCCAGCACTGAAAGCTGTTGCTAGCCAGCACCCTTCCTTGGAAGCGCTTTTGTAGGCCTAAGAACACTGGGGCTCTGGGCTTCTCTAGCCACCTCATCTTCTGCTCATCCTCGCGCGCACTCTAAAGAGATCTCAGGTGAGAAATTGCAAACGTCGAGCAATTGCTCAGAGATGAAAAGTGCCAGCACTGAAAGCTGTTGCTAGCCAGCACCCTTCCTTGGAAGCGCTTTCACAGGCGCAGCAACACTGGGGCTTTGCGCTTCTCTAGCCACCAAACGTCACGGTCCTTCTCTTTCCGTCTCGTAGACACGAGCTGAGAAATTGCAAACGTCGAGCAATTGCTCAGAGATGAAAAGTGCCAGCACTGAAAGCTGTTGCTAGCCAGCACCCTTCCTTGGAAGCGCTTTTGTAGGCCTAAGAACACTGGGGCTCTGGGCTTCTCTAGCCACCTCATCTTCTGCTCATCCTCTCGCGCACTCTAAAGAGAGCTCAGGTGAGAAATTGCAAACGTCCAGCAATTGCTCAGAGATGAAAAGTGCCAGCACTGAAAGCTCTTGCTAGCCAGCACCCTTCCTTGGAAGCGCTTTCACAGGCACAGCAACACTGGGGCTTTGCGCTTCTATACGCACCAAACGTCACGGTCCTTCTCTTTCCGTCTCGTAGACACGAGCTGAGAAATTGCAAACGTCCAGCAATTGCTCAGAGATGAAAAGTGCCAGCACTGAAAGCTCTTGCTAGCCAGCACCCTTCCTTGGAAGCGCTTTCACAGGCGCAGCAACACTGGGGCTTTGCGCTTCTCTAGCCACCAAACGTCACGGTCCTTCTCTTTCCGTCTCGTAGACACGAGCTGAGAAATTGCAAACGTCGAGCAATTGCTCAGAGATGAAAAGTGCCAGCACTGAAAGCTGTTGCTAGCCAGCACCCTTCCTTGGAAGCGCTTTTGTAGGCCTAAGAACACTGGGGCTCTGGGCTTCTCTAGCCACCTCATCTTCTGCTCATCCTCTCGCGCACTCTAAAGAGAGCTCAGGTGAGAAATTGCAAACGTCCAGCAATTGCTCAGAGATGAAAAGTGCCAGCACTGAAAGCTCTTGCTAGCCAGAACCCTTCCTTGGAAGCGCTTTCACAGGCGCAGTAACACTGGGGCTTTGCGGTTCTATACGCACCAAATGTCACAGTCCTTCTCTTTCCGTCTCGTAGACACGAGCTGAGAAATTGCAAACGTCCAGCAATTGCTCAGAGATGAAAAGTGCCAGCACTGAAAGCTCTTGCTAGCCAGCACCCTTCCTTGGAAGCGCTTTTGTAGGCCTAAGAACACTGGGGCTCTGGGCTTCTCTAGCCACCTCATCTTCTGCTCATCCTCTCGCGCACTCTAAAGAGAGCTCAGGTGAGAAATTGCAAACGTCGAGCAATTGCTCCGAGATGAAAAGTGCCAGCACTGAAAGCTGTTGCTATCCAGCACCCTTCCTTGGAAGCGCTTTCACAGGCACAGCAACACTGGGGCTTTGCGCTTCTCTACCCACCAAACGTCACGGTCCTTCTTTTTCCGTCTCGTAGACACGAGCTGAGAAATTGCAAACGTCGAGCAATTGCTCAGAGATGAAAAGTGCCAGCACTGAAAGCTGTTGCTAGCCAGCACCCTTCCTTGGAAGCGCTTTCACAGGCGCAGTAACACTGGGGCTTTGCTCTTCTATACGCACCAAACGTCACGGTCCTTCTCTTTCCGTCTCGTAGACACGAGCTGAGAAATTGCAAACGTCGAGCAATTGCTCAGAGATGAAAAGTGCCAGCACTGAAAGCTGTTGCTAGCCAGCACCCTTCCTTGGAAGCGCTTTTGTAGGCCTAAGAACACTGGGGCTCTGGGCTTCTCTAGCCACCTCATCTTCTGCTCATCCTCGCGCGCACTCTAAAGAGAGCTCAGGTGAGAAATTGCAAAAGTCAAGCAATTGCTCAGAGATGAAAAGTGCCAGCACTGAAAGCTGTTGCTAGCCAGCACCCTTCCTTGGAAGCGCTTTCACAGGCGCAGTAACACTGGGGCTTTGCACTTCTCTAGCCACCAAACGTCACGGTCCTTCTTTTTCCGTCTCGTAGACACGAGCTGAGAAATTGCAAACATCGAGCAATTGCTCCGAGATGAAAAGTGCCAGCACTGAAAGCTGTTGCTAGCCAGAACCCTTCCTTGGAAGCGCTTTCACAGGCGCAGCAACACTGGGGCTTTGCGCTTCTCTAGCCACCAAACGTCACGGTCCTTCTCTTTCCGTCTCGTAGACACGAGCTGAGAAATTGCAAACGTCGAGCAATTGCTCAGAGATGAAAAGTGCCAGCACTGAAAGCTGTTGCTAGCCAGCACCCTTCCTTGGAAGCGCTTTTGTAGGCCTAAGAACACTGGGGCTCTGGGCTTCTCTAGCCACCTCATCTTCTGCTCATCCTCTCGCGCACTCTAAAGAGAGCTCAGGTGAGAAATTGCAAACGTCCAGCAATTGCTCAGAGATGAAAAGTGCCAGCACTGAAAGCTCTTGCTAGCCAGCACCCTTCCTTGGAAGCGCTTTCACAGGCACAGCAACACTGGGGCTTTGCGCTTCTATACGCACCAAACGTCACGGTCCTTCTCTTTCCGTCTCGTAGACACGAGCTGAGAAATTGCAAACGTCCAGCAATTGCTCAGAGATGAAAAGTGCCAGCACTGAAAGCTCTTGCTAGCCAGAACCCTTCCTTGGAAGCGCTTTCACAGGCGCAGCAACACTGGGGCTTTGCGCTTCTCTAGCCACCAAACGTCACGGTCCTTCTCTTTCCGTCTCGTAGACACGAGCTGAGAAATTGCAAACGTCGAGCAATTGCTCAGAGATGAAAAGTGCCAGCACTGAAAGCTGTTGCTAGCCAGCACCCTTCCTTGGAAGCGCTTTTGTAGGCCTAAGAACACTGGGGCTCTGGGCTTCTCTAGCCACCTCATCTTCTGCTCATCCTCTCGCGCACTCTAAAGAGAGCTCAGGTGAGAAATTGCAAACGTCCAGCAATTGCTCAGAGATGAAAAGTGCCAGCACTGAAAGCTCTTGCTAGCCAGAACCCTTCCTTGGAAGCGCTTTCACAGGCGCAGTAACACTGGGGCTTTGCGGTTCTATACGCACCAAATGTCACAGTCCTTCTCTTTCCGTCTCGTAGACACGAGCTGAGAAATTGCAAACGTCCAGCAATTGCTCAGAGATGAAAAGTGCCAGCACTGAAAGCTCTTGCTAGCCAGCACCCTTCCTTGGAAGCGCTTTTGTAGGCCTAAGAACACTGGGGCTCTGGGCTTCTCTAGCCACCTCATCTTCTGCTCATCCTCTCGCGCACTCTAAAGAGAGCTCAGGTGAGAAATTGCAAACGTCGAGCAATTGCTCCGAGATGAAAAGTGCCAGCACTGAAAGCTGTTGCTATCCAGCACCCTTCCTTGGAAGCGCTTTCACAGGCACAGCAACACTGGGGCTTTGCGCTTCTCTACCCACCAAACGTCACGGTCCTTCTTTTTCCGTCTCGTAGACACGAGCTGAGAAATTGCAAACGTCGAGCAATTGCTCAGAGATGAAAAGTGCCAGCACTGAAAGCTGTTGCTAGCCAGCACCCTTCCTTGGAAGCGCTTTCACAGGCGCAGTAACACTGGGGCTTTGCTCTTCTATACGCACCAAACGTCACGGTCCTTCTCTTTCCGTCTCGTAGACACGAGCTGAGAAATTGCAAACGTCGAGCAATTGCTCAGAGATGAAAAGTGCCAGCACTGAAAGCTGTTGCTAGCCAGCACCCTTCCTTGGAAGCGCTTTTGTAGGCCTAAGAACACTGGGGCTCTGGGCTTCTCTAGCCACCTCATCTTCTGCTCATCCTCGCGCGCACTCTAAAGAGAGCTCAGGTGAGAAATTGCAAAAGTCAAGCAATTGCTCAGAGATGAAAAGTGCCAGCACTGAAAGCTGTTGCTAGCCAGCACCCTTCCTTGGAAGCGCTTTCACAGGCGCAGTAACACTGGGGCTTTGCACTTCTCTAGCCACCAAACGTCACGGTCCTTCTTTTTCCGTCTCGTAGACACGAGCTGAGAAATTGCAAACATCGAGCAATTGCTCCGAGATGAAAAGTGCCAGCACTGAAAGCTGTTGCTAGCCAGAACCCTTCCTTGGAAGCGCTTTCACAGGCGCAGCAACACTGGGGCTTTGCGCTTCTATACGCACCAAACGTCACGGTCCTTCTCTTTCCGTCTCGTAGACACGAGCTGAGAAATTGCAAACGTCGAGCAATTGCTCAGAGATGAAAAGTGCCAGCACTGAAAGCTGTTGCTAGCCAGCACCCTTCCTTGGAAGCGCTTTCACAGGCGCAGCAACACTGGGGCTTTGCGCTTCTATACGCACCAAACGTCACAGTCATTCTCTTTCCGTCTCGTAGACACGAGCTGAGAAATTGCAAACGTCCAGCAATTGCTCCGAGATGAAAAGTGCCAGCACTGAAAGCTGTTGCTAGCCAGCACCCTTCCTTGGAAGCGCTTTTGTAGGCCTAAGAACACTGGGGCTCTGGGCTTCTCTAGCCACCTCATCTTCTGCTCATCCTCGCGCGCACTCTAAAGAGATCTCAGGTGAGAAATTGCAAACGTCGAGCAATTGCTCAGAGATGAAAAGTGCCAGCACTGAAAGCTGTTGCTAGCCAGCACCCTTCCTTGGAAGCGCTTTCACAGGCGCAGCAACACTGGGGCTTTGCGCTTCTCTAGCCACCAAACGTCACGGTCCTTCTCTTTCCGTCTCGTAGACACGAGCTGAGAAATTGCAAACATCGAGCAATTGCTCAGAGATGAAAAGTGCCAGCACTGAAAGCTCTTGCTAGCCAGAACCCTTCCTTGGAAGCGCTTTCACAGGCGCAGCAACACTGGGGCTTTGCGCTTCTATACGCACCAAACGTCACGGTCATTCTCTTTCCGTCTCGTAGACACGAGCTGAGAAATTGCAAACGTCGAGCAATTGCTCAGAGATGAAAAGTGCCAGCACTGAAAGCTGTTGCTATCCAGCACCCTTCCTTGGAAGCGCTTTCACAGGCGCAGCAACACTGGGGCTTTGCGCTTCTCTACCCACCAAACGTCACGGTCCTTCTCTTTCCGTCGGTAGACACGAGCTGAGAAATTGCAAACGTGGAGCAATTGCTCCGAGATGAAAAGTGCCAGCACTGAAAGCTCTTGCTAGCCAGCACCCTTCCTTGGAAGCGCTTTTGTAGGCCTAAGAACACTGGGGCTCTGGGCTTCTCTAGCCACCTCATCTTCTGCTCATCCTCTCGCGCACTCTAAAGAGAGCTCAGGTGAGAAATTGCAAACGTCGAGCAATTGCTCCGAGATGAAAAGTGCCAGCACTGAAAGCTGTTGCTAGCCAGCACCCTTCCTTGGAAGCGCTTTCACAGGCGCAGCAACACTGGGGCTTTGCGCTTCTATACGCACCAAACGTCACGGTCCTTCTCTTTCCGTCTCGTAGACACGAGCTGAGAAATTGCAAACGTCCAGCAATTGCTCCGAGATGAAAAGTGCCAGCACTGAAAGCTGTTGCTAGCCAGCACCCTTCCTTGGAAGCGCTTTCACAGGCGCAGCAACACTGGGGCTTTGCGCTTCTCTACCCACCAAACGTCACGGTCCTTCTCTTTCCGTCTCGTAGACACGAGCTGAGAAATTGCAAACGTCGAGCAATTGCTCAGAGATGAAAAGTGCCAGCACTGAAAGCTCGTGCTAGCCAGCACCCTTCCTTGGAAGCGCTTTTGTAGGCCTAAGAACACTGGGGCTCTGGGCTTCTCTAGCCACCTCATCTTCTGCTCGTCCTCTCGCGCACTCTAAAGAGAGCTCAGGTGAGAAATTGCAAACGTCCAGCAATTGCTCAGAGATGAAAAGTGCCAGCACTGAAAGCTCTTGCTAGCCAGAACCCTTCCTTGGAAGCGCTTTCACAGGCGCAGTAACACTGGGGCTTTGCGGTTCTATACGCACCAAATGTCACAGTCCTTCTCTTTCCGTCTCGTAGACACGAGCTGAGAAATTGCAAACGTCCAGCAATTGCTCAGAGATGAAAAGTGCCAGCACTGAAAGCTCTTGCTAGCCAGCACCCTTCCTTGGAAGCGCTTTTGTAGCCCTTAAAACACTGGGGCTCTGGGCTTCTCTAGCCACCTCATCTTCTGCTCATCCTCTCGCGCACTCTAAAGAGAGCTCAGGTGAGAAATTGCAAACGTCGAGCAATTGCTCCGAGATGAAAAGTGCCAGCACTGAAAGCTGTTGCTAGCCAGCACCCTTCCTTGGAAGCGCTTTTGTAGCCCTTAAAACACTGGGGCTCTGGGCTTCTCTAGCCACCTCATCTTCTGCTCATCCTCTCGCGCACTCTAAAGAGAGCTCAGGTGAGAAATTGCAAACGTCGAGCAATTGCTCAGAGAAGAAAAGTGCCAGCACTGAAAGCTCTTGCTAGCCAGCACCCTTCCTTGGAAGCGCTTTCACAGGCGCAGTAACACTGGGGCTTTGCGCTTCTCTACGCACCAAACGTCACGGTCCTTCTCTTTCCGTCTCGTAGACACGAGCTGAGAAATTGCAAACGTCGAGCAATTGCTCAGAGATGAAAAGTGCCAGCACTGAAAGCTGTTGCTAGCCAGCACCCTTCCTTGGATGCGCTTTTGTACGCCTAAGAACACTGGGGCTCTGGGCTTCTCTAGCCACCTCATCTTCTGCTCATCCTCGCGCGCACTCTAAAGAGAGCTCAGGTGAAAAATTGCAAACGTCAAGCAATTGCTCAGAGATGAAAAGTGCCAGCACTGAAAGCTGTTGCTAGCCAGCACCCTTCCTTGGAAGCGCTTTCACAGGCGCAGTAACACTGGGGCTTTGCACTTCTCTAGCCACCAGACGTCACGGGCCTTCTTTTTCCGTCTCGTAGACACGAGCTGAGAAATTGCAAACATCGAGCAATTGCTCAGAGATGAAAAGTGCCAGCACTGAAAGCTCTTGCTAGCCAGCACCCTTCCTTGGAAGCGCTTTCACAGGCGCAGCAACACTGGGGCTTTGCGCTTCTATACGCACCAAACGTCACGGTCATTCTCTTTCCGTCTCGTAGACACGAGCTGAGAAATTGCAAACGTCGAGCAATTGCTCCGAGATGAAAAGTGCCAGCACTGAAAGCTGTTGCTAGCCAGCACCCTTCCTTGGAAGCGCTTTCACAGGCGCAGCAACACTGGGGCTTTGCGCTTCTATACGCACCAAACGTCACAGTCATTCTCTTTCCGTCTCGTAGACACGAGCTGAGAAATTGCAAACGTCCAGCAATTGCTCAGAGATGAAAAGTGCCAGCACTGAAAGCTGTTGCTAGCCAGCACCCTTCCTTGGAAGCGCTTTTGTAGCCCTTAAAACACTGGGGCTCTGGGCTTCTCTAGCCACCTCATCTTCTGCTCATCCTCTCGCGCACTCTAAAGAGAGCTCAGGTGAGAAATTGCAAACGTCAAGCAATTGCTCAGAGAAGAAAAGTGCCAGCACTGAAAGCTCTTGCTAGCCAGCACCCTTCCTTGGAAGCGCTTTCACAGGCGCAGTAACACTGGGGCTTTGCACTTCTCTACGCACCAAATGTCACGGTCCTTCTTTTTCCGTCTCGTAGACACGAGCTGAGAAATTGCAAACATCGAGCAATTGCTCAGAGATGAAAAGTGCCAGCACTGAAAGCTGTTGCTAGCCAGCACCCTTCCTTGGAAGCGCTTTCACAGGCGCAGCAACACTGGGGCTTTGCGCTTCTATACGCACCAAACGTCACAGTCATTCTCTTTCCGTCTCGTAGACACGAGCTGAGAAATTGCAAACGTCCAGCAATTGCTCCGAGATGAAAAGTGCCAGCACTGAAAGCTGTTGCTAGCCAGAACCCTTCCTTGGAAGCGCTTTTGTAGGCCTAAGAACAGTGGGGCTCTGGGCTTCTCTAGCCACCTCATCTTCTGCTCATCCTCTCGCGCACTCTAAAGAGAGCTCAGGTGAGAAATTGCAAACGTCGAGCAATTGCTCCGAGATGAAAAGTGCCAGCACTGAAAGCTGTTGCTAGCCAGCACCCTTCCTTGGAAGCGCTTTTGTAGCCCTTAAAACACTGGGGCTCTGGGCTTCTCTAGCCACCTCATCTTCTGCTCATCCTCTCGCGCACTCTAAAGAGAGCTCAGGTGAGAAATTGCAAACGTCGAGCAATTGCTCAGAGATGAAAAGTGCCAGCACTGAAAGCTCTTGCTAGCCAGCACCCTTCCTTGGAAGCGCTTTCACAGGCGCAGCAACACTGGGGCTTTGCGCTTCTCTACCCACCAAACGTCACGGTCCTTCTCTTTCCGTCTCGTAGACACGAGCTGAGAAATTGCAAACGTCGAGCAATTGCTCCGAGATGAAAAGTGCCAGCACTGAAAGCTGTTGCTAGCCAGCACCCTTCCTTGGAAGCGCTTTCACAGGCGCAGCAACACTGGGGCTTTGCGCTTCTATACGCACCAAACGTCACAGTCATTCTCTTTCCGTCTCGTAGACACGAGCTGAGAAATTGCAAACGTCCAGCAATTGCTCCGAGATGAAAAGTGCCAGCACTGAAAGCTCTTGCTAGCCAGCACCCTTCCTTGGAAGCGCTTTTGTAGGCCTAAGAAGACTGGGGCTCTGGGCTTCTCTAGCCACCTCATCTTCTGCTCATCCTCGCGCGCACTCTAAAGAGAGCTCAGGTGAGAAATTGCAAACGTCCAGCAATTGCTCCGAGATGAAAAGTGCCAGCACTGAAAGCTCTTGCTAGCCAGCACCCTTCCTTGGAAGCGCTTTCACAGGCGCAGCAACACTGGGGCTTTGCGCTTCTCTAGCCACCAAACGTCACGGTCATTCTCTTTCCGTCTCGTAGACACGAGCTGAGAAATTGCAAACGTCGAGCAATTGCTCAGAGATGAAAAGTGCCAGCACTGAAAGCTGTTGCTAGCCAGCACCCTTCCTTGGAAGCGCTTTTGTAGGCCTAAGAACACTGGGGCTCTGGGCTTCTCTAGCCACCTCATCTTCTGCTCATCCTCTCGTGCACTCTAAAGAGAGCTCAGGTGAGAAATTGCAAACGTCGAGCAATTGCTCAGAGATGAAAAGTGCCAGCACTGAAAGCTGTTGCTAGCCAGCACCCTTCCTTGGAAGCGCTTTACAGGCGCAGTAACACTGTGGCTTTGCGCTTCTATACGCACCAAATGTCACGGTCCTTCTCTTTCCGTCTCGTAGACACGAGCTGAGAAATTGCAAACGTCGAGCAATTGCTCAGAGATGAAAAGTGCCAGCACTGAAAGCTCTTGCTAGCCAGCACCCTTCCTTGGAAGCGCTTTTGTAGGCCTAAGAACACTGGGGCTCTGGGCTTCTCTAGCCACCTCATCTTCTGCTCATCCTCTCGCGCACTCTAAAGAGAGCTCAGGTGAGAAATTGCAAACGTCGAGCAATTGCTCAGAGATGAAAAGTGCCAGCACTGAAAGCTGTTGCTAGCCAGCACCCTTCCTTGGAAGCGCTTTCACAGGCGCAGTAACACTGGGGCTTTGCGCTTCTCTAGCCAACAAACGTCACGGTCCTTCTCTTTCCGTCTCGTAGACACGAGCTGAGAAATTGCAAACGTCGAGCAATTGCTCAGAGATGAAAAGTGCCAGCACTGAAAGCTCTTGCTAGCCAGCACCCTTCCTTGGAAGCGCTTTCACAGGCGTAGCAACACTGGGGTTTTGCGCTTCTATATGCACCAAACGTCACGGTCCTTCTCTTTCCGTCTCGTAGACACGAGCTGAGAAATTGCAAACGTGGAGCAATTGCTCAGAGATGAAAAGTGCCAGCACTGAAAGCTGTTGCTAGCCAGCACCCTTCCTTGGAAGCGCTTTTGTAGGCCTAAGAACACTGGGGCTCTGGGCTTCTCTAGCCACCTCATCTTCTGCTCATCCTCTCGCGCACTCTAAAGAGAGCTCAGGTGAGAAATTGCAAACGTCGAGCAATTGCTCAGAGATGAAAAGTGCCAGCACTGAAAGCTCTTGCTAGCCAGCACCCTTCCTTGGAAGCGCTTTTGTAGGCCTAAGAACACTGGGGCTCTGGGCTTCTCTAGCCACCTCATCTTCTGCTCATCCTCTCGCGCACTCTAAAGAGAGCTCAGGTGAGAAATTGCAAACGTCGAGCAATTGCTCAGAGATGAAAAGTGCCAGCACTGAAAGCTGTTGCTAGCCAGCACCCTTCCTTGGAAGCGCTTTCACAGGCGCAGTAACACTGGGGCTTTGCGCTTCTCTAGCCACCAAACGTCACGGTCCTTCTCTTTCCATCTCCTAGACACGATCTGAGAAATTGCAAACGTCCAGCAATTGCTCAGAGATGAAAAGTGCCAGCACTGAAAGCTCTTGCTAGCCAGCACCCTTCCTTGGAAGCGCTTTCACAGGCGCAGCAACACTGGGGCTTTGCGCTTCTCTAGCCACCAAACGTCACGGTCCTTCTCTTTCCGTCTCGTAGACACGAGCTGAGAAATTGCAAACGTCGAGCAATTGCTCAGAGATGAAAAGTGCCAGCACTGAAAGCTGTTGCTAGCCAGCACCCTTCCTTGGAAGCGCTTTCACAGGCGCAGCAACACTGGGGCTTTGCGCTTCTATACGCACCAAACGTCACAGTCCTTCTCTTTCCGTCGGTAGACACGAGCTGAGAAATTGCAAACGTCCAGCAATTGCTCAGAGAGGAAAAGTGCCAGCACTGAAAGCTGTTGCTAGCCAGCACCCTTCCTTGGAAGCGCTTTTGTAGGCCTAAGAACAGTGGGGCTCTGGGCTTCTCTAGCCACCTCATCTTCTGCTCATCCTCTCGCGCACTCTAAAGAGAGCTCAGGTGAGAAATTGCAAACGTCGAGCAATTGCTCAGAGATGAAAAGTGCCAGCACTGAAAGCTGTTGCTAGCCAGCACCCTTCCTTGGAAGCGCTTTCACAGGCGCAGCAACACTGGGGCTTTGCGCTTCTCTAGCCACCAAACGTCACGGTCCTTCTCTTTCCGTCTGTAGACACGAGCTGAGAAATTGCAAACGTGGAGCAATTGCTCCGAGATGAAAAGTGCCAGCACTGAAAGCTCTTGCTAGCCAGCACCCTTCCTTGGAAGCGCTTTTCTAGGCCTAAGAACACTGGGGCTCTGGGCTTCTCTAGCCACCTCATCTTCTGCTCATCCTCTCGTGCACTCTAAAGAGAGCTCAGGTGAGAAATTGCAAACGTCGAGCAATTGCTCAGAGATGAAAAGTGCCAGCACTGAAAGCTGTTGCTAGCCAGCACCCTTCCTTGGAAGCGCTTTTGTAGCCCTTAGAACACTGGGGCTCTGGGCTTCTCTAGCCACCTCATCTTCTGCTCATCCTCGCGCGCACTCTAAAGAGAGCTCAGGTGAGAAATTGCAAACGTCGAGCAATTGCTCAGAGAAGAAAGTGCCAGCACTGAAAGCTCTTGCTAGCCAGCACCCTTCCTTGGAAGTGCTTTCACAGGCGCAGCAACACTGGGGCTTTGCGCTTCTCTACCCACCAAACGTCACGGTCCTTCTCTTTCCGTCTCGTAGACACGAGCTGAGAAATTGCAAACGTCCAGCAATTGCTCCGAGATGAAAAGTGCCAGCACTGAAAGCTGTTGCTAGCCAGCACCCTTCCTTGGAAGCGCTTTCACAGGCGCAGCAACACTGGGGCTTTGCGCTTCTCTACCCACCAAACGTCACGGTCCTTCTCTTTCCGTCTCGTAGACACGAGCTGAGAAATTGCAAACGTCGAGCAATTGCTCAGAGATGAAAAGTGCCAGCACTGAAAGCTCTTGCTAGCCAGCACCCTTCCTTGGAAGCGCTTTTGTAGGCCTAAGAACACTGGGGCTCTGGGCTTCTCTAGCCACCTCATCTTCTGCTCATCCTCTCGCGCACTCTAAAGAGAGCTCAGGTGAGAAATTGCAAACGTCGAGCAATTGCTCAGAGATGAAAAGTGCCAGCACTGAAAGCTGTTGCTAGCCAGCACCCTTCCTTGGAAGCGCTTTCACAGGCGCAGCAACACTGGGGCTTTGCGCTTCTCTAGCCACCAAACGTCACGGTCCTTCTCTTTCCGTCGGTAGACACGAGCTGAGAAATTGCAAACGTCGAGCAATTGCTCAGAGATGAAAAGTGCCAGCACTGAAAGCTCTTGCTAGCCAGAACCCTTCCTTGGAAGCGCTTTCACAGGCGCAGCAACACTGGGGCTTTGCGCTTCTATACGCACCAAACGTCACGGTCCTTCTCTTTCCGTCTCGTAGACACGAGCTGAGAAATTGCAAACGTCGAGCAATTGCTCCGAGATGAAAAGTGCCAGCACTGAAAGCTCTTGCTAGCCAGCACCCTTCCTTGGAAGCGCTTTTGTAGGCCTAAGAACACTGGGGCTCTGGGCTTCTCTAGCCACCTCATCTTCTGCTCGTCCTCTCGCGCACTATAAAGAGAGCTCAGGTGAGAAATTGCAAACGTCGAGCAATTGCTCAGAGATGAAAAGTGCCAGCACTGAAAGCTCTTGCTAGCCAGCACCCTTCCTTGGAAGCGCTTTCACAGGCGCAGTGACACTGGGGCTTTGCGGTTCTATACGCACCAAATGTCACGGTCCTTCTCTTTCCGTCTCGTAGACACGAGCTGAGAAATTGCAAACGTCCAGCAATTGCTCCGAGATGAAAAGTGCCAGCACTGAAAGCTCTTGCTAGCCAGCACCCTTCCTTGGAAGCGCTTTTGTAGCCCTTAAAACACTGGGGCTCTGGGCTTCTCTAGCCACCTCATCTTCTGCTCATCCTCTCGCGCACTCTAAAGAGAGCTCAGGTGAGAAATTGCAAACGTCGAGCAATTGCTCAGAGATGAAAAGTGCCAGCACTGAAAGCTCTTGCTAGCCAGCACCCTTCCTTGGAAGCGCTTTCACAGGCGCAGTAACACTGGGGCTTTGCGCTTCTCTACCCACCAAACGTCACGGTCCTTCTCTTTCCGTCTCGTAGACACGAGCTGAGAAATTGCAAACGTCGAGCAATTGCTCAGAGATGAAAAGTGCCAGCACTGAAAGCTGTTGCTAGCCAGCACCCTTCCTTGGATGCGCTTTTGTAGGCCTAAGAACACTGGGGCTCTGGGCTTCTCTAGCCACCTCATCTTCTGCTCATCCTCGCGCGCACTCTAAAGAGAGCTCAGGTGAGAAATTGCAAAAGTCAAGCAATTGCTCAGAGATGAAAAGTGCCAGCACTGAAAGCTGTTGCTAGCCAGCACCCTTCCTTGGAAGCGCTTTCACAGGCGCAGTAACACTGGGGCTTTGCACTTCTCTACGCACCAAACGTCACGGTCCTTCTTTTTCCGTCTCGTAGACACGAGCTGAGAAATTGCAAACGTCCAGCAATTGCTCCGAGATGAAAAGTGCCAGCACTGAAAGCTGTTGCTAGCCAGCACCCTTCCTTGGAAGCGCTTTTGTAGGCCTAAGAACACTGGGGCTCTGGGCTTCTCTAGCCACCTCATCTTCTGCTCATCCTCGCGCGCACTCTAAAGAGATCTCAGGTGAGAAATTGCAAACGTCGAGCAATTGCTCAGAGATGAAAAGTGCCAGCACTGAAAGCTGTTGCTAGCCAGCACCCTTCCTTGGAAGCGCTTTCACAGGCGCAGCAACACTGGGGCTTTGCGCTTCTATACGCACCAAACGTCACGGTCCTTCTCTTTCCGTCTCGTAGACACGAGCTGAGAAATTGCAAACGTCGAGCAATTGCTCCGAGATGAAAAGTGCCAGCACTGAAAGCTGTTGCTAGCCAGCACCCTTCCTTGGAAGCGCTTTTGTAGGCCTAAGAACACTGGGGCTCTGGGCTTCTCTAGCCACCTCATCTTCTGCTCATCCTCTCGCGCACTCTAAAGAGAGCTCAGGTGAGAAATTGCAAACGTCCAGCAATTGCTCAGAGATGAAAAGTGCCAGCACTGAAAGCTCTTGCTAGCCAGCACCCTTCCTTGGAAGCGCTTTCACAGGCACAGCAACACTGGGGCTTTGCGCTTCTATACGCACCAAACGTCACGGTCCTTCTCTTTCCGTCTCGTAGACACGAGCTGAGAAATTGCAAACGTCCAGCAATTGCTCAGAGATGAAAAGTGCCAGCACTGAAAGCTCTTGCTAGCCAGCACCCTTCCTTGGAAGCGCTTTCACAGGCGCAGCAACACTGGGGCTTTGCGCTTCTCTACCCACCAAACGTCACGGTCCTTCTCTTTCCGTCTCGTAGACACGAGCTGAGAAATTGCAAACGTCGAGCAATTGCTCAGAGATGAAAAGTGCCAGCACTGAAAGCTGTTGCTAGCCAGCACCCTTCCTTGGAAGCGCTTTTGTAGGCCTAAGAACACTGGGGCTCTGGGCTTCTCTAGCCACCTCATCTTCTGCTCATCCTCTCGCGCACTCTAAAGAGAGCTCAGGTGAGAAATTGCAAACGTCGAGCAATTGCTCAGAGATGAAAAGTGCCAGCACTGAAAGCTCTTGCTAGCCAGAACCCTTCCTTGGAAGCGCTTTCACAGGCGCAGCAACACTGGGGCTTTGCGCTTCTCTACCCACCAAACGTCACGGTCCTTCTCTTTCCGTCTCGTAGACACGAGCTGAGAAATTGCAAACGTCGAGCAATTGCTCAGAGATGAAAAGTGCCAGCACTGAAAGCTCTTGCTAGCCAGCACCCTTCCTTGGAAGCGCTTTTGTAGGCCTAAGAACACTGGGGCTCTGGGCTTCTCTAGCCACCTCATCTTCTGCTCATCCTCTCGCGCACTCTAAAGAGAGCTCAGGTGAGAAATTGCAAACGTCGAGCAATTGCTCAGAGATGAAAAGTGCCAGCACTGAAAGCTGTTGCTAGCCAGCACCCTTCATTGGAAGCGCTTTCACAGGCGCAGCAACACTGGGGCTTTGCGCTTCTCTACCCACCAAACGTCACGGTCCTTCTCTTTCCGTCGGTAGACACGAGCTGAGAAATTGCAAACGTCGAGCAATTGCTCAGAGATGAAAAGTGCCAGCACTGAAAGCTCTTGCTAGCCAGAACCCTTCCTTGGAAGCGCTTTCACAGGCGCAGCAACACTGGGGCTTTGCGCTTCTATACGCACCAAACGTCACGGTCCTTCTCTTTCCGTCTCGTAGACACGAGCTGAGAAATTGCAAACGTCCAGCAATTGCTCAGAGATGAAAAGTGCCAGCACTGAAAGCTCTTGCTAGCCAGCACCATTCCTTGGAAGCGCTTTCACAGGCGCAGCAACACTGGGGCTTTGCGCTTCTCTACCCACCAAACGTCACGGTCCTTCTCTTTCCGTCTCGTACACACGAGCTGAGAAATTGCAAACGTCGAGCAATTGCTCCGAGATGAAAAGTGCCAGCACTGAAAGCTCTTGCTAGCCAGCACCCTTCCTTGGAAGCGCTTTTGTAGGCCTAAGAACACTGGGGCTCTGGGCTGCTCTAGCCACCTCATCTTCTGCTCGTCCTCTCGCGCACTCTAAAGAGAGCTCAGGTGAGAAATTGCAAACGTCGAGCAATTGCTCAGAGATGAAAAGTGCCAGCACTGAAAGCTCTTGCTAGCCAGAACCCTTCCTTGGAAGCGCTTTCACAGGCGCAGTGACACTGGGGCTTTGCGGTTCTATACGCACCAAATGTCACGGTCCTTCTCTTTCCGTCTCGTAGACACGAGCTGAGAAATTGCAAACGTCCAGCAATTGCTCCGAGATGAAAAGTGCCAGCACTGAAAGCTCTTGCTAGCCAGCACCCTTCCTTGGAAGCGCTTTTGTAGGCCTAAGAACACTGGGGCTCTGGGCTTCTCTAGCCACCTCATCTTCTGCTCATCCTCTCGCGCACTCTAAAGAGAGCTCAGGTGAGAAATTGCAAAAGTCAAGCAATTGCTCAGAGATGAAAAGTGCCAGCACTGAAAGCTCTTGCTAGCCAGCACCCTTCCTTGGAAGCGCTTTCACAGGCGCAGTAACACTGGGGCTTTGCGCTTCTCTACCCACCAAACGTCACGGTCCTTCTCTTTCCGTCTCGTAGACACGAGCTGAGAAATTGCAAACGTCCAGCAATTGCTCAGAGATGAAAAGTGCCAGCACTGAAAGCTGTTGCTAGCCAGCACCCTTCCTTGGATGCGCTTTTGTAGGCCTAAGAACACTGGGGCTCTGGGCTTCTCTAGCCACCTCATCTTCTGCTCATCCTCGCGCGCACTCTAAAGAGAGCTCAGGTGAGAAATTGCAAAAGTCAAGCAATTGCTCAGAGATGAAAAGTGCCAGCACTGAAAGCTGTTGCTAGCCAGCACCCTTCCTTGGAAGCGCTTTCACAGGCGCAGTAACACTGGGGCTTTGCACTTCTCTAGCCACCAAACGTCACGGTCCTTCTTTTTCCGTCTCGTAGACACGAGCTGAGAAATTGCAAACATCGAGCAATTGCTCCGAGATGAAAAGTGCCAGCACTGAAAGCTCTTGCTAGCCAGCACCCTTCCTTGGAAGCGCTTTCACAGGCGCAGCAACACTGGGGCTTTGCGCTTCTCTAGCCACCAAACGTCACGGTCCTTCTCTTTCCGTCTCGTAGACACGAGCTGAGAAATTGCAAACGTCGAGCAATTGCTCAGAGATGAAAAGTGCCAGCACTGAAAGCTCTTGCTAGCCAGCACCCTTCCTTGGAAGCGCTTTCACAGGCGCAGCAACACTGGGGCTTTGCGCTTCTATACGCACCAAACGTCACAGTCATTCTCTTTCCGTCTCGTAGACACGAGCTGAGAAATTGCAAACGTCCAGCAATTGCTCCGAGATGAAAAGTGCCAGCACTGAAAGCTGTTGCTAGCCAGCACCCTTCCTTGGAAGCGCTTTTGTAGGCCTAAGAACACTGGGGCTCTGGGCTTCTCTAGCCACCTCATCTTCTGCTCATCCTCGCGCGCACTCTAAAGAGAGCTCAGCTGAGAAATTGCAAACGTCGAGCAATTGCTCAGAGATGAAAAGTGCCAGCACTGAAAGCTCTTGCTAGCCAGCACCCTTCCTTGGAAGCGCTTTCACAGGCGCAGCAACACTGGGGCTTTGCGCTTCTCTAGCCACCAAACGTCACGGTCCTTCTCTTTCCGTCTCGTAGACACGAGCTGAGAAATTGCAAACGTCGAGCAATTGCTCCGAGATGAAAAGTGCCAGCACTGAAAGCTGTTGCTAGCCAGCACCCTTCCTTGGAAGCGCTTTTGTAGGCCTAAGAACACTGGGGCTCTGGGCTTCTCTAGCCACCTCATCTTCTGCTCATCCTCTCGCGCACTCTAAAGAGAGCTCAGGTGAGAAATTGCAAACGTCCAGCAATTGCTCAGAGATGAAAAGTGCCAGCACTGAAAGCTCTTGCTAGCCAGCACCCTTCCTTGGAAGCGCTTTCACAGGCACAGCAACACTGGGGCTTTGCGCTTCTATACGCACCAAACGTCACGGTCCTTCTCTTTCCGTCTCGTAGACACGAGCTGAGAAATTGCAAACGTCCAGCAATTGCTCAGAGATGAAAAGTGCCAGCACTGAAAGCTCTTGCTAGCCAGCACCCTTCCTTGGAAGCGCTTTCACAGGCGCAGCAACACTGGGGCTTTGCGCTTCTCTAGCCACCAAACGTCACGGTCCTTCTCTTTCCGTCTCGTAGACACGAGCTGAGAAATTGCAAACGTCGAGCAATTGCTCAGAGATGAAAAGTGCCAGCACTGAAAGCTGTTGCTAGCCAGCACCCTTCCTTGGAAGCGCTTTTGTAGGCCTAAGAACACTGGGGCTCTGGGCTTCTCTAGCCACCTCATCTTCTGCTCATCCTCTCGCGCACTCTAAAGAGAGCTCAGGTGAGAAATTGCAAACGTCCAGCAATTGCTCAGAGATGAAAAGTGCCAGCACTGAAAGCTCTTGCTAGCCAGAACCCTTCCTTGGAAGCGCTTTCACAGGCGCAGTAACACTGGGGCTTTGCGGTTCTATACGCACCAAATGTCACAGTCCTTCTCTTTCCGTCTCGTAGACACGAGCTGAGAAATTGCAAACGTCCAGCAATTGCTCAGAGATGAAAAGTGCCAGCACTGAAAGCTGTTGCTAGCCAGCACCCTTCCTTGGAAGCGCTTTTGTAGGCCTAAGAACACTGGGGCTCTGGGCTTCTCTAGCCACCTCATCTTCTGCTCATCCTCTCGCGCACTCTAAAGAGAGCTCAGGTGAGAAATTGCAAACGTCGAGCAATTGCTCCGAGATGAAAAGTGCCAGCACTGAAAGCTCTTGCTAGCCAGCACCCTTCCTTGGAAGCGCTTTCACAGGCGCAGTAACACTGGGGCTTTGCACTTCTCTACCCACCAAACGTCACGGGCCTTCTCTTTCCGTCTCGTAGACACGAGCTGAGAAATTGCAAACATCGAGCAATTGCTCAGAGATGAAAAGTGCCAGCACTGAAAGCTCTTGCTAGCCAGAACCCTTCCTTGGAAGCGCTTTCACAGGCGCAGCAACACTGGGGCTTTGCGCTTCTATACGCACCAAACGTCACGGTCCTTCTCTTTCCGTCTCGTAGACACGAGCTGAGAAATTGCAAACGTCGAGCAATTGCTCAGAGATGAAAAGTGCCAGCACTGAAAGCTGTTGCTATCCAGCACCCTTCCTTGGAAGCGCTTTCACAGGCACAGCAACACTGGGGCTTTGCGCTTCTCTACCCACCAAACGTCACGGTCCTTCTTTTTCCGTCTCGTAGACACGAGCTGAGAAATTGCAAACGTCGAGCAATTGCTCAGAGATGAAAAGTGCCAGCACTGAAAGCTGTTGCTAGCCAGCACCCTTCCTTGGAAGCGCTTTCACAGGCGCAGTAACACTGGGGCTTTGCTCTTCTATACGCACCAAACGTCACGGTCCTTCTCTTTCCGTCTCGTAGACACGAGCTGAGAAATTGCAAACGTCGAGCAATTGCTCAGAGATGAAAAGTGCCAGCACTGAAAGCTGTTGCTAGCCAGCACCCTTCCTTGGAAGCGCTTTTGTAGGCCTAAGAACACTGGGGCTCTGGGCTTCTCTAGCCACCTCATCTTCTGCTCATCCTCTCGCGCACTCTAAAGAGAGCTCAGGTGAGAAATTGCAAACGTCGAGCAATTGCTCCGAGATGAAAAGTGCCAGCACTGAAAGCTGTTGCTAGCCAGCACCCTTCCTTGGAAGCGCTTTCACAGGCGCAGCAACACTGGGGCTTTGCGCTTCTCTAGCCACCAAACGTCACGGTCCTTCTCTTTCCGCCTCGTAGACACGAGCTGAGAAATTGCAAACATCGAGCAATTGCTCAGAGATGAAAAGTGCCAGCACTTAAAGCTGTTGCTAGCCAGCACCCTTCCTTGGAAGCGCTTTTGTAGGCCTAAGAACACTGGGGCTCTGGGCTTCTCTAGCCACCTAATCTTCTGCTCATCCTCTCGCGCACTCTAAAGAGAGCTCAGGTGAGAAATTGCAAACGTCGAGCAATTGCTCAGAGATGAAAAGTGCCAGCACTGAAAGCTGTTGCTAGCCAGCACCCTTCCTTGGAAGCGCTTTCACAGGCGCAGCAACACTGGGGCTTTGCGCTTCTCTAGCCACCAAACGTCACGGTCCTTCTCTTTCCGTCTCGTAGACACGAGCTGAGAAATTGCAAACGTCCAGCAATTGCTCCGAGATGAAAAGTGCCAGCACTGAAAGCTGTTGCTAGCCAGCACCCTTCCTTGGAAGCGCTTTCACAGGCGCAGCAACACTGGGGCTTTGCGCTTCTCTACCCACCAAACGTCACGGTCCTTCTCTTTCCGTCTCGTAGACACGAGCTGAGAAATTGCAAACGTCGAGCAATTGCTCAGAGATGAAAAGTGCCAGCACTGAAAGCTCTTGCTAGCCAGCACCCTTCCTTGGAAGCGCTTTTGTAGGCCTAAGAACACTGGGGCTCTGGGCTTCTCTAGCCACCTCATCTTCTGCTCGTCCTCTCGCGCACTCTAAAGAGAGCTCAGGTGAGAAATTGCAAACGTCGAGCAATTGCTCAGAGATGAAAAGTGCCAGCACTGAAAGCTCTTGCTAGCCAGCACCCTTCCTTGGAAGCGCTTTCACAGGCGCAGCAACACTGGGGCTTTGCGCTTCTATACGCACCAAACGTCACAGTCATTCTCTTTCCGTCTCGTAGACACGAGCTGAGAAATTGCAAACGTCCAGCAATTGCTCCGAGATGAAAAGTGCCAGCACTGAAAGCTGTTGCTAGCCAGCACCCTTCCTTGGAAGCGCTTTTGTAGGCCTAAGAACAGTGGGGCTCTGGGCTTCTCTAGCCACCTCATCTTCTGCTCATCCTCTCGCGCACTCTAAAGAGAGCTCAGGTGAGAAATTGCAAACGTCGAGCAATTGCTCCGAGATGAAAAGTGCCAGCACTGAAAGCTGTTGCTAGCCAGCACCCTTCCTTGGAAGCGCTTTTGTAGCCCTTAAAACACTGGGGCTCTGGGCTTCTCTAGCCACCTCATCTTCTGCTCATCCTCTCGCGCACTCTAAAGAGAGCTCAGGTGAGAAATTGCAAACGTCGAGCAATTGCTCAGAGATGAAAAGTGCCAGCACTGAAAGCTCTTGCTAGCCAGCACCCTTCCTTGGAAGCGCTTTCACAGGCGCAGCAACACTGGGGCTTTGCGCTTCTATACGCACCAAACGTCACAGTCATTCTCTTTCCGTCTCGTAGACACGAGCTGAGAAATTGCAAACGTCCAGCAATTGCTCCGAGATGAAAAGTGCCAGCACTGAAAGCTGTTGCTAGCCAGCACCCTTCCTTGGAAGCGCTTTTGTAGGCCTAAGAACACTGGGGCTCTGGGCTTCTCTAGCCACCTCATCTTCTGCTCATCCTCTCGCGCACTCTAAAGAGAGCTCAGGTGAGAAATTGCAAACGTCGAGCAATTGCTCCGAGATGAAAAGTGCCAGCACTGAAAGCTGTTGCTAGCCAGCACCCTTCCTTGGAAGCGCTTTCACAGGCGCAGCAACACTGGGGCTTTGCGCTTCTCTAGCCACCAAACGTCACGGTCATTCTCTTTCCGTCTCGTAGACACGAGCTGAGAAATTGCAAACGTCGAGCAATTGCTCAGAGATGAAAAGTGCCAGCACTGAAAGCTGTTGCTAGCCAGCACCCTTCCTTGGAAGCGCTTTTGTAGGCCTAAGAACACTGGGGCTCTGGGCTTCTCTAGCCACCTCATCTTCTGCTCATCCTCTCGTGCACTCTAAAGAGAGCTCAGGTGAGAAATTGCAAACGTCGAGCAATTGCTCAGAGATGAAAAGTGCCAGCACTGAAAGCTGTTGCTAGCCAGCACCCTTCCTTGGAAGCGCTTTACAGGCGCAGTAACACTGTGGCTTTGCGCTTCTATACGCACCAAAAGTCACGGTCCTTCTCTTTCCGTCTCGTAGACACGAGCTGAGAAATTGCAAACGTCGAGCAATTGCTCCGAGATGAAAAGTGCCAGCACTGAAAGCTCTTGCTAGCCAGCACCCTTCCTTGGAAGCGCTTTTGTAGGCCTAAGAACACTGGGGCTCTGGGCTTCTCTAGCCACCTCATCTTCTGCTCATCCTCTCGCGCACTCTAAAGAGAGCTCAGCTGAGAAATTGTAAACGTCGAGCAATTGCTCAGAGATGAAAAGTGCCAGCACTGAAAGCTCTTGCTAGCCAGCACCCTTCCTTGGAAGCGCTTTCACAGGCGCAGTAACACTGGGGCTTTGCGCTTCTCTAGCCAACAAACGTCACGGTCCTTCTCTTTCTGTCTCGTAGACACGAGCTGAGAAATTGCAAACGTCGAGCAATTGCTCAGAGATGAAAAGTGCCAGCACTGAAAGCTCTTGCTAGCCAGCACCCTTCCTTGGAAGCGCTTTCACAGGCGTAGCAACACTGGGGTTTTGCGCTTCTATATGCACCAAACGTCACGGTCCTTCTCTTTCCGTCTCGTAGACACGAGCTGAGAAATTGCAAACGTGGAGCAATTGCTCAGAGATGAAAAGTGCCAGCACTGAAAGCTGTTGCTAGCCAGCACCCTTCCTTGGAAGCGCTTTTGTAGGCCTAAGAACACTGGGGCTCTGGGCTTCTCTAGCCACCTCATCTTCTGCTCATCCTCTCGCGCACTCTAAAGAGAGCTCAGGTGAGAAATTGCAAACGTCGAGCAATTGCTCCGAGATGAAAAGTGCCAGCACTGAAAGCTCTTGCTAGCCAGCACCCTTCCTTGGAAGCGCTTTTGTAGGCCTAAGAACACTGGGGCTCTGGGCTTCTCTAGCCACCTCATCTTCTGCTCATCCTCTCGCGCACTCTAAAGAGAGCTCAGGTGAGAAATTGCAAACGTCGAGCAATTGCTCAGAGATGAAAAGTGCCAGCACTGAAAGCTGTTGCTAGCCAGCACCCTTCCTTGGAAGCGCTTTCACAGGCGCAGTAACACTGGGGCTTTGCGCTTCTCTACCCACCAAACGTCACGGTCCTTCTCTTTCCATCTCCTAGACACGATCTGAGAAATTGCAAACGTCCAGCAATTGCTCAGAGATGAAAAGTGCCAGCACTGAAAGCTCTTGCTAGCCAGCACCCTTCCTTGGAAGCGCTTTCACAGGCGCAGCAACACTGGGGCTTTGCGCTTCTCTAGCCACCAAACGTCACGGTCCTTCTCTTTCCGTCTCGTAGACACGAGCTGAGAAATTGCAAACGTCGAGCAATTGCTCAGAGATGAAAAGTGCCAGCACTGAAAGCTCTTGCTAGCCAGCACCCTTCCTTGGAAGCGCTTTCACAGGCGCAGCAACACTGGGGCTTTGCGCTTCTATACGCACCAAACGTCACAGTCCTTCTCTTTCCGTCGGTAGACACGAGCTGAGAAATTGCAAACGTCCAGCAATTGCTCAGAGAGGAAAAGTGCCAGCACTGAAAGCTGTTGCTAGCCAGCACCCTTCCTTGGAAGCGCTTTTGTAGCCCTTAAAACACTGGGGCTCTGGGCTTCTCTAGCCACCTCATCTTCTGCTCATCCTCTCGCGCACTCTAAAGAGAGCTCAGGTGAGAAATTGCAAACGTCGAGCAATTGCTCAGAGATGAAAAGTGCCAGCACTGAAAGCTGTTGCTAGCCAGCACCCTTCCTTGGAAGCGCTTTCACAGGCGCAGCAACACTGGGGCTTTGCGCTTCTCTAGCCACCAAACGTCACGGTCCTTCTCTTTCCGTCGGTAGACACGAGCTGAGAAATTGCAAACGTGGAGCAATTGCTCAGAGATGAAAAGTGCCAGCACTGAAAGCTCTTGCTAGCCAGCACCCTTCCTTGGAAGCGCTTTTCTAGGCCTAAGAACACTGGGGCTCTGGGCTTCTCTAGCCACCTCATCTTCTGCTCATCCTCTCGCGCACTCTAAAGAGAGCTCAGGTGAGAAATTGCAAACGTCGAGCAATTGCTCAGAGATGAAAAGTGCCAGCACTGAAAGCTCTTGCTAGCCAGCACCCTTCCTTGGAAGCGCTTTTGTAGCCCTTAGAACACTGGGGCTCTGGGCTTCTCTAGCCACCTCATCTTCTGCTCATCCTCTCGCGCACTCTAAAGAGAGCTCAGGTGAGAAATTGCAAACGTCGAGCAATTGCTCAGAGATGAAAAGTGCCAGCACTGAAAGCTGTTGCTAGCCAGCACCCTTCATTGGAAGCGCTTTCACAGGCGCAGCAACACTGGGGCTTTGCGCTTCTCTAGCCACCAAACGTCACGGTCCTTCTCTTTCCGTCGGTAGACACGAGCTGAGAAATTGCAAACGTCGAGCAATTGCTCAGAGATGAAAAGTGCCAGCACTGAAAGCTGTTGCTAGCCAGCACCCTTCCTTGGAAGCGCTTTCACAGGCGCAGCAACACTGGGGCTTTGCGCTTCTATACGCACCAAACGTCACGGTCCTTCTCTTTCCGTCTCGTAGACACGAGCTGAGAAATTGCAAACGTCGAGCAATTGCTCAGAGATGAAAAGTGCCAGCACTGAAAGCTCTTGCTAGCCAGCACCCTTCCTTGGAAGCGCTTTCACAGGCGCAGCAACACTGGGGCTTTGCGCTTCTCTACCCACCAAACGTCACGGTCCTTCTCTTTCCGTCTCGTACACACGAGCTGAGAAATTGCAAACGTCGAGCAATTGCTCAGAGATGAAAAGTGCCAGCACTGAAAGCTCTTGCTAGCCAGCACCCTTCCTTGGAAGCGCTTTTGTAGGCCTAAGAACACTGGGGCTCTGGGCTTCTCTAGCCACCTCATCTTCTGCTCGTCCTCTCGCGCACTCTAAAGAGAGCTCAGGTGAGAAATTGCAAACGTCGAGCAATTGCTCAGAGATGAAAAGTGCCAGCACTGAAAGCTCTTGCTAGCCAGAACCCTTCCTTGGAAGCGCTTTCACAGGCGCAGTGACACTGGGGCTTTGCGGTTCTATACGCACCAAATGTCACGGTCCTTCTCTTTCCGTCTCGTAGACACGAGCTGAGAAATTGCAAACGTCCAGCAATTGCTCCGAGATGAAAAGTGCCAGCACTGAAAGCTCTTGCTAGCCAGCACCCTTCCTTGGAAGCGCTTTTGTAGCCCTTAAAACACTGGGGCTCTGGGCTTCTCTAGCCACCTCATCTTCTGCTCATCCTCTCGCGCACTCTAAAGAGAGCTCAGGTGAGAAATTGCAAACGTCGAGCAATTGCTCAGAGATGAAAAGTGCCAGCACTGAAAGCTCTTGCTAGCCAGCACCCTTCCTTGGAAGCGCTTTCACAGGCGCAGCAACACTGGGGCTTTGCGCTTCTCTACCCACCAAACGTCACGGTCCTTCTCTTTCCGTCTCGTAGACACGAGCTGAGAAATTGCAAACGTCGAGCAATTGCTCAGAGAGGAAAAGTGCCAGCACTGAAAGCTCTTGCTAGCCAGCACCCTTCCTTGGATGCGCTTTTGTAGGCCTAAGAACACTGGGGCTCTGGGCTTCTCTAGCCACCTAATCTTCTGCTCATCCTCGCGCGCACTCTAAAGAGAGCTCAGGTGAGAAATTGCAAAAGTCAAGCAATTGCTCAGAGATGAAAAGTGCCAGCACTGAAAGCTGTTGCTAGCCAGCACCCTTCCTTGGAAGCGCTTTCACAGGCGCAGCAACACTGGGGCTTTGCGCTTCTCTAGCCACCAAACGTCACGGTCCTTCTCTTTCCGTCGGTAGACACGAGCTGAGAAATTGCAAACGTGGAGCAATTGCTCCGAGATGAAAAGTGCCAGCACTGAAAGCTCTTGCTAGCCAGCACCCTTCCTTGGAAGCGCTTTTCTAGGCCTAAGAACACTGGGGCTCTGGGCTTCTCTAGCCACCTCATCTTCTGCTCATCCTCTCGTGCACTCTAAAGAGAGCTCAGGTGAGAAATTGCAAACGTCGAGCAATTGCTCCGAGATGAAAAGTGCCAGCACTGAAAGCTCTTGCTAGCCAGCACCCTTCCTTGGAAGCGCTTTTGTAGCCCTTAGAACACTGGGGCTCTGGGCTTCTCTAGCCACCTCATCTTCTGCTCATCCTCTCGCGCACTCTAAAGAGAGCTCAGGTGAGAAATTGCAAACGTCGAGCAATTGCTCAGAGAAGAAAAGTGCCAGCACTGAAAGCTCTTGCTAGCCAGCACCCTTCCTTGGAAGCGCTTTCACAGGCGCAGCAACACTGGGGCTTTGCGCTTCTATACCCACCAAACGTCACGGTCCTTCTCTTTCCGTCTCGTAGACACGAGCTGAGAAATTGCAAACGTCCAGCAATTGCTCCGAGATGAAAAGTGCCAGCACTGAAAGCTGTTGCTAGCCAGCACCCTTCCTTGGAAGCGCTTTCACAGGCGCAGCAACACTGGGGCTTTGCGCTTCTCTACCCACCAAACGTCACGGTCCTTCTCTTTCCGTCTCGTAGACACGAGCTGAGAAATTGCAAACGTGGAGCAATTGCTCAGAGATGAAAAGTGCCAGCACTGAAAGCTCTTGCTAGCCAGAACCCTTCCTTGGAAGCGCTTTCACAGGCGCAGTGACACTGGGGCTTTGCGGTTCTATACGCACCAAATGTCACGGTCCTTCTCTTTCCGTCTCGTAGACACGAGCTGAGAAATTGCAAACGTCCAGCAATTGCTCCGAGATGAAAAGTGCCAGCACTGAAAGCTCTTGCTAGCCAGCACCCTTCCTTGGAAGCGCTTTTGTAGCCCTTAAAACACTGGGGCTCTGGGCTTCTCTAGCCACCTCATCTTCTGCTCATCCTCTCGCGCACTCTAAAGAGAGCTCAGGTGAGAAATTGCAAACGTCGAGCAATTGCTCAGAGATGAAAAGTGCCAGCACTGAAAGCTCTTGCTAGCCAGCACCCTTCCTTGGAAGCGCTTTCACAGGCGCAGCAACACTGGGGCTTTGCGCTTCTCTACCCACCAAACGTCACGGTCCTTCTCTTTCCGTCTCGTAGACACGAGCTGAGAAATTGCAAACGTCGAGCAATTGCTCAGAGAGGAAAAGTGCCAGCACTGAAAGCTGTTGCTAGCCAGCACCCTTCCTTGGATGCGCTTTTGTAGGCCTAAGAACACTGGGGCTCTGGGCTTCTCTAGCCACCTAATCTTCTGCTCATCCTCGCGCGCACTCTAAAGAGAGCTCAGGTGAGAAATTGCAAAAGTCAAGCAATTGCTCAGAGATGAAAAGTGCCAGCACTGAAAGCTGTTGCTAGCCAGCACCCTTCCTTGGAAGCGCTTTCACAGGCGCAGCAACACTGGGGCTTTGCGCTTCTCTAGCCACCAAACGTCACGGTCCTTCTCTTTCCGTCGGTAGACACGAGCTGAGAAATTGCAAACGTGGAGCAATTGCTCCGAGATGAAAAGTGCCAGCACTGAAAGCTCTTGCTAGCCAGCACCCTTCCTTGGAAGCGCTTTTCTAGGCCTAAGAACACTGGGGCTCTGGGCTTCTCTAGCCACCTCATCTTCTGCTCATCCTCTCGTGCACTCTAAAGAGAGCTCAGGTGAGAAATTGCAAACGTCGAGCAATTGCTCAGAGATGAAAAGTGCCAGCACTGAAAGCTCTTGCTAGCCAGCACCCTTCCTTGGAAGCGCTTTTGTAGCCCTTAGAACACTGGGGCTCTGGGCTTCTCTAGCCACCTCATCTTCTGCTCATCCTCTCGCGCACTCTAAAGAGAGCTCAGGTGAGAAATTGCAAACGTCGAGCAATTGCTCAGAGAAGAAAAGTGCCAGCACTGAAAGCTCTTGCTAGCCAGCACCCTTCCTTGGAAGCGCTTTCACAGGCGCAGCAACACTGGGGCTTTGCGCTTCTCTACCCACCAAACGTCACGGTCCTTCTCTTTCCGTCTCGTAGACACGAGCTGAGAAATTGCAAACGTCCAGCAATTGCTCCGAGATGAAAAGTGCCAGCACTGAAAGCTGTTGCTAGCCAGCACCCTTCCTTGGAAGCGCTTTCACAGGCGCAGCAACACTGGGGCTTTGCGCTTCTCTACCCACCAAACGTCACGGTCCTTCTCTTTCCGTCTCGTAGACACGAGCTGAGAAATTGCAAACGTCGAGCAATTGCTCAGAGATGAAAAGTGCCAGCACTGAAAGCTCTTGCTAGCCAGCACCCTTCCTTGGAAGCGCTTTTGTAGGCCTAAGAACACTGGGGCTCTGGGCTTCTCTAGCCACCTCATCTTCTGCTCATCCTCTCGCGCACTCTAAAGAGAGCTCAGGTGAGAAATTGCAAACGTCGAGCAATTGCTCAGAGATGAAAAGTGCCAGCACTGAAAGCTGTTGCTAGCCAGCACCCTTCATTGGAAGCGCTTTCACAGGCGCAGCAACACTGGGGCTTTGCGCTTCTCTAGCCACCAAACGTCACGGTCCTTCTCTTTCCGTCGGTAGACACGAGCTGAGAAATTGCAAACGTCGAGCAATTGCTCAGAGATGAAAAGTGCCAGCACTGAAAGCTCTTGCTAGCCAGCACCCTTCCTTGGAAGCGCTTTCACAGGCGCAGCAACACTGGGGCTTTGCGCTTCTCTAGCCACCAAACGTCACGGTCCTTCTCTTTCCGTCTCCTAGACACGAGCTGAGAAATTGCAAACGTCGAGCAATTGCTCAGAGATGAAAAGTGCCAGCACTGAAAGCTCTTGCTAGCCAGCACCCTTCCTTGGAAGCGCTTTTGTAGCCCTTAAAACACTGGGGCTCTGGGCTTCTCTAGCCACCTCATCTTCTGCTCATCCTCTCGCGCACTCTAAAGAGAGCTCAGGTGAGAAATTGCAAACGTCGAGCAATTGCTCAGAGATGAAAAGTGCCAGCACTGAAAGCTCTTGCTAGCCAGCACCCTTCCTTGGAAGCGCTTTCACAGGCGCAGTAACACTGGGGCTTTGCGCTTCTCTACCCACCAAACGTCACGGTCCTTCTCTTTCCGTCTCGTAGACACGAGCTGAGAAATTGCAAACGTCCAGCAATTGCTCAGAGATGAAAAGTGCCAGCACTGAAAGCTGTTGCTAGCCAGCACCCTTCCTTGGATGCGCTTTTGTAGGCCTAAGAACACTGGGGCTCTGGGCTTCTCTAGCCACCTAATCTTCTGCTCATCCTCGCGCGCACTCTAAAGAGAGCTCAGGTGAGAAATTGCAAAAGTCAAGCAATTGCTCAGAGATGAAAAGTGCCAGCACTGAAAGCTGTTGCTAGCCAGCACCCTTCCTTGGAAGCGCTTTCACAGGCGCAGTAACACTGGGGCTTTGCACTTCTCTAGCCACCAAACGTCACGGTCCTTCTTTTTCCGTCTCGTAGACACGAGCTGAGAAATTGCAAACATCGAGCAATTGCTCCGAGATGAAAAGTGCCAGCACTGAAAGCACTTGCTAGCCAGAACCCTTCCTTGGAAGCGCTTTCACAGGCGCAGCAACACTGGGGCTTTGCGCTTCTCTAGCCACCAAACGTCACGGTCCTTCTCTTTCCGTCTCGTAGACACGAGCTGAGAAATTGCAAACGTCGAGCAATTGCTCAGAGATGAAAAGTGCCAGCACTGAAAGCTGTTGCTAGCCAGCACCCTTCCTTGGAAGCGCTTTCACAGGCGCAGCAACACTGGGGCTTTGCGCTTCTATACGCACCAAACGTCACAGTCATTCTCTTTCCGTCTCGTAGACACGAGCTGAGAAATTGCAAACGTCCAGCAATTGCTCCGAGATGAAAAGTGCCAGCACTGAAAGCTGTTGCTAGCCAGCACCCTTCCTTGGAAGCGCTTTTGTAGGCCTAAGAACACTGGGGCTCTGGGCTTCTCTAGCCACCTCATCTTCTGCTCATCCTCGCGCGCACTCTAAAGAGATCTCAGGTGAGAAATTGCAAACGTCGAGCAATTGCTCAGAGATGAAAAGTGCCAGCACTGAAAGCTGTTGCTAGCCAGCACCCTTCCTTGGAAGCGCTTTCACAGGCGCAGCAACACTGGGGCTTTGCGCTTCTCTAGCCACCAAACGTCACGGTCCTTCTCTTTCCGTCTCGTAGACACGAGCTGAGAAATTGCAAACGTCGAGCAATTGCTCAGAGATGAAAAGTGCCAGCACTGAAAGCTGTTGCTAGCCAGCCCCCTTCCTTGGAAGCGCTTTTGTAGGCCTAAGAACACTGGGGCTCTGGGCTTCTCTAGCCACCTCATCTTCTGCTCATCCTCTCGCGCACTCTAAAGAGAGCTCAGGTGAGAAATTGCAAACGTCGAGCAATTGCTCAGAGATGAAAAGTGCCAGCACTGAAAGCTCTTGCTAGCCAGCACCCTTCCTTGGAAGCGCTTTACAGGCGCAGTAACACTGTGGCTTTGCGCTTCTATACGCACCAAATGTCACGGTCCTTCTCTTTCCGTCTCGTAGACACGAGCTGAGAAATTGCAAACGTCGAGCAATTGCTCAGAGATGAAAAGTGCCAGCACTGAAAGCTCTTGCTAGCCAGCACCCTTCCTTGGAAGCGCTTTTGTAGGCCTAAGAACACTGGGGCTCTGGGCTTCTCTAGCCACCTCATCTTCTGCTCATCCTCTCACGCACTCTAAAGAGAGCTCAGGTGAGAAATTGCAAACGTCGAGCAATTGCTCCGAGAAGAAAAGTGCCAGCACTGAAAGCTGTTGCTAGCCAGCACCCTTCCTTGGAAGCGCTTTTGTAGCCCTTAAAACACTGGGGCTCTGGGCTTCTCTAGCCACCTCATCTTCTGCTCATCCTCTCGCGCACTCTAAAGAGAGCTCAGGTGAGAAATTGCAAACGTCCAGCAATTGCTCAGAGATGAAAAGTGCCAGCACTGAAAGCTGTTGCTAGCCAGCACCCTTCCTTGGAAGCGCTTTCACAGGCGCAGTAACACTGGGGCTTTGCGCTTCTCTACCCACCAAACGTCACGGTCATTCTCTTTCCATCTCCTAGACACGAGCTGAGAAATTGCAAATGTCCAGCAATTGCTCAGAGATGAAAAGTGCCAGCACTGAAAGCTCTTGCTAGCCAGCACCCTTCCTTGGAAGCGCTTTCACAGGCGCAGCAACACTGGGGCTTTGCGCTTCTCTAGCCACCAAACGTCACGGTCCTTCTCTTTCCGTCTCGTAGACACGAGCTGAGAAATTGCAAACGTGGAGCAATTGCTCAGAGATGAAAAGTGCCAGCACTGAAAGCTCTTGCTAGCCAGCACCCTTCCTTGGAAGCGCTTTTGTAGGCCTAAGAACAGTGGGGCTCTGGGCTTCTCTAGCCACCTCATCTTCTGCTCATCCTCTCGCGCACTCTAAAGAGAGCTCAGGTGAGAAACTGCAAACGTCAAGCAATTGCTCAGAGATGAAAAGTGCCAGCACTGAAAGCTCTTGCTAGCCAGCACCCTTCCTTGGAAGCGCTTTCACAGGCGCAGTAACACTGGGGCTTTGCACTTCTCTACGCACCAAACGTCACGGTCCTTCTCTTTCCGTCTCGTAGACACGAGCTGAGAAATTGCAAACGTCGAGCAATTGCTCAGAGATGAAAAGTGCCAGCACTGAAAGCTGTTGCTAGCCAGCACCCTTCCTTGGAAGCGCTTTCACAGGCGCAGCAACACTGGGGCTTTGCGCTTCTATACGCACCAAACGTCACGGTCCTTCTCTTTCCGTCTCGTAGACACGAGCTGAGAAATTGCAAACGTCCAGCAATTGCTCAGAGATGAAAAGTGCCAGCACTGAAAGCTGTTGCTAGCCAGCACCCTTCCTTGGAAGCGCTTTCACAGGCACAGCAACACTGGGGCTTTGCGCTTCTCTAGCCACCAAACGTCACGGTCCTTCTCTTTCCGTCGGTAGACACGAGCTGAGAAATTGCAAACGTGGAGCAATTGCTCAGAGATGAAAAGTGCCAGCACTGAAAGCTCTTGCTAGCCAGCACCCTTCCTTGGAAGCGCTTTTGTAGGCCTAAGAACACTGGGGCTCTGGGCTTCTCTAGCCACCTCATCTTCTGCTCATCCTCTCGTGCACTCTAAAGAGAGCTCAGGTGAGAAATTGCAAACGTCGAGCAATTGCTCCGAGATGAAAAGTGCCAGCACTGAAAGCTCTTGCTAGCCAGCACCCTTCCTTGGAAGCGCTTTTGTAGGCCTAAGAACACTGGGGCTCTGGGCTTCTCTAGCCACCTCATCTTCTGCTCATCCTCGCGCGCACTCTAAAGAGAGCTCAGGTGAGAAATTGCAAACGTCGAGCAATTGCTCAGAGATGAAAAGTGCCAGCACTGAAAGCTCTTGCTAGCCAGCACCCTTCCTTGGAAGCGCTTTCACAGGCGCAGCAACACTGGGGCTTTGCGCTTCTCTACCCACCAAACGTCACGGTCCTTCTCTTTCCGTCTCGTAGACACGAGCTGAGAAATTGCAAACGTCGAGCAATTGCTCCGAGATGAAAAGTGCCAGCACTGAAAGCTGTTGCTAGCCAGCACCCTTCCTTGGAAGCGCTTTCACAGGCGCAGCAACACTGGGGCTTTGCGCTTCTCTACCCACCAAACGTCACGGTCCTTCTCTTTCCGTCTCGTAGACACGAGCTGAGAAATTGCAAACGTCGAGCAATTGCTCCGAGATGAAAAGTGCCAGCACTGAAAGCTCTTGCTAGCCAGCACCCTTCCTTGGAAGCGCTTTTGTAGGCCTAAGAACACTGGGGCTCTGGGCTTCTCTAGCCACCTCATCTTCTGCTCATCCTCTCGCGCACTCTAAAGAGAGCTCAGGTGAGAAATTGCAAACGTCGAGCAATTGCTCAGAGATGAAAAGTGCCAGCACTGAAAGCTGTTGCTAGCCAGCACCCTTCATTGGAAGCGCTTTCACAGGCGCAGCAACACTGGGGCTTTGCGCTTCTCTAGCCACCAAACGTCACGGTCCTTCTCTTTCCGTCGGTAGACACGAGCTGAGAAATTGCAAACGTCGAGCAATTGCTCAGAGATGAAAAGTGCCAGCACTGAAAGCTGTTGCTAGCCAGCACCCTTCCTTGGAAGCGCTTTCACAGGCGCAGCAACACTGGGGCTTTGCGCTTCTATACGCACCAAACGTCACGGTCCTTCTCTTTCCGTCTCGTAGACACGAGCTGAGAAATTGCAAACGTCGAGCAATTGCTCAGAGATGAAAAGTGCCAGCACTGAAAGCTCTTGCTAGCCAGCACCATTCCTTGGAAGCGCTTTCACAGGCGCAGCAACACTGGGGCTTTGCGCTTCTCTACCCACCAAACGTCACGGTCCTTCTCTTTCCGTCTCGTACACACGAGCTGAGAAATTGCAAACGTCGAGCAATTGCTCAGAGATGAAAAGTGCCAGCACTGAAAGCTCTTGCTAGCCAGCACCCTTCCTTGGAAGCGCTTTTGTAGGCCTAAGAACACTGGGGCTCTGGGCTTCTCTAGCCACCTCATCTTCTGCTCGTCCTCTCGCGCACTCTAAAGAGAGCTCAGGTGAGAAATTGCAAACGTCGAGCAATTGCTCAGAGATGAAAAGTGCCAGCACTGAAAGCTCTTGCTAGCCAGAACCCTTCCTTGGATGCGCTTTCACAGGCGCAGTGACACTGGGGCTTTGCGGTTCTATACGCACCAAATGTCACGGTCCTTCTCTTTCCGTCTCGTAGACACGAGCTGAGAAATTGCAAACGTCCAGCAATTGCTCCGAGATGAAAAGTGCCAGCACTGAAAGCTGTTGCTAGCCAGCACCCTTCCTTGGAAGCGCTTTTGTAGCCCTTAAAACACTGGGGCTCTGGGCTTCTCTAGCCACCTCATCTTCTGCTCATCCTCGCGCGCACTCTAAAGAGAGCTCAGGTGAGAAATTGCAAAAGTCAAGCAATTGCTCAGAGATGAAAAGTGCCAGCACTGAAAGCTGTTGCTAGCCAGCACCCTTCCTTGGAAGCGCTTTCACAGGCGCAGTAACACTGGGGCTTTGCACTTCTCTAGCCACCAAACGTCACGGTCCTTCTTTTTCCGTCTCGTAGACACGAGCTGAGAAATTGCAAACATCGAGCAATTGCTCCGAGATGAAAAGTGCCAGCACTGAAAGCTGTTGCTATCCAGCACCCTTCCTTGGAAGCGCTTTCACAGGCGCAGCAACACTGGGGCTTTGCGCTTCTATACGCACCAAACGTCACGGTCCTTCTCTTTCCGTCTCGTAGACACGAGCTGAGAAATTGCAAACGTCGAGCAATTGCTCAGAGATGAAAAGTGCCAGCACTGAAAGCTGTTGCTAGCCAGCACCCTTCCTTGGAAGCGCTTTCACAGGCGCAGCAACACTGGGGCTTTGCGCTTCTATACGCACCAAACGTCACAGTCATTCTCTTTCCGTCTCGTAGACACGAGCTGAGAAATTGCAAACGTCCAGCAATTGCTCCGAGATGAAAAGTGCCAGCACTGAAAGCTGTTGCTAGCCAGCACCCTTCCTTGGAAGCGCTTTTGTAGGCCTAAGAACACTGGGGCTCTGGGCTTCTCTAGCCACCTCATCTTCTGCTCATCCTCGCGCGCACTCTAAAGAGATCTCAGGTGAGAAATTGCAAACGTCGAGCAATTGCTCAGAGATGAAAAGTGCCAGCACTGAAAGCTGTTGCTAGCCAGCACCCTTCCTTGGAAGCGCTTTCACAGGCGCAGCAACACTGGGGCTTTGCGCTTCTCTACCCACCAAACGTCACGGTCCTTCTCTTTCCGTCTCGTAGACACGAGCTGAGAAATTGCAAACGTCGAGCAATTGCTCAGAGATGAAAAGTGCCAGCACTGAAAGCTCTTGCTAGCCAGCACCCTTCCTTGGAAGCGCTTTTGTAGGCCTAAGAACACTGGGGCTCTGGGCTTCTCTAGCCACCTCATCTTCTGCTCATCCTCTCGCGCACTCTAAAGAGAGCTCAGGTGAGAAATTGCAAACGTCGAGCAATTGCTCAGAGATGAAAAGTGCCAGCACTGAAAGCTCTTGCTAGCCAGCACCCTTCCTTGGAAGCGCTTTACAGGCGCAGTAACACTGGGGCTTTGCGCTTCTATACGCACCAAATGTCACGGTCCTTCTCTTTCCGTCTCGTAGACACGAGCTGAGAAATTGCAAACGTCGAGCAATTGCTCAGAGATGAAAAGTGCCAGCACTGAAAGCTCTTGCTAGCCAGCACCCTTCCTTGGAAGCGCTTTTGTAGGCCTAAGAACACTGGGGCTCTGGGCTTCTCTAGCCACCTCATCTTCTGCTCATCCTCTCACGCACTCTAAAGAGAGCTCAGGTGAGAAATTGCAAACGTCGAGCAATTGCTCCGAGAAGAAAAGTGCCAGCACTGAAAGCTGTTGCTAGCCAGCACCCTTCCTTGGAAGCGCTTTTGTAGCCCTTAAAACACTGGGGCTCTGGGCTTCTCTAGCCACCTCATCTTCTGCTCATCCTCTCGCGCACTCTAAAGAGAGCTCAGGTGAGAAATTGCAAACGTCCAGCAATTGCTCAGAGATGAAAAGTGCCAGCACTGAAAGCTGTTGCTAGCCAGCACCCTTCCTTGGAAGCGCTTTCACAGGCGCAGTAACACTGGGGCTTTGCGCTTCTCTACCCACCAAACGTCACGGTCATTCTCTTTCCATCTCCTAGACACGAGCTGAGAAATTGCAAACGTCCAGCAATTGCTCCGAGATGAAAAGTGCCAGCACTGAAAGCTCTTGCTAGCCAGCACCCTTCCTTGGAAGCGCTTTCACAGGCGCAGCAACACTGGGGCTTTGCGCTTCTCTAGCCACCAAACGTCACGGTCCTTCTCTTTCCGTCTCGTAGACACGAGCTGAGAAATTGCAAACGTCCAGCAATTGCTCAGAGATGAAAAGTGCCAGCACTGAAAGCTCTTGCTAGCCAGCACCCTTCCTTGGAAGCGCTTTTGTAGGCCTAAGAACAGTGGGGCTCTGGGCTTCTCTAGCCACCTCATCTTCTGCTCATCCTCGCGCGCACTCTAAAGAGAGCTCAGGTGAGAAATTGCAAACGTCGAGCAATTGCTCAGAGATGAAAAGTGCCAGCACTGAAAGCTCTTGCTAGCCAGCACCCTTCCTTGGAAGCGCTTTCACAGGCGCAGCAACACTGGGGCTTTGCGCTTCTCTACCCACCAAACGTCACGGTCCTTCTCTTTCCGTCTCGTAGACACGAGCTGAGAAATTGCAAACGTCGAGCAATTGCTCAGAGATGAAAAGTGCCAGCACTGAAAGCTGTTGCTAGCCAGCACCCTTCCTTGGAAGCGCTTTTGTAGGCCTAAGAACAGTGGGGCTCTGGGCTTCTCTAGCCACCTCATCTTCTGCTCATCCTCTCGTGCACTCTAAAGAGAGCTCAGGTGAGAAATTGCAAACGTCAAGCAATTGCTCCGAGACGAAAAGTGCCAGCACTGAAAGCTGTTGCTAGCCAGCACCCTTCCTTGGAAGCGCTTTCACAGGCGCAGTAAAACAGGGGCTTTGCACTTCTCTACGCACCAAATGTCACGGTCATTCTCTTTCCGTCTCGTAGACAAGAGCTGAGAAATTGCAAACGTCGAGCAATTGCTCAGAGATGAAAAGTGCCAGCACTGAAAGCTCTTGCTACCCAGCACCCTTCCTTGGAAGCGCTTTCACAGGCGCAGCAACACTGGGGCTTTGCGCTTCTATACGCACCAAACGTCACAGTCATTCTCTTTCCGTCTCGTAGACACGAGCTGAGAAATTGCAAACGTCCAGCAATTGCTCCGAGATGAAAAGTGCCAGCACTGAAAGCTGTTGCTAGCCAGCACCCTTCCTTGGAAGCGCTTTTGTAGGCCTAAGAACACTGGGGCTCTGCGCTTCTCTAGCCACCTCATCTTCTGCTCATCCTCTCGCGCACTCTAAAGAGAGCTCAGGTGAGAAATTGCAAACGTCGAGCAATTGCTCCGAGATGAAAAGTGCCAGCACTGAAAGCTGTTGCTAGCCAGCACCCTTCCTTGGAAGCGCTTTTGTAGGCCTAAGAACAGTGGGGCTCTGGGCTTCTCTAGCCACCTCATCTTCTGCTCATCCTCTCGCGCACTCTAAAGAGAGCTCAGGTGAGAAATTGCAAACGTCGAGCAATTGCTCAGAGATGAAAAGTGCCAGCACTGAAAGCTCTTGCTAGCCAGCACCCTTCCTTGGAAGCGCTTTCACAGGCGCGGTAACACTGGGGCTTTGCGCTTCTCTACCCACCAAACGTCACGGTCCTTCTCTTTCCGTCTCGTAGACACGAGCTGAGAAATTGCAAACGTCGAGCAATTGCTCAGAGATGAAAAGTGCCAGCACTGAAAGCTCTTGCTAGCCAGCACCCTTCCTTGGAAGCGCTTTTGTAGGCCTAAGAACACTGGGGCTCTGGGCTTCTCTAGCCACCTAATCTTCTGCTCATCCTCGCGCGCACTCTAAAGAGAGCTCAGGTGAGAAATTGCAAACGTCCAGCAATTGCTCAGAGATGAAAAGTGCCAGCACTGAAAGCTGTTGCTAGCCAGCACCCTTCCTTGGAAGCGCTTTCACAGGCGCAGTAACACTGGGGCTTTGCACTTCTCTACGCACCAAACGTCACGGTCCTTCTTTTTCCGTCTCGTAGACACGAGCTGAGAAATTGCAAACATCGAGCAATTGCTCAGAGATGAAAAGTGCCAGCACTGAAAGCTCTTGCTAGCCAGCACCCTTCCTTGGAAGCGCTTTCACAGGCACAGCAACACTGGGGCTTTGCGCTTCTATACGCACCAAACGTCACAGTCATTCTCTTTCCGTCTCGTAGACACGAGCTGAGAAATTGCAAACGTCCAGCAATTGCTCAGAGATGAAAAGTGCCAGCACTGAAAGATGTTGCTAGCCAGCACCCTTCCTTGGAAGCGCTTTTGTAGGCCTAAGAACACTGGGGCTCTGGGCTTCTCTAGCCACCTCATCTTCTGCTCATCCTCGCGCGCACTCTAAAGAGATCTCAGGTGAGAAATTGCAAACGTGGAGCAATTGCTCAGAGATGAAAAGTGCCAGCACTGAAAGCTGTTGCTAGCCAGCACCCTTCCTTGGAAGCGCTTTCACAGGCGCAGCAACACTGGGGCTTTGCGCTTCTATACGCACCAAACGTCACAGTCATTCTCTTTCCGTCTCGTAGACACGAGCTGAGAAATTGCAAACGTCCAGCAATTGCTCAGAGATGAAAAGTGCCAGCACTGAAAGCTGTTGCTAGCCAGCACCCTTCCTTGGAAGCGCTTTTGTAGGCCTAAGAACACTGGGGCTCTGGGCTTCTCTAGCCACCTCATCTTCTGCTCATCCTCTCGCGCACTCTAAAGAGAGCTCAGGTGAGAAATTGCAAACGTCAAGCAATTGCTCCGAGATGAAAAGTGCCAGCACTGAAAGCTGTTGCTAGCCAGCACCCTTCCTTGGAAGCGCTTTCACAGGCGCAGTAAAACAGGGGCTTTGCACTTCTCTACGCACCAAATGTCACGGTCCTTCTTTTTCCGTCTCGTAGACACGAGCTGAGAAATTGCAAACATCGAGCAATTGCTCAGAGATGAAAAGTGCCAGCACTGAAAGCTGTTGCTAGCCAGCACCCTTCCTTGGAAGCGCTTTCACAGGCGCAGCAACACTGGGGCTTTGCGCTTCTATACGCACCAAACGTCACGGTCATTCTCTTTCCGTCTCGTAGACACGACCTGAGAAATTGCAAACGTCGAGCAATTGCTCAGAGATGAAAAGTGCCAGCACTGAAAGCTCTTGCTAGCCAGCACCCTTCCTTGGAAGCGCTTTCACAGGCGCAGCAACACTGGGGCTTTGCGCTTCTATACGCACCAAACGTCACAGTCATTCTCTTTCCGTCTCGTAGACACGAGCTGAGAAATTGCAAACGTCCAGCAATTGCTCAGAGATGAAAAGTGCCAGCACTGAAAGCTGTTGCTAGCCAGCACCCTTCCTTGGAAGCGCTTTTGTAGGCCTAAGAACACTGGGGCTCTGGGCTTCTCTAGCCACCTCATCTTCTGCTCATCCTCTCGCGCACTCTAAAGAGAGCTCAGGTGAGAAATTGCAAACGTCCAGCAATTGCTCAGAGATGAAAAGGGCCAGCACTGAAAGCTCTTGCTAGCCAGCACCCTTCCTTGGAAGCGCTTTCACAGGCGCAGCAACACTGGAGCTTTGCGCTTCTCTAGCCACCAAACGTCACGGTCCTTCTCTTTCCGTCTCGTAGACACGAGCTGAGAAATTGCAAACGTCGAGCAATTGCTCAGAGATGAAAAGTGCAGCACTGAAAGCTCTTGCTAGCCAGCACCCTTCCTTGGAAGCGCTTTCACAGGTGCAGTAACACTGGGGCTTTGCGCTTCTCTACCCACCAAACGTCACGGTCCTTCTCTTTCCGTCTCCTAGACACGAGCTGAGAAATTGCAAACGTCCAGCAATTGCTCAGAGATGAAAAGTGCCAGCACTGAAAGCTGTTGCTAGCCAGCACCCTTCCTTGGATGCGCTTTTGTAGGCCTAAGAACACTGGGGCTCTGGGCTTCTCTAGCCACCTAATCTTCTGCTCATCCTCGCGCGCACTCTAAAGAGAGCTCAGGTGAGAAATTGCAAACGTCAAGCAATTGCTCAGAGATGAAAAGTGCCAGCACTGAAAGCTGTTGCTAGCCAGCACCCTTCCTTGGAAGCGCTTTCACAGGCGCAGTAACACTGGGGCTTTGCACTTCTCTACGCACCAAACGACACGGTCCTTCTTTTTCCGTCTCGTAGACACGAGCTGAGAAATTGCAAACATCGAGCAATTGCTCAGAGATGAAAAGTGCCAGCACTGAAAGCTGTTGCTAGCCAGAACCCTTCCTTGGAAGCGCTTTCACAGGCACAGCAACACTGGGGCTTTGCGCTTCTATACGCACCAAATGTCACGGTCATTCTCTTTCCGTCTCGTAGACACGAGCTGAGAAATTGCAAACGTCGAGCAATTGCTCAGAGATGAAAAGTGCCAGCACTGAAAGCTGTTGCTAGCCAGCACCCTTCCTTGGAAGCGCTTTCACAGGCGCAGCAACACTGGGGCTTTGCGCTTCTATACGCACCAAACGTCACAGTCATTCTCTTTCCGTCTCGTAGACACGAGCTGAGAAATTGCAAACGTCGAGCAATTGCTCAGAGATGAAAAGTGCCAGCACTGAAAGCTGTTGCTAGCCAGCACCCTTCCTTGGAAGCGCTTTTGTAGGCCTAAGAACACTGGGGCTCTGGGCTTCTCTAGCCACCTCATCTTCTGCTCATCCTCTCGCGCACTCTAAAGAGAGCTCAGGTGAGAAATTGCAAACGTCAAGCAATTGCTCCGAGATGAAAAGTGCCAGCACTGAAAGCTGTTGCTAGCCAGCACCCTTCCTTGGAAGCGCTTTCACAGGCGCAGTAAAACAGGGGCTTTGCACTTCTCTACGCACCAAATGTCACGGTCCTTCTTTTTCCGTCTCGTAGACACGAGCTGAGAAATTGCAAACATCGAGCAATTGCTCAGAGATGAAAAGTGCCAGCACTGAAAGCTCTTGCTAGCCAGCACCCTTCCTTGGAAGCGCTTTCACAGGCGCAGCAACACTGGGGCTTTGCGCTTCTATACGCACCAAACGTCACGGTCATTCTCTTTCCGTCTCGTAGACACGACCTGAGAAATTGCAAACGTCGAGCAATTGCTCAGAGATGAAAAGTGCCAGCACTGAAAGCTCTTGCTAGCCAGCACCCTTCCTTGGAAGCGCTTTCACAGGCGCAGCAACACTGGGGCTTTGCGCTTCTATACGCACCAAACGTCACAGTCATTCTCTTTCCGTCTCGTAGACACGAGCTGAGAAATTGCAAACGTCCAGCAATTGCTCAGAGATGAAAAGTGCCAGCACTGAAAGCTGTTGCTAGCCAGCACCCTTCCTTGGAAGCGCTTTTGTAGGCCTAAGAACACTGGGGCTCTGGGCTTCTCTAGCCACCTCATCTTCTGCTCATCCTCTCGCGCACTCTAAAGAGAGCTCAGGTGAGAAATTGCAAACGTCCAGCAATTGCTCAGAGATGAAAAGGGCCAGCACTGAAAGCTCTTGCTAGCCAGCACCCTTCCTTGGAAGCGCTTTCACAGGCGCAGCAACACTGGAGCTTTGCGCTTCTCTAGCCACCAAACGTCACGGTCCTTCTCTTTCCGTCTCGTAGACACGAGCTGAGAAATTGCAAACGTCGAGCAATTGCTCAGAGATGAAAAGTGCAGCACTGAAAGCTCTTGCTAGCCAGCACCCTTCCTTGGAAGCGCTTTCACAGGTGCAGTAACACTGGGGCTTTGCGCTTCTCTACCCACCAAACGTCACGGTCCTTCTCTTTCCGTCTCCTAGACACGAGCTGAGAAATTGCAAACGTCCAGCAATTGCTCAGAGATGAAAAGTGCCAGCACTGAAAGCTGTTGCTAGCCAGCACCCTTCCTTGGATGCGCTTTTGTAGGCCTAAGAACACTGGGGCTCTGGGCTTCTCTAGCCACCTAATCTTCTGCTCATCCTCGCGCGCACTCTAAAGAGAGCTCAGGTGAGAAATTGCAAACGTCAAGCAATTGCTCAGAGATGAAAAGTGCCAGCACTGAAAGCTGTTGCTAGCCAGCACCCTTCCTTGGAAGCGCTTTCACAGGCGCAGTAACACTGGGGCTTTGCACTTCTCTACGCACCAAACGACACGGTCCTTCTTTTTCCGTCTCGTAGACACGAGCTGAGAAATTGCAAACATCGAGCAATTGCTCAGAGATGAAAAGTGCCAGCACTGAAAGCTCTTGCTAGCCAGAACCCTTCCTTGGAAGCGCTTTCACAGGCACAGCAACACTGGGGCTTTGCGCTTCTATACGCACCAAATGTCACGGTCATTCTCTTTCCGTCTCGTAGACACGAGCTGAGAAATTGCAAACGTCGAGCAATTGCTCAGAGATGAAAAGTGCCAGCACTGAAAGCTGTTGCTAGCCAGCACCCTTCCTTGGAAGCGCTTTCACAGGCGCAGCAACACTGGGGCTTTGCGCTTCTATACGCACCAAACGTCACAGTCATTCTCTTTCCGTCTCGTAGACACGAGCTGAGAAATTGCAAACGTCCAGCAATTGCTCAGAGATGAAAAGTGCCAGCACTGAAAGATGTTGCTAGCCAGCACCCTTCCTTGGAAGCGCTTTTGTAGGCCTTAGAACACTGGGGCTCTGGGCTTCTGTAGCCACCTAATCTTCTGCTCATCCTCTCGCGCACTCTAAAGAGAGCTCAGGTGAGAAATTGCAAACGTCGAGCAATTGCTCAGAGATGAAAAGTGCCAGCACTGAAAGCTCTTGCTAGCCAGCACCCTTCCTTGGAAGCGCTTTCACAGGCGCAGCAACACTGGGACTTTGCGCTTCTATACGCACCAATTGTCACGGTCCTTCTCTTTCCGTCTCGTAGACACGAGCTGAGAAATTGCAAACGTCGAGCAATTGCTCAGAGATGAAAAGTGCCAGCACTGAAAGCTCTTGCTAGCCAGCCCCCTTCCTTGGAAGCGCTTTTGTAGCCCTTAGAACAGTGGGGCTCTGGGCTTCTCTAGCCACCTCATCTTCTGCTCATCCTCTCGCGCACTCTAAAGAGAGCTCAGGTGAGAAATTGCAAACGTCGAGCAATTGCTCAGAGATGAAAAGTGCCAGCACTGAAAGCTCTTGCTAGCCAGAACCCTTCCTTGGAAGCGCTTTCAAAGGCGCAGTAACACTGGGGCTTTGCGGTTCTATACGCACCAAATGTCACAGTCCTTCTCTTTCCGTCTCGTAGACACGAGCTGAGAAATTGCAAACGTCGAGCAATTGCTCAGAGATGAAAAGTGCCAGCACTGAAAGCTCTTGCTAGCCAGCACCCTTCCTTGGAAGCGCTTTTGTAGCCCTTAAAACACTGGGGCTCTGGGCTTCTCTAGCCACCTCATCTTCTGCTCATCCTCTCGCGCACTCTAAAGAGAGCTCAGGTGAGAAATTGCAAACGTCGAGCAATTGCTCCGAGATGAAAAGTGCCAGCACTGAAAGCTCTTGCTAGCCAGCACCCTTCCTTGGAAGCGCTTTCACAGGCGCAGTAACACTGGGGCTTTGCACTTCTCTACGCACCAAACGTCACGGTCCTTCTCTTTCCGTCTCGTAGACACGAGCTGAGAAATTGCAAACGTCGAGCAATTGCTCAGAGATGAAAAGTGCCAGCACTGAAAGCTCTTGCTAGCCAGCACCCTTCCTTGGAAGCACTTTCACAGGCGTAGCAACACTGGGGCTTTGCGCTTCTCTACGCACCAAACGTCACAGTCATTCTCTTTCCGTCTCGTAGACACGAGCTGAGAAATTGCAAACGTCCAGCAATTGCTCAGAGATGAAAAGTGCCAGCACTGAAAGCTGTTGCTAGCCAGCACCCTTCCTTGGAAGCGCTTTCACAGGCGCAGCAACACTGGGGCTTTGCGCTTCTCTAGCCACCAAACGTCACGGTCCTTCTCTTTCCGTCTCGTAGACACGAGCTGAGAAATTGCAAACGTGGAGCAATTGCTCAGAGATGAAAAGTGCCAGCACTGAAAGCTGTTGCTAGCCAGCACCCTTCCTTGGAAGCGCTTTTGTAGGCCTAAGAACACTGGGGCTCTGGGCTTCTCTAGCCACCTCATCTTCTGCTCATCCTCTCGCGCAGTCTAAAGAGAGCTCAGGTGAGAAATTGCAAACGTCCAGCAATTGCTCAGAGATGAAAAGTGCCAGCACTGAAAGCTCTTGCTAGCCAGCACCCTTCCTTGGAAGCGCTTTCACAGGCGCAGCAACACTGGGGCTTTGCGCTTCTCTAGCCACCAAACGTCACGGTCCTTCTCTTTCCGTCTCGTAGACACGAGCTGAGAAATTGCAAACGTGGAGCAATTGCTCAGAGATGAAAAGTGCCAGCACTGAAAGCTCTTGCTAGCCAGCACCCTTCCTTGGAAGCGCTTTTGTAGGCCTAAGAACACTGGGGCTCTGGGCTTCTCTAGCCACCTCATCTTCTGCTCATCCTCTCGCGCACTCTAAAGAGAGCTCAGGTGAGAAATTGCAAACGTCGAGCAATTGCTCAGAGATGAAAAGTGCCAGCACTGAAAGCTCTTGCTAGCCAGCACCCTTCCTTGGAAGCGCTTTCACAGGCGCAGTAACACTGGGGCTTTGCGCTTCTCTACCCACCAAACGTCACGGTCCTTCTCTTTCCGTCTCGTAGACACGAGCTGAGAAATTGCAAATGTCCAGCAATTGCTCAGAGATGAAAAGTGCCAGCACTGAAAGCTCTTGCTAGCCAGCACCCTTCCTTGGAAGCGCTTTCACAGGCGCAGCAACACTGGGGCTTTGCGCTTCTCTAGCCATCAAATGTCACGGTCCTTCTCTTTCCGTCTCGTAGACACGAGCTGAGAAATTGCAAACGTCCAGCAATTGCTCAGAGATGAAAAGTGCCAGCACTGAAAGCTCTTGCTAGCCAGCACCCTTCCTTGGAAGCGCTTTTGTAGGCCTAAGAACACTGGGGCTCTGGGCTTCTGTAGCCACCTAATCTTCTGCTCATCCTCTCGCGCACTCTAAAGAGAGCTCAGGTGAGAAACTGCAAACGTCGAGCAATTGCTCAGAGATGAAAAGTGCCAGCACTGAAAGCTCTTGCTAGCCAGCACCCTTCCTTGGAAGCGCTTTTGTAGCCCTTAGAACACTGGGGCTCTGGGCTTCTCTAGCCACCTCATCTTCTGCTCATCCTCTCGCGCACTCTAAAGAGAGCTCAGGTGAGAAATTGCAAACGTCGAGCAATTGCTCAGAGAAGAAAAGTGCCAGCACTGAAAGCTCTTGCTAGCCAGCACCCTTCCTTGGAAGCGCTTTCACAGGCGCAGCAACACTGGGGCTTTGCGCTTCTCTAGCCGCCAAACGTCACGGTCCTTCTCTTTCCGTCTCGTAGACACGAGCTGAGAAATTGCAAATGTCGAGCAATTGCTCAGAGATGAAAAGTGCCAGCACTGAAAGCTCTTGCTAGCCAGCACCCTTCCTTGGAAGCGCTTTTGTAGGCCTAAGAACACTGGGGCTCTGGGCTTCTCTAGCCACCTCATCTTCTGCTCATCCTCTCGCGCACTCTAAAGAGAGCTCAGGTGAGAAATTGCAAACGTCGAGCAATTGCTCAGAGATGAAAAGTGCCAGCACTGAAAGCTGTTGCTAGCCAGCACCCTTCCTTGGAAGCGCTTTCACAGGCGCAGCAACACTGGGGCTTTGCGCTTCTCTACCCACCAAACGTCACGGTCCTTCTCTTTCCGTCGGTAGACACGAGCTGAGAAATTGCAAATGTCGAGCAATTGCTCAGAGATGAAAAGTGCCAGCACTGAAAGCTCTTGCTAGCCAGCACCCTTCCTTGGAAGCGGTTTCACAGGCGCAGCAACACTGGGGCTTTGCGCTTCTATACGCACCAAATGTCACGGTCCTTCTCTTTCCGTCTTGTAGACACGAGCTGAGAAATTGCAAACGTCGAGCAATTGCTCCGAGATGAAAAGTGCCAGCACTGAAAGCTCTTGCTAGCCAGCACCCTTCCTTGGAAGCGCTTTTGTAGGCCTAAGAACAGTGGGGCTCTGGGCTTCTCTAGCCACCTCATCTTCTGCTCATCCTCTCGCGCACTCTAAAGAGAGCTCAGGTGAGAAATTGCAAACGTCCAGCAATTGCTCAGAGATGAAAAGTGCCAGCACTGAAAGCTGTTGCTAGCCAGCACCCTTCCTTGGAAGCGCTTTCACAGGCGCAGCAACACTGGGGCTTTGCGCTTCTGTAGCCACCAAACGTCACGGTCCTTCTCTTTCCGTCTCGTAGACACGAGCTGAGAGATTGCAAACGTCGAGCAATTGCTCAGAGATGAAAAGTGCCAGCACTGAAAGCTGTTGCTAGCCAGCACCCTTCCTTGGAAGCGCTTTTGTAGGCCTAAGAACAGTGGGGCTCTGGGCTTCTCTAGCCACCTAATCTTGTGCTCATCCTCTCGCGCACTCTAAAGAGAGCTCAGGTGAGAAATTGCAAACGTCGAGCAATTGCTCAGAGATGAAAAGTGCCAGCACTGAAAGCTCTTGCTAGCCAGCACCCTTCCTTGGAAGCGCTTTTACAGGCGCAGCAACACTGGGGCTTTGCGCTTCTCTACCCACCAAACGTCACGGTCCTTCTCTTTCCGTCTCGTAGACACGAGCTGAGAAATTGCAAACGTCGAGCAATTGCTCAGAGATGAAAAGTGCCAGCACTGAAAGCTCTTGCTAGCCAGCACCCTTCCTTGGAAGCGCTTTCACAGGCGCAGCAACACTGGGGCTTTGCGCTTCTCTAGCCACCAAACGTCACGGTCCTTCTCTTTCCGTCGGTAGACACGAGCTGAGAAATTGCAAACGTCGAGCAATTGCTCAGAGATGAAAAGTGCCAGCACTGAAAGCTTTTGCTAGCCAGCACCCTTCCTTGGAAGCGCTTTCACAGGCGCAGCAACACTGGGGCTTTGCGCTTCTCTACGCACCAAACGTCACGGTCCTTCTCTTTCCGTCTCGTAGACACGAGCTGAGAAATTGCAAACGTCGAGCAATTGCTCCGAGATGAAAAGTGCCAGCACTGAAAGCTCTTGCTAGCCAGCACCCTTCCTTGGAAGCGCTTTTGTAGGCCTAAGCACACTGGGGCTCTGGGCTTCTCTAGCCACCTCATCTTCTGCTCATCCTCTCGCGCACTCTAAAGAGAGCTCAGGTGAGAAATTGCAAACGTCGAGCAATTGCTCAGAGATGAAAAGTGCCAGCACTGAAAGCTCTTGCTAGCCAGCACCCTTCCTTGGAAGCGCTTTCACAGGCGCAGCAACACTGGGGCTTTGCGCTTCTCTACCCACCAAACGTCACGGTCCTTCTCTTTCCGTCTCGTAGACACGAGCTGAGAAATTGCAAACGTCGAGCAATTGCTCCGAGATGAAAAGTGCCAGCACTGAAAGCTGTTGCTAGCCAGCACCCTTCCTTGGAAGCGCTTTCACAGGCGCAGTAACACTGGGGCTTTGCGCTTCTATACGCACCAAATGTCACGGTCCTTCTCTTTCCGTCTTGTAGACACGAGCTGAGAAATTGCAAACGTCGAGCAATTGCTCCGAGATGAAAAGTGCCAGCACTGAAAGCTGTTGCTAGCCAGCCCCCTTCCTTGGAAGCGCTTTTGTAGCCCTTAGAACAGTGGGGCTCTGGGCTTCTCTAGCCACCTCATCTTCTGCTCATCCTCTCGCGCACTCTAAAGAGAGCTCAGGTGAGAAATTGCAAACGTCGAGCAATTGCTCAGAGAAGAAAAGTGCCAGCACTGAAAGCTCTTGCTAGCCAGCACCCTTCCTTGGAAGCGCTTTCACAGGCGCAGCAACACTTGGGCTTTGCGCTTCTATACGCACCAAACGTCACGGTCCTTCTCTTTCCGTCTCGTAGACACGAGCTGAGAAATTGCAAACGTCGAGCAATTGCTCCGAGATGAAAAGTGCCAGCACTGAAAGCTGTTGCTAGCCAGCACCCTTCCTTGGAAGCGCTTTTGTAGGCCTAAGAACACTGGGGCTCTGGGCTTCTCTAGCCACCTCATCTTCTGCTCATCCTCTCGCGCACTCTAAAGAGAGCTCAGGTGAGAAATTGCAAACGTCGAGCAATTGCTCAGAGATGAAAAGTGCCAGCACTGAAAGCTGTTGCTAGCCAGCACCCTTCCTTGGAAGCGCTTTCATAGGCGCAGCAACACTGGGGCTTTGCGCTTCTATACGCACCAAACGTCACGGTCCTTCTCTTTCCGTCTCGTAGACACGAGCTGAGAAATTGCAAACGTCGAGCAATTGCTCAGAGATGAAAAGTGCCAGCACTGAAAGCTGTTGCTAGCCAGCCCCCTTCCTTGGAAGCGCTTTTGTAGGCCTAAGAACACTGGGGCTCTGGGCTTCTCTAGCCACCTCATCTTCTGCTCATCCTCCCGCGCACTCTAAAGAGAGCTCAGGTGAGAAATTGCAAACGTCGAGCAATTGCTCAGAGATGAAAAGTGCCAGCACTGAAAGCTCTTGCTAGCCAGCACCCTTCCTTGGAAGCGCTTTCACAGGCGCAGCAACACTGGGGCTTTGCGCTTCTCTAGCCACCAAACGTCACGGTCCTTCTCTTTCCGTCTCGTAGACACGAGCTGAGAAATTGCAAACGTCCAGCAATTGCTCAGAGATGAAAAGTGCCAGCACTGAAAGCTCTTGCTAGCCAGCACCCTTCCTTGGAAGCGCTTTCACAGGCGCAGCAACACTGGGGCTTTGCGCTTCTCTAGCCACCAAACGTCACGGTCCTTCTCTTTCCGTCTCGTAGACACGAGCTGAGAAATTGCAAACGTCGAGCAATTGCTCAGAGATGAAAAGTGCCAGCACTGAAAGCTGTTGCTAGCCAGCCCTCTTCCTTGGAAGCGCTTTTGTAGCCCTTAGAACAGTGGGGCTCTGGGCTTCTCTAGCCACCTCATCTTCTGCTCATCCTCTCGCGCACTCTAAAGAGAGCTCAGGTGAGAAATTGCAAACGTCGAGCAATTGCTCAGAGAAGAAAAGTGCCAGCACTGAAAGCTCTTGCTAGCCAGCACCCTTCCTTGGAAGCGCTTTCACAGGCGCAGCAACACTGGGGCTTTGCGCTTCTATACGCACCAAACGTCACAGTCATTCTCTTTCCGTCTCGTAGACACGAGCTGAGAAATCGCAAACGTCGAGCAATTGCTCCGAGATGAAAAGTGCCAGCACTGAAAGCTCTTGCTAGCCAGCACCCTTCCTTGGAAGCGCTTTTGTAGGCCTAAGAACACTGGGGCTCTGGGCTTCTCTAGCCACCTCATCTTCTGCTCATCCTCTCGCGCACTCTAAAGAGAGCTCAGGTGAGAAATTGCAAACGTCGAGCAATTGCTCAGAGATGAAAAGTGCCAGCACTGAAAGCTGTTGCTAGCCAGCACCCTTCCTTGGAAGCGCTTTCACAGGCGCAGTAACACTGGGGCTTTGCGCTTCTCTACCCACCAAACGTCACGGTCCTTCTCTTTCCGTCTCGTAGACACGAGCTGAGAAATTGCAAACGTCGAGCAATTGCTCAGAGATGAAAAGTGCCAGCACTGAAAGCTCTTGCTAGCCAGCACCCTTCCTTGGAAGCGCTTTTGTAGGCCTAAGAACACTGGGGCTCTGGGCTTCTCTAGCCACCTCATCTTCTGCTCATCCTCGCGCGCACTCTAAAGAGAGCTCAGGTGAGAAATTGCAAACGTCGAGCAATTGCTCAGAGATGAAAAGTGCCAGCACTGAAAGCTCTTGCTAGCCAGCACCCTTCCTTGGAAGCGCTTTCACAGGCGCAGCAACACTGGGGCTTTGCGCTTCTCTAGCCACCAAACGTCACGGTCCTTCTCTTTCCGTCTCGTAGACACGAGCTGAGAAATTGCAAACGTCGAGCAATCGCTGAGAGATGAAAAGTGCCAGCACTGAAAGCTCTTGCTAGCCAGCACCCTTCCTTGGAAGCGCTTTTGTAGCCCTTAAAACACTGGGGCTCTGGGCTTCTCTAGCCACCTCATCTTCTGCTCATCCTCTCGCGCACTCTAAAGAGAGCTCAGGTGAGAAATTGCAAACGTCCAGCAATTGCTCAGAGATGAAAAGTGCCAGCACTGAAAGCTGTTGCTAGCCAGCACCCTTCCTTGGAAGCGCTTTTGTAGCCCTTAAAACACTGGGGCTCTGGGCTTCTCTAGCCACCTCATCTTCTGCTCATCCTCTCGCGCACTCTAAAGAGAGCTCAGGTGAGAAATTGCAAACGTCGAGCAATTGCTCAGAGAAGAAAAGTGCCAGCACTGAAAGCTCTTGCTAGCCAGCACCCTTCCTTGGAAGCGCTTTCACAGGCGCAGTAACACTGGGGCTTTGCACTTCTCTACGCACCAAACGTCACGGTCCTTCTCTTTCCGTCTCGTAGACACGAGCTGAGAAATTGCAAATGTCGAGCAATTGCTCCGAGATGAAAAGTGCCAGCACTGAAAGCTGTTGCTAGCCAGCACCCTTCCTTGGAAGCGCTTTTGTAGGCCTAAGAACACTGGGGCTTTGCGCTTCTCTAGCCACCTCATCTTCTGCTCATCCTCTCGCGCACTCTAAAGAGAGCTCAGGTGAGAAATTGCAAACGTCGAGCAATTGCTCAGAGATGAAAAGTGCCAGCACTGAAAGCTCTTGCTAGCCAGCACCCTTCCTTGGAAGCGCTTTTACAGGCGCAGCAACACTGGGGCTTTGCGCTTCTATACGCACCAAAAGTCACGGTCCTTCTCTTTCCGTCTCGTAGACACGAGCTGAGAAATTGCAAACGTCGAGCAATTGCTCAGAGATGAAAAGTGCCAGCACTGAAAGCTCTTGCTAGCCAGCACCCTTCCTTGGAAGCGCTTTCACAGGCGCAGCAACACTGGGGCTTTGCGCTTCTCTAGCCACCAAACGTCACGGTCCTTCTCTTTCCGTCGGTAGACACGAGCTGAGAAATTGCAAACGTCGAGCAATTGCTCAGAGATGAAAAGTGCCAGCACTGAAAGCTGTTGCTAGCCAGCACCCTTCCTTGGAAGCGCTTTCACAGGCGCAGCAACACTGGGGCTTTGCGCTTCTCTAGCCACCAAACGTCACGGTCCTTCTCTTTCCGTCTTGTAGACACGAGCTGAGAAATTGCAAACGTCGAGCAATTGCTCAGAGATGAAAAGTGCCAGCACTGAAAGCTGTTGCTAGCCAGCCCTCTTCCTTGGAAGCGCTTTTGTAGCCCTTAGAACAGTGGGGCTCTGGGCTTCTCTAGCCACCTCATCTTCTGCTCATCCTCTCGCGCACTCTAAAGAGAGCTCAGGTGAGAAATTGCAAACGTCGAGCAATTGCTCAGAGAAGAAAAGTGCCAGCACTGAAAGCTCTTGCTAGCCAGCACCCTTCCTTGGAAGCGCTTTCACAGGCGCAGCAACACTGGGGCTTTGCGCTTCTATACGCACCAAACGTCACAGTCATTCTCTTTCCGTCTCGTAGACACGAGCTGAGAAATCGCAAACGTCGAGCAATTGCTCCGAGATGAAAAGTGCCAGCACTGAAAGCTCTTGCTAGCCAGCACCCTTCCTTGGAAGCGCTTTTGTAGGCCTAAGAACACTGGGGCTCTGGGCTTCTCTAGCCACCTCATCTTCTGCTCATCCTCTCGCGCACTCTAAAGAGAGCTCAGGTGAGAAATTGCAAACGTCGAGCAATTGCTCAGAGATGAAAAGTGCCAGCACTGAAAGCTGTTGCTAGCCAGCACCCTTCCTTGGAAGCGCTTTCACAGGCGCAGTAACACTGGGGCTTTGCGCTTCTCTACCCACCAAACGTCACGGTCCTTCTCTTTCCGTCTCGTAGACACGAGCTGAGAAATTGCAAACGTCGAGCAATTGCTCAGAGATGAAAAGTGCCAGCACTGAAAGCTCTTGCTAGCCAGCACCCTTCCTTGGAAGCGCTTTTGTAGGCCTAAGAACACTGGGGCTCTGGGCTTCTCTAGCCACCTCATCTTCTGCTCATCCTCGCGCGCACTCTAAAGAGAGCTCAGGTGAGAAATTGCAAACGTCGAGCAATTGCTCAGAGATGAAAAGTGCCAGCACTGAAAGCTCTTGCTAGCCAGCACCCTTCCTTGGAAGCGCTTTCACAGGCGCAGCAACACTGGGGCTTTGCGCTTCTCTAGCCACCAAACGTCACGGTCCTTCTCTTTCCGTCTCGTAGACACGAGCTGAGAAATTGCAAACGTCGAGCAATCGCTGAGAGATGAAAAGTGCCAGCACTGAAAGCTCTTGCTAGCCAGCACCCTTCCTTGGAAGCGCTTTTGTAGCCCTTAAAACACTGGGGCTCTGGGCTTCTCTAGCCACCTCATCTTCTGCTCATCCTCTCGCGCACTCTAAAGAGAGCTCAGGTGAGAAATTGCAAACGTCCAGCAATTGCTCAGAGATGAAAAGTGCCAGCACTGAAAGCTGTTGCTAGCCAGCACCCTTCCTTGGAAGCGCTTTTGTAGCCCTTAAAACACTGGGGCTCTGGGCTTCTCTAGCCACCTCATCTTCTGCTCATCCTCTCGCGCACTCTAAAGAGAGCTCAGGTGAGAAATTGCAAACGTCGAGCAATTGCTCAGAGAAGAAAAGTGCCAGCACTGAAAGCTCTTGCTAGCCAGCACCCTTCCTTGGAAGCGCTTTCACAGGCGCAGTAACACTGGGGCTTTGCACTTCTCTACGCACCAAACGTCACGGTCCTTCTCTTTCCGTCTCGTAGACACGAGCTGAGAAATTGCAAATGTCGAGCAATTGCTCCGAGATGAAAAGTGCCAGCACTGAAAGCTGTTGCTAGCCAGCACCCTTCCTTGGAAGCGCTTTTGTAGGCCTAAGAACACTGGGGCTTTGCGCTTCTCTAGCCACCTCATCTTCTGCTCATCCTCTCGCGCACTCTAAAGAGAGCTCAGGTGAGAAATTGCAAACGTCGAGCAATTGCTCAGAGATGAAAAGTGCCAGCACTGAAAGCTCTTGCTAGCCAGCACCCTTCCTTGGAAGCGCTTTTACAGGCGCAGCAACACTGGGGCTTTGCGCTTCTATACGCACCAAAAGTCACGGTCCTTCTCTTTCCGTCTCGTAGACACGAGCTGAGAAATTGCAAACGTCGAGCAATTGCTCAGAGATGAAAAGTGCCAGCACTGAAAGCTCTTGCTAGCCAGCACCCTTCCTTGGAAGCGCTTTCACAGGCGCAGCAACACTGGGGCTTTGCGCTTCTCTAGCCACCAAACGTCACGGTCCTTCTCTTTCCGTCGGTAGACACGAGCTGAGAAATTGCAAACGTCGAGCAATTGCTCAGAGATGAAAAGTGCCAGCACTGAAAGCTGTTGCTAGCCAGCACCCTTCCTTGGAAGCGCTTTCACAGGCGCAGCAACACTGGGGCTTTGCGCTTCTCTAGCCACCAAACGTCACGGTCCTTCTCTTTCCGTCTTGTAGACACGAGCTGAGAAATTGCAAACGTCGAGCAATTGCTCAGAGATGAAAAGTGCCAGCACTGAAAGCTGTTGCTAGCCAGCCCTCTTCCTTGGAAGCGCTTTTGTAGCCCTTAGAACAGTGGGGCTCTGGGCTTCTCTAGCCACGTCATCTTCTGCTCATCCTCTCGCGCACTCTAAAGAGAGCTCAGGTGAGAAATTGCAAACGTCGAGCAATTGCTCAGAGAAGAAAAGTGCCAGCACTGAAAGCTCTTGCTAGCCAGCACCCTTCCTTGGAAGCGCTTTCACAGGCGCAGCAACACTGGGGCTTTGCGCTTCTATACGCACCAAACGTCACAGTCATTCTCTTTCCGTCTCGTAGACACGAGCTGAGAAATCGCAAACGTCGAGCAATTGCTCCGAGATGAAAAGTGCCAGCACTGAAAGCTCTTGCTAGCCAGCACCCTTCCTTGGAAGCGCTTTTGTAGGCCTAAGAACACTGGGGCTCTGGGCTTCTCTAGCCACCTCATCTTCTGCTCATCCTCTCGCGCACTCTAAAGAGAGCTCAGGTGAGAAATTGCAAACGTCGAGCAATTGCTCAGAGATGAAAAGTGCCAGCACTGAAAGCTGTTGCTAGCCAGCACCCTTCCTTGGAAGCGCTTTCACAGGCGCAGTAACACTGGGGCTTTGCGCTTCTCTACCCACCAAACGTCACGGTCCTTCTCTTTCCGTCTCGTAGACACGAGCTGAGAAATTGCAAACGTCGAGCAATTGCTCAGAGATGAAAAGTGCCAGCACTGAAAGCTCTTGCTAGCCAGCACCCTTCCTTGGAAGCGCTTTTGTAGGCCTAAGAACACTGGGGCTCTGGGCTTCTCTAGCCACCTCATCTTCTGCTCATCCTCGCGCGCACTCTAAAGAGAGCTCAGGTGAGAAATTGCAAACGTCGAGCAATTGCTCAGAGATGAAAAGTGCCAGCACTGAAAGCTCTTGCTAGCCAGCACCCTTCCTTGGAAGCGCTTTCACAGGCGCAGCAACACTGGGGCTTTGCGCTTCTCTAGCCACCAAACGTCACGGTCCTTCTCTTTCCGTCTCGTAGACACGAGCTGAGAAATTGCAAACGTCGAGCAATTGCTCCGAGATGAAAAGTGCCAGCACTGAAAGCTCTTGCTAGCCAGCACCCTTCCTTGGAAGCGCTTTCACAGGCGCAGCAACACTGGGGCTTTGCGCTTCTCTAGCCACCAAACGTCACGGTCCTTCTCTTTCCATCTGTATACACGAGCTGAGAAATTGCAAACGTCGAGCAATTGCTCAGAGATGAAAAGTGCCAGCACTGAAACCTGTTGCTAGCCAGCACCCTTCCTTGGAAGCGCTTTTGTAGCCCTTAAAACACTGGGGCTCTGGGCTTCTCTAGCCACCTCATCTTCTGCTCATCCTCTCGCGCACTCTAAAGAGAGCTCAGGTGAGAAATTGCAAACGTCGAGCAATTGCTCAGAGAAGAAAAGTGCCAGCACTGAAAGCTCTTGCTAGCCAGCACCCTTCCTTGGAAGCGCTTTCACAGGCGCAGTAACACTGGGGCTTTGCACTTCTCTACGCACCAAACGTCACGGTCCTTCTCTTTCCGTCTCGTAGACACGAGCTGAGAAATTGCAAATGTCGAGCAATTGCTCCGAGATGAAAAGTGCCAGCACTGAAAGCTGTTGCTAGCCAGCACCCTTCCTTGGAAGCGCTTTTGTAGGCCTAAGAACACTGGGGCTTTGCGCTTCTCTAGCCACCTCATCTTCTGCTCATCCTCTCGCGCACTCTAAAGAGAGCTCAGGTGAGAAATTGCAAACGTCCAGCAATTGCTCAGAGATGAAAAGTGCCAGCACTGAAAGCTGTTGCTAGCCAGCACCCTTCCTTGGAAGCGCTTTCACAGGCGCAGCAACACTGGGGCTTTGCGCTTCTCTAGCCACCAAACGTCACGGTCCTTCTCTTTCCGTCTCGTAGACACGAGCTGAGAAATTGCAAACGTCCAGCAATTGCTCAGAGATGAAAAGTGCCAGCACTGAAAGCTCTTGCTAGCCAGCACCCTTCCTTGGAAGCGCTTTTGTAGGCCTAAGAACAGTGGGGCTCTGGGCTTCTCTAGCCACCTAATCTTGTGCTCATCCTCTCGCGCACTCTAAAGAGAGCTCAGGTGAGAAATTGCAAACGTCGAGCAATTGCTCAGAGATGAAAAGTGCCAGCACTGAAAGCTCTTGCTAGCCAGCACCCTTCCTTGGAAGCGCTTTTACAGGCGCAGCAACACTGGGGCTTTGCGCTTCTATACGCACCAAAAGTCACGGTCCTTCTCTTTCCGTCTCGTAGACACGAGCTGAGAAATTGCAAACGTCGAGCAATTGCTCAGAGATGAAAAGTGCCAGCACTGAAAGCTCTTGCTAGCCAGCACCCTTCCTTGGAAGCGCTTTCACAGGCGCAGCAACACTGGGGCTTTGCGCTTCTCTAGCCACCAAACGTCACGGTCCTTCTCTTTCCGTCGGTAGACACGAGCTGAGAAATTGCAAACGTCGAGCAATTGCTCAGAGATGAAAAGTGCCAGCACTGAAAGCTGTTGCTAGCCAGCACCCTTCCTTGGAAGCGCTTTCACAGGCGCAGCAACACTGGGGCTTTGCGCTTCTCTAGCCACCAAACGTCACGGTCCTTCTCTTTCCGTCTTGTAGACACGAGCTGAGAAATTGCAAACGTCGAGCAATTGCTCAGAGATGAAAAGTGCCAGCACTGAAAGCTGTTGCTAGCCAGCCCTCTTCCTTGGAAGCGCTTTTGTAGCCCTTAGAACAGTGGGGCTCTGGGCTTCTCTAGCCACCTCATCTTCTGCTCATCCTCTCGCGCACTCTAAAGAGAGCTCAGGTGAGAAATTGCAAACGTCGAGCAATTGCTCAGAGAAGAAAAGTGCCAGCACTGAAAGCTCTTGCTAGCCAGCACCCTTCCTTGGAAGCGCTTTCACAGGCACAGTAACACTGGGGCTTTGCGCTTCTATACGCACCAAACGTCACAGTCATTCTCTTTCCGTCTCGTAGACACGAGCTGAGAAATCGCAAACGTCGAGCAATTGCTCCGAGATGAAAAGTGCCAGCACTGAAAGCTCTTGCTAGCCAGCACCCTTCCTTGGAAGCGCTTTTGTAGGCCTAAGAACACTGGGGCTCTGGGCTTCTCTAGCCACCTCATCTTCTGCTCATCCTCTCGCGCACTCTAAAGAGAGCTCAGGTGAGAAATTGCAAACGTCGAGCAATTGCTCAGAGATGAAAAGTGCCAGCACTGAAAGCTGTTGCTAGCCAGCACCCTTCCTTGGAAGCGCTTTCACAGGCGCAGTAACACTGGGGCTTTGCGCTTCTCTACCCACCAAACGTCACGGTCCTTCTCTTTCCGTCTCGTAGACACGAGCTGAGAAATTGCAAACGTCGAGCAATTGCTCAGAGATGAAAAGTGCCAGCACTGAAAGCTCTTGCTAGCCAGCACCCTTCCTTGGAAGCGCTTTTGTAGGCCTAAGAACACTGGGGCTCTGGGCTTCTCTAGCCACCTCATCTTCTGCTCATCCTCGCGCGCACTCTAAAGAGAGCTCAGGTGAGAAATTGCAAACGTCGAGCAATTGCTCAGAGATGAAAAGTGCCAGCACTGAAAGCTCTTGCTAGCCAGCACCCTTCCTTGGAAGCGCTTTCACAGGCGCAGCAACACTGGGGCTTTGCGCTTCTCTAGCCACCAAACGTCACGGTCCTTCTCTTTCCGTCTCGTAGACACGAGCTGAGAAATTGCAAACGTCGAGCAATTGCTCCGAGATGAAAAGTGCCAGCACTGAAAGCTCTTGCTAGCCAGCACCCTTCCTTGGAAGCGCTTTCACAGGCGCAGCAACACTGGGGCTTTGCGCTTCTCTAGCCACCAAACGTCACGGTCCTTCTCTTTCCATCTGTATACACGAGCTGAGAAATTGCAAACGTCGAGCAATTGCTCAGAGATGAAAAGTGCCAGCACTGAAACCTGTTGCTAGCCAGCACCCTTCCTTGGAAGCGCTTTTGTAGCCCTTAAAACACTGGGGCTCTGGGCTTCTCTAGCCACCTCATCTTCTGCTCATCCTCTCGCGCACTCTAAAGAGAGCTCAGGTGAGAAATTGCAAACGTCGAGCAATTGCTCAGAGAAGAAAAGTGCCAGCACTGAAAGCTCTTGCTAGCCAGCACCCTTCCTTGGAAGCGCTTTCACAGGCGCAGTAACACTGGGGCTTTGCACTTCTCTACGCACCAAACGTCACGGTCCTTCTCTTTCCGTCTCGTAGACACGAGCTGAGAAATTGCAAATGTCGAGCAATTGCTCCGAGATGAAAAGTGCCAGCACTGAAAGCTGTTGCTAGCCAGCACCCTTCCTTGGAAGCGCTTTTGTAGGCCTAAGAACATTTGGGCTTTGCGCTTCTCTAGCCACCTCATCTTCTGCTCATCCTCTCGCGCACTCTAAAGAGAGCTCAGGTGAGAAATTGCAAACGTCCAGCAATTGCTCAGAGATGAAAAGTGCCAGCACTGAAAGCTGTTGCTAGCCAGCACCCTTCCTTGGAAGCGCTTTCACAGGCGCAGCAACACTGGGGCTTTGCGCTTCTCTAGCCACCAAACGTCACGGTCCTTCTCTTTCCGTCTCGTAGACACGAGCTGAGAAATTGCAAACGTCCAGCAATTGCTCCGAGATGAAAAGTGCCAGCACTGAAAGCTCTTGCTAGCCAGCACCCTTCCTTGGAAGCGCTTTTGTAGGCCTAAGAACACTGGGGCTCTGGGCTTCTCTAGCCACCTCATCTTCTGCTCATCCTCTCGCGCACTCTAAAGAGAGCTCAGGTGAGAAATTGCAAACGTCGAGCAATTGCTCAGAGATGAAAAGTGCCAGCACTGAAAGCTGTTGCTAGCCAGCACCCTTCCTTGGAAGCGCTTTCACAGGCGCAGCAACACTGGGGCTTTGCGCTTCTATACGCACCAAAAGTCACGGTCCTTCTCTTTCCGTCTCGTAGACACGAGCTGAGAAATTGCAAACGTCGAGCAATTGCTCAGAGATGAAAAGTGCCAGCACTGAAAGCTGTTGCTAGCCAGCACCCTTCCTTGGAAGCGCTTTCACAGGCGCAGCAACACTGGGGCTTTGCGCTTCTCTACCCACCAAACGTCACGGTCCTTCTCTTTCCGTCGGTAGACACGAGCTGAGAAATTGCAAACGTCGAGCAATTGCTCAGAGATGAAAAGTGCCAGCACTGAAAGCTCTTGCTAGCCAGCACCCTTCCTTGGAAGCGCTTTCACAGGCGCAGTAACACTGGGGCTTTGCACTTCTCTACGCACCAAACGTCACGGTCCTTCTCTTTCCGTCTCGTAGACACGAGCTGAGAAATTGCAAACGTCCAGCAATTGCTCCGAGATGAAAAGTGCCAGCACTGAAAGCTGTTGCTAGCCAGCACCCTTCCTTGGAAGCGCTTTTGTAGGCCTAAGAACAGTGGGGCTCTGGGCTTCTCTAGCCACCTCATCTTCTGCTCATCCTCTCGCGCACTCTAAAGAGAGGTCAGGTGAGAAATTGCAAACGTCGAGCAATTGCTCAGAGATGAAAAGTGCCAGCACTGAAAGCTCTTGCTAGCCAGCACCCTTCCTTGGAAGCGCTTTCACAGGCGCAGCAACACTGGGGCTTTGCGCTTCTCTAGCCACCAAACGTCACGGTCCTTCTCTTTCCGTCTCGTAGACACGAGCTGAGAAATTGCAAACGTCGAGCAATTGCTCCGAGATGAAAAGTGCCAGCACTGAAAGCTCTTGCTAGCCAGCACCCTTCCTTGGAAGCGCTTTCACAGGCGCAGCAACACTGGGGCTTTGCGCTTCTCTAGCCACCAAACGTCACGGTCCTTCTCTTTCCGTCTCGTAGACACGAGCTGAGAAATTGCAAACGTCGAGCAATTGCTCAGAGATGAAAAGTGCCAGCACTGAAAGCTGTTGCTAGCCAGCACCCTTCCTTGGAAGCGCTTTTGTAGGCCTAAGAACAGTGGGGCTCTGGGCTTCTCTAGCCACCTCATCTTCTGCTCATCCTCTCGCGCACTCTAAAGAGAGCTCAGGTGAGAAATTGCAAACGTCGAGCAATTGCTCAGAGATGAAAAGTGCCAGCACTGAAAGCTCTTGCTAGCCAGCACCCTTCCTTGGAAGCGCTTTTGTAGGCCTAAGAACACTGGGGCTCTGGGCTTCTCTAGCCACCTCATCTTCTGCTCATCCTCTCGCGCAGTCTAAAGAGAGCTCAGGTGAGAAATTGCAAACGTCGAGCAATTGCTCAGAGATGAAAAGTGCCAGCACTGAAAGCTCTTGCTAGCCAGCACCCTTCCTTGGAAGCGCTTTCACAGGCGCAGCAACACTGGGGCTTTGCGCTTCTCTAGCCACCAAACGTCACGGTCCTTCTCTTTCCGTCTGTTTACACGAGCTGAGAAATTGCAAACGTCGAGCAATTCCTCAGAGATGAAAAGTGCCAGCACTGAAAGCTCTTGCTAGCCAGCACCCTTCCTTGGAAGCGCTTTTGTAGGCCTAAGAACACTGGGGCTCTGGGCTTCTCTAGCCACCTAATCTTCTGCTCGTCCTCTCGCGCACTCTAAAGAGAGCTCAGGTGAGAAATTGCAAACGTCGAGCAATTGCTCAGAGATGAAAAGTGCCAGCACTGAAAGCTGTTGCTAGCCAGCACCCTTCCTTGGAAGCGCTTTTGTAGGCCTAAGAACACTGGGGCTCTGGGCTTCTCTAGCCACCTCATCTTCTGCTCATCCTCTCGCGCACTCTAAAGAGAGCTCAGGTGAGAAATTGCAAACGTCGAGCAATTGCTCAGAGAAGAAAAGTGCCAGCACTGAAAGCTCTTGCTAGCCAGCACCCTTCCTTGGAAGCGCTTTCACAGGCGCAGTAACACTGGGGCTTTGCACTTCTCTACGCACCAAACGTCACGGTCCTTCTCTTTCCGTCTCGTAGACACGAGCTGAGAAATTGCAAACGTCGAGCAATTGCTCCGAGATGAAAAGTGCCAGCACTGAAAGCTGTTGCTAGCCAGCACCCTTCCTTGGAAGCGCTTTTGTAGGCCTAAGAAGACTGGGGCTCTGGGCTTCTCTAGCCACCTCATCTTCTGCTCATCCTCTCGCGCACTCTAAAGAGAGCTCAGGTGAGAAATTGCAAACGTCGAGCAATTGCTCAGAGATGAAAAGTGCCAGCACTGAAAGCTCTTGCTAGCCAGCACCCTTCCTTGGAAGCGCTTTTACAGGCGCAGCAACACTGGGGCTTTGCGCTTCTCTACCCACCAAACGTCACGGTCCTTCTCTTTCCGTCTCGTAGACACGAGCTGAGAAATTGCAAACGTCGAGCAATTGCTCAGAGATGAAAAGTGCCAGCACTGAAAGCTCTTGCTAGCCAGCACCCTTCCTTGGAAGCGCTTTCACAGGCGCAGCAACACTGGGGCTTTGCGCTTCTCTACCCACCAAACGTCACGGTCCTTCTCTTTCCGTCTCGTAGACACGAGCTGAGAAATTGCAAACGTCCAGCAATTGCTCAGAGATGAAAAGTGCCAGCACTGAAAGCTGTTGCTAGCCAGCACCCTTCCTTGGAAGCGCTTTCACAGGCGCAGCAACACTGGGGCTTTGCGCTTCTCTACGCACCAAACGTCACGGTCCTTCTCTTTCCGTCTCGTAGACACGAGCTGAGAAATTGCAAACGTCGAGCAATTGCTCCGAGATGAAAAGTGCCAGCACTGAAAGCTCTTGCTAGCCAGCACCCTTCCTTGGAAGCGCTTTTGTAGGCCTAAGCACACTGGGGCTCTGGGCTTCTCTAGCCACCTCATCTTCTGCTCATCCTCTCGCGCACTCTAAAGAGAGCTCAGGTGAGAAATTGCAAACGTCGAGCAATTGCTCAGAGATGAAAAGTGCCAGCACTGAAAGCTCTTGCTAGCCAGCACCCTTCCTTGGAAGCGCTTTCACAGGCGCAGCAACACTGGGGCTTTGCGCTTCTCTACCCACCAAACGTCACGGTCCTTCTCTTTCCGTCTCCTAGACACGAGCTGAGAAATTGCAAACGTCGAGCAATTGCTCAGAGATGAAAAGTGCCAGCACTGAAAGCTGTTGCTAGCCAGCACCCTTCCTTGGAAGCGCTTTCACAGGCGCAGTAACACTGGGGCTTTGCGCTTCTATACGCACCAAATGTCACGGTCCTTCTCTTTCCGTCTTGTAGACACGAGCTGAGAAATTGCAAACGTCGAGCAATTGCTCCGAGATGAAAAGTGCCAGCACTGAAAGCTGTTGCTAGCCAGCCCCCTTCCTTGGAAGCGCTTTTGTAGCCCTTAGAACAGTGGGGCTCTGGGCTTCTCTAGCCACCTCATCTTCTGCTCATCCTCTCGCGCACTCTAAAGAGAGCTCAGGTGAGAAATTGCAAACGTCGAGCAATTGCTCAGAGAAGAAAAGTGCCAGCACTGAAAGCTCTTGCTAGCCAGCACCCTTCCTTGGAAGCGCTTTCACAGGCGCAGCAACACTTGGGCTTTGCGCTTCTATACGCACCAAACGTCACGGTCCTTCTCTTTCCGTCTCGTAGACACGAGCTGAGAAATTGCAAACGTCGAGCAATTGCTCCGAGATGAAAAGTGCCAGCACTGAAAGCTGTTGCTAGCCAGCACCCTTCCTTGGAAGCGCTTTTGTAGGCCTAAGAACACTGGGGCTCTGGGCTTCTCTAGCCACCTCATCTTCTGCTCATCCTCTCGCGCACTCTAAAGAGAGCTCAGGTGAGAAATTGCAAACGTGGAGCAATTGCTCCGAGATGAAAAGTGCCAGCACTGAAAGCTGTTGCTAGCCAGCACCCTTCCTTGGAAGCGCTTTCATAGGCGCAGCAACACTGGGGCTTTGCGCTTCTCTAGCCACCAAACGTCACGGTCCTTCTCTTTCCGTCTCGTAGACACGAGCTGAGAAATTGCAAACGTCGAGCAATTGCTCAGAGATGAAAAGTGCCAGCACTGAAAGCTGTTGCTAGCCAGCACCCTTCCTTGGAAGCGCTTTTGTAGGCCTAAGAACACTGGGGCTCTGGGCTTCTCTAGCCACCTCATCTTCTGCTCATCCTCTCGCGCACTCTAAAGAGAGCTCAGGTGAGAAATTGCAAACGTCGAGCAATTGCTCAGAGATGAAAAGTGCCAGCACTGAAAGCTCTTGCTAGCCAGCACCCTTCCTTGGAAGCGCTTTCACAGGCGCAGCAACACTGGGGCTTTGCGCTTCTCTAGCCACCAAACGTCACGGTCCTTCTCTTTCCGTCTCGTAGACACGAGCTGAGAAATTGCAAACGTCGAGCAATTGCTCAGAGATGAAAAGTGCCAGCACTGAAAGCTGTTGCTAGCCAGCACCCTTCCTTGGAAGCGCTTTCACAGGCGCAGCAACACTGGGGCTTTGCGCTTCTCTAGCCACCAAACGTCACGGTCCTTCTCTTTCCGTCGGTAGAAACGAGCTGAGAAATTGCAAACGTCGAGCAATCGCTGAGAGATGAAAAGTGCCAGCACTGAAACCTGTTGCTAGCCAGCACCCTTCCTTGGAAGCGCTTTTGTAGCCCTTAAAACACTGGGGCTCTGGGCTTCTCTAGCCACCTCATCTTCTGCTCATCCTCTCGCGCACTCTAAAGAGAGCTCAGGTGAGAAATTGCAAACGTCCAGCAATTGCTCAGAGATGAAAAGTGCCAGCACTGAAAGCTGTTGCTAGCCAGCACCCTTCCTTGGAAGCGCTTTTGTAGCCCTTAGAACACTGGGGCTCTGGGCTTCTCTAGCCACCTCATCTTCTGCTCATCCTCTCGCGCACTCTAAAGAGAGCTCAGGTGAGAAATTGCAAACGTCGAGCAATTGCTCAGAGAAGAAAAGTGCCAGCACTGAAAGCTCTTGCTAGCCAGCACCCTTCCTTGGAAGCGCTTTCACAGGCGCAGTAACACTGGGGCTTTGCACTTCTCTACGCACCAAACGTCACGGTCCTTCTCTTTCCGTCTCGTAGACACGAGCTGAGAAATTGCAAATGTCGAGCAATTGCTCCGAGATGAAAAGTGCCAGCACTGAAAGCTGTTGCTAGCCAGCACCCTTCCTTGGAAGCGCTTTTGTAGGCCTAAGAACACTGGGGCTTTGCGCTTCTCTAGCCACCTCATCTTCTGCTCATCCTCTCGCGCACTCTAAAGAGAGCTCAGGTGAGAAATTGCAAACGTCGAGCAATTGCTCAGAGATGAAAAGTGCCAGCACTGAAAGCTGTTGCTAGCCAGCACCCTTCCTTGGAAGCGCTTTCACAGGCGCAGCAACACTGGGGCTTTGCGCTTCTCTAGCCACCAAACGTCACGGTCCTTCTCTTTCCGTCTCGTAGACACGAGCTGAGAAATTGCAAACGTCGAGCAATTGCTCAGAGATGAAAAGTGCCAGCACTGAAAGCTCTTGCTAGCCAGCACCCTTCCTTGGAAGCGCTTTTGTAGGCCTAAGAACAGTGGGGCTCTGGGCTTCTCTAGCCACCTAATCTTGTGCTCATCCTCTCGCGCACTCTAAAGAGAGCTCAGGTGAGAAATTGCAAACGTCGAGCAATTGCTCAGAGATGAAAAGTGCCAGCACTGAAAGCTCTTGCTAGCCAGCACCCTTCCTTGGAAGCGCTTTTACAGGCGCAGCAACACTGGGGCTTTGCGCTTCTATACGCACCAAAAGTCACGGTCCTTCTCTTTCCGTCTCGTAGACACGAGCTGAGAAATTGCAAACGTCCAGCAATTGCTCAGAGATGAAAAGTGCCAGCACTGAAAGCTCTTGCTAGCCAGCACCCTTCCTTGGAAGCGCTTTCACAGGCGCAGCAACACTGGGGCTTTGCGCTTCTCTAGCCACCAAACGTCACGGTCCTTCTCTTTCCGTCGGTAGACACGAGCTGAGAAATTGCAAACGTCGAGCAATTGCTCAGAGATGAAAAGTGCCAGCACTGAAAGCTGTTGCTAGCCAGCACCCTTCCTTGGAAGCGCTTTCACAGGCGCAGCAACACTGGGGCTTTGCGCTTCTCTAGCCACCAAATGTCACGGTCCTTCTCTTTCCGTCTTGTAGACACGAGCTGAGAAATTGCAAACGTCGAGCAATTGCTCAGAGATGAAAAGTGCCAGCACTGAAAGCTGTTGCTAGCCAGCCCTCTTCCTTGGAAGCGCTTTTGTAGCCCTTAGAACAGTGGGGCTCTGGGCTTCTCTAGCCACCTCATCTTCTGCTCATCCTCTCGCGCACTCTAAAGAGAGCTCAGGTGAGAAATTGCAAACGTCGAGCAATTGCTCAGAGAAGAAAAGTGCCAGCACTGAAAGCTCTTGCTAGCCAGCACCCTTCCTTGGAAGCGCTTTCACAGGCGCAGTAACACTGGGGCTTTGCGCTTCTATACGCACCAAACGTCACAGTCATTCTCTTTCCGTCTCGTAGACACGAGCTGAGAAATTGCAAACGTCGAGCAATTGCTCCGAGATGAAAAGTGCCAGCACTGAAAGCTCTTGCTAGCCAGCACCCTTCCTTGGAAGCGCTTTTGTAGGCCTAAGAACACTGGGGCTCTGGGCTTCTCTAGCCACCTCATCTTCTGCTCATCCTCTCGCGCACTCTAAAGAGAGCTCAGGTGAGAAATTGCAAACGTCGAGCAATTGCTCAGAGATGAAAAGTGCCAGCACTGAAAGCTGTTGCTAGCCAGCACCCTTCCTTGGAAGCGCTTTCACAGGCGCAGTAACACTGGGGCTTTGCGCTTCTCTACCCACCAAACGTCACGGTCCTTCTCTTTCCGTCTCGTAGACACGAGCTGAGAAATTGCAAACGTCGAGCAATTGCTCAGAGATGAAAAGTGCCAGCACTGAAAGCTCTTGCTAGCCAGCACCCTTCCTTGGAAGCGCTTTTGTAGGCCTAAGAACACTGGGGCTCCTCTAGCCACCTCATCTTCTGCTCATCCTCGCGCGCACTCTAAAGAGAGCTCAGGTGAGAAATTGCAAACGTCGAGCAATTGCTCAGAGATGAAAAGTGCCAGCACTGAAAGCTCTTGCTAGCCAGCACCCTTCCTTGGAAGCGCTTTCACAGGCGCAGCAACACTGGGGCTTTGCGCTTCTCTAGCCACCAAACGTCACGGTCCTTCTCTTTCCGTCTCGTAGACACGAGCTGAGAAATTGCAAACGTCGAGCAATTGCTCCGAGATGAAAAGTGCCAGCACTGAAAGCTCTTGCTAGCCAGCACCCTTCCTTGGAAGCGCTTTTGTAGGCCTAAGAACACTGGGGCTCTGGGCTTCTCTAGCCACCTCATCTTCTGCTCATCCTCTCGCGCACTCTAAAGAGAGCTCAGGTGAGAAATTGCAAACGTCGAGCAATTGCTCAGAGATGAAAAGTGCCAGCACTGAAACCTGTTGCTAGCCAGCACCCTTCCTTGGAAGCGCTTTCACAGGCGCAGCAACACTGGGGCTTTGCGCTTCTCTAGCCACCAAATGTCACGGTCCTTCTCTTTCCGTCTTGTAGACACGAGCTGAGAAATTGCAAACGTCGAGCAATTGCTCAGAGATGAAAAGTGCCAGCACTGAAAGCTGTTGCTAGCCAGCCCTCTTCCTTGGAAGCGCTTTTGTAGCCCTTAGAACAGTGGGGCTCTGGGCTTCTCTAGCCACCTCATCTTCTGCTCATCCTCTCGCGCACTCTAAAGAGAGCTCAGGTGAGAAATTGCAAACGTCGAGCAATTGCTCAGAGAAGAAAAGTGCCAGCACTGAAAGCTCTTGCTAGCCAGCACCCTTCCTTGGAAGCGCTTTCACAGGCGCAGTAACACTGGGGCTTTGCGCTTCTATACGCACCAAACGTCACAGTCATTCTCTTTCCGTCTCGTAGACACGAGCTGAGAAATTGCAAACGTCGAGCAATTGCTCCGAGATGAAAAGTGCCAGCACTGAAAGCTCTTGCTAGCCAGCACCCTTCCTTGGAAGCGCTTTTGTAGGCCTAAGAACACTGGGGCTCTGGGCTTCTCTAGCCACCTCATCTTCTGCTCATCCTCTCGCGCACTCTAAAGAGAGCTCAGGTGAGAAATTGCAAACGTCGAGCAATTGCTCAGAGATGAAAAGTGCCAGCACTGAAAGCTGTTGCTAGCCAGCACCCTTCCTTGGAAGCGCTTTCACAGGCGCAGTAACACTGGGGCTTTGCACTTCTCTACCCACCAAACGTCACGGTCCTTCTCTTTCCGTCTCGTAGACACGAGCTGAGAAATTGCAAACGTCGAGCAATTGCTCAGAGATGAAAAGTGCCAGCACTGAAAGCTCTTGCTAGCCAGCACCCTTCCTTGGAAGCGCTTTTGTAGGCCTAAGAACACTGGGGCTCTGGGCTTCTCTAGCCACCTCATCTTCTGCTCATCCTCGCGCGCACTCTAAAGAGAGCTCAGGTGAGAAATTGCAAACGTCGAGCAATTGCTCAGAGATGAAAAGTGCCAGCACTGAAAGCTCTTGCTAGCCAGCACCCTTCCTTGGAAGCGCTTTCACAGGCGCAGCAACACTGGGGCTTTGCGCTTCTCTAGCCACCAAACGTCACGGTCCTTCTCTTTCCGTCTCGTAGACACGAGCTGAGAAATTGCAAACGTCGAGCAATTGCTCCGAGATGAAAAGTGCCAGCACTGAAAGCTCTTGCTAGCCAGCACCCTTCCTTGGAAGCGCTTTCACAGGCGCAGCAACACTGGGGCTTTGCGCTTCTCTAGCCACCAAACGTCACGGTCCTTCTCTTTCCGTCTGTATACACGAGCTGAGAAATTGCAAACGTCGAGCAATTGCTCAGAGATGAAAAGTGCCAGCACTGAAACCTGTTGCTAGCCAGCACCCTTCCTTGGAAGCGCTTTTGTAGCCCTTAAAACACTGGGGCTCTGGGCTTCTCTAGCCACCTCATCTTCTGCTCATCCTCTCGCGCACTCTAAAGAGAGCTCAGGTGAGAAATTGCAAACGTCGAGCAATTGCTCAGAGAAGAAAAGTGCCAGCACTGAAAGCTCTTGCTAGCCAGCACCCTTCCTTGGAAGCGCTTTCACAGGCGCAGTAACACTGGGGCTTTGCACTTCTCTACGCACCAAACGTCACGGTCCTTCTCTTTCCGTCTCGTAGACACGAGCTGAGAAATTGCAAATGTCGAGCAATTGCTCCGAGATGAAAAGTGCCAGCACTGAAAGCTGTTGCTAGCCAGCACCCTTCCTTGGAAGCGCTTTTGTAGGCCTAAGAACATTTGGGCTTTGCGCTTCTCTAGCCACCTCATCTTCTGCTCATCCTCTCGCGCACTCTAAAGAGAGCTCAGGTGAGAAATTGCAAACGTCCAGCAATTGCTCAGAGATGAAAAGTGCCAGCACTGAAAGCTGTTGCTAGCCAGCACCCTTCCTTGGAAGCGCTTTCACAGGCGCAGCAACACTGGGGCTTTGCGCTTCTCTAGCCACCAAACGTCACGGTCCTTCTCTTTCCGTCTCGTAGACACGAGCTGAGAAATTGCAAACGTCCAGCAATTGCTCCGAGATGAAAAGTGCCAGCACTGAAAGCTCTTGCTAGCCAGCACCCTTCCTTGGAAGCGCTTTTGTAGGCCTAAGAACACTGGGGCTCTGGGCTTCTCTAGCCACCTCATCTTCTGCTCATCCTCTCGCGCACTCTAAAGAGAGCTCAGGTGAGAAATTGCAAACGTCGAGCAATTGCTCAGAGATGAAAAGTGCCAGCACTGAAAGCTGTTGCTAGCCAGCACCCTTCCTTGGAAGCGCTTTCACAGGCGCAGCAACACTGGGGCTTTGCGCTTCTATACGCACCAAAAGTCACGGTCCTTCTCTTTCCGTCTCGTAGACACGAGCTGAGAAATTGCAAACGTCGAGCAATTGCTCAGAGATGAAAAGTGCCAGCACTGAAAGCTGTTGCTAGCCAGCACCCTTCCTTGGAAGCGCTTTCACAGGCGCAGCAACACTGGGGCTTTGCGCTTCTCTACCCACCAAACGTCACGGTCCTTCTCTTTCCGTCGGTAGACACGAGCTGAGAAATTGCAAACGTCGAGCAATTGCTCAGAGATGAAAAGTGCCAGCACTGAAAGCTCTTGCTAGCCAGCACCCTTCCTTGGAAGCGCTTTCACAGGCGCAGTAACACTGGGGCTTTGCACTTCTCTACGCACCAAACGTCACGGTCCTTCTCTTTCCGTCTCGTAGACACGAGCTGAGAAATTGCAAACGTCCAGCAATTGCTCCGAGATGAAAAGTGCCAGCACTGAAAGCTGTTGCTAGCCAGCACCCTTCCTTGGAAGCGCTTTTGTAGGCCTAAGAACAGTGGGGCTCTGGGCTTCTCTAGCCACCTCATCTTCTGCTCATCCTCGCGCGCACTCTAAAGAGAGCTCAGGTGAGAAATTGCAAACGTCGAGCAATTGCTCAGAGATGAAAAGTGCCAGCACTGAAAGCTCTTGCTAGCCAGCACCCTTCCTTGGAAGCGCTTTCACAGGCGCAGCAACACTGGGGCTTTGCGCTTCTCTAGCCACCAAACGTCACGGTCCTTCTCTTTCCGTCTCGTAGACACGAGCTGAGAAATTGCAAACGTCGAGCAATTGCTCAGAGATGAAAAGTGCCAGCACTGAAAGCTCTTGCTAGCCAGCACCCTTCCTTGGAAGCGCTTTCACAGGCGCAGCAACACTGGGGCTTTGCGCTTCTCTAGCCACCAAACGTCACGGTCCTTCTCTTTCCGTCTCGTAGACACGAGCTGAGAAATTGCAAACGTCGAGCAATTGCTCAGAGATGAAAAGTGCCAGCACTGAAAGCTGTTGCTAGCCAGCACCCTTCCTTGGAAGCGCTTTTGTAGGCCTAAGAACAGTGGGGCGCTGGGCTTCTCTAGCCACCTCATCTTCTGCTCATCCTCTCGCGCACTCTAAAGAGAGCTCAGGTGAGAAATTGCAAACGTCGAGCAATTGCTCAGAGATGAAAAGTGCCAGCACTGAAAGCTCTTGCTAGCCAGCACCCTTCCTTGGAAGCGCTTTTGTAGGCCTAAGAACACTGGGGCTCTGGGCTTCTCTAGCCACCTCATCTTCTGCTCATCCTCTCGCGCAGTCTAAAGAGAGCTCAGGTGAGAAATTGCAAACGTCGAGCAATTGCTCAGAGATGAAAAGTGCCAGCACTGAAAGCTCTTGCTAGCCAGCACCCTTCCTTGGAAGCGCTTTCACAGGCGCAGCAACACTGGGGCTTTGCGCTTCTCTAGCCACCAAACGTCACGGTCCTTCTCTTTCCGTCTGTTTACACGAGCTGAGAAATTGCAAACGTCGAGCAATTGCTCAGAGATGAAAAGTGCCAGCACTGAAAGCTCTTGCTAGCCAGCACCCTTCCTTGGAAGCGCTTTTGTAGGCCTAAGAACACTGGGGCTCTGGGCTTCTCTAGCCACCTAATCTTCTGCTCGTCCTCTCGCGCACTCTAAAGAGAGCTCAGGTGAGAAATTGCAAACGTCGAGCAATTGCTCAGAGATGAAAAGTGCCAGCACTGAAAGCTGTTGCTAGCCAGCACCCTTCCTTGGAAGCGCTTTTGTAGGCCTAAGAACACTGGGGCTCTGGGCTTCTCTAGCCACCTCATCTTCTGCTCATCCTCTCGCGCACTCTAAAGAGAGCTCAGGTGAGAAATTGCAAACGTCGAGCAATTGCTCAGAGAAGAAAAGTGCCAGCACTGAAAGCTCTTGCTAGCCAGCACCCTTCCTTGGAAGCGCTTTCACAGGCGCAGTAACACTGGGGCTTTGCACTTCTCTACGCACCAAACGTCACGGTCCTTCTCTTTCCGTCTCGTAGACACGAGCTGAGAAATTGCAAACGTCGAGCAATTGCTCCGAGATGAAAAGTGCCAGCACTGAAAGCTGTTGCTAGCCAGCACCCTTCCTTGGAAGCGCTTTTGTAGGCCTAAGAAGACTGGGGCTCTGGGCTTCTCTAGCCACCTCATCTTCTGCTCATCCTCTCGCGCACTGTAAAGAGAGGTCAGGTGAGAAATTGCAAACGTCGAGCAATTGCTCAGAGATGAAAAGTGCCAGCACTGAAAGCTCTTGCTAGCCAGCACCCTTCCTTGGAAGCGCTTTCACAGGCGCAGCAACACTGGGGCTTTGCGCTTCTCTACCCACCAAACGTCACGGTCCTTCTCTTTCCGTCTCGTAGACACGAGCTGAGAAATTGCAAACGTCGAGCAATTGCTCAGAGATGAAAAGTGCCAGCACTGAAAGCTGTTGCTAGCCAGCACCCTTCCTTGGAAGCGCTTTCACAGGCGCAGTAACACTGGGGCTTTGCGCTTCTATACGCACCAAACGTCACGGTCCTTCTCTTTCCGTCTTGTAGACACGAGCTGAGAAATTGCAAACGTCGAGCAATTGCTCAGAGAAGAAAAGTGCCAGCACTGAAAGCTCTTGCTAGCCAGCACCCTTCCTTGGAAGCGCTTTCACAGGCGCAGCAACACTGGGGCTTTGCGCTTCTATACGCACCAAACGTCACAGTCCTTCTCTTTCCGTCTCGTAGACACGAGCTGAGAAATTGCAAAGGTCGAGCAATTGCTCAGAGATGAAAAGTGCCAGCACTGAAAGCTCTTGCTAGCCAGCCCCCTTCCTTGGAAGCGCTTTTGTAGGCCTAAGAACACTGGGGCTCTGGGCTTCTCTAGCCACCTCATCTTCTGCTCATCCTCTCGCGCACTCTAAAGAGAGCTCAGGTGAGAAATTGCAAACGTCGAGCAATTGCTCAGAGATGAAAAGTGCCAGCACTGAAAGCTCTTGCTAGCCAGCACCCTTCCTTGGAAGCGCTTTCATAGGCGCAGCAACACTGGGGCTTTGCGCTTCTCTAGCCACCAAACGTCACGGTCCTTCTCTTTCCGTCTCGTAGACACGAGCTGAGAAATTGCAAACGTCGAGCAATTGCTCAGAGATGAAAAGTGCCAGCACTGAAAGCTCTTGCTAGCCAGCACCCTTCCTTGGAAGCGCTTTCACAGGCGCAGCAACACTGGGGCTTTGCGCTTCTCTACCCACCAAAAGTCACGGTCCTTGTCTTTCCGTCTGTATACACGAGCTGAGAAATTGCAAACGTCGAGCAATTGCTCAGAGATGAAAAGTGCCAGCACTGAAACCTGTTGCTAGCCAGCCCCCTTCCTTGGAAGCGCTTTTGTAGCCCTTAAAACACTGGGGCTCTGGGCTTCTCTAGCCACCTCATCTTCTGCTCATCCTCTCGCGCACTCTAAAGAGAGCTCAGGTGAGAAATTGCAAACGTCCAGCAATTGCTCAGAGATGAAAAGTGCCAGCACTGAAAGCTGTTGCTAGCCAGCACCCTTCCTTGGAAGCGCTTTTGTAGCCCTTAGAACACTGGGGCTGTGGGCTTCTCTAGCCACCTCATCTTCTGCTCATCCTCTCGCGCACTCTAAAGAGAGCTCAGGTGAGAAATTGCAAACGTCGAGCAATTGCTCAGAGAAGAAAAGTGCCAGCACTGAAAGCTCTTGCTAGCCAGCACCCTTCCTTGGAAGCGCTTTCACAGGCGCAGTAACACTGGGGCTTTGCACTTCTCTAGCCACCAAACGTCACGGTCCTTCTCTTTCCGTCTCGTAGACACGAGCTGAGAAATTGCAAATGTCGAGCAATTGCTCAGAGATGAAAAGTGCCAGCACTGAAAGCTGTTGCTAGCCAGCACCCTTCCTTGGAAGCGCTTTTGTAGGCCTAAGAACACTGGGGCTCTGGGCTTCTCTAGCCACCTCATCTTCTGCTCATCCTCTCGCGCACTCTAAAGAGAGCTCAGGTGAGAAATTGCAAACGTCCAGCAATTGCTCAGAGATGAAAAGTGCCAGCACTGAAAGCTGTTGCTAGCCAGCACCCTTCCTTGGAAGCGCTTTCACAGGCGCAGCAACACTGGGGCTTTGCGCTTCTATACGCACCAAAAGTCACGGTCCTTCTCTTTCCGTCTCGTAGACACGAGCTGAGAAATTGCAAACGTCGAGCAATTGCTCAGAGATGAAAAGTGCCAGCACTGAAAGCTGTTGCTAGCCAGCACCCTTCCTTGGAAGCGCTTTCAAGGGCGCAGCAACACTGGGGCTTTGCGCTTCTCTACCCACCAAACGTCACGGTCCTTCTCTTTCCGTCGGTAGACACGAGCTGAGAAATTGCAAACGTCGAGCAATTGCTCAGAGATGAAAAGTGCCAGCACTGAAAGCTCTTGCTAGCCAGCACCCTTCCTTGGAAGCGCTTTCACAGGCGCAGTAACACTGGGGCTTTGCACTTCTCTACGCACCAAACGTCACGGTCCTTCTCTTTCCGTCTCGTAGACACGAGCTGAGAAATTGCAAACGTCGAGCAATTGCTCAGAGATGAAAAGTGCCAGCACTGAAAGCTGTTGCTAGCCAGCACCCTTCCTTGGAAGCGCTTTTGTAGGCCTAAGAACAGTGGGGCTCTGGGCTTCTCTAGCCACCTCATCTTCTGCTCATCCTCTCGCGCACTCTAAAGAGAGCTCAGGTGAGAAATTGCAAACGTCGAGCAATTGCTCAGAGATGAAAAGTGCCAGCACTGAAAGCTCTTGCTAGCCAGCACCCTTCCTTGGAAGCGCTTTCACAGGCGCAGCAACACTGGGGCTTTGCGCTTCTCTAGCCACCAAACGTCACGGTCCTTCTCTTTCCGTCTCGTAGACACGAGCTGAGAAATTGCAAACGTCGAGCAATTGCTCAGAGAAGAAAAGTGCCAGCACTGAAAGCTGTTGCTAGCCAGCACCCTTCCTTGGAAGCGCTTTCACAGGCGCAGCAACACTGGGGCTTTGCGCTTCTATACGCACCAAACGTCACAGTCATTCTCTTTCCGTCTCGTAGACACGAGCTGAGAAATTGCAAACGTCGAGCAATTGCTCAGAGATGAAAAGTGCCAGCACTGAAAGCTCTTGCTAGCCAGCCCCCTTCCTTGGAAGCGCTTTTGTAGGCCTAAGAACACTGGGGCTCTGGGCTTCTCTAGCCACCTCATCTTCTGCTCATCCTCTCGCGCACTCTAAAGAGAGCTCAGGTGAGAAATTGCAAACGTCGAGCAATTGCTCAGAGATGAAAAGTGCCAGCACTGAAAGCTCTTGCTAGCCAGCACCCTTCCTTGGAAGCGCTTTCACAGGCGCAGCAACACTGGGGCTTTGCGCTTCTCTACCCACCAAACGTCACGGTCATTCTCTTTCCGTCTCGTAGACACGAGCTGAGAAATTGCAAACGTCGAGCAATTGCTCAGAGATGAAAAGTGCCAGCACTGAAAGCTCTTGCTAGCCAGCACCCTTCCTTGGAAGCGCTTTTGTAGGCCTTAAAACACTGGGGCTCTGGGCTTCTCTAGCCACCTCATCTTCTGCTCATCCTCTCGCGCACTCTAAAGAGAGCTCAGGTGAGAAATTGCAAACGTCGAGCAATTGCTCAGAGATGAAAAGTGCCAGCACTGAAAGCTCTTGCTAGCCAGCACCCTTCCTTGGAAGCGCTTTCACAGGCGCAGCAACACTGGGGCTTTGCGCTTCTCTACCCACCAAAAGTCACGGTCCTTGTCTTTCCGTCTGTATACACGAGCTGAGAAATTGCAAACGTCGAGCAATTGCTCAGAGATGAAAAGTGCCAGCACTGAAACCTGTTGCTAGCCAGCCCCCTTCCTTGGAAGCGCTTTTGTAGCCCTTAAAACACTGGGGCTCTGGGCTTCTCTAGCCACCTCATCTTCTGCTCATCCTCTCGCGCACTCTAAAGAGAGCTCAGGTGAGAAATTGCAAACGTCCAGCAATTGCTCAGAGATGAAAAGTGCCAGCACTGAAAGCTGTTGCTAGCCAGCACCCTTCCTTGGAAGCGCTTTTGTAGCCCTTAGAACACTGGGGCTGTGGGCTTCTCTAGCCACCTCATCTTCTGCTCATCCTCTCGCGCACTCTAAAGAGAGCTCAGGTGAGAAATTGCAAACGTCGAGCAATTGCTCAGAGAAGAAAAGTGCCAGCACTGAAAGCTCTTGCTAGCCAGCACCCTTCCTTGGAAGCGCTTTCACAGGCGCAGTAACACTGGGGCTTTGCACTTCTCTAGCCACCAAACGTCACGGTCCTTCTCTTTCCGTCTCGTAGACACGAGCTGAGAAATTGCAAATGTCGAGCAATTGCTCAGAGATGAAAAGTGCCAGCACTGAAAGCTGTTGCTAGCCAGCACCCTTCCTTGGAAGCGCTTTTGTAGGCCTAAGAACACTGGGGCTCTGGGCTTCTCTAGCCACCTCATCTTCTGCTCATCCTCTCGCGCACTCTAAAGAGAGCTCAGGTGAGAAATTGCAAACGTCCAGCAATTGCTCAGAGATGAAAAGTGCCAGCACTGAAAGCTGTTGCTAGCCAGCACCCTTCCTTGGAAGCGCTTTCACAGGCGCAGCAACACTGGGGCTTTGCGCTTCTATACGCACCAAAAGTCACGGTCCTTCTCTTTCCGTCTCGTAGACACGAGCTGAGAAATTGCAAACGTCGAGCAATTGCTCAGAGATGAAAAGTGCCAGCACTGAAAGCTGTTGCTAGCCAGCACCCTTCCTTGGAAGCGCTTTCACAGGCGCAGCAACACTGGGGCTTTGCGCTTCTCTACCCACCAAACGTCACGGTCCTTCTCTTTCCGTCGGTAGACACGAGCTGAGAAATTGCAAACGTCGAGCAATTGCTCAGAGATGAAAAGTGCCAGCACTGAAAGCTCTTGCTAGCCAGCACCCTTCCTTGGAAGCGCTTTCACAGGCGCAGTAACACTGGGGCTTTGCACTTCTCTACGCACCAAACGTCACGGTCCTTCTCTTTCCGTCTCGTAGACACGAGCTGAGAAATTGCAAACGTCGAGCAATTGCTCAGAGATGAAAAGTGCCAGCACTGAAAGCTGTTGCTAGCCAGCACCCTTCCTTGGAAGCGCTTTTGTAGGCCTAAGAACACTGGGGCTCTGGGCTTCTCTAGCCACCTCATCTTCTGCTCATCCTCTCGCGCACTCTAAAGAGAGCTCAGGTGAGAAATTGCAAACGTCGAGCAATTGCTCAGAGATGAAAAGTGCCAGCACTGAAAGCTCTTGCTAGCCAGCACCCTTCCTTGGAAGCGCTTTCACAGGCGCAGCAACACTGGGGCTTTGCGCTTCTCTACCCACCAAACGTCACGGTCCTTCTCTTTCCGTCTCGTAGACACGAGCTGAGAAATTGCAAACGTCGAGCAATTGCTCAGAGAAGAAAAGTGCCAGCACTGAAAGCTGTTGCTAGCCAGCACCCTTCCTTGGAAGCGCTTTCACAGGCGCAGCAACACTGGGGCTTTGCGCTTCTATACGCACCAAACGTCACAGTCATTCTCTTTCCGTCTCGTAGACACGAGCTGAGAAATTGCAAACGTCGAGCAATTGCTCAGAGATGAAAAGTGCCAGCACTGAAAGCTCTTGCTAGCCAGCCCCCTTCCTTGGAAGCGCTTTTGTAGGCCTAAGAACACTGGGGCTCTGGGCTTCTCTAGCCACCTCATCTTCTGCTCATCCTCTCGCGCACTCTAAAGAGAGCTCAGGTGAGAAATTGCAAACGTCGAGCAATTGCTCAGAGATGAAAAGTGCCAGCACTGAAAGCTGTTGCTAGCCAGCACCCTTCCTTGGAAGCGCTTTCACAGGCGCAGCAACACTGGGGCTCTGCGCTTCTCTACCCACCAAACGTCACGGTCATTCTCTTTCCGTCTCGTAGACACGAGCTGAGAAATTGCAAACGTCGAGCAATTGCTCAGAGATGAAAAGTGCCAGCACTGAAAGCTCTTGCTAGCCAGCACCCTTCCTTGGAAGCGCTTTTGTAGGCCTTAAAACACTGGGGCTCTGGGCTTCTCTAGCCACCTCATCTTCTGCTCATCCTCTCGCGCACTCTAAAGAGAGCTCAGGTGAGAAATTGCAAACGTCGAGCAATTGCTCAGAGATGAAAAGTGCCAGCACTGAAAGCTCTTGCTAGCCAGCACCCTTCCTTGGAAGCGCTTTCACAGGCGCAGCAACACTGGGGCTTTGCGCTTCTCTAGCCACCAAACGTCACGGTCCTTCTCTTTCCGTCTCGTAGACACGAGCTGAGAAATTGCAAACGTCGAGCAATTGCTCAGAGATGAAAAGTGCCAGCACTGAAAGCTCTTGCTAGCCAGCACCCTTCCTTGGAAGCGCTTTCACAGGCGCAGCAACACTGGGGCTTTGCGCTTCTCTACCCACCAAAAGTCACGGTCCTTGTCTTTCCGTCTGTATACACGAGCTGAGAAATTGCAAACGTCGAGCAATTGCTCAGAGATGAAAAGTGCCAGCACTGAAACCTGTTGCTAGCCAGCACCCTTCCTTGGAAGCGCTTTTGTAGCCCTTAAAATACTGGGGCTCTGGGCTTCTCTAGCCACCTCATCTTCTGCTCATCCTCTCGCGCACTCTAAAGAGAGCTCAGGTGAGAAATTGCAAACGTCCAGCAATTGCTCAGAGATGAAAAGTGCCAGCACTGAAAGCTGTTGCTAGCCAGCACCCTTCCTTGGAAGCGCTTTTGTAGCCCTTAGAACACTGGGGCTCTGGGCTTCTCTAGCCACCTCATCTTCTGCTCATCCTCTCGCGCACTCTAAAGAGAGCTCAGGTGAGAAATTGCAAACGTCGAGCAATTGCTCAGAGAAGAAAAGTGCCAGCACTGAAAGCTCTTGCTAGCCAGCACCCTTCCTTGGAAGCGCTTTCACAGGCGCAGTAACACTGGGGCTTTGCACTTCTCTAGCCACCAAACGTCACGGTCCTTCTCTTTCCGTCTCGTAGACACGAGCTGAGAAATTGCAAATGTCGAGCAATTGCTCCGAGATGAAAAGTGCCAGCACTGAAAGCTGTTGCTAGCCAGCACCCTTCCTTGGAAGCGCTTTTGTAGGCCTAAGAACACTGGGGCTCTGGGCTTCTCTAGCCACCTCATCTTCTGCTCATCCTCTCGCGCACTCTAAAGAGAGCTCAGGTGAGAAATTGCAAACGTCCAGCAATTGCTCAGAGATGAAAAGTGCCAGCACTGAAAGCTCTTGCTAGCCAGCACCCTTCCTTGGAAGCGCTTTCACAGGCGCAGAAACACTGGGGCTTTGCCCTTCTATACGCACCAAAAGTCACGGTCCTTCTCTTTCCGTCTCGTAGACACGAGCTGAGAAATTGCAAACGTCGAGCAATTGCTCAGAGATGAAAAGTGCCAGCACTGAAAGCTCTTGCTAGCCAGCACCCTTCCTTGGAAGCGCTTTCACAGGCGCAGAAACACTGGGGCTTTGCCCTTCTATACGCACCAAACGTCACGGTCCTTCTCTTTCCGTCGGTAGACACGAGCTGAGAAATTGCAAACGTCGAGCAATTGCTCAGAGATGAAAAGTGCCAGCACTGAAAGCTCTTGCTAGCCAGCACCCTTCCTTGGAAGCGCTTTCACAGGCGCAGTAACACTGGGGCTTTGCACTTCTATACGCACCAAACGTCACGCTCATTCTCTTTCCGTCTCGTAGACACGAGCTGAGAAATTGCAAACGTCGAGCAATTGCTCAGAGATGAAAAGTGCCAGCACTGAAAGCTGTTGCTAGCCAGCACCCTTCCTTGGAAGCGCTTTTGTAGGCCTAAGAACACTGGGGCTCTGGGCTTCTCTAGCCACCTCATCTTCTGCTCATCCTCTCGCGCACTCTAAAGAGAGCTCAGGTGAGAAATTGCAAACGTCGAGCAATTGCTCAGAGATGAAAAGTGCCAGCACTGAAAGCTCTTGCTAGCCAGCACCCTTCCTTGGAAGCGCTTTCACAGGCGCAGCAACACTGGGGCTTTGCGCTTCTCTAGCCACCAAACGTCACGGTCCTTCTCTTTCCGTCTCGTAGACACGAGCTGAGAAATTGCAAACGTCGAGCAATTGCTCAGAGATGAAAAGTGCCAGCACTGAAAGCTCTTGCTAGCCAGCACCCTTCCTTGGAAGCGCTTTCACAGGCGCAGCAACACTGGGGCTTTGCGCTTCTCTAGCCACCAAACGTCACGGTCCTTCTCTTTCCGTCTCGTAGACACGAGCTGAGAAATTGCAAACGTCCAGCAATTGCTCAGAGATGAAAAGTGCCAGCACTGAAAGCTGTTGCTAGCCAGCACCCTTCCTTGAAGCGCTTTTGTAGGCCTAAGAACAGTGGGGCTCTGGGCTTCTCTAGCCACCTCATCTTCTGCTCATCCTCTCGCGCACTCTAAAGAGAGCTCAGGTGAGAAATTGCAAACGTCGAGCAATTGCTCAGAGATGAAAAGTGCCAGCACTGAAAGCTCTTGCTAGCCAGCACCCTTCCTTGGAAGCGCTTTCACAGGCGCAGCAACACTGGGGCTTTGCGCTTCTCTAGCCACCAAACGTCACGGTCCTTCTCTTTCCGTCTCGTAGACACGAGCTGAGAAATTGCAAACGTCCAGCAATTGCTCAGAGATGAAAAGTGCCAGCACTGAAAGCTGTTGCTAGCCAGCACCCTTCCTTGGAAGCGCTTTCACAGGCGCAGCAACACTGGGGCTTTGCGCTTCTCTACGCACCAAACGTCACGGTCCTTCTCTTTCCGTCTGTTTACACGAGCTGAGAAATTGCAAACGTCGAGCAATTCCTCAGAGATGAAAAGTGCCAGCACTGAAAGCTCTTGCTAGCCAGCACCCTTCCTTGGAAGCGCTTTTGTAGGCCTAAGAACACTGGGGCTCTGGGCTTCTCTAGCCACCTAATCTTCTGCTCGTCCTCTCGCGCACTCTAAAGAGAGCTCAGGTGAGAAATTGCAAACGTCGAGCAATTGCTCAGAGATGAAAAGTGCCAGCACTGAAAGCTCTTGCTAGCCAGCCCCCTTCCTTGGAAGCGCTTTTGTAGCCCTTAGAACACTGGGGCTCTGGGCTTCTCTAGCCACCTCATCTTCTGCTCATCCTCTCGCGCACTCTAAAGAGAGCTCAGGTGAGAAATTGCAAACGTCGAGCAATTGCTCAGAGAAGAAAAGTGCCAGCACTGAAAGCTGTTGCTAGCCAGCACCCTTCCTTGGAAGCGCTTTCACAGGCGCAGTAACACTGGGGCTTTGCACTTCTCTACGCACCAAATGTCACGGTCCTTCTCTTTCCGTCTCGTAGACACGAGCTGAGAAATTGCAAACGTCGAGCAATTGCTCAGAGATGAAAAGTGCCAGCACTGAAAGCTGTTGCTAGCCAGCACCCTTCCTTGGAAGCGCTTTTGTAGGCCTAAGAACACTGGGGCTCTGGGCTTCTCTAGCCACCTCATCTTCTGCTCATCCTCTCGCGCACTCTAAAGAGAGCTCAGGTGAGAAATTGCAAACGTCGAGCAATTGCTCAGAGAAGAAAAGTGCCAGCACTGAAAGCTGTTGCTAGCCAGCACCCTTCCTTGGAAGCGCTTTCACAGGCGCAGCAACACTGGGGCTTTGCACTTCTCTACGCACCAAACGTCACGGTCCTTCTCTTTCCGTCTCGTAGACACGAGCTGAGAAATTGCAAACGTCGAGCAATTGCTCAGAGATGAAAAGTGCCAGCACTGAAAGCTGTTGCTAGCCAGCACCCTTCCTTGGAAGCACTTTCACAGGCGCAGCAACACTGGGGCTTTGCGCTTCTCTAGCCACCAAACGTCACGGTCCTTCTCTTTCCGTCGGTAGACACGAGCTGAGAAATTGCAAACGTCGAGCAATTGCTCAGAGATGAAAAGTGCCAGCACTGAAAGCTGTTGCTAGCCAGCACACTTCCTTGGAAGCGCTTTCACAGGCGCAGCAACACTGGGGCTTTGCGCTTCTCTAGCCACCAAACATCACGGTCCTTCTCTTTCCGTCTGTTTACACGAGCTGAGAAATTGCAAACGTCGAGCAATTCCTCAGAGATGAAAAGTGCCAGCACTGAAAGCTCTTGCTAGCCAGCACCCTTCCTTGGAAGCGCTTTTGTAGGCCTAAGAACAGTGGGGCTCTGGGCTTCTCTAGCCACCTAATCTTCTGCTCGTCCTCTCGCGCACTCTAAAGAGAGCTCAGGTGAGAAATTGCAAACGTCGAGCAATTGCTCAGAGAAGAAAAGTGCCAGCACTGAAAGCTCTTGCTAGCCAGCACCCTTCCTTGGAAGCGCTTTCACAGGCGCAGTAACACTGGGGCTTTGCACTTCTCTACGCACCAAATGTCATGGTCCTTCTCTTTCCGTCTCGTAGACACGAGCTGAGAAATTGCAAACGTCGAGCAATTGCTCAGAGATGAAAAGTGCCAGCACTGAAAGCTGTTGCTAGCCAGCACCCTTCCTTGGAAGCGCTTTTGTAGGCCTAAGAACACTGGGGCTCTGGGCTTCTCTAGCCACCTCATCTTCTGCTCATCCTCTCGCGCACTCTAAAGAGAGCTCAGGTGAGAAATTGCAAACGTCGAGCAATTGCTCAGAGAAGAAAAGTGCCAGCACTGAAAGCTGTTGCTAGCCAGCACCCTTCCTTGGAAGCGCTTTCACAGGCGCAGCAACACTGGGGCTTTGCACTTCTCTACGCACCAAATGTCACGGTCCTTCTCTTTCCGTCTCATAGACACGAGCTGAGAAATTGCAAACGTCGAGCAATTGCTCAGAGATGAAAAGTGCCAGCACTGAAAGCTGTTGCTAGCCAGCACCCTTCCTTGGAAGCGCTTTCACAGGCGCAGCAACACTGGGGCTTTGCGCTTCTCTAGCCACCAAACGTCACGGTCCTTCTCTTTCCGTCGGTAGACACGAGCTGAGAAATTGCAAACGTCGAGCAATTGCTCAGAGATGAAAAGTGCCAGCACTGAAAGCTGTTGCTAGCCAGCACACTTCCTTGGAAGCGCTTTCACAGGCGCAGCAACACTGGGGCTTTGCGCTTCTCTACCCACCAAACGTCACGGTCCTTCTCTTTCCGTCTTGTAGACACGAGCTGAGAAATTGCAAACGTCGAGCAATTCCTCAGAGATGAAAAGTGCCAGCACTGAAAGCTGTTGCTAGCCAGCACCCTTCCTTGGAAGCGCTTTTGTAGGCCTAAGAACACTGGGGCTCTGGGCTTCTCTAGCCACCTCATCTTCTGCTCATCCTCTCGCGCACTCTAAAGAGAGCTCAGGTGAGAAATTGCAAACGTCGAGCAATTGCTCAGAGATGAAAAGTGCCAGCACTGAAAGCTCTTGCTAGCCAGCACCGTTCCTTGGAAGTGCTTTTGTAGGCCTTAAAACACTGGGGCTCTGGACTTCTCTAGCCACCTCATCTTCTGCTCATCCTCTCGCGCACTCTAAAGAGATCTCAGGTGAGAAATTGCAAACGTCGAGCAATTGCTCAGAGATGAAAAGTGCCAGCACTGAAAGCTCTTGCTAGCCAGCACCCTTCCTTGGAAGCGCTTTCACAGGCGCAGTAACACTGGGGCTTTGCGCTTCTCTACCCACCAAACGTCACGGTCCTTCTCTTTCCGTCTCCTAGACACGAGCTGAGAAATTGCAAACGTCGAGCAATTGCTCAGAGATGAAAAGTGCCAGCACTGAAAGCTGTTGCTAGCCAGCACCCTTCCTTGGAAGCGCTTTCACAGGCGCAGCAACACTGGGGCTTTGCGCTTCTCTAGCCACCAAACGTCACGGTCATTCTCTTTCCGTCTCGTAGACACGAGCTGAGAAATTGCAAACGTCGAGCAATTCCTCAGAGATGAAAAGTGCCAGCACTGAAAGCTGTTGCTAGCCAGCACCCTTCCTTGGAAGCGCTTTTGTAGGCCTAAGAACACTGGGGCTATGCGCTTCTCTAGCCACCTCATCTTCTGCTCATCCTCTCGCGCACTCTAAAGAGAGCTCAGGTGAGAAATTGCAAACGTCCAGCAATTGCTCAGAGATGAAAAGTGCCAGCACTGAAAGCTCTTGCTAGCCAGCACCCTTCCTTGGAAGCGCTTTCACAGGCGCAGCAACACTGGGGCTTTGCGCTTCTCTAGCCACCAAACGTCACGGTCCTTCTCTTTCCGTCTCGTAGACACGAGCTGAGAAATTGCAAACGTCCAGCAATTGCTCCGAGATGAAAAGTGCCAGCACTGAAAGCTGTTGCTAGCCAGCACCCTTCCTTGGAAGCGCTTTCACAGGCGCAGCAACACTGGGGCTTTGCGCTTCTCTAGCCACCAAACATCACGGTCCTTCTCTTTCCGTCGGTAGACACGAGCTGAGAAATTGCAAACGTCGAGCAATTGCTCAGAGATGAAAAGTGCCAGCACTGAAAGCTGTTGCTAGCCAGCACCCTTCCTTGGAAGCGCTTTCACAGGCGCAGCAACACTGGGGCTTTGCGCTTCTCTACCCACCAAACGTCACGGTCCTTCTCTTTCCGTCTTGTAGACACGAGCTGAGAAATTGCAAACGTCGAGCAATTGCTCAGAGATGAAAAGTGCCAGCACTGAAAGCTGTTGCTAGCCAGCACCCTTCCTTGGAAGCGCTTTTGTAGGCCTAAGAACACTGGGGCTCTGGGCTTCTCTAGCCACCTCATCTTCTGCTCATCCTCTCGCGCACTCTAAAGAGAGCTCAGGTGAGAAATTGCAAACGTCGAGCAATTGCTCCGAGATGAAAAGTGCCAGCACTGAAAGCTGTTGCTAGCCAGCACCGTTCCTTGGAAGCGCTTTTGTAGGCCTTAAAAGACTGGGGCTCTGGGCTTCTCTAGCCACCTCATCTTCTGCTCATCCTCTCGCGCACTCTAAAGAGATCTCAGGTGAGAAATTGCAAACGTCGAGCAATTCCTCAGAGATGAAAAGTGCCAGCACTGAAAGCTCTTGCTAGCCAGCACCCTTCCTTGGAAGCGCTTTCACAGGCGCAGTAACACTGGGGCTTTGCACTTCTCTAGCCACCAAACGTCACGGTCCTTCTCTTTCCGTCTCGTAGACACGAGCTGAGAAATTGCAAATGTCGAGCAATTGCTCCGAGATGAAAAGTGCCAGCACTGAAAGCTCTTGCTAGCCAGCACCCTTCCTTGGAAGCGCTTTTGTAGGCCTAAGAACACTGGGGCTCTGGGCTTCTCTAGCCACCTCATCTTCTGCTCATCCTCTCGCGCACTCTAAAGAGAGCTCAGGTGAGAAATTGCAAACGTCCAGCAATTGCTCAGAGATGAAAAGTGCCAGCACTGAAAGCTGTTGCTAGCCAGCACCCTTCCTTGGAAGCGCTTTCACAGGCGCAGCAACACTGGGGCTTTGCGCTTCTATACGCACCAAAAGTCACGGTCCTTCTCTTTCCGTCTCGTAGACACGAGCTGAGAAATTGCAAACGTCGAGCAATTGCTCAGAGATGAAAAGTGCCAGCACTGAAAGCTGTTGCTAGCCAGCACCCTTCCTTGGAAGCGCTTTCACAGGCGCAGCAACACTGGGGCTTTGCGCTTCTCTACCCACCAAACGTCACGGTCCTTCTCTTTCCGTCGGTAGACACGAGCTGAGAAATTGCAAACGTCGAGCAATTGCTCAGAGATGAAAAGTGCCAGCACTGAAAGCTCTTGCTAGCCAGCACCCTTCCTTGGAAGCGCTTTCACAGGCGCAGTAACACTGGGGCTTTGCACTTCTCTACGCACCAAACGTCACGGTCCTTCTCTTTCCGTCTCGTAGACACGAGCTGAGAAATTGCAAACGTCGAGCAATTGCTCAGAGATGAAAAGTGCCAGCACTGAAAGCTGTTGCTAGCCAGCACCCTTCCTTGGAAGCGCTTTTGTAGGCCTAAGAACACTGGGGCTCTGGGCTTCTCTAGCCACCTCATCTTCTGCTCATCCTCTCGCGCACTCTAAAGAGAGCTCAGGTGAGAAATTGCAAACGTCGAGCAATTGCTCAGAGATGAAAAGTGCCAGCACTGAAAGCTCTTGCTAGCCAGCACCCTTCCTTGGAAGCGCTTTCACAGGCGCAGCAACACTGGGGCTTTGCGCTTCTCTAGCCACCAAACGTCACGGTCCTTCTCTTTCCGTCTCGTAGACACGAGCTGAGAAATTGCAAACGTCGAGCAATTGCTCAGAGAAGAAAAGTGCCAGCACTGAAAGCTCTTGCTAGCCAGCACCCTTCCTTGGAAGCGCTTTCACAGGCGCAGCAACACTGGGGCTTTGCGCTTCTATACGCACCAAACGTCACAGTCATTCTCTTTCCGTCTCGTAGACACGAGCTGAGAAATTGCAAACGTGGAGCAATTGCTCAGAGATGAAAAGTGCCAGCACTGAAAGCTGTTGCTAGCCAGCCCCCTTCCTTGGAAGCGCTTTTGTAGGCCTAAGAACACTGGGGCTCTGGGCTTCTCTAGCCACCTCATCTTCTGCTCATCCTCTCGCGCACTCTAAAGAGAGCTCAGGTGAGAAATTGCAAACGTCCAGCAATTGCTCAGAGATGAAAAGTGCCAGCACTGAAAGCTGTTGCTAGCCAGCACCCTTCCTTGGAAGCGCTTTCACAGGCGCAGCAACACTGGGGCTTTGCACTTCTCTACGCACCAAACGTCACGGTCCTTCTCTTTCCGTCTCGTAGACACGAGCTGAGAAATTGCAAACGTCGAGCAATTGCTCAGAGATGAAAAGTGCCAGCACTGAAAGCTCTTGCTAGCCAGCACCCTTCCTTGGAAGCGCTTTCACAGGCGCAGCAACACTGGGGCTTTGCGCTTCTCTAGCCACCAAACGTCACGGTCCTTCTCTTTCCGTCGGTAGACACGAGCTGAGAAATTGCAAACGTCGAGCAATTGCTCAGAGATGAAAAGTGCCAGCACTGAAAGCTGTTGCTAGCCAGCACACTTCCTTGGAAGCGCTTTCACAGGCGCAGCAACACTGGGGCTTTGCGCTTCTCTAGCCACCAAACGTCACGGTCCTTCTCTTTCCGTCTTGTAGACACGAGCTGAGAAATTGCAAACGTCGAGCAATTGCTCAGAGATGAAAAGTGCCAGCACTGAAAGCTGTTGCTAGCCAGCACCCTTCCTTGGAAGCGCTTTTGTAGGCCAAAGAACACTGGGGCTCTGGGCTTCTCTAGCCACCTCATCTTCTGCTCATCCTCTCGCGCACTCTAAAGAGAGCTCAGGTGAGAAATTGCAAACGTCCAGCAATTGCTCAGAGATGAAAAGTGCCAGCACTGAAAGCTCTTGCTAGCCAGCACCGTTCCTTGGAAGTGCTTTTGTAGGCCTTAAAACACTGGGGCTCTGGGCTTCTCTAGCCACCTCATCTTCTGCTCATCCTCTCGCGCACTCTAAAGAGATCTCAGGTGAGAAATTGCAAACGTCGAGCAATTGCTCAGAGATGAAAAGTGCCAGCACTGAAAGCTCTTGCTAGCCAGCACCCTTCCTTGGAAGCGCTTTCACAGGCGCAGTAACACTGGGGCTTTGCGCTTCTCTACCCACCAAACGTCACGGTCCTTCTCTTTCCGTCTCCTAGACACGAGCTGAGAAATTGCAAACGTCCAGCAATTGCTCAGAGATGAAAAGTGCCAGCACTGAAAGCTGTTGCTAGCCAGCACCCTTCCTTGGAAGCGCTTTCACAGGCGCAGCAACACTGGGGCTTTGCGCTTCTCTAGCCACCAAACGTCACGGTCATTCTCTTTCCGTCTCGTAGACACGAGCTGAGAAATTGCAAACGTCCAGCAATTCCTCAGAGATGAAAAGTGCCAGCACTGAAAGCTGTTGCTAGCCAGCACCCTTCCTTGGAAGCGCTTTTGTAGGCCTAAGAACACTGGGGCTATGCGCTTCTCTAGCCACCTCATCTTCTGCTCATCCTCTCGCGCACTCTAAAGAGAGCTCAGGTGAGAAATTGCAAACGTCCAGCAATTGCTCAGAGATGAAAAGTGCCAGCACTGAAAGCTCTTGCTAGCCAGCACCCTTCCTTGGAAGCGCTTTCACAGGCGCAGCAACACTGGGGCTTTGCGCTTCTCTAGCCACCAAACGTCACGGTCCTTCTCTTTCCGTCTCGTAGACACGAGCTGAGAAATTGCAAACGTCCAGCAATTGCTCCGAGATGAAAAGTGCCAGCACTGAAAGCTGTTGCTAGCCAGCACCCTTCCTTGGAAGCGCTTTCACAGGCGCAGCAACACTGGGGCTTTGCGCTTCTCTAGCCACCAAACATCACGGTCCTTCTCTTTCCGTCGGTAGACACGAGCTGAGAAATTGCAAACGTCGAGCAATTGCTCAGAGATGAAAAGTGCCAGCACTGAAAGCTGTTGCTAGCCAGCACCCTTCCTTGGAAGCGCTTTCACAGGCGCAGCAACACTGGGGCTTTGCGCTTCTCTACCCACCAAACGTCACGGTCCTTCTCTTTCCGTCTTGTAGACACGAGCTGAGAAATTGCAAACGTCGAGCAATTGCTCAGAGATGAAAAGTGCCAGCACTGAAAGCTGTTGCTAGCCAGCACCCTTCCTTGGAAGCGCTTTTGTAGGCCTAAGAACACTGGGGCTCTGGGCTTCTCTAGCCACCTCATCTTCTGCTCATCCTCTCGCGCACTCTAAAGAGAGCTCAGGTGAGAAATTGCAAACGTCGAGCAATTGCTCAGAGATGAAAAGTGCCAGCACTGAAAGCTGTTGCTAGCCAGCACCCTTCCTTGGAAGCGCTTTCACAGGCGCAGCAACACTGGGGCTTTGCGCTTCTCTACCCACCAAACGTCACGGTCCTTCTCTTTCCGTCGGTAGACACGAGCTGAGAAATTGCAAACGTCGAGCAATTGCTCAGAGATGAAAAGTGCCAGCACTGAAAGCTCTTGCTAGCCAGCACCCTTCCTTGGAAGCGCTTTCACAGGCGCAGTAACACTGGGGCTTTGCACTTCTATACGCACCAAACGTCACGGTCCTTCTCTTTCCGTCTCGTAGACACGAGCTGAGAAATTGCAAACGTCGAGCAATTGCTCAGAGATGAAAAGTGCCAGCACTGAAAGCTGTTGCTAGCCAGCACCCTTCCTTGGAAGCGCTTTTGTAGGCCTAAGAACACTGGGGCTCTGGGCTTCTCTAGCCACCTCATCTTCTGCTCATCCTCTCGCGCACTCTAAAGAGAGCTCAGGTGAGAAATTGCAAACGTCGAGCAATTGCTCAGAGATGAAAAGTGCCAGCACTGAAAGCTCTTGCTAGCCAGCACCCTTCCTTGGAAGCGCTTTCACAGGCGCAGCAACACTGGGGCTTTGCGCTTCTCTAGCCACCAAACGTCACGGTCCTTCTCTTTCCGTCTCGTAGACACGAGCTGAGAAATTGCAAACGTCGAGCAATTGCTCAGAGAAGAAAAGTGCCAGCACTGAAAGCTCTTGCTAGCCAGTACCCTTCCTTGGAAGCGCTTTCACAGGCGCAGCAACACTGGGGCTTTGCGCTTCTATACGCACCAAACGTCACAGTCATTCTCTTTCCGTCTCGTAGACACGAGCTGAGAAATTGCAAACGTCGAGCAATTGCTCAGAGATGAAAAGTGCCAGCACTGAAAGCTCTTGCTAGCCAGCACCCTTCCTTGGAAGCGCTTTTGTAGGCCTAAGAACACTGGGGCTCTGGGCTTCTCTAGCCACCTCATCTTCTGCTCATCCTCTCGCGCACTCTAAAGAGAGCTCAGGTGAGAAATTGCAAACGTCGAGCAATTGCTCAGAGATGAAAAGTGCCAGCACTGAAAGCTCTTGCTAGCCAGCACCCTTCCTTGGAAGCGCTTTCACAGGCGCAGCAACACTGGGGCTTTGCGCTTCTCTAGCCACCAAACGTCACGGTCCTTCTCTTTCCGTCTCGTAGACACGAGCTGAGAAATTGCAAACGTCGAGCAATTGCTCAGAGATGAAAAGTGCCAGCACTGAAAGCTCTTGCTAGCCAGCACCCTTCCTTGGAAGCGCTTTCACAGGCGCAGCAACACTGGGGTTTTGCGCTTCTCTACCCACCAAAAGTCACGGTCCTTGTCTTTCCGTCTGTATACACGAGCTGAGAAATTGCAAACGTCGAGCAATTGCTCAGAGATGAAAAGTGCCAGCACTGAAACCTGTTGCTAGCCAGCACCCTTCCTTGGAAGCGCTTTTGTAGCCCTTAAAACACTGGGGCTCTGGGCTTCTCTAGCCACCTCATCTTCTGCTCATCCTCTCGCGCACTCTAAAGAGAGCTCAGGTGAGAAATTGCAAACGTCGAGCAATTGCTCAGAGATGAAAAGTGCCAGCACTGAAAGCTGTTGCTAGCCAGCACCCTTCCTTGGAAGCGCTTTTGTAGCCCTTAGAACACTGGGGCTCTGGGCTTCTCTAGCCACCTCATCTTCTGCTCATCCTCTCGCGCACTCTAAAGAGAGCTCAGGTGAGAAATTGCAAACGTCGAGCAATTGCTCAGAGAAGAAAAGTGCCAGCACTGAAAGCTCTTGCTAGCCAGCACCCTTCCTTGGAAGCGCTTTCACAGGCGCAGTAACACTGGGGCTTTGCACTTCTCTAGCCACCAAACGTCACGGTCCTTCTCTTTCCGTCTCGTAGACACGAGCTGAGAAATTGCAAATGTCGAGCAATTGCTCCGAGATGAAAAGTGCCAGCACTGAAAGCTGTTGCTAGCCAGCACCCTTCCTTGGAAGCGCTTTTGTAGGCCTAAGAACACTGGGGCTCTGGGCTTCTCTAGCCACCTCATCTTCTGCTCATCCTCTCGCGCACTCTAAAGAGAGCTCAGGTGAGAAATTGCAAACGTCCAGCAATTGCTCAGAGATGAAAAGTGCCAGCACTGAAAGCTGTTGCTAGCCAGCACCCTTCCTTGGAAGCGCTTTCACAGGCGCAGCAACACTGGGGCTTTGCGCTTCTCTAGCCACCAAAAGTCACGGTCCTTCTCTTTCCGTCTCGTAGACACGAGCTGAGAAATTGCAAACGTCGAGCAATTGCTCAGAGATGAAAAGTGCCAGCACTGAAAGCTGTTGCTAGCCAGCACCCTTCCTTGGAAGCGCTTTCACAGGCGCAGCAACACTGGGGCTTTGCGCTTCTCTACCCACCAAACGTCACGGTCCTTCTCTTTCCGTCGGTAGACACGAGCTGAGAAATTGCAAACGTCGAGCAATTGCTCAGAGATGAAAAGTGCCAGCACTGAAAGCTCTTGCTAGCCAGCACCCTTCCTTGGAAGCGCTTTCACAGGCGCAGTAACACTGGGGCTTTGCACTTCTCTACGCACCAAACGTCACGGTCCTTCTCTTTCCGTCTCGTAGACACGAGCTGAGAAATTGCAAACGTCGAGCAATTGCTCAGAGATGAAAAGTGCCAGCACTGAAAGCTGTTGCTAGCCAGCACCCTTCCTTGGAAGCGCTTTTGTAGGCCTAAGAACACTGGGGCTCTGGGCTTCTCTAGCCACCTCATCTTCTGCTCATCCTCTCGCGCACTCTAAAGAGAGCTCAGGTGAGAAATTGCAAACGTCGAGCAATTGCTCAGAGATGAAAAGTGCCAGCACTGAAAGCTCTTGCTAGCCAGCACCCTTCCTTGGAAGCGCTTTCACAGGCGCAGCAACACTGGGGCTTTGCGCTTCTCTAGCCACCAAACGTCACGGTCCTTCTCTTTCCGTCTCGTAGACACGAGCTGAGAAATTGCAAACGTCGAGCAATTGCTCAGAGATGAAAAGTGCCAGCACTGAAAGCTCTTGCTAGCCAGCACCCTTCCTTGGAAGCGCTTTCACAGGCGCAGCAACACTGGGGCTTTGCGCTTCTCTAGCCACCAAACGTCACGGTCCTTCTCTTTCCGTCTCGTAGACACGAGCTGAGAAATTGCAAACGTGCAGCAATTGCTCAGAGATGAAAAGTGCCAGCACTGAAAGCTGTTGCTAGCCAGCACCCTTCCTTGGAAGCGCTTTCACAGGCGCAGCAACACTGGGGCTTTGCGCTTCTCTAGCCACCAAAAGTCACGGTCCTTCTCTTTCCGTCTCGTAGACACGAGCTGAGAAATTGCAAACGTCGAGCAATTGCTCAGAGATGAAAAGTGCCAGCACTGAAAGCTGTTGCTAGCCAGCACCCTTCCTTGGAAGCGCTTTCACAGGCGCAGCAACACTGGGGCTTTGCGCTTCTCTACCCACCAAACGTCACGGTCCTTCTCTTTCCGTCGGTAGACACGAGCTGAGAAATTGCAAACGTCGAGCAATTGCTCAGAGATGAAAAGTGCCAGCACTGAAAGCTCTTGCTAGCCAGCACCCTTCCTTGGAAGCGCTTTCACAGGCGCAGTAACACTGGGGCTTTGCACTTCTCTACGCACCAAACGTCACGGTCCTTCTCTTTCCGTCTCGTAGACACGAGCTGAGAAATTGCAAACGTCGAGCAATTGCTCAGAGATGAAAAGTGCCAGCACTGAAAGCTGTTGCTAGCCAGCACCCTTCCTTGGAAGCGCTTTTGTAGGCCTAAGAACACTGGGGCTCTGGGCTTCTCTAGCCACCTCATCTTCTGCTCATCCTCTCGCGCACTCTAAAGAGAGCTCAGGTGAGAAATTGCAAACGTCGAGCAATTGCTCAGAGATGAAAAGTGCCAGCACTGAAAGCTCTTGCTAGCCAGCACCCTTCCTTGGAAGCGCTTTCACAGGCGCAGCAACACTGGGGCTTTGCGCTTCTCTAGCCACCAAACGTCACGGTCCTTCTCTTTCCGTCTCGTAGACACGAGCTGAGAAATTGCAAACGTCGAGCAATTGCTCAGAGATGAAAAGTGCCAGCACTGAAAGCTCTTGCTAGCCAGCACCCTTCCTTGGAAGCGCTTTCACAGGCGCAGCAACACTGGGGCTTTGCGCTTCTCTAGCCACCAAACGTCACGGTCCTTCTCTTTCCGTCTCGTAGACACGAGCTGAGAAATTGCAAACGTCCAGCAATTGCTCAGAGATGAAAAGTGCCAGCACTGAAAGCTGTTGCTAGCCAGCACCCTTCCTTGAAGCGCTTTTGTAGGCCTAAGAACAGTGGGGCTCTGGGCTTCTCTAGCCACCTCATCTTCTGCTCATCCTCTCGCGCACTCTAAAGAGAGCTCAGGTGAGAAATTGCAAACGTCGAGCAATTGCTCCGAGATGAAAAGTGCCAGCACTGAAAGCTCTTGCTAGCCAGCACCCTTCCTTGGAAGCGCTTTTGTAGGCCTAAGAACACTGGGGCTCTGGGCTTCTCTAGCCACCTCATCTTCTGCTCATCCTCTCGCGCACTCTAAAGAGAGCTCAGGTGAGAAATTGCAAACGTCGAGCAATTGCTCAGAGATGAAAAGTGCCAGCACTGAAAGCTCTTGCTAGCCAGCACCCTTCCTTGGAAGCGCTTTCACAGGCGCAGTAACACTGGGGCTTTGCACTTCTCTAGCCACCAAACGTCACGGTCCTTCTCTTTCCGTCTCGTAGACACGAGCTGAGAAATTGCAAACGTCCAGCAATTGCTCAGAGATGAAAAGTGCCAGCACTGAAAGCTGTTGCTAGCCAGCACCCTTCCTTGGAAGCGCTTTCACAGGCGCAGCAACACTGGGGCTTTGCGCTTCTCTAGCCACCAAACGTCACGGTCCTTCTCTTTCCGTCTGTTTACACGAGCTGAGAAATTGCAAACGTCGAGCAATTCCTCAGAGATGAAAAGTGCCAGCACTGAAAGCTCTTGCTAGCCAGCACCCTTCCTTGGAAGCGCTTTTGTAGGCCTAAGAACACTGGGGCTCTGGGCTTCTCTAGCCACCTAATCTTCTGCTCGTCCTCTCGCGCACTCTAAAGAGAGCTCAGGTGAGAAATTGCAAACGTCGAGCAATTGCTCAGAGATGAAAAGTGCCAGCACTGAAAGCTCTTGCTAGCCAGCCCCCTTCCTTGGAAGCGCTTTTGTAGCCCTTAGAACACTGGGGCTCTGGGCTTCTCTAGCCACCTCATCTTCTGCTCATCCTCTCGCGCACTCTAAAGAGAGCTCAGGTGAGAAATTGCAAACGTCGAGCAATTGCTCAGAGAAGAAAAGTGCCAGCACTGAAAGCTGTTGCTAGCCAGCACCCTTCCTTGGAAGCGCTTTCACAGGCGCAGTAACACTGGGGCTTTGCACTTCTCTACGCACCAAATGTCACGGTCCTTCTCTTTCCGTCTCGTAGACACGAGCTGAGAAATTGCAAACGTCGAGCAATTGCTCAGAGATGAAAAGTGCCAGCACTGAAAGCTGTTGCTAGCCAGCACCCTTCCTTGGAAGCGCTTTTGTAGGCCTAAGAACACTGGGGCTCTGGGCTTCTCTAGCCACCTCATCTTCTGCTCATCCTCTCGCGCACTCTAAAGAGAGCTCAGGTGAGAAATTGCAAACGTCGAGCAATTGCTCAGAGAAGAAAAGTGCCAGCACTGAAAGCTGTTGCTAGCCAGCACCCTTCCTTGGAAGCGCTTTCACAGGCGCAGCAACACTGGGGCTTTGCACTTCTCTACGCACCAAACGTCACGGTCCTTCTCTTTCCGTCTCGTAGACACGAGCTGAGAAATTGCAAACGTCGAGCAATTGCTCAGAGATGAAAATTGCCAGCACTGAAAGCTGTTGCTAGCCAGCACCCTTCCTTGGAAGCGCTTTCACAGGCGCAGCAACACTGGGGCTTTGCGCTTCTCTACCCACCAAACGTCACGGTCCTTCTCTTTCCGTCGGTAGACACGAGCTGAGAAATTGCAAACGTCGAGCAATTGCTCAGAGATGAAAAGTGCCAGCACTGAAAGCTGTTGCTAGCCAGCACACTTCCTTGGAAGCGCTTTCACAGGCGCAGCAACACTGGGGCTTTGCGCTTCTCTAGCCACCAAACGTCACGGTCCTTCTCTTTCCGTCTGTTTACACGAGCTGAGAAATTGCAAACGTCGAGCAATTCCTCAGAGATGAAAAGTGCCAGCACTGAAAGCTCTTGCTAGCCAGCACCCTTCCTTGGAAGCGCTTTTGTAGGCCTAAGAACACTGGGGCTCTGGGCTTCTCTAGCCACCTCATCTTCTGCTCATCCTCTCGCGCACTCTAAAGAGAGCTCAGGTGAGAAATTGCAAACGTCGAGCAATTGCTCAGAGATGAAAAGTGCCAGCACTGAAAGCTCTTGCTAGCCAGCCCCCTTCCTTGGAAGCGCTTTTGTAGCCCTTAGAACACTGGGGCTCTGGGCTTCTCTAGCCACCTCATCTTCTGCTCATCCTCTCGCGCACTCTAAAGAGAGCTCAGGTGAGAAATTGCAAACGTCGAGCAATTGCTCAGAGAAGAAAAGTGCCAGCACTGAAAGCTGTTGCTAGCCAGCACCCTTCCTTGGAAGCGCTTTCACAGGCGCAGTAACACTGGGGCTTTGCACTTCTCTACGCACCAAATGTCATGGTCCTTCTCTTTCCGTCTCGTAGACACGAGCTGAGAAATTGCAAACGTCGAGCAATTGCTCAGAGATGAAAAGTGCCAGCACTGAAAGCTGTTGCTAGCCAGCACCCTTCCTTGGAAGCGCTTTTGTAGGCCTAAGAACACTGGGGCTCTGGGCTTCTCTAGCCACCTCATCTTCTGCTCATCCTCTCGCGCACTCTAAAGAGAGCTCAGGTGAGAAATTGCAAACGTCGAGCAATTGCTCAGAGATGAAAAGTGCCAGCACTGAAAGCTCTTGCTAGCCAGCACCCTTCCTTGGAAGCGCTTTCACAGGCGCAGCAACACTGGGGCTTTGCACTTCTCTACGCACCAAACGTCACGGTCCTTCTCTTTCCGTCTCGTAGACACGAGCTGAGAAATTGCAAACGTCGAGCAATTGCTCAGAGATGAAAAGTGCCAGCACTGAAAGCTGTTGCTAGCCAGCACCCTTCCTTGGAAGCGCTTTCACAGGCGCAGCAACACTGGGGCTTTGCGCTTCTCTAGCCACCAAACGTCACGGTCCTTCTCTTTCCGTCGGTAGACACGAGCTGAGAAATTGCAAACGTCGAGCAATTGCTCAGAGATGAAAAGTGCCAGCACTGAAAGCTGTTGCTAGCCAGCACCCTTCCTTGGAAGCGCTTTCACAGGCGCAGCAACACTGGGGCTTTGCGCTTCTCTACCCACCAAACGTCACGGTCCTTCTCTTTCCGTCTTGTAGACACGAGCTGAGAAATTGCAAACGTCGAGCAATTCCTCAGAGATGAAAAGTGCCAGCACTGAAAGCTGTTGCTAGCCAGCACCCTTCCTTGGAAGCGCTTTTGTAGGCCTAAGAACACTGGGGCTCTGGGCTTCTCTAGCCACCTCATCTTCTGCTCATCCTCTCGCGCACTCTAAAGAGAGCTCAGGTGAGAAATTGCAAACGTCGAGCAATTGCTCAGAGATGAAAAGTGCCAGCACTGAAAGCTCTTGCTAGCCAGCACCGTTCCTTGGAAGTGCTTTTGTAGGCCTTAAAAGACTGGGGCTCTGGGCTTCTCTAGCCACCTCATCTTCTGCTCATCCTCTCGCGCAGTCTAAAGAGATCTCAGGTGAGAAATTGCAAACGTCGAGCAATTGCTCAGAGATGAAAAGTGCCAGCACTGAAAGCTCTTGCTAGCCAGCACCCTTCCTTGGAAGCGCTTTCACAGGCGCAGTAACACTGGGGCTTTGCGCTTCTCTACCCACCAAACGTCACGGTCCTTCTCTTTCCGTCTCGTAGACACGAGCTGAGAAATTGCAAACGTCGAGCAATTCCTCAGAGATGAAAAGTGCCAGCACTGAAAGCTGTTGCTAGCCAGCACCCTTCCTTGGAAGCGCTTTTGTAGGCCTAAGAACACTGGGGCTATGCGCTTCTCTAGCCACCTCATCTTCTGCTCATCCTCTCGCGCACTCTAAAGAGAGCTCAGGTGAGAAATTGCAAACGTCCAGCAATTGCTCAGAGATGAAAAGTGCCAGCACTGAAAGCTGTTGCTAGCCAGCACCCTTCCTTGGAAGCGCTTTCACAGGCGCAGCAACACTGGGGCTTTGCGCTTCTCTAGCCACCAAACGTCACGGTCCTTCTCTTTCCGTCTCGTAGACACGAGCTGAGAAATTGCAAACGTCCAGCAATTGCTCAGAGATGAAAAGTGCCAGCACTGAAAGCTCTTGCTAGCCAGCACCCTTCCTTGGAAGCGCTTTCACAGGCGCAGCAACACTGGGGCTTTGCGCTTCTCTAGCCACCAAACATCACGGTCCTTCTCTTTCCGTCGGTAGACACGAGCTGAGAAATTGCAAACGTCGAGCAATTGCTCAGAGATGAAAAGTGCCAGCACTGAAAGCTGTTGCTAGCCAGCACACTTCCTTGGAAGCGCTTTCACAGGCGCAGCAACACTGGGGCTTTGCGCTTCTCTACCCACCAAACGTCACGGTCCTTCTCTTTCCGTCTTGTAGACACGAGCTGAGAAATTGCAAACGTCGAGCAATTGCTCAGAGATGAAAAGTGCCAGCACTGAAAGCTGTTGCTAGCCAGCACCCTTCCTTGGAAGCGCTTTTGTAGGCCTAAGAACACTGGGGCTCTGGGCTTCTCTAGCCACCTCATCTTCTGCTCATCCTCTTGCGCACTCTAAAGAGAGCTCAGGTGAGAAATTGCAAACGTCGAGCAATTCCTCAGAGATGAAAAGTGCCAGCACTGAAAGCTGTTGCTAGCCAGCACCCTTCCTTGGAAGCGCTTTCACAGGCGCAGTAACACTGGGGCTTTGCGCTTCTCTACCCACCAAACGTCACGGTCCTTCTCTTTCCGTCTCGTAGACACGAGCTGAGAAATTGCAAATGTCGAGCAATTGCTCAGAGATGAAAAGTGCCAGCACTGAAAGCTGTTGCTAGCCATCCACCTTCCTTGGAAGCGCTTTCACAGGCGCAGCAACACTGGGGCTTTGCGCTTCTCTAGCCACCAAACGTCACGGTCATTCTCTTTCCGTCTCGCAGACACGAGCTGAGAAATTGCAAACGTCGAGCAATTGCTCAGAGATGAAAAGTGCCAGCACTGAAAGCTCTTGCTAGCCAGCACCCTTCCTTGGAAGCGCTTTTGTAGGCCTAAGAACACTGGGGCTTTGCGCTTCTCTAGCCACCTCATCTTCTGCTCATCCTCTCGCGCACTCTAAAGAGAGCTCAGGTGAGAAATTGCAAACGTCGAGCAATTGCTCAGAGATGAAAAGTGCCAGCACTGAAAGCTGTTGCTAGCCAGCACCCTTCCTTGGAAGCGCTTTCACAGGCGCAGCAACACTGGGGCTTTGCGCTTCTCTACGCACCAAACGTCACGGTCATTCTCTTTCCGTCTCGTAGACACGAGCTGAGAAATTGCAAACGTCGAGCAATTGCTCCGAGATGAAAAGTGCCAGCACTGAAAGCTGTTGCTAGCCAGCACCCTTCCTTGGAAGTGCTTTTGTAGGCCTAAGAACACTGGGGCTCTGGGCTTCTCTAGCCACCTCATCTTCTGCTCATCCTCTCGCGCACTCTAAAGAGAGCTCAGGTGAGAAATTGCAAACGTCGAGCAATTGCTCAGAGATGAAAAGTGCCAGCACTGAAAGCTGTTGCTAGCCAGCACCCTTCCTTGGAAGCGCTTTCACAGGCGCAGCAACACTGGGGCTTTGCGCTTCTCTAGCCACCAAACGTCACAGTCATTCTCTTTCCGTCTCGTAGACACGAGCTGAGAAATTGCAAACGTCCAGCAATTGCTCCGAGATGAAAAGTGCCAGCACTGAAAGCTCTTGCTAGCCAGCACCCTTCCTTGGAAGCGCTTTTGTAGCCCTTAAAACACTGGGGCTCTGGGCTTCTCTAGCCACCTCATCTTCTGCTCATCCTCTCGCGCACTCTAAAGAGAGCTCAGGTGAGAAATTGCAAACGTCGAGCAATTGCTCAGAGAAGAAAAGTGCCAGCACTGAAAGCTGTTGCTAGCCAGCACCCTTCCTTGGAAGCGCTTTCACAGGCGCAGCAACACTGGGGCTTTGCACTTCTCTACGCACCAAACGTCACGGTCCTTCTCTTTCCGTCTCGTAGACACGAGCTGAGAAATTGCAAACGTCGAGCAATTGCTCAGAGATGAAAAGTGCCAGCACTGAAAGCTGTTGCTAGCCAGCACCCTTCCTTGGAAGCGCTTTTGTAGGCCTTAAAAGACTGGGGCTCTGGGCTTCTCTAGCCACCTCATCTTCTGCTCATCCTCTTGCGCACTCTAAAGAGAGCTCAGGTGAGAAATTGCAAACGTCCAGCAATTGCTCAGAGATGAAAAGTGCCAGCACTGAAAGCTGTTGCTAGCCAGCACCCTTCCTTGAAGCGCTTTTGTAGGCCTAAGAACAGTGGGGCTCTGGGCTTCTCTAGCCACCTCATCTTCTGCTCATCCTCTCGCGCACTCTAAAGAGAGCTCAGGTGAGAAATTGCAAACGTCGAGCAATTGCTCCGAGATGAAAAGTGCCAGCACTGAAAGCTCTTGCTAGCCAGCACCCTTCCTTGGAAGCGCTTTTGTAGGCCTAAGAACACTGGGGCTCTGGGCTTCTCTAGCCACCTCATCTTCTGCTCATCCTCTCGCGCACTCTAAAGAGAGCTCAGGTGAGAAATTGCAAACGTCGAGCAATTGCTCAGAGATGAAAAGTGCCAGCACTGAAAGCTCTTGCTAGCCAGCACCCTTCCTTGGAAGCGCTTTCACAGGCGCAGTAACACTGGGGCTTTGCGCTTCTCTAGCCACCAAACGTCACGGTCCTTCTCTTTCCGTCTCGTAGACACGAGCTGAGAAATTGCAAACGTCGAGCAATTGCTCAGAGATGAAAAGTGCCAGCACTGAAAGCTGTTGCTAGCCAGCACCCTTCCTTGGAAGCGCTTTCACAGGCGCAGCAACACTGGGGCTTTGCGCTTCTCTAGCCACCAAACGTCACGGTCCTTCTCTTTCCGTCTGTTTACACGAGCTGAGAAATTGCAAACGTCGAGCAATTCCTCAGAGATGAAAAGTGCCAGCACTGAAAGCTCTTGCTAGCCAGCACCCTTCCTTGGAAGCGCTTTTGTAGGCCTAAGAACACTGGGGCTCTGGGCTTCTCTAGCCACCTAATCTTCTGCTCGTCCTCTCGCGCACTCTAAAGAGAGCTCAGGTGAGAAATTGCAAACGTCGAGCAATTGCTCAGAGATGAAAAGTGCCAGCACTGAAAGCTCTTGCTAGCCAGCACCCTTCCTTGGAAGCGCTTTTGTAGCCCTTAGAACACTGGGGCTCTGGGCTTCTCTAGCCACCTCATCTTCTGCTCATCCTCTCGCGCACTCTAAAGAGAGCTCAGGTGAGAAATTGCAAACGTCGAGCAATTGCTCAGAGAAGAAAAGTGCCAGCACTGAAAGCTGTTGCTAGCCAGCACCCTTCCTTGGAAGCGCTTTCACAGGCGCAGTAACACTGGGGCTTTGCACTTCTCTACGCACCAAATGTCACGGTCCTTCTCTTTCCGTCTCGTAGACACGAGCTGAGAAATTGCAAACGTCGAGCAATTGCTCAGAGATGAAAAGTGCCAGCACTGAAAGCTGTTGCTAGCCAGCACCCTTCCTTGGAAGCGCTTTTGTAGGCCTAAGAACACTGGGGCTCTGGGCTTCTCTAGCCACCTCATCTTCTGCTCATCCTCTCGCGCACTCTAAAGAGAGCTCAGGTGAGAAATTGCAAACGTCGAGCAATTGCTCAGAGAAGAAAAGTGCCAGCACTGAAAGCTGTTGCTAGCCAGCACCCTTCCTTGGAAGCGCTTTCACAGGCGCAGCAACACTGGGGCTTTGCACTTCTCTACGCACCAAACGTCACGGTCCTTCTCTTTCCGTCTCGTAGACACGAGCTGAGAAATTGCAAACGTCGAGCAATTGCTCAGAGATGAAAATTGCCAGCACTGAAAGCTGTTGCTAGCCAGCACCCTTCCTTGGAAGCGCTTTCACAGGCGCAGCAACACTGGGGCTTTGCGCTTCTCTACCCACCAAACGTCACGGTCCTTCTCTTTCCGTCGGTAGACACGAGCTGAGAAATTGCAAACGTCGAGCAATTGCTCAGAGATGAAAAGTGCCAGCACTGAAAGCTGTTGCTAGCCAGCACACTTCCTTGGAAGCGCTTTCACAGGCGCAGCAACACTGGGGCTTTGCGCTTCTCTAGCCACCAAACGTCACGGTCCTTCTCTTTCCGTCTGTTTACACGAGCTGAGAAATTGCAAACGTCGAGCAATTCCTCAGAGATGAAAAGTGCCAGCACTGAAAGCTCTTGCTAGCCAGCACCCTTCCTTGGAAGCGCTTTTGTAGGCCTAAGAACACTGGGGCTCTGGGCTTCTCTAGCCACCTCATCTTCTGCTCATCCTCTCGCGCACTCTAAAGAGAGCTCAGGTGAGAAATTGCAAACGTCGAGCAATTGCTCAGAGATGAAAAGTGCCAGCACTGAAAGCTCTTGCTAGCCAGCCCCCTTCCTTGGAAGCGCTTTTGTAGCCCTTAGAACACTGGGGCTCTGGGCTTCTCTAGCCACCTCATCTTCTGCTCATCCTCTCGCGCACTCTAAAGAGAGCTCAGGTGAGAAATTGCAAACGTCGAGCAATTGCTCAGAGAAGAAAAGTGCCAGCACTGAAAGCTGTTGCTAGCCAGCACCCTTCCTTGGAAGCGCTTTCACAGGCGCAGTAACACTGGGGCTTTGCACTTCTCTACGCACCAAATGTCATGGTCCTTCTCTTTCCGTCTCGTAGACACGAGCTGAGAAATTGCAAACGTCGAGCAATTGCTCAGAGATGAAAAGTGCCAGCACTGAAAGCTGTTGCTAGCCAGCACCCTTCCTTGGAAGCGCTTTTGTAGGCCTAAGAACACTGGGGCTCTGGGCTTCTCTAGCCACCTCATCTTCTGCTCATCCTCTCGCGCACTCTAAAGAGAGCTCAGGTGAGAAATTGCAAACGTCGAGCAATTGCTCAGAGATGAAAAGTGCCAGCACTGAAAGCTCTTGCTAGCCAGCACCCTTCCTTGGAAGCGCTTTCACAGGCGCAGCAACACTGGGGCTTTGCACTTCTCTACGCACCAAACGTCACGGTCCTTCTCTTTCCGTCTCGTAGACACGAGCTGAGAAATTGCAAACGTCGAGCAATTGCTCAGAGATGAAAAGTGCCAGCACTGAAAGCTGTTGCTAGCCAGCACCCTTCCTTGGAAGCGCTTTCACAGGCGCAGCAACACTGGGGCTTTGCGCTTCTCTAGCCACCAAACGTCACGGTCCTTCTCTTTCCGTCGGTAGACACGAGCTGAGAAATTGCAAACGTCGAGCAATTGCTCAGAGATGAAAAGTGCCAGCACTGAAAGCTGTTGCTAGCCAGCACCCTTCCTTGGAAGCGCTTTCACAGGCGCAGCAACACTGGGGCTTTGCGCTTCTCTACCCACCAAACGTCACGGTCCTTCTCTTTCCGTCTTGTAGACACGAGCTGAGAAATTGCAAACGTCGAGCAATTCCTCAGAGATGAAAAGTGCCAGCACTGAAAGCTGTTGCTAGCCAGCACCCTTCCTTGGAAGCGCTTTCACAGGCGCAGCAACACTGGGGCTTTGCGCTTCTCTACCCACCAAACGTCACGGTCCTTCTCTTTCCGTCTTGTAGACACGAGCTGAGAAATTGCAAACGTCGAGCAATTCCTCAGAGATGAAAAGTGCCAGCACTGAAAGCTGTTGCTAGCCAGCACCCTTCCTTGGAAGCGCTTTTGTAGGCCTAAGAACACTGGGGCTCTGGGCTTCTCTAGCCACCTCATCTTCTGCTCATCCTCTCGCGCACTCTAAAGAGAGCTCAGGTGAGAAATTGCAAACGTCGAGCAATTGCTCAGAGATGAAAAGTGCCAGCACTGAAAGCTCTTGCTAGCCAGCACCGTTCCTTGGAAGTGCTTTTGTAGGCCTTAAAAGACTGGGGCTCTGGGCTTCTCTAGCCACCTCATCTTCTGCTCATCCTCTCGCGCAGTCTAAAGAGATCTCAGGTGAGAAATTGCAAACGTCGAGCAATTGCTCAGAGATGAAAAGTGCCAGCACTGAAAGCTCTTGCTAGCCAGCACCCTTCCTTGGAAGCGCTTTCACAGGCGCAGTAACACTGGGGCTTTGCGCTTCTCTACCCACCAAACGTCACGGTCCTTCTCTTTCCGTCTCGTAGACACGAGCTGAGAAATTGCAAACGTCGAGCAATTCCTCAGAGATGAAAAGTGCCAGCACTGAAAGCTGTTGCTAGCCAGCACCCTTCCTTGGAAGCGCTTTTGTAGGCCTAAGAACACTGGGGCTATGCGCTTCTCTAGCCACCTCATCTTCTGCTCATCCTCTCGCGCACTCTAAAGAGAGCTCAGGTGAGAAATTGCAAACGTCCAGCAATTGCTCAGAGATGAAAAGTGCCAGCACTGAAAGCTGTTGCTAGCCAGCACCCTTCCTTGGAAGCGCTTTCACAGGCGCAGCAACACTGGGGCTTTGCGCTTCTCTAGCCACCAAACGTCACGGTCCTTCTCTTTCCGTCTCGTAGACACGAGCTGAGAAATTGCAAACGTCCAGCAATTGCTCAGAGATGAAAAGTGCCAGCACTGAAAGCTCTTGCTAGCCAGCACCCTTCCTTGGAAGCGCTTTCACAGGCGCAGCAACACTGGGGCTTTGCGCTTCTCTAGCCACCAAACATCACGGTCCTTCTCTTTCCGTCGGTAGACACGAGCTGAGAAATTGCAAACGTCGAGCAATTGCTCAGAGATGAAAAGTGCCAGCACTGAAAGCTGTTGCTAGCCAGCACACTTCCTTGGAAGCGCTTTCACAGGCGCAGCAACACTGGGGCTTTGCGCTTCTCTACCCACCAAACGTCACGGTCCTTCTCTTTCCGTCTTGTAGACACGAGCTGAGAAATTGCAAACGTCGAGCAATTGCTCAGAGATGAAAAGTGCCAGCACTGAAAGCTGTTGCTAGCCAGCACCCTTCCTTGGAAGCGCTTTTGTAGGCCTAAGAACACTGGGGCTCTGGGCTTCTCTAGCCACCTCATCTTCTGCTCATCCTCTTGCGCACTCTAAAGAGAGCTCAGGTGAGAAATTGCAAACGTCGAGCAATTCCTCAGAGATGAAAAGTGCCAGCACTGAAAGCTGTTGCTAGCCAGCACCCTTCCTTGGAAGCGCTTTCACAGGCGCAGTAACACTGGGGCTTTGCGCTTCTCTACCCACCAAACGTCACGGTCCTTCTCTTTCCGTCTCGTAGACACGAGCTGAGAAATTGCAAATGTCGAGCAATTGCTCAGAGATGAAAAGTGCCAGCACTGAAAGCTGTTGCTAGCCATCCACCTTCCTTGGAAGCGCTTTCACAGGCGCAGCAACACTGGGGCTTTGCGCTTCTCTAGCCACCAAACGTCACGGTCATTCTCTTTCCGTCTCGCAGACACGAGCTGAGAAATTGCAAACGTCGAGCAATTGCTCAGAGATGAAAAGTGCCAGCACTGAAAGCTCTTGCTAGCCAGCACCCTTCCTTGGAAGCGCTTTTGTAGGCCTAAGAACACTGGGGCTTTGCGCTTCTCTAGCCACCTCATCTTCTGCTCATCCTCTCGCGCACTCTAAAGAGAGCTCAGGTGAGAAATTGCAAACGTCGAGCAATTGCTCAGAGATGAAAAGTGCCAGCACTGAAAGCTCTTGCTAGCCAGCACCCTTCCTTGGAAGCGCTTTCACAGGCGCAGCAACACTGGGGCTTTGCGCTTCTCTACGCACCAAACGTCACGGTCATTCTCTTTCCGTCTCGTAGACACGAGCTGAGAAATTGCAAACGTCGAGCAATTGCTCCGAGATGAAAAGTGCCAGCACTGAAAGCTGTTGCTAGCCAGCACCCTTCCTTGGAAGTGCTTTTGTAGGCCTAAGAACACTGGGGCTCTGGGCTTCTCTAGCCACCTCATCTTCTGCTCATCCTCTCGCGCACTCTAAAGAGAGCTCAGGTGAGAAATTGCAAACGTCGAGCAATTGCTCAGAGATGAAAAGTGCCAGCACTGAAAGCTGTTGCTAGCCAGCACCCTTCCTTGGAAGCGCTTTCACAGGCGCAGCAACACTGGGGCTTTGCGCTTCTCTAGCCACCAAACGTCACAGTCATTCTCTTTCCGTCTCGTAGACACGAGCTGAGAAATTGCAAACGTCCAGCAATTGCTCCGAGATGAAAAGTGCCAGCACTGAAAGCTCTTGCTAGCCAGCACCCTTCCTTGGAAGCGCTTTTGTAGCCCTTAAAACACTGGGGCTCTGGGCTTCTCTAGCCACCTCATCTTCTGCTCATCCTCTCGCGCACTCTAAAGAGAGCTCAGGTGAGAAATTGCAAACGTCGAGCAATTGCTCAGAGAAGAAAAGTGCCAGCACTGAAAGCTGTTGCTAGCCAGCACCCTTCCTTGGAAGCGCTTTCACAGGCGCAGCAACACTGGGGCTTTGCACTTCTCTACGCACCAAACGTCACGGTCCTTCTCTTTCCGTCTCGTAGACACGAGCTGAGAAATTGCAAACGTCGAGCAATTGCTCAGAGATGAAAAGTGCCAGCACTGAAAGCTGTTGCTAGCCAGCACCCTTCCTTGGAAGCGCTTTTGTAGGCCTTAAAAGACTGGGGCTCTGGGCTTCTCTAGCCACCTCATCTTCTGCTCATCCTCTTGCGCACTCTAAAGAGAGCTCAGGTGAGAAATTGCAAACGTCCAGCAATTGCTCAGAGATGAAAAGTGCCAGCACTGAAAGCTCTTGCTAGCCAGCACCCTTCCTTGGAAGCGCTTTCACAGGCGCAGCAACACTGGGGCTTTGCGCTTCTCTAGCCACCAAACGTCACGGTCCTTCTCTTTCCGTCTGTATACACGAGCTGAGAAATTGCAAACGTCGAGCAATTGCTCAGAGATGAAAAGTGCCAGCACTGAAACCTGTTGCTAGCCAGCACCCTTCCTTGGAAGCGCTTTTGTAGCCCTTAGAACACTGGGGCTCTGGGCTTCTCTAGCCACCTCATCTTCTGCTCATCCTCTCGCGCACTCTAAAGAGAGCTCAGGTGAGAAATTGCAAACGTCGAGCAATTGCTCAGAGATGAAAAGTGCCAGCACTGAAAGCTGTTGCTAGCCAGCACCCTTCCTTGGAAGCGCTTTTGTAGCCCTTAGAACACTGGGGCTCTGGGCTTCTCTAGCCACCTCATCTTCTGCTCATCCTCTCGCGCACTCTAAAGAGAGCTCAGGTGAGAAATTGCAAACGTCGAGCAATTGCTCAGAGAAGAAAAGTGCCAGCACTGAAAGCTCTTGCTAGCCAGCACCCTTCCTTGGAAGCGCTTTCACAGGCGCAGTAACACTGGGGCTTTGCACTTCTCTACGCACCAAACGTCACGGTCCTTCTCTTTCCGTCTCGTAGACACGAGCTGAGAAATTGCAAATGTCGAGCAATTGCTCCGAGATGAAAAGTGCCAGCACTGAAAGCTGTTGCTAGCCAGCACCCTTCCTTGGAAGCGCTTTTGTAGGCCTAAGAACACTGGGGCTTTGCGCTTCTCTAGCCACCTCATCTTCTGCTCATCCTCTCGCGCACTCTAAAGAGAGCTCAGGTGAGAAATTGCAAACGTCCAGCAATTGCTCAGAGATGAAAAGTGCCAGCACTGAAAGCTCTTGCTAGCCAGCACCCTTCCTTGGAAGCGCTTTCACAGGCGCAGCAACACTGGGGCTTTGCGCTTCTATACGCACCAAACGTCACGGTCATTCTCTTTCCGTCTCGTAGACACGAGCTGAGAAATTGCAAACGTCCAGCAATTGCTCCGAGATGAAAAGTGCCAGCACTGAAAGCTCTTGCTAGCCAGCACCCTTCCTTGGAAGCGCTTTTGTAGGCCTAAGAACACTGGGGCTCTGGGCTTCTCTAGCCACCTCATCTTCTGCTCATCCTCTCGCGCACTCTAAAGAGAGCTCAGGTGAGAAATTGCAAACGTCCAGCAATTGCTCAGAGATGAAAAGTGCCAGCACTGAAAGCTGTTGCTAGCCAGCACCCTTCCTTGGAAGCGCTTTCACAGGCGCAGCAACACTGGGGCTTTGCGCTTCTATACGCACCAAAAGTCACGGTCCTTCTCTTTCCGTCTCGTAGACACGAGCTGAGAAATTGCAAACGTCGAGCAATTGCTCAGAGATGAAAAGTGCCAGCACTGAAAGCTGTTGCTAGCCAGCACCCTTCCTTGGAAGCGCTTTCACAGGCGCAGCAACACTGGGGCTTTGCGCTTCTCTACCCACCAAACGTCACGGTCCTTCTCTTTCCGTCGGTAGACACGAGCTGAGAAATTGCAAACGTCGAGCAATTGCTCAGAGATGAAAAGTGCCAGCACTGAAAGCTCTTGCTAGCCAGCACCCTTCCTTGGAAGCGCTTTCACAGGCGCAGTAACACTGGGGCTTTGCACTTCTCTACGCACCAAACGTCACGGTCCTTCTCTTTCCGTCTCGTAGACACGAGCTGAGAAATTGCAAACGTCCAGCAATTGCTCAGAGATGAAAAGTGCCAGCACTGAAAGCTGTTGCTAGCCAGCACCCTTCCTTGGAAGCGCTTTTGTAGGCCTAAGAACAGTGGGGCTCTGGGCTTCTCTAGCCACCTCATCTTCTGCTCATCCTCTCGCGCACTCTAAAGAGAGCTCAGGTGAGAAATTGCAAACGTCGAGCAATTGCTCAGAGATGAAAAGTGCCAGCACTGAAAGCTCTTGCTAGCCAGCACCCTTCCTTGGAAGCGCTTTCACAGGCGCAGCAACACTGGGGCTTTGCGCTTCTCTAGCCACCAAACGTCACGGTCCTTCTCTTTCCGTCTCGTAGACACGAGCTGAGAAATTGCAAACGTCGAGCAATTGCTCAGAGATGAAAAGTGCCAGCACTGAAAGCTCTTGCTAGCCAGCACCCTTCCTTGGAAGCGCTTTCACAGGCGCAGCAACACTGGGGCTTTGCGCTTCTCTAGCCACCAAACGTCACGGTCCTTCTCTTTCCGTCTCGTAGACACGAGCTGAGAAATTGCAAACGTCCAGCAATTGCTCAGAGATGAAAAGTGCCAGCACTGAAAGCTGTTGCTAGCCAGCACCCTTCCTTGAAGCGCTTTTGTAGGCCTAAGAACAGTGGGGCTCTGGGCTTCTCTAGCCACCTCATCTTCTGCTCATCCTCTCGCGCACTCTAAAGAGAGCTCAGGTGAGAAATTGCAAACGTCGAGCAATTGCTCAGAGATGAAAAGTGCCAGCACTGAAAGCTCTTGCTAGCCAGCACCCTTCCTTGGAAGCGCTTTCACAGGCGCAGTAACACTGGGGCTCTGGGCTTCTCTAGCCACCTCATCTTCTGCTCATCCTCTCGCGCAGTCTAAAGAGATCTCAGGTGAGAAATTGCAAACGTCGAGCAATTGCTCAGAGATGAAAAGTGCCAGCACTGAAAGCTCTTGCTAGCCAGCACCCTTCCTTGGAAGCGCTTTCACAGGCGCAGCAACACTGGGGCTTTGCGCTTCTCTAGCCACCAAACGTCACGGTCCTTCTCTTTCCGTCGGTAGACACGAGCTGAGAAATTGCAAACGTCGAGCAATTGCTCCGAGATGAAAAGTGCCAGCACTGAAAGCTCTTGCTAGCCAGCACCCTTCCTTGGAAGCGCTTTTGTAGGCCTAAGAACACTGGGGCTCTGGGCTTCTCTAGCCACCTCATCTTCTGCTCGTCCTCTCGCGCACTCTAAAGAGAGCTCAGGTGAGAAATTGCAAACGTCGAGCAATTGCTCAGAGATGAAAAGTGCCAGCACTGAAAGCTCTTGCTAGCCAGCCCCCTTCCTTGAAGCGCTTTTGTAGGCCTAAGAACAGTGGGGCTCTGGGCTTCTCTAGCCACCTCATCTTCTGCTCATCCTCTCGCGCACTCTAAAGAGAGCTCAGGTGAGAAATTGCAAACGTCCAGCAATTGCTCAGAGAAGAAAAGTGCCAGCACTGAAAGCTCTTGCTAGCCAGCACCCTTCCTTGGAAGCGCTTTTGTAGGCCTAAGAAGACTGGGGCTCTGGGCTTCTCTAGCCACCTCATCTTCTGCTCATCCTCTCGCGCACTCTAAAGAGAGGTCAGGTGAGAAATTGCAAACGTCGAGCAATTGCTCAGAGATGAAAAGTGCCAGCACTGAAAGCTCTTGCTAGCCAGCACCCTTCCTTGGAAGCGCTTTCACAGGCGCAGCAACACTGGGGCTTTGCGCTTCTCTACCCACCAAACGTCACGGTCCTTCTCTTTCCGTCTCGTAGACACGAGCTGAGAAATTGCAAACGTCGAGCAATTGCTCAGAGATGAAAAGTGCCAGCACTGAAAGCTGTTGCTAGCCAGCACCCTTCCTTGGAAGCGCTTTCACAGGCGCAGTAACACTGGGGCTTTGCGCTTCTATACGCACCAAACGTCACGGTCCTTCTCTTTCCGTCTTGTAGACACGAGCTGAGAAATTGCAAACGTCGAGCAATTGCTCAGAGATGAAAAGTGCCAGCACTGAAAGCTGTTGCTAGCCAGCCCCCTTCCTTGGAAGCGCTTTTGTAGCCCTTAGAACAGTGGGGCTCTGGGCTTCTCTAGCCACCTCATCTTCTGCTCATCCTCTCGCGCACTCTAAAGAGAGGTCAGGTGAGAAATTGCAAACGTCGAGCAATTGCTCAGAGAAGAAAAGTGCCAGCACTGAAAGCTCTTGCTAGCCAGCACCCTTCCTTGGAAGCGCTTTCACAGGCGCAGCAACACTGGGGCTTTGCGCTTCTATACGCACCAAACGTCACAGTCATTCTCTTTCCGTCTCGTAGACACGAGCTGAGAAATTGCAAACGTCGAGCAATTGCTCAGAGATGAAAAGTGCCAGCACTGAAAGCTCTTGCTAGCCAGCCCCCTTCCTTGGAAGCGCTTTTGTAGGCCTAAGAACACTGGGGCTCTGGGCTTCTCTAGCCACCTCATCTTCTGCTCATCCTCTCGCGCACTCTAAAGAGAGCTCAGGTGAGAAATTGCAAACGTCGAGCAATTGCTCCGAGATGAAAAGTGCCAGCACTGAAAGCTGTTGCTAGCCAGCACCCTTCCTTGGAAGCGCTTTCATAGGCGCAGCAACACTGGGGCTTTGCGCTTCTCTACCCACCAAACGTCACGGTCATTCTCTTTCCGTCTCGTAGACACGAGCTGAGAAATTGCAAACGTCGAGCAATTGCTCAGAGATGAAAAGTGCCAGCACTGAAAGCTCTTGCTAGCCAGCACCCTTCCTTGGAAGCGCTTTTGTAGGCCTAAGAACACTGGGGCTCTGGGCTTCTCTAGCCACCTCATCTTCTGCTCATCCTCTCGCGCACTCTAAAGAGAGCTCAGGTGAGAAATTGCAAACGTCGAGCAATTGCTCAGAGATGAAAAGTGCCAGCACTGAAAGCTGTTGCTAGCCAGCACCCTTCCTTGGAAGCGCTTTCACAGGCGCAGCAACACTGGGGCTTTGCGCTTCTCTAGCCACCAAACGTCACGGTCCTTCTCTTTCCGTCTCGTAGACACGAGCTGAGAAATTGCAAACGTCGAGCAATTGCTCAGAGATGAAAAGTGCCAGCACTGAAAGCTCTTGCTAGCCAGCACCCTTCCTTGGAAGCGCTTTCACAGGCGCAGCAACACTGGGGCTTTGCGCTTCTCTACCCACCAAAAGTCACGGTCCTTGTCTTTCCGTCTGTATACACGAGCTGAGAAATTGCAAACGTCGAGCAATTGCTCAGAGATGAAAAGTGCCAGCACTGAAACCTGTTGCTAGCCAGCACCCTTCCTTGGAAGCGCTTTTGTAGCCCTTAAAACACTGGGGCTCTGGGCTTCTCTAGCCACCTCATCTTCTGCTCATCCTCTCGCGCACTCTAAAGAGAGCTCAGGTGAGAAATTGCAAACGTCCAGCAATTGCTCAGAGATGAAAAGTGCCAGCACTGAAAGCTGTTGCTAGCCAGCACCCTTCCTTGGAAGCGCTTTTGTAGCCCTTAGAACACTGGGGCTCTGGGCTTCTCTAGCCACCTCATCTTCTGCTCATCCTCTCGCGCACTCTAAAGAGAGCTCAGGTGAGAAATTGCAAACGTCGAGCAATTGCTCAGAGATGAAAAGTGCCAGCACTGAAAGCTCTTGCTAGCCAGCACCCTTCCTTGGAAGCGCTTTCACAGGCGCAGCAACACTGGGGCTTTGCGCTTCTCTACCCACCAAACGTCACGGTCCTTCTCTTTCCGTCTCGTAGACACGAGCTGAGAAATTGCAAACGTCGAGCAATTGCTCAGAGATGAAAAGTGCCAGCACTGAAAGCTCTTGCTAGCCAGCACCCTTCCTTGGAAGCGCTTTCACAGGCGCAGCAACACTGGGGCTTTGCGCTTCTCTAGCCACCAAACGTCACGGTCCTTCTCTTTCCGTCTCGTAGACACGAGCTGAGAAATTGCAAACGTCGAGCAATTGCTCAGAGATGAAAAGTGCCAGCACTGAAAGCTGTTGCTAGCCAGCACCCTTCCTTGAAGCGCTTTTGTAGGCCTAAGAACAGTGGGGCTCTGGGCTTCTCTAGCCACCTCATCTTCTGCTCATCCTCTCGCGCACTCTAAAGAGAGCTCAGGTGAGAAATTGCAAACGTCCAGCAATTGCTCAGAGATGAAAAGTGCCAGCACTGAAAGCTCTTGCTAGCCAGCACCCTTCCTTGGAAGCGCTTTTGTAGGCCTAAGAACACTGGGGCTCTGGGCTTCTCTAGCCACCTCATCTTCTGCTCATCCTCTCGCGCACTCTAAAGAGAGCTCAGGTGAGAAATTGCAAACGTCCAGCAATTGCTCAGAGATGAAAAGTGCCAGCACTGAAAGCTCTTGCTAGCCAGCCCCCTTCCTTGGAAGCGCTTTTGTAGGCCTAAGAAGACTGGGGCTCTGGGCTTCTCTAGCCACCTCATCTTCTGCTCATCCTCTCGCGCACTCTAAAGAGAGCTCAGGTGAGAAATTGCAAACGTCGAGCAATTGCTCAGAGAAGAAAAGTGCCAGCACTGAAAGCTGTTGCTAGCCAGCACCCTTCCTTGGAAGCGCTTTCACAGGCGCAGTAACACTGGGGCTTTGCACTTCTCTACGCACCAAATGTCACGGTCCTTCTCTTTCCGTCTCGTAGACACGAGCTGAGAAATTGCAAACGTCGAGCAATTGCTCAGAGATGAAAAGTGCCAGCACTGAAAGCTGTTGCTAGCCAGCACCCTTCCTTGGAAGCGCTTTCACAGGCGCAGCAACACTGGGGCTTTGCGCTTCTCTAGCCACCAAACGTCACGGTCATTCTCTTTCCGTCTCGTAGACACGAGCTGAGAAATTGCAAACGTCGAGCAATTCCTCAGAGATGAAAAGTGCCAGCACTGAAAGCTGTTGCTAGCCAGCACCCTTCCTTGGAAGCGCTTTTGTAGGCCTAAGAACACTGGGGCTTTGCGCTTCTCTAGCCACCTCATCTTCTGCTCATCCTCTCGCGCACTCTAAAGAGAGCTCAGGTGAGAAATTGCAAACGTCCAGCAATTGCTCAGAGATGAAAAGTGCCAGCACTGAAAGCTGTTGCTAGCCAGCACCCTTCCTTGGAAGCGCTTTCACAGGCGCAGCAACACTGGGGCTTTGCGCTTCTCTAGCCACCAAACGTCACGGTCCTTCTCTTTCCGTCTCGTAGACACGAGCTGAGAAATTGCAAACGTCCAGCAATTGCTCCGAGATGAAAAGTGCCAGCACTGAAAGCTGTTGCTAGCCAGCACCCTTCCTTGGAAGCGCTTTCACAGGCGCAGCAACACTGGGGCTTTGCGCTTCTCTAGCCACCAAACATCACGGTCCTTCTCTTTCCGTCTTGTAGACACGAGCTGAGAAATTGCAAACGTCGAGCAATTGCTCAGAGATGAAAAGTGCCAGCACTGAAAGCTGTTGCTAGCCAGCACCCTTCCTTGGAAGCGCTTTTGTAGGCCTAAGAACACTGGGGCTCTGGGCTTCTCTAGCCACCTCATCTTCTGCTCATCCTCTTGCGCACTCTAAAGAGAGCTCAGGTGAGAAATTGCAAACGTCGAGCAATTGCTCCGAGATGAAAAGTGCCAGCACTGAAAGCTGTTGCTAGCCAGCACCGTTCCTTGGAAGCGCTTTTGTAGGCCTTAAAAGACTGGGGCTCTGGGCTTCTCTAGCCACCTCATCTTCTGCTCATCCTCTCGCGCACTCTAAAGAGATCTCAGGTGAGAAATTGCAAACGTCGAGCAATTGCTCAGAGATGAAAAGTGCCAGCACTGAAAGCTGTTGCTAGCCAGCACCCTTCCTTGGAAGCGCTTTCACAGGCGCAGTAACACTGGGGCTTTGCGCTTCTCTACCCACCAAACGTCACGGTCCTTCTCTTTCCGTCTCGTAGACACGAGCTGAGAAATTGCAAATGTGGAGCAATTGCTCAGAGATGAAAAGTGCCAGCACTGAAAGCTGTTGCTAGCCATCCACCTTCCTTGGAAGCGCTTTCACAGGCGCAGCAACACTGGGGCTTTGCGCTTCTCTAGCCACCAAACGTCACGGTCATTCTCTTTCCGTCTCGCAGACACGAGCTGAGAAATTGCAAACGTCGAGCAATTGCTCAGAGATGAAAAGTGCCAGCACTGAAAGCTCTTGCTAGCCAGCACCCTTCCTTGGAAGCGCTTTTGTAGGCCTAAGAACACTGGGGCTTTGCGCTTCTCTAGCCACCTCATCTTCTGCTCATCCTCTCGCGCACTCTAAAGAGAGCTCAGGTGAGAAATTGCAAACGTCGAGCAATTGCTCAGAGATGAAAAGTGCCAGCACTGAAAGCTGTTGCTAGCCAGCACCCTTCCTTGGAAGCGCTTTCACAGGCGCAGCAACACTGGGGCTTTGCGCTTCTATACGCACCAAACGTCACGGTCATTCTCTTTCCGTCTCGTAGACACGAGCTGAGAAATTGCAAACGTCCAGCAATTGCTCCGAGATGAAAAGTGCCAGCACTGAAAGCTGTTGCTAGCCAGCACCCTTCCTTGGAAGTGCTTTTGTAGGCCTAAGAACACTGGGGCTCTGGGCTTCTCTAGCCACCTCATCTTCTGCTCATCCTCTCGCGCACTCTAAAGAGAGCTCAGGTGAGAAATTGCAAACGTCGAGCAATTGCTCAGAGATGAAAAGTGCCAGCACTGAAAGCTGTTGCTAGCCAGCACCCTTCCTTGGAAGCGCTTTCACAGGCGCAGCAACACTGGGGCTTTGCGCTTCTATACGCACCAAAAGTCACGGTCCTTCTCTTTCCGTCTCGTAGACACGAGCTGAGAAATTGCAAACGTCGAGCAATTGCTCAGAGATGAAAAGTGCCAGCACTGAAAGCTCTTGCTAGCCAGCACCCTTCCTTGGAAGCGCTTTTACAGGCGCAGCAACACTGGGGCTTTGCGCTTCTCTACCCACCAAACGTCACGGTCCTTCTCTTTCCGTCGGTAGACACGAGCTGAGAAATTGCAAACGTCGAGCAATTGCTCAGAGATGAAAAGTGCCAGCACTGAAAGCTGTTGCTAGCCAGCACCCTTCCTTGGAAGCGCTTTCACAGGCGCAGCAACACTGGGGCTTTGCGCTTCTCTACCCACCAAACGTCACAGTCATTCTCTTTCCGTCTCGTAGACACGAGCTGAGAAATTGCAAACGTCCAGCAATTGCTCCGAGATGAAAAGTGCCAGCACTGAAAGCTCTTGCTAGCCAGCACCCTTCCTTGGAAGCGCTTTTGTAGCCCTTAAAACACTGGGGCTCTGGGCTTCTCTAGCCACCTCATCTTCTGCTCATCCTCTCGCGCACTCTAAAGAGAGCTCAGGTGAGAAATTGCAAACGTCGAGCAATTGCTCAGAGAAGAAAAGTGCCAGCACTGAAAGCTGTTGCTAGCCAGCACCCTTCCTTGGAAGCGCTTTCACAGGCGCAGCAACACTGGGGCTTTGCGCTTCTCTACGCACCAAACGTCACGGTCCTTCTCTTTCCGTCTCGTAGACACGAGCTGAGAAATTGCAAACGTCGAGCAATTGCTCAGAGATGAAAAGTGCCAGCACTGAAAGCTCTTGCTAGCCAGCACCCTTCCTTGGAAGCGCTTTTGTAGGCCTTAAAACACTGGGGCTCTGGGCTTCTCTAGCCACCTCATCTTCTGCTCATCCTCTCGCGCACTCTAAAGAGAGCTCAGGTGAGAAATTGCAAACGTCAAGCAATTGCTCAGAGATGAAAAGTGCCAGCACTGAAAGCTCTTGCTAGCCAGCACCCTTCCTTGGAAGCGCTTTCACAGGCGCAGCAACACTGGGGCTTTGCGCTTCTCTAGCCACCAAACGTCACGGTCCTTCTCTTTCCGTCTGTTTACACGAGCTGAGAAATTGCAAACGTCGAGCAATTCCTCAGAGATGAAAAGTGCCAGCACTGAAAGCTCTTGCTAGCCAGCACCCTTCCTTGAAAGCGCTTTTGTAGGCCTAAGAACACTGGGGCTCTGGGCTTCTCTAGCCACCTAATCTTCTGCTCGTCCTCTCGCGCACTCTAAAGAGAGCTCAGGTGAGAAATTGCAAACGTCGAGCAATTGCTCAGAGATGAAAAGTGCCAGCACTGAAAGCTCTTGCTAGCCAGCCCCCTTCCTTGGAAGCGCTTTTGTAGCCCTTAGAACACTGGGGCTCTGGGCTTCTCTAGCCACCTCATCTTCTGCTCATCCTCTCGCGCACTCTAAAGAGAGCTCAGGTGAGAAATTGCAAACATCCAGCAATTGCTCAGAGAAGAAAAGTGCCAGCACTGAAAGCTGTTGCTAGCCAGCACCCTTCCTTGGAAGCGCTTTCACAGGCGCAGTAACACTGGGGCTTTGCACTTCTCTACGCACCAAATGTCACGGTCCTTCTCTTTCTGTCTCGTAGACACGAGCTGAGAAATTGCAAACGTCCAGCAATTGCTCTGAGATGAAAAGTGCCAGCACTGAAAGCTGTTGCTAGCCAGCACCCTTCCTTGGAAGCGCTTTTGTAGGCCTAAGAACACTGGGGCTCTGGGCTTCTCTAGCCACCTCATCTTCTGCTCATCCTCTCGCGCACTCTAAAGAGAGGTCAGGTGAGAAATTGCAAACGTCGAGCAATTGCTCAGAGAAGAAAAGTGCCAGCACTGAAAGCTGTTGCTAGCCAGCACCCTTCCTTGGAAGCGCTTTCACAGGCGCAGTAACACTGGGGCTTTGCACTTCTCTACGCACCAAACGTCACGGTCCTTCTCTTTCCGTCTCGTAGACACGAGCTGAGAAATTGCAAACGTCGAGCAATTGCTCAGAGATGAAAAGTGCCAGCACTGAAAGCTGTTGCTAGCCAGCACCCTTCCTTGGAAGCGCTTTCACAGGCGCAGCAACACTGGGGCTTTGCGCTTCTCTAGCCACCAAACGTCACGGTCCTTCTCTTTCCGTCGGTAGACACGAGCTGAGAAATTGCAAACGTCGAGCAATTGCTCAGAGATGAAAAGTGCCAGCACTGAAAGCTGTTGCTAGCCAGCACACTTCCTTGGAAGCGCTTTCACAGGCGCAGCAACACTGGGGCTTTGCGCTTCTCTACCCACCAAACGTCACGGTCCTTCTCTTTCCGTCTTGTAGACACGAGCTGAGAAATTGCAAACGTCGAGCAATTGCTCAGAGATGAAAAGTGCCAGCACTGAAAGCTGTTGCTAGCCAGCACCCTTCCTTGGAAGCGCTTTTGTAGGCCTAAGAACACTGGGGCTCTGGGCTTCTCTAGCCACCTCATCTTCTGCTCATCCTCTCGCGCACTCTAAAGAGAGCTCAGGTGAGAAATTGCAAACGTCGAGCAATTGCTCAGAGATGAAAAGTGCCAGCACTGAAAGCTCTTGCTAGCCAGCACCCTTCCTTGGAAGTGCTTTTGTAGGCCTTAAAACACTGGGGCTCTGGGCTTCTCTAGCCACCTCATCTTCTGCTCATCCTCTCGCGCACTCTAAAGAGATCTCAGGTGAGAAATTGCAAACGTCGAGCAATTGCTCAGAGATGAAAAGTGCCAGCACTGAAAGCTGTTGCTAGCCAGCACCCTTCCTTGGAAGCGCTTTCACAGGCGCAGTAACACTGGGGCTTTGCGCTTCTCTACCCACCAAACGTCACGGTCCTTCTCTTTCCGTCTCGTAGACACGAGCTGAGAAATTGCAAACGTCGAGCAATTGCTCAGAGATGAAAAGTGCCAGCACTGAAAGCTGTTGCTAGCCAGCACCCTTCCTTGGAAGCGCTTTCACAGGCGCAGCAACACTGGGGCTTTGCGCTTCTCTAGCCACCAAACTTCACGGTCATTCTCTTTCCGTCTCGTAGACACGAGCTGAGAAATTGCAAACGTCGAGCAATTGCTCAGAGATGAAAAGTGCCAGCACTGAAACCTGTTGCTAGCCAGCACCCTTCCTTGGAAGCGCTTTTGTAGGCCTAAGAACACTGGGGCTCTGGGCTTCTCTAGCCACCTCATCTTCTGCTCATCCTCTCGCGCACTCTAAAGAGAGCTCAGGTGAGAAATTGCAAACGTCCAGCAATTGCTCAGAGATGAAAAGTGCCAGCACTGAAAGCTGTTGCTAGCCAGCACCCTTCCTTGGAAGCGCTTTCACAGGCGCAGCAACACTGGGGCTTTGCGCTTCTCTAGCCACCAAACGTCACGGTCCTTCTCTTTCCGTCTCGTAGACACGAGCTGAGAAATTGCAAACGTCCAGCAATTGCTCCGAGATGAAAAGTGCCAGCACTGAAAGCTGTTGCTAGCCAGCACACTTCCTTGGAAGCGCTTTCACAGGCGCAGCAACACTGGGGCTTTGCGCTTCTCTACCCACCAAACGTCACGGTCCTTCTCTTTCCGTCGGTAGACACGAGCTGAGAAATGGCAAACGTCGAGCAATTGCTCAGAGATGAAAAGTGCCAGCACTGAAAGCTGTTGCTAGCCAGCACCCTTCCTTGGAAGCGCTTTTGTAGGCCTAAGAAAACTGGGGCTCTGGGCTTCTCTAGCCACCTCATCTTCTGCTCATCCTCTTGCGCACTCTAAAGAGAGCTCAGGTGAGAAATTGCAAACGTCGAGCAATTGCTCCGAGATGAAAAGTGCCAGCACTGAAAGCTGTTGCTAGCCAGCACCGTTCCTTGGAAGCGCTTTTGTAGGCCTTAAAAGACTGGGGCTCTGGGCTTCTCTAGCCACCTCATCTTCTGCTCATCCTCTCGCGCACTCTAAAGAGAGCTCAGGTGAGAAATTGCAAACGTCGAGCAATTGCTCAGAGATGAAAAGTGCCAGCACTGAAAGCTGTTGCTAGCCAGCACCCTTCCTTGGAAGCGCTTTCACAGGCGCAGTAACACTGGGGCTTTGCGCTTCTCTACCCACCAAACGTCACGGTCCTTCTCTTTCCGTCTCGTAGACACGAGCTGAGAAATTGCAAACGTCGAGCAATTGCTCAGAGATGAAAAGTGCCAGCACTGAAAGCTGTTGCTAGCCAGCACCCTTCCTTGGAAGCGCTTTCACAGGCGCAGCAACACTGGGGCTTTGCGCTTCTCTAGCCACCAAACGTCACGGTCATTCTCTTTCCGTCTCGTAGACACGAGCTGAGAAATTGCAAACGTCGAGCAATTGCTCCGAGATGAAAAGTGCCAGCACTGAAAGCTGTTGCTAGCCAGCACCCTTCCTTGGAAGCGCTTTTGTAGGCCTAAGAACACTGGGGCTCTGGGCTTCTCTAGCCACCTCATCTTCTGCTCATCCTCTCGCGCACTCTAAAGAGAGCTCAGGTGAGAAATTGCAAACGTCGAGCAATTGCTCCGAGATGAAAAGTGCCAGCACTGAAAGCTCTTGCTAGCCAGCACCCTTCCTTGGAAGCGCTTTCACAGGCGCAGCAACACTGGGGCTTTGCGCTTCTCTACCCACCAAACGTCACGGTCCTTCTCTTTCCGTCTCGTAGACACGAGCTGAGAAATTGCAAACGTCGAGCAATTGCTCAGAGATGAAAAGTGCCAGCACTGAAAGCTCTTGCTAGCCAGCACCCTTCCTTGGAAGCGCTTTCACAGGCGCAGCAACACTGGGGCTTTGCGCTTCTATACGCACCAAAAGTCACGGTCCTTCTCTTTCCGTCTTGTAGACACGAGCTGAGAAATTGCAAACGTCGAGCAATTGCTCAGAGATGAAAAGTGCCAGCACTGAAAGCTGTTGCTAGCCAGCACCCTTCCTTGGAAGCGCTTTTGTAGGCCTTAAAACACTGGGGCTCTGGGCTTCTCTAGCCACCTCATCTTCTGCTCATCCTCTCGCGCACTCTAAAGAGAGCTCAGGTGAGAAATTGCAAACGTCGAGCAATTGCTCAGAGATGAAAAGTGCCAGCACTGAAAGCTGTTGCTAGCCAGCACCCTTCCTTGGAAGCGCTTTTGTAGCCCTTAGAACACTGGGGCTCTGGGCTTCTCTAGCCACCTCATCTTCTGCTCATCCTCTCGCGCACTCTAAAGAGAGCTCAGGTGAGAAATTGCAAACGTCGAGCAATTGCTCAGAGAAGAAAAGTGCCAGCACTGAAAGCTCTTGCTAGCCAGCACCCTTCCTTGGAAGCGCTTTCACAGGCGCAGGAACACTGGGGCTTTGCGCTTCTCTACGCACCAAACGTCACGGTCCTTCTCTTTCCGTCTCGTAGACACGAGCTGAGAAATTGCAAATGTCGAGCAATTGCTCAGAGATGAAAAGTGCCAGCACTGAAAGCTGTTGCTAGCCAGCACCCTTCCTTGGAAGCGCTTTCACAGGCGCAGCAACACTGGGGCTTTGCGCTTCTATACGCACGAAACGTCACGGTCCTTCTCTTTCCGTCTCGTAGACACGAGCTGAGAAATTGCAAAGGTCGAGCAATTGCTCAGAGATGAAAAGTGCCAGCACTGAAAGCTGTTGCTAGCCAGCACCCTTCCTTGGAAGCGCTTTTGTAGGCCTAAGAACACTGGGGCTCTGGGCTTCTCTAGCCACCTCATCTTCTGCTCATCCTCTCGCGCACTCTAAAGAGAGCTCAGGTGAGAAATTGCAAACGTCCAGCAATTGCTCAGAGATGAAAAGTGCCAGCACTGAAAGCTGTTGCTAGCCAGCACCCTTCCTTGGAAGCGCTTTCACAGGCGCAGCAACACTGGGGCTTTGCGCTTCTCTAGCCACCAAACGTCACGGTCATTCTCTTTCCGTCTCGTAGACACGAGCTGAGAAATTGCAAACGTCCAGCAATTGCTCAGAGATGAAAAGTGCCAGCACTGAAAGCTGTTGCTAGCCAGCACCCTTCCTTGGAAGCGCTTTTGTAGGCCTAAGAACACTGGGGCTCTGGGCTTCTCTAGCCACCTCATCTTCTGCTCATCCTCTCGCGCACTCTAAAGAGAGCTCAGGTGAGAAATTGCAAACGTCGAGCAATTGCTCAGAGATGAAAAGTGCCAGCACTGAAAGCTGTTGCTAGCCAGCACCCTTCCTTGGAAGCGCTTTCACAGGCGCAGCAACACTGGGGCTTTGCGCTTCTCTAGCCACCAAACGTCACGGTCCTTCTCTTTCCGTCTCGTAGACACGAGCTGAGAAATTGCAAACGTCGAGCAATTGCTCAGAGATGAAAAGTGCCAGCACTGAAAGCTCTTGCTAGCCAGCACCCTTCCTTGGAAGCGCTTTCACAGGCGCAGCAACACTGGGGCTTTGCGCTTCTCTAGCCACCAAACGTCACGGTCCTTCTCTTTCCGTCGGTAGACACGAGCTGAGAAATTGCAAACGTCGAGCAATTGCTCAGAGATGAAAAGTGCCAGCACTGAAAGCTCTTGCTAGCCAGCACCCTTCCTTGGAAGCGCTTTCACAGGCGCAGCAACACTGGGGCTTTGCGCTTCTCTACCCACCAAACGTCACGGTCCTTCTCTTTCCGTCTCGTAGACACGAGCTGAGAAATTGCAAACGTCGAGCAATTGCTCAGAGATGAAAAGTGCCAGCACTGAAAGCTCTTGCTAGCCAGCACCCTTCCTTGGAAGCGCTTTTGTAGCCCTTAAAACACTGGGGCTCTGGGCTTCTCTAGCCACCTCATCTTCTGCTCATCCTCTCGCGCACTCTAAAGAGAGCTCAGGTGAGAAATTGCAAACGTCGAGCAATTGCTCAGAGAAGAAAAGTGCCAGCACTGAAAGCTCTTGCTAGCCAGCACCCTTCCTTGGAAGCGCTTTCACAGGCGCAGTAACACTGGGGCTTTGCACTTCTCTACGCACCAAATGTCACGGTCCTTCTCTTTCCGTCTCGTAGACACGAGCTGAGAAATTGCAAACGTCGAGCAATTGCTCCGAGATGAAAAGTGCCAGCACTGAAAGCTGTTGCTAGCCAGCACCCTTCCTTGGAAGCGCTTTTGTAGCCCTTAAAACACTGGGGCTCTGGGCTTCTCTAGCCACCTCATCTTCTGCTCATCCTCTCGCGCACTCTAAAGAGAGCTCAGGTGAGAAATTGCAAACGTCGAGCAATTGCTCAGAGATGAAAAGTGCCAGCACTGAAAGCTCTTGCTAGCCAGCACCCTTCCTTGGAAGCGCTTTCACAGGCGCAGCAACACTGGGGCTTTGCGCTTCTCTAGCCACCAAACGTCACGGTCCTTCTCTTTCCGTCGGTAGACACGAGCTGAGAAATTGCAAACGTCGAGCAATTGCTCAGAGATGAAAAGTGCCAGCACTGAAAGCTGTTGCTAGCCAGCACCCTTCCTTGGAAGCGCTTTTGTAGGCCTAAGAACACTGGGGCTCTGGGCTTCTCTAGCCACCTCATCTTCTGCTCATCCTCTCGCGCACTCTAAAGAGAGCTCAGGTGAGAAATTGCAAACGTCGAGCAATTGCTCAGAGATGAAAAGTGCCAGCACTGAAAGCTGTTGCTAGCCAGCACCCTTCCTTGGAAGCGCTTTCACAGGCGCAGCAACACTGGGGCTTTGCGCTTCTCTAGCCACCAAACGTCACGGTCCTTCTCTTTCCGTCTCGTAGACACGAGCTGAGAAATTGCAAACGTCGAGCAATTGCTCAGAGATGAAAAGTGCCAGCACTGAAAGCTGTTGCTAGCCAGCACCCTTCCTTGGAAGCGCTTTCACAGGCGCAGCAACACTGGGGCTTTGCGCTTCTCTAGCCACCAAACGTCACGGTCCTTCTCTTTCCGTCGGTAGACACGAGCTGAGAAATTGCAAACGTCGAGCAATTGCTCAGAGATGAAAAGTGCCAGCACTGAAAGCTCTTGCTAGCCAGCACCCTTCCTTGGAAGCGCTTTCACAGGCGCAGCAACACTGGGGCTTTGCGCTTCTCTACCCACCAAACGTCACGGTCCTTCTCTTTCCGTCTCGTAGACACGAGCTGAGAAATTGCAAACGTCGAGCAATTGCTCAGAGATGAAAAGTGCCAGCACTGAAAGCTCTTGCTAGCCAGCACCCTTCCTTGGAAGCGCTTTTGTAGCCCTTAAAACACTGGGGCTCTGGGCTTCTCTAGCCACCTCATCTTCTGCTCATCCTCTTGCGCACTCTAAAGAGAGCTCAGGTGAGAAATTGCAAACGTCGAGCAATTGCTCAGAGATGAAAAGTGCCAGCACTGAAAGCTCTTGCTAGCCAGCACCCTTCCTTGGAAGCGCTTTCACAGGCGCAGTAACACTGGGGCTTTGCACTTCTCTACGCACCAAATGTCACGGTCCTTCTCTTTCCGTCTCGTAGACACGAGCTGAGAAATTGCAAACGTCGAGCAATTGCTCCGAGATGAAAAGTGCCAGCACTGAAAGCTGTTGCTAGCCAGCACCCTTCCTTGGAAGCGCTTTTGTAGCCCTTAAAACACTGGGGCTCTGGGCTTCTCTAGCCACCTCATCTTCTGCTCATCCTCTCGCGCACTCTAAAGAGAGCTCAGGTGAGAAATTGCAAACGTCGAGCAATTGCTCAGAGATGAAAAGTGCCAGCACTGAAAGCTCTTGCTAGCCAGCACCCTTCCTTGGAAGCGCTTTCACAGGCGCAGCAACACTGGGGCTTTGCGCTTCTCTAGCCACCAAACGTCACGGTCCTTCTCTTTCCGTCGGTAGACACGAGCTGAGAAATTGCAAACGTCGAGCAATTGCTCAGAGATGAAAAGTGCCAGCACTGAAAGCTGTTGCTAGCCAGCACCCTTCCTTGGAAGCGCTTTCACAGGCGCAGTAACACTGGGGCTTTGCGCTTCTATACGCACCAAATGTCACGGTCCTTCTCTTTCCGTCTTGTAGACACGAGCTGAGAAATTGCAAACGTCGAGCAATTGCTCAGAGATGAAAAGTGCCAGCACTGAAAGCTCTTGCTAGCCAGCCCCCTTCCTTGGAAGCGCTTTTGTAGCCCTTAGAACAGTGGGGCTCTGGGCTTCTCTAGCCACCTCATCTTCTGCTCATCCTCTCGCGCACTCTAAAGAGAGCTCAGGTGAGAAATTGCAAACGTCGAGCAATTGCTCAGAGAAGAAAAGTGCCAGCACTGAAAGCTCTTGCTAGCCAGCACCCTTCCTTGGAAGCGCTTTCACAGGCGCAGCAACACTGGGGCTTTGCGCTTCTATACGCACCAAACGTCACGGTCATTCTCTTTCCGTCTCGTAGACACGAGCTGAGAAATTGCAAACGTCCAGCAATTGCTCAGAGATGAAAAGTGCCAGCACTGAAAGCTCTTGCTAGCCAGCACCCTTCCTTGGAAGCGCTTTTGTAGGCCTAAGAACACTGGGGCTCTGGGCTTCTCTAGCCACCTCATCTTCTGCTCATCCTCTCGCGCACTCTAAAGAGAGCTCAGGTGAGAAATTGCAAACGTCGAGCAATTGCTCAGAGATGAAAAGTGCCAGCACTGAAAGCTCTTGCTAGCCAGCACCCTTCCTTGGAAGCGCTTTCACAGGCGCAGCAACACTGGGGCTTTGCGCTTCTATACGCACCAAAAGTCACGGTCATTCTCTTTCCGTCTCCTAGACACGAGCTGAGAAATTGCAAATGTCGAGCAATTGCTCAGAGATGAAAAGTGCCAGCACTGAAAGCTGTTGCTAGCCAGCACCCTTCCTTGGAAGCGCTTTTGTAGGCCTAAGAACACTGGGGCTCTGGGCTTCTCTAGCCACCTCATCTTCTGCTCATCCTCTCGCGCACTCTAAAGAGAGCTCAGGTGAGAAATTGCAAACGTCGAGCAATTGCTCCGAGATGAAAAGTGCCAGCACTGAAAGCTGTTGCTAGCCAGCACCCTTCCTTGGAAGCGCTTTCACAGGCGCAGCAACACTGGGGCTTTGCGCTTCTCTAGCCACCAAACGTCACGGTCCTTCTCTTTCCGTCTCGTAGACACGAGCTGAGAAATTGCAAACGTCGAGCAATTGCTCAGAGATGAAAAGTGCCAGCACTGAAAGCTCTTGCTAGCCAGCACCCTTCCTTGGAAGCGCTTTCACAGGCGCAGCAACACTGGGGCTTTGCGCTTCTCTAGCCACCAAACGTCACGGTCCTTCTCTTTCCGTCTTGTAGACACGAGCTGAGAAATTGCAAACGTCGAGCAATTGCTCAGAGATGAAAAGTGCCAGCACTGAAAGCTGTTGCTAGCCAGCACCCTTCCTTGGAAGCGCTTTTGTAGCCCTTAAAACACTGGGGCTCTGGGCTTCTCTAGCCACCTCATCTTCTGCTCATCCTCTCGCGCACTCTAAAGAGAGCTCAGGTGAGAAATTGCAAACGTCGAGCAATTGCTCAGAGATGAAAAGTGCCAGCACTGAAAGCTGTTGCTAGCCAGCCCCCTTCCTTGGAAGCGCTTTTGTAGGCCTAAGAAGACTGGGGCTCTGGGCTTCTCTAGCCACCTAATCTTCTGCTCATCCTCTCGCGCACTCTAAAGAGAGCTCAGGTGAGAAATTGCAAACGTCGAGCAATTGCTCAGAGAAGAAAAGTGCCAGCACTGAAAGCTGTTGCTAGCCAGCACCCTTCCTTGGAAGCGCTTTCACAGGCGCAGGAACACTGGGGCTTTGCGCTTCTCTACGCACCAAACGTCACGGTCCTTCTCTTTCCGTCTCGTAGACACGAGCTGAGAAATTGCAAATGTCGAGCAATTGCTCAGAGATGAAAAGTGCCAGCACTGAAAGCTGTTGCTAGCCAGCACCCTTCCTTGGAAGCGCTTTCACAGGCGCAGCAACACTGGGGCTTTGCGCTTCTATACGCACGAAACGTCACGGTCATTCTCTTTCCGTCTCGTAGACACGAGCTGAGAAATTGCAAAGGTCGAGCAATTGCTCAGAGATGAAAAGTGCCAGCACTGAAAGCTGTTGCTAGCCAGCACCCTTCCTTGGAAGCGCTTTTGTAGCCCTTAAAACACTGGGGCTCTGGGCTTCTCTAGCCACCTCATCTTCTGCTCATCCTCTCGCGCACTCTAAAGAGAGCTCAGGTGAGAAATTGCAAACGTCCAGCAATTGCTCAGAGATGAAAAGTGCCAGCACTGAAAGCTGTTGCTAGCCAGCACCCTTCCTTGGAAGCGCTTTCACAGGCGCAGCAACACTGGGGCTTTGCGCTTCTCTAGCCACCAAAAGTCACGGTCCTTCTCTTTCCGTCTCGTAGACACGAGCTGAGAAATTGCAAAGGTCGAGGAATTGCTCAGAGATGAAAAGTGCCAGCACTGAAAGCTGTTGCTAGCCAGCACCCTTCCTTGGAAGCGCTTTTGTAGGCCTAAGAACACTGGGGCTCTGGGCTTCTCTAGCCACCTCATCTTCTGCTCATCCTCTCGCGCACTCTAAAGAGATCTCAGGTGAGAAATTGCAAACGTCGAGCAATTGCTCCGAGATGAAAAGTGCCAGCACTGAAAGCTGTTGCTAGCCAGCACCCTTCCTTGGAAGCGCTTTCACAGGCGCAGCAACACTGGGGCTTTGCGCTTCTCTACCCACCAAACGTCACGGTCCTTCTCTTTCCGTCTCGTAGACACGAGCTGAGAAATTGCAAACGTCGAGCAATTGCTCAGAGATGAAAAGTGCCAGCACTGAAAGCTGTTGCTAGCCAGCACCCTTCCTTGGAAGCGCTTTCACAGGCGCAGCAACACTGGGGCTTTGCGCTTCTCTAGCCACCAAACGTCACGGTCCTTCTCTTTCCGTCGGTAGACACGAGCTGAGAAATTGCAAACGTCGAGCAATTGCTCAGAGATGAAAAGTGCCAGCACTGAAAGCTGTTGCTAGCCAGCACCCTTCCTTGGAAGCGCTTTTGTAGCCCTTAAAACACTGGGGCTCTGGGCTTCTCTAGCCACCTCATCTTCTGCTCATCCTCTCGCGCACTCTAAAGAGAGCTCAGGTGAGAAATTGCAAACGTCGAGCAATTGCTCAGAGAAGAAAAGTGCCAGCACTGAAAGCTCTTGCTAGCCAGCACCCTTCCTTGGAAGCGCTTTCACAGGCGCAGTAACACTGGGGCTTTGCACTTCTCTACGCACCAAAAGTCACGGTCCTTCTCTTTCCGTCTCGTAGACACGAGCTGAGAAATTGCAAACGTCGAGCAATTGCTCAGAGCTGAAAAGTGCCAGCACTGAAAGCTGTTGCTAGCCAGCACCCTTCCTTGGAAGCGCTTTTGTAGCCCTTAAAACACTGGGGATCTGGGCTTCTCTAGCCACCTCATCTTCTGCTCATCCTCTCGCGCACTCTAAAGAGAGCTCAGGTGAGAAATTGCAAACGTCGAGCAATTGCTCAGAGATGAAAAGTGCCAGCACTGAAAGCTCTTGCTAGCCAGCACCCTTCCTTGGAAGCGCTTTCACAGGCGCAGCAACACTGGGGCTTTGCGCTTCTCTAGCCACCAAACGTCACGGTCCTTCTCTTTCCGTCGGTAGACACGAGCTGAGAAATTGCAAACGTCGAGCAATTGCTCAGAGATGAAAAGTGCCAGCACTGAAAGCTGTTGCTAGCCAGCCCCCTTCCTTGGAAGCGCTTTTGTAGCCCTTAAAACACTGGGGCTCTGGGCTTCTCTAGCCACCTCATCTTCTGCTCATCCTCTCGCGCACTCTAAAGAGAGCTCAGGTGAGAAATTGCAAACGTCGAGCAATTGCTCAGAGATGAAAAGTGCCAGCACTGAAAGCTCTTGCTAGCCAGCACCCTTCCTTGGAAGCGCTTTCACAGGCGCAGCAACACTGGGGCTTTGCGCTTCTCTAGCCACCAAAAGTCACAGTCATTCTCTTTCCGTCTCGTAGACACGAGCTGAGAAATTGCAAACGTCCAGCAATTGCTCAGAGATGAAAAGTGCCAGCACTGAAAGCTGTTGCTAGCCAGCACCCTTCCTTGGAAGCGCTTTTGTAGGCCTAAGAACAGTGGGGCTCTGGGCTTCTCTAGCCACCTCATCTTCTGCTCATCCTCTCGCGCACTCTAAAGAGATCTCAGGTGAGAAATTGCAAACGTCGAGCAATTGCTCAGAGATGAAAAGTGCCAGCACTGAAAGCTGTTGCTAGCCAGCACCCTTCCTTGGAAGCGCTTTCACAGGCGCAGCAACACTGGGGCTTTGCGCTTCTATACGCACCAAACGTCACGGTCATTCTCTTTCCGTCGGTAGACACGAGCTGAGAAATTGCAAACGTCGAGCAATTGCTCCGAGATGAAAAGTGCCAGCACTGAAAGCTGTTGCTAGCCAGCACCCTTCCTTGGAAGCGCTTTTGTAGGCCTAAGAACACTGGGGCTCTGGGCTTCTCTAGCCACCTCATCTTCTGCTCATCCTCTCGCGCACTCTAAAGAGAGCTCAGGTGAGAAATTGCAAACGTCGAGCAATTGCTCAGAGATGAAAAGTGCCAGCACTGAAAGCTCTTGCTAGCCAGCACCCTTCCTTGGAAGCGCTTTCACAGGCGCAGCAACACTGGGGCTTTGCACTTCTATACGCACCAAACTTCACGGTCCTTCTCTTTCCGTCTCGTAGACACGAGCTGAGAAATTGCAAACGTCCAGCAATTGCTCCGAGATGAAAAGTGCCAGCACTGAAAGCTGTTGCTAGCCAGCACCCTTCCTTGGAAGCGCTTTTGTAGGCCTAAGAACACTGGGGCTCTGGGCTTCTCTAGCCACCTCATCTTCTGCTCATCCTCTCGCGCACTCTAAAGAGAGCTCAGGTGAGAAATTGCAAACGTCGAGCAATTGCTCCGAGATGAAAAGTGCCAGCACTGAAAGCTGTTGCTAGCCAGCACCCTTCCTTGGAAGCGCTTTCACAGGCGCAGCAACACTGGCGCTTTGCGCTTCTATACGCACCAAACGTCACGGTCCTTCTCTTTCCGTCTCGTAGACACGAGCTGAGAAATTGCAAACGTCCAGCAATTGCTCAGAGATGAAAAGTGCCAGCACTGAAAGCTCTTGCTAGCCAGCACCCTTCCTTGGAAGCGCTTTTGTAGGCCTAAGAACACTGGGGCTCTGGGCTTCTCTAGCCACCTCATCTTCTGCTCATCCTCTCGCGCACTCTAAAGAGAGCTCAGGTGAGAAATTGCAAACGTCGAGCAATTGCTCAGAGATGAAAAGTGCCAGCACTGAAAGCTCTTGCTAGCCAGCACCCTTCCTTGGAAGCGCTTTCACAGGCGCAGCAACACTGGGGCTTTGCGCTTCTCTAGCCACCAAATGTCACGGTCCTTCTCTTTCCGTCGGTAGACACGAGCTGAGAAATTGCAAACGTCGAGCAATTGCTCAGAGATGAAAAGTGCCAGCACTGAAAGCTCTTGCTAGCCAGCACCCTTCCTTGGAAGCGGTTTCACAGGCGCAGCAACACTGGGGCTTTGCGCTTCTCTACGCACCAAACGTCACGGTCCTTCTCTTTCTGTCTCGTAGACACGAGCTGAGAAATTGCAAACGTCGAGCAATTGCTCAGAGATGAAAAGTGCCAGCACTGAAAGCTGTTGCTAGCCAGCACCCTTCCTTGGAAGCGCTTTCACAGGCGCAGCAACACTGGGGCTTTGCGCTTCTATACGCACCAAACGTCACGGTCCTTCTCTTTCCGTCTCGTAGACACGAGCTGAGAAATTGCAAACGTCGAGCAATTCCTCAGAGATGAAAAGTGCCAGCACTGAAAGCTGTTGCTAGCCAGCACCCTTCCTTGGAAGCGCTTTCACAGGCGCAGCAACACTGGGGCTTTGCGCTTCTCTACCCACCAAACGTCACGGTCCTTCTCTTTCCGTCTCGTAGACACGAGCTGAGAAATTGCAAACGTCCAGCAATTGCTCAGAGATGAAAAGTGCCAGCACTGAAAGCTGTTGCTAGCCAGCACCCTTCCTTGGAAGCGCTTTTGTAGGCCTAAGAACACTGGGGCTCTGGGCTTCTCTAGCCACCTCATCTTCTGCTCATCCTCTCGCGCACTCTAAAGAGAGCTCAGGTGAGAAATTGCAAACGTCGAGCAATTGCTCAGAGATGAAAAGTGCCAGCACTGAAAGCTGTTGCTAGCCAGCACCCTTCCTTGGAAGCGCTTTTGTAGGCCTAAGAACACTGGGGCTCTGGGCTTCTCTAGCCACCTCATCTTCTGCTCATCCTCTCGCGCACTCTAAAGAGAGCTCAGGTGAGAAATTGCAAACGTCGAGCAATTGCTCAGAGATGAAAAGTGCCAGCACTGAAAGCTGTTGCTAGCCAGCACCCTTCCTTGGAAGCGCTTTCACAGGCGCAGCAACACTGGGGCTTTGCGCTTCTATACGCACCAAACGTCACGGTCCTTCTCTTTCCGTCGGTAGACACGAGCTGAGAAATTGCAAACGTCGAGCAATTGCTCCGAGATGAAAAGTGCCAGCACTGAAAGCTGTTGCTAGCCAGCACCCTTCCTTGGAAGCGCTTTTGTAGGCCTAAGAACACTGGGGCTCTGGGCTTCTCTAGCCACCTCATCTTCTGCTCATCCTCTCGCGCACTCTAAAGAGAGCTCAGGTGAGAAATTGCAAACGTCGAGCAATTGCTCAGAGATGAAAAGTGCCAGCACTGAAAGCTGTTGCTAGCCAGCACCCTTCCTTGGAAGCGCTTTCACAGGCGCAGCAACACTGGGGCTTTGCGCTTCTCTACGCACCAAACGTCACGGTCCTTCTCTTTCCGTCTCGTAGACACGAGCTGAGAAATTGCAAACGTCCAGCAATTGCTCAGAGATGAAAAGTGCCAGCACTGAAAGCTGTTGCTAGCCAGCACCCTTCCTTGGAAGCGCTTTTGTAGGCCTTAAAACACTGGGGCTCTGGGCTTCTCTAGCCACCTCATCTTCTGCTCATCCTCTCGCGCACTCTAAAGAGAGCTCAGGTGAGAAATTGCAAACGTCGAGCAATTGCTCAGAGATGAAAAGTGCCAGCACTGAAAGCTGTTGCTAGCCAGCACCCTTCCTTGGAAGCGCTTTCACAGGCGCAGCAACACTGGGGCTTTGCGCTTCTATACGCACCAAACGTCACGGTCATTCTCTTTCCGTCGGTAGACACGAGCTGAGAAATTGCAAACGTCGAGCAATTGCTCAGAGATGAAAAGTGCCAGCACTGAAAGCTGTTGCTAGCCAGCACCCTTCCTTGGAAGCGCTTTTGTAGGCCTAAGAACACTGGGGCTCTGGGCTTCTCTAGCCACCTCATCTTCTGCTCATCCTCTCGCGCACTCTAAAGAGAGCTCAGGTGAGAAATTGCAAACGTCGAGCAATTGCTCAGAGATGAAAAGTGCCAGCACTGAAAGCTCTTGCTAGCCAGCACCCTTCCTTGGAAGCGCTTTCACAGGCACAGTAACACTGGGGCTTTGCGCTTCTCTAGCCACCAAACGTCACGGTCCTTCTCTTTCCGTCTCGTAGACACGAGCTGAGAAATTGCAAACGTCGAGCAATTGCTCAGAGATGAAAAGTGCCAGCACTGAAAGCTCTTGCTAGCCAGCACCCTTCCTTGGAAGCGCTTTTGTAGGCCTAAGAACACTGGGGCTCTGGGCTTCTCTAGCCACCTCATCTTCTGCTCATCCTCTCGCGCACTCTAAAGAGAGCTCAGGTGAGAAACTGCAAACGTCCAGCAATTGCTCAGAGATGAAAAGTGCCAGCACTGAAAGCTGTTGCTAGCCAGCACCCTTCCTTGGAAGCGCTTTCACAGGCGCAGCTACACTGGGGCTTTGCGCTTCTCTAGCCACCAAACGTCACGGTCCTTCTCTTTCCGTCTCGTAGACACGAGCTGAGAAATTGCAAACGTGGAGCAATTGCTCCGAGATGAAAAGTGCCAGCACTGAAAGCTCTTGCTAGCCAGCACCCTTCCTTGGAAGCGCTTTCACAGGCGCAGCAACACTGGGGCTTTGCGCTTCTCTAGCCACCAAACGTCACGGTCATTCTCTTTCCGTCTCGTAGACACGAGCTGAGAAATTGCAAACGTCCAGCAATTGCTCCGAGATGAAAAGTGCCAGCACTGAAAGCTGTTGCTAGCCAGCACCCTTCCTTGGAAGCGCTTTTGTAGGCCTAAGAACACTGGGGCTCTGGGCTTCTCTAGCCACCTCATCTTCTGCTCATCCTCTCGCGCACTCTAAAGAGAGCTCAGGTGAGAAATTGCAAACGTCGAGCAATTGCTCAGAGATGAAAAGTGCCAGCACTGAAAGCTGTTGCTAGCCAGCACCCTTCCTTGGAAGCGCTTTCACAGGCGCAGCAACACTGGGGCTTTGCGCTTCTATACGCACCAAACGTCACGGTCCTTCTCTTTCCGTCTCGTAGACACGAGCTGAGAAATTGCAAACGTCGAGCAATTCCTCAGAGATGAAAAGTGCCAGCACTGAAAGCTGTTGCTAGCCAGCACCCTTCCTTGGAAGCGCTTTCACAGGCGCAGCAACACTGGGGCTTTGCGCTTCTCTACCCACCAAACGTCACGGTCCTTCTCTTTCCGTCTCGTAGACACGAGCTGAGAAATTGCAAACGTCCAGCAATTGCTCAGAGATGAAAAGTGCCAGCACTGAAAGCTGTTGCTAGCCAGCACCCTTCCTTGGAAGCGCTTTTGTAGGCCTAAGAACACTGGGGCTCTGGGCTTCTCTAGCCACCTCATCTTCTGCTCATCCTCTCGCGCACTCTAAAGAGAGCTCAGGTGAGAAATTGCAAACGTCGAGCAATTGCTCAGAGATGAAAAGTGCCAGCACTGAAAGCTGTTGCTAGCCAGCACCCTTCCTTGGAAGCGCTTTTGTAGGCCTAAGAACACTGGGGCTCTGGGCTTCTCTAGCCACCTCATCTTCTGCTCATCCTCTCGCGCACTCTAAAGAGAGCTCAGGTGAGAAATTGCAAACGTCGAGCAATTGCTCAGAGATGAAAAGTGCCAGCACTGAAAGCTGTTGCTAGCCAGCACCCTTCCTTGGAAGCGCTTTCACAGGCGCAGCAACACTGGGGCTTTGCGCTTCTATACGCACCAAACGTCACGGTCCTTCTCTTTCCGTCGGTAGACACGAGCTGAGAAATTGCAAACGTCGAGCAATTGCTCCGAGATGAAAAGTGCCAGCACTGAAAGCTGTTGCTAGCCAGCACCCTTCCTTGGAAGCGCTTTTGTAGGCCTAAGAACACTGGGGCTCTGGGCTTCTCTAGCCACCTCATCTTCTGCTCATCCTCTCGCGCACTCTAAAGAGAGCTCAGGTGAGAAATTGCAAACGTCGAGCAATTGCTCAGAGATGAAAAGTGCCAGCACTGAAAGCTGTTGCTAGCCAGCACCCTTCCTTGGAAGCGCTTTCACAGGCGCAGCAACACTGGGGCTTTGCGCTTCTCTACGCACCAAACGTCACGGTCCTTCTCTTTCCGTCTCGTAGACACGAGCTGAGAAATTGCAAACGTCCAGCAATTGCTCAGAGATGAAAAGTGACAGCACTGAAAGCTGTTGCTAGCCAGCACCCTTCCTTGGAAGCGCTTTTGTAGGCCTTAAAACACTGGGGCTCTGGGCTTCTCTAGCCACCTCATCTTCTGCTCATCCTCTCGCGCACTCTAAAGAGAGCTCAGGTGAGAAATTGCAAACGTCGAGCAATTGCTCAGAGATGAAAAGTGCCAGCACTGAAAGCTGTTGCTAGCCAGCACCCTTCCTTGGAAGCGCTTTCACAGGCGCAGCAACACTGGGGCTTTGCGCTTCTATACGCACCAAACGTCACGGTCATTCTCTTTCCGTCGGTAGACACGAGCTGAGAAATTGCAAACGTCGAGCAATTGCTCAGAGATGAAAAGTGCCAGCACTGAAAGCTGTTGCTAGCCAGCACCCTTCCTTGGAAGCGCTTTTGTAGGCCTAAGAACACTGGGGCTCTGGGCTTCTCTAGCCACCTCATCTTCTGCTCATCCTCTCGCGCACTCTAAAGAGAGCTCAGGTGAGAAATTGCAAACGTCGAGCAATTGCTCAGAGATGAAAAGTGCCAGCACTGAAAGCTGTTGCTAGCCAGCACCCTTCCTTGGAAGCGCTTTCACAGGCGCAGCTACACTGGGGCTTTGCGCTTCTCTAGCCACCAAACGTCACGGTCCTTCTCTTTCCGTCTCGTAGACACGAGCTGAGAAATTGCAAACGTGGAGCAATTGCTCCGAGATGAAAAGTGCCAGCACTGAAAGCTCTTGCTAGCCAGCACCCTTCCTTGGAAGCGCTTTCACAGGCGCAGCAACACTGGGGCTTTGCGCTTCTCTAGCCACCAAACGTCACGGTCATTCTCTTTCCGTCTCGTAGACACGAGCTGAGAAATTGCAAACGTCCAGCAATTGCTCCGAGATGAAAAGTGCCAGCACTGAAAGCTCTTGCTAGCCAGCACCCTTCCTTGGAAGCGCTTTTGTAGGCCTAAGAACACTGGGGCTCTGGGCTTCTCTAGCCACCTCATCTTCTGCTCATCCTCTCGCGCACTCTAAAGAGAGCTCAGGTGAGAAATTGCAAACGTCGAGCAATTGCTCAGAGATGAAAAGTGCCAGCACTGAAAGCTGTTGCTAGCCAGCACCCTTCCTTGGAAGCGCTTTCACAGGCGCAGCAACACTGGGGCTTTGCGCTTCTCTAGCCACCAAACGTCACGGTCCTTCTCTTTCCGTCTCGTAGACACGAGCTGAGAAATTGCAAACGTCGAGCAATTGCTCAGAGATGAAAAGTGCCAGCACTGAAAGCTGTTGCTAGCCAGCACCCTTCCTTGGAAGCGCTTTCACAGGCGCAGCAACACTGGGGCTTTGCGCTTCTCTAGCCACCAAAACGTCACGGTCCTTCTCTTTCCGTCGGTAGACACGAGCTGAGAAATTGCAAACGTCGAGCAATTGCTCAGAGATGAAAAGTGCCAGCACTGAAAGCTCTTGCTAGCCAGCACCCTTCCTTGGAAGCGCTTTCACAGGCGCAGCAACACTGGGGCTTTGCGCTTCTCTACGCACCAAACGTCACGGTCCTTCTCTTTCCGTCTCGTAGACACGAGCTGAGAAATTGCAAACGTCGAGCAATTGCTCAGAGATGAAAAGTGCCAGCACTGAAAGCTCTTGCTAGCCAGCACCCTTCCTTGGAAGCGCTTTTGTAGCCCTTAAAACACTGGGGCTCTGGGCTTCTCTAGCCACCTCATCTTCTGCTCATCCTCTCGCGCACTCTAAAGAGAGCTCAGGTGAGAAATTGCAAACGTCGAGCAATTGCTCAGAGAAGAAAAGTGCCAGCACTGAAAGCTCTTGCTAGCCAGCACCCTTCCTTGGAAGCGCTTTCACAGGCGCAGTAACACTGGGGCTTTGCACTTCTCTACGCACCAAATGTCACGGTCCTTCTCTTTCCGTCTCGTAGACACGAGCTGAGAAATTGCAAACGTCGAGCAATTGCTCCGAGATGAAAAGTGCCAGCACTGAAAGCTGTTGCTAGCCAGCACCCTTCCTTGGAAGCGCTTTTGTAGCCCTTAAAACACTGGGGCTCTGGGCTTCTCTAGCCACCTCATCTTCTGCTCATCCTCTCGCGCACTCTAAAGAGAGGTCAGGTGAGAAATTGCAAACGTCGAGCAATTGCTCAGAGATGAAAAGTGCCAGCACTGAAAGCTCTTGCTAGCCAGCACCCTTCCTTGGAAGCGCTTTCACAGGCGCAGCAACACTGGGGCTTTGCGCTTCTCTAGCCACCAAACGTCACGGTCCTTCTCTTTCCGTCGGTAGACACGAGCTGAGAAATTGCAAACGTCGAGCAATTGCTCAGAGATGAAAAGTGCCAGCACTGAAAGCTGTTGCTAGCCAGCACCCTTCCTTGGAAGCGCTTTCACAGGCGCAGTAACACTGGGGCTTTGCGCTTCTATACGCACCAAATGTCACGGTCCTTCTCTTTCCGTCTTGTAGACACGAGCTGAGAAATTGCAAACGTCGAGCAATTGCTCAGAGATGAAAAGTGCCAGCACTGAAAGCTCTTGCTAGCCAGCCCCCTTCCTTGGAAGCGCTTTTGTAGCCCTTAGAACAGTGGGGCTCTGGGCTTCTCTAGCCACCTCATCTTCTGCTCATCCTCTCGTGCACTCTAAAGAGAGCTCAGGTGAGAAATTGCAAACGTCCAGCAATTGCTCAGAGATGAAAAGTGCCAGCACTGAAAGCTCTTGCTAGCCAGCACCCTTCCTTGGAAGCGCTTTCACAGGCGCAGCAACACTGGGGCTTTGCGCTTCTATACGCACCAAAAGTCACGGTCATTCTCTTTCCGTCTCCTAGACACGAGCTGAGAAATTGCAAATGTCGAGCAATTGCTCAGAGATGAAAAGTGCCAGCACTGAAAGCTGTTGCTAGCCAGCACCCTTCCTTGGAAGCGCTTTTGTAGGCCTAAGAACACTGGGGCTCTGGGCTTCTCTAGCCACCTCATCTTCTGCTCATCCTCTCGCGCACTCTAAAGAGAGCTCAGGTGAGAAATTGCAAACGTCGAGCAATTGCTCCGAGATGAAAAGTGCCAGCACTGAAAGCTGTTGCTAGCCAGCACCCTTCCTTGGAAGCGCTTTCACAGGCGCAGCAACACTGGGGCTTTGCGCTTCTCTAGCCACCAAACGTCACGGTCCTTCTCTTTCCGTCTCGTAGACACGAGCTGAGAAATTGCAAACGTCGAGCAATTGCTCACAGATGAAAAGTGCCAGCACTGAAAGCTCTTGCTAGCCAGCACCCTTCCTTGGAAGCGCTTTCACAGGCGCAGCAACACTGGGGCTTTGCGCTTCTCTAGCCACCAAACGTCACGGTCCTTCTCTTTCCGTCTTGTAGACACGAGCTGAGAAATTGCAAACGTCGAGCAATTGCTCAGAGATGAAAAGTGCCAGCACTGAAAGCTGTTGCTAGCCAGCACCCTTCCTTGGAAGCGCTTTTGTAGCCCTTAAAACACTGGGGCTCTGGGCTTCTCTAGCCACCTCATCTTCTGCTCATCCTCTCGCGCACTCTAAAGAGAGCTCAGGTGAGAAATTGCAAACGTCGAGCAATTGCTCAGAGATGAAAAGTGCCAGCACTGAAAGCTGTTGCTAGCCAGCCCCCTTCCTTGGAAGCGCTTTTGTAGCCCTTAGAACACTGGGGCTCTGGGCTTCTCTAGCCACCTAATCTTCTGCTCATCCTCTCGCGCACTCTAAAGAGAGCTCAGGTGAGAAATTGCAAACGTCGAGCAATTGCTCAGAGAAGAAAAGTGCCAGCACTGAAAGCTGTTGCTAGCCAGCACCCTTCCTTGGAAGCGCTTTCACAGGCGCAGGAACACTGGGGCTTTGCGCTTCTCTACGCACCAAACGTCACGGTCCTTCTCTTTCCGTCTCGTAGACACGAGCTGAGAAATTGCAAATGTCGAGCAATTGCTCAGAGAAGAAAAGTGCCAGCACTGAAAGCTGTTGCTAGCCAGCACCCTTCCTTGGAAGCGCTTTCACAGGCGCAGGAACACTGGGGCTTTGCGCTTCTCTACGCACCAAACGTCACGGTCCTTCTCTTTCCGTCTCGTAGACACGAGCTGAGAAATTGCAAACGTCGAGCAATTGCTCAGAGATGAAAAGTGCCAGCACTGAAAGCTGTTGCTAGCCAGCACCCTTCCTTGGAAGCGCTTTTGTAGGCCTAAGAACACTGGGGCTCTGGGCTTCTCTAGCCACCTCATCTTCTGCTCATCCTCTCGCGCACTCTAAAGAGAGCTCAGGTGAGAAATTGCAAACGTCCAGCAATTGCTCCGAGATGAAAAGTGCCAGCACTGAAAGCTGTTGCTAGCCAGCACCCTTCCTTGGAAGCGCTTTCACAGGCGCAGCAACACTGGGGCTTTGCGCTTCTCTAGCCACCAAAAGTCACGGTCCTTCTCTTTCCGTCTCGTAGACACGAGCTGAGAAATTGCAAAGGTCGAGGAATTGCTCAGAGATGAAAAGTGCCAGCACTGAAAGCTGTTGCTAGCCAGCACCCTTCCTTGGAAGCGCTTTTGTAGGCCTAAGAACACTGGGGCTCTGGGCTTCTCTAGCCACCTCATCTTCTGCTCATCCTCTCGCGCACTCTAAAGAGATCTCAGGTGAGAAATTGCAAACGTCGAGCAATTGCTCCGAGATGAAAAGTGCCAGCACTGAAAGCTGTTGCTAGCCAGCACCCTTCCTTGGAAGCGCTTTCACAGGCGCAGCAACACTGGGGCTTTGCGCTTCTCTACCCACCAAACGTCACGGTCCTTCTCTTTCCGTCTCGTAGACACGAGCTGAGAAATTGCAAACGTCGAGCAATTGCTCAGAGATGAAAAGTGCCAGCACTGAAAGCTGTTGCTAGCCAGCACCCTTCCTTGGAAGCGCTTTCACAGGCGCAGCAACACTGGGGCTTTGCGCTTCTCTAGCCACCAAACGTCACGGTCCTTCTCTTTCCGTCGGTAGACACGAGCTGAGAAATTGCAAACGTCGAGCAATTGCTCAGAGATGAAAAGTGCCAGCACTGAAAGCTGTTGCTAGCCAGCACCCTTCCTTGGAAGCGCTTTTGTAGCCCTTAAAACACTGGGGCTCTGGGCTTCTCTAGCCACCTCATCTTCTGCTCATCCTCTCGCGCACTCTAAAGAGAGCTCAGGTGAGAAATTGCAAACGTCGAGCAATTGCTCAGAGAAGAAAAGTGCCAGCACTGAAAGCTCTTGCTAGCCAGCACCCTTCCTTGGAAGCGCTTTCACAGGCGCAGTAACACTGGGGCTTTGCACTTCTCTACGCACCAAAAGTCACGGTCCTTCTCTTTCCGTCTCGTAGACACGAGCTGAGAAATTGCAAACGTCGAGCAATTGCTCAGAGCTGAAAAGTGCCAGCACTGAAAGCTGTTGCTAGCCAGCACCCTTCCTTGGAAGCGCTTTTGTAGCCCTTAAAACACTGGGGATCTGGGCTTCTCTAGCCACCTCATCTTCTGCTCATCCTCTCGCGCACTCTAAAGAGAGCTCAGGTGAGAAATTGCAAACGTCGAGCAATTGCTCAGAGATGAAAAGTGCCAGCACTGAAAGCTCTTGCTAGCCAGCACCCTTCCTTGGAAGCGCTTTCACAGGCGCAGCAACACTGGGGCTTTGCGCTTCTCTAGCCACCAAACGTCACGGTCCTTCTCTTTCCGTCGGTAGACACGAGCTGAGAAATTGCAAACGTCGAGCAATTGCTCAGAGATGAAAAGTGCCAGCACTGAAAGCTGTTGCTAGCCAGCACCCTTCCTTGGAAGCGCTTTTGTAGCCCTTAAAACACTGGGGCTCTGGGCTTCTCTAGCCACCTCATCTTCTGCTCATCCTCTCGCGCACTCTAAAGAGAGCTCAGGTGAGAAATTGCAAACGTCGAGCAATTGCTCAGAGATGAAAAGTGCCAGCACTGAAAGCTCTTGCTAGCCAGCACCCTTCCTTGGAAGCGCTTTCACAGGCGCAGCAACACTGGGGCTTTGCGCTTCTATACGCACCAAACGTCACAGTCATTCACTTTCCGTCTCGTAGACACGAGCTGAGAAATTGCAAACGTCCAGCAATTGCTCAGAGATGAAAAGTGCCAGCACTGAAAGCTGTTGCTAGCCAGCACCCTTCCTTGGAAGCGCTTTTGTAGGCCTAAGAACACTGGGGCTCTGGGCTTCTCTAGCCACCTCATCTTCTGCTCATCCTCTCGCGCACTCTAAAGAGATCTCAGGTGAGAAATTGCAAACGTCGAGCAATTGCTCAGAGATGAAAAGTGCCAGCACTGAAAGCTGTTGCTAGCCAGCACCCTTCCTTGGAAGCGCTTTCACAGGCGCAGCAACACTGGGGCTTTGCGCTTCTATACGCACCAAACGTCACGGTCATTCTCTTTCCGTCGGTAGACACGAGCTGAGAAATTGCAAACGTCGAGCAATTGCTCCGAGATGAAAAGTGCCAGCACTGAAAGCTGTTGCTAGCCAGCACCCTTCCTTGGAAGCGCTTTTGTAGGCCTAAGAACACTGGGGCTCTGGGCTTCTCTAGCCACCTCATCTTCTGCTCATCCTCTCGCGCACTCTAAAGAGAGCTCAGGTGAGAAATTGCAAACGTCGAGCAATTGCTCAGAGATGAAAAGTGCCAGCACTGAAAGCTGTTGCTAGCCAGCACCCTTCCTTGGAAGCGCTTTCACAGGCGCAGCAACACTGGGGCTTTGCACTTCTATACGCACCAAACTTCACGGTCCTTCTCTTTCCGTCTCGTAGACACGAGCTGAGAAATTGCAAACGTCCAGCAATTGCTCCGAGATGAAAAGTGCCAGCACTGAAAGCTGTTGCTAGCCAGCACCCTTCCTTGGAAGCGCTTTTGTAGGCCTAAGAACACTGGGGCTCTGGGCTTCTCTAGCCACCTCATCTTCTGCTCATCCTCTCGCGCACTCTAAAGAGAGCTCAGGTGAGAAATTGCAAACGTCGAGCAATTGCTCCGAGATGAAAAGTGCCAGCACTGAAAGCTGTTGCTAGCCAGCACCCTTCCTTGGAAGCGCTTTCACAGGCGCAGCAACACTGGCGCTTTGCGCTTCTATACGCACCAAACGTCACGGTCCTTCTCTTTCCGTCTCGTAGACACGAGCTGAGAAATTGCAAACGTCCAGCAATTGCTCAGAGATGAAAAGTGCCAGCACTGAAAGCTCTTGCTAGCCAGCACCCTTCCTTGGAAGCGCTTTTGTAGGCCTAAGAACACTGGGGCTCTGGGCTTCTCTAGCCACCTCATCTTCTGCTCATCCTCTCGCGCACTCTAAAGAGAGCTCAGGTGAGAAATTGCAAACGTCGAGCAATTGCTCAGAGATGAAAAGTGCCAGCACTGAAAGCTCTTGCTAGCCAGCACCCTTCCTTGGAAGCGCTTTCACAGGCGCAGCAACACTGGGGCTTTGCGCTTCTCTAGCCACCAAATGTCACGGTCCTTCTCTTTCCGTCGGTAGACACGAGCTGAGAAATTGCAAACGTCGAGCAATTGCTCAGAGATGAAAAGTGCCAGCACTGAAAGCTCTTGCTAGCCAGCACCCTTCCTTGGAAGCGGTTTCACAGGCGCAGCAACACTGGGGCTTTGCGCTTCTCTACGCACCAAACGTCACGGTCCTTCTCTTTCTGTCTCGTAGACACGAGCTGAGAAATTGCAAACGTCGAGCAATTGCTCAGAGATGAAAAGTGCCAGCACTGAAAGCTGTTGCTAGCCAGCACCCTTCCTTGGAAGCGCTTTCACAGGCGCAGCAACACTGGGGCTTTGCGCTTCTCTACCCACCAAACGTCACGGTCCTTCTCTTTCCGTCTCGTAGACACGAGCTGAGAAATTGCAAACGTCCAGCAATTGCTCAGAGATGAAAAGTGCCAGCACTGAAAGCTGTTGCTAGCCAGCACCCTTCCTTGGAAGCGCTTTTGTAGGCCTAAGAACACTGGGGCTCTGGGCTTCTCTAGCCACCTCATCTTCTGCTCATCCTCTCGCGCACTCTAAAGAGAGCTCAGGTGAGAAATTGCAAACGTCGAGCAATTGCTCAGAGATGAAAAGTGCCAGCACTGAAAGCTGTTGCTAGCCAGCACCCTTCCTTGGAAGCGCTTTTGTAGGCCTAAGAACACTGGGGCTCTGGGCTTCTCTAGCCACCTCATCTTCTGCTCATCCTCTCGCGCACTCTAAAGAGAGCTCAGGTGAGAAATTGCAAACGTCGAGCAATTGCTCAGAGATGAAAAGTGCCAGCACTGAAAGCTGTTGCTAGCCAGCACCCTTCCTTGGAAGCGCTTTCACAGGCGCAGCAACACTGGGGCTTTGCGCTTCTATACGCACCAAACGTCACGGTCCTTCTCTTTCCGTCGGTAGACACGAGCTGAGAAATTGCAAACGTCGAGCAATTGCTCCGAGATGAAAAGTGCCAGCACTGAAAGCTGTTGCTAGCCAGCACCCTTCCTTGGAAGCGCTTTTGTAGGCCTAAGAACACTGGGGCTCTGGGCTTCTCTAGCCACCTCATCTTCTGCTCATCCTCTCGCGCACTCTAAAGAGAGCTCAGGTGAGAAATTGCAAACGTCGAGCAATTGCTCAGAGATGAAAAGTGCCAGCACTGAAAGCTGTTGCTAGCCAGCACCCTTCCTTGGAAGCGCTTTCACAGGCGCAGCAACACTGGGGCTTTGCGCTTCTCTACGCACCAAACGTCACGGTCCTTCTCTTTCCGTCTCGTAGACACGAGCTGAGAAATTGCAAACGTCCAGCAATTGCTCAGAGATGAAAAGTGCCAGCACTGAAAGCTGTTGCTAGCCAGCACCCTTCCTTGGAAGCGCTTTTGTAGGCCTTAAAACACTGGGGCTCTGGGCTTCTCTAGCCACCTCATCTTCTGCTCATCCTCTCGCGCACTCTAAAGAGAGCTCAGGTGAGAAATTGCAAACGTCGAGCAATTGCTCAGAGATGAAAAGTGCCAGCACTGAAAGCTGTTGCTAGCCAGCACCCTTCCTTGGAAGCGCTTTCACAGGCGCAGCAACACTGGGGCTTTGCGCTTCTATACGCACCAAACGTCACGGTCATTCTCTTTCCGTCGGTAGACACGAGCTGAGAAATTGCAAACGTCGAGCAATTGCTCAGAGATGAAAAGTGCCAGCACTGAAAGCTGTTGCTAGCCAGCACCCTTCCTTGGAAGCGCTTTTGTAGGCCTAAGAACACTGGGGCTCTGGGCTTCTCTAGCCACCTCATCTTCTGCTCATCCTCTCGCGCACTCTAAAGAGAGCTCAGGTGAGAAATTGCAAACGTCGAGCAATTGCTCAGAGATGAAAAGTGCCAGCACTGAAAGCTCTTGCTAGCCAGCACCCTTCCTTGGAAGCGCTTTCACAGGCACAGTAACACTGGGGCTTTGCGCTTCTCTAGCCACCAAACGTCACGGTCCTTCTCTTTCCGTCTCGTAGACACGAGCTGAGAAATTGCAAACGTCGAGCAATTGCTCAGAGATGAAAAGTGCCAGCACTGAAAGCTCTTGCTAGCCAGCACCCTTCCTTGGAAGCGCTTTTGTAGGCCTAAGAACACTGGGGCTCTGGGCTTCTCTAGCCACCTCATCTTCTGCTCATCCTCTCGCGCACTCTAAAGAGAGCTCAGGTGAGAAACTGCAAACGTCCAGCAATTGCTCAGAGATGAAAAGTGCCAGCACTGAAAGCTGTTGCTAGCCAGCACCCTTCCTTGGAAGCGCTTTCACAGGCGCAGCTACACTGGGGCTTTGCGCTTCTCTAGCCACCAAACGTCACGGTCCTTCTCTTTCCGTCTCGTAGACACGAGCTGAGAAATTGCAAACGTGGAGCAATTGCTCCGAGATGAAAAGTGCCAGCACTGAAAGCTCTTGCTAGCCAGCACCCTTCCTTGGAAGCGCTTTCACAGGCGCAGCAACACTGGGGCATTGCGCTTCTCTAGCCACCAAACGTCACGGTCCTTCTCTTTCCGTCTCGTAGACACGAGCTGAGAAATTGCAAACGTCCAGCAATTGCTCAGAGATGAAAAGTGCCAGCACTGAAAGCTGTTGCTAGCCAGCACCCTTCCTTGGAAGCGCTTTTGTAGGCCTAAGAACACTGGGGCTCTGGGCTTCTCTAGCCACCTCATCTTCTGCTCATCCTCTCGCGCACTCTAAAGAGATCTCAGGTGAGAAATTGCAAACGTCGAGCAATTGCTCAGAGATGAAAAGTGCCAGCACTGAAAGCTGTTGCTAGCCAGCACCCTTCCTTGGAAGCGCTTTCACAGGCGCAGCAACACTGGGGCTTTGCGCTTCTATACGCACCAAACGTCACGGTCATTCTCTTTCCGTCGGTAGACACGAGCTGAGAAATTGCAAACGTCGAGCAATTGCTCCGAGATGAAAAGTGCCAGCACTGAAAGCTGTTGCTAGCCAGCACCCTTCCTTGGAAGCGCTTTTGTAGGCCTAAGAACACTGGGGCTCTGGGCTTCTCTAGCCACCTCATCTTCTGCTCATCCTCTCGCGCACTCTAAAGAGAGCTCAGGTGAGAAATTGCAAACGTCGAGCAATTGCTCAGAGATGAAAAGTGCCAGCACTGAAAGCTGTTGCTAGCCAGCACCCTTCCTTGGAAGCGCTTTCACAGGCGCAGCAACACTGGGGCTTTGCACTTCTATACGCACCAAACTTCACGGTCCTTCTCTTTCCGTCTCGTAGACACGAGCTGAGAAATTGCAAACGTCCAGCAATTGCTCCGAGATGAAAAGTGCCAGCACTGAAAGCTGTTGCTAGCCAGCACCCTTCCTTGGAAGCGCTTTTGTAGGCCTAAGAACACTGGGGCTCTGGGCTTCTCTAGCCACCTCATCTTCTGCTCATCCTCTCGCGCACTCTAAAGAGAGCTCAGGTGAGAAATTGCAAACGTCGAGCAATTGCTCCGAGATGAAAAGTGCCAGCACTGAAAGCTGTTGCTAGCCAGCACCCTTCCTTGGAAGCGCTTTCACAGGCGCAGCAACACTGGCGCTTTGCGCTTCTATACGCACCAAACGTCACGGTCCTTCTCTTTCCGTCTCGTAGACACGAGCTGAGAAATTGCAAACGTCCAGCAATTGCTCAGAGATGAAAAGTGCCAGCACTGAAAGCTCTTGCTAGCCAGCACCCTTCCTTGGAAGCGCTTTTGTAGGCCTAAGAACACTGGGGCTCTGGGCTTCTCTAGCCACCTCATCTTCTGCTCATCCTCTCGCGCACTCTAAAGAGAGCTCAGGTGAGAAATTGCAAACGTCGAGCAATTGCTCAGAGATGAAAAGTGCCAGCACTGAAAGCTCTTGCTAGCCAGCACCCTTCCTTGGAAGCGCTTTCACAGGCGCAGCAACACTGGGGCTTTGCGCTTCTCTAGCCACCAAATGTCACGGTCCTTCTCTTTCCGTCGGTAGACACGAGCTGAGAAATTGCAAACGTCGAGCAATTGCTCAGAGATGAAAAGTGCCAGCACTGAAAGCTCTTGCTAGCCAGCACCCTTCCTTGGAAGCGGTTTCACAGGCGCAGCAACACTGGGGCTTTGCGCTTCTCTACGCACCAAACGTCACGGTCCTTCTCTTTCTGTCTCGTAGACACGAGCTGAGAAATTGCAAACGTCGAGCAATTGCTCAGAGATGAAAAGTGCCAGCACTGAAAGCTGTTGCTAGCCAGCACCCTTCCTTGGAAGCGCTTTCACAGGCGCAGCAACACTGGGGCTTTGCGCTTCTCTACCCACCAAACGTCACGGTCCTTCTCTTTCCGTCTCGTAGACACGAGCTGAGAAATTGCAAACGTCCAGCAATTGCTCAGAGATGAAAAGTGCCAGCACTGAAAGCTGTTGCTAGCCAGCACCCTTCCTTGGAAGCGCTTTTGTAGGCCTAAGAACACTGGGGCTCTGGGCTTCTCTAGCCACCTCATCTTCTGCTCATCCTCTCGCGCACTCTAAAGAGAGCTCAGGTGAGAAATTGCAAACGTCGAGCAATTGCTCAGAGATGAAAAGTGCCAGCACTGAAAGCTGTTGCTAGCCAGCACCCTTCCTTGGAAGCGCTTTTGTAGGCCTAAGAACACTGGGGCTCTGGGCTTCTCTAGCCACCTCATCTTCTGCTCATCCTCTCGCGCACTCTAAAGAGAGCTCAGGTGAGAAATTGCAAACGTCGAGCAATTGCTCAGAGATGAAAAGTGCCAGCACTGAAAGCTGTTGCTAGCCAGCACCCTTCCTTGGAAGCGCTTTCACAGGCGCAGCAACACTGGGGCTTTGCGCTTCTATACGCACCAAACGTCACGGTCCTTCTCTTTCCGTCGGTAGACACGAGCTGAGAAATTGCAAACGTCGAGCAATTGCTCCGAGATGAAAAGTGCCAGCACTGAAAGCTGTTGCTAGCCAGCACCCTTCCTTGGAAGCGCTTTTGTAGGCCTAAGAACACTGGGGCTCTGGGCTTCTCTAGCCACCTCATCTTCTGCTCATCCTCTCGCGCACTCTAAAGAGAGCTCAGGTGAGAAATTGCAAACGTCGAGCAATTGCTCAGAGATGAAAAGTGCCAGCACTGAAAGCTGTTGCTAGCCAGCACCCTTCCTTGGAAGCGCTTTCACAGGCGCAGCAACACTGGGGCTTTGCGCTTCTCTACGCACCAAACGTCACGGTCCTTCTCTTTCCGTCTCGTAGACACGAGCTGAGAAATTGCAAACGTCCAGCAATTGCTCAGAGATGAAAAGTGCCAGCACTGAAAGCTGTTGCTAGCCAGCACCCTTCCTTGGAAGCGCTTTTGTAGGCCTTAAAACACTGGGGCTCTGGGCTTCTCTAGCCACCTCATCTTCTGCTCATCCTCTCGCGCACTCTAAAGAGAGCTCAGGTGAGAAATTGCAAACGTCGAGCAATTGCTCAGAGATGAAAAGTGCCAGCACTGAAAGCTGTTGCTAGCCAGCACCCTTCCTTGGAAGCGCTTTCACAGGCGCAGCAACACTGGGGCTTTGCGCTTCTATACGCACCAAACGTCACGGTCATTCTCTTTCCGTCGGTAGACACGAGCTGAGAAATTGCAAACGTCGAGCAATTGCTCAGAGATGAAAAGTGCCAGCACTGAAAGCTGTTGCTAGCCAGCACCCTTCCTTGGAAGCGCTTTTGTAGGCCTAAGAACACTGGGGCTCTGGGCTTCTCTAGCCACCTCATCTTCTGCTCATCCTCTCGCGCACTCTAAAGAGAGCTCAGGTGAGAAATTGCAAACGTCGAGCAATTGCTCAGAGATGAAAAGTGCCAGCACTGAAAGCTCTTGCTAGCCAGCACCCTTCCTTGGAAGCGCTTTCACAGGCACAGTAACACTGGGGCTTTGCGCTTCTCTAGCCACCAAACGTCACGGTCCTTCTCTTTCCGTCTCGTAGACACGAGCTGAGAAATTGCAAACGTCGAGCAATTGCTCAGAGATGAAAAGTGCCAGCACTGAAAGCTCTTGCTAGCCAGCACCCTTCCTTGGAAGCGCTTTTGTAGGCCTAAGAACACTGGGGCTCTGGGCTTCTCTAGCCACCTCATCTTCTGCTCATCCTCTCGCGCACTCTAAAGAGAGCTCAGGTGAGAAACTGCAAACGTCCAGCAATTGCTCAGAGATGAAAAGTGCCAGCACTGAAAGCTGTTGCTAGCCAGCACCCTTCCTTGGAAGCGCTTTCACAGGCGCAGCTACACTGGGGCTTTGCGCTTCTCTAGCCACCAAACGTCACGGTCCTTCTCTTTCCGTCTCGTAGACACGAGCTGAGAAATTGCAAACGTGGAGCAATTGCTCCGAGATGAAAAGTGCCAGCACTGAAAGCTCTTGCTAGCCAGCACCCTTCCTTGGAAGCGCTTTCACAGGCGCAGCAACACTGGGGCATTGCGCTTCTCTAGCCACCAAACGTCACGGTCCTTCTCTTTCCGTCTGTTTACACGAGCTGAGAAATTGCAAACGTCGAGCAATTGCTCAGAGATGAAAAGTGCCAGCACTGAAAGCTCTTGCTAGCCAGCACCCTTCCTTGGAAGCGCTTTTGTAGGCCTAAGAACACTGGGGCTCTGGGCTTCTCTAGCCACCTCATCTTCTGCTCATCCTCTCGCGCACTCTAAAGAGAGCTCAGGTGAGAAATTGCAAACGTCGAGCAATTGCTCAGAGATGAAAAGTGCCAGCACTGAAAGCTCTTGCTAGCCAGCACCCTTCCTTGGAAGCGCTTTCACAGGCGCAGCAACACTGGGGCTTTGCGCTTCTCTACCCACCAAAAGTCACGGTCCTTCTCTTTCCGTCTCGTAGACACGAGCTGAGAAATTGCAAACGTCGAGCAATTGCTCCGAGATGAAAAGTGCCAGCACTGAAAGCTCTTGCTAGCCAGCACCCTTCCTTGGAAGCACTTTTGTAGCCCTTAAAACACTGGGGCTCTGGGCTTCTCTAGCCACCTCATCTTCTGCTCATCCTCTCGCGCACTCTAAAGAGACCTCAGGTGAGAAATTGCAAACGTCGAGCAATTGCTCAGAGATGAAAAGTGCCAGCACTGAAAGCTGTTGCTAGCCAGCACCCTTCCTTGGAAGCGCTTTTGTAGCCCTTAGAACACTGGGGCTCTGGGCTTCTCTAGCCACCTCATCTTCTGCTCATCCTCTCGCGCACTCTAAAGAGAGCTCAGGTGAGAAATTGCAAACGTCCAGCAATTGCTCCGAGATGAAAAGTGCCAGCACTGAAAGCTGTTGCTAGCCAGCACCCTTCCTTGGAAGCGCTTTCACAGGCGCAGCAACACTGGGGCTTTGCACTTCTCTAGCCACCAAACGTCACGGTCCTTCTCTTTCCGTCTCGTAGACACGAGCTGAGAAATTGCAGATGTCGAGCAATTGCTCAGAGATGAAAAGTGCCAGCACTGAAAGCTGTTGCTAGCCAGCACCCTTCCTTGGAAGCGCTTTCACAGGCGCAGCAACACTGGGGCTTTGCGCTTCTATACGCACCAAACTTCACGGTCATTCTCTTTCCGTCTCGTAGACACGAGCTGAGAAATTGCAAACGTCGAGCAATTGCTCAGAGATGAAAAGTGCCAGCACTGAAAGCTCTTGCTAGCCAGCACCCTTCCTTGGAAGCGCTTTTGTAGGCCTAAGAACAGTGGGGCTCTGGGCTTCTCTAGCCACCTCATCTTCTGCTCATCCTCTCGCGCACTCTAAAGAGAGCTCAGGTGAGAAATTGCAAACGTCGAGCAATTGCTCAGAGATGAAAAGTGCCAGCACTGAAAGCTGTTGCTAGCCAGCACCCTTCCTTGGAAGCGCTTTCACAGGCGCAGCAACACTGGGGCTTTGCGCTTCTCTAGCCACCAAACGTCACGGTCCTTCTCTTTCCGTCGGTAGACACGAGCTGAGAAATTGCAAACGTCGAGCAATTGCTCAGAGATGAAAAGTGCCAGCACTGAAAGCTGTTGCTAGCCAGCACCCTTCCTTGGAAGCGGTTTCACAGGCGCAGCAACACTGGGGCTTTGCGCTTCTCTACGCACCAAACGTCACGGTCCTTCTCTTTCTGTCTCGTAGACACGAGCTGAGAAATTGCAAACGTCGAGCAATTGCTCAGAGATGAAAAGTGCCAGCACTGAAAGCTGTTGCTAGCCAGCACCCTTCCTTGGAAGCGCTTTCACAGGCGCAGCAACACTGGGGCTTTGCGCTTCTATACGCACCAAACGTCACGGTCCTTCTCTTTCCGTCTCGTAGACACGAGCTGAGAAATTGCAAACGTCCAGCAATTCCTCAGAGATGAAAAGTGCCAGCACTGAAAGCTGTTGCTAGCCAGCACCCTTCCTTGGAAGCGCTTTCACAGGCGCAGCAACACTGGGGCTTTGCGCTTCTATACGCACCAAACGTCACGGTCATTCTCTTTCCGTTGGTAGACACGAGCTGAGAAATTGCAAACGTCGAGCAATTGCTCCGAGATGAAAAGTGCCAGCACTGAAAGCTGTTGCTAGCCAGCACCCTTCCTTGGAAGCGCTTTTGTAGGCCTAAGAACAGTGGGGCTCTGGGCTTCTCTAGCCACCTCATCTTCTGCTCATCCTCTCGCGCACTCTAAAGAGAGCTCAGGTGAGAAATTGCAAACGTCGAGCAATTGCTCAGAGATGAAAAGTGCCAGCACTGAAAGCTCTTGCTAGCCAGCACCCTTCCTTGGAAGCGCTTTCACAGGCGCAGCAACACTGGGGCTTTGCGCTTCTCTAGCCACCAAACGTCACGGTCCTTCTCTTTCCGTCGGTAGACACGAGCTGAGAAATTGCAAACGTCGAGCAATTGCTCAGAGATGAAAAGTGCCAGCACTGAAAGCTGTTGCTAGCCAGCACCCTTCCTTGGAAGCGGTTTCACAGGCGCAGCAACACTGGGGCTTTGCGCTTCTCTAGCCACCAAACGTCACGGTCCTTCTCTTTCTGTCTCGTAGACACGAGCTGAGAAATTGCAAACGTCGAGCAATTGCTCAGAGATGAAAAGTGCCAGCACTGAAAGCTGTTGCTAGCCAGCAGCCTTCCTTGGAAGCGCTTTCACAGGCGCAGCAACACTGGGGCTTTGCGCTTCTATACGCACCAAACGTCACGGTCCTTCTCTTTCCGTCTCGTAGACACGAGCTGAGAAATTGCAAACGTCGAGCAATTCCTCAGAGATGAAAAGTGCCAGCACTGAAAGCTGTTGCTAGCCAGCACCCTTCCTTGGAAGCGCTTTCACAGGCGCAGCAACACTGGGGCTTTGCGCTTCTCTACCCACCAAACGTCACGGTCCTTCTCTTTCTGTCTCGTAGACACGAGCTGAGAAATTGCAAACGTCGAGCAATTGCTCCGAGATGAAAAGTGCCAGCACTGAAAGCTGTTGCTAGCCAGCACCGTTCCTTGGAAGCGCTTTTGTAGGCCTTAAAAGACTGGGGCTCTGGGCTTCTCTAGCCACCTCATCTTCTGCTCATCCTCTCGCGCACTCTAAAGAGAGCTCAGGTGAGAAATTGCAAACGTCGAGCAATTGCTCAGAGATGAAAAGTGCCAGCACTGAAAGCTCTTGCTAGCCAGCACCCTTCCTTGGAAGCGCTTTTGTAGGCCTAAGAACACTGGGGCTCTGGGCTTCTCTAGCCACCTCATCTTCTGCTCATCCTCTCGCGCACTCTAAAGAGAGCTCAGGTGAGAAATTGCAAACGTCCAGCAATTGCTCAGAGATGAAAAGTGCCAGCACTGAAAGCTGTTGCTAGCCAGCACCCTTCCTTGGAAGCGCTTTCACAGGCGCAGCAACACTGGGGCTTTGCGCTTCTATACGCACCAAAAGTCACGGTCCTTCTCTTTCCGTCGGTAGACACGAGCTGAGAAATTGCAAACGTCGAGCAATTGCTCCGAGATGAAAAGTGCCAGCACTGAAAACTGTTGCTAGCCAGCACCCTTCCTTGGAAGCGCTTTTGTAGGCCTAAGAACACTGGGGCTCTGGGCTTCTCTAGCCACCTCATCTTCTGCTCATCCTCTCGCGCACTCTAAAGAGAGCTCAGGTGAGAAATTGCAAACGTCGAGCAATTGCTCAGAGATGAAAAGTGCCAGCACTGAAAGCTCTTGCTAGCCAGCACCCTTCCTTGGAAGCGCTTTCACAGGCGCAGCAACACTGGGGCTTTGCGCTTCTCTACGCACCAAACGTCACGGTCCTTCTCTTTCCGTCTCGTAGACACGAGCTGAGAAATTGCAAACGTCGAGCAATTGCTCAGAGATGAAAAGTGCCAGCACTGAAAGCTCTTGCTAGCCAGCACCCTTCCTTGGAAGCGCTTTTGTAGGCCTTAAAACACTGGGGCTCTGGGCTTCTCTAGCCACCTCATCTTCTGCTCATCCTCTCGCGCACTCTAAAGAGAGCTCAGGTGAGAAATTGCAAACGTCGAGCAATTGCTCAGAGATGAAAAGTGCCAGCACTGAAAGCTCTTGCTAGCCAGCACCCTTCCTTGGAAGCGCTTTCACAGGCGCAGCAACACTGGGGCTTTGCGCTTCTATACGCACCAAACGTCACGGTCATTCTCTTTCCGTCGGTAGACACGAGCTGAGAAATTGCAAACGTCGAGCAATTGCTCAGAGATGAAAAGTGCCAGCACTGAAAGCTCTTGCTAGCCAGCACCCTTCCTTGGAAGCGCTTTTGTAGGCCTAAGAACACTGGGGCTCTGGGCTTCTCTAGCCACCTCATCTTCTGCTCATCCTCTCGCGCACTCTAAAGAGAGCTCAGGTGAGAAATTGCAAACGTCGACCAATTGCTCAGAGATGAAAAGTGCCAGCACTGAAAGCTCTTGCTAGCCAGCACCCTTCCTTGGAAGCGCTTTCACAGGCGCAGCAACACTGGGGCTTTGCGCTTCTCTAGCCACCAAACGTCACGGTCCTTCTCTTTCCGTCTCGTAGACACGAGCTGAGAAATTGCAAACGTCGAGCAATTGCTCAGAGATGAAAAGTGCCAGCACTGAAAGCTGTTGCTAGCCAGCACCCTTCCTTGGAAGCGCTTTTGTAGGCCTAAGAACACTGGGGCTCTGGGCTTCTCTAGCCACCTCATCTTCTGCTCATCCTCTCGCGCACTCTAAAGAGAGCTCAGGTGAGAAACTGCAAAAATCCAGCAATTGCTCAGAGATGAAAAGTGCCAGCACTGAAAGCTGTTGCTAGCCAGCACCCTTCCTTGGAAGCGCTTTCACAGGCGCAGCTACACTGGGGCTTTGCGCTTCTCTAGCCACCAAACGTCACGGTCCTTCTCTTTCCGTCTCGTAGACACGAGCTGAGAAATTGCAAACGTCGAGCAATTGCTCAGAGATGAAAAGTGCCAGCACTGAAAGCTCTTGCTAGCCAGCACCCTTCCTTGGAAGCGCTTTCACAGGCGCAGCAACACTGGGGCATTGCGCTTCTCTAGCCACCAAACGTCACGGTCCTTGTCTTTCCGTCTGTATACACGAGCTGAGAAATTGCAAACGTCGAGCAATTGCTCAGAGATGAAAAGTGCCAGCACTGAAAGCTGTTGCTAGCCAGCACCCTTCCTTGGAAGCGCTTTTGTAGGCCTAAGAACACTGGGGCTCTGGGCTTCTCTAGCCACCTCATCTTCTGCTCATCCTCTCGCGCACTCTAAAGAGAGCTCAGGTGAGAAATTGCAAACGTCGAGCAATTGCTCAGAGATGAAAAGTGCCAGCACTGAAAGCTCTTGCTAGCCAGCACCCTTCCTTGGAAGCGCTTTCACAGGTGCAGCAACACTGGGGCTTTGCGCTTCTCTACCCACCAAAAGTCACGGTCCTTCTCTTTCCGTCTCGTAGACACGAGCTGAGAAATTGCAAACGTCGAGCAATTGCTCAGAGATGAAAAGTGCCAGCACTGAAAGCTCTTGCTAGCCAGCACCCTTCCTTGGAAGCGCTTTTGTAGCCGTTGAAACACTGGGGCTCTGGGCTTCTCTAGCCACCTCATCTTCTGCTCATCCTCTCGCGCACTCTAAAGAGACCTCAGGTGAGAAATTGCAAACGTCGAGCAATTGCTCAGAGATGAAAAGTGCCAGCACTGAAAGCTCTTGCTAGCCAGCACCCTTCCTTGGAAGCGCTTTTGTAGGCCTAAGAACACTGGGGCTCTGGGCTTCTCTAGCCACCTCATCTTCTGCTCATCCTCTCGCGCACTCTAAAGAGAGGTCAGGTGAGAAATTGCAAACGTCCAGCAATTGCTCAGAGAAGAAAAGTGCCAGCACTGAAAGCTCTTGCTAGCCAGCACCCTTCCTTGGAAGCGCTTTCACAGGCGCAGTAACACTGGGGCTTTGCACTTCTCTACGCACCAAACGTCACGGTCCTTCTCTTTCCGTCTCGTAGACACGAGCTGAGAAATTGCAAATGTCGAGCAATTGCTCAGAGATGAAAAGTGCCAGCACTGAAAGCTGTTGCTAGCCAGCACCCTTCCTTGGAAGCGCTTTCACAGGCGCAGCAACACTGGGGCTTTGCGCTCCTCTAGCCACGAAACGTCACGGTCATTCTCTTTCCGTCTCGTAGACACGAGCTGAGAAATTGCAAACGTCGAGCAATTGCTCAGAGATGAAAAGTGCCAGCACTGAAAGCTGTTGCTAGCCAGCACCCTTCCTTGGAAGCGCTTTTGTAGGCCTAAGAACACTGGGGCTCTGGGCTTCTCTAGCCACCTCATCTTCTGCTCATCCTCTCGCGCACTCTAAAGAGAGCTCAGGTGAGAAATTGCAAACGTCCAGCAATTGCTCAGAGATGAAAAGTGCCAGCACTGAAAGCTGTTGCTAGCCAGCACCCTTCCTTGGAAGCGCTTTCACAGGCGCAGCAACACTGGGGCTTTGCGCTTCTATACGCACCAAACGTCACGGTCCTTCTCTTTCCGTCTCGTAGACACGAGCTGAGAAATTGCAAACGTCGAGCAATTCCTCAGAGATGAAAAGTGCCAGCACTGAAAGCTGTTGCTAGCCAGCACCCTTCCTTGGAAGCGCTTTCACAGGCGCAGCAACACTGGGGCTTTGCGCTTCTCTAGCCACCAAACGTCACGGTCCTTCCCTTTCTGTCTCGTAGACACGAGCTGAGAAATTGCAAATGTCGAGCAATTGCTCCGAGATGAAAAGTGCCAGCACTGAAAGCTGTTGCTAGCCAGCACCCTTCCTTGGAAGCGCTTTTGTAGGCCTAAGAACACTGGGGCTCTGGGCTTCTCTAGCCACCTCATCTTCTGCTCATCCTCTCGCGCACTCTAAAGAGAGCTCAGGTGAGAAATTGCAAACGTCGAGCAATTGCTCAGAGATGAAAAGTGCCAGCACTGAAAGCTCTTGCTAGCCAGCACCCTTCCTTGGAAGCGCTTTTGTAGGCCTAAGAACACTGGGGCTCTGGGCTTCTCTAGCCACCTCATCTTCTGCTCATCCTCTCGCGCACTCTAAAGAGAGCTCAGGTGAGAAATTGCAAACGTCGAGCAATTGCTCAGAGATGAAAAGTGCCAGCACTGAAAGCTGTTGCTAGCCAGCACCCTTCCTTGGAAGCGCTTTCACAGGCGCAGTAACACTGGGGCTTTGCGCTTCTCTAGCCACCAAACGTCACGGTCCTTCTCTTTCCGTCTCGTAGACACGAGCTGAGAAATTGCAAACGTCCAGCAATTGCTCAGAGATGAAAAGTGCCAGCACTGAAAGCTCTTGCTAGCCAGCATCCTTCCTTGGAAGCGCTTTCACAGGCGCAGCAACACTGGGGCTTTGCGCTTCTCTACCCACCAAACGTCACGGTCCTTCTCTTTCCGTCTGTTTACACGAGCTGAGAAATTGCAAACGTCGAGCAATTGCTCCGAGATGAAAAGTGCCAGCACTGAAAGCTCTTGCTAGCCAGCACCCTTCCTTGGAAGCGCTTTTGTAGGCCTAAGAACACTGGGGCTCTGGGCTTCTCTAGCCACCTCATCTTCTGCTCGTCCTCTCGCGCACTCTAAAGAGAGCTCAGGTGAGAAATTGCAAACGTCGAGCAATTGCTCAGAGATGAAAAGTGCCAGCACTGAAAGCTCTTGCTAGCCAGCACCCTTCCTTGGAAGCGCTTTCACAGGCGCAGTAACACTGGGGCTTTGCGCTTCTATACGCACCAAATGTCACGGTCCTTCTCTTTCCGTCTCGTAGACACGAGCTGAGAAATTGCAAACGTGGAGCAATTGCTCAGAGATGAAAAGTGCCAGCACTGAAAGCTGTTGCTAGCCAGCACCCTTCCTTGGAAGCGCTTTCACAGGCGCAGCAACACTGGGGCTTTGCGCTTCTCTAGCCACCAAACGTCACGGTCCTTCTCTTTCCGTCTGTTTACACGAGCTGAGAAATTGCAAACGTCGAGCAATTGCTCCGAGATGAAAAGTGCCAGCACTGAAAGCTCTTGCTAGCCAGCACCCTTCCTTGGAAGCGCTTTTGTAGGCCTAAGAACACTGGGGCTCTGGGCTTCTCTAGCCACCTCATCTTCTGCTCATCCTCTCGCGCACTCTAAAGAGAGCTCAGGTGAGAAATTGCAAACGTCGAGCAATTGCTCAGAGAAGAAAAGTGCCAGCACTGAAAGCTCTTGCTAGCCAGCACCCTTCCTTGGAAGCGCTTTCACAGGCGCAGTAACACTGGGGCTTTGCGCTTCTATACGCACCAAATGTCACGGTCCTTCTCTTTCCGTCTCGTAGACACGAGCTGAGAAATTGCAAACGTCCAGCAATTGCTCAGAGATGAAAAGTGCCAGCACTGAAAGCTGTTGCTAGCCAGCACCCTTCCTTGGAAGCGCTTTTGTAGGCCTAAGAAGACTGGGGCTCTGGGCTTCTCTAGCCACCTAATCTTCTGCTCATCCTCTCGCGCACTCTAAAGAGAGCTCAGGTGAGAAATTGTAAACGTCGAGCAATTGCTCAGAGATGAAAAGTGCCAGCACTGAAAGCTCTTGCTAGCCAGCACCCTTCCTTGGAAGCGCTTTCACAGGCGCAGCAACACTGGGGCTTTGCGCTTCTCTAGCCACCAAACGTCACGGTCCTTCTCTTTCCGTCGGTAGACACGAGCTGAGAAATTGCAAACGTCGAGCAATTGCTCAGAGATGAAAAGTGCCAGCACTGAAAGCTGTTGCTAGCCAGCACCCTTCCTTGGAAGCGGTTTCACAGGCGCAGCAACACTGGGGCTTTGCGCTTCTCTACGCACCAAACGTCACGGTCCTTCTCTTTCTGTCTCGTAGACACGAGCTGAGAAATTGCAAACGTCGAGCAATTGCTCAGAGATGAAAAGTGCCAGCACTGAAAGCTGTTGCTAGCCAGCACCCTTCCTTGGAAGCGCTTTCACAGGCGCAGCAACACTGGGGCTTTGCGCTTCTATACGCACCAAACGTCACGGTCCTTCTCTTTCCGTCTCGTAGACACGAGCTGAGAAATTGCAAACGTCGAGCAATTGCTCAGAGATGAAAAGTGCCAGCACTGAAAGCTCTTGCTAGCCAGCACCCTTCCTTGGAAGCGCTTTCACAGGCGCAGCAACACTGGGGCTTTGCGCTTCTCTACCCACCAAACGTCACGGTCCTTCTCTTTCCGTCTCGTAGACACGAGCTGAGAAATTGCAAACGTCGAGCAATTGCTCAGAGATGAAAAGTGCCAGCACTGAAAGCTCTTGCTAGCCAGCACCCTTCCTTGGAAGCGCTTTTGTAGGCCTAAGAACACTGGGGCTCTGGGCTTCTCTAGCCACCTCATCTTCTGCTCATCCTCTCGCGCACTCTAAAGAGAGCTCAGGTGAGAAATTGCAAACGTCCAGCAATTGCTCAGAGATGAAAAGTGCCAGCACTGAAAGCTCTTGCTAGCCAGCACCCTTCCTTGGAAGCGCTTTCACAGGCGCAGTAACACTGGGGCTTTGCGCTTCTCTAGCCACCAAACGTCACGGTCATTCTCTTTCCGTCTCGTAGACACGAGCTGAGAAATTGCAAACGTCCAGCAATTGCTCCGAGATGAAAAGTGCCAGCACTGAAAGCTGTTGCTAGCCAGCACCCTTCCTTGGAAGCGCTTTCACAGGCGCAGCAACACTGGGGCTTTGCGCTTCTCTAGCCACCAAACGTCACGGTCCTTCTCTTTCCGTCTGTTTACACGAGCTGAGAAATTGCAAACGTCGAGCAATTGCTCCGAGATGAAAAGTGCCAGCACTGAAAGCTGTTGCTAGCCAGCACCCTTCCTTGGAAGCGCTTTTGTAGGCCTAAGAACACTGGGGCTCTGGGCTTCTCTAGCCACCTCATCTTCTGCTCGTCCTCTCGCGCACTCTAAAGAGAGCTCAGGTGAGAAATTGCAAACGTCGAGCAATTGCTCAGAGATGAAAAGTGCCAGCACTGAAAGCTGTTGCTAGCCAGCACCCTTCCTTGGAAGCGCTTTCACAGGCGCAGTAACACTGGGGCTTTGCGCTTCTATACGCACCAAATGTCACGGTCCTTCTCTTTCCGTCTCGTAGACACGAGCTGAGAAATTGCAAACGTGGAGCAATTGCTCAGAGATGAAAAGTGCCAGCACTGAAAGCTGTTGCTAGCCAGCACCCTTCCTTGGAAGCGCTTTCACAGGCGCAGCAACACTGGGGCTTTGCGCTTCTCTACGCACCAAACGTCACGGTCCTTCTCTTTCCGTCTCGTAGACACGAGCTGAGAAATTGCAAACGGCGAGCAATTGCTCAGAGATGAAAAGTGCCAGCACTGAAAGCTCTTGCTAGCCAGCACCCTTCCTTGGAAGCGCTTTCACAGGCGCAGCAACACTGGGGCTTTGCGCTTCTATACGCACCAAACGTCACGGTCCTTCTCTTTCCGTCTCGTAGACACGAGCTGAGAAATTGCAAACGTCGAGCAATTCCTCAGAGATGAAAAGTGCCAGCACTGAAAGCTGTTGCTAGCCAGCACCCTTCCTTGGAAGCGCTTTCACAGGCGCAGCAACACTGGGGCTTTGCGCTTCTCTAGCCACCAAACGTCACGGTCCTTCCCTTTCTGTCTCGTAGACACGAGCTGAGAAATTGCAAATGTCGAGCAATTGCTCCGAGATGAAAAGTGCCAGCACTGAAAGCTGTTGCTAGCCAGCACCCTTCCTTGGAAGCGCTTTTGTAGGCCTAAGAACACTGGGGCTCTGGGCTTCTCTAGCCACCTCATCTTCTGCTCATCCTCTCGCGCACTCTAAAGAGAGCTCAGGTGAGAAATTGCAAACGTCCAGCAATTGCTCAGAGATGAAAAGTGCCAGCACTGAAAGCTCTTGCTAGCCAGCACCCTTCCTTGGAAGCGCTTTTGTAGGCCTAAGAACACTGGGGCTCTGGGCTTCTCTAGCCACCTCATCTTCTGCTCGTCCTCTCGCGCACTCTAAAGAGAGCTCAGGTGAGAAATTGCAAACGTCGAGCAATTGCTCAGAGATGAAAAGTGCCAGCACTGAAAGCTCTTGCTAGCCAGCACCCTTCCTTGGAAGCGCTTTCACAGGCGCAGTAACACTGGGGCTTTGCGCTTCTATACGCACCAAATGTCACGGTCCTTCTCTTTCCGTCTCGTAGACACGAGCTGAGAAATTGCAAACGTGGAGCAATTGCTCAGAGATGAAAAGTGCCAGCACTGAAAGCTGTTGCTAGCCAGCACCCTTCCTTGGAAGCGCTTTCACAGGCGCAGCAACACTGGGGCTTTGCGCTTCTCTAGCCACCAAACGTCACGGTCCTTCTCTTTCCGTCTGTTTACACGAGCTGAGAAATTGCAAACGTCGAGCAATTGCTCCGAGATGAAAAGTGCCAGCACTGAAAGCTCTTGCTAGCCAGCACCCTTCCTTGGAAGCGCTTTTGTAGGCCTAAGAACACTGGGGCTCTGGGCTTCTCTAGCCACCTCATCTTCTGCTCATCCTCTCGCGCACTCTAAAGAGAGCTCAGGTGAGAAATTGCAAACGTCGAGCAATTGCTCAGAGATGAAAAGTGCCAGCACTGAAAGCTCTTGCTAGCCAGCACCCTTCCTTGGAAGCGCTTTCACAGGCGCAGTAACACTGGGGCTTTGCGCTTGTATACGCACCAAATGTCACGGTCCTTCTCTTTCCGTCTCGTAGACACGAGCTGAGAAATTGCAAACGTCGAGCAATTGCTCAGAGATGAAAAGTGCCAGCACTGAAAGCTGTTGCTAGCCAGCACCCTTCCTTGGAAGCGCTTTTGTAGGCCTAAGAAGACTGGGGCTCTGGGCTTCTCTAGCCACCTAATCTTCTGCTCATCCTCTCGCGCACTCTAAAGAGAGCTCAGGTGAGAAATTGCAAACGTCGAGCAATTGCTCAGAGATGAAAAGTGCCAGCACTGAAAGCTGTTGCTAGCCAGCACCCTTCCTTGGAAGCGCTTTCACAGGCGCAGCAACACTGGGGCTTTGCGCTTCTCTAGCCACCAAACGTCACGGTCCTTCTCTTTCCGTCGGTAGACACGAGCTGAGAAATTGCAAACGTCGAGCAATTGCTCAGAGATGAAAAGTGCCAGCACTGAAAGCTGTTGCTAGCCAGCACCCTTCCTTGGAAGCGGTTTCACAGGCGCAGCAACACTGGGGCTTTGCGCTTCTCTACGCACCAAACGTCACGGTCCTTCTCTTTCTGTCTCGTAGACACGAGCTGAGAAATTGCAAACGTCGAGCAATTGCTCAGAGATGAAAAGTGCCAGCACTGAAAGCTGTTGCTAGCCAGCACCCTTCCTTGGAAGCGCTTTCACAGGCGCAGCAACACTGGGGCTTTGCGCTTCTATACGCACCAAACGTCACGGTCCTTCTCTTTCCGTCTCGTAGACACGAGCTGAGAAATTGCAAACGTCGAGCAATTGCTCAGAGATGAAAAGTGCCAGCACTGAAAGCTCTTGCTAGCCAGCACCCTTCCTTGGAAGCGCTTTCACAGGCGCAGCAACACTGGGGCTTTGCGCTTCTCTACCCACCAAACGTCACGGTCCTTCTCTTTCCGTCTCGTAGACACGAGCTGAGAAATTGCAAACGTCGAGCAATTGCTCAGAGATGAAAAGTGCCAGCACTGAAAGCTCTTGCTAGCCAGCACCCTTCCTTGGAAGCGCTTTTGTAGGCCTAAGAACACTGGGGCTCTGGGCTTCTCTAGCCACCTCATCTTCTGCTCATCCTCTCGCGCACTCTAAAGAATGCTCAGGTGAGAAATTGCAAACGTCCAGCAATTGCTCAGAGATGAAAAGTGCCAGCACTGAAAGCTGTTGCTAGCCAGCACCCTTCCTTGGAAGCGCTTTCACAGGCGCAGTAACACTGGGGCTTTGCGCTTCTCTAGCCACCAAACGTCACGGTCATTCTCTTTCCGTCTCGTAGACACGAGCTGAGAAATTGCAAACGTGGAGCAATTGCTCAGAGATGAAAAGTGCCAGCACTGAAAGCTGTTGCTAGCCAGCACCCTTCCTTGGAAGCGCTTTCACAGGCGCAGCAACACTGGGGCTTTGCGCTTCTCTAGCCACCAAACGTCACGGTCCTTCTCTTTCCGTCTGTTTACACGAGCTGAGAAATTGCAAACGTCGAGCAATTGCTCCGAGATGAAAAGTGCCAGCACTGAAAGCTGTTGCTAGCCAGCACCCTTCCTTGGAAGCGCTTTTGTAGGCCTAAGAACACTGGGGCTCTGGGCTTCTCTAGCCACCTCATCTTCTGCTCGTCCTCTCGCGCACTCTAAAGAGAGCTCAGGTGAGAAATTGCAAACGTCGAGCAATTGCTCAGAGATGAAAAGTGCCAGCACTGAAAGCTGTTGCTAGCCAGCACCCTTCCTTGGAAGCGCTTTCACAGGCGCAGTAACACTGGGGCTTTGCGCTTCTATACGCACCAAATGTCACGGTCCTTCTCTTTCCGTCTCGTAGACACGAGCTGAGAAATTGCAAACGTGGAGCAATTGCTCAGAGATGAAAAGTGCCAGCACTGAAAGCTGTTGCTAGCCAGCACCCTTCCTTGGAAGCGCTTTCACATGCGCAGTAACACTGGGGCTTTGCGCTTCTCTACGCACCAAACGTCACGGTCCTTCTCTTTCCGTCTCGTAGACACGAGCTGAGAAATTGCAAACGGCGAGCAATTGCTCAGAGATGAAAAGTGCCAGCACTGAAAGCTGTTGCTAGCCAGCACCCTTCCTTGGAAGCGCTTTCACAGGCGTAGCAACACTGGGGCTTTGCGCTTCTATACGCACCAAACGTCACAGTCATTCTCTTTCCGTCTCGTAGACACGAGCTGAGAAATTGCAAACGTCGAGCAATTGCTCCGAGATGAAAAGTGCCAGCACTGAAAGCTCTTGCTAGCCAGCACCCTTCCTTGGAAGCGCTTTTGTAGGCCTAAGAACAGTGGGGCTCTGGGCTTCTCTAGCCACCTCATCTTCTGCTCATCCTCTCGCGCACTCTAAAGAGATCTCAGGTGAGAAATTGCAAACGTCGAGCAATTGCTCAGAGATGAAAAGTGCCAGCACTGAAAGCTGTTGCTAGCCAGCACCCTTCCTTGGAAGCGCTTTCACAGGCGCAGCAACACTGGGGCTTTGCGCTTCTCTACCCACCAAAAGTCACGGTCCTTCTCTTTCCGTCGGTAGACACGAGCTGAGAAATTGCAAACGTCGAGCAATTGCTCAGAGATGAAAAGTGCCAGCACTGAAAGCTCTTGCTAGCCAGCACCCTTCCTTGGAAGCGCTTTCACAGGCGCAGCAACACTGGGGCTTTGCGCTTCTCTACCCACCAAATGTCACGGTCCTTCTCTTTCCGTCTCGTAGACACGAGCTGAGAAATTGCAAACGTCCAGCAATTGCTCAGAGATGAAAAGTGCCAGCACTGAAAGCTGTTGCTAGCCAGCACCCTTCCTTGGAAGCGCTTTTGTAGGCCTAAGAACACTGGGGCTCTGGGCTTCTCTAGCCACCTCATCTTCTGCTCATCCTCTCGCGCAGTCTAAAGAGAGCTCAGGTGAGAAACTGCAAACGTCGAGCAATTGCTCAGAGATGAAAAGTGCCAGCACTGAAAGCTCTTGCTAGCCAGCACCCTTCCTTGGAAGCGCTTTCACAGGCGCAGCAACACTGGGGCTTTGCGCTTCTATACGCACCAAACGTCACGCTCATTCTCTTTCCGCCTCGTAGACATGAGCTGAGAAATTGCAAACGTCGAGCAATTGCTCAGAGATGAAAAGTGCCAGCACTGAAAGCTGTTGCTAGCCAGCACCCTTCCTTGGAAGCGCTTTCACAGGCGCAGTAACACTGGGGCTTTGCGCTTCTATACGCACCAAACGTCACGGTCCTTCTCTTTCCGTCTCGTAGACACGAGCTGAGAAATTGCAAACGTCGAGCAATTGCTCAGAGATGAAAAGTGCCAGCACTGAAAGCTCTTGCTAGCCAGCACCCTTCCTTGGAAGCGCTTTCACAGGCGCAGCAACACTGGGGCTTTGCGCTTCTCTAGCCACCAAACGTCACGGTCCTTCTCTTTCCGTCTCCTAGACACGAGCTGAGAAATTGCAAACGTCGAGCAATTGCTCAGAGATGAAAAGTGCCAGCACTGAAAGCTGTTGCTAGCCAGCACCCTTCCTTGGAAGCGCTTTCACAGGCGCAGCAACACTGGGGCTTTGCGCTTCTCTAGCCACCAAACGTCACGGTCATTCTCTTTCCGTCTCGTAGACACGAGCTGAGAAATTGCAAACGTCGAGCAATTGCTCAGAGATGAAAAGTGCCAGCACTGAAAGCTCTTGCTAGCCAGCACCCTTCCTTGGAAGCGCTTTTGTAGCCCTTAGAACACTGGGGCTCTGGGCTTCTCTAGCCACCTCATCTTCTGCTCATCCTCTCGCGCACTCTAAAGAGAGCTCAGGTGAGAAATTGCAAACGTCGAGCAATTGCTCCGAGATGAAAAGTGCCAGCACTGAAAGCTCTTGCTAGCCAGCACCCTTCCTTGGAAGCGCTTTTGTAGGCCTAAGAACACTGGGGCTCTGGGCTTCTCTAGCCACCTCATCTTCTGCTCATCCTCTCGCGCACTCTAAAGAGATCTCAGGTGAGAAATTGCAAACGTCGAGCAATTGCTCAGAGATGAAAAGTGCCAGCACTGAAAGCTCTTGCTAGCCAGCACCCTTCCTTGGAAGCGCTTTCACAGGCGCAGCAACACTGGGGCTTTGCGCTTCTCTAGCCACCAAACGTCACGGTCCTTCTCTTTCCGTCTCGTAGACACGAGCTGAGAAATTGCAAATGTCGAGCAATTGCTCAGAGATGAAAAGTGCCAGCACTGAAAGCTGTTGCTAGCCAGCACCCTTCCTTGGAAGCGCTTTCACAGGCGCAGCAACACTGGGGCTTTGCGCTTCTATACGCACGAAACGTCACGGTCATTCTCTTTCCGTCTCGTAGACACGAGCTGAGAAATTGCAAACGTCGAGCAATTGCTCCGAGATGAAAAGTGCCAGCACTGAAAGCTGTTGCTAGCCAGCACCCTTCCTTGGAAGCGCTTTTGTAGCCCTTAAAACACTGGGGCTCTGGGCTTCTCTAGCCACCTCATCTTCTGCTCATCCTCTCGCGCACTCTAAAGAGAGCTCAGGTGAGAAATTGCAAACGTCGAGCAATTGCTCCGAGATGAAAAGTGCCAGCACTGAAAGCTGTTGCTAGCCAGCACCCTTCCTTGGAAGCGCTTTCACAGGCGCAGCAACACTGGGGCTTTGCGCTTCTCTAGCCACCAAACGTCACGGTCCTTCTCTTTCCGTCTCGTAGACACGAGCTGAGAAATTGCAAACGTCGAGCAATTGCTCAGAGATGAAAAGTGCCAGCACTGAAAGCTGTTGCTAGCCAGCACCCTTCCTTGGAAGCGCTTTTGTAGGCCTAAGAACAGTGGGGCTCTGGGCTTCTCTAGCCACCTCATCTTCTGCTCATCCTCTCGCGCACTCTAAAGAGAGCTCAGGTGAGAAATTGCAAACGTCGAGCAATTGCTCAGAGATGAAAAGTGCCAGCACTGAAAGCTGTTGCTAGCCAGCACCCTTCCTTGGAAGCGCTTTCACAGGCGCAGCAACACTGGGGCTTTGCGCTTCTCTACCCACCAAAAGTCACGGTCCTTCTCTTTCCGTCTCGTAGACACGAGCTGAGAAATTGCAAACGTCCAGCAAATGCTCAGAGATGAAAAGTGCCAGCACTGAAAGCTGTTGCTAGCCAGCACCCTTCCTTGGAAGCGCTTTCACAGGCGCAGCAACACTGGGGCTTTGCGCTTCTCTAGCCACCAAACGTCACGGTCCTTCTCTTTCCGTCGGTAGACACGAGCTGAGAAATTGCAAACGTCGAGCAATTGCTCCGAGATGAAAAGTGCCAGCACTGAAAGCTGTTGCTAGCCAGCACCCTTCCTTGGAAGCGCTTTCACAGGCGCAGCAACACTGGGGCTTTGCGCTTCTCTAGCCACCAAATGTCACGGTCCTTCTCTTTCCGTCTCGTAGACACGAGCTGAGAAATTGCAAACGTCGAGCAATTGCTCCGAGATGAAAAGTGCCAGCACTGAAAGCTCTTGCTAGCCAGCACCCTTCCTTGGAAGCGCTTTTGTAGGCCTAAGAACAGTGGGGCTCTGGGCTTCTCTAGCCACCTCATCTTCTGCTCATCCTCTCGCGCACTCTAAAGAGAGCTCAGGTGAGAAATTGCAAACGTCGAGCAATTGCTCAGAGATGAAAAGTGCCAGCACTGAAAGCTCTTGCTAGCCAGCACCCTTCCTTGGAAGCGCTTTCACAGGCGCAGCAACACTGGGGCTTTGCGCTTCTCTAGCCACCAAACGTCACGGTCCTTCTCTTTCCGTCTGTAGACACGAGCTGAGAAATTGCAAACGTCGAGCAATTGCTCAGAGATGAAAAGTGCCAGCACTGAAAGCTGTTGCTAGCCAGCCCCCTTCCTTGGAAGCGCTTTTGTAGCCCTTAGAACAGTGGGGCTCTGGGCTTCTCTAGCCACCTCATCTTCTGCTCATCCTCTCGCGCACTCTAAAGAGAGCTCAGGTGAGAAATTGCAAACGTCGAGCAATTGCTCAGAGAAGAAAAGTGCCAGCACTGAAAGCTCTTGCTAGCCAGCACCCTTCCTTGGAAGCGCTTTCACAGGCGCAGCAACACTGGGGCTTTGCGCTTCTCTACCCACGAAACGTCACAGTCATTCTCTTTCCGTCTCATAGACACGAGCTGAGAAATTGCAAACGTCCAGCAATTGCTCAGAGATGAAAAGTGCCAGCACTGAAAGCTGTTGCTAGCCAGCACCCTTCCTTGGAAGCGCTTTTGTAGGCCTAAGAACACTGGGGCTCTGGGCTTCTCTAGCCACCTCATCTTCTGCTCATCCTCTCGCGCACTCTAAAGAGAGCTCAGGTGAGAAATTGCAAACGTCGAGCAATTGCTCAGAGATGAAAAGTGCCAGCACTGAAAGCTCTTGCTAGCCAGCACCCTTCCTTGGAAGCGCTTTCACAGGCGCAGCAACACTGGGGCTTTGCGCTTCTCTAGCCACCAAACGTCACGGTCCTTCTCTTTCCGTCGGTAGACACGAGCTGAGAAATTGCAAACGTCGAGCAATTGCTCAGAGATGAAAAGTGCCAGCACTGAAAGCTGTTGCTAGCCAGCACCCTTCCTTGGAAGCGCTTTTGTAGGCCTAAGAACACTGGGGCTCTGGGCTTCTCTAGCCACCTCATCTTCTGCTCATCCTCTCGCGCACTCTAAAGAGAGCTCAGGTGAGAAATTGCAAACGTCGAGCAATTGCTCAGAGATGAAAAGTGCCAGCACTGAAAGCTCTTGCTAGCCAGCACCCTTCCTTGGAAGCGCTTTCACAGGCGCAGCAACACTGGGGCTTTGCGCTTCTCTAGCCACCAAACGTCACGGTCCTTCTCTTTCCGTCTCGTAGACACGAGCTGAGAAATTGCAAACGTCGAGCAATTGCTCAGAGATGAAAAGTGCCAGCACTGAAAGCTCTTGCTAGCCAGCACCCTTCCTTGGAAGCGCTTTTGTAGCCCTTAGAACACTGGGGCTCTGGGCTTCTCTAGCCACCTCATCTTCTGCTCATCCTCTCGCGCACTCTAAAGAGAGCTCAGGTGAGAAATTGCAAACGTCGAGCAATTGCTCAGAGAAGAAAAGTGCCAGCACTGAAAGCTGTTGCTAGCCAGCACCCTTCCTTGGAAGCGCTTTCACAGGCGCAGCAACACTGGGGCTTTGCGCTTCTCTAGCCACCAAACGTCACGGTCCTTCTCTTTCCGTCTCCTAGACACGAGCTGAGAAATTGCAAACGTCGAGCAATTGCTCAGAGATGAAAAGTGCCAGCACTGAAAGCTGTTGCTAGCCAGCACCCTTCCTTGGAAGCGCTTTCACAGGCGCAGCAACACTGGGGCTTTGCGCTTCTCTAGCCACCAAACGTCACGGTCCTTGTCTTTCCGTCTGTATACACGAGCTGAGAAATTGCAAACGTCGAGCAATTGCTCCGAGATGAAAAGTGCCAGCACTGAAAGCTCTTGCTAGCCAGCACCCTTCCTTGGAAGCGCTTTTGTAGGCCTAAGAACACTGGGGCTCTGGGCTTCTCTAGCCACCTCATCTTCTGCTCATCCTCTCGCGCACTCTAAAGAGAGCTCAGCTGAGAAATTGCAAACGTCGAGCAATTGCTCAGAGATGAAAAGTGCCAGCACTGAAAGCTCTTGCTAGCCAGCACCCTTCCTTGGAAGCGCTTTCACAGGCGCAGCAACACTGGGGCTTTGCGCTTCTCTAGCCACCAAACGTCACGGTCCTTCTCTTTCCGTCTCGTAGACACGAGCTGAGAAATTGCAAACGTCGAGCAATTGCTCCGAGATGAAAAGTGCCAGCACTGAAAGCTCTTGCTAGCCAGCACCCTTCCTTGGAAGCGCTTTTGTAGCCCTTAAAACACTGGGGCTCTGGGCTTCTCTAGCCACCTCATCTTCTGCTCATCCTCTCGCGCACTCTAAAGAGAGCTCAGGTGAGAAATTGCAAACGTCCAGCAATTGCTCAGAGATGAAAAGTGCCAGCACTGAAAGCTCTTGCTAGCCAGCACCCTTCCTTGGAAGCGCTTTTGTAGCCCTTAGAACACTGGGGCTCTGGGCTTCTCTAGCCACCTCATCTTCTGCTCATCCTCTCGCGCACTCTAAAGAGATCTCAGGTGAGAAATTGCAAACGTCGAGCAATTGCTCAGAGATGAAAAGTGCCAGCACTGAAAGCTCTTGCTAGCCAGCACCCTTCCTTGGAAGCGCTTTCACAGGCGCAGCAACACTGGGGCTTTGCGCTTCTCTACCCACCAAACGTCACGGTCCTTCTCTTTCCGTCTCCTAGACACGAGCTGAGAAATTGCAAATGTCGAGCAATTGCTCAGAGATGAAAAGTGCCAGCACTGAAAGCTGTTGCTAGCCAGCACCCTTCCTTGGAAGCGCTTTCACAGGCGCAGCAACACTGGGGCTTTGCGCTTCTATACGCACCAAACGTCACGGTCCTTCTCTTTCCGTCTCGTAGACACGAGCTGAGAAATTGCAAACGTCGAGCAATTGCTCCGAGATGAAAAGTGCCAGCACTGAAAGCTGTTGCTAGCCAGCACCCTTCCTTGGAAGCGCTTTTGTAGGCCTAAGAACACTGGGGCTCTGGGCTTCTCTAGCCACCTCATCTTCTGCTCATCCTCTCGCGCACTCTAAAGAGAGCTCAGGTGAGAAATTGCAAACGTCGAGCAATTGCTCAGAGATGAAAAGTGCCAGCACTGAAAGCTCTTGCTAGCCAGCACCCTTCCTTGGAAGCGCTTTCACAGGCGCAGCAACACTGGGGCTTTGCGCTTCTCTACCCACCAAACGTCACGGTCCTTCTCTTTCCGTCTCGTAGACACGAGCTGAGAAATTGCAAACGTCGAGCAATTGCTCCGAGATGAAAAGTGCCAGCACTGAAAGCTCTTGCTAGCCAGCACCCTTCCTTGGAAGCGCTTTTGTAGCCCTTAGAACACTGGGGCTCTGGGCTTCTCTAGCCACCTCATCTTCTGCTCATCCTCTCGCGCACTCTAAAGAGAGCTCAGGTGAGAAATTGCAAACGTCGAGCAATTGCTCAGAGATGAAAAGTGCCAGCACTGAAAGCTGTTGCTAGCCAGCACCCTTCCTTGGAAGCGCTTTCACAGGCGCAGCAACACTGGGGCTTTGCGCTTCTCTACGCACCAAACGTCACGGTCCTTCTCTTTCCGTCTCGTAGACACGAGCTGAGAAATTGCAAACGTCGAGCAATTGCTCAGAGATGAAAAGTGCCAGCACTGAAAGCTCTTGCTAGCCAGCACCCTTCCTTGGAAGCGCTTTCACAGGCGCAGCAACACTGGGGCTTTGCGCTTCTCTAGCCACCAAACGTCACGGTCCTTCTCTTTCCGTCTGTATACACGAGCTGAGAAATTGCAAACGTCGAGCAATTGCTCAGAGATGAAAAGTGCCAGCACTGAAAGCTCTTGCTAGCCAGCACCCTTCCTTGGAAGCGCTTTTGTAGGCCTAAGAACACTGGGGCTCTGGGCTTCTCTAGCCACCTCATCTTCTGCTCATCCTCTCGCGCACTCTAAAGAGAGCTCAGGTGAGAAATTGCAAACGTCCAGCAATTGCTCCGAGATGAAAAGTGCCAGCACTGAAAGCTCTTGCTAGCCAGCACCCTTCCTTGGAAGCGCTTTCACAGGCGCAGCAACACTGGGGCTTTGCGCTTCTCTACGCACCAAACGTCACGGTCCTTCTCTTTCCGTCTCGTAGACACGAGCTGAGAAATTGCAAACGTCGAGCAATTGCTCCGAGATGAAAAGTGCCAGCACTGAAAGCTCTTGCTAGCCAGCACCCTTCCTTGGAAGCGCTTTTGTAGCCCTTAAAACACTGGGGCTCTGGGCTTCTCTAGCCACCTCATCTTCTGCTCATCCTCTCGCGCACTCTAAAGAGAGGTCAGGTGAGAAATTGCAAACGTCGAGCAATTGCTCAGAGATGAAAAGTGCCAGCACTGAAAGCTCTTGCTAGCCAGCACCCTTCCTTGGAAGCGCTTTCACAGGCGCAGCAACACTGGGGCTTTGCGCTTCTCTAGCCACCAAACGTCACGGTCCTTCTCTTTCCGTCTCGTAGACACGAGCTGAGAAATTGCAAATGTCGAGCAATTGCTCAGAGATGAAAAGTGCCAGCACTGAAAGCTGTTGCTAGCCAGCACCCTTCCTTGGAAGCGCTTTCACAGGCGCAGCAACACTGGGGCTTTGCGCTTCTATACGCACGAAACGTCACGGTCATTCTCTTTCCGTCTCGTAGACACGAGCTGAGAAATTGCAAACGTCGAGCAATTGCTCCGAGATGAAAAGTGCCAGCACTGAAAGCTGTTGCTAGCCAGCACCCTTCCTTGGAAGCACTTTTGTAGGCCTAAGAACACTGGGGCTCTGGGCTTCTCTAGCCACCTCATCTTCTGCTCATCCTCTCGCGCACTCTAAAGAGAGCTCAGGTGAGAAATTGCAAACGTCCAGCAATTGCTCAGAGATGAAAAGTGCCAGCACTGAAAGCTCTTGCTAGCCAGCACCCTTCCTTGGAAGCGCTTTCACAGGCGCAGCAACACTGGGGCTTTGCGCTTCTCTAGCCACCAAACGTCACGGTCCTTCTCTTTCCGTCTCGTAGACACGAGCTGAGAAATTGCAAACGTCCAGCAATTGCTCCGAGATGAAAAGTGCCAGCACTGAAAGCTCTTGCTAGCCAGCACCCTTCCTTGGAAGCGCTTTTGTAGGCCTAAGAACACTGGGGCTCTGGGCTTCTCTAGCCACCTCATCTTCTGCTCATCCTCTCGCGCACTCTAAAGAGAGCTCAGGTGAGAAATTGCAAACGTCCAGCAATTGCTCAGAGATGAAAAGTGCCAGCACTGAAAGCTGTTGCTAGCCAGCACCCTTCCTTGGAAGCGCTTTCACAGGCGCAGCAACACTGGGGCTTTGCGCTTCTATACGCACCAAAAGTCATGGTCCTTCTCTTTCCGTCTCGTAGACACGAGCTGAGAAATTGCAAACGTCGAGCAATTGCTCAGAGATGAAAAGTGCCAGCACTGAAAGCTCTTGCTAGCCAGCACCCTTCCTTGGAAGCGCTTTCACAAGCACAGTAACACTGGGGCTTTGCGCTTCTATACGCACCAAACGTCACGGTCATTCTCTTTCCGTCTCGTAGACACGAGCTGAGAAATTGCAAACGTCGAGCAATTGCTCAGAGATGAAAAGTGCCAGCACTGAAAGCTCTTGCTAGCCAGCACCCTTCCTTGGAAGCGCTTTCACAGGCGCAGCAACACTGGGGCTTTGCGCTTCTCTAGCCACCAAAAGCCACGGTCCTTCTCTTTCCGTCGGTAGACACGAGCTGAGAAATTGCAAACGTCGAGCAATTGCTCAGAGATGAAAAGTGCCAGCACTGAAAGCTCTTGCTAGCCAGCACCCTTCCTTGGAAGCGCTTTTGTAGCCCTTAAAACACTGGAGCTCTGGGCTTCTCTAGCCACCTCATCTTCTGTTCATCCTCTCGCGCACTCTAAAGAGAGCTCAGGTGAGAAATTGCAAACGTCGAGCAATTGCTCAGAGAAGAAAAGTGCCAGCACTGAAAGCTCTTGCTAGCCAGCACCCTTCCTTGGAAGCGCTTTCACAGGCGCAGTAACACTGGGGCTTTGCACTTCTCTACGCACCAAACGTCACGGTCCTTCTCTTTCCGTCTCGTAGACACGAGCTGAGAAATTGCAAACGTCCAGCAATTGCTCCGAGATGAAAAGTGCCAGCACTGAAAGCTGTTGCTAGCCAGCACTCTTCCTTGGAAGCGCTTTTGTAGGCCTAAGAACAGTGGGGCTCTGGGCTTCTCTAGCCACCTCATCTTCTGCTCATCCTCTCGCGCACTCTAAAGAGAGCTCAGGTGAGAAATTGCAAACGTCGAGCAATTGCTCAGAGATGAAAAGTGCCAGCACTGAAAGCTCTTGCTAGCCAGCACCCTTCCTTGGAAGCGCTTTCACAGGCGCAGCAACACTGGGGCTTTGCGCTTCTCTAGCCACCAAACGTCACGGTCCTTCTCTTTCCGTCGGTAGACACGAGCTGAGAAATTGCAAACGTCGAGCAATTGCTCAGAGATGAAAAGTGCCAGCACTGAAAGCTGTTGCTAGCCAGCCCCCTTCCTTGGAAGCGCTTTTGTAGCCCTTAGAACAGTGGGGCTCTGGGCTTCTCTAGCCACCTCATCTTCTGCTCATCCTCTCGCGCACTCTAAAGAGAGGTCAGGTGAGAAATTGCAAACGTCGAGCAATTGCTCAGAGAAGAAAAGTGCCAGCACTGAAAGCTCTTGCTAGCCAGCACCCTTCCTTGGAAGCGCTTTCACAGGCGCAGCAACACTGGGGCTTTGCGCTTCTATACGCACCAAACGTCACAGTCATTCTCTTTCCGTCTCGTAGACACGAGCTGAGAAATTGCAAACGTCCAGCAATTGCTCAGAGATGAAAAGTGCCAGCACTGAAAGCTCTTGCTAGCCAGCACCCTTCCTTGGAAGCGCTTTTGTAGGCCTAAGAACACTGGGGCTCTGGGCTTCTCTAGCCACCTCATCTTCTGCTCATCCTCTCGCGCACTCTAAAGAGAGCTCAGGTGAGAAATTGCAAACGTCGAGCAATTGCTCAGAGATGAAAAGTGCCAGCACTGAAAGCTCTTGCTAGCCAGCACCCTTCCTTGGAAGCGCTTTCACAGGCGCAGCAACACTGGGGCTTTGCGCTTCTCTAGCCACCAAACGTCACGGTCCTTCTCTTTCCGTCGGTAGACACGAGCTGAGAAATTGCAAACGTCGAGCAATTGCTCAGAGATGAAAAGTGCCAGCACTGAAAGCTGTTGCTAGCCAGCACCCTTCCTTGGAAGCGCTTTGTAGGCCTAAGAACACTGGGGCTCTGGGCTTCTCTAGCCACCTCATCTTCTGCTCATCCTCTCGCGCACTCTAAAGAGAGCTCAGGTGAGAAATTGCAAACGTCGAGCAATTGCTCAGAGATGAAAAGTGCCAGCACTGAAAGCTGTTGCTAGCCAGCACCCTTCCTTGGAAGCGCTTTCACAGGCGCAGCAACACTGGGGCTTTGCGCTTCTCTAGCCACCAAACGTCACGGTCCTTCTCTTTCCGTCTCGTAGACACGAGCTGAGAAATTGCAAACGTCGAGCAATTGCTCAGAGATGAAAAGTGCCAGCACTGAAAGCTCTTGCTAGCCAGCACCCTTCCTTGGAAGCGCTTTTGTAGGCCTAAGAACACTGGGGCTCTGGGCTTCTCTAGCCACCTCATCTTCTGCTCATCCTCTCGCGCACTCTAAAGAGAGCTCAGGTGAGAAATTGCAAACGTCCAGCAATTGCTCCGAGATGAAAAGTGCCAGCACTGAAAGCTGTTGCTAGCCAGCACCCTTCCTTGGAAGCGCTTTCACAGGCGCAGCAACACTGGGGCTTTGCGCTTCTCTAGCCACCAAACGTCACGGTCCTTCTCTTTCCGTCTCGTAGACACGAGCTGAGAAATTGCAAACGTCGAGCAATTGCTCCGAGATGAAAAGTGCCAGCACTGAAAGCTCTTGCTAGCCAGCACCCTTCCTTGGAAGCGCTTTCACAGGCGCAGCAACACTGGGGCTTTGCGATTCTCTACCCACCAAACGTCACGGTCCTTGTCTTTCCGTCTGTATACACGAGCTGAGAAATTGCAAACGTCGAGCAATTGCTCAGAGATGAAAAGTGCCAGCACTGAAAGCTGTTGCTAGCCAGCACCCTTCCTTGGAAGCGCTTTTGTAGGCCTAAGAACAGTGGGGCTCTGGGCTTCTCTAGCCACCTCATCTTCTGCTCATCCTCTCGCGCACTCTAAAGAGAGCTCAGGTGAGAAATTGCAAACGTCGAGCAATTGCTCAGAGATGAAAAGTGCCAGCACTGAAAGCTCTTGCTAGCCAGCACCCTTCCTTGGAAGCACTTTCACAGGCGCAGCAACACTGGGGCTTTGCGCTTCTCTACCCACCAAAAGTCACGGTCCTTCTCTTTCCGTCTCGTAGACACGAGCTGAGAAATTGCAAACGTCGAGCAATTGCTCAGAGATGAAAAGTGCCAGCACTGAAAGCTGTTGCTAGCCAGCACCCTTCCTTGGAAGCGCTTTTGTAGCCCTTAAAACACTGGGGCTCTGGGCTTCTCTAGCCACCTCATCTTCTGCTCATCCTCTCGCGCACTCTAAAGAGAGCTCAGGTGAGAAATTGCAAACGTCCAGCAATTGCTCAGAGATGAAAAGTGCCAGCACTGAAAGCTGTTGCTAGCCAGCACCCTTCCTTGGAAGCGCTTTTGTAGCCCTTAGAACACTGGGGCTCTGGGCTTCTCTAGCCACCTCATCTTCTGCTCATCCTCTCGCGCACTCTAAAGAGAGCTCAGGTGAGAAATTGCAAACGTCGAGCAATTGCTCAGAGAAGAAAAGTGCCAGCACTGAAAGCTCTTGCTAGCCAGCACCCTTCCTTGGAAGCGCTTTCACAGGCGCAGTAACACTGGGGCTTTGCACTTCTCTACCCACCAAACGTCACGGTCCTTCTCTTTCCGTCTCGTAGACACGAGCTGAGAAATTGCAAACGTCGAGCAATTCCTCAGAGATGAAAAGTGCCAGCACTGAAAGCTCTTGCTAGCCAGCACCCTTCCTTGGAAGCGCTTTCACAGGCGCAGCAACACTGGGGCTTTGCGCTTCTATACGCACCAAACGTCACGGTCATTCTCTTTCCGTCTCGTAGACACGAGCTGAGAAATTGCAAACGTCGAGCAATTGCTCAGAGATGAAAAGTGCCAGCACGGAAAGCTGTTGCTAGCCAGCACCGTTCCTTGGAAGCGCTTTTGTAGGCCTAAGAACAGTGGGGCTCTGGGCTTCTCTAGCCACCTCATCTTCTGCTCATCCTCTCGCGCACTCTAAAGAGAGCTCAGGTGAGAAATTGCAAACGTCGAGCAATTGCTCAGAGATGAAAAGTGCCAGCACTGAAAGCTGTTGCTAGCCAGCACCCTTCCTTGGAAGCGCTTTCACAGGCACAGCAACACTGGGGCTTTGCGCTTCTCTAGCCACCAAACGTCACGGTCCTTCTCTTTCCGTCGGTAGACACGAGCTGAGAAATTGCAAACGTCGAGCAATTGCTCAGAGATGAAAAGTGCCAGCACTGAAAGCTCTTGCTAGCCAGCACCCTTCCTTGGAAGCGGTTTCACAGGCGCAGCAACACTGGGGCTTTGCGCTTCTCTACGCACCAAACGTCACGGTCCTTCTCTTTCCGTCTCGTAGACACGAGCTGAGAAATTGCAAACGTGGAGCAATTGCTCAGAGATGAAAAGTGCCAGCACTGAAAGCTGTTGCTAGCCAGCACCCTTCCTTGGAAGCGCTTTCACAGGCGCAGCAACACTGGGGCTTTGCGCTTCTATACGCACCAAACGTCACGGTCCTTCTCTTTCCGTCTCGTAGACACGAGCTGAGAAATTGCAAACGTCGAGCAATTCCTCAGAGATGAAAAGTGCCAGCACTGAAAGCTCTTGCTAGCCAGCACCCTTCCTTGGAAGCGCTTTCACAGGCGCAGCAACACTGGGGCTTTGCGCTTCTCTAGCCACCAAACGTCACGGTCCTTCTCTTTCCGTCTCGTAGACACGAGCTGAGAAATTGCAAACGTCGAGCAATTGCTCAGAGATGAAAAGTGCCAGCACTGAAAGCTGTTGCTAGCCAGCACCCTTCCTTGGAAGCGCTTTTGTAGGCCTAAGAACACTGGGGCTCTGGGCTTCTCTAGCCACCTCATCTTCTGCTCATCCTCTCGCGCACTCTAAAGAGAGGTCAGGTGAGAAATTGCAAACGTCGAGCAATTGCTCAGAGAAGAAAAGTGCCAGCACTGAAAGCTCTTGCTAGCCAGCACCCTTCCTTGGAAGCGCTTTTGTAGGCCTAAGAACACTGGGGCTCTGGGCTTCTCTAGCCACCTCATCTTCTGCTCATCCTCTCGCGCACTCTAAAGAGAGCTCAGGTGAGAAATTGCAAACGTCGAGCAATTGCTCAGAGATGAAAAGTGCCAGCACTGAAAGCTCTTGCTAGCCAGCACCCTTCCTTGGAAGCGCTTTCACAGGCGCAGCAACACTGGGGCTTTGCGCTTCTCTAGCCACGAAACGTCACGGTCATTCTCTTTCCGTCTCGTAGACACGAGCTGAGAAATTGCAAACGTCCAGCAATTGCTCAGAGATGAAAAGTGCCAGCACTGAAAGCTGTTGCTAGCCAGCACCCTTCCTTGGAAGCGCTTTCACAGGCGCAGCAACACTGGGGCTTTGCGCTTCTCTAGCCACCAAACGTCACGGTCCTTCTCTTTCCGTCTCCTAGACACGAGCTGAGAAATTGCAAACGTCGAGCAATTGCTCCGAGATGAAAAGTGCCAGCACTGAAAGCTCTTGCTAGCCAGCACCCTTCCTTGGAAGCGCTTTTGTAGGCCTAAGAACACTGGGGCTCTGGGCTTCTCTAGCCACCTAATCTTCTGCTCGTCCTCTCGCGCACTCTAAAGAGAGCTCAGGTGAGAAATTGCAAACGTCGAGCAATTGCTCAGAGATGAAAAGTGCCAGCACTGAAAGCTGTTGCTAGCCAGCACCCTTCCTTGGAAGCGCTTTCACAGGCGCAGCAACACTGGGGCTTTGCGCTTCTATACGCACCAAATGTCACGGTCCTTCTCTTTCCGTCTCGTAGACACGAGCTGAGAAATTGCAAACGTCGAGCAATTGCTCAGAGATGAAAAGTGCCAGCACTGAAAGCTGTTGCTAGCCAGCACCCTTCCTTGGAAGCGCTTTTGTAGCCCTTAGAACACTGGGGCTCTGGGCTTCTCTAGCCACCTCATCTTCTGCTCATCCTCTCGCGCACTCTAAAGAGAGCTCAGGTGAGAAATTGCAAACGTCGAGCAATTGCTCAGAGAAGAAAAGTGCCAGCACTGAAAGCTCTTGCTAGCCAGCACCCTTCCTTGGAAGCGCTTTCACATGCGCAGTAACACTGGGGCTTTGCGCTTCTCTACGCAACAAACGTCACGGTCCTTCTCTTTCCGTCTCGTAGACACGAGCTGAGAAATTGCAAACGTCGAGCAATTGCTCAGAGATGAAAAGTGCCAGCACTGAAAGCTCTTGCTAGCCAGCACCCTTCCTTGGAAGCGCTTTCACAGGCGCAGCAACACTGGGGCTCTGGCCTTCTCTAGCCACCTCATCTTCTGCTCATCCTCTCGCGCACTCTAAAGAGAGCTCAGGTGAGAAACTGCAAACGTCGAGCAATTGCTCAGAGATGAAAAGTGCCAGCACTGAAAGCTCTTGCTAGCCAGCACCCTTCCTTGGAAGCGCTTTCACAGGCGCAGTAACACTGGGGCTTTGCGCTTCTATACGCACCAAACGTCACGCTCATTCTCTTTCCGCCTCGTAGACACGAGCTGAGAAATTGCAAACGTCGAGCAATTGCTCAGAGATGAAAAGTGCCAGCACTGAAAGCTGTTGCTAGCCAGCACCCTTCCTTGGAAGCGCTTTCACAGGCGCAGTAACACTGGGGCTTTGCGCTTCTATACGCACCAAACGTCACGGTCCTTCTCTTTCCGTCTCGTAGACACGAGCTGAGAAATTGCAAACGTCGAGCAATTGCTCAGAGATGAAAAGTGCCAGCACTGAAAGCTCTTGCTAGCCAGCACCCTTCCTTGGAAGCGCTTTCACAGGCGCAGCAACACTGGGGCTTTGCGCTTCTCTAGCCACCAAACGTCACGGTCCTTCTCTTTCCGTCTCGTAGACACGAGCTGAGAAATTGCAAACGTCGAGCAATTGCTCAGAGATGAAAAGTGCCAGCACTGAAAGCTCTTGCTAGCCAGCACCCTTCCTTGGAAGCGCTTTCACAGGCGCAGCAACACTGGGGCTTTGCGCTTCTCTAGCCACCAAACGTCATGGTCATTCTCTTTCCGTCTCGTAGACACGAGCTGAGAAATTGCAAACGTCGAGCAATTGCTCCGAGATGAAAAGTGCCAGCACTGAAAGCTCTTGCTAGCCAGCACCCTTCCTTGGAAGCGCTTTCACAGGCGCAGCAACACTGGGGCTTTGCGCTTCTCTAGCCACCAAAAGCCACGGTCCTTCTCTTTCCGTCGGTAGACACGAGCTGAGAAATTGCAAACGTCGAGCAATTGCTCAGAGATGAAAAGTGCCAGCACTGAAAGCTGTTGCTAGCCAGCACCCTTCCTTGGAAGCGCTTTTGTAGGCCTAAGAACACTGGGGCTCTGGGCTTCTCTAGCCACCTCATCTTCTGCTCATCCTCTCGCGCACTCTAAAGAGAGCTCAGGTGAGAAATTGCAAACGTCGAGCAATTGCTCAGAGATGAAAAGTGCCAGCACTGAAAGCTGTTGCTAGCCAGCACCCTTCCTTGGAAGCGCTTTCACAGGCGCAGCAACACTGGGGCTTTGCGCTTCTCTAGCCACCAAACGTCACGGTCCTTCTCTTTCCGTCTCGTAGACACGAGCTGAGAAATTGCAAACGTCGAGCAATTGCTCAGAGATGAAAAGTGCCAGCACTGAAAGCTCTTGCTAGCCAGCACCCTTCCTTGGAAGCGCTTTCACAGGCGCAGCAACACTGGGGCTTTGCGCTTCTCTACCCACCAAACGTCACGGTCCTTGTCTTTCCGTCTGTATACACGAGCTGAGAAATTGCAAACGTCCAGCAATTGCTCAGAGATGAAAAGTGCCAGCACTGAAAGCTCTTGCTAGCCAGCACCCTTCCTTGGAAGCGCTTTTGTAGGCCTTAGAACACTGGGGCTCTGGGCTTCTCTAGCCACCTCATCTTCTGCTCATCCTCTCGCGCACTCTAAAGAGAGCTCAGGTGAGAAATTGCAAACGTCGAGCAATTGCTCAGAGATGAAAAGTGCCAGCACTGAAAGCTCTTGCTAGCCAGCACCCTTCCTTGGAAGCACTTTCACAGGCGCAGCAACACTGGGGCTTTGCGCTTCTCTACCCACCAAAAGTCACGGTCCTTCTCTTTCCGTCTCGTAGACACGAGCTGAGAAATTGCAAACGTCGAGCAATTGCTCAGAGATGAAAAGTGCCAGCACTGAAAGCTGTTGCTAGCCAGCACCCTTCCTTGGAAGCGCTTTTGTAGCCCTTAGAACACTGGGGCTCTGGGCTTCTCTAGCCACCTAATCTTCTGCTCATCCTCGCGCGCACTCTAAAGAGAGCTCAGGTGAGAAATTGCAAACGTCGAGCAATTGCTCCGAGATGAAAAGTGCCAGCACTGAAAGCTCTTGCTAGCCAGCACCCTTCCTTGGAAGCGCTTTCACAGGCGCAGTAACACTGGGGCTTTGCACTTCTCTACGCACCAAACGTCACGGTCCTTCTCTTTCCGTCTCGTAGACACGAGCTGAGAAATTGCAAATGTCGAGCAATTGCTCAGAGATGAAAAGTGCCAGCACTGAAAGCTCTTGCTAGCCAGCACCCTTCCTTGGAAGCGCTTTCACAGGCGCAGCAACACTGGGGCTTTGCGCTTCTATACGCACCAAACTTCACGGTCATTCTCTTTCCGTCTCGTAGACACGAGCTGAGAAATTGCAAACGTCGAGCAATTGCTCCGAGATGAAAAGTGCCAGCACTGAAAGCTGTTGCTAGCCAGCACCCTTCCTTGGAAGCGCTTTTGTAGGCCTAAGAACACTGGGGCTCTGGGCTTCTCTAGCCACCTCATCTTCTGCTCATCCTCTCGCGCACTCTAAAGAGAGCTCAGGTGAGAAATTGCAAACGTCGAGCAATTGCTCAGAGATGAAAAGTGCCAGCACTGAAAGCTGTTGCTAGCCAGCACCCTTCCTTGGAAGCGCTTTCACAGGCGCAGCAACACTGGGGCTTTGCGCTTCTCTAGCCACCAAACGTCACGGTCCTTCTCTTTCCGTCGGTAGACACGAGCTGAGAAATTGCAAACGTCGAGCAATTGCTCAGAGATGAAAAGTGCCAGCACTGAAAGCTCTTGCTAGCCAGCACCCTTCCTTGGAAGCGCTTTCACAGGCGCAGTAACACTGGGGCTTTGCGCTTCTCTACGCAACAAACGTCACGGTCCTTCTCTTTCCGTCTCGTAGACACGAGCTGAGAAATTGCAAACGTCGAGCAATTGCTCAGAGATGAAAAGTGCCAGCACTGAAAGCTGTTGCTAGCCAGCACCCTTCCTTGGAAGCGCTTTCACAGGCGTAGCAACACTGGGGCTTTGCGCTTCTATACGCACCAAACGTCACAGTCATTCTCTTTCCGTCTCGTAGACACGAGCTGAGAAATTGCAAACGTCCAGCAATTGCTCAGAGATGAAAAGTGCCAGCACTGAAAGCTCTTGCTAGCCAGCACCCTTCCTTGGAAGCGCTTTTGTAGGCCTAAGAACACTGGGGCTCTGGGCTTCTCTAGCCACCTAATCTTCTGCTCATCCTCTCGCGCACTCTAAAGAGAGCTCAGGTGAGAAATTGCAAACGTCGAGCAATTGCTCAGAGATGAAAAGTGCCAGCACTGAAAGCTGTTGCTAGCCAGCACCCTTCCTTGGAAGCGCTTTCACATGCGCAGTAACACTGGGGCTTTGCGCTTCTCTACGCAACAAACGTCACGGTCCTTCTCTTTCCGTCTCGTAGACACGAGCTGAGAAATTGCAAACGTCGAGCAATTGCTCAGAGATGAAAAGTGCCAGCACTGAAAGCTGTTGCTAGCCAGCACCCTTCCTTGGAAGCGCTTTCACAGGCGTAGCAACACTGGGGCTTTGCGCTTCTATACGCACCAAACGTCACAGTCATTCTCTTTCCGTCTCGTAGACACGAGCTGAGAAATTGCAAACGTCGAGCAATTGCTCCGAGATGAAAAGTGCCAGCACTGAAAGCTCTTGCTAGCCAGCACCTTTCCTTGGAAGCGCTTTTGTAGGCCTAAGAACACTGGGGCTCTGGGCTTCTCTAGCCACCTCATCTTCTGCTCATCCTCTCGCGCACTCTAAAGAGATCTCAGGTGAGAAATTGCAAACGTCGAGCAATTGCTCAGAGATGAAAAGTGCCAGCACTGAAAGCTCTTGCTAGCCAGCACCCTTCCTTGGAAGCGCTTTCACAGGTGCAGCAACACTGGGGCTTTGCGCTTCTCTACCCACCAAAAGTCACGGTCCTTCTCTTTCCGTCGGTAGACACGAGCTGAGAAATTGCAAACGTCGAGCAATTGCTCAGAGATGAAAAGTGCCAGCACTGAAAGCTCTTGCTAGCCAGCACCCTTCCTTGGAAGCGCTTTCACAGGCGCAGCAACACTGGGGCTTTGCGCTTCTCTACCCACCAAATGTCACGGTCCTTCTCTTTCCGTCTCGTAGACACGAGCTGAGAAATTGCAAACGTCGAGCAATTGCTCCGAGATGAAAAGTGCCAGCACTGAAAGCTGTTGCTAGCCAGCACCCTTCCTTGGAAGCGCTTTTGTAGGCCTAAGAACAGTGGGGCTCTGGGCTTCTCTAGCCACCTCATCTTCTGCTCATCCTCTCGCGCACTCTAAAGAGAGCTCAGGTGAGAAACTGCAAACGTCGAGCAATTGCTCAGAGATGAAAAGTGCCAGCACTGAAAGCTCTTGCTAGCCAGCACCCTTCCTTGGAAGCGCTTTCACAGGCGCAGTAACACTGGGGCTTTGCGCTTCTATACGCACCAAACGTCACGCTCATTCTCTTTCCGCCTCGTAGACACGAGCTGAGAAATTGCAAACGTCGAGCAATTGCTCAGAGATGAAAAGTGCCAGCACTGAAAGCTCTTGCTAGCCAGCACCCTTCCTTGGAAGCGCTTTCACAGGCGCAGTAACACTGGGGCTTTGCGCTTCTCTAGCCACCAAACGTCACGGTCCTTCTCTTTCCGTCTCGTAGACACGAGCTGAGAAATTGCAAACGTCGAGCAATTGCTCAGAGATGAAAAGTGCCAGCACTGAAAGCTCTTGCTAGCCAGCACCCTTCCTTGGAAGCGCTTTCACAGGCGCAGCAACACTGGGGCTTTGCGCTTCTCTACCCACCAAACGTCACGGTCCTTCTCTTTCCGTCTCGTAGACACGAGCTGAGAAATTGCAAACGTCCAGCAATTGCTCAGAGATGAAAAGTGCCAGCACTGAAAGCTCTTGCTAGCCAGCACCCTTCCTTGGAAGCGCTTTTGTAGCCCTTAAAACACTGGGGCTCTGGGCTTCTCTAGCCACCTCATCTTCTGCTCATCCTCTCGCGCACTCTAAAGAGAGCTCAGGTGAGAAATTGCAAACGTCGAGCAATTGCTCAGAGATGAAAAGTGCCAGCACTGAAAGCTCTTGCTAGCCAGCACCCTTCCTTGGAAGCGCTTTTGTAGGCCTAAGAACAGTGGGGCTCTGGGCTTCTCTAGCCACCTCATCTTCTGCTCATCCTCTCGCGCACTCTAAAGAGAGCTCAGGTGAGAAATTGCAAACGTCGAGCAATTGCTCCGAGATGAAAAGTGCCAGCACTGAAAGCTCTTGCTAGCCAGCACCCTTCCTTGGAAGCGCTTTCACAGGACAGCAACACTGGGCCCTTGCGCTTCTATACGCACCAAACGTCACGCTCATTCTCTTTCCGCCTCGTAGACACGAGCTGAGAAATTGCAAACGTCGAGCAATTGCTCAGAGATGAAAAGTGCCAGCACTGAAAGCTGTTGCTAGCCAGCACCCTTCCTTGGAAGCGCTTTCACAAGCACAGTAACACTGGGGCTTTGCGCTTCTATACGCACCAAACGTCACGGTCATTCTCTTTCCGTCTCGTAGACACGAGCTGAGAAATTGCAAACGTCGAGCAATTGCTCAGAGATGAAAAGTGCCAGCACTGAAAGCTCTTGCTAGCCAGCACCCTTCCTTGGAAGCGCTTTCACAGGCGCAGCAACACTGGGGCTTTGCGCTTCTCTAGCCACCAAACGTCACGGTCCTTCTCTTTCCGTCTCGTAGACACGAGCTGAGAAATTGCAAACGTCGAGCAATTGCTCCGAGATGAAAAGTGCCAGCACTGAAAGCTCTTGCTAGCCAGCACCCTTCCTTGGAAGCGCTTTCACAGGCGCAGCAACACTGGGGCTTTGCGCTTCTCTACCCACCAAACGTCACGGTCATTCTCTTTCCGTCTCGTAGACACGAGCTGAGAAATTGCAAACGTCGAGCAATTGCTCAGAGATGAAAAGTGCCAGCACTGAAAGCTCTTGCTAGCCAGCACCCTTCCTTGGAAGCGCTTTTGTAGGCCTAAGAACACTGGGGCTCTGGGCTTCTCTAGCCACCTCATCTTCTGCTCATCCTCGCGCGCACTCTAAAGAGAGCTCAGGTGAGAAATTGCAAACGTCGAGCAATTGCTCAGAGATGAAAAGTGCCAGCACTGAAAGCTCTTGCTAGCCAGCACCCTTCCTTGGAAGCGCTTTCACAGGCGCAGCAACACTGGGGCTTTGCGCTTCTCTAGCCACCAAACGTCACGGTCCTTCTCTTTCCGTCTCGTAGACACGAGCTGAGAAATTGCAAACGTCGAGCAATTGCTCAGAGATGAAAAGTGCCAGCACTGAAAGCTCTTGCTAGCCAGCACCCTTCCTTGGAAGCGCTTTCACAGGCGCAGCAACACTGGGGCTTTGCGCTTCTCTAGCCACCAAACGTCACGGTCCTTCTCTTTCCGTCTCGTAGACACGAGCTGAGAAATTGCAAACGTCGAGCAATTGCTCAGAGATGAAAAGTGCCAGCACTGAAAGCTCTTGCTAGCCAGCACCCTTCCTTGGAAGCGCTTTCACAGGCGCAGCAACACTGGGGCTTTGCGCTTCTCTACCCACCAAACGTCACGGTCATTCTCTTTCCGTCTCCTAGACACGAGCTGAGAAATTGCAAACGTCGAGCAATTGCTCCGAGATGAAAAGTGCCAGCACTGAAAGCTCTTGCTAGCCAGCACCCTTCCTTGGAAGCGCTTTTGTAGGCCTAAGAACACTGGGGCTCTGGGCTTCTCTAGCCACCTCATCTTCTGCTCATCCTCTCGCGCACTCTAAAGAGAGCTCAGGTGAGAAACTGCAAACGTCGAGCAATTGCTCAGAGATGAAAAGTGCCAGCACTGAAAGCTCTTGCTAGCCAGCACCCTTCCTTGGAAGCGCTTTCACAGGCGCAGCAACACTGGGGCTTTGCGCTTCTCTAGCCACCAAACGTCACGCTCATTCTCTTTCCGTCTCGTAGACACGAGCTGAGAAATTGCAAACGTCGAGCAATTGCTCAGAGATGAAAAGTGCCAGCACTGAAAGCTGTTGCTAGCCAGCACCCTTCCTTGGAAGCGCTTTCACAGGCGCAGCAACACTGGGGCTTTGCGCTTCTCTACCCACCAAACGTCACGGTCCTTCTCTTTCCGTCTCGTAGACACGAGCTGAGAAATTGCAAACGTCGAGCAATTGCTCAGAGATGAAAAGGGCCAGCACTGAAAGCTCTTGCTAGCCAGCACCCTTCCTTGGAAGCGCTTTCACAGGCGCAGCAACACTGGGGCTTTGCACTTCTCTACGCACCAAACGTCACGGTCCTTCTCTTTCCGTCTCGTAGACACGAGCTGAGAAATTGCAAACGTCGAGCAATTGCTCAGAGATGAAAAGTGCCAGCACTGAAAGCTGTTGCTAGCCAGCACCCTTCCTTGGAAGCGCTTTCACAGGCGCAGCAACACTGGGGCTTTGCGCTTCTCTAGCCACCAAACGTCACGGTCCTTCTCTTTCCGTCTCGTAGACACGAGCTGAGAAATTGCAAACGTTGAGCAATTGCTCAGAGATGAAAAGTGCCAGCACTGAAAGCTGTTGCTAGCCAGCACCCTTCCTTGGAAGCGCTTTTGTAGGCCTAAGAACACTGGGGCTCTGGGCTTCTCTAGCCACCTCATCTTCTGCTCATCCTCTCGCGCACTCTAAAGAGAGCTCAGGTGAGAAACTGCAAACGTCGAGCAATTGCTCAGAGATGAAAAGTGCCAGCACTGAAAGCTCTTGCTAGCCAGCACCCTTCCTTGGAAGCGCTTTCACAGGCGCAGCAACACTGGGGCTTTGCGCTTCTCTAGCCACCAAACGTCACGCTCATTCTCTTTCCGTCTCGTAGACACGAGCTGAGAAATTGCAAACGTCGAGCAATTGCTCAGAGATGAAAAGTGCCAGCACTGAAAGCTCTTGCTAGCCAGCACCCTTCCTTGGAAGCGCTTTCACAGGCGCAGCAACACTGGGGCTTTGCGCTTCTCTACCCACCAAACGTCACGGTCCTTCTCTTTCCGTCTCGTAGACACGAGCTGAGAAATTGCAAACGTTGAGCAATTGCTCAGAGATGAAAAGTGCCAGCACTGAAAGCTCTTGCTAGCCAGCACCCTTCCTTGGAAGCGCTTTCACAGGCGCAGCAACACTGGGGCTTTGCGCTTCTCTAGCCACCAAACGTCACGGTCCTTCTCTTTCCGTCTCGTAGACACGAGCTGAGAAATTGCAAACGTCGAGCAATTGCTCAGAGATGAAAAGTGCCAGCACTGAAAGCTCTTGCTAGCCAGCACCCTTCCTTGGAAGCGCTTTTGTAGGCCTAAGAACACTGGGGCTCTGGGCTTCTCTAGCCACCTCATCTTCTGCTCATCCTCTCGCGCACTCTAAAGAGAGCTCAGGTGAGAAATTGCAAACGTCGAGCAATTGCTCAGAGATGAAAAGTGCCAGCACTGAAAGCTCTTGCTAGCCAGCACCCTTCCTTGGAAGCGCTTTCACAGGCGCAGCAACACTGGGGCTTTGCGCTTCTCTAGCCACCAAACGTCACGGTCATTCTCTTTCCGTCTCGTAGACACGAGCTGAGAAATTGCAAACGTCGAGCAATTGCTCAGAGATGAAAAGTGCCAGCACTGAAAGCTCTTGCTAGCCAGCACCCTTCCTTGGAAGCGCTTTCACAGGCGCAGCAACACTGGGGCTTTGCGCTTCTCTACCCACCAAAAGTCACGGTCCTTCTCTTTCCGTCTCGTAGACACGAGCTGAGAAATTGCAAACGTCGAGCAATTGCTCAGAGATGAAAAGTGCCAGCACTGAAAGCTCTTGCTAGCCAGCACCCTTCCTTGGAAGCGCTTTTGTAGGCCTAAGAACACTGGGGCTCTGGGCTTCTCTAGCCACCTCATCTTCTGCTCATCCTCTCGCGCACTCTAAAGAGAGCTCATGTGAGAAATTGCAAACGTCGAGCAATTGCTCAGAGATGAAAAGTGCCAGCACTGAAAGCTGTTGCTAGCCAGCACCCTTCCTTGGAAGCGCTTTTGTAGGCCTAAGAACAGTGGGGCTCTGGGCTTCTCTAGCCACCTAATCTTCTGCTCATCCTCTCGCGCACTCTAAAGAGAGCTCAGGTGAGAAATTGCAAACGTCGAGCAATTGCTCAGAGATGAAAAGTGCCAGCACTGAAAGCTGTTGCTAGCCAGCACCCTTCCTTGGAAGCGCTTTTGTAGGCCTTAGAACACTGGGGCTCTGGGCTTCTCTAGCCACCTCATCTTCTGCTCATCCTCTCGTGCACTCTAAAGAGAGCTCAGCTGAGAAATTGCAAACGTTGAGCAATTGCTCAGAGATGAAAAGTGCCAGCACTGAAAGCTCTTGCTAGCCAGCACTCTTCCTTGGAAGCGCTTTCACAGGCGCAGCAACACTGGGGCTTTGCGCTTCTTTACGCACCAAACGTCACGCTCATTCTCTTTCCGTCTCGTAGACACGAGCTGAGAAATTGCAAACGTCGAGCAATTGCTCAGAGATGAAAAGTGCCAGCACTGAAAGCTGTTGCTAGCCAGCACCCTTCCTTGGAAGCGCTTTCACAAGCGCAGTAACACTGGGGCTTTGCGCTTCTATACGCACCAAACGTCACGGTCCTTCTCTTTCCGTCTCGTAGACACGAGCTGAGAAATTGCAAACGTCCAGCAATTGCTCAGAGATGAAAAGTGCCAGCACTGAAAGCTGTTGCTAGCCAGCACCCTTCCTTGGAAGCGCTTTTGTAGGCCTAAGAACAGTGGGGCTCTGGGCTTCTCTAGCCACCTCATCTTCTGCTCATCCTCTCGCGCACTCTAAAGAGAGCTCAGGTGAGAAATTGCAAACGTCCAGCAATTGCTCAGAGATGAAAAGTGCCAGCACTGAAAGCTCTTGCTAGCCAGCACCCTTCCTTGGAAGCGCTTTCACAGGCGCAGCAACTCTGGGGCTTTGCGCTTCTATACGCACCAAACGTCACGGTCCTTCTCTTTCCGTCTCGTAGACACGAGCTGAGAAATTGCAAACATCGAGCAATTGCTCAGAGATGAAAAGTGCCAGCACTGAAAGCTCTTGCTAGCCAGCACCCTTCCTTGGAAGCGCTTTCACAGGCGCAGCAACACTGGGGCTTTGCGCTTCTCTAGCCACCAAACGTCACGGTCCTTCTCTTTCCGTCGGTAGACACGAGCTGAGAAATTGCAAACGTCCAGCAATTGCTCCGAGATGAAAAGTGCCAGCACTGAAAGCTCTTGCTAGCCAGCACCCTTCCTTGGAAGCGCTTTCACAGGCGCAGCAACACTGGGGCTTTGCGCTTCTCTACCCACCAAAAGTCACGGTCATTTTCTTTCCGTCTCGTAGACACGAGCTGAGAAATTGCAAACGTCGAGCAATTGCTCAGAGATGAAAAGTGCCAGCACTGAAAGCTGTTGCTAGCCAGCACCCTTCCTTGGAAGCGCTTTTGTAGGCCTAAGAACACTGGGGCTCTGGGCTTCTCTAGCCACCTCATCTTCTGCTCATCCTCGCGCGCACTCTAAAGAGAGCTCAGGTGAGAAATTGCAAACGTCGAGCAATTGCTCAGAGATGAAAAGGGCCAGCACTGAAAGCTGTTGCTAGCCAGCACCCTTCCTTGGAAGCGCTTTCACAGGCGCAGCAACACTGGGGCTTTGCGCTTCTCTAGCCACCAAACGTCACGGTCCTTCTCTTTCCATCTCGTAGACACGAGCTGAGAAATTGCAAATGTCGAGCAATTGCTCAGAGATGAAAAGTGCCAGCACTGAAAGCTGTTGCTAGCCAGCACCCTTCCTTGGAAGTGCTTTTGTAGGCCTAAGAACAGTGGGGCTCTGGGCTTCCCTAGCCACCTCATCTTCTGCTCATCCTCTCGCGCACTCTAAAGAGAGCTCAGGTGAGAAATTGCAAACGTCGAGCAATTGCTCAGAGAAGAAAAGTGCCAGCACTGAAAGCTCTTGCTAGCCAGCACCCTTCCTTGGAAGCGCTTTCACAGGCGCAGTAACACTGGGGCTTTGCACTTCTCTACGCACCAAACGTCACGGCCCTTCTCTTTCCGTCTCGTAGACACGAGCTGAGAAATTGCAAACGTCCAGCAATTGCTCAGAGATGAAAAGTTCCAGCACTGAAAGCTCTTGCTAGCCAGCACCCTTCCTTGGAAGCGCTTTCACAGGCGCAGCAACACTGGGGCTTTGCGCTTCTCTAGCCACCAAACGTCACGGTCCTTCTCTTTCCGTCGGTAGACACGAGCTGAGAAATTGCAAACGTCGAGCAATTGCTCAGAGATGAAAAGTGCCAGCACTGAAAGCTCTTGCTAGCCAGCACCCTTCCTTGGAAGCGCTTTCACAGGCGCAGCAACACTGGGGCTTTGCGCTTCTCTACCCACCAAACGTCACGGTCCTTCTCTTTCCGTCTCGTAGACACGAGCTGAGAAATTGCAAACGTCGAGCAATTGCTCCGAGATGAAAAGTGCCAGCACTGAAAGCTCTTGCTAGCCAGCACCCTTCCTTGGAAGCGCTTTTGTAGGCCTAAGAACACTGGGGCTCTGGGCTTCTCTAGCCACCTCATCTTCTGCTCATCCTCGCGCGCACTCTAAAGAGAGCTCAGGTGAGAAATTGCAAACGTCGAGCAATTGCTCAGAGATGAAAAGTGCCAGCACTGAAAGCTCTTGCTAGCCAGCACCCTTCCTTGGAAGCGCTTTCACAGGCGCAGCAACACTGGGGCTTTGCGCTTCTCTACCCACCAAACGTCACGCTCATTCTCTTTCCGTCTCGTAGACACGAGCTGAGAAATTGCAAACGTCGAGCAATTGCTCAGAGATGAAAAGTGCCAGCACTGAAAGCTGTTGCTAGCCAGCACCCTTCCTTGGAAGCGCTTTCACAGGCGCAGCAACACTGGGGCTTTGCGCTTCTCTAGCCACCAAAAGTCACGGTCATTCTCTTTCCGTCTCGTAGACACGAGCTGAGAAATTGCAAACGTCCAGCAATTGCTCAGAGATGAAAAGTGCCAGCACTGAAAGCTCTTGCTAGCCAGCACCCTTCCTTGGAAGCGCTTTTGTAGGCCTAAGAACAGTGGGGCTCTGGGCTTCCCTAGCCACCTCATCTTCTTCTCATCCTCTCGCGCACTCTAAAGAGAGCTCAGGTGAGAAATTGCAAACGTCCAGCAATTGCTCAGAGAAGAAAAGTGCCAGCACTGAAAGCTGTTGCTATCCAGCACACTTCCTTGGAAGCGCTTTCACAGGCGCACTAACACTGGGGCTTTGCACTTCTCTAGCCACCAAACGTCACGGTCCTTCTCTTTCCGTCTCGTAGACACGAGCTGAGAAATTGCAAACGTCGAGCAATTGCTCAGAGATGAAAAGTGCCAGCACTGAAAGCTCTTGCTAGCCAGCACCCTTCCTTGGAAGCGCTTTCACAGGCGCAGCAACACTGGGGCTTTGCGCTTCTCTACCCACCAAACGTCACGGTCCTTCTCTTTCCGTCGGTAGACACGAGCTGAGAAATTGCAAACGTCGAGCAATTGCTCAGAGATGAAAAGTGCCAGCACTGAAAGCTGTTGCTAGCCAGCACCCTTCCTTGGAAGCGCTTTCACAGGCGCAGCAACACTGGGGCTTTGCGCTTCTCTACCCACCAAACGTCACGGTCCTTCTCTTTCCGTCTCGTAGACACGAGCTGAGAAATTGCAAACGTCGAGCAATTGCTCAGAGATGAAAAGTGCCAGCACTGAAAGCTCTTGCTAGCCAGCCCCCTTCCTTGGAAGCGCTTTTGTAGGCCTAAGAACACTGGGGCTCTGGGCTTCTCTAGCCACCTCATCTTCTGCTCATCCTCGCGCGCACTCTAAAGAGAGCTCAGGTGAGAAATTGCAAACGTCGAGCAATTGCTCAGAGATGAAAAGTGCCAGCACTGAAAGCTCTTGCTAGCCAGCACCCTTCCTTGGAAGCGCTTTCACAGGCGCAGCAACACTGGGGCTTTGCGCTTCTCTAGCCACCAAACGTCACGGTCATTCTCTTTCTGTCTCGTAGACACGAGCTGAGAAATTGCAAACGTCGAGCAATTGCTCAGAGATGAAAAGTGCCAGCACTGAAAGCTGTTGCTAGCCAGCACCCTTCCTTGGAAGCGCTTTCACAGGCGCAGCAACACTGGGGCTTTGCGCTTCTCTACCCACCAAACGTCACGGTCCTTCTCTTTCCGTCTCGTAGACACGAGCTGGGAAATTGCAAACGTCGAGCAATTGCTCAGAGATGAAAAGTGCCAGCACTGAAAGCTGTTGCTAGCCAGCACCCTTCCTTGGAAGCGCTTTTGTAGGCCTAAGAACACTGGGGCTCTGGGCTTCTCTAGCCACCTCATCTTCTGCTCATCCTCTCGCGCACTCTAAAGAGAGCTCAGGTGAGAAATTGCAAACGTCGAGCAATTGCTCAGAGATGAAAAGTGCCAGCACTGAAAGCTGTTGCTAGCCAGCACCCTTCCTTGGAAGCGCTTTCACAGGCGCAGCAACACTGGGGCTTTGCGCTTCTATACGCACCAAATGTCACGGTCCTTCTCTTTCCGTCTCGTAGACACGAGCTGAGAAATTGCAAACGTGGAGCAATTGCTCAGAGATGAAAAGTGCCAGCACTGAAAGCTGTTACTAGCCAGCACCCTTCCTTGGAAGCGCTTTTGTAGGCCTAAGAACAGTGGGGCTCTGGGCTTCTCTAGCCACCTCATCTTCTGCTCATCCTCTCGCGCACTCTAAAGAGAGCTCAGGTGAGAAATTGCAAACGTCGAGCAATTGCTCAGAGATGAAAAGTGCCAGCACTGAAAGCTGTTGCTAGCCAGCACCCTTCCTTGGAAGCGCTTTTGTAGGCCTAAGAACACTGGGGCTCTGGGCTTCTCTAGCCACCTCATCTTCTGCTCATCCTCTCGCGCACTCTAAAGAGAGCTCAGGTGAGAAACTGCAAACGTCCAGCAATTGCTCAGAGATGAAAAGTGCCAGCACTGAAAGCTCTTGCTAGCCAGCACCCTTCCTTGGAAGCGCTTTCACAGGCGCAGCAACACTGGGGCTTTGCGCTTCTATACGCACCAAACGTCACGCTCATTCTCTTTCCGCCTCGTAGACACGAGCTGAGAAATTGCAAACGTCGAGCAATTGCTCCGAGATGAAAAGTGCCAGCACTGAAAGCTGTTGCTAGCCAGCACCCTTCCTTGGAAGCGCTTTCACAGGCGCACTAACACTGGGGCTTTGCACTTCTCTACGCACCAAACGTCTCGGTCCTTCTCTTTCCGTCTCGTAGACACGAGCTGAGAAATTGCAAACGTCGAGCAATTGCTCAGAGATGAAAAGTGCCAGCACTGAAAGCTCTTGCTAGCCAGCACCCTTCCTTGGAAGCGCTTTCACAGGCGCAGCAACACTGGGGCTTTGCGCTTCTCTAGCCACCAAACGTCACGCTCATTCTCTTTCCGTCTCGTAGACACGAGCTGAGAAATTGCAAACGTCGAGCAATTGCTCAGAGATGAAAAGTGCCAGCACTGAAAGCTCTTGCTAGCCAGCACCCTTCCTTGGAAGCGCTTTCACAGGCGCAGCAACACTGGGGCTTTGCGCTTCTCTACCCACCAAACGTCACGGTCCTTCTCTTTCCGTCTCGTAGACACGAGCTGAGAAATTGCAAACGTCCAGCAATTGCTCAGAGATGAAAAGTGCCAGCACTGAAAGCTCTTGCTAGCCAGCACCCTTCCTTGGAAGCGCTTTCACAGGCGCAGCAACACTGGGGCTTTGCGCTTCTCTAGCCACCAAACGTCACGGTCCTTCTCTTTCCGTCTCGTAGACACGAGCTGAGAAATTGCAAACGTCGAGCAATTGCTCAGAGATGAAAAGTGCCAGCACTGAAAGCTGTTGCTAGCCAGCACCCTTCCTTGGAAGCGCTTTCACAGGCGCAGCAACACTGGGGCTTTGCGCTTCTCTAGCCACCAAAAGTCACGGTCCTTCTCTTTCCGTCTCGTAGACACGAGCTGAGAAATTGCAAACGTCCAGCAATTGCTCAGAGATGAAAAGTGCCAGCACTGAAAGCTCTTGCTAGCCAGCACCCTTCCTTGGAAGCGCTTTTGTAGGCCTAAGAACAGTGGGGCTCTGGGCTTCCCTAGCCACCTCATCTTCTTCTCATCCTCTCGCGCACTCTAAAGAGATCTCAGGTGAGAAATTGCAAACGTCGAGCAATTGCTCAGAGATGAAAAGTGCCAGCACTGAAAGCTGTTGCTATCCAGCACACTTCCTTGGAAGCGCTTTCACAGGCGCACTAACACTGGGGCTTTGCACTTCTCTAGCCACCAAACGTCACGGTCCTTCTCTTTCCGTCTCGTAGACACGAGCTGAGAAATTGCAAACGTGGAGCAATTGCTCAGAGATGAAAAGTGCCAGCACTGAAAGCTGTTGCTAGCCAGCACCCTTCCTTGGAAGCGCTTTCACAGGCGCAGCAACACTGGGGCTTTGCGCTTCTCTACGCACCAAACGTCACGGTCCTTCTCTTTCCGTCTCGTAGACACGAGCTGAGAAATTGCAAACGTCGAGCAATTGCTCAGAGATGAAAAGTGCCAGCACTGAAAGCTGTTGCTAGCCAGCACCCTTCCTTGGAAGCGCTTTCACAGGCGCAGCAACACTGGGGCTTTGCGCTTCTCTAGCCACCAAACGTCACGGTCCTTCTCTTTCCGTCTCGTAGACACGAGCTGAGAAATTGCAAACGTCGAGCAATTGCTCAGAGATGAAAAGTGCCAGCACTGAAAGCTCTTGCTAGCCAGCACCCTTCCTTGGAAGCGCTTTTGTAGGCCTAAGAACACTGGGGCTCTGGGCTTCTCTAGCCACCTCATCTTCTGCTCATCCTCTCGCGCACTCTAAAGAGAGCTCAGGTGAGAAATTGCAAACGTCGAGCAATTGCTCAGAGATGAAAAGTGCCAGCACTGAAAGCTCTTGCTAGCCAGCACCCTTCCTTGGAAGCGCTTTCACAGGCGCAGCAACACTGGGGCTTTGCGCTTCTCTACCCACCAAAAGTCACGGTCATTCTCTTTCTGTCTCGTAGACACGAGCTGAGAAATTGCAAACGTCGAGCAATTGCTCAGAGATGAAAAGTGCCAGCACTGAAAGCTGTTGCTAGCCAGCACCCTTCCTTGGAAGCGCTTTCACAGGCGCAGCAACACTGGGGCTTTGCGCTTCTCTACCCACCAAACGTCACGGTCCTTCTCTTTCCGTCTCGTAGACACGAGCTGAGAAATTGCAAACGTCGAGCAATTGCTCAGAGATGAAAAGTGCCAGCACTGAAAGCTCTTGCTAGCCAGCACCCTTCCTTGGAAGCGCTTTCACAGGCGCAGCAACACTGGGGCTTTGCGCTTCTATACGCACCAAACGTCACGGTCATTCTCTTTCCGTCTCGTAGACACGAGCTGAGAAATTGCAAACGTCGAGCAATTGCTCCGAGATGAAAAGTGCCAGCACTGAAAGCTCTTGCTAGCCAGCACCCTTCCTTGGAAGCGCTTTTGTAGGCCTAAGAACACTGGGGCTCTGGGCTTCTCTAGCCACCTCATCTTCTGCTCATCCTCTCGCGCACTCTAAAGAGAGCTCAGGTGAGAAACTGCAAACGTCCAGCAATTGCTCAGAGATGAAAAGTGCCAGCACTGAAAGCTCTTGCTAGCCAGCACCCTTCCTTGGAAGCGCTTTCACAGGCGCAGCAACACTGGGGCTTTGCGCTTCTATACGCACCAAACGTCACGCTCATTCTCTTTCCGCCTCGTAGACACGAGCTGAGAAATTGCAAACGTCGAGCAATTGCTCAGAGATGAAAAGTGCCAGCACTGAAAGCTGTTGCTAGCCAGCACCCTTCCTTGGAAGCGCTTTCACAGGCGCACTAACACTGGGGCTTTGCACTTCTCTACGCACCAAACGTCACGGTCCTTCTCTTTCCGTCTCGTAGACACGAGCTGAGAAATTGCAAACGTCGAGCAATTGCTCAGAGATGAAAAGTGCCAGCACTGAAAGCTCTTGCTAGCCAGCACCCTTCCTTGGAAGCGCTTTCACAGGCGCAGCAACACTGGGGCTTTGCGCTTCTCTAGCCACCAAACGTCACGGTCCTTCTCTTTCCGTCGGTAGACACGAGCTGAGAAATTGCAAACGTCGAGCAATTGCTCAGAGATGAAAAGTGCCAGCACTGAAAGCTGTTGCTAGCCAGCACCCTTCCTTGGAAGCGCTTTCACAGGCGCAGCAACACTGGGGCTTTGCGCTTCTCTACCCACCAAACGTCACGGTCCTTCTCTTTCCGTCTCCTAGACACGAGCTGAGAAATTGCAAACGTCGAGCAATTGCTCAGAGATGAAAAGTGCCAGCACTGAAAGCTCTTGCTAGCCAGCACCCTTCCTTGGAAGCGCTTTTGTAGGCCTAAGAACACTGGGGCTCTGGGCTTCTCTAGCCACCTCATCTTCTGCTCATCCTCTCGCGCACTCTAAAGAGAGCTCAGGTGAGAAATTGCAAACGTCGAGCAATTGCTCAGAGATGAAAAGTGCCAGCACTGAAAGCTGTTGCTAGCCAGCACCCTTCCTTGGAAGCGCTTTCACAGGCGCAGCAACACTGGGGCTTTGCGCTTCTCTACCCACCAAACGTCACGGTCCTTCTCTTTCCGTCTCGTAGACACGAGCTGAGAAATTGCAAACGTCGAGCAATTCCTCAGAGATGAAAAGTGCCAGCACTGAAAGCTCTTGCTAGCCAGCACCCTTCCTTGGAAGCGCTTTCACAGGCGCAGCAACACTGGGGCTTTGCGCTTCTCTAGCCACCAAACGTCACGGTCATTCTCTTTCCGTCTCGTAGACACGAGCTGAGAAATTGCAAACGTCGAGCAATTGCTCCGAGATGAAAAGTGCCAGCACTGAAAGCTCTTGCTAGCCAGCACCCTTCCTTGGAAGCGCTTTTGTAGGCCTAAGAACACTGGGGCTCTGGGCTTCTCTAGCCACCTCATCTTCTGCTCATCCTCTCGCGCACTCTAAAGAGATCTCAGGTGAGAAATTGCAAACGTCGAGCAATTGCTCAGAGATGAAAAGTGCCAGCACTGAAAGCTCTTGCTAGCCAGCACCCTTCCTTGGAAGCGCTTTCACAGGCGCAGCAACACTGGGGCTTTGCGCTTCTCTAGCCACCAAACGTCACGGTCCTTCTCTTTCCGTCTCGTAGACACGAGCTGAGAAATTGCAAACGTCGAGCAATTGCTCAGAGATGAAAAGTGCCAGCACTGAAAGCTCTTGCTAGCCAGCACCCTTCCTTGGAAGCGCTTTTGTAGGCCTAAGAACACTGGGGCTCTGGGCTTCTCTAGCCACCTCATCTCCTGCTCATCCTCTCGCGCACTCTAAAGAGAGCTCAGGTGAGAAATTGCAAACGTCCAGCAATTGCTCAGAGATGAAAAGTGCCAGCACTGAAAGCTGTTGCTAGCCAGCACCCTTCCTTGGAAGCGCTTTCACAGGCGCAGCAACACTGGGGCTTTGCGCTTCTCTAGCCACCAAACGTCACGGTCCTTCTCTTTCCGTCTCGTAGACACGAGCTGAGAAATTGCAAACGTCGAGCAATTGCTCCGAGATGAAAAGTGCCAGCACTGAAAGCTGTTGCTAGCCAGCACCCTTCCTTGGAAGCGCCTTCACAGGCGCAGCAACACTGGGGCTTTGCGCTTCTCTAGCCACCAAACGTCACGGTCCTTCTCTTTCCGTCTGTATACACGAGCTGAGAAATTGCAAACGTCGAGCAATTGCTCAGAGATGAAAAGTGCCAGCACTGAAAGCTGTTGCTAGCCAGCACCCTTCCTTGGAAGCGCTTTTGTAGGCCTTAAAACACTGGGGCTCTGGGCTTCTCTAGCCACCTCATCTTCTGCTCATCCTCTCGCGCACTCTAAAGAGAGCTCAGGTGAGAAATTGCAAACGTCGAGCAATTGCTCAGAGATGAAAAGTGCCAGCACTGAAAGCTGTTGCTAGCCAGCCCCCTTCCTTGGAAGCGCTTTTGTAGCCCTTAGAACACTGGGGCTCTGGGCTTCTCTAGCCACCTCATCTTCTGCTCATCCTCGCGCGCACTCTAAAGAGAGCTCAGGTGAGAAATTGCAAACGTCGAGCAATTGCTCAGAGAAGAAAAGTGCCAGCACTGAAAGCTCTTGCTAGCCAGCACCCTTCCTTGGAAGCGCTTTCACAGGCGCAGTAACACTGGGGCTTTGCACTTCTCTACGCACCAAACGTCACGGTCCTTCTCTTTCCGTCTCGTAGACACGAGCTGAGAAATTGCAAATGTCGAGCAATTGCTCAGAGATGAAAAGTGCCAGCACTGAAAGCTGTTGCTAGCCAGCACCCTTCCTTGGAAGCGCTTTCACAGGCGCAGCAACACTGGGGCTTTGCGCTTCTATACGCACCAAACGTCACGGTCCTTCTCTTTCCGTCTCGTAGACACGAGCTGAGAAATTGCAAACGTCGAGCAATTGCTCCGAGATGAAAAGTGCCAGCACTGAAAGCTCTTGCTAGCCAGCCCCCTTCCTTGGAAGCGCTTTTGTAGGCCTAAGAACACTGGGGCTCTGGGCTTCTCTAGCCACCTCATCTTCTGCTCATCCTCTCGCGCACTCTAAAGAGAGGTCAGGTGAGAAATTGCAAACGTCGAGCAATTGCTCAGAGATGAAAAGTGCCAGCACTGAAAGCTGTTGCTAGCCAGCACCCTTCCTTGGAAGCGCTTTCACAGGCGCAGCAACACTGGGGCTTTGCGCTTCTCTAGCCACCAAACGTCACGGTCCTTCTCTTTCCGTCTCGTAGACACGAGCTGAGAAATTGCAAACGTCCAGCAATTGCTCAGAGATGAAAAGTGCCAGCACTGAAAGCTGTTGCTAGCCAGCACCCTTCCTTGGAAGCGCTTTTGTAGGCCTAAGAACACTGGGGCTCTGGGCTTCTCTAGCCACCTCATCTTCTGCTCATCCTCTCGCGCACTCTAAAGAGAGCTCAGCTGAGAAATTGCAAACGTCCAGCAATTGCTCAGAGATGAAAAGTGCCAGCACTGAAAGCTGTTGCTAGCCAGCACCCTTCCTTGGAAGCGCTTTCACAGGCGCAGCAACACTGGGGCTTTGCGCTTCTATACGCACCAAAAGTCACGGTCCTTCTCTTTCCGTCTCGTAGACACGAGCTGAGAAATTGCAAACGTCCAGCAATTGCTCAGAGATGAAAAGTGCCAGCACTGAAAGCTGTTGCTAGCCAGCACCCTTCCTTGGAAGCGCTTTCACAGGCGCAGCAACACTGGGGCTTTGCGCTTCTCTAGCCACCAAACGTCACGGTCCTTCTCTTTCCGTCTCGTAGACACGAGCTGAGAAATTGCAAACGTCGAGCAATTGCTCAGAGATGAAAAGTGCCAGCACTGAAAGCTCTTGCTAGCCAGCACCCTTCCTTGGAAGCGCTTTCACAGGCGCAGCAACACTGGGGCTTTGCGCTTCTCTAGCCACCAAATGTCACGGTCCTTCTCTTTCCGTCTCGTAGACACGAGCTGAGAAATTGCAAACGTGGAGCAATTGCTCCGAGATGAAAAGTGCCAGCACTGAAAGCTGTTGCTAGCCAGCACCCTTCCTTGGAAGCGCTTTTGTAGCCCTTAAAACACTGGGGCTCTGGGCTTCTCTAGCCACCTCATCTTCTGCTCATCCTCTCGCGCACTCTAAAGAGAGCTCAGGTGAGAAATTGCAAACGTCGAGCAATTGCTCAGAGAAGAAAAGTGCCAGCACTGAAAGCTGTTGCTAGCCAGCACCCTTCCTTGGAAGCGCTTTCACAGGCGCAGCAACACTGGGGCTTTGCACTTCTCTACGCACCAAACGTCACGGTCCTTCTCTTTCCGTCGGTAGACACGAGCTGAGAAATTGCAAACGTCGAGCAATTGCTCAGAGATGAAAAGTGCCAGCACTGAAAGCTCTTGCTAGCCAGCACCCTTCCTTGGAAGCGCTTTCACAGGCGCAGTAACACTGGGGCTTTGCGCTTCTATACGCACCAAATGTCACGGTCCTTCTCTTTCCGTCTTGTAGACACGAGCTGAGAAATTGCAAACGTCGAGCAATTGCTCAGAGATGAAAAGTGCCAGCACTGAAAGCTGTTGCTAGCCAGCCCCCATCCTTGGAAGCGCTTTTGTAGCCCTTAGAACAGTGGGGCTCTGGGCTTCTCTAGCCACCTCATCTTCTGCTCATCCTCTCGCGCACTCTAAAGAGAGCTCAGGGGAGAAATTGCAAACGTCGAGCAATTGCTCAGAGAAGAAAAGTGCCAGCACTGAAAGCTCTTGCTAGCCAGCACCCTTCCTTGGAAGCGCTTTCACAGGCGCAGCAACACTGGGGCTTTGCGCTTCTATACGCACCAAACGTCACAGTCATTCTCTTTCCGTCTCGTAGACACGAGCTGAGAAATTGCAAACGTCCAGCAATTGCTCAGAGATGAAAAGTGCCAGCACTGAAAGCTGTTGCTAGCCAGCACCCTTCCTTGGAAGCGCTTTTGTAGGCCTAAGAACACTGGGGCTCTGGGCTTCTCTAGCCACCTCATCTTCTGCTCATCCTCTCGCGCACTCTAAAGAGAGCTCAGGTGAGAAATTGCAAACGTCCAGCAATTGCTCAGAGATGAAAAGTGCCAGCACTGAAAGCTGTTGCTAGCCAGCACCCTTCCTTGGAAGCGCTTTCACAGGCGCAGCAACACTGGGGCTTTGCGCTTCTCTAGCCACCAAACGTCACGGTCATTCTCTTTCCGTCTCCTAGACACGAGCTGAGAAATTGCAAACGTCGAGCAATTGCTCAGAGATGAAAAGTGCCAGCACTGAAAGCTGTTGCTAGCCAGCACCCTTCCTTGGAAGCGCTTTTGTAGGCCTAAGAACACTGGGGCTCTGGGCTTCTCTAGCCACCTCATCTTCTGCTCATCCTCTCGCGCACTCTAAAGAGAGCTCAGGTGAGAAATTGCAAACGTCGAGCAATTGCTCAGAGATGAAAAGTGCCAGCACTGAAAGCTCTTGCTAGCCAGCACCCTTCCTTGGAAGCGCTTTCACAGGCGCAGCAACACTGGGGCTTTGCGCTTCTCTAGCCACCAAAAGTCACGGTCCTTCTCTTTCCGTCTCGTAGACACGAGCTGAGAAATTGCAAACGTCGAGCAATTGCTCAGAGATGAAAAGTGCCAGCACTGAAAGCTCTTGCTAGCCAGCACCCTTCCTTGGAAGCGCTTTTGTAGGCCTAAGAACACTGGGGCTCTGGGCTTCTCTAGCCACCTCATCTTCTGCTCATCCTCTCGCGCACTCTAAAGAGAGCTCAGGTGAGAAATTGCAAACGTCGAGCAATTGCTCAGAGATGAAAAGTGCCAGCACTGAAAGCTCTTGCTAGCCAGCACCCTTCCTTGGAAGCGCTTTCACAGGCGCAGCAACACTGGGGCTTTGCGCTTCTCTAGCCACCAAACGTCACGGTCCTTCTCTTTCCGTCTCGTAGACACGAGCTGAGAAATTGCAAACGTCCAGCAATTGCTCAGAGATGAAAAGTGCCAGCACTGAAAGCTCTTGCTAGCCAGCACCCTTCCTTGGAAGCGCTTTCACAGGCGCAGCAACACTGGGGCTTTGCGCTTCTCTACGCACCAAACGTCACGGTCCTTCTCTTTCCGTCTCGTAGACACGAGCTGAGAAATTGCAAACGTCGAGCAATTGCTCAGAGATGAAAAGTGCCAGCACTGAAAGCTCTTGCTAGCCAGCACCCTTCCTTGGAAGCGCTTTTGTAGCCCTTAGAACACTGGGGCTCTGGGCTTCTCTAGCCACCTCATCTTCTGCTCATCCTCGCGCGCACTCTAAAGAGAGCTCAGGTGAGAAATTGCAAACGTCGAGCAATTGCTCAGAGAAGAAAAGTGCCAGCACTGAAAGCTGTTGCTAGCCAGCACCCTTCCTTGGAAGCGCTTTCACAGGCGCAGTAACACTGGGGCTTTGCACTTCTCTACGCACCAAACGTCACGGTCCTTCTCTTTCCGTCTCGTAGACACGAGCTGAGAAATTGCAAATGTCGAGCAATTGCTCAGAGATGAAAAGTGCCAGCACTGAAAGCTGTTGCTAGCCAGCACCCTTCCTTGGAAGCGCTTTCACAGGCGCAGCAACACTGGGGCTTTGCGCTTCTATACGCACCAAACGTCACGGTCATTCTCTTTCCGTCTCGTAGACACGAGCTGAGAAATTGCAAACGTCGAGCAATTGCTCCGAGATGAAAAGTGTCAGCACTGAAAGCTGTTGCTAGCCAGCACCCTTCCTTGGAAGCGCTTTTGTAGGCCTAATAACACTGGGGCTCTGGGCTTCTCTAGCCACCTCATCTTCTGCTCATCCTCTCGCGCACTCTAAAGAGAGGTCAGGTGAGAAATTGCAAACGTCGAGCAATTGCTCAGAGATGAAAAGTGCCAGCACTGAAAGCTGTTGCTAGCCAGCACCCTTCCTTGGAAGCGCTTTCACAGGCGCAGCAACACTGGGGCTTTGAGCTTCTCTAGCCACCAAACGTCACGGTCCTTCTCTTTCCGTCGGTAGACACGAGCTGAGAAATTGCAAACGTCGAGCAATTCCTCAGAGATGAAAAGTGCCAGCACTGAAAGCTGTTGCTAGCCAGCACCCTTCCTTGGAAGCGCTTTCACAGGCGCAGCAACACTGGGGCTTTGCGCTTCTCTACCCACCAAACGTCACGGTCCTTCTCTTTCCGTCTCGTAGACACGAGCTGAGAAATTGCAAACGTCGAGCAATTGCTCAGAGATGAAAAGTGCCAGCACTGAAAGCTGTTGCTAGCCAGCACCCTTCCTTGGAAGCGCTTTTGTAGGCCTAAGAACACTGGGGCTCTGGCCTTCTCTAGCCACCTCATCTTCTGCTCATCCTCTCGCGCACTCTAAAGAGAGCTCAGGTGAGAAATTGCAAACGTCGAGCAATTGCTCAGAGATGAAAAGTGCCAGCACTGAAAGCTCTTGCTAGCCAGCACCCTTCCTTGGAAGCGCTTTTGTAGGCCTAAGAACACTGGGGCTCTGGGCTTCTCTAGCCACCTCATCTTCTGCTCATCCTCTCGCGCACTCTAAAGAGAGGTCAGGTGAGAAATTGCAAACGTCGAGCAATTGCTCAGAGATGAAAAGTGCCAGCACTGAAAGCTCTTGCTAGCCAGCACCCTTCCTTGGAAGCGCTTTCACAGGCGCAGTAACACTGGGGCTTTGCGCTTCTCTAGCCACCAAACGTCACGGTCCTTCTCTTTCCGTCTCGTAGACACGAGCTGAGAAATTGCAAACGTCCAGCAATTGCTCAGAGATGAAAAGTGCCAGCACTGAAAGCTCTTGCTAGCCAGCACCCTTCCTTGGAAGCGCTTTCACAGGCGCAGCAACACTGGGGCTTTGCGCTTCTCTAGCCACCAAACGTCACGGTCCTTCTCTTTCCGTCTGTTTACACGAGCTGAGAAATTGCAAACGTCGAGCAATTCCTCAGAGATGAAAAGTGCCAGCACTGAAAGCTGTTGCTAGCCAGCACCCTTCCTTGGAAGCGCTTTCACAGGCGCAGCAACACTGGGGCTTTGCGCTTCTCTAGCCACCAAACGTCACGGTCCTTCTATTTCCGTCTGTATACACGAGCTGAGAAATTGCAAACGTCGAGCAATTGCTCAGAGATGAAAAGTGCCAGCACTGAAAGCTGTTGCTAGCCAGCACCCTTCCTTGGAAGCGCTTTTGTAGGCCTAAGAAAACTGGGGCTCTGGGCTTCTCTAGCCACCTCATCTTCTGCTCATCCTCTCGCGCACTCTAAAGAGAGCTCAGGTGATAAATTGCAAACGTCCAGCAATTGCTCAGAGATGAAAAGTGCCAGCACTGAAAGCTGTTGCTAGCCAGCACCCTTCCTTGGAAGCACTTTCACAGGCGCAGCAACACTGGGGCTTTGCGCTTCTCTAGCCACCAAATGTCACGGTCCTTCTCTTTCCGTCTCGTAGACACGAGCTGAGAAATTGCAAACGTCGAGCAATTGCTCAGAGATGAAAAGTGCCAGCACTGAAAGCTCTTGCTAGCCAGCACCCTTCCTTGGAAGCGCTTTTGTAGCCCTTAAAACACTGGGGCTCTGGGCTTCTCTAGCCACCTCATCTTCTGCTCATCCTCTCGCGCACTCTAAAGAGAGCTCAGGTGAGAAATTGCAAACGTCCAGCAATTGCTCAGAGATGAAAAGTGCCAGCACTGAAAGCTGTTGCTAGCCAGCCCCCTTCCTTGGAAGCGCTTTTGTAGCCCTTAGAACACTGGGGCTCTGGGCTTCTCTAGCCACCTCATCTTCTGCTCATCCTCTCGCGCACTCTAAAGAGAGGTCAGGTGAGAAATTGCAAACGTCGAGCAATTGCTCAGAGATGAAAAGTGCCAGCACTGAAAGCTGTTGCTAGCCAGCACCCTTCCTTGGAAGCGCTTTCACAGGCGCAGCAACACTGGGGCTTTGAGCTTCTCTAGCCACCAAACGTCACGGTCCTTCTCTTTCCGTCGGTAGACACGAGCTGAGAAATTGCAAACGTCGAGCAATTGCTCAGAGATGAAAAGTGCCAGCACTGAAAGCTGTTGCTAGCCAGCACCCTTCCTTGGAAGCGCTTTCACAGGCGCAGCAACACTGGGGCTTTGCGCTTCTCTACGCACCAAAAGTCACGGTCCTTCTCTTTCTGTCTCGTAGACACGAGCTGAGAAATTGCAAACGTCGAGCAATTCCTCAGAGATGAAAAGTGCCAGCACTGAAAGCTGTTGCTAGCCAGCACCCTTCCTTGGAAGCGCTTTCACAGGCGCAGCAACACTGGGGCTTTGCGCTTCTCTACCCACCAAACGTCACGGTCCTTCTCTTTCCGTCTCGTAGACACGAGCTGAGAAATTGCAAACGTCCAGCAATTGCTCAGAGATGAAAAGTGCCAGCACTGAAAGCTGTTGCTAGCCAGCACCCTTCCTTGGAAGCGCTTTTGTAGGCCTAAGAACACTGGGGCTCTGGGCTTCTCTAGCCACCTCATCTTCTGCTCATCCTCTCGCGCACTCTAAAGAGAGCTCAGGTGAGAAATTGCAAACGTCCAGCAATTGCTCAGAGATGAAAAGTGCCAGCACTGAAAGCTGTTGCTAGCCAGCACCCTTCCTTGGAAGCACTTTCACAGGCGCAGCAACACTGGGGCTTTGCGCTTCTCTAGCCACCAAATGTCACGGTCCTTCTCTTTCCGTCTCGTAGACACGAGCTGAGAAATTGCAAACGTCGAGCAATTGCTCAGAGATGAAAAGTGCCAGCACTGAAAGCTGTTGCTAGCCAGCACCCTTCCTTGGAAGCGCTTTTGTAGCCCTTAAAACACTGGGGCTCTGGGCTTCTCTAGCCACCTCATCTTCTGCTCATCCTCTCGCGCACTCTAAAGAGAGCTCAGGTGAGAAATTGCAAACGTCGAGCAATTGCTCAGAGATGAAAAGTGCCAGCACTGAAAGCTGTTGCTAGCCAGCCCCCTTCCTTGGAAGCGCTTTTGTAGCCCTTAGAACACTGGGGCTCTGGGCTTCTCTAGCCACCTCATCTTCTGCTCATCCTCGCGCGCACTCTAAAGAGAGCTCAGGTGAGAAATTGCAAACGTCGAGCAATTGCTCAGAGATGAAAAGTGCCAGCACTGAAAGCTGTTGCTAGCCAGCACCCTTCCTTGGAAGCGCTTTCACAGGCGCAGCAACACTGGGGCTTTGAGCTTCTCTAGCCACCAAACGTCACGGTCCTTCTCTTTCCGTCGGTAGACACGAGCTGAGAAATTGCAAACGTCGAGCAATTCCTCAGAGATGAAAAGTGCCAGCACTGAAAGCTGTTGCTAGCCAGCACCCTTCCTTGGAAGCGCTTTCACAGGCGCAGCAACACTGGGGCTTTGCGCTTCTCTACCCACCAAACGTCACGGTCCTTCTCTTTCCGTCTCGTAGACACGAGCTGAGAAATTGCAAACGTCGAGCAATTGCTCAGAGATGAAAAGTGCCAGCACTGAAAGCTGTTGCTAGCCAGCACCCTTCCTTGGAAGCGCTTTTGTAGGCCTAAGAACACTGGGGCTCTGGCCTTCTCTAGCCACCTCATCTTCTGCTCATCCTCTCGCGCACTCTAAAGAGAGCTCAGGTGAGAAATTGCAAACGTCGAGCAATTGCTCAGAGATGAAAAGTGCCAGCACTGAAAGCTCTTGCTAGCCAGCACCCTTCCTTGGAAGCGCTTTTGTAGGCCTAAGAACACTGGGGCTCTGGGCTTCTCTAGCCACCTCATCTTCTGCTCATCCTCTCGCGCACTCTAAAGAGAGCTCAGGTGAGAAATTGCAAACGTCGAGCAATTGCTCAGAGATGAAAAGTGCCAGCACTGAAAGCTCTTGCTAGCCAGCACCCTTCCTTGGAAGCGCTTTCACAGGCGCAGTAACACTGGGGCTTTGCGCTTCTCTAGCCACCAAACGTCACGGTCCTTCTCTTTCCGTCTCGTAGACACGAGCTGAGAAATTGCAAACGTCCAGCAATTGCTCAGAGATGAAAAGTGCCAGCACTGAAAGCTCTTGCTAGCCAGCACCCTTCCTTGGAAGCGCTTTCACAGGCGCAGCAACACTGGGGCTTTGCGCTTCTCTAGCCACCAAACGTCACGGTCCTTCTCTTTCCGTCTCCTAGACACGAGCTGAGAAATTGCAAACGTCGAGCAATTGCTCAGAGATGAAAAGTGCCAGCACTGAAAGCTGTTGCTAGCCAGCACCCTTCCTTGGAAGCGCTTTCACAGGCGCAGCAACACTGGGGCTTTGCGCTTCTCTAGCCACCAAACGTCACGGTCCTTGTCTTTCCGTCTGTATACACGAGCTGAGAAATTGCAAACGTCGAGCAATTGCTCCGAGATGAAAAGTGCCAGCACTGAAAGCTGTTGCTAGCCAGCACCCTTCCTTGGAAGCGCTTTTGTAGGCCTAAGAACACTGGGGCTCTGGGCTTCTCTAGCCACCTCATCTTCTGCTCATCCTCTCGCGCACTCTAAAGAGAGCTCAGGTGATAAATTGCAAACGTCCAGCAATTGCTCAGAGATGAAAAGTGCCAGCACTGAAAGCTGTTGCTAGCCAGCACCCTTCCTTGGAAGCACTTTCACAGGCGCAGCAACACTGGGGCTTTGCGCTTCTCTAGCCACCAAATGTCACGGTCCTTCTCTTTCCGTCTCGTAGACACGAGCTGAGAAATTGCAAACGTCCAGCAATTGCTCAGAGATGAAAAGTGCCAGCACTGAAAGCTGTTGCTAGCCAGCACCCTTCCTTGGAAGCGCTTTTGTAGGCCTAAGAACACTGGGGCTCTGGGCTTCTCTAGCCACCTCATCTTCTGCTCATCCTCTCGCGCACTCTAAAGAGAGCTCAGCTGAGAAATTGCAAACGTCCAGCAATTGCTCAGAGATGAAAAGTGCCAGCACTGAAAGCTGTTGCTAGCCAGCCCCCTTCCTTGGAAGCGCTTTTGTAGCCCTTAGAACACTGGGGCTCTGGGCTTCTCTAGCCACCTCATCTTCTGCTCATCCTCTCGCGCACTCTAAAGAGAGGTCAGGTGAGAAATTGCAAACGTCGAGCAATTGCTCAGAGATGAAAAGTGCCAGCACTGAAAGCTGTTGCTAGCCAGCACCCTTCCTTGGAAGCGCTTTCACAGGCGCAGCAACACTGGGGCTTTGAGCTTCTCTAGCCACCAAACGTCACGGTCCTTCTCTTTCCGTCGGTAGACACGAGCTGAGAAATTGCAAACGTCGAGCAATTGCTCAGAGATGAAAAGTGCCAGCACTGAAAGCTGTTGCTAGCCAGCACCCTTCCTTGGAAGCGCTTTCACAGGCGCAGCAACACTGGGGCTTTGCGCTTCTCTACGCACCAAAAGTCACGGTCCTTCTCTTTCTGTCTCGTAGACACGAGCTGAGAAATTGCAAACGTCGAGCAATTCCTCAGAGATGAAAAGTGCCAGCACTGAAAGCTGTTGCTAGCCAGCACCCTTCCTTGGAAGCGCTTTCACAGGCGCAGCAACACTGGGGCTTTGCGCTTCTCTACCCACCAAACGTCACGGTCCTTCTCTTTCCGTCTCGTAGACACGAGCTGAGAAATTGCAAACGTGGAGCAATTGCTCAGAGATGAAAAGTGCCAGCACTGAAAGCTGTTGCTAGCCAGCACCCTTCCTTGGAAGCGCTTTTGTAGGCCTAAGAACACTGGGGCTCTGGGCTTCTCTAGCCACCTCATCTTCTGCTCATCCTCTCGCGCACTCTAAAGAGAGCTCAGGTGAGAAATTGCAAACGTCCAGCAATTGCTCAGAGATGAAAAGTGCCAGCACTGAAAGCTGTTGCTAGCCAGCACCCTTCCTTGGAAGCACTTTCACAGGCGCAGCAACACTGGGGCTTTGCGCTTCTCTAGCCACCAAATGTCACGGTCCTTCTCTTTCCGTCTCGTAGACACGAGCTGAGAAATTGCAAACGTCGAGCAATTGCTCAGAGATGAAAAGTGCCAGCACTGAAAGCTGTTGCTAGCCAGCACCCTTCCTTGGAAGCGCTTTTGTAGCCCTTAAAACACTGGGGCTCTGGGCTTCTCTAGCCACCTCATCTTCTGCTCATCCTCTCGCGCACTCTAAAGAGAGCTCAGGTGAGAAATTGCAAACGTCGAGCAATTGCTCAGAGATGAAAAGTGCCAGCACTGAAAGCTGTTGCTAGCCAGCCCCCTTCCTTGGAAGCGCTTTTGTAGCCCTTAGAACACTGGGGCTCTGGGCTTCTCTAGCCACCTCATCTTCTGCTCATCCTCGCGCGCACTCTAAAGAGAGCTCAGGTGAGAAATTGCAAACGTCGAGCAATTGCTCAGAGAAGAAAAGTGCCAGCACTGAAAGCTCTTGCTAGCCAGCACCCTTCCTTGGAAGCGCTTTCACAGGCGCAGTAACACTGGGGCTTTGCACTTCTCTAGCCACCAAACGTCACGGTCCTTCTCTTTCCGTCTCGTAGACACGAGCTGAGAAATTGCAAATGTCGAGCAATTGCTCAGAGATGAAAAGTGCCAGCACTGAAAGCTCTTGCTAGCCAGCACCCTTCCTTGGAAGCGCTTTCACAGGCGCAGCAACACTGGGGCTTTGCGCTTCTATACGCACCAAACGTCACGGTCATTCTCTTTCCGTCTCGTAGACACGAGCTGAGAAATTGCAAACGTCGAGCAATTGCTCCGAGATGAAAAGTGCCAGCACTGAAAGCTGTTGCTAGCCAGCACCCTTCCTTGGAAGCGCTTTTGTAGGCCTAAGAACACTGGGGCTCTGGGCTTCTCTAGCCACCTCATCTTCTGCTCATCCTCTCGCGCACTCTAAAGAGAGCTCAGGTGAGAAATTGCAAACGTCGAGCAATTGCTCAGAGATGAAAAGTGCCAGCACTGAAAGCTCTTGCTAGCCAGCACCCTTCCTTGGAAGCGCTTTCACAGGCGCAGCAACACTGGGGCTTTGAGCTTCTCTAGCCACCAAACGTCACGGTCCTTCTCTTTCCGTCGGTAGACACGAGCTGAGAAATTGCAAACGTCGAGCAATTGCTCCGAGATGAAAAGTGCCAGCACTGAAAGCTGTTGCTAGCCAGCACCCTTCCTTGGAAGCGCTTTCACAGGCGCAGCAACACTGGGGCTTTGCGCTTCTCTACGCACCAAAAGTCACGGTCCTTCTCTTTCCGTCTCGTAGACACGAGCTGAGAAATTGCAAACGTCGAGCAATTGCTCAGAGATGAAAAGTGCCAGCACTGAAAGCTGTTGCTAGCCAGCACCCTTCCTTGGAAGCGCTTTTGTAGGCCTAAGAACACTGGGGCTCTGGGCTTCTCTAGCCACCTCATCTTCTGCTCATCCTCTCGCGCACTCTAAAGAGAGCTCAGGTGAGAAATTGCAAACGTCGAGCAGTTGCTCAGAGATGAAAAGTGCCAGCACTGAAAGCTCTTGCTAGCCAGCACCCTTCCTTGGAAGCGCTTTCACAGGCGCAGTAACACTGGGGCTTTGCGCTTCTCTAGCCACCAAACGTCACGGTCCTTCTCTTTCCGTCTCGTAGACACGAGCTGAGAAATTGCAAACGTCCAGCAATTGCTCAGAGATGAAAAGTGCCAGCACTGAAAGCTCTTGCTAGCCAGCACCCTTCCTTGGAAGCGCTTTCACAGGCGCAGCAACACTGGGGCTTTGCGCTTCTCTAGCCACCAAACGTCACGGTCCTTCTCTTTCCGTCTGTTTACACGAGCTGAGAAATTGCAAACGTCGAGCAATTGCTCAGAGATGAAAAGTGCCAGCACTGAAAGCTGTTGCTAGCCAGCACCCTTCCTTGGAAGCGCTTTCACAGGCGCAGCAACACTGGGGCTTTGCGCTTCTATACGCACCAAACGTCACGGTCATTCTCTTTCCGTCGGTAGACACGAGCTGAGAAATTGCAAACGTCGAGCAATTGCTCAGAGATGAAAAGTGCCAGCACTGAAAGCTCTTGCTAGCCAGCACCCTTCCTTGGAAGCGCTTTTGTAGGCCTAAGAACACTGGGGCTCTGGGCTTCTCTAGCCACCTCATCTTCTGCTCATCCTCTCGCGCACTCTAAAGAGAGCTCAGGTGAGAAATTGCAAACGTCGAGCAATTGCTCAGAGAGGAAAAGTGCCAGCACTGAAAGCTGTTGCTAGCCAGCACCCTTCCTTGGAAGCACTTTCACAGGCGCAGCAACACTGGGGCTTTGCGCTTCTCTAGCCACCAAATGTCACGGTCCTTCTCTTTCCGTCTCGTAGACACGAGCTGAGAAATTGCAAACGTCCAGCAATTGCTCAGAGATGAAAAGTGCCAGCACTGAAAGCTGTTGCTAGCCAGCACCCTTCCTTGGAAGCACTTTTGTAGCCCTTAAAACACTGGGGCTCTGGGCTTCTCTAGCCACCTCATCTTCTGCTCATCCTCTCGCGCACTCTAAAGAGAGCTCAGGTGAGAAATTGCAAACGTCCAGCAATTGCTCAGAGATGAAAAGTGCCAGCACTGAAAGCTGTTGCTAGCCAGCCCCCTTCCTTGGAAGCGCTTTTGTAGCCCTTAGAACACTGGGGCTCTGGGCTTCTCTAGCCACCTCATCTTCTGCTCATCCTCGCGCGCACTCTAAAGAGAGCTCAGGTGAGAAATTGCAAACGTCGAGCAATTGCTCAGAGAAGAAAAGTGCCAGCACTGAAAGCTCTTGCTAGCCAGCACCCTTCCTTGGAAGCGCTTTCACAGGCGCAGTAACACTGGGGCTTTGCACTTCTCTACGCACCAAACGTCACGGTCCTTCTCTTTCCGTCTCGTAGACACGAGCTGAGAAATTGCAAACGTCGAGCAATTGCTCCGAGATGAAAAGTGCCAGCACTGAAAGCTCTTGCTAGCCAGCACCCTTCCTTGGAAGCGCTTTTGTAGGCCTAAGAACACTGGGGCTCTGGGCTTCTCTAGCCACCTCATCTTCTGCTCATCCTCTCGCGCACTCTAAAGAGAGCTCAGGTGAGAAATTGCAAACGTCCAGCAATTGCTCAGAGATGAAAAGTGCCAGCACTGAAAGCTGTTGCTAGCCAGCACCCTTCCTTGGAAGCGCTTTCACAGGCGCAGCAACACTGGGGCTTTGAGCTTCTCTAGCCACCAAACGTCACGGTCCTTCTCTTTCCGTCGGTAGACACGAGCTGAGAAATTGCAAACGTCGAGCAATTGCTCAGAGATGAAAAGTGCCAGCACTGAAAGCTGTTGCTAGCCAGCACCCTTCCTTGGAAGCGCTTTCACAGGCGCAGCAACACTGGGGCTTTGCGCTTCTCTACCCACCAAAAGTCACGGTCCTTCTCTTTCCGTCTCGTAGACACGAGCTGAGAAATTGCAAACGTCCAGCAATTGCTCCGAGATGAAAAGTGCCAGCACTGAAAGCTGTTGCTAGCCAGCACCCTTCCTTGGAAGCGCTTTCACAGGCGCAGCAACACTGGGGCTTTGCGCTTCTCTACCCACCAAACGTCACGGTCCTTCTCTTTCTGTCTCCTAGACACGAGCTGAGAAATTGCAAACGTCGAGCAATTGCTCAGAGATGAAAAGTGCCAGCACTGAAAGCTGTTGCTAGCCAGCACCCTTCCTTGGAAGCGCTTTTGTAGGCCTAAGAACACTGGGGCTCTGGGCTTCTCTAGCCACCTCATCTTCTGCTCATCCTCTCGCGCACTCTAAAGAGAGCTCAGGTGAGAAATTGCAAACGTCGAGCAATTGCTCAGAGATGAAAAGTGCCAGCACTGAAAGCTGTTGCTAGCCAGCACCCTTCCTTGGAAGCGCTTTTGTAGGCCTAAGAACACTGGGGCTCTGGGCTTCTCTAGCCACCTCATCTTCTGCTCATCCTCTCGCGCACTCTAAAGAGAGCTCAGGTGAGAAATTGCAAACGTCCAGCAATTGCTCAGAGATGAAAAGTGCCAGCACTGAAAGCTGTTGCTAGCCAGCACCCTTCCTTGGAAGCGCTTTCACAGGCGCAGTAACACTGGGGCTTTGCGCTTCTCTACCCACCAAACGTCACGGTCCTTCTCTTTCCGTCTCGTAGACACGAGCTGAGAAATTGCAAACGTCGAGCAATTGCTCAGAGATGAAAAGTGCCAGCACTGAAAGCTCTTGCTAGCCAGCACCCTTCCTTGGAAGCGCTTTCACAGGCGCAGCAACACTGGGGCTTTGCGCTTCTCTACCCACCAAACGTCACGGTCCTTCTCTTTCCGTCTGTTTACACGAGCTGAGAAATTGCAAACGTCCAGCAATTGCTCAGAGATGAAAAGTGCCAGCACTGAAAGCTGTTGCTAGCCAGCACCCTTCCTTGGAAGCGCTTTTGTAGGCCTAAGAACAGTGGGGCTCTGGGCTTCTCTAGCCACCTAATCTTCTGCTCGTCATCTCGCGCTCTCTAAAGAGAGCTCAGGTGAGAAATTGCAAACGTCCAGCAATTGCTCAGAGATGAAAAGTGCCAGCACTGAAAGCTCTTGCTAGCCAGCACCCTTCCTTGGAAGCGCTTTCACAGGCGCAGTAACACTGGGGCTTTGCGCTTCTCTACGCACCAAACGTCACGGTCCTTCTCTTTCCGTCTCGTAGACACGAGCTGAGAAATTGCAAACGTCGAGCAATTGCTCAGAGATGAAAAGTGCCAGCACTGAAAGGTGTTGCTAGCCAGCACCCTTCCTTGGAAGCGCTTTCACAGGCGCAGCAACACTGGGGCTTTGCGCTTCTCTAGCCACCAAACATCACGGTCCTTCTCTTTCCGTCTCGTAGACACGAGCTGAGAAATTGCAAACGTCCAGCAATTGCTCAGAGATGAAAAGTGCCAGCACTGAAAGCTGTTGCTAGCCAGCACCCTTCCTTGGAAGCGCTTTTGTAGGCCTAAGAACAGTGGGGCTCTGGGCTTCTCTAGCCACCTAATCTTCTGCTCATCCTCTCGCGCACTCTAAAGAGAGCTCAGCTGAGAAATTGCAAACGTCGAGCAATTGCTCAGAGATGAAAAGTGCCAGCACTGAAAGCTGTTGCTAGCCAGCACCCTTCCTTGGAAGCACTTTCACAGGCGCAGAAACACTGGGGCTTTGCGCTTCTCTACCCACCAAACTTCACGGTCCTTCTCTTTCCGTCGGTAGACACGAGCTGAGAAATTGCAAACGTCGAGCAATTGCTCAGAGATGAAAAGTGCCAGCACTGAAAGCTCTTGCTAGCCAGCACCCTTCCTTGGAAGCGCTTTTGTAGGCCTAAGAACACTGGGGCTCTGGGCTTCTCTAGCCACCTCATCTTCTGCTCATCCTCTCGCGCACTCTAAAGAGAGCTCAGGTGAGAAATTGCAAACGTCGAGCAATTGCTCAGAGATGAAAAGTGCCAGCACTGAAAGCTGTTGCTAGCCAGCACCCTTCCTTGGAAGCGCTTTCACAGGCGCAGCAACACTGGGGCTTTGCGCTTCTCTACCCACCAAAAGTCACGGTCCTTCTCTTTCCGTCGGTAGACACGAGCTGAGAAATTGCAAACGTCGAGCAATTCCTCAGAGATGAAAAGTGCCAGCACTGAAAGCTCTTGCTAGCCAGCACCCATCCTTGGAAGCGCTTTCACAGGCGCAGCAACACTGGGGCTTTGCGCTTCTCTACCCACCAAATGTCACGGTCCTTCTCTTTCCGTCTCGTAGACACGAGCTGAGAAATTGCAAACGTCGAGCAATTGCTCAGAGATGAAAAGTGCCAGCACTGAAAGCTCTTGCTAGCCAGCACCCTTCCTTGGAAGCGCTTTTGTAGGCCTAAGAACACTGGGGCTCTGGGCTTCTCTAGCCACCTCATCTTCTGCTCATCCTCTCGCGCACTCTAAAGAGAGCTCAGGTGAGAAACTGCAAACGTCGAGCAATTGCTCAGAGATGAAAAGTGCCAGCACTGAAAGCTCTTGCTAGCCAGCACTCTTCCTTGGAAGCGCTTTCACAGGCGCAGCAACACTGGGGCTTTGCGCTTCTCTAGCCACCAAACGTCACGGTCCTTCTCTTTCCGTCTCGTAGACACGAGCTGAGAAATTGCAAACGTCGAGCAATTCCTCAGAGATGAAAAGTGCCAGCACTGAAAGCTCTTGCTAGCCAGCACCCTTCCTTGGAAGCGCTTTCACAGGCGCAGCAACACTGGGGCTTTGCGCTTCTCTACCCACCAAACGTCACGGTCCTTCTCTTTCCGTCTCGTAGACACGAGCTGAGAAATTGCAAACGTCGAGCAATTGCTCAGAGATGAAAAGTGCCAGCACTGAAAGCTCTTGCTAGCCAGCACCCTTCCTTGGAAGCGCTTTCATAGGCGCAGCAACACTGGGGCTTTGCGCTTCTCTACCCACCAAACGTCACGGTCATTCTCTTTCCGTCTCGTAGACACGAGCTGAGAAATTGCAAACGTCGAGCAATTGCTCCGAGATGAAAAGTGCCAGCACTGAAAGCTGTTGCTAGCCAGCACCCTTCCTTGGAAGCGCTTTTGTAGGCCTAAGAACACTGGGGCTCTGGGCTTCTCTAGCCACCTCATCTTCTGCTCATCCTCTCGCGCACTCTAAAGAGAGCTCAGCTGAGAAATTGCAAACGTCGAGCAATTGCTCAGAGATGAAAAGTGCCAGCACTGAAAGCTCTTGCTAGCCAGCACCCTTCCTTGGAAGCGCTTTCACAGGCGCAGCAACACTGGGGCTTTGCGCTTCTCTAGCCACCAAACGTCACGGTCCTTCTCTTTCCGTCTCGTAGACACGAGCTGAGAAATTGCAAACGTCGAGCAATTGCTCAGAGACGAAAAGTGCCAGCACTGAAAGCTCTTGCTAGCCAGCACCCTTCCTTGGAAGCGCTTTCACAGGCGCAGCAACACTGGGGCTTTGCGCTTCTCTAGCCACCAAACGTCACGGTCCTTCTCTTTCCGTCGGTAGACACGAGCTGAGAAATTGCAAACGTCGAGCAATTGCTCAGAGATGAAAAGTGCCAGCACTGAAAGCTCTTGCTAGCCAGCACCCTTCCTTGGAAGCGCTTTCACAGGCGCAGCAACACTGGGGCTTTGCGCTTCTCTACCCACCAAACGTCACGGTCCTTCTCTTTCCGTCTCCTAGACACGAGCTGAGAAATAGCAAACGTCGAGCAATTGCTCAGAGATGAAAAGTGCCAGCACTGAAAGCTGTTGCTAGCCAGCACCCTTCCTTGGAAGCGCTTTTGTAGGCCTAAGAACACTGGGGCTCTGGGCTTCTCTAGCCACCTCATCTTCTGCTCATCCTCTCGCGCACTCTAAAGAGAGCTCAGCTGAGAAATTGCAAACGTCGAGCAATTGCTCAGAGATGAAAAGTGCCAGCACTGAAAGCTCTTGCTAGCCAGCACCCTTCCTTGGAAGCGCTTTCACAGGCACAGTAACACTGGGGCTTTGCGCTTCTCTAGCCACCAAACGTCACGGTCCTTCTCTTTCCGTCTCGTAGACATGAGCTGAGAAATTGCAAACGTCGAGCAATTGCTCAGAGATGAAAAGTGCCAGCACTGAAAGCTGTTGCTAGCCAGCACCCTTCCTTGGAAGCGCTTTCACAGGTGCAGTAACACTGGGGCTTTGCGCTTCTCTAGCCACCAAACGTCATGGTCATTCTCTTTCCGTCTCGTAGACACGAGCTGAGAAATTGCAAACGTCGAGCAATTGCTCAGAGATGAAAAGTGCCAGCACTGAAAGCTGTTGCTAGCCAGCACCCTTCCTTGGAAGCGCTTTTGTAGGCCTAAGCACACTGGGGCTCTGGGCTTCCCTAGCCACCTCATCTTCTTCTCATTCTCTCGCGCACTCTAAAGAGAGCTCAGGTGAGAAATTGCAAACGTCGAGCAATTGCTCAGAGATGAAAAGTGCCAGCACTGAAAGCTCTTGCTAGCCAGCACCCTTCCTTGGAAGCGCTTTCACAGGCACAGTAACACTGGGGCTTTGCACTTCTCTACGCACCAAACGTCACGGTCCTTCTCTTTCCGTCTCGTAGACACGAGCTGAGAAATTGCAAACGTCGAGCAATTGCTCCGAGATGAAAAGTGCCAGCACTGAAAGCTGTTGCTAGCCAGCACCCTTCCTTGGAAGCGCTTTCACAGGCGCAGCAACTCTGGGGCTTTGCGCTTCTCTACCCACCAAACGTCACGGTCCTTCTCTTTCCGTCGGTAGACACGAGCTGAGAAATTGCAAACGTCGAGCAATTGCTCAGAGATGAAAAGTGCCAGCACTGAAAGCTGTTGCTAGCCAGCACCCTTCCTTGGAAGCGCTTTCACAGGCGCAGCAACACTGGGGCTTTGCGCTTCTCTACCCACCAAACGTCACGGTCCTTCTCTTTCCGTCTCCTAGACACGAGCTGAGAAATTGCAAACGTCGAGCAATTGCTCAGAGATGAAAAGTGCCAGCACTGAAAGCTGTTGCTAGCCAGCACCCTTCCTTGGAAGCGCTTTTGTAGGCCTAAGAACACTGGGGCTCTGGGCTTCTCTAGCCACCTCATCTTCTGCTCATCCTCGCGCGCACTCTAAAGAGAGCTCAGGTGAGAAATTGCAAACGTCGAGCAATTGCTCAGAGATGAAAAGTGCCAGCACTGAAAGCTCTTGCTAGCCAGCACCCTTCCTTGGAAGCGCTTTCACAGGCGCAGCAACACTGGGGCTTTGCGCTTCTCTACCCACCAAACGTCACGGTCCTTCTCTTTCCGTCTCGTAGACACGAGCTGAGAAATTGCAAACGTCGAGCAATTGCTCAGAGATGAAAAGTGCCAGCACTGAAAGCTCTTGCTAGCCAGCACCCTTCCTTGGAAGCGCTTTCACAGGCGCAGCAACACTGGGGCTTTGCGCTTCTCTAGCCACCAAAAGTCACGGTCCTTCTCTTTCCATCTCGTAGACACGAGCTGAGAAATTGCAAACGTCGAGCAATTGCTCAGAGATGAAAAGTGCCAGCACTGAAAGCTCTTGCTAGCCAGCACCCTTCCTTGGAAGCGCTTTTGTAGGCCTAAGAACAGTGGGGCTCTGGGCTTCTCTAGCCACCTCATCTTCTGCTCATCCTCTCGCGCACTCTAAAGAGAGCTCAGGTGAGAAATTGCAAACGTCGAGCAATTGCTCAGAGATGAAAAGTGCCAGCACTGAAAGCTCTTGCTAGCCAGCACCCTTCCTTGGAAGCGCTTTCACAGGCGCAGCAACACTGGGGCTTTGCGCTTCTCTACCCACCAAAAGTCACGGTCCTTCTCTTTCCGTCTCGTAGACACGAGCTGAGAAATTGCAAACGTCGAGCAATTGCTCCGAGATGAAAAGTGCCAGCACTGAAAGCTGTTGCTAGCCAGCACCCTTCCTTGGAAGCGCTTTTGTAGGCCTAAGAACACTGGGGCTCTGGGCTTCTCTAGCCACCTCATCTTCTGCTCATCCTCTCGCGCACTCTAAAGAGAGCTCAGGTGAGAAATTGCAAACGACGAGCAATTGCTCAGAGATGAAAAGTGCCAGCACTGAAAGCTCTTGCTAGCCAGCACCCTTCCTTGGAAGCACTTTCACAGGCGCAGCAACACTGGGGCTTTGCGCTTCTCTACCCACCAAACGTCACGCTCATTCTCTTTCCGTCTCGTAGACACGAGCTGAGAAATTGCAAACGTCCAGCAATTGCTCAGAGATGAAAAGTGCCAGCACTGAAAGCTGTTGCTAGCCAGCACCCTTCCTTGGAAGCGCTTTTGTAGGCCTAAGAACAGTGGGGCTCTGGGCTTCTCTAGCCACCTAATCTTCTGCTCATCCTCTCGCGCACTCTAAAGAGAGCTCAGGTGAGAAACTGCAAACGTCGAGCAATTGCTCAGAGATGAAAAGTGCCAGCACTGAAAGCTCTTGCTAGCCAGCACCCTTCCTTGGAAGCGCTTTTGTAGCCCTTAGAACACTGGGGCTCTGGGCTTCTCTAGCCACCTCATCTTCTGCTCATCCTCTCGTGCACTCTAAAGAGAGCTCAGGTGAGAAATTGCAAACGTCGAGCAATTGCTCAGAGATGAAAAGTGCCAGCACTGAAAGCTCTTGCTAGCCAGCACTCTTCCTTGGAAGCGCTTTCACAGGCGCAGCAACACTGGGGCTTTGCGCTTCTTTACGCACCAAACGTCACGCTCATTCTCTTTCCGCCTCGTAGACACGAGCTGAGAAATTGCAAACGTCGAGCAATTGCTCAGAGATGAAAAGTGCCAGCACTGAAAGCTCTTGCTAGCCAGCACCCTTCCTTGGAAGCGCTTTCACAGGCGCAGCAACACTGGGGCTTTGCGCTTCTATACGCACCAAACGTCACGGTCCTTCTCTTTCCGTCTCGTAGACACGAGCTGAGAAATTGCAAACGTCGAGCAATTGCTCAGAGATGAAAAGTGCCAGCACTGAAAGCTGTTGCTAGCCAGCACCCTTCCTTGGAAGCGCTTTTGTAGGCCTAAGAACACTGGGGCTCTGGGCTTCTCTAGCCACCTCATCTTCTGCTCATCCTCTCGCGCACTCTAAAGAGAGCTCAGGTGAGAAATTGCAAACGTCCAGCAATTGCTCAGAGATGAAAAGTGCCAGCACTGAAAGCTCTTGCTAGCCAGCACCCTTCCTTGGAAGCGCTTTCACAGGCGCAGCAACTCTGGGGCTTTGCGCTTCTCTAGCCACCAAAAGTCACGGTCCTTCTCTTTCCGTCTCGTAGACACGAGCTGAGAAATTGCAAACGTCGAGCAATTGCTCCGAGATGAAAAGTGCCAGCACTGAAAGCTGTTGCTAGCCAGCACCCTTCCTTGGAAGCGCTTTTGTAGGCCTAAGAACACTGGGGCTCTGGGCTTCTCTAGCCACCTCATCTTCTGCTCATCCTCTCGCGCACTCTAAAGAGAGCTCAGCTGAGAAATTGCAAACGTCGAGCAATTGCTCAGAGATGAAAAGTGCCAGCACTGAAAGCTCTTGCTAGCCAGCACCCTTCCTTGGAAGAGCTTTCACAGGCACAGTAACACTGGGGCTTTGCGCTTCTCTAGCCACCAAACGTCACGGTCCTTCTCTTTCCGTCTCGTAGACATGAGCTGAGAAATTGCAAACGTCGAGCAATTGCTCAGAGATGAAAAGTGCCAGCACTGAAAGCTCTTGCTAGCCAGCACCCTTCCTTGGAAGCGCTTTCACAGGCGCAGCAACACTGGGGCTTTGCGCTTCTCTACCCACCAAACGTCACGGTCCTTCTCTTTCCGTCTCGTAGACACGAGCTGAGAAATTGCAAACGTCGAGCAATTGCTCAGAGATGAAAAGTGCCAGCACTGAAAGCTCTTGCTAGCCAGCACCCTTCCTTGGAAGCGCTTTCACAGGCGCAGCAACACTGGGGCTTTGCGCTTCTCTAGCCACCAAAAGTCACGGTCCTTCTCTTTCCATCTCGTAGACACGAGCTGAGAAATTGCAAACGTCGAGCAATTGCTCAGAGATGAAAAGTGCCAGCACTGAAAGCTCTTGCTAGCCAGCACCCTTCCTTGGAAGCGCTTTTGTAGGCCTAAGAACAGTGGGGCTCTGGGCTTCTCTAGCCACCTCATCTTCTGCTCATCCTCTCGCGCACTCTAAAGAGAGCTCAGGTGAGAAATTGCAAACGTCGAGCAATTGCTCAGAGATGAAAAGTGCCAGCACTGAAAGCTCTTGCTAGCCAGCACCCTTCCTTGGAAGCGCTTTCACAGGCGCAGCAACACTGGGGCTTTGCGCTTCTCTACCCACCAAAAGTCACGGTCCTTCTCTTTCCGTCTCGTAGACACGAGCTGAGAAATTGCAAACGTCGAGCAATTGCTCCGAGATGAAAAGTGCCAGCACTGAAAGCTGTTGCTAGCCAGCACCCTTCCTTGGAAGCGCTTTTGTAGGCCTAAGAACACTGGGGCTCTGGGCTTCTCTAGCCACCTCATCTTCTGCTCATCCTCTCGCGCACTCTAAAGAGAGCTCAGGTGAGAAATTGCAAACGACGAGCAATTGCTCAGAGATGAAAAGTGCCAGCACTGAAAGCTCTTGCTAGCCAGCACCCTTCCTTGGAAGCACTTTCACAGGCGCAGCAACACTGGGGCTTTGCGCTTCTCTACCCACCAAACGTCACGCTCATTCTCTTTCCGTCTCGTAGACACGAGCTGAGAAATTGCAAACGTCCAGCAATTGCTCAGAGATGAAAAGTGCCAGCACTGAAAGCTGTTGCTAGCCAGCACCCTTCCTTGGAAGCGCTTTTGTAGGCCTAAGAACAGTGGGGCTCTGGGCTTCTCTAGCCACCTAATCTTCTGCTCATCCTCTCGCGCACTCTAAAGAGAGCTCAGGTGAGAAACTGCAAACGTCGAGCAATTGCTCAGAGATGAAAAGTGCCAGCACTGAAAGCTCTTGCTAGCCAGCACCCTTCCTTGGAAGCGCTTTTGTAGCCCTTAGAACACTGGGGCTCTGGGCTTCTCTAGCCACCTCATCTTCTGCTCATCCTCTCGTGCACTCTAAAGAGAGCTCAGGTGAGAAATTGCAAACGTCGAGCAATTGCTCAGAGATGAAAAGTGCCAGCACTGAAAGCTCTTGCTAGCCAGCACTCTTCCTTGGAAGCGCTTTCACAGGCGCAGCAACACTGGGGCTTTGCGCTTCTTTACGCACCAAACGTCACGCTCATTCTCTTTCCGCCTCGTAGACACGAGCTGAGAAATTGCAAACGTCGAGCAATTGCTCAGAGATGAAAAGTGCCAGCACTGAAAGCTCTTGCTAGCCAGCACCCTTCCTTGGAAGCGCTTTCACAGGCGCAGCAACACTGGGGCTTTGCGCTTCTATACGCACCAAACGTCACGGTCCTTCTCTTTCCGTCTCGTAGACACGAGCTGAGAAATTGCAAACGTCGAGCAATTGCTCAGAGATGAAAAGTGCCAGCACTGAAAGCTGTTGCTAGCCAGCACCCTTCCTTGGAAGCGCTTTTGTAGGCCTAAGAACACTGGGGCTCTGGGCTTCTCTAGCCACCTCATCTTCTGCTCATCCTCTCGCGCACTCTAAAGAGAGCTCAGGTGAGAAATTGCAAACGTCGAGCAATTGCTCAGAGATGAAAAGTGCCAGCACTGAAAGCTCTTGCTAGCCAGCACCCTTCCTTGGAAGCGCTTTCACAGGCGCAGCAACTCTGGGGCTTTGCGCTTCTCTAGCCACCAAAAGTCACGGTCCTTCTCTTTCCGTCTCGTAGACACGAGCTGAGAAATTGCAAACGTCGAGCAATTGCTCCGAGATGAAAAGTGCCAGCACTGAAAGCTGTTGCTAGCCAGCACCCTTCCTTGGAAGCGCTTTTGTAGGCCTAAGAACACTGGGGCTCTGGGCTTCTCTAGCCACCTCATCTTCTGCTCATCCTCTCGCGCACTCTAAAGAGAGCTCAGCTGAGAAATTGCAAACGTCGAGCAATTGCTCAGAGATGAAAAGTGCCAGCACTGAAAGCTCTTGCTAGCCAGCACCCTTCCTTGGAAGCGCTTTCACAGGCACAGTAACACTGGGGCTTTGCGCTTCTCTAGCCACCAAACGTCACGGTCCTTCTCTTTCCGTCTCGTAGACATGAGCTGAGAAATTGCAAACGTCGAGCAATTGCTCCGAGATGAAAAGTGCCAGCACTGAAAGCTCTTGCTAGCCAGCACCCTTCCTTGGAAGCGCTTTCACAGGTGCAGTAACACTGGGGCTTTGCGCTTCTCTAGCCACCAAACGTCACGGTCCTTCTCTTTCCGTCTCGTAGACACGAGCTGAGAAATTGCAAACGTCGAGCAATTGCTCCGAGATGAAAAGTGCCAGCACTGAAAGCTGTTGCTAGCCAGCACCCTTCCTTGGAAGCGCTTTTGTAGGCCTAAGCACACTGGGGTTCTGGGCTTCCCTAGCCACCTCATCTTCTTCTCATTCTCTCGCGCACTCTAAAGAGAGCTCAGGTGAGAAATTGCAAACGTCCAGCAATTGCTCAGAGAAGAAAAGTGCCAGCACTGAAAGCTCTTGCTAGCCAGCACCCTTCCTTGGAAGCGCTTTCACAGGCACAGTAACACTGGGGCTTTGCACTTCTCTACGCACCAAACGTCACGGTCCTTCTCTTTCCGTCTCGTAGACACGAGCTGAGAAATTGCAAACGTCCAGCAATTGCTCAGAGATGAAAAGTGCCAGCACTGAAAGCTCTTGCTAGCCAGAACCCTTCCTTGGAAGCGCTTTCACAGGCGCAGCAACACTGGGGCTTTGCGCTTCTCTAGCCACCAAACGTCACGGTCCTTCTCTTTCCGTCGGTAGACACGAGCTGAGAAATTGCAAACGTCGAGCAATTGCTCAGAGATGAAAAGTGCCAGCACTGAAAGCTGTTGCTAGCCAGCACCCTTCCTTGGAAGCGCTTTCACAGGCGCAGCAACACTGGGGCTTTGCGCTTCTCTACCCACCAAACGTCACGGTCCTTCTCTTTCCGTCGGTAGACACGAGCTGAGAAATTGCAAACGTCGAGCAATTGCTCAGAGATGAAAAGTGCCAGCACTGAAAGCTCTTGCTAGCCAGCACCCTTCCTTGGAAGCGCTTTTGTAGGCCTAAGAACACTGGGGCTCTGGGCTTCTCTAGCCACCTCATCTTCTGCTCATCCTCGCGCGCACTCTAAAGAGAGCTCAGGTGAGAAATTGCAAACGTCGAGCAATTGCTCCGAGATGAAAAGTGCCAGCACTGAAAGCTGTTGCTAGCCAGCACCCTTCCTTGGAAGCGCTTTCACAGGCGCAGCAACACTGGGGCTTTGCGCTTCTTTACGCACCAAACGTCACGCTCATTCTCTTTCCGCCTCGTAGACACGAGCTGAGAAATTGCAAACGTCGAGCAATTGCTCAGAGATGAAAAGTGCCAGCACTGAAAGCTCTTGCTAGCCAGCACCCTTCCTTGGAAGCGCTTTCACAGGCGCAGCAACACTGGGGCTTTGCGCTTCTATACGCACCAAACGTCACGGTCCTTCTCTTTCCGTCTCGTAGACACGAGCTGAGAAATTGCAAACGTCGAGCAATTGCTCAGAGATGAAAAGTGCCAGCACTGAAAGCTGTTGCTAGCCAGCACCCTTCCTTGGAAGCGCTTTTGTAGGCCTAAGAACACTGGGGCTCTGGGCTTCTCTAGCCACCTCATCTTCTGCTCATCCTCTCGCGCACTCTAAAGAGAGCTCAGGTGAGAAATTGCAAACGTCGAGCAATTGCTCAGAGATGAAAAGTGCCAGCACTGAAAGCTCTTGCTAGCCAGCACCCTTCCTTGGAAGCGCTTTCACAGGCGCAGCAACTCTGGGGCTTTGCGCTTCTCTAGCCACCAAACGTCACGGTCCTTCTCTTTCCGTCTCGTAGACATGAGCTGAGAAATTGCAAACGTCGAGCAATTGCTCCGAGATGAAAAGTGCCAGCACTGAAAGCTGTTGCTAGCCAGCACCCTTCCTTGGAAGCGCTTTCACAGGTGCAGTAACACTGGGGCTTTGCGCTTCTCTAGCCACCAAACGTCACGGTCCTTCTCTTTCCGTCTCGTAGACACGAGCTGAGAAATTGCAAACGTCGAGCAATTGCTCCGAGATGAAAAGTGCCAGCACTGAAAGCTGTTGCTAGCCAGCACCCTTCCTTGGAAGCGCTTTTGTAGGCCTAAGCACACTGGGGTTCTGGGCTTCTCTAGCCACCTCATCTTCTTCTCATTCTCTCGCGCACTCTAAAGAGAGCTCAGGTGAGAAATTGCAAACGTCCAGCAATTGCTCAGAGAAGAAAAGTGCCAGCACTGAAAGCTCTTGCTAGCCAGCACCCTTCCTTGGAAGCGCTTTCACAGGCACAGTAACACTGGGGCTTTGCACTTCTCTACGCACCAAACGTCACGGTCCTTCTCTTTCCGTCTCGTAGACACGAGCTGAGAAATTGCAAACGTCCAGCAATTGCTCCGAGATGAAAAGTGCCAGCACTGAAAGCTCTTGCTAGCCAGCACCCTTCCTTGGAAGCGCTTTCACAGGCGCAGCAACACTGGGGCTTTGCGCTTCTCTAGCCACCAAACGTCACGGTCCTTCTCTTTCCGTCGGTAGACACGAGCTGAGAAATTGCAAACGTCGAGCAATTGCTCAGAGATGAAAAGTGCCAGCACTGAAAGCTGTTGCTAGCCAGCACCCTTCCTTGGAAGCGCTTTCACAGGCGCAGCAACACTGGGGCTTTGCGCTTCTCTACCCACCAAACGTCACGGTCCTTCTCTTTCCGTCGGTAGACACGAGCTGAGAAATTGCAAACGTCGAGCAATTGCTCAGAGATGAAAAGTGCCAGCACTGAAAGCTCTTGCTAGCCAGCACCCTTCCTTGGAAGCGCTTTTGTAGGCCTAAGAACACTGGGGCTCTGGGCTTCTCTAGCCACCTCATCTTCTGCTCATCCTCGCGCGCACTCTAAAGAGAGCTCAGGTGAGAAATTGCAAACGTCGAGCAATTGCTCCGAGATGAAAAGTGCCAGCACTGAAAGCTCTTGCTAGCCAGCACCCTTCCTTGGAAGCGCTTTCACAGGCGCAGCAACACTGGGGCTTTGCGCTTCTCTACCCACCAAACGTCACGGTCCTTCTCTTTCCGTCTCGTAGACACGAGCTGAGAAATTGCAAACGTCGAGCAATTGCTCAGAGATGAAAAGTGCCAGCACTGAAAGCTCTTGCTAGCCAGCACCCTTCCTTGGAAGCGCTTTTGTAGGCCTAAGAACACTGGGGCTCTGGGCTTCTCTAGCCACCTCATCTTCTGCTCATCCTCTCGCGCACTCTAAAGAGAGCTCAGGTGAGAAATTGCAAACGACGAGCAATTGCTCAGAGATGAAAAGTGCCAGCACTGAAAGCTCTTGCTAGCCAGCACCCTTCCTTGGAAGCACTTTCACAGGCGCAGCAACACTGGGGCTTTGCGCTTCTCTACCCACCAAACGTCACGCTCATTCTCTTTCCGTCTCGTAGACACGAGCTGAGAAATTGCAAACGTCCAGCAATTGCTCAGAGATGAAAAGTGCCAGCACTGAAAGCTGTTGCTAGCCAGCACCCTTCCTTGGAAGCGCTTTCACAGGCGCAGCAACACTGGGGCTTTGCGCTTCTCTAGCCACCAAACGTCACGGTCCTTCTCTTTCCGTCTGTTTACACGAGCTGAGAAATTGCAAACGTCGAGCAATTGCTCAGAGATGAAAAGTGCCAGCACTGAAAGCTCTTGCTAGCCAGCACCCTTCCTTGGAAGCGCTTTTGTAGCCCTTAAAACACTGGGGCTCTGGGCTTCTCTAGCCACCTCATCTTCTGCTCATCCTCTCGCGCACTCTAAAGAGAGCTCAGGTGAGAAATTGCAAACGTCGAGCAATTGCTCAGAGAAGAAAAGTGCCAGCACTGAAAGCTGTTGCTAGCCAGCACCCTTCCTTGGAAGCGCTTTCACAGGCGCAGCAACACTGGGGCTTTGCGCTTCTATACGCACCAAACGTCACGGTCCTTCTCTTTCCGTCTCCTAGACACGAGCTGAGAAATTGCAAACGTCGAGCAATTGCTCAGAGATGAAAAGTGCCAGCACTGAAAGCTGTTGCTAGCCAGCACCCTTCCTTGGAAGCGCTTTTGTAGGCCTAAGAACAGTGGGGCTCTGGGCTTCTCTAGCCACCTCATCTTCTGCTCATCCTCTCGCGCACTCTAAAGAGAGCTCAGGTGAGAAATTGCAAACGTCGAGCAATTGCTCAGAGATGAAAAGTGCCAGCACTGAAAGCTCTTGCTAGCCAGCACTCTTCCTTGGAAGCGCTTTCACAGGCGCAGTAACACTGGGGCTTTGCGCTTCTCTAGCCACCAAATGTCACGGTCCTTCTCTTTCCGTCTCGTAGACACGAGCTGAGAAATTGCAAACGTCGAGCAATTGCTCAGAGATGAAAAGTGCCAGCACTGAAAGCTCTTGCTAGCCAGCACCCTTCCTTGGAAGCGCTTTCACAGGTGCAGTAACACTGGGGCTTTGCGCTTCTCTAGCCACCAAACGTCATGGTCATTCTCTTTCCGTCTCGTAGACACGAGCTGAGAAATTGCAAACGTCGAGCAATTGCTCCGAGATGAAAAGTGCCAGCACTGAAAGCTGTTGCTAGCCAGCACCCTTCCTTGGAAGCGCTTTTGTAGGCCTAAGAACACTGGGGCTTTGCGCTTCTCTAGCCACCTCATCTTCTGCTCATCCTCTCGCGCACTCTAAAGAGAGCTCAGGTGAGAAATTGCAAACGTCCAGCAATTGCTCAGAGATGAAAAGTGCCAGCACTGAAAGCTCTTGCTAGCCAGCACCCTTCCTTGGAAGCGCTTTCACAGGCGCAGTAACACTGGGGCTTTGCACTTCTCTACGCACCAAACGTCACGGTCCTTCTCTTTCCGTCTCGTAGACACGAGCTGAGAAATTGCAAACGTCGAGCAATTGCTCCGAGATGAAAAGTGCCAGCACTGAAAGCTCTTGCTAGCCAGCACCCTTCCTTGGAAGCGCTTTCACAGGCGCAGCAACACTGGGGCTTTGCGCTTCTCTACCCACCAAAAGTCACGGTCATTTTCTTTCCGTCTCGTAGACACGAGCTGAGAAATTGCAAACGTCGAGCAATTGCTCAGAGATGAAAAGTGCCAGCACTGAAAGCTGTTGCTAGCCAGCACCCTTCCTTGGAAGCGCTTTTGTAGGCCTAAGAACACTGGGGCTCTGGGCTTCCCTAGCCACCTCATCTTCTGCTCATCCTCTCGCGCACTCTAAAGAGAGCTCAGGTGAGAAATTGCAAACGTCCAGCAATTGCTCAGAGATGAAAAGTGCCAGCACTGAAAGCTGTTGCTAGCCAGCACCCTTCCTTGGAAGCGCTTTCACAGGCGCAGCAACACTGGGGCTTTGCGTTTCTCTACCCACCAAACGTCACGGTCCTTCTCTTTCCGTCTCGTAGACACGAGCTGAGAAATTGCAAACGTCGAGCAATTGCTCAGAGATGAAAAGTGCCAGCACTGAAAGCTGTTGCTAGCCAGCCCCCTTCCTTGGAAGCGCTTTTGTAGCCCTTAGAACACTGGGGCTCTGGGCTTCCCTAGCCACCTCATCTCCTGCTCATCCTCTCGCGCACTCTAAAGAGAGCTCAGCTGAGAAATTGCAAACGTCGAGCAATTGCTCAGAGATGAAAAGTGCCAGCACTGAAAGCTCTTGCTAGCCAGCACTCTTCCTTGGAAGCGCTTTCACAGGCGCAGTAACACTGGGGCTTTGCGCTTCTCTAGCCACCAAACGTCACGGTCCTTCTCTTTCCGTCTCGTAGACACGAGCTGAGAAATTGCAAACGTCGAGCAATTGCTCAGAGATGAAAAGTGCCAGCACTGAAAGCTGTTGCTAGCCAGCACCCTTCCTTGGAAGCGCTTTTGTAGGCCTAAGAACAGTGGGGCTCTGGGCTTCTCTAGCCACCTCATCTTCTGCTCATCCTCTCGCGCACTCTAAAGAGAGCTCAGGTGAGAAATTGCAAACGTCGAGCAATTGCTCAGAGATGAAAAGTGCCAGCACTGAAAGCTCTTGCTAGCCAGCACCCTTCCTTGGAAGCGCTTTCACAGGACAGCAACACTGGGGCCTTGCGCTTCTCTAGCCACCAAACGTCACGCTCATTCTCTTTCCGCCTCGTAGACACGAGCTGAGAAATTGCAAACGTCGAGCAATTGCTCAGAGATGAAAAGTGCCAGCACTGAAAGCTCTTGCTAGCCAGCACCCTTCCTTGGAAGCGCTTTCACAAGCACAGTAACACTGGGGCTTTGCGCTTCTATACGCACCAAACGTCACGGTCATTCTCTTTCCGTCTCGTAGACACGAGCTGAGAAATTGCAAACGTCGAGCAATTGCTCCGAGATGAAAAGTGCCAGCACTGAAAGCTGTTGCTAGCCAGCACCCTTCCTTGGAAGCGCTTTCACAGGCGCAGCAACACTGGGGCTTTGCGCTTCTCTAGCCACCAAACGTCACGGTCCTTCTCTTTCCGTCTCGTAGACACGAGCTGAGAAATTGCAAACGTCGAGCAATTGCTCAGAGATGAAAAGTGCCAGCACTGAAAGCTGTTGCTAGCCAGCACCCTTCCTTGGAAGCGCTTTCACAGGCGCAGCAACACTGGGGCTTTGCGCTTCTCTACCCACCAAACGTCACGGTCCTTCTCTTTCCGTCTCGTAGACACGAGCTGAGAAATTGCAAACGTCGAGCAATTGCTCCGAGATGAAAAGTGCCAGCACTGAAAGCTCTTGCTAGCCAGCACCCTTCCTTGGAAGCGCTTTCACAGGCGCAGCAACACTGGGGCTTTGCGCTTCTCTAGCCACCAAACGTCACGGTCCTTCTCTTTCCGTCTCGTAGACACGAGCTGAGAAATTGCAAACGTCCAGCAATTGCTCAGAGATGAAAAGTGCCAGCACTGAAAGCTCTTGCTAGCCAGCACCCTTCCTTGGAAGCGCTTTCACAGGCGCAGCATCACTGGGGCTTTGCGCTTCTCTACCCACCAAACATCACGGTCCTTCTCTTTCCGTCTCCTAGACACGAGCTGAGAAATTGCAAACGTCGAGCAATTGCTCAGAGATGAAAAGTGCCAGCACTGAAAGCTCTTGCTAGCCAGCACCCTTCCTTGGAAGCGCTTTTGTAGGCCTAAGAACACTGGGGCTCTGGGCTTCTCTAGCCACCTCATCTTCTGCTCATCCTCTCGCGCACTCTAGAGAGAGCTCAGCTGAGAAATTGCAAACGTCCAGCAATTGCTCAGAGATGAAAAGTGCCAGCACTGAAAGCTCTTGCTAGCCAGCACCCTTCCTTGGAAGCGCTTTCACAGGCGCAGCAACACTGGGGCTTTGCGTTTCTCTACCCACCAAACGTCACGGTCCTTCTCTTTCCGTCTCCTAGACACGAGCTGAGAAATTGCAAACGTCGAGCAATTGCTCAGAGATGAAAAGTGCCAGCACTGAAAGCTGTTGCTAGCCAGCCCCCTTCCTTGGAAGCGCTTTCACAGGCGCAGTAACACTGGGGCTTTGCGCTTCTCTACCCACCAAACGTCACGGTCCTTCTCTTTCCGTCTCGTAGACACGAGCTGAGAAATTGCAAACGTCGAGCAATTGCTCAGAGATGAAAAGTGCCAGCACTGAAAGCTCTTGCTAGCCAGCACCCTTCCTTGGAAGCGCTTTTGTAGGCCTAAGAACACTGGGGCTCTGGGCTTCTCTAGCCACCTCATCTTCTGCTCATCCTCTCGCGCACTCTAAAGAGAGCTCAGGTTAGAAATTGCAAACGTCGAGCAATTGCTCAGAGATGAAAAGTGCCAGCACTGAAAGCTCTTGCTAGCCAGCACCCTTCCTTGGAAGCGCTTTCACAGGACAGCAACACTGGGGCCTTGCGCTTCTATACGCACCAAACGTCACGCTCATTCTCTTTCCGCCTCGTAGACACGAGCTGAGAAATTGCAAACGTCGAGCAATTGCTCAGAGATGAAAAGTGCCAGCACTGAAAGCTCTTGCTAGCCAGCACCCTTCCTTGGAAGCGCTTTCACAAGCACAGTAACACTGGGGCTTTGCGCTTCTCTAGCCACCAAACGTCACGGTCCTTCTCTTTCCGTCTCGTAGACACGAGCTGAGAAATTGCAAACGTCGAGCAATTGCTCAGAGATGAAAAGTGCCAGCACTGAAAGCTGTTGCTAGCCAGCACCCTTCCTTGGAAGCGCTTTTGTAGGCCTAAGAACACTGGGGCTCTGGGCTTCTCTAGCCACCTCATCTTCTGCTCATCCTCTCGCGCACTCTAAAGAGAGCTCAGGTGAGAAATTGCAAACGTCCAGCAATTGCTCAGAGATGAAAAGTGCCAGCACTGAAAGCTCTTGCTAGCCAGCACCCTTCCTTGGAAGCGCTTTCACAGGCGCAGCAACTCTGGGGCTTTGCGCTTCTCTAGCCACCAAAAGTCACGGTCCTTCTCTTTCCGTCTCGTAGACACGAGCTGAGAAATTGCAAACGTCGAGCAATTGCTCCGAGATGAAAAGTGCCAGCACTGAAAGCTGTTGCTAGCCAGCACCCTTCCTTGGAAGCGCTTTTGTAGGCCTAAGAACACTGGGGCTCTGGGCTTCTCTAGCCACCTCATCTTCTGCTCATCCTCTCGCGCACTCTAAAGAGAGCTCAGCTGAGAAATTGCAAACGTCGAGCAATTGCTCAGAGATGAAAAGTGCCAGCACTGAAAGCTCTTGCTAGCCAGCACCCTTCCTTGGAAGAGCTTTCACAGGCACAGTAACACTGGGGCTTTGCGCTTCTCTAGCCACCAAACGTCACGGTCCTTCTCTTTCCGTCTCGTAGACATGAGCTGAGAAATTGCAAACGTCGAGCAATTGCTCAGAGATGAAAAGTGCCAGCACTGAAAGCTCTTGCTAGCCAGCACCCTTCCTTGGAAGCGCTTTCACAGGCGCAGCAACACTGGGGCTTTGCGCTTCTCTACCCACCAAACGTCACGGTCCTTCTCTTTCCGTCTCGTAGACACGAGCTGAGAAATTGCAAACGTCGAGCAATTGCTCAGAGATGAAAAGTGCCAGCACTGAAAGCTCTTGCTAGCCAGCACCCTTCCTTGGAAGCGCTTTCACAGGCGCAGCAACACTGGGGCTTTGCGCTTCTCTAGCCACCAAAAGTCACGGTCCTTCTCTTTCCATCTCGTAGACACGAGCTGAGAAATTGCAAACGTCGAGCAATTGCTCAGAGATGAAAAGTGCCAGCACTGAAAGCTCTTGCTAGCCAGCACCCTTCCTTGGAAGCGCTTTTGTAGGCCTAAGAACAGTGGGGCTCTGGGCTTCTCTAGCCACCTCATCTTCTGCTCATCCTCTCGCGCACTCTAAAGAGAGCTCAGGTGAGAAATTGCAAACGTCGAGCAATTGCTCAGAGATGAAAAGTGCCAGCACTGAAAGCTCTTGCTAGCCAGCACCCTTCCTTGGAAGCGCTTTCACAGGCGCAGCAACACTGGGGCTTTGCGCTTCTCTACCCACCAAAAGTCACGGTCCTTCTCTTTCCGTCTCGTAGACACGAGCTGAGAAATTGCAAACGTCGAGCAATTGCTCCGAGATGAAAAGTGCCAGCACTGAAAGCTGTTGCTAGCCAGCACCCTTCCTTGGAAGCGCTTTTGTAGGCCTAAGAACACTGGGGCTCTGGGCTTCTCTAGCCACCTCATCTTCTGCTCATCCTCTCGCGCACTCTAAAGAGAGCTCAGGTGAGAAATTGCAAACGACGAGCAATTGCTCAGAGATGAAAAGTGCCAGCACTGAAAGCTCTTGCTAGCCAGCACCCTTCCTTGGAAGCACTTTCACAGGCGCAGCAACACTGGGGCTTTGCGCTTCTCTACCCACCAAACGTCACGCTCATTCTCTTTCCGTCTCGTAGACACGAGCTGAGAAATTGCAAACGTCCAGCAATTGCTCAGAGATGAAAAGTGCCAGCACTGAAAGCTGTTGCTAGCCAGCACCCTTCCTTGGAAGCGCTTTTGTAGGCCTAAGAACAGTGGGGCTCTGGGCTTCTCTAGCCACCTAATCTTCTGCTCATCCTCTCGCGCACTCTAAAGAGAGCTCAGGTGAGAAACTGCAAACGTCGAGCAATTGCTCAGAGATGAAAAGTGCCAGCACTGAAAGCTCTTGCTAGCCAGCACCCTTCCTTGGAAGCGCTTTTGTAGCCCTTAGAACACTGGGGCTCTGGGCTTCTCTAGCCACCTCATCTTCTGCTCATCCTCTCGTGCACTCTAAAGAGAGCTCAGGTGAGAAATTGCAAACGTCGAGCAATTGCTCAGAGATGAAAAGTGCCAGCACTGAAAGCTCTTGCTAGCCAGCACTCTTCCTTGGAAGCGCTTTCACAGGCGCAGCAACACTGGGGCTTTGCGCTTCTTTACGCACCAAACGTCACGCTCATTCTCTTTCCGCCTCGTAGACACGAGCTGAGAAATTGCAAACGTCGAGCAATTGCTCAGAGATGAAAAGTGCCAGCACTGAAAGCTCTTGCTAGCCAGCACCCTTCCTTGGAAGCGCTTTCACAGGCGCAGCAACACTGGGGCTTTGCGCTTCTATACGCACCAAACGTCACGGTCCTTCTCTTTCCGTCTCGTAGACACGAGCTGAGAAATTGCAAACGTCGAGCAATTGCTCAGAGATGAAAAGTGCCAGCACTGAAAGCTGTTGCTAGCCAGCACCCTTCCTTGGAAGCGCTTTTGTAGGCCTAAGAACACTGGGGCTCTGGGCTTCTCTAGCCACCTCATCTTCTGCTCATCCTCTCGCGCACTCTAAAGAGAGCTCAGGTGAGAAATTGCAAACGTCGAGCAATTGCTCAGAGATGAAAAGTGCCAGCACTGAAAGCTCTTGCTAGCCAGCACCCTTCCTTGGAAGCGCTTTCACAGGCGCAGCAACTCTGGGGCTTTGCGCTTCTCTAGCCACCAAAAGTCACGGTCCTTCTCTTTCCGTCTCGTAGACACGAGCTGAGAAATTGCAAACGTCGAGCAATTGCTCCGAGATGAAAAGTGCCAGCACTGAAAGCTGTTGCTAGCCAGCACCCTTCCTTGGAAGCGCTTTTGTAGGCCTAAGAACACTGGGGCTCTGGGCTTCTCTAGCCACCTCATCTTCTGCTCATCCTCTCGCGCACTCTAAAGAGAGCTCAGCTGAGAAATTGCAAACGTCGAGCAATTGCTCAGAGATGAAAAGTGCCAGCACTGAAAGCTCTTGCTAGCCAGCACCCTTCCTTGGAAGCGCTTTCACAGGCACAGTAACACTGGGGCTTTGCGCTTCTCTAGCCACCAAACGTCACGGTCCTTCTCTTTCCGTCTCGTAGACATGAGCTGAGAAATTGCAAACGTCGAGCAATTGCTCCGAGATGAAAAGTGCCAGCACTGAAAGCTCTTGCTAGCCAGCACCCTTCCTTGGAAGCGCTTTCACAGGTGCAGTAACACTGGGGCTTTGCGCTTCTCTAGCCACCAAACGTCACGGTCCTTCTCTTTCCGTCTCGTAGACACGAGCTGAGAAATTGCAAACGTCGAGCAATTGCTCCGAGATGAAAAGTGCCAGCACTGAAAGCTGTTGCTAGCCAGCACCCTTCCTTGGAAGCGCTTTTGTAGGCCTAAGCACACTGGGGTTCTGGGCTTCCCTAGCCACCTCATCTTCTTCTCATTCTCTCGCGCACTCTAAAGAGAGCTCAGGTGAGAAATTGCAAACGTCCAGCAATTGCTCAGAGAAGAAAAGTGCCAGCACTGAAAGCTCTTGCTAGCCAGCACCCTTCCTTGGAAGCGCTTTCACAGGCACAGTAACACTGGGGCTTTGCACTTCTCTACGCACCAAACGTCACGGTCCTTCTCTTTCCGTCTCGTAGACACGAGCTGAGAAATTGCAAACGTCCAGCAATTGCTCAGAGATGAAAAGTGCCAGCACTGAAAGCTCTTGCTAGCCAGAACCCTTCCTTGGAAGCGCTTTCACAGGCGCAGCAACACTGGGGCTTTGCGCTTCTCTAGCCACCAAACGTCACGGTCCTTCTCTTTCCGTCGGTAGACACGAGCTGAGAAATTGCAAACGTCGAGCAATTGCTCAGAGATGAAAAGTGCCAGCACTGAAAGCTGTTGCTAGCCAGCACCCTTCCTTGGAAGCGCTTTCACAGGCGCAGCAACACTGGGGCTTTGCGCTTCTCTACCCACCAAACGTCACGGTCCTTCTCTTTCCGTCGGTAGACACGAGCTGAGAAATTGCAAACGTCGAGCAATTGCTCAGAGATGAAAAGTGCCAGCACTGAAAGCTCTTGCTAGCCAGCACCCTTCCTTGGAAGCGCTTTTGTAGGCCTAAGAACACTGGGGCTCTGGGCTTCTCTAGCCACCTCATCTTCTGCTCATCCTCGCGCGCACTCTAAAGAGAGCTCAGGTGAGAAATTGCAAACGTCGAGCAATTGCTCCGAGATGAAAAGTGCCAGCACTGAAAGCTGTTGCTAGCCAGCACCCTTCCTTGGAAGCGCTTTCACAGGCGCAGCAACACTGGGGCTTTGCGCTTCTTTACGCACCAAACGTCACGCTCATTCTCTTTCCGCCTCGTAGACACGAGCTGAGAAATTGCAAACGTCGAGCAATTGCTCAGAGATGAAAAGTGCCAGCACTGAAAGCTCTTGCTAGCCAGCACCCTTCCTTGGAAGCGCTTTCACAGGCGCAGCAACACTGGGGCTTTGCGCTTCTATACGCACCAAACGTCACGGTCCTTCTCTTTCCGTCTCGTAGACACGAGCTGAGAAATTGCAAACGTCGAGCAATTGCTCAGAGATGAAAAGTGCCAGCACTGAAAGCTGTTGCTAGCCAGCACCCTTCCTTGGAAGCGCTTTTGTAGGCCTAAGAACACTGGGGCTCTGGGCTTCTCTAGCCACCTCATCTTCTGCTCATCCTCTCGCGCACTCTAAAGAGAGCTCAGGTGAGAAATTGCAAACGTCGAGCAATTGCTCAGAGATGAAAAGTGCCAGCACTGAAAGCTCTTGCTAGCCAGCACCCTTCCTTGGAAGCGCTTTCACAGGCGCAGCAACTCTGGGGCTTTGCGCTTCTCTAGCCACCAAACGTCACGGTCCTTCTCTTTCCGTCTCGTAGACATGAGCTGAGAAATTGCAAACGTCGAGCAATTGCTCCGAGATGAAAAGTGCCAGCACTGAAAGCTGTTGCTAGCCAGCACCCTTCCTTGGAAGCGCTTTCACAGGTGCAGTAACACTGGGGCTTTGCGCTTCTCTAGCCACCAAACGTCACGGTCCTTCTCTTTCCGTCTCGTAGACACGAGCTGAGAAATTGCAAACGTCGAGCAATTGCTCCGAGATGAAAAGTGCCAGCACTGAAAGCTGTTGCTAGCCAGCACCCTTCCTTGGAAGCGCTTTTGTAGGCCTAAGCACACTGGGGTTCTGGGCTTCTCTAGCCACCTCATCTTCTTCTCATTCTCTCGCGCACTCTAAAGAGAGCTCAGGTGAGAAATTGCAAACGTCCAGCAATTGCTCAGAGAAGAAAAGTGCCAGCACTGAAAGCTCTTGCTAGCCAGCACCCTTCCTTGGAAGCGCTTTCACAGGCACAGTAACACTGGGGCTTTGCACTTCTCTACGCACCAAACGTCACGGTCCTTCTCTTTCCGTCTCGTAGACACGAGCTGAGAAATTGCAAACGTCCAGCAATTGCTCCGAGATGAAAAGTGCCAGCACTGAAAGCTCTTGCTAGCCAGCACCCTTCCTTGGAAGCGCTTTCACAGGCGCAGCAACACTGGGGCTTTGCGCTTCTCTAGCCACCAAACGTCACGGTCCTTCTCTTTCCGTCGGTAGACACGAGCTGAGAAATTGCAAACGTCGAGCAATTGCTCAGAGATGAAAAGTGCCAGCACTGAAAGCTGTTGCTAGCCAGCACCCTTCCTTGGAAGCGCTTTCACAGGCGCAGCAACACTGGGGCTTTGCGCTTCTCTACCCACCAAACGTCACGGTCCTTCTCTTTCCGTCGGTAGACACGAGCTGAGAAATTGCAAACGTCGAGCAATTGCTCAGAGATGAAAAGTGCCAGCACTGAAAGCTCTTGCTAGCCAGCACCCTTCCTTGGAAGCGCTTTTGTAGGCCTAAGAACACTGGGGCTCTGGGCTTCTCTAGCCACCTCATCTTCTGCTCATCCTCGCGCGCACTCTAAAGAGAGCTCAGGTGAGAAATTGCAAACGTCGAGCAATTGCTCCGAGATGAAAAGTGCCAGCACTGAAAGCTCTTGCTAGCCAGCACCCTTCCTTGGAAGCGCTTTCACAGGCGCAGCAACACTGGGGCTTTGCGCTTCTCTACCCACCAAACGTCACGGTCCTTCTCTTTCCGTCTCGTAGACACGAGCTGAGAAATTGCAAACGTCGAGCAATTGCTCAGAGATGAAAAGTGCCAGCACTGAAAGCTCTTGCTAGCCAGCACCCTTCCTTGGAAGCGCTTTTGTAGGCCTAAGAACACTGGGGCTCTGGGCTTCTCTAGCCACCTCATCTTCTGCTCATCCTCTCGCGCACTCTAAAGAGAGCTCAGGTGAGAAATTGCAAACGACGAGCAATTGCTCAGAGATGAAAAGTGCCAGCACTGAAAGCTCTTGCTAGCCAGCACCCTTCCTTGGAAGCACTTTCACAGGCGCAGCAACACTGGGGCTTTGCGCTTCTCTACCCACCAAACGTCACGCTCATTCTCTTTCCGTCTCGTAGACACGAGCTGAGAAATTGCAAACGTCCAGCAATTGCTCAGAGATGAAAAGTGCCAGCACTGAAAGCTGTTGCTAGCCAGCACCCTTCCTTGGAAGCGCTTTCACAGGCGCAGCAACACTGGGGCTTTGCGCTTCTCTAGCCACCAAACGTCACGGTCCTTCTCTTTCCGTCTGTTTACACGAGCTGAGAAATTGCAAACGTCGAGCAATTGCTCAGAGATGAAAAGTGCCAGCACTGAAAGCTCTTGCTAGCCAGCACCCTTCCTTGGAAGCGCTTTTGTAGCCCTTAAAACACTGGGGCTCTGGGCTTCTCTAGCCACCTCATCTTCTGCTCATCCTCTCGCGCACTCTAAAGAGAGCTCAGGTGAGAAATTGCAAACGTCGAGCAATTGCTCAGAGAAGAAAAGTGCCAGCACTGAAAGCTGTTGCTAGCCAGCACCCTTCCTTGGAAGCGCTTTCACAGGCGCAGCAACACTGGGGCTTTGCGCTTCTATACGCACCAAACGTCACGGTCCTTCTCTTTCCGTCTCCTAGACACGAGCTGAGAAATTGCAAACGTCGAGCAATTGCTCAGAGATGAAAAGTGCCAGCACTGAAAGCTGTTGCTAGCCAGCACCCTTCCTTGGAAGCGCTTTTGTAGGCCTAAGAACAGTGGGGCTCTGGGCTTCTCTAGCCACCTCATCTTCTGCTCATCCTCTCGCGCACTCTAAAGAGAGCTCAGGTGAGAAATTGCAAACGTCGAGCAATTGCTCAGAGATGAAAAGTGCCAGCACTGAAAGCTCTTGCTAGCCAGCACTCTTCCTTGGAAGCGCTTTCACAGGCGCAGTAACACTGGGGCTTTGCGCTTCTCTAGCCACCAAATGTCACGGTCCTTCTCTTTCCGTCTCGTAGACACGAGCTGAGAAATTGCAAACGTCGAGCAATTGCTCAGAGATGAAAAGTGCCAGCACTGAAAGCTCTTGCTAGCCAGCACCCTTCCTTGGAAGCGCTTTCACAGGTGCAGTAACACTGGGGCTTTGCGCTTCTCTAGCCACCAAACGTCATGGTCATTCTCTTTCCGTCTCGTAGACACGAGCTGAGAAATTGCAAACGTCGAGCAATTGCTCCGAGATGAAAAGTGCCAGCACTGAAAGCTGTTGCTAGCCAGCACCCTTCCTTGGAAGCGCTTTTGTAGGCCTAAGAACACTGGGGCTTTGCGCTTCTCTAGCCACCTCATCTTCTGCTCATCCTCTCGCGCACTCTAAAGAGAGCTCAGGTGAGAAATTGCAAACGTCCAGCAATTGCTCAGAGATGAAAAGTGCCAGCACTGAAAGCTCTTGCTAGCCAGCACCCTTCCTTGGAAGCGCTTTCACAGGCGCAGTAACACTGGGGCTTTGCACTTCTCTACGCACCAAACGTCACGGTCCTTCTCTTTCCGTCTCGTAGACACGAGCTGAGAAATTGCAAACGTCGAGCAATTGCTCCGAGATGAAAAGTGCCAGCACTGAAAGCTCTTGCTAGCCAGCACCCTTCCTTGGAAGCGCTTTCACAGGCGCAGCAACACTGGGGCTTTGCGCTTCTCTACCCACCAAAAGTCACGGTCATTTTCTTTCCGTCTCGTAGACACGAGCTGAGAAATTGCAAACGTCGAGCAATTGCTCAGAGATGAAAAGTGCCAGCACTGAAAGCTGTTGCTAGCCAGCACCCTTCCTTGGAAGCGCTTTTGTAGGCCTAAGAACACTGGGGCTCTGGGCTTCCCTAGCCACCTCATCTTCTGCTCATCCTCTCGCGCACTCTAAAGAGAGCTCAGGTGAGAAATTGCAAACGTCCAGCAATTGCTCAGAGATGAAAAGTGCCAGCACTGAAAGCTGTTGCTAGCCAGCACCCTTCCTTGGAAGCGCTTTCACAGGCGCAGCAACACTGGGGCTTTGCGTTTCTCTACCCACCAAACGTCACGGTCCTTCTCTTTCCGTCTCGTAGACACGAGCTGAGAAATTGCAAACGTCGAGCAATTGCTCAGAGATGAAAAGTGCCAGCACTGAAAGCTGTTGCTAGCCAGCCCCCTTCCTTGGAAGCGCTTTTGTAGCCCTTAGAACACTGGGGCTCTGGGCTTCCCTAGCCACCTCATCTCCTGCTCATCCTCTCGCGCACTCTAAAGAGAGCTCAGCTGAGAAATTGCAAACGTCGAGCAATTGCTCAGAGATGAAAAGTGCCAGCACTGAAAGCTCTTGCTAGCCAGCACTCTTCCTTGGAAGCGCTTTCACAGGCGCAGTAACACTGGGGCTTTGCGCTTCTCTAGCCACCAAACGTCACGGTCCTTCTCTTTCCGTCTCGTAGACACGAGCTGAGAAATTGCAAACGTCGAGCAATTGCTCAGAGATGAAAAGTGCCAGCACTGAAAGCTGTTGCTAGCCAGCACCCTTCCTTGGAAGCGCTTTTGTAGGCCTAAGAACAGTGGGGCTCTGGGCTTCTCTAGCCACCTCATCTTCTGCTCATCCTCTCGCGCACTCTAAAGAGAGCTCAGGTGAGAAATTGCAAACGTCGAGCAATTGCTCAGAGATGAAAAGTGCCAGCACTGAAAGCTCTTGCTAGCCAGCACCCTTCCTTGGAAGCGCTTTCACAGGACAGCAACACTGGGGCCTTGCGCTTCTCTAGCCACCAAACGTCACGCTCATTCTCTTTCCGCCTCGTAGACACGAGCTGAGAAATTGCAAACGTCGAGCAATTGCTCAGAGATGAAAAGTGCCAGCACTGAAAGCTCTTGCTAGCCAGCACCCTTCCTTGGAAGCGCTTTCACAAGCACAGTAACACTGGGGCTTTGCGCTTCTATACGCACCAAACGTCACGGTCATTCTCTTTCCGTCTCGTAGACACGAGCTGAGAAATTGCAAACGTCGAGCAATTGCTCCGAGATGAAAAGTGCCAGCACTGAAAGCTGTTGCTAGCCAGCACCCTTCCTTGGAAGCGCTTTCACAGGCGCAGCAACACTGGGGCTTTGCGCTTCTCTAGCCACCAAACGTCACGGTCCTTCTCTTTCCGTCTCGTAGACACGAGCTGAGAAATTGCAAACGTCGAGCAATTGCTCAGAGATGAAAAGTGCCAGCACTGAAAGCTGTTGCTAGCCAGCACCCTTCCTTGGAAGCGCTTTCACAGGCGCAGCAACACTGGGGCTTTGCGCTTCTCTACCCACCAAACGTCACGGTCATTCTCTTTCCGTCTCGTAGACACGAGCTGAGAAATTGCAAACGTCGAGCAATTGCTCCGAGATGAAAAGTGCCAGCACTGAAAGCTGTTGCTAGCCAGCACCCTTCCTTGGAAGCGCTTTTGTAGGCCTAAGAACACTGGGGCTCTGGGCTTCTCTAGCCACCTCATCTTCTGCTCATCCTCTCGCGCACTCTAAAGAGAGCTCAGGTGAGAAATTGCAAACGTGGAGCAATTGCTCAGAGATGAAAAGTGCCAGCACTGAAAGCTCTTGCTAGCCAGCACCCTTCCTTGGAAGCGCTTTCACAGGCGCAGCAACACTGGGGCTTTGCGCTTCTCTAGCCACCAAACGTCACGGTCCTTCTCTTTCCGTCTCGTAGACACGAGCTGAGAAATTGCAAACGTCGAGCAATTGCTCCGAGATGAAAAGTGCCAGCACTGAAAGCTCTTGCTAGCCAGCACCCTTCCTTGGAAGCGCTTTCACAGGCGCAGCAACACTGGGGCTTTGCGCTTCTCTAGCCACCAAACGTCACGGTCCTTCTCTTTCCGTCTCGTAGACACGAGCTGAGAAATTGCAAACGTCCAGCAATTGCTCAGAGATGAAAAGTGCCAGCACTGAAAGCTCTTGCTAGCCAGCACCCTTCCTTGGAAGCGCTTTCACAGGCGCAGCATCACTGGGGCTTTGCGCTTCTCTACCCACCAAACATCACGGTCCTTCTCTTTCCGTCTCCTAGACACGAGCTGAGAAATTGCAAACGTCGAGCAATTGCTCAGAGATGAAAAGTGCCAGCACTGAAAGCTCTTGCTAGCCAGCACCCTTCCTTGGAAGCGCTTTTGTAGGCCTAAGAACACTGGGGCTCTGGGCTTCTCTAGCCACCTCATCTTCTGCTCATCCTCTCGCGCACTCTAGAGAGAGCTCAGCTGAGAAATTGCAAACGTCCAGCAATTGCTCAGAGATGAAAAGTGCCAGCACTGAAAGCTCTTGCTAGCCAGCACCCTTCCTTGGAAGCGCTTTCACAGGCGCAGCAACACTGGGGCTTTGCGTTTCTCTACCCACCAAACGTCACGGTCCTTCTCTTTCCGTCTCCTAGACACGAGCTGAGAAATTGCAAACGTCGAGCAATTGCTCAGAGATGAAAAGTGCCAGCACTGAAAGCTGTTGCTAGCCAGCCCCCTTCCTTGGAAGCGCTTTCACAGGCGCAGTAACACTGGGGCTTTGCGCTTCTCTACCCACCAAACGTCACGGTCCTTCTCTTTCCGTCTCGTAGACACGAGCTGAGAAATTGCAAACGTCGAGCAATTGCTCAGAGATGAAAAGTGCCAGCACTGAAAGCTCTTGCTAGCCAGCACCCTTCCTTGGAAGCGCTTTTGTAGGCCTAAGAACACTGGGGCTCTGGGCTTCTCTAGCCACCTCATCTTCTGCTCATCCTCTCGCGCACTCTAAAGAGAGCTCAGGTTAGAAATTGCAAACGTCGAGCAATTGCTCAGAGATGAAAAGTGCCAGCACTGAAAGCTCTTGCTAGCCAGCACCCTTCCTTGGAAGCGCTTTCACAGGACAGCAACACTGGGGCCTTGCGCTTCTATACGCACCAAACGTCACGCTCATTCTCTTTCCGCCTCGTAGACACGAGCTGAGAAATTGCAAACGTCGAGCAATTGCTCAGAGATGAAAAGTGCCAGCACTGAAAGCTCTTGCTAGCCAGCACCCTTCCTTGGAAGCGCTTTCACAAGCACAGTAACACTGGGGCTTTGCGCTTCTCTAGCCACCAAACGTCACGGTCCTTCTCTTTCCGTCTCGTAGACACGAGCTGAGAAATTGCAAACGTCGAGCAATTGCTCAGAGATGAAAAGTGCCAGCACTGAAAGCTGTTGCTAGCCAGCACCCTTCCTTGGAAGCGCTTTCACAGGCGCAGCAACACTGGGGCTTTGCGCTTCTCTACCCACCAAACGTCACGGTCCTTCTCTTTCCGTCTCGTAGACACGAGCTGAGAAATTGCAAACGTCGAGCAATTGCTCCGAGATGAAAAGTGCCAGCACTGAAAGCTGTTGCTAGCCAGCACCCTTCCTTGGAAGCGCTTTTGTAGGCCTAAGAACACTGGGGCTCTGGGCTTCTCTAGCCACCTCATCTTCTGCTCATCCTCTCGCGCACTCTAAAGAGAGCTCAGGTGAGAAATTGCAAACGTCGAGCAATTGCTCAGAGATGAAAAGTGCCAGCACTGAAAGCTCTTGCTAGCCAGCACCCTTCCTTGGAAGCGCTTTCACAGGCGCAGCAACACTGGGGCTTTGCGCTTCTCTAGCCACCAAACGTCACGGTCCTTCTCTTTCCGTCTCGTAGACACGAGCTGAGAAATTGCAAACGTCGAGCAATTGCTCCGAGATGAAAAGTGCCAGCACTGAAAGCTGTTGCTAGCCAGCACCCTTCCTTGGAAGCGCTTTCACAGGCGCAGCAACACTGGGGCTTTGCGCTTCTCTAGCCACCAAACGTCACGGTCCTTCTCTTTCCGTCTCGTAGACACGAGCTGAGAAATTGCAAACGTCCAGCAATTGCTCAGAGATGAAAAGTGCCAGCACTGAAAGCTCTTGCTAGCCAGCACCCTTCCTTGGAAGCGCTTTCACAGGCGCAGCAACACTGGGGCTTTGCGCTTCTCTACCCACCAAACGTCACGGTCCTTCTCTTTCCGTCTCCTAGACACGAGCTGAGAAATTGCAAACGTCGAGCAATTGCTCAGAGATGAAAAGTGCCAGCACTGAAAGCTGTTGCTAGCCAGCACCCTTCCTTGGAAGCGCTTTTGTAGGCCTAAGAACACTGGGGCTCTGGGCTTCTCTAGCCACCTCATCTTCTGCTCATCCTCTCGCGCACTCTAAAGAGAGCTCAGCTGAGAAATTGCAAACGTCGAGCAATTGCTCAGAGATGAAAAGTGCCAGCACTGAAAGCTCTTGCTAGCCAGCACCCTTCCTTGGAAGCGCTTTCACAGGCACAGTAACACTGGGGCTTTGCGCTTCTCTAGCCACCAAACGTCACGGTCCTTCTCTTTCCGTCTCGTAGACATGAGCTGAGAAATTGCAAACGTCGAGCAATTGCTCCGAGATGAAAAGTGCCAGCACTGAAAGCTGTTGCTAGCCAGCACCCTTCCTTGGAAGCGCTTTCACAGGTGCAGTAACACTGGGGCTTTGCGCTTCTCTAGCCACCAAACGTCATGGTCATTCTCTTTCCGTCTCGTAGACACGAGCTGAGAAATTGCAAACGTCGAGCAATTGCTCCGAGATGAAAAGTGCCAGCACTGAAAGCTGTTGCTAGCCAGCACCCTTCCTTGGAAGCGCTTTTGTAGGCCTAAGCACACTGGGGCTCTGGGCTTCCCTAGCCACCTCATCTTCTTCTCATTCTCTCGCGCACTCTAAAGAGAGCTCAGTTGAGAAATTGCAAACGTCCAGCAATTGCTCAGAGAAGAAAAGTGCCAGCACTGAAAGCTGTTGCTAGCCAGCACCCTTCCTTGGAAGCGCTTTCACAGGCGCAGTAACACTGGGGCTTTGCACTTCTCTACGCACCAAACGTCACGGTCCTTCTCTTTCCGTCTCGTAGACACGAGCTGAGAAATTGCAAACGTCGAGCAATTGCTCCGAGATGAAAAGTGCCAGCACTGAAAGCTCTTGCTAGCCAGCACCCTTCCTTGGAAGCGCTTTCACAGGCGCAGCAACACTGGGGCTTTGCGCTTCTCTAGCCACCAAACGTCACGGTCCTTCTCTTTCCGTCGGTAGACACGAGCTGAGAAATTGCAAACGTCGAGCAATTGCTCAGAGATGAAAAGTGCCAGCACTGAAAGCTGTTGCTAGCCAGCACCCTTCCTTGGAAGCGCTTTCACAGGCGCAGCAACACTGGGGCTTTGCGCTTCTCTACCCACCAAACGTCACGGTCCTTCTCTTTCCGTCTCCTAGACACGAGCTGAGAAATTGCAAACGTCGAGCAATTGCTCAGAGATGAAAAGTGCCAGCACTGAAAGCTGTTGCTAGCCAGCACCCTTCCTTGGAAGCGCTTTTGTAGGCCTAAGAACAGTGGGGCTCTGGGCTTCTCTAGCCACCTCATCTTCTGCTCATCCTCGCGCGCACTCTAAAGAGAGCTCAGGTGAGAAATTGCAAACGTCCAGCAATTGCTCAGAGATGAAAAGTGCCAGCACTGAAAGCTCTTGCTAGCCAGCACCCTTCCTTGGAAGCGCTTTCACAGGCGCAGCAACACTGGGGCTTTGCGCTTCTCTACCCACCAAAAGTCACGGTCATTCTCTTTCCGTCTCGTAGACACGAGCTGAGAAATTGCAAACGTCCAGCAATTGCTCAGAGATGAAAAGTGCCAGCACTGAAAGCTCTTGCTAGCCAGCACCCTTCCTTGGAAGCGCTTTCACAGGCGCAGCAACACTGGGGCTTTGCGCTTCTCTACCCACCAAAAGTCACGGTCATTTTCTTTCCGTCTGTTTACACGAGCTGAGAAATTGCAAACGTCGAGCAATTGCTCCGAGATGAAAAGTGCCAGCACTGAAAGCTCTTGCTAGCCAGCACCCTTCCTTGGAAGCGCTTTTGTAGGCCTAAGAACACTGGGGCTCTGGGCTTCTCTAGCCACCTCATCTTCTGCTCATCCTCTCGCGCACTCTAAAGAGAGCTCAGGTGAGAAACTGCAAACGTCGAGCAATTGCTCAGAGATGAAAAGTGCCAGCACTGAAAGCTCTTGCTAGCCAGCACCCTTCCTTGGAAGCGCTTTTGTAGCCCTTAGAACACTGGGGCTCTGGGCTTCTCTAGCCACCTCATCTTCTGCTCATCCTCTCGTGCACTCTAAAGAGAGCTCAGCTGAGAAATTGCAAACGTCGAGCAATTGCTCAGAGATGAAAAGTGCCAGCACTGAAAGCTCTTGCTAGCCAGCACTCTTCCTTGGAAGCGCTTTCACAGGCGCAGCAACACTGGGGCTTTGCGCTTCTTTACGCACCAAACGTCACGCTCATTCACTTTCCGCCTCGTAGACACGAGCTGAGAAATTGCAAACGTCGAGCAATTGCTCAGAGATGAAAAGTGCCAGCACTGAAAGCTCTTGCTAGCCAGCACCCTTCCTTGGAAGCGCTTTCACAAGCGCAGTAACACTGGGGCTTTGCGCTTCTATACGCACCAAACGTCACGGTCATTCTCTTTCCGTCTCGTAGACACGAGCTGAGAAATTGCAAACGTCGAGCAATTGCTCAGAGATGAAAAGTGCCAGCACTGAAAGCTCTTGCTAGCCAGCACCCTTCCTTGGAAGCGCTTTCACAGGCGCAGCAACACTGGGGCTTTGCGGTTCTCTACGCACCAAACGTCACGGTCCTTCTCTTTCCGTCTCGTAGACACGAGCTGAGAAATTGCAAACGTCGAGCAATTGCTCCGAGATGAAAAGTGCCAGCACTGAAAGCTGTTGCTAGCCAGCACCCTTCCTTGGAAGCGCTTTTGTAGGCCTAAGAACACTGGGGCTCTGGGCTTCTCTAGCCACCTCATCTTCTGCTCATCCTCTCGCGCACTCTAAAGAGAGCTCAGGTGAGAAATTGCAAACGTCGAGCAATTGCTCAGAGATGAAAAGTGCCAGCACTGAAAGCTCTTGCTAGCCAGCACCCTTCCTTGGAAGCGCTTTCACAGGCGCAGCAACTCTGGGGCTTTGCGCTTCTATACGCACCAAAAGTCACGGTCCTTCTCTTTCCGTCTCGTAGACACGAGCTGAGAAATTGCAAACGTCGAGCAATTGCTCAGAGATGAAAAGTGCCAGCACTGAAAGCTCTTGCTAGCCAGCACCCTTCCTTGGAAGCGCTTTCACAGGCGCAGCAACACTGGGGCTTTGCGCTTCTCTAGCCACCAAACGTCACGGTCATTTTCTTTCCGTCTCGTAGACACGAGCTGAGAAATTGCAAACGTCGAGCAATTGCTCCGAGATGAAAAGTGCCAGCACTGAAAGCTGTTGCTAGCCAGCACCCTTCCTTGGAAGCGCTTTTGTAGGCCTAAGAACACTGGGGCTCTGGGCTTCTCTAGCCACCTCATCTTCTGCTCATCCTCGCGCGCACTCTAAAGAGAGCTCAGGTGAGAAATTGCAAACGTCGAGCAATTGCTCAGAGATGAAAAGTGCCAGCACTGAAAGCTGTTGCTAGCCAGCACCCTTCCTTGGAAGCGCTTTCACAGGCGCAGTAACACTGGGGCTTTGCGCTTCTCTACCCACCAAAAGTCACGGTCCTTCTCTTTCCGTCTCGTAGACACGAGCTGAGAAATTGCAAACGTCGAGCAATTGCTCCGAGATGAAAAGTGCCAGCACTGAAAGCTCTTGCTAGCCAGCACCCTTCCTTGGAAGCGCTTTCACAGGCGCAGCAACACTGGGGCTTTGCGCTTCTCTACCCACCAAAAGTCACGGTCATTTTCTTTCCGTCTCGTAGACACGAGCTGAGAAATTGCAAACGTCGAGCAATTGCTCAGAGATGAAAAGTGCCAGCACTGAAAGCTGTTGCTAGCCAGCACCCTTCCTTGGAAGCGCTTTTGTAGGCCTAAGAACACTGGGGCTCTGGGCTTCTCTAGCCACCTCATCTTCTGCTCATCCTCGCGCGCACTCTAAAGAGAGCTCAGGTGAGAAATTGCAAACGTCCAGCAATTGCTCAGAGATGAAAAGTGCCAGCACTGAAAGCTGTTGCTAGCCAGCACCCTTCCTTGGAAGCGCTTTCACAGGCGCAGCAACACTGGGGCTTTGCGTTTCTCTACCCACCAAACGTCACGGTCCTTCTCTTTCCGTCTCGTAGACACGAGCTGAGAAATTGCAAACGTCGAGCAATTGCTCAGAGATGAAAAGTGCCAGCACTGAAAGCTGTTGCTAGCCAGCCCCCTTCCTTGGAAGCGCTTTTGTAGCCCTTAGAACACTGGGTCTCTGGGCTTCCCTAGCCACCTCATCTCCTGCTCATCCTCTCGCGCACTCTAAAGAGAGCTCAGCTGAGAAATTGCAAACGTCGAGCAATTGCTCAGAGATGAAAAGTGCCAGCACTGAAAGCTCTTGCTAGCCAGCACTCTTCCTTGGAAGCGCTTTCACAGGCGCAGTAACACTGGGGCTTTGCGCTTCTCTAGCCACCAAACGTCACGGTCCTTCTCTTTCCGTCTCGTAGACACGAGCTGAGAAATTGCAAACGTCGAGCAATTGCTCAGAGATGAAAAGTGCCAGCACTGAAAGCTCTTGCTAGCCAGCACCCTTCCTTGGAAGCACTTTCACAGGCGCAGCAACACTGGGGCTTTGCGCTTCTCTAGCCACCAAACGTCACAGTCATTCTCTTTCCGTCTCGTAGACACGAGCTGAGAAATTGCAAACGTCGAGCAATTGCTCAGAGATGAAAAGTGCCAGCACTGAAAGCTCTTGCTAGCCAGCACCCTTCCTTGGAAGCGCTTTTGTAGGCCTAAGAACACTGGGGCTCTGGGCTTCCCTAGCCACCTCATCTTCTGCTCATCCTCGCGCGCACTCTAAAGAGAGCTCAGGTGAGAAATTGCAAACGTCGAGCAATTGCTCAGAGATGAAAAGTGCCAGCACTGAAAGCTCTTGCTAGCCAGCACCCTTCCTTGGAAGCGCTTTCACAGGCGCAGCAACTCTGGGGCTTTGCGCTTCTATACGCACCAAAAGTCACGGTCATTCTCTTTCCGTCTCGTAGACACGAGCTGAGAAATTGCAAACGTCGAGCAATTGCTCAGAGATGAAAAGTGCCAGCACTGAAAGCTGTTGCTAGCCAGCACCCTTCCTTGGAAGCGCTTTTGTAGGCCTAAGAACACTGGGGCTCTGGGCTTCTCTAGCCACCTCATCTTCTGCTCATCCTCGCGCGCACTCTAAAGAGAGCTCAGGTGAGAAATTGCAAAGGTCCAGCAATTGCTCAGAGATGAAAAGTGCCAGCACTGAAAGCTGTTGCTAGCCAGCACCCTTCCTTGGAAGCGCTTTCACAGGCGCAGCAACACTGGGGCTTTGCGCTTCTCTAGCCACCAAACGTCACGGTCCTTCTCTTTCCGTCTCCTAGACACGAGCTGAGAAATTGCAAACGTCGAGCAATTGCTCAGAGATGAAAAGTGCCAGCACTGAAAGCTGTTGCTAGCCAGCACCCTTCCTTGGAAGCGCTTTTGTAGGCCTAAGAACACTGGGGCTCTGGGCTTCTCTAGCCACCTCATCTTCTGCTCATCCTCTCGCGCACTCTAAAGAGAGCTCAGGTGAGAAATTGCAAACGTCGAGCAATTGCTCAGAGATGAAAAGTGCCAGCACTGAAAGCTCTTGCTAGCCAGCACTCTTCCTTGGAAGCGCTTTCACAGGCGCAGTAACACTGGGGCTTTGCGCTTCTCTAGCCACCAAACGTCACGGTCCTTCTCTTTCCGTCTCGTAGACACGAGCTGAGAAATTGCAAACGTCGAGCAATTGCTCAGAGATGAAAAGTGCCAGCACTGAAAGCTCTTGCTAGCCAGCACCCTTCCTTGGAAGCGCTTTCACAGGTGCAGTAACACTGGGGCTTTGCGCTTCTCTAGCCACCAAACGTCATGGTCATTCTCTTTCCGTCTCGTAGACACGAGCTGAGAAATTGCAAACGTCGAGCAATTGCTCCGAGATGAAAAGTGCCAGCACTGAAAGCTGTTGCTAGCCAGCACCCTTCCTTGGAAGCGCTTTTGTAGGCCTAAGAAGACTGGGGCTCTTGGCTTCTCTAGCCACCTCATCTTCTGCTCATCCTCGCGCGCACTCTAAAGAGAGCTCAGGTGAGAAATTGCAAACGTCCAGCAATTGCTCAGAGATGAAAAGTGCCAGCACTGGAAGCTCTTGCTAGCCAGCACCCTTCCTTGGAAGCGCTTTCACAGGCGCAGCAACACTGGGGCTTTGCGTTTCTCTACCCACCAAACGTCACGGTCCTTCTCTTTCCGTCTCCTAGACACGAGCTGAGAAATTGCAAACGTCGAGCAATTGCTCAGAGATGAAAAGTGCCAGCACTGAAAGCTGTTGCTAGCCAGCCCCCTTCCTTGGAAGCGCTTTTGTAGCCCTTAGAACACTGGGGCTCTGGGCTTCCCTAGCCACCTCATCTCCTGCTCATCCTCTCGCGCACTCTAAAGAGAGCTCAGCTGAGAAATTGCAAACGTCGAGCAATTGCTCAGAGATGAAAAGTGCCAGCACTGAAAGCTCTTGCTAGCCAGCACTCTTCCTTGGAAGCGCTTTCACAGGCGCAGTAACACTGGGGCTTTGCGCTTCTCTACCCACCAAACGTCACGGTCCTTCTCTTTCCGTCTCGTAGACACGAGCTGAGAAATTGCAAACGTCGAGCAATTGCTCCGAGATGAAAAGTGCCAGCACTGAAAGCTCTTGCTAGCCAGCACCCTTCCTTGGAAGCGCTTTCACAGGCGCAGCAACACTGGGGCTTTGCGCTTCTCTAGCCACCAAACGTCACGGTCATTCTCTTTCCGTCTCGTAGACACGAGCTGAGAAATTGCAAACGTCGAGCAATTGCTCCGAGATGAAAAGTGCCAGCACTGAAAGCTGTTGCTAGCCAGCACCCTTCCTTGGAAGCGCTTTTGTAGGCCTAAGAACACTGGGGCTCTGGGCTTCCCTAGCCACCTCATCTTCTTCTCATCCTCTCGCGCACTCTAAAGAGAGCTCAGGTGAGAAATTGCAAACGTCCAGCAATTGCTCAGAGAAGAAAAGTGCCAGCACTGAAAGCTGTTGCTAGCCAGCACCCTTCCTTGGAAGCGCTTTCACAGGCGCACTAACACTGGGGCTTTGCACTTCTCTACGCACCAAACGTCACGGTCCTTCTCTTTCCGTCTCGTAGACACGAGCTGAGAAATTGCAAACGTCGAGCAATTGCTCAGAGATGAAAAGTGCCAGCACTGAAAGCTCTTGCTAGCCAGCACCCTTCCTTGGAAGCGCTTTCACAGGCGCAGCAACACTGGGGCTTTGCGCTTCTCTAGCCACCAAATGTCACGGTCCTTCTCTTTCCGTCGGTAGACACGAGCTGAGAAATTGCAAACGTCGAGCAATTGCTCAGAGATGAAAAGTGCCAGCACTGAAAGCTCTTGCTAGCCAGCACCCTTCCTTGGAAGCGCTTTCACAGGCGCAGCAACACTGGGGCTTTGCGCTTCTCTAGCCACCAAACGTCACGGTCCTTCTCTTTCCGTCTCGTAGACATGAGCTGAGAAATTGCAAACGTCGAGCAATTGCTCAGAGATGAAAAGTGCCAGCACTGAAAGCTCTTGCTAGCCAGCACCCTTCCTTGGAAGCGCTTTTGTAGGCCTAAGAACACTGGGGCTCTGGGCTTCTCTAGCCACCTCATCTTCTGCTCATCCTCTCGCGCACTCTAAAGAGAGCTCAGGTGAGAAATTGCAAACGTCGAGCAATTGCTCAGAGATGAAAAGTGCCAGCACTGAAAGCTCTTGCTAGCCAGCACCCTTACTTGGAAGCGCTTTCACAGGCGCAGCAACACTGGGGCTTTGCGCTTCTCTACCCACCAAAAGTCACGGTCATTCTCTTTCCGTCTCGTAGACACGAGCTGAGAAATTGCAAACGTCGAGCAATTGCTCCGAGATGAAAAGTGCCAGCACTGAAAGCTGTTGCTAGCCAGCACCCTTCCTTGGAAGCGCTTTCACAGGTGCAGTAACACTGGGGCTTTGCGCTTCTCTAGCCACCAAACGTCATGGTCATTCTCTTTCCGTCTCGTAGACACGAGCTGAGAAATTGCAAACGTCGAGCAATTGCTCCGAGATGAAAAGTGCCAGCACTGAAAGCTGTTGCTAGCCAGCACCCTTCCTTGGAAGCGCTTTTGTAGGCCTAAGCACACTGGGGCTCTGGGCTTCCCTAGCCACCTCATCTTCTTCTCATTCTCTCGCGCACTCTAAAGAGAGCTCAGTTGAGAAATTGCAAACGTCCAGCAATTGCTCAGAGAAGAAAAGTGCCAGCACTGAAAGCTGTTGCTAGCCAGCACCCTTCCTTGGAAGCGCTTTCACAGGCGCAGTAACACTGGGGCTTTGCACTTCTCTACGCACCAAACGTCACGGTCCTTCTCTTTCCGTCTCGTAGACACGAGCTGAGAAATTGCAAACGTCGAGCAATTGCTCCGAGATGAAAAGTGCCAGCACTGAAAGCTCTTGCTAGCCAGCACCCTTCCTTGGAAGCGCTTTCACAAGCGCAGTAACACTGGGGCTTTGCGCTTCTATACGCACCAAACGTCACGGTCATTCTCTTTCCGTCTCGTAGACACGAGCTGAGAAATTGCAAACGTCGAGCAATTGCTCAGAGATGAAAAGTGCCAGCACTGAAAGCTCTTGCTAGCCAGCACCCTTCCTTGGAAGCGCTTTCACAGGCGCAGCAACACTGGGGCTTTGCGGTTCTCTACGCACCAAACGTCACGGTCCTTCTCTTTCCGTCTCGTAGACACGAGCTGAGAAATTGCAAACGTCGAGCAATTGCTCCGAGATGAAAAGTGCCAGCACTGAAAGCTGTTGCTAGCCAGCACCCTTCCTTGGAAGCGCTTTTGTAGGCCTAAGAACACTGGGGCTCTGGGCTTCTCTAGCCACCTCATCTTCTGCTCATCCTCTCGCGCACTCTAAAGAGAGCTCAGGTGAGAAATTGCAAACGTCGAGCAATTGCTCAGAGATGAAAAGTGCCAGCACTGAAAGCTCTTGCTAGCCAGCACCCTTCCTTGGAAGCGCTTTCACAGGCGCAGCAACTCTGGGGCTTTGCGCTTCTATACGCACCAAAAGTCACGGTCCTTCTCTTTCCGTCTCGTAGACACGAGCTGAGAAATTGCAAACGTCGAGCAATTGCTCAGAGATGAAAAGTGCCAGCACTGAAAGCTCTTGCTAGCCAGCACCCTTCCTTGGAAGCGCTTTCACAGGCGCAGCAACACTGGGGCTTTGCGCTTCTCTAGCCACCAAACGTCACGGTCATTTTCTTTCCGTCTCGTAGACACGAGCTGAGAAATTGCAAACGTCGAGCAATTGCTCCGAGATGAAAAGTGCCAGCACTGAAAGCTGTTGCTAGCCAGCACCCTTCCTTGGAAGCGCTTTTGTAGGCCTAAGAACACTGGGGCTCTGGGCTTCTCTAGCCACCTCATCTTCTGCTCATCCTCGCGCGCACTCTAAAGAGAGCTCAGGTGAGAAATTGCAAACGTCGAGCAATTGCTCAGAGATGAAAAGTGCCAGCACTGAAAGCTGTTGCTAGCCAGCACCCTTCCTTGGAAGCGCTTTCACAGGCGCAGTAACACTGGGGCTTTGCGCTTCTCTACCCACCAAAAGTCACGGTCCTTCTCTTTCCGTCTCGTAGACACGAGCTGAGAAATTGCAAACGTCGAGCAATTGCTCCGAGATGAAAAGTGCCAGCACTGAAAGCTCTTGCTAGCCAGCACCCTTCCTTGGAAGCGCTTTCACAGGCGCAGCAACACTGGGGCTTTGCGCTTCTCTACCCACCAAAAGTCACGGTCATTTTCTTTCCGTCTCGTAGACACGAGCTGAGAAATTGCAAACGTCGAGCAATTGCTCAGAGATGAAAAGTGCCAGCACTGAAAGCTGTTGCTAGCCAGCACCCTTCCTTGGAAGCGCTTTTGTAGGCCTAAGAACACTGGGGCTCTGGGCTTCTCTAGCCACCTCATCTTCTGCTCATCCTCGCGCGCACTCTAAAGAGAGCTCAGGTGAGAAATTGCAAACGTCCAGCAATTGCTCAGAGATGAAAAGTGCCAGCACTGAAAGCTGTTGCTAGCCAGCACCCTTCCTTGGAAGCGCTTTCACAGGCGCAGCAACACTGGGGCTTTGCGTTTCTCTACCCACCAAACGTCACGGTCCTTCTCTTTCCGTCTCGTAGACACGAGCTGAGAAATTGCAAACGTCGAGCAATTGCTCAGAGATGAAAAGTGCCAGCACTGAAAGCTGTTGCTAGCCAGCCCCCTTCCTTGGAAGCGCTTTTGTAGCCCTTAGAACACTGGGTCTCTGGGCTTCCCTAGCCACCTCATCTCCTGCTCATCCTCTCGCGCACTCTAAAGAGAGCTCAGCTGAGAAATTGCAAACGTCGAGCAATTGCTCAGAGATGAAAAGTGCCAGCACTGAAAGCTCTTGCTAGCCAGCACTCTTCCTTGGAAGCGCTTTCACAGGCGCAGTAACACTGGGGCTTTGCGCTTCTCTAGCCACCAAACGTCACGGTCCTTCTCTTTCCGTCTCGTAGACACGAGCTGAGAAATTGCAAACGTCGAGCAATTGCTCAGAGATGAAAAGTGCCAGCACTGAAAGCTCTTGCTAGCCAGCACCCTTCCTTGGAAGCACTTTCACAGGCGCAGCAACACTGGGGCTTTGCGCTTCTCTAGCCACCAAACGTCACAGTCATTCTCTTTCCGTCTCGTAGACACGAGCTGAGAAATTGCAAACGTCGAGCAATTGCTCAGAGATGAAAAGTGCCAGCACTGAAAGCTCTTGCTAGCCAGCACCCTTCCTTGGAAGCGCTTTTGTAGGCCTAAGAACACTGGGGCTCTGGGCTTCCCTAGCCACCTCATCTTCTGCTCATCCTCGCGCGCACTCTAAAGAGAGCTCAGGTGAGAAATTGCAAACGTCGAGCAATTGCTCAGAGATGAAAAGTGCCAGCACTGAAAGCTCTTGCTAGCCAGCACCCTTCCTTGGAAGCGCTTTCACAGGCGCAGCAACTCTGGGGCTTTGCGCTTCTATACGCACCAAAAGTCACGGTCATTCTCTTTCCGTCTCGTAGACACGAGCTGAGAAATTGCAAACGTCGAGCAATTGCTCAGAGATGAAAAGTGCCAGCACTGAAAGCTGTTGCTAGCCAGCACCCTTCCTTGGAAGCGCTTTTGTAGGCCTAAGAACACTGGGGCTCTGGGCTTCTCTAGCCACCTCATCTTCTGCTCATCCTCGCGCGCACTCTAAAGAGAGCTCAGGTGAGAAATTGCAAAGGTCCAGCAATTGCTCAGAGATGAAAAGTGCCAGCACTGAAAGCTGTTGCTAGCCAGCACCCTTCCTTGGAAGCGCTTTCACAGGCGCAGCAACACTGGGGCTTTGCGCTTCTCTAGCCACCAAACGTCACGGTCCTTCTCTTTCCGTCTCCTAGACACGAGCTGAGAAATTGCAAACGTCGAGCAATTGCTCAGAGATGAAAAGTGCCAGCACTGAAAGCTGTTGCTAGCCAGCACCCTTCCTTGGAAGCGCTTTTGTAGGCCTAAGAACACTGGGGCTCTGGGCTTCTCTAGCCACCTCATCTTCTGCTCATCCTCTCGCGCACTCTAAAGAGAGCTCAGGTGAGAAATTGCAAACGTCGAGCAATTGCTCAGAGATGAAAAGTGCCAGCACTGAAAGCTCTTGCTAGCCAGCACTCTTCCTTGGAAGCGCTTTCACAGGCGCAGTAACACTGGGGCTTTGCGCTTCTCTAGCCACCAAACGTCACGGTCCTTCTCTTTCCGTCTCGTAGACACGAGCTGAGAAATTGCAAACGTCGAGCAATTGCTCAGAGATGAAAAGTGCCAGCACTGAAAGCTCTTGCTAGCCAGCACCCTTCCTTGGAAGCGCTTTCACAGGTGCAGTAACACTGGGGCTTTGCGCTTCTCTAGCCACCAAACGTCATGGTCATTCTCTTTCCGTCTCGTAGACACGAGCTGAGAAATTGCAAACGTCGAGCAATTGCTCCGAGATGAAAAGTGCCAGCACTGAAAGCTGTTGCTAGCCAGCACCCTTCCTTGGAAGCGCTTTTGTAGGCCTAAGAAGACTGGGGCTCTTGGCTTCTCTAGCCACCTCATCTTCTGCTCATCCTCGCGCGCACTCTAAAGAGAGCTCAGGTGAGAAATTGCAAACGTCCAGCAATTGCTCAGAGATGAAAAGTGCCAGCACTGGAAGCTCTTGCTAGCCAGCACCCTTCCTTGGAAGCGCTTTCACAGGCGCAGCAACACTGGGGCTTTGCGTTTCTCTACCCACCAAACGTCACGGTCCTTCTCTTTCCGTCTCCTAGACACGAGCTGAGAAATTGCAAACGTCGAGCAATTGCTCAGAGATGAAAAGTGCCAGCACTGAAAGCTGTTGCTAGCCAGCCCCCTTCCTTGGAAGCGCTTTTGTAGCCCTTAGAACACTGGGGCTCTGGGCTTCCCTAGCCACCTCATCTCCTGCTCATCCTCTCGCGCACTCTAAAGAGAGCTCAGCTGAGAAATTGCAAACGTCGAGCAATTGCTCAGAGATGAAAAGTGCCAGCACTGAAAGCTCTTGCTAGCCAGCACTCTTCCTTGGAAGCGCTTTCACAGGCGCAGTAACACTGGGGCTTTGCGCTTCTCTACCCACCAAACGTCACGGTCCTTCTCTTTCCGTCTCGTAGACACGAGCTGAGAAATTGCAAACGTCGAGCAATTGCTCCGAGATGAAAAGTGCCAGCACTGAAAGCTCTTGCTAGCCAGCACCCTTCCTTGGAAGCGCTTTCACAGGCGCAGCAACACTGGGGCTTTGCGCTTCTCTAGCCACCAAACGTCACGGTCATTCTCTTTCCGTCTCGTAGACACGAGCTGAGAAATTGCAAACGTCGAGCAATTGCTCCGAGATGAAAAGTGCCAGCACTGAAAGCTGTTGCTAGCCAGCACCCTTCCTTGGAAGCGCTTTTGTAGGCCTAAGAACACTGGGGCTCTGGGCTTCCCTAGCCACCTCATCTTCTTCTCATCCTCTCGCGCACTCTAAAGAGAGCTCAGGTGAGAAATTGCAAACGTCCAGCAATTGCTCAGAGAAGAAAAGTGCCAGCACTGAAAGCTGTTGCTAGCCAGCACCCTTCCTTGGAAGCGCTTTCACAGGCGCACTAACACTGGGGCTTTGCACTTCTCTACGCACCAAACGTCACGGTCCTTCTCTTTCCGTCTCGTAGACACGAGCTGAGAAATTGCAAACGTCGAGCAATTGCTCAGAGATGAAAAGTGCCAGCACTGAAAGCTCTTGCTAGCCAGCACCCTTCCTTGGAAGCGCTTTCACAGGCGCAGCAACACTGGGGCTTTGCGCTTCTCTAGCCACCAAATGTCACGGTCCTTCTCTTTCCGTCGGTAGACACGAGCTGAGAAATTGCAAACGTCGAGCAATTGCTCAGAGATGAAAAGTGCCAGCACTGAAAGCTCTTGCTAGCCAGCACCCTTCCTTGGAAGCGCTTTCACAGGCGCAGCAACACTGGGGCTTTGCGCTTCTCTAGCCACCAAACGTCACGGTCCTTCTCTTTCCGTCTCGTAGACATGAGCTGAGAAATTGCAAACGTCGAGCAATTGCTCAGAGATGAAAAGTGCCAGCACTGAAAGCTCTTGCTAGCCAGCACCCTTCCTTGGAAGCGCTTTTGTAGGCCTAAGAACACTGGGGCTCTGGGCTTCTCTAGCCACCTCATCTTCTGCTCATCCTCTCGCGCACTCTAAAGAGAGCTCAGGTGAGAAATTGCAAACGTCGAGCAATTGCTCAGAGATGAAAAGTGCCAGCACTGAAAGCTCTTGCTAGCCAGCACCCTTACTTGGAAGCGCTTTCACAGGCGCAGCAACACTGGGGCTTTGCGCTTCTCTACCCACCAAAAGTCACGGTCATTCTCTTTCCGTCTCGTAGACACGAGCTGAGAAATTGCAAACGTCGAGCAATTGCTCCGAGATGAAAAGTGCCAGCACTGAAAGCTGTTGCTAGCCAGCACCCTTCCTTGGAAGCGCTTTCACAGGTGCAGTAACACTGGGGCTTTGCGCTTCTCTAGCCACCAAACGTCATGGTCATTCTCTTTCCGTCTCGTAGACACGAGCTGAGAAATTGCAAACGTCGAGCAATTGCTCCGAGATGAAAAGTGCCAGCACTGAAAGCTGTTGCTAGCCAGCACCCTTCCTTGGAAGCGCTTTTGTAGGCCTAAGCACACTGGGGCTCTGGGCTTCCCTAGCCACCTCATCTTCTTCTCATTCTCTCGCGCACTCTAAAGAGAGCTCAGTTGAGAAATTGCAAACGTCCAGCAATTGCTCAGAGAAGAAAAGTGCCAGCACTGAAAGCTGTTGCTAGCCAGCACCCTTCCTTGGAAGCGCTTTCACAGGCGCAGTAACACTGGGGCTTTGCACTTCTCTACGCACCAAACGTCACGGTCCTTCTCTTTCCGTCTCGTAGACACGAGCTGAGAAATTGCAAACGTCGAGCAATTGCTCCGAGATGAAAAGTGCCAGCACTGAAAGCTCTTGCTAGCCAGCACCCTTCCTTGGAAGCGCTTTCACAGGCGCAGCAACACTGGGGCTTTGCGCTTCTCTAGCCACCAAACGTCACGGTCCTTCTCTTTCCGTCGGTAGACACGAGCTGAGAAATTGCAAACGTCGAGCAATTGCTCAGAGATGAAAAGTGCCAGCACTGAAAGCTGTTGCTAGCCAGCACCCTTCCTTGGAAGCGCTTTCACAGGCGCAGCAACACTGGGGCTTTGCGCTTCTCTACCCACCAAACGTCACGGTCCTTCTCTTTCCGTCTCCTAGACACGAGCTGAGAAATTGCAAACGTCGAGCAATTGCTCAGAGATGAAAAGTGCCAGCACTGAAAGCTGTTGCTAGCCAGCACCCTTCCTTGGAAGCGCTTTTGTAGGCCTAAGAACAGTGGGGCTCTGGGCTTCTCTAGCCACCTCATCTTCTGCTCATCCTCGCGCGCACTCTAAAGAGAGCTCAGGTGAGAAATTGCAAACGTCCAGCAATTGCTCAGAGATGAAAAGTGCCAGCACTGAAAGCTCTTGCTAGCCAGCACCCTTCCTTGGAAGCGCTTTCACAGGCGCAGCAACACTGGGGCTTTGCGCTTCTCTACCCACCAAAAGTCACGGTCATTCTCTTTCCGTCTCGTAGACACGAGCTGAGAAATTGCAAACGTCCAGCAATTGCTCAGAGATGAAAAGTGCCAGCACTGAAAGCTCTTGCTAGCCAGCACCCTTCCTTGGAAGCGCTTTCACAGGCGCAGCAACACTGGGGCTTTGCGCTTCTCTACCCACCAAAAGTCACGGTCATTTTCTTTCCGTCTGTTTACACGAGCTGAGAAATTGCAAACGTCGAGCAATTGCTCCGAGATGAAAAGTGCCAGCACTGAAAGCTCTTGCTAGCCAGCACCCTTCCTTGGAAGCGCTTTTGTAGGCCTAAGAACACTGGGGCTCTGGGCTTCTCTAGCCACCTCATCTTCTGCTCATCCTCTCGCGCACTCTAAAGAGAGCTCAGGTGAGAAACTGCAAACGTCGAGCAATTGCTCAGAGATGAAAAGTGCCAGCACTGAAAGCTCTTGCTAGCCAGCACCCTTCCTTGGAAGCGCTTTTGTAGCCCTTAGAACACTGGGGCTCTGGGCTTCTCTAGCCACCTCATCTTCTGCTCATCCTCTCGTGCACTCTAAAGAGAGCTCAGCTGAGAAATTGCAAACGTCGAGCAATTGCTCAGAGATGAAAAGTGCCAGCACTGAAAGCTCTTGCTAGCCAGCACTCTTCCTTGGAAGCGCTTTCACAGGCGCAGCAACACTGGGGCTTTGCGCTTCTTTACGCACCAAACGTCACGCTCATTCACTTTCCGCCTCGTAGACACGAGCTGAGAAATTGCAAACGTCGAGCAATTGCTCAGAGATGAAAAGTGCCAGCACTGAAAGCTCTTGCTAGCCAGCACCCTTCCTTGGAAGCGCTTTCACAAGCGCAGTAACACTGGGGCTTTGCGCTTCTATACGCACCAAACGTCACGGTCATTCTCTTTCCGTCTCGTAGACACGAGCTGAGAAATTGCAAACGTCGAGCAATTGCTCAGAGATGAAAAGTGCCAGCACTGAAAGCTCTTGCTAGCCAGCACCCTTCCTTGGAAGCGCTTTCACAGGCGCAGCAACACTGGGGCTTTGCGGTTCTCTACGCACCAAACGTCACGGTCCTTCTCTTTCCGTCTCGTAGACACGAGCTGAGAAATTGCAAACGTCGAGCAATTGCTCCGAGATGAAAAGTGCCAGCACTGAAAGCTGTTGCTAGCCAGCACCCTTCCTTGGAAGCGCTTTTGTAGGCCTAAGAACACTGGGGCTCTGGGCTTCTCTAGCCACCTCATCTTCTGCTCATCCTCTCGCGCACTCTAAAGAGAGCTCAGGTGAGAAATTGCAAACGTCGAGCAATTGCTCAGAGATGAAAAGTGCCAGCACTGAAAGCTCTTGCTAGCCAGCACCCTTCCTTGGAAGCGCTTTCACAGGCGCAGCAACTCTGGGGCTTTGCGCTTCTATACGCACCAAAAGTCACGGTCCTTCTCTTTCCGTCTCGTAGACACGAGCTGAGAAATTGCAAACGTCGAGCAATTGCTCAGAGATGAAAAGTGCCAGCACTGAAAGCTCTTGCTAGCCAGCACCCTTCCTTGGAAGCGCTTTCACAGGCGCAGCAACACTGGGGCTTTGCGCTTCTCTAGCCACCAAACGTCACGGTCATTTTCTTTCCGTCTCGTAGACACGAGCTGAGAAATTGCAAACGTCGAGCAATTGCTCAGAGATGAAAAGTGCCAGCACTGAAAGCTGTTGCTAGCCAGCACCCTTCCTTGGAAGCGCTTTTGTAGGCCTAAGAACACTGGGGCTCTGGGCTTCTCTAGCCACCTCATCTTCTGCTCATCCTCGCGCGCACTCTAAAGAGAGCTCAGGTGAGAAATTGCAAACGTCGAGCAATTGCTCAGAGATGAAAAGTGCCAGCACTGAAAGCTGTTGCTAGCCAGCACCCTTCCTTGGAAGCACTTTCACAGGCGCAGTAACACTGGGGCTTTGCGCTTCTCTACCCACCAAAAGTCACGGTCCTTCTCTTTCCGTCTCGTAGACACGAGCTGAGAAATTGCAAACGTCGAGCAATTGCTCCGAGATGAAAAGTGCCAGCACTGAAAGCTCTTGCTAGCCAGCACCCTTCCTTGGAAGCGCTTTCACAGGCGCAGCAACTCTGGGGCTTTGCGCTTCTATACGCACCAAAAGTCACGGTCATTCTCTTTCCGTCTCGTAGACACGAGCTGAGAAATTGCAAACGTCGAGCAATTGCTCAGAGATGAAAAGTGCCAGCACTGAAAGCTGTTGCTAGCCAGCACCCTTCCTTGGAAGCGCTTTTGTAGGCCTAAGAACACTGGGGCTCTGGGCTTCTCTAGCCACCTCATCTTCTGCTCATCCTCGCGCGCACTCTAAAGAGAGCTCAGGTGAGAAATTGCAAAGGTCCAGCAATTGCTCAGAGATGAAAAGTGCCAGCACTGAAAGCTGTTGCTAGCCAGCACCCTTCCTTGGAAGCGCTTTCACAGGCGCAGCAACACTGGGGCTTTGCGCTTCTCTAGCCACCAAACGTCACGGTCCTTCTCTTTCCGTCTCCTAGACACGAGCTGAGAAATTGCAAACGTCGAGCAATTGCTCAGAGATGAAAAGTGCCAGCACTGAAAGCTGTTGCTAGCCAGCACCCTTCCTTGGAAGCGCTTTTGTAGGCCTAAGAACACTGGGGCTCTGGGCTTCTCTAGCCACCTCATCTTCTGCTCATCCTCTCGCGCACTCTAAAGAGAGCTCAGGTGAGAAATTGCAAACGTCGAGCAATTGCTCAGAGATGAAAAGTGCCAGCACTGAAAGCTCTTGCTAGCCAGCACTCTTCCTTGGAAGCGCTTTCACAGGCGCAGTAACACTGGGGCTTTGCGCTTCTCTAGCCACCAAACGTCACGGTCCTTCTCTTTCCGTCTCGTAGACACGAGCTGAGAAATTGCAAACGTCGAGCAATTGCTCAGAGATGAAAAGTGCCAGCACTGAAAGCTCTTGCTAGCCAGCACCCTTCCTTGGAAGCGCTTTCACAGGTGCAGTAACACTGGGGCTTTGCGCTTCTCTAGCCACCAAACGTCATGGTCATTCTCTTTCCGTCTCGTAGACACGAGCTGAGAAATTGCAAACGTCGAGCAATTGCTCCGAGATGAAAAGTGCCAGCACTGAAAGCTGTTGCTAGCCAGCACCCTTCCTTGGAAGCGCTTTTGTAGGCCTAAGAAGACTGGGGCTCTTGGCTTCTCTAGCCACCTCATCTTCTGCTCATCCTCGCGCGCACTCTAAAGAGAGCTCAGGTGAGAAATTGCAAACGTCCAGCAATTGCTCAGAGATGAAAAGTGCCAGCACTGGAAGCTCTTGCTAGCCAGCACCCTTCCTTGGAAGCGCTTTCACAGGCGCAGCAACACTGGGGCTTTGCGTTTCTCTACCCACCAAACGTCACGGTCCTTCTCTTTCCGTCTCCTAGACACGAGCTGAGAAATTGCAAACGTCGAGCAATTGCTCAGAGATGAAAAGTGCCAGCACTGAAAGCTGTTGCTAGCCAGCCCCCTTCCTTGGAAGCGCTTTTGTAGCCCTTAGAACACTGGGGCTCTGGGCTTCCCTAGCCACCTCATCTCCTGCTCATCCTCTCGCGCACTCTAAAGAGAGCTCAGCTGAGAAATTGCAAACGTCGAGCAATTGCTCAGAGATGAAAAGTGCCAGCACTGAAAGCTCTTGCTAGCCAGCACTCTTCCTTGGAAGCGCTTTCACAGGCGCAGTAACACTGGGGCTTTGCGCTTCTCTACCCACCAAACGTCACGGTCCTTCTCTTTCCGTCTCGTAGACACGAGCTGAGAAATTGCAAACGTCGAGCAATTGCTCCGAGATGAAAAGTGCCAGCACTGAAAGCTCTTGCTAGCCAGCACCCTTCCTTGGAAGCGCTTTCACAGGCGCAGCAACACTGGGGCTTTGCGCTTCTCTAGCCACCAAACGTCACGGTCATTCTCTTTCCGTCTCGTAGACACGAGCTGAGAAATTGCAAACGTCGAGCAATTGCTCCGAGATGAAAAGTGCCAGCACTGAAAGCTGTTGCTAGCCAGCACCCTTCCTTGGAAGCGCTTTTGTAGGCCTAAGAACACTGGGGCTCTGGGCTTCCCTAGCCACCTCATCTTCTTCTCATCCTCTCGCGCACTCTAAAGAGAGCTCAGGTGAGAAATTGCAAACGTCCAGCAATTGCTCAGAGAAGAAAAGTGCCAGCACTGAAAGCTGTTGCTAGCCAGCACCCTTCCTTGGAAGCGCTTTCACAGGCGCACTAACACTGGGGCTTTGCACTTCTCTACGCACCAAACGTCACGGTCCTTCTCTTTCCGTCTCGTAGACACGAGCTGAGAAATTGCAAACGTCGAGCAATTGCTCAGAGATGAAAAGTGCCAGCACTGAAAGCTCTTGCTAGCCAGCACCCTTCCTTGGAAGCGCTTTCACAGGCGCAGCAACACTGGGGCTTTGCGCTTCTCTAGCCACCAAATGTCACGGTCCTTCTCTTTCCGTCGGTAGACACGAGCTGAGAAATTGCAAACGTCGAGCAATTGCTCAGAGATGAAAAGTGCCAGCACTGAAAGCTCTTGCTAGCCAGCACCCTTCCTTGGAAGCGCTTTCACAGGCGCAGCAACACTGGGGCTTTGCGCTTCTCTAGCCACCAAACGTCACGGTCCTTCTCTTTCCGTCTCGTAGACACGAGCTGAGAAATTGCAAACGTCGAGCAATTGCTCAGAGATGAAAAGTGCCAGCACTGAAAGCTCTTGCTAGCCAGCACCCTTCCTTGGAAGCGCTTTTGTAGGCCTAAGAACACTGGGGCTCTGGGCTTCTCTAGCCACCTCATCTTCTGCTCATCCTCTCGCGCACTCTAAAGAGAGCTCAGGTGAGAAATTGCAAACGTCGAGCAATTGCTCAGAGATGAAAAGTGCCAGCACTGAAAGCTCTTGCTAGCCAGCACCCTTACTTGGAAGCGCTTTCACAGGCGCAGCAACACTGGGGCTTTGCGCTTCTCTAGCCACCAAACGTCACGCTCATTCTCTTTCCGTCTCGTAGACACGAGCTGAGAAATTGCAAACGTCGAGCAATTGCTCAGAGATGAAAAGTGCCAGCACTGAAAGCTCTTGCTAGCCAGCACCCTTCCTTGGAAGCGCTTTCACAGGCGCAGCAACACTGGGGCTTTGCGCTTCTCTACCCACCAAAAGTCACGGTCCTTCTCTTTCCGTCTCGTAGACACGAGCTGAGAAATTGCAAACGTCCAGCAATTGCTCCGAGATGAAAAGTGCCAGCACTGAAAGCTCTTGCTAGCCAGCACCCTTCCTTGGAAGCGCTTTTGTAGGCCTAAGAACAGTGGGGCTCTGGGCTTCCCTAGCCACCTCATCTTCTTCTCATCCTCTCGCGCACTCTAAAGAGAGCTCAGGTGAGAAATTGCAAACGTCCAGCAATTGCTCAGAGAAGAAAAGTGCCAGCACTGAAAGCTCTTGCTAGCCAGCACCCTTCCTTGGAAGCGCTTTCACAGGCGCACTAACACTGGGGCTTTGCACTTCTCTACGCACCAAACGTCACGGTCCTTCTCTTTCCGTCTCGTAGACACGAGCTGAGAAATTGCAAACGTCGAGCAATTGCTCAGAGATGAAAAGTGCCAGCACTGAAAGCTGTTGCTAGCCAGCACCCTTCCTTGGAAGCGCTTTCACAGGCGCAGCAACACTGGGGCTTTGCGCTTCTCTACCCACCAAACGTCACGGTCATTCTCTTTCCGTCTCGTAGACACGAGCTGAGAAATTGCAAACGTCGAGCAATTGCTCCGAGATGAAAAGTGCCAGCACTGAAAGCTCTTGCTAGCCAGCACCCTTCCTTGGAAGCGCTTTCACAGGCGCAGCAACACTGGGGCTTTGCGCTTCTCTAGCCACCAAACGTCACGGTCCTTCTCTTTCCGTCTCCTAGACACGAGCTGAGAAATTGCAAACGTCGAGCAATTGCTCCGAGATGAAAAGTGCCAGCACTGAAAGCTCTTGCTAGCCAGCACCCTTCCTTGGAAGCGCTTTTGTAGGCCTAAGAACACTGGGGCTCTGGGCTTCCCTAGCCACCTCATCTTCTTCTCATCCTCTCGCGCACTCTAAAGAGAGCTCAGGTGAGAAATTGCAAACGTCGAGCAATTGCTCAGAGAAGAAAAGTGCCAGCACTGAAAGCTCTTGCTAGCCAGCACCCTTCCTTGGAAGCGCTTTCACAGGCGCACTAACACTGGCGCTTTGCACTTCTCTACGCACCAAACGTCACGGTCCTTCTCTTTCCGTCTCGTAGACACGAGCTGAGAAATTGCAAACGTCCAGCAATTGCTCAGAGATGAAAAGTGCCAGCACTGAAAGCTGTTGCTAGCCAGCACCCTTCCTTGGAAGCGCTTTCACAGGCGCAGCAACACTGGGGCTTTGCGCTTCTCTAGCCACCAAACGTCACGGTCCTTCTCTTTCCGTCTCCTAGACACGAGCTGAGAAATTGCAAACGTCGAGCAATTGCTCCGAGATGAAAAGTGCCAGCACTGAAAGCTGTTGCTAGCCAGCACCCTTCCTTGGAAGCGCTTTTGTAGGCCTAAGAAGACTGGGGCTCTGGGCTTCTCTAGCCACCTCATCTTCTGCTCATCCTCTCGCGCACTCTAAAGAGAGCTCAGGTGAGAAATTGCAAACGTCGAGCAATTGCTCAGAGATGAAAAGTGCCAGCACTGAAAGCTCTTGCTAGCCAGCACCCTTCCTTGGAAGCGCTTTCACAGGCGCAGCAACACTGGGGCTTTGCGCTTCTCTAGCCACCAAACGTCACGGTCCTTCTCTTTCCGTCTCGTAGACACGAGCTGAGAAATTGCAAACGTCGAGCAATTGCTCAGAGATGAAAAGTGCCAGCACTGAAAGCTCTTGCTAGCCAGCACCCTTCCTTGGAAGCGCTTTCACAGGCGCAGCAACACTGGGGCTTTGCGCTTCTCTAGCCACCAAACGTCACAGTCATTCTCTTTCCGTCTCGTAGACACGAGCTGAGAAATTGCAAACGTCCAGCAATTGCTCCGAGATGAAAAGTGCCAGCACTGAAAGCTCTTGCTAGCCAGCACCCTTCCTTGGAAGCGCTTTTGTAGCCCTTAGAACACTGGGGCTCTGGGCTTCTCTAGCCACCTCATCTTCTGCTCATCCTCTCGCGCACTCTAAAGAGAGCTCAGGTGAGAAATTGCAAACGTCGAGCAATTGCTCAGAGATGAAAAGTGCCAGCACTGAAAGCTCTTGCTAGCCAGCACCCTTCCTTGGAAGCGCTTTCACAGGCGCAGCAACACTGGGGCTTTGCGCTTCTCTACCCACCAAAAGTCACGGTCATTCTCTTTCCGTCTCGTAGACACGAGCTGAGAAATTGCAAACGTCGAGCAATTGCTCAGAGATGAAAAGTGCCAGCACTGAAAGCTGTTGCTAGCCAGCACCCTTCCTTGGAAGCGCTTTCACAGGCGCAGCAACACTGGGGCTTTGCGCTTCTCTAGCCACCAAACGTCACGGTCATTCTCTTTCCGTCTCGTAGACACGAGCTGAGAAATTGCAAACGTCGAGCAATTGCTCCGAGATGAAAAGTGCCAGCACTGAAAGCTCTTGCTAGCCAGCACCCTTCCTTGGAAGTGCTTTTGTAGGCCTAAGAACAGTGGGGCTCTGGGCTTCCCTAGTCACCTCATCTTCTTCTCATCCTCTCGCGCACTCTAAAGAGAGCTCAGGTGAGAAATTGCAAACGTCGAGCAATTGCTCAGAGAAGAAAAGTGCCAGCACTGAAAGCTGTTGCTAGCCAGCACCCTTCCTTGGAAGCGCTTTCACAGGCGCACTAACACTGGGGCTTTGCACTTCTCTACGCACCAAACGTCACGGTCCTTCTCTTTCCGTCTCGTAGACACGAGCTGAGAAATTGCAAACGTGGAGCAATTGCTCAGAGATGAAAAGTGCCAGCACTGAAAGCTGTTGCTAGCCAGCACCCTTCCTTGGAAGCGCTTTCACAGGCGCAGCAACACTGGGGCTTTGCGCTTCTCTACGCACCAAACGTCACGGTCCTTCTCTTTCCGTCGGTAGACACGAGCTGAGAAATTGCAAACGTCGAGCAATTGCTCAGAGATGAAAAGTGCCAGCACTGAAAGCTCTTGCTAGCCAGCACCCTTCCTTGGAAGCGCTTTCACAGGCGCAGCAACACTGGGGCTTTGCGCTTCTCTACCCACCAAACGTCACGGTCCTTCTCTTTCCGTCTCCTAGACACGAGCTGAGAAATTGCAAACGTCGAGCAATTGCTCAGAGATGAAAAGTGCCAGCACTGAAAGCTCTTGCTAGCCAGCACCCTTCCTTGGAAGCGCTTTTGTAGGCCTAAGAACACTGGGGCTCTGGGCTTCTCTAGCCACCTCATCTTCTGCTCATCCTCTCGCGCACTCTAAAGAGAGCTCAGGTGAGAAATTGCAAACGTCGAGCAATTGCTCAGAGATGAAAAGTGCCAGCACTGAAAGCTCTTGCTAGCCAGCACCCTTCCTTGGAAGCGCTTTCACAGGCGCAGCAACTCTGGGGCTTTGCGCTTCTATACGCACCAAAAGTCACGGTCATTCTCTTTCCGTCTCGTAGACACGAGCTGAGAAATTGCAAACGTCGAGCAATTGCTCAGAGATGAAAAGTGCCAGCACTGAAAGCTGTTGCTAGCCAGCACCCTTCCTTGGAAGCGCTTTTGTAGGCCTAAGAACACTGGGGCTCTGGGCTTCTCTAGCCACCTCATCTTCTGCTCATCCTCGCGCGCACTCTAAAGAGAGCTCAGGTGAGAAATTGCAAAGGTCCAGCAATTGCTCAGAGATGAAAAGTGCCAGCACTGAAAGCTGTTGCTAGCCAGCACCCTTCCTTGGAAGCGCTTTCACAGGCGCAGCAACACTGGGGCTTTGCGCTTCTCTAGCCACCAAACGTCACGGTCCTTCTCTTTCCGTCTCCTAGACACGAGCTGAGAAATTGCAAACGTCGAGCAATTGCTCAGAGATGAAAAGTGCCAGCACTGAAAGCTGTTGCTAGCCAGCACCCTTCCTTGGAAGCGCTTTTGTAGGCCTAAGAACACTGGGGCTCTGGGCTTCTCTAGCCACCTCATCTTCTGCTCATCCTCTCGCGCACTCTAAAGAGAGCTCAGGTGAGAAATTGCAAACGTCGAGCAATTGCTCAGAGATGAAAAGTGCCAGCACTGAAAGCTCTTGCTAGCCAGCACTCTTCCTTGGAAGCGCTTTCACAGGCGCAGTAACACTGGGGCTTTGCGCTTCTCTAGCCACCAAACGTCACGGTCCTTCTCTTTCCGTCTCGTAGACACGAGCTGAGAAATTGCAAACGTCGAGCAATTGCTCAGAGATGAAAAGTGCCAGCACTGAAAGCTCTTGCTAGCCAGCACCCTTCCTTGGAAGCGCTTTCACAGGTGCAGTAACACTGGGGCTTTGCGCTTCTCTAGCCACCAAACGTCATGGTCATTCTCTTTCCGTCTCGTAGACACGAGCTGAGAAATTGCAAACGTCGAGCAATTGCTCCGAGATGAAAAGTGCCAGCACTGAAAGCTGTTGCTAGCCAGCACCCTTCCTTGGAAGCGCTTTTGTAGGCCTAAGAAGACTGGGGCTCTTGGCTTCTCTAGCCACCTCATCTTCTGCTCATCCTCGCGCGCACTCTAAAGAGAGCTCAGGTGAGAAATTGCAAACGTCCAGCAATTGCTCAGAGATGAAAAGTGCCAGCACTGGAAGCTCTTGCTAGCCAGCACCCTTCCTTGGAAGCGCTTTCACAGGCGCAGCAACACTGGGGCTTTGCGTTTCTCTACCCACCAAACGTCACGGTCCTTCTCTTTCCGTCTCGTAGACACGAGCTGAGAAATTGCAAACGTCGAGCAATTGCTCAGAGATGAAAAGTGCCAGCACTGAAAGCTCTTGCTAGCCAGCCCCCTTCCTTGGAAGCGCTTTTGTAGCCCTTAGAACACTGGGGCTCTGGGCTTCCCTAGCCACCTCATCTCCTGCTCATCCTCTCGCGCACTCTAAAGAGAGCTCAGCTGAGAAATTGCAAACGTGGAGCAATTGCTCAGAGATGAAAAGTGCCAGCACTGAAAGCTCTTGCTAGCCAGCACTCTTCCTTGGAAGCGCTTTCACAGGCGCAGTAACACTGGGGCTTTGCGCTTCTCTACCCACCAAACGTCACGGTCCTTCTCTTTCCGTCTCGTAGACACGAGCTGAGAAATTGCAAACGTCGAGCAATTGCTCAGAGATGAAAAGTGCCAGCACTGAAAGCTCTTGCTAGCCAGCACCCTTCCTTGGAAGCGCTTTCACAGGCGCAGCAACACTGGGGCTTTGCGCTTCTCTAGCCACCAAACGTCACGGTCATTCTCTTTCCGTCTCGTAGACACGAGCTGAGAAATTGCAAACGTCGAGCAATTGCTCCGAGATGAAAAGTGCCAGCACTGAAAGCTGTTGCTAGCCAGCACCCTTCCTTGGAAGCGCTTTTGTAGGCCTAAGAACACTGGGGCTCTGGGCTTCCCTAGCCACCTCATCTTCTTCTCATCCTCTCGCGCACTCTAAAGAGAGCTCAGGTGAGAAATTGCAAACGTCCAGCAATTGCTCAGAGAAGAAAAGTGCCAGCACTGAAAGCTGTTGCTAGCCAGCACCCTTCCTTGGAAGCGCTTTCACAGGCGCACTAACACTGGGGCTTTGCACTTCTCTACGCACCAAACGTCACGGTCCTTCTCTTTCCGTCTCGTAGACACGAGCTGAGAAATTGCAAACGTCGAGCAATTGCTCAGAGATGAAAAGTGCCAGCACTGAAAGCTCTTGCTAGCCAGCACCCTTCCTTGGAAGCGCTTTCACAGGCGCAGCAACACTGGGGCTTTGCGCTTCTCTAGCCACCAAATGTCACGGTCCTTCTCTTTCCGTCGGTAGACACGAGCTGAGAAATTGCAAACGTCGAGCAATTGCTCCGAGATGAAAAGTGCCAGCACTGAAAGCTGTTGCTAGCCAGCACCCTTCCTTGGAAGCGCTTTCACAGGCGCAGCAACACTGGGGCTTTGCGCTTCTCTAGCCACCAAACGTCACGGTCCTTCTCTTTCCGTCTCGTAGACACGAGCTGAGAAATTGCAAACGTCGAGCAATTGCTCAGAGATGAAAAGTGCCAGCACTGAAAGCTCTTGCTAGCCAGCACCCTTCCTTGGAAGCGCTTTTGTAGGCCTAAGAACACTGGGGCTCTGGGCTTCTCTAGCCACCTCATCTTCTGCTCATCCTCTCGCGCACTCTAAAGAGAGCTCAGGTGAGAAATTGCAAACGTCGAGTAATTGCTCAGAGATGAAAAGTGCCAGCACTGAAAGCTCTTGCTAGCCAGCACCCTTCCTTGGAAGCGCTTTCACAGGCGCAGCAACACTGGGGCTTTGCGCTTCTCTACCCACCAAAAGTCACGGTCATTCTCTTTCCGTCTCGTAGACACGAGCTGAGAAATTGCAAACGTCGAGCAATTGCTCAGAGATGAAAAGTGCCAGCACTGAAAGCTCTTGCTAGCCAGCACCCTTCCTTGGAAGCGCTTTCACAGGCGCAGTAACACTGGGGCTTTGCGCTTCTCTACCCACCAAAAGTCACGGTCCTTCTCTTTCCGTCTCGTAGACACGAGCTGAGAAATTGCAAACGTCCAGCAATTGCTCCGAGATGAAAAGTGCCAGCACTGAAAGCTCTTGCTAGCCAGCACCCTTCCTTGGAAGCGCTTTTGTAGGCCTAAGAACAGTGGGGCTCTGGGCTTCCCTAGCCACCTCATCTTCTTCTCATCCTCTCGCGCACTCTAAAGAGAGCTCAGGTGAGAAATTGCAAACGTCCAGCAATTGCTCAGAGAAGAAAAGTGCCAGCACTGAAAGCTCTTGCTAGCCAGCACCCTTCCTTGGAAGCGCTTTCACAGGCGCACTAACACTGGGGCTTTGCACTTCTCTACGCACCAAACGTCACGGTCCTTCTCTTTCCGTCTCGTAGACACGAGCTGAGAAATTGCAAACGTCGAGCAATTGCTCAGAGATGAAAAGTGCCAGCACTGAAAGCTGTTGCTAGCCAGCACCCTTCCTTGGAAGCGCTTTCACAGGCGCAGCAACACTGGGGCTTTGCGCTTCTCTACCCACCAAACGTCACGGTCATTCTCTTTCCGTCTCGTAGACACGAGCTGAGAAATTGCAAACGTCGAGCAATTGCTCCGAGATGAAAAGTGCCAGCACTGAAAGCTCTTGCTAGCCAGCACCCTTCCTTGGAAGCGCTTTCACAGGCGCAGCAACACTGGGGCTTTGCGCTTCTCTAGCCACCAAACGTCACGGTCCTTCTCTTTCCGTCTCGTAGACACGAGCTGAGAAATTGCAAACGTCGAGCAATTGCTCCGAGATGAAAAGTGCCAGCACTGAAAGCTCTTGCTAGCCAGCACCCTTCCTTGGAAGCGCTTTTGTAGGCCTAAGAACACTGGGGCTCTGGGCTTCCCTAGCCACCTCATCTTCTTCTCATCCTCTCGCGCACTCTAAAGAGAGCTCAGGTGAGAAATTGCAAACGTCGAGCAATTGCTCAGAGAAGAAAAGTGCCAGCACTGAAAGCTCTTGCTAGCCAGCACCCTTCCTTGGAAGCGCTTTCACAGGCGCACTAACACTGGCGCTTTGCACTTCTCTACGCACCAAACGTCACGGTCCTTCTCTTTCCGTCTCGTAGACACGAGCTGAGAAATTGCAAACGTCCAGCAATTGCTCAGAGATGAAAAGTGCCAGCACTGAAAGCTGTTGCTAGCCAGCACCCTTCCTTGGAAGCGCTTTCACAGGCGCAGCAACACTGGGGCTTTGCGCTTCTCTAGCCACCAAACGTCACGGTCATTCTCTTTCCGTCTCGTAGACACGAGCTGAGAAATTGCAAACGTCGAGCAATTGCTCCGAGATGAAAAGTGCCAGCACTGAAAGCTCTTGCTAGCCAGCACCCTTCCTTGGAAGCGCTTTCACAGGCGCAGCAACACTGGGGCTTTGCGCTTCTCTACCCACCAAACGTCACGGTCCTTCTCTTTCCGTCTCCTAGACACGAGCTGAGAAATTGCAAACGTCGAGCAATTGCTCAGAGATGAAAAGTGCCAGCACTGAAAGCTCTTGCTAGCCAGCACCCTTCCTTGGAAGCGCTTTCACAGGTGCAGTAACACTGGGGCTTTGCGCTTCTCTAGCCACCAAACGTCATGGTCATTCTCTTTCCGTCTCGTAGACACGAGCTGAGAAATTGCAAACGTCGAGCAATTGCTCCGAGATGAAAAGTGCCAGCACTGAAAGCTGTTGCTAGCCAGCACCCTTCCTTGGAAGCGCTTTTGTAGGCCTAAGAAGACTGGGGCTCTTGGCTTCTCTAGCCACCTCATCTTCTGCTCATCCTCGCGCGCACTCTAAAGAGAGCTCAGGTGAGAAATTGCAAACGTCCAGCAATTGCTCAGAGATGAAAAGTGCCAGCACTGGAAGCTCTTGCTAGCCAGCACCCTTCCTTGGAAGCGCTTTCACAGGCGCAGCAACACTGGGGCTTTGCGTTTCTCTACCCACCAAACGTCACGGTCCTTCTCTTTCCGTCTCCTAGACACGAGCTGAGAAATTGCAAACGTCGAGCAATTGCTCAGAGATGAAAAGTGCCAGCACTGAAAGCTGTTGCTAGCCAGCCCCCTTCCTTGGAAGCGCTTTTGTAGCCCTTAGAACACTGGGGCTCTGGGCTTCCCTAGCCACCTCATCTCCTGCTCATCCTCTCGCGCACTCTAAAGAGAGCTCAGCTGAGAAATTGCAAACGTGGAGCAATTGCTCAGAGATGAAAAGTGCCAGCACTGAAAGCTCTTGCTAGCCAGCACTCTTCCTTGGAAGCGCTTTCACAGGCGCAGTAACACTGGGGCTTTGCGCTTCTCTACCCACCAAACGTCACGGTCCTTCTCTTTCCGTCTCGTAGACACGAGCTGAGAAATTGCAAACGTCGAGCAATTGCTCAGAGATGAAAAGTGCCAGCACTGAAAGCTCTTGCTAGCCAGCACCCTTCCTTGGAAGCGCTTTCACAGGCGCAGCAACACTGGGGCTTTGCGCTTCTCTAGCCACCAAACGTCACGGTCATTCTCTTTCCGTCTCGTAGACACGAGCTGAGAAATTGCAAACGTCGAGCAATTGCTCCGAGATGAAAAGTGCCAGCACTGAAAGCTGTTGCTAGCCAGCACCCTTCCTTGGAAGCGCTTTTGTAGGCCTAAGAACACTGGGGCTCTGGGCTTCCCTAGCCACCTCATCTTCTTCTCATCCTCTCGCGCACTCTAAAGAGAGCTCAGGTGAGAAATTGCAAACGTCCAGCAATTGCTCAGAGAAGAAAAGTGCCAGCACTGAAAGCTGTTGCTAGCCAGCACCCTTCCTTGGAAGCGCTTTCACAGGCGCACTAACACTGGGGCTTTGCACTTCTCTACGCACCAAACGTCACGGTCCTTCTCTTTCCGTCTCGTAGACACGAGCTGAGAAATTGCAAACGTCGAGCAATTGCTCAGAGATGAAAAGTGCCAGCACTGAAAGCTCTTGCTAGCCAGCACCCTTCCTTGGAAGCGCTTTCACAGGCGCAGCAACACTGGGGCTTTGCGCTTCTCTACCCACCAAATGTCACGGTCCTTCTCTTTCCGTCGGTAGACACGAGCTGAGAAATTGCAAACGTCGAGCAATTGCTCCGAGATGAAAAGTGCCAGCACTGAAAGCTGTTGCTAGCCAGCACCCTTCCTTGGAAGCGCTTTCACAGGCGCAGCAACACTGGGGCTTTGCGCTTCTCTAGCCACCAAACGTCACGGTCCTTCTCTTTCCGTCTCGTAGACACGAGCTGAGAAATTGCAAACGTCGAGCAATTGCTCAGAGATGAAAAGTGCCAGCACTGAAAGCTCTTGCTAGCCAGCACCCTTCCTTGGAAGCGCTTTTGTAGGCCTAAGAACACTGGGGCTCTGGGCTTCTCTAGCCACCTCATCTTCTGCTCATCCTCTCGCGCACTCTAAAGAGAGCTCAGGTGAGAAATTGCAAACGTCGAGTAATTGCTCAGAGATGAAAAGTGCCAGCACTGAAAGCTCTTGCTAGCCAGCACCCTTCCTTGGAAGCGCTTTCACAGGCGCAGCAACACTGGGGCTTTGCGCTTTTCTACCCACCAAAAGTCACGGTCATTCTCTTTCCGTCTCGTAGACACGAGCTGAGAAATTGCAAACGTCGAGCAATTGCTCAGAGATGAAAAGTGCCAGCACTGAAAGCTCTTGCTAGCCAGCACCCTTCCTTGGAAGCGCTTTCACAGGCGCAGTAACACTGGGGCTTTGCGCTTCTCTAGCCACCAAAAGTCACGGTCCTTCTCTTTCCGTCTCGTAGACACGAGCTGAGAAATTGCAAACGTCCAGCAATTGCTCAGAGATGAAAAGTGCCAGCACTGAAAGCTCTTGCTAGCCAGCACCCTTCCTTGGAAGCGCTTTTGTAGGCCTAAGAACAGTGGGGCTCTGGGCTTCCCTAGCCACCTCATCTTCTTCTCATCCTCTCGCGCACTCTAAAGAGAGCTCAGGTGAGAAATTGCAAACGTCCAGCAATTGCTCAGAGAAGAAAAGTGCCAGCACTGAAAGCTCTTGCTAGCCAGCACCCTTCCTTGGAAGCGCTTTCACAGGCGCACTAACACTGGGGCTTTGCACTTCTCTACGCACCAAACGTCACGGTCCTTCTCTTTCCGTCTCGTAGACACGAGCTGAGAAATTGCAAACGTCGAGCAATTGCTCAGAGATGAAAAGTGCCAGCACTGAAAGCTGTTGCTAGCCAGCACCCTTCCTTGGAAGCGCTTTCACAGGCGCAGCAACACTGGGGCTTTGCGCTTCTCTACCCACCAAACGTCACGGTCATTCTCTTTCCGTCTCGTAGACACGAGCTGAGAAATTGCAAACGTCGAGCAATTGCTCCGAGATGAAAAGTGCCAGCACTGAAAGCTCTTGCTAGCCAGCACCCTTCCTTGGAAGCGCTTTCACAGGCGCAGCAACACTGGGGCTTTGCGCTTCTCTAGCCACCAAACGTCACGGTCCTTCTCTTTCCGTCTCGTAGACACGAGCTGAGAAATTGCAAACGTCGAGCAATTGCTCCGAGATGAAAAGTGCCAGCACTGAAAGCTCTTGCTAGCCAGCACCCTTCCTTGGAAGCGCTTTTGTAGGCCTAAGAACACTGGGGCTCTGGGCTTCCCTAGCCACCTCATCTTCTTCTCATCCTCTCGCGCACTCTAAAGAGAGCTCAGGTGAGAAATTGCAAACGTCGAGCAATTGCTCAGAGAAGAAAAGTGCCAGCACTGAAAGCTCTTGCTAGCCAGCACCCTTCCTTGGAAGCGCTTTCACAGGCGCACTAACACTGGCGCTTTGCACTTCTCTACGCACCAAACGTCACGGTCCTTCTCTTTCCGTCTCGTAGACACGAGCTGAGAAATTGCAAACGTCCAGCAATTGCTCAGAGATGAAAAGTGCCAGCACTGAAAGCTGTTGCTAGCCAGCACCCTTCCTTGGAAGCGCTTTCACAGGCGCAGCAACACTGGGGCTTTGCGCTTCTCTAGCCACCAAACGTCACGGTCATTCTCTTTCCGTCTCGTAGACACGAGCTGAGAAATTGCAAACGTCGAGCAATTGCTCCGAGATGAAAAGTGCCAGCACTGAAAGCTCTTGCTAGCCAGCACCCTTCCTTGGAAGCGCTTTCACAGGCGCAGCAACACTGGGGCTTTGCGCTTCTCTACCCACCAAACGTCACGGTCCTTCTCTTTCCGTCTCCTAGACACGAGCTGAGAAATTGCAAACGTCGAGCAATTGCTCCGAGATGAAAAGTGCCAGCACTGAAAGCTGTTGCTAGCCAGCACCCTTCCTTGGAAGCGCTTTTGTAGGCCTAAGAAGACTGGGGCTCTGGGCTTCTCTAGCCACCTCATCTTCTGCTCATCCTCTCGCGCACTCTAAAGAGAGCTCAGGTGAGAAATTGCAAACGTCGAGCAATTGCTCAGAGATGAAAAGTGCCAGCACTGAAAGCTCTTGCTAGCCAGCACCCTTCCTTGGAAGCGCTTTCACAGGCGCAGCAACACTGGGGCTTTGCGCTTCTCTAGCCACCAAACGTCACGGTCCTTCTCTTTCCGTCTCGTAGACACGAGCTGAGAAATTGCAAACGTCGAGCAATTGCTCAGAGATGAAAAGTGCCAGCACTGAAAGCTCTTGCTAGCCAGCACCCTTCCTTGGAAGCGCTTTCACAGGCGCAGCAACACTGGGGCTTTGCGCTTCTCTAGCCACCAAACGTCACAGTCATTCTCTTTCCGTCTCGTAGACACGAGCTGAGAAATTGCAAACGTCCAGCAATTGCTCCGAGATGAAAAGTGCCAGCACTGAAAGCTCTTGCTAGCCAGCACCCTTCCTTGGAAGCGCTTTTGTAGCCCTTAGAACACTGGGGCTCTGGGCTTCTCTAGCCACCTCATCTTCTGCTCATCCTCTCGCGCACTCTAAAGAGAGCTCAGGTGAGAAATTGCAAACGTCGAGCAATTGCTCAGAGATGAAAAGTGCCAGCACTGAAAGCTCTTGCTAGCCAGCACCCTTCCTTGGAAGCGCTTTCACAGGCGCAGCAACACTGGGGCTTTGCGCTTCTCTACCCACCAAAAGTCACGGTCATTCTCTTTCCGTCTCGTAGACACGAGCTGAGAAATTGCAAACGTCGAGCAATTGCTCAGAGATGAAAAGTGCCAGCACTGAAAGCTGTTGCTAGCCAGCACCCTTCCTTGGAAGCGCTTTCACAGGCGCAGCAACACTGGGGCTTTGCGCTTCTCTAGCCACCAAACGTCACGGTCATTCTCTTTCCGTCTCGTAGACACGAGCTGAGAAATTGCAAACGTCGAGCAATTGCTCCGAGATGAAAAGTGCCAGCACTGAAAGCTCTTGCTAGCCAGCACCCTTCCTTGGAAGTGCTTTTGTAGGCCTAAGAACAGTGGGGCTCTGGGCTTCCCTAGTCACCTCATCTTCTTCTCATCCTCTCGCGCACTCTAAAGAGAGCTCAGGTGAGAAATTGCAAACGTCGAGCAATTGCTCAGAGAAGAAAAGTGCCAGCACTGAAAGCTGTTGCTAGCCAGCACCCTTCCTTGGAAGCGCTTTCACAGGCGCACTAACACTGGGGCTTTGCACTTCTCTACGCACCAAACGTCACGGTCCTTCTCTTTCCGTCTCGTAGACACGAGCTGAGAAATTGCAAACGTGGAGCAATTGCTCAGAGATGAAAAGTGCCAGCACTGAAAGCTGTTGCTAGCCAGCACCCTTCCTTGGAAGCGCTTTCACAGGCGCAGCAACACTGGGGCTTTGCGCTTCTCTACGCACCAAACGTCACGGTCCTTCTCTTTCCGTCGGTAGACACGAGCTGAGAAATTGCAAACGTCGAGCAATTGCTCAGAGATGAAAAGTGCCAGCACTGAAAGCTCTTGCTAGCCAGCACCCTTCCTTGGAAGCGCTTTCACAGGCGCAGCAACACTGGGGCTTTGCGCTTCTCTACCCACCAAACGTCACGGTCCTTCTCTTTCCGTCTCCTAGACACGAGCTGAGAAATTGCAAACGTCGAGCAATTGCTCAGAGATGAAAAGTGCCAGCACTGAAAGCTCTTGCTAGCCAGCACCCTTCCTTGGAAGCGCTTTTGTAGGCCTAAGAACACTGGGGCTCTGGGCTTCTCTAGCCACCTCATCTTCTGCTCATCCTCTCGCGCACTCTAAAGAGAGCTCAGGTGAGAAATTGCAAACGTCGAGCAATTGCTCAGAGATGAAAAGTGCCAGCACTGAAAGCTCTTGCTAGCCAGCACCCTTCCTTGCAAGCGCTTTCACAGGCGCAGCAACACTGGGGCTTTGCGCTTCTCTAGCCACCAAACGTCACGGTCCTTCTCTTTCCGTCTCGTAGACACGAGCTGAGAAATTGCAAACGTCGAGCAATTGCTCAGAGATGAAAAGTGCCAGCACTGAAAGCTCTTGCTAGCCAGCACCCTTCCTTGGAAGCGCTTTCACAGGCGCAGCAACACTGGGGCTTTGCGCTTCTCTACCCACCAAACGTCACGGTCCTTCTCTTTCCGTCTCGTAGACACGAGCTGAGAAATTGCAAACGTCGAGCAATTGCTCAGAGATGAAAAGTGCCAGCACTGAAAGCTCTTGCTAGCCAGCACCCTTCCTTGGAAGCGCTTTTGTAGGCCTAAGAACACTGGGGCTCTGGGCTTCTCTAGCCACCTCATCTTCTGCTCACCCTCTCGCGCACTCTAAAGAGAGCTCAGGTGAGAAATTGCAAACGTGGAGCAATTGCTCAGAGATGAAAAGTGCCAGCACTGAAAGCTGTTGCTAGCCAGCACCCTTCCTTGGAAGCGCTTTCACAGGCGCAGCAACACTGGGGCTTTGCGCTTCTATACGCACCAAATGTCACGGTCCTTCTCTTTCCGTCTCGTAGACACGAGCTGAGAAATTGCAAACGTGGAGCAATTGCTCAGAGATGAAAAGTGCCAGCACTGAAAGCTGTTACTAGCCAGCACCCTTCCTTGGAAGCGCTTTTGTAGGCCTAAGAACAGTGGGGCTCTGGGCTTCTCTAGCCACCTCATCTTCTGCTCATCCTCTCGCGCACTCTAAAGAGATCTCAGGTGAGAAATTGCAAACGTCGAGCAATTGCTCAGAGATGAAAAGTGCCAGCACTGAAAGCTCTTGCTAGCCAGCACCCTTCCTTGGAAGCGCTTTCACAGGCGCAGTAACACTGGGGCTTTGCGCTTCTCTAGCCACCAAACGTCACGGTCCTTCTCTTTCCGTCTCGTAGACACGAGCTGAGAAATTGCAAACGTGGAGCAATTGCTCAGAGATGAAAAGTGCCAGCACTGAAAGCTGTTGCTAGCCAGCACCCTTCCTTGGAAGCGCTTTCACAGGCGCAGCAACACTGGGGCTTTGCGCTTCTCTAGCCACCAAACGTCACGGTCCTTCTCTTTCCGTCTGTTTACACGAGCTGAGAAATTGCAAACGTCGAGCAATTGCTCCGAGATGAAAAGTGCCAGCACTGAAAGCTCTTGCTAGCCAGCACCCTTCCTTGGAAGCGCTTTTGTAGGCCTAAGAACAGTGGGGCTCTGGGCTTCTCTAGCCACCTCATCTTCTGCTCGTCCTCTCGCGCACTCTAAAGAGAGCTCAGGTGAGAAATTGCAAACGTCGAGCAATTGCTCAGAGATGAAAAGTGCCAGCACTGAAAGCTCTTGCTAGCCAGCACCCTTCCTTGGAAGCGCTTTCACAGGCGCAGTAACACTGGGGCTTTGCGCTTCTATACGCACCAAATGTCACGGTCCTTCTCTTTCCGTCTCGTAGACACGAGCTGAGAAATTGCAAACGTGGAGCAATTGCTCAGAGATGAAAAGTGCCAGCACTGAAAGCTGTTGCTAGCCAGCACCCTTCCTTGGAAGCGCTTTTGTAGCCCTTAAAACACTGGGGCTCTGGGCTTCTCTAGCCACCTCATCTTCTGCTCATCCTCTCGCGCACTCTAAAGAGAGCTCAGGTGAGAAATTGCAAACGTCGAGCAATTGCTCCGAGATGAAAAGTGCCAGCACTGAAAGCTGTTGCTAGCCAGCACCCTTCCTTGGAAGCGCTTTTGTAGCCCTTAGAACACTGGGGCTCTGGGCTTCTCTAGCCACCTCATCTTCTGCTCATCCTCTCGCGCACTCTAAAGAGAGCTCAGGTGAGAAATTGCAAACGTCGAGCAATTGCTCAGAGAAGAAAAGTGCCAGCACTGAAAGCTGTTGCTAGCCAGCACCCTTCCTTGGAAGCGCTTTCACAGGCGCAGTAACACTGGGGCTTTGCGCTTCTCTAGCCACCAAACGTCACGCTCATTCTCTTTCCGTCTCGTAGACACGAGCTGAGAAATTGCAAACGTCGAGCAATTGCTCAGAGATGAAAAGTGCCAGCACTGAAAGCTCTTGCTAGCCAGCACCCTTCCTTGGAAGCGCTTTCACAGGTGCAGTAACACTGGGGCTTTGCGCTTCTATACGCACCAAACGTCACGGTCCTTCTCTTTCCGTCTCGTAGACACGAGCTGAGAAATTGCAAACGTCCAGCAATTGCTCAGAGATGAAAAGTGCCAGCACTGAAAGCTGTTGCTAGCCAGCACCCTTCCTTGGAAGCGCTTTTGTAGGCCTAAGAACACTGGGGCTCTGGGCTTCTCTAGCCACCTCATCTTCTGCTCATCCTCTCGCGCACTCTAAAGAGAGCTCAGGTGAGAAACTGCAAACGTCGAGCAATTGCTCAGAGATGAAAAGTGCCAGCACTGAAAGCTCTTGCTAGCCAGCACCCTTCCTTGGAAGCGCTTTCACAGGCGCAGCAACACTGGGGCTTTGCGCTTCTTTACGCACCAAACGTCACGCTCATTCTCTTTCCGCCTCGTAGACACGAGCTGAGAAATTGCAAACGTCGAGCAATTGCTCAGAGATGAAAAGTGCCAGCACTGAAAGCTGTTGCTAGCCAGCACCCTTCCTTGGAAGCGCTTTCACAGGCGCAGCAACACTGGGGCTTTGCGCTTCTATACGCACCAAACGTCACGGTCCTTCTCTTTCCGTCTCGTAGACACGAGCTGAGAAATTGCAAACGTCGAGCAATTGCTCAGAGATGAAAAGTGCCAGCACTGAAAGCTGTTGCTAGCCAGCACCCTTCCTTGGAAGCGCTTTCACAGGCGCAGCAACACTGGGGCTTTGCGCTTCTCTAGCCACCAAACGTCACGGTCCTTCTCTTTCCGTCTCGTAGACACGAGCTGAGAAATTGCAAACGTCGAGCAATTGCTCAGAGATGAAAAGTGCCAGCACTGAAAGCTCTTGCTAGCCAGCACCCTTCCTTGGAAGCGCTTTCACAGGCGCAGCAACACTGGGGCTTTGCGCTTCTCTAGCCACCAAACGTCACGGTCATTCTCTTTCCGTCTCCTAGACACGAGCTGAGAAATTGCAAACGTCGAGCAATTGCTCAGAGATGAAAAGTGCCAGCACTGAAAGCTCTTGCTAGCCAGCACCCTTCCTTGGAAGCGCTTTTGTAGGCCTAAGAACACTGGGGCTCTGGGCTTCTCTAGCCACCTCATCTGCTGCTCATCCTCTCGTGCACTCTAAAGAGAGCTCAGGTGAGAAATTGCAAACGTCGAGCAATTGCTCAGAGATGAAAAGTGCCAGCACTGAAAGCTCTTGCTAGCCAGCACCCTTCCTTGGAAGCGCTTTCACAGGACAGCAACACTGGGGCCTTGCGCTTCTATACGCACCAAACGTCACGCTCATTTTCTTTCCGCCTCGTAGACACGAGCTGAGAAATTGCAAACGTCGAGCAATTGCTCAGAGATGAAAAGTGCCAGCACTGAAAGCTGTTGCTAGCCAGCACCCTTCCTTGGAAGCGCTTTCACAAGCACAGTAACACTGGGGCTTTTCGCTTCTATACGCACCAAACGTCACGGTCATGCTCTTTCCGTCTCGTAGACACGAGCTGAGAAATTGCAAACGTCGAGCAATTGCTCAGAGATGAAAAGTGCCAGCACTGAAAGCTGTTGCTAGCCAGCACCCTTCCTTGGAAGCGCTTTCACAGGCGCAGCAACACTGGGGCTTTGCGCTTCTCTAGCCACCAAACGTCACGGTCCTTCTCTTTCCGTCTCGTAGACACGAGCTGAGAAATTGCAAACGTGGAGCAATTGCTCCGAGATGAAAAGTGCCAGCACTGAAAGCTGTTGCTAGCCAGCACCCTTCCTTGGAAGCGCTTTCACAGGCGCAGCAACACTGGGGCTTTGCGCTTCTCTAGCCACCAAACGTCACGGTCCTTCTCTTTCCGTCTCCTAGACACGAGCTGAGAAATTGCAAACGTCGAGCAATTGCTCAGAGATGAAAAGTGCCAGCACTGAAAGCTCTTGCTAGCCAGCACCCTTCCTTGGAAGCGCTTTTGTAGGCCTAAGAACACTGGGGCTCTGGGCTTCTCTAGCCACCTCATCTTCTGCTCATCCTCTCGCGCACTCTAAAGAGAGCTCAGGTGAGAAATTGCAAACGTCGAGCAATTGCTCAGAGATGAAAAGTGCCAGCACTGAAAGCTCTTGCTAGCCAGCACCCTTCCTTGGAAGCGCTTTCACAGGCGCAGCAACACTGGGGCTTTGCGCTTCTCTAGCCACCAAACGTCACGGTCCTTCTCTTTCCGTCTCGTAGACACGAGCTGAGAAATTGCAAACGTCGAGCAATTGCTCAGAGATGAAAAGTGCCAGCACTGAAAGCTCTTGCTAGCCAGCACCCTTCCTTGGAAGCGCTTTCACAGGCGCAGCAACACTGGGGCTTTGCACTTCTCTACCCACCAAAAGTCACGGTCATTCTCTTTCCGTCTCGTAGACACGAGCTGAGAAATTGCAAACGTCGAGCAATTGCTCAGAGATGAAAAGTGCCAGCACTGAAAGCTCTTGCTAGCCAGCACCCTTCCTTGGAAGCGCTTTTGTAGGCCTAAGAACACTGGGGCTCTGGGCTTCTCTAGCCACCTCATCTTCTGCTCATCCTCTCGCGCACTCTAAAGAGAGCTCAGGTGAGAAATTGCAAACGTCCAGCAATTGCTCAGAGATGAAAAGTGCCAGCACTGAAAGCTCTTGCTAGCCAGCACCCTTCCTTGGAAGCGCTTTCACAGGCGCAGCAACACTGGGGCTTTGCGCTTCTATACGCACCAAATGTCACGGTCCTTCTCTTTCCGTCTCGTAGACACGAGCTGAGAAATTGCAAACGTGGAGCAATTGCTCCGAGATGAAAAGTGCCAGCACTGAAAGCTGTTACTAGCCAGCACCCTTCCTTGGAAGCGCTTTTGTAGGCCTAAGAACAGTGGGGCTCTGGGCTTCTCTAGCCACCTCATCTTCTGCTCATCCTCTCGCGCACTCTAAAGAGAGCTCAGGTGAGAAATTGCAAACGTCGAGCAATTGCTCAGAGATGAAAAGTGCCAGCACTGAAAGCTCTTGCTAGCCAGCACCCTTCCTTGGAAGCGCTTTCACAGGCGCAGTAACACTGGGGCTTTGCGCTTCTCTAGCCACCAAACGTCACGCTCATTCTCTTTCCGTCTCGTAGACACGAGCTGAGAAATTGCAAACATCGAGCAATTGCTCAGAGATGAAAAGTGCCAGCACTGAAAGCTGTTGCTAGCCAGCACCCTTCCTTGGAAGCGCTTTCACAGGCGCAGCAACACTGGGGCTTTGCGCTTCTCTAGCCACCAAACGTCACGCTCATTCTCTTTCCGTCTGTTTACACGAGCTGAGAAATTGCAAACGTCGAGCAATTGCTCAGAGATGAAAAGTGCCAGCACTGAAAGCTCTTGCTAGCCAGCACCCTTCCTTGGAAGCGCTTTTGTAGGCCTAAGAACAGTGGGGCTCTGGGCTTCTCTAGCCACCTCATCTTCTGCTCGTCCTCTCGCGCACTCTAAAGAGAGCTCAGGTGAGAAACTGCAAACGTCGAGCAATTGCTCAGAGATGAAAAGTGCCAGCACTGAAAGCTGTTGCTAGCCAGCACCCTTCCTTGGAAGCGCTTTCACAGGCGCAGTAACACTGGGGCTTTGCGCTTCTATACGCACCAAATGTCACGGTCCTTCTCTTTCCGTCTCGTAGACACGAGCTGAGAAATTGCAAACGTCGAGCAATTGCTCCGAGATGAAAAGTGCCAGCACTGAAAGCTCTTGCTAGCCAGCACCCTTCCTTGGAAGCGCTTTTGTAGGCCTAAGAACACTGGGGCTCTGGGCTTCTCTAGCCACCTCATCTTCTGCTCATCCTCTCGCGCACTCTAAAGAGAGCTCAGGTGAGAAATTGCAAACGTCGAGCAATTGCTCAGAGATGAAAAGTGCCAGCACTGAAAGCTGTTGCTAGCCAGCACCCTTCCTTGGAAGCGCTTTTGTAGCCCTTAGAACACTGGGGCTCTGGGCTTCTCTAGCCACCTCATCTTCTGCTCATCCTCTCGCGCACTCTAAAGAGAGCTCAGGTGAGAAATTGCAAACGTCGAGCAATTGCTCAGAGAAGAAAAGTGCCAGCACTGAAAGCTGTTGCTAGCCAGCACCCTTCCTTGGAAGCGCTTTCACAGGCGCAGTAACACTGGGGCTTTGCGCTTCTCTACGCACCAAACGTCACGGTCCTTCTCTTTCCGTCTCGTAGACACGAGCTGAGAAATTGCAAACGTCGAGCAATTGCTCAGAGATGAAAAGTGCCAGCACTGAAAGCTCTTGCTAGCCAGCACCCTTCCTTGGAAGCGCTTTCACAGGCGCAGCAACACTGGGGCTTTGCGCTTCTATACACACCAAACGTCACAGTCATTCTCTTTCCGTCTCGTAGACACGAGCTGAGAAATTGCAAACGTCCAGCAATTGCTCAGAGATGAAAAGTGCCAGCACTGAAAGCTCTTGCTAGCCAGCACCCTTCCTTGGAAGCGCTTTTGTAGGCCTAAGAACACTGGGGCTCTGGGCTTCTCTAGCCACCTCATCTTCTGCTCATCCTCTCGCGCACTCTAAAGAGAGCTCAGGTGAGAAACTGCAAACGTCGAGCAATTGCTCAGAGATGAAAAGTGCCAGCACTGAAAGCTGTTGCTAGCCAGCACCCTTCCTTGGAAGCGCTTTCACAGGCGCAGCAACACTGGGGCTTTGCGCTTCTATACGCACCAAACGTCACGCTCATTCTCTTTCCGCCCCGTAGACACGAGCTGAGAAATTGCAAACGTCGAGCAATTGCTCAGAGATGAAAAGTGCCAGCACTGAAAGCTCTTGCTAGCCAGCACCCTTCCTTGGAAGCGCTTTTGTAGCCCTTAGAACACTGGGGCTCTGGGCTTCCCTAGCCACCTCATCTTCTGCTCATCCTCTCGCGCACTCTAAAGAGAGCTCAGGTGAGAAATTGCAAACGTCCAGCAATTGCTCAGAGATGAAAAGTGCCAGCACTGAAAGCTCTTGCTAGCCAGCACCCTTCCTTGGAAGCGCTTTCACAGGCGCAGCAACACTGGGGCTTTGCGCTTCTATACGCACCAAATGTCACGGTCCTTCTCTTTCCGTCTCGTAGACACGAGCTGAGAAATTGCAAACGTGGAGCAATTGCTCCGAGATGAAAAGTGCCAGCACTGAAAGCTGTTACTAGCCAGCACCCTTCCTTGGAAGCGCTTTTGTAGGCCTAAGAACAGTGGGGCTCTGGGCTTCTCTAGCCACCTCATCTTCTGCTCATCCTCTCGCGCACTCTAAAGAGAGCTCAGGTGAGAAATTGCAAACGTCGAGCAATTGCTCAGAGATGAAAAGTGCCAGCACTGAAAGCTGTTGCTAGCCAGCACCCTTCCTTGGAAGCGCTTTCACAGGCGCAGTAACACTGGGGCTTTGCGCTTCTCTAGCCACCAAACGTCACGGTCCTTCTCTTTCCGTCTCGTAGACACGAGCTGAGAAATTGCAAACATCGAGCAATTGCTCAGAGATGAAAAGTGCCAGCACTGAAAGCTGTTGCTAGCCAGCACCCTTCCTTGGAAGCGCTTTCACAGGCGCAGCAACACTGGGGCTTTGCGCTTCTCTAGCCACCAAACGTCACGCTCATTCTCTTTCCGTCTGTTTACACGAGCTGAGAAATTGCAAACGTCGAGCAATTGCTCCGAGATGAAAAGTGCCAGCACTGAAAGCTCTTGCTAGCCAGCACCCTTCCTTGGAAGCGCTTTTGTAGGCCTAAGAACAGTGGGGCTCTGGGCTTCTCTAGCCACCTCATCTTCTGCTCGTCCTCTCGCGCACTCTAAAGAGAGCTCAGGTGAGAAATTGCAAACGTCGAGCAATTGCTCAGAGATGAAAAGTGCCAGCACTGAAAGCTGTTGCTAGCCAGCACCCTTCCTTGGAAGCGCTTTCACAGGCGCAGTAACACTGGGGCTTTGCGCTTCTATACGCACCAAATGTCACGGTCCTTCTCTTTCCGTCTCGTAGACACGAGCTGAGAAATTGCAAACGTCGAGCAATTGCTCCGAGATGAAAAGTGCCAGCACTGAAAGCTGTTGCTAGCCAGCACCCTTCCTTGGAAGCGCTTTCACAGGCGCAGCAACACTGGGGCTTTGCGCTTCTCTACCCACCAAACGTCACAGTCCTTCTCTTTCCGTCTCGTAGACACGAGCTGAGAAATTGCAAACGTCGAGCAATTGCTCAGAGATGAAAAGTGCCAGCACTGAAAGCTCTTGCTAGCCAGCACCCTTCCTTGGAAGCGCTTTCACAGGCGCAGCAACACTGGGGCTTTGCGCTTCTCTACCCACCAAACGTCACGGTCATTCTCTTTCCGTCTCCTAGACATGAGCTGAGAAATTGCAAACGTCGAGCAATTGCTCAGAGATGAAAAGTGCCAGCACTGAAAGCTCTTGCTAGCCAGCACCCTTCCTTGGAAGCGCTTTTGTAGGCCTAAGAACACTGGGGCTCTGGGCTTCTCTAGCCACGTAATCTTCTGCTCATCCTCTCGCGCACTCTAAAGAGAGCTCAGGTGAGAAATTGCAAACGTCGAGCAATTGCTCCGAGATGAAAAGTGCCAGCACTGAAAGCTCTTGCTAGCCAGCACCCTTCCTTGGAAGCGCTTTCACAGGTGCAGCAACACTGGGGCTTTGCGCTTCTCTACGCACCAAACGTCACGGTCCTTCTCTTTCCGTCTCGTAGACACGAGCTGAGAAATTGCAAACGTCCAGCAATTGCTCAGAGATGAAAAGTGCCAGCACTGAAAGCTGTTGCTAGCCAGCACCCTTCCTTGGAAGCGCTTTTGTAGCCCTTAGAACACTGGGGCTCTGGGCTTCTCTAGCCACCTCATCTTCTGCTCATCCTCTCGCGCACTCTAAAGAGAGCTCAGGTGAGAAATTGCAAACGTCGAGCAATTGCTCAGAGAAGAAAAGTGCCAGCACTGAAAGCTGTTGCTAGCCAGCACCCTTCCTTGGAAGCGCTTTCACAGGCGCAGTAACACTGGGGCTTTGCGCTTCTCTACGCACCAAACGTCACGCTCATTCTCTTTCCGTCTCGTAGACACGAGCTGAGAAATTGCAAACGTCGAGCAATTGCTCAGAGATGAAAAGTGCCAGCACTGAAAGCTGTTGCTAGCCAGCACCCTTCCTTGGAAGCGCTTTCACAAGCACAGTAACACTGGGGCTTTGCGCTTCTATACGCACCAAACGTCACAGTCATTCTCTTTCCGTCTCGTAGACACGAGCTGAGAAATTGCAAACGTCCAGCAATTGCTCCGAGATGAAAAGTGCCAGCACTGAAAGCTGTTGCTAGCCAGCACCCTTCCTTGGAAGCGCTTTTGTAGGCCTAAGAACACTGGGGCTCTGGGCTTCTCTAGCCACCTCATCTTCTGCTCATCCTCTCGCGCACTCTAAAGAGAGCTCAGGTGAGAAACTGCAAACGTCGAGCAATTGCTCAGAGATGAAAAGTGCCAGCCCTGAAAGCTCTTGCTAGCCAGCACCCTTCCTTGGAAGCGCTTTCACAGGCGCAGCAACACTGGGGCTTTGCGCTTCTATACGCACCAAACGTCACGCTCATTCTCTTTCCGCCTCGTAGACACGAGCTGAGAAATTGCAAACGTCGAGCAATTGCTCAGAGATGAAAAGTGCCAGCACTGAAAGCTCTTGCTAGCCAGCACCCTTCCTTGGAAGCGCTTTCACAGGCGCAGTAACACTGGGGCTTTGCGCTTCTATACGCACCAAACGTCACGGTCCTTCTCTTTCCGTCTCGTAGACACGAGCTGAGAAATTGCAAACGTCGAGCAATTGCTCAGAGATGAAAAGTGCCAGCACTGAAAGCTCTTGCTAGCCAGCACCCTTCCTTGGAAGCGCTTTCACAGGCGCAGCAACACTGGGGCTTTGCGCTTCTCTAGCCACCAAACGTCACGGTCCTTCTCTTTCCGTCTCGTAGACACGAGCTGAGAAATTGCAAACGTCGAGCAATTGCTCAGAGATGAAAAGTGCCAGCACTGAAAGCTCTTGCTAGCCAGCACCCTTCCTTGGAAGCGCTTTCACAGGCGCAGCAACACTGGGGCTTTGCGCTTCTATACGCACCAAACGTCACGGTCCTTCTCTTTCCGTCTCGTAGACACGAGCTGAGAAATTGCAAACGTCGAGCAATTGCTCAGAGATGAAAAGTGCCAGCACTGAAAGCTGTTGCTAGCCAGCACCCTTCCTTGGAAGCGCTTTTGTAGGCCTAAGAACACTGGGGCTCTGGGCTTCTCTAGCCACGTAATCTTCTGCTCATCCTCTCGCGCACTCTAAAGAGAGCTCAGGTGAGAAATTGCAAACGTCGAGCAATTGCTCAGAGATGAAAAGTGCCAGCACTGAAAGCTCTTGCTAGCCAGCACCCTTCCTTGGAAGTGCTTTTGTAGGCCTAAGAACACTGGGGCTCTGGGCTTCTCTAGCCACCTCATCTTCTGCTCATTCTCTCGTGCACTCTAAAGAGAGCTCAGGTGAGAAATTGCAAACGTCGAGCAATTGCTCAGAGATGAAAAGTGCCAGCACTGAAAGCTCTTGCTAGCCAGCACCCTTCCTTGGAAGCGCTTTCACAGGCGCAGCAACACTGGGGCTTTGCGCTTCTCTAGCCACCAAACGTCACGGTCCTTCTCTTTCCGTCTGTTTACACGAGCTGAGAAATTGCAAACGTCGAGCAATTGCTCAGAGATGAAAAGTGCCAGCACTGAAAGCTGTTGCTAGCCAGCACCCTTCCTTGGAAGCGCTTTCACAAGCACAGTAACACTGGGGCTTTGCGCTTCTATACGCACCAAACGTCACGGTCATTCTCTTTCCGTCTCGTAGACACGAGCTGAGAAATTGCAAACGTCGAGCAATTGCTCAGAGATGAAAAGTGCCAGCACTGAAAGCTGTTGCTAGCCAGCACCCTTCCTTGGAAGCGCTTTCACAGGCGCAGCAACACTGGGGCTTTGCGCTTCTCTAGCCACCAAACGTCACGGTCATTCTCTTTCCGTCTCGTAGACACGAGCTGAGAAATTGCAAACGTCCAGCAATTCCTCAGAGATGAAAAGTGCCAGCACTGAAAGCTGTTGCTAGCCAGCACCCTTCCTTGGAAGCGCTTTCACAGGCGCAGCAACACTGGGGCTTTGCGCTTCTCTACCCACCAAACGTCACGGTCCTTCTCTTTCCGTCTCCTAGACACGAGCTGAGAAATTGCAAACGTCGAGCAATTGCTCCGAGATGAAAAGTGCCAGCACTGAAAGCTCTTGCTAGCCAGCACCCTTCCTTGGAAGCGCTTTTGTAGGCCTAAGAACACTGGGGCTCTGGGCTTCTCTAGCCACCTCATCTTCTGCTCATCCTCTCGCGCACTCTAAAGAGAGCTCAGGTGAGAAATTGCAAACGTCGAGCAATTGCTCCGAGATGAAAAGTGCCAGCACTGAAAGCTCTTGCTAGCCAGCACCCTTCCTTGGAAGCGCTTTCACAGGCGCAGCAACACTGGGGCTTTGCGCTTCTCTACCCACCAAACGTCACGGTCCTTCTCTTTCCGTCTCGTAGACACGAGCTGAGAAATTGCAAACGTCGAGCAATTGCTCAGAGATGAAAAGTGCCAGCACTGAAAGCTCTTGCTAGCCAGCACCCTTCCTTGGAAGCGCTTTCACAGGCGCAGCAACACTGGGGCTTTGCGCTTCTCTAGCCACCAAACGTCACGGTCCTTCTCTTTCCGTCTGTTTACACGAGCTGAGAAATTGCAAACGTCGAGCAATTGCTCCGAGATGAAAAGTGCCAGCACTGAAAGCTGTTGCTAGCCAGCACCCTTCCTTGGAAGCGCTTTTGTAGCCCTTAAAACACTGGGGCTCTGGGCTTCTCTAGCCACCTCATCTTCTGCTCATCCTCTCGCGCACTCTAAAGAGAGCTCAGGTGAGAAATTGCAAACGTCGAGCAATTGCTCCGAGATGAAAAGTGCCAGCACTGAAAGCTCTTGCTAGCCAGCACCCTTCCTTGGAAGCGCTTTTGTAGCCCTTAGAACACTGGGGCTCTGGGCTTCTCTAGCCACCTCATCTTCTGCTCATCCTCTCGCGCACTCTAAAGAGAGCTCAGGTGAGAAATTGCAAACGTCGAGCAATTGCTCAGAGATGAAAAGTGCCAGCACTGAAAGCTCTTGCTAGCCAGCACCCTTCCTTGGAAGCGCTTTCACAGGCGCAGTAACACTGGAGCTTTGCGCTTCTATACGCACCAAATGTCACGGTCCTTCTCTTTCCGCCTCGTAGACACGAGCTGAGAAATTGCAAACGTCGAGCAATTGCTCAGAGATGAAAAGTGCCAGCACTGAAAGCTGTTGCTAGCCAGCACCCTTCCTTGGAAGCGCTTTTGTAGCCCTTAGAACACTGGGGCTCTGGGCTTCTCTAGCCACCTCATCTTCTGCTCATCCTCTCGCGCACTCTAAAGAGAGCTCAGGTGAGAAATTGCAAACGTCGAGCAATTGCTCAGAGAAGAAAAGTGCCAGCACTGAAAGCTGTTGCTAGCCAGCACCCTTCCTTGGAAGCGCTTTCACAGGCGCAGCAACACTGGGGCTTTGCGCTTCTCTACCCACCAAAAGTCACGGTCATTCTCTTTCCGTCTCGTAGACACGAGCTGAGAAATTGCAAACGTCGAGCAATTGCTCAGAGATGAAAAGTGCCAGCACTGAAAGCTCTTGCTAGCCAGCACCCTTCCTTGGAAGCGCTTTCACAGGCGCAGCAACACTGGGGCTTTGCGCTTCTCTACCCACCAAAAGTCACGGTCCTTCTCTTTCCGTCTCGTAGACACGAGCTGAGAAATTGCAAACGTCGAGCAATTGCTCAGAGATGAAAAGTGCCAGCACTGAAAGCTGTTGCTAGCCAGCACCCTTCCTTGGAAGCGCTTTTGTAGGCCTAAGAACAGTGGGGCTCTGGGCTTCTCTAGCCACCTCATCTTCTGCTCATCCTCTCGCGCACTCTAAAGAGAGCTCAGGTGAGAAATTGCAAACGTCGAGCAATTGCTCAGAGATGAAAAGTGCCAGCACTGAAAGCTGTTGCTAGCCAGCACCCTTCCTTGGAAGCGCTTTCACAGGCGCAGCAACACTGGGGCTTTGCGCTTCTATACGCACCAAATGTCACGGTCCTTCTCTTTCCGTCTCGTAGACACGAGCTGAGAAATTGCAAACGTGGAGCAATTGCTCAGAGATGAAAAGTGCCAGCACTGAAAGCTGTTACTAACCAGCACCCTTCCTTGGAAGCGCTTTTGTAGGCCTAAGAACACTGGGGCTCTGGGCTTCTCTAGCCACCTCATCTTCTGCTCATCCTCTCGCGCACTCTAAAGAGAGCTCAGGTGAGAAATTGCAAACGTCGAGCAATTGCTCCGAGATGAAAAGTGCCAGCACTGAAAGCTCTTGCTAGCCAGCACCCTTCCTTGGAAGCGCTTTCACAGGCGCAGTAACACTGGGGCTTTGCGCTTCTCTACCCACCAAACGTCACGGTCCTTCTCTTTCCGTCTCGTAGACATGAGCTGAGAAATTGCAAACGTCGAGCAATTGCTCAGAGATGAAAAGTGCCAGCACTGAAAGCTCTTGCTAGCCAGCACCCTTCCTTGGAAGCGCTTTCACAGGCGCAGCAACACTGGGGCTTTGCGCTTCTCTAGCCACCAAACGTCACGGTCCTTCTCTTTCCGTCTGTTTACACGAGCTGAGAAATTGCAAACGTCGAGCAATTGCTCAGAGATGAAAAGTGCCAGCACTGAAAGCTCTTGCTAGCCAGCATCCTTCCTTGGAAGCGCTTTTGTAGCCCTTAAAACACTGGGGCTCTGGGCTTCTCTAGCCACCTCATCTTCTGCTCGTCCTCTCGCGCACTCTAAAGAGAGCTCAGGTGAGAAATTGCAAACGTCGAGCAATTGCTCAGAGATGAAAAGTGCCAGCACTGAAAGCTGTTGCTAGCCAGCACCCTTCCTTGGAAGCGCTTTCACAGGCGCAGCAACACTGGGGCTTTGCGCTTCTATACGCACCAAACGTCACGGTCCTTCTCTTTCCGTCTCGTAGACACGAGCTGAGAAATTGCAAACGTCGAGCAATTGCTCAGAGATGAAAAGTGCCAGCACTGAAAGCTGTTGCTAGCCAGCACCCTTCCTTGGAAGCGCTTTCACAGGCGCAGCAACACTGGGGCTTTGCGCTTCTCTAGCCACCAAACGTCACGGTCCTTCTCTTTCCGTCTCGTAGACACGAGCTGAGAAATTGCAAACGTCGAGCAATTGCTCAGAGATGAAAAGTGCCAGCACTGAAAGCTCTTGCTAGCCAGCACCCTTCCTTGGAAGCGCTTTCACAGGCGCAGCAACACTGGGGCTTTGCGCTTCTCTAGCCACCAAACGTCACGGTCATTCTCTTTCCGTCTCCTAGACACGAGCTGAGAAATTGCAAACGTCGAGCAATTGCTCAGAGATGAAAAGTGCCAGCACTGAAAGCTCTTGCTAGCCAGCACCCTTCCTTGGAAGCGCTTTTGTAGGCCTAAGAACACTGGGGCTCTGGGCTTCTCTAGCCACCTCATCTGCTGCTCATCCTCTCGTGCACTCTAAAGAGAGCTCAGGTGAGAAATTGCAAACGTCGAGCAATTGCTCAGAGATGAAAAGTGCCAGCACTGAAAGCTCTTGCTAGCCAGCACCCTTCCTTGGAAGCGCTTTCACAGGACAGCAACACTGGGGCCTTGCGCTTCTATACGCACCAAACGTCACGCTCATTTTCTTTCCGCCTCGTAGACACGAGCTGAGAAATTGCAAACGTCGAGCAATTGCTCAGAGATGAAAAGTGCCAGCACTGAAAGCTGTTGCTAGCCAGCACCCTTCCTTGGAAGCGCTTTCACAAGCACAGTAACACTGGGGCTTTTCGCTTCTATACGCACCAAACGTCACGGTCATGCTCTTTCCGTCTCGTAGACACGAGCTGAGAAATTGCAAACGTCGAGCAATTGCTCAGAGATGAAAAGTGCCAGCACTGAAAGCTGTTGCTAGCCAGCACCCTTCCTTGGAAGCGCTTTCACAGGCGCAGCAACACTGGGGCTTTGCGCTTCTCTAGCCACCAAACGTCACGGTCCTTCTCTTTCCGTCTCGTAGACACGAGCTGAGAAATTGCAAACGTGGAGCAATTGCTCCGAGATGAAAAGTGCCAGCACTGAAAGCTGTTGCTAGCCAGCACCCTTCCTTGGAAGCGCTTTCACAGGCGCAGCAACACTGGGGCTTTGCGCTTCTCTAGCCACCAAACGTCACGGTCCTTCTCTTTCCGTCTCCTAGACACGAGCTGAGAAATTGCAAACGTCGAGCAATTGCTCAGAGATGAAAAGTGCCAGCACTGAAAGCTCTTGCTAGCCAGCACCCTTCCTTGGAAGCGCTTTTGTAGGCCTAAGAACACTGGGGCTCTGGGCTTCTCTAGCCACCTCATCTTCTGCTCATCCTCTCGCGCACTCTAAAGAGAGCTCAGGTGAGAAATTGCAAACGTCGAGCAATTGCTCAGAGATGAAAAGTGCCAGCACTGAAAGCTCTTGCTAGCCAGCACCCTTCCTTGGAAGCGCTTTCACAGGCGCAGCAACACTGGGGCTTTGCGCTTCTCTAGCCACCAAACGTCACGGTCCTTCTCTTTCCGTCTCGTAGACACGAGCTGAGAAATTGCAAACGTCGAGCAATTGCTCAGAGATGAAAAGTGCCAGCACTGAAAGCTCTTGCTAGCCAGCACCCTTCCTTGGAAGCGCTTTCACAGGCGCAGCAACACTGGGGCTTTGCACTTCTCTACCCACCAAAAGTCACGGTCATTCTCTTTCCGTCTCGTAGACACGAGCTGAGAAATTGCAAACGTCGAGCAATTGCTCAGAGATGAAAAGTGCCAGCACTGAAAGCTCTTGCTAGCCAGCACCCTTCCTTGGAAGCGCTTTTGTAGGCCTAAGAACACTGGGGCTCTGGGCTTCTCTAGCCACCTCATCTTCTGCTCATCCTCTCGCGCACTCTAAAGAGAGCTCAGGTGAGAAATTGCAAACGTCCAGCAATTGCTCAGAGATGAAAAGTGCCAGCACTGAAAGCTCTTGCTAGCCAGCACCCTTCCTTGGAAGCGCTTTCACAGGCGCAGCAACACTGGGGCTTTGCGCTTCTATACGCACCAAATGTCACGGTCCTTCTCTTTCCGTCTCGTAGACACGAGCTGAGAAATTGCAAACGTGGAGCAATTGCTCCGAGATGAAAAGTGCCAGCACTGAAAGCTGTTACTAGCCAGCACCCTTCCTTGGAAGCGCTTTTGTAGGCCTAAGAACAGTGGGGCTCTGGGCTTCTCTAGCCACCTCATCTTCTGCTCATCCTCTCGCGCACTCTAAAGAGAGCTCAGGTGAGAAATTGCAAACGTCGAGCAATTGCTCAGAGATGAAAAGTGCCAGCACTGAAAGCTCTTGCTAGCCAGCACCCTTCCTTGGAAGCGCTTTCACAGGCGCAGTAACACTGGGGCTTTGCGCTTCTCTAGCCACCAAACGTCACGCTCATTCTCTTTCCGTCTCGTAGACACGAGCTGAGAAATTGCAAACATCGAGCAATTGCTCAGAGATGAAAAGTGCCAGCACTGAAAGCTGTTGCTAGCCAGCACCCTTCCTTGGAAGCGCTTTCACAGGCGCAGCAACACTGGGGCTTTGCGCTTCTCTAGCCACCAAACGTCACGCTCATTCTCTTTCCGTCTGTTTACACGAGCTGAGAAATTGCAAACGTCGAGCAATTGCTCAGAGATGAAAAGTGCCAGCACTGAAAGCTCTTGCTAGCCAGCACCCTTCCTTGGAAGCGCTTTTGTAGGCCTAAGAACAGTGGGGCTCTGGGCTTCTCTAGCCACCTCATCTTCTGCTCGTCCTCTCGCGCACTCTAAAGAGAGCTCAGGTGAGAAACTGCAAACGTCGAGCAATTGCTCAGAGATGAAAAGTGCCAGCACTGAAAGCTGTTGCTAGCCAGCACCCTTCCTTGGAAGCGCTTTCACAGGCGCAGTAACACTGGGGCTTTGCGCTTCTATACGCACCAAATGTCACGGTCCTTCTCTTTCCGTCTCGTAGACACGAGCTGAGAAATTGCAAACGTCGAGCAATTGCTCCGAGATGAAAAGTGCCAGCACTGAAAGCTCTTGCTAGCCAGCACCCTTCCTTGGAAGCGCTTTTGTAGGCCTAAGAACACTGGGGCTCTGGGCTTCTCTAGCCACCTCATCTTCTGCTCATCCTCTCGCGCACTCTAAAGAGAGCTCAGGTGAGAAATTGCAAACGTCGAGCAATTGCTCAGAGATGAAAAGTGCCAGCACTGAAAGCTGTTGCTAGCCAGCACCCTTCCTTGGAAGCGCTTTTGTAGCCCTTAGAACACTGGGGCTCTGGGCTTCTCTAGCCACCTCATCTTCTGCTCATCCTCTCGCGCACTCTAAAGAGAGCTCAGGTGAGAAATTGCAAACGTCGAGCAATTGCTCAGAGAAGAAAAGTGCCAGCACTGAAAGCTGTTGCTAGCCAGCACCCTTCCTTGGAAGCGCTTTCACAGGCGCAGTAACACTGGGGCTTTGCGCTTCTCTACGCACCAAACGTCACGGTCCTTCTCTTTCCGTCTCGTAGACACGAGCTGAGAAATTGCAAACGTCGAGCAATTGCTCAGAGATGAAAAGTGCCAGCACTGAAAGCTCTTGCTAGCCAGCACCCTTCCTTGGAAGCGCTTTCACAGGCGCAGCAACACTGGGGCTTTGCGCTTCTATACACACCAAACGTCACAGTCATTCTCTTTCCGTCTCGTAGACACGAGCTGAGAAATTGCAAACGTCCAGCAATTGCTCAGAGATGAAAAGTGCCAGCACTGAAAGCTCTTGCTAGCCAGCACCCTTCCTTGGAAGCGCTTTTGTAGGCCTAAGAACACTGGGGCTCTGGGCTTCTCTAGCCACCTCATCTTCTGCTCATCCTCTCGCGCACTCTAAAGAGAGCTCAGGTGAGAAACTGCAAACGTCGAGCAATTGCTCAGAGATGAAAAGTGCCAGCACTGAAAGCTGTTGCTAGCCAGCACCCTTCCTTGGAAGCGCTTTCACAGGCGCAGCAACACTGGGGCTTTGCGCTTCTATACGCACCAAACGTCACGCTCATTCTCTTTCCGCCCCGTAGACACGAGCTGAGAAATTGCAAACGTCGAGCAATTGCTCCGAGATGAAAAGTGCCAGCACTGAAAGCTCTTGCTAGCCAGCACCCTTCCTTGGAAGCGCTTTTGTAGCCCTTAGAACACTGGGGCTCTGGGCTTCCCTAGCCACCTCATCTTCTGCTCATCCTCTCGCGCACTCTAAAGAGAGCTCAGGTGAGAAATTGCAAACGTCCAGCAATTGCTCAGAGATGAAAAGTGCCAGCACTGAAAGCTCTTGCTAGCCAGCACCCTTCCTTGGAAGCGCTTTCACAGGCGCAGCAACACTGGGGCTTTGCGCTTCTATACGCACCAAATGTCACGGTCCTTCTCTTTCCGTCTCGTAGACACGAGCTGAGAAATTGCAAACGTGGAGCAATTGCTCCGAGATGAAAAGTGCCAGCACTGAAAGCTGTTACTAGCCAGCACCCTTCCTTGGAAGCGCTTTTGTAGGCCTAAGAACAGTGGGGCTCTGGGCTTCTCTAGCCACCTCATCTTCTGCTCATCCTCTCGCGCACTCTAAAGAGAGCTCAGGTGAGAAATTGCAAACGTCGAGCAATTGCTCAGAGATGAAAAGTGCCAGCACTGAAAGCTGTTGCTAGCCAGCACCCTTCCTTGGAAGCGCTTTCACAGGCGCAGTAACACTGGGGCTTTGCGCTTCTCTAGCCACCAAACGTCACGGTCCTTCTCTTTCCGTCTCGTAGACACGAGCTGAGAAATTGCAAACATCGAGCAATTGCTCAGAGATGAAAAGTGCCAGCACTGAAAGCTGTTGCTAGCCAGCACCCTTCCTTGGAAGCGCTTTCACAGGCGCAGCAACACTGGGGCTTTGCGCTTCTCTAGCCACCAAACGTCACGCTCATTCTCTTTCCGTCTGTTTACACGAGCTGAGAAATTGCAAACGTCGAGCAATTGCTCCGAGATGAAAAGTGCCAGCACTGAAAGCTCTTGCTAGCCAGCACCCTTCCTTGGAAGCGCTTTTGTAGGCCTAAGAACAGTGGGGCTCTGGGCTTCTCTAGCCACCTCATCTTCTGCTCGTCCTCTCGCGCACTCTAAAGAGAGCTCAGGTGAGAAATTGCAAACGTCGAGCAATTGCTCAGAGATGAAAAGTGCCAGCACTGAAAGCTGTTGCTAGCCAGCACCCTTCCTTGGAAGCGCTTTCACAGGCGCAGTAACACTGGGGCTTTGCGCTTCTATACGCACCAAATGTCACGGTCCTTCTCTTTCCGTCTCGTAGACACGAGCTGAGAAATTGCAAACGTCGAGCAATTGCTCCGAGATGAAAAGTGCCAGCACTGAAAGCTGTTGCTAGCCAGCACCCTTCCTTGGAAGCGCTTTCACAGGCGCAGCAACACTGGGGCTTTGCGCTTCTCTACCCACCAAACGTCACAGTCCTTCTCTTTCCGTCTCGTAGACACGAGCTGAGAAATTGCAAACGTCGAGCAATTGCTCAGAGATGAAAAGTGCCAGCACTGAAAGCTCTTGCTAGCCAGCACCCTTCCTTGGAAGCGCTTTCACAGGCGCAGCAACACTGGGGCTTTGCGCTTCTCTACCCACCAAACGTCACGGTCATTCTCTTTCCGTCTCCTAGACATGAGCTGAGAAATTGCAAACGTCGAGCAATTGCTCAGAGATGAAAAGTGCCAGCACTGAAAGCTCTTGCTAGCCAGCACCCTTCCTTGGAAGCGCTTTTGTAGGCCTAAGAACACTGGGGCTCTGGGCTTCTCTAGCCACGTAATCTTCTGCTCATCCTCTCGCGCACTCTAAAGAGAGCTCAGGTGAGAAATTGCAAACGTCGAGCAATTGCTCCGAGATGAAAAGTGCCAGCACTGAAAGCTCTTGCTAGCCAGCACCCTTCCTTGGAAGCGCTTTCACAGGTGCAGCAACACTGGGGCTTTGCGCTTCTCTACGCACCAAACGTCACGGTCCTTCTCTTTCCGTCTCGTAGACACGAGCTGAGAAATTGCAAACGTCCAGCAATTGCTCAGAGATGAAAAGTGCCAGCACTGAAAGCTGTTGCTAGCCAGCACCCTTCCTTGGAAGCGCTTTTGTAGCCCTTAGAACACTGGGGCTCTGGGCTTCTCTAGCCACCTCATCTTCTGCTCATCCTCTCGCGCACTCTAAAGAGAGCTCAGGTGAGAAATTGCAAACGTCGAGCAATTGCTCAGAGAAGAAAAGTGCCAGCACTGAAAGCTGTTGCTAGCCAGCACCCTTCCTTGGAAGCGCTTTCACAGGCGCAGTAACACTGGGGCTTTGCGCTTCTCTACGCACCAAACGTCACGCTCATTCTCTTTCCGTCTCGTAGACACGAGCTGAGAAATTGCAAACGTCGAGCAATTGCTCAGAGATGAAAAGTGCCAGCACTGAAAGCTGTTGCTAGCCAGCACCCTTCCTTGGAAGCGCTTTCACAAGCACAGTAACACTGGGGCTTTGCGCTTCTATACGCACCAAACGTCACAGTCATTCTCTTTCCGTCTCGTAGACACGAGCTGAGAAATTGCAAACGTCGAGCAATTGCTCCGAGATGAAAAGTGCCAGCACTGAAAGCTGTTGCTAGCCAGCACCCTTCCTTGGAAGCGCTTTTGTAGGCCTAAGAACACTGGGGCTCTGGGCTTCTCTAGCCACCTCATCTTCTGCTCATCCTCTCGCGCACTCTAAAGAGAGCTCAGGTGAGAAACTGCAAACGTCGAGCAATTGCTCAGAGATGAAAAGTGCCAGCCCTGAAAGCTCTTGCTAGCCAGCACCCTTCCTTGGAAGCGCTTTCACAGGCGCAGCAACACTGGGGCTTTGCGCTTCTATACGCACCAAACGTCACGCTCATTCTCTTTCCGCCTCGTAGACACGAGCTGAGAAATTGCAAACGTCGAGCAATTGCTCAGAGATGAAAAGTGCCAGCACTGAAAGCTCTTGCTAGCCAGCACCCTTCCTTGGAAGCGCTTTCACAGGCGCAGTAACACTGGGGCTTTGCGCTTCTATACGCACCAAACGTCACGGTCCTTCTCTTTCCGTCTCGTAGACACGAGCTGAGAAATTGCAAACGTCGAGCAATTGCTCAGAGATGAAAAGTGCCAGCACTGAAAGCTCTTGCTAGCCAGCACCCTTCCTTGGAAGCGCTTTCACAGGCGCAGCAACACTGGGGCTTTGCGCTTCTCTAGCCACCAAACGTCACGGTCCTTCTCTTTCCGTCTCGTAGACACGAGCTGAGAAATTGCAAACGTCGAGCAATTGCTCAGAGATGAAAAGTGCCAGCACTGAAAGCTCTTGCTAGCCAGCACCCTTCCTTGGAAGCGCTTTCACAGGCGCAGCAACACTGGGGCTTTGCGCTTCTATACGCACCAAACGTCACGGTCCTTCTCTTTCCGTCTCGTAGACACGAGCTGAGAAATTGCAAACGTCGAGCAATTGCTCAGAGATGAAAAGTGCCAGCACTGAAAGCTGTTGCTAGCCAGCACCCTTCCTTGGAAGCGCTTTTGTAGGCCTAAGAACACTGGGGCTCTGGGCTTCTCTAGCCACGTAATCTTCTGCTCATCCTCTCGCGCACTCTAAAGAGAGCTCAGGTGAGAAATTGCAAACGTCGAGCAATTGCTCAGAGATGAAAAGTGCCAGCACTGAAAGCTCTTGCTAGCCAGCACCCTTCCTTGGAAGTGCTTTTGTAGGCCTAAGAACACTGGGGCTCTGGGCTTCTCTAGCCACCTCATCTTCTGCTCATTCTCTCGTGCACTCTAAAGAGAGCTCAGGTGAGAAATTGCAAACGTCGAGCAATTGCTCAGAGATGAAAAGTGCCAGCACTGAAAGCTCTTGCTAGCCAGCACCCTTCCTTGGAAGCGCTTTCACAGGCGCAGCAACACTGGGGCTTTGCGCTTCTCTAGCCACCAAACGTCACGGTCCTTCTCTTTCCGTCTGTTTACACGAGCTGAGAAATTGCAAACGTCGAGCAATTGCTCAGAGATGAAAAGTGCCAGCACTGAAAGCTGTTGCTAGCCAGCACCCTTCCTTGGAAGCGCTTTCACAAGCACAGTAACACTGGGGCTTTGCGCTTCTATACGCACCAAACGTCACGGTCATTCTCTTTCCGTCTCGTAGACACGAGCTGAGAAATTGCAAACGTCGAGCAATTGCTCAGAGATGAAAAGTGCCAGCACTGAAAGCTGTTGCTAGCCAGCACCCTTCCTTGGAAGCGCTTTCACAGGCGCAGCAACACTGGGGCTTTGCGCTTCTCTAGCCACCAAACGTCACGGTCATTCTCTTTCCGTCTCGTAGACACGAGCTGAGAAATTGCAAACGTCCAGCAATTCCTCAGAGATGAAAAGTGCCAGCACTGAAAGCTGTTGCTAGCCAGCACCCTTCCTTGGAAGCGCTTTCACAGGCGCAGCAACACTGGGGCTTTGCGCTTCTCTACCCACCAAACGTCACGGTCCTTCTCTTTCCGTCTCCTAGACACGAGCTGAGAAATTGCAAACGTCGAGCAATTGCTCCGAGATGAAAAGTGCCAGCACTGAAAGCTCTTGCTAGCCAGCACCCTTCCTTGGAAGCGCTTTTGTAGGCCTAAGAACACTGGGGCTCTGGGCTTCTCTAGCCACCTCATCTTCTGCTCATCCTCTCGCGCACTCTAAAGAGAGCTCAGGTGAGAAATTGCAAACGTCGAGCAATTGCTCCGAGATGAAAAGTGCCAGCACTGAAAGCTCTTGCTAGCCAGCACCCTTCCTTGGAAGCGCTTTCACAGGCGCAGCAACACTGGGGCTTTGCGCTTCTCTACCCACCAAACGTCACGGTCCTTCTCTTTCCGTCTCGTAGACACGAGCTGAGAAATTGCAAACGTCGAGCAATTGCTCAGAGATGAAAAGTGCCAGCACTGAAAGCTCTTGCTAGCCAGCACCCTTCCTTGGAAGCGCTTTCACAGGCGCAGCAACACTGGGGCTTTGCGCTTCTCTAGCCACCAAACGTCACGGTCCTTCTCTTTCCGTCTGTTTACACGAGCTGAGAAATTGCAAACGTCGAGCAATTGCTCCGAGATGAAAAGTGCCAGCACTGAAAGCTGTTGCTAGCCAGCACCCTTCCTTGGAAGCGCTTTTGTAGCCCTTAAAACACTGGGGCTCTGGGCTTCTCTAGCCACCTCATCTTCTGCTCATCCTCTCGCGCACTCTAAAGAGAGCTCAGGTGAGAAATTGCAAACGTCGAGCAATTGCTCCGAGATGAAAAGTGCCAGCACTGAAAGCTCTTGCTAGCCAGCACCCTTCCTTGGAAGCGCTTTTGTAGCCCTTAGAACACTGGGGCTCTGGGCTTCTCTAGCCACCTCATCTTCTGCTCATCCTCTCGCGCACTCTAAAGAGAGCTCAGGTGAGAAATTGCAAACGTCGAGCAATTGCTCAGAGATGAAAAGTGCCAGCACTGAAAGCTCTTGCTAGCCAGCACCCTTCCTTGGAAGCGCTTTCACAGGCGCAGTAACACTGGAGCTTTGCGCTTCTATACGCACCAAATGTCACGGTCCTTCTCTTTCCGCCTCGTAGACACGAGCTGAGAAATTGCAAACGTCGAGCAATTGCTCAGAGATGAAAAGTGCCAGCACTGAAAGCTGTTGCTAGCCAGCACCCTTCCTTGGAAGCGCTTTTGTAGCCCTTAGAACACTGGGGCTCTGGGCTTCTCTAGCCACCTCATCTTCTGCTCATCCTCTCGCGCACTCTAAAGAGAGCTCAGGTGAGAAATTGCAAACGTCGAGCAATTGCTCAGAGAAGAAAAGTGCCAGCACTGAAAGCTGTTGCTAGCCAGCACCCTTCCTTGGAAGCGCTTTCACAGGCGCAGCAACACTGGGGCTTTGCGCTTCTCTACCCACCAAAAGTCACGGTCATTCTCTTTCCGTCTCGTAGACACGAGCTGAGAAATTGCAAACGTCGAGCAATTGCTCAGAGATGAAAAGTGCCAGCACTGAAAGCTCTTGCTAGCCAGCACCCTTCCTTGGAAGCGCTTTCACAGGCGCAGCAACACTGGGGCTTTGCGCTTCTCTACCCACCAAAAGTCACGGTCCTTCTCTTTCCGTCTCGTAGACACGAGCTGAGAAATTGCAAACGTCGAGCAATTGCTCAGAGATGAAAAGTGCCAGCACTGAAAGCTGTTGCTAGCCAGCACCCTTCCTTGGAAGCGCTTTTGTAGGCCTAAGAACAGTGGGGCTCTGGGCTTCTCTAGCCACCTCATCTTCTGCTCATCCTCTCGCGCACTCTAAAGAGAGCTCAGGTGAGAAATTGCAAACGTCGAGCAATTGCTCAGAGATGAAAAGTGCCAGCACTGAAAGCTGTTGCTAGCCAGCACCCTTCCTTGGAAGCGCTTTCACAGGCGCAGCAACACTGGGGCTTTGCGCTTCTATACGCACCAAATGTCACGGTCCTTCTCTTTCCGTCTCGTAGACACGAGCTGAGAAATTGCAAACGTGGAGCAATTGCTCAGAGATGAAAAGTGCCAGCACTGAAAGCTGTTACTAACCAGCACCCTTCCTTGGAAGCGCTTTTGTAGGCCTAAGAACACTGGGGCTCTGGGCTTCTCTAGCCACCTCATCTTCTGCTCATCCTCTCGCGCACTCTAAAGAGAGCTCAGGTGAGAAATTGCAAACGTCGAGCAATTGCTCCGAGATGAAAAGTGCCAGCACTGAAAGCTCTTGCTAGCCAGCACCCTTCCTTGGAAGCGCTTTCACAGGCGCAGTAACACTGGGGCTTTGCGCTTCTCTACCCACCAAACGTCACGGTCCTTCTCTTTCCGTCTCGTAGACATGAGCTGAGAAATTGCAAACGTCGAGCAATTGCTCAGAGATGAAAAGTGCCAGCACTGAAAGCTCTTGCTAGCCAGCACCCTTCCTTGGAAGCGCTTTCACAGGCGCAGCAACACTGGGGCTTTGCGCTTCTCTAGCCACCAAACGTCACGGTCCTTCTCTTTCCGTCTGTTTACACGAGCTGAGAAATTGCAAACGTCGAGCAATTGCTCAGAGATGAAAAGTGCCAGCACTGAAAGCTCTTGCTAGCCAGCATCCTTCCTTGGAAGCGCTTTTGTAGCCCTTAAAACACTGGGGCTCTGGGCTTCTCTAGCCACCTCATCTTCTGCTCGTCCTCTCGCGCACTCTAAAGAGAGCTCAGGTGAGAAATTGCAAACGTCGAGCAATTGCTCAGAGATGAAAAGTGCCAGCACTGAAAGCTCTTGCTAGCCAGCACCCTTCCTTGGAAGCGCTTTCACAGGCGCAGTAACACTGGGGCTTTGCGCTTCTATACGCACCAAATGTCACGGTCCTTCTCTTTCCGTCTCGTAGACACGAGCTGAGAAATTGCAAACGTGGAGCAATTGCTCAGAGATGAAAAGTGCCAGCACTGAAAGCTGTTGCTAGCCAGCCCCCTTCCTTGGAAGCGCTTTTGTAGCCCTTAAAACACTGGGGCTCTGGGCTTCTCTAGCCACCTCATCTTCTGCTCATCCTCTCGCGCACTCTAAAGAGAGCTCAGGTGAGAAATTGCAAACGTCGAGCAATTGCTCCGAGATGAAAAGTGCCAGCACTGAAAGCTGTTGCTAGCCAGCACCCTTCCTTGGAAGCGCTTTTGTAGCCCTTAGAACACTGGGGCTCTGGGCTTCTCTAGCCACCTCATCTTCTGCTCATCCTCTCGCGCACTCTAAAGAGAGCTCAGGTGAGAAATTGCAAACGTCCAGCAATTGCTCAGAGAAGAAAAGTGCCAGCACTGAAAGCTGTTGCTAGCCAGCACCCTTCCTTGGAAGCGCTTTCACAGGCGCAGTAACACTGGAGTTTTGCGCTTCTCTACGCACCAAACGTCACGGTCCTTCTCTTTCCGTCTCGTAGACACGAGCTGAGAAATTGCAAACGTCCAGCAATTGCTCAGAGATGAAAAGTGCCAGCACTGAAAGCTGTTGCTAGCCAGCACCCTTCCTTGGAAGCGCTTTCACAGGCGCAGCAACACTGGGGCTTTGCGCTTCTCTAGCCACCAAACGTCACGGTCCTTCTCTTTCCGTCTGTTTACACGAGCTGAGAAATTGCAAACGTCGAGCAATTGCTCAGAGATGAAAAGTGCCAGCACTGAAAGGTGTTGCTAGCCAGCACCCTTCCTTGGAAGCGCTTTTGTAGGCCTAAGAACAGTGGGGCTCTGGGCTTCTCTAGCCACCTCATCTTCTGCTCGTCCTCTCGCGCACTCTAAAGAGAGCTCAGGTGAGAAATTGCAAACGTCGAGCAATTGCTCAGAGATGAAAAGTGCCAGCACTGAAAGCTCTTGCTAGCCAGCACCCTTCCTTGGAAGCGCTTTCACAGGCGCAGTAACACTGGGGCTTTGCGCTTCTATACGCACCAAATGTCACGGTCCTTCTCTTTCCGCCTCGTAGACACGAGCTGAGAAATTGCAAACGTCGAGCAATTGCTCAGAGATGAAAAGTGCCAGCACTGAAAGCTGTTGCTAGCCAGCACCCTTCCTTGGAAGCGCTTTTGTAGCCCTTAGAACACTGGGGCTCTGGGCTTCTCTAGCCACCTCATCTTCTGCTCATCCTCTCGCGCACTCTAAAGAGAGCTCAGGTGAGAAATTGCAAACGTCGAGCAATTGCTCAGAGAAGAAAAGTGCCAGCACTGAAAGCTGTTGCTAGCCAGCACCCTTCCTTGGAAGCGCTTTCACATGCGCAGTAACACTGGGGCTTTGCGCTTCTCTAGCCACCAAACGTCACGGTCCTTCTCTTTCCGTCTCGTAGAAACGAGCTGAGAAATTGCAAACGTCCAGCAATTGCTCAGAGATGAAAAGTGCCAGCACTGAAAGGTGTTGCTAGCCAGCACCCTTCCTTGGAAGCGCTTTCACAGGCGTAGCAACACTGGGGCTTTGCGCTTCTCTAGCCACCAAACGTCACGGTCATTCTCTTTCCGTCTCGTAGACACGAGCTGAGAAATTGCAAACGTCCAGCAATTGCTCAGAGATGAAAAGTGCCAGAACTGAAAGCTGTTGCTAGCCAGCACCCTTCCTTGGAAGCGCTTTTGTAGGCCTAAGAACACTGGGGCTCTGGGCTTCTCTAGCCACCTCATCTTCTGCTCATCCTCTCGCGCACTCTAAAGAGAGCTCAGGTGAGAAATTGCAAACGTGGAGCAATTGCTCAGAGATGAAAAGTGCCAGCCCTGAAAGCTGTTGCTAGCCAGCACCCTTCCTTGGAAGCACTTTCACAGGCGCAGAAACACTGGGGCTTTGCGCTTCTATACGCACCAAACGTCACGGTCCTTCTCTTTCCGTCGGTAGACACGAGCTGAGAAATTGCAAACGTCGAGCAATTGCTCAGAGATGAAAAGTGCCAGCACTGAAAGCTCTTGCTAGCCAGCACCCTTCCTTGGAAGCGCTTTTGTAGGCCTAAGAACAGTGGGGCTCTGGGCTTCTCTAGCCACCTCATCTTCTGCTCATCCTCTCGCGCACTCTAAAGAGATCTCAGGTGAGAAATTGCAAACGTCGAGCAATTGCTCAGAGATGAAAAGTGCCAGCACTGAAAGCTCTTGCTAGCCAGCACCCTTCCTTGGAAGCGCTTTCACAGGCGCAGCAACACTGGGGCTTTGCGCTTCTCTACCCACCAAAAGTCACGGTCCTTCTCTTTCCGTCGGTAGACACGAGCTGAGAAATTGCAAACGTCGAGCAATTGCTCAGAGATGAAAAGTGCCAGCACTGAAAGCTCTTGCTAGCCAGCACCCTTCCTTGGAAGCGCTTTCACAGGCGCAGCAACACTGGGGCTTTGCGCTTCTCTACGCACCAAATGTCACGGTCATTCTCTTTCCGTCTCGTAGACACGAGCTGAGAAATTGCAAACGTCGAGCAATTGCTCAGAGATGAAAAGTGCCAGCACTGAAAGCTCTTGCTAGCCAGCACCCTTCCTTGGAAGCGCTTTTGTAGGCCTAAGAACAGTGGGGCTCTGGGCTTCTCTAGCCACCTCATCTTCTGCTCATCCTCTCGCGCACTCTAAAGAGAGCTCAGGTGAGAAACTGCAAACGTTGAGCAATTGCTCAGAGATGAAAAGTGCCAGCACTGAAAGCTCTTGCTAGCCAGCACTCTTCCTTGGAAGCGCTTTCACAGGCGCAGTAACACTGGGGCTTTGCGCTTCTATACGCACCAAACGTCACGCTCATTCTCTTTCCGCCTCGTAGACACGAGCTGAGAAATTGCAAACGTCGAGCAATTGCTCAGAGATGAAAAGTGCCAGCACTGAAAGTTGTTGCTAGCCAGCACCCTTCCTTGGAAGCGCTTTCACAGGCGCAGTAACACTGGGGCTTTGCGCTTCTCTACCCACCAAACGTCACGGTCCTTCTCTTTCCGTCTCGTAGACACGAGCTGAGAAATTGCAAACGTCGAGCAATTGCTCAGAGATGAAAAGTGCCAGCACTGAAAGCTCTTGCTAGCCAGCACCCTTCCTTGGAAGCGCTTTCACAGGCGCAGCAACACTGGGGCTTTGCGCTTCTCTAGCCACCAAACGTCACGGTCCTTCTCTTTCCGTCTCGTAGACACGAGCTGAGAAATTGCAAACGTCCAGCAATTGCTCAGAGATGAAAAGTGCCAGCACTGAAAGCTGTTGCTAGCCAGCACCCTTCCTTGGAAGCGCTTTTGTAGGCCTAAGAACACTGGGGCTCTGGGCTTCTCTAGCCACCTCATCTTCTGCTCATCCTCTCGCGCACTCTAAAGAGAGCTCAGGTGAGAAATTGCAAACGTCGAGCAATTGCTCCGAGATGAAAAGTGCCAGCACTGAAAGCTCTTGCTAGCCAGCACCCTTCCTTGGAAGCGCTTTTGTAGCCCTTAGAACACTGGGGCTCTGGGCTTCTCTAGCTACCTCATCTTCTGCTCATCCTCTCGCGCACTCTAAAGAGATCTGAGGTGAGAAATTGCAAACGTCGAGCAATTGCTCAGAGATGAAAAGTGCCAGCCCTGAAAGCTCTTGCTAGCCAGCACCCTTCCTTGGAAGCGCTTTCACAGGCGCAGCAACACTGGGGCTTTGAGCTTCTCTAGCCACCAAACGTCACGGTCCTTCTCTTTCCGTCGGTAGACACGAGCTGAGAAATTGCAAACGTCGAGCAATTGCTCAGAGATGAAAAGTGCCAGCACTGAAAGCTCTTGCTAGCCAGCACCCTTCCTTGGAAGCGCTTTCACAGGCGCAGCAACACTGGGGCTTTGCGCTTCTCTACCCACCAAATGTGACGGTCCTTCTCTTTCCGTCTCGTAGACACGAGCTGAGAAATTGCAAACGTCCAGCAATTGCTCCGAGATGAAAAGTGCCAGCACTGAAAGCTCTTGCTAGCCAGCACCCTTCCTTGGAAGCGCTTTTGTAGGCCTAAGAACAGTGGGGCTCTGGGCTTCTCTAGCCACCTCATCTTCTGCTCATCCTCTCGCGCACTCTAAAGAGAGCTCAGGTGAGAAACTGCAAACGTCGAGCAATTGCTCAGAGATGAAAAGTGCCAGCACTGAAAGCTCTTGCTAGCCAGCACCCTTCCTTGGAAGCGCTTTCACAGGCGCAGCAACACTGGGGCTTTGCGCTTCTATATGCACCAAACGTCACGCTCATTCTCTTTCCGTCTCGTAGACACGAGCTGAGAAATTGCAAACGTCGAGCAATTGCTCAGAGATGAAAAGTGCCAGCACTGAAAGCTGTTGCTAGCCAGCACCCTTCCTTGGAAGCGCTTTCACAGGCGCAGTAACACTGGGGCTTTGCGCTTCTATACGCACCAAACGTCACGGTCCTTCTCTTTCCGTCTCGTAGACACGAGCTGAGAAATTGCAAACGTCGAGCAATTCCTCAGAGATGAAAAGTGCCAGCACTGAAAGGTGTTGCTAGCCAGCACCCTTCCTTGGAAGCGCTTTCACAGGACAGCAACACTGGGGCTTTGCGCTTCTCTAGCCACCAAACGTCACGGTCATTCTCTTTCCGTCTCGTAGACACGAGCTGAGAAATTGCAAACGTCGAGCAATTGCTCAGAGATGAAAAGTGCCAGCACTGAAAGCTCTTGCTAGCCAGCACCCTTCCTTGGAAGCGCTTTTGTAGGCCTAAGAACACTAGGGCTCTGGGCTTCTCTAGCCACGTAATCTTCTGCTCATCCTCTCGCGCACTCTAAAGAGAGCTCAGGTTAGAAATTGCAAACGTCGAGCAATTGCTCAGAGATGAAAAGTGCCAGCACTGAAAGCTCTTGCTAGCCAGCACCCTTCCTTGGAAGCGCTTTTGTAGGCCTAAGAACACTGGGGCTCTGGGCTTCTCTAGCCACCTCATCTTCTGCTCATCCTCTCGTGCACTCTAAAGAGAGCTCAGGTGAGAAATTGCAAACGTCCAGCAATTGCTCCGAGATGAAAAGTGCCAGCACTGAAAGCTCTTGCTAGCCAGCACCCTTCCTTGGAAGCGCTTTCACAGGCGCAGCAACACTGGGGCTTTGCGCTTCTCTACCCACCAAAAGTCACGGTCCTTCTCTTTCCGTCGGTAGACACGAGCTGAGAAATTGCAAACGTCGAGCAATTCCTCAGAGATGAAAAGTGCCAGCACTGAAAGCTCTTGCTAGCCAGCACCCTTCCTTGGAAGCGCTTTCACAGGCGCAGCAACACTGGGGCTTTGCGCTTCTCTACCCACCAAACGTCACGGTCCTTCTCTTTCCGTCTCGTAGACACGAGCTGAGAAATTGCAAACGTCGAGCAATTGCTCAGAGATGAAAAGTGCCAGCACTGAAAGCTGTTGCTAGCCAGCACCCTTCCTTGGAAGCGCTTTCACAGGCGCAGCAACACTGGGGCTTTGCGCTTCTCTACCCACCAAACGTCACGGTCCTTCTCTTTCCGTCTCGTAGACACGAGCTGAGAAATTGCAAACGTCCAGCAATTGCTCCGAGATGAAAAGTGCCAGCACTGAAAGCTGTTGCTAGCCAGCACCCTTCCTTGGAAGCGCTTTTGTAGGCCTAAGAACAGTGGGGCTCTGGGCTTCTCTAGCCACCTAATCTTCTGCTCATCCTCTCGCGCACTCTAAAGAGAGCTCAGGTGAGAAATTGCAAACGTCGAGCAATTGCTCAGAGATGAAAAGTGCCAGCACTGAAAGCTCTTGCTAGCCAGCACCCTTCCTTGGAAGCGCTTTCACAGGCGCAGCAACACTGGGGCTTTGCGCTTCTCTAGCCACCAAACGTCACGGTCCTTCTCTTTCCGTCTCGTAGACACGAGCTGAGAAATTGCAAACGTCGAGCAATTGCTCAGAGATGAAAAGTGCCAGCACTGAAAGCTCTTGCTAGCCAGCACCCTTCCTTGGAAGCGCTTTCACAGGCGCAGTAACACTGGGGCTTTGCGCTTCTATACGCACCAAACGTCACGGTCATTCTCTTTCCGTCTCGTAGACACGAGCTGAGAAATTGCAAACGTCGAGCAATTGCTCAGAGATGAAAAGTGCCAGCACTGAAAGCTGTTGCTAGCCAGCACCCTTCCTTGGAAGCGCTTTCACAGGCGCAGCAACACTGGGGCTTTGCGCTTCTCTACCCACCAAACGTCACGGTCCTTCTCTTTCCGTCTCCTAGACACGAGCTGAGAAATTGCAAACGTGGAGCAATTGCTCAGAGATGAAAAGTGCCAGCACTGAAAGCTGTTGCTAGCCAGCACCCTTCCTTGGAAGCGCTTTCACAGGCGCAGCAACACTGGGGCTTTGCGCTTCTCTACCCACCAAACGTCACGGTCCTTCTCTTTCCGTCTCGTAGACACGAGCTGAGAAATTGCAAACGTCGAGCAATTGCTCAGAGATGAAAAGTGCCAGCACTGAAAGCTGTTGCTAGCCAGCACCCTTCCTTGGAAGCGCTTTTGTAGGCCTAAGAACAGTGGGGCTCTGGGCTTCTCTAGCCACCTCATCTTCTGCTCATCCTCTCGCGCACTCTAAAGAGAGCTCAGGTTAGAAATTGCAAACGTCGAGCAATTGCTCAGAGATGAAAAGTGCCAGCACTGAAAGCTGTTGCTAGCCAGCACCCTTCCTTGGAAGCGCTTTTGTAGGCCTAAGAACACTGGGGCTCTGGGCTTCTCTAGCCACCTCATCTTCTGCTCATCCTCTCGTGCACTCTAAAGAGAGCTCAGGTGAGAAATTGCAAACGTCGAGCAATTGCTCAGAGATGAAAAGTGCCAGCACTGAAAGCTCTTGCTAGCCAGCACCCTTCCTTGGAAGCGCTTTCACAGGACAGCAACACTGGGGCCTTGCGCTTCTATACGCACCAAACGTCACGCTCATTCTCTTTCCGCCTCGTAGACACGAGCTGAGAAATTGCAAACGTCGAGCAATTGCTCAGAGATGAAAAGTGCCAGCACTGAAAGCTGTTGCTAGCCAGCACCCTTCCTTGGAAGCGCTTTCACAAGCACAGTAACACTGGGGCTTTGCGCTTCTCTAGCCACCAAACGTCACGGTCCTTCTCTTTCCGTCTCGTAGACACGAGCTGAGAAATTGCAAACGTCGAGCAATTGCTCAGAGATGAAAAGTGCCAGCACTGAAAGCTGTTGCTAGCCAGCACCCTTCCTTGGAAGCGCTTTCACAGGCGCAGCAACACTGGGGCTTTGCGCTTCTCTAGCCACCAAACGTCACGGTCCTTCTCTTTCCGTCTCGTAGACACGAGCTGAGAAATTGCAAACGTCGAGCAATTCCTCAGAGATGAAAAGTGCCAGCACTGAAAGCTGTTGCTAGCCAGCACCCTTCCTTGGAAGCGCTTTTGTAGGCCTAAGAACAGTGGGGCTCTGGGCTTCCCTAGCCACCTCATCTTCTTCTCATCATCTCGCGCACTCTAAAGAGAGCTCAGGTGAGAAATTGCAAACGTCCAGCAATTGCTCAGAGAAGAAAAGTGCCAGCACTGAAAGCTCTTGCTAGCCAGCACCCTTCCTTGGAAGCGCTTTCACAGGCGCAGTAACACTGGGGCTTTGCACTTGTCTACGCACCAAACGTCACGGTCCTTCTCTTTCCATCTCCTAGACACGAGCTGAGAAATTGCAAACGTCGAGCAATTGCTCCGAGATGAAAAGTGCCAGCACTGAAAGCTCTTGCTAGCCAGCACCCTTCCTTGGAAGCGCTTTCACAGGCGCAGCAACACTGGGGCTTTGCGCTTCTCTACCCACCAAACGTCACGGTCCTTCTCTTTCCGTCGGTAGACACGAGCTGAGAAATTGCAAACGTCGAGCAATTGCTCAGAGATGAAAAGTGCCAGCACTGAAAGCTCTTGCTAGCCAGCACCCTTCCTTGGAAGCGCTTTCACAGGCGCAGCAACACTGGGGCTTTGCGCTTCTCTAGCCACCAAACGTCACGGTCCTTCTCTTTCCGTCTCCTAGACACGAGCTGAGAAATTGCAAACGTCGAGCAATTGCTCAGAGATGAAAAGTGCCAGCACTGAAAGCTCTTGCTAGCCAGCACCCTTCCTTGGAAGCGCTTTTGTAGGCCTAAGAACAGTGGGGCTCTGGGCTTCTCTAGCCACCTCATGTTCTGCTCATCCTCGCGCGCACTCTAAAGAGAGCTCAGGTGAGAAATTGCAAACGTCGAGCAATTGCTCAGAGATGAAAAGTGCCAGCACTGAAAGCTCTTGCTAGCCAGCACCCTTCCTTGGAAGCGCTTTCACAGGCGCAGCAACACTGGGGCTTTGCGCTTCTCTACCCACCAAACGTCACGGTCCTTCTCTTTCCGTCTCGTAGACACGAGCTGAGAAATTGCAAACGTCGAGCAATTGCTCAGAGATGAAAAGTGCCAGCACTGAAAGCTCTTGCTAGCCAGCACCCTTCCTTGGAAGCGCTTTCACAGGCGCAGCAACACTGGGGCTTTGCGCTTCTCTACCCACCAAAAGTCACGGTCCTTCTCTTTCCGTCTCGTAGACACGAGCTGAGAAATTGCAAACGTCGAGCAATTGCTCAGAGATGAAAAGTGCCAGCACTGAAAGCTCTTGCTAGCCAGCACCCTTCCTTGGAAGCGCTTTTGTAGGCCTAAGAACACTGGGGCTCTGGGCTTCTCTAGCCACCTCATCTTCTGCTCATCCTCTCGCGCACTCTAAAGAGAGCTCAGGTGAGAAATTGCAAACGTCGAGCAATTGCTCAGAGATGAAAAGTGCCAGCCCTGAAAGCTCTTGCTAGCCAGCACCCTTCCTTGGAAGCGCTTTCACAGGCGCAGCAACACTGGGGCTTTGCGCTTCTATACGCACCAAAAGTCACGGTCCTTCTCTTTCCGTCTCGTAGACACGAGCTGAGAAATTGCAAACGTCGAGCAATTGCTCAGAGATGAAAAGTGCCAGCACTGAAAGCTCTTGCTAGCCAGCACCCTTCCTTGGAAGCGCTTTCACAGGTGCAGTAACACTGGGGCTTTGCGCTTCTATACGCACCAAATGTCACGGTCCTTCTCTTTCCGTCTCGTAGACACGAGCTGAGAAATTGCAAACGTCGAGCAATTGCTCAGAGATGAAAAGTGCCAGCACTGAAAGCTGTTGCTAGCCAGCACCCTTCCTTGGAAGCGCTTTTGTAGGCCTAAGAACACTGGGGCTCTGGGCTTCTCTAGCCACCTCATCTTCTGCTCATCCTCTCGCGCACTCTAAAGAGAGCTCAGGTGAGAAATTGCAAACGTCGAGCAATTGCTCCGAGATGAAAAGTGCCAGCACTGAAAGCTGTTGCTAGCCAGCACCCTTCCTTGGAAGCGCTTTTGTAGCCCTTAGAACACTGGGGCTCTGGGCTTCTCTAGCCACCTCATCTTCTGCTCATCCTCTCGTGCACTCTAAAGAGAGCTCAGCTGAGAAATTGCAAACGTCGAGCAATTGCTCAGAGATGAAAAGTGCCAGCACTGAAAGCTCTTGCTAGCCAGCACCCTTCCTTGGAAGCGCTTTCACAGGCGCAGCAACACTGGGGCTTTGCGCTTCTTTACGCACCAAACGTCACGCTCATTCTCTTTCCGCCTCGTAGACACGAGCTGAGAAATTGCAAACGTCGAGCAATTGCTCAGAGATGAAAAGTGCCAGCCCTGAAAGCTCTTGCTAGCCAGCACCCTTCCTTGGAAGCGCTTTCACAGGCGCAGCAACACTGGGGCTTTGCGCTTCTCTAGCCACCAAACGTCACGGTCCTTCTCTTTCCGTCTGTTTACACGAGCTGAGAAATTGCAAACGTCGAGCAATTGCTCAGAGATGAAAAGTGCTAGCACTGAAAGGTGTTGCTAGCCAGCACCCTTCCTTGGAAGCGCTTTTGTAGGCCTAAGAACAGTGGGGCTCTGGGCTTCTCTAGCCACCTCATCTTCTGCTCGTCCTCTCGCGCACTCTAAAGAGAGCTCAGGTGAGAAATTGCAAACGTCGAGCAATTGCTCAGAGATGAAAAGTGCCAGCACTGAAAGCTCTTGCTAGCCAGCACCCTTCCTTGGAAGCGCTTTCACAGGCGCAGTAACACTGGGGCTTTGCGCTTCTATACGCACCAAATGTCACGGTCCTTCTCTTTCCGCCTCGTAGACACGAGCTGAGAAATTGCAAACGTCGAGCAATTGCTCAGAGATGAAAAGTGCCAGCACTGAAAGCTCTTGCTAGCCAGCACCCTTCCTTGGAAGCGCTTTTGTAGCCCTTAGAACACTGGGGCTCTGGGCTTCTCTAGCCACCTCATCTTCTGCTCATCCTCTCGCGCACTCTAAAGAGAGCTCAGGTGAGAAATTGCAAACGTCGAGCAATTGCTCAGAGAAGAAAAGTGCCAGCACTGAAAGCTCTTGCTAGCCAGCACCCTTCCTTGGAAGCGCTTTCACATGCGCAGTAACACTGGGGCTTTGCGCTTCTCTAGCCACCAAACGTCACGGTCCTTCTCTTTCCGTCTCGTAGAAACGAGCTGAGAAATTGCAAACGTCCAGCAATTGCTCAGAGATGAAAAGTGCCAGCACTGAAAGGTGTTGCTAGCCAGCACCCTTCCTTGGAAGCGCTTTCACAGGCGTAGCAACACTGGGGCTTTGCGCTTCTCTAGCCACCAAACGTCACGGTCATTCTCTTTCCGTCTCGTAGACACGAGCTGAGAAATTGCAAACGTCGAGCAATTGCTCAGAGATGAAAAGTGCCAGAACTGAAAGCTGTTGCTAGCCAGCACCCTTCCTTGGAAGCGCTTTTGTAGGCCTAAGAACAGTGGGGCTCTGGGCTTCTCTAGCCACCTCATCTTCTGCTTATCCTCTCGCGCACTCTAAAGAGAGCTCAGGTGAGAAATTGCAAACGTGGAGCAATTGCTCAGAGATGAAAAGTGCCAGCCCTGAAAGCTGTTGCTAGCCAGCACCCTTCCTTGGAAGCACTTTCACAGGCGCAGAAACACTGGGGCTTTGCGCTTCTATACGCACCAAACGTCACGGTCCTTCTCTTTCCGTCGGTAGACACGAGCTGAGAAATTGCAAACGTCGAGCAATTGCTCAGAGATGAAAAGTGCCAGCACTGAAAGCTCTTGCTAGCCAGCACCCTTCCTTGGAAGCGCTTTTGTAGGCCTAAGAACACTGGGGCTCTGGGCTTCTCTAGCCACCTCATCTTCTGCTCATCCTCTCGCGCACTCTAAAGAGATCTCAGGTGAGAAATTGCAAACGTCGAGCAATTGCTCAGAGATGAAAAGTGCCAGCACTGAAAGCTCTTGCTAGCCAGCACCCTTCCTTGGAAGCGCTTTCACAGGCGCAGCAACACTGGGGCTTTGCGCTTCTCTACCCACCAAAAGTCACGGTCCTTCTCTTTCCGTCGGTAGACACGAGCTGAGAAATTGCAAACGTCGAGCAATTGCTCAGAGATGAAAAGTGCCAGCACTGAAAGCTCTTGCTAGCCAGCACCCTTCCTTGGAAGCGCTTTCACAGGCGCAGCAACACTGGGGCTTTGCGCTTCTCTACGCACCAAATGTCACGGTCATTCTCTTTCCGTCTCGTAGACACGAGCTGAGAAATTGCAAACGTCGAGCAATTGCTCAGAGATGAAAAGTGCCAGCACTGAAAGCTCTTGCTAGCCAGCACCCTTCCTTGGAAGCGCTTTTGTAGGCCTAAGAACAGTGGGGCTCTGGGCTTCTCTAGCCACCTCATCTTCTGCTCATCCTCTCGCGCACTCTAAAGAGAGCTCAGGTGAGAAACTGCAAACGTTGAGCAATTGCTCCGAGATGAAAAGTGCCAGCACTGAAAGCTGTTGCTAGCCAGCACCCTTCCTTGGAAGCGCTTTCACAGGCGCAGTAACACTGGGGCTTTGCGCTTCTATACGCACCAAACGTCACGCTCATTCTCTTTCCGCCTCGTAGACACGAGCTGAGAAATTGCAAACGTCGAGCAATTGCTCAGAGATGAAAAGTGCCAGCACTGAAAGCTGTTGCTAGCCAGCACCCTTCCTTGGAAGCGCTTTCACAGGCGCAGTAACACTGGGGCTTTGCGCTTCTCTAGCCACCAAACGTCACGGTCCTTCTCTTTCCGTCTCGTAGACACGAGCTGAGAAATTGCAAACGTCGAGCAATTGCTCAGAGATGAAAAGTGCCAGCACTGAAAGCTCTTGCTAGCCAGCACCCTTCCTTGGAAGCGCTTTCACAGGCGCAGCAACACTGGGGCTTTGCGCTTCTCTAGCCACCAAACGTCACGGTCCTTCTCTTTCCGTCTCGTAGACACGAGCTGAGAAATTGCAAACGTCCAGCAATTGCTCAGAGATGAAAAGTGCCAGCACTGAAAGCTCTTGCTAGCCAGCACCCTTCCTTGGAAGCGCTTTTGTAGGCCTAAGAACACTGGGGCTCTGGGCTTCTCTAGCCACCTCATCTTCTGCTCATCCTCTCGCGCACTCTAAAGAGAGCTCAGGTGAGAAATTGCAAACGTCGAGCAATTGCTCCGAGATGAAAAGTGCCAGCCCTGAAAGCTCTTGCTAGCCAGCACCCTTCCTTGGAAGCGCTTTTGTAGCCCTTAGAACACTGGGGCTCTGGGCTTCTCTAGCTACCTCATCTTCTGCTCATCCTCTCGCGCACTCTAAAGAGATCTGAGGTGAGAAATTGCAAACGTCGAGCAATTGCTCAGAGATGAAAAGTGCCAGCACTGAAAGCTCTTGCTAGCCAGCACCCTTCCTTGGAAGCGCTTTCACAGGCGCAGCAACACTGGGGCTTTGAGCTTCTCTAGCCACCAAACGTCACGGTCCTTCTCTTTCCGTCGGTAGACACGAGCTGAGAAATTGCAAACGTCGAGCAATTGCTCCGAGATGAAAAGTGCCAGCACTGAAAGCTGTTGCTAGCCAGCACCCTTCCTTGGAAGCGCTTTCACAGGCGCAGCAACACTGGGGCTTTGCGCTTCTCTACCCACCAAATGTGACGGTCCTTCTCTTTCCGTCTCGTAGACACGAGCTGAGAAATTGCAAACGTCCAGCAATTGCTCCGAGATGAAAAGTGCCAGCACTGAAAGCTCTTGCTAGCCAGCACCCTTCCTTGGAAGCGCTTTTGTAGGCCTAAGAACACTGGGGCTCTGGGCTTCTCTAGCCACCTCATCTTCTGCTCATCCTCTCGCGCACTCTAAAGAGAGCTCAGGTGAGAAACTGCAAACGTCGAGCAATTGCTCAGAGATGAAAAGTGCCAGCACTGAAAGCTCTTGCTAGCCAGCACCCTTCCTTGGAAGCGCTTTCACAGGCGCAGCAACACTGGGGCTTTGCGCTTCTATATGCACCAAACGTCACGCTCATTCTCTTTCCGTCTCGTAGACACGAGCTGAGAAATTGCAAACGTCGAGCAATTGCTCAGAGATGAAAAGTGCCAGCACTGAAAGCTGTTGCTAGCCAGCACCCTTCCTTGGAAGCGCTTTCACAGGCGCAGCAACACTGGGGCTTTGCGCTTCTATACGCACCAAACGTCACGGTCCTTCTCTTTCCGTCTCGTAGACACGAGCTGAGAAATTGCAAACGTCGAGCAATTCCTCAGAGATGAAAAGTGCCAGCACTGAAAGGTGTTGCTAGCCAGCACCCTTCCTTGGAAGCGCTTTCACAGGACAGCAACACTGGGGCTTTGCGCTTCTCTACCCACCAAACGTCACGGTCATTCTCTTTCCGTCTCGTAGACACGAGCTGAGAAATTGCAAACGTCGAGCAATTGCTCAGAGATGAAAAGTGCCAGCACTGAAAGCTCTTGCTAGCCAGCACCCTTCCTTGGAAGCGCTTTTGTAGGCCTAAGAACACTAGGGCTCTGGGCTTCTCTAGCCACGTAATCTTCTGCTCATCCTCTCGCGCACTCTAAAGAGAGCTCAGGTTAGAAATTGCAAACGTCGAGCAATTGCTCAGAGATGAAAAGTGCCAGCACTGAAAGCTCTTGCTAGCCAGCACCCTTCCTTGGAAGCGCTTTTGTAGGCCTAAGAACACTGGGGCTCTGGGCTTCTCTAGCCACCTCATCTTCTGCTCATCCTCTCGTGCACTCTAAAGAGAGCTCAGGTGAGAAATTGCAAACGTCGAGCAATTGCTCCGAGATGAAAAGTGCCAGCACTGAAAGCTCTTGCTAGCCAGCACCCTTCCTTGGAAGCGCTTTCACAGGCGCAGCAACACTGGGGCTTTGCGCTTCTCTACCCACCAAAAGTCACGGTCCTTCTCTTTCCGTCGGTAGACACGAGCTGAGAAATTGCAAACGTCGAGCAATTCCTCAGAGATGAAAAGTGCCAGCACTGAAAGCTCTTGCTAGCCAGCACCCTTCCTTGGAAGCGCTTTCACAGGCGCAGCAACACTGGGGCTTTGCGCTTCTCTAGCCACCAAACGTCACGGTCCTTCTCTTTCCATCTCGTAGACACGAGCTGAGAAATTGCAAACGTCGAGCAATTGCTCAGAGATGAAAAGTGCCAGCACTGAAAGCTCTTGCTAGCCAGCACCCTTCCTTGGAAGCGCTTTCACAGGCGCAGCAACACTGGGGCTTTGCGCTTCTCTAGCCACCAAACGTCACGGTCCTTCTCTTTCCGTCTCGTAGACACGAGCTGAGAAATTGCAAACGTCCAGCAATTGCTCCGAGATGAAAAGTGCCAGCACTGAAAGCTGTTGCTAGCCAGCACCCTTCCTTGGAAGCGCTTTTGTAGGCCTAAGAACAGTGGGGCTCTGGGCTTCTCTAGCCACCTAATCTTCTGCTCATCCTCTCGCGCACTCTAAAGAGAGCTCAGGTGAGAAATTGCAAACGTCGAGCAATTGCTCAGAGATGAAAAGTGCCAGCACTGAAAGCTCTTGCTAGCCAGCACCCTTCCTTGGAAGCGCTTTCACAGGCGCAGCAACACTGGGGCTTTGCGCTTCTATATGCACCAAACGTCACGGTCATTCTCTTTCCGTCTCGTAGACACGAGCTGAGAAATTGCAAACGTCGAGCAATTGCTCAGAGATGAAAAGTGCCAGCACTGAAAGCTCTTGCTAGCCAGCACCCTTCCTTGGAAGCGCTTTCACAGGCGCAGTAACACTGGGGCTTTGCGCTTCTATACGCACCAAACGTCACGGTCATTCTCTTTCCGTCTCGTAGACACGAGCTGAGAAATTGCAAACGTCGAGCAATTGCTCAGAGATGAAAAGTGCCAGCACTGAAAGTTGTTGCTAGCCAGCACCCTTCCTTGGAAGCGCTTTCACAGGCGCAGCAACACTGGGGCTTTGCGCTTCTATACGCACCAAATGTCACGGTCCTTCTCTTTCCGTCTCGTAGACACGAGCTGAGAAATTGCAAACGTGGAGCAATTGCTCAGAGATGAAAAGTGCCAGCACTGAAAGCTCTTGCTAGCCAGCACCCTTCCTTGGAAGCGCTTTCACAGGCGCAGCAACACTGGGGCTTTGCGCTTCTCTAGCCACCAAACGTCACGGTCCTTCTCTTTCCGTCTCCTAGACACGAGCTGAGAAATTGCAAACGTCGAGCAATTGCTCAGAGATGAAAAGTGCCAGCACTGAAAGCTCTTGCTAGCCAGCACCCTTCCTTGGAAGCGCTTTTGTAGGCCTAAGAACACTGGGGCTCTGGGCTTCTCTAGCCACCTCATCTTCTGCTCATCCTCTCGCGCACTCTAAAGAGAGCTCAGGTTAGAAATTGCAAACGTCGAGCAATTGCTCAGAGATGAAAAGTGCCAGCACTGAAAGCTGTTGCTAGCCAGCACCCTTCCTTGGAAGCGCTTTTGTAGGCCTAAGAACACTGGGGCTCTGGGCTTCTCTAGCCACCTCATCTTCTGCTCATCCTCTCGTGCACTCTAAAGAGAGCTCAGGTGAGAAATTGCAAACGTCGAGCAATTGCTCAGAGATGAAAAGTGCCAGCACTGAAAGCTCTTGCTAGCCAGCACCCTTCCTTGGAAGCGCTTTCACAGGACAGCAACACTGGGGCCTTGCGCTTCTATACGCACCAAACGTCACGCTCATTCTCTTTCCGCCTCGTAGACACGAGCTGAGAAATTGCAAACGTCGAGCAATTGCTCAGAGATGAAAAGTGCCAGCACTGAAAGCTGTTGCTAGCCAGCACCCTTCCTTGGAAGCGCTTTCACAAGCACAGTAACACTGGGGCTTTGCACTTCTATACGCACCAAACGTCACGGTCATTCTCTTTCCGTCTCGTAGACACGAGCTGAGAAATTGCAAACGTCGAGCAATTGCTCAGAGATGAAAAGTGCCAGCACTGAAAGCTGTTGCTAGCCAGCACCCTTCCTTGGAAGCGCTTTCACAGGCGCAGCAACACTGGGGCTTTGCGCTTCTCTAGCCACCAAACGTCACGGTCCTTCTCTTTCCGTCTCGTAGACACGAGCTGAGAAATTGCAAACGTCGAGCAATTGCTCAGAGATGAAAAGTGCCAGCACTGAAAGCTGTTGCTAGCCAGCACCCTTCCTTGGAAGCGCTTTTGTAGGCCTAAGAACAGTGGGGCTCTGGGCTTCCCTAGCCACCTCATCTTCTTCTCATCATCTCGCGCACTCTAAAGAGAGCTCAGGTGAGAAATTGCAAACGTCCAGCAATTGCTCAGAGAAGAAAAGTGCCAGCACTGAAAGCTCTTGCTAGCCAGCACCCTTCCTTGGAAGCGCTTTCACAGGCGCAGTAACACTGGGGCTTTGCACTTGTCTACGCACCAAACGTCACGGTCCTTCTCTTTCCATCTCCTAGACACGAGCTGAGAAATTGCAAACGTCGAGCAATTGCTCCGAGATGAAAAGTGCCAGCACTGAAAGCTCTTGCTAGCCAGCACCCTTCCTTGGAAGCGCTTTCACAGGCGCAGCAACACTGGGGCTTTGCGCTTCTCTAGCCACCAAACGTCACGGTCCTTCTCTTTCCGTCGGTAGACACGAGCTGAGAAATTGCAAACGTCGAGCAATTGCTCAGAGATGAAAAGTGCCAGCACTGAAAGCTGTTGCTAGCCAGCACCCTTCCTTGGAAGCGCTTTCACAGGCGCAGCAACACTGGGGCTTTGCGCTTCTCTAGCCACCAAACGTCACGGTCCTTCTCTTTCCGTCTCCTAGACACGAGCTGAGAAATTGCAAACGTCGAGCAATTGCTCAGAGATGAAAAGTGCCAGCACTGAAAGCTCTTGCTAGCCAGCACCCTTCCTTGGAAGCGCTTTTGTAGGCCTAAGAACAGTGGGGCTCTGGGCTTCTCTAGCCACCTCATGTTCTGCTCATCCTCGCGCGCACTCTAAAGAGAGCTCAGGTGAGAAATTGCAAACGTCGAGCAATTGCTCAGAGATGAAAAGTGCCAGCACTGAAAGCTCTTGCTAGCCAGCACCCTTCCTTGGAAGCGCTTTCACAGGCGCAGCAACACTGGGGCTTTGCGCTTCTCTACCCACCAAACGTCACGGTCCTTCTCTTTCCGTCTCGTAGACACGAGCTGAGAAATTGCAAACGTCGAGCAATTGCTCAGAGATGAAAAGTGCCAGCACTGAAAGCTCTTGCTAGCCAGCACCCTTCCTTGGAAGCGCTTTTGTAGGCCTAAGAACACTGGGGCTCTGGGCTTCTCTAGCCACCTCATCTTCTGCTCATCCTCTCGCGCACTCTAAAGAGAGCTCAGGTGAGAAATTGCAAACGTCGAGCAATTGCTCAGAGATGAAAAGTGCCAGCCCTGAAAGCTCTTGCTAGCCAGCACCCTTCCTTGGAAGCGCTTTCACAGGCGCAGCAACACTGGGGCTTTGCGCTTCTATACGCACCAAAAGTCACGGTCCTTCTCTTTCCGTCTCGTAGACACGAGCTGAGAAATTGCAAACGTCGAGCAATTGCTCAGAGATGAAAAGTGCCAGCACTGAAAGCTCTTGCTAGCCAGCACCCTTCCTTGGAAGCGCTTTCACAGGTGCAGTAACACTGGGGCTTTGCGCTTCTATACGCACCAAATGTCACGGTCCTTCTCTTTCCGTCTCGTAGACACGAGCTGAGAAATTGCAAACGTCGAGCAATTGCTCAGAGATGAAAAGTGCCAGCACTGAAAGCTGTTGCTAGCCAGCACCCTTCCTTGGAAGCGCTTTTGTAGCCCTTAAAACACTGGGGCTCTGGGCTTCTCTAGCCACCTCATCTTCTGCTCATCCTCTCGCGCACTCTAAAGAGAGCTCAGGTGAGAAATTGCAAACGTCGAGCAATTGCTCCGAGATGAAAAGTGCCAGCACTGAAAGCTGTTGCTAGCCAGCACCCTTCCTTGGAAGCGCTTTTGTAGCCCTTAGAACACTGGGGCTCTGGGCTTCTCTAGCCACCTCATCTTCTGCTCATCCTCTCGTGCACTCTAAAGAGAGCTCAGCTGAGAAATTGCAAACGTCGAGCAATTGCTCAGAGATGAAAAGTGCCAGCACTGAAAGCTCTTGCTAGCCAGCACCCTTCCTTGGAAGCGCTTTCACAGGCGCAGCAACACTGGGGCTTTGCGCTTCTTTACGCACCAAACGTCACGCTCATTCTCTTTCCGCCTCGTAGACACGAGCTGAGAAATTGCAAACGTCGAGCAATTGCTCAGAGATGAAAAGTGCCAGCCCTGAAAGCTCTTGCTAGCCAGCACCCTTCCTTGGAAGCGCTTTCACAGGCGCAGTAACACTGGGGCTTTGCGCTTCTATACGCACCAAACGTCACGGTCATTCTCTTTCCGTCTCGTAGACACGAGCTGAGAAATTGCAAACGTCGAGCAATTGCTCAGAGATGAAAAGTGCCAGCACTGAAAGCTGTTGCTAGCCAGCACCCTTCCTTGGAAGCGCTTTTGTAGGCCTAAGAACACTGGGGCTCTGGGCTTCTCTAGCCACCTCATCTTCTGCTCATCCTCTCGCGCACTCTAAAGAGAGCTCAGGTGAGAAATTGCAAACGTCGAGCAATTGCTCGGAGATGAAAAGTGCCAGCACTGAAAGCTCTTGCTAGCCAGCACCCTTCCTTGGAAGCGCTTTCACAGGCGCAGCAACACTGGGGCTTTGCGCTTCTCTACCCACCAAACGTCACGGTCATTCTCTTTCCGTCTCGTAGACACGAGCTGAGAAATTGCAAACGTCGAGCAATTGCTCCGAGATGAAAAGTGCCAGCACTGAAAGCTCTTGCTAGCCAGCACCCTTCCTTGGAAGCGCTTTTGTAGGCCTAAGAACAGTGGGGCTCTGGGCTTCTCTAGCCACCTCATCTTCTGCTCATCCTCTCGCGCACTCTAAAGAGAGCTCAGGTGAGAAATTGCAAACGTCAAGCAATTGCTCAGAGATGAAAAGTGCCAGCACTGAAAGCTCTTGCTAGCCAGCACTCTTCCTTGGAAGCGCTTTCACAGGCGCAGTAACACTGGGGCTTTGCGCTTCTCTAGCCACCAAACGTCACGGTCCTTCTCTTTCCGTCTCGTAGACACGAGCTGAGAAATTGCAAACGTCGAGCAATTGCTCAGAGATGAAAAGTGCCAGCACTGAAAGCTCTTGCTAGCCAGCACCCTTCCTTGGAAGCGCTTTCACAGGTGCAGTAACACTGGGGCTTTGCGCTTCTATACGCACCAAACGTCACGCTCATTCTCTTTCCGTCTCGTAGACACGAGCTGAGAAATTGCAAACGTCGAGCAATTGCTCCGAGATGAAAAGTGCCAGCACTGAAAGCTGTTGCTAGCCAGCACCCTTCCTTGGAAGCGCTTTTGTAGGCCTAAGAACACTGGGGCTCTGGGCTTCTCTAGCCACCTCATCTTCTGCTCATCCTCTCGCGCACTCTAAAGAGAGCTCAGGTGAGAAATTGCAAACGTCCAGCAATTGCTCAGAGATGAAAAGTGCCAGCACTGAAAGCTCTTGCTAGCCAGCACCCTTCCTTGGAAGCGCTTTCACAGGCGCAGTAACACTGGGGCTTTGCACTTCTCTACGCACCAAACGTCACGGTCCTTCTCTTTCCGTCTCGTAGACACGAGCTGAGAAATTGCAAACGTGGAGCAATTGCTCAGAGATGAAAAGTGCCAGCACTGAAAGCTCTTGCTAGCCAGCACCCTTCCTTGGAAGCGCTTTCACAGGCGCAGCAACACTGGGGCTTTGCGCTTCTCTACCCACCAAAAGTCACGGTCATTTTCTTTCCGTCTCGTAGACACGAGCTGAGAAATTGCAAACGTCGAGCAATTGCTCAGAGATGAAAAGTGCCAGCACTGAAAGCTGTTGCTAGCCAGCACCCTTCCTTGGAAGCGCTTTTGTAGGCCTAAGAACAGTGGGGCTCTGGGCTTCTCTAGCCACCTCATCTTCTGCTCATCCTCTCGCGCACTCTAAAGAGAGCTCAGGTGAGAAATTGCAAACGTCCAGCAATTGCTCAGAGATGAAAAGTGCCAGCACTGAAAGCTCTTGCTAGCCAGCACCCTTCCTTGGAAGCGCTTTCACAGGCGCAGTAACACTGGGGCTTTGCACTTCTCTACGCACCAAACGTCACGGTCCTTCTCTTTCCGTCTCGTAGACACGAGCTGAGAAATTGCAAACGTGGAGCAATTGCTCAGAGATGAAAAGTGCCAGCACTGAAAGCTCTTGCTAGCCAGCACCCTTCCTTGGAAGCGCTTTCACAGGCGCAGCAACACTGGGGCTTTGCGCTTCTCTACCCACCAAAAGTCACGGTCATTTTCTTTCCGTCTCGTAGACACGAGCTGAGAAATTGCAAACGTGGAGCAATTGCTCAGAGATGAAAAGTGCCAGCACTGAAAGCTGTTGCTAGCCAGCACCCTTCCTTGGAAGCGCTTTTGTAGGCCTAAGAACACTGGGGCTCTGGGCTTCTCTAGCCACCTCATCTTCTGCTCATCCTCGCGCGCACTCTAAAGAGAGCTCAGGTGAGAAATTGCAAACGTGGAGCAATTGCTCAGAGATGAAAAGTGCCAGCACTGAAAGCTGTTGCTAGCCAGCACCCTTCCTTGGAAGCGCTTTCACAGGCGCAGCAACACTGGGGCTTTGCGTTTCTCTAGCCACCAAACGTCACGGTCCTTCTCTTTCCGTCTCCTAGACACGAGCTGAGAAATTGCAAATGTCGAGCAATTGCTCAGAGATGAAAAGTGCCAGCACTGAAAGCTGTTGCTAGCCAGCACCCTTCCTTGGAAGCGCTTTTGTAGGCCTAAGAACACTGGGGCTCTGGGCTTCCCTAGCCACCTCATCTTCTGCTCATCCTCTCGCGCACTCTAAAGAGAGCTCAGCTGAGAAATTGCAAACGTCCAGCAATTGCTCAGAGAAGAAAAGTGCCAGCACTGAAAGCTGTTGCTAGCCAGCACCCTTCCTTGGAAGCGCTTTCACAGGCGCAGCAACACTGGGGCTTTGCACTTCTCTACGCACCAAACGTCACGGTCCTTCTCTTTCCGTCTCGTAGACACGAGCTGAGAAATTGCAAACGTGGAGCAATTGCTCAGAGATGAAAAGTGCCAGCACTGAAAGCTCTTGCTAGCCAGCACCCTCCCTTGGAAGCGCTTTCACAGGCGCAGCAACACTGGGGCTTTGCGCTTCTCTACCCACCAAACGTCACGGTCCTTCTCTTTCCGTCGGTAGACACGAGCTGTGAAATTGCAAACGTCGAGCAATTGCTCAGAGATGAAAAGTGCCAGCACTGAAAGCTGTTGCTAGCCAGCACCCTTCCTTGGAAGCGCTTTCACAGGCGCAGCAACACTGGGGCTTTGCGCTTCTCTAGCCACCAAACGTCACGGTCCTTCTGTTTCCGTCTCGTAGACACGAGCTGAGAAATTGCAAACGTCGAGCAATTGCTCCGAGATGAAAAGTGCCAGCACTGAAAGCTCTTGCTAGCCAGCACCCTTCCTTGGAAGCGCTTTTGTAGGCCTAAGAACACTGGGGCTCTGGGCTTCTCTAGCCACCTCATCTTCTGCTCATCCTCGCGCGCACTCTAAAGAGAGCTCAGGTGAGAAATTGCAAACGTGGAGCAATTGCTCAGAGATGAAAAGTGCCAGCACTGAAAGCTGTTGCTAGCCAGCACCCTTCCTTGGAAGCGCTTTCACAGGCGCAGCAACACTGGGGCTTTGCGTTTCTCTAGCCACCAAACGTCACGGTCCTTCTCTTTCCGTCTCCTAGACACGAGCTGAGAAATTGCAAATGTCGAGCAATTGCTCAGAGATGAAAAGTGCCAGCACTGAAAGCTGTTGCTAGCCAGCACCCTTCCTTGGAAGCGCTTTTGTAGGCCTAAGAACAGTGGGGCTCTGGGCTTCTCTAGCCACCTCATGTTCTGCTCATCCTCGCGCGCACTCTAAAGAGAGCTCAGCTGAGAAATTGCAAACGTCGAGCAATTGCTCAGAGATGAAAAGTGCCAGCACTGAAAGCTCTTGCTAGCCAGCACCCTTCCTTGGAAGCGCTTTCACAGGCGCAGCAACACTGGGGCTTTGCGCTTCTCTAGCCACCAAACGTCACGGTCCTTCTCTTTCCGTCTCGTAGACACGAGCTGAGAAATTACAAACGTCGAGCAATTGCTCAGAGATGAAAAGTGCCAGCACTGAAAGCTCTTGCTAGCCAGCACCCTTCCTTGGAAGCGCTTTCACAGGCGCAGCAACACTGGGGCTTTGCGCTTCTCTAGCCACCAAACGTCACAGTCATTCTCTTTCCGTCTCGTAGACACGAGCTGAGAAATTGCAAACGTCGAGCAATTGCTCAGAGATGAAAAGTGCCAGCACTGAAAGCTCTTGCTAGCCAGCACCCTTCCTTGGAAGCGCTTTTGTAGGCCTAAGCACACTGGGGCTCTGGGCTTCCCTAGCCACCTCATCTTCTTCTCATCCTCTCGCGCACTCTAAAGAGAGCTCAGGTGAGAAATTGCAAACGTCCAGCAATTGCTCAGAGAAGAAAAGTGCCAGCACTGAAAGCTGTTGCTAGCCAGCACCCTTCCTTGGAAGCGCTTTCACAGGCGCAGCAACACTGGGGCTTTGCACTTCTCTACGCACCAAACGTCACGGTCCTTCTCTTTCCGTCTCGTAGACACGAGCTGAGAAATTGCAAACGTGGAGCAATTGCTCAGAGATGAAAAGTGCCAGCACTGAAAGCTCTTGCTAGCCAGCACCCTCCCTTGGAAGCGCTTTCACAGGCGCAGCAACACTGGGGCTTTGCGCTTCTCTACCCACCAAACGTCACGGTCATTCTCTTTCCGTCTCGTAGACACGAGCTGAGAAATTGCAAACGTCGAGCAATTGCTCCGAGATGAAAAGTGCCAGCACTGAAAGCTCTTGCTAGCCAGCACCCTTCCTTGGAAGCGCTTTCACAGGCGCAGCAACACTGGGGCTTTGCGCTTCTCTACCCACCAAACGTCACGGTCCTTCTCTTTCCGTCTCGTAGACACGAGCTGAGAAATTGCAAACGTCGAGCAATTGCTCAGAGATGAAAAGTGCCAGCACTGAAAGCTCTTGCTAGCCAGCACCCTTCCTTGGAAGCGCTTTTGTAGGCCTAAGAACACTGGGGCTCTGGGCTTCTCTAGCCACGTAATCTTCTGCTCATCCTCTCGCGCACTCTAAAGAGAGCTCAGGTGAGAAATTGCAAACGTCGAGCAATTGCTCAGAGATGAAAAGTGCCAGCACTGAAAGCTCTTGCTAGCCAGCACCCTTCCTTGGAAGCGCTTTCACAGGCGCAGCAACACTGGGGCTTTGCGCTTCTCTAGCCACCAAAAGTCACGGTCATTCTCTTTCCGTCTCGTAGACACGAGCTGAGAAATTGCAAACGTCGAGCAATTGCTCAGAGATGAAAAGTGCCAGCACTGAAAGCTCTTGCTAGCCAGCCCCCTTCCTTGGAAGCGCTTTTGTAGGCCTAAGAACACTGGGGCTCTGGGCTTCCCTAGCCACCTCATCTTCTTCTCATCCTCTCGCGCACTCTAAAGAGAGCTCAGGTGAGAAATTGCAAACGTCGAGCAATTGCTCAGAGATGAAAAGTGCCAGCACTGAAAGCTGTTGCTAGCCAGCACCCTTCCTTGGAAGCGCTTTCACAGGCGCAGTAACACTGGGGCTTTGCACTTCTCTAGCCACCAAACGTCACGGTCCTTCTCTTTCCGTCTCGTAGACACGAGCTGAGAAATTGCAAACGTGGAGCAATTGCTCAGAGATGAAAAGTGCCAGCACTGAAAGCTGTTGCTAGCCAGCACCCTTCCTTGGAAGCGCTTTCACAGGCGCAGCAACACTGGGGCTTTGCGCTTCTCTAGCCACCAAACGTCACGGTCCTTCTCTTTCCGTCTCCTAGACACGAGCTGAGAAATTGCAAACGTCGAGCAATTGCTCAGAGATGAAAAGTGCCAGCACTGAAAGCTGTTGCTAGCCAGCACCCTTCCTTGGAAGCGCTTTTGTAGGCCTAAGAACAGTGGGGCTCTGGGCTTCTCTAGCCACCTCATCTTCTGCTCATCCTCTCGCGCACTCTAAAGAGAGCTCAGGTGAGAAATTGCAAACGTCCAGCAATTGCTCAGAGATGAAAAGTGCCAGCACTGAAAGCTCTTGCTAGCCAGCACCCTTCCTTGGAAGCGCTTTCACAGGCGCAGCAACACTGGGGCTTTGCGCTTCTCTACCCACCAAACGTCACGGTCCTTCTCTTTCCGTCTCGTAGACACGAGCTGAGAAATTGCAAACGTCGAGCAATTGCTCAGAGATGAAAAGTGCCAGCACTGAAAGCTCTTGCTAGCCAGCACCCTTCCTTGGAAGCGCTTTTGTAGGCCTAAGAACACTGGGGCTCTGGGCTTCTCTAGCCACCTCATCTTCTGCTCATCCTCTCGCGCACTCTAAAGAGAGCTCAGGTGAGAAATTGCAAACGTCGAGCAATTGCTCAGAGATGAAAAGTGCCAGCACTGAAAGCTCTTGCTAGCCAGCACTCTTCCTTGGAAGCGCTTTCACAGGCGCAGTAACACTGGGGCTTTGCGCTTCTCTAGCCACCAAACGTCACGGTCCTTCTCTTTCCGTCTCGTAGACACGAGCTGAGAAATTGCAAACGTCGAGCAATTGCTCAGAGATGAAAAGTGCCAGCACTGAAAGCTGTTGCTAGCCAGCACCCTTCCTTGGAAGCGCTTTCACAGGTGCAGTAACACTGGGGCTTTGCGCTTCTCTAGCCACCAAACGTCATGGTCCTTCTCTTTCCGTCTCGTAGACACGAGCTGAGAAATTGCAAACGTCGAGCAATTGCTCCGAGATGAAAAGTGCCAGCACTGAAAGCTCTTGCTAGCCAGCACCCTTCCTTGGAAGCGCTTTTGTAGGCCTAAGAACAGTGGGGCTCTGGGCTTCCCTAGCCACCTCATCTTCTGCTCATCCTCTCGCGCACTCTAAAGAGAGCTCAGGTGAGAAATTGCAAACGTCCAGCAATTGCTCAGAGATGAAAAGTGCCAGCACTGAAAGCTCTTGCTAGCCAGCACCCTTCCTTGGAAGCGCTTTCACAGGCGCAGTAACACTGGGGCTTTGCACTTCTCTACGCACCAAACGTCACGGTCCTTCTCTTTCCGTCTCGTAGACACGAGCTGAGAAATTGCAAACGTGGAGCAATTGCTCAGAGATGAAAAGTGCCAGCACTGAAAGCTCTTGCTAGCCAGCACCCTTCCTTGGAAGCGCTTTCACAGGCGCAGCAACACTGGGGCTTTGCGCTTCTCTACCCACCAAACGTCACGGTCCTTCTCTTTCCGTCTCCTAGACACGAGCTGAGAAATTGCAAACGTCGAGCAATTGCTCAGAGATGAAAAGTGCCAGCACTGAAAGCTCTTGCTAGCCAGCACCCTTCCTTGGAAGCGCTTTTGTAGGCCTAAGAACAGTGGGGCTCTGGGCTTCTCTAGCCACCTCATCTTCTGCTCATCCTCTCGCGCACTCTAAAGAGAGCTCAGGTGAGAAATTGCAAACGTCGAGCAATTGCTCAGAGATGAAAAGTGCCAGCACTGAAAGCTCTTGCTAGCCAGCACCCTTCCTTGGAAGCGCTTTCACAGGCGCAGCAACACTGGGGCTTTGCGCTTCTCTAGCCACCAAACGTCACGGTCCTTCTCTTTCCGTCTCCTAGACACGAGCTGAGAAATTGCAAACGTCGAGCAATTGCTCCGAGATGAAAAGTGCCAGCACTGAAAGCTCTTGCTAGCCAGCACCCTTCCTTGGAAGCGCTTTTGTAGGCCTAAGAACACTGGGGCTCTGGGCTTCTCTAGCCACCTCATCTTCTGCTCATCCTCTCGCGCACTCTAAAGAGAGCTCAGGTGAGAAATTGCAAACGTGGAGCAATTGCTCAGAGATGAAAAGTGCCAGCACTGAAAGCTCTTGCTAGCTAGCACCCTTCCTTGGAAGCGCTTTCACAGGCGCAGCAACACTGGGGCTTTGCGCTTCTATACGCACCAAATGTCACGGTCCTTCTCTTTCCGTCTCGTAGACACGAGCTGAGAAATTGCAAACGTGGAGCAATTGCTCAGAGATGAAAAGTGCCAGCACTGAAAGCTGTTACTAGCCAGCACCCTTCCTTGGAAGCGCTTTTGTAGGCCTAAGAACACTGGGGCTCTGGGCTTCTCTAGCCACCTCATCTTCTGCTCATCCTCTCGCGCACTCTAAAGAGAGCTCAGGTGAGAAATTGCAAACGTCGAGCAATTGCTCAGAGATGAAAAGTGCCAGCACTGAAAGCTCTTGCTAGCCAGCACCCTTCCTTGGAAGCGCTTTCACAGGCGCAGTAACACTGGGGCTTTGCGCTTCTCTAGCCACCAAACGTCACGGTCCTTCTCTTTCCGTCTCGTAGACACGAGCTGAGAAATTGCAAACGTCGAGCAATTGCTCAGAGATGAAAAGTGCCAGCACTGAAAGCTGTTGCTAGCCAGCACCCTTCCTTGGAAGCGCTTTCACAGGCGCAGCAACACTGGGGCTTTGCGCTTCTCTAGCCACCAAAAGTCACGGTCCTTCTCTTTCCGTCTGTTTACACGAGCTGAGAAATTGCAAACGTCGAGCAATTGCTCAGAGATGAAAAGTGCCAGCACTGAAAGCTGTTGCTAGCCAGCACCCTTCCTTGGAAGCGCTTTTGTAGGCCTAAGAACAGTGGGGCTCTGGGCTTCTCTAGCCACCTAATCTTCTGCTCGTCCTCTCGCGCACTCTAAAGAGAGCTCAGGTGAGAAATTGCAAACGTCGAGCAATTGCTCAGAGATGAAAAGTGCCAGCACTGAAAGCTCTTGCTAGCCAGCACCCTTCCTTGGAAGCGCTTTCACAGGCGCAGTAACACTGGGGCTTTGCGCTTCTCTACCCACCAAATGTCACGGTCCTTCTCTTTCCGTCTCGTAGACACGAGCTGAGAAATTGCAAACGTCGAGCAATTGCTCAGAGATGAAAAGTGCCAGCACTGAAAGCTGTTGCTAGCCAGCACCCTTCCTTGGAAGCGCTTTTGTAGCCCTTAAAACACTGGGGCTCTGGGCTTCTCTAGCCACCTCATCTTCTGCTCATCCTCTCGCGCACTCTAAAGAGAGCTCAGGTGAGAAATTGCAAACGTCGAGCAATTGCTCCGAGATGAAAAGTGCCAGCACTGAAAGCTGTTGCTAGCCAGCACCCTTCCTTGGAAGCGCTTTTGTAGCCCTTAGAACACTGGGGCTCTGGGCTTCTCTAGCCACCTCATCTTCTGCTCATCCTCTCGCGCACTCTAAAGAGAGCTCAGGTGAGAAATTGCAAACGTCGAGCAATTGCTCAGAGATGAAAAGTGCCAGCACTGAAAGCTGTTGCTAGCCAGCACCCTTCCTTGGAAGCGCTTTCACAGGCGCAGTAACACTGGGGCTTTGCGCTTCTCTAGCCACCAAACGTCACGCTCATTCTCTTTACGTCTCGTAGACACGAGCTGAGAAATTGCAAACGTCCAGCAATTGCTCCGAGATGAAAAGTGCCAGCACTGAAAGCTGTTGCTAGCCAGCACCCTTCCTTGGAAGCGCTTTTGTAGGCCTAAGAACACTGGGGCTCTGGGCTTCTCTAGCCACCTCATCTTCTGCTCATCCTCTCGCGCACTCTAAAGAGAGCTCAGGTGAGAAATTGCAAACGTCCAGCAATTGCTCAGAGAAGAAAAGTGCCAGCACTGAAAGCTCTTGCTAGCCAGCACCCTTCCTTGGAAGCGCTTTCACAGGCGCAGCAACACTGGGGCTTTGCACTTCTCTACGCACCAAACGTCACGGTCCTTCTCTTTCCGTCGGTAGACACGAGCTGAGAAATTGCAAACGTCGAGCAATTGCTCCGAGATGAAAAGTGCCAGCACTGAAAGCTCTTGCTAGCCAGCACCCTTCCTTGGAAGCGCTTTCACAGGCGCAGCAACACTGGGGCTTTGCGCTTCTCTAGCCACCAAACGTCACGGTCCTTCTCTTTCCGTCTCGTAGACACGAGCTGAGAAATTGCAAACGTCGAGCAATTGCTCAGAGATGAAAAGTGCCAGCACTGAAAGCTCTTGCTAGCCAGCACCCTTCCTTGGAAGCGCTTTTGTAGGCCTAAGAACAGTGGGGCTCTGGGCTTCTCTAGCCACGTAATCTTCTGCTCATCCTCTCGCGCACTCTAAAGAGAGCTCAGGTGAGAAATTGCAAACGTGGAGCAATTGCTCAGAGATGAAAAGTGCCAGCACTGAAAGCTCTTGCTAGCCAGCACCCTTCCTTGGAAGCGCTTTCACAGGCGCAGCAACACTGGGGCTTTGCGCTTCTCTACCCACCAAAAGTCACGGTCATTCTCTTTCCGTCTCGTAGACACGAGCTGAGAAATTGCAAACGTCGAGCAATTGCTCAGAGATGAAAAGTGCCAGCACTGAAAGCTGTTGCTAGCCAGCACCCTTCCTTGGAAGCGCTTTCACAGGCGCAGCAACACTGGGGCTTTGCGCTTCTCTACCCACCAAAAGTCACGGTCCTTCTCTTTCCGTCTCGTAGACACGAGCTGAGAAATTGCAAACGTCGAGCAATTGCTCAGAGATGAAAAGTGCCAGCACTGAAAGCTCTTGCTAGCCAGCACCCTTCCTTGGAAGCGCTTTTGTAGGCCTAAGAACACTGGGGCTCTGGGCTTCCCTAGCCACCTCATCTTCTTCTCATCCTCTCGCGCACTCTAAAGAGAGCTCAGGTGAGAAATTGCAAACGTCGAGCAATTGCTCAGAGATGAAAAGTGCCAGCACTGAAAGCTGTTGCTAGCCAGCACCCTTCCTTGGAAGCGCTTTCACAGGCGCACTAACACTGGGGCTTTGCACTTCTCTACGCACCAAACGTCACGGTCCTTCTCTTTCCGTCTCCTAGACACGAGCTGAGAAATTGCAAACGTCGAGCAATTGCTCAGAGATGAAAAGTGCCAGCACTGAAAGCTGTTGCTAGCCAGCACCCTTCCTTGGAAGCGCTTTCACAGGCGCAGCAACACTGGGGCTTTGCGCTTCTCTAGCCACCAAACGTCACGGTCCTTCTCTTTCCGTCTCCTAGACACGAGCTGAGAAATTGCAAACGTCGAGCAATTGCTCAGAGATGAAAAGTGCCAGCACTGAAAGCTGTTGCTAGCCAGCACCCTTCCTTGGAAGCGCTTTTGTAGGCCTAAGAACAGTGGGGCTCTGGGCTTCTCTAGCCACCTCATCTTCTGCTCATCCTCTCGCGCACTCTAAAGAGAGCTCAGGTGAGAAATTGCAAACGTCGAGCAATTGCTCAGAGATGAAAAGTGCCAGCACTGAAAGCTCTTGCTAGCCAGCACCCTTCCTTGGAAGCGCTTTCACAGGCGCAGCAACACTGGGGCTTTGCGCTTCTCTAGCCACCAAACGTCACGGTCCTTCTCTTTCCGTCTCGTAGACACGAGCTGAGAAATTGCAAACGTCGAGCAATTGCTCCGAGATGAAAAGTGCCAGCACTGAAAGCTGTTGCTAGCCAGCACCCTTCCTTGGAAGCGCTTTCACAGGCGCAGCAACACTGGGGCTTTGTGCTTCTCTACCCACCAAAAGTCACGGTCCTTCTCTTTCCGTCTCGTAGACACGAGCTGAGAAATTGCAAACGTCGAGCAATTGCTCCGAGATGAAAAGTGCCAGCACTGAAAGCTCTTGCTAGCCAGCACCCTTCCTTGGAAGCGCTTTTGTAGGCCTAAGAACACTGGGGCTCTGGGCTTCTCTAGCCACCTCATCTTCTGCTCATCCTCTCGCGCACTCTAAAGAGAGCTCAGGTGAGAAATTGCAAACGTGGAGCAATTGCTCAGAGATGAAAAGTGCCAGCACTGAAAGCTCTTGCTAGCTAGCACCCTTCCTTGGAAGCGCTTTCACAGGTGCAGCAACACTGGGGCTTTGCGCTTCTATACGCACCAAATGTCACGGTCCTTCTCTTTCCGTCTCGTAGACACGAGCTGAGAAATTGCAAACGTGGAGCAATTGCTCAGAGATGAAAAGTGCCAGCACTGAAAGCTGTTACTAGCCAGCACCCTTCCTTGGAAGCGCTTTTGTAGGCCTAAGAACACTGGGGCTCTGGGCTTCTCTAGCCACCTCATCTTCTGCTCATCCTCTCGCGCACTCTAAAGAGAGCTCAGGTGAGAAATTGCAAACGTCGAGCAATTGCTCAGAGATGAAAAGTGCCAGCACTGAAAGCTCTTGCTAGCCAGCACCCTTCCTTGGAAGCGCTTTCACAGGCGCAGTAACACTGGGGCTTTGCGCTTCTCTAGCCACCAAACGTCACGGTCCTTCTCTTTCCGTCTCGTAGACACGAGCTGAGAAATTGCAAACGTCGAGCAATTGCTCAGAGATGAAAAGTGCCAGCACTGAAAGCTGTTGCTAGCCAGCACCCTTCCTTGGAAGCGCTTTCACAGGCGCAGCAACACTGGGGCTTTGCGCTTCTCTAGCCACCAAAAGTCACGGTCCTTCTCTTTCCGTCTGTTTACACGAGCTGAGAAATTGCAAACGTCGAGCAATTGCTCAGAGATGAAAAGTGCCAGCACTGAAAGCTGTTGCTAGCCAGCACCCTTCCTTGGAAGCGCTTTTGTAGGCCTAAGAACAGTGGGGCTCTGGGCTTCTCTAGCCACCTAATCTTCTGCTCGTCCTCTCGCGCACTCTAAAGAGAGCTCAGGTGAGAAATTGCAAACGTCGAGCAATTGCTCAGAGATGAAAAGTGCCAGCACTGAAAGCTCTTGCTAGCCAGCACCCTTCCTTGGAAGCGCTTTCACAGGCGCAGTAACACTGGGGCTTTGCGCTTCTCTACCCACCAAATGTCACGGTCCTTCTCTTTCCGTCTCGTAGACACGAGCTGAGAAATTGCAAACGTCGAGCAATTGCTCAGAGATGAAAAGTGCCAGCACTGAAAGCTGTTGCTAGCCAGCACCCTTCCTTGGAAGCGCTTTTGTAGCCCTTAAAACACTGGGGCTCTGGGCTTCTCTAGCCACCTCATCTTCTGCTCATCCTCTCGCGCACTCTAAAGAGAGCTCAGGTGAGAAATTGCAAACGTCGAGCAATTGCTCAGAGATGAAAAGTGCCAGCACTGAAAGCTGTTGCTAGCCAGCACCCTTCCTTGGAAGCGCTTTTGTAGCCCTTAGAACACTGGGGCTCTGGGCTTCTCTAGCCACCTCATCTTCTGCTCATCCTCTCGCGCACTCTAAAGAGAGCTCAGGTGAGAAATTGCAAACGTCGAGCAATTGCTCAGAGATGAAAAGTGCCAGCACTGAAAGCTGTTGCTAGCCAGCACCCTTCCTTGGAAGCGCTTTCACAGGCGCAGTAACACTGGGGCTTTGCGCTTCTCTACGCACCAACCGTCACGGTCCTTCTCTTTCCGTCTCGTAGACACGAGCTGAGAAATTGCAAACGTCCAGCAATTGCTCCGAGATGAAAAGTGCCAGCACTGAAAGCTCTTGCTAGCCAGCACCCTTCCTTGGAAGCGCTTTTGTAGGCCTAAGAACACTGGGGCTCTGGGCTTCTCTAGCCACCTCATCTTCTGCTCATCCTCTCGCGCACTCTAAAGAGAGCTCAGGTGAGAAACTGCAAACGTCGAGCAATTGCTCAGAGATGAAAAGTGCCAGCCCTGAAAGCTCTTGCTAGCCAGCACCCTTCCTTGGAAGCGCTTTCACAGGCGCAGCAACACTGGGGCTTTGCGCTTCTATACGCACCAAACGTCACGCTCATTCTCTTTCTGCCTCGTAGACACGAGCTGAGAAATTGCAAACGTCGAGCAATTGCTCAGAGATGAAAAGTGCCAGCACTGAAAGCTCTTGCTAGCCAGCACCCTTCCTTGGAAGCGCTTTCACAGGCGCAGCAACACTGGGGCTTTGCGCTTCTTTACCCACCAAACGTCACGGTCCTTCTCTTTCCGTCTCGTAGACACGAGCTGAGAAATTGCAAACGTCGAGCAATTGCTCAGAGATGAAAAGTGCCAGCACTGAAAGCTGTTGCTAGCCAGCACCCTTCCTTGGAAGCGCTTTTGTAGGCCTAAGAACACTGGGGCTCTGGGCTTCTCTAGCCACGTAATCTTCTGCTCATCCTCTCGCGCACTCTAAAGAGAGCTCAGGTGAGAAATTGCAAACGTCGAGCAATTGCTCAGAGATGAAAAGTGCCAGCACTGAAAGCTGTTGCTAGCCAGCACCCTTCCTTGGAAGCGCTTTTGTAGGCCTAAGAACACTGGGGCTCTGGGCTTCTCTAGCCACCTCATCTTCTGCTCATCCTCTCGTGCACTCTAAAGAGAGCTCAGGTGAGAAATTGCAAACGTCGAGCAATTGCTCAGAGATGAAAAGTGCCAGCACTGAAAGCTCTTGCTAGCCAGCACCCTTCCTTGGAAGCGCTTTCACAGGACAGCAACACTGGGGCCTTGCGCTTCTATACGCACCAAACGTCACGCTCATTCTCTTTCCGCCTCGTAGACACGAGCTGAGAAATTGCAAACGTCGAGCAATTGCTCAGAGATGAAAAGTGCCAGCACTGAAAGCTGTTGCTAGCCAGCACCCTTCTTTGGAAGCGCTTTCACAAGCACAGTAACACTGGGGCTTTGCGCTTCTATACGCACCAAACGTCACGGTCATGCTCTTTCCGTCTCGTAGACACGAGCTGAGAAATTGCAAACGTCGAGCAATTGCTCCGAGATGAAAAGTGCCAGCACTGAAAGCTGTTGCTAGCCAGCACCCTTCCTTGGAAGCGCTTTCACAGGCGCAGCAACACTGGGGCTTTGCGCTTCTCTAGCCACCAAACGTCACGGTCCTTCTCTTTCCGTCTCGTAGACACGAGCTGAGAAATTGCAAACGTCGAGCAATTCCTCAGAGATGAAAAGTGCCAGCACTGAAAGCTCTTGCTAGCCAGCACCCTTCCTTGGAAGCGCTTTCACAGGCGCAGCAACACTGGGGCTTTGCGCTTCTCTACCCACCAAACGTCACGGTCCTTCTCTTTCCGTCTCCTAGACACGAGCTGAGAAATTGCAAACGTCGAGCAATTGCTCCGAGATGAAAAGTGCCAGCACTGAAAGCTGTTGCTAGCCAGCACCCTTCCTTGGAAGCGCTTTTGTAGGCCTAAGAACAGTGGGGCTCTGGGCTTCTCTAGCCACCTCATCTTCTGCTCATCCTCTCGCGCACTCTAAAGAGAGCTCAGGTGAGAAATTGCAAACGTCGAGCAATTGCTCAGAGATGAAAAGTGCCAGCCCTGAAAGCTCTTGCTAGCCAGCACCCTTCCTTGGAAGCGCTTTCACAGGCGCAGTAACACTGGGGCTTTGCGCTTCTATACGCACCAAACGTCACGGTCCTTCTCTTTCCGTCTCGTAGACACGAGCTGAGAAATTGCAAACGTCGAGCAATTGCTCAGAGATGAAAAGTGCCAGCACTGAAAGCTGTTGCTAGCCAGCACCCTTCCTTGGAAGCGCTTTTGTAGGCCTAAGAACAGTGGGGCTCTGGGCTTCTCTAGCCACCTAATCTTCTGCTCGTCCTCTCGCGCACTCTAAAGAGAGCTCAGGTGAGAAATTGCAAACGTCGAGCAATTGCTCAGAGATGAAAAGTGCCAGCACTGAAAGCTCTTGCTAGCCAGCACCCTTCCTTGGAAGCGCTTTCACAGGCGCAGTAACACTGGGGCTTTGCGCTTCTCTACCCACCAAACGTCACGGTCCTTCTCTTTCCGTCTCGTAGACACGAGCTGAGAAATTGCAAACGTCGAGCAATTGCTCAGAGATGAAAAGTGCCAGCACTGAAAGCTGTTGCTAGCCAGCACCCTTCCTTGGAAGCGCTTTTGTAGCCCTTAAAACACTGGGGCTCTGGGCTTCTCTAGCCACCTCATCTTCTGCTCATCCTCTCGCGCACTCTAAAGAGAGCTCAGGTGAGAAATTGCAAACGTCGAGCAATTGCTCCGAGATGAAAAGTGCCAGCACTGAAAGCTGTTGCTAGCCAGCACCCTTCCTTGGAAGCGCTTTTGTAGCCCTTAGAACACTGGGGCTCTGGGCTTCTCTAGCCACCTCATCTTCTGCTCATCCTCTCGCGCACTCTAAAGAGAGCTCAGGTGAGAAATTGCAAACGTCGAGCAATTGCTCAGAGATGAAAAGTGCCAGCACTGAAAGCTGTTGCTAGCCAGCACCCTTCCTTGGAAGCGCTTTCACAGGCGCAGTAACACTGGGGCTTTGCGCTTCTCTAGCCACCAAACGTCACGCTCATTCTCTTTACGTCTCGTAGACACGAGCTGAGAAATTGCAAACGTCCAGCAATTGCTCCGAGATGAAAAGTGCCAGCACTGAAAGCTGTTGCTAGCCAGCACCCTTCCTTGGAAGCGCTTTTGTAGGCCTAAGAACACTGGGGCTCTGGGCTTCTCTAGCCACCTCATCTTCTGCTCATCCTCTCGCGCACTCTAAAGAGAGCTCAGGTGAGAAATTGCAAACGTCCAGCAATTGCTCAGAGAAGAAAAGTGCCAGCACTGAAAGCTGTTGCTAGCCAGCACCCTTCCTTGGAAGCGCTTTCACAGGCGCAGCAACACTGGGGCTTTGCACTTCTCTACGCACCAAACGTCACGGTCCTTCTCTTTCCGTCGGTAGACACGAGCTGAGAAATTGCAAACGTCGAGCAATTGCTCCGAGATGAAAAGTGCCAGCACTGAAAGCTCTTGCTAGCCAGCACCCTTCCTTGGAAGCGCTTTCACAGGTGCAGCAACACTGGGGCTTTGCGCTTCTCTAGCCACCAAACGTCACGGTCCTTCTCTTTCCGTCTCGTAGACACGAGCTGAGAAATTGCAAACGTCGAGCAATTGCTCAGAGATGAAAAGTGCCAGCACTGAAAGCTCTTGCTAGCCAGCACCCTTCCTTGGAAGCGCTTTTGTAGGCCTAAGAACAGTGGGGCTCTGGGCTTCTCTAGCCACGTAATCTTCTGCTCATCCTCTCGCGCACTCTAAAGAGCGCTCAGGTGAGAAATTGCAAACGTGGAGCAATTGCTCAGAGATGAAAAGTGCCAGCACTGAAAGCTCTTGCTAGCCAGCACCCTTCCTTGGAAGCGCTTTCACAGGCGCAGCAACACTGGGGCTTTGCGCTTCTCTACCCACCAAAAGTCACGGTCATTCTCTTTCCGTCTCGTAGACACGAGCTGAGAAATTGCAAACGTCGAGCAATTGCTCAGAGATGAAAAGTGCCAGCACTGAAAGCTCTTGCTAGCCAGCACCCTTCCTTGGAAGCGCTTTCACAGGCGCAGCAACACTGGGGCTTTGCGCTTCTCTACCCACCAAAAGTCACGGTCCTTCTCTTTCCGTCTCGTAGACACGAGCTGAGAAATTGCAAACGTCGAGCAATTGCTCAGAGATGAAAAGTGCCAGCACTGAAAGCTCTTGCTAGCCAGCACCCTTCCTTGGAAGCGCTTTTGTAGGCCTAAGAACACTGGGGCTCTGGGCTTCCCTAGCCACCTCATCTTCTTCTCATCCTCTCGCGCACTCTAAAGAGAGCTCAGGTGAGAAATTGCAAACGTCGAGCAATTGCTCAGAGATGAAAAGTGCCAGCACTGAAAGCTGTTGCTAGCCAGCACCCTTCCTTGGAAGCGCTTTCACAGGCGCACTAACACTGGGGCTTTGCACTTCTCTACGCACCAAACGTCACGGTCCTTCTCTTTCCGTCTCCTAGACACGAGCTGAGAAATTGCAAACGTCGAGCAATTGCTCAGAGATGAAAAGTGCCAGCACTGAAAGCTGTTGCTAGCCAGCACCCTTCCTTGGAAGCGCTTTCACAGGCACAGCAACACTGGGGCTTTGCGCTTCTCTACCCACCAAAAGTCACGGTCCTTCTCTTTCCGTCTCCTAGACACGAGCTGAGAAATTGCAAACGTCGAGCAATTGCTCAGAGATGAAAAGTGCCAGCACTGAAAGCTGTTGCTAGCCAGCACCCTTCCTTGGAAGCGCTTTTGTAGGCCTAAGAACACTGGGGCTCTGGGCTTCTCTAGCCACCTCATCTTCTGCTCATCCTCTCGCGCACTCTAAAGAGAGCTCAGGTGAGAAATTGCAAACGTCGAGCAATTGCTCAGAGATGAAAAGTGCCAGCACTGAAAGCTCTTGCTAGCCAGCACCCTTCCTTGGAAGCGCTTTCACAGGCGCAGCAACACTGGGGCTTTGCGCTTCTCTAGCCACCAAACGTCACGGTCCTTCTCTTTCCGTCTCGTAGACACGAGCTGAGAAATTGCAAACGTCGAGCAATTGCTCCGAGATGAAAAGTGCCAGCACTGAAAGCTGTTGCTAGCCAGCACCCTTCCTTGGAAGCGCTTTCACAGGCGCAGCAACACTGGGGCTTTGCGCTTCTCTACCCACCAAAAGTCACGGTCCTTCTCTTTCCGTCTCGTAGACACGAGCTGAGAAATTGCAAACGTGGAGCAATTGCTCCGAGATGAAAAGTGCCAGCACTGAAAGCTCTTGCTAGCCAGCACCCTTCCTTGGAAGCGCTTTTGTAGGCCTAAGAACACTGGGGCTCTGGGCTTCTCTAGCCACCTCATCTTCTGCTCATCCTCTCGCGCACTCTAAAGAGAGCTCAGGTGAGAAATTGCAAACGTCGAGCAATTGCTCAGAGATGAAAAGTGCCAGCACTGAAAGCTCTTGCTAGCTAGCACCCTTCCTTGGAAGCGCTTTCACAGGTGCAGCAACACTGGGGCTTTGCGCTTCTATACGCACCAAATGTCACGGTCCTTCTCTTTCCGTCTCGTAGACACGAGCTGAGAAATTGCAAACGTGGAGCAATTGCTCAGAGATGAAAAGTGCCAGCACTGAAAGCTGTTGCTAGCCAGCACCCTTCCTTGGAAGCGCTTTTGTAGGCCTAAGAACACTGGGGCTCTGGGCTTCTCTAGCCACCTCATCTTCTGCTCATCCTCTCGCGCACTCTAAAGAGAGCTCAGGTGAGAAATTGCAAACGTCGAGCAATTGCTCAGAGATGAAAAGTGCCAGCACTGAAAGCTCTTGCTAGCCAGCACCCTTCCTTGGAAGCGCTTTCACAGGACAGCAACACTGGGGCCTTGCGCTTCTATACGCACCAAACGTCACGCTCATTCTCTTTCCGCCTCGTAGACACGAGCTGAGAAATTGCAAACGTCGAGCAATTGCTCAGAGATGAAAAGTGCCAGCACTGAAAGCTCTTGCTAGCCAGCACCCTTCTTTGGAAGCGCTTTCACAAGCACAGTAACACTGGGGCTTTGCGCTTCTATACGCACCAAACGTCACGGTCATGCTCTTTCCGTCTCGTAGACACGAGCTGAGAAATTGCAAACGTCGAGCAATTGCTCCGAGATGAAAAGTGCCAGCACTGAAAGCTGTTGCTAGCCAGCACCCTTCCTTGGAAGCGCTTTCACAGGCGCAGCAACACTGGGGCTTTGCGCTTCTCTAGCCACCAAACGTCACGGTCCTTCTCTTTCCGTCTCGTAGACACGAGCTGAGAAATTGCAAACGTCGAGCAATTCCTCAGAGATGAAAAGTGCCAGCACTGAAAGCTCTTGCTAGCCAGCACCCTTCCTTGGAAGCGCTTTCACAGGCGCAGCAACACTGGGGCTTTGCGCTTCTCTACCCACCAAACGTCACGGTCCTTCTCTTTCCGTCTCCTAGACACGAGCTGAGAAATTGCAAACGTCGAGCAATTGCTCCGAGATGAAAAGTGCCAGCACTGAAAGCTCTTGCTAGCCAGCACCCTTCCTTGGAAGCGCTTTTGTAGGCCTAAGAACACTGGGGCTCTGGGCTTCTCTAGCCACCTCATCTTCTGCTCATCCTCTCGCGCACTCTAAAGAGAGCTCAGGTGAGAAATTGCAAACGTCGAGCAATTGCTCAGAGATGAAAAGTGCCAGCCCTGAAAGCTCTTGCTAGCCAGCACCCTTCCTTGGAAGCGCTTTCACAGGCGCAGTAACACTGGGGCTTTGCGCTTCTATACGCACCAAATGTCACGGTCCTTCTCTTTCCGTCTCGTAGACACGAGCTGAGAAATTGCAAACGTCGAGCAATTGCTCAGAGATGAAAAGTGCCAGCACTGAAAGCTGTTACTAGCCAGCACCCTTCCTTGGAAGCGCTTTTGTAGGCCTAAGAACAGTGGAGCTCTGGGCTTCTCTAGCCACGTAATCTTCTGCTCATCCTCTCGCGCACTCTAAAGAGAGCTCAGGTGAGAAATTGCAAACGTCGAGCAATTGCTCAGAGATGAAAAGTGCCAGCACTGAAAGCTGTTGCTAGCCAGCACCCTTCCTTGGAAGCGCTTTTGTAGCCCTTAGAACACTGGGGCTCTGGGCTTCTCTAGCCACCTCATCTTCTGCTCATCCTCTCGCGCACTCTAAAGAGAGCTCAGGTGAGAAATTGCAAACGTCCAGCAATTGCTCAGAGATGAAAAGTGCCAGCACTGAAAGCTGTTGCTAGCCAGCACCCTTCCTTGGAAGCGCTTTCACAGGCGCAGTAACACTGGGGCTTTGCGCTTCTCTACGCACCAAACGTCACGGTCCTTCTCTTTCCGTCTCGTAGACACGAGCTGAGAAATTGCAAACGTCGAGCAATTGCTCAGAGATGAAAAGTGCCAGCACTGAAAGCTCTTGCTAGCCAGCACCCTTCCTTGGAAGCGCTTTCACAGGCGCAGCAACACTGGGGCTTTGCGCTTCTATACGCACCAAACGTCACAGTCATTCTCTTTCCGTCTCGTAGACACGAGCTGAGAAATTGCAAACGTCCAGCAATTGCTCCGAGATGAAAAGTGCCAGCACTGAAAGCTGTTGCTAGCCAGCACCCTTCCTTGGAAGCGCTTTTGTAGGCCTAAGAACAGTGGGGCTCTGGGCTTCTCTAGCCACCTCATCTTCTGCTCATCCTCTCGCGCACTCTAAAGAGAGCTCAGGTGAGAAACTGCAAACGTCGAGCAATTGCTCAGAGATGAAAAGTGCCAGCCCTGAAAGCTCTTGCTAGCCAGCACCCTTCCTTGGAAGCGCTTTCACAGGCGCAGCAACACTGGGGCTTTGCGCTTCTATACGCACCAAACGTCACGCTCATTCTCTTTCCGCCCCGTAGACACGAGCTGAGAAATTGCAAACGTGGAGCAATTGCTCAGAGATGAAAAGTGCCAGCACTGAAAGCTGTTGCTAGCCAGCACCCTTCCTTGGAAGCGCTTTCACAGGCGCAGTAACACTGGGGCTTTGCGCTTCTATACGCACCAAACGTCACGGTCCTTCTCTTTCCGTCTCGTAGACACGAGCTGAGAAATTGCAAACGTTGAGCAATTGCTCAGAGATGAAAAGTGCCAGCACTGAAAGCTGTTGCTAGCCAGCACCCTTCCTTGGAAGCGCTTTCACAGGCGCAGCAACACTGGGGCTTTGCGCTTCTCTACCCACCAAACGTCACGGTCCTTCTCTTTCCGTCTCGTAGACACGAGCTGAGAAATTGCAAACGTCGAGCAATTGCTCAGAGATGAAAAGTGCCAGCACTGAAAGCTCTTGCTAGCCAGCACCCTTCCTTGGAAGCGCTTTCACAGGCGCAGCAACACTGGGGCTTTGCGCTTCTCTACCCACCAAACGTCACGGTCCTTCTCTTTCCGTCTCCTAGACACGAGCTGAGAAATTGCAAACGTCGAGCAATTGCTCAGAGATGAAAAGTGCCAGCACTGAAAGCTCTTGCTAGCCAGCACCCTTCCTTGGAAGCGCTTTTGTAGCCCTTAGAACAGTGGGGCTCTGGGCTTCTCTAGCCACCTCATCTTCTGCTCATCCTCTCGCGCACTCTAAAGAGAGCTCAGGTGAGAAATTGCAAACGTCGAGCAATTGCTCAGAGATGAAAAGTGCCAGCACTGAAAGCTCTTGCTAGCCAGCACCCTTCCTTGGAAGCGCTTTTGTAGGCCTAAGAACACTGGGGCTCTGGGCTTCTCTAGCCACCTCATCTTCTGCTCGTCCTCTCGCGCACTCTAAAGAGAGCTCAGGTGAGAAATTGCAAACGTCGAGCAATTGCTCAGAGATGAAAAGTGCCAGCACTGAAAGCTGTTGCTAGCCAGACCCTTCCTTGGAAGCGCTTTCACAGGCGCAGTAACACTGGGGCTTTGCGCTTCTATACGCACCAAATGTCACGGTCCTTCTCTTTCCGTCTTGTAGACACGAGCTGAGAAATTGCAAACGTCGAGCAATTGCTCCGAGATGAAAAGTGCCAGCACTGAAAGCTCTTGCTAGCCAGCACCCTTCCTTGGAAGCGCTTTTGTAGCCCTTAAAACACTGGGGCTCTGGGCTTCTCTAGCCACCTCATCTTCTGCTCATCCTCTCGCGCACTCTAAAGAGAGCTCAGGTGAGAAATTGCAAACGTCGAGCAATTGCTCAGAGATGAAAAGTGCCAGCACTGAAAGCTCTTGCTAGCCAGCACCCTTCCTTGGAAGCGCTTTTGTAGGCCTAAGAACAGTGGGGCTCTGGGCTTCTCTAGCCACCTCATCTTCTGCTCGTCCTCTCGAGCACTCTAACGAGAGCTCAGGTGAGAAATTGCAAACGTCGAGCAATTGCTCAGAGATGAAAAGTGCCAGCACTGAAAGCTCTTGCTAGCCAGCACCCTTCCTTGGAAGCGCTTTCACAGGCGCAGTAACACTGGGGCTTTGCGCTTCTATACGCACCAAATGTCACGGTCCTTCTCTTTCCGTCTCGTAGACACGAGCTGAGAAATTGCAAAGGTCGAGCAATTGCTCAGAGATGAAAAGTGCCAGCACTGAAAGCTGTTGCTAGCCAGCACCCTTCCTTGGAAGCGCTTTTGTAGCCCTTAAAACACTGGGGCTCTGGGCTTCTCTAGCCACCTCATCTTCTGCTCATCCTCTCGCGCACTCTAAAGAGAGCTCAGGTGAGAAATTGCAAACGTCGAGCAATTGCTCAGAGAAGAAAAGTGCCAGCACTGAAAGCTGTTGCTAGCCAGCACCCTTCCTTGGAAGCGCTTTCACAGGCGCAGTAACACTGGGGCTTTGCGCTTCTCTACGCACCAAACGTCACGGTCCTTCTCTTTCCGTCTCGTAGACACGAGCTGAGAAATTGCAAACGTCGAGCAATTGCTCAGAGATGAAAAGTGCCAGCACTGAAAGCTGTTGCTAGCCAGCACCCTTCCTTGGAAGCGCTTTCACAGGCGCAGCAACACTGGGGCTTTGCGCTTCTATACGCACCAAACGTCACAGTCATTCTCTTTCCGTCTCGTAGACACGAGCTGAGAAATTGCAAACGTCCAGCAATTGCTCCGAGATGAAAAGTGCCAGCACTGAAAGCTGTTGCTAGCCAGCACCCTTCCTTGGAAGCGCTTTTGTAGGCCTAAGAACACTGGGGCTCTGGGCTTCTCTAGCCACCTCATCTTCTGCTCATCCTCTCGCGCACTCTAAAGAGAGCTCAGGTGAGAAACTGCAAACGTCGAGCAATTGCTCAGAGATGAAAAGTGCCAGCCCTGAAAGCTCTTGCTAGCCAGCACCCTTCCTTGGAAGCGCTTTCACAGGCGCAGCAACACTGGGGCTTTGCGCTTCTATACGCACCAAACGTCACGCTCATTCTCTTTCCGCCCCGTAGACACGAGCTGAGAAATTGCAAAGGTCGAGCAATTGCTCAGAGATGAAAAGTGCCAGCACTGAAAGCTGTTGCTAGCCAGCACCCTTCCTTGGAAGCGCTTTCACAGGCGCAGTAACACTGGGGCTTTGCGCTTCTATACGCACCAAACGTCACGGTCCTTCTCTTTCCGTCTCGTAGACACGAGGTGAGAAATTGCAAACGTCGAGCAATTGCTCAGAGATGAAAAGTGCCAGCACTGAAAGCTGTTGCTAGCCAGCACCCTTCCTTGGAAGCGCTTTCACAGGCGCAGCAACACTGGGGCTTTGCGCTTCTCTACCCACCAAACGTCACGGTCCTTCTCTTTCCGTCTCGTAGACACGAGCTGAGAAATTGCAAACGTCGAGCAATTGCTCAGAGATGAAAAGTGCCAGCACTGAAAGCTCTTGCTAGCCAGCACCCTTCCTTGGAAGCGCTTTCACAGGCGCAGCAACACTGGGGCTTTGCGCTTCTCTACCCACCAAACGTCACGGTCATTCTCTTTCCGTCTCCTAGACACGAGCTGAGAAATTGCAAACGTCGAGCAATTGCTCCGAGATGAAAAGTGCCAGCACTGAAAGCTGTTGCTAGCCAGCACCCTTCCTTGGAAGCGCTTTTGTAGGCCTAAGAACACTGGGGCTCTGGGCTTCTCTAGCCACCTCATCTTCTGCTCATCCTCTCGCGCACTCTAAAGAGAGCTCAGGTGAGAAATTGCAAACGTCGAGCAATTGCTCCGAGATGAAAAGTGCCAGCACTGAAAGCTCTTGCTAGCCAGCACCCTTCCTTGGAAGCGCTTTTGTAGGCCTAAGAACACTGGGGCTCTGGGCTTCTCTAGCCACCTCATCTTCTGCTCATCCTCTCGTGCACTCTAAAGAGAGCTCAGGTGAGAAATTGCAAACGTCGAGCAATTGCTCAGAGATGAAAAGTGCCAGCACTGAAAGCTCTTGCTAGCCAGCACCCTTCCTTGGAAGCGCTTTCACAGGACAGCAACACTGGGGCCTTGCGCTTCTATACGCACCAAAAGTCACGGTCATTCTCTTTCCGCCTCGTAGACACGAGCTGAGAAATTGCAAACGTCGAGCAATTGCTCAGAGATGAAAAGTGCCAGCACTGAAAGCTGTTGCTAGCGAGCACCCTTCCTTGGAAGCGCTTTCACAAGCACAGTAACACTGGGGCTTTGCGCTTCTATACGCACCAAACGTCACGCTCATTCTCTTTCCGTCTCGTAGACACGAGCTGAGAAATTGCAAACGTCGAGCAATTGCTCAGAGATGAAAAGTGCCAGCACTGAAAGCTGTTGCTAGCCAGCACCCTTCCTTGGAAGCGCTTTCACAGGCGCAGCAACACTGGGGCTTTGCGCTTCTCTACCCACCAAACGTCACGGTCCTTCTCTTTCCGTCTCGTAGACACGAGCTGAGAAATTGCAAACGTCGAGCAATTGCTCAGAGATGAAAAGTGCCAGCACTGAAAGCTCTTGCTAGCCAGCACCCTTCCTTGGAAGCGCTTTTGTAGGCCTAAGAACAGTGGGGCTCTGGGCTTCTCTAGCCACCTCATCTTCTGCTCATCCTCTCGCGCACTCTAAAGAGAGCTCAGGTGAGAAATTGCAAACGTCGAGCAATTGCTCAGAGATGAAAAGTGCCAGCACTGAAAGCTCTTGCTAGCCAGCACCCTTCCTTGGAAGCGCTTTCACAGGCGCAGCAACACTGGGGCTTTGCGCTTCTCTACCCACCAAACGTCACGGTCATTCTCTTTCCGTCTCGTAGACACGAGCTGAGAAATTGCAAACGTCGAGCAATTGCTCAGAGATGAAAAGTGCCAGCACTGAAAGCTCTTGCTAGCCAGCACCCTTCCTTGGAAGCGCTTTCACAGGCGCAGCAACACTGGGGCTTTGCGCTTCTCTACCCACCAAAAGTCATGGTCATTCTCTTTCCGTCTCGTAGACACGAGCTGAGAAATTGCAAACGTCGAGCAATTGCTCAGAGATGAAAAGTGCCAGCACTGAAAGCTCTTGCTAGCCAGCACCCTTCCTTGGAAGCGCTTTTGTAGCCCTTAAAACACTGGGGCTCTGGCCTTCTCTAGCCACCTCATCTTCTGCTCATCCTCTCGCGCACTCTAAAGAGAGCTCAGGTGAGAAATTGCAAACGTCGAGCAATTGCTCAGAGATGAAAAGTGCCAGCACTGAAAGCTGTTGCTAGCCAGCACCCTTCCTTGGAAGCGCTTTCACAGGCGCAGCAACACTGGGGCTTTGCGCTTCTATACGCACCAAATGTCACAGTCATTCTCTTTCCGTCTCATAGACACGAGCTGAGAAATTGCAAACGTGGAGCAATTGCTCAGAGATGAAAAGTGCCAGCACTTAAAGCTGTTACTAGCCAGCACCCTTCCTTGGAAGCGCTTTTGTAGGCCTAAGAACAGTGGGGCTCTGGGCTTCTCTAGCCACCTCATCTTCTGCTCATCCTCTCGCGCACTCTAAAGAGAGCTCAGGTGAGAAATTGCAAACGTCGAGCAATTGCTCAGAGATGAAAAGTGCCAGCACTGAAAGCTCTTGCTAGCCAGCACCCTTCCTTGGAAGCGCTTTCACAGGCGCAGTAACACTGGGGCTTTGCGCTTCTCTACCCACCAAACGTCACGGTCCTTCTCTTTCCGTCTCGTAGACACGAGCTGAGAAATTGCAAACGTCGAGCAATTGCTCAGAGATGAAAAGTGCCAGCACTGAAAGCTGTTGCTAGCCAGCACCCTTCCTTGGAAGCGCTTTCACAGGCGCAGCAACACTGGGGCTTTGCGCTTCTCTAGCCACCAAACGTCACGGTCCTTCTCTTTCCGTCTGTTTACACGAGCTGAGAAATTGCAAACGTCGAGCAATTGCTCCGAGATGAAAAGTGCCAGCACTGAAAGCTGTTGCTAGCCAGCACCCTTCCTTGGAAGCGCTTTTGTAGGCCTAAGAACAGTGGGGCTCTGGGCTTCTCTAGCCACCTCATCTTCTGCTCGTCCTCTCGCGCACTCTAAAGAGAGCTCAGGTGAGAAATTGCAAACGTCGAGCAATTGCTCAGAGATGAAAAGTGCCAGCACTGAAAGCTCTTGCTAGCCAGCACCCTTCCTTGGAAGCGCTTTCACAGGCGCAGTAACACTGGGGCTTTGCGCTTCTCTACCCACCAAATGTCACGGTCCTTCTCTTTCCGTCTCGTAGACACGAGCTGAGAAATTGCAAACGTCGAGCAATTGCTCAGAGATGAAAAGTGCCAGCACTGAAAGCTGTTGCTAGCCAGCACCCTTCCTTGGAAGCGCTTTTGTAGGCCTAAGAACACTGGGGCTCTGGGCTTCTCTAGCCACCTCATCTTCTGCTCATCCTCTCGCGCACTCTAAAGAGAGCTCAGGTGAGAAATTGCAAACGTCGAGCAATTGCTCAGAGATGAAAAGTGCCAGCACTGAAAGCTGTTGCTAGCCAGCACCCTTCCTTGGAAGCGCTTTTGTAGGCCTAAGAACACTGGGGCTCTGGGCTTCTCTAGCCACCTCATCTTCTGCTCATCCTCTCGCGCACTCTAAAGAGAGCTCAGGTGAGAAATTGCAAACGTCGAGCAATTGCTCAGAGAAGAAAAGTGCCAGCACTGAAAGCTGTTGCTAGCCAGCACCCTTCCTTGGAAGCGCTTTTGTAGGCCTAAGAACACTGGGGCTCTGGGCTTCTCTAGCCACCTCATCTTCTGCTCATCCTCTCGCGCACTCTAAAGAGAGCTCAGGTGAGAAATTGCAAACGTCGAGCAATTGCTCAGAGATGAAAAGTGCCAGCACTGAAAGCTCTTGCTAGCCAGCACCCTTCCTTGGAAGCGCTTTCACAGGCGCAGTAACACTGGGGCTTTGCGCTTCTCTAGCCACCAAACGTCACGGTCCTTCTCTTTCCGTCTGTTTACACGAGCTGAGAAATTGCAAACGTCGAGCAATTGCTCAGAGATGAAAAGTGCCAGCACTGAAAGCTCTTGCTAGCCAGCACCCTTCCTTGGAAGCGCTTTTGTAGGCCTAAGAACACTGGGGCTCTGGGCTTCTCTAGCCACGTAATCTTCTGCTCATCCTCTCGCGCACTCTAAAGAGAGCTCAGGTGAGAAATTGCAAACGTCCAGCAATTGCTCAGAGATGAAAAGTGCCAGCACTGAAAGCTCTTGCTAGCCAGCCCCCTTCCTTGGAAGCGCTTTTGTAGGCCTAAGAACACTGGGGCTCTGGGCTTCTCTAGCCACCTCATCTTCTGCTCATCCTCTCGCGCACTCTAAAGAGAGCTCAGGTGAGAAATTGCAAACGTCGAGCAATTGCTCAGAGAAGAAAAGTGCCAGCACTGAAAGCTGTTGCTAGCCAGCACCCTTCCTTGGAAGCGCTTTCACAGGCGCAGTAACACTGGGGCTTTGCACTTCTCTACCCACCAAAAGTCACGGTCCTTCTCTTTCCGTCTCGTAGACACGAGCTGAGAAATTGCAAACGTCGAGCAATTGCTCAGAGATGAAAAGTGCCAGCACTGAAAGCTGTTGCTAGCCAGCACCCTTCCTTGGAAGCGCTTTTGTAGGCCTAAGAAGACTGGGGCTCTGGGCTTCTCTAGCCACCTCATCTTCTGCTCATCCTCTCGCGCACTCTAAAGAGAGCTCAGGTGAGAAATTGCAAACGTCGAGCAATTGCTCCGAGATGAAAAGTGCCAGCACTGAAAGCTGTTGCTAGCCAGCACCCTTCCTTGGAAGCGCTTTTGTAGCCCTTAGAACACTGGGGCTCTGGGCTTCTCTAGCCACCTCATCTTCTGCTCATCCTCTCGCGCACTCTAAAGAGAGCTCAGGTGAGAAATTGCAAACGTCGAGCAATTGCTCAGAGATGAAAAGTGCCAGCACTGAAAGCTGTTGCTAGCCAGCACCCTTCCTTGGAAGCGCTTTCACAGGCGCAGTAACACTGGGGCTTTGCGCTTCTCTACCCACCAAACGTCACGGTCCTTCTCTTTCCGTCTCGTAGACACGAGCTGAGAAATTGCAAACGTCGAGCAATTGCTCAGAGATGAAAAGTGCCAGCACTGAAAGCTGTTGCTAGCCAGCACCCTTCCTTGGAAGCGCTTTCACAGGCGCAGCAACACTGGGGCTTTGCGCTTCTCTAGCCACCAAACGTCACGGTCCTTCTCTTTCCGTCTGTTTACACGAGCTGAGAAATTGCAAACGTCGAGCAATTGCTCCGAGATGAAAAGTGCCAGCACTGAAAGCTGTTGCTAGCCAGCACCCTTCCTTGGAAGCGCTTTTGTAGGCCTAAGAACAGTGGGGCTCTGGGCTTCTCTAGCCACCTCATCTTCTGCTCGTCCTCTCGCGCACTCTAAAGAGAGCTCAGGTGAGAAATTGCAAACGTCGAGCAATTGCTCAGAGATGAAAAGTGCCAGCACTGAAAGCTCTTGCTAGCCAGCACCCTTCCTTGGAAGCGCTTTCACAGGCGCAGTAACACTGGGGCTTTGCGCTTCTCTACCCACCAAATGTCACGGTCCTTCTCTTTCCGTCTCGTAGACACGAGCTGAGAAATTGCAAACGTCGAGCAATTGCTCAGAGATGAAAAGTGCCAGCACTGAAAGCTGTTGCTAGCCAGCACCCTTCCTTGGAAGCGCTTTTGTAGGCCTAAGAACACTGGGGCTCTGGGCTTCTCTAGCCACCTCATCTTCTGCTCATCCTCTCGCGCACTCTAAAGAGAGCTCAGGTGAGAAATTGCAAACGTCGAGCAATTGCTCCGAGATGAAAAGTGCCAGCACTGAAAGCTGTTGCTAGCCAGCACCCTTCCTTGGAAGCGCTTTTGTAGCCCTTAGAACACTGGGGCTCTGGGCTTCTCTAGCCACCTCATCTTCTGCTCATCCTCTCGCGCACTCTAAAGAGAGCTCAGGTGAGAAATTGCAAACGTCGAGCAATTGCTCAGAGAAGAAAAGTGCCAGCACTGAAAGCTGTTGCTAGCCAGCACCCTTCCTTGGAAGCGCTTTTGTAGGCCTAAGAACACTGGGGCTCTGGGCTTCTCTAGCCACCTCGTCTTCTGCTCATCCTCTGGCGCACTCTAAAGAGAGCTCAGGTGAGAAATTGCAAACGTCGAGCAATTGCTCAGAGATGAAAAGTGCCAGCACTGAAAGCTCTTGCTAGCCAGCACCCTTCCTTGGAAGCGCTTTTGTAGGCCTAAGAACACTGGGGCTCTGGGCTTCTCTAGCCACCTCATCTTCTGCTCATCCTCTCGTGCACTCTAAAGAGAGCTCAGCTGAGAAATTGCAAACGTCCAGCAATTGCTCAGAGATGAAAAGTGCCAGCACTGAAAGCTCTTGCTAGCCAGCACCCTTCCTTGGAAGCGCTTTCACAGGACAGCAACACTGGGGCCTTGCGCTTCTATACGCACCAAACGTCACGGTCCTTCTCTTTCCGTCTCGTAGACACGAGCTGAGAAATTGCAAACGTCGAGCAATTGCTCAGAGATGAAAAGTGCCAGCACTGAAAGCTGTTGCTAGCCAGCACCCTTCCTTGGAAGCGCTTTCACAAGCACAGTAACACTGGGGCTTTGCGCTTCTCTACGCACCAAACGTCACGGTCCTTCTCTTTCCGTCTCGTAGACACGAGCTGAGAAATTGCAAACGTCGAGCAATTGCTCAGAGATGAAAAGTGCCAGCACTGAAAGCTCTTGCTAGCCAGCACCCTTCCTTGGAAGCGCTTTCACAGGCGCAGCAACACTGGGGCTTTGCGCTTCTATACGCACCAAATGTCACGGTCCTTCTCTTTCCGTTTCGTAGACACGAGCTGAGAAATTGCAAACGTGGAGCAATTGCTCCGAGATGAAAAGTGCCAGCACTTAAAGCTGTTACTAGCCAGCACCCTTCCTTGGAAGCGCTTTTGTAGGCCTAAGAACAGTGGGGCTCTGGGCTTCTCTAGCAACCTCATCTTCTGCACATCCTCTCGCGCACTCTAAAGAGAGCTCAGGTGAGAAATTGCAAACGTCGAGCAATTGCTCAGAGATGAAAAGTGCCAGCACTGAAAGCTGTTGCTAGCCAGCACCCTTCCTTGGAAGCGCTTTCACAGGCGCAGTAACACTGGGGCTTTGCGCTTCTCTAGCCACCAAACGTCACGGTCCTTTTCTTTCCGTCTCGTAGACACGAGCTGAGAAATTGCAAACGTCGAGCAATTGCTCAGAGATGAAAAGTGCCAGCACTGAAAGCTGTTGCTAGCCAGCACCCTTCCTTGGAAGCGCTTTCACAGGCGCAGCAACACTGGGGCTTTGCGCTTCTCTAGCCACCAAACGTCACGGTCCTTCTCTTTCCGTCTGTTTACACGAGCTGAGAAATTGCAAACGTCGAGCAATTGCTCAGAGATGAAAAGTGCCAGCACTGAAAGCTCTTGCTAGCCAGCACCCTTCCTTGGAAGCGCTTTTGTAGCCCTTAAAACACTGGGGCTCTGGGCTTCTCTAGCCACCTCATCTTCTGCTCGTCCTCTCGCGCACTCTAAAGAGAGCTCAGGTGAGAAATTGCAAACGTCGAGCAATTGCTCAGAGATGAAAAGTGCCAGCACTGAAAGCTCTTGCTAGCCAGCACCCTTCCTTGGAAGCGCTTTCACAGGCGCAGTAACACTGGGGCTTTGCGCTTCTCTACCCACCAAAAGTCACGGTCCTTCTCTTTCCGTCTCGTAGACACGAGCTGAGAAATTGCAAACGTCGAGCAATTGCTCAGAGATGAAAAGTGCCAGCACTGAAAGCTCTTGCTAGCCAGCACCCTTCCTTGGAAGCGCTTTTGTAGCCCTTAAAACACTGGGGCTCTGGGCTTCTCTAGCCACCTCATCTTCTGCTCATCCTCTCGCGCACTCTAAAGAGAGCTCAGGTGAGAAATTGCAAACGTCCAGCAATTGCTCCGAGATGAAAAGTGCCAGCACTGAAAGCTGTTGCTAGCCAGCACCCTTCCTTGGAAGCGCTTTTGTAGCCCTTAGAACAGTGGGGCTCTGGGCTTCTCTAGCCACCTCATCTTCTGCTCATCCTCTCGCGCACTCTAAAGAGAGCTCAGGTGAGAAATTGCAAACGTCGAGCAATTGCTCAGAGATGAAAAGTGCCAGCACTGAAAGCTGTTGCTAGCCAGCACCCTTCCTTGGAAGCGCTTTCACAGGCGCAGTAACACTGGGGCTTTGCGCTTCTCTAGCCACCAAACGTCACGGTCCTTCTCTTTCCGTCTCGTAGACACGAGCTGAGAAATTGCAAACGTCGAGCAATTGCTCAGAGATGAAAAGTGCCAGCACTGAAAGCTGTTGCTAGCCAGCACCCTTCCTTGGAAGCGCTTTCACAGGCGCAGCAACACTGGGGCTTTGCCCTTCTATACGCACCAAACGTCACAGTCATTCTCTTTCCGTCTCGTAGACACGAGCTGAGAAATTGCAAACGTCCAGCAATTGCTCCGAGATGAAAAGTGCCAGCACTGAAAGCTGTTGCTAGCCAGCACCCTTCCTTGGAAGCGCTTTTGTAGGCCTAAGAACACTGGGGCTCTGGGCTTCTCTAGCCACCTCATCTTCTTCTCATCCTCTCGCGCACTCTAAAGAGAGCTCAGGTGAGAAATTGCAAACGTGGAGCAATTGCTCAGAGATGAAAAGTGCCAGCACTGAAAGCTCTTGCTAGCCAGCACCCTTCCTTGGAAGCGCTTTCACAGGCGCAGCAACACTGGGGCTTTGCGCTTCTATACGCACCAAATGTCACGGTCCTTCTCTTTCCGTCTCGTAGACATGAGCTGAGAAATTGCAAACGTCGAGCAATTGCTCAGAGATGAAAAGTGCCAGCACTGAAAGCTGTTGCTAGCCAGCACCCTTCCTTGGAAGCGCTTTCACAGGCGCAGCAACACTGGGGCTTTGCGCTTCTCTAGCCACCAAACGTCACGGTCCTTCTCTTTCCGTCTCGTAGACACGAGCTGAGAAATTGCAAACGTGGAGCAATTGCTCCGAGATGAAAAGTGCCAGCACTGAAAGCTGTTGCTAGCCAGCACCCTTCCTTGGAAGCGCTTTCACAGGCGCAGCAACACTGGGGCTTTGCGCTTCTCTACCCACCAAAAGTCACGGTCATTCTCTTTCCGTCTCCTAGACACGAGCTGAGAAATTGCAAACGTCGAGCAATTGCTCAGAGATGAAAAGTGCCAGCACTGAAAGCTGTTGCTAGCCAGCACCCTTCCTTGGAAGCGCTTTTGTAGACCTAAGAACACTGGGGCTCTGGGCTTCTCTAGCCACGTAATCTTCTGCTCATCCTCTCGCGCACTCTAAAGAGAGCTCAGGTGAGAAATTGCAAACGTCCAGCAATTGCTCAGAGATGAAAAGTGCCAGCACTGAAAGCTCTTGCTAGCCAGCACCCTTCCTTGGAAGCGCTTTTGTAGGCCTAAGAACACTGGGGCTCTGGGCTTCTCTAGCCACCTCATCTTCTGCTCATCCTCTCGTGCACTCTAAAGAGAGCTCAGGTGAGAAATTGCAAACGTCCAGCAATTGCTCAGAGATGAAAAGTGCCAGCACTGAAAGCTGTTGCTAGCCAGCACCCTTCCTTGGAAGCGCTTTCACAGGCGCAGCAACACTGGGGCTTTGCGCTTCTCTAGCCACCAAACGTCACGGTCATTCTCTTTCCGTCTCGTAGACACGAGCTGAGAAATTGCAAACGTCGAGCAATTGCTCCGAGATGAAAAGTGCCAGCACTGAAAGCTCTTGCTAGCCAGCACCCTTCCTTGGAAGCGCTTTTGTAGGCCTAAGAACACTGGGGCTCTGGGCTTCTCTAGCCACCTCATCTTCTGCTCATCCTCTCGCGCACTCTAAAGAGAGCTCAGGTGAGAAATTGCAAACGTCGAGCAATTGCTCAGAGATGAAAAGTGCCAGCACTGAAAGCTCTTGCTAGCCAGCACCCTTCCTTGGAAGCGCTTTCACAGGCGCAGCAACACTGGGGCTTTGCGCTTCTCTAGCCACCAAACGTCACGGTCCTTCCCTTTCCGTCTCGTAGACACGAGCTGAGAAATCGCAAACGTCGAGCAATTGCTCAGAGATGAAAAGTGCCAGCACTGAAAGCTCTTGCTAGCCAGCACCCTTCCTTGGAAGCGCTTTTGTAGGCCTAAGAACAGTGGGGCTCTGGGCTTCTCTAGCCACCTCATCTTCTGCTCATCCTCTCGCGCACTCTAAAGAGAGCTCAGCTGAGAAATTGCAAACGTCGAGCAATTGCTCAGAGATGAAAAGTGCTAGCACTGAAAGCTCTTGCTAGCCAGCACCCTTCCTTGGAAGCGCTTTCACAGGCACAGTAACACTGGGGCTTTGCGCTTCTCTAGCCACCAAACGTCACGGTCCTTCTCTTTCCGTCTCGTAGACACGAGCTGAGAAATTGCAAACGTCGAGCAATTGCTCCGAGATGAAAAGTGCCAGCACTGAAAGCTCTTGCTAGCCAGCACCCTTCCTTGGAAGCGCTTTCACAGGCGCAGCAACACTGGGGCTTTGCGCTTCTCTAGCCACCAAACGTCACGGTCCTTCTCTTTCCGTCGGTAGACACGAGCTGAGAAATTGCAAACGTCGAGCAATTGCTCAGAGATGAAAAGTGCCAGCACTGAAAGCTGTTGCTAGCCAGCACCCTTCCTTGGAAGCGCTTTCACAGGCGCAGCAACACTGGGGCTTTGCGCTTCTCTAGCCACCAAACGTCACGGTCCTTCTCTTTCCGTCTCCTAGACACGAGCTGAGAAATTGCAAACGTCGAGCAATTGCTCAGAGATGAAAAGTGCCAGCACTGAAAGCTCTTGCTAGCCAGCACCCTTCCTTGGAAGCGCTTTTGTAGCCCTTAAAACACTGGGGCTCTGGGCTTCTCTAGCCACCTCATCTTCTGCTCATCCTCTCGCGCACTCTAAAGAGAGCTCATGTGAGAAATTGCAAACGTCGAGCAATTGCTCAGAGATGAAAAGTGCCAGCACTGAAAGCTCTTGCTAGCCAGCACCCTTCCTTGGAAGCGCTTTCACAGGCGCAGCAACACTGGGGCTCTGCGCTTCTCTAGCCACCAAACGTCATGGTCCTTCTCTTTCCGTCTCGTAGACACGAGCTGAGAAATTGCAAACGTCGAGCAATTGCTCAGAGATGAAAAGTGCCAGCACTGAAAGCTGTTGCTAGCCAGCACCCTTCCTTGGAAGCGCTTTCACAGGCGCAGCAACACTGGGGCTTTGCGCTTCTCTAGCCACCAAACGTCACGGTCCTTCTCTTTCCGTCTGTTTACACGAGCTGAGAAATTGCAAACGTCGAGCAATTGCTCCGAGATGAAAAGTGCCAGCACTGAAAGCTCTTGCTAGCCAGCACCCTTCCTTGGAAGCGCTTTTGTAGCCCTTAAAACACTGGGGCTCTGGGCTTCTCTAGCCACCTCATCTTCTGCTCATCCTCTCGCGCACTCTAAAGAGAGCTCAGGTGAGAAATTGCAAACGTCGAGCAATTGCTCAGAGATGAAAAGTGCCAGCACTGAAAGCTCTTGCTAGCCAGCACCCTTCCTTGGAAGCGCTTTCACAGGCGCAGCAAGACTGGGGCTTTGCGCTTCTCTAGCCACCAAACGTCACGGTCCTTCTCTTTCCGTCTCGTAGACACGAGCTGAGAAATCGCAAACGTCGAGCAATTGCTCAGAGATGAAAAGTGCCAGCACTGAAAGCTCTTGCTAGCCAACACCCTTCCTTGGAAGCGCTTTCACAGGCGCAGCAACACTGGGGCTTTGCGCTTCTCTACCCACCAAACGTCACGGTCCTTCTCTTTCCGTCTCGTAGACACGAGCTGAGAAATTGCAAACGTGGAGCAATTGCTCAGAGATGAAAAGTGCCAGCACTGAAAGCTCTTGCTAGCCAGCACCCTTCCTTGGAAGCGCTTTCACAGGCGCAGCAACACTGGGGCTTTGCGCTTCTCTACCCACCAAACGTCACGGTCCTTCTCTTTCCGTCTCCTAGACACGAGCTGAGAAATTGCAAACGTCGAGCAATTGCTCCGAGATGAAAAGTGCCAGCACTGAAAGCTCTTGCTAGCCAGCACCCTTCCTTGGAAGCGCTTTTGTAGGCCTAAGAACACTGGGGCTCTGGGCTTCTCTAGCCACCTCATCTTCTGCTCATCCTCTCGCGCACTCTAAAGAGAGCTCATGTGAGAAATTGCAAACGTCGAGCAATTGCTCAGAGATGAAAAGTGCCAGCACTGAAAGCTGTTGCTAGCCAGCACCCTTCCTTGGAAGCGCTTTCACAGGCGCAGCAACACTGGGGCTCTGCGCTTCTCTAGCCACCAAACGTCATGGTCCTTCTCTTTCCGTCTCGTAGACACGAGCTGAGAAATTGCAAACGTCCAGCAATTGCTCAGAGATGAAAAGTGCCAGCACTGAAAGCTGTTGCTAGCCAGCACCCTTCCTTGGAAGCGCTTTCACAGGCGCAGCAACACTGGGGCTTTGCGCTTCTCTAGCCACCAAACGTCACGGTCCTTCTCTTTCCGTCTGTTTACACGAGCTGAGAAATTGCAAACGTCGAGCAATTGCTCCGAGATGAAAAGTGCCAGCACTGAAAGCTCTTGCTAGCCAGCACCCTTCCTTGGAAGCGCTTTTGTAGCCCTTAAAACACTGGGGCTCTGGGCTTCTCTAGCCACCTCATCTTCTGCTCATCCTCTCGCGCACTCTAAAGAGAGCTCAGCTGAGAAATTGCAAACGTCGAGCAATTGCTCAGAGATGAAAAGTGCCAGCACTGAAAGCTGTTGCTAGCCAGCACCCTTCCTTGGAAGCGCTTTCACAGGCGCAGCAACACTGGGGCTTTGCGCTTCTCTACCCACCAAACGTCACGGTCCTTCTCTTTCCGTCTCGTAGACACGAGCTGAGAAATTGCAAACGTCGAGCAATTGCTCAGAGATGAAAAGTGCCAGCACTGAAAGCTGTTGCTAGCCAGCACCCTTCCTTGGAAGCGCTTTTGTAGGCCTAAGAACACTGGGGCTCTGGGCTTCTCTAGCCACCTCATCTTCTGCTCATCCTCTCGCGCACTCTAAAGAGAGCTCAGGTGAGAAATTGCAAACGTCGAGCAATTGCTCAGAGATGAAAAGTGCCAGCACTGAAAGCTGTTGCTAGCCAGCACCCTTCCTTGGAAGCGCTTTTGTAGGCCTAAGAACAGTGGGGCTCTGGGCTTCTCTATCCACCTCATCTTCTGCTCATCCTCTCGCGCACTCTAAAGAGAGCTCAGGTGAGAAACTGCAAACGTCGAGCAATTGCTCAGAGATGAAAAGTGCCAGCACTGAAAGCTCTTGCTAGCCAGCACCCTTCCTTGGAAGCGCTTTTGTAGCCCTTAGAACACTGGGGCTCTGGGCTTCTCTAGCCACCTCATCTTCTGCTCATCCTCTCGTGCACTCTAAAGAGAGCTCAGGTGAGAAATTGCAAACGTCGAGCAATTGCTCAGAGATGAAAAGTGCCAGCACTGAAAGCTCTTGCTAGCCAGCACTCTTCCTTGGAAGCGCTTTCACAGGCGCAGCAACACTGGGGCTTTGCGCTTCTTTACGCACCAAACGTCACGCTCATTCTCTTTCCGCCTCGTAGACACGAGCTGAGAAATTGCAAACGTCGAGCAATTGCTCAGAGATGAAAAGTGCCAGCACTGAAAGCTGTTGCTAGCCAGCACCCTTCCTTGGAAGCGCTTTCACAGGCGCAGTAACACTGGGGCTTTGCGCTTCTCTAGCCACCAAACGTCACGGTCATTCTCTTTCCGTCTCGTAGACACGAGCTGAGAAATTGCAAACGTCGAGCAATTGCTCAGAGATGAAAAGTGCCAGCACTGAAAGCTGTTGCTAGCCAGCACCCTTCCTTGGAAGCGCTTTCACAGGCGCAGCAACACTGGGGCTTTGCGCTTCTATACGCACCAAACGTCACAGTCATTCTCTTTCCGTCTCGTAGACACGAGCTGAGAAATTGCAAACGTCCAGCAATTGCTCCGAGATGAAAAGTGCCAGCACTGAAAGCTGTTGCTAGCCAGCACCCTTCCTTGGAAGCGCTTTTGTAGGCCTAAGAACACTGGGGCTCTGGGCTTCTCTAGCCACCTCATCTTCTGCTCATCCTCTCGCGCACTCTAAAGAGAGCTCAGGTGAGAAATTGCAAACGTCGAGCAATTGCTCCGAGATGAAAAGTGCCAGCACTGAAAGCTCTTGCTAGCCAGCACCCTTCCTTGGAAGCGTTTTCACAGGCGCAGCAACACTGGGGCTTTGCGCTTCTATACGCACCAAAAGTCACGGTCATTCTCTTTCCGTCTCGTAGACACGAGCTGAGAAATTGCAAACGTGGAGCAATTGCTCAGAGATGAAAAGTGCCAGCACTGAAAGCTGTTGCTAGCCAGCACCCTTCCTTGGAAGCGCTTTTGTAGGCCTAAGAACACTGGGGCTCTGGGCTTCTCTAGCCACCTCATCTTCTGCTCATCCTCGCGCGCACTCTAAAGAGAGCTCAGGTGAGAAATTGCAAACGTCGAGCAATTGCTCAGAGATGAAAAGTGCCAGCACTGAAAGCTCTTGCTAGCCAGCACCCTTCCTTGGAAGCACTTTCACAGGCGCAGCAACACTGGGGCTTTGCGCTTCTCTAGCCACCAAACGTCACGGTCCTTCTCTTTCCGTCTGTTTACACGAGCTGAGAAATTGCAAACGTCGAGCAATTGCTCCGAGATGAAAAGTGCCAGCACTGAAAGCTCTTGCTAGCCAGCACCCTTCCTTGGAAGCGCTTTTGTAGGCCTAAGAACAGTGGGGCTCTGGGCTTCTCTAGCCACCTCATCTTCTGCTCATCCTCTCGCGCACTCTAAAGAGAGCTCAGCTGAGAAATTGCAAACGTCGAGCAATTGCTCAGAGATGAAAAGTGCCAGCACTGAAAGCTCTTGCTAGCCAGCACCCTTCCTTGGAAGCGCTTTTGTAGGCCTAAGAACACTTGGGCTCTGGGCTTCTCTATCCACATCATCTTCTGCTCATCCTCTCGCGCACTCTAAAGAGAGCTCAGGTGAGAAACTGCAAACGTCGAGCAATTGCTCAGAGATGAAAAGTGCCAGCACTGAAAGCTCTTGCTAGCCAGCACCCTTCCTTGGAAGCGCTTTTGTAGCCCTTAGAACACTGGGGCTCTGGGCTTCTCTAGCCACCTCATCTTCTGCTCATCCTCTCGTGCACTCTAAAGAGAGCTCAGCTGAGAAATTGCAAACGTCGAGCAATTGCTCAGAGATGAAAAGTGCCAGCACTGAAAGCTCTTGCTAGCCAGCACTCTTCCTTGGAAGCGCTTTCACAGGCGCAGCAACACTGGGGCTTTGCGCTTCTTTACGCACCAAACGTCACGCTCATTCTCTTTCCGCCTCGTAGACACGAGCTGAGAAATTGCAAACGTCGAGCAATTGCTCAGAGATGAAAAGTGCCAGCACTGAAAGCTGTTGCTAGCCAGCACCCTTCCTTGGAAGCGCTTTCACAGGCGCAGCAACACTGGGGCTTTGCGCTTCTCTACGCACCAAACGTCACGGTCCTTCTCTTTCCGTCTCGTAGACACGAGCTGAGAAATTGCAAACGTCGAGCAATTGCTCAGAGATGAAAAGTGCCAGCACTGAAAGCTGTTGCTAGCCAGCACCCTTCCTTGGAAGCGCTTTTGTAGGCCTAAGAACACTGGGGCTCTGGGCTTCTCTAGCCACCTCATCTTCTGCTCATCCTCTCGCGCACTCTAAAGAGAGCTCAGGTGAGAAATTGCAAACGTCGAGCAATTGCTCAGAGATGAAAAGTGCCAGCACTGAAAGCTCTTGCTAGCCAGCACCCTTCCTTGGAAGCGCTTTCACAGGCGCAGTAACACTGGGGCTTTGCGCTTCTATACGCACCAAACGTCACGGTCATTCTCTTTCCGTCTCGTAGACACGAGCTGAGAAATTGCAAACGTCGAGCAATTGCTCAGAGATGAAAAGTGCCAGCACTGAAAGCTGTTGCTAGCCAGCACCCTTCCTTGGAAGCGCTTTTGTAGGCCTAAGAACACTGGGGCTCTGGGCTTCTCTAGCCACCTCATCTTCTGCTCATCCTCGCGCGCACTCTAAAGAGAGCTCAGGTGAGAAATTGCAAACGTGGAGCAATTGCTCAGAGATGAAAAGTGCCAGCACTGAAAGCTGTTGCTAGCCAGCACCCTTCCTTGGAAGCGCTTTCACAGGCGCAGCAACACTGGGGCTTTGCGCTTCTCTACCCACCAAACGTCACGGTCCTTCTCTTTCCGTCTCCTAGACACGAGCTGAGAAATTGCAAACGTCGAGCAATTGCTCAGAGATGAAAAGTGCCAGCACTGAAAGCTGTTGCTAGCCAGCACCCTTCCTTGGAAGCGCTTTCACAGGCGCAGCAACACTGGGGCTTTGCGCTTCTCTAGCCACCAAAAGTCACGGTCATTTTCTTTCCGTCTCGTAGACACGAGCTGAGAAATTGCAAACGTCGAGCAATTGCTCAGAGATGAAAAGTGCCAGCACTGAAAGCTCTTGCTAGCCAGCACCCTTCCTTGGAAGCGCTTTTGTAGGCCTAAGAACACTGGGGCTCTGGGCTTCTCTAGCCACCTCATCTTCTGCTCATCCTCGCGCGCACTCTAAAGAGAGCTCAGGTGAGAAATTGCAAACGTCGAGCAATTGCTCAGAGATGAAAAGTGCCAGCACTGAAAGCTGTTGCTAGCCAGCACCCTTCCTTGGAAGCGCTTTCACAGGCGCAGCAACACTGGGGCTTTGCGTTTCTCTACCCACCAAACGTCACGGTCCTTCTCTTTCCGTCTCCTAGACACGAGCTGAGAAATTGCAAATGTCGAGCAATTGCTCAGAGATGAAAAGTGCCAGCACTGAAAGCTGTTGCTAGCCAGCACCCTTCCTTGGAAGCGCTTTTGTAGGCCTAAGAACACTGGGGCTCTGGGCTTCCCTAGCCACCTCATCTTCTGCTCATCCTCTCGCACACTCTAAAGAGAGCTCAGCTGAGAAATTGCAAACGTCGAGCAATTGCTCAGAGATGAAAAGTGCCAGCACTGAAAGCTCTTGCTAGCCAGCACTCTTCCTTGGAAGCGCTTTCACAGGCGCAGTAACACTGGGGCTTTGCGCTTCTCTACCCACCAAACGTCACGGTCCTTCTCTTTCCGTCTCGTAGACACGAGCTGAGAAATTGCAAACGTCGAGCAATTGCTCAGAGATGAAAAGTGCCAGCACTGAAAGCTCTTGCTAGCCAGCACCCTTCCTTGGAAGCGCTTTCACAGGCGCAGCAACACTGGGGCTTTGCGCTTCTCTAGCCACCAAACGTCATGGTCCTTCTCTTTCCGTCTCGTAGACACGAGCTGAGAAATTGCAAACGTCGAGCAATTGCTCCGAGATGAAAAGTGCCAGCACTGAAAGCTCTTGCTAGCCAGCACCCTTCCTTGGAAGCGCTTTTGTAGGCCTAAGAACACTGGGGCTCTGGGCTTCCCTAGCCACCTCATCTTCTTCTCATCCTCTCGCGCACTCTAAAGAGAGCTCAGGTGAGAAATTGCAAACGTCCAGCAATTGCTCAGAGAAGAAAAGTGCCAGCACTGAAAGCTGTTGCTAGCCAGCACCCTTCCTTGGAAGCGCTTTCACAGGCGCAGCAACACTGGGGCTTTGCGCTTCTCTAGCCACCAAACGTCACGGTCCTTCTCTTTCCGTCGGTAGACACGAGCTGAGAAATTGCAAACGTTGAGCAATTGCTCAGAGATGAAAAGTGCCAGCACTGAAAGCTGTTGCTAGCCAGCACCCTTCCTTGGAAGCGGTTTCACAGGCGCAGCAACACTGGGGCTTTGCGCTTCTCTAGCCACCAAACGTCACGGTCCTTCTCTTTCCGTCTCGTAGACACGAGCTGAGAAATTGCAAACGTCGAGCAATTGCTCAGAGATGAAAAGTGCCAGCACTGAAAGCTGTTGCTAGCCAGCACCCTTCCTTGGAAGCGCTTTTGTAGGCCTAAGAACAGTGGGGCTCTGGGCTTCTCTAGCCACCTCATCTTCTGCTCATCCTCTCGCGCACTCTAAAGAGAGCTCAGGTGAGAAATTGCAAACGTCGAGCAATTGCTCCGAGATGAAAAGTGCCAGCACTGAAAGCTCTTGCTAGCCAGCACCCTTCCTTGGAAGCGCTTTCACAGGCGCAGCAACACTGGGGCTTTGCGCTTCTCTACCCACCAAAAGTCACGGTCATTCTCTTTCCGTCTCGTTGACACGAGCTGAGAAATTGCAAACGTCGAGCAATTGCTCCGAGATGAAAAGTGCCAGCACTGAAAGCTGTTGCTAGCCAGCACCCTTCCTTGGAAGCGCTTTCACAGGCGCAGCAACACTGGGGCTTTGCGCTTCTCTACCCACCAAAAGTCACGGTCATTCTCTTTCCGTCTCGTAGACACGAGCTGAGAAATTGCAAACGTCGAGCAATTGCTCCGAGATGAAAAGTGCCAGCACTGAAAGCTGTTGCTAGCCAGCACCCTTCCTTGGAAGCGCTTTTGTAGGCCTAAGAACACTGGGGCTCTGGGCTTCTCTAGCCACCTCATCTTCTTCTCATCCTCTCGCGCACTCTAAAGAGAGCTCAGGTGAGAAATTGCAAACGTCGAGCAATTGCTCAGAGAAGAAAAGTGCCAGCACTGAAAGCTGTTGCTAGCCAGCACCCTTCCTTGGAAGCGCTTTCACAGGCGCACTAACACTGGGGCTTTGCACTTCTCTACGCACCAAACGTCACGGTCCTTCTATTTCCGTCTCGTAGACACGAGCTGAGAAATTGCAAACGTGGAGCAATTGCTCAGAGATGAAAAGTGCCAGCACTGAAAGCTGTTGCTAGCCAGCACCCTTCCTTGGAAGCGCTTTCACAGGCGCAGCAACACTGGGGCTTTGCGCTTCTCTAGCCACCAAACGTCACGGTCCTTCTCTTTCCGTCGGTAGACACGAGCTGAGAAATTGCAAACGTCGAGCAATTGCTCAGAGATGAAAAGTGCCAGCACTGAAAGCTCTTGCTAGCCAGCACCCTTCCTTGGAAGCGCTTTTGTAGGCCTAAGAACACTGGGGCTCTGGGCTTCTCTAGCCACCTCATCTTCTGCTCATCCTTTCGCGCAGTCTAAAGAGAGCTCAGGTGAGAAATTGCAAACGTCGAGCAATTGCTCCGAGATGAAAAGTGCCAGCACTGAAAGCTCTTGCTAGCCAGCACCCTTCCTTGGAAGCGCTTTCACAGGCGCAGCAACACTGGGGCTTTGCGCTTCTCTACCCACCAAAAGTCACGGTCATTCTCTTTCCATCTCGTAGACACGAGCTGAGAAATTGCAAACGTCGAGCAATTGCTCAGAGATGAAAAGTGCCAGCACTGAAAGCTGTTGCTAGCCAGCACCCTTCCTTGGAAGCGCTTTCACAGGCGCAGCAACACTGGGGCTTTGCGCTTCTCTACCCACCAAACGTCACGGTCCTTCTCTTTCCGTCTGTTTACACGAGCTGAGAAATTGCAAACGTCGAGCAATTGCTCAGAGATGAAAAGTGCCAGCACTGAAAGCTCTTGCTAGCCAGCACCCTTCCTTGGAAGCGCTTTTGTAGGCCTAAGAACAGTGGGGCTCTGGGCTTCTCTAGCCACCTCATCTTCTGCTCATCCTCTCGCGCACTCTAAAGAGAGCTCAGGTGAGAAATTGCAAACGTCGAGCAATTGCTCAGAGATGAAAAGTGCCAGCACTGAAAGCTCTTGCTAGCCAGCACCCTTCCTTGGAAGCGCTTTCACAGGCGCAGTAACACTGGGGCTTTGCGCTTCTCTAGCCACCAAATGTCACGGTCCTTCTCTTTCCGTCTCGTAGACACGAGCTGAGAAATTGCAAACGTCGAGCAATTGCTCAGAGATGAAAAGTGCCAGCACTGAAAGCTCTTGCTAGCCAGCACCCTTCCTTGGAAGCGCTTTTGTAGCCCTTAAAACACTGGGGCTCTGGGCTTCTCTAGCCACCTCATCTTCTGCTCATCCTCTCGCGCACTCTAAAGAGAGCTCAGGTGAGAAATTGCAAACGTCGAGCAATTGCTCAGAGATGAAAAGTGCCAGCACTGAAAGCTGTTGCTAGCCAGCACCCTTCCTTGGAAGTGCTTTCACAGGCGCAGCAACACTGGGGCTTTGCGCTTCTCTACCCACCAAAAGTCACGGTCATTCTCTTTCCGTCTCGTAGACACGAGCTGAGAAATTGCAAACGTCGAGCAATTGCTCCGAGATGAAAAGTGCCAGCACTGAAAGCTGTTGCTAGCCAGCACCCTTCCTTGGAAGCGCTTTCACAGGCGCAGCAACACTGGGGCTTTGCGCTTCTCTACCCACTAAAAGTCACGGTCATTCTCTTTCCGTCTCGTAGACACGAGCTGAGAAATTGCAAACGTCGAGCAATTGCTCAGAGATGAAAAGTGCCAGCACTGAAAGCTCTTGCTAGCCAGCACCCTACCTTGGAAGCGCTTTTGTAGGCCTAAGAACACTGGGGCTCTGGGCTTCTCTAGCCACCTCATCTTCTGCTCATCCTCTCGCGCACTCTAAAGAGAGCTCAGGTGAGAAATTGCAAACGTCGAGCAATTGCTCAGAGATGAAAAGTGCCAGCACTGAAAGCTCTTGCTAGCCAGCACCCTTCCTTGGAAGCGCTTTCACAGGCGCAGCAACACTGGGGCTTTGCGCTTCTATACGCACCAAATGTCACGGTCCTTCTCTTTCCGTCTCGTAGACATGAGCTGAGAAATTGCAAACGTCGAGCAATTGCTCAGAGATGAAAAGTGCCAGCACTGAAAGCTGTTACTAGCCAGCACCCTTCCTTGGAAGCGCTTTTGTAGGCCTAAGAACAGTGGGGCTCTGGGCTTCTCTAGCCACCTCATCTTCTGCTCATCCTCTCGCGCACTCTAAAGAGAGCTCAGGTGAGAAATTGCAAACGTGGAGCAATTGCTCAGAGATGAAAAGTGCCAGCACTGAAAGCTCTTGCTAGCCAGCACCCTTCCTTGGAAGCGCTTTCACAGGCGCAGTAACACTGGGGCTTTGCGCTTCTCTAGCCACCAAACGTCACGGTCCTTCTCTTTCCGTCTCGTAGACACGAGCTGAGAAATTGCAAACGTCGAGCAATTGCTCAGAGAAGAAAAGTGCCAGCACTGAAAGCTGTTGCTAGCCAGCACCCTTCCTTGGAAGCGCTTTCACAGGCGCAGCAACACTGGGGCTTTGCGCTTCTCTACCCACCAAACGTCACGGTCCTTCTCTTTCCGTCTGTTTACACGAGCTGAGAAATTGCAAACGTCGAGCAATTGCTCAGAGATGAAAAGTGCCAGCACTGAAAGCTCTTGCTAGCCAGCACCCTTCCTTGGAAGCGCTTTTGTAGGCCTAAGAACAGTGGGGCTCTGGGCTTCTCTAGCCACCTCATCTTCTGCTCGTCCTCTCGCGCACTCTAAAGAGAGCTCAGGTGAGAAATTGCAAACGTCGAGCAATTGCTCAGAGATGAAAAGTGCCAGCACTGAAAGCTCTTGCTAGCCAGCACCCTTCCTTGGAAGCGCTTTCACAGGCGCAGTAACACTGGGGCTTTGCGCTTCTATACGCACCAAATGTCACGGTCCTTCTCTTTCCGTCTCGTAGACACGAGCTGAGAAATTGCAAACGTCGAGCAATTGCTCAGAGATGAAAAGTGCCAGCACTGAAAGCTGTTGCTAGCCAGCACCCTTCCTTGGAAGCGCTTTTGTAGGCCTAAGAACACTTGGGCTCTGGGCTTCTCTATCCACATCATCTTCTGCTCATCCTCTCGCGCACTCTAAAGAGATCTCAGGTGAGAAACTGCAAACGTCGAGCAATTGCTCAGAGATGAAAAGTGCCAGCACTGAAAGCTGTTGCTAGCCAGCACCCTTCCTTGGAAGTGCTTTCACAGGCGCAGCAACACTGGGGCTTTGCGCTTCTCTACCCACCAAAAGTCACGGTCATTCTCTTTCCGTCTCGTAGACACGAGCTGAGAAATTGCAAACGTCGAGCAATTGCTCCGAGATGAAAAGTGCCAGCACTGAAAGCTGTTGCTAGCCAGCACCCTTCCTTGGAAGCGCTTTCACAGGCGCAGCAACACTGGGGCTTTGCGCTTCTCTACCCACTAAAAGTCACGGTCATTCTCTTTCCGTCTCGTAGACACGAGCTGAGAAATTGCAAACGTCGAGCAATTGCTCCGAGATGAAAAGTGCCAGCACTGAAAGCTCTTGCTAGCCAGCACCCTTCCTTGGAAGCGCTTTTGTAGGCCTAAGAACACTGGGGCTCTGGGCTTCTCTAGCCACCTCATCTTCTGCTCATCCTCTCGCGCACTCTAAAGAGAGCTCAGGTGAGAAATTGCAAACGTCGAGCAATTGCTCAGAGATGAAAAGTGCCAGCACTGAAAGCTCTTGCTAGCCAGCACCCTTCCTTGGAAGCGCTTTCACAGGCGCAGCAACACTGGGGCTTTGCTCTTCTATACGCACCAAATGTCACGGTCCTTCTCTTTCCGTCTCGTAGACATGAGCTGAGAAATTGCAAACGTCGAGCAATTGCTCAGAGATGAAAAGTGCCAGCACTGAAAGCTGTTACTAGCCAGCACCCTTCCTTGGAAGCGCTTTTGTAGGCCTAAGAACAGTGGGGCTCTGGGCTTCTCTAGCCACCTAATCTTCTGCTCATCCTCTCGCGCACTCTAAAGAGAGCTCAGGTGAGAAATTGCAAACGTGGAGCAATTGCTCAGAGATGAAAAGTGCCAGCACTGAAAGCTCTTGCTAGCCAGCACCCTTCCTTGGAAGCGCTTTCACAGGCGCAGTAACACTGGGGCTTTGCGCTTCTCTACGCACCAAACGTCACGGTCCTTCTCTTTCCGTCTCGTAGACACGAGCTGAGAAATTGCAAACGTCGAGCAATTGCTCAGAGATGAAAAGTGCCAGCACTGAAAGCTGTTGCTAGCCAGCACCCTTCCTTGGAAGCGCTTTCACAGGCGCAGCAACACTGGGGCTTTGCGCTTCTCTAGCCACCAAACGTCACGGTCCTTCTCTTTCCGTCTGTTTACACGAGCTGAGAAATTGCAAACGTCGAGCAATTGCTCAGAGATGAAAAGTGCCAGCACTGAAAGCTCTTGCTAGCCAGCACCCTTCCTTGGAAGCGCTTTTGTAGGCCTAAGAACACTGGGGCTCTGGGCTTCTCTAGCCACCTCATCTTCTGCTCGTCCTCTCGCGCACTCTAAAGAGAGCTCAGGTGAGAAATTGCAAACGTCGAGCAATTGCTCAGAGATGAAAAGTGCCAGCACTGAAAGCTGTTGCTAGCCAGCACCCTTCCTTGGAAGCGCTTTCACAGGCGCAGTAACACTGGGGCTTTGCGCTTCTATACGCACCAAATGTCACGGTCCTTCTCTTTCCGTCTCGTAGACACGAGCTGAGAAATTGCAAACGTCGAGCAATTGCTCAGAGATGAAAAGTGCCAGCACTGAAAGCTCTTGCTAGCCAGCACCCTTCCTTGGAAGCGCTTTTGTAGGCCTAAGAACACTTGGGCTCTGGGCTTCTCTATCCACATCATCTTCTGCTCATCCTCTCGCGCACTCTAAAGAGAGCTCAGGTGAGAAACTGCAAACGTCGAGCAATTGCTCAGAGATGAAAAGTGCCAGCACTGAAAGCTCTTGCTAGCCAGCACCCTTCCTTGGAAGCGCTTTTGTAGGCCTAAGAACAGTGGGGCTCTGGGCTTCTCTAGCCACCTCATCTTCTGCTCATCCTCTCGTGCACTCTAAAGAGAGCTCAGGTGAGAAATTGCAAACGTCGAGCAATTGCTCCGAGATGAAAAGTGCCAGCACTGAAAGCTCTTGCTAGCCAGCACTCTTCCTTGGAAGCGCTTTCACAGGCGCAGCAACACTGGGGCTTTGCGCTTCTTTACGCACCAAACGTCACGCTCATTCTCTTTCCGCCTCGTAGACACGAGCTGAAAATTGCAAACGTCGAGCAATTGCTCAGAGATGAAAAGTGCCAGCACTGAAAACTGTTGCTAGCCAGCACCCTTCCTTGGAAGCGCTTTCACAGGCGCAGCAACACTGGGGCTTTGCGCTTCTATACGCACCAAACGTCACGGTCCTTCTCTTTCCGTCTCGTAGACACGAGCTGAGAAATTGCAAACGTCGAGCAATTGCTCAGAGATGAAAAGTGCCAGCACTGAAAGCTGTTGCTAGCCAGCACCCTTCCTTGGAAGCGCTTTTGTAGGCCTAAGAACACTGGGGCTCTGGGCTTCTCTAGCCACGTAATCTTCTGCTCATCCTCTCGCGCACTCTAAAGAGAGCTCAGGTGAGAAATTGCAAAGGTCGAGCAATTGCTCAGAGATGAAAAGTGCCAGCACTGAAAGCTCTTGCTAGCCAGCACCCTTCCTTGGAAGCGCTTTCACAGGCGCAGCAACACTGGGGCTTTGCGCTTCTATACGCACCAAACGTCACGGTCATTCTCTTTCCGTCTCCTAGACACGAGCTGAGAAATTGCAAACGTCGAGCAATTGCTCAGAGATGAAAAGTGCCAGCACTGAAAGCTCTTGCTAGCCAGCACCCTTCCTTGGAAGCGCTTTTGTAGGCCTAAGAACACTGGGGCTCTGGGCTTCTCTAGCCACCTCATCTTCTGCTCATCCTCTCGCGCACTCTAAAGAGAGCTCAGGTGAGAAATTGCAAACGTGGAGCAATTGCTCAGAGATGAAAAGTGCCAGCACTGAAAGCTGTTGCTAGCCAGCACCCTTCCTTGGAAGCGCTTTCACAGGCGCAGCAACACTGGGGCTTTGCGCTTCTCTACCCACCAAACGTCACGGTCCTTCTCTTTCCGTCTCCTAGACACGAGCTGAGAAATTGCAAACGTCGAGCAATTGCTCAGAGATGAAAAGTGCCAGCACTGAAAGCTGTTGCTAGCCAGCACCCTTCCTTGGAAGCGCTTTCACAGGCGCAGCAACACTGGGGCTTTGCGCTTCTATACGCACCAAATGTCACGGTCCTTCTCTTTCCGTCTCGTAGACACGAGCTGAGAAATTGCAAACGTCGAGCAATTGCTCAGAGATGAAAAGTGCCAGCACTGAAAGCTGTTGCTAGCCAGCACCCTTCCTTGCAAGCGCTTTTGTAGGCCTAAGAACACTGGGGCTCTGGGCTTCTCTAGCCACCTCATCTTCTGCTCATCCTCTCGCGCACTCTAAAGAGAGCTCAGGTGAGAAATTGCAAACGTCCAGCAATTGCTCAGAGATGAAAAGTGCCAGCACTGAAAGCTGTTGCTAGCCAGCACCCTTCCTTGGAAGCGCTTTCACAGGCGCAGCAACACTGGGGCTTTGCGTTTCTCTACCCACCAAACGTCACGGTCCTTCTCTTTCCGTCTCCTAGACACGAGCTGAGAAATTGCAAATGTCGAGCAATTGCTCAGAGATGAAAAGTGCCAGCACTGAAAGCTGTTGCTAGCCAGCACCCTTCCTTGGAAGCGCTTTTGTAGGCCTAAGAACACTGGGGCTCTGGGCTTCCCTAGCCACCTCATCTTCTGCTCATCCTCTCGCGCACTCTAAAGAGAGCTCAGGTGAGAAATTGCAAACGTCGAGCAATTGCTCAGAGATGAAAAGTGCCAGCACTGAAAGCTCTTGCTAGCCAGCACTCTTCCTTGGAAGCGCTTTCACAGGCGCAGTAACACTGGGGCTTTGCGCTTCTCTACCCACCAAACGTCACGGTCCTTCTCTTTCCGTCTCGTAGACATGAGCTGAGAAATTGCAAACGTCGAGCAATTGCTCAGAGATGAAAAGTGCCAGCACTGAAAGCTCTTGCTAGCCAGCACCCTTCCTTGGAAGCGCTTTCACAGGCGCAGCAACACTGGGGCTTTGCGCTTCTCTAGCCACCAAACGTCATGGTCCTTCTCTTTCCGTCTCGTAGACACGAGCTGAGAAATTGCAAACGTCGAGCAATTGCTCCGAGATGAAAAGTGCCAGCACTGAAAGCTCTTGCTAGCCAGCACCCTTCCTTGGAAGCGCTTTTGTAGGCCTAAGAACACTGGGGCTCTGGGCTTCCCTAGCCACCTCATCTTCTTCTCATCCTCTCGCGCACTCTAAAGAGAGCTCAGGTGAGAAATTGCAAACGTCCAGCAATTGCTCAGAGAAGAAAAGTGCCAGCACTGAAAGCTGTTGCTAGCCAGCACCCTTCCTTGGAAGCGCTTTCACAGGCGCACTAACACTGGGGCTTTGCACTTCTCTACGCACCAAACGTCACGGTCCTTCTCTTTCCGTCTCGTAGACACGAGCTGAGAAATTGCAAACGTGGAGCAATTGCTCAGAGATGAAAAGTGCCAGCACTGAAAGCTGTTGCTAGCCAGCACCCTTCCTTGGAAGCGCTTTCACAGGCGCAGCAAGACTGGGGCTTTGCGCTTCTCTAGCCACCAAACGTCACGGTCCTTCTCTTTCCGTCTCGTAGACACGAGCTGAGAAATTGCAAACGTTGAGCAATTGCTCAGAGATGAAAAGTGCCAGCACTGAAAGCTGTTGCTAGCCAGCACCCTTCCTTGGAAGCGCTTTCACAGGCGCAGCAACACTGGGGCTTTGCGCTTCTCTAGCCACCAAACGTCACGGTCCTTCTCTTTCCGTCTCCAAGACACGAGCTGAGAAATTGCAAACGTCGAGCAATTGCTCCGAGATGAAAAGTGCCAGCACTGAAAGCTCTTGCTAGCCAGCACCCTTCCTTGGAAGCGCTTTTGTAGGCCTAAGAACACTGGGGCTCTGGGCTTCTCTAGCCACCTCATCTTCTGCTCATCCTCTCGCGCACTCTAAAGAGAGCTCAGGTGAGAAATTGCAAACGTCGAGCAATTGCTCAGAGATGAAAAGTGCCAGCACTGAAAGCTCTTGCTAGCCAGCACCCTTCCTTGGAAGCGCTTTCACAGGCGCAGCAACACTGGGGCTTTGCGCTTCTCTACCCACCAAAAGTCACGGTCATTCTCTTTCCGTCTCGTAGACACGAGCTGAGAAATTGCAAACGTCGAGCAATTGCTCCGAGATGAAAAGTGCCAGCACTGAAAGCTGTTGCTAGCCAGCACCCTTCCTTGGAAGCGCTTTCACAGGCGCAGCAACACTGGGGCTTTGCGCTTCTCTACCCACCAAAAGTCACGGTCATTCTCTTTCCGTCTCGTAGACACGAGCTGAGAAATTGCAAACGTCGAGCAATTGCTCCGAGATGAAAAGTGCCAGCACTGAAAGCTCTTGCTAGCCAGCACCCTTCCTTGGAAGCGCTTTTGTAGGCCTAAGAACACTGGGGCTCTGGGCTTCTCTAGCCACCTCATCTTCTTCTCATCCTCTCGCGCACTCTAAAGAGAGCTCAGGTGAGAAATTGCAAACGTCGAGCAATTGCTCAGAGAAGAAAAGTGCCAGCACTGAAAGCTGTTGCTAGCCAGCACCCTTCCTTGGAAGCGCTTTCACAGGCGCACTAACACTGGGGCTTTGCACTTCTCTACGCACCAAACGTCACGGTCCTTCTATTTCCGTCTCGTAGACACGAGCTGAGAAATTGCAAACGTGGAGCAATTGCTCAGAGATGAAAAGTGCCAGCACTGAAAGCTGTTGCTAGCCAGCACCCTTCCTTGGAAGCGCTTTCACAGGCGCAGCAACACTGGGGCTTTGCGCTTCTCTAGCCACCAAACGTCACGGTCCTTCTCTTTCCGTCGGTAGACACGAGCTGAGAAATTGCAAACGTCGAGCAATTGCTCAGAGATGAAAAGTGCCAGCACTGAAAGCTGTTGCTAGCCAGCACCCTTCCTTGGAAGCGCTTTTGTAGGCCTAAGAACACTGGGGCTCTGGGCTTCTCTAGCCACCTCATCTTCTGCTCATCCTCTCGCGCACTCTAAAGAGAGCTCAGGTGAGAAATTGCAAACGTCGAGCAATTGCTCAGAGATGAAAAGTGCCAGCACTGAAAGCTCTTGCTAGCCAGCACCCTTCCTTGGAAGCGCTTTCACAGGCGCAGCAACACTGGGGCTTTGCGCTTCTCTACCCACCAAAAGTCACGGTCATTCTCTTTCCATCTCGTAGACACGAGCTGAGAAATTGCAAACGTCGAGCAATTGCTCAGAGATGAAAAGTGCCAGCACTGAAAGCTGTTGCTAGCCAGCACCCTTCCTTGGAAGCGCTTTCACAGGCGCAGCAACACTGGGGCTTTGCGCTTCTCTACCCACCAAACGTCACGGTCCTTCTCTTTCCGTCTGTTTACACGAGCTGAGAAATTGCAAACGTCGAGCAATTGCTCAGAGATGAAAAGTGCCAGCACTGAAAGCTCTTGCTAGCCAGCACCCTTCCTTGGAAGCGCTTTTGTAGGCCTAAGAACAGTGGGGCTCTGGGCTTCTCTAGCCACCTCATCTTCTGCTCGTCCTCTCGCGCACTCTAAAGAGAGCTCAGGTGAGAAATTGCAAACGTCGAGCAATTGCTCAGAGATGAAAAGTGCCAGCACTGAAAGCTCTTGCTAGCCAGCACCCTTCCTTGGAAGCGCTTTCACAGGCGCAGTAACACTGGGGCTTTGCGCTTCTATACGCACCAAATGTCACGGTCCTTCTCTTTCCGTCTCGTAGACACGAGCTGAGAAATTGCAAACGTCGAGCAATTGCTCAGAGATGAAAAGTGCCAGCACTGAAAGCTGTTGCTAGCCAGCACCCTTCCTTGGAAGCGCTTTTGTAGCCCTTAAAACACTGGGGCTCTGGGCTTCTCTAGCCACCTCATCTTCTGCTCATCCTCTCGCGCACTCTAAAGAGAGCTCAGGTGAGAAATTGCAAACGTCGAGCAATTGCTCAGAGATGAAAAGTGCCAGCACTGAAAGCTGTTGCTAGCCAGCACCCTTCCTTGGAAGCGCTTTCACAGGCGCAGCAACACTGGGGCTTTGCGCTTCTCTACCCACCAAAAGTCACGGTCATTCTCTTTCCGTCTCGTAGACACGAGCTGAGAAATTGCAAACGTCGAGCAATTGCTCAGAGATGAAAAGTGCCAGCACTGAAAGCTGTTGCTAGCCAGCACCCTTCCTTGGAAGCGCTTTCACAGGCGCAGCAACACTGGGGCTTTGCGCTTCTCTACCCACTAAAAGTCACGGTCATTCTCTTTCCGTCTCGTAGACACGAGCTGAGAAATTGCAAACGTCGAGCAATTGCTCAGAGATGAAAAGTGCCAGCACTGAAAGCTCTTGCTAGCCAGCACCCTTCCTTGGAAGCGCTTTTGTAGGCCTAAGAACACTGGGGCTCTGGGCTTCCCTAGCCACCTCATCTTCTTCTCATCCTCTCGCGCACTCTAAAGAGAGCTCAGGTGAGAAATTGCAAACGTCCAGCAATTGCTCAGAGAAGAAAAGTGCCAGCACTGAAAGCTGTTGCTAGCCAGCACCCTTCCTTGGAAGCGCTTTCACAGGCGCACTAACACTGGGGCTTTGCACTTCTCTACGCACCAAACGTCACGGTCCTTCTCTTTCCGTCTCGTAGACACGAGCTGAGAAATTGCAAACGTGGAGCAATTGCTCAGAGATGAAAAGTGCCAGCACTGAAAGCTGTTGCTAGCCAGCACCCTTCCTTGGAAGCGCTTTCACAGGCGCAGCAACACTGGGGCTTTGCACTTCTCTACGCACCAAACGTCACGGTCCTTCTCTTTCCGTCGGTAGACACGAGCTGAGAAATTGCAAACGTTGAGCAATTGCTCAGAGATGAAAAGTGCCAGCACTGAAAGCTGTTGCTAGCCAGCACCCTTCCTTGGAAGCGCTTTCACAGGCGCAGCAACACTGGGGCTTTGCGCTTCTCTAGCCACCAAACGTCACGGTCCTTCTCTTTCCGTCTCCAAGACACGAGCTGAGAAATTGCAAACGTCGAGCAATTGCTCAGAGATGAAAAGTGCCAGCACTGAAAGCTCTTGCTAGCCAGCACCCTTCCTTGGAAGCGCTTTTGTAGGCCTAAGAACAGTGGGGCTCTGGGCTTCTCTAGCCACCTCATCTTCTGCTCATCCTCTCGCGCACTCTAAAGAGAGCTCAGGTGAGAAATTGCAAACGTCGAGCAATTGCTCCGAGATGAAAACTGCCAGCACTGAAAGCTGTTGCTAGCCAGCACCCTTCCTTGGAAGCGCTTTCACAGGCGCAGCAACACTGGGGCTTTGCGCTTCTCTACCCACCAAAAGTCACGGTCATTCTCTTTCCGTCTCGTAGACACGAGCTGAGAAATTGCAAACGTCGAGCAATTGCTCCGAGATGAAAAGTGCCAGCACTGAAAGCTCTTGCTAGCCAGCACCCTTCCTTGGAAGCGCTTTCACAGGCGCAGCAACACTGGGGCTTTGCGCTTCTCTACCCACCAAAAGTCACGGTCATTCTCTTTCCGTCTCGTAGACACGAGCTGAGAAATTGCAAACGTCGAGCAATTGCTCCGAGATGAAAAGTGCCAGCACTGAAAGCTCTTGCTAGCCAGCACCCTTCCTTGGAAGCGCTTTTGTAGGCCTAAGAACACTGGGGCTCTGGGCTTCTCTAGCCACCTCATCTTCTTCTCATCCTCTCGCGCACTCTAAAGAGAGCTCAGGTGAGAAATTGCAAACGTCGAGCAATTGCTCAGAGAAGAAAAGTGCCAGCACTGAAAGCTGTTGCTAGCCAGCACCCTTCCTTGGAAGCGCTTTCACAGGCGCACTAACACTGGGGCTTTGCACTTCTCTACGCACCAAACGTCACGGTCCTTCTATTTCCGTCTCGTAGACACGAGCTGAGAAATTGCAAACGTGGAGCAATTGCTCAGAGATGAAAAGTGCCAGCACTGAAAGCTGTTGCTAGCCAGCACCCTTCCTTGGAAGCGCTTTCACAGGCGCAGCAACACTGGGGCTTTGCGCTTCTCTAGCCACCAAACGTCACGGTCCTTCTCTTTCCGTCTGTTTACACGAGCTGAGAAATTGCAAACGTCGAGCAATTGCTCAGAGATGAAAAGTGCCAGCACTGAAAGCTCTTGCTAGCCAGCACCCTTCCTTGGAAGCGCTTTTGTAGGCCTAAGAACACTGGGGCTCTGGGCTTCTCTAGCCACCTCATCTTCTGCTCGTCCTCTCGCGCACTCTAAAGAGAGCTCAGGTGAGAAATTGCAAACGTCGAGCAATTGCTCAGAGATGAAAAGTGCCAGCACTGAAAGCTCTTGCTAGCCAGCACCCTTCCTTGGAAGCGCTTTCACAGGCGCAGTAACACTGGGGCTTTGCGCTTCTATACGCACCAAATGTCACGGTCCTTCTCTTTCCGTCTCGTAGACACGAGCTGAGAAATTGCAAACGTCGAGCAATTGCTCAGAGATGAAAAGTGCCAGCACTGAAAGCTGTTGCTAGCCAGCACCCTTCCTTGGAAGCGCTTTTGTAGGCCTAAGAACACTTGGGCTCTGGGCTTCTCTATCCACATCATCTTCTGCTCATCCTCTCGCGCACTCTAAAGAGAGCTCAGGTGAGAAACTGCAAACGTCGAGCAATTGCTCAGAGATGAAAAGTGCCAGCACTGAAAGCTCTTGCTAGCCAGCACCCTTCCTTGGAAGCGCTTTTGTAGGCCTAAGAACAGTGGGGCTCTGGGCTTCTCTAGCCACCTCATCTTCTGCTCATCCTCTCGTGCACTCTAAAGAGAGCTCAGGTGAGAAATTGCAAACGTCGAGCAATTGCTCCGAGATGAAAAGTGCCAGCACTGAAAGCTCTTGCTAGCCAGCACTCTTCCTTGGAAGCGCTTTCACAGGCGCAGCAACACTGGGGCTTTGCGCTTCTTTACGCACCAAACGTCACGCTCATTCTCTTTCCGCCTCGTAGACACGAGCTGAGAAATTGCAAACGTCGAGCAATTGCTCAGAGATGAAAAGTGCCAGCACTGAAAGCTGTTGCTAGCCAGCACCCTTCCTTGGAAGCGCTTTCACAGGCGCAGCAACACTGGGGCTTTGCGCTTCTATACGCACCAAACGTCACGGTCCTTCTCTTTCCGTCTCGTAGACACGAGCTGAGAAATTGCAAACGTCGAGCAATTGCTCAGAGATGAAAAGTGCCAGCACTGAAAGCTGTTGCTAGCCAGCACCCTTCCTTGGAAGCGCTTTTGTAGGCCTAAGAACACTGGGGCTCTGGGCTTCTCTAGCCACGTAATCTTCTGCTCATCCTCTCGCGCACTCTAAAGAGAGCTCAGGTGAGAAATTGCAAAGGTCGAGCAATTGCTCAGAGATGAAAAGTGCCAGCACTGAAAGCTCTTGCTAGCCAGCACCCTTCCTTGGAAGCGCTTTCACAGGCGCAGCAACACTGGGGCTTTGCGCTTCTATACGCACCAAACGTCACGGTCCTTCTCTTTCCGTCGGTAGACACGAGCTGAGAAATTGCAAACGTCGAGCAATTGCTCAGAGATGAAAAGTGCCAGCACTGAAAGCTCTTGCTAGCCAGCACCCTTCCTTGGAAGCGCTTTTGTAGGCCTAAGAACAGTGGGGCTCTGGGCTTCTCTAGCCACCTCATCTTCTGCTCATCCTCTCGCGCACTCTAAAGAGAGCTCAGGTGAGAAATTGCAAACGTGGAGCAATTGCTCAGAGATGAAAAGTGCCAGCACTGAAAGCTGTTGCTAGCCAGCACCCTTCCTTGGAAGCGCTTTCACAGGCGCAGCAACACTGGGGCTTTGCGCTTCTCTACCCACCAAACGTCACGGTCCTTCTCTTTCCGTCTCCTAGACACGAGCTGAGAAATTGCAAACGTCGAGCAATTGCTCAGAGATGAAAAGTGCCAGCACTGAAAGCTGTTGCTAGCCAGCACCCTTCCTTGGAAGCGCTTTCACAGGCGCAGCAACACTGGGGCTTTGCGCTTCTATACGCACCAAATGTCACGGTCCTTCTCTTTCCGTCTCGTAGACACGAGCTGAGAAATTGCAAACGTCGAGCAATTGCTCCGAGATGAAAAGTGCCAGCACTGAAAGCTGTTGCTAGCCAGCACCCTTCCTTGCAAGCGCTTTTGTAGGCCTAAGAACACTGGGGCTCTGGGCTTCTCTAGCCACCTCATCTTCTGCTCATCCTCTCGCGCACTCTACAGAGAGCTCAGGTGAGAAATTGCAAACGTCCAGCAATTGCTCAGAGATGAAAAGTGCCAGCACTGAAAGCTGTTGCTAGCCAGCACCCTTCCTTGGAAGCGCTTTCACAGGCGCAGCAACACTGGGGCTTTGCGTTTCTCTACCCACCAAACGTCACGGTCCTTCTCTTTCCGTCTCCTAGACACGAGCTGAGAAATTGCAAATGTCGAGCAATTGCTCAGAGATGAAATGTGCCAGCACTGAAAGCTGTTGCTAGCCAGCACCCTTCCTTGGAAGCGCTTTTGTAGGCCTAAGAACACTGGGGCTCTGGGCTTCCCTAGCCACCTCATCTTCTGCTCATCCTCTCGCGCACTCTAAAGAGAGCTCAGGTGAGAAATTGCAAACGTCGAGCAATTGCTCAGAGATGAAAAGTGCCAGCACTGAAAGCTCTTGCTAGCCAGCACTCTTCCTTGGAAGCGCTTTCACAGGCGCAGTAACACTGGGGCTTTGCGCTTCTCTACCCACCAAACGTCACGGTCCTTCTCTTTCCGTCTCGTAGACATGAGCTGAGAAATTGCAAACGTCGAGCAATTGCTCAGAGATGAAAAGTGCCAGCACTGAAAGCTCTTGCTAGCCAGCACCCTTCCTTGGAAGCGCTTTCACAGGCGCAGCAACACTGGGGCTTTGCGCTTCTCTAGCCACCAAACGTCATGGTCCTTCTCTTTCCGTCTCGTAGACACGAGCTGAGAAATTGCAAACGTCGAGCAATTGCTCCGAGATGAAAAGTGCCAGCACTGAAAGCTCTTGCTAGCCAGCACCCTTCCTTGGAAGCGCTTTTGTAGGCCTAAGAACACTGGGGCTCTGGGCTTCCCTAGCCACCTCATCTTCTTCTCATCCTCTCGCGCACTCTAAAGAGAGCTCAGGTGAGAAATTGCAAACGTCCAGCAATTGCTCAGAGAAGAAAAGTGCCAGCACTGAAAGCTGTTGCTAGCCAGCACCCTTCCTTGGAAGCGCTTTCACAGGCGCACTAACACTGGGGCTTTGCACTTCTCTACGCACCAAACGTCACGGTCCTTCTCTTTCCGTCTCGTAGACACGAGCTGAGAAATTGCAAACGTGGAGCAATTGCTCAGAGATGAAAAGTGCCAGCACTGAAAGCTGTTGCTAGCCAGCACCCTTCCTTGGAAGCGCTTTCACAGGCGCAGCAACACTGGGGCTTTGCGCTTCTCTAGCCACCAAACGTCACGGTCCTTCTCTTTCCGTCTCCAAGACACGAGCTGAGAAATTGCAAACGTCGAGCAATTGCTCAGAGATGAAAAGTGCCAGCACTGAAAGCTCTTGCTAGCCAGCACCCTTCCTTGGAAGCGCTTTTGTAGGCCTAAGAACACTGGGGCTCTGGGCTTCTCTAGCCACCTCATCTTCTGCTCATCCTCTCGCGCACTCTAAAGAGAGCTCAGGTGAGAAATTGCAAACGTCGAGCAATTGCTCAGAGATGAAAAGTGCCAGCACTGAAAGCTCTTGCTAGCCAGCACCCTTCCTTGGAAGCGCTTTCACAGGCGCAGCAACACTGGGGCTTTGCGCTTCTCTACCCACCAAAAGTCACGGTCATTCTCTTTCCGTCTCGTAGACACGAGCTGAGAAATTGCAAACGTCGAGCAATTGCTCCGAGATGAAAAGTGCCAGCACTGAAAGCTGTTGCTAGCCAGCACCCTTCCTTGGAAGCGCTTTCACAGGCGCAGCAACACTGGGGCTTTGCGCTTCTCTAGCCACCAAACGTCACGGTCCTTCTCTTTCCGTCGGTAGACACGAGCTGAGAAATTGCAAACGTCGAGCAATTGCTCAGAGATGAAAAGTGCCAGCACTGAAAGCTCTTGCTAGCCAGCACCCTTCCTTGGAAGCGCTTTTGTAGGCCTAAGAACACTGGGGCTCTGGGCTTCTCTAGCCACCTCATCTTCTGCTCATCCTCTCGCGCACTCTAAAGAGAGCTCAGGTGAGAAATTGCAAACGTCGAGCAATTGCTCAGAGATGAAAAGTGCCAGCACTGAAAGCTCTTGCTAGCCAGCACCCTTCCTTGGAAGCGCTTTCACAGGCGCAGCAACACTGGGGCTTTGCGCTTCTCTACCCACCAAAAGTCACGGTCATTCTCTTTCCATCTCGTAGACACGAGCTGAGAAATTGCAAACGTCGAGCAATTGCTCAGAGATGAAAAGTGCCAGCACTGAAAGCTGTTGCTAGCCAGCACCCTTCCTTGGAAGCGCTTTCACAGGCGCAGCAACACTGGGGCTTTGCGCTTCTCTACCCACCAAACGTCACGGTCCTTCTCTTTCCGTCTGTTTACACGAGCTGAGAAATTGCAAACGTCGAGCAATTGCTCAGAGATGAAAAGTGCCAGCACTGAAAGCTCTTGCTAGCCAGCACCCTTCCTTGGAAGCGCTTTTGTAGGCCTAAGAACAGTGGGGCTCTGGGCTTCTCTAGCCACCTCATCTTCTGCTCGTCCTCTCGCGCACTCTAAAGAGAGCTCAGGTGAGAAATTGCAAACGTCGAGCAATTGCTCAGAGATGAAAAGTGCCAGCACTGAAAGCTCTTGCTAGCCAGCACCCTTCCTTGGAAGCGCTTTCACAGGCGCAGTAACACTGGGGCTTTGCGCTTCTATACGCACCAAATGTCACGGTCCTTCTCTTTCCGTCTCGTAGACACGAGCTGAGAAATTGCAAACGTCGAGCAATTGCTCAGAGATGAAAAGTGCCAGCACTGAAAGCTGTTGCTAGCCAGCACCCTTCCTTGGAAGCGCTTTTGTAGCCCTTAAAACACTGGGGCTCTGGGCTTCTCTAGCCACCTCATCTTCTGCTCATCCTCTCGCGCACTCTAAAGAGAGCTCAGGTGAGAAATTGCAAACGTCGAGCAATTGCTCAGAGATGAAAAGTGCCAGCACTGAAAGCTGTTGCTAGCCAGCACCCTTCCTTGGAAGCGCTTTCACAGGCGCAGCAACACTGGGGCTTTGCGCTTCTCTACCCACCAAAAGTCACGGTCATTCTCTTTCCGTCTCGTAGACACGAGCTGAGAAATTGCAAACGTCGAGCAATTGCTCAGAGATGAAAAGTGCCAGCACTGAAAGCTGTTGCTAGCCAGCACCCTTCCTTGGAAGCGCTTTCACAGGCGCAGCAACACTGGGGCTTTGCGCTTCTCTACCCACCAAACGTCACGGTCATTCTCTTTCCGTCTCGTAGACACGAGCTGAGAAATTGCAAACGTCGAGCAATTGCTCAGAGATGAAAAGTGCCAGCACTGAAAGCTCTTGCTAGCCAGCACCCTTCCTTGGAAGCGCTTTTGTAGGCCTAAGAACACTGGGGCTCTGGGCTTCCCTAGCCACCTCATCTTCTTCTCATCCTCTCGCGCACTCTAAAGAGAGCTCAGGTGAGAAATTGCAAACGTCCAGCAATTGCTCAGAGAAGAAAAGTGCCAGCACTGAAAGCTGTTGCTAGCCAGCACCCTTCCTTGGAAGCGCTTTCACAGGCGCACTAACACTGGGGCTTTGCACTTCTCTACGCACCAAACGTCACGGTCCTTCTCTTTCCGTCTCGTAGACACGAGCTGAGAAATTGCAAACGTGGAGCAATTGCTCAGAGATGAAAAGTGCCAGCACTGAAAGCTCTTGCTAGCCAGCACCCTTCCTTGGAAGCGCTTTCACAGGCGCAGCAAGACTGGGGCTTTGCGCTTCTCTAGCCACCAAACGTCACGGTCCTTCTCTTTCCGTCGGTAGACACGAGCTGAGAAATTGCAAACGTTGAGCAATTGCTCAGAGATGAAAAGTGCCAGCACTGAAAGCTGTTGCTAGCCAGCACCCTTCCTTGGAAGCGCTTTCACAGGCGCAGCAACACTGGGGCTTTGCGCTTCTCTAGCCACCAAACGTCACGGTCCTTCTCTTTCCGTCTCCAAGACACGAGCTGAGAAATTGCAAACGTCGAGCAATTGCTCAGAGATGAAAAGTGCCAGCACTGAAAGCTCTTGCTAGCCAGCACCCTTCCTTGGAAGCGCTTTTGTAGGCCTAAGAACAGTGGGGCTCTGGGCTTCTCTAGCCACCTCATCTTCTGCTCATCCTCTCGCGCACTCTAAAGAGAGCTCAGGTGAGAAATTGCAAACGTCGAGCAATTGCTCAGAGATGAAAAGTGCCAGCACTGAAAGCTCTTGCTAGCCAGCACCCTTCCTTGGAAGCGCTTTCACAGGCGCAGCAACACTGGGGCTTTGCGCTTCTCTACCCACCAAAAGTCACGGTCCTTCTCTTTCCGTCTCGTAGACACGAGCTGAGAAATTGCAAACGTCGAGCAATTGCTCCGAGATGAAAAGTGCCAGCACTGAAAGCTCTTGCTAGCCAGCACCCTTCCTTGGAAGCGCTTTCACAGGCGCAGCAACACTGGGGCTTTGCGCTTCTCTACCCACCAAAAGTCACGGTCCTTCTCTTTCCGTCTCGTAGACACGAGCTGAGAAATTGCAAACGTCGAGCAATTGCTCCGAGATGAAAAGTGCCAGCACTGAAAGCTCTTGCTAGCCAGCACCCTTCCTTGGAAGCGCTTTTGTAGCCCTTAGAACAGTGGGGCTCTGGGCTTCTCTAGCCACCTCATCTTCTTCTCATCCTCTCGCGCACTCTAAAGAGAGCTCAGGTGAGAAATTGCAAACGTCGAGCAATTGCTCAGAGAAGAAAAGTGCCAGCACTGAAAGCTGTTGCTAGCCAGCACCCTTCCTTGGAAGCGCTTTCACAGGCGCACTAACACTGGGGCTTTGCACTTCTCTACGCACCAAACGTCACGGTCCTTCTATTTCCGTCTCGTAGACACGAGCTGAGAAATTGCAAACGTGGAGCAATTGCTCAGAGATGAAAAGTGCCAGCACTGAAAGCTGTTGCTAGCCAGCACCCTTCCTTGGAAGCGCTTTCACAGGCGCAGCAACACTGGGGCTTTGCGCTTCTCTAGCCACCAAACGTCACGGTCCTTCTCTTTCCGTCGGTAGACACGAGCTGAGAAATTGCAAACGTCGAGCAATTGCTCAGAGATGAAAAGTGCCAGCACTGAAAGCTCTTGCTAGCCAGCACCCTTCCTTGGAAGCGCTTTTGTAGGCCTAAGAACACTGGGGCTCTGGGCTTCTCTAGCCACCTCATCTTCTGCTCATCCTCTCGCGCACTCTAAAGAGAGCTCAGGTGAGAAATTGCAAACGTCGAGCAATTGCTCAGAGATGAAAAGTGCCAGCACTGAAAGCTCTTGCTAGCCAGCACCCTTCCTTGGAAGCGCTTTCACAGGCGCAGCAACACTGGGGCTTTGCGCTTCTCTACCCACCAAAAGTCACGGTCATTCTCTTTCCGTCTCGTAGACACGAGCTGAGAAATTGCAAACGTCGAGCAATTGCTCAGAGATGAAAAGTGCCAGCACTGAAAGCTGTTGCTAGCCAGCACCCTTCCTTGGAAGCGCTTTCACAGGCGCAGCAACACTGGGGCTTTGCGCTTCTCTACCCACCAAACGTCACAGTCATTCTCTTTCCGTCTGTTTACACGAGCTGAGAAATTGCAAACGTCGAGCAATTGCTCAGAGATGAAAAGTGCCAGCACTGAAAGCTCTTGCTAGCCAGCACCCTTCCTTGGAAGCGCTTTTGTAGGCCTAAGAACAGTGGGGCTCTGGGCTTCTCTAGCCACCTCATCTTCTGCTCGTCCTCTCGCGCACTCTAAAGAGAGCTCAGGTGAGAAATTGCAAACGTCGAGCAATTGCTCAGAGATGAAAAGTGCCAGCACTGAAAGCTCTTGCTAGCCAGCACCCTTCCTTGGAAGCGCTTTCACAGGCGCAGTAACACTGGGGCTTTGCGCTTCTATACGCACCAAATGTCACGGTCCTTCTCTTTCCGTCTCGTAGACACGAGCTGAGAAATTGCAAACGTCGAGCAATTGCTCAGAGATGAAAAGTGCCAGCACTGAAAGCTCTTGCTAGCCAGCACCCTTCCTTGGAAGCGCTTTTGTAGGCCTAAGAACACTGGGGCTCTGGGCTTCTCTAGCCACCTCATCTTCTTCTCATCCTCTCGCGCACTCTAAAGAGAGCTCAGGTGAGAAATTGCAAACGTCGAGCAATTGCTCAGAGAAGAAAAGTGCCAGCACTGAAAGCTGTTGCTAGCCAGCACCCTTCCTTGGAAGCGCTTTCACAGGCGCACTAACACTGGGGCTTTGCACTTCTCTACGCACCAAACGTCACGGTCCTTCTATTTCCGTCTCGTAGACACGAGCTGAGAAATTGCAAACGTGGAGCAATTGCTCAGAGATGAAAAGTGCCAGCACTGAAAGCTGTTGCTAGCCAGCACCCTTCCTTGGAAGCGCTTTCACAGGCGCAGCAACACTGGGGCTTTGCGCTTCTCTAGCCACCAAACGTCACGGTCCTTCTCTTTCCGTCGGTAGACACGAGCTGAGAAATTGCAAACGTCGAGCAATTGCTCAGAGATGAAAAGTGCCAGCACTGAAAGCTCTTGCTAGCCAGCACCCTTCCTTGGAAGCGCTTTTGTAGGCCTAAGAACACTGGGGCTCTGGGCTTCTCTAGCCACCTCATCTTCTGCTCATCCTCTCGCGCACTCTAAAGAGAGCTCAGGTGAGAAATTGCAAACGTCGAGCAATTGCTCAGAGATGAAAAGTGCCAGCACTGAAAGCTCTTGCTAGCCAGCACCCTTCCTTGGAAGCGCTTTCACAGGCGCAGCAACACTGGGGCTTTGCGCTTCTCTACCCACCAAAAGTCACGGTCATTCTCTTTCCATCTCGTAGACACGAGCTGAGAAATTGCAAACGTCGAGCAATTGCTCAGAGATGAAAAGTGCCAGCACTGAAAGCTGTTGCTAGCCAGCACCCTTCCTTGGAAGCGCTTTCACAGGCGCAGCAACACTGGGGCTTTGCGCTTCTCTACCCACCAAACGTCACGGTCCTTCTCTTTCCGTCTGTTTACACGAGCTGAGAAATTGCAAACGTCGAGCAATTGCTCAGAGATGAAAAGTGCCAGCACTGAAAGCTCTTGCTAGCCAGCACCCTTCCTTGGAAGCGCTTTTGTAGGCCTAAGAACAGTGGGGCTCTGGGCTTCTCTAGCCACCTCATCTTCTGCTCGTCCTCTCGCGCACTCTAAAGAGAGCTCAGGTGAGAAATTGCAAACGTCGAGCAATTGCTCAGAGATGAAAAGTGCCAGCACTGAAAGCTCTTGCTAGCCAGCACCCTTCCTTGGAAGCGCTTTCACAGGCGCAGTAACACTGGGGCTTTGCGCTTCTATACGCACCAAATGTCACGGTCCTTCTCTTTCCGTCTCGTAGACACGAGCTGAGAAATTGCAAACGTCGAGCAATTGCTCAGAGATGAAAAGTGCCAGCACTGAAAGCTGTTGCTAGCCAGCACCCTTCCTTGGAAGCGCTTTTGTAGCCCTTAAAACACTGGGGCTCTGGGCTTCTCTAGCCACCTCATCTTCTGCTCATCCTCTCGCGCACTCTAAAGAGAGCTCAGGTGAGAAATTGCAAACGTCGAGCAATTGCTCAGAGATGAAAAGTGCCAGCACTGAAAGCTGTTGCTAGCCAGCACCCTTCCTTGGAAGCGCTTTCACAGGCGCAGCAACACTGGGGCTTTGCGCTTCTCTACCCACCAAAAGTCACGGTCATTCTCTTTCCGTCTCGTAGACACGAGCTGAGAAATTGCAAACGTCGAGCAATTGCTCAGAGATGAAAAGTGCCAGCACTGAAAGCTGTTGCTAGCCAGCACCCTTCCTTGGAAGCGCTTTCACAGGCGCAGCAACACTGGGGCTTTGCGCTTCTCTACCCACTAAAAGTCACGGTCATTCTCTTTCCGTCTCGTAGACACGAGCTGAGAAATTGCAAACGTCGAGCAATTGCTCAGAGATGAAAAGTGCCAGCACTGAAAGCTCTTGCTAGCCAGCACCCTTCCTTGGAAGCGCTTTTGTAGGCCTAAGAACACTGGGGCTCTGGGCTTCCCTAGCCACCTCATCTTCTTCTCATCCTCTCGCGCACTCTAAAGAGAGCTCAGGTGAGAAATTGCAAACGTCCAGCAATTGCTCAGAGAAGAAAAGTGCCAGCACTGAAAGCTGTTGCTAGCCAGCACCCTTCCTTGGAAGCGCTTTCACAGGCGCACTAACACTGGGGCTTTGCACTTCTCTACGCACCAAACGTCACGGTCCTTCTCTTTCCGTCTCGTAGACACGAGCTGAGAAATTGCAAACGTGGAGCAATTGCTCAGAGATGAAAAGTGCCAGCACTGAAAGCTGTTGCTAGCCAGCACCCTTCCTTGGAAGCGCTTTCACAGGCGCAGCAAGACTGGGGCTTTGCGCTTCTCTAGCCACCAAACGTCACGGTCCTTCTCTTTCCGTCGGTAGACACGAGCTGAGAAATTGCAAACGTTGAGCAATTGCTCAGAGATGAAAAGTGCCAGCACTGAAAGCTGTTGCTAGCCAGCACCCTTCCTTGGAAGCGCTTTCACAGGCGCAGCAACACTGGGGCTTTGCGCTTCTCTAGCCACCAAACGTCACGGTCCTTCTCTTTCCGTCTCCAAGACACGAGCTGAGAAATTGCAAACGTCGAGCAATTGCTCAGAGATGAAAAGTGCCAGCACTGAAAGCTCTTGCTAGCCAGCACCCTTCCTTGGAAGCGCTTTTGTAGGCCTAAGAACAGTGGGGCTCTGGGCTTCTCTAGCCACCTCATCTTCTGCTCATCCTCTCGCGCACTCTAAAGAGAGCTCAGGTGAGAAATTGCAAAGGTCGAGCAATTGCTCAGAGATGAAAAGTGCCAGCACTGAAAGCTGTTGCTAGCCAGCACCCTTCCTTGGAAGCGCTTTCACAGGCGCAGCAACACTGGGGCTTTGCGCTTCTCTACCCACCAAACGTCACGGTCCTTCTCTTTCCGTCTCCTAGACACGAGCTGAGAAATTGCAAACGTCGAGCAATTGCTCAGAGATGAAAAGTGCCAGCACTGAAAGCTCTTGCTAGCCAGCACCCTTCCTTGGAAGCGCTTTTGTAGGCCTAAGAACACTGGGGCTCTGGGCTTCTCTAGCCACCTCATCTTCTGCTCATCCTCTCGCGCACTCTAAAGAGAGCTCAGGTGAGAAATTGCAAACGTGGAGCAATTGCTCAGAGATGAAAAGTGCCAGCACTGAAAGCTGTTGCTAGCCAGCACCCTTCCTTGGAAGCGCTTTCACAGGCGCAGCAACACTGGGGCTTTGCGCTTCTCTACCCACCAAACGTCACGGTCCTTCTCTTTCCGTCTCCTAGACACGAGCTGAGAAATTGCAAACGTCGAGCAATTGCTCAGAGATGAAAAGTGCCAGCACTGAAAGCTGTTGCTAGCCAGCACCCTTCCTTGGAAGCGCTTTCACAGGCGCAGCAACACTGGGGCTTTGCGCTTCTATACGCACCAAATGTCACGGTCCTTCTCTTTCCGTCTCGTAGACACGAGCTGAGAAATTGCAAACGTCGAGCAATTGCTCAGAGATGAAAAGTGCCAGCACTGAAAGCTGTTGCTAGCCAGCACCCTTCCTTGCAAGCGCTTTTGTAGGCCTAAGAACACTGGGGCTCTGGGCTTCTCTAGCCACCTCATCTTCTGCTCATCCTCTCGCGCACTCTAAAGAGAGCTCAGGTGAGAAATTGCAAACGTCCAGCAATTGCTCAGAGATGAAAAGTGCCAGCACTGAAAGCTGTTGCTAGCCAGCACCCTTCCTTGGAAGCGCTTTCACAGGCGCAGCAACACTGGGGCTTTGCGTTTCTCTACCCACCAAACGTCACGGTCCTTCTCTTTCCGTCTCCTAGACACGAGCTGAGAAATTGCAAATGTCGAGCAATTGCTCAGAGATGAAAAGTGCCAGCACTGAAAGCTGTTGCTAGCCAGCACCCTTCCTTGGAAGCGCTTTTGTAGGCCTAAGAACACTGGGGCTCTGGGCTTCCCTAGCCACCTCATCTTCTGCTCATCCTCTCGCGCACTCTAAAGAGAGCTCAGGTGAGAAATTGCAAACGTCGAGCAATTGCTCAGAGATGAAAAGTGCCAGCACTGAAAGCTCTTGCTAGCCAGCACTCTTCCTTGGAAGCGCTTTCACAGGCGCAGTAACACTGGGGCTTTGCGCTTCTCTACCCACCAAACGTCACGGTCCTTCTCTTTCCGTCTCGTAGACATGAGCTGAGAAATTGCAAACGTCGAGCAATTGCTCAGAGATGAAAAGTGCCAGCACTGAAAGCTCTTGCTAGCCAGCACCCTTCCTTGGAAGCGCTTTCACAGGCGCAGCAACACTGGGGCTTTGCGCTTCTCTAGCCACCAAACGTCATGGTCCTTCTCTTTCCGTCTCGTAGACACGAGCTGAGAAATTGCAAACGTCGAGCAATTGCTCCGAGATGAAAAGTGCCAGCACTGAAAGCTCTTGCTAGCCAGCACCCTTCCTTGGAAGCGCTTTTGTAGGCCTAAGAACACTGGGGCTCTGGGCTTCCCTAGCCACCTCATCTTCTTCTCATCCTCTCGCGCACTCTAAAGAGAGCTCAGGTGAGAAATTGCAAACGTCCAGCAATTGCTCAGAGAAGAAAAGTGCCAGCACTGAAAGCTGTTGCTAGCCAGCACCCTTCCTTGGAAGCGCTTTCACAGGCGCACTAACACTGGGGCTTTGCACTTCTCTACGCACCAAACGTCACGGTCCTTCTCTTTCCGTCTCGTAGACACGAGCTGAGAAATTGCAAACGTGGAGCAATTGCTCAGAGATGAAAAGTGCCAGCACTGAAAGCTGTTGCTAGCCAGCACCCTTCCTTGGAAGCGCTTTCACAGGCGCAGCAAGACTGGGGCTTTGCGCTTCTCTAGCCACCAAACGTCACGGTCCTTCTCTTTCCGTCGGTAGACACGAGCTGAGAAATTGCAAACGTTGAGCAATTGCTCAGAGATGAAAAGTGCCAGCACTGAAAGCTGTTGCTAGCCAGCACCCTTCCTTGGAAGCGCTTTCACAGGCGCAGCAACACTGGGGCTTTGCGCTTCTCTAGCCACCAAACGTCACGGTCCTTCTCTTTCCGTCTCCAAGACACGAGCTGAGAAATTGCAAACGTCGAGCAATTGCTCCGAGATGAAAAGTGCCAGCACTGAAAGCTCTTGCTAGCCAGCACCCTTCCTTGGAAGCGCTTTTGTAGGCCTAAGAACACTGGGGCTCTGGGCTTCTCTAGCCACCTCATCTTCTGCTCATCCTCTCGCGCACTCTAAAGAGAGCTCAGGTGAGAAATTGCAAACGTCGAGCAATTGCTCAGAGATGAAAAGTGCCAGCACTGAAAGCTCTTGCTAGCCAGCACCCTTCCTTGGAAGCGCTTTCACAGGCGCAGCAACACTGGGGCTTTGCGCTTCTCTACCCACCAAAAGTCACGGTCATTCTCTTTCCGTCTCGTAGACACGAGCTGAGAAATTGCAAACGTCGAGCAATTGCTCCGAGATGAAAAGTGCCAGCACTGAAAGCTGTTGCTAGCCAGCACCCTTCCTTGGAAGCGCTTTCACAGGCGCAGCAACACTGGGGCTTTGCGCTTCTCTACCCACCAAAAGTCACGGTCATTCTCTTTCCGTCTCGTAGACACGAGCTGAGAAATTGCAAACGTCGAGCAATTGCTCCGAGATGAAAAGTGCCAGCACTGAAAGCTCTTGCTAGCCAGCACCCTTCCTTGGAAGCGCTTTTGTAGGCCTAAGAACACTGGGGCTCTGGGCTTCTCTAGCCACCTCATCTTCTTCTCATCCTCTCGCGCACTCTAAAGAGAGCTCAGGTGAGAAATTGCAAACGTCGAGCAATTGCTCAGAGAAGAAAAGTGCCAGCACTGAAAGCTGTTGCTAGCCAGCACCCTTCCTTGGAAGCGCTTTCACAGGCGCACTAACACTGGGGCTTTGCACTTCTCTACGCACCAAACGTCACGGTCCTTCTATTTCCGTCTCGTAGACACGAGCTGAGAAATTGCAAACGTGGAGCAATTGCTCAGAGATGAAAAGTGCCAGCACTGAAAGCTGTTGCTAGCCAGCACCCTTCCTTGGAAGCGCTTTCACAGGCGCAGCAACACTGGGGCTTTGCGCTTCTCTAGCCACCAAACGTCACGGTCCTTCTCTTTCCGTCTCGTAGACACGAGCTGAGAAATTGCAAACGTCGAGCAATTGCTCAGAGATGAAAAGTGCCAGCACTGAAAGCTCTTGCTAGCCAGCACCCTTCCTTGGAAGCGCTTTTGTAGGCCTAAGAACACTGGGGCTCTGGGCTTCTCTAGCCACCTCATCTTCTGCTCATCCTCTCGCGCACTCTAAAGAGAGCTCAGGTGAGAAATTGCAAACGTCGAGCAATTGCTCAGAGATGAAAAGTGCCAGCACTGAAAGCTCTTGCTAGCCAGCACCCTTCCTTGGAAGCGCTTTCACAGGCGCAGCAACACTGGGGCTTTGCGCTTCTCTACCCACCAAAAGTCACGGTCATTCTCTTTCCATCTCGTAGACACGAGCTGAGAAATTGCAAACGTCGAGCAATTGCTCAGAGATGAAAAGTGCCAGCACTGAAAGCTGTTGCTAGCCAGCACCCTTCCTTGGAAGCGCTTTCACAGGCGCAGCAACACTGGGGCTTTGCGCTTCTCTACCCACCAAACGTCACGGTCCTTCTCTTTCCGTCTGTTTACACGAGCTGAGAAATTGCAAACGTCGAGCAATTGCTCAGAGATGAAAAGTGCCAGCACTGAAAGCTCTTGCTAGCCAGCACCCTTCCTTGGAAGCGCTTTTGTAGGCCTAAGAACAGTGGGGCTCTGGGCTTCTCTAGCCACCTCATCTTCTGCTCGTCCTCTCGCGCACTCTAAAGAGAGCTCAGGTGAGAAATTGCAAACGTCGAGCAATTGCTCAGAGATGAAAAGTGCCAGCACTGAAAGCTCTTGCTAGCCAGCACCCTTCCTTGGAAGCGCTTTCACAGGCGCAGTAACACTGGGGCTTTGCGCTTCTATACGCACCAAATGTCACGGTCCTTCTCTTTCCGTCTCGTAGACACGAGCTGAGAAATTGCAAACGTCGAGCAATTGCTCAGAGATGAAAAGTGCCAGCACTGAAAGCTGTTGCTAGCCAGCACCCTTCCTTGGAAGCGCTTTTGTAGCCCTTAAAACACTGGGGCTCTGGGCTTCTCTAGCCACCTCATCTTCTGCTCATCCTCTCGCGCACTCTAAAGAGAGCTCAGGTGAGAAATTGCAAACGTCGAGCAATTGCTCAGAGATGAAAAGTGCCAGCACTGAAAGCTGTTGCTAGCCAGCACCCTTCCTTGGAAGCGCTTTCACAGGCGCAGCAACACTGGGGCTTTGCGCTTCTCTACCCACCAAAAGTCACGGTCATTCTCTTTCCGTCTCGTAGACACGAGCTGAGAAATTGCAAACGTCGAGCAATTGCTCAGAGATGAAAAGTGCCAGCACTGAAAGCTGTTGCTAGCCAGCACCCTTCCTTGGAAGCGCTTTCACAGGCGCAGCAACACTGGGGCTTTGCGCTTCTCTACCCACTAAAAGTCACGGTCATTCTCTTTCCGTCTCGTAGACACGAGCTGAGAAATTGCAAACGTCGAGCAATTGCTCAGAGATGAAAAGTGCCAGCACTGAAAGCTCTTGCTAGCCAGCACCCTTCCTTGGAAGCGCTTTTGTAGGCCTAAGAACACTGGGGCTCTGGGCTTCCCTAGCCACCTCATCTTCTTCTCATCCTCTCGCGCACTCTAAAGAGAGCTCAGGTGAGAAATTGCAAACGTCCAGCAATTGCTCAGAGAAGAAAAGTGCCAGCACTGAAAGCTGTTGCTAGCCAGCACCCTTCCTTGGAAGCGCTTTCACAGGCGCACTAACACTGGGGCTTTGCACTTCTCTACGCACCAAACGTCACGGTCCTTCTCTTTCCGTCTCGTAGACACGAGCTGAGAAATTGCAAACGTGGAGCAATTGCTCAGAGATGAAAAGTGCCAGCACTGAAAGCTGTTGCTAGCCAGCACCCTTCCTTGGAAGCGCTTTCACAGGCGCAGCAAGACTGGGGCTTTGCGCTTCTCTAGCCACCAAACGTCACGGTCCTTCTCTTTCCGTCGGTAGACACGAGCTGAGAAATTGCAAACGTTGAGCAATTGCTCAGAGATGAAAAGTGCCAGCACTGAAAGCTGTTGCTAGCCAGCACCCTTCCTTGGAAGCGCTTTCACAGGCGCAGCAACACTGGGGCTTTGCGCTTCTCTAGCCACCAAACGTCACGGTCCTTCTCTTTCCGTCTCCAAGACACGAGCTGAGAAATTGCAAACGTCGAGCAATTGCTCAGAGATGAAAAGTGCCAGCACTGAAAGCTCTTGCTAGCCAGCACCCTTCCTTGGAAGCGCTTTTGTAGGCCTAAGAACACTGGGGCTCTGGGCTTCTCTAGCCACCTCATCTTCTGCTCATCCTCTCGCGCACTCTAAAGAGAGCTCAGGTGAGAAATTGCAAACGTCGAGCAATTGCTCAGAGATGAAAAGTGCCAGCACTGAAAGCTGTTGCTAGCCAGCACCCTTCCTTGGAAGCGCTTTCACAGGCGCAGCAACACTGGGGCTTTGCGCTTCTCTACCCACCAAAAGTCACGGTCATTCTCTTTCCGTCTCGTAGACACGAGCTGAGAAATTGCAAACGTCCAGCAATTGCTCCGAGATGAAAAGTGCCAGCACTGAAAGCTCTTGCTAGCCAGCACCCTTCCTTGGAAGCGCTTTCACAGGCGCAGCAACACTGGGGCTTTGCGCTTCTCTACCCACCAAAAGTCACGGTCATTCTCTTTCCGTCTCGTAGACACGAGCTGAGAAATTGCAAACGTCGAGCAATTGCTCCGAGATGAAAAGTGCCAGCACTGAAAGCTCTTGCTAGCCAGCACCCTTCCTTGGAAGCGCTTTTGTAGCCCTTAGAACAGTGGGGCTCTGGGCTTCTCTAGCCACCTCATCTTCTTCTCATCCTCTCGCGCACTCTAAAGAGAGCTCAGGTGAGAAATTGCAAACGTCGAGCAATTGCTCAGAGAAGAAAAGTGCCAGCACTGAAAGCTGTTGCTAGCCAGCACCCTTCCTTGGAAGCGCTTTCACAGGCGCACTAACACTGGGGCTTTGCACTTCTCTACGCACCAAACGTCACGGTCCTTCTATTTCCGTCTCGTAGACACGAGCTGAGAAATTGCAAACGTGGAGCAATTGCTCAGAGATGAAAAGTGCCAGCACTGAAAGCTGTTGCTAGCCAGCACCCTTCCTTGGAAGCGCTTTCACAGGCGCAGCAACACTGGGGCTTTGCGCTTCTCTAGCCACCAAACGTCACGGTCCTTCTCTTTCCGTCGGTAGACACGAGCTGAGAAATTGCAAACGTCGAGCAATTGCTCAGAGATGAAAAGTGCCAGCACTGAAAGCTCTTGCTAGCCAGCACCCTTCCTTGGAAGCGCTTTTGTAGGCCTAAGAACACTGGGGCTCTGGGCTTCTCTAGCCACCTCATCTTCTGCTCATCCTCTCGCGCACTCTAAAGAGAGCTCAGGTGAGAAATTGCAAACGTCGAGCAATTGCTCAGAGATGAAAAGTGCCAGCACTGAAAGCTGTTGCTAGCCAGCACCCTTCCTTGGAAGCGCTTTCACAGGCGCAGCAACACTGGGGCTTTGCGCTTCTCTACCCACCAAAAGTCACGGTCATTCTCTTTCCGTCTCGTAGACACGAGCTGAGAAATTGCAAACGTCGAGCAATTGCTCAGAGATGAAAAGTGCCAGCACTGAAAGCTGTTGCTAGCCAGCACCCTTCCTTGGAAGCGCTTTCACAGGCGCAGCAACACTGGGGCTTTGCGCTTCTCTACCCACCAAACGTCACAGTCATTCTCTTTCCGTCTGTTTACACGAGCTGAGAAATTGCAAACGTCGAGCAATTGCTCAGAGATGAAAAGTGCCAGCACTGAAAGCTCTTGCTAGCCAGCACCCTTCCTTGGAAGCGCTTTTGTAGGCCTAAGAACAGTGGGGCTCTGGGCTTCTCTAGCCACCTCATCTTCTGCTCGTCCTCTCGCGCACTCTAAAGAGAGCTCAGGTGAGAAATTGCAAACGTCGAGCAATTGCTCAGAGATGAAAAGTGCCAGCACTGAAAGCTCTTGCTAGCCAGCACCCTTCCTTGGAAGCGCTTTCACAGGCGCAGTAACACTGGGGCTTTGCGCTTCTATACGCACCAAATGTCACGGTCCTTCTCTTTCCGTCTCGTAGACACGAGCTGAGAAATTGCAAACGTCGAGCAATTGCTCAGAGATGAAAAGTGCCAGCACTGAAAGCTGTTGCTAGCCAGCACCCTTCCTTGGAAGCGCTTTTGTAGCCCTTAAAACACTGGGGCTCTGGGCTTCTCTAGCCACCTCATCTTCTGCTCATCCTCTCGCGCACTCTAAAGAGAGCTCAGGTGAGAAATTGCAAACGTCGAGCAATTGCTCAGAGAAGAAAAGTGCCAGCACTGAAAGCTCTTGCTAGCCAGCACCCTTCCTTGGAAGCGCTTTCACAGGCGCACTAACACTGGGGCTTTGCACTTCTCTACGCACCAAACGTCACGGTCCTTCTCTTTCCGTCTCGTAGACACGAGCTGAGAAATTGCAAACGTGGAGCAATTGCTCAGAGATGAAAAGTGCCAGCACTGAAAGCTGTTGCTAGCCAGCACCCTTCCTTGGAAGCGCTTTCACAGGCGCAGCAACACTGGGGCTTTGCGCTTCTCTAGCCACCAAACGTCACGGTCCTTCTCTTTCCGTCGGTAGACACGAGCTGAGAAATTGCAAACGTCGAGCAATTGCTCAGAGATGAAAAGTGCCAGCACTGAAAGCTCTTGCTAGCCAGCACCCTTCCTTGGAAGCGCTTTTGTAGGCCTAAGAACACTGGGGCTCTGGGCTTCTCTAGCCACCTCATCTTCTGCTCATCCTCTCGCGCACTCTAAAGAGAGCTCAGGTGAGAAATTGCAAACGTCGAGCAATTGCTCAGAGATGAAAAGTGCCAGCACTGAAAGCTCTTGCTAGCCAGCACCCTTCCTTGGAAGCGCTTTCACAGGCGCAGCAACACTGGGGCTTTGCGCTTCTCTACCCACCAAAAGTCACGGTCCTTCTCTTTCCATCTCGTAGACACGAGCTGAGAAATTGCAAACGTCGAGCAATTGCTCAGAGATGAAAAGTGCCAGCACTGAAAGCTGTTGCTAGCCAGCACCCTTCCTTGGAAGCGCTTTCACAGGCGCAGCAACACTGGGGCTTTGCGCTTCTCTAGCCACCAAACGTCACGGTCCTTCTCTTTCCGTCTGTTTACACGAGCTGAGAAATTGCAAACGTCGAGCAATTGCTCCGAGATGAAAAGTGCCAGCACTGAAAGCTCTTGCTAGCCAGCACCCTTCCTTGGAAGCGCTTTTGTAGGCCTAAGAACACTGGGGCTCTGGGCTTCTCTAGCCACCTCATCTTCTGCTCGTCCTCTCGCGCACTCTAAAGAGAGCTCAGGTGAGAAATTGCAAACGTCGAGCAATTGCTCAGAGATGAAAAGTGCCAGCACTGAAAGCTCTTGCTAGCCAGCACCCTTCCTTGGAAGCGCTTTCACAGGCGCAGTAACACTGGGGCTTTGCGCTTCTATACGCACCAAATGTCACGGTCCTTCTCTTTCCGTCTCGTAGACACGAGCTGAGAAATTGCAAACGTCGAGCAATTGCTCAGAGATGAAAAGTGCCAGCACTGAAAGCTCTTGCTAGCCAGCACCCTTCCTTGGAAGCGCTTTTGTAGCCCTTAAAACACTGGGGCTCTGGGCTTCTCTAGCCACCTCATCTTCTGCTCATCCTCTCGCGCACTCTAAAGAGAGCTCAGGTGAGAAATTGCAAACGTCGAGCAATTGCTCAGAGATGAAAAGTGCCAGCACTGAAAGCTCTTGCTAGCCAGCACCCTTCCTTGGAAGCGCTTTCACAGGCGCAGCAACACTGGGGCTTTGCGCTTCTCTACCCACCAAAAGTCACGGTCATTCTCTTTCCGTCTCGTAGACACGAGCTGAGAAATTGCAAACGTCGAGCAATTGCTCAGAGATGAAAAGTGCCAGCACTGAAAGCTCTTGCTAGCCAGCACCCTTCCTTGGAAGCGCTTTTGTAGCCCTTAAAACACTGGGGCTCTGGGCTTCTCTAGCCACCTCATCTTCTGCTCATCCTCTCGCGCACTCTAAAGAGAGCTCAGGTGAGAAATTGCAAACGTCGAGCAATTGCTCAGAGATGAAAAGTGCCAGCACTGAAAGCTCTTGCTAGCCAGCACCCTTCCTTGGAAGCGCTTTCACAGGCGCAGCAACACTGGGGCTTTGCGCTTCTCTACCCACTAAAAGTCACGGTCATTCTCTTTCCGTCTCGTAGACACGAGCTGAGAAATTGCAAACGTCGAGCAATTGCTCCGAGATGAAAAGTGCCAGCACTGAAAGCTCTTGCTAGCCAGCACCCTTCCTTGGAAGCGCTTTTGTAGGCCTAAGAACACTGGGGCTCTGGGCTTCTCTAGCCACCTCATCTTCTGCTCATCCTCTCGCGCACTCTAAAGAGAGCTCAGGTGAGAAATTGCAAACGTCCAGCAATTGCACAGAGATGAAAAGTGCCAGCACTGAAAGCTCTTGCTAGCCAGCACCCTTCCTTGGAAGCGCTTTCACAGGCGCAGCAACACTGGGGCTTTGCGCTTCTATACGCACCAAATGTCACGGTCCTTCTCTTTCCGTCTCGTAGACATGAGCTGAGAAATTGCAAACGTCGAGCAATTGCTCAGAGATGAAAAGTGCCAGCACTGAAAGCTGTTGCTAGCCAGCACCCTTCCTTGGAAGCGCTTTTGTAGGCCTAAGAACACTGGGGCTCTGGGCTTCTCTAGCCACCTCATCTTCTGCTCATCCTCTCGCGCACTCTAAAGAGAGCTCAGGTGAGAAATTGCAAACGTCGAGCAATTGCTCAGAGATGAAAAGTGCCAGCACTGAAAGCTGTTGCTAGCCAGCACCCTTCCTTGGAAGCGCTTTCACAGGCGCAGTAACACTGGGGCTTTGCGCTTCTCTAGCCACCAAACGTCACGGTCCTTCTCTTTCCGTCTCGTAGACACGAGCTGAGAAATTGCAAACGTCGAGCAATTGCTCAGAGATGAAAAGTGCCAGCACTGAAAGCTGTTTCGAGCCAGCACCCTTCCTTGGAAGCGCTTTCACAGGCGCAGCAACACTGGGGCTTTGCGCTTCTCTAGCCACCAAACGTCACGGTCCTTCTCTTTCCGTCTGTTTACACGAGCTGAGAAATTGCAAACGTCGAGCAATTGCTCAGAGATGAAAAGTGCCAGCACTGAAAGCTGTTGCTAGCCAGCACCCTTCCTTGGAAGCGCTTTTGTAGGCCTAAGAACACTGGGGCTCTGGGCTTCTCTAGCCACCTAATCTTCTGCTCGTCCTCTCGCGCACTCTAAAGAGAGCTCAGGTGAGAAATTGCAAACGTCGAGCAATTGCTCAGAGATGAAAAGTGCCAGCACTGAAAGCTCTTGCTAGCCAGCACCCTTCCTTGGAAGCGCTTTCACAGGCGCAGTAACACTGGGGCTTTGCGCTTCTATACGCACCAAATGTCACGGTCCTTCTCTTTCCGTCTCGTAGACACGAGCTGAGAAATTGCAAACGTCGAGCAATTGCTCAGAGATGAAAAGTGCCAGCACTGAAAGCTCTTGCTAGCCAGCACCCTTCCTTGGAAGCGCTTTTGTAGCCCTTAAAACACTGGGGCTCTGGGCTTCTCTAGCCACCTCATCTTCTGCTCATCCTCTCGCGCACTCTAAAGAGAGCTCAGCTGAGAAATTGCAAACGTCCAGCAATTGCTCAGAGAAGAAAAGTGCCAGCACTGAAAGCTCTTGCTAGCCAGCACCCTTCCTTGGAAGCGCTTTCACAGGCGCAGCAACACTGGGGCTTTGCGCTTCTCTAGCCACCAAACGTCACGGTCCTTCTCTTTCCGTCTCGTAGACACGAGCTGAGAAATTGCAAACGTCGAGCAATTGCTCAGAGATGAAAAGTGCCAGCACTGAAAGCTGTTGCTAGCCAGCACCCTTCCTTGGAAGCGCTTTCACAGGCGCAGCAACACTGGGGCTTTGCGCTTCTCTAGCCACCAAAAGTCACGGTCCTTCTCTTTCCGTCTCGTAGACACGAGCTGAGAAATTGCAAACGTCGAGCAATTGCTCAGAGATGAAAAGTGCCAGCACTGAAAGCTCTTGCTAGCCAGCACCCTTCCTTGGAAGCGCTTTCACAGGCGCAGCAACACTGGGGCTTTGCGCTTCTCTACCCACCAAACGTCACGGTCCTTCTCTTTCCGTCTCCTAGACACGAGCTGAGAAATTGCAAATGTCGAGCAATTGCTCAGAGATGAAAAGTGCCAGCACTGAAAGCTGTTGCTAGCCAGCACCCTTCCTTGGAAGCGCTTTTGTAGGCCTAAGAACACTGGGGCTCTGGGCTTCCCTAGCCACCTCATCTTCTGCTCATCCTCTCGCGCACTCTAAAGAGAGCTCAGCTGAGAAATTGCAAACGTCGAGCAATTGCTCAGAGATGAAAAGTGCCAGCACTGAAAGCTCTTGCTAGCCAGCACTCTTCCTTGGAAGCGCTTTCACAGGCGCAGTAACACTGGGGCTTTGCGCTTCTCTACCCACCAAACGTCACGGTCCTTCTCTTTCCGTCTCGTAGACATGAGCTGAGAAATTGCAAACGTCGAGCAATTGCTCAGAGATGAAAAGTGCCAGCACTGAAAGCTCTTGCTAGCCAGCACCCTTCCTTGGAAGCGCTTTCACAGGCGCAGCAACACTGGGGCTTTGCGCTTCTCTAGCCACCAAACGTCATGGTCCTTCTCTTTCCGTCTCGTAGACACGAGCTGAGAAATTGCAAACGTCGAGCAATTGCTCCGAGATGAAAAGTGCCAGCACTGAAAGCTCTTGCTAGCCAGCACCCTTCCTTGGAAGCGCTTTTGTAGGCCTAAGAACAGTGGGGCTCTGGGCTTCTCTAGCCACCTCATCTTCTTCTCATCCTCTCGCGCACTCTAAAGAGAGCTCAGGTGAGAAATTGCAAACGTCCAGCAATTGCTCAGAGAAGAAAAGTGCCAGCACTGAAAGCTGTTGCTAGCCAGCACCCTTCCTTGGAAGCGCTTTCACAGGCGCAGCAACACTGGGGCTTTGCGCTTCTATACGCACCAAATGTCACGGTCCTTCTCTTTCCGTCTCGTAGACACGAGCTGAGAAATTGCAAACGTGGAGCAATTGCTCAGAGATGAAAAGTGCCAGCACTGAAAGCTGTTGCTAGCCAGCACCCTTCCTTGGAAGCGCTTTCACAGGCGCAGCAACACTGGGGCTTTGCGCTTCTCTAGCCACCAAACGTCACGGTCCTTCTCTTTCCGTCGGTAGACACGAGCTGAGAAATTGCAAACGTCGAGCAATTGCTCAGAGATGAAAAGTGCCAGCACTGAAAGCTGTTGCTAGCCAGCACCCTTCCTTGGAAGCGCTTTCACAGGCGCAGCAACACTGGGGCTTTGCGCTTCTCTAGCCACCAAACGTCACGGTCCTTCTCTTTCCGTCTCCAAGACACGAGCTGAGAAATTGCAAACGTCGAGCAATTGCTCAGAGATGAAAAGTGCCAGCACTGAAAGCTCTTGCTAGCCAGCACCCTTCCTTGGAAGCGCTTTTGTAGGCCTAAGAACACTGGGGCTCTGGGCTTCTCTAGCCACCTCATCTTCTGCTCATCCTCTCGCGCACTCTAAAGAGAGCTCAGGTGAGAAATTGCAAACGTCGAGCAATTGCTCAGAGATGAAAAGTGCCAGCACTGAAAGCTCTTGCTAGCCAGCACCCTTCCTTGGAAGCGCTTTCACAGGCGCAGAAACACTGGGGCTTTGCGCTTCTCTACCCACCAAAAGTCACGGTCATTCTCTTTCCGTCTCGTAGACACGAGCTGAGAAATTGCAAACGTCGAGCAATTGCTCCGAGATGAAAAGTGCCAGCACTGAAAGCTGTTGCTAGCCAGCACCCTTCCTTGGAAGCGCTTTCACAGGCGCAGCAACACTGGGGCTTTGCGCTTCTCTACCCACCAAAAGTCACGGTCATTCTCTTTCCGTCTCGTAGACACGAGCTGAGAAATTGCAAACGTCGAGCAATTGCTCCGAGATGAAAAGTGCCAGCACTGAAAGCTCTTGCTAGCCAGTACCCTTCCTTGGAAGCGCTTTTGTAGGCCTAAGAACACTGGGGCTCTGGGCTTCTCTAGCCACCTCATCTTCTGCTCATCCTCTCGCGCACTCTAAAGAGAGCTCAGGTGAGAAATTGCAAACGTCGAGCAATTGCTCAGAGAAGAAAAGTGCCAGCACTGAAAGCTGTTGCTAGCCAGCACCCTTCCTTGGAAGCGCTTTCACAGGCGCACTAACACTGGGGCTTTGCACTTCTCTACGCACCAAACGTCACGGTCCTTCTATTTCCGTCTCGTAGACACGAGCTGAGAAATTGCAAACGTGGAGCAATTGCTCAGAGATGAAAAGTGCCAGCACTGAAAGCTGTTGCTAGCCAGCACCCTTCCTTGGAAGCGCTTTCACAGGCGCAGCAACACTGGGGCTTTGCGCTTCTCTACCCACCAAACGTCACGGTCCTTCTCTTTCCGTCTCCAAGACACGAGCTGAGAAATTGCAAACGTCGAGCAATTGCTCAGAGATGAAAAGTGCCAGCACTGAAAGCTGTTGCTAGCCAGCACCCTTCCTTGGAAGCGCTTTTGTAGGCCTAAGAACACTTGGGCTCTGGGCTTCTCTAGCCACCTCATCTTCTGCTCATCCTCTCGCGCACTCTAAAGAGAGCTCAGGTGAGAAATTGCAAACGTCGAGCAATTGCTCAGAGATGAAAAGTGCCAGCACTGAAAGCTCTTGCTAGCCAGCACCCTTCCTTGGAAGCGCTTTCACAGGCGCAGCATCACTGGGGCTTTGCGCTTCTCTAGCCACCAAAAGTCACGGTCATTCTCTTTCCGTCTCGTAGACACGAGCTGAGAAATTGCAAACGTCGAGCAATTGCTCAGAGATGAAAAGTGCCAGCACTGAAAGCTCTTGCTAGCCAGCACCCTTCCTTGGAAGCGCTTTCACAGGCGCAGCAACACTGGGGCTTTGCGCTTCTCTACCCACCAAGAGTCACGGTCATTCTCTTTCCGTCTCGTAGACACGAGCTGAGAAATTGCAAACGTCGAGCAATTGCTCCGAGATGAAAAGTGCCAGCACTGAAAGCTCTTGCTAGCCAGCACCCTTCCTTGGAAGCGCTTTTGTAGGCCTAAGAACAGTGGGGCTCTGGGCTTCTCTAGCCACCTCATCTTCTGCTCATCCTCTCGCGCACTCTAAAGAGAGCTCAGGTGAGAAATTGCAAACGTCGAGCAATTGCTCAGAGATGAAAAGTGCCAGCACTGAAAGCTCTTGCTAGCCAGCACCCTTCCTTGGAAGCGCTTTCACAGGCGCAGCAACACTGGGGCTTTGCGCTTCTATACGCACCAAATGTCACGGTCCTTCTCTTTCCGTCTCGTAGACACGAGCTGAGAAATTGCAAACGTGGAGCAATTGCTCAGAGATGAAAAGTGCCAGCACTGAAAGCTGTTACTAGCCAGCACCCTTCCTTGGAAGCGCTTTTGTAGCCCTAAGAACACTGGGGCTCTGGGCTTCTCTAGCCACCTCATCTTCTGCTCATCCTCTCGCGCACTCTAAAGAGAGCTCAGGTGAGAAATTGCAAACGTCGAGCAATTGCTCAGAGATGAAAAGTGCCAGCACTGAAAGCTCTTGCTAGCCAGCACCCTTCCTTGGAAGCGCTTTCACAGGCGCAGTAACACTGGGGCTTTGCGCTTCTCTACCCACCAAACGTCACGGTCCTTCTCTTTCCGTCTCGTAGACACGAGCTGAGAAATTGCAAACGTCGAGCAATTGCTCAGAGATGAAAAGTGCCAGCACTGAAAGCTGTTGCTAGCCAGCACCCTTCCTTGGAAGCGCTTTCACAGGCGCAGCAACACTGGGGCTTTGCGCTTCTCTAGCCACCAAACGTCACGGTCCTTCTCTTTCCGTCTGTTTACACGAGCTGAGAAATTGCAAACGTCGAGCAATTCCTCAGAGATGAAAAGTGCCAGCACTGAAAGCTCTTGCTAGCCAGCACCCTTCCTTGGAAGTGCTTTTGTAGGCCTAAGAACAGTGGGGCTCTGGGCTTCTCTAGCCACCTCATCTTCTGCTCGTCCTCTCGCGCACTCTAAAGAGAGCTCAGGTGAGAAATTGCAAACGTCCAGCAATTGCTCAGAGATGAAAAGTGCCAGCACTGAAAGCTCTTGCTAGCCAGCACCCTTCCTTGGAAGCGCTTTCACAGGCGCAGCAACACTGGGGCTTTGCGCTTCTATACGCACCAAATGTCACGGTCCTTCTCTTTCCGTCTCGTAGACACGAGCTGAGAAATTGCAAACGTCGAGCAATTGCTCAGAGATGAAAAGTGCCAGCACTGAAAGCTCTTGCTAGCCAGCACCCTTCCTTGGAAGCGCTTTTGTAGCCCTTAAAACACTGGGGCTCTGGGCTTCTCTAGCCACCTCATCTTCTGCTCATCCTCTCGCGCACTCTAAAGAGAGCTCAGGTGAGAAATTGCAAACGTCGAGCAATTGCTCAGAGATGAAAAGTGCCAGCACTGAAAGCTCTTGCTAGCCAGCACCCTTCCTTGGAAGCGCTTTCACAGGCGCAGTAACACTGGGGCTTTGCGCTTCTCTACGCACCAAACGTCACGGTCCTTCTCTTTCCGTCTCGTAGACACGAGCTGAGAAATTGCAAACGTCGAGCAATTGCTCCGAGATGAAAAGTGCCAGCACTGAAAGCTGTTGCTAGCCAGCACCCTTCCTTGGAAGCGCTTTCACAGGCGCAGCAACACTGGGGCTTTGCGCTTCTATACGCACCAAACGTCACAGTCATTATCTTTCCGTCTCGTAGACACGAGCTGAGAAATTGCAAACGTCCAGCAATTGCTCAGAGATGAAAAGTGCCAGCACTGAAATCTGTTGCTAGCCAGCACCCTTCCTTGGAAGCGCTTTCACAGGCGCAGCAACACTGGGGCTTTGCGCTTCTCTAGCCACCAAACATCACGGTCCTTCTCTTTCCGTCTCGTAGACATGAGCTGAGAAATTGCAAACGTCGAGCAATTGCTCAGAGATGAAAAGTGCCAGCACTGAAAGCTCTTGCTAGCCAGCACCCTTCCTTGGAAGCGCTTTTGTAGCCCTTAAAACACTGGGGCTCTGGGCTTCTCTAGCCACCTCATCTTCTGCTCATCCTCTCGCGCACTCTAAAGAGAGCTCAGGTGAGAAATTGCAAACATCGAGCAATTGCTCCGAGATGAAAAGTGCCAGCACTGAAAGCTGTTGCTAGCCAGCACCCTTCCTTGGAAGCGCTTTTGTAGCCCTTAAAACACTGGGGCTCTGGGCTTCTCTAGCCACCTCATCTTCTGCTCATCCTCTCGCGCACTCTAAAGAGAGCTCAGGTGAGAAATTGCAAACGTCGAGCAATTGCTCCGAGATGAAAAGTGCCAGCACTGAAAGCTGTTGCTAGCCAGCACCCTTCCTTGGAAGCGCTTTCACAGGCGCAGCAACACTGGGGCTTTGCACTTCTCTACGCACCATACGTCATGGTCCTTCTCTTTCCGTCTCGTAGACACGAGCTGAGAAATTGCAAACGTCCAGCAATTGCTCCGAGATGAAAAGTGCCAGCACTGAAAGCTGTTGCTAGCCAGCACCCTTCCTTGGAAGCGCTTTTGTAGGCCTAAGAACAGTGGGGCTCTGGGCTTCTCTAGCCACCTCATCTTCTGCTCATCCTCTCGCGCACTCTAAAGAGAGCTCAGGTAAGAAATTGCAAACGTCCAGCAATTGCTCAGAGATGAAAAGTGCCAGCACTGAAAGCTCTTGCTAGCCAGCACCCTTCCTTGGAAGCGCTTTCACAGGCGCAGCAACACTGGGGCTTTGCGCTTCTCTAGCCACCAAACGTCACGGTCCTTCTCTTTCCGTCGGTAGACACGAGCTGAGAAATTGCAAACGTCGAGCAATTGCTCAGAGATGAAAAGTGCCAGCACTGAAAGCTGTTGCTAGCCAGCACCCTTCCTTGGAAGCGCTTTCACAGGCGCAGCAACACTGGGGCTTTGCGCTTCTCTAGCCACCAAACGTCACGGTCCTTCTCTTTCCGTCTGTTTACACGAGCTGAGAAATTGCAAACGTCGAGCAATTGCTCAGAGATGAAAAGTGCCAGCACTGAAAGCTCTTGCTAGCCAGCACCCTTCCTTGGAAGCGCTTTTGTAGGCCTAAGAACACTGGGGCTCTGGGCTTCTCTAGCCACCTCATCTTCTGCTCATCCTCTCGCGCACTCTAAAGAGAGGTCAGGTGAGAAATTGCAAACGTCGAGCAATTGCTCAGAGATGAAAAGTGCCAGCCCTGAAAGCTCTTGCTAGCCAGCACCCTTCCTTGGAAGCGCTTTCACAGGCGCAGCAACACTGGGGCTTTGCGCTTCTCTAGCCACCAAACATCACGGTCCTTCTCTTTCCGTCTCGTAGACATGAGCTGAGAAATTGCAAACGTCGAGCAATTGCTCAGAGATGAAAAGTGCCAGCACTGAAAGCTCTTGCTAGCCAGCACCCTTCCTTGGAAGCGCTTTTGTAGCCCTTAAAACACTGGGGCTCTGGGCTTCTCTAGCCACCTCATCTTCTGCTCATCCTCTCGCGCACTCTAAAGAGAGCTCAGGTGAGGAATTGCAAACGTCGAGCAATTGCTCCGAGATGAAAAGTGCCAGCACTGAAAGCTGTTGCTAGCCAGCACCCTTCCTTGGAAGCGCTTTTGTAGCCCTTAAAACACTGGGGCTCTGGGCTTCTCTAGCCACCTCATCTTCTGCTCATCCTCTCGCGCACTCTAAAGAGAGCTCAGGTGAGAAATTGCAAACGTCGTGCAATTGCTCCGAGATGAAAAGTGCCAGCACTGAAAGCTGTTGCTAGCCAGCACCCTTCCTTGGAAGCGCTTTCACAGGTGCAGTAACACTGGGGCTTTGCGCTTCTCTAGCCACCAAACGTCATGGTCCTTCTCTTTCCGTCTCGTAGACACGAGCTGAGAAATTGCAAACGTCCAGCAATTGCTCAGAGATGAAAAGTGCCAGCACTGAAAGCTCTTGCTAGCCAGCACCCTTCCTTGGAAGCGCTTTTGTAGGCCTAAGAACACTGGGGCTCTGGGCTTCTCTAGCCACCTCATCTTCTGCTCATCCTCTCGCGCACTCTAAAGAGAGCTCAGGTAAGAAATTGCAAACGTCCAGCAATTGCTCAGAGAAGAAAAATGCCAGCACTGAAAGCTCTTGCTAGCCAGCACCCTTCCTTGGAAGCGCTTTCACAGGCGCAGCAACACTGGGGCTTTGCGCTTCTCTAGCCACCAAAAGTCACGGTCCTTCTCTTTCCGTCGGTAGACACGAGCTGAGAAATTGCAAACGTCGAGCAATTGCTCAGAGATGAAAAGTGCCAGCACTGAAAGCTCTTGCTAGCCAGCACCCTTCCTTGGAAGCGCTTTCACAGGCGCAGCAACACTGGGGCTTTGCGCTTCTCTAGCCACCAAAAGTCACGGTCCTTCTCTTTCCGTCTGTTTACACGAGCTGAGAAATTGCAAACGTCGAGCAATTGCTCAGAGATGAAAAGTGCCAGCACTGAAAGCTCTTGCTAGCCAGCACCCTTCCTTGGAAGCGCTTTTGTAGGCCTAAGAACAGTGGGGCTCTGGGCTTCTCTAGCCACCTCATCTTCTGCTCGTCCTCTCGCGCACTCTAAAGAGAGCTCAGGTGAGAAATTGCAAACGTCGAGCAATTGCTCAGAGATGAAAAGTGCCAGCACTGAAAGCTCTTGCTAGCCAGCACCCTTCCTTGGAAGCGCTTTCACAGGCGCAGTAACACTGGGGCTTTGCGCTTCTCTAGCCACCAAACGTCACGGTCCTTCTCTTTCCGTCTCGTAGACACGAGCTGAGAAATTGCAAACGTCGAGCAATTGCTCAGAGATGAAAAATGCCAGCACTGAAAGCTGTTGCTAGCCAGCACCCTTCCTTGGAAGCGCTTTCACAGGCGCAGCAACACTGGGGCTTTGCGCTTCTATACGCACCAAACGTCACAGTCATTCTCTTTCCGTCTCGTAGACAAGAGCTGAGAAATTGCAAACGTCCAGCAATTGCTCCGAGATGAAAAGTGCCAGCACTGAAAGCTCTTGCTAGCCAGCACCCTTCCTTGGAAGCGCTTTCACAGGCGCAGTAACACTGGGGCTTTGCACTTCTCTAGCCACCAAACGTCACGGTCCTTCTCTTTCCGTCTCGTAGACACGAGCTGAGAAATTGCAAACGTCGAGCAATTGCTCAGAGATGAAAAGTGCCAGCACTGAAAGCTGTTGCTAGCCAGCACCCTTCCTTGGAAGCGCTTTCACAGGTGCAGCAACACTGGGGCTTTGCGCTTCTCTAGCCACCAAACGTCACGGTCCTTCTCTTTCCTTCTGTTTACACGAGCTGAGAAATTGCAAACGTCGAGCAATTGCTCCGAGATGAAAAGTGCCAGCACTGAAAGCTCTTGCTAGCCAGCACCCTTCCTTGGAAGCGCTTTTGTAGGCCTAAGAACAGTGGGGCTCTGGGCTTCTCTAGCCACCTAATCTCTGCTCATCCTCTCGCGCACTCTAAAGAGAGCTCAGGTGAGAAATTGCAAACGTCGAGCAATTGCTCAGAGATGAAAAGTGCCAGCACTGAAAGCTCTTGCTAGCCAGCACCCTTCCTTGGAAGCGCTTTTGTAGCCCTTAGAACACTGGGGCTCTGGGCTTCTCTAGCCACCTCATCTTCTGCTCATCCTCTCGCGCAGTCTAAACAGAGCTCAGGTGAGAAATTGCAAACGTCGAGCAATTGCTCAGAGAAGAAAAGTGCCAGCACTGAAAGCTGTTGCTAGCCAGCACCCTTCCTTGGAAGCGCTTTCACAGGCGCAGTAACACTGGGGCTTTGCACTTCTCTACGCACCAAACGTCACGGTCCTTCTCTTTCCGTCTCGTAGACACGAGCTGAGAAATTGCAAACGTCGAGCAATTGCTCAGAGATGAAAAGTGCCAGCACTGAAAGCTCTTGCTAGCCAGCACCCTTCCTTGGAAGCGCTTTCACAGGTGCAGTAACACTGGGGCTTTGCGCTTCTCTACCCACCAAACGTCACGGTCCTTCTCTTTCCATCTCCTAGACACGAGCTGAGAAATTGCAAACGTGGAGCAATTGCTCAGAGATGAAAAGTGCCAGCACTGAAAGCTCTTGCTAGCCAGCACCCTTCCTTGGAAGCGCTTTCACAGGCGCAGTAACACTGGGGCTTTGCGCTTCTCTAGCCACCAAACGTCACTGTCATTCTCTTTCCATCTCGTAGACACGAGCTGAGAAATTGCAAACGTCCAGCAATTGCTCCGAGATGAAAAGTGCCAGCACTGAAAGCTGTTGCTAGCCAGCACCCTTCCTTGGAAGCGCTTTCACAGGTGCAGTAACACTGGGGCTTTGCGCTTCTCTAGCCACCAAACGTCATGGTCCTTCTCTTTCCGTCTCGTAGACACGAGCTGAGAAATTGCAAACGTCCAGCAATTGCTCAGAGATGAAAAGTGCCAGCACTGAAAGCTCTTGCTAGCCAGCACCCTTCCTTGGAAGCGCTTTTGTAGGCCTAAGAACACTGGGGCTCTGGGCTTCTCTAGCCACCTCATCTTCTGCTCATCCTCTCGCGCACTCTAAAGAGAGCTCAGGTGAGAAATTGCAAACGTCGAGCAATTGCTCAGAGATGAAAAGTGCCAGCACTGAAAGCTCTTGCTAGCCAGCACCCTTCCTTGGAAGCGCTTTCACAGGCGCAGTAACACTGGGGCTTTGCGCTTCTCTAGCCACCAAACGTCACGGTCCTTCTCTTTCCATCTCCTAGACACGAGCTGAGAAATTGCAAACGTCGAGCAATTGCTCAGAGATGAAAAGTGCCAGCACTGAAAGCTCTTGCTAGCCAGCACCCTTCCTTGGAAGCGCTTTCACAGGCGCAGTAACACTGGGGCTTTGCGCTTCTCTAGCCACCAAACGTCACGGTCATTCTCTTTCCATCTCGTAGACACGAGCTGAGAAATTGCAAACGTCCAGCAATTGCTCAGAGATGAAAAGTGCCAGCACTGAAAGCTGTTGCTAGCCAGCACCCTTCCTTGGAAGCGCTTTTGTAGGCCTAAGAACACTGGGGCTCTGGGCTTCTCTAGCCACCTCATCTTCTGCTCATCCTCTCGCGCACTCTAAAGAGAGCTCAGGTGAGAAATTGCAAACGTCGAGCAATTGCTCAGAGATGAAAAGTGCCAGCACTGAAAGCTGTTGCTAGCCAGCACCCTTCCTTGGAAGCGCTTTCACAGGCGCAGAAACACTGGGGCTTTGCACTTCTCTAGCCACCAAACGTCACGGTCCTTCTCTTTCCGTCTCGTAGACACGAGCTGAGAAATTGCAAACGTCGAGCAATTGCTCAGAGATGAAAAGTGCCAGCACTGAAAGCTGTTGCTAGCCAGCACCCTTCCTTGCAAGCGCTTTCACAGGCGCAGCAACACTGGGGCTTTGCGCTTCTCTAGCCACCAAACGTCACGGTCCTTCTCTTTCCGTCGGTAGACACGAGCTGAGAAATTGCAAACGTCGAGCAATTGCTCCGAGATGAAAAGTGCCAGCACTGAAAGCTCTTGCTAGCCAGCACCCTTCCTTGGAAGCGCTTTTGTAGGCCTAAGAACACTGGGGCTCTGGGCTTCTCTAGCCACCTCATCTTCTGCTCATCCTCTCGCGCACTCTAAAGAGAGCTCAGCTGAGAAATTGCAAACGTCGAGCAATTGCTCAGAGAAGAAAAGTGCCAGCACTGAAAGCTGTTGCTAGCCAGCACCCTTCCTTGGAAGCGCTTTCACAGGCGCAGCAACACTGGGGCTTTGCGCTTCTCTAGCCACCAAAAGTCACGGTCCTTCTCTTTCCGTCTCGTAGACACGAGCTGAGAAATTGCAAACGTCGAGCAATTGCTCAGAGATGAAAAGTGCCAGCACTGAAAGCTGTTGCTAGCCAGCACCCTTCCTTGGAAGCGCTTTCACAGGCGCAGCAACACTGGGGCTTTGCGCTTCTCTACCCACCAAAAGTCACGGTCCTTCTCTTTCCGTCTCGTAGACACGAGCTGAGAAATTGCAAACGTCGAGCAATTGCTCCGAGATGAAAAGTGCCAGCACTGAAAGCTCTTGCTAGCCAGCACCCTTCCTTGGAAGCGCTTTTGTAGGCCTAAGAACAGTGGGGCTCTGGGCTTCCCTAGCCACCTCATCTTCTGCTCATCCTCTCGCGCACTCTAAAGAGAGCTCAGGTGAGAAATTGCAAACGTCGAGCAATTGCTCAGAGATGAAAAGTGCCAGCACTGAAAGCTGTTGCTAGCCAGCACCCTTCCTTGGAAGCGCTTTCACAGGCGCAGCAACACTGGGGCTTTGCGCTTCTATACGCACCAAATGTCACGGTCCTTCTCTTTCCGTCTCGTAGACACGAGCTGAGAAATTGCAAACGTCGAGCAATTGCTCAGAGATGAAAAGTGCCAGCACTGAAAGCTCTTGCTAGCCAGCACCCTTCCTTGGAAGCGCTTTTGTAGCCCTTAGAACACTGGGGCTCTGGGCTTCTCTAGCCACCTCATCTTCTGCTCATCCTCTCGCGCACTCTAAAGAGAGCTCAGGTGAGAAATTGCAAACGTCGAGCAATTGCTCAGAGAAGAAAAGTGCCAGCACTGAAAGCTGTTGCTAGCCAGCACCCTTCCTTGGAAGCGCTTTCACAGGCGCAGCAACACTGGGGCTTTGCGCTTCTCTAGCCACCAAAAGTCACGGTCCTTCTCTTTCCGTCTCGTAGACACGAGCTGAGAAATTGCAAACGTCGAGCAATTGCTCAGAGATGAAAAGTGCCAGCACTGAAAGCTCTTGCTAGCCAGCACCCTTCCTTGGAAGCGCTTTCACAGGCGCAGCAACACTGGGGCTTTGCGCTTCTCTACCCACCAAAAGTCACGGTCCTTCTCTTTCCGTCTGTTTACACGAGCTGAGAAATTGCAAACGTCGAGCAATTCCTCAGAGATGAAAAGTGCCAGCACTGAAAGCTCTTGCTAGCCAGCACCCTTCCTTGGAAGCGCTTTTGTAGGCCTAAGAACAGTGGGGCTCTGGGCTTCTCTAGCCACCTAATCTTCTGCTCGTCCTCTCGCGCACTCTAAAGAGAGCTCAGGTGAGAAATTGCAAACGTCGAGCAATTGCTCAGAGATGAAAAGTGCCAGCACTGAAAGCTCTTGCTAGCCAGCACCCTTCCTTGGAAGCGCTTTCACAGGCGCAGTAACACTGGGGCTTTGCGCTTCTATACGCACCAAATGTCACGGTCCTTCTCTTTCCGTCTCGTAGACACGAGCTGAGAAATTGCAAACGTCGAGCAATTGCTCAGAGATGAAAAGTGCCAGCACTGAAAGCTCTTGCTAGCCAGCACCCTTCCTTGGAAGCGCTTTTGTAGCCCTTAAAACACTGGGGCTCTGGGCTTCTCTAGCCACCTCATCTTCTGCTCATCCTCTCGCGCACTCTAAAGAGAGCTCAGGTGAGAAATTGCAAACGTCGAGCAATTGCTCAGAGATGAAAAGTGCCAGCACTGAAAGCTCTTGCTAGCCAGCACCCTTCCTTGGAAGCGCTTTCACAGGCGCAGTAACACTGGGGCTTTGCGCTTCTCTACGCACCAAACGTCACGGTCCTTCTCTTTCCGTCTCGTAGACACGAGCTGAGAAATTGCAAACGTCGAGCAATTGCTCCGAGATGAAAAGTGCCAGCACTGAAAGCTGTTGCTAGCCAGCACCCTTCCTTGGAAGCGCTTTCACAGGCGCAGCAACACTGGGGCTTTGCGCTTCTATACGCACCAAACGTCACAGTCATTCTCTTTCCGTCTCGTAGACACGAGCTGAGAAATTGCAAACGTCCAGCAATTGCTCAGAGATGAAAAGTGCCAGCACTGAAAGCTCTTGCTAGCCAGCACCCTTCCTTGGAAGCGCTTTTGTAGGCCTAAGAACACTGGGGCTCTGGGCTTCTCTAGCCACCTCATCTTCTGCTCATCCTCTCGCGCACTCTAAAGAGAGCTCAGGTGAGAAATTGCAAACGTCCAGCAATTGCTCAGAGATGAAAAGTGCCAGCACTGAAAGCTCTTGCTAGCCAGCACCCTTCCTTGGAAGCGCTTTCACAGGCGCAGCAACACTGGCGCTTTGCGCTTCTCTAGCCACCAAACGTCACGGTCCTTCTCTTTCCGTCTCGTAGACATGAGCTGAGAAATTGCAAACGTCGAGCAATTGCTCAGAGATGAAAAGTGCCAGCACTGAAAGCTCTTGCTAGCCAGCACCCTTCCTTGGAAGCGCTTTTGTAGCCCTTAAAACACTGGGGCTCTGGGCTTCTCTAGCCACCTCATCTTCTGCTCATCCTCTCGCGCACTCTAAAGAGAGCTCAGGTGAGAAATTGCAAACGTCGAGCAATTGCTCCGAGATGAAAAGTGCCAGCACTGAAAGCTGTTGCTAGCCAGCACCCTTCCTTGGAAGCGCTTTTGTAGCCCTTAAAACACTGGGGCTCTGGGCTTCTCTAGCCACCTCATCTTCTGCTCATCCTCTCGCGCACTCTAAAGAGAGCTCAGGTGAGAAATTGCAAACGTCGAGCAATTGCTCAGAGATGAAAAGTGCCAGCACTGAAAGCTCTTGCTAGCCAGCACCCTTCCTTGGAAGCGCTTTCACAGGCGCAGTAACACTGGGGCTTTGCGCTTCTCTAGCCACCAAACGTCACGGTCCTTCTCTTTCCGTCTCGTAGACACGAGCTGAGAAATTGCAAACGTCCAGCAATTGCTCCGAGATGAAAAGTGCCAGCAGTGAAAGCTGTTGCTAGCCAGCACCCTTCCTTGGAAGCGCTTTTGTAGGCCTAAGAACAGTGGGGCTCTGGGCTTCTCTAGCCACCTCATCTTCTGCTCATCCTCTCGCGCACTCTAAAGAGAGCTCAGGTAAGAAATTGCAAACGTCGAGCAATTGCTCAGAGATGAAAAGTGCCAGCACTGAAAGCTCTTGCTAGCCAGCACCCTTCCTTGGAAGCGCTTTCACAGGCGCAGCAACACTGGGGCTTTGCGCTTCTCTAGCCACCAAACGTCACGGTCCTTCTCTTTCCGTCGGTAGACACGAGCTGAGAAATTGCAAACGTCGAGCAATTGCTCAGAGATGAAAAGTGCCAGCACTGAAAGCTGTTGCTAGCCAGCACCCTTCCTTGGAAGCGCTTTCACAGGCGCAGCAACACTGGGGCTTTGCGCTTCTCTAGCCACCAAACGTCACGGTCCTTCTCTTTCCGTCTGTTTACACGAGCTGAGAAATTGCAAACGTCGAGGAATTGCTCAGAGATGAAAAGTGCCAGCACTGAAAGCTCTTGCTAGCCAGCACCCTTCCTTGGAAGCGCTTTTGTAGGCCTAAGAACAGTGGGGCTCTGGGCTTCTCTAGCCACCTCATCTTCTGCTCATCCTCTCGCGCACTCTAAAGAGAGGTCAGGTGAGAAATTGCAAACGTCGAGCAATTGCTCAGAGATGAAAAGTGCCAGCCCTGAAAGCTCTTGCTAGCCAGCACCCTTCCTTGGAAGCGCTTTCACAGGCGCAGCAACACTGGGGCTTTGCGCTTCTCTAGCCACCAAACATCACGGTCCTTCTCTTTCCGTCTCGTAGACATGAGCTGAGAAATTGCAAACGTCGAGCAATTGCTCAGAGATGAAAAGTGCCAGCACTGAAAGCTCTTGCTAGCCAGCACCCTTCCTTGGAAGCGCTTTTGTAGCCCTTAAAACACTGGGGCTCTGGGCTTCTCTAGCCACCTCATCTTCTGCTCATCCTCTCGCGCACTCTAAAGAGAGCTCAGGTGAGGAATTGCAAACGTCGAGCAATTGCTCCGAGATGAAAAGTGCCAGCACTGAAAGCTGTTGCTAGCCAGCACCCTTCCTTGGAAGCGCTTTTGTAGCCCTTAAAACACTGGGGCTCTGGGCTTCTCTAGCCACCTCATCTTCTGCTCATCCTCTCGCGCACTCTAAAGAGAGCTCAGGTGAGAAATTGCAAACGTCGAGCAATTGCTCAGAGATGAAAAGTGCCAGCACTGAAAGCTGTTGCTAGCCAGCACCCTTCCTTGGAAGCGCTTTCACAGGCGCAGTAACACTGGGGCTTTGCGCTTCTCTAGCCACCAAATGTCATGGTCCTTCTCTTTCCGTCTCGTAGACACGAGCTGAGAAATTGCGAACGTCCAGCAATTGCTCCGAGATGAAAAGTGCCAGCACTGAAAGCTGTTGCTAGCCAGCACCCTTCCTTGGAAGCGCTTTTGTAGGCCTAAGAACACTGGGGCTCTGGGCTTCTCTAGCCACCTCATCTTCTGCTCATCCTCTCGCGCACTCTAAAGAGAGCTCAGGTGAGAAATTGCAAACGTCGAGCAATTGCTCAGAGAAGAAAAATGCCAGCACTGAAAGCTCTTGCTAGCCAGCACCCTTCCTTGGAAGCGCTTTCACAGGCGCAGCAACACTGGGGCTTTGCGCTTCTCTAGCCACCAAAAGTCACGGTCCTTCTCTTTCCGTCGGTAGACACGAGCTGAGAAATTGCAAACGTCGAGCAATTGCTCAGAGATGAAAAGTGCCAGCACTGAAAGCTCTTGCTAGCCAGCACCCTTCCTTGGAAGCGCTTTCACAGGCGCAGCAACACTGGGGCTTTGCGCTTCTCTAGCCACCAAAAGTCACGGTCCTTCTCTTTCCGTCTGTTTACACGAGCTGAGAAATTGCAAACGTCGAGCAATTGCTCAGAGATGAAAAGTGCCAGCACTGAAAGCTCTTGCTAGCCAGCACCCTTCCTTGGAAGCGCTTTCACAGGCGCAGTAACACTGGGGCTTTGCGCTTCTCTAGCCACCAAACGTCACGGTCCTTCTCTTTCCGTCTCCTAGACACGAGCTGAGAAATTGCAAACGTCGAGCAATTGCTCAGAGATGAAAAGTGCCAGCACTGAAAGCTGTTGCTAGCCAGCACCCTTCCTTGGAAGCGCTTTTGTAGCCCTTAAAACACTGGTGCTCTGGGCTTCTCTAGCCACCTCATCTTCTGCTCATCCTCTCACGCACTCTAAAGAGAGCTCAGGTGAGAAATTGAAAACGTCGAGCAATTGCTCCGAGATGAAAAGTGCCAGCACTGAAAGCTCTTGCTAGCCAGCACCCTTCCTTGGAAGCGCTTTTGTAGCCCTTAGAACACTGGGGCTCTGGGCTTCTCTAGCCACCTCATCTTCTGCTCATCCTCTCGCGCACTCTAAAGAGAGCTCAGGTGAGAAATTGCAAACGTCGAGCAATTGCTCAGAGATGAAAAGTGCCAGCACTGAAAGCTCTTGCTAGCCAGCACCCTTCCTTGGAAGCGCTTTTGTAGGCCTAAGAACACTGGGGCTCTGGGCTTCTCTAGCCACCTCATCTTCTGCTCATCCTCTCGCGCACTCTAAAGAGAGCTCAGGTGAGAAATTGCAAACGTCGAGCAATTGCTCAGAGATGAAAAGTGCCAGCACTGAAAGCTCTTGCTAGCCAGCACCCTTCCTTGGAAGCGCTTTCACAGGCGCAGCAACACTGGGGCTTTGCGCTTCTCTACGCACCAAACGTCACAGTCATTCTCTTTCCGTCTCGTAGACAAGAGCTGAGAAATTGCAAACGTCCAGCAATTGCTCCGAGATGAAAAGTGCCAGCACTGAAAGCTCTTGCTAGCCAGCACCCTTCCTTGGAAGCGCTTTCACAGGCGCAGTAACACTGGGGCTTTGCGCTTCTCTAGCCACCAAACGTCACGGTCCTTCTCTTTCCGTCTCGTAGACACGAGCTGAGAAATTGCAAACGTGGAGCAATTGCTCAGAGATGAAAAGTGCCAGCACTGAAAGCTCTTGCTAGCCAGCACCCTTCCTTGGAAGCGCTTTCACAGGCGCAGCAACACTGGGGCTTTGCGCTTCTATACGCACCAAACGTCACAGTCATTCTCTTTCCGTCTCGTAGACAAGAGCTGAGAAATTGCAAACGTCCAGCAATTGCTCCGAGATGAAAAGTGCCAGCACTGAAAGCTCTTGCTAGCCAGCACCCTTCCTTGGAAGCGCTTTCACAGGCGCAGTAACACTGGGGCTTTGCACTTCTCTAGCCACCAAACGTCACGGTCCTTCTCTTTCCGTCTCGTAGACACGAGCTGAGAAATTGCAAACGTCGAGCAATTGCTCAGAGATGAAAAGTGCCAGCACTGAAAGCTGTTGCTAGCCAGCACCCTTCCTTGGAAGCGCTTTCACAGGCGCAGCAACACTGGGGCTTTGCGCTTCTCTAGCCACCAAACGTCACGGTCCTTCTCTTTCCGTCTGTTTACACGAGCTGAGAAATTGCAAACGTCGAGCAATTGCTCCGAGATGAAAAGTGCCAGCACTGAAAGCTCTTGCTAGCCAGCACCCTTCCTTGGAAGCGCTTTTGTAGGCCTAAGAACAGTGGGGCTCTGGGCTTCTCTAGCCACCTAATCTCTGCTCATCCTCTCGCGCACTCTAAAGAGAGCTCAGGTGAGAAATTGCAAACGTCGAGCAATTGCTCCGAGATGAAAAGTGCCAGCACTGAAAGCTCTTGCTAGCCAGCACCCTTCCTTGGAAGCGCTTTTGTAGCCCTTAGAACACTGGGGCTCTGGGCTTCTCTAGCCACCTCATCTTCTGCTCATCCTCTCGCGCAGTCTAAACAGAGCTCAGGTGAGAAATTGCAAACGTCGAGCAATTGCTCAGAGAAGAAAAGTGCCAGCACTGAAAGCTGTTGCTAGCCAGCACCCTTCCTTGGAAGCGCTTTCACAGGCGCAGTAACACTGGGGCTTTGCACTTCTCTACGCACCAAACGTCACGGTCCTTCTCTTTCCGTCTCGTAGACACGAGCTGAGAAATTGCAAACGTCGAGCAATTGCTCAGAGATGAAAAGTGCCAGCACTGAAAGCTCTTGCTAGCCAGCACCCTTCCTTGGAAGCGCTTTCACAGGCGCAGTAACACTGGGGCTTTGCGCTTCTCTAGCCACCAAACGTCACGGTCCTTCTCTTTCCATCTCCTAGACACGAGCTGAGAAATTGCAAACGTGGAGCAATTGCTCAGAGATGAAAAGTGCCAGCACTGAAAGCTCTTGCTAGCCAGCACCCTTCCTTGGAAGCGCTTTCACAGGCGCAGTAACACTGGGGCTTTGCGCTTCTCTAGCCACCAAACGTCACTGTCATTCTCTTTCCATCTCGTAGACACGAGCTGAGAAATTGCAAACGTCGAGCAATTGCTCCGAGATGAAAAGTGCCAGCACTGAAAGCTGTTGCTAGCCAGCACCCTTCCTTGGAAGCGCTTTCACAGGTGCAGTAACACTGGGGCTTTGCGCTTCTCTAGCCACCAAACGTCATGGTCCTTCTCTTTCCGTCTCGTAGACACGAGCTGAGAAATTGCAAACGTCCAGCAATTGCTCAGAGATGAAAAGTGCCAGCACTGAAAGCTCTTGCTAGCCGGCACCCTTCCTTGGAAGCGCTTTTGTAGGCCTAAGAACAGTGGGGCTCTGGGCTTCTCTAGCCACCTCATCTTCTGCTCATCCTCTCGCGCACTCTAAAGAGAGCTCAGGTGAGAAATTGCAAACGTCCAGCAATTGCTCAGAGATGAAAAGTGCCAGCACTGAAAGCTCTTGCTAGCCAGCACCCTTCCTTGGAAGCGCTTTCACAGGCGCAGTAACACTGGGGCTTTGCGCTTCTCTACCCACCAAACGTCACGGTCCTTCTCTTTCCATCTCCTAGACACGAGCTGAGAAATTGCAAACGTCGAGCAATTGCTCAGAGATGAAAAGTGCCAGCACTGAAAGCTCTTGCTAGCCAGCACCCTTCCTTGGAAGCGCTTTCACAGGCGCAGTAACACTGGGGCTTTGCGCTTCTCTAGCCACCAAACGTCACGGTCATTCTCTTTCCATCTCGTAGACACGAGCTGAGAAATTGCAAACGTCGAGCAATTGCTCAGAGATGAAAAGTGCCAGCACTGAAAGCTCTTGCTAGCCAGCACCCTTCCTTGGAAGCGCTTTTGTAGGCCTAAGAGCAGTGGGGCTCTGGGCTTCTCTAGCCACCTCATCTTCTGCTCATCCTCTCGCGCACTCTAAAGAGAGCTCAGGTGAGAAATTGCAAACGTCCAGCAATTGCTCAGAGAAGAAAAGTGCCAGCACTGAAAGCTCTTGCTAGCCAGCACCCTTCCTTGGAAGCGCTTTCACAGGCGCAGAAACACTGGGGCTTTGCACTTCTCTAGCCACCAAACGTCACGGTCCTTCTCTTTCCGTCTCGTAGACACGAGCTGAGAAATTGCAAACGTTGAGCAATTGCTCAGAGATGAAAAGTGCCAGCACTGAAAGCTCTTGCTAGCCAGCACCCTTCCTTGCAAGCGCTTTCACAGGCGCAGCAACACTGGGGCTTTGCGCTTCTCTAGCCACCAAACGTCACGGTCCTTCTCTTTCCGTCGGTAGACACGAGCTGAGAAATTGCAAACGTCGAGCAATTGCTCCGAGATGAAAAGTGCCAGCACTGAAAGCTCTTGCTAGCCAGCACCCTTCCTTGGAAGCGCTTTTGTAGGCCTAAGAACACTGGGGCTCTGGGCTTCTCTAGCCACCTCATCTTCTGCTCATCCTCTCGCGCACTCTAAAGAGAGCTCAGCTGAGAAATTGCAAACGTCGAGCAATTGCTCAGAGATGAAAAGTGCCAGCACTGAAAGCTGTTGCTAGCCAGCACCCTTCCTTGGAAGCGCTTTCACAGGCGCAGCAACACTGGGGCTTTGCGCTTCTCTAGCCACCAAAAGTCACGGTCCTTCTCTTTCCGTCTCGTAGACACGAGCTGAGAAATTGCAAACGTCGAGCAATTGCTCAGAGATGAAAAGTGCCAGCACTGAAAGCTGTTGCTAGCCAGCACCCTTCCTTGGAAGCGCTTTCACAGGCGCAGCAACACTGGGGCTTTGCGCTTCTCTACCCACCAAAAGTCACGGTCCGTCTCTTTCCGTCTCGTAGACACGAGCTGAGAAATTGCAAACGTCGAGCAATTGCTCCGAGATGAAAAGTGCCAGCACTGAAAGCTCTTGCTAGCCAGCACCCTTCCTTGGAAGCGCTTTTGTAGGCCTAAGAACACTGGGGCTCTGGGCTTCCCTAGCCACCTCATCTTCTGCTCATCCTCTCGCGCACTCTAAAGAGAGCTCAGGTGAGAAATTGCAAACGTCGAGCAATTGCTCAGAGATGAAAAGTGCCAGCACTGAAAGCTGTTGCTAGCCAGCACCCTTCCTTGGAAGCGCTTTCACAGGCGCAGCAACACTGGGGCTTTGCGCTTCTCTAGCCACCAAAAGTCACGGTCCTTCTCTTTCCGTCTCGTAGACACGAGCTGAGAAATTGCAAACGTCGAGCAATTGCTCAGAGATGAAAAGTGCCAGCACTGAAAGCTCTTGCTAGCCAGCACCCTTCCTTGGAAGCGCTTTCACAGGCGCAGCAACACTGGGGCTTTGCGCTTCTCTACCCACCAAAAGTCACGGTCCTTCTCTTTCCGTCTCGTAGACACGAGCTGAGAAATTGCAAACGTCGAGCAATTGCTCCGAGATGAAAAGTGCCAGCACTGAAAGCTCTTGCTAGCCAGCACCCTTCCTTGGAAGCGCTTTTGTAGGCCTAAGAACACTGGGGCTCTGGGCTTCCCTAGCCACCTCATCTTCTGCTCATCCTCTCGCGCACTCTAAAGAGAGCTCAGGTGAGAAATTGCAAACGTCGAGCAATTGCTCAGAGATGAAAAGTGCCAGCACTGAAAGCTGTTGCTAGCCAGCACCCTTCCTTGGAAGCGCTTTCACAGGCGCAGCAACACTGGGGCTTTGCGCTTCTATACGCACCAAATGTCACGGTCCTTCTCTTTCCGTCTCGTAGACACGAGCTGAGAAATTGCAAACGTCGAGCAATTGCTCAGAGATGAAAAGTGCCAGCACTGAAAGCTGTTGCTAGCCAGCACCCTTCCTTGGAAGCGCTTTTGTAGGCCTAAGAACACTGGGGCTCTGGGCTTCTCTAGCCACCTCATCTTCTGCTCATCCTCTCGCGCACTCTAAAGAGAGCTCAGGTGAGAAATTGCAAACGTCGAGCAATTGCTCCGAGATGAAAAGTGCCAGCACTGAAAGCTCTTGCTAGCCAGCACCCTTCCTTGGAAGTGCTTTCACAGGCGCAGTACCACTGGGGCTTTGCGCTTCTATACGCACCAAATGTCACGGTCCTTCTCTTTCCGTCTCGTAGACACGAGCTGAGAAATTGCAAACGTCGAGCAATTGCTCAGAGATGAAAAGTGCCAGCACTGAAAGCTCTTGCTAGCCAGCACCCTTCCTTGGAAGCGCTTTTGTAGCCCTTAAAACACTGGGGCTCTGGGCTTCTCTAGCCACCTCATCTTCTGCTCATCCTCTCGCGCACTCTAAAGAGAGCTCAGGTGAGAAATTGCAAACGTCGAGCAATTGCTCAGAGATGAAAAGTGCCAGCACTGAAAGCTCTTGCTAGCCAGCACCCTTCCTTGGAAGCGCTTTTGTAGGCCTAAGAACAGTGGGGCTCTGGGCTTCTCTAGCCACCTCATCTTCTGCTCATCCTCTCGCGCACTCTAAAGAGAGCTCAGGTGAGAAATTGCAAACGTCGAGCAATTGCTCCGAGATGAAAAGTGCCAGCACTGAAAGCTCTTGCTAGCCAGCACCCTTCCTTGGAAGCGCTTTCACAGGCGCAGCAACACTGGGGCTTTGCGCTTCTATACGCACCAAACGTCACGGTCATTCTCTTTCCGTCTCGTAGACACGAGCTGAGAAATTGCAAACGTCGAGCAATTGCTCCGAGATGAAAAGTGCCAGCACTGAAAGCTGTTGCTAGCCAGCACCCTTCCTTGGAAGCGCTTTTGTAGGCCTAAGAACAGTGGGGCTCTGGGCTTCTCTAGCCACCTCATCTTCTGCTCATCCTCTCGCGCACTCTAAAGAGAGCTCAGGTGAGAAATTGCAAACGTCGAGCAATTGCTCAGAGATGAAAAGTGCCAGCACTGAAAGCTCTTGCTAGCCAGCACCCTTCCTTGGAAGCGCTTTCACAGGCGCAGCAACACTGGGGCTTTGCGCTTCTCTAGCCACCAAACGTCACGGTCCTTCTCTTTCCATCTCGTAGACACGAGCTGAGAAATTGCAAACGTCGAGCAATTGCTCAGAGATGAAAAGTGCCAGCACTGAAAGCTGTTGCTAGCCAGCACCCTTCTTTGGAAGCGCTTTCACAGGCGCAGCAACACTGGGGCTTTGCGCTTCTCTAGCCACCAAACGTCACGGTCCTTCTCTTTCCGTCTCGTAGACACGAGCTGAGAAATTGCAAACGTCGAGCAATTGCTCCGAGATGAAAAGTGCCAGCACTGAAAGCTGTTGCTAGCCAGCACCCTTCCTTGGAAGCGCTTTTGTAGGCCTAATAACAGTGGGGCTCTGGGCTTCTCTAGCCACCTCATCTTCTGCTCATCCTCTCGCGCACTCTAAAGAGATCTCAGGTGAGAAATTGCAAACGTCGAGCAATTGCTCCGAGATGAAAAGTGCCAGCACTGAAAGCTCTTGCTAGCCAGCACCCTTCCTTGGAAGCGCTTTTGTAGCCCTTAAAACACTGGGGCTCTGGGCTTCTCTAGCCACCTCATCTTCTGCTCATCCTCTCGCGCACTCTAAAGAGAGCTCAGCTGAGAAATTGCAAACGTCCAGCAATTGCTCAGAGAAGAAAAGTGCCAGCACTGAAAGCTCTTGCTAGCCAGCACCCTTCCTTGGAAGCGCTTTCACAGGCGCAGAAACACTGGGGCTTTGCACTTCTCTAGCCACCAAACGTCACGGTCCTTCTCTTTCCGTCTCGTAGACACGAGCTGAGAAATTGCAAACGTCGAGCAATTGCTCAGAGATGAAAAGTGCCAGCACTGAAAGCTCTTGCTAGCCAGCACCCTTCCTTGCAAGCGCTTTCACAGGCGCAGCAACACTGGGGCTTTGCGCTTCTCTAGCCACCAAACGTCACGGTCCTTCTCTTTCCGTCGGTAGACACGAGCTGAGAAATTGCAAACGTCGAGCAATTGCTCCGAGATGAAAAGTGCCAGCACTGAAAGCTCTTGCTAGCCAGCACCCTTCCTTGGAAGCGCTTTTGTAGGCCTAAGAACAGTGGGGCTCTGGGCTTCTCTAGCCACCTCATCTTCTGCTCATCCTCTCGCGCACTCTAAAGAGAGCTCAGGTGAGAAATTGCAAACGTCGAGCAATTGCTCAGAGAAGAAAAGTGCCAGCACTGAAAGCTGTTGCTAGCCAGCACCCTTCCTTGGAAGCGCTTTCACAGGCGCAGCAACACTGGGGCTTTGCGCTTCTCTAGCCACCAAAAGTCACGGTCCTTCTCTTTCCGTCTCGTAGACACGAGCTGAGAAATTGCAAACGTCGAGCAATTGCTCAGAGATGAAAAGTGCCAGCACTGAAAGCTCTTGCTAGCCAGCACCCTTCCTTGGAAGCGCTTTCACAGGCGCAGCAACACTGGGGCTTTGCGCTTCTCTACCCACCAAAAGTCACGGTCATTCTCTTTCCGTCTCCTAGACACGAGCTGAGAAATTGCAAACGTCGAGCAATTGCTCCGAGATGAAAAGTGCCAGCACTGAAAGCTCTTGCTAGCCAGCACCCTTCCTTGGAAGCGCTTTTGTAGGCCTAAGAACAGTGGGGCTCTGGGCTTCCCTAGCCACCTCATCTTCTGCTCATCCTCTCGCGCACTCTAAAGAGAGCTCAGGTGAGAAATTGCAAACGTCGAGCAATTGCTCAGAGATGAAAAGTGCCAGCACTGAAAGCTCTTGCTAGCCAGCACCCTTCCTTGGAAGCGCTTTCACAGGCGCAGCAACACTGGGGCTTTTCGCTTCTATACGCACCAAATGTCACGGTCCTTCTCTTTCCGTCTCGTAGACACGAGCTGAGAAATTGCAAACGTCGAGCAATTGCTCAGAGATGAAAAGTGCCAGCACTGAAAGCTGTTGCTAGCCAGCACCCTTCCTTGGAAGCGCTTTTGTAGGCCTAAGAACACTGGGGCTCTGGGCTTCTCTAGCCACCTCATCTTCTGCTCATCCTCTCGCACACTCTAAAGAGAGCTCAGGTGAGAAATTGCAAACGTCGAGCAATTGCTCAGAGATGAAAAGTGCCAGCACTGAAAGCTGTTGCTAGCCAGCACCCTTCCTTGGAAGCGCTTTTGTAGCCCTTAGAACACTGGGGCTCTGGGCTTCTCTAGCCACCTCATCTTCTGCTCATCCTCTCGCGCACTCTAAAGAGAGCTCAGGTGAGAAATTGCAAACGTCGAGCAATTGCTCAGAGATGAAAAGTGCCAGCACTGAAAGCTGTTGCTAGCCAGCACCCTTCCTTGGAAGCGCTTTCACAGGCGCAGCAACACTGGGGCTTTGCACTTCTCTACGCACCATACGTCATGGTCCTTCTCTTTCCGTCTCGTAGACACGAGCTGAGAAATTGCAAACGTCGAGCAATTGCTCCGAGATGAAAAGTGCCAGCACTGAAAGCTCTTGCTAGCCAGCACCCTTCCTTGGAAGCGCTTTCACAGGCGCAGCAACACTGGGGCTTTGCGCTTCTATACGCACCAAAAGTCACGGTCATTCTCTTTCCGTCTCGTAGACACGAGCTGAGAAATTGCAAACGTCGAGCAATTGCTCCGAGATGAAAAGTGCCAGCACTGAAAGCTGTTGCTAGCCAGCACCCTTCCTTGGAAGCGCTTTTGTAGGCCTAAGAACAGTGGGGCTCTGGGCTTCTCTAGCCACCTCATCTTCTGCTCATCCTCTCGCGCACTCTAAAGAGAGCTCAGGTGAGAAATTGCAAACGTCGAGCAATTGCTCAGAGATGAAAAGTGCCAGCACTGAAAGCTCTTGCTAGCCAGCACCCTTCCTTGGAAGCGCTTTCACAGGCGCAGCAACACTGGGGCTTTGCGCTTCTCTAGCCACCAAAAGTCACGGTCCTTCTCTTTCCATCTCGTAGACACGAGCTGAGAAATTGCAAACGTCGAGCAATTGCTCAGAGATGAAAAGTGCCAGCACTGAAAGCTGTTGCTAGCCAGCACCCTTCCTTGGAAGCGCTTTCACAGGCGCAGCAACACTGGGGCTTTGCGCTTCTCTAGCCACCAAACGTCACGGTCCTTCTCTTTCCGTCTCCTAGACACGAGCTGAGAAATTGCAAACGTCGAGCAATTGCTCCGAGATGAAAAGTGCCAGCACTGAAAGCTGTTGCTAGCCAGCACCCTTCCTTGGAAGCGCTTTTGTAGGCCTAATAACAGTGGGGCTCTGGGCTTCTCTAGCCACCTCATCTTCTGCTCATCCTCTCGCGCACTCTAAAGAGATCTCAGGTGAGAAATTGCAAACGTCGAGCAATTGCTCCGAGATGAAAAGTGCCAGCACTGAAAGCTGTTGCTAGCCAGCACCCTTCCTTGGAAGCGCTTTTGTAGCCCTTAAAACACTGGGGCTCTGGGCTTCTCTAGCCACCTCATCTTCTGCTCATCCTCTCGCGCACTCTAAAGAGAGCTCAGCTGAGAAATTGCAAACGTCCAGCAATTGCTCAGAGAAGAAAAGTGCCAGTACTGAAAGCTGTTGCTAGCCAGCACCCTTCCTTGGAAGCGCTTTCACAGGCGCAGTAACACTGGGGCTTTGCGCTTCTCTAGCCACCAAACGTCACGGTCCTTCTCTTTCCGTCGGTAGACACGAGCTGAGAAATTGCAAACGTCGAGCAATTGCTCAGAGATGAAAAGTGCAAGCACTGAAAGCTCTTGCTAGCCAGCACCCTTCCTTGGAAGCGCTTTCACAGGCGCAGCAACACTGGGGCTTTGCGCTTCTCTACCCACCAAACGTCACGGTCATTCTCTTTCCGTCTCGTAGACACGAGCTGAGAAATTGCAAACGTCCAGCAATTGCTCCGAGATGAAAAGTGCCAGCACTGAAAGCTGTTGCTAGCCAGCACCCTTCCTTGGAAGCGCTTTTGTAGGCCTAAGAACACTGGGGCTCTGGGCTTCTCTAGCCACCTCATCTTCTGCTCATCCTCTCGCGCACTCTAAAGAGAGCTCAGGTGAGAAATTGCAAACGTCGAGCAATTGCTCAGAGATGAAAAGTGCCAGCACTGAAAGCTCTTGCTAGCCAGCACCCTTCCTTGGAAGCGCTTTCACAGGCGCAGCAACACTGGGGCTTTGCGCTTCTCTACCCACCAAAAGTCACGGTCCTTCTCTTTCCGTCTCGTAGACACGAGCTGAGAAATTGCAAACGTCGAGCAATTGCTCAGAGATGAAAAGTGCCAGCACTGAAAGCTGTTGCTAGCCAGCACCCTTCCTTGGAAGCGCTATCACAGGCGCAGCAACACTGGGGCTTTGCTCTTCTCTACCCACTAAAAGTCACGGTCCTTCTCTTTCCGTCTCGTAGACACGAGCTGAGAAATTGCAAACGTCGAGCAATTGCTCCGAGATGAAAAGTGCCAGCACTGAAAGCTCTTGCTAGCCAGCACCCTTCCTTGGAAGCGCTTTTGTAGGCCTAAGAACAGTGGGGCTCTGGGCTTCTCTAGCCACCTCATCTTCTGCTCATCCTCTCGCGCACTCTAAAGAGAGCTCAGGTGAGAAATTGCAAACGTCGAGCAATTGCTCAGAGATGAAAAGTGCCAGCCCTGAAAGCTCTTGCTAGCCAGCACCCTTCCTTGGAAGCGCTTTCACAGGTGCAGCAACACTGGGGCTTTGCGCTTCTCTAGCCACCAAACGTCACGGTCCTTCTCTTTCCGTCGGTAGACACGAGCTGAGAAATTGCAAACGTCGAGCAATTGCTCAGAGATGAAAAGTGCAAGCACTGAAAGCTCTTGCTAGCCAGCACCCTTCCTTGGAAGCGCTTTCACAGGCGCAGCAACACTGGGGCTTTGCGCTTCTCTAGCCACCAAACGTCACGGTCCTTCTCTTTCCGTCTCGTAGACACGAGCTGAGAAATTGCAAACGTCCAGCAATTGCTCCGAGATGAAAAGTGCCAGCACTGAAAGCTCTTGCTAGCCAGCACCCTTCCTTGGAAGCGCTTTTGTAGGCCTAAGAACACTGGGGCTCTGGGCTTCTCTAGCCACCTCATCTTCTGCTCATCCTCTCGCGCAGTCTAAAGAGAGCTCAGGTGAGAAATTGCAAACGTCCAGCAATTGCTCAGAGATGAAAAGTGCCAGCACTGAAAGCTCTTGCTAGCCAGCACCCTTCCTTGGAAGCGCTTTCACAGGCGCAGCAACACTGGGGCTTTGCGCTTCTCTACCCACCAAAAGTCACGGTCCTTCTCTTTCCGTCTCGTAGACACGAGCTGAGAAATTGCAAACGTCGAGCAATTGCTCAGAGATGAAAAGTGCCAGCACTGAAAGCTGTTGCTAGCCAGCACCCTTCCTTGGAAGCGCTTTCACAGGCGCAGCAACACTGGGGCTTTGCGCTTCTCTACCCACTAAAAGTCACGGTCCTTCTCTTTCCGTCTCGTAGACACGAGCTGAGAAATTGCAAACGTCGAGCAATTGCTCCGAGATGAAAAGTGCCAGCACTGAAAGCTCTTGCTAGCCAGCACCCTTCCTTGGAAGCGCTTTTGTAGGCCTAAGAACAGTGGGGCTCTGGGCTTCTCTAGCCACCTCATCTTCTGCTCATCCTCTCGCGCACTCTAAAGAGAGCTCAGGTGAGAAATTGCAAACGTCGAGCAATTGCTCAGAGATGAAAAGTGCCAGCACTGAAAGCTCTTGCTAGCCAGCACCCTTCCTTGGAAGCGCTTTCACAGGTGCAGCAACACTGGGGCTTTGCGCTTCTCTAGCCACCAAACGTCACGGTCCTTCTCTTTCCGTCTCGTAGACACGAGCTGAGAAATTGCAAACGTCGAGCAATTGCTCAGAGATGAAAAGTGCCAGCACTGAAAGCTCTTGCTAGCCAGCACCCTTCCTTGGAAGCGCTTTTGTAGGCCTAAGAACACTGGGGCTCTGGGCTTCCCTAGCCAGCTCATCTTCTGCTCATCCTCTCGCGCACTCTAAAGAGAGCTCAGGTGAGAAATTGCAAACGTCCATCAATTGCTCAGAGATGAAAAGTGCCAGCACTGAAAGCTGTTGCTAGCCAGCACCCTTCCTTGGAAGCGCTTTCACAGGCGCAGCAACACTGGGGCTTTGCGCTTCTCTAGCCACCAAACGTCACGGTCCTTCTCTTTCCGTCGGTAGACACGAGCTGAGAAATTGCAAACGTCGAGCAATTGCTCAGAGATGAAAAGTGCCAGCACTGAAAGCTGTTGCTAGCCAGCACCCTTCCTTGGAAGCGCTTTCACAGGCGCAGCAACACTGGGGCTTTGCGCTTCTCTAGCCACCAAACGTCACGGTCCTTCTCTTTCCGTCTCCTAGACACGAGCTGAGAAATTGCAAACGTCGAGCAATTGCTCAGAGATGAAAAGTGCCAGCACTGAAAGCTCTTGCTAGCCAGCACCCTTCCTTGGAAGCGCTTTTGTAGGCCTAAGAACACTGGGGCTCTGGGCTTCTCTAGCCACCTCATCTTCTGCTCATCCTCTCGCGCACTCTAAAGAGAGCTCAGGTGAGAAATTGCAAACGTCGAGCAATTGCTCAGAGATGAAAAGTGCCAGCACTGAAAGCTGTTGCTAGCCAGCACCCTTCCTTGGAAGCGCTTTCACAGGCGCAGTAACACTGGGGCTTTGCGCTTCTATACGCACCAAATGTCACGGTCCTTCTCTTTCCGTCTCCTAGACACGAGCTGAGAAATTGCAAACGTCGAGCAATTGCTCCGAGATGAAAAGTGCCAGCACTGAAAGCTGTTGCTAGCCAGCACCCTTCCTTGGAAGCGCTTTTGTAGCCCTTAAAACACTGGGGCTCTGGGCTTCTCTAGCCACCTCATCTTCTGCTCATCCTCTCGCGCACTCTAAAGAGAGCTCAGGTGAGAAATTGCAAACGTCGAGCAATTGCTCAGAGATGAAAAGTGCCAGCACTGAAAGCCGTTGCTAGCCAGCACCCTTCCTTGGAAGCGGTTTTGTAGCCCTTAGAACACTGGGGCTCTGGGCTTCTCTAGCCACCTCATCTTCTGCTCATCCTCTCGCGCACTCTAAAGAGAGCTCAGGTGAGAAATTGCAAACGTCGAGCAATTGCTCAGAGAAGAAAAGTGCCAGCACTGAAAGCTGTTGCTAGCCAGCACCCTTCCTTGGAAGCGCTTTCACAGGTGCAGCAACACTGGGGCTTTGCACTTCTCTACGCACCAAACGTCACGGTCCTTCTCTTTCCGTCTCGTAGACACGAGCTGAGAAATTGCAAACGTCCAGCAATTGCTCCGAGATGAAAAGTGCCAGCACTGAAAGCTCTTGCTAGCCAGCACCCTTCCTTGGAAGCGCTTTCACAGGCGCAGCAACACTGGGGCTTTGCGCTTCTATACGCACCAAACGTCACAGTCATTCTCTTTCCGTCTCGTAGACACGAGCTGAGAAATTGCAAACGTCCAGCAATTGCTCAGAGATGAAAAGTGCCAGCACTGAAAGCTGTTGCTAGCCAGCACCCTTCCTTGGAAGCGCTTTCACAGGCGCAGTAACACTGGGGCTTTGCGCTTCTCTACCCACCAAACGTCACGGTCCTTCTCTTTCCATCTCCTAGACACGAGCTGAGAAATTGCAAACGTCGAGCAATTGCTCCGAGATGAAAAGTGCCAGCACTGAAAGCTGTTGCTAGCCAGCACCCTTCCTTGGAAGCGCTTTCACAGGCGCAGCAACACTGGGGCTTTGCGCTTCTCTAGCCACCAAACGTCACGGTCCTTCTCTTTCCGTCGGTAGACACGAGCTGAGAAATTGCAAACGTCGAGCAATTGCTCAGAGATGAAAAGTGCCAGCACTGAAAGCTCTTGCTAGCCAGCACCCTTCCTTGGAAGCGCTTTCACAGGCGCAGCAACACTGGGGCTTTGCGCTTCTCTACCCACCAAACGTCACGGTCATTCTCTTTCCGTCTCGTAGACACGAGCTGAGAAATTGCAAACGTGGAGCAATTGCTCCGAGATGAAAAGTGCCAGCACTGAAAGCTCTTGCTAGCCAGCACCCTTCCTTGGAAGCGCTTTTGTAGGCCTAAGAACAGTGGGGCTCTGGGCTTCTCTAGCCACCTCATCTTCTGCTCATCCTTTCGCGCAGTCTAAAGAGAGCTCAGGTGAGAAATTGCAAATGTCGAGCAATTGCTCAGAGATGAAAAGTGCCAGCACTGAAAGCTCTTGCTAGCCAGCACCCTTCCTTGGAAGCGCTTTCACAGGCGCAGCAACACTGGGGCTTTGCGCTTCTCTAGCCACCAAACGTCACGGTCCTTCTCTTTCCATCTCGTAGACACGAGCTGAGAAATTGCAAACGTCGAGCAATTGCTCAGAGATGAAAAGTGCCAGCACTGAAAGCTGTTGCTAGCCAGCACCCTTCCTTGGAAGCGCTTTCACAGGCGCAGCAACACTGGGGCTTTGCGCTTCTCTAGCCACCAAACGTCACGGTCCTTCTCTTTCCGTCTCGTAGACACGAGCTGAGAAATTGCAAACGTCGAGCAATTGCTCCGAGATGAAAAGTGCCAGCACTGAAAGCTCTTGCTAGCCAGCACCCTTCCTTGGAAGCGCTTTTGTAGGCCTAATAACAGTGGGGCTCTGGGCTTCTCTAGCCACCTCATCTTCTGCTCATCCTCTCGCGCACTCTAAAGAGATCTCAGGTGAGAAATTGCAAACGTCGAGCAATTGCTCCGAGATGAAAAGTGCCAGCACTGAAAGCTGTTGCTAGCCAGCACCCTTCCTTGGAAGCGCTTTTGTAGCCCTTAAAACACTGGGGCTCTGGGCTTCTCTAGCCACCTCATCTTCTGCTCATCCTCTCGCGCACTCTAAAGAGAGCTCAGCTGAGAAATTGCAAACGTCCAGCAATTGCTCAGAGAAGAAAAGTGCCAGCACTGAAAGCTCTTGCTAGCCAGCACCCTTCCTTGGAAGCGCTTTCACAGGCGCAGAAACACTGGGGCTTTGCACTTCTCTAGCCACCAAACGTCACGGTCCTTCTCTTTCCGTCTCGTAGACACGAGCTGAGAAATTGCAAACGTCGAGCAATTGCTCCGAGATGAAAAGTGCCAGCACTGAAAGCTGTTGCTAGCCAGCACCCTTCCTTGGAAGCGCTTTCACAGGCGCAGCAACACTGGGGCTTTGCGCTTCTCTAGCCACCAAACGTCACGGTCCTTCTCTTTCCGTCGGTAGACACGAGCTGAGAAATTGCAAACGTCGAGCAATTGCTCCGAGATGAAAAGTGCCAGCACTGAAAGCTCTTGCTAGCCAGCACCCTTCCTTGGAAGCGCTTTTGTAGGCCTAAGAACAGTGGGGCTCTGGGCTTCTCTAGCCACCTCATCTTCTGCTCATCCTCTCGCGCACTCTAAAGAGAGCTCAGCTGAGAAATTGCAAACGTCGAGCAATTGCTCAGAGAAGAAAAGTGCCAGCACTGAAAGCTGTTGCTAGCCAGCACCCTTCCTTGGAAGCGCTTTCACAGGCACAGCAACACTGGGGCTTTGCGCTTCTCTAGCCACCAAAAGTCACGGTCCTTCTCTTTCCGTCTCGTAGACACGAGCTGAGAAATTGCAAACGTCGAGCAATTGCTCAGAGATGAAAAGTGCCAGCACTGAAAGCTCTTGCTAGCCAGCACCCTTCCTTGGAAGCGCTTTCACAGGCGCAGCAACACTGGGGCTTTGCGCTTCTATACGCACCAAACGTCACGGTCCTTCTCTTTCCGTCTCGTAGACACGAGCTGAGAAATTGCAAACGTCGAGCAATTGCTCAGAGATGAAAAGTGCCAGCACTGAAAGCTCTTGCTAGCCAGCACCCTTCCTTGGAAGCGCTTTTGTAGGCCTAAGAACAGTGGGGCTCTGGGCTTCTCTAGCCACCTCATCTTCTGCTCATCCTCTCGCGCACTCTAAAGAGAGCTCAGGTGAGAAATTGCAAACGTCGAGCAATTGCTCAGAGATGAAAAGTGCCAGCACTGAAAGCTCTTGCTAGCCAGCACCCTTCCTTGGAAGTGCTTTCACAGGCGCAGTAACACTGGGGCTTTGCGCTTCTCTAGCCACCAAAAGTCACGGTCCTTCTCTTTCCGTCTCGTAGACACGAGCTGAGAAATTGCAAACGTCGAGCAATTGCTCAGAGATGAAAAGTGCCAGCACTGAAAGCTCTTGCTAGCCAGCACCCTTCCTTGGAAGCGCTTTTGTAGCCCTTAAAACACTGGGGCTCTGGGCTTCTCTAGCCACCTCATCTTCTGCTCATCCTCTCGCGCACTCTAAAGAGAGCTCAGGTGAGAAATTGCAAACGTCGAGCAATTGCTCAGAGATGAAAAGTGCCAGCACTGAAAGCTCTTGCTAGCCAGCACCCTTCCTTGGAAGTGCTTTCACAGGCGCAGTAACACTGGGGCTTTGCGCTTCTCTAGCCACCAAAAGTCACGGTCCTTCTCTTTCCGTCTCGTAGACACGAGCTGAGAAATTGCAAACGTCGAGCAATTGCTCAGAGATGAAAAGTGCCAGCACTGAAAGCTCTTGCTAGCCAGCACCCTTCCTTGGAAGCGCTTTTGTAGCCCTTAAAACACTGGGGCTCTGGGCTTCTCTAGCCACCTCATCTTCTGCTCATCCTCTCGCGCACTCTAAAGAGAGCTCAGGTGAGAAATTGCAAACGTCGAGCAATTGCTCAGAGATGAAAAGTGCCAGCACTGAAAGCTCTTGCTAGCCAGCACCCTTCCTTGGAAGCGCTTTTGTAGCCCTTAGAACACTGGGGCTCTGGGCTTCTCTAGCCACCTCATCTTCTGCTCATCCTCTCGCGCACTCTAAAGAGAGCTCAGGTGAGAAATTGCAAACGTCGAGCAACTGCTCCGAGATGAAAAGTGCCAGCACTGAAAGCTGTTGCTAGCCAGCACCCTTCCTTGGAAGCGCTTTCACAGGCGCAGCAACACTGGGGCTTTGCACTTCTCTACGCACCATACGTCATGGTCCTTCTCTTTCCGTCTCGTAGACACGAGCTGAGAAATTGCAAACGTCGAGCAATTGCTCAGAGATGAAAAGTGCCAGCACTGAAAGCTCTTGCTAGCCAGCACCCTTCCTTGGAAGCGCTTTCACAGGCGCAGCAACACTGGGGCTTTGCGCTTCTATACGCACCAAACGTCACGGTCATTCTCTTTCCGTCTCGTAGACACGAGCTGAGAAATTGCAAACGTGGAGCAATTGCTCCGAGATGAAAAGTGCCAGCACTGAAAGCTGTTGCTAGCCAGCACCCTTCCTTGGAAGCGCTTTTGTAGGCCTAAGAACAGTGGGGCTCTGGGCTTCTCTAGCCACCTCATCTTCTGCTCATCCTCTCGCGCAGTCTAAAGAGAGCTCAGGTGAGAAATTGCAAACGTCGAGCAATTGCTCAGAGATGAAAAGTGCCAGCACTGAAAGCTCTTGCTAGCCAGCACCCTTCCTTGGAAGCGCTTTCACAGGCGCAGCAACACTGGGGCTTTGCGCTTCTCTACCCACCAAACGTCACGGTCCTTCTCTTTCTATCTCGTAGACACGAGCTGAGAAATTGCAAACGTCGAGCAATTGCTCCGAGATGAAAAGTGCCAGCACTGAAAGCTCTTGCTAGCCAGCACCCTTCCTTGGAAGCGCTTTCACAGGCGCAGCAACACTGGGGCTTTGCGCTTCTCTAGCCACCAAACGTCACGGTCCTTCTCTTTCGTCTCGTAGACACGAGCTGAGAAATTGCAAACGTCGAGCAATTGCTCCGAGATGAAAAGTGCCAGCACTGAAAGCTGTTGCTAGCCAGCACCCTTCCTTGGAAGCGCTTTTGTAGGCCTAATAACAGTGGGGCTCTGGGCTTCTCTAGCCACCTAATCTTGTGCTCATCCTCTCGCGCACTCTAAAGAGATCTCAGGTGAGAAATTGCAAACGTCGAGCAATTGCTCCGAGATGAAAAGTGCCAGCACTGAAAGCTGTTGCTAGCCAGCACCCTTCCTTGGAAGCGCTTTTGTAGGCCTAAGAACACTGGGGCTCTGGGCTTCTCTAGCCACCTCATCTTCTGCTCATCCTCTCGCGCACTCTAAAGAGAGCTCAGCTGAGAAATTGCAAACGTCCAGCAATTGCTCAGAGATGAAAAGTGCCAGCACTGAAAGCTCTTGCTAGCCAGCACCCTTCCTTGGAAGCGCTTTCACAGGCGCAGTAACACTGGGGCTTTGCGCTTCTCTAGCCACCAAACGTCACGGTCCTTCTCTTTCCGTCGGTAGACACGAGCTGAGAAATTGCAAACGTCGAGCAATTGCTCAGAGATGAAAAGTGCAAGCACTGAAAGCTCTTGCTAGCCAGCACCCTTCCTTGGAAGCGCTTTCACAGGCGCAGCAACACTGGGGCTTTGCGCTTCTCTAGCCACCAAACGTCACGGTCCTTCTCTTTCCGTCTCGTAGACACGAGCTGAGAAATTGCAAACGTCCAGCAATTGCTCCGAGATGAAAAGTGCCAGCACTGAAAGCTGTTGCTAGCCAGCACCCTTCCTTGGAAGCGCTTTTGTAGGCCTAAGAACACTGGGGCTCTGGGCTTCTCTAGCCACCTCATCTTCTGCTCATCCTCTCGCGCAGTCTAAAGAGAGCTCAGGTGAGAAATTGCAAACGTCGAGCAATTGCTCAGAGATGAAAAGTGCCAGCACTGAAAGCTCTTGCTAGCCAGCACCCTTCCTTGGAAGCGCTTTCACAGGCGCAGCAACACTGGGGCTTTGCGCTTCTCTACCCACCAAAAGTCACGGTCCTTCTCTTTCCGTCTCCTAGACACGAGCTGAGAAATTGCAAACGTCCAGCAATTGCTCAGAGATGAAAAGTGCCAGCACTGAAAGCTGTTGCTAGCCAGCACCCTTCCTTGGAAGCGCTTTCACAGGCGCAGCAACACTGGGGCTTTGCGCTTCTCTACCCACTAAAAGTCACGGTCCTTCTCTTTCCGTCTCGTAGACACGAGCTGAGAAATTGCAAACGTCGAGCAATTGCTCCGAGATGAAAAGTGCCAGCACTGAAAGCTCTTGCTAGCCAGCACCCTTCCTTGGAAGCGCTTTTGTAGGCCTAAGAACACTGGGGCTCTGGGCTTCTCTAGCCACCTCATCTTCTGCTCATCCTCTCGCGCACTCTAAAGAGAGCTCAGGTGAGAAATTGCAAACGTCGAGCAATTGCTCAGAGATGAAAAGTGCCAGCCCTGAAAGCTCTTGCTAGCCAGCACCCTTCCTTGGAAGCGCTTTCACAGGTGCAGCAACACTGGGGCTTTGCGCTTCTCTAGCCACCAAACGTCACGGTCCTTCTCTTTCCGTCTCGTAGACACGAGCTGAGAAATTGCAAACGTCGAGCAATTGCTCCGAGATGAAAAGTGCCAGCACTGAAAGCTGTTGCTAGCCAGCACCCTTCCTTGGAAGCGCTTTTGTAGGCCTAAGAACACTGGGGCTCTGGGCTTCCCTAGCCAGCTCATCTTCTGCTCATCCTCTCGCGCACTCTAAAGAGAGCTCAGGTGAGAAATTGCAAACGTCGAGCAATTGCTCAGAGATGAAAAGTGCCAGCACTGAAAGCTGTTGCTAGCCAGCACCCTTCCTTGGAAGCGCTTTCACAGGCGCAGTAACACTGGGGCTTTGCGCTTCTCTAGCCACCAAACGTCACGGTCCTTCTCTTTCCGTCGGTAGACACGAGCTGAGAAATTGCAAACGTCGAGCAATTGCTCAGAGATGAAAAGTGCAAGCACTGAAAGCTCTTGCTAGCCAGCACCCTTCCTTGGAAGCGCTTTCACAGGCGCAGCAACACTGGGGCTTTGCGCTTCTCTAGCCACCAAACGTCACGGTCATTCTCTTTCCGTCTCGTAGACACGAGCTGAGAAATTGCAAATGTCCAGCAATTGCTCCGAGATGAAAAGTGCCAGAACTGAAAGCTCTTGCTAGCCAGCACCCTTCCTTGGAAGCGCTTTTGTAGGCCTAAGAACACTGGGGCTCTGGGCTTCTCTAGCCACCTCATCTTCTGCTCATCCTCTCGCGCAGTCTAAAGAGAGCTCAGGTGAGAAATTGCAAACGTCCAGCAATTGCTCAGAGATGAAAAGTGCCAGCACTGAAAGCTCTTGCTAGCCAGCACCCTTCCTTGGAAGCGCTTTCACAGGCGCAGCAACACTGGGGCTTTGCACTTCTCTACCCACCAAAAGTCACGGTCCTTCTCTTTCCGTCTCGTAGACACGAGCTGAGAAATTGCAAACGTCGAGCAATTGCTCAGAGATGAAAAGTGCCAGCACTGAAAGCTCTTGCTAGCCAGCACCCTTCCTTGGAAGCGCTTTCACAGGCGCAGCAACACTGGGGCTTTGCGCTTCTCTACCCACTAAAAGTCACGGTCCTTCTCTTTCCGTCTCGTAGACACGAGCTGAGAAATTGCAAACGTCGAGCAATTGCTCAGAGATGAAAAGTGCCAGCACTGAAAGCTCTTGCTAGCCAGCACCCTTCCTTGGAAGCGCTTTTGTAGGCCTAAGAACACTGGGGCTCTGGGCTTCTCTAGCCACCTCATCTTCTGCTCATCCTCTCGCGCACTCTAAAGAGAGCTCAGGTGAGAAATTGCAAACGTCGAGCAATTGCTCAGAGATGAAAAGTGCCAGCCCTGAAAGCTCTTGCTAGCCAGCACCCTTCCTTGGAAGCGCTTTCACAGGTGCAGCAACACTGGGGCTTTGCGCTTCTCTAGCCACCAAACGTCACGGTCCTTCTCTTTCCGTCTCGTAGACACGAGCTGAGAAATTGCAAACGTCGAGCAATTGCTCAGAGATGAAAAGTGCCAGCACTGAAAGCTCTTGCTAGCCAGCACCCTTCCTTGGAAGCGCTTTTGTAGGCCTAAGAACACTGGGGCTCTGGGCTTCTCTAGCCACCTCATCTTCTGCTCATCCTCTCGCGCACTCTAAAGAGAGCTCAGGTGAGAAATTGCAAACGTCCAGCAATTGCTCAGAGATGAAAAGTGCCAGCACTGAAAGCTCTTGCTAGCCAGCACCCTTCCTTGGAAGCGCTTTCACAGGCGCAGCAACACTGGGGCTTTGCGCTTCTCTACCCACCAAACGTCACGGTCCTTCTCTTTCCGTCTCGTAGACACGAGCTGAGAAATTGCAAACGTCGAGCAATTGCTCAGAGATGAAAAGTGCCAGCACTGAAAGCTCTTGCTAGCCAGCACCCTTCCTTGGAAGCGCTTTTGTAGGCCTTAAAAGACTGGGGCTCTGGGCTTCTCTAGCCACCTCATCTTCTGCTCATCCTCTCGCGCACTCTAAAGAGAGCTCAGGTGAGAAATTGCAAACGTCGAGCAATTGCTCAGAGATGAAAAGTGCCAGCCCTGAAAGCTCTTGCTAGCCAGCACCCTTCCTTGGAAGCGCTTTCACAGGTGCAGCAACACTGGGGCTTTGCACTTCTATACGCACCAAATGTCACGGTCCTTCTCTTTCCGTCTCGTAGACACGAGCTGAGAAATTGCAAACGTGGAGCAATTGCTCAGAGATGAAAAGTGCCAGCACTGAAAGCTGTTGCTAGCCAGCACCCTTCCTTGGAAGCGCTTTTGTAGCCCTTAGAACACTGGGGCTCTGGGCTTCTCTAGCCACCTCATCTTCTGCTCATCCTCTCGCGCACTCTAAAGAGAGCTCAGGTGAGAAATTGCAAACGTCGAGCAATTGCTCAGAGATGAAAAGTGCCAGCACTGAAAGCTCTTGCTAGCCAGCACCCTTCCTTGGAAGCGCTTTCACAGGCGCAGCAACACTGGGGCTTTGCGCTTCTCTACCCACCAAAAGTCACGGTCCTTCTCTTTCCGTCTCGTAGACACGAGCTGAGAAATTGCAAACGTCCAGCAATTGCTCCGAGATGAAAAGTGCCAGCACTGAAAGCTGTTGCTAGCCAGCACCCTTCCTTGGAAGCGCTTTTGTAGGCCTAAGAACACTGGGGCTCTGGGCTTCTCTAGCCACCTCATCTTCTGCTCATCCTCTCGCGCAGTCTAAAGAGAGCTCAGGTGAGAAATTGCAAACGTCGAGCAATTGCTCAGAGATGAAAAGTGCCAGCACTGAAAGCTCTTGCTAGCCAGCACCCTTCCTTGGAAGCGCTTTCACAGGCGCAGCAACACTGGGGCTTTGCGCTTCTCTACCCACCAAAAGTCACGGTCCTTCTCTTTCCGTCTCGTAGACACGAGCTGAGAAATTGCAAACGTCGAGCAATTGCTCAGAGATGAAAAGTGCCAGCACTGAAAGCTGTTGCTAGCCAGCACCCTTCCTTGGAAGCGCTTTCACAGGCGCAGCAACACTGGGGCTTTGCGCTTCTCTACCCACTAAAAGTCACGGTCCTTCTCTTTCCGTCTCGTAGACACGAGCTGAGAAATTGCAAACGTGGAGCAATTGCTCCGAGATGAAAAGTGCCAGCACTGAAAGCTCTTGCTAGCCAGCACCCTTCCTTGGAAGCGCTTTTGTAGCCCTTAAAACACCGGGGCTCTGGGCTTCTCTAGCCACCTCATCTTCTGCTCATCCTCTCGCGCACTCTAAAGAGAGCTCAGGTGAGAAATTGCAAACGTCGAGCAATTGCTCAGAGATGAAAAGTGCCAGCACTGAAAGCTCTTGCTAGCCAGCACCCTTCCTTGGAAGCGCTTTCACAGGTGCAGCAACACTGGGGCTTTGCGCTTCTCTAGCCACCAAAAGTCACGGTCCTTCTCTTTCCGTCTCGTAGACACGAGCTGAGAAATTGCAAACGTCGAGCAATTGCTCCGAGATGAAAAGTGCCAGCACTGAAAGCTGTTGCTAGCCAGCACCCTTCCTTGGAAGCGCTTTTGTAGGCCTAAGAACACTGGGGCTCTGGGCTTCCCTAGCCAGCTCATCTTCTGCTCATCCTCTCGCGCACTCTAAAGAGAGCTCAGGTGAGAAATTGCAAACGTCGAGCAATTGCTCAGAGATGAAAAGTGCCAGCACTGAAAGCTGTTGCTAGCCAGCACCCTTCCTTGGAAGCGCTTTCACAGGCGCAGTAACACTGGGGCTTTGCGCTTCTCTAGCCACCAAACGTCACGGTCCTTCTCTTTCCGTCGGTAGACACGAGCTGAGAAATTGCAAACGTCGAGCAATTGCTCAGAGATGAAAAGTGCAAGCACTGAAAGCTCTTGCTAGCCAGCACCCTTCCTTGGAAGCGCTTTCACAGGCGCAGCAACACTGGGGCTTTGCGCTTCTCTAGCCACCAAACGTCACGGTCATTCTCTTTCCGTCTCGTAGACACGAGCTGAGAAATTGCAAATGTCCAGCAATTGCTCCGAGATGAAAAGTGCCAGAACTGAAAGCTCTTGCTAGCCAGCACCCTTCCTTGGAAGCGCTTTTGTAGGCCTAAGAACACTGGGGCTCTGGGCTTCTCTAGCCACCTCATCTTCTGCTCATCCTCTCGCGCAGTCTAAAGAGAGCTCAGGTGAGAAATTGCAAACGTCCAGCAATTGCTCAGAGATGAAAAGTGCCAGCACTGAAAGCTCTTGCTAGCCAGCACCCTTCCTTGGAAGCGCTTTCACAGGCGCAGCAACACTGGGGCTTTGCACTTCTCTACCCACCAAAAGTCACGGTCCTTCTCTTTCCGTCTCGTAGACACGAGCTGAGAAATTGCAAACGTCGAGCAATTGCTCAGAGATGAAAAGTGCCAGCACTGAAAGCTCTTGCTAGCCAGCACCCTTCCTTGGAAGCGCTTTCACAGGCGCAGCAACACTGGGGCTTTGCGCTTCTCTACCCACTAAAAGTCACGGTCCTTCTCTTTCCGTCTCGTAGACACGAGCTGAGAAATTGCAAACGTCGAGCAATTGCTCAGAGATGAAAAGTGCCAGCACTGAAAGCTCTTGCTAGCCAGCACCCTTCCTTGGAAGCGCTTTTGTAGGCCTAAGAACACTGGGGCTCTGGGCTTCTCTAGCCACCTCATCTTCTGCTCATCCTCTCGCGCACTCTAAAGAGAGCTCAGGTGAGAAATTGCAAACGTCGAGCAATTGCTCAGAGATGAAAAGTGCCAGCCCTGAAAGCTCTTGCTAGCCAGCACCCTTCCTTGGAAGCGCTTTCACAGGTGCAGCAACACTGGGGCTTTGCGCTTCTCTAGCCACCAAACGTCACGGTCCTTCTCTTTCCGTCTCGTAGACACGAGCTGAGAAATTGCAAACGTCGAGCAATTGCTCAGAGATGAAAAGTGCCAGCACTGAAAGCTCTTGCTAGCCAGCACCCTTCCTTGGAAGCGCTTTTGTAGGCCTAAGAACACTGGGGCTCTGGGCTTCTCTAGCCACCTCATCTTCTGCTCATCCTCTCGCGCACTCTAAAGAGAGCTCAGGTGAGAAATTGCAAACGTCCAGCAATTGCTCAGAGATGAAAAGTGCCAGCACTGAAAGCTCTTGCTAGCCAGCACCCTTCCTTGGAAGCGCTTTCACAGGCGCAGCAACACTGGGGCTTTGCGCTTCTCTACCCACCAAACGTCACGGTCCTTCTCTTTCCGTCTCGTAGACACGAGCTGAGAAATTGCAAACGTCGAGCAATTGCTCAGAGATGAAAAGTGCCAGCACTGAAAGCTCTTGCTAGCCAGCACCCTTTCTTGGAAGCGCTTTTGTAGGCCTTAAAAGACTGGGGCTCTGGGCTTCTCTAGCCACCTCATCTTCTGCTCATCCTCTCGCGCACTCTAAAGAGAGCTCAGGTGAGAAATTGCAAACGTCGAGCAATTGCTCAGAGATGAAAAGTGCCAGCCCTGAAAGCTCTTGCTAGCCAGCACCCTTCCTTGGAAGCGCTTTCACAGGTGCAGCAACACTGGGGCTTTGCACTTCTATACGCACCAAATGTCACGGTCCTTCTCTTTCCGTCTCGTAGACACGAGCTGAGAAATTGCAAACGTGGAGCAATTGCTCAGAGATGAAAAGTGCCAGCACTGAAAGCTGTTGCTAGCCAGCACCCTTCCTTGGAAGCGCTTTTGTAGCCCTTAGAACACTGGGGCTCTGGGCTTCTCTAGCCACCTCATCTTCTGCTCATCCTCTCGCGCACTCTAAAGAGAGCTCAGGTGAGAAATTGCAAACGTCGAGCAATTGCTCAGAGATGAAAAGTGCCAGCACTGAAAGCTCTTGCTAGCCAGCACCCTTCCTTGGAAGCGCTTTCACAGGCGCAGCAACACTGGGGCTTTGCGCTTCTCTACCCACCAAAAGTCACGGTCCTTCTCTTTCCGTCTCGTAGACACGAGCTGAGAAATTGCAAACGTCGAGCAATTGCTCAGAGATGAAAAGTGCCAGCACTGAAAGCTCTTGCTAGCCAGCACCCTTCCTTGGAAGCGCTTTTGTAGGCCTAAGAACACTGGGGCTCTGGGCTTCTCTAGCCACCTCATCTTCTGCTCATCCTCTCGCGCACTCTAAAGAGAGCTCAGGTGAGAAATTGCAAACGTCGAGCAATTGCTCAGAGATGAAAAGTGCCAGCACTGAAAGCTGTTGCTAGCCAGCACCCTTCCTTGGAAGCGCTTTCACAGGCGCAGTAACACTGGGGCTTTGCGCTTCTCTACCCACCAAATGTCACGGTCCTTCTCTTTCCGTCTCGTAGACACGAGCTGAGAAATTGCAAACGTCGAGCAATTGCTCCGAGATGAAAAGTGCCAGCACTGAAAGCTCTTGCTAGCCAGCACCCTTCCTTGGAAGCGCTTTTGTAGCCCTTAAAACACTGGGGCTCTGGGCTTCTCTAGCCACCTCATCTTCTGCTCATCCTCTCGCGCACTCTAAAGAGAGCTCAGGTGAGAAATTGCAAACGTCCAGCAATTGCTCAGAGATGAAAAGTGCCAGCACTGAAAGCCGTTGCTAGCCAGCACCCTTCCTTGGAAGCGGTTTTGTAGCCCTTAGAACACTGGGGCTCTGGGCTTCTCTAGCCACCTCATCTTCTGCTCATCCTCTCGCGCACTCTAAAGAGAGCTCAGGTGAGAAATTGCAAACGTCGAGCAATTGCTCAGAGAAGAAAAATGCCAGCACTGAAAGCTGTTGCTAGCCAGCACCCTTCCTTGGAAGCGCTTTCACAGGTGCAGCAACACTGGGGCTTTGCACTTCTCTACGCACCAAACGTCACGGTCCTTCTCTTTCCGTCTCGTAGACACGAGCTGAGAAATTGCAAACGTCCAGCAATTGCTCCGAGATGAAAAGTGCCAGCACTGAAAGCTCTTGCTAGCCAGCACCCTTCCTTGGAAGCGCTTTCACAGGCGCAGCAACACTGGGGCTTTGCGCTTCTATACGCACCAAACGTCACAGTCATTCTCTTTCCGTCTCGTAGACACGAGCTGAGAAATTGCAAACGTCCAGCAATTGCTCCGAGATGAAAAGTGCCAGCACTGAAAGCTGTTGCTAGCCAGCACCCTTCCTTGGAAGCGCTTTCACAGGTGCAGTAACACTGGAGCTTTGCGCTTCTCTACCCACCAAACGTCACGGTCCTTCTCTTTCCATCTCCTAGACACGAGCTGAGAAATTGCAAACGTCGAGCAATTGCTCAGAGATGAAAAGTGCCAGCACTGAAAGCTGTTGCTAGCCAGCACCCTTCCTTGGAAGCGCTTTCACAGGCGCAGCAACACTGGGGCTTTGCGCTTCTCTAGCCACCAAACGTCACGGTCCTTCTCTTTCCGTCTCGTAGACACGAGCTGAGAAATTGCAAACGTCGAGCAATTGCTCAGAGATGAAAAGTGCCAGCACTGAAAGCTCTTGCTAGCCAGCACCCTTCCTTGGAAGCACTTTCACAGGCGCAGCAACACTGGGGCTTTGCGCTTCTCTAGCCACCAAACGTCACAGTCATTCTCTTTCCGTCTCGTAGACACGAGCTGAGAAATTGCAAACGTCGAGCAATTGCTCCGAGATGAAAAGTGCCAGCACTGAAAGCTCTTGCTAGCCAGCACCCTTCCTTGGAAGCGCTTTTGTAGGCCTAAGAACAGTGGGGCTCTGGGCTTCTCTAGCCACCTCATCTTCTGCTCATCCTTTCGCGCAGTCTAAGGAGAGCTCAGGTGAGAAATTGCAAACGTCGAGCAATTGCTCAGAGATGAAAAGTGCCAGCACTGAAAGCTCTTGCTAGCCAGCACCCTTCCTTGGAAGCGCTTTCACAGGCGCAGCAACACTGGGGCTTTGCGCTTCTCTACCCACTAAAACTCACGGTCCTTCTCTTTCCGTCTCGTAGACACGAGCTGAGAAATTGCAAACGTGGAGCAATTGCTCAGAGATGAAAAGTGCCAGCACTGAAAGCTGTTGCTAGCCAGCACCCTTCCTTGGAAGCGCTTTCACAGGCGCAGCAACACTGGGGCTTTGCGCTTCTCTAGCCACCAAACGTCACGGTCCTTCTCTTTCCGTCGGTAGACACGAGCTGAGAAATTGCAAACGTCGAGCAATTGCTCAGAGATGAAAAGTGCCAGCACTGAAAGCTGTTGCTAGCCAGCACCCTTCCTTGGAAGCGCTTTTGTAGGCCTAAGAACACTGGGGCTCTGGGCTTCTCTAGCCACCTCATCTTCTGCTCATCCTCTCGCGCACTCTAAAGAGAGCTCAGGTGAGAAATTGCAAACGTCCAGCAATTGCTCAGAGATGAAAAGTGCCAGCACTGAAAGCTCTTGCTAGCCAGCACCCTTCCTTGGAAGCGCTTTCACAGGCGCAGCAACACTGGGGCTTTGCGCTTCTCTACCCACCAAACGTCACGGTCCTTCTCTTTCCGTCTCGTAGACACGAGCTGAGAAATTGCAAACGTCGAGCAATTGCTCAGAGATGAAAAGTGCCAGCACTGAAAGCCTTTGCTAGCCAGCACCCTTCCTTGGAAGCGCTTTTGTAGCCCTAAGAACACTGGGGCTCTGGGCTTCTCTAGCCACCTCATCTTCTGCTCATCCTCTCGCGCACTCTAAAGAGAGCTCAGGTGAGAAATTGCAAACGTCGAGCAATTGCTCAGAGATGAAAAGTGCCAGCCCTGAAAGCTCTTGCTAGCCAGCACCCTTCCTTGGAAGCGCTTTCACAGGTGCAGCAACACTGGGGCTTTGCACTTCTATACGCACCAAATGTCACGGTCCTTCTCTTTCCGTCTCGTAGACACGAGCTGAGAAATTGCAAACGTCGAGCAATTGCTCAGAGATGAAAAGTGCCAGCACTGAAAGCTGTTGCTAGCCAGCACCCTTTCTTGGAAGCGCTTTTGTAGGCCTAAGAACACTGGGGCTCTGGGCTTCTCTAGCCACCTCATCTTCTGCTCATCCTCTCGCGCACTCTAAAGAGAGCTCAGGTGAGAAATTGCAAACGTCGAGCAATTGCTCAGAGATGAAAAGTGCCAGCACTGAAAGCTCTTGCTAGCCAGCACCCTTCCTTGGAAGCGCTTTCACAGGCGCAGCAACACTGGGGCTTTGCGCTTCTCTAGCCACCAAACGTCACGGTCCTTCCCTTTCCGTCTCGTAGACACGAGCTGAGAAATTGCAAACGTCGAGCAATTGCTCCGAGATGAAAAGTGCCAGCACTGAAAGCTGTTGCTAGCCAGCACCCTTTCTTGGAAGCGCTTTTGTAGGCCTAAGAACAGTGGGGCTCTGGGCTTCTCTAGCCACCTCATCATCTGCTCATCCTCTCGCGCACTCTAAAGAGAGCTCAGGTGAGAAATTGCAAACGTCCAGCAATTGCTCAGAGATGAAAAGTGCCAGCACTGAAAGCTCTTGCTAGCCAGCACCCTTCCTTGGAAGCGCTTTCACAGGCGCAGCAACACTGGGGCTTTGCGCTTCTATACGCACGAAATGTCACGGTCCGTCTCTTTCCGTCTCGTAGACACGAGCTGAGAAATTGCAAACGTCGAGCAATTGCTCCGAGATGAAAAGTGCCAGCACTGAAAGCTGTTGCTAGCCAGCACCCTTCCTTGGAAGCGCTTTTGTAGGCCTAAGAACACTGGGGCTCTGGGCTTCTCTAGCCACCTCATCTTCTGCTCATCCTCTCGCGCACTCTAAAGAGAGCTCAGGTGAGAAATTGCAAACGTCGAGCAATTGCTCAGAGATGAAAAGTGCCAGCACTGAAAGCTCTTGCTAGCCAGCACCCTTCCTTGGAAGCGCTTTCACAGGCGCAGCAACACTGGGGCTTTGCGCTTCTCTAGCCACCAAACGTCACGGTCCTTCTCTTTCCGTCTCGTAGACACGAGCTGAGAAATTGCAAACGTGGAGCAATTGCTCAGAGATGAAAAGTGCCAGCACTGAAAGCTCTTGCTAGCCAGCACCCTTCCTTGGAAGCGCTTTTGTAGCCCTTAAAACACTGGGGCTCTGGGCTTCCCTAGCCACCTCATCTTCTGCTCATCCTCTCGCGCACTCTAAAGAGAGCTCAGGTGAGAAATTGCAAACGTCGAGCAATTGCTCAGAGATGAAAAGTGCCAGCACTGAAAGCTCTTGCTAGCCAGCACCCTTCCTTGGAAGCGCTTTCACAGGCGCAGCAACACTGGGGCTTTGCACTTCTCTAGCCACCAAACGTCACGGTCCTTCTCTTTCCGTCTCGTAGACACGAGCTTAGAAATTGCAAACGTCGAGCAATTGCTCAGAGATGAAAAGTGCCAGCACTGAAAGCTCTTGCTAGCCAGCACCCTTCCTTGCAAGCGCTTTCACAGGCGCAGCAACACTGGGGCTTTGCGCTTCTCTAGCCACCAAACGTCACGGTCCTTCTCTTTCCGTCGGTAGACACGAGCTGAGAAATTGCAAACGTGGAGCAATTGCTCAGAGATGAAAAGTGCCAGCACTGAAAGCTCTTGCTAGCCAGCACCCTTCCTTGGAAGCGCTTTCACAGGCGCAGCAACACTGGGGCTTTGCGCTTCTATACGCACCAAATGTCACGGTCCTTCTCTTTCCGTCTCGTAGACACGAGCTGAGAAATTGCAAACGTCGAGCAATTGCTCCGAGATGAAAAGTGCCAGCACTGAAAGCTGTTGCTAGCCAGCACCCTTCCTTGGAAGCGCTTTTGTAGGCCTAAGAACACTGGGGCTCTGGGCTTCTCTAGCCACCTCATCTTCTGCTCATCCTCTCGCGCACTCTAAAGAGAGCTCAGGTGAGAAATTGCAAACGTCCAGCAATTGCTCAGAGATGAAAAGTGCCAGCACTGAAAGCTCTTGCTAGCCAGCACCCTTCCTTGGAAGCGCTTTCACAGGCGCAGCAACACTGGGGCTTTGCGCTTCTCTACCCACCAAAAGTCACGGTCCTTCCCTTTCCGTCTCGTAGACACGAGCTGAGAAATCGCAAACGTCGAGCAATTGCTCAGAGATGAAAAGTGCCAGCACTGAAAGCTGTTGCTAGCCAGCACCCTTCCTTGGAAGCGCTTTTGTAGGCCTAAGAACACTGGGGCTCTGGGCTTCTCTAGCCACCTCATCTTCTGCTCATCCTCTCGCGCACTCTAAAGAGAGCTCAGGTGAGAAATTGCAAACGTCCAGCAATTGCTCAGAGAAGAAAAGTGCCAGCACTGAAAGCTCTTGCTAGCCAGCACCCTTCCTTGGAAGCGCTTTCACAGGCGCAGCAACACTGGGGCTTTGCACTTCTGTAGCCACCAAACGTCACGGTCCTTCTCTTTCCGTCTCGTAGACACGAGCTGAGAAATTGCAAACGTCGAGCAATTGCTCAGAGATGAAAAGTGCCAGCACTGAAAGCTCTTGCTAGCCAGCACCCTTCCTTGCAAGCGCTTTCACAGGCGCAGCAACACTGGGGCTTTGCGCTTCTCTAGCCACCAAACGTCACGGTCCTTCTCTTTCCGTCGGTAGACACGAGCTGAGAAATTGCAAACGTCGAGCAATTGCTCAGAGATGAAAAGTGCCAGCACTGAAAGCTCTTGCTAGCCAGCACCCTTCCTTGGAAGCGCTTTCACAGGCGCAGCAACACTGGGGCTTTGCGCTTCTATACGCACCAAACGTCACGGTCCTTCTCTTTCCGTCTCGTAGACACGAGCTGAGAAATTGCAAACGTCCAGCAATTGCTCAGAGATGAAAAGTGCCAGCACTGAAAGCTGTTGCTAGCCAGCACCCTTCCTTGGAAGCGCTTTTGTAGGCCTAAGAACACTGGGGCTCTGGGCTTCTCTAGCCACCTCATCTTCTGCTCATCCTCTCGCGCACTCTAAAGAGAGCTCAGGTGAGAAATTGCAAACGTCGAGCAATTGCTCAGAGATGAAAAGTGCCAGCACTGAAAGCTCTTGCTAGCCAGCACCCTTCCTTGGAAGCGCTTTCACAGGCGCAGCAACACTGGGGCTTTGCGCTTCTCTAGCCACCAAAAGTCACGGTCCTTCTCTTTCCGTCTCGTAGACACGAGCTGAGAAATCGCAAACGTCGAGCAATTGCTCCGAGATGAAAAGTGCCAGCACTGAAAGCTGTTGCTAGCCAGCACCCTTCCTTGGAAGCGCTTTTGTAGGCCTAAGAACACTGGGGCTCTGGGCTTCTCTAGCCACCTCATCTTCTGCTCATCCTCTCGCGCACTCTAAAGAGAGCTCAGGTGAGAAATTGCAAACGTCGAGCAATTGCTCAGAGATGAAAAGTGCCAGCACTGAAAGCTCTTGCTAGCCAGCACCCTTCCTTGGAAGCGCTTTCACAGGCGCAGCAACACTGGGACTTTGCGCTTCTATACGCACCAAATGTCACGGTCCTTCTCTTTCCGTCTCGTAGACACGAGCTGAGAAATTGCAAACGTCGAGCAATTGCTCAGAGATGAAAAGTGCCAGCACTGAAAGCTGTTGCTAGCCAGCACCCTTCCTTGGAAGTGCTTTTGTAGCCCTTAAAACACTGGGGCTCTGGGCTTCTCTAGCCACCTCATCTTCTGCTCATCCTCTCGCGCACTCTAAAGAGAGCTCAGGTGAGAAATTGCAAACGTCCAGCAATTGCTCAGAGATGAAAAGTACCAGCACTGAAAGCTGTTGCTAGCCAGCACCTTTCCTTGGAAGCGCTTTTGTAGCCCTTAAAACACTGGGGCTCTGGGCTTCTCTAGCCACCTCATCTTCTGCTCATCCTCTCGCGCACTCTAAAGAGAGCTCAGGTGAGAAATTGCAAACGTCCAGCAATTGCTCAGAGAAGAAAAGTGCCAGCACTGAAAGCTGTTGCTAGCCAGCACCCTTCCTTGGAAGCGCTTTCACAGGCGCAGCAACACTGGGGCTTTGCACTTCTCTAGCCACCAAACGTCACGGTCCTTCTCTTTCCGTCTCGTAGGCACGAGCTGAGAAATTGCAAACGTGGAGCAATTGCTCAGAGATGAAAAGTGCCAGCACTGAAAGCTGTTGCTAGCCAGCACCCTTCCTTGGAAGCGCTTTCACAGGCGCAGCAACACTGGGGCTTTGCGCTTCTCTACCCACCAAAAGTCACGGTCCTTCTCTTTCCGTCGGTAGACACGAGCTGAGAAATTGCAAACGTCGAGCAATTGCTCAGAGATGAAAAGTGCCAGCACTGAAAGCTGTTGCTAGCCAGCCCCCTTCCTTGGAAGCGCTTTCACAGGCGCAGCAACACTGGGGCTTTGCGCTTCTATACGCACCAAAAGTCACGGTCCTTCTCTTTCCGTCTCGTAGACACGAGCTGAGAAATTGCAAACGTCGAGCAATTGCTCCGAGATGAAAAGTGCCAGAACTGAAAGCTCTTGCTAGCCAGCCCCCTTCCTTGGAAGCGCTTTTGTAGACCTTAAAACACTGGGGCTCTGGGCTTCTCTAGCCACCTCATCTTCTGCTCATCCTCTCGCGCACTCTAAAGAGAGCTCAGGTGAGAAATTGCAAACGTCGAGCAATTGCTCCGAGATGAAAAGTGCCAGCACTGAAAGCTGTTGCTAGCCAGCACCCTTCCTTGGAAGCGCTTTTGTAGCCCTTAGAACACTGGGGCTCTGGGCTTCTCTAGCCACCTCATCTTCTGCTCATCCTCTCGCGCACTCTAAAGAGAGCTCAGGTGAGAAATTGCAAACGTCGAGCAATTGCTCAGAGAAGAAAAGTGCCAGCACTGAAAGCTGTTGCTAGCCAGCACCCTTCCTTGGAAGCGCTTTCACAGGCGCAGTAACACTGGGGCTTTGCGCTTCTCTAGCCACCAAACGTCACGGTCCTTCTCTTTCCGTCTCGTAGACACGAGCTGAGAAATTGCAAAAGTCGAGCAATTGCTCAGAGATGAAAAGTGCCAGCACTGAAAGCTGTTGCTAGCCAGCACCCTTCCTTGGAAGCGCTTTTGTAGCCCTTAGAACACTGGGGCTCTGGGCTTCTCTAGCCACCTCATCTTCTGCTCATCCTCTCGCGCACTCTAAAGAGAGCTCAGGTGAGAAATTGCAAACGTCCAGCAATTGCTCAGAGGTGAAAAGTGCCAGCACTGAAAGCTCTTGCTAGCCAGCACCCTTCCTTGGAAGCGCTTTTGTAGCCCTTAAAACACTGGGGCTCTGGGCTTCTCTAGCCACCTCATCTTCTGCTCATCCTCTCGCGCACTCTAAAGAGAGCTCAGGTGAGAAATTGCAAACGTCCAGCAATTGCTCAGAGAAGAAAAGTGCCAGCACTGAAAGCTGTTGCTAGCCAGCACCCTTCCTTGGAAGCGCTTTCACAGGCGCAGCAACACTGGGGCTTTGCGCTTCTCTAGCCACCAAACGTCACGGTCCTTCTCTTTCCGTCTCGTAGACACGAGCTGAGAAATTGCAAACGTCGAGCAATTGCTCCGAGATGAAAAGTGCCAGCACTGAAAGCTCTTGCTAGCCAGCACCCTTCCTTGGAAGCGCTTTTGTAGGCCTAAGAACACTGGGGCTCTGGGCTTCTATAGCCACCTCATCTTCTGCTCATCCTCTCGCGCACTCTAAAGAGATCTCAGGTGAGAAATTGCAAACGTCGAGCAATTGCTCAGAGATGAAAAGTGCCAGCACTGAAAGCTCTTGCTAGCCAGCACCCTTCCTTGGAAGCGCTTTTGTAGCCCTTAAAACACTGGGGCTCTGGGCTTCTCTAGCCACCTCATCTTCTGCTCATCCTCTCGCGCACTCTAAAGAGAGCTCAGGTGAGAAATTGCAAACGTCCAGCAATTGCTCAGAGAAGAAAAGTGCCAGCACTGAAAGCTCTTGCTAGCCAGCACCCTTCCTTGGAAGCGCTTTCACAGGCGCAGCAACACTGGGGCTTTGCACTTCTCTAGCCACCAAACGTCACGGTCCTTCTCTTTCCGTCTCGTAGACACGAGCTGAGAAATTGCAAACGTCGAGCAATTGCTCAGAGATGAAAAGTGCCAGCACTGAAAGCTGTTGCTAGCCAGCACCCTTCCTTGGAAGCGCTTTCACAGGCGCAGCAACACTGGGGCTTTGCGCTTCTCTAGCCACCAAACGTCACGGTCCTTCTCTTTCCGTCGGTAGACACGAGCTGAGAAATTGCAAACGTCGAGCAATTGCTCAGAGATGAAAAGTGCCAGCACTGAAAGCTGTTGCTAGCCAGCACCCTTCCTTGGAAGCGCTTTCACAGGCGCAGCAACACTGGGGCTTTGCGCTTCTATACGCACCAAATGTCACGGTCCTTCTCTTTCCGTCTCGTAGACACGAGCTGAGAAATTGCAAACGTCGAGCAATTGCTCCGAGATGAAAAGTGCCAGAACTGAAAGCTCTTGCTAGCCAGCCCCCTTCCTTGGAAGCGCTTTTGTAAACCTTAAAACACTGGGGCTCTGGGCTTCTCTAGCCACCTCATCTTCTGCTCATCCTCTCGCGCACTCTAAAGAGAGCTCAGGTGAGAAATTGCAAACGTCGAGCAATTGCTCAGAGATGAAAAGTGCCAGCACTGAAAGCTGTTGCTAGCCAGCACCCTTCCTTGGAAGCGCTTTTGTAGCCCTTAGAACACTGGGGCTCTGGGCTTCTCTAGCCACCTCATCTTCTGCTCATCCTCTCGCGCACTCTAAAGAGAGCTCAGGTGAGAAATTGCAAACGTCGAGCAATTGCTCAGAGAAGAAAAGTGCCAGCACTGAAAGCTGTTGCTAGCCAGCACCCTTCCTTGGAAGCGCTTTCACAGGCGCAGTAACACTGGGGCTTTGCGCTTCTCTACCCACCAAACGTCACGGTCCTTCTCTTTCCGTCTCGTAGACACGAGCTGAGAAATTGCAAAAGTCGAGCAATTGCTCCGAGATGAAAAGTGCCAGCACTGAAAGCTGTTGCTAGCCAGCACCCTTCCTTGGAAGCGCTTTTGTAGCCCTTAGAACACTGGGGCTCTGGGCTTCTCTAGCCACCTCATCTTCTGCTCATCCTCTTGCGCACTCTAAAGAGAGCTCAGGTGAGAAATTGCAAACGTCCACCAATTGCTCAGAGGTGAAAAGTGCCAGCACTGAAAGCTGTTGCTAGCCAGCACCCTTCCTTGGAAGCGCTTTCACAGGCGCAGTAACACTGGGGCTTTGCGCTTCTCTACCCACCAAACGTCACGGTCCTTCTCTTTCCATCTCCTAGACACGAGCTGAGAAATTGCAAAAGTCGAGCAATTGCTCAGAGATGAAAAGTGCCAGCACTGAAAGCTCTTGCTAGCCAGCACCCTTCCTTGGAAGCGCTTTTGTAGGCCTAAGAACAGTGGGGCTCTGGGCTTCTCTAGCCACCTCATCTTCTGCTCATCCTCTCGCGCACTCTAAAGAGAGCTCAGGTGAGAAATTGCAAACGTCCAGCAATTGCTCAGAGAAGAAAAGTGCCAGCACTGAAAGCTGTTGCTAGCCAGCACCCTTCCTTGGAAGCGCTTTCACAGGCGCAGCAACACTGGGGCTTTGCACTTCTCTAGCCACCAAACGTCACGGTCCTTCTCTTTCCGTCTCGTAGGCACGAGCTGAGAAATTGCAAACGTGGAGCAATTGCTCAGAGATGAAAAGTGCCAGCACTGAAAGCTGTTGCTAGCCAGCACCCTTCCTTGGAAGCGCTTTCACAGGCGCAGCAACACTGGGGCTTTGCGCTTCTCTAGCCACCAAACGTCACGGTCCTTCTCTTTCCGTCGGTAGACACGAGCTGAGAAATTGCAAACGTCGAGCAATTGCTCAGAGATGAAAAGTGCCAGCACTGAAAGCTGTTGCTAGCCAGCACCCTTCCTTGGAAGCGCTTTCACAGGCGCAGCAACACTGGGGCTTTGCGCTTCTATACGCACCAAATGTCACGGTCCTTCTCTTTCCGTCTCGTAGACACGAGCTGAGAAATTGCAAACGTCGAGCAATTGCTCCGAGATGAAAAGTGCCAGAACTGAAAGCTCTTGCTAGCCAGCCCCCTTCCTTGGAAGCGCTTTTGTAGACCTTAAAACACTGGGGCTCTGGGCTTCTCTAGCCACCTCATCTTCTGCTCATCCTCTCGCGCACTCTAAAGAGAGCTCAGGTGAGAAATTGCAAACGTCGAGCAATTGCTCCGAGATGAAAAGTGCCAGCACTGAAAGCTGTTGCTAGCCAGCACCCTTCCTTGGAAGCGCTTTTGTAGCCCTTAGAACACTGGGGCTCTGGGCTTCTCTAGCCACCTCATCTTCTGCTCATCCTCTCGCGCACTCTAAAGAGAGCTCAGGTGAGAAATTGCAAACGTCGAGCAATTGCTCAGAGAAGAAAAGTGCCAGCACTGAAAGCTGTTGCTAGCCAGCACCCTTCCTTGGAAGCGCTTTCACAGGCGCAGTAACACTGGGGCTTTGCGCTTCTCTACCCACCAAACGTCACGGTCCTTCTCTTTCCGTCTCGTAGACACGAGCTGAGAAATTGCAAAAGTCGAGCAATTGCTCAGAGATGAAAAGTGCCAGCACTGAAAGCTGTTGCTAGCCAGCACCCTTCCTTGGAAGCGCTTTTGTAGCCCTTAGAACACTGGGGCTCTGGGCTTCTCTAGCCACCTCATCTTCTGCTCATCCTCTCGCGCACTCTAAAGAGAGCTCAGGTGAGAAATTGCAAACGTCCAGCAATTGCTCAGAGGTGAAAAGTGCCAGCACTGAAAGCTCTTGCTAGCCAGCACCCTTCCTTGGAAGCGCTTTTGTAGCCCTTAAAACACTGGGGCTCTGGGCTTCTCTAGCCACCTCATCTTCTGCTCATCCTCTCGCGCACTCTAAAGAGAGCTCAGGTGAGAAATTGCAAACGTCCAGCAATTGCTCAGAGAAGAAAAGTGCCAGCACTGAAAGCTGTTGCTAGCCAGCACCCTTCCTTGGAAGCGCTTTCACAGGCGCAGCAACACTGGGGCTTTGCGCTTCTCTACCCACCAAACGTCACGGTCCTTCTCTTTCCGTCTCGTAGACACGAGCTGAGAAATTGCAAACGTCGAGCAATTGCTCCGAGATGAAAAGTGCCAGCACTGAAAGCTCTTGCTAGCCAGCACCCTTCCTTGGAAGCGCTTTTGTAGGCCTAAGAACACTGGGGCTCTGGGCTTCTATAGCCACCTCATCTTCTGCTCATCCTCTCGCGCACTCTAAAGAGATCTCAGGTGAGAAATTGCAAACGTCGAGCAATTGCTCAGAGATGAAAAGTGCCAGCACTGAAAGCTCTTGCTAGCCAGCACCCTTCCTTGGAAGCGCTTTTGTAGCCCTTAAAACACTGGGGCTCTGGGCTTCTCTAGCCACCTCATCTTCTGCTCATCCTCTCGCGCACTCTAAAGAGAGCTCAGGTGAGAAATTGCAAACGTCCAGCAATTGCTCAGAGAAGAAAAGTGCCAGCACTGAAAGCTCTTGCTAGCCAGCACCCTTCCTTGGAAGCGCTTTCACAGGCGCAGCAACACTGGGGCTTTGCACTTCTCTAGCCACCAAACGTCACGGTCCTTCTCTTTCCGTCTCGTAGACACGAGCTGAGAAATTGCAAACGTCGAGCAATTGCTCAGAGATGAAAAGTGCCAGCACTGAAAGCTGTTGCTAGCCAGCACCCTTCCTTGGAAGCGCTTTCACAGGCGCAGCAACACTGGGGCTTTGCGCTTCTCTAGCCACCAAACGTCACGGTCCTTCTCTTTCCGTCGGTAGACACGAGCTGAGAAATTGCAAACGTCGAGCAATTGCTCAGAGATGAAAAGTGCCAGCACTGAAAGCTGTTGCTAGCCAGCACCCTTCCTTGGAAGCGCTTTCACAGGCGCAGCAACACTGGGGCTTTGCGCTTCTATACGCACCAAATGTCACGGTCCTTCTCTTTCCGTCTCGTAGACACGAGCTGAGAAATTGCAAACGTCGAGCAATTGCTCCGAGATGAAAAGTGCCAGAACTGAAAGCTCTTGCTAGCCAGCCCCCTTCCTTGGAAGCGCTTTTGTAAACCTTAAAACACTGGGGCTCTGGGCTTCTCTAGCCACCTCATCTTCTGCTCATCCTCTCGCGCACTCTAAAGAGAGCTCAGGTGAGAAATTGCAAACGTCGAGCAATTGCTCAGAGATGAAAAGTGCCAGCACTGAAAGCTGTTGCTAGCCAGCACCCTTCCTTGGAAGCGCTTTTGTAGCCCTTAGAACACTGGGGCTCTGGGCTTCTCTAGCCACCTCATCTTCTGCTCATCCTCTCGCGCACTCTAAAGAGAGCTCAGCTGAGAAATTGCAAACGTCGAGCAATTGCTCAGAGAAGAAAAGTGCCAGCACTGAAAGCTCTTGCTAGCCAGCACCCTTCCTTGGAAGCGCTTTCACAGGCGCAGTAACACTGGGGCTTTGCGCTTCTCTAGCCACCAAACGTCACGGTCCTTCTCTTTCCGTCTCGTAGACACGAGCTGAGAAATTGCAAAAGTCGAGCAATTGCTCCGAGATGAAAAGTGCCAGCACTGAAAGCTGTTGCTAGCCAGCACCCTTCCTTGGAAGCGCTTTTGTAGCCCTTAGAACACTGGGGCTCTGGGCTTCTCTAGCCACCTCATCTTCTGCTCATCCTCTTGCGCACTCTAAAGAGAGCTCAGGTGAGAAATTGCAAACGTCCACCAATTGCTCAGAGGTGAAAAGTGCCAGCACTGAAAGCTCTTGCTAGCCAGCACCCTTCCTTGGAAGCGCTTTCACAGGCGCAGTAACACTGGGGCTTTGCGCTTCTCTAGCCACCAAACGTCACGGTCCTTCTCTTTCCATCTCCTAGACACGAGCTGAGAAATTGCAAAAGTCGAGCAATTGCTCAGAGATGAAAAGTGCCAGCACTGAAAGCTCTTGCTAGCCAGCACCCTTCCTTGGAAGCGCTTTTGTAGGCCTAAGAACAGTGGGGCTCTGGGCTTCTCTAGCCACCTCATCTTCTGCTCATCCTCTCGCGCACTCTAAAGAGAGCTCAGGTGAGAAATTGCAAACGTCGAGCAATTGCTCAGAGATGAAAAGTGCCAGCACTGAAAGCTCTTGCTAGCCAGCACCCTTCCTTGGAAGCGCTTTCACAGGTGCAGCAACACTGGGGCTTTGCACTTCTATACGCACCAAATGTCACGGTCCTTCTCTTTCCGTCTCGTAGACACGAGCTGAGAAATTGCAAACGTGGAGCAATTGCTCAGAGATGAAAAGTGCCAGCACTGAAAGCTCTTGCTAGCCAGCACCCTTCCTTGGAAGCGCTTTTGTAGGCCTAAGAACACTGGCGCTCTGGGCTTCTCTAGCCACCTCATCTTCTGCTCATCCTCTCGCGCACTCTAAAGAGAGCTCAGGTGAGAAATTGCAAACGTCGAGCAATTGCTCCGAGATGAAAAGTGCCAGCCCTGAAAGCTCTTGCTAGCCAGCACCCTTCCTTGGAAGCGCTTTCACAGGCGCAGCAACACTGGGGCTTTGCGCTTCTATACGCACCAAATGTCACGGTCCTTCTCTTTCCGTCTCGTAGACACGAGCTGAGAAATTGCAAACGTCGAGCAATTGCTCAGAGATGAAAAGTGCCAGCACTGAAAGCTGTTGCTAGCCAGCACCCTTCCTTGGAAGCGCTTTTGTAGGCCTAAGAACACTGGCGCTCTGGGCTTCTCTAGCCACCTCATCTTCTGCTCATCCTCTCGCGCACTCTAAAGAGAGCTCAGGTGAGAAATTGCAAACGTCGAGCAATTGCTCAGAGATGAAAAGTGCCAGCACTGAAAGCTCTTGCTAGCCAGCACCCTTCCTTGGAAGCGCTTTCACAGGCGCAGCAACACTGGGGCTTTGCGCTTCTCTACCCACCAAACGTCACGGTCCTTCTCTTTCCGTCTCGTAGACACGAGCTGAGAAATTGCAAACGTCGAGCAATTGCTCAGAGATGAAAAGTGCCAGCACTGAAAGCCTTTGCTAGCCAGCACCCTTCCTTGGAAGCGCTTTTGTAGCCCTAAGAACACTGGGGCTCTGGGCTTCTCTAGCCACCTCATCTTCTGCTCATCCTCTCGCGCACTCTAAAGAGAGCTCAGGTGAGAAATTGCAAACGTCGAGCAATTGCTCCGAGATGAAAAGTGCCAGCCCTGAAAGCTCTTGCTAGCCAGCACCCTTCCTTGGAAGCGCTTTCACAGGTGCAGCAACACTGGGGCTTTGCACTTCTATACGCACCAAATGTCACGGTCCTTCTCTTTCCGTCTCGTAGACACGAGCTGAGAAATTGCAAACGTCGAGCAATTGCTCAGAGATGAAAAGTGCCAGAACTGAAAGCTCTTGCTAGCCAGCACCCTTCCTTGGAAGCGCTTTTGTAGCCCTTAAAACACTGGGGCTCTGGGCTTCTCTAGCCACCTCATCTTCTGCTCATCCTCTCGCGCACTCTAAAGAGAGCTCAGGTGAGAAATTGCAAACGTCGAGCAATTGCTCAGAGATGAAAAGTGCCAGCACTGAAAGCTCTTGCTAGCCAGCCCCCTTCCTTGGAAGCGCTTTCACAGGCGCAGCAACACTGGGGCTTTGCGCTTCTCTAGCCACCAAACGTCACGGTCCTTCCCTTTCCGTCGGTAGACACGAGCTGAGAAATTGCAAACGTCGAGCAATTGCTCAGAGATGAAAAGTGCCAGCACTGAAAGCTCTTGCTAGCCAGCACCCTTCCTTGGAAGCGCTTTTGTAGGCCTAAGAACACTGGGGCTCTGGGCTTCTCTAGCCACCTCATCATCTGCTCATCCTCTCGCGCACTCTAAAGAGAGCTCAGGTGAGAAATTGCAAACGTCCAGCAATTGCTCAGAGATGAAAAGTGCCAGCACTGAAAGCTCTTGCTAGCCAGCACCCTTCCTTGGAAGCGCTTTCACAGGCGCAGCAACACTGGGGCTTTGCGCTTCTATACGCACCAAATGTCACGGTCCTTCTCTTTCCGTCTCGTAGACACGAGCTGAGAAATTGCAAACGTCGAGCAATTGCTCAGAGATGAAAAGTGCCAGCACTGAAAGCTGTTGCTAGCCAGCACCCTTCCTTGGAAGCGCTTTTGTAGGCCTAAGAACACTGGGGCTCTGGGCTTCTCTAGCCACCTCATCTTCTGCTCATCCTCTCGCGCACTCTAAAGAGAGCTCAGGTGAGAAATTGCAAACGTCCAGCAATTGCTCAGAGATGAAAAGTGCCAGCACTGAAAGCTCTTGCTAGCCAGCACCCTTCCTTGGAAGCGCTTTCACAGGCGCAGCAACACTGGGGCTTTGCGCTTCTCTACCCACCAAAAGTCACGGTCCTTCTCTTTCCGTCTCGTAGACACGAGCTGAGAAATTGCAAACGTCGAGCAATTGCTCAGAGATGAAAAGTGCCAGCACTGAAAGCTCTTGCTAGCCAGCACCCTTCCTTGGAAGCGCTTTTGTAGCCCTTAAAACACTGGGGCTCTGGGCTTCCCTAGCCACCTCATCTTCTGCTCATCCTCTCGCGCACTCTAAAGAGAGCTCAGGTGAGAAATTGCAAACGTCCAGCAATTGCTCAGAGATGAAAAGTGCCAGCACTGAAAGCTGTTGCTAGCCAGCACCCTTCCTTGGAAGCGCTTTCACAGGCGCAGCAACACTGGGGCTTTGCACTTCTCTAGCCACCAAACGTCACGGTCCTTCTCTTTCCGTCTCGTAGACACGAGCTGAGAAATTGCAAACGTCGAGCAATTGCTCCGAGATGAAAAGTGCCAGCACTGAAAGCTCTTGCTAGCCAGCACCCTTCCTTGCAAGCGCTTTCACAGGCGCAGCAACACTGGGGCTTTGCGCTTCTCTAGCCACCAAACGTCACGGTCCTTCTCTTTCCGTCGGTAGACACGAGCTGAGAAATTGCAAACGTCGAGCAATTGCTCAGAGATGAAAAGTGCCAGCACTGAAAGCTCTTGCTAGCCAGCACCCTTCCTTGGAAGCGCTTTCACAGGCGCAGCAACACTGGGGCTTTGCGCTTCTATACGCACCAAATGTCACGGTCCTTCTCTTTCCGTCTCGTAGACACGAGCTGAGAAATTGCAAACGTCGAGCAATTGCTCAGAGATGAAAAGTGCCAGCACTGAAAGCTGTTGCTAGCCAGCACCCTTCCTTGGAAGCGCTTTTGTAGCCCTAAGAACACTGGGGCTCTGGGCTTCTCTAGCCACCTCATCTTCTGCTCATCCTCTCGCGCACTCTAAAGAGAGCTCAGGTGAGAAATTGCAAACGTCCAGCAATTGCTCCGAGATGAAAAGTGCCAGCCCTGAAAGCTCTTGCTAGCCAGCACCCTTCCTTGGAAGCGCTTTCACAGGTGCAGCAACACTGGGGCTTTGCACTTCTATACGCACCAAATGTCACGGTCCTTCTCTTTCCGTCTCGTAGACACGAGCTGAGAAATTGCAAACGTGGAGCAATTGCTCAGAGATGAAAAGTGCCAGAACTGAAAGCTGTTGCTAGCCAGCACCCTTCCTTGGAAGCGCTTTTGTAGGCCTAAGAACACTGGGGCTCTGGGCTTCTCTAGCCACCTCATCTTCTGCTCATCCTCTCGTGCACTCTAAAGAGAGCTCAGGTGAGAAATTGCAAACGTCGAGCAATTGCTCAGAGATGAAAAGTGCCAGCACTGAAAGCTCTTGCTAGCCAGCACCCTTCCTTGGAAGCGCTTTCACAGGCGCAGCAACACTGGGGCTTTGCGCTTCTCTAGCCACCAAACGTCACGGTCCTTCCCTTTCCGTCGGTAGACACGAGCTGAGAAATTGCAAACGTCGAGCAATTGCTCAGAGATGAAAAGTGCCAGCACTGAAAGCTCTTGCTAGCCAGCACCCTTCCTTGCAAGCGCTTTTGTAGGCCTAAGAACACTGGGGCTCTGGGCTTCTCTAGCCACCTCATCATCTGCTCATCCTCTCGCGCACTCTAAAGAGAGCTCAGGTGAGAAATTGCAAACGTCCAGCAATTGCTCAGAGATGAAAAGTGCCAGCACTGAAAGCTCTTGCTAGCCAGCACCCTTCCTTGGAAGCGCTTTCACAGGCGCAGCAACACTGGGGCTTTGCGCTTCTCTAGCCACCAAACGTCACGGTCCTTCTCTTTCCGTCTCGTAGACACGAGCTGAGAAATTGCAAACGTCGAGCAATTGCTCAGAGATGAAAAGTGCCAGCACTGAAAGCTCTTGCTAGCCAGCACCCTTCCTTGGAAGCGCTTTTGTAGCCCTTAAAACACTGGGGCTCTGGGCTTCCCTAGCCACCTCATCTTCTGCTCATCCTCTCGCGCACTCTAAAGAGAGCTCAGGTGAGAAATTGCAAACGTCCAGCAATTGCTCAGAGATGAAAAGTGCCAGCACTGAAAGCTGTTGCTAGCCAGCACCCTTCCTTGGAAGCGCTTTCACAGGCGCAGCAACACTGGGGCTTTGCACTTCTCTAGCCACCAAACGTCACGGTCCTTCTCTTTCCGTCTCGTAGACACGAGCTTAGAAATTGCAAACGTCGAGCAATTGCTCAGAGATGAAAAGTGCCAGCACTGAAAGCTCTTGCTAGCCAGCACCCTTCCTTGCAAGCGCTTTCACAGGCGCAGCAACACTGGGGCTTTGCGCTTCTCTAGCCACCAAACGTCACGGTCCTTCTCTTTCCGTCGGTAGACACGAGCTGAGAAATTGCAAACGTCGAGCAATTGCTCAGAGATGAAAAGTGCCAGCACTGAAAGCTCTTGCTAGCCAGCACCCTTCCTTGGAAGCGCTTTCACAGGCGCAGCAACACTGGGGCTTTGCGCTTCTATACGCACCAAATGTCACGGTCCTTCTCTTTCCGTCTCGTAGACACGAGCTGAGAAATTGCAAACGTCGAGCAATTGCTCAGAGATGAAAAGTGCCAGCACTGAAAGCTGTTGCTAGCCAGCACCCTTCCTTGGAAGCGCTTTTGTAGGCCTAAGAACACTGGGGCTCTGGGCTTCTCTAGCCACCTCATCTTCTGCTCATCCTCTCGCGCACTCTAAAGAGAGCTCAGGTGAGAAATTGCAAACGTCGAGCAATTGCTCAGAGATGAAAAGTGCCAGCACTGAAAGCTCTTGCTAGCCAGCACCCTTCCTTGGAAGCGCTTTCACAGGCGCAGCAACACTGGGGCTTTGCGCTTCTCTACCCACCAAAAGTCACGGTCCTTCCCTTTCCGTCTCGTAGACACGAGCTGAGAAATCGCAAACGTCGAGCAATTGCTCAGAGATGAAAAGTGCCAGCACTGAAAGCTGTTGCTAGCCAGCACCCTTCCTTGGAAGCGCTTTTGTAGGCCTAAGAGCACTGGGGCTCTGGGCTTCTCTAGCCACCTCATCTTCTGCTCATCCTCTCGCGCACTCTAAAGAGAGCTCAGGTGAGAAATTGCAAACGTCGAGCAATTGCTCAGAGAAGAAAAGTGCCAGCACTGAAAGCTCTTGCTAGCCAGCCCCCTTCCTTGGAAGCGCTTTCACAGGCGCAGTAACACTGGGGCTTTGCGCTTCTCTAGCCACCAAACGTCACGGTCCTTCTCTTTCCGTCTCGTAGACACGAGCTGAGAAATTGCAAACGTCGAGCAATTGCTCCGAGATGAAAAGTGCCAGCACTGAAAGCTCTTGCTAGCCAGCACCCTTCCTTGGAAGCGCTTTTGTAGGCCTAAGAACAGTGGGGCTCTGGGCTTCTCTAGCCACCTCATCTTCTGCTCATCCTCTCGCGCACTCTAAAGAGAGCTCAGGTGAGAAATTGCAAACGTCGAGCAATTGCTCAGAGATGAAAAGTGCCAGCACTGAAAGCTCTTGCTAGCCAGCACCCTTCCTTGGAAGCGCTTTCACAGGCGCAGCAACACTGGGGCTTTGCGCTTCTCTACCCACCAAAAGTCACGGTCCTTCTCTTTCCGTCTCGTAGACACGAGCTGAGAAATCGCAAACGTCGAGCAATTGCTCCGAGATGAAAAGTGCCAGCACTGAAAGCTGTTGCTAGCCAGCACCCTTCCTTGGAAGCGCTTTTGTAGGCCTAAGAACACTGGGGTTCTGGGCTTCTCTAGCCACCTCATCTTCTGCTCATCCTCTCGCGCACTCTAAAGAGAGCTCAGGTGAGAAATTGCAAACGTCGAGCAATTGCTCAGAGATGAAAAGTGCCAGCACTGAAAGCTCTTGCTAGCCAGCACCCTTCCTTGGAAGCGCTTTCACAGGCGCAGCAACACTGGGACTTTGCGCTTCTATACGCACCAAATGTCACGGTCCTTCTCTTTCCGTCTCGTAGACACGAGCTGAGAAATTGCAAACGTCGAGCAATTGCTCAGAGATGAAAAGTGCCAGCACTGAAAGCTCTTGCTAGCCAGCACCCTTCCTTGGAAGTGCTTTTGTAGCCCTTAAAACACTGGGGCTCTGGGCTTCTCTAGCCACCTCATCTTCTGCTCATCCTCTCGCGCACTCTAAAGAGAGCTCAGGTGAGAAATTGCAAACGTCCAGCAATTGCTCAGAGATGAAAAGTACCAGCACTGAAAGCTGTTGCTAGCCAGCACCTTTCCTTGGAAGCGCTTTTGTAGCCCTTAGAAGACTGGGGCTCTGGGCTTCTCTAGCCACCTCATCTTCTGCTCATCCTCTCGCGCACTCTAAAGAGAGCTCAGGTGAGAAATTGCAAACGTCGAGCAATTGCTCAGAGAAGAAAAGTGCCAGCACTGAAAGCTCTTGCTAGCCAGCCCCCTTCCTTGGAAGCGCTTTCACAGGCGCAGTAACACTGGGGCTTTGCGCTTCTCTAGCCACCAAACGTCACGGTCCTTCTCTTTCCGTCTCGTAGACACGAGCTGAGAAATTGCAAACGTCCAGCAATTGCTCAGAGATGAAAAGTGCCAGCACTGAAAGCTGTTGCTAGCCAGCACCCTTCCTTGCAAGCGCTTTCACAGGCGCAGCAACACTGGGGCTTTGCGCTTCTATACGCACCAAACATCACAGTCATTCTCTTTCCGTCTCGTAGACACGAGCTGAGAAATTGCAAACGTCGAGCAATTGCTCAGAGATGAAAAGTGCCAGGACTGAAAGCTGTTGCTAGCCAGCACCCTTCCTTGGAAGCGCTTTTGTAGGCCTAAGAACAGTGGGGCTCTGGGCTTCTCTAGCCACCTCATCTTCTGCTCATCCTCTCGCGCACTCTAAAGAGAGCTCAGGTGAGAAATTGCAAACGTCCAGCAATTGCTCAGAGATGAAAAGTGCCAGCACTGAAAGCTCTTGCTAGCCAGCACCCTTCCTTGGAAGCGCTTTCACAGGCGCAGTAACACTGGGGCTTTGCGCTTCTCTAGCCACCAAATGTCACGGTCCTTCTCTTTCCGTCTCGTAGACACGAGCTGAGAAATTGCAAACGTCGAGCAATTGCTCAGAGATGAAAAGTGCCAGCACTGAAAGCTCTTGCTAGCCAGCACCCTTCCTTGGAAGCGCTTTTGTAGGCCTAAGAACACTGGGGCTCTGGGCTTCTATAGCCACCTCATCTTCTGCTCATCCTCTCGCGCACTCTAAAGAGATCTCAGGTGAGAAATTGCAAACGTCGAGCAATTGCTCAGAGATGAAAAGTGCCAGCCCTGAAAGCTCTTGCTAGCCAGCACCCTTCCTTGGAAGCGCTTTTGTAGCCCTTAAAACACTGGGGCTCTGGGCTTCTCTAGCCACCTCATCTTCTGCTCATCCTCTCGCGCACTCTAAAGAGAGCTCAGGTGAGAAATTGCAAACGTCCAGCAATTGCTCAGAGAAGAAAAGTGCCAGCACTGAAAGCTCTTGCTAGCCAGCACTCTCCCTTGGAAGCGCTTTCACAGGCGCAGCAACACTGGGGCTTTGCACTTCTCTAGCCACCAAACGTCACGGTCCTTCTCTTTCCGTCTCGTAGACACGAGCTGAGAAATTGCAAACGTGGAGCAATTGCTCAGAGATGAAAAGTGCCAGCACTGAAAGCTGTTGCTAGCCAGCACCCTTCCTTGGAAGCGCTTTCACAGGCGCAGCAACACTGGGGCTTTGCGCTTCTCTAGCCACCAAACGTCACGGTCCTTCTCTTTCCGTCGGTAGACACGAGCTGAGAAATTGCAAACGTCGAGCAATTGCTCAGAGATGAAAAGTGCCAGCACTGAAAGCTGTTGCTAGCCAGCACCCTTCCTTGGAAGCGCTTTCACAGGCGCAGCAACACTGGGGCTTTGCGCTTCTCTAGCCACCAAACGTCATGGTCCTTCTCTTTCCGTCTCGTAGACACGAGCTGAGAAATTGCAAACGTCGAGCAATTGCTCAGAGATGAAAAGTGCCAGCACTGAAAGCTCTTGCTAGCCAGCACCCTTCCTTGGAAGCGCTTTTGTAGGCCTAAGAACAGTGGGGCTCTGGGCTTCTCTAGCCACCTCATCTTCTGCTCATCCTCTCGCGCACTCTAAAGAGAGCTCAGGTGAGAAATTGCAAACGTCGAGCAATTGCTCAGAGATGAAAAGTGCCAGCACTGAAAGCTCTTGCTAGCCAGCACCCTTCCTTGGAAGCGCTTTTGTAGCCCTTAAAACACTGGGGCTCTGGGCTTCTCTAGCCACCTCATCTTCTGCTCATCCTCTCGCGCACTCTAAAGAGATCTCAGGTGAGAAATTGCAAACGTCGAGCAATTGCTCAGAGATGAAAAGTGCCAGCACTGAAAGCTCTTGCTAGCCAGCACCCTTCCTTGGAAGCGCTTTCACAGGCACAGCAACACTGGGGCTTTGCGCTTCTCTAGCCACCAAACGTCACGGTCCTTCTCTTTCCGTCGGTAGACACGAGCTGAGAAATTGCAAACGTCGAGCAATTGCTCAGAGATGAAAAGTGCCAGCACTGAAAGCTCTTGCTAGCCAGCACCCTTCCTTGGAAGCACTTTCACAGGCGCAGCTACACTGGGGCTTTGCGCTTCTCTACCCACCAAAAGTCACGGTCATTTTCTTTCCGTCTCGTAGACACGAGCTGAGAAATTGCAAACGTCGAGCAATTGCTCCGAGATGAAAAGTGCCAGCCCTGAAAGCTCTTGCTAGCCAGCCCCCTTCCTTGGAAGCGCTTTTGTAGGCCTAAGAACAGTGGGGCTCTGGGCTTCTCTAGCCACCTCATCTTCTGCTCATCCTCGCGCGCACTCTAAAGAGAGCTCAGGTGAGAAATTGCAAACGTCGAGCAATTGCTCAGAGATGAAAAGTGCCAGCACTGAAAGCTCTTGCTAGCCAGCACCCTTCCTTGGAAGCGCTTTTGTATCCCTTAAAACACTGGGGCTCTGGGCTTCTCTAGCCACCTCATCTTCTGCTCATCCTCTCGCGCACTCTAAAGAGAGCTCAGGTGAGAAATTGCAAACGTCGAGCAATTGCTCAGAGATGAAAAGTGCCAGCACTGAAAGCTCTTGCTAGCCAGCACCCTTCCTTGGAAGCGCTTTCACAGGCGCAGTAACACTGGGGCTTTGCGCTTCTCTACCCACCAAACGTCACGGTCCTTCTCTTTCCGTCTCGTAGACACGAGCTGAGAAATTGCAAAAGTCGAGCAATTGCTCCGAGATGAAAAGTGCCAGCACTGAAAGCTGTTGCTAGCCAGCACCCTTCCTTGGAAGCGCTTTTGTAGCCCTTAGAACAGTGGGGCTCTGGGCTTCTCTAGCCACCTCATCTTCTGCTCATCCTCTCGCGCACTCTAAAGAGAGCTCAGGTGAGAAATTGCAAACGTCCAGCAATTGCTCAGAGGTGAAAAGTGCCAGCACTGAAAGCTCTTGCTAGCCAGCACCCTTCCTTGCAAGCGCTTTCACAGGCGCAGTAACACTGGGGCTTTGCGCTTCTCTACCCACCAAACGTCACGGTCCTTCTCTTTCCATCTCCTAGACACGAGCTGAGAAATTGCAAACGTGGAGCAATTGCTCAGAGATGAAAAGTGCCAGCACTGAAAGCTGTTGCTAGCCAGCACCCTTCCTTGCAAGCGCTTTCACAGGCGCAGCAACACTGGGGCTTTGCGCTTCTCTAGCCACCAAACGTCATGGTCCTTCTCTTTCCGTCGGTAGACACGAGCTGAGAAATTGCAAACGTCGAGCAATTGCTCAGAGATGAAAAGTGCCAGCACTGAAAGCTGTTGCTAGCCAGCACCCTTCCTTGGAAGCGCTTTCACAGGCGCAGCAACACTGGGGCTTTGCGCTTCTCTACCCACCAAAAGTCACGGTCATTTTCTTTCCGTCTCGTAGACACGAGCTGAGAAATTGCAAACGTCGAGCAATTGCTCCGAGATGAAAAGTGCCAGCACTGAAAGCTCTTGCTAGCCAGCACCCTTCCTTGGAAGCGCTTTTGTAGGCCTAAGAACACTGGGGCTCTGGGCTTCTCTAGCCACCTCATCTTCTGCTCATCCTCTCGCGCACTCTAAAGAGAGCTCAGGTGAGAAATTGCAAACGTCGAGCAATTGCTCAGAGAAGAAAAGTGCCAGCACTGAAAGCTCTTGCTAGCCAGCACCCTTCCTTGGAAGCGCTTTCACAGGCGCAGCAACACTGGGGCTTTGCGCTTCTCTACCCACCAAAAGTCACGGTCCTTCTCTTTCCATCTCGTAGACACGAGCTGAGAAATTGCAAACGTCGAGCAATTGCTCAGAGATGAAAAGTGCCAGCACTGAAAGCTCTTGCTAGCCAGCACCCTTCCTTGGAAGCGCTTTCACAGGCGCAGCAACACTGGGGCTTTGCGCTTCTCTACCCACCAAAAGTCACGGTCCTTCTCTTTCCGTCTCGTAGACACGAGCTGAGAAATTGCAAACGTCGAGCAATTGCTCCGAGATGAAAAGTGCCAGCACTGAAAGCTCTTGCTAGCCAGCACCCTTCCTTGGAAGCGCTTTTGTAGGCCTAAGAACACTGGGGCTCTGGGCTTCTCTAGCCACCTCATCTTCTGCTCATCCTCTCGCGCACTCTAAAGAGAGCTCAGGTGAGAAATTGCAAACGTCGAGCAATTGCTCAGAGATGAAAAGTGCCAGCACTGAAAGCTCTTGCTAGCCAGCACCCTTCCTTGGAAGCGCTTTCACAGGCGCAGCAACACTGGGGCTTTGCGCTTCTCTAGCCACCAAATGTCACGGTCCTTCTCTTTCCGTCTCGTAGACACGAGCTGAGAAATTGCAAACGTCGAGCAATTGCTCCGAGATGAAAAGTGCCAGCACTGAAAGCTGTTGCTAGCCAGCACCCTTCCTTGGAAGCGCTTTTGTAGGCCTAAGAACACTGGGGCTCTGGGCTTCTCTAGCCACCTCATCTTCTGCTCATCCTCTCGCGCACTCTAAAGAGAGCTCAGGTGAGAAATTGCAAACGTCGAGCAATTGCTCCGAGATGAAAAGTGCCAGCACTGAAAGCTCTTGCTAGCCAGCACCCTTCCTTGCAAGCGCTTTCACAGGCGCAGCAACACTGGGGCTTTGCGCTTCTCTACCCACCAAAAGTCACGGTCCTTCTCTTTCCGTCTCGTAGACACGAGCTGAGAAATTGCAAACGTCGAGCAATTGCTCAGAGATGAAAAGTGCCAGCACTGAAAGCTCTTGCTAGCCAGCACCCTTCCTTGGAAGCGCTTTTGTAGGCCTAAGAACACTGGGGCTCTGGGCTTCTCTAGCCACCTCATCTTCTGCTCATCCTCTCGCGCACTCTAAAGAGAGCTCAGGTGAGAAATTGCAAACGTCGAGCAATTGCTCCGAGATGAAAAGTGCCAGCACTGAAAGCTCTTGCTAGCCAGCACCCTTCCTTGGAAGCGCTTTCACAGGCGCAGCAACACTGGGGCTTTGCGCTTCTCTAGCCACCAAACGTCACGGTCCTTCTCTTTCCGTCTCGTAGACACGAGCTGAGAAATTGCAAACGTCCAGCAATTGCTCCGAGATGAAAAGTGCCAGCACTGAAAGCTGTTGCTAGCCAGCACCCTTCCTTGGAAGCGCTTTCACAGGCGCAGCAACACTGGGGCTTTGCGCTTCTATACGCACCAAACGTCACAGTCATTCTCTTTCCGTCTCGTAGACACGAGCTGAGAAATTGCAAACGTCGAGCAATTGCTCCGAGATGAAAAGTGCCAGCACTGAAAGCTGTTGTTAGCCAGCACCCTTCCTTGGAAGCGCTTTTGTAGGCCTAAGAACAGTGGGGCTCTGGGCTTCTCTAGCCACCTCATCTTCTGCTCATCCTCTCGCGCACTCTAAAGAGAGCTCAGGTGAGAAATTGCAAACGTCGAGCAATTGCTCCGAGATGAAAAGTGCCAGCACTGAAAGCTCTTGCTAGCCAGCACCCTTCCTTGCAAGCGCTTTCACAGGCGCAGCAACACTGGGGCTTTGCGCTTCTCTAGCCACCAAACGTCACGGTCCTTCTCTTTCCGTCGGTAGACACGAGCTGAGAAATTGCAAACGTCGAGCAATTGCTCAGAGATGAAAAGTGCCAGCACTGAAAGCTCTTGCTAGCCAGCACCCTTCCTTGGAAGCGCTTTCACAGGCGCAGCAACACTGGGACTTTGCGCTTCTCTACCCACCAAATGTCACGGTCCTTCTCTTTCCGTCTCGTAGACACGAGCTGAGAAATTGCAAACGTCGAGCAATTGCTCAGAGATGAAAAGTGCCAGCACTGAAAGCTCTTGCTAGCCAGCACCCTTCCTTGGAAGTGCTTTTGTAGCCCTTAAAACACTGGGGCTCTGGGCTTCTCTAGCCACCTCATCTTCTGCTCATCCTCTCGCGCACTCTAAAGAGAGCTCAGGTGAGAAATTGCAAACGTGGAGCAATTGCTCAGAGATGAAAAGTGCCAGCACTGAAAGCTGTTGCTAGCCAGCACCCTTCCTTGGAAGCGCTTTTGTAGCCCTTAAAACACTGGGGCTCTGGGCTTCTCTAGCCACCTCATCTTCTGCTCATCCTCTCGCGCACTCTAAAGAGAGCTCAGGTGAGAAATTGCAAACGTCGAGCAATTGCTCAGAGATGAAAAGTGCCAGCACTGAAAGCTCTTGCTAGCCAGCACCCTTCCTTGGAAGCGCTTTCACAGGCACAGCAACACTGGGGCTTTGCGCTTCTCTAGCCACCAAACGTCACGGTCCTTCTCTTTCCGTCGGTAGACACGAGCTGAGAAATTGCAAACGTCGAGCAATTGCTCCGAGATGAAAAGTGCCAGCACTGAAAGCTGTTGCTAGCCAGCACCCTTCCTTGGAAGCACTTTCACAGGCGCAGCAACACTGGGGCTTTGCGCTTCTCTACCCACCAAAAGTCACGGTCATTTTCTTTCCGTCTCGTAGACACGAGCTGAGAAATTGCAAACGTCGAGCAATTGCTCAGAGATGAAAAGTGCCAGCACTGAAAGCTCTTGCTAGCCAGCACCCTTCCTTGGAAGCGCTTTTGTAGGCCTAAGAACACTGGGGCTCTGGGCTTCTCTAGCCACCTCATCTTCTGCTCATCCTCGCGCGCACTCTAAAGAGAGCTCAGGTGAGAAATTGCAAACGTCGAGCAATTGCTCAGAGATGAAAAGTGCCAGCACTGAAAGCTCTTGCTAGCCAGCACCCTTCCTTGGAAGCGCTTTCACAGGCGCAGCAACACTGGGGCTTTGCGCTTCTCTAGCCACCAAACGTCACGGTCCTTCTCTTTCCGTCTCGTAGACACGAGCTGAGAAATTGCAAACGTGGAGCAATTGCTCAGAGATGAAAAGTGCCAGCACTGAAAGCTCTTGCTAGCCAGCAGCCTTCCTTGGAAGCGCTTTTGTAGGCCTAAGAACACTGGGGCTCTGGGCTTCTCTAGCCACCTCATCTTCTGCTCATCCTCTCGCGCACTCTAAAGAGAGCTCAGGTGAGAAATTGCAAACGTGGAGCAATTGCTCAGAGATGAAAAGTGCCAGCACTGAAAGCTCTTGCTAGCCAGCACCCTTCCTTGGAAGCGCTTTCACAGGCGCAGCAACACTGGGGCTTTGCGCTTCTCTAGCCACCAAACGTCACGGTCCTTCTCTTTCTGTCTCGTAGACACGAGCTGAGAAATTGCAAACGTCGAGCAATTGCTCAGAGATGAAAAGTGCCAGCACTGAAAGCTGTTGCTAGCCAGCACCCTTCCTTGGAAGCGCTTTCACAGGCGCAGCAACACTGGGGCTTTGCGCTTCTCTACCCACCAAAAGTCACGGTCCTTCTCTTTCCGTCTCGTAGACACGAGCTGAGAAATTGCAAACGTCGAGCAATTGCTCAGAGATGAAAAGTGCCAGCACTGAAAGCTGTTGCTAGCCAGCACCCTTCCTTGGAAGCGCTTTCACAGGCGCAGCAACACTGGGGCTTTGCGCTTCTCTAGCCACCAAACGTCACGGTCCTTCTCTTTCCGTCGGTAGACACGAGCTGAGAAATTGCAAACGTCGAGCAATTGCTCAGAGATGAAAAGTGCCAGCACTGAAAGCTGTTGCTAGCCAGCACCCTTCCTTGGAAGCGCTTTCACAGGCGCAGCAACACTGGGGCTTTGCGCTTCTATACGCATCAAACGTCACAGTCATTCTCTTTCCGTCTCGTAGACACGAGCTGAGAAATTGCAAACGTCCAGCAATTGCTCAGAGATGAAAAGTGCCAGCACTGAAAGCTCTTGCTAGCCAGCACCCTTCCTTGGAAGCGCTTTTGTAGGCCTAAGAACAGTGGGGCTCTGGGCTTCTCTAGCCACCTCATCTTCTGCTCATCCTCTCGCGCACTCTAAAGAGAGCTCAGGTGAGAAATTGCAAACGTCGAGCAATTGCTCAGAGATGAAAAGTGCCAGCACTGAAAGCTCTTGCTAGCCAGCACCCTTCCTTGGAAGCGCTTTCACAGGCGCAGCAACACTGGGGCTTTGCGCTTCTCTAGCCACCAAACGTCACGGTCCTTCTCTTTCCGTCGGTAGACACGAGCTGAGAAATTGCAAACGTCGAGCAATTGCTCAGAGATGAAAAGTGCCAGCACTGAAAGCTGTTGCTAGCCAGCACCCTTCCTTGGAAGCGCTTTCACAGGCGCAGCAACACTGGGGCTTTGCGCTTCTATACGCACCAAACGTCACAGTCATTCTCTTTCCGTCTCGTAGACACGAGCTGAGAAATTGCAAACGTCCAGCAATTGCTCCGAGATGAAAAGTGCCAGCACTGAAAGCTCTTGCTAGCCAGCACCCTTCCTTGGAAGCGCTTTTGTAGGCCTAAGAACAGTGGGGCTCTGGGCTTCTCTAGCCACCTCATCTTCTGCTCATCCTCTCGCGCACTCTAAAGAGAGCTCAGGTGAGAAATTGCAAACGTCGAGCAATTGCTCAGAGATGAAAAGTGCCAGCACTGAAAGCTCTTGCTAGCCAGCACCCTTCCTTGGAAGCGCTTTCACAGGCGCAGCAACACTGGGGCTTTGCGCTTCTCTAGCCACCAAACGTCACGGTCCTTCTCTTTCCGTCGGTAGACACGAGCTGAGAAATTGCAAACGTCGAGCAATTGCTCAGAGATGAAAAGTGCCAGCACTGAAAGCTCTTGCTAGCCAGCCCCCTTCCTTGGAAGCGCTTTCACAGGCGCAGCAACACTGGGGCTTTGCGCTTCTCTACCCACCAAAAGTCACGGTCATTTTCTTTCCGTCTCGTAGACACGAGCTGAGAAATTGCAAACGTGGAGCAATTGCTCAGAGATGAAAAGTGCCAGCACTGAAAGCTGTTGCTAGCCAGCACCCTTCCTTGGAAGCGCTTTTGTAGGCCTAAGAACACTGGGGCTCTGGGCTTCTCTAGCCACCTCATCTTCTGCTCATCCTCTCGCGCACTCTAAAGAGAGCTCAGGTGAGAAATTGCAAACGTCGAGCAATTGCTCCGAGATGAAAAGTGCCAGCACTGAAAGCTCTTGCTAGCCAGCACCCTTCCTTGCAAGCGCTTTCACAGGCGCAGCAACACTGGGGCTTTGCGCTTCTCTACCCACCAAAAGTCACGGTCCTTCTCTTTCCGTCTCGTAGACACGAGCTGAGAAATTGCAAACGTCGAGCAATTGCTCAGAGATGAAAAGTGCCAGCACTGAAAGCTCTTGCTAGCCAGCACCCTTCCTTGGAAGCGCTTTTGTAGGCCTAAGAACACTGGGGCTCTGGGCTTCTCTAGCCACCTCATCTTCTGCTCATCCTCTCGCGCACTCTAAAGAGAGCTCAGGTGAGAAATTGCAAACGTCCAGCAATTGCTCAGAGATGAAAAGTGCCAGCACTGAAAGCTCTTGCTAGCCAGCACCCTTCCTTGGAAGCGCTTTCACAGGCGCAGCAACACTGGGGCTTTGCGCTTCTCTACCCACCAAACGTCACGGTCCTTCTCTTTCCGTCTCGTAGACACGAGCTGAGAAATTGCAAACGTCCAGCAATTGCTCCGAGATGAAAAGTGCCAGCACTGAAAGCTGTTGCTAGCCAGCACCCTTCCTTGGAAGCGCTTTCACAGGCGCAGCAACACTGGGGCTTTGCGCTTCTATACGCACCAAACGTCACAGTCATTCTCTTTCCGTCTCGTAGACACGAGCTGAGAAATTGCAAACGTCGAGCAATTGCTCAGAGATGAAAAGTGCCAGCACTGAAAGCTGTTGTTAGCCAGCACCCTTCCTTGGAAGCGCTTTTGTAGGCCTAAGAACAGTGGGGCTCTGGGCTTCTCTAGCCACCTCATCTTCTGCTCATCCTCTCGCGCACTCTAAAGAGAGCTCAGGTGAGAAATTGCAAACGTCGAGCAATTGCTCCGAGATGAAAAGTGCCAGCACTGAAAGCTCTTGCTAGCCAGCACCCTTCCTTGCAAGCGCTTTCACAGGCGCAGCAACACTGGGGCTTTGCGCTTCTCTAGCCACCAAACGTCACGGTCCTTCTCTTTCCGTCGGTAGACACGAGCTGAGAAATTGCAAACGTCGAGCAATTGCTCAGAGATGAAAAGTGCCAGCACTGAAAGCTCTTGCTAGCCAGCACCCTTCCTTGGAAGCGCTTTCACAGGCGCAGCAACACTGGGACTTTGCGCTTCTATACGCACCAAATGTCACGGTCCTTCTCTTTCCGTCTCGTAGACACGAGCTGAGAAATTGCAAACGTCGAGCAATTGCTCAGAGATGAAAAGTGCCAGCACTGAAAGCTCTTGCTAGCCAGCACCCTTCCTTGGAAGTGCTTTTGTAGCCCTTAAAACACTGGGGCTCTGGGCTTCTCTAGCCACCTCATCTTCTGCTCATCCTCTCGCGCACTCTAAAGAGAGCTCAGGTGAGAAATTGCAAACGTGGAGCAATTGCTCAGAGATGAAAAGTGCCAGCACTGAAAGCTGTTGCTAGCCAGCACCCTTCCTTGGAAGCGCTTTTGTAGCCCTTAAAACACTGGGGCTCTGGGCTTCTCTAGCCACCTCATCTTCTGCTCATCCTCTCGCGCACTCTAAAGAGATCTCAGGTGAGAAATTGCAAACGTCGAGCAATTGCTCAGAGATGAAAAGTGCCAGCACTGAAAGCTGTTGCTAGCCAGCACCCTTCCTTGGAAGCGCTTTCACAGGCACAGCAACACTGGGGCTTTGCGCTTCTCTAGCCACCAAACGTCACGGTCCTTCTCTTTCCGTCGGTAGACACGAGCTGAGAAATTGCAAACGTCGAGCAATTGCTCCGAGATGAAAAGTGCCAGCACTGAAAGCTGTTGCTAGCCAGCACCCTTCCTTGGAAGCACTTTCACAGGCGCAGCAACACTGGGGCTTTGCGCTTCTCTACCCACCAAAAGTCACGGTCATTTTCTTTCCGTCTCGTAGACACGAGCTGAGAAATTGCAAACGTCGAGCAATTGCTCAGAGATGAAAAGTGCCAGCACTGAAAGCTCTTGCTAGCCAGCACCCTTCCTTGGAAGCGCTTTTGTAGGCCTAAGAACACTGGGGCTCTGGGCTTCTCTAGCCACCTCATCTTCTGCTCATCCTCGCGCGCACTCTAAAGAGAGCTCAGGTGAGAAATTGCAAACGTCGAGCAATTGCTCAGAGATGAAAAGTGCCAGCACTGAAAGCTCTTGCTAGCCAGCACCCTTCCTTGGAAGCGCTTTCACAGGCGCAGCAACACTGGGGCTTTGCGCTTCTCTAGCCACCAAACGTCACGGTCCTTCTCTTTCCGTCTCGTAGACACGAGCTGAGAAATTGCAAACGTGGAGCAATTGCTCAGAGATGAAAAGTGCCAGCACTGAAAGCTCTTGCTAGCCAGCACCCTTCCTTGGAAGCGCTTTTGTAGGCCTAAGAACACTGGGGCTCTGGGCTTCTCTAGCCACCTCATCTTCTGCTCATCCTCTCGCGCACTCTAAAGAGAGCTCAGGTGAGAAATTGCAAACGTGGAGCAATTGCTCAGAGATGAAAAGTGCCAGCACTGAAAGCTCTTGCTAGCCAGCACCCTTCCTTGGAAGCGCTTTCACAGGCGCAGCAACACTGGGGCTTTGCGCTTCTCTAGCCACCAAACGTCACGGTCCTTCTCTTTCTGTCTCGTAGACACGAGCTGAGAAATTGCAAACGTCGAGCAATTGCTCAGAGATGAAAAGTGCCAGCACTGAAAGCTGTTGCTAGCCAGCACCCTTCCTTGGAAGCGCTTTCACAGGCGCAGCAACACTGGGGCTTTGCGCTTCTCTACCCACCAAAAGTCACGGTCCTTCTCTTTCCGTCTCGTAGACACGAGCTGAGAAATTGCAAACGTCGAGCAATTGCTCAGAGATGAAAAGTGCCAGCACTGAAAGCTGTTGCTAGCCAGCACCCTTCCTTGGAAGCGCTTTCACAGGCGCAGCAACACTGGGGCTTTGCGCTTCTCTAGCCACCAAACGTCACGGTCCTTCTCTTTCCGTCGGTAGACACGAGCTGAGAAATTGCAAACGTCGAGCAATTGCTCAGAGATGAAAAGTGCCAGCACTGAAAGCTGTTGCTAGCCAGCACCCTTCCTTGGAAGCGCTTTCACAGGCGCAGCAACACTGGGGCTTTGCGCTTCTATACGCACCAAACGTCACAGTCATTCTCTTTCCGTCTCGTAGACACGAGCTGAGAAATTGCAAACGTCCAGCAATTGCTCCGAGATGAAAAGTGCCAGCACTGAAAGCTCTTGCTAGCCAGCACCCTTCCTTGGAAGCGCTTTTGTAGGCCTAAGAACAGTGGGGCTCTGGGCTTCTCTAGCCACCTCATCTTCTGCTCATCCTCTCGCGCACTCTAAAGAGAGCTCAGGTGAGAAATTGCAAACGTCGAGCAATTGCTCAGAGATGAAAAGTGCCAGCACTGAAAGCTCTTGCTAGCCAGCACCCTTCCTTGGAAGCGCTTTCACAGGCGCAGCAACACTGGGGCTTTGCGCTTCTCTAGCCACCAAACGTCACGGTCCTTCTCTTTCCGTCGGTAGACACGAGCTGAGAAATTGCAAACGTCGAGCAATTGCTCAGAGATGAAAAGTGCCAGCACTGAAAGCTGTTGCTAGCCAGCACCCTTCCTTGGAAGCGCTTTCACAGGCGCAGCAACACTGGGGCTTTGCGCTTCTATACGCACCAAACGTCACAGTCATTCTCTTTCCGTCTCGTAGACACGAGCTGAGAAATTGCAAACGTCGAGCAATTGCTCAGAGATGAAAAGTGCCAGCACTGAAAGCTCTTGCTAGCCAGCACCCTTCCTTGGAAGCGCTTTTGTAGGCCTAAGAACAGTGGGGCTCTGGGCTTCTCTAGCCACCTCATCTTCTGCTCATCCTCTCGCGCACTCTAAAGAGAGCTCAGGTGAGAAATTGCAAACGTCGAGCAATTGCTCAGAGATGAAAAGTGCCAGCACTGAAAGCTCTTGCTAGCCAGCACCCTTCCTTGCAAGCGCTTTCACAGGCGCAGCAACACTGGGGCTTTGCGCTTCTCTAGCCACCAAACGTCACGGTCCTTCTCTTTCCGTCGGTAGACACGAGCTGAGAAATTGCAAACGTCGAGCAATTGCTCAGAGATGAAAAGTGCCAGCACTGAAAGCTCTTGCTAGCCAGCCCCCTTCCTTGGAAGCGCTTTCACAGGCGCAGCAACACTGGGGCTTTGCGCTTCTCTACCCACCAAAAGTCACGGTCATTTTCTTTCCGTCTCGTAGACACGAGCTGAGAAATTGCAAACGTGGAGCAATTGCTCAGAGATGAAAAGTGCCAGCACTGAAAGCTGTTGCTAGCCAGCACCCTTCCTTGGAAGCGCTTTTGTAGGCCTAAGAACACTGGGGCTCTGGGCTTCTCTAACCACCTCATCTTCTGCTCATTCTCTCGCGCAGTCTAAAGAGAGCTCAGCTGAGAAATTGCAAACGTCGAGCAATTGCTCAGAGATGAAAAGTGCCAGCACTGAAAGCTCTTGCTAGCCAGCACCCTTCCTTGGAAGCGCTTTCACAGGCACAGCAACACTGGGGCTTTGCGCTTCTCTACCCACCAAAAGTCACGGTCCTTCTCTTTCCGTCTCGTAGACACGAGCTGAGAAATTGCAAACATCGAGCAATTGCTCAGAGATGAAAAGTGCCAGCACTGAAAGCTCTTGCTAGCCAGCACCCTTCCTTGGAAGCGCTTTCACAGGCGCAGCAACACTGGGGCTTTGCGCTTCTCTACCCACTAAAAGTCACGGTCCTTCTCTTTCCGTCTCGTAGACACGAGCTGAGAAATTGCAAACGTCGAGCAATTGCTCCGAGATGAAAAGTGCCAGCACTGAAAGCTCTTGCTAGCCAGCACCCTTCCTTGGAAGCGCTTTTGTAGGCCTAAGAACAGTGGGGCTCTGGGCTTCTCTAGCCACCTCATCTTCTGCTCATCCTCTCGCGCAGTCTAAAGAGAGCTCAGGTGAGAAATTGCAAACGTCGAGCAATTGCTCCGAGATGAAAAGTGCCAGCACTGAAAGCTGTTGCTAGCCAGCACCCTTCCTTGGAAGCGCTTTCACAGGTGCAGCAACACTGGGGCTTTGCACTTCTATACGCACCAAATGTCACGGTCCTTCTCTTTCCGTCTCGTAGAAACGAGCTGAGAAATTGCAAACGTCGAGCAATTGCTCAGAGATGAAAAGTGCCAGCACTGAAAGCTCTTGCTAGCCAGCACCCTTCCTTGGAAGCGCTTTTGTAGGCCTAAGAACACTGGCGCTCTGGGCTTCTCTAGCCACCTCATCTTGTGCTCATCCTCTCGCGCACTCTAAAGAGAGCTCAGGTGAGAAATTGCAAACGTCGAGCAATTGCTCAGAGATGAAAAGTGCCAGCACTGAAAGCTCTTGCTAGCCAGCACCCTTCCTTGGAAGCGCTTTCACAGGCGCAGCAACACTCGGGCTTTGCGCTTCTCTAGCCACCAAACGTCACGGTCCTTCTCTTTCCGTCGGTAGACACGAGCTGAGAAATTGCAAACGTCGAGCAATTGCTCCGAGATGAAAAGTGCCAGCACTGAAAGCTCTTGCTAGCCAGCACCCTTCCTTGGAAGCGCTTTTGTAGCCCTTAAAACACTGGGGCTCTGGGCTTCTCTAGCCACCTCATCTTCTGCTCATCCTCTCGCGCACTCTAAAGAGAGCTCAGGTGAGAAATTGCAAACGTCGAGCAATTGCTCAGAGATGAAAAGTGCCAGCACTGAAAGCTCTTGCTAGCCAGCACCCTTCCTTGGAAGCGCTTTCACAGGCGCAGCAACACTGGGGCTTTGCGCTTCTCTACCCACCAAAAGTCACGGTCCTTCTCTTTCCGTCTCGTAGACACGAGCTGAGAAATTGCAAACGTCGAGCAATTGCTCCGAGATGAAAAGTGCCAGCACTGAAAGCTCTTGCTAGCCAGCACCCTTCCTTGGAAGCGCTTTTGTAGGCCTAAGAACAGTGGGGCTCTGGGCTTCTCTAGCCACCTCATCTTCTGCTCATCCTCTCGCGCACTCTAAAGAGAGCTCAGGTGAGAAATTGCAAACGTCGAGCAATTGCTCAGAGATGAAAAGTGCCAGCCCTGAAAGCTCTTGCTAGCCAGCACCCTTCCTTGGAAGCGCTTTCACAGGTGCAGCAACACTGGGGCTTTGCACTTCTATACGCACCAAATGTCACGGTCCTTCTCTTTCCGTCTCGTAGACACGAGCTGAGAAATTGCAAACGTGGAGCAATTGCTCAGAGATGAAAAGTGCCAGCACTGAAAGCTGTTGCTAGCCAGCACCCTTCCTTGGAAGTGCTTTTGTAGGACTAAGAACAGTGGGGCTCTGGGCTTCTCTAGCCACCTCATCTTCTGCTCATCCTCTCGCGCACTCTAAAGAGATCTAGGGTGAGAAATTGCAAACGTCGAGCAATTGCTCAGAGATGAAAAGTGCCAGCACTGAAAGCTCTTGCTAGCCAGCCCCCTTCCTTGGAAGCGCTTTCACAGGCGCAGCAACACTGCGGCTTTGCGCTTCTCTAGCCACCAAACGTCACGGTCCTTCTCTTTCCGTCTCGTAGACACGAGCTGAGAAATTGCAAACGTCGAGCAATTGCTCAGAGATGAAAAGTGCCAGCACTGAAAGCTCTTGCTAGCCAGCACCCTTCCTTGGAAGCGCTTTTGTAGGCCTTAAAACACTGGGGCTCTGGGCTTCTCTAGCCACCTCATCTTCTGCTCATCCTCTCGCGCACTCTAAAGAGAGCTCAGGTGAGAAATTGCAAACGTCGAGCAATTGCTCAGAGATGAAAAGTGCCAGCACTGAAAGCTCTTGCTAGCCAGCACCCTTCCTTGGAAGCGCTTTCACAGGCGCAGTAACACTGGGGCTTTGCACTTCTCTACGCACCAAACGTCACGGTCCTTCTCTTTCCGTCTCGTAGACACGAGCTGAGAAATTGCAAACGTCGAGCAATTGCTCAGAGATGAAAAGTGCCAGCACTGAAAGCTCTTGCTAGCCAGCACCCTTCCTTGGAAGCGCTTTTGTAGCCCTTAAAACACTGGGGCTCTGGGCTTCCCTAGCCACCTCATCTTCTGCTCATCCTCTCGCGCACTCTAAAGAGAGCTCAGGTGAGAAATTGCAAACGTCCAGCAATTGCTCAGAGAAGAAAAGTGCCAGCACTGAAAGCTCTTGCTAGCCAGCACCCTTCCTTGGAAGCGCTTTCACAGGCGCAGCAACACTGGGGCTTTGCACTTCTCTAGCCACCAAACGTCACGGTCCTTCTCTTTCCGTCTCGTAGACACGAGCTGAGAAATTGCAAACGTCGAGCAATTGCTCCAAGATGAAAAGTGCCAGCACTGAAAGCTCTTGCTAGCCAGCACCCTTCCTTGGAAGCGCTTTTGTAGCCCTTAGAACACTGGGGCTCTGGGCTTCTCTAGCCACCTCATCTTCTGCTCATCCTCTCGCGCACTCTAAAGAGAGCTCAGGTGAGAAATTGCAAACGTCGAGCAATTGCTCAGAGATGAAAAGTGCCAGCACTGAAAGCTCTTGCTAGCCAGCACCCTTCCTTGGAAGCGCTTTCACAGGCGCAGCAACACTGGGGCTTTGCGCTTCTCTACCCACCAAAAGTCACGGTCCTTCTCTTTCCGTCTCGTAGACACGAGCTGAGAAATTGCAAACGTCGAGCAATTGCTCCGAGATGAAAAGTGCCAGCACTGAAAGCTCTTGCTAGCCAGCACCCTTCCTTGGAAGCGCTTTTGTAGGCCTAAGAACAGTGGGGCTCTGGGCTTCTCTAGCCACCTCATCTTCTGCTCATCCTCTCGCGCACTCTAAAGAGAGCTCAGGTGAGAAATTGCAAACGTCGAGCAATTGCTCAGAGATGAAAAGTGCCAGCCCTGAAAGCTCTTGCTAGCCAGCACCCTTCCTTGGAAGCGCTTTCACAGGTGCAGCAACACTGGGGCTTTGCACTTCTATACGCACCAAATGTCACGGTCCTTCTCTTTCCGTCTCGTAGACACGAGCTGAGAAATTGCAAACGTGGAGCAATTGCTCAGAGATGAAAAGTGCCAGCACTGAAAGCTGTTGCTAGCCAGCACCCTTCCTTGGAAGCGCTTTTGTAGGCCTAAGAACACTGGGGCTCTGGGCTTCTCTAGCCACCTCATCTTCTGCTCATCCTCTCGCGCACTCTAAAGAGATCTCAGGTGAGAAATTGCAAACGTCGAGCAATTGCTCAGAGATGAAAAGTGCCAGCACTGAAAGCTCTTGCTAGCCAGCCCCCTTCCTTGGAAGCGCTTTCACAGGCGCAGCAACACTGCGGCTTTGCGCTTCTCTACCCACCAAAAGTCACGGTCCTTCTCTTTCCGTCTCGTAGACACGAGCTGAGAAATTGCAAACGTCGAGCAATTGCTCAGAGATGAAAAGTGCCAGCACTGAAAGCTCTTGCTAGCCAGCACCCTTCCTTTGAAGCGCTTTTGTAGCCCTTAAAACACTGGGGCTCTGGGCTTCTCTAGCCACCTCATCTTCTGCTCATCCTCTCGCGCACTCTAAAGAGAGCTCAGGTGAGAAATTGCAAACGTCGAGCAATTGCTCAGAGATGAAAAGTGCCAGCACTGAAAGCTCTTGCTAGCCAGCACCCTTCCTTGGAAGCGCTTTCACAGGCGCAGTAACACTGGGGCTTTGCACTTCTCTACGCACCAAACGTCACGGTCCTTCTCTTTCCGTCTCGTAGACACGAGCTGAGAAATTGCAAACGTCGAGCAATTGCTCAGAGATGAAAAGTGCCAGCACTGAAAGCTCTTGCTAGCCAGCACCCTTCCTTGGAAGCGCTTTTGTAGCCCTTAAAACACTGGGGCTCTGGGCTTCCCTAGCCACCTCATCTTCTGCTCATCCTCTCGCGCACTCTAAAGAGAGCTCAGGTGAGAAATTGCAAACGTCCAGCAATTGCTCAGAGAAGAAAAGTGCCAGCACTGAAAGCTCTTGCTAGCCAGCACCCTTCCTTGGAAGCGCTTTCACAGGCGCAGCAACACTGGGGCTTTGCACTTCTCTAGCCACCAAACGTCACGGTCCTTCTCTTTCCGTCTCGTAGACACGAGCTGAGAAATTGCAAACGTCGAGCAATTGCTCAGAGATGAAAAGTGCCAGCACTGAAAGCTCTTGCTAGCCAGCACCCTTCCTTGGAAGCGCTTTCACAGGCGCAGCAACACTGGGGCTTTGCGCTTCTCTACCCACCAAACGTCACGGTCCTTCTCTTTCCGTCGGTAGACACGAGCTGAGAAATTGCAAACGTCCAGCAATTGCTCAGAGATGAAAAGTGCCAGCACTGAAAGCTCTTGCTAGCCAGCACCCTTCCTTGGAAGCGCTTTCACAGGCGCAGCAACACTGGGGCTTTGCGCTTCTCTACCCACCAAAAGTCACGGTCATTCTCTTTCCGTCTCGTAGACACGAGCTGAGAAATTGCAAACGTCGAGCAATTGCTCAGAGATGAAAAGTGCCAGCACTGAAAGCTCTTGCTAGCCAGCACCCTTCCTTGGAAGCGCTTTTGTAGGCCTAAGAACAGTGGGGCTCTGGGCTTCTCTAGCCACCTCATCTTCTGCTCATCCTCTCGCGCACTCTAAAGAGATCTCAGGTGAGAAATTGCAAACGTCGAGCAATTGCTCAGAGATGAAAAGTGCCAGCACTGAAAGCTCTTGCTAGCCAGCACCCTTCCTTGGAAGCGCTTTCACAGGTGCAGCAACACTGGGGCTTTGCACTTCTATACGCACCAAATGTCACGGTCCTTCTCTTTCCGTCTCGTAGACACGAGCTGAGAAATTGCAAACGTGGAGCAATTGCTCAGAGATGAAAAGTGCCAGCACTGAAAGCTGTTGCTAGCCAGCACCCTTCCTTGGAAGCGCTTTTGTAGGACTAAGAACACTGGGGCTCTGGGCTTCTCTAGCCACCTCATCTTCTGCTCATCCTCTCGCGCACTCTAAAGAGATCTCAGGTGAGAAATTGCAAACGTCGAGCAATTGCTCAGAGATGAAAAGTGCCAGCACTGAAAGCTCTTGCTAGCCAGCCCCCTTCCTTGGAAGCGCTTTCACAGGCGCAGCAACACTGCGGCTTTGCGCTTCTCTAGCCACCAAACGTCACGGTCCTTCTCTTTCCGTCTCGTAGACACGAGCTGAGAAATTGCAAACGTCGAGCAATTGCTCAGAGATGAAAAGTGCCAGCACTGAAAGCTCTTGCTAGCCAGCACCCTTCCTTGGAAGCGCTTTTGTAGCCCTTAAAACACTGGGGCTCTGGGCTTCTCTAGCCACCTCATCTTCTGCTCATCCTCTCGCGCACTCTAAAGAGAGCTCAGGTGAGAAATTGCAAACGTCGAGCAATTGCTCAGAGATGAAAAGTGCCAGCACTGAAAGCTCTTGCTAGCCAGCACCCTTCCTTGGAAGCGCTTTCACAGGCGCAGTAACACTGGGGCTTTGCACTTCTCTACGCACCAAACGTCACGGTCCTTCTCTTTCCGTCTCGTAGACACGAGCTGAGAAATTGCAAACGTCGAGCAATTGCTCAGAGATGAAAAGTGCCAGCACTGAAAGCTCTTGCTAGCCAGCACCCTTCCTTGGAAGCGCTTTTGTAGCCCTTAAAACACTGGGGCTCTGGGCTTCCCTAGCCACCTCATCTTCTGCTCATCCTCTCGCGCACTCTAAAGAGAGCTCAGGTGAGAAATTGCAAACGTCGAGCAATTGCTCAGAGATGAAAAGTGCCAGCACTGAAAGCTCTTGCTAGCCAGCACCCTTCCTTGGAAGCGCTTTCACAGGCGCAGCAACACTGGGGCTTTGCACTTCTCTAGCCACCAAACGTCACGGTCCTTCTCTTTCCGTCTCGTAGACACGAGCTGAGAAATTGCAAACGTCGAGCAATTGCTCAGAGATGAAAAGTGCCAGCACTGAAAGCTCTTGCTAGCCAGCACCCTTCCTTGGAAGCGCTTTCACAGGCGCAGCAACACTGGGGCTTTGCGCTTCTCTACCCACCAAACGTCACGGTCCTTCTCTTTCCGTCTCCTAGACACGAGCTGAGAAATTGCAAACGTCGAGCAATTGCTCAGAGATGAAAAGTGCCAGCACTGAAAGCTCTTGCTAGCCAGCACCCTTCCTTGGAAGCGCTTTTGTAGGCCTAAGAACACTGGGGCTCTGGGCTTCTCTAGCCACCTCATCTTCTGCTCATCCTCTCGCGCACTCTAAAGAGAGCTCAGGTGAGAAATTGCAAACGTCGAGCAATTGCTCAGAGATGAAAAGTGCCAGCACTGAAAGCTCTTGCTAGCCAGCACCCTTCCTTGGAAGCGCTTTCACAGGCGCAGCAACACTGGGGCTTTGCGCTTCTCTACCCACCAAAAGTCACGGTCCTTCTCTTTCCGTCTCGTAGACACGAGCTGAGAAATTGCAAACGTCGAGCAATTGCTCAGAGATGAAAAGTGCCAGCACTGAAAGCTCTTGCTAGCCAGCACCCTTCCTTGGAAGCGCTTTTGTAGCCCTTAAAACACTGGGGCTCTGGGCTTCTCTAGCCACCTCATCTTCTGCTCATCCTCTCGCGCACTCTAAAGAGAGCTCAGGTGAGAAATTGCAAACGTCGAGCAATTGCTCAGAGATGAAAAGTGCCAGCACTGAAAGCTGTTGCTAGCCAGCACCCTTCCTTGGAAGCGCTTTCACAGGCACAGCAACACTGGGGCTTTGCGCTTCTCTAGCCACCAAACGTCACGGTCCTTCTCTTTCCGTCTCGTAGACACGAGCTGAGAAATTGCAAACGTCGAGCAATTGCTCCGAGATGAAAAGTGCCAGCACTGAAAGCTCTTGCTAGCCAGCACCCTTCCTTGGAAGCGCTTTTGTAGGCCTAAGAACACTGGGGCTCTGGGCTTCTCTAGCCACCTCATCTTCTGCTCATCCTCTCGTGCACTCTAAAGAGAGCTCAGGTGAGAAATTGCAAACGTCGAGCAATTGCTCAGAGATGAAAAGTGCCAGCACTGAAAGCTGTTGCTAGCCAGCACCTTTCCTTGGAAGCGCTTTTGTAGCCCTTAGAACACTGGGGCTCTGGGCTTCTCTAGCCACCTCATCTTCTGCTCATCCTCTCGCGCACTCTAAAGAGAGCTCAGGTGAGAAATTGCAAACGTCGAGCAATTGCTCAGAGAAGAAAAGTGCCAGCACTGAAAGCTGTTGCTAGCCAGCACCCTTCCTTGGAAGCGCTTTCACAGGCGCAGCAACACTGGGGCTTTGCACTTCTCTAGCCACCAAACGTCACGGTCCTTCTCTTTCCGTCTCGTAGACACGAGCTGAGAAATTGCAAACGTCGAGCAATTGCTCAGAGATGAAAAGTGCCAGCACTGAAAGCTGTTGCTAGCCAGCACCCTTCCTTGGAAGCGCTTTCACAGGCGCAGCAACACTGGGGCTTTGCGCTTCTCTAGCCACCAAACGTCACGGTCCTTCCCTTTCCGTCGGTAGACACGAGCTGAGAAATTGAAAACGTCAAGCAATTGCTCCGAGATGAAAAGTGCCAGCACTGGAAGCTGTTGCTAGCCAGCACCCTTCCTTGGAAGCGCTTTTGTAGGCCTAAGAACACTGGGGCTCTGGGCTTCTCTAGCCACCTCATCATCTGCTCATCCTCTCGCGCACTCTAAAGAGAGCTCAGGTGAGAAATTGCAAACGTCCAGCAATTGCTCAGAGATGAAAAGTGCCAGCACTGAAAGCTCTTGCTAGCCAGCACCCTTCCTTGGAAGCGCTTTCACAGGCGCAGCAACACTGGGGCTTTGCGCTTCTCTACCCACCAAAAGTCACGGTCCTTCTCTTTCCGTCTCGTAGACACGAGCTGAGAAATTGCAAACGTCGAGCAATTGCTCAGAGATGAAAAGTGCCAGCACTGAAAGCTCTTGCTAGCCAGCACCCTTCCTTGGAAGCGCTTTTGTAGCACTTAAAACACTGGGGCTCTGGGCTTCTCTAGCCACCTCATCTTCTGCTCATCCTCTCGCGCACTCTAAAGAGAGCTCAGGTGAGAAATTGCAAACGTGGAGCAATTGCTCAGAGATGAAAAGTGCCAGCACTGAAAGCTGTTGCTAGCCAGCACCCTTCCTTGGAAGCGCTTTTGTAGCCCTTAGAACACTGGGGCTCTGGGCTTCTCTAGCCACCTCATCTTCTGCTCATCCTCTCGCGCACTCTAAAGAGAGCTCAGGTGAGAAATTGCAAACGTCGAGCAATTGCTCAGAGATGAAAAGTGCCAGCACTGAAAGCTCTTGCTAGCCAGCACCCTTCCTTGGAAGCGCTTTCACAGGCGCAGTAACACTGGGGCTTTGCACTTCTCTACGCACCAAACGTCACGGTCCTTCTCTTTCCGTCTCGTAGACACGAGCTGAGAAATTGCAAACGTCGAGCAATTGCTCAGAGATGAAAAGTGCCAGCACTGAAAGCTCTTGCTAGCCAGCACCCTTCCTTGGAAGCGCTTTTGTAGGCCTAAGAACAGTGGGGCTCTGGGCTTCCCTAGCCACCTCATCTTCTGCTCATCCTCTCGCGCACTCTAAAGAGAGCTCAGGTGAGAAATTGCAAACGTCCAGCAATTGCTCAGAGAAGAAAAGTGCCAGCACTGAAAGCTCTTGCTAGCCAGCACCCTTCCTTGGAAGCGCTTTCACAGGCGCAGCAACACTGGGGCTTTGCACTTCTCTAGCCACCAAACGTCACGGTCCTTCTCTTTCCGTCTCGTAGACACGAGCTGAGAAATTGCAAACGTCGAGCAATTGCTCAGAGATGAAAAGTGCCAGCACTGAAAGCTGTTGCTAGCCAGCACCCTTCCTTGCAAGCGCTTTCACAGGCGCAGCAACACTGGGGCTTTGCGCTTCTCTAGCCACCAAACGTCACGGTCCTTCTCTTTCCGTCGGTAGACACGAGCTGAGAAATTGCAAACGTCGAGCAATTGCTCAGAGATGAAAAGTGCCAGCACTGAAAGCTCTTGCTAGCCAGCACCCTTCCTTGGAAGCGCTTTTGTAGGCCTAAGAACACTGGGGCTCTGGGCTTCTCTAGCCACCTCATCTTCTGCTCATCCTCTCGCGCACTCTAAAGAGAGCTCAGGTGAGAAATTGCAAACGTCGAGCAATTGCTCAGAGATGAAAAGTGCCAGCACTGAAAGCTCTTGCTAGCCAGCACCCTTCCTTGGAAGCGCTTTCACAGGCGCAGCAACACTGGGGCTTTGCGCTTCTCTACCCACCAAAAGTCACGGTCCTTCTCTTTCCGTCTCGTAGACACGAGCTGAGAAATTGCAAACGTCGAGCAATTGCTCAGAGATGAAAAGTGCCAGCCCTGAAAGCTCTTGCTAGCCAGCACCCTTCCTTGGAAGCGCTTTTGTAGGCCTAAGAACACTGGGGCTCTGGGCTTCTCTAGCCACCTCATCTTCTGCTCATCCTCTCGCGCACTCTAAAGAGAGCTCAGGTGAGAAATTGCAAACGTCGAGCAATTGCTCCGAGATGAAAAGTGCCAGCACTGAAAGCTGTTGCTAGCCAGCACCCTTCCTTGGAAGCGCTTTCACAGGCGCAGCAACACTGGGGCTTTGCGCTTCTCTAGCCACCAAACGTCACGGTCCTTCTCTTTCCGTCTCGTAGACACGAGCTGAGAAATTGCAAACGTCGAGCAATTGCTCCGAGATGAAAAGTGCCAGCACTGAAAGCTCTTGCTAGCCAGCACCCTTCCTTGGAAGCGCTTTTGTAGCCCTTAAAACACTGGGGCTCTGGGCTTCTCTAGCCACCTCATCTTCTGCGCATCCTCTCGTGCACTCTAAAGAGAGCTCAGGTGAGAAATTGCAAACGTCGAGCAATTGCTCAGAGAAGAAAAGTGCCAGCACTGAAAGCTGTTGCTAGCCAGCACCTTTCCTTGGAAGCGCTTTTGTAGCCCTTAGAACACTGGGGCTCTGGGCTTCTCTAGCCACCTCATCTTCTGCTCATCCTCTCGCGCACTCTAAAGAGAGCTCAGGTGAGAAATTGCAAACGTCGAGCAATTGCTCAGAGAAGAAAAGTGCCAGCACTGAAAGCTGTTGCTAGCCAGCACCCTTCCTTGGAAGCGCTTTCACAGGCGTAGCAACACTGGGGCTTTGCACTTCTCTACGCACCAAACGTCACGGTCCTTCTCTTTCCGTCTCGTAGACACGAGCTGAGAAATTGCAAACGTCGAGCAATTGCTCCGAGATGAAAAGTGCCAGCACTGAAAGCTGTTGCTAGCCAGCACCCTTCCTTGGAAGCGCTTTCACAGGCGCAGCAACACTGGGGCTTTGCGCTTCTCTAGCCACCAAACGTCACAGTCATTCTCTTTCCGTCTCGTAGACACGAGCTGAGAAATTGCAAACGTCGAGCAATTGCTCCGAGATGAAAAGTGCCAGCACTGAAAGCTGTTGCTAGCCAGCACCCTTCCTTGGAAGCGCTTTTGTAGGCCTAAGAACACTGGGGCTCTGGGCTTCTCTAGCCACCTCATCTTCTGCTCATCCTCTCGCGCACTCTAAAGAGAGCTCAGGTGAGAAATTGCAAACGTCGAGCAATTGCTCCGAGATGAAAAGTGCCAGCACTGAAAGCTGTTGCTAGCCAGCACCTTTCCTTGGAAGCGCTTTTGTAGCCCTTAGAACACTGGGGCTCTGGGCTTCTCTAGCCACCTCATCTTCTGCTCATCCTCTCGCGCACTCTAAAGAGAGCTCAGGTGAGAAATTGCAAACGTCGAGCAATTGCTCAGAGAAGAAAAGTGCCAGCACTGAAAGCTGTTGCTAGCCAGCACCCTTCCTTGGAAGCGCTTTCACAGGCGCAGCAACACTGGGGCTTTGCACTTCTCTACGCACCAAACGTCACGGTCCTTCTCTTTCCGTCTCGTAGACACGAGCTGAGAAATTGCAAACGTCCAGCAATTGCTCAGAGATGAAAAGTGCCAGCACTGAAAGCTCTTGCTAGCCAGCACCCTTCCTTGGAAGCGCTTTCACAGGCGCAGCAACACTGGGGCTTTGCGCTTCTATACGCACCAAACGTCACAGTCATTCTCTTTCCGTCTCGTAGACACGAGCTGAGAAATTGCAAACGTCGAGCAATTGCTCCGAGATGAAAAGTGCCAGCACTGAAAGCTGTTGCTAGCCAGCACCCTTCCTTGGAAGCGCTTTTGTAGGCCTAAGAACAGTGGGGCTCTGGGCTTCTCTAGCCACCTCATCTTCTGCTCATCCTCTCGCGCACTCTAAAGAGAGCTCAGGTGAGAAATTGCAAACGTCGAGCAATTGCTCAGAGATGAAAAGTGCCAGCACTGAAAGCTGTTGCTAGCCAGCACCCTTCCTTGGAAGCGCTTTCACAGGCGCAGCAACACTGGGGCTTTGCACTTCTCTAGCCACCAAACGTCACGGTCCTTCTCTTTCCGTCGGTAGACACGAGCTGAGAAATTGCAAACGTCGAGCAATTGCTCAGAGATGAAAAGTGCCAGCACTGAAAGCTCTTGCTAGCCAGCACCCTTCCTTGGAAGCGCTTTCACAGGCGCAGCAACACTGGGGCTTTGCGCTTCTCTAGCCACCAAACGTCACGGTCCTTCTCTTTCCGTCTCGTAGACACGAGCTGAGAAATTGCAAACGTCGAGCAATTGCTCAGAGATGAAAAGTGCCAGCACTGAAAGCTCTTGCTAGCCAGCACCCTTCCTTGGAAGCGCTTTTGTAGGCCTAAGAACAGTGGGGCTCTGGGCTTCTCTAGCCACCTCATCTTCTGCTCATCCTCTCGCGCACTCTAAAGAGATCTCAGGTGAGAAATTGCAAACGTCGAGCAATTGCTCAGAGATGAAAAGTGCCAGCACTGAAAGCTCTTGCTAGCCAGCACCCTTCCTTGGAAGCGCTTTTGTAGCCCTTAAAACACTGGGGCTCTGGGCTTCTCTAGCCACCTCATCTTCTGCTCATCCTCTCGCGCACTCTAAAGAGAGCTCAGGTGAGAAATTGCAAACGTCCAGCAATTGCTCAGAGATGAAAAGTGCCAGCACTGAAAGCTCTTGCTAGCCAGCACCCTTCCTTGGAAGCGCTTTCACAGGCGCAGTAACACTGGGGCTTTGCGCTTCTCTACCCACCAAACGTCACGGTCCTTCTCTTTCCATCTCCTAGACACGAGCTGAGAAATTGCAAACGTCGAGCAATTGCTCAGAGATGAAAAGTGCCAGCACTGAAAGCTCTTGCTAGCCAGCACCCTTCCTTGGAAGCGCTTTCACAGGCGCAGCAACACTGGGGCTTTGCGCTTCTCTAGCCACCAAACGTCACGGTCCTTCTCTTTCCGTCGGTAGACACGAGCTGAGAAATTGCAAACGTCGAGCAATTGCTCAGAGATGAAAAGTGCCAGCACTGAAAGCTCTTGCTAGCCAGCACCCTTCCTTGGAAGCGCTTTCACAGGCGCAGCAACACTGGGGCTTTGCGCTTCTATACACACCAAACGTCACAGTCATTCTCTTTCCGTCTCGTAGACACGAGCTGAGAAATTGCAAAAGTCCAGCAATTGCTCCGAGATGAAAAGTGCCAGCACTGAAAGCTGTTGCTAGCCAGCACCCTTCCTTGGAAGCGCTTTTGTAGGCCTAAGAACAGTGGGGCTCTGGGCTTCTCTAGCCACCTCATCTTCTGCTCATCCTCTCGCGCACTCTAAAGAGAGCTCAGGTGAGAAATTGCAAACGTCGAGCAATTGCTCAGAGATGAAAAGTGCCAGCACTGAAAGCTCTTGCTAGCCAGCACCCTTCCTTGGAAGCGCTTTCACAGGCGCAGCAACACTGGGGCTTTGCGCTTCTCTACCCACCAAAAGTCACGGTCCTTCTCTTTCCGTCTCGTAGACACGAGCTGAGAAATTGCAAACGTCGAGCAATTGCTCAGAGATGAAAAGTGCCAGCACTGAAAGCTCTTGCTAGCCAGCACCCTTCCTTGGAAGCGCTTTCACAGGCGCAGCAACACTGGGGCTTTGCGCTTCTCTACCCACTAAAAGTCACGGTCCTTCTCTTTCCGTCGGTAGACACGAGCTGAGAAATTGCAAACGTCGAGCAATTGCTCCGAGATGAAAAGTGCCAGCACTGAAAGCTCTTGCTAGCCAGCACCCTTCCTTGGAAGCGCTTTTGTAGGCCTAAGAACAGTGGGGCTCTGGGCTTCTCTAGCCACCTCATCTTCTGCTCATCCTCTCGCGCACTCTAAAGAGAGCTCAGGTGAGAAATTGCAAACGTCGAGCAATTGCTCAGAGATGAAAAGTGCCAGCCCTGAAAGCTCTTGCTAGCCAGCACCCTTCCTTGGAAGCGCTTTCACAGGTGCAGCAACACTGGGGCTTTGCACTTCTATACGCACCAAATGTCACGGTCCTTCTCTTTCCGTCTCGTAGACACGAGCTGAGAAATTGCAAACGTCGAGCAATTGCTCAGAGATGAAAAGTGCCAGCACTGAAAGCTCTTGCTAGCCAGCACCCTTCCTTGGAAGCGCTTTCACAGGCGCAGTAACACTGGGGCTTTGCGCTTCTCTAGCCACCAAACGTCACGGTCCTTCTCTTTCCGTCGGTAGACACGAGCTGAGAAATTGCAAACGTCGAGCAATTGCTCAGAGATGAAAAGTGCCAGCACTGAAAGCTGTTGCTAGCCAGCACCCTTCCTTGGAAGCGCTTTTGTAGGCCTAAGAACACTGGGGCTCTGGGCTTCTCTAGCCACCTCATCTTCTGCTCATCCTCTCGCGCACTCTAAAGAGAGCTCAGGTGAGAAATTGCAAACGTCGAGCAATTGCTCAGAGATGAAAAGTGCCAGCACTGAAAGCTCTTGCTAGCCAGCACCCTTCCTTGGAAGCGCTTTCACAGGTGCAGCAACACTGGGGCTTTGCACTTCTATACGCACCAAATGTCACGGTCCTTCTCTTTCCGTCTCGTAGACACGAGCTGAGAAATTGCAAACGTCGAGCAATTGCTCAGAGATGAAAAGTGCCAGCACTGAAAGCTGTTGCTAGCCAGCACCCTTCCTTGGAAGCGCTTTTGTAGGCCTAAGAACACTGGTGCTCTGGGCTTCTCTAGCCACCTCATCTTCTGCTCATCCTCTCGCGCACTCTAAAGAGAGCTCAGGTGAGAAATTGCAAACGTCGAGCAATTGCTCAGAGATGAAAAGTGCCAGCACTGAAAGCTCTTGCTAGCCAGCACCCTTCCTTGGAAGCGCTTTCACAGGCGCAGCAACACTGGGGCTTTGCGCTTCTCTACCCACCAAAAGTCACGGTCCTTCTCTTTCCGTCTCGTAGACACGAGCTGAGAAATTGCAAACGTCCAGCAATTGCTCAGAGATGAAAAGTGCCAGCACTGAAAGCTCTTGCTAGCCAGCACCCTTCCTTGGAAGCGCTTTCACAGGCGCAGCAACACTGCGGCTTTGCGCTTCTCTACCCACCAAACGTCACGGTCATTCTCTTTCCGTCTCGTAGACACGAGCTGAGAAATTGCAAACGTCGAGCAATTGCTCAGAGATGAAAAGTGCCAGCACTGAAAGCTGTTGCTAGCCAGCACCCTTCCTTGGAAGCGCTTTTGTAGGCCTAAGAACACTGGGGCTCTGGGCTTCTCTAGCCACCTCATCTTCTGCTCATCCTCGCGCGCACTCTAAAGAGAGCTCAGGTGAGAAATTGCAAACGTCGAGCAATTGCTCAGAGATGAAAAGTGCCAGCCCTGAAAGCTCTTGCTAGCCAGCACCCTTCCTTGGAAGCGCTTTCACAGGTGCAGCAACACTGGGGCTTTGCACTTCTATACGCACCAAATGTCACGGTCCTTCTCTTTCCGTCTCGTAGACACGAGCTGAGAAATTGCAAACGTCGAGCAATTGCTCAGAGATGAAAAGTGCCAGCACTGAAAGCTCTTGCTAGCCAGCACCCTTCCTTGGAAGCGCTTTTGTAGGCCTAAGAACACTGGGGCTCTGGGCTTCTCTAGCCACCTCATCTTCTGCTCATCCTCTCGCGCACTCTAAAGAGAGCTCAGGTGAGAAATTGCAAACGTCGAGCAATTGCTCAGAGATGAAAAGTGCCAGCACTGAAAGCTCTTGCTAGCCAGCACCCTTCCTTGGAAGCGCTTTCACAGGCGCAGCAACACTGGGGCTTTGCGCTTCTCTAGCCACCAAACGTCACGGTCCTTCTCTTTCCGTCTCGTAGACACGAGCTGAGAAATTGCAAACGTCGAGCAATTGCTCCGAGATGAAAAGTGCCAGCACTGAAAGCTGTTGCTAGCCAGCACCCTTCCTTGGAAGCGCTTTCACAGGCGCAGCAACACTGGGGCTTTGCGCTTCTCTACGCACCAAAAGTCACGGTCCTTCACTTTCCGTCTCGTAGACACGAGCTGAGAAATTGCAAACGTCCAGCAATTGCTCAGAGATGAAAAGTGCCAGCACTGAAAGCTGTTGCTAGCCAGCACCCTTCCTTGGAAGCGCTTTCACAGGCGCAGCAACACTGGGGCTTTGCGCTTCTATACGCACCAAACGTCACAGTCATTCTCTTTCCGTCTCGTAGACACGAGCTGAGAAATTGCAAAAGTCCAGCAATTGCTCCGAGATGAAAAGTGCCAGCACTGAAAGCTGTTGCTAGCCAGCACCCTTCCTTGGAAGCGCTTTTGTAGGCCTAAGAACACTGGGGCTCTGGGCTTCTCTAGCCACCTCATCTTCTGCTCATCCTCTTGCGCACTCTAAAGAGAGCTCAGGTGAGAAATTGCAAACGTCCAGCAATTGCTCAGAGAAGAAAAGTGCCAGCACTGAAAGCTCTTGCTAGCCAGCACCCTTCCTTGGAAGCGCTTTCACAGGCGCAGCAACACTGGGGCTTTGCGCTTCTCTACCCACCAAAAGTCACGGTCCTTCTCTTTCCGTCTCGTAGACACGAGCTGAGAAATTGCAAACGTCGAGCAATTGCTCAGAGATGAAAAGTGCCAGCACTGAAAGCTCTTGCTAGCCAGCACCCTTCCTTGCAAGCGCTTTCACAGGCGCAGCAACACTGGGGCTTTGCGCTTCTCTACCCACCAAACGTCACGGTCCTTCTCTTTCCGTCGGTAGACACGAGCTGAGAAATTGCAAACGTCCAGCAATTGCTCAGAGATGAAAAGTGCCAGCACTGAAAGCTCTTGCTAGCCAGCACCCTTCCTTGGAAGCGCTTTCACAGGCGCAGCAACACTGCGGCTTTGCGCTTCTATACGCACCAAATGTCACGGTCCTTCTCTTTCCGTCTCGTAGACACGAGCTGAGAAATTGCAAACGTCGAGCAATTGCTCAGAGATGAAAAGTGCCAGCACTGAAAGCTGTTGCTAGCCAGCACCCTTCCTTGGAAGCGCTTTTGTAGGCCTAAGAACACTGGGGCTCTGGGCTTCTCTAGCCACCTCATCTTCTGCTCATCCTCTCGCGCACTCTAAAGAGAGCTCAGGTGAGAAATTGCAAACGTCGAGCAATTGCTCAGAGATGAAAAGTGCCAGCACTGAAAGCTCTTGCTAGCCAGCACCCTTCCTTGGAAGCGCTTTCACAGGCGCAGCAACACTGGGGCTTTGCGCTTCTCTAGCCACCAAACGTCACGGTCCTTCTCTTTCCGTCTCGTAGACACGAGCTGAGAAATTGCAAACGTCGAGCAATTGCTCAGAGATGAAAAGTGCCAGCACTGAAAGCTGTTGCTAGCCAGCACCCTTCCTTGGAAGCGCTTTTGTAGCCCTTAAAACACTGGGGCTCTGGGCTTCTCTAGCCACCTCATCTTCTGCTCATCCTCTCGCGCACTCTAAAGAGATCTCAGGTGAGAAATTGCAAACGTCGAGCAATTGCTCAGAGATGAAAAGTGCCAGCACTGAAAGCTGTTGCTAGCCAGCACCCTTCCTTGGAAGCGCTTTTGTAGCCCTTAAAACACTGGGGCTCTGGGCTTCTCTAGCCACCTCATCTTCTGCTCATCCTCTCGCGCACCCTAAAGAGAGCTCAGGTGAGAAATTGCAAACGTCGAGCAATTGCTCAGAGATGAAAAGTGCCAGCACTGAAAGCTGTTGCTAGCCAGCCCCCTTCCTTGGAAGCGCTTTTGTAGCCCTTAAAACACTGGGGCTCTGGGCTTCTCTAGCCACCTCATCTTCTGCTCATCCTCTCGCGCACCCTAAAGAGAGCTCAGGTGAGAAATTGCAAACGTCGAGCAATTGCTCAGAGATGAAAAGTGCCAGCACTGAAAGCTCTTGCTAGCCAGCACCCTTCCTTGGAAGCGCTTTCACAGGCGCAGCAACACTGGGGCTTTGCGCTTCTCTACCCACCAAAAGTCACGGTCCTTCTCTTTCCGTCTCGTAGACACGAGCTGAGAAATCGCAAACGTCGAGCAATTGCTCCGAGATGAAAAGTGCCAGCACTGAAAGCTGTTGCTAGCCAGCACCCTTCCTTGGAAGCGCTTTTGTAGGCCTAAGAACACTGGGGCTCTGGGCTTCTCTAGCCACCTAATCTTCTGCTCATCCTCTCGCGCACTCTAAAGAGAGCTCAGCTGAGAAATTGCAAACGTCGAGCAATTGCTCAGAGATGAAAAGTGCCAGCACTGAAAGCTCTTGCTAGCCAGCACCCTTCCTTGGAAGCGCTTTCACAGGCACAGTAACACTGGGGCTTTGCACTTCTATACGCACCAAATGTCACGGTCCTTCTCTTTCCGTCTCGTAGACACGAGCTGAGAAATTGCAAACGTGGAGCAATTGCTCAGAGATGAAAAGTGCCAGCACTGAAAGCTGTTGCTAGCCAGCACCCTTCCTTGGAAGCGCTTTTGTAGGCCTAAGAACACTGGGGCTCTGGGCTTCTCTAGCCACCTCATCTTCTTCTCATCCTCTCGCGCACTCTAAAGAGAGCTCAGGTGAGAAATTGCAAACGTCGAGCAATTGCTCAGAGATGAAAAGTGCCAGCACTGAAAGCTCTTGCTAGCCAGCACCCTTCCTTGGAAGCGCTTTCACAGGCGCAGCAACACTGGGGCTTTGCGCTTCTCTAACCACCAAACGTCACGGTCCTTCTCTTTCCGTCGGTAGACACGAGCTGAGAAATTGCAAACGTCCAGCAATTGCTCAGAGATGAAAAGTGCCAGCACTGAAAGCTCTTGCTAGCCAGCACCCTTCCTTGGAAGCGCTTTCACAGGCGCAGCAACACTGGGGCTTTGCGCTTCTATACGCACCAAATGTCACGGTCCTTCTCTTTCCGTCTCGTAGACACGAGCTGAGAAATTGCAAACGTCGAGCAATTGCTCAGAGATGAAAAGTGCCAGCACTGAAAGCTGTTGCTAGCCAGCACCCTTCCTTGGAAGCGCTTTTGTAGGCCTAAGAACACTGGGGCTCTGGGCTTCTCTAGCCACCTCATCTTCTGCTCATCCTCTCGCGCACTCTAAAGAGAGCTCAGGTGAGAAATTGCAAACGTCGAGCAATTGCTCCGAGATGAAAAGTGCCAGCACTGAAAGCTCTTGCTAGCCAGCACCCTTCCTTGGAAGCGCTTTCACAGGCGCAGCAACACTGGGGCTTTGCGCTTCTCTAGCCACCAAACGTCACGGTCCTTCTCTTTCCGTCTCGTAGACACGAGCTGAGAAATTGCAAACGTCGAGCAATTGCTCCGAGATGAAAAGTGCCAGCACTGAAAGCTGTTGCTAGCCAGCACCCTTCCTTGGAAGCGCTTTTGTAGGCCTAAGAACACTGGGGCTCTGGGCTTCTCTAGCCACCTCATCTTCTGCTCATCCTCTCGTGCACTCTAAAGAGAGCTCAGGTGAGAAATTGCAAACGTCCAGCAATTGCTCAGAGATGAAAAGTGCCAGCACTGAAAGCTGTTGCTAGCCAGCACCTTTCCTTGGAAGCGCTTTTGTAGGCCTAAGAACACTGGCGCTCTGGGCTTCTCTAGCCACCTCATCTTCTGCTCATCCTCTCGCGCACTCTAAAGAGAGCTCAGGTGAGAAATTGCAAACGTCGAGCAATTGCTCAGAGAAGAAAAGTGCCAGCACTGAAAGCTGTTGCTAGCCAGCACCCTTCCTTGGAAGCGCTTTCACAGGCGCAGCAACACTGGGGCTTTGCACTTCTCTACGCACCAAACGTCACGGTCCTTCTCTTTCCGTCTCGTAGACACGAGCTGAGAAATTGCAAACGTCGAGCAATTGCTCCGAGATGAAAAGTGCCAGCACTGAAAGCTCTTGCTAGCCAGCACCCTTCCTTGGAAGCGCTTTCACAGGCGCAGCAACACTGGGGCTTTGCGCTTCTATACGCACCAAACGTCACAGTCATTCTCTTTCCGTCTCGTAGACACGAGCTGAGAAATTGCAAACGTCGAGCAATTGCTCCGAGATGAAAAGTGCCAGCACTGAAAGCTGTTGCTAGCCAGCACCCTTCCTTGGAAGCGCTTTTGTAGGCCTAAGAACAGTGGGGCTCTGGGCTTCTCTAGCCACCTCATCTTCTGCTCATCCTCTCGCGCACTCTAAAGAGAGCTCAGGTGAGAAATTGCAAACGTCGAGCAATTGCTCAGAGATGAAAAGTGCCAGCACTGAAAGCTGTTGCTAGCCAGCACCCTTCCTTGGAAGCGCTTTCACAGGCGCAGCAACACTGGGGCTTTGCGCTTCTCTAGCCACCAAACGTCACGGTCCTTCTCTTTCCGTCTCGTAGACACGAGCTGAGAAATTGCAAACGTCGAGCAATTGCTCAGAGAAGTAAAGTGCCAGCACTGAAAGCTCTTGCTAGCCAGCACCCTTCCTTGGAAGCGCTTTCACAGGCGCAGCAACACTGGGGCTTTGCGCTTCTCTAGCCACCAAACGTCACGGTCCTTCTCTTTCCGTCTCGTAGACACGAGCTGAGAAATTGCAAACGTCCAGCAATTGCTCCGAGATGAAAAGTGCCAGCACTGAAAGCTCTTGCTAGCCAGCACCCTTCCTTGGAAGCGCTTTTGTAGGCCTAAGAACACTGGGGCTCTGGGCTTCTCTAGCCACCTCATCTTCTGCTCATCCTCTCGCGCACTCTAAAGAGAGCTCAGGTGAGAAATTGCAAACGTCGAGCAATTGCTCAGAGATGAAAAGTGCCAGCACTGAAAGCTCTTGCTAGCCAGCACCCTTCCTTGGAAGCGCTTTTGTAGCCCTTAAAACACTGGGGCTCTGGGCTTCTCTAGCCACCTCATCTTCTGCTCATCCTCCCGCGCACTCTAAAGAGAGCTCAGGTGAGAAATTGCAAACGTCGAGCAATTGCTCAGAGATGAAAAGTGCCAGCACTGAAAGCTGTTGCTAGCCAGCACCCTTCCTTGGAAGCGCTTTTGTAGGCCTAAGAACACTGGGGCTCTGGGCTTCTCTAGCCACCTCATCTTCTGCTCATCCTCTCGCGCACTCTAAAGAGAGCTCAGGTGAGAAATTGCAAACGTCGAGCAATTGCTCAGAGATGAAAAGTGCCAGCACTGAAAGCTCTTGCTAGCCAGCACCCTTCCTTGGAAGCGCTTTCACAGGCGCAGCAACACTGGGGCTTTGCGCTTCTCTACCCACCAAAAGTCACGGTCATTTTCTTTCCGTCTCGTAGACACGAGCTGAGAAATTGCAAACGTCGAGCAATTGCTCCGAGATGAAAAGTGCCAGCACTGAAAGCTCTTGCTAGCCAGCACCCTTCCTTGGAAGCGCTTTTGTAGGCCTAAGAACACTGGGGCTCTGGGCTTCTCTAGCCACCTCATCTTCTGCTCATCCTCTCGCGCACTCTAAAGAGAGCTCAGGTGAGAAATTGCAAACGTCCAGCAATTGCTCAGAGATGAAAAGTGCCAGCACTGAAAGCTCTTGCTAGCCAGCACCCTTCCTTGGAAGCGCTTTCACAGGCGCAGTAACACTGGGGCTTTGCGCTTCTATACGCACCAAATGTCACGGTCCTTCTCTTTCCGTCTCGTAGACACGAGCTGAGAAATTGCAAACGTCGAGCAATTGCTCAGAGATGAAAAGTGCCAGCACTGAAAGCTCTTGCTAGCCAGCACCCTTCCTTGGAAGCGCTTTTGTAGCCCTTAAAACACTGGGGCTCTGGGCTTCTCTAGCCACCTCATCTTCTGCTCATCCTCTCGCGCACTCTAAAGAGAGCTCAGGTGAGAAATTGCAAACGTCGAGCAATTGCTCAGAGAAGAAAAGTGCCAGCACTGAAAGCTGTTGCTAGCCAGCACTCTTCCTTGGAAGCGCTTTCACAGGCGCAGCAACACTGGGGCTTTGCACTTCTCTACGCACCAAACGTCACGGTCCTTCTCTTTCCGTCTCGTAGACACGAGCTGAGAAATTGCAAACGTCCAGCAATTGCTCAGAGATGAAAAGTGCCAGCACTGAAAGCTGTTGCTAGCCAGCACCCTTCCTTGGAAGCGCTTTCACAGGCGCAGCAACACTGGGGCTTTGCGCTTCTATACGCACCAAACGTCACAGTCATTCTCTTTCCGTCTCGTAGACACGAGCTGAGAAATTGCAAACGTCGAGCAATTGCTCAGAGATGAAAAGTGCCAGCACTGAAAGCTGTTGCTAGCCAGCACCCTTCCTTGGAAGCGCTTTCACAGGCGCAGCAACACTGGGGCTTTGCGCTTCTGTAGCCACCAAACGTCACGGTCCTTCTCTTTCCGTCTCGTAGACACGAGCTGAGAAATTGCAAACATCGAGCAATTGCTCAGAGATGAAAAGTGCCAGCACTGAAAGCTCTTGCTAGCCAGCACCCTTCCTTGGAAGCGCTTTTGTAGCCCTTAAAACACTGGGGCTCTGGGCTTCTCTAGCCACCTCATCTTTTGCTCATCCTCTCGCGCACTCTAAAGAGAGCTCAGGTGAGATATTGCAAACGTCCAGCAATTGCTCAGAGATGAAAAGTGCCAGCACTGAAAGCTGTTGCTAGCCAGCACCTTTCCTTGGAAGCGCTTTTGTAGCCCTTAGAACACTGGGGCTCTGGGCTTCTCTAGCCACCTCATCTTCTGCTCATCCTCTCGCGCACTCTAAAGAGAGCTCAGGTGAGAAATTGCAAACGTCGAGCAATTGCTCAGAGAAGAAAAGTGCCAGCACTGAAAGCTGTTGCTAGCCAGCACCCTTCCTTGGAAGCGCTTTCACAGGCGCAGCAACACTGGGGCTTTGCGCTTCTATACGCACCAAACGTCACAGTCATTCTCTTTCCGTCTCGTAGACACGAGCTGAGAAATTGCAAACGTCGAGCAATTGCTCCGAGATGAAAAGTGCCAGCACTGAAAGCTGTTGCTAGCCAGCACCCTTCCTTGGAAGCGCTTTTGTAGGCCTAAGAACAGTGGGGCTCTGGGCTTCTCTAGCCACCTCATCTTCTGCTCATCCTCTCGCGCACTCTAAAGAGAGCTCAGGTGAGAAATTGCAAACGTCGAGCAATTGCTCAGAGAAGAAAAGTGCCAGCACTGAAAGCTGTTGCTAGCCAGCACCCTTCCTTGGAAGCGCTTTCACAGGCGCAGCAACACTGGGGCTTTGCGCTTCTCTAGCCACCAAACGTCACGGTCCTTCTCTTTCCGTCTCGTAGACTCGAGCTGAGAAATTGCAAACGTCGAGCAATTGCTCAGAGATGAAAAGTGCCAGCACTGAAAGCTGTTGCTAGCCAGCACCCTTCCTTGGAAGCGCTTTCACAGGCGCAGCAACACTGGGGCTTTGCGCTTCTGTAGCCACCAAACGTCACAGTCATTCTCTTTCCGTCTCGTAGACACGAGCTGAGAAATTGCAAACATCGAGCAATTGCTCAGAGATGAAAAGTGCCAGCACTGAAAGCTCTTGCTAGCCAGCACCCTTCCTTGGAAGCGCTTTTGTAGGCCTTAAAACACTGGGGCTCTGGGCTTCTCTAGCCACCTCATCTTTTGCTCATCCTCTCGCGCACTCTAAAGAGAGCTCAGGTGAGATATTGCAAACGTCCAGCAATTGCTCAGAGATGAAAAGTGCCAGCACTGAAAGCTGTTGCTAGCCAGCACCTTTCCTTGGAAGCGCTTTTGTAGCCCTTAGAACACTGGGGCTCTGGGCTTCTCTAGCCACCTCATCTTCTGCTCATCCTCTCGCGCACTCTAAAGAGAGCTCAGGTGAGAAATTGCAAATGTCGAGCAATTGCTCAGAGAAGAAAAGTGCCAGCACTGAAAGCTGTTGCTAGCCAGCACCCTTCCTTGGAAGCGCTTTCACAGGCGCAGCAACACTGGGGCTTTGCGCTTCTATACGCACCAAACGTCACAGTCATTCTCTTTCCGTCTCGTAGACACGAGCTGAGAAATTGCAAACGTCGAGCAATTGCTCAGAGATGAAAAGTGCCAGCACTGAAAGCTGTTGCTAGCCAGCACCCTTCCTTGGAAGCGCTTTTGTAGCCCTTAAAACACTGGGGCTCTGGGCTTCTCTAGCCACCTCATCTTCTGCTCATCCTCTCGCGCACTCTAAAGAGAGCTCAGGTGAGAAATTGCAAACGTCGAGCAATTGCTCAGAGAAGAAAAGTGCCAGCACTGAAAGCTGTTGCTAGCCAGCACCCTTCCTTGGAAGCGCTTTCACAGGCGCAGCAACACTGGGGCTTTGCACTTCTCTACGCACCAAACGTCACGGTCCTTCTCTTTCCGTCGGTAGACACGAGCTGAGAAATTGCAAACGTCGAGCAATTGCTCAGAGATGAAAAGTGCCAGCACTGAAAGCTGTTGCTAGCCAGCACCCTTCCTTGGAAGCGCTTTCACAGGCGCAGCAACACTGGGGCTTTGCGCTTCTATACGCACCAAACGTCACAGTCATTCTCTTTCCGTCTCGTAGACACGAGCTGAGAAATTGCAAAAGTCCAGCAATTGCTCCGAGATGAAAAGTGCCAGCACTGAAAGCTGTTGCTAGCCAGCACCCTTCCTTGGAAGCGCTTTTGTAGGCCTAAGAACACTGGGGCTCTGGGCTTCTCTAGCCACCTCATCTTCTGCTCATCCTCTCGCGCACTCTAAAGAGAGCTCAGGTGAGAAATTGCAAACGTCGAGCAATTGCTCAGAGATGAAAAGTGCCAGCACTGAAAGCTGTTGCTAGCCAGCACCCTTCCTTGGAAGCGCTTTCACAGGCGCAGCAACACTGGGGCTTTGCGCTTCTCTAGCCACCAAACGTCACGGTCCTTCTCTTTCCGTCAAGTAGACACGAGCTGAGAAATTGCAAACGTCGAGCAATTGCTCCGAGATGAAAAGTGCCAGCACTGAAAGCTGTTGCTAGCCAGCACCCTTCCTTGGAAGCGCTTTTGTAGGCCTAAGAACAGTGGGGCTCTGGGCTTCTCTAGCCACCTCATCTTCTGCTCATCCTCTCGCGCACTCTAAAGAGAGCTCAGGTGAGAAATTGCAAACGTCGAGCAATTGCTCAGAGAAGAAAAGTGCCAGCACTGAAAGCTCTTGCTAGCCAGCACCCTTCCTTGGAAGCGCTTTCACAGGCGCAGCAACACTGGGGCTTTGCGCTTCTCTAGCCACCAAACGTCACGGTCCTTCTCTTTCCGTCGGTAGACACGAGCTGAGAAATTGCAAACGTCGAGCAATTGCTCAGAGATGAAAAGTGCCAGCACTGAAAGCTGTTGCTAGCCAGCACCCTTCCTTGGAAGCGCTTTCACAGGCGCAGCAACACTGGGGCTTTGCGCTTCTCTAGCCACCAAACGTCACGGTCCTTCTCTTTCCATCTCGTAGACACGAGCTGAGAAATTGCAAACGTCGAGCAATTGCTCAGAGATGAAAAGTGCCAGCACTGAAAGCTGTTGCTAGCCAGCACCCTTCCTTGGAAGCGCTTTTGTAGCCCTTAAAACACTGGGGCTCTGGGCTTCTCTAGCCACCTCATCTTTTGCTCATCCTCTCGCGCACTCTAAAGAGAGCTCAGGTGAGATATTGCAAACGTCCAGCAATTGCTCAGAGATGAAAAGTGCCAGCACTGAAAGCTGTTGCTAGCCAGCACCTTTCCTTGGAAGCGCTTTTGTAGCCCTTAAAACACCGGGGCTCTGGGCTTCTCTAGCCACCTCATCTTCTGCTCATCCTCTCGCGCACTCTAAAGAGAGCTCAGGTGAGAAATTGCAAACGTCGAGCAATTGCTCAGAGATGAAAAGTGCCAGCACTGAAAGCTCTTGCTAGCCAGCACCCTTCCTTGGAAGCGCTTTCACAGGCGCAGCAACACTGGGGCTTTGCACTTCTCTACGCACCAAACGTCACGGTCCTTCTCTTTCCGTCTCGTAGACACGAGCTGAGAAATTGCAAACGTCCAGCAATTGCTCAGAGATGAAAAGTGCCAGCACTGAAAGCTGTTGCTAGCCAGCACCCTTCCTTGGAAGCGCTTTCACAGGCGCAGCAACACTGGGGCTTTGCACTTCTCTACGCACCAAACGTCACAGTCATTCTCTTTCCGTCTCGTAGACACGAGCTGAGAAATTGCAAACGTCCAGCAATTGCTCAGAGATGAAAAGTGCCAGCACTGAAAGCTCTTGCTAGCCAGCACCCTTCCTTGGAAGCGCTTTCACAGGCGCAGCAACACTGGGGCTTTGCGCTTCTATACGCACCAAACGTCACAGTCATTCTCTTTCCGTCTCGTAGACACGAGCTGAGAAATTGCAAACGTCGAGCAATTGCTCCGAGATGAAAAGTGCCAGCACTGAAAGCTGTTGCTAGCCAGCACCCTTCCTTGGAAGCGCTTTTGTAGGCCTAAGAACACTGGGGCTCTGGGCTTCTCTAGCCACCTCATCTTCTGCTCATCCTCTCGCGCACTCTAAAGAGAGCTCAGGTGAGAAATTGCAAACGTCGAGCAATTGCTCAGAGATGAAAAGTGCCAGCACTGAAAGCTCTTGCTAGCCAGCACCCTTCCTTGGAAGCGCTTTCACAGGCGCAGCAACACTGGGGCTTTGCGCTTCTCTAGCCACCAAACGTCACGGTCCTTCTCTTTCCGTCGGTAGACACGAGCTGAGAAATTGCAAACGTCGAGCAATTGCTCAGAGATGAAAAGTGCCAGCACTGAAAGCTCTTGCTAGCCAGCACCCTTCCTTGGAAGCGCTTTCACAGGCGCAGCAACACTGGGGCTTTGCGCTTCTCTAGCCACCAAACGTCACGGTCCTTCTCTTTCCGTCTCGTAGACACGAGCTGAGAAATTGCAAACGTCGAGCAATTGCTCAGAGATGAAAAGTGCCAGCACTGAAAGCTCTTGCTAGCCAGCACCCTTCCTTGGAAGCGCTTTTGTAGCCCTTAAAACACTGGGGCTCTGGGCTTCTCTAGCCACCTCATCTTTTGCTCATCCTCTCGCGCACTCTAAAGAGAGCTCAGGTGAGATATTGCAAACGTCGAGCAATTGCTCAGAGATGAAAAGTGCCAGCACTGAAAGCTGTTGCTAGCCAGCACCTTTCCTTGGAAGCGCTTTTGTAGCCCTTAGAACACTGGGGCTCTGGGCTTCTCTAGCCACCTCATCTTCTGCTCATCCTCTCGCGCACTCTAAAGAGAGCTCAGGTGAGAAATTGCAAACGTCGAGCAATTGCTCAGAGAAGAAAAGTGCCAGCACTGAAAGCTGTTGCTAGCCAGCACCCTTCCTTGGAAGCGCTTTCACAGGCGCAGCAACACTGGGGCTTTGCACTTCTCTACGCACCAAACGTCACGGTCCTTCTCTTTCCGTCTCGTAGACACGAGCTGAGAAATTGCAAACGTCCAGCAATTGCTCAGAGATGAAAAGTGCCAGCACTGAAAGCTGTTGCTAGCCAGCACCCTTCCTTGGAAGCGCTTTCACAGGCGCAGCAACACTGGGGCTTTGCGCTTCTATACGCACCAAACGTCACAGTCATTCTCTTTCCTTCTCGTAGACACGAGCTGAGAAATTGCAAACGTCGAGCAATTGCTCCGAGATGAAAAGTGCCAGCACTGAAAGCTGTTGCTAGCCAGCACCCTTCCTTGGAAGCGCTTTTGTAGGCCTAAGAACAGTGGGGCTCTGGGCTTCTCTAGCCACCTCATCTTCTGCTCATCCTCTCGCGCACTCTAAAGAGAGCTCAGGTGAGAAATTGCAAACGTCGAGCAATTGCTCAGAGAAGAAAAGTGCCAGCACTGAAAGCTGTTGCTAGCCAGCACCCTTCCTTGGAAGCGCTTTCACAGGCGCAGCAACACTGGGGCTTTGCGCTTCTCTAGCCACCAAACGTCACGGTCCTTCTCTTTCCGTCGGTAGACACGAGCTGAGAAATTGCAAACGTCGAGCAATTGCTCAGAGATGAAAAGTGCCAGCACTGAAAGCTGTTGCTAGCCAGCACCCTTCCTTGGAAGCGCTTTCACAGGCGCAGCAACACTGGGGCTTTGCGCTTCTCTAGCCACCAAACGTCACGGTCCTTCTCTTTCCGTCTCGTAGACACGAGCTGAGAAATTGCAAACGTCGAGCAATTGCTCAGAGATGAAAAGTGCCAGCACTGAAAGCTCTTGCTAGCCAGCACCCTTCCTTGGAAGCGCTTTTGTAGGCCTAAGAACAGTGGGGCTCTGGGCTTCTCTAGCCACCTCATCTTCTGCTCATCCTCTCGCGCACTCTAAAGAGATCTCAGGTGAGAAATTGCAAACGTCGAGCAATTGCTCAGAGATGAAAAGTGCCAGCACTGAAAGCTGTTGCTAGCCAGCACCCTTCCTTGGAAGCGCTTTTGTAGCCCTTAAAACACTGGGGCTCTGGGCTTCTCTAGCCACCTCATCTTCTGCTCATCCTCTCGCGCACTCTAAAGAGAGCTCAGGTGAGAAATTGCAAACGTCGAGCAATTGCTCAGAGATGAAAAGTGCCAGCACTGAAAGCTCTTGCTAGCCAGCACCCTTCCTTGGAAGCGCTTTCACAGGCGCAGTAACACTGGGGCTTTGCGCTTCTCTAGCCACCAAACGTCACGGTCCTTCTCTTTCCATCTCCTAGACACGAGCTGAGAAATTGCAAACGTGGAGCAATTGCTCAGAGATGAAAAGTGCCAGCACTGAAAGCTCTTGCTAGCCAGCACCCTTCCTTGGAAGCGCTTTCACAGGCGCAGCAACACTGGGGCTTTGCGCTTCTCTAGCCACCAAACGTCACGGTCCTTCTCTTTCCGTCGGTAGACACGAGCTGAGAAATTGCAAACGTCGAGCAATTGCTCCGAGATGAAAAGTGCCAGCACTGAAAGCTCTTGCTAGCCAGCACCCTTCCTTGGAAGCGCTTTCACAGGCGCAGCAACACTGGGGCTTTGCGCTTCTATACGCACCAAACGTCACAGTCATTCTCTTTCCGTCTCGTAGACACGAGCTGAGAAATTGCAAACGTCGAGCAATTGCTCCGAGATGAAAAGTGCCAGCACTGAAAGCTGTTGCTAGCCAGCACCCTTCCTTGGAAGCGCTTTTGTAGGCCTAAGAACAGTGGGGCTCTGGGCTTCTCTAGCCACCTCATCTTCTGCTCATCCTCTCGCGCACTCTAAAGAGAGCTCAGGTGAGAAATTGCAAACGTCGAGCAATTGCTCAGAGATGAAAAGTGCCAGCACTGAAAGCTCTTGCTAGCCAGCACCCTTCCTTGGAAGCGCTTTCACAGGCGCAGCAACACTGGGGCTTTGCACTTCTCTAGCCACCAAAAGTCACGGTCCTTCTCTTTCCGTCGGTAGACACGAGCTGAGAAATTGCAAACGTCCAGCAATTGCTCAGAGATGAAAAGTGCCAGCACTGAAAGCTGTTGCTAGCCAGCACCCTTCCTTGGAAGCGCTTTCACAGGCGCAGCAACACTGGGGCTTTGCGCTTCTATACGCACCAAACGTCACAGTCATTCTCTTTCCGTCTCGTAGACACGAGCTGAGAAATTGCAAACGTCGAGCAATTGCTCAGAGAAGTAAAGTGCCAGCACTGAAAGCTGTTGCTAGCCAGCACCCTTCCTTGGAAGCGCTTTTGTAGGCCTAAGAACAGTGGGGCTCTGGGCTTCTCTAGCCACCTCATCTTCTGCTCATCCTCTCGCGCACTCTAAAGAGATCTCAGGTGAGAAATTGCAAACGTCGAGCAATTGCTCAGAGATGAAAAGTGCCAGCACTGAAAGCTGTTGCTAGCCAGCACCCTTCCTTGGAAGCGCTTTCACAGGCGCAGCAACACTGGGGCTTTGCACTTCTCTAGCCACCAAACGTCACGGTCCTTCTCTTTCCGTCGGTAGACACGAGCTGAGAAATTGCAAATGTCGAGCAATTGCTCAGAGATGAAAAGTGCCAGCACTGAAAGCTGTTGCTAGCCAGCACCCTTCCTTGGAAGCGCTTTCACAGGCGCAGCAACACTGGGGCTTTGCGCTTCTCTACCCACCAAAAGTCACGGTCATTTTCTTTCCGTCTCGTAGACACGAGCTGAGAAATTGCAAACGTGGAGCAATTGCTCAGAGATGAAAAGTGCCAGCACTGAAAGCTGTTGCTAGCCAGCACCCTTCCTTGGAAGCGCTTTTGTAGGCCTAAGAACACTGGGGCTCTGGGCTTCTCTAGCCACCTCATCTTCTGCTCATCCTCTCGCGCACTCTAAAGAGAGCTCAGGTGAGAAATTGCAAACGTCGAGCAATTGCTCAGAGATGAAAAGTGCCAGCACTGAAAGCTGTTGCTAGCCAGCACCCTTCCTTGCAAGCGCTTTCACAGGCGCAGCAACACTGGGGCTTTGCGCTTCTCTACCCACCAAACGTCACGGTCCTTCTCTTTCCGTCTCGTAGACACGAGCTGAGAAATTGCAAACGTCGAGCAATTGCTCAGAGATGAAAAGTGCCAGCACTGAAAGCTGTTGCTAGCCAGCACCCTTCCTTGGAAGCGCTTTTGTAGGCCTAAGAACAGTGGGGCTCTGGGCTTCTCTAGCCACCTCATCTTCTGCTCATCCTCTCGCGCACTCTAAAGAGAGCTCAGGTGAGAAATTGCAAACGTCGAGCAATTGCTCAGAGATGAAAAGTGCCAGCCCTGAAAGCTGTTGCTAGCCAGCACCCTTCCTTGGAAGCGCTTTCACAGGTGCAGCAACACTGGGGCTTTGCACTTCTATACGCACCAAATGTCACGGTCCTTCTCTTTCCGTCTCGTAGACACGAGCTGAGAAATTGCAAACGTCGAGCAATTGCTCAGAGATGAAAAGTGCCAGCACTGAAAGCTGTTGCTAGCCAGCACCCTTCCTTGGAAGCGCTTTTGTAGGCCTAAGAACACTGGGGCTCTGGGCTTCTCTAGCCACCTCATCTTCTGCTCATTCTCTCGCGCACTCTAAAGAGAGCTCAGGTGAGAAATTGCAAACGTCGAGCAATTGCTCCGAGATGAAAAGTGCCAGCACTGAAAGCTCTTGCTAGCCAGCACCCTTCCTTGGAAGCGCTTTCACAGGCGCAGTAACACTGGGGCTTTGCGCTTCTCTAGCCACCAAACGTCACGGTCCTTCTCTTTCCGTCGGTAGACACGAGCTGAGAAATTGCAAACGTCGAGCAATTGCTCCGAGATGAAAAGTGCCAGCACTGAAAGCTGTTGCTAGCCAGCACCCTTCCTTGGAAGCGCTTTTGTAGGCCTAAGAACACTGGTGCTCTGGGCTTCTCTAGCCACCTCATCTTCTGCTCATCCTCTCGCGCACTCTAAAGAGAGCTCAGGTGAGAAATTGCAAACGTCGAGCAATTGCTCAGAGATGAAAAGTGCCAGCCCTGAAAGCTCTTGCTAGCCAGCACCCTTCCTTGGAAGCGCTTTCACAGGCGCAGCAACACTGGGGCTTTGCGCTTCTATACGCACCAAATGTCACGGTCCTTCTCTTTCCGTCTCGTAGACACGAGCTGAGAAATTGCAAACGTGGAGCAATTGCTCAGAGATGAAAAGTGCCAGCACTGAAAGCTGTTGCTAGCCAGCACCCTTCCTTGGAAGCGCTTTTGTAGGCCTAAGAACAGTGGGGCTCTGGGCTTCTCTAGCCACCTCATCTTCTGCTCATCCTCTCGCGCACTCTAAAGAGAGCTCAGGTGAGAAATTGCAAACGTCGAGCAATTGCTCAGAGATGAAAAGTGCCAGCACTGAAAGCTGTTGCTAGCCAGCACCCTTCCTTGGAAGCGCTTTCACAGGCGCAGCAACACTGGGGCTTTGCGCTTCTCTAGCCACCAAACGTCACGGTCCTTCTCTTTCCGTCTCGTAAACACGAGCTGAGAAATTGCAAACGTCGAGCAATTGCTCAGAGATGAAAAGTGCCAGCACTGAAAGCTGTTGCTAGCCAGCACCCTTCCTTGGAAGCGCTTTTGTAGGCCTAAGAACAGTGGGGCTCTGGGCTTCTCTAGCCACCTCATCTTCTGCTCATCCTCTCGCGCACTCTAAAGAGAGCTCAGGTGAGAAATTGCAAACGTCGAGCAATTGCTCAGAGATGAAAAGTGCCAGCACTGAAAGCTGTTGCTAGCCAGCACCCTTCCTTGGAAGCGCTTTCACAGGCGCAGCAACACTGGGGCTTTGCGCTTCTCTAGCCACCAAACGTCACGGTCCTTCTCTTTCCGTCTAGTAGACACGAGCTGAGAAATTGCAAACGTGGAGCAATTGCTCAGAGATGAAAAGTGCCAGCACTGAAAGCTCTTGCTAGCCAGCCCCCTTCCTTGGAAGCGCTTTCACAGGCGCAGCAACACTGGGGCTTTGCGCTTCTCTACCCACCAAACGTCACGGTCCTTCTCTTTCCGTCTCGTAGACACGAGCTGAGAAATTGCAAACGTCGAGCAATTGCTCAGAGATGAAAAGTGCCAGCACTGAAAGCTCTTGCTAGCCAGCACCCTTCCTTGGAAGCGCTTTTGTAGGCCTAAGAACACTGGGGCTCTGGGCTTCTCTAGCCACCTCATCTTCTGCTCATCCTCTCGCGCACTCTAAAGAGATCTCAGGTGAGAAATTGCAAACGTCGAGCAATTGCTCAGAGATGAAAAGTGCCAGCACTGAAAGCTCTTGCTAGCCAGCACCCTTCCTTGGAAGCGCTTTTGTAGCCCTTAAAACACCGGGGCTCTGGGCTTCTCTAGCCACCTCATCTTCTGCTCATCCTCTCGCGCACTCTAAAGAGAGCTCAGGTGAGAAATTGCAAACGTCCAGCAATTGCTCCGAGATGAAAAGTGCCAGCACTGAAAGCTCTTGCTAGCCAGCACCCTTCCTTGGAAGCGCTTTCACAGGCGCAGCAACACTGGGGCTTTGCGCTTCTATACGCACCAAAAGTCACGGTCCTTCTCTTTCCGTCTCGTAGACACGAGCTGAGAAATTGCAAACGTCGAGCAATTGCTCAGAGATGAAAAGTGCCAGCACTGAAAGCTGTTGCTAGCCAGCACCCTTCCTTGGAAGCGCTTTTGTAGGCCTAAGAACACTGGGGCTCTGGGCTTCTCTAGCCACCTCATCTTCTGCTCATCCTCTCGCGCACTCTAAAGAGAGCTCAGGTGAGAAATTGCAAACGTCGAGCAATTGCTCAGAGAAGAAAAGTGCCAGCACTGAAAGCTGTTGCTAGCCAGCACCCTTCCTTGGAAGCGCTTTCACAGGCGCAGCAACACTGGGGCTTTGCGCTTCTCTACCCACCAAAAGTCACGGTCCTTCTCTTTCCGTCTCGTAGACACGAGCTGAGAAATTGCAAACGTCCAGCAATTGCTCAGAGATGAAAAGTGCCAGCACTGAAAGCTGTTGCTAGCCAGCACCCTTCCTTGGAAGCGCTTTCACAGGCGCAGCAACACTGGGGCTTTGCGCTTCTCTAGCCACCAAACGTCACGGTCCTTCTCTTTCCGTCTCGTAGACACGAGCTGAGAAATTGCAAACGTCGAGAAAATGCTCAGAGATGAAAAGTGCCAGCACTGAAAGCTGTTGCTAGCCAGACCCCTTCCTTGGAAGCGCTTTTGTAGGCCTAAGAACACTGGTGTTCTGGGCTTCTCTAGCCACCTCATCTTCTGCTCATCCTCTCGCGCACTCTAAAGAGAGCTCAGGTGAGAAATTGCAAACGTCGAGCAATTGCTCAGAGATGAAAAGTGCCAGCACTGAAAGCTCTTGCTAGCCAGCACCCTTCCTTGGAAGCGCTTTCACAGGTGCAGCAACACTGGGGCTTTGCACTTCTATACGCACCAAATGTCACGGTCCTTCTCTTTCCGTCTCGTAGACACGAGCTGAGAAATTGCAAACGTCGAGCAATTGCTCAGAGATGAAAAGTGCCAGCACTGAAAGCTGTTGCTAGCCAGCACCCTTCCTTGGAAGCGCTTTTGTAGGCCTAAGAACACTGGGGCTCTGGGCTTCTCTAGCCACCTCATCTTCTGCTCATCCTCTCGCGCACTCTAAAGAGAGCTCAGGTGAGAAATTGCAAACGTCGAGCAATTGCTCAGAGATGAAAAGTGCCAGCACTGAAAGCTCTTGCTAGCCAGCACCCTTCCTTGGAAGCGCTTTCACAGGCGCAGCAACACTGGGGCTTTGCGCTTCTCTAGCCACCAAACGTCACGGTCCTTCTCTTTCCGTCTCGTAGACACGAGCTGAGAAATTGCAAACGTCGAGCAATTGCTCCGAGATGAAAAGTGCCAGCACTGAAAGCTGTTGCTAGCCAGCACCCTTCCTTGGAAGCGCTTTTGTAGCCCTTAAAACACTGGGGCTCTGGGCTTCTCTAGCCACCTCATCTTCTGCTCATCCTCTCGCGCACTCTAAAGAGAGCTCAGGTGAGAAATTGCAAACGTCGAGCAATTGCTCAGAGAAGAAAAGTGCCAGCACTGAAAGCTGTTGCTAGCCAGCACCCTTCCTTGGAAGCGCTTTCACAGGCGCAGCAACACTGGGGCTTTGCGCTTCTCTACGCACCAACCGTCACGGTCCTTCTCTTTCCGTCTCGTAGACACGAGCTGAGAAATTGCAAACGTCCAGCAATTGCTCAGAGATGAAAAGTGCCAGCACTGAAAGCTGTTGCTAGCCAGCACCCTTCCTTGGAAGCGCTTTCACAGGCGCAGCAACACTGGGGCTTTGCGCTTCTATACACACCAAACGTCACGGTCATTCTCTTTCCGTCTCGTAGACACGAGCTGAGAAATTGCAAACGTCGAGCAATTGCTCAGAGATGAAAAGTGCCAGCACTGAAAGCTGTTGCTAGCCAGCACCCTTCCTTGGAAGCGCTTTTGTAGGCCTTAAAACACTGGGGCTCTGGGCTTCTCTAGCCACCTCATCTTCTGCTCATCCTCTCGCGCACTCTAAAGAGAGCTCAGGTGAGAAATTGCAAACGTCGAGCAATTGCTCAGAGATGAAAAGTGCCAGCACTGAAAGCTCTTGCTAGCCAGCACCCTTCCTTGGAAGCGCTTTTGTAGCCCTTAAAACACTGGGGCTCTGGGCTTCTCTAGCCACCTCATCTTCTGCTCATCCTCTCGCGCACTCTAAAGAGAGCTCAGGTGAGAAGTTGCAAACGTCCAGCAATTGCTCAGAGATGAAAAGTGCCAGCACTGAAAGCTGTTGCTAGCCAGCACCTTTCCTTGGAAGCGCTTTTGTAGCCCTTAAAACACCGGGGCTCTGGGCTTCTCTAGCCACCTCATCTTCTGCTCATCCTCTCGCGCACTCTAAAGAGAGCTCAGGTGAGAAATTGCAAACGTCGAGCAATTGCTCAGAGAAGAAAAGTGCCAGCACTGAAAGCTGTTGCTAGCCAGCACCCTTCCTTGGAAGCGCTTTCACAGGCGCAGCAACACTGGGGCTTTGCACTTCTCTACGCACCAAACGTCACGGTCCTTCTCTTTCCGTCTCGTAGACACGAGCTGAGAAATTGCAAACGTCCAGCAATTGCTCAGAGATGAAAAGTGCCAGCACTGAAAGCTCTTGCTAGCCAGCACCCTTCCTTGGAAGCGCTTTCACAGGCGCAGCAACACTGGGGCTTTGCGCTTCTATACGCACCAAACGTCACAGTCATTCTCTTTCCGTCTCGTAGACACGAGCTGAGAAATTGCAAACGTCGAGCAATTGCTCCGAGATGAAAAGTGCCAGCACTGAAAGCTCTTGCTAGCCAGCACCCTTCCTTGGAAGCGCTTTTGTAGGCCTAAGAACAGTGGGGCTCTGGGCTTCTCTAGCCACCTCATCTTCTGCTCATCCTCTCGCGCACTCTAAAGAGATCTCAGGTGAGAAATTGCAAACGTCGAGCAATTGCTCCGAGATGAAAAGTGCCAGCACTGAAAGCTGTTGCTAGCCAGCACCCTTCCTTGGAAGCGCTTTCACAGGCGCAGCAACACTGGGGCTTTGCGCTTCTCTAGCCACCAAACGTCACGGTCCTTCTCTTTCCGTCGGTAGACACGAGCTGAGAAATTGCAAACGTCGAGCAATTGCTCAGAGATGAAAAGTGCCAGCACTGAAAGCTCTTGCTAGCCAGCACCCTTCCTTGGAAGCGCTTTCACAGGCGCAGTAACACTGGGGCTTTGCGCTTCTCTAGCCACCAAACGTCACGGTCCTTCTCTTTGCGTCTCGTAGACACGAGCTGAGAAATTGCAAACGTCGAGCAATTGCTCAGAGATGAAAAGTGCCAGCACTGAAAGCTGTTGCTAGCCAGCACCCTTCCTTGGAAGCGCTTTTGTAGGCCTAAGAACACTGGGGCTCTGGGCTTCTCTAGCCACCTCATCTTCTGCTCATCCTCTCGCGCACTCTAAAGAGAGCTCAGGTGAGAAATTGCAAACGTCGAGCAATTGCTCAGAGATGAAAAGTGCCAGCACTGAAAGCTCTTGCTAGCCAGCACCCTTCCTTGGAAGCGCTTTCACAGGTGCAGCAACACTGGGGCTTTGCACTTCTATACGCACCAAATGTCACGGTCCTTCTCTTTCCGTTTCGTAGACACGAGCTGAGAAATTGCAAACGTCGAGCAATTGCTCAGAGATGAAAAGTGCCAGCACTGAAAGCTGTTGCTAGCCAGCACCCTTCCTTGGAAGCGCTTTTGTAGGCCTAAGAACAGTGGGGCTCTGGGCTTCTCTAGCCACCTCATCTTCTGCTCATCCTCTCGCGCACTCTAAAGAGAGCTCAGGTGAGAAATTGCAAACGTCGAGCAATTGCTCAGAGATGAAAAGTGCCAGCACTGAAAGCTGTTGCTAGCCAGCACCCTTCCTTGGAAGCGCTTTTGTAGCCCTTAAAACACCGGGGCTCTGGGCTTCTCTAGCCACCTCATCTTCTGCTCATCCTCTCGCGCACTCTAAAGAGAGCTCAGGTGAGAAATTGCAAATGTCCAGCAATTGCTCAGAGATGAAAAGTGCCAGCACTGAAAGCTGTTGCTAGCCAGCACCCTTCCTTGGAAGCGCTTTCACAGGCGCAGCAACACTGGGGCTTTGCGCTTCTATACGCACCAAAAGTCACGGTCCTTCTCTTTCCGTCTCGTAGACACGAGCTGAGAAATTGCAAACGTCGAGCAATTGCTCAGAGATGAAAAGTGCCAGCACTGAAAGCTGTTGCTAGCCAGCACCCTTCCTTGGAAGCGCTTTTGTAGGCCTAAGAACACTGGGGCTCTGGGCTTCTCTAGCCACCTCATCTTCTGCTCATCCTCTCGCGCACTCTAAAGAGAGCTCAGGTGAGAAATTGCAAACGTCGAGCAATTGCTCAGAGATGAAAAGTGCCAGCACTGAAAGCTCTTGCTAGCCAGCACCCTTCCTTGGAAGCGCTTTCACAGGCGCAGCAACACTGGGGCTTTGCGCTTCTCTACGCACCAAAAGTCACGGTCCTTCTCTTTCCGTCTCGTAGACACGAGCTGAGAAATTGCAAACGTCGAGCAATTGCTCAGAGATGAAAAGTGCCAGCACTGAAAGCTGTTGCTAGCCAGCACCCTTCCTTGGAAGCGCTTTTGTAGGCCTAAGAACAGTGGGGCTCTGGGCTTCTCTAGCCACCTCATCTTCTGCTCATCCTCTCGCACACTCTAAAGAGAGCTCAGGTGAGAAATTGCAAACGTCGAGCAATTGCTCAGAGATGAAAAGTGCCAGCACTGAAAGCTGTTGCTAGCCAGCACCCTTCCTTGGAAGGGCTTTCACAGGTGCAGCAACACTGGGGCTTTCAACTTCTATACGCACCAAATGTCACGGTCCTTCTCTTTCCGTCTCGTAGACACGAGCTGAGAAATTGCAAACGTCGAGCAATTGCTCAGAGATGAAAAGTGCCAGCACTGAAAGCTCTTGCTAGCCAGCACCCTTCCTTGGAAGCGCTTTTGTAGGCCTAAGAACACTGGGGCTCTGGGCTTCTCTAGCCACCTCATCTTCTGCTCATCCTCTCGCGCACTCTAAAGAGAGCTCAGGTGAGAAATTGCAAACGTCGAGCAATTGCTCAGAGATGAAAAGTGCCAGCACTGAAAGCTCTTGCTAGCCAGCACCCTTCCTTGGAAGCGCTTTCACAGGCGCAGTAACACTGGGGCTTTGCGCTTCTCTAGCCACCAAACGTCACGGTCCTTCTCTTTCCGTCGGTAGACACGAGCTGAGAAATTGCAAACGTCGAGCAATTGCTCAGAGATGAAAAGTGCCAGCACTGAAAGCTGTTGCTAGCCAGCACCCTTCCTTGGAAGCGCTTTTGTAGGCCTAAGAACAGTGGGGCTCTGGGCTTCTCTAGCCACCTCATCTTCTGCTCATCCTCTCGCGCACTCTAAAGAGAGCTCAGGTGAGAAATTGCAAACGTCGAGCAATTGCTCAGAGATGAAAAGTGCCAGCCCTGAAAGCTCTTGCTAGCCAGCACCCTTCCTTGGAAGCGCTTTCACAGGTGCAGCAACACTGGGGCTTTGCACTTCTATACGCACCAAATGTCACGGTCCTTCTCTTTCCGTCTCGTAGACACGAGCTGAGAAATTGCAAACGTGGAGCAATTGCTCAGAGATGAAAAGTGCCAGCACTGAAAGCTGTTGCTAGCCAGCACCCTTCCTTGGAAGCGCTTTTGTAGGCCTAAGAACACTGGGGCTCTGGGCTTCTCTAGCCACCTCATCTTCTGCTCATCCTCTCGCGCACTCTAAAGAGAGCTCAGGTGAGAAATTGCAAACGTCGAGCAATTGCTCAGAGATGAAAAGTGCCAGCACTGAAAGCTCTTGCTAGCCAGCACCCTTCCTTGGAAGCGCTTTCACAGGTGCAGCAACACTGGGGCTTTGCACTTCTATACGCACCAAATGTCACGGTCCTTCTCTTTCCGTTTCGTAGACACGAGCTGAGAAATTGCAAACGTCGAGCAATTGCTCCGAGATGAAAAGTGCCAGCACTGAAAGCTGTTGCTAGCCAGCACCCTTCCTTGGAAGCGCTTTTGTAGGCCTAAGAACAGTGGGGCTCTGGGCTTCTCTAGCCACCTCATCTTCTGCTCATCCTCTCGCGCACTCTAAAGAGAGCTCAGGTGAGAAATTGCAAACGTCGAGCAATTGCTCAGAGAAGAAAAGTGCCAGCACTGAAAGCTCTTGCTAGCCAGCACCCTTCCTTGGAAGCGCTTTCACAGGCGCAGTAACACTGGGGCTTTGCGCTTCTCTAGCCACCAAACGTCACGGTCCTTCTCTTTCCGTCGGTAGACACGAGCTGAGAAATTGCAAACGTCGAGCAATTGCTCAGAGATGAAAAGTGCCAGCACTGAAAGCTGTTGCTAGCCAGCACCCTTCCTTGGAAGCGCTTTTGTAGGCCTAAGAACACTGGGGCTCTGGGCTTCTCTAGCCACCTCATCTTCTGCTCATCCTCTCGCACACTCTAAAGAGAGCTCAGGTGAGAAATTGCAAACGTCGAGCAATTGCTCAGAGATGAAAAGTGCCAGCACTGAAAGCTCTTGCTAGCCAGCACCCTTCCTTGGAAGCGCTTTCACAGGCGCAGCAACACTGGGGCTTTGCGCTTCTCTAGCCACCAAACGTCACGGTCCTTCTCTTTCCGTCTCGTAGACACGAGCTGAGAAATTGCAAACGTGGAGCAATTGCTCAGAGATGAAAAGTGCCAGCACTGAAAGCTCTTGCTAGCCAGCACCCTTCCTTGGAAGCGCTTTCACAGGCGCAGCAACACTGGGGCTTTGCGCTTCTCTACCCACCAAACGTCACGGTCATTCTCTTTCCATCTCGTAGACACGAGCTGAGAAATTGCAAACGTCGAGCAATTGCTCCGAGATGAAAAGTGCCAGCACTGAAAGCTCTTGCTAGCCAGCACCCTTCCTTGGAAGCGCTTTTGTAGGCCTAAGAACACTGGGGCTCTGGGCTTCTCTAGCCACCTCATCTTCTGCTCATCCTCTCGCGCACTCTAAAGAGAGCTCAGGTGAGAAATTGCAAACGTCGAGCAATTGCTCAGAGATGAAAAGTGCCAGCACTGAAAGCTCTTGCTAGCCAGCACCCTTCCTTGGAAGCGCTTTTGTAGCCCTTAAAACACCGGGGCTCTGGGCTTCTCTAGCCACCTCATCTTCTGCTCATCCTCTCGCGCACTCTAAAGAGAGCTCAGGTGAGAAATTGCAAACGTCCAGCAATTGCTCAGAGATGAAAAGTGCCAGCACTGAAAGCTGTTGCTAGCCAGCACCCTTCCTTGGAAGCGCTTTCACAGGCGCAGCAACACTGGGGCTTTGCGCTTCTATACGCACCAAAAGTCACGGTCCTTCTCTTTCCGTCTCGTAGACACGAGCTGAGAAATTGCAAACGTCGAGCAATTGCTCCGAGATGAAAAGTGCCAGCACTGAAAGCTGTTGCTAGCCAGCACCCTTCCTTGGAAGCGCTTTTGTAGGCCTAAGAACACTGGGGCTCTGGGCTTCTCTAGCCACCTCATCTTCTGCTCATCCTCTCGCGCACTCTAAAGAGAGCTCAGGTGAGAAATTGCAAACGTCGAGCAATTGCTCAGAGATGAAAAGTGCCAGCACTGAAAGCTCTTGCTAGCCAGCACCCTTCCTTGGAAGCGCTTTCACAGGCGCAGCAACACTGGGGCTTTGCGCTTCTCTACGCACCAAACGTCACGGTCCTTCTCTTTCCGTCTCGTAGACACGAGCTGAGAAATTGCAAACGTCGAGCAATTGCTCAGAGATGAAAAGTGCCAGCACTGAAAGCTGTTGCTAGCCAGCACCCTTCCTTGGAAGCGCTTTTGTAGGCCTAAGAACAGTGGGGCTCTGGGCTTCTCTAGCCACCTCATCTTCTGCTCATCCTCTCGCACACTCTAAAGAGAGCTCAGGTGAGAAATTGCAAACGTCGAGCAATTGCTCAGAGATGAAAAGTGCCAGCACTGAAAGCTCTTGCTAGCCAGCACCCTTCCTTGGAAGGGCTTTCACAGGTGCAGCAACACTGGGGCTTTCAACTTCTATACGCACCAAATGTCACGGTCCTTCTCTTTCCGTCTCGTAGACACGAGCTGAGAAATTGCAAACGTCGAGCAATTGCTCCGAGATGAAAAGTGCCAGCACTGAAAGCTGTTGCTAGCCAGCACCCTTCCTTGGAAGCGCTTTTGTAGGCCTAAGAACACTGGGGCTCTGGGCTTCTCTAGCCACCTCATCTTCTGCTCATCCTCTCGCGCACTCTAAAGAGAGCTCAGGTGAGAAATTGCAAACGTCGAGCAATTGCTCAGAGATGAAAAGTGCCAGCACTGAAAGCTCTTGCTAGCCAGCACCCTTCCTTGGAAGCGCTTTCACAGGCGCAGTAACACTGGGGCTTTGCGCTTCTCTAGCCACCAAACGTCACGGTCCTTCTCTTTCCGTCGGTAGACACGAGCTGAGAAATTGCAAACGTCGAGCAATTGCTCAGAGATGAAAAGTGCCAGCACTGAAAGCTCTTGCTAGCCAGCACCCTTCCTTGGAAGCGCTTTTGTAGGCCTAAGAACACTGGGGCTCTGGGCTTCTCTAGCCACCTCATCTTCTGCTCATCCTCTCGCGCACTCTAAAGAGAGCTCAGGTGAGAAATTGCAAACGTCGAGCAATTGCTCAGAGATGAAAAGTGCCAGCCCTGAAAGCTCTTGCTAGCCAGCACCCTTCCTTGGAAGCGCTTTCACAGGCGCAGCAACACTGGGGCTTTGCACTTCTATACGCACCAAATGTCACGGTCCTTCTCTTTCCGTCTCGTAGACACGAGCTGAGAAATTGCAAACGTCGAGCAATTGCTCCGAGATGAAAAGTGCCAGCACTGAAAGCTCTTGCTAGCCAGCACCCTTCCTTGGAAGCGCTTTTGTAGGCCTAAGAACACTGGGGCTCTGGGCTTCTCTAGCCACCTCATCTTCTGCTCATCCTCTCGCGCACTCTAAAGAGAGCTCAGGTGAGAAATTGCAAACGGCGAGCAATTGCTCAGAGATGAAAAGTGCCAGCACTGAAAGCTCTTGCTAGCCAGCACCCTTCCTTGGAAGCGCTTTCACAGGTGCAGCAACACTGGGGCTTTGCACTTCTATACGCACCAAATGTCACGGTCCTTCTCTTTCCGTCTCCTAGACACGAGCTGAGAAATTGCAAACGTCGAGCAATTGCTCAGAGATGAAAAGTGCCAGCACTGAAAGCTGTTGCTAGCCAGCACCCTTCCTTGGAAGCGCTTTTGTAGGCCTAAGAACACTGGGGCTCTGGGCTTCTCTAGCCACCTCATCTTCTGCTCATCCTCTCGCGCACTCTAAAGAGAGCTCAGGTGAGAAATTGCAAACGTCGAGCAATTGCTCAGAGATGAAAAGTGCCAGCACTGAAAGCTCTTGCTAGCCAGCACCCTTCCTTGGAAGCGCTTTCACAGGCGCAGCAACACTGGGGCTTTGCGCTTCTCTAGCCACCAAACGTCACGGTCCTTCTCTTTCCGTCTCGTAGACACGAGCTGAGAAATTGCAAACGTGGAGCAATTGCTCCAAGATGAAAAGTGCCAGCACTGAAAGCTCTTGCTAGCCAGCACCCTTCCTTGGAAGCGCTTTCACAGGCGCAGCAACACTGGGGCTTTGCGCTTCTCTACCCACCAAACGTCACGGTCATTCTCTTTCCGTCTCGTAGACACGAGCTGAGAAATTGCAAACGTCGAGCAATTGCTCCGAGATGAAAAGTGCCAGCACTGAAAGCTCTTGCTAGCCAGCACCCTTCCTTGGAAGCGCTTTTGTAGGCCTAAGAACAGTGGGGCTCTGGGCTTCTCTAGCCACCTCATCTTCTGCTCATCCTCTCGCGCACTCTAAAGAGAGCTCAGGTGAGAAATTGCAAACGTCGAGCAATTGCTCAGAGATGAAAAGTGCCAGCACTGAAAGCTGTTGCTAGCCAGCACCCTTCCTTGGAAGCGCTTTTGTAGCCCTTAAAACACCGGGGCTCTGGGCTTCTCTAGCCACCTCATCTTCTGCTCATCCTCTCGCGCACTCTAAAGAGAGCTCAGGTGAGAAATTGCAAACGTCCAGCAATTGCTCAGAGATGAAAAGTGCCAGCACTGAAAGCTGTTGCTAGCCAGCACCCTTCCTTGGAAGCGCTTTCACAGGCGCAGCAACACTGGGGCTTTGCGCTTCTATACGCACCAAAAGTCACGGTCCTTCTCTTTGCGTCTCGTAGACACGAGCTGAGAAATTGCAAACGTCGAGCAATTGCTCAGAGATGAAAAGTGCCAGCACTGAAAGCTGTTGCTAGCCAGCACCCTTCCTTGGAAGCGCTTTTGTAGGCCTAAGAACACTGGGGCTCTGGGCTTCTCTAGCCACCTCATCTTCTGCTCATCCTCTCGCGCACTCTAAAGAGAGCTCAGGTTAGAAATTGCAAACGTCGAGCAATTGCTCAGAGATGAAAAGTGCCAGCACTGAAAGCTCTTGCTAGCCAGCACCCTTCCTTGGAAGCGCTTTCACAGGCGCAGTAACACTGGGGCTTTGCGCTTCTCTACCCACCAAACGTCACGGTCCTTCTCTTTCCGTCGGTAGACACGAGCTGAGAAATTGCAAACGTCGAGCAATTGCTCAGAGATGAAAAGTGCCAGCACTGAAAGCTGTTGCTAGCCAGCACCCTTCCTTGGAAGCGCTTTTGTAGGCCTAAGAACAGTGGGGCTCTGGGCTTCTCTAGCCACCTCATCTTCTGCTCATCCTCTCGCGCACTCTAAAGAGAGCTCAGGTGAGAAATTGCAAACGTCGAGCAATTGCTCAGAGATGAAAAGTGCCAGCCCTGAAAGCTCTTGCTAGCCAGCACCCTTCCTTGGAAGCGCTTTCACAGGTGCAGCAACACTGGGGCTTTGCACTTCTATACGCACCAAATGTCACGGTCCTTCTCTTTCCGTCTCGTAGACACGAGCTGAGAAATTGCAAACGTCGAGCAATTGCTCAGAGATGAAAAGTGCCAGCACTGAAAGCTGTTGCTAGCCAGCACCCTTCCTTGGAAGCGCTTTTGTAGCCCTTAAAACACCGGGGCTCTGGGCTTCTCTAGCCACCTCATCTTCTGCTCATCCTCTCGCGCACTCTAAAGAGAGCTCAGGTGAGAAATTGCAAACGTCCAGCAATTGCTCAGAGATGAAAAGTGCCAGCACTGAAAGCTGTTGCTAGCCAGCACCCTTCCTTGGAAGCGCTTTCACAGGCGCAGCAACACTGGGGCTTTGCGCTTCTATACGCACCAAAAGTCACGGTCCTTCTCTTTCCGTCTCGTAGACACGAGCTGAGAAATTGCAAACGTCGAGCAATTGCTCCGAGATGAAAAGTGCCAGCACTGAAAGCTGTTGCTAGCCAGCACCCTTCCTTGGAAGCGCTTTTGTAGGCCTAAGAACACTGGGGCTCTGGGCTTCTCTAGCCACCTCATCTTCTGCTCATCCTCTCGCGCACTCTAAAGAGAGCTCAGGTGAGAAATTGCAAACGTCGAGCAATTGCTCAGAGATGAAAAGTGCCAGCACTGAAAGCTCTTGCTAGCCAGCACCCTTCCTTGGAAGCGCTTTCACAGGCGCAGCAACACTGGGGCTTTGCGCTTCTCTACGCACCAAACGTCACGGTCCTTCTCTTTCCGTCTCGTAGACACGAGCTGAGAAATTGCAAACGTCGAGCAATTGCTCAGAGATGAAAAGTGCCAGCACTGAAAGCTGTTGCTAGCCAGCACCCTTCCTTGGAAGCGCTTTTGTAGGCCTAAGAACAGTGGGGCTCTGGGCTTCTCTAGCCACCTCATCTTCTGCTCATCCTCTCGCACACTCTAAAGAGAGCTCAGGTGAGAAATTGCAAACGTCGAGCAATTGCTCAGAGATGAAAAGTGCCAGCACTGAAAGCTCTTGCTAGCCAGCACCCTTCCTTGGAAGGGCTTTCACAGGTGCAGCAACACTGGGGCTTTCAACTTCTATACGCACCAAATGTCACGGTCCTTCTCTTTCCGTCTCGTAGACACGAGCTGAGAAATTGCAAACGTCGAGCAATTGCTCCGAGATGAAAAGTGCCAGCACTGAAAGCTGTTGCTAGCCAGCACCCTTCCTTGGAAGCGCTTTTGTAGGCCTAAGAACACTGGGGCTCTGGGCTTCTCTAGCCACCTCATCTTCTGCTCATCCTCTCGCGCACTCTAAAGAGAGCTCAGGTGAGAAATTGCAAACGTCGAGCAATTGCTCAGAGATGAAAAGTGCCAGCACTGAAAGCTCTTGCTAGCCAGCACCCTTCCTTGGAAGCGCTTTCACAGGCGCAGTAACACTGGGGCTTTGCGCTTCTCTAGCCACCAAACGTCACGGTCCTTCTCTTTCCGTCGGTAGACACGAGCTGAGAAATTGCAAACGTCGAGCAATTGCTCAGAGATGAAAAGTGCCAGCACTGAAAGCTCTTGCTAGCCAGCACCCTTCCTTGGAAGCGCTTTTGTAGGCCTAAGAACACTGGGGCTCTGGGCTTCTCTAGCCACCTCATCTTCTGCTCATCCTCTCGCGCACTCTAAAGAGAGCTCAGGTGAGAAATTGCAAACGTCGAGCAATTGCTCAGAGATGAAAAGTGCCAGCCCTGAAAGCTCTTGCTAGCCAGCACCCTTCCTTGGAAGCGCTTTCACAGGCGCAGCAACACTGGGGCTTTGCACTTCTATACGCACCAAATGTCACGGTCCTTCTCTTTCCGTCTCGTAGACACGAGCTGAGAAATTGCAAACGTCGAGCAATTGCTCCGAGATGAAAAGTGCCAGCACTGAAAGCTCTTGCTAGCCAGCACCCTTCCTTGGAAGCGCTTTTGTAGGCCTAAGAACACTGGGGCTCTGGGCTTCTCTAGCCACCTCATCTTCTGCTCATCCTCTCGCGCACTCTAAAGAGAGCTCAGGTGAGAAATTGCAAACGGCGAGCAATTGCTCAGAGATGAAAAGTGCCAGCACTGAAAGCTCTTGCTAGCCAGCACCCTTCCTTGGAAGCGCTTTCACAGGTGCAGCAACACTGGGGCTTTGCACTTCTATACGCACCAAATGTCACGGTCCTTCTCTTTCCGTCTCCTAGACACGAGCTGAGAAATTGCAAACGTCGAGCAATTGCTCAGAGATGAAAAGTGCCAGCACTGAAAGCTGTTGCTAGCCAGCACCCTTCCTTGGAAGCGCTTTTGTAGGCCTAAGAACACTGGGGCTCTGGGCTTCTCTAGCCACCTCATCTTCTGCTCATCCTCTCGCGCACTCTAAAGAGAGCTCAGGTGAGAAATTGCAAACGTCGAGCAATTGCTCAGAGATGAAAAGTGCCAGCACTGAAAGCTCTTGCTAGCCAGCACCCTTCCTTGGAAGCGCTTTCACAGGCGCAGCAACACTGGGGCTTTGCGCTTCTCTAGCCACCAAACGTCACGGTCCTTCTCTTTCCGTCTCGTAGACACGAGCTGAGAAATTGCAAACGTGGAGCAATTGCTCCAAGATGAAAAGTGCCAGCACTGAAAGCTCTTGCTAGCCAGCACCCTTCCTTGGAAGCGCTTTCACAGGCGCAGCAACACTGGGGCTTTGCGCTTCTCTACCCACCAAACGTCACGGTCATTCTCTTTCCGTCTCGTAGACACGAGCTGAGAAATTGCAAACGTCGAGCAATTGCTCCGAGATGAAAAGTGCCAGCACTGAAAGCTCTTGCTAGCCAGCACCCTTCCTTGGAAGCGCTTTTGTAGGCCTAAGAACAGTGGGGCTCTGGGCTTCTCTAGCCACCTCATCTTCTGCTCATCCTCTCGCGCACTCTAAAGAGAGCTCAGGTGAGAAATTGCAAACGTCGAGCAATTGCTCAGAGATGAAAAGTGCCAGCACTGAAAGCTGTTGCTAGCCAGCACCCTTCCTTGGAAGCGCTTTTGTAGCCCTTAAAACACCGGGGCTCTGGGCTTCTCTAGCCACCTCATCTTCTGCTCATCCTCTCGCGCACTCTAAAGAGAGCTCAGGTGAGAAATTGCAAACGTCCAGCAATTGCTCAGAGATGAAAAGTGCCAGCACTGAAAGCTGTTGCTAGCCAGCACCCTTCCTTGGAAGCGCTTTCACAGGCGCAGCAACACTGGGGCTTTGCGCTTCTATACGCACCAAAAGTCACGGTCCTTCTCTTTGCGTCTCGTAGACACGAGCTGAGAAATTGCAAACGTCGAGCAATTGCTCAGAGATGAAAAGTGCCAGCACTGAAAGCTGTTGCTAGCCAGCACCCTTCCTTGGAAGCGCTTTTGTAGGCCTAAGAACACTGGGGCTCTGGGCTTCTCTAGCCACCTCATCTTCTGCTCATCCTCTCGCGCACTCTAAAGAGAGCTCAGGTTAGAAATTGCAAACGTCGAGCAATTGCTCAGAGATGAAAAGTGCCAGCACTGAAAGCTCTTGCTAGCCAGCACCCTTCCTTGGAAGCGCTTTCACAGGCGCAGTAACACTGGGGCTTTGCGCTTCTCTACCCACCAAACGTCACGGTCCTTCTCTTTCCGTCGGTAGACACGAGCTGAGAAATTGCAAACGTCGAGCAATTGCTCAGAGATGAAAAGTGCCAGCACTGAAAGCTGTTGCTAGCCAGCACCCTTCCTTGGAAGCGCTTTTGTAGGCCTAAGAACAGTGGGGCTCTGGGCTTCTCTAGCCACCTCATCTTCTGCTCATCCTCTCGCGCACTCTAAAGAGAGCTCAGGTGAGAAATTGCAAACGTCGAGCAATTGCTCAGAGATGAAAAGTGCCAGCCCTGAAAGCTCTTGCTAGCCAGCACCCTTCCTTGGAAGCGCTTTCACAGGTGCAGCAACACTGGGGCTTTGCACTTCTATACGCACCAAATGTCACGGTCCTTCTCTTTCCGTCTCGTAGACACGAGCTGAGAAATTGCAAACGTGGAGCAATTGCTCAGAGATGAAAAGTGCCAGCACTGAAAGCTGTTGCTAGCCAGCACCCTTCCTTGGAAGCGCTTTTGTAGGCCTAAGAACAGTGGGGCTCTGGGCTTCTCTAGCCACCTCATCTTCTGCTCATCCTCTCGCGCACTCTAAAGAGAGCTCAGGTGAGAAATTGCAAACGTCGAGCAATTGCTCAGAGATGAAAAGTGCCAGCCCTGAAAGCTGTTGCTAGCCAGCACCCTTCCTTGGAAGCGCTTTCACAGGCGCAGCAACACTGGGGCTTTGCGCTTCTCTAGCCACCAAACGTCACGGTCCTTCTCTTTCCGTCTCGTAGACACGAGCTGAGAAATTGCAAACGTCGAGCAATTGCTCAGAGATGAAAAGTGCCAGCACTGAAAGCTGTTGCTAGCCAGCACCCTTCCTTGGAAGCGCTTTCACAGGCGCAGCAACACTGGGGCTTTGCGCTTCTCTACCCACCAAACGTCACGGTCATTCTCTTTCCGTCTCGTAGACACGAGCTGAGAAATTGCAAACGTCGAGCAATTGCTCCGAGATGAAAAGTGCCAGCACTGAAAGCTCTTGCTAGCCAGCACCCTTCCTTGGAAGCGCTTTTGTAGGCCTAAGAACAGTGGGGCTCTGGGCTTCTCTAGCCACCTCATCTTCTGCTCATCCTCTCGCGCACTCTAAAGAGATCTCAGGTGAGAAATTGCAAACGTCGAGCAATTGCTCAGAGATGAAAAGTGCCAGCACTGAAAGCTCTTGCTAGCCAGCACCCTTCCTTGGAAGCGCTTTTGTAGCCCTTAAAACACTGGGGCTCTGGGCTTCTCTAGCCACCTCATCTTCTGCTCATCCTCTCGCGCACTCTAAAGAGAGCTCAGGTGAGAAATTGCAAACGTCCAGCAATTGCTCAGAGATGAAAAGTGCCAGCCCTGAAAGCTCTTGCTAGCCAGCACCCTTCCTTGGAAGCGCTTTCACAGGTGCAGCAACACTGGGGCTTTGCACTTCTCTACGCACCAAATGTCACGGTCCTTCTCTTTCCGTCTCGTAGACACGAGCTGAGAAATTGCAAACATCGAGCAATTGCTCAGAGATGAAAAGTGCCAGCACTGAAAGCTGTTGCTAGCCAGCACCCTTCCTTGGAAGCGCTTTTGTAGGCCTAAGAACACTGGGGCTCTGGGCTTCTCTAGCCACCTCATCTTCTGCTCATCCTCTCGCGCACTCTAAAGAGAGCTCAGGTGAGAAATTGCAAACGTCGAGCAATTGCTCAGAGATGAAAAGTGCCAGCACTGAAAGCTCTTGCTAGCCAGCACCCTTCCTTGGAAGCGCTTTCACAGGCGCAGCAACACTGGGGCTTTGCGCTTCTCTACCCACCAAACGTCACGGTCCTTCTCTTTCCGTCTCGTAGACACGAGCTGAGAAATTGCAAACGTCGAGCAATTGCTCCGAGATGAAAAGTGCCAGCACTGAAAGCTGTTGCTAGCCAGCACCCTTCCTTGGAAGCGCTTTTGTAGCCCTTAAAACACTGGGGCTCTGGGCTTCTCTAGCCACCTCATCTTCTGCTCATCCTCTCGCGCACTCTAAAGAGAGCTCAGGTGAGAAATTGCAAACGTCGAGCAATTGCTCAGAGATGAAAAGTGCCAGCACTGAAAGCTGTTGCTAGCCAGCACCCTTCCTTGGAAGCGCTTTCACAGGCGCAGCAACACTGGGGCTTTGCGCTTCTATACACACCAAACGTCACGGTCATTCTCTTTCCGTCTCGTAGACACGAGCTGAGAAATTGCAAACGTCGAGCAATTGCTCAGAGATGAAAAGTGCCAGCACTGAAAGCTGTTGCTAGCCAGCACCCTTCCTTGGAAGCGCTTTTGTAGGCCTTAAAACACTGGGGCTCTGGGCTTCTCTAGCCACCTCATCTTCTGCTCATCCTCTCGCGCACTCTAAAGAGAGCTCAGGTGAGAAATTGCAAACGTCGAGCAATTGCTCAGAGATGAAAAGTGCCAGCACTGAAAGCTCTTGCTAGCCAGCACCCTTCCTTGGAAGCGCTTTTGTAGCCCTTAAAACACTGGGGCTCTGGGCTTCTCTAGCCACCTCATCTTCTGCTCATCCTCTCGCGCACTCTAAAGAGAGCTCAGGTGAGAAGTTGCAAACGTCCAGCAATTGCTCAGAGATGAAAAGTGCCAGCACTGAAAGCTGTTGCTAGCCAGCACCTTTCCTTGGAAGCGCTTTTGTAGCCCTTAAAACACCGGGGCTCTGGGCTTCTCTAGCCACCTCATCTTCTGCTCATCCTCTCGCGCACTCTAAAGAGAGCTCAGGTGAGAAATTGCAAACGTCGAGCAATTGCTCAGAGAAGAAAAGTGCCAGCACTGAAAGCTGTTGCTAGCCAGCACCCTTCCTTGGAAGCGCTTTCACAGGCGCAGCAACACTGGGGCTTTGCACTTCTCTACGCACCAAACGTCACGGTCCTTCTCTTTCCGTCTCGTAGACACGAGCTGAGAAATTGCAAACGTCCAGCAATTGCTCAGAGATGAAAAGTGCCAGCACTGAAAGCTCTTGCTAGCCAGCACCCTTCCTTGGAAGCGCTTTCACAGGCGCAGCAACACTGGGGCTTTGCGCTTCTATACGCACCAAACGTCACAGTCATTCTCTTTCCGTCTCGTAGACACGAGCTGAGAAATTGCAAACGTCGAGCAATTGCTCCGAGATGAAAAGTGCCAGCACTGAAAGCTCTTGCTAGCCAGCACCCTTCCTTGGAAGCGCTTTTGTAGGCCTAAGAACAGTGGGGCTCTGGGCTTCTCTAGCCACCTCATCTTCTGCTCATCCTCTCGCGCACTCTAAAGAGATCTCAGGTGAGAAATTGCAAACGTCGAGCAATTGCTCCGAGATGAAAAGTGCCAGCACTGAAAGCTGTTGCTAGCCAGCACCCTTCCTTGGAAGCGCTTTCACAGGCGCAGCAACACTGGGGCTTTGCGCTTCTCTAGCCACCAAACGTCACGGTCCTTCTCTTTCCGTCGGTAGACACGAGCTGAGAAATTGCAAACGTCGAGCAATTGCTCAGAGATGAAAAGTGCCAGCACTGAAAGCTCTTGCTAGCCAGCACCCTTCCTTGGAAGCGCTTTCACAGGCGCAGTAACACTGGGGCTTTGCGCTTCTCTAGCCACCAAACGTCACGGTCCTTCTCTTTGCGTCTCGTAGACACGAGCTGAGAAATTGCAAACGTCGAGCAATTGCTCAGAGATGAAAAGTGCCAGCACTGAAAGCTGTTGCTAGCCAGCACCCTTCCTTGGAAGCGCTTTTGTAGGCCTAAGAACACTGGGGCTCTGGGCTTCTCTAGCCACCTCATCTTCTGCTCATCCTCTCGCGCACTCTAAAGAGAGCTCAGGTGAGAAATTGCAAACGTCGAGCAATTGCTCAGAGATGAAAAGTGCCAGCACTGAAAGCTCTTGCTAGCCAGCACCCTTCCTTGGAAGCGCTTTCACAGGTGCAGCAACACTGGGGCTTTGCACTTCTATACGCACCAAATGTCACGGTCCTTCTCTTTCCGTTTCGTAGACACGAGCTGAGAAATTGCAAACGTCGAGCAATTGCTCAGAGATGAAAAGTGCCAGCACTGAAAGCTGTTGCTAGCCAGCACCCTTCCTTGGAAGCGCTTTTGTAGGCCTAAGAACAGTGGGGCTCTGGGCTTCTCTAGCCACCTCATCTTCTGCTCATCCTCTCGCGCACTCTAAAGAGAGCTCAGGTGAGAAATTGCAAACGTCGAGCAATTGCTCAGAGATGAAAAGTGCCAGCACTGAAAGCTGTTGCTAGCCAGCACCCTTCCTTGGAAGCGCTTTTGTAGCCCTTAAAACACCGGGGCTCTGGGCTTCTCTAGCCACCTCATCTTCTGCTCATCCTCTCGCGCACTCTAAAGAGAGCTCAGGTGAGAAATTGCAAATGTCCAGCAATTGCTCAGAGATGAAAAGTGCCAGCACTGAAAGCTGTTGCTAGCCAGCACCCTTCCTTGGAAGCGCTTTCACAGGCGCAGCAACACTGGGGCTTTGCGCTTCTATACGCACCAAAAGTCACGGTCCTTCTCTTTCCGTCTCGTAGACACGAGCTGAGAAATTGCAAACGTCGAGCAATTGCTCAGAGATGAAAAGTGCCAGCACTGAAAGCTGTTGCTAGCCAGCACCCTTCCTTGGAAGCGCTTTTGTAGGCCTAAGAACACTGGGGCTCTGGGCTTCTCTAGCCACCTCATCTTCTGCTCATCCTCTCGCGCACTCTAAAGAGAGCTCAGGTGAGAAATTGCAAACGTCGAGCAATTGCTCAGAGATGAAAAGTGCCAGCACTGAAAGCTCTTGCTAGCCAGCACCCTTCCTTGGAAGCGCTTTCACAGGCGCAGCAACACTGGGGCTTTGCGCTTCTCTACGCACCAAAAGTCACGGTCCTTCTCTTTCCGTCTCGTAGACACGAGCTGAGAAATTGCAAACGTCGAGCAATTGCTCAGAGATGAAAAGTGCCAGCACTGAAAGCTGTTGCTAGCCAGCACCCTTCCTTGGAAGCGCTTTTGTAGGCCTAAGAACAGTGGGGCTCTGGGCTTCTCTAGCCACCTCATCTTCTGCTCATCCTCTCGCACACTCTAAAGAGAGCTCAGGTGAGAAATTGCAAACGTCGAGCAATTGCTCAGAGATGAAAAGTGCCAGCACTGAAAGCTGTTGCTAGCCAGCACCCTTCCTTGGAAGGGCTTTCACAGGTGCAGCAACACTGGGGCTTTCAACTTCTATACGCACCAAATGTCACGGTCCTTCTCTTTCCGTCTCGTAGACACGAGCTGAGAAATTGCAAACGTCGAGCAATTGCTCCGAGATGAAAAGTGCCAGCACTGAAAGCTCTTGCTAGCCAGCACCCTTCCTTGGAAGCGCTTTTGTAGGCCTAAGAACACTGGGGCTCTGGGCTTCTCTAGCCACCTCATCTTCTGCTCATCCTCTCGCGCACTCTAAAGAGAGCTCAGGTGAGAAATTGCAAACGTCGAGCAATTGCTCAGAGATGAAAAGTGCCAGCACTGAAAGCTCTTGCTAGCCAGCACCCTTCCTTGGAAGCGCTTTCACAGGCGCAGTAACACTGGGGCTTTGCGCTTCTCTAGCCACCAAACGTCACGGTCCTTCTCTTTCCGTCGGTAGACACGAGCTGAGAAATTGCAAACGTCGAGCAATTGCTCAGAGATGAAAAGTGCCAGCACTGAAAGCTGTTGCTAGCCAGCACCCTTCCTTGGAAGCGCTTTTGTAGGCCTAAGAACACTGGGGCTCTGGGCTTCTCTAGCCACCTCATCTTCTGCTCATCCTCTCGCGCACTCTAAAGAGAGCTCAGGTGAGAAATTGCAAACGTCGAGCAATTGCTCAGAGATGAAAAGTGCCAGCCCTGAAAGCTCTTGCTAGCCAGCACCCTTCCTTGGAAGCGCTTTCACAGGTGCAGCAACACTGGGGCTTTGCACTTCTATACGCACCAAATGTCACGGTCCTTCTCTTTCCGTCTCGTAGACACGAGCTGAGAAATTGCAAACGTGGAGCAATTGCTCAGAGATGAAAAGTGCCAGCACTGAAAGCTGTTGCTAGCCAGCACCCTTCCTTGGAAGCGCTTTTGTAGGCCTAAGAACACTGGGGCTCTGGGCTTCTCTAGCCACCTCATCTTCTGCTCATCCTCTCGCGCACTCTAAAGAGAGCTCAGGTGAGAAATTGCAAACGTCGAGCAATTGCTCAGAGATGAAAAGTGCCAGCACTGAAAGCTCTTGCTAGCCAGCACCCTTCCTTGGAAGCGCTTTCACAGGTGCAGCAACACTGGGGCTTTGCACTTCTATACGCACCAAATGTCACGGTCCTTCTCTTTCCGTTTCGTAGACACGAGCTGAGAAATTGCAAACGTCGAGCAATTGCTCCGAGATGAAAAGTGCCAGCACTGAAAGCTGTTGCTAGCCAGCACCCTTCCTTGGAAGCGCTTTTGTAGGCCTAAGAACAGTGGGGCTCTGGGCTTCTCTAGCCACCTCATCTTCTGCTCATCCTCTCGCGCACTCTAAAGAGAGCTCAGGTGAGAAATTGCAAACGTCGAGCAATTGCTCAGAGAAGAAAAGTGCCAGCACTGAAAGCTCTTGCTAGCCAGCACCCTTCCTTGGAAGCGCTTTCACAGGCGCAGTAACACTGGGGCTTTGCGCTTCTCTAGCCACCAAACGTCACGGTCCTTCTCTTTCCGTCGGTAGACACGAGCTGAGAAATTGCAAACGTCGAGCAATTGCTCAGAGATGAAAAGTGCCAGCACTGAAAGCTGTTGCTAGCCAGCACCCTTCCTTGGAAGCGCTTTTGTAGGCCTAAGAACAGTGGGGCTCTGGGCTTCTCTAGCCACCTCATCTTCTGCTCATCCTCTCGCGCACTCTAAAGAGAGCTCAGGTGAGAAATTGCAAACGTCGAGCAATTGCTCAGAGATGAAAAGTGCCAGCACTGAAAGCTCTTGCTAGCCAGCACCCTTCCTTGGAAGCGCTTTCACAGGCGCAGCAACACTGGGGCTTTGCGCTTCTCTAGCCACCAAACGTCACGGTCCTTCTCTTTCCGTCTCGTAGACACGAGCTGAGAAATTGCAAACGTGGAGCAATTGCTCAGAGATGAAAAGTGCCAGCACTGAAAGCTCTTGCTAGCCAGCACCCTTCCTTGGAAGCGCTTTCACAGGCGCAGCAACACTGGGGCTTTGCGCTTCTCTACCCACCAAACGTCACGGTCATTCTCTTTCCATCTCGTAGACACGAGCTGAGAAATTGCAAACGTCGAGCAATTGCTCCGAGATGAAAAGTGCCAGCACTGAAAGCTCTTGCTAGCCAGCACCCTTCCTTGGAAGCGCTTTTGTAGGCCTAAGAACAGTGGGGCTCTGGGCTTCTCTAGCCACCTCATCTTCTGCTCATCCTCTCGCGCACTCTAAAGAGAGCTCAGGTGAGAAATTGCAAACGTCGAGCAATTGCTCAGAGATGAAAAGTGCCAGCACTGAAAGCTCTTGCTAGCCAGCACCCTTCCTTGGAAGCGCTTTTGTAGCCCTTAAAACACCGGGGCTCTGGGCTTCTCTAGCCACCTCATCTTCTGCTCATCCTCTCGCGCACTCTAAAGAGAGCTCAGGTGAGAAATTGCAAACGTCCAGCAATTGCTCAGAGATGAAAAGTGCCAGCACTGAAAGCTGTTGCTAGCCAGCACCCTTCCTTGGAAGCGCTTTCACAGGCGCAGCAACACTGGGGCTTTGCGCTTCTATACGCACCAAAAGTCACGGTCCTTCTCTTTCCGTCTCGTAGACACGAGCTGAGAAATTGCAAACGTCGAGCAATTGCTCCAAGATGAAAAGTGCCAGCACTGAAAGCTGTTGCTAGCCAGCACCCTTCCTTGGAAGCGCTTTTGTAGGCCTAAGAACACTGGGGCTCTGGGCTTCTCTAGCCACCTCATCTTCTGCTCATCCTCTCGCGCACTCTAAAGAGAGCTCAGGTGAGAAATTGCAAACGTCGAGCAATTGCTCAGAGATGAAAAGTGCCAGCACTGAAAGCTCTTGCTAGCCAGCACCCTTCCTTGGAAGCGCTTTCACAGGCGCAGCAACACTGGGGCTTTGTGCTTCTCTACGCACCAAACGTCACGGTCCTTCTCTTTCCGTCTCGTAGACACGAGCTGAGAAATTGCAAACGTCGAGCAATTGCTCAGAGATGAAAAGTGCCAGCACTGAAAGCTGTTGCTAGCCAGCACCCTTCCTTGGAAGCGCTTTTGTAGGCCTAAGAACAGTGGGGCTCTGGGCTTCTCTAGCCACCTCATCTTCTGCTCATCCTCTCGCACACTCTAAAGAGAGCTCAGGTGAGAAATTGCAAACGTCGAGCAATTGCTCAGAGATGAAAAGTGCCAGCCCTGAAAGCTCTTGCTAGCCAGCACCCTTCCTTGGAAGCGCTTTCACAGGTGCAGCAACACTGGGGCTTTGCACTTCTATACGCACCAAATGTCACGGTCCTTCTCTTTCCGTCTCGTAGACACGAGCTGAGAAATTGCAAACGTCGAGCAATTGCTCCGAGATGAAAAGTGCCAGCACTGAAAGCTGTTGCTAGCCAGCACCCTTCCTTGGAAGCGCTTTTGTAGGCCTAAGAACACTGGGGCTCTGGGCTTCTCTAGCCACCTCATCTTCTGCTCATCCTCTCGCGCACTCTAAAGAGAGCTCAGGTGAGAAATTGCAAACGTCGAGCAATTGCTCAGAGATGAAAAGTGCCAGCACTGAAAGCTCTTGCTAGCCAGCACCCTTCCTTGGAAGCGCTTTCACAGGCGCAGTAACACTGGGGCTTTGCGCTTCTCTAGCCACCAAACGTCACGGTCCTTCTCTTTCCGTCGGTAGACACGAGCTGAGAAATTGCAAACGTCGAGCAATTGCTCAGAGATGAAAAGTGCCAGCACTGAAAGCTCTTGCTAGCCAGCACCCTTCCTTGGAAGCGCTTTTGTAGGCCTAAGAACACTGGGGCTCTGGGCTTCTCTAGCCACCTCATCTTCTGCTCATCCTCTCGCGCACTCTAAAGAGAGCTCAGGTGAGAAATTGCAAACGTCGAGCAATTGCTCAGAGATGAAAAGTGCCAGCCCTGAAAGCTCTTGCTAGCCAGCACCCTTCCTTGGAAGCGCTTTCACAGGCGCAGCAACACTGGGGCTTTGCACTTCTATACGCACCAAATGTCACGGTCCTTCTCTTTCCGTCTCGTAGACACGAGCTGAGAAATTGCAAACGTCGAGCAATTGCTCCGAGATGAAAAGTGCCAGCACTGAAAGCTCTTGCTAGCCAGCACCCTTCCTTGGAAGCGCTTTTGTAGGCCTAAGAACAGTGGGGCTCTGGGCTTCTCTAGCCACCTCATCTTCTGCTCATCCTCTCGCGCACTCTAAAGAGAGCTCAGGTGAGAAATTGCAAACGGCGAGCAATTGCTCAGAGATGAAAAGTGCCAGCACTGAAAGCTCTTGCTAGCCAGCACCCTTCCTTGGAAGCGCTTTCACAGGTGCAGCAACACTGGGGCTTTGCACTTCTATACGCACCAAATGTCACGGTCCTTCTCTTTCCGTCTCCTAGACACGAGCTGAGAAATTGCAAACGTCGAGCAATTGCTCAGAGATGAAAAGTGCCAGCACTGAAAGCTGTTGCTAGCCAGCACCCTTCCTTGGAAGCGCTTTTGTAGGCCTAAGAACAGTGGGGCTCTGGGCTTCTCTAGCCACCTCATCTTCTGCTCATCCTCTCGCGCACTCTAAAGAGAGCTCAGGTGAGAAATTGCAAACGTCGAGCAATTGCTCAGAGATGAAAAGTGCCAGCACTGAAAGCTCTTGCTAGCCAGCACCCTTCCTTGGAAGCGCTTTCACAGGCGCAGCAACACTGGGGCTTTGCGCTTCTCTAGCCACCAAACGTCACGGTCCTTCTCTTTCCGTCTCGTAGACACGAGCTGAGAAATTGCAAACGTGGAGCAATTGCTCCAAGATGAAAAGTGCCAGCACTGAAAGCTCTTGCTAGCCAGCACCCTTCCTTGGAAGCGCTTTCACAGGCGCAGCAACACTGGGGCTTTGCGCTTCTCTACCCACCAAACGTCACGGTCATTCTCTTTCCGTCTCGTAGACACGAGCTGAGAAATTGCAAACGTCGAGCAATTGCTCCGAGATGAAAAGTGCCAGCACTGAAAGCTCTTGCTAGCCAGCACCCTTCCTTGGAAGCGCTTTTGTAGGCCTAAGAACAGTGGGGCTCTGGGCTTCTCTAGCCACCTCATCTTCTGCTCATCCTCTCGCGCACTCTAAAGAGATCTCAGGTGAGAAATTGCAAACGTCGAGCAATTGCTCAGAGATGAAAAGTGCCAGCACTGAAAGCTGTTGCTAGCCAGCACCCTTCCTTGGAAGCGCTTTTGTAGCCCTTAAAACACCGGGGCTCTGGGCTTCTCTAGCCACCTCATCTTCTGCTCATCCTCTCGCGCACTCTAAAGAGAGCTCAGGTGAGAAATTGCAAACGTCCAGCAATTGCTCAGAGATGAAAAGTGCCAGCACTGAAAGCTGTTGCTAGCCAGCACCCTTCCTTGGAAGCGCTTTCACAGGCGCAGCAACACTGGGGCTTTGCGCTTCTATACGCACCAAAAGTCACGGTCCTTCTCTTTCCGTCTCGTAGACACGAGCTGAGAAATTGCAAACGTCGAGCAATTGCTCAGAGATGAAAAGTGCCAGCACTGAAAGCTGTTGCTAGCCAGCACCCTTCCTTGGAAGCGCTTTTGTAGGCCTAAGAACACTGGGGCTCTGGGCTTCTCTAGCCACCTCATCTTCTGCTCATCCTCTCGCGCACTCTAAAGAGAGCTCAGGTTAGAAATTGCAAACGTCGAGCAATTGCTCAGAGATGAAAAGTGCCAGCACTGAAAGCTCTTGCTAGCCAGCACCCTTCCTTGGAAGCGCTTTCACAGGCGCAGTAACACTGGGGCTTTGCGCTTCTCTACCCACCAAACGTCACGGTCCTTCTCTTTCCGTCGGTAGACACGAGCTGAGAAATTGCAAACGTCGAGCAATTGCTCAGAGATGAAAAGTGCCAGCACTGAAAGCTGTTGCTAGCCAGCACCCTTCCTTGGAAGCGCTTTTGTAGGCCTAAGAACAGTGGGGCTCTGGGCTTCTCTAGCCACCTCATCTTCTGCTCATCCTCTCGCGCACTCTAAAGAGAGCTCAGGTGAGAAATTGCAAACGTCGAGCAATTGCTCAGAGATGAAAAGTGCCAGCCCTGAAAGCTCTTGCTAGCCAGCACCCTTCCTTGGAAGCGCTTTCACAGGTGCAGCAACACTGGGGCTTTGCACTTCTATACGCACCAAATGTCACGGTCCTTCTCTTTCCGTCTCGTAGACACGAGCTGAGAAATTGCAAACGTGGAGCAATTGCTCAGAGATGAAAAGTGCCAGCACTGAAACCTGTTGCTAGCCAGCACCCTTCCTTGGAAGCGCTTTTGTAGGCCTAAGAACAGTGGGGCTCTGGGCTTCTCTAGCCACCTCATCTTCTGCTCATCCTCTCGCGCACTCTAAAGAGAGCTCAGGTGAGAAATTGCAAACGTCGAGCAATTGCTCAGAGATGAAAAGTGCCAGCACTGAAAGCTGTTGCTAGCCAGCACCCTTCCTTGGAAGCGCTTTCACAGGCGCAGCAACACTGGGGCTTTGCGCTTCTCTAGCCACCAAACGTCACGGTCCTTCTCTTTCCGTCTCGTAGACACGAGCTGAGAAATTGCAAACGTCGAGCAATTGCTCAGAGATGAAAAGTGCCAGCACTGAAAGCTGTTGCTAGCCAGCACCCTTCCTTGGAAGCGCTTTCACAGGCGCAGCAACACTGGGGCTTTGCGCTTCTCTACCCACCAAACGTCACGGTCATTCTCTTTCCGTCTCGTAGACACGAGCTGAGAAATTGCAAACGTCGAGCAATTGCTCCGAGATGAAAAGTGCCAGCACTGAAAGCTCTTGCTAGCCAGCACCCTTCCTTGGAAGCGCTTTTGTAGGCCTAAGAACAGTGGGGCTCTGGGCTTCTCTAGCCACCTCATCTTCTGCTCATCCTCTCGCGCACTCTAAAGAGATCTCAGGTGAGAAATTGCAAACGTCGAGCAATTGCTCAGAGATGAAAAGTGCCAGCACTGAAAGCTCTTGCTAGCCAGCACCCTTCCTTGGAAGCGCTTTTGTAGCCCTTAAAACACCGGGGCTCTGGGCTTCTCTAGCCACCTCATCTTCTGCTCATCCTCTCGCGCACTCTAAAGAGAGCTCAGGTGAGAAATTGCAAACGTCCAGCAATTGCTCAGAGATGAAAAGTGCCAGCACTGAAAGCTGTTGCTAGCCAGCACCCTTCCTTGGAAGCGCTTTCACAGGCGCAGCAACACTGGGGCTTTGCGCTTCTATACGCACCAAAAGTCACGGTCCTTCTCTTTCCATCTCGTAGACACGAGCTGAGAAATTGCAAACGTCGAGCAATTGCTCCGAGATGAAAAGTGCCAGCACTGAAAGCTCTTGCTAGCCAGCACCCTTCCTTGGAAGCGCTTTTGTAGGCCTAAGAACAGTGGGGCTCTGGGCTTCTCTAGCCACCTCATCTTCTGCTCATCCTCTCGCGCACTCTAAAGAGAGCTCAGGTGAGAAATTGCAAACGTCCAGCAATTGCTCAGAGATGAAAAGTGCCAGCACTGAAAGCTCTTGCTAGCCAGCACCCTTCCTTGGAAGCGCTTTCACAGGCGCAGCAACACTGGGGCTTTGCGCTTCTCTACGCACCAACCGTCACGGTCCTTCTCTTTCCGTCTCGTAGACACGAGCTGAGAAATTGCAAACGTCGAGCAATTGCTCAGAGATGAAAAGTGCCAGCACTGAAAGCTGTTGCTAGCCAGCACCCTTCCTTGGAAGCGCTTTCACAGGCGCAGCAACACTGGGGCTTTGCGCTTCTATACACACCAAACGTCACGGTCATTCTCTTTCCGTCTCGTAGACACGAGCTGAGAAATTGCAAACGTCGAGCAATTGCTCAGAGATGAAAAGTGCCAGCACTGAAAGCTCTTGCTAGCCAGCACCCTTCCTTGGAAGCGCTTTTGTAGGCCTTAAAACACTGGGGCTCTGGGCTTCTCTAGCCACCTCATCTTCTGCTCATCCTCTCGCGCACTCTAAAGAGATCTCAGTTGAGAAATTGCAAACGTCGAGCAATTGCTCAGAGATGAAAAGTGCCAGCACTGAAAGCTCTTGCTAGCCAGCACCCTTCCTTGGAAGCGCTTTTGTAGCCCTTAAAACACTGGGGCTCTGGGCTTCTCTAGCCACCTCATCTTCTGCTCATCCTCTCGCGCACTCTAAAGAGAGCTCAGGTGAGAAGTTGCAAACGTCCAGCAATTGCTCAGAGATGAAAAGTGCCAGCACTGAAAGCTGTTGCTAGCCAGCACCTTTCCTTGGAAGCGCTTTTGTAGCCCTTAAAAAACCGGGGCTCTGGGCTTCTCTAGCCACCTCATCTTCTGCTCATCCTCTCGCGCACTCTAAAGAGAGCTCAGGTGAGAAATTGCAAACGTCGAGCAATTGCTCAGAGAAGAAAAGTGCCAGCACTGAAAGCTGTTGCTAGCCAGCACCCTTCCTTGGAAGCGCTTTCACAGGCGCAGCAACACTGGGGCTTTGCACTTCTCTACGCACCAAACGTCACGGTCCTTCTCTTTCCGTCTCGTAGACACGAGCTGAGAAATTGCAAACGTCCAGCAATTGCTCAGAGATGAAAAGTGCCAGCACTGAAAGCTCTTGCTAGCCAGCACCCTTCCTTGGAAGCGCTTTCACAGGCGCAGCAACACTGGGGCTTTGCGCTTCTATACGCACCAAACGTCACAGTCATTCTCTTTCCGTCTCGTAGACACGAGCTGAGAAATTGCAAACGTCGAGCAATTGCTCCGAGATGAAAAGTGCCAGCACTGAAAGCTCTTGCTAGCCAGCACCCTTCCTTGGAAGCGCTTTTGTAGGCCTAAGAACAGTGGGGCTCTGGGCTTCTCTAGCCACCTCATCTTCTGCTCATCCTCTCGCGCACTCTAAAGAGATCTCAGGTGAGAAATTGCAAACGTCGAGCAATTGCTCCGAGATGAAAAGTGCCAGCACTGAAAGCTGTTGCTAGCCAGCACCCTTCCTTGGAAGCGCTTTCACAGGCGCAGCAACACTGGGGCTTTGCGCTTCTCTAGCCACCAAACGTCACGGTCCTTCTCTTTCCGTCGGTAGACACGAGCTGAGAAATTGCAAACGTCGAGCAATTGCTCAGAGATGAAAAGTGCCAGCACTGAAAGCTCTTGCTAGCCAGCACACTTCCTTGGAAGCGCTTTCACAGGCGCAGTAACACTGGGGCTTTGCGCTTCTCTAGCCACCAAACGTCACGGTCCTTCTCTTTGCGTCTCGTAGACACGAGCTGAGAAATTGCAAACGTCGAGCAATTGCTCAGAGATGAAAAGTGCCTGCACTGAAAGCTGTTGCTAGCCAGCACCCTTCCTTGGAAGCGCTTTTGTAGGCCTAAGAACACTGGGGCTCTGGGCTTCTCTAGCCACCTCATCTTCTGCTCATCCTCTCGCGCACTCTAAAGAGAGCTCAGGTGAGAAATTGCAAACGTCGAGCAATTGCTCAGAGATGAAAAGTGCCAGCACTGAAAGCTCTTGCTAGCCAGCACCCTTCCTTGGAAGCGCTTTCACAGGTGCAGCAACACTGGGGCTTTGCACTTCTATACGCACCAAATGTCACGGTCCTTCTCTTTCCGTTTCGTAGACACGAGCTGAGAAATTGCAAACGTCGAGCAATTGCTCAGAGATGAAAAGTGCCAGCACTGAAAGCTGTTGCTAGCCAGCACCCTTCCTTGGAAGCGCTTTTGTAGGCCTAAGAACAGTGGGGCTCTGGGCTTCTCTAGCCACCTCATCTTCTGCTCATCCTCTCGCGCACTCTAAAGAGAGCTCAGGTGAGAAATTGCAAACGTCGAGCAATTGCTCAGAGATGAAAAGTGCCAGCACTGAAAGCTGTTGCTAGCCAGCACCCTTCCTTGGAAGCGCTTTTGTAGCCCTTAAAACACCGGGGCTCTGGGCTTCTCTAGCCACCTCATCTTCTGCTCATCCTCTCGCGCACTCTAAAGAGAGCTCAGGTGAGAAATTGCAAACGTCCAGCAATTGCTCAGAGATGAAAAGTGCCAGCACTGAAAGCTGTTGCTAGCCAGCACCCTTCCTTGGAAGCGCTTTCACAGGCGCAGCAACACTGGGGCTTTGCGCTTCTATACGCACCAAAAGTCACGGTCCTTCTCTTTCCGTCTCGTAGACACGAGCTGAGAAATTGCAAACGTCGAGCAATTGCTCAGAGATGAAAAGTGCCAGCACTGAAAGCTCTTGCTAGCCAGCACCCTTCCTTGGAAGCGCTTTTGTAGGCCTAAGAACAGTGGGGCTCTGGGCTTCTCTAGCCACCTCATCTTCTGCTCATCCTCTCGCGCACTCTAAAGAGAGCTCAGGTGAGAAATTGCAAACGGCGAGCAATTGCTCAGAGATGAAAAGTGCCAGCACTGAAAGCTCTTGCTAGCCAGCACCCTTCCTTGGAAGCGCTTTCACAGGCGCAGCAACACTGGGGCTTTGCGCTTCTCTACCCACCAAACGTCACGGTCATTCTCTTTCCGTCTCGTAGACACGAGCTGAGAAATTGCAAACGTCGAGCAATTGCTCCGAGATGAAAAGTGCCAGCACTGAAAGCTGTTGCTAGCCAGCACCCTTCCTTGGAAGCGCTTTTGTAGGCCTAAGAACAGTGGGGCTCTGGGCTTCTCTAGCCACCTCATCTTCTGCTCATCCTCTCGCACACTCTAAAGAGAGCTCAGGTGAGAAATTGCAAACGTCGAGCAATTGCTCAGAGATGAAAAGTGCCAGCACTGAAAGCTCTTGCTAGCCAGCACCCTTCCTTGGAAGGGCTTTCACAGGTGCAGCAACACTGGGGCTTTCAACTTCTATACGCACCAAATGTCACGGTCCTTCTCTTTCCGTCTCGTAGACATGAGCTGAGAAATTGCAAACGTCGAGCAATTGCTCCGAGATGAAAAGTGCCAGCACTGAAAGCTCTTGCTAGCCAGCACCCTTCCTTGGAAGCGCTTTTGTAGGCCTAAGAACAGTGGGGCTCTGGGCTTCTCTAGCCACCTCATCTTCTGCTCATCCTCTCGCGCACTCTAAAGAGAGCTCAGGTGAGAAATTGCAAACGTCGAGCAATTGCTCAGAGAAGAAAAGTGCCAGCACTGAAAGCTGTTGCTAGCCAGCACCCTTCCTTGGAAGCGCTTTCACAGGCGCAGTAACACTGGGGCTTTGCGCTTCTCTAGCCACCAAACGTCACGGTCCTTCTCTTTCCGTCGGTAGACACGAGCTGAGAAATTGCAAACGTCGAGCAATTGCTCAGAGATGAAAAGTGCCAGCACTGAAAGCTGTTGCTAGCCAGCACCCTTCCTTGGAAGCGCTTTTGTAGGCCTAAGAACAGTGGGGCTCTGGGCTTCTCTAGCCACCTCATCTTCTGCTCATCCTCTCGCACACTCTAAAGAGAGCTCAGGTGAGAAATTGCAAACGTCGAGCAATTGCTCAGAGATGAAAAGTGCCAGCACTGAAAGCTGTTGCTAGCCAGCACCCTTCCTTGGAAGCGCTTTCACAGGCGCAGCAACACTGGGGCTTTGCGCTTCTCTAGCCACCAAACGTCACGGTCCTTCTCTTTCCGTCTCGTAGACACGAGCTGAGAAATTGCAAACGTGGAGCAATTGCTCAGAGATGAAAAGTGCCAGCCCTGAAAGCTCTTGCTAGCCAGCACCCTTCCTTGGAAGCGCTTTCACAGGCGCAGCAACACTGGGGCTTTGCGCTTCTCTACCCACCAAACGTCACGGTCATTCTCTTTCCGTCTCGTAGACACGAGCTGAGAAATTGCAAACGTCGAGCAATTGCTCCGAGATGAAAAGTGCCAGCACTGAAAGCTCTTGCTAGCCAGCACCCTTCCTTGGAAGCGCTTTTGTAGGCCTAAGAACACTGGGGCTCTGGGCTTCTCTAGCCACCTCATCTTCTGCTCATCCTCTCGCGCACTCTAAAGAGAGCTCAGGTGAGAAATTGCAAACGTCGAGCAATTGCTCAGAGATGAAAAGTGCCAGCACTGAAAGCTCTTGCTAGCCAGCACCCTTCCTTGGAAGCGCTTTCACAGGCGCAGCAACACTGGGGCTTTGCGCTTCTCTACGCACCAAACGTCACGGTCCTTCTCTTTCCGTCTCGTAGACACGAGCTGAGAAATTGCAAACGTCGAGCAATTGCTCAGAGATGAAAAGTGCCAGCACTGAAAGCTGTTGCTAGCCAGCACCCTTCCTTGGAAGCGCTTTTGTAGGCCTAAGAACAGTGGGGCTCTGGGCTTCTCTAGCCACCTCATCTTCTGCTCATCCTCTCGCACACTCTAAAGAGAGCTCAGGTGAGAAATTGCAAACGTCGAGCAATTGCTCAGAGATGAAAAGTGCCAGCACTGAAAGCTCTTGCTAGCCAGCACCCTTCCTTGGAAGGGCTTTCACAGGTGCAGCAACACTGGGGCTTTCAACTTCTATACGCACCAAATGTCACGGTCCTTCTCTTTCCGTCTCGTAGACACGAGCTGAGAAATTGCAAACGTCGAGCAATTGCTCCGAGATGAAAAGTGCCAGCACTGAAAGCTCTTGCTAGCCAGCACCTTTCCTTGGAAGCGCTTTTGTAGGCCTAAGAACAGTGGGGCTCTGGGCTTCTCTAGCCACCTCATCTTCTGCTCATCCTCTCGCGCACTCTAAAGAGAGCTCAGGTGAGAAATTGCAAACGTCGAGCAATTGCTCAGAGATGAAAAGTGCCAGCACTGAAAGCTGTTGCTAGCCAGCACCCTTCCTTGGAAGCGCTTTCACAGGCGCAGCAACACTGGGGCTTTGCGCTTCTCTAGCCACCAAACGTCACGGTCCTTCTCTTTCCGTCGGTAGACACGAGCTGAGAAATTGCAAACGTCGAGCAATTGCTCAGAGATGAAAAGTGCCAGCACTGAAAGCTGTTGCTAGCCAGCACCCTTCCTTGGAAGCGCTTTTGTAGGCCTAAGAACAGTGGGGCTCTGGGCTTCTCTAGCCACCTCATCTTCTGCTCATCCTCTCGCGCACTCTAAAGAGAGCTCAGGTGAGAAATTGCAAACGTCGAGCAATTGCTCAGAGATGAAAAGTGCCAGCCCTGAAAGCTCTTGCTAGCCAGCACCCTTCCTTGGAAGCGCTTTCACAGGCGCAGCAACACTGGGGCTTTGCACTTCTATACGCACCAAATGTCACGGTCCTTCTCTTTCCGTCTCGTAGACACGAGCTGAGAAATTGCAAACGTCGAGCAATTGCTCCGAGATGAAAAGTGCCAGCACTGAAAGCTCTTGCTAGCCAGCACCCTTCCTTGGAAGCGCTTTTGTAGGCCTAAGAACAGTGGGGCTCTGGGCTTCTCTAGCCACCTCATCTTCTGCTCATCCTCTCGCGCACTCTAAAGAGAGCTCAGGTGAGAAATTGCAAACGGCGAGCAATTGCTCAGAGATGAAAAGTGCCAGCACTGAAAGCTGTTGCTAGCCAGCACCCTTCCTTGGAAGCGCTTTCACAGGTGCAGCAACACTGGGGCTTTGCACTTCTATACGCACCAAATGTCACGGTCCTTCTCTTTCCGTCTCCTAGACACGAGCTGAGAAATTGCAAACGTCGAGCAATTGCTCAGAGATGAAAAGTGCCAGCACTGAAAGCTCTTGCTAGCCAGCACCCTTCCTTGGAAGCGCTTTTGTAGGCCTAAGAACAGTGGGGCTCTGGGCTTCTCTAGCCACCTCATCTTCTGCTCATCCTCTCGCGCACTCTAAAGAGAGCTCAGGTGAGAAATTGCAAACGTCGAGCAATTGCTCAGAGATGAAAAGTGCCAGCACTGAAAGCTCTTGCTAGCCAGCACCCTTCCTTGGAAGCGCTTTCACAGGCGCAGCAACACTGGGGCTTTGCGCTTCTCTAGCCACCAAACGTCACGGTCCTTCTCTTTCCGTCTCGTAGACACGAGCTGAGAAATTGCAAACGTGGAGCAATTGCTCAGAGATGAAAAGTGCCAGCACTGAAAGCTCTTGCTAGCCAGCACCCTTCCTTGGAAGCGCTTTCACAGGCGCAGCAACACTGGGGCTTTGCGCTTCTCTACCCACCAAACGTCACGGTCATTCTCTTTCCGTCTCGTAGACACGAGCTGAGAAATTGCAAACGTCGAGCAATTGCTCCGAGATGAAAAGTGCCAGCACTGAAAGCTCTTGCTAGCCAGCACCCTTCCTTGGAAGCGCTTTTGTAGGCCTAAGAACAGTGGGGCTCTGGGCTTCTCTAGCCACCTCATCTTCTGCTCATCCTCTCGCGCACTCTAAAGAGATCTCAGGTGAGAAATTGCAAACGTCGAGCAATTGCTCAGAGATGAAAAGTGCCAGCACTGAAAGCTGTTGCTAGCCAGCACCCTTCCTTGGAAGCGCTTTTGTAGCCCTTAAAACACCGGGGCTCTGGGCTTCTCTAGCCACCTCATCTTCTGCTCATCCTCTCGCGCACTCTAAAGAGAGCTCAGGTGAGAAATTGCAAACGTCCAGCAATTGCTCAGAGATGAAAAGTGCCAGCACTGAAAGCTGTTGCTAGCCAGCACCCTTCCTTGGAAGCGCTTTCACAGGCGCAGCAACACTGGGGCTTTGCGCTTCTATACGCACCAAAAGTCACGGTCCTTCTCTTTCCGTCTCGTAGACACGAGCTGAGAAATTGCAAACGTCGAGCAATTGCTCCGAGATGAAAAGTGCCAGCACTGAAAGCTGTTGCTAGCCAGCACCCTTCCTTGGAAGCGCTTTTGTAGGCCTAAGAACACTGGGGCTCTGGGCTTCTCTAGCCACCTCATCTTCTGCTCATCCTCTCGCGCACTCTAAAGAGAGCTCAGGTTAGAAATTGCAAACGTCGAGCAATTGCTCAGAGATGAAAAGTGCCAGCACTGAAAGCTCTTGCTAGCCAGCACCCTTCCTTGGAAGCGCTTTCACAGGCGCAGTAACACTGGGGCTTTGCGCTTCTCTAGCCACCAAACGTCACGGTCCTTCTCTTTCCGTCGGTAGACACGAGCTGAGAAATTGCAAACGTCGAGCAATTGCTCAGAGATGAAAAGTGCCAGCACTGAAAGCTGTTGCTAGCCAGCACCCTTCCTTGGAAGCGCTTTTGTAGGCCTAAGAACAGTGGGGCTCTGGGCTTCTCTAGCCACCTCATCTTCTGCTCATCCTCTCGCGCACTCTAAAGAGAGCTCAGGTGAGAAATTGCAAACGTCGAGCAATTGCTCAGAGATGAAAAGTGCCAGCCCTGAAAGCTCTTGCTAGCCAGCACCCTTCCTTGGAAGCGCTTTCACAGGTGCAGCAACACTGGGGCTTTGCACTTCTATACGCACCAAATGTCACGGTCCTTCTCTTTCCGTCTCGTAGACACGAGCTGAGAAATTGCAAACGTGGAGCAATTGCTCAGAGATGAAAAGTGCCAGCACTGAAAGCTGTTGCTAGCCAGCACCCTTCCTTGGAAGCGCTTTTGTAGGCCTAAGAACAGTGGGGCTCTGGGCTTCTCTAGCCACCTCATCTTCTGCTCATCCTCTCGCGCACTCTAAAGAGAGCTCAGGTGAGAAATTGCAAACGTCGAGCAATTGCTCAGAGATGAAAAGTGCCAGCACTGAAAGCTGTTGCTAGCCAGCACCCTTCCTTGGAAGCGCTTTCACAGGCGCAGCAACACTGGGGCTTTGCGCTTCTCTAGCCACCAAACGTCACGGTCCTTCTCTTTCCGTCTCGTAGACACGAGCTGAGAAATTGCAAACGTCGAGCAATTGCTCAGAGATGAAAAGTGCCAGCACTGAAAGCTCTTGCTAGCCAGCACCCTTCCTTGGAAGCGCTTTCACAGGCGCAGCAACACTGGGGCTTTGCGCTTCTCTACCCACCAAACGTCACGGTCATTCTCTTTCCGTCTCGTAGACACGAGCTGAGAAATTGCAAACGTCGAGCAATTGCTCCGAGATGAAAAGTGCCAGCACTGAAAGCTCTTGCTAGCCAGCACCCTTCCTTGGAAGCGCTTTTGTAGGCCTAAGAACAGTGGGGCTCTGGGCTTCTCTAGCCACCTCATCTTCTGCTCATCCTCTCGCGCACTCTAAAGAGAGCTCAGGTGAGAAATTGCAAACGTCGAGCAATTGCTCAGAGATGAAAAGTGCCAGCCCTGAAAGCTCTTGCTAGCCAGCACCCTTCCTTGGAAGCGCTTTTGTAGCCCTTAAAACACCGGGGCTCTGGGCTTCTCTAGCCACCTCATCTTCTGCTCATCCTCTCGCGCACTCTAAAGAGAGCTCAGGTGAGAAATTGCAAACGTCCAGCAATTGCTCAGAGATGAAAAGTGCCAGCACTGAAAGCTGTTGCTAGCCAGCACCCTTCCTTGGAAGCGCTTTCACAGGCGCAGCAACACTGGGGCTTTGCGCTTCTATACGCACCAAAAGTCACGGTCCTTCTCTTTCCATCTCGTAGACACGAGCTGAGAAATTGCAAACGTCGAGCAATTGCTCCGAGATGAAAAGTGCCAGCACTGAAAGCTCTTGCTAGCCAGCACCCTTCCTTGGAAGCGCTTTTGTAGGCCTAAGAACAGTGGGGCTCTGGGCTTCTCTAGCCACCTCATCTTCTGCTCATCCTCTCGCGCACTCTAAAGAGAGCTCAGGTGAGAAATTGCAAACGTCGAGCAATTGCTCAGAGAAGAAAAGTGCCAGCACTGAAAGCTCTTGCTAGCCAGCACCCTTCCTTGGAAGCGCTTTCACAGGCGCAGCAACACTGGGGCTTTGCGCTTCTCTACCCACCAAAAGTCACGGTCCTTCTCTTTCCGTCTCGTAGACACGAGCTGAGAAATTGCAAACGTCCAGCAATTGCTCAGAGATGAAAAGTGCCAGCACTGAAAGCTCTTGCTAGCCAGCACCCTTCCTTGGAAGCGCTTTCACAGGCGCAGCAACACTGGGGCTTTGCGCTTCTCTACCCACCAAACGTCACGGTCCTTCTCTTTCCGTCTCCTAGACACGAGCTGAGAAATTGCAAACGTCGAGCAATTGCTCCGAGATGAAAAGTGCCAGCACTGAAAGCTCTTGCTAGCCAGCACCCTTCCTTGGAAGCGCTTTTGTAGGCCTAAGAACACTGGGGCTCTGGGCTTCTCTAGCCACCTCATCTTCTGCTCATCCTCTCGCGCACTCTAAAGAGAGCTCAGGTGAGAAATTGCAAACGTCCAGCAATTGCTCAGAGATGAAAAGTGCCAGCCCTGAAAGCTCTTGCTAGCCAGCACCCTTCCTTGGAAGCGCTTTCACAGGTGCAGCAACACTGGGGCTTTGCACTTCTATACGCACCAAATGTCACGGTCCTTCTCTTTCCGTCTCCTAGACACGAGCTGAGAAATTGCAAACGTGGAGCAATTGCTCAGAGATGAAAAGTGCCAGCACTGAAAGCTGTTGCTAGCCAGCACCCTTCCTTGGAAGCGCTTTTGTAGGCCTAAGAACACTGGGGCTCTGGGCTTCTCTAGCCACCTCATCTTCTGCTCATCCTCTCGCGCACTCTAAAGAGAGCTCAGGTGAGAAATTGCAAACGTCGAGCAATTGCTCAGAGATGAAAAGTGCCAGCACTGAAAGCTCTTGCTAGCCAGCACCCTTCCTTGGAAGCGCTTTCACAGGCGCGGCAACACTGGGGCTTTGCGCTTCTCTAGCCACCAAACGTCACGGTCCTTCTCTTTCCGTCTCGTAGACACGAGCTGAGAAATTGCAAACGTCGAGCAATTGCTCAGAGATGAAAAGTGCCAGCACTGAAAGCTGTTGCTAGCCAGCACCCTTCCTTGGAAGCGCTTTTGTAGGCCTAAGAACAGTGGGGCTCTGGGCTTCTCTAGCCACCTCATCTTCTGCTCATCCTCTCGCGCACTCTAAAGAGAGCTCAGGTGAGAAATTGCAAACGTCGAGCAATTGCTCAGAGAAGAAAAGTGCCAGCACTGAAAGCTCTTGCTAGCCAGCACCCTTCCTTGGAAGCGCTTTCACAGGCGCAGCAACACTGGGGCTTTGCGCTTCTCTACGCACCAAACGTCACGGTCCTTCTCTTTCCGTCTCGTAGACACGAGCTGAGAAATTGCAAACGTCGAGCAATTGCTCAGAGATGAAAAGTGCCAGCACTGAAAGCTGTTGCTAGCCAGCACCCTTCCTTGGAAGCGCTTTCACAGGCGCAGCAACACTGGGGCTTTGCGCTTCTATACGCACCAAACGTCACAGTCATTCTCTTTCCGTCTCGTAGACACGAGCTGAGAAATTGCAAACGTCGAGCAATTGCTCCGAGATGAAAAGTGCCAGCACTGAAAGCTGTTGCTAGCCAGCACCCTTCCTTGGAAGCGCTTTTGTAGGCCTAAGAACAGTGGGGCTCTGGGCTTCTCTAGCCACCTCATCTTCTGCTCATCCTCTCGCGCACTCTAAAGAGAGCTCAGGTGAGAAATTGCAAACGTCGAGCAATTGCTCCGAGATGAAAAGTGCCAGCACTGAAAGCTGTTGCTAGCCAGCACCCTTCCTTGGAAGCGCTTTTGTAGCCCTTAAAACACTGGGGCTTTGCGCTTCTCTAGCCACCTCATCTTCTGCTCATCCTCTCGCGCACTCTAAAGAGAGCTCAGGTGAGAAATTGCAAACGTCGAGCAATTGCTCAGAGATGAAAAGTGCCAGCACTGAAAGCTGTTGCTAGCCAGCACCCTTCCTTGGAAGCGCTTTCACAGGCGCAGCAACACTGGGGCTTTGCGCTTCTATACGCACCAAATGTCACGGTCCTTCTCTTTCCGTCTCGTAGACACGAGCTGAGAAATTGCAAACGTCCAGCAATTGCTCCGAGATGAAAAGTGCCAGCACTGAAAGCTCTTGCTAGCCAGCACCCTTCCTTGGAAGCGCTTTCACAGGCGCAGCAACACTGGGGCTTTGCGCTTCTATACGCACCAAACGTCACAGTCATTCTCTTTCCGTCTCGTAGACACGAGCTGAGAAATTGCAAACGTCGAGCAATTGCTCAGAGATGAAAAGTGCCAGCACTGAAAGCTGTTGCTAGCCAGCACCCTTCCTTGGAAGCGCTTTTGTAGGCCTAAGAACAGTGGGGCTCTGGGCTTCTCTAGCCACCTCATCTTCTGCTCATCCTCTCGCGCACTCTAAAGAGAGCTCAGGTGAGAAATTGCAAACGTCGAGCAATTGCTCAGAGATGAAAAGTGCCAGCACTGAAAGCTCTTGCTAGCCAGCACCCTTCCTTGGAAGCGCTTTCACAGGCGCAGCAACACTGGGGCTTTGCGCTTCTCTAGCCACCAAACGTCACGGTCCTTCTCTTTCCGTCGGTAGACACGAGCTGAGAAATTGCAAACGTCGAGCAATTGCTCAGAGATGAAAAGTGCCAGCACTGAAAGCTCTTGCTAGCCAGCACCCTTCCTTGGAAGCGCTTTCACAGGCGCAGTAACACTGGGGCTTTGCGCTTCTCTAGCCACCAAACGTCACGGTCCTTCTCTTTCCGTCTCGTAGACACGAGCTGAGAAATTGCAAACGTCGAGCAATTGCTCCGAGATGAAAAGTGCCAGCACTGAAAGCTGTTGCTAGCCAGCACCCTTCCTTGGAAGCGCTTTTGTAGCCCTTAAAACACTGGGGCTCTGGGCTTCTCTAGCCACCTCATCTTCTGCTCATCCTCTCGCGCACTCTAAAGAGATCTCAGGTGAGAAATTGCAAACGTCGAGCAATTGCTCAGAGATGAAAAGTGCCAGCACTGAAAGCTCTTGCTAGCCAGCACCCTTCCTTGGAAGCGCTTTTGTAGCCCTTAAAACACTGGGGCTCTGGGCTTCTCTAGCCACCTCATCTTCTGCTCATCCTCTCGCACACTCTAAAGAGAGCTCAGGTGAGAAATTGCAAACGTCCAGCAATTGCTCAGAGATGAAAAGTGCCAGCACTGAAAGCTCTTGCTAGCCAGCACCCTTCCTTGGAAGCGCTTTCACAGGCGCAGTAACACTGGGGCTTTGCGCTTCTCTACCCACCAAACGTCACGGTCCTTCTCTTTCCATCTCCTAGACACGAGCTGAGAAATTGCAAACGTCGAGCAATTGCTCAGAGATGAAAAGTGCCAGCACTGAAAGCTCTTGCTAGCCAGCACCCTTCCTTGGAAACGCTTTCACAGGCGCAGCAACACTGGGGTTTTGCGCTTCTCTAGCCACCAAACGTCATGGTCCTTCTCTTTCCGTCGGTAGACACGAGCTGAGAAATTGCAAACGTCGAGCAATTGCTCCGAGATGAAAAGTGCCAGCACTGAAAGCTCTTGCTAGCCAGCACCCTTCCTTGGAAGCGCTTTTGTAGGCCTAAGAACAGTGGGGCTCTGGGCTTCTCTAGCCACCTCATCTTCTGCTCATCCTCTCGCGCACTCTAAAGAGAGCTCAGGTGAGAAATTGCAAACGGCGAGCAATTGCTCAGAGATGAAAAGTGCCAGCACTGAAAGCTGTTGCTAGCCAGCACCCTTCCTTGGAAGCGCTTTCACAGGTGCAGCAACACTGGGGCTTTGCACTTCTATACGCACCAAATGTCACGGTCCTTCTCTTTCCGTCTCCTAGACACGAGCTGAGAAATTGCAAACGTCGAGCAATTGCTCAGAGATGAAAAGTGCCAGCACTGAAAGCTGTTGCTAGCCAGCACCCTTCCTTGGAAGCGCTTTTGTAGGCCTAAGAACACTGGGGCTCTGGGCTTCTCTAGCCACCTCATCTTCTGCTCATCCTCTCGCGCACTCTAAAGAGAGCTCAGGTGAGAAATTGCAAACGTCCAGCAATTGCTCAGAGATGAAAAGTGCCAGCACTGAAAGCTCTTGCTAGCCAGCACCCTTCCTTGGAAGCGCTTTCACAGGCGCAGCAACACTGGGGCTTTGCGCTTCTCTACCCACCAAACGTCACGGTCCTTCTCTTTCCGTCTCGTAGACACGAGCTGAGAAATTGCAAACGTGGAGCAATTGCTCAGAGATGAAAAGTGCCAGCACTGAAAGCTCTTGCTAGCCAGCACCCTTCCTTGGAAGCGCTTTCACAGGCGCAGCAACACTGGGGCTTTGCGCTTCTCTACCCACCAAACGTCACGGTCATTCTCTTTCCGTCTCGTAGACACGAGCTGAGAAATTGCAAACGTCGAGCAATTGCTCCGAGATGAAAAGTGCCAGCACTGAAAGCTCTTGCTAGCCAGCACCCTTCCTTGGAAGCGCTTTTGTAGGCCTAAGAACAGTGGGGCTCTGGGCTTCTCTAGCCACCTCATCTTCTGCTCATCCTCTCGCGCACTCTAAAGAGATCTCAGGTGAGAAATTGCAAACGTCGAGCAATTGCTCAGAGAAGAAAAGTGCCAGCACTGAAAGCTGTTGCTAGCCAGCACCCTTCCTTGGAAGCGCTTTTGTAGCCCTTAAAACACCGGGGCTCTGGGCTTCTCTAGCCACCTCATCTTCTGCTCATCCTCTCGCGCACTCTAAAGAGAGCTCAGGTGAGAAATTGCAAACGTCCAGCAATTGCTCAGAGATGAAAAGTGCCAGCACTGAAAGCTGTTGCTAGCCAGCACCCTTCCTTGGAAGCGCTTTCACAGGCGCAGCAACACTGGGGCTTTGCGCTTCTATACGCACCAAAAGTCACGGTCCTTCTCTTTCCGTCTCGTAGACACGAGCTGAGAAATTGCAAACGTCGAGCAATTGCTCCGAGATGAAAAGTGCCAGCACTGAAAGCTGTTGCTAGCCAGCACCCTTCCTTGGAAGCGCTTTTGTAGGCCTAAGAACACTGGGGCTCTGGGCTTCTCTAGCCACCTCATCTTCTGCTCATCCTCTCGCGCACTCTAAAGAGAGCTCAGGTTAGAAATTGCAAACGTCGAGCAATTGCTCAGAGATGAAAAGTGCCAGCACTGAAAGCTCTTGCTAGCCAGCACCCTTCCTTGGAAGCGCTTTCACAGGCGCAGTAACACTGGGGCTTTGCGCTTCTCTAGCCACCAAACGTCACGGTCCTTCTCTTTCCGTCTCGTAGACACGAGCTGAGAAATTGCAAACGTCGAGCAATTGCTCAGAGATGAAAAGTGCCAGCACTGACAGCTCTTGCTAGCCAGCACCCTTCCTTGGAAGCGCTTTTGTAGGCCTAAGAACACTGGGGCTCTGGGCTTCTCTAGCCACCTCATCTTCTGCTCATCCTCTCGCGCACTCTAAAGAGAGCTCAGGTGAGAAATTGCAAACGTCGAGCAATTGCTCAGAGATGAAAAGTGCCAGCCCTGAAAGCTCTTGCTAGCCAGCACACTTCCTTGGAAGCGCTTTCACAGGTGCAGCAACACTGGGGCTTTGCACTTCTATACGCACCAAATGTCACGGTCCTTCTCTTTCCGTCTCGTAGACACGAGCTGAGAAATTGCAAACGTGGAGCAATTGCTCAGAGATGAAAAGTGCCAGCACTGAAAGCTGTTGCTAGCCAGCACCCTTCCTTGGAAGCGCTTTTGTAGGCCTAAGAACAGTGGGGCTCTGGGCTTCTCTAGCCACCTCATCTTCTGCTCATCCTCTCGCGCACTCTAAAGAGAGCTCAGGTGAGAAATTGCAAACGTCGAGCAATTGCTCAGAGATGAAAAGTGCCAGCACTGAAAGCTCTTGCTAGCCAGCACCCTTCCTTGGAAGCGCTTTCACAGGCGCAGCAACACTGGGGCTTTGCGCTTCTCTAGCCACCAAACGTCACGGTCCTTCTCTTTCCGTCTCGTAGACACGAGCTGAGAAATTGCAAACGTCGAGCAATTGCTCAGAGATGAAAAGTGCCAGCACTGAAAGCTCTTGCTAGCCAGCACCCTTCCTTGGAAGCGCTTTCACAGGCGCAGCAAGACTGGGGCTTTGCGCTTCTCTACCCACCAAACGTCACGGTCATTCTCTTTCCGTCTCGTAGACACGAGCTGAGAAATTGCAAACGTCGAGCAATTGCTCCGAGATGAAAAGTGCCAGCACTGAAAGCTCTTGCTAGCCAGCACCCTTCCTTGGAAGCGCTTTTGTAGGCCTAAGAACAGTGGGGCTCTGGGCTTCTCTAGCCACCTCATCTTCTGCTCATCCTCTCGCGCACTCTAAAGAGAGCTCAGGTGAGAAATTGCAAACGTCGAGCAATTGCTCAGAGATGAAAAGTGCCAGCACTGAAAGCTCTTGCTAGCCAGCACCCTTCCTTGGAAGCGCTTTTGTAGCCCTTAAAACACCGGGGCTCTGGGCTTCTCTAGCCACCTCATCTTCTGCTCATCCTCTCGCGCACTCTAAAGAGAGCTCAGGTGAGAAATTGCAAACGTCCAGCAATTGCTCAGAGATGAAAAGTGCCAGCACTGAAAGCTGTTGCTAGCCAGCACCCTTCCTTGGAAGCGCTTTCACAGGCGCAGCAACACTGGGGCTTTGCGCTTCTATACGCACCAAAAGTCACGGTCCTTCTCTTTCCATCTCGTAGACACGAGCTGAGAAATTGCAAACGTCGAGCAATTGCTCCGAGATGAAAAGTGCCAGCACTGAAAGCTCTTGCTAGCCAGCACCCTTCCTTGGAAGCGCTTTTGTAGGCCTAAGAACAGTGGGGCTCTGGGCTTCTCTAGCCACCTCATCTTGTGCTCATCCTCTCGCGCACTCTAAAGAGAGCTCAGGTGAGAAATTGCAAACGTCGAGCAATTGCTCAGAGAAGAAAAGTGCCAGCACTGAAAGCTCTTGCTAGCCAGCACCCTTCCTTGGAAGCGCTTTCACAGGCGCAGCAACACTGGGGCTTTGCGCTTCTCTACCCACCAAAAGTCACGGTCCTTCTCTTTCCGTCTCGTAGACACGAGCTGAGAAATTGCAAACGTCCAGCAATTGCTCAGAGATGAAAAGTGCCAGCACTGAAAGCTCTTGCTAGCCAGCACCCTTCCTTGGAAGCGCTTTCACAGGCGCAGCAACACTGGGGCTTTGCGCTTCTCTACCCACCAAACGTCACGGTCCTTCTCTTTCCGTCTCCTAGACACGAGCTGAGAAATTGCAAACGTCGAGCAATTGCTCCGAGATGAAAAGTGCCAGCACTGAAAGCTCTTGCTAGCCAGCACCCTTCCTTGGAAGCGCTTTTGTAGGCCTAAGAACACTGGGGCTCTGGGCTTCTCTAGCCACCTCATCTTCTGCTCATCCTCTCGCGCACTCTAAAGAGAGCTCAGGTGAGAAATTGCAAACGTCCAGCAATTGCTCAGAGATGAAAAGTGCCAGCACTGAAAGCTCTTGCTAGCCAGCACCCTTCCTTGGAAGCGCTTTCACAGGCGCGGCAACACTGGGGCTTTGCGCTTCTCTAGCCACCAAACGTCACGGTCCTTCTCTTTCCGTCGGTAGACACGAGCTGAGAAATTGCAAACGTCGAGCAATTGCTCAGAGATGAAAAGTGCCAGCACTGAAAGCTGTTGCTAGCCAGCACCCTTCCTTGGAAGCGCTTTTGTAGGCCTAAGAACAGTGGGGCTCTGGGCTTCTCTAGCCACCTCATCTTCTGCTCATCCTCTCGCGCACTCTAAAGAGAGCTCAGGTGAGAAATTGCAAACGTCGAGCAATTGCTCAGAGAAGAAAAGTGCCAGCACTGAAAGCTCTTGCTAGCCAGCACCCTTCCTTGGAAGCGCTTTCACAGGCGCAGCAACACTGGGGCTTTGCGCTTCTCTACGCACCAAACGTCACGGTCCTTCTCTTTCCGTCTCGTAGACACGAGCTGAGAAATTGCAAACGTCGAGCAATTGCTCAGAGATGAAAAGTGCCAGCACTGAAAGCTGTTGCTAGCCAGCACCCTTCCTTGGAAGCGCTTTCACAGGCGCAGCAACACTGGGGCTTTGCGCTTCTATACGCACCAAACGTCACAGTCATTCTCTTTCCGTCTCGTAGACACGAGCTGAGAAATTGCAAACGTCGAGCAATTGCTCCGAGATGAAAAGTGCCAGCACTGAAAGCTGTTGCTAGCCAGCACCCTTCCTTGGAAGCGCTTTTGTAGGCCTAAGAACACTGGGGCTCTGGGCTTCTCTAGCCACCTCATCTTCTGCTCATCCTCTCGCGCACTCTAAAGAGAGCTCAGGTGAGAAATTGCAAACGTCGAGCAATTGCTCCGAGATGAAAAGTGCCAGCACTGAAAGCTGTTGCTAGCCAGCACCCTTCCTTGGAAGCGCTTTTGTAGCCCTTAAAACACTGGGGCTTTGCGCTTCTCTAGCCACCTCATCTTCTGCTCATCCTCTCGCGCACTCTAAAGAGAGCTCAGGTGAGAAATTGCAAACGTCGAGCAATTGCTCAGAGATGAAAAGTGCCAGCACTGAAAGCTGTTGCTAGCCAGCACCCTTCCTTGGAAGCGCTTTCACAGGCGCAGCAACACTGGGGCTTTGCGCTTCTATACGCACCAAATGTCACGGTCCTTCTCTTTCCGTCTCGTAGACACGAGCTGAGAAATTGCAAACGTCGAGCAATTGCTCAGAGATGAAAAGTGCCAGCACTGAAAGCTGTTGCTAGCCAGCACCCTTCCTTGGAAGCGCTTTTGTAGGCCTAAGAACACTGGGGCTCTGGGCTTCTCTAGCCACCTCATCTTCTGCTCATCCTCTCGCGCACTCTAAAGAGATCTCAGGTGAGAAATTGCAAACGTCGAGCAATTGCTCAGAGATGAAAAGTGCCAGCCCTGAAAGCTCTTGCTAGCCAGCACCCTTCCTTGGAAGCGCTTTCACAGGCGCAGCAACACTGGGGCTTTGCACTTCTCTACGCACCAAACGTCACGGTCCTTCTCTTTCCGTCTCGTAGACACGAGCTGAGAAATTGCAAACGTCCAGCAATTGCTCCGAGATGAAAAGTGCCAGCACTGAAAGCTCTTGCTAGCCAGCACCCTTCCTTGGAAGCGCTTTCACAGGCGCAGCAACACTGGGGCTTTGCGCTTCTATACGCACCAAACGTCACAGTCATTCTCTTTCCGTCTCGTAGACACGAGCTGAGAAATTGCAAACGTCGAGCAATTGCTCAGAGATGAAAAGTGCCAGCACTGAAAGCTGTTGCTAGCCAGCACCCTTCCTTGGAAGCGCTTTTGTAGGCCTAAGAACAGTGGGGCTCTGGGCTTCTCTAGCCACCTCATCTTCTGCTCATCCTCTCGCGCACTCTAAAGAGAGCTCAGGTGAGAAATTGCAAACGTCGAGCAATTGCTCAGAGATGAAAAGTGCCAGCACTGAAAGCTCTTGCTAGCCAGCACCCTTCCTTGGAAGCGCTTTCACAGGCGCAGCAACACTGGGGCTTTGCGCTTCTCTACCCACCAAACGTCACGGTCCTTCTCTTTCCGTCGGTAGACACGAGCTGAGAAATTGCAAACGTCGAGCAATTGCTCAGAGATGAAAAGTGCCAGCACTGAAAGCTCTTGCTAGCCAGCACCCTTCCTTGGAAGCGCTTTCACAGGCGCAGTAACACTGGGGCTTTGCGCTTCTCTAGCCACCAAACGTCACGGTCCTTCTCTTTCCGTCTCGTAGACACGAGCTGAGAAATTGCAAACGTCGAGCAATTGCTCAGAGATGAAAAGTGCCAGCACTGAAAGCTGTTGCTAGCCAGCACCCTTCCTTGGAAGCGCTTTTGTAGCCCTTAAAACACTGGGGCTTTGGGCTTCTCTAGCCACCTCATCTTCTGCTCATCCTCTCGCGCACTCTAAAGAGATCTCAGGTGAGAAATTGCAAACGTCGAGCAATTGCTCAGAGATGAAAAGTGCCAGCACTGAAAGCTCTTGCTAGCCAGCACCCTTCCTTGGAAGCGCTTTTGTAGCCCTTAAAACACTGGGGCTCTGGGCTTCTCTAGCCACCTCATCTTCTGCTCATCCTCTCGCACACTCTAAAGAGAGCTCAGGTGAGAAATTGCAAACGTCCAGCAATTGCTCAGAGATGAAAAGTGCCAGCACTGAAAGCTCTTGCTAGCCAGCACCCTTCCTTGGAAGCGCTTTCACAGGCGCAGTAACACTGGGGCTTTGCGCTTCTCTACCCACCAAAAGTCACGGTCCTTCTCTTTCCATCTCCTAGACACGAGCTGAGAAATTGCAAACGTCGAGCAATTGCTCAGAGATGAAAAGTGCCAGCACTGAAAGCTCTTGCTAGCCAGCACCCTTCCTTGGAAGCGCTTTCACAGGCGCAGCAACACTGGGGTTTTGCGCTTCTCTAGCCACCAAACGTCATGGTCCTTCTCTTTCCGTCGGTAGACACGAGCTGAGAAATTGCAAACGTCGAGCAATTGCTCAGAGATGAAAAGTGCCAGCACTGAAAGCTCTTGCTAGCCAGCACCCTTCCTTGGAAGCGCTTTCACAGGCGCAGCAACACTGGGGCTTTGCGCTTCTATACGCACCAAAAGTCACAGTCATTCTCTTTCCGTCTCGTAGACACGAGCTGAGAAATTGCAAACGTCGAGCAATTGCTCAGAGATGAAAAGTGCCAGCACTGAAAGCTGTTGCTAGCCAGCACCCTTCCTTGGAAGCGCTTTTGTAGGCCTAAGAACACTGGGGCTCTGGGCTTCTCTAGCCACCTCATCTTCTGCTCATCCTCTCGCGCACTCTAAAGAGAGCTCAGGTGAGAAATTGCAAACGTCGAGCAATTGCTCGGAGATGAAAAGTGCCAGCACTGAAAGCTCTTGCTAGCCAGCACCCTTCCTTGGAAGCGCTTTCACAGGCGCAGCAACACTGGGGCTTTGCGCTTCTCTAGCCACCAAACGTCACGGTCCTTCTCTTTCCGTCTCGTAGACACGAGCTGAGAAATTGCAAACGTCGAGCAATTGCTCAGAGATGAAAAGTGCCAGCACTGAAAGCTGTTGCTAGCCAGCACCCTTCCTTGGAAGCGCTTTTGTAGGCCTAAGAACAGTGGGGCTCTGGGCTTCTCTAGCCACCTCATCTTCTGCTCATCCTCTCGCGCACTCTAAAGAGAGCTCAGGTGAGAAATTGCAAACGTCGAGCAATTGCTCAGAGATGAAAAGTGCCAGCCCTGAAAGCTCTTGCTAGCCAGCACCCTTCCTTGGAAGCGCTTTCACAGGCGCAGCAACACTGGGGCTTTGCGCTTCTATACGCACCAAACGTCACGGTCCTTCTCTTTCTGTCTCGTAGACACGAGCTGAGAAATTGCAAACGTCGAGCAATTGCTCAGAGATGAAAAGTGCCAGCACTGAAAGCTCTTGCTAGCCAGCACCCTTCCTTGGAAGCGCTTTCACAGGCGCAGCAACACTGGGGCTTTGCGCTTCTCTAGCCACCAAACGTCACGGTCCTTCTCTTTCCGTCTCGTAGACACGAGCTGAGAAATTGCAAACGTGGAGCAATTGCTCAGAGATGAAAAGTGCCAGCACTGAAAGCTCTTGCTAGCCAGCACCCTTCCTTGGAAGCGCTTTTGTAGGCCTAAGAACACTGGGGCTCTGGGCTTCTCTAGCCACCTCATCTTCTGCTCATCCTCTCGCGCACTCTAAAGAGAGCTCAGGTGAGAAATTGCAAACGTCGAGCAATTGCTCAGAGATGAAAAGTGCCAGCCCTGAAAGCTCTTGCTAGCCAGCACCCTTCCTTGGAAGCGCTTTCACAGGTGCAGCAACACTGGGGCTTTGCACTTCTATACGCACCAAATGTCACGGTCCTTCTCTTTCCGTCTCGTAGACACGAGCTGAGAAATTGCAAACGTCGAGCAATTGCTCCGAGATGAAAAGTGCCAGCACTGAAAGCTGTTGCTAGCCAGCACCCTTCCTTGGAAGCGCTTTTGTAGGCCTAAGAACACTGGGGCTCTGGGCTTCTCTAGCCACCTCATCTTCTGCTCATCCTCTCGCGCACTCTAAAGAGAGCTCAGGTGAGAAATTGCAAACGTCGAGCAATTGCTCAGAGATGAAAAGTGCCAGCACTGAAAGCTCTTGCTAGCCAGCACCCTTCCTTGGAAGCGCTTTCACAGGCGCAGCAACACTGGGGCTTTGCGCTTCTCTAGCCACCAAACGTCACGGTCCTTCTCTTTCCGTCTCGTAGACACGAGCTGAGAAATTGCAAACGTGGAGCAATTGCTCAGAGATGAAAAGTGCCAGCACTGAAAGCTCTTGCTAGCCAGCACCCTTCCTTGGAAGCGCTTTCACAGGCGCAGCAACACTGGGGCTTTGCGCTTCTCTACCCACCAAACGTCACGGTCATTCTCTTTCCGTCTCGTAGACACGAGCTGAGAAATTGCAAACGTCGAGCAATTGCTCCGAGATGAAAAGTGCCAGCACTGAAAGCTCTTGCTAGCCAGCACCCTTCCTTGGAAGCGCTTTTGTAGGCCTAAGAACAGTGGGGCTCTGGGCTTCTCTAGCCACCTCATCTTCTGCTCATCCTCTCGCGCACTCTAAAGAGAGCTCAGGTGAGAAATTGCAAACGTCGAGCAATTGCTCAGAGATGAAAAGTGCCAGCACTGAAAGCTGTTGCTAGCCAGCACCCTTCCTTGGAAGCGCTTTTGTAGCCCTTAAAACACCGGGGCTCTGGGCTTCTCTAGCCACCTCATCTTCTGCTCATCCTCTCGCGCACTCTAAAGAGAGCTCAGGTGAGAAATTGCAAACGTCCAGCAATTGCTCAGAGATGAAAAGTGCCAGCACTGAAAGCTGTTGCTAGCCAGCACCCTTCCTTGGAAGCGCTTTCACAGGCGCAGCAACACTGGGGCTTTGCGCTTCTATACGCACCAAAAGTCACGGTCCTTCTCTTTCCGTCTCGTAGACACGAGCTGAGAAATTGCAAACGTCGAGCAATTGCTCCGAGATGAAAAGTGCCAGCACTGAAAGCTCTTGCTAGCCAGCACCCTTCCTTGGAAGCGCTTTTGTAGGCCTAAGAACACTGGGGCTCTGGGCTTCTCTAGCCACCTCATCTTCTGCTCATCCTCTCGCGCACTCTAAAGAGAGCTCAGGTTAGAAATTGCAAACGTCGAGCAATTGCTCAGAGATGAAAAGTGCCAGCACTGAAAGCTCTTGCTAGCCAGCACCCTTCCTTGGAAGCGCTTTCACAGGCGCAGTAACACTGGGGCTTTGCGCTTCTCTACCCACCAAACGTCACGGTCCTTCTCTTTCCGTCTCGTAGACACGAGCTGAGAAATTGCAAACGTCGAGCAATTGCTCAGAGATGAAAAGTGCCAGCACTGACAGCTCTTGCTAGCCAGCACCCTTCCTTGGAAGCGCTTTTGTAGGCCTAAGAACACTGGGGCTCTGGGCTTCTCTAGCCACCTCATCTTCTGCTCATCCTCTCGCGCACTCTAAAGAGAGCTCAGGTGAGAAATTGCAAACGTCGAGCAATTGCTCAGAGATGAAAAGTGCCAGCCCTGAAAGCTCTTGCTAGCCAGCACCCTTCCTTGGAAGCGCTTTCACAGGTGCAGCAACACTGGGGCTTTGCACTTCTATACGCACCAAATGTCACGGTCCTTCTCTTTCCGTCTCGTAGACACGAGCTGAGAAATTGCAAACGTGGAGCAATTGCTCAGAGATGAAAAGTGCCAGCACTGAAAGCTGTTGCTAGCCAGCACCCTTCCTTGGAAGCGCTTTTGTAGGCCTAAGAACAGTGGGGCTCTGGGCTTCTCTAGCCACCTCATCTTCTGCTCATCCTCTCGCGCACTCTAAAGAGAGCTCAGGTGAGAAATTGCAAACGTCGAGCAATTGCTCAGAGATGAAAAGTGCCAGCACTGAAAGCTGTTGCTAGCCAGCACCCTTCCTTGGAAGCGCTTTCACAGGCGCAGCAACACTGGGGCTTTGCGCTTCTCTAGCCACCAAACGTCACGGTCCTTCTCTTTCCGTCTCGTAGACACGAGCTGAGAAATTGCAAACGTCGAGCAATTGCTCAGAGATGAAAAGTGCCAGCACTGAAAGCTCTTGCTAGCCAGCACCCTTCCTTGGAAGCGCTTTCACAGGCGCAGCAAGACTGGCGCTTTGCGCTTCTCTACCCACCAAACGTCACGGTCATTCTCTTTCTGTCTCGTAGACACGAGCTGAGAAATTGCAAACGTCGAGCAATTGCTCCGAGATGAAAAGTGCCAGCACTGAAAGCTCTTGCTAGCCAGCACCCTTCCTTGGAAGCGCTTTTGTAGGCCTAAGAACAGTGGGGCTCTGGGCTTCTCTAGCCACCTCATCTTCTGCTCATCCTCTCGCGCACTCTAAAGAGAGCTCAGGTGAGAAATTGCAAACGTCGAGCAATTGCTCAGAGATGAAAAGTGCCAGCACTGAAAGCTCTTGCTAGCCAGCACCCTTCCTTGGAAGCGCTTTTGTAGCCCTTAAAACACCGGGGCTCTGGGCTTCTCTAGCCACCTCATCTTCTGCTCATCCTCTCGCGCACTCTAAAGAGAGCTCAGGTTAGAAATTGCAAACGTCGAGCAATTGCTCAGAGATGAAAAGTGCCAGCACTGAAAGCTCTTGCTAGCCAGCACCCTTCCTTGGAAGCGCTTTCACAGGCGCAGTAACACTGGGGCTTTGCGCTTCTCTACCCACCAAACGTCACGGTCCTTCTCTTTCCGTCTCGTAGACACGAGCTGAGAAATTGCAAACGTCGAGCAATTGCTCAGAGATGAAAAGTGCCAGCACTGACAGCTCTTGCTAGCCAGCACCCTTCCTTGGAAGCGCTTTTGTAGGCCTAAGAACACTGGGGCTCTGGGCTTCTCTAGCCACCTCATCTTCTGCTCATCCTCTCGCGCACTCTAAAGAGAGCTCAGGTGAGAAATTGCAAACGTCGAGCAATTGCTCAGAGATGAAAAGTGCCAGCCCTGAAAGCTCTTGCTAGCCAGCACCCTTCCTTGGAAGCGCTTTCACAGGTGCAGCAACACTGGGGCTTTGCACTTCTATACGCACCAAATGTCACGGTCCTTCTCTTTCCGTCTCGTAGACACGAGCTGAGAAATTGCAAACGTGGAGCAATTGCTCAGAGATGAAAAGTGCCAGCACTGAAAGCTGTTGCTAGCCAGCACCCTTCCTTGGAAGCGCTTTTGTAGGCCTAAGAACAGTGGGGCTCTGGGCTTCTCTAGCCACCTCATCTTCTGCTCATCCTCTCGCGCACTCTAAAGAGAGCTCAGGTGAGAAATTGCAAACGTCGAGCAATTGCTCAGAGATGAAAAGTGCCAGCACTGAAAGCTGTTGCTAGCCAGCACCCTTCCTTGGAAGCGCTTTCACAGGCGCAGCAACACTGGGGCTTTGCGCTTCTCTAGCCACCAAACGTCACGGTCGTTCTCTTTCCGTCTCGTAGACACGAGCTGAGAAATTGCAAACGTCGAGCAATTGCTCAGAGATGAAAAGTGCCAGCACTGAAAGCTCTTGCTAGCCAGCACCCTTCCTTGGAAGCGCTTTCACAGGCGCAGCAAGACTGGGGCTTTGCGCTTCTCTACCCACCAAACGTCACGGTCATTCTCTTTCCGTCTCGTAGACACGAGCTGAGAAATTGCAAACGTCGAGCAATTGCTCCGAGATGAAAAGTGCCAGCACTGAAAGCTCTTGCTAGCCAGCACCCTTCCTTGGAAGCGCTTTTGTAGGCCTAAGAACAGTGGGGCTCTGGGCTTCTCTAGCCACCTCATCTTCTGCTCATCCTCTCGCGCACTCTAAAGAGAGCTCAGGTGAGAAATTGCAAACGTCGAGCAATTGCTCAGAGATGAAAAGTGCCAGCACTGAAAGCTCTTGCTAGCCAGCACCCTTCCTTGGAAGCGCTTTTGTAGCCCTTAAAACACCGGGGCTCTGGGCTTCTCTAGCCACCTCATCTTCTGCTCATCCTCTCGCGCACTCTAAAGAGAGCTCAGGTGAGAAATTGCAAACGTCCAGCAATTGCTCAGAGATGAAAAGTGCCAGCACTGAAAGCTGTTGCTAGCCAGCACCCTTCCTTGGAAGCGCTTTCACAGGCGCAGCAACACTGGGGCTTTGCGCTTCTATACGCACCAAAAGTCACGGTCCTTCTCTTTCCATCTCGTAGACACGAGCTGAGAAATTGCAAACGTCGAGCAATTGCTCCGAGATGAAAAGTGCCAGCACTGAAAGCTCTTGCTAGCCAGCACCCTTCCTTGGAAGCGCTTTTGTAGGCCTAAGAACAGTGGGGCTCTGGGCTTCTCTAGCCACCTCATCTTGTGCTCATCCTCTCGCGCACTCTAAAGAGAGCTCAGGTGAGAAATTGCAAACGTCGAGCAATTGCTCAGAGAAGAAAAGTGCCAGCACTGAAAGCTCTTGCTAGCCAGCACCCTTCCTTGGAAGCGCTTTCACAGGCGCAGCAACACTGGGGCTTTGCGCTTCTCTACCCACCAAAAGTCACGGTCCTTCTCTTTCCGTCTCGTAGACACGAGCTGAGAAATTGCAAACGTCCAGCAATTGCTCAGAGATGAAAAGTGCCAGCACTGAAAGCTCTTGCTAGCCAGCACCCTTCCTTGGAAGCGCTTTCACAGGCGCAGCAACACTGGGGCTTTGCGCTTCTCTACCCACCAAACGTCACGGTCCTTCTCTTTCCGTCTCCTAGACACGAGCTGAGAAATTGCAAACGTCGAGCAATTGCTCCGAGATGAAAAGTGCCAGCACTGAAAGCTCTTGCTAGCCAGCACCCTTCCTTGGAAGCGCTTTTGTAGGCCTAAGAACACTGGGGCTCTGGGCTTCTCTAGCCACCTCATCTTCTGCTCATCCTCTCGCGCACTCTAAAGAGAGCTCAGGTGAGAAATTGCAAACGTCCAGCAATTGCTCAGAGATGAAAAGTGCCAGCACTGAAAGCTCTTGCTAGCCAGCACCCTTCCTTGGAAGCGCTTTCACAGGCGCGGCAACACTGGGGCTTTGCGCTTCTCTAGCCACCAAACGTCACGGTCCTTCTCTTTCCGTCTCCTAGACACGAGCTGAGAAATTGCAAACGTCGAGCAATTGCTCAGAGATGAAAAGTGCCAGCACTGAAAGCTGTTGCTAGCCAGCACCCTTCCTTGGAAGCGCTTTTGTAGGCCTAAGAACAGTGGGGCTCTGGGCTTCTCTAGCCACCTCATCTTCTGCTCATCCTCTCGCGCACTCTAAAGAGAGCTCAGGTGAGAAATTGCAAACGTCGAGCAATTGCTCAGAGAAGAAAAGTGCCAGCACTGAAAGCTCTTGCTAGCCAGCACCCTTCCTTGGAAGCGCTTTCACAGGCGCAGCAACACTGGGGCTTTGCGCTTCTCTACGCACCAAACGTCACGGTCCTTCTCTTTCCGTCTCGTAGACACGAGCTGAGAAATTGCAAACGTCGAGCAATTGCTCAGAGATGAAAAGTGCCAGCACTGAAAGCTGTTGCTAGCCAGCACCCTTCCTTGGAAGCGCTTTCACAGGCGCAGCAACACTGGGGCTTTGCGCTTCTATACGCACCAAACGTCACAGTCATTCTCTTTCCGTCTCGTAGACACGAGCTGAGAAATTGCAAACGTCGAGCAATTGCTCCGAGATGAAAAGTGCCAGCACTGAAAGCTGTTGCTAGCCAGCACCCTTCCTTGGAAGCGCTTTTGTAGGCCTAAGAACACTGGGGCTCTGGGCTTCTCTAGCCACCTCATCTTCTGCTCATCCTCTCGCGCACTCTAAAGAGAGCTCAGGTGAGAAATTGCAAACGTCGAGCAATTGCTCCGAGATGAAAAGTGCCAGCACTGAAAGCTGTTGCTAGCCAGCACCCTTCCTTGGAAGCGCTTTTGTAGCCCTTAAAACACTGGGGCTTTGCGCTTCTCTAGCCACCTCATCTTCTGCTCATCCTCTCGCACACTCTAAAGAGAGCTCAGGTGAGAAATTGCAAACGTCGAGCAATTGCTCAGAGATGAAAAGTGCCAGCACTGAAAGCTGTTGCTAGCCAGCACCCTTCCTTGGAAGCGCTTTCACAGGCGCAGCAACACTGGGGCTTTGCGCTTCTATACGCACCAAATGTCACGGTCCTTCTCTTTCCGTCTCGTAGACACGAGCTGAGAAATTGCAAACGTCGAGCAATTGCTCAGAGATGAAAAGTGCCAGCACTGAAAGCTGTTGCTAGCCAGCACCCTTCCTTGGAAGCGCTTTTGTAGGCCTAAGAACACTGGGGCTCTGGGCTTCTCTAGCCACCTCATCTTCTGCTCATCCTCTCGCGCACTCTAAAGAGATCTCAGGTGAGAAATTGCAAACGTCGAGCAATTGCTCAGAGATGAAAAGTGCCAGCCCTGAAAGCTCTTGCTAGCCAGCACCCTTCCTTGGAAGCGCTTTAACAGGCGCAGCAACACTGGGGCTTTGCACTTCTCTACGCACCAAACGTCACGGTCCTTCTCTTTCCGTCTCGTAGACACGAGCTGAGAAATTGCAAACGTCCAGCAATTGCTCCGAGATGAAAAGTGCCAGCACTGAAAGCTCTTGCTAGCCAGCACCCTTCCTTGGAAGCGCTTTCACAGGCGCAGCAACACTGGGGCTTTGCGCTTCTATACGCACCAAACGTCACAGTCATTCTCTTTCCGTCTCGTAGACACGAGCTGAGAAATTGCAAACGTCGAGCAATTGCTCAGAGATGAAAAGTGCCAGCACTGAAAGCTCTTGCTAGCCAGCACCCTTCCTTGGAAGCGCTTTTGTAGGCCTAAGAACAGTGGGGCTCTGGGCTTCTCTAGCCACCTCATCTTCTGCTCATCCTCTCGCGCACTCTAAAGAGAGCTCAGGTGAGAAATTGCAAACGTCGAGCAATTGCTCAGAGATGAAAAGTGCCAGCACTGAAAGCTCTTGCTAGCCAGCACCCTTCCTTGGAAGCGCTTTCACAGGCGCAGCAACACTGGGGCTTTGCGCTTCTCTACCCACCAAACGTCACGGTCCTTCTCTTTCCGTCGGTAGACACGAGCTGAGAAATTGCAAACGTCGAGCAATTGCTCAGAGATGAAAAGTGCCAGCACTGAAAGCTCTTGCTAGCCAGCACCCTTCCTTGGAAGCGCTTTCACAGGCGCAGTAACACTGGGGCTTTGCGCTTCTCTAGCCACCAAACGTCACGGTCCTTCTCTTTCCGTCTCGTAGACACGAGCTGAGAAATTGCAAACGTCGAGCAATTGCTCAGAGATGAAAAGTGCCAGCACTGAAAGCTGTTGCTAGCCAGCACCCTTCCTTGGAAGCGCTTTTGTAGCCCTTAAAACACTGGGGCTCTGGGCTTCTCTAGCCACCTCATCTTCTGCTCATCCTCTCGCGCACTCTAAAGAGATCTCAGGTGAGAAATTGCAAACGTCGAGCAATTGCTCAGAGATGAAAAGTGCCAGCACTGAAAGCTCTTGCTAGCCAGCACCCTTCCTTGGAAGCGCTTTTGTAGCCCTTAAAACACTGGGGCTCTGGGCTTCTCTAGCCACCTCATCTTCTGCTCATCCTCTCGCGCACTCTAAAGAGAGCTCAGGTGAGAAATTGCAAACGTCGAGCAATTGCTCAGAGAAGAAAAGTGCCAGCACTGAAAGCTCTTGCTAGCCAGCACCCTTCCTTGGAAGCGCTTTCACAGGCGCAGCAACACTGGGGCTTTGCGCTTCTCTACGCACCAAACGTCACGGTCCTTCTCTTTCCGTCTCGTAGACACGAGCTGAGAAATTGCAAACGTCGAGCAATTGCTCAGAGATGAAAAGTGCCAGCACTGAAAGCTGTTGCTAGCCAGCACCCTTCCTTGGAAGCGCTTTCACAGGCGCAGCAACACTGGGGCTTTGCGCTTCTATACGCACCAAACGTCACAGTCATTCTCTTTCCGTCTCGTAGACACGAGCTGAGAAATTGCAAACGTCGAGCAATTGCTCCGAGATGAAAAGTGCCAGCACTGAAAGCTGTTGCTAGCCAGCACCCTTCCTTGGAAGCGCTTTTGTAGGCCTAAGAACACTGGGGCTCTGGGCTTCTCTAGCCACCTCATCTTCTGCTCATCCTCTCGCGCACTCTAAAGAGAGCTCAGGTGAGAAATTGCAAACGTCGAGCAATTGCTCAGAGATGAAAAGTGCCAGCACTGAAAGCTCTTGCTAGCCAGCACCCTTCCTTGGAAGCGCTTTCACAGGCGCAGCAACACTGGGGCTTTGCGCTTCTCTACCCACCAAAAGTCACGGTCCTTCTCTTTCCGTCTCGTAGACACGAGCTGAGAAATTGCAAACGTCGAGCAATTGCTCCGAGATGAAAAGTGCCAGCACTGAAAGCTCTTGCTAGCCAGCACCCTTCCTTGGAAGCGCTTTTGTAGGCCTAAGAACAGTGGGGCTCTGGGCTTCTCTAGCCACCTCATCTTCTGCTCATCCTCTCGCGCACTCTAAAGAGAGCTCAGGTGAGAAATTGCAAACGTCGAGCAATTGCTCAGAGATGAAAAGTGCCAGCCCTGAAAGCTCTTGCTAGCCAGCACCCTTCCTTGGAAGCGCTTTCACAGGCGCAGCAACACTGGGGCTTTGCGCTTCTATACGCACCAAACGTCACGGTCCTTCTCTTTCTGTCTCGTAGACACGAGCTGAGAAATTGCAAACGTCGAGCAATTGCTCAGAGATGAAAAGTGCCAGCACTGAAAGCTGTTGCTAGCCAGCACCCTTCCTTGGAAGCGCTTTCACAGGCGCAGCAACACTGGGGCTTTGCGCTTCTCTAGCCACCAAACGTCACGGTCCTTCTCTTTCCGTCTCGTAGACACGAGCTGAGAAATTGCAAACGTCGAGCAATTGCTCAGAGATGAAAAGTGCCAGCACTGAAAGCTCTTGCTAGCCAGCACCCTTCCTTGGAAGCGCTTTTGTAGGCCTAAGAACAGTGGGGCTCTGGGCTTCTCTAGCCACCTCATCTTCTGCTCATCCTCTCGCGCACTCTAAAGAGAGCTCAGGTGAGAAATTGCAAACGTCGAGCAATTGCTCAGAGATGAAAAGTGCCAGCCCTGAAAGCTCTTGCTAGCCAGCACCCTTCCTTGGAAGCGCTTTCACAGGTGCAGCAACACTGGGGCTTTGCACTTCTATACGCACCAAATGTCACGGTCCTTCTCTTTCCGTCTCGTAGACACGAGCTGAGAAATTGCAAACGTCGAGCAATTGCTCCGAGATGAAAAGTGCCAGCACTGAAAGCTGTTGCTAGCCAGCACCCTTCCTTGGAAGCGCTTTTGTAGCCCTTAGAACACTGGGGCTCTGGGCTTCTCTAGCCACCTCATCTTCTGCTCATCCTCTCGCGCACTCTAAAGAGAGCTCAGGTGAGAAATTGCAAACGTCGAGCAATTGCTCAGAGATGAAAAGTGCCAGCACTGAAAGCTCTTGCTATCCAGCAGCCTTCCTTGGAAGCGCTTTCACAGGCGCAGCAACACTGGGGCTTTGCGCTTCTCTACCCACCAAACGTCACGGTCCTTCTCTTTCCGTCTCGTAGACACGAGCTGAGAAATTGCAAACGTCGAGCAATTGCTCCGAGATGAAAAGTGCCAGCACTGAAAGCTCTTGCTAGCCAGCACCCTTCCTTGGAAGCGCTTTTGTAGGCCTAAGAACACTGGGGCTCTGGGCTTCTCTAGCCACCTCATCTTCTGCTCATCCTCTCGCGCACTCTAAAGAGAGCTCAGGTGAGAAATTGCAAACGTCGAGCAATTGCTCAGAGATGAAAAGTGCCAGCACTGAAAGCTGTTGCTAGCCAGCACCCTTCCTTGGAAGCGCTTTCACAGGCGCAGCAACACTGGGGCTTTGCGCTTCTCTACCCACCAAACGTCACGGTCCTTCTCTTTCCGTCTCGTAGACACGAGCTGAGAAATTGCAAACGTCGAGCAATTGCTCCGAGATGAAAAGTGCCAGCACTGAAAGCTCTTGCTAGCCAGCACCCTTCCTTGGAAGCGCTTTCACAGGCGCAGCAACACTGGGGCTTTGCGCTTCTCTACCCACCAAAAGTCACGGTCCTTCTCTTTCCGTCTCGTAGACACGAGCTGAGAAATTGCAAACGTCCAGCAATTGCTCCGAGATGAAAAGTGCCAGCACTGAAAGCTGTTGCTAGCCAGCACCCTTCCTTGGAAGCGCTTTTGTAGGCCTAAGAACAGTGGGGCTCTGGGCTTCTCTAGCCACCTCATCTTCTGCTCATCCTCTCGCGCACTCTAAAGAGAGCTCAGGTGAGAAATTGCAAACGTCGAGCAATTGCTCAGAGATGAAAAGTGCCAGCACTGAAAGCTCTTGCTAGCCAGCACCCTTCCTTGGAAGCGCTTTCACAGGCGCAGCAACACTGGGGCTTTGCGCTTCTCTACCCACCAAACGTCACGGTCCTTCTCTTTCCATCTCCTAGACACGAGCTGAGAAATTGCAAACGTCGAGCAATTGCTCAGAGATGAAAAGTGCCAGCACTGAAAGCTCTTGCTAGCCAGCACCCTTCCTTGGAAGCGCTTTCACAGGCGCAGCAACACTGGGGCTTTGCGCTTCTCTACCCACCAAAAGTCACGGTCCTTCTCTTTCCGTCTCGTAGACACGAGCTGAGAAATTGCAAACGTCCAGCAATTGCTCAGAGATGAAAAGTGCCAGCACTGAAAGCTCTTGCTAGCCAGCACCCTTCCTTGGAAGCGCTTTTGTAGGCCTAAGAACACTGGGGCTCTGGGCTTCTCTAGCCACCTCATCTTCTGCTCATCCTCTCGCGCACTCTAAAGAGAGCTCAGGTGAGAAATTGCAAACGTCGAGCAATTGCTCAGAGATGAAAAGTGCCAGCCCTGAAAGCTCTTGCTAGCCAGCACCCTTCCTTGGAAGCGCTTTCACAGGTGCAGCAACACTGGGGCTTTGCGCTTCTATACGCACCAAATGTCACGGTCCTTCTCTTTCCGTCTCGTAGACACGAGCTGAGAAATTGCAAACGTCGAGCAATTGCTCCGAGATGAAAAGTGCCAGCACTGAAAGCTGTTGCTAGCCAGCACCCTTCCTTGGAAGCGCTTTTGTAGGCCTAAGAACAGTGGGGCTCTGGGCTTCTCTAGCCACCTCATCTTCTGCTCATCCTCTCGCGCACTCTAAAGAGAGCTCAGGTGAGAAATTGCAAACGTCGAGCAATTGCTCAGAGATGAAAAGTGCCAGCACTGAAAGCTCTTGCTAGCCAGCACCCTTCCTTGGAAGCGCTTTCACAGGCGCAGCAACACTGGGGCTTTGCGCTTCTCTACGCACCAAAAGTCACGGTCCTTCTCTTTCCGTCTCGTAGACACGAGCTGAGAAATTGCAAACGTCGAGCAATTGCTCAGAGATGAAAAGTGCCAGCACTGAAAGCTCTTGCTAGCCAGCACCCTTCCTTGGAAGCGCTTTCACAGGCGCAGTAACACTGGGGCTTTGCGCTTCTCTACCCACCAAACGTCACGGTCCTTCTCTTTCCGTCTCGTAGACACGAGCTGAGAAATTGCAAACGTCGAGCAATTGCTCAGAGATGAAAAGTGCCAGCACTGACAGCTCTTGCTAGCCAGCACCCTTCCTTGGAAGCGCTTTTGTAGGCCTAAGAACACTGGGGCTCTGGGCTTCTCTAGCCACCTCATCTTCTGCTCATCCTCTCGCGCACTCTAAAGAGAGCTCAGGTGAGAAATTGCAAACGTCGAGCAATTGCTCAGAGATGAAAAGTGCCAGCACTGAAAGCTCTTGCTAGCCAGCACCCTTCCTTGGAAGCGCTTTCACAGGTGCAGCAACACTGGGGCTTTGCACTTCTATACGCACCAAATGTCACGGTCCTTCTCTTTCCGTCTCGTAGACACGAGCTGAGAAATTGCAAACGTCGAGCAATTGCTCAGAGATGAAAAGTGCCAGCACTGAAAGCTGTTGCTAGCCAGCACCCTTCCTTGGAAGCGCTTTTGTAGGCCTAAGAACAGTGGGGCTCTGGGCTTCTCTAGCCACCTCATCTTCTGCTCATCCTCTCGCGCACTCTAAAGAGAGCTCAGGTGAGAAATTGCAAACGTCGAGCAATTGCTCAGAGATGAAAAGTGCCAGCACTGAAAGCTCTTGCTAGCCAGCACCCTTCCTTGGAAGCGCTTTCACAGGCGCAGCAACACTGGGGCTTTGCGCTTCTCTACCCACCAAACGTCACGGTCCTTCTCTTTCCGTCGGTAGACACGAGCTGAGAGATTGCAAACGTCGAGCAATTGCTCAGAGATGAAAAGTGCCAGCACTGAAAGCTGTTGCTAGCCAGCACCCTTCCTTGGAAGCGCTTTCACAGGCGCAGCAACACTGGGGCTTTGCGCTTCTCTACCCACCAAAAGTCACGGTCCTTCTCTTTCCGTCTCGTAGACACGAGCTGAGAAATTGCAAACGTCCAGCAATTGCTCAGAGATGAAAAGTGCCAGCACTGAAAGCTGTTGCTAGCCAGCACCCTTCCTTGGAAGCGCTTTTGTAGGCCTAAGAACACTGGGGCTCTGGGCTTCTCTAGCCACCTCATCTTCTGCTCATCCTCTCGCGCACTCTAAAGAGAGCTCAGGTGAGAAATTGCAAACGTCGAGCAATTGCTCAGAGATGAAAAGTGCCAGCACTGAAAGCTCTTGCTAGCCAGCACCCTTCCTTGGAAGCGCTTTCACAGGCGCAGCAACACTGGGGCTTTGCGCTTCTCTACCCACCAAAAGTCACGGTCCTTCTCTTTCCGTCTCGTAGACACGAGCTGAGAAATTGCAAACGTCGAGCAATTGCTCCGAGATGAAAAGTGCCAGCACTGAAAGCTGTTGCTAGCCAGCACCCTTCCTTGGAAGCGCTTTTGTAGGCCTAAGAACACTGGGGCTCTGGGCTTCTCTAGCCACCTCATCTTCTGCTCATCCTCTCGCGCACTCTAAAGAGAGCTCAGGTGAGAAATTGCAAACGTCGAGCAATTGCTCAGAGATGAAAAGTGCCAGCCCTGAAAGCTCTTGCTAGCCAGCACCCTTCCTTGGAAGCGCTTTCACAGGCGCAGCAACACTGGGGCTTTGCGCTTCTCTAGCCACCAAACGTCACGGTCCTTCTCTTTCCATCTCCTAGACACGAGCTGAGAAATTGCAAACGTCGAGCAATTGCTCAGAGATGAAAAGTGCCAGCACTGGAAGCTGTTGCTAGCCAGCACCCTTCCTTGGAAGCGCTTTCACAGGTGCAGTAACACTGGGGCTTTGCGCTTCTCTAGCCACCAAACGTCACGGTCCTTCTCTTTCCGTCTCGTAGACACGAGCTGAGAAATTGCAAACGTCGAGCAATTGCTCCGAGATGAAAAGTGCCAGCACTGAAAGCTCTTGCTAGCCAGCACCCTTCCTTGGAAGCGCTTTCACAGGCGCAGCAACACTGGGGCTTTGCGCTTCTCTAGCCACCAAACGTCACGGTCATTCTCTTTCCGTCTGTTTACACGAGCTGAGAAATTGCAAACGTCGAGCAATTGCTCAGAGATGAAAAGTGCCAGCACTGAAAGCTCTTGCTAGCCAGCACCCTTCCTTGGAAGCGCTTTTGTAGGCCTAAGAACACTGGGGCTCTGGGCATCTCTAGCCACCTCATCTTCTGCTCATCCTCTCGCGCACTCTAAAGAGAGCTCAGGTGAGAAATTGCAAACGTCGAGCAATTGCTCAGAGATGAAAAGTGCCAGCACTGAAAGCTGTTGCTAGCCAGCACCCTTCCTTGGAAGCGCTTTTGTAGCCCTTAGAACACTGGGGCTCTGGGCTTCTCTAGCCACCTCATCTTCTGCTCATCCTCTCGCGCACTCTAAAGAGAGCTCAGGTGAGAAATTGCAAACGTCGAGCAATTGCTCAGAGATGAAAAGTGCCAGCACTGAAAGCTCTTGCTAGCCAGCACCCTTCCTTGGAAGCGCTTTCACAGGCGCAGCAACACTGGGGCTTTGCGCTTCTCTAGCCACCAAACGTCACGGTCCTTCTCTTTCCGTCGGTAGACACGAGCTGAGAAATTGCAAACGTCGAGCAATTGCTCAGAGATGAAAAGTGCCAGCACTGAAAGCTGTTGCTAGCCAGCACCCTTCCTTGGAAGCGCTTTCACAGGCGCAGCAACACTGGGGCTTTGCGCTTCTCTACCCACCAAACGTCACGGTCCTTCTCTTTCCGTCTCGTAGACACGAGCTGAGAAATTGCAAACGTCGAGCAATTGCTCAGAGATGAAAAGTGCCAGCACTGAAAGCTGTTGCTAGCCAGCACCCTTCCTTGGAAGCGCTTTTGTAGGCCTAAGAACACTGGGGCTCTGGGCTTCTCTAGCCACCTCATCTTCTGCTCATCCTCTCGCGCACTCTAAAGAGATCTCAGGTGAGAAATTGCAAACGTCGAGCAATTGCTCAGAGATGAAAAGTGCCAGCACTGAAAGCTCTTGCTAGCCAGCACCCTTCCTTGGAAGCGCTTTTGTAGGCCTAAGAACACTGGGGCTCTGGACTTCTCTAGCCACCTCATCTTCTGCTCATCCTCTCGCGCACTCTAAAGAGAGCTCAGGTGAGAAATTGCAAACGTCCAGCAATTGCTCAGAGATGAAAAGTGCCAGCACTGAAAGCTCTTGCTAGCCAGCACCCTTCCTTGGAAGCGCTTTCACAGGCGCAGTAACACTGGGGCTTTGCGCTTCTCTAGCCACCAAACGTCACGGTCCTTCTCTTTCCATCTCCTAGACACGAGCTGAGAAATTGCAAACGTCGAGCAATTGCTCAGAGATGAAAAGTGCCAGCACTGAAAGCTCTTGCTAGCCAGCACCCTTCCTTGGAAGCGCTTTCACAGGCGCAGCAACACTGGGGCTTTGCGCTTCTCTAGCCACCAAACGTCACGGTCCTTCTCTTTCCGTCTCGTAGACATGAGCTGAGAAATTGCAAACGTCCAGCAATTGCTCAGAGATGAAAAGTGCCAGCACTGAAAGCTGTTGCTAGCCAGCACCCTTCCTTGGAAGCGCTTTTGTAGGCCTAAGAACACTGGGGCTCTGGGCTTCTCTAGCCACCTCATCTTCTGCTCATCCTCTCGCGCACTCTAAAGAGAGCTCAGGTGAGAAATTGCAAACGTCGAGCAATTGCTCAGAGATGAAAAGTGCCAGCACTGAAAGCTGTTGCTAGCCAGCACCCTTCCTTGGAAGCGCTTTCACAGGCGCAGCAACACTGGGGCTTTGCGCTTCTCTACCCAACAAAAGTCACGGTCCTTCTCTTTCCGTCTCGTAGACACGAGCTGAGAAATTGCAAATGTCGAGCAATTGCTCCGAGATGAAAAGTGCCAGCACTGAAAGCTCTTGCTAGCCAGCACCCTTCCTTGGAAGCGCTTTTGTAGGCCTAAGAACACTGGGGCTCTGGGCTTCTCTAGCCACCTCATCTTCTGCTCATCCTCTCGCGCACTCTAAAGAGAGCTCAGGTGAGAAATTGCAAACGTCGAGCAATTGCTCAGAGATGAAAAGTGCCAGCCCTGAAAGCTCTTGCTAGCCAGCACCCTTCCTTGGAAGCGCTTTCACAGGCGCAGTAACACTGGGGCTTTGCGCTTCTCTAGCCACCAAACGTCACGGTCCTTCTCTTTCCGTCTCCTAGACACGAGCTGAGAAATTGCAAACGTCGAGCAATTGCTCAGAGATGAAAAGTGCCAGCACTGGAAGCTGTTGCTAGCCAGCACCCTTCCTTGGAAGCGCTTTCACAGGTGCAGTAACACTGGGGCTTTGCGCTTCTCTAGCCACCAAACGTCACGGTCCTTCTCTTTCCGTCTCGTAGACACGAGCTGAGAAATTGCAAACGTCGAGCAATTGCTCAGAGATGAAAAGTGCCAGCACTGAAAGCTCTTGCTAGCCAGCACCCTTCCTTGGAAGCGCTTTCACAGGCGCAGCAACACTGGGGCTTTGCGCTTCTCTAGCCACCAAACGTCACGGTCATTCTCTTTCCGTCTGTTTACACGAGCTGAGAATTTGCAAACGTCGAGCAATTGCTCAGAGATGAAAAGTGCCAGCACTGAAAGCTCTTGCTAGCCAGCACCCTTCCTTGGAAGCGCTTTTGTAGGCCTAAGAACACTGGGGCTCTGGGCATCTCTAGCCACCTCATCTTCTGCTCATCCTCTCGCGCACTCTAAAGAGAGCTCAGGTGAGAAATTGCAAACGTCGAGCAATTGCTCAGAGATGAAAAGTGCCAGCACTGAAAGCTGTTGCTAGCCAGCACCCTTCCTTGGAAGCGCTTTTGTAGCCCTTAGAACACTGGGGCTCTGGGCTTCTCTAGCCACCTCATCTTCTGCTCATCCTCTCGCGCACTCTAAAGAGAGCTCAGGTGAGAAATTGCAAACGTCGAGCAATTGCTCAGAGATGAAAAGTGCCAGCACTGAAAGCTCTTGCTAGCCAGCACCCTTCCTTGGAAGCGCTTTCACAGGCGCAGCAACACTGGGGCTTTGCGCTTCTCTAGCCACCAAACGTCACGGTCCTTCTCTTTCCGTCGGTAGACACGAGCTGAGAAATTGCAAACGTCGAGCAATTGCTCAGAGATGAAAAGTGCCAGCACTGAAAGCTGTTGCTAGCCAGCACCCTTCCTTGGAAGCGCTTTCACAGGCGCAGCAACACTGGGGCTTTGCGCTTCTCTACCCACCAAACGTCACGGTCATTCTCTTTCCGTCTCGTAGACACGAGCTGAGAAATTGCAAACGTCGAGCAATTGCTCAGAGATGAAAAGTGCCAGCACTGAAAGCTGTTGCTAGCCAGCAGCCTTCCTTGGAAGTGCTTTTGTAGGCCTAAGAACACTGGGGCTCTGGGCTTCTCTAGCCACCTCATCTTCTGCTCATCCTCTCGCGCACTCTAAAGAGAGCTCAGGTGAGAAATTGCAAACGTCGAGCAATTGCTCAGAGATGAAAAGTGCCAGCCCTGAAAGCTCTTGCTAGCCAGCACCCTTCCTTGGAAGCGCTTTTGTAGCCCTTAAAACACTGGGGCTCTGGACTTCTCTAGCCACCTCATCTTCTGCTCATCCTCTCGCGCACTCTAAAGAGAGCTCAGGTGAGAAATTGCAAACGTCCAGCAATTGCTCAGAGATGAAAAGTGCCAGCACTGAAAGCTCTTGCTAGCCAGCACCCTTCCTTGGAAGCGCTTTCACAGGCGCAGTAACACTGGGGCTTTGCGCTTCTCTATGCACCAAATGTCACGGTCCTTCTCTTTCCATCTCCTAGACACGAGCTGAGAAATTGCAAACGTCGAGCAATTGCTCAGAGATGAAAAGTGCCAGCACTGAAAGCTCTTGCTAGCCAGCACCCTTCCTTGGAAGCGCTTTCACAGGCGCAGCAACACTGGGGCTTTGCGCTTCTCTACCCACCAAACGTCACGGTCCTTCTCTTTCCGTCGGTAGACATGAGCTGAGAAATTGCAAACGTCGAGCAATTGCTCAGAGATGAAAAGTGCCAGCACTGAAAGCTGTTGCTAGCCAGCACCCTTCCTTGGAAGCGCTTTTGTAGGCCTAAGAACACTGGGGCTTTGCGCTTCTATACGCAGCAAACGTCACGGTCATTCTCTTTCCGTCTCGTAGACACGAGCTGAGAAATTGCAAAAGTCCAGCAATTGCTCAGAGATGAAAAGTGCCAGCACTGAAAGCTGTTGCTAGCCAGCACCCTTCCTTGGAAGCGCTTTTGTAGGCCTAAGAACAGTGGGGCTCTGGGCTTCTCTAGCCACCTCATCTTCTGCTCATCCTCTCGCGCACTCTAAAGAGATCTCAGGTGAGAAATTGCAAACGTCGAGCAATTGCTCAGAGATGAAAAGTGCCAGCACTGAAAGCTGTTGCTAGCCAGCACCCTTCCTTGGAAGCGCTTTCACAGGCGCAGCAACACTGGGGCTTTGCGCTTCTCTAGCCACCAAACGTCACGGTCCTTCTCTTTCCGTCGGTAGACACGAGCTGAGAAATTGCAAACGTCGAGCAATTGCTCAGAGATGAAAAGTGCCAGCACTGAAAGCTGTTGCTAGCCAGCACCCTTCCTTGGAAGCGCTTTCACAGGCGCAGCAACACTGGGGCTTTGCGCTTCTCTACCCACCAAAAGTCACGGTTATTTTCTTTCCGTCTCGTAGACACGAGCTGAGAAATTGCAAACGTCGAGCAATTGCTCCGAGATGAAAAGTGCCAGCACTGAAAGCTCTTGCTAGCCAGCCCCCTTCCTTGGAAGCGCTTTCACAGGCGCAGCAACACTGGGGCTTTGCGCTTCTCTACCCACCAAAAGTCACGGTCCTTCTCTTTCCGTCTCGTAGACACGAGCTGAGAAATTGCAAACGTCGAGCAATTGCTCCGAGATGAAAAGTGCCAGCACTGAAAGCTGTTGCTAGCCAGCACCCTTCCTTGGAAGCGCTTTCACAGGCGCAGCAACACTGGGGCTTTGCGCTTCTATACGCACTAAACGTCACAGTCATTCTCTTTCCGTCTCGTAGACACGAGCTGAGAAATTGCAAACGTGGAGCAATTGCTCCGAGATGAAAAGTGCCAGCACTGAAAGCTCTTGCTAGCCAGCACCCTTCCTTGGAAGCGCTTTTGTAGGCCTAAGAACAGTGGGGCTCTGGGCTTCTCTAGCCACCTCATCTTCTGCTCATCCTCTCGCGCACTCTAAAGAGAGCTCAGGTGAGAAATTGCAAACGTCGAGCAATTGCTCAGAGATGAAAAGTGCCAGCACTGAAAGCTGTTGCTAGCCAGCACCCTTCCTTGGAAGCGCTTTCACAGGCGCAGTAACACTGGGGCTTTGCGCTTCTCTAGCCACCAAACGTCACGGTCCTTCTCTTTCCATCTCCTAGACACGAGCTGAGAAATTGCAAACGTCGAGCAATTGCTCAGAGATGAAAAGTGCCAGCACTGAAAGCTCTTGCTAGCCAGCACCCTTCCTTGGAAGCGCTTTCACAGGCGCAGCAACACTGGGGCTTTGCGCTTCTCTAGCCACCAAACGTCATGGTCCTTCTCTTTCCGTCGGTAGACACGAGCTGAGAAATTGCAAACGTCGAGCAATTGCTCAGAGATGAAAAGTGCCAGCCCTGAAAGCTCTTGCTAGCCAGCACCCTTCCTTGGAAGCGCTTTTGTAGGCGCAGCAACACTGGGGCTTTGCGCTTCTCTAGCCACCAAACGTCACGGTCCTTCTCTTTCCGTCTCGTAGACACGAGCTGAGAAATTGCAAACGTTGAGCAATTGCTCAGAGATGAAAAGTGCCAGCACTGAAAGCTGTTGCTAGCCAGCACCCTTCCTTGGAAGCGCTTTTGTAGGCCTAAGAACACTGGGGCTCTGGGCTTCTCTAGCCACCTCATCTTCTGCTCATCCTCTCGCGCACTCTAAAGAGATCTCAGGTGAGAAATTGCAAACGTCGAGCAATTGCTCAGAGATGAAAAGTGCCAGCACTGAAAGCTCTTGCTAGCCAGCACCCTTCCTTGGAAGCGCTTTCACAGGCGCAGCAACACTGGGGCTTTGCGCTTCTCTAGCCACCAAACGTCACGGTCCTTCTCTTTCCGTCGGTAGACACGAGCTGAGAAATTGCAAACGTCGAGCAATTGCTCAGAGATGAAAAGTGCCAGCACTGAAAGCTGTTGCTAGCCAGCACCCTTCCTTGGAAGGGCTTTCACAGGCGCAGCAACACTGGGGCTTTGCGCTTCTCTACCCACCAAACGTCACGGTCCTTCTCTTTCCGTCTCGTAGACACGAGCTGAGAAATTGCAAACGTCGAGCAATTGCTCAGAGATGAAAAGTGCCAGCACTGAAAGCTGTTGCTAGCCAGCACCCTTCCTTGCAAGCGCTTTCACAGGCGCAGTAACACTGGGGCTTTGCGCTTCTCTACCCACCAAAAGTCACGGTCCTTCTCTTTCCGTCTCGTAGACACGAGCTGAGAAATTGCAAACGTCGAGCAATTGCTCAGAGATGAAAAGTGCCAGCACTGAAAGCTGTTGCTAGCCAGCACCCTTCCTTGGAAGCGCTTTCACAGGCGCAGCAACACTGGGGCTTTGCGCTTCTCTACCCACCAAAAGTCACGGTCATTTTCTTTCCGTCTCGTAGACACGAGCTGAGAAATTGCAAACGTCGAGCAATTGCTCAGAGATGAAAAGTGCCAGCACTGAAAGCTATTGCTAGCCAGCACCCTTCCTTGGAAGCGCTTTTGTAGGCCTAAGAACACTGGGGCTCTGGGCTTCTCTAGCCACCTCATCTTCTGCTCATCCTCTCGCGCACTCTAAAGAGAGCTCAGGTGAGAAATTGCAAACGTCGAGCAATTGCTCAGAGATGAAAAGTGCCAGCACTGAAAGCTGTTGCTAGCCAGCACCCTTCCTTGGAAGCGCTTTCACAGGCGCAGTAACACTGGGGCTTTGCACTTCTCTAGCCACCAAACGTCACGGTCCTTCTCTTTCCGTCTCGTAGACACGAGCTGAGAAATTGCAAAAGTCCAGCAATTGCTCCGAGATGAAAAGTGCCAGCACTGAAAGCTGTTGCTAGCCAGCACCCTTCCTTGGAAGCGCTTTTGTAGGCCTAAGAACACTGGGGCTCTGGGCTTCTCTAGCCACCTCATCTTCTGCTCATCCTCTCGCGCACTCTAAAGAGAGCTCAGGTGAGAAATTGCAAACGTCGAGCAATTGCTCAGAGATGAAAAGTGCCAGCACTGAAAGCTCTTGCTAGCCAGCACCCTTCCTTGGAAGCGCTTTCACAGGCGCAGCAACACTGGGGCTTTGCGCTTCTCTAGCCACCAAACGTCACGGTCCTTCTCTTTCCGTCGGTAGACACGAGCTGAGAAATTGCAAACGTCGAGCAATTGCTCAGAGATGAAAAGTGCCAGCACTGAAAGCTGTTGCTAGCCAGCACCCTTCCTTGGAAGCGCTTTCACAGGCGCAGCAACACTGGGGCTTTGCGCTTCTATACGCACCAAATGTCACGGTCCTTCTCTTTCCGTCTCCTAGACACGAGCTGAGAAATTGCAAACGTCCAGCAATTGCTCCGAGATGAAAAGTGCCAGCACTGAAAGCTCTTGCTAGCCAGCCCCCTTCCTTGGAAGCGCTTTCACAGGCGCAGCAACACTGGGGCTTTGCGCTTCTCTACCCACCAAAAGTCACGGTCCTTCTCTTTCCGTCTCGTAGACACGAGCTGAGAAATTGCAAACGTCGAGCAATTGCTCCGAGATGAAAAGTGCCAGCACTGAAAGCTGTTGCTAGCCAGCACCCTTCCTTGGAAGCGCTTTCACAGGCGCAGCAACACTGGGGCTTTGCGCTTCTATACGCACTAAACGTCACAGTCATTCTCTTTCCGTCTCGTAGACACGAGCTGAGAAATTGCAAACGTGGAGCAATTGCTCCGAGATGAAAAGTGCCAGCACTGAAAGCTCTTGCTAGCCAGCACCCTTCCTTGGAAGCGCTTTTGTAGGCCTAAGAACAGTGGGGCTCTGGGCTTCTCTAGCCACCTCATCTTCTGCTCATCCTCTCGCGCACTCTAAAGAGAGCTCAGGTGAGAAATTGCAAACATCCAGCAATTGCTCAGAGATGAAAAGTGCCAGCACTGAAAGCTGTTGCTAGCCAGCACCCTTCCTTGGAAGCGCTTTCACAGGTGCAGTAACACTGGGGCTTTGCGCTTCTCTAGCCACCAAACGTCACGGTCCTTCTCTTTCCATCTCCTAGACACGAGCTGAGAAATTGCAAACGTCGAGCAATTGCTCAGAGATGAAAAGTGCCAGCACTGAAAGCTCTTGCTAGCCAACACCCTTCCTTGGAAGCGCTTTCACAGGCGCAGCAACACTGGGGCTTTGCGCTTCTCTAGCCACCAAACGTCATGGTCCTTCTCTTTCCGTCGGTAGACACGAGCTGAGAAATTGCAAACGTCGAGCAATTGCTCAGAGATGAAAAGTGCCAGCCCTGAAAGCTCTTGCTAGCCAGCACCCTTCCTTGGAAGCGCTTTTGTAGGCGCAGCAACACTGGGGCTTTGCGCTTCTCTAGCCACCAAACGTCACGGTCCTTCTCTTTCCGTCTCGTAGACACGAGCTGAGAAATTGCAAACGTCGAGCAATTGCTCAGAGATGAAAAGTGCCAGCACTGAAAGCTGTTGCTAGCCAGCACCCTTCCTTGGAAGCGCTTTTGTAGGCCTAAGAACACTGGGGCTCTGGGCTTCTCTAGCCACCTCATCTTCTGCTCATCCTCTCGCGCACTCTAAAGAGATCTCAGGTGAGAAATTGCAAACGTCGAGCAATTGCTCAGAGATGAAAAGTGCCAGCACTGAAAGCTCTTGCTAGCCAGCACCCTTCCTTGGAAGCGCTTTCACAGGCGCAGCAACACTGGGGCTTTGCGCTTCTCTAGCCACCAAACGTCACGGTCCTTCTCTTTCCGTCTCGTAGACACGAGCTGAGAAATTGCAAACGTCGAGCAATTGCTCAGAGATGAAAAGTGCCAGCACTGAAAGCTGTTGCTAGCCAGCACCCTTCCTTGGAAGGGCTTTCACAGGCGCAGCAACACTGGGGCTTTGCGCTTCTCTAGCCACCAAACGTCACGGTCCTTCTCTTTCCGTCTCGTAGACACGAGCTGAGAAATTGCAAACGTCGAGCAATTGCTCAGAGATGAAAAGTGCCAGCACTGAAAGCTGTTGCTAGCCAGCACCCTTCCTTGCAAGCGCTTTCACAGGCGCAGTAACACTGGGGCTTTGCGCTTCTCTACCCACCAAATGTCACGGTCCTTCTCTTTCCGTCTCGTAGACACGAGCTGAGAAATTGCAAACGTCGAGCAATTGCTCAGAGATGAAAAGTGCCAGCACTGAAAGCTGTTGCTAGCCAGCACCCTTCCTTGGAAGCGCTTTTGTAGGCCTAAGAACACTGGGGCTCTGGGCTTCTCTAGCCACCTCATCTTCTGCTCATCCTCTCGCGCACTCTAAAGAGATCTCAGGTGAGAAATTGCAAACGTCGAGCAATTGCTCAGAGATGAAAAGTGCCAGCACTGAAAGCTCTTGCTAGCCAGCACCCTTCCTTGGAAGCGCTTTCACAGGCGCAGCAACACTGGGGCTTTGCGCTTCTCTAGCCACCAAACGTCACGGTCCTTCTCTTTCCGTCGGTAGACACGAGCTGAGAAATTGCAAACGTCGAGCAATTGCTCAGAGATGAAAAGTGCCAGCACTGAAAGCTGTTGCTAGCCAGCACCCTTCCTTGGAAGGGCTTTCACAGGCGCAGCAACACTGGGGCTTTGCGCTTCTCTAGCCACCAAAAGTCACGGTCCTTCTCTTTCCGTCTCCTAGACACGAGCTGAGAAATTGCAAACGTCCAGCAATTGCTCAGAGATGAAAAGTGCCAGCACTGAAAGCTGTTGCTAGCCAGCACCCTTCCTTGCAAGCGCTTTCACAGGCGCAGTAACACTGGGGCTTTGCGCTTCTCTACCCACCAAAAGTCACGGTCCTTCTCTTTCCGTCTCGTAGACACGAGCTGAGAAATTGCAAACGTCGAGCAATTGCTCAGAGATGAAAAGTGCCAGCACTGAAAGCTGTTGCTAGCCAGCACCCTTCCTTGGAAGCGCTTTCACAGGCGCAGCAACACTGGGGCTTTGCGCTTCTATACGCAGCAAACGTCACGGTCATTCTCTTTCCGTCTCGTAGACACGAGCTGAGAAATTGCAAACGTCGAGCAATTGCTCAGAGATGAAAAGTGCCAGCACTGAAAGCTGTTGCTAGCCAGCACCCTTCCTTGGAAGCGCTTTTGTAGGCCTAAGAACAGTGGGGCTCTGGGCTTCTCTAGCCACCTCATCTTCTGCTCATCCTCTCGCGCACTCTAAAGAGATCTCAGGTGAGAAATTGCAAACGTCGAGCAATTGCTCAGAGATGAAAAGTGCCAGCACTGAAAGCTGTTGCTAGCCAGCACCCTTCCTTGGAAGCGCTTTCACAGGCGCAGCAACACTGGGGCTTTGCGCTTCTCTAGCCACCAAACGTCACGGTCCTTCTCTTTCCGTCGGTAGACACGAGCTGAGAAATTGCAAACGTCGAGCAATTGCTCAGAGATGAAAAGTGCCAGCACTGAAAGCTGTTGCTAGCCAGCACCCTTCCTTGGAAGCGCTTTCACAGGCGCAGCAACACTGGGGCTTTGCGCTTCTGTACCCACCAAAAGTCACGGTTATTTTCTTTCCGTCTCGTAGACACGAGCTGAGAAATTGCAAACGTCGAGCAATTGCTCCGAGATGAAAAGTGCCAGCACTGAAAGCTCTTGCTAGCCAGCCCCCTTCCTTGGAAGCGCTTTCACAGGCGCAGCAACACTGGGGCTTTGCGCTTCTCTACCCACCAAACGTCACAGTCCTTCTCTTTCCGTCTCGTAGACACGAGCTGAGAAATTGCAAACGTCGAGCAATTGCTCAGAGATGAAAAGTGCCAGCACTGAAAGCTCTTGCTAGCCAGCACCCTTCCTTGGAAGCGCTTTCACAGGCGCAGCAACACTGGGGCTTTGCGCTTCTATACGCACTAAACGTCACAGTCATTCTCTTTCCGTCTCGTAGACACGAGCTGAGAAATTGCAAACGTGGAGCAATTGCTCCGAGATGAAAAGTGCCAGCACTGAAAGCTCTTGCTAGCCAGCACCCTTCCTTGGAAGCGCTTTTGTAGGCCTAAGAACAGTGGGGCTCTGGGCTTCTCTAGCCACCTCATCTTCTGCTCATCCTCTCGCGCACTCTAAAGAGAGCTCAGGTGAGAAATTGCAAACGTCGAGCAATTGCTCAGAGATGAAAAGTGCCAGCACTGAAAGCTCTTGCTAGCCAGCACCCTTCCTTGGAAGCGCTTTCACAGGCGCAGCAACACTGGGGCTTTGCGCTTCTCTAGCCACCAAACGTCACGGTCCTTCTCTTTCCATCTCCTAGACACGAGCTGAGAAATTGCAAACGTCGAGCAATTGCTCCGAGATGAAAAGTGCCAGCACTGAAAGCTCTTGCTAGCCAGCACCCTTCCTTGGAAGCGCTTTCACAGGCGCAGCAACACTGGGGCTTTGCGCTTCTCTAGCCACCAAACGTCATGGTCCTTCTCTTTCCGTCGGTAGACACGAGCTGAGAAATTGCAAACGTCGAGCAATTGCTCAGAGATGAAAAGTGCCAGCCCTGAAAGCTCTTGCTAGCCAGCACCCTTCCTTGGAAGCGCTTTTGTAGGCGCAGCAACACTGGGGCTTTGCGCTTCTCTAGCCACCAAACGTCACGGTCCTTCTCTTTCCGTCTCGTAGACACGAGCTGAGAAATTGCAAACGTCGAGCAATTGCTCAGAGATGAAAAGTGCCAGCACTGAAAGCTGTTGCTAGCCAGCACCCTTCCTTGGAAGCGCTTTTGTAGGCCTAAGAACACTGGGGCTCTGGGCTTCTCTAGCCACCTCATCTTCTGCTCATCCTCTCGCGCACTCTAAAGAGATCTCAGGTGAGAAATTGCAAACGTCGAGCAATTGCTCAGAGATGAAAAGTGCCAGCACTGAAAGCTCTTGCTAGCCAGCACCCTTCCTTGGAAGCGCTTTCACAGGCGCAGCAACACTGGGGCTTTGCGCTTCTCTAGCCACCAAACGTCACGGTCCTTCTCTTTCCGTCGGTAGACACGAGCTGAGAAATTGCAAACGTCGAGCAATTGCTCAGAGATGAAAAGTGCCAGCACTGAAAGCTGTTGCTAGCCAGCACCCTTCCTTGGAAGGGCTTTCACAGGCGCAGCAACACTGGGGCTTTGCGCTTCTCTAGCCACCAAACGTCACGGTCCTTCTCTTTCCGTCTCGTAGACACGAGCTGAGAAATTGCAAACGTCGAGCAATTGCTCAGAGATGAAAAGTGCCAGCACTGAAAGCTGTTGCTAGCCAGCACCCTTCCTTGCAAGCGCTTTCACAGGCGCAGTAACACTGGGGCTTTGCGCTTCTCTACCCACCAAAAGTCACGGTCCTTCTCTTTCCGTCTCGTAGACACGAGCTGAGAAATTGCAAACGTCGAGCAATTGCTCAGAGATGAAAAGTGCCAGCACTGAAAGCTGTTGCTAGCCAGCACCCTTCCTTGGAAGCGCTTTCACAGGCGCAGCAACACTGGGGCTTTGCGCTTCTCTAGCCACCAAACGTCACAGTCCTTCTCTTTCCGTCTCGTAGACACGAGCTGAGAAATTGCAAACGTCGAGCAATTGCTCCGAGATGAAAAGTGCCAGCACTGAAAGCTGTTGCTAGCCAGCACCCTTCCTTGGAAGCGCTTTTGTAGGCCTAAGAACACTGGGGCTCTGGGCTTCTCTAGCCACCTCATCTTCTGCTCATCCTCTCGCGCACTCTAAAGAGAGCTCAGGTGAGAAATTGCAAACGTCGAGCAATTGCTCAGAGATGAAAAGTGCCAGCACTGAAAGCTCTTGCTAGCCAGCACCCTTCCTTGGAAGCGCTTTCACAGGCGCAGTAACATTGGGGCTTTGCACTTCTCTAGCCACCAAACGTCACGGTCCTTCTCTTTCCGTCTCGTAGACACGAGCTGAGAAATTGCAAAAGTCCAGCAATTGCTCCGAGATGAAAAGTGCCAGCACTGAAAGCTGTTGCTAGCCAGCACCCTTCCTTGGAAGCGCTTTTGTAGGCCTAAGAACACTGGGGCTCTGGGCTTCTCTAGCCACCTCATCTTCTGCTCATCCTCTCGCGCACTCTAAAGAGAGCTCAGGTGAGAAATTGCAAACGTGGAGCAATTGCTCAGAGATGAAAAGTGCCAGCACTGAAAGCTCTTGCTAGCCAGCACCCTTCCTTGGAAGCGCTTTCACAGGCGCAGCAACACTGGGGCTTTGCGCTTCTCTAGCCACCAAACGTCACGGTCCTTCTCTTTCCGTCGGTAGACACGAGCTGAGAAATTGCAAACGTCGAGCAATTGCTCAGAGATGAAAAGTGCCAGCACTGAAAGCTGTTGCTAGCCAGCACCCTTCCTTGGAAGCGCTTTCACAGGCGCAGCAACACTGGGGCTTTGCGCTTCTCTACCCACCAAAGGTCACGGTCATTTTCTTTCCGTCTCGTAGACACGAGCTGAGAAATTGCAAACGTCGAGCAATTGCTCAGAGATGAAAAGTGCCAGCACTGAAAGCTCTTGCTAGCCAGCACCCTTCCTTGGAAGCGCTTTCACAGGCGCAGCAACACTGGGGCTTTGCGCTTCTATACGCACCAAATGTCACGGTCCTTCTCTTTCCGTCTCCTAGACACGAGCTGAGAAATTGCAAACGTCGAGCAATTGCTCAGAGATGAAAAGTGCCAGCACTGAAAGCTCTTGCTAGCCAGCACCCTTCCTTGGAAGCGCTTTTGTAGGCCTAAGAACAGTGGGGCTCTGGGCTTCTCTAGCCACCTCATCTTCTGCTCATCCTCTCGCGCACTCTAAAGAGAGCTCAGGTGAGAAATTGCAAACGTCGAGCAATTGCTCAGAGATGAAAAGTGCCAGCACTGAAAGCTGTTGCTAGCCAGCACCCTTCCTTGGAAGCGCTTTCACAGGCGCAGTAACACTGGGGCTTTGCGCTTCTCTAGCCACCAAACGTCACGGTCCTTCTCTTTCCATCTCCTAGACACGAGCTGAGAAATTGCAAACGTCGAGCAATTGCTCAGAGATGAAAAGTGCCAGCACTGAAAGCTCTTGCTAGCCAGCACCCTTCCTTGGAAGCGCTTTCACAGGCGCAGCAACACTGGGGCTTTGCGCTTCTCTAGCCACCAAACGTCATGGTCCTTCTCTTTCCGTCGGTAGACACGAGCTGAGAAATTGCAAACGTCGAGCAATTGCTCAGAGATGAAAAGTGCCAGCCCTGAAAGCTCTTGCTAGCCAGCACCCTTCCTTGGAAGCGCTTTTGTAGGCGCAGCAACACTGGGGCTTTGCGCTTCTCTAGCCACCAAACGTCACGGTCCTTCTCTTTCCGTCTCGTAGACACGAGCTGAGAAATTGCAAACGTCGAGCAATTGCTCAGAGATGAAAAGTGCCAGCACTGAAAGCTGTTGCTAGCCAGCACCCTTCCTTGGAAGCGCTTTTGTAGGCCTAAGAACACTGGGGCTCTGGGCTTCTCTAGCCACCTCATCTTCTGCTCATCCTCTCGCGCACTCTAAAGAGAGCTCAGGTGAGAAATTGCAAGCGTCGAGCAATTGCTCAGAGATGAAAAGTGCCAGCACTGAAAGCTCTTGCTAGCCAGCACCCTTCCTTGGAAGCGCTTTCACAGGCGCAGCAACACTGGGGCTTTGCGCTTCTCTAGCCACCAAACGTCACGGTCCTTCTCTTTCCGTCGGTAGACACGAGCTGAGAAATTGCAAACGTCGAGCAATTGCTCAGAGATGAAAAGTGCCAGCACTGAAAGCTGTTGCTAGCCAGCACCCTTCCTTGGAAGGGCTTTCACAGGCGCAGCAACACTGGGGCTTTGCGCTTCTCTAGCCACCAAACGTCACGGTCCTTCTCTTTCCGTCTCGTAGACACGAGCTGAGAAATTGCAAACGTCGAGCAATTGCTCAGAGATGAAAAGTGCCAGCACTGAAAGCTGTTGCTAGCCAGCACCCTTCCTTGCAAGCGCTTTCACAGGCGCAGTAACACTGGGGCTTTGCGCTTCTCTACCCACCAAAAGTCACGGTCCTTCTCTTTCCGTCTCGTAGACACGAGCTGAGAAATTGCAAACGTCGAGCAATTGCTCAGAGATGAAAAGTGCCAGCACTGAAAGCTGTTGCTAGCCAGCACCCTTCCTTGGAAGCGCTTTCACAGGCGCAGCAACACTGGGGCTTTGCGCTTCTCTAGCCACCAAACGTCACAGTCCTTCTCTTTCCGTCTCGTAGACACGAGCTGAGAAATTGCAAACGTCGAGCAATTGCTCAGAGATGAAAAGTGCCAGCACTGAAAGCTGTTGCTAGCCAGCACCCTTCCTTGGAAGCGCTTTTGTAGGCCTAAGAACACTGGGGCTCTGGGCTTCTCTAGCCACCTCATCTTCTGCTCATCCTCTCGCGCACTCTAAAGAGAGCTCAGGTGAGAAATTGCAAACGTCGAGCAATTGCTCAGAGATGAAAAGTGCCAGCACTGAAAGCTGTTGCTAGCCAGCACCCTTCCTTGGAAGCGCTTTCACAGGCGCAGTAACACTGGGGCTTTGCACTTCTCTAGCCACCAAACGTCACGGTCCTTCTCTTTCCGTCTCGTAGACACGAGCTGAGAAATTGCAAACGTCCAGCAATTGCTCCGAGATGAAAAGTGCCAGCACTGAAAGCTGTTGCTAGCCAGCACCCTTCCTTGGAAGCGCTTTTGTAGGCCTAAGAACAGTGGGGCTCTGGGCTTCTCTAGCCACCTCATCTTCTGCTCATCCTCTCGCGCACTCTAAAGAGAGCTCAGGTGAGAAATTGCAAACGTCGAGCAATTGCTCAGAGATGAAAAGTGCCAGCACTGAAAGCTCTTGCTAGCCAGCACCCTTCCTTGGAAGCGCTTTCACAGGCGCAGCAACACTGGGGCTTTGCGCTTCTCTACGCACCAAACGTCACGGTCCTTCTCTTTCCGTCGGTAGACACGAGCTGAGAAATTGCAAACGTCGAGCAATTGCTCAGAGATGAAAAGTGCCAGCACTGAAAGCTCTTGCTAGCCAGCACCCTTCCTTGGAAGCGCTTTCACAGGCGCAGCAACACTGGGGCTTTGCGCTTCTATACGCACCAAATGTCACTGTCCTTCTCTTTCCGTCTTGTAGACACGAGCTGAGAAATTGCAAACGTCGAGCAATTGCTCCGAGATGAAAAGTGCCAGCACTGAAAGCTCTTGCTAGCCAGCACCCTTCCTTGGAAGCGCTTTTGTAGGCCTAAGAACACTGGGGCTCTGGGCTTCTCTAGCCACCTCATCTTCTGCTCATCCTCTCGCGCACTCTAAGTAAAGATCAGGCGAGAAATTGCAAACGTCGAGCAATTGCTCAGAGATGAAAAGTGCCAGCACTGAAAGCTGTTGCTAGCCAGCACCCTTCCTTGGAAGCGCTTTTGTAGGCCTAAGAACACTGGGGCTCTGGGCTTCTCTAGCCACCTCATCTTCTGCTCATCCTCTCGCGCACTCTAAAGAGAGCTCAGGTGAGAAATTGCAAACGTCGAGCAATTGCTCAGAGATGAAAAGTGCCAGCACTGAAAGCTCTTGCTAGCCAGCACCCTTCCTTGGAAGCGCTTTCACAGGCGCAGTAACACTGGGGCTTTGCGCTTCTCTAGCCACCAAACGTCACGGTCCTTCTCTTTCCATCTCCTAGACACGAGCTGAGAAATTGCAAACGTCGAGCAATTGCTCAGAGATGAAAAGTGCCAGCACTGAAAGCTGTTGCTAGCCAGCACCCTTCCTTGGAAGCGCTTTCACAGGCGCAGCAACACTGGGGCTTTGCGCTTCTCTACCCACCAAACGTCACGGTCATTTTCTTTCCGTCTCGTAGACACGAGCTGAGAAATTGCAAACGTCGAGCAATTGCTCAGAGATGAAAAGTGCCAGCACTGAAAGCTCTTGCTAGCCAGCACCCTTCCTTGGAAGCGCTTTCACAGGCGCAGCAACACTGGGGCTTTGCGCTTCTCTACCCACCAAAAGTCACGGTCCTTCTCTTTCCGTCTCGTAGACACGAGCTGAGAAATTGCAAACGTCGAGCAATTGCTCAGAGATGAAAAGTGCCAGCACTGAAAGCTGTTGCTAGCCAGCACCCTTCCTTGGAAGCGCTTTTGTAGGCCTAAGAACACTGGGGCTCTGGGCTTCTCTAGCCACCTCATCTTCTGCTCATCCTCTCGCGCACTCTAAAGAGAGCTCAGGTGAGAAATTGCAAACGTCGAGCAATTGCTCAGAGATGAAAAGTGCCAGCACTGGAAGCTGTTGCTAGCCAGCACCCTTCCTTGGAAGCGCTTTCACAGGCGCAGCAACACTGGGGCTTTGCGCTTCTCTAGCCACCAAACGTCACGGTCCTTCTCTTTCCGTCTCGTAGACACGAGCTGAGAAATTGCAAACATCGAGCAATTGCTCAGAGATGAAAAGTGCCTGCACTGAAAGCTCTTGCTAGCCAGCACCCTTCCTTGGAAGCGCTTTCACAGGCGCAGCAACACTGGGGCTTTGCGCTTCTATACGCACCAAACGTCACGGTCCTTCTCTTTCCGTCTCGTAGACACGAGCTGAGAAATTGCAAACGTCGAGCAATTGCTCAGAGATGAAAAGTGCCAGCACTGAAAGCTCTTGCTAGCCAGCACCCTTCCTTGGAAGCGCTTTCACAGGCGCAGCAACACTGGGGCTTTGCGCTTCTCTACCCACCAAAAGTCACGGTCATTTTCTTTCCGTCTGTTTACACGAGCTGAGAAATTGCAAACGTCGAGCAATTGCTCAGAGATGAAAAGTGCCAGCACTGAAAGCTGTTGCTAGCCAGCACCCTTCCTTGGAAGCGCTTTTGTAGGCCTAAGAACACTGGGGCTCTGGGCTTCTCTAGCCACCTCATCTTCTGCTCATCCTCTCGCGCACTCTAAAGAGAGCTCAGGTGAGAAATTGCAAACGTCGAGCAATTGCTCAGAGATGAAAAGTGCCAGCACTGAAAGCTGTTGCAAGCCAGCACCCTTCCTTGGAAGCGCTTTCACAGGCGCAGCAACACTGGGGCTTTGCGCTTCTCTAGCCACCAAAAGTCACGGTCCTTCTCTTTCCGTCTCGTAGACACGAGCTGAGAAATTGCAAACGTCGAGCAATTGCTCAGAGATGAAAAGTGCCAGCACTGAAAGCTCTTGCTAGCCAGCACCCTTCCTTGGAAGTGCTTTTGTAGGCCTAAGAACACTGGGGCTCTGGGCTTCTCTAGCCACCTAATCTTCTGCTCATCCTCTCGCGCACTCTAAAGAGAGCTCAGGTGAGAAATTGCAAACGTCGAGCAATTGCTCAGAGATGAAAAGTGCCAGCCCTGAAAGCTGTTGCTAGCCAGCACCCTTCCTTGGAAGCGCTTTCACAGGTGCAGCAACACTGGGGCTTTGCACTTCTATACGTACCAAATGTCACGGTCCTTCTCTTTCCGTCTCGTAGACACGAGCTGAGAAATTGCAAACGTCGAGCAATTGCTCAGAGATGAAAAGTGCCAGCACTGAAAGCTGTTGCTAGCCAGCACCCTTCCTTGGAAGCGCTTTTGTAGGCCTAAGAACAGTGGGGCTCTGGGCTTCTCTAGCCACCTCATCTTCTGCTCATCCTCTCGCGCACTCTAAAGAGAGCTCAGGTGAGAAATTGCAAACGTCGAGCAATTGCTCAGAGATGAAAAGTGCCAGCACTGAAAGCTCTTGCTAGCCAGCACCCTTCCTTGGAAGCGCTTTCACAGGCGCAGCAACACTGGGGCTTTGCGCTTCTCTAGCCACCAAACGTCACGGTCCTTCTCTTTCCGTCTCGTAGACACGAGCTGAGAAATTGCAAACGTCGAGCAATTGCTCCGAGATGAAAAGTGCCAGCACTGAAAGCTCTTGCTAGCCAGCACCCTTCCTTGGAAGCGCTTTTGTAGCCCTTAAAACACTGGGGCTCTGGGCTTCTCTAGCCACCTCATCTTCTGCTCATCCTCTCGCGCACTCTAAAGAGAGCTCAGGTGAGAAATTGCAAACGTCGAGCAATTGCTCAGAGATGAAAAGTGCCAGCACTGAAAGCTCTTGCTAGCCAGCACCCTTCCTTGGAAGCGCTTTCACAGGCGCAGCAACACTGGGGCTTTGCGCTTCTCTACCCACCAAACGTCACGGTCCTTCTCTTTCCGTCGGTAGACACGAGCTGAGAAATTGCAAACGTCGAGCAATTGCTCAGAGATGAAAAGTGCCAGCACTGAAAGCTGTTGCTAGCCAGCACCCTTCCTTGGAAGGGCTTTCACAGGCGCAGCAACACTGGGGCTTTGCGCTTCTCTAGCCACCAAACGTCACGGTCCTTCTCTTTCTGTCTCGTAGACACGAGCTGAGAAATTGCAAACGTCCAGCAATTGCTCCGAGATGAAAAGTGCCAGCACTGAAAGCTCTTGCTAGCCAGCACCCTTCCTTGGAAGCGCTTTTGTAGGCCTAAGAACACTGGGGCTCTGGGCTTCTCTAGCCACCTCATCTTCTGCTCATCCTCTCGCGCACTCTAAAGAGAGCTCAGGTGAGAAATTGCAAACGTCGAGCAATTGCTCAGAGATGAAAAGTGCCAGCACTGAAAGCTCTTGCTAGCCAGCACCCTTCCTTGGAAGCGCTTTCACAGGCGCAGCAACACTGGGGCTTTGCGCTTCTCTAGCCACCAAAAGTCACGGTCCTTCTCTTTCCATCTTGTAGACACGAGCTGAGAAATTGCAAACGTCGAGCAATTGCTCCGAGATGAAAAGTGCCAGCACTGAAAGCTCTTGCTAGCCAGCACCCTTCCTTGGAAGCGCTTTTGTAGGCCTAAGAACACTGGGGCTCTGGGCTTCTCTAGCCACCTCATCTTCTGCTCATCCTCTCGCGCACTCTAAAGAGAGCTCAGGTGAGAAATTGCAAACGTCGAGCAATTGCTCAGAGATGAAAAGTGCCAGCCCTGAAAGCTCTTGCTAGCCAGCACCCTTCCTTGGAAGCGCTTTCACAGGTGCAGTAACACTGGGGCTTTGCGCTTCTATACGCACCAAATGTCACGGTCCTTCTCTTTCCGTCTCGTAGACACGAGCTGAGAAATTGCAAACGTCGAGCAATTGCTCAGAGATGAAAAGTGCCAGCACTGAAAGCTCTTGCTAGCCAGCACCCTTCCTTGGAAGCGCTTTCACAGGTGCAGTAACACTGGGGCTTTGCGCTTCTCTAGCCACCAAACGTCACGGTCCTTCTCTTTCCGTCTGTTTACACGAGCTGAGAAATTGCAAACGTCGAGCAATTGCTCCGAGATGAAAAGTGCCAGCACTGAAAGCTCTTGCTAGCCAGCACCCTTCCTTGGAAGCGCTTTTGTAGGCCTAAGAACACTGGGGCTCTGGGCTTCTCTAGCCACCTCATCTTCTGCTCATCCTCTCGCGCACTCTAAAGAGAGCTCAGGTGAGAAATTGCAAACGTCGAGCAATTGCTCAGAGATGAAAAGTGCCAGCACTGAAAGCTGTTGCTAGCCAGCACCCTTCCTTGGAAGCGCTTTTGTAGCCCTTAGAACACTGGGGCTCTGGGCTTCTCTAGCCACCTCATCTTCTGCTCATCCTGTCGCGCACTCTAAAGAGAGCTCAGGTAAGAAATTGCAAACGTCGAGCAATTGCTCAGAGATGAAAAGTGCCAGCACTGAAAGCTGTTGCTAGCCAGCACCCTTCCTTGGAAGCGCTTTCACAGGCGCAGCAACACTGGGGCTTTGCGCTTCTCTACCCACCAAAAGTCACGGTCCTTCTCTTTCCGTCGGTAGACACGAGCTGAGAAATTGCAAACGTCGAGCAATTGCTCAGAGATGAAAAGTGCCAGCACTGAAAGCTGTTGCTAGCCAGCACCCTTCCTTGGAAGCGCTTTCACAGGCGCAGCAACACTGGGGCTTTGCGCTTCTCTACCCACCAAACGTCACGGTCCTTCTCTTTCCGTCTCGTAGACACGAGCTGAGAAATTGCAAACGTCGAGCAATTGCTCAGAGATGAAAAGTGCCAGCACTGAAAGCTCTTGCTAGCCAGCACCCTTCCTTGGAAGCGCTTTTGTAGGCCTAAGAACACTGGGGCTCTGGGCTTCTCTAGCCACCTCATCTTCTGCTCATCCTCTCGCGCACTCTAAAGAGAGCTCAGGTGAGAAATTGCAAACGTCCAGCAATTGCTCAGAGATGAAAAGTGCCAGCACTGAAAGCTGTTGCTAGCCAGCCCCCTTCCTTGGAAGCGCTTTCACAGGCGCAGTAACACTGGGGCTTTGCGCTTCTCTACCCACCAAACGTCACGGTCCTTCTCTTTCCATCTCCTAGACACGAGCTGAGAAATTGCAAACGTCGAGCAATTGCTCAGAGATGAAAAGTGCCAGCACTGAAAGCTGTTGCTAGCCAGCACCCTTCCTTGGAAGCGCTTTCACAGGCGCAGCAACACTGGGGCTTTGCGCTTCTGTAGCCACCAAACGTCACGGTCCTTCTCTTTCCGTCGGTAGACACGAGCTGAGAAATTGCAAACGTCGAGCAATTGCTCAGAGATGAAAAGTGCCAGCACTGAAAGCTGTTGCTAGCCAGCACCCTTCCTTGGAAGCGCTTTCACAGGCGCAGCAACACTGGGGCTTTGCGCTTCTCTACCCACCAAAGGTCACGGTCATTTTCTTTCCGTCTCGTAGACACGAGCTGAGAAATTGCAAACGTCGAGCAATTGCTCAGAGATGAAAAGTGCCAGCACTGAAAGCTGTTGCTAGCCAGCACCCTTCCTTGGAAGCGCTTTTGTAGGCCTAAGAACACTGGGGCTCTGGGCTTCTCTAGCCACCTCATCTTCTGCTCATCCTCTCGCGCACTCTAAAGAGAGCTCAGGTGAGAAATTGCAAACGTCGAGCAATTGCTCAGAGATGAAAAGTGCCAGCACTGAAAGCTCTTGCTAGCCAGCACCCTTCCTTGGAAGCGCTTTCACAGGCGCAGCAACACTGGGGCTTTGCGCTTCTCTACCCACCAAAAGTCACGGTCCTTCTCTTTCCGTCTCGTAGACACGAGCTGAGAAATTGCAAACGTCGAGCAATTGCTCAGAGATGAAAAGTGCCAGCACTGAAAGCTCTTGCTAGCCAGCACCCTTCCTTGGAAGCGCTTTCACAGGCGCAGCAACACTGGGGCTTTGCGCTTCTATACGCACCAAACGTCACAGTCATTCTCTTTCCGTCTCGTAGACACGAGCTGAGAAATTGCAAACGTGGAGCAATTGCTCAGAGATGAAAAGTGCCAGCACTGAAAGCTCTTGCTAGCCAGCACCCTTCCTTGGAAGCGCTTTTGTAGCCCTTAAAACACTGGGGCTCTGGGCTTCTCTAGCCACCTCATCTTCTGCTCATCCTCTCGCGCACTCTAAAGAGAGCTCAGGTGAGAAATTGCAAACGTCGAGCAATTGCTCAGAGATGAAAAGTGCCAGCCCTGAAAGCCGTTGCTAGCCAGCACCCTTCCTTGGAAGCGCTTTCACAGGCGCAGCAACACTGGGGCTTTGCGCTTCTCTACCCACCAAACGTCACGGTCCTTCTCTTTCCGTCTCGTAGACACGAGCTGAGAAATTGCAAACGTCGAGCAATTGCTCAGAGATGAAAAGTGCCAGCACTGAAAGCTCTTGCTAGCCAGCACCCTTCCTTGGAAGCGCTTTTGTAGGCCTAAGAACACTGGGGCTCTGGGCTTCTCTAGCCACCTCATCTTCTGCTCATCCTCTCGCGCACTCTAAAGAGAGCTCAGGTGAGAAATTGCAAACGTCCAGCAATTGCTCCGAGATGAAAAGTGCCAGCACTGAAAGCTCTTGCTAGCCAGCACCCTTCCTTGGAAGCGCTTTCACAGGCGCAGCAACACTGGGGCTTTGCGCTTCTCTAGCCACAAAACGTCACGGTCCTTCTCTTTCCGTCTCCTAGACACGAGCTGAGAAATTGCAAACGTCGAGCAATTGCTCAGAGATGAAAAGTGCCAGCACTGAAAGCTCTTGCTAGCCAGCACCCTTCCTTGGAAGCGCTTTCACAGGCGCAGCAACACTGGGGCTTTGCGCTTCTCTAGCCACAAAACGTCACGGTCCTTCTCTTTCCGTCTCGTAGACACGAGCTGAGAAATTGCAAACGTCGAGCAATTGCTCAGAGATGAAAAGTGCCAGCACTGAAAGCTCTTGCTAGCCAGCACCCTTCCTTGGAAGCGCTTTCACAGGCGCAGCAACACTGGGGCTTTGCGCTTCTATACGCACCAAACGTCACAGTCATTCTCTTTCCGTCTCGTAGACACGAGCTGAGAAATTGCAAAAGTCCAGCAATTGCTCAGAGATGAAAAGTGCCAGCACTGAAAGCTGTTGCTAGCCAGCACTCTTCCTTGGAAGCGCTTTTGTAGGCCTTAGAACACTGGGGCTCTGGGCTTCTCTAGCCACCTCATCTTCTGCTCATCCTCTCGCGCACTCTAAAGAGAGCTCAGGTGAGAAATTGCAAACGTCGAGCAATTGCTCAGAGATGAAAAGTGCCAGCACTGAAAGCTCTTGCTAGCCAGCACCCTTCCTTGGAAGTGCTTTCACAGGCGCAGCAACACTGGGGCTTTGCGCTTCTCTAGCCACCAAACGTCACGGTCCTTCTCTTTCCGTCGGTAGACACGAGCTGAGAAATTGCAAACGTCGAGCAATTGCTCAGAGATGAAAAGTGCCAGCACTGAAAGCTGTTGCTAGCCAGCACCCTTCCTTGGAAGCGCTTTCACAGGCGCAGCAACACTGGGGCTTTGCGCTTCTCTAGCCACCAAACGTCACGGTCCTTCTCTTTCCGTCTCGTAGACACGAGCTGAGAAATTGCAAACGTCGAGCAATTGCTCAGAGATGAAAAGTGCCAGCACTGAAAGCTCTTGCTAGCCAGCACCCTTCCTTGGAAGCGCTTTCACAGGCGCACTAACACTGGGGCTTTGCGCTTCTCTACCCACCAAACGTCACGGTCCTTCTCTTTCCGTCTCGTAGACACGAGCTGAGAAATTGCAAACGTCGAGCAATTGCTCAGAGATGAAAAGTGCCAGCACTGAAAGCTGTTGCTAGCCAGCACCCTTCCTTGGAAGCGCTTTCACAGGCGCAGCAACACTGGGGCTTTGCGCTTCTCTAGCCACCAAAAGTCACGGTCCTTCTCTTTCCGTCTCGTAGACACGAGCTGAGAAATTGCAAACGTCGAGCAATTGCTCAGAGATGAAAAGTGCCAGCACTGAAAGCTCTTGCTAGCCAGCACCCTTCCTTGGAAGCGCTTTTGTAGGCCTAAGAACACTGGGGCTCTGGGCTTCTCTAGCCACCTCATCTTCTGCTCATCCTCTCGCGCACTCTAAAGAGAGCTCAGGTGAGAAATTGCAAACGTCGAGCAATTGCTCAGAGATGAAAAGTGCCAGCACTGAAAGCTCTTGCTAGCCAGCACCCTTCCTTGGAAGCGCTTTCACAGGCGCAGTAACACTGGGGCTTTGCACTTCTCTAGCCACCAAACGTCACGGTCATTCTCTTTCCGTCTCGTAGACACGAGCTGAGAAATTGCAAACGTCCAGCAATTGCTCAGAGATGAAAAGTGCCAGCACTGAAAGCTCTTGCTAGCCAGCACCCTTCCTTGGAAGCGCTTTTGTAGGCCTAAGAACACTGGGGCTCTGGGCTTCTCTAGCCACCTCATCTTCTGCTCATCCTCTCGCGCACTCTAAAGAGAGCTCAGGTGAGAAATTGCAAACGTCGAGCAATTGCTCAGAGATGAAAAGTGCCAGCACTGAAAGCTCTTGCTAGCCAGCACCCTTCCTTGGAAGCGCTTTCACAGGCGCAGTAACACTGGGGCTTTGCGCTTCTCTAGCCACCAAACGTCACGGTCCTTCTCTTTCCGTCTCGTAGACACGAGCTGAGAAATTGCAAACGTCGAGCAATTGCTCAGAGATGAAAAGTGCCAGCACTGAAAGCTCTTGCTAGCCAGCACCCTTCCTTGGAAGCGCTTTCACAGGCGCAGCAACACTGGGGCTTTGCGCTTCTATACGCACCAAATGTCACGGTCCTTCTCTTTCCGTCTTGTAGACACGAGCTGAGAAATTGCAAACGTCGAGCAATTGCTCAGCGAGGAAAAGTGCCAGCACTGAAAGCTCTTGCTAGCCAGCACCCTTCCTTGGAAGCGCTTTTGTAGGCCTAAGAACACTGGGGCTCTGGGCTTCTCTAGCCACCTCATCTTCTGCTCATCCTCTCGCGCACTCTAAAGAAAGATCAGGTGAGAAATTGCAAACGTCGAGCAATTGCTCAGAGATGAAAAGTGCCAGCACTGAAAGCTGTTGCTAGCCAGCACCCTTCCTTGGAAGCGCTTTTGTAGGCCTAAGAACACTGGGGCTCTGGGCTTCTCTAGCCACCTCATCTTCTGCTCATCCTCTCGCGCACTCTAAAGAGAGCTCAGGTGAGAAATTGCAAACGTCGAGCAATTGCTCAGAGATGAAAAGTGCCAGCACTGAAAGCTCTTGCTAGCCAGCACCCTTCCTTGGAAGCGCTTTCACAGGCGCAGCAACACTGGGGCTTTGCGCTTCTCTACCCACCAAAAGTCACGGTCCTTCTCTTTCCGTCTCCTAGACACGAGCTGAGAAATTGCAAACGTCGAGCAATTGCTCAGAGATGAAAAGTGCCAGCACTGAAAGCTGTTGCTAGCCAGCACCCTTCCTTGGAAGTGCTTTCACAGGCGCAGTAACACTGGGGCTTTGCGCTTCTCTACCCACCAAAAGTCACGGTCCTTCTCTTTCCGTCTCGTAGACACGAGCTGAGAAATTGCAAACGTCCAGCAATTGCTCCGAGATGAAAAGTGCCAGCACTGAAAGCTCTTGCTAGCCAGCACCCTTCCTTGGAAGCGCTTTTGTAGGCCTAAGAACACTGGGGCTCTGGGCTTCTCTAGCCACCTCATCTTCTGCTCATCCTCTCGCGCACTCTAAAGAGAGCTCAGCTGAGAAATTGCAAACGTCGAGCAATTGCTCAGAGATGAAAAGTGCCAGCCCTGAAAGCTCTTGCTAGCCAGCACCCTTCCTTGGAAGCGCTTTCACAGGCACAGCAACACTGGGGCTTTGCGCTTCTATACGCACCAAACGTCACAGTCATTCTCTTTCCGTCTCGTAGACACGAGCTGAGAAATTGCAAACGTCGAGCAATTGCTCCGAGATGAAAAGTGCCAGCACTGAAAGCTCTTGCTAGCCAGCACCCTTCCTTGGAAGCGCTTTTGTAGGCCTAAGAACACTGGGGCTCTGGGCTTCTCTAGCCACCTCATCTTCTGCTCATCCTCTCGCGCACTCTAAAGAGAGCTCAGGTGAGAAATTGCAAACGTCGAGCAATTGCTCCGAGATGAAAAGTGCCAGCACTGAAAGCTCTTGCTAGCCAGCACCCTTCCTTGGAAGCGCTTTCACAGGCGCAGCAACACTGGGGCTTTGCGCTTCTCTAGCCACCAAACGTCACGGTCCTTCTCTTTCCGTCTCGTAGACACGAGCTGAGAAATTGCAAACGTCGAGCAATTGCTCAGAGATGAAAAGTGCCTGCACTGAAAGCTCTTGCTAGCCAGCACCCTTCCTTGGAAGCGCTTTCACAGGCGCAGCAACACTGGGGCTTTGCGCTTCTCTAGCCACCAAACGTCACGGTCATTCTCTTTCCGTCTCCTAGACACGAGCTGAGAAATTGCAAACGTCGAGCAATTGCTCCGAGATGAAAAGTGCCAGCACTGAAAGCTCTTGCTAGCCAGCACCCTTCCTTGGAAGCGCTTTTGTAGGCCTAAGAACACTGGGGCTCTGGGCTTCTCTAGCCACCTCATCTTCTGCTCATCCTCTCGCGCACTCTAAAGAGAGCTCAGGTGAGAAATTGCAAACGTCGAGCAATTGCTCAGAGATGAAAAGTGCCAGCACTGGAAGCTGTTGCTAGCCAGCCCCCTTCCTTGGAAGCGCTTTCACAGGCGCAGCAACACTGGGGCTTTGCGCTTCTCTACCCACCAAACGTCACGGTCCTTCTCTTTCCGTCTCGTAGACACGAGCTGAGAAATTGCAAACGTCGAGCAATTGCTCAGAGATGAAAAGTGCCAGCACTGAAAGCTCTTGCTAGCCAGCACCCTTCCTTGGAAGCGCTTTTGTAGGCCTAAGAACACTGGGGCTCTGGGCTTCTCTAGCCACCTCATCTTCTGCTCATCCTCTCGCGCACTCTAAAGAGAGCTCAGGTGAGAAATTGCAAACGTCCAGCAATTGCTCAGAGATGAAAAGTGCCAGCACTGAAAGCTCTTGCTAGCCAGCACCCTTCCTTGGAAGCGCTTTTGTAGCCCTTAAAACACTGGGGCTCTGGGCTTCTCTAGCCACCTCATCTTCTGCTCATCCTCTCGCGCACTCTAAAGAGAGCTCAGTTGAGAAATTGCAAACGTGGAGCAATTGCTCAGAGATGAAAAGTGCCAGCACTGAAAGCTGTTGCTAGCCAGCACCCTTCCTTGGAAGCGCTTTCACAGGCGCAGTAACACTGGGGCTTTGCACTTCTCTAGCCACCAAACGTCACGGTCCTTCTCTTTCCATCTCCTAGACACGAGCTGAGAAATTGCAAACGTCGAGCAATTGCTCCGAGATGAAAAGTGCCAGCACTGAAAGCTCTTGCTAGCCAGCACCCTTCCTTGGAAGCGCTTTCACAGGCGCAGCAACACTGGGGCTTTGCGCTTCTCTAGCCACAAAACGTCACGGTCCTTCTCTTTCCGTCTCGTAGACACGAGCTGAGAAATTGCAAACGTCGAGCAATTGCTCAGAGATGAAAAGTGCCAGCACTGAAAGCTCTTGCTAGCCAGCACCCTTCCTTGGAAGCGCTTTCACAGGCGCAGCAACACTGGGGCTTTGCGCTTCTATACGCACCAAACGTCACAGTCATTCTCTTTCCGTCTCGTAGACACGAGCTGAGAAATTGCAAAAGTCCAGCAATTGCTCAGAGATGAAAAGTGCCAGCACTGAAAGCTGTTGCTAGCCAGCACTCTTCCTTGGAAGCGCTTTTGTAGGCCTTAGAACACTGGGGCTCTGGGCTTCTCTAGCCACCTCATCTTCTGCTCATCCTCTCGCGCACTCTAAAGAGAGCTCAGGTGAGAAATTGCAAACGTCGAGCAATTGCTCAGAGATGAAAAGTGCCAGCACTGAAAGCTGTTGCTAGCCAGCACCCTTCCTTGGAAGTGCTTTCACAGGCGCAGCACCACTGGGGCTTTGCGCTTCTCTAGCCACCAAACGTCACGGTCCTTCTCTTTCCGTCGGTAGACACGAGCTGAGAAATTGCAAACGTCGAGCAATTGCTCAGAGATGAAAAGTGCCAGCACTGAAAGCTGTTGCTAGCCAGCACCCTTCCTTGGAAGCGCTTTCACAGGCGCAGCAACACTGGGGCTTTGCGCTTCTCTAGCCACCAAACGTCACGGTCCTTCTCTTTCCGTCTCGTAGACACGAGCTGAGAAATTGCAAACGTCGAGCAATTGCTCAGAGATGAAAAGTGCCAGCACTGAAAGCTCTTGCTAGCCAGCACCCTTCCTTGGAAGCGCTTTCACAGGCGCAGTAACACTGGGGCTTTGCGCTTCTCTACCCACCAAACGTCACGGTCCTTCTCTTTCCGTCTCGTAGACACGAGCTGAGAAATTGCAAACGTCGAGCAATTGCTCAGAGATGAAAAGTGCCAGCACTGAAAGCTGTTGCTAGCCAGCACCCTTCCTTGGAAGCGCTTTCACAGGCGCAGCAACACTGGGGCTTTGCGCTTCTCTAGCCACCAAAAGTCACGGTCCTTCTCTTTCCGTCTCGTAGACACGAGCTGAGAAATTGCAAACGTCGAGCAATTGCTCAGAGATGAAAAGTGCCAGCACTGAAAGCTCTTGCTAGCCAGCACCCTTCCTTGGAAGCGCTTTTGTAGGCCTAAGAACACTGGGGCTCTGGGCTTCTCTAGCCACCTCATCTTCTGCTCATCCTCTCGCGCACTCTAAAGAGAGCTCAGGTGAGAAATTGCAAACGTCGAGCAATTGCTCAGAGATGAAAAGTGCCAGCACTGAAAGCTCTTGCTAGCCAGCACCCTTCCTTGGAAGCGCTTTCACAGGCGCAGTAACACTGGGGCTTTGCACTTCTCTAGCCACCAAACGTCACGGTCATTCTCTTTCCGTCTCGTAGACACGAGCTGAGAAATTGCAAACGTCCAGCAATTGCTCAGAGATGAAAAGTGCCAGCACTGAAAGCTCTTGCTAGCCAGCACCCTTCCTTGGAAGCGCTTTTGTAGGCCTAAGAACAGTGGGGCTCTGGGCTTCTCTAGCCACCTCATCTTCTGCTCATCCTCTCGCGCACTCTAAAGAGAGCTCAGGTGAGAAATTGCAAACGTCGAGCAATTGCTCAGAGATGAAAAGTGCCAGCACTGAAAGCTCTTGCTAGCCAGCACCCTTCCTTGGAAGCGCTTTCACAGGCGCAGTAACACTGGGGCTTTGCGCTTCTCTAGCCACCAAACGTCACGGTCCTTCTCTTTCCGTCTCGTAGACACGAGCTGAGAAATTGCAAACGTCGAGCAATTGCTCAGAGATGAAAAGTGCCAGCACTGAAAGCTCTTGCTAGCCAGCACCCTTCCTTGGAAGCGCTTTCACAGGCGCAGCAACACTGGGGCTTTGCGCTTCTATACGCACCAAATGTCACGGTCCTTCTCTTTCCGTCTTGTAGACACGAGCTGAGAAATTGCAAACGTCGAGCAATTGCTCAGCGAGGAAAAGTGCCAGCACTGAAAGCTCTTGCTAGCCAGCACCCTTCCTTGGAAGCGCTTTTGTAGGCCTAAGAACACTGGGGCTCTGGGCTTCTCTAGCCACCTCATCTTCTGCTCATCCTCTCGCGCACTCTAAAGAAAGATCAGGTGAGAAATTGCAAACGTCGAGCAATTGCTCAGAGATGAAAAGTGCCAGCACTGAAAGCTGTTGCTAGCCAGCACCCTTCCTTGGAAGCGCTTTTGTAGGCCTAAGAACACTGGGGCTCTGGGCTTCTCTAGCCACCTCATCTTCTGCTCATCCTCTCGCGCACTCTAAAGAGAGCTCAGGTGAGAAATTGCAAACGTCGAGCAATTGCTCAGAGATGAAAAGTGCCAGCACTGAAAGCTCTTGCTAGCCAGCACCCTTCCTTGGAAGCGCTTTCACAGGCGCAGCAACACTGGGGCTTTGCGCTTCTCTACCCACCAAAAGTCACGGTCCTTCTCTTTCCGTCTCCTAGACACGAGCTGAGAAATTGCAAACGTCGAGCAATTGCTCAGAGATGAAAAGTGCCAGCACTGAAAGCTGTTGCTAGCCAGCACCCTTCCTTGGAAGTGCTTTCACAGGCGCAGTAACACTGGGGCTTTGCGCTTCTCTACCCACCAAAAGTCACGGTCCTTCTCTTTCCGTCTCGTAGACACGAGCTGAGAAATTGCAAACGTCCAGCAATTGCTCCGAGATGAAAAGTGCCAGCACTGAAAGCTCTTGCTAGCCAGCACCCTTCCTTGGAAGCGCTTTTGTAGGCCTAAGAACACTGGGGCTCTGGGCTTCTCTAGCCACCTCATCTTCTGCTCATCCTCTCGCGCACTCTAAAGAGAGCTCAGCTGAGAAATTGCAAACGTCGAGCAATTGCTCAGAGATGAAAAGTGCCAGCCCTGAAAGCTCTTGCTAGCCAGCACCCTTCCTTGGAAGCGCTTTCACAGGCACAGCAACACTGGGGCTTTGCGCTTCTATACGCACCAAACGTCACAGTCATTCTCTTTCCGTCTCGTAGACACGAGCTGAGAAATTGCAAACGTCGAGCAATTGCTCCGAGATGAAAAGTGCCAGCACTGAAAGCTCTTGCTAGCCAGCACCCTTCCTTGGAAGCGCTTTTGTAGGCCTAAGAACACTGGGGCTCTGGGCTTCTCTAGCCACCTCATCTTCTGCTCATCCTCTCGCGCACTCTAAAGAGAGCTCAGGTGAGAAATTGCAAACGTCGAGCAATTGCTCCGAGATGAAAAGTGCCAGCACTGAAAGCTCTTGCTAGCCAGCACCCTTCCTTGGAAGCGCTTTCACAGGCGCAGCAACACTGGGGCTTTGCGCTTCTATACGCACCAAACGTCACGGTCCTTCTCTTTCCGTCTCGTAGACACGAGCTGAGAAATTGCAAACGTCGAGCAATTGCTCAGAGATGAAAAGTGCCTGCACTGAAAGCTCTTGCTAGCCAGCACCCTTCCTTGGAAGCGCTTTCACAGGCGCAGCAACACTGGGGCTTTGCGCTTCTCTAGCCACCAAACGTCACGGTCATTCTCTTTCCGTCTCCTAGACACGAGCTGAGAAATTGCAAACGTCGAGCAATTGCTCCGAGATGAAAAGTGCCAGCACTGAAAGCTCTTGCTAGCCAGCACCCTTCCTTGGAAGCGCTTTTGTAGGCCTAAGAACACTGGGGCTCTGGGCTTCTCTAGCCACCTCATCTTCTGCTCATCCTCTCGCGCACTCTAAAGAGAGCTCAGGTGAGAAATTGCAAACGTCGAGCAATTGCTCAGAGATGAAAAGTGCCAGCACTGGAAGCTGTTGCTAGCCAGCCCCCTTCCTTGGAAGCGCTTTCACAGGCGCAGCAACACTGGGGCTTTGCGCTTCTCTAGCCACCAAACGTCACGGTCCTTCTCTTTCCGTCTCGTAGACACGAGCTGAGAAATTGCAAACGTGGAGCAATTGCTCCGAGATGAAAAGTGCCTGCACTGAAAGCTCTTGCTAGCCAGCACCCTTCCTTGGAAGCGCTTTCACAGGCGCAGCAACACTGGGGCTTTGCGCTTCTCTAGCCACCAAACGTCACGGTCCTTCTCTTTCCGTCTCGTAGACACGAGCTGAGAAATTGCAAACGTCGAGCAATTGCTCAGAGATGAAAAGTGCCAGCACTGAAAGCTCTTGCTAGCCAGCACCCTTCCTTGGAAAAGCTTTTGTAGGCCTAAGAACACTGGGGCTCTGGGCTTCTCTAGCCACCTCATCTTCTGCTCATCCTCTCGCGCACTCTAAAGAGAGCTCAGGTGAGAAATTGCAAACGTCCAGCAATTGCTCAGAGATGAAAAGTGCCAGCACTGAAAGCTCTTGCTAGCCAGCACCCTTCCTTGGAAGCGCTTTCACAGGCGCAGTAACACTGGGGCTTTGCGCTTCTCTAGCCACCAAACGTCACGGTCCTTCTCTTTCCATCTCCTAGACACGAGCTGAGAAATTGCAAACGTCGAGCAATTGCTCAGAGATGAAAAGTGCCAGCACTGAAAGCTCTTGCTAGCCAGCACCCTTCCTTGGAAGCGCTTTCACAGGTGCAGCAACACTGGGGCTTTGCGCTTCTCTAGCCACCAAACGTCACAGTCATTCTCTTTCCATCTCGTAGACACGAGCTGAGAAATTGCAAACGTCGAGCAATTGCTCAGAGATGAAAAGTGCCAGCACTGAAAGCTCTTGCTAGCCAGCACCCTTCCTTGGAAGCGCTTTCACAGGTGCAGTAACACTGGGGCTTTGCGCTTCTCTACCCACCAAACGTCATGGTCCTTCTCTTTCCGTCTTGTAGACACGAGCTGAGAAATTGCAAACGTCCAGCAATTGCTCCGAGATGAAAAGTGCCAGCACTGAAAGATGTTGCTAGCCAGCACCCTTCCTTGGAAGCGCTTTTGTAGGCCTAAGAACAGTGGGGCTCTGGGCTTCTCTAGCCACCTCATCTTCTGCTCATCCTCTCGTGCACTCTAAAGAGAGCTCAGGTGAGAAATTGCAAACGTCGAGCAATTGCTCAGAGATGAAAAGTGCCAGCACTGAAAGCTCTTGCTAGCCAGCACCCTTCCTTGGAAGCGCTTTCACAGGCGCAGCAACACTGGGGCTTTGCGCTTCTGTAGCCACCAAACGTCACGGTCCTTCTCTTTCCGTCGGTAGACACGAGCTGAGAAATTGCAAACGTCGAGCAATTGCTCAGAGATGAAAAGTGCCAGCACTGAAAGCTGTTGCTAGCCAGCACCCTTCCTTGGAAGCGCTTTCACAGGCGCAGCAACACTGGGGCTTTGCGCTTCTCTACCCACCAAAAGTCACGGTCATTTTCTTTCCGTCTGTTTACACGAGCTGAGAAATTGCAAACGTCGAGCAATTGCTCAGAGATGAAAAGTGCCAGCACTGAAAGCTCTTGCTAGCCAGCACCCTTCCTTGGAAGCGCTTTCACAGGCGCAGCAACACTGGGGCTTTGCGCTTCTCTACCCACCAAACGTCACGGTCCTTCTCTTTCCGTCTCGTAGACACGAGCTGAGAAATTGCAAACGTCCAGCAATTGCTCCGAGATGAAAAGTGCCAGCACTGAAAGCTCTTGCTAGCCAGCACCCTTCCTTGGAAGCGCTTTCACAGGCGCAGCAACACTGGGGCTTTGCGCTTCTCTACCCACCAAAAGTCACGGTCCTTCTCTTTCCGTCTCGTAGACACGAGCTGAGAAATTGCAAACGTCGAGCAATTGCTCCGAGATGAAAAGTGCCAGCACTGAAAGCTCTTGCTAGCCAGCACCCTTCCTTGGAAGCGCTTTTGTAGGCCTAAGAACACTGGGGCTCTGGGCTTCTCTAGCCACCTCATCTTCTGCTCATCCTCTCGCGCACTCTAAAGAGAGCTCAGGTGAGAAATTGCAAACGTCGAGCAATTGCTCAGAGATGAAAAGTGCCAGCACTGAAAGCTCTTGCTAGCCAGCACCCTTCCTTGGAAGCGCTTTCACAGGCGCAGCAACACTGGGGCTTTGCGCTTCTATACGCACCAAATGTCACGGTCATTCTCTTTCCGTCTCGTAGACACGAGCTGAGAAATTGCAAACGTCCAGCAATTGCTCAGAGATGAAAAGTGCCAGCACTGAAAGCTGTTGCTAGCCAGCACCCTTCCTTGGAAGCGCTTTTGTAGGCCTAAGAACACTGGGGCTCTGGGCTTCTCTAGCCACCTCATCTTCTGCTCATCCTCTCGCGCACTCTAAAGAGAGCTCAGGTGAGAAATTGCAAACGGCGAGCAATTGCTCAGAGATGAAAAGTGCCAGCACTGAAAGCTCTTGCTAGCCAGCACCCTTCCTTGGAAGCGCTTTCACAGGCGCAGTAACACTGGGGCTTTGCGCTTCTCTACGCACCAAACGTCACGGTCCTTCTCTTTCCGTCTCGTAGACACGAGCTGAGAAATTGCAAACGTCGAGCAATTGCTCCGAGATGAAAAGTGCCAGCACTGAAAGCTCTTGCTAGCCAGCACCCTTCCTTGGAAGCGCTTTTGTAGGCCTAAGAACACTGGGGCTCTGGGCTTCTCTAGCCACCTCATCTTCTGCTCATCCTCTCGCGCACTCTAAAGAGAGCTCAGGTGAGAAATTGCAAACGTCGAGCAATTGCTCCGAGATGAAAAGTGCCAGCACTGAAAACTCTTGCTAGCCAGCACCCTTCCTTGGAAGCGCTTTCACAGGCGCAGTAACACTGGGGCTTTGCGCTTCTCTACGCACCAAACGTCACGGTCCTTCTCTTTCCGTCTCGTAGACACGAGCTGAGAAATTGCAAACGTCGAGCAATTGCTCCGAGATGAAAAGTGCCAGCACTGAAAGCTCTTGCTAGCCAGCACCCTTCCTTGGAAGCGCTTTCACAGGCGCAGTAACACTGGGGCTTTGCGCTTCTCTAGCCACCAAACGTCACGGTCCTTCTCTTTCTGTCTCGTAGACACGAGCTGAGAAATTGCAAACGTCGAGCAATTGCTCAGAGATGAAAAGTGCCAGCACTGAAAGCTCTTGCTAGCCAGCACCCTTCCTTGGAAGCGCTTTTGTAGGCCTAAGAACACTGGGGCTCTGGGCTTCTCTAGCCACCTCATCTTCTGCTCATCCTCTCGCGCACTCTAAAGAGAGCTCAGGTGAGAAATTGCAAACGTCGAGCAATTGCTCAGAGATGAAAAGTGCCAGCACTGAAAGCTCTTGCTAGCCAGCACCCTTCCTTGGAAGCGCTTTTGTAGCCCTTAGAACACTGGGGCTCTGGGCTTCTCTAGCCACCTCATCTTCTGCTCATCCTCTCGCGCACTCTAAAGAGAGCTCAGGTGAGAAATTGCAAACGTCGAGCAATTGCTCAGAGATGAAAAGTGCCAGCACTGAAAGCTCTTGCTAGCCAGCACCCTTCCTTGGAAGTGCTTTCACAGGCGCAGTAACACTGGGGCTTTGCACTTCTCTACGCACCAAACGTCACGGTCCTTCTCTTTCCGTCTCGTAGACACGAGCTGAGAAATTGCAAACGTCGAGCAATTGCTCAGAGATGAAAAGTGCCAGCACTGAAAGCTGTTGCTAGCCAGCACCCTTCCTTGGAAGCGCTTTCACAGGCGCAGTAACACTGGGGCTTTGCACTTCTCTACGCACCAAACGTCACGGTCCTTCTCTTTCCGTCTCGTAGACACGAGCTGAGAAATTGCAAACGTCCAGCAATTGCTCCGAGATGAAAAGTGCCAGCACTGAAAGCTCTTGCTAGCCAGCACCCTTCCTTGGAAGCGCTTTTGTAGGCCTAAGAACACTGGGGCTCTGGGCTTCTGTAGCCACCTCATCTTCTGCTCATCCTCTCGCGCACTCTAAAGAGAGCTCAGGTGAGAAATTGCAAACGTCGAGCAATTGCTCCGAGATGAAAAGTGCCAGCACTGAAAGCTCTTGCTAGCCAGCACCCTTCCTTGGAAGCGCTTTCACAGGCGCAGTAACACTGGGGCTTTGCGCTTCTCTACCCACCAAACGTCACGGTCCTTCTCTTTCCGTCTCGTAGACACGAGCTGAGAAATTGCAAACGTCGAGCAATTGCTCAGAGATGAAAAGTGCCAGCACTGAAAGCTGTTGCTAGCCAGCACCCTTCCTTGGAAGCGCTTTCACAGGCGCAGCAACACTGGGGCTTTGCGCTTCTATACGCACCAAATGTCACGGTCCTTCTCTTTCCGTCTTGTAGACACGAGCTGAGAAATTGCAAACGTCGAGCAATTGCTCAGCGAGGAAAAGTGCCAGCACTGAAAGCTCTTGCTAGCCAGCACCCTTCCTTGGAAGCGCTTTTGTAGGCCTAAGAACACTGGGGCTCTGGGCTTCTCTAGCCACCTCATCTTCTGCTCATCCTCTCGCGCACTCTAAAGAGAGCTCAGGTGAGAAATTGCAAACGTCGAGCAATTGCTCAGAGATGAAAAGTGCCAGCACTGAAAGCTGTTGCTAGCCAGCACCCTTCCTTGGAAGCGCTTTTGTAGGCCTAAGAACACTGGGGCTCTGGGCTTCTCTAGCCACCTCATCTTCTGCTCATCCTCTCGCGCACTCTAAAGAGAGCTCAGGTGAGAAATTGCAAACGTCGAGCAATTGCTCAGAGATGAAAAGTGCCAGCACTGAAAGCTCTTGCTAGCCAGCACCCTTCCTTGGAAGCGCTTTCACAGGCGCAGCAACACTGGGGCTTTGCGCTTCTCTACCCACCAAAAGTCACGGTCCTTCTCTTTCCGTCTCCTAGACACGAGCTGAGAAATTGCAAACGTCGAGCAATTGCTCAGAGATGAAAAGTGCCAGCACTGAAAGCTGTTGCTAGCCAGCACCCTTCCTTGGAAGTGCTTTCACAGGCGCAGTAACACTGGGGCTTTGCGCTTCTCTACCCACCAAAAGTCACGGTCCTTCTCTTTCCGTCTCGTAGACACGAGCTGAGAAATTGCAAACGTCCAGCAATTGCTCCGAGATGAAAAGTGCCAGCACTGAAAGCTCTTGCTAGCCAGCACCCTTCCTTGGAAGCGCTTTTGTAGGCCTAAGAACACTGGGGCTCTGGGCTTCTCTAGCCACCTCATCTTCTGCTCATCCTCTCGCGCACTCTAAAGAGAGCTCAGCTGAGAAATTGCAAACGTCGAGCAATTGCTCAGAGATGAAAAGTGCCAGCCCTGAAAGCTCTTGCTAGCCAGCACCCTTCCTTGGAAGCGCTTTCACAGGCACAGCAACACTGGGGCTTTGCGCTTCTATACGCACCAAACGTCACAGTCATTCTCTTTCCGTCTCGTAGACACGAGCTGAGAAATTGCAAACGTCGAGCAATTGCTCCGAGATGAAAAGTGCCAGCACTGAAAGCTCTTGCTAGCCAGCACCCTTCCTTGGAAGCGCTTTTGTAGGCCTAAGAACACTGGGGCTCTGGGCTTCTCTAGCCACCTCATCTTCTGCTCATCCTCTCGCGCACTCTAAAGAGAGCTCAGGTGAGAAATTGCAAACGTCGAGCAATTGCTCAGAGATGAAAAGTGCCAGCACTGAAAGCTCTTGCTAGCCAGCACCCTTCCTTGGAAGCGCTTTCACAGGCGCAGCAACACTGGGGCTTTGCGCTTCTCTAGCCACCAAACGTCACGGTCCTTCTCTTTCCGTCTCGTAGACACGAGCTGAGAAATTGCAAACGTCGAGCAATTGCTCAGAGATGAAAAGTGCCTGCACTGAAAGCTCTTGCTAGCCAGCACCCTTCCTTGGAAGCGCTTTCACAGGCGCAGCAACACTGGGGCTTTGCGCTTCTCTAGCCACCAAACGTCACGGTCATTCTCTTTCCGTCTCCTAGACACGAGCTGAGAAATTGCAAACGTCGAGCAATTGCTCCGAGATGAAAAGTGCCAGCACTGAAAGCTCTTGCTAGCCAGCACCCTTCCTTGGAAGCGCTTTTGTAGGCCTAAGAACACTGGGGCTCTGGGCTTCTCTAGCCACCTCATCTTCTGCTCATCCTCTCGCGCACTCTAAAGAGAGCTCAGGTGAGAAATTGCAAACGTCGAGCAATTGCTCAGAGATGAAAAGTGCCAGCACTGGAAGCTGTTGCTAGCCAGCCCCCTTCCTTGGAAGCGCTTTCACAGGCGCAGCAACACTGGGGCTTTGCGCTTCTCTACCCACCAAACGTCACGGTCCTTCTCTTTCCGTCTCGTAGACACGAGCTGAGAAATTGCAAACGTCGAGCAATTGCTCAGAGATGAAAAGTGCCAGCACTGAAAGCTCTTGCTAGCCAGCACCCTTCCTTGGAAGCGCTTTTGTAGGCCTAAGAACACTGGGGCTCTGGGCTTCTCTAGCCACCTCATCTTCTGCTCATCCTCTCGCGCACTCTAAAGAGAGCTCAGGTGAGAAATTGCAAACGTCCAGCAATTGCTCAGAGATGAAAAGTGCCAGCACTGAAAGCTCTTGCTAGCCAGCACCCTTCCTTGGAAGCGCTTTTGTAGCCCTTAAAACACTGGGGCTCTGGGCTTCTCTAGCCACCTCATCTTCTGCTCATCCTCTCGCGCACTCTAAAGAGAGCTCAGTTGAGAAATTGCAAACGTGGAGCAATTGCTCAGAGATGAAAAGTGCCAGCACTGAAAGCTGTTGCTAGCCAGCACCCTTCCTTGGAAGCGCTTTCACAGGCGCAGTAACACTGGGGCTTTGCACTTCTCTAGCCACCAAACGTCACGGTCCTTCTCTTTCCATCTCCTAGACACGAGCTGAGAAATTGCAAACGTCGAGCAATTGCTCCGAGATGAAAAGTGCCAGCACTGAAAGCTCTTGCTAGCCAGCACCCTTCCTTGGAAGCGCTTTCACAGGCGCAGCAACACTGGGGCTTTGCGCTTCTCTAGCCACAAAACGTCACGGTCCTTCTCTTTCCGTCTCGTAGACACGAGCTGAGAAATTGCAAACGTCGAGCAATTGCTCAGAGATGAAAAGTGCCAGCACTGAAAGCTCTTGCTAGCCAGCACCCTTCCTTGGAAGCGCTTTCACAGGCGCAGCAACACTGGGGCTTTGCGCTTCTATACGCACCAAACGTCACAGTCATTCTCTTTCCGTCTCGTAGACACGAGCTGAGAAATTGCAAAAGTCCAGCAATTGCTCAGAGATGAAAAGTGCCAGCACTGAAAGCTGTTGCTAGCCAGCACTCTTCCTTGGAAGCGCTTTTGTAGGCCTTAGAACACTGGGGCTCTGGGCTTCTCTAGCCACCTCATCTTCTGCTCATCCTCTCGCGCACTCTAAAGAGAGCTCAGGTGAGAAATTGCAAACGTCGAGCAATTGCTCAGAGATGAAAAGTGCCAGCACTGAAAGCTGTTGCTAGCCAGCACCCTTCCTTGGAAGTGCTTTCACAGGCGCAGCACCACTGGGGCTTTGCGCTTCTCTAGCCACCAAACGTCACGGTCCTTCTCTTTCCGTCGGTAGACACGAGCTGAGAAATTGCAAACGTCGAGCAATTGCTCAGAGATGAAAAGTGCCAGCACTGAAAGCTGTTGCTAGCCAGCACCCTTCCTTGGAAGCGCTTTCACAGGCGCAGCAACACTGGGGCTTTGCGCTTCTCTAGCCACCAAACGTCACGGTCCTTCTCTTTCCGTCTCGTAGACACGAGCTGAGAAATTGCAAACGTCGAGCAATTGCTCAGAGATGAAAAGTGCCAGCACTGAAAGCTCTTGCTAGCCAGCACCCTTCCTTGGAAGCGCTTTCACAGGCGCAGTAACACTGGGGCTTTGCGCTTCTCTACCCACCAAACGTCACGGTCCTTCTCTTTCCGTCTCGTAGACACGAGCTGAGAAATTGCAAACGTCGAGCAATTGCTCAGAGATGAAAAGTGCCAGCACTGAAAGCTGTTGCTAGCCAGCACCCTTCCTTGGAAGCGCTTTCACAGGCGCAGCAACACTGGGGCTTTGCGCTTCTCTAGCCACCAAAAGTCACGGTCCTTCTCTTTCCGTCTCGTAGACACGAGCTGAGAAATTGCAAACGTCGAGCAATTGCTCAGAGATGAAAAGTGCCAGCACTGAAAGCTCTTGCTAGCCAGCACCCTTCCTTGGAAGCGCTTTTGTAGGCCTAAGAACAGTGGGGCTCTGGGCTTCTCTAGCCACCTCATCTTCTGCTCATCCTCTCGCGCACTCTAAAGAGAGCTCAGGTGAGAAATTGCAAACGTCGAGCAATTGCTCAGAGATGAAAAGTGCCAGCACTGAAAGCTCTTGCTAGCCAGCACCCTTCCTTGGAAGCGCTTTCACAGGCGCAGTAACACTGGGGCTTTGCACTTCTCTAGCCACCAAACGTCACGGTCATTCTCTTTCCGTCTCGTAGACACGAGCTGAGAAATTGCAAACGTCCAGCAATTGCTCCGAGATGAAAAGTGCCAGCACTGAAAGATGTTGCTAGCCAGCACCCTTCCTTGGAAGCGCTTTTGTAGGCCTAAGAACAGTGGGGCTCTGGGCTTCTCTAGCCACCTCATCTTCTGCTCATCCTCTCGCGCACTCTAAAGAGAGCTCAGGTGAGAAATTGCAAACGTCGAGCAATTGCTCAGAGATGAAAAGTGCCAGCACTGAAAGCTCTTGCTAGCCAGCACCCTTCCTTGGAAGCGCTTTCACAGGCGCAGTAACACTGGGGCTTTGCGCTTCTCTAGCCACCAAACGTCACGGTCCTTCTCTTTCCGTCTCGTAGACACGAGCTGAGAAATTGCAAACGTCGAGCAATTGCTCAGAGATGAAAAGTGCCAGCACTGAAAGCTCTTGCTAGCCAGCACCCTTCCTTGGAAGCGCTTTCACAGGCGCAGCAACACTGGGGCTTTGCGCTTCTATACGCACCAAATGTCACGGTCCTTCTCTTTCCGTCTTGTAGACACGAGCTGAGAAATTGCAAACGTCGAGCAATTACTCAGCGAGGAAAAGTGCCAGCACTGAAAGCTCTTGCTAGCCAGCACCCTTCCTTGGAAGCGCTTTTGTAGGCCTAAGAACACTGGGGCTCTGGGCTTCTCTAGCCACCTCATCTTCTGCTCATCCTCTCGCGCACTCTAAAGAAAGATCAGGTGAGAAATTGCAAACGTCGAGCAATTGCTCAGAGATGAAAAGTGCCAGCACTGAAAGCTGTTGCTAGCCAGCACCCTTCCTTGGAAGCGCTTTTGTAGGCCTAAGAACACTGGGGCTCTGGGCTTCTCTAGCCACCTCATCTTCTGCTCATCCTCTCGCGCACTCTAAAGAGAGCTCAGGTGAGAAATTGCAAACGTCGAGCAATTGCTCAGAGATGAAAAGTGCCAGCACTGAAAGCTCTTGCTAGCCAGCACCCTTCCTTGGAAGCGCTTTCACAGGCGCAGCAACACTGGGGCTTTGCGCTTCTCTACCCACCAAAAGTCACGGTCCTTCTCTTTCCGTCTCCTAGACACGAGCTGAGAAATTGCAAACGTCGAGCAATTGCTCAGAGATGAAAAGTGCCAGCACTGAAAGCTGTTGCTAGCCAGCACCCTTCCTTGGAAGTGCTTTCACAGGCGCAGTAACACTGGGGCTTTGCGCTTCTCTACCCACCAAAAGTCACAGTCATTCTCTTTCCGTCTCGTAGACACGAGCTGAGAAATTGCAAACGTCCAGCAATTGCTCCGAGATGAAAAGTGCCAGCACTGAAAGCTCTTGCTAGCCAGCACCCTTCCTTGGAAGCGCTTTTGTAGGCCTAAGAACACTGGGGCTCTGGGCTTCTCTAGCCACCTCATCTTCTGCTCATCCTCTCGCGCACTCTAAAGAGAGCTCAGCTGAGAAATTGCAAACGTCGAGCAATTGCTCAGAGATGAAAAGTGCCAGCCCTGAAAGCTCTTGCTAGCCAGCACCCTTCCTTGGAAGCGCTTTCACAGGCACAGCAACACTGGGGCTTTGCGCTTCTATACGCACCAAACGTCACAGTCATTCTCTTTCCGTCTCGTAGACACGAGCTGAGAAATTGCAAACGTCGAGCAATTGCTCCGAGATGAAAAGTGCCAGCACTGAAAGCTCTTGCTAGCCAGCACCCTTCCTTGGAAGCGCTTTTGTAGGCCTAAGAACACTGGGGCTCTGGGCTTCTCTAGCCACCTCATCTTCTGCTCATCCTCTCGCGCACTCTAAAGAGAGCTCAGGTGAGAAATTGCAAACGTCGAGCAATTGCTCCGAGATGAAAAGTGCCAGCACTGAAAGCTCTTGCTAGCCAGCACCCTTCCTTGGAAGCGCTTTCACAGGCGCAGCAACACTGGGGCTTTGCGCTTCTCTAGCCACCAAACGTCACGGTCCTTCTCTTTCCGTCTCGTAGACACGAGCTGAGAAATTGCAAACGTCGAGCAATTGCTCAGAGATGAAAAGTGCCTGCACTGAAAGCTCTTGCTAGCCAGCACCCTTCCTTGGAAGCGCTTTCACAGGCGCAGCAACACTGGGGCTTTGCGCTTCTCTAGCCACCAAACGTCACGGTCATTCTCTTTCCGTCTCCTAGACACGAGCTGAGAAATTGCAAACGTCGAGCAATTGCTCCGAGATGAAAAGTGCCAGCACTGAAAGCTCTTGCTAGCCAGCACCCTTCCTTGGAAGCGCTTTTGTAGGCCTAAGAACACTGGGGCTCTGGGCTTCTCTAGCCACCTCATCTTCTGCTCATCCTCTCGCGCACTCTAAAGAGAGCTCAGGTGAGAAATTGCAAACGTCGAGCAATTGCTCAGAGATGAAAAGTGCCAGCACTGGAAGCTGTTGCTAGCCAGCCCCCTTCCTTGGAAGCGCTTTCACAGGCGCAGCAACACTGGGGCTTTGCGCTTCTCTAGCCACCAAACGTCACGGTCCTTCTCTTTCCGTCTCGTAGACACGAGCTGAGAAATTGCAAACGTGGAGCAATTGCTCCGAGATGAAAAGTGCCTGCACTGAAAGCTCTTGCTAGCCAGCACCCTTCCTTGGAAGCGCTTTCACAGGCGCAGCAACACTGGGGCTTTGCGCTTCTCTAGCCACCAAACGTCACGGTCCTTCTCTTTCCGTCTCGTAGACACGAGCTGAGAAATTGCAAACGTCGAGCAATTGCTCAGAGATGAAAAGTGCCAGCACTGAAAGCTCTTGCTAGCCAGCACCCTTCCTTGGAAAAGCTTTTGTAGGCCTAAGAACACTGGGGCTCTGGGCTTCTCTAGCCACCTCATCTTCTGCTCATCCTCTCGCGCACTCTAAAGAGAGCTCAGGTGAGAAATTGCAAACGTCCAGCAATTGCTCAGAGATGAAAAGTGCCAGCACTGAAAGCTCTTGCTAGCCAGCACCCTTCCTTGGAAGCGCTTTCACAGGCGCAGTAACACTGGGGCTTTGCGCTTCTCTAGCCACCAAACGTCACGGTCCTTCTCTTTCCATCTCCTAGACACGAGCTGAGAAATTGCAAACGTCGAGCAATTGCTCAGAGATGAAAAGTGCCAGCACTGAAAGCTCTTGCTAGCCAGCACCCTTCCTTGGAAGCGCTTTCACAGGTGCAGCAACACTGGGGCTTTGCGCTTCTCTAGCCACCAAACGTCACAGTCATTCTCTTTCCATCTCGTAGACACGAGCTGAGAAATTGCAAACGTCGAGCAATTGCTCAGAGATGAAAAGTGCCAGCACTGAAAGCTCTTGCTAGCCAGCACCCTTCCTTGGAAGCGCTTTCACAGGTGCAGTAACACTGGGGCTTTGCGCTTCTCTACCCACCAAACGTCATGGTCCTTCTCTTTCCGTCTTGTAGACACGAGCTGAGAAATTGCAAACGTCCAGCAATTGCTCCGAGATGAAAAGTGCCAGCACTGAAAGATGTTGCTAGCCAGCACCCTTCCTTGGAAGCGCTTTTGTAGGCCTAAGAACAGTGGGGCTCTGGGCTTCTCTAGCCACCTCATCTTCTGCTCATCCTCTCGTGCACTCTAAAGAGAGCTCAGGTGAGAAATTGCAAACGTCGAGCAATTGCTCAGAGATGAAAAGTGCCAGCACTGAAAGCTCTTGCTAGCCAGCACCCTTCCTTGGAAGCGCTTTCACAGGCGCAGCAACACTGGGGCTTTGCGCTTCTGTAGCCACCAAACGTCACGGTCCTTCTCTTTCCGTCGGTAGACACGAGCTGAGAAATTGCAAACGTCGAGCAATTGCTCAGAGATGAAAAGTGCCAGCACTGAAAGCTGTTGCTAGCCAGCACCCTTCCTTGGAAGCGCTTTCACAGGCGCAGCAACACTGGGGCTTTGCGCTTCTCTACCCACCAAAAGTCACGGTCATTTTCTTTCCGTCTGTTTACACGAGCTGAGAAATTGCAAACGTCGAGCAATTGCTCAGAGATGAAAAGTGCCAGCACTGAAAGCTCTTGCTAGCCAGCACCCTTCCTTGGAAGCGCTTTCACAGGCGCAGCAACACTGGGGCTTTGCGCTTCTCTACCCACCAAACGTCACGGTCCTTCTCTTTCCGTCTCGTAGACACGAGCTGAGAAATTGCAAACGTCCAGCAATTGCTCCGAGATGAAAAGTGCCAGCACTGAAAGCTCTTGCTAGCCAGCACCCTTCCTTGGAAGCGCTTTCACAGGCGCAGCAACACTGGGGCTTTGCGCTTCTCTACCCACCAAAAGTCACGGTCCTTCTCTTTCCGTCTCGTAGACACGAGCTGAGAAATTGCAAACGTCGAGCAATTGCTCCGAGATGAAAAGTGCCAGCACTGAAAGCTCTTGCTAGCCAGCACCCTTCCTTGGAAGCGCTTTTGTAGGCCTAAGAACACTGGGGCTCTGGGCTTCTCTAGCCACCTCATCTTCTGCTCATCCTCTCGCGCACTCTAAAGAGAGCTCAGGTGAGAAATTGCAAACGTCGAGCAATTGCTCAGAGATGAAAAGTGCCAGCACTGAAAGCTCTTGCTAGCCAGCACCCTTCCTTGGAAGCGCTTTCACAGGCACAGCAACACTGGGGCTTTGCGCTTCTATACGCACCAAATGTCACGGTCATTCTCTTTCCGTCTCGTAGACACGAGCTGAGAAATTGCAAACGTCCAGCAATTGCTCAGAGATGAAAAGTGCCAGCACTGAAAGCTGTTGCTAGCCAGCACCCTTCCTTGGAAGCGCTTTTGTAGGCCTAAGAACACTGGGGCTCTGGGCTTCTCTAGCCACCTCATCTTCTGCTCATCCTCTCGCGCACTCTAAAGAGAGCTCAGGTGAGAAATTGCAAACGGCGAGCAATTGCTCAGAGATGAAAAGTGCCAGCACTGAAAGCTCTTGCTAGCCAGCACCCTTCCTTGGAAGCGCTTTCACAGGCGCAGTAACACTGGGGCTTTGCGCTTCTCTAGCCACCAAACGTCACGGTCCTTCTCTTTCCGTCTCGTAGACACGAGCTGAGAAATTGCAAACGTCGAGCAATTGCTCCGAGATGAAAAGTGCCAGCACTGAAAGCTCTTGCTAGCCAGCACCCTTCCTTGGAAGCGCTTTTGTAGGCCTAAGAACACTGGGGCTCTGGGCTTCTCTAGCCACCTCATCTTCTGCTCATCCTCTCGCGCACTCTAAAGAGAGCTCAGGTGAGAAATTGCAAACGTCGAGCAATTGCTCCGAGATGAAAAGTGCCAGCACTGAAAACTCTTGCTAGCCAGCACCCTTCCTTGGAAGCGCTTTCACAGGCGCAGTAACACTGGGGCTTTGCGCTTCTCTACGCACCAAACGTCACGGTCCTTCTCTTTCCGTCTCGTAGACACGAGCTGAGAAATTGCAAACGTCGAGCAATTGCTCCGAGATGAAAAGTGCCAGCACTGAAAGCTCTTGCTAGCCAGCACCCTTCCTTGGAAGCGCTTTCACAGGCGCAGTAACACTGGGGCTTTGCGCTTCTCTAGCCACCAAACGTCACGGTCCTTCTCTTTCTGTCTCGTAGACACGAGCTGAGAAATTGCAAACGTCGAGCAATTGCTCAGAGATGAAAAGTGCCAGCACTGAAAGCTCTTGCTAGCCAGCACCCTTCCTTGGAAGCGCTTTTGTAGGCCTAAGAACACTGGGGCTCTGGGCTTCTCTAGCCACCTCATCTTCTGCTCATCCTCTCGCGCACTCTAAAGAGAGCTCAGGTGAGAAATTGCAAACGTCGAGCAATTGCTCAGAGATGAAAAGTGCCAGCACTGAAAGCTCTTGCTAGCCAGCACCCTTCCTTGGAAGCGCTTTTGTAGCCCTTAGAACACTGGGGCTCTGGGCTTCTCTAGCCACCTCATCTTCTGCTCATCCTCTCGCGCACTCTAAAGAGAGCTCAGGTGAGAAATTGCAAACGTCGAGCAATTGCTCAGAGATGAAAAGTGCCAGCACTGAAAGCTCTTGCTAGCCAGCACCCTTCCTTGGAAGTGCTTTCACAGGCGCAGTAACACTGGGGCTTTGCACTTCTCTACGCACCAAACGTCACGGTCCTTCTCTTTCCGTCTCGTAGACACGAGCTGAGAAATTGCAAACGTCGAGCAATTGCTCAGAGATGAAAAGTGCCAGCACTGAAAGCTGTTGCTAGCCAGCACCCTTCCTTGGAAGCGCTTTCACAGGCGCAGTAACACTGGGGCTTTGCACTTCTCTACGCACCAAACGTCACGGTCCTTCTCTTTCCGTCTCGTAGACACGAGCTGAGAAATTGCAAACGTCCAGCAATTGCTCCGAGATGAAAAGTGCCAGCACTGAAAGCTCTTGCTAGCCAGCACCCTTCCTTGGAAGCGCTTTTGTAGGCCTAAGAACACTGGGGCTCTGGGCTTCTGTAGCCACCTCATCTTCTGCTCATCCTCTCGCGCACTCTAAAGAGAGCTCAGGTGAGAAATTGCAAACGTCGAGCAATTGCTCCGAGATGAAAAGTGCCAGCACTGAAAGCTCTTGCTAGCCAGCACCCTTCCTTGGAAGCGCTTTCACAGGCGCAGTAACACTGGGGCTTTGCGCTTCTCTACCCACCAAACGTCACGGTCCTTCTCTTTCCGTCTCGTAGACACGAGCTGAGAAATTGCAAACGTCGAGCAATTGCTCAGAGATGAAAAGTGCCAGCACTGAAAGCTGTTGCTAGCCAGCACCCTTCCTTGGAAGCGCTTTCACAGGCGCAGTAACACTGGGGCTTTGCGCTTCTCTAGCCACCAAACGTCACGGTCCTTCTCTTTCTGTCTCGTAGACACGAGCTGAGAAATTGCAAACGTCGAGCAATTGCTCCGAGATGAAAAGTGCCAGCACTGAAAGCTCTTGCTAGCCAGCACCCTTCCTTGGAAGCGCTTTTGTAGCCCTTAAAACACTGGGGCTCTGGGATTCTCTAGCCACCTCATCTTCTGCTCATCCTCTCGCGCACTCTAAAGAGAGCTCAGGTGAGAAATTGCAAACGTCGAGCAATTGCTCAGAGATGAAAAGTGCCAGCACTGAAAGCTCTTGCTAGCCAGCACCCTTCCTTGGAAGCGCTTTTGTAGCCCTTAGAACACTGGGGCTCTGGGCTTCTCTAGCCACCTCATCTTCTGCTCATCCTCTCGCGCACTCTAAAGAGAGCTCAGGTGAGAAATTGCAAACGTCGAGCAATTGCTCAGAGAAGAAAAGTGCCAGCACTGAAAGCTGTTGCTAGCCAGCACCCTTCCTTGGAAGCGCTTTCACAGGCGCAGTAACACTGGGGCTTTGCACTTCTCTACGCACCAAACGTCACGGTCCTTCTCTTTCCGTCTCGTAGACACGAGCTGAGAAATTGCAAACGTCGAGCAATTGCTCAGAGATGAAAAGTGCCAGCACTGAAAGCTGTTGCTAGCCAGCACCCTTCCTTGGAAGCGCTTTCACAGGCGCTGTAACACTGGGGCTTTGCACTTCTCTACGCACCAAACGTCACGGTCCTTCTCTTTCCGTCTCGTAGACACGAGCTGAGAAATTGCAAACGTCGAGCAATTGCTCAGAGATGAAAAGTGCCAGCACTGAAAGCTGTTGCTAGCCAGCACCCTTCCTTGGAAGGGTTTTGTAGGCCTAAGAACAGTGGGGCTCTGGGCTTCTCTAGCCACCTCATCTTCTGCTCATCCTCTCGCGCACTCTAAAGAGAGCTCAGGTGAGAAATTGCAAACGTCGAGCAATTGCTCCGAGAAGAAAAGTGCCAGCACTGAAAGCTGTTGCTAGCCAGCACCCTTCCTTGGAAGCGCTTTCACAGGCGCAGCAACACTGGGGCTTTGCGCTTCTCTAGCCACCAAACGTCACGGTCCTTCTCTTTCCGTCGGTAGACACGAGCTGAGAAATTGCAAACGTCGAGCAATTGCTCAGAGATGAAAAGTGCCAGCACTGAAAGCTGTTGCTAGCCAGCACCCTTCCTTGGAAGCCCTTTCACAGGCGCAGCAACACTGGGGCTTTGCGCTTCTCTAGCCACCAAACGTCACGGTCCTTCTCTTTCCGTCTCGTAGACACGAGCTGAGAAATTGCAAACGTCGAGCAATTGCTCCGAGATGAAAAGTGCCAGCACTGAAAGCTCTTGCTAGCCAGCACCCTTCCTTGGAAGCGCTTTCACAGGCGCAGTAACACTGGGGCTTTGGTCTTCTCTAGCCACCAAACGTCACGGTCCTTCTCTTTCTGTCTCGTAGACACGAGCTGAGAAATTGCAAACGTCGAGCAATTGCTCAGAGATGAAAAGTGCCAGCACTGAAAGCTCTTGCTAGCCAGCACCCTTCCTTGGAAGCGCTTTTGTAGGCCTAAGAACACTGGGGCTCTGGGCTTCTCTAGCCACCTCATCTTCTGCTCATCCTCTCGCGCACTCTAAAGAGAGCTCAGGTGAGAAATTGCAAACGTCCAGCAATTGCTCAGAGATGAAAAGTGCCAGCACTGAAAGCTGTTGCTAGCCAGCACCCTTCCTTGGAAGCGCTTTTGTAGCCCTTAGAACACTGGGGCTCTGGGCTTCTCTAGCCACCTCATCTTCTGCTCATCCTCTCGCGCACTCTAAAGAGAGCTCAGGTGAGAAATTGCAAACGTCCAGCAATTGCTCAGAGATGAAAAGTGCCAGCACTGAAAGCTCTTGCTAGCCAGCACCCTTCCTTGGAAGCGCTTTTGTAGGCCTAAGAACACTGGGGCTCTGGGCTTCTCTAGCCACCTCATCTTCTGCTCATCCTCTCGCGCACTCTAAAGAGAGCTCAGGTGAGAAATTGCAAACGTCGAGCAATTGCTCAGAGATGAAAAGTGCCAGCACTGAAAGCTCTTGCTAGCCAGCACCCTTCCTTGGAAGCGCTTTCACAGGCGCAGCAACACTGGGGCTTTGCGCTTCTCTACCCACCAAACGTCACGGTCCTTCTCTTTCCGTCTCGTAGACACGAGCTGAGAAATTGCAAACGTCGAGCAATTGCTCAGAGATGAAAAGTGCCAGCACTGAAAGCTCTTGCTAGCCAGCACCCTTCCTTGGAAGCGCTTTCACAGGCGCAGCAACACTGGGGCTTTGCGCTTCTCTAGCCACCAAACGTCACGGTCCTTCTCTTTCCGTCTCGTAGACACGAGCTGAGAAATTGCAAACGTCGAGCAATTGCTCAGAGATGAAAAGTGCCAGCACTGAAAGCTCTTGCTAGCCAGCACCCTTCCTTGGAAGCGCTTTTGTAGGCCTAAGAACACTGGGGCTCTGGGCTTCTCTAGCCACCTCATCTTCTGCTCATCCTCTCGCGCACTCTAAAGAGAGCTCAGGTGAGAAATTGCAAACGTCGAGCAATTGCTCAGAGATGAAAAGTGCCAGCACTGAAAGGTGTTGCTAGCCAGCACCCTTCCTTGGAAGCGCTTTTGTAGGCCTAAGAACACTGGGGCTCTGGGCTTCTCTAGCCACCTCATCTTCTGCTCATCCTCTCGCGCACTCTAAAGAGAGCTCAGGTGAGAAATTGCAAACGTCGAGCAATTGCTCAGAGATGAAAAGTGCCAGCACTGAAAGCTCTTGCTAGCCAGCACCCTTCCTTGGAAGCGCTTTCACAGGCGCAGCAACACTGGGGCTTTGCGCTTCTCTAGCCACCAAACGTCACGGTCCTTCTCTTTCCGTCTCGTAGACACGAGCTGAGAAATTGCAAACGTCGAGCAATTGCTCCGAGATGAAAAGTGCCAGCACTGAAAGCTCTTGCTAGCCAGCACCCTTCCTTGGAAGCGCTTTCACAGGCGCAGCAACACTGGGGCTTTGCGCTTCTCTAGCCACCAAAAGTCACGGTCCTTCTCTTTCCGTCTCGTAGACACGAGCAGAGAAATTGCAAACGTCGAGCAATTGCTCCGAGATGAAAAGTGCCAGCACTGAAAGCTCTTGCTAGCCAGCACCCTTCCTTGGAAGCGCTTTTGTAGGCCTAAGAACACTGGGGCTCTGGGCTTCTCTAGCCACCTCATCTTCTGCTCATCCTCTCGCGCACTCTAAAGAGAGCTCAGGTGAGAAATTGCAAACGTCGAGCAATTGCTCAGAGATGAAAAGTGCCAGCACTGAAAGCTGTTGCTAGCCAGCACCCTTCGTTGGAAGCGCTTTCACAGGCGCAGCAACACTGGGGCTTTGCGCTTCTCTACCCACCAAATGTCACGGTCCTTCTCTTTCCGTCTCGTAGACACGAGCTGAGAAATTGCAAACGTCCAGCAATTGCTCCGAGATGAAAAGTGCCAGCACTGAAAGCTCTTGCTAGCCAGCACCCTTCCTTGGAAGCGCTTTTGTAGGCCTAAGAACACTGGGGCTCTGGGCTTCTCTAGCCACCTCATCTTCTGCTCATCCTCTCGCGCACTCTAAAGAGAGCTCAGGTGAGAAATTGCAAACGTCGAGCAATTGCTCAGAGATGAAAAGTGCCAGCACTGAAAGCTCTTGCTAGCCAGCACCCTTCCTTGGAAGCGCTTTCACAGGCGCAGCAACACTGGGGCTTTGCGCTTCTCTAGCCACCAAACGTCACGGTCCTTCTCTTTCCGTCTCGTAGACACGAGCTGAGAAATTGCAAACGTCGAGCAATTGCTCAGAGATGAAAAGTGCCAGCACTGAAAGCTCTTGCTAGCCAGCACCCTTCCTTGGAAGCGCTTTCACAGGCGCAGCAACACTGGGGCTTTGCGCTTCTCTAGCCACCAAACGTCACGGTCCTTCTCTTTCCGTCTGTTTACACGAGCTGAGAAATTGCAAACGTCGAGCAATTGCTCAGAGATGAAAAGTGCCAGCACTGAAAGCTGTTGCTAGCCAGCACCCTTCCTTGGAAGCGCTTTTGTAGGCCTAAGAACACTGGGGCTCTGGGCTTCTCTAGCCACCTCATCTTCTGCTCATCCTCTCGTGCACTCTAAAGAGAGCTCAGGTGAGAAATTGCAAACGTCCAGCAATTGCTCAGAGATGAAAAGTGCCAGCACTGAAAGCTCTTGCTAGCCAGCACCCTTCCTTGGAAGCGCTTTCACAGGCGCAGTAACACTGGGGCTTTGCGCTTCTCTAGCCACCAAACGTCACGGTCCTTCTCTTTCCGTCTCGTAGACACGAGCTGAGAAATTGCAAACGTCCAGCAATTGCTCCGAGATGAAAAGTGCCAGCACTGAAAGCTCTTGCTAGCCAGCACCCTTCCTTGGAAGCGCTTTTGTAGGCCTAAGAACACTGGGGCTCTGGGCTTCTCTAGCCACCTCATCTTCAGCTCATCCTCTCGCGCACTCTAAAGAGAGCTCAGGTGAGAAATTGCAAACGTCGAGCAATTGCTCAGAGATGAAAAGTGCCAGCACTGAAAGCTCTTGCTAGCCAGCACCCTTCCTTGGAAGCGCTTTCACAGGCGCAGTAACACTGGGGCTTTGCGCTTCTCTAGCCACCAAACGTCACGGTCCTTCTCTTTCCGTCTCGTAGACACGAGCTGAGAAATTGCAAACGTCCAACAATTGCTCCGAGATGAAAAGTGCCAGCACTGAAAGCTCTTGCTAGCCAGCACCCTTCCTTGGAAGCGCTTTCACAGGCGCAGCAACACTGGGGCTTTGCGCTTCTCTACCCACCAAACGTCACGGTCCTTCTCTTTCCGTCTGTTGACACGAGCTGAGAAATTGCAAACGTGGAGCAATTGCTCAGAGATGAAAAGTGCCAGCACTGAAAGCTGTTGCTAGCCAGCACCCTTCCTTGGAAGCGCTTTTGTAGCCCTAACAACACTGGGGCTCTGGGCTTCTCTAGCCACCTCATCTTCTGCTCATCCTCTCGCGCACTCTAAAGAGAGCTCAGGTGAGAAATTGCAAACGTCGAGCAATTGCTCCGAGATGAAAAGTGCCAGCACTGAAAGCTGTTGCTAGCCAGCACCCTTCCTTGGAAGCGCTTTTGTAGGCCTAAGAACACTGGGGCTCTGGGCTTCTCTAACCACCTCATCTTCTGCTCATCCTCTCGCGCACTCTAAAGAGAGCTCAGCTGAGAAATTGCAAACGTCGAGCAATTGCTCAGAGATGAAAAGTGCCAGCACTGAAAGCTGTTGCTAGCCAGCCCCCTTCCTTGGAAGCGCTTTCACAGGCGCAGCAACACTGGGGCTTTGCGCTTCTCTAGCCACCAAACGTCACGGTCCTTCTCTTTCCGTCTCGTAGACACGAGCTGAGAAATTGCAAACGTCGAGCAATTGCTCAGAGATGAAAAGTGCCAGCACTGAAAGCTGTTGCTAGCCAGCACCCTTCCTTGGAAGCGCTTTTGTAGCCCTTAGAACACTGGGGCTCTGGGCTTCTCTAGCCACCTCATCTTCTGCTCATCCTCTCGCGCACTCTAAAGAGAGCTCAGGTGAGAAATTGCAAAAGTCCAGCAATTGCTCAGAGATGAAAAGTGCCAGCACTGAAAGCTGTTGCTAGCCAGCACCCTTCCTTGGAAGCGCTTTCACAGGCGCAGCAACACTGGGGCTTTGCGCTTCTCTAGCCACCAAACGTCACGGTCCTTCTCTTTCCGTCGGTAGACACGAGCTGAGAAATTGCAAACGTCGAGCAATTGCTCAGAGATGAAAAGTGCCAGCACTGAAAGCTGTTGCTAGCCAGCACCCTTCCTTGGAAGCGCTTTCACAGGCGCAGCAACACTGGGGCTTTGCGCTTCTCTACCCACCAAAAGTCACGGTCATTTTCTTTCCGTCTCGTAGACACGAGCTGAGAAATTGCAAACGTCGAGCAATTGCTCCGAGATGAAAAGTGCCAGCACTGAAAGCTGTTGCTAGCCAGCACCCTTCCTTGGAAGCGCTTTTGTAGGCCTAAGAACAGTGGGGCTCTGGGCTTCTCTAGCCACCTCATCTTCTGCTCATCCTCTCGCGCACTCTAAAGAGAGCTCAGGTGAGAAATTGCAAACGTCGAGCAATTGCTCAGAGATGAAAAGTGCCAGCACTGAAAGCTCTTGCTAGCCAGCACCCTTCCTTGGAAGCGCTTTCACAGGCGCAGCAACACTGGGGCTTTGCGCTTCTCTACCCACCAAAAGTCACGGTCCTTCTCTTTCCGTCTCGTAGACACGAGCTGAGAAATTGCAAACGTCGAGCAATTGCTCCGAGATGAAAAGTGCCAGCACTGAAAGCTCTTGCTAGCCAGCACCCTTCCTTGGAAGCGCTTTTGTAGGCCTAAGAACACTGGGGCTCTGGGCTTCTCTAGCCACCTCATCTTCTGCTCATCCTCTCGCGCACTCTAAAGAGAGCTCAGGTGAGAAATTGCAAACGTCCAGCAATTGCTCAGAGATGAAAAGTGCCAGCACTGAAAGCTCTTGCTAGCCAGCACCCTTCCTTGGAAGCGCTTTCACAGGCGCAGCAACACTGGGGCTTTGCGCTTCTCTAGCCACCAAACGTCACGGTCCTTCTCTTTCCGTCGGTAGACACGAGCTGAGAAATTGCAAACGTCGAGCAATTGCTCAGAGATGAAAAGTGCCAGCACTGAAAGCTGTTGCTAGCCAGCACCCTTCCTTGGAAGCGCTTTTGTAGCCCTTAAAACACTGGGGCTCTGGGCTTCTCTAGCCACCTCATCTTCTGCTCATCCTCTCGCGCACTCTAAAGAGAGCTCAGGTGAGAAATTGCAAACGTCGAGCAATTGCTCAGAGATGAAAAGTGCCAGCACTGAAAGCTGTTGCTAGCCAGCACCCTTCCTTGGAAGCGCTTTCACAGGCGCAGTAACATTGGGGCTTTGCGCTTCTCTAGCCACCAAACGTCACAGTCCTTCTCTTTCCGTCTCCTAGACACGAGCTGAGAAATTGCAAACGTCGAGCAATTGCTCAGAGATGAAAAGTGCCAGCACTGAAAGCTCTTGCTAGCCAGCACCCTTCCTTGGAAGCGCTTTCACAGGCGCAGCAACACTGGGGCTTTGCGCTTCTCTACCCACCAAAAGTCACGGTCATTTTCTTTCCGTCTCGTAGACACGAGCTGAGAAATTGCAAACGTCCAGCAATTGCTCAGAGATGAAAAGTGCCAGCACTGAAAGCTGTTGCTAGCCAGCACCCTTCCTTGGAAGCGCTTTTGTAGGCCTAAGAACAGTGGGGCTCTGGGCTTCTCTAGCCACCTCATCTTCTGCTCATCCTCTCGCGCACTCTAAAGAGAGCTCAGGTGAGAAATTGCAAACGTCGAGCAATTGCTCAGAGATGAAAAGTGCCAGCACTGAAAGCTGTTGCTAGCCAGCACCCTTCCTTGGAAGCGCTTTCACAGGCGCAGCAACACTGGGGCTTTGCGCTTCTCTACCCACCAAACGTCACGGTCCTTCTCTTTCCGTCTCGTAGACACGAGCTGAGAAATTGCAAACGTCGAGCAATTGCTCAGAGATGAAAAGTGCCAGCACTGAAAGCTCTTGCTAGCCAGCACCCTTCCTTGGAAGCGCTTTCACAGGCGCAGCAACACTGGGGCTTTGCGCTTCTCTAGCCACCAAAAGTCACGGTCCTTCTCTTTCCGTCTCGTAGACACGAGCAGAGAAATTGCAAACGTCGAGCAATTGCTCCGAGATGAAAAGTGCCAGCACTGAAAGCTCTTGCTAGCCAGCACCCTTCCTTGGAAGCGCTTTTGTAGGCCTAAGAACACTGGGGCTCTGGGCTTCTCTAGCCACCTCATCTTCTGCTCATCCTCTCGCGCACTCTAAAGAGAGCTCAGGTGAGAAATTGCAAACGTCGAGCAATTGCTCAGAGATGAAAAGTGCCAGCACTGAAAGCTGTTGCTAGCCAGCACCCTTCGTTGGAAGCGCTTTCACAGGCGCAGCAACACTGGGGCTTTGCGCTTCTCTACCCACCAAATGTCACGGTCCTTCTCTTTCCGTCTCGTAGACACGAGCTGAGAAATTGCAAACGTGGAGCAATTGCTCAGAGATGAAAAGTGCCAGCACTGAAAGCTCTTGCTAGCCAGCACCCTTCCTTGGAAGCGCTTTTGTAGGCCTAAGAACACTGGGGCTCTGGGCTTCTCTAGCCACCTAATCTTCTGCTCATCCTCTCGCGCACTCTAAAGAGAGCTCAGGTGAGAAATTGCAAACGTCGAGCAATTGCTCAGAGATGAAAAGTGCCAGCACTGAAAGCTGTTGCTAGCCAGCACCCTTCCTTGGAAGCGCTTTCACAGGCGCAGCAACACTGGGGCTTTGCGCTTCTCTAGCCACCAAACGTCACGGTCCTTCTCTTTCCGTCTCGTAGACACGAGCTGAGAAATTGCAAACGTCGAGCAATTGCTCAGAGATGAAAAGTGCCAGCACTGAAAGCTCTTGCTAGCCAGCACCCTTCCTTGGAAGCGCTTTCACAGGCGCAGCAACACTGGGGCTTTGCGCTTCTCTAGCCACCAAACGTCACGGTCCTTCTCTTTCCGTCTGTTTACACGAGCTGAGAAATTGCAAACGTCGAGCAATTGCTCAGAGATGAAAAGTGCCAGCACTGAAAGCTGTTGCTAGCCAGCACCCTTCCTTGGAAGCGCTTTTGTAGGCCTAAGAACACTGGGGCTCTGGGCTTCTCTAGCCACCTCATCTTCTGCTCATCCTCTCGTGCACTCTAAAGAGAGCTCAGGTGAGAAATTGCAAACGTCGAGCAATTGCTCAGAGATGAAAAGTGCCAGCACTGAAAGCTCTTGCTAGCCAGCACCCTTCCTTGGAAGCGCTTTCACAGGCGCAGTAACACTGGGGCTTTGCGCTTCTCTAGCCACCAAACGTCACGGTCCTTCTCTTTCCGTCTCGTAGACACGAGCTGAGAAATTGCAAACGTCCAGCAATTGCTCCGAGATGAAAAGTGCCAGCACTGAAAGCTGTTGCTAGCCAGCACCCTTCCTTGGAAGCGCTTTTGTAGGCCTAAGAACACTGGGGCTCTGGGCTTCTCTAGCCACCTCATCTTCAGCTCATCCTCTCGCGCACTCTAAAGAGAGCTCAGGTGAGAAATTGCAAACGTCGAGCAATTGCTCAGAGATGAAAAGTGCCAGCACTGAAAGCTCTTGCTAGCCAGCACCCTTCCTTGGAAGCGCTTTCACAGGCGCAGTAACACTGGGGCTTTGCGCTTCTCTAGCCACCAAACGTCACGGTCCTTCTCTTTCCGTCTCGTAGACACGAGCTGAGAAATTGCAAACGTCCAACAATTGCTCCGAGATGAAAAGTGCCAGCACTGAAAGCTCTTGCTAGCCAGCACCCTTCCTTGGAAGCGCTTTCACAGGCGCAGCAACACTGGGGCTTTGCGCTTCTCTACCCACCAAACGTCACGGTCCTTCTCTTTCCGTCTGTTGACACGAGCTGAGAAATTGCAAACGTGGAGCAATTGCTCAGAGATGAAAAGTGCCAGCACTGAAAGCTGTTGCTAGCCAGCACCCTTCCTTGGAAGCGCTTTTGTAGCCCTAACAACACTGGGGCTCTGGGCTTCTCTAGCCACCTCATCTTCTGCTCATCCTCTCGCGCACTCTAAAGAGAGCTCAGGTGAGAAATTGCAAACGTCGAGCAATTGCTCCGAGATGAAAAGTGCCAGCACTGAAAGCTGTTGCTAGCCAGCACCCTTCCTTGGAAGCGCTTTTGTAGGCCTAAGAACACTGGGGCTCTGGGCTTCTCTAGCCACCTCATCTTCTGCTCATCCTCTCGCGCACTCTAAAGAGAGCTCAGGTGAGAAATTGCAAACGTCGAGCAATTGCTCAGAGATGAAAAGTGCCAGCACTGAAAGCTGTTGCTAGCCAGCCCCCTTCCTTGGAAGCGCTTTCACAGGCGCAGCAACACTGGGGCTTTGCGCTTCTCTAGCCACCAAACGTCACGGTCCTTCTCTTTCCGTCTCGTAGACACGAGCTGAGAAATTGCAAACGTCCAGCAATTGCTCAGAGATGAAAAGTGCCAGCACTGAAAGCTGTTGCTAGCCAGCACCCTTCCTTGGAAGCGCTTTTGTAGCCCTTAGAACACTGGGGCTCTGGGCTTCTCTAGCCACCTCATCTTCTGCTCATCCTCTCGCGCACTCTAAAGAGAGCTCAGGTGAGAAATTGCAAAAGTCCAGCAATTGCTCAGAGATGAAAAGTGCCAGCACTGAAAGCTCTTGCTAGCCAGCACCCTTCCTTGGAAGCGCTTTCACAGGCGCAGCAACACTGGGGCTTTGCGCTTCTCTACCCACCAAACGTCACGGTCCTTCTCTTTCCGTCTCCTAGACACGAGCTGAGAAATTGCAAACGTCGAGCAATTGCTCAGAGATGAAAAGTGCCAGCACTGAAAGCTGTTGCTAGCCAGCACCCTTCCTTGGAAGCGCTTTCACAGGCGCAGCAACACTGGGGCTTTGCGCTTCTCTACCCACCAAAAGTCACGGTCATTTTCTTTCCGTCTCGTAGACACGAGCTGAGAAATTGCAAACGTCGAGCAATTGCTCCGAGATGAAAAGTGCCAGCACTGAAAGCTGTTGCTAGCCAGCACCCTTCCTTGGAAGCGCTTTTGTAGGCCTAAGAACAGTGGGGCTCTGGGCTTCTCTAGCCACCTCATCTTCTGCTCATCCTCTCGCGCACTCTAAAGAGAGCTCAGGTGAGAAATTGCAAACGTCGAGCAATTGCTCAGAGATGAAAAGTGCCAGCACTGAAAGCTCTTGCTAGCCAGCACCCTTCCTTGGAAGCGCTTTCACAGGCGCAGCAACACTGGGGCTTTGCGCTTCTCTACCCACCAAAAGTCACGGTCCTTCTCTTTCCGTCTCGTAGACACGAGCTGAGAAATTGCAAACGTCGAGCAATTGCTCCGAGATGAAAAGTGCCAGCACTGAAAGCTCTTGCTAGCCAGCACCCTTCCTTGGAAGCGCTTTTGTAGGCCTAAGAACACTGGGGCTCTGGGCTTCTCTAGCCACCTCATCTTCTGCTCATCCTCTCGCGCACTCTAAAGAGAGCTCAGGTGAGAAATTGCAAACGTCCAGCAATTGCTCAGAGATGAAAAGTGCCAGCACTGAAAGCTCTTGCTAGCCAGCACCCTTCCTTGGAAGCGCTTTCACAGGCGCAGCAACACTGGGGCTTTGCGCTTCTCTAGCCACCAAACGTCACGGTCCTTCTCTTTCCGTCGGTAGACACGAGCTGAGAAATTGCAAACGTCGAGCAATTGCTCAGAGATGAAAAGTGCCAGCACTGAAAGCTGTTGCTAGCCAGCACCCTTCCTTGGAAGCGCTTTTGTAGGCCTAAGAACACTGGGGCTTTGCGCTTCTCTAGCCACCTCATCTTCTGCTCATCCTCTCGCGCACTCTAAAGAGAGCTCAGGTGAGAAATTGCAAACGTCGAGCAATTGCTCAGAGATGAAAAGTGCCAGCACTGAAAGCTGTTGCTAGCCAGCACCCTTCCTTGGAAGCGCTTTCACAGGCGCAGTAACATTGGGGCTTTGCGCTTCTCTAGCCACCAAACGTCACAGTCCTTCTCTTTCCGTCTCCTAGACACGAGCTGAGAAATTGCAAACGTCGAGCAATTGCTCAGAGATGAAAAGTGCCAGCACTGAAAGCTCTTGCTAGCCAGCACCCTTCCTTGGAAGCGCTTTCACAGGCGCAGCAACACTGGGGCTTTGCGCTTCTCTACCCACCAAAAGTCACGGTCATTTTCTTTCCGTCTCGTAGACACGAGCTGAGAAATTGCAAACGTCCAGCAATTGCTCAGAGATGAAAAGTGCCAGCACTGAAAGCTGTTGCTAGCCAGCACCCTTCCTTGGAAGCGCTTTTGTAGGCCTAAGAACAGTGGGGCTCTGGGCTTCTCTAGCCACCTCATCTTCTGCTCATCCTCTCGCGCACTCTAAAGAGAGCTCAGGTGAGAAATTGCAAACGTCGAGCAATTGCTCAGAGATGAAAAGTGCCAGCACTGAAAGCTGTTGCTAGCCAGCACCCTTCCTTGGAAGCGCTTTCACAGGCGCAGCAACACTGGGGCTTTGCGCTTCTATACACACCAAACGTCACGGTCCTTCTCTTTCCGTCGGTAGACACGAGCTGAGAAATTGCAAACGTGGAGCAATTGCTCAGAGATGAAAAGTGCCAGCACTGAAAGCTGTTGCTAGCCAGCACCCTTCCTTGGAAGCGCTTTCACAGGCGCAGCAACACTGGGGCTTTGCGCTTCTCTAGCCACCAAACGTCACGGTCCTTCTCTTTCCGTCTCGTAGACACGAGCTGAGAAATTGCAAACGTCCAGCAATTGCTCAGAGATGAAAAGTGCCAGCACTGAAAGCTCTTGCTAGCCAGCACCCTTCCTTGGAAGCGCTTTTGTAGGCCTAAGAACACTGGGGCTCTGGGCTTCTCTAGCCACCTCATCTTCTGCTCATCCTCTCGCGCACTCTAAAGAGAGCTCAGGTGAGAAATTGCAAACGTCGAGCAATTGCTCCGAGATGAAAAGTGCCAGCACTGAAAGCTCTTGCTAGCCAGCACCCTTCCTTGGAAGCGCTTTTGTAGCCCTTAAAACACTGGGGCTCTGGGCTTCTCTAGCCACCTCATCTTCTGCTCATCCTCTCGCGCACTCTAAAGAGAGCTCAGGTGAGAAATTGCAAACGTCGAGCAATTGCTCCGAGATGAAAAGTGCCAGCACTGAAAGCTGTTGCTAGCCAGCACCCTTCCTTGGAAGCGCTTTCACAGGCGCAGTAACACTGGGGCTTTGCGCTTCTCTAGCCACCAAACGTCACGGTCCTTCTCTTTCCATCTCCTAGACACGATCTGAGAAATTGCAAACGTGGAGCAATTGCTCAGAGATGAAAAGTGCCAGCACTGAAAGCTCTTGCTAGCCAGCACCCTTCCTTGGAAGCGCTTTCACAGGCGCAGCAACACTGGGGCTTTGCGCTTCTCTACCCACCAAACGTCACGGTCCTTCTCTTTCCGTCTCGTAGACACGAGCTGAGAAATTGCAAACGTCCAGCAATTGCTCCGAGATGAAAAGTGCCAGCACTGAAAGCTCTTGCTAGCCAGCACCCTTCCTTGGAAGCGCTTTCACAGGCGCAGTAACACTGGGGCTTTGCACTTCTCTATGCACCAAACGTCACGGTCCTTCTCTTTCCGTCTCGTAGACACGAGCTGAGAAATTGCAAACGTCGAGCAATTGCTCAGAGATGAAAAGTGCCAGCACTGAAAGCTGTTGCTAGCCAGCACCCTTCCTTGGAAGCGCTTTCACAGGCGCAGCAACACTGGGGCTTTGCGCTTCTCTAGCCACCAAACGTCACGGTCCTTCTCTTTCCGTCTCGTAGACACGAGCTGAGAAATTGCAAACGTCGAGCAATTGCTCAGAGATGAAAAGTGCCAGCACTGAAAGCTGTTGCTAGCCAGCACCCTTCCTTGGAAGCGCTTTCACAGGCGCAGCAACACTGGGGCTTTGCGCTTCTATACGCACCAAACGTCACAGTCCTTCTCTTTCCGTCTCGTAGACACGAGCTGAGAAATTGCAAACGTCCAGCAATTGCTCAGAGATGAAAAGTGCCAGCACTGAAAGCTGTTGCTAGCCAGCACCCTTCCTTGGAAGCGCTTTTGTAGCCCTTAAAACACTGGGGCTCTGGGCTTCTCTAGCCACCTCATCTTCTGCTCATCCTCTCGCGCACTCTAAAGAGAGCTCAGGTGAGAAATTGCAAACGTCGAGCAATTGCTCAGAGATGAAAAGTGCCAGCACTGACAGCTGTTGCTAGCCAGCACCCTTCCTTGGAAGTGCTTTCACAGGCGCAGCAACACTGGGGCTTTGCGCTTCTCTAGCCACCAAACGTCACGGTCCTTCTCTTTCCGTCTCGTAGACACGAGCTGAGAAATTGCAAACGTCGAGCAATTGCTCAGAGATGAAAAGTGCCAGCACTGAAAGCTCTTGCTAGCCAGCACCCTTCCTTGGAAGCGCTTTCACAGGCGCAGCAACACTGGGGCTTTGCGCTTCTCTAGCCACCAAAAGTCACGGTCATTTTCTTTCCGTCTCGTAGACACGAGCTGAGAAATTGCAAACGTCGAGCAATTGCTCAGAGATGAAAAGTGCCAGCACTGAAAGCTCTTGCTAGCCAGCACCCTTCCTTGGAAGCGCTTTTGTAGGCCTAAAAACACTGGGGCTCTGGGCTTCTCTAGCCACCTCATCTTCTGCTCATCCTCTCGCGCACTCTAAAGAGAGCTCAGGTGAGAAATTGCAAACGTCGAGCAATTGCTCAGAGATGAAAAGTGCCAGCACTGACAGCTGTTGCTAGCCAGCACCCTTCCTTGGAAGCGCTTTCACAGGCGCAGCAACACTGGGGCTTTGCGCTTCTCTAGCCACCAAACGTCACGGTCCTTCTCTTTCCGTCTCGTAGACACGAGCTGAGAAATTGCAAACGTCGAGCAATTGCTCAGAGATGAAAAGTGCCAGCACTGAAAGCTGTTGCTAGCCAGCACCCTTCCTTGGAAGCGCTTTCACAGGCGCAGCAACACTGGGGCTTTGCGCTTCTATACGCACCAAACGTCACAGTCATTCTCTTTCCGTCTCGTAGACACGAGCTGAGAAATTGCAAACGTCCAGCAATTGCTCCGAGATGAAAAGTGCCAGCACTGAAAGCTCTTGCTAGCCAGCACCCTTCCTTGGAAGCGCTTTTGTAGCCCTTAAAACACTGGGGCTCTGGGCTTCTCTAGCCACCTCATCTTCTGCTCATCTTCTCGCGCACTCTAAAGAGAGCTCAGGTGAGAAATTGCAAGCGTCGAGCAATTGCTCAGAGATGAAAAGTGCCAGCACTGAAAGCTCTTGCTAGCCAGCACCCTTCCTTGGAAGTGCTTTCACAGGCGCAGCAACACTGGGGCTTTGCGCTTCTCTAGCCACCAAACGTCACGGTCCTTCTCTTTCCGTCGGTAGACACGAGCTGAGAAATTGCAAACGTCGAGCAATTGCTCAGAGATGAAAAGTGCCAGCACTGAAAGCTCTTGCTAGCCAGCACCCTTCCTTGGAAGCGCTTTCACAGGCGCAGCAACACTGGGGCTTTGCGCTTCTCTACCCACCAAAAGTCACGGTCATTTTCTTTCCGTCTCGTAGACACGAGCTGAGAATATGCAAACGTCGAGCAATTGCTCCGAGATGAAAAGTGCCAGCACTGAAAGCTGTTGCTAGCCAGCACCCTTCCTTGGAAGCGCTTTTGTAGGCCTAAGAACAGTGGGGCTCTGGGCTTCTCTAGCCACCTCATCTTCTGCTCATCCTCTCGCGCACTCTAAAGAGAGCTCAGGTGAGAAATTGCAAACGTCGAGCAATTGCTCAGAGATGAAAAGTGCCAGCACTGAAAGCTCTTGCTAGCCAGCACCCTTCCTTGGAAGCGCTTTCACAGGCGCAGCAACACTGGGGCTTTGCGCTTCTCTAGCCACCAAACGTCACGGTCCTTCTCTTTCCGTCGGTAGACACGAGCTGAGAAATTGCAAACGTCGAGCAATTGCTCAGAGATGAAAAGTGCCAGCACTGAAAGCTCTTGCTAGCCAGCACCCTTCCTTGGAAGCGCTTTCACAGGCGCAGCAACACTGGGGCTTTGCGCTTCTCTACCCACCAAACGTCACGGTCATTCTCTTTCCATCTCGTAGACACGAGCTGAGAAATTGCAAACGTCGAGCAATTGCTCAGAGATGAAAAGTGCCAGCACTGAAAGCTCTTGCTAGCCAGCACCCTTCCTTGGAAGCGCTTTCACAGGCGCAGCAACACTGGGGCTTTGCGCTTCTCTACCCACCAAACGTCACGGTCCTTCTCTTTCCGTCTCGTAGACACGAGCTGAGAAATTGCAAACGTCCAGCAATTGCTCCGAGATGAAAAGTGCCAGCACTGAAAGCTCTTGCTAGCCAGCACCCTTCCTTGGAAGCGCTTTCACAGGCGCAGTAACACTGGGGCTTTGCACTTCTCTATGCACCAAACGTCACGGTCCTTCTCTTTCCGTCTCGTAGACACGAGCTGAGAAATTGCAAACGTCGAGCAATTGCTCAGAGATGAAAAGTGCCAGCACTGAAAGCTGTTGCTAGCCAGCACCCTTCCTTGGAAGCGCTTTCACAGGCGCAGCAACACTGGGGCTTTGCGCTTCTCTAGCCACCAAACGTCACGGTCCTTCTCTTTCCGTCTCGTAGACACGAGCTGAGAAATTGCAAACGTCGAGCAATTGCTCAGAGATGAAAAGTGCCAGCACTGAAAGCTGTTGCTAGCCAGCACCCTTCCTTGGAAGCGCTTTCACAGGCGCAGCAACACTGGGGCTTTGCGCTTCTATACGCACCAAACGTCACAGTCCTTCTCTTTCCGTCTCGTAGACACGAGCTGAGAAATTGCAAACGTCCAGCAATTGCTCAGAGATGAAAAGTGCCAGCACTGAAAGCTGTTGCTAGCCAGCACCCTTCCTTGGAAGCGCTTTTGTAGCCCTTAAAACACTGGGGCTCTGGGCTTCTCTAGCCACCTCATCTTCTGCTCATCCTCTCGCGCACTCTAAAGAGAGCTCAGGTGAGAAATTGCAAACGTCGAGCAATTGCTCAGAGATGAAAAGTGCCAGCACTGACAGCTGTTGCTAGCCAGCACCCTTCCTTGGAAGTGCTTTCACAGGCGCAGCAACACTGGGGCTTTGCGCTTCTCTAGCCACCAAACGTCACGGTCCTTCTCTTTCCGTCTCGTAGACACGAGCTGAGAAATTGCAAACGTCGAGCAATTGCTCAGAGATGAAAAGTGCCAGCACTGAAAGCTCTTGCTAGCCAGCACCCTTCCTTGGAAGCGCTTTCACAGGCGCAGCAACACTGGGGCTTTGCGCTTCTCTAGCCACCAAAAGTCACGGTCATTTTCTTTCCGTCTCGTAGACACGAGCTGAGAAATTGCAAACGTCGAGCAATTGCTCAGAGATGAAAAGTGCCAGCACTGAAAGCTCTTGCTAGCCAGCACCCTTCCTTGGAAGCGCTTTTGTAGGCCTAAGAACACTGGGGCTCTGGGCTTCTCTAGCCACCTCATCTTCTGCTCATCCTCTCGCGCACTCTAAAGAGAGCTCAGGTGAGAAATTGCAAACGTCGAGCAATTGCTCAGAGATGAAAAGTGCCAGCACTGACAGCTGTTGCTAGCCAGCACCCTTCCTTGGAAGCGCTTTCACAGGCGCAGCAACACTGGGGCTTTGCGCTTCTCTAGCCACCAAACGTCACGGTCCTTCTCTTTCCGTCTCGTAGACACGAGCTGAGAAATTGCAAACGTCGAGCAATTGCTCAGAGATGAAAAGTGCCAGCACTGAAAGCTGTTGCTAGCCAGCACCCTTCCTTGGAAGCGCTTTCACAGGCGCAGCAACACTGGGGCTTTGCGCTTCTATACGCACCAAACGTCACAGTCATTCTCTTTCCGTCTCGTAGACACGAGCTGAGAAATTGCAAACGTCCAGCAATTGCTCCGAGATGAAAAGTGCCAGCACTGAAAGCTCTTGCTAGCCAGCACCCTTCCTTGGAAGCGCTTTTGTAGCCCTTAAAACACTGGGGCTCTGGGCTTCTCTAGCCACCTCATCTTCTGCTCATCTTCTCGCGCACTCTAAAGAGAGCTCAGGTGAGAAATTGCAAGCGTCGAGCAATTGCTCAGAGATGAAAAGTGCCAGCACTGAAAGCTCTTGCTAGCCAGCACCCTTCCTTGGAAGTGCTTTCACAGGCGCAGCAACACTGGGGCTTTGCGCTTCTCTAGCCACCAAACGTCACGGTCCTTCTCTTTCCGTCGGTAGACACGAGCTGAGAAATTGCAAACGTCGAGCAATTGCTCAGAGATGAAAAGTGCCAGCACTGAAAGCTCTTGCTAGCCAGCACCCTTCCTTGGAAGCGCTTTCACAGGCGCAGCAACACTGGGGCTTTGCGCTTCTCTACCCACCAAAAGTCACGGTCATTTTCTTTCCGTCTCGTAGACACGAGCTGAGAATATGCAAACGTCGAGCAATTGCTCCGAGATGAAAAGTGCCAGCACTGAAAGCTGTTGCTAGCCAGCACCCTTCCTTGGAAGCGCTTTTGTAGGCCTAAGAACAGTGGGGCTCTGGGCTTCTCTAGCCACCTCATCTTCTGCTCATCCTCTCGCGCACTCTAAAGAGAGCTCAGGTGAGAAATTGCAAACGTCGAGCAATTGCTCAGAGATGAAAAGTGCCAGCACTGAAAGCTCTTGCTAGCCAGCACCCTTCCTTGGAAGCGCTTTCACAGGCGCAGCAACACTGGGGCTTTGCGCTTCTCTAGCCACCAAACGTCACGGTCCTTCTCTTTCCGTCGGTAGACACGAGCTGAGAAATTGCAAACGTCGAGCAATTGCTCAGAGATGAAAAGTGCCAGCACTGAAAGCTCTTGCTAGCCAGCACCCTTCCTTGGAAGCGCTTTCACAGGCGCAGCAACACTGGGGCTTTGCGCTTCTCTACCCACCAAACGTCACGGTCATTCTCTTTCCATCTCGTAGACACGAGCTGAGAAATTGCAAACGTCGAGCAATTGCTCAGAGATGAAAAGTGCCAGCACTGAAAGCTCTTGCTAGCCAGCACCCTTCCTTGGAAGCGCTTTCACAGGCGCAGCAACACTGGGGCTTTGCGCTTCTCTACCCACCAAAAGTCACGGTCCTTCTCTTTCCGTCTCGTAGACACGAGCTGAGAAATTGCAAACGTGGAGCAATTGCTCAGAGATGAAAAGTGCCAGCACTGAAAGCTGTTGCTAGCCAGCACCCTTCCTTGGAAGCGCTTTTGTAGGCCTAAGAACACTGGGGCTCTGGGCTTCTCTAGCCACCTCATCTTCTGCTCATCCTCTCGCGCACTCTAAAGAGAGCTCAGGTGAGAAATTGCAAACGTCGAGCAATTGCTCAGAGAAGAAAAGTGCCAGCACTGAAAGCTGTTGCTAGCCAGCACCCTTCCTTGGAAGCGCTTTCACAGGCGCAGCAACACTGGGGCTTTGCGCTTCTATATGCACCAAATGTCACGGTCCTTCTCTTTCCGTCTCGTAGACACGAGCTGAGAAATTGCAAACGTCGAGCAATTGCTCAGAGATGAAAAGTGCCAGCACTGAAAGCTCTTGCTAGCCAGCACCCTTCCTTGGAAGCGCTTTTGTAGCCCTTAAAACACTGGGGCTCTGGGCTTCTCTAGCCACCTCATCTTCTGCTCATCCTCTCGCGCACTCTAAAGAGAGCTCAGGTGAGAAATTGCAAACGTCGAGCAATTGCTCAGAGATGAAAAGTGCCAGCACTGAAAGCTGTTGCTAGCCAGCACCCTTCCTTGGAAGCGCTTTCACAGGCGCAGCAACACTGGGGCTTTGCGCTTCTCTAGCCACCAAACGTCACGGTCCTTCTCTTTCCGTCGGTAGACACGAGCTGAGAAATTGCAAACGTCGAGCAATTGCTCAGAGATGAAAAGTGCCAGCACTGAAAGCTGTTGCTAGCCAGCACCCTTCCTTGGAAGCGCTTTCACAGGCGCAGCAACACTGGGGCTTTGCGCTTCTCTACCCACCAAAAGTCACGGTCATTTTCTACCCGTCTCGTAGACACGAGCTGAGAAATTGCAAACGTCGAGCAATTGCTCCGAGATGAAAAGTGCCAGCACTGAAAGCTCTTGCTAGCCAGCACCCTTCCTTGGAAGCGCTTTTGTAGGCCTAAGAACACTGGGGCTCTGGGCTTCTCTAGCCACCTCATCTTCTGCTCATCCTCGCGCGCACTCTAAAGAGAGCTCAGGTGAGAAATTGCAAACGTCGAGCAATTGCTCAGAGATGAAAAGTGCCAGCACTGAAAGCTGTTGCTAGCCAGCACCCTTCCTTGGAAGCGCTTTCACAGGCGCAGCAACACTGGGGCTTTGCGCTTCTCTAGCCACCAAACGTCACGGTCCTTCTCTTTCCGTCTCGTAGACACGAGCTGAGAAATTGCAAACGTCGAGCAATTGCTCCGAGATGAAAAGTGCCAGCACTGAAAGCTGTTGCTAGCCAGCACCCTTCCTTGGAAGCGCTTTCACAGGCGCAGCAACACTGGGGCTTTGCGCTTCTCTAGCCACCAAAAGTCACGGTCCTTCTCTTTCCGTCTCGTAGACACGAGCTGAGAAATTGCAAACGTCGAGCAATTGCTCAGAGATGAAAAGTGCCAGCACTGAAAGCTGTTGCTAGCCAGCACCCTTCCTTGGAAGCGCTTTTGTAGGCCTAAGAACAGTGGGGCTCTGGGCTTCTCTAGCCACCTCATCTTCTGCTCATCCTCTCGCGCACTCTAAAGAGAGCTCAGGTGAGAAATTGCAAACGTCGAGCAATTGCTCAGAGATGAAAAGTGCCAGCACTGAAAGCTCTTGCTAGCCAGCACCCTTCCTTGGAAGCGCTTTCACAGGCGCAGTAACACTGGGGCTTTGCGCTTCTCTAGCCACCAAACGTCACGGTCCTTCTTTTTCCGTCTCGTAGACACGAGCTGAGAAATTGCAAACATCGAGCAATTGCTCAGAGATGAAAAGTGCCAGCACTGAAAGCTCTTGCTAGCCAGCACCCTTCCTTGGAAGCGCTTTCACAGGCGCAGCAACACTGGGGCTTTGCGCTTCTCTAGCCACCAAACGTCACGGTCATTCTCTTTCCGTCTCGTAGACACGAGCTGAGAAATTGCAAACGTCCAGCAATTGCTCAGAGATGAAAAGTGCCAGCACTGAAAGCTCTTGCTAGCCAGCACCCTTCCTTGGAAGCGCTTTCACAGGCGCAGCAACACTGGGGCTTTGCGCTTCTATACGCACCAAACGTCACAGTCATTCTCTTTCCGTCTCGTAGACACGAGCTGAGAAATTGCAAACGTCGAGCAATTGCTCAGAGATGAAAAGTGCCAGCACTGAAAGCTGTTGCTAGCCAGCACCCTTCCTTGGAAGCGCTTTTGTAGCCCTTAAAACACTGGGGCTCTGGGCTTCTCTAGCCACCTCATCTTCTGCTCATCTTCTCGCGCACTCTAAAGAGAGCTCAGGTGAGAAATTGCAAACGTCGAGCAATTGCTCAGAGATGAAAAGTGCCAGCACTGAAAGCTGTTGCTAGCCAGCACCCTTCCTTGGAAGTGCTTTCACAGGCGCAGCAACACTGGGGCTTTGCGCTTCTCTAGCCACCAAACGTCACGGTCCTTCTCTTTCCGTCGGTAGACACGAGCTGAGAAATTGCAAACGTCGAGCAATTGCTCAGAGATGAAAAGTGCCAGCACTGAAAGCTGTTGCTAGCCAGCACCCTTCCTTGGAAGCGCTTTCACAGGCGCAGCAACACTGGGGCTTTGCGCTTCTCTACCCACCAAAAGTCACGGTCATTTTCTTTCCGTCTCGTAGACACGAGCTGAGAATATGCAAACGTCGAGCAATTGCTCCGAGATGAAAAGTGCCAGCACTGAAAGCTCTTGCTAGCCAGCACCCTTCCTTGGAAGCGCTTTTGTAGGCCTAAGAACACTGGGGCTCTGGGCTTCTCTAGCCACCTCATCTTCTGCTCATCCTCTCGCGCACTCTAAAGAGAGCTCAGGTGAGAAATTGCAAACGTCGAGCAATTGCTCAGAGATGAAAAGTGCCAGCACTGAAAGCTCTTGCTAGCCAGCACCCTTCCTTGGAAGCGCTTTCACAGGCGCAGCAACACTGGGGCTTTGCGCTTCTCTACCCACCAAACGTCACGGTCATTCTCTTTCCATCTCGTAGACACGAGCTGAGAAATTGCAAACGTCGAGCAATTGCTCAGAGATGAAAAGTGCCAGCACTGAAAGCTGTTGCTAGCCAGCACTCTTCCTTGGAAGCGCTTTCACAGGCGCAGCAACACTGGGGCTTTGCGCTTCTCTACCCACCAAACGTCACGGTCCTTCTCTTTCCGTCTCGTAGACACGAGCTGAGAAATTGCAAACGTGGAGCAATTGCTCAGAGATGAAAAGTGCCAGCACTGAAAGCTGTTGCTAGCCAGCACCCTTCCTTGGAAGCGCTTTTGTAGGCCTAAGAACACTGGGGCTCTGGGCTTCTCTAGCCACCTCATCTTCTGCTCATCCTCTCGCGCACTCTAAAGAGAGCTCAGGTGAGAAATTGCAAACGTCGAGCAATTGCTCAGAGAAGAAAAGTGCCAGCCCTGAAAGCTGTTGCTAGCCAGCACCCTTCCTTGGAAGCGCTTTCACAGGCGCAGCAACACTGGGGCTTTGCGCTTCTATATGCACCAAATGTCACGGTCCTTCTCTTTCCGTCTCGTAGACACGAGCTGAGAAATTGCAAACGTCGAGCAATTGCTCAGAGATGAAAAGTGCCAGCACTGAAAGCTCTTGCTAGCCAGCACCCTTCCTTGGAAGCGCTTTTGTAGCCCTTAAAACACTGGGGCTCTGGGCTTCTCTAGCCACCTCATCTTCTGCTCATCCTCTCGCGCACTCTAAAGAGAGCTCAGGTGAGAAATTGCAAACGTCGAGCAATTGCTCAGAGATGAAAAGTGCCAGCACTGAAAGCTCTTGCTAGCCAGCACCCTTCCTTGGAAGCGCTTTCACAGGCGCAGCAACACTGGGGCTTTGCGCTTCTCTAGCCACCAAACGTCACGGTCCTTCTCTTTCCGTCGGTAGACACGAGCTGAGAAATTGCAAACGTCGAGCAATTGCTCAGAGATGAAAAGTGCCAGCACTGAAAGCTCTTGCTAGCCAGCACCCTTCCTTGGAAGCGCTTTCACAGGCGCAGCAACACTGGGGCTTTGCGCTTCTCTACCCACCAAAAGTCACGGTCATTTTCTAGCCGTCTCGTAGACACGAGCTGAGAAATTGCAAACGTCGAGCAATTGCTCAGAGATGAAAAGTGCCAGCACTGAAAGCTCTTGCTAGCCAGCACCCTTCCTTGGAAGCGCTTTTGTAGGCCTAAGAACACTGGGGCTCTGGGCTTCTCTAGCCACCTCATCTTCTGCTCATCCTCTCGCGCACTCTAAAGAGAGCTCAGGTGAGAAATTGCAAACGTCGAGCAATTGCTCAGAGATGAAAAGTGCCAGCACTGAAAGCTGTTGCTAGCCAGTACCCTTCCTTGGAAGCGCTTTCACAGGCGCAGCAACACTGGGGCTTTGCGCTTCTCTAGCCACCAAAAGTCACGGTCCTTCTCTTTCCGTCTCGTAGACACGAGCTGAGAAATTGCAAACGTCGAGCAATTGCTCAGAGATGAAAAGGGCCAGCACTGAAAGCTCTTGCTAGCCAGCACCCTTCCTTGGAAGCGCTTTCACAGGCGCAGCAACACTGGGGCTTTGCGCTTCTCTAGCCACCAAACGTCACGGTCCTTCTCTTTCCGTCTCGTAGACACGAGCTGAGAAATTGCAAACGTCGAGCAATTGCTCAGAGATGAAAAGTGCCAGCACTGAAAGCTCTTGCTAGCCAGCACCCTTCCTTGGAAGCGCTTTTGTAGGCCTAAGAACACTGGGGCTCTGGGCTTCTCTAGCCACCTCATCTTCTGCTCATCCTCTCGCGCACTCTAAAGAGAGCTCAGGTGAGAAATTGCAAACGTCGAGCAATTGCTCAGAGATGAAAAGTGCCAGCACTGAAAGCTCTTGCTAGCCAGCACCCTTCCTTGGAAGCGCTTTCACAGGCGCAGCAACACTGGGGCTTTGCGCTTCTCTACCCACCAAACGTCACGGTCCTTCTCTTTCCGTCGGTAGACACGAGCTGAGAAATTGCAAACGTCGAGCAATTGCTCAGAGATGAAAAGTGCCAGCACTGAAAGCTCTTGCTAGCCAGCACCCTTCCTTGGAAGCGCTTTCACAGGCGCAGTAACACTGGGGCTTTGCGCTTCTCTAGCCACCAAAAGTCACGGTCATTTTCTTTCCGTCTCGTAGACACGAGCTGAGAAATTGCAAACGTCGAGCAATTGCTCAGAGATGAAAAGTGCCAGCACTGAAAGCTGTTGCTAGCCAGCACCCTTCCTTGGAAGCGCTTTTGTAGGCCTAAGAACACTGGGGCTCTGGGCTTCTCTAGCCACCTCATCTTCTGCTCATCCTCTCGCGCACTCTAAAGAGAGCTCAGGTGAGAAATTGCAAACGTCGAGCAATTGCTCAGAGATGAAAAGTGCCAGCACTGAAAGCTCTTGCTAGCCAGCACCCTTCCTTGGAAGCGCTTTTGTAGGCCTAAGAACACTGGGGCTCTGGGCTTCTCTAGCCACCTCATCTTCTGCTCATCCTCTCACGCACTCTAAAGAGAGCTCAGGTGAGAAATTGCAAACGTCGAGCAATTGCTCAGAGAAGAAAAGTGCCAGCACTGAAAGCTGTTGCTAGCCAGCACCCTTCCTTGGAAGCGCTTTCACAGGCGTAGCAACACTGGGGCTTTGCGCTTCTCTAGCCACCAAACGTCACGGTCCTTCTCTTTCCGTCTCGTAGACACGAGCTGAGAAATTGCAAACGTCGAGCAATTGCTCAGAGATGAAAAGTGCCAGCACTGAAAGCTGTTGCTAGCCAGCACCCTTCCTTGGAAGCGCTTTTGTAGGCCTAAGAACACTGGGGCTCTGGGCTTCTCTAGCCACCTCATCTTCTGCTCATCCTCTCGCGCGCTCTAAAGAGAGCTCAGGTGAGAAATTGCAAATGTCGAGCAATTGCTCAGAGATGAAAAGTGCCAGCACTGAAAGCTCTTGCTAGCCAGCACCCTTCCTTGGAAGCGCTTTCACAGGCGCAGCAACACTGGGGCTTTGCGCTTCTCTAGCCACCAAACGTCACGGTCCTTCTCTTTCCGTCTCGTAGACACGAGCTGAGAAATTGCAAACGTCGAGCAATTGCTCAGAGATGAAAAGTGCCAGCACTGAAAGCTCTTGCTAGCCAGCACCCTTCCTTGGAAGCGCTTTCACAGGCGCAGCAACACTGGGGCTTTGCGCTTCTATACGCACCAAACGTCACAGTCATTCTCTTTCCGTCTCGTAGACACGAGCTGAGAAATTGCAAACGTCGAGCAATTGCTCAGAGATGAAAAGTGCCAGCACTGAAAGCTCTTGCTAGCCAGCACCCTTCCTTGGAAGCGCTTTTGTAGCCCTTAGAACACTGGGGCTCTGGGCTTCTCTAGCCACCTCATCTTCTGCTCATCCTCTCGCGCACTCTAAAAGATCTCAGGTGAGAAATTGCAAACGTCGAGCAATTGCTCAGAGATGAAAAGTGCCAGCACTGAAAGCTCTTGCTAGCCAGCACCCTTCCTTGGAAGCGCTTTCACAGGCGCGGCAACACTGGGGCTTTGCGCTTCTCTAGCCACCAAACATCACGGTCCTTCTCTTTCCGTCGGTAGACACGAGCTGAGAAATTGCAAACGTCGAGCAATTGCTCAGAGATGAAAAGTGCCAGCACTGAAAGCTCTTGCTAGCCAGCACCCTTCCTTGGAAGCGCTTTCACAGGCGCAGCAACACTGGGGCTTTGCGCTTCTCTACCCACCAAACGTCACGGTCCTTCTCTTTCCGTCTCGTAGACACGAGCTGAGAAATTGCAAACGTCCAGCAATTGCTCCGAGATGAAAAGTGCCAGCACTGAAAGCTCTTGCTAGCCAGCACCCTTCCTTGGAAGCGCTTTTGTAGGCCTAAGAACACTGGGGCTCTGGGCTTCTCTAGCCACCTCATCTTCTGCTCATCCTCTCGCGCACTCTAAAGAGAGCTCAGGTGAGAAACTGCAAACGTCGAGCAATTGCTCAGAGATGAAAAGTGCCAGCACTGAAAGCTGTTGCTAGCCAGCACCCTTCCTTGGAAGCGCTTTCACAGGCGCAGCAACACTGGGGCTTTGCGCTTCTCTAGCCACCAAACGTCACGGTCCTTCTCTTTCCGTCTCGTAGACACGAGCTGAGAAATTGCAAACGTCGAGCAATTGCTCAGAGATGAAAAGTGCCAGCACTGAAAGCTGTTGCTAGCCAGCACCCTTCCTTGGAAGCGCTTTTGTAGGCCTAAGAACACTGGGGCTCTGGGCTTCTCTAGCCACCTCATCTTCTGCTCATCCTCTCGCGCACTCTAAAGAGATCTCAGGTGAGAAATTGCAAACGTCGAGCAATTGCTCAGAGATGAAAAGTGCCAGCACTGAAAGCTGTTGCTAGCCAGCACCCTTCCTTGGAAGCGCTTTCACAGGCGCAGCAACACTGGGGCTTTGCGCTTCTCTAGCCACCAAAAGTCACGGTCATTTTCTTTCCGTCTCGTAGACACGAGCTGAGAAATTGCAAACGTCGAGCAATTGCTCAGAGATGAAAAGTGCCAGCACTGAAAGCTCTTGCTAGCCAGCACCCTTCCTTGGAAGCGCTTTCACAGGCGCAGCAACACTGGGGCTTTGCGCTTCTCTACCCACCAAACGTCACGGTCCTTCTCTTTCCGTCTGTTTACACGAGCTGAGAAATTGCAAACGTCGAGCAATTGCTCCGAGATGAAAAGTGCCAGCACTGAAAGCTCTTGCTAGCCAGCACCCTTCCTTGGAAGCGCTTTTGTAGGCCTAAGAACACTGGGGCTCTGGGCTTCTCTAGCCACCTCATCTTCTGCTCATCCTCTCGCGCACTCTAAAGAGAGCTCAGGTGAGAAATTGCAAACGTCGAGCAATTGCTCAGAGATGAAAAGTGCCAGCACTGAAAGGTGTTGCTAGCCAGCACCCTTCCTTGGAAGCGCTTTCACAGGCGCAGCAACACTGGGGCTTTGCGCTTCTATACGCACCAAATGTCACGGTCCTTCTCTTTCCGTCTCGTAGACACGAGCTGAGAAATTGCAAACGTCGAGCAATTGCTCCGAGATGAAAAGTGCCAGCACTGAAAGCTGTTGCTAGCCAGCACCCTTCCTTGGAAGCGCTTTTGTAGGCCTAAGAACACTGGGGCTCTGGGCTTCTCTAGCCACCTCATCTTCTGCTCATCCTCTCGCACACTCTAAAGAGAGCTCAGGTGAGAAATTGCAAACGTCGAGCAATTGCTCAGAGATGAAAAGTGCCAGCACTGAAAGCTCTTGCTAGCCAGCACCCTTCCTTGGAAGCGCTTTCACAGGCGCAGTAACACTGGGGCTTTGCACTTCTCTAGCCACCAAACGTCACGGTCCTTCTCTTTCCGTCTCGTAGACACGAGCTGAGAAATTGCAAACGTCGAGCAATTGCTCCGAGATGAAAAGTGCCAGCACTGAAAGCTGTTGCTAGCCAGCACCCTTCCTTGGAAGCGCTTTTGTAGGCCTAAGAACACTGGGGCTCTGGGCTTCTCTAGCTACCTAATCTTCTGCTCATCCTCTCGCGCACTCTAAAGAGAGCTCAGGTGAGAAATTGCAAACGTCGAGCAATTGCTCAGAGATGAAAAGTGCCAGCACTGAAAGCTCTTGCTAGCCAGCACCCTTCCTTGGAAGCGCTTTCACAGGCGCAGCAACACTGGGGCTTTGCGCTTCTATACGCACCAAATGTCACGGTCCTTCTCTTTCCGTCTCGTAGACACGAGCTGAGAAATTGCAAACGTCGAGCAATTGCTCCGAGATGAAAAGTGCCAGCACTGAAAGCTCTTGCTAGCCAGCACCCTTCCTTGGAAGCGCTTTTGTAGCCCTTAAAACACTGGGGCTCTGGGCTTCTCTAGCCACCTCATCTTCTGCTCATCCTCTCGCGCACTCTAAAGAGAGCTCAGGTGAGAAATTGCAAACGTCCAGCAATTGCTCAGAGATGAAAAGTGCCAGCACTGAAAGCTCTTGCTAGCCAGCACCCTTCCTTGGAAGCGCTTTTGTAGGCCTAAGAACACTGGGGCTCTGGGCTTCTCTAGCCACCTCATCTTCTGCTCATCCTCTCGCGCACTCTAAAGAGAGCTCAGGTGAGAAATTGCAAACGTCGAGCAATTGCTCAGAGAAGAAAAGTGCCAGCACTGAAAGCTGTTGCTAGCCAGCACCCTTCCTTGGAAGCGCTTTCACAGGCGCAGCAACACTGGGGCTTTGCACTTCTCTACGCACCAAACGTCACGGTCCTTCTCTTTCCGTCTCCTAGACACGAGCTGAGAAATTGCAAACGTCGAGCAATTGCTCCGAGATGAAAAGTGCCAGCACTGAAAGCTGTTGCTAGCCAGCACCCTTCCTTGGAAGCGCTTTTGTAGGCCTAAGAACACTGGGGCTCTGGGCTTCTCTAGCCACCTCATCTTCTGCTCATCCTCTCGCGCACTCTAAAGAGAGCTCAGGTGAGAAATTGCAAACGTTGAGCAATTGCTCAGAGATGAAAAGTGCCAGCACTGAAAGCTGTTGCTAGCCAGCACCCTTCCTTGGAAGCGCTTTCACAGGCGCAGCAACACTGGGGCTTTGCGCTTCTCTACCCACCAAACGTCACGGTCCTTCTCTTTCCGTCTCGTAGACACGAGCTGAGAAATTGCAAACGTCGAGCAATTGCTCAGAGATGAAAAGTGCCAGCACTGAAAGCTGTTGCTAGCCAGCACCCTTCCTTGGAAGCGCTTTCACAGGCGCAGCAACACTGGGGCTTTGCGCTTCTCTACCCACCAAACGTCACGGTCCTTCTCTTTCCGTCGGTAGACACGAGCTGAGAAATTGCAAACGTCGAGCAATTGCTCAGAGATGAAAAGTGCCAGCACTGAAAGCTCTTGCTAGCCAGCACCCTTCCTTGGAAGCGCTTTCACAGGCGCAGCAACACTGGGGCTTTGCGCTTCTCTACCCACCAAAAGTCACTGTCATTCTCTTTCCGTCTCGTAGACACGAGCTGAGAAATTGCAAACGTCGAGCAATTGCTCAGAGATGAAAAGTGCCAGCACTGAAAGCTGTTGCTAGCCAGCACCCTTCCTTGGAAGCGCTTTTGTAGCCCTTAAAACACTGGGGCTCTGGGCTTCTCTAGCCACCTCATCTTCTGCTCATCCTCTCGCGCACTCTAAAGAGAGCTCAGGTGAGAAACTGCAAACGTCGAGCAATTGCTCAGAGATGAAAAGTGCCAGCACTGAAAGCTGTTGCTAGCCAGCACCCTTCCTTGGAAGCGCTTTCACAGGCGCAGCAACACTGGGGCTTTGCGCTTCTCTAGCCACCAAACGTCACGGTCCTTCTCTTTCCGTCTCGTAGACACGAGCTGAGAAATTGCAAACGTCGAGCAATTGCTCCGAGATGAAAAGTGCCAGCACTGAAAGCTCTTGCTAGCCAGCACCCTTCCTTGGAAGCGCTTTTGTAGGCCTAAGAACACTGGGGCTCTGGGCTTCTCTAGCCACCTCATCTTCTGCTCATCCTCTCGCGCACTCTAAAGAGAGCTCAGGTGAGAAATTGCAAACGTCGAGCAATTGCTCAGAGATGAAAAGTGCCAGCACTGAAAGCTGTTGCTAGCCAGCACCCTTCCTTGGAAGCGCTTTCACAGGCGCAGCAACACTGGGGCTTTGCGCTTCTCTAGCCACCAAAAGTCACGGTCATTTTCTTTCCGTCTCGTAGACACGAGCTGAGAAATTGCAAACGTCGAGCAATTGCTCAGAGATGAAAAGTGCCAGCACTGAAAGCTGTTGCTAGCCAGCACCCTTCCTTGGAAGCGCTTTCACAGGCGCAGCAACACTGGGGCTTTGCGCTTCTCTAGCCACCAAACGTCACGGTCCTTCTCTTTCCGTCTGTTTACACGAGCTGAGAAATTGCAAACGTCGAGCAATTGCTCCGAGATGAAAAGTGCCAGCACTGAAAGCTCTTGCTAGCCAGCACCCTTCCTTGGAAGCGCTTTTGTAGGCCTAAGAACACTGGGGCTCTGGGCTTCTCTAGCCACCTCATCTTCTGCTCATCCTCTCGCGCACTCTAAAAGATCTCAGGTGAGAAATTGCAAACGTCGAGCAATTGCTCCGAGATGAAAAGTGCCAGCACTGAAAGCTGTTGCTAGCCAGCACCCTTCCTTGGAAGCGCTTTCACAGGCGCAGCAACACTGGGGCTTTGCGCTTCTCTAGCCACCAAACGTCACGGTCCTTCTCTTTCCGTCTCGTAGACACGAGCTGAGAAATTGCAAACGTCGAGCAATTGCTCAGAGATGAAAAGTGCCAGCACTGAAAGCTCTTGCTAGCCAGCACCCTTCCTTGGAAGCGCTTTTGTAGGCCTAAGAACACTGGGGCTCTGGGCTTCTCTAGCCACCTCATCTTCTGCTCATCCTCTCGCGCACTCTAAAGAGAGCTCAGGTGAGAAATTGCAAACGTCGAGCAATTGCTCAGAGATGAAAAGTGCCAGCACTGAAAGCTCTTGCTAGCCAGCACCCTTCCTTGGAAGCGCTTTCACAGGCGCAGTAACACTGGGGCTTTGCACTTCTCTAGCCACCAAACGTCACGGTCCTTCTCTTTCCGTCTCGTAGACACGAGCTGAGAAATTGCAAACGTCGAGCAATTGCTCCGAGATGAAAAGTGCCAGCACTGAAAGCTGTTGCTAGCCAGCACCCTTCCTTGGAAGCGCTTTTGTAGGCCTAAGAACACTGGGGCTCTGGGCTTCTCTAGCTACCTAATCTTCTGCTCATCCTCTCGCGCACTCTAAAGAGAGCTCAGGTGAGAAATTGCAAACGTCGAGCAATTGCTCAGAGATGAAAAGTGCCAGCACTGAAAGCTCTTGCTAGCCAGCACCCTTCCTTGGAAGCGCTTTCACAGGCGCAGCAACACTGGGGCTTTGCGCTTCTATACGCACCAAATGTCACGGTCCTTCTCTTTCCGTCTCGTAGACACGAGCTGAGAAATTGCAAACGTCGAGCAATTGCTCAGAGATGAAAAGTGCCAGCACTGAAAGCTGTTGCTAGCCAGCACCCTTCCTTGGAAGCGCTTTTGTAGCCCTTAAAACACTGGGGCTCTGGGCTTCTCTAGCCACCTCATCTTCTGCTCATCCTCTCGCGCACTCTAAAGAGAGCTCAGGTGAGAAATTGCAAACGTCCAGCAATTGCTCAGAGATGAAAAGTGCCAGCACTGAAAGCTCTTGCTAGCCAGCACCCTTCCTTGGAAGCGCTTTTGTAGGCCTAAGAACACTGGGGCTCTGGGCTTCTCTAGCCACCTCATCTTCTGCTCATCCTCTCGCGCACTCTAAAGAGAGCTCAGGTGAGAAATTGCAAACGTCGAGCAATTGCTCAGAGAAGAAAAGTGCCAGCACTGAAAGCTGTTGCTAGCCAGCACCCTTCCTTGGAAGCGCTTTCACAGGCGCAGCAACACTGGGGCTTTGCACTTCTCTACGCACCAAACGTCACGGTCCTTCTCTTTCCGTCTCCTAGACACGAGCTGAGAAATTGCAAACGTCGAGCAATTGCTCAGAGATGAAAAGTGCCAGCACTGAAAGCTCTTGCTAGCCAGCACCCTTCCTTGGAAGCGCTTTTGTAGGCCTAAGAACACTGGGGCTCTGGGCTTCTCTAGCCACCTCATCTTCTGCTCATCCTCTCGCGCACTCTAAAGAGAGCTCAGGTGAGAAATTGCAAACGTTGAGCAATTGCTCAGAGATGAAAAGTGCCAGCACTGAAAGCTGTTGCTAGCCAGCACCCTTCCTTGGAAGCGCTTTCACAGGCGCAGCAACACTGGGGCTTTGCGCTTCTCTACCCACCAAACGTCACGGTCCTTCTCTTTCCGTCTCGTAGACACGAGCTGAGAAATTGCAAACGTCGAGCAATTGCTCAGAGATGAAAAGTGCCAGCACTGAAAGCTGTTGCTAGCCAGCACCCTTCCTTGGAAGCGCTTTCACAGGCGCAGCAACACTGGGGCTTTGCGCTTCTCTAGCCACCAAACGTCACGGTCCTTCTCTTTCCGTCGGTAGACACGAGCTGAGAAATTGCAAACGTGGAGCAATTGCTCAGAGATGAAAAGTGCCAGCACTGAAAGCTCTTGCTAGCCAGCACCCTTCCTTGGAAGCGCTTTCACAGGCGCAGCAACACTGGGGCTTTGCGCTTCTCTACCCACCAAAAGTCACGGTCATTTTCTTTCCGTCTCGTAGACACGAGCTGAGAAATTGCAAACGTCGAGCAATTGCTCAGAGATGAAAAGTGCCAGCACTGAAAGCTGTTGCTAGCCAGCACCCTTCCTTGGAAGCGCTTTTGTAGCCCTTAAAACACTGGGGCTCTGGGCTTCTCTAGCCACCTCATCTTCTGCTCATCCTCTCGCGCACTCTAAAGAGAGCTCAGGTGAGAAATTGCAAACGTCGAGCAATTGCTCCGAGATGAAAAGTGCCAGCACTGAAAGCTCTTGCTAGCCAGCACCCTTCCTTGGAAGCGCTTTCACAGGCGCAGCAACACTGGGGCTTTGCGCTTCTATACGCACCAAATGTCACGGTCCTTCTCTTTCCGTCTCGTAGACACGAGCTGAGAAATTGCAAACGTCGAGCAATTGCTCCGAGATGAAAAGTGCCAGCACTGAAAGCTCTTGCTAGCCAGCACCCTTCCTTGGAAGCGCTTTTGTAGGCCTAAGAACAGTGGGGCTCTGGGCTTCTCTAGCCACCTCATCTTCTGCTCATCCTCTCGCGCACTCTAAAGAGAGCTCAGGTGAGAAATTGCAAACGTCGAGCAATTGCTCAGAGATGAAAAGTGCCAGCACTGAAAGCTCTTGCTAGCCAGCACCCTTCCTTGGAAGCGCTTTCACAGGCGCAGCAACACTGGGGCTTTGCACTTCTCTACGCACCAAACGTCACGGTCCTTCTCTTTCCGTCTCCTAGACACGAGCTGAGAAATTGCAAACGTCGAGCAATTGCTCCGAGATGAAAAGTGCCAGCACTGAAAGCTCTTGCTAGCCAGCACCCTTCCTTGGAAGCGCTTTTGTAGGCCTAAGAACAGTGGGGCTCTGGGCTTCTCTAGCCACCTCATCTTCTGCTCATCCTCTCGCGCACTCTAAAGAGAGCTCAGGTGAGAAATTGCAAACGTTGAGCAATTGCTCAGAGATGAAAAGTGCCAGCACTGAAAGCTGTTGCTAGCCAGCACCCTTCCTTGGAAGCGCTTTCACAGGCGCAGCAACACTGGGGCTTTGCGCTTCTCTACCCACCAAACGTCACGGTCCTTCTCTTTCCGTCTCGTAGACACGAGCTGAGAAATTGCAAACGTCGAGCAATTGCTCAGAGATGAAAAGTGCCAGCACTGAAAGCTGTTGCTAGCCAGCACCCTTCCTTGGAAGCGCTTTCACAGGCGCAGCAACACTGGGGCTTTGCGCTTCTCTAGCCACCAAACGTCACGGTCCTTCTCTTTCCGTCGGTAGACACGAGCTGAGAAATTGCAAACGTCGAGCAATTGCTCAGAGATGAAAAGTGCCAGCACTGAAAGCTCTTGCTAGCCAGCACCCTTCCTTGGAAGCGCTTTCACAGGCGCAGCAACACTGGGGCTTTGCGCTTCTCTACCCACCAAAAGTCACGGTCATTTTCTTTCCGTCTCGTAGACACGAGCTGAGAAATTGCAAACGTCGAGCAATTGCTCAGAGATGAAAAGTGCCAGCACTGAAAGCTGTTGCTAGCCAGCACCCTTCCTTGGAAACGCTTTTGTAGCCCTTAAAACACTGGGGCTCTGGGCTTCTCTAGCCACCTCATCTTCTGCTCATCCTCTCGCGCACTCTAAAGAGAGCTCAGGTGAGAAATTGCAAACGTCGAGCAATTGCTCAGAGATGAAAAGTGCCAGCACTGAAAGCTCTTGCTAGCCAGCACCCTTCCTTGGAAGCGCTTTCACAGGCGCAGCAACACTGGGGCTTTGCGCTTCTCTAGCCACCAAAAGTCACGGTCCTTCTCTTTCCGTCTCGTAGACACGAGCTGAGAAATTGCAAACGTCGAGCAATTGCTCAGAGATGAAAAGTGCCAGCACTGAAAGCTCTTGCTAGCCAGCACCCTTCCTTGGAAGCGCTTTCACAGGCGCAGCAACACTGGGGCTTTGCGCTTCTCTAGCCACCAAACGTCACGGTCCTTCTCTTTCCGTCTCGTAGACACGAGCTGAGAAATTGCAAACGTCCAGCAATTGCTCCGAGATGAAAAGTGCCAGCACTGAAAGCTCTTGCTAGCCAGCACCCTTCCTTGGAAGCGCTTTTGTAGGCCTAAGAACACTGGGGCTCTGGGCTTCTCTAGCCACCTCATCTTCTGCTCATCCTCTCGCGCACTCTAAAGAGAGCTCAGGTGAGAAACTGCAAACGTCGAGCAATTGCTCAGAGATGAAAAGTGCCAGCACTGAAAGCTGTTGCTAGCCAGCACCCTTCCTTGGAAGCGCTTTCACAGGCGCAGCAACACTGGGGCTTTGCGCTTCTCTAGCCACCAAACGTCACGGTCCTTCTCTTTCCGTCTCGTAGACACGAGCTGAGAAATTGCAAACGTCGAGCAATTGCTCCGAGATGAAAAGTGCCAGCACTGAAAGCTCTTGCTAGCCAGCACCCTTCCTTGGAAGCGCTTTTGTAGGCCTAAGAACACTGGGGCTCTGGGCTTCTCTAGCCACCTCATCTTCTGCTCATCCTCTCGCGCACTCTAAAGAGAGCTCAGGTGAGAAATTGCAAACGTCGAGCAATTGCTCAGAGATGAAAAGTGCCAGCACTGAAAGCTGTTGCTAGCCAGCACCCTTCCTTGGAAGCGCTTTCACAGGCGCAGCAACACTGGGGCTTTGCGCTTCTCTAGCCACCAAAAGTCACGGTCATTTTCTTTCCGTCTCGTAGACACGAGCTGAGAAATTGCAAACGTCGAGCAATTGCTCAGAGATGAAAAGTGCCAGCACTGAAAGCTGTTGCTAGCCAGCACCCTTCCTTGGAAGCGCTTTCACAGGCGCAGCAACACTGGGGCTTTGCGCTTCTCTAGCCACCAAACGTCACGGTCCTTCTCTTTCCGTCTGTTTACACGAGCTGAGAAATTGCAAACGTCGAGCAATTGCTCCGAGATGAAAAGTGCCAGCACTGAAAGCTCTTGCTAGCCAGCACCCTTCCTTGGAAGCGCTTTTGTAGGCCTAAGAACACTGGGGCTCTGGGCTTCTCTAGCCACCTCATCTTCTGCTCATCCTCTCGCGCACTCTAAAAGATCTCAGGTGAGAAATTGCAAACGTCGAGCAATTGCTCCGAGATGAAAAGTGCCAGCACTGAAAGCTGTTGCTAGCCAGCACCCTTCCTTGGAAGCGCTTTCACAGGCGCAGCAACACTGGGGCTTTGCGCTTCTCTAGCCACCAAACGTCACGGTCCTTCTCTTTCCGTCTCGTAGACACGAGCTGAGAAATTGCAAACGTCGAGCAATTGCTCAGAGATGAAAAGTGCCAGCACTGAAAGCTCTTGCTAGCCAGCACCCTTCCTTGGAAGCGCTTTTGTAGGCCTAAGAACACTGGGGCTCTGGGCTTCTCTAGCCACCTCATCTTCTGCTCATCCTCTCGCGCACTCTAAAGAGAGCTCAGGTGAGAAATTGCAAACGTCGAGCAATTGCTCAGAGATGAAAAGTGCCAGCACTGAAAGCTCTTGCTAGCCAGCACCCTTCCTTGGAAGCGCTTTCACAGGCGCAGTAACACTGGGGCTTTGCACTTCTCTAGCCACCAAACGTCACGGTCCTTCTCTTTCCGTCTCGTAGACACGAGCTGAGAAATTGCAAACGTCGAGCAATTGCTCCGAGATGAAAAGTGCCAGCACTGAAAGCTGTTGCTAGCCAGCACCCTTCCTTGGAAGCGCTTTTGTAGGCCTAAGAACACTGGGGCTCTGGGCTTCTCTAGCTACCTAATCTTCTGCTCATCCTCTCGCGCACTCTAAAGAGAGCTCAGGTGAGAAATTGCAAACGTCGAGCAATTGCTCAGAGATGAAAAGTGCCAGCACTGAAAGCTCTTGCTAGCCAGCACCCTTCCTTGGAAGCGCTTTCACAGGCGCAGCAACACTGGGGCTTTGCGCTTCTATACGCACCAAATGTCACGGTCCTTCTCTTTCCGTCTCGTAGACACGAGCTGAGAAATTGCAAACGTCGAGCAATTGCTCAGAGATGAAAAGTGCCAGCACTGAAAGCTGTTGCTAGCCAGCACCCTTCCTTGGAAGCGCTTTTGTAGCCCTTAAAACACTGGGGCTCTGGGCTTCTCTAGCCACCTCATCTTCTGCTCATCCTCTCGCGCACTCTAAAGAGAGCTCAGGTGAGAAATTGCAAACGTCCAGCAATTGCTCAGAGATGAAAAGTGCCAGCACTGAAAGCTCTTGCTAGCCAGCACCCTTCCTTGGAAGCGCTTTTGTAGGCCTAAGAACACTGGGGCTCTGGGCTTCTCTAGCCACCTCATCTTCTGCTCATCCTCTCGCGCACTCTAAAGAGAGCTCAGGTGAGAAATTGCAAACGTCGAGCAATTGCTCAGAGAAGAAAAGTGCCAGCACTGAAAGCTGTTGCTAGCCAGCACCCTTCCTTGGAAGCGCTTTCACAGGCGCAGCAACACTGGGGCTTTGCACTTCTCTACGCACCAAACGTCACGGTCCTTCTCTTTCCGTCTCCTAGACACGAGCTGAGAAATTGCAAACGTCGAGCAATTGCTCAGAGATGAAAAGTGCCAGCACTGAAAGCTGTTGCTAGCCAGCACCCTTCCTTGGAAGCGCTTTTGTAGGCCTAAGAACACTGGGGCTCTGGGCTTCTCTAGCCACCTCATCTTCTGCTCATCCTCTCGCGCACTCTAAAGAGAGCTCAGGTGAGAAATTGCAAACGTTGAGCAATTGCTCAGAGATGAAAAGTGCCAGCACTGAAAGCTGTTGCTAGCCAGCACCCTTCCTTGGAAGCGCTTTCACAGGCGCAGCAACACTGGGGCTTTGCGCTTCTCTACCCACCAAACGTCACGGTCCTTCTCTTTCCGTCTCGTAGACACGAGCTGAGAAATTGCAAACGTCGAGCAATTGCTCAGAGATGAAAAGTGCCAGCACTGAAAGCTGTTGCTAGCCAGCACCCTTCCTTGGAAGCGCTTTCACAGGCGCAGCAACACTGGGGCTTTGCGCTTCTCTAGCCACCAAACGTCACGGTCCTTCTCTTTCCGTCGGTAGACACGAGCTGAGAAATTGCAAACGTGGAGCAATTGCTCAGAGATGAAAAGTGCCAGCACTGAAAGCTCTTGCTAGCCAGCACCCTTCCTTGGAAGCGCTTTCACAGGCGCAGCAACACTGGGGCTTTGCGCTTCTCTACCCACCAAAAGTCACGGTCATTTTCTTTCCGTCTCGTAGACACGAGCTGAGAAATTGCAAACGTCGAGCAATTGCTCAGAGATGAAAAGTGCCAGCACTGAAAGCTGTTGCTAGCCAGCACCCTTCCTTGGAAGCGCTTTTGTAGCCCTTAAAACACTGGGGCTCTGGGCTTCTCTAGCCACCTCATCTTCTGCTCATCCTCTCGCGCACTCTAAAGAGAGCTCAGGTGAGAAATTGCAAACGTCGAGCAATTGCTCCGAGATGAAAAGTGCCAGCACTGAAAGCTCTTGCTAGCCAGCACCCTTCCTTGGAAGCGCTTTCACAGGCGCAGCAACACTGGGGCTTTGCGCTTCTATACGCACCAAATGTCACGGTCCTTCTCTTTCCGTCTCGTAGACACGAGCTGAGAAATTGCAAACGTCGAGCAATTGCTCCGAGATGAAAAGTGCCAGCACTGAAAGCTCTTGCTAGCCAGCACCCTTCCTTGGAAGCGCTTTTGTAGGCCTAAGAACAGTGGGGCTCTGGGCTTCTCTAGCCACCTCATCTTCTGCTCATCCTCTCGCGCACTCTAAAGAGAGCTCAGGTGAGAAATTGCAAACGTCGAGCAATTGCTCAGAGATGAAAAGTGCCAGCACTGAAAGCTCTTGCTAGCCAGCACCCTTCCTTGGAAGCGCTTTCACAGGCGCAGCAACACTGGGGCTTTGCACTTCTCTACGCACCAAACGTCACGGTCCTTCTCTTTCCGTCTCCTAGACACGAGCTGAGAAATTGCAAACGTCGAGCAATTGCTCCGAGATGAAAAGTGCCAGCACTGAAAGCTCTTGCTAGCCAGCACCCTTCCTTGGAAGCGCTTTTGTAGGCCTAAGAACAGTGGGGCTCTGGGCTTCTCTAGCCACCTCATCTTCTGCTCATCCTCTCGCGCACTCTAAAGAGAGCTCAGGTGAGAAATTGCAAACGTTGAGCAATTGCTCAGAGATGAAAAGTGCCAGCACTGAAAGCTGTTGCTAGCCAGCACCCTTCCTTGGAAGCGCTTTCACAGGCGCAGCAACACTGGGGCTTTGCGCTTCTCTACCCACCAAACGTCACGGTCCTTCTCTTTCCGTCTCGTAGACACGAGCTGAGAAATTGCAAACGTCGAGCAATTGCTCAGAGATGAAAAGTGCCAGCACTGAAAGCTGTTGCTAGCCAGCACCCTTCCTTGGAAGCGCTTTCACAGGCGCAGCAACACTGGGGCTTTGCGCTTCTCTAGCCACCAAACGTCACGGTCCTTCTCTTTCCGTCGGTAGACACGAGCTGAGAAATTGCAAACGTCGAGCAATTGCTCAGAGATGAAAAGTGCCAGCACTGAAAGCTCTTGCTAGCCAGCACCCTTCCTTGGAAGCGCTTTCACAGGCGCAGCAACACTGGGGCTTTGCGCTTCTCTACCCACCAAAAGTCACGGTCATTTTCTTTCCGTCTCGTAGACACGAGCTGAGAAATTGCAAACGTCGAGCAATTGCTCAGAGATGAAAAGTGCCAGCACTGAAAGCTGTTGCTAGCCAGCACCCTTCCTTGGAAACGCTTTTGTAGCCCTTAAAACACTGGGGCTCTGGGCTTCTCTAGCCACCTCATCTTCTGCTCATCCTCTCGCGCACTCTAAAGAGAGCTCAGGTGAGAAATTGCAAACGTCGAGCAATTGCTCAGAGATGAAAAGTGCCAGCACTGAAAGCTCTTGCTAGCCAGCACCCTTCCTTGGAAGCGCTTTCACAGGCGCAGCAACACTGGGGCTTTGCGCTTCTCTAGCCACCAAAAGTCACGGTCCTTCTCTTTCCGTCTCGTAGACACGAGCTGAGAAATTGCAAACGTCGAGCAATTGCTCAGAGATGAAAAGTGCCAGCACTGAAAGCTCTTGCTAGCCAGCACCCTTCCTTGGAAGCGCTTTCACAGGCGCAGCAACACTGGGGCTTTGCGCTTCTCTAGCCACCAAACGTCACGGTCCTTCTCTTTCCGTCTCGTAGACACGAGCTGAGAAATTGCAAACGTCCAGCAATTGCTCCGAGATGAAAAGTGCCAGCACTGAAAGCTCTTGCTAGCCAGCACCCTTCCTTGGAAGCGCTTTTGTAGGCCTAAGAACACTGGGGCTCTGGGCTTCTCTAGCCACCTCATCTTCTGCTCATCCTCGCGCGCACTCTAAAGAGAGCTCAGGTGAGAAATTGCAAACGTCGAGCAATTGCTCAGAGATGAAAAGTGCCAGCACTGAAAGCTCTTGCTAGCCAGCACCCTTCCTTGGAAGCGCTTTCACAGGCGCAGCAACACTGGGGCTTTGCGCTTCTCTACCCACCAAACGTCACGGTCCTTCTCTTTCCATCTCGTAGACACGAGCTGAGAAATTGCAAACGTCGAGCAATTGCTCCGAGATGAAAAGTGCCAGCACTGAAAGCTGTTGCTAGCCAGCCCCCTTCCTTGGAAGCGCTTTTGTAGCCCTTAGAACACTGGGGCTCTGGGCTTCTCTAGCCACCTCATCTTCTGCTCATCCTCTCGCGCACTCTAAAGAGAGCTCAGGTGAGAAATTGCAAAAGTCCAGCAATTGCTCAGAGATGAAAAGTGCCAGCACTGAAAGCTCTTGCTAGCCAGCACCCTTCCTTGGAAGCGCTTTCACAGGCGCAGCAACACTGGGGCTTTGCGCTTCTCTAGCCACCAAACGTCACGGTCCTTCTCTTTCCGTCTCCTAGACACGAGCTGAGAAATTGCAAACGTCGAGCAATTGCTCAGAGATGAAAAGTGCCAGCACTGAAAGCTCTTGCTAGCCAGCACCCTTCCTTGGAAGCGCTTTCACAGGCGCAGCAACACTGGGGCTTTGCGCTTCTATACGGACCAAACGTCACAGTCATTCTCTTTCCGTCTCGTAGACACGAGCTGAGAAATTGCAAACGTCGAGCAATTGCTCAGAGATGAAAAGTGCCAGCACTGGAAGCTGTTGCTAGCCAGCACCCTTCCTTGGAAGCGCTTTTGTAGGCCTAAGAACACTGGGGCTCTGGGCTTCTCTAGCCACCTCATCTTCTGCTCATCCTCTCGCGCACTCTAAAGAGAGCTCAGGTGAGAAATTGCAAACGTCGAGCAATTGCTCTAGAGATGAAAAGTGCCAGCACTGAAAGCTGTTGCTAGCCAGCACCCTTCCTTGGAAGCGCTTTCACAGGCGCAGCAACACTGGGGCTTTGCGCTTCTCTAGCCACCAAACGTCACGGTCCTTCTCTTTCCGTCTCGTAGACACGAGCTGAGAAATTGCAAACGTCGAGCAATTGCTCCGAGATGAAAAGTGCCAGCACTGAAAGCTGTTGCTAGCCAGCCCCCTTCCTTGGAAGCGCTTTTGTAGCCCTTAGAACACTGGGGCTCTGGGCTTCTCTAGCCACCTCATCTTCTGCTCATCCTCTCGCGCACTCTAAAGAGAGCTCAGGTGAGAAATTGCAAAAGTCCAGCAATTGCTCAGAGATGAAAAGTGCCAGCACTGAAAGCTCTTGCTAGCCAGCACCCTTCCTTGGAAGCGCTTTCACAGGCGCAGTAACACTGGGGCTTTGCACTTCTCTACGCACCAAACGTCACGGTCCTTCTCTTTCCGTCTCGTAGACACGAGCTGAGAAATTGCAAACGTCGAGCAATTGCTCAGAGATGAAAAGTGCCAGCACTGAAAGCTGTTGCTAGCCAGCACCCTTCCTTGGAAGCGCTTTCACAGGCGCAGCAACACTGGTGCTTTGCGCTTCTATACGGACCAAACGTCACAGTCATTCTCTTTCCGTCTCGTAGACACGAGCTGAGAAATTGCAAACGTCGAGCAATTGCTCCGAGATGAAAAGTGCCAGCACTGAAAGCTCTTGCTAGCCAGCACCCTTCCTTGGAAGCGCTTTTGTAGGCCTAAGAACACTGGGGCTCTGGGCTTCTCTAGCCACCTCATCTTCTGCTCATCCTCTCGCGCACTCTAAAGAGATCTCAGGTGAGAAATTGCAAACGTCGAGCAATTGCTCAGAGATGAAAAGTGCCAGCACTGAAAGCTGTTGCTAGCCAGCACCCTTCCTTGCAAGCGCTTTCACAGGCGCAGCAACACTGGGGCTTTGCGCTTCTCTAGCCACCAAACGTCACGGTCCTTCTCTTTCCGTCGGTAGACACGAGCTTAGAAATTGCAAACGTCGAGCAATTGCTCCGAGATGAAAAGTGCCAGCACTGAAAGCTGTTGCTAGCCAGCACCCTTCCTTGGAAGCGCTTTCACAGGCGCAGCAACACTGGGGCTTTGCGCTTCTATACGCACCAAATGTCACGGTCCTTCTCTTTCCGTCTCGTAGACACGAGCTGAGAAATTGCAAACGTCGAGCAATTGCTCCGAGATGAAAAGTGCCAGCACTGAAAGCTGTTGCTAGCCAGCACCCTTCCTTGGAAGCGCTTTTGTAGGCCTAAGAACACTGGGGCTCTGGGCTTCTCTAGCCACCTCATCTTCTGCTCATCCTCTCGCGCACTCTAAAGAGAGCTCAGGTGAGAAACTGCAAACGTCGAGCAATTGCTCAGAGATGAAAAGTGCCAGCCCTGAAAGCTGTTGCTAGCCAGCACCCTTCCTTGGAAGCGCTTTCACAGGCGCAGCAACACTGGGGCTTTGCGCTTCTCTAGCCACCAAAAGTCACGGTCCTTCTCTTTCCGTCTCGTAGACACGAGCTGAGAAATTGCAAACGTCGAGCAATTGCTCAGAGATGAAAAGTGCCAGCACTGAAAGCTCTTGCTAGCCAGCACCCTTCCTTGGAAGCGCTTTTGTAGGCCTAAGAACAGTGGGGCTCTGGGCTTCTCTAGCCACCTAATCTTCTGCTCATCCTCTCGCGCACTCTAAAGAGAGCTCAGCTGAGAAATTGCAAACGTCGAGCAATTGCTCCGAGATGAAAAGTGCCAGCACTGAAAGCTCTTGCTAGCCAGCACCCTTCCTTGGAAGCGCTTTCACAGGCGCAGTAACACTGGGGCTTTGCGCTTCTCTAGCCACCAAACGTCACGGTCCTTCTCTTTCCGTCGGTAGACATGAGCTGAGAAATTGCAAACGTCGAGCAATTGCTCAGAGATGAAAAGTGCCAGCACTGAAAGCTGTTGCTAGCCAGCACCCTTCCTTGGAAGCGCTTTCACAGGCGCAGCAACACTGGGGCTTTGCGCTTCTCTAGCCACCAAACGTCACGGTCCTTCTCTTTCCGTCTCGTAGACACGAGCTGAGAAATTGCAAACGTCGAGCAATTGCTCCGAGATGAAAAGTGCCAGCACTGAAAGCTCTTGCTAGCCAGCACCCTTCCTTGGAAGCGCTTTCACAGGCGCAGCAACACTGGGGCTTTGCGCTTCTCTACCCACCAAAAGTCACGGTCATTTTCTTTCCGTCTAGTAGACACGAGCTGAGAAATTGCAAACGTCGAGCAATTGCTCCGAGATGAAAAGTGCCAGCACTGAAAGCTGTTGCTAGCCAGCACCCTTCCTTGGAAGCGCTTTTGTAGGCCTAAGAACACTGGGGCTCTGGGCTTCTCTAGCCACCTCATCTTCTGCTCATCCTCTCGCGCACTCTAAAGAGAGCTCAGGTTAGAAATTGCAAACGTCGAGCAATTGCTCAGAGATGAAAAGTGCCAGCACTGAAAGCTCTTGCTAGCCAGCACCCTTCCTTGGAAGCGCTTTTGTAGGCCTAAGAACACTGGGGCTCTGGGCTTCTCTAGCCACCTCATCTTCTGCTCATCCTCTCGCGCACTCTAAAGAGAGCTCAGGTGAGAAATTGCAAAAGTCCAGCAATTGCTCAGAGATGAAAAGTGCCAGCCCTGAAAGCTCTTGCTAGCCAGCACCCTTCCTTGGAAGCGCTTTCACAGGCGCAGCAACACTGGGGCTTTGCGCTTCTATAAGCACCAAACGTCACGGTCCTTCTCTTTCCGTCTCCTAGACACGAGCTGAGAAATTGCAAACGTCCAGCAATTGCTCAGAGATGAAAAGTGCCAGCACTGAAAGCTCTTGCTAGCCAGCACCCTTCCTTGGAAGCGCTTTCACAGGTGCAGCAACACTGGGGCTTTGCGCTTCTCTAGCCACCAAACGTCACGGTCCTTCTCTTTCCGTCTCGTAGACACGAGCTGAGAAATTGCAAACGTCGAGCAATTGCTCAGAGATGAAAAGTGCCAGCACTGAAAGCTGTTGCTAGCCAGCACCCTTCCTTGGAAGCGCTTTCACAGGCGCAGCAACACTGGGGCTTTGCGCTTCTCTAGCCACCAAACGTCACGGTCCTTCTCTTTCCGTCTCGTAGACACGAGCTGAGAAATTGCAAACGTCGAGCAATTGCTCAGAGATGAAAAGTGCCAGCACTGAAAGCTCTTGCTAGCCAGCACCCTTCCTTGGAAGCGCTTTTGTAGCCCTTAAAACACTGGGGCTCTGGGCTTCTCTAGCCACCTCATCTTCTGCTCATCCTCTCGCGCACTCTAAAGAGAGCTCAGGTGAGAAATTGCAAACGTCGAGCAATTGCTCAGAGATGAAAAGTGCCAGCACTGAAAGCTGTTGCTAGCCAGCACCCTTCCTTGGAAGCGCTTTTGTAGCCCTTAGAACACTGGGGCTCTGGGCTTCTCTAGCCACCTAATCTTCTGCTCATCCTGTCGCGCACTTTAAAGAGAGCTCAGGTGAGAAATTGCAAACGTCCAGCAATTGCTCAGAGATGAAAAGTGCCAGCACTGAAAGCTCTTGCTAGCCAGCACCCTTCCTTGGAAGCGCTTTCACAGGCGCAGTAACACTGGGGCTTTGCACTTCTCTACCCACCAAACGTCACGGTCCTTCTCTTTCCGTCTCGTAGACACGAGCTGAGAAATTGCAAACGTCGAGCAATTGCTCCGAGATGAAAAGTGCCAGCACTGAAAGCTGTTGCTAGCCAGCACCCTTCCTTGGAAGCGCTTTCACAGGCGCAGCAACACTGGGGCTTTGCGCTTCTATACGCACCAAACGTCACAGTCATTCTCTTTCCGTCTCGTAGACACGAGCTGAGAAATTGCAAACGTCCAGCAATTGCTCCGAGATGAAAAGTGCCAGCACTGAAAGCTGTTGCTAACCAGCACCCTTCCTTGGAAGCGCTTTTGTAGGCCTAAGAACACTGCGGCTCTGGGCTTCTCTAGCCACCTCATCTTCTGCTCATCCTCTCGCGCACTCTAAAGAGAGCTCAGGTGAGAAATTGCAAACGTCGAGCAATTGCTCAGAGATGAAAAGTGCCAGCACTGAAAGCTGTTGCTAGCCAGCACCCTTCCTTGGAAGCGCTTTCACAGGCGCAGCAACACTGGGGCTTTGCGCTTCTCTAGCCACCAAACGTCACGGTCCTTCTCTTTCCGTCGGTAGACACGAGCTGAGAAATTGCAAACGTCGAGCAATTGCTCCGAGATGAAAAGTGCCAGCACTGAAAGCTGTTGCTAGCCAGCACCCTTCCTTGGAAGCGCTTTCACAGGCGCAGCAACACTGGGGCTTTGCGCTTCTCTAGCCACCAAAAGTCACGGTCCTTCTCTTTCCGTCTCCTAGACACGAGCTGAGAAATTGCAAACGTCGAGCAATTGCTCAGAGATGAAAAGTGCCAGCACTGAAAGCTCTTGCTAGCCAGCACCCTTCCTTGGAAGCGCTTTTGTAGGCCTAAGAACACTGGGGCTCTGGGCTTCTCTAGCCACCTAATCTTCTGCTCATCCTCTCGCGCACTCTAAAGAGAGCTCAGGTGAGAAATTGCAAACGTCGAGCAATTGCTCAGAGATGAAAAGTGCCAGCACTGAAAGCTCTTGCTAGCCAGCACCCTTCCTTGGAAGCGCTTTCACAGGCGCAGTAACACTGGGGCTTTGCGCTTCTCTAGCCACCAAACGTCACGGTCCTTCTCTTTCCGTCTCGTAGACATGAGCTGAGAAATTGCAAACGTCGAGCAATTGCTCAGAGATGAAAAGTGCCAGCACTGAAAGCTCTTGCTAGCCAGCACCCTTCCTTGGAAGCGCTTTCACAGGCGCAGCAACACTGGGACTTTGCGCTTCTCTAGCCACCAAACGTCACGGTCCTTCTCTTTCCGTCGGTAGACACGAGCTGAGAAATTGCAAACGTCGAGCAATTGCTCAGAGATGAAAAGTGCCAGCACTGAAAGCTGTTGCTAGCCAGCACCCTTCCTTGGAAGCGCTTTCACAGGCGCAGCAACACTGGGGCTTTGCGCTTCTCTACCCACCAAAAGTCACGGTCCTTCTCTTTCCGTCTCGTAGACACGAGCTGAGAAATTGCAAACGTCCAGCAATTGCTCCGAGATGAAAAGTGCCAGCACTGAAAGCTGTTGCTAGCCAGCACCCTTCCTTGGAAGCGCTTTTGTAGGCCTAAGAACAGTGGGGCTCTGGGCTTCTCTAGCCACCTCATCTTCTGCTCATCCTCTCGCGCACTCTAAAGAGAGCTCAGGTGAGAAATTGCAAACGTCGAGCAATTGCTCCGAGATGAAAAGTGCCAGCACTGAAAGCTCTTGCTAGCCAGCACCCTTCCTTGCAAGCGCTTTCACAGGCGCAGCAACACTGGGGCTTTGCGCTTCTCTAGCCACCAAACGTCACGGTCCTTCTCTTTCCGTCTCGTAGACACGAGCTGAGAAATTGCAAACGTCGAGCAATTGCTCAGAGATGAAAAGTGCCAGCACTGAAAGCTGTTGCTAGCCAGCACCCTTCCTTGGAAGCGCTTTTGTAGGCCTAAGAACACTGGGGCTCTGGGCTTCTCTAGCCACCTCATCTTCTGCTCATCCTCTCGCGCACTCTAAAGAGAGCTCAGGTGAGAAATTGCAAACGTCGAGCAATTGCTCAGAGATGAAAAGTGCCAGCACTGAAAGCTGTTGCTAGCCAGCACCCTTCCTTGGAAGCGCTTTCACAGGCGCAGTAACACTGGGGCTTTGCGCTTCTATACGCACCAAACGTCACGGTCCTTCTCTTTCCGTCTCGTAGACACGAGCTGAGAAATTGCAAACGTCGAGCAATTGCTCAGAGATGAAAAGTGCCAGCACTGAAAGCTCTTGCTAGCCAGCACCCTTCCTTGGAAGCGCTTTCACAGGCGCAGCAACACTGGGGCTTTGCGCTTCTCTACCCACCAAACGTCACGGTCCTTCTCTTTCCGTCTCGTAGACACGAGCTGAGAAATTGCAAACGTCGAGCAATTGCTCCGAGATGAAAAGTGCCAGCACTGAAAGCTCTTGCTAGCCAGCACCCTTCCTTGGAAGCGCTTTCACAGGCGCAGTAACACTGGGGCTTTGCGCTTCTCTAGCCACCAAACGTCACGGTCCTTCTCTTTCCGTCGGTAGACACGAGCTGAGAAATTGCAAACGTCGAGCAATTGCTCAGAGATGAAAATTGCCAGCACTGAAAGCTGTTGCTAGCCAGCACCCTTCCTTGGAAGCGCTTTCACAGGCGCAGCAACACTGGGGCTTTGCGCTTCTCTAGCCACCAAACGTCACGGTCATTCTCTTTCCGTCTCGTAGACACGAGCTGAGAAATTGCAAACGTCCAGCAATTGCTCAGAGATGAAAAGTGCCAGCACTGAAAGCTGTTGCTAGCCAGCACCCTTCCTTGGAAGCGCTTTCACAGGCGCAGTAACACTGGGGCTTTGCGCTTCTATACGCACCAAACGTCACGGTCCTTCTCTTTCCGTCTCGTAGACACGAGCTGAGAAATTGCAAACGTCGAGCAATTGCTCCGAGATGAAAAGTGCCAGCACTGAAAGCTCTTGCTAGCCAGCACCCTTCCTTGGAAGCGCTTTCACAGGCGCAGCAACACTGGGGCTTTGCGCTTCTCTACCCACCAAACGTCACGGTCCTTCTCTTTCCGTCTCGTAGACACGAGCTGAGAAATTGCAAACGTCGAGCAATTGCTCCGAGATGAAAAGTGCCAGCACTGAAAGCTCTTGCTAGCCAGCACCCTTCCTTGGAAGCGCTTTCACAGGCGCAGTAACACTGGGGCTTTGCGCTTCTCTAGCCACCAAACGTCACGGTCCTTCTCTTTCCGTCGGTAGACACGAGCTGAGAAATTGCAAACGTCGAGCAATTGCTCAGAGATGAAAATTGCCAGCACTGAAAGCTGTTGCTAGCCAGCACCCTTCCTTGGAAGCGCTTTCACAGGCGCAGCAACACTGGGGCTTTGCGCTTCTCTAGCCACCAAACGTCACGGTCATTCTCTTTCCGTCTCGTAGACACGAGCTGAGAAATTGCAAACGTCCAGCAATTGCTCAGAGATGAAAAGTGCCAGCACTGAAAGCTGTTGCTAGCCAGCACCCTTCCTTGGAAGCGCTTTTGTAGGCCTAAGAACACTGGGGCTCTGGGCTTCTCTAGCCACCTCATCTTCTGCTCATCCTCTCGCGCACTCTAAAGAGAGCTCAGGTGAGAAATTGCAAACGTCGAGCAATTGCTCAGAGATGAAAAGTGCCAGCACTGAAAGCTCTTGCTAGCCAGCACCCTTCCTTGGAAGCGCTTTCACAGGCGCAGCAACACTGGGGCTTTGCGCTTCTCTAGCCACCAAACGTCACGGTCCTTCTCTTTCCGTCTCCTAGACACGAGCTGAGAAATTGCAAACGTCGAGCAATTGCTCAGAGATGAAAAGTGCCAGCACTGAAAGCTCTTGCTAGCCAGCACCCTTCCTTGGAAGCGCTTTTGTAGGCCTAAGAACACTGGGGCTCTGGGTTTCTCTAGCCACCTAATCTTCTGCTCATCCTCTCGCGCACTCTAAAGAGAGCTCAGGTGAGAAATTGCAAACGTCGAGCAATTGCTCAGAGAAGAAAAGTGCCAGCACTGAAAGCTGTTGCTAGCCAGCACCCTTCCTTGGAAGCGCTTTCACAGGCGCAGCAACACTGGGGCTTTGCGCTTCTCTAGCCACCAAACGTCACGGTCCTTCTCTTTCCGTCGGTAGACACGAGCTGAGAAATTGCAAAAGTCGAGCAATTGCTCAGAGATGAAAAGTGCCAGCACTGAAAGCTCTTGCTAGCCAGCACCCTTCCTTGGAAGCGCTTTCACAGGCGCAGCAACACTGGGGCTTTGCGCTTCTCTACCCACCAAAAGTCACGGTCCTTCTCTTTCCGTCTCCTAGACACGAGCTGAGAAATTGCAAACGTCGAGCAATTGCTCAGAGATGAAAAGTGCCAGCACTGAAAGCTCTTGCTAGCCAGCACCCTTCCTTGGAAGCGCTTTTGTAGGCCTAAGAACACTGGGGCTCTGGGCTTCTCTGGCCACCTAATCTTCTGCTCATCCTCTCGCGCACTCTAAAGAGAGCTCAGGTGAGAAATTGCAAACGTCGAGCAATTGCTCAGAGATGAAAAGTGCCAGCACTGAAAGCTCTTGCTAGCCAGCACCCTTCCTTGGAAGCGCTTTCACAGGCGCAGTAACACTGGGGCTTTGCGCTTCTCTACCCACCAAACGTCACGGTCCTTCTCTTTCCGTCTCCTAGACATGAGCTGAGAAATTGCAAACGTCGAGCAATTGCTCAGAGATGAAAAGTGCCAGCACTGAAAGCTCTTGCTAGCCAGCACCCTTCCTTGGAAGCGCTTTCACAGGCGCAGCAACACTGGGACTTTGCGCTTCTCTAGCCACCAAACGTCACGGTCCTTCTCTTTCCGTCGGTAGACACGAGCTGAGAAATTGCAAACGTCGAGCAATTGCTCAGAGATGAAAAGTGCCAGCACTGAAAGCTGTTGCTAGCCAGCACCCTTCCTTGGAAGCGCTTTCACAGGCGCAGCAACACTGGGGCTTTGCGCTTCTCTACCCACCAAAAGTCACGGTCCTTCTCTTTCCGTCTCGTAGACACGAGCTGAGAAATTGCAAACGTCCAGCAATTGCTCAGAGATGAAAAGTGCCAGCACTGAAAGCTCTTGCTAGCCAGCACCCTTCCTTGGAAGCGCTTTTGTAGGCCTAAGAACAGTGGGGCTCTGGGCTTCTCTAGCCACCTCATCTTCTGCTCATCCTCTCGCGCACTCTAAAGAGAGCTCAGGTGAGAAATTGCAAACGTCGAGCAATTGCTCAGAGATGAAAAGTGCCAGCACTGAAAGCTCTTGCTAGCCAGCACCCTTCCTTGGAAGCGCTTTCACAGGCGCAGCAACACTGGGGCTTTGCGCTTCTCTAGCCACCAAACGTCACGGTCCTTCTCTTTCCGTCTCGTAGACACGAGCTGAGAAATTGCAAACGTCGAGCAATTGCTCAGAGATGAAAAGTGCCAGCACTGAAAGCTGTTGCTAGCCAGCACCCTTCCTTGGAAGCGCTTTTGTAGGCCTAAGAACACTGGGGCTCTGGGCTTCTCTAGCCACCTCATCTTCTGCTCATCCTCTCGCGCACTCTAAAGAGAGCTCAGGTGAGAAATTGCAAACGTCAAGCAATTGCTCAGAGATGAAAAGTGCCAGCACTGAAAGCTGTTGCTAGCCAGCACCCTTCCTTGGAAGCGCTTTCACAGGTGCAGTAACACTGGGGCTTTGCGCTTCTCTACCCACCAAACGTCACGGTCCTTCTCTTTCCGTCTCGTAGACACGAGCTGAGAAATTGCAAACGTCGAGCAATTGCTCAGAGATGAAAAGTGCCAGCACTGAAAGCTGTTGCTAGCCAGCACCCTTCCTTGGAAGCGCTTTCACAGGCGCAGCAACACTGGGGCTTTGCGCTTCTCTAGCCACCAAACGTCACGGTCCTTCTCTTTCCGTCTCGTAGACACGAGCTGAGAAATTGCAAACGTCGAGCAATTGCTCAGAGATGAAAAGTGCCAGCACTGAAAGCTGTTGCTAGTCAGCACCCTTCCTTGGAAGCGCTTTTGTAGGCCTAAGAACACTGGGGCTCTGGGATTCTCCAGCCGCCTCATCTTCTGCTCATCCTCTCGCGCACTCTAAAGAGAGCTCAGGTGAGAAATTGCAAACGTGGAGCAATTGCTCAGAGATGAAAAGTGCCAGCCCTGAAAGCTGTTGCTAGCCAGCACCCTTCCTTGGAAGCGCTTTCACAGGCGCAGTAACACTGGGGCTTTGCGCTTCTCTACGCACCAAACGTCACGGTCCTTCTCTTTCCGTCTCCTAGACACGAGCTGAGAAATTGCAAACGTCGAGCAATTGCTCAGAGATGAAAAGTGCCAGCACTGAAAGCTGTTGCTAGCCAGCACCCTTCCTTGGAAGCGCTTTCACAGGCGCAGCAACACTGGGGCTTTGCGCTTCTCTACCCACCAAACGTCACGGTCCTTCTCTTTCCGTCTCGTAGACACGAGCTGAGAAATTGCAAACGTCGAGCAATTGCTCCGAGATGAAAAGTGCCAGCACTGAAAGCTCTTGCTAGCCAGCACCCTTCCTTGGAAGCGCTTTCACAGGCGCAGTAACACTGGGGCTTTGCGCTTCTCTAGCCACCAAACGTCACGGTCCTTCTCTTTCCGTCGGTAGACACGAGCTGAGAAATTGCAAACGTCGAGCAATTGCTCAGAGATGAAAATTGCCAGCACTGAAAGCTGTTGCTAGCCAGCACCCTTCCTTGGAAGCGCTTTCACAGGCGCAGCAACACTGGGGCTTTGCGCTTCTCTAGCCACCAAACGTCACGGTCATTCTCTTTCCGTCTCGTAGACACGAGCTGAGAAATTGCAAACGTCCAGCAATTGCTCAGAGATGAAAAGTGCCAGCACTGAAAGCTGTTGCTAGCCAGCACCCTTCCTTGGAAGCGCTTTTGTAGGCCTAAGAACACTGGGGCTCTGGGCTTCTCTAGCCACCTCATCTTCTGCTCATCCTCTCGCGCACTCTAAAGAGAGCTCAGGTGAGAAATTGCAAACGTCGAGCAATTGCTCAGAGATGAAAAGTGCCAGCACTGAAAGCTCTTGCTAGCCAGCACCCTTCCTTGGAAGCGCTTTCACAGGCGCAGTAACACTGGGGCTTTGCGCTTCTCTAGCCACCAAACGTCACGGTCCTTCTCTTTCCGTCTCCTAGACACGAGCTGAGAAATTGCAAACGTCGAGCAATTGCTCAGAGATGAAAAGTGCCAGCACTGAAAGCTGTTGCTAGCCAGCACCCTTCCTTGGAAGCGCTTTTGTAGGCCTAAGAACACTGGGGCTCTGGGCTTCTCTAGCCACCTCATCTTCTGCTCATCCTCTCGCACACTCTAAAGAGAGCTCAGGTGAGAAATTGCAAACGTCCAGCAATTGCTCAGAGATGAAAAGTGCCAGCACTGAAAGCTGTTGCTAGCCAGCACCCTTCCTTGGAAGCGCTTTCACAGGCGCAGCAACACTGGGGCTTTGAGCTTCTATACGCACCAAACGTCACGGTCCTTCTCTTTCCGTCTCCTAGACACGAGCTGAGAAATTGCAAACGTCGAGCAATTGCTCCGAGATGAAAAGTGCCAGCACTGAAAGCTCTTGCTAGCCAGCACCTTTCCTTGGAAGCGCTTTCACAGGCGCAGCAACACTGGGGCTTTGCGCTTCTCTACCCACCAAACGTCACGGTCCTTCTCTTTCCGTCTCGTAGACACGAGCTGAGAAATTGCAAACGTCCAGCAATTGCTCAGAGATGAAAAGTGCCAGCACTGAAAGCTCTTGCTAGCCAGCACCCTTCCTTGCAAGCGCTTTCACAGGCGCAGCAACACTGGGGCTTTGCGCTTCTCTAGCCACCAAACGTCACGGCCCTTCTCTTTCCGTCTGTATACACGAGCTGAGAAATTGCAAACTTCCAGCAATTGCTCAGAGATGAAAAGTGCCAGCACTGAAAGCTCTTGCTAGCCAGCACCCTTCCTTGGAAGCGCTTTTGTAGGCCTAAGAACAGTGGGGCTCTGGGCTTCTCTAGCCACCTCATCTTCTGCTCATCCTCTCGCGCACTCTAAAGAGAGCTCAGGTGAGAAATTGCAAACGTCGAGCAATTGCTCCGAGATGAAAAGTGCCAGCACTGAAAGCTGTTGCTAGCCAGCACCCTTCCTTGGAAGCGCTTTCACAGGCGCAGCAACACTGGGGCTTTGCGCTTCTCTAGCCACCAAACGTCACGGTCATTCTCTTTCCGTCTCGTAGACACGAGCTGAGAAATTGCAAACGTCGAGCAATTGCTCAGAGATGAAAAGTGCCAGCACTGAAAGCTGTTGCTAGTCAGCACCCTTCCTTGGAAGCGCTTTTGTAGGCCTAAGAACACTGGGGCTCTGGGCTTCTCTAGCCACCTCATCTTCTGCTCATCCTCTCGCGCACTCTAAAGAGAGCTCAGGTGAGAAATTGCAAACGTCGAGCAATTGCTCCGAGATGAAAAGTGCCAGCACTGAAAGCTCTTGCTAGCCAGCACCCTTCCTTGGAAGCGCTTTCACAGGCGCAGTAACACTGGGGCTTTGCGCTTCTATACGCACCAAACGTCACGGTCCTTCTCTTTCCGTCTCCTAGACACGAGCTGAGAAATTGCAAACGTCGAGCAATTGCTCAGAGATGAAAAGTGCCAGCACTGAAAGCTGTTGCTAGCCAGCACCCTTCCTTGGAAGCGCTTTCACAGGCGCAGCAACACTGGGGCTTTGCGCTTCTCTAGCCACCAAACGTCACGGTCCTTCTCTTTCCGTCTCGTAGACACGAGCTGAGAAATTGCAAACGTCCAGCAATTGCTCCGAGATGAAAAGTGCCAGCACTGAAAGCTGTTGCTAGCCAGCACCCTTCCTTGGAAGCGCTTTCACAGGCGCAGTAACACTGGGGCTTTGCGCTTCTCTAGCCACCAAACGTCACGGTCCTTCTCTTTCCGTCGGTAGACACGAGCTGAGAAATTGCAAACGTCGAGCAATTGCTCAGAGATGAAAATTGCCAGCACTGAAAGCTGTTGCTAGCCAGCACCCTTCCTTGGAAGCGCTTTCACAGGCGCAGCAACACTGGGGCTTTGCGCTTCTCTAGCCACCAAACGTCACGGTCATTCTCTTTCCGTCTCGTAGACACGAGCTGAGAAATTGCAAACGTCCAGCAATTGCTCAGAGATGAAAAGTGCCAGCACTGAAAGCTGTTGCTAGCCAGCACCCTTCCTTGGAAGCGCTTTTGTAGGCCTAAGAACACTGGGGCTCTGGGCTTCTCTAGCCACCTCATCTTCTGCTCATCCTCTCGCGCACTCTAAAGAGAGCTCAGGTGAGAAATTGCAAACGTCGAGCAATTGCTCAGAGATGAAAAGTGCCAGCCCTGAAAGCTGTTGCTAGCCAGCACCCTTCCTTGGAAGCGCTTTCACAGGCGCAGCAACACTGGGGCTTTGCGCTTCTCTAGCCACCAAACGTCACGGTCCTTCTCTTTCTGTCTCCTAGACACGAGCTGAGAAATTGCAAACGTCGAGCAATTGCTCAGAGATGAAAAGTGCCAGCACTGAAAGCTGTTGCTAGCCAGCACCCTTCCTTGGAAGCGCTTTTGTAGGCCTAAGAACACTGGGGCTCTGGGTTTCTCTAGCCACCTAATCTTCTGCTCATCCTCTCGCGCACTCTAAAGAGAGCTCAGGTGAGAAATTGCAAACGTCCAGCAATTGCTCAGAGATGAAAAGTGCCAGCACTGAAAGCTGTTGCTAGCCAGCACCCTTCCTTGGAAGCGCTTTCACAGGCGCAGCAACACTGGGGCTTTGAGCTTCTATACGCACCAAACGTCACGGTCCTTCTCTTTCCGTCTCGTAGACACGAGCTGAGAAATTGCAAACGTCGAGCAATTGCTCCGAGATGAAAAGTGCCAGCACTGAAAGCTCTTGCTAGCCAGCACCTTTCCTTGGAAGCGCTTTCACAGGCGCAGCAACACTGGGGCTTTGCGCTTCTCTACCCACCAAACGTCACGGTCCTTCTCTTTCCGTCTCGTAGACACGAGCTGAGAAATTGCAAACGTCCAGCAATTGCTCAGAGATGAAAAGTGCCAGCACTGAAAGCTCTTGCTAGCCAGCACCCTTCCTTGCAAGCGCTTTCACAGGCGCAGCAACACTGGGGCTTTGCGCTTCTCTACCCACCAAACGTCACGGTCCTTCTCTTTCCGTCTGTATACACGAGCTGAGAAATTGCAAACTTCCAGCAATTGCTCAGAGATGAAAAGTGCCAGCACTGAAAGCTCTTGCTAGCCAGCACCCTTCCTTGGAAGCGCTTTTGTAGGCCTAAGAACAGTGGGGCTCTGGGCTTCTCTAGCCACCTCATCTTCTGCTCATCCTCTCGCGCACTCTAAAGAGAGCTCAGGTGAGAAATTGCAAACGTCGAGCAATTGCTCCGAGATGAAAAGTGCCAGCACTGAAAGCTCTTGCTAGCCAGCACCCTTCCTTGGAAGCGCTTTCACAGGCGCAGCAACACTGGGGCTTTGCGCTTCTATACGCACCAAACGTCACGGTCCTTCTCTTTCCGTCTCGTAGACACGAGCTGAGAAATTGCAAACGTCGAGCAATTGCTCAGAGATGAAAAGTGCCAGCACTGAAAGCTCTTGCTAGCCAGCACCCTTCCTTGGAAGCGCTTTTGTAGGCCTAAGAACACTGGGGCTCTGGGCTTCTCTAGCCACCTCATCTTCTGCTCATCCTCTCGCGCACTCTAAAGAGAGCTCAGGTGAGAAATTGCAAACGTCGAGCAATTGCTCAGAGAAGAAAAGTGCCAGCACTGAAAGCTCTTGCTAGCCAGCACCCTTCCTTGGAAGCGCTTTCACAGGCGCAGTAATACTGGGGCTTTGCACTTCTCTACGCACCAAACGTCACGGTCCTTCTCTTTCCGTCTCGTAGACACGAGCTGAGAAATTGCAAACGTCGAGCAATTGCTCAGAGATGAAAAGTGCCAGCACTGAAAGCTGTTGCTAGCCAGCACCCTTCCTTGGAAGCGCTTTCACAGGCGCAGCAACACTGGGGCTTTGCGCTTCTATACGCACCAAACGTCACAGTCATTCTCTTTCCGTCTCGTAGACACGAGCTGAGAAATTGCAAACGTCCAGCAATTGCTCCGAGATGAAAAGTGCCAGCACTGAAAGCTCTTGCTAGCCAGCACCCTTCCTTGGAAGCGCTTTTGTAGGCCTAAGAACACTGGGGCTCTGGGCTTCTCTAGCCACCTCATCTTCTGCTCATCCTCTCGCGCACTCTAAAGAGAGCTCAGGTGAGAAATTGCAAACGTCGAGCAATTGCTCAGAGATGAAAAGTGCCAGCACTGAAAGCTCTTGCTAGCCAGCACCCTTCCTTGGAAGCGCTTTCACAGGCGCAGTAACACTGGGGCTTTGCGCTTCTATACGCACCAAATGTCACGGTCCTTCTCTTTCCGTCTTGTAGACACGAGCTGTGAAATTGCAAACGTCCAGCAATTGCTCAGAGATGAAAAGTGCCAGCACTGAAAGCTCTTGCTAGCCAGCACCCTTCCTTGGAAGCGCTTTTGTAGGCCTAAGAACACTGGGGCTCTGGGCTTCTCTAGCCACCTCATCTTCTGCTCATCCTCTCGCGCACTCTAAAGAGAGCTCAGGTGAGAAATTGCAAACGTCCAGCAATTGCTCAGAGATGAAAAGTGCCAGCACTGAAAGCTCTTGCTAGCCAGCACCCTTCCTTGGAAGCGCTTTCACAGGCGCAGCAACACTGGGGCTTTGAGCTTCTATACGCACCAAACGTCACGGTCCTTCTCTTTCCGTCTCCTAGACACGAGCTGAGAAATTGCAAACGTCGAGCAATTGCTCCGAGATGAAAAGTGCCAGCACTGAAAGCTCTTGCTAGCCAGCACCTTTCCTTGGAAGCGCTTTCACAGGCGCAGCAACACTGGGGCTTTGCGCTTCTCTACCCACCAAACGTCACGGTCCTTCTCTTTCCGTCTCGTAGACACGAGCTGAGAAATTGCAAACGTCCAGCAATTGCTCAGAGATGAAAAGTGCCAGCACTGAAAGCTCTTGCTAGCCAGCACCCTTCCTTGCAAGCGCTTTCACAGGCGCAGCAACACTGGGGCTTTGCGCTTCTCTAGCCACCAAACGTCACGGCCCTTCTCTTTCCGTCTGTATACACGAGCTGAGAAATTGCAAACTTCCAGCAATTGCTCAGAGATGAAAAGTGCCAGCACTGAAAGCTCTTGCTAGCCAGCACCCTTCCTTGGAAGCGCTTTTGTAGGCCTAAGAACAGTGGGGCTCTGGGCTTCTCTAGCCACCTCATCTTCTGCTCATCCTCTCGCGCACTCTAAAGAGAGCTCAGGTGAGAAATTGCAAACGTCGAGCAATTGCTCCGAGATGAAAAGTGCCAGCACTGAAAGCTGTTGCTAGCCAGCACCCTTCCTTGGAAGCGCTTTCACAGGCGCAGCAACACTGGGGCTTTGCGCTTCTCTAGCCACCAAACGTCACGGTCATTCTCTTTCCGTCTCGTAGACACGAGCTGAGAAATTGCAAACGTCGAGCAATTGCTCAGAGATGAAAAGTGCCAGCACTGAAAGCTGTTGCTAGTCAGCACCCTTCCTTGGAAGCGCTTTTGTAGGCCTAAGAACACTGGGGCTCTGGGCTTCTCTAGCCGCCTCATCTTCTGCTCATCCTCTCGCGCACTCTAAAGAGAGCTCAGGTGAGAAATTGCAAACGTCGAGCAATTGCTCCGAGATGAAAAGTGCCAGCACTGAAAGCTCTTGCTAGCCAGCACCCTTCCTTGGAAGCGCTTTCACAGGCGCAGTAACACTGGGGCTTTGCGCTTCTATACGCACCAAACGTCACGGTCCTTCTCTTTCCGTCTCCTAGACACGAGCTGAGAAATTGCAAACGTCGAGCAATTGCTCAGAGATGAAAAGTGCCAGCACTGAAAGCTGTTGCTAGCCAGCACCCTTCCTTGGAATCGCTTTCACAGGCGCAGCAACACTGGGGCTTTGCGCTTCTCTAGCCACCAAACGTCACGGTCCTTCTCTTTCCGTCTCGTAGACACGAGCTGAGAAATTGCAAACGTCCAGCAATTGCTCAGAGATGAAAAGTGCCAGCACTGAAAGCTGTTGCTAGCCAGCACCCTTCCTTGGAAGCGCTTTCACAGGCGCAGTAACACTGGGGCTTTGCGCTTCTCTAGCCACCAAACGTCACGGTCCTTCTCTTTCCGTCGGTAGACACGAGCTGAGAAATTGCAAACGTCGAGCAATTGCTCAGAGATGAAAATTGCCAGCACTGAAAGCTGTTGCTAGCCAGCACCCTTCCTTGGAAGCGCTTTCACAGGCGCAGCAACACTGGGGCTTTGCGCTTCTCTAGCCACCAAACGTCACGGTCATTCTCTTTCCGTCTCGTAGACACGAGCTGAGAAATTGCAAACGTCCAGCAATTGCTCAGAGATGAAAAGTGCCAGCACTGAAAGCTGTTGCTAGCCAGCACCCTTCCTTGGAAGCGCTTTTGTAGGCCTAAGAACACTGGGGCTCTGGGCTTCTCTAGCCACCTCATCTTCTGCTCATCCTCTCGCGCACTCTAAAGAGAGCTCAGGTGAGAAATTGCAAACGTCGAGCAATTGCTCAGAGATGAAAAGTGCCAGCCCTGAAAGCTGTTGCTAGCCAGCACCCTTCCTTGGAAGCGCTTTCACAGGCGCAGCAACACTGGGGCTTTGCGCTTCTCTAGCCACCAAACGTCACGGTCCTTCTCTTTCTGTCTCCTAGACACGAGCTGAGAAATTGCAAACGTCGAGCAATTGCTCAGAGATGAAAAGTGCCAGCACTGAAAGCTGTTGCTAGCCAGCACCCTTCCTTGGAAGCGCTTTTGTAGGCCTAAGAACACTGGGGCTCTGGGTTTCTCTAGCCACCTAATCTTCTGCTCATCCTCTCGCGCACTCTAAAGAGAGCTCAGGTGAGAAATTGCAAACGTCCAGCAATTGCTCAGAGATGAAAAGTGCCAGCACTGAAAGCTGTTGCTAGCCAGCACCCTTCCTTGGAAGCGCTTTCACAGGCGCAGCAACACTGGGGCTTTGAGCTTCTATACGCACCAAACGTCACGGTCCTTCTCTTTCCGTCTCGTAGACACGAGCTGAGAAATTGCAAACGTCGAGCAATTGCTCCGAGATGAAAAGTGCCAGCACTGAAAGCTCTTGCTAGCCAGCACCTTTCCTTGGAAGCGCTTTCACAGGCGCAGCAACACTGGGGCTTTGCGCTTCTCTACCCACCAAACGTCACGGTCCTTCTCTTTCCGTCTCGTAGACACGAGCTGAGAAATTGCAAACGTCCAGCAATTGCTCAGAGATGAAAAGTGCCAGCACTGAAAGCTCTTGCTAGCCAGCACCCTTCCTTGCAAGCGCTTTCACAGGCGCAGCAACACTGGGGCTTTGCGCTTCTCTAGCCACCAAACGTCACGGTCCTTCTCTTTCCGTCTGTATACACGAGCTGAGAAATTGCAAACTTCCAGCAATTGCTCAGAGATGAAAAGTGCCAGCACTGAAAGCTCTTGCTAGCCAGCACCCTTCCTTGGAAGCGCTTTTGTAGGCCTAAGAACAGTGGGGCTCTGGGCTTCTCTAGCCACCTCATCTTCTGCTCATCCTCTCGCGCACTCTAAAGAGAGCTCAGGTGAGAAATTGCAAACGTCGAGCAATTGCTCCGAGATGAAAAGTGCCAGCACTGAAAGCTCTTGCTAGCCAGCACCCTTCCTTGGAAGCGCTTTCACAGGCGCAGCAACACTGGGGCTTTGCGCTTCTATACGCACCAAACGTCACGGTCCTTCTCTTTCCGTCTCGTAGACACGAGCTGAGAAATTGCAAACGTCGAGCAATTGCTCAGAGATGAAAAGTGCCAGCACTGAAAGCTCTTGCTAGCCAGCACCCTTCCTTGGAAGCGCTTTTGTAGGCCTAAGAACACTGGGGCTCTGGGCTTCTCTAGCCACCTCATCTTCTGCTCATCCTCTCGCGCACTCTAAAGAGAGCTCAGGTGAGAAATTGCAAACGTCGAGCAATTGCTCAGAGAAGAAAAGTGCCAGCACTGAAAGCTCTTGCTAGCCAGCACCCTTCCTTGGAAGCGCTTTCACAGGCGCAGTAATACTGGGGCTTTGCACTTCTCTACGCACCAAACGTCACGGTCCTTCTCTTTCCGTCTCGTAGACACGAGCTGAGAAATTGCAAACGTCGAGCAATTGCTCAGAGATGAAAAGTGCCAGCACTGAAAGCTGTTGCTAGCCAGCACCCTTCCTTGGAAGCGCTTTCACAGGCGCAGCAACACTGGGGCTTTGCGCTTCTATACGCACCAAACGTCACAGTCATTCTCTTTCCGTCTCGTAGACACGAGCTGAGAAATTGCAAACGTCCAGCAATTGCTCCGAGATGAAAAGTGCCAGCACTGAAAGCTGTTGCTAGCCAGCACCCTTCCTTGGAAGCGCTTTTGTAGGCCTAAGAACACTGGGGCTCTGGGCTTCTCTAGCCACGTAATCTTCTGCTCATCCTCTCGCGCACTCTAAAGAGAGCTCAGGTGAGAAATTGCAAACGTCGAGCAATTGCTCAGAGATGAAAAGTGCCAGCACTGAAAGCTCTTGCTAGCCAGCACCCTTCCTTGGAAGCGCTTTCACAGGCGCAGTAACACTGGGGCTTTGCGCTTCTATACGCACCAAATGTCACGGTCCTTCTCTTTCCGTCTTGTAGACACGAGCTGAGAAATTGCAAACGTCCAGCAATTGCTCAGAGATGAAAAGTGCCAGCACTGAAAGCTGTTGCTAGCCAGCACCCTTCCTTGGAAGCGCTTTTGTAGGCCTAAGAACACTGGGGCTCTGGGCTTCTCTAGCCACCTCATCTTCTGCTCATCCTCTCGCGCACTCTAAAGAGAGCTCAGGTGAGAAACTGCAAACGTCGAGCAATTGCTCAGAGATGAAAAGTGCCAGCACTGAAAGCTCTTGCTAGCCAGCACCCTTCCTTGGAAGCGCTTTTGTAGGCCTAAGAACACTGGGGCTCTGGGCTTCTCTAGCCACCTCATCTTCTGCTCATCCTCTCGTGCACTCTAAAGAGAGCTCAGGTGAGAAATTGCAAACGTCGAGCAATTGCTCAGAGATGAAAAGTGCCAGCACTGAAAGCTGTTGCTAGCCAGCACCCTTCCTTGGAAGCGCTTTTGTAGGCCTAAGAACAGTGGGGCTCTGGGCTTCTCTAGCCACCTCATCTTCTGCTCATCCTCTCGCGCACTCTAAAGAGAGCTCATGTGAGAAATTGCAAACGTCGAGCAATTGCTCAGAGATGAAAAGTGCCAGCACTGAAAGCTGTTGCTAGCCAGCACCCTTCCTTGGAAGCGCTTTCACAGGCGCAGCAACACTGGGGCTTTGCGCTTCTCTACCCACCAAACGTCACGGTCCTTCTCTTTCCGTCTCGTAGACACGAGCTGAGAAATTGCAAACGTCCAGCAATTGCTCCGAGATGAAAAGTGCCAGCACTGAAAGCTCTTGCTAGCCAGCACCCTTCCTTGGAAGCGCTTTTGTAGGCCTAAGAACACTGGGGCTCTGGGCTTCTCTAGCCACGTAATCTTCTGCTCATCCTCTCGCGCACTCTAAAGAGAGCTCAGCTGAGAAATTGCAAACGTCGAGCAATTGCTCAGAGATGAAAAGTGCCAGCACTGAAAGCTCTTGCTAGCCAGCACCCTTCCTTGGAAGCGCTTTCACAGGCGCAGCAACACTGGGGCTTTGCGCTTCTCTAGCCACCAAAAGTCACAGTCATTTTCTTTCCGTCTCGTAGACACGAGCTGAGAAATTGCAAACGTCGAGCAATTGCTCAGAGATGAAAAGTGCCAGCACTGAAAGCTGTTGCTAGCCAGCACCCTTCCTTGGAAGCGCTTTTGTAGGCCTAAGAACACTGGGGCTCTGGGCTTCTCTAGCCACCTCATCTTCTGCTCATCCTCTCGCGCACTCTAAAGAGGGCTCAGGTGAGAAATTGCAAACGTCCAGCAATTGCTCAGAGATGAAAAGTGCCAGCACTGAAAGCTCTTGCTAGCCAGCACCCTTCCTTGGAAGCGCTTTCACAGGCGCAGCAACACTGGGGCTTTGCGCTTCTCTAGCCACCAAACGTCACGGTCCTTCTCTTTCCGTCTCGTAGACACGAGCTGAGAAATTGCAAACGTCCAGCAATTGCTCCGAGATGAAAAGTGCCAGCACTGAAAGCTGTTGCTAGCCAGCACCCTTCCTTGGAAGCGCTTTTGTAGGCCTAAGAACACTGGGGCTCTGGGCTTCTCTAGCCACCTCATCTTCTGCTCATCCTCTCGCGCACTCTAAAGAGAGCTCAGGTGAGAAACTGCAAACGTCAAGCAATTGCTCAGAGATGAAAAGTGCCAGCACTGAAAGCTGTTGCTAGCCAGCACCCTTCCTTGGAAGTGCTTTCACAGGTGCAGTAACACTGGGGCTTTGCACTTCTCTACGCACCAAACGTCACGGTCCTTCTCTTTCCGTCTCGTAGACACGAGCTGAGAAATTGCAAACGTCGAGCAATTGCTCAGAGATGAAAAGTGCCAGCACTGAAAGCTCTTGCTAGCCAGCACCCTTCCTTGGAAGCGCTTTTGTAGGCCTAAGAACAGTGGGGCTCTGGGCTTCTCTAGCCACCTCATCTTCTGCTCATCCTCTCGCGCACTCTAAAGAGAGCTCAGGTGAGAAATTGCAAACGTCCAGCAATTGCTCCGAGATGAAAAGTGCCAGCACTGAAAGCTCTTGCTAGCCAGCACCCTTCCTTGGAAGCGCTTTCACAGGCGCAGCAACACTGGGGCTTTGCGCTTCTCTAGCCACCAAACGTCACGGTCCTTCTCTTTCCGTCTCGTAGACACGAGCTGAGAAATTGCAAACGTCGAGCAATTGCTCAGAGATGAAAAGTGCCAGCACTGAAAGCTGTTGCTAGCCAGCACCCTTCCTTGGAAGCGCTTTCACAGGCGCAGCAACACTGGGGCTTTGCGCTTCTCTAGCCACCAAAAGTCACGGTCCTTCTCTTTCCGTCTCGTAGACACGAGCTGAGAAATTGCAAACGTCGAGCAATTGCTCCGAGATGAAAAGTGCCAGCACTGAAAGCTCTTGCTAGCCAGCACCCTTCCTTGGAAGCGCTTTTGTAGGCCTAAGAACACTGGGGCTCTGGGCTTCTCTAGCCACCTCATCTTCTGCTCATCCTCTCGCGCACTCTAAAGAGAGCTCAGGTGAGAAATTGCAAACGTCGAGCAATTGCTCCGAGATGAAAAGTGCCAGCACTGAAAGCTCTTGCTAGCCAGCACCCTTCCTTGGAAGCGCTTTCACAGGCGCAGCAACACTGGGGCTTTGTGCTTCTCTAGCCACCAAACGTCACGGTCCTTCTCTTTCCGTCTCGTAGACACGAGCTGAGAAATTGCAAACGTCGAGCAATTGCTCAGAGATGAAAAGTGCCAGCACTGAAAGCTCTTGCTAGCCAGCACCCTTCCTTGGAAGCGCTTTCACAGGCGCAGCAACACTGGGGCTTTGCGCTTCTCTAGCCACCAAAAGTCACGGTCCTTCTCTTTCCGTCTCGTAGACACGAGCTGAGAAATTGCAAACGTCGAGCAATTGCTCCGAGATGAAAAGTGCCAGCACTGAAAGCTCTTGCTAGCCAGCACCCTTCCTTGGAAGCGCTTTTGTAGGCCTAAGAACACTGGGGCTCTGGGCTTCTCTAGCCACCTCATCTTCTGCTCATCCTCTCGCGCACTCTAAAGAGAGCTCAGCTGAGAAATTGCAAACGTCGAGCAATTGCTCAGAGATGAAAAGTGCCAGCACTGAAAGCTCTTGCTAGCCAGCACCCTTCCTTGGAAGCGCTTTCACAGGCGCAGCAACACTGGGACTTTGCGCTTCTCTAGCCACCAAAAGCCACGGTCCTTCTCTTTCCGTCTCGTAGACACGAGCTGAGAAATTGCAAACGTCGAGCAATTGCTCAGAGATGAAAAGTGCCAGCACTGAAAGCTCTTGCTAGCCAGCACCCTTCCTTGGAAGCGCTTTTGTAGGCCTAAGAACACTGGGGCTCTGGGCTTCTCTAGCCACCTCATCTTCTGCTCATCCTCTCGCGCACTCTAAAGAGAGCTCAGGTGAGAAATTGCAAACGTCCAGCAATTGCTCCGAGATGAAAAGTGCCAGCACTGAAAGCTCTTGCTAGCCAGCACCCTTCCTTGGAAGCGCTTTCACAGGCGCAGCAACACTGGGGCTTTGCGCTTCTATACGCACCAAACGTCATGGTCCTTCTCTTTCCGTCTCGTAGACACGAGCTGAGAAATTGCAAACGTCGAGCAATTGCTCAGAGATGAAAAGTGCCAGCACTGAAAGCTCTTGCTAGCCAGCACCCTTCCTTGGAAGCGCTTTCACAGGCGCAGCAACACTGGGGCTTTGCGCTTCTCTAGCCACCAAACGTCACGGTCCTTCTCTTTCCGTCTGTTTACACGAGCTGAGAAATTGCAAACGTCGAGCAATTGCTCAGAGATGAAAAGTGCCAGCACTGAAAGCTGTTGCTAGCCAGCACCCTTCCTTGGAAGCGCTTTTGTAGGCCTAAGAACACTGGGGCTCTGGGCTTCTCTAGCCACCTCATCTTCTGCTCATCCTCTCGCGCACTCTAAAGAGAGCTCAGGTGAGAAATTGCAAACGTCCAGCAATTGCTCCGAGATGAAAAGTGCCAGCACTGAAAGCTGTTGCTAGCCAGCACCCTTCCTTGGAAGCGCTTTTGTAGCCCTTAGAACACTGGGGCTCTGGGCTTCTCTAGCCACCTCATCTTCTGCTCATCCTCTCGCGCACTCTAAAGAGAGCTCAGGTGAGAAATTGCAAACGTCGAGCAATTGGCAGAGAAGAAAAGTGCCAGCCCTGAAAGCTGTTGCTAGCCAGCACCCTTCCTTGGAAGCGCTTTCACAGGCGCAGTAACACTGGGGCTTTGCACTTCTCTACCCACCAAACGTCACGGTCCTTCTCTTTCCGTCTCGTAGACACGAGCTGAGAAATTGCAAACGTCGAGCAATTGCTCAGAGATGAAAAGTGCCAGCACTGAAAGCTCTTGCTAGCCAGCACCCTTCCTTGGAAGCGCTTTCACAGGCGTAGCAACACTGGGGCTTTGCGCTTCTATACGCACCAAACGTCACAGTCATTCTCTTTCCGTCTCGTAGACACGAGCTGAGAAATTGCAAACGTCCAGCAATTGCTCCGAGATGAAAAGTGCCAGCACTGAAAGCTCTTGCTAGCCAGCACCCTTCCTTGGAAGCGCTTTTGTAGGCCTAAGAACAGTGGGGCTCTGGGCTTCTCTAGCCACCTCATCTTCTGCTCATCCTCGCGCGCACTCTAAAGAGAGCTCAGGTGAGAAATTGCAAACGTCGAGCAATTGCTCAGAGATGAAAAGTGCCAGCACTGAAAGCTGTTGCTAGCCAGCACCCTTCCTTGGAAGCGCTTTCACAGGCGCAGCAACACTGGGGCTTTGCGCTTCTCTACCCACCAAACGTCACGGTCCTTCTCTTTCCGTCTCCTAGACACGAGCTGAGAAATTGCAAACGTCGAGCAATTGCTCCGAGATGAAAAGTGCCAGCACTGAAAGCTCTTGCTAGCCAGCACCCTTCCTTGGAAGCGCTTTTGTAGGCCTAAGAACACTGGGGCTCTGGGCTTCTCTAGCCACCTCATCTTCTGCTCATCCTCTCGCGCACTCTAAAGAGAGCTCAGGTGAGAAACTGCAAACGTCAAGCAATTGCTCAGAGATGAAAAGTGCCAGCACTGAAAGCTGTTGCTAGCCAGCACCCTTCCTTGGAAGCGCTTTCACAGGCGCAGTAACACTGGGGCTTTGCGCTTCTCTAGCCACCAAACGTCACGGTCATTCTTTTTCCGTCTCGTAGACACGAGCTGAGAAATTGCAAACGTCGAGCAATTGCTCAGAGATGAAAAGTGCCAGCACTGAAAGCTTTTGCTAGCCAGCACCCTTCCTTGGAAGCGCTTTCACAGGCGCAGCAACACTGGGGCTTTGCGCTTCTCTAGCCACCAAACGTCACGGTCATTCTCTTTCCGTCTCGTAGACACGAGCTGAGAAATTGCAAACGTCCAGCAATTGCTCCGAGATGAAAAGTGCCAGCACTGAAAGCTCTTGCTAGCCAGCACCCTTCCTTGGAAGCGCTTTTGTAGGCCTAAGAACACTGGGGCTCTGGGCTTCTCTAGCCACCTCATCTTCTGCTCATCCTCTCGCGCACTCTAAAGAGAGCTCAGGTGAGAAATTGCAAACGTCCAGCAATTGCTCAGAGATGAAAAGTGCCAGCACTGAAAGCTGTTGCTAGCCAGCACCCTTCCTTGGAAGCGCTTTCACAGGCGCAGCAACACTGGGGCTTTGCGCTTCTATACGCACCAAACGTCACGGTCCTTCTCTTTCCGTCTCGTAGACACGAGCTGAGAAATTGCAAACGTCGAGCAATTGCTCCGAGATGAAAAGTGCCAGCACTGAAAGCTCTTGCTAGCCAGCACCCTTCCTTGGAAGCGCTTTCACAGGCGCAGCAACACTGGGGCTTTGCGCTTCTCTAGCCACCAAACGTCACGGTCCTTCTCTTTCCGTCTCGTAGACACGAGCTGAGAAATTGCAAACGTCGAGCAATTGCTCCGAGATGAAAAGTGCCAGCACTGAAAGCTCTTGCTAGCCAGCACCCTTCCTTGGAAGCGCTTTCACAGGCGCAGCAACACTGGGGCTTTGCACTTCTCTAGCCACCAAACGTCACGGTCCTTCTCTTTCCGTCTGTATACACGAGCTGAGAAATTGCAAACGTCGAGCAATTGCTCAGAGATGAAAAGTGCCAGCACTGAAAGCTGTTGCTAGCCAGCACCCTTCCTTGGAAGCGCTTTTGTAGGCCTAAGAACACTGGGGCTCTGGGCTTCTCTAGCCACCTCATCTTCTGCTCATCCTCTCGCGCACTCTAAAGAGAGCTCAGGTGAGAAATTGCAAACGTCGAGCAATTGCTCAGAGATGAAAAGTGCCAGCACTGAAAGCTCTTGCTAGACAGCACCCTTCCTTGGAAGCGCTTTTGTAGGCGCAGCAACACTGGGGCTTTGCGCTTCTCTAGCCACCAAACGTCACGGTCCTTCTCTTTCCGTCTCCTAGACACGAGCTGAGAAATTGCAAACGTCGAGCAATTGCTCAGAGATGAAAAGTGCCAGCACTGAAAGCTCTTGCTAGCCAGCACCCTTCCTTGGAAGCGCTTTCACAGGCGCAGCAACACTGGGGCTTTGCGCTTCTCTAGCCACCAAACGTCACGGTCCTTCTCTTTCCGTCTCCTAGACACGAGCTGAGAAATTGCAAACGTCGAGCAATTGCTCCGAGATGAAAAGTGCCAGCACTGAAAGCTGTTGCTAGCCAGCACCCTTCCTTGGAAGCGCTTTCACAGGCGCAGCAACACTGGGGCTTTGCGCTTCTCTAGCCACCAAACGTCACGGTCCTTCTCTTTCCGTCTCGTAGACACGAGCTGAGAAATTGCAAACGTCGAGTAATTGCTCAGAGATGAAAAGTGCCAGCACTGAAAGCTCTTGCTAGCCAGCACCCTTCCTTGGAAGCGCTTTTGTAGCCCTTAAAACACTGGGGATCTGGGCTTCTCTAGCCACCTCATCTTCTGCTCATCCTCTCGCGCACTCTAAAGAGAGCTCAGGTGAGAAATTGCAAACGTCGAGCAATTGCTCCGAGATGAAAAGTGCCAGCACTGAAAGCTGTTGCTAGCCAGCACCCTTCCTTGGAAGCGCTTTTGTAGCCCTTAGAACACTGGGGCTCTGGGCTTCTCTAGCCACCTCATCTTCTGCTCATCCTCTCGCGCACTCTAAAGAGAGCTCAGGTGAGAAATTGCAAACGTCGAGCAATTGCTCAGAGAAGAAAAGTGCCAGCACTGAAAGCTGTTGCTAGCCAGCACCCTTCCTTGGAAGCGCTTTCACAGGCGTAGCAACACTGGGGCTTTGCGCTTCTATACGCACCAAACGTCACAGTCATTCTCTTTCCGTCTCGTAGACACGAGCTGAGAAATTGCAAACGTCGAGCAATTGCTCAGAGATGAAAAGTGCCAGCACTGAAAGCTCTTGCTAGCCAGCACCCTTCCTTGGAAGCGCTTTTGTAGGCCTAAGAACACTGGGGCTCTGGGCTTCTCTAGCCACCTCATCTTCTGCTCATCCTCTCGCGCACTCTAAAGAGAGCTCAGGTGAGAAATTGCAAACGTGGAGCAATTGCTCAGAGATGAAAAGTGCCAGCACTGAAAGCTCTTGCTAGCCAGCACCCTTCCTTGGAAGCGCTTTCACAGGCGCAGCAACACTGGGGCTTTGCGCTTCTCTAGCCACCAAACGTCACGGTCCTTCTCTTTCCGTCGGTAGACACGAGCTGAGAAATTGCAAACGTTGAGCAATTGCTCAGAGATGAAAAGTGCCAGCACTGGAAGCTCTTGCTAGCCAGCACCCTTCCTTGGAAGTGCTTTCACAGGCACAGCAACACTGGGGCTTTGCACTTCTATACGCACCAAATGTCACGGTCCTTCTCTTTCCGTCTCGTAGACACGAGCTGAGAAATTGCAAACGTCGAGCAATTGCTCAGAGATGAAAAGTGCCAGCACTGAAAGCTGTTGCTAGCCAGCACCCTTCCTTGGAAGCGCTTTTGTAGGCCTAAGAACACTGGGGCTCTGGGCTTCTCTAGCCACCTCATCTTCTGCTCATCCTCTCGCGCACTCTAAAGAGAGCTCAGGTGAGAAATTGCAAACGTCGAGCAATTGCTCCGAGATGAAAAGTGCCAGCACTGAAAGCTGTTGCTAGCCAGCACCCTTCCTTGGAAGCGCTTTTGTAGCCCTTAAAACACTGGGGCTCTGGGCTTCTCTAGCCACCTCATCTTCTGCTCATCCTCTCGCGCACTCTAAAGAGAGCTCAGGTGAGAAATTGCAAACGTCCAGCAATTGCTCAGAGATGAAAAGTGCCAGCACTGAAAGCTCTTGCTAGCCAGCACCCTTCCTTGGAAGCGCTTTCACAGGCGCAGTAACACTGGGGCTTTGCACTTCTCTACCCACCAAACGTCACGGTCCTTCTCTTTCCATCTCCTAGACACGAGCTGAGAAATTGCAAACGTCGAGCAATTGCTCAGAGATGAAAAGTGCCAGCACTGAAAGCTCTTGCTAGCCAGCACCCTTCCTTGGAAGCGCTTTCACAGGCGCAGCAACACTGGGGCTTTGCGCTTCTCTAGCCACCAAACGTCACGGTCCTTCTCTTTCCGTCTCGTAGACACGAGCTGAGAAATTGCAAACGTCGAGCAATTGCTCCGAGATGAAAAGTGCCAGCACTGAAAGCTCTTGCTAGCCAGCACCCTTCCTTGGAAGCGCTTTTGTAGGCCTAAGAACACTGGGGCTCTGGGCTTCTCTAGCCACCTAATCTTCTGCTCATCCTCTCGCGCACTCTAAAGAGAGCTCAGGTGAGAAATTGCAAACGTCGAGCAATTGCTCAGAGATGAAAAGTGCCAGCACTGAAAGCTGTTGCTAGCCAGCACCCTTCCTTGGAAGCGCTTTCACAGGCGCAGTAACACTGGGGCTTTGCACTTCTCTAGCCACCAAACGTCACGGTCCTTCTCTTTCCGTCTCGTAGACACGAGCTGAGAAATTGCAAACGTCGAGCAATTGCTCAGAGATGAAAAGTGCCAGCACTGAAAGCTCTTGCTAGCCAGCACCCTTCCTTGGAAGCGCTTTCACAGGCGTAGCAACACTGGGGCTTTGCGCTTCTATACGCACCAAACGTCACAGTCATTCTCTTTCCGTCTCCTAGACACGAGCTGAGAAATTGCAAACGTCGAGCAATTGCTCAGAGATGAAAAGTGCCAGCACTGAAAGCTCTTGCTAGCCAGCACCCTTCCTTGGAAGCGCTTTTGTAGGCCTAAGAACACTGGGGCTCTGGGCTTCTCTAGCCACCTCATCTTCTGCTCATCCTCTCGCGCACTCTAAAGAGAGCTCAGGTGAGAAATTGCAAACGTCCAGCAATTGCTCAGAGATGAAAAGTGCCAGCACTGAAAGCTCTTGCTAGCCAGCACCCTTCCTTGGAAGCGCTTTCACAGGCGCAGCAACACTGGGGCTTTGCGCTTCTCTACCCACCAAACGTCACGGTCCTTCTCTTTCCGTCTCGTAGACACGAGCTGAGAAATTGCAAACGTCGAGCAATTGCTCCGAGATGAAAAGTGCCAGCACTGAAAGCTCTTGCTAGCCAGCACCCTTCCTTGGAAGCGCTTTTGTAGGCCTAAGAACACTGGGGCTCTGGGCTTCTCTAGCCACCTCATCTTCTGCTCATCCTCTCGCGCACTCTAAAGAGAGCTCAGGTGAGAAACTGCAAACGTCAAGCAATTGCTCAGAGATGAAAAGTGCCAGCACTGAAAGCTGTTGCTAGCCAGCACCCTTCCTTGGAAGTGCTTTCACAGGTGCAGTAACACTGGGGCTTTGCACTTCTCTACGCACCAAACGTCACGGTCCTTCTCTTTCCGTCTCGTAGACACGAGCTGAGAAATTGCAAACGTCGAGCAATTGCTCAGAGATGAAAAGTGCCAGCACTGAAAGCTCTTGCTAGCCAGCACCCTTCCTTGGAAGCGCTTTTGTAGGCCTAAGAACACTGGGGCTCTGGGCTTCTCTAGCCACCTCATCTTCTGCTCATCCTCTCGCGCACTCTAAAGAGAGCTCAGGTGAGAAATTGCAAACGTCGAGCAATTGCTCCGAGATGAAAAGTGCCAGCACTGAAAGCTCTTGCTAGCCAGCACCCTTCCTTGGAAGCGCTTTCACAGGCGCAGCAACACTGGGGCTTTGCGCTTCTCTAGCCACCAAACGTCACGGTCCTTCTCTTTCCGTCTCGTAGACACGAGCTGAGAAATTGTAAACGTCCAGCAATTGCTCAGAGATGAAAAGTGCCAGCACTGAAAGCTGTTGCTAGCCAGCACCCTTCCTTGGAAGCGCTTTCACAGGCGCAGCAACACTGGGGCTTTGCGCTTCTCTAGCCACCAAAAGTCACGGTCCTTCTCTTTCCGTCTCCTAGACACGAGCTGAGAAATTGCAAACGTCGAGCAATTGCTCCGAGATGAAAAGTGCCAGCACTGAAAGCTCTTGCTAGCCAGCACCCTTCCTTGGAAGCGCTTTTGTAGGCCTAAGAACACTGGGGCTCTGGGCTTCTCTAGCCACCTCATCTTCTGCTCATCCTCTCGCGCACTCTAAAGAGAGCTCAGGTGAGAAATTGCAAACGTCGAGCAATTGCTCAGAGATGAAAAGTGCCAGCACTGAAAGCTCTTGCTAGCCAGCACCCTTCCTTGGAAGCGCTTTCACAGGCGCAGCAACACTGAGGCTTTGTGCTTCTCTAGCCACCAAACGTCACGGTCCTTCTCTTTCCGTCTCGTAGACACGAGCTGAGAAATTGCAAACGTCGAGCAATTGCTCAGAGATGAAAAGTGCCAGCACTGAAAGCTCTTGCTAGCCAGCACCCTTCCTTGGAAGCGCTTTCACAGGCGCAGCAACACTGGGGCTTTGCGCTTCTCTAGCCACCAAAAGTCACGGTCCTTCTCTTTCCGTCTCGTAGACACGAGCTGAGAAATTGCAAACGTCGAGCAATTGCTCCGAGATGAAAAGTGCCAGCACTGAAAGCTCTTGCTAGCCAGCACCCTTCCTTGGAAGCGCTTTTGTAGGCCTAAGAACACTGGGGCTCTGGGCTTCTCTAGCCACCTCATCTTCTGCTCATCCTCTCGCGCACTCTAAAGAGAGCTCAGCTGAGAAATTGCAAACGTCGAGCAATTGCTCAGAGATGAAAAGTGCCAGCACTGAAAGCTCTTGCTAGCCAGCACCCTTCCTTGGAAGCGCTTTCACAGGCGCAGCAACACTCGGGCTTTGCGCTTCTCTACCCACCAAAAGCCACGGTCCTTCTCTTTCCGTCTCGTAGACACGAGCTGAGAAATTGCAAACGTCGAGCAATTGCTCAGAGATGAAAAGTGCCAGCACTGAAAGCTGTTGCTAGCCAGCACCCTTCCTTGGAAGCGCTTTTGTAGGCCTAAGAACACTGGGGCTCTGGGCTTCTCTAGCCACCTCATCTTCTGCTCATCCTCTCGCGCACTCTAAAGAGAGCTCAGGTGAGAAATTGCAAACGTCCAGCAATTGCTCCGAGATGAAAAGTGCCAGCACTGAAAGCTCTTGCTAGCCAGCACCCTTCCTTGGAAGCGCTTTCACAGGCGCAGCAACACTGGGGCTTTGCGCTTCTATACGCACCAAACGTCACGGTCCTTCTCTTTCCGTCTCGTAGACACGAGCTGAGAAATTGCAAACGTCGAGCAATTGCTCAGAGATGAAAAGTGCCAGCACTGAAAGCTGTTGCTAGCCAGCACCCTTCCTTGGAAGCGCTTTCACAGGCGCAGCAACACTGGGGCTTTGCGCTTCTCTACCCACCAAACGTCACGGTCCTTCTCTTTCCGTCTGTTTACACGAGCTGAGAAATTGCAAACGTCGAGCAATTGCTCAGAGATGAAAAGTGCCAGCACTGAAAGCTGTTGCTAGCCAGCACTCTTCCTTGGAAGCGCTTTTGTAGGCCTAAGAACACTGGGGCTCTGGGCTTCTCTAGCCACCTCATCTTCTGCTCATCCTCTCGCGCAGTCTAAAGAGAGCTCAGGTGAGAAATTGCAAACGTCCAGCAATTGCTCAGAGATGAAAAGTGCCAGCACTGAAAGCTGTTGCTAGCCAGCACCCTTCCTTGGAAGCGCTTTCACAGGCGCAGCAACACTGGGGCTTTGCGCTTCTCTAGCCACCAAAAGTCACGGTCCTTCTCTTTCCGTCTCGTAGACACGAGCTGAGAAATTGCAAACGTCCAGCAATTGCTCAGAGATGAAAAGTGCCAGCACTGAAAGCTCTTGCTAGCCAGCACCCTTCCTTGGAAGCGCTTTCACAGGCGCAGCAACACTGGGGCTTTGCGCTTCTCTAGCCACCAAAAGTCACGGTCCTTCCCTTTCCGTCTCGTAGACACGAGCTGAGAAATTGCAAACGTCGAGCAATTGCTCCGAGATGAAAAGTGCCAGCACTGAAAGCTCTTGCTAGCCAGCACCCTTCCTTGGAAGCGCTTTTGTAGGCCTAAGAACACTGGGGCTCTGGGCTTCTCTAGCCACCTCATCTTCTGCTCATCCTCTCGCGCACTCTAAAGAGAGCTCAGCTGAGAAATTGCAAACGTCGAGCAATTGCTCAGAGATGAAAAGTGCCAGCACTGAAAGCTCTTGCTAGCCAGCACCCTTCCTTGGAAGCGCTTTCACAGGCGCAGCAACACTGGGACTTTGCGCTTCTCTAGCCACCAAAAGCCACGGTCCTTCTCTTTCCGTCTCGTAGACACGAGCTGAGAAATTGCAAACGTCGAGCAATTGCTCAGAGATGAAAAGTGCCAGCACTGAAAGCTCTTGCTAGCCAGCACCCTTCCTTGGAAGCGCTTTTGTAGGCCTAAGAACACTGGGGCTCTGGGCTTCTCTAGCCACCTCATCTTCTGCTCATCCTCTCGCGCACTCTAAAGAGAGCTCAGGTGAGAAATTGCAAACGTCGAGCAATTGCTCAGAGATGAAAAGTGCCAGCACTGAAAGCTCTTGCTAGCCAGCACCCTTCCTTGGAAGCGCTTTCACAGGCGCAGCAACACTGGGGCTTTGCGCTTCTATACGCACCAAACGTCACGGTCCTTCTCTTTCCGTCTCGTAGACACGAGCTGAGAAATTGCAAACGTCGAGCAATTGCTCAGAGATGAAAAGTGCCAGCACTGAAAGCTGTTGCTAGCCAGCACCCTTCCTTGGAAGCGCTTTCACAGGCGCAGCAACACTGGGGCTTTGCGCTTCTCTAGCCACCAAACGTCACGGTCCTTCTCTTTCCGTCTGTTTACACGAGCTGAGAAATTGCAAACGTCGAGCAATTGCTCAGAGATGAAAAGTGCCAGCACTGAAAGCTGTTGCTAGCCAGCACTCTTCCTTGGAAGCGCTTTTGTAGGCCTAAGAACACTGGGGCTCTGGGCTTCTCTAGCCACCTCATCTTCTGCTCATCCTCTCGCGCACTCTAAAGAGAGCTCAGGTGAGAAATTGCAAACGTCCAGCAATTGCTCAGAGATGAAAAGTGCCAGCACTGAAAGCTGTTGCTAGCCAGCACCCTTCCTTGGAAGCGCTTTCACAGGCGCAGCAACACTGGGGCTTTGCGCTTCTCTAGCCACCAAACGTCACGGTCCTTCTCTTTCCGTCTCGTAGACACGAGCTGAGAAATTGCAAACGTCGAGCAATTGCTCAGAGATGAAAAGTGCCAGCACTGAAAGCTCTTGCTAGCCAGCACCCTTCCTTGGAAGCGCTTTTGTAGGCCTAAGAACACTGGGGCTCTGGGCTTCTCTAGCCACCTCATCTTCTGCTCATCCTCTCGCGCACTCTAAAGAGAGCTCAGGTGAGAAATTGCAAACGTCGAGCAATTGCTCAGAGATGAAAAGTGCCAGCACTGAAAGCTGTTGCTAGCCAGCACCCTTCCTTGGAAGCGCTTTTGTAGCCCTTAGAACACTGGGGCTCTGGGCTTCTCTAGCCACCTCATCTTCTGCTCATCCTCTCGCGCACTCTAAAGAGAGCTCAGGTGAGAAATTGCAAACGTCGAGCAATTGCTCAGAGAAGAAAAGTGCCAGCCCTGAAAGCTCTTGCTAGCCAGCACCCTTCCTTGGAAGCGCTTTCACAGGCGCAGTAACACTGGGGCTTTGCACTTCTCTACGCACCAAACGTCACGGTCCTTCTCTTTCCGTCTCGTAGACACGAGCTGAGAAATTGCAAACGTCGAGCAATTGCTCAGAGATGAAAAGTGCCAGCACTGAAAGCTCTTGCTAGCCAGCACCCTTCCTTGGAAGCGCTTTCACAGGCGTAGCAACACTGGGGCTTTGCGCTTCTATACGCACCAAACGTCACAGTCATTCTCTTTCCGTCTCGTAGACACGAGCTGAGAAATTGCAAACGTCCAGCAATTGCTCAGAGATGAAAAGTGCCAGCACTGAAAGCTCTTGCTAGCCAGCACCCTTCCTTGGAAGCGCTTTTGTAGGCCTAAGAACAGTGGGGCTCTGGGCTTCTCTAGCCACCTCATCTTCTGCTCATCCTCGCGCGCACTCTAAAGAGAGCTCAGGTGAGAAATTGCAAACGTCCAGCAATTGCTCCGAGATGAAAAGTGCCAGCACTGAAAGCTCTTGCTAGCCAGCACCCTTCCTTGGAAGCGCTTTCACAGGCGCAGCAACACTGGGGCTTTGCGCTTCTCTACCCACCAAACGTCACGGTCCTTCTCTTTCCGTCTCCTAGACACGAGCTGAGAAATTGCAAACGTCGAGCAATTGCTCAGAGATGAAAAGTGCCAGCACTGAAAGCTCTTGCTAGCCAGCACCCTTCCTTGGAAGCGCTTTTGTAGGCCTAAGAACACTGGGGCTCTGGGCTTCTCTAGCCACCTCATCTTCTGCTCATCCTCTCGCGCACTCTAAAGAGAGCTCAGGTGAGAAATTGCAAACGTCCAGCAATTGCTCAGAGATGAAAAGTGCCAGCACTGAAAGCTGTTGCTAGCCAGCACCCTTCCTTGGAAGCGCTTTCACAGGCGCAGCAACACTGGGGCTTTGCGCTTCTCTAGCCACCAAACGTCACGGTCCTTCTCTTTCCGTCTCGTAGACACGAGCTGAGAAATTGCAAACGTCGAGCAATTGCTCAGAGATGAAAAGTGCCAGCACTGAAAGCTCTTGCTAGCCAGCACCCTTCCTTGGAAGCGCTTTTGTAGGCCTAAGAACACTGGGGCTCTGGGCTTCTCTAGCCACCTCATCTTCTGCTCATCCTCTCGCGCACTCTAAAGAGAGCTCAGGTGAGAAATTGCAAACGTCGAGCAATTGCTCAGAGATGAAAAGTGCCAGCACTGAAAGCTGTTGCTAGCCAGCACCCTTCCTTGGAAGCGCTTTTGTAGCCCTTAGAACACTGGGGCTCTGGGCTTCTCTAGCCACCTCATCTTCTGCTCATCCTCTCGCGCACTCTAAAGAGAGCTCAGGTGAGAAATTGCAAACGTCGAGCAATTGCTCAGAGAAGAAAAGTGCCAGCCCTGAAAGCTGTTGCTAGCCAGCACCCTTCCTTGGAAGCGCTTTCACAGGCGCAGTAACACTGGGGCTTTGCACTTCTCTACGCACCAAACGTCACGGTCCTTCTCTTTCCGTCTCGTAGACACGAGCTGAGAAATTGCAAACGTCGAGCAATTGCTCAGAGATGAAAAGTGCCAGCACTGAAAGCTCTTGCTAGCCAGCACCCTTCCTTGGAAGCGCTTTCACAGGCGTAGCAACACTGGGGCTTTGCGCTTCTATACGCACCAAACGTCACAGTCATTCTCTTTCCGTCTCGTAGACACGAGCTGAGAAATTGCAAACGTCCAGCAATTGCTCAGAGATGAAAAGTGCCAGCACTGAAAGCTCTTGCTAGCCAGCACCCTTCCTTGGAAGCGCTTTTGTAGGCCTAAGAACAGTGGGGCTCTGGGCTTCTCTAGCCACCTCATCTTCTGCTCATCCTCTCGCGCACTCTAAAGAGAGCTCAGGTGAGAAATTGCAAACGTCGAGCAATTGCTCCGAGATGAAAAGTGCCAGCACTGAAAGCTCTTGCTAGCCAGCACCCTTCCTTGGAAGCGCTTTCACAGGCGCAGCAACGCTGGGGCTTTGCGCTTCTCTACCCACCAAACGTCACGGTCCTTCTCTTTCCGTCTCGTAGACACGAGCTGAGAAATTGCAAACGTCGAGCAATTGCTCAGAGATGAAAAGTGCCAGCACTGAAAGCTCTTGCTAGCCAGCACCCTTCCTTGGAAGCGCTTTCACAGGCGCAGCAACACTGGGGCTTTGCGCTTCTCTAGCCACCAAACGTCACGGTCCTTCTCTTTCCGTCTGTTTACACGAGCTGAGAAATTGCAAACGTCGAGCAATTGCTCAGAGATGAAAAGTGCCAGCACTGAAAGCTGTTGCTAGCCAGCACTCTTCCTTGGAAGCGCTTTTGTAGGCCTAAGAACACTGGGGCTCTGGGCTTCTCTAGCCACCTCATCTTCTGCTCATCCTCTCGCGCACTCTAAAGAGAGCTCAGGTGAGAAATTGCAAACGTCGAGCAATTGCTCAGAGATGAAAAGTGCCAGCACTGAAAGCTCTTGCTAGCCAGCACCCTTCCTTGGAAGCGCTTTCACAGGCGCAGCAACACTGGGACTTTGCGCTTCTCTAGCCACCAAACGTCACGGTCCTTCTCTTTCCGTCTCGTAGACACGAGCTGAGAAATTGCAAACGTCGAGCAATTGCTCAGAGATGAAAAGTGCCAGCACTGAAAGCTGTTGCTAGCCAGCACCCTTCCTTGGAAGCGCTTTTGTAGGCCTAAGAACAGTGGGGCTCTGGGCTTCTCTAGCCACCTCATCTTCTGCTCATCCTCTGGCGCACTCTAAAGAGAGCTCAGGTGAGAAATTGCAAACGTCGAGCAATTGCTCAGAGATGAAAAGTGCCAGCACTGAAAGCTGTTGCTAGCCAGCACCCTTCCTTGGAAGCGCTTTTGTAGCCCTTAGAACACTGGGGCTCTGGGCTTCTCTAGCCACCTCATCTTCTGCTCATCCTCTCGCGCACTCTAAAGAGAGCTCAGGTGAGAAATTGCAAACGTCGAGCAATTGCTCAGAGAAGAAAAGTGCCAGCACTGAAAGCTCTTGCTAGACAGCACCCTTCCTTGGAAGCGCTTTCACAGGCGCAGTAACACTGGGGCTTTGCACTTCTCTACGCACCAAACGTCACGGTCCTTCTCTTTCCGTCTCGTAGACACGAGCTGAGAAATTGCAAACGTCGAGCAATTGCTCAGAGATGAAAAGTGCCAGCACTGAAAGCTCTTGCTAGCCAGCACCCTTCCTTGGAAGCGCTTTCACAGGCGTAGCAACACTGGGGCTTTGCGCTTCTATACGCACCAAACGTCACAGTCATTCTCTTTCCGTCTCGTAGACACGAGCTGAGAAATTGCAAACGTCCAGCAATTGCTCCGAGATGAAAAGTGCCAGCACTGAAAGCTCTTGCTAGCCAGCACCCTTCCTTGGAAGCGCTTTTGTAGGCCTAAGAACAGTGGGGCTCTGGGCTTCTCTAGCCACCTCATCTTCTGCTCATCCTCGCGCGCACTCTAAAGAGAGCTCAGGTGAGAAATTGCAAACGTCCAGCAATTGCTCCGAGATGAAAAGTGCCAGCACTGAAAGCTCTTGCTAGCCAGCACCCTTCCTTGGAAGCGCTTTCACAGGCGCAGCAACACTGGGGCTTTGCGCTTCTCTACCCACCAAACGTCACGGTCCTTCTCTTTCCGTCTCCTAGACACGAGCTGAGAAATTGCAAACGTCGAGCAATTGCTCAGAGATGAAAAGTGCCAGCACTGAAAGCTCTTGCTAGCCAGCACCCTTCCTTGGAAGCGCTTTTGTAGGCCTAAGAACACTGGGGCTCTGGGCTTCTCTAGCCACCTCATCTTCTGCTCATCCTCTCGCGCACTCTAAAGAGAGCTCAGGTGAGAAACTGCAAACGTCAAGCAATTGCTCAGAGATGAAAAGTGCCAGCACTGAAAGCTGTTGCTAGCCAGCACCCTTCCTTGGAAGCGCTTTCACAGGCGCAGCAACACTGGGGCTTTGCGCTTCTCTAGCCACCAAACGTCACGGTCATTCTCTTTCCGTCTCGTAGACACGAGCTGAGAAATTGCAAACGTCCAGCAATTGCTCCGAGATGAAAAGTGCCAGCACTGAAAGCTCTTGCTAGCCAGCACCCTTCCTTGGAAGCGCTTTTGTAGGCCTAAGAACAGTGGGGCTCTGGGCTTCTCTAGCCACCTCATCTTCTGCTCATCCTCTCGCGCACTCTAAAGAGAGCTCAGCTGAGAAATTGCAAACGTCCAGCAATTGCTCAGAGATGAAAAGTGCCAGCACTGAAAGCTCTTGCTAGCCAGCACCCTTCCTTGGAAGCGCTTTCACAGGCGCAGCAACACTGGGGCTTTGCGCTTCTCTACGCACCAAACGTCACGGTCCTTCTCTTTCCGTCTCCTAGACACGAGCTGAGAAATTGCAAACGTCGAGCAATTGCTCAGAGATGAAAAGTGCCAGCACTGAAAGCTCTTGCTAGCCAGCACCCTTCCTTGGAAGCGCTTTTGTAGGCCTAAGAACAGTGGGGCTCTGGGCTTCTCTAGCCACCTAATCTTCTGCTCATCCTCTCGCGCACTCTAAAGAGAGGTCAGGTGAGAAACTGCAAACGTCAAGCAATTGCTCAGAGATGAAAAGTGCCAGCCCTGAAAGCTGTTGCTAGCCAGCACCCTTCCTTGGAAGCGCTTTCACAGGCGCAGTAACACTGGGGCTTTGCACTTCTCTAGCCACCAAACGTCACGGTCCTTCTTTTTCCGTCTCGTAGACACGAGCTGAGAAATTGCAAACATCGAGCAATTGCTCAGAGATGAAAAGTGCCAGCACTGAAAGCTTTTGCTAGCCAGCACCCTTCCTTGGAAGCGCTTTCACAGGCGCAGCAACACTGGGGCTTTGCGCTTCTCTAGCCACCAAACGTCACGGTCATTCTCTTTCCGTCTCGTAGACACGAGCTGAGAAATTGCAAACGTCGAGCAATTGCTCCGAGATGAAAAGTGCCAGCACTGAAAGCTGTTGCTAGCCAGCACCCTTCCTTGGAAGCGCTTTTGTAGTCCTAAGAACACTGGGGCTCTGGGCTTCTCTAGCCACCTCATCTTCTGCTCATCCTCTCGCGCACTCTAAAGAGAGCTCAGGTGAGAAATTGCAAACGTCGAGCAATTGCTCCGAGATGAAAAGTGCCAGCACTGAAAGCTCTTGCTAGCCAGCACCCTTCCTTGGAAGCGCTTTCACAGGCGCAGCAACGCTGGGGCTTTGCGCTTCTATACACACCAAACGTCACGGTCCTTCTCTTTCCGTCTCGTAGACACGAGCTGAGAAATTGCAAATGTCGAGCAATTGCTCAGAGATGAAAAGTGCCAGCACTGAAAGCTGTTGCTAGCCAGCACCCTTCCTTGGAAGCGCTTTCACAGGCGCAGCAACACTGGGGCTTTGCGCTTCTATACGCACCAAACGTCACGGTCATTCTCTTTCCGTCTTGTAGACACGAGCTGAGAAATTGCAAACGTCGAGCAATTGCTCCGAGATGAAAAGTGCCAGCACTGAAAGCTCTTGCTAGCCAGCACCCTTCCTTGGAAGCGCTTTCACAGGCGCAGCAACACTGGGGCTTTGCGCTTCTCTACGCACCAAACGTCACGGTCCTTCTCTTTCCGTGTGTATACACGAGCTGAGAAATTGCAAACGTCGAGCAATTGCTCAGAGATGAAAAGTGCCAGCACTGAAAGCTGTTGCTAGCCAGCACCCTTCCTTGGAAGCGCTTTTGTAGGCCTAAGAACACTGGGGCTCTGGGCTTCTCTAGCCACCTCATCTTCTGCTCATCCTCTCGCGCACTCTAAAGAGAGCTCAGGTGAGAAATTGCAAACGTCGAGCAATTGCTCAGAGATGAAAAGTGCCAGCACTGAAAGCTCTTGCTAGCCAGCACCCTTCCTTGGAAGCGCTTTTGTAGGCGCAGCAACACTGGGGCTTTGCGCTTCTCTACCCACCAAACGTCACGGTCCTTCTCTTTCCGTCGGTAGACACGAGCTGAGAAATTGCAAACGTCGAGCAATTGCTCAGAGATGAAAAGTGCCAGCACTGAAAGCTCTTGCTAGCCAGCACCCTTCCTTGGAAGCGCTTTCACAGGCGCAGCAACACTGGGGCTTTGCGCTTCTCTAGCCACCAAACGTCACGGTCATTCTCTTTCCGTCTCGTAGACACGAGCTGAGAAATTGCAAACGTCCAGCAATTGCTCCGAGATGAAAAGTGCCAGCACTGAAAGCTCTTGCTAGCCAGCACCCTTCCTTGGAAGCGCTTTTGTAGGCCTAAGAACACTGGGGCTCTGGGCTTCTCTAGCCACCTCATCTTCTGCTCATCCTCTCGCGCACTCTAAAGAGAGCTCAGGTGAGAAATTGCAAACGTCCAGCAATTGCTCCGAGATGAAAAGTGCCAGCACTGAAAGCTCTTGCTAGCCAGCACCCTTCCTTGGAAGCGCTTTCACAGGCGCAGCAACACTGGGGCTTTGCGCTTCTCTAGCCACCAAACGTCACGGTCCTTCTCTTTCCGTCTCCTAGACACGAGCTGAGAAATTGCAAACGTCGAGCAATTGCTCAGAGATGAAAAGTGCCAGCACTGAAAGCTCTTGCTAGCCAGCACCCTTCCTTGGAAGCGCTTTTGTAGGCCTAAGAACACTGGGGCTCTGGGTTTCTCTAGCCACCTAATCTTCTGCTCATCCTCTCGCGCACTCTAAAGAGAGCTCAGGTGAGAAATTGCAAACGTCCAGCAATTGCTCAGAGATGAAAAGTGCCAGCACTGAAAGCTCTTGCTAGCCAGCACCCTTCCTTGGAAGCGCTTTCACAGGCGCAGTAACACTGGGGCTTTGCACTTCTCTACGCACCAAACGTCACGGTCCTTCTCTTTCCGTCTCCTAGACACGAGCTGAGAAATTGCAAACGTCGAGCAATTGCTCAGAGATGAAAAGTGCCAGCACTGAAAGCTCTTGCTAGCCAGCACCCTTCCTTGGAAGCGCTTTTGTAGGCCTAAGAACACTGGGGCTCTGGGCTTCTCTAGCCACCTCATCTTCTGCTCATCCTCTCGCGCACTCTAAAGAGAGCTCAGGTGAGAAACTGCAAACGTCGAGCAATTGCTCAGAGATGAAAAGTGCCAGCACTGAAAGCTGTTGCTAGCCAGCACCCTTCCTTGGAAGCGCTTTCACAGGCGCAGTAACACTGGGACTTTGCACTTCTCTAGCCACCAAACGTCACGGTCCTTCTTTTTCCGTCTCGTAGACACGAGCTGAGAAATTGCAAACATCGAGCAATTGCTCAGAGATGAAAAGTGCCAGCACTGAAAGCTTTTGCTAGCCAGCACCCTTCCTTGGAAGCGCTTTCACAGGCGCAGCAACACTGGGGCTTTGCGCTTCTCTACCCACCAAACGTCACGGTCATTCTCTTTCCGTCTCGTAGACACGAGCTGAGAAATTGCAAACGTCCAGCAATTGCTCCGAGATGAAAAGTGCCAGCACTGAAAGCTCTTGCTAGCCAGCACCCTTCCTTGGAAGCGCTTTTGTAGTCCTAAGAACACTGGGGCTCTGGGCTTCTCTAGCCACCTCATCTTCTGCTCATCCTCTCGCGCACTCTAAAGAGAGCTAAGGTGAGAAATTGCAAACGTCGAGCAATTCCTCCGAGATGAAAAGTGCCAGCACTGAAAGCTCTTGCTAGCCAGCACCCTTCCTTGGAAGCGCTTTCACAGGCGCAGCAACGCTGGGGCTTTGCGCTTCTATACACACCAAACGTCACGGTCCCTCTCTTTCCGTCTCGTAGACACGAGCTGAGAAATTGCAAACGTCGAGCAATTGCTCAGAGATGAAAAGTGCCAGCACTGAAAGCTCTTGCTAGCCAGCACCCTTCCTTGGAAGCGCTTTCACAGGCGCAGCAACACTGGGGCTTTGCGCTTCTCTAGCCACCAAACGTCACGGTCTTTCTCTTTCCGTCTCGTAGACACGAGCTGAGAAATTGCAAACGTCGAGCAATTGCTCCGAGATGAAAAGTGCCAGCACTGAAAGCTCTTGCTAGCCAGCACCCTTCCTTGGAAGCGCTTTCACAGGCGCAGCAACACTGGGGCTTTGCGCTTCTCTAGCCACCAAACGTCACGGTCCTTCTCTTTCCGTCTGTATACACGAGCTGAGAAATTGCAAACGTCGAGCAATTGCTCCGAGATGAAAAGTGCCAGCACTGAAAGCTCTTGCTAGCCAGCACCCTTCCTTGGAAGCGCTTTTGTAGGCCTAAGAACACTGGGGCTCTGGGCTTCTCTAGCCACCTCATCTTCTGCTCATCCTCTCGCGCACTCTAAAGAGAGCTCAGGTGAGAAATTGCAAACGTCGAGCAATTGCTCAGAGATGAAAAGTGCCAGCACTGAAAGCTCTTGCTAGACAGCACCCTTCCTTGGAAGCGCTTTTGTAGGCGCAGCAACACTGGGGCTTTGCGCTTCTCTACCCACCAAAAGTCACGGTCCTTCTCTTTCCGTCTCGTAGACACGAGCTGAGAAATTGCAAACGTCGAGCAATTGCTCAGAGATGAAAAGTGCCAGCACTGAAAGCTCTTGCTAGACAGCACCCTTCCTTGGAAGCGCTTTCACAGGCGCAGCAACACTGGGGCTTTGCGCTTCTCTACCCACCAAAAGTCACGGTCCTTCTCTTTCCGTCTCGTAGACACGAGCTGAGAAATTGCAAACGTCGAGCAATTGCTCAGAGATGAAAAGTGCCAGCACTGAAAGCTCTTGCTAGCTAGCACCCTTCCTTGGAAGCACTTTTGTAGGCCTAAGAACACTGGGGCTCTGGGTTCTCTAGCCACCTCATCTTCTGCTCATCCTCTCGCGCACTCTAAAGAGAGCTCAGGTGAGAAATTGCAAACGTCGAGCAATTGCTCAGAGATGAAAAGTGCCAGCACTGAAAGCTGTTGCTAGCCAGCACCCTTCCTTGGAAGCGCTTTCACAGGCGCAGCAACACTGGGGCTTTGCGCTTCTCTAGCCACCAAACGTCACGGTCCTTCTCTTTCCGTCTCCTAGACACGAGCTGAGAAATTGCAAACGTCGAGCAATTGCTCCGAGATGAAAAGTGCCAGCACTGAAAGCTGTTGCTAGCCAGCACCCTTCCTTGGAAGCGCTTTTGTAGGCCTAAGAACACTGGGGCTTTGCGCTTCTCTAGCCACCTCATCTTCTGCTCATCCTCGCGCGCACTCTAAAGAGAGCTCAGGTGAGAAATTGCAAACGTCGAGCAATTGCTCCGAGATGAAAAGTGCCAGCACTGAAAGCTGTTGCTAGCCAGCACCCTTCCTTGGAAGCGCTTTCACAGGCGCAGTAACACTGGGGCTTTGCGCTTCTCTAGCCACCAAACGTCAAGGTCCTTCTCTTTCCGTCTCGTAGACACGAGCTGAGAAATTGCAAACGTCGAGCAATTGCTCAGAGATGAAAAGTGCCAGCACTGAAAGCTGTTGCTAGCCAGCACCCTTCCTTGGATCGCTTTCACAGGCGCAGCAACACTGGGGCTTTGCGCTTCTCTAGCCACCAAACGTCACGGTCATTCTCTTTCCGTCTCGTAGACACGAGCTGAGAAATTGCAAACGTCGAGCAATTGCTCCGAGATGAAAAGTGCCAGCACTGAAAGCTGTTGCTAGCCAGCACCCTTCCTTGGAAGCGCTTTTGTAGGCCTAAGAAGACTGGGGCTCTGGGCTTCTCTAGCCACCTCATCTTCTGCTCATCCTCTCGCGCACTCTAAAGAGAGCTCAGGTGAGAAATTGCAAACGTCCAGCAATTGCTCAGAGATGAAAAGTGCCAGCACTGAAAGCTGTTGCTAGCCAGCACCCTTCCTTGGAAGCGCTTTCACAGGCGCAGCAACACTGGGGCTTTGCGCTTCTATACGCACCAAACGTCACGGTCCTTCTCTTTCCGTCTCGTAGACACGAGCTGAGAAATTGCAAACGTCGAGCAATTGCTCCGAGATGAAAAGTGCCAGCACTGAAAGCTCTTGCTAGCCAGCACCCTTCCTTGGAAGCGCTTTCACAGGCGCAGCAACACTGGGGCTTTGCGCTTCTCTACCCACCAAAAGTCACGTTCCTTCTCTTTCCGTCTCGTAGACACGAGCTGAGAAATTGCAAACGTCGAGCAATTGCTCCGAGATGAAAAGTGCCAGCACTGAAAGCTCTTGCTAGCTAGCACCCTTCCTTGGAAGCACTTTTGTAGGCCTAAGAACACTGGGGCTCTGGGCTTCTCTAGCCACCTCATCTTCTGCTCATCCTCTCGCGCACTCTAAAGAGAGCTCAGGTGAGAAATTGCAAACGTCGAGCAATTGCTCAGAGAAGAAAAGTGCCAGCACTGAAAGCTCTTGCTAGCCAGCACCCTTCCTTGGAAGCGCTTTCACAGGCGCAGCAACACTGGGGCTTTGCGCTTCTCTAGCCACCAAACGTCACGGTCCTTCTCTTTCCGTCTCGTAGACACGAGCTGAGAAATTGCAAACGTCGAGCAATTGCTCAGAGAAGAAAAGTGCCAGCACTGAAAGCTGTTGCTAGCCAGCACCCTTCCTTGGAAGCGCTTTCACAGGCGCACTAACACTGGGGCTTTGCACTTCTCTACGCACCAAACGTCACGGTCCTTCTATTTCCGTCTCGTAGACACGAGCTGAGAAATTGCAAACGTGGAGCAATTGCTCAGAGATGAAAAGTGCCAGCACTGAAAGCTGTTGCTAGCCAGCACCCTTCCTTGGAAGCGCTTCTGTAGGCCTAAGAACAGTGGGGCTTTGCGCTTCTCTAGCCACCTCATCTTCTGCTCATCCTCGCGCGCACTCTAAAGAGAGCTCAGGTGAGAAATTGCAAACGTCGAGCAATTGCTCAGAGATGAAAAGTGCCAGCCCTGAAAGCTGTTGCTAGCCAGCACCCTTCCTTGGAAGCGCTTTCACAGGCGCAGTAACACTGGGGCTTTGCGCTTCTCTAGCCACCAAACTTCAAGGTCCTTCTCTTTCCGTCTCATAGACACGAGCTGAGAAATTGCAAACGTCGAGCAATTGCTCCGAGATGAAAAGTGCCAGCACTGAAAGCTGTTGCTAGCCAGCACCCTTCCTTGGAAGCGCTTTCACAGGCGCAGCAACACTGGGGCTTTGCGCTTCTCTAGCCACCAAACGTCACGGTCCTTCTCTTTCCGTCTGTTTACACGAGCTGAGAAATTGCAAACGTCGAGTAATTGCTCAGAGATGAAAAGTGCCAGCACTGAAAGCTCTTGCTAGCCAGCACCCTTCCTTGGAAGCGCTTTTGTAGCCCTTAAAACACTGGGGCTCTGGGCTTCTCTAGCCACCTCATCTTCTGCTCATCCTCTCGCGCACTCTAAAGAGAGCTCAGGTGAGAAATTGCAAACGTCCAGCAATTGCTCCAAGATGAAAAGTGCCAGCACTGAAAGCTGTTGCTAGCCAGCACCCTTCCTTGGAAGCGCTTTTGTAGCCCTTAGAACACTGGGGCTCTGGGCTTCTCTAGCCACCTCATCTTCTGCTCATCCTCTCGCGCACTCTAAAGAGAGCTCAGGTGAGAAATTGCAAACGTCGAGCAATTGCTCAGAGAAGAAAAGTGCCAGCACTGAAAGCTCTTGCTAGCCAGCACCCTTCCTTGGAAGCGCTTTCACAGGCGCAGTAACACTGGGGCTTTGCACTTCTCTAGCCACCAAACGTCACGGTCCTTCTCTTTCCGTCTCGTAGACACGAGCTGAGAAATTGCAAACGTCGAGCAATTGCTCAGAGATGAAAAGTGCCAGCACTGAAAGCTGTTGCTAGCCAGCACCCTTCCTTGGAAGCGCTTTCACAGGCGTAGCAACACTGGGGCTTTGCGCTTCTATACGCACCAAACGTCACAGTCATTCTCTTTCCGTCTCGTAGACACGAGCTGAGAAATTGCAAACGTCGAGCAATTGCTCCGAGATGAAAAGTGCCAGCACTGAAAGCTCTTGCTAGCCAGCACCCTTCCTTGGAAGCGCTTTTGTAGGCCTAAGAACACTGGGGCTCTGGGCTTCTCTAGCCACCTCATCTTCTGCTCATCCTCTCATGCACTCTAAAGAGAGCTCAGGTGAGAAATTGCAAACGTCGAGCAATTGCTCAGAGATGAAAAGTGCCAGCACTGAAAGCTCTTGCTAGCCAGCACCCTTCCTTGGAAGCGCTTTCACAGGCGCAGCAACACTGGGGCTTTGCGCTTCTCTACCCACCAAACGTCACGGTCCTTCTCTTTCCGTCGGTAGACACGAGCTGAGAAATTGCAAACGTTGAGCAATTGCTCAGAGATGAAAAGTGCCAGCACTGGAAGCTGTTGCTAGCCAGCTCCCTTCCTTGGAAGTGCTTTCACAGGCGCAGCAACACTGGGGCTTTGCACTTCTATACGCACCAAATGTCACGGTCCTTCTCTTTCCGTCTTGTAGACACGAGCTGAGAAATTGCAAACGTCGAGCAATTGCTCCGAGATGAAAAGTGCCAGCACTGAAAGCTGTTGCTAGCCAGCACCCTTCCTTGGAAGCGCTTTTGTAGGCCTAAGAACACTGGGGCTCTGGGCTTCTCTAGCCACCTCATCTTCTGCTCATCCTCTCGCGCACTCTAAAGAGAGCTCAGGTGAGAAATTGCAAACGTCGAGCAATTGCTCAGAGATGAAAAGTGCCAGCACTGAAAGCTCTTGCTAGCCAGCACCCTTCCTTGGAAGCGCTTTTGTAGCCCTTAAAACACTGGGGCTCTGGGCTTCTCTAGCCACCTCATCTTCTGCTCATCCTCTCGCGCACTCTAAAGAGAGCTCAGGTGAGAAATTGCAAACGTCGAGCAATTGCTCCGAGATGAAAAGTGCCAGCACTGAAAGCTCTTGCTAGCCAGCACCCTTCCTTGGAAGCGCTTTCACAGGCGCAGTAACACTGGGACTTTGCACTTCTCTACCCACCAAACGTCACGGTCCTTCTCTTTCCATCTCCTAGACACGAGCTGAGAAATTGCAAACGTCGAGCAATTGCTCAGAGATGAAAAGTGCCAGCACTGAAAGCTCTTGCTAGCCAGCACCCTTCCTTGGAAGCGCTTTCACAGGCGCAGCAACACTGGGGCTTTGCGCTTCTCTAGCCACCAAAAGTCACGGTCATTCTCTTTCCGTCTCGTAGACACGAGCTGAGAAATTGCAAACGTCGAGCAATTGCTCCGAGATGAAAAGTGCCAGCACTGAAAGCTCTTGCTAGCCAGCACCCTTCCTTGGAAGCGCTTTTGTAGGCCTAAGAACACTGGGGCTCTGGGCTTCTCTAGCCACCTCATCTTCTGCTCATCCTCTCGCGCACTCTAAAGAGAGCTCAGGTGAGAAATTGCAAACGTCGAGCAATTGCTCCGAGATGAAAAGTGCCAGCACTGAAAGCTCTTGCTAGCCAGCACCCTTCCTTGGAAGCGCTTTCACAGGCGCAGCAACACTGGGGCTTTGCGCTTCTCTAGCCACCAAACGTCACGGTCCTTCTCTTTCCGTCTCCTAGACACGAGCTGAGAAATTGCAAACGTCCAGCAATTGCTCCGAGATGAAAAGTGCCAGCACTGAAAGCTCTTGCTAGCCAGCACCCTTCCTTGGAAGCGCTTTTGTAGGCCTAAGAACACTGGGGCTCTGGGCTTCTCTAGCCACCTCATCTTCTGCTCATCCTCTCGCGCACTCTAAAGAGAGCTCAGGTGAGAAATTGCAAACGTCCAGCAATTGCTCAGAGATGAAAAGTGCCAGCACTGAAAGCTCTTGCTAGCCAGCACCCTTCCTTGGAAGCGCTTTCACAGGCGCAGTAACACTGGGGCTTTGCACTTCTCTACGCACCAAACGTCACGGTCCTTCTCTTTCCGTCTCGTAGACACGAGCTGAGAAATTGCAAACGTCGAGCAATTGCTCAGAGATGAAAAGTGCCAGCACTGAAAGCTGTTGCTAGCCAGCACCCTTCCTTGGAAGCGCTTTTGTAGGCCTAAGAACACTGGGGCTCTGGGCTTCTCTAGCCACCTAATCTTCTGCTCATCCTCTCGCGCACTCTAAAGAGAGGTCAGGTGAGAAACTGCAAACGTCAAGCAATTGCTCAGAGATGAAAAGTGCCAGCACTGAAAGCTGTTGCTAGCCAGCACCCTTCCTTGGAAGCGCTTTCACAGGCGCAGTAACACTGGGGCTTTGCACTTCTCTAGCCACCAAACGTCACGGTCCTTCTTTTTCCGTCTCGTAGACACGAGCTGAGAAATTGCAAACATCGAGCAATTGCTCAGAGATGAAAAGTGCCAGCACTGAAAGCTGTTGCTAGCCAGCACCCTTCCTTGGAAGCGCTTTCACAGGCGCAGCAACACTGGGGCTTTGCGCTTCTCTAGCCACCAAACGTCACGGTCATTCTCTTTCCGTCTCGTAGACACGAGCTGAGAAATTGCAAACGTCGAGCAATTGCTCAGAGATGAAAAGTGCCAGCACTGAAAGCTCTTGCTAGCCAGCACCCTTCCTTGGAAGCGCTTTTGTAGTCCTAAGAACACTGGGGCTCTGGGCTTCTCTAGCCACCTCATCTTCTGCTCATCCTCTCGCGCACTCTAAAGAGAGCTCAGGTGAGAAATTGCAAACGTCGAGCAATTGCTCCGAGATGAAAAGTGCCAGCACTGAAAGCTCTTGCTAGACAGCACCCTTCCTTGGAAGCGCTTTCACAGGCGCAGCAACACTGGGGCTTTGCGCTTCTATACACACCAAACGTCACGGTCCTTCTCTTTCCGTCTCGTAGACACGAGCTGAGAAATTGCAAACGTCGAGCAATTGCTCAGAGATGAAAAGTGCCAGCACTGAAAGCTGTTGCTAGCCAGCACCCTTCCTTGGAAGCGCTTTCACAGGCGCAGCAACACTGGGGCTTTGCGCTTCTCTAGCCACCAAACTTCAAGGTCCTTCTCTTTCCGTCTCATAGACACGAGCTGAGAAATTGCAAACGTCGAGCAATTGCTCCGAGATGAAAAGTGCCAGCACTGAAAGCTGTTGCTAGCCAGCACCCTTCCTTGGAAGCGCTTTCACAGGCGCAGCAACACTGGGGCTTTGCGCTTCTCTAGCCACCAAACGTCACGGTCCTTCTCTTTCCGTCTGTTTACACGAGCTGAGAAATTGCAAACGTCGAGTAATTGCTCAGAGATGAAAAGTGCCAGCACTGAAAGCTCTTGCTAGCCAGCACCCTTCCTTGGAAGCGCTTTTGTAGCCCTTAAAACACTGGGGCTCTGGGCTTCTCTAGCCACCTCATCTTCTGCTCATCCTCTCGCGCACTCTAAAGAGAGCTCAGGTGAGAAATTGCAAACGTCCAGCAATTGCTCCAAGATGAAAAGTGCCAGCACTGAAAGCTGTTGCTAGCCAGCACCCTTCCTTGGAAGCGCTTTTGTAGCCCTTAGAACACTGGGGCTCTGGGCTTCTCTAGCCACCTCATCTTCTGCTCATCCTCTCGCGCACTCTAAAGAGAGCTCAGGTGAGAAATTGCAAACGTCGAGCAATTGCTCAGAGAAGAAAAGTGCCAGCACTGAAAGCTCTTGCTAGCCAGCACCCTTCCTTGGAAGCGCTTTCACAGGCGCAGTAACACTGGGGCTTTGCACTTCTCTAGCCACCAAACGTCACGGTCCTTCTCTTTCCGTCTCGTAGACACGAGCTGAGAAATTGCAAACGTCGAGCAATTGCTCAGAGATGAAAAGTGCCAGCACTGAAAGCTGTTGCTAGCCAGCACCCTTCCTTGGAAGCGCTTTCACAGGCGTAGCAACACTGGGGCTTTGCGCTTCTATACGCACCAAACGTCACAGTCATTCTCTTTCCGTCTCGTAGACACGAGCTGAGAAATTGCAAACGTCGAGCAATTGCTCCGAGATGAAAAGTGCCAGCACTGAAAGCTCTTGCTAGCCAGCACCCTTCCTTGGAAGCGCTTTTGTAGGCCTAAGAACACTGGGGCTCTGGGCTTCTCTAGCCACCTCATCTTCTGCTCATCCTCTCATGCACTCTAAAGAGAGCTCAGGTGAGAAATTGCAAACGTCCAGCAATTGCTCAGAGATGAAAAGTGCCAGCACTGAAAGCTCTTGCTAGCCAGCACCCTTCCTTGGAAGCGCTTTCACAGGCGCAGCAACACTGGGGCTTTGCGCTTCTCTACCCACCAAACGTCACGGTCCTTCTCTTTCCGTCGGTAGACACGAGCTGAGAAATTGCAAACGTTGAGCAATTGCTCAGAGATGAAAAGTGCCAGCACTGGAAGCTGTTGCTAGCCAGCTCCCTTCCTTGGAAGTGCTTTCACAGGCGCAGCAACACTGGGGCTTTGCACTTCTATACGCACCAAATGTCACGGTCCTTCTCTTTCCGTCTTGTAGACACGAGCTGAGAAATTGCAAACGTCGAGCAATTGCTCCGAGATGAAAAGTGCCAGCACTGAAAGCTGTTGCTAGCCAGCACCCTTCCTTGGAAGCGCTTTTGTAGGCCTAAGAACACTGGGGCTCTGGGCTTCTCTAGCCACCTCATCTTCTGCTCATCCTCTCGCGCACTCTAAAGAGAGCTCAGGTGAGAAATTGCAAACGTCGAGCAATTGCTCAGAGATGAAAAGTGCCAGCACTGAAAGCTCTTGCTAGCCAGCACCCTTCCTTGGAAGCGCTTTTGTAGCCCTTAAAACACTGGGGCTCTGGGCTTCTCTAGCCACCTCATCTTCTGCTCATCCTCTCGCGCACTCTAAAGAGAGCTCAGGTGAGAAATTGCAAACGTCGAGCAATTGCTCCGAGATGAAAAGTGCCAGCACTGAAAGCTCTTGCTAGCCAGCACCCTTCCTTGGAAGCGCTTTCACAGGCGCAGTAACACTGGGACTTTGCACTTCTCTACCCACCAAACGTCACGGTCCTTCTCTTTCCATCTCCTAGACACGAGCTGAGAAATTGCAAACGTCGAGCAATTGCTCAGAGATGAAAAGTGCCAGCACTGAAAGCTCTTGCTAGCCAGCACCCTTCCTTGGAAGCGCTTTCACAGGCGCAGCAACACTGGGGCTTTGCGCTTCTCTAGCCACCAAAAGTCACGGTCATTCTCTTTCCGTCTCGTAGACACGAGCTGAGAAATTGCAAACGTCGAGCAATTGCTCCGAGATGAAAAGTGCCAGCACTGAAAGCTCTTGCTAGCCAGCACCCTTCCTTGGAAGCGCTTTTGTAGGCCTAAGAACACTGGGGCTCTGGGCTTCTCTAGCCACCTCATCTTCTGCTCATCCTCTCGCGCACTCTAAAGAGAGCTCAGGTGAGAAATTGCAAACGTCGAGCAATTGCTCCGAGATGAAAAGTGCCAGCACTGAAAGCTCTTGCTAGCCAGCACCCTTCCTTGGAAGCGCTTTCACAGGCGCAGCAACACTGGGGCTTTGCGCTTCTCTAGCCACCAAACGTCACGGTCCTTCTCTTTCCGTCTCCTAGACACGAGCTGAGAAATTGCAAACGTCCAGCAATTGCTCCGAGATGAAAAGTGCCAGCACTGAAAGCTCTTGCTAGCCAGCACCCTTCCTTGGAAGCGCTTTTGTAGGCCTAAGAACACTGGGGCTCTGGGCTTCTCTAGCCACCTCATCTTCTGCTCATCCTCTCGCGCACTCTAAAGAGAGCTCAGGTGAGAAATTGCAAACGTCCAGCAATTGCTCAGAGATGAAAAGTGCCAGCACTGAAAGCTCTTGCTAGCCAGCACCCTTCCTTGGAAGCGCTTTCACAGGCGCAGTAACACTGGGGCTTTGCACTTCTCTACGCACCAAACGTCACGGTCCTTCTCTTTCCGTCTCGTAGACACGAGCTGAGAAATTGCAAACGTCGAGCAATTGCTCAGAGATGAAAAGTGCCAGCACTGAAAGCTGTTGCTAGCCAGCACCCTTCCTTGGAAGCGCTTTTGTAGGCCTAAGAACACTGGGGCTCTGGGCTTCTCTAGCCACCTAATCTTCTGCTCATCCTCTCGCGCACTCTAAAGAGAGGTCAGGTGAGAAACTGCAAACGTCAAGCAATTGCTCAGAGATGAAAAGTGCCAGCACTGAAAGCTCTTGCTAGCCAGCACCCTTCCTTGGAAGCGCTTTCACAGGCGCAGTAACACTGGGGCTTTGCACTTCTCTAGCCACCAAACGTCACGGTCCTTCTTTTTCCGTCTCGTAGACACGAGCTGAGAAATTGCAAACATCGAGCAATTGCTCAGAGATGAAAAGTGCCAGCACTGAAAGCTGTTGCTAGCCAGCACCCTTCCTTGGAAGCGCTTTCACAGGCGCAGCAACACTGGGGCTTTGCGCTTCTCTAGCCACCAAACGTCACGGTCATTCTCTTTCCGTCTCGTAGACACGAGCTGAGAAATTGCAAACGTCGAGCAATTGCTCAGAGATGAAAAGTGCCAGCACTGAAAGCTCTTGCTAGCCAGCCCCCTTCCTTGGAAGCGCTTTTGTAGTCCTAAGAACACTGGGGCTCTGGGCTTCTCTAGCCACCTCATCTTCTGCTCATCCTCTCGCGCACTCTAAAGAGAGCTCAGGTGAGAAATTGCAAACGTCGAGCAATTGCTCAGAGATGAAAAGTGCCAGCACTGAAAGCTCTTGCTAGACAGCACCCTTCCTTGGAAGCGCTTTCACAGGCGCAGCAACACTGGGGCTTTGCGCTTCTATACACACCAAACGTCACGGTCCTTCTCTTTCCGTCTCGTAGACACGAGCTGAGAAATTGCAAACGTCGAGCAATTGCTCCGAGATGAAAAGTGCCAGCACTGAAAGCTGTTGCTAGCCAGCACCCTTCCTTGGAAGCGCTTTCACAGGCGCAGCAACACTGGGGCTTTGCGCTTCTCTAGCCACCAAACGTCACGGTCTTTCTCTTTCCGTCTCGTAGACACGAGCTGAGAAATTGCAAATGTCGAGCAATTGCTCCGAGATGAAAAGTGCCAGCACTGAAAGCTCTTGCTAGCCAGCACCCTTCCTTGGAAGCGCTTTCACAGGCGCAGCAACACTGGGGCTTTGCGCTTCTCTAGCCACCAAACGTCACGGTCCTTCTCTTTCCGTCTGTATACACGAGCTGAGAAATTGCAAACGTCGAGCAATTGCTCAGAGATGAAAAGTGCCAGCACTGAAAGCTGTTGCTAGCCAGCACCCTTCCTTGGAAGCGCTTTTGTAGGCCTAAGAACACTGGGGCTCTGGGCTTCTCTAGCCACCTCATCTTCTGCTCATCCTCTCGCGCACTCTAAAGAGAGCTCAGGTGAGAAATTGCAAACGTCGAGCAATTGCTCAGAGATGAAAAGTGCCAGCACTGAAAGCTCTTGCTAGACAGCACCCTTCCTTGGAAGCGCTTTTGTAGGCGCAGCAACACTGGGGCTTTGCGCTTCTATACGCACCAAAAGTTACGGTCCTTCTCTTTCCGTCTCGTAGACACGAGCTGAGAAATTGCAAACGTCCAGCAATTGCTCAGAGATGAAAAGTGCCAGCACTGAAAGCTCTTGCTAGCCAGCACCCTTCCTTGGAAGCACTTTCACAGGCGCAGCAACACTGGGGCTTTGCGCTTCTCTAGCCACCAAACGTCACGGTCCTTCTCTTTCCGTCTCGGAGACACGAGCTGAGAAATTGCAAACGTCGAGCAATTGCTCAGAGATGAAAAGTGCCAGCACTGAAAGCTGTTGCTAGCCAGCACCCTTCCTTGGAAGCGCTTTTGTAGGCGCAGCAACACTGGGGCTTTGCGCTTCTCTAGCCACCTCATCTTCTGCTCATCCTCTCGCGCACTCTAAAGAGAGCTCAGGTGAGAAATTGCAAACGTCGAGCAATTGCTCAGAGATGAAAAGTGCCAGCACTGAAAGCTGTTGCTAGCCAGCACCCTTCCTTGGAAGCGCTTTCACAGGCGCAGTAACACTGGGGCTTTGCGCTTCTCTACGCACCAAACGTCACGGTCCTTCTCTTTCCGTCTCGTAGACACGAGCTGAGAAATTGCAAACGTCGAGCAATTGCTCCGAGATGAAAAGTGCCAGCACTGAAAGCTGTTGCTAGCCAGCACCCTTCCTTGGAAGCGCTTTCACAGGCGCAGCAACACTGGGGCTTTGCGCTTCTGTACACACCAAACGTCACGGTCCTTCTCTTTCCGTCTGTTTACACGAGCTGAGAAATTGCAAACGTCGAGTAATTGCTCAGAGATGAAAAGTGCCAGCACTGAAAGCTCTTGCTAGCCAGCACCCTTCCTTGGAAGCGCTTTTGTAGCCCTTAAAACACTGGGGCTCTGGGCTTCTCTAGCCACCTCATCTTCTGCTCATCCTCTCGCGCACTCTAAAGAGAGCTCAGGTGAGAAATTGCAAACGTCCAGCAATTGCTCCGAGATGAAAAGTGCCAGCACTGAAAGCTCTTGCTAGCCAGCACCCTTCCTTGGAAGCGCTTTTGTAGCCCTTAGAACACTGGGGCTCTGGGCTTCTCTAGCCACCTCATCTTCTGCTCATCCTCTCGCGCACTCTAAAGAGAGCTCAGGTGAGAAATTGCAAACGTCGAGCAATTGCTCAGAGAAGAAAAGTGCCAGCACTGAAAGCTCTTGCTAGCCAGCACCCTTCCTTGGAAGCGCTTTCACAGGCGCAGTAACACTGGGGCTTTGCACTTCTCTAGCCACCAAACGTCACGGTCCTTCTCTTTCCGTCTCGTAGACACGAGCTGAGAAATTGCAAACGTCGAGCAATTGCTCAGAGATGAAAAGTGCCAGCACTGAAAGCTGTTGCTAGCCAGCACCCTTCCTTGGAAGCGCTTTCACAGGCGTAGCAACACTGGGGCTTTGCGCTTCTATACGCACCAAACGTCACAGTCATTCTCTTTCCGTCTCGTAGACACGAGCTGAGAAATTGCAAACGTCGAGCAATTGCTCAGAGATGAAAAGTGCCAGCACTGAAAGCTCTTGCTAGCCAGCACCCTTCCTTGGAAGCGCTTTTGTAGGCCTAAGAACACTGGGGCTCTGGGCTTCTCTAGCCACCTCATCTTCTGCTCATCCTCTCGTGCACTCTAAAGAGAGCTCAGGTGAGAAATTGCAAACGTGGAGCAATTGCTCAGAGATGAAAAGTGCCAGCACTGAAAGCTCTTGCTAGCCAGCACCCTTCCTTGGAAGCGCTTTCACAGGCGCAGCAACACTGGGGCTTTGCGCTTCTCTACCCACCAAACGTCACGGTCCTTCTCTTTCCGTCGGTAGACACGAGCTGAGAAATTGCAAACGTTGAGCAATTGCTCAGAGATGAAAAGTGCCAGCACTGGAAGCTGTTGCTAGCCAGCACCCTTCCTTGGAAGTGCTTTCACAGGCGCAGCAACACTGGGGCTTTGCACTTCTATACGCACCAATGTCACGGTCCTTCTCTTTCCGTCTTGTAGACACGAGCTGAGAAATTGCAAACGTCGAGCAATTGCTCAGAGAAGAAAAGTGCCAGCACTGAAAGCTGTTGCTAGCCAGCACCCTTCCTTGGAAGCGCTTTTGTAGCCCTTAAAACACTGGGGCTCTGGGCTTCTCTAGCCACCTCATCTTCTGCTCATCCTCTCGCGCACTCTAAAGAGAGCTCAGGTGAGAAATTGCAAACGTCGAGCAATTGCTCAGAGATGAAAAGTGCCAGCACTGAAAGCTGTTGCTAGCCAGCACCCTTCCTTGGAAGCGCTTTTGTAGCCCTTAAAACACTGGGGCTCTGGGCTTCTCTAGCCACCTCATCTTCTGCTCATCCTCTCGCGCACTCTAAAGAGAGCTCAGGTGAGAAATTGCAAACGTCGAGCAATTGCTCAGAGATGAAAAGTGCCAGCACTGAAAGCTCTTGCTAGCCAGCACCCTTCCTTGGAAGCGCTTTCACAGGCGCAGTAACACTGGGGCTTTGCACTTCTCTACCCACCAAACGTCACGGTCCTTCTCTTTCCGTCTCGTAGACACGAGCTGAGAAATTGCAAACGTCGAGCAATTGCTCAGAGATGAAAAGTGCCAGCACTGAAAGCTCTTGCTAGCCAGCACCCTTCCTTGGAAGCGCTTTCACAGGCGCAGCAACACTGGGGCTTTGCGCTTCTCTAGCCACCAAACGTCACGGTCCTTCTCTTTCCGTCTCGTAGACACGAGCTGAGAAATTGCAAACGTCGAGCAATTGCTCCGAGATGAAAAGTGCCAGCACTGAAAGCTCTTGCTAGCCAGCACCCTTCCTTGGAAGCGCTTTTGTAGGCCTAAGAACACTGGGGCTCTGGGCTTCTCTAGCCACCTAATCTTCTGCTCATCCTCTCGCGCACTCTAAAGAGAGCTCAGGTGAGAAATTGCAAACGTCGAGCAATTGCTCCGAGATGAAAAGTGCCAGCACTGAAAGCTCTTGCTAGCCAGCACCCTTCCTTGGAAGCGCTTTCACAGGCGCAGTAACACTGGGGCTTTGCACTTCTCTACGCACCAAACGTCACGGTCCTTCTCTTTCCGTCTCGTAGACACGGGCTGAGAAATTGCAAACGTCGAGCAATTGCTCCGAGATGAAAAGTGCCAGCACTGAAAGCTGTTGCTAGCCAGCACCCTTCCTTGGAAGCGCTTTCACAGGCGCAGCAACACTGGGGCTTTGCGCTTCTCTAGCCACCAAACGTCACGGTCCTTCTCTTTCCGTCTCGTAGACACGAGCTGAGAAATTGCAAACGTCGAGCAATTGCTCAGAGATGAAAAGTGCCAGCACTGAAAGCTCTTGCTAGCCAGCACCCTTCCTTGGAAGCGCTTTTGTAGGCCTAAGAACACTGGGGCTCTGGGCTTCTCTAGCCACCTCATCTTCTGCTCATCCTCTCGCGCACTCTAAAGAGAGCTCAGGTGAGAAACTGCAAACGTGGAGCAATTGCTCAGAGATGAAAAGTGCCAGCACTGAAAGCTCTTGCTAGCCAGCACCCTTCCTTGGAAGCGCTTTCACAGGCGCAGCAACACTGGGGCTTTGCGCTTCTCTAGCCACCAAACGTCACGGTACTTCTCTTTCCGTCTCATAGACACGAGCTGAGAAATTGCAAACGTCGAGCAATTGCTCAGAGATGAAAAGTGCCAGCACTGAAAGCTGTTGCTAGCCAGCACCCTTCCTTGGAAGCGCTTTCACAGGCGCAGCAACACTGGGGCTTTGCGCTTCTCTAGCCACCAAACGTCACGGTCCTTCTCTTTCCGTCTGTATACACGAGCTGAGAAATTGCAAACGTCCAGCAATTGCTCCGAGATGAAAAGTGCCAGCACTGAAAGCTGTTGCTAGCCAGCACCCTTCCTTGGAAGCGCTTTTGTAGGCCTAAGAACACTGGGGCTCTGGGCTTCTCTAGCCACCTCATCTTCTGCTCATCCTCGCGCGCACTCTAAAGAGAGCTCAGGTGAGAAATTGCAAACGTCCAGCAATTGCTCAGAGATGAAAAGTGCCAGCACTGAAAGCTGTTGCTAGCCAGCACCCTTCCTTGGAAGCGCTTTCACAGGCGCAGTAACACTGGGGCTTTGCACTTCTCTACGCACCAAACGTCACGGTCCTTCTCTTTCCGTCTCCTAGACACGAGCTGAGAAATTGCAAACGTCGAGCAATTGCTCAGAGATGAAAAGTGCCAGCACTGAAAGCTGTTGCTAGCCAGCACCCTTCCTTGGAAGCGCTTTCACAGGCGCAGCAACACTGGGGCTTTGCGCTTCTCTAGCCACCAAACGTCACGGTCATTCTCTTTCCGTCTCGTAGACACGAGCTGAGAAATTGCAAACGTCGAGCAATTGCTCCGAGATGAAAAGTGCCAGCACTGAAAGCTCTTGCTAGCCAGCACCCTTCCTTGGAAGCGCTTTTGTAGGCCTAAGAACACTGGGGCTCTGGGCTTCTCTAGCCACCTCATCTTCTGCTCATCCTCTCGCGCACTCTAAAGAGAGCTCAGGTGAGAAATTGCAAACGTCGAGCAATTGCTCAGAGATGAAAAGTGCCAGCACTGAAAGCTCTTGCTAGCCAGCACCCTTCCTTGGAAGCGCTTTCACAGGCGCAGCAACACTGAGGCTTTGCGCTTCTCTACCCACCAAACGTCACGGTCCTTCTCTTTCCGTCTCATAGACACGAGCTGAGAAATTGCAAACGTCGAGCAATTGCTCAGAGATGAAAAGTGCCAGCACTGAAAGCTGTTGCTAGCCAGCACCCTTCCTTGGAAGCGCTTTCACAGGCGCAGCAACACTGGGGCTTTGCGCTTCTCTAGCCACCAAACGTCACGGTCCTTCTCTTTCCGTCTGTATACACGAGCTGAGAAATTGCAAACGTCCAGCAATTGCTCCGAGATGAAAAGTGCCAGCACTGAAAGCTGTTGCTAGCCAGCACCCTTCCTTGGAAGCGCTTTTGTAGGCCTAAGAACACTGGGGCTCTGGGCTTCTCTAGCCACCTCATCTTCTGCTCATCCTCTCGCGCACTCTAAAGAGAGCTCAGGTGAGAAATTGCAAACGTCGAGCAATTGCTCAGAGATGAAAAGTGCCAGCACTGAAAGCTCTTGCTAGCCAGCACCCTTCCTTGGAAGCGCTTTCACAGGCGCAGCAACACTGGGGCTTTGCGCTTCTCTAGCCACCAAACGTCACGGTCCTTCTCTTTCCGTCTCCTAGACACGAGCTGAGAAATTGCAAACGTCGAGCAATTGGTCAGAGATGAAAAGTGCCAGTACTGAAAGCTGTTGCTAGCCAGCACCCTTCCTTGGAAGCGCTTTTGTAGGCCTAAGAACAGTGGGGCTCTGGGCTTCTCTAGCCACCTAATCTTCTGCTCATCCTCTCGCGCACTCTAAAGAGAGCTCAGGTGAGAAATTGCAAATGACGAGCAATTGCTCAGAGATGAAAAGTGCCAGCACTGAAAGCTCTTGCTAGCCAGCACCCTTCCTTGGAAGCGCTTTCACAGGCGCAGTAACACTGGGGCTTTGCACTTCTCTACGCACCAAACGTCACGGTCCTTCTCTTTCCGTCTCGTAGACACGAGCTGAGAAATTGCAAACGTCGAGCAATTGCTCAGAGATGAAAAGTGCCAGCACTGAAAGCTGTTGCTAGCCAGCACCCTTCCTTGGAAGCGCTTTCACAGGCGCAGCAACACTGGGGCTTTGCGCTTCTCTAGCCACCAAACGTCACGGTCATTCTCTTTCCGTCTCGTAGACACGAGCTGAGAAATTGCAAACGTCGAGCAATTGCTCAGAGATGAAAAGTGCCAGCACTGAAAGCTGTTGCTAGCCAGCACCCTTCCTTGGAAGCGCTTTTGTAGGCCTAAGAACACTGGGGCTCTGGGCTTCTCTAGCCACCTCATCTTCTGCTCATCCTCTCGCGCACTCTAAAGAGAGCTCAGGTGAGAAATTGCAAACGTCGAGCAATTGCTCCGAGATGAAAAGTGCCAGCACTGAAAGCTCTTGCTAGCCAGCACCCTTCCTTGGAAGCGCTTTCACAGGCGCAGCAACACTGGGGCTTTGCGCTTCTCTAGCCACCAAACGTCACGGTCCTTCTCTTTCCGTCGGTAGACACGAGCTGAGAAATTGCAAACGTCGAGCAATTGCTCAGAGATGAAAAGTGCCAGCACTGAAAGCTGTTGCTAGCCAGCACCCTTCCTTGGAAGCGCTTTCACAGGCGCAGTAACACTGGGGCTTTGCGCTTCTCTAGCCACCAAACGTCACGGTCCTTCTCTTTCCGTCTGTATACACGAGCTGAGAAATTGCAAACGTCCAGCAATTGCTCCGAGATGAAAAGTGCCAGCACTGAAAGCTGTTGCTAGCCAGCACCCTTCCTTGGAAGCGCTTTTGTAGGCCTAAGAACACTGGGGCTCTGGGCTTCTCTAGCCACCTCATCTTCTGCTCATCCTCTCGCGCACTCTAAAGAGAGCTCAGGTGAGAAATTGCAAACGTCCAGCAATTGCTCAGAGATGAAAAGTGCCAGCACTGAAAGCTGTTGCTAGCCAGCACCCTTCCTTGGAAGCGCTTTCACAGGCACAGCAACACTGGGGCTTTGCGCTTCTATACGCACCAAATGTCACGGTCCTTCTCTTTCCGTCTCGTAGACACGAGCTGAGAAATTGCAAACGTCGAGCAATTGCTCAGAGATGAAAAGTGCCAGCACTGAAAGCTGTTGCTAGCCAGCACCCTTCCTTGGAAGCGCTTTCACAGGCGCAGCAACACTGGGGCTTTGCGCTTCTCTAGCCACCAAACGTCACGGTCCTTCTCTTTCCGTCTCGTAGACACGAGCTGAGAAATTGCAAACGTCCAGCAATTGCTCAGAGATGAAAAGTGCCAGCACTGAAAGCTCTTGCTAGCCAGCACCCTTCCTTGGAAGCGCTTTTGTAGCCCTTAAAACACTGGGGCTCTGGGCTTCTCTAGCCACCTCATCTTCTGCTCATCCTCTCGCGCACTGTAAAGAGAGCTCAGGTGAGAAATTGCAAACGTCGAGCAATTGCTCAGAGATGAAAAGTGCCAGCACTGAAAGCTGTTGCTAGCCAGCACCCTTCCTTGGAAGCGCTTTTGTAGGCCTAAGAACACTGGGGCTCTGGGCTTCTCTAGCCACCTCATCTTCTGCTCATCCTCGCGCGCACTCTAAAGAGAGCTCAGGTGAGAAATTGCAAACATCCAGCAATTGCTCAGAGATGAAAAGTGCCAGCACTGAAAGCTGTTGCTAGCCAGCACCCTTCCTTGGAAGCGCTTTCACAGGCGCAGCAACACTGGGGCTTTGCGCTTCTCTAGCCACCAAACGTCACGGTCCTTCTCTTTCCGTCGGTAGACACGAGCTGAGAAATTGCAAATGTCGAGCAATTGCTCAGAGATGAAAAGTGCCAGCACTGAAAGCTGTTGCTAGCCAGCACCCTTCCTTGGAAGCGCTTTCACAGGCACAGCAACACTGGGGCTTTGCGCTTCTATACGCACCAAATGTCACGGTCCTTCTCTTTCCGTCTCGTAGACACGAGCTGAGAAATTGCAAACGTCGAGCAATTGCTCAGAGATGAAAAGTGCCAGCACTGAAAGCTGTTGCTAGCCAGCACCCTTCCTTGGAAGCGCTTTCACAGGCGCAGCAACACTGGGGCTTTGCGCTTCTATACGCACCAAATGTCACGGTCCTTCTCTTTCCGTCTTGTAGACACGAGCTGAGAAATTGCAAACGTCCAGCAATTGCTCCGAGATGAAAAGTGCCAGCACTGAAAGCTGTTGCTAGCCAGCACCCTTCCTTGGAAGCGCTTTTGTAGGCCTAAGAACACTGGGGCTCTGGGCTTCTCTAGCCACCTAATCTTCTGCTCATCCTCTCGCGCACTCTAAAGAGAGCTCAGGTGAGAAATTGCAAATGACGAGCAATTGCTCAGAGATGAAAAGTGCCAGCACTGAAAGCTCTTGCTAGCCAGCACCCTTCCTTGGAAGCGCTTTCACAGGCGCAGTAACACTGGGGCTTTGCACTTCTCTACGCACCAAACGTCACGGTCCTTCTCTTTCCGTCTCGTAGACACGAGCTGAGAAATTGCAAACGTTGAGCAATTGCTCCGAGATGAAAAGTGCCAGCACTGAAAGCTCTTGCTAGCCAGCACCCTTCCTTGGAAGCGCTTTCACAGGCGCAGCAACACTGGGGCTTTGCGCTTCTCTACCCACCAAACGTCACGGTCCTTCTCTTTCCGTCTCATAGACACGAGCTGAGAAATTGCAAACGTCCAGCAATTGCTCAGAGAAGAAAAGTGCCAGCACTGAAAGCTCTTGCTAGCCAGCACCCTTCCTTGGAAGCGCTTTCACAGGCGCAGCAACACTGGGGCTTTGCGCTTCTCTACTCACCAAACGTCACGGTCCTTCTCTTTCCGTCTCGTAGACACGAGCTGAGAAATTGCAAACGTCGAGCAATTGCTCAGAGATGAAAAGTGCCAGCACTGAAAGCTGTTGCTAGCCAGCACCCTTCCTTGGAAGCGCTTTTGTAGGCCTAAGAACACTGGGGCTCTGGGCTTCTCTAGCCACCTCATCTTCTGCTCATCCTCGCGCGCACTCTAAAGAGAGCTCAGGTGAGAAATTGCAAACATCCAGCAATTGCTCAGAGATGAAAAGTGCCAGCACTGAAAGCTGTTGCTAGCCAGCACCCTTCCTTGGAAGCGCTTTCACAGGCGCAGCAACACTGGGGCTTTGCGCTTCACTACCCACCAAACGTCACGGTCCTTCTCTTTCCGTCGGTAGACACGAGCTGAGAAATTGCAAATGTCGAGCAATTGCTCAGAGATGAAAAGTGCCAGCACTGAAAGCTGTTGCTATCCAGCACCCTTCCTTGGAAGCGCTTTCACAGGCACAGCAACACTGGGGCTTTGCGCTTCTATACGCACCAAATGTCACGGTCCTTCTCTTTCCGTCTCGTAGACACGAGCTGAGAAATTGCAAACGTCGAGCAATTGCTCAGAGATGAAAAGTGCCAGCACTGAAAGCTGTTGCTAGCCAGCACCCTTCCTTGGAAGCGCTTTCACAGGCGCAGCAACACTGGGGCTTTGCGCTTCTATACGCACCAAACGTCACGGTCCTTCTCTTTCCGTCTCGTAGACAAGAGCTGAGAAATTGCAAACGTCGAGCAATTGCTCCGAGATGAAAAGTGCCAGCACTGGAAGCTGTTGCTAGCCAGCACCCTTCCTTGGAAGCGCTTTTGTAGGCCTAAGAACACTGGGGCTCTGGGCTTCTCTAGCCACCTCATCTTCTGCTCATCCTCTCGCGCACTCTAAAGAGAGCTCAGGTGAGAAATTGCAAACGTCCAGCAATTGCTCAGAGATGAAAAGTGCCAGCACTGAAAGCTGTTGCTAGCCAGCACCCTTCCTTGGAAGCGCTTTCACAGGCGCAGTAACACTGGGGCTTTGCACTTCTCTACCAACCAAACGTCACGGTCCTTCTCTTTCCGTCTCCTAGACACGAGCTGAGAAATTGCAAACGTTGAGCAATTGCTCAGAGATGAAAAGTGCCAGCACTGAAAGCTCTTGCTAGCCAGCACCCTTCCTTGGAAGCGCTTTCACAGGCGCAGCAACACTGGGGCTTTGCGCTTCTCTAGCCACCAAACGTCACGGTCATTCTCTTTCCGTCTCGTAGACACGAGCTGAGAAATTGCAAACGTCGAGCAATTGCTCAGAGATGAAAAGTGCCAGCACTGAAAGCTCTTGCTAGCCAGCACCCTTCCTTGGAAGCGCTTTTGTAGGCCTAAGAACACTGGGGCTCTGGGCTTCTCTAGCCACCTCATCTTCTGCTCATCCTCTCGCGCACTGTAAAGAGAGCTCAGGTGAGAAATTGCAAACGTCGAGCAATTGCTCCGAGATGAAAAGTGCCAGCACTGAAAGCTGTTGCTAGCCAGCACCCTTCCTTGGAAGCGCTTTCACAGGCGCAGCAACACTGAGGCTTTGCGCTTCTCTACCCACCAAACGTCACGGTCCTTCTCTTTCCGTCTCATAGACACGAGCTGAGAAATTGCAAACGTCGAGCAATTGCTCAGAGATGAAAAGTGCCAGCACTGAAAGCTGTTGCTAGCCAGCACCCTTCCTTGGAAGCGCTTTCACAGGCGCAGCAACACTGGGGCTTTGCGCTTCTCTAGCCACCAAACGTCACGGTCCTTCTCTTTCCGTCTGTATACACGAGCTGAGAAATTGCAAACGTCCAGCAATTGCTCCGAGATGAAAAGTGCCAGCACTGAAAGCTGTTGCTAGCCAGCACCCTTCCTTGGAAGCGCTTTTGTAGGCCTAAGAACACTGGGGCTCTGGGCTTCTCTAGCCACCTCATCTTCTGCTCATCCTCTCGCGCACTCTAAAGAGAGCTCAGGTGAGAAATTGCAAACGTCCAGCAATTGCTCAGAGATGAAAAGTGCCAGCACTGAAAGCTCTTGCTAGCCAGCACCCTTCCTTGGAAGCGCTTTCACAGGCGCAGCAACACTGGGGCTTTGCGCTTCTCTAGCCACCAAACGTCACGGTCCTTCTCTTTCCGTCTCCTAGACACGAGCTGAGAAATTGCAAACGTCGAGCAATTGGTCAGAGATGAAAAGTGCCAGTACTGAAAGCTGTTGCTAGCCAGCACCCTTCCTTGGAAGCGCTTTTGTAGGCCTAAGAACACTGGGGCTCTGGGCTTCTCTAGCCACCTAATCTTCTGCTCATCCTCTCGCGCACTCTAAAGAGAGCTCAGGTGAGAAATTGCAAATGACGAGCAATTGCTCCGAGATGAAAAGTGCCAGCACTGAAAGCTCTTGCTAGCCAGCACCCTTCCTTGGAAGCGCTTTCACAGGCGCAGCAACACTGGGGCTTTGCGCTTCTCTAGCCACCAAACGTCACGGTCCTTCTCTTTCCGTCGGTAGACACGAGCTGAGAAATTGCAAATGTCGAGCAATTGCTCAGAGATGAAAAGTGCCAGCACTGAAAGCTGTTGCTAGCCAGCACCCTTCCTTGGAAGCGCTTTCACAGGCACAGCAACACTGGGGCTTTGCGCTTCTATACGCACCAAATGTCACGGTCCTTCTCTTTCCGTCTCGTAGACACGAGCTGAGAAATTGCAAACGTCGAGCAATTGCTCAGAGATGAAAAGTGCCAGCACTGAAAGCTGTTGCTAGCCAGCACCCTTCCTTGGAAGCGCTTTCACAGGCGCAGCAACACTGGGGCTTTGCGCTTCTATACGCACCAAATGTCACGGTCCTTCTCTTTCCGTCTTGTAGACACGAGCTGAGAAATTGCAAACGTCCAGCAATTGCTCCGAGATGAAAAGTGCCAGCACTGAAAGCTGTTGCTAGCCAGCACCCTTCCTTGGAAGCGCTTTTGTAGGCCTAAGAAGACTGGGGCTCTGGGCTTCTCTAGCCACCTCATCTTCTGCTCATCCTCTCGCGCACTCTAAAGAGAGCTCAGGTGAGAAATTGCAAACGTCCAGCAATTGCTCAGAGATGAAAAGTGCCAGCACTGAAAGCTCTTGCTAGCCAGCACCCTTCCTTGGAAGCGCTTTCACAGGCGCAGTAACACTGGGGCTTTGCACTTCTCTACGCACCAAACGTCACGGTCCTTCTCTTTCCGTCTCCTAGACACGAGCTGAGAAATTGCAAACGTCCAGCAATTGCTCCGAGATGAAAAGTGCCAGCACTGAAAGCTCTTGCTAGCCAGCACCCTTCCTTGGAAGCGCTTTCACAGGCGCAGCAACACTGGGGCTTTGCGCTTCTCTACCCACCAAACGTCACGGTCCTTCTCTTTCCGTCTTGTAGACACGAGCTGAGAAATTGCAAACGTCCAGCAATTGCTCAGAGAAGAAAAGTGCCAGCACTGAAAGCTCTTGCTAGCCAGCACCCTTCCTTGGAAGCGCTTTCACAGGCGCAGCAACACTGGGGCTTTGCGCTTCTCTACTCACCAAACGTCACGGTCCTTCTCTTTCCGTCTCGTAGACACGAGCTGAGAAATTGCAAACGTCGAGCAATTGCTCAGAGATGAAAAGTGCCAGCACTGAAAGCTGTTGCTATCCAGCACCCTTCCTTGGAAGCGCTTTTGTAGGCCTAAGAACACTGGGGCTCTGGGCTTCTCTAGCCACCTCATCTTCTGCTCATCCTCGCGCGCACTCTAAAGAGAGCTCAGGTGAGAAATTGCAAACATCCAGCAATTGCTCAGAGATGAAAAGTGCCAGCACTGAAAGCTGTTGCTAGCCAGCACCCTTCCTTGGAAGCGCTTTCACAGGCGCAGCAACACTGGGGCTTTGCGCTTCACTACCCACCAAACGTCACGGTCCTTCTCTTTCCGTCGGTAGACACGAGCTGAGAAATTGCAAATGTCGAGCAATTGCTCAGAGATGAAAAGTGCCAGCACTGAAAGCTGTTGCTAGCCAGCACCCTTCCTTGGAAGCGCTTTCACAGGCACAGCAACACTGGGGCTTTGCGCTTCTATACGCACCAAATGTCACGGTCCTTCTCTTTCCGTCTCGTAGACACGAGCTGAGAAATTGCAAACGTCGAGCAATTGCTCAGAGATGAAAAGTGCCAGCACTGAAAGCTCTTGCTAGCCAGCACCCTTCCTTGGAAGCGCTTTCACAGGCGCAGCAACACTGGGGCTTTGCGCTTCTATACGCACCAAACGTCACGGTCCTTCTCTTTCCGTCTCGTAGACAAGAGCTGAGAAATTGCAAACGTCGAGCAATTGCTCCGAGATGAAAAGTGCCAGCACTGGAAGCTGTTGCTAGCCAGCACCCTTCCTTGGAAGCGCTTTTGTAGGCCTAAGAACACTGGGGCTCTGGGCTTCTCTAGCCACCTCATCTTCTGCTCATCCTCTCGCGCACTCTAAAGAGAGCTCAGGTGAGAAATTGCAAACGTCCAGCAATTGCTCAGAGATGAAAAGTGCCAGCACTGAAAGCTGTTGCTAGCCAGCACCCTTCCTTGGAAGCGCTTTCACAGGCGCAGTAACACTGGGGCTTTGCACTTCTCTACCAACCAAACGTCACGGTCCTTCTCTTTCCGTCTCGTAGACACGAGCTGAGAAATTGCAAACGTTGAGCAATTGCTCCGAGATGAAAAGTGCCAGCACTGAAAGCTCTTGCTAGCCAGCACCCTTCCTTGGAAGCGCTTTCACAGGCGCAGCAACACTGGGGCTTTGCGCTTCTCTAGCCACCAAACGTCACGGTCATTCTCTTTCCGTCTCGTAGACACGAGCTGAGAAATTGCAAACGTCGAGCAATTGCTCAGAGATGAAAAGTGCCAGCACTGAAAGCTCTTGCTAGCCAGCACCCTTCCTTGGAAGCGCTTTTGTAGGCCTAAGAACACTGGGGCTCTGGGCTTCTCTAGCCACCTCATCTTCTGCTCATCCTCTCGCGCACTGTAAAGAGAGCTCAGGTGAGAAATTGCAAACGTCGAGCAATTGCTCAGAGATGAAAAGTGCCAGCACTGAAAGCTGTTGCTAGCCAGCACCCTTCCTTGGAAGCGCTTTCACAGGCGCAGCAACACTGGGGCTTTGCGCTTCTCTAGCCACCAAACGTCACGGTCCTTCTCTTTCCGTCTGTATACACGAGCTGAGAAATTGCAAACGTCCAGCAATTGCTCCGAGATGAAAAGTGCCAGCACTGAAAGCTGTTGCTAGCCAGCACCCTTCCTTGGAAGCGCTTTTGTAGGCCTAAGAACACTGGGGCTCTGGGCTTCTCTAGCCACCTCATCTTCTGCTCATCCTCTCGCGCACTCTAAAGAGAGCTCAGCTGAGAAATTGCAAACGTCCAGCAATTGCTCAGAGATGAAAAGTGCCAGCACTGAAAGCTCTTGCTAGCCAGCACCCTTCCTTGGAAGCGCTTTCACAGGCGCAGCAACACTGGGGCTTTGCGCTTCTCTAGCCACCAAACGTCACGGTCCTTCTCTTTCCGTCTCCTAGACACGAGCTGAGAAATTGCAAACGTCGAGCAATTGGTCAGAGATGAAAAGTGCCAGTACTGAAAGCTGTTGCTAGCCAGCACCCTTCCTTGGAAGCGCTTTTGTAGGCCTAAGAACACTGGGGCTCTGGGCTTCTCTAGCCACCTAATCTTCTGCTCATCCTCTCGCGCACTCTAAAGAGAGCTCAGGTGAGAAATTGCAAATGACGAGCAATTGCTCAGAGATGAAAAGTGCCAGCACTGAAAGCTCTTGCTAGCCAGCACCCTTCCTTGGAAGCGCTTTCACAGGCGCAGTAACACTGGGGCTTTGCACTTCTCTACGCACCAAACGTCACGGTCCTTCTCTTTCCGTCTCGTAGACACGAGCTGAGAAATTGCAAACGTCGAGCAATTGCTCAGAGATGAAAAGTGCCAGCACTGAAAGCTGTTGCTAGCCAGCACCCTTCCTTGGAAGCGCTTTCACAGGCGCAGCAACACTGGGGCTTTGCGCTTCTCTAGCCACCAAACGTCACGGTCCTTCTCTTTCCGTCTCGTAGACACGAGCTGAGAAATTGCAAACGTCGAGCAATTGCTCCGAGATGAAAAGTGCCAGCACTGAAAGCTCTTGCTAGCCAGCACCCTTCCTTGGAAGCGCTTTTGTAGGCCTAAGAACACTGGGGCTATGGGCTTCTCTAGCCACCTCATCTTCTGCTCATCCTCTCGCGCACTCTAAAGAGATCTCAGGTGAGAAATTGCAAACGTCCAGCAATTGCTCAGAGATGAAAAGTGCCAGCACTGAAAGCTCTTGCTAGCCAGCACCCTTCCTTGGAAGCGCTTTCACAGGCACAGCAACACTGGGGCTTTGCGCTTCTATACGCACCAAATGTCACGGTCCTTCTCTTTCCGTCTCGTAGACACGAGCTGAGAAATTGCAAACGTCGAGCAATTGCTCAGAGATGAAAAGTGCCAGCACTGAAAGCTGTTGCTAGCCAGCACCCTTCCTTGGAAGCGCTTTCACAGGCGCAGCAACACTGGGGCTTTGCGCTTCTCTAGCCACCAAATGTCACGGTCCTTCTCTTTCCGTCTCGTAGACACGAGCTGAGAAATTGCAAACGTCCAGCAATTGCTCAGAGATGAAAAGTGCCAGCACTGAAAGCTCTTGCTAGCCAGCACCCTTCCTTGGAAGCGCTTTTGTAGCCCTTAAAACACTGGGGCTCTGGGCTTCTCTAGCCACCTCATCTTCTGCTCATCCTCTCGCGCACTGTAAAGAGAGCTCAGGTGAGAAATTGCAAACGTCGAGCAATTGCTCAGAGATGAAAAGTGCCAGCACTGAAAGCTGTTGCTAGCCAGCCCCCTTCCTTGGAAGCGCTTTTGTAGGCCTAAGAACACTGGGGCTCTGGGCTTCTCTAGCCACCTCATCTTCTGCTCATCCTCTCGCGCACTCTAAAGAGAGCTCAGGTGAGAAATTGCAAACGTCGAGCAATTGCTCAGAGATGAAAAGTGCCAGCACTGAAAGCTGTTGCTAGCCAGCACCCTTCCTTGGAAGCGCTTTCACAGGCGCAGCAACACTGGGGCTTTGCGCTTCTCTAACCACCAAACGTCACGGTCCTTCTCTTTCCGTCGGTAGACACGAGCTGAGAAATTGCAAATGTCGAGCAATTGCTCAGAGACGAAAAGTGCCAGCACTGAAAGCTCTTGCTAGCCAGCACCCTTCCTTGGAAGCGCTTTCACAGGCGCAGCAACACTGGGGCTTTGCGCTTCTATACGCACCAAATGTCACGGTCCTTCTCTTTCCGTCTCGTAGACACGAGCTGAGAAATTGCAAACGTCAAGCAATTGCTCAGAGATGAAAAGTGCCAGCACTGAAAGCTGTTGCTAGCCAGCACCCTTCCTTGGAAGCGCTTTCACAGGCGCAGCAACACTGGGGCTTTGCGCTTCTCTAGCCACCAAACGTCACGGTCCTTCTCTTTCCGTCTCGTAGACACGAGCTGAGAAATTGCAAACGTCGAGCAATTGCTCAGAGATGAAAAGTGCCAGCACTGAAAGCTGTTGCTAGCCAGCACCCTTCCTTGGAAGCGCTTTCACAGGCGCAGCAACACTGGGGCTTTGCGCTTCTCTACTCACCAAACGTCACGGTCCTTCTCTTTCCGTCTCGTAGACACGAGCTGAGAAATTCCAAACGTCGAGCAATTGCTCAGAGATGAAAAGTGCCAGCACTGAAAGCTGTTGCTATCCAGCACCCTTCCTTGGAAGCGCTTTTGTAGGCCTAAGAACACTGGGGCTCTGGGCTTCTCTAGCCACCTCATCTTCTGCTCATCCTCGCGCGCACTCTAAAGAGAGCTCAGGTGAGAAATTGCAAACATCCAGCAATTGCTCAGAGATGAAAAGTGCCAGCACTGAAAGCTCTTGCTAGCCAGCACCCTTCCTTGGAAGCGCTTTCACAGGCGCAGCAACACTGGGGCTTTGCGCTTCTCTACCCACCAAACGTCACGGTCCTTCTCTTTCCGTCGGTAGACACGAGCTGAGAAATTGCAAATGTCGAGCAATTGCTCAGAGATGAAAAGTGCCAGCACTGAAAGCTGTTGCTAGCCAGCACCCTTCCTTGGAAGCGCTTTCACAGGCACAGCAACACTGGGGCTTTGCGCTTCTCTACCCACCAAACGTCACGGTCCTTCTCTTTCCGTCTCGTAGACACGAGCTGAGAAATTGCAAACGTCGAGCAATTGCTCAGAGATGAAAAGTGCCAGCACTGAAAGCTGTTGCTAGCCAGCACCCTTCCTTGGAAGCGCTTTCACAGGCGCAGCAACACTGGGGCTTTGCGCTTCTATACGCACCAAATGTCACGGTCCTTCTCTTTCCGTCTTGTAGACACGAGCTGAGAAATTGCAAACGTCGAGCAATTGCTCAGAGATGAAAAGTGCCAGCACTGAAAGCTCTTGCTAGCCAGCACCCTTCCTTGGAAGCGCTTTTGTAGGCCTAAGAACAGTGGGGCTCTGGGCTTCTCTAGCCACCTCATCTTCTGCTCATCCTCTCGCGCACTCTAAAGAGAGCTCAGGTGAGAAATTGCAAACGTCGAGCAATTGCTCCGAGATGAAAAGTGCCAGCACTGAAAGCTGTTGCTAGCCAGCACCCTTCCTTGGAAGCGCTTTTGTAGGCCTAAGAACACTGGGGCTCTGGGCTTCTCTAGCCACCTCATCTTCTGCTCATCCTCTCGCGCACTCTAAAGAGAGCTCAGGTGAGAAATTGCAAACGTCGAGCAATTGCTCAGAGATGAAAAGTGCCAGCACTGAAAGCTGTTGCTAGCCAGCACCCTTCCTTGGAAGCGCTTTTGTAGGCCTAAGAACACTGGGGCTCTGGGCTTCTCTAGCCACCTCATCTTCTGCTCATCCTCTCGCGCACTCTAAAGAGAGCTCAGGTGAGAAATTGCAAACGTCGAGCAATTGCTCAGAGATGAAAAGTGCCAGCACTGAAAGCTGTTGCTAGCCAGCACCCTTCCTTGGAAGCGCTTTTGTAGGCCTAAGAACACTGGGGCTCTGGGCTTCTCTAGCCACCTCATCTTCTGCTCATCCTCTCGCGCACTCTAAAGAGAGGTCAGGTGAGAAACTGCAAACGTGAAGCAATTGCTCAGAGATGAAAAGTGCCAGCACTGAAAGCTGTTGCTAGCCAGCACCCTTCCTTGGAAGCGCTTTCACAGGTGCAGTAACACTGGGGCTTTGCACTTCTATACGCACCAAACGTCACGGTCCTTCTCTTTCCGTCTTGTAGACACGAGCTGAGAAATTGCAAACGTCCAGCAATTGCTCCGAGATGAAAAGTGCCAGCACTGAAAGCTCTTGCTAGCCAGCACCCTTCCTTGGAAGCGCTTTTGTAGGCCTGAGAACACTGGGGCTCTGGGCTTCTCTAGCCACCTCATCTTCTGCTCATCCTCTCGCGCACTCTAAAGAGAGCTCAGGTGAGAAATTGCAAACGTCGAGCAATTGCTCAGAGATGAAAAGTGCCAGCACTGAAAGCTGTTGCTAGCCAGCACCCTTCCTTGGAAGCGCTTTCACAGGCGCAGCAACACTGGGGCTTTGCGCTTCTCTACCCACCAAACGTCACGGTCCTTCTCTTTCCGTCGGTAGACACGAGCTGAGAAATTGCAAATGTCGAGCAATTGCTCAGAGATGAAAAGTGCCAGCACTGAAAGCTGTTGCTAGCCAGCACCCTTCCTTGGAAGCGCTTTCACAGGCACAGCAACACTGGGGCTTTGCGCTTCTATACGCACCAAATGTCACGGTCCTTCTCTTTCCGTCTCGTAGACACGAGCTGAGAAATTGCAAACGTCGAGCAATTGCTCAGAGATGAAAAGTGCCAGCACTGAAAGCTCTTGCTAGCCAGCACCCTTCCTTGGAAGCGCTTTCACAGGCGCAGCAACACTGGGGCTTTGCGCTTCTATACGCACCAAATGTCACGGTCCTTCTCTTTCCGTCTTGTAGACACGAGCTGAGAAATTGCAAACGTCGAGCAATTGCTCAGAGATGAAAAGTGCCAGCACTGAAAGCTCTTGCTAGCCAGCACCCTTCCTTGGAAGCGCTTTTGTAGGCCTAAGAACACTGGGGCTCTGGGCTTCTCTAGCCACCTCATCTTCTGCTCATCCTCTCGCGCACTCTAAAGAGAGCTCAGGTGAGAAATTGCAAACGTCGAGCAATTGCTCAGAGATGAAAAGTGCCAGCACTGAAAGCTGTTGCTAGCCAGCACCCTTCCTTGGAAGCGCTTTTGTAGGCCTAAGAACACTGGGGCTCTGGGCTTCTCTAGCCACCTCATCTTCTGCTCATCCTCTCGCGCACTCTAAAGAGAGCTCAGGTGAGAAATTGCAAACGTCGAGCAATTGCTCAGAGATGAAAAGTGCCAGCACTGAAAGCTGTTGCTAGCCAGCACCCTTCCTTGGAAGCGCTTTTGTAGGCCTAAGAACACTGGGGCTCTGGGCTTCTCTAGCCACCTCATCTTCTGCTCATCCTCTCGCGCACTCTAAAGAGAGGTCAGGTGAGAAACTGCAAACGTCAAGCAATTGCTCAGAGATGAAAAGTGCCAGCACTGAAAGCTGTTGCTAGCCAGCACCCTTCCTTGGAAGCGCTTTCACAGGCACAGCAACACTGGGGCTTTGCGCTTCTATACGCACCAAACGTCACAGTCATTCTCTTTCCGTCTCGTAGACACGAGCTGAGAAATTGCAAACGTCGAGCAATTGCTCAGAGATGAAAAGTGCCAGCACTGAAAGCTGTTGCTAGCCAGCACCCTTCCTTGGAAGCGCTTTCACAGGCACAGCAACACTGGGGCTTTGCGCTTCTATACGCACCAAATGTCACGGTCCTTCTCTTTCCGTCTCGTAGACACGAGCTGAGAAATTGCAAACGTCCAGCAATTGCTCAGAGATGAAAAGTGCCAGCACTGAAAGCTCTTGCTAGCCAGCACCCTTCCTTGGAAGCGCTTTTGTAGGCCTAAGACACTGGGGCTCTGGGCTTCTCTAGCCACCTCATCTTCTGCTCATCCTCTCGCGCACTCTAAAGAGAGCTCAGGTGAGAAATTGCAAACGTCGAGCAATTGCTCCGAGATGAAAAGTGCCAGCACTGAAAGCTGTTGCTAGCCAGCACCCTTCCTTGGAAGCGCTTTTGTAGGCCTAAGAACACTGGGGCTCTGGGCTTCTCTAGCCACCTCATCTTCTGCTCATCCTCTCGCGCACTCTAAAGAGAGCTCAGGTGAGAAATTGCAAACGTCGAGCAATTGCTCAGAGATGAAAAGTGCCAGCACTGAAAGCTGTTGCTAGCCAGCACGCTTCCTTGGAAGCGCTTTTGTAGGCCTAAGAACACTGGGGCTCTGGGCTTCTCTAGCCACCTCATCTTCTGCTCATCCTCGCGCGCACTCTAAAGAGAGCTCAGGTGAGAAATTGCAAACATCCAGCAATTGCTCAGAGATGAAAAGTGCCAGCACTGAAAGCTGTTGCTAGCCAGCACCCTTCCTTGGAAGCGCTTTCACAGGCGCAGCAACACTGGGGCTTTGCGCTTCTCTAACCACCAAACGTCACGGTCCTTCTCTTTCCGTCGGTAGACACGAGCTGAGAAATTGCAAACGTCGAGCAATTGCTCAGAGATGAAAAGTGCCAGCACTGAAAGCTCTTGCTAGCCAGCACCCTTCCTTGGAAGCGCTTTCACAGGCACAGCAACACTGGGGCTTTGCGCTTCTATACGCACCAAATGTCACGGTCCTTCTCTTTCCGTCTCGTAGACACGAGCTGAGAAATTGCAAACGTCGAGCAATTGCTCAGAGATGAAAAGTGCCAGCACTGAAAGCTGTTGCTAGCCAGCACCCTTCCTTGGAAGCGCTTTCACAGGCGCAGCAACACTGGGGCTTTGCGCTTCTCTACCCACCAAACGTCACGGTCCTTCTCTTTCCGTCTCGTAGACACGAGCTGAGAAATTGCAAACGTCGAGCAATTGCTCAGAGATGAAAAGTGCCAGCACTGAAAGCTCTTGCTAGCCAGCACCCTTCCTTGGAAGCGCTTTCACAGGCGCAGCAACACTGGGGCTTTGCGCTTCTCTACTCACCAAACGTCACGGTCCTTCTCTTTCCGTCTCGTAGACACGAGCTGAGAAATTCCAAACGTCGAGCAATTGCTCAGAGATGAAAAGTGCCAGCACTGAAAGCTGTTGCTATCCAGCACCCTTCCTTGGAAGCGCTTTTGTAGGCCTAAGAACACTGGGGCTCTGGGCTTCTCTAGCCACCTCATCTTCTGCTCATCCTCGCGCGCACTCTAAAGAGAGCTCAGGTGAGAAATTGCAAACATCCAGCAATTGCTCAGAGATGAAAAGTGCCAGCACTGAAAGCTGTTGCTAGCCAGCACCCTTCCTTGGAAGTGCTTTCACAGGCGCAGCAACACTGGGGCTTTGCGCTTCTCTAGCCACCAAACGTCACGGTCCTTCTCTTTCCGTCGGTAGACACGAGCTGAGAAATTGCAAATGTCGAGCAATTGCTCAGAGATGAAAAGTGCCAGCACTGAAAGCTGTTGCTAGCCAGCACCCTTCCTTGGAAGCGCTTTCACAGGCACAGCAACACTGGGGCTTTGCGCTTCTATACGCACCAAATGTCACGGTCCTTCTCTTTCCGTCTCGTAGACACGAGCTGAGAAATTGCAAACGTCGAGCAATTGCTCAGAGATGAAAAGTGCCAGCACTGAAAGCTCTTGCTAGCCAGCACCCTTCCTTGGAAGCGCTTTCACAGGCGCAGCAACACTGGGGCTTTGCGCTTCTATACGCACCAAATGTCACGGTCCTTCTCTTTCCGTCTTGTAGACACGAGCTGAGAAATTGCAAACGTCCAGCAATTGCTCCGAGATGAAAAGTGCCAGCACTGAAAGCTGTTGCTAGCCAGCACCCTTCCTTGGAAGCGCTTTTGTAGGCCTAAGAACACTGGGGCTCTGGGCTTCTCTAGCCACCTCATCTTCTGCTCATCCTCTCGCGCACTCTAAAGAGAGCTCAGGTGAGAAATTGCAAACGTCGAGCAATTGCTCAGAGATGAAAAGTGCCAGCACTGAAAGCTGTTGCTAGCCAGCACCCTTCCTTGGAAGCGCTTTCACAGGCGCAGCAACACTGAGGCTTTGCGCTTCTCTACCCACCAAACGTCACGGTCCTTCTCTTTCCGTCTCATAGACACGAGCTGAGAAATTGCAAACGTCGAGCAATTGCTCAGAGATGAAAAGTGCCAGCACTGAAAGCTGTTGCTAGCCAGCACCCTTCCTTGGAAGCGCTTTCACAGGCGCAGCAACACTGGGGCTTTGCGCTTCTCTACCCACCAAACGTCACGGTCCTTCTCTTTCCGTCTTGTAGACACGAGCTGAGAAATTGCAAACGTCGAGCAATTGCTCCGAGATGAAAAGTGCCAGCACTGAAAGCTCTTGCTAGCCAGCACCCTTCCTTGGAAGCGCTTTTGTAGGCCTGAGAACACTGGGGCTCTGGGCTTCTCTAGCCACCTCATCTTCTGCTCATCCTCTCGCGCACTCTAAAGAGAGCTCAGGTGAGAAATTGCAAACGTCGAGCAATTGCTCAGAGATGAAAAGTGCCAGCACTGAAAGCTCTTGCTAGCCAGCACCCTTCCTTGGAAGCGCTTTCACAGGCGCAGCAACACTGGGGCTTTGCGCTTCTCTACCCACCAAACGTCACGGTCCTTCTCTTTCCGTCGGTAGACACGAGCTGAGAAATTGCAAATGTCGAGCAATTGCTCAGAGATGAAAAGTGCCAGCACTGAAAGCTGTTGCTAGCCAGCACCCTTCCTTGGAAGCGCTTTCACAGGCACAGCAACACTGGGGCTTTGCGCTTCTATACGCACCAAATGTCACGGTCCTTCTCTTTCCGTCTCGTAGACACGAGCTGAGAAATTGCAAACGTCGAGCAATTGCTCAGAGATGAAAAGTGCCAGCACTGAAAGCTGTTGCTAGCCAGCACCCTTCCTTGGAAGCGCTTTCACAGGCGCAGCAACACTGGGGCTTTGCGCTTCTATACGCACCAAATGTCACGGTCCTTCTCTTTCCGTCTTGTAGACACGAGCTGAGAAATTGCAAACGTCGAGCAATTGCTCAGAGATGAAAAGTGCCAGCACTGAAAGCTCTTGCTAGCCAGCACCCTTCCTTGGAAGCGCTTTTGTAGGCCTAAGAACACTGGGGCTCTGGGCTTCTCTAGCCACCTCATCTTCTGCTCATCCTCTCGCGCACTCTAAAGAGAGCTCAGGTGAGAAATTGCAAACGTCGAGCAATTGCTCCGAGATGAAAAGTGCCAGCACTGAAAGCTCTTGCTAGCCAGCACCCTTCCTTGGAAGCGCTTTTGTAGGCCTAAGAACACTGGGGCTCTGGGCTTCTCTAGCCACCTCATCTTCTGCTCATCCTCTCGCGCACTCTAAAGAGAGCTCAGGTGAGAAATTGCAAACGTCCAGCAATTGCTCAGAGATGAAAAGTGCCAGCACTGAAAGCTCTTGCTAGCCAGCACCCTTCCTTGGAAGCGCTTTTGTAGGCCTAAGAACACTGGGGCTCTGGGCTTCTCTAGCCACCTCATCTTCTGCTCATCCTCTCGCGCACTCTAAAGAGAGCTCAGGTGAGAAATTGCAAACGTGGAGCAATTGCTCAGAGATGAAAAGTGCCAGCACTGAAAGCTCTTGCTAGCCAGCACCCTTCCTTGGAAGCGCTTTTGTAGGCCTAAGAACACTGGGGCTCTGGGCTTCTCTAGCCACCTCATCTTCTGCTCATCCTCTCGCGCACTCTAAAGAGAGGTCAGGTGAGAAACTGCAAACGTCAAGCAATTGCTCAGAGATGAAAAGTGCCAGCACTGAAAGCTGTTGCTAGCCAGCACCCTTCCTTGGAAGCGCTTTCACAGGTGCAGTAACACTGGGGCTTTGCACTTCTCTACGCACCAAACGTCACGGTCCTTCTCTTTCCGTCTTGTAGACACGAGCTGAGAAATTGCAAACGTCGAGCAATTGCTCCGAGATGAAAAGTGCCAGCACTGAAAGCTCTTGCTAGCCAGCACCCTTCCTTGGAAGCGCTTTTGTAGGCCTGAGAACACTGGGGCTCTGGGCTTCTCTAGCCACCTCATCTTCTGCTCATCCTCTCGCGCACTCTAAAGAGAGCTCAGGTGAGAAATTGCAAACGTCGAGCAATTGCTCAGAGATGAAAAGTGCCAGCACTGAAAGCTGTTGCTAGCCAGCACCCTTCCTTGGAAGCGCTTTCACAGGCACAGCAACACTGGGGCTTTGCGCTTCTATACGCACCAAACGTCACAGTCATTCTCTTTCCGTCTCGTAGACACGAGCTGAGAAATTGCAAACGTCGAGCAATTGCTCAGAGATGAAAAGTGCCAGCACTGAAAGCTGTTGCTAGCCAGCACCCTTCCTTGGAAGCGCTTTCACAGGCACAGCAACACTGGGGCTTTGCGCTTCTATACGCACCAAACGTCACAGTCATTCTCTTTCCGTCTCGTAGACACGAGCTGAGAAATTGCAAACGTCCAGCAATTGCTCAGAGATGAAAAGTGCCAGCACTGAAAGCTGTTGCTAGCCAGCACCCTTCCTTGGAAGCGCTTTTGTAGGCCTAAGACACTGGGGCTCTGGGCTTCTCTAGCCACCTCATCTTCTGCTCATCCTCTCGCGCACTCTAAAGAGAGCTCAGGTGAGAAATTGCAAACGTCGAGCAATTGCTCCGAGATGAAAAGTGCCAGCACTGAAAGCTGTTGCTAGCCAGCACCCTTCCTTGGAAGCGCTTTTGTAGGCCTAAGAACACTGGGGCTCTGGGCTTCTCTAGCCACCTCATCTTCTGCTCATCCTCTCGCGCACTCTAAAGAGAGCTCAGGTGAGAAATTGCAAACGTCGAGCAATTGCTCCGAGATGAAAAGTGCCAGCACTGAAAGCTGTTGCTAGCCAGCACCCTTCCTTGGAAGCGCTTTTGTAGGCCTAAGAACACTGGGGCTCTGGGCTTCTCTAGCCACCTCATCTTCTGCTCATCCTCGCGCGCACTCTAAAGAGAGCTCAGGTGAGAAATTGCAAACATCCAGCAATTGCTCAGAGATGAAAAGTGCCAGCACTGAAAGCTGTTGCTAGCCAGCACCCTTCCTTGGAAGCGCTTTCACAGGCGCAGCAACACTGGGGCTTTGCGCTTCTCTAACCACCAAACGTCACGGTCCTTCTCTTTCCGTCGGTAGACACGAGCTGAGAAATTGCAAACGTCGAGCAATTGCTCAGAGATGAAAAGTGCCAGCACTGAAAGCTCTTGCTAGCCAGCACCCTTCCTTGGAAGCGCTTTCACAGGCACAGCAACACTGGGGCTTTGCGCTTCTCTAGCCACCAAATGTCACGGTCCTTCTCTTTCCGTCTCGTAGACACGAGCTGAGAAATTGCAAACGTCGAGCAATTGCTCAGAGATGAAAAGTGCCAGCACTGAAAGCTGTTGCTAGCCAGCACCCTTCCTTGGAAGCGCTTTCACAGGCGCAGCAACACTGGGGCTTTGCGCTTCTCTAGCCACCAAACGTCACGGTCCTTCTCTTTCCGTCTCGTAGACACGAGCTGAGAAATTGCAAACGTCGAGCAATTGCTCCGAGATGAAAAGTGCCAGCACTGAAAGCTCTTGCTAGCCAGCACCCTTCCTTGGAAGCGCTTTCACAGGCGCAGCAACACTGGGGCTTTGCGCTTCTCTAGCCACCAAACGTCACAGTCATTCTCTTTCCGTCTCGTAGACACGAGCTGAGAAATTCCAAACGTCGAGCAATTGCTCAGAGATGAAAAGTGCCAGCACTGAAAGCTGTTGCTAGCCAGCACCCTTCCTTGGAAGCGCTTTTGTAGGCCTAAGAACACTGGGGCTCTGGGCTTCTCTAGCCACCTCATCTTCTGCTCATCCTCGCGCGCACTCTAAAGAGAGCTCAGGTGAGAAATTGCAAACATCCAGCAACTGCTCAGAGATGAAAAGTGCCAGCACTGAAAGCTGTTGCTAGCCAGCACCCTTCCTTGGAAGCGCTTTCACAGGCGCAGCAACACTGGGGCTTTGCGCTTCTCTAGCCACCAAACGTCACGGTCATTCTCTTTCCGTCGGTAGACACGAGCTGAGAAATTGCAAATGTCGAGCAATTGCTCAGAGATGAAAAGTGCCAGCACTGAAAGCTGTTGCTAGCCAGCACCCTTCCTTGGAAGCGCTTTCACAGGCACAGCAACACTGGGGCTTTGCGCTTCTATACGCACCAAATGTCACGGTCCTTCTCTTTCCGTCTCGTAGACACGAGCTGAGAAATTGCAAACGTCGAGCAATTGCTCAGAGATGAAAAGTGCCAGCACTGAAAGCTGTTGCTAGCCAGCACCCTTCCTTGGAAGCGCTTTCACAGGCGCAGCAACACTGGGGCTTTGCGCTTCTATACGCACCAAATGTCACGGTCCTTCTCTTTCCGTCTCCTAGACACGAGCTGAGAAATTGCAAACGTCCAGCAATTGCTCCGAGATGAAAAGTGCCAGCACTGAAAGCTGTTGCTAGCCAGCACCCTTCCTTGGAAGCGCTTTTGTAGGCCTAAGAACACTGGGGCTCTGGGCTTCTCTAGCCACCTCATCTTCTGCTCATCCTCTCGCGCACTCTAAAGAGAGCTCAGGTGAGAAATTGCAAACGTCCAGCAATTGCTCAGAGATGAAAAGTGCCAGCACTGAAAGCTGTTGCTAGCCAGCACCCTTCCTTGGAAGCGCTTTCACAGGCGCAGCAACACTGAGGCTTTGCGCTTCTCTACCCACCAAACGTCACGGTCCTTCTCTTTCCGTCTCATAGACACGAGCTGAGAAATTGCAAACGTCGAGCAATTGCTCAGAGATGAAAAGTGCCAGCACTGAAAGCTGTTGCTAGCCAGCACCCTTCCTTGGAAGCGCTTTCACAGGCGCAGCAACACTGGGGCTTTGCGCTTCTCTACCCACCAAACGTCACGGTCCTTCTCTTTCCGTCTGTATACACGAGCTGAGAAATTGCAAACGTCCAGCAATTGCTCCGAGATGAAAAGTGCCAGCACTGAAAGCTGTTGCTAGCCAGCACCCTTCCTTGGAAGCGCTTTTGTAGGCCTAAGAACACTGGGGCTCTGGGCTTCTCTAGCCACCTCATCTTCTGCTCATCCTCTCGCGCACTCTAAAGAGAGCTCAGGTGAGAAATTGCAAACGTCGAGCAATTGCTCAGAGATGAAAAGTGCCAGCACTGAAAGCTCTTGCTAGCCAGCACCCTTCCTTGGAAGCGCTTTCACAGGCGCAGCAACACTGGGGCTTTGCGCTTCTCTAGCCACCAAACGTCACGGTCCTTCTCTTTCCGTCTCCTAGACACGAGCTGAGAAATTGCAAACGTCCAGCAATTGCTCCGAGATGAAAAGTGCCAGTACTGAAAGCTGTTGCTAGCCAGCACCCTTCCTTGGAAGCGCTTTTGTAGGCCTGAGAACACTGGGGCTCTGGGCTTCTCTAGCCACCTAATCTTCTGCTCATCCTCTCGCGCACTCTAAAGAGAGCTCAGGTGAGAAATTGCAAATGACGAGCAATTGCTCAGAGATGAAAAGTGCCAGCACTGAAAGCTCTTGCTAGCCAGCACCCTTCCTTGGAAGCGCTTTCACAGGCGCAGTAACACTGGGGCTTTGCGCTTCTCTACGCACCAAACGTCACGGTCCTTCTCTTTCCGTCTCGTAGACACGAGCTGAGAAATTGCAAACGTCGAGCAATTGCTCAGAGATGAAAAGTGCCAGCACTGAAAGCTGTTGCTAGCCAGCACCCTTCCTTGGAAGCGCTTTCACAGGCGCAGCAACACTGGGGCTTTGCGCTTCTCTAGCCACCAAACGTCACGGTCATTCTCTTTCCGTCTCGTAGACACGAGCTGAGAAATTGCAAACGTCGAGCAATTGCTCCGAGATGAAAAGTGCCAGCACTGAAAGCTCTTGCTAGCCAGCACCCTTCCTTGGAAGCGCTTTTGTAGGCCTAAGAACACTGGGGCTCTGGGCTTCTCTAGCCACCTCATCTTCTGCTCATCCTCTCGCGCACTCTAAAGAGAGCTCAGGTGAGAAATTGCAAACGTCGAGCAATTGCTCAGAGATGAAAAGTGCCAGCACTGAAAGCTCTTGCTAGCCAGCACCCTTCCTTGGAAGCGCTTTCACAGGCGCAGCAACACTGGGGCTTTGCGCTTCTCTAGCCACCAAACGTCACGGTCCTTCTCTTTCCGTCTCATAGACACGAGCTGAGAAATTGCAAACGTCGAGCAATTGCTCAGAGATGAAAAGTGCCAGCACTGAAAGCTGTTGCTATCCAGCACCCTTCCTTGGAAGCGCTTTCACAGGCGCAGCAACACTGGGGCTTTGCGCTTCTCTACTCACCAAACGTCACGGTCCTTCTCTTTCCGTCTCGTAGACACGAGCTGAGAAATTGCAAACGTCGAGCAATTGCTCAGAGATGAAAAGTGCCAGCACTGAAAGCTGTTGCTAGCCAGCACCCTTCCTTGGAAGCGCTTTTGTAGGCCTAAGAACACTGGGGCTCTGGGCTTCTCTAGCCACCTCATCTTCTGCTCATCCTCGCGCGCACTCTAAAGAGAGCTCAGGTGAGAAATTGCAAACATCCAGCAATTGCTCAGAGATGAAAAGTGCCAGCACTGAAAGCTGTTGCTAGCCAGCACCCTTCCTTGGAAGCGCTTTCACAGGCGCAGCAACACTGGGGCTTTGCGCTTCTCTAGCCACCAAACGTCACGGTCCTTCTCTTTCCGTCGGTAGACACGAGCTGAGAAATTGCAAATGTCGAGCAATTGCTCAGAGATGAAAAGTGCCAGCACTGAAAGCTGTTGCTAGCCAGCACCCTTCCTTGGAAGCGCTTTCACAGGCACAGCAACACTGGGGCTTTGCGCTTCTATACGCACCAAATGTCACGGTCCTTCTCTTTCCGTCTCGTAGACACGAGCTGAGAAATTGCAAACGTCGAGCAATTGCTCAGAGATGAAAAGTGCCAGCACTGAAAGCTCTTGCTAGCCAGCACCCTTCCTTGGAAGCGCTTTCACAGGCGCAGCAACACTGGGGCTTTGCGCTTCTATACGCACCAAAAGTCACGGTCCTTCTCTTTCCGTCTCGTAGACACGAGCTGAGAAATTGCAAACGTCCAGCAATTGCTCCGAGATGAAAAGTGCCAGCACTGAAAGCTGTTGCTAGCCAGCACCCTTCCTTGGAAGCGCTTTTGTAGGCCTAAGAACACTGGGGCTCTGGGCTTCTCTAGCCACCTCATCTTCTGCTCATCCTCTCGCGCACTCTAAAGAGAGCTCAGGTGAGAAATTGCAAACGTCCAGCAATTGCTCAGAGATGAAAAGTGCCAGCACTGAAAGCTCTTGCTAGCCAGCACCCTTCCTTGGAAGCGCTTTCACAGGCGCAGTAACACTGGGGCTTTGCACTTCTCTAGCCACCAAACGTCACGGTCCTTCTCTTTCCGTCTCGTAGACACGAGCTGAGAAATTGCAAACGTCGAGCAATTGCTCAGAGATGAAAAGTGCCAGCACTGAAAGCTGTTGCTAGCCAGCACCCTTCCTTGGAAGCGCTTTCACAGGCGCAGCAACACTGGGGCTTTGCGCTTCTCTAGCCACCAAACGTCACGGTCATTCTCTTTCCGTCTCGTAGACACGAGCTGAGAAATTGCAAACGTCGAGCAATTGCTCAGAGATGAAAAGTGCCAGCACTGAAAGCTGTTGCTAGCCAGCACCCTTCCTTGGAAGCGCTTTTGTAGGCCTAAGAACACTGGGGCTCTGGGCTTCTCTAGCCACCTCATCTTCTGCTCATCCTCTCGCGCACTCTAAAGAGAGCTCAGGTGAGAAATTGCAAACGTCGAGCAATTGCTCAGAGATGAAAAGTGCCAGCACTGAAAGCTCTTGCTAGCCAGCACCCTTCCTTGGAAGCGCTTTCACAGGCGCAGCAACACTGAGGCTTTGCGCTTCTCTACCCACCAAACGTCACGGTCCTTCTCTTTCCGTCTCATAGACACGAGCTGAGAAATTGCAAACGTCGAGCAATTGCTCAGAGATGAAAAGTGCCAGCACTGAAAGCTGTTGCTAGCCAGCACCCTTCCTTGGAAGCGCTTTCACAGGCGCAGCAACACTGGGGCTTTGCGCTTCTCTAGCCACCAAACGTCACGGTCCTTCTCTTTCCGTCTGTATACACGAGCTGAGAAATTGCAAACGTCCAGCAATTGCTCCGAGATGAAAAGTGCCAGCACTGAAAGCTGTTGCTAGCCAGCACCCTTCCTTGGAAGCGCTTTTGTAGGCCTAAGAACACTGGGGCTCTGGGCTTCTCTAGCCACCTCATCTTCTGCTCATCCTCTCGCGCACTCTAAAGAGAGCTCAGGTGAGAAATTACAAACGTCGAGCAATTGCTCAGAGATGAAAAGTGCCAGCACTGAAAGCTCTTGCTAGCCAGCACCCTTCCTTGGAAGCGCTTTCACAGGCGCAGCAACACTGGGGCTTTGCGCTTCTCTAGCCACCAAACGTCACGGTCCTTCTCTTTCCGTCTCCTAGACACGAGCTGAGAAATTGCAAACGTCGAGCAATTGGTCAGAGATGAAAAGTGCCAGTACTGAAAGCTGTTGCTAGCCAGCACCCTTCCTTGGAAGCGCTTTTGTAGGCCTAAGAACACTGGGGCTCTGGGCTTCTCTAGCCACCTCATCTTCTGCTCATCCTCTCGCGCACTCTAAAGAGAGCTCAGGTGAGAAATTGCAAACGTCGAGCAATTGCTCAGAGATGAAAAGTGCCAGCACTGAAAGCTGTTGCTAGCCAGCACCCTTCCTTGGAAGCGCTTTCACAGGCGCAGTAACACTGGGGCTTTGCACTTCTCTACGCACCAAACGTCACGGTCCTTCTCTTTCCGTCTCGTAGACACGAGCTGAGAAATTGCAAACGTCGAGCAATTGCTCAGAGATGAAAAGTGCCAGCACTGAAAGCTGTTGCTAGCCAGCACCCTTCCTTGGAAGCGCTTTTGTAGGCCTAAGAACACTGGGGCTCTGGGCTACTCTAGCCACCTCATCTTCTGCTCATCCTCTCGCGCACTCTAAAGAGAGCTCAGGTGAGAAATTGCAAACGTCCAGCAATTGCTCAGAGATGAAAAGTGCCAGCACTGAAAGCTCTTGCTAGCCAGCACCCTTCCTTGGAAGCGCTTTCACAGGCGCAGCAACACTGGGGCTTTGCGCTTCTCTAGCCACCAAACGTCACGGTCCTTCTCTTTCCGTCTCATAGACACGAGCTGAGAAATTGCAAACGTCGAGCAATTGCTCAGAGATGAAAAGTGCCAGCACTGAAAGCTGTTGCTAGCCAGCACCCTTCCTTGGAAGCGCTTTCACAGGCGCAGCAACACTGGGGCTTTGCGCTTCTCTAGCCACCAAACGTCACGGTCCTTCTCTTTCCGTCTGTATACACGAGCTGAGAAATTGCAAACGTCGAGCAATTGCTCCGAGATGAAAAGTGCCAGCACTGAAAGCTGTTGCTAGCCAGCACCCTTCCTTGGAAGCGCTTTTGTAGGCCTAAGAACACTGGGGCTCTGGGCTTCTCTAGCCACCTCATCTTCTGCTCATCCTCTCGCGCACTCTAAAGAGAGCTCAGGTGAGAAATTGCAAACGTCCAGCAATTGCTCAGAGATGAAAAGTGCCAGCACTGAAAGCTCTTGCTAGCCAGCACCCTTCCTTGGAAGCGCTTTCACAGGCGCAGCAACACTGGGGCTTTGCGCTTCTATACGCACCAAATGTCACGGTCCTTCTCTTTCCGTCTCGTAGACACGAGCTGAGAAATTGCAAACGTCGAGCAATTGCTCAGAGATGAAAAGTGCCAGCACTGAAAGCTCTTGCTAGCCAGCACCCTTCCTTGGAAGCGCTTTCACAGGCGCAGCAACACTGGGGCTTTGCGCTTCTCTAGCCACCAAACGTCACGGTCCTTCTCTTTCCGTCTCGTAGACACGAGCTGAGAAATTGCAAACGTCCAGCAATTGCTCAGAGATGAAAAGTGCCAGCACTGAAAGCTCTTGCTAGCCAGCACCCTTCCTTGGAAGCGCTTTTGTAGCCCTTAAAACACTGGGGCTCTGGGCTTCTCTAGCCACCTCATCTTCTGCTCATCCTCTCGCGCACTGTAAAGAGAGCTCAGGTGAGAAATTGCAAACGTCGAGCAATTGCTCCGAGATGAAAAGTGCCAGCACTGAAAGCTGTTGCTAGCCAGCACCCTTCCTTGGAAGCGCTTTTGTAGGCCTAAGAACACTGGGGCTCTGGGCTTCTCTAGTCACCTCATCTTCTGCTCATCCTCTCGCGCACTCTAAAGAGAGCTCAGGTGAGAAATTGCAAACGTCGAGCAATTGCTCAGAGATGAAAAGTGCCAGCACTGAAAGCTGTTGCTAGCCAGCACCCTTCCTTGGAAGCGCTTTCACAGGCGCAGCAACACTGGGGCTTTGCGCTTCTCTAACCACCAAACGTCACGGTCCTTCTCTTTCCGTCGGTAGACACGAGCTGAGAAATTGCAAACGTCGAGCAATTGCTCAGAGATGAAAAGTGCCAGCACTGAAAGCTGTTGCTAGCCAGCACCCTTCCTTGGAAGCGCTTTCACAGGCACAGCAACACTGGGGCTTTGCGCTTCTATACGCACCAAATGTCACGGTCCTTCTCTTTCCGTCTCGTAGACACGAGCTGAGAAATTGCAAACGTCGAGCAATTGCTCAGAGATGAAAAGTGCCAGCACTGAAAGCTGTTGCTAGCCAGCACCCTTCCTTGGAAGCGCTTTCACAGGCGCAGCAACACTGGGGCTTTGCGCTTCTCTAGCCACCAAACGTCACGGTCCTTCTCTTTCCGTCTCGTAGACACGAGCTGAGAAATTGAAAACGTCCAGCAATTGCTCAGAGATGAAAAGTGCCAGCACTGAAAGCTGTTGCTAGCCAGCACCCTTCCTTGGAAGCGCTTTCACAGGCGCAGCAACACTGGGGCTTTGCGCTTCTCTACTCACCAAACGTCACGGTCCTTCTCTTTCCGTCTCGTAGACACGAGCTGAGAAATTCCAAACGTCGAGCAATTGCTCAGAGATGAAAAGTGCCAGCACTGAAAGCTGTTGCTATCCAGCACCCTTCCTTGGAAGCGCTTTTGTAGGCCTAAGAACACTGGGGCTCTGGGCTTCTCTAGCCACCTCATCTTCTGCTCATCCTCTCGCGCACTCTAAAGAGAGCTCAGGTGAGAAATTGCAAACATCCAGCAATTGCTCAGAGATGAAAAGTGCCAGCACTGAAAGCTGTTGCTAGCCAGCACCCTTCCTTGGAAGCGCTTTCACAGGCGCAGCAACACTGGGGCTTTGCGCTTCTCTAGCCACCAAACGTCACGGTCCTTCTCTTTCCGTCGGTAGACACGAGCTGAGAAATTGCAAATGTCGAGCAATTGCTCAGAGATGAAAAGTGCCAGCACTGAAAGCTGTTGCTAGCCAGCACCCTTCCTTGGAAGCGCTTTCACAGGCACAGCAACACTGGGGCTTTGCGCTTCTATACGCACCAAATGTCACGGTCCTTCTCTTTCCGTCTCGTAGACACGAGCTGAGAAATTGCAAACGTCGAGCAATTGCTCCGAGATGAAAAGTGCCAGCACTGAAAGCTGTTGCTAGCCAGCACCCTTCCTTGGAAGCGCTTTCACAGGCGCAGCAACACTGGGGCTTTGCGCTTCTCTAGCCACCAAACGTCACGGTCCTTCTCTTTCCGTCTCGTAGACACGAGCTGAGAAATTGCAAACGTCGAGCAATTGCTCAGAGATGAAAAGTGCCAGCACTGAAAGCTCTTGCTAGCCAGCACCCTTCCTTGGAAGCGCTTTTGTAGGCCTAAGAACACTGGGGCTCTGGGCTTCTCTAACCACCTCATCTTCTGCTCATCCTCTCGCGCACTCTAAAGAGAGCTCAGGTGAGAAATTGCAAACGTCGAGCAATTGCTCCGAGATGAAAAGTGCCAGCACTGAAAGCTGTTGCTAGCCAGCACCCTTCCTTGGAAGCGCTTTTGTAGGCCTAAGAACACTGGGGCTCTGGGCTTCTCTAGCCACCTCATCTTCTGCTCATCCTCTCGCGCACTCTAAAGAGAACTCAGGTGAGAAATTGCAAACGTCGAGCAATTGCTCCGAGATGAAAAGTGCCAGCACTGAAAGCTGTTGCTAGCCAGCCCCCTTCCTTGGAAGCGCTTTTGTAGGCCTAAGAACACTGGGGCTCTGGGCTTCTCTAGCCACCTCATCTTCTGCTCATCCTCTCGCGCACTCTAAAGAGAGCTCAGGTGAGAAATTGCAAACGTCCAGCAATTGCTCAGAGATGAAAAGTGCCAGCACTGAAAGCTCTTGCTAGCCAGCACCCTTCCTTGGAAGCGCTTTTGTAGGCCTAAGATCACTGGGGCTCTGGGCTTCTCTAGCCACCTAATCTTCTGCTCATCCTCGCGCGCACTCTAAAGAGAGCTCAGGTGAGAAATTGCAAACATCCAGCAATTGCTCAGAGATGAAAAGTGCCAGCACTGAAAGCTGTTGCTAGCCAGCACCCTTCCTTGGAAGCGCTTTCACAGGCGCAGCAACACTGGGGCTTTGCGCTTCTCTAACCACCAAACGTCACGGTCCTTCTCTTTCCGTCGGTAGACACGAGCTGAGAAATTGCAAACGTCGAGCAATTGCTCCGAGATGAAAAGTGCCAGCACTGAAAGCTCTTGCTAGCCAGCACCCTTCCTTGGAAGCGCTTTCACAGGCGCAGCAACACTGGGGCTTTGCGCTTCTATACGCACCAAATGTCACGGTCCTTCTCTTTCCGTCTCGTAGACACGAGCTGAGAAATTGCAAACGTCGAGCAATTGCTCAGAGATGAAAAGTGCCAGCACTGAAAGCTGTTGCTAGCCAGCACCCTTCCTTGGAAGCGCTTTCACAGGCGCAGCAACACTGGGGCTTTGCGCTTCTCTAGCCACCAAACGTCACGGTCCTTCTCTTTCCGTCTCGTAGACACGAGCTGAGAAATTGCAAACGTCGAGCAATTGCTCCGAGATGAAAAGTGCCAGCACTGAAAGCTCTTGCTAGCCAGCACCCTTCCTTGGAAGCGCTTTCACAGGCGCAGCAACACTGGGGCTTTGCGCTTCTCTACTCACCAAACGTCACGGTCCTTCTCTTTCCGTCTCGTAGACACGAGCTGAGAAATTGCAAACGTCCAGCAATTGCTCAGAGATGAAAAGTGCCAGCACTGAAAGCTGTTGCTAGCCAGCACCCTTCCTTGGAAGCGCTTTTGTAGGCCTAAGAACACTGGGGCTCTGGGCTTCTCTAGCCACCTCATCTTCTGCTCATCCTCGCGCGCACTCTAAAGAGAGCTCAGGTGAGAAATTGCAAACATCCAGCAATTGCTCAGAGATGAAAAGTGCCAGCACTGAAAGCTGTTGCTAGCCAGCACCCTTCCTTGGAAGCGCTTTCACAGGCGCAGCAACACTGGGGCTTTGCGCTTCTCTAGCCACCAAACGTCACGGTCCTTCTCTTTCCGTCGGTAGACACGAGCTGAGAAATTGCAAATGTCGAGCAATTGCTCAGAGATGAAAAGTGCCAGCACTGAAAGCTGTTGCTAGCCAGCACCCTTCCTTGGTAGCGCTTTCACAGGCACAGCAACACTGGGGCTTTGCGCTTCTATACGCACCAAATGTCACGGTCCTTCTCTTTCCGTCTCGTAGACACGAGCTGAGAAATTGCAAACGTCGAGCAATTGCTCAGAGATGAAAAGTGCCAGCACTGAAAGCTGTTGCTAGCCAGCACCCTTCCTTGGAAGCGCTTTCACAGGCGCAGCAACACTGGGGCTTTGCGCTTCTATACGCACCAAATGTCACGGTCCTTCTCTTTCCGTCTTGTAGACACGAGCTGAGAAATTGCAAACGTCCAGCAATTGCTCCGAGATGAAAAGTGCCAGCACTGAAAGCTGTTGCTAGCCAGCACCCTTCCTTGGAAGCGCTTTTGTAGGCCTAAGAACACTGGGGCTCTGGGCTTCTCTAGCCACCTCATCTTCTGCTCATCCTCTCGCGCACTCTAAAGAGAGCTCAGGTGAGAAATTGCAAACGTCCAGCAATTGCTCAGAGATGAAAAGTGCCAGCACTGAAAGCTGTTGCTAGCCAGCACCCTTCCTTGGAAGCGCTTTCACAGGCGCAGCAACACTGGGGCTTTGCGCTTCTCTAGCCACCAAACGTCACGGTCCTTCTCTTTCCGTCTGTATACACGAGCTGAGAAATTGCAAACGTCCAGCAATTGCTCCGAGATGAAAAGTGCCAGCACTGAAAGCTGTTGCTAGCCAGCACCCTTCCTTGGAAGCGCTTTTGTAGGCCTAAGAACACTGGGGCTCTGGGCTTCTCTAGCCACCTCATCTTCTGCTCATCCTCTCGCGCACTCTAAAGAGAGCTCAGGTGAGAAATTGCAAACGTCCAGCAATTGCTCAGAGATGAAAAGTGCCAGCACTGAAAGCTCTTGCTAGCCAGCACCCTTCCTTGGAAGCGCTTTCACAGGCGCAGCAACACTGAGGCTTTGCGCTTCTCTAGCCACCAAACGTCACGGTCCTTCTCTTTCCGTCTCCTAGACACGAGCTGAGAAATTGCAAACGTCGAGCAATTGGTCAGAGATGAAAAGTGCCAGTACTGAAAGCTGTTGCTAGCCAGCACCCTTCCTTGGAAGCGCTTTTGTAGGCCTAAGAACACTGGGGCTCTGGGCTTCCCTAGCCACCTAATCTTCTGCTCATCCTCTCGCGCACTCTAAAGAGAGCTCAGGTGAGAAATTGCAAACGTCCAGCAATTGCTCAGAGATGAAAAGTGCCAGCACTGAAAGCTCTTGCTAGCCAGCACCCTTCCTTGGAAGCGCTTTCACAGGCGCAGTAACACTGGGGCTTTGCACTTCTCTACGCACCAAACGTCACGGTCCTTCTCTTTCCGTCTCGTAGACACGAGCTGAGAAATTGCAAACGTCGAGCAATTGCTCAGAGATGAAAAGTGCCAGCACTGAAAGCTCTTGCTAGCCAGCACCCTTCCTTGGAAGCGCTTTCACAGGCGCAGCAACACTGGGGCTTTGCGCTTCTCTAGCCACCAAACGTCACGGTCATTCTCTTTCCGTCTCGTAGACACGAGCTGAGAAATTGCAAACGTCGAGCAATTGCTCCGAGATGAAAAGTGCCAGCACTGGAAGCTGTTGCTAGCCAGCCCCCTTCCTTGGAAGCGCTTTTGTAGGCCTAAGAACACTGGGGCTCTGGGCTTCTCTAGCCACCTCATCTTCTGCTCATCCTCTCGCGCACTCTAAAGAGAGCTCAGGTGAGAAATTGCAAACGTCCAGCAATTGCTCAGAGATGAAAAGTGCCAGCACTGAAAGCTCTTGCTAGCCAGCACCCTTCCTTGGAAGCGCTTTCACAGGCGCAGCAACACTGGGGCTTTGCGCTTCTCTACCCACCAAACGTCACGGTCCTTCTCTTTCCGTCTCATAGACACGAGCTGAGAAATTGCAAACGTCGAGCAATTGCTCACAGATGAAAAGTGCCAGCACTGAAAGCTGTTGCTAGCCAGCACCCTTCCTTGGAAGCGCTTTCACAGGCGCAGCAACACTGGGGCTTTGCGCTTCTCTACTCACCAAACGTCACGGTCCTTCTCTTTCCGTCTCGTAGACACGAGCTGAGAAATTCCAAACGTCGAGCAATTGCTCAGAGATGAAAAGTGCCAGCACTGAAAGCTGTTGCTATCCAGCACCCTTCCTTGGAAGCGCTTTTGTAGGCCTAAGAACACTGGGGCTCTGGGCTTCTCTAGCCACCTCATCTTCTGCTCATCCTCGCGCGCACTCTAAAGAGAGCTCAGGTGAGAAACTGCAAACATCCAGCAATTGCTCAGAGATGAAAAGTGCCAGCACTGAAAGCTGTTGCTAGCCAGCACCCTTCCTTGGAAGCGCTTTCACAGGCGCAGCAACACTGGGGCTTTGCGCTTCTCTAGCCACCAAACGTCACGGTCCTTCTCTTTCCGTCGGTAGACACGAGCTGAGAAATTGCAAATGTCGAGCAATTGCTCAGAGATGAAAAGTGCCAGCACTGAAAGCTGTTGCTAGCCAGCACCCTTCCTTGGAAGCGCTTTCACAGGCACAGCAACACTGGGGCTTTGCGCTTCTATACGCACCAAATGTCACGGTCCTTCTCTTTCCGTCTCGTAGACACGAGCTGAGAAATTGCAAACGTCGAGCAATTGCTCAGAGATGAAAAGTGCCAGCACTGAAAGCTGTTGCTAGCCAGCACCCTTCCTTGGAAGCGCTTTCACAGGCGCAGCAACACTGGGGCTTTGCGCTTCTATACGCACCAAATGTCACGGTCCTTCTCTTTCCGTCTTGTAGACACGAGCTGAGAAATTGCAAACGTCGAGCAATTGCTCAGAGATGAAAAGTGCCAGCACTGAAAGCTCTTGCTAGCCAGCACCCTTCCTTGGAAGCGCTTTTGTAGGCCTAAGAACACTGGGGCTCTGGGCTTCTCTAGCCACCTCATCTTCTGCTCATCCTCTCGCGCACTCTAAAGAGAGCTCAGGTGAGAAATTGCAAACGTCCAGCAATTGCTCAGAGATGAAAAGTGCCAGCACTGAAAGCTCTTGCTAGCCAGCACCCTTCCTTGGAAGCGCTTTCACAGGCGCAGTAACACTGGGGCTTTGCACTTCTCTACGCACCAAACGTCACGGTCCTTCTCTTTCCGTCTCCTAGACACGAGCTGAGAAATTGCAAACGTCGAGCAATTGCTCAGAGATGAAAAGTGCCAGCACTGAAAGCTCTTGCTAGCCAGCACCCTTCCTTGGAAGCGCTTTCACAGGCGCAGCAACACTGGGGCTTTGCGCTTCTCTAGCCACCAAACGTCACAGTCATTCTCTTTCCGTCTCGTAGACACGAGCTGAGAAATTGCAAACGTCGAGCAATTGCTCAGAGATGAAAAGTGCCAGCACTGAAAGCTCTTGCTAGCCAGCACCCTTCCTTGGAAGCGCTTTTGTAGGCCTAAGAACACTGGGGCTCTGGGCTTCTCTAGCCACCTCATCTTCTGCTCATCCTCTCGCGCACTCTAAAGAGAGCTCAGGTGAGAAATTGCAAACGTCCAGCAATTGCTCAGAGATGAAAAGTGCCAGCACTGAAAGCTCTTGCTAGCCAGCACCCTTCCTTGGAAGCGCTTTCACAGGCGCAGCAACACTGGGGCTTTGCGCTTCTCTACCCACCAAACGTCACGGTCCTTCTCTTTCCGTCTCATAGACACGAGCTGAGAAATTGCAAACGTCGAGCAATTGCTCAGAGATGAAAAGTGCCAGCACTGAAAGCTGTTGCTAGCCAGCACCCTTCCTTGGAAGCGCTTTCACAGGCGCAGCAACACTGGGGCTTTGCGCTTCTCTAGCCACCAAATGTCACGGTCCTTCTCTTTCCGTCTGTATACACGAGCTGAGAAATTGCAAACGTCCAGCAATTGCTCAGAGATGAAAAGTGCCAGCACTGAAAGCTGTTGCTAGCCAGCACCCTTCCTTGGAAGCGCTTTTGTAGGCCTAAGAACACTGGGGCTCTGGGCTTCTCTAGCCACCTCATCTTCTGCTCATCCTCTCGCGCACTCTAAAGAGAGCTCAGGTGAGAAATTGCAAACGTCGAGCAATTGCTCAGAGATGAAAAGTGCCAGCACTGAAAGCTGTTGCTAGCCAGCACCCTTCCTTGGAAGCGCTTTCACAGGCGCAGCAACACTGGGGCTTTGCGCTTCTCTAGCCACCAAACGTCACGGTCCTTCTCTTTCCGTCTCCTAGACACGAGCTGAGAAATTGCAAACGTCGAGCAATTGGTCAGAGATGAAAAGTGCCAGTACTGAAAGCTGTTGCTAGCCAGCACCCTTCCTTGGAAGCGCTTTTGTAGGCCTAAGAACACTGGGGCTCTGGGCTTCTCTAGCCACCTCATCTTCTGCTCATCCTCTCGCGCACTCTAAAGAGAGCTCAGGTGAGAAATTGCAAATGACGAGCAATTGCTCAGAGATGAAAAGTGCCAGCACTGAAAGCTCTTGCTAGCCAGCACCCTTCCTTGGAAGCGCTTTCACAGGCGCAGTAACACTGGGGCTTTGCACTTCTCTACCAACCAAACGTCACGGTCCTTCTCTTTCCGTCTCGTAGACACGAGCTGAGAAATTGCAAACGTCGAGCAATTGCTCAGAGATGAAAAGTGCCAGCACTGAAAGCTCTTGCTAGCCAGCACCCTTCCTTGGAAGCGCTTTCACAGGCGCAGCAACACTGGGGCTTTGCGCTTCTCTAGCCACCAAACGTCACGGTCATTCTCTTTCCGTCTCGTAGACACGAGCTGAGAAATTGCAAACGTCGAGCAATTGCTCCGAGATGAAAAGTGCCAGCACTGAAAGCTGTTGCTAGCCAGCACCCTTCCTTGGAAGCGCTTTTGTAGGCCTAAGAACACTGGGGCTCTGGGCTTCTCTAGCCACCTCATCTTCTGCTCATCCTCGCGCGCACTCTAAAGAGAGCTCAGGTGAGAAATTGCAAACATCCAGCAATTGCTCAGAGATGAAAAGTGCCAGCACTGAAAGCTCTTGCTAGCCAGCACCCTTCCTTGGAAGCGCTTTCACAGGCGCAGCAACACTGGGGCTTTGCGCTTCTCTAGCCACCAAACGTCACGGTCCTTCTCTTTCCGTCGGTAGACACGAGCTGAGAAATTGCAAATGTCGAGCAATTGCTCAGAGATGAAAAGTGCCAGCACTGAAAGCTGTTGCTAGCCAGCACCCTTCCTTGGAAGCCCTTTCACAGGCACAGCAACACTGGGGCTTTGCGCTTCTATACGCACCAAATGTCACGGTCCTTCTCTTTCCGTCTCGTAGACACGAGCTGAGAAATTGCAAACGTCGAGCAATTGCTCAGAGATGAAAAGTGCCAGCACTGAAAGCTCTTGCTAGCCAGCACCCTTCCTTGGAAGCGCTTTCACAGGCGCAGCAACACTGGGGCTTTGCGCTTCTATACGCACCAAATGTCACGGTCCTTCTCTTTCCGTCTTGTAGACACGAGCTGAGAAATTGCAAACGTCGAGCAATTGCTCAGAGATGAAAAGTGCCAGCACTGAAAGCTCTTGCTAGCCAGCACCCTTCCTTGGAAGCGCTTTTGTAGGCCTAAGAACACTGGGGCTCTGGGCTTCTCTAGCCACCTCATCTTCTGCTCATCCTCTCGCGCACTCTAAAGAGAGCTCAGGTGAGAAATTGCAAACGTCGAGCAATTGCTCCGAGATGAAAAGTGCCAGCACTGAAAGCTGTTGCTAGCCAGCACCCTTCCTTGGAAGCGCTTTTGTAGGCCTAAGAACACTGGGGCTCTGGGCTTCTCTAGCCACCTCATCTTCTGCTCATCCTCTCGCGCACTCTAAAGAGAGCTCAGGTGAGAAATTGCAAACGTCGAGCAATTGCTCAGAGATGAAAAGTGCCAGCACTGAAAGCTGTTGCTAGCCAGCACCCTTCCTTGGAAGCGCTTTTGTAGGCCTAAGAACACTGGGGCTCTGGGCTTCTCTAGCCACCTCATCTTCTGCTCATCCTCTCGCGCACTCTAAAGAGAGCTCAGGTGAGAAATTGCAAACGTCGAGCAATTGCTCAGAGATGAAAAGTGCCAGCACTGAAAGCTCTTGCTAGCCAGCACCCTTCCTTGGAAGCGCTTTTGTAGGCCTAAGAACACTGGGGCTCTGGGCTTCTCTAGCCACCTCATCTTCTGCTCATCCTCTCGCGCACTCTAAAGAGAGCTCAGGTGAGAAACTGCAAACGTCAAGCAATTGCTCAGAGATGAAAAGTGCCAGCACTGAAAGCTGTTGCTAGCCAGCACCCTTCCTTGGAAGCGCTTTCACAGGTGCAGTAACACTGGGGCTTTGCACTTCTCTACGCACCAAACGTCACGGTCCTTCTCTTTCCGTCTTGTAGACACGAGCTGAGAAATTGCAAACGTCGAGCAATTGCTCCGAGATGAAAAGTGCCAGCACTGAAAGCTCTTGCTAGCCAGCACCCTTCCTTGGAAGCGCTTTTGTAGGCCTGAGAACACTGGGGCTCTGGGCTTCTCTAGCCACCTCATCTTCTGCTCATCCTCTCGCGCACTCTAAAGAGAGCTCAGGTGAGAAATTGCAAACGTCGAGCAATTGCTCAGAGATGAAAAGTGCCAGCACTGAAAGCTCTTGCTAGCCAGCACCCTTCCTTGGAAGCGCTTTCACAGGCACAGCAACACTGGGGCTTTGCGCTTCTATACGCACCAAACGTCACAGTCATTCTCTTTCCGTCTCGTAGACACGAGCTGAGAAATTGCAAACGTCGAGCAATTGCTCAGAGATGAAAAGTGCCAGCACTGAAAGCTGTTGCTAGCCAGCACCCTTCCTTGGAAGCGCTTTCACAGGCACAGCAACACTGGGGCTTTGCGCTTCTATACGCACCAAACGTCACAGTCATTCTCTTTCCGTCTCGTAGACACGAGCTGAGAAATTGCAAACGTCGAGCAATTGCTCAGAGATGAAAAGTGCCAGCACTGAAAGCTGTTGCTAGCCAGCACCCTTCCTTGGAAGCGCTTTTGTAGGCCTAAGAACAGTGGGGCTCTGGGCTTCTCTAGCCACCTCATCTTCTGCTCATCCTCTCGCGCACTCTAAAGAGAGCTCAGGTGAGAAATTGCAAACGTCGAGCAATTGCTCCGAGATGAAAAGTGCCAGCACTGAAAGCTGTTGCTAGCCAGCACCCTTCCTTGGAAGCGCTTTTGTAGCCCTTAGAACACTGGGGCTCTGGGCTTCTCTAGCCACCTCATCTTCTGCTCATCCTCTCGCGCACTCTAAAGAGAGCTCAGGTGAGAAATTGCAAACGTCGAGCAATTGCTCAGAGATGAAAAGTGCCAGCACTGAAAGCTGTTGCTAGCCAGCACCCTTCCTTGGAAGCGCTTTTGTAGGCCTAAGAACACTGGGGCTCTGGGCTTCTCTAGCCACCTCATCTTCTGCTCATCCTCTCGCGCACTCTAAAGAGAGCTCAGGTGAGAAATTGCAAACGTCGAGCAATTGCTCAGAGATGAAAAGTGCCAGCACTGAAAGCTCTTGCTAGCCAGCACCCTTCCTTGGAAGCGCTTTTGTAGGCCTAAGAACACTGGGGCTCTGGGCTTCTCTAGCCACCTCATCTTCTGCTCATCCTCTCGCGCACTCTAAAGAGAGCTCAGGTGAGAAATTGCAAACGTCCAGCAATTGCTCAGAGATGAAAAGTGCCAGCACTGAAAGCTCTTGCTAGCCAGCACCCTTCCTTGGAAGCGCTTTCACAGGCACAGCAACACTGGGGCTTTGCGCTTCTATACGCACCAAATGTCACGGTCCTTCTCTTTCCGTCTCGTAGACACGAGCTGAGAAATTGCAAACGTCGAGCAATTGCTCAGAGATGAAAAGTGCCAGCACTGAAAGCTCTTGCTAGCCAGCACCCTTCCTTGGAAGCGCTTTCACAGGCGCAGCAACACTGGGGCTTTGCGCTTCTCTAGCCACCAAACGTCACGGTCCTTCTCTTTCCGTCTCGTAGACACGAGCTGAGAAATTGCAAACGTCCAGCAATTGCTCAGAGATGAAAAGTGCCAGCACTGAAAGCTCTTGCTAGCCAGCACCCTTCCTTGGAAGCGCTTTTGTAGCCCTTAAAACACTGGGGCTCTGGGCTTCTCTAGCCACCTCATCTTCTGCTCATCCTCTCGCGCACTGTAAAGAGAGCTCAGGTGAGAAATTGCAAACGTCGAGCAATTGCTCCGAGATGAAAAGTGCCAGCACTGAAAGCTGTTGCTAGCCAGCACCCTTCCTTGGAAGCGCTTTTGTAGGCCTAAGAACACTGGGGCTCTGGGCTTCTCTAGTCACCTCATCTTCTGCTCATCCTCTCGCGCACTCTAAAGAGAGCTCAGGTGAGAAATTGCAAACGTCGAGCAATTGCTCAGAGATGAAAAGTGCCAGCACTGAAAGCTGTTGCTAGCCAGCACCCTTCCTTGGAAGCGCTTTCACAGGCGCAGCAACACTGGGGCTTTGCGCTTCTCTAACCACCAAACGTCACGGTCCTTCTCTTTCCGTCGGTAGACACGAGCTGAGAAATTGCAAACGTCGAGCAATTGCTCAGAGATGAAAAGTGCCAGCACTGAAAGCTCTTGCTAGCCAGCACCCTTCCTTGGAAGCGCTTTCACAGGCACAGCAACACTGGGGCTTTGCGCTTCTATACGCACCAAATGTCACGGTCCTTCTCTTTCCGTCTCGTAGACACGAGCTGAGAAATTGCAAACGTCGAGCAATTGCTCAGAGATGAAAAGTGCCAGCACTGAAAGCTGTTGCTAGCCAGCACCCTTCCTTGGAAGCGCTTTCACAGGCGCAGCAACACTGGGGCTTTGCGCTTCTATACGCACCAAACGTCACGGTCCTTCTCTTTCCGTCTCGTAGACACGAGCTGAGAAATTGCAAACGTGGAGCAATTGCTCAGAGATGAAAAGTGCCAGCACTGAAAGCTCTTGCTAGCCAGCACCCTTCCTTGGAAGCGCTTTCACAGGCGCAGCAACACTGGGGCTTTGCGCTTCTCTACTCACCAAACGTCACGGTCCTTCTCTTTCCGTCTCGTAGACACGAGCTGAGAAATTGCAAACGTCGAGCAATTGCTCAGAGATGAAAAGTGCCAGCACTGAAAGCTCTTGCTAGCCAGCACCCTTCCTTGGAAGCGCTTTTGTAGGCCTAAGAACACTGGGGCTCTGGGCTTCTCTAGCCACCTCATCTTCTGCTCATCCTCGCGCGCACTCTAAAGAGAGCTCAGGTGAGAAATTGCAAACATCCAGCAATTGCTCAGAGATGAAAAGTGCCAGCACTGAAAGCTCTTGCTAGCCAGCACCCTTCCTTGGAAGCGCTTTCACAGGCGCAGCAACACTGGGGCTTTGCGCTTCTCTAGCCACCAAACGTCACGGTCCTTCTCTTTCCGTCGGTAGACACGAGCTGAGAAATTGCAAATGTCGAGCAATTGCTCAGAGATGAAAAGTGCCAGCACTGAAAGCTGTTGCTAGCCAGCACCCTTCCTTGGAAGCGCTTTCACAGGCACAGCAACACTGGGGCTTTGCGCTTCTATACGCACCAAATGTCACGGTCCTTCTCTTTCCGTCTCGTAGACACGAGCTGAGAAATTGCAAACGTCGAGCAATTGCTCAGAGATGAAAAGTGCCAGCACTGAAAGCTGTTGCTAGCCAGCACCCTTCCTTGGAAGCGCTTTCACAGGCGCAGCAACACTGGGGCTTTGCGCTTCTATACGCACCAAATGTCACGGTCCTTCTCTTTCCGTCTTGTAGACACGAGCTGAGAAATTGCAAACGTCGAGCAATTGCTCAGAGATGAAAAGTGCCAGCACTGAAAGCTCTTGCTAGCCAGCACCCTTCCTTGGAAGCGCTTTTGTAGGCCTAAGAACACTGGGGCTCTGGGCTTCTCTAGCCACCTCATCTTCTGCTCATCCTCTCGCGCACTCTAAAGAGAGCTCAGGTGAGAAATTGCAAACGTCGAGCAATTGCTCAGCGATGAAAAGTGCCAGCACTGAAAGCTGTTGCTAGCCAGCACCCTTCCTTGGAAGCGCTTTTGTAGGCCTAAGAACACTGGGGCTCTGGGCTTCTCTAGCCACCTCATCTTCTGCTCATCCTCTCGCGCACTCTAAAGAGAGCTCAGGTGAGAAACTGCAAACGTCGAGCAATTGCTCAGAGATGAAAAGTGCCAGCACTGAAAGCTGTTGCTAGCCAGCACCCTTCCTTGGAAGCGCTTTTGTAGGCCTAAGAACACTGGGGCTCTGGGCTTCTCTAGCCACCTCATCTTCTGCTCATCCTCTCGCGCACTCTAAAGAGAGGTCAGGTGAGAAACTGCAAACGTCAAGCAATTGCTCAGAGATGAAAAGTGCCAGCACTGAAAGCTGTTGCTAGCCAGCACCCTTCCTTGGAAGCGCTTTCACAGGTACAGTAACACTGGGGCTTTGCACTTCTCTACGCAACAAACGTCACGGTCCTTCTCTTTCCGTCTTGTAGACACGAGCTGAGAAATTGCAAACGTCGAGCAATTGCTCCGAGATGAAAAGTGCCAGCACTGAAAGCTCTTGCTAGCCAGCACCCTTCCTTGGAAGCGCTTTTGTAGGCCTGAGAACACTGGGGCTCTGGGCTTCTCTAGCCACCTCATCTTCTGCTCATCCTCTCGCGCACTCTAAAGAGAGCTCAGGTGAGAAATTGCAAACGTCGAGCAATTGCTCAGAGATGAAAAGTGCCAGCACTGAAAGCTGTTGCTAGCCAGCACCCTTCCTTGGAAGCGCTTTCACAGGCACAGCAACACTGGGGCTTTGCGCTTCTATACGCACCAAACGTCACAGTCATTCTCTTTCCGTCTCGTAGACACGAGCTGAGAAATTGCAAACGTCGAGCAATTGCTCAGAGATGAAAAGTGCCAGCACTGAAAGCTGTTGCTAGCCAGCACCCTTCCTTGGAAGCGCTTTCACAGGCACAGCAACACTGGGGCTTTGCGCTTCTATACGCACCAAACGTCACAGTCATTCTCTTTCCGTCTCGTAGACACGAGCTGAGAAATTGCAAACGTCCAGCAATTGCTCAGAGATGAAAAGTGCCAGCACTGAAAGCTGTTGCTAGCCAGCACCCTTCCTTGGAAGCGCTTTTGTAGGCCTAAGAACACTGGGGCTCTGGGCTTCTCTAGCCACCTCATCTTCTGCTCATCCTCTCGCGCACTCTAAAGAGAGCTCAGGTGAGAAATTGCAAACGTCCAGCAATTGCTCCGAGATGAAAAGTGCCAGCACTGAAAGCTGTTGCTAGCCAGCACCCTTCCTTGGAAGCGCTTTTGTAGGCCTAAGAACACTGGGGCTCTGGGCTTCTCTAGCCACCTCATCTTCTGCTCATCCTCTCGCGCACTCTAAAGAGAGCTCAGGTGAGAAACTGCAAACGTCGAGCAATTGCTCAGAGATGAAAAGTGCCAGCACTGAAAGCTGTTGCTAGCCAGCACCCTTCCTTGGAAGCGCTTTTGTAGGCCTAAGAACACTGGGGCTCTGGGCTTCTCTAGCCACCTCATCTTCTGCTCATCCTCTCGCGCACTCTAAAGAGAGCTCAGGTGAGAAATTGCAAACGTCGAGCAATTGCTCAGAGATGAAAAGTGCCAGCACTGAAAGCTGTTGCTAGCCAGCACCCTTCCTTGGAAGCGCTTTTGTAGGCCTAAGAACACTGGGGCTCTGGGCTTCTCTAGCCACCTCATCTTCTGCTCATCCTCTCGCGCACTCTAAAGAGAGGTCAGGTGAGAAACTGCAAACGTCAAGCAATTGCTCAGAGATGAAAAGTGCCAGCACTGAAAGCTGTTGCTAGCCAGCACCCTTCCTTGGAAGCGCTTTCACAGGTGCAGTAACACTGGGGCTTTGCACTTCTCTACGCACCAAACGTCACGGTCCTTCTCTTTCCGTCTTGTAGACACGAGCTGAGAAATTGCAAACGTCGAGCAATTGCTCCGAGATGAAAAGTGCCAGCACTGAAAGCTCTTGCTAGCCAGCACCCTTCCTTGGAAGCGCTTTTGTAGGCCTAAGAACACTGGGGCTCTGGGCTTCTCTAGCCACCTCATCTTCTGCTCATCCTCTCGCGCACTCTAAAGAGAGCTCAGGTGAGAAATTGCAAACGTCGAGCAATTGCTCAGAGATGAAAAGTGCCAGCACTGAAAGCTCTTGCTAGCCAGCACCCTTCCTTGGAAGCGCTTTCACAGGCACAGCAACACTGGGGCTTTGCGCTTCTATACGCACCAAACGTCACAGTCATTCTCTTTCCGTCTCGTAGACACGAGCTGAGAAATTGCAAACGTCGAGCAATTGCTCAGAGATGAAAAGTGCCAGCACTGAAAGCTGTTGCTAGCCAGCACCCTTCCTTGGAAGCGCTTTCACAGGCACAGCAACACTGGGGCTTTGCGCTTCTATACGCACCAAACGTCACAGTCATTCTCTTTCCGTCTCGTAGACACGAGCTGAGAAATTGCAAACGTCCAGCAATTGCTCAGAGATGAAAAGTGCCAGCACTGAAAGCTCTTGCTAGCCAGCACCCTTCCTTGGAAGCGCTTTTGTAGGCCTAAGAACACTGGGGCTCTGGGCTTCTCTAGCCACCTCATCTTCTGCTCATCCTCTCGCGCACTCTAAAGAGAGCTCAGGTGAGAAATTGCAAACGACGAGCAATTGCTCAGAGATGAAAAGTGCCAGCACTGAAAGCTGTTGCTAGCCAGCACCCTTCCTTGGAAGCGCTTTCACAGGCGCAGCAACACTGGGGCTTTGCGCTTCTCTAGCCACCAAACGTCACGGTCCTTCTCTTTCCGTCGGTAGACACGAGCTGAGAAATTGCAAACGTCGAGCAATTGCTCAGAGATGAAAAGTGCCAGCACTGAAAGCTCTTGCTAGCCAGCACCCTTCCTTGGAAGCGCTTTCACAGGCGCAGCAACACTGGGGCTTTGCGCTTCTCTAGCCACCTCATCTTCTGCTCATCCTCGCTCGCACTCTAAAGAGAGCTCAGGTGAGAAATTGCAAACGTCCAGCAATTGCTCAGAGATGAAAAGTGCCAGCACTGAAAGCTGTTGCTAGCCAGCACCCTTCCTTGGAAGCGCTTTCACAGGCGCAGCAACACTGGGGCTTTGCGCTTCTCTAGCCACAAAACGTCACGGTCCTTCTCTTTCCGTCTCGTAGACACGAGCTGAGAAATTGCAAACGTCGAGCAATTGCTCAGAGATGAAAAGTGCCAGCACTGAAAGCTGTTGCTAGCCAGCACCCTTCCTTGGAAGCGCTTTCACAGGCGCAGCAACACTGGGGCTTTGCGCTTCTCTAGCCACCAAATGTCACGGTCATTCTCTTTCCGTCGGTAGACACGAGCTGAGAAATTGCAAACGTCGAGCAATTGCTCAGAGATGAAAAGTGCCAGCACTGAAAGCTGTTGCTAGCCAGCACCCTTCCTTGGAAGCGCTTTCACAGGCGCAGCAACACTGGGGCTTTGCGCTTCTCTAGCCACCAAACGTCACGGTCCTTCTCTTTCCGTCTCCTAGACACGAGCTGAGAAATTGCAAACGTCGAGCAATTGCTCCGAGATGAAAAGTGCCAGTACTGAAAGCTGTTGCTAGCCAGCACCCTTCCTTGGAAGCGCTTTTGTAGGCCTAAGAACACTGGGGCTCTGGGCTTCTCTAGCCACCTCATCTTCTGCTCATCCTCTCGCGCACTCTAAAGAGAGCTCAGGTGAGAAATTGCAAATGACGAGCAATTGCTCAGAGATGAAAAGTGCCAGCACTGAAAGCTCTTGCTAGCCAGCACCCTTCCTTGGAAGCGCTTTCACAGGCGCAGTAACACTGGGGCTTTGCACTTCTCTACGCACCAAACGTCACGGTCCTTCTCTTTCCGTCTCGTAGACACGAGCTGAGAAATTGCAAACGTCGAGCAATTGCTCAGAGATGAAAAGTGCCAGCACTGAAAGCTGTTGCTAGCCAGCACCCTTCCTTGGAAGCGCTTTCACAGGCGCAGCAACACTGGGGCTTTGCGCTTCTCTAGCCACCAAACGTCACGGTCATTCTCTTTCCGTCTCGTAGACACGAGCTGAGAAATTGCAAACGTCCAGCAATTGCTCCGAGATGAAAAGTGCCAGCACTGAAAGCTGTTGCTAGCCAGCACCCTTCCTTGGAAGCGCTTTTGTAGGCCTAAGAACACTGGGGCTCTGGGCTTCTCTAGCCACCTCATCTTCTGCTCATCCTCGCGCGCACTCTAAAGAGAGCTCAGGTGAGAAATTGCAAACATCCAGCAATTGCTCAGAGATGAAAAGTGCCAGCACTGAAAGCTCTTGCTAGCCAGCACCCTTCCTTGGAAGCGCTTTCACAGGCGCAGCAACACTGGGGCTTTGCGCTTCTCTAGCCACCAAACGTCACGGTCCTTCTCTTTCCGTCGGTAGACACGAGCTGAGAAATTGCAAATGTCGAGCAATTGCTCAGAGATGAAAAGTGCCAGCACTGAAAGCTGTTGCTAGCCAGCACCCTTCCTTGGAAGCCCTTTCACAGGCACAGCAACACTGGGGCTTTGCGCTTCTATACGCACCAAATGTCACGGTCCTTCTCTTTCCGTCTCGTAGACACGAGCTGAGAAATTGCAAACGTCGAGCAATTGCTCAGAGATGAAAAGTGCCAGCACTGAAAGCTCTTGCTAGCCAGCACCCTTCCTTGGAAGCGCTTTCACAGGCGCAGCAACACTGGGGCTTTGCGCTTCTATACGCACCAAATGTCACGGTCCTTCTCTTTCCGTCTTGTAGACACGAGCTGAGAAATTGCAAACGTCGAGCAATTGCTCAGAGATGAAAAGTGCCAGCACTGAAAGCTCTTGCTAGCCAGCACCCTTCCTTGGAAGCGCTTTTGTAGGCCTAAGAACACTGGGGCTCTGGGCTTCTCTAGCCACCTCATCTTCTGCTCATCCTCTCGCGCACTCTAAAGAGAGCTCAGGTGAGAAATTGCAAACGTCGAGCAATTGCTCCGAGATGAAAAGTGCCAGCACTGAAAGTTGTTGCTAGCCAGCACCCTTCCTTGGAAGCGCTTTTGTAGGCCTAAGAACACTGGGGCTCTGGGCTTCTCTAGCCACCTCATCTTCTGCTCATCCTCTCGCGCACTCTAAAGAGAGCTCAGGTGAGAAATTGCAAACGTCGAGCAATTGCTCAGAGATGAAAAGTGCCAGCACTGAAAGCTGTTGCTAGCCAGCACCCTTCCTTGGAAGCGCTTTTGTAGGCCTAAGAACACTGGGGCTCTGGGCTTCTCTAGCCACCTCATCTTCTGCTCATCCTCTCGCGCACTCTAAAGAGAGCTCAGGTGAGAAATTGCAAACGTCCAGCAATTGCTCAGAGATGAAAAGTGCCAGCACTGAAAGCTCTTGCTAGCCAGCACCCTTCCTTGGAAGCGCTTTTGTAGGCCTAAGAACACTGGGGCTCTGGGCTTCTCTAGCCACCTCATCTTCTGCTCATCCTCTCGCGCACTCTAAAGAGAGCTCAGGTGAGAAACTGCAAACGTCAAGCAATTGCTCAGAGATGAAAAGTGCCAGCACTGAAAGCTGTTGCTAGCCAGCACCCTTCCTTGGAAGCGCTTTCACAGGTGCAGTAACACTGGGGCTTTGCACTTCTCTACGCACCAAACGTCACGGTCCTTCTCTTTCCGTCTTGTAGACACGAGCTGAGAAATTGCAAACGTCGAGCAATTGCTCCGAGATGAAAAGTGCCAGCACTGAAAGCTCTTGCTAGCCAGCACCCTTCCTTGGAAGCGCTTTTGTAGGCCTGAGAACACTGGGGCTCTGGGCTTCTCTAGCCACCTCATCTTCTGCTCATCCTCTCGCGCACTCTAAAGAGAGCTCAGGTGAGAAATTGCAAACGTCGAGCAATTGCTCAGAGATGAAAAGTGCCAGCACTGAAAGCTGTTGCTAGCCAGCACCCTTCCTTGGAAGCGCTTTCACAGGCGCAGCAACACTGGGGCTTTGCGCTTCTATACGCACCAAACGTCACAGTCATTCTCTTTCCGTCTCGTAGACACGAGCTGAGAAATTGCAAACGTCGAGCAATTGCTCAGAGATGAAAAGTGCCAGCACTGAAAGCTGTTGCTAGCCAGCACCCTTCCTTGGAAGCGCTTTCACAGGCACAGCAACACTGGGGCTTTGCGCTTCTATACGCACCAAACGTCACAGTCATTCTCTTTCCGTCTCGTAGACACGAGCTGAGAAATTGCAAACGTCGAGCAATTGCTCAGAGATGAAAAGTGCCAGCACTGAAAGCTGTTGCTAGCCAGCACCCTTCCTTGGAAGCGCTTTTGTAGGCCTAAGAACAGTGGGGCTCTGGGCTTCTCTAGCCACCTCATCTTCTGCTCATCCTCTCGCGCACTCTAAAGAGAGCTCAGGTGAGAAATTGCAAACGTCGAGCAATTGCTCCGAGATGAAAAGTGCCAGCACTGAAAGCTGTTGCTAGCCAGCACCCTTCCTTGGAAGCGCTTTTGTAGCCCTTAGAACACTGGGGCTCTGGGCTTCTCTAGCCACCTCATCTTCTGCTCATCCTCTCGCGCACTCTAAAGAGAGCTCAGGTGAGAAATTGCAAACGTCGAGCAATTGCTCCGAGATGAAAAGTGCCAGCACTGAAAGCTGTTGCTAGCCAGCACCCTTCCTTGGAAGCGCTTTTGTAGGCCTAAGAACACTGGGGCTCTGGGCTTCTCTAGCCACCTCATCTTCTGCTCATCCTCTCGCGCACTCTAAAGAGAGCTCAGGTGAGAAATTGCAAACGTCGAGCAATTGCTCAGAGATGAAAAGTGCCAGCACTGAAAGCTCTTGCTAGCCAGCACCCTTCCTTGGAAGCGCTTTTGTAGGCCTAAGAACACTGGGGCTCTGGGCTTCTCTAGCCACCTCATCTTCTGCTCATCCTCTCGCGCACTCTAAAGAGAGCTCAGGTGAGAAATTGCAAACGTCCAGCAATTGCTCAGAGATGAAAAGTGCCAGCACTGAAAGCTCTTGCTAGCCAGCACCCTTCCTTGGAAGCGCTTTCACAGGCACAGCAACACTGGGGCTTTGCGCTTCTATACGCACCAAATGTCACGGTCCTTCTCTTTCCGTCTCGTAGACACGAGCTGAGAAATTGCAAACGTCGAGCAATTGCTCAGAGATGAAAAGTGCCAGCACTGAAAGCTCTTGCTAGCCAGCACCCTTCCTTGGAAGCGCTTTCACAGGCGCAGCAACACTGGGGCTTTGCGCTTCTCTAGCCACCAAACGTCACGGTCCTTCTCTTTCCGTCTCGTAGACACGAGCTGAGAAATTGCAAACGTCCAGCAATTGCTCAGAGATGAAAAGTGCCAGCACTGAAAGCTCTTGCTAGCCAGCACCCTTCCTTGGAAGCGCTTTTGTAGCCCTTAAAACACTGGGGCTCTGGGCTTCTCTAGCCACCTCATCTTCTGCTCATCCTCTCGCGCACTGTAAAGAGAGCTCAGGTGAGAAATTGCAAACGTCGAGCAATTGCTCCGAGATGAAAAGTGCCAGCACTGAAAGCTGTTGCTAGCCAGCACCCTTCCTTGGAAGCGCTTTTGTAGGCCTAAGAACACTGGGGCTCTGGGCTTCTCTAGTCACCTCATCTTCTGCTCATCCTCTCGCGCACTCTAAAGAGAGCTCAGGTGAGAAATTGCAAACGTCGAGCAATTGCTCAGAGATGAAAAGTGCCAGCACTGAAAGCTGTTGCTAGCCAGCACCCTTCCTTGGAAGCGCTTTCACAGGCGCAGCAACACTGGGGCTTTGCGCTTCTCTAACCACCAAACGTCACGGTCCTTCTCTTTCCGTCGGTAGACACGAGCTGAGAAATTGCAAACGTCGAGCAATTGCTCAGAGATGAAAAGTGCCAGCACTGAAAGCTCTTGCTAGCCAGCACCCTTCCTTGGAAGCGCTTTCACAGGCACAGCAACACTGGGGCTTTGCGCTTCTATACGCACCAAATGTCACGGTCCTTCTCTTTCCGTCTCGTAGACACGAGCTGAGAAATTGCAAACGTCGAGCAATTGCTCAGAGATGAAAAGTGCCAGCACTGAAAGCTGTTGCTAGCCAGCACCCTTCCTTGGAAGCGCTTTCACAGGCGCAGCAACACTGGGGCTTTGCGCTTCTATACGCACCAAACGTCACGGTCCTTCTCTTTCCGTCTCGTAGACACGAGCTGAGAAATTGCAAACGTGGAGCAATTGCTCAGAGATGAAAAGTGCCAGCACTGAAAGCTCTTGCTAGCCAGCACCCTTCCTTGGAAGCGCTTTCACAGGCGCAGCAACACTGGGGCTTTGCGCTTCTCTACTCACCAAACGTCACGGTCCTTCTCTTTCCGTCTCGTAGACACGAGCTGAGAAATTCCAAACGTCGAGCAATTGCTCAGAGATGAAAAGTGCCAGCACTGAAAGCTGTTGCTATCCAGCACCCTTCCTTGGAAGCGCTTTTGTAGGCCTAAGAACACTGGGGCTCTGGGCTTCTCTAGCCACCTCATCTTCTGCTCATCCTCGCGCGCACTCTAAAGAGAGCTCAGGTGAGAAATTGCAAACATCCAGCAATTGCTCCGAGATGAAAAGTGCCAGCACTGAAAGCTGTTGCTAGCCAGCACCCTTCCTTGGAAGCGCTTTCACAGGCGCAGCAACACTGGGGCTTTGCGCTTCTCTAGCCACCAAACGTCACGGTCCTTCTCTTTCCGTCGGTAGACACGAGCTGAGAAATTGCAAACATCGAGCAATTGCTCAGAGATGAAAAGTGCCAGCACTGAAAGCTGTTGCTAGCCAGCACCCTTCCTTGGAAGCGCTTTCACAGGCACAGCAACACTGGGGCTTTGCGCTTCTATACGCACCAAATGTCACGGTCCTTCTCTTTCCGTCTCGTAGACACGAGCTGAGAAATTGCAAACGTCGAGCAATTGCTCAGAGATGAAAAGTGCCAGCACTGAAAGCTCTTGCTAGCCAGCACCCTTCCTTGGAAGCGCTTTCACAGGCGCAGCAACACTGGGGCTTTGCGCTTCTATACGCACCAAATGTCACGGTCCTTCTCTTTCCGTCTTGTAGACACGAGCTGAGAAATTGCAAACGTCGAGCAATTGCTCAGAGATGAAAAGTGCCAGCACTGAAAGCTCTTGCTAGCCAGCACCCTTCCTTGGAAGCGCTTTTGTAGGCCTAAGAACACTGGGGCTCTGGGCTTCTCTAGCCACCTCATCTTCTGCTCATCCTCTCGCGCACTCTAAAGAGAGCTCAGGTGAGAAATTGCAAACGTCGAGCAATTGCTCAGCGATGAAAAGTGCCAGCACTGAAAGCTGTTGCTAGCCAGCACCCTTCCTTGGAAGCGCTTTTGTAGGCCTAAGAACACTGGGGCTCTGGGCTTCTCTAGCCACCTCATCTTCTGCTCATCCTCTCGCGCACTCTAAAGAGAGCTCAGGTGAGAAACTGCAAACGTCGAGCAATTGCTCAGAGATGAAAAGTGCCAGCACTGAAAGCTGTTGCTAGCCAGCACCCTTCCTTGGAAGCGCTTTTGTAGGCCTAAGAACACTGGGGCTCTGGGCTTCTCTAGCCACCTCATCTTCTGCTCATCCTCTCGCGCACTCTAAAGAGAGGTCAGGTGAGAAACTGCAAACGTCAAGCAATTGCTCAGAGATGAAAAGTGCCAGCACTGAAAGCTGTTGCTAGCCAGCACCCTTCCTTGGAAGCGCTTTCACAGGTACAGTAACACTGGGGCTTTGCACTTCTCTACGCAACAAACGTCACGGTCCTTCTCTTTCCGTCTTGTAGACACGAGCTGAGAAATTGCAAACGTCGAGCAATTGCTCCGAGATGAAAAGTGCCAGCACTGAAAGCTCTTGCTAGCCAGCACCCTTCCTTGGAAGCGCTTTTGTAGGCCTGAGAACACTGGGGCTCTGGGCTTCTCTAGCCACCTCATCTTCTGCTCATCCTCTCGCGCACTCTAAAGAGAGCTCAGGTGAGAAATTGCAAACGTCCAGCAATTGCTCAGAGATGAAAAGTGCCAGCACTGAAAGCTGTTGCTAGCCAGCACCCTTCCTTGGAAGCGCTTTCACAGGCACAGCAACACTGGGGCTTTGCGCTTCTATACGCACCAAACGTCACAGTCATTCTCTTTCCGTCTCGTAGACACGAGCTGAGAAATTGCAAACGTCGAGCAATTGCTCAGAGATGAAAAGTGCCAGCACTGAAAGCTGTTGCTAGCCAGCACCCTTCCTTGGAAGCGCTTTCACAGGCACAGCAACACTGGGGCTTTGCGCTTCTATACGCACCAAACGTCACAGTCATTCTCTTTCCGTCTCGTAGACACGAGCTGAGAAATTGCAAACGTCGAGCAATTGCTCAGAGATGAAAAGTGCCAGCACTGAAAGCTGTTGCTAGCCAGCACCCTTCCTTGGAAGCGCTTTTGTAGGCCTAAGAACAGTGGGGCTCTGGGCTTCTCTAGCCACCTCATCTTCTGCTCATCCTCTCGCGCACTGTAAAGAGAGCTCAGGTGAGAAATTGCAAACGTCGAGCAATTGCTCCGAGATGAAAAGTGCCAGCACTGAAAGCTGTTGCTAGCCAGCACCCTTCCTTGGAAGCGCTTTTGTAGGCCTAAGAACACTGGGGCTCTGGGCTTCTCTAGCCACCTCATCTTCTGCTCATCCTCTCGCGCACTCTAAAGAGAGCTCAGGTGAGAAATTGCAAACGTCGAGCAATTGCTCAGAGATGAAAAGTGCCAGCACTGAAAGCTGTTGCTAGCCAGCACCCTTCCTTGGAAGCGCTTTTGTAGGCCTAAGAACACTGGGGCTCTGGGCTTCTCTAGCCACCTCATCTTCTGCTCATCCTCTCGCGCACTCTAAAGAGAGCTCAGGTGAGAAATTGCAAACGTCGAGCAATTGCTCAGAGATGAAAAGTGCCAGCACTGAAAGCTCTTGCTAGCCAGCACCCTTCCTTGGAAGCGCTTTTGTAGGCCTAAGAACACTGGGGCTCTGGGCTTCTCTAGCCACCTCATCTTCTGCTCATCCTCTCGCGCACTCTAAAGAGAGCTCAGGTGAGAAATTGCAAACGTCCAGCAATTGCTCAGAGATGAAAAGTGCCAGCACTGAAAGCTCTTGCTAGCCAGCACCCTTCCTTGGAAGCGCTTTCACAGGCACAGCAACACTGGGGCTTTGCGCTTCTATACGCACCAAATGTCACGGTCCTTCTCTTTCCGTCTCGTAGACACGAGCTGAGAAATTGCAAACGTCGAGCAATTGCTCAGAGATGAAAAGTGCCAGCACTGAAAGCTCTTGCTAGCCAGCACCCTTCCTTGGAAGCGCTTTCACAGGCGCAGCAACACTGGGGCTTTGCGCTTCTCTAGCCACCAAACGTCACGGTCCTTCTCTTTCCGTCTCGTAGACACGAGCTGAGAAATTGCAAACGTCCAGCAATTGCTCAGAGATGAAAAGTGCCAGCACTGAAAGCTCTTGCTAGCCAGCACCCTTCCTTGGAAGCGCTTTTGTAGCCCTTAAAACACTGGGGCTCTGGGCTTCTCTAGCCACCTCATCTTCTGCTCATCCTCTCGCGCACTGTAAAGAGAGCTCAGGTGAGAAATTGCAAACGTCGAGCAATTGCTCCGAGATGAAAAGTGCCAGCACTGAAAGCTGTTGCTAGCCAGCACCCTTCCTTGGAAGCGCTTTTGTAGGCCTAAGAACACTGGGGCTCTGGGCTTCTCTAGTCACCTCATCTTCTGCTCATCCTCTCGCGCACTCTAAAGAGAGCTCAGGTGAGAAATTGCAAACGTCGAGCAATTGCTCAGAGATGAAAAGTGCCAGCACTGAAAGCTGTTGCTAGCCAGCACCCTTCCTTGGAAGCGCTTTCACAGGCGCAGCAACACTGGGGCTTTGCGCTTCTCTAACCACCAAACGTCACGGTCCTTCTCTTTCCGTCGGTAGACACGAGCTGAGAAATTGCAAACGTCGAGCAATTGCTCAGAGATGAAAAGTGCCAGCACTGAAAGCTCTTGCTAGCCAGCACCCTTCCTTGGAAGCGCTTTCACAGGCACAGCAACACTGGGGCTTTGCGCTTCTATACGCACCAAATGTCACGGTCCTTCTCTTTCCGTCTCGTAGACACGAGCTGAGAAATTGCAAACGTCGAGCAATTGCTCAGAGATGAAAAGTGCCAGCACTGAAAGCTGTTGCTAGCCAGCACCCTTCCTTGGAAGCGCTTTCACAGGCGCAGCAACACTGGGGCTTTGCGCTTCTATACGCACCAAACGTCACGGTCCTTCTCTTTCCGTCTCGTAGACACGAGCTGAGAAATTGCAAACGTGGAGCAATTGCTCAGAGATGAAAAGTGCCAGCACTGAAAGCTCTTGCTAGCCAGCACCCTTCCTTGGAAGCGCTTTCACAGGCGCAGCAACACTGGGGCTTTGCGCTTCTCTACTCACCAAACGTCACGGTCCTTCTCTTTCCGTCTCGTAGACACGAGCTGAGAAATTCCAAACGTCGAGCAATTGCTCAGAGATGAAAAGTGCCAGCACTGAAAGCTGTTGCTATCCAGCACCCTTCCTTGGAAGCGCTTTTGTAGGCCTAAGAACACTGGGGCTCTGGGCTTCTCTAGCCACCTCATCTTCTGCTCATCCTCGCGCGCACTCTAAAGAGAGCTCAGGTGAGAAATTGCAAACATCCAGCAATTGCTCCGAGATGAAAAGTGCCAGCACTGAAAGCTGTTGCTAGCCAGCACCCTTCCTTGGAAGCGCTTTCACAGGCGCAGCAACACTGGGGCTTTGCGCTTCTCTAGCCACCAAACGTCACGGTCCTTCTCTTTCCGTCGGTAGACACGAGCTGAGAAATTGCAAATGTCGAGCAATTGCTCAGAGATGAAAAGTGCCAGCACTGAAAGCTGTTGCTAGCCAGCACCCTTCCTTGGAAGCGCTTTCACAGGCACAGCAACACTGGGGCTTTGCGCTTCTATACGCACCAAATGTCACGGTCCTTCTCTTTCCGTCTCGTAGACACGAGCTGAGAAATTGCAAACGTCGAGCAATTGCTCAGAGATGAAAAGTGCCAGCACTGAAAGCTCTTGCTAGCCAGCACCCTTCCTTGGAAGCGCTTTCACAGGCGCAGCAACACTGGGGCTTTGCGCTTCTATACGCACCAAATGTCACGGTCCTTCTCTTTCCGTCTTGTAGACACGAGCTGAGAAATTGCAAACGTCGAGCAATTGCTCAGAGATGAAAAGTGCCAGCACTGAAAGCTCTTGCTAGCCAGCACCCTTCCTTGGAAGCGCTTTTGTAGGCCTAAGAACACTGGGGCTCTGGGCTTCTCTAGCCACCTCATCTTCTGCTCATCCTCTCGCGCACTCTAAAGAGAGCTCAGGTGAGAAATTGCAAAGGTCGAGCAATTGCTCAGCGATGAAAAGTGCCAGCACTGAAAGCTGTTGCTAGCCAGCACCCTTCCTTGGAAGCGCTTTTGTAGGCCTAAGAACACTGGGGCTCTGGGCTTCTCTAGCCACCTCATCTTCTGCTCATCCTCTCGCGCACTCTAAAGAGAGCTCAGGTGAGAAACTGCAAACGTCGAGCAATTGCTCAGAGATGAAAAGTGCCAGCACTGAAAGCTGTTGCTAGCCAGCACCCTTCCTTGGAAGCGCTTTTGTAGGCCTAAGAACACTGGGGCTCTGGGCTTCTCTAGCCACCTCATCTTCTGCTCATCCTCTCGCGCACTCTAAAGAGAGGTCAGGTGAGAAACTGCAAACGTCAAGCAATTGCTCAGAGATGAAAAGTGCCAGCACTGAAAGCTGTTGCTAGCCAGCACCCTTCCTTGGAAGCGCTTTCACAGGTACAGTAACACTGGGGCTTTGCACTTCTCTACGCAACAAACGTCACGGTCCTTCTCTTTCCGTCTTGTAGACACGAGCTGAGAAATTGCAAACGTCGAGCAATTGCTCCGAGATGAAAAGTGCCAGCACTGAAAGCTCTTGCTAGCCAGCACCCTTCCTTGGAAGCGCTTTTGTAGGCCTGAGAACACTGGGGCTCTGGGCTTCTCTAGCCACCTCATCTTCTGCTCATCCTCTCGCGCACTCTAAAGAGAGCTCAGGTGAGAAATTGCAAACGTCGAGCAATTGCTCAGAGATGAAAAGTGCCAGCACTGAAAGCTGTTGCTAGCCAGCACCCTTCCTTGGAAGCGCTTTCACAGGCACAGCAACACTGGGGCTTTGCGCTTCTATACGCACCAAACGTCACAGTCATTCTCTTTCCGTCTCGTAGACACGAGCTGAGAAATTGCAAACGTCGAGCAATTGCTCAGAGATGAAAAGTGCCAGCACTGAAAGCTGTTGCTAGCCAGCACCCTTCCTTGGAAGCGCTTTCACAGGCACAGCAACACTGGGGCTTTGCGCTTCTATACGCACCAAACGTCACAGTCATTCTCTTTCCGTCTCGTAGACACGAGCTGAGAAATTGCAAACGTCGAGCAATTGCTCAGAGATGAAAAGTGCCAGCACTGAAAGCTCTTGCTAGCCAGCACCCTTCCTTGGAAGCGCTTTTGTAGGCCTAAGAACACTGGGGCTCTGGGCTTCTCTAGCCACCTCATCTTCTGCTCATCCTCTCGCGCACTCTAAAGAGAGCTCAGGTGAGAAATTGCAAACGTCCAGCAATTGCTCCGAGATGAAAAGTGCCAGCACTGAAAGCTGTTGCTAGCCAGCACCCTTCCTTGGAAGCGCTTTTGTAGGCCTAAGAACACTGGGGCTCTGGGCTTCTCTAGCCACCTCATCTTCTGCTCATCCTCTCGCGCACTCTAAAGAGAGCTCAGGTGAGAAATTGCAAACGTCGAGCAATTGCTCAGAGATGAAAAGTGCCAGCACTGAAAGCTCTTGCTAGCCAGCACCCTTCCTTGGAAGCGCTTTTGTAGGCCTAAGAACACTGGGGCTCTGGGCTTCTCTAGCCACCTCATCTTCTGCTCATCCTCTCGCGCACTCTAAAGAGAGCTCAGGTGAGAAATTGCAAACGTCGAGCAATTGCTCCGAGATGAAAAGTGCCAGCACTGAAAGCTGTTGCTAGCCAGCACCCTTCCTTGGAAGCGCTTTTGTAGGCCTAAGAACACTGGGGCTCTGGGCTTCTCTAGTCACCTCATCTTCTGCTCATCCTCTCGCGCACTCTAAAGAGAGCTCAGGTGAGAAATTGCAAACGTCGAGCAATTGCTCAGAGATGAAAAGTGCCAGCACTGAAAGCTGTTGCTAGCCAGCACCCTTCCTTGGAAGCGCTTTCACAGGCGCAGCAACACTGGGGCTTTGCGCTTCTCTAACCACCAAACGTCACGGTCCTTCTCTTTCCGTCGGTAGACACGAGCTGAGAAATTGCAAACGTCGAGCAATTGCTCAGAGATGAAAAGTGCCAGCACTGAAAGCTCTTGCTAGCCAGCACCCTTCCTTGGAAGCGCTTTCACAGGCACAGCAACACTGGGGCTTTGCGCTTCTATACGCACCAAATGTCACGGTCCTTCTCTTTCCGTCTCGTAGACACGAGCTGAGAAATTGCAAACGTCGAGCAATTGCTCAGAGATGAAAAGTGCCAGCACTGAAAGCTGTTGCTAGCCAGCACCCTTCCTTGGAAGCGCTTTCACAGGCGCAGCAACACTGGGGCTTTGCGCTTCTATACGCACCAAACGTCACGGTCCTTCTCTTTCCGTCTCGTAGACACGAGCTGAGAAATTGCAAACGTGGAGCAATTGCTCAGAGATGAAAAGTGCCAGCACTGAAAGCTCTTGCTAGCCAGCACCCTTCCTTGGAAGCGCTTTCACAGGCGCAGCAACACTGGGGCTTTGCGCTTCTCTACTCACCAAACGTCACGGTCCTTCTCTTTCCGTCTCGTAGACACGAGCTGAGAAATTCCAAACGTCGAGCAATTGCTCAGAGATGAAAAGTGCCAGCACTGAAAGCTGTTGCTATCCAGCACCCTTCCTTGGAAGCGCTTTTGTAGGCCTAAGAACACTGGGGCTCTGGGCTTCTCTAGCCACCTCATCTTCTGCTCATCCTCGCGCGCACTCTAAAGAGAGCTCAGGTGAGAAATTGCAAACATCCAGCAATTGCTCCGAGATGAAAAGTGCCAGCACTGAAAGCTGTTGCTAGCCAGCACCCTTCCTTGGAAGCGCTTTCACAGGCGCAGCAACACTGGGGCTTTGCGCTTCTCTAGCCACCAAACGTCACGGTCCTTCTCTTTCCGTCGGTAGACACGAGCTGAGAAATTGCAAATGTCGAGCAATTGCTCAGAGATGAAAAGTGCCAGCACTGAAAGCTGTTGCTAGCCAGCACCCTTCCTTGGAAGCGCTTTCACAGGCACAGCAACACTGGGGCTTTGCGCTTCTATACGCACCAAATGTCACGGTCCTTCTCTTTCCGTCTCGTAGACACGAGCTGAGAAATTGCAAACGTCGAGCAATTGCTCAGAGATGAAAAGTGCCAGCACTGAAAGCTCTTGCTAGCCAGCACCCTTCCTTGGAAGCGCTTTCACAGGCGCAGCAACACTGGGGCTTTGCGCTTCTATACGCACCAAATGTCACGGTCCTTCTCTTTCCGTCTTGTAGACACGAGCTGAGAAATTGCAAACGTCGAGCAATTGCTCAGAGATGAAAAGTGCCAGCACTGAAAGCTCTTGCTAGCCAGCACCCTTCCTTGGAAGCGCTTTTGTAGGCCTAAGAACACTGGGGCTCTGGGCTTCTCTAGCCACCTCATCTTCTGCTCATCCTCTCGCGCACTCTAAAGAGAGCTCAGGTGAGAAATTGCAAACGTCGAGCAATTGCTCAGCGATGAAAAGTGCCAGCACTGAAAGCTGTTGCTAGCCAGCACCCTTCCTTGGAAGCGCTTTTGTAGGCCTAAGAACACTGGGGCTCTGGGCTTCTCTAGCCACCTCATCTTCTGCTCATCCTCTCGCGCACTCTAAAGAGAGCTCAGGTGAGAAACTGCAAACGTCGAGCAATTGCTCAGAGATGAAAAGTGCCAGCACTGAAAGCTGTTGCTAGCCAGCACCCTTCCTTGGAAGCGCTTTTGTAGGCCTAAGAACACTGGGGCTCTGGGCTTCTCTAGCCACCTCATCTTCTGCTCATCCTCTCGCGCACTCTAAAGAGAGGTCAGGTGAGAAACTGCAAACGTCAAGCAATTGCTCAGAGATGAAAAGTGCCAGCACTGAAAGCTGTTGCTAGCCAGCACCCTTCCTTGGAAGCGCTTTCACAGGTACAGTAACACTGGGGCTTTGCACTTCTCTACGCAACAAACGTCACGGTCCTTCTCTTTCCGTCTCGTAGACACGAGCTGAGAAATTGCAAACGTCGAGCAATTGCTCAGAGATGAAAAGTGCCAGCACTGAAAGCTCTTGCTAGCCAGCACCCTTCCTTGGAAGCGCTTTTGTAGGCCTGAGAACACTGGGGCTCTGGGCTTCTCTAGCCACCTCATCTTCTGCTCATCCTCTCGCGCACTCTAAAGAGAGCTCAGGTGAGAAATTGCAAACGTCGAGCAATTGCTCAGAGATGAAAAGTGCCAGCACTGAAAGCTGTTGCTAGCCAGCACCCTTCCTTGGAAGCGCTTTCACAGGCACAGCAACACTGGGGCTTTGCGCTTCTATACGCACCAAACGTCACAGTCATTCTCTTTCCGTCTCGTAGACACGAGCTGAGAAATTGCAAACGTCGAGCAATTGCTCAGAGATGAAAAGTGCCAGCACTGAAAGCTGTTGCTAGCCAGCACCCTTCCTTGGAAGCGCTTTCACAGGCACAGCAACACTGGGGCTTTGCGCTTCTATACGCACCAAACGTCACAGTCATTCTCTTTCCGTCTCGTAGACACGAGCTGAGAAATTGCAAACGTCGAGCAATTGCTCAGAGATGAAAAGTGCCAGCACTGAAAGCTGTTGCTAGCCAGCACCCTTCCTTGGAAGCGCTTTTGTAGGCCTAAGAACACTGGGGCTCTGGGCTTCTCTAGCCACCTCATCTTCTGCTCATCCTCTCGCGCACTCTAAAGAGAGCTCAGGTGAGAAATTGCAAACGTCCAGCAATTGCTCCGAGATGAAAAGTGCCAGCACTGAAAGCTGTTGCTAGCCAGCACCCTTCCTTGGAAGCGCTTTTGTAGGCCTAAGAACACTGGGGCTCTGGGCTTCTCTAGCCACCTCATCTTCTGCTCATCCTCTCGCGCACTCTAAAGAGAGCTCAGGTGAGAAATTGCAAACGTCGAGCAATTGCTCAGAGATGAAAAGTGCCAGCACTGAAAGCTCTTGCTAGCCAGCACCCTTCCTTGGAAGCGCTTTTGTAGGCCTAAGAACACTGGGGCTCTGGGCTTCTCTAGCCACCTCATCTTCTGCTCATCCTCTCGCGCACTCTAAAGAGAGCTCAGGTGAGAAATTGCAAACGTCGAGCAATTGCTCAGAGATGAAAAGTGCCAGAACTGAAAGCTGTTGCTAGCCAGCACCCTTCCTTGGAAGCGCTTTTGTAGGCCTAAGAACACTGGGGCTCTGGGCTTCTCTAGCCACCTCATCTTCTGCTCATCCTCTCGCGCACTCTAAAGAGAGGTCAGGTGAGAAACTGCAAACGTCAAGCAATTGCTCAGAGATGAAAAGTGCCAGCACTGAAAGCTCTTGCTAGCCAGCACCCTTCCTTGGAAGCGCTTTCACAGGTGCAGTAACACTGGGGCTTTGCACTTCTCTACGCACCAAACGTCACGGTCCTTCTCTTTCCGTCTTGTAGACACGAGCTGAGAAATTGCAAACGTCGAGCAATTGCTCCGAGATGAAAAGTGCCAGCACTGAAAGCTCTTGCTAGCCAGCACCCTTCCTTGGAAGCGCTTTTGTAGGCCTGAGAACACTGGGGCTCTGGGCTTCTCTAGCCACCTCATCTTCTGCTCATCCTCTCGCGCACTCTAAAGAGAGCTCAGGTGAGAAATTGCAAACGTCGAGCAATTGCTCAGAGATGAAAAGTGCCAGCACTGAAAGCTCTTGCTAGCCAGCACCCTTCCTTGGAAGCGCTTTCACAGGCACAGCAACACTGGGGCTTTGCGCTTCTATACGCACCAAACGTCACAGTCATTCTCTTTCCGTCTCGTAGACACGAGCTGAGAAATTGCAAACGTCGAGCAATTGCTCAGAGATGAAAAGTGCCAGCACTGAAAGCTGTTGCTAGCCAGCACCCTTCCTTGGAAGCGCTTTCACAGGCACAGCAACACTGGGGCTTTGCGCTTCTATACGCACCAAACGTCACAGTCATTCTCTTTCCGTCTCGTAGACACGAGCTGAGAAATTGCAAACGTCCAGCAATTGCTCAGAGATGAAAAGTGCCAGCACTGAAAGCTCTTGCTAGCCAGCACCCTTCCTTGGAAGCGCTTTTGTAGGCCTAAGAACACTGGGGCTCTGGGCTTCTCTAGCCACCTCATCTTCTGCTCATCCTCTCGCGCACTCTAAAGAGAGCTCAGGTGAGAAATTGCAAACGACGAGCAATTGCTCAGAGATGAAAAGTGCCAGCACTGAAAGCTGTTGCTAGCCAGCACCCTTCCTTGGAAGCGCTTTCACAGGCGCAGCAACACTGGGGCTTTGCGCTTCTCTAGCCACCAAACGTCACGGTCCTTCTCTTTCCGTCGGTAGACACGAGCTGAGAAATTGCAAACGTCGAGCAATTGCTCAGAGATGAAAAGTGCCAGCACTGAAAGCTCTTGCTAGCCAGCACCCTTCCTTGGAAGCGCTTTCACAGGCGCAGCAACACTGGGGCTTTGCGCTTCTCTAGCCACCTCATCTTCTGCTCATCCTCGCGCGCACTCTAAAGAGAGCTCAGGTGAGAAATTGCAAACGTCGAGCAATTGCTCCGAGATGAAAAGTGCCAGCACTGAAAGCTGTTGCTAGCCAGCACCCTTCCTTGGAAGCGCTTTCACAGGCGCAGCAACACTGGGGCTTTGCGCTTCTCTAGCCACAAAACGTCACGGTCCTTCTCTTTCCGTCTCGTAGACACGAGCTGAGAAATTGCAAACGTGGAGCAATTGCTCAGAGATGAAAAGTGCCAGCACTGAAAGCTGTTGCTAGCCAGCACCCTTCCTTGGAAGCGCTTTCACAGGCGCAGCAACACTGGGGCTTTGCGCTTCTCTAGCCACCAAATGTCACGGTCATTCTCTTTCCGTCGGTAGACACGAGCTGAGAAATTGCAAACGTCGAGCAATTGCTCAGAGATGAAAAGTGCCAGCACTGAAAGCTCTTGCTAGCCAGCCCCCTTCCTTGGAAGCGCTTTTATAGGCCTAAGAACACTGGGGCTCTGGGCTTCTCTAGCCACCTCATCTTCTGCTCATCCTCTCGCGCACTCTAAAGAGAGCTCATGTGAGAAATTGCAAACGTCGAGCAATTGCTCAGAGATGAAAAGTGCCAGCACTGAAAGATCTTGCTAGCCAGCACCCTTCCTTGGAAGCGCTTTCACAGGCGCAGCAACACTGGGGCTTTGCGCTTCTATACGCACCAAATGTCACGGTCCTTCTCTTTCCGTCTCGTAGACACGAGCTGAGAAATTGCAAACGTCCAGCAATTGCTCAGAGATGAAAAGTGCCAGCACTGAAAGCTCTTGCTAGCCAGCACCCTTCCTTGGAAGCGCTTTTGTAGGCCTTAAAACACTGGGGCTCTGGGCTTCTCTAGCCACCTCATCTTCTGCTCATCCTCTCGCGCACTCTAAAGAGAGCTCAGGTGAGAAATTGCAAACGTCGAGCAATTGCTCCGAGATGAAAAGTGCCAGCACTGAAAGCTGTTGCTAGCCAGCACCCTTCCTTGGAAGCGCTTTCACAGGCGCAGCAACACTGGGGCTTTGCGCTTCTCTAGCCACCAAACGTCACGGTCCTTCTCTTTCCGTCTCGTAGACACGAGCTGAGAAATTGCAAACGTCGAGCAATTGCTCAGAGATGAAAAGTGCCAGCACTGAAAGCTCTTGCTAGCCAGCCCCCTTCCTTGGAAGCGCTTTTGTAGGCCTAAGAAGACTGGGGCTCTGGGCTTCTCTAGCCACCTCATCTTCTGCTCATCCTCTCGCGCACTCTAAAGAGAGCTCAGGTGAGAAATTGCAAACGTCGAGCAATTGCTCAGAGATGAAAAGTGCCAGCACTGAAAGCTGTTGCTAGCCAGCACCCTTCCTTGGAAGCGCTTTCACAGGCGCAGCAACACTGGGGCTTTGCGCTTCTCTACTCACCAAACGTCACGGTCCTTCTCTTTCCGTCGGTAGACACGAGCTGAGAAATTGCAAACGTCGAGCAATTGCTCAGAGATGAAAAGTGCCAGCACTGAAAGCTGTTGCTAGCCAGCACCCTTCCTTGGAAGCGCTTTTGTAGGCCTAAGAACAGTGGGGCTCTGGGCTTCTCTAGCCACCTCATCTTCTGCTCATCCTCTCGCGCACTCTAAAGAGAGCTCAGGTGAGAAATTGCAAACGACGAGCAATTGCTCAGAGATGAAAAGTGCCAGCACTGAAAGCTGTTGCTAGCCAGCACCCTTCCTTGGAAGCGCTTTCACAGGCGCAGCAACACTGGGGCTTTGCGCTTCTCTAGCCACCAAACGTCACGGTCCTTCTCTTTCCGTCGGTAGACACGAGCTGAGAAATTGCAAACGTGGAGCAATTGCTCAGAGATGAAAAGTGCCAGCACTGAAAGCTGTTGCTAGCCAGCACCCTTCCTTGGAAGCGCTTTCACAGGCGCAGCAACACTGGGGCTTTGCGCTTCTATACGCACCAAACGTCACAGTCATTCTCTTTCCGTCTCGTAGACACGAGCTGAGAAATTGCAAACGTCCAGCAATTGCTCAGAGATGAAAAGTGCCAGCACTGAAAGCTCTTGCTAGCCAGCACCCTTCCTTGGAAGCGCTTTTGTAGGCCTAAGAACACTGGGGCTCTGGGCTTCTCTAGCCACCTCATCTTCTGCTCATCCTCTCGCGCACTCTAAAGAGAGCTCAGGTGAGAAATTGCAAACGACGAGCAATTGCTCAGAGATGAAAAGTGCCAGCACTGAAAGCTGTTGCTAGCCAGCACCCTTCCTTGGAAGCGCTTTCACAGGCGCAGCAACACTGGGGCTTTGCGCTTCTCTAGCCACCAAACGTCACGGTCCTTCTCTTTCCGTCGGTAGACACGAGCTGAGAAATTGCAAACGTCGAGCAATTGCTCAGAGATGAAAAGTGCCAGCACTGAAAGCTCTTGCTAGCCAGCACCCTTCCTTGGAAGCGCTTTCACAGGCGCAGCAACACTGGGGCTTTGCGCTTCTCTAGCCACCTCATCTTCTGCTCATCCTCGCGCGCACTCTAAAGAGAGCTCAGGTGAGAAATTGCAAACGTCCAGCAATTGCTCAGAGATGAAAAGTGCCAGCACTGAAAGCTCTTGCTAGCCAGCACCCTTCCTTGGAAGCGCTTTCACAGGCGCAGCAACACTGGGGCTTTGCGCTTCTCTAGCCACCAAACGTCACGGTCCTTCTCTTTCCGTCTCGTAGACACGAGCTGAGAAATTGCAAACGTCGAGCAATTGCTCAGAGATGAAAAGTGCCAGCACTGAAAGCTGTTGCTAGCCAGCACCCTTCCTTGGAAGCGCTTTCACAGGCGCAGCAACACTGGGGCTTTGCGCTTCTCTAGCCACCAAATGTCACGGTCATTCTCTTTCCGTCGGTAGACACGAGCTGAGAAATTGCAAACGTCGAGCAATTGCTCAGAGATGAAAAGTGCCAGCACTGAAAGCTGTTGCTAGCCAGCACCCTTCCTTGGAAGCGCTTTTGTAGGCCTAAGAACACTGGGGCTCTGGGCTTCTCTAGCCACCTAATCTTCTGCTCATCCTCTCGCGCACTCTAAAGAGAGCTCAGGTGAGAAATTGCAAACGTGGAGCAATTGCTCAGAGATGAAAAGTGCCAGCACTGAAAGCTGTTGCTAGCCAGCACCCTTCCTTGGAAGCGCTTTCACAGGCGCAGCAACACTGGGGCTTTGCGCTTCTATACGCACCAAACGTCACGGTCCTTCTCTTTCCGTCTCCTAGACATGAGCTGAGAAATTGCAAACGTCGAGCAATTGCTCAGAGATGAAAAGTGCCAGCACTGAAAGCTGTTGCTAGCCAGCACCCTTCCTTGGAAGCGCTTTCACAGGCGCAGCAACACTGGGGCTTTGCGCTTCTCTACTCACCAAACGTCACGGTCCTTCTCTTTCCGTCGGTAGACACGAGCTGAGAAATTGCAAACGTCGAGCAATTGCTCAGAGATGAAAAGTGCCAGCACTGAAAGCTGTTGCTAGCCAGCACCCTTCCTTGGAAGCGCTTTTGTAGGCCTAAGAACAGTGGGGCTCTGGGCTTCTCTAGCCACCTCATCTTCTGCTCATCCTCTCGCGCACTCTAAAGAGAGCTCAGGTGAGAAATTGCAAACGACGAGCAATTGCTCAGAGATGAAAAGTGCCAGCACTGAAAGCTCTTGCTAGCCAGCACCCTTCCTTGGAAGCGCTTTCACAGGCGCAGCAACACTGGGGCTTTGCGCTTCTCTAGCCACCAAACGTCACGGTCCTTCTCTTTCCGTCGGTAGACACGAGCTGAGAAATTGCAAACGTCGAGCAATTGCTCAGAGATGAAAAGTGCCAGCACTGAAAGCTGTTGCTAGCCAGCACCCTTCCTTGGAAGCGCTTTCACAGGCGCAGCAACACTGGGGCTTTGCGCTTCTATACGCACCAAATGTCACGGTCCTTCTCTTTCCGTCTCGTAGACACGAGCTGAGAAATTGCAAACGTCGAGCAATTGCTCAGAGATGAAAAGTGCCAGCACTGAAAGCTGTTGCTAGCCAGCACCCTTCCTTGGAAGCGCTTTCACAGGCGCAGCAACACTGGGGCTTTGCACTTCTATACGCACCAAATGTCACGGTCCTTCTCTTTCCGTCTTGTAGACACGAGCTGAGAAATTGCAAACGTCGAGCAATTGCTCCGAGATGAAAAGTGCCAGCACTGAAAGCTGTTGCTAGCCAGCACCCTTCCTTGGAAGCGCTTTTGTAGGCCTAAGAACACTGGGGCTCTGGGCTTCTCTAGCCACCTCATCTTCTGCTCATCCTCTCGCGCACTCTAAAGAGAGCTCAGGTGAGAAATTGCAAACGTCGAGCAATTGCTCAGAGATGAAAAGTGCCAGCACTGAAAGCTGTTGCTAGCCAGCACCCTTCCTTGGAAGCGCTTTTGTAGGCCTAAGAACAGTGGGGCTCTGGGCTTCTCTAGCCACCTCATCTTCTGCTCATCCTCTCGCGCACTCTAAAGAGAGGTCAGGTGAGAAACTGCAAACGTCAAGCAATTGCTCAGAGATGAAAAGTGCCAGCACTGAAAGCTCTTGCTAGCCAGCACCCTTCCTTGGAAGCGCTTTCACAGGTGCATTAACACTGGGGCTTTGCACTTCTCTACGCACCAAACGTCACGGTCCTTCTCTTTCCGTCTTGTAGACACGAGCTGAGAAATTGCAAACGTCGAGCAATTGCTCCGAGATGAAAAGTGCCAGCACTGAAAGCTGTTGCTAGCCAGCACCCTTCCTTGGAAGCGCTTTTGTAGGCGTGAGAACACTGGGGCTCTGGGCTTCTCTAGCCACCTCATCTTCTGCTCATCCTCTCGCGCACTCTAAAGAGAGCTCAGGTGAGAAATTGCAAACGTCGAGCAATTGCTCAGAGATGAAAAGTGCCAGCACTGAAAGCTGTTGCTAGCCAGCACCCTTCCTTGGAAGCCCTTTCACAGGCACAGCAACACTGGGGCTTTGCGCTTCTATACGCACCAAACGTCACGGTCCTTCTCTTTCCGTCTCGTAGACACGAGCTGAGAAATTGCAAACGTCGAGCAATTGCTCAGAGATGAAAAGTGCCAGCACTGAAAGCTGTTGCTAGCCAGCACCCTTCCTTGGAAGCGCTTTCACAGGCACAGCAACACTGGGGCTTTGCGCTTCTATACGCACCAAACGTCACAGTCATTCTCTTTCCGTCTCGTAGACACGAGCTGAGAAATTGCAAACGTCGAGCAATTGCTCAGAGATGAAAAGTGCCAGCACTGAAAGCTCTTGCTAGCCAGCACCCTTCCTTGGAAGCGCTTTTGTAGGCCTAAGAACACTGGGGCTCTGGGCTTCTCTAGCCACCTAATCTTCTGCTCATCCTCTCGCGCACTCTAAAGAGAGCTCAGGTGAGAAATTGCAAACGACGAGCAATTGCTCAGAGATGAAAAGTGCCAGCCCTGAAAGCTGTTGCTAGCCAGCACCCTTCCTTGGAAGCGCTTTCACAGGCGCAGCAACACTGGGGCTTTGCGCTTCTATACGCACCAAACGTCACGGTCCTTCTCTTTCCGCCTCGTAGACACGAGCTGAGAAATTGCAAACGTCGAGCAATTGCTCAGAGATGAAAAGTGCCAGCACTGAAAGCTCTTGCTAGCCAGCACCCTTCCTTGGAAGCGCTTTCACAGGCGCAGCAACACTGGGGCTTTGCGCTTCTCTAGCCACCTCATCTTCTGCTCATCCTCTCGCGCACTCTAAAGAGATCTCAGGTGAGAAATTGCAAACGTCGAGCAATTGCTCAGAGATGAAAAGTGCCAGCACTGAAAGCTGTTGCTAGCCAGCACCCTTCCTTGGAAGCGCTTTCACAGGCGCAGCAACACTGGGGCTTTGCGCTTCTCTAGCCACAAAACGTCACGGTCCTTCTCTTTCCGTCGGTAGACACGAGCTGAGAAATTGCAAACGTGGAGCAATTGCTCAGAGATGAAAAGTGCCAGCACTGAAAGCTCTTGCTAGCCAGCACCCTTCCTTGGAAGCGCTTTCACAGGCGCAGCAACACTGGGGCTTTGCGCTTCTCTAGCCACCAAATGTCACGGTCATTCTCTTTCCGTCTCCTAGACACGAGCTGAGAAATTGCAAACGTCGAGCAATTCCTCAGAGATGAAAAGTGCCAGCACTGAAAGCTGTTGCTAGCCAGCACCCTTCCTTGGAAGCGCTTTTGTAGGCCTAAGAACACTGGGGCTCTGGGCTTCTCTAGCCACCTAATCTTCTGCTCATCCTCTCGTGCACTCTAAAGAGAGCTCAGGTGAGAAATTGCAAACGTCGAGCAATTGCTCAGAGATGAAAAGTGCCAGCACTGAAAGCTCTTGCTAGCCAGCACCCTTCCTTGGAAGCGCTTTCACAGGCGCAGCAACACTGGGGCTTTGCGCTTCTATACGCACCAAACGTCACGGTCCTTCTCTTTCCGTCTCGTAGACACGAGCTGAGAAATTGCAAACGTCGAGCAATTGCTCAGAGATGAAAAGTGCCAGCACTGAAAGCTCTTGCTAGCCAGCACCCTTCCTTGGAAGCGCTTTTGTAGGCGCAGCAACACTGGGGCTTTGCGCTTCTCTACCCACCAAACATCACGGTCCTTCTCTTTCCATCTCCTAGACACGAGCTGAGAAATTGCAAACGTCCAGCAATTGCTCAGAGATGAAAAGTGCCAGCACTGAAAGCTCTTGCTAGCCAGCACCCTTCCTTGGAAGCGCTTTTGTAGGCCTAAGAACAGTGGGGCTCTGGGCTTCTCTAGCCACCTAATCTTCTGCTCATCCTCTCGCGCACTCTAAAGAGAGCTCAGGTGAGAAATTGCAAACGTCGAGCAATTGCTCAGAGATGAAAAGTGCCAGCACTGAAAGCTCTTGCTAGCCAGCACCCTTCCTTGGAAGCGCTTTCACAGGCGCAGCAACACTGGGGCTTTGCGCTTCTATACACTCCAAATGTCACGGTCCTTCTCTTTCCGTCTCGTAGACACGAGCTGAGAAATTGCAAACGTCGAGCAATTGCTCAGAGATGAAAAGTGCCAGCACTGAAAGCTCTTGCTAGCCAGCACCCTTCCTTGGAAGCGCTTTTGTAGCCCTTAAAACACTGGGGCTCTGGGCTTCTCTAGCCACCTCATCTTCTGCTCATCCTCTCGCGCACTGTAAAGAGAGCTCAGGTGAGAAATTGCAAACGTCGAGCAATTGCTCCGAGATGAAAAGTGCCAGCACTGAAAGCTGTTGCTAGCCAGCCCCCTTCCTTGGAAGCGCTTTTGTAGCCCTTAGAACACTGGGGCTCTGGGCTTCTCTAGCCACCTCATCTTCTGCTCATCCTCTCGCGCACTCTAAAGAGAGCTCAGGTGAGAAATTGCAAACGTCGAGCAATTGCTCAGAGATGAAAAGTGCCAGCACTGAAAGCTGTTGCTAGCCAGCACCCTTCCTTGGAAGCGCTTTCACAGGCGCAGCAACACTGGGGCTTTGCGCTTCTCTAGCCACCAAACGTCACGGTCCTTCTCTTTCCGTCGGTAGACACGAGCTGAGAAATTGCAAACGTGGAGCAATTGCTCAGAGATGAAAAGTGCCAGCACTGAAAGCTGTTGCTAGCCAGCACCCTTCCTTGGAAGCGCTTTCACAGGCACAGCAACACTGGGGCTTTGCGCTTCTATACGCACCAAACGTCACAGTCATTCTCTTTCCGTCTCGTAGACACGAGCTGAGAAATTGCAAACGTCCAGCAATTGCTCAGAGATGAAAAGTGCCAGCACTGAAAGCTCTTGCTAGCCAGCACCCTTCCTTGGAAGCGCTTTTGTAGGCCTAAGAACACTGGGGCTCTGGGCTTCTCTAGCCACCTCATCTTCTGCTCATCCTCTCGCGCACTCTAAAGAGAGCTCAGGTGAGAAATTGCAAACGTGGAGCAATTGCTCAGAGATGAAAAGTGCCAGCACTGAAAGCTGTTGCTAGCCAGCACCCTTCCTTGGAAGCGCTTTCACAGGCGCAGCAACACTGGGGCTTTGCGCTTCTCTAGCCACCAAACGTCACGGTCCTTCTCTTTCCGTCGGTAGACACGAGCTGAGAAATTGCAAACGTCGAGCAATTGCTCAGAGATGAAAAGTGCCAGCACTGAAAGCTCTTGCTAGCCAGCACCCTTCCTTGGAAGCGCTTTCACAGGCGCAGCAACACTGGGGCTTTGCGCTTCTCTAGCCACCTCATCTTCTGCTCATCCTCGCGCGCACTCTAAAGAGAGCTCAGGTGAGAAATTGCAAACGTCGAGCAATTGCTCAGAGATGAAAAGTGCCAGCACTGAAAGCTCTTGCTAGCCAGCACCCTTCCTTGGAAGCGCTTTCACAGGCGCAGCAACACTGGGGCTTTGCGCTTCTCTAGCCACAAAACGTCACGGTCCTTCTCTTTCCGTCTCGTAGACACGAGCTGAGAAATTGCAAACGTCAAGCAATTGCTCAGAGATGAAAAGTGCCAGCACTGAAAGCTGTTGCTAGCCAGCACCCTTCCTTGGAAGCGCTTTCACAGGCGCAGCAACACTGGGGCTTTGCGCTTCTCTAGCCACCAAATGTCACGGTCATTCTCTTTCCGTCGGTAGACACGAGCTGAGAAATTGCAAACGTCGAGCAATTGCTCAGAGATGAAAAGTGCCAGCACTGAAAGCTGTTGCTAGCCAGCACCCTTCCTTGGAAGCGCTTTTGTAGGCCTAAGAACACTGGGGCTCTGGGCTTCTCTAGCCACCTAATCTTCTGCTCATCCTCTCGTGCACTCTAAAGAGAGCTCAGGTGAGAAATTGCAAACGTCGAGCAATTGCTCAGAGATGAAAAGTGCCAGCACTGAAAGCTGTTGCTAGCCAGCACCCTTCCTTGGAAGCGCTTTCACAGGCGCAGCAACACTGGGGCTTTGCGCTTCTATACGCACCAAATGTCACGGTCCTTCTCTTTCCGTCTCGTAGACACGAGCTGAGAAATTGCAAACGTCCAGCAATTGCTCAGAGATGAAAAGTGCCAGCACTGAAAGCTCTTGCTAGCCAGCACCCTTCCTTGGAAGCGCTTTTGTAGGCCTTAAAACACTGGGGCTCTGGGCTTCTCTAGCCACCTCATCTTCTGCTCATCCTCTCGCGCACTCTAAAGAGAGCTCAGGTGAGAAATTGCAAACGTCGAGCAATTGCTCCGAGATGAAAAGTGCCAGCACTGAAAGCTGTTGCTAGCCAGCACCCTTCCTTGGAAGCGCTTTCACAGGCGCAGCAACACTGGGGCTTTGCGCTTCTCTAGCCACCAAACGTCACGGTCCTTCTCTTTCCGTCTCGTAGACACGAGCTGAGAAATTGCAAACGTCGAGCAATTGCTCCGAGATGAAAAGTGCCAGCACTGAAAGCTCTTGCTAGCCAGCCCCCTTCCTTGGAAGCGCTTTTGTAGGCCTAAGAACACTGGGGCTCTGGGCTTCTCTAGCCACCTCATCTTCTGCTCATCCTCTCGCGCACTCTAAAGAGAGCTCAGGTGAGAAATTGCAAACGTCGAGCAATTGCTCAGAGATGAAAAGTGCCAGCACTGAAAGCTGTTGCTAGCCAGCACCCTTCCTTGGAAGCGCTTTCACAGGCGCAGCAACACTGGGGCTTTGCGCTTCTCTACTCACCAAACGTCACGGTCCTTCTCTTTCCGTCGGTAGACACGAGCTGAGAAATTGCAAACGTCGAGCAATTGCTCAGAGATGAAAAGTGCCAGCACTGAAAGCTGTTGCTAGCCAGCACCCTTCCTTGGAAGCGCTTTCACAGGCGCAGCAACACTGGGGCTTTGCGCTTCTATATGCACCAAATGTCACGGTCCTTCTCTTTCCGTCTCGTAGACACGAGCTGAGAAATTGCAAACGTCGAGCAATTGCTCAGAGATGAAAAGTGCCAGCACTGAAAGCTCTTGCTAGCCAGCACCCTTCCTTGGAAGCGCTTTCACAGGCGCAGCAACACTGGGGCTTTGCACTTCTATACGCACCAAATGTCACGGTCCTTCTCTTTCCGTCTTGTAGACACGAGCTGAGAAATTGCAAACGTCGAGCAATTGCTCCGAGATGAAAAGTGCCAGCACTGAAAGCTGTTGCTAGCCAGCACCCTTCCTTGGAAGCGCTTTTGTAGGCCTAAGAACACTGGGGCTCTGGGCTTCTCTAGCCACCTCATCTTCTGCTCATCCTCTCGCGCACTATAAAGAGAGCTCAGGTGAGAAATTGCAAACGTCGAGCAATTGCTCAGAGATGAAAAGTGCCAGCACTGAAAGCTGTTGCTAGCCAGCACCCTTCCTTGGAAGCGCTTTTGTAGGCCTAAGAACAGTGGGGCTCTGGGCTTCTCTAGCCACCTCATCTTCTGCTCATCCTCTCGCGCACTCTAAAGAGAGGTCAGGTGAGAAACTGCAAACGTCAAGCAATTGCTCAGAGATGAAAAGTGCCAGCACTGAAAGCTCTTGCTAGCCAGCACCCTTCCTTGGAAGCGCTTTCACAGGTGCATTAACACTGGGGCTTTGCACTTCTCTACGCACCAAACGTCACGGTCCTTCTCTTTCCGTCTTGTAGACACGAGCTGAGAAATTGCAAACGTCGAGCAATTGCTCCGAGATGAAAAGTGCCAGCACTGAAAGCTGTTGCTAGCCAGCACCCTTCCTTGGAAGCGCTTTTGTAGGCGTGAGAACACTGGGGCTCTGGGCTTCTCTAGCCACCTCATCTTCTGCTCATCCTCTCGCGCACTCTAAAGAGAGCTCAGGTGAGAAATTGCAAACGTCGAGCAATTGCTCAGAGATGAAAAGTGCCAGCACTGAAAGCTGTTGCTAGCCAGCACCCTTCCTTGGAAGCCCTTTCACAGGCACAGCAACACTGGGGCTTTGCGCTTCTATACGCACCAAACGTCACGGTCCTTCTCTTTCCGTCTCGTAGACACGAGCTGAGAAATTGCAAACGTCGAGCAATTGCTCAGAGATGAAAAGTGCCAGCACTGAAAGCTGTTGCTAGCCAGCACCCTTCCTTGGAAGCGCTTTCACAGGCACAGCAACACTGGGGCTTTGCGCTTCTATACGCACCAAACGTCACAGTCATTCTCTTTCCGTCTCGTAGACACGAGCTGAGAAATTGCAAACGTCGAGCAATTGCTCAGAGATGAAAAGTGCCAGCACTGAAAGCTCTTGCTAGCCAGCACCCTTCCTTGGAAGCGCTTTTGTAGGCCTAAGAACACTGGGGCTCTGGGCTTCTCTAGCCACCTAATCTTCTGCTCATCCTCTCGCGCACTCTAAAGAGAGCTCAGGTGAGAAATTGCAAACGACGAGCAATTGCTCAGAGATGAAAAGTGCCAGCCCTGAAAGCTGTTGCTAGCCAGCACCCTTCCTTGGAAGCGCTTTCACAGGCGCAGCAACACTGGGGCTTTGCGCTTCTATACGCACCAAACGTCACGGTCCTTCTCTTTCCGCCTCGTAGACACGAGCTGAGAAATTGCAAACGTCGAGCAATTGCTCAGAGATGAAAAGTGCCAGCACTGAAAGCTCTTGCTAGCCAGCACCCTTCCTTGGAAGCGCTTTCACAGGCGCAGCAACACTGGGGCTTTGCGCTTCTCTAGCCACCTCATCTTCTGCTCATCCTCTCGCGCACTCTAAAGAGATCTCAGGTGAGAAATTGCAAACGTCGAGCAATTGCTCAGAGATGAAAAGTGCCAGCACTGAAAGCTGTTGCTAGCCAGCACCCTTCCTTGGAAGCGCTTTCACAGGCGCAGCAACACTGGGGCTTTGCGCTTCTCTAGCCACAAAACGTCACGGTCCTTTTCTTTCCGTCGGTAGACACGAGCTGAGAAATTGCAAACGTGGAGCAATTGCTCAGAGATGAAAAGTGCCAGCACTGAAAGCTCTTGCTAGCCAGCACCCTTCCTTGGAAGCGCTTTCACAGGCGCAGCAACACTGGGGCTTTGCGCTTCTCTAGCCACCAAATGTCACGGTCATTCTCTTTCCGTCTCGTAGACACGAGCTGAGAAATTGCAAACGTCGAGCAATTCCTCAGAGATGAAAAGTGCCAGCACTGAAAGCTGTTGCTAGCCAGCACCCTTCCTTGGAAGCGCTTTTGTAGGCCTAAGAACACTGGGGCTCTGGGCTTCTCTAGCCACCTAATCTTCTGCTCATCCTCTCGTGCACTCTAAAGAGAGCTCAGGTGAGAAATTGCAAACGTCGAGCAATTGCTCAGAGATGAAAAGTGCCAGCACTGAAAGCTCTTGCTAGCCAGCACCCTTCCTTGGAAGCGCTTTTGTAGGCGCAGCAACACTGGGGCTTTGCGCTTCTCTAGCCACCAAACGTCACGGTCCTTCTCTTTCCGTCTCGTAGACACGAGCTGAGAAATTGCAAACGTCGAGCAATTGCTCAGAGATGAAAAGTGCCAGCACTGAAAGCTCTTGCTAGCCAGCACCCTTCCTTGGAAGCGCTTTTGTAGGCGCAGCAACACTGGGGCTTTGCGCTTCTCTACCCACCAAACATCACGGTCCTTCTCTTTCCATCTCCTAGACACGAGCTGAGAAATTGCAAACGTCCAGCAATTGCTCAGAGATGAAAAGTGCCAGCACTGAAAGCTCTTGCTAGCCAGCACCCTTCCTTGGAAGCGCTTTTGTAGGCCTAAGAACAGTGGGGCTCTGGGCTTCTCTAGCCACCTAATCTTCTGCTCATCCTCTCGCGCACTCTAAAGAGAGCTCAGGTGAGAAATTGCAAACGTCGAGCAATTGCTCAGAGATGAAAAGTGCCAGCACTGAAAGCTCTTGCTAGCCAGCACCCTTCCTTGGAAGCGCTTTCACAGGCGCAGCAACACTGGGGCTTTGCGCTTCTATACACTCCAAATGTCACGGTCCTTCTCTTTCCGTCTCGTAGACACGAGCTGAGAAATTGCAAACGTCGAGCAATTGCTCAGAGATGAAAAGTGCCAGCACTGAAAGCTCTTGCTAGCCAGCACCCTTCCTTGGAAGCGCTTTTGTAGCCCTTAAAACACTGGGGCTCTGGGCTTCTCTAGCCACCTCATCTTCTGCTCATCCTCTCGCGCACTGTAAAGAGAGCTCAGGTGAGAAATTGCAAACGTCGAGCAATTGCTCCGAGATGAAAAGTGCCAGCACTGAAAGCTGTTGCTAGCCAGCACCCTTCCTTGGAAGCGCTTTTGTAGGCCTAAGAACACTGGGGCTCTGGGCTTCTCTAGCCACCTCATCTTCTGCTCATCCTCTCGCGCACTCTAAAGAGAGCTCATGTGAGAAATTGCAAACGTCGAGCAATTGCTCAGAGATGAAAAGTGCCAGCACTGAAAGCTCTTGCTAGCCAGCACCCTTCCTTGGAAGCGCTTTCACAGGCGCAGCAACACTGGGGCTTTGCGCTTCTATACGCACCAAATGTCACGGTCCTTCTCTTTCCGTCTCGTAGACACGAGCTGAGAAATTGCAAACGTCCAGCAATTGCTCAGAGATGAAAAGTGCCAGCACTGAAAGCTCTTGCTAGCCAGCACCCTTCCTTGGAAGCGCTTTTGTAGGCCTTAAAACACTGGGGCTCTGGGCTTCTCTAGCCACCTCATCTTCTGCTCATCCTCTCGCGCACTCTAAAGAGAGCTCAGGTGAGAAATTGCAAACGTCGAGCAATTGCTCCGAGATGAAAAGTGCCAGCACTGAAAGCTGTTGCTAGCCAGCACCCTTCCTTGGAAGCGCTTTCACAGGCGCAGCAACACTGGGGCTTTGCGCTTCTATACGCACCAAACGTCACGGTCCTTCTCTTTCCGTCTCGTAGACACGAGCTGAGAAATTGCAAACGTCGAGCAATTGCTCAGAGATGAAAAGTGCCAGCACTGAAAGCTGTTGCTAGCCAGCACCCTTCCTTGGAAGCGCTTTCACAGGCACAGCAACACTGGGGCTTTGCGCTTCTATACGCACCAAACGTCACAGTCATTCTCTTTCCGTCTCGTAGACACGAGCTGAGAAATTGCAAACGTCGAGCAATTGCTCAGAGATGAAAAGTGCCAGCACTGAAAGCTCTTGCTAGCCAGCACCCTTCCTTGGAAGCGCTTTCACAGGCGCAGCAACACTGGGGCTTTGCGCTTCTCTAGCCACCTCATCTTCTGCTCATCCTCTCGCGCACTCTAAAGAGATCTCAGGTGAGAAATTGCAAACGTCGAGCAATTGCTCAGAGATGAAAAGTGCCAGCACTGAAAGCTGTTGCTAGCCAGCACCCTTCCTTGGAAGCGCTTTCACAGGCGCAGCAACACTGGGGCTTTGCGCTTCTCTAGCCACAAAACGTCACGGTCCTTCTCTTTCCGTCGGTAGACACGAGCTGAGAAATTGCAAACGTGGAGCAATTGCTCAGAGATGAAAAGTGCCAGCACTGAAAGCTCTTGCTAGCCAGCACCCTTCCTTGGAAGCGCTTTCACAGGCGCAGCAACACTGGGGCTTTGCGCTTCTCTAGCCACCAAATGTCACGGTCATTCTCTTTCCGTCTCCTAGACACGAGCTGAGAAATTGCAAACGTCGAGCAATTCCTCAGAGATGAAAAGTGCCAGCACTGAAAGCTGTTGCTAGCCAGCACCCTTCCTTGGAAGCGCTTTTGTAGGCCTAAGAACACTGGGGCTCTGGGCTTCTCTAGCCACCTCATCTTCTGCTCATCCTCTCGTGCACTCTAAAGAGAGCTCAGGTGAGAAATTGCAAACGTCGAGCAATTGCTCAGAGATGAAAAGTGCCAGCACTGAAAGCTGTTGCTAGCCAGCACCCTTCCTTGGAAGCGCTTTTGTAGGCGCAGCAACACTGGGGCTTTGCGCTTCTCTAGCCACCAAACGTCACGGTCCTTCTCTTTCCGTCTCGTAGACACGAGCTGAGAAATTGCAAACGTCGAGCAATTGCTCAGAGATGAAAAGTGCCAGCACTGAAAGCTCTTGCTAGCCAGCACCCTTCCTTGGAAGCGCTTTTGTAGGCGCAGCAACACTGGGGCTTTGCGCTTCTCTACCCACCAAACATCACGGTCCTTCTCTTTCCATCTCCTAGACACGAGCTGAGAAATTGCAAACGTCCAGCAATTGCTCAGAGATGAAAAGTGCCAGCACTGAAAGCTCTTGCTAGCCAGCACCCTTCCTTGGAAGCGCTTTTGTAGGCCTAAGAACAGTGGGGCTCTGGGCTTCTCTAGCCACCTAATCTTCTGCTCATCCTCTCGCGCACTCTAAAGAGAGCTCAGGTGAGAAATTGCAAACGTCGAGCAATTGCTCAGAGATGAAAAGTGCCAGCACTGAAAGCTCTTGCTAGCCAGCACCCTTCCTTGGAAGCGCTTTCACAGGCGCAGCAACACTGGGGCTTTGCGCTTCTATACACTCCAAATGTCACGGTCCTTCTCTTTCCGTCTCGTAGACACGAGCTGAGAAATTGCAAACGTCGAGCAATTGCTCAGAGATGAAAAGTGCCAGCACTGAAAGCTCTTGCTAGCCAGCACCCTTCCTTGGAAGCGCTTTTGTAGCCCTTAAAACACTGGGGCTCTGGGCTTCTCTAGCCACCTCATCTTCTGCTCATCCTCTCGCGCACTGTAAAGAGAGCTCAGGTGAGAAATTGCAAACGTCGAGCAATTGCTCCGAGATGAAAAGTGCCAGCACTGAAAGCTGTTGCTAGCCAGCACCCTTCCTTGGAAGCGCTTTTGTAGGCCTAAGAACACTGGGGCTCTGGGCTTCTCTAGCCACCTCATCTTCTGCTCATCCTCTCGCGCACTCTAAAGAGAGCTCATGTGAGAAATTGCAAACGTCGAGCAATTGCTCAGAGATGAAAAGTGCCAGCACTGAAAGCTCTTGCTAGCCAGCACCCTTCCTTGGAAGCGCTTTCACAGGCGCAGCAACACTGGGGCTTTGCGCTTCTATACGCACCAAATGTCACGGTCCTTCTCTTTCCGTCTCGTAGACACGAGCTGAGAAATTGCAAACGTCCAGCAATTGCTCAGAGATGAAAAGTGCCAGCACTGAAAGCTCTTGCTAGCCAGCACCCTTCCTTGGAAGCGCTTTTGTAGGCCTTAAAACACTGGGGCTCTGGGCTTCTCTAGCCACCTCATCTTCTGCTCATCCTCTCGCGCACTCTAAAGAGAGCTCAGGTGAGAAATTGCAAACGTCGAGCAATTGCTCCGAGATGAAAAGTGCCAGCACTGAAAGCTGTTGCTAGCCAGCACCCTTCCTTGGAAGCGCTTTCACAGGCGCAGCAACACTGGGGCTTTGCGCTTCTCTAGCCACCAAACGTCACGGTCCTTCTCTTTCCGTCTCGTAGACACGAGCTGAGAAATTGCAAACGTCGAGCAATTGCTCCGAGATGAAAAGTGCCAGCACTGAAAGCTCTTGCTAGCCAGCCCCCTTCCTTGGAAGCGCTTTTGTAGGCCTAAGAACACTGGGGCTCTGGGCTTCTCTAGCCACCTCATCTTCTGCTCATCCTCTCGCGCACTCTAAAGAGAGCTCAGGTGAGAAATTGCAAACGTCGAGCAATTGCTCAGAGATGAAAAGTGCCAGCACTGAAAGCTGTTGCTAGCCAGCACCCTTCCTTGGAAGCGCTTTCACAGGCGCAGCAACACTGGGGCTTTGCGCTTCTCTACTCACCAAACGTCACGGTCCTTCTCTTTCCGTCGGTAGACACGAGCTGAGAAATTGCAAACGTCGAGCAATTGCTCAGAGATGAAAAGTGCCAGCACTGAAAGCTGTTGCTAGCCAGCACCCTTCCTTGGAAGCGCTTTCACAGGCGCAGCAACACTGGGGCTTTGCGCTTCTATATGCACCAAATGTCACGGTCCTTCTCTTTCCGCCTCGTAGACACGAGCTGAGAAATTGCAAACGACGAGCAATTGCTCAGAGATGAAAAGTGCCAGCCCTGAAAGCTGTTGCTAGCCAGCACCCTTCCTTGGAAGCGCTTTCACAGGCGCAGCAACACTGGGGCTTTGCGCTTCTATACGCACCAAACGTCACGGTCCTTCTCTTTCCGCCTCGTAGACACGAGCTGAGAAATTGCAAACGTCGAGCAATTGCTCAGAGATGAAAAGTGCCAGCACTGAAAGCTCTTGCTAGCCAGCACCCTTCCTTGGAAGCGCTTTCACAGGCGCAGCAACACTGGGGCTTTGCGCTTCTCTAGCCACCTCATCTTCTGCTCATCCTCTCGCGCACTCTAAAGAGATCTCAGGTGAGAAATTGCAAACGTCGAGCAATTGCTCAGAGATGAAAAGTGCCAGCACTGAAAGCTGTTGCTAGCCAGCACCCTTCCTTGGAAGCGCTTTCACAGGCGCAGCAACACTGGGGCTTTGCGCTTCTCTAGCCACAAAACGTCACGGTCCTTCTCTTTCCGTCGGTAGACACGAGCTGAGAAATTGCAAACGTGGAGCAATTGCTCAGAGATGAAAAGTGCCAGCACTGAAAGCTGTTGCTAGCCAGCACCCTTCCTTGGAAGCGCTTTCACAGGCGCAGCAACACTGGGGCTTTGCGCTTCTCTAGCCACCAAATGTCACGGTCATTCTCTTTCCGTCTCCTAGACACGAGCTGAGAAATTGCAAACGTCGAGCAATTCCTCAGAGATGAAAAGTGCCAGCACTGAAAGCTGTTGCTAGCCAGCACCCTTCCTTGGAAGCGCTTTTGTAGGCCTAAGAACACTGGGGCTCTGGGCTTCTCTAGCCACCTAATCTTCTGCTCATCCTCTCGTGCACTCTAAAGAGAGCTCAGGTGAGAAATTGCAAACGTCGAGCAATTGCTCAGAGATGAAAAGTGCCAGCACTGAAAGCTGTTGCTAGCCAGCACCCTTCCTTGGAAGCGCTTTTGTAGGCGCAGCAACACTGGGGCTTTGCGCTTCTCTAGCCACCAAACGTCACGGTCCTTCTCTTTCCGTCTCGTAGACACGAGCTGAGAAATTGCAAACGTCGAGCAATTGCTCAGAGATGAAAAGTGCCAGCACTGAAAGCTCTTGCTAGCCAGCACCCTTCCTTGGAAGCGCTTTTGTAGGCGCAGCAACACTGGGGCTTTGCGCTTCTCTACCCACCAAACATCACGGTCCTTCTCTTTCCATCTCCTAGACACGAGCTGAGAAATTGCAAACGTCCAGCAATTGCTCAGAGATGAAAAGTGCCAGCACTGAAAGCTCTTGCTAGCCAGCACCCTTCCTTGGAAGCGCTTTTGTAGGCCTAAGAACAGTGGGGCTCTGGGCTTCTCTAGCCACCTAATCTTCTGCTCATCCTCTCGCGCACTCTAAAGAGAGCTCAGGTGAGAAATTGCAAACGTCGAGCAATTGCTCAGAGATGAAAAGTGCCAGCACTGAAAGCTCTTGCTAGCCAGCACCCTTCCTTGGAAGCGCTTTCACAGGCGCAGCAACACTGGGGCTTTGCGCTTCTATACACTCCAAATGTCACGGTCCTTCTCTTTCCGTCTCGTAGACACGAGCTGAGAAATTGCAAACGTCGAGCAATTGCTCAGAGATGAAAAGTGCCAGCACTGAAAGCTCTTGCTAGCCAGCACCCTTCCTTGGAAGCGCTTTTGTAGCCCTTAAAACACTGGGGCTCTGGGCTTCTCTAGCCACCTCATCTTCTGCTCATCCTCTCGCGCACTGTAAAGAGAGCTCAGGTGAGAAATTGCAAACGTCGAGCAATTGCTCCGAGATGAAAAGTGCCAGCACTGAAAGCTGTTGCTAGCCAGCCCCCTTCCTTGGAAGCGCTTTTGTAGCCCTTAGAACACTGGGGCTCTGGGCTTCTCTAGCCACCTCATCTTCTGCTCATCCTCTCGCGCACTCTAAAGAGAGCTCAGGTGAGAAATTGCAAACGTCGAGCAATTGCTCAGAGATGAAAAGTGCCAGCACTGAAAGCTGTTGCTAGCCAGCACCCTTCCTTGGAAGCGCTTTCACAGGCGCAGCAACACTGGGGCTTTGCGCTTCTCTAGCCACCAAATGTCACGGTCATTCTCTTTCCGTCTCGTAGACACGAGCTGAGAAATTGCAAACGTCCAGCAATTGCTCCGAGATGAAAAGTGCCAGCACTGAAAGCTGTTGCTAGCCAGCACCCTTCCTTGGAAGCGCTTTTGTAGGCCTAAGAACACTGGGGCTCTGGGCTTCTCTAGCCACCTCATCTTCTGCTCATCCTCTCGCGCACTCTAAAGAGAGCTCAGGTGAGAAATTGCAAACGTCCAGCAATTGCTCAGAGACGAAAAGTGCCAGCACTGAAAGCTGTTGCTAGCCAGCACCCTTCCTTGGAAGCGCTTTCACAGGCGCAGCAACACTGGGGCTTTGCGCTTCTCTACCCACCAAACGTCACGGTCCTTCTCTTTCCGTCTTGTAGACACGAGCTGAGAAATTGCAAACGTCGAGCAATTGCTCCGAGATGAAAAGTGCCAGCACTGAAAGCTCTTGCTAGCCAGCACCCTTCCTTGGAAGCGCTTTTGTAGGCGCAGCAACACTGGGGCTTTGCGCTTCTCTACCCACCAAACATCACGGTCCTTCTCTTTCCATCTCCTAGACACGAGCTGAGAAATTGCAAACGTCCAGCAATTGCTCAGAGATGAAAAGTGCCAGCACTGAAAGCTCTTGCTAGCCAGCACCCTTCCTTGGAAGCGCTTTTGTAGGCCTAAGAACAGTGGGGCTCTGGGCTTCTCTAGCCACCTAATCTTCTGCTCATCCTCTCGCGCACTCTAAAGAGAGCTCAGGTGAGAAATTGCAAACGTCGAGCAATTGCTCAGAGATGAAAAGTGCCAGCACTGAAAGCTCTTGCTAGCCAGCACCCTTCCTTGGAAGCGCTTTCACAGGCGCAGCAACACTGGGGCTTTGCGCTTCTATACACTCCAAATGTCACGGTCCTTCTCTTTCCGTCTCGTAGACACGAGCTGAGAAATTGCAAACGTCGAGCAATTGCTCAGAGATGAAAAGTGCCAGCACTGAAAGCTCTTGCTAGCCAGCACCCTTCCTTGGAAGCGCTTTTGTAGCCCTTAAAACACTGGGGCTCTGGGCTTCTCTAGCCACCTCATCTTCTGCTCATCCTCTCGCGCACTGTAAAGAGAGCTCAGGTGAGAAATTGCAAACGTCGAGCAATTGCTCCGAGATGAAAAGTGCCAGCACTGAAAGCTGTTGCTAGCCAGCACCCTTCCTTGGAAGCGCTTTTGTAGGCCTAAGAACACTGGGGCTCTGGGCTTCTCTAGCCACCTCATCTTCTGCTCATCCTCTCGCGCACTCTAAAGAGAGCTCATGTGAGAAATTGCAAACGTCGAGCAATTGCTCAGAGATGAAAAGTGCCAGCACTGAAAGCTCTTGCTAGCCAGCACCCTTCCTTGGAAGCGCTTTCACAGGCGCAGCAACACTGGGGCTTTGCGCTTCTATACGCACCAAATGTCACGGTCCTTCTCTTTCCGTCTCGTAGACACGAGCTGAGAAATTGCAAACGTCCAGCAATTGCTCAGAGATGAAAAGTGCCAGCACTGAAAGCTCTTGCTAGCCAGCACCCTTCCTTGGAAGCGCTTTTGTAGGCCTTAAAACACTGGGGCTCTGGGCTTCTCTAGCCACCTCATCTTCTGCTCATCCTCTCGCGCACTCTAAAGAGAGCTCAGGTGAGAAATTGCAAACGTCGAGCAATTGCTCCGAGATGAAAAGTGCCAGCACTGAAAGCTGTTGCTAGCCAGCACCCTTCCTTGGAAGCGCTTTCACAGGCGCAGCAACACTGGGGCTTTGCGCTTCTCTAGCCACCAAACGTCACGGTCCTTCTCTTTCCGTCTCGTAGACACGAGCTGAGAAATTGCAAACGTCGAGCAATTGCTCCGAGATGAAAAGTGCCAGCACTGAAAGCTCTTGCTAGCCAGCCCCCTTCCTTGGAAGCGCTTTTGTAGGCCTAAGAACACTGGGGCTCTGGGCTTCTCTAGCCACCTCATCTTCTGCTCATCCTCTCGCGCACTCTAAAGAGAGCTCAGGTGAGAAATTGCAAACGTCGAGCAATTGCTCAGAGATGAAAAGTGCCAGCACTGAAAGCTGTTGCTAGCCAGCACCCTTCCTTGGAAGCGCTTTCACAGGCGCAGCAACACTGGGGCTTTGCGCTTCTCTACTCACCAAACGTCACGGTCCTTCTCTTTCCGTCGGTAGACACGAGCTGAGAAATTGCAAACGTCGAGCAATTGCTCAGAGATGAAAAGTGCCAGCACTGAAAGCTGTTGCTAGCCAGCACCCTTCCTTGGAAGCGCTTTCACAGGCGCAGCAACACTGGGGCTTTGCGCTTCTATATGCACCAAATGTCACGGTCCTTCTCTTTCCGCCTCGTAGACACGAGCTGAGAAATTGCAAACGACGAGCAATTGCTCAGAGATGAAAAGTGCCAGCCCTGAAAGCTGTTGCTAGCCAGCACCCTTCCTTGGAAGCGCTTTCACAGGCGCAGCAACACTGGGGCTTTGCGCTTCTATACGCACCAAACGTCACGGTCCTTCTCTTTCCGCCTCGTAGACACGAGCTGAGAAATTGCAAACGTCGAGCAATTGCTCAGAGATGAAAAGTGCCAGCACTGAAAGCTCTTGCTAGCCAGCACCCTTCCTTGGAAGCGCTTTCACAGGCGCAGCAACACTGGGGCTTTGCGCTTCTCTAGCCACCTCATCTTCTGCTCATCCTCTCGCGCACTCTAAAGAGATCTCAGGTGAGAAATTGCAAACGTCGAGCAATTGCTCAGAGATGAAAAGTGCCAGCACTGAAAGCTGTTGCTAGCCAGCACCCTTCCTTGGAAGCGCTTTCACAGGCGCAGCAACACTGGGGCTTTGCGCTTCTCTAGCCACAAAACGTCACGGTCCTTCTCTTTCCGTCGGTAGACACGAGCTGAGAAATTGCAAACGTGGAGCAATTGCTCAGAGATGAAAAGTGCCAGCACTGAAAGCTGTTGCTAGCCAGCACCCTTCCTTGGAAGCGCTTTCACAGGCGCAGCAACACTGGGGCTTTGCGCTTCTCTAGCCACCAAATGTCACGGTCATTCTCTTTCCGTCTCCTAGACACGAGCTGAGAAATTGCAAACGTCGAGCAATTCCTCAGAGATGAAAAGTGCCAGCACTGAAAGCTGTTGCTAGCCAGCACCCTTCCTTGGAAGCGCTTTTGTAGGCCTAAGAACACTGGGGCTCTGGGCTTCTCTAGCCACCTAATCTTCTGCTCATCCTCTCGTGCACTCTAAAGAGAGCTCAGGTGAGAAATTGCAAACGTCGAGCAATTGCTCAGAGATGAAAAGTGCCAGCACTGAAAGCTGTTGCTAGCCAGCACCCTTCCTTGGAAGCGCTTTTGTAGGCGCAGCAACACTGGGGCTTTGCGCTTCTCTAGCCACCAAACGTCACGGTCCTTCTCTTTCCGTCTCGTAGACACGAGCTGAGAAATTGCAAACGTCGAGCAATTGCTCAGAGATGAAAAGTGCCAGCACTGAAAGCTCTTGCTAGCCAGCACCCTTCCTTGGAAGCGCTTTTGTAGGCGCAGCAACACTGGGGCTTTGCGCTTCTCTACCCACCAAACATCACGGTCCTTCTCTTTCCATCTCCTAGACACGAGCTGAGAAATTGCAAACGTCCAGCAATTGCTCAGAGATGAAAAGTGCCAGCACTGAAAGCTCTTGCTAGCCAGCACCCTTCCTTGGAAGCGCTTTTGTAGGCCTAAGAACAGTGGGGCTCTGGGCTTCTCTAGCCACCTAATCTTCTGCTCATCCTCTCGCGCACTCTAAAGAGAGCTCAGGTGAGAAATTGCAAACGTCGAGCAATTGCTCAGAGATGAAAAGTGCCAGCACTGAAAGCTCTTGCTAGCCAGCACCCTTCCTTGGAAGCGCTTTCACAGGCGCAGCAACACTGGGGCTTTGCGCTTCTATACACTCCAAATGTCACGGTCCTTCTCTTTCCGTCTCGTAGACACGAGCTGAGAAATTGCAAACGTCGAGCAATTGCTCAGAGATGAAAAGTGCCAGCACTGAAAGCTCTTGCTAGCCAGCACCCTTCCTTGGAAGCGCTTTTGTAGCCCTTAAAACACTGGGGCTCTGGGCTTCTCTAGCCACCTCATCTTCTGCTCATCCTCTCGCGCACTGTAAAGAGAGCTCAGGTGAGAAATTGCAAACGTCGAGCAATTGCTCCGAGATGAAAAGTGCCAGCACTGAAAGCTGTTGCTAGCCAGCCCCCTTCCTTGGAAGCGCTTTTGTAGCCCTTAGAACACTGGGGCTCTGGGCTTCTCTAGCCACCTCATCTTCTGCTCATCCTCTCGCGCACTCTAAAGAGAGCTCAGGTGAGAAATTGCAAACGTCGAGCAATTGCTCAGAGATGAAAAGTGCCAGCACTGAAAGCTGTTGCTAGCCAGCACCCTTCCTTGGAAGCGCTTTCACAGGCGCAGCAACACTGGGGCTTTGCGCTTCTCTAGCCACCAAATGTCACGGTCATTCTCTTTCCGTCTCGTAGACACGAGCTGAGAAATTGCAAACGTCCAGCAATTGCTCCGAGATGAAAAGTGCCAGCACTGAAAGCTGTTGCTAGCCAGCACCCTTCCTTGGAAGCGCTTTTGTAGGCCTAAGAACACTGGGGCTCTGGGCTTCTCTAGCCACCTCATCTTCTGCTCATCCTCTCGCGCACTCTAAAGAGAGCTCAGGTGAGAAATTGCAAACGTCCAGCAATTGCTCAGAGACGAAAAGTGCCAGCACTGAAAGCTGTTGCTAGCCAGCACCCTTCCTTGGAAGCGCTTTCACAGGCGCAGCAACACTGGGGCTTTGCGCTTCTCTACCCACCAAACGTCACGGTCCTTCTCTTTCCGTCTTGTAGACACGAGCTGAGAAATTGCAAACGTCGAGCAATTGCTCCGAGATGAAAAGTGCCAGCACTGAAAGCTCTTGCTAGCCAGCACCCTTCCTTGGAAGCGCTTTTGTAGGCCTAAGAACAGTGGGGCTCTGGGCTTCTCTAGCCACCTCATCTTCTGCTCATCCTCTCGCGCACTCTAAAGAGAGCTCAGGTGAGAAATTGCAAACGTGGAGCAATTGCTCAGAGATGAAAAGTGCCAGCACTGAAAGCTCTTGCTAGCCAGCACCCTTCCTTGGAAGCGCTTTTGTAGCCCTTAAAACACTGGGGCTCTGGGCTTCTCTAGCCACCTAATCTTCTGCTCATCCTCTCGCGCACTCTAAAGAGAGCTCAGGTGAGAAATTGCAAACGTGGAGCAATTGCTCAGAGATGAAAAGTGCCAGCACTGAAAGCTCTTGCTAGCCAGCACCCTTCCTTGGAAGCGCTTTCACAGGCGCAGCAACACTGGGGCTTTGCACTTCTCTACGCACCAAACGTCACGGTCCTTCTCTTTCCGTCTCGTAGACACGAGCTGAGAAATTGCAAACGTCGAGCAATTGCTCAGAGATGAAAAGTGCCAGCACTGAAAGCTGTTGCTAGCCAGCACCCTTCCTTGGAAGCGCTTTTGTAGGCCTTAGAACACTGGGGCTCTGGGCTTCTCTAGCCACCTCATCTTCTGCTCATCCTCTCGTGCACTCTAAAGAGAGCTCAGGTGAGAAATTGCAAACGTGGAGCAATTGCTCAGAGATGAAAAGTGCCAGCACTGAAAGCTGTTGCTAGCCAGCACCCTTCCTTGGAAGCGCTTTCACAGGCGCAGCAACACTGGGGCTTTGCGCTTCTATACGCACCAAACGTCACGGTCCTTCTCTTTCCGTCTCCTAGACACGAGCTGAGAAATTGCAAACGTCGAGCAATTGCTCAGAGATGAAAAGTGCCAGCACTGAAAGCTGTTGCTAGCCAGCACCCTTCCTTGGAAGCGCTTTCACAGGCGCAGTAACACTGGGGCTTTGCGCTTCTCTAGCCACCAAACGTCACGGTCCTTCTCTTTCCGTCTCGTAGACACGAGCTGAGAAATTGCAAACGTCGAGCAATTGCTCCGAGATGAAAAGTGCCAGCACTGAAAGCTCTTGCTAGCCAGCACCCTTCCTTGGAAGCGCTTTCACAGGCGCAGCAACACTGGGGCTTTGCGCTTCTCTACCAACCAAACGTCACGGTCATTCTCTTTCCGTCTCGTAGACACGAGCTGAGAAATTGCAAACGTCGAGCAATTGCTCAGAGATGAAAAGTGCCAGCACTGAAAGCTGTTGCTAGCCAGCACCCTTCCTTGGAAGCGCTTTCACAGGCGCAGCAACACTGGGGCTTTGCGCTTCTCTACCAACCAAACGTCACGGTCATTCTCTTTCCGTCTCGTAGACACGAGCTGAGAAATTGCAAACGTCGAGCAATTGCTCAGAGGTGAAAAGTGCCAGCACTGAAAGCTCTTGCTAGCCAGCACCCTTCCTTGGAAGCACTTTTGTAGGCCTAAGAACACTGGGGCTCTGGGCTTCTCTAGCCACCTCATCTTCTGCTCATCCTCTCGCGCACTCTAAAGAGAGCTCAGGTGAGAAATTGCAAACGTCGAGCAATTGCTCAGAGATGAAAAGTGCCAGCCCTGAAAGCTGTTGCTAGCCAGCACCCTTCCTTGGAAGCGCTTTCACAGGCGCAGCAACACTGGGGCTTTGCGCTTCTCTACCCACCAAAAGTCACGGTCCTTTTCTTTCCGTCTCGTAGACACGAGCTGAGAAATTGCAAACGTCGAGCAATTGCTCAGAGATGAAAAGTGCCAGCACTGAAAGCTGTTGCTAGCCAGCACCCTTCCTTGGAAGCGCTTTTGTAGCCCTTAGAACACTGGGGCTCTGGGCTTCTCTAGCCACCTCATCTTCTGCTCATCCTCTCGTGCACTCTAAAGAGAGCTCAGGTGAGAAATTGCAAACGTCGAGCAATTGCTCAGAGGTGAAAAGTGCCAGCACTGAAAGCTCTTGCTAGACAGCACCCTTCCTTGGAAGCGCTTTCACAGGCGCAGCAACACTGGGGCTTTGCGCTTCTCTAGCCACCAAACGTCACGGTCCTTCTCTTTCCGTCTTGTAGACACGAGCTGAGAAATTGCAAACGTCGAGCAATTGCTCCGAGATGAAAAGTGCCAGCACTGAAAGCTGTTGCTAGCCAGCACCCTTCCTTGGAAGCGCTTTTGTAGGCCTAAGAACACTGGGGCTCTGGGCTTCTCTAGCCACCTCATCTTCTGCTCATCCTCTCGCGCACTCTAAAGAGAGCTCAGGTGAGAAATTGCAAACGTGGAGCAATTGCTCAGAGATGAAAAGTGCCAGCACTGAAAGCTCTTGCTAGCCAGCACCCTTCCTTGGAAGCGCTTTCACAGGCGCAGCAACACTGGGGCTTTGCGCTTCTCTACCAACCAAACGTCACGGTCATTCTCTTTCCGTCTCGTAGACACGAGCTGAGAAATTGCAAACGTCGAGCAATTGCTCAGAGGTGAAAAGTGCCAGCACTGAAAGCTGTTGCTAGCCAGCACCCTTCCTTGGAAGCGCTTTCACAGGCGCAGCAACACTGGGGCTTTGCGCTTCTCTACCAACCAAACGTCACGGTCATTCTCTTTCCGTCTCGTAGACACGAGCTGAGAAATTGCAAACGTCGAGCAATTGCTCAGAGGTGAAAAGTGCCAGCACTGAAAGCTCTTGCTAGCCAGCACCCTTCCTTGGAAGCACTTTTGTAGGCCTAAGAACACTGGGGCTCTGGGCTTCTCTAGCCACCTAATCTTCTGCTCATCCTCTCGCGCACTCTAAAGAGAGCTCAGGTGAGAAATTGCAAACGTCGAGCAATTGCTCAGAGATGAAAAGTGCCAGCCCTGAAAGCTGTTGCTAGCCAGCACCCTTCCTTGGAAGCGCTTTCACAGGCGCAGCAACACTGGGGCTTTGCGCTTCTCTACCCACCAAAAGTCACGGTCCTTTTCTTTCCGTCTCGTAGACACGAGCTGAGAAATTGCAAACGTCGAGCAATTGCTCAGAGATGAAAAGTGCCAGCACTGAAAGCTGTTGCTAGCCAGCACCCTTCCTTGGAAGCGCTTTTGTAGCCCTTAGAACACTGGGGCTCTGGGCTTCTCTAGCCACCTCATCTTCTGCTCATCCTCTCGTGCACTCTAAAGAGAGCTCAGGTGAGAAATTGCAAACGTCGAGCAATTGCTCAGAGGTGAAAAGTGCCAGCACTGAAAGCTCTTGCTAGACAGCACCCTTCCTTGGAAGCGCTTTCACAGGCGCAGCAACACTGGGGCTTTGCGCTTCTCTAGCCACCAAACGTCACGGTCCTTCTCTTTCCGTCTTGTAGACACGAGCTGAGAAATTGCAAACGTCGAGCAATTGCTCCGAGATGAAAAGTGCCAGCACTGAAAGCTGTTGCTAGCCAGCACCCTTCCTTGGAAGCGCTTTTGTAGGCCTAAGAACACTGGGGCTCTGGGCTTCTCTAGCCACCTCATCTTCTGCTCATCCTCTCGCGCACTCTAAAGAGAGCTCAGGTGAGAAATTGCAAACGTGGAGCAATTGCTCAGAGATGAAAAGTGCCAGCACTGAAAGCTCTTGCTAGCCAGCACCCTTCCTTGGAAGCGCTTTCACAGGCGCAGCAACACTGGGGCTTTGCGCTTCTCTACCCACCAAAAGTCACGGTCCTTTTCTTTCCGTCTCGTAGACACGAGCTGAGAAATTGCAAACGTCGAGCAATTGCTCCGAGATGAAAAGTGCCAGCACTGAAAGCTGTTGCTAGCCAGCACCCTTCCTTGGAAGCGCTTTTGTAGCCCTTAGAACAGTGGGGCTCTGGGCTTCTCTAGCCACCTCATCTTCTGCTCATCCTCTCGCGCACTCTAAAGAGAGCTCAGGTGAGAAATTGCAAACGTCGAGCAATTGCTCAGAGATGAAAAGTGCCAGCACTGAAAGCTGTTGCTAGCCAGCACCCTTCCTTGGAAGCGCTTTTGTAGGCCTAAGAACACTGGGGCTCTGGGCTTCTCTAGCCACCTCATCTTCTGCTCATCCTCTCGCGCACTCTAAAGAGAGCTCAGGTGAGAAATTGCAAACGTCGAGCAATTGCTCAGAGATGAAAAGTGCCAGCACTGAAAGCTCTTGCTAGCCAGCACCCTTCCTTGGAAGCGCTTTCACAGGCGCAGCAACACTGGGGCTTTGCGCTTCTATACGCACCAAATGTCACGGTCCTTCTCTTTCCGTCTCGTAGACACGAGCTGAGAAATTGCAAACGTCGAGCAATTGCTCCGAGATGAAAAGTGCCAGCACTGAAAGCTCTTGCTAGCCAGCACCCTTCCTTGGAAGCGCTTTTGTAGCCCTTAAAACACTGGGGCTCTGGGCTTCTCTAGCCACCTCATCTTCTGCTCATCCTCTCGTGCACTCTAAAGAGAGCTCAGGTGAGAAATTGCAAACGTCGAGCAATTGCTCAGAGATGAAAAGTGCCAGCACTGAAAGCTCTTGCTAGCCAGCACCCTTCCTTGGAAGCGCTTTCACAGGCGCAGCAACACTGGGGCTTTGCGCTTCTCTACCCACCAAAAGTCACGGTCCTTTTCTTTCCGTCTCGTAGACACGAGCTGAGAAATTGCAAACGTCGAGCAATTGCTCGGAGATGAAAAGTGCCAGCACTGAAAGCTGTTGCTAGCCAGCACCCTTCCTTGGAAGCGCTTTTGTAGGCCTAAGAACACTGGGGCTCTGGGCTTCTCTAGCCACCTCATCTTCTGCTCATCCTCTCGTGCACTCTAAAGAGAGCTCAGGTGAGAAATTGCAAACGTGGAGCAATTGCTCAGAGATGAAAAGTGCCAGCACTGAAAGCTGTTGCTAGCCAGCACCCTTCCTTGGAAGCGCTTTCACAGGCGCAGCAACACTGGGGCTTTGCGCTTCTCTAGCCACCAAACGTCACGGTCCTTCTCTTTCCGTCTTGTAGACACGAGCTGAGAAATTGCAAACGTCGAGCAATTGCTCCGAGATGAAAAGTGCCAGCACTGAAAGCTGTTGCTAGCCAGCACCCTTCCTTGGAAGCGCTTTTGTAGGCCTAAGAACACTGGGGCTCTGGGCTTCTCTAGCCACCTCATCTTCTGCTCATCCTCTCGCGCACTCTAAAGAGAGCTCAGGTGAGAAATTGCAAACGTGGAGCAATTGCTCAGAGATGAAAAGTGCCAGCACTGAAAGCTGTTGCTAGCCAGCACCCTTCCTTGGAAGCGCTTTCACAGGCACAGTAACACTGGGGCTTTGCACTTTACGCACCAAACGTCACGGTCCTTCTCTTTCCGTCTCGTAGACATGAGCTGAGAAATTGCAAACGTCGAGCAATTGCTCAGAGATGAAAAGTGCCAGCACTGAAAGCTGTTGCTAGCCAGCACCCTTCCTTGGAAGCGCTTTTGTAGGCGCAGCAACACTGGGGCTTTGCGCTTCTCTACCCACCAAAAGTCACGGTCCTTTTCTTTCCGTCTCGTAGACACGAGCTGAGAAATTGCAAACGTCGAGCAATTGCTCAGAGATGAAAAGTGCCAGCACTGAAAGCTGTTGCTAGCCAGCACCCTTCCTTGGAAGCGCTTTTGTAGCCCTTAGAACAGTGGGGCTCTGGGCTTCTCTAGCCACCTCATCTTCTGCTCATCCTCTCGCGCACTCTAAAGAGAGCTCAGGTGAGAAATTGCAAACGTCGAGCAATTGCTCAGAGATGAAAAGTGCCAGCACTGAAAGCTGTTGCTAGCCAGCACCCTTCCTTGGAAGCGCTTTTGTAGGCCTAAGAACACTGGGGCTCTGGGCTTCTCTAGCCACCTCATCTTCTGCTCATCCTCTCGCGCACTCTAAAGAGAGCTCAGGTGAGAAATTGCAAACGTCGAGCAATTGCTCAGAGATGAAAAGTGCCAGCACTGAAAGCTCTTGCTAGCCAGCACCCTTCCTTGGAAGCGCTTTCACAGGCGCAGCAACACTGGGGCTTTGCGCTTCTCTACGCACCAAATGTCACGGTCCTTCTCTTTCCGTCTCGTAGACACGAGCTGAGAAATTGCAAACGTCCAGCAATTGCTCAGAGATGAAAAGTGCCAGCACTGAAAGCTCTTGCTAGCCAGCACCCTTCCTTGGAAGCGCTTTTGTAGGCCTAAGAACACTGGGGCTCTGGGCTTCTCTAGCCACCTCATCTTCTGCTCATCCTCTCGCGCACTGTAAAGAGAGCTCAGGTGAGAAATTGCAAACGTCGAGCAATTGCTCCGAGATGAAAAGTGCCAGCACTGAAAGCTGTTGCTAGCCAGCCCCCTTCCTTGGAAGCGCTTTTGTAGCCCTTAGAACACTGGGGCTCTGGGCTTCTCTAGCCACCTCATCTTCTGCTCATCCTCTCGCGCACTCTAAAGAGAGCTCAGGTGAGAAATTGCAAACGTCCAGCAATTGCTCAGAGACGAAAAGTGCCAGCACTGAAAGCTGTTGCTAGCCAGCACCCTTCCTTGGAAGCGCTTTCACAGGCGCAGCAACAATGGGGCTTTGCGCTTCTCTAGCCACCAAACGTCACGGTCCTTCTCTTTCCGTCTCGTAGACACGAGCTGAGAAATTGCAAACGTGGAGCAATTGCTCAGAGATGAAAAGTGCCAGCACTGAAAGCTCTTGCTAGCCAGCACCCTTCCTTGGAAGCGCTTTCACAGGCGCAGCAACACTGGGGCTTTGCGCTTCTCTAGCCACCAAACGTCACGGTCCTTCTCTTTCCGTCTCGGAGACACAAGCTGAGAAATTGCAAACGTCGAGCAATTGCTCCGAGATGAAAAGTGCCAGCACTGAAAGCTGTTGCTAGCCAGCACCCTTCCTTGGAAGCGCTTTTGTAGGCCTAAGAACACTGGGGCTCTGGGCTTCTCTAGCCACCTCATCTTCTGCTCATCCTCTCGCGCACTCTAAAGAGAGCTCAGGTGAGAAATTGCAAATGACGAGCAATTGCTCCGAGATGAAAAGTGCCAGCACTGAAAGCTGTTGCTAGCCAGCACCCTTCCTTGGAAGCGCTTTCACAGGCGCAGCAACACTGGGGCTTTGCGCTTCTCTAGCCACCAAACGTCACGGTCCTTCTCTTTCCGTCTCGTAGACACGAGCTGAGAAATTGCAAACGTCGAGCAATTGCTCAGAGATGAAAAGTGCCAGCACTGAAAGCTGTTGCTAGCCAGCACCCTTCCTTGGAAGCGCTTTCACAGGCGCAGCAACACTGGGGCTTTGCGCTTCTCTAGCCACCAAACGTCACGGTCCTTCTCTTTCCGTCTCGTAGACACGAGCTGAGAAATTGCAAACGTCGAGCAATTGCTCAGAGATGAAAAGTGCCAGCACTGAAAGCTCTTGCTAGCCAGCACCCTTCCTTGGAAGCGCTTTCACAGGCGCAGCAACACTGGGGCTTTGCGCTTCTCTACCCACCAAACGTCACGGTCCTTCTCTTTCCGTCTCGTAGACACGAGCTGAGAAATTGCAAACGTCGAGCAATTGCTCAGAGATGAAAAGTGCCAGCACTGAAAGCTGTTGCTAGCCAGCACCCTTCCTTGGAAGCGCTTTTGTAGGCCTAAGAACACTGGGGCTCTGGGCTTCTCTAGCCACCTCATCTTCTGCTCATCCTCTCGCGCACTCTAAAGAGAGCTCAGGTGAGAAATTGCAAACGTCGAGCAATTGCTCAGAGATGAAAAGTGCCAGCACTGGAAGCTCTTGCTAGCCAGCACCCTTCCTTGGAAGCGCTTTCACAGGCGCAGCAACACTGGGGCTTTGCGCTTCTCTAGCCACCAAACGTCACGGTCCTTCTCTTTCCGTCTCGTAGACACGAGCTGAGAAATTGCAAACGTCGAGCAATTGCTCCGAGATGAAAAGTGCCAGCACTGAAAGCTCTTGCTAGCCAGCACCCTTCCTTGGAAGCGCTTTTGTAGGCCTAAGAACACTGGGGCTCTGGGCTTCTCTAGCCACCTCATCTTCTGCTCATCCTCTCGCGCACTCTAAAGAGAGCTCAGGTGAGAAATTGCAAACGTCCAGCAATTGCTCAGAGATGAAAAGTGCCAGCACTGAAAGCTCTTGCTAGCCAGCACCCTTCCTTGGAAGCGCTTTCACAGGCGCAGCAACACTGGGGCTTTGCGCTTCTCTAGCCACCAAACGTCACGGTCATTCTCTTTCCGCCTCGTAGACACGAGCTGAGAAATTGAAAACGTCCAGCAATTGCTCAGAGATGAAAAGTGCCAGCACTGAAAGCTGTTGCTAGCCAGCACCCTTCCTTGGAAGCGCTTTCACAGGCGCAGCAACACTGGGGCTTTGCGCTTCTCTAGCCACCAAACGTCACGGTCCTTCTCTTTCCGTCTCGTAGACACGAGCTGAGAAATTGCAAACGTCGAGCAATTGCTCAGAGATGAAAAGTGCCAGCACTGAAAGCTCTTGCTAGCCAGCACCCTTCCTTGGAAGCGCTTTTGTAGGCCTAAGAACACTGGGGCTCTGGGCTTCTCTAGCCACCTCATCTTCTGCTCATCCTCTCGCGCACTCTAAAGAGAGCTCAGGTGAGAAATTGCAAACGTCGAGCAATTGCTCAGAGATGAAAAGTGCCAGCACTGGAAGCTCTTGCTAGCCAGCACCCTTCCTTGGAAGCGCTTTCACAGGCGCAGCAACACTGGGGCTTTGCGCTTCTCTAGCCACCAAACGTCACGGTCCTTCTCTTTCCGTCTCGTAGACACGAGCTGAGAAATTGCAAACGTCGAGCAATTGCTCAGAGATGAAAAGTGCCAGCACTGAAAGCTCTTGCTAGCCAGCACCCTTCCTTGGAAGCGCTTTTGTAGGCCTAAGAACACTGGGGCTCTGGGCTTCTCTAGCCACCTCATCTTCTGCTCATCCTCTCGCGCACTCTAAAGAGAGCTCAGGTGAGAAATTGCAAACGTCCAGCAATTGCTCAGAGATGAAAAGTGCCAGCACTGAAAGCTCTTGCTAGCCAGCACCCTTCCTTGGAAGCGCTTTCACAGGCGCAGCAACACTGGGGCTTTGCGCTTCTCTAGCCACCAAACGTCACGGTCATTCTCTTTCCGCCTCGTAGACACGAGCTGAGAAATTGCAAACGTCCAGCAATTGCTCAGAGATGAAAAGTGCCAGCACTGAAAGCTGTTGCTAGCCAGCACCCTTCCTTGGAAGCGCTTTCACAGGCGCAGCAACACTGGGGCTTTGCGCTTCTCTAGCCACCAAACGTCACGGTCCTTCTCTTTCCGTCTCGTAGACACGAGCTGAGAAATTGCAAACGTCGAGCAATTGCTCCGAGATGAAAAGTGCCAGCACTGAAAGCTCTTGCTAGCCAGCACCCTTCCTTGGAAGCGCTTTTGTAGGCCTAAGAACACTGGGGCTCTGGGCTTCTCTAGCCACCTAATCTTCTGCTCATCCTCTCGCGCACTCTAAAGAGATCTCAGGTGAGAAATTGCAAACGTCGAGCAATTGCTCCGAGATGAAAAGTGCCAGCACTGAAAACTGTTGCTGTAGCCAGCACCCTTCCTTGGAAGCGCTTTTGTAGGCCTAAGAACACTGGGGCTCTGGGCTTCTCTAGCCACCTCATCTTCTGCTCATCCTCTCGCGCACTCTAAAGAGAGCTCAGGTGAGAAATTGCAAATGACGAGCAATTGCTCAGAGATGAAAAGTGCCAGCACTGAAAGCTCTTGCTAGCCAGCACCCTTCCTTGGAAGCGCTTTCACAGGCGCAGCAACACTGGGGCTTTGCGCTTCTCTACCCACCAAACGTCACGGTCCTTCTCTTTCCGCCTCGTAGACACGAGCTGAGAAATTGAAAACGTCAAGCAATTGCTCAGAGATGAAAAGTGCCAGCACTGAAAGCTCTTGCTAGCCAGCACCCTTCCTTGGAAGCGCTTTCACAGGCGCAGCAACACTGGGGCTTTGCGCTTCTCTAGCCACCAAACGTCACGGTCCTTCTCTTTCCGTCGGTAGACACGAGCTGAGAAATTGCAAACGTCGAGCAATTGCTCAGAGATGAAAAGTGCCAGCACTGAAAGCTCTTGCTAGCCAGCACCCTTCCTTGGAAGCGCTTTTGTAGGCCTAAGAAGACTGGGGCTCTGGGCTTCTCTAGCCACCTCATCTTCTGCTCATCCTCTCGCGCACTCTAAAGAGAGCTCAGGTGAGAAATTGCAAACGTGGAGCAATTGCTCCGAGATGAAAAGTGCCAGCACTGAAAGCTCTTGCTAGCCAGCACCCTTCCTTGGAAGCGCTTTCACAGGCGCAGCAACACTGGGGCTTTGCGCTTCTCTAGCCACCAAATGTCACGGTCCTTCTCTTTCCGTCTCGTAGACATGAGCTGAGAAATTGCAAACGTCGAGCAATTGCTCAGAGATGAAAAGTGCCAGCACTGAAAGCTCTTGCTAGCCAGCACCCTTCCTTGGAAGCGCTTTCACAGGCGCAGCAACACTGGGGCTTTGCGCTTCTCTAGCCACCAAACGTCACGGTCCTTCTCTTTCCGCCTCGTAGACACGAGCTGAGAAATTGCAAACGTCGAGCAATTGCTCAGAGATGAAAAGTGCCAGCACTGAAAGCTGTTGCTAGCCAGCACCCTTCCTTGGAAGCGCTTTTGTAGGCCTAAGAACACTGGGGCTCTGGGCTTCTCTAGCCACCTCATCTTCTGCTCATCCTCTCGCGCACTCTAAAGAGAGCTCAGGTGAGAAATTGCAAACGTCGAGCAATTGCTCAGAGATGAAAAGTGCCAGCACTGAAAGCTCTTGCTAGCCAGCCCCCTTCCTTGGAAGCGCTTTCACAGGCGCAGCAACACTGGGGCTTTGCGCTTCTCTAGCCACCAAACGTCACGGTCCTTCTCTTTCCGTCTCGTAGACACGAGCTGAGAAATTGCAAACGTCGAGCAATTGCTCAGAGATGAAAAGTGCCAGCACTGAAAGCTCTTGCTAGCCAGCACCCTTCCTTGGAAGCGCTTTTGTAGGCCTAAGAACAGTGGGGCTCTGGGCTTCTCTAGCCACCTCATCTTCTGCTCATCCTCTCGCGCACTCTAAAGAGAGCTCAGGTGAGAAATTGCAAACGTCGAGCAATTGCTCAGAGATGAAAAGTGCCAGCACTGAAAGCTGTTGCTAGCCAGCACCCTTCCTTGGAAGCGCTTTTGTAGGCCTAAGAACACTGGGGCTCTGGGCTTCTCTAGCCACCTCATCTTCTGCTCATCCTCTCGCGCACTCTAAAGAGAGCTCAGGTGAGAAATTGCAAACGTCGAGCAATTGCTCAGAGATGAAAAGTGCCAGCACTGAAAGCTGTTGCTAGCCAGCCCCCTTCCTTGGAAGCGCTTTCACAGGCGCAGCAACACTGGGGCTTTGCGCTTCTCTAGCCACCAAACGTCACGGTCCTTCTCTTTCCGTCTCCTAGACACGAGCTGAGAAATTGCAAACGTCGAGCAATTGCTCAGAGATGAAAAGTGCCAGCACTGAAAGCTCTTGCTAGCCAGCACCCTTCCTTGGAAGCGCTTTTGTAGGCCTAAGAACAGTGGGGCTCTGGGCTTCTCTAGCCACCTCATCTTCTGCTCATCCTCTCGCGCACTCTAAAGAGAGCTCAGGTGAGAAATTGCAAACGTCGAGCAATTGCTCAGAGATGAAAAGTGCCAGCACTGAAAGCTGTTGCTAGCCAGCACCCTTCCTTGGAAGCGCTTTCACAGGCACAGCAACACTGGGGCTCTGGGCTTCTCTAGCCACCTAATCTTCTGCTCGTCCTCTCGCGCACTCTAAAGAGAGCTCAGGTGAGAAATTGCAAACGTGGAGCAATTGCTCAGAGATGAAAAGTGCCAGCACTGAAAGCTCTTGCTAGCCAGCACCCTTCCTTGGAAGCGCTTTCACAGGCGCAGCAACACTGGGGCTTTGCGCTTCTCTAGCCACCAAACGTCACGGTCATTCTCTTTCCGTCTCATAGACACGAGCTGAGAAATTGCAAACGTCGAGCAATTGCTCAGAGATGAAAAGTGCCAGCACTGAAAGCTCTTGCTAGCCAGCACCCTTCCTTGGAAGCGCTTTTGTAGGCCTAAGAACACTGGGGCTCTGGCCTTCTCTAGCCACCTCATCTTCTGCTCATCCTCTCGCGCACTCTAAAGAGAGCTCAGGTGAGAAATTGCAAACGTGGAGCAATTGCTCAGAGATGAAAAGTGCCAGCACTGAAAGCTCTTGCTAGCCAGCACCCTTCCTTGGAAGCGCTTTCACAGGCGCAGCAACACTGGGGCTTTGCGCTTCTCTAGCCACCAAACGTCACGGTCATTCTCTTTCCGCCTCGTAGACACGAGGTGAGAAATTGAAAACATCCAGCAATTGCTCCGAGATGAAAAGTGCCAGCACTGAAAGCTGTTGCTAGCCAGCACCCTTCCTTGGAAGCGCTTTCACAGGCGCAGCAACACTGGGGCTTTGCGCTTCTCTACCCACCAAACGTCACGGTCCTTCTCTTTCCGTCTCCTAGACACGAGCTGAGAAATTGCAAACGTCGAGCAATTGCTCAGAGATGAAAAGTGCCAGCACTGAAAGCTCTTGCTAGCCAGCACCCTTCCTTGGAAGCGCTTTTGTAGGCCTAAGAACACTGGGGCTCTGGGCTTCTCTAGCCACCTCATCTTCTGCTCATCCTCTCGCGCACTCTAAAGAGAGCTCAGGTGAGAAATTGCAAACGTCGAGCAATTGCTCAGAGATGAAAAGTGCCAGCACTGAAAGCTCTTGCTAGCCAGCACCCTTCCTTGGAAGCGCTTTCACAGGCGCAGCAACACTGGGGCTTTGCGCTTCTCTAGCCACCAAACGTCACGGTCCTTCTCTTTCCGTCTCGTAGACACGAGCTGAGAAATTGCAAACGTCGAGCAATTGCTCAGAGATGAAAAGTGCCAGCACTGAAAGCTCTTGCTAGCCAGCACCCTTCCTTGGAAGCGCTTTCACAGGCGCAGCAACACTGGGGCTTTGCGCTTCTCTACCCACCAAACGTCACGGTCCTTCTCTTTCCGTCTCGTAGACACGAGCTGAGAAATTGCAAACGTCGAGCAATTGCTCAGAGATGAAAAGTGCCAGCACTGAAAGCTCTTGCTAGCCAGCACCCTTCCTTGGAAGCGCTTTCACAGGCGCAGCAACACTGGGGCTTTGCGCTTCTCTACCCACCAAACGTCACGGTCCTTCTCTTTCCGTCTCGTAGACACGAGCTGAGAAATTGCAAACGTCGAGCAATTGCTCAGAGATGAAAAGTGCCAGCACTGAAAGCTGTTGCTAGCCAGCACCCTTCCTTGGAAGCGCTTTCACAGGCGCAGCAACACTGGGGCTTTGCGCTTCTCTACCCACCAAACGTCACGGTCCTTCTCTTTCCGTCTCGTAGACACGAGCTGAGAAATTGCAAACGTCGAGCAATTGCTCAGAGATGAAAAGTGCCAGCACTGAAAGCTGTTGCTAGCCAGCACCCTTCCTTGGAAGCGCTTTTGTAGGCCTAAGAACACTGGGGCTCTGGGCTTCTCTAGCCACCTAATCTTCTGCTCAACCTCTCGCGCACTCTAAAGAGAGCTCAGGTGAGAAAATGCAAACGTCGAGCAATTGCTCAGAGATGAAAAGTGCCAGCACTGAAAACTGTTGCTGTAGCCAGCCCCCTTCCTTGGAAGCGCTTTTGTAGGCCTAAGAACACTGGGGCTCTGGGCTTCTCTAGCCACCTCATCTTCTGCTCATCCTCTCGCGCACTCTAAAGAGAGCTCAGGTGAGAAATTGCAAACGTCCAGCAATTGCTCAGAGATGAAAAGTGCCAGCACTGGAAGCTCTTGCTAGCCAGCACCCTTCCTTGGAAGCGCTTTCACAGGCACAGCAACACTGGGGCTTTGCGCTTCTCTAGCCACCAAACGTCACGGTCCTTCTCTTTCCGTCTCGTAGACACGAGCTGAGAAATTGCAAACGTCGAGCAATTGCTCAGAGATGAAAAGTGCCAGCACTGAAAGCTCTTGCTAGCCAGCACCCTTCCTTGGAAGCGCTTTCACAGGCGCAGCAACACTGGGGCTTTGCGCTTCTCTAGCCACCAAACGTCACGGTCCTTCTCTTTCCGTCTCGTAGACACGAGCTGAGAAATTGCAAACGTCGAGCAATTGCTCAGAGATGAAAAGTGCCAGCACTGAAAGCTCTTGCTAGCCAGCACCCTTCCTTGGAAGCGCTTTTGTAGGCCTAAGAACACTGGGGCTCTGGGCTTCTCTAGCCACCTCATCTTCTGCTCATCCTCTCGCGCAGTCTAAAGAGAGCTCAGGTGAGAAATTGCAAACGTCGAGCAATTGCTCAGAGATGAAAAGTGCCAGCACTGAAAGCTGTTGCTAGCCAGCACCCTTCCTTGGAAGCGCTTTTGTAGGTGCAGCAACACTGGGGCTTTGCGCTTCTCTAGCCACCAAACGTCACGGTCCTTCTCTTTCCGTCTCGTAGACACGAGCTGAGAAATTGCAAACGTCGAGCAATTGCTCCGAGATGAAAAGTGCCAGCACTGAAAGCTGTTGCTAGCCAGCACCCTTCCTTGGAAGCGCTTTCACAGGCGCAGCAACACTGGGGCTTTGCGCTTCTCTAGCCACCAAACGTCACGGTCCTTCTCTTTCCGTCTCGTAGACACGAGCTGAGAAATTGCAAACGTCGAGCAATTGCTCAGAGATGAAAAGTGCCAGCACTGAAAGCTCTTGCTAGCCAGCACCCTTCCTTGGAAGCGCTTTCACAGGCGCAGCAACACTGGGGCTTTGCGCTTCTCTAGCCACCAAACGTCACGGTCCTTCTCTTTCCGTCTCGTAGACACGAGCTGAGAAATTGCAAACGTCGAGCAATTGCTCCGAGATGAAAAGTGCCAGCACTGAAAGCTCTTGCTAGCCAGCACCCTTCCTTGGAAGCGCTTTCACAGGCGCAGCAACACTGGGGCTTTGCGCTTCTCTACCCACCAAACGTCACGGTCATTCTCTTTCCGCCTCGTAGACACGAGCTGAGAAATTGAAAACGTCAAGCAATTGCTCAGAGATGAAAAGTGCCAGCACTGAAAGCTCTTGCTAGCCAGCACCCTTCCTTGGAAGCGCTTTCACAGGCGCAGCAACACTGGGGCTTTGCGCTTCTCTAGCCACCAAACGTCACGGTCCTTCTCTTTCCGTCTCGTAGACACGAGCTGAGAAAATGCAAACGTCGAGCAATTGCTCCGAGATGAAAAGTGCCAGCACTGAAAGCTCTTGCTAGCCAGCACCCTTCCTTGGAAGCGCTTTCACAGGCGCAGCAACACTGGGGCTTTGCGCTTCTCTAGCCACCAAACGTCACGGTCATTCTCTTTCCGCCTCGTAGACACGAGCTGAGAAATTCCAAACGTCGAGCAATTGCTCAGAGATGAAAAGTGCCAGCACTGAAAGCTGTTGCTATCCAGCACCCTTCCTTGGAAGCGCTTTCACAGGCGCAGCAACACTGGGGCTTTGCGCTTCTGTAGCCACCAAACGTCACGGTCCTTCTCTTTCCGTCTCCTAGACACGAGCTGAGAAATTGCAAACGTCGAGCAATTGCTCAGAGATGAAAAGTGCCAGCACTGAAAGCTGTTGCTAGCCAGCACCCTTCCTTGGAAGCGCTTTTGTAGGTGCAGCAACACTGGGGCTTTGCGCTTCTCTAGCCACCAAACGTCACGGTCCTTCTCTTTCCGTCTCGTAGACACGAGCTGAGAAATTGCAAACGTCGAGCAATTGCTCAGAGATGAAAAGTGCCAGCACTGAAAGCTCTTGCTAGCCAGCACCCTTCCTTGGAAGCGCTTTCACAGGCGTAGCAACACTGGGGCTTTGCGCTTCTATACGCACCAAACGTCACGGTCCTTCTCTTTCCGTCTCGTAGACACGAGCTGAGAAATTGCAAACGTCGAGCAATTGCTCAGAGATGAAAAGTGCCAGCACTGAAAGCTGTTGCTAGCCAGCACCCTTCCTTGGAAGCGCTTTCACAGGCGCAGCAACACTGGGGCTTTGCGCTTCTCTAGCCACCAAACGTCACGGTCATTCTCTTTCCGTCTCCTAGACACGAGCTGAGAAATTGCAAACGTCGAGCAATTGCTCCGAGATGAAAAGTGCCAGCACTGAAAGCTCTTGCTAGCCAGCACCCTTCCTTGGAAGCGCTTTTGTAGGCCTAAGAACACTGGGGCTCTGGGCTTCTCTAGCCACCTCATCTTCTGCTCATCCTCTCGCGCACTCTAAAGAGAGCTCAGGTGAGAAATTGCAAACGTCGAGCAATTGCTCAGAGATGAAAAGGGCCAGCACTGAAAGCTCTTGCTAGCCAGCACCCTTCCTTGGAAGCGCTTTCACAGGCGCAGCAACACTGGGGCTTTGCGCTTCTCTAGCCACCAAACGTCACGGTCATTCTCTTTCCGTCTCGTAGACACGAGCTGAGAAATTGCAAACATCGAGCAATTGCTCAGAGATGAAAAGTGCCAGCACTGAAAGCTGTTGCTAGCCAGCACCCTTCCTTGGAAGCGCTTTCACAGGCGCAGCAACACTGGGGCTTTGCGCTTCTCTAGCCACCAAACGTCACGGTCCTTCTCTTTCCGTCTCGTAGACACGAGCTGAGAAATTGCAAACGTCGAGCAATTGCTCAGAGATGAAAAGTGCCAGCACTGAAAGCTCTTGCTAGCCAGCACCCTTCCTTGGAAGCGCTTTCACAGGCGCAGCAACACTGGGGCTTTGCGCTTCTCTAGCCACCAAACGTCACGGTCCTTCTCTTTCCGTCTCGTAGACACGAGCTGAGAAATTGCAAACGTCGAGCAATTGCTCCGAGATGAAAAGTGCCAGCACTGAAAGCTCTTGCTAGCCAGCACCCTTCCTTGGAAGCGCTTTCACAGGCGCAGCAACACTGGGGCTTTGCGCTTCTCTAGCCACCAAACGTCACGGTCATTCTCTTTCCGCCTCGTAGACACGAGCTTAGAAATTGAAAACGTCAAGCAATTGCTCAGAGATGAAAAGTGCCAGCACTGAAAGCTCTTGCTAGCCAGCACCCTTCCTTGGAAGCGCTTTCACAGGCGCAGCAACACTGGGGCTTTGCGCTTCTCTAGCCACCAAACGTCACGGTCCTTCTCTTTCCGTCTCGTAGACACGAGCTGAGAAATTGCAAACGTCGAGCAATTGCTCCGAGATGAAAAGTGCCAGCACTGAAAGCTCTTGCTAGCCAGCACCCTTCCTTGGAAGCGCTTTTGTAGGCCTAAGAACACTGGGGCTCTGGGCTTCTCTAGCCACCTCATCTTCTGCTCATCCTCTCGCGCACTCTAAAGAGAGCTCAGGTGAGAAATTGCAAACGTGGAGCAATTGCTCAGAGATGAAAAGTGCCAGCACTGAAAGCTCTTGCTAGCCAGCACCCTTCCTTGGAATCGCTTTTGTAGGCGCAGCAACAATGGGGCTTTGCGCTTCTCTAGCCACCAAACGTCACGGTCCTTCTCTTTCCGTCTCGTAGACACGAGCTGAGAAATTGCAAACGTGGAGCAATTGCTCAGAGATGAAAAGTGCCAGCACTGAAAGCTCTTGCTAGCCAGCACCCTTCCTTGGAAGCGCTTTCACAGGCGCAGCAACACTGGGGCTTTGCGCTTCTCTAGCCACCAAACGTCACGGTCCTTCTCTTTCCGTCTCGGAGACACAAGCTGAGAAATTGCAAACGTCGAGCAATTGCTCCGAGATGAAAAGTGCCAGCACTGAAAGCTGTTGCTAGCCAGCACCCTTCCTTGGAAGCGCTTTTGTAGGCCTAAGAACACTGGGGCTCTGAGCTTCTCTAGCCACCTCATCTTCTGCTCATCCTCTCGCGCACTCTAAAGAGAGCTCAGGTGAGAAATTGCAAACGTCCAGCAATTGCTCCGAGATGAAAAGTGCCAGCACTGAAAGCTCTTGCTAGCCAGCACCCTTCCTTGGAAGCGCTTTCACAGGCGCAGCAACACTGGGGCTTTGCGCTTCTCTAGCCACCAAACGTCACGGTCCTTCTCTTTCCGTCTCGTAGACACGAGCTGAGAAATTGCAAACGTCGAGCAATTGCTCAGAGATGAAAAGTGCCAGCACTGAAAGCTGTTGCTAGCCAGCACCCTTCCTTGGAAGCGCTTTCACAGGCGCAGCAACACTGGGGCTTTGCGCTTCTCTAGCCACCAAACGTCACGGTCCTTCTCTTTCCGTCTCGTAGACACGAGCTGAGAAATTGCAAACGTCGAGCAATTGCTCAGAGATGAAAAGTGCCAGCACTGAAAGCTCTTGCTAGCCAGCACCCTTCCTTGGAAGCGCTTTCACAGGCGCAGCAACACTGGGGCTTTGCGCTTCTCTAGCCACCAAACGTCACGGTCCTTCTCTTTCCGTCTCGTAGACACGAGCTGAGAAATTGCAAACGTCGAGCAATTGCTCCGAGATGAAAAGTGCCAGCACTGAAAGCTCTTGCTAGCCAGCACCCTTCCTTGGAAGCGCTTTTGTAGGCCTAAGAACACTGGGGCTCTGGGCTTCTCTAGCCACCTCATCTTCTGCTCATCCTCTCGCGCACTCTAAAGAGAGCTCAGGTGAGAAATTGCAAACGTCGAGCAATTGCTCAGAGATGAAAAGTGCCAGCACTGGAAGCTCTTGCTAGCCAGCACCCTTCCTTGGAAGCGCTTTCACAGGCGCAGCAACACTGGGGCTTTGCGCTTCTCTAGCCACCAAACGTCACGGTCCTTCTCTTTCCGTCTCGTAGACACGAGCTGAGAAATTGCAAACGTCCAGCAATTGCTCAGAGATGAAAAGTGCCAGCACTGAAAGCTCTTGCTAGCCAGCACCCTTCCTTGGAAGCGCTTTTGTAGGCCTAAGAACACTGGGGCTCTGGGCTTCTCTAGCCACCTCATCTTCTGCTCATCCTCTCGCGCACTCTAAAGAGAGCTCAGGTGAGAAATTGCAAACGTCCAGCAATTGCTCAGAGATGAAAAGTGCCAGCACTGAAAGCTCTTGCTAGCCAGCACCCTTCCTTGGAAGCGCTTTCACAGGCGCAGCAACACTGGGGCTTTGCGCTTCTCTACCCACCAAACGTCACGGTCATTCTCTTTCCGCCTCGTAGACACGAGCTGAGAAATTGAAAACGTCCAGCAATTGCTCAGAGATGAAAAGTGCCAGCACTGAAAGCTCTTGCTAGCCAGCACCCTTCCTTGGAAGCGCTTTCACAGGCGCAGCAACACTGGGGCTTTGCGCTTCTCTAGCCACCAAAAGTCACGGTCCTTCTCTTTCCGTCTCGTAGACACGAGCTGAGAAATTGCAAATGTCGAGCAATTGCTCAGAGATGAAAAGTGCCAGCACTGAAAGCTCTTGCTAGCCAGCCCCCTTCCTTGGAAGCGCTTTTGTAGGCCTAAGAACACTGGGGCTCTGGGCTTCTCTAGCCACCTCATCTTCTGCTCATCCTCTCGCGCACTCTAAAGAGAGCTCAGGTGAGAAATTGCAAACGTGGAGCAATTGCTCAGAGATGAAAAGTGCCAGCACTGAAAGCTGTTGCTAGCCAGCACCCTTCCTTGGAAGCGCTTTTGTAGGCCTAAGAACACTGGGGCTCTGGGCTTCTCTAGCCACCTAATCTTCTGCTCATCCTCTCGCGCACTCTAAAGAGAGCTCAGGTGAGAAATTGCAAACGTGGAGCAATTGCTCTGAGATGAAAAGTGCCAGCACTGAAAGCTCTTGCTAGCCAGCACCCTTCCTTGGAAGCGCTTTTGTAGGCGCAGCAACACTGGGGCTTTGCGCTTCTCTAGCCACCAAACGTCACGGTTCTTCTCTTTCCGTCTCGTAGACACGAGCTGAGAAATTGCAAACGTCGAGCAATTGCTCAGAGATGAAAAGTGCCAGCACTGAAAGCTGTTGCTAGCCAGCACCCTTCCTTGGAAGCGCTTTCACAGGCGCAGCAACACTGGGGCTTTGCGCTTCTCTAGCCACCAAACGTCACGGTCCTTCTCTTTCTGTCTCGTAGACACGAGCTGAGAAATTGCAAACGTCGAGCAATTGCTCAGAGATGAAAAGTGCCAGCACTGAAAGCTCTTGCTAGCCAGCACCCTTCCTTGGAAGCGCTTTCACAGGCGCAGCAACACTGGGGCTTTGCGCTTCTCTACCCACCAAACGTCACGGTCCTTCTCTTTCCGTCTCGTAGACACGAGCTGAGAAATTGCAAACGTGGAGCAATTGCTCAGAGATGAAAAGTGCCAGCACTGAAAGCTCTTGCTAGCCAGCACCCTTCCTTGGAAGCGCTTTCACAGGCGCAGCAACACTGGGGCTTTGCGCTTCTCTACCCACCAAACGTCACGGTCCTTCTCTTTCCGTCTCGTAGACACGAGCTGAGAAATTGCAAACGTCCAGCAATTGCTCCGAGATGAAAAGTGCCAGCACTGAAAGCTCTTGCTAGCCAGCACCCTTCCTTGGAAGCGCTTTTGTAGGCCTAAGAACACTGGGGCTCTGGGCTTCTCTAGCCACCTCATCTTCTGCTCATCCTCTCGCGCACTCTAAAGAGATCTCAGGTGAGAAATTGCAAACGTCGAGCAATTGCTCAGAGATGAAAAGTGCCAGCACTGAAAGCTGTTGCTGTAGCCAGCACCCTTCCTTGGAAGCGCTTTTGTAGGCCTAAGAACACTGGGGCTCTGGGCTTCTCTAGCCACCTCATCTTCTGCTCATCCTCTCGCGCACTCTAAAGAGAGCTCAGGTGAGAAATTGCAAACGTCCAGCAATTGCTCAGAGATGAAAAGTGCCAGCACTGAAAGCTCTTGCTAGCCAGCACCCTTCCTTGGAAGCGCTTTCACAGGCGCAGCAACACTGGGGCTTTGCGCTTCTCTAGCCACCAAACGTCACGGTCATTCTCTTTCCGCCTCGTAGACACGAGCTGAGAAATTGAAAACGTCAAGCAATTGCTCAGAGATGAAAAGTGCCAGCACTGAAAGCTCTTGCTAGCCAGCACCCTTCCTTGGAAGCGCTTTCACAGGCGCAGCAACACTGGGGCTTTGCGCTTCTCTAGCCACCAAACGTCACGGTCCTTCTCTTTCCGTCGGTAGACACGAGCTGAGAAATTGCAAACGTCGAGCAATTGCTCAGAGATGAAAAGTGCCAGCACTGAAAGCTGTTGCTAGCCAGCCCCCTTCCTTGGAAGCGCTTTTGTAGGCCTAAGAACAGTGGGGCTCTGGGCTTCTCTAGCCACCTCATCTTCTGCTCATCCTCTCGCGCACTCTAAAGAGAGCTCAGGTGAGAAATTGCAAACGTCCAGCAATTGCTCAGAGATGAAAAGGGCCAGCACTGAAAGCTCTTGCTAGCCAGCACCCTTCCTTGGAAGCGCTTTCACAGGCGCAGCAACACTGGGGCTTTGCGCTTCTCTAGCCACCAAATGTCACGGTCCTTCTCTTTCCGTCTCGTAGACACGAGCTGAGAAATTGCAAACGTCGAGCAATTGCTCAGAGATGAAAAGTGCCAGCACTGAAAGCTCTTGCTAGCCAGCACCCTTCCTTGGAAGCGCTTTCACAGGCGCAGCAACACTGGGGCTTTGCGCTTCTCTAGCCACCAAAAGTCACGGTCCTTCTCTTTCCGTCTCGTAGACACGAGCTGAGAAATTGCAAACGTCGAGCAATTGCTCAGAGATGAAAAGTGCCAGCACTGAAAGCTGTTGCTAGCCAGCACCCTTCCTTGGAAGCGCTTTTGTAGGCCTAAGAACACTGGGGCTCTGGGCTTCTCTAGCCACCTCATCTTCTGCTCATCCTCTCGCGCACTCTAAAGAGAGCTCAGGTGAGAAATTGCAAACGTCGAGCAATTGCTCAGAGATGAAAAGTGCCAGCACTGAAAGCTCTTGCTAGCCAGCACCCTTCCTTGGAAGCGCTTTCACAGGCGCAGCAACACTGGGGCTTTGCGCTTCTCTAGCCACCAAACGTCACGGTCCTTCTCTTTCCGTCTCCTAGACACGAGCTGAGAAATTGCAAACGTCGAGCAATTGCTCAGAGATGAAAAGTGCCAGCACTGAAAGCTCTTGCTAGCCAGCACCCTTCCTTGGAAGCGCTTTTGTAGGCCTAAGAACACTGGGGCTCTGGGCTTCTCTAGCCACCTCATCTTCTGCTCATCCTCTCGCGCACTCTAAAGAGAGCTCAGGTGAGAAATTGCAAACGTCGAGCAATTGCTCAGAGATGAAAAGTGCCAGCACTGAAAGCTGTTGCTAGCCAGCACCCTTCCTTGGAAGCGCTTTTGTAGGCCTAAGAACACTGGGGCTCTGGGCTTCTCTAGCCACCTCATCTTCTGCTCATCCTCTCGCGCACTCTAAAGAGAGCTCAGGTGAGAAATTGCAAACGTGGAGCAATTGCTCAGAGATGAAAAGTGCCAGCACTGAAAGCTGTTGCTAGCCAGCACCCTTCCTTGGAAGCGCTTTTGTAGGCCTAAGAACACTGGGGCTCTGGGCTTCTCTAGCCACCTCATCTTCTGCTCATCCTCTCGCGCACTCTAAAGAGAGCTCAGGTGAGAAATTGCAAACGTCGAGCAATTGCTCAGAGATGAAAAGTGCCAGCACTGAAAGCTGTTGCTAGCCAGCCCCCTTCCTTGGAAGCGCTTTCACAGGCGCAGCAACACTGGGGCTTTGCGCTTCTCTAGCCACCAAACGTCACGGTCCTTCTCTTTCCGTCTCCTAGACACGAGCTGAGAAATTGCAAACGTGGAGCAATTGCTCAGAGATGAAAAGTGCCAGCACTGAAAGCTGTTGCTAGCCAGCACCCTTCCTTGGAAGCGCTTTTGTAGGCCTAAGAACAGTGGGGCTCTGGGCTTCTCTAGCCACCTCATCTTCTGCTCATCCTCTCGCGCACTCTAAAGAGAGCTCAGGTGAGAAATTGCAAACGTGGAGCAATTGCTCAGAGATGAAAAGTGCCAGCACTGAAAGCTGTTGCTAGCCAGCACCCTTCCTTGGAAGCGCTTTTGTAGGCCTAAGAACACTGGGGCTCTGGGCTTCTCTAGCCACCTAATCTTCTGCTCGTCCTCTCGCGCACTCTAAAGAGAGCTCAGGTGAGAAATTGCAAACGTCGAGCAATTGCTCAGAGATGAAAAGTGCCAGCACTGAAAGCTCTTGCTAGCCAGCACCCTTCCTTGGAAGCGCTTTTGTAGGCCTAAGAACACTGGGGCTCTGGCTTCTCTAGCCACCTCATCTTCTGCTCATCCTCTCGCGCACTCTAAAGAGAGCTCAGCTGAGAAAATGCAAACGTCGAGCAATTGCTCAGAGATGAAAAGTGCCAGCACTGAAAACTGTTGCTGTAGCCAGCCCCCTTCCTTGGAAGCGCTTTTGTAGGCCTAAGAACACTGGGGCTCTGGGCTTCTCTAGCCACCTCATCTTCTGCTCATCCTCTCGCGCACTCTAAAGAGAGCTCAGGTGAGAAATTGCAAACGTCGAGCAATTGCTCAGAGATGAAAAGTGCCAGCACTGAAAGCTCTTGCTAGCCAGCACCCTTCCTTGGAAGCGCTTTCACAGGCACAGCAACACTGGGGCTTTGCGCTTCTCTAGCCACCAAACGTCACGGTCCTTCTCTTTCCGTCTCGTAGACACGAGCTGAGAAATTGCAAACGTCGAGCAATTGCTCAGAGATGAAAAGTGCCAGCACTGAAAGCTCTTGCTAGCCAGCACCCTTCCTTGGAAGCGCTTTCACAGGCGCAGCAACACTGGGGCTTTGCGCTTCTCTAGCCACCAAACGTCACGGTCCTTCTCTTTCCGTCTCGTATACATGAGCTGAGAAATTGCAAACGTCGAGCAATTGCTCCGAGATGAAAAGTGCCAGCACTGAAAGCTCTTGCTAGCCAGCACCCTTCCTTGGAAGCGCTTTTGTAGGCCTAAGAACAGTGGGGCTCTGGGCTTCTCTAGCCACCTCATCTTCTGCTCATCCTCTCGCGCAGTCTAAAGAGAGCTCAGGTGAGAAATTGCAAACGTCCAGCAATTGCTCAGAGATGAAAAGTGCCAGCACTGAAAGCTGTTGCTAGCCAGCACCCTTCCTTGGAAGCGCTTTTGTAGGTGCAGCAACACTGGGGCTTTGCGCTTCTCTAGCCACCAAACGTCACGGTCCTTCTCTTTCCGTCTCGTAGACACGAGCTGAGAAATTGCAAACGTCGAGCAATTGCTCAGAGATGAAAAGTGCCAGCACTGAAAGCTCTTGCTAGCCAGCACCCTTCCTTGGAAGCGCTTTCACAGGCGCAGCAACACTGGGGCTTTGCGCTTCTCTAGCCACCAAACGTCACGGTCCTTCTCTTTCCGTCTCATAGACACGAGCTGAGAAATTGCAAACGTCGAGCAATTGCTCAGAGATGAAAAGTGCCAGCACTGAAAGCTCTTGCTAGCCAGCACCCTTCCTTGGAAGCGCTTTTGTAGGCCTAAGAACAGTGGGGCTCTGGGCTTCTCTAGCCACCTCATCTTCTGCTCATCCTCTCGCGCACTCTAAAGAGAGCTCAGGTGAGAAATTGCAAACGTCGAGCAATTGCTCAGAGATGAAAAGTGCCAGCACTGAAAGCTGTTGCTAGCCAGCACCCTTCCTTGGAAGCGCTTTTGTAGGCCTAAGAACACTGGGGCTCTGGGCTTCTCTAGCCACCTCATCTTCTGCTCATCCTCTCGCGCACTCTAAAGAGAGCTCAGGTGAGAAATTGCAAACGTCGAGCAATTGCTCAGAGATGAAAAGTGCCAGCACTGAAAGCTGTTGCTAGCCAGCACCCTTCCTTGGAAGCGCTTTTGTAGGCCTAAGAACACTGGGGCTCTGGGCTTCTCTAGCCACCTCATCTTCTGCTCATCCTCTCGCGCACTCTAAAGAGAGCTCAGGTGAGAAATTGCAAACGTCGAGCAATTGCTCAGAGATGAAAAGTGCCAGCACTGAAAGCTGTTGCTAGCCAGCCCCCTTCCTTGGAAGCGCTTTCACAGGCGCAGCAACACTGGGGCTTTGCGCTTCTCTAGCCACCAAACGTCACGGTCCTTCTCTTTCCGTCTCCTAGACACGAGCTGAGAAATTGCAAACGTGGAGCAATTGCTCAGAGATGAAAAGTGCCAGCACTGAAAGCTCTTGCTAGCCAGCACCCTTCCTTGGAAGCGCTTTTGTAGGCCTAAGAACAGTGGGGCTCTGGGCTTCTCTAGCCACCTCATCTTCTGCTCATCCTCTCGCGCACTCTAAAGAGAGCTCAGGTGAGAAATTGCAAACGTCGAGCAATTGCTCAGAGATGAAAAGTGCCAGCACTGAAAGCTGTTGCTAGCCAGCACCCTTCCTTGGAAGCGCTTTTGTAGGCCTAAGAACACTGGGGCTCTGGGCTTCTCTAGCCACCTAATCTTCTGCTCGTCCTCTCGCGCACTCTAAAGAGAGCTCAGGTGAGAAATTGCAAACGTGGAGCAATTGCTCAGAGATGAAAAGTGCCAGCACTGAAAGCTCTTGCTAGCCAGCACCCTTCCTTGGAAGCGCTTTCACAGGCGCAGCAACACTGGGGCTTTGCGCTTCTCTAGCCACCAAACGTCACGGTCCTTCTCTTTCCATCTCATAGACACGAGCTGAGAAAATGCAAACGTCGAGCAATTGCTCAGAGATGAAAAGTGCCAGCACTGAAAACTGTTGCTGTAGCCAGCCCCCTTCCTTGGAAGCGCTTTTGTAGGCCTAAGAACACTGGGGCTCTGGCCTTCTCTAGCCACCTCATCTTCTGCTCATCCTCTCGCGCACTCTAAAGAGAGCTCAGGTGAGAAATTGCAAACGTCGAGCAATTGCTCAGAGATGAAAAGTGCCAGCACTGAAAGCTCTTGCTAGCCAGCACCCTTCCTTGGAAGCGCTTTCACAGGCGCAGCAACACTGGGGCTTTGCGCTTCTCTAGCCACCAAACGTCACGGTCATTCTCTTTCCGTCTCGTAGACACGAGGTGAGAAATTGCAAACGTCGAGCAATTGCTCAGAGATGAAAAGTGCCAGCACTGAAAGCTGTTGCTAGCCAGCACCCTTCCTTGGAAGCGCTTTCACAGGCGCAGCAACACTGGGGCTTTGCGCTTCTCTAGCCACCAAACGTCACGGTCCTTCTCTTTCCGTCTCGTAGACACGAGCTGAGAAATTGCAAACGTCGAGCAATTGCTCCGAGATGAAAAGTGCCAGCACTGAAAGCTCTTGCTAGCCAGCACCCTTCCTTGGAAGCGCTTTTGTAGGCCTAAGAACACTGGGGCTCTGGGCTTCTCTAGCCACCTCATCTTCTGCTCATCCTCTCGCGCACTCTAAAGAGAGCTCAGGTGAGAAATTGCAAACGTCGAGCAATTGCTCAGAGATGAAAAGTGCCAGCACTGAAAGCTCTTGCTAGCCAGCACCCTTCCTTGGAAGCGCTTTCACAGGCGCAGCAACACTGGGGCTTTGCGCTTCTCTAGCCACCAAACGTCACGGTCCTTCTCTTTCCGTCTCGTAGACACGAGCTGAGAAATTGCAAACGTCGAGCAATTGCTCAGAGATGAAAAGTGCCAGCACTGAAAGCTGTTGCTAGCCAGCACCCTTCCTTGGAAGCGGTTTCACAGGTGCAGCAACACTGGGGCTTTGCGCTTCTCTAGCCACCAAACGTCACGGTCCTTCTCTTTCCGTCTCGTAGACACGAGCTGAGAAATTGCAAACGTCGAGCAATTGCTCCGAGATGAAAAGTGCCAGCACTGAAAGCTCTTGCTAGCCAGCACCCTTCCTTGGAAGCGCTTTCACAGGCGCAGCAACACTGGGGCTTTGCGCTTCTCTACCCACCAAACGTCACGGTCCTTCTCTTTCCGTCTCGTAGACACGAGCTGAGAAATTGCAAACGTCGAGCAATTGCTCAGAGATGAAAAGTGCCAGCACTGAAAGCTGTTGCTAGCCAGCACCCTTCCTTGGAAGCGCTTTCACAGGCGCAGCAACACTGGGGCTTTGCGCTTCTCTACCCACCAAACGTCACGGTCCTTCTCTTTCCGTCTCGTAGACACGAGCTGAGAAATTGCAAACGTCGAGCAATTGCTCAGAGATGAAAAGTGCCAGCACTGAAAGCTGTTGCTAGCCAGCACCCTTCCTTGGAAGCGCTTTTGTAGGCCTAAGAACACTGGGGCTCTGGGCTTCTCTAGCCACCTCATCTTCTGCTCAACCTCTCGCGCACTCTAAAGAGAGCTCAGCTGAGAAAATGTAAACGTCGAGCAATTGCTCAGAGATGAAAAGTGCCAGCACTGAAAACTGTTGCTGTAGCCAGCCCCCTTCCTTGGAAGCGCTTTTGTAGGCCTAAGAACACTGGGGCTCTGGGCTTCTCTAGCCACCTCATCTTCTGCTCATCCTCTCGCGCACTCTAAAGAGAGCTCAGGTGAGAAATTGCAAACGTCGAGCAATTGCTCAGAGATGAAAAGTGCCAGCACTGAAAGCTCTTGCTAGCCAGCACCCTTCCTTGGAAGCGCTTTCACAGGCACAGCAACACTGGGGCTTTGCGCTTCTCTAGCCACCAAACGTCACGGTCCTTCTCTTTCCGTCTCGTAGACACAAGCTGAGAAATTGCAAACGTCGAGCAATTGCTCAGAGATGAAAAGTGCCAGCACTGAAAGCTCTTGCTAGCCAGCACCCTTCCTTGGAAGCGCTTTCACAGGCGCAGCAACACTGGGGCTTTGCGCTTCTCTAGCCACCAAACGTCACGGTCCTTCTCTTTCCGTCTCGTATACATGAGCTGAGAAATTGCAAACGTCGAGCAATTGCTCCGAGATGAAAAGTGCCAGCACTGAAAGCTCTTGCTAGCCAGCACCCTTCCTTGGAAGCGCTTTTGTAGGCCTAAGAACACTGGGGCTCTGGGCTTCTCTAGCCACCTCATCTTCTGCTCATCCTCTCGCGCAGTCTAAAGAGAGCTCAGGTGAGAAATTGCAAACGTCGAGCAATTGCTCAGAGATGAAAAGTGCCAGCACTGAAAGCTGTTGCTAGCCAGCACCCTTCCTTGGAAGCGCTTATGTAGGTGTAGCAACACTGGGGCTTTGCGCTTCTCTAGCCACCAAACGTCACGGTCCTTCTCTTTCCGTCTCGTAGACACGAGCTGAGAAATTGCAAACGTCGAGCAATTGCTCAGAGATGAAAAGTGCCAGCACTGAAAGCTCTTGCTAGCCAGCACCCTTCCTTGGAAGCGCTTTCACAGGCGCAGCAACACTGGGGCTTTGCGCTTCTCTAGCCACCAAACGTCACGGTCCTTCTCTTTCCGTCTCCTAGACACGAGCTGAGAAATTGCAAACGTCGAGCAATTGCTCAGAGATGAAAAGTGCCAGCACTGAAAGGTGTTGCTAGCCAGCACCCTTCCTTGGAAGCGCTTTTGTAGGCCTAAGAACACTGGGGCTCTGGGCTTCTCTAGCCACCTAATCTTCTGCTCATCCTCTCGCGCACTCTAAAGAGAGCTCAGGTGAGAAATTGCAAACGTCGAGCAATTGCTCAGAGATGAAAAGTGCCAGCACTGAAAGCTCTTGCTAGCCAGCACCCTTCCTTGGAAGCGCTTTCACAGGCACAGCAACACTGGGGCTTTGCGCTTCTCTAGCCACCAAACGTCACGGTCCTTCTCTTTCCGTCTCGTAGACACGAGCTGAGAAATTGCAAACGTCGAGCAATTGCTCCGAGATGAAAAGTGCCAGCACTGAAAGCTCTTGCTAGCCAGCACCCTTCCTTGGAAGCGCTTTCACAGGCGCAGCAACACTGGGGCTTTGCGCTTCTCTAGCCACCAAACGTCACGGTCCTTCTCTTTCCGTCTCCTAGACACGAGCTGAGAAATTGCAAACGTCGAGCAATTGCTCCGAGATGAAAAGTGCCAGCACTGAAAGCTCTTGCTAGCCAGCACCCTTCCTTGGAAGCGCTTTCACAGGCGCAGCAACACTGGGGCTTTGCGCTTCTCTAGCCACCAAACGTCACGGTCCTTCTCTTTCCGTCTCGTAGACACGAGCTGAGAAATTGCAAACGTCGAGCAATTGCTCCGAGATGAAAAGTGCCAGCACTGAAAGCTCTTGCTAGCCAGCACCCTTCCTTGGAAGCGCTTTCACAGGCGCAGCAACACTGGGGCTTTGCGCTTCTCTAGCCACCAAACGTCACGGTCATTCTCTTTCCGCCTCGTAGACACGAGCTGAGAAATTGAAAACGTCAAGCAATTGCTCAGAGATGAAAAGTGCCAGCACTGAAAGCTCTTGCTAGCCAGCACCCTTCCTTGGAAGCGCTTTCACAGGCGCAGCAACACTGGGGCTTTGCGCTTCTCTACTCACCAAACGTCACGGTCCTTCTCTTTCCGTCTCGTAGACACGAGCTGAGAAATTGCAAACGTCGAGCAATTGCTCCGAGATGAAAAGTGCCAGCACTGAAAGCTCTTGCTAGCCAGCACCCTTCCTTGGAAGCGCTTTCACAGGCGCAGCAACACTGGGGCTTTGCGCTTCTCTAGCCACCAAACGTCACGGTCATTCTCTTTCCGCCTCGTAGACACGAGCTGAGAAATTGAAAACGTCAAGCAATTGCTCAGAGATGAAAAGTGCCAGCACTGAAAGCTCTTGCTAGCCAGCACCCTTCCTTGGAAGCGCTTTCACAGGCGCAGCAACACTGGGGCTTTGCGCTTCTCTAGCCACCAAACGTCACGGTCCTTCTCTTTCCATCTCGTAGACAAGAGCTGAGAAATTGCAAACGTCGAGCAATTGCTCAGAGATGAAAAGTGCCAGCACTGAAAGCTCTTGCTAGCCAGCACCCTTCCTTGGAAGCGCTTTTGTAGGCCTAAGAACACTGGGGCTCTGGGCTTCTCTAGCCACCTCATCTTCTGCTCATCCTCTCGCGCACTCTAAAGAGAGCTCAGGTGAGAAATTGCAAACGTCGAGCAATTGCTCAGAGATGAAAAGTGCCAGCACTGAAAGCTGTTGCTAGCCAGCACCCTTCCTTGGAAGCGCTTTTGTAGCTGCAGCAACACTGGGGCTTTGCGCTTCTCTAGCCACCAAACGTCAAGGTCCTTCTCTTTCCGTCTCGTAGACACGAGCTGAGAAATTGCAAACGTCGAGCAATTGCTCAGAGATGAAAAGTGCCAGCACTGAAAGCTCTTGCTAGCCAGCACCCTTCCTTGGAAGCGCTTTCACAGGCGCAGCAACACTGGGGCTTTGCGCTTCTCTAGCCACCAAACGTCACGGTCCTTCTCTTTCCGTCTCGTAGACACGAGCTGAGAAATTGCAAACGTCGAGCAATTGCTCAGAGATGAAAAGTGCCAGCACTGAAAGCTGTTGCTAGCCAGCACCCTTCCTTGGAAGCGCTTTTGTAGGCCTAAGAACACTGGGGCTCTGGGCTTCTCTAGCCACCTAATCTTCTGCTCATCCTCTCGCGCACTCTAAAGAGAGCTCAGGTGAGAAATTGCAAACGTCGAGCAATTGCTCAGAGATGAAAAGTGCCAGCACTGAAAGCTCTTGCTAGCCAGCACCCTTCCTTGGAAGCGCTTTCACAGGCACAGCAACACTGGGGCTTTGCGCTTCTCTAGCCACCAAACGTCACGGTCCTTCTCTTTCCGTCTCGTAGACACGAGCTGAGAAATTGCAAACGTCGAGCAATTGCTCCGAGATGAAAAGTGCCAGCACTGAAAGCTCTTGCTAGCCAGCACCCTTCCTTGGAAGCGCTTTTGTAGGCCTAAGAACACTGGGGCTCTGGGCTTCTCTAGCCACCTCATCTTCTGCTCATCCTCTCGCGCACTCTAAAGAGAGCTCAGGTGAGAAATTGCAAACGTCGAGCAATTGCTCAGAGATGAAAAGGGCCAGCACTGAAAGCTCTTGCTAGCCAGCACCCTTCCTTGGAAGCGCTTTCACAGGCACAGCAACACTGGGTCTTTGCGCTTCTCTAGCCACCAAACGTCACGGTCATTCTCTTTCCGTCTCGTAGACACGAGGTGAGAAATTGCAAACGTCGAGCAATTGCTCAGAGATGAAAAGTGCCAGCACTGAAAGCTCTTGCTAGCCAGCACCCTTCCTTGGAAGCGCTTTCACAGGCGCAGCAACACTGGGGCTTTGCGCTTCTCTAGCCACCAAACGTCACGGTCCTTCTCTTTCCGTCTCGTAGACACGAGCTGAGAAATTGCAAACGTCGAGCAATTGCTCAGAGATGAAAAGTGCCAGCACTGAAAGCTCTTGCTAGCCAGCACCCTTCCTTGGAAGCGCTTTCACAGGCGCAGCAACACTGGGGCTTTGCGCTTCTCTAGCCACCAAACGTCACGGTCCTTCTCTTTCCGTCTCGTAGACACGAGCTGAGAAATTGCAAACGTCGAGCAATTGCTCCGAGATGAAAAGTGCCAGCACTGAAAGCTCTTGCTAGCCAGCACCCTTCCTTGGAAGCGCTTTCACAGGCGCAGCAACACTGGGGCTTTGCGCTTCTCTAGCCACCAAACGTCACGGTCATTCTCTTTCCGCCTCGTAGACACGAGCTGAGAAATTGAAAACGTCAAGCAATTGCTCAGAGATGAAAAGTGCCAGCACTGAAAGCTCTTGCTAGCCAGCACCCTTCCTTGGAAGCGCTTTCACAGGCGCAGCAACACTGGGGCTTTGCGCTTCTCTAGCCACCAAACGTCACGGTCCTTCTCTTTCCGTCTCGTAGACACGAGCTGAGAAATTGCAAACGTCGAGCAATTGCTCAGAGATGAAAAGTGCCAGCACTGAAAGCTCTTGCTAGCCAGCACCCTTCCTTGGAAGCGCTTTTGTAGGCCTAAGAACACTGGGGCTCTGGGCTTCTCTAGCCACCTCATCTTCTGCTCATCCTCTCGCGCACTCTAAAGAGAGCTCAGGTGAGAAATTGCAAACGTGGAGCAATTGCTCAGAGATGAAAAGTGCCAGCACTGAAAGCTCTTGCTAGCCAGCACCCTTCCTTGGAATCGCTTTTGTAGGCGCAGCAACAATGGGGCTTTGCGCTTCTCTAGCCACCAAACGTCACGGTCCTTCTCTTTCCGTCTCGTAGACACGAGCTGAGAAATTGCAAACGTGGAGCAATTGCTCAGAGATGAAAAGTGCCAGCACTGAAAGCTCTTGCTAGCCAGCACCCTTCCTTGGAAGCGCTTTCACAGGCGCAGCAACACTGGGGCTTTGCGCTTCTCTAGCCACCAAACGTCACGGTCCTTCTCTTTCCGTCTCGGAGACACAAGCTGAGAAATTGCAAACGTCGAGCAATTGCTCCGAGATGAAAAGTGCCAGCACTGAAAGCTCTTGCTAGCCAGCACCCTTCCTTGGAAGCGCTTTTGTAGGCCTAAGAACACTGGGGCTCTGGGCTTCTCTAGCCACCTAATCTTCTGCTCATCCTCTCGCGCACTCTAAAGAGAGCTCAGGTGAGAAATTGCAAACGTCGAGCAATTGCTCAGAGATGAAAAGTGCCAGCACTGAAAGCTCTTGCTAGCCAGCACCCTTCCTTGGAAGCGCTTTCACAGGCGCAGCAACACTGGGGCTTTGCGCTTCTCTAGCCACCAAACGTCACGGTCCTTCTCTTTCCGTCTCGTAGACACGAGCTGAGAAATTGCAAACGTCGAGCAATTGCTCAGAGATGAAAAGTGCCAGCACTGAAAGCTCTTGCTAGCCAGCACCCTTCCTTGGAAGCGCTTTCACAGGCGCAGCAACACTGGGGCTTTGCGCTTCTCTAGCCACCAAACGTCACGGTCCTTCTCTTTCCGTCTCCTAGACACGAGCTGAGAAATTGCAAACGTCGAGCAATTGCTCAGAGATGAAAAGTGCCAGCACTGAAAGCTCTTGCTAGCCAGCACCCTTCCTTGGAAGCGCTTTCACAGGCGCAGCAACACTGGGGCTTTGCGCTTCTCTACCCACCAAACGTCACGGTCCTTCTCTTTCCGTCTCGTAGACACGAGCTGAGAAATTGCAAACGTCGAGCAATTGCTCCGAGATGAAAAGTGCCAGCACTGAAAGCTGTTGCTAGCCAGCACCCTTCCTTGGAAGCGCTTTTGTAGGCCTAAGAACACTGGGGCTCTGGGCTTCTCTAGCCACCTCATCTTCTGCTCATCCTCTCGCGCACTCTAAAGAGAGCTCAGGTGAGAAATTGCAAACGTCGAGCAATTGCTCAGAGATGAAAAGTGCCAGCACTGGAAGCTCTTGCTAGCCAGCCCCCTTCCTTGGAAGCGCTTTCACAGGCGCAGCAACACTGGGGCTTTGCGCTTCTCTAGCCACCAAACGTCACGGTCCTTCTCTTTCCGTCTCGTAGACACGAGCTGAGAAATTGCAAACGTGGAGCAATTGCTCAGAGATGAAAAGTGCCAGCACTGAAAGCTCTTGCTAGCCAGCACCCTTCCTTGGAAGCGCTTTTGTAGGCCTAAGAACACTGGGGCTCTGGGCTTCTCTAGCCACCTCATCTTCTGCTCATCCTCTCGCGCACTCTAAAGAGAGCTCAGGTGAGAAATTGCAAACGTCGAGCAATTGCTCAGAGATGAAAAGTGCCAGCACTGAAAGCTGTTGCTAGCCAGCCCCCTTCCTTGGAAGCGCTTTCACAGGCGCAGCAACACTGGGGCTTTGCGCTTCTCTAGCCACCAAACGTCACGGTCATTCTCTTTCCGTCTCCTAGACACGAGCTGAGAAATTGCAAACGTGGAGCAATTGCTCAGAGATGAAAAGTGCCAGCACTGAAAGCTCTTGCTAGCCAGCACCCTTCCTTGGAAGCGCTTTTGTAGGCCTAAGAACACTGGGGCTCTGGGCTTCTCTAGCCACCTCATCTTCTGCTCATCCTCTCGCGCACTCTAAAGAGAGCTCAGGTGAGAAATTGCAAACGTCGAGCAATTGCTCAGAGATGAAAAGTGCCAGCACTGAAAGCTGTTGCTAGCCAGCACCCTTCCTTGGAAGCGCTTTTGTAGGCCTAAGAACACTGGGGCTCTGGGCTTCTCTAGCCACCTAATCTTCTGCTCGTCCTCTCGCGCACTCTAAAGAGAGCTCAGGTGAGAAATTGCAAACGTGGAGCAATTGCTCAGAGATGAAAAGTGCCAGCACTGAAAGCTCTTGCTAGCCAGCACCCTTCCTTGGAAGCGCTTTCACAGGCGCAGCAACACTGGGGCTTTGCGCTTCTCTAGCCACCAAACGTCACGGTCCTTCTCTTTCCGTCTCATAGACACGAGCTGAGAAATTGCAAACGTCGAGCAATTGCTCAGAGATGAAAAGTGCCAGCACTGAAAGCTCTTGCTAGCCAGCACCCTTCCTTGGAAGCGCTTTTGTAGGCCTAAGAACACTGGGGCTCTGGCCTTCTCTAGCCACCTCATCTTCTGCTCATCCTCTCGCGCACTCTAAAGAGAGCTCAGGTGAGAAATTGCAAACGTCGAGCAATTGCTCAGAGATGAAAAGTGCCAGCACTGAAAGCTCTTGCTAGCCAGCACCCTTCCTTGGAAGCGCTTTCACAGGCGCAGCAACACTGGGGCTTTGCGCTTCTCTAGCCACCAAACGTCACGGTCCTTCTCTTTCCGTCTCGTAGACACGAGGTGAGAAATTGAAAACGTCCAGCAATTGCTCAGAGATGAAAAGTGCCAGCACTGAAAGCTCTTGCTAGCCAGCCCCCTTCCTTGGAAGCGCTTTCACAGGCGCAGCAACACTGGGGCTTTGCGCTTCTCTACCCACCAAACGTCACGGTCCTTCTCTTTCCGTCTCGTAGACACGAGCTGAGAAATTGCAAACGTCGAGCAATTGCTCAGAGATGAAAAGTGCCAGCACTGAAAGCTGTTGCTAGCCAGCACCCTTCCTTGGAAGCGCTTTCACAGGCGCAGCAACACTGGGGCTTTGCGCTTCTCTACCCACCAAACGTCACGGTCCTTCTCTTTCCGTCTCGTAGACACGAGCTGAGAAATTGCAAACGTCGAGCAATTGCTCAGAGATGAAAAGTGCCAGCACTGAAAGCTGTTGCTAGCCAGCACCCTTCCTTGGAAGCGCTTTTGTAGGCCTAAGAACACTGGGGCTCTGGGCTTCTCTAGCCACCTAATCTTCTGCTCATCCTCTCGCGCAATCTAAAGAGAGCTCAGCTGAGAAAATGCAAACGTCGAGCAATTGCTCAGAGATGAAAAGTGCCAGCACTGAAAGCTGTTGCTAGCCAGCACCCTTCCTTGGAAGCGCTTTCACAGGCGCAGCAACACTGGGGCTTTGCGCTTCTCTAGCCACCAAACGTCACGGTCCTTCTCTTTCCGTCTCGTAGACACGAGCTGAGAAATTGCAAACGTCGAGCAATTGCTCCGAGATGAAAAGTGCCAGCACTGAAAGCTCTTGCTAGCCAGCACCCTTCCTTGGAAGCGCTTTCACAGGCGCAGCAACACTGGGGCTTTGCGCTTCTCTAGCCACCAAACGTCACGGTCCTTCTCTTTCCGTCTCGTATACATGAGCTGAGAAATTGCAAACGTCGAGCAATTGCTCAGAGATGAAAAGGGCCAGCACTGAAAGCTCTTGCTAGCCAGCACCCTTCCTTGGAAGCGCTTTTGTAGGCCTAAGAACACTGGGGCTCTGGGCTTCTCTAGCCACCTCATCTTCTGCTCATCCTCTCGCGCACTCTAAAGAGAGCTCAGGTGAGAAATTGCAAACGTCGAGCAATTGCTCAGAGATGAAAAGTGCCAGCACTGAAAGCTGTTGCTAGCCAGCACCCTTCCTTGGAAGCGCTTTCACAGGCGCAGCAACACTGGGGCTTTGCGCTTCTCTAGCCACCAAACGTCACGGTCCTTCTCTTTCCGTCTCGTAGACACGAGCTGAGAAATTGCAAACGTCGAGCAATTGCTCAGAGATGAAAAGTGCCAGCACTGAAAGCTGTTGCTAGCCAGCACCCTTCCTTGGAAGCGCTTTCACAGGCGCAGCAACACTGGGGCTTTGCGCTTCTCTAGCCACCAAACGTCACGGTCCTTCTCTTTCCGTCTCCTAGACACGAGCTGAGAAATTGCAAACGTCGAGCAATTGCTCCGAGATGAAAAGTGCCAGCACTGAAAGGTGTTGCTAGCCAGCACCCTTCCTTGGAAGCGCTTTTGTAGGCCTAAGAACACTGGGGCTCTGGGCTTCTCTAGCCACCTCATCTTCTGCTCATCCTCTCGCGCACTCTAAAGAGAGCTCAGGTGAGAAATTGCAAACGTCGAGCAATTGCTCAGAGATGAAAAGTGCCAGCACTGAAAGCTCTTGCTAGCCAGCACCCTTCCTTGGAAGCGCTTTCACAGGCACAGCAACACTGGGGCTTTGCGCTTCTCTAGCCACCAAACGTCACGGTCCTTCTCTTTCCGTCTCCTAGACACGAGCTGAGAAATTGCAAACGTCGAGCAATTGCTCAGAGATGAAAAGTGCCAGCACTGAAAGCTCTTGCTAGCCAGCCCCCTTCCTTGGAAGCGCTTTTGTAGGCCTAAGAACACTGGGGCTCTGGGCTTCTCTAGCCACCTCATCTTCTGCTCATCCTCTCGCGCACTCTAAAGAGAGCTCAGGTGAGAAATTGCAAACGTCGAGCAATTGCTCAGAGATGAAAAGTGCCAGCACTGAAAGCTCTTGCTAGCCAGCACCCTTCCTTGGAAGCGCTTTCACAGGCGCAGCAACACTGGGGCTTTGCGCTTCTCTAGCCACCAAACATCACGGTCCTTCTCTTTCCGTCTCGTAGACATGAGCTGAGAAATTGCAAACGTCAAGCAATTGCTCCGAGATGAAAAGTGCCAGCACTGAAAGCTCTTGCTAGCCAGCACCCTTCCTTGGAAGCGCTTTTGTAGGCCTAAGAACACTGGGGCTCTGGGCTTCTCTAGCCACCTCATCTTCTGCTCATCCTCTCGCGCACTCTAAAGAGAGCTCAGGTGAGAAATTGCAAACGTCGAGCAATTGCTCAGAGATGAAAAGTGCCAGCACTGAAAGCTCTTGCTAGCCAGCACCCTTCCTTGGAAGCGCTTTCACAGGCGCAGCAACACTGGGGCTTTGCGCTTCTCTAGCCACCAAACATCACGGTCCTTCTCTTTCCGTCTCGTAGACATGAGCTGAGAAATTGCAAACGTCAAGCAATTGCTCCGAGATGAAAAGTGCCAGCACTGAAAGCTCTTGCTAGCCAGCACCCTTCCTTGGAAGCGCTTTTGTAGGCCTAAGAACACTGGGGCTCTGGGCTTCTCTAGCCACCTCATCTTCTGCTCATCCTCTCGCGCACTCTAAAGAGAGCTCAGGTGAGAAATTGCAAACGTCGAGCAATTGCTCAGAGATGAAAAGTGCCAGCACTGAAAGCTCTTGCTAGCCAGCACCCTTCCTTGGAAGCGCTTTCACAGGCACAGCAACACTGGGGCTTTGCGCTTCTCTAGCCACCAAACGTCACGGTCCTTCTCTTTCCGTCTCCTAGACACGAGCTGAGAAATTGCAAACGTGGAGCAATTGCTCAGAGATGAAAAGTGCCAGCACTGAAAGCTCTTGCTAGCCAGCCCCCTTCCTTGGAAGCGCTTTTGTAGGCCTAAGAACACTGGGGCTCTGGGCTTCTCTAGCCACCTCATCTTCTGCTCATCCTCTCGCGCACTCTAAAGAGAGCTCAGGTGAGAAATTGCAAACGTCGAGCAATTGCTCAGAGATGAAAAGGGCCAGCACTGAAAGCTCTTGCTAGCCAGCACCCTTCCTTGGAAGCGCTTTCACAGGCGCAGCAACACTGGGGCTTTGCGCTTCTCTAGCCACCAAACATCACGGTCCTTCTCTTTCCGTCTCGTAGACATGAGCTGAGAAATTGCAAACGTCAAGCAATTGCTCCGAGATGAAAAGTGCCAGCACTGAAAGCTCTTGCTAGCCAGCACCCTTCCTTGGAAGCGCTTTCACAGGCGCAGCAACACTGGGGCTTTGCGCTTCTCTACCCACCAAACGTCACGGTCCTTCTCTTTCCGTCTCCTAGACACGAGCTGAGAAATTGCAAACGTCGAGCAATTGCTCAGAGATGAAAAGTGCCAGCACTGAAAGGTGTTGCTAGCCAGCACCCTTCCTTGGAAGCGCTTTTGTAGGCCTAAGAACACTGGGGCTCTGGGCTTCTCTAGCCACCTAATCTTCTGCTCATCCTCTCGCGCACTCTAAAGAGAGCTCAGGTGAGAAATTGCAAACGTCGAGCAATTGCTCAGAGATGAAAAGTGCCAGCACTGAAAGCTCTTGCTAGCCAGCACCCTTCCTTGGAAGCGCTTTCACAGGCACAGCAACACTGGGGCTTTGCGCTTCTCTAGCCACCAAACGTCACGGTCCTTCTCTTTCCGTCTCCTAGACACGAGCTGAGAAATTGCAAACGTCGAGCAATTGCTCCGAGATGAAAAGTGCCAGCACTGAAAGCTCTTGCTAGCCAGCCCCCTTCCTTGGAAGCGCTTTTGTAGGCCTAAGAACACTGGGGCTCTGGGCTTCTCTAGCCACCTCATCTTCTGCTCATCCTCTCGCGCACTCTAAAGAGAGCTCAGGTGAGAAATTGCAAACGTCGAGCAATTGCTCAGAGATGAAAAGGGCCAGCACTGAAAGCTCTTGCTAGCCAGCACCCTTCCTTGGAAGCGCTTTCACAGGCGCAGCAACACTGGGGCTTTGCGCTTCTCTAGCCACCAAACATCACGGTCCTTCTCTTTCCGTCTCGTATACATGAGCTGAGAAATTGCAAACGTCAAGCAATTGCTCCGAGATGAAAAGTGCCAGCACTGAAAGCTCTTGCTAGCCAGCACCCTTCCTTGGAAGCGCTTTTGTAGGCCTAAGAACACTGGGGCTCTGGGCTTCTCTAGCCACCTCATCTTCTGCTCATCCTCTCGCGCACTCTAAAGAGAGCTCAGGTGAGAAATTGCAAACGTGGAGCAATTGCTCAGAGATGAAAAGGGCCAGCACTGAAAGCTCTTGCTAGCCAGCACCCTTCCTTGGAAGCGCTTTCACAGGCGCAGCAACACTGGGGCTTTGCGCTTCTCTAGCCACCAAACATCACGGTCCTTCTCTTTCCGTCTCGTAGACATGAGCTGAGAAATTGCAAACGTCAAGCAATTGCTCCGAGATGAAAAGTGCCAGCACTGAAAGCTCTTGCTAGCCAGCACCCTTCCTTGGAAGCGCTTTTGTAGGCCTAAGAACACTGGGGCTCTGGGCTTCTCTAGCCACCTCATCTTCTGCTCATCCTCTCGCGCACTCTAAAGAGAGCTCAGGTGAGAAATTGCAAACGTCGAGCAATTGCTCAGAGATGAAAAGTGCCAGCACTGAAAGCTCTTGCTAGCCAGCACCCTTCCTTGGAAGCGCTTTCACAGGCACAGCAACACTGGGGCTTTGCGCTTCTCTAGCCACCAAACGTCACGGTCCTTCTCTTTCCGTCTCCTAGACACGAGCTGAGAAATTGCAAACGTCGAGCAATTGCTCCGAGATGAAAAGTGCCAGCACTGAAAGCTCTTGCTAGCCAGCCCCCTTCCTTGGAAGCGCTTTTGTAGGCCTAAGAACACTGGGGCTCTGGGCTTCTCTAGCCACCTCATCTTCTGCTCATCCTCTCGCGCACTCTAAAGAGAGCTCAGGTGAGAAATTGCAAACGTCGAGCAATTGCTCAGAGATGAAAAGGGCCAGCACTGAAAGCTCTTGCTAGCCAGCACCCTTCCTTGGAAGCGCTTTCACAGGCGCAGCAACACTGGGGCTTTGCGCTTCTCTAGCCACCAAACATCACGGTCCTTCTCTTTCCGTCTCGTAGACATGAGCTGAGAAATTGCAAACGTCAAGCAATTGCTCCGAGATGAAAAGTGCCAGCACTGAAAGCTCTTGCTAGCCAGCACCCTTCCTTGGAAGCGCTTTTGTAGGCCTAAGAACACTGGGGCTCTGGGCTTCTCTAGCCACCGAATCTTCTGCTCATCCTCTCGCGCACTCTAAAGAGAGCTCAGGTGAGAAATTGCAAACGTCGAGCAATTGCTCAGAGATGAAAAGTGCCAGCACTGAAAGCTCTTGCTAGCCAGCACCCTTCCTTGGAAGCGCTTTCACAGGCGCAGCAACACTGGGGCTTTGCGCTTCTCTAGCCACCAAACATCACGGTCCTTCTCTTTCCGTCTCGTAGACATGAGCTGAGAAATTGCAAACGTCAAGCAATTGCTCCGAGATGAAAAGTGCCAGCACTGAAAGCTCTTGCTAGCCAGCACCCTTCCTTGGAAGCGCTTTTGTAGGCCTAAGAACACTGGGGCTCTGGGCTTCTCTAGCCACCTCATCTTCTGCTCATCCTCTCGCGCACTCTAAAGAGAGCTCAGGTGAGAAATTGCAAACGTCGAGCAATTGCTCAGAGATGAAAAGGGCCAGCACTGAAAGCTCTTGCTAGCCAGCACCCTTCCTTGGAAGCGCTTTCACAGGCGCAGCAACACTGGGGCTTTGCGCTTCTCTAGCCACCAAACGTCACGGTCCTTCTCTTTCCGTCTCGTAGACACGAGCTGAGAAATTGCAAACGTCGAGCAATTGCTCAGAGATGAAAAGTGCCAGCACTGAAAGCTCTTGCTAGCCAGCACCCTTCCTTGGAAGCGCTTTCACAGGCGCAGCAACACTGGGGCTTTGCGCTTCTCTAGCCACCAAACGTCACGGTCCTTCTCTTTCCGTCTCGTAGACACGAGCTGAGAAATTGCAAACGTCGAGCAATTGCTCAGAGATGAAAAGTGCCAGCACTGAAAGCTCTTGCTAGCCAGCACCCTTCCTTGGAAGCGCTTTCACAGGCGCAGCAACACTGGGGCTTTGCGCTTCTCTAGCCACCAAACGTCACGGTCCTTCTCTTTCCGTCTCATAGACACGAGCTGAGAAATTGCAAACGTCGAGCAATTGCTCAGAGATGAAAAGTGCCAGCACTGAAAGCTGTTGCTAGCCAGCACCCTTCCTTGGAAGCGCTTTCACAGGCGCAGCAACACTGGGGCTTTGCGCTTCTCTACCCACCAAACGTCACGGTCCTTCTCTTTCCGTCTCGTAGACACGAGCTGAGAAATTGCAAACGTCGAGCAATTGCTCAGAGATGAAAAGTGCCAGCACTGAAAGCTGTTGCTAGCCAGCACCCTTCCTTGGAAGCGCTTTTGTAGGCCTAAGAACACTGGGGCTCTGGGCTTCTCTAGCCACCTAATCTTCTGCTCATCCTCTCGCGCACTCTAAAGAGAGCTCAGCTGAGAAAATGCAAACGTCGAGCAATTGCTCAGAGATGAAAAGTGCCAGCACTGAAAACTGTTGCTGTAGCCAGCACCCTTCCTTGGAAGCGCTTTTGTAGGCCTAAGAACACTGGGGCTCTGGGCTTCTCTAGCCACCTCATCTTCTGCTCATCCTCTCGCGCACTCTAAAGAGAGCTCAGGTGAGAAATTGCAAACGTCGAGCAATTGCTCAGAGATGAAAAGTGCCAGCACTGAAAGCTCTTGCTAGCCAGCACCCTTCCTTGGAAGCGCTTTCACAGGCACAGCAACACTGGGGCTTTGCGCTTCTCTAGCCACCAAACGTCACGGTCCTTCTCTTTCCGTCTCCTAGACACGAGCTGAGAAATTGCAAACGTCGAGCAATTGCTCAGAGATGAAAAGTGCCAGCACTGAAAGCTCTTGCTAGCCAGCACCCTTCCTTGGAAGCGCTTTTGTAGGCCTAAGAACACTGGGGCTCTGGCCTTCTCTAGCCACCTCATCTTCTGCTCATCCTCTCGCGCACTCTAAAGAGAGCTCAGGTGAGAAATTGCAAACGTCGAGCAATTGCTCAGAGATGAAAAGGGCCAGCACTGAAAGCTCTTGCTAGCCAGCACCCTTCCTTGGAAGCGCTTTCACAGGCGCAGCAACACTGGGGCTTTGCGCTTCTCTAGCCACCAAACGTCACGGTCCTTCTCTTTCCGTCTCGTAGACACGAGCTGAGAAATTGCAAACGTCGAGCAATTGCTCAGAGATGAAAAGTGCCAGCACTGAAAGCTCTTGCTAGCCAGCACCCTTCCTTGGAAGCGCTTTTGTAGGCCTAAGAACACTGGGGCTCTGGGCTTCTCTAGCCACCTCATCTTCTGCTCATCCTCTCGCGCACTCTAAAGAGAGCTCAGGTGAGAAATTGCAAACGTCGAGCAATTGCTCAGAGATGAAAAGTGCCAGCACTGAAAGCTGTTGCTAGCCAGCACCCTTCCTTGGAAGCGCTTTCACAGGCGCAGCAACACTGGGGCTTTGCGCTTCTCTAGCCACCAAACGTCACGGTCATTCTCTTTCCGTCTCGTAGACATGAGCTGAGAAATTGCAAACGTCAAGCAATTGCTCAGAGATGAAAAGTGCCAGCACTGGAAGCTCTTGCTAGCCAGCACCCTTCCTTGGAAGCGCTTTTGTAGGCCTAAGAACACTGGGGCTCTGGGCTTCTCTAGCCACCTCATCTTCTGCTCATCCTCTCGCGCACTCTAAAGAGAGCTCAGGTGAGAAATTGCAAACGTCGAGCAATTGCTCAGAGATGAAAAGTGCCAGCACTGAAAGCTGTTGCTAGCCAGCACCCTTCCTTGGAAGCGCTTTCACAGGCGCAGCAACACTGGGGCTTTGCGCTTCTCTAGCCACCAAACGTCACGGTCCTTCTCTTTCCGTCTCGTAGACACGAGCTGAGAAATTGCAAACGTCGAGCAATTGCTCAGAGATGAAAAGTGCCAGCACTGAAAGCTCTTGCTAGCCAGCACCCTTCCTTGGAAGCGCTTTCACAGGCGCAGCAACACTGGGGCTTTGCGCTTCTCTAGCCACCAAACGTCACGGTCCTTCTCTTTCCGTCTCGTAGACACGAGCTGAGAAATTGCAAACGTCGAGCAATTGCTCAGAGATGAAAAGTGCCAGCACTGAAAGCTCTTGCTAGCCAGCACCCTTCCTTGGAAGCGCTTTCACAGGCGCAGCAACACTGGGGCTTTGCGCTTCTCTACCCACCAAACGTCACGGTCCTTCTCTTTCCGTCTCGTAGACACGAGCTGAGAAATTGCAAACGTCGAGCAATTGCTCAGAGATGAAAAGTGCCAGCACTGAAAGCTGTTGCTAGCCAGCACCCTTCCTTGGAAGCGCTTTCACAGGCGCAGCAACACTGGGGCTTTGCGCTTCTCTACCCACCAAACGTCACGGTCCTTCTCTTTCCGTCTCGTAGACACGAGCTGAGAAATTGCAAACGTCGAGCAATTGCTCAGAGATGAAAAGTGCCAGCACTGAAAGCTGTTGCTAGCCAGCACCCTTCCTTGGAAGCGCTTTTGTAGGCCTAAGAACACTGGGGCTCTGGGCTTCTCTAGCCACCTAATCTTCTGCTCATCCTCTCGCGCACTCTAAAGAGAGCTCAGCTGAGAAAATGCAAACGTCGAGCAATTGCTCAGAGATGAAAAGTGCCAGCACTGAAAACTGTTGCTGTAGCCAGCACCCTTCCTTGGAAGCGCTTTTGTAGGCCTAAGAACACTGGGGCTCTGGGCTTCTCTAGCCACCTCATCTTCTGCTCATCCTCTCGCGCACTCTAAAGAGAGCTCAGGTGAGAAATTGCAAACGTCGAGCAATTGCTCAGAGATGAAAAGGGCCAGCACTGAAAGCTCTTGCTAGCCAGCACCCTTCCTTGGAAGCGCTTTTGTAGGCGCAGCAACACTGGGGCTTTGCGCTTCTCTAGCCACCAAACGTCACGGTCCTTCTCTTTCCGTCTCGTAGACACGAGCTGAGAAATTGCAAACGTCGAGCAATTGCTCCGAGATGAAAAGTGCCAGCACTGAAAGCTCTTGCTAGCCAGCACCCTTCCTTGGAAGCGCTTTCACAGGCGCAGCAACACTGGGGCTTTGCGCTTCTCTAGCCACCAAACGTCACGGTCCTTCTCTTTCAGTCTCGTATACATGAGCTGAGAAATTGCAAACGTCAAGCAATTGCTCCGAGATGAAAAGTGCCAGCACTGAAAGCTGTTGCTAGCCAGCACCCTTCCTTGGAAGCGCTTTTGTAGGCCTAAGAACACTGGGGCTCTGGGCTTCTCTAGCCACCTCATCTTCTGCTCATCCTCTCGCGCACTCTAAAGAGAGCTCAGGTGAGAAATTGCAAACGTCGAGCAATTGCTCAGAGATGAAAAGTGCCAGCACTGAAAGCTCTTGCTAGCCAGCCCCCTTCCTTGGAAGCGCTTTCACAGGCGCAGCAACACTGGGGCTTTGCGCTTCTCTAGCCACCAAACGTCACGGTCCTTCTCTTTCCGTCTCGTAGACACGAGCTGAGAAATTGCAAACGTCGAGCAATTGCTCAGAGATGAAAAGTGCCAGCACTGAAAGCTCTTGCTAGCCAGCACCCTTCCTTGGAAGCGCTTTCACAGGCGCAGCAACACTGGGGCTTTGCGCTTCTCTAGCCACCAAACGTCACGGTCCTTCTCTTTCCGTCTCGTAGACACGAGCTGAGAAATTGCAAACGTCGAGCAATTGCTCAGAGATGAAAAGTGCCAGCACTGAAAGCTCTTGCTAGCCAGCACCCTTCCTTGGAAGCGCTTTCACAGGCACAGCAACACTGGGGCTTTGCGCTTCTCTAGCCACCAAACGTCACAGTCCTTCTCTTTCCGTCTCGTAGACACGAGCTGAGAAATTGCAAACGTCGAGCAATTGCTCCGAGATGAAAAGTGCCAGCACTGAAAGCTCTTGCTAGCCAGCACCCTTCCTTGGAAGCGCTTTTGTAGGCCTAAGAACACTGGGGCTCTGGGCTTCTCTAGCCACCTCATCTTCTGCTCATCCTCTCGCGCACTCTAAAGAGAGCTCAGGGGAGAAATTGCAAACGTCGAGCAATTGCTCAGAGATGAAAAGGGCCAGCACTGAAAGCTCTTGCTAGCCAGCACCCTTCCTTGGAAGCGCTTTCACAGGCGCAGCAACACTGGGGCTTTGCGCTTCTCTAGCCACCAAACGTCACGGTCATTCTCTTTCCGTCTCGTAGACACGAGCTGAGAAATTGCAAACGTCGAGCAATTGCTCAGAGATGAAAAGTGCCAGCACTGAAAGCTCTTGCTAGCCAGCACCCTTCCTTGGAAGCGCTTTTGTAGGCCTAAGAACACTGGGGCTCTGGGCTTCTCTAGCCACCTAATCTTCTGCTCATCCTCTCGCGCACTCTAAAGAGAGCTCAGGTGAGAAATTGCAAACGTCGAGCAATTGCTCAGAGATGAAAAGTGCCAGCACTGAAAGCTCTTGCTAGCCAGCACCCTTCCTTGGAAGCGCTTTCACAGGCGCAGCAACACTGGGGCTTTGCGCTTCTCTAGCCACCAAACGTCACGGTCCTTCTCTTTCCGTCTCGTAGACATGAGCTGAGAAATTGCAAACGTCAAGCAATTGCTCCGAGATGAAAAGTGCCAGCACTGAAAGCTCTTGCTAGCCAGCACCCTTCCTTGGAAGCGCTTTTGTAGGCCTAAGAACACTGGGGCTCTGGGCTTCTCTAGCCACCTAATCTTCTGCTCATCCTCTCGCGCACTCTAAAGAGAGCTCAGGTGAGAAATTGCAAACGTCGAGCAATTGCTCAGAGATGAAAAGTGCCAGCACTGAAAGCTCTTGCTAGCCAGCACCCTTCCTTTGAAGCGCTTTCACAGGCGCAGCAACACTGGGGCTTTGCGCTTCTCTAGCCACCAAACGTCACGGTCCTTCTCTTTCCGTCTCGTAGACACGAGCTGAGAAATTGCAAACGTGGAGCAATTGCTCCGAGATGAAAAGTGCCAGCACTGAAAGCTGTTGCTAGCCAGCACCCTTCCTTGGAAGCGCTTTCACAGGCGCAGCAACACTGGGGCTTTGCGCTTCTCTAGCCACCAAACGTCACGGTCATTCTCTTTCCGTCTCGTAGACATGAGCTGAGAAATTGCAAACGTCGAGCAATTGCTCCGAGATGAAAAGTGCCAGCACTGAAAGCTCTTGCTAGCCAGCACCCTTCCTTGGAAGCGCTTTTGTAGGCCTAAGAACACTGGGGCTCTGGGCTTCTCTAGCCACCTCATCTTCTGCTCATCCTCTCGCGCACTCTAAAGAGAGCTCAGGTGAGAAATTGCAAACGTCCAGCAATTGCTCAGAGATGAAAAGTGCCAGCACTGAAAGCTCTTGCTAGCCAGCACCCTTCCTTGGAAGCGCTTTCACAGGCGCAGCAACACTGGGGCTTTGCGCTTCTCTAGCCACCAAACGTCACGGTCCTTCTCTTTCCGTCTCGTAGACACGAGCTGAGAAATTGCAAACGTGGAGCAATTGCTCAGAGATGAAAAGTGCTAGCACTGAAAGCTGTTGCTAGCCAGCACCCTTCCTTGGAAGCGCTTTTGTAGGCCTAAGAACACTGGGGCTCTGGGCTTCTCTAGCCACCTCATCTTCTGCTCATCCTCTCGCGCAGTCTAAAGAGAGCTCAGGTGAGAAATTGCAAACGTCCAGCAATTGCTCCGAGATGAAAAGTGCCAGCACTGAAAGCTCTTGCTAGCCAGCACCCTTCCTTGGAAGCGCTTTCACAGGCGCAGCAACACTGGGGCTTTGCGCTTCTCTACCCACCAAACGTCACGGTCATTCTCTTTCCGTCTCGTAGACATGAGCTGAGAAATTGCAAACGTCAAGCAATTGCTCCGAGATGAAAAGTGCCAGCACTGAAAGCTCTTGCTAGCCAGCACCCTTCCTTGGAAGCGCTTTTGTAGGCCTAAGAACACTGGGGCTCTGGGCTTCTCTAGCCACCTCATCTTCTGCTCATCCTCTCGCGCACTCTAAAGAGAGCTCAGGTGAGAAATTGCAAACGTCCAGCAATTGCTCAGAGATGAAAAGTGCCAGCACTGAAAGCTCTTGCTAGCCAGCACCCTTCCTTGGAAGCGCTTTCACAGGCGCAGCAACACTGGGGCTTTGCGCTTCTCTACCCACCAAACGTCACGGTCCTTCTCTTTCCGTCTCCTAGACACGAGCTGAGAAATTGCAAACGTGGAGCAATTGCTCAGAGATGAAAAGTGCCAGCACTGAAAGCTCTTGCTAGCCAGCACCCTTCCTTGGAAGCGCTTTTGTAGGCCTAAGAACACTGGGGCTCTGGGCTTCTCTAGCCACCTCATCTTCTGCTCATCCTCTCGCGCAGTCTAAAGAGAGCTCAGGTGAGAAATTGCAAACGTCCAGCAATTGCTCAGAGATGAAAAGTGCCAGCACTGAAAGCTGTTGCTAGCCAGCACCCTTCCTTGGAAGCGCTTTCACAGGCGCAGCAACACTGGGGCTTTGCGCTTCTCTAGCCACCAAACGTCACGGTCATTCTCTTTCCGTCTCGTAGACATGAGCTGAGAAATTGCAAACGTCGAGCAATTGCTCCGAGATGAAAAGTGCCAGCACTGAAAGCTCTTGCTAGCCAGCACCCTTCCTTGGAAGCGCTTTTGTAGGCCTAAGAACACTGGGGCTCTGGGCTTCTCTAGCCACCTCATCTTCTGCTCATCCTCTCGCGCACTCTAAAGAGAGCTCAGGTGAGAAATTGCAAACGTCCAGCAATTGCTCAGAGATGAAAAGTGCCAGCACTGAAAGCTCTTGCTAGCCAGCACCCTTCCTTGGAAGCGCTTTCACAGGCGCAGCAACACTGGGGCTTTGCGCTTCTCTAGCCACCAAACGTCACGGTCCTTCTCTTTCCGTCTCGTAGACACGAGCTGAGAAATTGAAAACGTCCAGCAATTGCTCAGAGATGAAAAGTGCCAGCACTGAAAGCTCTTGCTAGCCAGCACCCTTCCTTGGAAGCGCTTTCACAGGCGCAGCAACACTGGGGCTTTGCGCTTCTCTAGCCACCAAACGTCACGGTCCTTCTCTTTCCGTCTGTATACACGAGCTGAGAAATTGCAAACGTCGAGCAATTGCTCCGAGATGAAAAGTGCCAGCACTGAAAGCTGTTGCTAGCCAGCACCCTTCCTTGGAAGCGCTTTTGTAGGCCTAAGAACACTGGGGCTCTGGGCTTCTCTAGCCACCTCATCTTCTGCTCATCCTCTCGCGCACTCTAAAGAGAGCTCAGGTGAGAAATTGCAAACGTCCAGCAATTGCTCAGAGATGAAAAGTGCCAGCACTGAAAGCTGTTGCTAGCCAGCACCCTTCCTTGGAAGCGCTTTCACAGGCGCAGCAACACTGGGGCTTTGCGCTTCTCTACCCACCAAACGTCACGGTCCTTCTCTTTCCGTCTCGTAGACACGAGCTGAGAAATTGCAAACGTCGAGCAATTGCTCAGAGATGAAAAGTGCTAGCACTGAAAGCTGTTGCTAGCCAGCACCCTTCCTTGGAAGCGCTTTTGTAGGCCTAAGAACACTGGGGCTCTGGGCTTCTCTAGCCACCTCATCTTCTGCTCATCCTCTCGCGCAGTCTAAAGAGAGCTCAGGTGAGAAATTGCAAACGTCGAGCAATTGCTCAGAGATGAAAAGTGCCAGCACTGAAAGCTCTTGCTAGCCAGCACCCTTCCTTGGAAGCGCTTTCACAGGCACAGCAACACTGGGGCTTTGCGCTTCTCTAGCCACCAAACGTCACGGTCCTTCTCTTTCCGTCTCGTAGACACGAGCTGAGAAATTGCAAACGTCCAGCAATTGCTCCGAGATGAAAAGTGCCAGCACTGAAAGCTCTTGCTAGCCAGCACCCTTCCTTGGAAGCGCTTTTGTAGCCCTTGGAACACTGGGGCTCTGGGCTTCTCTAGCCACCTCATCTTCTGCTCATCCTCTCGCGCACTCTAAAGAGAGCTCAGGTGAGAAATTGCAAACGTGGAGCAATTGCTCAGAGATGAAAAGTGCCAGCACTGAAAGCTCTTGCTAGCCAGCACCCTTCCTTGGAAGCGCTTTCACAGGGGCAGCAACACTGGGGCTTTGCGCTTCTCTACCCACCAAACGTCACGGTCCTTCTCTTTCCGTCTCGTAGACACGAGCTGAGAAATTGCAAACGTGGAGCAATTGCTCCGAGATGAAAAGTGCCAGCACTGAAAGCTCTTGCTAGCCAGCACCCTTCCTTGGAAGCGCTTTTGTAGGCCTAAGAACACTGGGGCTCTGGGCTTCTCTAGCCACCTCATCTTCTGCTCATCCTCTCGCGCACTCTAAAGAGAGCTCAGGTGAGAAATTGCAAACGTCGAGCAATTGCTCCGAGATGAAAAGTGCCAGCACTGAAAGCTGTTGCTAGCCAGCACCCTTCCTTGGAAGCGCTTTCACAGGCGCAGCAACACTGGGGCTTTGCGCTTCTCTAGCCACCAAACGTCACGGGCCTTCTCTTTCCATCTCCTAGACACGAGCTGAGAAATTGCAAACGTCGAGCAATTGCTCAGAGATGAAAAGTGCCAGCACTGAAAGCTCTTGCTAGCCAGCACCCTTCCTTGGAAGCGCTTTTGTAGGCCTAAGAACACTGGGGCTCTGGCCTTCTCTAGCCACCTCATCTTCTGCTCATCCTCTCGCGCACTCTAAAGAGAGCTCAGGTGAGAAATTGCAAACGTCGAGCAATTGCTCAGAGATGAAAAGTGCCAGCACTGAAAGCTGTTGCTAGCCAGCACCCTTCCTTGGAAGCGCTTTCACAGGCGCAGCAACACTGGGGCTTTGCGCTTCTCTAGCCACCAAACGTCACGGTCCTTCTCTTTCCGTCTCGTAGACACGAGCTGAGAAATTGCAAACGTCGAGCAATTGCTCAGAGATGAAAAGTGCCAGCACTGAAAGCTCTTGCTAGCCAGCACCCTTCCTTGGAAGCGCTTTTGTAGGCCTAAGAACACTGGGGCTCTGGGCTTCTCTAGCCACCTCATCTTCTGCTCATCCTCTCGCGCAGTCTAAAGAGAGCTCAGGTGAGAAATTGCAAACGTCCAGCAATTGCTCAGAGATGAAAAGTGCCAGCACTGAAAGCTGTTGCTAGCCAGCACCCTTCCTTGGAAGCGCTTTCACAGGCGCAGCAACACTGGGGCTTTGCGCTTCTCTACCCACCAAACGTCACGGTCCTTCTCTTTCCATCTCGTAGACACGAGCTGAGAAATTGCAAACGTCGAGCAATTGCTCAGAGATGAAAAGTGCCAGCACTGAAAGCTGTTGCTAGCCAGCACCCTTCCTTGGAAGCGCTTTTGTAGGCCTAAGAACACTGGGGCTCTGGGCTTCTCTAGCCACCTCATCTTCTGCTCATCCTCTCGCGCACTCTAAAGAGAGCTCAGGTGAGAAATTGCAAACGTCGAGCAATTGCTCCGAGATGAAAAGTGCCAGCACTGAAAGCTGTTGCTAGCCAGCACCCTTCCTTGGAAGCGCTTTTGTAGGCCTAAGAACACTGGGGCTCTGGGCTTCTCTAGCCACCTCATCTTCTGCTCATCCTCTCGCGCACTCTAAAGAGAGCTCAGGTGAGAAATTGCAAACGTCCAGCAATTGCTCAGAGATGAAAAGTGCCAGCACTGAAAGCTCTTGCTAGCCAGCACCCTTCCTTGGAAGCGCTTTTGTAGGCGCAGGAACACTGGGGCTTTGCGCTTCTCTAGCCACCAAACGTCACGGTCCTTCTCTTTCCGTCTCGTAGACACGAGCTGAGAAATTGCAAACGTCGAGCAATTGCTCAGAGATGAAAAGTGCCAGCACTGAAAGCTCTTGCTAGCCAGCACCCTTCCTTGGAAGCGCTTTCACAGGCGCAGCAACACTGGGGCTTTGCGCTTCTCTAGCCACCAAACGTCACGGTCCTTCTCTTTCCGTCTCGTAGACACGAGCTGAGAAATTGCAAACGTCGAGCAATTGCTCAGAGATGAAAAGTGCCAGCACTGAAAGCTCTTACTAGCCAGCACCCTTCCTTGGAAGCGCTTTCACAGGCGCAGCAACACTGGGGCTTTGCACTTCTCTAGCCCCCAAACGTCACGGTCCTTCTATTTCCGTCTCGTAGACACGAGCTGAGAAATTGCAAACGTCGAGCAATTGCTCCGAGATGAAAAGTGCCAGCACTGAAAGCTCTTGCTAGCCAGCACCCTTCCTTGGAAGCGCTTTTGTAGGCGCAGCAACACTGGGGCTTTGCGCTTCTCTAGCCACCAAACGTCACGGTCCTTCTCTTTCCGTCTCATAGACACGAGCTGAGAAATTGCAAACGTCGAGCAATTGCTCAGAGATGAAAAGTGCCAGCACTGAAAGCTGTTGCTAGCCAGCCCCCTTCCTTGGAAGCGCTTTTGTAGGCCTAAGAACACTGGGGCTCTGGGCTTCTCTAGCCACCTCATCTTCTGCTCATCCTCTCGCGCACTCTAAAGAGAGCTCAGGGGAGAAATTGCAAACGTCGAGCAATTGCTCAGAGATGAAAAGGGCCAGCACTGGAAGCTCTTGCTAGCCAGCACCCTTCCTTGGAAGCGCTTTCACAGGCGCAGCAACACTGGGGCTTTGCGCTTCTCTAGCCACCAAACGTCACGGTCCTTCTCTTTCCGTCTCGTAGACACGAGCTGAGAAATTGCAAACGTCGAGCAATTGCTCAGAGATGAAAAGTGCCAGCACTGAAAGCTCTTGCTAGCCAGCACCCTTCCTTGGAAGCGCTTTTGTAGGCCTAAGAACAGTGGGGCTCTGGGCTTCTCTAGCCACCTCATCTTCTGCTCATCCTCTCGCGCACTCTAAAGAGAGCTCAGGTGAGAAATTGCAAACGTCCAGCAATTGCTCAGAGATGAAAAGTGCCAGCACTGAAAGCTCTTGCTAGCCAGCACCCTTCCTTGGAAGCGCTTTCACAGGCGCAGCAACACTGGGGCTTTGCGCTTCTCTAGCCACCAAACGTCACGGTCATTCTCTTTCCGCCTCGTAGACACGAGCTGAGAAATTGAAAACGTCCAGCAATTGCTCAGAGATGAAAAGTGCCAGCACTGAAAGCTCTTGCTAGCCAGCACCCTTCCTTGCAAGCGCTTTCACAGGCGCAGTAACACTGGGGCTTTGCACTTCTCTAGCCACCAAATGTCACGGTCATTCTCTTTCCGTCTCGTAGACACGAGCTGAGAAATTGCAAACGTCCAGCAATTGCTCAGCGATGAAAAGTGCCAGCACTGAAAGCTGTTGCTAGCCAGCACCCTTCCTTTGAAGCGCTTTCACAGGCGCAGCAACACTGGGGCTTTGCGCTTCTCTACCCACCAAACGTCACGGTCCTTCTCTTTCCGTCTCGTAGACATGAGCTGAGAAATTGCAAACGTCGAGCAATTGCTCCGAGATGAAAAGTGCCAGCACTGAAAGCTCTTGCTAGCCAGCACCCTTCCTTGGAAGCGCTTTCACAGGCGCAGCAACACTGGGGCTTTGCGCTTCTCTAGCCACCAAACGTCACGGTCCTTCTCTTTCCGTCTCGTAGACACGAGCTGAGAAATTGCAAACGTCGAGCAATTGCTCAGAGATGAAAAGTGCCAGCACTGAAAGCTCTTGCTAGCCAGCACCCTTCCTTGGAAGCGCTTTTGTAGGCCTAAGAACACTGGGGCTCTGGGCTTCTCTAGCCACCTCATCTTCTGCTCATCCTCTCGCGCACTCTAAAGAGAGCTCAGGTGAGAAATTGCAAACGTCCAGCAATTGCTCAGAGATGAAAAGTGCCAGCACTGAAAGCTGTTGCTAGCCAGCACCCTTCCTTGGAAGCGCTTTCACAGGCGCAGCAACACTGGGGCTTTGCGCTTCTCTACCCACCAAACGTCACGGTCCTTCTCTTTCCATCTCGTAGACACGAGCTGAGAAATTGCAAACGTCGAGCAATTGCTCAGAGATGAAAAGTGCCAGCACTGAAAGCTGTTGCTAGCCAGCACCCTTCCTTGGAAGCGCTTTTGTAGGCCTAAGAACACTGGGGCTCTGGGCTTCTCTAGCCACCTCATCTTCTGCTCATCCTCTCGCGCACTCTAAAGAGAGCTCAGGTGAGAAATTGCAAACGTCGAGCAATTGCTCCGAGATGAAAAGTGCCAGCACTGAAAGCTGTTGCTAGCCAGCACCCTTCCTTGGAAGCGCTTTTGTAGGCCTAAGAACACTGGGGCTCTGGGCTTCTCTAGCCACCTCATCTTCTGCTCATCCTCTCGCGCACTCTAAAGAGAGCTCAGGTGAGAAATTGCAAACGTCCAGCAATTGCTCAGAGATGAAAAGTGCCAGCACTGAAAGCTCTTGCTAGCCAGCACCCTTCCTTGGAAGCGCTTTTGTAGGCGCAGGAACACTGGGGCTTTGCGCTTCTCTAGCCACCAAACGTCACGGTCCTTCTCTTTCCGTCTCGTAGACACGAGCTGAGAAATTGCAAACGTCGAGCAATTGCTCCGAGATGAAAAGTGCCAGCACTGAAAGCTCTTGCTAGCCAGCACCCTTCCTTGGAAGCGCTTTCACAGGCGCAGCAACACTGGGGCTTTGCGCTTCTCTAGCCACCAAACGTCACGGTCCTTCTCTTTCCGTCTCGTAGACACGAGCTGAGAAATTGCAAACGTCGAGCAATTGCTCAGAGATGAAAAGTGCCAGCACTGAAAGCTCTTACTAGCCAGCACCCTTCCTTGGAAGCGCTTTCCCAGGCGCAGCAACACTGGGGCTTTGCACTTCTCTAGCCCCCAAACGTCACGGTCCTTCTATTTCCGTCTCGTAGACACGAGCTGAGAAATTGCAAACGTCGAGCAATTGCTCAGAGATGAAAAGTGCCAGCACTGAAAGCTCTTGCTAGCCAGCACCCTTCCTTGGAAGCGCTTTTGTAGGCGCAGCAACACTGGGGCTTTGCGCTTCTCTAGCCACCAAACGTCACGGTCCTTCTCTTTCCGTCTCATAGACACGAGCTGAGAAATTGCAAACGTCGAGCAATTGCTCAGAGATGAAAAGTGCCAGCACTGAAAGCTGTTGCTAGCCAGCACCCTTCCTTGGAAGCGCTTTTGTAGGCCTAAGAACACTGGGGCTCTGGGCTTCTCTAGCCACCTCATCTTCTGCTCATCCTCTCGCGCACTCTAAAGAGAGCTCAGGTGAGAAATTGCAAACGTCCAGCAATTGCTCAGAGATGAAAAGTGCCAGCACTGAAAGCTCTTGCTAGCCAGCACCCTTCCTTGGAAGCGCTTTCACAGGCGCAGCAACACTGGGGCTTTGCGCTTCTCTAGCCACCAAACGTCACGGTCATTCTCTTTCCGCCTCGTAGACACGAGCTGAGAAATTGAAAACGTCCAGCAATTGCTCAGAGATGAAAAGTGCCAGCACTGAAAGCTCTTGCTAGCCAGCACCCTTCCTTGCAAGCGCTTTCACAGGCGCAGTAACACTGGGGCTTTGCACTTCTCTAGCCACCAAATGTCACGGTCATTCTCTTTCCGTCTCGTAGACACGAGCTGAGAAATTGCAAACGTCCAGCAATTGCTCAGCGATGAAAAGTGCCAGCACTGAAAGCTGTTGCTAGCCAGCACCCTTCCTTTGAAGCGCTTTCACAGGCGCAGCAACACTGGGGCTTTGCGCTTCTCTACCCACCAAACGTCACGGTCCTTCTCTTTCCGTCTCGTAGACATGAGCTGAGAAATTGCAAACGTCGAGCAATTGCTCCGAGATGAAAAGTGCCAGCACTGAAAGCTCTTGCTAGCCAGCACCCTTCCTTGGAAGCGCTTTCACAGGCGCAGCAACACTGGGGCTTTGCGCTTCTCTAGCCACCAAACGTCACGGTCCTTCTCTTTCCGTCTCGTAGACACGAGCTGAGAAATTGCAAACGTCGAGCAATTGCTCAGAGATGAAAAGTGCCAGCACTGAAAGCTCTTGCTAGCCAGCACCCTTCCTTGGAAGCGCTTTTGTAGGCCTAAGAACACTGGGGCTCTGGGCTTCTCTAGCCACCTCATCTTCTGCTCATCCTCTCGCGCACTCTAAAGAGAGCTCAGGTGAGAAATTGCAAACGTCCAGCAATTGCTCAGAGATGAAAAGTGCCAGCACTGAAAGCTGTTGCTAGCCAGCACCCTTCCTTGGAAGCGCTTTCACAGGCGCAGTAACACTGGGGCTTTGCGCTTCTCTAGCCACCAAACGTCACGGTCCTTCTCTTTCCATCTCGTAGACACGAGCTGAGAAATTGCAAACGTCGAGCAATTGCTCAGAGATGAAAAGTGCCAGCACTGAAAGCTGTTGCTAGCCAGCACCCTTCCTTGGAAGCGCTTTTGTAGGCCTAAGAACACTGGGGCTCTGGGCTTCTCTAGCCACCTCATCTTCTGCTCATCCTCTCGCGCACTCTAAAGAGAGCTCAGGTGAGAAATTGCAAACGTCGAGCAATTGCTCCGAGATGAAAAGTGCCAGCACTGAAAGCTGTTGCTAGCCAGCACCCTTCCTTGGAAGCGCTTTTGTAGGCCTAAGAACACTGGGGCTCTGGGCTTCTCTAGCCACCTCATCTTCTGCTCATCCTCTCGCGCACTCTAAAGAGAGCTCAGGTGAGAAATTGCAAACGTCCAGCAATTGCTCAGAGATGAAAAGTGCCAGCACTGAAAGCTCTTGCTAGCCAGCACCCTTCCTTGGAAGCGCTTTTGTAGGCGCAGGAACACTGGGGCTTTGCGCTTCTCTAGCCACCAAACGTCACGGTCCTTCTCTTTCCGTCTCGTAGACACGAGCTGAGAAATTGCAAACGTCGAGCAATTGCTCCGAGATGAAAAGTGCCAGCACTGAAAGCTCTTGCTAGCCAGCACCCTTCCTTGGAAGCGCTTTCACAGGCGCAGCAACACTGGGGCTTTGCGCTTCTCTAGCCACCAAACGTCACGGTCCTTCTCTTTCCGTCTCGTAGACACGAGCTGAGAAATTGCAAACGTCGAGCAATTGCTCAGAGATGAAAAGTGCCAGCACTGAAAGCTCTTACTAGCCAGCACCCTTCCTTGGAAGCGCTTTCACAGGCGCAGCAACACTGGGGCTTTGCACTTCTCTAGCCCCCAAACGTCACGGTCCTTCTATTTCCGTCTCGTAGACACGAGCTGAGAAATTGCAAACGTCGAGCAATTGCTCAGAGATGAAAAGTGCCAGCACTGAAAGCTCTTGCTAGCCAGCACCCTTCCTTGGAAGCGCTTTTGTAGGCGCAGCAACACTGGGGCTTTGCGCTTCTCTAGCCACCAAACGTCACGGTCCTTCTCTTTCCGTCTCATAGACACGAGCTGAGAAATTGCAAACGTCGAGCAATTGCTCAGAGATGAAAAGTGCCAGCACTGAAAGCTGTTGCTAGCCAGCCCCCTTCCTTGGAAGCGCTTTTGTAGGCCTAAGAACACTGGGGCTCTGGGCTTCTCTAGCCACCTCATCTTCTGCTCATCCTCTCGCGCACTCTAAAGAGAGCTCAGGGGAGAAATTGCAAACGTCCAGCAATTGCTCAGAGATGAAAAGGGCCAGCACTGGAAGCTCTTGCTAGCCAGCACCCTTCCTTGGAAGCGCTTTCACAGGCGCAGCAACACTGGGGCTTTGCGCTTCTCTAGCCACCAAACGTCACGGTCCTTCTCTTTCCGTCTCGTAGACACGAGCTGAGAAATTGCAAACGTCGAGCAATTGCTCAGAGATGAAAAGTGCCAGCACTGAAAGCTCTTGCTAGCCAGCACCCTTCCTTGGAAGCGCTTTTGTAGGCCTAAGAACAGTGGGGCTCTGGGCTTCTCTAGCCACCTCATCTTCTGCTCATCCTCTCGCGCACTCTAAAGAGAGCTCAGGTGAGAAATTGCAAACGTCGAGCAATTGCTCAGAGATGAAAAGTGCCAGCACTGAAAGCTCTTGCTAGCCAGCACCCTTCCTTGGAAGCGCTTTCACAGGCGCAGCAACACTGGGGCTTTGCGCTTCTCTAGCCACCAAACGTCACGGTCCTTCTCTTTCCGCCTCGTAGACACGAGCTGAGAAATTGAAAACGTCCAGCAATTGCTCAGAGATGAAAAGTGCCAGCACTGAAAGCTCTTGCTAGCCAGCACCCTTCCTTGCAAGCGCTTTCACAGGCGCAGTAACACTGGGGCTTTGCACTTCTCTAGCCACCAAATGTCACGGTCATTCTCTTTCCGTCTCGTAGACACGAGGTGAGAAATTGCAAACGTCCAGCAATTGCTCAGCGATGAAAAGTGCCAGCACTGAAAGCTGTTGCTAGCCAGCACCCTTCCTTTGAAGCGCTTTCACAGGCGCAGCAACACTGGGGCTCTGGGCTTCTCTAGCCACCAAACGTCACGGTCCTTCTCTTTCCGTCTCGTAGACACGAGCTGAGAAATTGCAAACGTCGAGCAATTGCTCCGAGATGAAAAGTGCCAGCACTGAAAGCTCTTGCTAGCCAGCACCCTTCCTTGGAAGCGCTTTTGTAGGCCTAAGAACACTGGGGCTCTGGGCTTCTCTAGCCACCTCATCTTCTGCTCATCCTCTCGCGCACTCTAAAGAGAGCTCAGGTGAGAAATTGCAAACGTCGAGCAATTGCTCAGAGATGAAAAGTGCCAGCACTGAAAGCTCTTGCTAGCCAGCACCCTTCCTTGGAAGCGCTTTCACAGGCGCAGCAACACTGGGGCTTTGCGCTTCTCTAGCCACCAAACGTCACGGTCCTTCTCTTTCCGTCTCGTAGACACGAGCTGAGAAATTGCAAACGTCGAGCAATTGCTCAGAGATGAAAAGTGCCAGCACTGAAAGCTCTTGCTAGCCAGCACCCTTCCTTGGAAGCGCTTTCACAGGCGCAGCAACACTGGGGCTTTGCGCTTCTCTAGCCACCAAACGTCACGGTCCTTCTCTTTCCGTCTGTATACACGAGCTGAGAAATTGCAAACGTCGAGCAATTGCTCAGAGATGAAAAGTGCCAGCACTGAAAGCTCTTGCTAGCCAGCACCCTTCCTTGGAAGCGCTTTTGTAGGCCTAAGAACACTGGGGCTCTGGGCTTCTCTAGCCACCTCATCTTCTGCTCATCCTCTCGCGCACTCTAAAGAGAGCTCAGGTGAGAAATTGCAAACGTCCAGCAATTGCTCAGAGATGAAAAGTGCCAGCACTGAAAGCTCTTGCTAGCCAGCACCCTTCCTTGGAAGCGCTTTCACAGGCGCAGCAACACTGGGGCTTTGCGCTTCTCTACCCACCAAACGTCACGGTCCTTCTCTTTCCGTCTCGTAGACACGAGCTGAGAAATTGCAAACGTCCAGCAATTGCTCAGAGATGAAAAGTGCTAGCACTGAAAGCTGTTGCTAGCCAGCACCCTTCCTTGGAAGCGCTTTTGTAGGCCTAAGAACACTGGGGCTCTGGGCTTCTCTAGCCACCTCATCTTCTCCTCATCCTCTCGCGCAGTCTAAAGAGAGCTCAGGTGAGAAATTGCAAACGTCCAGCAATTGCTCAGAGATGAAAAGTGCCAGCACTGAAAGCTCTTGCTAGCCAGCACCCTTCCTTGGAAGCGCTTTCACAGGCGCAGCAACACTGGGGCTTTGCGCTTCTCTACCCACCAAACGTCACGGTCCTTCTCTTTCCGTCTCGTAGACACGAGCTGAGAAATTGCAAACGTCGAGCAATTGCTCAGAGATGAAAAGTGCTAGCACTGAAAGCTGTTGCTAGCCAGCACCCTTCCTTGGAAGCGCTTTTGTAGGCCTAAGAACAGTGGGGCTCTGGGCTTCTCTAGCCACCTCATCTTCTGCTCATCCTCTCGCGCACTCTAAAGAGAGCTCAGGTGAGAAATTGCAAACGTCCAGCAATTGCTCAGAGATGAAAAGTGCCAGCACTGAAAGCTCTTGCTAGCCAGCACCCTTCCTTGGAAGCGCTTTCACAGGCACAGCAACACTGGGGCTTTGCGCTTCTCTAGCCACCAAACGTCACGGTCCTTCTCTTTCCGTCTCGTAGACACGAGCTGAGAAATTGCAAACGTCGAGCAATTGCTCAGAGATGAAAAGTGCCAGCACTGAAAGCTCTTGCTAGCCAGCACCCTTCCTTGGAAGCGCTTTTGTAGCCCTTGGAACACTGGGGCTCTGGGCTTCTCTAGCCACCTCATCTTCTGCTCATCCTCTCGCGCACTCTAAAGAGAGCTCAGGTGAGAAATTGCAAACGTGGAGCAATTGCTCAGAGATGAAAAGTGCCAGCACTGAAAGCTCTTGCTAGCCAGCACCCTTCCTTGGAAGCGCTTTCACAGGCGCAGCAACACTGGGGCTTTGCGCTTCTCTACCCACCAAACGTCACGGTCCTTCTCTTTCCGTCTCGTAGACACGAGCTGAGAAATTGCAAACGTCGAGCAATTGCTCAGAGATGAAAAGTGCCAGCACTGAAAGCTGTTGCTAGCCAGCACCCTTCCTTGGAAGCGCTTTTGTAGGCCTAAGAACACTGGGGCTCTGGGCTTCTCTAGCCACCTCATCTTCTGCTCATCCTCTCGCGCACTCTAAAGAGAGCTCAGGTGAGAAATTGCAAACGTCGAGCAATTGCTCCGAGATGAAAAGTGCCAGCACTGAAAGCTGTTGCTAGCCAGCACCCTTCCTTGGAAGCGCTTTCACAGGCGCAGCAACACTGGGGCTTTGCGCTTCTCTAGCCACCAAACGTCACGGGCCTTCTCTTTCCATCTCCTAGACACGAGCTGAGAAATTGCAAACGTCCAGCAATTGCTCCGAGATGAAAAGTGCCAGCACTGAAAGCTCTTGCTAGCCAGCACCCTTCCTTGGAAGCGCTTTTGTAGGCCTAAGAACACTGGGGCTCTGGCCTTCTCTAGCCACCTCATCTTCTGCTCATCCTCTCGCGCACTCTAAAGAGAGCTCAGGTGAGAAATTGCAAACGTCGAGCAATTGCTCCGAGATGAAAAGTGCCAGCACTGAAAGCTGTTGCTAGCCAGCACCCTTCCTTGGAAGCGCTTTTGTAGGCCTAAGAACACTGGGGCTCTGGGCTTCTCTAGCCACCTCATCTTCTGCTCATCCTCTCGCGCACTCTAAAGAGAGCTCAGGTGAGAAATTGCAAACGTCGAGCAATTGCTCAGAGATGAAAAGTGCCAGCACTGAAAGCTCTTGCTAGCCAGCACCCTTCCTTGGAAGCGCTTTTGTAGGCGCAGGAACAATGGGGCTTTGCGCTTCTCTAGCCACCAAACGTCACGGTCCTTCTCTTTCCGTCTCGTAGACACGAGCTGAGAAATTGCAAACGTCGAGCAATTGCTCCGAGATGAAAAGTGCCAGCACTGAAAGCTCTTGCTAGCCAGCACCCTTCCTTGGAAGCGCTTTCACAGGCGCAGCAACACTGGGGCTTTGCGCTTCTCTAGCCACCAAACGTCACGGTCCTTCTCTTTCCGTCTCGTAGACACGAGCTGAGAAATTGCAAACGTCGAGCAATTGCTCAGAGATGAAAAGTGCCAGCACTGAAAGCTCTTACTAGCCAGCACCCTTCCTTGGAAGCGCTTTCACAGGCGCAGCAACACTGGGGCTTTGCACTTCTCTACCCACCAAACGTCACGGTCCTTCTCTTTCCGTCTCCTAGACACGAGCTGAGAAATTGCAAACGTCGAGCAATTGCTCCGAGATGAAAAGTGCCAGCACTGAAAGCTCTTGCTAGCCAGCACCCTTCCTTGGAAGCGCTTTCACAGGCGCAGCAACACTGGGGCTTTGCGCTTCTCTAGCCACCAAACGTCACGGTCCTTCTCTTTCCGTCTCGTAGACACGAGCTGAGAAATTGCAAACGTCGAGCAATTGCTCAGAGATGAAAAGTGCCAGCACTGAAAGCTGTTGCTAGCCAGCCCCCTTCCTTGGAAGCGCTTTTGTAGGCCTAAGAACACTGGGGCTCTGGGCTTCTCTAGCCACCTCATCTTCTGCTCATCCTCTCGCGCACTCTAAAGAGAGCTCAGGTGAGAAATTGCAAACGTGGAGCAATTGCTCAGAGATGAAAAGTGCCAGCACTGGAAGCTCTTGCTAGCCAGCACCCTTCCTTGGAAGCGCTTTCACAGGCGCAGCAACACTGGGGCTTTGCGCTTCTCTAGCCACCAAACGTCACGGTCCTTCTCTTTCCGTCTCGTAGACACGAGCTGAGAAATTGCAAACGTCGAGCAATTGCTCAGAGATGAAAAGTGCCAGCACTGAAAGCTCTTGCTAGCCAGCACCCTTCCTTGGAAGCGCTTTTGTAGGCCTAAGAACAGTGGGGCTCTGGGCTTCTCTAGCCACCTCATCTTCTGCTCATCCTCTCGCGCACTCTAAAGAGAGCTCAGGTGAGAAATTGCAAACGTCCAGCAATTGCTCAGAGATGAAAAGTGCCAGCACTGAAAGCTCTTGCTAGCCAGCACCCTTCCTTGGAAGCGCTTTCACAGGCGCAGCAACACTGGGGCTTTGCGCTTCTCTAGCCACCAAACGTCACGGTCATTCTCTTTCCGCCTCGTAGACACGAGCTGAGAAATTGCAAACGTCCAGCAATTGCTCAGAGATGAAAAGTGCCAGCACTGAAAGCTCTTGCTAGCCAGCACCCTTCCTTGCAAGCGCTTTCACAGGCGCAGTAACACTGGGGCTTTGCACTTCTCTAGCCACCAAATGTCACGGTCCTTCTCTTTCCGTCTCGTAGACACGAGGTGAGAAATTGCAAACGTCCAGCAATTGCTCAGCGATGAAAAGTGCCAGCACTGAAAGCTGTTGCTAGCCAGCACCCTTCCTTTGAAGCGCTTTCACAGGCGCAGCAACACTGGGGCTTTGCGCTTCTCTAGCCACCAAACGTCACGGTCCTTCTCTTTCCGTCTCGTAGACACGAGCTGAGAAATTGCAAACGTCGAGCAATTGCTCAGAGATGAAAAGTGCCAGCACTGAAAGCTCTTGCTAGCCAGCACCCTTCCTTGGAAGCGCTTTTGTAGGCCTAAGAACACTGGGGCTCTGGGCTTCTCTAGCCACCTCATCTTCTGCTCATCCTCTCGCGCACTCTAAAGAGAGCTCAGGTGAGAAATTGCAAACGTCGAGCAATTGCTCAGAGATGAAAAGTGCCAGCACTGAAAGCTCTTGCTAGCCAGCACCCTTCCTTGGAAGCGCTTTCACAGGCGCAGCAACACTGGGGCTTTGCGCTTCTCTACGCACCAAACGTCACGGTCCTTCTCTTTCCGTCTCCTAGACACGAGCTGAGAAATTGCAAACGTCGAGCAATTGCTCAGAGATGAAAAGTGCCAGCACTGAAAGCTCTTGCTAGCCAGCCCCCTTCCTTGGAAGCGCTTTTGTAGGCCTAAGAACACTGGGGCTCTGGGCTTCTCTAGCCACCTCATCTTCTGCTCATCCTCTCGCGCACTCTAAAGAGAGCTCAGGGGAGAAATTGCAAACGTCGAGCAATTGCTCAGAGATGAAAAGTGCCAGCACTGAAAGCTCTTGCTAGCCAGCACCCTTCCTTGGAAGCGCTTTCACAGGCGCAGCAACACTGGGGCTTTGCGCTTCTCTACGCACCAAACGTCACGGTCCTTCTCTTTCCGTCTCGTAGACACGAGCTGAGAAATTGCAAACGTCGAGCAATTGCTCAGAGATGAAAAGTGCCAGCACTGAAAGCTCTTGCTAGCCAGCACCCTTCCTTGGAAGCGCTTTTGTAGGCCTAAGAACACTGGGGCTCTGGGCTTCTCTAGCCACCTCATCTTCTGCTCATCCTCTCGCGCACTCTAAAGAGAGCTCAGGTGAGAAATTGCAAACGTCAAGCAATTGCTCAGAGATGAAAAGTGCCAGCACTGAAAGCTGTTGCTAGCCAGCACCCTTCCTTGGAAGTGCTTTCACAGGCGCAGCAACACTGGGGCTTTGCGCTTCTCTAGCCACCAAACGTCACGGTCCTTCTCTTTCCGCCTCGTAGACACGAGCTGAGAAATTGCAAACGTCGAGCAATTGCTCAGAGATGAAAAGTGCCAGCACTGAAAGCTGTTGCTAGCCAGCCCCCTTCCTTGGAAGCGCTTTCACAGGCGCAGCAACACTGGGGCTTTGCGCTTCTCTAGCCACCAAACGTCACAGTCCTTCTCTTTCCGTCTCGTAGACACGAGCTGAGAAATTGCAAACGTCGAGCAATTGCTCAGAGATGAAAAGTGCCAGCACTGAAAGCTCTTGCTAGCCAGCACCCTTCCTTGGAAGCGCTTTTGTAGCCCTTAGAACACTGGGGCTCTGGGCTTCTCTAGCCACCTAATCTTCTGCTCATCCTCTCGCGCACTCTAAAGAGAGCTCAGGTGAGAAATTGCAAACGACGAGCAAATGCTCAGAGATGAAAAGTGCCAGCACTGAAAGCTCTTGCTAGCCAGCACCCTTCCTTGGAAGCGCTTTCACAGGCGCAGTAACACTGGGGCTTTGCACTTCTGTACGCACCAAACGTCACAGTCATTCTCTTTCCGTCTTGTAGACATGAGCTGAGAAATTGCAAACGTCCAGCAATTGCTCCGAGATGAAAAGTGCCAGCACTGAAAGCTCTTGCTAGCCAGCACCCTTCCTTGGAAGCGCTTTCACAGGCGCAGCAACACTGGGGCTTTGCGCTTCTCTACCCACCAAACGTCACGGTCATTCTCTTTCCGTCTCGTAGACACGAGCTGAGAAATTGCAAACGTCAAGCAATTGCTCAGAGATGAAAAGTGCCAGCACTGGAAGCTGTTGCTAGCCAGCACCCTTCCTTGGAAGCGCTTTTGTAGGCCTAAGAACACTGGGGCTCTGGGCTTCTCTAGCCACCTCATCTTCTGCTCATCCTCTCGCGCACTCTAAAGAGAGCTCAGGTGAGAAATTGCAAACGTCGAGCAATTCCTCAGAGATGAAAAGTGCCAGCACTGAAAGCTCTTGCTAGCCAGCACCCTTCCTTGGAAGCGCTTTTGTAGGCGCAGCAACACTGGGGCTTTGCGCTTCTCTAGCCACCAAACGTCACGGTCCTTCTCTTTCCGTCTCGTAGACACGAGCTGAGAAATTGCAAACGTCGAGCAATTGCTCAGAGATGAAAAGTGCCAGCACTGAAAGCTGTTGCTAGCCAGCACCCTTCCTTGGAAGCGCTTTCACAGGCGCAGCAACACTGGGGCTTTGCGCTTCTCTACCCACCAAACGTCACGGTCATTCTCTTTCCGTCTCGTAGACACGAGCTGAGAAATTGCAAACGTCGAGCAATTGCTCAGAGATGAAAAGTGCCAGCACTGAAAGCTGTTGCTAGCCAGCACCCTTCCTTGGAAGCGCTTTTGTAGGCCTAAGAACACTGGGGCTCTGGGCTTCTCTAGCCACCTCATCTTCTGCTCATCCTCTCGCGCACTCTAAAGAGAGCTCAGGTGAGAAATTGCAAACGTCGAGCAATTGCTCAGAGATGAAAAGTGCCAGCACTGAAAGCTCTTGCTAGCCAGCACCCTTCCTTGGAAGCGCTTTCACAGGCGCAGCAACACTGGGGCTTTGCGCTTCTCTAGCCACCAAACGTCACGGTCATTCTCTTTCCGTCTCGTAGACACGAGCTGAGAAATTGCAAACGTCCAGCAATTGCTCAGAGATGAAAAGTGCCAGCACTGAAAGCTGTTGCTAGCCAGCACCCTTCCTTGGAAGCGCTTTTGTAGGCCTAAGAACACTGGGGCTCTGGGCTTCTCTAGCCACCTCATCTTCTGCTCATCCTCTCGCGCACTCTAAAGAGAGCTCAGGTGAGAAATTGCAAACGTCGAGCAATTGCTCAGAGATGAAAAGTGCCAGCACTGAAAGCTGTTGCTAGCCAGCACCCTTCCTTGGAAGCGCTTTCACAGGCGCAGCAACACTGGGGCTTTGCGCTTCTATACGCACCAAACGTCACGGTCCTTCTCTTTCCGCCTCGTAGACAAGAGCTGAGAAATTGAAAACGTCAAGCAATTGCTCAGAGATGAAAAGTGCCAGCACTGAAAGCTCTTGCTAGCCAGCACCCTTCCTTGGAAGCGCTTTCACAAGCGCAGTAACACTGGGGCTTTGCTCTTCTATACGCAGCAAACGTCACGGTCATTCTCTTTCCGCCTCGTAGACATGAGCTGAGAAATTGCAAATGTCGAGCAATTGCTCAGAGATGAAAAGTGCCAGCACTGAAAGCTGTTGCTAGTCAGCCCCCTTCCTTGGAAGCGCTTTTGTAGCCCTTAGAACACTGGGGCTCTGGGCTTCCCTAGCCACCTCATCTTCTGCTCATCCTCTCGCGCACTCTAAAGAGAGCTCAGGTGAGAAATTGCAAACGTCCAGCAATTGCTCAGAGATGAAAAGTGCCAGCACTGAAAGCTCTTGCTAGCCAGCACCCTTCCTTGGAAGCGCTTTCACAGGCGCAGCAACACTGGGGCTTTGCGCTTCTCTAGCCACCAAACGTCACGGTCATTCTCTTTCCGTCTCGTAGACACGAGCTGAGAAATTGCAAACATCGAGCAATTGCTCAGAGATGAAAAGTGCCAGCACTGAAAGCTCTTGCTAGCCAGCACCCTTCCTTGGAAGCGCTTTTGTAGGCCTAAGAACACTGGGGCTCTGGGCTTCTCTAGCCACCTCATCTTCTGCTCATCCTCTCGCGCACTCTAAAGAGAGCTCAGGTGAGAAATTGCAAACGTCGAGCAATTGCTCAGAGATGAAAAGTGCCAGCACTGAAAGCTCTTGCTAGCCAGCACCCTTCCTTGGAAGCGCTTTCACAAGCGCAGCAACACTGGGGCTTTGCTCCTCTATACGCAGCAAACGTCACGGTCATTCTCTTTCCGCCTCGTAGACATGAGCTGAGAAATTGAAAACGTCAAGCAATTGCTCAGAGATGAAAAGTGCCAGCACTGAAAGCTGTTGCTAGCCAGCACCCTTCCTTGGAAGCGCTTTCACAGGCGCAGCAACACTGGGGCTCTGGGCTTCCCTAGCCAACTCATCTTCTGCTCATCCTCTCGCGCACTCTAAAGAGAGCTCAGGTGAGAAATTGCAAACGTCGAGCAATTGCTCAGAGATGAAAAGTGCCAGCACTGAAAGCTGTTGCTAGCCAGCACCCTTCCTTGGAAGCGCTTTCACAGGCGCAGTAACACTGGGGCTTTGCACTTCTGTACGCACCAAACGTCACGGTCCTTTTCTTTCCATCTCATAGACACGAGCTGAGAAATTGCAAACGTCGAGCAATTGCTCCGAGATGAAAAGTGCCAGCACTGAAAGCTGTTGCTAGCCAGCACCCTTCCTTGGAAGCGCTTTTGTAGGCCTAAGAACACTGGGGCTCTGGGCTTCTCTAGCCACCTCATCTTCTGCTCATCCTCTCGCGCACTCTAAAGAGAGCTCAGGTGAGAAATTGCAAACGTCGAGCAATTCCTCAGAGATGAAAAGTGCCAGCACTGAAAGCTCTTGCTAGCCAGCACCCTTCCTTGGAAGCGCTTTTGTAGGCGCAGCAACACTGGGGCTTTGCGCTTCTCTAGCCACCAAACGTCACGGTCCTTCTCTTTCCGTCTCGTAGACACGAGCTGAGAAATTGCAAACGTCGAGCAATTGCTCAGAGATGAAAAGTGCCAGCACTGAAAGCTGTTGCTAGCCAGCACCCTTCCTTGGAAGCGCTTTCACAGGCGCAGCAACACTGGGGCTTTGCGCTTCTCTACCCACCAAACGTCACGGTCATTCTCTTTCCGTCTCGTAGACACGAGCTGAGAAATTGCAAACGTCGAGCAATTGCTCAGAGATGAAAAGTGCCAGCACTGAAAGCTGTTGCTAGCCAGCACCCTTCCTTGGAAGCGCTTTTGTAGGCCTAAGAACACTGGGGCTCTGGGCTTCTCTAGCCACCTCATCTTCTGCTCATCCTCTCGCGCACTCTAAAGAGAGCTCAGGTGAGAAATTGCAAACGTCGAGCAATTGCTCAGAGATGAAAAGTGCCAGCACTGAAAGCTCTTGCTAGCCAGCACCCTTCCTTGGAAGCGCTTTCACAGGCGCAGCAACACTGGGGCTTTGCGCTTCTCTAGCCACCAAACGTCACGGTCATTCTCTTTCCGTCTCGTAGACACGAGCTGAGAAATTGCAAACGTCCAGCAATTGCTCAGAGATGAAAAGTGCCAGCACTGAAAGCTGTTGCTAGCCAGCACCCTTCCTTGGAAGCGCTTTTGTAGGCCTAAGAACACTGGGGCTCTGGGCTTCTCTAGCCACCTCATCTTCTGCTCATCCTCTCGCGCACTCTAAAGAGAGCTCAGGTGAGAAATTGCAAACGTCGAGCAATTGCTCAGAGATGAAAAGTGCCAGCACTGAAAGCTGTTGCTAGCCAGCACCCTTCCTTGGAAGCGCTTTCACAGGCGCAGCAACACTGGGGCTTTGCGCTTCTCTAGCCACCAAACGTCACGGTCATTCTCTTTCCGCCTCGTAGACAAGAGCTGAGAAATTGAAAACGTCAAGCAATTGCTCAGAGATGAAAAGTGCCAGCACTGAAAGCTCTTGCTAGCCAGCACCCTTCCTTGGAAGCGCTTTCACAAGCGCAGTAACACTGGGGCTTTGCTCTTCTATACGCAGCAAACGTCACGGTCATTCTCTTTCCGCCTCGTAGACATGAGCTGAGAAATTGCAAATGTCGAGCAATTGCTCAGAGATGAAAAGTGCCAGCACTGAAAGCTGTTGCTAGTCAGCCCCCTTCCTTGGAAGCGCTTTTGTAGCCCTTAGAACACTGGGGCTCTGGGCTTCCCTAGCCACCTCATCTTCTGCTCATCCTCTCGCGCACTCTAAAGAGAGCTCAGGTGAGAAATTGCAAACGTCCAGCAATTGCTCAGAGATGAAAAGTGCCAGCACTGAAAGCTCTTGCTAGCCAGCACCCTTCCTTGGAAGCGCTTTCACAGGCGCAGCAACACTGGGGCTTTGCGCTTCTCTAGCCACCAAACGTCACGGTCATTCTCTTTCCGTCTCGTAGACACGAGCTGAGAAATTGCAAACATCGAGCAATTGCTCAGAGATGAAAAGTGCCAGCACTGAAAGCTCTTGCTAGCCAGCACCCTTCCTTGGAAGCGCTTTTGTAGGCCTAAGAACACTGGGGCTCTGGGCTTCTCTAGCCACCTCATCTTCTGCTCATCCTCTCGCGCACTCTAAAGAGAGCTCAGGTGAGAAATTGCAAACGTCGAGCAATTGCTCAGAGATGAAAAGTGCCAGCACTGAAAGCTCTTGCTAGCCAGCACCCTTCCTTGGAAGCGCTTTCACAAGCGCAGTAACACTGGGGCTTTGCTCCTCTATACGCAGCAAACGTCACGGTCATTCTCTTTCCGCCTCGTAGACATGAGCTGAGAAATTGAAAACGTCAAGCAATTGCTCAGAGATGAAAAGTGCCAGCACTGAAAGCTGTTGCTAGCCAGCACCCTTCCTTGGAAGCGCTTTCACAGGCGCAGCAACACTGGGGCTCTGGGCTTCCCTAGCCAACTCATCTTCTGCTCATCCTCTCGCGCACTCTAAAGAGAGCTCAGGTGAGAAATTGCAAACGTCGAGCAATTGCTCAGAGATGAAAAGTGCCAGCACTGAAAGCTGTTGCTAGCCAGCACCCTTCCTTGGAAGCGCTTTCACAGGCGCAGTAACACTGGGGCTTTGCACTTCTGTACGCACCAAACGTCACGGTCCTTTTCTTTCCATCTCATAGACACGAGCTGAGAAATTGCAAACGTCGAGCAATTGCTCCGAGATGAAAAGTGCCAGCACTGAAAGCTGTTGCTAGCCAGCACCCTTCCTTGGAAGCGCTTTTGTAGGCCTAAGAACACTGGGGCTCTGGGCTTCTCTAGCCACCTCATCTTCTGCTCATCCTCTCGCGCACTCTAAAGAGAGCTCAGGTGAGAAATTGCAAACGTCGAGCAATTGCTCAGAGATGAAAAGTGCCAGCACTGAAAGCTGTTGCTAGCCAGCACCCTTCCTTGGAAGCGCTTTCACAGGCGCAGCAACACTGGGGCTTTGCGCTTCTATACGCACCAAACGTCACGGTCATTCTCTTTCCGCCTCGTAGACACGAGCTGAGAAATTGCAAACGTCAAGCAATTGCTCAGAGATGAAAAGTGCCAGCACTGAAAGCTGTTGCTAGCCAGCACCCTTCCTTGGAAGCGCTTTCACAAGCGCAGCAACACTGGGGCTTTGCTCTTCTATACGCAGCAAACGTCACGGTCATTCTCTTTCCGTCTCGTAGACATGAGCTGAGAAATTGCAAACATCGAGCAATTGCTCCGAGATGAAAAGTGCCAGCACTGAAAGCTGTTGCTAGCCAGCACCCTTCCTTGGAAGCGCTTTTGTAGCCCTTAGAACACTGGGGCTCTGGGCTTCCCTAGCCACCTCATCTTCTGCTCATCCTCTCTCGCACTCTAAAGAGAGCTCAGGTGAGAAATTGCAAACGTCGAGCAATTGCTCAGAGATGAAAAGTGCCAGCACTGAAAGCTGTTGCTAGCCAGCACCCTTCCTTGGAAGCGCTTTCACAGGCGCAGCAACACTGGGGCTTTGCGCTTCTCTAGCCACCAAACGTCACGGTCCTTCTCTTTCCGTCTCCTAGACACGATCTGAGAAATTGCAAACGTCGAGCAATTGCTCAGAGATGAAAAGTGCCAGCACTGAAAGCTGTTGCTAGCCAGCCCCCTTCCTTGGAAGCGCTTTTGTAGGCCTAAGAACACTGGGGCTCTGGGCTTCTCTAGCCACCTCATCTTCTGCTCATCCTCTCGCGCACTCTAAAGAGAGCTCAGGGGAGAAATTGCAAACGTCGAGCAATTGCTCAGAGATGAAAAGTGCCAGCACTGAAAGCTCTTGCTAGCCAGCACCCTTCCTTGGAAGCGCTTTCACAGGCGCAGCAACACTGGGGCTTTGCGCTTCTCTACGCACCAAACGTCACGGTCCTTCTCTTTCCGTCTCGTAGACACGAGCTGAGAAATTGCAAACGTCGAGCAATTGCTCAGAGATGAAAAGTGCCAGCACTGAAAGCTCTTGCTAGCCAGCACCCTTCCTTGGAAGCGCTTTTGTAGGCCTAAGAACACTGGGGCTCTGGGCTTCTCTAGCCACCTCATCTTCTGCTCATCCTCTCGCGCACTCTAAAGAGAGCTCAGGTGAGAAATTGCAAACGTGGAGCAATTGCTCAGAGATGAAAAGTGCCAGCACTGAAAGCTGTTGCTAGCCAGCACCCTTCCTTGGAAGTGCTTTCACAGGCGCAGCAACACTGGGGCTTTGCGCTTCTCTAGCCACCAAACGTCACGGTCCTTCTCTTTCCGCCTCGTAGACACGAGCTGAGAAATTGAAAACTTCGAGCAATTGCTCAGAGATGAAAAGTGCCAGCACTGAAAGCTGTTGCTAGCCAGCACCCTTCCTTGGAAGCGCTTTCACAGGCGCAGCAACACTGGGGCTTTGCGCTTCTCTAGCCACCAAACGTCACGGTCCTTCTCTTTCCGTCTCCTAGACACGAGCTGAGAAATTGCAAACGTCGAGCAATTGCTCAGAGATGAAAAGTGCCAGCACTGGAAGCTGTTGCTAGCCAGCCCCCTTCCTTGGAAGCGCTTTTGTAGGCCTAAGAACACTGGGGCTCTGGGCTTCTCTAGCCACCTCATCTTCTGCTCATCCTCTCGCGCACTCTAAAGAGAGCTCAGGTGAGAAATTGCAAACGTCGAGCAATTGCTCAGAGATGAAAAGTGCCAGCACTGAAAGCTCTTGCTAGCCAGCACCCTTCCTTGGAAGCGCTTTCACAGGCGCAGCAACACTGGGGCTTTGCGCTTCTCTAGCCACCAAACGTCACAGTCCTTCTCTTTCCGTCTCGTAGACACGAGCTGAGAAATTGCAAACGTCGAGCAATTGCTCAGAGATGAAAAGTGCCAGCACTGAAAGCTCTTGCTAGCCAGCACCCTTCCTTGGAAGCGCTTTTGTAGCCCTTAGAACACTGGGGCTCTGGGCTTCTCTAGCCACCTAATCTTCTGCTCATCCTCTCGCGCACTCTAAAGAGAGCTCAGGTGAGAAATTGCAAACAACGAGCAAATGCTCAGAGATGAAAAGTGCCAGCACTGAAAGCTCTTGCTAGCCAGCACCCTTCCTTGGAAGCGCTTTCACAGGCGCAGTAACACTGGGGCTTTGCGCTTCTCTACCCACCAAACGTCACGGTCCTTCTCTTTCCGTCTCGTAGACACGAGCTGAGAAATTGCAAACGTCCAGCAATTGCTCAGAGATGAAAAGTGCCAGCACTGAAAGCTCTTGCTAGCCAGCACCCTTCCTTGGAAGCGCTTTTGTAGGCCTAAGAACACTGGGGCTCTGGGCTTCTCTAGCCACCTCATCTTCTGCTCATCCTCTCGCGCACTCTAAAGAGAGCTCAGGTGAGAAATTGCAAACGTCGAGCAATTCCTCAGAGATGAAAAGTGCCAGCACTGAAAGCTCTTGCTAGCCAGCACCCTTCCTTGGAAGCGCTTTTGTAGGCGCAGCAACACTGGGGCTTTGCGCTTCTCTAGCCACCAAACGTCACGGTCCTTCTCTTTCCGTCTCGTAGACACGAGCTGAGAAATTGCAAACGTCGAGCAATTGCTCAGAGATGAAAAGTGCCAGCACTGAAAGCTGTTGCTAGCCAGCACCCTTCCTTGGAAGCGCTTTCACAGGCGCAGCAACACTGGGGCTTTGCGCTTCTCTACCCACCAAACGTCACGGTCATTCTCTTTCCGTCTCGTAGACACGAGCTGAGAAATTGCAAACGTCGAGCAATTGCTCAGAGATGAAAAGTGCCAGCACTGAAAGCTCTTGCTAGCCAGCACCCTTCCTTGGAAGCGCTTTTGTAGGCCTAAGAACACTGGGGCTCTGGGCTTCTCTAGCCACCTCATCTTCTGCTCATCCTCTCGCGCACTCTAAAGAGAGCTCAGGTGAGAAATTGCAAACGTCGAGCAATTGCTCAGAGATGAAAAGTGCCAGCACTGAAAGCTCTTGCTAGCCAGCACCCTTCCTTGGAAGCGCTTTCACAGGCGCAGCAACACTGGGGCTTTGCGCTTCTCTAGCCACCAAACGTCACGGTCCTTCTCTTTCCGTCTCGTAGACACGAGCTGAGAAATTGCAAACGTCCAGCAATTGCTCAGAGATGAAAAGTGCCAGCACTGAAAGCTGTTGCTAGCCAGCACCCTTCCTTGGAAGCGCTTTTGTAGGCCTAAGAACAGTGGGGCTCTGGGCTTCTCTAGCCACCTCTTCTTCTGCTCATCCTCTCGCGCACTCTAAAGAGAGCTCAGGTGAGAAATTGCAAACGTCGAGCAATTGCTCAGAGATGAAAAGTGCCAGCACTGAAAGCTGTTGCTAGCCAGCACCCTTCCTTGGAAGCGCTTTCACAGGCGCAGCAACACTGGGGCTTTGCGCTTCTATACGCACCAAACGTCACGGTGATTCTCTTTCCGCCTCGTAGACAAGAGCTGAGAAATTGAAAACGTCAAGCAATTGCTCAGAGATGAAAAGTGCCAGCACTGAAAGCTCTTGCTAGCCAGCACCCTTCCTTGGAAGCGCTTTCACAAGCGCAGTAACACTGGGGCTTTGCTCTTCTATACGCAGCAAACGTCACGGTCATTCTCTTTCCGCCTCGTAGACATGAGCTGAGAAATTGCAAACGTCGAGCAATTGCTCAGAGATGAAAAGTGCCAGCACTGAAAGCTCTTGCTAGCCAGCACCCTTCCTTGGAAGCGCTTTTGTAGGCCTAAGAACACTGGGGCTCTGGGCTTCTCTAGCCACCTCATCTTCTGCTCATCCTCTCGCGCACTCTAAAGAGAGCTCAGGTGAGAAATTGCAAACGTCGAGCAATTGCTCAGAGATGAAAAGTGCCAGCACTGAAAGCTCTTGCTAGCCAGCACCCTTCCTTGGAAGCGCTTTCACAAGCGCAGCAACACTGGGGCTTTGCTCCTCTATACGCAGCAAACGTCACGGTCATTCTCTTTCCGCCTCGTAGACATGAGCTGAGAAATTGAAAACGTCAAGCAATTGCTCAGAGATGAAAAGTGCCAGCACTGAAAGCTGTTGCTAGCCAGCACCCTTCCTTGGAAGCGCTTTCACAGGCGCAGCAACACTGGGGCTCTGGGCTTCCCTAGCCAACTCATCTTCTGCTCATCCTCTCGCGCACTCTAAAGAGAGCTCAGGTGAGAAATTGCAAACGTCGAGCAATTGCTCAGAGATGAAAAGTGCCAGCACTGAAAGCTGTTGCTAGCCAGCACCCTTCCTTGGAAGCGCTTTCACAGGCGCAGTAACACTGGGGCTTTGCACTTCTATACGCACCAAACGTCACGGTCCTTTTCTTTCCATCTCATAGACACGAGCTGAGAAATTGCAAACGTCGAGCAATTGCTCCGAGATGAAAAGTGCCAGCACTGAAAGCTGTTGCTAGCCAGCACCCTTCCTTGGAAGCGCTTTTGTAGGCCTAAGAACACTGGGGCTCTGGGCTTCTCTAGCCACCTCATCTTCTGCTCATCCTCTCGCGCACTCTAAAGAGAGCTCAGGTGAGAAATTGCAAACGTCGAGCAATTGCTCAGAGATGAAAAGTGCCAGCACTGAAAGCTGTTGCTAGCCAGCACCCTTCCTTGGAAGCGCTTTCACAGGCGCAGCAACACTGGGGCTTTGCGCTTCTATACGCACCAAACGTCACGGTCATTCTCTTTCCGCCTCGTAGACACGAGCTGAGAAATTGCAAACGTCAAGCAATTGCTCAGAGATGAAAAGTGCCAGCACTGAAAGCTGTTGCTAGCCAGCACCCTTCCTTGGAAGCGCTTTCACAAGCGCAGCAACACTGGGGCTTTGCTCTTCTATACGCAGCAAACGTCACGGTCATTCTCTTTCCGTCTCGTAGACATGAGCTGAGAAATTGCAAACATCGAGCAATTGCTCCGAGATGAAAAGTGCCAGCACTGAAAGCTGTTGCTAGCCAGCACCCTTCCTTGGAAGCGCTTTTGTAGCCCTTAGAACACTGGGGCTCTGGGCTTCCCTAGCCACCTCATCTTCTGCTCATCCTCTCTCGCACTCTAAAGAGAGCTCAGGTGAGAAATTGCAAACGTCGAGCAATTGCTCAGAGATGAAAAGTGCCAGCACTGAAAGCTGTTGCTAGCCAGCACCCTTCCTTGGAAGCGCTTTCACAGGCGCAGCAACACTGGGGCTTTGCGCTTCTCTAGCCACCAAACGTCACGGTCCTTCTCTTTCCGTCTCCTAGACACGATCTGAGAAATTGCAAACGTCGAGCAATTGCTCAGAGATGAAAAGTGCCAGCACTGAAAGCTGTTGCTAGCCAGCCCCCTTCCTTGGAAGCGCTTTTGTAGGCCTAAGAACACTGGGGCTCTGGGCTTCTCTAGCCACCTCATCTTCTGCTCATCCTCTCGCGCACTCTAAAGAGAGCTCAGGGGAGAAATTGCAAACGTCGAGCAATTGCTCAGAGATGAAAAGTGCCAGCACTGAAAGCTCTTGCTAGCCAGCACCCTTCCTTGGAAGCGCTTTCACAGGCGCAGCAACACTGGGGCTTTGCGCTTCTCTACGCACCAAACGTCACGGTCCTTCTCTTTCCGTCTCGTAGACACGAGCTGAGAAATTGCAAACGTCGAGCAATTGCTCAGAGATGAAAAGTGCCAGCACTGAAAGCTCTTGCTAGCCAGCACCCTTCCTTGGAAGCGCTTTTGTAGGCCTAAGAACACTGGGGCTCTGGGCTTCTCTAGCCACCTCATCTTCTGCTCATCCTCTCGCGCACTCTAAAGAGAGCTCAGGTGAGAAATTGCAAACGTGGAGCAATTGCTCAGAGATGAAAAGTGCCAGCACTGAAAGCTGTTGCTAGCCAGCACCCTTCCTTGGAAGTGCTTTCACAGGCGCAGCAACACTGGGGCTTTGCGCTTCTCTAGCCACCAAACGTCACGGTCCTTCTCTTTCCGCCTCGTAGACACGAGCTGAGAAATTGAAAACTTCGAGCAATTGCTCAGAGATGAAAAGTGCCAGCACTGAAAGCTGTTGCTAGCCAGCACCCTTCCTTGGAAGCGCTTTCACAGGCGCAGCAACACTGGGGCTTTGCGCTTCTCTAGCCACCAAACGTCACGGTCCTTCTCTTTCCGTCTCCTAGACACGAGCTGAGAAATTGCAAACGTCGAGCAATTGCTCAGAGATGAAAAGTGCCAGCACTGGAAGCTGTTGCTAGCCAGCCCCCTTCCTTGGAAGCGCTTTTGTAGGCCTAAGAACACTGGGGCTCTGGGCTTCTCTAGCCACCTCATCTTCTGCTCATCCTCTCGCGCACTCTAAAGAGAGCTCAGGTGAGAAATTGCAAACGTCGAGCAATTGCTCAGAGATGAAAAGTGCCAGCACTGAAAGCTCTTGCTAGCCAGCACCCTTCCTTGGAAGCGCTTTCACAGGCGCAGCAACACTGGGGCTTTGCGCTTCTCTAGCCACCAAACGTCACAGTCCTTCTCTTTCCGTCTCGTAGACACGAGCTGAGAAATTGCAAACGTCGAGCAATTGCTCAGAGATGAAAAGTGCCAGCACTGAAAGCTCTTGCTAGCCAGCACCCTTCCTTGGAAGCGCTTTTGTAGCCCTTAGAACACTGGGGCTCTGGGCTTCTCTAGCCACCTAATCTTCTGCTCATCCTCTCGCGCACTCTAAAGAGAGCTCAGGTGAGAAATTGCAAACAACGAGCAAATGCTCAGAGATGAAAAGTGCCAGCACTGAAAGCTCTTGCTAGCCAGCACCCTTCCTTGGAAGCGCTTTCACAGGCGCAGTAACACTGGGGCTTTGCGCTTCTCTACCCACCAAACGTCACGGTCCTTCTCTTTCCGTCTCGTAGACACGAGCTGAGAAATTGCAAACGTCCAGCAATTGCTCAGAGATGAAAAGTGCCAGCACTGAAAGCTCTTGCTAGCCAGCACCCTTCCTTGGAAGCGCTTTTGTAGGCCTAAGAACACTGGGGCTCTGGGCTTCTCTAGCCACCTCATCTTCTGCTCATCCTCTCGCGCACTCTAAAGAGAGCTCAGGTGAGAAATTGCAAACGTCGAGCAATTCCTCAGAGATGAAAAGTGCCAGCACTGAAAGCTCTTGCTAGCCAGCACCCTTCCTTGGAAGCGCTTTTGTAGGCGCAGCAACACTGGGGCTTTGCGCTTCTCTAGCCACCAAACGTCACGGTCCTTCTCTTTCCGTCTCGTAGACACGAGCTGAGAAATTGCAAACGTCGAGCAATTGCTCAGAGATGAAAAGTGCCAGCACTGAAAGCTGTTGCTAGCCAGCACCCTTCCTTGGAAGCGCTTTCACAGGCGCAGCAACACTGGGGCTTTGCGCTTCTCTACCCACCAAACGTCACGGTCATTCTCTTTCCGTCTCGTAGACACGAGCTGAGAAATTGCAAACGTCGAGCAATTGCTCAGAGATGAAAAGTGCCAGCACTGAAAGCTCTTGCTAGCCAGCACCCTTCCTTGGAAGCGCTTTTGTAGGCCTAAGAACACTGGGGCTCTGGGCTTCTCTAGCCACCTCATCTTCTGCTCATCCTCTCGCGCACTCTAAAGAGAGCTCAGGTGAGAAATTGCAAACGTCGAGCAATTGCTCAGAGATGAAAAGTGCCAGCACTGAAAGCTCTTGCTAGCCAGCACCCTTCCTTGGAAGCGCTTTCACAGGCGCAGCAACACTGGGGCTTTGCGCTTCTCTAGCCACCAAACGTCACGGTCCTTCTCTTTCCGTCTCGTAGACACGAGCTGAGAAATTGCAAACGTCCAGCAATTGCTCAGAGATGAAAAGTGCCAGCACTGAAAGCTGTTGCTAGCCAGCACCCTTCCTTGGAAGCGCTTTTGTAGGCCTAAGAACAGTGGGGCTCTGGGCTTCTCTAGCCACCTCTTCTTCTGCTCATCCTCTCGCGCACTCTAAAGAGAGCTCAGGTGAGAAATTGCAAACGTCGAGCAATTGCTCAGAGATGAAAAGTGCCAGCACTGAAAGCTGTTGCTAGCCAGCACCCTTCCTTGGAAGCGCTTTCACAGGCGCAGCAACACTGGGGCTTTGCGCTTCTATACGCACCAAACGTCACGGTGATTCTCTTTCCGCCTCGTAGACAAGAGCTGAGAAATTGAAAACGTCAAGCAATTGCTCCGAGATGAAAAGTGCCAGCACTGAAAGCTCTTGCTAGCCAGCACCCTTCCTTGGAAGCGCTTTCACAAGCGCAGTAACACTGGGGCTTTGCTCTTCTATACGCAGCAAACGTCACGGTCATTCTCTTTCCGCCTCGTAGACATGAGCTGAGAAATTGCAAATGTCGAGCAATTGCTCAGAGATGAAAAGTGCCAGCACTGAAAGCTGTTGCTAGCCAGCACCCTTCCTTGGAAGCGCTTTTGTAGCCCTTAGAACACTGGGGCTCTGGGCTTCCCTAGCCACCTCATCTTCTGCTCATCCTCTCGCGCACTCTAAAGAGAGCTCAGGTGAGAAATTGCAAACGTCCAGCAATTGCTCAGAGATGAAAAGTGCCAGCACTGAAAGCTCTTGCTAGCCAGCACCCTTCCTTGGAAGCGCTTTCACAGGCGCAGCAACACTGGGGCTTTGCGCTTCTCTAGCCACCAAACGTCACGGTCATTCTCTTTCCGTCTCGTAGACACGAGCTGAGAAATTGCAAACATCGAGCAATTGCTCAGAGATGAAAAGTGCCAGCACTGAAAGCTCTTGCTAGCCAGCACCCTTCCTTGGAAGCGCTTTTGTAGGCCTAAGAACACTGGGGCTCTGGGCTTCTCTAGCCACCTCATCTTCTGCTCATCCTCTCGCGCACTCTAAAGAGAGCTCAGGTGAGAAATTGCAAACGTCGAGCAATTGCTCAGAGATGAAAAGTGCCAGCACTGAAAGCTCTTGCTAGCCAGCACCCTTCCTTGGAAGCGCTTTCACAAGCGCAGCAACACTGGGGCTTTGCTCCTCTATACGCAGCAAACGTCACGGTCATTCTCTTTCCGCCTCGTAGACATGAGCTGAGAAATTGAAAACGTCAAGCAATTGCTCCGAGATGAAAAGTGCCAGCACTGAAAGCTGTTGCTAGCCAGCACCCTTCCTTGGAAGCGCTTTCACAGGCGCAGCAACACTGGGGCTCTGGGCTTCCCTAGCCAACTCATCTTCTGCTCATCCTCTCGCGCACTCTAAAGAGAGCTCAGGTGAGAAATTGCAAACGTCGAGCAATTGCTCAGAGATGAAAAGTGCCAGCACTGAAAGCTGTTGCTAGCCAGCACCCTTCCTTGGAAGCGCTTTCACAGGCGCAGTAACACTGGGGCTTTGCACTTCTGTACGCACCAAACGTCACGGTCCTTTTCTTTCCATCTCATAGACACGAGCTGAGAAATTGCAAACGTCGAGCAATTGCTCCGAGATGAAAAGTGCCAGCACTGAAAGCTCTTGCTAGCCAGCACCCTTCCTTGGAAGCGCTTTTGTAGGCCTAAGAACACTGGGGCTCTGGGCTTCTCTAGCCACCTCATCTTCTGCTCATCCTCTCGCGCACTCTAAAGAGAGCTCAGGTGAGAAATTGCAAACGTCGAGCAATTGCTCAGAGATGAAAAGTGCCAGCACTGAAAGCTGTTGCTAGCCAGCACCCTTCCTTGGAAGCGCTTTCACAGGCGCAGCAACACTGGGGCTTTGCGCTTCTATACGCACCAAACGTCACGGTCATTCTCTTTCCGCCTCGTAGACACGAGCTGAGAAATTGCAAACGTCGAGCAATTGCTCCGAGATGAAAAGTGCCAGCACTGAAAGCTGTTGCTAGCCAGCACCCTTCCTTGGAAGCGCTTTTGTAGGCCTAAGAACACTGGGGCTCTGGGCTTCTCTAGCCACCTAATCTTCTGCTCATCCTCTCGCGCACTCTAAAGAGAGCTCAGGTGAGAAATTGCAAATGACGAGCAATTGCTCAGAGATGAAAAGTGCCAGCACTGAAAGCTGTTGCTAGCCAGCACCCTTCCTTGGAAGCGCTTTCACAGGCGCAGCAACACTGGCGCTTTGCGCTTCTCTACGCACCAAACGTCACGGTCCTTCTCTTTCCGTCTCGTAGACACGAGCTGAGAAATTGCAAACGTCGAGCAATTGCTCAGAGATGAAAAGTGCCAGCACTGAAAGCTCTTGCTAGCCAGCACCCTTCCTTGGAAGCACTTTCACAGGCGCAGCAACACTGGGGCTTTGCGCTTCTCTACCCACCAAACGTCACGGTCCTTCTGTTTCCGTCTCGTAGACACGAGCTGAGAAATTGCAAACATCGAGCAATTGCTCAGAGATGAAAAGTGCCAGCACTGGAAGCTGTTGCTAGCCAGCACCCTTCCTTGGAAGCGCTTTTGTAGGCCTAAGAACACTGGGGCTCTGGGCTTCTCTAGCCACCTCATCTTCTGCTCATCCTCTCGCGCACTCTAAAGAGAGCTCAGGTGAGAAATTGCAAACGTGGAGCAATTGCTCCGAGATGAAAAGTGCCAGCACTGAAAGCTGTTGCTAGCCAGCACCCTTCCTTGGAAGCGCTTTCACAGGCGCAGCAACACTGGGGCTTTGCGCTTCTATACGCACCAAACGTCACGGTCCTTCTCTTTCCGTCTCGTAGACATGAGCTGAGAAATTGCAAACGTCCAGCAATTGCTTAGAGATGAAAAGTGCCAGCACTGAAAGCTGTTGCTAGCCAGCACCCTTCCTTGGAAGCGCTTTTGTAGGCCTAAGAACACTGGGGCTCTGGGCTTCTCTAGCCAACTCATCTTCTGCTCATCCTCTCGCGCACTCTGAAGAGCGCTCAGGTGAGAAATTGCAAACGTGGAGCAATTGCTCAGAGATGAAAAGTGCCAGCACTGAAAGCTGTTGCTAGCCAGCACCCTTCCTTGGAAGCGCTTTCACAGGCGCAGCAACACTGGGGCTTTGCACTTCTGTACGCACCAAACGTCACGGTCCTTCTCTTTCCGTCTCGTAGACACGAGCTGAGAAATTGCAAACGTCGAGCAATTACTCAGAGATGAAAAGTGCCAGCACTGAAAGCTCTTGCTAGCCAGCACCCTTCCTTGGAAGCGCTTTCACAGGCGCAGTAACACTGGGGCTTTGCACTTCTATACACACCAAACGTCACGGTCCTTCTCTTTCCATCTCGTAGACACGAGCTGAGAAATTGCAAAAGTCGAGCAATTGCTCCGAGATGAAAAGTGCCAGCACTGAAAGCTGTTGCTAGCCAGCACCCTTCCTTGGAAGCGCTTTTGTAGGCCTAAGAACACTGGGGCTCTGGGCTTCTCTAGCCACCTCATCTTTTGCTCATCCTCTCGCGCACTCTAAAGAGAGCTCAGGTGAGAAATTGCAAACGTCGAGCAATTGCTCAGAGATGAAAAGTGCCAGCACTGAAAGCTCTTGCTAGCCAGCACCCTTCCTTGGAAGCGCTTTCACAGGCGCAGAAACACTGGGGCTTTGCGCTTCTCTAGCCACCAAACGTCACGGTCCTTCTCTTTCCGTCTCGTAGACATGAGCTAAGAAATTGCAAACGTCGAGCAATTGCTCAGAGATGAAAAGTGCCAGCACTGAAAGCTGTTGCTAGCCAGCACCCTTCCTTGGATGCGCTTTCACAGGCGCAGCAACACTGGGGCTTTGCACTTCTCTACGCACCAAACGTCACGGTCCTTCTCTTTCCGTCTCGTAGACACGAGCTGAGAAATTGCAAACGTCGAGCAATTGCTCAGAGATGAAAAGTGCCAGCACTGAAAGCTCTTGCTAGCCAGCCCCCTTCCTTGGAAGCGCTTTCACAGGCGCAGCAACACTGGGGCTTTGCGCTTCTATACGCACCAAATGTCACGGTCATTCTCTTTCCGTCTCGTAGACACGAGCTGAGAAATTGCAAACGTCGAGCAATTGCTCAGAGATGAAAAGTGCCAGCACTGAAAGCTGTTGCTAGCCAGCACCCTTCCTTGGAAGCGCTTTTGTAGGCCTAAGAACACTGGGGCTCTGGGCTTCTCTAGCCACCTCATCTTCTGCTCATCCTCGCGCGCACTCTAAAGAGAGCTCAGGTGAGAAATTGCAAACGTCCAGCAATTGCTCAGAGATGAAAAGTGCCAGCACTGAAAGCTGTTGCTAGCCAGCACCCTTCCTTGGAAGCGCTTTCACAGGCGCAGCAACACTGGGGCTTTGCGCTTCTCTACCCACCAAACGTCACGGTCCTTCTCTTTCGTCTCGTAGACACGAGCTGAGAAATTGCAAACGACGAGCAATTGCTCAGAGATGAAAAGTGCCAGCACTGAAAGCTCTTGCTAGCCAGCACCCTTCCTTGGAAGCGCTTTTGTAGGCCTAAGAACACTGGGGCTCTGGGCTTCTCTAGCCACCTCATCTTCTGCTCATCCTCTCGCGCACTCTGAAGAGCGCTCAGGTGAGAAATTGCAAACGTGGAGCAATTGCTCCGAGATGAAAAGTGCCAGCACTGAAAGCTCTTGCTAGCCAGCACCCTTCCTTGGAAGCGCTTTCACAGGCGCAGCAACACTGGGGCTTTGCGCTTCTCTACCCACCAAACGTCACGGTCCTTCTCTTTCCGTCTCGTAGACACGAGCTGAGAAATTGCAAACGTCGAGCAATTGCTCAGAGATGAAAAGTGCCAGCACTGAAAGCTCTTGCTAGCCAGCACCCTTCCTTGGAAGCACTTTCACAGGCGCAGCAACACTGGGGCTTTGCGCTTCTATACACACCAAATGTCACGGTCCTTCTCTTTCCATCTCGTAGACACGAGCTGAGAAATTGCAAAAGTCGAGCAATTGCTCCGAGATGAAAAGTGCCAGCACTGAAAGCTGTTGCTAGCCAGCACCCTTCCTTGGAAGCGCTTTTGTAGGCCTAAGAACACTGGGGCTCTGGGCTTCTCTAGCCACCTCATCTTCTGCTCATCCTCTCGCGCACTCTAAAGAGAGCTCAGGTGAGAAATTGCAAACGTGGAGCAATTGCTCAGAGATGAAAAGTGCCAGCACTGAAAGCTCTTGCTAGCCAGCACCCTTCCTTGGAAGCGCTTTCACAGGCGCAGAAACACTGGGGCTTTGCGCTTCTCTACCCACCAAACGTCACGGTCCTTCTCTTTCCGTCTCGTAGACATGAGCTAAGAAATTGCAAACGTCGAGCAATTGCTCAGAGATGAAAAGTGCCAGCACTGAAAGCTCTTGCTAGCCAGCACCCTTCCTTGGAAGCGCTTTCACAGGCGCAGCAACACTGGGGCTTTGCGCTTCTCTACGCACCAAACGTCACGGTCCTTCTCTTTCCGTCTCCTAGACATGAGCTGAGAAATTGCAAACGTCGAGCAATTGCTCAGAGATGAAAAGTGCCAGCACTGAAAGCTCTTGCTAGCCAGCCCCCTTCCTTGGAAGCGCTTTTGTAGGCCTAAGAACACTGGGGCTCTGGGCTTCTCTAGCCACCTCATCTTCTGCTCATCCTCTCGCGCACTCTAAAGAGAGCTCAGGTGAGAAATTGCAAACGTCGAGCAATTGCTCAGAGATGAAAAGTGCCAGCACTGAAAGCTCTTGCTAGCCAGCACCCTTCCTTGGAAGCGCTTTCACAGGCGCAGCAACACTGGGGCTTTACGCTTCTCTAGCCACCAAACGTCACGGTCCTTCTCTTTCCGTCTCGTAGACATGAGCTAAGAAATTGCAAACGTCGAGCAATTGCTCAGAGATGAAAAGTGCCAGCACTGAAAGCTGTTGCTAGCCAGCACCCTTCCTTGGAAGCGCTTTCACAGGCGCAGCAACACTGGGGCTTTGCACTTCTCTACGCACCAAACGTCACGGTCCTTCTCTTTCCGTCTCGTAGACATGAGCTGAGAAATTGCAAACGTCGAGCAATTGCTCAGAGATGAAAAGTGCCAGCACTGAAAGCTCTTGCTAGCCAGCACCCTTCCTTGGAAGCGCTTTCACAGGCGCAGCAACACTGGGGCTTTGCGCTTCTATACGCACCAAATGTCACGGTCCTTCTCTTTCCGTCTCGTAGACACGAGCTGAGAAATTGCAAACGTCGAGCAATTGCTCAGAGATGAAAAGTGCCAGCACTGGAAGCTGTTGCTAGCCAGCCCCCTTCCTTGGAAGCGCTTTTGTAGGCCTAAGAACACTGGGGCTCTGGGCTTCTCTAGCCACCTCATCTTCTGCTCATCCTCTCGCGCACTCTAAAGAGAGCTCAGGTGAGAAATTGCAAACGACGAGCAATTGCTCAGAGATGAAAAGTGCCAGCACTGAAAGCTGTTGCTAGCCAGCACCCTTCCTTGGAAGCGCTTTCAGAGGCGCAGCAACACTGGGGCTTTGCGCTTCTCTAGCCACCAAACATCACAGTCCTTCTCTTTCCGTCTCCTAGACACGAGCTGAGAAATTGCAAACGTCGAGCAATTGCTCAGAGATGAAAAGTGCCAGCACTGAAAGCTGTTGCTAGCCAGCACCCTTCCTTGGAAGCGCTTTTGTAGCCCTTAGAACACTGGGGCTCTGGGCTTCCCTAGCCACCTAATCTTCTGCTCATCCTCTCGCGCACTCTAAAGAGAGCTCAGGTGAGAAATTGCAAACGTCCAGCAATTGCTCAGCGATGAAAAGTGCCAGCACTGAAAGCTCTTGCTAGCCAGCACCCTTCCTTGGAAGCGCTTTCACAGGCGCAGCAACACTGGGGCTTTGCGCTTCTCTAGCCACCAAACGTCACGGTCCTTCTCTTTCCGTCTTGTAGACACGAGCTGAGAAATTGCAAACGTCGAGCAATTGCTCAGAGATGAAAAGTGCCAGCACTGAAAGCTGTTGCTAGCCAGCACCCTTCCTTGGAAGCGCTTTTGTAGGCCTAAGAACACTGGGGCTCTGGGCTTCTCTAGCCACCTCATCTTCTGCTCATCCTCGCGCGCACTCTAAAGAGAGCTCAGGTGAGAAATTGCAAACGTTGAGCAATTGCTCAGAGATGAAAAGTGCCAGCACTGAAAGCTGTTGCTAGCCAGCACCCTTCCTTGGAAGCGCTTTCACAGGCGCAGCAACACTGGGGCTTTGCGCTTCTCTACCCACCAAACGTCACGGTCCTTCTCTTTCGTCTCGTAGACACGAGCTGAGAAATTGCAAACGACGAGCAATTGCTCAGAGATGAAAAGTGCCAGCACTGAAAGCTCTTGCTAGCCAGCACCCTTCCTTGGAAGCGCTTTTGTAGGCCTAAGAACACTGGGGCTCTGGGCTTCTCTAGCCACCTCATCTTCTGCTCATCCTCTCGCGCACTCTGAAGAGCGCTCAGGTGAGAAATTGCAAACGTGGAGCAATTGCTCCGAGATGAAAAGTGCCAGCACTGAAAGCTCTTGCTAGCCAGCACCCTTCCTTGGAAGCGCTTTCACAGGCGCAGCAACACTGGGGCTTTGCGCTTCTCTACCCACCAAACGTCACGGTCCTTCTCTTTCCGTCTCGTAGACACGAGCTGAGAAATTGCAAACGTCGAGCAATTGCTCAGAGATGAAAAGTGCCAGCACTGAAAGCTCTTGCTAGCCAGCACCCTTCCTTGGAAGCACTTTCACAGGCGCAGCAACACTGGGGCTTTGCGCTTCTATACACACCAAATGTCACGGTCCTTCTCTTTCCATCTCGTAGACACGAGCTGAGAAATTGCAAAAGTCGAGCAATTGCTCCGAGATGAAAAGTGCCAGCACTGAAAGCTGTTGCTAGCCAGCACCCTTCCTTGGAAGCGCTTTTGTAGGCCTAAGAACACTGGGGCTCTGGGCTTCTCTAGCCAACTCATCTTCTGCTCATCCTCTCGCGCACTCTAAAGAGAGCTCAGGTGAGAAATTGCAAACGTGGAGCAATTGCTCAGAGATGAAAAGTGCCAGCACTGAAAGCTCTTGCTAGCCAGCACCCTTCCTTGGAAGCGCTTTCACAGGCGCAGAAACACTGGGGCTTTGCGCTTCTCTACCCACCAAACGTCACGGTCCTTCTCTTTCCGTCTCGTAGACATGAGCTAAGAAATTGCAAACGTCGAGCAATTGCTCAGAGATGAAAAGTGCCAGCACTGAAAGCTCTTGCTAGCCAGCACCCTTCCTTGGAAGCGCTTTCACAGGCGCAGCAACACTGGGGCTTTGCGCTTCTCTAGCCACCAAACGTCACGGTCATTCTCTTTCCGTCTCCTAGACATGAGCTGAGAAATTGCAAACGTCGAGCAATTGCTCAGAGATGAAAAGTGCCAGCACTGAAAGCTCTTGCTAGCCAGCCCCCTTCCTTGGAAGCGCTTTTGTAGGCCTAAGAACACTGGGGCTCTGGGCTTCTCTAGCCACCTCATCTTCTGCTCATCCTCTCGCGCACTCTAATGAGAGCTCAGGTGAGAAATTGCAAACGTCGAGCAATTGCTCAGAGATGAAAAGTGCCAGCACTGAAAGCTCTTGCTAGCCAGCACCCTTCCTTGGAAGCGCTTTCACAGGCGCAGCAACACTGGGGCTTTACGCTTCTCTAGCCACCAAACGTCACGGTCCTTCTCTTTCCGTCTCGTAGACATGAGCTAAGAAATTGCAAACGTCGAGCAATTGCTCAGAGATGAAAAGTGCCAGCACTGAAAGCTGTTGCTAGCCAGCACCCTTCCTTGGAAGCGCTTTCACAGGCGCAGCAACACTGGGGCTTTGCACTTCTCTACGCACCAAACGTCACGGTCCTTCTCTTTCCGTCTCGTAGACATGAGCTGAGAAATTGCAAACGTCGAGCAATTGCTCAGAGATGAAAAGTGCCAGCACTGAAAGCTCTTGCTAGCCAGCACCCTTCCTTGGAAGCGCTTTCACAGGCGCAGCAACACTGGGGCTTTGCGCTTCTCTAGCCACCAAACGTCACAGTCCTTCTCTTTCCGTCTCGTAGACACGAGCTGAGAAATTGCAAACGTCGAGCAATTGCTCCGAGATGAAAAGTGCCAGCACTGGAAGCTGTTGCTAGCCAGCCCCCTTCCTTGGAAGCGCTTTTGTAGGCCTAAGAACACTGGGGCTCTGGGCTTCTCTAGCCACCTCATCTTCTGCTCATCCTCTCGCGCACTCTAAAGAGAGCTCAGGTGAGAAATTGCAAACGACGAGCAATTGCTCAGAGATGAAAAGTGCCAGCACTGAAAGCTGTTGCTAGCCAGCACCCTTCCTTGGAAGCGCTTTCAGAGGCGCAGCAACACTGGGGCTTTGCGCTTCTCTAGCCACCAAACATCACAGTCCTTCTCTTTCCGTCTCCTAGACACGAGCTGAGAAATTGCAAACGTCGAGCAATTGCTCAGAGATGAAAAGTGCCAGCACTGAAAGCTGTTGCTAGCCAGCACCCTTCCTTGGAAGCGCTTTTGTAGCCCTTAGAACACTGGGGCTCTGGGCTTCCCTAGCCACCTAATCTTCTGCTCATCCTCTCGCGCACTCTAAAGAGAGCTCAGGTGAGAAATTGCAAACGTCCAGCAATTGCTCAGCGATGAAAAGTGCCAGCACTGAAAGCTCTTGCTAGCCAGCACCCTTCCTTGGAAGCGCTTTCACAGGCGCAGCAACACTGGGGCTTTGCGCTTCTCTAGCCACCAAACGTCACGGTCCTTCTCTTTCCGTCTCGTAGACACGAGCTGAGAAATTGCAAACGTCGAGCAATTGCTCAGAGATGAAAAGTGCCAGCACTGAAAGCTGTTGCTAGCCAGCACCCTTCCTTGGAAGCGCTTTTGTAGGCCTAAGAACACTGGGGCTCTGGGCTTCTCTAGCCACCTCATCTTCTGCTCATCCTCTCGCGCACTCTAAAGAGAGCTCAGGTGAGAAATTGCAAACGTCCAGCAATTGCTCAGAGATGAAAAGTGCCAGCACTGAAAGCTCTTGCTAGCCAGCACCCTTCCTTGGAAGCGCTTTCACAGGCGCAGCAACACTGGGGCTTTGCGCTTCTCTAGCCACCAAACGTCACGGTCCTTCTCTTTCCGTCTCCTAGACACGAGCTGAGAAATTGCAAACGTCGAGCAATTGCTCAGAGATGAAAAGTGCCAGCACTGAAAGCTCTTGCTAGCCAGCACCCTTCCTTGGAAGCGCTTTCACAGGCGCAGCAACACTGGGGCTTTGCGCTTCTCTACCCACCAAACGTCACGGTCCTTCTCTTTCCGTCTCGTAGACACGAGCTGAGAAATTGCAAACGTCGAGCAATTGCTCCGAGATGAAAAGTGCCAGCACTGAAAGCTGTTGCTAGCCAGCACCCTTCCTTGGAAGCGCTTTTGTAGGCCTAAGAACACTGGGGCTCTGGGCTTCTCTAGCCACCTCATCTTCTGCTCATCCTCTCGCGCACTCTAAAGAGAGCTCAGGTGAGAAATTGCAAACGTCGAGCAATTGCTCAGAGATGAAAAGTGCCAGCACTGAGAGCTGTTGCTAGCCAGCACCCTTCCTTGGAAGCGCTTTCACAGGCGCAGCAACACTGGGGCTTTGCGCTTCTCTACCCACCAAACGTCACGGTCCTTCTCTTTCCGTCTCGTAGACACGAGCTGAGAAATTGCAAACGTCCAGCAATTGCTCCGAGATGAAAAGTGCCAGCACTGAAAGCTGTTGCTAGCCAGCCCCCTTCCTTGGAAGCGCTTTTGTAGGCCTAAGAACACTGGGGCTCTGGGCTTCTCTAGCCACCTCATCTTCTGCTCATCCTCTCGCGCACTCTAAAGAGAGCTCAGGTGAGAAATTGCAAACGTCCAGCAATTGCTCCGAGATGAAAAGTGCCAGCACTGAAAGCTCTTGCTAGCCAGCACCCTTCCTTGGAAGCGCTTTCACAGGCGCAGCAACACTGGGGCTTTGCGCTTCTATACGCACCAAACGTCACGGTCATTCTCTTTCCGCCTCGTAGACACGAGCTGAGAAATTGCAAACGTCGAGCAATTGCTCAGAGATGAAAAGTGCCAGCACTGAAAGCTCTTGCTAGCCAGCACCCTTCCTTGGAAGCGCTTTCACAAGCGCAGTAACACTGGGGCTTTGCTCTTCTATACGCAGCAAACGTCACGGTCATTCTCTTTCCGTCTCGTAGACATGAGCTGAGAAATTGCAAATGTCGAGCAATTGCTCCGAGATGAAAAGTGCCAGCACTGAAAGCTCTTGCTAGCCAGCACCCTTCCTTGGAAGCGCTTTTGTAGCCCTTAGAACACTGGGGCTCTGGGCTTCCCTAGCCACCTCATCTTCTGCTCATCCTCTCGCGCACTCTAAAGAGAGCTCAGGTGAGAAATTGCAAACGTCGAGCAATTGCTCAGAGATGAAAAGTGCCAGCACTGAAAGCTCTTGCTAGCCAGCACCCTTCCTTGGAAGCGCTTTCACAGGCGCAGTAACACTGGGGCTTTGCACTTCTGTACGCACCAAACGTCACGGTCCTTCTCTTTCCGTCTCCTAGACATGAGCTGAGAAATTGCAAACGTCGAGCAATTGCTCAGAGATGAAAAGTGCCAGCACTGAAATCTGTTGGTAGCCAGCCCCCTTCCTTGGAAGCGCTTTTGTAGGCCTAAGAACACTGGGGCTCTGGGCTTCTCTAGCCACCTCATCTTCTGCTCATCCTCTCGCGCACTCTAAAGAGAGCTCAGGTGAGAAATTGCAAACGTCGAGCAATTGCTCCGAGATGAAAAGTGCCAGCACTGAAAGCTGTTGCTAGCCAGCCCCCTTCCTTGGAAGCGCTTTCACAGGCGCAGCAACACTGGGGCTTTGCGCTTCTCTAGCCACCAAACGTCACGGTCCTTCTCTTTCCGTCTCGTAGACATGAGCTGAGAAATTGCAAATGTCGAGCAATTGCTCCGAGATGAAAAGTGCCAGCACTGAAAGCTGTTGCTAGCCAGCCCCCTTCCTTGGAAGCGCTTTTGTAGGCCTAAGAACACTGGGGCTCTGGGCTTCTCTAGCCACCTCATCTTCTGCTCATCCTCTCGCGCACTCTAAAGAGAGCTCAGGTGAGAAATTGCAAACGTGGAGCAATTGCTCCGAGATGAAAAGTGCCAGCACTGAAAGCTCTTGCTAGCCAGCACCCTTCCTTGGAAGCGCTTTTGTAGGCGCAGCAACACTGGGGCTTTGCGCTTCTCTAGCCACCAAACGTCACGGTCCTTCTCTTTCCGTCTCGTAGACACGAGCTGAGAAATTGCAAACGTCGAGCAATTGCTCAGAGATGAAAAGTGCCAGCACTGAAAGCTGTTGCTAGCCAGCACCCTTCCTTGGAAGCGCTTTTGTAGGCCTAAGAACACTGGGGCTCTGGGCTTCTCTAGCCACCTCATCTTCTGCTCATCCTCTCGCGCACTCTAAAGAGAGCTCAGGTGAGAAATTGCAAATGACGAGCAATTGCTCAGAGATGAAAAGTGCCAGCACTGAAAGCTCTTGCTAGCCAGCACCCTTCCTTGGAAGCGCTTTCACAGGCGCAGTAACACTGGGGCTTTGCACTTCTGTACGCACCAAACGTCACTGTCATTCTCTTTCCGTCTCGTAGACATGAGCTGAGAAATTGCAAACGTCGAGCAATTGCTCAGAGATGAAAAGTGCCAGCACTGAAAGCTCTTGCTAGCCAGCACCCTTCCTTGGAAGCGCTTTCACAGGCGCAGCAACACTGGGGCTTTGCGCTTCTCTAGCCACCAAACGTCACGGTCCTTCTCTTTCCGTCTCCTAGACACGAGCTGAGAAATTGCAAACGTCGAGCAATTGCTCAGAGATGAAAAGTGCCAGCACTGAAAGCTGTTGCTAGCCAGCACCCTTCCTTGGAAGCGCTTTTGTAGGCCTAAGAACACTGGGGCTCTGGGCTTCTCTAGCCACCTCATCTTCTGCTCATCCTCTCGCGCACTCTAATGAGAGCTCAGGTGAGAAATTGCAAACGTCGAGCAATTGCTCAGAGATGAAAAGTGCCAGCACTGAAAGCTCTTGCTAGCCAGCACCCTTCCTTGGAAGCGCTTTCACAGGCGCAGCAACACTGGGGCTTTGCGCTTCTCTACCCACCAAACGTCACGGTCATTCTCTTTCCGTCTCGTAGACACGAGCTGAGAAATTGCAAACGTCGAGCAATTGCTCAGAGATGAAAAGTGCCAGCACTGAAAGCTCTTGCTAGCCAGCACCCTTCCTTGGAAGCGCTTTTGTAGGCCTAAGAACACTGGGGCTCTGGGCTTCTCTAGCCACCTCATCTTCTGCTCATCCTCTCGCGCACTCTAAAGAGAGCTCAGGTGAGAAATTGCAAACGTCGAGCAATTGCTCAGAGATGAAAAGTGCCAGCACTGAAAGCTCTTGCTAGCCAGCACCCTTCCTTGGAAGCGCTTTCACAGGCGCAGCAACACTGGGGCTTTGCGCTTCTATACGCACCAAACGTCACGGTCCTTCTCTTTCCGCCTCGTAGACACGAGCTGAGAAATTGCAAACGTCAAGCAATTGCTCAGAGATGAAAAGTGCCAGCACTGAAAGCTCTTGCTAGCCAGCACCCTTCCTTGGAAGCGCTTTCACAAGCGCAGTAACACTGGGGCTTTGCTCTTCTATACGCAGCAAACGTCACGGTCATTCTATTTCCGTCTCGTAGACATGAGCTGAGAAATTGCAAATGTCGAGCAATTGCTCCGAGATGAAAAGTGCCAGCACTGAAAGCTGTTGCTAGCCAGCACCCTTCCTTGGAAGCGCTTTTGTAGCCCTTAGAACACTGGGGCTCTGGGCTTCCCTAGCCACCTAATCTTCTGCTCATCCTCTCGCGCACTCTAAAGAGAGCTCAGGTGAGAAATTGCAAACGTCGAGCAATTGCTCAGAGATGAAAAGTGCCAGCACTGAAAGCTGTTGCTAGCCAGCACCCTTCCTTGGAAGCGCTTTCACAGGCGCAGTAACACTGGGGCTTTGCACTTCTGTACGCACCAAACGTCACGGTCCTTCTCTTTCCGTCTCGTAGACACGAGCTGAGAAATTGCAAACGTCGAGCAATTGCTCAGAGATGAAAAGTGCCAGCACTGAAAGCTGTTGCTAGCCAGCACCCTTCCTTGGAAGCGCTTTTGTAGGCCTAAGAACACTGGGGCTCTGGGCTTCTCTAGCCACCTCATCTTCTGCTCATCCTCTCGCGAACTCTAAAGAGAGCTCAGGTGAAAAATTGCAAACGTCGAGCAATTGCTCAGAGATGAAAAGTGCCAGCACTGAAAGCTGTTGCTAGCCAGCACCCTTCCTTGGAAGCGCTTTCACAGGCGCAGTAACACTGGGGCTTTGCACTTCTGTACGCACCAAACGTCACGGTCCTTCTCTTTCCGTCTCCTAGACACGAGCTGAGAAATTGCAAACATCGAGCAATTGCTCAGAGATGAAAAGTGCCAGCACTGAAAGCTGTTGCTAGCCAGCACCCTTCCTTGGAAGCGCTTTTGTAGGCCTAAGAACACCTGGGCTCTGGGCTTCTCTAGCCACCTCATCTTCTGCTCATCCTCTCGCGCACTCTAAAGAGAGCTCAGGTGAGAAATTGCAAACGTGGAGCAATTGCTCAGAGATGAAAAGTGCCAGCACTGAAAGCTCTTGCTAGCCAGCACCCTTCCTTGGAAGCGCTTTCACAGGCGCAGCAACACTGGGGCTTTGCGCTTCTCTAGCCACCAAACGTCACGGTCCTTCTCTTTCCGTCTCGTAGACATGAGCTGAGAAATTGCAAACGTCGAGCAATTGCTCAGAGATGAAAAGTGCCAGCACTGAAAGCTGTTGCTAGCCAGCACCCTTCCTTGGAAGCGCTTTTGTAGGCCTAAGAACACTGGGGCTCTGGGCTTCTCTAGCCACCTCATCTTCTGCTCATCCTCTCGCGCACTCTAAAGAGAGCTCAGGTGAGAAATTGCAAACGTCGAGCAATTGCTCAGAGATGAAAAGTGCCAGCACTGAAAGCTGTTGCTAGCCAGCACCCTTCCTTGGAAGCACTTTCACAGGCGCAGCAACACTGGGGCTTTGCGCTTCTCTAGCCACCAAACGTCACGGTCATTCTCTTTCCGTCTCGTAGACACGAGCTGAGAAATTGCAAACATCGAGCAATTGCTCAGAGATGAAAAGTGCCAGCACTGAAAGCTGTTGCTAGCCAGCACCCTTCCTTGGAAGCGCTTTTGTAGGCCTAAGAACACTGGGGCTCTGGGCTTCTCTAGCCACCTAATCTTCTGCTCATCCTCTCGCGCACTCTAAAGAGAGCTCAGGTGAGAAATTGCAAACGTCGAGCAATTGCTCAGAGATGAAAAGTGCCAGCACTGAAAGCTGTTGCTAGCCAGCACCCTTCCTTGGAAGCGCTTTCACAGGCGCAGCAACACTGGGGCTTTGCACTTCTCTACGCACCAAACGTCACGGTCCTTCTCTTTCCGTCTCGTAGACACGAGCTGAGAAATTGCAAACGTCGAGCAATTGCTCAGAGATGAAAAGTGCCAGCACTGAGAGCTGTTGCTAGCCAGCACCCTTCCTTGGAAGCGCTTTCGCAGGCGCAGTAACACTGGGGCTTTGCACTTCTCTACGCACCAAACGTCACGGTCCTTCTCTTTCCGTCTCGTAGACACGAGCTGAGAAATTGCAAACGTCGAGCAATTGCTCAGAGATGAAAAGTGCCAGCACTGAGAGCTGTTGCTAGCCAGCACCCTTCCTTGGAAGCGCTTTCACAGGCGCAGCAACACTGGGGCTTTGCGCTTCTCTACCCACCAAACGTCACGGTCCTTCTCTTTCCGTCTCGTAGACACGAGCTGAGAAATTGCAAACGTCCAGCAATTGCTCAGAGATGAAAAGTGCCAGCACTGAAAGCTGTTGCTAGCCAGCACCCTTCCTTGGAAGCGCTTTTGTAGGCCTAAGAACACTGGGGCTCTGGGCTTCTCTAGCCACCTCATCTTCTGCTCATCCTCTCGCACACTCTAAAGAGAGCTCAGGTGAGAAATTGCAAACGTCGAGCAATTGCTCAGAGATGAAAAGTGCCAGCACTGAAAGCTCTTGCTAGCCAGCACCCTTCCTTGGAAGCGCTTTCACAGGCGCAGCAACACTGGGGCTTTGCGCTTCTCTACCCACCAAACGTCACGGTCATTCTCTTTCCGTCTCGTAGACACGAGCTGAGAAATTGCAAACGTCGAGCAATTGCTCAGAGATGAAAAGTGCCAGCACTGAAAGCTCTTGCTAGCCAGCACCCTTCCTTGGAAGCGCTTTTGTAGGCCTAAGAACACTGGGGCTCTGGCCTTCTCTAGCCACCTCATCTTCTGCTCATCCTCTCGCGCACTCTAAAGAGAGCTCAGGTGAGAAATTGCAAACGTCCACCAATTGCTCAGAGATGAAAAGTGCCAGCACTGAAAGCTCTTGCTAGCCAGCACCCTTCCTTGGAAGCGCTTTCACAGGCGCAGCAACACTGGGGATTTGCGCTTCTATACGCACCAAACGTCACGGTCATTCTCTTTCCGCCTCGTAGACACGAGCTGAGAAATTGCAAACGTCGAGCAATTGCTCAGAGATGAAAAGTGCCAGCACTGAAAGCTCTTGCTAGCCAGCACCCTTCCTTGGAAGCGCTTTCACAAGCGCAGTAACACTGGGGCTTTGCTCTTCTATACGCAGCAAACGTCACGGTCATTCTCTTTCCGTCTCGTAGACATGAGCTGAGAAATTGCAAATGTCGAGCAATTGCTCCGAGATGAAAAGTGCCAGCACTGAAAGCTGTTGCTAGCCAGCACCCTTCCTTGGAAGCGCTTTTGTAGGCCTAAGAACACTGGGGCTCTGGGCTTCTCTAGCCACCTCATCTTCTGCTCATCCTCTCGCGCACTCTAAAGAGAGCTCAGGTGAGAAATTGCAAACGTCGAGCAATTGCTCAGAGATGAAAAGTGCCAGTACTGAAAGCTGTTGCTAGCCAGCACCCTTCCTTGGAAGCCCTTTCACAGGCGCAGCAACACTGGGGCTTTGCGCTTCTATACGCACCAAACGTCACGGTCATTCTCTTTCCGTCTCGTAGACACGAGCTGAGAAATTGCAAACATCGAGCAATTGCTCCGAGATGAAAAGTGCCAGCACTGAAATCTGCTGGTAGCCAGCCCCCTTCCTTGGAAGCGCTTTTGTAGGCCTAAGAACACTGGGGCTCTGGGCTTCTCTAGCCACCTAATCTTCTGCTCATCCTCTCGCGCACTCTAAAGAGAGCTCAGGTGAGAAATTGCAAACGTCGAGCAATTGCTCAGAGATGAAAAGTGCCAGCACTGAAAGCTGTTGCTAGCCAGCACCCTTCCTTGGAAGCGCTTTCACAGGCGCAGCAACACTGGGGCTTTGCACTTCTCTACGCACCAAACGTCACGGTCCTTCTCTTTCCGTCTCGTAGACACGAGCTGAGAAATTGCAAACGTCGAGCAATTGCTCAGAGATGAAAAGTGCCAGCACTGAAAGCTCTTGCTAGCCAGCACCCTTCCTTGGAAGCGCTTTCACAGGCGCAGCAACACTGGGGCTTTGCGCTTCTCTACCCACCAAAGGTCACGGTCCTTCTCTTTCCGTCGGTAGACACGAGCTGAGAAATTGCAAACGTCGAGCAATTGCTCCGAGATGAAAAGTGCCAGCACTGAAAGCTGTTGCTAGCCAGCACCCTTCCTTGGAAGCGCTTTTGTAGGCCTAAGAACAGTGGGGCTCTGGGCTTCTCTAGCCACCTAATCTTCTGCTCATCCTCTCGCGCACTCTAAAGAGAGCTCAGGTGAGAAATTGCAAACGTCGAGCAATTGCTCCGAGATGAAAAGTGCCAGCACTGAAAGCTCTTGCTAGCCAGCACCCTTCCTTGGAAGCGCTTTCACAGGCGCAGCAACACTGGGGCTTTGCGCTTCTCTACCCACCAAACGTCACGGTCATTCTCTTTCCGTCTCGTAGACACGAGCTGAGAAATTGCAAACGTCGAGCAATTGCTCAGAGATGAAAAGTGCCAGCACTGAAAGCTCTTGCTAGCCAGCACCCTTCCTTGGAAGCGCTTTTGTAGGCCTAAGAACAGTGGGGCTCTGGGCTTCTCTAGCCACCTAATCTTCTGCTCATCCTCTCGCGCACTCTAAAGAGAGCTCAGGTGAGAAATTGCAAACGTCCACCAATTGCTCAGAGATGAAAAGTGCCAGCACTGAAAGCTCTTGCTAGCCAGCACCCTTCCTTGGAAGCGCTTTCACAGGCGCAGCAACACTGGGGCTTTGCGCTTCTATACGCACCAAACGTCACGGTCATTCTCTTTCCGCCTCGTAGACACGAGCTGAGAAATTGCAAACGTCAAGCAATTGCTCAGAGATGAAAAGTGCCAGCACTGAAAGCTCTTGCTAGCCAGCACCCTTCCTTGGAAGCGCTTTCACAAGCGCAGTAACACTGGGGCTTTGCTCTTCTATACGCAGCAAACGTCACGGTCATTCTCTTTCCGTCTCGTAGACATGAGCTGAGAAATTGCAAATGTCGAGCAATTGCTCCGAGATGAAAAGTGCCAGCACTGAAAGCTGTTGCTAGCCAGCACCCTTCCTTGGAAGCGCTTTTGTAGCCCTTAGAACACTGGGGCTCTGGGCTTCCCTAGCCACCTAATCTTCTGCTCATCCTCTCGCGCACTCTAAAGAGAGCTCAGGTGAGAAATTGCAAACGTCGAGCAATTGCTCAGAGATGAAAAGTGCCAGCACTGAAAGCTGTTGCTAGCCAGCACCCTTCCTTGGAAGCGCTTTCACAGGCGCAGTAACACTGGGGCTTTGCACTTCTGTACGCACCAAACGTCACGGTCCTTCTCTTTCCGTCTCCTAGACACGAGCTGAGAAATTGCAAACGTCGAGCAATTGCTCAGAGATGAAAAGTGCCAGCACTGAAAGCTCTTGCTAGCCAGCACCCTTCCTTGGAAGCGCTTTTGTAGGCCTAAGAACACTGGGGCTCTGGGCTTCTCTAGCCACCTCATCTTCTGCTCATCCTCTCGCGCACTCTAAAGAGAGCTCAGGTGAGAAATTGCAAACGTCGAGCAATTGCTCCGAGATGAAAAGTGCCAGCACTGAAAGCTGTTGCTAGCCAGCAGCCTTCCTTGGAAGCGCTTTCACAGGCGCAGTAACACTGGGGCTTTGCACTTCTGTACGCACCAAACGTCACGGTCCTTCTCTTTCCGTCTCCTAGACACGAGCTGAGAAATTGCAAACGTCGAGCAATTGCTCAGAGATGAAAAGTGCCAGCACTGAAAGCTGTTGCTAGCCAGCACCCTTCCTTGGAAGCGCTTTTGTAGGCCTAAGAACAGTGGGGCTCTGGGCTTCTCTAGCCACCTCATCTTCTGCTCATCCTCTCGCGCACTCTAAAGAGAGCTCAGGTGAGAAATTGCAAACGTCGAGCAATTGCTCAGAGATGAAAAGTGCCAGCACTGAAAGCTGTTGCTAGCCAGCACCCTTCCTTGGAAGCGCTTTCACAGGCGCAGCAACACTGGGGCTTTGCGCTTCTCTAGCCACCAAACGTCACGGTCCTTCTCTTTCCGTCTCGTAGACATGAGCTGAGAAATTGCAAACGTCCAGCAATTGCTCCGAGATGAAAAGTGCCAGCACTGAAAGCTCTTGCTAGCCAGCACCCTTCCTTGGAAGCGCTTTTGTAGGCCTAAGAACACTGGGGCTCTGGGCTTCTCTAGCCACCTCATCTTCTGCTCATCCTCTCGCGCACTCTAAAGAGAGCTCAGGTGAGAAATTGCAAACGTCGAGCAATTGCTCAGAGATGAAAAGTGCCAGTACTGAAAGCTGTTGCTAGCCAGCACCCTTCCTTGGAAGCGCTTTCACAGGCGCAGCAACACTGGGGCTTTGCGCTTCTCTAGCCACCAAACGTCACGGTCATTCTCTTTCCGTCTCGTAGACACGAGCTGAGAAATTGCAAACATCGAGCAATTGCTCCGAGATGAAAAGTGCCAGCACTGAAAGCTGTTGCTATCCAGCACCCTTCCTTGGAAGCGCTTTTGTAGGCCTAAGAACACTGGGGCTCTGGGCTTCTCTAGCCACCTAATCTTCTGCTCATCCTCTCGCGCACTCTAAAGAGAGCTCAGGTGAGAAATTGCAAACGTCGAGCAATTGCTCAGAGATGAAAAGTGCCAGCACTGAAAGCTGTTGCTAGCCAGCACCCTTCCTTGGAAGCGCTTTCGCAGGCGCAGTAACACTGGGGCTTTGCACTTCTCTACGCACCAAACGTCACGGTCCTTCTCTTTCCGTCTCGTAGACACGAGCTGAGAAATTGCAAACGTCGAGCAATTGCTCAGAGATGAAAAGTGCCAGCACTGAGAGCTGTTGCTAGCCAGCACCCTTCCTTGGAAGCGCTTTCACAGGCGCAGCAACACTGGGGCTTTGCGCTTCTCTACCCACCAAACGTCACGGTCCTTCTCTTTCCGTCTCGTAGACACGAGCTGAGAAATTGCAAACGTCCAGCAATTGCTCCGAGATGAAAAGTGCCAGCACTGAAAGCTGTTGCTAGCCAGCACCCTTCCTTGGAAGCGCTTTTGTAGGCCTAAGAACAGTGGGGCTCTGGGCTTCTCTAGCCACCTAATCTTCTGCTCATCCTCTCGCGCAGTCTAAAGAGAGCTCAGGTGAGAAATTGCAAATGACGAGCAATTGCTCAGAGATGAAAAGTGCCAGCACTGAAAGCTGTTGCTAGCCAGCACCCTTCCTTGGAAGCGCTTTCACAGGCGCAGCAACACTGGGGCTTTGCGCTTCTCTACGCACCAAACGTCACGGTCCTTCTCTTTCCGTCTCGTAGACACGAGCTGAGAAATTGCAAACGTCGAGCAATTGCTCAGAGATGAAAAGTGCCAGCACTGAAAGCTCTTGCTAGCCAGCACCCTTCCTTGGAAGCGCTTTCACAGGCGCAGCAACACTGGGGCTTTGCGCTTCTCTAGCCACCAAACGTCACGGTCCTTCTCTTTCCGTCTCGTAGACACGAGCTGAGAAATTGCAAACATCCAGCAATTGCTCAGAGATGAAAAGTGCCAGCACTGAAAGCTGTCGCTAGCCAGCCCCCTTCCTTGGAAGCGCTTTTGTAGGCCTAAGAACACTGGGGCTCTGGGCTTCTCTAGCCACCTCATCTTCTGCTCATCCTCTCGCGCACTCTAAAGAGAGCTCAGGTGAGAAATTGCAAACGTCCAGCAATTGCTCAGAGATGAAAAGTGCCAGCACTGAAAGCTGTTGCTAGCCAGCACCCTTCCTTGGAAGCGCTTTCACAGGCGCATCAACACTGGGGCTTTGCACTTCTGTACGCACCAAACGTCACGGTCCTTCTCTTTCCGTCTCATAGACACGAGCTGAGAAATTGCAAACGTCGAGCAATTACTCAGAGATGAAAAGTGCCAGCACTGAAAGCTGTTGCTAGCCAGCACCCTTCCTTGGAAGCGCTTTCACAGGCGCAGTAACACTGGGGCTTTGCGCTTCTATACGCACCAAACGTCACGGTCCTTCTCTTTCCGTCTCGTAGACACGAGCTGAGAAATTGCAAAAGTCGAGCAATTGCTCAGAGATGAAAAGTGCCAGCACTGAAAGCTGTTGCTAGCCAGCACCCTTCCTTGGAAGCGCTTTTGTAGGCCTAAGAACACTGGGGCTCTGGGCTTCTCTAGCCACCTAATCTTCTGCTCATCCTCTCGCGCACTCTAAAGAGAGCTCAGGTGAGAAATTGCAAACGTGGAGCAATTGCTCAGAGATGAAAAGTGCCAGCACTGAAAGCTCTTGCTAGCCAGCACCCTTCCTTGGAAGCGCTTTCACAGGCGCAGCAACACTGGGGCTTTCCGCTTCTCTAGCCACCAAACGTCACGGTCCTTCTCTTTCCGTCTCGTAGACATGAGCTGAGAAATTGCAAACGTCGAGCAATTGCTCAGAGATGAAAAGTGCCAGCACTGAAAGCTGTTGCTAGCCAGCACCCTTCCTTGGAAGCGCTTTCACAGGCGCAGTAACACTGGGGCTTTGCACTTCTCTACGCACCAAACGTCACGGTCCTTCTCTTTCCGTCTCGTAGACACGAGCTGAGAAATTGCAAACGTCCAGCAATTGCTCCGAGATGAAAAGTGCCAGCACTGAAAGCTGTTGCTAGCCAGCACCCTTCCTTGGAAGCGCTTTTGTAGGCCTAAGAACACTGGGGCTCTGGGCTTCTCTAGCCACCTCATCTTCTGCTCATCCTCTCGCGCACTCTAAAGAGAGCTCAGGTGAGAAATTGCAAACGTCCACCAATTGCTCAGAGATGAAAAGTGCCAGCACTGAAAGCTCTTGCTAGCCAGCACCCTTCCTTGGAAGCGCTTTCACAGGCGCAGCAACACTGGGGCTTTCCGCTTCTCTAGCCACCAAACGTCACGGTCCTTCTCTTTCCGTCTCCTAGACATGAGCTGAGAAATTGCAAACATCGAGCAATTGCTCAGAGATGAAAAGTGCCAGCACTGAAAGCTGTTGCTAGCCAGCACCCTTCCTTGGAAGCGCTTTCACAGGCGCAGTAACACTGGGGCTTTGCGCTTCTCTAGCCACCAAACGTCACGGTCCTTCTCTTTCCGTCTCGTAGACACGAGCTGAGAAATTGCAAACGTCGAGCAATTGCTCAGAGATGAAAAGTGCCAGCACTGAAAGCTCTTGCTAGCCAGCACCCTTCCTTGGAAGCGCTTTCACAGGCGCAGCAACACTGGGGCTTTGCACTTCTCTACCCACCAAACGTCACGGTCCTTCTCTTTCCGTCTCGTAGACACGAGCTGAGAAATTGCAAACGTGGAGCAATTGCTCAGAGATGAAAAGTGCCAGCACTGAAAGCTGTTGCTAGCCAGCACCCTTCCTTGGAAGCGCTTTCACAGGCGCAGTAACACTGGGGCTTTGCACTTCTGTACGCACCAAACGTCACGGTCCTTCTCTTTCCGTCTCGTAGACACGAGCTGAGAAATTGCAAACGTCCAGCAATTGCTCAGAGATGAAAAGTGCCAGCACTGAAAGCTGTTGCTAGCCAGCACCCTTCCTTGGAAGCGCTTTCACAGGTGCAGCAACTCTGGGGCTTTGCGCTTCTCTACCCACCAAACGTCACGGTCATTCTCTTTCCGTCTCGTAGACATGAGCTGATAAATTGCAAACGTCGAGCAATTGCTCAGAGATGAAAAGTGCCAGCACTGAAAGCTCTTGCTAGCCAGCACCCTTCCTTGGAAGCGCTTTCACAGGCGCAGCAACACTGGGGCTTTGCGCTTCTCTAGCCACCAAACGTCACAGTCCTTCTCTTTCCGTCTCGTAGACACGAGCTGAGAAATTGCAAACGTCGAGCAATTGCTCAGAGATGAAAAGTGCCAGCACTGAAAGCTCTTGCTAGCCAGCACCCTTCCTTGGAAGCGCTTTTGTAGGCCTAAGAACACTGGGGCTCTGGGCTTCCCTAGCCACCTCATCTTCTGCTCATCCTCTCGCGCACTCTAAAGAGAGCTCAGGTGAGAAATTGCAAACGACGAGCAATTGCTCAGAGATGAAAAGTGCCAGCACTGAAAGCTCTTGCTAGCCAGCACCCTTCCTTGGAAGCGCTTTCACAGGCGCAGTAACACTGGGGCTTTGCACTTCTGTACGCACCAAACGTCACGGTCATTCTCTTTCCGTCTCGTAGACACGAGCTGCGAAATTGCAAACGTCGAGCAATTGCTCAGAGATGAAAAGTGCCAGCACTGAAAGCTCTTGCTAGCCAGCACCCTTCCTTGGAAGCGCTTTTGTAGCCCTTAGAACACTGGGGCTCTGGGCTTCCCTAGCCACCTCATCTTCTGCTCATCCTCTCGCGCACTCTAAACAGAGCTCAGGTGAGAAATTGCAAACGACGAGCAATTGCTCAGAGATGAAAAGTGCCAGCACTGAAAGCTGTTGCTAGCCAGCACCCTTCCTTGGAAGCGCTTTCACAGGCGCAGTAACACTGGGGCTTTGCACTTCTGTACGCACCAAACGTGACGGTCATTCTCTTTCCGTCTCGTAGACACGAGGTGAGAAATTGCAAACGTCGAGCAATTGCTCAGAGATGAAAAGTGCCAGCACTGAAAGCTCTTGCTAGCCAGCACCCTTCCTTGGAAGCGCTTTCACAGGCGCAGCAACACTGGGGCTTTGCGCTTCTCTAGCCACCAAACGTCACGGTCCTTCTCTTTCCGTCTCGTAGACACGAGCTGAGAAATTGCAAACGTCGAGCAATTGCTCCGAGATGAAAAGTGCCAGCACTGAAAGCTGTTGCTAGCCAGCACCCTTCCTTGGAAGCGCTTTTGTAGGCCTAAGAACAGTGAGGCTCTGGGCTTCTCTAGCCACCTAATCTTCTGCTCATCCTCTCGCGCACTCTAAAGAGAGCTCAGATGAGAAATTGCAAACGTCGAGCAATTGCTCAGAGATGAAAAGTGCCAGCACTGAAAGCTGTTGCTAGCCAGCACCCTTCCTTGGAAGCGCTTTCACAGGCGCAGCAACACTGGGGCTTTGCGCTTCTATACGCACCAAACGTCACGGTCCTTCTCTTTCCGTCGGTAGACACGAGCTGAGAAATTGCAAACGTCGAGCAATTGCTCAGAGATGAAAAGTGCCAGCACTGAAAGCTGTTGCTAGCCAGCACCCTTCCTTGGTAGCGCTTTCACAGGCGCAGCAACACTGGGGCTTTCCGCTTCTCTAGCCACCAAACGTCACGGTCCTTCTCTTTCCGTCTCGTAGACATGAGCTGAGAAATTGCAAACGTCGAGCAATTGCTCAGAGATGAAAAGTGCCAGCACTGAAAGCTGTTGCTAGCCAGCACCCTTCCTTGGAAGCGCTTTCACAGGCGCAGTAACACTGGGGCTTTGCGCTTCTCTAGCCACCAAACGTCACGGTCCTTCTCTTTCCGCCTCGTAGACACGAGCTGAGAAATTGCAAACGTCCAGCAATTGCTCCGAGATGAAAAGTGCCAGCACTGAAAGCTCTTGCTAGCCAGCACCCTTCCTTGGAAGCGCTTTCACAAGCGCAGTAACACTGGGGCTTTGCGCTTCTATACGCACCAAACGTCACGGTCCTTCTCTTTCCGTCTCGTAGACATGAGCTGAGAAATTGCAAATGTCGAGCAATTCCTCAGAGATGAAAAGTGCCAGCACTGAAAGCTCTTGCTAGCCAGCACCCTTCCTTGGAAGCGCTTTCACAGGCGCAGCAACACTGGGGCTTTGCACTTCTCTAGCCACCAAACGTCACGGTCCTTCTCTATCCGTCTCGTAGACACGAGCTGAGAAATTGCAAACGTCCAGCAATTGCTCCGAGATGAAAAGTGCCAGCACTGAAAGCTGTTGCTAGCCAGCCCCCTTCCTTGGAAGCGCTTTTATAGGCCTAAGAACACTGGGGCTCTGGGCTTCTCTAGCCACCTCATCTTCTGCTCATCCTCTCGCGCACTCTAAAGAGAGCTCAGGTGAGAAATTGCAAACGTCGAGCAATTGCTCAGAGATGAAAAGTGCCAGCACTGAAAGCTGTTGCTAGCCAGCACCCTTCCTTGGAAGCGCTTTCACAGGCGCATTAACAGTGGGGCTTTGCGCTTCTCTAGCCACCAAACGTCACTGTCATTCTCTTTCCGTCTCGTAGACACGAGCTGAGAAATTGCAAACGTCCAGCAATTGCTCCGAGATGAAAAGTGCCAGCACTGAAAGCTGTTGCTAGCCAGCACCCTTCCTTGGAAGCGCTTTCACAGGCGCAGCAACACTGGGGCTTTGCGCTTCTCTACCCACCAAACGTCACGGTCCTTCTCTTTCCGTCTCGTAGACACGAGCTGAGAAATTGCAAACGTCGAGCAATTGCTCAGAGATGAAAAGTGCCAGCACTGAAAGCTGTTGCTAGCCAGCACCCTTCCTTGGAAGCGCTTTTGTAGGCCTAAGAACACTGGGGCTCTGGGCTTCTCTAGCCACCTCATCTTCTGCTCATCCTCTCGCGCACTCTAAAGAGAGCTCAGGTGAGAAATTGCAAACGTCCACCTATTGCTCCGAGATGAAAAGTGCCAGCACTGAAAGCTCTTGCTAGCCAGCACCCTTCCTTGGAAGCGCTTTCACAGGCGCAGCAACACTGGGGCTTTGCGCTTCTATACGCACCAAACGTCACGGTCATTCACTTTCCGCCTCGTAGACACGAGCTGAGAAATTGCAAACGTCAAGCAATTGCTCAGAGATGAAAAGTGCCAGCACTGAAAGCTGTTGCTAGCCAGCACCCTTCCTTGGAAGCGCTTTCACAAGCGCAGTAACACTGGGGCTTTGCTCTTCTATACGCAGCAAACGTCACGGTCCTTCTCTTTCCGTCTCGTAGACACGAGCTGAGAAATTGCAAACGTCCAGCAATTGCTCCGAGATGAAAAGTGCCAGCACTGAAAGCTCTTGCTAGCCAGCACCCTTCCTTGGAAGCGCTTTTGTAGGCCTAAGAACAGTGGGGCTCTGGGCTTCTCTAGCCACCTCATCTTCTGCTCATCCTCGCGCGCACTCTAAAGAGAGCTCAGGTGAGAAATTGCAAACGTCGAGCAATTGCTCCGAGATGAAAAGTGCCAGCACTGAAAGCTGTTGCTAGCCAGCACCCTTCCTTGGTAGCGCTTTCACAGGCGCAGCAACACTGGGGCTTTGCGCTTCTCTAGCCACCAAACGTCACGGTCCTTCTCTTTCCGTCTCGTAGACACGAGGTGAGAAATTGCAAACGTCGAGCAATTGCTCCGAGATGAAAAGTGCCAGCACTGAAAGCTCTTGCTAGCCAGCACCCTTCCTTGGAAGCGCTTTCACAGGCGCAGCAACACTGGGGCTTTGCGCTTCTCTAGCCACCAAACGTCACGGTCCTTCTCTTTCCGCCTCGTAGACACGAGCTGAGAAATTGAAAACGTCAAGCAATTGCTCCGAGATGAAAAGTGCCAGCACTGAAAGCTCTTGCTAGCCAGCACCCTTCCTTGGAAGCGCTTTCACAAGCGCAGTAACACTGGGGCTTTGCGCTTCTATACGCACCAAACGTCACGGTCCTTCTCTTTCCGTCTCGTAGACATGAGCTGAGAAATTGCAAATGTCGAGCAATTCCTCAGAGATGAAAAGTGCCAGCACTGAAAGCTCTTGCTAGCCAGCACCCTTCCTTGGAAGCGCTTTCACAGGCGCAGCAACACTGGGGCTTTGCACTTCTCTAGCCACCAAACGTCACGGTCCTTCTCTATCCGTCTCGTAGACACGAGCTGAGAAATTGCAAACGTCCAGCAATTGCTCCAAGATGAAAAGTGCCAGCACTGAAAGCTGTTGCTAGCCAGCCCCCTTCCTTGGAAGCGCTTTTATAGGCCTAAGAACACTGGGGCTCTGGGCTTCTCTAGCCACCTCATCTTCTGCTCATCCTCTCGCGCACTCTAAAGAGAGCTCAGGTGAGAAATTGCAAACGTCGAGCAATTCCTCAGAGATGAAAAGTGCCAGCACTGAAAGCTCTTGCTAGCCAGCACCCTTCCTTGGAAGCGCTTTCACAGGCGCATTAACAGTGGGGCTTTGCGCTTCTCTAGCCACCAAACGTCACTGTCATTCTCTTTCCGTCTCGTAGACATGAGCTGAGAAATTGCAAACGTCAAGCAATTGCTCCGAGATGAAAAGTGCCAGCACTGAAAGCTCTTGCTAGCCAGCACCCTTCCTTGGAAGCGCTTTCACAGGCGCAGCAACACTGGGGCTTTGCGCTTCTCTAGCCACCAAACGTCACGGTCCTTCTCTTTCCGTCTCGTAGACACGAGCTGAGAAATTGCAAACGTCGAGCAATTGCTCAGAGATGAAAAGTGCCAGCACTGAAAGCTCTTGCTAGCCAGCCCCCTTCCTTGGAAGCGCTTTTATAGGCCTAAGAACACTGGGGCTCTGGGCTTCTCTAGCCACCTCATCTTCTGCTCATCCTCTCGCGCACTCTAAAGAGAGCTCAGGTGAGAAATTGCAAACGTCCACCTATTGCTCCGAGATGAAAAGTGCCAGCACTGAAAGCTCTTGCTAGCCAGCACCCTTCCTTGGAAGCGCTTTCACAGGCGCAGCAACACTGGGGCTTTGCGCTTCTATACGCACCAAACGTCACGGTCATTCACTTTCCTCCTCGTAGACACGAGCTGAGAAATTGCAAACGTCAAGCAATTGCTCAGAGATGAAAAGTGCCAGCACTGAAAGCTGTTGCTAGCCAGCACCCTTCCTTGGAAGCGCTTTCACAAGCGCAGTAACACTGGGGCTTTGCTCTTCTATACGCAGCAAACGTCACGGTCCTTCTCTTTCCGTCTCGTAGACATGAGCTGAGAAATTGCAAATGTCGAGCAATTGCTCAGAGATGAAAAGTGCCAGCACTGAAAGCTCTTGCTAGCCAGCACCCTTCCTTGGAAGCGCTTTCACAGGCGCAGCAACACTGGGGCTTTGCACTTCTCTAGCCACCAAACGTCACAGTCCTTCTCTTTCCGTCTCGTAGACACGAGCTGATAAATTGCAAACGTCCAGCAATTGCTCAGAGATGAAAAGTGCCAGCACTGAAAGCTGTTGCTAGCCAGCACCCTTCCTTGGAAGCGCTTTTATAGGCCTAAGAACACTGGGGCTCTGGGCTTCTCTAGCCACCTCATCTTCTGCTCATCCTCTCGTGCACTCTAAAGAGAGCTCAGGTGAGAAATTGCAAACGTGGAGCAATTGCTCAGAGATGAAAAGTGCCAGCACTGAAAGCTGTTGCTAGCCAGCACCCTTCCTTGGAAGCGCTTTCACAGGCGCAGCAACACTGGGGCTTTGCGCTTCTCTAGCCACCAAACGTCACGGTCCTTCTCTTTCCGTCTCGTAGACACGAGCTGAGAAATTGCAAACGTCGAGCAATTGCTCAGAGATGAAAAGTGCCAGCACTGAAAGCTGTTGCTAGCCAGCACCCTTCCATGGAAGCGCTTTTGTAGGCCTAAGAACACTGGGGCTCTGGGCTTCTCTAGCCACCTAATCTTCTGCTCATCCTCCTGCGCAGTCTAAAGAGAGCTCAGGTGAGAAATTGCAAACGTCGAGCAATTGCTCAGAGATGAAAAGTGCCAGCACTGAAAGCTGTTGCTAGCCAGCACCCTTCCTTGGAAGCGCTTTCACAGGCGCAGCAACACTGGGGCTTTGCGCTTCTATACGCACCAAACGTCACGGTCCTTCTCTTTCCGTCTCGTAGACACGAGCTGAGAAATTGCAAACGTCGAGCAATTGCTCAGAGATGAAAAGTGCCAGCACTGAAAGCTCTTGCTAGCCAGCACCCTTCCTTGGAAGCGCTTTTGTAGGCCTAAGAACACTGGGGCTCTGGGCTTCTCTAGCCACCTCATCTTCTGCTCATCCTCTCGCGCACTCTAAAGAGAGCTCAGGTGAGAAATTGCAAACGTCGAGCAATTGCTCAGAGATGAAAAGTGCCAGCACTGAAAGCTGTTGCTAGCCAGCACCCTTCCTTGGAAGCCCTTTCACAGGCGCAGCAACACTGGGCCTTTGCGCTTCTCTACCCACCAAACGTCACGGTCCTTCTCTTTCCGTCTCGTAGACACGAGCTGAGAAATTGCAAACGTCGAGCAATTGCTCAGAGATGAAAAGTGCCAGCACTGAAAGCTCTTGCTAGCCAGCACCCTTCCTTGGAAGGACTTTTGTAGGCCTAAGAACACTGGGGCTCTGGGCTTCTCTAGCCACCTCATCTTCTGCTCATCCTCGCGCGCACTCTAAAGAGAGCTCAGGTGAGAAATTGCAAACGTCGAGCAATTGCTCCGAGATGAAAAGTGCCAGCACTGAAAGCTCTTGCTAGCCAGCACCCTTCCTTGGAAGCGCTTTCACAGGCGCAGCAACACTGGGGCTTTGCGCTTCTCTAGCCACCAAACGTCACGGTCCTTCTCTTTCCGTCTCGTAGACATGAGCTGAGAAATTGCAAATGTCGAGCAATTGCTCAGAGATGAAAAGTGCCAGCACTGAAAGCTCTTGCTAGCCAGCACCCTTCCTTGGAAGCGCTTTCACAGGCGCAGCAACACTGGGGCTTTGCACTTCTCTAGCCACCAAACTTCACAGTCCTTCTCTTTCCGTCTCGTAGACACGAGCTGAGAAATTGCAAACGTCCAGCAATTGCTCCGAGATGAAAAGTGCCAGCACTGAAAGCTGTTGCTAGCCAGCACCCTTCCTTGGAAGCGCTTTTATAGGCCTAAGAACACTGGGGCTCTGGGCTTCTCTAGCCACCTCATCTTCTGCTCATCCTCTCGCGCACTCTAAAGAGAGCTCAGGTGAGAAATTGCAAACGTGGAGCAATTGCTCAGAGATGAAAAGTGCCAGCACTGAAAGCTCTTGCTAGCCAGCACCCTTCCTTGGAAGCGCTTTCACAGGCGCAGCAACACTGGGGCTTTGCGCTTCTCTACCCACCAAACGTCACGGTCCTTCTCTTTCCGTCTCGTAGACACGAGCTGAGAAATTGCAAACGTCGAGCAATTGCTCAGAGATGAAAAGTGCCAGCACTGAAAGCTCTTGCTAGCCAGCACCCTTCCTTGGAAGCACTTTTGTAGGCCTAAGAACACTGGGGCTCTGGGCTTCCCTAGCCACCTCATCTTCTGCTCATCCTCTCGCGCACTCTAAAGAGAGCTCAGGTGAGAAATCGCAAACGTCGAGCAATTGCTCAGAGATGAAAAGTGCCAGCACTGAAAGCTCTTGCTAGCCAGCACCCTTCCTTGGAAGCGCTTTCACAGGCGCAGCAACACTGGGGCTTTGCGCTTCTATACGCACCAAACGTCACGGTCCTTCTCTTTCCGTCTCGTAGACACGAGCTGAGAAATTGCAAACGTCGAGCAATTGCTCAGAGATGAAAAGTGCCAGCACTGAAAGCTCTTGCTAGCCAGCACCCTTCCTTGGAAGTGCTTTCACAGGCGCAGCAACACTGGGGCTTTGCGCTTCTCTAGCCACCAAACGTCACGGTCATTTTCTTTCCGTCTCGTAGACACGAGCTGAGAAATTGCAAACGTCGAGCAATTGCTCAGAGATGAAAAGTGCCAGCACTGAAAGCTCTTGCTAGCCAGCACCCTTCCTTGGAAGCGCTTTTGTAGGCCTAAGAACACTGGGGCTCTGGGCTTCTCTAGCCACCTCATCTTCTGCTCATCCTCTCGCGCACTCTAAAGAGAGCTCAGGTGAGAAATTGCAAACGTCGAGCAATTGCTAAGAGATTAAAAGTGCCAGCACTGAAAGCTGTTGCTAGCCAGCACCCTTCCTTGGAAGCGCTTTCACAGGCGCAGCAACACTGGGGCTTTGCGCTTCTCTACCCACCAAAAGTCACGGTCCTTCTCTTTCCGTCTCGTAGACACGAGCTGAGAAATTGCAAACGTCGAGCAATTGCTCAGAGATGAAAAGTGCCAGCACTGAAAGCTCTTGCTAGCCAGCACCGTTCCTTGGAAGCGCTTTCACAGGCGCAGCAACACTGGGGCTTTGCACTTCTCTAGCCACCAAACTTCACAGTCCTTCTCTTTCCGTCTCGTAGACACGAGCTGAGAAATTGCAAACGACGAGCAATTGCTCAGAGATGAAAAGTGCCAGCACTGAAAGCTGTTGCTAGCCAGCACCCTTCCTTGGAAGCGCTTTTGTAGGCCTAAGAACACTGGGGCTCTGGGCTTCTCTAGCCACCTCATCTTCTGCTCATCCTCTCGCGCACTCTAAAGAGAGCTCAGGTGAGAAATTGCAAACGTCGAGCAATTGCTCAGAGATGAAAAGTGCCAGCACTGAAAGCTCTTGCTAGCCAGCACCCTTCCTTGGAAGCGCTTTCACAGGTGCAGCAACTCTGGGGCTTTGCGCTTCTCTACCCACCAAACGTCACGGTCATTCTCTTTCCGTCTCCTAGACACGAGCTGAGAAATTGCAAACGTCAAGCAATTGCTCAGAGATGAAAAGTGCCAGCACTGAAAGCTGTTGCTAGCCAGCACCCTTCCTTGGAAGCGCTTTCACAAGCGCAGTAACACTGGGGCTTTGCGCTTCTCTACCCACCAAACGTCACGGTCATTCTCTTTCCGTCTCGTAGACATGAGCTGAGAAATTGCAAACGTCGAGCAATTGCTCAGAGATGAAAAGTGCCAGCACTGAAAGCTGTTGCTAGCCAGCACCCTTCCTTGGAAGCGCTTTCACAGGCGCAGCAACACTGGGGCTTTGCGCTTCTCTAGCCACCAAACGTCACAGTCCTTCTCTTTCCGTCTCGTAGACACGAGTTGAGAAATTGCAAACGTCGAGCAATTGTTCAGAGATGAAAAGTGCCAGCACTGAAAGCTGTTGCTAGCCAGCACCCTTCCTTGGAAGCGCTTTTGTAGCCCTTAGAACACTGGGGCTCTGGGCTTCCCTAGCCACCTCATCTTCTGCTCATCCTCTCGCGCACTCTAAAGAGAGCTCAGGTGAGAAATTGCAAACGTCGAGCAATTGCTCAGAGATGAAAAGTGCCAGCACTGAAAGCTGTTGCTAGCCAGCACCCTTCCTTGGAAGCGCTTTCACAGGCGCAGTAACACTGGGGCTTTGCACTTCTGTACGCACCAAACGTCACGGTCCTTCTCTTTCCGTCTCCTAGACACGAGCTGAGAAATTGCAAACGTCGAGCAATTGCTCAGAGATGAAAAGTGCCAGCACTGAAAGCTCTTGCTAGCCAGCACCCTTCCTTGGAAGCGCTTTCACAGGCGCAGCAACACTGGGGCTTTGCGCTTCTCTAGCCACCAAACGTCACGGTCCTTCTCTTTTCGTCTCCTAGACACGAGCTGAGAAATTGCAAACGTCGAGCAATTGCTCAGAGATGAAAAGTGCCAGCACTGAAAGCTGTTGCTAGCCAGCACCCTTCCTTGGAAGCGCTTTTGTAGGCCTAAGAACAGTGGGGCTCTGGGCTTCTCTAGCCACCTAATCTTCTGCTCATCCTCCTGCGCACTCTAAAGAGAGCTCAGGTGAGAAATTACAAACGTCGAGCAATTGCTCAGAGATGAAAAGTGCCAGCACTGAAAGCTGTTGCTAGCCAGCACCCTTCCTTGGAAGCGCTTTCACAGGCGCAGCAACACTGGGGCTTTGCGCTTCTATACGCACCAAACGTCACGGTCCTTCTCTTTCCGTCGGTAGACACGAGCTGAGAAATTGCAAACGTCGAGCAATTGCTCAGAGATGAAAAGTGCCAGCACTGAAAGCTGTTGCTAGCCAGCACCCTTCCTTGGAAGCGCTTTCACAGGCGCAGCAACACTGGGGATTTGCGCTTCTCTAGCCACCAAACGTCACGGTCCTTCTCTTTCCGTCTCCTAGACACGAGCTGAGAAATTGCAAACGTCGAGCAATTGCTCCGAGATGAAAAGTGCCAGCACTGAAAGTTCTTGCTAGCCAGCACCCTTCCTTGGAAGCGCTTTCACAGGCGCATCAACACTGGGGCTTTGCACTTCTGTACGCACCAAACGTCACGGTCATTCTCTTTCCGCCTCGTAGACACGAGCTGAGAAATTGAAAACGTCAAGCAATTGCTCAGAGATGAAAAGTGCCAGCACTGAAAGCTCTTGCTAGCCAGCACCCTTCCTTGGAAGCGCTTTCACAAGCGCAGTAACACTGGGGCTTTGCGCTTCTATACGCACCAAACGTCACGGTCCTTCTCTTTCCGTCTCGTAGACACGAACTGAGAATTTGCAAACGTCGAGCAATTGCTCAGAGATGAAAAGTGCCAGCACTGAAAGCTCTTGCTAGCCAGCACCCTTCCTTGGAAGCGCTTTTGTAGGCCTAAGAACACTGGGGCTCTGGGCTTCTCTAGCCACCTCATCTTCTGCTCATCCTCCTGCGCACTCTAAAGAGAGCTCAGGTGAGAAATTACAAACGTCGAGCAATTGCTCAGAGATGAAAAGTGCCAGCACTGAAAGCTGTTGCTAGCCAGCACCCTTCCTTGGAAGCGCTTTCACAGGCACAGCAACACTGGGGCTTTGCGCTTCTCTACTCACCAAACGTCACGGTCCTTCTCTTTCCGTCTTGTAGACACGAGCTGAGAAATTGCAAACGTCGAGCAATTGCTCAGAGATGAAAAGTGCCAGCACTGAAAGCTCTTGCTAGCCAGCACCCTTCCTTGGAAGTGCTTTCACAGGCGCAGCAACACTGGGGCTTTGCGTTTCTCTAGCCACCAGACGTCACGGTCATTCTCTTTCCGTCTCGTAGACACGAGCTGAGAAATTGCAAACGTCAAGCAATTGCTCAGAGATGAAAAGTGCCAGCACTGAAAGCTCTTGCTAGCCAGCACCCTTCCTTGGAAGCGCTTTTGTAGGCCTAAGAACAGTGGGGCTCTGGGCTTCTCTAGCCACCTCATCTTCTGCTCATCCTCTCGCGCACTCTAAAGAGAGCTCAGGTGAGAAATTGCAAACGTCGAGCAACTGCTCAGAGATGAAAAGTGCCAGCACTGAAAGCTGTTGCTAGCCAGCACCCTTCCTTGGAAGCGCTTTCACAGGCGCAGCAACACTGGGGCTTTGCGCTTCTCTAGCCACCAAACGTCACGGTCCTTCTCTTTCCGTCTCGTAGACACGAGCTGAGAAATTGCAAACGTCGAGCAATTGCTCAGAGATTAAAAGTGCCAGCACTGAAAGCTGTTGCTAGCCAGCACCCTTCCTTGGAAGCGCTTTCACAGGCGCAGCAACACTGGGGCTTTGCGCTTCTCTAGCCACCAAACGTCACGGTCCTTCTCTTTCCGTCTCGTAGACACGAGCTGAGAAATTGCAAACGTCGAGCAATTGCTCAGAGATGAAAAGTGCCAGCACTGAAAGCTCTTGCTAGCCAGCACCCTTCCTTGGAAGCGCTTTCACAGGCGCAGCAACACTGGGGCTTTGCGCTTCTCTACCCACCAAACGTCACGGTCCTTCTCTTTCCGTCTCGTAGACACGAGCTGAGAAATTGCAAACGTCGAGCAATTGCTCAGAGATGAAAAGTGCCAGCACTGAAAGCTGTTGCTAGCCAGCACCCTTCCTTGGAAGCGCTTTTGTAGGCCTAAGAACACTGGGGCTCTGGGCTTCTCTAGCCACCTCATCTTCTGCTCATCCTCTCGCGCACTCTAAAGAGAGCTCAGGTGAGAAATTGCAAACGTCGAGCAATTGCTCAGAGATGAAAAGTGCCAGCACTGAAAGCTGTTGCTAGCCAGCACCCTTCCTTGGAAGCGCTTTCACAGGCGCAGCAACACTGGGGCTTTGCGCTTCTCTACCCACCAAACGTCACGGTCATTCTCTTTCCGTCTCGTAGACATGAGCTGAGAAATTGCAAACGTCGAGCAATTGCTCAGAGATGAAAAGTGCCAGCACTGAAAGCTGTTGCTAGCCAGCACCCTTCCTTGGAAGCGCTTTCACAGGCGCAGCAACACTGGGGCTTTGCGCTTCTCTAGCCACCAAACGTCACGGTCCTTCTCTTTCCGTCTCGGAGACACGAGCTGAGAAATTGCAAACGTCGAGCAATTGCTCCGAGATGAAAAGTGCCAGCACTGAAAGCTCTTGCTAGCCAGCACCCTTCCTTGGAAGCGCTTTTGTAGCCCTTAGAACACTGGGGCTCTGGGCTTCCCTAGCCACCTCATCTTCTGCTCATCCTCTCGCGCACTCTAAAGAGAGCTCAGGTGAGAAATTGCAAACGTCGAGCAATTGCTCAGAGATGAAAAGTGCCAGCACTGAAAGCTGTTGCTAGCCAGCACCCTTCCTTGGAAGCGCTTTCACAAGCGCAGTAACACTGGGGCTTTGCGCTTCTCTACCCACCAAACGTCACGGTCATTCTCTTTCCGTCTCGTAGACATGAGCTGAGAAATTGCAAACGTCGAGCAATTGCTCAGAGATGAAAAGTGCCAGCACTGAAAGCTGTTGCTAGCCAGCACCCTTCCTTGGAAGCGCTTTCACAGGCGCAGCAACACTGGGGCTTTGCGCTTCTCTAGCCACCAAACGTCACAGTCCTTCTCTTTCCGTCTCGTAGACACGAGTTGAGAAATTGCAAACGTCGAGCAATTGTTCAGAGATGAAAAGTGCCAGCACTGAAAGCTGTTGCTAGCCAGCACCCTTCCTTGGAAGCGCTTTTGTAGGCCTAAGAACAGTGGGGCTCTGGGCTTCTCTAGCCACCTAATCTTCTGCTCATCCTCCTGCGCACTCTAAAGAGAGCTCAGGTGAGAAATTACAAACGTCGAGCAATTGCTCAGAGATGAAAAGTGCCAGCACTGAAAGCTGTTGCTAGCCAGCACCCTTCCTTGGAAGCGCTTTCACAGGCGCAGCAACACTGGGGCTTTGCGCTTCTATACGCACCAAACGTCACGGTCATTCTCTTTCCGTCTCCTAGACACGAGCTGAGAAATTGCAAACGTCAAGCAATTGCTCAGAGATGAAAAGTGCCAGCACTGAAAGCTGTTGCTAGCCAGCACCCTTCCTTGGAAGCGCTTTCACAGGCGCAGCAACACTGGGGCTTTGCGCTTCTCTACCCACCAAACGTCACGGTCATTTTCTTTCCGTCTCGTAGACACGAGCTGAGAAATTGCAAACGTTGAGCAATTGCTCAGAGATGAAAAGTGCCAGCACTGAAAGCTGTTGCTAGCCAGCCCCCTTCCTTGGAAGCGCTTTTGTAGGCCTAAGAACACTGGGGCTCTGGGCTTCTCTAGCCACCTCATCTTCTGCTCATCCTCTCGCGCACTCTAAAGAGAGCTCAGGTGAGAAATTGCAAACGTCGAGCAATTGCTCCGAGATGAAAAGTGCCAGCACTGAAAGCTGTTGCTAGCCAGCACCCTTCCTTGGAAGCGCTTTCACAGGCGCAGCAACACTGGGGCTTTGCGCTTCTCTACCCACCAAACGTCACGGTCCTTCTCTTTCCGTCTCGTAGACACGAGCTGAGAAATTGCAAACGTCCAGCAATTGCTCCGAGATGAAAAGTGCCAGCACTGAAAGCTGTTGCTAGCCAGCACACTTCCTTGGAAGCGCTTTTGTAGGCCTAAGAACACTGGGGCTCTGGGCTTCTCTAGCCACCTCATCTTCTGCTCATCCTCTCGCGCACTCTAAAGAGAGCTCAGGTGAGAAATTGCAAACGACGAGCAATTGCTCAGAGATGAAAAGTGCCAGCACTGAAAGCTCTTGCTAGCCAGCACCCTTCCTTGGAAGCGCTTTCACAGGTGCAGCAACTCTGGGGCTTTGCGCTTCTCTACCCACCAAACGTCACGGTCCTTCTCTTTCCATCTCGTAGACACGAGCTGAGAAATTGCAAATGTCGAGCAATTGCTCAGAGATGAAAAGTGCCAGCACTGAAAGCTCTTGCTAGCCAGCACCCTTCCTTGGAAGCGCTTTCACAAGCGCAGTAACACTGGGGCTTTGCGCTTCTATACGCACCAAACGTCACGGTCATTCTCTTTCCGTCTCGTAGACATGAGCTGAGAAATTGCAAACGTCGAGCAATTGCTCAGAGATGAAAAGTGCCAGCACTGAAAGCTCTTGCTAGCCAGCACCCTTCCTTGGAAGCGCTTTCACAGGCGCAGCAACACTGGGGCTTTGCGCTTCTCTACCCACCAAACGTCACAGTCCTTCTCTTTCCGTCTCGTAGACACGAGCTGAGAAATTGCAAACGTCGAGCAATTGCTCAGAGATGAAAAGTGCCAGCACTGAAAGCTCTTGCTAGCCAGCACCCTTCCTTGGAAGCGCTTTTGTAGCCCTTAGAACACTGGGGCTCTGGGCTTCCCTAGCCACCTCATCTTCTGCTCATCCTCTCGCGCACTCTAAAGAGAGCTCAGGTGAGAAATTGCAAACGTGGAGCAATTGCTCAGAGAAGAAAAGTGCCAGCACTGAAAGCTCTTGCTAGCCAGCACCCTTCCTTGGAAGCGCTTTCACAGGCGCAGCAACACTGGGGCTTTGCGCTTCTCTAGCCACCAAACGTCACGGTCCTTCTCTTTCCGTCGGTAGACACGAGCTGAGAAATTGCAAACGTCGAGCAATTGCTCAGAGATGAAAAGTGCCAGCACTGAAAGCTCTTGCTAGCCAGCACCCTTCCTTGGAAGCGCTTTCACAGGCGCAGCAACACTGGGGCTTTGCGCTTCTCTAGCCACCAAACGTCACGGTCCTTCTCTTTCCGTCTCGGAGACACGAGCTGAGAAATTGCAAACGTCGAGCAATTGCTCCGAGATGAAAAGTGCCAGCACTGAAAGCTGTTGCTAGCCAGCACCCTTCCTTGGAAGCGCTTTTGTAGGCCTAAGAACAGTGAGGCTCTGGGCTTCTCTAGCCACCTAATCTTCTGCTCATCCTCTCGCGCACTCTAAAGAGAGCTCAGATGAGAAATTGCAAACGTCGAGCAATTGCTCAGAGATGAAAAGTGCCAGCACTGAAAGCTCTTGCTAGCCAGCAGCCTTCCTTGGAAGCGCTTTCACAGGCGCAGCAACACTGGGGCTTTGCGCTTCTCTACCCACCAAAAGTCACGGTCCTTCTCTTTCCGTCTCGTAGACACGAGCTGAGAAATTGCAAACGTCGAGCAATTGCTCAGAGATGAAAAGTGCCAGCACTGAAAGCTGTTGCTAGCCAGCACCCTTCCTTGGAAGCGCTTTCACAGGCGCAGCAACACTGGGGCTTTGCGCTTCTCTAGCCACCAAACGTCACGGTCATTCTCTTTCCGCCTCGTAGACACGAGCTGAGAAATTGCAAACGTCGAGCAATTGCTCCGAGATGAAAAGTGCCAGCACTGAAAGCTGTTGCTAGCCAGCACCCTTCCTTGGAAGCGCTTTCACAGGCGCAGTAACACTGGGGCTTTGCGCTTCTATACGCACCAAACGTCACGGTCCTTCTCTTTCCGTCTCGTAGACATGAGCTGAGAAATTGCAAATGTCGAGCAATTGCTCAGAGATGAAAAGTGCCAGCACTGAAAGCTCTTGCTAGCCAGCACCCTTCCTTGGAAGCGCTTTCACTGGCGCAGCAACACTGGGGCTTTGCACTTCTCTAGCCACCAAACGTCACAGTCCTTCTCTTTCCGTCTCGTAGACACGAGCTGAGAAATTGCAAACGTCCAGCAATTGCTCAGAGATGAAAAGTGCCAGCACTGAAAGCTGTTGCTAGCCAGCACCCTTCCTTGGAAGCGCTTTTATAGGCCTAAGAACACTGGGGCTCTGGGCTTCTCTAGCCACCTCATCTTCTGCTCATCCTCTCGTGCACTCTAAAGAGAGCTCAGGTGAGAAATTGCAAACGTGGAGCAATTGCTCAGAGATGAAAAGTGCCAGCACTGAAAGCTGTTGCTAGCCAGCACCCTTCCTTGGAAGCGCTTTCACAGGCGCAGCAACACTGGGGCTTTGCGCTTCTCTACGCACCAAACGTCACGGTCCTTCTCTTTCCGTCTCGTAGACACGAGCTGAGAAATTGCAAACGTCGAGCAATTGCTCAGAGATGAAAAGTGCCAGCACTGAAAGCTGTTGCTAGCCAGCACCCTTCCATGGAAGCGCTTTTGTAGGCCTAAGAACACTGGGGCTCTGGGCTTCTCTAGCCACCTAATCTTCTGCTCATCCTCCTGCGCAGTCTAAAGAGAGCTCAGGTGAGAAATTGCAAACGTCGAGCAATTGCTCAGAGATGAAAAGTGCCAGCACTGAAAGCTGTTGCTAGCCAGCACCCTTCCTTGGAAGCGCTTTCACAGGCGCAGCAACACTGGGGCTTTGCGCTTCTATACGCACCAAACGTCACGGTCCTTCTCTTTCCGTCTTGTAGACACGAGCTGAGAAATTGCAAACGTCGAGCAATTGCTCAGAGATGAAAAGTGCCAGCACTGAAAGCTCTTGCTAGCCAGCACCCTTCCTTGGAAGCGCTTTTGTAGGCCTAAGAACACTGGGGCTCTGGGCTTCTCTAGCCACCTCATCTTCTGCTCATCCTCTCGCGCACTCTAAAGAGAGCTCAGGTGAGAAATTGCAAACGTCGAGCAATTGCTCAGAGATGAAAAGTGCCAGCACTGAAAGCTGTTGCTAGCCAGCACCCTTCCTTGGAAGCCCTTTCACAGGCGCAGCAACACTGGGCCTTTGCGCTTCTCTACCCACCAAACGTCACGGTCCTTCTCTTTCCGTCTCGTAGACACGAGCTGAGAAATTGCAAACGTCCAGCAATTGCTCAGAGATGAAAAGTGCCAGCACTGAAAGCTCTTGCTAGCCAGCACCCTTCCTTGGAAGGACTTTTGTAGGCCTAAGAACACTGGGGCTCTGGGCTTCCCTAGCCACCTCATCTTCTGCTCATCCTCGCGCGCACTCTAAAGAGAGCTCAGGTGAGAAATTGCAAACGTCGAGCAATTGCTCCGAGATGAAAAGTGCCAGCACTGAAAGCTGTTGCTAGCCAGCACCCTTCCTTGGAAGCGCTTTCACAAGCGCAGTAACACTGGGGCTTTGCGCTTCTATACGCACCAAACGTCACGGTCCTTCTCTTTCCGTCTCGTAGACATGAGCTGAGAAATTGCAAATGTCGAGCAATTGCTCAGAGATGAAAAGTGCCAGCACTGAAAGCTGTTGCTAGCCAGCACCCTTCCTTGGAAGCGCTTTCACAGGCGCAGCAACACTGGGGCTTTGCACTTCTCTAGCCACCAAACTTCACAGTCCTTCTCTTTCCGTCTCGTAGACACGAGCTGAGAAATTGCAAACGTCCAGCAATTGCTCCGAGATGAAAAGTGCCAGCACTGAAAGCTGTTGCTAGCCAGCCCCCTTCCTTGGAAGCGCTTTTATAGGCCTAAGAACACTGGGGCTCTGGGCTTCTCTAGCCACCTCATCTTCTGCTCATCCTCTCGCGCACTCTAAAGAGAGCTCAGGTGAGAAATTGCAAACGTGGAGCAATTGCTCAGAGATGAAAAGTGCCAGCACTGAAAGCTCTTGCTAGCCAGCACCCTTCCTTGGAAGCGCTTTCACAGGCGCAGCAACACTGGGGCTTTGCGCTTCTCTAGCCACCAAACGTCACGGTCCTTCTCTTTCCGTCTCGTAGACACGAGCTGAGAAATTGCAAACGTCGAGCAATTGCTCAGAGATGAAAAGTGCCAGCACTGAAAGCTCTTGCTAGCCAGCACCCTTCCTTGGAAGCACTTTTGTAGGCCTAAGAACACTGGGGCTCTGGGCTTCCCTAGCCACCTCATCTTCTGCTCATCCTCTCGCGCACTCTAAAGAGAGCTCAGGTGAGAAATCGCAAACGTCGAGCAATTGCTCAGAGATGAAAAGTGCCAGCACTGAAAGCTCTTGCTAGCCAGCACCCTTCCTTGGAAGCGCTTTCACAGGCGCAGCAACACTGGGGCTTTGCGCTTCTATACGCACCAAACGTCACGGTCCTTCTCTTTCCGTCTCGTAGACACGAGCTGAGAAATTGCAAACGTCGAGCAATTGCTCAGAGATGAAAAGTGCCAGCACTGAAAGCTCTTGCTAGCCAGCACCCTTCCTTGGAAGTGCTTTCACAGGCGCAGCAACACTGGGGCTTTGCGCTTCTCTAGCCACCAAACGTCACGGTCATTTTCTTTCCGTCTCGTAGACACGAGCTGAGAAATTGCAAACGTCGAGCAATTGCTCAGAGATGAAAAGTGCCAGCACTGAAAGCTCTTGCTAGCCAGCACCCTTCCTTGGAAGCGCATTTGTAGGCCTAAGAACACTGGGGCTCTGGGCTTCTCTAGCCACCTCATCTTCTGCTCATCCTCTCGCGCACTCTAAAGAGAGCTCAGGTGAGAAATTGCAAACGTCGAGCAATTGCTCAGAGATGAAAAGTGCCAGCACTGAAAGCTCTTGCTAGCCAGCACCCTTCCTTGGAAGCGCTTTCACAGGCGCAGCAACACTGGGGCTTTGCGCTTCTCTACCCACCAAAAGTCACGGTCCTTCTCTTTCCGTCTCGTAGACACGAGCTGAGAAATTGCAAACGTCGAGCAATTGCTCAGAGATGAAAAGTGCCAGCACTGAAAGCTCTTGCTAGCCAGCACCCTTCCTTGGAAGCGCTTTCACAGGCGCAGCAACACTGGGGCTTTGCACTTCTCTAGCCACCAAACTTCACAGTCCTTCTCTTTCCGTCTCGTAGACACGAGCTGAGAAATTGCAAACGTCGAGCAATTGCTCAGAGATGAAAAGTGCCAGCACTGAAAGCTGTTGCTAGCCAGCACCCTTCCTTGGAAGCGCTTTTGTAGGCCTAAGAACACTGGGGCTCTGGGCTTCTCTAGCCACCTCATCTTCTGCTCATCCTCTCGCGCACTCTAAAGAGAGCTCAGGTGAGAAATTGCAAACGTCGAGCAATTGCTCAGAGATGAAAAGTGCCAGCACTGAAAGCTCTTGCTAGCCAGCACCCTTCCTTGGAAGCGCTTTCACAGGTGCAGCAACTCTGGGGCTTTGCGCTTCTCTACCCACCAAACGTCACGGTCATTCTCTTTCCGTCTCCTAGACACGAGCTGAGAAATTGCAAACGTCAAGCAATTGCTCAGAGATGAAAAGTGCCAGCACTGAAAGCTGTTGCTAGCCAGCACCCTTCCTTGGAAGCGCTTTCACAAGCGCAGTAACACTGGGGCTTTGCGCTTCTCTACCCACCAAACGTCACGGTCATTCTCTTTCCGTCTCGTAGACATGAGCTGAGAAATTGCAAACGTCGAGCAATTGCTCAGAGATGAAAAGTGCCAGCACTGAAAGCTGTTGCTAGCCAGCACCCTTCCTTGGAAGCGCTTTCACAGGCGCAGCAACACTGGGGCTTTGCGCTTCTCTAGCCACCAAACGTCACAGTCCTTCTCTTTCCGTCTCGTAGACACGAGTTGAGAAATTGCAAACGTCGAGCAATTGTTCAGAGATGAAAAGTGCCAGCACTGAAAGCTGTTGCTAGCCAGCACCCTTCCTTGGAAGCGCTTTTGTAGCCCTTAGAACACTGGGGCTCTGGGCTTCCCTAGCCACCTCATCTTCTGCTCATCCTCTCGCGCACTCTAAAGAGAGCTCAGGTGAGAAATTGCAAACGACGAGCAATTGCTCAGAGATGAAAAGTGCCAGCACTGAAAGCTGTTGCTAGCCAGCACCCTTCCTTGGAAGCGCTTTCACAGGCGCAGTAACACTGGGGCTTTGCACTTCTGTACGCACCAAACGTCACGGTCCTTCTCTTTCCGTCTCGTAGACACGAGCTGAGAAATTGCAAACGTCGAGCAATTGCTCAGAGATGAAAAGTGCCAGCACTGAAAGCTCTTGCTAGCCAGCACCCTTCCTTGGAAGCGCTTTCACAGGCGCAGCAACACTGGGGCTTTGCGCTTCTCTAGCCACCAAACGTCACGGTCCTTCTCTTTTCGTCTCCTAGACACGAGCTGAGAAATTGCAAACGTCGAGCAATTGCTCCGAGATGAAAAGTGCCAGCACTGAAAGCTGTTGCTAGCCAGCACCCTTCCTTGGAAGCGCTTTTGTAGGCCTAAGAACACTGGGGCTCTGGGCTTCTATAGCCACCTAATCTTCTGCTCATCCTCCTGCGCACTCTAAAGAGAGCTCAGGTGAGAAATTACAAACGTCGAGCAATTGCTCAGAGATGAAAAGTGCCAGCACTGAAAGCTGTTGCTAGCCAGCACCCTTCCTTGGAAGCGCTTTCACAGGCGCAGCAACACTGGGGCTTTGCGCTTCTATACGCACCAAACGTCACGGTCCTTCTCTTTCCGTCGGTAGACACGAGCTGAGAAATTGCAAACGTCGAGCAATTGCTCAGAGATGAAAAGTGCCAGCACTGAAAGCTGTTGCTAGCCAGCACCCTTCCTTGGAAGCGCTTTCACAGGCGCAGCAACACTGGGGCTTTGCGCTTCTCTACGCACCAAACGTCACGGTCCTTCTCTTTCCGTCTCGTAGACACGAGCTGAGAAATTGCAAACGTCGAGCAATTGCTCAGAGATGAAAAGTGCCAGCACTGAAAGCTGTTGCTAGCCAGCACCCTTCCATGGAAGCGCTTTTGTAGGCCTAAGAACACTGGGGCTCTGGGCTTCTCTAGCCACCTAATCTTCTGCTCATCCTCCTGCGCAGTCTAAAGAGAGCTCAGGTGAGAAATTGCAAACGTCGAGCAATTGCTCAGAGATGAAAAGTGCCAGCACTGAAAGCTGTTGCTAGCCAGCACCCTTCCTTGGAAGCGCTTTCACAGGCGCAGCAACACTGGGGCTTTGCGCTTCTATACGCACCAAACGTCACGGTCCTTCTCTTTCCGTCTTGTAGACACGAGCTGAGAAATTGCAAACGTCGAGCAATTGCTCAGAGATGAAAAGTGCCAGCACTGAAAGCTCTTGCTAGCCAGCACCCTTCCTTGGAAGCGCTTTTGTAGGCCTAAGAACACTGGGGCTCTGGGCTTCTCTAGCCACCTCATCTTCTGCTCATCCTCTCGCGCACTCTAAAGAGAGCTCAGGTGAGAAATTGCAAACGTCGAGCAATTGCTCAGAGATGAAAAGTGCCAGCACTGAAAGCTGTTGCTAGCCAGCACCCTTCCTTGGAAGCCCTTTCACAGGCGCAGCAACACTGGGCCTTTGCGCTTCTCTACCCACCAAACGTCACGGTCCTTCTCTTTCCGTCTCGTAGACACGAGCTGAGAAATTGCAAACGTCCAGCAATTGCTCAGAGATGAAAAGTGCCAGCACTGAAAGCTCTTGCTAGCCAGCACCCTTCCTTGGAAGGACTTTTGTAGGCCTAAGAACACTGGGGCTCTGGGCTTCCCTAGCCACCTCATCTTCTGCTCATCCTCGCGCGCACTCTAAAGAGAGCTCAGGTGAGAAATTGCAAACGTCGAGCAATTGCTCCGAGATGAAAAGTGCCAGCACTGAAAGCTGTTGCTAGCCAGCACCCTTCCTTGGAAGCGCTTTCACAAGCGCAGTAACACTGGGGCTTTGCGCTTCTATACGCACCAAACGTCACGGTCCTTCTCTTTCCGTCTCGTAGACATGAGCTGAGAAATTGCAAATGTCGAGCAATTGCTCAGAGATGAAAAGTGCCAGCACTGAAAGCTGTTGCTAGCCAGCACCCTTCCTTGGAAGCGCTTTCACAGGCGCAGCAACACTGGGGCTTTGCACTTCTCTAGCCACCAAACTTCACAGTCCTTCTCTTTCCGTCTCGTAGACACGAGCTGAGAAATTGCAAACGTCCAGCAATTGCTCCGAGATGAAAAGTGCCAGCACTGAAAGCTGTTGCTAGCCAGCCCCCTTCCTTGGAAGCGCTTTTATAGGCCTAAGAACACTGGGGCTCTGGGCTTCTCTAGCCACCTCATCTTCTGCTCATCCTCTCGCGCACTCTAAAGAGAGCTCAGGTGAGAAATTGCAAACGTGGAGCAATTGCTCAGAGATGAAAAGTGCCAGCACTGAAAGCTCTTGCTAGCCAGCACCCTTCCTTGGAAGCGCTTTCACAGGCGCAGCAACACTGGGGCTTTGCGCTTCTCTAGCCACCAAACGTCACGGTCCTTCTCTTTCCGTCTCGTAGACACGAGCTGAGAAATTGCAAACGTCGAGCAATTGCTCAGAGATGAAAAGTGCCAGCACTGAAAGCTCTTGCTAGCCAGCACCCTTCCTTGGAAGCACTTTTGTAGGCCTAAGAACACTGGGGCTCTGGGCTTCCCTAGCCACCTCATCTTCTGCTCATCCTCTCGCGCACTCTAAAGAGAGCTCAGGTGAGAAATCGCAAACGTCGAGCAATTGCTCAGAGATGAAAAGTGCCAGCACTGAAAGCTCTTGCTAGCCAGCACCCTTCCTTGGAAGCGCTTTCACAGGCGCAGCAACACTGGGGCTTTGCGCTTCTATACGCACCAAACGTCACGGTCCTTCTCTTTCCGTCTCGTAGACACGAGCTGAGAAATTGCAAACGTCGAGCAATTGCTCAGAGATGAAAAGTGCCAGCACTGAAAGCTCTTGCTAGCCAGCACCCTTCCTTGGAAGTGCTTTCACAGGCGCAGCAACACTGGGGCTTTGCGCTTCTCTAGCCACCAAACGTCACGGTCATTTTCTTTCCGTCTCGTAGACACGAGCTGAGAAATTGCAAACGTCGAGCAATTGCTCAGAGATGAAAAGTGCCAGCACTGAAAGCTCTTGCTAGCCAGCACCCTTCCTTGGAAGCGCATTTGTAGGCCTAAGAACACTGGGGCTCTGGGCTTCTCTAGCCACCTCATCTTCTGCTCATCCTCTCGCGCACTCTAAAGAGAGCTCAGGTGAGAAATTGCAAACGTCGAGCAATTGCTCAGAGATGAAAAGTGCCAGCACTGAAAGCTCTTGCTAGCCAGCACCCTTCCTTGGAAGCGCTTTCACAGGCGCAGCAACACTGGGGCTTTGCGCTTCTCTACCCACCAAACGTCACGGTCCTTCTCTTTCCGTCTCGTAGACACGAGCTGAGAAATTGCAAACGTCGAGCAATTGCTCAGAGATGAAAAGTGCCAGCACTGAAAGCTCTTGCTAGCCAGCACCCTTCCTTGGAAGCGCTTTCACAGGCGCAGCAACACTGGGGCTTTGCACTTCTCTAGCCACCAAACTTCACAGTCCTTCTCTTTCCGTCTCGTAGACACGAGCTGAGAAATTGCAAACGTCGAGCAATTGCTCAGAGATGAAAAGTGCCAGCACTGAAAGCTGTTGCTAGCCAGCACCCTTCCTTGGAAGCGCTTTTGTAGGCCTAAGAACACTGGGGCTCTGGGCTTCTCTAGCCACCTCATCTTCTGCTCATCCTCTCGCGCACTCTAAAGAGAGCTCAGGTGAGAAATTGCAAACGTCGAGCAATTGCTCAGAGATGAAAAGTGCCAGCACTGAAAGCTCTTGCTAGCCAGCACCCTTCCTTGGAAGCGCTTTCACAGGTGCAGCAACTCTGGGGCTTTGCGCTTCTCTACCCACCAAACGTCACGGTCATTCTCTTTCCGTCTCCTAGACACGAGCTGAGAAATTGCAAACGTCGAGCAATTGCTCAGAGATGAAAAGTGCCAGCACTGAAAGCTGTTGCTAGCCAGCACCCTTCCTTGGAAGCGCTTTCACAAGCGCAGTAACACTGGGGCTTTGCGCTTCTCTACCCACCAAACGTCACGGTCATTCTCTTTCCGTCTCGTAGACATGAGCTGAGAAATTGCAAACGTCGAGCAATTGCTCAGAGATGAAAAGTGCCAGCACTGAAAGCTGTTGCTAGCCAGCACCCTTCCTTGGAAGCGCTTTCACAGGCGCAGCAACACTGGGGCTTTGCGCTTCTCTAGCCACCAAACGTCACAGTCCTTCTCTTTCCGTCTCGTAGACACGAGTTGAGAAATTGCAAACGTCGAGCAATTGTTCAGAGATGAAAAGTGCCAGCACTGAAAGCTGTTGCTAGCCAGCACCCTTCCTTGGAAGCGCTTTTGTAGCCCTTAGAACACTGGGGCTCTGGGCTTCCCTAGCCACCTCATCTTCTGCTCATCCTCTCGCGCACTCTAAAGAGAGCTCAGGTGAGAAATTGCAAACGACGAGCAATTGCTCAGAGATGAAAAGTGCCAGCACTGAAAGCTGTTGCTAGCCAGCACCCTTCCTTGGAAGCGCTTTCACAGGCGCAGTAACACTGGGGCTTTGCACTTCTGTACGCACCAAACGTCACGGTCCTTCTCTTTCCGTCTCGTAGACACGAGCTGAGAAATTGCAAACGTCGAGCAATTGCTCAGAGATGAAAAGTGCCAGCACTGAAAGCTCTTGCTAGCCAGCACCCTTCCTTGGAAGCGCTTTCACAGGCGCAGCAACACTGGGGCTTTGCGCTTCTCTACCCACCAAACGTCACGGTCCTTCTCTTTTCGTCTCCTAGACACGAGCTGAGAAATTGCAAACGTCGAGCAATTGCTCCGAGATGAAAAGTGCCAGCACTGAAAGCTGTTGCTAGCCAGCACCCTTCCTTGGAAGCGCTTTTGTAGGCCTAAGAACAGTGGGGCTCTGGGCTTCTCTAGCCACCTAATCTTCTGCTCATCCTCCTGCGCACTCTAAAGAGAGCTCAGGTGAGAAATTACAAACGTCGAGCAATTGCTCAGAGATGAAAAGTGCCAGCACTGAAAGCTGTTGCTAGCCAGCACCCTTCCTTGGAAGCGCTTTCACAGGCGCAGCAACACTGGGGCTTTGCGCTTCTATACGCACCAAACGTCACGGTCCTTCTCTTTCCGTCGGTAGACACGAGCTGAGAAATTGCAAACGTCGAGCAATTGCTCAGAGATGAAAAGTGCCAGCACTGAAAGCTGTTGCTAGCCAGCACCCTTCCTTGGAAGCGCTTTCACAGGCGCAGCAACACTGGGGCTTTGCGCTTCTCTAGCCACCAAACGTCACGGTCCTTCTCTTTCCGTCTCCTAGACACGAGCTGAGAAATTGCAAACGTCGAGCAATTGCTCCGAGATGAAAAGTGCCAGCACTGAAAGTTCTTGCTAGCCAGCACCCTTCCTTGGAAGCGCTTTCACAGGCGCAGCAACACTGGGGCTTTGCGCTTCTCTACCCACCAAACGTCACGGTCATTCTCTTTCCGCCTCGTAGACACGAGCTGAGAAATTGAAAACGTCAAGCAATTGCTCAGAGATGAAAAGTGCCAGCACTGAAAGCTCTTGCTAGCCAGCACCCTTCCTTGGAAGCGCTTTCACAAGCGCAGTAACACTGGGGCTTTGCGCTTCTATACGCACCAAACGTCACGGTCCTTCTCTTTCCGTCTCGTAGACACGAGCTGAGAATTTGCAAACGTCGAGCAATTGCTCAGAGATGAAAAGTGCCAGCACTGAAAGCTCTTGCTAGCCAGCACCCTTCCTTGGAAGCGCTTTTGTAGGCCTAAGAACAGTGGGGCTCTGGGCTTCTCTAGCCACCTCATCTTCTGCTCATCCTCCTGCGCACTCTAAAGAGAGCTCAGGTGAGAAATTACAAACGTCGAGCAATTGCTCAGAGATGAAAAGTGCCAGCACTGAAAGCTGTTGCTAGCCAGCACCCTTCCTTGGAAGCGCTTTCACAGGCACAGCAACACTGGGGCTTTGCGCTTCTCTACTCACCAAACGTCACGGTCCTTCTCTTTCCGTCTTGTAGACACGAGCTGAGAAATTGCAAACGTCGAGCAATTGCTCCGAGATGAAAAGTGCCAGCACTGAAAGCTCTTGCTAGCCAGCACCCTTCCTTGGAAGTGCTTTCACAGGCGCAGCAACACTGGGGCTTTGCGTTTCTCTAGCCACCAGACGTCACGGTCATTCTCTTTCCGTCTCGTAGACACGAGCTGAGAAATTGCAAACGTCAAGCAATTGCTCAGAGATGAAAAGTGCCAGCACTGAAAGCTGTTGCTAGCCAGCACCCTTCCTTGGAAGCGCTTTTGTAGGCCTAAGAACACTGGGGCTCTGGGCTTCTCTAGCCACCTCATCTTCTGCTCATCCTCTCGCGCACTCTAAAGAGAGCTCAGGTGAGAAATTGCAAACGTCGAGCAACTGCTCAGAGATGAAAAGTGCCAGCACTGAAAGCTGTTGCTAGCCAGCACCCTTCCTTGGAAGCGCTTTCACAGGCGCAGCAACACTGGGGCTTTGCGCTTCTCTAGCCACCAAACGTCACGGTCCTTCTCTTTCCGTCTCGTAGACACGAGCTGAGAAATTGCAAACGTCGAGCAATTGCTCAGAGATTAAAAGTGCCAGCACTGAAAGCTGTTGCTAGCCAGCCCCCTTCCTTGGAAGCGCTTTTGTAGGCCTAAGAACACTGGGGCTCTGGGCTTCTCTAGCCACCTCATCTTCTGCTCATCCTCTCGCGCACTCTAAAGAGAGCTCAGGTGAGAAATTGCAAACGTCGAGCAATTGCTCAGAGATGAAAAGTGCCAGCACTGAAAGCTGTTGCTAGCCAGCACCCTTCCTTGGAAGCGCTTTCACAGGCGCAGTAACACTGGGGCTTTGCGCTTCTCTACCCACCAAACGTCACGGTCATTCTCTTTCCGTCTCGTAGACATGAGCTGAGAAATTGCAAACGTCGAGCAATTGCTCAGAGATGAAAAGTGCCAGCACTGAAAGCTGTTGCTAGCCAGCACCCTTCCTTGGAAGCGCTTTCACAGGCGCAGCAACACTGGGGCTTTGCGCTTCTCTAGCCACCAAACGTCACGGTCCTTCTCTTTCCGTCTCGGAGACACGAGCTGAGAAATTGCAAACGTCGAGCAATTGCTCCGAGATGAAAAGTGCCAGCACTGAAAGCTCTTGCTAGCCAGCACCCTTCCTTGGAAGCGCTTTTGTAGCCCTTAGAACACTGGGGCTCTGGGCTTCCCTAGCCACCTCATCTTCTGCTCATCCTCTCGCGCACTCTAAAGAGAGCTCAGGTGAGAAATTGCAAACGTCGAGCAATTGCTCAGAGATGAAAAGTGCCAGCACTGAAAGCTGTTGCTAGCCAGCACCCTTCCTTGGAAGCGCTTTCACAAGCGCAGTAACACTGGGGCTTTGCACTTCTCTACGCACCAAACGTCACGGTCATTCTCTTTCCGTCTCGTAGACATGAGCTGAGAAATTGCAAACGTCGAGCAATTGCTCAGAGATGAAAAGTGCCAGCACTGAAAGCTGTTGCTAGCCAGCACCCTTCCTTGGAAGCGCTTTCACAGGCGCAGCAACACTGGGGCTTTGCGCTTCTCTAGCCACCAAACGTCACAGTCCTTCTCTTTCCGTCTCGTAGACACGAGCTGAGAAATTGCAAACATCGAGCAATTGCTCAGAGATGAAAAGTGCCAGCACTGAAAGCTCTTGCTAGCCAGCACCCTTCCTTGGAAGCACTTTTGTAGGCCTAAGAACACTGGGGCTCTGGGCTTCCCTAGCCACCTCATCTTCTGCTCATCCTCTCGCGCACTCTAAAGAGAGCTCAGGTGAGAAATCGCAAACGTCGAGCAATTGCTCAGAGATGAAAAGTGCCAGCACTGAAAGCTCTTGCTAGCCAGCACCCTTCCTTGGAAGCGCTTTCACAGGCGCAGCAACACTGGGGCTTTGCGCTTCTATACGCACCAAACGTCACGGTCCTTCTCTTTCCGTCTCGTAGACACGAGCTGAGAAATTGCAAACGTCGAGCAATTGCTCAGAGATGAAAAGTGCCAGCACTGAAAGCTCTTGCTAGCCAGCACCCTTCCTTGGAAGCGCTTTTGTAGGCCTAAGAACACTGGGGCTCTGGGCTTCTCTAGCCACCTCATCTTCTGCTCATCCTCTCGCGCACTCTAAAGAGAGCTCAGGTGAGAAATTGCAAACGTCGAGCAATTGCTCAGAGATGAAAAGTGCCAGCACTGAAAGCTGTTGCTAGCCAGCACCCTTCCTTGGAAGCGCTTTCACAGGCGCAGCAACACTGGGGCTTTGCGCTTCTCTACCCACCAAAAGTCACGGTCCTTCTCTTTCCGTCTCGTAGACACGAGCTGAGAAATTGCAAACGTCGAGCAATTGCTCAGAGATGAAAAGTGCCAGCACTGAAAGCTCTTGCTAGCCAGCACCCTTCCTTGGAAGCGCTTTCACAGGCGCATCAACACTGGGGCTTTGCACTTCTCTACCCACCAAACGTCACGGTCATTCTCTTTCCGTCTCGTAGACACGAGCTGAGAAATTGCAAACGTCGAGCAATTGCTCAGAGATGAAAAGTGCCAGCACTGAAAGCTGTTGCTAGCCAGCACCCTTCCTTGGAAGCGCTTTTGTAGGCCTAAGAAGAGTGGGGCTCTGGGCTTCTCTAGCCACCTCATCTTCTGCTCATCCTCTCGCGCACTCTAAAGAGAGCTCAGGTGAGAAATTGCAAACGTCGAGCAATTGCTCCGAGATGAAAAGTGCCAGCACTGAAAGCTCTTGCTAGCCAGCACCCTTCCTTGGAAGCGCTTTCACAGGTGCAGCAACTCTGGGGCTTTGCGATTCTCTACCCACCAAACGTCACGGTCATTCTCTTTCCGTCTCCTAGACACGAGCTGAGAAATTGCAAACGTCAAGCAATTGCTCAGAGATGAAAAGTGCCAGCACTGAAAGCTGTTGCTAGCCAGCACCCTTCCTTGGAAGCGCTTTCACAAGCGCAGTAACACTGGGGCTTTGCGCTTCTCTACCCACCAAACGTCACGGTCATTCTCTTTCCGTCTCGTAGACATGAGCTGAGAAATTGCAAACGTCGAGCAATTGCTCAGAGATGAAAAGTGCCAGCACTGAAAGCTGTTGCTAGCCAGCACCCTTCCTTGGAAGCGCTTTCACAGGCGCAGCAACACTGGGGCTTTGCGCTTCTCTAGCCACCAAACGTCACAGTCCTTCTCTTTCCGTCTCGTAGACACGAGTTGAGAAATTGCAAACGTCGAGCAATTGTTCAGAGATGAAAAGTGCCAGCACTGAAAGCTGTTGCTAGCCAGCACCCTTCCTTGGAAGCGCTTTTGTAGCCCTTAGAACACTGGGGCTCTGGGCTTCCCTAGCCACCTCATCTTCTGCTCATCCTCTCGCGCACTCTAAAGAGAGCTCAGGTGAGAAATTGCAAACGTCGAGCAATTGCTCAGAGATGAAAAGTGCCAGCACTGAAAGCTGTTGCTAGCCAGCACCCTTCCTTGGAAGCGCTTTCACAGGCGCAGTAACACTGGGGCTTTGCACTTCTGTACGCACCAAACGTCACGGTCCTTCTCTTTCCGTCTCGTAGACACGAGGTGAGAAATTGCAAACGTCGAACAATTGCTCAGAGATGAAAAGTGCCAGCACTGAAAGCTCTTGCTAGCCAGCACCCTTCCTTGGAAGCGCTTTCACAGGCGCAGCAACACTGGGGCTTTGCGCTTCTCTACCCACCAAACGTCACGGTCCTTCTCTTTTCGTCTCCTAGACACGAGCTGAGAAATTGCAAACGTCGAGCAATTGCTCAGAGATGAAAAGTGCCAGCACTGAAAGCTGTTGCTAGCCAGCACCCTTCCTTGGAAGCGCTTTTGTAGGCCTAAGAACAGTGGGGCTCTGGGCTTCTCTAGCCACCTAATCTTCTGCTCATCCTCCTGCGCACTCTAAAGAGAGCTCAGGTGAGAAATTACAAACGTCGAGCAATTGCTCAGAGATGAAAAGTGCCAGCACTGAAAGCTGTTGCTAGCCAGCACCCTTCCTTGGAAGCGCTTTCACAGGCGCAGCAACACTGGGGCTTTGCGCTTCTATACGCACCAAACGTCACGGTCCTTCTCTTTCCGTCGGTAGACACGAGCTGAGAAATTGCAAACGTCGAGCAATTGCTCAGAGATGAAAAGTGCCAGCACTGAAAGCTGTTGCTAGCCAGCACCCTTCCTTGGAAGCGCTTTCACAGGCGCAGCAACACTGGGGCTTTGCGCTTCTCTAGCCACCAAACGTCACGGTCCTTCTCTTTCCGTCTCCTAGACACGAGCTGAGAAATTGCAAACGTCGAGCAATTGCTCCAAGATGAAAAGTGCCAGCACTGAAAGTTCTTGCTAGCCAGCACCCTTCCTTGGAAGCGCTTTCACAGGCGCAGCAACACTGGGGCTTTGCGCTTCTCTACCCACCAAACGTCACGGTCATTCTCTTTCCGCCTCGTAGACACGAGCTGAGAAATTGAAAACGTCAAGCAATTGCTCAGAGATGAAAAGTGCCAGCACTGAAAGCTCTTGCTAGCCAGCACCCTTCCTTGGAAGCGCTTTCACAAGCGCAGTAACACTGGGGCTTTGCGCTTCTATACGCACCAAACGTCACGGTCCTTCTCTTTCCGTCTCGTAGACACGAGCTGAGAATTTGCAAACGTCGAGCAATTGCTCAGAGATGAAAAGTGCCAGCACTGAAAGCTCTTGCTAGCCAGCACCCTTCCTTGGAAGCGCTTTTGTAGGCCTAAGAACACTGGGGCTCTGGGCTTCTCTAGCCACCTCATCTTCTGCTCATCCTCCTGCGCACTCTAAAGAGAGCTCAGGTGAGAAATTACAAACGTCGAGCAATTGCTCAGAGATGAAAAGTGCCAGCACTGAAAGCTGTTGCTAGCCAGCACCCTTCCTTGGAAGCGCTTTCACAGGCACAGCAACACTGGGGCTTTGCGCTTCTCTACTCACCAAACGTCACGGTCCTTCTCTTTCCGTCTTGTAGACACGAGCTGAGAAATTGCAAACGTCGAGCAATTGCTCCGAGATGAAAAGTGCCAGCACTGAAAGCTCTTGCTAGCCAGCACCCTTCCTTGGAAGTGCTTTCACAGGCGCAGCAACACTGGGGCTTTGCGTTTCTCTAGCCACCAGACGTCACGGTCATTCTCTTTCCGTCTCGTAGACACGAGCTGAGAAATTGCAAACGTCAAGCAATTGCTCAGAGATGAAAAGTGCCAGCACTGAAAGCTGTTGCTAGCCAGCACCCTTCCTTGGAAGCGCTTTTGTAGGCCTAAGAACACTGGGGCTCTGGGCTTCTCTAGCCACCTCATCTTCTGCTCATCCTCTCGCGCACTCTAAAGAGAGCTCAGGTGAGAAATTGCAAACGTCGAGCAACTGCTCAGAGATGAAAAGTGCCAGCACTGAAAGCTGTTGCTAGCCAGCACCCTTCCTTGGAAGCGCTTTCACAGGCGCAGCAACACTGGGGCTTTGCGCTTCTCTAGCCACCAAACGTCACGGTCCTTCTCTTTCCGTCTCGTAGACACGAGCTGAGAAATTGCAAACGTCGAGCAATTGCTCAGAGATTAAAAGTGCCAGCACTGAAAGCTGTTGCTAGCCAGCACCCTTCCTTGGAAGCGCTTTCACAGGCGCAGCAACACTGGGGCTTTGCGCTTCTCTACCCAACAAACGTCACGGTCATTCTCTTTCCGTCTCGTAGACACGAGCTGAGAATTTGCAAACGTCGAGCAATTGCTCAGAGATGAAAAGTGCCAGCACTGAAAGCTGTTGCTAGCCAGCACCCTTCCTTGGAAGCGCTTTTGTAGGCCTAAGAACACTGGGGCTCTGGGCTTCTCTAGCCACCTCATCTTCTGCTCATCCTCTCGCGCACTCTAAAGAGAGCTCAGGTGAGAAATTGCAAACGTCGAGCAATTGCTCAGAGATGAAAAGTGCCAGCACTGAAAGCTGTTGCTAGCCAGCACCCTTCCTTGGAAGCGCTTTCACAGGCGCAGCAACACTGGGGCTTTGCGCTTCTCTACCCACCAAACGTCACGGTCCTTCTCTTTCCGTCTCGTAGACACGAGCTGAGAAATTGCAAACGTCGAGCAATTGCTCAGAGATGAAAAGTGCCAGCACTGAAAGCTCTTGCTAGCCAGCACCCTTCCTTGGAAGCACTTTTGTAGGCCTAAGAACACTGGGGCTCTGGGCTTCCCTAGCCACCTCATCTTCTGCTCATCCTCTCGCGCACTCTAAAGAGAGCTCAGGTGAGAAATCGCAAACGTCGAGCAATTGCTCAGAGATGAAAAGTGCCAGCACTGAAAGCTCTTGCTAGCCAGCACCCTTCCTTGGAAGCGCTTTCACAGGCGCAGCAACACTGGGGCTTTGCGCTTCTATACGCACCAAACGTCACGGTCCTTCTCTTTCCGTCTCGTAGACACGAGCTGAGAAATTGCAAACGTCGAGCAATTGCTCAGAGATGAAAAGTGCCAGCACTGAAAGCTCTTGCTAGCCAGCACCCTTCCTTGGAAGCGCTTTTGTAGGCCTAAGAACACTGGGGCTCTGGGCTTCTCTAGCCACCTCATCTTCTGCTCATCCTCTCGCGCACTCTAAAGAGAGCTCAGGTGAGAAATTGCAAACGTCGAGCAATTGCTCAGAGATGAAAAGTGCCAGCACTGAAAGCTGTTGCTAGCCAGCACCCTTCCTTGGAAGCGCTTTCACAGGCGCAGCAACACTGGGGCTTTGCGCTTCTCTACCCACCAAAAGTCACGGTCCTTCTCTTTCCGTCTCGTAGACACGAGCTGAGAAATTGCAAACGTCGAGCAATTGCTCAGAGGTGAAAAGTGCCAGCACTGAAAGCTCTTGCTAGCCAGCACCCTTCCTTGGAAGCGCTTTCACAGGCGCATCAACACTGGGGCTTTGCACTTCTCTACCCACCAAACGTCACGGTCATTCTCTTTCCGTCTCGTAGACACGAGCTGAGAAATTGCAAACGTCGAGCAATTGCTCAGAGATGAAAAGTGCCAGCACTGAAAGCTGTTGCTAGCCAGCACCCTTCCTTGGAAGCGCTTTTGTAGGCCTAAGAAGAGTGGGGCTCTGGGCTTCTCTAGCCACCTCATCTTCTGCTCATCCTCTCGCGCACTCTAAAGAGAGCTCAGGTGAGAAATTGCAAACGTCGAGCAATTGCTCCGAGATGAAAAGTGCCAGCACTGAAAGCTCTTGCTAGCCAGCACCCTTCCTTGGAAGCGCTTTCACAGGTGCAGCAACTTTGGGGCTTTGCGCTTCTCTACCCACCAAACGTCACGGTCATTCTCTTTCCGTCTCCTAGACACGAGCTGAGAAATTGCAAACGTCAAGCAATTGCTCAGAGATGAAAAGTGCCAGCACTGAAAGCTGTTGCTAGCCAGCACCCTTCCTTGGAAGCGCTTTCACAAGCGCAGTAACACTGGGGCTTTGCGCTTCTCTACCCACCAAACGTCACGGTCCTTCTCTTTCCGTCTCGTAGACATGAGCTGAGAAATTGCAAACGTCGAGCAATTGCTCAGAGATGAAAAGTGCCAGCACTGAAAGCTGTTGCTAGCCAGCACCCTTCCTTGGAAGCGCTTTCACAGGCGCAGCAACACTGGGGCTTTGCACTTCTCTAGCCACCAAACGTCACAGTCCTTCTCTTTCCGTCTCGTAGACACGAGTTGAGAAATTGCAAACGTCGAGCAATTGTTCAGAGATGAAAAGTGCCAGCACTGAAAGCTGTTGCTAGCCAGCACCGTTCCTTGGAAGCGCTTTTGTAGCCCTTAGAACACTGGGGCTCTGGGCTTCCCTAGCCACCTCATCTTCTGCTCATCCTCTCGCGCACTCTAAAGAGAGCTCAGGTGAGAAATTGCAAACGTCGAGCAATTGCTCAGAGATGAAAAGTGCCAGCACTGAAAGCTGTTGCTAGCCAGCACCCTTCCTTGGAAGCGCTTTCACAGGCGCAGTAACACTGGGGCTTTGCACTTCTGTACGCACCAAACGTCACGGTCCTTCTCTTTCCGTCTCGTAGACACGAGGTGAGAAATTGCAAACGTCGAACAATTGCTCAGAGATGAAAAGTGCCAGCACTGAAAGCTCTTGCTAGCCAGCACCCTTCCTTGGAAGCGCTTTCACAGGCGCAGCAACACTGGGGCTTTGCGCTTCTCTACCCACCAAACGTCACGGTCCTTCTCTTTTCGTCTCCTAGACACGAGCTGAGAAATTGCAAACGTCGAGCAATTGCTCAGAGATGAAAAGTGCCAGCACTGAAAGCTGTTGCTAGCCAGCACCCTTCCTTGGAAGCGCTTTTGTAGGCCTAAGAACAGTGGGGCTCTGGGCTTCTCTAGCCACCTAATCTTCTGCTCATCCTCCTGCGCACTCTAAAGAGAGCTCAGGTGAGAAATTACAAACGTCGAGCAATTGCTCAGAGATGAAAAGTGCCAGCACTGAAAGCTGTTGCTAGCCAGCACCCTTCCTTGGAAGCGCTTTCACAGGCGCAGCAACACTGGGGCTTTGCGCTTCTATACGCACCAAACGTCACGGTCCTTCTCTTTCCGTCGGTAGACACGAGCTGAGAAATTGCAAACGTCGAGCAATTGCTCAGAGATGAAAAGTGCCAGCACTGAAAGCTGTTGCTAGCCAGCACCCTTCCTTGGAAGCGCTTTCACAGGCGCAGCAACACTGGGGCTTTGCGCTTCTCTAGCCACCAAACGTCACGGTCCTTCTCTTTCCGTCTCCTAGACACGAGCTGAGAAATTGCAAACGTCGAGCAATTGCTCCAAGATGAAAAGTGCCAGCACTGAAAGTTCTTGCTAGCCAGCACCCTTCCTTGGAAGCGCTTTCACAGGCGCAGCAACACTGGGGCTTTGCGCTTCTCTACCCACCAAACGTCACGGTCATTCTCTTTCCGCCTCGTAGACACGAGCTGAGAAATTGAAAACGTCAAGCAATTGCTCAGAGATGAAAAGTGCCAGCACTGAAAGCTCTTGCTAGCCAGCACCCTTCCTTGGAAGCGCTTTCACAAGCGCAGTAACACTGGGGCTTTGCGCTTCTATACGCACCAAACGTCACGGTCCTTCTCTTTCCGTCTCGTAGACACGAGCTGAGAATTTGCAAACGTCGAGCAATTGCTCAGAGATGAAAAGTGCCAGCACTGAAAGCTCTTGCTAGCCAGCACCCTTCCTTGGAAGCGCTTTTGTAGGCCTAAGAACACTGGGGCTCTGGGCTTCTCTAGCCACCTCATCTTCTGCTCATCCTCCTGCGCACTCTAAAGAGAGCTCAGGTGAGAAATTACAAACGTCGAGCAATTGCTCAGAGATGAAAAGTGCCAGCACTGAAAGCTGTTGCTAGCCAGCACCCTTCCTTGGAAGCGCTTTCACAGGCACAGCAACACTGGGGCTTTGCGCTTCTCTACTCACCAAACGTCACGGTCCTTCTCTTTCCGTCTTGTAGACACGAGCTGAGAAATTGCAAACGTCGAGCAATTGCTCCGAGATGAAAAGTGCCAGCACTGAAAGCTCTTGCTAGCCAGCACCCTTCCTTGGAAGTGCTTTCACAGGCGCAGCAACACTGGGGCTTTGCGTTTCTCTAGCCACCAGACGTCACGGTCATTCTCTTTCCGTCTCGTAGACACGAGCTGAGAAATTGCAAACGTCAAGCAATTGCTCAGAGATGAAAAGTGCCAGCACTGAAAGCTGTTGCTAGCCAGCACCCTTCCTTGGAAGCGCTTTTGTAGGCCTAAGAACACTGGGGCTCTGGGCTTCTCTAGCCACCTCATCTTCTGCTCATCCTCTCGCGCACTCTAAAGAGAGCTCAGGTGAGAAATTGCAAACGTCGAGCAACTGCTCAGAGATGAAAAGTGCCAGCACTGAAAGCTGTTGCTAGCCAGCACCCTTCCTTGGAAGCGCTTTCACAGGCGCAGCAACACTGGGGCTTTGCGCTTCTCTAGCCACCAAACGTCACGGTCCTTCTCTTTCCGTCTCGTAGACACGAGCTGAGAAATTGCAAACGTCGAGCAATTGCTCAGAGATTAAAAGTGCCAGCACTGAAAGCTGTTGCTAGCCAGCACCCTTCCTTGGAAGCGCTTTCACAGGCGCAGCAACACTGGGGCTTTGCGCTTCTCTACCCAACAAACGTCACGGTCATTCTCTTTCCGTCTCGTAGACACGAGCTGAGAATTTGCAAACGTCGAGCAATTGCTCAGAGATGAAAAGTGCCAGCACTGAAAGCTGTTGCTAGCCAGCACCCTTCCTTGGAAGCGCTTTTGTAGGCCTAAGAACACTGGGGCTCTGGGCTTCTCTAGCCACCTCATCTTCTGCTCATCCTCTCGCGCACTCTAAAGAGAGCTCAGGTGAGAAATTGCAAACGTCGAGCAATTGCTCAGAGATGAAAAGTGCCAGCACTGAAAGCTGTTGCTAGCCAGCACCCTTCCTTGGAAGCGCTTTCACAGGCGCAGCAACACTGGGGCTTTGCGCTTCTCTACCCACCAAACGTCACGGTCCTTCTCTTTCCGTCTCGTAGACACGAGCTGAGAAATTGCAAACGTCGAGCAATTGCTCAGAGATGAAAAGTGCCAGCACTGAAAGCTCTTGCTAGCCAGCACCCTTCCTTGGAAGTGCTTTCACAGGCGCAGCAACACTGGGGCTTTGCGCTTCTCTAGCCACCAAACGTCACGGTCATTTTCTTTCCGTCTCGTAGACTCGAGCTGAGAAATTGCAAACGTCGAGCAATTGCTCAGAGATGAAAAGTGCCAGCACTGAAAGCTCTTGCTAGCCAGCACCCTTCCTTGGAAGCGCTTTTGTAGGCCTAAGAACACTGGGGCTCTGGGCTTCTCTAGCCACCTCATCTTCTGCTCATCCTCTCGCGCACTCTAAAGAGAGCTCAGGTGAGAAATTGCAAACGTCGAGCAATTGCTCAGAGATGAAAAGTGCCAGCACTGAAAGCTCTTGCTAGCCAGCACCCTTCCTTGGAAGCGCTTTCACAGGTGCAGCAACTCTGGGGCTTTGCGCTTCTCTACCCACCAAACGTCACGGTCATTCTCTTTCCGTCTCCTAGACACGAGCTGAGAAATTGCAAACGTCAAGCAATTGCTCAGAGATGAAAAGTGCCAGCACTGAAAGCTGTTGCTAGCCAGCACCCTTCCTTGGAAGCGCTTTCACAAGCGCAGCAACACTGGGGCTTTGCGCTTCTCTACCCACCAAACGTCACGGTCATTCTCTTTCCGTCTCGTAGACATGAGCTGAGAAATTGCAAACGTCGAGCAATTGCTCAGAGATGAAAAGTGCCAGCACTGAAAGCTCTTGCTAGCCAGCACCCTTCCTTGGAAGCGCTTTCACAGGCGCAGCAACACTGGGGCTTTGCGCTTCTCTAGCCACCAAACGTCACAGTCGTTCTCTTTCCGTCTCGTAGACACGAGTTGAGAAATTGCAAACGTCGAGCAATTGTTCAGAGATGAAAAGTGCCAGCACTGAAAGCTGTTGCTAGCCAGCACCGTTCCTTGGAAGCGCTTTTGTAGCCCTTAGAACACTGGGGCTCTGGGCTTCCCTAGCCACCTCATCTTCTGCTCATCCTCTCGCGCACTCTAAAGAGAGCTCAGGTGAGAAATTGCAAACGTCGAGCAATTGCTCAGAGATGAAAAGTGCCAGCACTGAAAGCTGTTGCTAGCCAGCACCCTTCCTTGGAAGCGCTTTCACAGGCGCAGTAACACTGGGGCTTTGCACTTCTGTACGCACCAAACGTCACGGTCCTTCTCTTTCCGTCTCGTAGACACGAGGTGAGAAATTGCAAACGTCGAGCAATTGCTCAGAGATGAAAAGTGCCAGCACTGAAAGCTCTTGCTAGCCAGCACCCTTCCTTGGAAGCGCTTTCACAGGCGCAGCAACACTGGGGCTTTGCGCTTCTCTACCCACCAAACGTCACGGTCCTTCTCTTTTCGTCTCCTAGACACGAGCTGAGAAATTGCAAACGTCGAGCAATTGCTCCGAGATGAAAAGTGCCAGCACTGAAAGCTGTTGCTAGCCAGCACCCTTCCTTGGAAGCGCTTTTGTAGGCCTAAGAACAGTGGGGCTCTGGGCTTCTCTAGCCACCTAATCTTCTGCTCATCCTCCTGCGCACTCTAAAGAGAGCTCAGGTGAGAAATTACAAACGTCGAGCAATTGCTCAGAGATGAAAAGTGCCAGCACTGAAAGCTGTTGCTAGCCAGCACCCTTCCTTGGAAGCGCTTTCACAGGCGCAGCAACACTGGGGCTTTGCGCTTCTCTAGCCACCAAACGTCACGGTCCTTCTCTTTCCGTCGGTAGACACGAGCTGAGAAATTGCAAACGTCGAGCAATTGCTCAGAGATGAAAAGTGCCAGCACTGAAAGCTGTTGCTAGCCAGCACCCTTCCTTGGAAGCGCTTTCACAGGCGCAGCAACACTGGGGCTTTGCGCTTCTCTAGCCACCAAACGTCACGGTCCTTCTCTTTCCGTCTTGTAGACACGAGCTGAGAAATTGCAAACGTCGAGCAATTGCTCCAAGATGAAAAGTGCCAGCACTGAAAGTTCTTGCTAGCCAGCACCCTTCCTTGGAAGCGCATTCACAGGCGCAGCAACACTGGGGCTTTGCGCTTCTCTACCCACCAAACGTCACGGTCATTCTCTTTCCGCCTCGTAGACACGAGCTGAGAAATTGAAAACGTCAAGCAATTGCTCAGAGATGAAAAGTGCCAGCACTGAAAGCTCTTGCTAGCCAGCACCCTTCCTTGGAAGCGCTTTCACAAGCGCAGTAACACTGGGGCTTTGCGCTTCTATACGCACCAAACGTCACGGTCCTTCTCTTTCCGTCTCGTAGACACGAGCTGAGAATTTGCAAACGTCGAGCAATTGCTCAGAGATGAAAAGTGCCAGCACTGAAAGCTCTTGCTAGCCAGCACCCTTCCTTGGAAGCGCTTTTGTAGGCCTAAGAACAGTGGGGCTCTGGGCTTCTCTAGCCACCTCATCTTCTGCTCATCCTCCTGCGCACTCTAAAGAGAGCTCAGGTGAGAAATTACAAACGTCGAGCAATTGCTCAGAGATGAAAAGTGCCAGCACTGAAAGCTGTTGCTAGCCAGCACCCTTCCTTGGAAGCGCTTTCACAGGCACAGCAACACTGGGGCTTTGCGCTTCTCTACTCACCAAACGTCACGGTCCTTCTCTTTCCGTCTTGTAGACACGAGCTGAGAAATTGCAAACGTCGAGCAATTGCTCCGAGATGAAAAGTGCCAGCACTGAAAGCTCTTGCTAGCCAGCACCCTTCCTTGGAAGCGCTTTCACAGGCGCAGCAACACTGGGGCTTTGCGTTTCTCTAGCCACCAGACGTCACGGTCATTCTCTTTCCGTCTCGTAGACACGAGCTGAGAAATTGCAAACGTCAAGCAATTGCTCAGAGATGAAAAGTGCCAGCACTGAAAGCTGTTGCTAGCCAGCACCCTTCCTTGGAAGCGCTTTTGTAGGCCTAAGAACACTGGGGCTCTGGGCTTCTCTAGCCACCTCATCTTCTGCTCATCCTCTCGCGCACTCTAAAGAGAGCTCAGGTGAGAAATTGCAAACGTCGAGCAACTGCTCAGAGATGAAAAGTGCCAGCACTGAAAGCTGTTGCTAGCCAGCACCCTTCCTTGGAAGCGCTTTCACAGGCGCAGCAACACTGGGGCTTTGCGCTTCTCTAGCCACCAAACGTCACGGTCCTTCTCTTTCCGTCTCGTAGACACGAGCTGAGAAATTGCAAACGTCGAGCAATTGCTCAGAGATTAAAAGTGCCAGCACTGAAAGCTGTTGCTAGCCAGCACCCTTCCTTGGAAGCGCTTTCACAGGCGCAGCAACACTGGGGCTTTGCGCTTCTCTACCCAACAAACGTCACGGTCATTCTCTTTCCGTCTCGTAGACACGAGCTGAGAATTTGCAAACGTCGAGCAATTGCTCCGAGATGAAAAGTGCCAGCACTGAAAGCTGTTGCTAGCCAGCACCCTTCCTTGGAAGCGCTTTTGTAGGCCTAAGAACACTGGGGCTCTGGGCTTCTCTAGCCACCTCATCTTCTGCTCATCCTCTCGCGCACTCTAAAGAGAGCTCAGGTGAGAAATTGCAAACGTCGAGCAATTGCTCAGAGATGAAAAGTGCCAGCACTGAAAGCTCTTGCTAGCCAGCACCCTTCCTTGGAAGCGCTTTCACAGGCGCAGCAACACTGGGGCTTTGCGCTTCTCTACCCACCAAACGTCACGGTCCTTCTCTTTCCGTCTCCTAGACACGAGCTGAGAAATTGCAAACGTGGAGCAATTGCTCAGAGATGAAAAGTGCCAGCACTGAAAGCTCTTGCTAGCCAGCACCCTTCCTTGGAAGCGCTTTTGTAGGCCTAAGAACACTGGGGCTCTGGCCTTCTCTAGCCACCTCATCTTCTGCTCATCCTCTCGCGCACTCTAAAGAGAGCTCAGGTGAGAAATTGCAAACGTCGAGCAATTGCTCAGAGATGAAAAGTGCCAGCACTGAAAGCTCTTGCTAGCCAGCACCCTTCCTTGGAAGCGCTTTCACAGGCGCAGCAACACTGGGGCTTTGCGCTTCTCTACCCACCAAACGTCACGGTCATTCTCTTTCCGTCTCGTAGACATGAGCTGAGAAATTGCAAACGTCGAGCAATTGCTCAGAGATGAAAAGTGCCAGCACTGAAAGCTCTTGCTAGCCAGCACCCTTCCTTGGAAGCGCTTTCACAGGCGCAGCAACACTGGGGCTTTGCGCTTCTCTAGCCACCAAACGTCACGGTCCTTCTCTTTCCGTCTCGGAGACACGAGCTGAGAAATTGCAAACGTCGAGCAATTGCTCCGAGATGAAAAGTGCCAGCACTGAAAGCTGTTGCTAGCCAGCACCCTTCCTTGGAAGCGCTTTCACAGGCGCAGCAACACTGGGGCTTTGCGCTTCTATACGCACCAAACGTCACGGTCCTTCTCTTTCCGTCGGTAGACACGAGCTGAGAAATTGCAAACGTCGAGCAATTGCTCAGAGATGAAAAGTGCCAGCACTGAAAGCTGTTGCTAGCCAGCACCCTTCCTTGGAAGCGCTTTCACAGGCGCAGCAACACTGGGGCTTTGCGCTTCTCTAGCCACCAAACGTCACGGTCCTTCTCTTTCCGTCTTGTAGACACGAGCTGAGAAATTGCAAACGTCGAGCAATTGCTCCAAGATGAAAAGTGCCAGCACTGAAAGTTCTTGCTAGCCAGCACCCTTCCTTGGAAGCGCATTCACAGGCGCAGCAACACTGGGGCTTTGCGCTTCTCTACCCACCAAACGTCACGGTCATTCTCTTTCCGCCTCGTAGACACGAGCTGAGAAATTGAAAACGTCAAGCAATTGCTCAGAGATGAAAAGTGCCAGCACTGAAAGCTCTTGCTAGCCAGCACCCTTCCTTGGAAGCGCTTTCACAAGCGCAGTAACACTGGGGCTTTGCGCTTCTATACGCACCAAACGTCACGGTCCTTCTCTTTCCGTCTCGTAGACACGAGCTGAGAATTTGCAAACGTCGAGCAATTGCTCAGAGATGAAAAGTGCCAGCACTGAAAGCTCTTGCTAGCCAGCACCCTTCCTTGGAAGCGCTTTTGTAGGCCTAAGAACACTGGGGCTCTGGGCTTCTCTAGCCACCTCATCTTCTGCTCATCCTCCTGCGCACTCTAAAGAGAGCTCAGGTGAGAAATTACAAACGTCGAGCAATTGCTCAGAGATGAAAAGTGCCAGCACTGAAAGCTGTTGCTAGCCAGCACCCTTCCTTGGAAGCGCTTTCACAGGCACAGCAACACTGGGGCTTTGCGCTTCTCTACTCACCAAACGTCACGGTCCTTCTCTTTCCGTCTTGTAGACACGAGCTGAGAAATTGCAAACGTCGAGCAATTGCTCCGAGATGAAAAGTGCCAGCACTGAAAGCTCTTGCTAGCCAGCACCCTTCCTTGGAAGCGCTTTCACAGGCGCAGCAACACTGGGGCTTTGCGTTTCTCTAGCCACCAGACGTCACGGTCATTCTCTTTCCGTCTCGTAGACACGAGCTGAGAAATTGCAAACGTCAAGCAATTGCTCAGAGATGAAAAGTGCCAGCACTGAAAGCTGTTGCTAGCCAGCACCCTTCCTTGGAAGCGCTTTTGTAGGCCTAAGAACACTGGGGCTCTGGGCTTCTCTAGCCACCTCATCTTCTGCTCATCCTCTCGCGCACTCTAAAGAGAGCTCAGGTGAGAAATTGCAAACGTCGAGCAACTGCTCAGAGATGAAAAGTGCCAGCACTGAAAGCTGTTGCTAGCCAGCACCCTTCCTTGGAAGCGCTTTCACAGGCGCAGCAACACTGGGGCTTTGCGCTTCTCTAGCCACCAAACGTCACGGTCCTTCTCTTTCCGTCTCGTAGACACGAGCTGAGAAATTGCAAACGTCGAGCAATTGCTCAGAGATTAAAAGTGCCAGCACTGAAAGCTGTTGCTAGCCAGCACCCTTCCTTGGAAGCGCTTTCACAGGCGCAGCAACACTGGGGCTTTGCGCTTCTCTACCCAACAAACGTCACGGTCATTCTCTTTCCGTCTCGTAGACACGAGCTGAGAATTTGCAAACGTCGAGCAATTGCTCCGAGATGAAAAGTGCCAGCACTGAAAGCTGTTGCTAGCCAGCACCCTTCCTTGGAAGCGCTTTTGTAGGCCTAAGAACACTGGGGCTCTGGGCTTCTCTAGCCACCTCATCTTCTGCTCATCCTCTCGCGCACTCTAAAGAGAGCTCAGGTGAGAAATTGCAAACGTCGAGCAATTGCTCAGAGATGAAAAGTGCCAGCACTGAAAGCTGTTGCTAGCCAGCACCCTTCCTTGGAAGCGCTTTCACAGGCGCAGCAACACTGGGGCTTTGCGCTTCTCTACCCACCAAACGTCACGGTCCTTCTCTTTCCGTCTCCTAGACACGAGCTGAGAAATTGCAAACGTCGAGCAATTGCTCAGAGATGAAAAGTGCCAGCACTGAAAGCTCTTGCTAGCCAGCACCCTTCCTTGGAAGCGCTTTTGTAGGCCTAAGAACACTGGGGCTCTGGCCTTCTCTAGCCACCTCATCTTCTGCTCATCCTCTCGCGCACTCTAAAGAGAGCTCAGGTGAGAAATTGCAAACGTCGAGCAATTGCTCAGAGATGAAAAGTGCCAGCACTGAAAGCTCTTGCTAGCCAGCACCCTTCCTTGGAAGCGCTTTCACAGGCGCAGCAACACTGGGGCTTTGCGCTTCTCTACCCACCAAACGTCACGGTCATTCTCTTTCCGTCTCGTAGACATGAGCTGAGAAATTGCAAACGTCGAGCAATTGCTCAGAGATGAAAAGTGCCAGCACTGAAAGCTCTTGCTAGCCAGCACCCTTCCTTGGAAGCGCTTTCACAGGCGCAGCAACACTGGGGCTTTGCGCTTCTCTAGCCACCAAACGTCACGGTCCTTCTCTTTCCGTCTCGGAGACACGAGCTGAGAAATTGCAAACGTCGAGCAATTGCTCCGAGATGAAAAGTGCCAGCACTGAAAGCTGTTGCTAGCCAGCACCCTTCCTTGGAAGCGCTTTTGTAGCCCTTAGAACACTGGGGCTCTGGGCTTCCCTAGCCACCTCATCTTCTGCTCATCCTCTCGCGCACTCTAAAGAGAGCTCAGGTGAGAAATTGCAAACGTCGAGCAATTGCTCAGAGATGAAAAGTGCCAGCACTGAAAGCTGTTGCTAGCCAGCACCCTTCCTTGGAAGCGCTTTCACAGGCGCAGCAACACTGGGGCTTTGCACTTCTCTACCCACCAAACGTCACGGTCATTCTCTTTCCGTCTCGTAGACACGAGCTGAGAAATTGCAAACGTGGAGCAATTGCTCAGAGATGAAAAGTGCCAGCACTGAAAGCTGTTGCTAGCCAGCACCCTTCCTTGGAAGCGCTTTTGTAGCGCTTAGAACACTGGGGGTCTGGGCTTCTCTAGCCACCTCATCTTCTGCTCATCCTCTCGCGCACTCTAAAGAGAGCTCAGGTGAGAAATTGCAAACGTCGAGCAATTGCTCAGAGATGAAAAGTGCCAGCACTGAAAGCTCTTGCTAGCCAGCACCCTTCCTTGGAAGCGCTTTCACAGGCGCAGCAACACTGGGGCTTTGCGCTTCTATACGCACCAAACGTCACGGTCCTTCTCTCTCCATCGGTAGACATGAGCTGAGAAATTGCAAACGTCGAGCAATTGCTCAGAGATGAAAAGTGCCAGCACTGAAAGCTCTTGCTAGCCAGCACCCTTCCTTGGAAGCCCTTTCACAGGCGCAGCAACACTGGGGCTTTGCGCTTCTCTAGCCACCAAACGTCACGGTCCTTCTCTTTCCGTCTCCTAGACACGAGCTGAGAAATTGCAAACGACGAGCAATTGCTCAGAGATGAAAAGTGCCAGCACTGAAAGCTCTTGCTAGCCAGCACCCTTCCTTGGAAGCGCTTTTGTAGGCCTAAGAACACTGGGGCTCTGGGCTTCTCTAGCCACCTCATCTTCTGCTCATCCTCTCGCGCACTCTAAAGAGAGCTCAGGTGAGAAATTGCAAACGTCAAGCAATTGCTCAGAGATGAAAAGTGCCAGCACTGAAAGCTCTTGCTAGCCAGCACCCTTCCTTGGAAGCCCTTTCACAGGCGCAGCAACACTGGGCCTTTGCGCTTCTCTAGCCACCAAACGTCACAGTCCTTCTCTTTCCGTCTCGTAGACACGAGCTGAGAAATTGCAAACGTCGAGCAATTGCTCAGAGATGAAAAGTGCCAGCACTGAAAGCTGTTGCTAGCCAGCACCCTTCCTTGGAAGCGCTTTCACAGGCGCAGCAACACTGGGGCTTTGCGCTTCTCTACCCAACAAACGTCACGGTCATTCTCTTTCCGTCTCGTAGACACGAGCTGAGAATTTGCAAACGTCGAGCAATTGCTCCGAGATGAAAAGTGCCAGCACTGAAAGCTGTTGCTAGCCAGCACCCTTCCTTGGAAGCGCTTTTGTAGGCCTAAGAACACTGGGGCTCTGGGCTTCTCTAGCCACCTCATCTTCTGCTCATCCTCTCGCGCACTCTAAAGAGAGCTCAGGTGAGAAATTGCAAACGTCGAGCAATTGCTCAGAGATGAAAAGTGCCAGCACTGAAAGCTGTTGCTAGCCAGCACCCTTCCTTGGAAGCGCTTTCACAGGCGCAGCAACACTGGGGCTTTGCGCTTCTCTACCCACCAAACGTCACGGTCCTTCTCTTTCCGTCTCCTAGACACGAGCTGAGAAATTGCAAACGTCGAGCAATTGCTCAGAGATGAAAAGTGCCAGCACTGAAAGCTCTTGCTAGCCAGCACCCTTCCTTGGAAGCGCTTTTGTAGGCCTAAGAACACTGGGGCTCTGGCCTTCTCTAGCCACCTCATCTTCTGCTCATCCTCTCGCGCACTCTAAAGAGAGCTCAGGTGAGAAATTGCAAACGTCGAGCAATTGCTCAGAGATGAAAAGTGCCAGCACTGAAAGCTCTTGCTAGCCAGCACCCTTCCTTGGAAGCGCTTTCACAGGCGCAGCAACACTGGGGCTTTGCGCTTCTCTAGCCACCAAACGTCACGGTCCTTCTCTTTCCGTCTCGGAGACACGAGCTGAGAAATTGCAAACGTCGAGCAATTGCTCCGAGATGAAAAGTGCCAGCACTGAAAGCTGTTGCTAGCCAGCACCCTTCCTTGGAAGCGCTTTTGTAGCCCTTAGAACACTGGGGCTCTGGGCTTCCCTAGCCACCTCATCTTCTGCTCATCCTCTCGCGCACTCTAAAGAGAGCTCAGGTGAGAAATTGCAAACGTCGAGCAATTGCTCAGAGATGAAAAGTGCCAGCACTGAAAGCTGTTGCTAGCCAGCACCCTTCCTTGGAAGCGCTTTCACAGGCGCAGCAACACTGGGGCTTTGCACTTCTCTACCCACCAAACGTCACGGTCATTCTCTTTCCGTCTCGTAGACACGAGCTGAGAAATTGCAAACGTGGAGCAATTGCTCAGAGATGAAAAGTGCCAGCACTGAAAGCTGTTGCTAGCCAGCACCCTTCCTTGGAAGCGCTTTTGTAGCGCTTAGAACACTGGGGGTCTGGGCTTCTCTAGCCACCTCATCTTCTGCTCATCCTCTCGCGCACTCTAAAGAGAGCTCAGGTGAGAAATTGCAAACGTCGAGCAATTGCTCAGAGATGAAAAGTGCCAGCACTGAAAGCTCTTGCTAGCCAGCACCCTTCCTTGGAAGCGCTTTCACAGGCGCAGCAACACTGGGGCTTTGCGCTTCTATACGCACCAAACGTCACGGTCCTTCTCTCTCCGTCGGTAGACATGAGCTGAGAAATTGCAAACGTCGAGCAATTGCTCAGAGATGAAAAGTGCCAGCACTGAAAGCTCTTGCTAGCCAGCACCCTTCCTTGGAAGCCCTTTCACAGGCGCAGCAACACTGGGGCTTTGCGCTTCTCTAGCCACCAAACGTCACGGTCCTTCTCTTTCCGTCTCGTAGACACGAGCTGAGAAATTGCAAACGACGAGCAATTGCTCAGAGATGAAAAGTGCCAGCACTGAAAGCTCTTGCTAGCCAGCACCCTTCCTTGGAAGCGCTTTTGTAGGCCTAAGAACACTGGGGCTCTGGGCTTCTCTAGCCACCTCATCTTCTGCTCATCCTCTCGCGCACTCTAAAGAGAGCTCAGGTGAGAAATTGCAAACGTCAAGCAATTGCTCAGAGATGAAAAGTGCCAGCACTGAAAGCTCTTGCTAGCCAGCACCCTTCCTTGGAAGCCCTTTCACAGGCGCAGCAACACTGGGCCTTTGCGCTTCTCTAGCCACCAAACGTCACAGTCCTTCTCTTTCCGTCTCGTAGACACGAGCTGAGAAATTGCAAACGTCGAGCAATTGCTCAGAGATGAAAAGTGCCAGCACTGAAAGCTCTTGCTAGCCAGCCCCCTTCCTTGGAAGCGCTTTTGTAGCCCTTAGAACACTGGGGCTCTGGGCTTCTCTAGCCACCTCATCTTCTGCTCATCCTCTCGCGCACTCTAAAGAGAGCTCAGGTGAGAAATTGCAAACGTCGAGCAATTGCTCAGAGATGAAAAGTGCCAGCACTGAAAGCTGTTGCTAGCCAGCACCCTTCCTTGGAAGCGCTTTCACAGGCGCAGTAACACTGGGGCTTTGCACTTCTGTACGCACCAAACGTCACGGTCCTTCTCTTTCCGTCTCGTAGACACGAGCTGAGAAATTGCAAACGTCGAGCAATTGCTCAGAGATGAAAAGTGCCAGCACTGAAAGCTCTTGCTAGCCAGCACCCTTCCTTGGAAGCGCTTTCACAGGCGCAGCAACACTGGGGCTTTGCGCTTCTCTACCCACCAAACGTCACGGTCCTTCTCTTTCCGTCTTGTAGACACGAGCTGAGAAATTGCAAACGTCGAGCAATTGCTCAGAGATGAAAAGTGCCAGCACTGAAAGCTGTTGCTAGCCAGCACCCTTCCTTGGAAGCCCTTTTGTAGGCCTAAGAACAGTGGGGCTCTGGGCTTCTCTAGCCACCTAATCTTCTGCTCATCCTCTCGCGCACTCTAAAGAGAGCTCAGGTGAGAAATTGCAAACGTCGAGCAATTGCTCAGAGATGAAAAGTGCCAGCACTGAAAGCTGTTGCTAGCCAGCACCCTTCCTTGGAAGCGCTTTCACAGGCGCAGCAACACTGGGGCTTTGCGCTTCTATACGCACCAAACGTCACTGTCATTCTCTTTCCGTCGGTAGACACGAGCTGAGAAATTGCAAACGTCGAGCAATTGCTCAGAGATGAAAAGTGCCAGCACTGAAAGCTCTTGCTAGCCAGCACCCTTCCTTGGAAGCGCTTTCACAGGCGTAGCAACACTGGGGCTTTGCGCTTCTATACGCACCAAACGTCACGGTCCTTCTCTTTCCGTCTCGTAGACACGAGCTGAGAAATTGCAAACGTCCAGCAATTGCTCCGAGATGAAAAGTGCCAGCACTGAAAGCTCTTGCTAGCCAGCACCCTTCCTTGGAAGCGCTTTTGTAGGCCTAAGAACACTGGGGCTCTGGGCTTCTCTAGCCACCTAATCTTCTGCTCATCCTCGCGCGCACTCTAAAGAGAGCTCAGGTGAGAAATTGCAAACGTCGAGCAATTGCTCAGAGATGAAAAGTGCCAGCACTGAAAGCTCTTGCTAGCCAGCACCCTTCCTTGGAAGCCCTTTCACAGGCGCAGCAACACTGGGGCTTTGCGCTTCTCTACCCACCAAACGTCACGGTCCTTCTCTTTCCGTCTCGTAGACACGAGCTGAGAAATTGCAAACGTCGAGCAATTGCTCAGAGATGAAAAGTGCCAGCACTGAAAGCTCTTGCTAGCCAGCACCCTTCCTTGGAAGCGCTTTTGTAAGCCTAAGAACACTGGGGCTCTGGGCTTCTCTAGCCACCTCATCTTCTGCTCATCCTCTCGCGCACTCTAAAGAGAGCTCAGGTGAGAAATTGCAAACGTCGAGCAATTGCTCAGAGATGAAAAGTGCCAGCACTGAAAGCTCTTGCTAGCCAGCACCCTTCCTTGGAAGCCCTTTCACAGGCGCAGCAACACTGGGGCTTTGCGCTTCTCTAGCCACCAAACGTCACGGTCATTCTCTTTCCGTCTCGTAGACACGAGCTGAGAAATTGCAAACGTCGAGCAATTGCTCCGAGATGAAAAGTGCCAGCACTGAAAGCTCTTGCTAGCCAGCACCCTTCCTTGGAAGCGCTTTTGTAGGCCTAAGAACACTGGGGCTCTGGGCTTCTCTAGCCACCTCATCTTCTGCTCATCCTCTCGCGCACTCTAAAGAGAGCTCAGGTGAGAAATTGCAAACGTCGAGCAATTGCTCAGAGATGAAAAGTGCCAGCACTGAAAGCTGTTGCTAGCCAGCACCCTTCCTTGGAAGCGCTTTCACAGGCGCAGCAACACTGGGGCTTTGCGCTTCTCTACCCACCAAACGTCACGGTCCTTCTCTTTCCGTCTCGTAGACACGAGCTGAGAAATTGCAAACGTCCAGCAATTGCTCAGAGATGAAAAGTGCCAGCACTGAAAGCTCTTGCTAGCCAGCACCCTTCCTTGGAAGCGCTTTTGTAGGCCTAAGAACACTGGGGCTCTGGGCTTCTCTAGCCACCTCATCTTCTGCTCATCCTCTCGCGCACTCTAAAGAGAGCTCAGGTGAGAAATTGCAAACATCGAGCAATTGCTCAGAGATGAAAAGTGCCAGCACTGAAAGCTGTTGCTAGCCAGCACCCTTCCTTGGAAGCGCTTTCACAGGCGCAGCAACACTGGGGCTTTGCGCTTCTCTACGCACCAAACGTCACGGTCCTTCTCTTTCCGTCTCGTAGACACGAGCTGAGAAATTGCAAACGTCGAGCAATTGCTCAGAGATGAAAAGTGCCAGCACTGAAAGCTGTTGCTAGCCAGCACCCTTCCTTGGAAGCGCTTTCACAGGCACAGCAAGACTGGGGCTTTGCGCTTCTCTAGCCACCAAACGTCACGGTCCTTCTCTTTCCGTCTCATAGACACGAGCTGAGAAATTGCAAACGTCGAGCAATTGCTCAGAGATGAAAAGTGCCAGCACTGAAAGCTCTTGCTAGCCAGCACCCTTCCTTGGAAGCGCTTTTGTAGGCCTAAGAACACTGGGGCTCTGGGCTTTTCTAGCCACCTAATCTTGTGCTCATCCTCTCGCGCACTCTAAAGAGAGCTCAGGTGAGAAATTGCAAACGTCGAGCAATTGCTCAGAGATGAAAAGTGCCAGCACTGAAAGCTCTTGCTAGCCAGCACCCTTCCTTGGAAGCGCTTTCACAGGCGCAGTAACACTGGGGCTTTGCACTTCTATACGCACCAAACGTCACGGTCATTCTCTTTCCGTCTCGTAGACATGAGCTGAGAAATTGCAAACGTCGAGCAATTGCTCAGAGATGAAAAGTGCCAGCACTGAAAGCTCTTGCTAGCCAGCACCCTTCCTTGGAAGCGCTTTCACAGGCGCAGCAACACTGGGGCTTTGCGCTTCTCTAGCCACCAAACGTCACGGTCCTTCTCTTTCCGTCTCGGAGACACGAGCTGAGAAATTGCAAACGTCCATCAATTGCTCAGAGATGAAAAGTGCCAGCACTGAAAGCTCTTGCTAGCCAGCACCCTTCCTTGGAAGCGCTTTTGTAGCCCTTAGAACACTGGGGCTCTGGGCTTCCCTAGCCACCTCATCTTCTGCTCATCCTCTCTCTGCACTCTAAAGAGAGCTCAGGTGAGAAATTGCAAACGTCGAGCAATTGCTCAGAGATGAAAAGTGCCAGCACTGAAAGCTCTTGCTAGCCAGCACCCTTCCTTGGAAGCGCTTTCACAGGCGCAGCAACACTGGGGCTTTGCACTTCTCTACCCACCAAACGTCACGGTCATTCTCTTTCCGTCTCGTAGACACGAGCTGAGAAATTGCAAACGTCGAGCAATTGCTCAGAGATGAAAAGTGCCAGCACTGGAAGCTCTTGCTAGCCAGCACCCTTCCTTGGAAGCGCTTTTGTAGGCCTTAGAACACTGGGGCTCTGGGCTTTTCTAGCCACCTCATCTTCTGCTCATCCTCTCGCGCACTCTAAAGAGAGCTCAGGTGAGAAATTGCAAACGACGAGCAATTGCTCAGAGATGAAAAGTGCCAGCACTGAAAGCTGTTGCTAGCCAGCACCCTTCCTTGGAAGCGCTTTCACAGGCGTAGTAACACTGGGGCTTTGCACTTCTGTAAGCACCAAACGTCACGGTCCTTCTCTTTCCGTCTCGTAGACACGAGCTGAGAAATTGCAAACGTCGAGCAATTGCTCAGAGATGAAAAGTGCCAGCACTGAAAGCTCTTGCTAGCCAGCACCCTTCCTTGGAAGCGCTTTCACAGGCGCAGCAACACTGGGGCTTTGCGCTTCTCTAGCCACCAAACGTCACGGTCCTTCTCTTTCCATCTCGTAGACACGAGCTGAGAAATTGCAAACGTCGAGCAATTGCTCAGAGACGAAAAGTGCCAGCACTGAAACCTGTTGCTAGCCAGCACCCTTCCTTGGAAGCGCTTTTGTAGCCCTTAGAACACTGGGGCTCTGGGCTTCGCTAGCCACCTCATCTTCTGCTCATCCTCTCGCGCACTCTAAAGAGAGCTCAGGTGAGAAATTGCAAACGTCGAGCAATTGCTCAGAGATGAAAAGTGCCAGCACTGAAAGCTGTTGCTAGCCAGCACCCTTCCTTGGAAGCCCTTTCACAGGCGCAGCAACACTGGGGCTTTGCGCTTCTCTAGCCACCAAACGTCACGGTCATTCTCTTTCCGCCTCGTAGACACGAGCTGAGAAATTGCAAACGTCAAGCAATTGCTCAGAGATGAAAAGTGCCAGCACTGGAAGCTGTTGCTAGCCAGCACCCTTCCTTGGAAGCGCTTTCACAGGCGCAGCAACACTGGGGCTTTGCGCTTCTCTAGCCACCAAACGTCACGGTCCTTCTCTTTCCGTCTCGGAGACACGAGCTGAGAAATTGCAAACGTCGAGCAATTGCTCAGAGATGAAAAGTGCCAGCACTGAAAGCTCTTGCTAGCCAGCACCCTTCCTTGGAAGCGCTTTTGTAGCCCTTAGAACACTGGGGCTCTGGGCTTCTCTAGCCACCTCATCTTCTGCTCATCCTCTCGCGCACTCTAAAGAGAGCTCAGGTGAGAAATTGCAAACGACGAGCAATTGCTCAGAGATGAAAAGTGCCAGCGCTGAAAGCTGTTGCTAGCCAGCACCCTTCCTTGGAAGCGCTTTCACAGGCGCAGTAACACTGGGGCTTTGCACTTCTGTACGCACCAAACGTCACGGTCCTTCCCTTTCCGTCTCGTAGACACGAGCTGAGAAATTGCAAACGTCGAGCAATTGCTCAGAGATGAAAAGTGCCAGCACTGAAAGCTCTTGCTAGCCAGCACCCTTCCTTGGAAGCGCTTTCACAGGCGCAGCAACACTGGGGCTTTGCGCTTCTCTACGCACCAAACGTCACGGTCCTTCTCTTTCCATCTCGTAGACACGAGCTGAGAAATTGCAAACGTCGAGCAATTGCTCAGAGATGAAAAGTGCCAGCACTGAAAGCTGTTGCTAGCCAGCACCCTTCCTTGGAAGCGCTTTTGTAGCCCTTAGAACACTGGGGCTCTGGGCTTCTCTAGCCACCTCATCTTCTGCTCATCCTCTCGCGCACTCTAAAGAGAGCTCAGGTGAGAAATTGCAAACGTCGAGCAATTGCTCAGAGATGAAAAGTGCCAGCACTGAAAGCTGTTGCTAGCCAGCACCCTTCCTTGGAAGCCCTTTCACAGGCGCAGCAACACTGGGGCTTTGCGCTTCTCTAGCCACCAAACGTCACGGTCCTTCTCTTTCCGTCTCCTAGACACGAGCTGAGAAATTGCAAACGTCGAGCAATTGCTCCGAGATGAAAAGTGCCAGCACTGAAAGCTCTTGCTAGCCAGCACCCTTCCTTGGAAGCGCTTTTGTAGGCCTAAGAACACTGGGGCTCTGGGCTTCTCTAGCCACCTCATCTTCTGCTCATCCTCTCGCGCACTCTAAAGAGAGCTCAGGTGAGAAATTGCAAACGTCCAGCAATTGCTCAGAGATGAAAAGTGCCAGCACTGAAAGCTGTTGCTAGCCAGCACCCTTCCTTGGAAGCGCTTTCACAGGCGCAGTAACACTGGGGCTTTGCACTTCTCTACGCACCAAACGTCACGGTCCTTCTCTTTCCGTCTCGTAGACACGAGCTGAGAAATTGCAAACGTCGAGCAATTGCTCAGAGATGAAAAGTGCCAGCACTGAAAGCTCTTGCTAGCCAGCACCCTTCCTTGGAAGCGCTTTTGTAGGCCTAAGAACACTGGGGCTCTGGGCTTTTCTAGCCACCTCATCTTCTGCTCATCCTCTCGCGCACTCTAAAGAGAGCTCAGGTGAGAAATTGCAAACGTGGAGCAATTGCTCAGAGATGAAAAGTGCCAGCACTGAAAGCTGTTGCTAGCCAGCACCCTTCCTTGGAAGCGCTTTCACAGGCGCAGCAACACTGGGGCTTTGCGCTTCTATACGCACCAAACGTCACGGTCCTTCTCTTTCCGTCGGTAGACACGAGCTGAGAAATTGCAAACGTCAAGCAATTGCTCAGAGATGAAAAGTGCCAGCACTGAAAGCTGTTGCTAGCCAGCACCCTTCCTTGGAAGCGCTTTCACAGGCGCAGTAACACTGGGGCTTTGCGCCTCTATACGCACCAAACGTCACGGTCCTTCTCTTTCCGTCGGTAGACACGAGGTGAGAAATTGCAAACGTCGAGCAATTGCTCAGAGATGAAAAGTGCCAGCACTGAAAGCTGTTGCTAGCCAGCACCCTTCCTTGGAAGCGCTTTTGTAGGCCTAAGAACACTGGGGCTCTGGGCTTCTCTAGCCACCTCATCTTCTCCTCATCCTCTCGCGCACTCTAAAGAGAGCTCAGGTGAGAAATTGCAAACGTCGAGCAATTGCTCAGAGATGAAAAGTGCCAGCACTGAAAGCTCTTGCTAGCCAGCACCCTTCCTTGGAAGCGCTTTCACAGGCGCAGCAACACTGGGGCTTTGCGCTTCTCTAGCCACCAAACGTCACGGTCCTTCTCTTTCCGTCTCGTAGACACGAGCTGAGAAATTGCAAACGTCGAGCAATTGCTCAGAGATGAAAAGTGCCAGCACTGAAAGCTGTTGCTAGCCAGCACCCTTCCTTGGAAGCCCTTTCACAGGCGCAGCAACACTGGGGCTTTGCGCTTCTCTAGCCACCAAACGTCACGGTCCTTCTCTTTCCGTCTCGTAGACACGAGCTGAGAAATTGCAAACGTCGAGCAATTGCTCAGAGATGAAAAGTGCCAGCACTGAAAGCTGTTGCTAGCCAGCACCCTTCCTTGGAAGCGCTTTCACAGGTGCAGCAACACTGGGGCTTTGCACTTCTCTACGCACCAAACGTCACGGTCCTTCTCTTTCCGTCTCGTAGACACGAGCTGAGAAATTGCAAACGTCGAGCAATTGCTCAGAGATGAAAAGTGCCAGCACTGAAAGCTGTTGCTAGCCAGCACCCTTCCTTGGAAGCGCTTTTGTAGGCCTAAGAACACTGGGGCTCTGGGCTTCTCTAGCCACCTCATCTTCTGCTCATCCTCTCGCGCACTCTAAAGAGAGCTCAGGTGAGAAATTGCAAACGTCGAGCAATTGCTCAGAGATGAAAAGTGCCAGCACTGAAAGCTCTTGCTAGCCAGCACCCTTCCTTGGAAGCGCTTTCACAGGCGCAGCAACACTGGGGCTTTGCGCTTCTCTACGCACCAAACGTCACGGTCCTTCTCTTTCCGTCTCCTAGACACGAGCTGAGAAATTGCAAACGTCGAGCAATTGCTCAGAGATGAAAAGTGCCAGCACTGAAAGCTCTTGCTAGCCAGCACCCTTCCTTGGAAGCGCTTTTGTAGGCCTAAGAACACTGGGGCTCTGGGCTTCTCTAGCCACCTCATCTTCTGCTCATCCTCTCGCGCACTCTAAAGAGAGCTCAGGTGAGAAATTGCAAACGTGGAGCAATTGCTCAGAGATGAAAAGTGCCAGCACTGAAAGCTGTTGCTAGCCAGCACCCTTCCTTGGAAGCGCTTTCACAGGCGCAGCAACACTGGGGCTTTGCGCTTCTCTACCCACCAAACGTCACTGTCATTCTCTTTCCGTCTCGTAGACACGAGCTGAGAAATTGCAAACGTCGAGCAATTGCTCAGAGATGAAAAGTGCCAGCACTGAAACCTGTTGCTAGCCAGCACCCTTCCTTGGAAGCGCTTTTGTAGGCCTAAGAACACTGGGGCTCTGGGCTTCTCTAGCCACCTCCTCTTCTGCTCATCCTCTCGCGCACTCTAAAGAGAGCTCAGGTGAGAAATTGCAAACGTCGAGCAATTGCTCAGAGATGAAAAGTGCCAGCACTGAAAGCTGTTGCTAGCCAGCACCCTTCCTTGGAAGCGCTTTCACAGGCGCAGCAACACTGGGGCTTTGCGCTTCTCTACGCACCAAACGTCACGGTCCTTCTCTTTCCGTCTCGTAGACACGAGCTGAGAAATTGCAAACGTCGAGCAATTGCTCAGAGATGAAAAGTGCCAGCACTGAAAGCTGTTGCTAGCCAGCACCCTTCCTTGGAAGCGCTTTCACAGGCGCAGTAACACTGGGGCTTTGTACTTCTGTACGCACCAAACGTCACGGTCCTTCTCTTTCCGTCTCGTAGACACGAGCTGAGAAATTGCAAACGTCGAGCAATTGCTCAGAGAGGAAAAGTGCCAGCACTGAAAGCTCTTGCTAGCCAGCACCCTTCCTTGGAAGCGCTTTCACAGGCACAGCAACACTGGGGCTTTGCGCTTCTCTACCCACCAAACGTCACGGTCCTTCTCTTTCCATCTCGTAGACACGAGCTGAGAAATTGCAAACGTCCATCAATTGCTCAGAGATGAAAAGTGCCAGCACTGAAAGCTCTTGCTAGCCAGCACCCTTCCTTGGAAGCGCTTTTGTAGCCCTTAGAACACTGGGGCTCTGGGCTTCCCTAGCCACCTCATCTTCTGCTCATCCTCTCGCGCACTCTAAAGAGAGCTCAGGTGAGAAATTGCAAACGTCCAGCAATTGCTCAGAGATGAAAAGTGCCAGCACTGAAAGCTCTTGCTAGCCAGCACCCTTCCTTGGAAGCGCTTTCACAGGCGCAGTAACACTGGGGCTTTGCGCTTCTCTAGCCACCAAACGTCACGGTCCTTCTCTTTCCGTCTCGTAGACACGAGCTGAGAAATTGCAAACGTCGAGCAATTGCTCAGAGATGAAAAGTGCCAGCACTGAAAGCTCTTGCTAGCCAGCACCCTTCCTTGGAAGCGCTTTCACAGGCACAGCAACACTGGGGCTTTGCGCTTCTCTAGCCACCAAACGTCACGGTCCTTCTCTTTCCGTCTCGGAGACACGAGCTGAGAAATTGCAAACGTCGAGCAATTGCTCAGAGATGAAAAGTGCCAGCACTGAAAGCTCTTGCTAGCCAGCACCCTTCCTTGGAAGCGCTTTCACAGGCGCAGCAACACTGGGGCTTTGCGCTTCTCTAGCCACCAAACGTCACGGTCCTTCTATTTCCGTCTCGTAGACACGAGCTGAGAAATTGCAAACGTCGAGCAATTGCTCAGAGATGAAAAGTGCCAGCACTGGAAGCTGTTGCTAGCCAGCACCCTTCCTTGGAAGCGCTTTTGTAGGCCTAAGAACACTGGGGCTCTGGGCTTCTCTAGCCACCTCATCTTCTGCTCATCCTCTCGCGCACTCTAAAGAGAGCTCAGGTGAGAAATTGCAAACGTCGAGCAATTGCTCAGAGATGAAAAGTGCCAGCACTGAAAGCTCTTGCTAGCCAGCACCCTTCCTTGGAAGCGCTTTCACAGGCGCAGCAACACTGGGGCTTTGCGCTTCTCTAGCCACCAAACGTCACGGTCCTTCTCTTTCCGTCTCGTAGACACGAGCTGAGAAATTGCAAACGTCGAGCAATTGCTCAGAGATGAAAAGTGCCAGCACTGAAAGCTCTTGCTAGCCAGCACCCTTCCTTGGAAGCGCTTTCACAGGCGCAGTAACACTGGGGCTTTGCACTTCTCTACGCACCAAACGTCACGGTCCTTCTCTTTCCGTCTCGTAGACACGAGCTGAGAAATTGCAAACGTCGAGCAATTGCTCAGAGATGAAAAGTGCCAGCACTGAAAGCTGTTGCTAGCCAGCACCCTTCCTTGGAAGCGCTTTTGTAGGCCTAAGAACACTGGGGCTCTGGGCTTTTCTAGCCACCTCATCTTCTGCTCATCCTCTCGCGCACTCTAAAGAGAGCTCAGGTGAGAAATTGCAAACGTCGAGCAATTGCTCAGAGATGAAAAGTGCCAGCACTGAAAGCTGTTGCTAGCCAGCACCCTTCCTTGGAAGCGCTTTCACAGGCGCAGCAACACTGGGGCTTTGCGCTTCTATACGCACCAAACGTCACGGTCCTTCTCTTTCCGTCTCGTAGACACGAGCTGAGAAATTGCAAACGTCAAGCAATTGCTCAGAGATGAAAAGTGCCAGCACTGAAAGCTCTTGCTAGCCAGCACCCTTCCTTGGAAGCGCTTTCACAGGCGCAGCAACACTGGGGCTTTGCGCTTCTCTACCCACCAAACGTCACGGTCATTCTCTTTCCGTCTCGTAGACACGAGGTGAGAAATTGCAAACGTCAAGCAATTGCTCAGAGATGAAAAGTGCCAGCACTGAAAGCTCTTGCTAGCCAGCACCCTTCCTTGGAAGCGCTTTCACAGGCACAGTAACACTGGGGCTTTGCGCTTCTCTACCCACCAAATGTCACGGTCCTTCTCTTTCCATCTCGTAGACACGAGCTGAGAAATTGCAAACGTCGAGCAATTGCTCAGAGATGAAAAGTGCCAGCACTGAAAGCTGTTGCTAGCCAGCACCCTTCCTTGGAAGCGCTTTTGTAGGCCTAAGAACACTGGGGCTCTGGGCTTCTCTAGCCACCTCATCTTCTGCTCATCCTCTCGCGCACTCTAAAGAGAGCTCAGGTGAGAAATTGCAAACGTCGAGCAATTGCTCAGAGATGAAAAGTGCCAGCACTGAAAGCTCTTGCTAGCCAGCACCCTTCCTTGGAAGCGCTTTCACAGGCGCAGCAACACTGGGGCTTTGCGCTTCTCTACGCACCAAACGTCACGGTCCTTCTCTTTCCGTCTCGTAGACACGAGCTGAGAAATTGCAAACGTCGAGCAATTGCTCAGAGATGAAAAGTGCCAGCACTGAAAGCTCTTGCTAGCCAGCACCCTTCCTTGGAAGCGCTTTCACAGGCGCAGCAACACTGGGGCTTTGCGCTTCTCTAGCCACCAAACGTCACGGTCATTCTCTTTCCGTCTCGTAGACACGAGCTGAGAAATTGCAAACGTCGTGCAACTGCTCAGAGATGAAAAGTGCCAGCACTGAAAGCTGTTGCTAGCCAGCACCCTTCCTTGGAAGCGCTTTTGTAGTCCTAAGAACACTGGGGCTCTGGGCTTCTCTAGCCACCTCATCTTCTGCTCATCCTCTCGCGCACTCTAAAGAGAGCTCAGGTGAGAAATTGCAAACGTCCAGCAATTGCTCAGAGATGAAAAGTGCCAGCACTGAAAGCTGTTGCTAGCCAGCACCCTTCCTTGGAAGCGCTTTCACAGGCGCAGTAACACTGGGGCTTTGCACTTCTCTACGCACCAAACGTCACGGTCCTTCTATTTCCGTCTCGTAGACACGAGCTGAGAAATTGCAAAGGTCGAGCAATTGCTCAGAGATGAAAAGTGCCAGCACTGAAAGCTCTTGCTAGCCAGCACCCTTCCTTGGAAGCGCTTTCACAGGCGCAGCAACACTGGGGCTTTGCGCTTCTCTACGCACCAAACGTCACGGTCCTTCTCTTTCCATCTCATAGACACGAGCTGAGAAATTGCAAACGTCCAGCAATTGCTCAGAGATGAAAAGTGCCAGCACTGAAAGCTGTTGCTAGCCAGCACCCTTCCTTGGAAGCGCTTTTGTAGGCCTAAGAACACTGGGGCTCTGGGCTTCCCTAGCCACCTCATCTTCTGCTCATCCTCTCGCGCACTCTAAAGAGAGCTCAGGTGAGAAATTGCAAACGTCGAGCAATTGCTCAGAGATGAAAAGTGCCAGCACTGAAAGCTGTTGCTAGCCAGCACCCTTCCTTGGAAGCGCTTTCACAGGCGCAGTAACACTGGGGCTTTGCACTTCTATACGCACCAAACGTCACGGTCCTTCTCTTTCCGTCTCGTAGACACGAGCTGAGAAATTGCAAACGTCGAGCAATTGCTCAGAGATGAAAAGTGCCAGCACTGAAAGCTGTTGCTAGCCAGCACCCTTCCTTGGAAGCGCTTTCACAGGCGCAGCAACACTGGGGCTTTGCGCTTCTCTAGCCACCAAACGTCACGGTCCTTCTCTTTCCGTCTCGTAGACACGAGCTGAGAAATTGCAAACGTCGAGCAATTGCTCCGAGATGAAAAGTGCCAGCACTGAAAGCTCTTGCTAGCCAGCACCCTTCCTTGGAAGCGCTTTTGTAGGCCTAAGAACACTGGGGCTCTGGGCTTCTCTAGCCACCTAATCTTCTGCTCATCCTCTCGCGCACTCTAAAGAGAGCTCAGGTGAGAAATTGCAAACGTCGAGCAATTGCTCAGAGATGAAAAGTGCCAGCACTGAAAGCTGTTGCTAGCCAGCACCCTTCCTTGGAAGCGCTTTCACAGGCGCAGTAACACTGGGGCTTTGCACTTCTCTACCCACCAAACGTCACGGTCCTTCTCTTTCCGTCTCGTAGACACGAGCTGAGAAATTGCAAACGTCGAGCAATTGCTCAGAGATGAAAAGTGCCAGCACTGAAAGCTCTTGCTAGCCAGCACCCTTCCTTGGAAGCGCTTTTGTAGGCCTAAGAACACTGGGGCTCTGGGCTTTTCTAGCCACCTCATCTTCTGCTCATCCTCCTGCGCACTCTAAAGAGAGCTCAGGTGAGAAATTGCAAACGTCGAGCAATTGCTCAGAGATGAAAAGTGCCAGCACTGAAAGCTCTTGCTAGCCAGCACCCTTCCTTGGAAGCGCTTTCACAGGCGCAGCAACACTGGGGCTTTGCGCTTCTATACGCACCAAACGTCACGGTCCTTCTCTTTCCGTCGGTAGACACGAGCTGAGAAATTGCAAACGTCAAGCAATTGCTCAGAGATGAAAAGTGCCAGCACTGAAAGCTGTTGCTAGCCAGCACCCTTCCTTGGAAGCGCTTTCACAGGCGCAGTAACACTGGGGCTTTGCGCCTCTATACGCACCAAACGTCACGGTCCTTCTCTTTCCGTCGGTAGACACGAGGTGAGAAATTGCAAACGTCGAGCAATTGCTCAGAGATGAAAAGTGCCAGCACTGAAAGCTGTTGCTAGCCAGCACCCTTCCTTGGAAGCGCTTTTGTAGGCCTAAGAACACTGGGGCTCTGGGCTTCTCTAGCCACCTCATCTTCTGCTCATCCTCTCGCGCACTCTAAAGAGAGCTCAGGTGAGAAATTGCAAACGTCGAGCAATTGCTCAGAGATGAAAAGTGCCAGCACTGAAAGCTGTTGCTAGCCAGCACCCTTCCTTGGAAGCGCTTTCACAGGCGCAGCAACACTGGGGCTTTGCGCTTCTATACGCACCAAACGTCACGGTCCTTCTCTTTCCGTCTCGTAGACACGAGCTGAGAAATTGCAAACGTCGAGCAATTGCTCAGAGATGAAGAGTGCCAGCACTGAAAGCTGTTGCTAGCCAGCACCCTTCCTTGGAAGCCCTTTCACAGGCGCAGCAACACTGGGGCTTTGCGCTTCTCTAGCCACCAAACGTCACGGTCCTTCTCTTTCCGTCTCCTAGACACGAGCTGAGAAATTGCAAACGTCGAGCAATTGCTCAGAGATGAAAAGTGCCAGCACTGAAAGCTCTTGCTAGCCAGCACCCTTCCTTGGAAGCGCTTTCACAGGCGCAGCAACACTGGGGCTTTGCACTTCTCTACGCACCAAACGTCACGGTCCTTCTCTTTCCGTCTCGTAGACACGAGCTGAGAAATTGCAAACGTCGAGCAATTGCTCCGAGATGAAAAGTGCCAGCACTGAAAGCTGTTGCTAGCCAGCACCCTTCCTTGGAAGCGCTTTTGTAGGCCTAAGAACACTGGGGCTCTGGGCTTCTCTAGCCACCTCATCTTCTGCTCATCCTCTCGCGCACTCTAAAGAGAGCTCAGGTGAGAAATTGCAAACGTCCAGCAATTGCTCAGAGATGAAAAGTGCCAGCACTGAAAGCTGTTGCTAGCCAGCACCCTTCCTTGGAAGCGCTTTCACAGGCGCAGCAACACTGGGGCTTTGCGCTTCTCTACGCACCAAACGTCACGGTCCTTCTCTTTCCGTCTCCTAGACACGAGCTGAGAAATTGCAAACGTCGAGCAATTGCTCAGAGATGAAAAGTGCCAGCACTGAAAGCTCTTGCTAGCCAGCACCCTTCCTTGGAAGCGCTTTTGTAGGCCTAAGAACACTGGGGCTCTGGGCTTCTCTAGCCACCTCATCTTCTGCTCATCCTCTCGCGCACTCTAAAGAGAGCTCAGGTGAGAAATTGCAAACGTCGAGCAATTGCTCAGAGATGAAAAGTGCCAGCACTGAAAGCTCTTGCTAGCCAGCACCCTTCCTTGGAAGCGCTTTCACAGGCGCAGCAACACTGGGGCTTTGCGCTTCTCTACCCACCAAATGTCACGGTCCTTCTCTTTCCATCTCGTAGACACGAGCTGAGAAATTGCAAACGTCGAGCAATTGCTCAGAGATGAAAAGTGCCAGCACTGAAAGCTGTTGCTAGCCAGCACCCTTCCTTGGAAGCGCTTTTGTAGGCCTAAGAACACTGGGGCTCTGGGCTTCTCTAGCCACCTCATCTTCTGCTCATCCTCTCGCGCACTCTAAAGAGAGCTCAGGTGAGAAATTGCAAACGTCGAGCAATTGCTCAGAGATGAAAAGTGCCAGCACTGAAAGCTGTTGCTAGCCAGCACCCTTCCTTGGAAGCGCTTTCACAGGCGCAGCAACACTGGGGCTTTGCGCTTCTCTACGCACCAAACGTCACGGTCATTCTCTTTCCGTCTCGTAGACACGAGCTGAGAAATTGCAAACGTCGAGCAATTGCTCAGAGATGAAAAGTGCCAGCACTGAAAGCTGTTGCTAGCCAGCACCCTTCCTTGGAAGCGCTTTCACAGGCGCAGCAACACTGGGGCTTTGCGCTTCTCTAGCCACCAAACGTCACGGTCATTCTCTTTCCGTCTCGTAGACACGAGCTGAGAAATTGCAAACGTCGTGCAACTGCTCAGAGATGAAAAGTGCCAGCACTGAAAGCTGTTGCTAGCCAGCACCCTTCCTTGGAAGCGCTTTTGTAGTCCTAAGAACACTGGGGCTCTGGGCTTCTCTAGCCACCTCATCTTCTGCTCATCCTCTCGCGCACTCTAAAGAGAGCTCAGGTGAGAAATTGCAAACGTCGAGCAATTGCTCAGAGATGAAAAGTGCCAGCACTGAAAGCTGTTGCTAGCCAGCACCCTTCCTTGGAAGCGCTTTCACAGGCGCAGTAACACTGGGGCTTTGCACTTCTCTACGCACCAAACGTCACGGTCCTTCTATTTCCGTCTCGTAGACACGAGCTGAGAAATTGCAAAGGTCGAGCAATTGCTCAGAGATGAAAAGTGCCAGCACTGAAAGCTGTTGCTAGCCAGCACCCTTCCTTGGAAGCGCTTTCACAGGCGCAGCAACACTGGGGCTTTGCGCTTCTCTACGCACCAAACGTCACGGTCCTTCTCTTTCCATCTCGTAGACACGAGCTGAGAAATTGCAAACGTCGAGCAATTGCTCAGAGATGAAAAGTGCCAGCACTGAAAGCTGTTGCTAGCCAGCACCCTTCCTTGGAAGCGCTTTTGTAGCCCTTAGAACACTGGGGCTCTGGGCTTCCCTAGCCACCTCATCTTCTGCTCATCCTCTCGCGCACTCTAAAGAGAGCTCAGGTGAGAAATTGCAAACGTCGAGCAATTGCTCAGAGATGAAAAGTGCCAGCACTGAAAGCACTTGCTAGCCAGCACCCTTCCTTGGAAGCGCTTTCACAGGCGCAGTAACACTGGGGCTTTGCGCTTCTCTAGCCACCAAACGTCACGGTCCTTCTCTTTCCGTCTCCTAGACACGAGCTGAGAAATTGCAAACGTCGAGCAATTGCTCCGAGATGAAAAGTGCCAGCACTGAAAGCTCTTGCTAGCCAGCACCCTTCCTTGGAAGCGCTTTTGTAGGCCTAAGAACACTGGGGCTCTGGGCTTCTCTAGCCACCTAATCTTCTGCTCATCCTCTCGCGCACTCTAAAGAGAGCTCAGGTGAGAAATTGCAAACGTCCAGCAATTGCTCAGAGATGAAAAGTGCCAGCACTGAAAGCTGTTGCTAGCCAGCACCCTTCCTTGGAAGCGCTTTCACAGGCGCAGTAACACTGGGGCTTTGCACTTCTCTACCCACCAAACGTCACGGTCCTTCTCTTTCCGTCTCGTAGACACGAGCTGAGAAATTGCAAACGTTGAGCAATTGCTCAGAGATGAAAAGTGCCAGCACTGAAAGCTCTTGCTAGCCAGCACCCTTCCTTGGAAGCGCTTTTGTAGGCCTAAGAACACTGGGGCTCTGGGCTTCCCTAGCCACCTCATCTTCTGCTCATCCTCTCGCGCACTCTAAAGAGAGCTCAGGTGAGAAATTGCAAACGTGGAGCAATTGCTCAGAGATGAAAAGTGCCAGCACTGAAAGCTGTTGCTAGCCAGCACCCTTCCTTGGAAGCGCTTTCACAGGCGCAGCAACACTGGGGCTTTGCGCTTCTATACGCACCAAACGTCACGGTCCTTCTCTTTCCGTCGGTAGACACGAGCTGAGAAATTGCAAACGTCAAGCAATTGCTCAGAGATGAAAAGTGCCAGCACTGAAAGCTGTTGCTAGCCAGCACCCTTCCTTGGAAGCGCTTTCACAGGCGCAGTAACACTGGGGCTTTGCGCCTCTATACGCACCAAACGTCACGGTCCTTCTCTTTCCGTCGGTAGACACGAGGTGAGAAATTGCAAACGTCGAGCAATTGCTCAGAGATGAAAAGTGCCAGCACTGAAAGCTGTTGCTAGCCAGCACCCTTCCTTGGAAGCGCTTTTGTAGGCCTAAGAACACTGGGGCTCTGGGCTTCTCTAGCCACCTCATCTTCTCCTCATCCTCTCGCGCACTCTAAAGAGAGCTCAGGTGAGAAATTGCAAACGTCGAGCAATTGCTCAGAGATGAAAAGTGCCAGCACTGAAAGCTCTTGCTAGCCAGCACCCTTCCTTGGAAGCGCTTTCACAGGCGCAGCAACACTGGGGCTTTGCGCTTCTCTAGCCACCAAACGTCACGGTCCTTCTCTTTCCGTCTCGTAGACACGAGCTGAGAAATTGCAAACGTCGAGCAATTGCTCAGAGATGAAAAGTGCCAGCACTGAAAGCTGTTGCTAGCCAGCACCCTTCCTTGGAAGCCCTTTCACAGGCGCAGCAACACTGGGGCTTTGCGCTTCTCTAGCCACCAAACGTCACGGTCCTTCTCTTTCCGTCTCCTAGACACGAGCTGAGAAATTGCAAACGTCGAGCAATTGCTCAGAGATGAAAAGTGCCAGCACTGAAAGCTCTTGCTAGCCAGCCCCCTTCCTTGGAAGCGCTTTCACAGGCGCAGCAACACTGGGGCTTTGCACTTCTCTACGCACCAAACGTCACGGTCCTTCTCTTTCCGTCTCGTAGACACGAGCTGAGAAATTGCAAACGTCCAGCAATTGCTCAGAGATGAAAAGTGCCAGCACTGAAAGCTCTTGCTAGCCAGCACCCTTCCTTGGAAGCGCTTTTGTAGGCCTAAGAACACTGGGGCTCTGGGCTTCTCTAGCCACCTCATCTTCTGCTCATCCTCTCGCGCACTCTAAAGAGAGCTCAGGTGAGAAATTGCAAACGTCGAGCAATTGCTCAGAGATGAAAAGTGCCAGCACTGAAAGCTGTTGCTAGCCAGCACCCTTCCTTGGAAGCGCTTTCACAGGCGCAGCAACACTGGGGCTTTGCGCTTCTCTAGCCACCAAACGTCACGGTCCTTCTCTTTCCGTCTCGTAGACACGAGCTGAGAAATTGCAAACGTCGAGCAATTGCTCAGAGATGAAAAGTGCCAGCACTGAAAGCTCTTGCTAGCCAGCACCCTTCCTTGGAAGCGCTTTTGTAGGCCTAAGAACACTGGGGCTCTGGGCTTGTCTAGCCACCTCATCTTCTGCTCATCCTCTCGCGCACTCTAAAGAGAGCTCAGGTGAGAAATTGCAAACGTGGAGCAATTGCTCAGAGATGAAAAGTGCCAGCACTGAAAGCTGTTGCTAGCCAGCACCCTTCCTTGGAAGCGCTTTCACAGGCGCAGCAACACTGGGGCTTTGCGCTTCTCTACCCACCAAACGTCACTGTCATTCTCTTTCCGTCTCGTAGACACGAGCTGAGAAATTGCAAACGTCGAGCAATTGCTCAGAGATGAAAAGTGCCAGCACTGAAACCTGTTGCTAGCCAGCACCCTTCCTTGGAAGCGCTTTTGTAGGCCTAAGAACACTGGGGCTCTGGGCTTCTCTAGCCACCTCATCTTCTGCTCATCCTCTCGCGCACTCTAAAGAGAGCTCAGGTGAGAAATTGCAAACGTCGAGCAATTGCTCAGAGATGAAAAGTACCAGCACTGAAAGCTGTTGCTAGCCAGCACCCTTCCTTGGAAGCGCTTTCACAGGCGCAGCAACACTGGGGCTTTGCGCTTCTCTACGCACCAAACGTCACGGTCCTTCTCTTTCCGTCTCGTAGACACGAGCTGAGAAATTGCAAACGTCGAGCAATTGCTCAGAGATGAAAAGTGCCAGCACTGAAAGCTGTTGCTAGCCAGCACCCTTCCTTGGAAGCGCTTTCACAGGCGCAGTAACACTGGGGCTTTGTACTTCTGTACGCACCAAACGTCACGGTCCTTCTCTTTCCGTCTCGTAGACACGAGCTGAGAAATTGCAAACGTCGAGCAATTGCTCAGAGAGGAAAAGTGCCAGCACTGAAAGCTCTTGCTAGCCAGCACCCTTCCTTGGAAGCGCTTTCACAGGCACAGCAACACTGGGGCTTTGCGCTTCTCTACCCACCAAACGTCACGGTCCTTCTCTTTCCGTCTCGTAGACACGAGCTGAGAAATTGCAAACGTCCATCAATTGCTCAGAGATGAAAAGTGCCAGCACTGAAAGCTCTTGCTAGCCAGCACCCTTCCTTGGAAGCGCTTTTGTAGCCCTTAGAACACTGGGGCTCTGGGCTTCCCTAGCCACCTCATCTTCTGCTCATCCTCTCGCGCACTCTAAAGAGAGCTCAGGTGAGAAATTGCAAACGATGAGCAATTGCTCAGAGATGAAAAGTGCCAGCACTGAAAGCTCTTGCTAGCCAGCACCCTTCCTTGGAAGCGCTTTCACAGGCGCAGTAACACTGGGGCTTTGCACTTCTGTACGCACCAAACGTCACGGTCCTTCTCTTTCCGTCTCGTAGACACGAGCTGAGAAATTGCAAACGTCGAGCAATTGCTCAGAGATGAAAAGTGCCAGCACTGAAAGCTCTTGCTAGCCAGCACCCTTCCTTGGAAGCGCTTTCACAGGCACAGCAACACTGGGGCTTTGCGCTTCTCTAGCCACCAAACGTCACGGTCCTTCTCTTTCCGTCTCGGAGACACGAGCTGAGAAATTGCAAACGTCGAGCAATTGCTCAGAGATGAAAAGTGCCAGCACTGAAAGCTCTTGCTAGCCAGCACCCTTCCTTGGAAGCGCTTTCACAGGCGCAGCAACACTGGGGCTTTGTGCTTCTCTACGCACCAAACGTCACGGTCATTCTCTTTCCGTCTCGTAGACACAAGCTGAGAAATTGCAAACGTGGAGCAATTGCTCAGAGATGAAAAGTGCCAGCACTGAAAGCTCTTGCTAGCCAGCACCCTTCCTTGGAAGCGCTTTTGTAGGCCTAAGAACACTGGGGCTCTGGGCTTCTCTAGCCACCTCATCTTCTGCTCATCCTCTCGCGCACTCTAAAGAGAGCTCAGGTGAGAAATTGCAAACGTCGAGCAATTGCACAGAGATGAAAAGTGCCAGCACTGGAAGCTGTTGCTAGCCAGCACCCTTCCTTGGAAGCGCTTTCACAGGCGCAGCAACACTGGGGCTTTGCGCTTCTCTAGCCACCAAACGTCACGGTCCTTCTATTTCCGTCTCGTAGACACGAGCTGAGAAATTGCAAACGTCGAGCAATTGCTCAGAGATGAAAAGTGCCAGCACTGGAAGCTGTTGCTAGCCAGCACCCTTCCTTGGAAGCGCTTTTGTAGGCCTAAGAACACTGGGGCTCTGGGCTTCTCTAGCCACCTCATCTTCTGCTCATCCTCTCGCGCACTCTAAAGAGAGCTCAGGTGAGAAATTGCAAACGTGGAGCAATTGCTCCGAGATGAAAAGTGCCAGCACTGAAAGCTCTTGCTAGCCAGCACCCTTCCTTGGAAGCGCTTTCACAGGCGCAGCAACACTGGGGATTTGCGCTTCTCTACGCACCAAACGTCACGGTCCTTCTCTTTCCGTCTCGTAGACACGAGCTGAGAAATTGCAAACGTCGAGCAATTGCTCAGAGATGAAAAGTGCCAGCACTGAAAGCTGTTGCTAGCCAGCACCCTTCCTTGGAAGCGCTTTCACAGGCGCAGTAACACTGGGGCTTTGCACTTCTCTACGCACCAAACGTCACGGTCCTTCTCTTTCCGTCTCGTAGACACGAGCTGAGAAATTGCAAACGTCGAGCAATTGCTCAGAGATGAAAAGTGCCAGCACTGAAAGCTGTTGCTAGCCAGCACCCTTCCTTGGAAGCGCTTTTGTAGGCCTAAGAACACTGGGGCTCTGGGCTTTTCTAGCCACCTCATCTTCTGCTCATCCTCTCGCGCACTCTAAAGAGAGCTCAGGTGAGAAATTGCAAACGTCGAGCAATTGCTCAGAGATGAAAAGTGCCAGCACTGAAAGCTGTTGCTAGCCAGCACCCTTCCTTGGAAGCGCTTTCACAGGCGCAGCAACACTGGGGCTTTGCGCTTCTCTAGCCACCAAATGTCACGGTCCTTCTCTTTCCGTCTCGTAGACACGAGCTGAAAAATTGCAAACGTCAAGCAATTGCTCAGAGATGAAAAGTGCCAGCACTGAAAGCTCTTGCTAGCCAGCACCCTTCCTTGGAAGCGCTTTCACAGGCGCAGCAACACTGGGGCTTTGCGCTTCTCTACCCACCAAACGTCACGGTCATTCTCTTTCCGTCTCGTAGACACGAGCTGAGAAATTGCAAACATCAAGCAATTGCTCCGAGATGAAAACTGCCAGCACTGAAAGCTCTTGCTAGCCAGCACCCTTCCTTGGAAGCGCTTTCACAGGCGCAGCAACACTGGGGCTTTGCGCTTCTCTACCCACCAAATGTCACGGTCCTTCTCTTTCCATCTCGTAGACACGAGCTGAGAAATTGCAAACGTCGAGCAATTGCTCAGAGATGAAAAGTGCCAGCACTGAAAGCTCTTGCTAGCCAGCACCCTTCCTTGGAAGCGCTTTTGTAGGCCTAAGAACACTGGGGCTCTGGGCTTCTCTAGCCACCTCATCTTCTGCTCATCCTCTCGCGCACTCTAAAGAGAGCTCAGGTGAGAAATTGCAAACGTCGAGCAATTGCTCAGAGATGAAAAGTGCCAGCACTGAAAGCTGTTGCTAGCCAGCACCCTTCCTTGGAAGCGCTTTCACAGGCGCAGCAACACTGGGGCTTTGCGCTTCTCTACGCACCAAACGTCACGGTCCTTCTCTTTCCGTCTCGTAGACACGAGCTGAGAAATTGCAAACGTCGAGCAATTGCTCCGAGATGAAAAGTGCCAGCACTGAAAGCTGTTGCTAGCCAGCACCCTTCCTTGGAAGCGCTTTCACAGGCGCAGCAACACTGGGGCTTTGCGCTTCTCTAGCCACCAAACGTCACAGTCATTCTCTTTCCGTCTCGTAGACACGAGCTGAGAAATTGCAAACGTCGTGCAACTGCTCAGAGATGAAAAGTGCCAGCACTGAAAGCTGTTGCTAGCCAGCACCCTTCCTTGGAAGCGCTTTTGTAGTCCTAAGAACACTGGGGCTCTGGGCTTCTCTAGCCACCTCATCTTCTGCTCATCCTCTCGCGCACTCTAAAGAGAGCTCAGGTGAGAAATTGCAAACGTCGAGCAATTGCTCAGAGATGAAAAGTGCCAGCACTGAAAGCTGTTGCTAGCCAGCACCCTTCCTTGGAAGCGCTTTCACAGGCGCAGTAACACTGGGGCTTTGCACTTCTCTACGCACCAAACGTCACGGTCCTTCTATTTCCGTCTCGTAGACACGAGCTGAGAAATTGCAAACGTCGAGCAATTGCTCAGAGATGAAAAGTGCCAGCACTGAAAGCTGTTGCTAGCCAGCACCCTTCCTTGGAAGCGCTTTCACAGGCACAGCAACACTGGGGCTTTGCGCTTCTATACGCACCAAACGTCACGGTCCTTCTCTTTCCGTCTCCTAGACACGAGCTGAGAAATTGCAAACGTTGAGCAATTGCTCCGAGATGAAAAGTGCCAGCACTGAAAGCTCTTGCTAGCCAGCACCCTTCCTTGGAAGCGCTTTTGTAGGCCTAAGAACACTGGGGCTCTGGGCTTCTCTAGCCACCTAATGTTCTGCTCATCCTCTCGCGCACTCTAAAGAGAGCTCAGGTGAGAAATTGCAAACGTCGAGCAATTGCTCAGAGATGAAAAGTGCCAGCACTGAAAGCTGTTGCTAGCCAGCACCCTTCCTTGGAAGCGCTTTCACAGGCGCAGCAACACTGGGGCTTTGCGCTTCTCTAGCCACCAAACGTCACGGTCCTTCTCTTTCCGTCTGTTTACACGAGCTGAGAAATTGCAAACGTCGAGCAATTGCTCAGAGGTGAAAAGTGCCAGCACTGAAAGCTGTTGCTAGCCAGCACCCTTCCTTGGAAGCGCTTTCACAGGCGCAGCAACACTGGGGCTTTGCGCTTCTCTACCCACCAAACGTCACGGTCCTTCTCTTTCCGTCTCGTAGACACGAGCTGAGAAATTGCAAACGTCGAGCAATTGCTCCGAGATGAAAAGTGCCAGCACTGAAAGCTCTTGCTAGCCAGCACCCTTCCTTGGAAGCGCTTTCACAGGCGCAGCAACACTGGGGCCTTGCGCTTCTATACGCACCAAACGTCACGGTCCTTCTCTTTCCGTCTCGTAGACACGAGCTGAGAAATTGCAAACGTCCAGCAATTGCTCAGAGATGAAAAGTGCCAGCACTGAAAGCTCTTGCTAGCCAGCACCCTTCCTTGGAAGCGCATTTGTAGGCCTAAGAACACTGGGGCTCTGGGCTTCTCTAGCCACATCATCTTCTGCTCATCCTCTCGCGCACTCTAAAGAGCGCTCAGGTGAGAAATTGCAAACGTCGAGCAATTGCTCAGAGATGAAAAGTGCCAGCACTGAAAGCTGTTGCTAGCCAGCACCCTTCCTTGGAAGCGCTTTCACAGGCGCAGTAACACTGGGGCTTTGCGCCTCTATACGCTCCAAACGTCACGGTCATTCTCTTTCCGTCTCGTAGACACGAGCTGAGAAATTGCAAACGTCGAGCAATTGCTCAGAGATGAAAAGTGCCAGCACTGAAAGCTGTTGCTAGCCAGCACCCTTCCTTGGAAGCGCTTTCACAGGCACAGTAACACTGGGGCTTTGCGCTTCTCTAGCCACCAAATGTCACGGTCCTTCTCTTTCCGTCTCGGAGACACGAGCTGAGAAATTGCAAACGTCGAGCAATTGCTCAGAGATGAAAAGTGCCAGCACTGAAAGCTCTTGCTAGCCAGCACCCTTCCTTGGAAGCGCTTTTGTAGGCCTAAGAACACTGGGGCTCTGGGCTTCTCTAGCCACCTCATCTTCTGCTCATCCTCTCGCGCACTCTAAAGAGAGCTCAGGTGAGAAATTGCAAACGTCGAGCAATTGCTCCGAGATGAAAAGTGCCAGCACTGAAAGCTGTTGCTAGCCAGCACCCTTCCTTGGAAGCGCTTTCACAGGCGCAGCAACACTGGGGCTTTGCGCTTCTCTACGCACCAAACGTCACGGTCCTTCTCTTTCCGTCTCGTAGACACGAGCTGAGAAATTGCAAACGTCCAGCAATTGCTCAGAGATGAAAAGTGCCAGCACTGAAAGCTCTTGCTAGCCAGCACCCTTCCTTGGAAGCGCTTTCACAGGCGCAGCAACACTGGGGCTTTGCGCTTCTCTACCCACCAAACGTCACGGTCATTCTATTTCCGCCTCGTAGACACGAGGTGAGAAATTGCAAACGTCGAGCAATTGCTCAGAGATGAAAAGTGCCAGCACTGAAAGCTGTTGCTAGCCAGCACCCATCCTTGGAAGCGCTTTCACAGGCACAGTAACACTGGGGCTTTGCGCTTCTCTAGCCACCAAATGTCACGGTCCTTCTCTTTCCATCTCGTAGACACGAGCTGAGAAATTGCAAACGTCGAGCAATTGCTCCGAGATGAAAAGTGCCAGCACTGAAAGCTCTTGCTAGCCAGCACCCTTCCTTGGAAGCGCTTTTGTAGGCCTAAGAACACTGGGGCTCTGGGCTTCTCTAGCCACCTCATCTTCTCCTCATCCTCTCGCGCACTCTAAAGAGAGCTCAGGTGAGAAATTGCAAACGTCGAGCAATTGCTCCGAGATGAAAAGTGCCAGCACTGAAAGCTCTTGCTAGCCAGCACCCTTCCTTGGAAGCGCTTTCACAGGCGCAGCAACACTGGGGATTTGCGCTTCTCTACGCACCAAACGTCACGGTCCTTCTCTTTCCGTCTCGTAGACACGAGCTGAGAAATTGCAAACGTCCAGCAATTGCTCAGAGATGAAAAGTGCCAGCACTGAAAGCTCTTGCTAGCCAGCACCCTTCCTTGGAAGCGCTTTCACAGGCGCAGCAACACTGGGGCTTTGCGCTTCTCTACCCACCAAACGTCACGGTCATTCTATTTCCGCCTCGTAGACACGAGCTGAGAAATTGCAAACGTCGAGCAATTGCTCAGAGATGAAAAGTGCCAGCACTGAAAGCTCTTGCTAGCCAGCACCCTTCCTTGGAAGCGCTTTCACAGGCGCAGCAACACTGGGGCTTTGCACTTCTCTACGCACCAAACGTCACGGTCCTTCTCTTTCCGTCTCGTAGACACGAGCTGAGAAATTGCAAACGTCGAACAATTGCTCAGAGATGAAAAGTGCCAGCACTGAAAGCTGTTGCTAGCCAGCACCCTTCCTTGGAAGCCCTTTCACAGGCGCAGCAACACTGGGGCTTTGCGCTTCTCTAGCCACCAAACGTCACGGTCCTTCTCTTTCCGTCTCGTAGACACGAGCTGAGAAATTGCAAACGTCCAGCAATTGCTCAGAGATGAAAAGTGCCAGCACTGAAAGCTCTTGCTAGCCAGCCCCCTTCCTTGGAAGCGCTTTTGTAGGCCTAAGAACAGTGGGGCTCTGGGCTTCTCTAGCCACCTCATCTTCTGCTCATCCTCTCGCGCACTCTAAAGAGAGCTCAGGTGAGAAATTGCAAACGTCGAGCAATTGCTCAGAGATGAAAAGTGCCAGCACTGAAAGCTGTTGCTAGCCAGCACCCTTCCTTGGAAGCGCTTTCACAAGCGCAGCAACACTGGGGCTTTGCGCTTCTATACGCACCAAACGTCACGGTCCTTCTCTTTCCGTCTCGTAGACACGAGCTGAGAAATTGCAAACGTCGAGCAATTGCTCAGAGATGAAAAGTGCCAGCACTGAAAGCTCTTGCTAGCCAGCACCCTTCCTTGGAAGCGCTTTCACAGGCACAGCAACACTGGGGCTTTGCGCTTCTCTAGCCACCAAACGTCACGGTCATTCTCTTTCCGTCTCGTAGACACGAGCTGAGAAATTGCAAACGTCGAGCAATTGCTCAGAGATGAAAAGTGCCAGCACTGAAAGCTCTTGCTAGCCAGCACCCTTCCTTGGAAGCGCTTTTGTAGGCCTAAGAACACTGGGGCTCTGGGCTTCCCTAGCCACCTCATCTTCTGCTCATCCTCTCGCGCACTCTAAAGAGAGCTCAGGTGAGAAATTCCAAACGTCGAGCAATTGCTCAGAGATGAAAAGTGCCAGCACTGAAAGCTGTTGCTTGCCAGCACCCTTCCTTGGAAGCGCTTTCACAGGCGCAGCAACACTGGGGCTTTGCGCTTCTCTAGCCACCAAACGTCACGGTCCTTCTCTTTCCGTCTCGTAGACACGAGCTGAGAAATTGCAAACGTCGAGCAATTGCTCAGAGATGAAAAGTGCCAGCACTGAAAGCTCTTGCTAGCCAGCCCCCTTCCTTGGAAGCGCTTTCACAGGCGCAGCAACACTGGGGCTTTGCGCTTCTCTAGCCACCAAACGTCACGGTCACTATCTCTCTGTCTTGTAGAGGCAAGCTGAGAAATTGCAAACGTCGAGCAATTGCTCAGAGATGAAAAGTGCCAGCACTGGAAGCTGTTGCTAGCCAGCCCCCTTCCTTGGAAGCGCTTTTGTAGGCCTAAGAACACTGGGGCTCTGGGCTTCCCTAGCCACCTAATCTTCTGCTCATCCTCTCGCGCACTCTAAAGAGAGCTCAGGTGAGAAATTGCAAACGTCGAGCAATTGCTCAGAGATGAAAAGTGCCAGCACTGAAAGCTGTTGCTAGCCAGCACCCTTCCTTGGAAGCGCTTTCACAGGCGCAGCAACACTGGGTCTTTGCGCTTCTCTAGCCACCAAACGTCACGGTCCTTCTCTTTCCGTCTCGTAGACACGAGCTGAGAAATTGCAAACGTCGAACAATTGCTCAGAGATGAAAAGTGCCAGCACTGAAAGCTGTTGCTAGCCAGCACCCTTCCTTGGAAGCGCTTTCACAGGCACAGCAACACTGGGGCTTTGCGCTTCTCTACGCACCAAACGTCACGGTCCTTCTCTTTCCGTCTCGTAGACACGAGCTGAGAAATTGCAAACGTCGAGCAATTGCTCAGAGATGAAAAGTGCCAGCACTGAAAGCTGTTGCTAGCCAGCACCCTTCCTTGGAAGCGCATTTGTAGGCCTAAGAACAGTGGGGCTCTGGGCTTCTCTAGCCACCTCATCTTCTGCTCATCCTCTCGCGCACTCTAAAGAGCGCTCAGGTGAGAAATTGCAAACTTCGAGCAATTGCTCAGAGATGAAAAGTGCCAGCACTGAAAGCTGTTGCTAGCCAGCACCCTTCCTTGGAAGCGCTTTCACAGGCGCAGCAACACTGGGGCTTTGCGCTTCTCTACCCACCAAACGTCACGGTCCTTCTCTTTCCGTCTCGTAGACACGAGCTGAGAAATTGCAAACGTCGAGCAATTGCTCAGAGATGAAAAGTGCAAGCACTGAAAGCTCTTGCTAGCCAGCACCCTTCCTTGGAAGCGCTTTCACAGGCGCAGTAACACTGGGGCTTTGCGCTTCTATACGCACCAAACGTCACGGTCCTTCTCTATCCGTCTCGTAGACACGAGCTGAGAAATTGCAAACGTCAAGCAATTGCTCAGAGATGAAAAGTGCCAGCACTGGAAGCTGTTGCTAGCCAGCACCCTTCCTTGGAAGTGCTTTCACAGGCGCAGCAACACTGGGGCTTTGCGCTTCTCTAGCCACCAAACGTCACGGTCCTTCTCTTTCCGTCTCCTAGACACGAGCTGAGAAATTACAAACGTCCAGCAATTGCTCAGAGATGAAAAGTGCTAGCACTGAAAGCTCTTGCTAGCCAGCACCCTTCCTTGGAAGCGCTTTTGTAGGCCTAAGAACACTGGGGCTCTGGGCTTCTCTAGCCACCTCATCTTCTGCTCATCCTCTCGCGCACTCTAAAGAGAGCTCAGGTGAGAAATTGCAAACGTCGAGCAATTGCTCAGAGATGAAAAGTGCCAGCACTGAAAGCTGTTGCTAGCCAGCACCCTTCCTTGGAAGCGCTTTCACAAGCGCAGCAACACTGGGGCTTTGCGCTTCTATACGCACCAAACGTCACGGTCCTTCTCTTTCCGTCTCGTAGACACGAGCTGAGAAATTGCAAAGGTCGAGCAATTGCTCAGAGATGAAAAGTGCCAGCACTGAAAGCTCTTGCTAGCCAGCACCCTTCCTTGGAAGCGCTTTCACAGGCACAGCAACACTGGGGCTTTGCGCGTCTCTACCCACCAAACGTCACGGTCCTTCTCTTTCCGTCTCGGAGACACGAGCTGAGAAATTGCAAACGTCGAGCAATTGCTCAGAGATGAAAAGTGCCAGCACTGAAAGCTCTTGCTAGCCAGCACCCTTCCTTGGAAGCGCTTTTGTAGCCCTTAGAACACTGGGGCTCTGGGCTTCCCTAGCCACCTAATCTTCTGCTCATCCTCTCGCGCACTCTAAAGAGAGCTCAGGTGAGAAATTGCAAACGTCGAGCAATTGCTCCGAGATGAAAAGTGCCAGCACTGAAAGCTGTTGCTTGCCAGCACCCTTCCTTGGAAGCGCTTTCACAGGCGCAGCAACACTGGGGCTTTGCGCTTCTCTAGCCACCAAACGTCACGGTCCTTCTCTTTCCGTCTCGTAGACACGAGCTGAGAAATTGCAAACGTCGAGCAATTGCTCAGAGATGAAAAGTGCCAGCACTGAAAGCTCTTGCTAGCCAGCCCCCTTCCTTGGAAGCGCTTTTGTAGGCCTAAGAACACTGGGGCTCTGGGCTTCTCTAGCCACCTCATCTTCTGCTCATCCTCTCGCGCACTCTAAAGAGAGCTCAGGTGAGAAATTGCAAACGTCGAGCAATTGCACAGAGATGAAAAGTGCCAGCACTGGAAGCTGTTGCTAGCCAGCACCCTTCCTTGGAAGCGCTTTCACAGGCGCAGCAACACTGGGGCTTTGCGCTTCTCTAGCCACCAAACGTCACGGTCCTTCTATTTCCGTCTCGTAGACACGAGCTGAGAAATTGCAAACGTCCAGCAATTGCTCAGAGATGAAAAGTGCCAGCACTGGAAGCTGTTGCTAGCCAGCCCCCTTCCTTGGAAGCGCTTTTGTAGGCCTAAGAACACTGGGGCTCTGGGCTTCCCTAGCCACCTAATCTTCTGCTCATCCTCTCGCGCACTCTAAAGAGAGCTCAGGTGAGAAATTGCAAACGTCGAGCAATTGCTCAGAGATGAAAAGTGCCAGCACTGAAAGCTGTTGCTAGCCAGCACCCTTCCTTGGAAGCGCTTTCACAGGCGCAGCAACACTGGGTCTTTGCGCTTCTCTAGCCACCAAACGTCACGGTCCTTCTCTTTCCGTCTCGTAGACACGAGCTGAGAAATTGCAAACGTCGAACAATTGCTCAGAGATGAAAAGTGCCAGCACTGAAAGCTGTTGCTAGCCAGCACCCTTCCTTGGAAGCGCTTTCACAAGCGCAGCAACACTGGGGCTTTGCGCTTCTCTACGCACCAAACGTCACGGTCCTTCTCTTTCCGTCTCGTAGACACGAGCTGAGAAATTGCAAACGTCGAGCAATTGCTCAGAGATGAAAAGTGCCAGCACTGAAAGCTCTTGCTAGCCAGCACCCTTCCTTGGAAGCGCTTTTGTAGGCCTAAGAACAGTGGGGCTCTGGGCTTCTCTAGCCACCTCATCTTCTGCTCATCCTCTCGCGCACTCTAAAGAGCGCTCAGGTGAGAAATTGCAAACTTCGAGCAATTGCTCAGAGATGAAAAGTGCCAGCACTGAAAGCTGTTGCTAGCCAGCACCCTTCCTTGGAAGCGCTTTCACAGGCGCAGCAACACTGGGGCTTTGCGCTTCTCTACCCACCAAACGTCACGGTCCTTCTCTTTCCGTCTCGTAGACACGAGCTGAGAAATTGCAAACGTCGAGCAATTGCTCAGAGATGAAAAGTGCCAGCACTGAAAGCTCTTGCTAGCCAGCACCCTTCCTTGGAAGCGCTTTCACAGGCGCAGTAACACTGGGGCTTTGCGCTTCTATACGCACCAAACGTCACGGTCATTCTCTTTCCGCCTCGTAGACACGAGCTGAGAAATTGCAAACGTCAAGCAATTGCTCAGAGATGAAAAGTGCCAGCACTGGAAGCTGTTGCTAGCCAGCACCCTTCCTTGGAAGTGCTTTCACAGGCGCAGCAACACTGGGGCTTTGCGCTTCTCTAGCCACCAAACGTCACGGTCCTTCTCTTTCCGTCTCCTAGACACGAGCTGAGAAATTACAAACGTCCAGCAATTGCTCAGAGATGAAAAGTGCTAGCACTGAAAGCTCTTGCTAGCCAGCACCCTTCCTTGGAAGCGCTTTTGTAGGCCTAAGAACACTGGGGCTCTGGGCTTCTCTAGCCACCTCATCTTCTGCTCATCCTCTCGCGCACTCTAAAGAGAGCTCAGGTGAGAAATTGCAAACGTCCAGCAATTGCTCAGAGATGAAAAGCGCCAGCACTGAAAGCTCTTGCTAGCCAGCACCCTTCCTTGGAAGCGCTTTCACAGGCGCAGTAACACTGGGGCTTTGCACTTCTCTACGCACCAAACGTCACGGTCCTTCTCTTTCCGTCTCGTAGACACGAGCTGAGAAATTGCAAACGTCCAGCAATTGCTCCGAGATGAAAAGTGCCAGTACTGAAAGCTGTTGCTAGCCAGCACCCTTCCTTGGAAGCGCTTTTGTAGGCCTAGGAACACTGGGGCTCTGGGCTTCCCTAGCCACCTCATCTTCTGCTCATCCTCTCGCGCACTCTAAAGAGAGCTCAGGTGAGAAATTGCAAACGTCGAGCAATTGCTCAGAGATGAAAAGTGCCAGCACTGAAAGCTGTTGCTAGCCAGCACCCTTCCTTGGAAGTGCTTTCACAGGCGCAGCAACACTGGGGCTTTGCGCTTCTCTACCCACCAAACGTCACGGTCCTTCTCTTTCTGCCTCGTAGACACGAGCTGAGAAATTGCAAACGTCAAGCAATTGCTCAGAGATGAAAAGTGCCAGCACTGAAAGCTCTTGCTAGCCAGCACCCTTCCTTGGAAGCGCTTTCACAGGCGCAGTAACACTGGGGCTTTGCGCTTCTATACGCACAAAACGTCACGGTCATTCTCTTTCCGTCTCGTAGACATGAGCTGAGAAATTGCAAACGTTGAGCAATTGCTCAGAGATGAAAAGTGCCAGCACTGAAAGCTGTTGCTAGCCAGCACCCTTCCTTGGAAGCGCTTTCACAGGCGCAGTAACACTGGGGCTTTGCGCTTCTCTACCCACCAAACGTCACGGTCCTTCTCTTTCCGTCTCGTAGACACGAGGTGAGAAATTGCAAACGTCGAGCAATTGCTCAGAGATGAAAAGTGCCAGCACTGAAAGCTCTTGCTAGCCAGCACCCTTCCTTGGAAGCGCTTTCACAGGCACAGCAACACTGGGGCTTTGCGCTTCTCTACCCACCAAAAGTCACGGTCCTTCTCTTTCCATCTCGTAGACACGAGCTGAGAAATTGCAAACGTCGAGCAATTGCTCAGAGATGAAAAGTGCCAGCACTGAAAGCTCTTGCTAGCCAGCACCCTTCCTTGGAAGCGCTTTTGTAGGCCTAAGAACAGTGGGGCTCTGGGCTTCTCTAGCCACCTAATCTTCTGCTCATCCTCTCGCGCACTCTAAAGAGAGCTCAGGTGAGAAATTGCAAACGTCGAGCAATTGCTCCGAGATGAAAAGTGCCAGCACTGAAAGCTCTTGCTAGCCAGCACCCTTCCTTGGAAGCGCTTTCACAGGCGCAGCAACACTGGGGCTTTGCGCTTCTCTAGCCACCAAACGTCACGGTCCTTCTCTTTCCGTCTTGTAGACATGAGCTGAGAAATTGCAAACGTCGAGCAATTGCTCAGAGATGAAAAGTGCCAGCACTGAAAGCTGTTGCTAGCCAGCACCCTTCCTTGGAAGCGCTTTCACAGGCGCAGCAACACTGGGGCTTTGCGCTTCTCTACCCACCAAACGACACGGTCCTTCTCTTTCCGTCTCGTAGACACGAGCTGAGAAATTGCAAACGTCGAGCAATTGCTCAGAGATGAAAAGTGCCAGCACTGAAAGCTGTTGCTAGCCAGCACCCTTCCTTGGAAGCGCTTTTGTAGGCCTAAGAACACTGGGGCTCTGGGCTTCTCTAGCCACCTCATCTTCTGCTCATCCTCTCGCGCACTCTAAAGAGAGCTCAGGTGAGAAATTGCAAACGTCGAGCAATTGCTCAGAGATGAAAAGTGCCAGCACTGAAAGCTGTTGCTAGCCAGCACCCTTCCTTGGAAGCGCTTTCACAGGCGCAGCAACACTGGGGCTTTGCGCTTCTCTACCCACCAAACGTCACGGTCCTTCTCTTTCCGCCTCGTAGACACGAGCTGAGAAATTGAAAACGTCAAGCAATTGCTCAGAGATGAAAAGTGCCAGCACTGGAAGCTGTTGCTAGCCAGCACCCTTCCTTGGAAGTGCTTTCACAGGCGCAGCAACACTGGGGCTTTGCGCTTCTCTAGCCACCAAACGTCACGGTCCTTCTCTTTCCGTCTCCTAGACACGAGCTGAGAAATTACAAACGTCCAGCAATTGCTCAGAGATGAAAAGTGCCAGCACTGAAAGCTCTTGCTAGCCAGCACCCTTCCTTGGAAGCGCTTTTGTAGGCCTAAGAACACTGGGATCTGGGCTTCTCTAGCCACCTCATCTTCTGCTCATCCTCTCGCGCACTCTAAAGAGAGCTCAGGTGAGAAATTGCAAACGTCGAGCAATTGCTCAGAGATGAAAAGTGCCAGCACTGAAAGCTCTTGCTAGCCAGCACCCTTCCTTGGAAGCGCTTTCACAGGCGCAGTAACACTGGGGCTTTGCACTTCTCTACGCACCAAACGTCACGGTCATTCTCTTTCCGTCTCGTAGACACGAGCTGAGAAATTGCAAACGTCCAGCAATTGCTCCGAGATGAAAAGTGCCAGCACTGAAAGCTGTTGCTAGCCAGCACCCTTCCTTGGAAGCGCTTTTGTAGGCCTAGGAACACTGGGGCTCTGGGCTTTTCTAGCCACCTCATCTTCTGCTCATCCTCTCGCGCACTCTAAAGAGAGCTCAGGTGAGAAATTGCAAACGTCGAGCAATTGCTCAGAGATGAAAAGTGCCAGCACTGAAAGCTGTTGCTAGCCAGCACCCTTCCTTGGAAGCGCTTTCACAGGCGCAGCAACACTGGGGCTTTGCGCTTCTCTACCCACCAAACGTCACGGTCCTTCTCTTTCTGCCTCGTAGACACGAGCTGAGAAATTGCAAACGTCAAGCAATTGCTCAGAGATGAAAAGTGCCAGCACTGAAAGCTGTTGCTAGCCAGCACCCTTCCTTGGAAGCGCTTTTGTAGGCCTAAGAACAGTGGGGCTCTGGGCTTCTCTAGCCACCTCATCTTCTGCTCATCCTCTCGCGCACTCTAAAGAGAGCTCAGGTGAGAAATTGCAAACGTCGAGCAATTGCTCAGAGATGAAAAGTGCCAGCACTGAAAGCTGTTGCTAGCCAGCACCCTTCCTTGGAAGCGCTTTCACAGGCGCAGCAACACTGGGGCTTTGCGCTTCTCTACCCACCAAACGTCACGGTCCTTCTCTTTCCGCCTCGTAGACACGAGCTGAGAAATTGAAAACGTCAAGCAATTGCTCAGAGATGAAAAGTGCCAGCACTGGAAGCTGTTGCTAGCCAGCACCCTTCCTTGGAAGTGCTTTCACAGGCGCAGCAACACTGGGGCTTTGCGCTTCTCTAGCCACCAAACGTCACGGTCCTTCTCTTTCCGTCTCCTAGACACGAGCTGAGAAATTACAAACGTCCAGCAATTGCTCAGAGATGAAAAGTGCCAGCACTGAAAGCTCTTGCTAGCCAGCACCCTTCCTTGGAAGCGCTTTTGTAGGCCTAAGAACACTGGGATCTGGGCTTCTCTAGCCACCTCATCTTCTGCTCATCCTCTCGCGCACTCTAAAGAGAGCTCAGGTGAGAAATTGCAAACGTCGAGCAATTGCTCAGAGATGAAAAGTGCCAGCACTGAAAGCTCTTGCTAGCCAGCACCCTTCCTTGGAAGCGCTTTCACAGGCGCAGTAACACTGGGGCTTTGCACTTCTCTACGCACCAAACGTCACGGTCATTCTCTTTCCGTCTCGTAGACACGAGCTGAGAAATTGCAAACGTCCAGCAATTGCTCCGAGATGAAAAGTGCCAGCACTGAAAGCTGTTGCTAGCCAGCACCCTTCCTTGGAAGCGCTTTTGTAGGCCTAGGAACACTGGGGCTCTGGGCTTTTCTAGCCACCTCATCTTCTGCTCATCCTCTCGCGCACTCTAAAGAGAGCTCAGGTGAGAAATTGCAAACGTCGAGCAATTGCTCAGAGATGAAAAGTGCCAGCACTGAAAGCTGTTGCTAGCCAGCACCCTTCCTTGGAAGCGCTTTCACAGGCGCAGCAACACTGGGGCTTTGCGCTTCTCTACCCACCAAACGTCACGGTCCTTCTCTTTCTGCCTCGTAGACACGAGCTGAGAAATTGCAAACGTCAAGCAATTGCTCAGAGATGAAAAGTGCCAGCACTGAAAGCTGTTGCTAGCCAGCACCCTTCCTTGGAAGCGCTTTCACAGGCGCAGTAACACTGGGGCTTTGCGCTTCTATACGCACCAAACGTCACGGTCATTCTCTTTCCGTCTCGTAGACATGAGCTGAGAAATTGCAAACGTTGAGCAATTGCTCAGAGATGAAAAGTGCCAGCACTGAAAGCTGTTGCTAGCCAGCACCCTTCCTTGGAAGCGCTTTCACAGGCGCAGTAACACTGGGGCTTTGCGCTTCTCTACCCACCAAACGTCACGGTCCTTCTCTTTCCGTCTCGTAGACACGAGCTGAGAAATTGCAAACGTCGAGCAATTGCTCAGAGATGAAAAGTGCCAGCACTGAAAGCTCTTGCTAGCCAGCACCCTTCCTTGGAAGCGCTTTCACAGGCACAGCAACACTGGGGCTTTGCGCTTCTCTACTCACCAAACGTCACGGTCCTTCTCTTTCCATCTCGTAGACACGAGCTGAGAAATTGCAAACGTCGAGCAATTGCTCAGAGATGAAAAGTGCCAGCACTGAAAGCTCTTGCTAGCCAGCACCCTTCCTTGGAAGCGCTTTTGTAGGCCTAAGAACACTGGGGCTCTGGGCTTCTCTAGCCACCTAATCTTCTGCTCATCCTCTCGCGCACTCTAAAGAGAGCTCAGGTGAGAAATTGCAAACGTCGAGCAATTGCTCAGAGATGAAAAGTGCCAGCACTGAAAGCTCTTGCTAGCCAGCACCCTTCCTTGGAAGCGCTTTCACAGGCGCAGCAACACTGGGGCTTTGCGCTTCTCTACCCACCAAACGTCACGGTCCTTCTCTTTCCGTCTCGTAGACATGAGCTGAGAAATTGCAAACGTCGAGCAATTGCTCAGAGATGAAAAGGGCCAGCACTGAAAGCTGTTGCTAGCCAGCACCCTTCCTTGGAAGCGCTTTCACAGGCGCAGCAACACTGGGGCTTTGCGCTTCTCTAGCCACCAAACGTCACGGTCCTTCTCTTTCCGTCTCGTAGACACGAGCTGAGAAATTGCAAACGTCGAGCAATTGCTCCGAGATGAAAAGTGCCAGCACTGAAAGCTGTTGCTAGCCAGCACCCTTCCTTGGAAGCGCTTTTGTAGGCCTAAGAACACTGGGGCTCTGGGCTTCTCTAGCCACCTAATCTTCTGCTCATCCTCTCGCGCACTCTAAAGAGAGCTCAGGTGAAGAAATTGCAAACGTCGAGCAATTGCTCAGAGGTGAAAAGTGCCAGCACTGAAAGCTGTTGCTAGCCAGCACCCTTCCTTGGAAGCGCTTTCACAGGCGCAGCAACACTGGGGCTTTGCGCTTCTCTAGCCACCAAACGTCACGGTCCTTCTCTTTCCGTCTCGTAGACACGAGCTGAGAAATTGCAAACGTCCAGCAATTGCTCAGAGATGAAAAGTGCCAGCACTGAAAGCTCTTGCTAGCCAGCCCCCTTCCTTGGAAGCGCTTTTGTAGGCCTAAGAACAGTGGGGCTCTGGGCTTCTCTAGCCACCTCATCTTCTGCTCATCCTCTCGCGCACTCTAAAGAGAGCTCAGGTGAGAAATTGCAAACGTCGAGCAATTGCTCAGAGATGAAAAGTGCCAGCACTGAAAGCTGTTGCTAGCCAGCACCCTTCCTTGGAAGCGCTTTCACAGGCGCAGCAACACTGGGGCTTTGCGCTTCTCTACCCACCAAACGTCATGGTCCTTCTCTTTCCGTCTCGTAGACACGAGCTGAGAAATTGCAAACGTCGAGCAATTGCTCAGAGGTGAAAAGTGCCAGCACTGAAAGCTGTTGCTAGCCAGCACCCTTCCTTGGAAGCGCTTTCACAGGCGCAGCAACACTGGGGCTTTGCGCTTCTCTACCCACCAAACGTCACGGTCCTTCTCTTTCCGTCTCGTAGACATGAGCTGAGAAATTGCAAACGTCGAGCAATTGCTCAGAGATGAAAAGTGCCAGCACTGAAAGCTCTTGCTAGCCAGCACCCTTCCTTGGAAGCGCTTTCACAGGCGCAGCAACACTGGGGCTTTGCGCTTCTCTAGCCACCAAACGTCACGGTCCTTCTCTTTCCGTCTGTTTACACGAGCTGAGAAATTGCAAACGTCGAGCAATTGCTCAGAGATGAAAAGTGCCAGCACTGAAAGCTGTTGCTAGCCAGCACCCTTCCTTGGAAGCGCTTTTGTAGGCCTAAGAACACTGGGGCTCTGGGCTTCTCTAGCCACCTCATCTTCTGCTCGTCCTCGCGCGCACTCTAAAGAGAGCTCAGGTGAGAAATTGCAAACGTCAAGCAATTGCTCAGAGATGAAAAGTGCCAGCACTGAAAGCTCTTGCTAGCCAGCACCCTTCCTTGGAAGCGCTTTCACAGGCGCAGTAACACTGGGGCTTTGCGCTTCTATACGCACCAAACGTCACGGTCATTCTCTTTCCGTCTTGTAGACACGAGCTGAGAAATTGCAAACGTCGAGCAATTGCTCAGAGATGAAAAGTGCCAGCACTGAAAGCTGTTGCTAGCCAGCACCCTTCCTTGGAAGCGCTTTTGTAGGCCTAAGAACACTGGGGCTCTGGGCTTCTCTAGCCACCTCATCTTCTGCTCATCCTCTCGCGCACTCTAAAGAGAGCTCAGGTGAGAAATTGCAAACGTCCAGCAATTGCTCAGAGATGAAAAGTGCCAGCACTGAAAGCTCTTGCTAGCCAGCACCCTTCCTTGGAAGCGCTTTCACAGGCGTAGTAACACTGGGGGTTTGCACTTCTGTACGCACCAAACGTCACGGTCCTTCTCTTTCCGTCTCGTAGACACGAGCTGAGAAATTGCAAACGTCGAGCAATTGCTCCGAGATGAAAAGTGACAGCACTGAAAGGTGTTGCTAGCCAGCACCCTTCCTTGGAAGCGCTTTCACAGGCACAGCAACACTGGGGCTTTGCGCTTCTCTACGCACCAAACGTCACGGTCCTTCTCTTTCCGTCTCGTAGACACGAGCTGAGAAATTGCAAACGTCCAGCAATTGCTCAGAGATGAAAAGTGCCAGCACTGAAAGCTCTTGCTAGCCAGCACCCTTCCTTGGAAGCGCTTTTGTAGGCCTAAGAACACTGGGGCTCTGGGCTTCTCTAGCCACCTCATCTTCTGCTCATCCTCTCGCGCACTCTAAAGAGAGCTCAGGTGAGAAATTGCAAATGTCGAGCAATTGCTCAGAGATGAAAAGTGCCAGCACTGGAAGCTGTTGCTAGCCAGCACCCTTCCTTGGAAGCGCTTTCACAGGCGCAGCAACACTGGGGCTTTGCGCTTCTCTACGCACCAAACGTCACGGTCCTTCTCTTTCCGTCTCGTAGACACGAGCTGAGAAATTGCAAACGTCCAGCAATTGCTCCGAGATGAAAAGTGCCAGTACTGAAAGCTGTTGCTAGCCAGCACCCTTCCTTGGAAGCGCTTTTGTAGGCCTAAGAACACTGGGGCTCTGGGCTTCTCTAGCCACCTCCTCTTCTGCTCATCCTCTCGCGCACTCTAAAGAGAGCTCAGGTGAGAAATTGCAAACGTCCAGCAATTGCTCAGAGATGAAAAGTGCCAGCACTGAAAGCTCTTGCTAGCCAGCACCCTTCCTTGGAAGCGCTTTCACAGGCGCAGCAACACTGGGTCTTTGCGCTTCTCTAGCCACCAAACGTCACGGTCCTTCTCTTTCCGTCTCGTAGACACGAGCTGAGAAATTGCAAACGTCGAGCAATTGCTCCGAGATGAAAAGTGCCAGCACTGAAAGCTCTTGCTAGCCAGCACCCTTCCTTGGAAGCGCTTTTGTAGGCCTAAGAACACTGGGGCTCTGGGCTTCTCTAGCCACCTCATCTTCTGCTCATCCTCTCGCGCACTCTAAAGAGAGCTCAGGTGAGAAATTGCAAACGTCCAGCAATTGCTCAGAGATGAAAAGTGCCAGCACTGAAAGCTCTTGCTAGCCAGCACCCTTCCTTGGAAGCGCTTTCACAGGCGCAGCAACACTGGGGCTTTGCGCTTCTCTACCCACCAGACGTCACGGTCCTTCTCTTTCCGTCTCGTAGACACGAGCTGAGAAATTGCAAACGTCGAGCAATTGCTCAGAGATGAAAAGTGCCAGCACTGAAAGCTGTTGCTAGCCAGCACCCTTCCTTGGAAGCGCTTTCACAGGCGCAGCAACACTGGGGCTTTGCGCTTCTCTACCCACCAAACGTCACGGTCCTTCTCTTTCCGTCTCGTAGACACGAACTGAGAAATTGCAAACGTCGAGCAATTGCTCAGAGATGAAAAGTGCCAGCACTGAAAGCTGTTGCTAGCCAGCACCCTTCCTTGGAAGCGCTTTCACAGGCGCAGCAACACTGGGGCTTTGCGCTTCTCTAGCCACCCAACGTCACGGTCCTTCTATTTCCGTCTCGTAGACACGAGCTGAGAAATTGCAAACGTCGAGCAATTGCTCAGAGATGAAAAGTGCCAGCACTGAAAGCTCTTGCTAGCCAGCACCCTTCCTTGGAAGCGCTTTTGTAGGCCTAAGAACACTGGGGCTCTGGGCTTCTCTAGCCACCTACTCTTCTGCTCGTCCTCTCGCGCACTCTAAAGAGAGCTCAGGTGAGAAATTGCAAACGTCGAGCAATTGCTCAGAGATGAAAAGTGCCAGCACTGAAAGCTCTTGCTAGCCAGCACCCTTCCTTGGAAGCGCTTTCACAGGCGCAGTAACACTGGGGCTTTGCGCTTCTCTAGCCACCAAACGTCACGGTCCTTCTCTTTCCGTCTTGTAGACACGAGCTGAGAAATTGCAAACGTCGAGCAATTGCTCAGAGATGAAAAGTGCCAGCACTGAAAGCTGTTGCTAGCCAGCACCCTTCCTTGGAAGCGCTTTCACAGGCGCAGTAACACTGGGGCTTTGCACTTCTCTACGCACCAAACGTCACGGTCCTTCTCTTTCCGTCTCGTAGACACGAGCTGAGAAATTGCAAACGTCCAGCAATTGCTCAGAGATGAAAAGTGCCAGCACTGAAAGCTCTTGCTAGCCAGCACCCTTCCTTGGAAGCGCTTTTGTAGGCCTAAGAACACTGGGGCTCTGGGCTTTTCTAGCCACCTCATCTTCTGCTCATCCTCTCGCGCACTCTAAAGAGAGCTCAGGTGAGAAATTGCAAACGTCGAGCAATTGCTCAGAGATGAAAAGTGCCAGCACTGAAAGCTGTTGCTAGCCAGCACCCTTCCTTGGAAGCGCTTTCACAGGCGCAGTAACACTGGGGCTTTGCGCTTCTCTACGCACCAAACGTCACGGTCCTTCTCTTTCCGTCTCGTAGACACGAGCTGAGAAATTGCAAACGTCAAGCAATTGCTCAGAGATGAAAAGTGCCAGCACTGAAAGCTCTTGCTAGCCAGCACCCTTCCTTGGAAGCGCTTTCACAGGCGCAGTAACACTGGGGCTTTGCGCCTCTATACGCACCAAACGTCACGGTCATTCTCTTTCCGTCTCGTAGACACGAGGTGAGAAATTGCAAACGTCAAGCAATTGCTCAGAGATGAAAAGTGCCAGCACTGAAAGCTCTTGCTAGCCAGCACCCTTCCTTGGAAGCGCTTTCACAGGCACAGTAACACTGGGGCTTTGCGCTTCTCTACCCACCAAATGTCACGGTCCTTCTCTTTCCATCTCGTAGACACGAGCTGAGAAATTGCAAACGTCCAGCAATTGCTCCGAGATGAAAAGTGCCAGCACTGAAAGCTGTTGCTAGCCAGCACCCTTCCTTGGAAGCGCTTTTGTAGGCCTAAGAACACTGGGGCTCTGGGCTTCTCTAGCCACCTCATCTTCTGCTCATCCTCTCGCGCACTCTAAAGAGAGCTCAGGTGAGAAATTGCAAACGTCGAGCAATTGCTCAGAGATGAAAAGTGCCAGCACTGAAAGCTCTTGCTAGCCAGCACCCTTCCTTGGAAGCGCTTTCACAGGCGCAGCAACACTGGGGCTTTGCGCTTCTGTACGCACCAAACGTCACGGTCCTTCTCTTTCCGTCTCGTAGACACGAGTTGAGAAATTGCAAACGTCGAGCAATTGCTCAGAGATGAAAAGTGCCAGCACTGAAAGCTGTTGCTAGCCAGCACCCTTCCTTGGAAGCGCTTTCACAGGCGCAGCAACACTGGGGCTTTGCGCTTCTCTACCCACCAAACGTCACGGTCATTCTCTTTCCGTCTCGTAGACACGAGCTGAGAAATTGCAAACGTCAAGCAACTGCTCAGAGATGAAAAGTGCCAGCACTGAAAGCTCTTGCTAGCCAGCACCCTTCCTTGGAAGCGCTTTTGTAGGCCTAAGAACACTGGGGCTCTGGGCTTCTCTAGCCACCTCATCTTCTGCTCATCCTCTCGCGCACTCTAAAGAGAGCTCAGGTGAGAAATTGCAAACGTCGAGCAATTGCTCAGAGATGAAAAGTGCCAGCACTGAAAGCTGTTGCTAGCCAGCACCCTTCCTTGGAAGAGCTTTCACAGGCGCAGTAACACTGGGGCTTTGCACTTCTCTACGCACCAAACGTCACGGTCCTTCTCTTTCCGTCTCGTAGACACGAGCTGAGAAATTGCAAACGTCCAGCAATTGCTCAGAGAGGAAAAGTGCCAGCACTGAAAGCTCTTGCTAGCCAGCCCCCTTCCTTGGAAGCGCTTTTGTAGGCCTAAGAACACTGGGGCTCTGGGCTTCTCTAGCCACCTCATCTTCTGCTCATCCTCTCGCGCACTCTAAAGAGAGCTCAGGTGAGAAATTGCAAACGTCGAGCAATTGCTCAGAGATGAAAAGTGCCAGCACTGAAAGCTGTTGCTAGCCAGCACCCTTCCTTGGAAGCGCTTTCACAAGCGCAGCAACACTGGGGCTTTGCGCTTCTATACGCACCAAACGTCACGGTCATTCTCTTTCCGTCTCGTAGACACGAGCTGAGAAATTGCAAAGGTCGAGCAATTGCTCAGAGATGAAAAGTGCCAGCACTGAAAGCTGTTGCTAGCCAGCACACTTCCTTGGAAGCGCTTTCACAGGCACAGCAACACTGGGGCTTTGCGCTTCTCTAGCCACCAAACGTCACGGTCCTTCTCTTTTCGTCTCGGAGACACGAGCTGAGAAATTGCAAACGTCGAGCAATTGCTCAGAGATGAAAAGTGCCAGCACTGAAAGCTCTTGCTAGCCAGCACCCTTCCTTGGAAGCGCTTTTGTAGCCCTTAGAACACTGGGGCTCTGGGCTTCCCTAGGCACCTAATCTTCTGCTCATCCTCTCGCGCACTCTAAAGAGAGCTCAGGTGAGAAATTGCAAACGTCGAGCAATTGCTCAGAGATGAAAAGTGCCAGCACTGAAAGCTGTTGCTAGCCAGCACCCTTCCTTGGAAGCGCTTTCACAGGCACAGCAACACTGGAGCTTTGCGCTTCTCTAGCCACCAAACGTCACGGTCCTTCTCTTTTCGTCTCGGAGACACGAGCTGAGAAATTGCAAACGTCGAGCAATTGCTCAGAGATGAAAAGTGCCAGCACTGAAAGCTCTTGCTAGCCAGCACCCTTCCTTGGAAGCGCTTTTGTAGCCCTTAGAACAGTGGGGCTCTGGGCTTCTCTAGCCACCTCATCTTCTGCTCATCCTCTCGCGCACTCTAAAGAGAGCTCAGGTGAGAAATTGCAAACGTCGAGCAATTGCTCAGAGATGAAAAGTGCCAGCACTGAAAGCTCTTGCTAGCCAGCACCCTTCCTTGGAAGCGCTTTTGTAGGCCTAAGAACACTGGGGCTCTGGGCTTCTCTAGCCACCTCATCTTCTGCTCATCCTCTCGCGCACTCTAAAGAGAGCTCAGGTGAGAAATTGCAAACGTCCAGCAATTGCTCAGAGATGAAAAGTGCCAGCACTGAAAGCTGTTGCTAGCCAGCACCCTTCCTTGGAAGCGCTTTCACAAGCGCAGCAACACTGGGGCTTTGCGCTTCTATACGCACCAAACGTCACGGTCATTCTCTTTCCGTCTCGTAGACACGAGCTGAGAAATTGCAAAGGTCGAGCAATTGCTCAGAGATGAAAAGTGCCAGCACTGAAAGCTGTTGCTAGCCAGCACACTTCCTTGGAAGCGCTTTCACAGGCACAGCAACACTGGGGCTTTGCGCTTCTCTAGCCACCAAACGTCACGGTCCTTCTCTTTCCGTCTCGGAGACACGAGCTGAGAAATTGCAAACGTCGAGCAATTGCTCAGAGATGAAAAGTGCCAGCACTGAAAGCTCTTGCTAGCCAGCACCCTTCCTTGGAAGCGCTTTTGTAGCCCTTAGAACACTGGGGCTCTGGGCTTCCCTAGCCACCTAATCTTCTGCTCATCCTCTCGCGCACTCTAAAGAGAGCTCAGGTGAGAAATTGCAAACGTCGAGCAATTGCTCAGAGATGAAAAGTGCCAGCACTGAAAGCTGTTGCTAGCCAGCACCCTTCCTTGGAAGCGCTTTCACAGGCACAGCAACACTGGGGCTTTGCGCTTCTCTAGCCACCAAACGTCACGGTCCTTCTCTTTTCGTCTCGGAGACACGAGCTGAGAAATTGCAAACGTCGAGCAATTGCTCAGAGATGAAAAGTGCCAGCACTGAAAGCTCTTGCTAGCCAGCACCCTTCCTTGGAAGCGCTTTTGTAGCCCTTAGAACAGTGGGGCTCTGGGCTTCTCTAGCCACCTCATCTTCTGCTCATCCTCTCGCGCACTCTAAAGAGAGCTCAGGTGAGAAATTGCAAACGTCGAGCAATTGCTCCGAGATGAAAAGTGCCAGCACTGAAAGCTGTTGCTAGCCAGCACCCTTCCTTGGAAGCGCTTTCACAGGCGCAGTAACACTGGGGTTTTGCACTTCTCTAGCCACCAAACGTCACGGTCCTTCTCTTTCCGTCTCGTAGACACGAGCTGAGAAATTGCAAACGTCGAGCAATTGCTCAGAGATGAAAAGTGCCAGCACTGAAAGCTCTTGCTAGCCAGCACCCTTCCTTGGAAGCGCTTTTGTAGGCCTAAGAACACTGGGGCTCTGGGCTTCTCTAGCCACCTCATCTTCTGCTCATCCTCTCGCGCACTCTAAAGAGAGCTCAGGTGAGAAATTGCAAACGTCGAGCAATTGCTCAGAGATGAAAAGTGCCAGCACTGAAAGCTCTTGCTAGCCAGCCCCCTTCCTTGGAAGCGCTTTCACAGGCGCAGCAACACTGGGGCTTTGCGCTTCTCTAGCCACCAAACGTCACGGTCCTTCTCTTTCCATCTCGTAGACACGAGCTGAGAAATTGCAAACGTCGAGCAATTGCTCAGAGATGAAAAGTGCCAGCACTGAAAGCTCTTGCTAGCCAGCACCCTTCCTTGGAAGCGCTTTTGTAGGCCTAGGAACACTGGGGCTCTGGGCTTTTCTAGCCACCTCATCTTCTGCTCATCCTCTCGCGCACTCTAAAGAGAGCTCAGGTGAGAAATTGCAAACGTCGAGTAATTGCTCAGAGATGAAAAGTGCTAGCACTGAAAGCTCTTGCTAGCCAGCACCCTTCCTTGGAAGCGCTTTCACAGGTGCAGCAACACTGGGGCTTTGCGCTTCTCTAGCCACCAAACGTCACGGTCCTTCTCTTTTCGTCTCGGAGACACGAGCTGAGAAATTGCAAACGTCGAGCAATTGCTCAGAGATGAAAAGTGCCAGCACTGAAAGCTGTTGCTAGCCAGCACCCTTCCTTGGAAGCGCTTTTGTAGGCCTAAGAACACTGGGGCTCTGGGCTTCTCTAGCCACCTCATCTTCTGCTCATCCTCTCGCGCACTCTAAAGAGAGCTCAGGTGAGAAATTGCAAACGTCGAGCAATTGCTCAGAGATGAAAAGTGCCAGCACTGAAAGCTCTTGCTAGCCAGCACCCTTCCTTGGAAGCGCTTTCACAGGCGCAGTAACACTGGGGTTTTGCACTTCTCTAGCCACCAAACGTCACGGTCCTTCTCTTTCCGTCTCGTAGACACGAGCTGAGAAATTGCAAACGTCGAGCAATTGCTCCGAGATGAAAAGTGCCAGCACTGAAAGCTCTTGCTAGCCAGCACCCTTCCTTGGAAGCGCTTTTGTAGGCCTAAGAACACTGGGGCTCTGGGCTTCTCTAGCCACCTCATCTTCTGCTCATCCTCTCGCGCACTCTAAAGAGAGCTCAGGTGAGAAATTGCAAACGTCGAGCAATTGCTCAGAGATGAAAAGTGCCAGCACTGAAAGCTGTTGCTAGCCAGCACCCTTCCTTGGAAGCGCTTTCACAGGCGCAGTAACACTGGGGCTTTGCGCCTCTATACGCTCCAAACGTCACGGTCATTCTCTTTCCGTCTCGTAGACACGAGGTGAGAAATTGCAAACGTCGAGCAATTGCTCAGAGATGAAAAGTGCCAGCACTGAAAGCTGTTGCTAGCCAGCACCCTTCCTTGGAAGCGCTTTCACAGGCACAGCAACACTGGGGCTTTGCGCTTCTCTAGCCACCAAATGTCACGGTCCTTCTCTTTCCATCTCGTAGACACGAGCTGAGAAATTGCAAACGTCGAGCAATTGCTCCGAGATGAAAAGTGCCAGCACTGAAAGCTGTTGCTAGCCAGCACCCTTCCTTGGAAGCGCTTTTGTAGGCCTAAGAACACTGGGGCTCTGGGCTTCTCTAGCCACCTCATCTTCTGCTCATCCTCTCGCGCACTCTAAAGAGAGCTCAGGTGAGAAATTGCAAACGTCGAGCAATTGCTCAGAGATGAAAAGTGCCAGCACTGAAAGCTCTTGCTAGCCAGCACCCTTCCTTGGAAGCGCTTTCACAGGCGCAGCAACACTGGGGCTTTGCGCTTCTCTACGCACCAAAAGTCACGGTCATTCTCTTTCCGTCTCGTAGACACGAGCTGAGAAATTGCAAACGTCCAGCAATTGCTCAGAGATGAAAAGTGCCAGCACTGAAAGCTGTTGCTAGCCAGCACCCTTCCTTGGAAGCGCTTTCACAGGCGCAGCAACACTGGGGCTTTGCGCTTCTCTACCCACCAAACGTCACGGTCATTCTATTTCCGCCTCGTAGACACGAGCTGAGAAATTGCAAACGTCGTGCAATTGCTCAGAGATGAAAAGTGCCAGCACTGAAAGCTCTTGCTAGCCAGCACCCTTCCTTGGAAGCGCTTTCACAGGCGCAGCAACACTGGGGCTTTGCACTTCTCTACGCACCAAACGTCACGGTCCTTCTCTTTCCGTCTCGTAGACACGAGCTGAGAAATTGCAAACGTCGAACAATTGCTCAGAGATGAAAAGTGCCAGCACTGAAAGCTGTTGCTAGCCAGCACCCTTCCTTGGAAGCGCTTTCACAGGCGCAGCAACACTGGGGCTTTGCGCTTCTCTAGCCACCAAACGTCACGGTCCTTCTCTTTCCGTCTCGTAGACACGAGCTGAGAAATTGCAAACGTCGAGCAATTGCTCAGAGATGAAAAGTGCCAGCACTGAAAGCTCTTGCTAGCCAGCACCCTTCCTTGGAAGCGCTTTTGTAGGCCTAAGAACAGTGGGGCTCTGGGCTTCTCTAGCCACCTCATCTTCTGCTCATCCTCTCGCGCACTCTAAAGAGAGCTCAGGTGAGAAATTGCAAACGTCGAGCAATTGCTCAGAGATGAAAAGTGCCAGCACTGAAAGCTGTTGCTAGCCAGCACCCTTCCTTGGAAGCGCTTTCACAAGCGCAGTAACACTGGGGCTTTGCGCTTCTATACGCACCAAACGTCACGGTCATTCTCTTTCCGTCTCGTAGACACGAGCTGAGAAATTGCAAAGGTCGAGCAATTGCTCAGAGATGAAAAGTGCCAGCACTGAAAGCTGTTGCTAGCCAGCACACTTCCTTGGAAGCGCTTTCACAGGCGCAGCAACACTGGGGCTTTGCGCTTCTCTAGCCACCAAACGTCACGGTCCTTCTCTTTCCGTCTCGGAGACACGAGCTGAGAAATTGCAAACGTCGAGCAATTGCTCAGAGATGAAAAGTGCCAGCACTGAAAGCTCTTGCTAGCCAGCACCCTTCCTTGGAAGCGCTTTTGTAGCCCTTAGAACACTGGGGCTCTGGGCTTCCCTAGCCACCTAATCTTCTGCTCATCCTCTCGCGCACTCTAAAGAGAGCTCAGGTGAGAAATTGCAAACGACGAGCAATTGCTCAGAGATGAAAAGTGCCAGCACTGAAAGCTCTTGCTAGCCAGCACCCTTCCTTGGAAGCGCTTTCACAGGCGCAGTAACACTGGGGATTTGCGCTTCTCTACGCACCAAACGTCACGGTCCTTCTCTTTCCGTCTCGTAGACACGAGCTGAGAAATTGCAAACGTCGAGCAATTGCTCAGAGATGAAAAGTGCCAGCACTGAAAGCTGTTGCTAGCCAGCCCCCTTCCTTGGAAGCGCTTTCACAGGCGCAGCAACACTGGGGCTTTGCGCTTCTCTAGCCACCAAACGTCACGGTCCTTCTCTTTCCATCTCGTAGACACGAGCTGAGAAATTGCAAACGTCGAGCAATTGCTCAGAGATGAAAAGTGCCAGCACTGAAAGCTCTTGCTAGCCAGCACCCTTCCTTGGAAGCGCTTTCACAGGCGCAGTAACACTGGGGCTTTGCGCTTCTCTACGCACCAAACGTCACGGTCCTTCTCTTTCCGTCTCGTAGACACGAGCTGAGAAATTGCAAACGTCGAGCAATTGCTCAGAGATGAAAAGTGCCAGCACTGAAAGCTCTTGCTAGCCAGCACCCTTCCTTGGAAGCGCTTTTGTAGGCCTAGGAACACTGGGGCTCTGGGCTTCTCTAGCCACCTCCTCTTCTGCTCATCCTCTCGCGCACTCTAAAGAGAGCTCAGGTGAGAAATTGCAAACGTCGAGCAATTGCTCAGAGATGAAAAGTGCCAGCACTGAAAGCTCTTGCTAGCCAGCACCCTTCCTTGGAAGCGCTTTCACAGGCGCAGCAACACTGGGGCTTTGCGCTTCTCTACCCACCAAACGTCACGGTCCTTCTCTTTTCGTCTCGGAGACACGAGCTGAGAAATTGCAAACGTCGAGCAATTGCTCAGAGATGAAAAGTGCCAGCACTGAAAGCTCTTGCTAGCCAGCACCCTTCCTTGGAAGCGCTTTTGTAGGCCTAAGAACACTGGGGCTCTGGGCTTCTCTAGCCACCTCATCTTCTGCTCATCCTCTCGCGCACTCTAAAGAGAGCTCAGGTGAGAAATTGCAAACGTCGAGCAATTGCTCAGAGATGAAAAGTGCCAGCACTGAAAGCTCTTGCTAGCCAGCACCCTTCCTTGGAAGCGCTTTCACAGGCGCAGTAACACTGGGGTTTTGCACTTCTCTAGCCACCAAACGTCACGGTCCTTCTCTTTCCGTCTCCTAGACACGAGCTGAGAAATTGCAAACGTCGAGCAATTGCTCAGAGATGAAAAGTGCCAGCACTGAAAGCTCTTGCTAGCCAGCACCCTTCCTTGGAAGCGCTTTCACAGGCGCAGCAACACTGGGGCTTTGCGCTTCTCTACCCACCAAACGTCACGGTCCTTCTCTTTCCGTCTTGTAGACACGAGCTGAGAAATTGCAAACGTCGAGCAATTGCTCCGAGATGAAAAGTGCCAGCACTGAAAGCTCTTGCTAGCCAGCACCCTTCCTTGGAAGCGCTTTCACAGGCGCAGCAACACTGGGGCTTTGCGCTTCTATACGCACCAAACGTCACGGTCCTTCTCTTTCCGTCTCCTAGACACGAGCTGAGAAATTGCAAACGTCGAGCAATTGCTCAGAGATGAAAAGTGCCAGCACTGAAAGCTCTTGCTAGCCAGCACCCTTCCTTGGAAGCGCTTTTGTAGGCCTAAGAACACTGGGGCTCTGGGCTTCTGTAGCCACCTCATCTTCTGCTCATCCTCTCGCGCACTCTAAAGAGCGCTCAGGTGAGAAATTGCAAACGTCGAGCAATTGCTCAGAGATGAAAAGTGCCAGCACTGAAAGCTCTTGCTAGCCAGCACCCTTCCTTGGAAGCGCTTTCACAGGCGCAGTAACACTGGGGCTTTGCGCCTCTATACGCTCCAAACGTCACGGTCATTCTCTTTCCGTCTCGTAGACACGAGGTGAGAAATTGCAAACGTCGAGCAATTGCTCAGAGATGAAAAGTGCCAGCACTGAAAGCTGTTGCTAGCCAGCACCCTTCCTTGGAAGCGCTTTCACAGGCACAGCAACACTGGGGCTTTGCGCTTCTCTAGCCACCAAATGTCACGGTCCTTCTCTTTCCATCTCGTAGACACGAGCTGAGAAATTGCAAACGTCGAGCAATTGCTCCGAGATGAAAAGTGCCAGCACTGAAAGCTGTTGCTAGCCAGCACCCTTCCTTGGAAGCGCTTTTGTAGGCCTAAGAACAGTGGGGCTCTGGGCTTCTCTAGCCACCTCATCTTCTGCTCATCCTCTCGCGCACTCTAAAGAGAGCTCAGGTGAGAAATTGCAAACGTCCAGCAATTGCTCAGAGATGAAAAGTGCCAGCACTGAAAGCTCTTGCTAGCCAGCACCCTTCCTTGGAAGCGCTTTCACAGGCGCAGCAACACTGGGGCTTTGCGCTTCTCTAGCCACCAAACGTCACGGTCATTCTGTTTCCGTCTCGTAGACACGAGCTGAGAAATTGCAAACGTCCAGCAATTGCTCAGAGATGAAAAGTGCCAGCACTGAAAGCTGTTGCTAGCCAGCACCCTTCCTTGGAAGCGCTTTCACAGGCGCAGCAACACTGGGGCTTTGCGCTTCTCTAGCCACCAAACGTCACGGTCATTCTCTTTCCGTCAGTAGACACGAGCTGAGAAATTGCAAACGTCGAGCAATTGCTCAGAGATGAAAAGTGCCAGCACTGAAAGCTGTTGCTAGCCAGCACCCTTCCTTGGAAGCGCTTTCACAGGCGCAGTAACACTGGGGCTTTGCACTTCTCTACGCACCAAACGTCACGGTCCTTCTCTTTCCGTCTCGTAGACACGAGCTGAGAAATTGCAAACGTCGAGCAATTGCTCAGAGATGAAAAGTGCCAGCACTGAAAGCTCTTGCTAGCCAGCACCCTTCCTTGGAAGCGCTTTTGTAGCCCTTAAGAACACTGGGGCTCTGGGCTTCCCTAGCCACCTAATCTTCTGCTCATCCTCTCGCGCACTCTAAAGAGAGCTCAGGTGAGAAATTGCAAACGACGAGCAATTGCTCAGAGATGAAAAGTGCCAGCACTGAAAGCTGTTGCTAGCCAGCACCCTTCCTTGGAAGCGCTTTCACAGGCGCAGCAACACTGGGGCTTTGCGCTTCTCTACGCACCAAACGTCACGGTCCTTCTCTTTCCGTCTCGTAGACACGAGCTGAGAAATTGCAAACGTTGAGCAATTGCTCAGAGATGAAAAGTGCCAGCACTGAAAGCTCTTGCTAGCCAGCCCCCTTCCTTGGAAGCGCTTTTGTAGGCCTAAGAACACTGGGGCTCTGGGCTTCTCTAGCCACCTCATCTTCTGCTCATCCTCTCGCGCACTCTAAAGAGAGCTCAGGTGAGAAATTGCAAACGTCGAGCAATTGCACAGAGATGAAAAGTGCCAGCACTGGAAGCTGTTGCTAGCCAGCACCCTTCCTTGGAAGCGCTTTCACAGGCGCAGCAACACTGGGGCTTTGCGCTTCTCTAGCCACCAAACGTCACGGTCCTTCTATTTCCGTCTCGTAGACACGAGCTGAGAAATTGCAAACGTCCAGCAATTGCTCAGAGATGAAAAGTGCCAGCACTGGAAGCTGTTGCTAGCCAGCACCCTTCCTTGGAAGCGCTTTTGTAGGCCTAAGAACACTGGGGCTCTGGGCTTCTCTAGCCACCTCATCTTCTGCTCATCCTCTCGCGCACTCTAAAGAGCGCTCAGGTGAGAAATTGCAAACATCGAGCAATTGCTCAGAGATGAAAAGTGCCAGCACTGAAAGCTGTTGCTAGCCAGCACCCTTCCTTGGAAGCGCTTTCACAGGCGCAGCAACACTGGGGCTTTGCGCTTCTCTAGCCACCAAACGTCACGGTCCTTCTCTTTCCGTCTCCTAGACACGAGCTGAGAAGTTGCAAACGTCGAGCAATTGCTCAGAGATGAAAAGTGCCAGCACTGAAAGCTCTTGCTAGCCAGCACCCTTCCTTGGAAGCGCTTTTGTAGGCCTAAGAACAGTGGGGCTCTGGGCTTCTCTAGCCACCTCATCTTCTGCTCATCCTCTCGCGCACTCTAAAGAGAGCTCAGGTGAGAAATTGCAAACGTGGAGCAATTGCTCCGAGATGAAAAGTGCCAGCACTGAAAGCTGTTGCTAGCCAGCAGCCTTCCTTGGAAGCGCTTTCACAGGCGCAGCAACACTGGGGCTTTGCGCTTCTCTACCCACCAAACGTCACGGTCATTCTCTTTCCGTCTCGTAGACACGAGCTGAGAAATTGCAAACGTCAAGCAATTGCTCAGAGATGAAAAGTGCCAGCACTGAAAGCTGTTGCTAGCCAGCACCCTTCCTTGGAAGTGCTTTCACAGGCGCAGCAACACTGGGGCTTTGCGCTTCTCTACCCACCAAACGTCACGGTCCTTCTCTTTCCGTCTCCTAGACACGAGCTGAGAAATTACAAACGTCCAGCAATTGCTCAGAGATGAAAAGTGCCAGCACTGAAAGCTCTTGCTAGCCAGCACCCTTCCTTGGAAGCGCATTTGTAGGCCTAAGAACAGTGGGGCTCTGGGCTTCTCTAGCCACCTCATCTTCTGCTCATCCTCTCGCGCACTCTAAAGAGAGCTCAGGTGAGAAATTGCAAACGTCGAGCAATTGCTCAGAGATGAAAAGTGCCAGCACTGAAAGCTCTTGCTAGCCAGCACCCTTCCTTGGAAGCGCTTTCACAGGCGCAGTAACACTGGGGCTTTGCACTTCTCTACGCACCAAACGTCACGGTCCTTCTCTTTCCGTCTCCTAGACACGAGCTGAGAAATTGCAAACGTCCAGCAATTGCTCCGAGATGAAAAGTGCCAGCACTGAAAGCTGTTGCTAGCCAGCACCCTTCCTTGGAAGCGCTTTTGTAGGCCTAGGAACACTGGGGCTCTGGGCTTTTCTAGCCACCTCATCTTCTGCTCATCCTCTCGCGCACTCTAAAGAGAGCTCCGGTGAGAAATTGCAAACGTCGAGCAATTGCTCAGAGATGAAAAGTGCCAGCACTGAAAGCTGTTGCTAGCCAGCACCCTTCCTTGGAAGCGCTTTCACAGGCGCAGCAACACTGGGGCTTTGCGCTTCTCTACCCACCAAACGTCACGGTCCTTCTCTTTCTGCCTCGTAGACACGAGCTGAGAAATTGAAAACGTCAAGCAATTGCTCAGAGATGAAAAGTGCCAGCACTGAAAGCTCTTGCTAGCCAGCACCCTTCCTTGGAAGCGCTTTCACAGGCGCAGTAACACTGGGGCTTTGCGCTTCTATACGCACCAAACGTCACGGTCATTCTCTTTCCGTCTCGTAGACATGAGCTGAGAAATTGCAAACGTTGAGCAATTGCTCAGAGATGAAAAGTGCCAGCACTGAAAGCTGTTGCTAGCCAGCACCCTTCCTTGGAAGCGCTTTCACAGGCGCAGTAACACTGGGGCTTTGCGCTTCTCTACCCACCAAACGTCACGGTCCTTCTCTTTCCGTCTCGTAGACACGAGGTGAGAAATTGCAAATGTCGAGCAATTGCTCAGAGATGAAAAGTGCCAGCACTGAAAGCTCTTGCTAGCCAGCACCCTTCCTTGGAAGCGCTTTCACAGGCGCAGCAACACTGGGGCTTTGCGCATCTCTACCCACCAAACGTCACGGTCCTTCTCTTTCCATCTCGTAGACACGAGCTGAGAAATTGCAAACGTCGAGCAATTGCTCCGAGATGAAAAGTGCCAGCACTGAAAGCTCTTGCTAGCCAGCACCCTTCCTTGGAAGCGCTTTTGTAGGCCTAAGAACAGTGGGGCTCTGGGCTTCTCTAGCCACCTCATCTTCTGCTCATCCTCTCGCGCACTCTAAAGAGAGCTCAGGTGAGAAATTGCAAACGTGGAGCAATTGCTCAGAGATGAAAAGTGCCAGCACTGAAAGCTCTTGCTAGCCAGCACCCTTCCTTGGAAGCGCTTTCACAGGCGCAGCAACACTGGGGCTTTGCGCTTCTCTAGCCACCAAACGTCACGGTCCTTCTCTTTCCGTCTCGTAGACACGAGCTGAGAAATTGCAAACGTCGAGCAATTGCTCAGAGATGAAAAGTGCCAGCACTGAAAGCTGTTGCTAGCCAGCACCCTTCCTTGGAAGCGCTTTCACAGGCGCAGCAACACTGGGGCTTTGCGCTTCTCTAGCCACCAAACGTCACGGTCCTTCTCTTTCCGTCTCGTAGACACGAGCTGAGAAATTGCAAACGTCGAGCAATTGCTCAGAGATGAAAAGTGCCAGCACTGAAAGCTCTTGCTAGCCAGCACCCTTCCTTGGAAGCGCTTTTGTAGGCCTAAGAACACTGGGGCTCTGGGCTTCTCTAGCCACCTCATCTTCTGCTCATCCTCTCGCGCACTCTAAAGAGAGCTCAGGTGAGAAATTGCAAACGTCGAGCAATTGCTCAGAGGTGAAAAGTGCCAGCACTGAAAGCTGTTGCTAGCCAGCACCCTTCCTTGGAAGCGCTTTCACAGGCGCAGCAACACTGGGGCTTTGCGCTTCTCTAGCCACCAAACGTCACGGTCCTTCTCTTTCCGTCTCGTAGACACGAGCTGAGAAATTGCAAACGTCGAGCAATTGCTCCGAGATGAAAAGTGCCAGCACTGAAAGCTCTTGCTAGCCAGCACCCTTCCTTGGAAGCGCTTTTGTAGGCCTAAGAACACTGGGGCTCTGGGCTTCTCTAGCCACCTCATCTTCTGCTCATCCTCTCGCGCACTCTAAAGAGAGCTCAGGTGAGAAATTGCAAATGTCGAGCAATTGCTCAGAGATGAAAAGTGCCAGCACTGGAAGCTGTTGCTAGCCAGCACCCTTCCTTGGAAGCGCTTTCACAGGCGCAGCAACACTGGGGCTTTGCGCTTCTCTAGCCACCAAACGTCACGGTCCTTCTCTTTCCGTCTCGTAGACACGAGCTGAGAAATTGCAAACGTCGAGCAATTGCTCAGAGGTGAAAAGTGCCAGCACTGAAAGCTGTTGCTAGCTAGCACCCTTCCTTGGAAGCGCTTTCACAGGCGCAGCAACACTGGGGCTTTGCGCTTCTCTAGCCACCAAACGTCACGGTCCTTCTCTTTCCGTCTCGTAGACACGAGCTGAGAAATTGCAAACGTCGAGCAATTGCTCAGAGATGAAAAGTGCCAGCACTGAAAGCTGTTGCTAGCCAGCACCCTTCCTTGGAAGCGCTTTTGTAGGCCTAAGAACACTGGGGCTCTGGGCTTCTCTAGCCACCTCATCTTCTGCTCATCCTCTCGCGCACTCTAAAGAGAGCTCAGGTGAGAAATTGCAAATGTCGAGCAATTGCTCAGAGATGAAAAGTGCCAGCACTGGAAGCTGTTGCTAGCCAGCAGCCTTCCTTGGAAGCGCTTTCACAGGCGCAGCAACACTGGGGCTTTGCGCTTCTCTAGCCACCAAACGTCACGGTCCTTCTCTTTCCGTCTCGTAGACACGAGCTGAGAAATTGCAAACGTCGAGCAATTGCTCAGAGATGAAAAGTGCCAGCACTGGAAGCTCTTGCTAGCCAGCACCCTTCCTTGGAAGCGCTTTCACAGGCGCAGCAACACTGGGGCTTTGCGCTTCTCTAGCCACCAAACGTCACGGTCCTTCTCTTTCCGTCTGTTTACACGAGCTGAGAAATTGCAAACGTCGAGCAATTGCTCAGAGATGAAAAGTGCCAGCACTGAAAGCTGTTGCTAGCCAGCACCCTTCCTTGGAAGCGCTTTTGTAGGCCTAAGAACACTGGGGCTCTGGGCTTCTCTAGCCACCTAATCTTCTGCTCGTCCTCTCGCGCACTCTAAAGAGAGCTCAGGTGAGAAATTGCAAACGTCGAGCAATTGCTCCGAGATGAAAAGTGCCAGCACTGAAAGCTCTTGCTAGCCAGCACCCTTCCTTGGAAGCGCTTTTGTAGCCCTTAGAACACTGGGGCTCTGGGCTTCTCTAGCCACCTCATCTTCTGCTCATCCTCTCGCGCACTCTAAAGAGAGCTCAGGTGAGAAATTGCAAATGTCGAGCAATTGCTCAGAGATGAAAAGTGCCAGCACTGAAAGCTCTTGCTAGCCAGCACCCTTCCTTGGAAGCGCTTTCACAGGCGCAGCAACACTGGGGCTTTGCGCTTCTCTAGCCACCAAATGTCACGGTCCTTCTCTTTCCGTCTCGTAGACACGAGCTGAGAAATTGCAAACGTGGAGCAATTGCTCAGAGATGAAAAGTGCCAGCACTGAAAGCTCTTGCTAGCCAGCACCCTTCCTTGGAAGCGCTTTTGTAGGCCTAAGAACACTGGGGCTCTGGGCTTCTCTAGCCACCTAATCTTCTGCTCATCCTCTCGCGCACTCTAAAGAGAGCTCAGGTGAGAAATTGCAAACGTGGAGCAATTGCTCAGAGATGAAAAGTGCCAGCACTGAAAGCTCTTGCTAGCCAGCACCCTTCCTTGGAAGCGCTTTTGTAGCCCTTAGAACACTGGGGCTCTGGGCTTCTCTAGCCACCTCATCTTCTGCTCATCCTCTCGCGCACTCTAAAGAGAGCTCAGGTGAGAAATTGCAAACGTCGAGCAATTGCTCAGAGATGAAAAGTGCCAGCACTGAAAGCTGTTGCTAGCCAGCACCCTTCCTTGGAAGCGCTTTTGTAGGCCTAAGAACACTGGGGCTCTGGGCTTCTCTAGCCACCTCATCTTCTGCTCATCCTCTCGCGCACTCTAAAGAGAGCTCAGGTGAGAAATTGCAAATATCGAGCAATTGCTCAGAGATGAAAAGTGCCAGCACTGAAAGCTGTTGCTAGCCAGCACCCTTCCTTGGAAGCGCTTTCACAGGCGCAGCAACACTGGGGCTTTGCGCTTCTATACGCACCAAACGTCACGGTCCTTCTCTTTCCGTCTCGTAGACACGAGCTGAGAAATTGCAAATGTCGAGCAATTGCTCAGAGATGAAAAGTGCCAGCACTGAAAGCTGTTGCTAGCCAGCACCCTTCCTTGGAAGCGCTTTTGTAGGCCTAAGAACACTGGGGCTCTGGGCTTCTCTAGCCACCTCATCTTCTGCTCATCCTCTCGCGCACTCTAAAGAGAGCTCAGGTGAGAAATTGCAAATATCGAGCAATTGCTCAGAGATGAAAAGTGCCAGCACTGAAAGCTGTTGCTAGCCAGCCCCCTTCCTTGGAAGCGCTTTCACAGGCGCAGTAACACTGGGGCTTTGCGCTTCTCTAGCCACCAAACGTCACGGTCCTTCTCTTTCCGTCTCGTAGACACGAGTTGAGAAATTGCAAACGTCGAGCAATTGCTCCGAGATGAAAAGTGCCAGCACTGGAAGCTGTTGCTAGCCAGCACCCTTCCTTGGAAGCGCTTTTGTAGGCCTAAGAACACTGGGGCTCTGGGCTTCTCTAGCCACCTCATCTTCTGCTCATCCTCTCGCGCACTCTAAAGAGAGCTCAGGTGAGAAATTGCAAACGTCGAGCAATTGCTCAGAGATGAAAAGTGCCAGCACTGAAAGCTCTTGCTAGCCAGCACCCTTCCTTGGAAGCGCTTTCACAGGCGCAGCAACACTGGGGCTTTGCGCTTCTATACGCACCAAACGTCACGATCCTTCTCTTTCCGTCTCCTAGACACGAGCTGAGAAATTGCAAACGTCGAGCAATTGCTCCGAGATGAAAAGTGCCAGCACTGAAAGCTGTTGCTAGCCAGCACCCTTCCTTGGAAGCGCTTTTGTAGGCCTAAGAACACTGGGGCTCTGGGCTTCTCTAGCCACCTCATCTTCTCCTCATCCTCTCGCGCACTCTAAAGAGAGCTCAGGTGAGAAATTGCAAACGTCGAGCAATTGCTCAGAGATGAAAAGTGCCAGCACTGAAAGCTCTTGCTAGCCAGCCCCCTTCCTTGGAAGCGCTTTCACAGGCGCAGTAACACTGGGGCTTTGCGCTTCTCTAGCCACCAAACGTCACGGTCCTTCTCTTTCCGTCTCGTAGACACGAGTTGAGAAATTGCAAACGTCGAGCAATTGCTCCGAGATGAAAAGTGCCAGCACTGGAAGCTGTTGCTAGCCAGCACCCTTCCTTGGAAGCGCTTTTGTAGGCCTAAGAACACTGGGGCTCTGGGCTTCTCTAGCCACCTCATCTTCTGCTCATCCTCTCGCGCACTCTAAAGAGAGCTCAGGTGAGAAATTGCAAACGTCGAGCAATTGCTCAGAGATGAAAAGTGCCAGCACTGAAAGCTGTTGCTAGCCAGCACCCTTCCTTGGAAGCGCTTTCACAGGCGCAGCAACACTGGGGCTTTGCGCTTCTATACGCACCAAACGTCACGATCCTTCTCTTTCCGTCTCCTAGACACGAGCTGAGAAATTGCAAACGTCGAGCAATTGCTCCGAGATGAAAAGTGCCAGCACTGAAAGCTGTTGCTAGCCAGCACCCTTCCTTGGAAGCGCTTTTGTAGGCCTAAGAACACTGGGGCTCTGGGCTTCTCTAGCCACCTCATCTTCTCCTCATCCTCTCGCGCACTCTAAAGAGAGCTCAGGTGAGAAATTGCAAACGTCGAGCAATTGCTCAGAGATGAAAAGTGCCAGCACTGAAAGCTGTTGCTAGCCAGCACCCTTCCTTGGAAGCGCTTTCACAGGCGCAGCAACACTGGGGCTTTGCGCTTCTCTACCCACCAAACGTCACGGTCCTTCTCTTTCCGTCTTGTAGACACGAGCTGAGAAATTGCAAACGTCGAGCAATTGCTCCGAGATGAAAAGTGCCAGCACTGAAAGCTCTTGCTAGCCAGCACCCTTCCTTGGAAGCGCTTTTGTAGGCCTAAGAACAGTGGGGCTCTGGGCTTCTCTAGCCACCTAATCTTCTGCTCATCCTCTCGCGCACTCTAAAGAGAGCTCAGGTGAGAAATTGCAAACGTCGAGCAATTGCTCAGAGATGAAAAGTGCCAGCACTGAAAGCTGTTGCTAGCCCGCACCCTTCCTTGGAAGTGCTTTCACAGGCGCAGCAACACTGGGGCTTTGCGCTTCTATACGCACCAAACGTCACGGTCCTTCTCTTTCCGTCTCGTAGACACGAGCTGAGAAATTGCAAACGTCGAGCAATTGCTCAGAGATGAAAAGTGCCAGCACTGAAAGCTGTTGCTAGCCAGCACCCTTCCTTGGAAGCGCTTTTGTAGGCCTAAGAACACTGGGGCTCTGGGCTTCTCTAGCCACCTAATCTTCTGCTCATCCTCTCGCTCACTCTAAAGAGAGCTCAGGTGAGAAATTGCAAACGTCGAGCAATTGCTCAGAGATGAAAAGTGACAGCACTGAAAGCTATTGCTAGCCAGCCCCCTTCCTTGGAAGCGCTTTCACAGGCGCAGCAACACTGGGGCTTTGCGCTTCTCTAGCCACCAAACGTCACGGTCCTTCTCTTTCCGTCGGTAGACACGAGCTGAGAAATTGCAAACGTCGAGCAATTGCTCCGAGATGAAAAGTGCCAGCACTGAAAGCTGTTGCTAGCCAGCACCCTTCCTTGGAAGCGCTTTCACAGGTGCAGCAACACTGGGGCTTTGCGCTTCTCTAGCCACCAAACGTCACGGTCCTTCTCTTTCCGTCTCCTAGACACGAGCTGAGAAATTGCAAACGTCGAGCAATTGCTCAGAGATGAAAAGTGCCAGCACTGAAAGCTCTTGCTAGCCAGCACCCTTCCTTGGAAGCGCTTTTGTAGGCCTAAGAACACTGGGGCTCTGGGCTTCTCTAGCCACCTAATCTTCTCCTCATCCTCTCGCGCACTCTAAAGAGAGCTCAGGTGAGAAATTGCAAACGTCGAGCAATTGCTCAGAGATGAAAAGTGCCAGCACTGAAAGCTGTTGCTAGCCAGCACCCTTCCTTGGAAGCGCTTTTGTAGCCCTTAGAACACTGGGGCTCTGGGCTTCTCTAGCCACCTCATCTTCTGCTCATCCTCTCGCGCACTCTAAAGAGAGCTCAGGTGAGAAATTACAAACGTCCAGCAATTGCTCAGAGATGAAAAGTGCCAGCACTGAAAGCTGTTGCTAGCCAGCACCCTTCCTTGGAAGCGCTTTCACAGGCGCAGCAACACTGGGGCTTTGCGCTTCTCTACCCACCAAATGTCACGGTCCTTCTCTTTCCGTCTCGTAGACACGAGCTGAGAAATTGCAAACGTCGAGCAATTGCTCCGAGATGAAAAGTGCCAGCACTGAAAGCTCTTGCTAGCCAGCACCCTTCCTTGGAAGCGCTTTTGTAGGCCTAAGAACACTGGGGCTCTGGGCTTCTCTAGCCACCTCATCTTCTGCTCATCCTCTCGCGCACTCTAAAGAGAGCTCAGGTGAGAAATTGCAAACGTCGAGCAATTGCTCAGAGATGAAAAGTGCCAGCACTGAAAGCTGTTGCTAGCCAGCACCCTTCCTTGGAAGCGCTTTCACAGGCGCAGCAACACTGGGGCTTTGCGCTTCTATACGCACCAAACGTCACGGTCCTTCTCTTTCCGTCTTGTAGACACGAGCTGAGAAATTGCAAATGTCCAGCAATTGCTCAGAGATGAAAAGTGCCAGCACTGAAAGCTGTTGCTAGCCAGCACCCTTCCTTGGAAGCGCTTTTGTAGGCCTAAGAACACTGGGGCTCTGGGCTTCTCTAGCCACCTCATCTTCTGCTCATCCTCTCGCGCACTCTAAAGAGAGCTCAGGTGAGAAATTGCAAACGTCGAGCAATTGCTCAGAGATGAAAAGTGCCAGCACTGAAAGCTCTTGCTAGCCAGCACCCTTCCTTGGAAGCGCTTTCACAGGCGCAGCAACACTGGGGCTTTGCGCTTCTCTAGCCACCAAACGTCACGGTCCTTCTCTTTCCGTCGGTAGACACGAGCTGAGAAATTGCAAACATCGAGCAATTGCTCAGAGATGAAAAGTGCCAGCACTGAAAGCTGTTGCTAGCCAGCACCCTTCCTTGGAAGCGCTTTTGTAGGCCTAAGAACACTGGGGCTCTGGGCTTCTCTAGCCACCTAATCTTCTCCTCATCCTCTCGCGCACTCTAAAGAGAGCTCAGGTGAGAAATTGCAAACATCGAGCAATTGCTCCGAGATGAAAAGTGCCAGCACTGAAAGCTGTTGCTAGCCAGCACCCTTCCTTGGAAGCGCTTTTGTAGCCCTTAGAACACTGGGGCTCTGGGCTTCTCTAGCCACCTCATCTTCTGCTCATCCTCTCGCGCACTCTAAAGAGAGCTCAGGTGAGAAATTGCAAACGTCGAGCAATTGCTCAGAGATGAAAAGTGCCAGCACTGAAAGCTGTTGCTAGCCAGCACCCTTCCTTGGAAGCGCTTTCACAGGCGCAGCAACACTGGGGCTTTGCGCTTCTCTAGCCACCAAATGTCACGGTCCTTCTCTTTCCGTCTCCTAGACACGAGCTGAGAAATTGCAAACGTCGAGCAATTGCTCAGAGATGAAAAGTGCCAGCACTGAAAGCTGTTGCTAGCCAGCACCCTTCCTTGGAAGCGCTTTTGTAGGCCTAAGAACAGTGGGGCTCTGGGCTTCTCTAGCCACCTCATCTTCTGCTCATCCTCTCGCGCACTCTAAAGAGAGCTCAGGTGAGAAATTGCAAACGTCGAGCAATTGCTCAGAGATGAAAAGTGCCAGCACTGAAAGCTGTTGCTAGCCAGCACCCTTCCTTGGAAGCGCTTTCACAGGCGCAGCAACACTGGGGCTTTGCGCTTCTATACGCACCAAACGTCACGGTCCTTCTCTTTCCGTCTCGTAGACACGAGCTGAGAAATTGCAAATGTCGAGCAATTGCTCCGAGATGAAAAGTGCCAGCACTGAAAGCTCTTGCTAGCCAGCACCCTTCCTTGGAAGCGCTTTTGTAGGCCTAAGAACACTGGGGCTCTGGGCTTCTCTAGCCACCTCATCTTCTGCTCATCCTCTCGCGCACTCTAAAGAGAGCTCAGGTGAGAAATTGCAAATGTCGAGCAATTGCTCAGAGATGAAAAGTGCCAGCACTGAAAGCTCTTGCTAGCCAGCACCCTTCCTTGGAAGCGCTTTCACAGGCACAGCAACACTGGGGCTTTGCGCTTCTCTAGCCACCAAACGTCACGGTCCTTCTCTTTCCGTCTCGTAGACACGAGTTGAGAAATTGCAAACGTCGAGCAATTGCTCAGAGATGAAAAGTGCCAGCACTGAAAGCTGTTGCTAGCCAGCACCCTTCCTTGGAAGCGCTTTTGTAGGCCTAAGAACACTGGGGCTCTGGGCTTCTCTAGCCACGTAATCTTCTGCTCATCCTCTCGCGCACTCTAAAGAGAGCTCAGGTGAGAAATTGCAAACGTCGAGCAATTGCTCAGAGATGAAAAGTGCCAGCACTGAAAGCTGTTGCTAGCCAGCACCCTTCCTTGGAAGCGCTTTCACAGGCGCAGCAACACTGGGGCTTTGCGCTTCTATACGCACCAAACGTCACGGTCCTTCTCTTTCCGTCTCGTAGACACGAGCTGAGAAATTGCAAACGTCGAGCAATTGCTCAGAGATGAAAAGTGCCAGCACTGAAAGCTCTTGCTAGCCAGCACCCTTCCTTGGAAGCGCTTTCACAGGCGCAGCAACACTGGGGCTTTGCGCTTCTCTAGCCACCAAACGTCACGGTCCTTCTCTTTCCGTCTCCTAGACACGAGCTGAGAAATTGCAAACGTCGAGCAATTGCTCCGAGATGAAAAGTGCCAGCACTGAAAGCTGTTGCTAGCCAGCACCCTTCCTTGGAAGCGCTTTTGTAGGCCTGAGAACAGTGGGGCTCTGGGCTTCTCTAGCCACCTAATCTTCTGCTCATCCTCTCGCGCACTCTAAAGAGAGCTCAGGTGAGAAATTGCAAACGTCGAGCAATTGCTCAGAGATGAAAAGTGCCAGCACTGAAAGCTGTTGCTAGCCAGCACCCTTCCTTGGAAGCGCTTTCACAGGCGCAGCAACACTGGGGCTTTGCGCTTCTCTAGCCACCAAACGTCACGGTCCTTCTCTTTCCGTCTCGTAGACACGAGCTGAGAAATTGCAAACGTCGAGCAATTGCTCAGAGATGAAAAGTGCCAGCACTGAAAGCTCTTGCTAGCCAGCACCCTTCCTTGGAAGCGCTTTTGTAGGCCTAAGAACAGTGGGGCTCTGGGCTTCTCTAGCCACCTAATCTTCTGCTCATCCTCTCGCGCACTCTAAAGAGAGCTCAGGTGAGAAATTGCAAACGTCGAGCAATTGCTCAGAGATGAAAAGTGCCAGCACTGAAAGCTCTTGCTAGCCCGCACCCTTCCTTGGAAGTGCTTTCACAGGCGCAGCAACACTGGGGCTTTGCGCTTCTATACGCACCAAACGTCACGGTCCTTCTCTTTCCGTCTCGTAGACACGAGCTGAGAAATTGCAAACGTCGAGCAATTGCTCAGAGATGAAAAGTGCCAGCACTGAAAGCTGTTGCTAGCCAGCACCCTTCCTTGGAAGCGCTTTTGTAGGCCTAAGAACACTGGGGCTCTGGGCTTCTCTAGCCACCTCATCTTCTGCTCATCCTCTCGCGCACTCTAAAGAGAGCTCAGGTGAGAAATTGCAAACGTCGAGCAATTGCTCAGAGATGAAAAGTGCCAGCACTGAAAGCTCTTGCTAGCCAGCACCCTTCCTTGGAAGCGCTTTCACAGGCGCAGCAACACTGGGGCTTTGCGCTTCTCTAGCCACCAAACGTCACGGTCCTTCTCTTTCCGTCGGTAGACACGAGCTGAGAAATTGCAAACGTCGAGCAATTGCTCCGAGATGAAAAGTGCCAGCACTGAAAGCTCTTGCTAGCCAGCACCCTTCCTTGGAAGCGCTTTTGTAGGCCTTAGAACACTGGGGCTCTGGGCTTCTCTAGCCACCTCATCTTCTGCTCATCCTCTCGCGCACTCTAAAGAGAGCTCAGGTGAGAAATTACAAACGTCCAGCAATTGCTCAGAGATGAAAAGTGCCAGCACTGAAAGCTCTTGCTAGCCAGCACCCTTCCTTGGAAGCGCTTTCACAGGCGCAGCAACACTGGGGCTTTGCGCTTCTCTAGCCACCAAATGTCACGGTCCTTCTCTTTCCGTCTCCTAGACACGAGCTGAGAAATTGCAAACGTCGAGCAATTGCTCAGAGATGAAAAGTGCCAGCACTGAAAGCTGTTGCTAGCCAGCACCCTTCCTTGGAAGCGCTTTTGTAGGCCTAAGAACACTGGGGCTCTGGGCTTCTCTAGCCACCTCATCTTCTGCTCATCCTCTCGCGCACTCTAAAGAGAGCTCAGGTGAGAAATTGCAAACGTCGAGCAATTGCTCAGAGATGAAAAGTGCCAGCACTGAAAGCTCTTGCTAGCCAGCACACTTCCTTGGAAGCGCTTTCACAGGCGCAGCAACACTGGGGCTTTGCGCTTCTCTAGCCACCAAACGTCACGGTCCTTCTCTTTCCGTCGGTAGACACGAGCTGAGAAATTGCAAACGTCGAGCAATTGCTCCGAGATGAAAAGTGCCAGCACTGAAAGCTGTTGCTAGCCAGCACCCTTCCTTGGAAGCGCTTTCACAGGCGCAGCAACACTGGGGCTTTGCGCTTCTCTAGCCACCAAACGTCACGGTCCTTCTCTTTCCGTCTCGTAGACACGAGCTGAGAAATTGCAAACGTCGAGCAATTGCTCAGAGATGAAAAGTGCCAGCACTGAAAGCTGTTGCTAGCCAGCACCCTTCCTTGGAAGCGCTTTTGTAGGCCTAAGAACACTGGGGCTCTGGGCTTCTCTAGCCACCTCATCTTCTGCTCATCCTCTCGCGCACTCTAAAGAGAGCTCAGGTGAGAAATTGCAAACGTCGAGCAATTGCTCAGAGATGAAAAGTGCCAGCACTGAAAGCTGTTGCTAGCCAGCACCCTTCCTTGGAAGCGCTTTCACAGGCGCAGCAACACTGGGGCTTTGCGCTTCTATACGCACCAAACGTCACGGTCCTTCTCTTTCCGTCTTGTAGACACGAGCTGAGAAATTGCAAATGTCCAGCAATTGCTCAGAGATGAAAAGTGCCAGCACTGAAAGCTGTTGCTAGCCAGCACCCTTCCTTGGAAGCGCTTTTGTAGGCCTAAGAACACTGGGGCTCTGGGCTTCTCTAGCCACCTCATCTTCTGCTCATCCTCTCGCGCACTCTAAAGAGAGCTCAGGTGAGAAATTGCAAACGTCGAGCAATTGCTCAGAGATGAAAAGTGCCAGCACTGAAAGCTCTTGCTAGCCAGCACCCTTCCTTGGAAGCGCTTTCACAGGCGCAGCAACACTGGGGCTTTGCGCTTCTCTAGCCACCAAACGTCACGGTCCTTCTCTTTCCGTCGGTAGACACGAGCTGAGAAATTGCAAACATCGAGCAATTGCTCAGAGATGAAAAGTGCCAGCACTGAAAGCTGTTGCTAGCCAGCACCCTTCCTTGGAAGCGCTTTTGTAGGCCTAAGAACACTGGGGCTCTGGGCTTCTCTAGCCACCTCATCTTCTCCTCATCCTCTCGCGCACTCTAAAGAGAGCTCAGGTGAGAAATTGCAAACATCGAGCAATTGCTCCGAGATGAAAAGTGCCAGCACTGAAAGCTGTTGCTAGCCAGCACCCTTCCTTGGAAGCGCTTTTGTAGCCCTTAGAACACTGGGGCTCTGGGCTTCTCTAGCCACCTCATCTTCTGCTCATCCTCTCGCGCACTCTAAAGAGAGCTCAGGTGAGAAATTGCAAACGTCGAGCAATTGCTCAGAGATGAAAAGTGCCAGCACTGAAAGCTGTTGCTAGCCAGCACCCTTCCTTGGAAGCGCTTTCACAGGCGCAGCAACACTGGGGCTTTGCGCTTCTCTAGCCACCAAATGTCACGGTCCTTCTCTTTCCGTCTCCTAGACACGAGCTGAGAAATTGCAAACGTCGAGCAATTGCTCAGAGATGAAAAGTGCCAGCACTGAAAGCTGTTGCTAGCCAGCACCCTTCCTTGGAAGCGCTTTTGTAGGCCTAAGAACACTGGGGCTCTGGGCTTCTCTAGCCACCTCATCTTCTGCTCATCCTCTCGCGCACTCTAAAGAGAGCTCAGGTGAGAAATTGCAAACGTTGAGCAATTGCTCAGAGATGAAAAGTGCCAGCACTGAAAGCTGTTGCTAGCCAGCACCCTTCCTTGGAAGCGCTTTCACAGGCGCAGCAACACTGGGGCTTTGCGCTTCTATACGCACCAAACGTCACGGTCCTTCTCTTTCCGTCTCGTAGACACGAGCTGAGAAATTGCAAATGTCGAGCAATTGCTCCGAGATGAAAAGTGCCAGCACTGAAAGCTCTTGCTAGCCAGCACCCTTCCTTGGAAGCGCTTTTGTAGGCCTAAGAACACTGGGGCTCTGGGCTTCTCTAGCCACCTAATCTTCTGCTCATCCTCTCGCGCACTCTAAAGAGAGCTCAGGTGAGAAATTGCAAATGTCGAGCAATTGCTCAGAGATGAAAAGTGCCAGCACTGAAAGCTGTTGCTAGCCAGCACCCTTCCTTGGAAGCGCTTTCACAGGCGCAGCAACACTGGGGCTTTGCGCTTCTCTAGCCACCAAACGTCACGGTCCTTCTCTTTCCGTCTCCTAGACACGAGCTGAGAAATTGCAAACGTCGAGCAATTGCTCAGAGATGAAAAGTGCCAGCACTGAAAGCTGTTGCTAGCCAGCACCCTTCCTTGGAAGCGCTTTTGTAGGCCTAAGAACACTGGGGCTCTGGGCTTCTCTAGCCACCTCATCTTCTGCTCATCCTCTCGCGCACTCTAAAGAGAGCTCAGGTGAGAAATTGCAAACGTCGAGCAATTGCTCAGAGATGAAAAGTGCCAGCACTGAAAGCTCTTGCTAGCCAGCACACTTCCTTGGAAGCGCTTTCACAGGCGCAGCAACACTGGGGCTTTGCGCTTCTCTAGCCACCAAACGTCACGGTCCTTCTCTTTCCGTCGGTAGACACGAGCTGAGAAATTGCAAACGTCGAGCAATTGCTCCGAGATGAAAAGTGCCAGCACTGAAAGCTGTTGCTAGCCAGCACCCTTCCTTGGAAGCGCTTTCACAGGCGCAGCAACACTGGGGCTTTGCGCTTCTCTAGCCACCAAACGTCACGGTCCTTCTCTTTCCGTCTCGTAGACACGAGCTGAGAAATTGCAAACGTCGAGCAATTGCTCAGAGATGAAAAGTGCCAGCACTGAAAGCTGTTGCTAGCCAGCACCCTTCCTTGGAAGCGCTTTTGTAGGCCTAAGAACACTGGGGCTCTGGGCTTCTCTAGCCACCTCATCTTCTGCTCATCCTCTCGCGCACTCTAAAGAGAGCTCAGGTGAGAAATTGCAAACGTCGAGCAATTGCTCAGAGATGAAAAGTGCCAGCACTGAAAGCTGTTGCTAGCCAGCACCCTTCCTTGGAAGCGCTTTCACAGGCGCAGCAACACTGGGGCTTTGCGCTTCTATACGCACCAAACGTCACGGTCCTTCTCTTTCCGTCTTGTAGACACGAGCTGAGAAATTGCAAATGTCCAGCAATTGCTCAGAGATGAAAAGTGCCAGCACTGAAAGCTGTTGCTAGCCAGCACCCTTCCTTGGAAGCGCTTTTGTAGGCCTAAGAACACTGGGGCTCTGGGCTTCTCTAGCCACCTCATCTTCTGCTCATCCTCTCGCGCACTCTAAAGAGAGCTCAGGTGAGAAATTGCAAACGTCGAGCAATTGCTCAGAGATGAAAAGTGCCAGCACTGAAAGCTCTTGCTAGCCAGCACCCTTCCTTGGAAGCGCTTTCACAGGCGCAGCAACACTGGGGCTTTGCGCTTCTCTAGCCACCAAACGTCACGGTCCTTCTCTTTCCGTCGGTAGACACGAGCTGAGAAATTGCAAACATCGAGCAATTGCTCAGAGATGAAAAGTGCCAGCACTGAAAGCTGTTGCTAGCCAGCACCCTTCCTTGGAAGCGCTTTTGTAGGCCTAAGAACACTGGGGCTCTGGGCTTCTCTAGCCACCTCATCTTCTCCTCATCCTCTCGCGCACTCTAAAGAGAGCTCAGGTGAGAAATTGCAAACATCGAGCAATTGCTCCGAGATGAAAAGTGCCAGCACTGAAAGCTGTTGCTAGCCAGCACCCTTCCTTGGAAGCGCTTTTGTAGCCCTTAGAACACTGGGGCTCTGGGCTTCTCTAGCCACCTCATCTTCTGCTCATCCTCTCGCGCACTCTAAAGAGAGCTCAGGTGAGAAATTGCAAACGTCGAGCAATTGCTCAGAGATGAAAAGTGCCAGCACTGAAAGCTGTTGCTAGCCAGCACCCTTCCTTGGAAGCGCTTTCACAGGCGCAGCAACACTGGGGCTTTGCGCTTCTCTAGCCACCAAATGTCACGGTCCTTCTCTTTCCGTCTCCTAGACACGAGCTGAGAAATTGCAAACGTCGAGCAATTGCTCAGAGATGAAAAGTGCCAGCACTGAAAGCTGTTGCTAGCCAGCACCCTTCCTTGGAAGCGCTTTTGTAGGCCTAAGAACACTGGGGCTCTGGGCTTCTCTAGCCACCTCATCTTCTGCTCATCCTCTCGCGCACTCTAAAGAGAGCTCAGGTGAGAAATTGCAAACGTTGAGCAATTGCTCAGAGATGAAAAGTGCCAGCACTGAAAGCTGTTGCTAGCCAGCACCCTTCCTTGGAAGCGCTTTCACAGGCGCAGCAACACTGGGGCTTTGCGCTTCTATACGCACCAAACGTCACGGTCCTTCTCTTTCCGTCTCGTAGACACGAGCTGAGAAATTGCAAATGTCGAGCAATTGCTCCGAGATGAAAAGTGCCAGCACTGAAAGCTCTTGCTAGCCAGCACCCTTCCTTGGAAGCGCTTTTGTAGGCCTAAGAACACTGGGGCTCTGGGCTTCTCTAGCCACCTAATCTTCTGCTCATCCTCTCGCGCACTCTAAAGAGAGCTCAGGTGAGAAATTGCAAATGTCGAGCAATTGCTCAGAGATGAAAAGTGCCAGCACTGAAAGCTGTTGCTAGCCAGCACCCTTCCTTGGAAGCGCTTTCACAGGCGCAGCAACACTGGGGCTTTGCGCTTCTCTAGCCACCAAACGTCACGGTCCTTCTCTTTCCGTCTCGTAGACACGAGTTGAGAAATTGCAAACGTCGAGCAATTGCTCAGAGATGAAAAGTGCCAGCACTGAAAGCTGTTGCTAGCCAGCACCCTTCCTTGGAAGCGCTTTTGTAGGCCTAAGAACACTGGGGCTCTGGGCTTCTCTAGCCACCTCATCTTCTGCTCATCCTCTCGCGCACTCTAAAGAGAGCTCAGGTGAGAAATTGCAAACGTCGAGCAATTGCTCAGAGATGAAAAGTGCCAGCACTGAAAGCTGTTGCTAGCCAGCACCCTTCCTTGGAAGCGCTTTCACAGGCGCAGCAACACTGGGGCTTTGCGCTTCTATACGCACCAAACGTCACGGTCCTTCTCTTTCCGTCTCGTAGACACGAGCTGAGAAATTGCAAACGTCGAGCAATTGCTCAGAGATGAAAAGTGCCAGCACTGAAAGCTCTTGCTAGCCAGCACCCTTCCTTGGAAGCGCTTTCACAGGCGCAGCAACACTGGGGCTTTGCGCTTCTCTACCCACCAAACGTCACGGTCCTTCTCTTTCCGTCTCCTAGACACGAGCTGAGAAATTGCAAACGTCGAGCAATTGCTCCGAGATGAAAAGTGCCAGCACTGAAAGCTGTTGCTAGCCAGCACCCTTCCTTGGAAGCGCTTTTGTAGGCCTGAGAACAGTGGGGCTCTGGGCTTCTCTAGCCACCTAATCTTCTGCTCATCCTCTCGCGCACTCTAAAGAGAGCTCAGGTGAGAAATTGCAAACGTCGAGCAATTGCTCAGAGATGAAAAGTGCCAGCACTGAAAGCTGTTGCTAGCCAGCACCCTTCCTTGGAAGCGCTTTCACAGGCGCAGCAACACTGGGGCTTTGCGCTTCTCTAGCCACCAAACGTCACGGTCCTTCTCTTTCCGTCTCGTAGACACGAGCTGAGAAATTGCAAACGTCGAGCAATTGCTCAGAGATGAAAAGTGCCAGCACTGAAAGCTCTTGCTAGCCAGCACCCTTCCTTGGAAGCGCTTTTGTAGGCCTAAGAACACTGGGGCTCTGGGCTTCTCTAGCCACCTAATCTTCTGCTCATCCTCTCGCGCACTCTAAAGAGAGCTCAGGTGAGAAATTGCAAACGTCGAGCAATTGCTCAGAGATGAAAAGTGCCAGCACTGAAAGCTCTTGCTAGCCCGCACCCTTCCTTGGAAGTGCTTTCACAGGCGCAGCAACACTGGGGCTTTGCGCTTCTATACGCACCAAACGTCACGGTCCTTCTCTTTCCGTCTCGTAGACACGAGCTGAGAAATTGCAAACGTCGAGCAATTGCTCAGAGATGAAAAGTGCCAGCACTGAAAGCTGTTGCTAGCCAGCACCCTTCCTTGGAAGCGCTTTTGTAGGCCTAAGAACACTGGGGCTCTGGGCTTCTCTAGCCACCTCATCTTCTGCTCATCCTCTCGCGCACTCTAAAGAGAGCTCAGGTGAGAAATTGCAAACGTCGAGCAATTGCTCAGAGATGAAAAGTGCCAGCACTGAAAGCTGTTGCTAGCCAGCACCCTTCCTTGGAAGCGCTTTCACAGGCGCAGCAACACTGGGGCTTTGCGCTTCTCTAGCCACCAAACGTCACGGTCCTTCTCTTTCCGTGGGTAGACACGAGCTGAGAAATTGCAAACGTCGAGCAATTGCTCCGAGATGAAAAGTGCCAGCACTGAAAGCTCTTGCTAGCCAGCACCCTTCCTTGGAAGCGCTTTTGTAGGCCTTAGAACACTGGGGCTCTGGGCTTCTCTAGCCACCTCATCTTCTGCTCATCCTCTCGCGCACTCTAAAGAGAGCTCAGGTGAGAAATTGCAAACGTCGAGCAATTGCTCAGAGATGAAAAGTGCCAGCACTGAAAGCTCTTGCTAGCCAGCACCCTTCCTTGGAAGCGCTTTCACAGGCGCAGCAACACTGGGGCTTTGCGCTTCTATACGCACCAAATGTCACGGTCATTCTCTTTCCGTCTTGTAGACACGAGCTGAGAAATTGCAAACGTCGAGCAATTGCTCAGAGATGAAAAGTGCCAGCACTGAAAGCTGTTGCTAGCCAGCACCCTTCCTTGGAAGCGCTTTTGTAGGCCTAAGAACACTGGGGCTCTGGGCTTCTCTAGCCACCTCATCTTCTGCTCATCCTCCCGCGCACTCGAAAGAGAGCTCAGGTGAGAAATTGCAAATGTCCAGCAATTGCTCAGAGATGAAAAGTGCCAGCACTGAAAGCTCTTGCTAGCCAGCCCCCTCCTTGGAAGCGCTTTCACAGGCGCAGCAACACTGGGGCTTTGCGCTTCTCTACCCACCAAACGTCACGGTCCTTCTCTTTCCGTCGGTAGACACGAGCTGAGAAATTGCAAACGTCGAGCAATTGCTCAGAGATGAAAAGTGCCAGCACTGAAAGCTGTTGCTAGCCAGCACCCTTCCTTGGAAGCGCTTTTGTAGGCCTAAGAACAGTGGGGCTCTGGGCTTCTCTAGCCACCTCATCTTCTGCTCATCCTCTCGCGCACTCTAAAGAGAGCTCAGGTGAGAAATTGCAAACGTCGAGCAATTGCTCAGAGATGAAAAGTGCCAGCACTGAAAGCTGTTGCTAGCCAGCACCCTTCCTTGGAAGCGCTTTCACAGGCGCAGCAACACTGGGGCTTTGCGCTTCTCTAGCCACCAAACGTCACGGTCCTTCTCTTTCCGTCTCGTAGACACGAGCTGAGAAATTGCAAACGTCGAGCAATTGCTCAGAGATGAAAAGTGCCAGCACTGAAAGCTGTTGCTAGCCAGCACCCTTCCTTGGAAGCGCTTTTGTAGGCCTAAGAACACTGGGGCTCTGGGCTTCTCTAGCCACCTCATCTTCTGCTCATCCTCTCGCGCACTCTAAAGAGAGCTCAGGTGAGAAATTGCAAACGACGAGCAATTGCTCAGAGATGAAAAGTGCCAGCACTGAAAGCTCTTGCTAGCCAGCACCCTTCCTTGGAAGCGCTTTTGTAGGCCTAAGAACACTGGGGCTCTGGGCTTCTCTAGCCACCTCATCTTCTGCTCATCCTCTCGCGCACTCTAAAGAGAGCTCAGGTGAGAAATTGCAAACGTCCAGCAATTGCTCAGAGATGAAAAGTGCCAGCACTGAAAGCTCTTGCTAGCCAGCACCCTTCCTTGGAAGCGCTTTCACAGGCGCAGCAACACTGGGGCTTTGCGCTTCTCTAGCCACCAAACGTCACGGTCATTCTCTTTCCGTCAGTAGACACGAGCTGAGAAATTGCAAACGTCGAGCAATTGCTCAGAGATGAAAAGTGCCAGCACTGAAAGCTCTTGCTAGCCAGCACCCTTCCTTGGAAGCGCTTTTGTAGGCCTAAGAACAGTGGGGCTCTGGGCTTCTCTAGCCACCTCATCTTCTGCTCATCCTCTCGCGCACTCTAAAGAGAGCTCAGGTGAGAAATTGCAAACGTCCAGCAATTGCTCAGAGATGAAAAGTGCCAGCACTGGAAGCTGTTGCTAGCCAGCACCCTTCCTTGGAAGCGCTTTCACAGGCGCAGCAACACTGGGGCTTTGCGCTTCTCTACCCACCAAAAGTCACGGTCCTTCTCTTTCCGTCTTGTAGACACGAGCTGAGAAATTGCAAACGTCGAGCAACTGCTCAGAGATGAAAAGTGCCAGCACTGAAAGCTCTTGCTAGCCAGCACCCTTCCTTGGAAGCGCTTTTGTAGGCCTAAGAACAGTGGGGCTCTGGGCTTCTCTAGCCACCTCATCTTCTGCTCATCCTCTCGCGCACTCTAAAGAGAGCTCAGGTGAGAAATTGCAAACGTCCAGCAATTGCTCAGAGATGAAAAGTGCCAGCACTGAAAGCTGTTGCTAGCCAGCACCCTTCCTTGGAAGCGCTTTCACAGGCGCAGCAACACTGGGGATTTGCGCTTCTCTAGCCACCAAAAGTCACGGTCCTTCTCTTTCCGTCTTGTAGACACGAGCTGAGAAATTGCAAACGTCGAGCAATTGCTCTGAGATGAAAAGTGCCAGCACTGAAAGCTCTTGCTAGCCAGCACCCTTCCTTGGAAGCGCTTTTGTAGGCCTAAGAACACTGGGGCTCTGGGCTTCTCTAGCCACCTCATCTTCTGCTCATCCTCTCGCGCACTCTAAAGAGAGCTCAGGTGAGAAATTGCAAACGTCCAGCAATTGCTCAGAGATGAAAAGTGCCAGCACTGAAAGCTGTTGCTAGCCAGCCCCCTTCCTTGGAAGCGCTTTTGTAGGCCTAAGAACACTGGGGCTCTGGGCTTCTCTAGCCACCTCATCTTCTGCTCATCCTCTCGCGCACTCTAAAGAGAGCTCAGGTGAGAAATTGCAAACGACGAGCAATTGCTCAGAGATGAAAAGTGCCAGCACTGAAAGCTCTTGCTAGCCAGCACCCTTCCTTGGAAGCGCTTTCACAGGCGCAGCAACACTGGGGCTTTGCGCTTCTCTAGCCACCAAACGTCACAGTCCTTCTCTTTCCGTCGGTAGACACGAGCTGAGAAATTGCAAATGTCGAGCAATTGCTCAGAGATGAAAAGTGCCAGCACTGAAAGCTCTTGCTAGCCAGCACCCTTCCTTGGAAGCGCTTTTGTAGGCCTAAGAACACTGGGGCTCTGGGCTTCTCTAGCCACCTCATCTTCTGCTCATCCTCTCGCGCACTCTAAAGAGAGCTCAGGTGAGAAATTGCAAACGTCGAGCAATTGCTCAGAGATGAAAAGTGCCAGCACTGAAAGCTGTTGCTAGCCAGCACCCTTCCTTGGAAGCGCTTTCACAGGCGCAGCAACACTGGGGCTTTGCGCTTCTCTAGCCACCAAACGTCACGGTCCTTCTCTTTCCGTCTCGTAGACACGAGCTGAGAAATTGCAAACGTCGAGCAATTGCTCAGAGGTGAAAAGTGCCAGCACTGAAAGCTCTTGCTAGCCAGCACCCTTCCTTGGAAGCGCTTTAACAGGCGCAGCAACACTGGGGCTTTGCGCTTCTCTAGCCACCAAACGTCACGGTCCTTCTCTTTCCGTCGGTAGACATGAGCTGAGAAATTGCAAACGTCGAGCAATTGCTCAGAGATGAAAAGTGCCAGCACTGAAAGCTGTTGCTAGCCAGCACCCTTCCTTGGAAGCGCTTTCACAGGCGCAGCAACACTGGGGCTTTGCGCTTCTCTACCCACCAAAAGTCACGGTCCTTCTCTTTCCGTCTTGTAGACACGAGCTGAGAAATTGCAAACGTCGAGCAATTGCTCAGAGATGAAAAGTGCCAGCACTGAAAGCTCTTGCTAGCCAGCACCCTTCCTTGGAAGCGCTTTTGTAGGCCTAAGAACAGTGGGGCTCTGGGCTTCTCTAGCCACCTCATCTTCTGCTCATCCTCTCGCGCACTCTAAAGAGAGCTCAGGTGAGAAATTGCAAACGTGGAGCAACTGCTCAGAGATGAAAAGTGCCAGCACCGAAAGCTGTTGCTAGCCAGCACCCTTCCTTGGAAGCGCTTTCACAGGCGCAGCAACACTGGGGCTTTGCGCTTCTCTAGCCACCAAACGTCACGGTCCTTCTCTTTCCGTCGGTAGACACGAGCTGAGAAATTGCAAACGTCGAGCAATTGCTCAGAGATGAAAAGTGCCAGCACTGAAAGCTGTTGCTAGCCAGCACCCTTCCTTGGAAGCGCTTTTGTAGGCCTAAGAACACTGGGGCTCTGGGCTTCTCTAGCCACCTCATCTTCTGCTCATCCTCTCGCGCACTCTAAAGAGAGCTCAGGTGAGAAATTGCAAACGTCGAGCAATTGCTCAGAGATGAAAAGTGCCAGCACTGAAAGCTGTTGCTAGCCAGCACCCTTCCTTGGAAGCGCTTTTGTAGGCCTAAGAACACTGGGGCTCTGGGCTTCTCTAGCCACCTCATCTTCTGCTCATCCTCTCGCGCACTCTAAAGAGATCACAGGTGAGAAATTGCAAACGTCGAGCAATTGCTCAGAGATGAAAAGTGCCAGCACTGAAAGCTGTTGCTAGCCAGCACCCTTCCTTGGAAGCGCTTTCACAGGCGCAGCAACACTTGGCCTTTGCACTTCTATACGCACCAAATGTCACGGTCCTTCTCTTTCCGTCTTGTAGACACGAGCTGAGAAATTGCAAACGTCGAGCAATTGCTCAGAGATGAAAAGTGCCAGCACTGAAAGCTCTTGCTAGCCAGCCCCCTTCCTTGGAAGCGCTTTTGTAGGCCTAAGAACACTGGGGCTCTGGGCTTCTCTAGCCACCTCATCTTCTGCTCATCCTCCCGCGCACTCTAAAGAGAGCTCAGGTGAGAAATTGCAAACGTCGAGCAATTGCTCAGAGATGAAAAGTGCCAGCACTGAAAGCTCTTGCTAGCCAGCACCCTTCCTTGGAAGCGCTTTCACAGGCGCAGCAACACTGGGGCTTTGCGCTTCTCTAGCCACCAAACGTCACGGTCCTTCTCTTTCCGTCTCGTAGACAGGAGCTGAGAAATTGCAAACATCGAGCAATTGCTCACAGATGAAAAGTGCCAGCACTGAAAGCTCTTGCTAGCCAGCACCCTTCCTTGGAAGCGCTTTTGTAGGCCTAAGAACACTGGGGCTCTGGGCTTCTCTAGCCACCTCATCTTCTGCTCATCCTCTCGCGCACTCTAAAGAGAGCTCAGGTGAGAAATTGCAAACGTCGAGCAATTGCTCAGAGATGAAAAGTGCCAGCACTGAAAGCTGTTGCTAGCCAGCACCCTTCCTTGGAAGCGCTTTTGTAGGCCTAAGAACACTGGGGCTCTGGGCTTCTCTAGCCACCTCATCTTCTGCTCATCCTCTCGCGCACTCTAAAGAGAGCTCAGGTGAGAAATTGCAAACGTCGAGCAATTGCTCAGAGATGAAAAGTGCCAGCACTGAAAGCTCTTGCTAGCCAGCACCCTTCCTTGGAAGCGCTTTTGTAGCCCTTAGAACACTGGGGCTCTGGGCTTCTCTAGCCACCTCATCTTCTGCTCATCCTCTCGCGCACTCTAAAGAGAGCTCAGGTGAGAAATTACAAACGTCGAGCAATTGCTCAGAGATGAAAAGTGCCAGCACTGAAAGCTCTTGCTAGCCAGCACCCTTCCTTGGAAGCGCTTTCACAGGCGCAGCAACACTGGGGCTTTGCGCTTCTCTAGCCACCAAACGTCACGGTCCTTCTCTTTCCGTCTCGTAGACACGAGCTGAGAAATTGCAAACGTCCAGCAATTGCTCAGAGATGAAAAGTGCCAGCACTGAAAGCTGTTGCTAGCCAGCACCCTTCCTTGGAAGCGCTTTTGTAGGCCTAAGAACACTGGGGCTCTGGGCTTCTCTAGCCACCTCATCTTCTGCTCATCCTCTCGCGCACTCTAAAGAGAGCTCAGGTGAGAAATTGCAAACGTCGAGCAATTGCTCAGAGATGAAAAGTGCCAGCACTGAAAGCTGTTGCTAGCCAGCACCCTTCCTTGGAAGCGCTTTCACAGGCACAGCAACACTGGGGCTTTGCACTTCTATACGCACCAAACGTCACGGTCCTTCTCTTTCCGTCTCGTAGACACGAGCTGAGAAATTGCAAATGTCCAGCAATTGCTCAGAGATGAAAAGTGCCAGCACTGAAAGCTCTTGCTAGCCAGCACCCTTCCTTGGAAGCGCTTTTGTAGGCCTAAGAACACTGGGGCTCTGGGCTTCTCTAGCCACCTCATCTTCTGCTCATCCTCTCGCGCACTCTAAAGAGAGCTCAGGTGAGAAATTGCAAACGTCGAGCAATTGCTCAGAGATGAAAAGTGCCAGCACTGAAAGCTCTTGCTAGCCAGCACCCTTCCTTGGAAGCGCTTTCACAGGCGCAGCAACACTGGGGCTTTGCGCTTCTCTACCCACCAAACGTCACGGTCCTTCTCTTTCCGTCTCGTAGACACGAGCTGAGAAATTGCAAACGTCGAGCAATTGCTCCGAGATGAAAAGTGCCAGCACTGAAAGCTGTTGCTAGCCAGCACCCTTCCTTGGAAGCGTTTTGTAGGCCTAAGAACACTGGGGCTCTGGGCTTCTCTAGCCACCTCATCTTCTGCTCATCCTCTCGCGCACTCTAAAGAGAGCTCAGGTGAGAAATTGCAAACGTCGAGCAATTGCTCAGAGATGAAAAGTGCCAGCACTGAAAGCTGTTGCTAGCCAGCCCCCTTCCTTGGAAGCGCTTTCACAGGCGCAGCAACACTGGGGCTTTGCGCTTCTCTAGCCACCAAACGTCACGGTCCTTCTCTTTCCGTCTCGTAGACACGAGCTGAGAAATTGCAAACGTCGAGCAATTGCTCAGAGATGAAAAGTGCCAGCACTGAACGCTGTTGCTAGCCAGCACCCTTCCTTGGAAGCGCTTTTGTAGGCCTAAGAACACTGGGGCTCTGGGCTTCTCTAGCCACCTCATCTTCTGCTCATCCTCTCGCGCACTCTAAAGAGAGCTCAGGTGAGAAATTGCAAACGTCGAGCAATTGCTCAGAGATGAAAAGTGCCAGCACTGAAAGCTGTTGCTAGCCAGCACACTTCCTTGGAAGCGCTTTCACAGGCGCAGCAACACTGGGGCTTTGCGCTTCTCTAGCCACCAAACGTCACGGTCCTTCTCTTTCCGTCGGTAGACACGAGCTGAGAAATTGCAAACGTCGAGCAATTGCTCCGAGATGAAAAGTGCCAGCACTGAAAGCTGTTGCTAGCCAGCACCCTTCCTTGGAAGCGCTTTCACAGGCGCAGCAACACTGGGGCTTTGCGCTTCTCTAGCCACCAAACGTCACGGTCCTTCTCTTTCCGTCTCGTAGACACGAGCTGAGAAATTGCAAACGTCGAGCAATTGCTCAGAGATGAAAAGTGCCAGCACTGAAAGCTCTTGCTAGCCAGCACCCTTCCTTGGAAGCGCTTTTGTAGGCCTAAGAACACTGGGGCTCTGGGCTTCTCTAGCCACCTCATCTTCTGCTCATCCTCTCGCGCACTCTAAAGAGAGCTCAGGTGAGAAATTGCAAACGTCGAGCAATTGCTCAGAGATGAAAAGTGCCAGCACTGAAAGCTCTTGCTAGCCAGCACCCTTCCTTGGAAGCGCTTTCACAGGCGCAGCAACACTGGGGCTTTGCGCTTCTATACGCACCAAATGTCACGGTCCTTCTCTTTCCGTCTCGTAGACACGAGCTGAGAAATTGCAAACGTCCAGCAATTGCTCAGAGATGAAAAGTGCCAGCACTGAAAGCTGTTGCTAGCCAGCACCCTTCCTTGGAAGCGCTTTTGTAGGCCTAAGAACACTGGGGCTCTGGGCTTCTCTAGCCACCTCATCTTCTGCTCATCCTCCCGCGCACTCTAAAGAGAGCTCAGGTGAGAAATTGCAAACATCGAGCAATTGCTCAGAGATGAAAAGTGCCAGCACTGAAAGCTGTTGCTAGCCAGCCCCCTTCCTTGGAAGCGCTTTCACAGGCGCAGCAACACTGGGGCTTTGCGCTTCTCTACCCACCAAACGTCACGGTCCTTCTCTTTCCGTCGGTAGACACGAGCTGAGAAATTGCAAACGTCGAGCAATTGCTCAGAGATGAAAAGTGCCAGCACTGAAAGCTGTTGCTAGCCAGCACCCTTCCTTGGAAGCGCTTTTGTAGGCCTAAGAACACTGGGGCTCTGGGCTTCTCTAGCCACCTCATCTTCTGCTCATCCTCTCGCGCACTCTAAAGAGAGCTCAGGTGAGAAATTGCAAACATCGAGCAATTGCTCAGAGATGAAAAGTGCCAGCACTGAAAGCTGTTGCTAGCCAGCACCCTTCCTTGGAAGCGCTTTTGTAGGCCTAAGAACACTGGGGCTCTGGGCTTCTCTAGCCACCTCATCTTCTGCTCATCCTCTCGCGCACTCTAAAGAGAGCTCAGGTGAGAAATTGCAAACGACGAGCAATTGCTCAGAGATGAAAAGTGCCAGCACTGAAAGCTCTTGCTAGCCAGCACCCTTCCTTGGAAGCGCTTTCACAGGCGCAGCAACACTGGGGCTTTGCGCTTCTATACGCACCAAACGTCACGGTCATTCTCTTTCCGTCAGTAGACACGAGCTGAGAAATTGCAAACGTCGAGCAATTGCTCAGAGATGAAAAGTGCCAGCACTGAAAGCTCTTGCTAGCCAGCACCCTTCCTTGGAAGCGCTTTTGTAGGCCTAAGAACAGTGGGGCTCTGGGCTTCTCTAGCCACCTCATCTTCTGCTCATCCTCTCGCGCACTCTAAAGAGAGCTCAGGTGAGAAATTGCAAACGTCGAGCAATTGCTCAGAGATGAAAAGTGCCAGCACTGAAAGCTGTTGCTAGCCAGCACCCTTCCTTGGAAGCGCTTTCACAGGCGCAGCAACACTGGGGCTTTGCGCTTCTCTAGCCACCAAACGTCACGGTCCTTCTCTTTCCGTCTTGTAGACACGAGCTGAGAAATTGCAAACGTCGAGCAATTGCTCAGAGATGAAAAGTGCCAGCACTGAAAGCTGTTGCTAGCCAGCACCCTTCCTTGGAAGCGCTTTAACAGGCGCAGCAACACTGGGGCTTTGCGCTTCTCTAGCCACCAAACGTCACGGTCCTTCTCTTTCCGTCGGTAGACACGAGCTGAGAAATTGCAAACGTCGAGCAATTGCTCCGAGATGAAAAGTGCCAGCACTGAAAGCTGTTGCTAGCCAGCACCCTTCCTTGGAAGCGCTTTCACAGGCGCAGCAACACTGGGGCTTTGCGCTTCTCTACCCACCAAAAGTCACGGTCCTTCTCTTTCCGTCTTGTAGACACGAGCTGAGAAATTGCAAACGTCGAGCAATTGCTCCGAGACGAAAAGTGCCAGCACTGAAAGCTGTTGCTAGCCAGCACCCTTCCTTGGAAGCGCTTTTGTAGGCCTAAGAACACTGGGGCTCTGGGCTTCTCTAGCCACCTCATCTTCTGCTCATCCTCTCGCGCACTCTAAAGAGAGCTCAGGTGAGAAATTGCAAACGTCGAGCAATTGCTCAGAGATGAAAAGTGCCAGCACTGAAAGCTGTTGCTAGCCAGCCCCCTTCCTTGGAAGCGCTTTCACAGGTGCAGCAACACTGGGGCTTTGCGCTTCTATACGCACCAAACGTCACGGTCCTTCTCTTTCCGTCGGTAGACACGAGCTGAGAAATTACAAACGTCGAGCAATTGCTCAGAGATGAAAAGTGCCAGCACTGAAAGCTGTTGCTAGCCAGCACCCTTCCTTGGAAGCGCTTTTGTAGGCCTAAGAACACTGGGGCTCTGGGCTTCTCTAGCCACCTCATCTTCTGCTCATCCTCTCGCGCACTCTAAAGAGAGCTCAGGTGAGAAATTGCAAACGTCGAGCAATTGCTCAGAGATGAAAAGTGCCAGCACTGAAAGCTCTTGCTAGCCCGCACCCTTCCTTGGAAGCGCTTTCACAGGCGCAGCAACACTGGGGCTTTGCGCTTCTCTAGCCACCAAACGTCACGGTCCTTCTCTTTCCGTCGGTAGACACGAGCTGAGAAATTGCAAACGTCGAGCAATTGCTCAGAGATGAAAAGTGCCAGCACTGAAAGCTGTTGCTAGCCAGCACCCTTCCTTGGAAGCGCTTTTGTAGGCCTAAGAACAGTGGGGCTCTGGGCTTCTCTAGCCACCTCATCTTCTGCTCATCCTCTCGCGCACTCTAAAGAGAGCTCAGGTGAGAAATTGCAAACGTCGAGCAATTGCTCAGAGATGAAAAGTGCCAGCACTGAAAGCTGTTGCTAGCCAGCACCCTTCCTTGGAAGCGCTTTCACAGGCGCAGCAACACTGGGGATTTGCGCTTCTCTAGCCACCAAACGTCACGGTCCTTCTCTTTCCGTCTCCTAGACACGAGCTGAGAAATTGCAAACGTCGAGCAATTGCTCAGAGGTGAAAAGTGCCAGCACTGAAAGCTCTTGCTAGCCAGCACCCTTCCTTGGAAGCGCTTTCACAGGCGCAGCAACACTGGGGCTTTGCGCTTCTCTAGCCACCAAACGTCACGGTCCTTCTCTTTCCGTCGGTAGACACGAGCTGAGAAATTGCAAACGTCGAGCAATTGCTCAGAGATGAAAAGTGCCAGCACTGAAAGCTGTTGCTAGCCAGCACCCTTCCTTGGAAGCGCTTTCACAGGCGCAGCAACACTGGGGCTTTGCGCTTCTCTACCCACCAAAAGTCACGGTCCTTCTCTTTCCGTCGGTAGACACGAGCTGAGAAATTGCAAACGTCGAGCAATTGCTCCGAGATGAAAAGTGCCAGCACTGAAAGCTCTTGCTAGCCAGCACCCTTCCTTGGAAGCGCTTTTGTAGGCCTAAGAACAGTGGGGCTCTGGGCTTCTCTAGCCACCTCATCTTCTGCTCATCCTCTCGCGCACTCTAAAGAGAGCTCAGGTGAGAAATTGCAAACGTCGAGCAATTGCTCAGAGATGAAAAGTGCCAGCACCGAAAGCTGTTGCTAGCCAGCACCCTTCCTTGGAAGCGCTTTCACAGGCGCAGCAACACTGGGGCTTTGCGCTTCTATACGCACCAAATGTCACGGTCCTTCTCTTTCCGTCTTGTAGACACGAGCTGAGAAATTGCAAACGTCGAGCAATTGCTCCGAGATGAAAAGTGCCAGCACTGAAAGCTCTTGCTAGCCAGCACCCTTCCTTGGAAGCGCTTTTGTAGGCCTAAGAACACTGGGGCTCTGGGCTTCTCTAGCCACCTCATCTTCTGCTCATCCTCTCGCGCACTCTAAAGAGAGCTCAGGTGAGAAATTGCAAACGTCGAGCAATTGCTCAGAGATGAAAAGTGCCAGCACTGAAAGCTGTTGCTAGCCAGCACCCTTCCTTGGAAGCGCTTTTGTAGGCCTAAGCACACTGGGGCTCTGGGCTTCTCTAGCCACCTCATCTTCTGCTCATCCTCGCGCGCACTCTAAAGAGAGCTCAGGTGAGAAATTGCAAACGTCGAGCAATTGCTCCGAGATGAAAAGTGCCAGCACTGAAAGCTCTTGCTAGCCAGCACCCTTCCTTGGAAGCGCTTTCACAGGCGCAGCAACACTGGGGCTTTGCGCTTCTATACGCACCAAACGTCACGGTCCTTCTCTTTCCGTCTCGTAGACACGAGCTGAGAAATTGCAAACATCGAGCAATTGCTCAGAGATGAAAAGTGCCAGCACTGAAAGCTCTTGCTAGCCAGCACCCTTCCTTGGAAGCGCTTTTGTAGGCCTAAGAACACTGGGGCTCTGGGCTTCTCTAGCCACCTCATCTTCTGCTCATCCTCTCGCGCACTCTAAAGAGAGCTCAGGTGAGAAATTACAAACGTCAAGCAATTGCTCAGAGATGAAAAGTGCCAGCACTGAAAGCTGTTGCTAGCCAGCACCCTTCCTTGGAAGCGCTTTCACAGGCGCAGCAACACTGGGGCTTTGCGCTTCTATACGCACCAAATGTCACGGTCCTTCTCTTTCCGTCTCGTAGACACGAGCTGAGAAATTGCAAACGTCGAGCAATTGCTCAGAGATGAAAAGTGCCAGCACTGAAAGCTCTTGCTAGCCAGCACCCTTCCTTGGAAGCGCTTTTGTAGGCCTAAGAACACTGGGGCTCTGGGCTTCTCTAGCCACCTCATCTTCTGCTCATCCTCTTGCGCACTCTAAAGAGAGCTCAGGTGAGAAATTGCAAACGTCGAGCAATTGCTCAGAGATGAAAAGTGCCAGCACTGAAAGCTCTTGCTAGCCAGCCCCCTTCCTTGGAAGCGCTTTTGTAGGCCTAAGAACACTGGGGCTCTGGGCTTCTCTAGCCACCTCATCTTCTGCTCATCCTCTCGCGCACTCTAAAGAGATCACAGGTGAGAAATTGCAAACGTCGAGCAATTGCTCAGAGATGAAAAGTGCCAGCACTGAAAGCTGTTGCTAGCCAGCACCCTTCCTTGGAAGCGCTTTCACAGGCGCAGCAACACTTGGCCTTTGCACTTCTATACGCAACAAATGTCACGGTCCTTCTCTTTCCGTCTTGTAGACACGAGCTGAGAAATTGCAAACGTCGAGCAATTGCTCAGAGATGAAAAGTGCCAGCACTGAAAGCTCTTGCTAGCCAGCCCCCTTCCTTGGAAGCGCTTTTGTAGGCCTAAGAACAGTGGGGCTCTGGGCTTCTCTAGCCACCTCATCTTCTGCTCATCCTCTCGCGCACTCTAAAGAGAGCTCAGGTGAGAAATTGCAAACGTCGAGCAATTGCTCAGAGATGAAAAGTGCCAGCACTGAAAGCTCTTGCTAGCCAGCACCCTTCCTTGGAAGCGCTTTCACAGGCGCAGCAACACTGGGGCTTTGCGCTTCTCTACCCACCAAACGTCACGGTCCTTCTCTTTCCGTCTCGTAGACACGAGCTGAGAAATTGCAAACATCGAGCAATTGCTCAGAGATGAAAAGTGCCAGCACTGAAAGCTTTTGCTAGCCAGCACCCTTCCTTGGAAGCGCTTTTGTAGGCCTAAGAACACTGGGGCTCTGGGCTTCTCTAGCCACCTCATCTTCTGCTCATCCTCTCGCGCACTCTAAAGAGAGCTCAGGTGAGAAATTGCAAACGTCCAGCAATTGCTCAGAGATGAAAAGTGCCAGCACTGAAAGCTGTTGCTAGCCAGCACCCTTCCTTGGAAGCGCTTTCACAGGTGCAGCAACACTGGGGCTTTGCGCTTCTATACGCACCAAACGTCACGGTCCTTCTCTTTCCGTCGGTAGACACGAGCTGAGAAATTGCAAACGTCGAGCAATTGCTCAGAGATGAAAAGTGCCAGCACTGAAAGCTGTTGCTAGCCAGCACCCTTCCTTGGAAGCGCTTTTGTAGGCCTAAGAACACTGGGGCTCTGGGCTTCTCTAGCCACCTCATCTTCTGCTCATCCTCTCGCGCACTCTAAAGAGATCACGGGTGAGAAATTGCAAACGTCGAGCAATTGCTCAGAGATGAAAAGTGCCAGCACTGAAAGCTCTTGCTAGCCAGCACCCTTCCTTGGAAGCGCTTTCACAGGCGCAGCAACACTGGGGCTTTGCGCTTCTCTAGCCACCAAACGTCACGGTCCTTCTCTTTCCGTCGGTAGACACGAGCTGAGAAATTGCAAACGTCGAGCAATTGCTCAGAGATGAAAAGTGCCAGCACTGAAAGCTGTTGCTAGCCAGCACCCTTCCTTGGAAGCGCTTTTGTAGGCCTAAGAACAGTGGGGCTCTGGGCTTCTCTAGCCACCTCATCTTCTGCTCATCCTCTCGCGCACTCTAAAGAGAGCTCAGGTGAGAAATTGCAAACGTCGAGCAATTGCTCAGAGATGAAAAGTGCCAGCACTGAAAGCTGTTGCTAGCCAGCACCCTTCCTTGGAAGCGCTTTCACAGGCGCAGCAACACTGGGGCTTTGCGCTTCTCTAGCCACCAAACGTCACGGTCCTTCTCTTTCCGTCTCCTAGACACGAGCTGAGAAATTGCAAACGTCGAGCAATTGCTCAGAGGTGAAAAGTGCCAGCACTGAAAGCTCTTGCTAGCCAGCACCCTTCCTTGGAAGCGCTTTCACAGGCGCAGCAACACTGGGGCTTTGCGCTTCTCTAGCCACCAAACGTCACGGTCCTTCTCTTTCCGTCTTGTAGACACGAGCTGAGAAATTGCAAACGTCGAGCAATTGCTCAGAGATGAAAAGTGCCAGCACTGAAAGCTCTTGCTAGCCAGCCCCCTTCCTTGGAAGCGCTTTTGTAGGCCTAAGAACACTGGGGCTCTGGGCTTCTCTAGCCACCTCATCTTCTGCTCATCCTCTCGCGCACTCTAAAGAGATCACGGGTGAGAAATTGCAAACGTCGAGCAATTGCTCAGAGATGAAAAGTGCCAGCACTGAAAGCTGTTGCTAGCCAGCACCCTTCCTTGGAAGCGCTTTCACAGGCGCAGCAACACTTGGCCTTTGCACTTCTATACGCACCAAATGTCACGGTCCTTCTCTTTCCGTCTTGTAGACACGAGCTGAGAAATTGCAAACGTCGAGCAATTGCTCAGAGATGAAAAGTGCCAGCACTGAAAGCTCTTGCTAGCCAGCCCCCTTCCTTGGAAGCGCTTTTGTAGGCCTAAGAACACTGGGGCTCTGGGCTTCTCTAGCCACCTCATCTTCTGCTCATCCTCCCGCGCACTCTAAAGAGAGCTCAGGTGAGAAATTGCAAACGTCGAGCAATTGCTCAGAGATGAAAAGTGCCAGCACTGAAAGCTCTTGCTAGCCAGCACCCTTCCTTGGAAGCGCTTTCACAGGCGCAGCAACACTGGGGCTTTGCGCTTCTCTAGCCACCAAACGTCACGGTCCTTCTCTTTCCGTCTCGTAGACACGAGCTGAGAAATTGCAAACATCGAGCAATTGCTCAGAGATGAAAAGTGCCAGCACTGAAAGCTTTTGCTAGCCAGCACCCTTCCTTGGAAGCGCTTTTGTAGGCCTAAGAACACTGGGGCTCTGGGCTTCTCTAGCCACCTCATCTTCTGCTCATCCTCTCGCGCACTCTAAAGAGAGCTCAGGTGAGAAATTGCAAACGTCCAGCAATTGCTCAGAGATGAAAAGTGCCAGCACTGAAAGCTGTTGCTAGCCAGCCCCCTTCCTTGGAAGCGCTTTCACAGGCGCAGCAACACTGGGGCTTTGCGCTTCTATACGCACCAAACGTCACGGTCCTTCTCTTTCCGTCGGTAGACACGAGCTGAGAAATTGCAAACGTCGAGCAATTGCTCAGAGATGAAAAGTGCCAGCACTGAAAGCTTTTGCTAGCCAGCACCCTTCCTTGGAAGCGCTTTTGTAGGCCTAAGAACACTGGGGCTCTGGGCTTCTCTAGCCACCTCATCTTCTGCTCATCCTCTCGCGCACTCTAAAGAGAGCTCAGGTGAGAAATTGCAAACGTCCAGCAATTGCTCAGAGATGAAAAGTGCCAGCACTGAAAGCTGTTGCTAGCCAGCCCCCTTCCTTGGAAGCGCTTTCACAGGTGCAGCAACACTGGGGCTTTGCGCTTCTATACGCACCAAACGTCACGGTCCTTCTCTTTCCGTCGGTAGACACGAGCTGAGAAATTGCAAACGTCGAGCAATTGCTCAGAGATGAAAAGTGCCAGCACTGAAAGCTCTTGCTAGCCAGCACCCTTCCTTGGAAGCGCTTTTGTAGGCCTAAGAACACTGGGGCTCTGGGCTTCTCTAGCCACCTCATCTTCTGCTCATCCTCTCGCGCACTCTAAAGAGAGCTCAGGTGAGAAATTGCAAACGTCGAGCAATTGCTCAGAGATGAAAAGTGCCAGCACTGAAAGCTCTTGCTAGCCAGCACCCTTCCTTGGAAGCGCTTTCACAGGCGCAGCAACACTGGGGCTTTGCGCTTCTCTAGCCACCAAACGTCACGGTCCTTCTCTTTCCGTCGGTAGACACGAGCTGAGAAATTGCAAACGTCGAGCAATTGCTCAGAGATGAAAAGTGCCAGCACTGAAAGCTGTTGCTAGCCAGCACCCTTCCTTGGAAGCGCTTTTGTAGGCCTAAGAACAGTGGGGCTCTGGGCTTCTCTAGCCACCTCATCTTCTGCTCATCCTCTCGCGCACTCTAAAGAGAGCTCAGGTGAGAAATTGCAAACGTCGAGCAATTGCTCAGAGATGAAAAGTGCCAGCACTGAAAGCTGTTGCTAGCCAGCACCCTTCCTTGGAAGCGCTTTCACAGGCGCAGCAACACTGGGGCTTTGCGCTTCTCTAGCCACCAAACGTCACGGTCCTTCTCTTTCCGTCTTGTAGACACGAGCTGAGAAATTGCAAACGTCGAGCAATTGCTCAGAGGTGAAAAGTGCCAGCACTGAAAGCTGTTGCTAGCCAGCACCCTTCCTTGGAAGCGCTTTCACAGGCGCAGCAACACTGGGGCTTTGCGCTTCTATAGCCACCAAACGTCACGGTCCTTCTCTTTCCGTCTTGTAGACACGAGCTGAGAAATTGCAAACGTCGAGCAATTGCTCAGAGATGAAAAGTGCCAGCACTGAAAGCTCTTGCTAGCCAGCCCCCTTCCTTGGAAGCGCTTTTGTAGGCCTAAGAACACTGGGGCTCTGGGCTTCTCTAGCCACCTCATCTTCTGCTCATCCTCTCGCGCACTCTAAAGAGAGCTCAGGTGAGAAATTGCAAACGTCGAGCAATTGCTCAGAGATGAAAAGTGCCAGCACTGAAAGCTGTTGCTAGCCAGCACCCTTCCTTGGAAGCGCTTTTGTAGGCCTAAGAACACTGGGGCTCTGGGCTTCTCTAGCCACCTCATCTTCTGCTCATCCTCTCGCGCACTCTAAAGAGATCACAGGTGAGAAATTGCAAACGTCGAGCAATTGCTCAGAGATGAAAAGTGCCAGCACTGAAAGCTGTTGCTAGCCAGCACCCTTCCTTGGAAGCGCTTTCACAGGCGCAGCAACACTGGGGCTTTGCACTTCTATACGCACCAAATGTCACGGTCCTTCTCTTTCCGTCTTGTAGACACGAGCTGAGAAATTGCAAACGTCGAGCAATTGCTCAGAGATGAAAAGTGCCAGCACTGAAAGCTCTTGCTAGCCAGCCCCCTTCCTTGGAAGCGCTTTTGTAGGCCTAAGAACACTGGGGCTCTGGGCTTCTCTAGCCACCTCATCTTCTGCTCATCCTCCCGCGCACTCTAAAGAGAGCTCAGGTGAGAAATTGCAAACGTCGAGCAATTGCTCAGAGATGAAAAGTGCCAGCACTGAAAGCTCTTGCTAGCCAGCACCCTTCCTTGGAAGCGCTTTCACAGGCGCAGCAACACTGGGGCTTTGCGCTTCTCTAGCCACCAAACGTCACGGTCCTTCTCTTTCCGTCTCGTAGACACGAGCTGAGAAATTGCAAACATCGAGCAATTGCTCAGAGATGAAAAGTGCCAGCACTGAAAGCTTTTGCTAGCCAGCACACTTCCTTGGAAGCGCTTTTGTAGGCCTAAGAACAGTGGGGCTCTGGGCTTCTCTAGCCACCTCATCTTCTGCTCATCCTCTCGCGCACTCTAAAGAGAGCTCAGGCGAGAAATTGCAAACGTCCAGCAATTGCTCAGAGATGAAAAGTGCCAGCACTGAAAGCTCTTGCTAGCCAGCCCCCTTCCTTGGAAGCGCTTTCACAGGTGCAGCAACACTGGGGCTTTGCGCTTCTATACGCACCAAATGTCACGGTCCTTCTCTTTCCGTCGGTAGACACGAGCTGAGAAATTGCAAACGTCGAGCAATTGCTCAGAGATGAAAAGTGCCAGCACTGAAAGCTGTTGCTAGCCAGCACCCTTCCTTGGAAGCGCTTTCACAGGCGCAGCAACACTGGGGCTTTGCGCTTCTCTAGCCACCAAACGTCACGGTCCTTCTCTTTCCGTCTCGTAGACACGAGCTGAGAAATTGCAAACATCGAGCAATTGCTCAGAGATGAAAAGTGCCAGCACTGAAAGCTTTTGCTAGCCAGCACACTTCCTTGGAAGCGCTTTTGTAGGCCTAAGAACACTGGGGCTCTGGGCTTCTCTAGCCACCTCATCTTCTGCTCATCCTCTCGCGCACTCTAAAGAGAGCTCAGGTGAGAAATTGCAAACGTCGAGCAATTGCTCAGAGATGAAAAGTGCCAGCACTGAAAGCTCTTGCTAGCCAGCACCCTTCCTTGGAAGCGCTTTCACAGGCGCAGCAACACTGGGGCTTTGCGCTTCTATACGCACCAAACGTCACGGTCCTTCTCTTTCCGTCGGTAGACACGAGCTGAGAAATTGCAAACGTCGAGCAATTGCTCAGAGATGAAAAGTGCCAGCACTGAAAGCTGTTGCTAGCCAGCACCCTTCCTTGGAAGCGCTTTTGTAGGCCTAAGAACACTGGGGCTCTGGGCTTCTCTAGCCACCTCATCTTCTGCTCATCCTCTTGCGCACTCTAAAGAGAGCTCAGGTGAGAAATTGCAAACGTCGAGCAATTGCTCAGAGATGAAAAGTGCCAGCACTGAAAGCTGTTGCTAGCCAGCACCCTTCCTTGGAAGCGCTTTTGTAGGCCTAAGAACACTGGGGCTCTGGGCTTCTCTAGCCACCTCATCTTCTGCTCATCCTCTCGCGCACTCTAAAGAGAGCTCAGGTGAGAAATTGCAAACGTCGAGCAATTGCTCAGAGATGAAAAGTGCCAGCACTGAAAGCTCTTGCTAGCCAGCACCCTTCCTTGGAAGCGCTTTCACAGGCGCAGCAACACTGGGGCTTTGCGCTTCTATACGCACCAAACGTCACGGTCCTTCTCTTTCCGTCGGTAGACACGAGCTGAGAAATTGCAAACGTCGAGCAATTGCTCAGAGATGAAAAGTGCCAGCACTGAAAGCTGTTGCTAGCCAGCACCCTTCCTTGGAAGCGCTTTTGTAGGCCTAAGAACACTGGGGCTCTGGGCTTCTCTAGCCACCTCATCTTCTGCTCATCCTCTTGCGCACTCTAAAGAGAGCTCAGGTGAGAAATTGCAAACGTCGAGCAATTGCTCAGAGATGAAAAGTGCCAGCACTGAAAGCTGTTGCTAGCCAGCACCCTTCCTTGGAAGCGCTTTTGTAGGCCTAAGAACACTGGGGCTCTGGGCTTCTCTAGCCACCTCATCTTCTGCTCATCCTCTCGCGCACTCTAAAGAGAGCTCAGGTGAGAAATTGCAAACGTCGAGCAATTGCTCAGAGATGAAAAGTGCCAGCACTGAAAGCTCTTGCTAGCCAGCACCCTTCCTTGGAAGCGCTTTCACAGGCGCAGCAACACTGGGGCTTTGCGCTTCTCTACCCACCAAAAGTCACGGTCCTTCTCTTTCCGTCTCGTAGACACGAGCTGAGAAATTGCAAACGTCGAGCAATTGCTCAGAGATGAAAAGTGCCAGCACTGAAAGCTCTTGCTAGCCAGCACCCTTCCTTGGAAGCGCTTTTGTAGGCCTAAGAACACTGGGGCTCTGGGCTTCTCTAGCCACCTCATCTTCTGCTCATCCTCTCGCGCACTCTAAAGAGAGCTCAGGTGAGAAATTGCAAACGTCGAGCAATTGCTCAGAGATGAAAAGTGCCAGCACTGAAAGCTCTTGCTAGCCAGCACCCTTCCTTGGAAGCGCTTTCACAGGCGCAGCAACACTGGGGCTTTGCGCTTCTCTAGCCACCAAACGTCACGGTCCTTCTCTTTCCATCTCGTAGACACGAGCTGAGAAATTGCAAACGTCGAGCAATTGCTCAGAGATGAAAAGTGCCAGCACTGAAAGCTGTTGCTAGCCAGCACCCTTCCTTGGAAGCGCTTTTGTAGCCCTTAGAACACTGGGGCTCGGGGCTTCTCTAGCCACCTCATCTTCTGCTCATCCTCTCGCGCACTCTAAAGAGAGCTCAGGTGAGAAATTGCAAACGTTGAGCAATTGCTCAGAGATGAAAAGTGCCAGCACTGAAAGCTGTTGCTAGCCAGCACCCTTCCTTGGAAGCGCTTTCACAGGCGCAGCAACACTGGGGCTTTGCGCTTCTCTAGCAACCAAACGTCACGGTCCTTCTCTTTCCGTCTCCTAGACACGAGCTGAGAAATTGCAAACGTCCAGCAATTGCTCAGAGATGAAAAGTGCCAGCACTGAAAGCTGTTGCTAGCCAGCACCCTTCCTTGGAAGCGCTTTTGTAGGCCTAAGAACACTGGGGCTCTGGGCTTCTCTAGCCACCTCATCTTCTGCTCATCCTCTCGCGCACTCTAAAGAGAGCTCAGGTGAGAAATTGCAAACGTCCAGCAATTGCTCAGAGATGAAAAGTGCCAGCACTGAAAGCTGTTGCTAGCCAGCACCCTTCCTTGGAAGCGCTTTCACAGGCGCAGCAACACTGGGGCTTTGCGCTTCTCTAGCCACCAAACGTCACGGTCCTTCTCTTTCCGTCGGTAGACACGAGCTGAGAAATTGCAAACGTCGAGCAATTGCTCAGAGATGAAAAGTGCCAGCACTGAAAGCTGTTGCTAGCCAGCACCCTTCCTTGGAAGCGCTTTTGTAGGCCTAAGAACACTGGGGCTCTGGGATTCTCTAGCCACCTCATCTTCTGCTCATCCTCTCGCGCACTCTAAAGAGAGCTCAGGTGAGAAATTGCAAACGTCGAGCAATTGCTCAGAGATGAAAAGTGCCAGCACTGAAAGCTCTTGCTAGCCAGCACCCTTCCTTGGAAGCGCTTTCACAGGCGCAGCAACACTGGGGCTTTGCGCTTCTCTAGCCACCAAACGTCACGGTCCTTCTCTTTCCGTCTCGTAGACACGAGCTGAGAAATTGCAAACGTCGAGCAATTGCTCAGAGATGAAAAGTGCCAGCACTGAAAGCTGTTGCTAGCCAGCACCCTTCCTTGGAAGCGCTTTCACAGGCGCTGCAACACTGGGGCTTTGCGCTTTTATACGCACCAAATGTCACGGTCCTTCTCTTTACGTCTTGTAGACACGAGCTGAGAAATTGCAAACGTCGAGCAATTGCTCCGAGATGAAAAGTGCCAGCACTGAAAGCTGTTGCTAGCCAGCACCCTTCCTTGGAAGCGCTTTTGTAGGCCTAAGAACACTGGGGCTCTGGGCTTCTCTAGCCACCTCATCTTCTGCTCATCATCTTGCGCACTCTAAAGAGAGCTCAGGTGAGAAATTGCAAACGTCAAGCAATTGCTCCGAGATGAAAAGTGCCAGCACTGAAAGCTGTTGCTAGCCAGCACCCTTCCTTGGAAGCGCTTTTGTAGCCCTTAGAACACTGGGGCTCGGGGCTTCTCTAGCCACCTCATCTTCTGCTCATCCTCTCGCGCACTCTAAAGAGAGCTCAGGTGAGAAATTGCAAACGTTGAGCAATTGCTCAGAGATGAAAAGTGCCAGCACTGAAAGCTGTTGCTAGCCAGCACCCTTCCTTGGAAGCGCTTTCACAGGCGCAGCAACACTGGGGCTTTGCGCTTCTCTAGCAACCAAACGTCACGGTCCTTCTCTTTCCGTCTCCTAGACACGAGCTGAGAAATTGCAAACGTCCAGCAATTGCTCAGAGATGAAAAGTGCCAGCACTGAAAGCTGTTGCTAGCCAGCACCCTTCCTTGGAAGCGCTTTTGTAGGCCTAAGAACACTGGGGCTCTGGGCTTCTCTAGCCACCTCATCTTCTGCTCATCCTCTCGCGCACTCTAAAGAGAGCTCAGGTGAGAAATTGCAAACGTCGAGCAATTGCTCAGAGATGAAAAGTGCCAGCACTGAAAGCTGTTGCTAGCCAGCACCCTTCCTTGGAAGCGCTTTCACAGGCGCAGCAACACTGGGGCTTTGCGCTTCTCTAGCCACCAAACGTCACGGTCCTTCTCTTTCCGTCGGTAGACACGAGCTGAGAAATTGCAAACGTCGAGCAATTGCTCAGAGATGAAAAGTGCCAGCACTGAAAGCTGTTGCTAGCCAGCACCCTTCCTTGGAAGCGCTTTTGTAGGCCTAAGAACACTGGGGCTCTGGGCTTCTCTAGCCACCTCATCTTCTGCTCATCCTCTCGCGCACTCTAAAGAGAGCTCAGGTGAGAAATTGCAAACGTCGAGCAATTGCTCAGAGATGAAAAGTGCCAGCACTGAAAGCTGTTGCTAGCCAGCACCCTTCCTTGGAAGCGCTTTCACAGGCGCAGCAACACTGGGGCTTTGCGCTTCTATACGCACCAAACATCACGGTCCTTCTCTTTCCGTCTCGTAGACACGAGCTGAGAAATTGCAAACGTCGAGCAATTGCTCAGAGATGAAAAGTGCCAGCACTGAAAGCTGTTGCTAGCCAGCACCCTTCCTTGGAAGCGCTTTCACAGGCGCTGCAACACTGGGGCTTTGCGCTTTTATACGCACCAAATGTCACGGTCCTTCTCTTTACGTCTTGTAGACACGAGCTGAGAAATTGCAAACGTCGAGCAATTGCTCCGAGATGAAAAGTGCCAGCACTGAAAGCTGTTGCTAGCCAGCACCCTTCCTTGGAAGCGCTTTTGTAGGCCTAAGAACACTGGGGCTCTGGGCTTCTCTAGCCACCTCATCTTCTGCTCATCATCTTGCGCACTCTAAAGAGAGCTCAGGTGAGAAATTGCAAACGTCGAGCAATTGCTCAGAGATGAAAAGTGCCAGCACTGAAAGCTGTTGCTAGCCAGCACCCTTCCTTGGAAGCGCTTTTGTAGCCCTTAAAACACTGGGGCTCTGGGCTTCTCTAGCCACCTCATCTTCTGCTCATCCTCTCGCGCACTCTAAAGAGAGCTCAGGTGAGAAATTGCAAACATCGAGCAATTGCTCAGAGATGAAAAGTGCCAGCACTGAAAGCTCTTGCTAGCCAGCACCCTTCCTTGGAAGCGCTTTTGTAGCCCTTAAAACACTGGGGCTCTGGGCTTCTCTAGCCACCTCATCTTCTGCTCATCCTCTCGCGCACTCTAAAGAGAGCTCAGGTGAGAAATTGCAAACGTCGAGCAATTGCTCAGAGATGAAAAGTGCCAGCACTGAAAGCTGTTGCTAGCCAGCACCCTTCCTTGGAAGCGCTTTCACAGGCGCAGCAACACTGGGGCTTTGCGCTTCTCTACCCACCAAACGTCACGGTCCTTCTCTTTCCGTCTCCTAGACACGAGCTGAGAAATTGCAAACGTCGAGCAATTGCTCAGAGATGAAAAGTGCCAGCACTGAAAGCTGTTGCTAGCCAGCACCCTTCCTTGGAAGCGCTTTTGTAGGCCTAAGAACACTGGGGCTCTGGGCTTCTCTAGCCACCTCATCTTCTGCTCATCCTCTCGCGCACTCTAAAGAGAGCTCAGGTGAGAAATTGCAAACGTCGAGCAATTGCTCAGAGATGAAAAGTGCCAGCACTGAAAGCTCTTGCTAGCCAGCACCCTTCCTTGGAAGCGCTTTCACAGGCGCAGCAACACTGGGGCTTTGCGCTTCTCTACCCACCACACGTCACGGTCCTTCTCTTTCCGTCGGTAGACACGAGCTGAGAAATTGCAAACGTCGAGCAATTGCTCAGAGATGAAAAGTGCCAGCACTGAAAGCTGTTGCTAGCCAGCACCCTTCCTTGGAAGCGCTTTTGTAGGCCTAAGAACACTGGGGCTCTGGGATTCTCTAGCCACCTCATCTTCTGCTCATCCTCTCGCGCACTCTAAAGAGAGCTCAGGTGAGAAATTGCAAACGTCGAGCAATTGCTCAGAGATGAAAAGTGCCAGCACTGAAAGCTGTTGCTAGCCGGCACCCTTCCTTGGAAGCGCTTTCACAGGCGCAGCAACACTGGGGCTTTGCGCTTCTATACGCACCAAACGTCACGGTCCTTCTCTTTCCGTCTCGTAGACACGAGCTGAGAAATTGCAAACGTCGAGCAATTGCTCAGAGATGAAAAGTGCCAGCACTGAAAGCTGTTGCTAGCCAGCACCCTTCCTTGGAAGCGCTTTCACAGGCGCAGCAACACTGGGGCTTTGCGCTTCTATACGCACCAAACGTCACGGTCATTCTCTTTCCGTCTCCTAGACACGAGCTGAGAAATTGCAAACGTCCAGCAATTGCTCAGAGATGAAAAGTGCCAGCACTGAAAGCTCTTGCTAGCCAGCACCCTTCCTTGGAAGCGCTTTTGTAGGCCTAAGAACACTGGGGCTCTGGGCTTCTCTAGCCACCTCATCTTCTGCTCATCCTCCCGCGCACTCTGAAGAGAGCTCAGGTGAGAAATTGCAAACGTCAAGCAATTGCTCAGAGATGAAAAGTGCCAGCACTGAAAGCTCTTGCTAGCCAGCACCCTTCCTTGGAAGCGCTTTTGTAGGCCTAAGCACACTGGGGCTCTGGGCTTCTCTAGCCACCTCATCTTCTGCTCATCCTCGCGCGCACTCTAAAGAGAGCTCAGGTGAGAAATTACAAACGTCCAGCAATTGCTCAGAGATGAAAAGTGCCAGCACTGAAAGCTGTTGCTAGCCAGCACCCTTCCTTGGAAGCGCTTTCACAGGCGCAGCAACACTGGTGCTTTGCGCTTCTATACGCACCAAATGTCACGGTCCTTCTCTTTCCGTCTTGTAGACACGAGCTGAGAAATTGCAAACGTCGAGCAATTGCTCAGAGATGAAAAGTGCCAGCACTGAAAGCTCTTGCTAGCCAGCACCCTTCCTTGGAAGCGCTTTTGTAGGCCTAAGAACACTGGGGCTCTGGGCTTCTCTAGCCACCTCATCTTCTGCTCATCCTCTCGCGCAGTCTAAAGAGAGCTCAGGTGAGAAATTGCAAACGTCGAGCAATTGCTCCGAGATGAAAAGTGCCAGCACTGAAAGCTGTTGCTAGCCAGCACCCTTCCTTGGAAGCGCTTTCACAGGCGCAGCAACACTGGGGCTTTGCGCTTCTATACGCACCAAACGTCACGGTCCTTCTCTTTCCGTCGGTAGACACGAGCTGAGAAATTGCAAACGTCGAACAATTGCTCAGAGATGAAAAGTGCCAGCACTGAAAGCTCTTGCTAGCCAGCACCCTTCCTTGGAAGCGCTTTTGTAGGCCTAAGAACACTGGGGCTCTGGGCTTCTCTAGCCACCTCATCTTCTGCTCATCCTCTCGCGCACTCTAAAGAGAGCTCAGGTGAGAAATTGCAAACGTCGAGCAATTGCTCAGAGATGAAAAGTGCCAGCACTGAAAGCTGTTGCTAGCCAGCACCCTTCCTTGGAAGCGCTTTCACAGGCGCAGCAACACTGGGGCTTTGCACTTCTCTAGCCACCAAACGTCACGGTCCTTCTCTTTCCGTCTCGTAGACACGAGCTGAGAAATTGCAAATGTCCAGCAATTGCTCAGAGATGAAAAGTGCCAGCACTGAAAGCTGTTGCTAGCCGCACCCTTCCTTGGAAGCGCTTTTGTAGGCCTAAGAACACTGGGGCTCTGGGCTTCTCTAGCCACCTCATCTTCTGCTCATCCTCTCGCGCACTCTAAAGAGAGCTCAGGTGAGAAATTGCAAACGTCGAGCAATTGCTCAGAGATGAAAAGTGCCAGCACTGAAAGCTCTTGCTAGCCAGCACCCTTCCTTGGAAGCGCTTTCACAGGCGCAGCAACACTGGGGCTTTGCGCTTCTCTAGCCACCAAACGTCACGGTCCTTCTCTTTCCGTCGGTAGACACGAGCTGAGAAATTGCAAACGTCGAGCAATTGCTCAGAGATGAAAAGTGCCAGCACTGAAAGCTCTTGCTAGCCAGCACCCTTCCTTGGAAGCGCTTTCACAGGCACAGCAACACTGGGGCTTTGCGCTTCTATACGCACCAAACGTCACGGTCCTTCTCTTTCCGTCTCGTAGACACGAGCTGAGAAATTGCAAATGTCCAGCAATTGCTCAGAGATGAAAAGTGCCAGCACTGAAAGCTCTTGCTAGCCAGCACCCTTCCTTGGAAGCGCTTTTGTAGGCCTAAGAACACTGGGGCTCTGGGCTTCTCTAGCCACCTCATCTTCTGCTCATCCTCTTGCGCACTCTAAAGAGAGCTCAGGTGAGAAATTGCAAACGTCGAGCAATTGCTCAGAGATGAAAAGTGCCAGCACTGAAAGCTGTTGCTAGCCAGCACCCTTCCTTGGAAGCGCTTTCACAGGCGCAGTAACACTGGGGCTTTGCGCTTCTATACGCACCAAACGTCACGGTCCTTCTCTTTCCGTCTCCTAGACACGAGCTGAGAAATTGCAAATGTCCAGCAATTGCTGAGAGATGAAAAGTGCCAGCACTGAAAGCTGTTGCTAGCCAGCACCCTTCCTTGGAAGCGCTTTTGTAGGCCTAAGAACACTGGGGCTCTGGGCTTCTCTAGCCACCTCATCTTCTGCTCATCCTCTCGCGCACTCTAAAGAGAGCTCAGGTGAGAAATTGCAAACGTCGAGCAATTGCTCAGAGATGAAAAGTGCCAGCACTGAAAGCTGTTGCTAGCCAGCCCCCTTCCTTGGAAGCGCTTTCACAGGTGCAGCAACACTGGGGCTTTGTGCTTCTCTAGCCACCAAACGTCACGGTCCTTCTCTTTCCGTCGGTAGACACGAGCTGAGAAATTGCAAACGTCGAGCAATTGCTCAGAGATGAAAAGTGCCAGCACTGAAAGCTGTTGCTAGCCAGCACCCTTCCTTGGAAGCGCTTTTGTAGGCCTAAGAACACTGGGGCTCTGGGCTTCTCTAGCCACCTCATCTTCTGCTCATCCTCTCGCGAACTCTAAAGAGAGCTCAGGTGAGAAATTGCAAACGTCGAGCAATTGCTCAGAGATGAAAAGTGCCAGCACTGAAAGCTCTTGCTAGCCAGCACCCTTCCTTGGAAGCGCTTTTGTAGGCCTAAGAACACTGGGGCTCTGGGCTTCTCTAGCCACCTCATCTTCTGCTCATCCTCCCGCGCACTCTGAAGAGAGCTCAGGTGAGAAATTGCAAACGTCAAGCAATTGCTCAGAGATGAAAAGTGCCAGCACTGAAAGCTGTTGCTAGCCAGCACCCTTCCTTGGAAGCGCTTTTGTAGGCCTAAGCACACTGGGGCTCTGGGCTTCTCTAGCCACCTAATCTTCTGCTCATCCTCTCGCGCACTCTAAAGAGAGCTCAGGTGAGAAATTACAAACGTCCAGCAATTGCTCAGAGATGAAAAGTGCCAGCACTGAAAGCTGTTGCTAGCCAGCACCCTTCCTTGGAAGCGCTTTCACAGGCGCAGCAACACTGGGGCTTTGCGCTTCTATACGCACCAAATGTCACGGTCCTTCTCTTTCCGTCTTGTAGACACGAGCTGAGAAATTGCAAACGTCGAGCAATTGCTCAGAGATGAAAAGTGCCAGCACTGAAAGCTCTTGCTAGCCAGCACCCTTCCTTGGAAGCGCTTTTGTAGGCCTAAGAACACTGGGGCTCTGGGCTTCTCTAGCCACCTCATCTTCTGCCATCCTCTCGCGCACTCTAAAGAGAGCTCAGGTGAGAAATTGCAAACGTCGAGCAATTGCTCAGAGATGAAAAGTGCCAGCACTGAAAGCTCTTGCTAGCCAGCACCCTTCCTTGGAAGCGCTTTCACAGGCGCAGCAACACTGGGGCTTTGCGCTTCTATACGCACCAAACGTCACGGTCCTTCTCTTTCCGTCTCGTAGACACGAGCTGAGAAATTGCAAACGTCGAGCAATTGCTCAGAGATGAAAAGTGCCAGCACTGAAAGCTCTTGCTAGCCAGCACCCTTCTTTGGAAGCGCTTTCACAGGCGCAGCAACACTGGGGCTTTGCGCTTCTCTAGCCACCAAACGTCACGGTCCTTCTCTTTCCGTCTCGTAGACACGAGCTGAGAAATTGCAAACGTCGAGCAATTGCTCAGAGATGAAAAGTGCCAGCACTGAAAGCTCTTGCTAGCCAGCACCCTTCCTTGGAAGCGCTTTTGTAGGCCTAAGAACACTGGGGCTCTGGGCTTCTCTAGCCACCTCATCTTCTGCTCATCCTCTTGCGCACTCTAAAGAGAGCTCAGGTGAGAAATTGCAAACGTCGAGCAATTGCTCAGAGATGAAAAGTGCCAGCACTGAAAGCTGTTGCTAGCCAGCACCCTTCCTTGGAAGCGCTTTTGTAGGCCTAAGAACACTGGGGCTCTGGGCTTCTCTAGCCACCTCATCTTCTGCTCATCCTCTCGCGCACTCTAAAGAGAGCTCAGGTGAGAAATTGCAAACGTCGAGCAATTGCTCAGAGATGAAAAGTGCCAGCACTGAAAGCTGTTGCTAGCCAGCACCCTTCCTTGGAAGCGCTTTCACAGGCGCAGCAACACTGGGGCTTTGCGCTTCTCTACCCACCAAAAGTCACGGTCCTTCTCTTTCCGTCTCGTAGACACGAGCTGAGAAATTGCAAACGTCGAACAATTGCTCAGAGATGAAAAGTGCCAGCACTGAAAGCTCTTGCTAGCCAGCACCCTTCCTTGGAAGCGCTTTTGTAGGCCTAAGAACACTGGGGCTCTGGGCTTCTCTAGCCACCTCATCTTCTGCTCATCCTCTCGCGCACTCTAAAGAGAGCTCAGGTGAGAAATTGCAAACGTCGAGCAATTGCTCAGAGATGAAAAGTGCCAGCACTGAAAGCTGTTGCTAGCCAGCACCCTTCCTTGGAAGCGCTTTCACAGGCGCAGCAACACTGGGGCTTTGCGCTTCTCTACCCACCAAACGTCACGGTCCTTCTCTTTCCATCTCGTAGACACGAGCTGAGAAATTGCAAACGTCGAGCAATTGCTCAGAGATGAAAAGTGCCAGCACTGAAAGCTGTTGCTAGCCAGCACCCTTCCTTGGAAGCGCTTTTGTAGCCCTTAGAACACTGGGGCTCGGGGCTTCTCTAGCCACCTCATCTTCTGCTCATCCTCTCGCGCACTCTAAAGAGAGCTCAGGTGAGAAATTGCAAACGTTGAGCAATTGCTCAGAGATGAAAAGTGCCAGCACTGAAAGCTGTTGCTAGCCAGCACCCTTCCTTGGAAGCGCTTTCACAGGCGCAGCAACACTGGGGCTTTGCGCTTCTCTAGCCACCAAACGTCACGGTCCTTCTCTTTCCGTCTCCTAGACACGAGCTGAGAAATTGCAAACGTCCAGCAATTGCTCAGAGATGAAAAGTGCCAGCACTGAAAGCTGTTGCTAGCCAGCACCCTTCCTTGGAAGCGCTTTTGTAGGCCTAAGAACACTGGGGCTCTGGGCTTCTCTAGCCACCTCATCTTCTGCTCATCCTCTCGCGCACTCTAAAGAGAGCTCAGGTGAGAAATTGCAAACGTCGAGCAATTGCTCAGAGATGAAAAGTGCCAGCACTGAAAGCTGTTGCTAGCCAGCACCCTTCCTTGGAAGCGCTTTCACAGGCGCAGCAACACTGGGGCTTTGCGCTTCTCTAGCCACCAAACGTCACGGTCCTTCTCTTTCCGTCGGTAGACACGAGCTGAGAAATTGCAAACGTCGAGCAATTGCTCAGAGATGAAAAGTGCCAGCACTGAAAGCTGTTGCTAGCCAGCACCCTTCCTTGGAAGCGCTTTTGTAGGCCTAAGAACACTGGGGCTCTGGGATTCTCTAGCCACCTCATCTTCTGCTCATCCTCTCGCGCACTCTAAAGAGAGCTCAGGTGAGAAATTGCAAACGTCGAGCAATTGCTCAGAGATGAAAAGTGCCAGCACTGAAAGCTCTTGCTAGCCAGCACCCTTCCTTGGAAGCGCTTTCACAGGCGCAGCAACACTGGGGCTTTGCGCTTCTCTAGCCACCAAACGTCACGGTCCTTCTCTTTCCGTCTCGTAGACACGAGCTGAGAAATTGCAAACGTCGAGCAATTGCTCGGAGATGAAAAGTGCCAGCACTGAAAGCTGTTGCTAGCCAGCACCCTTCCTTGGAAGCGCTTTCACAGGCACAGCAACACTGGGGCTTTGCGCTTCTATACGCACCAAACGTCACGGTCATTCTCTTTCCGTCTCGTAGACACGAGCTGAGAAATTGCAAACGTCCAGCAATTGCTCAGAGATGAAAAGTGCCAGCACTGAAAGCTCTTGCTAGCCAGCACCCTTCCTTGGAAGCGCTTTTGTAGGCCTAAGAACACTGGGGCTCTGGGCTTCTCTAGCCACCTAATCTTCTGCTCATCCTCCCGCGCACTCTGAAGAGAGCTCAGGTGAGAAATTGCAAACGTCAAGCAATTGCTCCGAGATGAAAAGTGCCAGCACTGAAAGCTGTTGCTAGCCAGCACCCTTCCTTGGAAGCGCTTTTGTAGGCCTAAGAATACTGGGGCTCTGGGCTTCTCTAGCCACCTAATCTTCTGCTCATCCTCTCGCGCACTCTAAAGAGAGCTCAGGTGAGAAATTACAAACGTCCAGCAATTGCTCAGAGATGAAAAGTGCCAGCACTGAAAGCTGTTGCTAGCCAGCACCCTTCCTTGGAAGCGCTTTCACAGGCGCAGCAACACTGGGGCTTTGCGCTTCTATACGCACCAAATGTCACGGTCCTTCTCTTTACGTCTTGTAGACACGAGTTGAGAAATTGCAAACGTCGAGCAATTGCTCAGAGATGAAAAGTGCCAGCACTGAAAGCTCTTGCTAGCCAGCACCCTTCCTTGGAAGCGCTTTTGTAGGCCTAAGAACACTGGGGCTCTGGGCTTCTCTAGCCACCTCATCTTCTGCTCATCATCTTGCGCACTCTAAAGAGAGCTCAGGTGAGAAATTGCAAACGTCGAGCAATTGCTCAGAGATGAAAAGTGCCAGCACTGAAAGCTGTTGCTAGCCAGCACCCTTCCTTGGAAGCGCTTTTGTAGCCCTTAAAACACTGGGGCTCTGGGCTTCTCTAGCCACCTCATCTTCTGCTCATCCTCTCGCGCACTCTAAAGAGAGCTCAGGTGAGAAATTGCAAACATCGAGCAATTGCTCAGAGATGAAAAGTGCCAGCACTGAAAGCTCTTGCTAGCCAGCACCCTTCCTTGGAAGCGCTTTTGTAGGCCTAAGAACACTGGGGCTCTGGGCTTCTCTAGCCACCTCATCTTCTGCTCATCCTCTCGCGCACTCTAAAGAGAGCTCAGGTGAGAAATTGCAAACGTCCAGCAATTGCTCAGAGATGAAAAGTGCCAGCACTGAAAGCTCTTGCTAGCCAGCACCCTTCCTTGGAAGCGCTTTCACAGGCGCAGCAACACTGGGGCTTTGCGCTTCTCTAGCCACCAAACGTCACGGTCCTTCTCTTTCCGTCTCCTAGACACGAGCTGAGAAATTGCAAACGTCCAGCAATTGCTCAGAGATGAAAAGTGCCAGCACTGAAAGCTCTTGCTAGCCAGCACCCTTCCTTGGAAGCGCTTTTGTAGGCCTAAGAACACTGGGGCTCTGGGCTTCTCTAGCCACCTCATCTTCTGCTCATCCTCTTGCGCACTCTAAAGAGAGCTCAGGTGAGAAATTGCAAACGTCGAGCAATTGCTCAGAGATGAAAAGTGCCAGCACTGAAAGCTGTTGCTAGCCAGCACCCTTCCTTGGAAGCGCTTTCACAGGCGCAGCAACACTGGGGCTTTGCGCTTCTCTACCCACCACACGTCACGGTCCTTCTCTTTCCGTCGGTAGACACGAGCTGAGAAATTGCAAACGTCGAGCAATTGCTCAGAGATGAAAAGTGCCAGCACTGAAAGCTGTTGCTAGCCAGCACCCTTCCTTGGAAGCGCTTTTGTAGGCCTAAGAACACTGGGGCTCTGGGATTCTCTAGCCACCTCATCTTCTGCTCATCCTCTCGCGCACTCTAAAGAGAGCTCAGGTGAGAAATTGCAAACGTCGAGCAATTGCTCAGAGATGAAAAGTGCCAGCACTGAAAGCTGTTGCTAGCCGGCACCCTTCCTTGGAAGCGCTTTCACAGGCGCAGCAACACTGGGTCTTTGCGCTTCTCTAGCCACCAAACGTCACGGTCCTTCTCTTTCCGTCTCGTAGACACGAGCTGAGAAATTGCAAACGTCGAGCAATTGCTCCGAGATGAAAAGTGCCAGCACTGAAAGCTGTTGCTAGCCAGCACCCTTCCTTGGAAGCGCTTTCACAGGTGCAGCAACACTGGGGCTTTGCGCTTCTATACGCACCAAACGTCACGGTCATTCTCTTTCCGTCTCCTAGACACGAGCTGAGAAATTGCAAACGTCCAGCAATTGCTCAGAGATGAAAAGTGCCAGCACTGAAAGCTCTTGCTAGCCAGCACCCTTCCTTGGAAGCGCTTTTGTAGGCCTAAGAACACTGGGGCTCTGGGCTTCTCTAGCCACCTCATCTTCTGCTCATCCTCCCGCGCACTCTGAAGAGAGCTCAGGTGAGAAATTGCAAACGTCAAGCAATTGCTCAGAGATGAAAAGTGCCAGCACTGAAAGCTGTTGCTAGCCAGCACCCTTCCTTGGAAGCGCTTTTGTAGGCCTAAGAACACTGGGGCTCTGGGCTTCTCTAGCCACCTCATCTTCTGCTCATCCTCGCGCGCACTCTAAAGAGAGCTCAGGTGAGAAATTACAAACGTCCAGCAATTGCTCAGAGATGAAAAGTGCCAGCACTGAAAGCTGTTGCTAGCCAGCACCCTTCCTTGGAAGCGCTTTCACAGGCGCAGCAACACTGGTGCTTTGCGCTTCTATACGCACCAAATGTCACGGTCCTTCTCTTTACGTCTTGTAGACACGAGCTGAGAAATTGCAAACGTCGAGCAATTGCTCAGAGATGAAAAGTGCCAGCACTGAAAGCTCTTGCTAGCCAGCACCCTTCCTTGGAAGCGCTTTTGTAGGCCTAAGAACACTGGGGCTCTGGGCTTCTCTAGCCACCTCATCTTCTGCTCATCCTCTCGCGCAGTCTAAAGAGAGCTCAGGTGAGAAATTGCAAACGTCGAGCAATTGCTCCGAGATGAAAAGTGCCAGCACTGAAAGCTGTTGCTAGCCAGCACCCTTCCTTGGAAGCGCTTTCACAGGCGCAGCAACACTGGGGCTTTGCGCTTCTATACGCACCAAACGTCACGGTCCTTCTCTTTCCGTCGGTAGACACGAGCTGAGAAATTGCAAACGTCGAACAATTGCTCAGAGATGAAAAGTGCCAGCACTGAAAGCTCTTGCTAGCCAGCACCCTTCCTTGGAAGCGCTTTTGTAGGCCTAAGAACACTGGGGCTCTGGGCTTCTCTAGCCACCTCATCTTCTGCTCATCCTCTCGCGCACTCTAAAGAGAGCTCAGGTGAGAAATTGCAAACGTCGAGCAATTGCTCAGAGATGAAAAGTGCCAGCACTGAAAGCTGTTGCTAGCCAGCACCCTTCCTTGGAAGCGCTTTCACAGGCGCAGCAACACTGGGGCTTTGCGCTTCTCTACCCACCAAACGTCACGGTCCTTCTCTTTCCGTCTCGTAGACACGAGCTGAGAAATTGCAAACGTCGAGCAATTGCTCAGAGATGAAAAGTGCCAGCACTGAAAGCTGTTGCTAGCCAGCACCCTTCCTTGGAAGCGCTTTCACAGGCGCAGCAACACTGGGGCTTTGCACTTCTCTAGCCACCAAACGTCACGGTCCTTCTCTTTCCGTCTCGTAGACACGAGCTGAGAAATTGCAAATGTCCAGCAATTGCTCAGAGATGAAAAGTGCCAGCACTGAAAGCTCTTGCTAGCCAGCACCCTTCCTTGGAAGCGCTTTTGTAGGCCTAAGAACACTGGGGCTCTGGGCTTCTCTAGCCACCTCATCTTCTGCTCATCCTCTCGCGCACTCTAAAGAGAGCTCAGGTGAGAAATTGCAAACGTCGAGCAATTGCTCAGAGATGAAAAGTGCCAGCACTGAAAGCTCTTGCTAGCCAGCACCCTTCCTTGGAAGCGCTTTCACAGGCGCAGCAACACTGGGGCTTTGCGCTTCTCTAGCCACCAAACGTCACGGTCCTTCTCTTTCCGTCGGTAGACACGAGCTGAGAAATTGCAAACGTCGAGCAATTGCTCAGAGATGAAAAGTGCCAGCACTGAAAGCTCTTGCTAGCCAGCACCCTTCCTTGGAAGCGCTTTCACAGGCGCAGCAACACTGGGGCTTTGCGCTTCTATACGCACCAAACGTCACGGTCCTTCTCTTTCCGTCTCGTAGACACGAGCTGAGAAATTGCAAATGTCCAGCAATTGCTCAGAGATGAAAAGTGCCAGCACTGAAAGCTGTTGCTAGCCAGCACCCTTCCTTGGAAGCGCTTTTGTAGGCCTAAGAACACTGGGGCTCTGGGCTTCTCTAGCCACCTCATCTTCTGCTCATCCTCTCGCGCACTCTAAAGAGAGCTCAGGTGAGAAATTGCAAACGTCGAGCAATTGCTCAGAGATGAAAAGTGCCAGCACTGAAAGCTCTTGCTAGCCAGCACCCTTCCTTGGAAGCGCTTTCACAGGCGCAGCAACACTGGGGCTTTGCGCTTCTATACGCACCAAACGTCACGGTCCTTCTCTTTCCGTCTCCTAGACACGAGCTGAGAAATTGCAAATGTCCAGCAATTGCTCAGAGATGAAAAGTGCCAGCACTGAAAGCTGTTGCTAGCCAGCACCCTTCCTTGGAAGCGCTTTTGTAGGCCTAAGAACAGTGGGGCTCTGGGCTTCTCTAGCCACCTCATCTTCTGCTCATCCTCTCGCGCACTCTAAAGAGAGCTCAGGTGAGAAATTGCAAACGTCCAGCAATTGCTCCGAGATGAAAAGTGCCAGCACTGAAAGCTGTTGCTAGCCAGCCCCCTTCCTTGGAAGCGCTTTCACAGGCGCAGCAACACTGGGGCTTTGTGCTTCTCTAGCCACCAAACGTCACGGTCCTTCTCTTTCCGTCGCTAGACACGAGCTGAGAAATTGCAAACGTCGAGCAATTGCTGAGAGATGAAAAGTGCCAGCACTGAAAGCTGTTGCTAGCCAGCACCCTTCCTTGGAAGCGCTTTTGTAGGCCTAAGAACACTGGGGCTCTGGGCTTCTCTAGCCACCTCATCTTCTGCTCATCCTCTCGCGCACTCTAAAGAGAGCTCAGGTGAGAAATTGCAAACGTCGAGCAATTGCTCAGAGATGAAAAGTGCCAGCACTGAAAGCTCTTGCTAGCCAGCACCCTTCCTTGGAAGCGCTTTTGTAGGCCTAAGAACACTGGGGCTCTGGGCTTCTCTAGCCACCTCATCTTCTGCTCATCCTCCCGCGCACTCTGAAGAGAGCTCAGGTGAGAAATTGCAAACGTCAAGCAATTGCTCAGAGATGAAAAGTGCCAGCACTGAAAGCTGTTGCTAGCCAGCACCCTTCCTTGGAAGCGCTTTTGTAGGCCTAAGCACACTGGGGCTCTGGGCTTCTCTAGCCACCTAATCTTCTGCTCATCCTCTCGCGCACTCTAAAGAGAGCTCAGGTGAGAAATTACAAACGTCCAGCAATTGCTCCGAGATGAAAAGTGCCAGCACTGAAAGCTCTTGCTAGCCAGCACCCTTCCTTGGAAGCGCTTTCACAGGCGCAGCAACACTGGGGCTTTGCGCTTCTATACGCACCAAATGTCACGGTCCTTCTCTTTCCGTCTTGTAGACACGAGCTGAGAAATTGCAAACGTCGAGCAATTGCTCCGAGATGAAAAGTGCCAGCACTGAAAGCTCTTGCTAGCCAGCACCCTTCCTTGGAAGCGCTTTTGTAGGCCTAAGAACACTGGGGCTCTGGGCTTCTCTAGCCACCTCATCTTCTGCTCATCCTCTCGCGCACTCTAAAGAGAGCTCAGGTGAGAAATTGCAAACGTCGAGCAATTGCTCAGAGATGAAAAGTGCCAGCACTGAAAGCTGTTGCTAGCCAGCACCCTTCCTTGGAAGCGCTTTCACAGGCGCAGCAACACTGGGGCTTTGCGCTTCTATACGCACCAAACGTCACGGTCCTTCTCTTTCCATCTCGTAGACACGAGCTGAGAAATTGCAAACGTCGAGCAATTGCTCAGAGATGAAAAGTGCCAGCACTGAAAGCTCTTGCTAGCCAGCACCCTTCTTTGGAAGCGCTTTCACAGGCGCAGCAACACTGGGGCTTTGCGCTTCTCTAGCCACCAAACGTCACGGTCCTTCTCTTTCCGTCTCGTAGACAAGAGCTGAGAAATTGCAAACGTCGAGCAATTGCTCAGAGATGAAAAGTGCCAGCACTGAAAGCTCTTGCTAGCCAGCACCCTTCCTTGGAAGCGCTTTTGTAGGCCTAAGAACACTGGGGCTCTGGGCTTCTCTAGCCACCTCATCTTCTGCTCATCCTCTCGCGCACTCTAAAGAGAGCTCAGGTGAGAAATTGCAAACGTCGAGCAATTGCTCAGAGATGAAAAGTGCCAGCACTGAAAGCACTTGCTAGCCAGCACCCTTCCTTGGAAGCGCTTTCACAGGCGCAGCAACACTGGGGCTTTGCGCTTCTATACGCACCAAACGTCACGGTCCTTCTCTTTCCATCTCGTAGACACGAGCTGAGAAATTGCAAACGTCGAGCAATTGCTCAGAGATGAAAAGTGCCAGCACTGAAAGCTCTTGCTAGCCAGCACCCTTCTTTGGAAGCGCTTTCACAGGCGCAGCAACACTGGGGCTTTGCGCTTCTCTAGCCACCAAACGTCACGGTCCTTCTCTTTCCGTCTCGTAGACACGAGCTGAGAAATTGCAAACGTCGAGCAATTGCTCAGAGATGAAAAGTGCCAGCACTGGAAGCTGTTGCTAGCCAGCCCCCTTCCTTGGAAGCGCTTTTGTAGGCCTAAGAACACTGGGGCTCTGGGCTTCTCTAGCCACCTCATCTTCTGCTCATCCTCTCGCGCACTCTAAAGAGAGCTCAGGTGAGAAATTGCAAACGTCGAGCAATTGCTCAGAGATGAAAAGTGCCAGCACTGAAAGCACTTGCTAGCCAGCACCCTTCCTTGGAAGCGCTTTCACAGGCGCAGCAACACTGGGGCTTTGCGCTTCTATACGCACCAAACGTCACGGTCCTTCTCTTTCCGTCTCGTAGACACGAGCTGAGAAATTGCAAACGTCGAGCAATTGCTCAGAGATGAAAAGTGCCAGCACTGAAAGCTCTTGCTAGCCAGCACCCTTCCTTGGAAGCGCTTTTGTAGGCCTAAGAACACTGGGGCTCTGGGCTTCTCTAGCCACCTCCTCTTCTGCTCATCCTCTCGCGCACTCTAAAGAGACCTCAGGTGAGAAATTGCAAACGTCGAGCAATTGCTCAGAGATGAAAAGTGCCAGCACTGAAAGCTGTTGCTAGCCAGCACCCTTCCTTGGAAGCGCTTTCACAGGCGCAGCAACACTGGGGCTTTGCGCTTCTCTAGCCACCAAACGTCACGGTCCTTCTCTTTCCGTCTCCTAGACACGAGCTGAGAAATTGCAAACGTCGAGCAATTGCTCAGAGATGAAAAGTGCCAGCACTGAAAGCTGTTGCTAGCCAGCACCCTTCCTTGGAAGCGCTTTTGTAGGCCTAAGAACACTGGGGCTCTGGGCTTCTCTAGCCACCTCATCTTCTGCTCATCCTCTCGCGCACTCTAAAGAGAGCTCAGGTGAGAAATTGCAAACGTCGAGCAATTGCTCAGAGATGAAAAGTGCCAGCACTGAAAGCTGTTGCTAGCCAGCACCCTTCCTTGGAAGCGCTTTCACAGGCGCAGCAACACTGGTGCTTTGCGCTTCTCTAGCCACCAAACGTCACGGTCCTTCTCTTTCCGTCGGTAGACACGAGCTGAGAAATTGCAAACATCGAGCAATTGCTCCGAGATGAAAAGTGCCAGCACTGAAAGCTCTTGCTAGCCAGCACCCTTCCTTGGAAGCGCTTTTGTAGGCCTAAGAACACTGGGGCTCTGGGCTTCTCTAGCCACCTAATCTTCTGCTCATCCTCTCGCGCACTCTAAAGAGAGCTCAGGTGAGAAATTGCAAACGTCAAGCAATTGCTCCGAGATGAAAAGTGCCAGCACTGAAAGCTGTTGCTAGCCAGCACCCTTCCTTGGAAGCGCTTTCACAGGCGCAGCAACACTGGGGCTTTGCGCTTCTCTACGCACCAAACATCACGGTCCTTCTCTTTCCGTCTCGTAGACACGAGTTGAGAAATTGCAAACGTCGAGCAATTGCTCAGAGATGAAAAGTGCCAGCACTGAAAGCTCTTGCTAGCCAGCACCCTTCCTTGGAAGCGCTTTCACAGGCGCAGCAACACTGGGGCTTTGCGCTTCTCTACCCACCAAACGTCACGGTCCTTCTCTTTCCGTCGGTAGACACGAGCTGAGAAATTGCAAACGTCGAGCAATTGCTCAGAGATGAAAAGTGCCAGCACTGAAAGCTGTTGCTAGCCAGCACCCTTCCTTGGAAGCGCTTTTGTAGGCCTAAGAACACTGGGGCTCTGGGCTTCTCTAGCCACCTCATCTTCTGCTCATCCTCTCGCGCACTCTAAAGAGAGCTCAGGTGAGAAATTGCAAACGTCAAGCAATTGCTCAGAGATGAAAAGTGCCAGCACTGAAAGCTGTTGCTAGCCAGCACCCTTCCTTGGAAGCGCTTTTGTAGGCCTAAGAACACTGGGGCTCTGGGCTTCTCTAGCCACCTCATCTTCTGCTCATCCTCTCGCGCACTCTAAAGAGAGCTCAGGTGAGAAATTGCAAACGTCGAGCAATTGCTCAGAGATGAAAAGTGCCAGCACTGAAAGCTCTTGCTAGCCAGCACCCTTCCTTGGAAGCGCTTTCACAGGCGCAGCAACACTGGGGCTTTGCGCTTCTCTACCCACCAAACGTCACGGTCCTTCTCTTTCCGTCTCGTAGACATGAGCTGAGAAGTTGCAAACGTCGAGCAATTGCTCAGAGATGAAAAGTGCCAGCACTGAAAGCTTTTGCTAAAAGCACCCTTCCTTGGAAGCGCTTTTGTAGGCCTAAGAACACTGGGGCTCTGGGCTTCTCTAGCCACCTCATCTTCTGCTCATCCTCTCGCGCACTCTAAAGAGAGCTCAGGTGAGAAATTGCAAACGTCGAGCAATTGCTCAGAGATGAAAAGTGCCAGCACTGAAAGCTGTTGCTAGCCAGCCCCCTTCCTTGGAAGCGCTTTCACAGGTGCAGCAACACTGGGGCTTTGCGCTTCTCTAGCCACCAAACGTCACGGTCCTTCTCTTTCCGTCGGTAGACACGAGCTGAGAAATTGCAAACGTCGAGCAATTGCTCCGAGATGAAAAGTGCCAGCACTGAAAGCTGTTGCTAGCCAGCACCCTTCCTTGGAAGCGCTTTTGTAGGCCTAAGAACACTGGGGCTCTGGGCTTCTCTAGCCACCTCATCTTCTGCTCATCCTCTCGCGCACTCTAAAGAGAGCTCAGGTGAGAAATTGCAAACGTCGAGCAATTGCTCCGAGATGAAAAGTGCCAGCACTGAAAGCTCTTGCTAGCCAGCACCCTTCCTTGGAAGCGCTTTCACAGGCGCAGCAACACTGGGGCTTTGCGCTTCTCTAGCCACCAAACGTCACGGTCCTTCTCTTTCCGTCTCGTAGACACGAGCTGAGAAATTGCAAATGTCCAGCAATTGCTCCGAGATGAAAAGTGCCAGCACTGAAAGCTGTTGCTAGCCAGCACCCTTCCTTGGAAGCGCTTTTGTAGGCCTAAGAACACTGGGGCTCTGGGCTTCTCTAGCCACCTCATCTTCTGCTCATCCTCTCGCGCACTCTAAAGAGAGCTCAGGTGAGAAATTGCAAACGTCGAGCAATTGCTCAGAGATGAAAAGTGCCAGCACTGAAAGCTCTTGCTAGCCAGCACCCTTCCTTGGAAGCGCTTTCACAGGCGCAGCAACACTGGGGCTTTGCGCTTCTCTAGCCACCAAACGTCACGGTCCTTCTCTTTCTGTCTCGTAGACACGAGCTGAGAAATTGCAAATGTCCAGCAATTGCTCAGAGATGAAAAGTGCCAGCACTGAAAGCTCTTGCTAGCCAGCACCCTTCCTTGGAAGCGCTTTTGTAGCCCTTAGAACACTGGGGCTCTGGGCTTCTCTAGCCACCTCATCTTCTGCTCATCCTCTCGCGCACTCTAAAGAGAGCTCAGGTGAGAAATTGCAAACGTCGAGCAATTGCTCAGAGATGAAAAGTGCCAGCACTGAAAGCTGTTGCTAGCCAGCCCCCTTCCTTGGAAGCTCTTTCACAGGCGCAGCAACACTGGGGCTTTGCGCTTCTCTAGCCACCAAACGTCACGGTCCTTCTCTTTCCGTCGGTAGACACGAGCTGAGAAATTGCAAACGTCGAGCAATTGCTCCGAGATGAAAAGTGCCAGCACTGAAAGCTGTTGCTAGCCAGCACCCTTCCTTGGAAGCGCTTTTGTAGGCCTAAGAACACTGGGGCTCTGGGCTTCTCTAGCCACCTCATCTTCTGCTCATCCTCTCGTGCACTCTAAAGAGAGCTCAGGTGAGAAATTGCAAACGTCGAGCAATTGCTCCGAGATGAAAAGTGCCAGCACTGAAAGCTCTTGCTAGCCAGCACCCTTCCTTGGAAGCACTTTCACAGGCGCAGCAACACTGGGGCTTTGCGCTTCTCTAGCCACCAAACGTCACGGTCCTTCTCTTTCCGTCGGTAGACACGAGCTGAGAAATTGCAAACGTCGAGCAATTGCTCAGAGATGAAAAGTGCCAGCACTGAAAGCTCTTGCTAGCCAGCACCCTTCCTTGGAAGCGCTTTCACAGGCGCAGCAACACTGGGGCTTTGCGCTTCTCTACCCACCAAAAGTCACGGTCCTTCTCTTTCCGTCTCGTAGACACGAGCTGAGAAATTGCAAACGTCGAGCAATTGCTCAGAGATGAAAAGTGCCAGCACTGAAAGCTCTTGCTAGCCAGCACCCTTCCTTGGAAGCGCTTTTGTAGGCCTAAGAACACTGGGGCTCTGGGCTTCTCTAGCCACCTCATCTTCTGCTCATCCTCTCGCGCACTCTAAAGAGAGCTCAGGTGAGAAATTGCAAACGTCGAGCAATTGCTCCGAGATGAAAAGTGCCAGCACTGAAAGCTGTTGCTAGCCAGCACCCTTCCTTGGAAGCGCTTTTGTAGGCCTAAGAACACTGGGGCTCTGGGCTTCTCTAGCCACCTCATCTTCTGCTCATCCTCTCGCGCACTCTAAAGAGAGCTCAGGTGAGAAATTGCAAACGTCGAGCAATTGCTCAGAGATGAAAAGTGCCAGCACTGAAAGCTCTTGCTAGCCAGCACCCTTCCTTGGAAGCGCTTTTGTAGGCCTAAGAACACTGGGGCTCTGGGCTTCTCTAGCCACCTCATCTTCTGCTCATCCTCTCGCGCACTCTAAAGAGAGCTCAGGTGAGAAATTGCAAACGTCGAGCAATTGCTCAGAGATGAAAAGTGCCAGCACTGAAAGCTCTTGCTAGCCAGCACCCTTCCTTGGAAGCGCTTTCACAGGCGCAGCAACACTGGGGCTTTGCGCTTCTATACGCACCAAACGTCACGGTCCTTCTCTTTCCGTCTCGTAGACACGAGCTGAGAAATTGCAAATGTCCAGCAATTGCTCCGAGATGAAAAGTGCCAGCACTGAAAGCTGTTGCTAGCCAGCACCCTTCCTTGGAAGCGCTTTTGTAGGCCTAAGAACACTGGGGCTCTGGGCTTCTCTAGCCACCTCATCTTCTGCTCATCCTCTCGCGCACTCTAAAGAGAGCTCAGGTGAGAAATTGCAAACGACGAGCAATTGCTCAGAGATGAAAAGTGCCAGCACTGAAAGCTCTTGCTAGCCAGCACCCTTCCTTGGAAGCGCTTTTGTAGGCCTAAGCACACTGGGGCTCTGGGCTTCTCTAGCCACCTCATCTTCTGCTCATCCTCTCGCGCACTCTAAAGAGAGCTCAGGTGAGAAATTGCAAACGTCGAGCAATTGCTCAGAGATGAAAAGTGCCAGCACTGAAAGCTGTTGCTAGCCAGCACCCTTCCTTGGAAGCGCTTGCACAGGCGCAGCAACACTGGGGCTTTGCGCTTCTATACGCACCAAACGTCACGGTCCTTCTCTTTCCGTCTCGTAGACACGAGCTGAGAAATTGCAAATGTGCAGCAATTGCTCAGAGATGAAAAGTGCCAGCACTGAAAGCTGTTGCTAGCCAGCACCCTTCCTTGGAAGCGCTTTTGTAGGCCTTAGAACACTGGGGCTCTGGGCTTCTCTAGCCACCTCATCTTCTGCTCATCCTCTCGCGCACTCTAAAGAGAGCTCAGGTGAGAAATTGCAAACGACGAGCAATTGCTCAGAGATGAAAAGTGCCAGCACTGAAAGCTGTTGCTAGCCAGCACCCTTCCTTGGAAGCTCTTTCACAGGCGCAGCAACACTGGGGCTTTGCGCTTCTCTAGCCACCAAACGTCACGGTCGTTCTCTTTCCGTCTTGTAGACACGAGCTGAGAAATTGCAAACGTCGAGCAATTGCTCAGAGATGAAAAGTGCCAGCACTGAAAGCTCTTGCTAGCCAGCACCCTTCCTTGGAAGCGCTTTTGTAGGCCTTAGAACACTGGGGCTCTGGGCTTCTCTAGCCACCTCATCTTCTGCTCATCCTCTCGCGCAGTCTAAAGAGAGCTCAGGTGAGAAATTGCAAACGTCGAGCAATTGCTCAGAGATGAAAAGTGCCAGCACTGAAAGCTGTTGCTAGCCAGCACCCTTCCTTGGAAGCGCTTTCACAAGCGCAGCAACACTGGGGCTTTGCGCTTCTCTAGCCACCAAACGTCACGGTCCTTCTCTTTCCGTCTCGTAGACACGAGCTGAGAAATTGCAAATGTCGAGCAATTGCTCCGAGATGAAAAGTGCCAGCACTGAAAGCTCTTGCTAGCCAGCACCCTTCCTTGGAAGCGCTTTTGTAGGCCTAAGAACACTGGGGCTCTGGGCTTCTCTAGCCACCTCATCTTCTGCTCATCCTCTCGCGCACTCTAAAGAGAGCTCAGGTGAGAAATTGCAAACGTCGAGCAATTGCTCAGAGATGAAAAGTGCCAGCACTGAAAGCTCTTGCTAGCCAGCACCCTTCCTTGGAAGCGCTTTCACAGGCGCAGCAACACTGGGGCTTTGCGCTTCTCTAGCCACCAAACGTCACGGTCCTTCTCTTTCCGTCTCGTAGACACGAGCTGAGAAATTCCAAACGTCGAGCAATTGCTCAGAGATGAAAAGTGCCAGCACTGAAAGCTCTTGCTAGCCAGCACCCTTCCTTGGAAGCGCTTTCACAGGCGCAGCAACACTGGGGCTTTGCGCTTCTATACGCACCAAACGTCACGGTCCTTCTCTTTCCGTCTCGTAGACAAGAGCTGAGAAATTGCAAACGTCGAGCAATTGCTCAGAGATGAAAAGTGCCAGCACTGAAAGCTCTTGCTAGCCAGCACCCTTCCTTGGAAGCGCTTTCACAGGCGCAGCAACGCTGGGGCTTTGCGCTTCTCTAGCCACCAAATGTCACGGTCCTTCTCTTTCCGTCTTGTAGACACGAGCTGAGAAATTGCAAATGTCCAGCAATTGCTCAGAGATGAAAAGTGCCAGCACTGAAAGCTGTTGCTAGCCAGCACCCTTCCTTGGAAGCGCTTTTGTAGGCCTAAGAACACTGGGGCTCTGGGCTTCTCTAGCCACCTCATCTTCTGCTCATCCTCTCGCGCACTCTAAAGAGAGCTCAGGTGAGAAATTGCAAACGTCGAGCAATTGCTCAGAGATGAAAAGTGCCAGCACTGAAAGCTCTTGCTAGCCAGCACCCTTCCTTGGAAGCGCTTTCACAGGCGCAGCAACACTGGGGCTTTGCGCTTCTATACGCACCAAATGTCACGGTCCTTCTCTTTCTGTCTTGTAGACACGAGCTGAGAAATTGCAAACGTCGAGCAATTGCTCAGAGATGAAAAGTACCAGCACTGAAAGCTCTTGCTAGCCAGCACCCTTCCTTGGAAGCGCTTTTGTAGGCCTAAGAACACTGGGGCTCTGGGCTTCTCTAGCCACCTCATCTTCTGCTCATCCTCTCGCGCACTCTAAAGAGAGCTCAGGTGAGAAATTGCAAACGTCGAGCAATTGCTCAGAGATGAAAAGTGCCAGCACTGAAAGCTCTTGCTAGCCAGCACCCTTCCTTGGAAGCGCTTTTGTAGGCCTAAGAACACTGGGGCTCTGGGCTTCTCTAGCCACCTCATCTTCTGCTCATCCTCTCGCGCACTCTAAAGAGAGCTCAGGTGAGAAATTGCAAACGTCGAGCAATTGCTCAGAGATGAAAAGTGCCAGCACTGAAAGCTCTTGCTAGCCAGCACCCTTCCTTGGAAGCGCTTTCACAGGCGCAGCAACACTGGGGCTTTGCGCTTCTCTAGCCACCAAACGTCACGGTCCTTCTCTTTCTGTCTCGTAGACACGAGCTGAGAAATTGCAAATGTCCAGCAATTGCTCAGAGATGAAAAGTGCCAGCACTGAAAGCTGTTGCTAGCCAGCACCCTTCCTTGGAAGCGCTTTTGTAGGCCTAAGAACACTGGGGCTCTGGGCTTCTCTAGCCACCTCATCTTCTGCTCATCCTCTCGCGCACTCTAAAGAGAGCTCAGGTGAGAAATTGCAAACGTCGAGCAATTGCTCAGAGATGAAAAGTGCCAGCACTGAAAGCTGTTGCTAGCCAGCCCCCTTCCTTGGAAGCTCTTTCACAGGCGCAGCAACACTGGGGCTTTGCGCTTCTCTAGCCACCAAACGTCACGGTCGTTCTCTTTCCGTCTTGTAGACACGAGCTGAGAAATTGCAAACGTCGAGCAATTGCTCAGAGATGAAAAGTGCCAGCACTGAAAGCTGTTGCTAGCCAGCACCCTTCCTTGGAAGCGCTTTTGTAGGCCTTAGAACACTGGGGCTCTGGGCTTCTCTAGCCACCTCATCTTCTGCTCATCCTCTCGCGCACTCTAAAGAGAGCTCAGGTGAGAAATTGCAAACGTCGAGCAATTGCTCAGAGATGAAAAGTGCCAGCACTGAAAGCTGTTGCTAGCCAGCACCCTTCCTTGGAAGCGCTTTCACAGGCGCAGCAACACTGGGGCTTTGCGCTTCTCTAGCCACCAAACGTCACGGTCCTTCTCTTTCCGTCGGTAGACACGAGCTGAGAAATTGCAAACGTCGAGCAATTGCTCAGAGATGAAAAGTGCCAGCACTGAAAGCTCTTGCTAGCCAGCACCCTTCCTTGGAAGCGCTTTTGTAGGCCTAAGAACACTGGGGCTCTGGGCTTCTCTAGCCACCTCATCTTCTGCTCATCCTCTCGCGCACTCTAAAGAGAGCTCAGGTGAGAAATTGCAAACGACGAGCAATTGCTCAGAGATGAAAAGTGCCAGCACTGAAAGCTCTTGCTAGCCAGCACCCTTCCTTGGAAGCGCTTTTGTAGGCCTAAGCACACTGGGGCTCTGGGCTTCTCTAGCCACCTCATCTTCTGCTCATCCTCTCGCGCACTCTAAAGAGAGCTCAGGTGAGAAATTGCAAACGTCGAGCAATTGCTCAGAGATGAAAAGTGCCAGCACTGAAAGCTGTTGCTAGCCAGCACCCTTCCTTGGAAGCGCTTGCACAGGCGCAGCAACACTGGGGCTTTGCGCTTCTATACGCACCAAACGTCACGGTCCTTCTCTTTCCGTCTCGTAGACACGAGCTGAGAAATTGCAAATGTCCAGCAATTGCTCAGAGATGAAAAGTGCCAGCACTGAAAGCTGTTGCTAGCCAGCCCCCTTCCTTGGAAGCGCTTTTGTAGGCCTTAGAACACTGGGGCTCTGGGCTTCTCTAGCCACCTCATCTTCTGCTCATCCTCTCGCGCACTCTAAAGAGAGCTCAGGTGAGAAATTGCAAACGACGAGCAATTGCTCAGAGATGAAAAGTGCCAGCACTGAAAGCTGTTGCTAGCCAGCACCCTTCCTTGGAAGCTCTTTCACAGGCGCAGCAACACTGGGGCTTTGCGCTTCTCTAGCCACCAAACGTCACGGTCGTTCTCTTTCCGTCTTGTAGACACGAGCTGAGAAATTGCAAACGTCGAGCAATTGCTCAGAGATGAAAAGTGCCAGCACTGAAAGCTCTTGCTAGCCAGCACCCTTCCTTGGAAGCGCTTTTGTAGGCCTTAGAACACTGGGGCTCTGGGCTTCTCTAGCCACCTCATCTTCTGCTCATCCTCTCGCGCAGTCTAAAGAGAGCTCAGGTGAGAAATTGCAAACGTCGAGCAATTGCTCAGAGATGAAAAGTGCCAGCACTGAAAGCTGTTGCTAGCCAGCACCCTTCCTTGGAAGCGCTTTCACAGGCGCAGTAACACTGGGGCTTTGCGCTTCTCTAGCCACCAAACGTCACGGTCCTTCTCTTTCCGTCGGTAGACACGAGCTGAGAAATTGCAAACGTCGAGCAATTGCTCAGAGATGAAAAGTGCCAGCACTGAAAGCTCTTGCTAGCCAGCACCCTTCCTTGGAAGCGCTTTTGTAGGCCTAAGAACACTGGGGCTCTGGGCTTCTCTAGCCACCTCATCTTCTGCTCATCCTCTCGCGCACTCTAAAGAGAGCTCAGGTGAGAAATTGCAAACGTCGAGCAATTGCTCAGAGATGAAAAGTGCCAGCACTGAAAGCTCTTGCTAGCCAGCACCCTTCCTTGGAAGCGCTTTCACAGGCGCAGCAACACTGGGGCTTTGCGCTTCTCTACGCACCAAACGTCACGGTCCTTCTCTTTCCGTCTCGTAGACACGAGCTGAGAAATTCCAAACGTCGAGCAATTGCTCAGAGATGAAAAGTGCCAGCACTGAAAGCTCTTGCTAGCCAGCACCCTTCCTTGGAAGCGCTTTCACAGGCGCAGCAACACTGGGGCTTTGCGCTTCTATACGCACCAAACGTCACGGTCCTTCTCTTTCCGTCTCGTAGACAAGAGCTGAGAAATTGCAAACGTCGAGCAATTGCTCAGAGATGAAAAGTGCCAGCACTGAAAGCTCTTGCTAGCCAGCACCCTTCCTTGGAAGCGCTTTCACAGGCGCAGCAACGCTGGGGCTTTGCGCTTCTCTAGCCACCAAATGTCACGGTCCTTCTCTTTCCGTCTTGTAGACACGAGCTGAGAAATTGCAAATGTCCAGCAATTGCTCAGAGATGAAAAGTGCCAGCACTGAAAGCTGTTGCTAGCCAGCACCCTTCCTTGGAAGCGCTTTTGTAGGCCTAAGAACACTGGGGCTCTGGGCTTCTCTAGCCACCTCATCTTCTGCTCATCCTCTCGCGCACTCTAAAGAGAGCTCAGGTGAGAAATTGCAAACGTCGAGCAATTGCTCAGAGATGAAAAGTGCCAGCACTGAAAGCTCTTGCTAGCCAGCACCCTTCCTTGGAAGCGCTTTCACAGGCGCAGCAACACTGGGGCTTTGCGCTTCTATACGCACCAAATGTCACGGTCCTTCTCTTTCTGTCTTGTAGACACGAGCTGAGAAATTGCAAACGTCGAGCAATTGCTCAGAGATGAAAAGTACCAGCACTGAAAGCTCTTGCTAGCCAGCACCCTTCCTTGGAAGCGCTTTTGTAGGCCTAAGAACACTGGGGCTCTGGGCTTCTCTAGCCACCTCATTTTCTGCTCATCCTCTCGCGCACTCTAAAGAGAGCTCAGGTGAGAAATTGCAAACGACGAGCAATTGCTCAGAGATGAAAAGTGCCAGCACTGAAAGCTCTTGCTAGCCAGCACCCTTCCTTGGAAGCGCTTTTGTAGGCCTAAGAACACTGGGGCTCTGGGCTTCTCTAGCCACCTCATCTTCTGCTCATCCTCTCGCGCACTCTAAAGAGAGCTCAGGTGAGAAATTGCAAACGTCCAGCAATTGCTCAGAGATGAAAAGTGCCAGCACTGAAAGCTGTTGCTAGCCAGCACCCTTCCTTGGAAGCGCTTTCACAGGCGCAGCAACACTGGGGCTTTGCGCTTCTATACGCACCAAACGTCACGGTCCTTCTCTTTCCGTCTCGTAGACACGAGCTGAGAAATTGCAAATGTCCAGCAATTGCTCAGAGATGAAAAGTGCCAGCACTGAAAGCTCTTGCTAGCCAGCACCCTTCCTTGGAAGCGCTTTTGTAGGCCTAAGAACACTGGGGCTCTGGGCTTCTCTAGCCACCTAATCTTCTGCTCATCCTCTCGCGCACTCTAAAGAGAGCTCAGGTGAGAAATTGCAAACGTCGAGCAATTGCTCAGAGATGAAAAGTGCCAGCACTGAAAGCTGTTGCTAGCCAGCACCCTTCCTTGGAAGCGCTTTCACAGGCGCAGCAACACTGGGGCTTTGCGCTTCTCTAGCCACCAAACGTCACGGTCCTTCTCTTTCTGTCTCGTAGACACGAGCTGAGAAATTGCAAATGTCCAGCAATTGCTCAGAGATGAAAAGTGCCAGCACTGAAAGCTGTTGCTAGCCAGCACCCTTCCTTGGAAGCGCTTTTGTAGCCCTTAGAACACTGGGGCTCTGGGCTTCTCTAGCCACCTCATCTTCTGCTCATCCTCTCGCGCACTCTAAAGAGAGCTCAGGTGAGAAATTGCAAACGTCCAGCAATTGCTCAGAGATGAAAAGTGCCAGCACTGAAAGCTCTTGCTAGCCAGCACCCTTCCTTGGAAGCGCTTTCACAGGCACAGCAACACTGGGGCTTTGCGCTTCTATACGCAGCAAATGTCACGGTCCTTCTCTTTCTGTCTTGTAGACACGAGCTGAGAAATTGCAAACGTCGAGCAATTGCTCAGAGATGAAAAGTACCAGCACTGAAAGCTCTTGCTAGCCAGCACCCTTCCTTGGAAGCGCTTTTGTAGGCCTAAGAACACTGGGGCTCTGGGCTTCTCTAGCCACCTCATTTTCTGCTCATCCTCTCGCGCACTCTAAAGAGAGCTCAGGTGAGAAATTGCAAACGACGAGCAATTGCTCAGAGATGAAAAGTGCCAGCACTGAAAGCTCTTGCTAGCCAGCACCCTTCCTTGGAAGCGCTTTTGTAGGCCTAAGAACACTGGGGCTCTGGGCTTCTCTAGCCACCTCATCTTCTGCTCAGCCTCTCGCGCACTCTAAAGAGAGCTCAGGTGAGAAATTGCAAACGTCCAGCAATTGCTCAGAGATGAAAAGTGCCAGCACTGAAAGCTCTTGCTAGCCAGCACCCTTCCTTGGAAGCGCTTTCACAGGCGCAGCAACACTGGGGCTTTGCGCTTCTATACGCACCAAACGTCACGGTCCTTCTCTTTCCGTCTCGTAGACACGAGCTGAGAAATTGCAAATGTCCAGCAATTGCTCAGAGATGAAAAGTGCCAGCACTGAAAGCTGTTGCTAGCCAGCACCCTTCCTTGGAAGCGCTTTTGTAGGCCTAAGAACACTGGGGCTCTGGGCTTCTCTAGCCACCTCATCTTCTGCTCATCCTCTCGCGCACTCTAAAGAGAGCTCAGGTGAGAAATTGCAAACGTCGAGCAATTGCTCAGAGATGAAAAGTGCCAGCACTGAAAGCTCTTGCTAGCCAGCACCCTTCCTTGGAAGCGCTTTCACAGGCGCAGCAACACTGGGGCTTTGCGCTTCTCTAGCCACCAAACGTCACGGTCCTTCTCTTTCTGTCTCGTAGACACGAGCTGAGAAATTGCAAATGTCCAGCAATTGCTCCGAGATGAAAAGTGCCAGCACTGAAAGCTCTTGCTAGCCAGCACCCTTCCTTGGAAGCACTTTTGTAGCCCTTAGAACACTGGGGCTCTGGGCTTCTCTAGCCACCTCATCTTCTGCTCATCCTCTCGCGCACTCTAAAGAGAGCTCAGGTGAGAAATTGCAAACGTCGAGCAATTGCTCAGAGATGAAAAGTGCCAGCACTGAAAGCTGTTGCTAGCCAGCACCCTTCCTTGGAAGCGCTTTCACAGGCGCAGCAACACTGGGGCTTTGCGCTTCTCTAGCCACCAAACGTCACGGTCCTTCTCTTTCCGTCGGTAGACACGAGCTGAGAAATTGCAAACGTCGAGCAATTGCTCAGAGATGAAAAGTGCCAGCACTGAAAGCTCTTGCTAGCCAGCACCCTTCCTTGGAAGCGCTTTTGTAGGCCTAAGAACACTGGGGCTCTGGGCTTCTCTAGCCACCTCATCTTCTGCTCATCCTCTCACGCACTCTAAAGAGAGCTCAGGTGAGAAATTGCAAACGTCCAGCAATTGCTCAGAGATGAAAAGTGCCAGCACTGAAAGCTCTTGCTAGCCAGCACCCTTCCTTGGAAGCGCTTTCACAGGCGCAGCAACACTGGGGCTTTGCGCTTCTATACGCACCAAACGTCACGGTCCTTCTCTTTCCGTCTCGTAGACACGAGCTGAGAAATTGCAAACGTCGAGCAATTGCTCCGAGATGAAAAGTGCCAGCACTGAAAGCTCTTGCTAGCCAGCACCCTTCCTTGGAAGCGCTTTCACAGGCGCAGCAACACTGGGGCTTTGCGCTTCTCTAGCCACCAAATGTCACGGTCCTTCTCTTTCCGTCTCGTAGACACGAGCTGAGAAATTGCAAACGTCCAGCAATTGCTCAGAGATGAAAAGTGCCAGCACTGAAAGCTCTTGCTAGCCAGCACCCTTCCTTGGAAGCGCTTTTGTAGGCCTAAGAACACTGGGGCTCTGGGCTTCTCTAGCCACCTCATCTTCTGCTCATCCTCTCGCGCACTCTAAAGAGAGCTCAGGTGAGAAATTGCAAACGTCGAGCAATTGCTCAGAGATGAAAAGTGCCAGCACTGAAAGCTCTTGCTAGCCAGCACCCTTCCTTGGAAGCGCTTTCACAGGCGCAGCAACACTGGGGCTTTGCGCTTCTCTAGCCACCAAATGTCACGGTCCTTCTCTTTCCGTCTCGTAGACACGAGCTGAGAAATTGCAAACGTCCAGCAATTGCTCAGAGATGAAAAGTGCCAGCACTGAAAGCTCTTGCTAGCCAGCACCCTTCCTTGGAAGCGCTTTTGTAGGCCTAAGAACACTGGGGCTCTGGGCTTCTCTAGCCACCTCATCTTCTGCTCATCCTCTCGCGCACTCTAAAGAGAGCTCAGGTGAGAAATTGCAAACGTCGAGCAATTGCTCAGAGATGAAAAGTGCCAGCACTGAAAGCTCTTGCTAGCCAGCCCCCTTCCTTGGAAGCGCTTTCACAGGCGCAGCAACACTGGGGCTTTGCGCTTCTCTAGCCACCAAACGTCACGGTCCTTCTCTTTCCGTCTCCTAGACACGAGCTGAGAAATTGCAAACGTCCAGCAATTGCTCAGAGATGAAAAGTGCCAGCACTGAAAGCTGTTGCTAGCCAGCACCCTTCCTTGGAAGCGCTTTTGTAGGCCTAAGAACACTGGGGCTCTGGGCTTCTCTAGCCACCTCATCTTCTGCTCATCCTCTCGCGCACTCTAAAGAGAGCTCAGGTGAGAAATTGCAAACGTCCAGCAATTGCTCAGAGATGAAAAGTGCCAGCACTGAAAGCTCTTGCTAGCCAGCACCCTTCCTTGGAAGCGCTTTCACAGGCGCAGCAACACTGGGGCTTTGCGCTTCTCTAGCCACCAAACGTCACGGTCCTTCTCTTTCCATCTCGTAGACACGAGCTGAGAAATTGCAAACATCGAGCAATTGCTCCGAGATGAAAAGTGCCAGCACTGAAAGCTGTTGCTAGCCAGCACCCTTCCTTGGAAGCGCTTTTGTAGGCCTAAGAACACTGGGGCTCTGGGCTTCTCTAGCCACCTCATCTTCTGCTCATCCTCCCGCGCACTCTAAAGAGAGCTCAGGTGAGAAATTGCAAACGTCGAGCAATTGCTCCGAGATGAAAAGTGCCAGCACTGAAAGCTCTTGCTAGCCAGCACCCTTCCTTGGAAGCGCTTTCACAGGCGCAGCAACACTGGGGCTTTGCGCTTCTATACGCACCAAACGTCACGGTCCTTCTCTTTCCGTCGGTAGACACGAGCTGAGAAATTGCAAACGTCGAGCAATTGCTCAGAGATGAAAAGTGCCAGCACTGAAAGCTCTTGCTAGCCAGCACCCTTCCTTGGAAGCGCTTTTGTAGCCCTTAAAACACTGGGGCTCTGGGCTTCTCTAGCCACCTCATCTTCTGCTCATCCTCTCGCGCACTCTAAAGAGAGCTCAGGTGAGAAATTGCAAACGTCGAGCAATTGCTCAGAGATGAAAAGTGCCAGCACTGAAAGCTCTTGCTAGCCAGCACCCTTCCTTGGAAGCGCTTTCACAGGCGCAGCAACACTGGGGCTTTGCGCTTCTCTAGCCACCAAACGTCACGGTCCTTCTCTTTCCGTCGGTAAACACGAGCTGAGAAATTGCAAACGTCGAGCAATTGCTCAGAGATGAAAAGTGCCAGCACTGAAAGCTGTTGCTAGCCAGCACCCTTCCTTGGAAGCGCTTTCACAGGCGCAGCAACACTGGGGCTTTGCGCTTCTATACGCACCAAATGTCACGGTCCTTCTCTTTCCGTCTCCTAGACACGAGCTGAGAAATTGCAAACGTCGAGCAATTGCTCAGAGATGAAAAGTGCCAGCACTGAAAGCTCTTGCTAGCCAGCACCCTTCCTTGGAAGCGCTTTTGTAGGCCTAAGAACACTGGGGCTCTGGGCTTCTCTAGCCACCTCATCTTCTGCTCATCCTCTCGCGCACTCTAAAGAGAGCTCAGGTGAGAAATTGCAAACGTCGAGCAATTGCTCAGAGATGAAAAGTGCCAGCACTGAAAGCTCTTGCTAGCCAGCACCCTTCCTTGGAAGCGCTTTTGTAGGCCTAAGAACACTGGGGCTCTGGGCTTCTCTAGCCACCTCATCTTCTGCTCATCCTCTCGCGCACTCTAAAGAGAGCTCAGGTGAGAAATTGCAAACGTCGAGCAATTGCTCAGAGATGAAAAGTGCCAGCACTGAAAGCTCTTGCTAGCCAGCACCCTTCCTTGGAAGCGCTTTCACAGGCGCAGCAACACTGGGGCTTTGCGCTTCTATACGCACCAAACGTCACGGTCCTTCTCTTTCCGTCTCGTAGACACGAGCTGAGAAATTGCAAACGTCGAGCAATTGCTCAGAGATGAAAAGTGCCAGCACTGAAAGCTCTTGCTAGCCAGCACCCTTCCTTGGAAGCGCTTTCACAGGCGCAGCAACACTGGGGCTTTGCGCTTCTATACGCACCAAACGTCACGGTCCTTCTCTTTCCGTCTCGTAGACACGAGCTGAGAAATTGCAAATGTCCAGCAATTGCTCAGAGATGAAAAGTGCCAGCACTGAAAGCTCTTGCTAGCCAGCACCCTTCCTTGGAAGCGCTTTTGTAGGCCTAAGAACACTGGGGCTCTGGGCTTCTCTAGCCACCTCATCTTCTGCTCATCCTCTCACGCACTCTAAAGAGAGCTCAGGTGAGAAAATGCAAACGTCGAGCAATTGCTCAGAGATGAAAAGTGCCAGCACTGAAAGCTGTTGCTAGCCAGCCCCCTTCCTTGGAAGCGCTTTCACAGGCGCAGCAACACTGGGGCTTTGCGCTTCTCTAGCCACCAAATGTCACGGTCCTTCTCTTTCCGTCTCCTAGACACGAGCTGAGAAATTGCAAACGTCCAGCAATTGCTCAGAGATGAAAAGTGCCAGCACTGAAAGCTGTTGCTAGCCAGCACCCTTCCTTGGAAGCGCTTTTGTAGGCCTAAGAACACTGGGGCTCTGGGCTTCTCTAGCCACCTCATCTTCTGCTCATCCTCTCGCGCACTCTAAAGAGAGCTCAGGTGAGAAATTGCAAACGTCCAGCAATTGCTCAGAGATGAAAAGTGCCAGCACTGAAAGCTGTTGCTAGCCAGCACCCTTCCTTGGAAGCGCTTTCACAGGCGCAGCAACACTGGGGCTTTGCGCTTCTATACGCACCAAACGTCACGGTCCTTCTCTTTCCGTCTCGTAGACAAGAGCTGAGAAATTGCAAACGTCGAGCAATTGCTCAGAGATGAAAAGTGCCAGCACTGAAAGCTCTTGCTAGCCAGCACCCTTCCTTGGAAGCGCTTTCACAGGCGCAGCAACACTGGGGCTTTGCGCTTCTCTAGCCACCAAATGTCACGGTCCTTCTCTTTCCGTCTTGTAGACACGAGCTGAGAAATTGCAAATGTCCAGCAATTGCTCAGAGATGAAAAGTGCCAGCACTGAAAGCTGTTGCTAGCCAGCACCCTTCCTTGGAAGCGCTTTTGTAGGCCTAAGAACACTGGGGCTCTGGGCTTCTCTAGCCACCTCATCTTCTGCTCATCCTCTCGCGCACTCTAAAGAGAGCTCAGGTGAGAAATTGCAAACGTCGAGCAATTGCTCAGAGATGAAAAGTGCCAGCACTGAAAGCTCTTGCTAGCCAGCACCCTTCCTTGGAAGCGCTTTCACAGGCGCAGCAACACTGGGGCTTTGCGCTTCTCTAGCCACCAAACGTCACGGTCCTTCTCTTTCCGTCTCGTAGACACGAGCTGAGAAATTGCAAACGTCGAGCAATTGCTCAGAGATGAAAAGTGCCAGCACTGAAAGCTGTTGCTAGCCAGCACCCTTCCTTGGAAGCGCTTTTGTAGGCCTAAGAACACTGGGGCTCTGGGCTTCTCTAGCCACCTCATCTTCTGCTCATCCTCTCGCGCACTCTAAAGAGAGCTCAGGTGAGAAATTGCAAACGTCCAGCAATTGCTCAGAGATGAAAAGTGCCAGCACTGAAAGCTGTTGCTAGCCAGCCCCCTTCCTTGGAAGCGCTTTCACAGGCGCAGCAACACTGGGGCTTTGCGCTTCTCTAGCCACCAAACGTCACGGTCCTTCTGTTTCCGTCTCCTAGACACGAGCTGAGAAATTGCAAACGTCGAGCAATTGCTCCGAGATGAAAAGTGCCAGCACTGAAAGCTGTTGCTAGCCAGCACCCTTCCTTGGAAGCGCTTTTGTAGGCCTAAGAACACTGGGGCTCTGGGCTTCTCTAGCCACCTCATCTTCTGCTCATCCTCTCGCGCACTCTAAAGAGAGCTCAGGTGAGAAATTGCAAACGTCGAGCAATTGCTCAGAGATGAAAAGTGCCAGCACTGAAAGCTGTTGCTAGCCAGCACCCTTCCTTGGAAGCGCTTTCACAGGCGCAGCAACACTGGGGCTTTGCGCTTCTCTAGCCACCAAACGTCACGGTCCTTCTCTTTCCATCTCGTAGACACGAGCTGAGAAATTGCAAACGTCGAGCAATTGCTCCGAGATGAAAAGTGCCAGCACTGAAAGCTCTTGCTAGCCAGCACCCTTCCTTGGAAGCGCTTTTGTAGCCCTCAGAACACTGGGGCTCTGGGCTTCTCTAGCCACCTCATCTTCTGCTCATCCTCCCGCGCACTCTAAAGAGAGCTCAGGTGAGAAATTGCAAACGTCGAGCAATTGCTCAGAGATGAAAAGTGCCAGCACTGAAAGCTGTTGCTAGCCAGCACCCTTCCTTGGAAGCGCTTTCACAGACGCAGCAACACTGGGGCTTTGCGCTTCTATACGCACCAAACGTCACGGTCCTTCTCTTTCCGTCGGTAGACACGAGCTGAGAAATTGCAAACGTCGAGCAATTGCTCAGAGATGAAAAGTGCCAGCACTGAAAGCTGTTGCTAGCCAGCACCCTTCCTTGGAAGCGCTTTTGTAGCCCTTAAAACACTGGGGCTCTGGGCTTCTCTAGCCACCTCATCTTCTGCTCATCCTCTCGCGCACTCTAAAGAGAGCTCAGGTGAGAAATTGCAAACGTCCAGCAATTGCTCAGAGATGAAAAGTGCCAGCACTGAAAGCTGTTGCTAGCCAGCACCCTTCCTTGGAAGCGCTTTCACAGGCGCAGCAACACTGGGGCTTTGCGCTTCTCTAGCCACCAAATGTCACGGTCCTTCTCTTTCCGTCTCGTAGACACGAGCTGAGAAATTGCAAACATCGAGCAATTGCTCCGAGATGAAAAGTGCCAGCACTGAAAGCTCTTGCTAGCCAGCACCCTTCCTTGGAAGCGCTTTTGTAGGCCTAAGAACACTGGGGCTCTGGGCTTCTCTAGCCACCTCATCTTCTGCTCATCCTCCCGCGCACTCTAAAGAGAGCTCAGGTGAGAAATTGCAAACGTCGAGCAATTGCTCAGAGATGAAAAGTGCCAGCACTGAAAGCTCTTGCTAGCCAGCACCCTTCCTTGGAAGCGCTTTCACAGGCGCAGCAACACTGGGGCTTTGCGCTTCTATACGCACCAAACGTCACGGTCCTTCTCTTTCCGTCGGTAGACACGAGCTGAGAAATTGCAAACGTCGAGCAATTGCTCAGAGATGAAAAGTGCCAGCACTGAAAGCTGTTGCTAGCCAGCACCCTTCCTTGGAAGCGCTTTTGTAGCCCTTAAAACACTGGGGCTCTGGGCTTCTCTAGCCACCTCATCTTCTGCTCATCCTCTCGCGCACTCTAAAGAGAGCTCAGGTGAGAAATTGCAAACGTCGAGCAATTGCTCAGAGATGAAAAGTGCCAGCACTGAAAGCTCTTGCTAGCCAGCACCCTTCCTTGGAAGCGCTTTCACAGGCGCAGCAACACTGGGGCTTTGCGCTTCTATACGCACCAAACGTCACGGTCCTTCTCTTTCCGTCGGTAGACACGAGCTGAGAAATTGCAAACGTCGAGCAATTGCTCAGAGATGAAAAGTGCCAGCACTGAAAGCTGTTGCTAGCCAGCACCCTTCCTTGGAAGCGCTTTTGTAGCCCTTAAAACACTGGGGCTCTGGGCTTCTCTAGCCACCTCATCTTCTGCTCATCCTCTCGCGCACTCTAAAGAGAGCTCAGGTGAGAAATTGCAAACGTCGAGCAATTGCTCAGAGATGAAAAGTGCCAGCACTGAAAGCTGTTGCTAGCCAGCACCCTTCCTTGGAAGCGCTTTCACAGGCGCAGCAACACTGGGGCTTTGTGCTTCTCTAGCCACCAAACGTCACGGTCCTTCTCTTTCCGTCGGTAGACACGAGCTGAGAAATTGCAAACGTCGAGCAATTGCTCAGAGATGAAAAGTGCCAGCACTGAAAGCTGTTGCTAGCCAGCACCCTTCCTTGGAAGCGCTTTCACAGGCGCAGCAACACTGGGGCTTTGCGCTTCTCTAGCCACCAAACGTCACGGTCCTTCTCTTTCCGTCTCGTAGACACGAGCTGAGAAATTGCAAACGTCGAGCAATTGCTCAGAGATGAAAAGTGCCAGCACTGAAAGCTCTTGCTAGCCAGCACCCTTCCTTGGAAGCGCTTTTGTAGGCCTAAGAACACTGGGGCTCTGGGCTTCTCTAGCCACCTCATCTTCTGCTCATCCTCGCGCGCACTCTAAAGAGAGCTCAGGTGAGAAATTACAAACGTCAAGCAATTGCTCAGAGATGAAAAGTGCCAGCACTGAAAGCTGTTGCTAGCCAGCACCCTTCCTTGGAAGCGCTTTCACAGGCGCAGCAACACTGGGGCTTTGCGCTTCTATACGCACCAAACATCACGGTCCTTATCTTTCCGTCTCCTAGACACGAGCTGAGAAATTGCAAACGTCGAGCAATTGCTCAGAGATGAAAAGTGCCAGCACTGAAAGCTCTTGCTAGCCAGCACCCTTCCTTGGAAGCGCTTTTGTAGGCCTTAGAACACTGGGGCTCTGGGCTTCTCTAGCCACCTCATCTTCTGCTCATCCTCTCGCGCACTCTAAAGAGAGCTCAGGTGAGAAATTGCAAACGTCGAGCAATTGCTCAGAGATGAAAAGTGCCAGCACTGAAAGCTCTTGCTAGCCAGCACCCTTCCTTGGAAGCGCTTTTGTAGGCCTAAGAACACTGGGGCTCTGGGCTTCTCTAGCCACCTCATCTTCTGCTCATCCTCTCGCGCACTCTAAAGAGAGCTGAGGTGAGAAATTGCAAACGTCGAGCAATTGCTCAGAGATGAAAAGTGCCAGCACTGAAAGCTCTTGCTAGCCAGCACCCTTCCTTGGAAGCGCTTTCACAGGCGCAGCAACACTGGGGCTTTGCGCTTCTCTACGCACCAAACGTCACGGTCCTTCTCTTTCCGTCTCGTAGACACGAGCTGAGAAATTGCAAACGTCGAACAATTGCTCAGAGATGAAAAGTGCCAGCACTGAAAGCTCTTGCTAGCCAGCACCCTTCCTTGGAAGCGCTTTTGTAGGCCTAAGAACACTGGGGCTCTGGGCTTCTCTAGCCACCTCATCTTCTGCTCATCCTCTCGCGCACTCTAAAGAGAGCTCAGGTGAGAAATTGCAAACGTCCAGCAATTGCTCAGAGATGAAAAGTGCCAGCACTGAAAGCTCTTGCTAGCCAGCACCCTTCCTTGGAAGCGCTTTCACAGGCGCAGCAACACTGGGGCTTTGCGCTTCTATACGCACCAAAGGTCACGGTCCTTCTCTTTCCGTCTCGTAGACACGAGCTGAGAAATTGCAAACGTCGAGCAATTGCTCAGAGATGAAAAGTGCCAGCACTGAAAGCTCTTGCTAGCCAGCACCCTTCCTTGGAAGCGCTTTCACAGGCGCAGCAACACTGGGGCTTTGCGCTTCTATACGCACCAAACGTCACGGTCCTTCTCTTTCCGTCTCGTAGACACGAGCTGAGAAATTGCAAATGTCCAGCAATTGCTCAGAGATGAAAAGTGCCAGCACTGAAAGCTCTTGCTAGCCAGCACCCTTCCTTGGAAGCGCTTTTGTAGGCCTAAGAACACTGGGGCTCTGGGCTTCTCTAGCCACCTCATCTTCTGCTCATCCTCTCGCGCACTCTAAAGAGAGCTCAGGTGAGAAATTGCAAACGTCGAGCAATTGCTCAGAGATGAAAAGTGCCAGCACTGAAAGCTCTTGCTAGCCAGCACCCTTCCTTGGAAGCGCTTTCACAGGCGCAGCAACACTGGGGCTTTGCGCTTCTCTAGCCACCAAACGTCACGGTCCTTCTCTTTCCGTCTCCTAGACACGAGCTGAGAAATTGCAAACGTCGAGCAATTGCTCAGAGATGAAAAGTGCCAGCACTGAAAGCTCTTGCTAGCCAGCCCCCTTCCTTGGAAGCGCTTTTGTAGCCCTTAGAACACTGGGGCTCTGGGCTTCTCTAGCCACCTCATCTTCTGCTCATCCTCTCGCGCACTCTAAAGAGAGCTCAGGTGAGAAATTGCAAACGTCGAGCAATTGCTCAGAGATGAAAAGTGCCAGCACTGAAAGCTGTTGCTAGCCAGCCCCCTTCCTTGGAAGCGCTTTCACAGGCGCAGCAACACTGGGGCTTTGCGCTTCTCTACCCACCAAACGTCACGGTCCTTCTCTTTCCGTCTCCTAGACACGAGCTGAGAAATTGCAAACGTCCAGCAATTGCTCAGAGATGAAAAGTGCCAGCACTGAAAGCTGTTGCTAGCCAGCCCCCTTCCTTGGAAGCGCTTTTGTAGGCCTAAGAACACTGGGGCTCTGGGCTTCTCTAGCCACCTCATCTTCTGCTCATCCTCTCGCGCACTCTAAAGAGAGCTCAGGTGAGAAATTGCAAACGTCCAGCAATTGCTCAGAGATGAAAAGTGCCAGCACTGAAAGCTGTTGCTAGCCAGCCCCCTTCCTTGGAAGCGCTTTCACAGGCGCAGCAACACTGGGGCTTTGCGCTTCTCTAGCCACCAAACGTCACGGTCCTTCTCTTTCCGTCGGTAGACACGAGCTGAGAAATTGCAAACGTCCAGCAATTGCTCAGAGATGAAAAGTGCCAGCACTGAAAGCTGTTGCTAGCCAGCACCCTTCCTTGGAAGCGCTTTTGTAGGCCTAAGAACACTGGGGCTCTGGGATTCTCTAGCCACCTCATCTTCTGCTCATCCTCTCGCGCACTCTAAAGAGAGCTCAGGTGAGAAATTGCAAACGTCGAGCAATTGCTCAGAGATGAAAAGTGCCAGCACTGAAAGCTCTTGCTAGCCAGCACCCTTCCTTGGAAGCGCTTTCACAGGCGCAGCAACACTGGGGCTTTGCGCTTCTATACGCACCAAACGTCACGGTCCTTCTCTTTCCATCTCGTAGACACGAGCTGAGAAATTGCAAACGTCCAGCAATTGCTCAGAGATGAAAAGTGCCAGCACTGAAAGCTGTTGCTAGCCAGCACCCTTCCTTGGAAGCGCTTTTGTAGGCCTAAGAACACTGGGGCTCTGGGCTTCTCTAGCCACCTAATCTTCTGCTCATCCTCCCGCGCACTCTGAAGAGAGCTCAGGTGAGAAATTGCAAAGGTCGAGCAATTGCTCAGAGATGAAAAGTGCCAGCACTGAAAGCTCTTGCTAGCCAGCACCCTTCCTTGGAAGCGCTTTTGTAGGCCTAAGAACACTGGGGCTCTGGGCTTCTCTAGCCACCTAATCTTCTGCTCATCCTCTCGCGCACTCTAAAGAGAGCTCAGGTGAGAAATTGCAAACGTCGAGCAATTGCTCAGAGAAGAAAAGTGTCAGCACTGAAAGCTGTTGCTAGCCAGCACCCTTCCTTGGAAGCGCTTTCACAGGCACAGCAACACTGGGGCTTTGCGCTTCTATAGCCACCAAACGTCACGGTCCTTCTCTTTCCGTCGGTAGACACGAGCTGAGAAATTGCAAACGTCGAACAATTGCTCAGAGATGAAAAGTGCCAGCACTGAAAGCTCTTGCTAGCCAGCACCCTTCCTTGGAAGCGCTTTTGTAGGCCTAAGAACACTGGGGCTCTGGGCTTCTCTAGCCACCTCATCTTCTGCTCATCCTCTCGCGCACTCTAAAGAGAGCTCAGGTGAGAAATTGCAAACGTCCAGCAATTGCTCCGAGATGAAAAGTGCCAGCACTGAAAGCTCTTGCTAGCCAGCACCCTTCCTTGGAAGCGCTTTCACAGGCGCAGCAACACTGGGGCTTTGCATTTCTATACGCACCAAACGTCACGGTCCTTCTCTTTCCGTCTCGTAGACACGAGCTGAGAAATTGCAAACGTCGAGCAATTGCTCAGAGATGAAAAGTGCCAGCACTGAAAGCTCTTGCTAGCCAGCACCCTTCCTTGGAAGCGCTTTCACAGGCGCAGCAACACTGGGGCTTTGCGCTTCTCTAGCCACCAAACGTCACGGTCCTTCTCTTTCCGTCTCGTAGACACGAGCTGAGAAATTGCAAATGTCCAGCAATTGCTCAGAGATGAAAAGTGCCAGCACTGAAAGCTGTTGCTAGCCAGCACCCTTCCTTGGAAGCGCTTTTGTAGGCCTAAGAACACTGGGGCTCTGGGCTTCTCTAGCCACCTCATCTTCTGCTCATCCTCTCGCGCACTCTAAAGAGAGCTCAGGTGAGAAATTGCAAACGTCGAGCAATTGCTCAGAGATGAAAAGTGCCAGCACTGAAAGCTCTTGCTAGCCAGCACCCTTCCTTGGAAGCGCTTTCACAGGCGCAGCAACACTGGGGCTTTGCGCTTCTCTAGCCACCAAACGTCACGGTCCTTCTCTTTCCGTCGGTAGACACGAGCTGAGAAATTGCAAACGTTGAGCAATTGCTCAGAGATGAAAAGTGCCAGCACTGAAAGCTCTTGCTAGCCAGCACCCTTCCTTGGAAGCGCTTTCACAGGCGCAGCAACACTGGGGCTTTGCGCTTCTATACGCACCAAACGTCACGGTCCTTCTCTTTCCGTCTCGTAGACATGAGCTGAGAAATTGCAAATGTCCAGCAATTGCTCAGAGATGAAAAGTGCCAGCACTGAAAGCTCTTGCTAGCCAGCACCCTTCCTTGGAAGCGCTTTTGTAGGCCTAAGAACACTGGGGCTCTGGGCTTCTCTAGCCACCTCATCTTCTGCTCATCCTCTCGCGCACTCTAAAGAGAGCTCAGGTGAGAAATTGCAAACATCCAGCAATTGCTCAGAGATGAAAAGTGCCAGCACTGAAAGCTCTTGCTAGCCAGCACCCTTCCTTGGAAGCGCTTTCACAGGCGCAGCAACACTGGGGCTTTGCGCTTCTATACGCACCAAACGTCACGGTCCTTCTCTTTCCGTCTCGTAGACACGAGCTGAGAAATTGCAAATGTCCAGCAATTGCTCAGAGATGAAAAGTGCCAGCACTGAAAGCTGTTGCTAGCCAGCACCCTTCCTTGGAAGCGCTTTTGTAGGCCTAAGAACACTGGGGCTCTGGGCTTCTCTAGCCACCTCATCTTCTGCTCATCCTCTCGCGCACTGTAAAGAGAGCTCAGGTGAGAAATTGCAAACGTCGAGCAATTGCTCAGAGATGAAAAGTGCCAGCACTGAAAGCTCTTGCTAGCCAGCACCCTTCCTTGGAAGCGCTTTCACAGGCGCAGCAACACTGGGGCTTTGCGCTTCTCTACGCACCAAACGTCACGGTCCTTCTCTTTCCGTCTCGTAGACACGAGCTGAGAAATTGCAAACGTCCAGCAATTGCTCAGAGATGAAAAGTGCCAGCACTGAAAGCTGTTGCTAGCCAGCACCCTTCCTTGGAAGCGCTTTTGTAGGCCTAAGAACACTGGGGCTCTGGGCTTCTCTAGCCACCTCATCTTCTGCTCATCCTCTCGCGCACTCTAAAGAGAGCTCAGGTGAGAAATTGCAAACGTCCAGCAATTGCTCAGAGCTGAAAAGTGCCAGCACTGAAAGCTGTTGCTAGCCAGCACCCTTCCTTGGAAGCGCTTTCACAGGCGCAGCAACACTGGGGCTTTGCGCTTCTCTAGCCACCAAACGTCACGGTCCTTCTCTTTCCGTCGGTAGACACGAGCTGAGAAATTGCAAACGTCGAGCAATTGCTCCGAGATGAAAAGTGCCAGCACTGAAAGCTGTTGCTAGCCAGCACCCTTCCTTGGAAGCGCTTTCACAGGCGCAGCAACACTGGGGCTTTGCGCTTCTCTACGCACCAAAAGTCACGGTCCTTCTCTTTCCGTCTCGTAGACACGAGCTGAGAAATTGCAAACGTCGAGCAATTGCTCAGAGATGAAAAGTGCCAGCACTGAAAGCTCTTGCTAGCCAGCACCCTTCCTTGGAAGCGCTTTTGTAGGCCTAAGAACACTGGGGCTCTGGGCTTCTCTAGCCACCTCATCTTCTGCTCATCCTCTCGCGCACTCTAAAGAGAGCTCAGGTGAGAAATTGCAAACGTCGAGCAATTGCTCAGAGATGAAAAGTGCCAGCACTGAAAGCTCTTGCTAGCCAGCACCCTTCCTTGGAAGCGCTTTCACAGGCGCAGCAACACTGGGGCTTTGCACTTCTATACGCACCAAACGTCACGGTCCTTCTCTTTCCGTCTCGTAGACACGAGCTGAGAAATTGCAAACGTCGAGCAATTGCTCAGAGATGAAAAGTGCCAGCCCTGAAAGCTGTTGCTAGCCAGCACCCTTCCTTGGAAGCGCTTTTGTAGCCCTTAGAACACTGGGGCTCTGGGCTTCTCTAGCCACCTCATCTTCTGCTCATCCTCTCGCGCACTCTAAAGAGAGCTCAGGTGAGAAATTGCAAACGTCGAGCAATTGCTCAGAGATGAAAAGTGCCAGCACTGAAAGCTCTTGCTAGCCAGCACCCTTCCTTGGAAGCGCTTTCACAGGCGCAGCAACACTGGGGCTTTGCACTTCTATACGCACCAAACGTCACGGTCCTTCTCTTTCCGTCTCGTAGACACGAGCTGAGAAATTGCAAACGTCGAGCAATTGCTCAGAGATGAAAAGTGCCAGCACTGAAAGCTCTTGCTAGCCAGCACCCTTCCTTGGAAGCGCTTTCACAGGCGCAGCAACACTGGGGCTTTGCGCTTCTATACGCACCAAACATCACGGTCCTTCTCTTTCCGTCTCGTAGACACGAGCTGAGAAATTGCAAACGTCGAGCAATTGCTCCGAGATGAAAAGTGCCAGCACTGAAAGCTGTTGCTAGCCAGCACCCTTCCTTGGAAGCGCTTTCACAGGCGCAGCAACACTGGGGCTTTGCGCTTCTATACGCACCAAACGTCACGGTCCTTCTCTTTCCGTCTCGTAGACACGAGCTGAGAAATTGCAAACGTCGAGCAATTGCTCCGAGATGAAAAGTGCCAGCACTGAAAGCTCTTGCTAGCCAGCACCCTTCCTTGGAATCGCTTTTGTAGGCCTAAGAACACTGGGGCTCTGGGCTTCTCTAGCCACCTAATCTTCTGCTCATCCTCCCGCGCACTCTGAAGAGAGCTCAGGTGAGAAATTGCAAACGTCAAGCAATTGCTCAGAGATGAAAAGTGCCAGCACTGAAAGCTGTTGCTAGCCAGCACCCTTCCTTGGAAGCGCTTTTGTAGGCCTAAGAACACTGGGGCTCTGGGCTTCTCTAGCCACCTAATCTTCTGCTCATCCTCGCGCGCACTCTAAAGAGAGCTCAGGTGAGAAATTACAAACGTCCAGCAATTGCTCAGAGATGAAAAGTGCCAGCACTGAAAGCTGTTGCTAGCCAGCACCCTTCCTTGGAAGCGCTTTCACAGGCGCAGCAACACTGGGGCTTTGCGCTTCTATACGCACCAAATGTCACGGTCCTTCTCTTTCCGTCTTGTAGACATGAGCTGAGAAATTGCAAACGTCGAGCAATTGCTCAGAGATGAAAAGTGCCAGCACTGAAAGCTCTTGCTAGCCAGCACCCTTCCTTGGAAGCGCTTTCACAGGCGCAGCAACACTGGGGCTTTGCGCTTCTCTAGCCACCAAACGTCACGGTCCTTCTCTTTCCGTCTCGTAGACACGAGCTGAGAAATTGCAAATGTCCAGCAATTGCTCCGAGATGAAAAGTGCCAGCACTGAAAGCTGTTGCTAGCCAGCACCCTTCCTTGGAAGCGCTTTTGTAGGCCTAAGAACACTGGGGCTCTGGGCTTCTCTAGCCACCTCATCTTCTGCTCATCCTCTCGCGCACTCTAAAGAGAGCTCAGGTGAGAAATTGCAAACGTCCAGCAATTGCTCAGAGATGAAAAGTGCCAGCACTGAAAGCTCTTGCTAGCCAGCACCCTTCCTTGGAAGCGCTTTCACAGGCGCAGCAACACTGGGGCTTTGCGCTTCTCTAGCCACCAAACGTCACGGTCCTTCTCTTTCCGTCGGTAGACACGAGCTGAGAAATTGCAAACGTCGAACAATTGCTCAGAGATGAAAAGTGCCAGCACTGAAAGCTGTTGCTAGCCAGCACCCTTCCTTGGAAGCGCTTTCACAGGCGCAGCAACACTGGGGCTTTGCGCTTCTATACGCACCAAACGTCACGGTCCTTCTCTTTCCGTCTCGTAGACACGAGCTGAGAAATTGCAAATGTCCAGCAATTGCTCAGAGATGAAAAGTGCCAGCACTGAAAGCTGTTGCTAGCCAGCACCCTTCCTTGGAAGCGCTTTTGTAGCCCTTAGAACACTGGGGCTCTGGGCTTCTCTAGCCACCTCATCTTCTGCTCATCCTCTCGCGCACTCTAAAGAGAGCTCAGGTGAGAAATTGCAAACGTCGAGCAATTGCTCAGAGATGAAAAGTGCCAGCACTGAAAGCTCTTGCTAGCCAGCACCCTTCCTTGGAAGCGCTTTCACAGGCGCAGCAACACTGGGGCTTTGCGCTTCTATACGCACCAAACGTCACGGCCCTTCTCTTTCCGTCGGTAGACACGAGCTGAGAAATTGCAAACGTCGAGCAATTGCTCCGAGATGAAAAGTGCCAGCACTGAAAGCTGTTGCTAGCCAGCACCCTTCCTTGGAAGCGCTTTCACAGGCGCAGCAACACTGGGGCTTTGCGCTTCTCTACGCACCAAAAGTCACGGTCCTTCTCTTTCCGTCTCGTAGACACGAGCTGAGAAATTGCAAACGTCGAGCAATTGCTCAGAGATGAAAAGTGCCAGCACTGAAAGCTCTTGCTAGCCAGCACCCTTCCTTGGAAGCGCTTTTGTAGGCCTAAGAACACTGGGGCTCTGGGCTTCTCTAGCCACCTCATCTTCTGCTCATCCTCTCGCGCACTCTAAAGAGAGCTCAGGTGAGAAATTGCAAACGTCGAGCAATTGCTCAGAGATGAAAAGTGCCAGCACTGAAAGCTCTTGCTAGCCAGCACCCTTCCTTGGAAGCGCTTTCACAGGCGCAGCAACACTGGGGCTTTGCGCTTCTATACGCACCAAAGGTCACGGTCCTTCTCTTTCCGTCTCGTAGACACGAGCTGAGAAATTGCAAACGTCGAGCAATTGCTCAGAGATGAAAAGTGCCAGCACTGAAAGCTCTTGCTAGCCAGCACCCTTCCTTGGAAGCGCTTTTGTAGCCCTTAGAACACTGGGGCTCTGGGCTTCTCTAGCCACCTCATCTTCTGCTCATCCTCTCGCGCACTCTAAAGAGAGCTCAGGTGAGAAATTGCAAACGTCGAGCAATTGCTCAGAGATGAAAAGTGCCAGCACTGAAAGCTCTTGCTAGCCAGCACCCTTCCTTGGAAGCGCTTTCACAGGCGCAGCAACACTGGGGCTTTGCACTTCTATACGCACCAAACGTCACGGTCCTTCTCTTTCCGTCTCGTAGACACGAGCTGAGAAATTGCAAACGTCGAGCAATTGCTCAGAGATGAAAAGTGCCAGCACTGAAAGCTCTTGCTAGCCAGCACCCTTCCTTGGAAGCGCTTTCACAGGCGCAGCAACACTGGGGCTTTGCGCTTCTATACGCACCAAACATCACGGTCCTTCTCTTTCCGTCTCGTAGACACGAGCTGAGAAATTGCAAACGTCGAGCAATTGCTCCGAGATGAAAAGTGCCAGCACTGAAAGCTGTTGCTAGCCAGCACCCTTCCTTGGAAGCGCTTTCACAGGCGCAGCAACACTGGGGCTTTGCGCTTCTATACGCACCAAACGTCACGGTCCTTCTCTTTCCGTCTCGTAGACACGAGCTGAGAAATTGCAAACGTCGAGCAATTGCTCCGAGATGAAAAGTGCCAGCACTGAAAGCTCTTGCTAGCCAGCACCCTTCCTTGGAAGCGCTTTTGTAGGCGTGAGAACACTGGGGCTCTGGGCTTCTCTAGCCACCTAATCTTCTGCTCATCCTCCCGCGCACTCTGAAGAGAGCTCAGGTGAGAAATTGCAAACGTCAAGCAATTGCTCCGAGATGAAAAGTGCCAGCACTGAAAGCTCTTGCTAGCCAGCACCCTTCCTTGGAAGCGCTTTTGTAGCCCTTAAAACACTGGGGCTCTGGGCTTCTCTAGCCACCTCATCTTCTGCTCATCCTCTCGCGCACTCTAAAGAGAGCTCAGGTGAGAAATTGCAAACGTCGAGCAATTGCTCAGAGATGAAAAGTGCCAGCACTGAAAGCTCTTGCTAGCCAGCACCCTTCCTTGGAAGCGCTTTCACAGGCGCAGCAACACTGGGGCTTTGCGCTTCTCTAGCCACCAAACGTCACGGTCCTTCTCTTTCCGTCGGTAAACACGAGCTGAGAAATTGCAAACGTCGAGCAATTGCTCAGAGATGAAAAGTGCCAGCACTGAAAGCTGTTGCTAGCCAGCACCCTTCCTTGGAAGCGCTTTCACAGGCGCAGCAACACTGGGGCTTTGCGCTTCTATACGCACCAAATGTCACGGTCCTTCTCTTTCCGTCTCCTAGACACGAGCTGAGAAATTGCAAACGTCGAGCAATTGCTCAGAGATGAAAAGTGCCAGCACTGAAAGCTCTTGCTAGCCAGCACCCTTCCTTGGAAGCGCTTTTGTAGGCCTAAGAACACTGGGGCTCTGGGCTTCTCTAGCCACCTCATCTTCTGCTCATCCTCTCGCGCACTCTAAAGAGAGCTCAGGTGAGAAATTGCAAACGTCGAGCAATTGCTCAGAGATGAAAAGTGCCAGCACTGAAAGCTCTTGCTAGCCAGCACCCTTCCTTGGAAGCGCTTTTGTAGGCCTAAGAACACTGGGGCTCTGGGCTTCTCTAGCCACCTCATCTTCTGCTCATCCTCTCGCGCACTCTAAAGAGAGCTCAGGTGAGAAATTGCAAACGTCGAGCAATTGCTCAGAGATGAAAAGTGCCAGCACTGAAAGCTCTTGCTAGCCAGCACCCTTCCTTGGAAGCGCTTTCACAGGCGCAGCAACACTGGGGCTTTGCGCTTCTATACGCACCAAACGTCACGGTCCTTCTCTTTCCGTCTCGTAGACACGAGCTGAGAAATTGCAAACGTCGAGCAATTGCTCAGAGATGAAAAGTGCCAGCACTGAAAGCTCTTGCTAGCCAGCACCCTTCCTTGGAAGCGCTTTCACAGGCGCAGCAACACTGGGGCTTTGCGCTTCTATACGCACCAAACGTCACGGTCCTTCTCTTTCCGTCTCGTAGACACGAGCTGAGAAATTGCAAATGTCCAGCAATTGCTCAGAGATGAAAAGTGCCAGCACTGAAAGCTCTTGCTAGCCAGCACCCTTCCTTGGAAGCGCTTTTGTAGGCCTAAGAACACTGGGGCTCTGGGCTTCTCTAGCCACCTCATCTTCTGCTCATCCTCTCACGCACTCTAAAGAGAGCTCAGGTGAGAAAATGCAAACGTCGAGCAATTGCTCAGAGATGAAAAGTGCCAGCACTGAAAGCTGTTGCTAGCCAGCCCCCTTCCTTGGAAGCGCTTTCACAGGCGCAGCAACACTGGGGCTTTGCGCTTCTCTAGCCACCAAATGTCACGGTCCTTCTCTTTCCGTCTCCTAGACACGAGCTGAGAAATTGCAAACGTCCAGCAATTGCTCAGAGATGAAAAGTGCCAGCACTGAAAGCTGTTGCTAGCCAGCACCCTTCCTTGGAAGCGCTTTTGTAGGCCTAAGAACACTGGGGCTCTGGGCTTCTCTAGCCACCTCATCTTCTGCTCATCCTCTCGCGCACTCTAAAGAGAGCTCAGGTGAGAAATTGCAAACGTCCAGCAATTGCTCAGAGATGAAAAGTGCCAGCACTGAAAGCTGTTGCTAGCCAGCACCCTTCCTTGGAAGCGCTTTCACAGGCGCAGCAACACTGGGGCTTTGCGCTTCTATACGCACCAAACGTCACGGTCCTTCTCTTTCCATCTCGTAGACACGAGCTGAGAAATTGCAAACGTCCAGCAATTGCTCAGAGATGAAAAGTGCCAGCACTGAAAGCTCTTGCTAGCCAGCACCCTTCCTTGGAAGCGCTTTTGTAGGCCTAAGAACACTGGGGCTCTGGGCTTCTCTAGCCACCTCATCTTCTGCTCATCCTCTCGCGCACTCTAAAGAGAGCTCAGGTGAGAAATTGCAAACGTCGAGCAATTGCTCAGAGATGAAAAGTGCCAGCACTGAAAGCTGTTGCTAGCCAGCACCCTTCCTTGGAAGCGCTTTCACAGGCGCAGCAACACTGGGGCTTTGCGCTTCTATACGCACCAAACGTCACGGTCCTTCTCTTTCCGTCTCGTAGACAAGAGCTGAGAAATTGCAAACGTCGAGCAATTGCTCAGAGATGAAAAGTGCCAGCACTGAAAGCTCTTGCTAGCCAGCACCCTTCCTTGGAAGCGCTTTCACAGGCGCAGCAACACTGGGGCTTTGCGCTTCTCTAGCCACCAAATGTCACGGTCCTTCTCTTTCCGTCTTGTAGACACGAGCTGAGAAATTGCAAATGTCCAGCAATTGCTCAGAGATGAAAAGTGCCAGCACTGAAAGCTGTTGCTAGCCAGCACCCTTCCTTGGAAGCGCTTTTGTAGGCCTAAGAACACTGGGGCTCTGGGCTTCTCTAGCCACCTCATCTTCTGCTCATCCTCTCGCGCACTCTAAAGAGAGCTCAGGTGAGAAATTGCAAACGTCGAGCAATTGCTCAGAGATGAAAAGTGCCAGCACTGAAAGCTCTTGCTAGCCAGCACCCTTCCTTGGAAGCGCTTTCACAGGCGCAGCAACACTGGGGCTTTGCGCTTCTCTAGCCACCAAACGTCACGGTCCTTCTCTTTCCGTCTCGTAGACACGAGCTGAGAAATTGCAAACGTCGAGCAATTGCTCAGAGATGAAAAGTGCCAGCACTGAAAGCTGTTGCTAGCCAGCACCCTTCCTTGGAAGCGCTTTTGTAGGCCTAAGAACACTGGGTCTCTGGGCTTCTCTAGCCACCTCATCTTCTGCTCATCCTCTCGCGCACTCTAAAGAGAGCTCAGGTGAGAAATTGCAAACGTCCAGCAATTGCTCAGAGATGAAAAGTGCCAGCACTGAAAGCTGTTGCTAGCCAGCCCCCTTCCTTGGAAGCGCTTTCACAGGCGCAGCAACACTGGGGCTTTGCGCTTCTCTAGCCACCAAACGTCACGGTCCTTCTGTTTCCGTCTCCTAGACACGAGCTGAGAAATTGCAAACGTCGAGCAATTGCTCCGAGATGAAAAGTGCCAGCACTGAAAGCTGTTGCTAGCCAGCACCCTTCCTTGGAAGCGCTTTTGTAGGCCTAAGAACACTGGGGCTCTGGGCTTCTCTAGCCACCTCATCTTCTGCTCATCCTCTCGCGCACTCTAAAGAGAGCTCAGGTGAGAAATTGCAAACGTCGAGCAATTGCTCAGAGATGAAAAGTGCCAGCACTGAAAGCTGTTGCTAGCCAGCACCCTTCCTTGGAAGCGCTTTCACAGGCGCAGCAACACTGGGGCTTTGCGCTTCTCTAGCCACCAAACGTCACGGTCCTTCTCTTTCCATCTCGTAGACACGAGCTGAGAAATTGCAAACGTCGAGCAATTGCTCCGAGATGAAAAGTGCCAGCACTGAAAGCTGTTGCTAGCCAGCCCCCTTCCTTGGAAGCGCTTTTGTAGGCCTAAGAAGACTGGGGCTCTGGGCTTCTCTAGCCACCTCATCTTCTGCTCATCCTCCCGCGCACTCTAAAGAGAGCTCAGGTGAGAAATTGCAAACGTCGAGCAATTGCTCAGAGATGAAAAGTGCCAGCACTGAAAGCTGTTGCTAGCCAGCACCCTTCCTTGGAAGCGCTTTCACAGGCGCAGCAACACTGGGGCTTTGCGCTTCTATACGCACCAAACGTCACGGTCCTTCTCTTTCCGTCGGTAGACACGAGCTGAGAAATTGCAAACGTCGAGCAATTGCTCAGAGATGAAAAGTGCCAGCACTGAAAGCTGTTGCTAGCCAGCACCCTTCCTTGGAAGCGCTTTTGTAGCCCTTAAAACACTGGGGCTCTGGGCTTCTCTAGCCACCTCATCTTCTGCTCATCCTCTCGCGCACTCTAAAGAGAGCTCAGGTGAGAAATTGCAAACGTCGAGCAATTGCTCAGAGATGAAAAGTGCCAGCACTGAAAGCTGTTGCTAGCCAGCACCCTTCCTTGGAAGCGCTTTCACAGGCGCAGCAACACTGGGGCTTTGCGCTTCTCTAGCCACCAAACGTCACGGTCCTTCTCTTTCCATCTCGTAGACACGAGCTGAGAAATTGCAAATGTCGAGCAATTGCTCCGAGATGAAAAGTGCCAGCACTGAAAGCTCTTGCTAGCCAGCACCCTTCCTTGGAAGCGCTTTTGTAGGCCTAAGAACACTGGGGCTCTGGGCTTCTCTAGCCACCTAATCTTCTGCTCATCCTCCCGCGCACTCTAAAGAGAGCTCAGGTGAGAAATTGCAAACGTCGAGCAATTGCTCAGAGATGAAAAGTGCCAGCACTGAAAGCTCTTGCTAGCCAGCACCCTTCCTTGGAAGCGCTTTCACAGGCACAGCAACACTGGGGCTTTGCGCTTCTATACGCACCAAACGTCACGGTCCTTCTCTTTCCGTCGGTAGACACGAGCTGAGAAATTGCAAACGTCGAGCAATTGCTCAGAGATGAAAAGTGCCAGCACTGAAAGCTGTTGCTAGCCAGCACCCTTCCTTGGAAGCGCTTTTGTAGCCCTTAAAACACTGGGGCTCTGGGCTTCTCTAGCCACCTCATCTTCTGCTCATCCTCTCGCGCACTCTAAAGAGAGCTCAGGTGAGAAATTGCAAACGTCGAGCAATTGCTCAGAGATGAAAAGTGCCAGCACTGAAAGCTCTTGCTAGCCAGCACCCTTCCTTGGAAGCGCTTTCACAGGCGCAGCAACACTGGGGCTTTGCGCTTCTATACGCACCAAACGTCACGGTCCTTCTCTTTCCGTCGGTAGACACGAGCTGAGAAATTGCAAACGTCGAGCAATTGCTCAGAGATGAAAAGTGCCAGCACTGAAAGCTCTTGCTAGCCAGCACCCTTCCTTGGAAGCGCTTTTGTAGCCCTTAAAACACTGGGGCTCTGGGCTTCTCTAGCCACCTCATCTTCTGCTCATCCTCTCGCGCACTCTAAAGAGAGCTCAGGTGAGAAATTGCAAACGTCGAGCAATTGCTCAGAGATGAAAAGTGCCAGCACTGAAAGCTGTTGCTAGCCAGCACCCTTCCTTGGAAGCGCTTTCACAGGCGCAGCAACACTGGGGCTTTGTGCTTCTCTAGCCACCAAACGTCACGGTCCTTCTCTTTCCGTCGGTAGACACGAGCTGAGAAATTGCAAACGTCGAGCAATTGCTCAGAGATGAAAAGTGCCAGCACTGAAAGCTGTTGCTAGCCAGCACCCTTCCTTGGAAGCGCTTTCACAGGCGCAGCAACACTGGGGCTTTGCGCTTCTCTAGCCACCAAACGTCACGGTCCTTCTCTTTCCGTCTCGTAGACACGAGCTGAGAAATTGCAAACGTCGAGCAATTGCTCAGAGATGAAAAGTGCCAGCACTGAAAGCTCTTGCTAGCCAGCACCCTTCCTTGGAAGCGCTTTTGTAGGCCTAAGAACACTGGGGCTCTGGGCTTCTCTAGCCACCTCATCTTCTGCTCATCCTCGCGCGCACTCTAAAGAGAGCTCAGGTGAGAAATTACAAACGTCAAGCAATTGCTCAGAGATGAAAAGTGCCAGCACTGAAAGCTGTTGCTAGCCAGCACCCTTCCTTGGAAGCGCTTTCACAGGCGCAGCAACACTGGGGCTTTGCGCTTCTATACGCACCAAACATCACGGTCCTTCTCTTTCCGTCTCCTAGACACGAGCTGAGAAATTGCAAACGTCGAGCAATTGCTCAGAGATGAAAAGTGCCAGCACTGAAAGCTCTTGCTAGCCAGCACCCTTCCTTGGAAGCGCTTTTGTAGGCCTTAGAACACTGGGGCTCTGGGCTTCTCTAGCCACCTCATCTTCTGCTCATCCTCTCGCGCACTCTAAAGAGAGCTCAGGTGAGAAATTGCAAACGTCGAGCAATTGCTCAGAGATGAAAAGTGCCAGCACTGAAAGCTCTTGCTAGCCAGCACCCTTCCTTGGAAGCGCTTTTGTAGGCCTAAGAACACTGGGGCTCTGGGCTTCTCTAGCCACCTCATCTTCTGCTCATCCTCTCGCGCACTCTAAAGAGAGCTGAGGTGAGAAATTGCAAACGTCGAGCAATTGCTCAGAGATGAAAAGTGCCAGCACTGAAAGCTCTTGCTAGCCAGCACCCTTCCTTGGAAGCGCTTTCACAGGCGCAGCAACACTGGGGCTTTGCGCTTCTCTACGCACCAAACGTCACGGTCCTTCTCTTTCCGTCTCGTAGACACGAGCTGAGAAATTGCAAACGTCGAACAATTGCTCAGAGATGAAAAGTGCCAGCACTGAAAGCTCTTGCTAGCCAGCACCCTTCCTTGGAAGCGCTTTTGTAGGCCTAAGAACACTGGGGCTCTGGGCTTCTCTAGCCACCTCATCTTCTGCTCATCCTCTCGCGCACTCTAAAGAGAGCTCAGGTGAGAAATTGCAAACGTCGAGCAATTGCTCAGAGATGAAAAGTGCCAGCACTGAAAGCTCTTGCTAGCCAGCACCCTTCCTTGGAAGCGCTTTCACAGGCGCAGCAACACTGGGGCTTTGCGCTTCTATACGCACCAAAGGTCACGGTCCTTCTCTTTCCGTCTCGTAGACACGAGCTGAGAAATTGCAAACGTCGAGCAATTGCTCAGAGATGAAAAGTGCCAGCACTGAAAGCTCTTGCTAGCCAGCACCCTTCCTTGGAAGCGCTTTCACAGGCGCAGCAACACTGGGGCTTTGCGCTTCTATACGCACCAAACGTCACGGTCCTTCTCTTTCCGTCTCGTAGACACGAGCTGAGAAATTGCAAATGTCCAGCAATTGCTCAGAGATGAAAAGTGCCAGCACTGAAAGCTCTTGCTAGCCAGCACCCTTCCTTGGAAGCGCTTTTGTAGGCCTAAGAACACTGGGGCTCTGGGCTTCTCTAGCCACCTCATCTTCTGCTCATCCTCTCACGCACTCTAAAGAGAGCTCAGGTGAGAAATTGCAAACGTCGAGCAATTGCTCAGAGATGAAAAGTGCCAGCACTGAAAGCTCTTGCTAGCCAGCACCCTTCCTTGGAAGCGCTTTCACAGGCGCAGCAACACTGGGGCTTTGCGCTTCTCTAGCCACCAAACGTCACGGTCCTTCTCTTTCCGTCTCCTAGACACGAGCTGAGAAATTGCAAACGTCGAGCAATTGCTCAGAGATGAAAAGTGCCAGCACTGAAAGCTCTTGCTAGCCAGCCCCCTTCCTTGGAAGCGCTTTTGTAGCCCTTAGAACACTGGGGCTCTGGGCTTCTCTAGCCACCTCATCTTCTGCTCATCCTCTCGCGCACTCTAAAGAGAGCTCAGGTGAGAAATTGCAAACGTCGAGCAATTGCTCAGAGATGAAAAGTGCCAGCACTGAAAGCTGTTGCTAGCCAGCCCCCTTCCTTGGAAGCGCTTTCACAGGCGCAGCAACACTGGGGCTTTGCGCTTCTCTACCCACCAAACGTCACGGTCCTTCTCTTTCCGTCTCCTAGACATGAGCTGAGAAATTGCAAACGTCCAGCAATTGCTCAGAGATGAAAAGTGCCAGCACTGAAAGCTGTTGCTAGCCAGCCCCCTTCCTTGGAAGCGCTTTTGTAGGCCTAAGAACACTGGGGCTCTGGGCTTCTCTAGCCACCTCATCTTCTGCTCATCCTCTCGCGCACTCTAAAGAGAGCTCAGGTGAGAAATTGCAAACGTCCAGCAATTGCTCAGAGATGAAAAGTGCCAGCACTGAAAGCTGTTGCTAGCCAGCCCCCTTCCTTGGAAGCGCTTTCACAGGCGCAGCAACACTGGGGCTTTGCGCTTCTCTAGCCACCAAACGTCACGGTCCTTCTCTTTCCGTCGGTAGACACGAGCTGAGAAATTGCAAACGTCCAGCAATTGCTCAGAGATGAAAAGTGCCAGCACTGAAAGCTGTTGCTAGCCAGCACCCTTCCTTGGAAGCGCTTTTGTAGGCCTAAGAACACTGGGGCTCTGGGATTCTCTAGCCACCTCATCTTCTGCTCATCCTCTCGCGCACTCTAAAGAGAGCTCAGGTGAGAAATTGCAAACGTCGAGCAATTGCTCAGAGATGAAAAGTGCCAGCACTGAAAGCTCTTGCTAGCCAGCACCCTTCCTTGGAAGCGCTTTCACAGGCGCAGCAACACTGGGGCTTTGCGCTTCTATACGCACCAAACGTCACGGTCCTTCTCTTTCCATCTCGTAGACACGAGCTGAGAAATTGCAAACGTCCAGCAATTGCTCAGAGATGAAAAGTGCCAGCACTGAAAGCTGTTGCTAGCCAGCACCCTTCCTTGGAAGCGCTTTTGTAGGCCTAAGAACACTGGGGCTCTGGGCTTCTCTAGCCACCTAATCTTCTGCTCATCCTCCCGCGCACTCTGAAGAGAGCTCAGGTGAGAAATTGCAAAGGTCGAGCAATTGCTCAGAGATGAAAAGTGCCAGCACTGAAAGCTCTTGCTAGCCAGCACCCTTCCTTGGAAGCGCTTTTGTAGGCCTAAGAACACTGGGGCTCTGGGCTTCTCTAGCCACCTAATCTTCTGCTCATCCTCTCGCGCACTCTAAAGAGAGCTCAGGTGAGAAATTGCAAACGTCGAGCAATTGCTCAGAGAAGAAAAGTGTCAGCACTGAAAGCTGTTGCTAGCCAGCACCCTTCCTTGGAAGCGCTTTCACAGGCACAGCAACACTGGGGCTTTGCGCTTCTATAGCCACCAAACGTCACGGTCCTTCTCTTTCCGTCGGTAGACACGAGCTGAGAAATTGCAAACGTCGAACAATTGCTCAGAGATGAAAAGTGCCAGCACTGAAAGCTCTTGCTAGCCAGCACCCTTCCTTGGAAGCGCTTTTGTAGGCCTAAGAACACTGGGGCTCTGGGCTTCTCTAGCCACCTCATCTTCTGCTCATCCTCTCGCGCACTCTAAAGAGAGCTCAGGTGAGAAATTGCAAACGTCCAGCAATTGCTCCGAGATGAAAAGTGCCAGCACTGAAAGCTCTTGCTAGCCAGCACCCTTCCTTGGAAGCGCTTTCACAGGCGCAGCAACACTGGGGCTTTGCATTTCTATACGCACCAAACGTCACGGTCCTTCTCTTTCCGTCTCGTAGACACGAGCTGAGAAATTGCAAACGTCGAGCAATTGCTCAGAGATGAAAAGTGCCAGCACTGAAAGCTCTTGCTAGCCAGCACCCTTCCTTGGAAGCGCTTTCACAGGCGCAGCAACACTGGGGCTTTGCGCTTCTCTAGCCACCAAACGTCACGGTCCTTCTCTTTCCGTCTCGTAGACACGAGCTGAGAAATTGCAAATGTCCAGCAATTGCTCAGAGATGAAAAGTGCCAGCACTGAAAGCTGTTGCTAGCCAGCACCCTTCCTTGGAAGCGCTTTTGTAGGCCTAAGAACACTGGGGCTCTGGGCTTCTCTAGCCACCTCATCTTCTGCTCATCCTCTCGCGCACTCTAAAGAGAGCTCAGGTGAGAAATTGCAAACGTCGAGCAATTGCTCAGAGATGAAAAGTGCCAGCACTGAAAGCTCTTGCTAGCCAGCACCCTTCCTTGGAAGCGCTTTCACAGGCGCAGCAACACTGGGGCTTTGCGCTTCTCTAGCCACCAAACGTCACGGTCCTTCTCTTTCCGTCGGTAGACACGAGCTGAGAAATTGCAAACGTTGAGCAATTGCTCAGAGATGAAAAGTGCCAGCACTGAAAGCTCTTGCTAGCCAGCACCCTTCCTTGGAAGCGCTTTCACAGGCGCAGCAACACTGGGGCTTTGCGCTTCTATACGCACCAAACGTCACGGTCCTTCTCTTTCCGTCTCGTAGACATGAGCTGAGAAATTGCAAATGTCCAGCAATTGCTCAGAGATGAAAAGTGCCAGCACTGAAAGCTCTTGCTAGCCAGCACCCTTCCTTGGAAGCGCTTTTGTAGGCCTAAGAACACTGGGGCTCTGGGCTTCTCTAGCCACCTCATCTTCTGCTCATCCTCTCGCGCACTCTAAAGAGAGCTCAGGTGAGAAATTGCAAACATCCAGCAATTGCTCAGAGATGAAAAGTGCCAGCACTGAAAGCTCTTGCTAGCCAGCACCCTTCCTTGGAAGCGCTTTCACAGGCGCAGCAACACTGGGGCTTTGCGCTTCTATACGCACCAAACGTCACGGTCCTTCTCTTTCCGTCTCGTAGACACGAGCTGAGAAATTGCAAATGTCCAGCAATTGCTCAGAGATGAAAAGTGCCAGCACTGAAAGCTCTTGCTAGCCAGCACCCTTCCTTGGAAGCGCTTTTGTAGGCCTAAGAAGACTGGGGCTCTGGGCTTCTCTAGCCACCTCATCTTCTGCTCATCCTCTCGCGCACTCTAAAGAGAGCTCAGGTGAGAAATTGCAAACGTCGAGCAATTGCTCAGAGATGAAAAGTGCCAGCACTGAAAGCTCTTGCTAGCCAGCACCCTTCCTTGGAAGCGCTTTCACAGGCGCAGCAACACTGGGGCTTTGCGCTTCTCTACGCACCAAACGTCACGGTCCTTCTCTTTCCGTCTCGTAGACACGAGCTGAGAAATTGCAAACGTCCAGCAATTGCTCAGAGATGAAAAGTGCCAGCACTGAAAGCTGTTGCTAGCCAGCACCCTTCCTTGGAAGCGCTTTTGTAGGCCTAAGAACACTGGGGCTCTGGGCTTCTCTAGCCACCTCATCTTCTGCTCATCCTCTCGCGCACTCTAAAGAGAGCTCAGGTGAGAAATTGCAAACGTCCAGCAATTGCTCAGAGCTGAAAAGTGCCAGCACCGAAAGCTGTTGCTAGCCAGCCCCCTTCCTTGGAAGCGCTTTCACAGGCGCAGCAACACTGGGGCTTTGCGCTTCTCTAGCCACCAAACGTCACGGTCCATCTCTTTCCGTCGGTAGACACGAGCTGAGAAATTGCAAACGTCGAGCAATTGCTCAGAGATGAAAAGTGCCAGCACTGAAAGCTGTTGCTAGCCAGCACCCTTCCTTGGAAGCGCTTTTGTAGCCCTTAGAACACTGGGGCTCTGGGCTTCTCTAGCCACCTCATCTTCTGCTCATCCTCTCGCGCACTCTAAAGAGAGCTCAGGTGAGAAATTGCAAACGTCGAGCAATTGCTCAGAGATGAAAAGTGCCAGCACTGAAAGCTCTTGCTAGCCAGCACCCTTCCTTGGAAGCGCTTTCACAGGCGCAGCAACACTGGGGCTTTGCGCTTCTCTAGCCACCAAACGTCACGGTCCTTCTCTTTCCGTCGGTAGACACGAGCTGAGAAATTGCAAACGTCGAGCAATTGCTCAGAGATGAAAAGTGCCAGCACTGAAAGCTGTTGCTAGCCAGCACCCTTCCTTGGAAGCGCTTTCACAGGCGCAGCAACACTGGGGCTTTGCGCTTCTCTACGCACCAAAAGTCACGGTCCTTCTCTTTCCGTCTCGTAGACACGAGCTGAGAAATTGCAAACGTCGAGCAATTGCTCAGAGATGAAAAGTGCCAGCACTGAAAGCTCTTGCTAGCCAGCACCCTTCCTTGGAAGCGCTTTTGTAGGCCTAAGAACACTGGGGCTCTGGGCTTCTCTAGCCACCTCATCTTCTGCTCATCCTCTCGCGCACTCTAAAGAGAGCTCAGGTGAGAAATTGCAAACGTCGAGCAATTGCTCAGAGATGAAAAGTGCCAGCACTGAAAGCTCTTGCTAGCCAGCACCCTTCCTTGGAAGTGCTTTCACAGGCGCAGCAACACTGGGGCTTTGCACTTCTATACGCACCAAACGTCACGGTCCTTCTCTTTCCGTCTCGTAGACACGAGCTGAGAAATTGCAAACGTCGAGCAATTGCTCAGAGATGAAAAGTGCCAGCCCTGAAAGCTGTTGCTAGCCAGCACCCTTCCTTGGAAGCGCTTTTGTAGCCCTTAGAACACTGGGGCTCTGGGCTTCTCTAGCCACCTCATCTTCTGCTCATCCTCTCGCGCACTCTAAAGAGAGCTCAGGTGAGAAATTGCAAACGTCGAGCAATTGCTCAGAGATGAAAAGTGCCAGCACTGAAAGCTCTTGCTAGCCAGCACCCTTCCTTGGAAGCGCTTTCACAGGCGCAGCAACACTGGGGCTTTGCACTTCTATACGCACCAAACGTCACGGTCCTTCTCTTTCCGTCTCGTAGACACGAGCTGAGAAATTGCAAACGTCGAGCAATTGCTCAGAGATGAAAAGTGCCAGCACTGAAAGCTCTTGCTAGCCAGCACCCTTCCTTGGAAGCGCTTTCACAGGCGCAGCAACACTGGGGCTTTGCGCTTCTATACGCACCAAACATCACGGTCCTTCTCTTTCCGTCTCGTAGACACGAGCTGAGAAATTGCAAACGTCGAGCAATTGCTCCGAGATGAAAAGTGCCAGCACTGAAAGCTGTTGCTAGCCAGCACCCTTCCTTGGAAGCGCTTTCACAGGCGCAGCAACACTGGGGCTTTGCGCTTCTATACGCACCAAACGTCACGGTCCTTCTCTTTCCGTCTCGTAGACACGAGCTGAGAAATTGCAAACGTCGAGCAATTGCTCCGAGATGAAAAGTGCCAGCACTGAAAGCTCTTGCTAGCCAGCACCCTTCCTTGGAATCGCTTTTGTAGGCCTAAGAACACTGGGGCTCTGGGCTTCTCTAGCCACCTAATCTTCTGCTCATCCTCCCGCGCACTCTGAAGAGAGCTCAGGTGAGAAATTGCAAACGTCAAGCAATTGCTCCGAGATGAAAAGTGCCAGCACTGAAAGCTGTTGCTAGCCAGCACCCTTCCTTGGAAGCGCTTTTGTAGGCCTAAGAACACTGGGGCTCTGGGCTTCTCTAGCCACCTAATCTTCTGCTCATCCTCGCGCGCACTCTAAAGAGAGCTCAGGTGAGAAATTACAAACGTCCAGCAATTGCTCAGAGATGAAAAGTGCCAGCACTGAAAGCTGTTGCTAGCCAGCACCCTTCCTTGGAAGCGCTTTCACAGGCGCAGCAACACTGGGGCTTTGCGCTTCTATACGCACCAAATGTCACGGTCCTTCTCTTTCCGTCTTGTAGACATGAGCTGAGAAATTGCAAACGTCGAGCAATTGCTCAGAGATGAAAAGTGCCAGCACTGAAAGCTCTTGCTAGCCAGCACCCTTCCTTGGAAGCGCTTTCACAGGCGCAGCAACACTGGGGCTTTGCGCTTCTCTAGCCACCAAACGTCACGGTCCTTCTCTTTCCGTCTCGTAGACACGAGCTGAGAAATTGCAAATGTCCAGCAATTGCTCCGAGATGAAAAGTGCCAGCACTGAAAGCTGTTGCTAGCCAGCACCCTTCCTTGGAAGCGCTTTTGTAGGCCTAAGAACACTGGGGCTCTGGGCTTCTCTAGCCACCTCATCTTCTGCTCATCCTCTCGCGCACTCTAAAGAGAGCTCAGGTGAGAAATTGCAAACGTCCAGCAATTGCTCAGAGATGAAAAGTGCCAGCACTGAAAGCTCTTGCTAGCCAGCACCCTTCCTTGGAAGCGCTTTCACAGGCGCAGCAACACTGGGGCTTTGCGCTTCTCTAGCCACCAAACGTCACGGTCCTTCTCTTTCCGTCGGTAGACACGAGCTGAGAAATTGCAAACGTTGAGCAATTGCTCAGAGATGAAAAGTGCCAGCACTGAAAGCTGTTGCTAGCCAGCACCCTTCCTTGGAAGCGCTTTCACAGGCGCAGCAACACTGGGGCTTTGCGCTTCTATACGCACCAAACGTCACGGTCCTTCTCTTTCCGTCTCGTAGACACGAGCTGAGAAATTGCAAATGTCCAGCAATTGCTCAGAGATGAAAAGTGCCAGCACTGAAAGCTCTTGCTAGCCAGCACCCTTCCTTGGAAGCGCTTTTGTAGCCCTTAGAACACTGGGGCTCTGGGCTTCTCTAGCCACCTCATCTTCTGCTCATCCTCTCGCGCACTCTAAAGAGAGCTCAGGTGAGAAATTGCAAACGTCGAGCAATTGCTCAGAGATGAAAAGTGCCAGCACTGAAAGCTCTTGCTAGCCAGCACCCTTCCTTGGAAGCGCTTTCACAGGCGCAGCAACACTGGGGCTTTGCGCTTCTATACGCACCAAACGTCACGGCCCTTCTCTTTCCGTCGGTAGACACGAGCTGAGAAATTGCAAACGTCGAGCAATTGCTCCGAGATGAAAAGTGCCAGCACTGAAAGCTGTTGCTAGCCAGCACCCTTCCTTGGAAGCGCTTTCACAGGCGCAGCAACACTGGGGCTTTGCGCTTCTCTACGCACCAAAAGTCACAGTCCTTCTCTTTCCGTCTCGTAGACACGAGCTGAGAAATTGCAAACGTCGAGCAATTGCTCAGAGATGAAAAGTGCCAGCACTGAAAGCTCTTGCTAGCCAGCACCCTTCCTTGGAAGCGCTTTTGTAGGCCTAAGAACACTGGGGCTCTGGGCTTCTCTAGCCACCTCATCTTCTGCTCATCCTCTCGCGCACTCTAAAGAGAGCTCAGGTGAGAAATTGCAAACGTCGAGCAATTGCTCAGAGATGAAAAGTGCCAGCACTGAAAGCTCTTGCTAGCCAGCACCCTTCCTTGGAAGCGCTTTCACAGGCGCAGCAACACTGGGGCTTTGCGCTTCTATACGCACCAAAGGTCACGGTCCTTCTCTTTCCGTCTCGTAGACACGAGCTGAGAAATTGCAAACGTCGAGCAATTGCTCAGAGATGAAAAGTGCCAGCACTGAAAGCTCTTGCTAGCCAGCACCCTTCCTTGGAAGCGCTTTTGTAGCCCTTAGAACACTGGGGCTCTGGGCTTCTCTAGCCACCTCATCTTCTGCTCATCCTCTCGCGCACTCTAAAGAGAGCTCAGGTGAGAAATTGCAAACGTCGAGCAATTGCTCAGAGATGAAAAGTGCCAGCACTGAAAGCTCTTGCTAGCCAGCACCCTTCCTTGGAAGCGCTTTCACAGGCGCAGCAACACTGGGGCTTTGCACTTCTATACGCACCAAACGTCACGGTCCTTCTCTTTCCGTCTCGTAGACACGAGCTGAGAAATTGCAAACGTCGAGCAATTGCTCAGAGATGAAAAGTGCCAGCACTGAAAGCTCTTGCTAGCCAGCACCCTTCCTTGGAAGCGCTTTCACAGGCGCAGCAACACTGGGGCTTTGCGCTTCTATACGCACCAAACATCACGGTCCTTCTCTTTCCGTCTCGTAGACACGAGCTGAGAAATTGCAAACGTCGAGCAATTGCTCCGAGATGAAAAGTGCCAGCACTGAAAGCTGTTGCTAGCCAGCACCCTTCCTTGGAAGCGCTTTCACAGGCGCAGCAACACTGGGGCTTTGCGCTTCTATACGCACCAAACGTCACGGTCCTTCTCTTTCCGTCTCGTAGACACGAGCTGAGAAATTGCAAACGTCGAGCAATTGCTCCGAGATGAAAAGTGCCAGCACTGAAAGCTCTTGCTAGCCAGCACCCTTCCTTGGAAGCGCTTTTGTAGGCCTAAGAACACTGGGGCTCTGGGCTTCTCTAGCCACCTAATCTTCTGCTCATCCTCCCGCGCACTCTGAAGAGAGCTCAGGTGAGAAATTGCAAACGTCAAGCAATTGCTCCGAGATGAAAAGTGCCAGCACTGAAAGCTGTTGCTAGCCAGCACCCTTCCTTGGAAGCGCTTTTGTAGGCCTAAGAACACTGGGGCTCTGGGCTTCTCTAGCCACCTAATCTTCTGCTCATCCTCGCGCGCACTCTAAAGAGAGCTCAGGTGAGAAATTACAAACGTCGAGCAATTGCTCAGAGATGAAAAGTGCCAGCACTGAAAGCTGTTGCTAGCCAGCACCCTTCCTTGGAAGCGCTTTCACAGGCGCAGCAACACTGGGGCTTTGCGCTTCTATACGCACCAAATGTCACGGTCCTTCTCTTTCCGTCTTGTAGACATGAGCTGAGAAATTGCAAACGTCGAGCAATTGCTCAGAGATGAAAAGTGCCAGCACTGAAAGCTCTTGCTAGCCAGCACCCTTCCTTGGAAGCGCTTTCACAGGCGCAGCAACACTGGGGCTTTGCGCTTCTCTAGCCACCAAACGTCACGGTCCTTCTCTTTCCGTCTCGTAGACACGAGCTGAGAAATTGCAAATGTCCAGCAATTGCTCAGAGATGAAAAGTGCCAGCACTGAAAGCTGTTGCTAGCCAGCACCCTTCCTTGGAAGCGCTTTCACAGGCGCAGCAACACTGGGGCTTTGCGCTTCTATACGCACCAAACGTCACGGTCCTTCTCTTTCCGTCTCGTAGACACGAGCTGAGAAATTGCAAATGTCCAGCAATTGCTCAGAGATGAAAAGTGCCAGCACTGAAAGCTGTTGCTAGCCAGCACCCTTCCTTGGAAGCGCTTTTGTAGCCCTTAGAACACTGGGGCTCTGGGCTTCTCTAGCCACCTCATCTTCTGCTCATCCTCTCGCGCACTCTAAAGAGAGCTCAGGTGAGAAATTGCAAACGTCGAGCAATTGCTCAGAGATGAAAAGTGCCAGCACTGAAAGCTCTTGCTAGCCAGCACCCTTCCTTGGAAGCGCTTTCACAGGCGCAGCAACACTGGGGCTTTGCGCTTCTCTAGCCACCAAACGTCACGGCCCTTCTCTTTCCGTCGGTAGACACGAGCTGAGAAATTGCAAACGTCCAGCAATTGCTCAGAGATGAAAAGTGCCAGCACTGAAAGCTCTTGCTAGCCAGCACCCTTCCTTGGAAGTGCTTTTGTAGGCCTAAGAACACTGGGGCTCTGGGCTTCTCTAGCCACCTCATCTTCTGCTCATCCTCTCGCGCACTCTAAAGAGAGCTCAGGTGAGAAATTGCAAACGTCGAGCAATTGCTCAGAGATGAAAAGTGCCAGCACTGAAAGCTCTTGCTAGCCAGCACCCTTCCTTGGAAGCGCTTTCACAGGCGCAGCAACACTGGGGCTTTGCGCTTCTATACGCACCAAACGTCACGGTCCTTCTCTTTCCGTCTCGTAGACACGAGCTGAGAAATTGCAAACGTCGAGCAATTGCTCAGAGATGAAAAGTGCCAGCACTGAAAGCTCTTGCTAGCCAGCACCCTTCCTTGGAAGCGCTTTCACAGGCGCAGCAACACTGGGGCTTTGCGCTTCTCTACCCACCAAACGTCACGGTCCTTCTCTTTCCGTCTCGTAGACATGAGCTGAGAAATTGCAAATGTCCAGCAATTGCTCAGAGATGAAAAGTGCCAGCACTGAAAGCTCTTGCTAGCCAGCACCCTTCCTTGGAAGCGCTTTTGTAGGCCTAAGAACACTGGGGCTCTGGGCTTCTCTAGCCACCTCATCTTCTGCTCATCCTCTCGCGCACTCTAAAGAGAGCTCAGGTGAGAAATTGCAAACGTCGAGCAATTGCTCAGAGATGAAAAGTGCCAGCACTGAAAGCACTTGCTAGCCAGCACCCTTCCTTGGAAGCGCTTTCACAGGCGCAGCAACACTGGGACTTTGCGCTTCTATACGCACCAAACGTCACGGTCCTTCTCTTTCCGTCTCGTAGACACGAGCTGAGAAATTGCAAACGTCCAGCAATTGCTCAGAGATGAAAAGTGCCAGCACTGAAAGCTCTTGCTAGCCAGCACCCTTCCTTGGAAGCGCTTTTGTAGGCCTAAGAACACTGGGGCTCTGGGCTTCTCTAGCCACCTCATCTTCTGCTCATCCTCTCGCGCACTCTAAAGAGAGCTCAGGTGAGAAATTGCAAACGTCGAGCAATTGCTCAGAGATGAAAAGTGCCAGCACTGAAAGCTGTTGCTAGCCAGCACCCTTCCTTGGAAGCGCTTTCACAGGCGCAGCAACACTGGGGCTTTGCGCTTCTCTAGCCACCAAACGTCACGGTCCTTCTCTTTCCGTCTTGTAGACACGAGCTGAGAAATTGCAAACATCGAGCAATTGCTCAGAGATGAAAAGTGCCAGCACTGAAAGCTGTTGCTAGCCAGCACCCTTCCTTGGAAGCGCTTTTGTAGGCCTAAGCACACTGGGGCTCTGGGCTTCTCTAGCCACCTCATCTTCTGCTCATCCTCTCGCGCACTCTAAAGAGAGCTCAGGTGAGAAATTGCAAACGTCCAGCAATTGCTCAGAGATGAAAAGTGCCAGCACTGAAAGCTGTTGCTAGCCAGCCCCCTTCCTTGGAAGCGCTTTCACAGGTGCAGCAACACTGGGGCTTTGCGCTTCTCTAGCCACCAAACGTCACGGTCCTTCTCTTTCCGTCGGTAGACACGAGCTGAGAAATTGCAAACGTCGAGCAATTGCTCAGAGATGAAAAGTGCCAGCACTGAAAGCTGTTGCTAGCCAGCACCCTTCCTTGGAAGCGCTTTCACAGGCGCAGCAACACTGGGGCTTTGCGCTTCTCTAGCCATCAAACGTCACGGCCCTTCTCTTTCCGTCGGTAGACACGAGCTGAGAAATTGCAAACGTCGAGCAATTGCTCAGAGATGAAAAGTGCCAGCACTGAAAGCTCTTGCTAGCCAGCACCCTTCCTTGGAAGCGCTTTTGTAGCCCTTAGAACACTGGGGCTCTGGGCTTCTCTAGCCACCTCATCTTCTGCTCATCCTCTCGCGCACTCTAAAGAGAGCTCAGGTGAGAAATTGCAAACGTCGAGCAATTGCTCAGAGATGAAAAGTGCCAGCACTGAAAGCTCTTGCTAGCCAGCACCCTTCCTTGGAAGCGCTTTCACAGGCGCAGCAACACTGGGGCTTTGCACTTCTGTACGCACCAAACGTCACGGTCCTTCTCTTTCCGTCTCGTAGACACGAGCTGAGAAATTGCAAACGTCGAGCAATTGCTCAGAGATGAAAAGTGCCAGCACTGAAAGCTGTTGCTAGCCAGCACCCTTCCTTGGAAGCGCTTTCACAGGCGCAGCAACACTGGGGCTTTGCGCTTCTCTAGCCACCAAACGTCACGGTCCTTCTCTTTCCGTCTCGTAGACACGAGCTGAGAAATTGCAAATGTCCAGCAATTGCTCAGAGATGAAAAGTGCCAGCACTGAAAGCTGTTGCTAGCCAGCACCCTTCCTTGGAAGCGCTTTTGTAGGCCTAAGAACACTGGGGCTCTGGGCTTCTCTAGCCACCTCATCTTCTGCTCATCCTCTCGCGCACTCTAAAGAGAGCTCAGGTGAGAAATTGCAAACGTCGAGCAATTGCTCAGAGATGAAAAGTGCCAGCACTGAAAGCTCTTGCTAGCCAGCACCCTTCCTTGGAAGCGCTTTCACAGGCACAGCAACACTGGGGCTTTGCGCTTCTCTAGCCACCAAACGTCACGGTCCTTCTCTTTCCGTCGGTAGACACGAGCTGAGAAATTGCAAACGTCGAGCAATTGCTCAGAGATGAAAAGTGCCAGCACTGAAAGCTCTTGCTAGCCAGCACCCTTCCTTGGAAGCGCTTTCACAGGCGCAGCAACACTGGGGCTTTGCGCTTCTATACGCACCAAACGTCACGGTCCTTCTCTTTCCGTCTCGTAGACATGAGCTGAGAAATTGCAAACGTCGAGCAATTGCTCAGAGATGAAAAGTGCCAGCACTGAAAGCTCTTGCTAGCCAGCACCCTTCCTTGGAAGCGCTTTTGTAGGCCTAAGAACACTGGGGCTCTGGGCTTCTCTAGCCACCTCATCTTCTGCTCATCCTCTCGCGCACTCTAAAGAGAGCTCAGGTGAGAAATTGCAAACGTCGAGCAATTGCTCAGAGATGAAAAGTGCCAGCACTGAAAGCTCTTGCTAGCCAGCACCCTTCCTTGGAAGCGCTTTCACAGGCGCAGCAACACTGGGGCTTTGCGCTTCTATACGCACCAAACGTCACGGTCCTTCTCTTTCCGTCTCGTAGACACGAGCTGAGAAATTGCAAATGTCCAGCAATTGCTCAGAGATGAAAAGTGCCAGCACTGAAAGCTCTTGCTAGCCAGCACCCTTCCTTGGAAGCGCTTTTGTAGGCCTAAGAACACTGGGGCTCTGGGCTTCTCTAGCCACCTCATCTTCTGCTCATCCTCTCGCGCACTCTAAAGAGAGCTCAGGTGAGAAATTGCAAACGTCGAGCAATTGCTCAGAGATGAAAAGTGCCAGCACTGAAAGCTCTTGCTAGCCAGCACCCTTCCTTGGAAGCGCTTTCACAGGCGCAGCAACACTGGGGCTTTGCGCTTCTCTAGCCACCAAACGTCACGGTCCTTCTCTTTCCGTCTCGTAGACACGAGCTGAGTAATTGCAAACATCGAGCAATTGCTCAGAGATGAAAAGTGCCAGCACTGAAAGCTGTTGCTAGCCAGCACCCTTCCTTGGAAGCGCTTTTGTAGCCCTTAGAACACTGGGGCTCTGGGCTTCTCTAGCCACCTCATCTTCTGCTCATCCTCTCGCGCACTCTAAAGAGAGCTCAGGTGAGAAATTGCAAACGTCGAGCAATTGCTCAGAGATGAAAAGTGCCAGCACTGAAAGCTGTTGCTAGCCAGCACCCTTCCTTGGAAGCGCTTTCACAGGCGCAGCAACACTGGGGCTTTGCGCTTCTCTACCCACCAAACGTCACGGTCCTTCTCTTTCCGTCGGTAGACACGAGCTGAGAAATTGCAAACGTCGAGCAATTGCTCAGAGATGAAAAGTGCCAGCACTGAAAGCTGTTGCTAGCCAGCACCCTTCCTTGGAAGCGCTTTCACAGGCGCAGCAACACTGGGGCTTTGTGCTTCTCTACCCACCAAAAGTCACGGTCCTTCTCTTTCCGTCTCGTAGACACGAGCTGAGAAATTGCAAACGTCGAGCAATTGCTCAGAGATGAAAAGTGCCAGCACTGAAAGCTGTTGCTAGCCAGCACCCTTCCTTGGAAGCGCTTTTGTAGGCCTAAGAACACTGGGGCTCTGGGCTTCTCTAGCCACCTCATCTTCTGCTCTTCCTCTCGCGCACTCTAAAGAGAGCTCAGGTGAGAAATTGCAAACGTCGAGCAATTGCTCAGAGATGAAAAGTGCCAGCACTGAAAGCTCTTGCTAGCCAGCACCCTTCCTTGGAAGCGCTTTTGTAGCCCTTAAAACACTGGGGCTCTGGGCTTCTCTAGCCACCTCATCTTCTGCTCATCCTCTCGTGCACTCTAAAGAGAGCTCAGGTGAGAAATTGCAAACGTCGAGCAATTGCTCAGAGATGAAAAGTGCCAGCACTGAAAGCTGTTGCTAGCCAGCACCCTTCCTTGGAAGCGCTTTCACAGGCGCAGCAACACTGGGGCTTTGCGCTTCTCTAGCCACCAAACGTCACGGTCCTTCTCTTTCCGTCTCGTAGACACGAGCTGAGAAATTGCAAATGTCCAGCAATTGCTCAGAGATGAAAAGTGCCAGCACTGAAAGCTCTTGCTAGCCAGCACCCTTCCTTGGAAGCGCTTTTGTAGGCCTAAGAACACTGGGGCTCTGGGCTTCTCTAGCCACCTCATCTTCTGCTCATCCTCTCGCGCACTCTAAAGAGAGCTCAGGTGAGAAATTGCAAACGTCGAGCAATTGCTCAGAGATGAAAAGTGCCAGCACTGAAAGCTCTTGCTAGCCAGCACCCTTCCTTGGAAGCGCTTTCACAGGCGCAGCAACACTGGGGCTTTGCGCTTCTCTAGCCACCAAACGTCACGGTCCTTCTCTTTCCGTCTCGTAGACACGAGCTGAGTAATTGCAAACATCGAGCAATTGCTCAGAGATGAAAAGTGCCAGCACTGAAAGCTGTTGCTAGCCAGCACCCTTCCTTGGAAGCGCTTTTGTAGCCCTTAGAACACTGGGGCTCTGGGCTTCTCTAGCCACCTCATCTTCTGCTCATCCTCTCGCGCACTCTAAAGAGAGCTCAGGTGAGAAATTGCAAACGTCGAGCAATTGCTCAGAGATGAAAAGTGCCAGCACTGAAAGCTGTTGCTAGCCAGCACCCTTCCTTGGAAGCGCTTTCACAGGCGCAGTAACACTGGGGCTTTGCGCTTCTCTAGCCACCAAACGTCACGGTCCTTCTCTTTCCGTCGGTAGACACGAGCTGAGAAATTGCAAACGTCGAGCAATTGCTCAGAGATGAAAAGTGCCAGCACTGAAAGCTGTTGCTAGCCAGCACCCTTCCTTGGAAGCGCTTTCACAGGCGCAGCAACACTGGGGCTTTGTGCTTCTCTACCCACCAAAAGTCACGTTCCTTCTCTTTCCGTCTCGTAGACACGAGCTGAGAAATTGCAAACGTCGAGCAATTGCTCAGAGATGAAAAGTGCCAGCACTGAAAGCTGTTGCTAGCCAGCACCCTTCCTTGGAAGCGCTTTTGTAGGCCTAAGAACACTGGGGCTCTGGGCTTCTCTAGCCACCTCATCTTCTGCTCTTCCTCTCGCGCACTCTAAAGAGAGCTCAGGTGAGAAATTGCAAACGTCGAGCAATTGCTCAGAGATGAAAAGTGCCAGCACTGAAAGCTCTTGCTAGCCAGCACCCTTCCTTGGAAGCGCTTTTGTAGCCCTTAAAACACTGGGGCTCTGGGCTTCTCTAGCCACCTCATCTTCTGCTCATCCTCTCGTGCACTCTAAAGAGAGCTCAGGTGAGAAATTGCAAACGTCGAGCAATTGCTCAGAGATGAAAAGTGCCAGCACTGAAAGCTGTTGCTAGCCAGCACCCTTCCTTGGAAGCGCTTTCACAGGCGCAGCAACACTGGGGCTTTGCGCTTCTCTAGCCACCAAACGTCACGGTCCTTCTCTTTCCGTCTCGTAGACACGAGCTGAGAAATTGCAAACGTCGAGCAATTGCTCAGAGATGAAAAGTGCCAGCACTGAAAGCTCTTGCTAGCCAGCACCCTTCCTTGGAAGCGCTTTCACAGGCGCAGCAACACTGGGGCTTTGCGCTTCTCTAGCCACCAAACGTCACGGTCCTTCTCTTTCCGTCGGTAGACACGAGCTGAGAAATTGCAAACGTCGAGCAATTGCTCAGAGATGAAAAGTGCCAGCACTGAAAGCTGTTGCTAGCCAGCACCCTTCCTTGGAAGCGCTTTTGTAGGCCTAAGAACACTGGGGCTCTGGGCTTCTCTAGCCACCTCATCTTCTGCTCATCCTCTCGCGCACTCTAAAGAGAGCTCAGGTGAGAAATTGCAAACGTCGAGCAATTGCTCAGAGATGAAAAGTGCCAGCACTGAAAGCTCTTGCTAGCCAGCACCCTTCCTTGGAAGCGCTTTCACAGGCGCAGTAACACTGGGGCTTTGCGCTTCTCTACCCACCAAACGTCACGGTCCTTCTATTTCCGTCGGTAGACACGAGCTGAGAAATTGCAAACGTCGAGCAATTGCTCAGAGATGAAAAGTGCCAGCACTGAAAGCTGTTGCTAGCCAGCACCCTTCCTTGGAAGCGCTTTCACAGGCGCAGCAACACTGGGGCTTTGCGCTTCTATACGCACCAAACGTCACGGTCCTTCTCTTTCCGTCTCGTAGACATGAGCTGAGAAATTGCAAACGTCGAGCAATTGCTCCGAGATGAAAAGTGCCAGCACTGAAAGCTGTTGCTAGCCAGCACCCTTCCTTGGAAGCGCTTTTGTAGGCCTAAGAACACTGGGGCTCTGGGCTTCTCTAGCCACCTCATCTTCTGCTCATCCTCTCGCGCACCCTAAAGAGAGCTCAGGTGAGAAATTGCAAACGTCGAGCAATTGCTCAGAGATGAAAAGTGCCAGCACTGAAAGCACTTGCTAGCCAGCACCCTTCCTTGGAAGCGCTTTCACAGGCGCAGCAACACTGGGGCTTTGCGCTTCTCTACCCACCAAACGTCACGGTCCTTCTCTTTCCGTCTCGTAGACACGAGCTGAGAAATTGCAAACGTCGAGCAATTGCTCAGAGATGAAAAGTGCCAGCACTGAAAGCTCTTGCTAGCCAGCACCCTTCCTTGGAAGCGCTTTTGTAGGCCTAAGAACACTGGGGCTCTGGGCTTCTCTAGCCACCTCATCTTCTGCTCATCCTCTCGCGCACTCTAAAGACAGCTCAGGTGAGAAATTACAAACGTCCAGCAATTGCTCAGAGATGAAAAGTGCCAGCACTGAAAGCTGTTGCTAGCCAGCACCCTTCCTTGGAAGCGCTTTTGTAGCCCTTAAAACACTGGGGCTCTGGGCTTCTCTAGCCACTTCATCTTCTGCTCATCCTCTCGCGCACTCTAAAGAGAGCTCAGGTGAGAAATTGCAAACGTCGAGCAATTGCTCAGAGATGAAAAGTGCCAGCACTGAAAGCTCTTGCTAGCCAGCACCCTTCCTTGGAAGCGCTTTCACAGGCGCAGCAACACTGGGGCTTTGCGCTTCTCTACCCACCAAACGTCACGGTCCTTCTCTTTCCGTCTCGTAGACACGAGCTGAGAAATTGCAAACGTCGAGCAATTGCTCAGAGATGAAAAGTGCCAGCACTGAAAGCTCTTGCTAGCCAGCACCCTTCCTTGGAAGCGCTTTTGTAGGCCTAAGAACACTGGGGCTCTGGGCTTCTCTAGCCACCTCATCTTCTGCTCATCCTCTCGCGCACTCTAAAGAGAGCTCAGGTGAGAAATTGCAAACGTCCAGCAATTGCTCAGAGATGAAAAGTGCCAGCACTGAAAGCTGTTGCTAGCCAGCCCCCTTCCTTGGAAGCGCTTTCACAGGCGCAGCAACACTGGGGCTTTGCGCTTCTCTACGCACCAAACGTCACGGTCCTTCTCTTTCCGTCTCGTAGACACGAGCTGAGAAATTGCAAACGTCGAGCAATTGCTCAGAGATGAAAAGTGCCAGCACTGAAAGCTCTTGCTAGCCAGCACCCTTCCTTGGAAGCGCTTTCACAGGCGCAGCAACACTGGGGCTTTGCGCTTCTATACGCACCAAACGTCACGGTCCTTCTCTTTCCGTCTCGTAGACACGAGCTGAGAAATTGCAAACGTCCAGCAATTGCTCAGAGATGAAAAGTGCCAGCACTGAAAGCTGTTGCTAGCCAGCACCCTTCCTTGGAAGCGCTTTTGTAGGCCTAAGAACACTGGGGCTCTGGGCTTCTCTAGCCACCTAATCTTCTGCTCATCCTCTCGCGCACTCTAAAGAGAGCTCAGGTGAGAAATTGCAAACGTCGAGCAATTGCTCAGAGATGAAAAGTGCCAGCACTGAAAGCTCTTGCTAGCCAGCAGCCTTCCTTGGAAGCGCTTTCACAGGCGCAGTAACACTGGGGCTTTGCGCTTCTCTAGCCATCAAACGTCACGGTCCTTCTCTTTCCGTCTCGTAGACACGAGCTGAGAAATTGCAAACGTCGAGCAATTGCTCAGAGATGAAAAGTGCCAGCACTGAAAGCTCTTGCTAGCCAGCACCCTTCCTTGGAAGCGCTTTCACAGGCGCAGCAACACTGGGGCTTTGCGCTTCTATACGCACCAAACGTCACGGTCCTTCTCTTTCCGTCTCGTAGACACGAGCTGAGAAATTGCAAACGTCGAGCAATTGCTCAGAGATGAAAAGTGCCAGCACTGAAAGCTCTTGCTAGCCAGCACCCTTCCTTGGAAGCGCTTTCACAGGCGCAGCAACACTGGGGCTTTGCGCTTCTATACGCACCAAACGTCACGGTCCTTCTCTTTCCGTCTCGTAGACACGAGCTGAGAAATTGCAAACGTCGAGCAATTGCTCCGAGATGAAAAGTGCCAGCACTGAAAGCTCTTGCTAGCCAGCACCCTTCCTTGGAAGCGCTTTTGTAGGCCTAAGAACACTGGGGCTCTGGGCTTCTCTAGCCACCTCATCTTCTGCTCATCCTCTCGCGCACTCTAAAGAGAGCTCAGGTGAGAAATTGCAAACGTCGAGCAATTGCTCAGAGATGAAAAGTGCCAGCACTGAAAGCTCTTGCTAGCCAGCAGCCTTCCTTGGAAGCGCTTTCACAGGCGCAGTAACACTGGGGCTTTGCGCTTCTCTAGCCACCAAACGTCACGGTCCTTCTCTTTCTGTGTCGTAGACACGAGCTGAGAAATTGCAAACGTCGAGCAATTGCTCAGAGATGAAAAGTGCCAGCACTGAAAGCTGTTGCTAGGCAGCCCCCTTCCTTGGAAGCGCTTTTGTAGGCCTAAGAACACTGGGGCTCTGGGCTTCTCTAGCCACCTCATCTTCTGCTCATCCTCTCGCGCACTCTAAAGAGAGCTCAGGTGAGAAATTGCAAACGTCGAGCAATTGCTCAGAGATGAAAAGTGCCAGCACTGAAAGCTCTTGCTAGCCAGCACCCTTCCTTGGAAGCGCTTTCACAGGCGCAGCAACACTGGGGCTTTGCGCTTCTCTACGCACCAAACGTCACGGTCCTTCTCTTTCCGTCGGTAGACACGAGCTGAGAAATTGCAAACGTCGAGCAATTGCTCAGAGATGAAAAGTGCCAGCACTGAAAGCTGTTGCTAGCCAGCACCCTTCCTTGGAAGCGCTTTCACAGGCGCAGCAACACTGGGGCTTTGCGCTTCTCTAGCCATCAAACGTCACGGCCCTTCTCTTTCCGTCTCGTAGACACGAGCTGAGAAATTGCAAACGTCGAGCAATTGCTCAGAGATGAAAAGTGCCAGCACTGAAAGCTGTTGCTAGCCAGCACCCTTCCTTGGAAGCGCTTTTGTAGGCCTAAGAACACTGGGGCTCTGGGCTTCTCTAGCCACCTCATCTTCTGCTCATCCTCTCGCGCACTCTAAAGAGAGCTCAGGTGAGAAATTGCAAACGTCGAGCAATTGCTCAGAGATGAAAAGTGCCAGCACTGAAAGCTGTTGCTAGCCAGCACCCTTCCTTGGAAGCGCTTTCACAGGCGCAGCAACACTGGGGCTTTGCGCTTCTATACGCACCAAACGTCACGGTCCTTCTCTTTCCGTCTCGTAGACACGAGCTGAGAAATTGCAAATGTCCAGCAATTGCTCAGAGATGAAAAGTGCCAGCACTGAAAGCTGTTGCTAGCCAGCACCCTTCCTTGGAAGCGCTTTTGTAGGCCTAAGAACAGTGGGGCTCTGGGCTTCTCTAGCCACCTCTTCTTCTGCTCATCCTCTCGCGCACTCTAAAGAGAGCTCAGGTGAGAAATTGCAAACGTCGAGCAATTGCTCAGAGATGAAAAGTGCCAGCACTGAAAGCTGTTGCTAGCCAGCACCCTTCCTTGGAAGCGCTTTCACAGGCGCAGCAACACTGGGGCTTTGCGCTTCTCTACGCACCAAACGTCACGGTCCTTCTCTTTCCGTCGGTAGACACGAGCTGAGAAATTGCAAACGTCGAGCAATTGCTCAGAGATGAAAAGTGCCAGCACTGAAAGCTGTTGCTAGCCAGCACCCTTCCTTGGAAGCGCTTTCACAGGCGCAGCAACACTGGGGCTTTGCGCTTCTCTAGCCACCAAACGTCACGGTCCTTCTCTTTCCGTCTCCTAGACACGAGCTGAGAAATTGCAAACGTCGAGCAATTGCTCAGAGATGAAAAGTGCCAGCACTGAAAGCTGTTGCTAGCCAGCACCCTTCCTTGGAAGCGCTTTCACAGGCGCAGCAACACTGGGGCTTTGCGCTTCTATACGCACCAAACGTCACGGTCCTTCTCTTTCCGTCTCGTAGACACGAGCTGAGAAATTGCAAACGTCGAGCAATTGCTCAGAGATGAAAAGTGCCAGCACTGAAAGCTCTTGCTAGCCAGCACCCTTCCTTGGAAGCGCTTTCACAGGCGCAGTAACACTGGGGCTTTGCGCTTCTATACGCACCAAACGTCACGGTCCTTCTCTTTCCGTCTCGTAGACACGAGCTGAGAAATTGCAAACGTCCAGCAATTGCTCAGAGATGAAAAGTGCCAGCACTGAAAGCTGTTGCTAGCCAGCACCCTTCCTTGGAAGCGCTTTTGTAGGCCTAAGAACACTGGGGCTCTGGGCTTCTCTAGCCACCTCATCTTCTGCTCATCCTCTCGCGCACTCTAAAGAGAGCTCAGGTGAGAAATTGCAAACGTCGAGCAATTGCTCAGAGATGAAAAGTGCCAGCACTGAAAGCTCTTGCTAGCCAGCAGCCTTCCTTGGAAGCGCTTTCACAGGCGCAGTAACACTGGGGCTTTGCGCTTCTCTAGCCACCAAACGTCACGGTCCTTCTCTTTCTGTGTCGTAGACACGAGCTGAGAAATTGCAAACGTCGAGCAATTGCTCAGAGATGAAAAGTGCCAGCACTGAAAGCTGTTGCTAGGCAGCCCCCTTCCTTGGAAGCGCTTTTGTAGGCCTAAGAACACTGGGGCTCTGGGCTTCTCTAGCCACCTCATCTTCTGCTCATCCTCTCGCGCACTCTAAAGAGAGCTCAGGTGAGAAATTGCAAACGTCGAGCAATTGCTCAGAGATGAAAAGTGCCAGCACTGAAAGCTCTTGCTAGCCAGCACCCTTCCTTGGAAGCGCTTTCACAGGCGCAGCAACACTGGGGCTTTGCGCTTCTCTACCCACCAAACGTCACGGTCCTTCTCTTTCCGTCGGTAGACACGAGCTGAGAAATTGCAAACGTCGAGCAATTGCTCAGAGATGAAAAGTGCCAGCACTGAAAGCTGTTGCTAGCCAGCACCCTTCCTTGGAAGCGCTTTCACAGGCGCAGCAACACTGGGGCTTTGCGCTTCTCTACCCACCAAACGTCACGGTCCTTCTCTTTCCGTCTCGTAGACACGAGCTGAGAAATTGCAAACGTCGAGCAATTGCTCAGAGATGAAAAGTGCCAGCACTGAAAGCTCTTGCTAGCCAGCCCCCTTCCTTGGAAGCGCTTTTGTAGGCCTAAGAACACTGGGGCTCTGGGCTTCTTTAGCCACCTCATCTTCTGCTCATCCTCTCGCGCACTCTAAAGAGAGCTCAGGTGAGAAATTGCAAACGTCCAGCAATTGCTCAGAGATGAAAAGTGCCAGCACTGAAAGCTCTTGCTAGCCAGCACCCTTCCTTGGAAGCGCTTTCACAGGCGCAGTAACACTGGGGCTTTGCGCTTCTCTAGCCATCAAACGTCACGGCCCTTCTCTTTCCGTCTCGTAGACACGAGCTGAGAAATTGCAAACGTCGAGCAATTGCTCAGAGATGAAAAGTGCCAGCACTGAAAGCTCTTGCTAGCCAGCACCCTTCCTTGGAAGCGCTTTTGTAGGCCTAAGAACACTGGGGCTCTGGGCTTCTCTAGCCACCTCATCTTCTGCTCATCCTCTCGCGCACTCTAAAGAGAGCTCAGGTGAGAAATTGCAAACGTCGAGCAATTGCTCAGAGATGAAAAGTGCCAGCACTGAAAGCTCTTGCTAGCCAGCACCCTTCCTTGGAAGCGCTTTCACAGGCGCAGCAACACTGGGGCTTTGCGCTTCTATACGCACCAAACGTCACGGTCCTTCTCTTTCCGTCTCGTAGACACGAGCTGAGAAATTGCAAACGTCCAGCAATTGCTCAGAGATGAAAAGTGCCAGCACTGAAAGCTGTTGCTAGCCAGCACCCTTCCTTGGAAGCGCTTTTGTAGGCCTAAGAACACTGGGGCTCTGGGCTTCTCTAGCCACCTCTTCTTCTGCTCATCCTCTCGCGCACTCTAAAGAGAGCTCAGGTGAGAAATTGCAAACGTCGAGCAATTGCTCAGAGATGAAAAGTGCCAGCACTGAAAGCTCTTGCTAGCCAGCACCCTTCCTTGGAAGCGCTTTCACAGGCGCAGCAACACTGGGGCTTTGCGCTTCTCTAGCCACCAAACGTCACGGTCGTTCTCTTTCTGTGTCGTAGACACGAGCTGAGAAATTGCAAACGTCGAGCAATTGCTCAGAGATGAAAAGTGCCAGCACTGAAAGCTGTTGCTAGGCAGCCCCCTTCCTTGGAAGCGCTTTTGTAGGCCTAAGAACACCGGGGCTCTGGGCTTCTCTAGCCACCTCATCTTCTGCTCATCCTCTCGCGCACTCTAAAGAGAGCTCAGGTGAGAAATTGCAAACGTCGAGCAATTGCTCCGAGATGAAAAGTGCCAGCACTGAAAGCTGTTGCTAGCCAGCACCCTTCCTTGGAAGCGCTTTCACAGGCGCAGCAACACTGGGGCTTTGCGCTTCTCTACGCACCAAACGTCACGGTCCTTCTCTTTCCGTCGGTAGACACGAGCTGAGAAATTGCAAACGTCGAGCAATTGCTCAGAGATGAAAAGTGCCAGCACTGAAAGCTCTTGCTAGCCAGCACCCTTCCTTGGAAGCGCTTTCACAGGCGCAGCAACACTGGGGCTTTGCGCTTCTCTACCCACCAAACGTCACGGTCCTTCTCTTTCCGTCTCCTAGACACGAGCTGAGAAATTGCAAACGTCGAGCAATTGCTCAGAGATGAAAAGTGCCAGCACTGAAAGCTCTTGCTAGCCAGCCCCCTTCCTTGGAAGCGCTTTTGTAGGCCTAAGAACACTGGGGCTCTGGGCTTCTCTAGCCACCTAATCTTCTGCTCATCCTCTCGCGCCATCTAAAGAGAGCTCAGGTGAGAAATTGCAAACGTCGAGCAATTGCTCAGAGATGAAAAGTGCCAGCACTGAAAGCTCTTGCTAGCCAGCACCCTTCCTTGGAAGCGCTTTCACAGGCGCAGTAACACTGGGGCTTTGCGCTTCTCTAGCCATCAAACGTCATGGTCATTCTCTTTCCATCTCGTAGACACGAGCTGAGAAATTGCAAACGTCGAGCAATTGCTCCGAGATGAAAAGTGCCAGCACTGAAAGCTCTTGCTAGCCAGCACCCTTCCTTGGAAGCGCTTTTGTAGGCCTAAGAACACTGGGGCTCTGGGCTTCTCTAGCCACCTAATCTTCTGCTCATCCTCTCGCGCACTCTAAAGAGAGCTCAGGTGAGAAATTGCAAACGTCGAGCAATTGCTCAGAGATGAAAAGTGCCAGCACTGAAAGCTGTTGCTAGCCAGCACCCTTCCTTGGAAGCGCTTTCACAGGCGCAGCAACACTGGGGCTTTGCGCTTCTCTACCCACCAAACGTCACGGTCCTTCTCTTTCCGTCTCCTAGACACGAGCTGAGAAATTGCAAACGTCCAGCAATTGCTCAGAGATGAAAAGTGCCAGCACTGAAAGCTCTTGCTAGCCAGCACCCTTCCTTGGAAGCGCTTTTGTAGGCCTAAGAACACTGGGGCTCTGGGCTTCTCTAGCCACCTCATCTTCTGCTCATCCTTTCGCGCACTCTAAAGAGAGCTCAGGTGAGAAATTGCAAACGTCCAGCAATTGCTCAGAGATGAAAAGTGCCAGCACTGAAAGCTGTTGCTAGCCAGCACCCTTCCTTGGAAGCGCTTTCACAGGCGCAGTAACACTGGGGCTTTGCACTTCTCTACGCACCAAACGTCACGGTCCTTCTCTTTCCGTCTCGTAGACACGAGCTGAGAAATTGCAAACGTCGAGCAATTGCTCAGAGATGAACAGTGCCAGCACTGAAAGCTCTTGCTAGCCAGCACCCTTCCTTGGAAGCGCTTTCACAGGCGCAGCAACACTGGGGCTTTGCGATTCTCTAGCCACCAAACGTCACGGTCCTTCTCTTTCCGTCTCGTAGACACGAGCTGAGAAATTGCAAACGTCGAGCAATTGCTCAGAGATGAAAAGTGCCAGCACTGAAAGCTCTTGCTAGCCAGCACCCTTCCTTGGAAGCGCTTTTGTAGGCCTAAGAACACTGGGGCTCTGGGCTTCTCTAGCCACCTAATCTTCTGCTCATCCTCTCGCGCACTCTAAAGAGAGCTCAGGTGAGAAATTGCAAACGTCGAGCAATTGCTCAGAGATGAAAAGTGCCAGCACTGAAAGCTGTTGCTAGCCAGCACCCTTCCTTGGAAGCGCTTTCACAGGCGCAGCAACACTGGGGCTTTGCGCTTCTAAACGCACCAAAAGTCACGGTCCTTCTCTTTCCGTCTCGTAGACACGAGCTGAGAAATTGCAAACGTCGAGCAATTGCTCAGAGATGAAAAGTGCCAGCACTGAAAGCTCTTGCTAGCCAGCACCCTTCCTTGGAAGCGCTTTTGTAGGCCTAAGAACACTGGGGCTCTGGGCTTCTCTAGCCACCTAATCTTCTGCTCATCCTCTCGCGCACTCTAAAGAGAGCTCAGGTGAGAAATTGCAAACGTCGAGCAATTGCTCCGAGATGAAAAGTGCCAGCACTGAAAGCTCTTGCTAGCCAGCACCCTTCCTTGGAAGCGCTTTCACAGGCGCAGCAACACTGGGGCTTTGCGCTTCTCTAGCCACCAAACGTCATGGTCCTTCTCTTTCCGTCTCGTAGACACGAGCTGAGAAATTGCAAACGTCGAGCAATTGCTCAGAGATGAAAAGTGCCAGCACTGAAAGCTGTTGCTAGCCAGCCCCCTTCCTTGGAAGCGCTTTTGTAGGCCTAAGAACACTGGGGCTCTGGGCTTCTCTAGCCACCTAATCTTCTGCTCATCCTCTCGCGCACTCTAAAGAGAGCTCAGGTGAGAAATTGCAAACGACGAGCAATTGCTCAGAGATGAAAAGTGCCAGCACTGAAAGCTGTTGCTAGCCAGCACCCTTCCTTGGAAGCGCTTTTGTAGGCCTAAGAACACTGGGGCTCTGGGCTTCTCTAGCCACCTCATCTTCTGCTCATCCTCTCGCGCACTCTAAAGAGAGCTCAGGTGAGAAATTGCAAACGTCGAGCAATTGCTCAGAGACGAAAAGTGCCAGCACTGAAAGCTCTTGCTAGCCAGCACCCTTCCTTGGAAGCGCTTTCACAGGCGCAGCAACACTGGGGCTTTGCGCTTCTCTAGCCACCAAACGTCACGGTCCTTCTCTTTCCGTCTCGTAGACACGAGCTGAGAAATTGCAAACGTCGAGCAATTGCTCAGAGATGAAAAGTGCCAGCACTGAAAGCTGTTGCTAGCCAGCACCCTTCCTTGGAAGCGCTTTTGTAGGCCTAAGAACACTGGGGCTCTGGGCTTCTCTAGCCACCTCATCTTCTGCTCATCCTCTCGCGCACTCTAAAGAGAGCTCAGGTGAGAAATTGCAAACGTCGAGCAATTGCTCAGAGATGAAAAGTGCCAGCACTGAAAGCTGTTGCTAGCCAGCACCCTTCCTTGGAAGCGCTTTCACAGGCGCAGCAACACTGGGGCTTTGCGCTTCTCTAGCCACCAAACGTCACGGTCCTTCTCTTTCCGTCTCGTAGACACGAGCTGAGAAATTGCAAACGTCCAGCGATTGCTCCGAGATGAAAAGTGCCAGCACTGAAAGCTGTTGCTAGCCAGCACCCTTCCTTGGAAGCGCTTTCACAGGCGCAGTAACACTGGGGCTTTGCGCTTCTGTACGCATCAAACGTCACGGTCCTTCTCTTTCCGTCTCGTAGACACGAGCTGAGAAATTGCAAACGTCGAGCAATTGCTCAGAGATGAAAAGTGCCAGCACTGAAAGCTGTTGCTAGCCAGCACCCTTCCTTGGAAGCGCTTTCACAGGCGCAGCAACACTGGGGCTTTGCGCTTCTCTACCCACCAAACGTCACGGTCCTTCTCTTTCCGTCTCGTAGACACGAGCTGAGAAATTGCAAACGTCGAGCAATTGCTCAGAGATGAAAAGTGCCAGCACTGAAAGCTGTTGCTAGCCAGCACCCTTCCTTGGAAGCGCTTTTGTAGGCCTAAGAACACTGGGGCTCTGGGCTTCTCTAGCCACCTCATCTTCTGCTCATCCTCTCGCGCACTCTAAAGAGAGCTCAGGTGAGAAATTGCAAACGTCGAGCAATTGCTCAGAGATGAAAAGTGCCAGCACTGAAAGCTCTTGCTAGCCAGCACCCTTCCTTGGAAGCGCTTTCACAGGCGCAGCAACACTGGGGCTTTGCGCTTCTATACGCACCAAACGTCACGGTCCTTCTCTTTCCGTCTCGTAGACACGAGCTGAGAAATTGCAAACGTCGAGCAATTGCTCAGAGATGAAAAGTGCCAGCACTGAAAGCTCTTGCTAGCCAGCACCCTTCCTTGGAAGCGCTTTTGTAGGCCTAAGAACACTGGGGCTCTGGGCTTCTCTAGCCACCTCATCTTCTGCTCATCCTCTCGCGCACTCTAAAGAGAGCTCAGGTGAGAAATTGCAAACGTCGAGCAATTGCTCAGAGATGAAAAGTGCCAGCACTGAAAGCTGTTGCTAGCCAGCACCCTTCCTTGGAAGCGCTTTCACAGGCGCAGCAACACTGGGGCTTTGCGCTTCTATACGCACCAAACGTCACGGTCCTTCTCTTTCCGTCTCGTAGACACGAGCTGAGAAATTGCAAACGTCGAGCAATTGCTCAGAGATGAAAAGTGCCAGCACTGAAAGCTGTTGCTAGCCAGCACCCTTCCTTGGAAGCGCTTTTGTAGGCCTAAGAACACTGGGGCTCTGGGCTTCTCTAGCCACCTAATCTTCTGCTCATCCTCTCGCGCACTCTAAAGAGAGCTCAGGTGAGAAATTGCAAACGTCGAGCAATTGCTCAGAGATGAAAAGTGCCAGCACTGAAAGCTCTTGCTAGCCAGCACCCTTCCTTGGAAGCGCTTTCACAGGCGCAGTAACACTGGGGCTTTGCACTTCTCTATGCACCAAACGTCACGGTCCTTCTCTTTCCGTCTCGTAGACACGAGCTGAGAAATTGCAAACGTCGAGCAATTGCTCAGAGATGAAAAGTGCCAGCACTGAAAGCTGTTGCTAGCCAGCACCCTTCCTTGGAAGCGCTTTCACAGGCGCAGTAACACTGGGGCTTTGCGCTTCTCTAGCCATCAAACGTCATGGTCATTCTCTTTCCATCTCGTAGACACGAGCTGAGAAATTGCAAACGTCGAGCAATTGCTCAGAGATGAAAAGTGCCAGCACTGAAAGCTGTTGCTAGCCAGCACCCTTCCTTGGAAGCGCTTTTGTAGGCCTAAGAACACTGGGGCTCTGGGCTTCTCTAGCCACCTCATCTTCTGCTCATCCTCTCGCGCACTCTAAAGAGAGCTCAGGTGAGAAATTGCAAACGTCGAGCAATTGCTCAGAGATGAAAAGTGCCAGCACTGAAAGCTCTTGCTAGCCAGCACCCTTCCTTGGAAGCGCTTTCACAGGCGCAGTAACACTGGGGCTTTGCACTTCTGTACGCACCAAACGTCACGGTCCTTCTCTTTCCGTCTCGTAGACACGAGCTGAGAAATTGCAAACGTCGAGCAATTGCTCAGAGATGAAAAGTGCCAGCACTGAAAGCTGTTGCTAGCCAGCACCCTTCCTTGGAAGCGCTTTTGTAGGCCTAAGAACACTGGGGCTCTGGGCTTCTCTAGCCACCTCATCTTCTGCTCATCCTCTCGCGCACTCTAAAGAGAGCTCAGGTGAGAAATTGCAAACGTCGAGCAATTGCTCAGAGACGAAAAGTGCCAGCACTGAAAGCTCTTGCTAGCCAGCACCCTTCCTTGGAAGCGCTTTCACAGGCGCAGCAACACTGGGGCTTTGCGCTTCTCTACCCACCAAACGTCACGGTCCTTCTCTTTCCGTCTCGTAGACACGAGCTGAGAAATTGCAAACGTCGAGCAATTGCTCAGAGATGAAAAGTGCCAGCACTGAAAGCTGTTGCTAGCCAGCACCCTTCCTTGGAAGCGCTTTCACAGGCGCAGTAACACTGGGGCTTTGCGCTTCTCTAGCCATCAAACGTCATGGTCATTCTCTTTCCATCTCGTAGACACGAGCTGAGAAATTGCAAACGTCGAGCAATTGCTCAGAGATGAAAAGTGCCAGCACTGAAAGCTGTTGCTAGCCAGCACCCTTCCTTGGAAGCGCTTTTGTAGGCCTAAGAACACTGGGGCTCTGGGCTTCTCTAGCCACCTCATCTTCTGCTCATCCTCTCGCGCACTCTAAAGAGAGCTCAGGTGAGAAATTGCAAACGTCGAGCAATTGCTCAGAGATGAAAAGTGCCAGCACTGAAAGCTCTTGCTAGCCAGCACCCTTCCTTGGAAGCGCTTTCACAGGCGCAGTAACACTGGGGCTTTGCGCTTCTCTACCCACCAAACGTCACGGTCCTTCTCTTTCCGTCTCGTAGACACGAGCTGAGAAATTGCAAACGTCGAGCAATTGCTCAGAGATGAAAAGTGCCAGCACTGAAAGCTGTTGCTAGCCAGCACCCTTCCTTGGAAGCGCTTTTGTAGGCCTAAGAACACTGGGGCTCTGGGCTTCTCTAGCCACCTCATCTTCTGCTCATCCTCTCGCGCACTCTAAAGAGAGCTCAGGTGAGAAATTGCAAACGTCGAGCAATTGCTCAGAGACGAAAAGTGCCAGCACTGAAAGCTCTTGCTAGCCAGCACCCTTCCTTGGAAGCGCTTTCACAGGCGCAGCAACACTGGGGCTTTGCGCTTCTCTACCCACCAAACGTCACGGTCCTTCTCTTTCCGTCTCGTAGACACGAGCTGAGAAATTGCAAACGTCGAGCAATTGCTCAGAGATGAAAAGTGCCAGCACTGAAAGCTGTTGCTAGCCAGCACCCTTCCTTGGAAGCGCTTTTGTAGGCCTAAGAACACTGGGGCTCTGGGCTTCTCTAGCCACCTCATCTTCTGCTCATCCTCTCGCGCACTCTAAAGAGAGCTCAGGTGAGAAATTGCAAACGTCCAGCAATTGCTCAGAGATGAAAAGTGCCAGCACTGAAAGCTCTTGCTAGCCAGCACCCTTCCTTGGAAGCGCTTTCACAGGCGCAGTAACACTGGGGCTTTGCGCTTCTCTAGCCATCAAACGTCATGGTCATTCTCTTTCCATCTCGTAGACACGAGCTGAGAAATTGCAAACGTCGAGCAATTGCTCAGAGATGAAAAGTGCCAGCACTGAAAGCTGTTGCTAGCCAGCACCCTTCCTTGGAAGCGCTTTTGTAGGCCTAAGAACACTGGGGCTCTGGGCTTCTCTAGCCACCTCATCTTCTGCTCATCCTCTCGCGCACTCTAAAGAGAGCTCAGGTGAGAAATTGCAAACGTCGAGCAATTGCTCAGAGATGAAAAGTGCCAGCACTGAAAGCTCTTGCTAGCCAGCACCCTTCCTTGGAAGCGCTTTCACAGGCGCAGTAACACTGGGGCTTTGCACTTCTGTACGCACCAAACGTCACGGTCCTTCTCTTTCCGTCTCGTAGACACGAGCTGAGAAATTGCAAACGTCGAGCAATTGCTCAGAGATGAAAAGTGCCAGCACTGAAAGCTGTTGCTAGCCAGCACCCTTCCTTGGAAGCGCTTTTGTAGGCCTAAGAACACTGGGGCTCTGGGCTTCTCTAGCCACCTCATCTTCTGCTCATCCTCTCGCGCACTCTAAAGAGAGCTCAGGTGAGAAATTGCAAACGTCGAGCAATTGCTCAGAGATGAAAAGTGCCAGCACTGAAAGCTCTTGCTAGCCAGCACCCTTCCTTGGAAGCGCTTTCACAGGCGCAGCAACACTGGGGCTTTGCGCTTCTCTAGCCACCAAACGTCACGGTCCTTCTCTTTCCGTCTCGTAGACACGAGCTGAGAAATTGCAAACGTCCAGCGATTGCTCCGAGATGAAAAGTGCCAGCACTGAAAGCTCTTGCTAGCCAGCACCCTTCCTTGGAAGCGCTTTTGTAGGCCTAAGAACACTGGGGCTCTGGGCTTCTCTAGCCACCTCATCTTCTGCTCATCCTCGCGCGCACTCTAAAGAGAGCTCAGGTGAGAAATTGCAAACGTCCAGCAATTGCTCAGAGATGAAAAGTGCCAGCACTGAAAGCTCTTGCTAGCCAGCACCCTTCCTTGGAAGCGCTTTCACAGGCGCAGCAACACTGGGGCTTTGCGCTTCTCTACCCACCAAACGTCACGGTCCTTCTCTTTCCGTCTCGTAGACACGAGCTGAGAAATTGCAAACGTCGAGCAATTGCTGAGAGATGAAAAGTGCCAGCACTGAAAGCTGTTGCTAGCCAGCACCCTTCCTTGGAAGCGCTTTTGTAGGCCTAAGAACACTGGGGCTCTGGGCTTCTCTAGCCACCTAATCTTCTGCTCATCCTCTCGCGCACTCTAAAGAGAGCTCAGGTGAGAAATTGCAAACGTCGAGCAATTGCTCCGAGATGAAAAGTGCCAGCACTGAAAGCTGTTGCTAGCCAGCACCCTTCCTTGGAAGCGCTTTCACAGGCGCAGCAACACTGGGGCTTTGCGCTTCTATACGCACCAAACGTCACGGTCCTTCTCTTTCCGTCTTGTAGACACGAGATGAGAAATTGCAAACGTCGAGCAATTGCTCAGAGATGAAAAGTGCCAGCACTGAAAGCTGTTGCTAGCCAGCACCCTTCCTTGGAAGCGCTTTTGTAGGCCTAAGAACACTGGGGCTCTGGGCTTCTCTAGCCACCTCATCTTCTGCTCATCCTCTCGCGCACTCTAAAGAGAGCTCAGGTGAGAAATTGCAAACGTCGAGCAATTGCTCAGAGATGAAAAGTGCCAGCACTGAAAGCTCTTGCTAGCCAGCACCCTTCCTTGGAAGCGCTTTCACAGGCGCAGCAACACTGGGGCTTTGCGCTTCTCTAGCCACCAAACGTCACGGTCCTTCTCTTTCCGTCTCGTGGACACGAGCTGAGAAATTGCAAACGTCCAGCAATTGCTCAGAGATGAAAAGTGCCAGCACTGAAAGCTGTTGCTAGCCAGCACCCTTCCTTGGAAGCGCTTTTGTAGCCCTTAGAACACTGGGGCTCTGGGCTTCTCTAGCCACCTCATCTTCTGCTCATCCTCTCGCGCACTCTAAAGAGAGCTCAGGTGAGAAATTGCAAACGTCGAGCAATTGCTCAGAGATGAAAAGTGCCAGCACTGAAAGCTGTTGCTAGCCAGCACCCTTCCTTGGAAGCGCTTTTGTAGGCCTAAGAACACTGGGGCTCTGGGCTTCTCTAGCCACCTCATCTTCTGCTCATCCTCTCGCGCACTCTAAAGAGAGCTCAGGTGAGAAATTGCAAACGTCGAGCAATTGCTCAGAGATGAAAAGTGCCAGCACTGAAAGCTCTTGCTAGCCAGCACCCTTCCTTGGAAGCGCTTTCACAGGCGCAGCAACACTGGGGCTTTGCGCTTCTCTAGCCACCAAACGTCACGGTCCTTCTCTTTCCGTCTCGTAGACACGAGCTGAGAAATTGCAAACGTCCAGCGATTGCTCCGAGATGAAAAGTGCCAGCACTGAAAGCTGTTGCTAGCCAGCACCCTTCCTTGGAAGCGCTTTTGTAGGCCTAAGAACACTGGGGCTCTGGCCTTCTCTAGCCACCTCATCTTCTGCTCATCCTCTCGCGCACTCTAAAGAGAGCTCAGGTGAGAAATTGCAAACGTCCAGCAATTGCTCAGAGATGAAAAGTGCCAGCACTGAAAGCTCTTGCTAGCCAGCACCCTTCCTTGGAAGCGCTTTCACAGGCGCAGCAACACTGGGGCTTTGCGCTTCTCTACCCACCAAACGTCACGGTCCTTCTCTTTCCGTCTCGTAGACACGAGCTGAGAAATTGCAAACGTCGAGCAATTGCTGAGAGATGAAAAGTGCCAGCACTGAAAGCTGTTGCTAGCCAGCACCCTTCCTTGGAAGCGCTTTTGTAGGCCTAAGAACACTGGGGCTCTGGGCTTCTCTAGCCACCTAATCTTCTGCTCATCCTCTCACGCACTCTAAAGAGAGCTCAGGTGAGAAATTGCAAACGTCCAGCAATTGCTCCGAGATGAAAAGTGCCAGCACTGAAAGCTGTTGCTAGCCAGCACCCTTCCTTGGAAGCGCTTTCACAGGCGCAGCAACACTGGGGCTTTGCGCTTCTATACGCACCAAACGTCACGGTCCTTCTCTTTCCGTCTTGTAGACACGAGCTGAGAAATTGCAAACGTCGAGCAATTGCTCAGAGATGAAAAGTGCCAGCACTGAAAGCTGTTGCTAGCCAGCACCCTTCCTTGGAAGCGCTTTTGTAGGCCTAAGAACACTGGGGCTCTGGGCTTCTCTAGCCACCTCATCTTCTGCTCATCCTCTCGCGCACTCTAAAGAGAGCTCAGGTGAGAAATTGCAAACGTCGAGCAATTGCTCAGAGATGAAAAGTGCCAGCACTGAAAGCTCTTGCTAGCCAGCACCCTTCCTTGGAAGCGCTTTCACAGGCGCAGCAACACTGGGGCTTTGCGCTTCTCTACCCACCAAACGTCACGGTCCTTCTCTTTCCGTCTCGTAGACACGAGCTGAGAAATTGCAAACGTCGAGCAATTGCTCAGAGATGAAAAGTGCCAGCACTGAAAGCTGTTGCTAGCCAGCACCCTTCCTTGGAAGCGCTTTCACAGGCGCAGCAACAGTGGGGCTTTGCGCTTCTCTAGCCACCAAACGTCACGGTCCTTCTCTTTCCGTCTCGTGGACACGAGCTGAGAAATTGCAAACGTCCAGCAATTGCTCAGAGATGAAAAGTGCCAGCACTGAAAGCTGTTGCTAGCCAGCACCCTTCCTTGGAAGCGCTTTTGTAGCCCTTAGAACACTGGGGCTCTGGGCTTCTCTAGCCACCTCATCTTCTGCTCATCCTCTCGCGCACTCTAAAGAGAGCTCAGGTGAGAAATTGCAAACGACGAGCAATTGCTCAGAGATGAAAAGTGCCAGCACTGAAAGCTCTTGCTAGCCAGCACCCTTCCTTGGAAGCGCTTTCACAGGCGCAGCAACACTGGGGCTTTGCGCTTCTATACACACCAAACGTCACGGTCACTATCTCTCCGTCTCGTAGAAACGAGCTGAGAAATTGCAAACGTCGAGCAATTGCTCAGAGATGAAAAGTGCCAGCACTGAAAGCTCTTGCTAGCCAGCACCCTTCCTTGGAAGCGCTTTTGTAGGCCTAAGAACACTGGGGCTCTGGGCTTCTCTAGCCACCTCATCTTCTGCTCATCCTCTCGCGCACTCTAAAGAGAGCTCAGGTGAGAAATTGCAAACGTCGAGCAATTGCTCCGAGATGAAAAGTGCCAGCACTGAAAGCTGTTGCTAGCCAGCACCCTTCCTTGGAAGCGCTTTCACAGGCGCAGCAACACTGGGGCTTTGCGCTTCTATACGCACCAAACGTCACGGTCCTTCTCTTTCCGTCTCGTAGACACGAGCTGAGAAATTGCAAACGTCGAGCAATTGCTCAGAGATGAAAAGTGCCAGCACTGAAAGCTCTTGCTAGCCAGCACCCTTCCTTGGAAGCGCTTTCACAGGCGCAGCAACACTGGGGCTTTGCGCTTCTCTACGCACCAAACGTCACGGTCCTTCTCTTTCCATCTCCTAGACACGAGCTGAGAAATTGCAAACGTCGAGCAATTGCTCAGAGATGAAAAGTGCCAGCACTGAAAGCTCTTGCTAGCCAGCACCCTTCCTTGGAAGCGCTTTTGTAGGCCTAAGAACACTGGGGCTCTGGGCTTCTCTAGCCACCTCATCTTCTGCTCATCCTCTCGCGCACTCTAAAGAGAGCTCAGGTGAGAAATTGCAAACGTCGAGCAATTGCTCAGAGATGAAAAGTGCCAGCACTGAAAGCTCTTGCTAGCCAGCACCCTTCCTTGGAAGCGCTTTCACAGGCGCAGTAACACTGGGGCTTTGCGCTTCTCTAGCCACCAAACGTCACGGTCATTCTCTTTCCGTCTCGTAGACAACGAGCTGAGAAATTGCAAACGTCGAGCAATTGCTCAGAGATGAAAAGTGCCAGCACTGAAAGCTGTTGCTAGGCAGCCCCCTTCCTTGGAAGCGCTTTTGTAGCCCTTAGAACACTGGGGCTCTGGGCTTCTCTAGCCACCTAATCTTCTGCTCATCCTCTCGCGCACTCTAAAGAGAGCTCAGGTGAGAAATTGCAAACGTCGAGCAATTGCTCAGAGATGAAAAGTGCCAGCACTGAAAGCTCTTGCTAGCCAGCACCCTTCCTTGGAAGCGCTTTCACAGGCGCAGCAACACTGGGGCTTTGCGCTTCTCTACGCACCAAACGTCACGGTCCTTCTCTTTCCGTCGGTAGACACGAGCTGAGAAATTGCAAACGTCGAGCAATTGCTCAGAGATGAAAAGTGCCAGCACTGAAAGCTGTTGCTAGCCAGCACCCTTCCTTGGAAGCGCTTTCACAGGCGCAGCAACACTGGGGCTTTGCGCTTCTATACGCACCAAACGTCACGGTCCTTCTCTTTCCGTCTCGTAGACACGAGCTGAGAAATTGCAAACGTCGAGCAATTGCTCAGAGATGAAAAGTGCCAGCACTGAAAGCTCTTGCTAGCCAGCACCCTTCCTTGGAAGCGCTTTTGTAGGCCTAAGAACAGTGGGGCTCTGGGCTTCTCTAGCCACCTCATCTTCTGCTCATCCTCTCGCGCACTCTAAAGAGAGCTCAGGTGAGAAATTGCAAACGTCGAGCAATTGCTCAGAGATGAAAAGTGCCAGCACTGAAAGCTGTTGCTAGCCAGCACCCTTCCTTGGAAGCGCTTTCACAGGCGCAGCAACACTGGGGCTTTGCGCTTCTCTAGCCACCAAACGTCACGGTCCTTCTCTTTCCGTCTCGTAGACATGAGCTGAGAAATTGCAAACGTCGAGCAATTGCTCAGAGATGAAAAGTGCCAGCACTGAAAGCTCTTGCTAGCCAGCACCCTTCCTTGGAAGCGCTTTCACAGGCGCAGCAACACTGGGGCTTTGCGCTTCTCTACCCACCAAACGTCACGGTCCTTCTCTTTCCATCTCCTAGACACGAGCTGAGAAATTGCAAACGTCGAGCAATTGCTCAGAGATGAAAAGTGCCAGCACTGAAAGCTCTTGCTAGCCAGCACCCTTCCTTGGAAGCGCTTTTGTAGGCCTAAGAACACTGGGGCTCTGGGCTTCTCTAGCCACCTCATCTTCTGCTCATCCTCTCGCGCACTCTAAAGAGAGCTCAGGTGAGAAATTGCAAACGTCGAGCAATTGCTCAGAGATGAAAAGTGCCAGCACTGAAAGCTCTTGCTAGCCAGCACCCTTCCTTGGAAGCGCTTTCACAGGCGCAGTAACACTGGGGCTTTGCGCTTCTCTAGCCACCAAACGTCACGGTCATTCTCTTTCCGTCTCGTAGACAACGAGCTGAGAAATTGCAAACGTCGAGCAATTGCTCAGAGATGAAAAGTGCCAGCACTGAAAGCTGTTGCTAGGAAGCCCCCTTCCTTGGAAGCGCTTTTGTAGCCCTTAGAACACTGGGGCTCTGGGCTTCTCTAGCCACCTAATCTTCTGCTCATCCTCTCGCGCACTCTAAAGAGAGCTCAGGTGAGAAATTGCAAACGTCGAGCAATTGCTCAGAGATGAAAAGTGCCAGCACTGAAAGCTGTTGCTAGCCAGCACCCTTCCTTGGAAGCGCTTTCACAGGCGCAGCAACACTGGGGCTTTGCGCTTCTCTACGCACCAAACGTCACGGTCCTTCTCTTTCCGTCGGTAGACACGAGCTGAGAAATTGCAAACGTCGAGCAATTGCTCAGAGATGAAAAGTGCCAGCACTGAAAGCTGTTGCTAGCCAGCACCCTTCCTTGGAAGCGCTTTCACAGGCGCAGCAACACTGGGGCTTTGCGCTTCTATACGCACCAAACGTCACGGTCCTTCTCTTTCCGTCTCGTAGACACGAGCTGAGAAATTGCAAACGTCGAGCAATTGCTCAGAGATGAAAAGTGCCAGCACTGAAAGGTGTTGCTAGCCAGCACCCTTCCTTGGAAGCGCTTTTGTAGGCCTAAGAACACTGGGGCTCTGGGCTTCTCTAGCCACCTCATCTTCTGCTCATCCTCTCGCGCACTCTAAAGAGAGCTCAGGTGAGAAATTGCAAACGTCGAGCAATTGCTCAGAGATGAAAAGTGCCAGCACTGAAAGCTCTTGCTAGCCAGCACCCTTCCTTGGAAGCGCTTTTACAGGCGCAGCAACACTGGGGCTTTGCGCTTCTCTACCCACCAAACATCACGGTCCTTCTCTTTCCGTCTCCTAGACACGAGCTGAGAAATTGCAAACGTCCAGCAATTGCTCCGAGATGAAAAGTGCCAGCACTGAAAGCTGTTGCTAGCCAGCACCCTTCCTTGGAAGCGCTTTTGTAGGCCTAAGAACACTGGGGCTCTGGGCTTCTCTAGCCACCTCATCTTCTGCTCATCCTCTCGCGCACTCTAAAGAGAGCTCAGGTGAGAAATTGCAAACGTCCAGCAATTGCTCAGAGATGAAAAGTGCCAGCACTGAAAGCTGTTGCTAGGCAGCCCCCTTCCTTGGAAGCGCTTTTGTAGGCCTAAGAACACTGGGGCTCTGGGCTTCTCTAGCCACCTCATCTTCTGCTCATCCTCTCGCGCACTCTAAAGAGAGCTCAGGTGAGAAATTGCAAACGTCGAGCAATTGCTCAGAGACGAAAAGTGCCAGCACTGAAAGCTCTTGCTAGCCAGCACCCTTCCTTGGAAGCGCTTTCACAGGCGCAGTAACACTGGGGCTTTGCGCTTCTCTAGCCATCAAACGTCACGGTCCTTCTCTTTCCGTCTCGTAGACACGAGCTGAGAAATTGCAAACGTCGAGCAATTGCTCAGAGATGAAAAGTGCCAGCACTGAAAGCTCTTGCTAGCCAGCACCCTTCCTTGGAAGCGCTTTTGTAGGCCTAAGAACACTGGGGCTCTGGGCTTCTCTAGCCACCTCATCTTCTGCTCATCCTCTCGCGCACTCTAAAGAGAGCTCAGGTGAGAAATTGCAAACGTCGAGCAATTGCTCAGAGATGAAAAGTGCCAGCACTGAAAGCTCTTGCTAGCCAGCACCCTTCCTTGGAAGCGCTTTCACAGGCGCAGCAACACTGGGGCTTTGCGCTTCTCTAGCCACCAAACGTCACGGTCCTTCTCTTTCCGTCTCGTAGACACGAGCTGAGAAATTGCAAACGTCGAGCAATTGCTGAGAGATGAAAAGTGCCAGCACTGAAAGCTGTTGCTAGCCAGCACCCTTCCTTGGAAGCGCTTTTGTAGGCCTAAGAACACTGGGGCTCTGGCCTTCTCTAGCCACCTCATCTTCTGCTCATCCTCTCGCGCACTCTAAAGAGAGCTCAGGTGAGAAATTGCAAACGTCCAGCAATTGCTCCGAGATGAAAAGTGCCAGCACTGAAAGCTGTTGCTAGCCAGCACCCTTCCTTGGAAGCGCTTTCACAGGCGCAGCAACACTGGGGCTTTGCGCTTCTATACGCACCAAACGTCACGGTCCTTCTCTTTCCGTCTTGTAGACACGAGCTGAGAAATTGCAAACGTCGAGCAATTGCTCAGAGATGAAAAGTGCCAGCACTGAAAGCTGTTGCTAGCCAGCACCCTTCCTTGGAAGCGCTTTTGTAGGCCTAAGAACACTGGGGCTCTGGGCTTCTCTAGCCACCTCATCTTCTGCTCATCCTCTCGCGCACTCTAAAGAGAGCTCAGGTGAGAAATTGCAAACGTCCAGCAATTGCTCAGAGATGAAAAGTGCCAGCACTGAAAGCTCTTGCTAGCCAGCACCCTTCCTTGGAAGCGCTTTCACAGGCGCAGTAACACTGGGGCTTTGCGCTTCTCTACCCACCAAACGTCACGGTCCTTCTCTTTCCGTCTCGTAGACACGAGCTGAGAAATTGCAAACGTCGAGCAATTGCTCAGAGATGAAAAGTGCCAGCACTGAAAGCTGTTGCTAGCCAGCACCCTTCCTTGGAAGCGCTTTCACAGGCGCAGCAACAGTGGGGCTTTGCGCTTCTCTAGCCACCAAACGTCACGGTCCTTCTCTTTCCGTCTCGTGGACACGAGCTGAGAAATTGCAAACGTCCAGCAATTGCTCAGAGATGAAAAGTGCCAGCACTGAAAGCTGTTGCTAGCCAGCACCCTTCCTTGGAAGCGCTTTTGTAGCCCTTAGAACACTGGGGCTCTGGGCTTCTCTAGCCACCTCATCTTCTGCTCATCCTCTCGCGCACTCTAAAGAGAGCTCAGGTGAGAAATTGCAAACATCCAGCAATTGCTCAGAGATGAAAAGTGCCAGCACTGAAAGCTGTTGCTAGCCAGCACCCTTCCTTGGAAGCGCTTTCACAGGCGCAGTAACACTGGGGCTTTGCGCTTCTCTAGCCACCAAACGTCACGGTCACTATCTCTCCGTCTCGTAGACACGAGCTGAGAAATTGCAAACGTCGAGCAATTGCTCAGAGATGAAAAGTGCCAGCACTGAAAGCTGTTGCTAGCCAGCACCCTTCCTTGGAAGCGCTTTCACAGGCGCAGCAACACTGGGGCTTTGCGCTTCTATACGCACCAAACGTCACGGTCCTTCTCTTTCCGTCTCGTAGACACGAGCTGAGAAATTGCAAACGTCGAGCAATTGCTCAGAGATGAAAAGTGCCAGCACTGAAAGCTCTTGCTAGCCAGCACCCTTCCTTGGAAGCGCTTTTGTAGGCCTAAGAACAGTGGGGCTCTGGGCTTCTCTAGCCACCTCATCTTCTGCTCATCCTCTCGCGCACTCTAAAGAGAGCTCAGGTGAGAAATTGCAAACGTCGAGCAATTGCTCAGAGATGAAAAGTGCCAGCACTGAAAGCTGTTGCTAGCCAGCACCCTTCCTTGGAAGCGCTTTCACAGGCGCAGCAACACTGGGGCTTTGCGCTTCTCTAGCCACCAAACGTCACGGTCCTTCTCTTTCCGTCTCGTAGACATGAGCTGAGAAATTGCAAACGTCGAGCAATTGCTCAGAGATGAAAAGTGCCAGCACTGAAAGCTCTTGCTAGCCAGCACCCTTCCTTGGAAGCGCTTTCACAGGCGCAGCAACACTGGGGCTTTGCGCTTCTCTACCCACCAAACGTCACGGTCCTTCTCTTTCCATCTCCTAGACACGAGCTGAGAAATTGCAAACGTCGAGCAATTGCTCAGAGATGAAAAGTGCCAGCACTGAAAGCTCTTGCTAGCCAGCACCCTTCCTTGGAAGCGCTTTTGTAGGCCTAAGAACACTGGGGCTCTGGGCTTCTCTAGCCACCTCATCTTCTGCTCATCCTCTCGCGCACTCTAAAGAGAGCTCAGGTGAGAAATTGCAAACGTCGAGCAATTGCTCAGAGATGAAAAGTGCCAGCACTGAAAGCTCTTGCTAGCCAGCACCCTTCCTTGGAAGCGCTTTCACAGGCGCAGTAACACTGGGGCTTTGCGCTTCTCTAGCCACCAAACGTCACGGTCATTCTCTTTCCGTCTCGTAGACAACGAGCTGAGAAATTGCAAACGTCGAGCAATTGCTCAGAGATGAAAAGTGCCAGCACTGAAAGCTGTTGCTAGGAAGCCCCCTTCCTTGGAAGCGCTTTTGTAGCCCTTAGAACACTGGGGCTCTGGGCTTCTCTAGCCACCTAATCTTCTGCTCATCCTCTCGCGCACTCTAAAGAGAGCTCAGGTGAGAAATTGCAAACGTCGAGCAATTGCTCAGAGATGAAAAGTGCCAGCACTGAAAGCTGTTGCTAGCCAGCACCCTTCCTTGGAAGCGCTTTCACAGGCGCAGCAACACTGGGGCTTTGCGCTTCTCTACGCACCAAACGTCACGGTCCTTCTCTTTCCGTCGGTAGACACGAGCTGAGAAATTGCAAACGTCGAGCAATTGCTCAGAGATGAAAAGTGCCAGCACTGAAAGCTGTTGCTAGCCAGCACCCTTCCTTGGAAGCGCTTTCACAGGCGCAGCAACACTGGGGCTTTGCGCTTCTCTAGCCACCAAACGTCACGGTCCTTCTCTTTCCGTCTCGTAGACACGAGCTGAGAAATTGCAAACGTCGAGCAATTGCTGAGAGATGAAAAGTGCCAGCACTGAAAGCTGTTGCTAGCCAGCACCCTTCCTTGGAAGCGCTTTTGTAGGCCTAAGAACACTGGGGCTCTGGCCTTCTCTAGCCACCTCATCTTCTGCTCATCCTCTCGCGCACTCTAAAGAGAGCTCAGGTGAGAAATTGCAAACGTCCAGCAATTGCTCCGAGATGAAAAGTGCCAGCACTGAAAGCTGTTGCTAGCCAGCACCCTTCCTTGGAAGCGCTTTCACAGGCGCAGCAACACTGGGGCTTTGCGCTTCTATACGCACCAAACGTCACGGTCCTTCTCTTTCCGTCTTGTAGACACGAGCTGAGAAATTGCAAACGTCGAGCAATTGCTCAGAGATGAAAAGTGCCAGCACTGAAAGCTGTTGCTAGCCAGCACCCTTCCTTGGAAGCGCTTTTGTAGGCCTAAGAACACTGGGGCTCTGGGCTTCTCTAGCCACCTCATCTTCTGCTCATCCTCTCGCGCACTCTAAAGAGAGCTCAGGTGAGAAATTGCAAACGTCCAGCAATTGCTCAGAGATGAAAAGTGCCAGCACTGAAAGCTCTTGCTAGCCAGCACCCTTCCTTGGAAGCGCTTTCACAGGCGCAGTAACACTGGGGCTTTGCGCTTCTCTACCCACCAAACGTCACGGTCCTTCTCTTTCCGTCTCGTAGACACGAGCTGAGAAATTGCAAACGTCGAGCAATTGCTCAGAGATGAAAAGTGCCAGCACTGAAAGCTGTTGCTAGCCAGCACCCTTCCTTGGAAGCGCTTTCACAGGCGCAGCAACAGTGGGGCTTTGCGCTTCTCTAGCCACCAAACGTCACGGTCCTTCTCTTTCCGTCTCGTGGACACGAGCTGAGAAATTGCAAACGTCCAGCAATTGCTCAGAGATGAAAAGTGCCAGCACTGAAAGCTGTTGCTAGCCAGCACCCTTCCTTGGAAGCGCTTTTGTAGCCCTTAGAACACTGGGGCTCTGGGCTTCTCTAGCCACCTCATCTTCTGCTCATCCTCTCGCGCACTCTAAAGAGAGCTCAGGTGAGAAATTGCAAACATCCAGCAATTGCTCAGAGATGAAAAGTGCCAGCACTGAAAGCTGTTGCTAGCCAGCACCCTTCCTTGGAAGCGCTTTCACAGGCGCAGCAACACTGGGGCTTTGCGCTTCTATACACACCAAACGTCACGGTCACTATCTCTCCGTCTCGTAGAAACGAGCTGAGAAATTGCAAACGTCGAGCAATTGCTCAGAGATGAAAAGTGCCAGCACTGAAAGCTCTTGCTAGCCAGCACCCTTCCTTGGAAGCGCTTTTGTAGGCCTAAGAACACTGGGGCTCTGGGCTTCTCTAGCCACCTCATCTTCTGCTCATCCTCTCGCGCACTCTAAAGAGAGCTCAGGTGAGAAATTGCAAACGTCGAGCAATTGCTCCGAGATGAAAAGTGCCAGCACTGAAAGCTGTTGCTAGCCAGCACCCTTCCTTGGAAGCGCTTTCACAGGCGCAGCAACACTGGGGCTTTGCGCTTCTATACGCACCAAACGTCACGGTCCTTCTCTTTCCGTCTCGTAGACACGAGCTGAGAAATTGCAAACGTCGAGCAATTGCTCAGAGATGAAAAGTGCCAGCACTGAAAGCTCTTGCTAGCCAGCACCCTTCCTTGGAAGCGCTTTCACAGGCGCAGCAACACTGGGGCTTTGCGCTTCTATACGCACCAAACGTCACGGTCCTTCTCTTTCCGTCTCGTAGACACGAGCTGAGAAATTGCAAACGTCGAGCAATTGCTCAGAGATGAAAAGTGCCAGCACTGAAAGCTCTTGCTAGCCAGCACCCTTCCTTGGAAGCGCTTTTGTAGGCCTAAGAACAGTGGGGCTCTGGGCTTCTCTAGCCACCTCATCTTCTGCTCATCCTCTCGCGCACTCTAAAGAGAGCTCAGGTGAGAAATTGCAAACGTCGAGCAATTGCTCAGAGATGAAAAGTGCCAGCACTGAAAGCTCTTGCTAGCCAGCACCCTTCCTTGGAAGCGCTTTCACAGGCGCAGTAACACTGGGGCTTTGCGCTTCTCTAGCCACCAAACGTCACGGTCATTCTCTTTCCGTCTCGTAGACAACGAGCTGAGAAATTGCAAACGTCCAGCAATTGCTCAGAGATGAAAAGTGCCAGCACTGAAAGCTGTTGCTAGGCAGCCCCCTTCCTTGGAAGCGCTTTTGTAGGCCTAAGAACACTGGGGCTCTGGGCTTCTCTAGCCACCTCATCTTCTGCTCATCCTCTCGCGCACTCTAAAGAGAGCTCAGGTGAGAAATTGCAAACGTCGAGCAATTGCTCAGAGATGAAAAGTGCCAGCACTGAAAGCTGTTGCTAGCCAGCACCCTTCCTTGGAAGCGCTTTCACAGGCGCAGCAACACTGGGGCTTTGCGCTTCTCTACGCACCAAACGTCACGGTCCTTCTCTTTCCGTCGGTAGACACGAGCTGAGAAATTGCAAACGTCGAGCAATTGCTCAGAGATGAAAAGTGCCAGCACTGAAAGCTCTTGCTAGCCAGCACCCTTCCTTGGAAGCGCTTTCACAGGCGCAGCAACACTGGGGCTTTGCGCTTCTATACGCACCAAACGTCACGGTCCTTCTCTTTCCGTCTCGTAGACACGAGCTGAGAAATTGCAAACGTCGAGCAATTGCTCAGAGATGAAAAGTGCCAGCACTGAAAGCTCTTGCTAGCCAGCACCCTTCCTTGGAAGCGCTTTTGTAGGCCTAAGAACACTGGGGCTCTGGGCTTCTCTAGCCACCTCATCTTCTGCTCATCCTCTCGCGCACTCTAAAGAGAGCTCAGGTGAGAAATTGCAAACGTCGAGCAATTGCTCAGAGATGAAAAGTGCCAGCACTGAAAGCTCTTGCTAGCCAGCACCCTTCCTTGGAAGCGCTTTCACAGGCGCAGTAACACTGGGGCTTTGCGCTTCTCTAGCCACCAAACGTCATGGTCATTCTCTTTCCATCTCGTAGACACGAGCTGAGAAATTGCAAACATCGAGCAATTGCTCAGAGATGAAAAGTGCCAGCACTGAAAGGTGTTGCTAGCCAGCACCCTTCCTTGGAAGCGCTTTTGTAGGCCTAAGAACACTGGGGCTCTGGGCTTCTCTAGCCACCTCATCTTCTGCTCATCCTCTCGCGCACTCTAAAGAGAGCTCAGGTGAGAAATTGCAAACGTCCAGCAATTGCTCAGAGATGAAAAGTGCCAGCACTGAAAGCTCTTGCTAGCCAGCACCCTTCCTTGGAAGCGCTTTTACAGGCGCAGCAACACTGGGGCTTTGCGCTTCTCTACCCACCAAACATCACGGTCCTTCTCTTTCCGTCTCCTAGACACGAGCTGAGAAATTGCAAACGTCCAGCAATTGCTCCGAGATGAAAAGTGCCAGCACTGAAAGCTGTTGCTAGCCAGCACCCTTCCTTGGAAGCGCTTTTGTAGGCCTAAGAACACTGGGGTTCTGGGCTTCTCTAGCCACCTCATCTTCTGCTCATCCTTTCGCGCACTCTAAAGAGAGCTCAGGTGAGAAATTGCAAACGTCGAGCAATTGCTCAGAGATGAAAAGTGCCAGCACTGAAAGCTGTTGCTAGCCAGCACCCTTCCTTGGAAGCGCTTTCACAGGCGCAGTAACACTGGGGCTTTGCACTTCTCTACGCACCAAACGTCACGGTCCTTCTCTTTCCGTCTCGTAGACACGAGCTGAGAAATTGCAAACGTCGAGCAATTGCTCAGAGATGAAAAGTGCCAGCACTGAAAGCTGTTGCTAGCCAGCCCCCTTCCTTGGAAGCGCTTTCACAGGCGCAGCAACACTGGGGCTTTGCGCTTCTCTAGCCACCAAACGTCACGGTCCTTCTCTTTCCGTCTCGTAGACACGAGCTGAGAAATTGCAAACGTCGAGCAATTGCTCAGAGATGAAAAGTGCCAGCACTGAAAGCTGTTGCTAGCCAGCACCCTTCCTTGGAAGCGCTTTTGTAGGCCTAAGAACACTGGGGCTCTGGGCTTCTCTAGCCACCTCATCTTCTGCTCATCCTCTCGCGCACTCTAAAGAGAGCTCAGGTGAGAAATTGCAAACGTCGAGCAATTGCTCAGAGATGAAAAGTGCCAGCACTGAAAGCTCTTGCTAGCCAGCACCCTTCCTTGGAAGCGCTTTCACAGGCGCAGCAACACTGGGGCTTTGCGCTTCTATACGCACCAAACGTCACGGTCCTTCTCTTTCCGTCTCGTAGACACGAGCTGAGAAATTGCAAACGTCGAGCAATTGCTCAGAGATGAAAAGTGCCAGCACTGAAAGCTCTTGCTAGCCAGCACCCTTCCTTGGAAGCGCTTTTGTAGGCCTAAGAACACTGGGGCTCTGGGCTTCTCTAGCCACCTCATCTTCTGCTCATCCTCTCGCGCACTCTAAAGAGAGCTCAGGTGAGAAATTGCAAACGTCGAGCAATTGCTCAGAGATGAAAAGTGCCAGCACTGAAAGCTCTTGCTAGCCAGCACCCTTCCTTGGAAGCGCTTTCACAGGCGCAGCAACACTGGGGCTTTGCGCTTCTCTACCCACCAAACGTCACGGTCCTTCTCTTTCCGTCTCGTAGACACGAGCTGAGAAATTGCAAACGTCGAGCAATTGCTCAGAGATGAAAAGTGCCAGCACTGAAAGCTGTTGCTAGCCAGCCCCCTTCCTTGGAAGCGCTTTCACAGGCGCAGCAACACTGGGGCTTTGCGCTTCTCTACGCACCAAACGTCACGGTCCTTCTCTTTCCGTCTCGTAGACACGAGCTGAGAAATTGCAAACGTCGAGCAATTGCTCAGAGATGAAAAGTGCCAGCACTGAAAGCTGTTGCTAGCCAGCACCCTTCCTTGGAAGCGCTTTCACAGGCGCAGTAACACTGGGGCTTTGCGCTTCTCTAGCCATCAAACGTCATGGTCATTCTCTTTCCGTCTCGTAGACACGAGCTGAGAAATTGCAAACGTCGAGCAATTGCTCAGAGATGAAAAGTGCCAGCACTGAAAGCTGTTGCTAGCCAGCACCCTTCCTTGGAAGCGCTTTTGTAGGCCTAAGAACACTGGGGCTCTGGGCTTCTCTAGCCACCTCATCTTCTGCTCATCCTCGCGCGCACTCTAAAGAGAGCTCAGGTGAGAAATTGCAAACATCCAGCAATTGCTCAGAGATGAAAAGTGCCAGCACTGAAAGCTCTTGCTAGCCAGCACCCTTCCTTGGAAGCGCTTTCACAGGCGCAGTAACACTGGGGCTTTGCGCTTCTCTAGCCATCAAACGTCATGGTCATTCTCTTTCCATCTCGTAGACACGAGCTGAGAAATTGCAAACGTCGAGCAATTGCTCAGAGATGAAAAGTGCCAGCACTGAAAGCTGTTGCTAGCCAGCACCCTTCCTTGGAAGCGCTTTTGTAGGCCTAAGAACACTGGGGCTCTGGGCTTCTCTAGCCACCTCATCTTCTGCTCATCCTCTCGCGCACTCTAAAGAGAGCTCAGGTGAGAAATTGCAAACGTCGAGCAATTGCTCAGAGATGAAAAGTGCCAGCACTGAAAGCTCTTGCTAGCCAGCACCCTTCCTTGGAAGCGCTTTCACAGGCGCAGCAACACTGGGGCTTTGCGCTTCTCTACCCACCAAACGTCACGGTCCTTCTCTTTCCGTCTCGTAGACACGAGCTGAGAAATTGCAAACGTCCAGCAATTGCTCCGAGATGAAAAGTGCCAGCACTGAAAGCTGTTGCTAGCCAGCACCCTTCCTTGGAAGCGCTTTTGTAGGCCTAAGAACACTGGGGCTCTGGGCTTCTCTAGCCACCTCATCTTCTGCTCATCCTTTCGCGCACTCTAAAGAGAGCTCAGGGGAGAAATTGCAAACGTCGAGCAATTGCTCAGAGATGAAAAGTGCCAGCACTGAAAGCTGTTGCTAGCCAGCACCCTTCCTTGGAAGCGCTTTCACAGGCGCAGTAACACTGGGGCTTTGCACTTCTCTACGCACCAAACGTCACGGTCCTTCTCTTTCCGTCTCGTAGACACGAGCTGAGAAATTGCAAACGTCGAGCAATTGCTCAGAGATGAAAAGTGCCAGCACTGAAAGCTGTTGCTAGCCAGCCCCCTTCCTTGGAAGCGCTTTCACAGGCGCAGCAACACTGGGGCTTTGCGCTTCTCTAGCCACCAAACGTCACGGTCCTTCTCTTTCCGTCTCGTAGACACGAGCTGAGAAATTGCAAACGTCGAGCAATTGCTCAGAGATGAAAAGTGCCAGCACTGAAAGCTGTTGCTAGCCAGCACCCTTCCTTGGAAGCGCTTTTGTAGGCCTAAGAACACTGGGGCTCTGGGCTTCTCTAGCCACCTCATCTTCTGCTCATCCTCTCGCGCACTCTAAAGAGAGCTCAGGTGAGAAATTGCAAACGTCGAGCAATTGCTCAGAGATGAAAAGTGCCAGCACTGAAAGCTCTTGCTAGCCAGCACCCTTCCTTGGAAGCGCTTTCACAGGCGCAGCAACACTGGGGCTTTGCGCTTCTATACGCACCAAACGTCACGGTCCTTCTCTTTCCGTCTCGTAGACACGAGCTGAGAAATTGCAAACGTCGAGCAATTGCTCAGAGATGAAAAGTGCCAGCACTGAAAGCTCTTGCTAGCCAGCACCCTTCCTTGGAAGCGCTTTTGTAGGCCTAAGAACACTGGGGCTCTGGGCTTCTCTAGCCACCTCATCTTCTGCTCATCCTCTCGCGCACTCTAAAGAGAGCTCAGGTGAGAAATTGCAAACGTCCAGCAATTGCTCAGAGATGAAAAGTGCCAGCACTGAAAGCTCTTGCTAGCCAGCACCCTTCCTTGGAAGCGCTTTCACAGGCGCAGCAACACTGGGGCTTTGCGCTTCTCTACCCACCAAACGTCACGGTCCTTCTCTTTCCGTCTCGTAGACACGAGCTGAGAAATTGCAAACGTCGAGCAATTGCTCAGAGATGAAAAGTGCCAGCACTGAAAGCTGTTGCTAGCCAGCCCCCTTCCTTGGAAGCGCTTTCACAGGCGCAGCAACACTGGGGCTTTGCGCTTCTCTACGCACCAAACGTCACGGTCCTTCTCTTTCCGTCTCGTAGACACGAGCTGAGAAATTGCAAACGTCGAGCAATTGCTCAGAGATGAAAAGTGCCAGCACTGAAAGCTGTTGCTAGCCAGCACCCTTCCTTGGAAGCGCTTTCACAGGCGCAGTAACACTGGGGCTTTGCGCTTCTCTAGCCATCAAACGTCATGGTCATTCTCTTTCCGTCTCGTAGACACGAGCTGAGAAATTGCAAACGTCGAGCAATTGCTCAGAGATGAAAAGTGCCAGCACTGAAAGCTGTTGCTAGCCAGCACCCTTCCTTGGAAGCGCTTTTGTAGGCCTAAGAACACTGGGGCTCTGGGCTTCTCTAGCCACCTCATCTTCTGCTCATCCTCTCGCGCACTCTAAAGAGAGCTCAGGTGAGAAATTGCAAACGTCGAGCAATTGCTCCGAGATGAAAAGTGCCAGCACTGAAAGCTGTTGCTAGCCAGCACCCTTCCTTGGAAGCGCTTTCACAGGCGCAGCAACACTGGGGCTTTGCGCTTCTATACGCACCAAACGTCACGGTCCTTCTCTTTCCGTCTCGTAGACACGAGCTGAGAAATTGCAAACGTCGAGCAATTGCTCCGAGATGAAAAGTGCCAGCACTGAAAGCTCTTGCTAGCCAGCACCCTTCCTTGGAAGCGCTTTCACAGGCGCAGCAACACTGGGGCTTTGCGCTTCTATACGCACCAAACGTCACGGTCCTTCTCTTTCCGTCTCGTAGACACGAGCTGAGAAATTGCAAACGTCGAGCAATTGCTCCGAGATGAAAAGTGCCAGCACTGAAAGCTGTTGCTAGCCAGCACCCTTCCTTGGAAGCGCTTTTGTAGGCCTAAGAACAGTGGGGCTCTGGGCTTCTCTAGCCACCTCATCTTCTGCTCATCCTCTCGCGCACTCTAAAGAGAGCTCAGGTGAGAAATTGCAAACGTCGAGCAATTGCTCAGAGATGAAAAGTGCCAGCACTGAAAGCTCTTGCTAGCCAGCACCCTTCCTTGGAAGCGCTTTCACAGGCGCAGTAACACTGGGGCTTTGCGCTTCTCTAGCCACCAAACGTCACGGTCATTCTCTTTCCGTCTCGTAGACAACGAGCTGAGAAATTGCAAACGTCCAGCAATTGCTCAGAGATGAAAAGTGCCAGCACTGGTAGCTGTTGCTAGCCAGCACCCTTCCTTGGAAGCGCTTTTGTAGGCCTAAGAACACTGGGGCTCTGGGCTTCTCTAGCCACCTAATCTTCTGCTCATCCTCTCGCGCACTCTAAAGAGAGCTCAGGTGAGAAATTGCAAACGTCGAGCAATTGCTCAGAGATGAAAAGTGCCAGCACTGAAAGCTGTTGCTAGCCAGCACCCTTCCTTGGAAGCGCTTTCACAGGCGCAGCAACACTGGGGCTTTGCGCTTCTCTACGCACCAAACGTCACGGTCCTTCTCTTTCCGTCGGTAGACACGAGCTGAGAAATTGCAAACGTCGAGCAATTGCTCAGAGATGAAAAGTGCCAGCACTGAAAGCTCTTGCTAGCCAGCACCCTTCCTTGGAAGCGCTTTCACAGGCACAGCAACACTGGGGCTTTGCGCTTCTCTACCCACCAAACGTCACGGTCCTTCTCTTTCCGTCTCGTAGACACGAGCTGAGAAATTGCAAACGTCGAGCAATTGCTCAGAGATGAAAAGTGCCAGCACTGAAAGCTCTTGCTAGCCAGCACCCTTCCTTGGAAGCGCTTTTGTAGGCCTAAGAACACTGGGGCTCTGGGCTTCTCTAGCCACCTCATCTTCTGCTCATCCTCTCGCGCACTCTAAAGAGAGCTCAGGTGAGAAATTGCAAACGTCCAGCAATTGCTCAGAGATGAAAAGTGCCAGCACTGAAAGCTCTTGCTAGCCAGCACCCTTCCTTGGAAGCGCTTTTACAGGCGCAGCAACACTGGGGCTTTGTGCTTCTCTACCCACCAAACGTCACGGTCATTCTCTTTCCGTCTCGTAGACACGAGCTGAGAAATTGCAAACGTCCAGCAATTGCTCCGAGATGAAAAGTGCCAGCACTGAAAGCTGTTGCTAGCCAGCACCCTTCCTTGGAAGCGCTTTTGTAGGCCTAAGAACACTGGGGCTCTGGGCTTCTCTAGCCACCTCATCTTCTGCTCATCCTTTCGCGCACTCTAAAGAGAGCTCAGGTGAGAAATTGCAAACGTCGAGCAATTGCTCAGAGATGAAAAGTGCCAGCACTGAAAGCTGTTGCTAGCCAGCACCCTTCCTTGGAAGCGCTTTCACAGGCGCAGTAACACTGGGGCTTTGCACTTCTCTACGCACCAAACGTCACGGTCCTTCTCTTTCCGTCTCGTAGACACGAGCTGAGAAATTGCAAACGTCGAGCAATTGCTCAGAGATGAAAAGTGCCAGCACTGAAAGCTGTTGCTAGCCAGCCCCCTTCCTTGGAAGCGCTTTCACAGGCGCAGCAACACTGGGGCTTTGCGCTTCTCTACGCACCAAACGTCACGGTCCTTCTCTTTCCGTCTCGTAGACACGAGCTGAGAAATTGCAAACGTCGAGCAATTGCTCAGAGATGAAAAGTGCCAGCACTGAAAGCTGTTGCTAGCCAGCACCCTTCCTTGGAAGCGCTTTTGTAGGCCTAAGAACAGTGGGGCTCTGGGCTTCTCTAGCCACCTCATCTTCTGCTCATCCTCTCGCGCACTCTAAAGAGAGCTCAGGTGAGAAATTGCAAACGTCGAGCAATTGCTCAGAGATGAAAAGTGCCAGCACTGAAAGCTCTTGCTAGCCAGCACCCTTCCTTGGAAGCGCTTTCACAGGCGCAGCAACACTGGGGCTTTGCGCTTCTATACGCACCAAACGTCACGGTCCTTCTCTTTCCGTCTCGTAGACACGAGCTGAGAAATTGCAAACGTCGAGCAATTGCTCCGAGATGAAAAGTGCCAGCACTGAAAGCTCTTGCTAGCCAGCACCCTTCCTTGGAAGCGCTTTTGTAGGCCTAAGAACACTGGGGCTCTGGGCTTCTCTAGCCACCTCATCTTCTGCTCATCCTCTCGCGCACTCTAAAGAGAGCTCAGGTGAGAAATTGCAAACGTCGAGCAATTGCTCAGAGATGAAAAGTGCCAGCACTGAAAGCTCTTGCTAGCCAGCACCCTTCCTTGGAAGCGCTTTCACAGGCGCAGCAACACTGGGGCTTTGCGCTTCTCTACCCACCAAACGTCACGGTCCTTCTCTTTCCGTCTCGTAGACACGAGCTGAGAAATTGCAAACGTCGAGCAATTGCTCAGAGATGAAAAGTGCCAGCACTGAAAGCTGTTGCTAGCCAGCACCCTTCCTTGGAAGCGCTTTCACAGGCGCAGCAACACTGGGGCTTTGCGCTTCTCTACGCACCAAACGTCACGGTCCTTCTCTTTCCGTCTCGTAGACACGAGCTGAGAAATTGCAAACGTCGAGCAATTGCTCAGAGATGAAAAGTGCCAGCACTGAAAGCTGTTGCTAGCCAGCACCCTTCCTTGGAAGCGCTTTCACAGGCGCAGTAACACTGGGGCTTTGCGCTTCTCTAGCCATCAAACGTCATGGTCATTCTCTTTCCGTCTCGTAGACACGAGCTGAGAAATTGCAAACGTCGAGCAATTGCTCCGAGATGAAAAGTGCCAGCACTGAAAGCTGTTGCTAGCCAGCACCCTTCCTTGGAAGCGCTTTTGTAGGCCTAAGAACACTGGGGCTCTGGGCTTCTCTAGCCACCTCATCTTCTGCTCATCCTCGCGCGCACTCTAAAGAGAGCTCAGGTGAGAAATTGCAAACGTCGAGCAATTGCTCAGAGATGAAAAGTGCCAGCACTGAAAGCTCTTGCTAGCCAGCACCCTTCCTTGGAAGCGCTTTCACAGGCGCAGTAACACTGGGGCTTTGCGCTTCTCTAGCCATCAAACGTCACGGTCCTTCTCTTTCCATCTCGTAGACACGAGCTGAGAAATTGCAAACGTCGAGCAATTGCTCAGAGATGAAAAGTGCCAGCACTGAAAGCTGTTGCTAGCCAGCACCCTTCCTTGGAAGCGCTTTTGTAGGCCTAAGAACACTGGGGCTCTGGGCTTCTCTAGCCACCTCATCTTCTGCTCATCCTCTCGCGCACTCTAAAGAGAGCTCAGGTGAGAAATTGCAAACGTCGAGCAATTGCTCAGAGATGAAAAGTGCCAGCACTGAAAGCTCTTGCTAGCCAGCACCCTTCCTTGGAAGCGCTTTCACAGGCGCAGCAACACTGGGGCTTTGCGCTTCTCTACCCACCAAACGTCACGGTCCTTCTCTTTCCGTCTCGTAGACACGAGCTGAGAAATTGCAAACGTCCAGCAATTGCTCCGAGATGAAAAGTGCCAGCACTGAAAGCTGTTGCTAGCCAGCACCCTTCCTTGGAAGCGCTTTTGTAGGCCTAAGAACACTGGGGCTCTGGGCTTCTCTAGCCACCTCATCTTCTGCTCATCCTTTCGCGCACTCTAAAGAGAGCTCAGGGGAGAAATTGCAAACGTCGAGCAATTGCTCAGAGATGAAAAGTGCCAGCACTGAAAGCTGTTGCTAGCCAGCACCCTTCCTTGGAAGCGCTTTCACAGGCGCAGTAACACTGGGGCTTTGCACTTCTCTACGCACCAAACGTCACGGTCCTTCTCTTTCCGTCTCGTAGACACGAGCTGAGAAATTGCAAACGTCGAGCAATTGCTCAGAGATGAAAAGTGCCAGCACTGAAAGCTGTTGCTAGCCAGCCCCCTTCCTTGGAAGCGCTTTCACAGGCGCAGCAACACTGGGGCTTTGCGCTTCTATACGCACCAAACGTCACGGTCCTTCTCTTTCCGTCTCGTAGACACGAGCTGAGAAATTGCAAACGTCGAGCAATTGCTCAGAGATGAAAAGTGCCAGCACTGAAAGCTGTTGCTAGCCAGCACCCTTCCTTGGAAGCGCTTTTGTAGGCCTAAGAACACTGGGGCTCTGGGCTTCTCTAGCCACCTCATCTTCTGCTCATCCTCTCGCGCACTCTAAAGAGAGCTCAGGTGAGAAATTGCAAACGTCGAGCAATTGCTCAGAGATGAAAAGTGCCAGCACTGAAAGCTGTTGCTAGCCAGCACCCTTCCTTGGAAGCGCTTTCACAGGCGCAGCAACACTGGGGCTTTGCGCTTCTATACGCACCAAACGTCACGGTCCTTCTCTTTCCGTCTCGTAGACACGAGCTGAGAAATTGCAAACGTCGAGCAATTGCTCCGAGATGAAAAGTGCCAGCACTGAAAGCTCTTGCTAGCCAGCACCCTTCCTTGGAAGCGCTTTTGTAGGCCTAAGAACACTGGGGCTCTGGGCTTCTCTAGCCACCTCATCTTCTGCTCATCCTCTCACGCACTCTAAAGAGAGCTCAGGTGAGAAATTGCAAACGTCGAGCAATTGCTCAGAGATGAAAAGTGCCAGCACTGAAAGCTCTTGCTAGCCAGCACCCTTCCTTGGAAGCGCTTTCACAGGCGCAGCAACACTGGGGCTTTGCGCTTCTCTACCCACCAAACGTCACGGTCCTTCTCTTTCCGTCTCGTAGACACGAGCTGAGAAATTGCAAACGTCGAGCAATTGCTCAGAGATGAAAAGTGCCAGCACTGAAAGCTGTTGCTAGCCAGCACCCTTCCTTGGAAGCGCTTTTGTAGGCCTAAGAACACTGGGGCTCTGGGCTTCTCTAGCCACCTAATCTTCTGCTCATCCTCTCGCGCACTCTAAAGAGAGCACAGGTGAGAAATTGCAAACGTCCAGCAATTGCTCCGAGATGAAAAGTGCCAGCACTGAAAGCTCTTGCTAGCCAGCACCCTTCCTTGGAAGCGCTTTCACAGGCGCAGCAACACTGGGGCTTTGCGCTTCTATACGCACCAAACGTCACGGTCCTTCTCTTTCCGTCTTGTAGACACGAGCTGAGAAATTGCAAACGTCGAGCAATTGCTCAGAGATGAAAAGTGCCAGCACTGAAAGCTGTTGCTAGCCAGCACCCTTCCTTGGAAGCGCTTTTGTAGGCCTAAGAACACTGGGGCTCTGGGCTTGTCTAGCCGCCTCATCTTCTGCTCATCCTCTCGCGCACTCTAAAGAGAGCTCAGGTGAGAAATTGCAAACGTCCAGCAATTGCTCAGAGATGAAAAGTGCCAGCACTGAAAGCTGTTGCTAGCCAGCACCCTTCCTTGGAAGCGCTTTCACAGGCGCAGTAACACTGGGGCTTTGCGCTTCTCTACCCACCAAACGTCACGGTCCTTCTCTTTCCGTCTCGTAGACACGAGCTGAGAAATTGCAAACGTCGAGCAATTGCTCCGAGATGAAAAGTGCCAGCACTGAAAGCTGTTGCTAGCCAGCACCCTTCCTTGGAAGCGCTTTTGTAGGCCTAAGAACACTGGGGCTCTGGGCTTCTTTAGCCACCTAATCTTCTGCTCATCCTCTCGCGCACTCTAAAGAGAGCTCAGGTGAGAAATTGTAAACGTCGAGCAATTGCTCAGAGATGAAAAGTGCCAGCACTGAAAGCTCTTGCTAGCCAGCACCCTTCCTTGGAAGCGCTTTCACAGGCGCAGTAACACTGGGGCTTTGCACTTCTCTACGCACCAAACGTCACGGTCCTTCTCTTTCCGTCTCGTAGACACGAGCTGAGAAATTGCAAACGTCGAGCAATTGCTCAGAGATGAAAAGTGCCAGCACTGAAAGCTCTTGCTAGCCAGCAGCCTTCCTTGGAAGCGCTTTCACAGGCGCAGCAACACTGGGGCTTTGCGCTTCTCTAGCCACCAAACGTCACGGTCCTTCTCTTTCCGTCTCGTAGACACGAGCTGAGAAATTGCAAACGTCGAGCAATTGCTCAGAGATGAAAAGTGCCAGCACTGAAAGCTGTTGCTAGCCAGCACCCTTCCTTGGAAGCGCTTTTGTAGGCCTAAGAACACTGGGGCTCTGGGCTTCTCTAGCCACCTCATCTTCTGCTCATCCTCTCGCGCACTCTAAAGAGAGCTCAGGTGAGAAATTGCAAACGTCGAGCAATTGCTCAGAGATGAAAAGTGCCAGCACTGAAAGCTGTTGCTAGCCAGCACCCTTCCTTGGAAGCGCTTTCACAGGCGCAGTTACACTGGGGCTTTGCACTTCTGTACGCACCAAACGTCACGGTCCTTCTCTTTCCGTCTCGTAGACAAGAGGTGAGAAATTGCAAACGTCGAGCAATTGCTCAGAGATGAAAAGTGCCAGCACTGAAAGCTGTTGCTAGCCAGCACCCTTCCTTGGAAGCGCTTTCACAGGCGCAGCAACACTGGGGCTTTGCGCTTCTCTACCCACCAAATGTCACGGTCCTTCTCTTTCCGTCTCGTAGACACGAGCTGAGAAATTGCAAACGTCGAGCAATTGCTCAGAGATGAAAAGTGCCAGCACTGAAAGCTGTTGCTAGCCAGCACCCTTCCTTGGAAGCGCTTTTGTAGGCCTAAGAACACTGGGGCTCTGGGCTTCTCTAGCCACCTCATCTTCTGCTCATCCTCTCGCGCACTCCAAAGAGAGCTCAGGTGAGAAATTGCAAACGTCGAGCAATTGCTCAGAGATGAAAAGTGCCAGCACTGAAAGCTGTTGCTAGCCAGCACCCTTCCTTGGAAGCGCTTTCACAGGCGCAGCAACACTGGGGCTTTGCGCTTCTCTAGCCACCAAACGTCACGGTCACTATCTCTCCGTCTCGTAGACACGAGCTGAGAAATTGCAAACGTCGAGCAATTGCTCAGAGATGAAAAGTGCCAGCACTGAAAGCTCTTGCTAGCCAGCACCCTTCCTTGGAAGCGCTTTCACAGGCGCAGCAACACTGGGGCTTTGCGCTTCTCTACCCACCAAAAGTCACGGTCCTTCTCTTTCCGTCTCGTAGACACGAGCTGAGAAATTGCAAACGTCGAGCAATTGCTCAGAGATGAAAAGTGCCAGCACTGAAAGCTCTTGCTAGCCAGCACCCTTCCTTGGAAGCGCTTTTGTAGGCCTAAGAACACTGGGGCTCTGGGCTTCTCTAGCCACCTCATCTTCTGCTCATCCTCTCGCGCACTCTAAAGAGAGCTCAGGTGAGAAATTGCAAACATCCAGCAATTGCTCAGAGATGAAAAGTGCCAGCACTGAAAGCACTTGCTAGCCAGCACCCTTCCTTGGAAGCGCTTTCACAGGCGCAGTAACACTGGGGCTTTGCACTTCTGTACGCATCAAACGTCACGGTCCTTCTCTTTCCGTCTCGTAGACACGAGCTGAGAAATTGCAAACGTCGAGCAATTGCTCAGAGATGAAAAGTGCCAGCACTGAAAGCTCTTGCTAGCCAGCACCCTTCCTTGGAAGCGCTTTCACAGGCGCAGCAACACTGGGGCTTTGCGCTTCTATACGCACCAAACGTCACGGTCATTCTCTTTCCGTCTTGTAGACACGAGCTGAGAAATTGCAAACGTCCAGCAATTGCTCAGAGATGAAAAGTGCCAGCACTGAAAGCTCTTGCTAGCCAGCACCCTTCCTTGGAAGCGCTTTTGTAGGCCTAAGAACACTGGGGCTCTGGGCTTCTCTAGCCACCTCATCTTCTGCTCATCCTCTCGCGCACTCTAAAGAGAGCTCAGGTGAGAAATTGCAAACGTCCAGCAATTGCTCAGAGATGAAAAGTGCCAGCACTGAAAGCTGTTGCTAGCCAGCACCCTTCCTTGGAAGCGCTTTCACAGGCGCAGTAACACTGGGGCTTTGCGCTTCTCTAGCCACCAAACGTCACGGTCCTTCTCTTTCCGTCGGTAGACACGAGCTGAGAAATTGCAAACGTCGAGCAATTGCTCAGAGATGAAAAGTGCCAGCACTGAAAGCTGTTGCTAGCCAGCACCCTTCCTTGAAGCGCTTTTGTAGGCCTAAGAACACTGGGGCTCTGGGCTTCTCTAGCCACCTCATCTTCTGCTCATCCTCTCGCGCACTCTAAAGAGAGCTCAGGTGAGAAATTGCAAACGTCGAGCAATTGCTCAGAGATGAAAAGTGCCAGCACTGAAAGCTGTTGCTAGCCAGCACCCTTCCTTGGAAGCGCTTTTGTAGGCCTAAGAACACTGGGGCTCTGGGCTTCTCTAGCCACCTCATCTTCTGCTCATCCTCTCGCGCACTCTAAAGAGAGCTCAGGTGAGAAATTGCAAACGTCGAGCAATTGCTCAGAGATGAAAAGTGCCAGCACTGAAAGCTCTTGCTAGCCAGCACCCTTGCTTGGAAGCGCTTTCACAGGCGCAGCAACACTGGGGCTTTGCGCTTCTATACGCACCAAACGTCACGGTCACTATCTCTCCGTCTCGTAGACACGAGCTGAGAAATTGCAAACGTCGAGCAATTGCTCAGAGATGAAAAGTGCCAGCACTGAAAGCTGTTGCTAGCCAGCACCCTTCCTTGGAAGCGCTTTTGTAGGCCTAAGAACACTGGGGCTCTGGGCTTCTCTAGCCACCTCATCTTCTGCTCATCCTCTCGCGCACTCTAAAGAGAGCTCAGGTGAGAAATTGCAAACGTCCAGCAATTGCTCAGAGATGAAAAGTGCCAGCACTGAAAGCTGTTGCTAGCCAGCACCCTTCCTTGGAAGCGCTTTCACAGGCGCAGCAACACTGGGGCTTTGCGCTTCTCTACCCACCAAACGTCACGGTCCTTCTCTTTCCGTCGGTAGACACGAGCTGAGAAATTGCAAACGTCGAGCAATTGCTCAGAGATGAAAAGTGCCAGCACTGAAAGCTGTTGCTAGCCAGCACCCTTCCTTGGAAGCGCTTTTGTAGGCCTAAGAACACTGGGGCTCTGGGCTTCTCTAGCCACCTCATCTTCTGCTCATCCTCTCGCGCACTCTAAAGAGAGCTCAGGTGAGAAATTGCAAACGTCGAGCAATTGCTCAGAGATGAAAAGTGCCAGCACTGAAAGCTGTTGCTAGCCAGCACCCTTCCTTGGAAGCGCTTTCACAGGCGCAGTAACACTGGGGCTTTGCACTTCTGTACGCACCAAACGTCACGGTCCTTCTCTTTCCGTCTCGTAGACACGAGCTGAGAAATTGCAAACGTCGAGCAATTGCTCAGAGATGAAAAGTGCCAGCACTGAAAGCTCTTGCTAGCCAGCACCCTTCCTTGGAAGCGCTTTCACAGGCGCAGCAACACTGGGGCTTTGCGCTTCTATACGCACCAAACGTCACGGTCCTTCTCTTTCCGTCTCGTAGACACGAGCTGAGAAATTGCAAACGTCGAGCAATTGCTCCGAGATGAAAAGTGCCAGCACTGAAAGCTCTTGCTAGCCAGCACCCTTCCTTGGAAGCGCTTTTGTAGGCCTAAGAACACTGGGGCTCTGGGCTTCTCTAGCCACCTCATCTTCTGCTCATCCTCTCGCGCACTCTAAAGAGAGCTCAGGTGAGAAATTGCAAACGTCCAGCAATTGCTCAGAGATGAAAAGTGCCAGCACTGAAAGCTCTTGCTAGCCAGCACCCTTCCTTGGAAGCGCTTTCACAGGCGCAGTAACACTGGGGCTTTGCGCTTCTCTAGCCACCAAACGTCACGGTCCTTCTCTTTCCGTCGGTAGACACGAGCTGAGAAATTGCAAACGTCGAGCAATTGCTCAGAGATGAAAAGTGCCAGCACTGAAAGCTGTTGCTAGCCAGCACCCTTCCTTGGAAGCGCTTTTGTAGGCCTAAGAACACTGGGGCTCTGGGCTTCTCTAGCCACCTCATCTTCTGCTCATCCTCTCGCGCACTCTAAAGAGAGCTCAGGTGAGGAATTGCAAATGTCGAGCAATTGCTCAGAGATGAAAAGTGCCAGCACTGAAAGCTCTTGCTAGCCAGCACCCTTCCTTGGAAGCGCTTTAACAGGCGCAGCAACACTGGGGCTTTGCGCTTCTCTAGCCACCAAACGTCACGGTCCTTCTCTTTCCGTCTCGTAGACACGAGCTGAGAAATTGAAAACGTCAAGCAATTGCTCAGAGATGAAAAGTGCCAGCACTGAAAGCTCTTGCTAGCCAGCACCCTTCCTTGGAAGCGCTTTTGTAGGCCTAAGAACACTGGGGCTCTGGGCTTCTCTAGCCACCTCATCTTCTGCTCATCCTCTCGCGCACTCTAAAGAGAGCTCAGGTGAGAAATTGCAAACATCCAGCAATTGCTCAGAGATGAAAAGTGCCAGCACTGAAAGCACTTGCTAGCCAGCACCCTTCCTTGGAAGCGCTTTCACAGGCGCAGTAACACTGGGGCTTTGCACTTCTGTACGCATCAAACGTCACGGTCCTTCTCTTTCCGTCGGTAGACACGAGCTGAGAAATTGCAAACGTCGAGCAATTGCTCAGAGATGAAAAGTGCCAGCACTGAAAGCTCTTGCTAGCCAGCACCCTTCCTTGGAAGCGCTTTCACAGGCGCAGCAACACTGGGGCTTTGCGCTTCTATACGCACCAAACGTCACGGTCCTTCTCTTTCCGTCTCCTAGACACGAGCTGAGAAATTGCAAACGTCGAGCAATTGCTCAGAGATGAAAAGTGCCAGCACTGAAAGCTGTTGCTAGCCAGCACCCTTCCTTGGAAGCGCTTTTGTAGGCCTAAGAACACTGGGGCTCTGGGCTTCTCTAGCCACCTCATCTTCTGCTCATCCTCTCGCGCACTCTAAAGAGAGCTCAGGTGAGAAATTGCAAACGTCCAGCAATTGCTCAGAGATGAAAAGTGCCAGCACTGAAAGCTCTTGCTAGCCAGCACCCTTCCTTGGAAGCGCTTTCACAGGCGCAGTAACACTGGGGCTTTGCGCTTCTCTAGCCACCAAACGTCACGGTCCTTCTCTTTCCGTCGGTAGACACGAGCTGAGAAATTGCAAACGTCGAGCAATTGCTCAGAGATGAAAAGTGCCAGCACTGAAAGCTGTTGCTAGCCAGCACCCTTCCTTGGAAGCGCTTTTGTAGGCCTAAGAACACTGGGGCTCTGGGCTTCTCTAGCCACCTCATCTTCTGCTCATCCTCTCGCGCACTCTAAAGAGAGCTCAGGTGAGAAATTGCAAACGTCGAGCAATTGCTCAGAGATGAAAAGTGCCAGCACTGAAAGCTGTTGCTAGCCAGCACCCTTCCTTGGAAGCGCTTTTGTAGGCCTAAGAACACTGGGGCTCTGGGCTTCTCTAGCCACCTCATCTTCTGCTCATCCTCTCGCGCACTCTAAAGAGAGCTCAGGTGAGAAATTGCAAACGTCGAGCAATTGCTCAGAGATGAAAAGTGCCAGCACTGAAAGCTCTTGCTAGCCAGCACCCTTGCTTGGAAGCTCTTTCACAGGCGCAGCAACACTGGGGCTTTGCGCTTCTATACGCACCAAACGTCACGGTCACTATCTCTCCGTCTCGTAGACACGAGCTGAGAAATTGCAAACGTCGAGCAATTGCTCAGAGATGAAAAGTGCCAGCACTGAAAGCTCTTGCTAGCCAGCACCCTTCCTTGGAAGCGCTTTTGTAGGCCTAAGAACACTGGGGCTCTGGCCTTCTCTAGCCACCTCATCTTCTGCTCATCCTCTCGCGCACTCTAAAGAGAGCTCAGGTGAGAAATTGCAAACGTCCAGCAATTGCTCAGAGATGAAAAGTGCCAGCACTGAAAGCTGTTGCTAGCCAGCACCCTTCCTTGGAAGCGCTTTCACAGGCGCAGCAACACTGGGGCTTTGCGCTTCTCTACCCACCAAACGTCACGGTCCTTCTCTTTCCGTCTCGTAGACACGAGCTGAGAAATTGCAAACGTCGAGCAATTGCTCAGAGATGAAAAGTGCCAGCACTGAAAGCTCTTGCTAGCCAGCACCCTTCCTTGGAAGCGCTTTTGTAGGCCTAAGAACACTGGGGCTCTGGGCTTCTCTAGCCACCTCATCTTCTGCTCATCCTCTCGCGCACTCTAAAGAGAGCTCAGGTGAGAAATTGCAAACGTCGAGCAATTGCTCAGAGATGAAAAGTGCCAGCACTGAAAGCTCTTGCTAGCCAGCACCCTTCCTTGGAAGCGCTTTCACAGGCGCAGTAACACTGGGGCTTTGCGCTTCTCTAGCCACCAAACGTCACGGTCCTTCTCTTTCCGTCGGTAGACACGAGCTGAGAAATTGCAAACGTCGAGCAATTGCTCAGAGATGAAAAGTGCCAGCACTGAAAGCTGTTGCTAGCCAGCACCCTTCCTTGGAAGCGCTTTTGTAGGCCTAAGAACACTGGGGCTCTGGGCTTCTCTAGCCACCTCATCTTCTGCTCATCCTCTCGCGCACTCTAAAGAGAGCTCAGGTGAGGAATTGCAAATGTCGAGCAATTGCTCAGAGATGAAAAGTGCCAGCACTGAAAGCTCTTGCTAGCCAGCACCCTTCCTTGGAAGCGCTTTCACAGGCGCAGCAACACTGGGGCTTTGCGCTTCTCTAGCCACCAAACGTCACGGTCCTTCTCTTTCCGTCTCGTAGACACGAGCTGAGAAATTGCAAATGTCGAGCAATTGCTCCGAGATGAAAAGTGCCAGCACTGAAAGCTCTTGCTAGCCAGCACCCTTCCTTGGAAGCGCTTTTGTAGGCCTAAGAACAGTGGGGCTCTGGGCTTCTCTAGCCACCTCATCTTCTGCTCATCCTCTCGCGCACTCTAAAGAGAGCTCAGGTGAGAAATTGCAAACGTCGAGCAATTGCTCAGAGATGAAAAGTGCCAGCACTGAAAGCTGTTGCTAGCCAGCACCCTTCCTTGGAAGCGCTTTCACAGGCGCAGCAACACTGGGGCTTTGCGCTTCTCTACCCACCAAACGTCACGGTCCTTCTCTTTCCGTCTTGTAGACACGAGCTGAGAAATTGCAAACGTCGAGCAATTGCTCAGAGATGAAAAGTGCCAGCACTGAAAGCTCTTGCTAGCCAGCACCCTTCCTTGGAAGCGCTTTTGTAGGCCTAAGAACACTGGGGCTCTGGGCTTCTCTAGCCACCTCATCTTCTGCTCATCCTCTCGCGCACTCTAAAGAGAGCTCAGGTGAGAAATTGCAAACATCCAGCAATTGCTCAGAGATGAAAAGTGCCAGCACTGAAAGCACTTGCTAGCCAGCACCCTTCCTTGGAAGCGCTTTCACAGGCGCAGCAACACTGGGGCTTTGCGCTTCTCTACCCACCAAACGTCACGGTCCTTCTCTTTCCGTCTTGTAGACACGAGCTGAGAAATTGCAAACGTCGAGCAATTGCTCAGAGATGAAAAGTGCCAGCACTGAAAGCTGTTGCTAGCCAGCACCCTTCCTTGGAAGCGCTTTTGTAGGCCTAAGAACACTGGGGCTCTGGGCTTCTCTAGCCACCTCATCTTCTGCTCATCCTCTCGCGCACTCTAAAGAGAGCTCAGGTGAGAAATTGCAAACGTCGAGCAATTGCTCAGAGATGAAAAGTGCCAGCACTGAAAGCTCTTGCTAGCCAGCACCCTTCCTTGGAAGCGCTTTCACAGGCACAGCAACACTGGGGCTTTGCGCTTCTCTACCCACCAAACGTCACGGTCCTTCTCTTTCCGTCTCGTAGACACGAGCTGAGAAATTGCAAACGTCGAGCAATTGCTCAGAGATGAAAAGTGCCAGCACTGAAAGCTCTTGCTAGCCAGCACCCTTCCTTGGAAGCGCTTTTGTAGGCCTAAGAACAGTGGGGCTCTGGGCTTCTCTAGCCACCTCATCTTCTGCTCATCCTCTCGCGCACTCTAAAGAGAGCTCAGGTGAGAAATTGCAAACGTCGAGCAATTGCTCAGAGATGAAAAGTGCCAGCACTGAAAGCTGTTGCTAGCCAGCACCCTTCCTTGGAAGCGCTTTCACAGGCGCAGTTACACTGGGGCTTTGCGCTTCTCTAGCCACCAAAAGTCACGGTCCTTCTCTTTCCGTCTCGTAGAAAAGAGGTGAGAAATTGCAAACGTCGAGCAATTGCTCAGAGATGAAAAGTGCCAGCACTGAAAGCTGTTGCTAGCCAGCACCCTTCCTTGGAAGCGCTTTCACAGGCACAGCAACACTGGGGCTTTGCGCTTCTCTACCCACCAAATGTCACGGTCCTTCTCTTTCCGTCTCGTAGACACGAGCTGAGAAATTGCAAACGTCGAGCAATTGCTCAGAGATGAAAAGTGCCAGCACTGAAAGCTGTTGCTAGCCAGCACCCTTTCTTGGAAGCGCTTTTGTAGGCCTAAGAACACTGGGGCTCTGGGCTTCTCTAGCCACCTCATCTTCTGCTCATCCTCTCGCGCACTCCAAAGAGAGCTCAGGTGAGAAATTGCAAACGTCGAGCAATTGCTCAGAGATGAAAAGTGCCAGCACTGAAAGCTGTTGCTAGCCAGCACCCTTCCTTGGAAGCGCTTTCACAGGCGCAGCAACACTGGGGCTTTGCGCTTCTCTAGCCACCAAACGTCACGGTCACTATCTCTCCGTCTCGTAGACACGAGCTGAGAAATTGCAAACGTCGAGCAATTGCTCAGAGATGAAAAGTGCCAGCACTGAAAGCTGTTGCTAGCCAGCACCCTTCCTTGGAAGCGCTTTCACAGGCGCAGCAACACTGGGGCTTTGCGCTTCTCTAGCCACCAAACGTCACGGTCCTTCTCTTTCCGTCGGTAGACACGAGCTGAGAAATTGCAAACGTCGAGCAATTGCTCAGAGATGAAAAGTGCCAGCACTGAAAGCTGTTGCTAGCCAGCACCCTTCCTTGGAAGCGCTTTTGTAGGCCTAAGAACACTGGGGCTCTGGGCTTCTCTAGCCACCTCATCTTCTGCTCATCCTCTCGCGCACTCTAAAGAGAGCTCAGGTGAGAAATTGCAAACGTCGAGCAATTGCTCAGAGATGAAAAGTGCCAGCACTGAAAGCTGTTGCTAGCCAGCACCCTTCCTTGGAAGCGCTTTCACAGGCGCAGCAACACTGGGGCTTTGCGCTTCTCTAGCCACCAAACGTCACGGTCCTTCTCTTTCCGTCTCGTAGACACGAGCTGAGAAATTGCAAACGTCGAGCAATTGCTCAGAGATGAAAAGTGCCAGCACTGAAAGCTCTTGCTAGCCAGCACCCTTCCTTGGAAGCGCTTTCACAGGCGCAGCAACACTGGGGCTTTGCGCTTCTATACGCACCAAACGTCACGGTCCTTCTCTTTCCGTCTCGTAGACACGAGCTGAGAAATTGCAAACGTCGAGCAATTGCTCAGAGATGAAAAGTGCCAGCACTGAAAGCTGTTGCTAGCCAGCACCCTTCCTTGGAAGCGCTTTTGTAGGCCTAAGAACACTGGGGCTCTGGGCTTCTCTAGCCACCTCATCTTCTGCTCATCCTCTCGCGCACTCTAAAGAGAGCTCAGGTGAGAAATTGCAAACGTCGAGCAATTGCTCAGAGATGAAAAGTGCCAGCACTGAAAGCTCTTGCTAGCCAGCACCCTTCCTTGGAAGCGCTTTCACAGGCGCAGTAACACTAGGGCTTTGCGCTTCTCTAGCCACCAAACGTCACGGTCCTTCTCTTTCCGTCGGTAGACACGAGCTGAGAAATTGCAAACGTCGAGCAATTGCTCAGAGATGAAAAGTGCCAGCACTGAAAGCTGTTGCTAGCCAGCACCCTTCCTTGGAAGCGCTTTTGTAGGCCTAAGAACACTGGGGCTCTGGGCTTCTCTAGCCACCTCATCTTCTGCTCATCCTCTCGCGCACTCTAAAGAGAGCTCAGGTGAGAAATTGCAAACGTCGAGCAATTGCTCAGAGATGAAAAGTGCCAGCACTGAAAGCTGTTGCTAGCCAGCACCCTTCCTTGGAAGCGCTTTTGTAGCCCTTAGAACACTGGGGCTCTGGGCTTCTCTAGCCACCTCATCTTCTGCTCATCCTCTCGCGCACTCTAAAGAGAGCTCAGGTGAGAAATTGCAAACGTCGAGCAATTGCTCAGAGATGAAAAGTGCCAGCACTGAAAGCTGTTGCTAGCCAGCACCCTTCCTTGGAAGCGCTTTCACAGGCGCAGCAACACTGGGGCTTTGCGCTTCTCTAGCCACCAAACGTCACGGTCCTTCTCTTTCCGTCTCGTAGACATGAGCTGAGAAATTGCAAACATCGAGCAATTGCTCAGAGATGAAAAGTGCCAGCACTGAAAGCTCTTGCTAGCCAGCACCCTTCCTTGGAAGCGCTTTTGTAGGCCTAAGAACACTGGGGCTCTGGGCTTCTCTAGCCACCTCATCTTCTGCTCATCCTCTCGCGCACTCTAAAGAGAGCTCAGGTGAGAAATTGCAAACGTCCAGCAATTGCTCAGAGATGAAAAGTGCCAGCACTGAAAGCTGTTGCTAGCCAGCACCCTTCCTTGGAAGCGCTTTCACAGGCGCAGCAACACTGGGGCTTTGCGCTTCTCTACCCACCAAACGTCACGGTCCTTCTCTTTCCGTCTCGTGGACACCAGCTGAGAAATTGCAAACGTCGAGCAATTGCTCAGAGATGAAAAGTGCCAGCACTGAAAGCTCTTGCTAGCCAGCACCCTTCCTTGGAAGCGCTTTTGTAGGCCTAAGAACACTGGGGCTCTGGGCTTCTCTAGCCACCTCATCTTCTGCTCATCCTCTCGCGCACTCTAAAGAGAGCTCAGGTGAGAAATTGCAAACGTCGAGCAATTGCTCAGAGATGAAAAGTGCCAGCACTGAAAGCTCTTGCTAGCCAGCACCCTTCCTTGGAAGCGCTTTCACAGGCGCAGCAACACTGGGGCTTTGCGCTTCTATACGCACCAAACGTCACGGTCCTTCTCTTTCCTTCTTGTAGACACGAGCTGAGAAATTGCAAACGTCGAGCAATTGCTCAGAGATGAAAAGTGCCAGCACTGAAAGCTGTTGCTAGCCAGCACCCTTCCTTGGAAGCGCTTTCACAGGCGCAGTTACACTGGGGCTTTGCACTTCTGTACGCACCAAACGTCACGGTCCTTCTCTTTCCGTCTCGTAGACAAGAGGTGAGAAATTGCAAACGTCGAGCAATTGCTCAGAGATGAAAAGTGCCAGCACTGAAAGCTGTTGCTAGCCAGCACCCTTCCTTGGAAGCGCTTTCACAGGCACAGCAACACTGGGGCTTTGCGCTTCTCTACCCACCAAATGTCACGGTCCTTCTCTTTCCGTCTCGTAGACACGAGCTGAGAAATTGAAAACGTCGAGCAATTGCTCAGAGATGAAAAGTGCCAGCACTGAAAGCTGTTGCTAGCCAGCACCCTTCCTTGGAAGCGCTTTTGTAGGCCTAAGAACACTGGGGCTCTGGGCTTCTCTAGCCACCTCATCTTCTGCTCATCCTCTCGCGCACTCCAAAGAGAGCTCAGGTGAGAAATTGCAAACGTCGAGCAATTGCTCAGAGATGAAAAGTGCCAGCACTGAAAGCTCTTGCTAGCCAGCACCCTTCCTTGGAAGCGCTTTCACAGGCGCAGTAACACTGGGGCTTTGCGCTTCTCTAGCCACCAAACGTCACGGTCCTTCTCTTTCCGTCGGTAGACACGAGCTGAGAAATTGCAAACGTCGAGCAATTGCTCAGAGATGAAAAGTGCCAGCACTGAAAGCTGTTGCTAGCCAGCACCCTTCCTTGGAAGCGCTTTTGTAGGCCTAAGAACACTGGGGCTCTGGGCTTCTCTAGCCACCTCATCTTCTGCTCATCCTCTCGCGCACTCTAAAGAGAGCTCAGGTGAGAAATTGCAAACGTCGAGCAATTGCTCAGAGATGAAAAGTGCCAGCACTGAAAGCTGTTGCTAGCCAGCACCCTTCCTTGGAAGCGCTTTTGTAGCCCTTAGAACACTGGGGCTCTGGGCTTCTCTAGCCACCTCATCTTCTGCTCATCCTCTCGCGCACTCTAAAGAGAGCTCAGGTGAGAAATTGCAAATGTCGAGCAATTGCTCAGAGATGAAAAGTGCCAGCACTGAAAGCTGTTGCTAGCCAGCACCCTTCCTTGGAAGCGCTTTCACAGGCGCAGCAACACTGGGGCTTTGCGCTTCTCTAGCCACCAAACGTCACGGTCCTTCTCTTTCCGTCTCGTAGACATGAGCTGAGAAATTGCAAACATCGAGCAATTGCTCAGAGATGAAAAGTGCCAGCACTGAAAGCTCTTGCTAGCCAGCACCCTTCCTTGGAAGCGCTTTTGTAGGCCTAAGAACACTGGGGCTCTGGGCTTCTCTAGCCACCTCATCTTCTGCTCATCCTCTCGCGCACTCTAAAGAGAGCTCAGGTGAGAAATTGCAAACGTCGAGCAATTGCTCAGAGATGAAAAGTGCCAGCACTGAAAGCTCTTGCTAGCCAGCACCCTTCCTTGGAAGCGCTTTCACAGGCGCAGCAACACTGGGGCTTTGCGCTTCTCTACCCACCAAACGTCACGGTCCTTCTCTTTCCGTCTCGTGGACACGAGCTGAGAAATTGCAAACGTCGAGCAATTGCTCAGAGATGAAAAGTGCCAGCACTGAAAGCTCTTGCTAGCCAGCACCCTTCCTTGGAAGCGCTTTTGTAGGCCTAAGAACACTGGGGCTCTGGGCTTCTCTAGCCACCTCATCTTCTGCTCATCCTCTCGCGCACTCTAAAGAGAGCTCAGGTGAGAAATTGCAAACGTCGAGCAATTGCTCAGAGATGAAAAGTGCCAGCACTGAAAGCTCTTGCTAGCCAGCACCCTTCCTTGGAAGCGCTTTCACAGGCGCAGCAACACTGGGGCTTTGCACTTCTCTACGCACCAAACGTCACGGTCCTTCTCTTTCCGTCTCGTAGACACGAGCTGAGAAATTGCAAACGTCCAGCGATTGCTCAGAGATGAAAAGTGCCAGCACTGAAAGCTGTTGCTAGCCAGCACCCTTCCTTGGAAGCGCTTTTGTAGGCCTAAGAACACTGGGGCTCTGGCCTTCTCTAGCCACCTCATCTTCTGCTCATCCTCTCGCGCACTCTAAAGAGAGCTCAGGTGAGAAATTGCAAACGTCGAGCAATTGCTCCGAGATGAAAAGTGCCAGCACTGAAAGCTCTTGCTAGCCAGCACCCTTCCTTGGAAGTGCTTTCACAGGCGCAGCAACACTGGGGCTTTGCGCTTCTCTACCCACCAAACGTCACGGTCCTTCTCTTTCCGTCTCGTGGACACGAGCTGAGAAATTGCAAACGTCGAGCAATTGCTCCGAGATGAAAAGTGCCAGCACTGAAAGCTGTTGCTAGCCAGCACCCTTCCTTGGAAGCGCTTTTGTAGGCCTAAGAACACTGGGGCTCTGGGCTTCTCTAGCCACCTCATCTTCTGCTCATCCTCTCGCGCACTCTAAAGAGAGCTCAGGTGAGAAATTGCAAACGTCGAGCAATTGCTCAGAGATGAAAAGTGCCAGCACTGAAAGCTCTTGCTAGCCAGCACCCTTCCTTGGAAGCGCTTTCACAGGCGCAGCAACACTGGGGCTTTGCACTTCTCTACGCACCAAACGTCACGGTCCTTCTCTTTCCGTCTCGTAGACACGAGCTGAGAAATTGCAAACGTCCAGCGATTGCTCAGAGATGAAAAGTGCCAGCACTGAAAGCTGTTGCTAGCCAGCACCCTTCCTTGGAAGCGCTTTTGTAGGCCTAAGAACAGTGGGGCTCTGGGCTTCTCTAGCCACCTCATCTTCTGCTCATCCTCTCGCGCACTCTAAAGAGAGCTCAGGTGAGAAATTGCAAACGTCGAGCAATTGCTCAGAGATGAAAAGTGCCAGCACTGAAAGCTCTTGCTAGCCAGCACCCTTCCTTGGAAGTGCTTTCACAGGCGCAGCAACACTGGGGCTTTGCGCTTCTATACGCACCAAACGTCACGGTCCTTCTCTTTCCGTCGGTAGACACGAGCTGAGAAATTGCAAACGTCGAGCAATTGCTCAGAGATGAAAAGTGCCAGCACTGAAAGCTGTTGCTAGCCAGCACCCTTCCTTGGAAGCGCTTTTGTAGGCCTAAGAACACTGGGGCTCTGGGCTTCTCTAGCCACCTCATCTTCTGCTCATCCTCTCGCGCACTCTAAAGAGAGCTCAGGTGAGAAATTGCAAACGTCGAGCAATTGCTCAGAGATGAAAAGTGCCAGCACTGAAAGCTCTTGCTAGCCAGCACCCTTCCTTGGAAGCGCTTTCACAGGCGCAGCAACACTGGGGCTTTGCGCTTCTATACGCACCAAATGTCACGGTCCTTCTCTTTCCGTCTTGTAGACACGAGCTGAGAAATTGCAAACGTCCAGCAATTGCTCCGAGATGAAAAGTGCCAGCACTGAAAGCTCTTGCTAGCCAGCACCCTTCCTTGGAAGCGCTTTTGTAGGCCTAAGAACACTGGGGCTCTGGGCTTCTCTAGCCACCTCATCTTCTGCTCATCCTCTCGCGCACTCTAAAGAGAGCTCAGGTGAGAAATTGCAAACATCCAGCAATTGCTCAGAGATGAAAAGTGCCAGCACTGAAAGCTGTTGCTAGCCAGCACCCTTCCTTGGAAGCGCTTTCACAGGCGCAGTAACACTGGGGCTTTGCAATTCTGTACGCATCAAACGTCACGGTCCTTCTCTTTCCGTCTCGTAGACACGAGCTGAGAAATTGCAAACGTCGAGCAATTGCTCAGAGATGAAAAGTGCCAGCACTGAAAGCTCTTGCTAGCCAGCACCCTTCCTTGGAAGCGCTTTCACAGGCGCAGCAACACTGGGGCTTTGCGCTTCTATACGCACCAAACGTCACGGTCATTCTCTTTCCGTCTTGTAGACACGAGCTGAGAAATTGCAAACGTCGAGCAATTGCTCAGAGATGAAAAGTGCCAGCACTGAAAGCTCTTGCTAGCCAGCACCCTTCCTTGGAAGCGCTTTTGTAGGCCTAAGAACACTGGGGCTCTGGGCTTCTCTAGCCACCTCATCTTCTGCTCATCCTCTCGCGCACTCTAAAGAGAGCTCAGGTGAGAAATTGCAAACGTCGAGCAATTGCTCAGAGATGAAAAGTGCCAGCACTGAAAGCTCTTGCTAGCCAGCACCCTTCCTTGGAAGCGCTTTCACAGGCGCAGTAACACTGGGGCTTTGCGCTTCTCTAGCCACCAAACATCACGGTCCTTCTCTTTCTGTCTCGTGGATACGAGCTGAGAAATTGCAAACGTCGAGCAATTGCTCAGAGATGAAAAGTGCCAGCACTGAAAGCTGTTGCTAGCCAGCACCCTTCCTTGGAAGCGCTTTTGTAGGCCTAAGAACACTGGGGCTCTGGGCTTCTCTAGCCACCTCATCTTCTGCTCATCCTCTCGCGCACTCTAAAGAGAGCTCAGGTGAGAAATTGCAAACGTCGAGCAATTGCTCAGAGATGAAAAGTGCCAGCACTGAAAGCTGTTGCTAGCCAGCACCCTTCCTTGGAAGCGCTTTCACAGGCGCAGCAACACTGGGGCTTTGCGCTTCTCTACCCACCAAACGTCACGGTCCTTCTCTTTCCGTCTCGTAGACACGAGCTGAGAAATTGCAAACGTCGAGCAATTGCTCAGAGATGAAAAGTGCCAGCACTGAAAGCTGTTGCTAGCCAGCACCCTTCCTTGGAAGCGCTTTCACAGGCGCAGTTACACTGGGGCTTTGCACTTCTGTACGAACCAAACGTCACGGTCCTTCTCTTTCCGTCTCGTAGACAAGAGGTGAGAAATTGCAAACGTCGAGCAATTGCTCAGAGATGAAAAGTGCCAGCACTGAAAGCTGTTGCTAGCCAGCACCCTTCCTTGGAAGCGCTTTCACAGGCACAGCAACACTGGGGCTTTGCGCTTCTCTACCCACCAAATGTCACGGTCCTTCTCTTTCCGTCTCGTAGACACGAGCTGAGAAATTGAAAACGTCGAGCAATTGCTCAGAGATGAAAAGTGCCAGCACTGAAAGCTGTTGCTAGCCAGCACCCTTCCTTGGAAGCGCTTTTGTAGGCCTAAGAACACTGGGGCTCTGGGCTTCTCTAGCCACCTCATCTTCTGCTCATCCTCTCGCGCACTCCAAAGAGAGCTCAGGTGAGAAATTGCAAACGTCGAGCAATTGCTCAGAGATGAAAAGTGCCAGCACTGAAAGCTGTTGCTAGCCAGCACCCTTCCTTGGAAGCGCTTTCACAGGCGCAGCAACACTGGGGCTTTGCGCTTCTCTACCCACCAAACGTCACGGTCACTATCTCTCCGTCTCGTAGACACGAGCTGAGAAATTGCAAACGTCGAGCAATTGCTCAGAGATGAAAAGTGCCAGCACTGAAAGCTCTTGCTAGCCAGCACCCTTCCTTGGAAGCGCTTTTGTAGGCCTAAGAACACTGGGGCTCTGGGCTTCTCTAGCCACCTCATCTTCTGCTCATCCTCTCGCGCACTCTAAAGAGAGCTCAGGTGAGAAATTGCAAACATCCAGCAATTGCTCAGAGATGAAAAGTGCCAGCACTGAAAGCACTTGCTAGCCAGCACCCTTCCTTGGAAGCGCTTTCACAGGCGCAGTAACACTGGGGCTTTGCGCTTCTATACGCACCAAACGTCACGGTCCTTCTCTTTCCGTCTCGTAGACACGAGCTGAGAAATTGCAAACGTCGAGCAATTGCTCAGAGATGAAAAGTGCCAGCACTGAAAGCTGTTGCTAGCCAGCACCCTTCCTTAGAAGCGCTTTCACAGGCGCAGCAACACTGGGGCTTTGCGCTTCTATACGCACCAAACGTCACGGTCATTCTCTTTCCGTCTTGTAGACACGAGCTGAGAAATTGCAAACGTCGAGCAATTGCTCAGAGATGAAAAGTGCCAGCACTGAAAGCTCTTGCTAGCCAGCACCCTTCCTTGGAAGCGCTTTTGTAGGCCTAAGAACACTGGGGCTCTGGGCTTCTCTAGCCACCTCATCTTCTGCTCATCCTCTCGCGCACTCTAAAGAGAGCTCAGGTGAGAAATTGCAAACGTCGAGCAATTGCTCAGAGATGAAAAGTGCCAGCACTGAAAGCTGTTGCTAGCCAGCACCCTTCCTTGGAAGCGCTTTCACAGGCGCAGTAACACTGGGGCTTTGCGCTTCTCTAGCCACCAAACGTCACGGTCCTTCTCTTTCCGTCGGTAGACACGAGCTGAGAAATTGCAAACGTCGAGCAATTGCTCCGAGATGAAAAGTGCCAGCACTGGAAGCTGTTGCTAGCCAGCACCCTTCCTTGGAAGCGCTTTTGTAGGCCTAAGAACACTGGGGCTCTGGGCTTCTCTAGCCACCTCATCTTCTGCTCATCCTCTCGCGCACTCTAAAGAGAGCTCAGGTGAGAAATTGCAAACGTCGAGCAATTGCTCAGAGATGAAAAGTGCCAGCACTGAAAGCTGTTGCTAGCCAGCACCCTTCCTTGGAAGCGCTTTTGTAGCCCTTAGAACACTGGGGCTCTGGGCTTCTCTAGCCACCTCATCTTCTGCTCATCCTCTCGCGCACTCTAAAGAGAGCTCAGGTGAGAAATTGCAAACGTCGAGCAATTGCTCAGAGATGAAAAGTGCCAGCACTGAAAGCTCTTGCTAGCCAGCACCCTTCCTTGGAAGCGCTTTCACAGGCGCAGCAACACTGGTGCTTTGCGCTTCTATACGCACCAAACGTCACGGTCACTATCTCTCCGTCTCGTAGACACGAGCTGAGAAATTGCAAACGTCGAGCAATTGCTCAGAGATGAAAAGTGCCAGCACTGAAAGCTCTTGCTAGCCAGCACCCTTCCTTGGAAGCGCTTTTGTAGGCCTAAGAACACTGGGGCTCTGGGCTTCTCTAGCCACCTCATCTTCTGCTCATCCTCTCGCGCACTCTAAAGAGAGCTCAGGTGAGAAATTGCAAACGTCGAGCAATTGCTCAGAGATGAAAAGTGCCAGCACTGAAAGCTGTTGCTAGCCAGCACCCTTCCTTGGAAGCGCTTTCACAGGCGCAGCAACACTGGGGCTTTGCGCTTCTCTAGCCACCAAACGTCACGGTCCTTCTCTTTCCGTCGGTAGACACGAGCTGAGAAATTGCAAACGTCGAGCAATTGCTCAGAGATGAAAAGTGCCAGCACTGAAAGCTGTTGCTAGCCAGCACCCTTCCTTGGAAGCGCTTTTGTAGGCCTAAGAACACTGGGGCTCTGGGCTTCTCTAGCAACCTCATCTTCTGCTCATCCTCTCGCGCACTCTAAAGAGAGCTCAGGTGAGAAATTGCAAACGTCGAGCAATTGCTCAGAGATGAAAAGTGCCAGCACTGAAAGCTCTTGCTAGCCAGCACCCTTCCTTGGAAGCGCTTTCACAGGCGCAGTAACACTGGGGCTTTGCACTTCTATACGCACCAAACGTCACGGTCCTTCTCTTTCCGTCTCGTAGACACGAGCTGAGAAATTGCAAACGTCGAGCAATTGCTCAGAGATGAAAAGTGCCAGCACTGAAAGCTCTTGCTAGCCAGCACCCTTCCTTGGAAGCGCTTTCACAGGCGCAGCAACACTGGGGCTTTGCGCTTCTATACGCACCAAACGTCACGGTCCTTCTCTTTCCGTCTCGTAGACACGAGCTGAGAAATTGCAAACGTCGAGCAATTGCTCAGAGATGAAAAGTGCCAGCACTGAAAGCTCTTGCTAGCCAGCACCCTTCCTTGGAAGCGCTTTTGTAGGCCTAAGAACACTGGGGCTCTGGGCTTCTCTAGCCACCTCATCTTCTGCTCATCCTCTCGCGCACTCTAAAGAGAGCTCAGGTGAGAAATTGCAAACGTCGAGCAATTGCTCAGAGATGAAAAGTGCCAGCACTGAAAGCTGTTGCTAGCCAGCACCCTTCCTTGGAAGCGCTTTCACAGGCGCAGTAACACTGGGGCTTTGCGCTTCTCTAGCCACCAAACGTCACGGTCCTTCTCTTTCCGTCGGTAGACACGAGCTGAGAAATTGCAAACGTCGAGCAATTGCTCCGAGATGAAAAGTGCCAGCACTGAAAGCTCTTGCTAGCCAGCACCCTTCCTTGGAAGCGCTTTTGTAGGCCTAAGAACACTGGGGCTCTGGGCTTCTCTAGCCACCTCATCTTCTGCTCATCCTCTCGCGCACTCTAAAGAGAGCTCAGGTGAGAAATTGCAAACGTCGAGCAATTGCTCAGAGATGAAAAGTGCCAGCACTGAAAGCTGTTGCTAGCCAGCACCCTTCCTTGGAAGCGCTTTTGTAGCCCTTAGAACACTGGGGCTCTGGGCTTCTCTAGCCACCTCATCTTCTGCTCATCCTCTCGCGCACTCTAAAGAGAGCTCAGGTGAGAAATTGCAAACGTCCAGCAATTGCTCAGAGATGAAAAGTGCCAGCACTGAAAGCTGTTGCTAGCCAGCACCCTTCCTTGGAAGCGCTTTCACAGGCGCAGCAACACTGGGGCTTTGCGCTTCTCTACCCACCAAACGTCACGGTCCTTCTCTTTCCGTCTCGTGGACACGAGCTGAGAAATTGCAAACGTCGAGCAATTGCTCAGAGATGAAAAGTGCCAGCACTGAAAGCTGTTGCTAGCCAGCACCCTTCCTTGGAAGCGCTTTTGTAGGCCTAAGAACAGTGGGGCTCTGGGCTTCTCTAGCCACCTCATCTTCTGCTCATCCTCTCGCGCACTCTAAAGAGAGCTCAGGTGAGAAATTGCAAACGTCCAGCAATTGCTCAGAGATGAAAAGTGCCAGCACTGAAAGCTCTTGCTAGCCAGCACCCTTCCTTGGAAGCGCTTTCACAGGCGCAGCAACACTGGGGCTTTGCGCTTCTATACGCACCAAACGTCACGGTCCTTCTCTTTCCGTCTCCTAGACACGAGCTGAGAAATTGCAAACGTCGAGCAATTGCTCAGAGATGAAAAGTGCCAGCACTGAAAGCTGTTGCTAGCCAGCACCCTTCCTTGGAAGCGCTTTCACAGGCGCAGTAACACTGGGGCTTTGCACTTCTGTACGCACCAAACGTCACGGTCCTTCTCTTTCCGTCTCGTAGACAAGAGCTGAGAAATTGCAAACGTCGAGCAATTGCTCAGAGATGAAAAGTGCCAGCACTGAAAGCTGTTGCTAGCCAGCACCCTTCCTTGGAAGCGCTTTCACAGGCACAACAACACTGGGGCTTTGCGCTTCTCTAGCCACCAAACGTCACGGTCATTCTCTTTCCGTCTCGTAGACACGAGCTGAGAAATTGCAAACGTCGAGCAATTGCTCAGAGATGAAAAGTGCCAGCACTGAAAGCTGTTGCTAGCCAGCACCCTTCCTTGGAAGCGCTTTCACAGGTGCAGCAACACTGGGGCTTTGCGCTTCTCTAGCCACCAAATGTCACGGTCCTTCTCTTTCCGTCTTGTAGACACGAGCTGAGAAATTGCAAACGTCGAGCAATTGCTCAGAGATGAAAAGTGCCAGCACTGAAAGCTCTTGCTAGCCAGCACCCTTCCTTGGAAGCGCTTTTGTAGGCCTAAGAACAGTGGGGCTCTGGGCTTCTCTAGCCACCTCATCTTCTGCTCATCCTCTCGCGCACTCTAAAGAGAGCTCAGGTGAGAAATTGCAAACATCCAGCAATTGCTCAGAGATGAAAAGTGCCAGCACTGAAAGCTGTTGCTAGCCAGCACCCTTCCTTGGAAGCGCTTTCACAGGCGCAGTAACACTGGGGCTTTGCAATTCTGTACGCATCAAACGTCACGGTCCTTCTCTTTCCGTCTCGTAGACACGAGCTGAGAAATTGCAAACGTCGAGCAATTGCTCAGAGATGAAAAGTGCCAGCACTGAAAGCTCTTGCTAGCCAGCACCCTTCCTTGGAAGCGCTTTCACAGGCGCAGCAACACTGGGGCTTTGCGCTTCTATACGCACCAAACGTCACGGTCATTCTCTTTCCGTCTTGTAGACACGAGCTGAGAAATTGCAAACGTCGAGCAATTGCTCAGAGATGAAAAGTGCCAGCACTGAAAGCTCTTGCTAGCCAGCACCCTTCCTTGGAAGCGCTTTTGTAGGCCTAAGAACAGTGGGGCTCTGGGCTTCTCTAGCCACCTCATCTTCTGCTCATCCTCTCGCGCACTCTAAAGAGAGCTCAGGTGAGAAATTGCAAACGTCGAGCAATTGCTCAGAGATGAAAAGTGCCAGCACTGAAAGCTCTTGCTAGCCAGCACCCTTCCTTGGAAGCGCTTTCACAGGCGCAGTAACACTGGGGCTTTGCGCTTCTCTAGCCACCAAACGTCACGGTCCTTCTCTTTCTGTCTCGTGGACACGAGCTGAGAAATTGCAAACGTCGAGCAATTGCTCAGAGATGAAAAGTGCCAGCACTGAAAGCTGTTGCTAGCCAGCACCCTTCCTTGGAAGCGCTTTTGTAGGCCTAAGAACACTGGGGCTCTGGGCTTCTCTAGCCACCTCATCTTCTGCTCATCCTCTCGCGCACTCTAAAGAGAGCTCAGGTGAGAAATTGCAAACGTCGAGCAATTGCTCAGAGATGAAAAGTGCCAGCACTGAAAGCTGTTGCTAGCCAGCACCCTTCCTTGGAAGCGCTTTCACAGGCACAGCAACACTGGGGCTTTGCGCTTCTCTACCCACCAAACGTCACGGTCCTTCTCTTACCGTCTCGTAGACACGAGCTGAGAAATTGCAAACGTCGAGCAATTGCTCAGAGATGAAAAGTGCCAGCACTGAAAGCTGTTGCTAGCCAGCACCCTTCCTTGGAAGCGCTTTCACAGGCGCAGTTACACTGGGGCTTTGCACTTCTGTACGAACCAAACGTCACGGTCCTTCTCTTTCCGTCTCGTAGACAAGAGGTGAGAAATTGCAAACGTCGAGCAATTGCTCAGAGATGAAAAGTGCCAGCACTGAAAGCTGTTGCTAGCCAGCACCCTTCCTTGGAAGCGCTTTCACAGGCACAGCAACACTGGGGCTTTGCGCTTCTCTACCCACCAAATGTCACGGTCCTTCTCTTTCCGTCTCGTAGACACGAGCTGAGAAATTGCAAACGTCGAGCAATTGCTCAGAGATGAAAAGTGCCAGCACTGAAAGCTGTTGCTAGCCAGCACCCTTCCTTGGAAGCGCTTTTGTAGGCCTAAGAACACTGGGGCTCTGGGCTTCTCTAGCCACCTCATCTTCTGCTCATCCTCTCGCGCACTCCAAAGAGAGCTCAGGTGAGAAATTGCAAACGTCGAGCAATTGCTCAGAGATGAAAAGTGCCAGCACTGAAAGCTGTTGCTAGCCAGCACCCTTCCTTGGAAGCGCTTTCACAGGCGCAGCAACACTGGGGCTTTGCGCTTCTCTAGCCACCAAACGTCACGGTCACTATCTCTCCGTCTCGTAGACACGAGCTGAGAAATTGCAAACGTCGAGCAATTGCTCAGAGATGAAAAGTGCCAGCACTGAAAGCTCTTGCTAGCCAGCACCCTTCCTTGGAAGCGCTTTTGTAGGCCTAAGAACACTGGGGCTCTGGGCTTCTCTAGCCACCTCATCTTCTGCTCATCCTCTCGCGCACTCTAAAGAGAGCTCAGGTGAGAAATTGCAAACATCCAGCAATTGCTCAGAGATGAAAAGTGCCAGCACTGAAAGCACTTGCTAGCCAGCACCCTTCCTTGGAAGCGCTTTCACAGGCGCAGTAACACTGGGGCTTTGCGCTTCTATACGCACCAAACGTCACGGTCCTTCTCTTTCCGTCTCGTAGACACGAGCTGAGAAATTGCAAACGTCGAGCAATTGCTCAGAGATGAAAAGTGCCAGCACTGAAAGCTCTTGCTAGCCAGCACCCTTCCTTAGAAGCGCTTTCACAGGCGCAGCAACACTGGGGCTTTGCGCTTCTCTACGCACCAAACGTCACGGTCATTCTCTTTCCGTCTTGTAGACACGAGCTGAGAAATTGCAAACGTCGAGCAATTGCTCAGAGATGAAAAGTGCCAGCACTGAAAGCTCTTGCTAGCCAGCACCCTTCCTTGGAAGCGCTTTTGTAGGCCTAAGAACACTGGGGCTCTGGGCTTCTCTAGCCACCTCATCTTCTGCTCATCCTCTCGCGCACTCTAAAGAGAGCTCAGGTGAGAAATTGCAAACGTCGAGCAATTGCTCAGAGATGAAAAGTGCCAGCACTGAAAGCTGTTGCTAGCCAGCACCCTTCCTTGGAAGCGCTTTCACAGGCGCAGTAACACTGGGGCTTTGCGCTTCTCTAGCCACCAAACGTCACGGTCTTTCTCTTTCCGTCTCCTAGACACGAGCTGAGAAATTGCAAACGTCGAGCAATTGCTCCGAGATGAAAAGTGCCAGCACTGGAAGCTGTTGCTAGCCAGCACCCTTCCTTGGAAGCGCTTTTGTAGGCCTAAGAACAGTGGGGCTCTGGGCTTCTCTAGCCACCTCATCTTCTGCTCATCCTCTCGCGCACTCTAAAGAGAGCTCAGGTGAGAAATTGCAAACGTCGAGCAATTGCTCAGAGATGAAAAGTGCCAGCACTGAAAGCTGTTGCTAGCCAGCACCCTTCCTTGGAAGCGCTTTTGTAGCCCTTAGAACACTGGGGCTCTGGGCTTCTCTAGCCACCTCATCTTCTGCTCATCCTCTCGCGCACTCTAAAGAGAGCTCAGGTGAGAAATCGCAAACGTCGAGCAATTGCTCAGAGATGAAAAGTGCCAGCACTGAAAGCTGTTGCTAGCCAGCACCCTTCCTTGGAAGCGCTTTCACAGGCGCAGCAACACTGGGGCTTTGCGCTTCTCTACCCACCAAACGTCACGGTCCTTCTCTTTCCGTCTCGTGGACACGAGCTGAGAAATTGCAAACGTCGAGCAATTGCTCAGAGATGAAAAGTGCCAGCACTGAAAGCTGTTGCTAGCCAGCACCCTTCCTTGGAAGCGCTTTTGTAGGCCTAAGAACAGTGGGGCTCTGGGCTTCTCTAGCCACCTCATCTTCTGCTCATCCTCTCGCGCACTCTAAAGAGAGCTCAGGTGAGAAATTGCAAACGTCAAGCAATTGCTCAGAGATGAAAAGTGCCAGCACTGAAAGCTCTTGCTAGCCAGCACCCTTCCTTGGAAGCGCTTTCACAGGCGCAGCAACACTGGGGCTTTGCGCTTCTATACGCACCAAACGTCACGGTCCTTCTCTTTCCGTCTCCTAGACACGAGCTGAGAAATTGCAAACGTCGAGCAATTGCTCAGAGATGAAAAGTGCCAGCACTGAAAGCTCTTGCTAGCCAGCACCCTTCCTTGGAAGCGCTTTCACAGGCGCAGTAACACTGGGGCTTTGCACTTCTGTACGCACCAAACGTCACGGTCCTTCTCTTTCCGTCTCGTAGACAAGAGCTGAGAAATTGCAAACGTCGAGCAATTGCTCAGAGATGAAAAGTGCCAGCACTGAAAGCTGTTGCTAGCCAGCACCCTTCCTTGGAAGCGCTTTCACAGGCACAGCAACACTGGGGCTTTGCGCTTCTCTAGCCACCAAACGTCACGGTCATTCTCTTTCCGTCTCGTAGACACGAGCTGAGAAATTGCAAACGTCGAGCAATTGCTCAGAGATGAAAAGTGCCAGCACTGAAAGCTGTTGCTAGCCAGCACCCTTCCTTGGAAGCGCTTTCACAGGTGCAGCAACACTGGGGCTTTGCGCTTCTCTAGCCACCAAATGTCACGGTCCTTCTCTTTCCGTCTTGTAGACACGAGCTGAGAAATTGCAAACGTCGAGCAATTGCTCCGAGATGAAAAGTGCCAGCACTGAAAGCTCTTGCTAGCCAGCACCCTTCCTTGGAAGCGCTTTTGTAGGCCTAAGAACACTGGGGCTCTGGGCTTCTCTAGCCACCTCATCTTCTGCTCATCCTCTCGCGCACTCTAAAGAGAGCTCAGGTGAGAAATTGCAAACATCCAGCAATTGCTCAGAGATGAAAAGTGCCAGCACTGAAAGCTGTTGCTAGCCAGCACCCTTCCTTGGAAGCGCTTTCACAGGCGCAGTAACACTGGGGCTTTGCAATTCTGTACGCATCAAACGTCACGGTCCTTCTCTTTCCGTCTCGTAGACACGAGCTGAGAAATTGCAAACGTCGAGCAATTGCTCAGAGATGAAAAGTGCCAGCACTGAAAGCTCTTGCTAGCCAGCACCCTTCCTTGGAAGCGCTTTCACAGGCGCAGCAACACTGGGGCTTTGCGCTTCTATACGCACCAAACGTCACGGTCATTCTCTTTCCGTCTTGTAGACACGAGCTGAGAAATTGCAAACGTCGAGCAATTGCTCAGAGATGAAAAGTGCCAGCACTGAAAGCTCTTGCTAGCCAGCACCCTTCCTTGGAAGCGCTTTTGTAGGCCTAAGAACAGTGGGGCTCTGGGCTTCTCTAGCCACCTCATCTTCTGCTCATCCTCTCGCGCACTCTAAAGAGAGCTCAGGTGAGAAATTGCAAACGTCGAGCAATTGCTCAGAGATGAAAAGTGCCAGCACTGAAAGCTCTTGCTAGCCAGCACCCTTCCTTGGAAGCGCTTTCACAGGCGCAGTAACACTGGGGCTTTGCGCTTCTCTAGCCACCAAACGTCACGGTCCTTCTCTTTCTGTCTCGTGGACACGAGCTGAGAAATTGCAAACGTCGAGCAATTGCTCAGAGATGAAAAGTGCCAGCACTGAAAGCTGTTGCTAGCCAGCACCCTTCCTTGGAAGCGCTTTTGTAGGCCTAAGAACACTGGGGCTCTGGGCTTCTCTAGCCACCTCATCTTCTGCTCATCCTCTCGCGCACTCTAAAGAGAGCTCAGGTGAGAAATTGCAAACGTCGAGCAATTGCTCAGAGATGAAAAGTGCCAGCACTGAAAGCTGTTGCTAGCCAGCCCCCTTCCTTGGAAGCGCTTTCACAGGCACAGCAACACTGGGGCTTTGCGCTTCTCTACCCACCAAACGTCACGGTCCTTCTCTTTCCGTCTCGTAGACACGAGCTGAGAAATTGCAAACGTCGAGCAATTGCTCAGAGATGAAAAGTGCCAGCACTGAAAGCTGTTGCTAGCCAGCACCCTTCCTTGGAAGCGCTTTCACAGGCGCAGTTACACTGGGGCTTTGCACTTCTGTACGAACCAAACGTCACGGTCCTTCTCTTTCCGTCTCGTAGACAAGAGGTGAGAAATTGCAAACGTCGAGCAATTGCTCAGAGATGAAAAGTGCCAGCACTGAAAGCTGTTGCTAGCCAGCACCCTTCCTTGGAAGCGCTTTCACAGGCACAGCAACACTGGGGCTTTGCGCTTCTCTACCCACCAAATGTCACGGTCCTTCTCTTTCCGTCTCGTAGACACGAGCTGAGAAATTGAAAACGTCGAGCAATTGCTCAGAGATGAAAAGTGCCAGCACTGAAAGCTGTTGCTAGCCAGCACCCTTCCTTGGAAGCGCTTTTGTAGGCCTAAGAACACTGGGGCTCTGGGCTTCTCTAGCCACCTCATCTTCTGCTCATCCTCTCGCGCACTCCAAAGAGAGCTCAGGTGAGAAATTGCAAACGTCGAGCAATTGCTCAGAGATGAAAAGTGCCAGCACTGAAAGCTCTTGCTAGCCAGCACCCTTCCTTGGAAGCGCTTTCACAGGCGCAGTAACACTGGGGCTTTGCGCTTCTCTAGCCACCAAACGTCACGGTCACTATCTCTCCGTCTCGTAGACACGAGCTGAGAAATTGCAAACGTCGAGCAATTGCTCAGAGATGAAAAGTGCCAGCACTGAAAGCTGTTGCTAGCCAGCACCCTTCCTTGGAAGCGCTTTTGTAGGCCTAAGAACACTGGGGCTCTGGGCTTCTCTAGCCACCTCATCTTCTGCTCATCCTCTCGCGCACTCTAAAGAGAGCTCAGGTGAGAAATTGCAAACATCCAGCAATTGCTCAGAGATGAAAAGTGCCAGCACTGAAAGCACTTGCTAGCCAGCACCCTTCCTTGGAAGCGCTTTCACAGGCGCAGCAACACTGGGGCTTTGCGCTTCTATACGCACCAAACGTCACGGTCCTTCTCTTTCCGTCTCGTAGACACGAGCTGAGAAATTGCAAACGTCGAGCAATTGCTCAGAGATGAAAAGTGCCAGCACTGAAAGCTCTTGCTAGTCAGCACCCTTCCTTAGAAGCGCTTTCACAGGCGCAGCAACACTGGGGCTTTGCGCTTCTCTACGCACCAAACGTCACGGTCATTCTCTTTCCGTCTTGTAGACACGAGCTGAGAAATTGCAAATGTCGAGCAATTGCTCAGAGATGAAAAGTGCCAGCACTGAAAGCTCTTGCTAGCCAGCACCCTTCCTTGGAAGCGCTTTTGTAGGCCTAAGAACACTGGGGCTCTGGGCTTCTCTAGCCACCTCATCTTCTGCTCATCCTCTCGCGCACTCTAAAGAGAGCTCAGGTGAGAAATTGCAAACGTCGAGCAATTGCTCAGAGATGAAAAGTGCCAGCACTGAAAGCTGTTGCTAGCCAGCACCCTTCCTTGGAAGCGCTTTCACAGGCGCAGTAACACTGGGGCTTTGCGCTTCTCTAGCCACCAAACGTCACGGTCCTTCTCTTTCCGTCGGTAGACACGAGCTGAGAAATTGCAAACGTCGAGCAATTGCTCCGAGATGAAAAGTGCCAGCACTGGAAGCTGTTGCTAGCCAGCACCCTTCCTTGGAAGCGCTTTTGTAGGCCTAAGAACACTGGGGCTCTGGGCTTCTCTAGCCACCTCATCTTCTGCTCATCCTCTCGCGCACTCTAAAGAGAGCTCAGGTGAGAAATTGCAAACGTGGAGCAATTGCTCAGAGATGAAAAGTGCCAGCACTGAAAGCTGTTGCTAGCCAGCACCCTTCCTTGGAAGCGCTTTTGTAGCCCTTAGAACACTGGGGCTCTGGGCTTCTCTAGCCACCTCATCTTCTGCTCATCCTCTCGCGCACTCTAAAGAGAGCTCAGGTGAGAAATTGCAAACGTCGAGCAATTGCTCAGAGATGAAAAGTGCCAGCACTGAAAGCTCTTGCTAGCCAGCACCCTTCCTTGGAAGCGCTTTCACAGGCGCAGCAACACTGGTGCTTTGCGCTTCTATACGCACCAAACGTCACGGTCACTATCTCTCCGTCTCGTAGACACGAGCTGAGAAATTGCAAACGTCGAGCAATTGCTCAGAGATGAAAAGTGCCAGCACTGAAAGCTCTTGCTAGCCAGCACCCTTCCTTGGAAGCGCTTTTGTAGGCCTAAGAACACTGGGGCTCTGGGCTTCTCTAGCCACCTCATCTTCTGCTCATCCTCTCGCGCACTCTAAAGAGAGCTCAGGTGAGAAATTGCAAACGTCGAGCAATTGCTCAGAGATGAAAAGTGCCAGCACTGAAAGCTGTTGCTAGCCAGCACCCTTCCTTGGAAGCGCTTTCACAGGCGCAGCAACACTGGGGCTTTGCGCTTCTCTAGCCACCAAACGTCACGGTCCTTCTCTTTCCGTCGGTAGACACGAGCTGAGAAATTGCAAACGTCGAGCAATTGCTCAGAGATGAAAAGTGCCAGCACTGAAAGCTGTTGCTAGCCAGCACCCTTCCTTGGAAGCGCTTTTGTAGGCCTAAGAACACTGGGGCTCTGGGCTTCTCTAGCCACCTCATCTTCTGCTCATCCTCTCGCGCACTCTAAAGAGAGCTCAGGTGAGAAATTGCAAACGTCGAGCAATTGCTCAGAGATGAAAAGTGCCAGCACTGAAAGCTCTTGCTAGCCAGCACCCTTCCTTGGAAGCGCTTTCACAGGCGCAGTAACACTGGGGCTTTGCACTTCTCTACCCACCAAACGTCACGGTCCTTCTCTTTCCGTCTCGTAGACACGAGCTGAGAAATTGCAAACGTCGAGCAATTGCTCAGAGATGAAAAGTGCCAGCACTGAAAGCTCTTGCTAGCCAGCACCCTTCCTTGGAAGCGCTTTCACAGGCGCAGCAACACTGGGGCTTTGCGCTTCTATACGCACCAAACGTCACGGTCCTTCTCTTTCCGTCTCGTAGACACGAGCTGAGAAATTGCAAACGTCGAGCAATTGCTCAGAGATGAAAAGTGCCAGCACTGAAAGCTCTTGCTAGCCAGCACCCTTCCTTGGAAGCGCTTTTGTAGGCCTAAGAACACTGGGGCTCTGGGCTTCTCTAGCCACCTCATCTTCTGCTCATCCTCTCGCGCACTCTAAAGAGAGCTCAGGTGAGAAATTGCAAACGTCGAGCAATTGCTCAGAGATGAAAAGTGCCAGCACTGAAAGCTGTTGCTAGCCAGCACCCTTCCTTGGAAGCGCTTTCACAGGCGCAGTAACACTGGGGCTTTGCGCTTCTCTAGCCACCAAACGTCACGGTCCTTCTCTTTCCGTCGGTAGACACGAGCTGAGAAATTGCAAACGTCGAGCAATTGCTCCGAGATGAAAAGTGCCAGCACTGAAAGCTCTTGCTAGCCAGCACCCTTCCTTGGAAGCGCTTTTGTAGGCCTAAGAACACTGGGGCTCTGGGCTTCTCTAGCCACCTCATCTTCTGCTCATCCTCTCGCGCACTCTAAAGAGAGCTCAGGTGAGAAATTGCAAACGTCGAGCAATTGCTCAGAGATGAAAAGTGCCAGCACTGAAAGCTGTTGCTAGCCAGCACCCTTCCTTGGAAGCGCTTTTGTAGCCCTTAGAACACTGGGGCTCTGGGCTTCTCTAGCCACCTCATCTTCTGCTCATCCTCTCGCGCACTCTAAAGAGAGCTCAGGTGAGAAATTGCAAACGTCCAGCAATTGCTCAGAGATGAAAAGTGCCAGCACTGAAAGCTGTTGCTAGCCAGCACCCTTCCTTGGAAGCGCTTTCACAGGCGCAGCAACACTGGGGCTTTGCGCTTCTATACGCACCAAACGTCACGGTCCTTCTCTTTCCGTCTCCTAGACACGAGCTGAGAAATTGCAAACGTCGAGCAATTGCTCAGAGATGAAAAGTGCCAGCACTGAAAGCTGTTGCTAGCCAGCACCCTTCCTTGGAAGCGCTTTCACAGGCGCAGTAACACTGGGGCTTTGCACTTCTGTACGCACCAAACGTCACGGTCCTTCTCTTTCCGTCTCGTAGACAAGAGCTGAGAAATTGCAAACGTCGAGCAATTGCTCAGAGATGAAAAGTGCCAGCACTGAAAGCTGTTGCTAGCCAGCACCCTTCCTTGGAAGCGCTTTCACAGGCACAGCAACACTGGGGCTTTGCGCTTCTCTAGCCACCAAACGTCACGGTCATTCTCTTTCCGTCTCGTAGACACGAGCTGAGAAATTGCAAACGTCGAGCAATTGCTCAGAGATGAAAAGTGCCAGCACTGAAAGCTCTTGCTAGCCAGCACCCTTCCTTGGAAGCGCTTTTGTAGGCCTAAGAACACTGGGGCTCTGGGCTTCCCTAGCCACCTCATCTTCTGCTCATCCTCTCGCGCACTCTAAAGAGAGCTCAGGTGAGAAATTGCAAACGTCGAGCAATTGCTCAGAGATGAAAAGTGCCAGCACTGAAAGCTCTTGCTAGCCAGCACCCTTCCTTGGAAGCGCTTTCACAGGCGCAGCAACACTGGGGCTTTGCACTTCTATACGCACCAAACGTCACGGTCCTTCTCTTTCCGTCTCGTAGACACGAGCTGAGAAATTGCAAACGTCGAGCAATTGCTCCGAGATGAAAAGTGCCAGCACTGAAAGCTCTTGCTAGCCAGCACCATTCCTTGGAAGCGCTTTTGTAGGCCTAAGAACACTGGGGCTCTGGGCTTCTCTAGCCACCTAATCTTCTGCTCATCCTCTCGCGCACTCTAAAGAGAGCTCAGGTGAGAAATTGCAAACGTCGAGCAATTGCTCAGAGATGAAAAGTGCCAGCACTGAAAGCTCTTGCTAGCCAGCACCCTTCCTTGGAAGCGCTTTCACAGGCGCAGTAACACTGGGGCTTTGCACTTCTCTACGCACCAAACGTCACGGTCCTTCTCTTTCCGTCTCGTAGACACGAGCTGAGAAATTGCAAACGTCGAGCAATTGCTCAGAGATGAAAAGTGCCAGCACTGAAAGCTGTTGCTAGCCAGCACCCTTCCTTGGAAGCGCTTTCACAGGCGCAGTAACACTGGGGCTTTGCGCTTCTCTACCCACCAAACGTCACGGTCCTTCTCTTTCCGTCTCGTAGACACGAGCTGAGAAATTGCAAACGTCCAGCAATTGCTCCGAGATGAAAAGTGCCAGCACTGAAAGCTGTTGCTAGCCAGCACCCTTCCTTGGAAGCGCTTTTGTAGGCCTAAGAACAGTGGGGCTCTGGGCTTCTCTAGCCACCTCATCTTCTGCTCATCCTCTCGCGCACTCTAAAGAGAGCTCAGGTGAGAAATTGCAAACGTCGAGCAATTGCTCAGAGATGAAAAGTGCCAGCACTGAAAGCTCTTGCTAGCCAGCACCCTTCCTTGGAAGCGCTTTCACAGGCGCAGCAACACTGGGGCTTTGCGCTTCTCTACGCACCAAACGTCACGGTCCTTCTCTTTCCGTCTCGTAGACACGAGCTGAGAAATTGCAAACGTCGAGCAATTGCTCAGAGATGAAAAGTGCCAGCACTGAAAGCTGTTGCTAGCCAGCACCCTTCCTTGGAAGCGCTTTTGTAGGCCTAAGAACACTGGGGCTCTGGGCTTCTCTAGCCACCTCATCTTCTGCTCATCCTCTCGCGCACTCTAAAGAGAGCTCAGGTGAGAAATTGCAAACGTCGAGCAATTGCTCCGAGATGAAAAGTGCCAGCACTGAAAGCTGTTGCTAGCCAGCACCCTTCCTTGGAAGCGCTTTTGTAGGCCTAAGAACACTGGGGCTCTGGGCTTCTCTAGCCACCTCATCTTCTGCTCATCCTCTCGCGCACTCTAAAGAGAGCTCAGGTGAGAAATTGCAAACGTCGAGCAATTGCTCAGAGATGAAAAGTGCCAGCACTGAAAGCTGTTGCTAGCCAGCACCCTTCCTTGGAAGCGCTTTTGTAGCCCTTAGAACACTGGGGCTCTGGGCTTCTCTAGCCACCTCATCTTCTGCTCATCCTCTCGCGCACTCTAAAGAGAGCTCAGGTGAGAAATTGCAAACGTCGAGCAATTGCTCAGAGATGAAAAGTGCCAGCACTGAAAGCTGTTGCTAGCCAGCACCCTTCCTTGGAAGCGCTTTCACAGGCGCAGCAACACTGGGGCTTTGCGCTTCTCTAGCCACCAAACGTCACGGTCCTTCTCTTTCCGTCTTGTAGACACGAGCTGAGAAATTGCAAACGTCGAGCAATTGCTCAGAGATGAAAAGTGCCAGCACTGAAAGCTGTTGCTAGCCAGCCCCCTTCCTTGGAAGCGCTTTTGTAGGCCTAAGAACACTGGGGCTCTGGGCTTCTCTAGCCACCTCATCTTCTGCTCATCCTCTCGCGCACTCTAAAGAGAGCTCAGGTGAGAAATTGCAAACGTCGAGCAATTGCTCAGAGATGAAAAGTGCCAGCACTGAAAGCTGTTGCTAGCCAGCACCCTTCCTTGGAAGCGCTTTCACAGGCGCAGTAACACTGGGGTTTTGCACTTCTGTACGCACCAAACGTCACGGTCCTTCTCTTTCCGTCTCGTAGACACGAGCTGAGAAATTGCAAACGTCGAGCAATTGCTCAGAGATGAAAAGTGCCAGCACTGAAAGCTCTTGCTAGCCAGCACCCTTCCTTGGAAGCGCTTTCACAGGCGCAGCAACACTGGGGCTTTGCGCTTCTATACGCACCAAACGTCACGGTCCTTCTCTTTCCGTCTCGTAGACACGAGCTGAGAAATTGCAAACGTCGAGCAATTGCTCAGAGATGAAAAGTGCCAGCACTGAAAGCTCTTGCTAGCCAGCACCCTTCCTTGGAAGCGCTTTTGTAGGCCTAAGAACACTGGGGCTCTGGCCTTCTCTAGCCACCTCATCTTCTGCTCATCCTCTCGCGCACTCTAAAGAGAGCTCAGGTGAGAAATTGCAAACGTCGAGCAATTGCTCAGAGATGAAAAGTGCCAGCACTGAAAGCTGTTGCTAGCCAGCACCCTTCCTTGGAAGCGCTTTCACAGGCGCAGCAACACTGGGGCTTTGCGCTTCTCTAGCCACCAAACGTCACGGTCCTTCTCTTTCCGTCGGTAGACACGAGCTGAGAAATTGCAAACGTCGAGCAATTGCTCCGAGATGAAAAGTGCCAGCACTGAAAGCTCTTGCTAGCCAGCACCCTTCCTTGGAAGCGCTTTTGTAGGCCTAAGAACACTGGGGCTCTGGGCTTCTCTAGCCACCTCATCTTCTGCTCATCCTCTCGCGCACTCTAAAGAGAGCTCAGGTGAGAAATTGCAAACATCGAGCAATTGCTCAGAGATGAAAAGTGCCAGCACTGAAAGCTGTTGCTAGCCAGCACCCTTCCTTGGAAGCGCTTTTGTAGCCCTTAGAACACTGGGGCTCTGGGCTTCTCTAGCCACCTCATCTTCTGCTCATCCTCTCGCGCACTCTAAAGAGAGCTCAGGTGAGAAATTGCAAACGTCGAGCAATTGCTCAGAGATGAAAAGTGCCAGCACTGAAAGCTGTTGCTAGCCAGCACCCTTCCTTGGAAGCGCTTTCACAGGCGCAGCAACACTGGGGCTTTGCGCTTCTCTACCCACCAAACGTCACGGTCCTTCTCTTTCCGTCTCGTAGACACGAGCTGAGAAATTGCAAACGTCGAGCAATTGCTCAGAGATGAAAAGTGCCAGCACTGAAAGCTGTTGCTAGCCAGCACCCTTCCTTGGAAGCGCTTTTGTAGGCCTAAGAACAGTGGGGCTCTGGGCTTCTCTAGCCACCTCATCTTCTGCTCATCCTCTCGCGCACTCTAAAGAGAGCTCAGGTGAGAAATTGCAAACGTCAAGCAATTGCTCAGAGATGAAAAGTGCCAGCACTGAAAGCTGTTGCTAGCCAGCACCCTTCCTTGGAAGCGCTTTCACAGGCGCAGCAACACTGGGGCTTTGCGCTTCTAGACGCACCAAACGTCACGGTCCTTCTCTTTCCGTCTCGTAGACACGAGCTGAGAAATTGCAAACGTCGAGCAATTGCTCAGAGATGAAAAGTGCCAGCACTGAAAGCTCTTGCTAGCCAGCACCCTTCCTTGGAAGCGCTTTCACAGGCGCAGTAACACTGGGGCTTTGCACTTCTGTACGCACCAAACGTCACGGTCCTTCTCTTTCCGTCTCGTAGACAAGAGGTGAGAAATTGCAAACGTCGAGCAATTGCTCAGAGATGAAAAGTGCCAGCACTGAAAGCTCTTGCTAGCCAGCACCCTTCCTTGGAAGCGCTTTCACAGGCACAGCAACACTGGGGCTTTGCGCTTCTCTAGCCACCAAACGTCACGGTCATTCTCTTTCCGTCTCGTAGACACGAGCTGAGAAATTGCAAACGTCGAGCAATTGCTCAGAGATGAAAAGTGCCAGCACTGAAAGCTGTTGCTAGCCAGCACCCTTCCTTGGAAGCGCTTTTGTAGGCCTAAGAACACTGGGGCTCTGGGCTTCCCTAGCCACCTCATCTTCTGCTCATCCTCTCGCGCACTCTAAAGAGAGCTCAGGTGAGAAATTGCAAACGTCAAGCAATTGCTCAGAGATGAAAAGTGCCAGCACTGAAAGCTCTTGCTAGCCAGCACCCTTCCTTGGAAGCGCTTTCACAGGCGCAGCAACACTGGGGCTTTGCACTTCTATACGCACCAAACGTCACGGTCCTTCTCTTTCCGTCTCGTAGACACGAGCTGAGAAATTGCAAATGTCCAGCAATTGCTCCGAGATGAAAAGTGCCAGCACTGAAAGCTCTTGCTAGCCAGCACCCTTCCTTGGAAGCGCTTTTGTAGGCCTAAGAACACTGGGGCTCTGGGCTTCTCTAGCCACCTAATCTTCTGCTCATCCTCTCGCGCACTCTAAAGAGAGCTCAGGTGAGAAATTGCAAACGTCGAGCAATTGCTCAGAGATGAAAAGTGCCAGCACTGAAAGCTCTTGCTAGCCAGCACCCTTCCTTGGAAGCGCTTTCACAGGCGCAGTAACACTGGGGCTTTGCGCTTCTATACGCACCAAACGTCACGGTCCTTCTCTTTCCGTCTCGTAGACACGAGCTGAGAAATTGCAAACGTCGAGCAATTGCTCAGAGATGAAAAGTGCCAGCACTGAAAGCTGTTGCTAGCCAGCACCCTTCCTTGGAAGCGCTTTCACAGGCGCAGTAACACTGGGGCTTTGCGCTTCTCTACCCACCAAACGTCACGGTCCTTCTCTTTCCGTCTCGTAGACACGAGCTGAGAAATTGCAAACGTCGAGCAATTGCTCCGAGATGAAAAGTGCCAGCACTGAAAGCTGTTGCTAGCCAGCACCCTTCCTTGGAAGCGCTTTTGTAGGCCTAAGAACACTGGGGCTCTGGGCTTCTCTAGCCACCTCATCTTCTGCTCATCCTCTCGCGCACTCTAAAGAGAGCTCAGGTGAGAAATTGCAAACGTCGAGCAATTGCTCAGAGATGAAAAGTGCCAGCACTGAAAGCTCTTGCTAGCCAGCACCCTTCCTTGGAAGCGCTTTCACAGGCGCAGCAACACTGGGGCTTTGCGCTTCTCTACGCACCAAACGTCACGGTCCTTCTCTTTCCGTCTCGTAGACACGAGCTGAGAAATTGCAAACGTCGAGCAATTGCTCAGAGATGAAAAGTGCCAGCACTGAAAGCTGTTGCTAGCCAGCACCCTTCCTTGGAAGCGCTTTTGTAGGCCTAAGAACACTGGGGCTCTGGGCTTCTCTAGCCACCTCATCTTCTGCTCATCCTCTCGCGCACTCTAAAGAGAGCTCAGGTGAGAAATTGCAAACGTCGAGCAATTGCTCAGAGATGAAAAGTGCCAGCACTGAAAGCTCTTGCTAGCCAGCACCCTTCCTTGGAAGCGCTTTCACAGGCGCAGCAACACTGGGGCTTTGCGCTTCTATACGCACCAAATGTCACGGTCCTTCTCTTTCCGTCTTGTAGACACGAGCTGAGAAATTGCAAACGTCGAGCAATTGCTCAGAGATGAAAAGTGCCAGCACTGAAAGCTGTTGCTAGCCAGCACCCTTCCTTGGAAGCGCTTTTGTAGGCCTAAGAACACTGGGGCTCTGGGCTTCTCTAGCCACCTCATCTTCTGCTCATCCTCTCGCGCACTCTAAAGAGAGCTCAGGTGAGAAATTGCAAACGTCGAGCAATTGCTCAGAGATGAAAAGTGCCAGCACTGAAAGCTGTTGCTAGCCAGCACCCTTCCTTGGAAGCGCTTTCACAGGCGCAGCAACACTGGGGCTTTGCGCTTCTATACGCACCAAACGTCACGGTCCTTCTCTTTCCGTCGGTAGACACGAGCTGAGAAATTGCAAACGTCGAGCAATTGCTCAGAGATGAAAAGTGCCAGCACTGAAAGCTGTTGCTAGCCAGCACCCTTCCTTGGAAGCGCTTTTGTAGGCCTAAGAACACTGGGGCTCTGGGCTTCTCTAGCCACCTCATCTTCTGCTCATCCTCTCGCGCACTCTAAAGAGAGCTCAGGTGAGAAATTGCAAACGTCGAGCAATTGCTCAGAGATGAAAAGTGCCAGCACTGAAAGCTGTTGCTAGCCAGCACCCTTCCTTGGAAGCGCTTTCACAGGCGCAGTAACACTGGGGTTTTGCACTTCTGTACGCACCAAACGTCACGGTCCTTCTCTTTCCGTCTCGTAGACACGAGCTGAGAAATTGCAAACGTCGAGCAATTGCTCAGAGATGAAAAGTGCCAGCACTGAAAGCTCTTGCTAGCCAGCACCCTTCCTTGGAAGCGCTTTCACAGGCGCAGCAACACTGGGGCTTTGCGCTTCTATACGCACCAAACGTCACGGTCCTTCTCTTTCCGTCTCGTAGACACGAGCTGAGAAATTGCAAACGTCGAGCAATTGCTCAGAGATGAAAAGTGCCAGCACTGAAAGCTCTTGCTAGCCAGCACCCTTCCTTGGAAGCGCTTTTGTAGGCCTAAGAACACTGGGGCTCTGGGCTTCTCTAGCCACCTCATCTTCTGCTCATCCTCTCGCGCACTCTAAAGAGAGCTCAGGTGAGAAATTGCAAACGTCGAGCAATTGCTCAGAGATGAAAAGTGCCAGCACTGAAAGCTCTTGCTAGCCAGCACCCTTCCTTGGAAGCGCTTTCACAGGCGCAGCAACACTGGGGCTTTGCGCTTCTCTAGCCACCAAACGTCACGGTCCTTCTCTTTCCGTCGGTAGACACGAGCTGAGAAATTGCAAACGTCGAGCAATTGCTCCGAGATGAAAAGTGCCAGCACTGAAAGCTGTTGCTAGCCAGCACCCTTCCTTGGAAGCGCTTTTGTAGGCCTAAGAACACTGGGGCTCTGGGCTTCTCTAGCCACCTCATCTTCTGCTCATCCTCTCGCGCACTCTAAAGAGAGCTCAGGTGAGAAATTGCAAACGTCGAGCAATTGCTCAGAGATGAAAAGTGCCAGCACTGAAAGCTCTTGCTAGCCAGCACCCTTCCTTGGAAGCGCTTTTGTAGGCCTAAGAACACTGGGGCTCTGGGCTTCTCTAGCCACCTCATCTTCTGCTCATCCTCTCGCGCACTCTAAAGAGAGCTCAGGTGAGAAATTGCAAATGTCGAGCAATTGCTCAGAGATGAAAAGTGCCAGCACTGAAAGCTGTTGCTAGCCAGCACCCTTCCTTGGAAGCGCTTTCACAGGCGCAGCAACACTGGGGCTTTGCGCTTCTCTAGCCACCAAACGTCACGGTCATTCTCTATCCGTCTCGTAGACACGAGCTGAGAAATTGCAAACGTCGAGCAATTGCTCCGAGATGAAAAGTGCCAGCACTGAAAGCTCTTGCTAGCCAGCACCCTTCCTTGGAAGCGCTTTTGTAGGCCTAAGAACACTGGGGCTCTGGGCTTCTCTAGCCACCTCATCTTCTGCTCATCCTCTCGCGCACTCTAAAGAGAGCTCAGGTGAGAAATTGCAAACGTCGAGCAATTGCTCCGAGATGAAAAGTGCCAGCACTGAAAGCTCTTGCTAGCCAGCACCCTTCCTTGGAAGCGCTTTCACAGGCGCAGCAACACTGGGGCTTTGCACTTCTATACGCACCAAATGTCACGGTCCTTCTCTTTCCGTCTCGTAGACACGAGCTGAGAAATTGCAAACGTCGAGCAATTGCTCCGAGATGAAAAGTGCCAGCACTGAAAGCTCTTGCTAGCCAGCACCCTTCCTTGGAAGCGCTTTTGTAGGCCTAAGAACACTGGGGCTCTGGGCTTCTCTAGCCACCTCATCTTCTGCTCATCCTCTCGCGCACTCTAAAGAGAGCTCAGGTGAGAAATTGTAAACGTCGAGCAATTGCTCAGAGATGAAAAGTGCCAGCACTGAAAGCTCTTGCTAGCCAGCACCCTTCCTTGGAAGCGCTTTCACAGGCGCAGTAACACTGGGGCTTTGCACTTCTCTACGCACCAAACGTCACGGCCCTTCTCTTTCCGTCTCGTAGACACGAGCTGAGAAATTGCAAACGTCGAGCAATTGCTCAGAGATGAAAAGTGCCAGCACTGAAAGCTGTTGCTAGCCAGCACCCTTCCTTGGAAGCGCTTTCACAGGCGCAGCAACACTGGGGCTTTGCGCTTCTCTACCCACCAAACGTCACGGTCCTTCTCTTTCCGTCTCGTGGACACGAGCTGAGAAATTGCAAACGTCGAGCAATTGCTCAGAGATGAAAAGTGCCAGCACTGAAAGCTGTTGCTAGCCAGCACCCTTCCTTGGAAGCGCTTTTGTAGGCCTAAGAACACTGGGGCTCTGGGCTTCTCTAGCCACCTCATCTTCTGCTCATCCTCTCGCGCACTCTAAAGAGAGCTCAGGTGAGAAATTGCAAACGTCAAGCAATTGCTCAGAGATGAAAAGTGCCAGCACTGAAAGCTCTTGCTAGCCAGCACCCTTCCTTGGAAGCGCTTTCACAGGCACAGCAACACTGGGGCTTTGCGCTTCTATACGCACCAAACGTCACGGTCCTTCTCTTTCCGTCTCGTAGACACGAGCTGAGAAATTGCAAACGTCGAGCAATTGCTCCGAGATGAAAAGTGCCAGCACTGAAAGCTCTTGCTAGCCAGCACCCTTCCTTGGAAGCGCTTTTGTAGGCCTAAGAACACTGGGGCTCTGGGCTTCTCTAGCCACCTAATCTTCTGCTCATCCTCTCGCGCACTCTAAAGACAGCTCAGGTGAGAAATTGTAAACGTCGAGCAATTGCTCAGAGATGAAAAGTGCCAGCACTGAAAGCTCTTGCTAGCCAGCACCCTTCCTTGGAAGCGCTTTCACAGGCGCAGTAACACTGGGGCTTTGCACTTCTCTACGCACCAAACGTCACGGCCCTTCTCTTTCCGTCTCGTAGACACGAGCTGAGAAATTGCAAACGTCGAGCAATTGCTCAGAGATGAAAAGTGCCAGCACTGAAAGCTCTTGCTAGCCAGCACCCTTCCTTGGAAGCGCTTTCACAGGCGCAGCAACACTGGGGCTTTGCGCTTCTCTACCCACCAAACGTCACGGTCCTTCTCTTTCCGTCTCGTGGACACGAGCTGAGAAATTGCAAACGTCGAGCAATTGCTCAGAGATGAAAAGTGCCAGCACTGAAAGCTGTTGCTAGCCAGCACCCTTCCTTGGAAGCGCTTTTGTAGGCCTAAGAACACTGGGGCTCTGGGCTTCTCTAGCCACCTAATCTTCTGCTCATCCTCTCGCGCACTCTAAAGAGAGCTCAGGTGAGAAATTGCAAACGTCGAGCAATTGCTCAGAGATGAAAAGTGCCAGCACTGAAAGCTGTTGCTAGCCAGCACCCTTCCTTGGAAGCGCTTTCACAGGCACAGCAACACTGGGGCTTTGCGCTTCTCTAGCCACCAAACGTCACGGTCCTTCTCTTTCCGTCTCCTAGACACGAGCTGAGAAATTGCAAACGTCGAGCAATTGCTCCGAGATGAAAAGTGCCAGCACTGAAAGCTGTTGCTAGCCAGCACCCTTCCTTGGAAGCGCTTTCACAGGCGCAGTTACACTGGGGCTTTGCACTTCTGTACGCACCAAACGTCACGGTCCTTCTCTTTCCGTCTCGTAGACAAGAGGTGAGAAATTGCAAACGTCTAGCAATTGCTCAGAGATGAAAAGTGCCAGCACTGAAAGCTCTTGCTAGCCAGCACCCTTCCTTGGAAGCGCTTTCACAGGCACAGCAACACTGGGGCTTTGCGCTTCTCTACCCACCAAACGTCACGGTCCTTCTCTTTCCGTCTCGTAGACATGAGCTGAGAAATTGCAAACGTCGAGCAATTGCTCAGAGATGAAAAGTGCCAGCACTGAAAGCTGTTGCTAGCCAGCACCCTTCCTTGGAAGCGCTTTTGTAGGCCTAAGAACACTGGGGCTCTGGGCTTCTCTAGCCACCTCATCTTCTGCTCATCCTCTCGCGCACTCCAAAGAGAGCTCAGGTGAGAAATTGCAAACGTCGAGCAATTGCTCAGAGATGAAAAGTGCCAGCACTGAAAGCTGTTGCTAGCCAGCACCCTTCCTTGGAAGCGCTTTCACAGGCGCAGCAACACTGGGGCTTTGCGCTTCTCTAGCCACCAAACGTCACGGTCACTATCTCTCCGTCTCGTAGACACGAGCTGAGAAATTGCAAACGTCGAGCAATTGCTCAGAGATGAAAAGTGCCAGCACTGAAAGCTGTTGCTAGCCAGCACCCTTCCTTGGAAGCGCTTTTGTAGGCCTAAGAACACTGGGGCTCTGGGCTTCTCTAGCCACCTCATCTTCTGCTCATCCTCTCGCGCACTCTGAAGAGAGCTCAGGTGAGAAATTGCAAACGTCGAGCAATTGCTCAGAGATGAAAAGTGCCAGCACTGAAAGCTGTTGCTAGCCAGCACCCTTCCTTGGAAGCGCTTTCACAGGCGCAGCAACACTGGGGCTTTGCGCTTCTATACACACCAAACGTCACGGTCACTATCTCTCCGTCTCGTAGACACGAGCTGAGAAATTGCAAACGTCGAGCAATTGCTCAGAGATGAAAAGTGCCAGCACTGAAAGCTGTTGCTAGCCAGCACCCTTCCTTGGAAGCGCTTTTGTAGGCCTAAGAACACTGGGGCTCTGGGCTTCTCTAGCCACCTCATCTTCTGCTCATCCTCTCGCGCACTCTAAAGAGAGCTCAGGTGAGAAATTGCAAACGTCGAGCAATTGCTCAGAGATGAAAAGTGCCAGCACTGAAAGCTGTTGCTAGCCAGCACCCTTCCTTGGAAGCGCTTTCACAGGCGCAGTAACACTGGGGCTTTGCACTTCTGTACGCACCAAACGTCACGGTCCTTCTCTTTCCGTCTCGTAGACACGAGCTGAGAAATTGCAAACGTCGAGCAATTGCTCAGAGATGAAAAGTGCCAGCACTGAAAGCTCTTGCTAGCCAGCACCCTTCCTTGGAAGCGCTTTCACAGGCGCAGCAACACTGGGGCTTTGCGCTTCTATACGCACCAAACGTCACGGTCCTTCTCTTTCCGTCTCGTAGACACGAGCTGAGAAATTGCAAACGTCGAGCAATTGCTCAGAGATGAAAAGTGCCAGCACTGAAAGCTGTTGCTAGCCAGCACCCTTCCTTGGAAGCGCTTTCACAGGCGCAGCAACACTGGGGCTTTGCGCTTCTCTACCCACCAAACGTCACGGTCACTATCTCTCCGTCTCGTAGACACGAGCTGAGAAATTGCAAACGTCGAGCAATTGCTCAGAGATGAAAAGTGCCAGCACTGAAAGCTCTTGCTAGCCAGCACCCTTCCTTGGAAGCGCTTTCACAGGCGCAGCAACACTGGGGCTTTGCGCTTCTCGAGCCACCAAACGTCACGGTCCTTCTCTTTCCGTCTCGTGGACACGAGCTGAGAAATTGCAAACGTCGAGCAATTGCTCCGAGATGAAAAGTGCCAGCACTGAAAGCTGTTGCTAGCCAGCACCCTTCCTTGGAAGCGCTTTTGTAGGCCTAAGAACACTGGGGCTCTGGGCTTCTCTAGCCACCTCATCTTCTGCTCATCCTCTCGCGCACTCTAAAGAGAGCTCAGGTGAGAAATTGCAAACGTCGAGCAATTGCTCAGAGATGAAAAGTGCCAGCACTGAAAGCTGTTGCTAGCCAGCACCCTTCCTTGGAAGCGCTTTCACAGGCGCAGTAACACTGGGGCTTTGCACTTCTGTACGCACCAAACGTCACGGTCCTTCTCTTTCCGTCTCGTAGACACGAGCTGAGAAATTGCAAACGTCGAGCAATTGCTCAGAGATGAAAAGTGCCAGCACTGAAAGCTCTTGCTAGCCAGCACCCTTCCTTGGAAGCGCTTTCACAGGCGCAGCAACACTGGGGCTTTGCGCTTCTCTAGCCACCAAACGTCACGGTCCTTCTCTTTCCGTCTCCTAGACACGAGCTGAGAAATTGCAAACGTCGAGCAATTGCTCCGAGATGAAAAGTGCCAGCACTGAAAGCTCTTGCTAGCCAGCACCCTTCCTTGGAAGCGCTTTTGTAGGCCTAAGAACAGTGGGGCTCTGGGCTTCTCTAGCCACCTCATCTTCTGCTCATCCTCTCGCGCACTCTAAAGAGAGCTCAGGTGAGAAATTGCAAACGTCCAGCAATTGCTCAGAGATGAAAAGTGCCAGCACTGAAAGCTGTTGCTAGCCAGCACCCTTCCTTGGAAGCGCTTTTGTAGCCCTTAGAACACTGGGGCTCTGGGCTTCTCTAGCCACCTCATCTTCTGCTCATCCTCTCGCGCACTCTAAAGAGAGCTCAGGTGAGAAATTGCAAATGTCGAGCAATTGCTCAGAGATGAAAAGTGCCAGCACTGAAAGCTCTTGCTAGCCAGCACCCTTCCTTGGAAGCGCTTTCACAGGCGCAGCAACACTGGGGCTTTGCGCTTCTCTAGCCACCAAACGTCACGGTCCTTCTCTTTCCGTCTCGTAGACACGAGCTGAGAAATTGCAAACGTCGAGCAATTGCTCAGAGATGAAAAGTGCCAGCACTGAAAGCTCTTGCTAGCCAGCACCCTTCCTTGGAAGCGCTTTTGTAGGCCTAAGAACACTGGGGCTCTGGGCTTCTCTAGCCACCTCATCTTCTGCTCATCCTCTCGCGCACTCTAAAGAGAGCTCAGGTGAGAAATTGCAAACATCCAGCAATTGCTCAGAGATGAAAAGTGCCAGCACTGAAAGCTCTTGCTAGCCAGCACCCTTCCTTGGAAGCGCTTTCACAGGCGCAGCAACACTGGGGCTTTGCGCTTCTATACGCACCAAACGTCACGGTCCTTCTCTTTCCGTCTCGTGGACACGAGCTGAGAAATTGCAAACGTCGAGCAATTGCTCAGAGATGAAAAGTGCCAGCACTGAAAGCTCTTGCTAGCCAGCACCCTTCCTTGGAAGCGCTTTTGTAGGCCTAAGAACACTGGGGCTCTGGGCTTCTCTAGCCACCTCATCTTCTGCTCATCCTCTCGCGCACTCTAAAGAGAGCTCAGGTGAGAAATTGCAAACGTCAAGCAATTGCTCAGAGATGAAAAGTGCCAGCACTGAAAGCTCTTGCTAGCCAGCACCCTTCCTTGGAAGCGCTTTCACAGGCGCAGCAATACTGGGGCTTTGCGCTTCTATACGCACCAAACGTCACGGTCCTTCTCTTTCCGTCTCCTAGACACGAGCTGAGAAATTGCAAACGTCGAGCAATTGCTCAGAGATGAAAAGTGCCAGCACTGAAAGCTCTTGCTAGCCAGCACCCTTCCTTGGAAGCGCTTTCACAGGCGCAGTAACACTGGGGCTTTGCACTTCTGTACGCACCAAACGTCACGGTCCTTCTCTTTCCGTCTCGTAGACAAGAGGTGAGAAATTGCAAACGTCGAGCAATTGCTCAGAGATGAAAAGTGCCAGCACTGAAAGCTCTTGCTAGCCAGCACCCTTCCTTGGAAGCGCTTTCACAGGCACAGCAACACTGGGGCTTTGCGCTTCTCTAGCCACCAAACGTCACGGTCCTTCTCTTTCCGTCTCCTAGACAGGAGCTGAGAAATTGCAAACGTCGAGCAATTGCTCAGAGATGAAAAGTGCCAGCACTGAAAGCTGTTGCTAGCCAGCACCCTTCCTTGGAAGCGCTTTTGTAGGCCTAAGAACACTGGGGCTCTGGGCTTCCCTAGCCACCTCATCTTCTGCTCATCCTCTCGCGCACTCCAAAGAGAGCTCAGGTGAGATATTGCAAACGTCGAGCAATTGCTCAGAGATGAAAAGTGCCAGCACTGAAAGCTGTTGCTAGCCAGCACCCTTCCTTGGAAGCGCTTTCACAGGCGCAGTAACACTGGGGCTTTGCGCTTCTCTAGCCACCAAACGTCACGGACACTATCTCTCCGTCTCGTAGATACGAGCTGAGAAATTGCAAACGTCGAGCAATTGCTCAGAGATGAAAAGTGCCAGCACTGAAAGCTCTTGCTAGCCAGCACCCTTCCTTGGAAGCGCTTTTGTAGGCCTAAGAACACTGGGGCTCTGGGCTTCTCTAGCCACCTCATCTTCTGCTCATCCTCTCGCGCACTCTAAAGAGAGCTCAGGTGAGAAATTGCAAACGTCGAGCAATTGCTCAGAGATGAAAAGTGCCAGCACTGAAAGCTCTTGCTAGCCAGCACCCTTCCTTGGAAGCGCTTTCACAGGCGCAGTAACACTGGGGCTTTGCGCTTCTCTAGCCACCAAACGTCACGGTCACTATCTCTCCGTCTCGTAGACACGAGCTGAGAAATTGCAAACGTCGAGCAATTGCTCAGAGATGAAAAGTGCCAGCACTGAAAGCTGTTGCTAGCCAGCACCCTTCCTTGGAAGCGCTTTCACAGGCACAGCAACACTGGGGCTTTGCACTTCTCTAGCCACCAAATGTCACGGTCCTTCTCTTTCCGTCTCGTAGACACGAGCTGAGAAATTGCAAACGTCCAGCAATTGCTCCGAGATGAAAAGTGCCAGCACTGAAAGCTGTTGCTAGCCAGCACCCTTCCTTGGAAGCGCTTTTGTAGGCCTAAGAACACTGGGGCTCTGGGCTTCTCTAGCCACCTAATCTTCTGCTCATCCTCTCGCGCACTCTAAAGAGAGCTCAGGTGAGAAATTGCAAACATCCAGCAATTGCTCAGAGATGAAAAGTGCCAGCACTGAAAGCTGTTGCTAGCCAGCACCCTTCCTTGGAAGCGCTTTCACAGGCGCAGTAACACTGGGGCTTTGCACTTCTGTACGCATCAAACGTCACGGTCCTTCTCTTTCCGTCTCCTAGACACGAGCTGAGAAATTGCAAACGTCGAGCAATTGCTCAGAGATGAAAAGTGCCAGCACTGAAAGCTGTTGCTAGCCAGCACCCTTCCTTGGAAGCGCTTTCACAGGCGCAGCAACACTGGGGCTTTGCGCTTCTATACGCACCAAACGTCACGGTCATTCTCTTTCCGTCTTGTAGACACGAGCTGAGAAATTGCAAACGTCGAGCAATTGCTCAGAGATGAAAAGTGCCAGCACTGAAAGCTCCTGCTAGCCAGCACCCTTCCTTGGAAGCGCTTTTGTAGGCCTAAGAACACTGGGGCTCTGGGCTTCTCTAGCCACCTCATCTTCTGCTCATCCTCTCGCGCACTCCAAAGAGAGCTCAGGTGAGAAATTGCAAACGTCGAGCAATTGCTCAGAGATGAAAAGTGCCAGCACTGAAAGCTCTTGCTAGCCAGCACCCTTCCTTGGAAGCGCTTTCACAGGCGCAGTAACACTGGGGCTTTGCGCTTCTCTAGCCACCAAACGTCACGGTCACTATCTCTCCGTCTCCTAGACATGAGCTGAGAAATTGCAAACGTTGAGCAATTGCTCAGAGATGAAAAGTGCCAGCACTGAAAGCTCTTGCTAGCCAGCACCCTTCCTTGGAAGCGCTTTTGTAGGCCTAAGAACACTGGGGCTCTGGGCTTCTCTAGCCACCTCATCTTCTGCTCATCCTCTCGCGCACTCTAAAGAGAGCTCAGGTGAGAAATTGCAAACGTCGAGCAATTGCTCAGAGATGAAAAGTGCCAGCACTGAAAGCTCTTGCTAGCCAGCCCCCTTCCTTGGAAGCGCTTTTGTAGCCCTTAGAACACTGGGGCTCTGGGCTTCTCTAGCCACCTCATCTTCTGCTCATCCTCTCGCGCACTCTAAAGAGAGCTCAGGTGAGAAATTGCAAACGTCGAGCAATTGCTCAGAGATGAAAAGTGCCAGCACTGAAAGCTCTTGCTAGCCAGCACCCTTCCTTGGAAGCGCTTTCACAGGCGCAGCAACACTGGGGCTTTGCGCTTCTATACGCACCAAACGTCACGGTCCTTCTCTTTCCGTCTCGTAGACACGAGCTGAGAAATTGCAAACGTCGAGCAATTGCTCAGAGATGAAAAGTGCCAGCACTGAAAGCTGTTGCTAGCCAGCACCCTTCCTTGGAAGCGCTTTTGTAGGCCTAAGAACACTGGGGCTCTGGGCTTCTCTAGCCACCTCATCTTCTGCTCATCCTCTCGCGCACTTTAAAGAGAGCTCAGGTGAGAAATTGCAAACGTCGAGCAATTGCTCAGAGATGAAAAGTGCCAGCACTGAAAGCTCTTGCTAGCCAGCACCCTTCCTTGGAAGCGCTTTCACAGGCGCAGCAACACTGGGGCTTTGCGCTTCTATACGCACCAAACGTCACGGTCCTTCTCTTTCCGTCTCGTAGACACGAGCTGAGAAATTGCAAACGTCGAGCAATTGCTCAGAGATGAAAAGTGCCAGCACTGAAAGCTCTTGCTAGCCAGCACCCTTCCTTGGAAGCGCTTTTGTAGGCCTAAGAACACTGGGGCTCTGGGCTTCTCTAGCCACCTCATCTTCTGCTCATCCTCTCGCGCACTCTAAAGAGAGCTCAGGTGAGAAATTGCAAACGTCGAGCAATTGCTCAGAGATGAAAAGTGCCAGCACTGAAAGCTGTTGCTAGCCAGCACCCTTCCTTGGAAGCGCTTTCACAGGCGCAGCAACACTGGGGCTTTGCGCTTCTCTACCCACCAAACGTCACGGTCCTTCTCTTTCCGTCTCGTGGACACGAGCTGAGAAATTGCAAACGTCGAGCAATTGCTCAGAGATGAAAAGTGCCAGCACTGAAAGCTCTTGCTAGCCAGCACCCTTCCTTGGAAGCGCTTTCACAGGCGCAGCAACACTGGGGCTTTGCGCTTCTATACGCACCAAACGTCACGGTCCTTCTCTTTCCGTCTCCTAGACACGAGCTGAGAAATTGCAAACGTCGAGCAATTGCTCAGAGATGAAAAGTGCCAGCACTGAAAGCTGTTGCTAGCCAGCACCCTTCCTTGGAAGCGCTTTCACAGGCGCAGTAACACTGGGGCTTTGCACTTCTGTACGCACCAAACGTCACGGTCCTTCTCTTTCCGTCTCGTAGACAAGAGGTGAGAAATTGCAAACGTCGAGCAATTGCTCAGAGATGAAAAGTGCCAGCACTGAAAGCTCTTGCTAGCCAGCACCCTTCCTTGGAAGCGCTTTCACAGGCACAGCAACACTGGGGCTTTGCGCTTCTCTACCCACCAAACGTCACGGTCCTTCTCTTTCCGTCTCGTAGACACGAGCTGAGAAATTGCAAACGTCCAGCAATTGCTCAGAGATGAAAAGTGCCAGCACTGAAAGCTGTTGCTAGCCAGCACCCTTCCTTGGAAGCGCTTTTGTAGGCCTAAGAACACTGGGGCTCTGGGCTTCCCTAGCCAACTCATCTTCTGCTCATCCTCTCGCGCACTCCAAAGAGAGCTCAGGTGAGAAATTGCAAACGTCGAGCAATTGCTCAGAGATGAAAAGTGCCAGCACTGAAAGCTCTTGCTAGCCAGCACCCTTCCTTGGAAGCGCTTTCACAGGCGCAGTAACACTGGGGCTTTGCGCTTCTCTAGCCACCAAACATCACGGTCCTTCTCTTTCTGTCTCGTGGACACGAGCTGAGAAATTGCAAACGTCGAGCAATTGCTCAGAGATGAAAAGTGCCAGCACTGAAAGCTGTTGCTAGCCAGCACCCTTCCTTGGAAGCGCTTTTGTAGGCCTAAGAACACTGGGGCTCTGGGCTTCTCTAGCCACCTCATCTTCTGCTCATCCTCTCGCGCACTCTAAAGAGAGCTCAGGTGAGAAATTGCAAACGTCGAGCAATTGCTCAGAGATGAAAAGTGCCAGCACTGAAAGCTGTTGCTAGCCAGCACCCTTCCTTGGAAGCGCTTTCACAGGCACAGCAACACTGGGGCTTTGCGCTTCTCTACCCACCAAACGTCACGGTCCTTCTCTTTCCGTCTCGTAGACACGAGCTGAGAAATTGCAAACGTCGAGCAATTGCTCAGAGATGAAAAGTGCCAGCACTGAAAGCTCTTGCTAGCCAGCACCCTTCCTTGGAAGCGCTTTCACAGGCGCAGCAACACTGGGGCTTTGCGCTTCTCTAGCCACCAAACGTCGCGGTCACTATCTCTCCGTCTCCTAGACATGAGCTGAGAAATTGCAAACGTCGAGCAATTGCTCAGAGATGAAAAGTGCCAGCACTGAAAGCTCTTGCTAGCCAGCACCCTTCCTTGGAAGCGCTTTTGTAGGCCTAAGAACACTGGGGCTCTGGGCTTCTCTAGCCACCTCATCTTCTGCTCATCCTCTCGCGCACTCTAAAGAGAGCTCAGGTGAGAAATTGCAAACGTCGAGCAATTGCTCAGAGATGAAAAGTGCCAGCACTGAAAGCTGTTGCTAGCCAGCACCCTTCCTTGGAAGCGCTTTCACAGGCGCAGTAACACTGGGGCTTTGCGCTTCTCTACCCACCAAACGTCACGGTCCTTCTCTTTCCGTCTCGTAGACACGAGCTGAGAAATTGCAAACGTCGAGCAATTGCTCAGAGATGAAAAGTGCCAGCACTGAAAGCTCTTGCTAGCCAGCACCCTTCCTTGGAAGCGCTTTCACAGGCACAGCAACACTGGGGCTTTGCGCTTCTCTAGCCACCAAACGTCACGGTCCTTCTCTTTCCGTCTCGTAGACACGAGCTGAGAAATTGCAAACGTCCAGCAATTGCTCCGAGATGAAAAGTGCCAGCACTGAAAGCTGTTGCTAGCCAGCACCCTTCCTTGGAAGCGCTTTTGTAGGCCTAAGAACACTGGGGCTCTGGGCTTCTCTAGCCACCTCATCTTCTGCTCATCCTCTCGCGCACTCTAAAGAGAGCTCAGGTGAGAAATTGCAAACATCCAGCAATTGCTCAGAGATGAAAAGTGCCAGCACTGAAAGCTCTTGCTAGCCAGCACCCTTCCTTGGAAGCGCTTTCACAGGCGCAGTAACACTGGGGCTTTGCACTTCTGTACGCACCAAACGTCACGGTCCTTCTCTTTCCGTCTCGTAGACACGAGCTGAGAAATTGCAAACGTCGAGCAATTGCTCAGAGATGAAAAGTGCCAGCACTGAAAGCTCTTGCTAGCCAGCACCCTTCCTTGGAAGCGCTTTCACAGGCGCAGCAACACTGGGGCTTTGCGCTTCTATACGCACCAAACGTCACGGTCCTTCTCTTTCCGTCTTGTAGACACGAGCTGAGAAATTGCAAACGTCGAGCAATTGCTCAGAGATGAAAAGTGCCAGCACTGAAAGCTGTTGCTAGGCAGCACCCTTCCTTGGAAGCTCTTTCACAGGCGCAGTAACACTGGGGCTTTGCGCTTCTCTACCCACCAAACGTCACGGTCCTTCTCTTTCCGTCTCGTAGACACGAGCTGAGAAATTGCAAACGTCCAGCAATTGCTCAGAGATGAAAAGTGCCAGCACTGAAAGCTCTTGCTAGCCAGCACCCTTCCTTGGAAGCGCTTTTGTAGGCCTAAGAACACTGGGGCTCTGGGCTTCTCTAGCCACCTCATCTTCTGCTCATCCTCTCGCGCACTCTAAAGAGAGCTCAGGTGAGAAATTGCAAACGTCGAGCAATTGCTCAGAGATGAAAAGTGCCAGCACTGAAAGCTCTTGCTAGCCAGCACCCTTCCTTGGAAGCGCTTTCACAGGCGCAGCAACACTGGGGCTTTGCGCTTCTATACGCACCAAACGTCACGGTCCTTCTCTTTCCGTCTCGTAGACACGAGCTGAGAAATTGCAAACGTCGAGCAATTGCTCAGAGATGAAAAGTGCCAGCACTGAAAGCTCTTGCTAGCCAGCACCCTTCCTTGGAAGCGCTTTTGTAGGCCTAAGAACACTGGGGCTCTGGGCTTCTCTAGCCACCTCATCTTCTGCTCATCCTCTCGCGCACTCTAAAGAGAGCTCAGGTGAGAAATTGCAAACGTCGAGCAATTGCTCAGAGATGAAAAGTGCCAGCACTGAAAGCTCTTGCTAGCCAGCACCCTTCCTTGGAAGCGCTTTCACAGGCGCAGCAACACTGGGGCTTTGCGCTTCTGTAGCCACCAAACGTCACGGTCCTTCTCTTTCCGTCTCCTAGACACGAGCTGAGAAATTGCAAACGTCGAGCAATTGCTCAGAGATGAAAAGTGCCAGCACTGAAAGCTCTTGCTAGCCAGCACCATTCCTTGGAAGCGCTTTTGTAGGCCTAAGAACACTGGGGCTCTGGGCTTCTCTAGCCACCTCATCTTCTGCTCATCCTCTCGCGCACTCTAAAGAGAGCTCAGGTGAGAAATTGCAAACGTCAAGCAATTGCTCAGAGATGAAAAGTGCCAGCACTGAAAGCTCTTGCTAGCCAGCACCCTTCCTTGGAAGCGCTTTCACAGGCGCAGCAACACTGGGGCTTTGCGCTTCTATACGCACCAAACGTCACGGTCCTTCTCTTTCCGTCTCCTAGACACGAGCTGAGAAATTGCAAACGTCGAGCAATTGCTCAGAGATGAAAAGTGCCAGCACTGAAAGCTGTTGCTAGCCAGCACCCTTCCTTGGAAGCGCTTTCACAGGCGCAGTAACACTGGGGCTTTGCACTTCTGTACGCACCAAACGTCACGGTCCTTCTCTTTCCGTCTCGTAGACAAGAGGTGAGAAATTGCAAACGTCGAGCAATTGCTCAGAGATGAAAAGTGCCAGCACTGAAAGCTCTTGCTAGCCAGCACCCTTCCTTGGAAGCGCTTTCACAGGCACAGCAACACTGGGGCTTTGCGCTTCTCTAGCCACCAAACGTCACGGTCCTTCTCTTTCCGTCTCGTAGACACGAGCTGAGAGATTGCAAACGTCGAGCAATTGCTCAGAGATGAAAAGTGCCAGCACTGAAAGCTGTTGCTAGCCAGCACCCTTCCTTGGAAGCGCTTTTGTAGGCCTAAGAACACTGGGGCTCTGGGCTTCCCTAGCCACCTCATCTTCTGCTCATCCTCTCGCGCACTCCAAAGAGAGCTCAGGTGAGAAATTGCAAACGTCGAGCAATTGCTCAGAGATGAAAAGTGCCAGCACTGAAAGCTGTTGCTAGCCAGCACCCTTCCTTGGAAGCGCTTTCACAGGCGCAGTAACACTGGGGCTTTGCGCTTCTCTACCCACCAAACGTCACGGTCCTTCTCTTTCCGTCTCGTAGACACGAGCTGAGAAATTGCAAACGTCGAGCAATTGCTCAGAGATGAAAAGTGCCAGCACTGAAAGCTCTTGCTAGCCAGCACCCTTCCTTGGAAGCGCTTTCACAGGCACAGCAACACTGGGGCTTTGCGCTTCTCTAGCCACCAAACGTCACGGTCCTTCTCTTTCCGTCGGTAGACACGAGCTGAGAAATTGCAAACGTCCAGCAATTGCTCAGAGATGAAAAGTGCCAGCACTGAAAGCTCTTGCTAGCCAGCACCCTTCCTTGGAAGCGCTTTTGTAGGCCTAAGAACACTGGGGCTCTGGGCTTCTCTAGCCACCTCATCTTCTGCTCATCCTCTCGCGCACTCTAAAGAGAGCTCAGGTGAGAAATTGCAAACATCCAGCAATTGCTCAGAGATGAAAAGTGCCAGCACTGAAAGCTCTTGCTAGCCAGCACCCTTCCTTGGAAGCGCTTTCACAGGCGCAGTAACACTGGGGCTTTGCACTTCTGTACGCACCAAACGTCACGGTCCTTCTCTTTCCGTCTCGTAGACACGAGCTGAGAAATTGCAAATGTCGAGCAATTGCTCAGAGATGAAAAGTGCCAGCACTGAAAGCTCTTGCTAGCCAGCACCCTTCCTTGGAAGCGCTTTCACAGGCGCAGCAACACTGGGGCTTTGCGCTTCTCTAGCCACCAAACGTCACGGTCATTCTCTTTCCGTCTTGTAGACACGAGCTGAGAAATTGCAAACGTCGAGCAATTGCTCAGAGATGAAAAGTGCCAGCACTGAAAGCTCTTGCTAGGCAGCACCCTTCCTTGGAAGCTCTTTCACAGGCGCAGTAACACTGGGGCTTTGCGCTTCTCTAGCCACCAAACGTCACGGTCCTTCTCTTTCCGTCTCGAAGACACGAGCTGAGAAATTGCAAACGTCGAGCAATTGCTCAGAGATGAAAAGTGCCAGCACTGAAAGCTCTTGCTAGCCAGCACCCTTCCTTGGAAGCGCTTTTGTAGGCCTAAGAACACTGGGGCTCTGGGCTTCTCTAGCCACCTCATCTTCTGCTCATCCTCTCGCGCACTCTAAAGAGAGCTCAGGTGAGAAATTGCAAACGTCGAGCAATTGCTCAGAGATGAAAAGTGCCAGCACTGAAAGCTCTTGCTAGCCAGCACCCTTCCTTGGAAGCGCTTTCACAGGCACAGCAACACTGGGGCTTTGCGCTTCTATACGCACCAAACGTCACGGTCCTTCTCTTTCCGTCTCGTAGACACGAGCTGAGAAATTGCAAACGTCGAGCAATTGCTCAGAGATGAAAAGTGCCAGCACTGAAAGCTCTTGCTAGCCAGCACCCTTCCTTGGAAGCGCTTTTGTAGGCCTAAGAACACTGGGGCTCTGGGCTTCTCTAGCCACCTCATCTTCTGCTCATCCTCTCGCGCACTCTAAAGAGAGCTCAGGTGAGAAATTGCAAACGTCGAGCAATTGCTCAGAGATGAAAAGTGCCAGCACTGAAAGCTGTTGCTAGCCAGCACCCTTCCTTGGAAGCGCTTTCACAGGCGCAGCAACACTGGGGCTTTGCGCTTCTCTACCCACCAAACGTCACGGTCCTTCTCTTTCCGTCTCGTAGACACGAGCTGAGAAATTGCAAACGTCGAGCAATTGCTCAGAGATGAAAAGTGCCAGCACTGAAAGCTCTTGCTAGCCAGCACCCTTCCTTGGAAGCGCTTTTGTAGGCCTAAGAACACTGGGGCTATGGGCTTCTCTAGCCACCTCATCTTCTGCTCATCCTCTCGCGCACTCTAAAGAGAGCTCAGGTGAGAAATTGCAAACGTCAAGCAATTGCTCAGAGATGAAAAGTGCCAGCACTGAAAGCTGTTGCTAGCCAGCACCCTTCCTTGGAAGCGCTTTCACAGGCGCAGCAACACTGGGGCTTTGCACTTCTATACGCACCAAACGTCACGGTCCTTCTCTTTCCGTCTCCTAGACACGAGCTGAGAAATTGCAAACGTCGAGCAATTGCTCAGAGATGAAAAGTGCCAGCACTGAAAGCTGTTGCTAGCCAGCACCCTTCCTTGGAAGCGCTTTCACAGGCGCAGTAACACTGGGGCTTTGCGCTTCTCTACGCACCAAACGTCACGGTCCTTCTCTTTCCGTCTCGTAGACAAGAGGTGAGAAATTGCAAACGTCGAGCAATTGCTCAGAGATGAAAAGTGCCAGCACTGAAAGCTCTTGCTAGCCAGCACCCTTCCTTGGAAGCGCTTTCACAGGCACAGCAACACTGGGGCTTTGCGCTTCTCTACCCACCAAACGTCACGGTCCTTCTCTTTCCGTCTCGTAGACACGAGCTGAGAAATTGCAAACGTCCAGCAATTGCTCCGAGATGAAAAGTGCCAGCACTGAAAGCTGTTGCTAGCCAGCACCCTTCCTTGGAAGCGCTTTTGTAGGCCTAAGAACACTGGGGCTCTGGGCTTCTCTAGCCACCTCATCTTCTGCTCATCCTCTCGCGCACTCCAAAGAGAGCTCAGGTGAGAAATTGCAAACGTCGAGCAATTGCTCAGAGATGAAAAGTGCCAGCACTGAAAGCTGTTGCTAGCCAGCACCCTTCCTTGGAAGCGCTTTCACAGGCGCAGCAACACTGGGGCTTTGCGCTTCTCTAGCCACCAAACGTCACGGTCATTCTCTTTCCGTCTCGTAGACACGAGCTGAGAAATTGCAAACGTCGAGCAATTGCTCAGAGATGAAAAGTGCCAGCACTGAAAGCTGTTGCTAGCCAGCACCCTTCCTTGGAAGCGCTTTTGTAGGCCTAAGAACACTGGGGCTCTGGGCTTCTCTAGCCACCTCATCTTCTGCTCATCCTCTCGCGCACTCTAAAGAGAGCTCAGGTGAGAAATTGCAAATGTCAAGCAATTGCTCAGAGATGAAAAGTGCCAGCACTGAAAGCTCTTGCTAGCCAGCACCCTTCCTTGGAAGCGCTTTCACAGGCGCAGCAACACTGGGGCTTTGCGCTTCTATACGCACCAAACGTCACGGTCCTTCTCTTTCCGTCTCGTAGACACGAGCTGAGAAATTGCAAACGTCGAGCAATTGCTCAGAGATGAAAAGTGCCAGCACTGAAAGCTGTTGCTAGCCAGCACCCTTCCTTGGAAGCGCTTTTGTAGGCCTAAGAACACTGGGGCTCTGGGCTTCTCTAGCCACCTCATCTTCTGCTCATCCTCTCGCGCACTCTAAAGAGAGCTCAGGTGAGAAATTGCAAACGTCGAGCAATTGCTCAGAGATGAAAAGTGCCAGCACTGAAAGCTCTTGCTAGCCAGCACCCTTCCTTGGAAGCGCTTTCACAGGCGCAGCAACACTGGGGCTTTGCGCTTCTATACGCACCAAACGTCACGGTCATTCTATTTCCGTCTTGTAGACACGAGCTGAGAAATTGCAAACGTCAAGCAATTGCTCAGAGATGAAAAGTGCCAGCACTGAAAGCTGTTGCTAGCCAGCACCCTTCCTTGGAAGCGCTTTTGTAGGCCTAAGAACAGTGGGGCTCTGGGCTTCTCTAGCCACCTCATCTTCTGCTCATCCTCTCGCGCACTCTAAAGAGAGCTCAGGTGAGAAATTGCAAACATCCAGCAATTGCTCAGAGATGAAAAGTGCCAGCACTGAAAGCTCTTGCTAGCCAGCACCCTTCCTTGGAAGCGCTTTCCCAGGCGCAGCAACACTGGGGCTTTGCGCTTCTATACACACCAAACGTCACGGTCCTTCTCTTTCCGTCTCCTAGACACGAGCTGAGAAATTGCAAATGTCCAGCAATTGCTCAGAGATGAAAAGTGCCAGCACTGAAAGCTCTTGCTAGCCAGCACCCTTCCTTGGAAGCGCTTTCACAGGCGCAGCAACACTGGGGCTTTGCGCTTCTCTACCCACCAAACGTCACGGTCCTTCTCTTTCCGTCGGTAAACACGAGCTGAGAAATTGCAAACGTCGAGCAATTGCTCAGAGATGAAAAGTGCCAGCACTGAAAGCTGTTGCTAGCCAGCACCCTTCCTTGGAAGCGCTTTCACAGGCGCAGCAACACTGGGGCTTTGCGCTTCTCTACGCACCAAACGTCACGGTCCTTCTCTTTCCGTCTCGTAGACACGAGCTGAGAAATTGCAAACGTCCAGCAATTGCTCAGAGATGAAAAGTGCCAGCACTGAAAGCTCTTGCTAGCCAGCACCCTTCCTTGGAAGCGCTTTTGTAGGCCTAAGAACACTGGGGCTCTGGGCTTCTCTAGCCACCTCATCTTCTGCTCATCCTCTCGCGCACTCTAAAGAGAGCTCAGGTGAGAAATTGCAAACGTCCAGCAATTGCTCAGAGATGAAAAGTGCCAGCACTGAAAGCTGTTGCTAGCCAGCACCCTTCCTTGGAAGCGCTTTTGTAGGCCTAAGAACACTGGGGCTCTGGGCTTCTCTAGCCACCTCATCTTCTGCTCATCCTCTCGCGCACTCTAAAGAGAGCTCAGGTGAGAAATTGCAAATGTCGAGCAATTGCTCAGAGATGAAAAGTGCCAGCACTGAAAGCTCTTGCTAGCCAGCACCCTTCCTTGGAAGCGCTTTCACAGGCGCAGCAACACTGGGGCTTTGCGCTTCTCTACCCACCAAACGTCACGGTCCTTCTCTTTCCGTCTCGTAGACACGAGCTGAGAAATTGAAAACGTCGAGCAATTGCTCAGAGATGAAAAGTGCCAGCACTGAAAGCTCTTGCTAGCCAGCACCCTTCCTTGGAAGCGCTTTTGTAGGCCTAAGAACACTGGGGCTCTGGGCTTCTCTAGCCACCTCATCTTCTGCTCATCCTCTCGCGCACTCTAAAGAGAGCTCAGGTGAGAAATTGCAAACGTCGAGCAATTGCTCAGAGATGAAAAGTGCCAGCACTGAAAGCTCTTGCTAGCCAGCACCCTTCCTTGGAAGCGCTTTCACAGGCGCAGCAACACTGGGGCTTTGCGCTTCTCTAGCCACCAAACGTCACGGTCCTTCTCTTTCCGTCTCCTAGACACGAGCTGAGAAATTGCAAACGTCCAGCAATTGCTCAGAGATGAAAAGTGCCAGCACTGAAAGCTGTTGCTAGCCAGCACCCTTCCTTGGAAGCGCTTTCACAGGCGCAGCAACACTGGGGCTTTGCGCTTCTCTAGCCACCAAAAGTCACGGTCCTTCTCTTTCCGTGTCCTAGAGACGAGCTGAGAAATTGCAAACGTCGAGCAATTGCTCAGAGATGAAAAGTGCCAGCACTGAAAGCTCTTGCTAGCCAGCACCCTTCCTTGGAAGCGCTTTTGTAGCCCTTAGAACACTGGGGCTCTGGGCTTCTCTAGCCACCTCATCTTCTGCTCATCCTCTCGCGCACTCTGAAGAGAGCTCAGGTGAGAAATTGCAAACGTCGAGCAATTGCTCAGAGATGAAAAGTGCCAGCACTGAAAGCTCTTGCTAGCCAGCACCCTTCCTTGGAAGCGCTTTCACAGGCGCAGCAACACTGGGGCTTTGCGCTTCTCTACCCACCAAACGTCACGGTCATTCTCTTTCCATCTCGTAGACACGAGCTGAGAAATTGCAAACGTCGAGCAATTGCTCAGAGATGAAAAGTGCCAGCACTGAAAGCTGTTGCTAGCCAGCACCCTTCCTTGGAAGCGCTTTTGTAGGCCTAAGAACACTGGGGCTCTGGGCTTCTCTAGCCACCTCATCTTCTGCTCATCCTCTCGCGCACTCTAAAGAGAGCTCAGGTGAGAAATTGCAAACGTCGAGCAATTGCTCAGAGATGAAAAGTGCCAGCACTGAAAGCTCTTGCTAGCCAGCACCCTTCCTTGGAAGCGCTTTCACAGGCGCAGCAACACTGGGGCTTTGCGCTTCTATACGCACCAAATGTCACGGTCCTTCTCTTTCCGTCTCGTAGACACGAGCTGAGAAATTGCAAACGTCGAGCAATTGCTCAGAGATGAAAAGTGCCAGCACTGAAAGCTCTTGCTAGCCAGCACCCTTCCTTGGAAGCGCTTTCACAGGCGCAGCAACACTGGGGCTTTGCGCTTCTCTAGCCACCAAACGTCACGGTCATTCTCTTTCCGTCTCGTAGACACGAGCTGAGAAATTGCAAACGTCCAGCAATTGCTCAGAGATGAAAAGTGCCAGCACTGAAAGCTGTTGCTAGCCAGCACCCTTCCTTAGAAGCGCTTTCACAGGCGCAGCAACACTGGGGCTTTGCGCTTCTCTAGCCACCAAACGTCACGGTCCTTCTCTTTCCGTCTCGTAGACACGAGCTGAGAAATTGCAAATGTCGAGCAATTGCTCAGAGATGAAAAGTGCCAGCACTGAAAGCTCTTGCTAGCCAGCACCCTTCCTTGGAAGCGCTTTCACAGGCGCAGCAACACTGGGGCTTTGCGCTTCTCTAGCCACCAAACGTCACGGTCCTTCTCTTTCCGTCGGTAGACACGAGCTGAGAAATTGCAAACGTCGAGCAATTGCTCAGAGATGAAAAGTGCCAGCACTGAAAGCTGTTGCTAGCCAGCACCCTTCCTTGGAAGCGCTTTCACAGGCGCAGCAACACTGGCGCTTTGCGCTTCTCTACCCACCAAACGTCACGGTCCTTCTCTTTCCGTCTCGTAGACACGAGCTGAGAAATTGCAAACGTCGAGCAATTGCTCAGAGATGAAAAGCGCCAGCACTGAAAGCTCTTGCTAGCCAGCACCCTTCCTTGGAAGCGCTTTTGTAGGCATAAGCACACTGGGGCTCTGGGCTTCTCTAGCCACCTAATCTTCTGCTCATCCTCTCGCGCACTCTAAAGAGAGCTCAGGTGAGAAATTGCAAACGTCGAGCAATTGCTCAGAGATGAAAAGTGCCAGCACTGAAAGCTGTTGCTAGCCAGCACCCTTCCTTGGAAGCGCTTTCACAGGCGCAGCAACACTGGGGCTTTGCGCTTCTCTACCCACCAAACGTCACGGTCCTTCTCTTTCCGTCTCGTAGACACGAGCTGAGAAATTGCAAACGTCGAGCAATTGCTCAGAGATGAAAAGTGCCAGCACTGAAAGCTGTTGCTAGCCAGCACCCTTCCTTGGAAGCGCTTTCACAGGCGCAGCAACATTGGGGCTTTGCGCTTCTCTACCCACCAAACGTCACGGTCCTTCTCTTTCCGTCTCGTAGACACGAGCTGAGAAATTGCAAACGTCGAGCAATTGCTCAGAGATGAAAAGTGCCAGCACTGAAAGCTGTTGCTAGCCAGCACCCTTCCTTGGAAGCGCTTTTGTAGGCCTAAGCACACTGGGGCTCTGGGCTTCTTTAGCCACCTCATCTTCTGCTCATCCTCTCGCGCAGTCTTAAGAGAGCTCAGGTGAGAAATTGCAAACGTCCAGCAATTGCTCAGAGATGAAAAGTGCCAGCACTGAAAGCTCTTGCTAGCCAGCACCCTTCCTTGGAAGCGCTTTCACAGGCGCAGCAACACTGGGGCTTTGCGCTTCTCTACCCACCAAACGTCACGGTCCTTCTCTTTCCGTCTCGTAGACACGAGCTGAGAAATTGCAAACGTCGAGCAATTGCTCAGAGATGAAAAGTGCCAGCACTGAAAGCTCTTGCTAGCCAGCACCCTTCCTTGGAAGCGCTTTCACAGGCGCAGCAACACTGGGGCTTTGCGCTTCTCTACCCACCAAACGTCACGGTCCTTCTCTTTCCGTCTCGTAGACACGAGCTGAGAAATTGCAAACGTCGAGCAATTGCTCAGAGATGAAAAGTGCCAGCACTGAAAGCTGTTGCTAGCCAGCACCCTTCCTTGGAAGCGCTTTTGTAGGCCTAAGCACACTGGGGCTCTGGGCTTCTTTAGCCACCTAATCTTCTGCTCATCCTCTCGCGCAGTCTTAAGAGAGCTCAGGTGAGAAATTGCAAACGTCGAGCAATTGCTCAGAGATGAAAAGTGCCAGCACTGAAAGCTCTTGCTAGCCAGCACCCTTCCTTGGAAGCGCTTTTGTAGCCCTAAGAACACTGGGGCTCTGGGCTTCTCTAGCCACCTCATCTTCTGCTCATCCTCTCGCGCACTCTAAAGAGAGCTCAGGTGAGAAATTGCAAACGTCGAGCAATTGCTCAGAGATGAAAAGTGCCAGCACTGAAAGCTGTTGCTAGCCAGCACCCTTCCTTGGAAGCGCTTTTGTAGGCCTAAGAACACTGGGGCTCTGGGCTTCTCTAGCCACCTCATCTTCTGCTCATCCTCACGCGCTCTAAAGAGAGCTCAGGTGAGAAATTGCAAACGTCCAGCAATTGCTCAGAGATGAAAAGTGCCAGCACTGAAAGCTGTTGCTAGCCAGCACCCTTCCTTGGAAGCGCTTTCACAGGCGCAGCAACACTGGGGCTTTGCGCTTCTCTAGCCGCCAAACGTCACGGTCCTTCTCTTTCCGTCTCGTAGACACGAGCTGAGAAATTGCAAACGTCGAGCAATTGCTCAGAGATGAAAAGTGCCAGCACTGAAAGCTGTTGCTAGCCAGCACCCTTCCTTGGAAGCGCTTTCACAGGCGCAGTAACACTGGGGCTTTGCGCTTCTCTACCCACCAAACGTCACGGTCATTCTCTTTCCATCTAATAGGCACGAGCTGAGAAATCGAAAACGTCAAGCAATTGCTCAGAGATGAAAAGTGCCAGCACTGAAAGCTGTTGCTAGCCAGCACCCTTCCTTGGAAGCGCTTTTGTAGCCCTAAGAACACTGGGGCTCTGGGCTTCTCTAGCCACCTCATCTTCTGCTCATCCTCTCGCGCACTCTAAAGAGAGCTCAGGTGAGAAATTGCAAACGTCGAGCAATTGCTCAGAGATGAAAAGTGCCAGCACTGAAAGCTGTTGCTAGCCAGCACCCTTCCTTGGAAGCGCTTTTGTAGGCCTAAGAACACTGGGGCTCTGGGCTTCTCTAGCCACCTCATCTTCTGCTCATCCTCACGCGCTCTAAAGAGAGCTCAGGTGAGAAATTGCAAACGTCCAGCAATTGCTCAGAGATGAAAAGTGCCAGCACTGAAAGCTGTTGCTAGCCAGCACCCTTCCTTGGAAGCGCTTTCACAGGCGCAGCAACACTGGGGCTTTGCGCTTCTCTAGCCGCCAAACGTCACGGTCCTTCTCTTTCCGTCTCGTAGACACGAGCTGAGAAATTGCAAACGTCGAGCAATTGCTCAGAGATGAAAAGTGCCAGCACTGAAAGCTGTTGCTAGCCAGCACCCTTCCTTGGAAGCGCTTTCACAGGCGCAGTAACACTGGGGCTTTGCGCTTCTCTACCCACCAAACGTCACGGTCATTCTCTTTCCATCTAATAGGCACGAGCTGAGAAATCGAAAACGTCAAGCAATTGCTCAGAGATGAAAAGTGCCAGCACTGAAAGCTGTTGCTAGCCAGCACCCTTCCTTGGAAGCGCTTTCACAAGCGCAGTAACACTGCGGCTTTGCGCTTCTATATGCACCAAACATCACGGTCATTCTCTTTCCGTCTCGTAGACATGAGCTGAGAAATTGCAAATGTCGAGCAATTGCTGAGAGATGAAAAGTGCCAGCACTGAAAGCTCTTGCTAGCCAGCACCCTTCCTTGGAAGCGCTTTTGTAGGCCTAAGAACACTGGGGCTCTGGGCTTCTCTAGCCACCTCATCTTCTGCTCATCCTCTCGCGCACTCTAAAGAGAGCTCAGGTGAGAAATTGCAAACGTCCAGCAATTGCTCAGAGATGAAAAGTGCCAGCACTGAAAGCTGTTGCTAGCCAGCACCCTTCCTTGGAAGTGCTTTCACAGGCGCAGCAACACTGGGGCTTTGCGCTTCTCTAGCCACCAAACGTCACAGTCCTTCTCTTTCCGTCTCGTAGACACGAGCTGAGAAATTGCAAACGTCGAGCAATTGCTCAGAGATGAAAAGTGCCAGCACTGAAAGCTGTTGCTAGCCAGCACCCTTCCTTGGAAGCGCTTTTGTAGGCCTAAGAACAGTGGGGCTCTGGGCTTCTCTAGCCACCTCATCTTCTGCTCATCCTCTCGCGCACTCTAAAGAGAGCTCAGGTGAGAAATTGCAAACGTCGAGCAATTGCTCAGAAATGAAAAGTGCCAGCACTGAAAGCTGTTGCTAGCCAGCACCCTTCCTTGGAAGCGCTTTAACAGGCGCAGCAACACTGGGGCTTTGCGCTTCTCTAGCCACCAAACGTCACGGTCCTTCTCTTTCCGTCGGTAGACACGAGCTGAGAAATTGCAAACGTCGAGCAATTGCTCCGAGATGAAAAGTGCCAGCACTGAAAGCTGTTGCTAGCCAGCACCCTTCCTTGGAAGCGCTTTTGTAGGCCTAAGAACACTGGGGCTCTGGGCTTCTCTAGCCACCTCATCTTCTGCTCATCCTCTCGCGCACTCTAAAGAGAGCTCAGGTGAGAAATTGCAAACGTCGAGCAATTGCTCAGAGATGAAAAGTGCCAGCACTGAAAGCTGTTGCTAGCCAGCACCCTTCCTTGGAAGCGCTTTTGTAGGCCTAAGAACACTGGGGCTCTGGGCTTCTCTAGCCACCTCATCTTCTGCTCATCCTCTCGCGCACTCTAAAGAGAGCTCAGGTGAGAAATTGCAAACGTCGAGCAATTGCTCAGAGATGAAAAGTGCCAGCACTGAAAGCTCTTGCTAGCCAGCACCCTTCCTTGGAAGCGCTTTTGTAGCCCTTAGAACACTGGGGCTCTGGGCTTCTCTAGCCACCTAATCTTCTGCTCATCCTCTCGCGCACTCTAAAGAGAGCTCAGGTGAGAAATTGCAAATGTCGAGCAATTGCTCAGAGATGAAAAGTGCCAGCACTGAAAGGTGTTGCTAGCCAGCACCCTTCCTTGGAAGCGCTTTCACAGGCGCAGCAACACTGGGGCTTTGCGCTTCTCTACCCACCAAACGTCACGGTCCTTCTCTTTCCGTCTCGTAGACACGAGCTGAGAAATTGCAAACGTCGAGCAATTGCTCCGAGATGAAAAGTGCCAGCACTGAAAGCTCTTGCTAGCCAGCACCCTTCCTTGGAAGCGCTTTTGTAGGCCTAAGAACACTGGGGCTCTGGGCTTCTCTAGCCACCTCATCTTCTGCTCATCCTCTCGCGCACTCTAAAGAGAGCTCAGGTGAGAAATTGCAAACGTCCAGCAATTGCTCAGAGATGAAAAGTGCCAGCACTGAAAGCTCTTGCTAGCCAGCACCCTTCCTTGGAAGCGCTTTCACAGGCGCAGCAACACTGGGGCTTTGCGCTTCTATACGCACCAAACGTCACGGTCCTTCTCTTTCCGCCTCGTAGACACGAGCTGAGAAATTGCAAACGTCGAGCAATTGCTCAGAGATGAAAAGTGCCAGCGCTGAAAGCTCTTGCTAGCCAGCACCCTTCCTTGGAAGCGCTTTTGTAGGCCTAAGAACACTGGGGCTCTGGGCTTCTCTAGCCACCTCATCTTCTGCTCATCCTCTCGCGCACTCTAAAGAGAGCGCAGGTGAGAAATTGCAAACATCGAGCAATTGCTCAGAGATGAAAAGTGCCAGCACTGAAAGCTCTTGCTAGCCAGCACCCTTCCTTGGAAGCGCTTTCACAGGCGCAGCAACACTGGGGCTTTGCGCTTCTCTACCCACCAAACGTCACGGTCCTTCTCTTTCCGTCTCGTAGACACGAGCTGAGAAATTGCAAACGTCGAGCAATTGCTCAGAGATGAAAAGTGCCAGCACTGAAAGCTGTTGCTAGCCAGCACCCTTCCTTGGAAGCGCTTTCACAGGCGCAGTAACACTGGGGCTTTGCGCTTCTCTAGCCACCAAATGTCACGGTCCTTCTCTTTCCGTCTCGTAGACACGAGCTGAGAAATTGCAAACGTCGAGCAATTGCTCCGAGATGAAAAGTGCCAGCACTGAAAGCTCTTGCTAGCCAGCACCCTTCCTTGGAAGCGCTTTCACAGGCGCAGTAACACTGGGGCTTTGCACTTCTGTACGCACCAAACGTCACGGTCCTTCTCTTTCCGTCTCGTAGACACGAGCTGAGAAATTGCAAACGTCGAGCAATTGCTCAGAGATGAAAAGTGCCAGCACTGAAAGCTCTTGCTAGCCAGCCCCCTTCCTTGGAAGCGCTTTCACAGGCGCAGCAACACTGGGGCTTTGCGCTTCTATACGCACCAAACGTCACGGTCATTCTCTTTCCGTCTTGTAGACACGAGCTGAGAAATTGCAAACGTCGAGCAATTGCTCAGAGATGAAAAGTGCCAGCACTGAAAGCTGTTGCTAGCCAGCACCCTTCCTTGGAAGCGCTTTTGTAGGCCTAAGAACACTGGGGCTCTGGGCTTCTCTAGCCACCTCATCTTCTGCTCATCCTCTCGCGCACTCTAAAGAGAGCTCAGGTGAGAAATTGCAAACGTCGAGCAATTGCTCAGAGATGAAAAGTGCCAGCACTGAAAGCTGTTGCTAGCCAGCACCCTTCCTTGGAAGCGCTTTCACAGGCGCAGCAACACTGGGGCTTTGCGCTTCTATACGCACCAAACGTCACGGTCCTTCTCTTTCCGTCTCGTAGACACGAGCTGAGAAATTGCAAACGTCCAGCAATTGCTCAGAGATGAAAAGTGCCAGCACTGAAAGCTGTTGCTAGCCAGCACCCTTCCTTGGAAGCGCTTTTGTAGGCCTAAGAACACTGGGGCTCTGGGCTTCTCTAGCCACCTCATCTTCTGCTCATCCTCTCGCGCACTCTAAAGAGAGCTCAGGTGAGAAATTGCAAACGTCGAGCAATTGCTCAGAGATGAAAAGTGCCAGCACTGAAAGCTGTTGCTAGCCAGCACCCTTCCTTGGAAGCGCTTTTGTAGGCCTAAGAACACTGGGGCTCTGGGCTTCTCTAGCCACCTCATCTTCTGCTCATCCTCTCGCGCACTCTAAAGAGAGCTCAGGTGAGAAATTGCAAATGTCGAGCAATTGCTCAGAGATGAAAAGTGCCAGCACTGAAAGCTGTTGCTAGCCAGCACCCTTCCTTGGAAGCGCTTTCACAGGCGCAGCAACACTGGGGCTTTGCGCTTCTCTACCCACCAAACGTCACGGTCCTTCTCTTTCCGTCTCGTAGACACGAGCTGAGAAATTGAAAACGTCGAGCAATTGCTCAGAGATGAAAAGTGCCAGCACTGAAAGCTGTTGCTAGCCAGCACCCTTCCTTGGAAGCGCTTTTGTAGGCCTAAGAACACTGGGGCTCTGGGCTTCTCTAGCCACCTCATCTTCTGCTCATCCTCTCGCGCACTCTAAAGAGAGCTCAGGTGAGAAATTGCAAACGTCGAGCAATTGCTCAGAGATGAAAAGTGCCAGCACTGAAAGCTCTTGCTAGCCAGCACCCTTCCTTGGAAGCGCTTTCACAGGCGCAGCAACACTGGGGCTTTGCGCTTCTCTAGCCACCAAAAGTCACGGTCCTTCTCTTTCCGTCTCCTAGAGACGAGCTGAGAAATTGCAAACGTCGAGCAATTGCTCAGAGATGAAAAGTGCCAGCACTGAAAGCTCTTGCTAGCCAGCACCCTTCCTTGGAAGCGCTTTTGTAGGCCTAAGAACACTGGGGCTCTGGGCTTCTCTAGCCACCTCATCTTCTGCTCATCCTCTCGCGCACTCTAAAGAGAGCTCAGGTGAGAAATTGCAAACGTCGAGCAATTGCTCAGAGATGAAAAGTGCCAGCACTGAAAGCTCTTGCTAGCCAGCACCCTTCCTTGGAAGCGCTTTCACAGGCGCAGCAACAGTGGGGCTTTGCGCTTCTCTAGCCACCAAAAGTCACGGTCCTTCTCTTTCCGTCTCCTAGACACGAGCTGAGAAATTGCAAACGTCAAGCAATTGCTCCGAGATGAAAAGTGCCAGCACTGAAAGCTCTTGCTAGCCAGCACCCTTCCTTGGAAGCGCTTTTGTAGGGCTAAGAACACTGGGGCTCTGGGCTTCTCTAGCCACCTCATCTTCTGCTCATCCTCTCGCGCACTCTAAAGAGAGCTCAGGTGAGAAATTGCAAACGTCGAGCAATTGCTCAGAGATGAAAAGTGCCAGCACTGAAAGCTGTTGCTAGCCAGCACCCTTCCTTGGAAGCGCTTTTGTAGCCCTTAGAACACTGGGGCTCTGGGCTTCTCTAGCCACCTCATCTTCTGCTCATCCTCTCGCGCACTCTGAAGAGAGCTCAGGTGAGAAATTGCAAACGTCGAGCAATTGCTCAGAGATGAAAAGTGCCAGCACTGAAAGCTCTTGCTAGCCAGCACCCTTCCTTGGAAGCGCTTTCACAGGCGCAGCAACACTGGGGCTTTGCGCTTCTCTACCCACCAAACGTCACGGTCATTCTCTTTCCATCTCGTAGACACGAGCTGAGAAATTGCAAACGTCGAGCAATTGCTCAGAGATGAAAAGTGCCAGCACTGAAAGCTGTTGCTAGCCAGCACCCTTCCTTGGAAGCGCTTTTGTAGGCCTAAGAACACTGGGGCTCTGGGCTTCTCTAGCCACCTCATCTTCTGCTCATCCTCTCGCGCACTCTAAAGAGAGCTCAGGTGAGAAATTGCAAACGTCGAGCAATTGCTCAGAGATGAAAAGTGCCAGCACTGAAAGCTCTTGCTAGCCAGCACCCTTCCTTGGAAGCGCTTTCACAGGCGCAGCAACACTGGGGCTTTGCGCTTCTATACGCACCAAATGTCACAGTCCTTCTCTTTCCGTCTCGTAGACACGAGCTGAGAAATTGCAAACGTCGAGCAATTGCTCCGAGATGAAAAGTGCCAGCACTGAAAGCTCTTGCTAGCCAGCACCCTTCCTTGGAAGCGCTTTTGTAGGCCTAAGCACACTGGGGCTCTGGGCTTCTCTAGCCACCTCATCTTCTGCTCATCCTCTCGCGCACTCTAAAGAGAGCTCAGGTGAGAAATTGCAAACGTCGAGCAATTGCTCAGAGATGAAAAGTGCCAGCACTGAAAGCTGTTGCTAGCCAGCCCCCTTCCTTGGAAGCGCTTTTGTAGGCCTAAGAACACTGGGGCTCTGGGCTTCTCTAGCCACCTCATCCTCTGCTCATCCTCTCGCGCACTCTAAAGAGAGCTCAGGTGAGAAATTGCAAACGTCGAGCAATTGCTCAGAGATGAAAAGTGCCAGCACTGAAAGCTCTTGCTAGCCAGCACCCTTCCTTGGAAGCGCTTTTGTAGCCCTTAGAACACTGGGGCTCTGGGCTTCTCTAGCCACCTCATCTTCTGCTCATCCTCTCGCGCACTCTAAAGAGAGCTCAGGTGAGAAATTGCAAATGTCGAGCAATTGCTCAGAGATGAAAAGTGCCAGCACTGAAAGGTGTTGCTAGCCAGCACCCTTCCTTGGAAGCGCTTTCACAGGCGCAGCAACACTGGGGCTTTGCGCTTCTCTACCCACCAAACGTCACGGTCCTTCTCTTTCCGTCTCCTAGACACGAGCTGAGAAATTGCAAACGTCGAGCAATTGCTCCGAGATGAAAAGTGCCAGCACTGAAAGCTGTTGCTAGCCAGCACCCTTCCTTGGAAGCGCTTTTGTAGGCCTAAGAACACTGGGGCTCTGGGCTTCTCTAGCCACCTCATCTTCTGCTCATCCTCTCGCGCACTCTAAAGAGAGCTCAGGTGAGAAATTGCAAACGTCCAGCAATTGCTCAGAGATGAAAAGTGCCAGCACTGAAAGCTCTTGCTAGCCAGCACCCTTCCTTGGAAGCGCTTTCACAGGCGCAGCAACACTGGGGCTTTGCGCTTCTATACGCACCAAACGTCACGGTCCTTCTCTTTCCGCCTCGTAGACACGAGCTGAGAAATTGCAAACGTCGAGCAATTGCTCAGAGATGAAAAGTGCCAGCGCTGAAAGCTCTTGCTAGCCAGCACCCTTCCTTGGAAGCGCTTTTGTAGGCCTAAGAACACTGGGGCTCTGGGCTTCTCTAGCCACCTAATCTTCTGCTCATCCTCTCGCGCACTCTAAAGAGAGCGCAGGTGAGAAATTGCAAACATCGAGCAATTGCTCAGAGATGAAAAGTGCCAGCACTGAAAGCTCTTGCTAGCCAGCACCCTTCCTTGGAAGCGCTTTCACAGGCGCAGCAACACTGGGGCTTTGCGCTTCTCTACCCACCAAACGTCACGGTCCTTCTCTTTCCGTCTCGTAGACACGAGCTGAGAAATTGCAAACGTCGAGCAATTGCTCAGAGATGAAAAGTGCCAGCACTGAAAGCTGTTGCTAGCCAGCACCCTTCCTTGGAAGCGCTTTCACAGGCGCAGTAACACTGGGGCTTTGCGCTTCTCTAGCCACCAAATGTCACGGTCCTTCTCTTTCCGTCTCGTAGACACGAGCTGAGAAATTGCAAACGTCGAGCAATTGCTCCGAGATGAAAAGTGCCAGCACTGAAAGCTCTTGCTAGCCAGCACCCTTCCTTGGAAGCGCTTTCACAGGCGCAGTAACACTGGGGCTTTGCACTTCTGTACGCACCAAACGTCACGGTCCTTCTCTTTCCGTCTCGTAGACACGAGCTGAGAAATTGCAAACGTCGAGCAATTGCTCAGAGATGAAAAGTGCCAGCACTGAAAGCTCTTGCTAGCCAGCCCCCTTCCTTGGAAGCGCTTTCACAGGCGCAGCAACACTGGGGCTTTGCGCTTCTATACGCACCAAACGTCACGGTCATTCTCTTTCCGTCTTGTAGACACGAGCTGAGAAATTGCAAACGTCGAGCAATTGCTCAGAGATGAAAAGTGCCAGCACTGAAAGCTGTTGCTAGCCAGCACCCTTCCTTGGAAGCGCTTTTGTAGGCCTAAGAACAGTGGGGCTCTGGGCTTCTCTAGCCACCTCATCTTCTGCTCATCCTCTCGCGCACTCTAAAGAGAGCTCAGGTGAGAAATTGCAAACGTCGAGCAATTGCTCAGAGATGAAAAGTGCCAGCACTGAAAGCTGTTGCTAGCCAGCACCCTTCCTTGGAAGCGCTTTCACAGGCGCAGCAACACTGGGGCTTTGCGCTTCTATACGCACCAAACGTCACGGTCCTTCTCTTTCCGTCTCCTAGACACGAGCTGAGAAATTGCAAACGTCGAGCAATTGCTCAGAGATGAAAAGTGCCAGCACTGAAAGCTGTTGCTAGCCAGCACCCTTCCTTGGAAGCGCTTTTTTAGGCCTAAGAACACTGGGGCTCTGGGCTTCTCTAGCCACCTCATCTTCTGCTCATCCTCTCGCGCACTCTAAAGAGAGCTCAGGTGAGAAATTGCAAACGTCGAGCAATTGCTCAGAGATGAAAAGTGCCAGCACTGAAAGCTGTTGCTAGCCAGCACCCTTCCTTGGAAGCGCTTTCACAGGCGCAGCAACACTGGGGCTTTGCGCTTCTATACACACCAAACGTCACGGTCCTTCTCTTTCCGTCTCCTAGACACGAGCTGAGAAATTGCAAATGTCCAGCAATTGCTCAGAGATGAAAAGTGCCAGCACTGAAAGCTCTTGCTAGCCAGCACCCTTCCTTGGAAGCGCTTTCACAGGCGCAGCAACACTGGGGCTTTGCGCTTCTCTACCCACCAAACGTCACGGTCCTTCTCTTTCCGTCGGTAAACACGAGCTGAGAAATTGCAAACGTCGAGCAATTGCTCAGAGATGAAAAGTGCCAGCACTGAAAGCTGTTGCTAGCCAGCACCCTTCCTTGGAAGCGCTTTCACAGGCGCAGCAACACTGGGGCTTTGCGCTTCTCTACGCACCAAACGTCACGGTCCTTCTCTTTCCGTCTCGTAGACACGAGCTGAGAAATTGCAAACGTCCAGCAATTGCTCAGAGATGAAAAGTGCCAGCACTGAAAGCTCTTGCTAGCCAGCACCCTTCCTTGGAAGCGCTTTTGTAGGCCTAAGAACACTGGGGCTCTGGGCTTCTCTAGCCACCTCATCTTCTGCTCATCCTCTCGCGCACTCTAAAGAGAGCTCAGGTGAGAAATTGCAAACGTCCAGCAATTGCTCAGAGATGAAAAGTGCCAGCACTGAAAGCTGTTGCTAGCCAGCACCCTTCCTTGGAAGCGCTTTTGTAGGCCTAAGAACACTGGGGCTCTGGGCTTCTCTAGCCACCTCATCTTCTGCTCATCCTCTCGCGCACTCTAAAGAGAGCTCAGGTGAGAAATTGCAAATGTCGAGCAATTGCTCAGAGATGAAAAGTGCCAGCACTGAAAGCTCTTGCTAGCCAGCACCCTTCCTTGGAAGCGCTTTCACAGGCGCAGCAACACTGGGGCTTTGCGCTTCTCTACCCAACAAACGTCACGGTCCTTCTCTTTCCGTCTCGTAGACACGAGCTGAGAAATTGAAAACGTCGAGCAATTGCTCAGAGATGAAAAGTGCCAGCACTGAAAGCTGTTGCTAGCCAGCACCCTTCCTTGGAAGCGCTTTTGTAGGCCTAAGAACACTGGGGCTCTGGGCTTCTCTAGCCACCTCATCTTCTGCTCATCCTCTCGCGCACTCTAAAGAGAGCTCAGGTGAGAAATTGCAAACGTCGAGCAATTGCTCAGAGATGAAAAGTGCCAGCACTGAAAGCTCTTGCTAGCCAGCACCCTTCCTTGGAAGCGCTTTCACAGGCGCAGCAACACTGGGGCTTTGCGCTTCTCTAGCCACCAAACGTCACGGTCCTTCTCTTTCCGTCTCCTAGACACGAGCTGAGAAATTGCAAACGTCCAGCAATTGCTCAGAGATGAAAAGTGCCAGCACTGAAAGCTGTTGCTAGCCAGCACCCTTCCTTGGAAGCGCTTTCACAGGCGCAGCAACACTGGGGCTTTGCGCTTCTCTAGCCACCAAAAGTCACGGTCCTTCTCTTTCCGTGTCCTAGAGACGAGCTGAGAAATTGCAAACGTCGAGCAATTGCTCAGAGATGAAAAGTGCCAGCACTGAAAGCTCTTGCTAGCCAGCACCCTTCCTTGGAAGCGCTTTTGTAGGCCTAAGAACAGTGGGGCTCTGGGCTTCTCTAGCCACCTCATCTTCTGCTCATCCTCTCGCGCACTCTAAAGAGAGCTCAGGTGAGAAATTGCAAACGTCGAGCAATTGCTCAGAGATGAAAAGTGCCAGCACTGAAAGCTGTTGCTAGCCAGCACCCTTCCTTGGAAGCGCTTTTGTAGCCCTTAGAACACTGGGGCTCTGGGCTTCTCTAGCCACCTCATCTTCTGCTCATCCTCTCGCGCACTCTGAAGAGAGCTCAGGTGAGAAATTGCAAACGTCGAGCAATTGCTCAGAGATGAAAAGTGCCAGCACTGAAAGCTCTTGCTAGCCAGCACCCTTCCTTGGAAGCGCTTTCACAGGCGCAGCAACACTGGGGCTTTGCGCTTCTCTACCCACCAAACGTCACGGTCATTCTCTTTCCATCTCGTAGACACGAGCTGAGAAATTGCAAACGTCGAGCAATTGCTCAGAGATGAAAAGTGCCAGCACTGAAAGCTGTTGCTAGCCAGCACCCTTCCTTGGAAGCGCTTTTGTAGGCCTAAGAACACTGGGGCTCTGGGCTTCTCTAGCCACCTCATCTTCTGCTCATCCTCTCGCGCACTCTAAAGAGAGCTCAGGTGAGAAATTGCAAACGTCGAGCAATTGCTCAGAGATGAAAAGTGCCAGCACTGAAAGCTCTTGCTAGCCAGCACCCTTCCTTGGAAGCGCTTTCACAGGCGCAGCAACACTGGGGCTTTGCGCTTCTATACGCACCAAATGTCACGGTCCTTCTCTTTCCGTCTCGTAGACACGAGCTGAGAAATTGCAAACGTCGAGCAATTGCTCAGAGATGAAAAGTGCCAGCACTGAAAGCTCTTGCTAGCCAGCACCCTTCCTTGGAAGCGCTTTCACAGGCGCAGCAACACTGGGGCTTTGCGCTTCTCTAGCCACCAAACGTCACGGTCATTCTCTTTCCGTCTCGTAGACACGAGCTGAGAAATTGCAAACGTCCAGCAATTGCTCAGAGATGAAAAGTGCCAGCACTGAAAGCTGTTGCTAGCCAGCACCCTTCCTTAGAAGCGCTTTCACAGGCGCAGCAACACTGGGGCTTTGCGCTTCTCTAGCCACCAAACGTCACGGTCCTTCTCTTTCCGTCTCGTAGACACGAGCTGAGAAATTGCAAATGTCGAGCAATTGCTCAGAGATGAAAAGTGCCAGCACTGAAAGCTCTTGCTAGCCAGCACCCTTCCTTGGAAGCGCTTTCACAGGCGCAGCAACACTGGGGCTTTGCGCTTCTCTAGCCACCAAACGTCACGGTTCTTCTCTTTCCGTCGGTAGACACGAGCTGAGAAATTGCAAACGTCGAGCAATTGCTCAGAGATGAAAAGTGCCAGCACTGAAAGCTGTTGCTAGCCAGCACCCTTCCTTGGAAGCGCTTTCACAGGCGCAGCAACACTGGCGCTTTGCGCTTCTCTACCCACCAAACGTCACGGTCCTTCTCTTTCCGTCTCGTAGACACGAGCTGAGAAATTGCAAACGTCGAGCAATTGCTCAGAGATGAAAAGCGCCAGCACTGAAAGCTCTTGCTAGCCAGCACCCTTCCTTGGAAGCGCTTTTGTAGGCATAAGCACACTGGGGCTCTGGGCTTCTCTAGCCACCTAATCTTCTGCTCATCCTCTCGCGCACTCTAAAGAGAGCTCAGGTGAGAAATTGCAAACGTCGAGCAATTGCTCAGAGATGAAAAGTGCCAGCACTGAAAGCTCTTGCTAGCCAGCACCCTTCCTTGGAAGCGCTTTCACAGGCGCAGCAACACTGGGGCTTTGCGCTTCTCTACCCACCAAACGTCACGGTCCTTCTCTTTCCGTCTCGTAGACACGAGCTGAGAAATTGCAAACGTCGAGCAATTGCTCAGAGATGAAAAGTGCCAGCACTGAAAGCTGTTGCTAGCCAGCACCCTTCCTTGGAAGCGCTTTCACAGGCGCAGCAACATTGGGGCTTTGCGCTTCTCTACCCACCAAACGTCACGGTCCTTCTCTTTCCGTCTCGTAGACACGAGCTGAGAAATTGCAAACGTCGAGCAATTGCTCAGAGATGAAAAGTGCCAGCACTGAAAGCTGTTGCTAGCCAGCACCCTTCCTTGGAAGCGCTTTTGTAGGCCTAAGCACACTGGGGCTCTGGGCTTCTTTAGCCACCTCATCTTCTGCTCATCCTCTCGCGCAGTCTTAAGAGAGCTCAGGTGAGAAATTGCAAACGTCCAGCAATTGCTCAGAGATGAAAAGTGCCAGCACTGAAAGCTCTTGCTAGCCAGCACCATTCCTTGGAAGCGCTTTCACAGGCGCAGCAACACTGGGGCTTTGCGCTTCTCTACCCACCAAACGTCACGGTCCTTCTCTTTCCGTCTCGTAGACACGAGCTGAGAAATTGCAAACGTCCAGCAATTGCTCAGAGATGAAAAGTGCCAGCACTGAAAGCTGTTGCTAGCCAGCACCCTTCCTTGGAAGCGCTTTTGTAGGCCTAAGCACACTGGGGCTCTGGGCTTCTTTAGCCACCTAATCTTCTGCTCATCCTCTCGCGCAGTCTTAAGAGAGCTCAGGTGAGAAATTGCAAACGTCGAGCAATTGCTCAGAGATGAAAAGTGCCAGCACTGAAAGCTCTTGCTAGCCAGCACCCTTCCTTGGAAGCGCTTTTGTAGCCCTAAGAACACTGGGGCTCTGGGCTTCTCTAGCCACCTCATCTTCTGCTCATCCTCTCGCGCACTCTAAAGAGAGCTCAGGTGAGAAATTGCAAACGTCGAGCAATTGCTCAGAGATGAAAAGTGCCAGCACTGAAAGCTGTTGCTAGCCAGCACCCTTCCTTGGAAGCGCTTTTGTAGGCCTAAGAACACTGGGGCTCTGGGCTTCTCTAGCCACCTCATCTTCTGCTCATCCTCACGCGCTCTAAAGAGAGCTCAGGTGAGAAATTGCAAACGTCCAGCAATTGCTCAGAGATGAAAAGTGCCAGCACTGAAAGCTGTTGCTAGCCAGCACCCTTCCTTGGAAGCGCTTTCACAGGCGCAGCAACACTGGGGCTTTGCGCTTCTCTAGCCGCCAAACGTCACGGTCCTTCTCTTTCCGTCTCGTAGACACGAGCTGAGAAATTGCAAACGTCGAGCAATTGCTCAGAGATGAAAAGTGCCAGCACTGAAAGCTGTTGCTAGCCAGCACCCTTCCTTGGAAGCGCTTTCACAGGCGCAGTAACACTGGGGCTTTGCGCTTCTCTACCCACCAAACGTCACGGTCATTCTCTTTCCATCTAATAGGCACGAGCTGAGAAATCGAAAACGTCAAGCAATTGCTCAGAGATGAAAAGTGCCAGCACTGAAAGCTGTTGCTAGCCAGCACCCTTCCTTGGAAGCGCTTTTGTAGCCCTAAGAACACTGGGGCTCTGGGCTTCTCTAGCCACCTCATCTTCTGCTCATCCTCTCGCGCACTCTAAAGAGAGCTCAGGTGAGAAATTGCAAACGTCGAGCAATTGCTCAGAGATGAAAAGTGCCAGCACTGAAAGCTGTTGCTAGCCAGCACCCTTCCTTGGAAGCGCTTTTGTAGGCCTAAGAACACTGGGGCTCTGGGCTTCTCTAGCCACCTCATCTTCTGCTCATCCTCACGCGCTCTAAAGAGAGCTCAGGTGAGAAATTGCAAACGTCCAGCAATTGCTCAGAGATGAAAAGTGCCAGCACTGAAAGCTGTTGCTAGCCAGCAGCCTTCCTTGGAAGCGCTTTCACAGGCGCAGCAACACTGGGGCTTTGCGCTTCTCTAGCCGCCAAACGTCACGGTCCTTCTCTTTCCGTCTCGTAGACACGAGCTGAGAAATTGCAAACGTCGAGCAATTGCTCAGAGATGAAAAGTGCCAGCACTGAAAGCTGTTGCTAGCCAGCACCCTTCCTTGGAAGCGCTTTCACAAGCGCAGTAACACTGGGGCTTTGCGCTTCTCTACCCACCAAACGTCACGGTCATTCTCTTTCCATCTAATAGGCACGAGCTGAGAAATCGAAAACGTCAAGCAATTGCTCAGAGATGAAAAGTGCCAGCACTGAAAGCTGTTGCTAGCCAGCACCCTTCCTTGGAAGCGCTTTCACAAGCGCAGTAACACTGGGGCTTTGCGCTTCTATATGCACCAAACATCACGGTCATTCTCTTTCCGTCTCGTAGACATGAGCTGAGAAATTGCAAATGTCGAGCAATTGCTGAGAGATGAAAAGTGCCAGCACTGAAAGCTCTTGCTAGCCAGCACCCTTCCTTGGAAGCGCTTTTGTAGGCCTAAGAACACTGGGGCTCTGGGCTTCTCTAGCCACCTCATCTTCTGCTCATCCTCTCGCGCACTCTAAAGAGAGCTCAGGTGAGAAATTGCAAACGTCCAGCAATTGCTCAGAGATGAAAAGTGCCAGCACTGAAAGCTGTTGCTAGCCAGCACCCTTCCTTGGAAGTGCTTTCACAGGCGCAGCAACACTGGGGCTTTGCGCTTCTCTAGCCACCAAACGTCACAGTCCTTCTCTTTCCGTCTCGTAGACACGAGCTGAGAAATTGCAAACGTCGAGCAATTGCTCAGAGATGAAAAGTGCCAGCACTGAAAGCTGTTGCTAGCCAGCACCCTTCCTTGGAAGCGCTTTTGTAGGCCTAAGAACAGTGGGGCTCTGGGCTTCTCTAGCCACCTCATCTTCTGCTCATCCTCTCGCGCACTCTAAAGAGAGCTCAGGTGAGAAATTGCAAACGTCGAGCAATTGCTCAGAAATGAAAAGTGCCAGCACTGAAAGCTGTTGCTAGCCAGCACCCTTCCTTGGAAGCGCTTTAACAGGCGCAGCAACACTGGGGCTTTGCGCTTCTATACGCACCAAACGTCACGGTCCTTCTCTTTCCGTCGGTAGACACGAGCTGAGAAATTGCAAACGTCGAGCAATTGCTCCGAGATGAAAAGTGCCAGCACTGAAAGCTGTTGCTAGCCAGCACCCTTCCTTGGAAGCGCTTTTGTAGGCCTAAGAACACTGGGGCTCTGGGCTTCTCTAGCCACCTCATCTTCTGCTCATCCTCTCGCGCACTCTAAAGAGAGCTCAGGTGAGAAATTGCAAACGTCGAGCAATTGCTCAGAGATGAAAAGTGCCAGCACTGAAAGCTGTTGCTAGCCAGCCCCCTTCCTTGGAAGCGCTTTTGTAGGCCTAAGAACACTGGGGCTCTGGGCTTCTCTAGCCACCTCATCTTCTGCTCATCCTCTCGCGCACTCTAAAGAGAGCTCAGGTGAGAAATTGCAAACGTCGAGCAATTGCTCAGAGATGAAAAGTGCCAGCACTGAAAGCTCTTGCTAGCCAGCACCCTTCCTTGGAAGCGCTTTTGTAGCCCTTAGAACACTGGGGCTCTGGGCTTCTCTAGCCACCTAATCTTCTGCTCATCCTCTCGCGCACTCTAAAGAGAGCTCAGGTGAGAAATTGCAAATGTCGAGCAATTGCTCAGAGATGAAAAGTGCCAGCACTGAAAGGTGTTGCTAGCCAGCACCCTTCCTTGGAAGCGCTTTCACAGGCGCAGCAACACTGGGGCTTTGCGCTTCTCTACCCACCAAACGTCACGGTCCTTCTCTTTCCGTCTCGTAGACACGAGCTGAGAAATTGCAAACGTCGAGCAATTGCTCCGAGATGAAAAGTGCCAGCACTGAAAGCTGTTGCTAGCCAGCACCCTTCCTTGGAAGCGCTTTTGTAGGCCTAAGAACACTGGGGCTCTGGGCTTCTCTAGCCACCTCATCTTCTGCTCATCCTCTCGCGCACTCTAAAGAGAGCTCAGGTGAGAAATTGCAAACGTCCAGCAATTGCTCAGAGATGAAAAGTGCCAGCACTGAAAGCTCTTGCTAGCCAGCACCCTTCCTTGGAAGCGCTTTCACAGGCGCAGCAACACTGGGGCTTTGCGCTTCTATACGCACCAAACGTCACGGTCCTTCTCTTTCCGCCTCGTAGACACGAGCTGAGAAATTGCAAACGTCGAGCAATTGCTCAGAGATGAAAAGTGCCAGCGCTGAAAGCTCTTGCTAGCCAGCACCCTTCCTTGGAAGCGCTTTTGTAGGCCTAAGAACACTGGGGCTCTGGGCTTCTCTAGCCACCTCATCTTCTGCTCATCCTCTCGCGCACTCTAAAGAGAGCGCAGGTGAGAAATTGCAAACATCGAGCAATTGCTCAGAGATGAAAAGTGCCAGCACTGAAAGCTGTTGCTAGCCAGCACCCTTCCTTGGAAGCGCTTTCACAGGCGCAGCAACACTGGGGCTTTGCGCTTCTCTACCCACCAAACGTCACGGTCCTTCTCTTTCCGTCTCGTAGACACGAGCTGAGAAATTGCAAACGTCGAGCAATTGCTCAGAGATGAAAAGTGCCAGCACTGAAAGCTGTTGCTAGCCAGCACCCTTCCTTGGAAGCGCTTTCACAGGCGCAGTAACACTGGGGCTTTGCGCTTCTCTAGCCACCAAATGTCACGGTCCTTCTCTTTCCGTCTCGTAGACACGAGCTGAGAAATTGCAAACGTCGAGCAATTGCTCCGAGATGAAAAGTGCCAGCACTGAAAGCTCTTGCTAGCCAGCACCCTTCCTTGGAAGCGCTTTCACAGGCGCAGTAACACTGGGGCTTTGCACTTCTGTACGCACCAAACGTCACGGTCCTTCTCTTTCCGTCTCGTAGACACGAGCTGAGAAATTGCAAACGTCGAGCAATTGCTCAGAGATGAAAAGTGCCAGCACTGAAAGCTCTTGCTAGCCAGCCCCCTTCCTTGGAAGCGCTTTCACAGGCGCAGCAACACTGGGGCTTTGCGCTTCTATACGCACCAAACGTCACGGTCATTCTCTTTCCGTCTTGTAGACACGAGCTGAGAAATTGCAAACGTCGAGCAATTGCTCAGAGATGAAAAGTGCCAGCACTGAAAGCTGTTGCTAGCCAGCACCCTTCCTTGGAAGCGCTTTTGTAGGCCTAAGAACAGTGGGGCTCTGGGCTTCTCTAGCCACCTCATCTTCTGCTCATCCTCTCGCGCACTCTAAAGAGAGCTCAGGTGAGAAATTGCAAACGTCGAGCAATTGCTCAGAGATGAAAAGTGCCAGCACTGAAAGCTGTTGCTAGCCAGCACCCTTCCTTGGAAGCGCTTTCACAGGCGCAGCAACACTGGGGCTTTGCGCTTCTATACGCACCAAACGTCACGGTCCTTCTCTTTCCGTCTCGTAGACACGAGCTGAGAAATTGCAAACGTCCAGCAATTGCTCAGAGATGAAAAGTGCCAGCACTGAAAGCTGTTGCTAGCCAGCACCCTTCCTTGGAAGCGCTTTTTTAGGCCTAAGAACACTGGGGCTCTGGGCTTCTCTAGCCACCTCATCTTCTGCTCATCCTCTCGCGCACTCTAAAGAGAGCTCAGGTGAGAAATTGCAAACGTCCAGCAATTGCTCAGAGATGAAAAGTGCCAGCACTGAAAGCTGTTGCTAGCCAGCACCCTTCCTTGGAAGCGCTTTCACAGGCGCAGCAACACTGGGGCTTTGCGCTTCTATACGCACCAAATGTCACGGTCCTTCTCTTTCCGTCTCGTAGACACGAGCTGAGAAATTGCAAACGTCGAGCAATTGCTCAGAGATGAAAAGTGCCAGCACTGAAAGCTCTTGCTAGCCAGCACCCTTCCTTGGAAGCGCTTTTGTAGGCCTAAGAACACTGGGGCTCTGGGCTTCTCTAGCCACCTAATCTTCTGCTCATCCTCCCGCGCACTCTAAAGAGAGCTCAGGTGAGAAATTGCAAACGTCGAGCAATTGCTCAGAGATGAAAAGTGCCAGCACTGAAAGCTCTTGCTAGCCAGCACCCTTCCTTGGAAGCGCTTTCACAGGCGCAGCAACACTGGGGCTTTGCGCTTCTCTAGCCATCAAACGTCACGGTCCTTCTCTTTCCGTCTCGTAGACATGAGCTGAGAAATTACAAACGTCGAGCAATTGCTCAGAGATGAAAAGTGCCAGCACTGAAAGCTCTTGCTAGCCAGCACCCTTCCTTGGAAGCACTTTTGTAGGCCTAAGCACACTGGGGCTCTGGGCTTCTCTAGCCACCTCATCTTCTGCTCATCCTCTCGCGCACTCTAAAGAGAGCTCAGGTGAGAAATTGCAAACGTCGAGTAATTGCTCAGAGATGAAAAGTGCCAGCACTGAAAGCTCTTGCTAGCCAGCACCCTTCCTTGGAAGCGCTTTCACAGGCGCAGCAACAGTGGGGCTTTGCGCTTCTATACCCACCAAACGTCACGGTCCTTCTCTTTCCGTCTCCTAGACACGAGCTGAGAAATTGCAAACGTCCAGCAATTGCTCAGAGATGAAAAGTGCCAGCACTGAAAGCTCTTGCTAGCCAGCACCCTTCCTTGGAAGCGCTTTCACAGGCGCAGCAACACTGGGGCTTTGCGCTTCTCTACCCACCAAACGTCACGGTCCTTCTCTTTCCGTCGGTAAACACGGGCTGAGAAATTGCAAACGTCGAGCAATTGCTCAGAGATGAAAAGTGCCAGCACTGAAAGCTGTTGCTAGCCAGCACCCTTCCTTGGAAGCGCTTTCACAGGCGCAGCAACACTGGGGCTTTGCGCTTCTCTACCCACCAAACGTCACGGTCCTTCTCTTTCCGTCTCGGAGACACGAGCTGAGAAATTGCAAACGTCCAGCAATTGCTCCGAGATGAAAAGTGCCAGCACTGAAAGCTCTTGCTAGCCAGCACCCTTCCTTGGAAGCGCTTTTGTAGGCCTAAGAACACTGGGGCTCTGGGCTTCTCTAGCCACCTCATCTTCTGCTCATCCTCTCGCGCACTCTAAAGAGAGCTCAGGTGAGAAATTGCAAACGTCCAGCAATTGCTCAGAGATGAAAAGTGCCAGCACTGAAAGCTGTTGCTAGCCAGCACCCTTCCTTGGAAGCGCTTTTGTAGGCCTAAGAACACTGGGGCTCTGGGCTTCTCTAGCCACCTCATCTTCTGCTCATCCTCTCGCGCACTCTAAAGAGAGCTCAGGTGAGAAATTGCAAATGTCGAGCAATTGCTCAGAGATGAAAAGTGCCAGCACTGAAAGCTGTTGCTAGCCAGCACCCTTCCTTGGAAGCGCTTTCACAGGCGCAGCAACACTGGGGCTTTGCGCTTCTCTACCCACCAAACGTCACGGTCCTTCTCTTTCCGTCTCGTAGACACGAGCTGAGAAATTGAAAACGTCGAGCAATTGCTCAGAGATGAAAAGTGCCAGCACTGAAAGCTGTTGCTAGCCAGCACCCTTCCTTGGAAGCACTTTTGTAGGCCTAAGAACACTGGGGCTCTGGGCTTCTCTAGCCACCTCATCTTCTGCTCATCCTCTCGCGCACTCTAAAGAGAGCTCAGGTGAGAAATTGCAAACGTCGAGCAATTGCTCAGAGATGAAAAGTGCCAGCACTGAAAGCTCTTGCTAGCCAGCACCCTTCCTTGGAAGCGCTTTCACAGGCGCAGCAACACTGGGGCTTTGCGCTTCTCTAGCCACCAAAAGTCACGGTCCTTCTCTTTCCGTCTCCTAGAGACGAGCTGAGAAATTGCAAACGTCGAGCAATTGCTCAGAGATGAAAAGTGCCAGCACTGAAAGCTGTTGCTAGCCAGCACCCTTCCTTGGAAGCGCTTTTGTAGGCCTAAGAACACTGGGGCTCTGGGCTTCTCTAGCCACCTCATCTTCTGCTCATCCTCTCGCGCACTCTAAAGAGAGCTCAGGTGAGAAATTGCAAACGTCGAGCAATTGCTCAGAGATGAAAAGTGCCAGCACTGAAAGCTCTTGCTAGCCAGCACCCTTCCTTGGAAGCGCTTTCACAGGCGCAGCAACAGTGGGGCTTTGCGCTTCTCTAGCCACCAAAAGTCACGGTCCTTCTCTTTCCGTCTCCTAGACACGAGCTGAGAAATTGCAAACGTCAAGCAATTGCTCCGAGATGAAAAGTGCCAGCACTGAAAGCTCTTGCTAGCCAGCACCCTTCCTTGGAAGCGCTTTTGTAGGGCTAAGAACACTGGGGCTCTGGGCTTCTCTAGCCACCTCATCTTCTGCTCATCCTCTCGCGCACTCTAAAGAGAGCTCAGGTGAGAAATTGCAAACGTCGAGCAATTGCTCAGAGATGAAAAGTGCCAGCACTGAAAGCTGTTGCTAGCCAGCACCCTTCCTTGGAAGCGCTTTTGTAGCCCTTAGAACACTGGGGCTCTGGGCTTCTCTAGCCACCTCATCTTCTGCTCATCCTCTCGCGCACTCTGAAGAGAGCTCAGGTGAGAAATTGCAAACGTCGAGCAATTGCTCAGAGATGAAAAGTGCCAGCACTGAAAGCTCTTGCTAGCCAGCACCCTTCCTTGGAAGCGCTTTCACAGGCGCAGCAACACTGGGGCTTTGCGCTTCTCTACCCACCAAACGTCACGGTCATTCTCTTTCCATCTCGTAGACACGAGCTGAGAAATTGCAAACGTCGAGCAATTGCTCAGAGATGAAAAGTGCCAGCACTGAAAGCTGTTGCTAGCCAGCACCCTTCCTTGGAAGCGCTTTTGTAGGCCTAAGAACACTGGGGCTCTGGGCTTCTCTAGCCACCTCATCTTCTGCTCATCCTCTCGCGCACTCTAAAGAGAGCTCAGGTGAGAAATTGCAAACGTCGAGCAATTGCTCAGAGATGAAAAGTGCCAGCACTGAAAGCTCTTGCTAGCCAGCACCCTTCCTTGGAAGCGCTTTCACAGGCGCAGCAACACTGGGGCTTTGCGCTTCTATACGCACCAAATGTCACAGTCCTTCTCTTTCCGTCTCGTAGACACGAGCTGAGAAATAGCAAACGTCGAGCAATTGCTCCGAGATGAAAAGTGCCAGCACTGAAAGCTCTTGCTAGCCAGCACCCTTCCTTGGAAGCGCTTTTGTAGGCCTAAGCACACTGGGGCTCTGGGCTTCTCTAGCCACCTCATCTTCTGCTCATCCTCTCGCGCACTCTAAAGAGAGCTCAGGTGAGAAATTGCAAACGTCGAGCAATTGCTCAGAGATGAAAAGTGCCAGCACTGAAAGCTGTTGCTAGCCAGCCCCCTTCCTTGGAAGCGCTTTTGTAGGCCTAAGAACACTGGGGCTCTGGGCTTCTCTAGCCACCTCATCCTCTGCTCATCCTCTCGCGCACTCTAAAGAGAGCTCAGGTGAGAAATTGCAAACGTCGAGCAATTGCTCAGAGATGAAAAGTGCCAGCACTGAAAGCTCTTGCTAGCCAGCACCCTTCCTTGGAAGCGCTTTTGTAGCCCTTAGAACACTGGGGCTCTGGGCTTCTCTAGCCACCTAATCTTCTGCTCATCCTCTCGCGCACTCTAAAGAGAGCTCAGGTGAGAAATTGCAAATGTCGAGCAATTGCTCAGAGATGAAAAGTGCCAGCACTGAAAGGTGTTGCTAGCCAGCACCCTTCCTTGGAAGCGCTTTCACAGGCGCAGCAACACTGGGGCTTTGCGCTTCTCTACCCACCAAACGTCACGGTCCTTCTCTTTCCGTCTCGTAGACACGAGCTGAGAAATTGCAAACGTCGAGCAATTGCTCCGAGATGAAAAGTGCCAGCACTGAAAGCTGTTGCTAGCCAGCACCCTTCCTTGGAAGCGCTTTTGTAGGCCTAAGAACACTGGGGCTCTGGGCTTCTCTAGCCACCTCATCTTCTGCTCATCCTCTCGCGCACTCTAAAGAGAGCTCAGGTGAGAAATTGCAAACGTCCAGCAATTGCTCAGAGATGAAAAGTGCCAGCACTGAAAGCTCTTGCTAGCCAGCACCCTTCCTTGGAAGCGCTTTCACAGGCGCAGCAACACTGGGGCTTTGCGCTTCTATACGCACCAAACGTCACGGTCCTTCTCTTTCCGCCTCGTAGACACGAGCTGAGAAATTGCAAACGTCGAGCAATTGCTCAGAGATGAAAAGTGCCAGCGCTGAAAGCTCTTGCTAGCCAGCACCCTTCCTTGGAAGCGCTTTTGTAGGCCTAAGAACACTGGGGCTCTGGGCTTCTCTAGCCACCTAATCTTCTGCTCATCCTCTCGCGCACTCTAAAGAGAGCGCAGGTGAGAAATTGCAAACATCGAGCAATTGCTCAGAGATGAAAAGTGCCAGCACTGAAAGCTCTTGCTAGCCAGCACCCTTCCTTGGAAGCGCTTTCACAGGCGCAGCAACACTGGGGCTTTGCGCTTCTCTACCCACCAAACGTCACGGTCCTTCTCTTTCCGTCTCGTAGACACGAGCTGAGAAATTGCAAACGTCGAGCAATTGCTCAGAGATGAAAAGTGCCAGCACTGAAAGCTGTTGCTAGCCAGCACCCTTCCTTGGAAGCGCTTTCACAGGCGCAGTAACACTGGGGCTTTGCGCTTCTCTAGCCACCAAATGTCACGGTCCTTCTCTTTCCGTCTCGTAGACACGAGCTGAGAAATTGCAAACGTCGAGCAATTGCTCCGAGATGAAAAGTGCCAGCACTGAAAGCTCTTGCTAGCCAGCACCCTTCCTTGGAAGCGCTTTCACAGGCGCAGTAACACTGGGGCTTTGCACTTCTGTACGCACCAAACGTCACGGTCCTTTTCTTTCCGTCTCGTAGACACGAGCTGAGAAATTGCAAACGTCGAGCAATTGCTCAGAGATGAAAAGTGCCAGCACTGAAAGCTCTTGCTAGCCAGCCCCCTTCCTTGGAAGCGCTTTCACAGGCGCAGCAACACTGGGGCTTTGCGCTTCTATACGCACCAAACGTCACGGTCATTCTCTTTCCGTCTTGTAGACACGAGCTGAGAAATTGCAAACGTCGAGCAATTGCTCAGAGATGAAAAGTGCCAGCACTGAAAGCTGTTGCTAGCCAGCACCCTTCCTTGGAAGCGCTTTTGTAGGCCTAAGAACAGTGGGGCTCTGGGCTTCTCTAGCCACCTCATCTTCTGCTCATCCTCTCGCGCACTCTAAAGAGAGCTCAGGTGAGAAATTGCAAACGTCGAGCAATTGCTCAGAGATGAAAAGTGCCAGCACTGAAAGCTGTTGCTAGCCAGCACCCTTCCTTGGAAGCGCTTTCACAGGCGCAGCAACACTGGGGCTTTGCGCTTCTATACGCACCAAACGTCACGGTCCTTCTCTTTCCGTCTCCTAGACACGAGCTGAGAAATTGCAAACGTCGAGCAATTGCTCAGAGATGAAAAGTGCCAGCACTGAAAGCTGTTGCTAGCCAGCACCCTTCCTTGGAAGCGCTTTTTTAGGCCTAAGAACACTGGGGCTCTGGGCTTCTCTAGCCACCTCATCTTCTGCTCATCCTCTCGCGCACTCTAAAGAGAGCTCAGGTGAGAAATTGCAAACGTCCAGCAATTGCTCAGAGATGAAAAGTGCCAGCACTGAAAGCTGTTGCTAGCCAGCACCCTTCCTTGGAAGCGCTTTCACAGGCGCAGCAACACTGGGGCTTTGCGCTTCTATACGCACCAAATGTCACGGTCCTTCTCTTTCCGTCTCGTAGACACGAGCTGAGAAATTGCAAACGTCGAGCAATTGCTCAGAGATGAAAAGTGCCAGCACTGAAAGCTCTTGCTAGCCAGCACCCTTCCTTGGAAGCGCTTTTGTAGGCCTAAGAACACTGGGGCTCTGGGCTTCTCTAGCCACCTAATCTTCTGCTCATCCTCCCGCGCACTCTAAAGAGAGCTCAGGTGAGAAATTGCAAACGTCGAGCAATTGCTCAGAGATGAAAAGTGCCAGCACTGAAAGCTCTTGCTAGCCAGCACCCTTCCTTGGAAGCGCTTTCACAGGCGCAGCAACACTGGGGCTTTGCGCTTCTCTAGCCACCAAAAGTCACGGTCCTTCTCTTTCCGTCTCGTAGACATGAGCTGAGAAATTACAAACGTCGAGCAATTGCTCAGAGATGAAAAGTGCCAGCACTGAAAGCTCTTGCTAGCCAGCACCCTTCCTTGGAAGCACTTTTGTAGGCCTAAGAACACTGGGGCTCTGGGCTTCTCTAGCCACCTCATCTTCTGCTCATCCTCTCGCGCACTCTAAAGAGAGCTCAGGTGAGAAATTGCAAACGTCGAGTAATTGCTCAGAGATGAAAAGTGCCAGCACTGAAAGCTCTTGCTAGCCAGCACCCTTCCTTGGAAGCGCTTTCACAGGCGCAGCAACAGTGGGGCTTTGCGCTTCTCTAGCCACCAAACGTCACGGTCCTTCTCTTTCCGTCTCCTAGACACGAGCTGAGAAATTGCAAACGTCCAGCAATTGCTCCGAGATGAAAAGTGCCAGCACTGAAAGCTGTTGCTAGCCAGCACCCTTCCTTGGAAGCGCTTTTGTAGGCCTAAGAACACTGGGGCTCTGGGCTTCTCTAGCCACCTCATCTTCTGCTCATCCTCTCGCGCACTCTAAAGAGAGCTCAGGTGAGAAATTGCAAACGTCGAGCAATTGCTCAGAGATGAAAAGTGCCAGCACTGAAAGCTGTTGCTAGCCAGCCCCCTTCCTTGGAAGCGCTTTTGTAGGCCTAAGAACACTGGGGCTCTGGGCTTCTCTAGCCACCTCATCTTCTGCTCATCCTCTCGCGCACTCTAAAGAGAGCTCAGGTGAGAAATTGCAAACGTCGAGCAATTGCTCAGAGATGAAAAGTGCCAGCACTGAAAGCTCTTGCTAGCCAGCACCCTTCCTTGGAAGCGCTTTTGTAGCCCTTAGAACACTGGGGCTCTGGGCTTCTCTAGCCACCTAATCTTCTGCTCATCCTCTCGCGCACTCTAAAGAGAGCTCAGGTGAGAAATTGCAAATGTCGAGCAATTGCTCAGAGATGAAAAGTGCCAGCACTGAAAGGTGTTGCTAGCCAGCACCCTTCCTTGGAAGCGCTTTCACAGGCGCAGCAACACTGGGGCTTTGCGCTTCTATACGCACCAAACGTCACGGTCCTTCTCTTTCCGCCTCGTAGACACGAGCTGAGAAATTGCAAACGTCGAGCAATTGCTCAGAGATGAAAAGTGCCAGCGCTGAAAGCTCTTGCTAGCCAGCACCCTTCCTTGGAAGCGCTTTTGTAGGCCTAAGAACACTGGGGCTCTGGGCTTCTCTAGCCACCTCATCTTCTGCTCATCCTCTCGCGCACTCTAAAGAGAGCGCAGGTGAGAAATTGCAAACATCGAGCAATTGCTCAGAGATGAAAAGTGCCAGCACTGAAAGCTGTTGCTAGCCAGCACCCTTCCTTGGAAGCGCTTTCACAGGCGCAGCAACACTGGGGCTTTGCGCTTCTCTACCCACCAAACGTCACGGTCCTTCTCTTTCCGTCTCGTAGACACGAGCTGAGAAATTGCAAACGTCGAGCAATTGCTCAGAGATGAAAAGTGCCAGCACTGAAAGCTGTTGCTAGCCAGCACCCTTCCTTGGAAGCGCTTTCACAGGCGCAGTAACACTGGGGCTTTGCGCTTCTCTAGCCACCAAATGTCACGGTCCTTCTCTTTCCGTCTCGTAGACACGAGCTGAGAAATTGCAAACGTCGAGCAATTGCTCCGAGATGAAAAGTGCCAGCACTGAAAGCTCTTGCTAGCCAGCACCCTTCCTTGGAAGCGCTTTCACAGGCGCAGTAACACTGGGGCTTTGCACTTCTGTACGCACCAAACGTCACGGTCCTTCTCTTTCCGTCTCGTAGACACGAGCTGAGAAATTGCAAACGTCGAGCAATTGCTCAGAGATGAAAAGTGCCAGCACTGAAAGCTCTTGCTAGCCAGCCCCCTTCCTTGGAAGCGCTTTCACAGGCGCAGCAACACTGGGGCTTTGCGCTTCTATACGCACCAAACGTCACGGTCATTCTCTTTCCGTCTTGTAGACACGAGCTGAGAAATTGCAAACGTCGAGCAATTGCTCAGAGATGAAAAGTGCCAGCACTGAAAGCTGTTGCTAGCCAGCACCCTTCCTTGGAAGCGCTTTTGTAGGCCTAAGAACAGTGGGGCTCTGGGCTTCTCTAGCCACCTCATCTTCTGCTCATCCTCTCGCGCACTCTAAAGAGAGCTCAGGTGAGAAATTGCAAACGTCGAGCAATTGCTCAGAGATGAAAAGTGCCAGCACTGAAAGCTGTTGCTAGCCAGCACCCTTCCTTGGAAGCGCTTTCACAGGCGCAGCAACACTGGGGCTTTGCGCTTCTATACGCACCAAACGTCACGGTCCTTCTCTTTCCGTCTCGTAGACACGAGCTGAGAAATTGCAAACGTCCAGCAATTGCTCAGAGATGAAAAGTGCCAGCACTGAAAGCTGTTGCTAGCCAGCACCCTTCCTTGGAAGCGCTTTTTTAGGCCTAAGAACACTGGGGCTCTGGGCTTCTCTAGCCACCTCATCTTCTGCTCATCCTCTCGCGCACTCTAAAGAGAGCTCAGGTGAGAAATTGCAAACGTCCAGCAATTGCTCAGAGATGAAAAGTGCCAGCACTGAAAGCTGTTGCTAGCCAGCACCCTTCCTTGGAAGCGCTTTCACAGGCGCAGCAACACTGGGGCTTTGCGCTTCTATACGCACCAAATGTCACGGTCCTTCTCTTTCCGTCTCGTAGACACGAGCTGAGAAATTGCAAACGTCGAGCAATTGCTCAGAGATGAAAAGTGCCAGCACTGAAAGCTCTTGCTAGCCAGCACCCTTCCTTGGAAGCGCTTTTGTAGGCCTAAGAACACTGGGGCTCTGGGCTTCTCTAGCCACCTAATCTTCTGCTCATCCTCCCGCGCACTCTAAAGAGAGCTCAGGTGAGAAATTGCAAACGTCGAGCAATTGCTCAGAGATGAAAAGTGCCAGCACTGAAAGCTCTTGCTAGCCAGCACCCTTCCTTGGAAGCGCTTTCACAGGCGCAGCAACACTGGGGCTTTGCGCTTCTCTAGCCATCAAACGTCACGGTCCTTCTCTTTCCGTCTCGTAGACATGAGCTGAGAAATTACAAACGTCGAGCAATTGCTCAGAGATGAAAAGTGCCAGCACTGAAAGCTCTTGCTAGCCAGCACCCTTCCTTGGAAGCACTTTTGTAGGCCTAAGCACACTGGGGCTCTGGGCTTCTCTAGCCACCTCATCTTCTGCTCATCCTCTCGCGCACTCTAAAGAGAGCTCAGGTGAGAAATTGCAAACGTCGAGTAATTGCTCAGAGATGAAAAGTGCCAGCACTGAAAGCTCTTGCTAGCCAGCACCCTTCCTTGGAAGCGCTTTCACAGGCGCAGCAACAGTGGGGCTTTGCGCTTCTATACCCACCAAACGTCACGGTCCTTCTCTTTCCGTCTCCTAGACACGAGCTGAGAAATTGCAAATGTCCAGCAATTGCTCAGAGATGAAAAGTGCCAGCACTGAAAGCTCTTGCTAGCCAGCACCCTTCCTTGGAAGCGCTTTCACAGGCGCAGCAACACTGGGGCTTTGCGCTTCTCTACCCACCAAACGTCACGGTCCTTCTCTTTCCGTCGGTAAACACGGGCTGAGAAATTGCAAACGTCGAGCAATTGCTCAGAGATGAAAAGTGCCAGCACTGAAAGCTGTTGCTAGCCAGCACCCTTCCTTGGAAGCGCTTTCACAGGCGCAGCAACACTGGGGCTTTGCGCTTCTCTACCCACCAAACGTCACGGTCCTTCTCTTTCCGTCTCGGAGACACGAGCTGAGAAATTGCAAACGTCCAGCAATTGCTCAGAGATGAAAAGTGCCAGCACTGAAAGCTCTTGCTAGCCAGCACCCTTCCTTGGAAGCGCTTTTGTAGGCCTAAGAACACTGGGGCTCTGGGCTTCTCTAGCCACCTCATCTTCTGCTCATCCTCTCGCGCACTCTAAAGAGAGCTCAGGTGAGAAATTGCAAACGTCGAGCAATTGCTCAGAGATGAAAAGTGCCAGCACTGAAAGCTGTTGCTAGCCAGCACCCTTCCTTGGAAGCGCTTTTGTAGGCCTAAGAACACTGGGGCTCTGGGCTTCTCTAGCCACCTCATCTTCTGCTCATCCTCTCGCGCACTCTAAAGAGAGCTCAGGTGAGAAATTGCAAATGTCGAGCAATTGCTCAGAGATGAAAAGTGCCAGCACTGAAAGCTGTTGCTAGCCAGCACCCTTCCTTGGAAGCGCTTTCACAGGCGCAGCAACACTGGGGCTTTGCGCTTCTCTACCCACCAAACGTCACGGTCCTTCTCTTTCCGTCTCGTAGACACGAGCTGAGAAATTGAAAACGTCGAGCAATTGCTCAGAGATGAAAAGTGCCAGCACTGAAAGCTGTTGCTAGCCAGCACCCTTCCTTGGAAGCACTTTTGTAGGCCTAAGAACACTGGGGCTCTGGGCTTCTCTAGCCACCTCATCTTCTGCTCATCCTCTCGCGCACTCTAAAGAGAGCTCAGGTGAGAAATTGCAAACGTCGAGCAATTGCTCAGAGATGAAAAGTGCCAGCACTGAAAGCTCTTGCTAGCCAGCACCCTTCCTTGGAAGCGCTTTCACAGGCGCAGCAACACTGGGGCTTTGCGCTTCTCTAGCCACCAAAAGTCACGGTCCTTCTCTTTCCGTCTCCTAGAGACGAGCTGAGAAATTGCAAACGTCGAGCAATTGCTCAGAGATGAAAAGTGCCAGCACTGAAAGCTCTTGCTAGCCAGCACCCTTCCTTGGAAGCGCTTTTGTAGGCCTAAGAACACTGGGGCTCTGGGCTTCTCTAGCCACCTCATCTTCTGCTCATCCTCTCGCGCACTCTAAAGAGAGCTCAGGTGAGAAATTGCAAACGTCGAGCAATTGCTCAGAGATGAAAAGTGCCAGCACTGAAAGCTCTTGCTAGCCAGCACCCTTCCTTGGAAGCGCTTTCACAGGCGCAGCAACAGTGGGGCTTTGCGCTTCTCTAGCCACCAAAAGTCACGGTCCTTCTCTTTCCGTCTCCTAGACACGAGCTGAGAAATTGCAAACGTCAAGCAATTGCTCCGAGATGAAAAGTGCCAGCACTGAAAGCTCTTGCTAGCCAGCACCCTTCCTTGGAAGCGCTTTTGTAGGGCTAAGAACACTGGGGCTCTGGGCTTCTCTAGCCACCTCATCTTCTGCTCATCCTCTCGCGCACTCTAAAGAGAGCTCAGGTGAGAAATTGCAAACGTCGAGCAATTGCTCAGAGATGAAAAGTGCCAGCACTGAAAGCTGTTGCTAGCCAGCACCCTTCCTTGGAAGCGCTTTTGTAGCCCTTAGAACACTGGGGCTCTGGGCTTCTCTAGCCACCTCATCTTCTGCTCATCCTCTCGCGCACTCTGAAGAGAGCTCAGGTGAGAAATTGCAAACGTCGAGCAATTGCTCAGAGATGAAAAGTGCCAGCACTGAAAGCTCTTGCTAGCCAGCACCCTTCCTTGGAAGCGCTTTCACAGGCGCAGCAACACTGGGGCTTTGCGCTTCTCTACCCACCAAACGTCACGGTCATTCTCTTTCCATCTCGTAGACACGAGCTGAGAAATTGCAAACGTCGAGCAATTGCTCAGAGATGAAAAGTGCCAGCACTGAAAGCTGTTGCTAGCCAGCACCCTTCCTTGGAAGCGCTTTTGTAGGCCTAAGAACACTGGGGCTCTGGGCTTCTCTAGCCACCTCATCTTCTGCTCATCCTCTCGCGCACTCTAAAGAGAGCTCAGGTGAGAAATTGCAAACGTCGAGCAATTGCTCAGAGATGAAAAGTGCCAGCACTGAAAGCTCTTGCTAGCCAGCACCCTTCCTTGGAAGCGCTTTCACAGGCGCAGCAACACTGGGGCTTTGCGCTTCTATACGCACCAAATGTCACAGTCCTTCTCTTTCCGTCTCGTAGACACGAGCTGAGAAATAGCAAACGTCGAGCAATTGCTCCGAGATGAAAAGTGCCAGCACTGAAAGCTCTTGCTAGCCAGCACCCTTCCTTGGAAGCGCTTTTGTAGGCCTAAGCACACTGGGGCTCTGGGCTTCTCTAGCCACCTCATCTTCTGCTCATCCTCTCGCGCACTCTAAAGAGAGCTCAGGTGAGAAATTGCAAACGTCGAGCAATTGCTCAGAGATGAAAAGTGCCAGCACTGAAAGCTGTTGCTAGCCAGCCCCCTTCCTTGGAAGCGCTTTTGTAGGCCTAAGAACACTGGGGCTCTGGGCTTCTCTAGCCACCTCATCCTCTGCTCATCCTCTCGCGCACTCTAAAGAGAGCTCAGGTGAGAAATTGCAAACGTCGAGCAATTGCTCAGAGATGAAAAGTGCCAGCACTGAAAGCTCTTGCTAGCCAGCACCCTTCCTTGGAAGCGCTTTTGTAGCCCTTAGAACACTGGGGCTCTGGGCTTCTCTAGCCACCTAATCTTCTGCTCATCCTCTCGCGCACTCTAAAGAGAGCTCAGGTGAGAAATTGCAAATGTCGAGCAATTGCTCAGAGATGAAAAGTGCCAGCACTGAAAGGTGTTGCTAGCCAGCACCCTTCCTTGGAAGCGCTTTCACAGGCGCAGCAACACTGGGGCTTTGCGCTTCTCTACCCACCAAACGTCACGGTCCTTCTCTTTCCGTCTCGTAGACACGAGCTGAGAAATTGCAAACGTCGAGCAATTGCTCCGAGATGAAAAGTGCCAGCACTGAAAGCTGTTGCTAGCCAGCACCCTTCCTTGGAAGCGCTTTTGTAGGCCTAAGAACACTGGGGCTCTGGGCTTCTCTAGCCACCTCATCTTCTGCTCATCCTCTCGCGCACTCTAAAGAGAGCTCAGGTGAGAAATTGCAAACGTCCAGCAATTGCTCAGAGATGAAAAGTGCCAGCACTGAAAGCTCTTGCTAGCCAGCACCCTTCCTTGGAAGCGCTTTCACAGGCGCAGCAACACTGGGGCTTTGCGCTTCTATACGCACCAAACGTCACGGTCCTTCTCTTTCCGTCTCGTAGACACGAGCTGAGAAATTGCAAACGTCGAGCAATTGCTCAGAGATGAAAAGTGCCAGCGCTGAAAGCTCTTGCTAGCCAGCACCCTTCCTTGGAAGCGCTTTTGTAGGCCTAAGAACACTGGGGCTCTGGGCTTCTCTAGCCACCTAATCTTCTGCTCATCCTCTCGCGCACTCTAAAGAGAGCGCAGGTGAGAAATTGCAAACATCGAGCAATTGCTCAGAGATGAAAAGTGCCAGCACTGAAAGCTCTTGCTAGCCAGCACCCTTCCTTGGAAGCGCTTTCACAGGCGCAGCAACACTGGGGCTTTGCGCTTCTCTACCCACCAAACGTCACGGTCCTTCTCTTTCCGTCTCGTAGACACGAGCTGAGAAATTGCAAACGTCGAGCAATTGCTCAGAGATGAAAAGTGCCAGCACTGAAAGCTGTTGCTAGCCAGCACCCTTCCTTGGAAGCGCTTTCACAGGCGCAGTAACACTGGGGCTTTGCGCTTCTCTAGCCACCAAATGTCACGGTCCTTCTCTTTCCGTCTCGTAGACACGAGCTGAGAAATTGCAAACGTCGAGCAATTGCTCCGAGATGAAAAGTGCCAGCACTGAAAGCTCTTGCTAGCCAGCACCCTTCCTTGGAAGCGCTTTCACAGGCGCAGTAACACTGGGGCTTTGCACTTCTGTACGCACCAAACGTCACGGTCCTTTTCTTTCCGTCTCGTAGACACGAGCTGAGAAATTGCAAACGTCGAGCAATTGCTCAGAGATGAAAAGTGCCAGCACTGAAAGCTCTTGCTAGCCAGCACCCTTCCTTGGAAGCGCTTTCACAGGCGCAGCAACACTGGGGCTTTGCGCTTCTATACGCACCAAACGTCACGGTCATTCTCTTTCCGTCTTGTAGACACGAGCTGAGAAATTGCAAACGTCCAGCAATTGCTCAGAGATGAAAAGTGCCAGCACTGAAAGCTCTTGCTAGCCAGCACCCTTCCTTGGAAGCGCTTTTGTAGGCCTAAGAACAGTGGGGCTCTGGGCTTCTCTAGCCACCTCATCTTCTGCTCATCCTCTCGCGCACTCTAAAGAGAGCTCAGGTGAGAAATTGCAAACGTCGAGCAATTGCTCAGAGATGAAAAGTGCCAGCACTGAAAGCTCTTGCTAGCCAGCACCCTTCCTTGGAAGCGCTTTCACAGGCGCAGCAACACTGGGGCTTTGCGCTTCTATACGCACCAAACGTCACGGTCCTTCTCTTTCCGTCTCCTAGACACGAGCTGAGAAATTGCAAACGTCGAGCAATTGCTCAGAGATGAAAAGTGCCAGCACTGAAAGCTGTTGCTAGCCAGCACCCTTCCTTGGAAGCGCTTTTTTAGGCCTAAGAACACTGGGGCTCTGGGCTTCTCTAGCCACCTCATCTTCTGCTCATCCTCTCGCGCACTCTAAAGAGAGCTCAGGTGAGAAATTGCAAACGTCCAGCAATTGCTCAGAGATGAAAAGTGCCAGCACTGAAAGCTGTTGCTAGCCAGCACCCTTCCTTGGAAGCGCTTTCACAGGCGCAGCAACACTGGGGCTTTGCGCTTCTATACGCACCAAATGTCACGGTCCTTCTCTTTCCGTCTCGTAGACACGAGCTGAGAAATTGCAAACGTCGAGCAATTGCTCAGAGATGAAAAGTGCCAGCACTGAAAGCTCTTGCTAGCCAGCACCCTTCCTTGGAAGCGCTTTTGTAGGCCTAAGAACACTGGGGCTCTGGGCTTCTCTAGCCACCTAATCTTCTGCTCATCCTCCCGCGCACTCTAAAGAGAGCTCAGGTGAGAAATTGCAAACGTCGAGCAATTGCTCAGAGATGAAAAGTGCCAGCACTGAAAGCTCTTGCTAGCCAGCACCCTTCCTTGGAAGCGCTTTCACAGGCGCAGCAACACTGGGGCTTTGCGCTTCTCTAGCCACCAAAAGTCACGGTCCTTCTCTTTCCGTCTCGTAGACATGAGCTGAGAAATTACAAACGTCGAGCAATTGCTCAGAGATGAAAAGTGCCAGCACTGAAAGCTCTTGCTAGCCAGCACCCTTCCTTGGAAGCGCTTTTGTAGGCCTAAGAACACTGGGGCTCTGGGCTTCTCTAGCCACCTCATCTTCTGCTCATCCTCTCGCGCACTCTAAAGAGAGCTCAGGTGAGAAATTGCAAACGTCGAGTAATTGCTCAGAGATGAAAAGTGCCAGCACTGAAAGCTCTTGCTAGCCAGCACCCTTCCTTGGAAGCGCTTTCACAGGCGCAGCAACAGTGGGGCTTTGCGCTTCTCTAGCCACCAAACGTCACGGTCCTTCTCTTTCCGTCTCCTAGACACGAGCTGAGAAATTGCAAACGTCCAGCAATTGCTCAGAGATGAAAAGTGCCAGCACTGAAAGCTGTTGCTAGCCAGCACCCTTCCTTAGAAGCGCTTTCACAGGCGCAGCAACACTGGGGCTTTGCGCTTCTATACGCACCAAACGTCACGGTCCTTCTCTTTCCATCTCGTAGACACGAGCTGAGAAATTGCAAATGTCGAGCAATTGCTCAGAGATGAAAAGTGCCAGCACTGAAAGCTCTTGCTAGCCAGCACCCTTCCTTGGAAGCGCTTTCACAGGCGCAGCAACACTGGGGCTTTGCGCTTCTCTAGCCACCAAACGTCACGGTCCTTCTCTTTCCGTCGGTAGACACGAGCTGAGAAATTGCAAACGTCGAGCAATTGCTCAGAGATGAAAAGTGCCAGCACTGAAAGCTGTTGCTAGCCAGCACCCTTCCTTGGAAGCGCTTTCACAGGCGCAGCAACACTGGGGCTTTGCGCTTCTCTACCCACCAAACGTCACGGTCCTTCTCTTTCCGTCTCGTAGACACGAGCTGAGAAATTGCAAACGTCGAGCAATTGCTCAGAGATGAAAAGTGCCAGCACTGAAAGCTGTTGCTAGCCAGCACCCTTCCTTGGAAGCGCTTTTGTAGGCATAAGCACACTGGGGCTCTGGGCTTCTCTAGCCACCTCATCTTCTGCTCATCCTCTCGCGCACTCTAAAGAGAGCTCAGGTGAGAAATTGCAAACGTCGAGCAATTGCTCCGAGATGAAAAGTGCCAGCACTGAAAGCTGTTGCTAGCCAGCACCCTTCCTTGGAAGCGCTTTCCCAGGCGCAGCAACACTGGGGCTTTGCGCTTCTCTACCCACCAAACGTCACGGTCCTTCTCGTTCCGTCTCCTAGACACGAGCTGAGAAATTGCAAACGTCGAGCAATTGCTCAGAGATGAAAAGTGCCAGCACTGAAAGCTGTTGCTAGCCAGCACCCTTCCTTGGAAGCGCTTTCACAGGCGCAGCAACACTGGGGCTTTGCGCTTCTCTACCCACCAAACGTCACGGTCCTTCTCTTTCCGTCTCGTGGACACGAGCTGAGAAATTGCAAACGTCGAGCAATTGCTCAGAGATGAAAAGTGCCAGCACTGAAAGCTCTTGCTAGCCAGCACCCTTCCTTGGAAGCGCTTTGTAGGCCTAAGCACACTGGGGCTCTGGGCTTCTTTAGCCACCTAATCTTCTGCTCATCCTCTCGCGCAGTCTTAAGAGAGCTCAGGTGAGAAATTGCAAACGTCGAGCAATTGCTCAGAGATGAAAAGTGCCAGCACTGAAAGCTCTTGCTAGCCAGCACCCTTCCTTGGAAGCGCTTTCACAGGCGCAGCAACACTGGGGCTTTGCGCTTCTCTACCCACCAAACGTCACGGTCCTTCTCTTTCCGTCTCGTAGACACGAGCTGAGAAATTGCAAACGTCGAGCAATTGCTCAGAGATGAAAAGTGCCAGCACTGAAAGCTCTTGCTAGCCAGCACCCTTCCTTGGAAGCGCTTTCACAGGCGCAGCAACACTGGGGCTTTGCGCTTCTCTAGCCACCAAACGTCACGGTCATTCTCTTTCCGTCTTGTAGACACGAGCTGAGAAATTGCAAACGTCGAGCAATTGCTCAGAGATGAAAAGTGCCAGCACTGAAAGCTCTTGCTAGCCAGCACCCTTCCTTGGAAGCGCTTTTGTAGGCCTAAGAACACTGGGGCTCTGGGCTTCTCTAGCCACCTCATCTTCTGCTCATCCTCTCGCGCACTCTAAAGAGAGCTCAGGTGAGAAATTGCAAACATCCAGCAATTGCTCAGAGATGAAAAGTGCCAGCACTGAAAGCTGTTGCTAGCCAGCACCCTTCCTTGGAAGCGCTTTCACAGGCGCAGTAACACTGGGGCTTTGCGCTTCTCTACGCACCAAACGTCACGGTCCTTCTCTTTCCGTCTCCTAGACACGAGCTGAGAAATTGCAAACGTCGAGCAATTGCTCAGAGATGAAAAGTGCCAGCACTGAAAGCTCTTGCTAGCCAGCACCCTTCCTTGGAAGCGCTTTCACAGGCGCAGCAACACTGGGGCTTTGCGCTTCTATACGCACCAAACGTCACGGTCCTTCTCTTTCCGTCTTGTAGATACGAGCTGAGAAATTGCAAACGTCAAGCAATTGCTCAGAGATGAAAAGTGCCAGCACTGAAAGCTGTTGCTAGCCAGCACCCTTCCTTGGAAGCGCTTTTGTAGGCCTAAGAACACTGGGGCTCTGGGCTTCTCTAGCCACCTCATCTTCTGCTCATCCTCTCGCGCACTCTAAAGAGAGCTCAGGTGAGAAATTGCAAACATCCAGCAATTGCTCAGAGATGAAAAGTGCCAGCACTGAAAGCTGTTGCTAGCCAGCACCCTTCCTTGGAAGCGCTTTTGTAGCCCTTAGAACACTGGGGCTCTGGGCTTCTCTAGCCACCTCATCTTCTGCTCATCCTCTCGCGCACTCTAAAGAGAGCTCAGGTGACAAATTGCAAATGTCGAGCAATTGCTCAGAGATGAAAAGTGCCAGCACTGAAAGCTCTTGCTAGCCAGCACCCTTCCTTGGAAGCGCTTTCACAGGCGCAGCAACACTGGGGCTTTGCGCTTCTCTACCCACCAAACGTCACGGTCCTTCTCTTTCCGTCTCGTAGACACGAGCTGAGAAATTGCAAACGTCGAGCAATTGCTCCGAGATGAAAAGTGCCAGCACTGAAAGCTGTTGCTAGCCAGCACCCTTCCTTGGAAGCGCTTTTGTAGGCCTAAGAACAGTGGGGCTCTGGGCTTCTCTAGCCACCTCATCTTCTGCTCATCCTCTCGCGCACTCTAAAGAGAGCTCAGGTGAGAAATTGCAAACATCCAGCAATTGCTCAGAGATGAAAAGTGCCAGCACTGAAAGCTGTTGCTAGCCAGCACCCTTCCTTGGAAGCGCTTTCCCAGGCGCAGCAACACTGGGGCTTTGCGCTTCTCTAGCCACCAAACGTCACGGTCCTTCTCTTTCCGTCTTGTAGACACGAGCTGAGAAATTGCAAACGTCCAGCAATTGCTCAGAGATGAAAAGTGCCAGCACTGAAAGCTGTTGCTAGCCAGCACCCTTCCTTGGAAGCGCTTTTGTAGGCCTAAGAACACTGGGGCTCTGGGCTTCTCTAGCCACCTCATCTTCTGCTCATCCTCTCGCGCACTCTAAAGAGAGCTCAGGTGAGAAATTGCAAACGTCGAGCAATTGCTCAGAGATGAAAAGTGCCAGCACTGAAAGCTCTTGCTAGCCAGCACCCTTCCTTGGAAGCGCTTTTGTAGCCCTTAGAACACTGGGGCTCTGGGCTTCTCTAGCCACCTCATCTTCTGCTCATCCTCTCGCGCACTCTAAAGAGAGCTCAGGTGAGAAATTGCAAATGTCGAGCAATTGCTCAGAGATGAAAAGTGCCAGCACTGAAAGCTCTTGCTAGCCAGCACCCTTCCTTGGAAGCGCTTTCACAGGCGCAGCAACACTGGGGCTTTGCGCTTCTCTACCCACCAAACGTCACGGTCCTTCTCTTTCCGTCTCGTAGACACGGGCTGAGAAATTGAAAACGTCGAGCAATTGCTCAGAGATGAAAAGTGCCAGCACTGAAAGCTCTTGCTAGCCAGCACCCTTCCTTGGAAGCGCTTTTGTAGGCCTAAGAACACTGGGGCTCTGGGCTTCTCTAGCCACCTCATCTTCTGCTCATCCTCCCGCGCACTCTAAAGAGAGCTCAGGTGAGAAATTGCAAACGTCGAGCAATTGCTCAGAGATGAAAAGTGCCAGCACTGAAAGCTCTTGCTAGCCAGCACCCTTCCTTGGAAGCGCTTTCACAGGCGCAGCAACACTGGGGCTTTGCGCTTCTCTACCCACCAAACGTCACGGTCCTTCTCTTTCCATCTCCTAGACACGAGCTGAGAAATTGCAAACGTCCAGCAATTGCTCAGAGATGAAAAGTGCCAGCACTGAAAGCTCTTGCTAGCCAGCACCCTTCCTTGGAAGCGCTTTCACAGGCACAGCAACACTGGGGCTTTGCGCTTCTCTAGCCACCAAAAGTCACGGTCCTTCTCTTTCCGTCTCGTAGACACGAGCTGAGAAATTGCAAACGTCGAGCAATTGCTCAGAGATGAAAAGTGCCAGCACTGAAAGCTGTTGCTAGCCAGCACCCTTCCTTGGAAGCGCTTTTGTAGGCCTAAGAACACTGGGGCTCTGGGCTTCTCTAGCCACCTCATCTTCTGCTCATCCTCTCGCGCACTCTAAAGAGAGCTCAGGTGAGAAATTGCAAACGTCGAGCAATTGCTCAGAGATGAAAAGTGCCAGCACTGAAAGCTCTTGCTAGCCAGCACCCTTCCTTGGAAGCGCTTTCACAGGCGCAGCAACAGTGGGGCTTTGCGCTTCTCTAGCCACCAAAAGTCACGGTCCTTCTCTTTCCGTCTCCTAGACACGAGCTGAGAAATTGCAAACGTCAAGCAATTGCTCAGAGATGAAAAGTGCCAGCACTGAAAGCTCTTGCTAGCCAGCACCCTTCCTTGGAAGCGCTTTTGTAGGGCTAAGAACACTGGGGCTCTGGGCTTCTCTAGCCACCTCATCTTCTGCTCATCCTCTCGCGCACTCTAAAGAGAGCTCAGGTGAGAAATTGCAAACATCCAGCAATTGCTCAGAGATGAAAAGTGCCAGCACTGAAAGCTGTTGCTAGCCAGCACCCTTCCTTGGAAGCGCTTTCACAGGCGCAGCAACACTGGGGCTTTGCGCTTCTCTACCCACCAAACGTCACGGTCCTTCTCTTTCCGTCTCGTAGACACGAGCTGAGAAATTGCAAACGTCCAGCAATTGCTCAGAGATGAAAAGTGCCAGCACTGAAAGCTGTTGCTAGCCAGCACCCTTCCTTAGAAGCGCTTTCACAGGCGCAGCAACACTGGGGCTTTGCGCTTCTATACGCACCAAACGTCACGGTCCTTCTCTTTCCGTCTCGTAGACACGAGCTGAGAAATTGCAAATGTCGAGCAATTGCTCAGAGATGAAAAGTGCCAGCACTGAAAGCTCTTGCTAGCCAGCACCCTTCCTTGGAAGCGCTTTCACAGGCGCAGCAACACTGGGGCTTTGCGCTTCTCTAGCCACCAAACGTCACGGTCCTTCTCTTTCCGTCGGTAGACACGAGCTGAGAAATTGCAAACGTCGAGCAATTGCTCAGAGATGAAAAGTGCCAGCACTGAAAGCTGTTGCTAGCCAGCACCCTTCCTTGGAAGCGCTTTCACAGGCGCAGCAACACTGGGGCTTTGCGCTTCTCTAGCCACCAAACGTCACGGTCCTTCTCTTTCCGTCTCGTAGACACGAGCTGAGAAATTGCAAACGTCGAGCAATTGCTCAGAGATGAAAAGTGCCAGCACTGAAAGCTGTTGCTAGCCAGCACCCTTCCTTGGAAGCGCTTTTGTAGGCCTAAGCACACTGGGGCTCTGGGCTTCTCTAGCCACCTCATCTTCTGCTCATCCTCTCGCGCACTCTAAAGAGAGCTCAGGTGAGAAATTGCAAACGTCGAGCAATTGCTCAGAGATGAAAAGTGCCAGCACTGAAAGCTCTTGCTAGCCAGCACCCTTCCTTGGAAGCGCTTTCACAGGCGCAGCAACACTGGGGCTTTGCGCTTCTCTACCCACCAAACGTCACGGTCATTCTCTTTCCGTCTCCTAGACACGAGCTGAGAAATTGCAAACGTCGAGCAATTGCTCAGAGATGAAAAGTGCCAGCACTGAAAGCTGTTGCTAGCCAGCACCCTTCCTTGGAAGCGCTTTCACAGGCGCAGCAACACTGGGGCTTTGCGCTTCTCTACCCACCAAACGTCACGGTCCTTCTCTTTCCGTCTCGTAGACACGAGCTGAGAAATTGCAAACGTCGAGCAATTGCTCAGAGATGAAAAGTGCCAGCACTGAAAGCTCTTGCTAGCCAGCACCCTTCCTTGGAAGCGCTTTTGTAGGCCTAAGCACACTGGGGCTCTGGGCTTCTTTAGCCACCTAATCTTCTGCTCATCCTCTCGCGCAGTCTTAAGAGAGCTCAGGTGAGAAATTGCAAACGTCGAGCAATTGCTCAGAGATGAAAAGTGCCAGCACTGAAAGCTCTTGCTAGCCAGCACCCTTCCTTGGAAGCGCTTTCACAGGCGCAGCAACACTGGGGCTTTGCGCTTCTCTAGCCACCAAACGTCACGGTCCTTCTCTTTCCGTCTCGTAGACACGAGCTGAGAAATTGCAAACGTCGAGCAATTGCTCAGAGATGAAAAGTGCCAGCACTGAAAGCTCTTGCTAGCCAGCACCCTTCCTTGGAAGCGCTTTCACAGGCGCAGCAACACTGGGGCTTTGCGCTTCTCTAGCCACCAAACGTCACGGTCCTTCTCTTTCCGTCGGTAGACACGAGCTGAGAAATTGCAAACGTCGAGCAATTGCTCAGAGATGAAAAGTGCCAGCACTGAAAGCTGTTGCTAGCCAGCACCCTTCCTTGGAAGCGCTTTTGTAGGCCTAAGCACACTGGGGCTATGGGCTTCTTTAGCCACCTAATCTTCTGCTCATCCTCTCGCGCAGTCTTAAGAGAGCTCAGGTGAGAAATTGCAAACGTCGAGCAATTGCTCAGAGATGAAAAGTGCCAGCACTGAAAGCTGTTGCTAGCCAGCACCCTTCCTTGGAAGCGCTTTTGTAGGCCTAAGAACACTGGGGCTCTGGGCTTCTCTAGCCACCTCATCTTCTGCTCATCCTCTCGCGCACTCTAAAGAGAGCTCAGGTGAGAAATTGCAAACGTCGAGCAATTGCTCAGAGATGAAAAGTGCCAGCACTGAAAGCTGTTGCTAGCCAGCACCCTTCCTTGGAAGCGCTTTCACAGGCGCAGCAACACTGGGGCTTTGCGCTTCTATACGCACCAAACGTCACGGTCATTCTCTTTCCGTCTCGTAGACACGAGCTGAGAAATTGCAAACGTCGAGCAATTGCTCAGAGATGAAAAGTGCCAGCACTGAAAGCTGTTGCTAGCCAGCACCCTTCCTTGGAAGCGCTTTTGTAGGCCTAAGAACACTGGGGCTCTGGGCTTCTCTAGCCACCTCATCTTCTGCTCATCCTCACGCGCTCTAAAGAGAGCTCAGGTGAGAAATTGCAAACGTCCAGCAATTGCTCAGAGATGAAAAGTGCCAGCACTGAAAGCTGTTGCTAGCCAGCAGCCTTCCTTGGAAGCGCTTTCACAGGCGCATCAACACTGGGGCTTTGCGCTTCTCTACCCATCAAACGTCACGGTCATTCTCTTTCCGTCTCGTAGACACGAGCTGAGAAATTGCAAACGTCGAGCAATTGCTCAGAGATGAAAAGTGCCAGCACTGAAAGCTGTTGCTAGCCAGCACCCTTCCTTGGAAGCGCTTTTGTAGGCCTAAGAACACTGGGGCTCTGGGCTTCTCTAGCCACCTCATCTTCTGCTCATCCTCACGCGCTCTAAAGAGAGCTCAGGTGAGAAATTGCAAACGTCCAGCAATTGCTCAGAGATGAAAAGTGCCAGCACTGAAAGCTGTTGCTAGCCAGCAGCCTTCCTTGGAAGCGCTTTCACAGGCGCAGCAACACTGGGGCTTTGCGCTTCTCTAGCCGCCAAACGTCACGGTCCTTCTCTTTCCGTCTCGTAGACACGAGCTGAAAAATTGCAAACGTCGAGCAATTGCTCAGAGATGAAAAGTGCCAGCACTGAAAGCTGTTGCTAGCCAGCACCCTTCCTTGGAAGCGCTTTCACAGGCGCAGTAACACTGGGGCTTTGCGCTTCTCTACCCACCAAACGTCACGGTCATTCTCTTTCCATCTAATAGGCACGAGCTGAGAAATCGAAAACGTCAAGCAATTGCTCAGAGATGAAAAGTGCCAGCACTGAAAGCTGTTGCTAGCCAGCACCCTTCCTTGGAAGCGCTTTCACAAGCGCAGTAACACTGGGGCTTTGCGCTTCTATATGCACCAAACATCACGGTCATTCTCTTTCCGTCTCGTAGACATGAGCTGAGAAATTGCAAATGTCGAGCAATTTCTGAGAGATGAAAAGTGCCAGCACTGAAAGATCTTGCTAGCCAGCACCCTTCCTTGGAAGCGCTTTTGTAGCCCTTAGAACACTGGGGCTCTGGGCTTCCCTAGCCACCTCATCTTCTGCTCATCCTCTCGCGCACTCTAAAGAGAGCTCAGGTGAGAAATTGCAAACGTCCAGCAATTGCTCAGAGATGAAAAGTGCCAGCACTGAAAGCTGTTGCTAGCCAGCACCCTTCCTTGGAAGTGCTTTCACAGGCGCAGCAACACTGGGGCTTTGCGCTTCTCTAGCCACCAAACGTCACAGTCCTTCTCTTTCCGTCTCGTAGACACGAGCTGAGAAATTGCAAACGTCGAGCAATTGCTCCGAGATGAAAAGTGCCAGCACTGAAAGCTGTTGCTAGCCAGCACCCTTCCTTGGAAGCGCTTTTGTAGGCCTAAGAACACTGGGGCTCTGGGCTTCTCTAGCCACCTCATCTTCTGCTCATCCTCTCGCGCACTCTAAAGAGAGCTCAGGTGAGAAATTGCAAACGTCGAGCAATTGCTCAGAAATGAAAAGTGCCAGCACTGAAAGCTGTTGCTAGCCAGCACCCTTCCTTGGAAGCGCTTTAACAGGCGCAGCAACACTGGAGCTTTGCGCTTCTATACACACCAAACATCACGGTCCTTCTCGTTCCGTCTCCTAGACACGAGCTGAGAAATTGCAAACGTCGAGCAATTGCTCAGAGATGAAAAGTGCCAGCACTGAAAGCTGTTGCTAGCCAGCACCCTTCCTTGGAAGCGCTTTTGTAGGCCTAAGAACACTGGGGCTCTGGGCTTCTCTAGCCACCTAATCTTCTGCTCATCCTCTCGCGCACTCTAAAGAGAGCTCAGGTGAGAAATTGCAAACGTCGAGCAATTGCTCAGAGATGAAAAGTGCCAGCACTGAAAGCTCTTGCTAGCCAGCACCCTTCCTTGGAAGCGCTTTCACAGGCACAGCAACACTGGGGCTTTGCGCTTCTATACGCACCAAACGTCACGGTCCTTCTCTTTCCGTCGGTAGACACGAGCTGAGAAATTGCAAACGTCGAGCAATTGCTCCGAGATGAAAAGTGCCAGCACTGAAAGCTGTTGCTAGCCAGCACCCTTCCTTGGAAGCGCTTTTGTAGGCCTAAGCACACTGGGGCTCTGGGCTTCTCTAGCCACCTCATCTTCTGCTCATCCTCTCGCGCACTCTAAAGAGAGCTCAGGTGAGAAATTGCAAACGTCGAGCAATTGCTCAGAGATGAAAAGTGCCAGCACTGAAAGCTGTTGCTAACCAGCACCCTTCCTTGGAAGCGCTTTCACAGGCGCAGCAACACTGGGGCTTTGCGCTTCTATACGCACCAAACGTCACGGTCCTTCTCTTTCCGCCTCGTAGACACGAGCTGAGAAATTGCAAACGTCCAGCAATTGCTCAGAGATGAAAAGTGCCAGCACTGAAAGCTGTTGCTAGCCAGCACCCTTCCTTGGAAGCGCTTTTGTAGGCCTAAGAACACTGGGGCTCTGGGCTTCTCTAGCCACCTAATCTTCTGCTCATCCTCTCGCGCACTCTAAAGAGAGCTCAGGTGAGAAATTGCAAACGTCGAGCAATTGCTCAGAGATGAAAAGTGCCAGCACTGAAAGCTCTTGCTAGCCAGCACCCTTCCTTGGAAGCGCTTTCACAGGCGCAGCAACACTGGGGCTTTGCGCTTCTCTAGCCACCAAACGTCACGGTCCTTCTCTTTCCGTCTCGTAGACACGAGCTGAGAAATTGCAAACGTCGAGCAATTGCTCAGAGATGAAAAGTGCCAGCACTGAAAGCTGTTGCTAGCCAGCACCCTTCCTTGGAAGCGCTTTCACAGGCGCAGTAACACTGGGGCTTTGCGCTTCTCTAGCCACCAAATGTCACGGTCCTTCTCTTTCCGTCTCGTAGACACGAGCTGAGAAATTGCAAACGTCGAGCAATTGCTCCGAGATGAAAAGTGCCAGCACTGAAAGCTGTTGCTAGCCAGCACCCTTCCTTGGAAGCGCTTTCACAGGCGCAGCAACACTGGGGCTTTGCGCTTCTCTACCCACCAAACGTCACGGTCATTCTCTTTCCGTCTCCTAGACACGAGCTGAGAAATTGCAAACGTCGAGCAATTGCTCAGAGATGAAAAGTGCCAGCACTGAAAGCTCTTGCTAGCCAGCACCCTTCCTTGGAAGCGCTTTCACAGGCGCAGCAACACTGGGGCTTTGCGCTTCTATACGCACCAAACGTCACGGTCATTCTCTTTCCGTCTTGTAGACACGAGCTGAGAAATTGCAAATGTCGAGCAATTGCTCAGAGATGAAAAGTGCCAGCACTGAAAGCTGTTGCTAGCCAGCACCCTTCCTTGGAAGCGCTTTTGTAGGCCTAAGAACACTGGGGCTCTGGGCTTCTCTAGCCACCTCATCTTCTGCTCATCCTCTCGCGCACTCTAAAGAGAGCTCAGGTGAGAAATTGCAAACGTCGAGCAATTGCTCAGAGATGAAAAGTGCCAGCACTGAAAGCTGTTGCTAGCCAGCACCCTTCCTTGGAAGCGCTTTCACAGGCGCAGCAACACTGGGGCTTTGCGCTTCTATACGCACCAAACGTCACGGTCCTTCTCTTTCCGTCTCGTAGACACGAGCTGAGAAATTGCAAACGTCCAGCAATTGCTCAGAGATGAAAAGTGCCAGCACTGAAAGCTGTTGCTAGCCAGCACCCTTCCTTGGAAGCGCTTTTTTAGGCCTAAGAACACTGGGGCTCTGGGCTTCTCTAGCCACCTCATCTTCTGCTCATCCTCTCGCGCACTCTAAAGAGAGCTCAGGTGAGAAATTGCAAACGTCCAGCAATTGCTCAGAGATGAAAAGTGCCAGCACTGAAAGCTGTTGCTAGCCAGCACCCTTCCTTGGAAGCGCTTTCACAGGCGCAGCAACACTGGGGCTTTGCGCTTCTATACGCACCAAATGTCACGGTCCTTCTCTTTCCGTCTTGTAGACACGAGCTGAGAAATTGCAAACGTCGAGCAATTGCTCCGAGATGAAAAGTGCCAGCACTGAAAGCTCTTGCTAGCCAGCACCCTTCCTTGGAAGCGCTTTTGTAGGCCTAAGAACACTGGGGCTCTGGGCTTCTCTAGCCACCTCATCTTCTGCTCATCCTCTCGCGCACTCTAAAGAGAGCTCAGGTGAGAAATTGCAAACGTCCAGCAATTGCTCAGAGATGAAAAGTGCCAGCACTGAAAGCTGTTGCTAGCCAGCCCCCTTCCTTGGAAGCGCTTTTGTAGCCCTTAGAACACTGGGGCTCTGGGCTTCTCTAGCCACCTCATCTTCTGCTCATCCTCTCGCGCACTCTAAAGAGAGCTCAGGTGAGAAATTGCAAACGTCGAGCAATTGCTCAGAGATGAAAAGTGCCAGCACTGAAAGCTGTTGCTAGCCAGCACCCTTCCTTGGAAGCGCTTTTGTAGCCCTTAGAACACTGGGGCTCTGGGCTTCTCTAGCCACCTCATCTTCTGCTCATCCTCTCGCGCACTCTAAAGAGAGCTCAGGTGAGAAATTGCAAATGTCGAGCAATTGCTCAGAGATGAAAAGTGCCAGCACTGAAAGCTCTTGCTAGCCAGCACCCTTCCTTGGAAGCGCTTTCACAGGCGCAGCAACACTGGGGCTTTGCGCTTCTCTACCCACCAAACGTCACGGTCATTCTCTTTCCGTCTCGTAGACACGAGCTGAGAAATTGCAAACGTCCAGCAATTGCTCAGAGATGAAAAGTGCCAGCACTGAAAGCTGTTGCTAGCCAGCACCCTTCCTTGGAAGCGCTTTTGTAGGCCTAAGAACACTGGGGCTCTGGGCTTCTCTAGCCACCTAATCTTCTGCTCATCCTCTCGCGCACTCTAAAGAGAGCTCAGGTGAGAAATTGCAAACGTCGAGCAATTGCTCAGAGATGAAAAGTGCCAGCACTGAAAGCTCTTGCTAGCCAGCACCCTTCCTTAAAGCGCTTTCACAGGCGCAGCAACACTGGGGCTTTGCGCTTCTCTACCCACCAAACGTCACGGTCCTTCTCTTTCCGTCTCGTAGACACGAGCTGAGAAATTGCAAACGTCGAGCAATTGCTCAGAGATGAAAAGTGCCAGCAGTGAAAGCTGTTGCTAGCCAGCACCCTTCCTTGGAAGCGCTTTCACAGGCGCAGTAACACTGGGGCTTTGCGCTTCTCTAGCCACCAAATGTCACGGTCCTTCTCTTTCCGTCTCGTAGACACGAGCTGAGAAATTGCAAACGTCGAGCAATTGCTCCGAGATGAAAAGTGCCAGCACTGAAAGCTCTTGCTAGCCAGCACCCTTCCTTGGAAGCGCTTTCACAGGCGCAGTAACACTGGGGCTTTGCACTTCTGTACGCACCAAACGTCACGGTCATTCTCTTTCCGTCTCGTAGACACGAGCTGAGAAATTGCAAACGTCGAGCAATTGCTCAGAGATGAAAAGTGCCAGCACTGAAAGCTCTTGCTAGCCAGCCCCCTTCCTTGGAAGCGCTTTCACAGGCGCAGCAACACTGGGGCTTTGCGCTTCTATACGCACCAAACGTCACGGTCCTTCTCTTTCCGTCTTGTAGACACGAGCTGAGAAATTGCAAACGTCGAGCAATTGCTCCGAGATGAAAAGTGCCAGCACTGAAAGCTGTTGCTAGCCAGCACCCTTCCTTGGAAGCGCTTTTGTAGGCCTAAGAACAGTGGGGCTCTGGGCTTCTCTAGCCACCTCATCTTCTGCTCATCCTCTCGCGCACTCTAAAGAGAGCTCAGGTGAGAAATTGCAAACGTCGAGCAATTGCTCAGAGATGAAAAGTGCCAGCACTGAAAGCTGTTGCTAGCCAGCACCCTTCCTTGGAAGCGCTTTCACAGGCGCAGCAACACTGGGGCTTTGCGCTTCTCTACCCACCAAACGTCACGGTCCTTCTCTTTCCGTCTCGTAGACACGAGCTGAGAAATTGCAAACGTCCAGCAATTGCTCAGAGATGAAAAGTGCCAGCGCTGAAAGCTCTTGCTAGCCAGCACCCTTCCTTGGAAGCGCTTTTTTAGGCCTAAGAACACTGGGGCTCTGGGCTTCTCTAGCCACCTCATCTTCTGCTCATCCTCTCGCGCACTCTAAAGAGAGCTCAGGTGAGAAATTGCAAACGTCGAGCAATTGCTCAGAGATGAAAAGTGCCAGCACTGAAAGCTCTTGCTAGCCAGCAGCCTTCCTTGGAAGCGCTTTTGTAGGCCTAAGAACACTGGGGCTCTGGGCTTCTCTAGCCACCTAATCTTCTGCTCATCCTCCCGCGCACTCTAAAGAGAGCTCAGGTGAGAAATTGCAAACGTCGAGCAATTGCTCAGAGATGAAAAGTGCCAGCACTGAAAGCTCTTGCTAGCCAGCACCCTTCCTTGGAAGCGCTTTCACAGGCGCAGCAACACTGGGGCTTTGCGCTTCTCTAGCCACCAAAAGTCACGGTCCTTCTCTTTCCGTCTCGTAGACATGAGCTGAGAAATTGCAAACGTCGAGCAATTGCTCAGAGATGAAAAGTGCCAGCACTGAAAGCTCTTGCTAGCCAGCACCCTTCCTTGGAAGCACTTTTGTAGGCCTAAGAACACTGGGGCTCTGGGCTTCTCTAGCCACCTCATCTTCTGCTCATCCTCTCGCGCACTCTAAAGAGAGCTCAGGTGAGAAATTGCAAACGTCGAGTAATTGCTCAGAGATGAAAAGTGCCAGCACTGAAAGCTCTTGCTAGCCAGCACCCTTCCTTGGAAGCGCTTTCACAGGCGCAGCAACACTGGGGCTTTGCGCTTCTCTAGCCACCAAAAGTCACGGTCCTTCTCTTTCCGTCTCCTAGACACGAGCTGAGAAATTGCAAACGTCCAGCAATTGCTCAGAGATGAAAAGTGCCAGCACTGAAAGCTGTTGCTAGCCAGCACCCTTCCTTAGAAGCGCTTTCACAGGCGCAGCAACACTGGGGCTTTGCGCTTCTATACGCACCAAACGTCACGGTCCTTCTCTTTCCGTCTCGTAGACACGAGCTGAGAAATTGCAAATGTCGAGCAATTGCTCAGAGATGAAAAGTGCCAGCACTGAAAGCTCTTGCTAGCCAGCACCCTTCCTTGGAAGCGCTTTCACAGGCACAGCAACACTGGGGCTTTGCGCTTCTCTAGCCACCAAACGTCACGGTCCTTCTCTTTCCGTCGGTAGACACGAGCTGAGAAATTGCAAACGTCGAGCAATTGCTCAGAGATGAAAAGTGCCAGCACTGAAAGCTGTTGCTAGCCAGCACCCTTCCTTGGAAGCGCTTTCACAGGCGCAGCAACACTGGGGCTTTGCGCTTCTCTAGCCACCAAACGTCACGGTCCTTCTCTTTCCGTCTCGTAGACACGAGCTGAGAAATTGCAAACGTCGAGCAATTGCTCAGAGATGAAAAGTGCCAGCACTGAAAGCTGTTGCTAGCCAGCACCCTTCCTTGGAAGCGCTTTTGTAGGCATAAGCACACTGGGGCTCTGGGCTTCTCTAGCCACCTCATCTTCTGCTCATCCTCTCGCGCACTCTAAAGAGAGCTCAGGTGAGAAATTGCAAACGTCCAGCAATTGCTCAGAGATGAAAAGTGCCAGCACTGAAAGCTCTTGCTAGCCAGCACCCTTCCTTGGAAGCGCTTTCACAGGCGCAGCAACACTGGGGCTTTGCGCTTCTCTACCCACCAAACGTCACGGTCATTGTCTTTCCGTCTCGTAGACACGAGCTGAGAAATTGCAAACGTCGAGCAATTGCTCAGAGATGAAAAGTGCCAGCACTGAAAGCTGTTGCTAGCCAGCACCCTTCCTTGGAAGCGCTTTCACAGGCGCAGCAACACTGGGGCTTTGCGCTTCTCTAGCCACCAAACGTCACGGTCCTTCTCTTTCCGTCTCGTAGACACGAGCTGAGAAATTGCAAACGTCGAGCAATTGCTCAGAGATGAAAAGTGCCAGCACTGAAAGCTGTTGCTAGCCAGCACCCTTCCTTGGAAGCGCTTTTGTAGGCCTAAGCACACTGGGGCTCTGGGCTTCTTTAGCCACCTAATCTTCTGCTCATCCTCTCGCGCAGTCTTAAGAGAGCTCAGGTGAGAAATTGCAAACGTCGAGCAATTGCTCAGAGATGAAAAGTGCCAGCACTGAAAGCTCTTGCTAGCCAGCACCCTTCCTTGGAAGCGCTTTCACAGGCGCAGCAACACTGGGGCTTTGCGCTTCTCTACCCACCAAACGTCACGGTCCTTCTCTTTCCGTCTCGTAGGCACGAGCTGAGAAATTGCAAACGTCGAGCAATTGCTCAGAGATGAATAGTGCCAGCACTGAAAGCTCTTGCTAGCCAGCACCCTTCCTTGGAAGCGCTTTCACAGGCGCAGCAACACTGGGGCTTTGCGCTTCTCTAGCCACCAAATGTCACGGTCATTCTCTTTCCGTCTTGTAGACACGAGCTGAGAAATTGCAAACGTCGAGCAATTGCTCAGAGATGAAAAGTGCCAGCACTGAAAGCTGTTGCTAGCCAGCACCCTTCCTTGGAAGCGCTTTTGTAGGCCTAAGCACACTGGGGCTCTGGGCTTCTTTAGCCACCTAATCTTCTGCTCATCCTCTCGCGCAGTCTTAAGAGAGCTCAGGTGAGAAATTGCAAACGTCGAGCAATTGCTCAGAGATGAAAAGTGCCAGCACTGAAAGCTGTTGCTAGCCAGCACCCTTCCTTGGAAGCGCTTTTGTAGGCCTAAGAACACTGGGGCTCTGGGCTTCTCTAGCCACCTCATCTTCTGCTCATCCTCTCGCGCACTCTAAAGAGAGCTCAGGTGAGAAATTGCAAACGTCCAGCAATTGCTCAGAGATGAAAAGTGCCAGCACTGAAAGCTGTTGCTAGCCAGCAGCCTTCCTTGGAAGCGCTTTCACAGGCGCAGCAACACTGGGGCTTTGCGCTTCTATACGCACCAAACGTCAGGGTCATTCTCTTTCCGTCTCGTAGACACGAGCTGAGAAATTGCAAACGTCGAGCAATTGCTCAGAGATGAAAAGTGCCAGCACTGAAAGCTGTTGCTAGCCAGCACCCTTCCTTGGAAGCGCTTTTGTAGGCCTAAGAACACTGGGGCTCTGGGCTTCTCTAGCCACCTAATCTTCTGCTCATCCTCACGCGCTCTAAAGAGAGCTCAGGTGAGAAATTGCAAACGTCGAGCAATTGCTCAGAGATGAAAAGTGCCAGCACTGAAAGCTGTTGCTAGCCAGCAGCCTTCCTTGGAAGCGCTTTCACAGGCGCAGCAACACTGGGGCTTTGCGCTTCTCTAGCCGCCAAACGTCACGGTCCTTCTCTTTCCGTCTCGTAGACACGAGCTGAGAAATTGCAAACGTCGAGCAATTGCTCAGAGATGAAAAGTGCCAGCACTGAAAGCTGTTGCTAGCCAGCACCCTTCCTTGGAAGCGCTTTCACAGGCGCAGTAACACTGGGGCTTTGCGCTTCTCTACCCACCAAACGTCACGGTCATTCTCTTTCCATCTAATAGGCACGAGCTGAGAAATCGAAAACGTCAAGCAATTGCTCAGAGATGAAAAGTGCCAGCACTGAAAGCTGTTGCTAGCCAGCACCCTTCCTTGGAAGCGCTTTCACAAGCGCAGTAACACTGGGGCTTTGCGCTTCTATATGCACCAAACATCACGGTCATTCTCTTTCCGTGTCGTAGACATGAGCTGAGAAATTGCAAATGTCGAGCAATTGCTGAGAGATGAAAAGTGCCAGCACTGAAAGATCTTGCTAGCCAGCACCCTTCCTTGGAAGCGCTTTTGTAGCCCTTAGAACACTGGGGCTCTGGGCTTCTCTAGCCACCTCATCTTCTGCTCATCCTCTCGCGCACTCTAAAGAGAGCTCAGGTGAGAAATTGCAAACGTCCAGCAATTGCTCAGAGATGAAAAGTGCCAGCACTGAAAGCTGTTGCTAGCCAGCACCCTTCCTTGGAAGTGCTTTCACAGGCGCAGTAACACTGGGGCTTTGCGCTTCTCTAGCCACCAAACGTCACAGTCCTTCTCTTTCCGTCTCGTAGACACGAGCTGAGAAATTGCAAACGTCGAGCAATTGCTCAGAGATGAAAAGTGCCAGCACTGAAAGCTGTTGCTAGCCAGCACCCTTCCTTGGAAGCGCTTTTGTAGGCCTAAGAACACTGGGGCTCTGGGCTTCTCTAGCCACCTCATCTTCTGCTCATCCTCTCGCGCACTCTAAAGAGAGCTCAGGTGAGAAATTGCAAACGTCGAGCAATTGCTCAGAAATGAAAAGTGCCAGCACTGAAAGCTGTTGCTAGCCAGCACCCTTCCTTGGAAGCGCTTTAACAGGCGCAGCAACACTGGAGCTTTGCGCTTCTACATACACCAAACATCACGGTCCTTCTCGTTCCGTCTCCTAGACACGAGCTGAGAAATTGCAAACGTCGAGCAATTGCTCCGAGATGAAAAGTGCCAGCACTGAAAGCTGTTGCTAGCCAGCACCCTTCCTTGGAAGCGCTTTTGTAGGCCTAAGAACACTGGGGCTCTGGGCTTCTCTAGCCACCTAATCTTCTGCTCATCCTGTCGCGCACTCTAAAGAGAGCTCAGGTGAGAAATTGCAAACGTCGAGCAATTGCTCAGAGATGAAAAGTGCCAGCACTGAAAGCTGTTGCTAGCCAGCACCCTTCCTTGGAAGCGCTTTCACAGGCACAGCAACACTGGGGCTTTGCGCTTCTCTACGCACCAAACGTCACGGTCCTTCTCTTTCCGTCGGTAGACACGAGCTGAGAAATTGCAAACGTCGAGCAATTGCTCAGAGATGAAAAGTGCCAGCACTGAAAGCTCTTGCTAGCCAGCACCCTTCCTTGGAAGCGCTTTTGTAGGCCTAAGCACACTGGGGCTCTGGGCTTCTCTAGCCACCTCATCTTCTGCTCATCCTCTCGCGCACTCTAAAGAGAGCTCAGGTGAGAAATTGCAAACGTCCAGCAATTGCTCAGAGATGAAAAGTGCCAGCACTGAAAGCTGTTGCTAGCCAGCCCCCTTCCTTGGAAGCGCTTTTGTAGGCCTAAGAACACTGGGGCTCTGGGCTTCTCTAGCCACCTCATCTTCTGCTCATCCTCTCGCGCACTCTAAAGAGAGCTCAGGTGAGAAATTGCAAACGTCGAGCAATTGCTCAGAGATGAAAAGTGCCAGCACTGAAAGCTCTTGCTAGCCAGCACCCTTCCTTGGAAGCGCTTTTGTAGCCCTTAGAACACTGGGGCTCTGGGCTTCTCTAGCCACCTCATCTTCTGCTCATCCTCTCGCGCACTCTAAAGAGAGCTCAGGTGAGAAATTGCAAATGTCGAGCAATTGCTCAGAGATGAAAAGTGCCAGCACTGAAAGCTGTTGCTAGCCAGCACCCTTCCTTGGAAGCGCTTTAACAGGCGCAGCAACACTGGAGCTTTGCGCTTCTACATACACCAAACATCACGGTCCTTCTCGTTCCGTCTCCTAGACACGAGCTGAGAAATTGCAAACGTCGAGCAATTGCTCAGAGATGAAAAGTGCCAGCACTGAAAGCTGTTGCTAGCCAGCACCCTTCCTTGGAAGCGCTTTTGTAGGCCTAAGAACACTGGGGCTCTGGGCTTCTCTAGCCACCTCATCTTCTGCTCATCCTGTCGCGCACTCTAAAGAGAGCTCAGGTGAGAAATTGCAAACGTCGAGCAATTGCTCAGAGATGAAAAGTGCCAGCACTGAAAGCTGTTGCTAGCCAGCACCCTTCCTTGGAAGCGCTTTCACAGGCACAGCAACACTGGGGCTTTGCGCTTCTCTACGCACCAAACGTCACGGTCCTTCTCTTTCCGTCGGTAGACACGAGCTGAGAAATTGCAAACGTCGAGCAATTGCTCAGAGATGAAAAGTGCCAGCACTGAAAGCTCTTGCTAGCCAGCACCCTTCCTTGGAAGCGCTTTTGTAGGCCTAAGCACACTGGGGCTCTGGGCTTCTCTAGCCACCTCATCTTCTGCTCATCCTCTCGCGCACTCTAAAGAGAGCTCAGGTGAGAAATTGCAAACGTCGAGCAATTGCTCAGAGATGAAAAGTGCCAGCACTGAAAGCTGTTGCTAGCCAGCACCCTTCCTTGGAAGCGCTTTTGTAGGCCTAAGAACACTGGGGCTCTGGGCTTCTCTAGCCACCTCATCTTCTGCTCATCCTCTCGCGCACTCTAAAGAGAGCTCAGGTGAGAAATTGCAAACGTCCAGCAATTGCTCAGAGATGAAAAGTGCCAGCACTGAAAGCTGTTGCTAGCCAGCACCCTTCCTTGGAAGCGCTTTCACAGGCGCAGCAACACTGGGGCTTTGCGCTTCTATACGCACCAAACGTCACGGTCACTATCTCTCCGTCTCGTAGACACGAGCTGAGAAATTGCAAACGTCGAGCAATTGCTCAGAGATGAAAAGTGCCAGCACTGAAAGCTGTTGCTAGCCAGCACCCTTCCTTGGAAGCGCTTTTGTAGGCCTAAGAACACTGGGGCTCTGGGCTTCTCTAGCCACCTAATCTTCTGCTCATCCTCACGCGCTCTAAAGAGAGCTCAGGTGAGAAATTGCAAACGTCGAGCAATTGCTCAGAGATGAAAAGTGCCAGCACTGAAAGCTGTTGCTAGCCAGCAGCCTTCCTTGGAAGCGCTTTCACAGGCGCAGCAACACTGGGGCTTTGCGCTTCTCTAGCCGCCAAACGTCACGGTCCTTCTCTTTCCGTCTCGTAGACACGAGCTGAGAAATTGCAAACGTCGAGCAATTGCTCAGAGATGAAAAGTGCCAGCACTGAAAGCTGTTGCTAGCCAGCACCCTTCCTTGGAAGCGCTTTCACAGGCGCAGTAACACTGGGGCTTTGCGCTTCTCTACCCACCAAACGTCACGGTCATTCTCTTTCCATCTAATAGGCACGAGCTGAGAAATCGAAAACGTCAAGCAATTGCTCAGAGATGAAAAGTGCCAGCACTGAAAGCTGTTGCTAGCCAGCACCCTTCCTTGGAAGCGCTTTCACAAGCGCAGTAACACTGGGGCTTTGCGCTTCTATATGCACCAAACATCACGGTCATTCTCTTTCCGTGTCGTAGACATGAGCTGAGAAATTGCAAATGTCGAGCAATTGCTGAGAGATGAAAAGTGCCAGCACTGAAAGATCTTGCTAGCCAGCACCCTTCCTTGGAAGCGCTTTTGTAGCCCTTAGAACACTGGGGCTCTGGGCTTCTCTAGCCACCTCATCTTCTGCTCATCCTCTCGCGCACTCTAAAGAGAGCTCAGGTGAGAAATTGCAAACGTCCAGCAATTGCTCAGAGATGAAAAGTGCCAGCACTGAAAGCTGTTGCTAGCCAGCACCCTTCCTTGGAAGTGCTTTCACAGGCGCAGTAACACTGGGGCTTTGCGCTTCTCTAGCCACCAAACGTCACAGTCCTTCTCTTTCCGTCTCGTAGACACGAGCTGAGAAATTGCAAACGTCGAGCAATTGCTCCGAGATGAAAAGTGCCAGCACTGAAAGCTGTTGCTAGCCAGCACCCTTCCTTGGAAGCGCTTTTGTAGGCCTAAGAACACTGGGGCTCTGGGCTTCTCTAGCCACCTCATCTTCTGCTCATCCTCTCGCGCACTCTAAAGAGAGCTCAGGTGAGAAATTGCAAACGTCGAGCAATTGCTCAGAAATGAAAAGTGCCAGCACTGAAAGCTGTTGCTAGCCAGCACCCTTCCTTGGAAGCGCTTTAACAGGCGCAGCAACACTGGAGCTTTGCGCTTCTACATACACCAAACATCACGGTCCTTCTCGTTCCGTCTCCTAGACACGAGCTGAGAAATTGCAAACGTCGAGCAATTGCTCCGAGATGAAAAGTGCCAGCACTGAAAGCTGTTGCTAGCCAGCACCCTTCCTTGGAAGCGCTTTTGTAGGCCTAAGAACACTGGGGCTCTGGGCTTCTCTAGCCACCTAATCTTCTGCTCATCCTGTCGCGCACTCTAAAGAGAGCTCAGGTGAGAAATTGCAAACGTCGAGCAATTGCTCAGAGATGAAAAGTGCCAGCACTGAAAGCTGTTGCTAGCCAGCACCCTTCCTTGGAAGCGCTTTCACAGGCACAGCAACACTGGGGCTTTGCGCTTCTCTACGCACCAAACGTCACGGTCCTTCTCTTTCCGTCGGTAGACACGAGCTGAGAAATTGCAAACGTCGAGCAATTGCTCAGAGATGAAAAGTGCCAGCACTGAAAGCTCTTGCTAGCCAGCACCCTTCCTTGGAAGCGCTTTTGTAGGCCTAAGCACACTGGGGCTCTGGGCTTCTCTAGCCACCTCATCTTCTGCTCATCCTCTCGCGCACTCTAAAGAGAGCTCAGGTGAGAAATTGCAAACGTCCAGCAATTGCTCAGAGATGAAAAGTGCCAGCACTGAAAGCTGTTGCTAGCCAGCCCCCTTCCTTGGAAGCGCTTTTGTAGGCCTAAGAACACTGGGGCTCTGGGCTTCTCTAGCCACCTCATCTTCTGCTCATCCTCTCGCGCACTCTAAAGAGAGCTCAGGTGAGAAATTGCAAACGTCGAGCAATTGCTCAGAGATGAAAAGTGCCAGCACTGAAAGCTGTTGCTAGCCAGCACCCTTCCTTGGAAGCGCTTTTGTAGCCCTTAGAACACTGGGGCTCTGGGCTTCTCTAGCCACCTCATCTTCTGCTCATCCTCTCGCGCACTCTAAAGAGAGCTCAGGTGAGAAATTGCAAATGTCGAGCAATTGCTCAGAGATGAAAAGTGCCAGCACTGAAAGCTGTTGCTAGCCAGCACCCTTCCTTGGAAGCGCTTTAACAGGCGCAGCAACACTGGAGCTTTGCGCTTCTACATACACCAAACATCACGGTCCTTCTCGTTCCGTCTCCTAGACACGAGCTGAGAAATTGCAAACGTCGAGCAATTGCTCAGAGATGAAAAGTGCCAGCACTGAAAGCTGTTGCTAGCCAGCACCCTTCCTTGGAAGCGCTTTTGTAGGCCTAAGAACACTGGGGCTCTGGGCTTCTCTAGCCACCTCATCTTCTGCTCATCCTCTCGCGCACTCTAAAGAGAGCTCAGGTGAGAAATTGCAAACGTCCAGCAATTGCTCAGAGATGAAAAGTGCCAGCACTGAAAGCTCTTGCTAGCCAGCACCCTTCCTTGGAAGCGCTTTCACAGGCACAGCAACACTGGGGCTTTGCGCTTCTCTACGCACCAAACGTCACGGTCCTTCTCTTTCCGTCGGTAGACACGAGCTGAGAAATTGCAAACGTCGAGCAATTGCTCAGAGATGAAAAGTGCCAGCACTGAAAGCTGTTGCTAGCCAGCACCCTTCCTTGGAAGCGCTTTTGTAGGCCTAAGCACACTGGGGCTCTGGGCTTCTCTAGCCACCTCATCTTCTGCTCATCCTCTCGCGCACTCTAAAGAGAGCTCAGGTGAGAAATTGCAAACGTCGAGCAATTGCTCAGAGATGAAAAGTGCCAGCACTGAAAGCTGTTGCTAGCCAGCCCCCTTCCTTGGAAGCGCTTTTGTAGGCCTAAGAACACTGGGGCTCTGGGCTTCTCTAGCCACCTCATCTTCTGCTCATCCTCTCGCGCACTCTAAAGAGAGCTCAGGTGAGAAATTGCAAACGTCGAGCAATTGCTCAGAGATGAAAAGTGCCAGCACTGAAAGCTGTTGCTAGCCAGCACCCTTCCTTGGAAGCGCTTTTGTAGCCCTTAGAACACTGGGGCTCTGGGCTTCTCTAGCCACCTCATCTTCTGCTCATCCTCTCGCGCACTCTAAAGAGAGCTCAGGTCAGAAATTGCAAATGTCGAGCAATTGCTCAGAGATGAAAAGTGCCAGCACTGAAAGCTGTTGCTAGCCAGCACCCTTCCTTGGAAGCGCTTTCACAGGCGCAGCAACACTGGGGCTTTGCGCTTCTCTACCCACCAAACGTCACGGTCCTTCTCTTTCCGTCTCGTAGACACGAGCTGAGAAATTGCAAACGTCGAGCAATTGCTCAGAGATGAAAAGTGCCAGCACTGAAAGCTGTTGCTAGCCAGCACCCTTCCTTGGAAGCGCTTTTGTAGGCCTAAGAACACTGGGGCTCTGGGCTTCTCTAGCCACCTCATCTTCTGCTCATCCTCTCGCGCACTCTAAAGAGAGCTCAGGTGAGAAATTGCAAACGTCGAGCAATTGCTCAGAGATGAAAAGTGCCAGCACTGAAAGCTCTTGCTAGCCAGCACCCTTCCTTGGAAGCGCTTTCACAGGCGCAGCAACACTGGGGCTTTGCGCTTCTATACGCACCAAACGTCACGGTCCTTCTCTTTCCGCCTCGTAGACACGAGCTGAGAAATTGCAAACGTCCAGCAATTGCTCAGAGATGAAAAGTGCCAGCACTGAAAGCTGTTGCTAGCCAGCACCCTTCCTTGGAAGCGCTTTTGTAGGCCTAAGAACACTGGGGCTCTGGGCTTCTCTAGCCACCTAATCTTCTGCTCATCCTCTCGCGCACTCTAAAGAGAGCTCAGGTGAGAAATTGCAAACGTCGAGCAATTGCTCCGAGATGAAAAGTGCCAGCACTGAAAGCTGTTGCTAGCCAGCACCCTTCCTTGGAAGCGCTTTCACAGGCGCAGCAACACTGGGGCTTTGCGCTTCTCTACCCACCAAACGTCACGGTCCTTCTCTTTCCGTCTCGTAGACACGAGCTGAGAAATTGCAAACGTCGAGCAATTGCTCAGAGATGAAAAGTGCCAGCACTGAAAGCTCTTGCTAGCCAGCCCCCTTCCTTGGAAGCGCTTTCACAGGCGCAGCAACACTGGGGCTTTGCGCTTCTATACGCACCAAACGTCACGGTCATTCTCTTTCCGTCTCGTAGACACGAGCTGAGAAATTGCAAACGTCGAGCAATTGCTCAGAGATGAAAAGTGCCAGCACTGAAAGCTGTTGCTAGCCAGCACCCTTCCTTGGAAGCGCTTTTGTAGGCCTAAGAACAGTGGGGCTCTGGGCTTCTCTAGCCACCTCATCTTCTGCTCATCCTCTCGCGCACTCTGAAGAGAGCTCAGGTGAGAAATTGCAAACGTCGAGCAATTGCTCAGAGATGAAAAGTGCCAGCACTGAAAGCTGTTGCTAGCCAGCACCCTTCCTTGGAAGCGCTTTCACAGGCGCAGCAACACTGGGGCTTTGCGCTTCTATACGCACCAAACGTCACGGTCCTTCTCTTTCCGTCTCGTAGACACGAGCTGAGAAATTGCAAACGTCGAGCAATTGCTCAGAGATGAAAAGTGCCAGCACTGAAAGCTGTTGCTAGCCAGCACCCTTCCTTGGAAGCGCTTTTTTAGGCCTAAGAACACTGGGGCTCTGGGCTTCTCTAGCCACCTCATCTTCTGCTCATCCTCCCGCGCACTCTAAAGAGAGCTCAGGTGAGAAATTGCAAACGTCAAGCAATTGCTCAGAGATGAAAAGTGCCAGCACTGAAAGCTCTTGCTAGCCAGCACCCTTCCTTGGAAGCGCTTTCACAGGCGCAGCAACACTGGGGCTTTGCGCTTCTCTAGCCACCAAAAGTCACGGTCCTTCTCTTTCCGTCTCGTAGACATGAGCTGAGAAATTGCAAACGTCGAGCAATTGCTCAGAGATGAAAAGTGCCAGCACTGAAAGCTGTTGCTAGCCAGCACCCTTCCTTGGAAGCGCTTTTGTAGGCCTAAGAACACTGGGGCTCTGGGCTTCTCTAGCCACCTCATCTTCTGCTCATCCTCCCGCGCACTCTAAAGAGAGCTCAGGTGAGAAATTGCAAACGTCGAGCAATTGCTCAGAGATGAAAAGTGCCAGCACTGAAAGCTCTTGCTAGCCAGCACCCTTCCTTGGAAGCGCTTTCACAGGCGCAGCAACACTGGGGCTTTGCGCTTCTCTAGCCACCAAAAGTCACGGTCCTTCTCTTTCCGTCTCGTAGACATGAGCTGAGAAATTGCAAACGTCGAGCAATTGCTCAGAGATGAAAAGTGCCAGCACTGAAAGCTGTTGCTAGCCAGCACCCTTCCTTGGAAGCACTTTTGTAGGCCTAAGAACACTGGGGCTCTGGGCTTCTCTAGCCACCTCATCTTCTGCTCATCCTCTCGCGCACTCTAAAGAGAGCTCAGGTGAGAAATTGCAAATGTCGAGCAATTGCTCAGAGATGAAAAGTGCCAGCACTGAAAGCTCTTGCTAGCCAGCACCCTTCCTTGGAAGCGCTTTTGTAGCCCTTAGAACACTGGGGCTCTGGGCTTCTCTAGCCACCTAATCTTCTGCTCATCCTCTCGCGCACTCTAAAGAGAGCTCAGGTGAGAAATTGCAAACGTCGAGCAATTGCTCAGAGATGAAAAGTGCCAGCACTGAAAGCTCTTGCTAGCCAGCACCCTTCCTTGGAAGCGCTTTCACAGGCGCAGCAACACTGGGGCTTTGCGCTTCTCTACCCACCAAACGTCACGGTCATTCTCTTTCCATCTCGTAGACACGAGCTGAGAAATTGCAAACGTCGAGCAATTGCTCAGAGATGAAAAGTGCCAGCACTGAAAGCTGTTGCTAGCCAGCACCCTTCCTTGGAAGCGCTTTTGTAGGCCTAAGAAGACTGGGGCTCTGGGCTTCTCTAGCCACCTCATCTTCTGCTCATCCTCTCGCGCACTCTAAAGAGAGCTCAGGTGAGAAATTGCAAACGTCGAGCAATTGCTCAGAGATGAAAAGTGCCAGCACTGAAAGCTGTTGCTAGCCAGCACCCTTCCTTGGAAGCGCTTTCACAGGCGCAGCAACACTGGGGCTTTGCGCTTCTATACGCACCAAATGTCACGGTCCTTCTCTTTCCGTCTCGTAGACACGAGCTGAGAAATTGCAAACGTCGAGCAATTGCTCAGAGATGAAAAGTGCCAGCACTGAAAGCTCTTGCTAGCCAGCACCCTTCCTTGGAAGCGCTTTCACAGGCGCAGCAACACTGGGGCTTTGCGCTTCTATACGCACCAAACGTCACGGTCCTTCTCTTTCCGTCTCGTAGACACGAGCTGAGAAATTGCAAACGTCCAGCAATTGCTCAGAGATGAAAAGTGCCAGCACTGAAAGCTCTTGCTAGCCAGCACCCTTCCTTGGAAGCGCTTTCACAGGCGCAGCAACACTGGGGCTTTGCGCTTCTCTACCCACCAAACGTCACGGTCCTTCTCTTTCCGTCTCGTAGACACGAGCTGAGAAATTGCAAATGTCGAGCAATTGCTCAGAGATGAAAAGTGCCAGCACTGAAAGCTCTTGCTAGCCAGCACACTTCCTTGGAAGCGCTTTCACGGGCGCAGCAACACTGGGGCTTTGCGCTTCTCTAGCCACCAAACGTCACGGTCCTTCTCTTTCCGTCGGTAGACACGAGCTGAGAAATTGCAAACGTCGAGCAATTGCTCAGAGATGAAAAGTGCCAGCACTGAAAGCTGTTGCTAGCCAGCACCCTTCCTTGGAAGCGCTTTCACAGGCGCAGCAACACTGGGGCTTTGCGCTTCTAGACGCACCAAACGTCACGGTCCTTCTCTTTCCGTCTCGTAGACACGAGCTGAGAAATTGCAAACGTCGAGCAATTGCTCAGAGATGAAAAGTGCCAGCACTGAAAGCTGTTGCTAGCCAGCACCCTTCCTTGGAAGCGCTTTTGTAGGCCTAAGCACACTGGGGCTCTGGGCTTCTCTAGCCACCTCATCTTCTGCTCATCCTCTCGCGCACTCTAAAGAGAGCTCAGGTGAGAAATTGCAAACGTCGAGCAATTGCTCAGAGATGAAAAGTGCCAGCACTGAAAGCTCTTGCTAGCCAGCACCCTTCCTTGGAAGCGCTTTCACAGGCGCAGCAACACTGGGGCTTTGCGCTTCTCTACCCACCAAACGTCACGGTCATTCTCTTTCCGTCTCCTAGACACGAGCTGAGAAATTGCAAACGTCGAGCAATTGCTCAGAGATGAAAAGTGCCAGCACTGAAAGCTGTTGCTAGCCAGCACCCTTCCTTGGAAGCGCTTTCACAGGCGCAGCAACACTGGGGCTTTGCGCTTCTCTACCCACCAAACGTCACGGTCCTTCTCTTTCCGTCTCGTAGACACGAGCTGAGAAATTGCAAACGTCGAGCAATTGCTCAGAGATGAAAAGTGCCAGCACTGAAAGCTCTTGCTAGCCAGCACCCTTCCTTGGAAGCGCTTTTGTAGGCCTAAGCACACTGGGGCTCTGGGCTTCTTTAGCCACCTAATCTTCTGCTCATCCTCTCGCGCAGTCTTAAGAGAGCTCAGGTGAGAAATTGCAAACGTCGAGCAATTGCTCAGAGATGAAAAGTGCCAGCACTGAAAGCTCTTGCTAGCCAGCACCCTTCCTTGGAAGCGCTTTCACAGGCGCAGCAACACTGGGGCTTTGCGCTTCTCTAGCCACCAAACGTCACGGTCCTTCTCTTTCCGTCTCGTAGACACGAGCTGAGAAATTGCAAACGTCGAGCAATTGCTCAGAGATGAAAAGTGCCAGCACTGAAAGCTCTTGCTAGCCAGCACCCTTCCTTGGAAGCGCTTTCACAGGCGCAGCAACACTGGGGCTTTGCGCTTCTCTAGCCACCAAACGTCACGGTCCTTCTCTTTCCGTCTTGTAGACACGAGCTGAGAAATTGCAAACGTCGAGCAATTGCTCAGAGATGAAAAGTGCCAGCACTGAAAGCTGTTGCTAGCCAGCACCCTTCCTTGGAAGCGCTTTTGTAGGCCTAAGCACACTGGGGCTATGGGCTTCTTTAGCCACCTAATCTTCTGCTCATCCTCTCGCGCAGTCTTAAGAGAGCTCAGGTGAGAAATTGCAAACGTCGAGCAATTGCTCAGAGATGAAAAGTGCCAGCACTGAAAGCTGTTGCTAGCCAGCACCCTTCCTTGGAAGCGCTTTTGTAGGCCTAAGAACACTGGGGCTCTGGGCTTCTCTAGCCACCTCATCTTCTGCTCATCCTCTCGCGCACTCTAAAGAGAGCTCAGGTGAGAAATTGCAAACGTCGAGCAATTGCTCAGAGATGAAAAGTGCCAGCACTGAAAGCTGTTGCTAGCCAGCACCCTTCCTTGGAAGCGCTTTCACAGGCGCAGCAACACTGGGGCTTTGCGCTTCTATACGCACCAAACGTCACGGTCATTCTCTTTCCGTCTCGTAGACACGAGCTGAGAAATTGCAAACGTCGAGCAATTGCTCCGAGATGAAAAGTGCCAGCACTGAAAGCTGTTGCTAGCCAGCACCCTTCCTTGGAAGCGCTTTTGTAGGCCTAAGAACACTGGGGCTCTGGGCTTCTCTAGCCACCTCATCTTCTGCTCATCCTCACGCGCTCTAAAGAGAGCTCAGGTGAGAAATTGCAAACGTCCAGCAATTGCTCAGAGATGAAAAGTGCCAGCACTGAAAGCTGTTGCTAGCCAGCAGCCTTCCTTGGAAGCGCTTTCACAGGCGCAGCAACACTGGGGCTTTGCGCTTCTCTAGCCGCCAAACGTCACGGTCCTTCTCTTTCCGTCTCGTAGACACGAGCTGAAAAATTGCAAACGTCGAGCAATTGCTCAGAGATGAAAAGTGCCAGCACTGAAAGCTGTTGCTAGCCAGCACCCTTCCTTGGAAGCGCTTTCACAGGCGCAGTAACACTGGGGCTTTGCGCTTCTCTACCCACCAAACGTCACGGTCATTCTCTTTCCATCTAATAGGCACGAGCTGAGAAATCGAAAACGTCAAGCAATTGCTCAGAGATGAAAAGTGCCAGCACTGAAAGCTGTTGCTAGCCAGCACCCTTCCTTGGAAGCGCTTTCACAAGCGCAGTAACACTGGGGCTTTGCGCTTCTATATGCACCAAACATCACGGTCATTCTCTTTCCGTCTCGTAGACATGAGCTGAGAAATTGCAAATGTCGAGCAATTTCTGAGAGATGAAAAGTGCCAGCACTGAAAGATCTTGCTAGCCAGCACCCTTCCTTGGAAGCGCTTTTGTAGCCCTTAGAACACTGGGGCTCTGGGCTTCCCTAGCCACCTCATCTTCTGCTCATCCTCTCGCGCACTCTAAAGAGAGCTCAGGTGAGAAATTGCAAACGTCCAGCAATTGCTCAGAGATGAAAAGTGCCAGCACTGAAAGCTGTTGCTAGCCAGCACCCTTCCTTGGAAGTGCTTTCACAGGCGCAGCAACACTGGGGCTTTGCGCTTCTCTAGCCACCAAACGTCACAGTCCTTCTCTTTCCGTCTCGTAGACACGAGCTGAGAAATTGCAAACGTCGAGCAATTGCTCCGAGATGAAAAGTGCCAGCACTGAAAGCTGTTGCTAGCCAGCACCCTTCCTTGGAAGCGCTTTTGTAGGCCTAAGAACACTGGGGCTCTGGGCTTCTCTAGCCACCTCATCTTCTGCTCATCCTCTCGCGCACTCTAAAGAGAGCTCAGGTGAGAAATTGCAAACGTCGAGCAATTGCTCAGAAATGAAAAGTGCCAGCACTGAAAGCTGTTGCTAGCCAGCACCCTTCCTTGGAAGCGCTTTAACAGGCGCAGCAACACTGGAGCTTTGCGCTTCTATACACACCAAACATCACGGTCCTTCTCGTTCCGTCTCCTAGACACGAGCTGAGAAATTGCAAACGTCGAGCAATTGCTCAGAGATGAAAAGTGCCAGCACTGAAAGCTGTTGCTAGCCAGCACCCTTCCTTGGAAGCGCTTTTGTAGGCCTAAGAACACTGGGGCTCTGGGCTTCTCTAGCCACCTAATCTTCTGCTCATCCTCTCGCGCACTCTAAAGAGAGCTCAGGTGAGAAATTGCAAACGTCGAGCAATTGCTCAGAGATGAAAAGTGCCAGCACTGAAAGCTCTTGCTAGCCAGCACCCTTCCTTGGAAGCGCTTTCACAGGCACAGCAACACTGGGGCTTTGCGCTTCTATACGCACCAAACGTCACGGTCCTTCTCTTTCCGTCGGTAGACACGAGCTGAGAAATTGCAAACGTCGAGCAATTGCTCCGAGATGAAAAGTGCCAGCACTGAAAGCTGTTGCTAGCCAGCACCCTTCCTTGGAAGCGCTTTTGTAGGCCTAAGCACACTGGGGCTCTGGGCTTCTCTAGCCACCTCATCTTCTGCTCATCCTCTCGCGCACTCTAAAGAGAGCTCAGGTGAGAAATTGCAAACGTCGAGCAATTGCTCAGAGATGAAAAGTGCCAGCACTGAAAGCTGTTGCTAACCAGCACCCTTCCTTGGAAGCGCTTTCACAGGCGCAGCAACACTGGGGCTTTGCGCTTCTATACGCACCAAACGTCACGGTCCTTCTCTTTCCGCCTCGTAGACACGAGCTGAGAAATTGCAAACGTCCAGCAATTGCTCAGAGATGAAAAGTGCCAGCACTGAAAGCTGTTGCTAGCCAGCACCCTTCCTTGGAAGCGCTTTTGTAGGCCTAAGAACACTGGGGCTCTGGGCTTCTCTAGCCACCTAATCTTCTGCTCATCCTCTCGCGCACTCTAAAGAGAGCTCAGGTGAGAAATTGCAAACGTCGAGCAATTGCTCAGAGATGAAAAGTGCCAGCACTGAAAGCTCTTGCTAGCCAGCACCCTTCCTTGGAAGCGCTTTCACAGGCGCAGCAACACTGGGGCTTTGCGCTTCTCTACCCACCAAACGTCACGGTCCTTCTCTTTCCGTCTCGTAGACACGAGCTGAGAAATTGCAAACGTCGAGCAATTGCTCAGAGATGAAAAGTGCCAGCACTGAAAGCTGTTGCTAGCCAGCACCCTTCCTTGGAAGCGCTTTCACAGGCGCAGTAACACTGGGGCTTTGCGCTTCTCTAGCCACCAAATGTCACGGTCCTTCTCTTTCCGTCTCGTAGACACGAGCTGAGAAATTGCAAACGTCGAGCAATTGCTCAGAGATGAAAAGTGCCAGCACTGAAAGCTCTTGCTAGCCAGCACCCTTCCTTGGAAGCGCTTTCACAGGCGCAGTAACACTGGGGCTTTGCACTTCTGTACGCACCAAACGTCACGGTCCTTCTCTTTCCGTCTCCTAGACACGAGCTGAGAAATTGCAAACGTCGAGCAATTGCTCAGAGATGAAAAGTGCCAGCACTGAAAGCTCTTGCTAGCCAGCACCCTTCCTTGGAAGCGCTTTCACAGGCGCAGCAACACTGGGGCTTTGCGCTTCTATACGCACCAAACGTCACGGTCATTCTCTTTCCGTCTTGTAGACACGAGCTGAGAAATTGCAAATGTCGAGCAATTGCTCAGAGATGAAAAGTGCCAGCACTGAAAGCTGTTGCTAGCCAGCACCCTTCCTTGGAAGCGCTTTTGTAGGCCTAAGAACACTGGGGCTCTGGGCTTCTCTAGCCACCTCATCTTCTGCTCATCCTCTCGCGCACTCTAAAGAGAGCTCAGGTGAGAAATTGCAAACGTCGAGCAATTGCTCAGAGATGAAAAGTGCCAGCACTGAAAGCTGTTGCTAGCCAGCACCCTTCCTTGGAAGCGCTTTCACAGGCGCAGCAACACTGGGGCTTTGCGCTTCTAGACGCACCAAACGTCACGGTCCTTCTCTTTCCGTCTCGTAGACACGAGCTGAGAAATTGCAAACGTCCAGCAATTGCTCCGAGATGAAAAGTGCCAGCACTGAAAGCTGTTGCTAGCCAGCACCCTTCCTTGGAAGCGCTTTTTTAGGCCTAAGAACACTGGGGCTCTGGGCTTCTCTAGCCACCTCATCTTCTGCTCATCCTCTCGCGCACTCTAAAGAGAGCTCAGGTGAGAAATTGCAAACGTCCAGCAATTGCTCAGAGATGAAAAGTGCCAGCACTGAAAGCTGTTGCTAGCCAGCACCCTTCCTTGGAAGCGCTTTCACAGGCGCAGCAACACTGGGGCTTTGCGCTTCTATACGCACCAAATGTCACGGTCCTTCTCTTTCCGTCTTGTAGACACGAGCTGAGAAATTGCAAACGTCGAGCAATTGCTCCGAGATGAAAAGTGCCAGCACTGAAAGCTGTTGCTAGCCAGCACCCTTCCTTGGAAGCGCTTTTGTAGGCCTAAGAACACTGGGGCTCTGGGCTTCTCTAGCCACCTCATCTTCTGCTCATCCTCTCGCGCACTCTAAAGAGAGCTCAGGTGAGAAATTGCAAACGTCCAGCAATTGCTCAGAGATGAAAAGTGCCAGCACTGAAAGCTGTTGCTAGCCAGCCCCCTTCCTTGGAAGCGCTTTTGTAGGCCTAAGAACACTGGGGCTCTGGGCTTCTCTAGCCACCTCATCTTCTGCTCATCCTCTCGCGCACTCTAAAGAGAGCTCAGGTGAGAAATTGCAAACGTCGAGCAATTGCTCAGAGATGAAAAGTGCCAGCACTGAAAGCTGTTGCTAGCCAGCACCCTTCCTTGGAAGCGCTTTTGTAGCCCTTAGAACACTGGGGCTCTGGGCTTCTCTAGCCACCTCATCTTCTGCTCATCCTCTCGCGCACTCTAAAGAGAGCTCAGGTGAGAAATTGCAAACGTCCAGCAATTGCTCAGAGATGAAAAGTGCCAGCACTGAAAGCTCTTGCTAGCCAGCACCCTTCCTTGGAAGCGCTTTCACAGGCGCAGCAACACTGGGGCTTTGCGCTTCTCTACCCACCAAACGTCACGGTCATTCTCTTTCCGTCTCGTAGACACGAGCTGAGAAATTGCAAACGTCCAGCAATTGCTCAGAGATGAAAAGTGCCAGCACTGAAAGCTGTTGCTAGCCAGCACCCTTCCTTGGAAGCGCTTTTGTAGGCCTAAGAACACTGGGGCTCTGGGCTTCTCTAGCCACCTAATCTTCTGCTCATCCTCTCGCGCACTCTAAAGAGAGCTCAGGTGAGAAATTGCAAACGTCGAGCAATTGCTCAGAGATGAAAAGTGCCAGCACTGAAAGCTCTTGCTAGCCAGCACCCTTCCTTGGAAGCGCTTTCACAGGCGCAGCAACACTGGGGCTTTGCGCTTCTCTACCCACCAAACGTCACGGTCCTTCTCTTTCCGTCTCGTAGACACGAGCTGAGAAATTGCAAACGTCGAGCAATTGCTCAGAGATGAAAAGTGCCAGCAGTGAAAGCTGTTGCTAGCCAGCACCCTTCCTTGGAAGCGCTTTCACAGGCGCAGTAACACTGGGGCTTTGCGCTTCTCTAGCCACCAAATGTCACGGTCCTTCTCTTTCCGTCTCGTAGACACGAGCTGAGAAATTGCAAACGTCGAGCAATTGCTCCGAGATGAAAAGTGCCAGCACTGAAAGCTCTTGCTAGCCAGCACCCTTCCTTGGAAGCGCTTTCACAGGCGCAGTAACACTGGGGCTTTGCACTTCTCTACGCACCAAACGTCACGGTCATTCTCTTTCCGTCTCGTAGACACGAGCTGAGAAATTGCAAACGTCGAGCAATTGCTCAGAGATGAAAAGTGCCAGCACTGAAAGCTCTTGCTAGCCAGCCCCCTTCCTTGGAAGCGCTTTCACAGGCGCAGCAACACTGGGGCTTTGCGCTTCTATACGCACCAAACGTCACGGTCCTTCTCTTTCCGTCTTGTAGACACGAGCTGAGAAATTGCAAACGTCGAGCAATTGCTCCGAGATGAAAAGTGCCAGCACTGAAAGCTGTTGCTAGCCAGCACCCTTCCTTGGAAGCGCTTTTGTAGGCCTAAGAACAGTGGGGCTCTGGGCTTCTCTAGCCACCTCATCTTCTGCTCATCCTCTCGCGCACTCTAAAGAGAGCTCAGGTGAGAAATTGCAAACGTCGAGCAATTGCTCAGAGATGAAAAGTGCCAGCACTGAAAGCTGTTGCTAGCCAGCACCCTTCCTTGGAAGCGCTTTCACAGGCGCAGCAACACTGGGGCTTTGCGCTTCTCTACCCACCAAACGTCACGGTCCTTCTCTTTCCGTCTCGTAGACACGAGCTGAGAAATTGCAAACGTCCAGCAATTGCTCAGAGATGAAAAGTGCCAGCGCTGAAAGCTCTTGCTAGCCAGCACCCTTCCTTGGAAGCGCTTTTTTAGGCCTAAGAACACTGGGGCTCTGGGCTTCTCTAGCCACCTCATCTTCTGCTCATCCTCTCGCGCACTCTAAAGAGAGCTCAGGTGAGAAATTGCAAACGTCGAGCAATTGCTCAGAGATGAAAAGTGCCAGCACTGAAAGCTCTTGCTAGCCAGCAGCCTTCCTTGGAAGCGCTTTTGTAGGCCTAAGAACACTGGGGCTCTGGGCTTCTCTAGCCACCTAATCTTCTGCTCATCCTCCCGCGCACTCTAAAGAGAGCTCAGGTGAGAAATTGCAAACGTCGAGCAATTGCTCAGAGATGAAAAGTGCCAGCACTGAAAGCTCTTGCTAGCCAGCACCCTTCCTTGGAAGCGCTTTCACAGGCGCAGCAACACTGGGGCTTTGCGCTTCTCTAGCCACCAAAAGTCACGGTCCTTCTCTTTCCGTCTCGTAGACATGAGCTGAGAAATTGCAAACGTCGAGCAATTGCTCAGAGATGAAAAGTGCCAGCACTGAAAGCTCTTGCTAGCCAGCACCCTTCCTTGGAAGCACTTTTGTAGGCCTAAGAACACTGGGGCTCTGGGCTTCTCTAGCCACCTCATCTTCTGCTCATCCTCTCGCGCACTCTAAAGAGAGCTCAGGTGAGAAATTGCAAACGTCGAGCAATTGCTCAGAGATGAAAAGTGCCAGCACTGAAAGCTGTTGCTAGCCAGCACCCTTCCTTGGAAGCGCTTTCACAGGCGCAGCAACACTGGGGCTTTGCGCTTCTATACGCACCAAACGTCACGGTCATTCTCTTTCCGTCTCGTAGACACGAGCTGAGAAATTGCAAACGTCCAGCAATTGCTCCGAGATGAAAAGTGCCAGCACTGAAAGCTGTTGCTAGCCAGCACCCTTCCTTGGAAGCGCTTTTGTAGGCCTAAGAACACTGGGGCTCTGGGCTTCTCTAGCCACCTCATCTTCTGCTCATCCTCACGCGCTCTAAAGAGAGCTCAGGTGAGAAATTGCAAACGTCCAGCAATTGCTCAGAGATGAAAAGTGCCAGCACTGAAAGCTGTTGCTAGCCAGCAGCCTTCCTTGGAAGCGCTTTCACAGGCGCAGCAACACTGGGGCTTTGCGCTTCTCTAGCCGCCAAACGTCACGGTCCTTCTCTTTCCGTCTCGTAGACACGAGCTGAAAAATTGCAAACGTCGAGCAATTGCTCAGAGATGAAAAGTGCCAGCACTGAAAGCTGTTGCTAGCCAGCACCCTTCCTTGGAAGCGCTTTCACAGGCGCAGTAACACTGGGGCTTTGCGCTTCTCTACCCACCAAACGTCACGGTCATTCTCTTTCCATCTAATAGGCACGAGCTGAGAAATCGAAAACGTCAAGCAATTGCTCAGAGATGAAAAGTGCCAGCACTGAAAGCTGTTGCTAGCCAGCACCCTTCCTTGGAAGCGCTTTCACAAGCGCAGTAACACTGGGGCTTTGCGCTTCTATATGCACCAAACATCACGGTCATTCTCTTTCCGTCTCGTAGACATGAGCTGAGAAATTGCAAATGTCGAGCAATTTCTGAGAGATGAAAAGTGCCAGCACTGAAAGATCTTGCTAGCCAGCACCCTTCCTTGGAAGCGCTTTTGTAGCCCTTAGAACACTGGGGCTCTGGGCTTCCCTAGCCACCTCATCTTCTGCTCATCCTCTCGCGCACTCTAAAGAGAGCTCAGGTGAGAAATTGCAAACGTCCAGCAATTGCTCAGAGATGAAAAGTGCCAGCACTGAAAGCTGTTGCTAGCCAGCACCCTTCCTTGGAAGTGCTTTCACAGGCGCAGCAACACTGGGGCTTTGCGCTTCTCTAGCCACCAAACGTCACAGTCCTTCTCTTTCCGTCTCGTAGACACGAGCTGAGAAATTGCAAACGTCGAGCAATTGCTCCGAGATGAAAAGTGCCAGCACTGAAAGCTGTTGCTAGCCAGCACCCTTCCTTGGAAGCGCTTTTGTAGGCCTAAGAACACTGGGGCTCTGGGCTTCTCTAGCCACCTCATCTTCTGCTCATCCTCTCGCGCACTCTAAAGAGAGCTCAGGTGAGAAATTGCAAACGTCGAGCAATTGCTCAGAAATGAAAAGTGCCAGCACTGAAAGCTGTTGCTAGCCAGCACCCTTCCTTGGAAGCGCTTTAACAGGCGCAGCAACACTGGAGCTTTGCGCTTCTATACACACCAAACATCACGGTCCTTCTCGTTCCGTCTCCTAGACACGAGCTGAGAAATTGCAAACGTCGAGCAATTGCTCAGAGATGAAAAGTGCCAGCACTGAAAGCTGTTGCTAGCCAGCACCCTTCCTTGGAAGCGCTTTTGTAGGCCTAAGAACACTGGGGCTCTGGGCTTCTCTAGCCACCTAATCTTCTGCTCATCCTCTCGCGCACTCTAAAGAGAGCTCAGGTGAGAAATTGCAAACGTCGAGCAATTGCTCAGAGATGAAAAGTGCCAGCACTGAAAGCTCTTGCTAGCCAGCACCCTTCCTTGGAAGCGCTTTCACAGGCACAGCAACACTGGGGCTTTGCGCTTCTATACGCACCAAACGTCACGGTCCTTCTCTTTCCGTCGGTAGACACGAGCTGAGAAATTGCAAACGTCGAGCAATTGCTCCGAGATGAAAAGTGCCAGCACTGAAAGCTGTTGCTAGCCAGCACCCTTCCTTGGAAGCGCTTTTGTAGGCCTAAGCACACTGGGGCTCTGGGCTTCTCTAGCCACCTCATCTTCTGCTCATCCTCTCGCGCACTCTAAAGAGAGCTCAGGTGAGAAATTGCAAACGTCGAGCAATTGCTCAGAGATGAAAAGTGCCAGCACTGAAAGCTGTTGCTAACCAGCACCCTTCCTTGGAAGCGCTTTCACAGGCGCAGCAACACTGGGGCTTTGCGCTTCTATACGCACCAAACGTCACGGTCCTTCTCTTTCCGCCTCGTAGACACGAGCTGAGAAATTGCAAACGTCCAGCAATTGCTCAGAGATGAAAAGTGCCAGCACTGAAAGCTGTTGCTAGCCAGCACCCTTCCTTGGAAGCGCTTTTGTAGGCCTAAGAACACTGGGGCTCTGGGCTTCTCTAGCCACCTAATCTTCTGCTCATCCTCTCGCGCACTCTAAAGAGAGCTCAGGTGAGAAATTGCAAACGTCGAGCAATTGCTCAGAGATGAAAAGTGCCAGCACTGAAAGCTCTTGCTAGCCAGCACCCTTCCTTGGAAGCGCTTTCACAGGCGCAGCAACACTGGGGCTTTGCGCTTCTCTAGCCACCAAACGTCACGGTCCTTCTCTTTCCGTCTCGTAGACACGAGCTGAGAAATTGCAAACGTCGAGCAATTGCTCAGAGATGAAAAGTGCCAGCACTGAAAGCTGTTGCTAGCCAGCACCCTTCCTTGGAAGCGCTTTCACAGGCGCAGTAACACTGGGGCTTTGCGCTTCTCTAGCCACCAAATGTCACGGTCCTTCTCTTTCCGTCTCGTAGACACGAGCTGAGAAATTGCAAACGTCGAGCAATTGCTCAGAGATGAAAAGTGCCAGCACTGAAAGCTCTTGCTAGCCAGCACCCTTCCTTGGAAGCGCTTTCACAGGCGCAGTAACACTGGGGCTTTGCACTTCTGTACGCACCAAACGTCACGGTCCTTCTCTTTCCGTCTCCTAGACACGAGCTGAGAAATTGCAAACGTCGAGCAATTGCTCAGAGATGAAAAGTGCCAGCACTGAAAGCTGTTGCTAGCCAGCAGCCTTCCTTGGAAGCGCTTTCACAGGCGCAGCAACACTGGGGCTTTGCGCTTCTATACGCACCAAACGTCACGGTCATTCTCTTTCCGTCTTGTAGACACGAGCTGAGAAATTGCAAATGTCGAGCAATTGCTCAGAGATGAAAAGTGCCAGCACTGAAAGCTGTTGCTAGCCAGCACCCTTCCTTGGAAGCGCTTTTGTAGGCCTAAGAACACTGGGGCTCTGGGCTTCTCTAGCCACCTCATCTTCTGCTCATCCTCTCGCGCACTCTAAAGAGAGCTCAGGTGAGAAATTGCAAACGTCGAGCAATTGCTCAGAGATGAAAAGTGCCAGCACTGAAAGCTGTTGCTAGCCAGCACCCTTCCTTGGAAGCGCTTTCACAGGCGCAGCAACACTGGGGCTTTGCGCTTCTAGACGCACCAAACGTCACGGTCCTTCTCTTTCCGTCTCGTAGACACGAGCTGAGAAATTGCAAACGTCCAGCAATTGCTCAGAGATGAAAAGTGCCAGCACTGAAAGCTGTTGCTAGCCAGCACCCTTCCTTGGAAGCGCTTTTTTAGGCCTAAGAACACTGGGGCTCTGGGCTTCTCTAGCCACCTCATCTTCTGCTCATCCTCTCGCGCACTCTAAAGAGAGCTCAGGTGAGAAATTGCAAACGTCCAGCAATTGCTCAGAGATGAAAAGTGCCAGCACTGAAAGCTGTTGCTAGCCAGCACCCTTCCTTGGAAGCGCTTTCACAGGCGCAGCAACACTGGGGCTTTGCGCTTCTATACGCACCAAATGTCACGGTCCTTCTCTTTCCGTCTTGTAGACACGAGCTGAGAAATTGCAAACGTCGAGCAATTGCTCCGAGATGAAAAGTGCCAGCACTGAAAGCTGTTGCTAGCCAGCACCCTTCCTTGGAAGCGCTTTTGTAGGCCTAAGAACACTGGGGCTCTGGGCTTCTCTAGCCACCTCATCTTCTGCTCATCCTCTCGCGCACTCTAAAGAGAGCTCAGGTGAGAAATTGCAAACGTCCAGCAATTGCTCAGAGATGAAAAGTGCCAGCACTGAAAGCTGTTGCTAGCCAGCCCCCTTCCTTGGAAGCGCTTTTGTAGGCCTAAGAACACTGGGGCTCTGGGCTTCTCTAGCCACCTCATCTTCTGCTCATCCTCTCGCGCACTCTAAAGAGAGCTCAGGTGAGAAATTGCAAACGTCGAGCAATTGCTCAGAGATGAAAAGTGCCAGCACTGAAAGCTGTTGCTAGCCAGCACCCTTCCTTGGAAGCGCTTTTGTAGCCCTTAGAACACTGGGGCTCTGGGCTTCTCTAGCCACCTCATCTTCTGCTCATCCTCTCGCGCACTCTAAAGAGAGCTCAGGTGAGAAATTGCAAATGTCGAGCAATTGCTCAGAGATGAAAAGTGCCAGCACTGAAAGCTCTTGCTAGCCAGCACCCTTCCTTGGAAGCGCTTTCACAGGCGCAGCAACACTGGGGCTTTGCGCTTCTCTACCCACCAAACGTCACGGTCATTCTCTTTCCGTCTCGTAGACACGAGCTGAGAAATTGCAAACGTCCAGCAATTGCTCAGAGATGAAAAGTGCCAGCACTGAAAGCTGTTGCTAGCCAGCACCCTTCCTTGGAAGCGCTTTTGTAGGCCTAAGAACACTGGGGCTCTGGGCTTCTCTAGCCACCTAATCTTCTGCTCATCCTCTCGCGCACTCTAAAGAGAGCTCAGGTGAGAAATTGCAAACGTCGAGCAATTGCTCAGAGATGAAAAGTGCCAGCACTGAAAGCTCTTGCTAGCCAGCACCCTTCCTTGGAAGCGCTTTCACAGGCGCAGCAACAGTGGGGCTTTGCGCTTCTCTACCCACCAAACGTCACGGTCCTTCTCTTTCCGTCTCGTAGACACGAGCTGAGAAATTGCAAACGTCGAGCAATTGCTCAGAGATGAAAAGTGCCAGCAGTGAAAGCTGTTGCTAGCCAGCACCCTTCCTTGGAAGCGCTTTCACAGGCGCAGTAACACTGGGGCTTTGCGCTTCTCTAGCCACCAAATGTCACGGTCCTTCTCTTTCCGTCTCGTAGACACGAGCTGAGAAATTGCAAACGTCGAGCAATTGCTCCGAGATGAAAAGTGCCAGCACTGAAAGCTCTTGCTAGCCAGCACCCTTCCTTGGAAGCGCTTTCACAGGCGCAGTAACACTGGGGCTTTGCACTTCTCTACGCACCAAACGTCACGGTCATTCTCTTTCCGTCTCGTAGACACGAGCTGAGAAATTGCAAACGTCGAGCAATTGCTCAGAGATGAAAAGTGCCAGCACTGAAAGCTCTTGCTAGCCAGCCCCCTTCCTTGGAAGCGCTTTCACAGGCGCAGCAACACTGGGGCTTTGCGCTTCTATACGCACCAAACGTCACGGTCCTTCTCTTTCCGTCTTGTAGACACGAGCTGAGAAATTGCAAACGTCGAGCAATTGCTCCGAGATGAAAAGTGCCAGCACTGAAAGCTGTTGCTAGCCAGCACCCTTCCTTGGAAGCGCTTTTGTAGGCCTAAGAACAGTGGGGCTCTGGGCTTCTCTAGCCACCTCATCTTCTGCTCATCCTCTCGCGCACTCTAAAGAGAGCTCAGGTGAGAAATTGCAAACGTCGAGCAATTGCTCAGAGATGAAAAGTGCCAGCACTGAAAGCTGTTGCTAGCCAGCACCCTTCCTTGGAAGCGCTTTCACAGGCGCAGCAACACTGGGGCTTTGCGCTTCTCTACCCACCAAACGTCACGGTCCTTCTCTTTCCGTCTCGTAGACACGAGCTGAGAAATTGCAAACGTCCAGCAATTGCTCAGAGATGAAAAGTGCCAGCGCTGAAAGCTCTTGCTAGCCAGCACCCTTCCTTGGAAGCGCTTTTGTAGGCCTAAGAACACTGGGGCTCTGGGCTTCTCTAGCCACCTCATCTTCTGCTCATCCTCTCGCGCACTCTAAAGAGAGCTCAGGTGAGAAATTGCAAACGTCGAGCAATTGCTCAGAGATGAAAAGTGCCAGCACTGAAAGCTCTTGCTAGCCAGCAGCCTTCCTTGGAAGCGCTTTTGTAGGCCTAAGAACACTGGGGCTCTGGGCTTCTCTAGCCACCTAATCTTCTGCTCATCCTCCCGCGCACTCTAAAGAGAGCTCAGGTGAGAAATTGCAAACGTCGAGCAATTGCTCAGAGATGAAAAGTGCCAGCACTGAAAGCTCTTGCTAGCCAGCACCCTTCCTTGGAAGCGCTTTCACAGGCGCAGCAACACTGGGGCTTTGCGCTTCTCTAGCCACCAAAAGTCACGGTCCTTCTCTTTCCGTCTCGTAGACATGAGCTGAGAAATTGCAAACGTCGAGCAATTGCTCAGAGATGAAAAGTGCCAGCACTGAAAGCTCTTGCTAGCCAGCACCCTTCCTTGGAAGCACTTTTGTAGGCCTAAGAACACTGGGGCTCTGGGCTTCTCTAGCCACCTCATCTTCTGCTCATCCTCTCGCGCACTCTAAAGAGAGCTCAGGTGAGAAATTGCAAACGTCGAGTAATTGCTCAGAGATGAAAAGTGCCAGCACTGAAAGCTCTTGCTAGCCAGCACCCTTCCTTGGAAGCGCTTTCACAGGCGCAGCAACACTGGGGCTTTGCGCTTCTCTAGCCACCAAAAGTCACGGTCCTTCTCTTTCCGTCTCCTAGACACGAGCTGAGAAATTGCAAACGTCCAGCAATTGCTCAGAGATGAAAAGTGCCAGCACTGAAAGCTGTTGCTAGCCAGCACCCTTCCTTAGAAGCGCTTTCACAGGCGCAGCAACACTGGGGCTTTGCGCTTCTATACGCACCAAACGTCACGGTCCTTCTCTTTCCGTCTCGTAGACACGAGCTGAGAAATTGCAAATGTCGAGCAATTGCTCAGAGATGAAAAGTGCCAGCACTGAAAGCTCTTGCTAGCCAGCACCCTTCCTTGGAAGCGCTTTCACAGGCACAGCAACACTGGGGCTTTGCGCTTCTCTAGCCACCAAACGTCACGGTCCTTCTCTTTCCGTCGGTAGACACGAGCTGAGAAATTGCAAACGTCGAGCAATTGCTCAGAGATGAAAAGTGCCAGCACTGAAAGCTGTTGCTAGCCAGCACCCTTCCTTGGAAGCGCTTTCACAGGCGCAGCAACACTGGGGCTTTGCGCTTCTCTAGCCACCAAACGTCACGGTCCTTCTCTTTCCGTCTCGTAGACACGAGCTGAGAAATTGCAAACGTCGAGCAATTGCTCAGAGATGAAAAGTGCCAGCACTGAAAGCTGTTGCTAGCCAGCACCCTTCCTTGGAAGCGCTTTTGTAGGCATAAGCACACTGGGGCTCTGGGCTTCTCTAGCCACCTCATCTTCTGCTCATCCTCTCGCGCACTCTAAAGAGAGCTCAGGTGAGAAATTGCAAACGTCCAGCAATTGCTCAGAGATGAAAAGTGCCAGCACTGAAAGCTCTTGCTAGCCAGCACCCTTCCTTGGAAGCGCTTTCACAGGCGCAGCAACACTGGGGCTTTGCGCTTCTCTACCCACCAAACGTCACGGTCATTGTCTTTCCGTCTCGTAGACACGAGCTGAGAAATTGCAAACGTCGAGCAATTGCTCAGAGATGAAAAGTGCCAGCACTGAAAGCTGTTGCTAGCCAGCACCCTTCCTTGGAAGCGCTTTCACAGGCGCAGCAACACTGGGGCTTTGCGCTTCTCTAGCCACCAAACGTCACGGTCCTTCTCTTTCCGTCTCGTAGACACGAGCTGAGAAATTGCAAACGTCGAGCAATTGCTCAGAGATGAAAAGTGCCAGCACTGAAAGCTGTTGCTAGCCAGCACCCTTCCTTGGAAGCGCTTTTGTAGGCCTAAGCACACTGGGGCTCTGGGCTTCTTTAGCCACCTAATCTTCTGCTCATCCTCTCGCGCAGTCTTAAGAGAGCTCAGGTGAGAAATTGCAAACGTCGAGCAATTGCTCAGAGATGAAAAGTGCCAGCACTGAAAGCTCTTGCTAGCCAGCACCCTTCCTTGGAAGCGCTTTCACAGGCGCAGCAACACTGGGGCTTTGCGCTTCTCTACCCACCAAACGTCACGGTCCTTCTCTTTCCGTCTCGTAGGCACGAGCTGAGAAATTGCAAACGTCGAGCAATTGCTCAGAGATGAATAGTGCCAGCACTGAAAGCTCTTGCTAGCCAGCACCCTTCCTTGGAAGCGCTTTCACAGGCGCAGCAACACTGGGGCTTTGCGCTTCTCTAGCCACCAAATGTCACGGTCATTCTCTTTCCGTCTTGTAGACACGAGCTGAGAAATTGCAAACGTCGAGCAATTGCTCAGAGATGAAAAGTGCCAGCACTGAAAGCTGTTGCTAGCCAGCACCCTTCCTTGGAAGCGCTTTTGTAGGCCTAAGCACACTGGGGCTCTGGGCTTCTTTAGCCACCTAATCTTCTGCTCATCCTCTCGCGCAGTCTTAAGAGAGCTCAGGTGAGAAATTGCAAACGTCGAGCAATTGCTCCGAGATGAAAAGTGCCAGCACTGAAAGCTGTTGCTAGCCAGCACCCTTCCTTGGAAGCGCTTTTGTAGGCCTAAGAACACTGGGGCTCTGGGCTTCTCTAGCCACCTCATCTTCTGCTCATCCTCTCGCGCACTCTAAAGAGAGCTCAGGTGAGAAATTGCAAACGTCCAGCAATTGCTCAGAGATGAAAAGTGCCAGCACTGAAAGCTGTTGCTAGCCAGCACCCTTCCTTGGAAGCGCTTTCACAGGCGCAGCAACACTGGGGCTTTGCGCTTCTATACGCACCAAACGTCACGGTCATTCTCTTTCCGTCTCGTAGACACGAGCTGAGAAATTGCAAACGTCGAGCAATTGCTCAGAGATGAAAAGTGCCAGCACTGAAAGCTGTTGCTAGCCAGCACCCTTCCTTGGAAGCGCTTTTGTAGGCCTAAGAACACTGGGGCTCTGGGCTTCTCTAGCCACCTAATCTTCTGCTCATCCTCACGCGCTCTAAAGAGAGCTCAGGTGAGAAATTGCAAACGTCGAGCAATTGCTCAGAGATGAAAAGTGCCAGCACTGAAAGCTGTTGCTAGCCAGCAGCCTTCCTTGGAAGCGCTTTCACAGGCGCAGCAACACTGGGGCTTTGCGCTTCTCTAGCCGCCAAACGTCACGGTCCTTCTCTTTCCGTCTCGTAGACACGAGCTGAGAAATTGCAAACGTCGAGCAATTGCTCAGAGATGAAAAGTGCCAGCACTGAAAGCTGTTGCTAGCCAGCACCCTTCCTTGGAAGCGCTTTCACAGGCGCAGTAACACTGGGGCTTTGCGCTTCTCTACCCACCAAACGTCACGGTCATTCTCTTTCCATCTAATAGGCACGAGCTGAGAAATCGAAAACGTCAAGCAATTGCTCAGAGATGAAAAGTGCCAGCACTGAAAGCTGTTGCTAGCCAGCACCCTTCCTTGGAAGCGCTTTCACAAGCGCAGTAACACTGGGGCTTTGCGCTTCTATATGCACCAAACATCACGGTCATTCTCTTTCCGTGTCGTAGACATGAGCTGAGAAATTGCAAATGTCGAGCAATTGCTGAGAGATGAAAAGTGCCAGCACTGAAAGATCTTGCTAGCCAGCACCCTTCCTTGGAAGCGCTTTTGTAGCCCTTAGAACACTGGGGCTCTGGGCTTCTCTAGCCACCTCATCTTCTGCTCATCCTCTCGCGCACTCTAAAGAGAGCTCAGGTGAGAAATTGCAAACGTCCAGCAATTGCTCAGAGATGAAAAGTGCCAGCACTGAAAGCTGTTGCTAGCCAGCACCCTTCCTTGGAAGTGCTTTCACAGGCGCAGTAACACTGGGGCTTTGCGCTTCTCTAGCCACCAAACGTCACAGTCCTTCTCTTTCCGTCTCGTAGACACGAGCTGAGAAATTGCAAACGTCGAGCAATTGCTCAGAGATGAAAAGTGCCAGCACTGAAAGCTGTTGCTAGCCAGCACCCTTCCTTGGAAGCGCTTTTGTAGGCCTAAGAACACTGGGGCTCTGGGCTTCTCTAGCCACCTCATCTTCTGCTCATCCTCTCGCGCACTCTAAAGAGAGCTCAGGTGAGAAATTGCAAACGTCGAGCAATTGCTCAGAAATGAAAAGTGCCAGCACTGAAAGCTGTTGCTAGCCAGCACCCTTCCTTGGAAGCGCTTTAACAGGCGCAGCAACACTGGAGCTTTGCGCTTCTACATACACCAAACATCACGGTCCTTCTCGTTCCGTCTCCTAGACACGAGCTGAGAAATTGCAAACGTCGAGCAATTGCTCCGAGATGAAAAGTGCCAGCACTGAAAGCTGTTGCTAGCCAGCACCCTTCCTTGGAAGCGCTTTTGTAGGCCTAAGAACACTGGGGCTCTGGGCTTCTCTAGCCACCTAATCTTCTGCTCATCCTGTCGCGCACTCTAAAGAGAGCTCAGGTGAGAAATTGCAAACGTCGAGCAATTGCTCAGAGATGAAAAGTGCCAGCACTGAAAGCTGTTGCTAGCCAGCACCCTTCCTTGGAAGCGCTTTCACAGGCACAGCAACACTGGGGCTTTGCGCTTCTCTACGCACCAAACGTCACGGTCCTTCTCTTTCCGTCGGTAGACACGAGCTGAGAAATTGCAAACGTCGAGCAATTGCTCAGAGATGAAAAGTGCCAGCACTGAAAGCTCTTGCTAGCCAGCACCCTTCCTTGGAAGCGCTTTTGTAGGCCTAAGCACACTGGGGCTCTGGGCTTCTCTAGCCACCTCATCTTCTGCTCATCCTCTCGCGCACTCTAAAGAGAGCTCAGGTGAGAAATTGCAAACGTCCAGCAATTGCTCAGAGATGAAAAGTGCCAGCACTGAAAGCTGTTGCTAGCCAGCCCCCTTCCTTGGAAGCGCTTTTGTAGGCCTAAGAACACTGGGGCTCTGGGCTTCTCTAGCCACCTCATCTTCTGCTCATCCTCTCGCGCACTCTAAAGAGAGCTCAGGTGAGAAATTGCAAACGTCGAGCAATTGCTCAGAGATGAAAAGTGCCAGCACTGAAAGCTGTTGCTAGCCAGCACCCTTCCTTGGAAGCGCTTTTGTAGCCCTTAGAACACTGGGGCTCTGGGCTTCTCTAGCCACCTCATCTTCTGCTCATCCTCTCGCGCACTCTAAAGAGAGCTCAGGTGAGAAATTGCAAATGTCGAGCAATTGCTCAGAGATGAAAAGTGCCAGCACTGAAAGCTGTTGCTAGCCAGCACCCTTCCTTGGAAGCGCTTTAACAGGCGCAGCAACACTGGAGCTTTGCGCTTCTACATACACCAAACATCACGGTCCTTCTCGTTCCGTCTCCTAGACACGAGCTGAGAAATTGCAAACGTCGAGCAATTGCTCAGAGATGAAAAGTGCCAGCACTGAAAGCTGTTGCTAGCCAGCACCCTTCCTTGGAAGCGCTTTTGTAGGCCTAAGAACACTGGGGCTCTGGGCTTCTCTAGCCACCTCATCTTCTGCTCATCCTGTCGCGCACTCTAAAGAGAGCTCAGGTGAGAAATTGCAAACGTCGAGCAATTGCTCAGAGATGAAAAGTGCCAGCACTGAAAGCTGTTGCTAGCCAGCACCCTTCCTTGGAAGCGCTTTCACAGGCACAGCAACACTGGGGCTTTGCGCTTCTCTACGCACCAAACGTCACGGTCCTTCTCTTTCCGTCGGTAGACACGAGCTGAGAAATTGCAAACGTCGAGCAATTGCTCAGAGATGAAAAGTGCCAGCACTGAAAGCTCTTGCTAGCCAGCACCCTTCCTTGGAAGCGCTTTTGTAGGCCTAAGCACACTGGGGCTCTGGGCTTCTCTAGCCACCTCATCTTCTGCTCATCCTCTCGCGCACTCTAAAGAGAGCTCAGGTGAGAAATTGCAAACGTCGAGCAATTGCTCAGAGATGAAAAGTGCCAGCACTGAAAGCTGTTGCTAGCCAGCACCCTTCCTTGGAAGCGCTTTTGTAGGCCTAAGAACACTGGGGCTCTGGGCTTCTCTAGCCACCTCATCTTCTGCTCATCCTCTCGCGCACTCTAAAGAGAGCTCAGGTGAGAAATTGCAAACGTCCAGCAATTGCTCAGAGATGAAAAGTGCCAGCACTGAAAGCTGTTGCTAGCCAGCACCCTTCCTTGGAAGCGCTTTCACAGGCGCAGCAACACTGGGGCTTTGCGCTTCTATACGCACCAAACGTCACGGTCATTCTCTTTCCGTCTCGTAGACACGAGCTGAGAAATTGCAAACGTCGAGCAATTGCTCAGAGATGAAAAGTGCCAGCACTGAAAGCTGTTGCTAGCCAGCACCCTTCCTTGGAAGCGCTTTTGTAGGCCTAAGAACACTGGGGCTCTGGGCTTCTCTAGCCACCTAATCTTCTGCTCATCCTCACGCGCTCTAAAGAGAGCTCAGGTGAGAAATTGCAAACGTCGAGCAATTGCTCAGAGATGAAAAGTGCCAGCACTGAAAGCTGTTGCTAGCCAGCAGCCTTCCTTGGAAGCGCTTTCACAGGCGCAGCAACACTGGGGCTTTGCGCTTCTCTAGCCGCCAAACGTCACGGTCCTTCTCTTTCCGTCTCGTAGACACGAGCTGAGAAATTGCAAACGTCGAGCAATTGCTCAGAGATGAAAAGTGCCAGCACTGAAAGCTGTTGCTAGCCAGCACCCTTCCTTGGAAGCGCTTTCACAGGCGCAGTAACACTGGGGCTTTGCGCTTCTCTACCCACCAAACGTCACGGTCATTCTCTTTCCATCTAATAGGCACGAGCTGAGAAATCGAAAACGTCAAGCAATTGCTCCGAGATGAAAAGTGCCAGCACTGAAAGCTGTTGCTAGCCAGCACCCTTCCTTGGAAGCGCTTTCACAAGCGCAGTAACACTGGGGCTTTGCGCTTCTATATGCACCAAACATCACGGTCATTCTCTTTCCGTGTCGTAGACATGAGCTGAGAAATTGCAAATGTCGAGCAATTGCTGAGAGATGAAAAGTGCCAGCACTGAAAGATCTTGCTAGCCAGCACCCTTCCTTGGAAGCGCTTTTGTAGCCCTTAGAACACTGGGGCTCTGGGCTTCTCTAGCCACCTCATCTTCTGCTCATCCTCTCGCGCACTCTAAAGAGAGCTCAGGTGAGAAATTGCAAACGTCCAGCAATTGCTCAGAGATGAAAAGTGCCAGCACTGAAAGCTGTTGCTAGCCAGCACCCTTCCTTGGAAGTGCTTTCACAGGCGCAGTAACACTGGGGCTTTGCGCTTCTCTAGCCACCAAACGTCACAGTCCTTCTCTTTCCGTCTCGTAGACACGAGCTGAGAAATTGCAAACGTCGAGCAATTGCTCCGAGATGAAAAGTGCCAGCACTGAAAGCTGTTGCTAGCCAGCACCCTTCCTTGGAAGCGCTTTTGTAGGCCTAAGAACACTGGGGCTCTGGGCTTCTCTAGCCACCTCATCTTCTGCTCATCCTCTCGCGCACTCTAAAGAGAGCTCAGGTGAGAAATTGCAAACGTCGAGCAATTGCTCAGAAATGAAAAGTGCCAGCACTGAAAGCTGTTGCTAGCCAGCACCCTTCCTTGGAAGCGCTTTAACAGGCGCAGCAACACTGGAGCTTTGCGCTTCTACATACACCAAACATCACGGTCCTTCTCGTTCCGTCTCCTAGACACGAGCTGAGAAATTGCAAACGTCGAGCAATTGCTCCGAGATGAAAAGTGCCAGCACTGAAAGCTGTTGCTAGCCAGCACCCTTCCTTGGAAGCGCTTTTGTAGGCCTAAGAACACTGGGGCTCTGGGCTTCTCTAGCCACCTAATCTTCTGCTCATCCTGTCGCGCACTCTAAAGAGAGCTCAGGTGAGAAATTGCAAACGTCGAGCAATTGCTCAGAGATGAAAAGTGCCAGCACTGAAAGCTGTTGCTAGCCAGCACCCTTCCTTGGAAGCGCTTTCACAGGCACAGCAACACTGGGGCTTTGCGCTTCTCTACGCACCAAACGTCACGGTCCTTCTCTTTCCGTCGGTAGACACGAGCTGAGAAATTGCAAACGTCGAGCAATTGCTCAGAGATGAAAAGTGCCAGCACTGAAAGCTCTTGCTAGCCAGCACCCTTCCTTGGAAGCGCTTTTGTAGGCCTAAGCACACTGGGGCTCTGGGCTTCTCTAGCCACCTCATCTTCTGCTCATCCTCTCGCGCACTCTAAAGAGAGCTCAGGTGAGAAATTGCAAACGTCCAGCAATTGCTCAGAGATGAAAAGTGCCAGCACTGAAAGCTGTTGCTAGCCAGCCCCCTTCCTTGGAAGCGCTTTTGTAGGCCTAAGAACACTGGGGCTCTGGGCTTCTCTAGCCACCTCATCTTCTGCTCATCCTCTCGCGCACTCTAAAGAGAGCTCAGGTGAGAAATTGCAAACGTCGAGCAATTGCTCAGAGATGAAAAGTGCCAGCACTGAAAGCTGTTGCTAGCCAGCACCCTTCCTTGGAAGCGCTTTTGTAGCCCTTAGAACACTGGGGCTCTGGGCTTCTCTAGCCACCTCATCTTCTGCTCATCCTCTCGCGCACTCTAAAGAGAGCTCAGGTGAGAAATTGCAAATGTCGAGCAATTGCTCAGAGATGAAAAGTGCCAGCACTGAAAGCTGTTGCTAGCCAGCACCCTTCCTTGGAAGCGCTTTAACAGGCGCAGCAACACTGGAGCTTTGCGCTTCTACATACACCAAACATCACGGTCCTTCTCGTTCCGTCTCCTAGACACGAGCTGAGAAATTGCAAACGTCGAGCAATTGCTCAGAGATGAAAAGTGCCAGCACTGAAAGCTGTTGCTAGCCAGCACCCTTCCTTGGAAGCGCTTTTGTAGGCCTAAGAACACTGGGGCTCTGGGCTTCTCTAGCCACCTCATCTTCTGCTCATCCTCTCGCGCACTCTAAAGAGAGCTCAGGTGAGAAATTGCAAACGTCCAGCAATTGCTCAGAGATGAAAAGTGCCAGCACTGAAAGCTCTTGCTAGCCAGCACCCTTCCTTGGAAGCGCTTTCACAGGCACAGCAACACTGGGGCTTTGCGCTTCTCTACGCACCAAACGTCACGGTCCTTCTCTTTCCGTCGGTAGACACGAGCTGAGAAATTGCAAACGTCGAGCAATTGCTCAGAGATGAAAAGTGCCAGCACTGAAAGCTCTTGCTAGCCAGCACCCTTCCTTGGAAGCGCTTTTGTAGGCCTAAGCACACTGGGGCTCTGGGCTTCTCTAGCCACCTCATCTTCTGCTCATCCTCTCGCGCACTCTAAAGAGAGCTCAGGTGAGAAATTGCAAACGTCGAGCAATTGCTCAGAGATGAAAAGTGCCAGCACTGAAAGCTGTTGCTAGCCAGCCCCCTTCCTTGGAAGCGCTTTTGTAGGCCTAAGAACACTGGGGCTCTGGGCTTCTCTAGCCACCTCATCTTCTGCTCATCCTCTCGCGCACTCTAAAGAGAGCTCAGGTGAGAAATTGCAAACGTCGAGCAATTGCTCAGAGATGAAAAGTGCCAGCACTGAAAGCTGTTGCTAGCCAGCACCCTTCCTTGGAAGCGCTTTTGTAGCCCTTAGAACACTGGGGCTCTGGGCTTCTCTAGCCACCTCATCTTCTGCTCATCCTCTCGCGCACTCTAAAGAGAGCTCAGGTCAGAAATTGCAAATGTCGAGCAATTGCTCAGAGATGAAAAGTGCCAGCACTGAAAGCTGTTGCTAGCCAGCACCCTTCCTTGGAAGCGCTTTCACAGGCGCAGCAACACTGGGGCTTTGCGCTTCTCTACCCACCAAACGTCACGGTCCTTCTCTTTCCGTCTCGTAGACACGAGCTGAGAAATTGCAAACGTCGAGCAATTGCTCAGAGATGAAAAGTGCCAGCACTGAAAGCTGTTGCTAGCCAGCACCCTTCCTTGGAAGCGCTTTTGTAGGCCTAAGAACACTGGGGCTCTGGGCTTCTCTAGCCACCTCATCTTCTGCTCATCCTCTCGCGCACTCTAAAGAGAGCTCAGGTGAGAAATTGCAAACGTCGAGCAATTGCTCAGAGATGAAAAGTGCCAGCACTGAAAGCTCTTGCTAGCCAGCACCCTTCCTTGGAAGCGCTTTCACAGGCGCAGCAACACTGGGGCTTTGCGCTTCTATACGCACCAAACGTCACGGTCCTTCTCTTTCCATCTCGTAGACACGAGCTGAGAAATTGCAAACGTCCAGCAATTGCTCAGAGATGAAAAGTGCCAGCACTGAAAGCTGTTGCTAGCCAGCACCCTTCCTTGGAAGCGCTTTTGTAGGCCTAAGAACACTGGGGCTCTGGGCTTCTCTAGCCACCTAATCTTCTGCTCATCCTCTCGCGCACTCTAAAGAGAGCTCAGGTGAGAAATTGCAAACGTCGAGCAATTGCTCCGAGATGAAAAGTGCCAGCACTGAAAGCTGTTGCTAGCCAGCACCCTTCCTTGGAAGCGCTTTCACAGGCGCAGCAACACTGGGGCTTTGCGCTTCTCTACCCACCAAACGTCACGGTCCTTCTCTTTCCGTCTCGTAGACACGAGCTGAGAAATTGCAAACGTCGAGCAATTGCTCAGAGATGAAAAGTGCCAGCACTGAAAGCTCTTGCTAGCCAGCCCCCTTCCTTGGAAGCGCTTTCACAGGCGCAGCAACACTGGGGCTTTGCGCTTCTATACGCACCAAACGTCACGGTCATTCTCTTTCCGTCTCGTAGACACGAGCTGAGAAATTGCAAACGTCGAGCAATTGCTCAGAGATGAAAAGTGCCAGCACTGAAAGCTCTTGCTAGCCAGCACCCTTCCTTGGAAGCGCTTTTGTAGGCCTAAGAACACTGGGGCTCTGGGCTTCTCTAGCCACCTCATCTTCTGCTCATCCTCTCGCGCACTCTGAAGAGAGCTCAGGTGAGAAATTGCAAACGTCGAGCAATTGCTCAGAGATGAAAAGTGCCAGCACTGAAAGCTGTTGCTAGCCAGCACCCTTCCTTGGAAGCGCTTTCACAGGCGCAGCAACACTGGGGCTTTGCGCTTCTATACGCACCAAACGTCACGGTCATTCTCTTTCCGTCTCGTAGACACGAGCTGAGAAATTGCAAACGTCGAGCAATTGCTCAGAGATGAAAAGTGCCAGCACTGAAAGCTGTTGCTAGCCAGCACCCTTCCTTGGAAGCGCTTTTTTAGGCCTAAGAACACTGGGGCTCTGGGCTTCTCTAGCCACCTCATCTTCTGCTCATCCTCCCGCGCACTCTAAAGAGAGCTCAGGTGAGAAATTGCAAACGTCAAGCAATTGCTCAGAGATGAAAAGTGCCAGCACTGAAAGCTCTTGCTAGCCAGCACCCTTCCTTGGAAGCGCTTTCACAGGCGCAGCAACACTGGGGCTTTGCGCTTCTCTAGCCACCAAAAGTCACGGTCCTTCTCTTTCCGTCTCGTAGACATGAGCTGAGAAATTGCAAACGTCGAGCAATTGCTCAGAGATGAAAAGTGCCAGCACTGAAAGCTGTTGCTAGCCAGCACCCTTCCTTGGAAGCGCTTTTTTAGGCCTAAGAACACTGGGGCTCTGGGCTTCTCTAGCCACCTCATCTTCTGCTCATCCTCCCGCGCACTCTAAAGAGAGCTCAGGTGAGAAATTGCAAACGTCGAGCAATTGCTCAGAGATGAAAAGTGCCAGCACTGAAAGCTCTTGCTAGCCAGCACCCTTCCTTGGAAGCGCTTTCACAGGCGCAGCAACACTGGGGCTTTGCGCTTCTCTAGCCACCAAAAGTCACGGTCCTTCTCTTTCCGTCTCGTAGACATGAGCTGAGAAATTGCAAACGTCGAGCAATTGCTCAGAGATGAAAAGTGCCAGCACTGAAAGCTGTTGCTAGCCAGCACCCTTCCTTGGAAGCACTTTTGTAGGCCTAAGAACACTGGGGCTCTGGGCTTCTCTAGCCACCTCATCTTCTGCTCATCCTCTCGCGCACTCTAAAGAGAGCTCAGGTGAGAAATTGCAAATGTCGAGCAATTGCTCAGAGATGAAAAGTGCCAGCACTGAAAGCTCTTGCTAGCCAGCACCCTTCCTTGGAAGCGCTTTTGTAGCCCTTAGAACACTGGGGCTCTGGGCTTCTCTAGCCACCTAATCTTCTGCTCATCCTCTCGCGCACTCTAAAGAGAGCTCAGGTGAGAAATTGCAAACGTCGAGCAATTGCTCAGAGATGAAAAGTGCCAGCACTGAAAGCTGTTGCTAGCCAGCACCCTTCCTTGGAAGCGCTTTCACAGGCGCAGCAACACTGGGGCTTTGCGCTTCTCTACCCACCAAACGTCACGGTCATTCTCTTTCCATCTCGTAGACACGAGCTGAGAAATTGCAAACGTCGAGCAATTGCTCAGAGATGAAAAGTGCCAGCACTGAAAGCTGTTGCTAGCCAGCACCCTTCCTTGGAAGCGCTTTTGTAGGCCTAAGAACACTGGGGCTCTGGGCTTCTCTAGCCACCTCATCTTCTGCTCATCCTCTCGCGCACTCTAAAGAGAGCTCAGGTGAGAAATTGCAAACGTCGAGCAATTGCTCAGAGATGAAAAGTGCCAGCACTGAAAGCTGTTGCTAGCCAGCACCCTTCCTTGGAAGCGCTTTCACAGGCGCAGCAACACTGGGGCTTTGCGCTTCTATACGCACCAAATGTCACGGTCCTTCTCTTTCCGTCTCGTAGACACGAGCTGAGAAATTGCAAACGTCGAGCAATTGCTCAGAGATGAAAAGTGCCAGCACTGAAAGCTCTTGCTAGCCAGCACCCTTCCTTGGAAGCGCTTTCACAGGCGCAGCAACACTGGGGCTTTGCGCTTCTATACGCACCAAACGTCACGGTCCTTCTCTTTCCGTCTCGTAGACACGAGCTGAGAAATTGCAAACGTCCAGCAATTGCTCAGAGATGAAAAGTGCCAGCACTGAAAGCTCTTGCTAGCCAGCACCCTTCCTTGGAAGCGCTTTCACAGGCGCAGCAACACTGGGGCTTTGCGCTTCTCTACCCACCAAACGTCACGGTCCTTCTCTTTCCGTCTCGTAGACACGAGCTGAGAAATTGCAAATGTCGAGCAATTGCTCAGAGATGAAAAGTGCCAGCACTGAAAGCTGTTGCTAGCCAGCACCCTTCCTTGGAAGCACTTTTGTAGGCCTAAGAACACTGGGGCTCTGGGCTTCTCTAGCCACCTCATCTTCTGCTCATCCTCTCGCGCACTCTAAAGAGAGCTCAGGTGAGAAATTGCAAATGTCGAGCAATTGCTCAGAGATGAAAAGTGCCAGCACTGAAAGCTCTTGCTAGCCAGCACCCTTCCTTGGAAGCGCTTTTGTAGCCCTTAGAACACTGGGGCTCTGGGCTTCTCTAGCCACCTAATCTTCTGCTCATCCTCTCGCGCACTCTAAAGAGAGCTCAGGTGAGAAATTGCAAACGTCGAGCAATTGCTCAGAGATGAAAAGTGCCAGCACTGAAAGCTGTTGCTAGCCAGCACCCTTCCTTGGAAGCGCTTTCACAGGCGCAGCAACACTGGGGCTTTGCGCTTCTCTACCCACCAAACGTCACGGTCATTCTCTTTCCATCTCGTAGACACGAGCTGAGAAATTGCAAACGTCGAGCAATTGCTCAGAGATGAAAAGTGCCAGCACTGAAAGCTGTTGCTAGCCAGCACCCTTCCTTGGAAGCGCTTTTGTAGGCCTAAGAAGACTGGGGCTCTGGGCTTCTCTAGCCACCTCATCTTCTGCTCATCCTCTCGCGCACTCTAAAGAGAGCTCAGGTGAGAAATTGCAAACGTCGAGCAATTGCTCAGAGATGAAAAGTGCCAGCACTGAAAGCTGTTGCTAGCCAGCACCCTTCCTTGGAAGCGCTTTCACAGGCGCAGCAACACTGGGGCTTTGCGCTTCTATACGCACCAAATGTCACGGTCCTTCTCTTTCCGTCTCGTAGACACGAGCTGAGAAATTGCAAACGTCGAGCAATTGCTCAGAGATGAAAAGTGCCAGCACTGAAAGCTCTTGCTAGCCAGCACCCTTCCTTGGAAGCGCTTTCACAGGCGCAGCAACACTGGGGCTTTGCGCTTCTATACGCACCAAACGTCACGGTCCTTCTCTTTCCGTCTCGTAGACACGAGCTGAGAAATTGCAAACGTCCAGCAATTGCTCAGAGATGAAAAGTGCCAGCACTGAAAGCTCTTGCTAGCCAGCACCCTTCCTTGGAAGCGCTTTCACAGGCGCAGCAACACTGGGGCTTTGCGCTTCTCTACCCACCAAACGTCACGGTCCTTCTCTTTCCGTCTCGTAGACACGAGCTGAGAAATTGCAAATGTCGAGCAATTGCTCAGAGATGAAAAGTGCCAGCACTGAAAGCTCTTGCTAGCCAGCACACTTCCTTGGAAGCGCTTTCACGGGCGCAGCAACACTGGGGCTTTGCGCTTCTCTAGCCACCAAACGTCACGGTCCTTCTCTTTCCGTCGGTAGACACGAGCTGAGAAATTGCAAACGTCGAGCAATTGCTCAGAGATGAAAAGTGCCAGCACTGAAAGCTGTTGCTAGCCAGCACCCTTCCTTGGAAGCGCTTTCACAAGCGCAGCAACACTGGGGCTTTGCGCTTCTATACGCACCAAACGTCACGGTCCTTCTCTTTCCGTCTCCTAGACACGAGCTGAGAAATTGCAAACGTCGAGCAATTGCTCAGAGATGAAAAGTGCCAGCACTGAAAGCTCTTGCTAGCCAGCACCCTTCCTTGGAAGCGCTTTTGTAGGCATAAGCACACTGGGGCTCTGGGCTTCTTTAGCCACCTCATCTTCTGCTCATCCTCTCGCGCACTCTAAAGAGAGCTCAGGTGAGAAATTGCAAACGTCCAGCAATTGCTCAGAGATGAAAAGTGCCAGCACTGAAAGCTGTTGCTAGCCAGCACCCTTCCTTGGAAGCGCTTTCACAGGCGCAGCAACACTGGGGCTTTGCGCTTCTCTACCCACCAAACGTCACGGTCATTCTCTTTCCGTCTCGTAGACACGAGCTGAGAAATTGCAAACGTCGAGCAATTGCTCAGAGATGAAAAGTGCCAGCACTGAAAGCTGTTGCTAGCCAGCACCCTTCCTTGGAAGCGCTTTCACAGGCGCAGCAACACTGGGGCTTTGCGCTTCTCTACCCACCAAACGTCACGGTCATTCTCTTTCCGTCTTGTAGACACGAGCTGAGAAATTGCAAACGTCCAGCAATTGCTCAGAGATGAAAAGTGCCAGCACTGAAAGCTGTTGCTAGCCAGCACCCTTCCTTGGAAGCGCTTTTGTAGGCCTAAGCACACTGGGGCTCTGGGCTTCTTTAGCCACCTAATCTTCTGCTCATCCTCTTGCGCAGTCTTAAGAGAGCTCAGGTGAGAAATTGCAAACGTCGAGCAATTGCTCAGAGATGAAAAGTGCCAGCACTGAAAGCTCTTGCTAGCCAGCACCCTTCCTTGGAAGCGCTTTCACAGGCGCAGCAACACTGGGGCTTTGCGCTTCTCTAGCCACCAAACGTCACGGTCCTTCTCTTTCCGTCTCCTAGACACGAGCTGAGAAATTGCAAACGTCGAGCAATTGCTCAGAGATGAAAAGTGCCAGCACTGAAAGCTGTTGCTAGCCAGCACCCTTCCTTGGAAGCGCTTTCACAGGCGCAGCAACACTGGGGCTTTGCGCTTCTCTACCCACCAAACGTCACGGTCATTCTCTTTCCGTCTTGTAGACACGAGCTGAGAAATTGCAAACGTCCAGCAATTGCTCAGAGATGAAAAGTGCCAGCACTGAAAGCTCTTGCTAGCCAGCACCCTTCCTTGGAAGCGCTTTTGTAGGCCTAAGCACACTGGGGCTCTGGGCTTCTTTAGCCACCTCATCTTCTGCTCATCCTCTCGCGCACTCTAAAGAGAGCTCAGGTGAGAAATTGCAAACGTCGAGCAATTGCTCAGAGATGAAAAGTGCCAGCACTGAAAGCTGTTGCTAGCCAGCACCCTTCCTTGGAAGCGCTTTTGTAGGCCTAAGAACACTGGGGCTCTGGGCTTCTCTAGCCACCTCATCTTCTGCTCATCCTCTCGCGCACTCTAAAGAGAGCTCAGGTGAGAAATTGCAAACGTCCAGCAATTGCTCAGAGATGAAAAGTGCCAGCACTGAAAGCTGTTGCTAGCCAGCACCCTTCCTTGGAAGCGCTTTCACAGGCGCAGCAACACTGGGGCTTTGCGCTTCTATACGCACCAAACGTCACGGTCATTCTCTTTCCGTCTCGTAGACACGAGCTGAGAAATTGCAAACGTCGAGCAATTGCTCCGAGATGAAAAGTGCCAGCACTGAAAGCTGTTGCTAGCCAGCACCCTTCCTTGGAAGCGCTTTTGTAGGCCTAAGAACACTGGGGCTCTGGGCTTCTCTAGCCACCTCATCTTCTGCTCATCCTCTCGCGCACTCTAAAGAGAGCTCAGGTGAGAAATTGCAAACGTCGAGCAATTGCTCAGAGATGAAAAGTGCCAGCACTGAAAGCTCTTGCTAGCCAGCACCCTTCCTTGGAAGCGCTTTCACAGGCACAGCAACACTGGGGCTTTGCGCTTCTATACGCACCAAACGTCACGGTCCTTCTCTTTCCGTCGGTAGACACGAGCTGAGAAATTGCAAACGTCGAGCAATTGCTCAGAGATGAAAAGTGCCAGCACTGAAAGCTGTTGCTAGCCAGCCCCCTTCCTTGGAAGCGCTTTTGTAGCCCTTAGAACACTGGGGCTCTGGGCTTCTCTAGCCACCTAATCTTCTGCTCATCCTCTCGCGCACTCTAAAGAGAGCTCAGGTGAGAAATTGCAAACGTCCAGCAATTGCTCAGAGATGAAAAGTGCCAGCACTGAAAGCTGTTGCTAGCCAGCTCCCTTCCTTGGAAGCGCTTTTGTAGGCCTAAGAACACTGGGGCTCTGGGCTTCTCTAGCCACCTCATCTTCTGCTCATCCTCTCGCGCACTCTAAAGAGAGCTCAGGTGAGAAATTGCAAACGTCGAGCAATTGCTCAGAGATGAAAAGTGCCAGCACTGAAAGCTGTTGCTAGCCAGCACCCTTCCTTGGAAGCGCTTTTGTAGCCCTTAGAACACTGGGGCTCTGGGCTTCTCTAGCCACCTCATCTTCTGCTCATCCTCTCGCGCACTCTAGAGAGAGCTCAGGTGAGAAATTGCAAACGTCGAGCAATTGCTCAGAGATGAAAAGTGCCAGCACTGAAAGCTGTTGCTAGCCAGCACCCTTCCTTGGAAGCGCTTTCACAGGCGCAGCAACACTGGGGCTTTGCGCTTCTCTAGCCACCAAACGTCACGGTCCTTCTCTTTCCGTCTCGTAGACACGAGCTGAGAAATTGCAAACGTCGAGCAATTGCTCAGAGATGAAAAGTGCCAGCACTGAAAGCTGTTGCTAGCCAGCACCCTTCCTTGGAAGCGCTTTCACAGGCGCAGTAACACTGGGGCTTTGCGCTTCTCTAGCCACCAAATGTCACGGTCCTTCTCTTTCCGTCTCGTAGACACGAGCTGAGAAATTGCAAACGTCGAGCAATTGCTCCGAGATGAAAAGTGCCAGCACTGAAAGCTCTTGCTAGCCAGCACCCTTCCTTGGAAGCGCTTTCACAGGCGCAGTAACACTGGGGCTTTGCGCTTCTATACGCACCAAACGTCACGGTCCTTCTCTTTCCGTCTCCTAGACACGAGCTGAGAAATTGCAAACGTCGAGCAATTGCTCAGAGATGAAAAGTGCCAGCACTGAAAGCTCTTGCTAGCCAGCACCCTTCCTTGGAAGCGCTTTCACAGGCGCAGCAACACTGGGGCTTTGCGCTTCTATACGCACCAAACGTCACGGTCATTCTCTTTCCGTCTTGTAGACACGAGCTGAGAAATTGCAAACGTCGAGCAATTGCTCAGAGATGAAAAGTGCCAGCACTGAAAGCTCTTGCTAGCCAGCACCCTTCCTTGGAAGCGCTTTTGTAGGCCTAAGAACACTGGGGCTCTGGGCTTCTCTAGCCACCTCATCTTCTGCTCATCCTCTCGCGCACTCTAAAGAGAGCTCAGGTGAGAAATTGCAAACGTCGAGCAATTGCTCAGAGATGAAAAGTGCCAGCACTGAAAGCTGTTGCTAGCCAGCACCCTTCCTTGGAAGCGCTTTCCCAGGCGCAGCAACACTGGAGCTTTGCGCTTCTATACACTCCAAACATCACGGTCCTTCTCGTTCCGTCTCCTAGACACGAGCTGAGAAATTGCAAACGTCGAGCAATTGCTCCGAGATGAAAAGTGCCAGCACTGAAAGCTGTTGCTAGCCAGCACCCTTCCTTGGAAGCGCTTTTGTAGGCCTAAGAACACTGGGGCTCTGGGCTTCTCTAGCCACCTCATCTTCTGCTCATCCTCTCGCGCACTCTAAAGAGAGCTCAGGTGAGAAATTGCAAACGTCGAGCAATTGCTCAGAGATGAAAAGTGCCAGCACTGAAAGCTCTTGCTAGCCAGCACCCTTCCTTGGAAGCGCTTTCACAGGCGCAGCAACACTGGGGCTTTGCGCTTCTATACGCACCAAACGTCACGGTCCTTCTCTTTCCGTCGGTAGACACGAGCTGAGAAATTGCATACGTCGAGCAATTGCTCAGAGATGAAAAGTGCCAGCACTGAAAGCTCTTGCTAGCCAGCACCCTTCCTTGGAAGTGCTTTTGTAGGCCTAAGCACACTGGGGCTCTGGGCTTCTCTAGCCACCTAATCTTCTGCTCATCCTGTCGCGCACTCTAAAGAGAGCTCAGGTGAGAAATTGCAAACGTCCAGCAATTGCTCAGAGATGAAAAGTGCCAGCACTGAAAGCTGTTGCTAGCCAGCACCCTTCCTTGGAAGCGCTTTTGTAGGCCTAAGAACACTGGGGCTCTGGGCTTCTCTAGCCACCTCATCTTCTGCTCATCCTCTCGCGCACTCTAAAGAGAGCTCAGGTGAGAAATTGCAAATGTCGAGCAATTGCTCAGAGATGAAAAGTGCCAGCACTGAAAGCTCTTGCTAGCCAGCACCCTTCCTTGGAAGCGCTTTCACAGGCGCAGCAACACTGGGGCTTTGCGCTTCTCTACCCACCAAACGTCACGGTCCTTCTCTTTCCGTCTCGTAGACACGAGCTGAGAAATTGCAAACGTCCAGCAATTGCTCCGAGATGAAAAGTGCCAGCACTGAAAGCTGTTGCTAGCCAGCACCCTTCCTTGGAAGTGCTTTTGTAGGCCTAAGAACAGTGGGGCTCTGGGCTTCTCTAGCCACCTCATCTTCTGCTCATCCTCTCGCGCACTCTAAAGAGAGCTCAGGTGAGAAATTGCAAACGTCGAGCAATTGCTCAGAGATGAAAAGTGCCAGCACTGAAAGCTCTTGCTAGCCAGCACCCTTCCTTGGAAGCGCTTTCACAGGCGCAGCAACACTGGGGCTTTGCGCTTCTCTAGCCACCAAACGTCACGGTCCTTCTCTTTCCGTCTCGTAGACACGAGCTGAGAAATTGCAAACGTCGAGCAATTGCTCAGAGATGAAAAGTGCCAGCACTGAAAGCTCTTGCTAGCCAGCACCCTTCCTTGGAAGCGCTTTTGTAGGCCTAAGAACACTGGGGCTCTGGGCTTCTCTAGCCACCTCATCTTCTGCTCATCCTCTCGCGCACTCTAAAGAGAGCTCAGGTGAGAAATTGCAAACGTCCAGCAATTGCACAGAGATGAAAAGTGCCAGCACTGAAAGCTGTTGCTAGCCAGCACCCTTCCTTGGAAGCGCTTTCACAGGCGCAGCAACACTGGGGCTTTGCGCTTCTCTAGCCACCAAACGTCACGGTCCTTCTCTTTCCGTCGGTAGACACGAGCTGAGAAATTGCAAACGTCGAGCAATTGCTCAGAGATGAAAAGTGCCAGCACTGAAAGCTGTTGCTAGCCAGCACCCTTCCTTGGAAGCGCTTTCACAGGCGCAGCAACACTGGGGCTTTGCGATTCTCTACCCACCAAACGTCACGGTCCTTCTCTTTCCGTCTCCTAGACACGAGCTGAGAAATTGCAAACGTCCAGCAATTGCTCAGAGATGAAAAGTGCCAGCACTGAAAGCTGTTGCTAGCCAGCACCCTTCCTTGGAAGCGCTTTTGTAGGCCTAAGAACACTGGGGCTCTGGGCTTCTCTAGCCACCTCATCTTCTGCTCATCCTCTCGCGCACTCTAAAGAGAGCTCAGGTGAGAAATTACAAACGTCGAGCAATTGCTCAGAGATGAAAAGTGCCAGCACTGAAAGCTGTTGCTAGCCAGCACCCTTCCTTGGAAGCGCTTTCACAGGCGCAGCAACACTGGGGCTTTGCGCTTCTCTAGCCACCAAACGTCACGGTCCTTCTCTTTCCGTCTCGTAGACACGAGCTGAGAAATTGCAAACGTCGAGCAATTGCTCAGAGATGAAAAGTGCCAGCACTGAAAGCTGTTGCTAGCCAGCACCCTTCCTTGGAAGCGCTTTTGTAGGCCTAAGAACACTGGGGCTCTGGGCTTCTCTAGCCACCTCATCTTCTGCTCATCCTCTCGCGCACTCTAAAGAGAGCTCAGGTGAGAAATTGCAAACGTCGAGCAATTGCTCAGAGATGAAAAGTGCCAGCACTGAAAGCTGTTGCTAGCCAGCACCCTTCCTTGGAAGCGCTTTTGTAGCCCTTAGAACACTGGGGCTCTGGGCTTCTCTAGCCACCTCATCTTCTGCTCATCCTCTCGCGCACTCTAAAGAGAGCTCAGGTGAGAAATTGCAAACGTCGAGCAATTGCTCAGAGATGAAAAGGGCCAGCACTGAAAGCTCTTGCTAGCCAGCACCCTTCCTTGGAAGCGCTTTCACAGGCGCAGCAACACTGGGGCTTTGCGCTTCTCTAGCCACCAAACGTCACGGTCCTTCTCTTTCCGTCTTGTAGACACGAGCTGAGAAATTGCAAACGTCGAGCAATTGCTCCGAGATGAAAAGTGCCAGCACTGAAAGCTGTTGCTAGCCAGCACCCTTCCTTGGAAGCGCTTTTGTAGGCCTAAGAACACTGGGGCTCTGGGCTTCTCTAGCCACCTAATCTTCTGCTCATCCTCTCGCGCACTCTAAAGAGAGCTCAGGTGAGAAATTGCAAACGTCGAGCAATTGCTCAGAGATGAAAAGTGCCAGCACTGAAAGCTCTTGCTAGCCAGCACCCTTCCTTGGAAGCGCTTTCACAGGCGCAGCAACACTGGGGCTTTGCGCTTCTCTAGCCACCAAACGTCACGGTCCTTCTCTTTCCGTCTCCTAGACACGAGCTGAGAAATTGCAAACGTCGAGCAATTGCTCAGAGATGAAAAGTGCCAGCACTGAAAGCTGTTGCTAGCCAGCACCCTTCCTTGGAAGCGCTTTTGTAGGCCTAAGAACACTGGGGCTCTGGGCTTCTCTAGCCACCTCATCTTCTGCTCATCCTCTCGCGCACTCTAAAGAGAGCTCAGGTGAGAAATTGCAAACGTCCAGCAATTGCTCAGAGATGAAAAGTGCCAGCACTGAAAGCTCTTGCTAGCCAGCACCCTTCCTTGGAAGCACTTTCACAGGCGCAGCAACACTGGGGCTTTGCGCTTCTCTACCCACCAAACGTCACGGTCCTTCTCTTTCCGCCTCGTAGACACGAGCTGAGAAATTGAAAACGTCAAGCAATTGCTCAGAGATGAAAAGTGCCAGCACTGAAAGCTCTTGCTAGCCAGCACCCTTCCTTGGAAGCGCTTTCACAAGCGAAGTAACACTGGGGCTTTGCGCTTCTATACGCACCAAACGTCACGGTCATTCTCTCTCCGTCTCGTAGACACGAGCTGAGAAATTGCAAACGTCGAGCAATTGCTCAGAGATGAAAAGTGCCAGCACTGAAAGCTCTTGCTAGCCAGCACCCTTTCTTGGAAGCTCTTTCACAGGCGCAGTAACACTGGGGCTTTGCGCTTCTCTAGCCACCAAACGTCACGGTCCTTCTCTTTCCGTCTCGTAGACACGAGCTGAGAAATTGCAAACGTCGAGCAATTGCTCAGAGATGAAAAGTGCCAGCACTGAAAGCTGTTGCTAGCCAGCACCCTTCCTTGGAAGCGCTTTCACAGGCGCAGCAACACTGGGGCTTTGCGCTGCTCTACGCACCAAACGTCACGGTCCTTCTCTTTCCGTCTCCTAGACACGAGCTGAGAAATTGCAAACGTCGAGCAATTGCTCAGAGATGAAAAGTGCCAGCACTGAAAGCTCTTGCTAGCCAGCACCCTTCCTTGGAAGCGCTTTCACAGGCGCAGCAACACTGGGGCTTTGCGCTTCTCTAGCCATCATACGTCATGGTCATTCTCTTTCCATCTCGTAGACACGAGCTGAGAAATTGCAAACGTCGAGCAATTGCTCAGAGATGAAAAGTGCCAGCACTGAAAGCTGTTGCTAGCCAGCACCCTTCCTTGGAAGCGCTTTTCTAGGCCTAGGAACACTGGGGCTCTGGGCTTCTCTAGCCACCTCATCTTCTGCTCATCCTCTCGCGCACTCTAAAGAGAGCTCAGGTGAGAAATTGCAAACGTCGAGCAATTGCTCAGAGATGAAAAGTGCCAGCACTGAAAGCTCTTGCTAGCCAGCACCCTTCCTTGGAAGCGCTTTCACAGGCGCAGCAACACTGGGGCTTTGCGCTTCTCTAGCCACCAAACGTCACGGTCCTTCTCTTTCCGTCTCCTAGACACGAGCTGAGAAATTGCAAACGTCGAGCAATTGCTCAGAGATGAAAAGTGCCAGCACTGAAAGCTGTTGCTAGCCAGCACCCTTCCTTGGAAGCGCTTTTGTAGGCCTAAGAACACTGGGGCTCTGGGCTTCTCTAGCCACCTCATCTTCTGCTCATCCTCTCGCGCACTCTAAAGAGAGCTCAGGTGAGAAATTGCAAACGTCCAGCAATTGCTCAGAGATGAAAAGTGCCAGCACTGAAAGCTGTTGCTAGCCAGCACCCTTCCTTGGAAGCACTTTCACAGGCGCAGCAACACTGGGGCTTTGCGCTTCTCTACCCACCAAACGTCACGGTCCTTCTCTTTCCGCCTCGTAGACACGAGCTGAGAAATTGAAAACGTCAAGCAATTGCTCCGAGATGAAAAGTGCCAGCACTGAAAGCTCTTGCTAGCCAGCACCCTTCCTTGGAAGCGCTTTCACAAGCGAAGTAACACTGGGGCTTTGCGCTTCTATACGCACCAAACGTCACGGTCATTCTCTCTCCGTCTCGTAGACACGAGCTGAGAAATTGCAAGCGTCGAGCAATTGCTCAGAGATGAAAAGTGCCAGCACTGAAAGCTGTTGCTAGCCAGCACCCTTCCTTGGAAGCGCTTTCACAGGCGCAGCAACACTGGGGCTTTGCACTTCTCTACGCACCAAACGTCACAGTCCTTCTCTTTCCGTCTCGTAGACACGAGCTGAGAAATTGCAAACGTCGAGCAATTGCTCAGAGATGAAAAGTGCCAGCACTGAAAGCTCTTGCTAGCCAGCACCCTTTCTTGGAAGCTCTTTCACAGGCGCAGTAACACTGGGGCTTTGCGCTTCTCTAGCCACCAAACGTCACGGTCCTTCTCTTTCCGTCTCGTAGACACGAGCTGAGAAATTGCAAACGTCGAGCAATTGCTCAGAGATGAAAAGTGCCAGCACTGAAAGCTCTTGCTAGCCAGCACCCTTCCTTGGAAGCGCTTTCACAGGCGCAGCAACACTGGGGCTTTGCGCTGCTCTACGCACCAAACGTCACGGTCCTTCTCTTTCCGTCTCCTAGACACGAGCTGAGAAATTGCAAACGTCGAGCAATTGCTCAGAGATGAAAAGTGCCAGCACTGAAAGCTCTTGCTAGCCAGCACCCTTCCTTGGAAGCGCTTTCACAGGCGCAGCAACACTGGGGCTTTGCGCTTCTCTAGCCATCATACGTCATGGTCATTCTCTTTCCATCTCGTAGACACGAGCTGAGAAATTGCAAACGTCGAGCAATTGCTCAGAGATGAAAAGTGCCAGCACTGAAAGCTGTTGCTAGCCAGCACCCTTCCTTGGAAGCGCTTTTGTAGGCCTAAGAACACTGGGGCTCTGGGCTTCTCTAGCCACCTCATCTTCTGCTCATCCTCTCGCGCACTCTAAAGAGAGCTCAGGTGAGAAATTGCAAACGTCGAGCAATTGCTCAGAGATGAAAAGTGCCAGCACTGAAAGCTCTTGCTAGCCAGCACCCTTCCTTGGAAGCGCTTTCACAGGCGCAGCAACACTGGGGCTTTGCGCTTCTCTAGCCACCAAACGTCACGGTCCTTCTCTTTCCGTCTCGTAGACACGAGCTGAGAAATTGCAAACGTCGAGCAATTGCTCAGAGATGAAAAGTGCCAGCACTGAAAGCTGTTGCTAGCCAGCACCCTTCCTTGGAAGCGCTTTTGTAGGCCTAAGAACACTGGGGCTCTGGGCTTCTCTAGCCACCTAATCTTCTGCTCATCCTCTCGCGCACTCTAAAGAGAGCTCAGGTGAGAAATTGCAAACGTCCAGCAATTGCTCAGAGATGAAAAGTGCCAGCACTGAAAGCTGTTGCTAGCCAGCACCCTTCCTTGGAAGCGCTTTCACAGGCGCAGTAACACTGGGGCTTTGCGCTTCTCTACCCACCAAACGTCACGGTCCTTCTCTTTCCGCCTCGTAGACACGAGCTGAGAAATTGAAAACGTCAAGCAATTGCTCCGAGATGAAAAGTGCCAGCACTGAAAGCTCTTGCTAGCCAGCACCCTTCCTTGGAAGCGCTTTCACAAGCGAAGTAACACTGGGGCTTTGCGCTTCTATACGCACCAAACGTCACGGTCCTTCTCTTTCCGTCTCGTAGACACGAGCTGAGAAATTGCAAACGTCGAGCAATTGCTCAGAGATGAAAAGTGCCAGCACTGAAAGCTGTTGCTAGCCAGCACCCTTCCTTGGAAGCGCTTTCACAGGCGCAGCAACACTGGGGCTTTGCGCTGCTCTACGCACCAAACGTCACGGTCCTTCTCTTTCCGTCTCCTAGACACGAGCTGAGAAATTGCAAACGTCGAGCAATTGCTCAGAGATGAAAAGTGCCAGCACTGAAAGCTGTTGCTAGCCAGCACCCTTCCTTGGAAGCGCTTTCACAGGCGCAGCAACACTGGGGCTTTGCGCTTCTCTAGCCATCATACGTCATGGTCATTCTCTTTCCATCTCGTAGACACGAGCTGAGAAATTGCAAACGTCGAGCAATTGCTCAGAGATGAAAAGTGCCAGCACTGAAAGCTGTTGCTAGCCAGCACCCTTCCTTGGAAGCGCTTTTGTAGGCCTAAGAACACTGGGGCTCTGGGCTTCTCTAGCCACCTCATCTTCTGCTCATCCTCTCGCGCACTCTAAAGAGAGCTCAGGTGAGAAATTGCAAACGTCGAGCAATTGCTCAGAGATGAAAAGTGCCAGCACTGAAAGCTCTTGCTAGCCAGCACCCTTCCTTGGAAGCGCTTTCACAGGCGCAGCAACACTGGGGCTTTGCGCTTCTCTAGCCACCAAACGTCACGGTCCTTCTCTTTCCGTCTCCTAGACACGAGCTGAGAAATTGCAAACGTCGAGCAATTGCTCAGAGATGAAAAGTGCCAGCACTGAAAGCTGTTGCTAGCCAGCACCCTTCCTTGGAAGCGCTTTTGTAGGCCTAAGAACACTGGGGCTCTGGGCTTCTCTAGCCACCTCATCTTCTGCTCATCCTCTCGCGCACTCTAAAGAGAGCTCAGGTGAGAAATTGCAAACGTCCAGCAATTGCTCAGAGATGAAAAGTGCCAGCACTGAAAGCTGTTGCTAGCCAGCACCCTTCCTTGGAAGCACTTTCACAGGCGCAGCAACACTGGGGCTTTGCGCTTCTCTACCCACCAAACGTCACGGTCCTTCTCTTTCCGCCTCGTAGACACGAGCTGAGAAATTGAAAACGTCAAGCAATTGCTCCGAGATGAAAAGTGCCAGCACTGAAAGCTCTTGCTAGCCAGCACCCTTCCTTGGAAGCGCTTTCACAAGCGAAGTAACACTGGGGCTTTGCGCTTCTATACGCACCAAACGTCACGGTCATTCTCTCTCCGTCTCGTAGACACGAGCTGAGAAATTGCAAGCGTCGAGCAATTGCTCAGAGATGAAAAGTGCCAGCACTGAAAGCTGTTGCTAGCCAGCACCCTTCCTTGGAAGCGCTTTCACAGGCGCAGCAACACTGGGGCTTTGCACTTCTCTACGCACCAAACGTCACAGTCCTTCTCTTTCCGTCTCGTAGACACGAGCTGAGAAATTGCAAACGTCGAGCAATTGCTCAGAGATGAAAAGTGCCAGCACTGAAAGCTCTTGCTAGCCAGCACCCTTTCTTGGAAGCTCTTTCACAGGCGCAGTAACACTGGGGCTTTGCGCTTCTCTAGCCACCAAACGTCACGGTCCTTCTCTTTCCGTCTCGTAGACACGAGCTGAGAAATTGCAAACGTCGAGCAATTGCTCAGAGATGAAAAGTGCCAGCACTGAAAGCTCTTGCTAGCCAGCACCCTTCCTTGGAAGCGCTTTCACAGGCGCAGCAACACTGGGGCTTTGCGCTGCTCTACGCACCAAACGTCACGGTCCTTCTCTTTCCGTCTCCTAGACACGAGCTGAGAAATTGCAAACGTCGAGCAATTGCTCAGAGATGAAAAGTGCCAGCACTGAAAGCTCTTGCTAGCCAGCACCCTTCCTTGGAAGCGCTTTCACAGGCGCAGCAACACTGGGGCTTTGCGCTTCTCTACCCACCAAACGTCACGGTCATTCTCTTTCCATCTCGTAGACACGAGCTGAGAAATTGCAAACGTCGAGCAATTGCTCGGAGATGAAAAGTGCCAGCACTGAAAGCTGTTGCTAGCCAGCACCCTTCCTTGGAAGCGCTTTTGTAGGCCTAAGAACACTGGGGCTCTGGGCTTCTCTAGCCACCTCATCTTCTGCTCATCCTCTCGCGCACTCTAAAGAGAGCTCAGGTGAGAAATTGCAAACGTCGAGCAATTGCTCAGAGATGAAAAGTGCCAGCACTGAAAGCTCTTGCTAGCCAGCACCCTTCCTTGGAAGCGCTTTCACAGGCGCAGCAACACTGGCGCTTTGCGCTTCTCTAGCCACCAAACGTCACGGTCCTTCTCTTTCCGTCTCGTAGACACGAGCTGAGAAATTGCAAACGTCGAGCAATTGCTCAGAGATGAAAAGTGCCAGCACTGAAAGCTGTTGCTAGCCAGCACCCTTCCTTGGAAGCGCTTTTGTAGGCCTAAGAACACTGGGGCTCTGGGCTTCTCTAGCCACCTAATCTTCTGCTCATCCTCTCGCGCACTCTAAAGAGAGCTCAGGTGAGAAATTGCAAACGTCCAGCAATTGCTCAGAGATGAAAAGTGCCAGCACTGAAAGCTGTTGCTAGCCAGCACCCTTCCTTGGAAGCGCTTTCACAGGCGCAGTAACACTGGGGCTTTGCGCTTCTCTACCCACCAAACGTCACGGTCCTTCTCTTTCCGCCTCGTAGACACGAGCTGAGAAATTGAAAACGTCAAGCAATTGCTCCGAGATGAAAAGTGCCAGCACTGAAAGCTCTTGCTAGCCAGCACCCTTCCTTGGAAGCGCTTTCACAAGCGAAGTAACACTGGGGCTTTGCGCTTCTATACGCACGAAACGTCACGGTCCTTCTCTTTCCGTCTCGTAGACACGAGCTGAGAAATTGCAAACGTCGAGCAATTGCTCAGAGATGAAAAGTGCCAGCACTGAAAGCTGTTGCTAGCCAGCACCCTTCCTTGGAAGCGCTTTCACAGGCGCAGCAACACTGGGGCTTTGCGCTTCTCTAGCCATCAAACGTCATGGTCATTCTCTTTCCATCTCGTAGACACGAGCTGAGAAATTGCAAACGTCGAGCAATTGCTCAGAGATGAAAAGTGCCAGCACTGAAAGCTCTTGCTAGCCAGCACCCTTCCTTGGAAGCGCTTTTGTAGGCCTAAGAACACTGGGGCTCTGGGCTTCTCTAGCCACCTCATCTTCTGCTCATCCTCTCGCGCACTCTAAAGAGAGCTCAGGTGAGAAATTGCAAACGTCCAGCAATTGCTCCGAGATGAAAAGTGCCAGCACTGAAAGCTCTTGCTAGCCAGCACCCTTCCTTGGAAGCGCTTTCACAGGCGCAGCAACACTGGGGCTTTGCGCTTCTCTAGCCACCAAACGTCACGGTCCTTCTCTTTCCGTCTCGTAGACACGAGCTGAGAAATTGCAAACGTCGAGCAATTGCTCCGAGATGAAAAGTGCCAGCACTGAAAGCTGTTGCTAGCCAGCACCCTTCCTTGGAAGCGCTTTTGTAGGCCTAAGAACACTGGGGCTCTGGGCTTCTCTAGCCACCTCATCTTCTGCTCATCCTCTCGCGCACTCTAAAGAGAGCTCAGGTGAGAAATTGCAAACGTCAAGCAATTGCTCAGAGATGAAAAGTGCCAGCACTGAAAGCTCTTGCTAGCCAGCACCCTTCCTTGGAAGCGCTTTCACAGGCGCAGCAACACTGGGGCTTTGCGCTTCTATACGCACCAAACGTCACGGTCCTTCTCTTTCCGTCTCGTAGACACGAGCTGAGAAATTGCAAACGTCGAGCAATTGCTCAGAGATGAAAAGTGCCAGCACTGAAAGCTCTTGCTAGCCAGCACCCTTCCTTGGAAGCGCTTTCACAGGCGCAGCAACACTGGGGCTTTGCGCTTCTCTACCCACCAAATGTCACGGTCCTTCTCTTTCCGTCTCGTAGACACGAGCTGAGAAATTGCAAACGTCGAGCAATTGCTCAGAGATGAAAAGTGCCAGCACTGAAAGCTCTTGCTAGCCAGCACCCTTCCTTGGAAGCGCTTTCACAGGCGCAGCAACACTGGGGCTTTGCACTTCTCTACGCACCAAACGTCACAGTCCTTCTCTTTCCGTCTCGTAGACACGAGCTGAGAAATTGCAAATGTCGAGCAATTGCTCAGAGATGAAAAGTGCCAGCACTGAAAGCTCTTGCTAGCCAGCACCCTTCCTTGGAAGCGCTTTCACAGGCGCAGTAACACTGGGGCTTTGCGCTTCTCTAGCCACCAAACGTCACGGTCCTTCTCTTTCCGTCTCGTAGACACGAGCTGAGAAATTGCAAACGTCGAGCAATTGCTCAGAGATGAAAAGTGCCAGCACTGAAAGCTCTTGCTAGCCAGCACCCTTCCTTGGAAGCGCTTTCACAGGCGCAGCAACACTGGGGCTTTGCGCTGCTCTACGCACCAAACGTCACGGTCCTTCTCTTTCCGTCTCCTAGACACGAGCTGAGAAATTGCAAACGTCGAGCAATTGCTCAGAGATGAAAAGTGCCAGCACTGAAAGCTCTTGCTAGCCAGCACCCTTCCTTGGAAGCGCTTTCACAGGCGCAGCAACACTGGGGCTTTGCGCTTCTCTAGCCATCATACGTCATGGTCATTCTCTTTCCATCTCGTAGACACGAGCTGAGAAATTGCAAACGTCGAGCAATTGCTCAGAGATGAAAAGTGCCAGCACTGAAAGCTGTTGCTAGCCAGCACCCTTCCTTGGAAGCGCTTTTGTAGGCCTAAGAACACTGGGGCTCTGGGCTTCTCTAGCCACCTCATCTTCTGCTCATCCTCTCGCGCACTCTAAAGAGAGCTCAGGTGAGAAATTGCAAACGTCGAGCAATTGCTCAGAGATGAAAAGTGCCAGCACTGAAAGCTCTTGCTAGCCAGCACCCTTCCTTGGAAGCGCTTTCACAGGCGCAGCAACACTGGCGCTTTGCGCTTCTCTAGCCACCAAACGTCACGGTCCTTCTCTTTCCGTCTCGTAGACACGAGCTGAGAAATTGCAAACGTCGAGCAATTGCTCAGAGATGAAAAGTGCCAGCACTGAAAGCTGTTGCTAGCCAGCACCCTTCCTTGGAAGCGCTTTTGTAGGCCTAAGAACACTGGGGCTCTGGGCTTCTCTAGCCACCTCATCTTCTGCTCATCCTCTCGCGCACTCTAAAGAGAGCTCAGGTGAGAAATTGCAAACGTCGAGCAATTGCTCAGAGATGAAAAGTGCCAGCACTGAAAGCTGTTGCTAGCCAGCACCCTTCCTTGGAAGCACTTTCACAGGCGCAGCAACACTGGGGCTTTGCGCTTCTCTACCCACCAAACGTCACGGTCCTTCTCTTTCCGCCTCGTAGAAACGAGCTGAGAAATTGAAAACGTCAAGCAATTGCTCCGAGATGAAAAGTGCCAGCACTGAAAGCTCTTGCTAGCCAGCACCCTTCCTTGGAAGCGCTTTCACAAGCGAAGTAACACTGGGGCTTTGCGCTTCTATACGCACCAAACGTCACGGTCATTCTCTTTCCGTCTCGTAGACACGAGCTGAGAAATTGCAAACGTCGAGCAATTGCTCAGAGATGAAAAGTGCCAGCACTGAAAGCTGTTGCTAGCCAGCACCCTTCCTTGGAAGCGCTTTCACAGGCGCAGCAACACTGGGGCTTTGCGCTTCTCTAGCCATCAAACGTCATGGTCATTCTCTTTCCATCTCGTAGACACGAGCTGAGAAATTGCAAACGTCGAGCAATTGCTCAGAGATGAAAAGTGCCAGCACTGAAAGCTCTTGCTAGCCAGCACCCTTCCTTGGAAGCGCTTTTGTAGGCCTAAGAACACTGGGGCTCTGGGCTTCTCTAGCCACCTCATCTTCTGCTCATCCTCTCGCGCACTCTAAAGAGAGCTCAGGTGAGAAATTGCAAACGTCGAGCAATTGCTCAGAGATGAAAAGTGCCAGCACTGAAAGCTCTTGCTAGCCAGCACCCCTTCCTTGGAAGCGCTTTCACAGGCGCAGCAACACTGGGGCTTTGCGCTTCTCTACCCACCAAACGTCACGGTCCTTCTCTTTCCGTCTTGTAGACACGAGCTGAGAAATTGCAAACGTCGAGCAATTGCTCAGAGATGAAAAGTGCCAGCACTGAAAGCTCTTGCTAGCCAGCACCCTTCCTTGGAAGCGCTTTTGTAGGCCTAAGAACACTGGGGCTCTGGGCTTCTCTAGCCACCTCATCTTCTGCTCATCCTCTCGCGCACTCTAAAGAGAGCTCAGGTGAGAAATTGCAAACGTCGAGCAATTGCTCAGAGATGAAAAGTGCCAGCACTGAAAGCTCTTGCTAGCCAGCACCCTTCCTTGGAAGCGCTTTCACAGGCGCAGCAACACTGGGGCTTTGCGCTTCTCTACGCACCAAACGTCACGGTCATTCTCTTTCCATCTCGTAGACACGAGCTGAGAAATTGCAAACGTCGAGCAATTGCTCAGAGATGAAAAGTGCCAGCACTGAAAGCTCTTGCTAGCCAGCACCCTTCCTTGGAAGCGCTTTTGTAGGCCTAAGAACACTGGGGCTCTGGGCTTCTCTAGCCACCTCATCTTCTGCTCATCCTCTCGCGCACTCTAAAGAGAGCTCAGGTGAGAAATTGCAAACGTCGAGCAATTGCTCAGAGATGAAAAGTGCCAGCACTGAAAGCTCTTGCTAGCCAGCACCCTTCCTTGGAAGCGCTTTCACAGGCGCAGCAACACTGGGGCTTTGCGCTTCTCTAGCCACCAAACGTCACGGTCCTTCTCTTTCCGTCTCGTAGACACGAGCTGAGAAATTGCAAACGTCGAGCAATTGCTCAGAGATGAAAAGTGCCAGCACTGAAAGCTCTTGCTAGCCAGCACCCTTTCTTGGAAGCTCTTTCACAGGCGCAGTAACACTGGGGCTTTGCGCTTCTCTAGCCACCAAACGTCACGGTCCTTCTCTTTCCGTCTCGTAGACACGAGCTGAGAAATTGCAAACGTCGAGCAATTGCTCAGAGATGAAAAGTGCCAGCACTGAAAGCTGTTGCTAGCCAGCACCCTTCCTTGGAAGCGCTTTCACAGGCGCAGCAACACTGGGGCTTTGCGCTGCTCTACGCACCAAACGTCACGGTCCTTCTCTTTCCGTCTCCTAGACACGAGCTGAGAAATTGCAAACGTCGAGCAATTGCTCAGAGATGAAAAGTGCCAGCACTGAAAGCTCTTGCTAGCCAGCACCCTTCCTTGGAAGCGCTTTCACAGGCGCAGCAACACTGGGGCTTTGCGCTTCTCTAGCCATCATACGTCATGGTCATTCTCTTTCCATCTCGTAGACACGAGCTGAGAAATTGCAAACGTCGAGCAATTGCTCAGAGATGAAAAGTGCCAGCACTGAAAGCTGTTGCTAGCCAGCACCCTTCCTTGGAAGCGCTTTTGTAGGCCTAAGAACACTGGGGCTCTGGGCTTCTCTAGCCACCTCATCTTCTGCTCATCCTCTCGCGCACTCTAAAGAGAGCTCAGGTGAGAAATTGCAAACGTCCAGCAATTGCTCAGAGATGAAAAGTGCCAGCACTGAAAGCTCTTGCTAGCCAGCACCCTTCCTTGGAAGCGCTTTCACAGGCGCAGCAACACTGGGGCTTTGCGCTTCTCTAGCCACCAAACGTCACGGTCCTTCTCTTTCCGTCTCCTAGACACGAGCTGAGAAATTGCAAACGTCGAGCAATTGCTCAGAGATGAAAAGTGCCAGCACTGAAAGCTGTTGCTAGCCAGCACCCTTCCTTGGAAGCGCTTTTGTAGGCCTAAGAACACTGGGGCTCTGGGCTTCTCTAGCCACCTCATCTTCTGCTCATCCTCTCGCGCACTCTAAAGAGAGCTCAGGTGAGAAATTGCAAACGTCCAGCAATTGCTCAGAGATGAAAAGTGCCAGCACTGAAAGCTGTTGCTAGCCAGCACCCTTCCTTGGAAGCACTTTCACAGGCGCAGCAACACTGGGGCTTTGCGCTTCTCTACCCACCAAACGTCACGGTCCTTCTCTTTCCGCCTCGTAGACACGAGCTGAGAAATTGAAAACGTCAAGCAATTGCTCCGAGATGAAAAGTGCCAGCACTGAAAGCTCTTGCTAGCCAGCACCCTTCCTTGGAAGCGCTTTCACAAGCGAAGTAACACTGGGGCTTTGCGCTTCTATACGCACCAAACGTCACGGTCATTCTCTCTCCGTCTCGTAGACACGAGCTGAGAAATTGCAAGCGTCGAGCAATTGCTCAGAGATGAAAAGTGCCAGCACTGAAAGCTGTTGCTAGCCAGCACCCTTCCTTGGAAGCGCTTTCACAGGCGCAGCAACACTGGGGCTTTGCACTTCTCTACGCACCAAACGTCACAGTCCTTCTCTTTCCGTCTCGTAGACACGAGCTGAGAAATTGCAAACGTCGAGCAATTGCTCAGAGATGAAAAGTGCCAGCACTGAAAGCTCTTGCTAGCCAGCACCCTTTCTTGGAAGCTCTTTCACAGGCGCAGTAACACTGGGGCTTTGCGCTTCTCTAGCCACCAAACGTCACGGTCCTTCTCTTTCCGTCTCGTAGACACGAGCTGAGAAATTGCAAACGTCGAGCAATTGCTCAGAGATGAAAAGTGCCAGCACTGAAAGCTCTTGCTAGCCAGCACCCTTCCTTGGAAGCGCTTTCACAGGCGCAGCAATACTGGGGCTTTGCGCTGCTCTACGCACCAAACGTCACGGTCCTTCTCTTTCCGTCTCCTAGACACGAGCTGAGAAATTGCAAACGTCGAGCAATTGCTCAGAGATGAAAAGTGCCAGCACTGAAAGCTCTTGCTAGCCAGCACCCTTCCTTGGAAGCGCTTTCACAGGCGCAGCAACACTGGGGCTTTGCGCTTCTCTAGCCATCATACGTCATGGTCATTCTCTTTCCATCTCGTAGACACGAGCTGAGAAATTGCAAACGTCGAGCAATTGCTCAGAGATGAAAAGTGCCAGCACTGAAAGCTGTTGCTAGCCAGCACCCTTCCTTGGAAGCGCTTTTGTAGGCCTAAGAACACTGGGGCTCTGGGCTTCTCTAGCCACCTCATCTTCTGCTCATCCTCTCGCGCACTCTAAAGAGAGCTCAGGTGAGAAATTGCAAACGTCGAGCAATTGCTCAGAGATGAAAAGTGCCAGCACTGAAAGCTCTTGCTAGCCAGCACCCTTTCTTGGAAGCTCTTTCACAGGCGCAGTAACACTGGGGCTTTGCGCTTCTCTAGCCACCAAACGTCACGGTCCTTCTCTTTCCGTCTCGTAGACACGAGCTGAGAAATTGCAAACGTCGAGCAATTGCTCAGAGATGAAAAGTGCCAGCACTGAAAGCTCTTGCTAGCCAGCACCCTTCCTTGGAAGCGCTTTCACAGGCGCAGCAACACTGGGGCTTTGCGCTGCTCTACGCACCAAACGTCACGGTCCTTCTCTTTCCGTCTCCTAGACACGAGCTGAGAAATTGCAAACGTCGAGCAATTGCTCAGAGATGAAAAGTGCCAGCACTGAAAGCTCTTGCTAGCCAGCACCCTTCCTTGGAAGCGCTTTCACAGGCGCAGCAACACTGGGGCTTTGCGCTTCTCTAGCCATCATACGTCATGGTCATTCTCTTTCCATCTCGTAGACACGAGCTGAGAAATTGCAAACGTCGAGCAATTGCTCAGAGATGAAAAGTGCCAGCACTGAAAGCTGTTGCTAGCCAGCACCCTTCCTTGGAAGCGCTTTTGTAGGCCTAAGAACACTGGGGCTCTGGGCTTCTCTAGCCACCTCATCTTCTGCTCATCCTCTCGCGCACTCTAAAGAGAGCTCAGGTGAGAAATTGCAAACGTCGAGCAATTGCTCAGAGATGAAAAGTGCCAGCACTGAAAGCTCTTGCTAGCCAGCACCCTTCCTTGGAAGCGCTTTCACAGGCGCAGCAACACTGGGGCTTTGCGCTTGTCTAGCCACCAAACGTCACGGTCCTTCTCTTTCCGTCTCCTAGACACGAGCTGAGAAATTGCAAACGTCGAGCAATTGCTCAGAGATGAAAAGTGCCAGCACTGAAAGCTGTTGCTAGCCAGCACCCTTCCTTGGAAGCGCTTTTGTAGGCCTAAGAACACTGGGGCTCTGGGCTTCTCTAGCCACCTCATCTTCTGCTCATCCTCTCGCGCACTCTAAAGAGAGCTCAGGTGAGAAATTGCAAACGTCGAGCAATTGCTCAGAGATGAAAAGTGCCAGCACTGAAAGCTGTTGCTAGCCAGCACCCTTCCTTGGAAGCACTTTCACAGGCGCAGCAACACTGGGGCTTTGCGCTTCTCTACCCACCAAACGTCACGGTCCTTCTCTTTCCGCCTCGTAGACACGAGCTGAGAAATTGAAAACGTCAAGCAATTGCTCAGAGATGAAAAGTGCCAGCACTGAAAGCTCTTGCTAGCCAGCACCCTTCCTTGGAAGCGCTTTCACAAGCGAAGTAACACTGGGGCTTTGCGCTTCTATACGCACCAAACGTCACGGTCATTCTCTCTCCGTCTCGTAGACACGAGCTGAGAAATTGCAAGCGTCGAGCAATTGCTCAGAGATGAAAAGTGCCAGCACTGAAAGCTGTTGCTAGCCAGCACCCTTCCTTGGAAGCGCTTTCACAGGCGCAGCAACACTGGGGCTTTGCGCTGCTCTACGCACCAAACGTCACGGTCCTTCTCTTTCCGTCTCCTAGACACGAGCTGAGAAATTGCAAACGTCGAGCAATTGCTCAGAGATGAAAAGTGCCAGCACTGAAAGCTCTTGCTAGCCAGCACCCTTCCTTGGAAGCGCTTTCACAGGCGCAGCAACACTGGGGCTTTGCGCTTCTCTAGCCATCATACGTCATGGTCATTCTCTTTCCATCTCGTAGACACGAGCTGAGAAATTGCAAACGTCGAGCAATTGCTCAGAGATGAAAAGTGCCAGCACTGAAAGCTGTTGCTAGCCAGCACCCTTCCTTGGAAGCGCTTTTGTAGGCCTAAGAACACTGGGGCTCTGGGCTTCTCTAGCCACCTCATCTTCTGCTCATCCTCTCGCGCACTCTAAAGAGAGCTCAGGTGAGAAATTGCAAACGTCGAGCAATTGCTCAGAGATGAAAAGTGCCAGCACTGAAAGCTCTTGCTAGCCAGCACCCTTCCTTGGAAGCGCTTTCACAGGCGCAGCAACACTGGGGCTTTGCGCTTCTCTAGCCACCAAACGTCACGGTCCTTCTCTTTCCGTCTCGTAGACACGAGCTGAGAAATTGCAAACGTCGAGCAATTGCTCAGAGATGAAAAGTGCCAGCACTGAAAGCTGTTGCTAGCCAGCACCCTTCCTTGGAAGCGCTTTTGTAGGCCTAAGAACACTGGGGCTCTGGGCTTCTCTAGCCACCTCATCTTCTGCTCATCCTCTCGCGCACTCTAAAGAGAGCTCAGGTGAGAAATTGCAAACGTCCAGCAATTGCTCAGAGATGAAAAGTGCCAGCACTGAAAGCTGTTGCTAGCCAGCACCCTTCCTTGGAAGCGCTTTCACAGGCGCAGTAACACTGGGGCTTTGCGCTTCTCTACCCACCAAACGTCACGGTCCTTCTCTTTCCGCCTCGTAGACACGAGCTGAGAAATTGAAAACGTCAAGCAATTGCTCCGAGATGAAAAGTGCCAGCACTGAAAGCTCTTGCTAGCCAGCACCCTTCCTTGGAAGCGCTTTCACAAGCGAAGTAACACTGGGGCTTTGCGCTTCTATACGCACCAAACGTCACGGTCCTTCTCTTTCCGTCTCGTAGACACGAGCTGAGAAATTGCAAACGTCGAGCAATTGCTCAGAGATGAAAAGTGCCAGCACTGAAAGCTGTTGCTAGCCAGCACCCTTCCTTGGAAGCGCTTTCACAGGCGCAGCAACACTGGGGCTTTGCGCTGCTCTACGCACCAAACGTCACGGTCCTTCTCTTTCCGTCTCCTAGACACGAGCTGAGAAATTGCAAACGTCGAGCAATTGCTCAGAGATGAAAAGTGCCAGCACTGAAAGCTGTTGCTAGCCAGCACCCTTCCTTGGAAGCGCTTTCACAGGCGCAGCAACACTGGGGCTTTGCGCTTCTCTAGCCATCATACGTCATGGTCATTCTCTTTCCATCTCGTAGACACGAGCTGAGAAATTGCAAACGTCGAGCAATTGCTCAGAGATGAAAAGTGCCAGCACTGAAAGCTGTTGCTAGCCAGCACCCTTCCTTGGAAGCGCTTTTGTAGGCCTAAGAACACTGGGGCTCTGGGCTTCTCTAGCCACCTCATCTTCTGCTCATCCTCTCGCGCACTCTAAAGAGAGCTCAGGTGAGAAATTGCAAACGTCGAGCAATTGCTCAGAGATGAAAAGTGCCAGCACTGAAAGCTCTTGCTAGCCAGCACCCTTCCTTGGAAGCGCTTTCACAGGCGCAGCAACACTGGGGCTTTGCGCTTCTCTAGCCACCAAACGTCACGGTCCTTCTCTTTCCGTCTCCTAGACACGAGCTGAGAAATTGCAAACGTCGAGCAATTGCTCAGAGATGAAAAGTGCCAGCACTGAAAGCTGTTGCTAGCCAGCACCCTTCCTTGGAAGCGCTTTTGTAGGCCTAAGAACACTGGGGCTCTGGGCTTCTCTAGCCACCTCATCTTCTGCTCATCCTCTCGCGCACTCTAAAGAGAGCTCAGGTGAGAAATTGCAAACGTCCAGCAATTGCTCAGAGATGAAAAGTGCCAGCACTGAAAGCTGTTGCTAGCCAGCACCCTTCCTTGGAAGCACTTTCACAGGCGCAGCAACACTGGGGCTTTGCGCTTCTCTACCCACCAAACGTCACGGTCCTTCTCTTTCCGCCTCGTAGACACGAGCTGAGAAATTGAAAACGTCAAGCAATTGCTCCGAGATGAAAAGTGCCAGCACTGAAAGCTCTTGCTAGCCAGCACCCTTCCTTGGAAGCGCTTTCACAAGCGAAGTAACACTGGGGCTTTGCGCTTCTATACGCACCAAACGTCACGGTCATTCTCTCTCCGTCTCGTAGACACGAGCTGAGAAATTGCAAGCGTCGAGCAATTGCTCAGAGATGAAAAGTGCCAGCACTGAAAGCTGTTGCTAGCCAGCACCCTTCCTTGGAAGCGCTTTCACAGGCGCAGCAACACTGGGGCTTTGCACTTCTCTACGCACCAAACGTCACAGTCCTTCTCTTTCCGTCTCGTAGACACGAGCTGAGAAATTGCAAACGTCGAGCAATTGCTCAGAGATGAAAAGTGCCAGCACTGAAAGCTCTTGCTAGCCAGCACCCTTTCTTGGAAGCTCTTTCACAGGCGCAGTAACACTGGGGCTTTGCGCTTCTCTAGCCACCAAACGTCACGGTCCTTCTCTTTCCGTCTCGTAGACACGAGCTGAGAAATTGCAAACGTCGAGCAATTGCTCAGAGATGAAAAGTGCCAGCACTGAAAGCTCTTGCTAGCCAGCACCCTTCCTTGGAAGCGCTTTCACAGGCGCAGCAACACTGGGGCTTTGCGCTGCTCTACGCACCAAACGTCACGGTCCTTCTCTTTCCGTCTCCTAGACACGAGCTGAGAAATTGCAAACGTCGAGCAATTGCTCAGAGATGAAAAGTGCCAGCACTGAAAGCTCTTGCTAGCCAGCACCCTTCCTTGGAAGCGCTTTCACAGGCGCAGCAACACTGGGGCTTTGCGCTTCTCTAGCCATCATACGTCATGGTCATTCTCTTTCCATCTCGTAGACACGAGCTGAGAAATTGCAAACGTCGAGCAATTGCTCAGAGATGAAAAGTGCCAGCACTGAAAGCTGTTGCTAGCCAGCACCCTTCCTTGGAAGCGCTTTTGTAGGCCTAAGAACACTGGGGCTCTGGGCTTCTCTAGCCACCTCATCTTCTGCTCATCCTCTCGCGCACTCTAAAGAGAGCTCAGGTGAGAAATTGCAAACGTCGAGCAATTGCTCAGAGATGAAAAGTGCCAGCACTGAAAGCTCTTGCTAGCCAGCACCCTTCCTTGGAAGCGCTTTCACAGGCGCAGCAACACTGGGGCTTTGCGCTTCTCTACCCACCAAACGTCACGGTCCTTCTCTTTCCGTCTCGTAGACACGAGCTGAGAAATTGCAAACGTCCAGCAATTGCTCAGAGATGAAAAGTGCCAGCACTGAAAGCTGTTGCTAGCCAGCACCCTTCCTTGGAAGCGCTTTTGTAGGCCTAAGAACACTGGGGCTCTGGGCTTCTCTAGCCACCTAATCTTCTGCTCATCCTCTCGCGCACTCTAAAGAGAGCTCAGGTGAGAAATTGCAAACGTCCAGCAATTGCTCAGAGATGAAAAGTGCCAGCACTGAAAGCTGTTGCTAGCCAGCACCCTTCCTTGGAAGCGCTTTCACAGGCGCAGTAACACTGGGGCTTTGCGCTTCTCTACCCACCAAACGTCACGGTCCTTCTCTTTCCGCCTCGTAGACACGAGCTGAGAAATTGAAAACGTCAAGCAATTGCTCCGAGATGAAAAGTGCCAGCACTGAAAGCTCTTGCTAGCCAGCACCCTTCCTTGGAAGCGCTTTCACAAGCGAAGTAACACTGGGGCTTTGCGCTTCTATACGCACCAAACGTCACGGTCCTTCTCTTTCCGTCTCGTAGACACGAGCTGAGAAATTGCAAACGTCGAGCAATTGCTCAGAGATGAAAAGTGCCAGCACTGAAAGCTGTTGCTAGCCAGCACCCTTCCTTGGAAGCGCTTTCACAGGCGCAGCAACACTGGGGCTTTGCGCTTCTCTAGCCATCAAACGTCATGGTCATTCTCTTTCCATCTCGTAGACACGAGCTGAGAAATTGCAAACGTCGAGCAATTGCTCAGAGATGAAAAGTGCCAGCACTGAAAGCTCTTGCTAGCCAGCACCCTTCCTTGGAAGCGCTTTTGTAGGCCTAAGAACACTGGGGCTCTGGGCTTCTCTAGCCACCTCATCTTCTGCTCATCCTCTCGCGCACTCTAAAGAGAGCTCAGGTGAGAAATTGCAAACGTCGAGCAATTGCTCAGAGATGAAAAGTGCCAGCACTGAAAGCTCTTGCTAGCCAGCACCCCTTCCTTGGAAGCGCTTTCACAGGCGCAGCAACACTGGGGCTTTGCGCTTCTCTACCCACCAAACGTCACGGTCCTTCTCTTTCCGTCTTGTAGACACGAGCTGAGAAATTGCAAACGTCGAGCAATTGCTCAGAGATGAAAAGTGCCAGCACTGAAAGCTCTTGCTAGCCAGCACCCTTCCTTGGAAGCGCTTTTGTAGGCCTAAGAACACTGGGGCTCTGGGCTTCTCTAGCCACCTCATCTTCTGCTCATCCTCTCGCGCACTCTAAAGAGAGCTCAGGTGAGAAATTGCAAACGTCGAGCAATTGCTCAGAGATGAAAAGTGCCAGCACTGAAAGCTCTTGCTAGCCAGCACCCTTCCTTGGAAGCGCTTTCACAGGCGCAGCAACACTGGGGCTTTGCGCTTCTCTACGCACCAAACGTCACGGTCATTCTCTTTCCATCTCGTAGACACGAGCTGAGAAATTGCAAACGTCGAGCAATTGCTCAGAGATGAAAAGTGCCAGCACTGAAAGCTCTTGCTAGCCAGCACCCTTCCTTGGAAGCGCTTTTGTAGGCCTAAGAACACTGGGGCTCTGGGCTTCTCTAGCCACCTCATCTTCTGCTCATCCTCTCGCGCACTCTAAAGAGAGCTCAGGTGAGAAATTGCAAACGTCGAGCAATTGCTCAGAGATGAAAAGTGCCAGCACTGAAAGCTCTTGCTAGCCAGCACCCTTCCTTGGAAGCGCTTTTGTAGGCCTAAGAACACTGGGGCTCTGGGCTTCTCTAGCCACCTCATCTTCTGCTCATCCTCTCGCGCACTCTAAAGAGAGCTCAGGTGAGAAATTGCAAACGTCCAGCAATTGCTCAGAGATGAAAAGTGCCAGCACTGAAAGCTCTTGCTAGCCAGCACCCTTCCTTGGAAGCGCTTTCACAGGCGCAGCAACACTGGGGCTTTGCGCTTCTCTACCCACCAAACGTCACGGTCCTTCTCTTTCCGTCTCGTAGACACGAGCTGAGAAATTGCAAACGTCCAGCAATTGCTCAGAGATGAAAAGTGCCAGCACTGAAAGCTGTTGCTAGCCAGCACCCTTCCTTGGAAGCGCTTTTGTAGGCCTAAGAACACTGGGGCTCTGGGCTTCTCTAGCCACCTAATCTTCTGCTCATCCTCTCGCGCACTCTAAAGAGAGCTCAGGTGAGAAATTGCAAACGTCCAGCAATTGCTCAGAGATGAAAAGTGCCAGCACTGAAAGCTGTTGCTAGCCAGCACCCTTCCTTGGAAGCGCTTTCACAGGCGCAGTAACACTGGGGCTTTGCGCTTCTCTACCCACCAAACGTCACGGTCCTTCTCTTTCCGCCTCGTAGACACGAGCTGAGAAATTGAAAACGTCAAGCAATTGCTCCGAGATGAAAAGTGCCAGCACTGAAAGCTCTTGCTAGCCAGCACCCTTCCTTGGAAGCGCTTTCACAAGCGAAGTAACACTGGGGCTTTGCGCTTCTATACGCACCAAACGTCACGGTCCTTCTCTTTCCGTCTCGTAGACACGAGCTGAGAAATTGCAAACGTCGAGCAATTGCTCAGAGATGAAAAGTGCCAGCACTGAAAGCTGTTGCTAGCCAGCACCCTTCCTTGGAAGCGCTTTCACAGGCGCAGCAACACTGGGGCTTTGCGCTTCTCTAGCCATCAAACGTCATGGTCATTCTCTTTCCATCTCGTAGACACGAGCTGAGAAATTGCAAACGTCGAGCAATTGCTCAGAGATGAAAAGTGCCAGCACTGAAAGCTCTTGCTAGCCAGCACCCTTCCTTGGAAGCGCTTTTGTAGGCCTAAGAACACTGGGGCTCTGGGCTTCTCTAGCCACCTCATCTTCTGCTCATCCTCTCGCGCACTCTAAAGAGAGCTCAGGTGAGAAATTGCAAACGTCGAGCAATTGCTCAGAGATGAAAAGTGCCAGCACTGAAAGCTCTTGCTAGCCAGCACCCCTTCCTTGGAAGCGCTTTCACAGGCGCAGCAACACTGGGGCTTTGCGCTTCTCTACCCACCAAACGTCACGGTCCTTCTCTTTCCGTCTTGTAGACACGAGCTGAGAAATTGCAAACGTCGAGCAATTGCTCAGAGATGAAAAGTGCCAGCACTGAAAGCTCTTGCTAGCCAGCACCCTTCCTTGGAAGCGCTTTTGTAGGCCTAAGAACACTGGGGCTCTGGGCTTCTCTAGCCACCTCATCTTCTGCTCATCCTCTCGCGCACTCTAAAGAGAGCTCAGGTGAGAAATTGCAAACGTCGAGCAATTGCTCAGAGATGAAAAGTGCCAGCACTGAAAGCTCTTGCTAGCCAGCACCCTTCCTTGGAAGCGCTTTCACAGGCGCAGCAACACTGGGGCTTTGCGCTTCTCTACGCACCAAACGTCACGGTCATTCTCTTTCCATCTCGTAGACACGAGCTGAGAAATTGCAAACGTCGAGCAATTGCTCAGAGATGAAAAGTGCCAGCACTGAAAGCTCTTGCTAGCCAGCACCCTTCCTTGGAAGCGCTTTTGTAGGCCTAAGAACACTGGGGCTCTGGGCTTCTCTAGCCACCTCATCTTCTGCTCATCCTCTCGCGCACTCTAAAGAGAGCTCAGGTGAGAAATTGCAAACGTCGAGCAATTGCTCAGAGATGAAAAGTGCCAGCACTGAAAGCTCTTGCTAGCCAGCACCCTTCCTTGGAAGCGCTTTTGTAGGCCTAAGAACACTGGGGCTCTGGGCTTCTCTAGCCACCTCATCTTCTGCTCATCCTCTCGCGCACTCTAAAGAGAGCTCAGGTGAGAAATTGCAAACGTCCAGCAATTGCTCAGAGATGAAAAGTGCCAGCACTGAAAGCTGTTGCTAGCCAGCACCCTTCCTTGGAAGCGCTTTCACAGGCGCAGCAACACTGGGGCTTTGCGCTTCTCTACCCACCAAACGTCACGGTCCTTCTCTTTCCGCCTCGTAGACACGAGCTGAGAAATTGAAAACGTCAAGCAATTGCTCCGAGATGAAAAGTGCCAGCACTGAAAGCTCTTGCTAGCCAGCACCCTTCCTTGGAAGCGCTTTCACAGGCGCAGCAACACTGGGGCTTTGCGCTTCTCTAGCCACCAAACGTCACGGTCCTTCTCTTTCCGTCTCCTAGACACGAGCTGAGAAATTGCAAACGTCGAGCAATTGCTCAGAGATGAAAAGTGCCAGCACTGAAAGCTGTTGCTAGCCAGCACCCTTCCTTGGAAGCGCTTTCACAGGCGCAGCAACACTGGGGCTTTGCGCTTCTCTAGCCACCAAACGTCACGGTCCTTCTCTTTCCGTCTCCTAGACACGAGCTGAGAAATTGCAAACGTCGAGCAATTGCTCAGAGATGAAAAGTGCCAGCACTGAAAGCTCTTGCTAGCCAGCACCCTTCCTTGGAAGCGCTTTTGTAGGCCTAAGAACACTGGGGCTCTGGGCTTCTCTAGCCACCTCATCTTCTGCTCATCCTCTCGCGCACTCTAAAGAGAGCTCAGGTGAGAAATTGCAAACGTCCAGCAATTGCTCAGAGATGAAAAGTGCCAGCACTGAAAGCTCTTGCTAGCCAGCACCCTTCCTTGGAAGCGCTTTCACAGGCGCAGCAACACTGGGGCTTTGCGCTTCTCTACCCACCAAACGTCACGGTCCTTCTCTTTCCGTCTCGTAGACACGAGCTGAGAAATTGCAAACGTCCAGCAATTGCTCAGAGATGAAAAGTGCCAGCACTGAAAGCTCTTGCTAGCCAGCACCCTTCCTTGGAAGCGCTTTTGTAGGCCTAAGAACACTGGGGCTCTGGGCTTCTCTAGCCACCTCATCTTCTGCTCATCCTCTCGCGCACTCTAAAGAGAGCTCAGGTGAGAAATTGCAAACGTCAAGCAATTGCTCAGAGATGAAAAGTGCCAGCACTGAAAGCTCTTGCTAGCCAGCACCCTTCCTTGGAAGCGCTTTCACAGGCGCAGCAACACTGGGGCTTTGCGCTTCTATACGCACCAAACGTCACGGTCCTTCTCTTTCCGTCTCGTAGACACGAGCTGAGAAATTGCAAACGTCGAGCAATTGCTCAGAGATGAAAAGTGCCAGCACTGAAAGCTCTTGCTAGCCAGCACCCTTCCTTGGAAGCGCTTTCACAGGCGCAGCAACACTGGGGCTTTGCGCTTCTCTACCCACCAAATGTCACGGTCCTTCTCTTTCCGTCTCGTAGACACGAGCTGAGAAATTGCAAACGTCGAGCAATTGCTCAGAGATGAAAAGTGCCAGCACTGAAAGCTCTTGCTAGCCAGCACCCTTCCTTGGAAGCGCTTTCACAGGCGCAGCAACACTGGGGCTTTGCACTTCTCTACGCACCAAACGTCACAGTCCTTCTCTTTCCGTCTCGTAGACACGAGCTGAGAAATTGCAAATGTCGAGCAATTGCTCAGAGATGAAAAGTGCCAGCACTGAAAGCTCTTGCTAGCCAGCACCCTTCCTTGGAAGCGCTTTCACAGGCGCAGTAACACTGGGGCTTTGCGCTTCTCTAGCCACCAAACGTCACGGTCCTTCTCTTTCCGTCTCGTAGACACGAGCTGAGAAATTGCAAACGTCGAGCAATTGCTCAGAGATGAAAAGTGCCAGCACTGAAAGCTCTTGCTAGCCAGCACCCTTCCTTGGAAGCGCTTTCACAGGCGCAGCAACACTGGGGCTTTGCGCTGCTCTACGCACCAAACGTCACGGTCCTTCTCTTTCCGTCTCGTAGACACGAGCTGAGAAATTGCAAACGTCGAGCAATTGCTCAGAGATGAAAAGTGCCAGCACTGAAAGCTGTTGCTAGCCAGCACCCTTCCTTGGAAGCGCTTTTGTAGGCCTAAGAACACTGGGGCTCTGGGCTTCTCTAGCCACCTCATCTTCTGCTCATCCTCTCGCGCACTCTAAAGAGAGCTCAGGTGAGAAATTGCAAACGTCGAGCAATTGCTCAGAGATGAAAAGTGCCAGCACTGAAAGCTCTTGCTAGCCAGCACCCTTCCTTGGAAGCGCTTTCACAGGCGCAGCAACACTGGGGCTTTGCGCTTCTCTAGCCACCAAACGTCACGGTCCTTCTCTTTCCGTCTCGTAGACACGAGCTGAGAAATTGCAAACGTCGAGCAATTGCTCAGAGATGAAAAGTGCCAGCACTGAAAGCTGTTGCTAGCCAGCACCCTTCCTTGGAAGCGCTTTTGTAGGCCTAAGAACACTGGGGCTCTGGGCTTCTCTAGCCACCTCATCTTCTGCTCATCCTCTCGCGCACTCTAAAGAGAGCTCAGGTGAGAAATTGCAAACGTCCAGCAATTGCTCAGAGATGAAAAGTGCCAGCACTGAAAGCTGTTGCTAGCCAGCACCCTTCCTTGGAAGCACTTTCACAGGCGCAGCAACACTGGGGCTTTGCGCTTCTCTACCCACCAAACGTCACGGTCCTTCTCTTTCCGCCTCGTAGAAACGAGCTGAGAAATTGAAAACGTCAAGCAATTGCTCAGAGATGAAAAGTGCCAGCACTGAAAGCTCTTGCTAGCCAGCACCCTTCCTTGGAAGCGCTTTCACAAGCGAAGTAACACTGGGGCTTTGCGCTTCTATACGCACCAAACGTCACGGTCATTCTCTTTCCGTCTCGTAGACACGAGCTGAGAAATTGCAAACGTCGAGCAATTGCTCAGAGATGAAAAGTGCCAGCACTGAAAGCTGTTGCTAGCCAGCACCCTTCCTTGGAAGCGCTTTCACAGGCGCAGCAACACTGGGGCTTTGCGCTTCTCTAGCCATCAAACGTCATGGTCATTCTCTTTCCATCTCGTAGACACGAGCTGAGAAATTGCAAACGTCGAGCAATTGCTCAGAGATGAAAAGTGCCAGCACTGAAAGCTCTTGCTAGCCAGCACCCTTCCTTGGAAGCGCTTTTGTAGGCCTAAGAACACTGGGGCTCTGGGCTTCTCTAGCCACCTCATCTTCTGCTCATCCTCTCGCGCACTCTAAAGAGAGCTCAGGTGAGAAATTGCAAACGTCGAGCAATTGCTCAGAGATGAAAAGTGCCAGCACTGAAAGCTCTTGCTAGCCAGCACCCCTTCCTTGGAAGCGCTTTCACAGGCGCAGCAACACTGGGGCTTTGCGCTTCTCTACCCACCAAACGTCACGGTCCTTCTCTTTCCGTCTTGTAGACACGAGCTGAGAAATTGCAAACGTCGAGCAATTGCTCAGAGATGAAAAGTGCCAGCACTGAAAGCTCTTGCTAGCCAGCACCCTTCCTTGGAAGCGCTTTTGTAGGCCTAAGAACACTGGGGCTCTGGGCTTCTCTAGCCACCTCATCTTCTGCTCATCCTCTCGCGCACTCTAAAGAGAGCTCAGGTGAGAAATTGCAAACGTCGAGCAATTGCTCAGAGATGAAAAGTGCCAGCACTGAAAGCTCTTGCTAGCCAGCACCCTTCCTTGGAAGCGCTTTCACAGGCGCAGCAACACTGGGGCTTTGCGCTTCTCTACGCACCAAACGTCACGGTCCTTCTCTTTCCGTCTCGTAGACACGAGCTGAGAAATTGCAAACGTCGAGCAATTGCTCAGAGATGAAAAGTGCCAGCACTGAAAGCTCTTGCTAGCCAGCACCCTTCCTTGGAAGCGCTTTTGTAGGCCTAAGAACACTGGGGCTCTGGGCTTCTCTAGCCACCTCATCTTCTGCTCATCCTCTCGCGCACTCTAAAGAGAGCTCAGGTGAGAAATTGCAAACGTCGAGCAATTGCTCAGAGATGAAAAGTGCCAGCACTGAAAGCTGTTGCTATCCAGCACCCTTCCTTGGAAGCACTTTCACAGGCGCAGCAACACTGGGGCTTTGCGCTTCTCTAGCCATCAAACGTCATGGTCATTCTCTTTCCGTCTCGTAGACACGAGCTGAGAAATTGCAAACGTCGAGCAATTGCTCAGAGATGAAAAGTGCCAGCACTGAAAGCTCTTGCTAGCCAGCACCCTTCCTTGGAAGCGCTTTTGTAGGCCTAAGAACACTGGGGCTCTGGGCTTCTCTAGCCACCTCATCTTCTGCTCATCCTCTCGCGCACTCTAAAGAGAGCTCAGGTGAGAAATTGCAAACGTCCAGCAATTGCTCAGAGATGAAAAGTGCCAGCACTGAAAGCTGTTGCTAGCCAGCACCCTTCCTTGGAAGCGCTTTCACAGGCGCAGCAACACTGGGGCTTTGCGCTTCTCTACCCACCAAACGCCACGGTCCTTCTCTTTCCGCCTCGTAGACACGAGCTGAGAAATTGCAAACGTCAAGCAATTGCTCAGAGATGAAAAGTGCCAGCACTGAAAGCTCTTGCTAGCCAGCACCCTTCCTTGGAAGCGCTTTCACAGGCGCAGCAACACTGGGGCTTTGCGCTTCTCTAGCCACCAAACGTCACGGTCATTCTCTTTCCGTCTCCTAGACACGAGCTGAGAAATTGCAAACGTCGAGCAATTGCTCAGAGATGAAAAGTGCCAGCACTGAAAGCTCTTGCTAGCCAGCACCCTTCCTTGGAAGCGCTTTCACAGGCGCAGCAACACTGGGGCTTTGCGCTTCTCTAGCCATCATACGTCATGGTCATTCTCTTTCCATCTCGTAGACACGAGCTGAGAAATTGCAAACGTCGAGCAATTGCTCAGAGATGAAAAGTGCCAGCACTGAAAGCTGTTGCTAGCCAGCACCCTTCCTTGGAAGCGCTTTTGTAGGCCTAAGAACACTGGGGCTCTGGGCTTCTCTAGCCACCTCATCTTCTGCTCATCCTCTCGCGCACTCTAAAGAGAGCTCAGGTGAGAAATTGCAAACGTCGAGCAATTGCTCAGAGATGAAAAGTGCCAGCACTGAAAGCTCTTGCTAGCCAGCACCCTTCCTTGGAAGCGCTTTCACAGGCGCAGCAACACTGGGGCTTTGTGCTTCTCTAGCCACCAAACGTCACGGTCCTTCTCTTTCCGTCTCCTAGACACGAGCTGAGAAATTGCAAACGTCGAGCAATTGCTCAGAGATGAAAAGTGCCAGCACTGAAAGCTGTTGCTAGCCAGCACCCTTCCTTGGAAGCGCTTTTGTAGGCCTAAGAACACTGGGGCTCTGGGCTTCTCTAGCCACCTCATCTTCTGCTCATCCTCTCGCGCACTCTAAAGAGAGCTCAGGTGAGAAATTGCAAACGTCGAGCAATTGCTCAGAGATGAAAAGTGCCAGCACTGAAAGCTCTTGCTAGCCAGCACCCTTCCTTGGAAGCGCTTTCACAGGCGCAGCAACACTGGGGCTTTGCGCTTCTCTACCCACCAAACGTCACGGTCCTTCTCTTTCCGCCTCGTAGAAACGAGCTGAGAAATTGAAAACGTCAAGCAATTGCTCAGAGATGAAAAGTGCCAGCACTGAAAGCTCTTGCTAGCCAGCACCCTTCCTTGGAAGCGCTTTCACAAGCGAAGTAACACTGGGGCTTTGCGCTTCTATACGCACCAAACGTCACGGTCATTCTCTTTCCGTCTCGTAGACACGAGCTGAGAAATTGCAAACGTCGAGCAATTGCTCAGAGATTAAAAGTGCCAGCACTGAAAGCTGTTGCTAGCCAGCACCCTTCCTTGGAAGCGCTTTCACAGGCGCAGCAACACTGGGGCTTTGCGCTTCTCTAGCCACCAAACGTCACGGTCCTTCTCTTTCCATCTCGTAGACACGAGCTGAGAAATTGCAAACGTCGAGCAATTGCTCAGAGATGAAAAGTGCCAGCACTGAAAGCTCTTGCTAGCCAGCACCCTTCCTTGGAAGCGCTTTTGTAGGCCTAAGAACACTGGGGCTCTGGGCTTCTCTAGCCACCTCATCTTCTGCTCATCCTCTCGCGCACTCTAAAGAGAGCTCAGGTGAGAAATTGCAAACGTCGAGCAATTGCTCAGAGATGAAAAGTGCCAGCACTGAAAGCTCTTGCTAGCCAGCACCCTTCCTTGGAAGCGCTTTCACAGGCGCAGCAACACTGGGGCTTTGCGCTTCTCTACCCACCAAACGTCACGGTCCTTCTCTTTCCGTCTTGTAGACACGAGCTGAGAAATTGCAAACGTCGAGCAATTGCTCAGAGATGAAAAGTGCCAGCACTGAAAGCTGTTGCTAGCCAGCACCCTTCCTTGGAAGCGCTTTTGTAGGCCTAAGAACACTGGGGCTCTGGGCTTCTCTAGCCACCTCATCTTCTGCTCATCCTCTCGCGCACTCTAAAGAGAGCTCAGGTGAGAAATTGCAAACGTCGAGCAATTGCTCAGAGATGAAAAGTGCCAGCACTGAAAGCTCTTGCTAGCCAGCACCCTTCCTTGGAAGCGCTTTCACAGGCGCAGCAACACTGGGGCTTTGCGCTTCTCTACGCACCAAACGTCACGGTCCTTCTCTTTCCGTCTCGTAGACACGAGCTGAGAAATTGCAAACGTCGAGCAATTGCTCAGAGATGAAAAGTGCCAGCACTGAAAGCTGTTGCTAGCCAGCACCCTTCCTTGGAAGTGCTTTCACAGGCGCAGCAACACTGGGGCTTTGCGCTTCTCTAGCCATCAAACGTCATGGTCATTCTCTTTCCGTCTCGTAGACACGAGCTGAGAAATTGCAAACGTCGAGCAATTGCTCAGAGATGAAAAGTGCCAGCACTGAAAGCTGTTGCTAGCCAGCACCCTTCCTTGGAAGCGCTTTTGTAGGCCTAAGAACACTGGGGCTCTGGGCTTCTCTAGCCACCTCATCTTCTGCTCACCCTCTCGCGCACTCTAAAGAGAGCTCAGGTGAGAAATTGCAAATGTCGAGCAATTGCTCAGAGATGAAAAGTGCCAGCACTGAAAGCTCTTGCTAGCCAGCACCCTTCCTTGGAAGCGCTTTCACAGGCGCAGCAACACTGGGGCTTTGCGCTTCTCTAGCCACCAAACGTCACGGTCCTTCTCTTTCCGTCTCGTAGACACGAGCTGAGAAATTGCAAACGTCGAGCAATTGCTCAGAGATGAAAAGTGCCAGCACTGAAAGCTGTTGCTAGCCAGCACCCTTCCTTGGAAGCGCTTTCACAGGCGCAGTAACACTGGGGCTTTGCGCTTCTCTACGCACCAAACGTCACGGTCCTTCTCTTTCCGTCTCGTAGACACGAGCTGAGAAATTGCAAACGTCGAGCAATTGCTCAGAGATGAAAAGTGCCAGCACTGAAAGCTGTTGCTAGCCAGCACCCTTCCTTGGAAGCGCTTTCACAGGCGCAGCAACACTGGGGCTTTGCGCTTCTCTAGCCACCAAACGTCACGGTCCTTCTCTTTCCGTCTTGTAGACACGAGCTGAGAAATTGCAAACGTCGAGCAATTGCTCAGAGATGAAAAGTGCCAGCACTGAAAGCTGTTGCTAGCCAGCACCCTTCCTTGGAAGCGCTTTTGTAGGCCTAAGAACACTGGGGCTCTGGGCTTCTCTAGCCACCTCATCTTCTGCTCATCCTCTCGCGCACTCTAAAGAGAGCTCAGGTGAGAAATTGCAAACGTCGAGCAATTGCTCAGAGATGAAAAGTGCCAGCACTGAAAGCTCTTGCTAGCCAGCACCCTTCCTTGGAAGCGCTTTCACAGGCGCAGCAACACTGGGGCTTTGCGCTTCTATACGCACCAAACGTCATGGTCCTTCTCTTTCCGTCTCGTAGACACGAGCTGAGAAATTGCAAACGTCGAGCAATTGCTCAGAGATGAAAAGTGCCAGCACTGAAAGCTCTTGCTAGCCAGCACCCTTCCTTGGAAGCGCTTTCACAGGCGCAGCAACACTGGGGCTTTGCGCTTCTCTACCCACCAAACGTCACGGTCCTTCTCTTTCCGTCTCGTAGACACGAGCTGAGAAATTGCAAACGTCCAGCAATTGCTCCGAGATGAAAAGTGCCAGCACTGAAAGCTCTTGCTAGCCAGCACCCTTCCTTGGAAGCGCTTTCACAGGCGCAGCAACACTGGGGCTTTGCACTTCTCTAGCCACCAAACGTCACGGTCCTTCTCTTTCCGTCTCGTAGACACGAGCTGAGAAATTGCAAATGTCGAGCAATTGCTCAGAGATGAAAAGTGCCAGCACTGAAAGCTCTTGCTAGCCAGCACCCTTCCTTGGAAGCGCTTTCACAGGCGCAGTAACACTGGGGCTTTGCGCTTCTCTAGCCACCAAACGTCACGGTCCTTATCTTTCCGTCTCCTAGACACGAGCTGAGAAATTGCAAACGTCGAGCAATTGCTCAGAGATGAAAAGTGCCAGCACTGAAAGCTCTTGCTAGCCAGCCCCCTTCCTTGGAAGCGCTTTTGTAGGCCTAAGAACACTGGGGCTCTGGGCTTCTCTAGCCACCTCAACTTCTGCTCATCCTCTCGCGCACTCTAAAGAGAGCTCAGGTGAGAAATTGCAAACGTCGAGCAATTGCTCAGAGATGAAAAGTGCCAGCACTGAAAGCTGTTGCTAGCCAGCACCCTTCCTTGGAAGCGCTTTCACAGGCGCAGCAACACTGGGGCTTTGCGCTTCTCTACCCACCAAACGTCACGGTCCTTCTCTTTCCGTCTCGTAGACACGAGCTGAGAAATTGCAAACGTCGAGCAATTGCTCAGAGATGAAAAGTGCCAGCACTGAAAGCTGTTGCTAGCCAGCACCCTTCCTTGGAAGCGCTTTCACAGGCGCAGCAACACTGGGCCTTTGCGCTTCTCTAGCCACCAAAAGTCACGGTCCTTCTCTTTCCGTCTCGTAGACACGAGCTGAGAAATTGCAAACGTCGAGCAATTGCTCAGAGATGAAAAGTGCCAGCACTGAAAGCTGTTACTAGCCAGCACCCTTCCTTGGAAGCGCTTTCACAGGTGCAGCAACACTGGGGCTTTGTGCTTCTATACGCACCAAACGTCACGGTCATTCTCTTTCCGTCTCGTAGACACGAGCTGAGAAATTGCAAACGTCGAGCAATTGCTCAGAGATGAAAAGTGCCAGCACTGAAAGCTCTTGCTAGCCAGCACCCTTCCTTGGAAGCGCTTTTGTAGGCCTAAGAACACTGGGGCTCTGGGCTTCTCTAGCCACCTAATCTTCTGCTCATCCTCTCGCGCACTCTAAAGAGAGCTCAGGTGAGAAATTGCAAATGTCCAGCAATTGCTCAGAGATGAAAAGTGCCAGCACTGAAAGCTGTTGCTAGCCAGCACCCTTCCTTGGAAGCGCTTTCACAGGCGCAGTAACACTGGGGCTTTGCGCTTCTCTAGCCACCAAACGTCACGGTCCTTCTCTTTCCGTCTCGTAGACACGAGCTGAGAAATTGCAAACGTCGAGCAATTGCTCAGAGATGAAAAGTGCCAGCACTGAAAGCTGTTGCTAGCCAGCACCCTTCCTTGGAAGCGCTTTCACAGGCGCAGTAACACTGGGGCTTTGCGCTTCTCTACCCACCAAACGTCACGGTCATTCTCTTTCCTTCTCGTAGACACGAGCTGAGAAATTGCAAACGTCGAGCAATTGCTCAGAGATGAAAAGTGCCAGCACTGAAAGCTGTTGCTAGCCAGCACCCTTCCTTGGAAGCGCTTTCACAGGCGCAGCAACACTGGGGCTTTGCGCTTCTCTAGCCACCAAACGTCACGGTCCTTCTCTTTCCGTCGGTAGACACGAGCTGAGAAATTGCAAACGTCCAGCAATTGCTCAGAGATGAAAAGTGCCAGCACTGAAAGCTGTTGCTAGCCAGCACCCTTCCTTGGAAGCGTTTTTGTAGGCCTAAGAACACTGGGGCTCTGGGCTTCTCTAGCCACCTAATCTTCTGCTCATCCTCTCGCGCACTCTAAAGAGAGCTCAGGTGAGAAATTGCAAATGTCGAGCACTTGCTCAGAGATGAAAAGTGCCAGCACTGAAAGCTGTTGCTAGCCAGCCCCCTTCCTTGGAAGCGCTTTTGTAGGCCTAAGAACAGTGGGGCTCTGGGCTTCTCTAGCCACCTAATCTTCTGCTCATCCTCTCGCGCACTCTAAAGAGAGCTCAGGTGAGAAATTGCAAACGTCGAGCACTTGCTCAGAGAAGAAAAGTGCCAGCACTGAAAGCTGTTGCTAGCCAGCACCCTTCCTTGGAAGCGCTTTCACAGGCGCAGCAACACTGGGGCTTTGCGCTTCTCTAGTCACCAAACGTCACGGTCATTCTCTTTCCATCTCGTAGACACGAGCTGAGAAATTGCAAACGTCGAGCAATTGCTCAGAGATGAAAAGTGCCAGCACTGAAAGCTGTTGCTAGCCAGCACCCTTCCTTGGAAGCGCTTTTGTAGGCCTAAGAACAGTGGGGCTCTGGGCTTCTCTAGCCACCTCATCTTCTGCTCATCCTCTCGCGCACTCTAAAGAGAGCTCAGGTGAGAAATTGCAAACGTCAAGCAATTGCTCAGAGATGAAAAGTGCCAGCACTGAAAGCTGTTGCTAGCCGGCACCCTTCCTTGGAAGCGCTTTCACAGGCGCAGCAACACTGGGGCTTTGTGCTTCTATACGCACCAAATGTCACGGTCCTTCTCTTTCCGTCTCGTAGACACGAGCTGAGAAATTGCAAACGTCGAGCAATTGCTCAGAGATGAAAAGTGCCAGCACTGAAAGCTGTTGCTAGCCAGCACCCTTCCTTGGAAGCGCTTTTGTAGGCCTAAGAACACTGGGGCTCTGGGCTTCTCTAGCCACCTCATCTTCTGCTCATCCTCTCGCGCACTCTAAAGAGAGCTCAGGTGAGAAATTGCAAACGTCGAGCAATTGCTCAGAGATGAAAAGTGCCAGCACTGAAAGCTCTTGCTAGCCAGCACCCTTCCTTGGAAGCGCTTTCACAGGCGCAGCAACACTGGGGCTTTGCGCTTCTCTACCCACCAAACGTCACGGTCCTTCTCTTTCCGCCTCGTAGAAACGAGCTGAGAAATTGAAAACGTCAAGCAATTGCTCAGAGATGAAAAGTGCCAGCACTGAAAGCTCTTGCTAGCCAGCACCCTTCCTTGGAAGCGCTTTCACAAGCGAAGTAACACTGGGGCTTTGCGCTTCTATACGCACCAAACGTCACGGTCATTCTCTTTCCGTCTCGTAGACACGAGCTGAGAAATTGCAAACGTCGAGCAATTGCTCAGAGATTAAAAGTGCCAGCACTGAAAGCTGTTGCTAGCCAGCACCCTTCCTTGGAAGCGCTTTCACAGGCGCAGCAACACTGGGGCTTTGCGCTTCTCTAGCCACCAAACGTCACGGTCCTTCTCTTTCCATCTCGTAGACACGAGCTGAGAAATTGCAAACGTCGAGCAATTGCTCAGAGATGAAAAGTGCCAGCACTGAAAGCTGTTGCTAGCCAGCACCCTTCCTTGGAAGCGCTTTTGTAGGCCTAAGAACACTGGGGCTCTGGGCTTCTCTAGCCACCTCATCTTCTGCTCATCCTCTCGCGCACTCTAAAGAGAGCTCAGGTGAGAAATTGCAAACGTCGAGCAATTGCTCAGAGATGAAAAGTGCCAGCACTGAAAGCTCTTGCTAGCCAGCACCCTTCCTTGGAAGCGCTTTCACAGGCGCAGCAACACTGGGGCTTTGCGCTTCTCTACCCACCAAACGTCACGGTCCTTCTCTTTCCGTCTTGTAGACACGAGCTGAGAAATTGCAAACGTCGAGCAATTGCTCAGAGATGAAAAGTGCCAGCACTGAAAGCTGTTGCTAGCCAGCACCCTTCCTTGGAAGCGCTTTTGTAGGCCTAAGAACACTGGGGCTCTGGGCTTCTCTAGCCACCTCATCTTCTGCTCATCCTCTCGCGCACTCTAAAGAGAGCTCAGGTGAGAAATTGCAAACGTCGAGCAATTGCTCAGAGATGAAAAGTGCCAGCACTGAAAGCTCTTGCTAGCCAGCACCCTTCCTTGGAAGCGCTTTCACAGGCGCAGCAACACTGGGGCTTTGCGCTTCTCTACGCACCAAACGTCACGGTCCTTCTCTTTCCGTCTCGTAGACACGAGCTGAGAAATTGCAAACGTCGAGCAATTGCTCAGAGATGAAAAGTGCCAGCACTGAAAGCTGTTGCTAGCCAGCACCCTTCCTTGGAAGTGCTTTCACAGGCGCAGCAACACTGGGGCTTTGCGCTTCTCTAGCCATCAAACGTCATGGTCATTCTCTTTCCGTCTCGTAGACACGAGCTGAGAAATTGCAAACGTCGAGCAATTGCTCAGAGATGAAAAGTGCCAGCACTGAAAGCTCTTGCTAGCCAGCACCCTTCCTTGGAAGCGCTTTTGTAGGCCTAAGAACACTGGGGCTCTGGGCTTCTCTAGCCACCTAATCTTCTGCTCACCCTCTCGCGCACTCTAAAGAGAGCTCAGGTGAGAAATTGCAAATGTCGAGCAATTGCTCAGAGATGAAAAGTGCCAGCACTGAAAGCTCTTGCTAGCCAGCACCCTTCCTTGGAAGCGCTTTCACAGGCGCAGCAACACTGGGGCTTTGCGCTTCTCTAGCCACCAAACGTCACGGTCCTTCTCTTTCCGTCTCGTAGACACGAGCTGAGAAATTGCAAACGTCGAGCAATTGCTCAGAGATGAAAAGTGCCAGCACTGAAAGCTGTTGCTAGCCAGCACCCTTCCTTGGAAGCGCTTTCACAGGCGCAGTAACACTGGGGCTTTGCGCTTCTCTACGCACCAAACGTCACGGTCCTTCTCTTTCCGTCTCGTAGACACGAGCTGAGAAATTGCAAACGTCGAGCAATTGCTCAGAGATGAAAAGTGCCAGCACTGAAAGCTGTTGCTAGCCAGCACCCTTCCTTGGAAGCGCTTTCACAGGCGCAGCAACACTGGGGCTTTGCGCTTCTCTAGCCACCAAACGTCACGGTCCTTCTCTTTCCGTCTTGTAGACACGAGCTGAGAAATTGCAAACGTCGAGCAATTGCTCAGAGATGAAAAGTGCCAGCACTGAAAGCTGTTGCTAGCCAGCACCCTTCCTTGGAAGCGCTTTTGTAGGCCTAAGAACACTGGGGCTCTGGGCTTCTCTAGCCACCTCATCTTCTGCTCATCCTCTCGCGCACTCTAAAGAGAGCTCAGGTGAGAAATTGCAAACGTCGAGCAATTGCTCAGAGATGAAAAGTGCCAGCACTGAAAGCTCTTGCTAGCCAGCACCCTTCCTTGGAAGCGCTTTCACAGGCGCAGCAACACTGGGGCTTTGCGCTTCTATACGCACCAAACGTCATGGTCCTTCTCTTTCCGTCTCGTAGACACGAGCTGAGAAATTGCAAACGTCGAGCAATTGCTCAGAGATGAAAAGTGCCAGCACTGAAAGCTCTTGCTAGCCAGCACCCTTCCTTGGAAGCGCTTTCACAGGCGCAGCAACACTGGGGCTTTGCGCTTCTCTACCCACCAAACGTCACGGTCCTTCTCTTTCCGTCTCGTAGACACGAGCTGAGAAATTGCAAACGTCCAGCAATTGCTCCGAGATGAAAAGTGCCAGCACTGAAAGCTCTTGCTAGCCAGCACCCTTCCTTGGAAGCGCTTTCACAGGCGCAGCAACACTGGGGCTTTGCGCTTCTCTACCCACCAAACGTCACGGTCCTTCTCTTTCCGTCTCGTAGACACGAGCTGAGAAATTGCAAATGTCGAGCAATTGCTCAGAGATGAAAAGTGCCAGCACTGAAAGCTGTTGCTAGCCAGCACCCTTCCTTGGAAGCGCTTTCACAGGCGCAGTAACACTGGGGCTTTGCGCTTCTCTAGCCACCAAACGTCACGGTCCTTATCTTTCCGTCTCCTAGACACGAGCTGAGAAATTGCAAACGTCGAGCAATTGCTCAGAGATGAAAAGTGCCAGCACTGAAAGCTCTTGCTAGCCAGCACCCTTCCTTGGAAGCGCTTTTGTAGGCCTAAGAACACTGGGGCTCTGGGCTTCTCTAGCCACCTCAACTTCTGCTCATCCTCTCGCGCACTCTAAAGAGAGCTCAGGTGAGAAATTGCAAACGTCGAGCAATTGCTCAGAGATGAAAAGTGCCAGCACTGAAAGCTGTTGCTAGCCAGCACCCTTCCTTGGAAGCGCTTTCACAGGCGCAGCAACACTGGGGCTTTGCGCTTCTCTACCCACCAAACGTCACGGTCCTTCTCTTTCCGTCTCGTAGACACGAGCTGAGAAATTGCAAACGTCGAGCAATTGCTCAGAGATGAAAAGTGCCAGCACTGAAAGCTGTTGCTAGCCAGCACCCTTCCTTGGAAGCGCTTTCACAGGCGCAGCAACACTGGGCCTTTGCGCTTCTCTAGCCACCAAAAGTCACGGTCCTTCTCTTTCCGTCTCGTAGACACGAGCTGAGAAATTGCAAACGTCGAGCAATTGCTCAGAGATGAAAAGTGCCAGCACTGAAAGCTGTTACTAGCCAGCACCCTTCCTTGGAAGCGCTTTCACAGGTGCAGCAACACTGGGGCTTTGTGCTTCTATACGCACCAAACGTCACGGTCATTCTCTTTCCGTCTCGTAGACACGAGCTGAGAAATTGCAAACGTCGAGCAATTGCTCAGAGATGAAAAGTGCCAGCACTGAAAGCTCTTGCTAGCCAGCACCCTTCCTTGGAAGCGCTTTTGTAGGCCTAAGAACACTGGGGCTCTGGGCTTGTCTAGCCACCTCATCTTCTGCTCATCCTCTCGCGCACTCTAAAGAGAGCTCAGGTGAGAAATTGCAAATGTCCAGCAATTGCTCAGAGATGAAAAGTGCCAGCACTGAAAGCTGTTGCTAGCCAGCACCCTTCCTTGGAAGCGCTTTCACAGGCGCAGTAACACTGGGGCTTTGCGCTTCTCTAGCCACCAAACGTCACGGTCCTTCTCTTTCCGTCTCGTAGACACGAGCTGAGAAATTGCAAACGTCGAGCAATTGCTCAGAGATGAAAAGTGCCAGCACTGAAAGCTGTTGCTAGCCAGCACCCTTCCTTGGAAGCGCTTTCACAGGCGCAGTAACACTGGGGCTTTGCGCTTCTCTAGCCACCAAACGTCACGGTCATTCTCTTTCCTTCTCGTAGACACGAGCTGAGAAATTGCAAACGTCGAGCAATTGCTCAGAGATGAAAAGTGCCAGCACTGAAAGCTGTTGCTAGCCAGCACCCTTCCTTGGAAGCGCTTTCACAGGCGCAGCAACACTGGGGCTTTGCGCTTCTCTAGCCACCAAACGTCACGGTCCTTCTCTTTCCGTCGGTAGACACGAGCTGAGAAATTGCAAACGTCCAGCAATTGCTCAGAGATGAAAAGTGCCAGCACTGAAAGCTGTTGCTAGCCAGCACCCTTCCTTGGAAGCGTTTTTGTAGGCCTAAGAACACTGGGGCTCTGGGCTTCTCTAGCCACCTAATCTTCTGCTCATCCTCTCGCGCACTCTAAAGAGAGCTCAGGTGAGAAATTGCAAATGTCGAGCACTTGCTCAGAGATGAAAAGTGCCAGCACTGAAAGCTGTTGCTAGCCAGCCCCCTTCCTTGGAAGCGCTTTTGTAGGCCTAAGAACACTGGGGCTCTGGGCTTCTCTAGCCACCTTATCTTCTGCTCATCCTCTCAAGCGCTCTAAAGAGAGCTCAGGTGAGAAATTGCAAACGTCGAGCACTTGCTCAGAGAAGAAAAGTGCCAGCACTGAAAGCTGTTGCTAGCCAGCACCCTTCCTTGGAAGCGCTTTCACAGGCGCAGCAACACTGGGGCTTTGCGCTTCTCTAGTCACCAAACGTCACAGTCATTCTCTTTCCGTCTCGTAGACACGAGCTGAGAAATTGCAAACGTCGAGCAATTGCTCAGAGATGAAAAGTGCCAGCACTGAAAGCTGTTGCTAGCCAGCACCCTTCCTTGGAAGCGCTTTTGTAGGCCTAAGAACAGTGGGGCTCTGGGCTTCTCTAGCCACCTCATCTTCTGCTCATCCTCTCGCGCACTCTAAAGAGAGCTCAGGTGAGAAATTGCAAACGTCAAGCAATTGCTCAGAGATGAAAAGTGCCAGCACTGAAAGCTCTTGCTAGCCGGCACCCTTCCTTGGAAGCGCTTTCACAGGCGCAGCAACACTGGGGCTTTGTGCTTCTATACGCACCAAATGTCACGGTCCTTCTCTTTCCGTCTCGTAGACACGAGCTGAGAAATTGCAAACGTCGAGCAATTGCTCAGAGATGAAAAGTGCCAGCACTGAAAGCTGTTGCTAGCCAGCACCCTTCCTTGGAAGCGCTTTTGTAGGCCTAAGAACACTGGGGCTCTGGGCTTCTCTAGCCACCTCATCTTCTGCTCATCCTCCCGCGCACTCTGAAGAGAGCTCAGGTGAGAAATTGCAAACGTCGAGCAATTGCTCAGAGATGAAAAGTGCCAGCACTGAAAGCTGTTGCTAGCCAGCACCCTTCCTTGGAAGCGCCTTTGTAGGCCTAAGAACACTGGGGCTCTGGGCTTCTCTAGCCACCTAAACTTCTGCTCATCCTCTCGCGCACTCTAAAGAGAGCTCAGGTGAGAAATTGCAAAGGTCCAGCAATTGCTCAGAGATGAAAAGTGCCAGCACTGAAAGCTGTTGCTAGCCAGCACCCTTCCTTGGAAGCGCTTTCACAGGCGCAGCAACACTGGGGCTTTGCGCTTCTCTAGCCACCAAACGTCACGGTCATTCTCTTTCCGTCTCGTAGACACGAGCTGAGAAATTGCAAACGTCGAGCAATTGCTCAGAGATGAAAAGTGCCAGCACTGAAAGCTGTTGCTAGCCAGCACCCTTCCTTGGAAGCGCTTTCACAGGCGCAGTAACACTGGGGCTTTGCGCTTCTCTAGCCACCAAACGTCACAGTCACTATCTCTCCGTCTCGTAGACATGAGCTGAGAAATTGCAAACGTCGAGCAATTGCTCGGAGATGAAAAGTGCCAGCACTGAAAGCTGTTGCTAGCCAGCACCCTTCCTTGGAAGCGCTTTTGTAGGCCTAAGAACACTGGGGCTCTGGGCTTCTCTAGCCACCTCATCCTCTGCTCATCATCTCGCGCACTCTGAAGAGAGCTCAGGTGAGAAATTGCAAACGTCCAGCAATTGCTCAGAGATGAAAAGTGCCAGCACTGAAAGCTCTTGCTACCCAGCACCCTTCCTTGGAAGTGCTTTCACAGGCGCAGCAACACTGGGGCTTTGCGCTTCTCTAGCCACCAAAAGTCACGGTCCTTCTCTTTCCGTCTCGTAGACACGAGCTGAGAAATTGCAAACGTCGAGCAATTGCTCAGAGATGAAAAGTGCCAGCACTGAAAGCTCTTGCTAGCCAGCACCCTTCCTTGGAAGCGCTTTCACAGGCGCAGTAACACTGGGGCTTTGCGCTTCTCTAGCCACCAAACGTCACAGTCACTATCTCTCCGTCTCGTAGACACGAGCTGAGAAATTGCAAACGTCGAGCAATTGCTCGGAGATGAAAAGTGCCAGCACTGAAAGCTGTTGCTAGCCAGCACCCTTCCTTGGAAGCGCTTTTGTAGGCCTAAGAACACTGGGGCTCTGGGCTTCTCTAGCCACCTCATCTTCTGCTCATCCTCTCGCGCACTCTAAAGAGAGCTCAGGTGAGAAATTGCAAACGTCGAGCAATTGCTCAGAGATGAAAAGTGCCAGCACTGAAAGCTCTTGCTAGCCAGCACCCTTCCTTGGAAGCGCTTTCACAGGCGCAGCAACACTGGGGCTTTGCGCTTCTCTAGCCACCAAACGTCACGGTCCTTCTCTTTCCGTCTCGTAGACACGAGCTGAGAAATTGCAAACGTCGAGCAATTGCTCAGAGATGAAAAGTGCCAGCACTGAAAGCAGTTGCTAGCCAGCACCCTTCCTTGGAAGCGCTTTCACAGGTGCAGCAACACTGGGGCTTTGTGCTTCTATACGCACCAAACGTCACGGTCCTTCTCTTTCCGTCTCGTAGACACGAGCTGAGAAATTACAAACGTCGAGCAATTGCTCAGAGAGGAAAAGTGCCAGCACTGAAAGCTATTGCTAGCCAGCACCCTTCCTTGGAAGCGCTTTTGTAGGCCTAAGAACACTGGGGCTCTGGGCTTCTCTAGCCACCTAATCTTCAGCTCATCCTCCCGCGCACTCTGAAGAGAGCTCAGGTGAGAAATTGCAAATGTCCAGCAATTGCTCAGAGATGAAAAGTGCCAGCACTGAAAGCTCTTGCTAGCCAGCACCCTTCCTTGGAAGCGCCTTTGTAAGCCTAAGAACACTGGGGCTCTGGGCTTCTCTAGCCACCTAATCTTCTGCTCATCCTCTCGCGCACTCTAAAGAGAGCTCAGGTGAGAAATTGCAAACGTCGAGCAATTGCTCAGAGATGAAAAGTGCCAGCACTGAAAGCTCTTGCTAGCCAGCACCCTTCCTTGGAAGCGCTTTCACAGGCGCAGCAACACTGGGGCTTTGCGCTTCTCTACCCACCAAACGTCACGGTCCTTCTCTTTCCGTCTCGTAGACACGAGCTGAGAAATTGCAAACGTCGAGCAATTGCTCAGAGATGAAAAGTGCCAGCACTGAAAGCTGTTGCTAGCCAGCACCCTTCCTTGGAAGCGCTTTCACAGGCGCAGCAACACTGGGGCTTTGCGCTTCTCTAGCCACCAAAAGTCACGGTCCTTCTCTTTCCGTCTCGTAGACACGAGCTGAGAAATTGCAAACGTCAAGCAATTGCTCAGAGATGAAAAGTGCCAGCACTGAAAGCTGTTGCTAGCCAGCACCCGTCCTTGGAAGCGCTTTCACAGGTGCAGCAACACTGGGGCTTTGTGCTTCTATACGCACCAAACGTCACGGTCCTTCTCTTTCCGTCTCGTAGACACGAGCTGAGAAATTGCAAACGTCGAGCAATTGCTCAGAGATGAAAAGTGCCAGCACTGAAAGCTGTTGCTAGCCAGCACCCTTCCTTGGAAGCGCTTTTGTAGGCCTAAGAACACTGGGGCTCTGGGCTTCTCTAGCCACCTCATCTTCTGCTCATCCTCTCGCGCACTCTAAAGAGAGCTCAGGTGAGAAATTGCAAACGTCCAGCAATTGCTCAGAGATGAAAAGTGCCAGCACTGAAAGCTCTTGCTAGCTAGCAACCTTCCTTGGAAGCGCTTTCACAGGCGCAGCAACACTGGGGCTTTGCGCTTCTATACGCACCAAACGTCACGGTCCTTCTCTTTCCGTCTCGTAGACACGAGCTGAGAAATTGCAAACGTCGAGCAATTGCTCAGAGATGAAAAGTGCCAGCACTGAAAGCTGTTGCTAGCCAGCACCCTTCCTTGGAAGCGCTTTTGTAGGCCTAAGAACACTGGGGCTCTGGGCTTCTCTAGCCACCTAATCTTCTGCTCATCCTCTCGCGCACTCTAAAGAGAGCTCAGGTGAGAAATTGCAAACGTCGAGCAATTGCTCAGAGATGAAAAGTGCCAGCACTGAAAGCTGTTGCTAGCCAGCACCCTTCCTTGGAAGCGCTTTCACAGGCGCAGCAACACTGGGGCTTTGCGCTTCTCTACCCACCAAACGTCACGGTCCTTCTCTTTCCGTCTGCTAGACACGAGCTGAGAAATAGCAAACGTCGAGCAATTGCTCGGAGATGAAAAGTGCCAGCACTGAAAGCTGTTGCTAGCCAGTACCCTTCCTTGGAAGCGCTTTTGTAGGCCTAAGAACAGTGGGGCTCTGGGCTTCTCTAGCCACCTCATCTTCTGCTCATCCTCTCGCGCACTCTAAAGAGAGCTCAGGTGAGAAATTGCAAACGTCCAGCAATTGCTCAGAGATGAAAAGTGCCAGCACTGAAAGCTCTTGCTAGCCAGCACCCTTCCTTGGAAGCGCTTTCACAGGCGCAGCAACACTGGGGCTTTGCGCTTCTCTAGCCACCAAACGTCACGGTCCTTCTCTTTCCGTCTCGTAGACACGAGCTGAGAAATTGCAAACGTCAAGCAATTGCTCAGAGATGAAAAGTGCCAGCACTGAAAGCTGTTACTAGCCAGCACCCTTCCTTGGAAGCGCTTTCACAGGTGCAGCAACACTGGGGCTTTGTGCTTCTATACGCACCAAACGTCACGGTCATTCTCTTTCCGTCTCGTAGACACGAGCTGAGAAATTGCAAACGTCGAGCAATTGCTCAGAGAGGAAAAGTGCCAGCACTGAAAGCTATTGCTAGCCAGCACCCTTCCTTGGAAGCGCTTTTGTAGGCCTAAGAACACTGGGGCTCTGGGCTTCTCTAGCCACCTAATCTTCAGCTCATCCTCCCGCGCACTCTGAAGAGAGCTCAGGTGAGAAATTGCAAATGTCCAGCAATTGCTCAGAGATGAAAAGTGCCAGCACTGAAAGCTGTTGCTAGCCAGCACCCTTCCTTGGAAGCGCCTTTGTAAGCCTAAGAACACTGGGGCTCTGGGCTTCTCTAGCCACCTAAACTTCTGCTCATCCTCTCGCGCACTCTAAAGAGAGCTCAGGTGAGAAATTGCAAACGTCGAGCAATTGCTCAGAGATGAAAAGTGCCAGCACTGAAAGCTCTTGCTAGCCAGCACCCTTCCTTGGAAGCGCTTTCACAGGCGCAGCAACACTGGGGCTTTGCGCTTCTCTAGCCACCAAAAGTCACGGTCCTTCTCTTTCCGTCTCGTAGACACGAGCTGAGAAATTGCAAACGTCAAGCAATTGCTCAGAGATGAAAAGTGCCAGCACTGAAAGCTGTTACTAGCCAGCACCCTTCCTTGGAAGCGCTTTCACAGGTGCAGCAACACTGGGGCTTTGTGCTTCTATACGCACCAAAAGTCACGGTCATTCTCTTTCCGTCTCGTAGACACGAGCTGAGAAATTGCAAACGTCGAGCAATTGCTCAGAGATGAAAAGTGCCAGCACTGAAAGCTGTTGCTAGCCAGCACCCTTCCTTGGAAGCGCTTTTGTAGGCCTAAGAACACTGGGGCTCTGGGCTTCTCTAGCCACCTCATCTTCTGCTCATCCTCTCGCGCACTCTAAAGAGAGCTCAGGTGAGAAATTGCAAACATCGAGCAATTGCTCAGAGATGAAAAGTGCCAGCACTGAAAGCTGTTGCTAGCCAGCACCCTTCCTTGGAAGCGCTTTTGTAGGCCTAAGAACAGTGGGGCTCTGGGCTTCTCTAGCCACCTCATCTTCTGCTCATCCTCTCGCGCACTCTAAAGAGAGCTCAGGTGAGAAATTGCAAACGTCCAGCAATTGCTCAGAGATGAAAAGTGCCAGCACTGAAAGCTCTTGCTAGCCAGCACCCTTCCTTGGAAGCGCTTTCACAGGCGCAGCAACACTGGGGCTTTGCGCTTCTCTAGCCACCAAACGTCACGGTCCTTCTCTTTCCGTCTCGTAGACACGAGCTGAGAAATTGCAAACGTCGAGCAATTGCTCAGAGATGAAAAGTGCCAGCACTGAAAGCTGTTACTAGCCAGCACCCTTCCTTGGAAGCGCTTTCACAGGTGCAGCAACACTGGGGCTTTGTGCTTCTATACGCACCAAACGTCACGGTCATTCTCTTTCCGTCTCGTAGACACGAGCTGAGAAATTGCAAACGTCGAGCAATTGCTCAGAGAGGAAAAGTGCCAGCACTGAAAGCTATTGCTAGCCAGCACCCTTCCTTGGAAGCGCTTTTGTAGGCCTAAGAACACTGGGGCTCTGGGCTTCTCTAGCCACCTAATCTTCAGCTCATCCTCCCGCGCACTCTGAAGAGAGCTCAGGTGAGAAATTGCAAATGTCCAGCAATTGCTCAGAGATGAAAAGTGCCAGCACTGAAAGCTGTTGCTAGCCAGCACCCTTCCTTGGAAGCGCCTTTGTAAGCCTAAGAACACTGGGGCTCTGGGCTTCTCTAGCCACCTAAACTTCTGCTCATCCTCTCGCGCACTCTAAAGAGAGCTCAGGTGAGAAATTGCAAACGTCGAGCAATTGCTCAGAGATGAAAAGTGCCAGCACTGAAAGCTGTTGCTAGCCAGCACCCTTCCTTGGAAGCGCTTTCACAGGCGCAGCAACACTGGGGCTTTGCGCTTCTCTAGCCACCAAACGTCACGGTCCTTCTCTTTCCGTCTCGTAGACACGAGCTGAGAAATTGCAAACGTCGAGCAATTGCTCAGAGATGAAAAGTGCCAGCACTGAAAGCTCTTGCTAGCCAGCACCCTTCCTTGGAAGCGCTTTCACAGGCGCAGCAACACTGGGGCTTTGCGCTTCTCTAGCCACCAAAAGTCACGGTCCTTCTCTTTCCGTCTCGTAGACACGAGCTGAGAAATTGCAAACGTCAAGCAATTGCTCAGAGATGAAAAGTGCCAGCACTGAAAGCTGTTACTAGCCAGCACCCTTCCTTGGAAGCGCTTTCACAGGCGCAGCAACACTGGGGCTTTGTGCTTCTATACGCACCAAACGTCACGGTCATTCTCTTTCCGTCTCGTAGACACGAGCTGAGAAATTGCAAACGTCGAGCAATTGCTCAGAGATTAAAAGTGCCAGCACTGAAAGCTGTTGCTAGCCAGCACCCTTCCTTGGAAGCGCTTTTGTAGGCCTAAGAACACTGGGGCTCTGGGCTTCTCTAGCCACCTAATCTTCTGCTCATCCTCTCGCGCACTCTAAAGAGAGCTCAGGTGAGAAATTGCAAACGTCCAGCAATTGCTCAGAGATGAAAAGTGCCAGCACTGAAAGCTCTTGCTAGCTAGCACCCTTCCTTGGAAGCGCTTTCACAGGCGCAGCAACACTGGGGCTTTGCGCTTCTCTAGCCACCAAACGTCACGGTCCTTCTCTTTCCGTCTCGTAGACACGAGCTGAGAAATTGCAAACGTCGAGCAATTGCTCAGAGATGAAAAGTGCCAGCACTGAAAGCTCTTGCTAGCCAGCACCCTTCCTTGGAAGCGCTTTTGTAGGCCTAAGAACACTGGGGCTCTGGGCTTCTCTAGCCACCTAATCTTCTGCTCATCCTCTCGCGCACTCTAAAGAGAGCTCAGGTGAGAAATTGCAAACGTCGAGCAATTGCTCAGAGATGAAAAGTGCCAGCACTGAAAGCTGTTGCTAGCCAGCACCCTTCCTTGGAAGCGCTTTCACAGGCGCAGCAACACTGGGGCTTTGCGCTTCTCTACCCACCAAACGTCACGGTCCTTCTCTTTCCGTCTCGTAGACACGAGCTGAGAAATTGCAAACGTCGAGCAATTGCTCAGAGAAGAAAAGTGCCAGCACTGAAAGCTGTTGCTAGCCAGCACCCTTCCTTGGAAGCGCTTTACAGGCGCAGTAACACTGGGGCTTTGCGCTTCTCTACCCACCAAACGTCACGGTCATTCTCTTTCCATCTCATAGACACGAGCTGAGAAATTGCAAACGTCGAGCAATTGCTCAGAGAAGAAAAGTGCCAGCACTGAAAGCTGTTGCTAGCCAGCACCTGTCCTTGGAAGCGCTTTCACAGGCGCAGCAACACTGGGGCTTTGCGCTTCTCTAGCCACCAAACGTCACGGTCCTTCTCTTTCCGTCTGCTAGACACGAGCTGAGAAATTACAAACGTCCAGCAATTGCTCAGAGATGAAAAGTGCCAGCACTGAAAGCTGTTGCTAGCCAGCACCCTTCCTTGGAAGCGCTTTCACAGGCGCAGCAACACTGGGGCTTTGCCCTTCTCTAGCCACCAAACGTCACGGTCCTTCTCTTTCCGTCTCGTAGACACGACCTGAGAAATTGCAAACGTCCAGCAATTGCTCGGAGATGAAAAGTGCCAGCACTGAAAGCTGTTGCTAGCCAGCACCCTTCCCTGGAAGCGCTTTTGTAGGCCTAAGAACACTGGGGCTCTGGGCTTCTCTAGCCACCTCATCTTCTGCTCATCCTCTCGCGCACTCTAAAGAGAGCTCAGGTGAGAAATTGCAAACGTCGAGCAATTGCTCAGAGATGAAAAGTGCCAGCACTGAAAGCTCTTGCTAGCCAGCACCCTTCCTTGGAAGCGCTTTCACAGGCGCAGCAACACTGGGGCTTTGCGCTTCTCTAGCCACCAAAAGTCACGGTCCTTCTCTTTCCGTCTCGTAGACACGAGCTGAGAAATTGCAAACGTCAAGCAATTGCTCAGAGATGAAAACTGCCAGCACTGAAAGCTGTTACTAGCCAGCACCCTTCCTTGGAAGCGCTTTCACAGGTGCAGCAACACTGGGGCTTTGTGCTTCTATACGCACCAAACATCACGGTCATTCTCTTTCCGTCTCGTAGACACAAGCTGAGAAATTGCAAACGTCGAGCAATTGCTCAGAGATGAAAAGTGCCAGCACTGAAAGCTGTTGCTAGCCAGCACCCTTCCTTGGAAGCGCTTTTGTAGGCCTAAGAACACTGGGGCTCTGGGCTTCTCTAGCCACCTCATCTTCTGCTCATCCTCTCGCGCACTCTAAAGAGAGCTCAGGTGAGAAATTGCAAACATCGAGCAATTGCTCAGAGATGAAAAGTGCCAGCACTGAAAGCTGTTGCTAGCCAGCACCCTTCCTTGGAAGCGCTTTTGTAGGCCTAAGAACAGTGGGGCTCTGGGCTTCTCTAGCCACCTCATCTTCTGCTCATCCTCTCGCGCACTCTAAAGAGAGCTCAGGTGAGAAATTGCAAACGTCCAGCAATTGCTCAGAGATGAAAAGTGCCAGCACTGAAAGCTCTTGCTAGCCAGCACCCTTCCTTGGAAGCGCTTTCACAGGCGCAGCAACACTGGGGCTTTGCGCTTCTCTACCCACCAAACGTCACGGTCCTTCTCTTTCCGTCTCCTAGACACGAGCTGAGAAATTGCAAACGTCGAGCAATTGCTCAGAGATGAAAAGTGCCAGCACTGAAAGCTGTTACTAGCCAGCACCCTTCCTTGGAAGCGCTTTCACAGGTGCAGCAACACTGGGGCTTTGTGCTTCTATACGCACCAAACGTCACGGTCATTCTCTTTCCGTCTCGTAGACACGAGCTGAGAAATTGCAAACGTCGAGCAATTGCTCAGAGAGGAAAAGTGCCAGCACTGAAAGCTATTGCTAGCCAGCACCCTTCCTTGGAAGCGCTTTTGTAGGCCTAAGAACACTGGGGCTCTGGGCTTCTCTAGCCACCTAATCTTCAGCTCATCCTCCCGCGCACTCTGAAGAGAGCTCAGGTGAGAAATTGCAAATGTCCAGCAATTGCTCAGAGATGAAAAGTGCCAGCACTGAAAGCTGTTGCTAGCCAGCACCCTTCCTTGGAAGCGCCTTTGTAAGCCTAAGAACACTGGGGCTCTGGGCTTCTCTAGCCACCTAAACTTCTGCTCATCCTCTCGCGCACTCTAAAGAGAGCTCAGGTGAGAAATTGCAAACGTCGAGCAATTGCTCAGAGATGAAAAGTGCCAGCACTGAAAGCTGTTGCTAGCCAGCACCCTTCCTTGGAAGCGCTTTCACAGGCGCAGCAACACTGGGGCTTTGCGCTTCTCTAGCCACCAAACGTCACGGTCCTTCTCTTTCCGTCTCGTAGACACGAGCTGAGAAATTGCAAACGTCGAGCAATTGCTCAGAGATGAAAAGTGCCAGCACTGAAAGCTCTTGCTAGCCAGCACCCTTCCTTGGAAGCGCTTTCACAGGCGCAGCAACACTGGGGCTTTGCGCTTCTCTAGCCACCAAAAGTCACGGTCCTTCTCTTTCCGTCTCGTAGACACGAGCTGAGAAATTGCAAACGTCAAGCAATTGCTCAGAGATGAAAAGTGCCAGCACTGAAAGCTGTTACTAGCCAGCACCCTTCCTTGGAAGCGCTTTCACAGGCGCAGCAACACTGGGGCTTTGTGCTTCTATACGCACCAAACGTCACGGTCATTCTCTTTCCGTCTCGTAGACACGAGCTGAGAAATTGCAAACGTCGAGCAATTGCTCAGAGATTAAAAGTGCCAGCACTGAAAGCTGTTGCTAGCCAGCACCCTTCCTTGGAAGCGCTTTTGTAGGCCTAAGAACACTGGGGCTCTGGGCTTCTCTAGCCACCTAATCTTCTGCTCATCCTCTCGCGCACTCTAAAGAGAGCTCAGGTGAGAAATTGCAAACGTCCAGCAATTGCTCAGAGATGAAAAGTGCCAGCACTGAAAGCTCTTGCTAGCTAGCACCCTTCCTTGGAAGCGCTTTCACAGGCGCAGCAACACTGGGGCTTTGCGCTTCTCTAGCCACCAAACGTCACGGTCCTTCTCTTTCCGTCTCGTAGACACGAGCTGAGAAATTGCAAACGTCGAGCAATTGCTCAGAGATGAAAAGTGCCAGCACTGAAAGCTCTTGCTAGCCAGCACCCTTCCTTGGAAGCGCTTTTGTAGGCCTAAGAACACTGGGGCTCTGGGCTTCTCTAGCCACCTCATCTTCTGCTCATCCTCTCGCGCACTCTAAAGAGAGCTCAGGTGAGAAATTGCAAACGTCGAGCAATTGCTCAGAGATGAAAAGTGCCAGCACTGAAAGCTGTTGCTAGCCAGCACCCTTCCTTGGAAGCGCTTTCACAGGCGCAGCAACACTGGGGCTTTGCGCTTCTCTACCCACCAAACGTCACGGTCCTTCTCTTTCCGTCTCGTAGACACGAGCTGAGAAATTGCAAACGTCGAGCAATTGCTCAGAGAAGAAAAGTGCCAGCACTGAAAGCTCTTGCTAGCCAGCACCCTTCCTTGGAAGCGCTTTACAGGCGCAGTAACACTGGGGCTTTGCGCTTCTCTACCCACCAAACGTCACGGTCATTCTCTTTCCATCTCATAGACACGAGCTGAGAAATTGCAAACGTCGAGCAATTGCTCAGAGAAGAAAAGTGCCAGCACTGAAAGCTGTTGCTAGCCAGCACCTGTCCTTGGAAGCGCTTTCACAGGCGCAGCAACACTGGGGCTTTGCGCTTCTCTAGCCACCAAACGTCACGGTCCTTCTCTTTCCGTCTGCTAGACACGAGCTGAGAAATTACAAACGTCCAGCAATTGCTCAGAGATGAAAAGTGCCAGCACTGAAAGCTGTTGCTAGCCAGCACCCTTCCTTGGAAGCGCTTTCACAGGCGCAGCAACACTGGGGCTTTGCCCTTCTCTAGCCACCAAACGTCACGGTCCTTCTCTTTCCGTCTCGTAGACACGACCTGAGAAATTGCAAACGTCCAGCAATTGCTCGGAGATGAAAAGTGCCAGCACTGAAAGCTGTTGCTAGCCAGCACCCTTCCCTGGAAGCGCTTTTGTAGGCCTAAGAACACTGGGGCTCTGGGCTTCTCTAGCCACCTCATCTTCTGCTCATCCTCTCGCGCACTCTAAAGAGAGCTCAGGTGAGAAATTGCAAACGTCGAGCAATTGCTCAGAGATGAAAAGTGCCAGCACTGAAAGCTGTTGCTAGCCAGCACCCTTCCTTGGAAGCGCTTTCACAGGCGCAGCAACACTGGGGCTTTGCGCTTCTCTAGCCACCAAAAGTCACGGTCCTTCTCTTTCCGTCTCGTAGACACGAGCTGAGAAATTGCAAACGTCAAGCAATTGCTCAGAGATGAAAACTGCCAGCACTGAAAGCTGTTACTAGCCAGCACCCTTCCTTGGAAGCGCTTTCACAGGTGCAGCAACACTGGGGCTTTGTGCTTCTATACGCACCAAACGTCACGGTCATTCTCTTTCCGTCTCGTAGACACAAGCTGAGAAATTGCAAACGTCGAGCAATTGCTCAGAGATGAAAAGTGCCAGCACTGAAAGCTGTTGCTAGCCAGCACCCTTCCTTGGAAGCGCTTTCACAGGCGCAGTAACACTGGGGCTTTGCGCTTCTCTAGCCACCAAACGTCACGGTCCTTCTCTTTCCGTCTCGTAGACACGAGCTGAGAAATTGCAAACGTCGAGCAATTGCTCAGAGATGAAAAGTGCCAGCACTGAAAGCTCTTGCTAGCCAGCACCCTTCCTTGGAAGCGCTTTCACAGGCGCAGTAACACTGGGGCTTTGCGCTTCTCTACCCACCAAACGTCACGGTCCTTCTCTTTCCTTCTCGTAGACACGAGCTGAGAAATTGCAAACGTCGAGCAATTGCTCAGAGATGAAAAGTGCCAGCACTGAAAGCTCTTGCTAGCCAGCACCCTTCCTTGGAAGCGCTTTCACAGGCGCAGCAACACTGGGGCTTTACGCTTCTCTAGCCACCAAACGTCACGGTCCTTCTCTTTCCGTCGGTAGACACGAGCTGAGAAATTGCAAACGTCGAGCAATTGCTCAGAGATGAAAAGTGCCAGCACTGAAAGCTCTTGCTAGCCAGCACCCTTCCTTGGAAGCGTTTTTGTAGGCCTAAGAACACTGGGGCTCTGGGCTTCTCTACCCACCTAATCTTCTGCTCATCCTCTCGCGCACTCTAAAGAGAGCTCAGGTGAGAAATTGCAAATGTCGAGCACTTGCTCAGAGATGAAAAGTGCCAGCACTGAAAGCTGTTGCTAGCCAGCACCCTTCCTTGGAAGCGCTTTTGTAGGCCTAAGAACACTGGGGCTCTGGGCTTCTCTAGCCACCTAATCTTCTGCTCATCCTCTCACGCGCTCTAAAGAGAGCTCAGGTGAGAAATTGCAAACGTCGAGCACTTGCTCAGAGAAGAAAAGTGCCAGCACTGAAAGCTGTTGCTAGCCAGCACCCTTCCTTGGAAGCGCTTTCACAGGCGCAGCAACACTGGGGCTTTGCGCTTCTCTAGTCACCAAACGTCACAGTCATTCTCTTTCCGTCTCGTAGACACGAGCTGAGAAATTGCAAACGTCGAGCAATTGCTCAGAGATGAAAAGTGCCAGCACTGAAAGCTGTTGCTAGCCAGCACCCTTCCTTGGAAGCGCTTTTGTAGGCCTAAGAACACTGGGGCTCTGAGCTTCTCTAGCCACATCATCTTCTGCTCATCCTCTCGCGCACTCTAAAGAGAGCTCAGGTGAGAAATTGCAAACGTCGAGCAATTGCTCAGAGATGAAAAGTGCCAGCACTGAAAGCTGTTGCTAGCCAGCACCCTTCCTTGGAAGCGCTTTCACAGGCGCAGCAACACTGGGGCTTTGTGCTTCTATACGCACCAAATGTCACGGTCCTTCTCTTTCCGTCTCGTAGACACGAGCTGAGAAATTGCAAACGTCGAGCAATTGCTCAGAGATGAAAAGTGCCAGCACTGAAAGCTGTTGCTAGCCAGCACCCTTCCTTGGAAGCGCTTTCACAGGCGCAGTAACACTGGGGCTTTGCGCTTCTCTAGCCACCAAACGTCACAGTCACTATCTCTCCGTCTCGTAGACATGAGCTGAGAAATTGCAAACGTCGAGCAATTGCTCGGAGATGAAAAGTGCCAGCACTGAAAGCTGTTGCTAGCCAGCACCCTTCCTTGGAAGCGCTTTTGTAGGCCTAAGAACACTGGGGCTCTGGGCTTCTCTAGCCACCTCATCCTCTGCTCATCCTCTCGCGCACTCTAAAGAGAGCTCAGGTGAGAAATTGCAAACGTCCAGCAATTGCTCAGAGATGAAAAGTGCCAGCACTGAAAGCTCTTGCTAGCCAGCACCCTTCCTTGGAAGCGCTTTCACAGGCGCAGCAACACTGGGGCTTTGCGCTTCTCTAGCCACCAAACGTCACGGTCCTTCTCTTTCCGTCTCGTAGACACGAGCTGAGAAATTGCAAACGTCAAGCAATTGCTCAGAGATGAAAAGTGCCAGCACTGAAAGCTGTTACTAGCCAGCACCCTTCCTTGGAAGCGCTTTCACAGGTGCAGCAACACTGGGGCTTTGTGCTTCTATACGCACCAAACGTCACGGTCATTCTCTTTCCGTCTCGTAGACACGAGCTGAGAAATTGCAAACGTCGAGCAATTGCTCAGAGAGGAAAAGTGCCAGCACTGAAAGCTATTGCTAGCCAGCACCCTTCCTTGGAAGCGCTTTTGTAGGCCTAAGAACACTGGGGCTCTGGGCTTCTCTAGCCACCTAATCTTCTGCTCATCCTCCCGCGCACTCTGAAGAGAGCTCAGGTGAGAAATTGCAAATGTCCAGCACTTGCTCAGAGATGAAAAGTGCCAGCACTGAAAGCTGTTGCTAGCCAGCACCCTTCCTTGGAAGCGCTTTTGTAGGCCTAAGAACACTGGGGCTCTGGGCTTCTCTAGCCACCTCATCTTCTGCTCATCCTCTCGCGCACTCTAAAGAGAGCTCAGGTGAGAAATTGCAAACGTCCAGCAATTGCTCAGAGATGAAAAGTGCCAGCACTGGAAGCTGTTGCTAGCCAGCACCCTTCCTTGGAAGCGCTTTTGTAGGCCTAAGAACACTGGGGCTCTGGGCTTCTCTAGCCACCTCATCTTCTGCTCATCCTCTCGCGCACTCTGAAGAGATCTCAGGTGAGAAATTGCAAAGGTCCAGCAATTGCTCAGAGATGAAAAGTGCCAGCACTGAAAGCTGTTGCTAGCCAGCACCCTTCCTTGGAAGCGCTTTCACAGGCGCAGCAACACTGGGGCTTTGCCCTTCTCTAGCCACCAAACGTCACGGTCCTTCTCTTTCCGTCTCATAGACATGAGCTGAGAAATTGCAAACGTCGAGCAATTGCTCAGAGATGAAAAGTGCCAGCACTGAAAGCTCTTGCTAGCCAGCACCCTTCCTTGGAAGCGCTTTCACAGGCGCAGTAACACTGGGGCTTTGCGCTTCTCTAGCCACCAAACGTCACAGTCACTATCTCTCCGTCTCGTAGACATGAGCTGAGAAATTGCAAACGTCGAGCAATTGCTCGGAGATGAAAAGTGCCAGCACTGAAAGCTGTTGCTAGCCAGCACCCTTCCTTGGAAGCGCTTTTGTAGGCCTAAGAACACTGGGGCTCTGGGCTTCTCTAGCCACCTCATCCTCTGCTCATCCTCTCGCGCACTCTAAAGAGAGCTCAGGTGAGAAATTGCAAACGTCCAGCAATTGCTCAGAGATGAAAAGTGCCAGCACTGGAAGCTGTTGCTAGCCAGCACCCTTCCTTGGAAGCGCTTTCACAGGCGCAGCAACACTGGGGCTTTGCGCTTCTCTAGCCACCAAACGTCACGGTCCTTCTCTTTCCGTCTCGTAGACACGAGCTGAGAAATTGCAAACGTCGAGCAATTGCTCAGAGATGAAAAGTGCCAGCACTGAAAGCTGTTGCTAGCCAGCACCCTTCCTTGGAAGCGCTTTCACAGGCGCAGCAACACTGGGGCTTTGCGCTTCTCTAGCCACCAAACGTCACAGTCACTATCTCTCCGTCTCGTAGACATGAGCTGAGAAATTGCAAACGTCGAGCAATTGCTCGGAGATGAAAAGTGCCAGCACTGAAAGCTGTTGCTAGCCAGCACCCTTCCTTGGAAGCGCTTTTGTAGGCCTAAGAACACTGGGGCTCTGGGCTTCTCTAGCCACCTCATCCTCTGCTCATCCTCTCGCGCACTCTAAAGAGAGCTCAGGTGAGAAATTGCAAACGTCCAGCAATTGCTCAGAGATGAAAAGTGCCAGCACTGAAAGCTCTTGCTAGCCAGCACCCTTCCTTGGAAGCGCTTTCACAGGCGCAGCAACACTGGGGCTTTGCGCTTCTCTAGCCACCAAACATCACGGTCCTTCTCTTTCCGTCTCGTAGGCACGAGCTGAGAAATTGCAAACGTCCAGCAATTGCTCAGAGATGAAAAGTGCCAGCACTGAAAGCTGTTACTAGCCAGCACCCTTCCTTGGAAGCGCTTTCACAGGTGCAGCAACACTGGGGCTTTGTGCTTCTATACGCACCAAACGTCACGGTCATTCTCTTTCCGTCTCGTAGACACGAGCTGAGAAATTGCAAACGTCGAGCAATTGCTCAGAGATGAAAAGTGCCAGCACTGAAAGCTGTTGCTAGCCAGCACCCTTCCTTGGAAGCGCTTTTGTAGGCCTAAGAACACTGGGGCTCTGGGCTTCTCTAGCCACCTCATCTTCTGCTCATCCTCGCGCGCACTCTAAAGAGAGCTCAGGTGAGAAATTGCAAACGTCCAGCAATTGCTCAGAGATGAAAAGTGCCAGCACTGAAAGCTCTTGCTAGCTAGCACCCTTCCTTGGAAGCGCTTTCACAGGCGCAGCAACACTGGGGCTTTGCGCTTCTATACGCACCAAACGTCACGGTCCTTCTCTTTCCGTCTCGTAGACACGAGCTGAGAAATTGCAAACGTCGAGCAATTGCTCAGAGATGAAAAGTGCCAGCACTGAAAGCTCTTGCTAGCCAGCACCCTTCCTTGGAAGCGCTTTCACAGGCACAGCAACACTGGGGCTCTGGGCTTCTCTAGCCACCTCATCTTCTGCTCATCCTCTCGCGCACTCTAAAGAGAGCTCAGGTGAGAAATTGCAAACGTCGAGCAATTGCTCAGAGATGAAAAGTGCCAGCACTGAAAGCTGTTGCTAGCCAGCACCCTTCCTTGGAAGCGCCTTTGTAAGCCTAAGAACACTGGGGCTCTGGGCTTCTCTAGCCACCTAAACTTCTGCTCATCCTCTCGCGCACTCTAAAGAGAGCTCAGGTGAGAAATTGCAAACGTCGAGCACTTGCTCAGAGATGAAAAGTGCCAGCACTGAAAGCTGTTGCTAGCCAGCACCCTTCCTTGGAAGCGCTTTTGTAGGCCTAAGAACACTGGGGCTCTGGGCTTCTCTAGCCACCTCATCTTCTGCTCATCCTCTCGCGCACTCTGAAGAGAGCTCAGGTGAGAAATTGCAAATGTCCAGCAATTGCTCAGAGATGAAAAGTGCCAGCACTGAAAGCTGTTGCTAGCCAGCACCCTTCCTTGGAAGCGCTTTCACAGGCGCAGCAACACTGGGGCTTTGCGCTTCTATACGCACCAAACGTCACGGTCCTTCTCTTTCCGTCTCGTAGACACGAGCTGAGAAATTGCAAACGTCGAGCAATTGCTCAGAGATGAAAAGTGCCAGCACTGAAAGCTGTTGCTAGCCAGCACCCTTCCTTGGAAGCGCTTTCACAGGCGCAGTAACACTGGGGCTTTGCGCTTCTCTAGCCACCAAACGTCACAGTCACTATCTCTCCGTCTCGTAGACATGAGCTGAGAAATTGCAAACGTCGAGCAATTGCTCGGAGATGAAAAGTGCCAGCACTGAAAGCTGTTGCTAGCCAGCACCCTTCCTTGGAAGCGCTTTTGTAGGCCTAAGAACACTGGGGCTCTGGGCTTCTCTAGCCACCTCATCCTCTGCTCATCCTCTCGCGCACTCTAAAGAGAGCTCAGGTGAGAAATTGCAAACGTCCAGCAATTGCTCAGAGATGAAAAGTGCCAGCACTGAAAGCTCTTGCTAGCCAGCACCCTTCCTTGGAAGTGCTTTCACAGGCGCAGCAACACTGGGGCTTTGCGCTTCTCTAGCCACCAAACGTCACGGTCCTTCTCTTTTCGTCGGTAGACACGAGCTGAGAAATTGCAAACGTCGAGCAATTGCTCCGAGATGAAAAGTGCCAGCACTGAAAGCTGTTGCTAGCCAGCACCCTTCCTTGGAAGCGCTTTCACAGGCGCAGTAACACTGGGGCTTTGCGCTTCTCTAGCCACCAAACGTCACAGTCACTATCTCTCCGTCTCCTAGACATGAGCTGAGAAATTGCAAACGTCGAGCAATTGCTCGGAGATGAAAAGTGCCAGCACTGAAAGCTGTTGCTAGCCAGCACCCTTCCTTGGAAGCGCTTTTGTAGGCCTAAGAACAGTGGGGCTCTGGGCTTCTCTAGCCACCTCATCTTCTGCTCATCCTCTCGCGCACTCTAAAGAGAGCTCAGGTGAGAAATTGCAAACGTCCAGCAATTGCTCAGAGATGAAAAGTGCCAGCACTGAAAGCTCTTGCTAGCCAGCACCCTTCCTTGGAAGCGCTTTCACAGGCGCAGCAACACTGGGGCTTTGCGCTTCTGTAGCCACCAAACGTCACGGTCCTTCTCTTTCCGTCTCGTAGACACGAGCTGAGAAATTGCAAACGTCGAGCAATTGCTCAGAGATGAAAAGTGCCAGCACTGAAAGCTGTTGCTAGCCAGCACCCTTCCTTGGAAGCGCTTTCACAGGCACAGCAACACTGGGGCTTTGCGCTTCTCTAGCCACCAAACGTCACGGTCCTTCTCTTTCCGTCTCGTAGACACGAGCTGAGAAATTGCAAACGTCAAGCAATTGCTCAGAGATGAAAAGTGCCAGCACTGAAAGCTGTTACTAGCCAGCACCCTTCCTTGGAAGCGCTTTCACAGGTGCAGCAACACTGGGGCTTTGTGCTTCTCTAGCCACCAAACGTCACGGTCATTCTCTTTCCGTCTCGTAGACACGAGCTGAGAAATTGCAAACGTCGAGCAATTGCTCAGAGAGGAAAAGTGCCAGCACTGAAAGCTATTGCTAGCCAGCACCCTTCCTTGGAAGCGCTTTTGTAGGCCTAAGAACACTGGGGCTCTGGGCTTCTCTAGCCACCTCATCTTCTGCTCATCCTCCCGCGCACTCTGAAGAGAGCTCAGGTGAGAAATTGCAAATGTCCAGCATTTGCTCAGAGATGAAAAGTGCCAGCACTGAAAGCTGTTGCTAGCCAGCACCCTTCCTTGGAAGCGCCTTCGTAAGCCTAAGAACACTGGGGCTCTGGGCTTCTCTAGCCACCTCATCTTCTGCTCATCCTCTCGCGCACTCTGAAGAGAGCTCAGGTGAGAAATTGCAAACGTCGAGCACTTGCTCAGAGATGAAAAGTGCCAGCACTGAAAGCTCTTGCTAGCCAGCACCCTTCCTTGGAAGCGCTTTTGTAGGCCTAAGAACACTGGGGCTCTGGGCTTCTCTAGCCACCTCATCTTCTGCTCATCCTCTCGCGCACTCTGAAGAGAGCTCAGGTGAGAAATTGCAAAGGTCCAGCAATTGCTCAGAGATGAAAAGTGCCAGCACTGAAAGCTCTTGCTAGCCAGCACCCTTCCTTGGAAGCGCTTTCACAGGCGCAGCAACACTGGGGCTTTGCCCTTCTCTAGCCACCAAAGGTCACTGTCATTCTCTTTCCGTCTCATAGACACGAGCTGAGAAATTGCAAACGTCGAGCAATTGCTCAGAGATGAAAAGTGCCAGCACTGAAAGCTCTTGCTAGCCAGCACCCTTCCTTGGAAGCGCTTTCACAGGCGCAGTAACACTGGGGCTTTGCGCTTCTCTAGCCACCAAACGTCACAGTCACTCTCTCTCCGTCTCGTAGACATGAGCTGAGAAATTGCAAACGTTGAGCAATTGCTCGGAGATGAAAAGTGCCAGCACTGAAAGCTGTTGCTAGCCAGCACCCTTCCTTGGAAGCGCTTTTGTAGGCCTAAGAAGACTGGGGCTCTGGGCTTCTCTAGCCACCTCATCCTCTGCTCATCCTCTCGCGCACTCTAAAGAGAGCTCAGGTGAGAAATTGCAAACGTCCAGCAATTGCTCAGAGATGAAAAGTGCCAGCACTGAAAGCTGTTGCTAGCCAGCACCCTTCCTTGGAAGCGCTTTCACAGGCGCAGCAACACTGGGGCTTTGCGCTTCTCTACCCACCAAACGTCACGGTCCTTCTCTTTCCGTCTCGTAGACACGAGCTGAGAAATTGCAAACGTCGAGCAATTGCTCAGAGATGAAAAGTGCCAGCACTGAAAGCTGTTGCTAGCCAGCACCCTTCCTTGGAAGCGCTTTCACAGGCGCAGCAACACTGGGGCTTTGCGCTTCTCTACCCACCAAACGTCACAGTCACTATCTCTCCGTCTCGTAGACATGAGCTGAGAAATTGCAAACGTCGAGCAATTGCTCGGAGATGAAAAGTGCCAGCACTGAAAGCTGTTGCTAGCCAGCACCCTTCCTTGGAAGCGCTTTTGTAGGCCTAAGAAGACTGGGGCTCTGGGCTTCTCTAGCCACCTCATCCTCTGCTCATCCTCTCGCGCACTCTAAAGAGAGCTCAGGTGAGAAATTGCAAACGTCGAGCAATTGCTCAGAGATGAAAAGTGCCAGCACTGAAAGCTGTTGCTAGCCAGCACCCTTCCTTGGAAGCGCTTTCACAGGCGCAGCAACACTGGGGCTTTGCGCTTCTCTAGCCACCAAACATCACGGTCCTTCTCTTTCCGTCTCGTAGGCACGAGCTGAGAAATTGCAAACGTCCAGCAATTGCTCAGAGATGAAAAGTGCCAGCACTGAAAGCTGTTACTAGCCAGCACCCTTCCTTGGAAGCGCTTTCACAGGTGCAGCAACACTGGGGCTTTGTGCTTCTATACGCACCAAACGTCACGGTCATTCTCTTTCCGTCTCGTAGACACGAGCTGAGAAATTGCAAACGTCGAGCAATTGCTCAGAGATGAAAAGTGCCAGCACTGAAAGCTCTTGCTAGCCAGCACCCTTCCTTGGAAGCGCTTTTGTAGGCCTAAGAACACTGGGGCTCTGGGCTTCTCTAGCCACCTCATCTTCTGCTCATCCTCGCGCGCACTCTAAAGAGAGCTCAGGTGAGAAATTGCAAACGTCCAGCAATTGCTCAGAGATGAAAAGTGCCAGCACTGAAAGCTCTTGCTAGCTAGCACCCTTCCTTGGAAGCGCTTTCACAGGCGCAGTAACACTGGGGCTTTGCGCTTCTATACGCACCAAACGTCACGGTCCTTCTCTTTCCGTCTCGTAGACACGAGCTGAGAAATTGCAAACGTCGAGCAATTGCTCAGAGATGAAAAGTGCCAGCACTGAAAGCTGTTGCTAGCCAGCACCCTTCCTTGGAAGCGCTTTTGTAGCCCTTAGAACACTGGGGCTCTGGGCTTCTCTAGCCACCTCATCTTCTGCTCATCCTCTCGCGCACTCTAAAGAGAGCTCAGGTGAGAAATTGCAAACGTCGAGCAATTGCTCAGAGATGAAAAGTGCCAGCACTGAAAGCTGTTGCTAGCCAGCACCCTTCCTTGGAAGCGCCTTTGTAAGCCTAAAGAACACTGGGGCTCTGGGCTTCTCTAGCCACCTAAACTTCTGCTCATCCTCTCGCGCACTCTAAAGAGAGCTCAGGTGAGAAATTGCAAACGTCGAGCACTTGCTCAGAGATGAAAAGTGCCAGCACTGAAAGCTGTTGCTAGCCAGCACCCTTCCTTGGAAGCGCTTTTGTAGGCCTAAGAACACTGGGGCTCTGGGCTTCTCTAGCCACCTCATCCTCTGCTCATCCTCTCGCGCACTCTAAAGAGAGCTCAGGTGAGAAATTGCAAACGTCGAGCAATTGCTCAGAGATGAAAAGTGCCAGCACTGAAAGCTGTTGCTAGCCAGCACCCTTCCTTGGAAGCGCTTTCACAGGCACAGCAACACTGGGGCTTTGCGCTTCTCTAGCCACCAAACGTCACGGTCCTTCTCTTTCCGTCTCGTAGACACGAGCTGAGAAATTGCAAACGTCCAGCAATTGCTCAGAGATGAAAAGTGCCAGCACTGAAAGCTGTTGCTAGCCAGCACCCTTCCTTGGAAGCGCTTTCACAGGCGCAGTAACACTGGGGCTTTGCGCTTCTCTAGCCACCAAACGTCACAGTCACTATCTCTCCGTCTCGTAGACATGAGCTGAGAAATTGCAAACGTCGAGCAATTGCTCGGAGATGAAAAGTGCCAGCACTGAAAGCTCTTGCTAGCCAGCACCCTTCCTTGGAAGCGCTTTTGTAGGCCTAAGAACACTGGGGCTCTGGGCTTCTCTAGCCACCTCATCCTCTGCTCATCCTCTCGCGCACTCTAAAGAGAGCTCAGGTGAGAAATTGCAAACGTCGAGCAATTGCTCAGAGATGAAAAGTGCCAGCACTGAAAGCTCTTGCTAGCCAGCACCCTTCCTTGGAAGCGCTTTCACAGGCGCAGCAACACTGGGGCTTTGCGCTTCTCTACCCACCAAACGTCACGGTCCTTCTCTTTCCGTCTCGTAGACACGAGCTGAGAAATTGCAAACGTCGAGCAATTGCTCAGAGATGAAAAGTGCCAGCACTGAAAGCTGTTGCTAGCCAGCACCCTTCCTTGGAAGCGCTTTCACAGGCGCAGCAACACTGGGGCTTTGCGCTTCTCTAGCCACCAAACGTCACGGTCCTTCTCTTTCCGTCTCGTAGACACGAGCTGAGAAATTGCAAACGTCGAGCAATTGCTCAGAGATGAAAAGTGCCAGCACTGAAAGCTGTTACTAGCCAGCACCTTTCCTTGGAAGCGCTTTCACAGGTGCAGCAACACTGGGGCTTTGTGCTTCTATACGCACCAAACGTCACGGTCATTCTCTTTCCGTCTCGTAGACACGAGCTGAGAAATTGCAAACGTCGAGCAATTGCTCAGAGATGAAAAGTGCCAGCACTGAAAGCTGTTGCTAGCCAGCCCCCTTCCTTGGAAGCGCTTTTGTAGGCCTAAGAACACTGGGGCTCTGGGCTTCTCTAGCCACCTCATCTTCTGCTCATCCTCTCGCGCACTCTAAAGAGAGCTCAGGTGAGAAATTGCAAACGTCCAGCAATTGCTCAGAGATGAAAAGTGCCAGCACTGAAAGCTGTTGCTAGCCAGCACCCTTCCTTGGAAGCGCTTTCACAGGCGCAGCAACACTGGGGCTTTGCGCTTCTCTACCCACCAAACGTCACGGTCCTTCTCTTTCCGTCTCGTAGACACGAGCTGAGAAATTGCAAACGTCGAGCAATTGCTCAGAGATGAAAAGTGCCAGCACTGAAAGCTGTTGCTAGCCAGCACCCTTCCTTGGAAGCGCTTTTGTAGGCCTAAGAACACTGGGGCTCTGGGCTTCTCTAGCCACCTCATCTTCTGCTCATCATCTCACGCGCTCTAAAGAGAGCTCAGGTGAGAAATTGCAAACGTCGAGCAATTGCTCAGAGATGAAAAGTGCCAGCACTGAAAGCTGTTGCTAGCCAGCACCCTTCCTTGGAAGCGCTTTCACAGGCGCAGCAACACTGGGGCTTTGCGCTTCTATACGCACCAAACGTCACGGTCCTTCTCTTTCCGTCTCGTAGACACGAGCTGAGAAATTGCAAACGTCGAGCAATTGCTCAGAGATGAAAAGTGCCAGCACTGAAAGCTGTTGCTAGCCAGCACCCTTCCTTGGAAGCGCTTTCACAGGCGCAGCAACACTGGGGCTTTGCGCTTCTATACGCACCAAACATCACGGTCCTTCTCTTTCCGTCTCGTAGACACGAGCTGAGAAATTGCAAACGTCGAGCAATTGCTCAGAGATGAAAAGTGCCAGCACTGAAAGCTGTTGCTAGCCAGCACCCTTCCTTGGAAGCGCTTTCACAGGCGCAGCAACACTGGGGCTTTGCACTTCTCTAGCCACCAAACGTCACGGTCACTATCTCTCCGTCTCGTAGACACGAGCTGAGAAATTGCAAACGTCGAGCAATTGCTCAGAGATGAAAAGTGCCAGCACTGAAAGCTGTTGCTAGCCAGCACCCTTCCTTGGAAGCGCTTTTGTAGGCCTAAGAACAGTGGGGCTCTGGGCTTCTCTAGCCACCTCATCTTCTGCTCATCCTCCCGCGCACTCTGAAGAGAGCTCAGGTGAGAAATTGCAAACGTCGAGCAATTGCTCAGAGATGAAAAGTGCCAGCACTGAAAGCTGTTGCTAGCCAGCACCCTTCCTTGGAAGCGCTTTCACAGGCGCGGCAACACTGGGGCTTTGCGCTTCTCTAGCCACCAAACGTCACGGTCATTCTCTTTCCGTCTCGTAGACACGAGCTGAGAAATTGCAAACGTCGAGCAATTGCTCAGAGATGAAAAGTGCCAGCACTGAAAGCTGTTGCTAGCCAGCACCCTTCCTTGGAAGCGCTTTCACAGGCGCAGCAACACTGGGGCTTTGCGCTTCTCTAGCCACCAAACGTCACGGTCCTTCTCTTTCCGTCTCGTAGACACGAGCTGAGAAATTACAAACGTCAAGCAATTGCTCAGAGATGAAAAGTGCCAGCACTGAAAGCTGTTGCTAGCCAGCACCCTTCCTTGGAAGCGCTTTCACAGGCGCAGCAACACTGGGGCTTTGCGCTTCTCTACCCACCAAACGTCACGGTCCTTCTCTTTCCATCTCGTAGACACGAGCTGAGAAATTGCAAACGTCGAGCAATTGCTCAGAGATGAAAAGTGCCAGCACTGAAAGCTGTTGCTAGCCAGCACCCTTCCTTGGAAGCGCTTTACAGGCGCAGTAACACTGGGGCTTTGCGCTTCTCTAGTCACCAAACGTCACGGTCATTCTATTTCCATCTCATAGACACGAGCTGAGAAATTGCAAACGTCGAGCAATTGCTCAGAGATGAAAAGTGCCAGCACTGAAAGCTGTTGCTAGCCAGCACCCTTCCTTGGAAGCGCTTTCACAGGCGCAGCAACACTGGGGCTTTGCGCTTCTATACGCACCAAACGTCACGGTCCTTCTCTTTCCGTCTCGTAGACACGAGCTGAGAAATTGCAAACGTCGAGCAATTGCTCAGAGATGAAAAGTGCCAGCACTGAAAGCTGTTGCTAGCCAGCATCCTTCCTTGGAAGCGCTTTCACAGGCGCAGCAACACTGGGGCTTTGCGCTTCTCTAGCCACCAAACGTCACGGTCATTCTCTTTCCGTCTCGTAGACACGAGCTGAGAAATTGCAAACGTCGAGCAATTGCTCAGAGATGAAAAGTGCCAGCACTGAAAGCTGTTGCTAGCCAGCACCCTTCCTTGGAAGCGCTTTTGTAGGCCTAAGAACACTGGGGCTCTGGGCTTCTCTAGCCACCTCATCTTCTGCTCATCCTCTCGCGCACTCTAAAGAGAGCTCAGGTGAGAAATTGCAAACGTCGAGCACTTGCTCAGAGATGAAAAGTGCCAGCACTGAAAGCTCTTGCTAGCCAGCACCCTTCCTTGGAAGCGCTTTTGTAGCCCTTAGAACAGTGGGGCTCTGGGCTTCTCTAGCCACCTCATCTTCTGCTCATCCTCTCGCGCACTCTAAAGAGAGCTCAGGTGAGAAATTGCAAACGTCGAGCAATTGCTCAGAGATGAAAAGTGCCAGCACTGAAAGCTCTTGCTAGCCAGCACCCTTCCTTGGAAGCGCTTGCACAGGCGCAGTAACACTGGGGCTTTGCGCTTCTCTAGCCACCAAACGTCACAGTCAATCTCCTTCCGTCTCGTAGACACGAGCTGAGAAATTGCAAACGTCGAGCAATTGCTCAGAGATGAAAAGTGCCAGCACTGAAAGCTGTTGCTAGCCAGCACCCTTCCTTGGAAGCGCTTTCACAGGCGCAGCAACACTGGGGCTTTGCGCTTCTCTACCCACCAAAAGTCACTGTCATTCTATTTCCGTATCGTAGACACGAGCTGAGAAATTGCAAACGTCCAGCAATTGCTCAGAGATGAAAAGTGCCAGCACTGAAAGCTCTTGCTAGCCAGCACCCTTCCTTGGAAGCGCTTTTGTAGGCCTAAGAACACTGGGGCTCTGGGCTTCTCTAGCCACCTAATCTTCTGCTCATCCTCTCGCGCACTCTAAAGAGAGCTCAGGTGAGAAATTGCAAACGACGAGCAATTGCTCAGAGATGAAAAGTGCCAGCACTGGAAGCTGTTGCTAGCCAGCACCCTTCCTTGGAAGCGCTTTCACAGGCGCAGTAACACTGGGGCTTTGAGCTTCTCTACCCACCAAACGTCACGGTCATTCTCTTTCCATCTCATAGACACGAGCTGAGAAATTACAAACGTCAAGCAATTGCTCAGAGATGAAAAGTGCCAGCACTGAAAGCTGTTGCTAGCCAGCACCCTTCCTTGGAAGCGCTTTCACAGGCACAGCAACACTGGGGCTTTGCGCTTCTCTAGCCACCAAACGTCACGGTCCTTCTCTTTCCGTCTCGTAGACACGAGCTGAGAAATTGCAAACGTCGAGCAATTGCTCAGAGATGAAAAGTGCCAGCACTGAAAGCTGTTGCTAGCCAGCACCCTTCCTTGGAAGCGCTTTTGTAGGCCTAAGAACACTGGGGCTCTGGGCTTCTCTAGCCACCTCATCTTCTGCTCATCCTCTCGCGCACTCTAAAGAGAGCTCAGGTGAGAAATTGCAAACGTCGAGCAATTGCTCAGAGATGAAAAGTGCCAGCACTGAAAGCTCTTGCTAGCTAGCACCCTTCCTTGGAAGCGCTTTTGTAGGCCTAAGAACACTGGGGCTCTGGGCTTCTCTAGCCACCTCATCTTCTGCTCATCCTCTCGCGCACTCTAAAGAGAGCTCAGGTGAGAAATTGCAAACGTCGAGCAATTGCTCAGAGATGAAAAGTGCCAGCACTGAAAGCTGTTGCTAGCCAGCACCCTTCCTTGGATGCGCTTTCACAGGCGCAGCAACACTGGGGCTTTGCGCTTCTATACGCACCAAACGTCACGGTCCTTCTCTTTCCGTCTCGTAGACACGAGCTGAGAAATTGCAAACGTCGAGCACTTGCTCAGAGATGAAAAGTGCCAGCACTGAAAGCTGTTGCTAGCCAGCACCCTTCCTTGGAAGCGCTTTTGTAGGCCTAAGAACACTGGGGCTCTGGGCTTCTCTAGCCACCTCATCTTCTGCTCATCCTCTCGCGCACTCTAAAGAGAGCTCAGGTGAGAAATTGCAAACGTCGAGCAATTGCTCAGAGATGAAAAGTGCCAGCACTGAAAGCTGTTGCTAGCCAGCACCCTTCCTTGGAAGCGCTTTCACAGGCGCAGCAACACTGGGGCTTTGCGCTTCTATACGCACCAAACGTCACGGTCATTGTCTTTCCGTCTCGTAGACACGAGCTGAGAAATTGCAAGCGTCGAGCAATTGCTCAGAGATGAAAAGTGCCAGCACTGAAAGCTGTTGCTAGCCAGCACCCTTCCTTGGAAGCGCTTTCACAGGCGCAGTAACACTGGGGCTTTGCGCTTCTCTAGCCACCAAACGTCACGGTCCTTCTCTTTCCGTCTCGTAGACACGAGCTGAGAAATTGCAAACGTCGAGCAATTGCTCAGAGATGAAAAGTGCCAGCACTGAAAGCTGTTGCTAGCCAGCACCCTTCCTTGGAAGCGCTTTACAGGCGCAGTAACACTGGGGCTTTGCGCTTCTCTACCCACCAAACGTCACGGTCCTTCTCTTTCCGTCGGTAGACACGAGCTGAGAAATTGCAAACGTCCAGCAATTGCTCAGAGACGAAAAGTGCCAGCACTGAAAGCTCTTGCTAGCCAGCACCCTTCCTTGGAAGCGCTTTTGTAGGCCTAAGAACACTGGGGCTCTGGGCTTCTCTAGCCACCTCATCTTCTGCTCATCTTCTCGCGCACTCTAAAGAGAGCTCAGGTGAGAAATTGCAAACGTCCAGCAATTGCTCAGAGATGAAAAGTGCCAGCACTGAAAGCTCTTGCTAGCCAGCACCCTTCCTTGGAAGCGCTTTCACAGGCGCAGCAACACTGGGGCTTTGCGCTTCTCTAGCCACCAAACGTCACGGTCCTTCTCTTTCCGTCTCGTAGACACGAGCTGAGAAATTGCAAACGTCGAGCAATTGCTCAGAGATGAAAAGTGCCAGCACTGGAAGCTGTTGCTAGCCAGCACCCTTCCTTGGAAGCGCTTTCACAGGCGCAGCAACACTGGGGCTTTGCGCTTCTCTACGCACCAAACGTCACGGTCCTTCTCTTTCCGTCTCGTAGACACGAGCTGAGAAATTGCAAACGTCGAGCAATTGCTCAGAGATGAAAAGTGCCAGCACTGAAAGCTGTTGCTAGCCAGCACCCTTCCTTGGAAGCGCTTTTGTAGGCCTAAGAACACTGGGGCTCTGGGCTTCTCTAGCCACCTCATCTTCTGCTCATCCTCTCGCGCACTCTAAAGAGAGCTCAGGTGAGAAATTGCAAAAGTCGAGCACTTGCTCAGAGATGAAAAGTGCCAGCACTGAAAGCTCTTGCTAGCCAGCACCCTTCCTTGGAAGCGCTTTTGTAGCCCTTAGAACACTGGGGCTCTGGGCTTCTCTAGCCACCTCATCTTCTGCTCATCCTCTCGCGCACTCTAAAGAGAGCTCAGGTGAGAAATTGCAAACGTCGAGCAATTGCTCAGAGATGAAAAGTGCCAGCACTGAAAGCTGTTGCTAGCCAGCACCCTTCCTTGGAAGCGCTTGCACAGGCGCAGTAACACTGGGGCTTTGCGCTTCTCTAGCCACCAAACGTCACAGTCAATCTCTTTCCGTCTCGTAGACACGAGCTGAGAAATTGCAAACGTCGAGCAATTGCTCAGAGATGAAAAGTGCCAGCACTGAAAGCTGTTGCTAGCCAGCACCCTTCCTTGGAAGCGCTTTCACAGGCGCAGCAACACTGGGGCTTTGCGCTTCTCTACCCACCAAACGTCACTGTCATTCTATTTCCGTATCGTAGACACGAGCTGAGAAATTGCAAACGTCCAGCAATTGCTCAGAGATGAAAAGTGCCAGCACTGAAAGCTCTTGCTAGCCAGCACCCTTCCTTGGAAGCGCTTTTGTAGGCCTAAGAACACTGGGGCTCTGGGCTTCTCTAGCCACCTAATCTTCTGCTCATCCTCTCGCGCACTCTAAAGAGAGCTCAGGTGAGAAATTGCAAATGTCCAGCAATTGCTCAGAGATGAAAAGTGCCAGCACTGGAAGCTGTTGCTAGCCAGCACCCTTCCTTGGAAGCGCTTTACAGGCGCAGTAACACTGGGGCTTTGAGCTTCTCTACCCACCAAAATTCACGGTCATTCTCTTTCCATCTCATAGACACGAGCTGAGAAATTACAAACGTCAAGCAATTGCTCAGAGATGAAAAGTGCCAGCACTGAAAGCTGTTGCTAGCCAGCACCCTTCCTTGGAAGCGCTTTCACAGGCACAGCAACACTGGGGCTTTGCGCTTCTCTAGCCACCAAACGTCACGGTCCTTCTCTTTCCGTCTCCTAGACACGAGCTGAGAAATTGCAAACGTCGAGCAATTGCTCAGAGATGAAAAGTGCCAGCACTGAAAGCTGTTGCTAGCCAGCACCCTTCCTTGGAAGCGCTTTTGTAGGCCTAAGAACAGTGGGGCTCTGGGCTTCTCTAGCCACCTCATCTTCTGCTCATCCTCTCGCGCACTCTAAAGAGAGCTCAGGTGAGAAATTGCAAACGTCCAGCAATTGCTCCGAGATGAAAAGTGCCAGCACTGAAAGCTCTTGCTAGCCAGCACCCTTCCTTGGAAGCGCTTTTGTAGGCCTAAGAACACTGGGGCTCTGGGCTTCTCTAGCCACCTCATCTTCTGCTCATCCTCTCGCGCACTCTAAAGAGAGCTCAGGTGAGAAATTGCAAACGTCGAGCAATTGCTCAGAGATGAAAAGTGCCAGCACTGAAAGCTGTTGCTAGCCAGCACCCTTCCTTGGAAGCGCTTTCACAGGCGCAGCAACACTGGGGCTTTGCGCTTCTCTACCCACCAAACGTCACGGTCCTTCTCTTTCCGTCTCGTAGACACGAGCTGAGAAATTGCAAACGTCCAGCAATTGCTCAGAGACGAAAAGTGCCAGCACTGAAAGCTGTTGCTAGCCAGCACCCTTCCTTGGAAGCGCTTTTGTAGGCCTAAGAACACTGGGGCTCTGGGCTTCTCTAGCCACCTCATCTTCTGCTCATCCTCTCGCGCACTCTAAAGAGAGCTCAGGTGAGAAATTGCAAACGTCGAGCACTTGCTCAGAGATGAAAAGTGCCAGCACTGAAAGCTCTTGCTAGTCAGCACCCTTCCTTGGAAGCGCTTTTGTAGCCCTTAGAACACTGGGGCTCTGGGCTTCTCTAGCCACCTCATCTTCTGCTCATCCTCTCGCGCACTCTAAAGAGAGCTCAGGTGAGAAATTGCAAACGTCGAGCAATTGCTCAGAGATGAAAAGTGCCAGCACTGAAAGCTGTTGCTAGCCAGCACCCTTCCTTGGAAGCGCTTGCACAGGCGCAGTAACACTGGGGCTTTGCGCTTCTCTAGCCACCAAACGTCACAGTCAATCTCTTTCCGTCTCGTAGACACGAGCTGAGAAATTGCAAACGTCGAGCAATTGCTCAGAGATGAAAAGTGCCAGCACTGAAAGCTGTTGCTAGCCAGCACCCTTCCTTGGAAGCGCTTTCACAGGCGCAGCAACACTGGGGCTTTGCGCTTCTCTACCCACCAAACGTCACTGTCATTCTATTTCCGTATCGTAGACACGAGCTGAGAAATTGCAAACGTCCAGCAATTGCTCAGAGATGAAAAGTGCCAGCACTGAAAGCTGTTGCTAGCCAGCACCCTTCCTTGGAAGCGCTTTTGTAGGCCTAAGAACACTGGGGCTCTGGGCTTCTCTAGTCACCTCATCTTCTGCTCATCCTCTCGCACACTCTAAAGAGAGCTCAGGTGAGAAATTGCAAACGTCCAGCAATTGCTCCGAGATGAAAAGTGCCAGCACTGAAAGCTGTTGCTAGCCAGCACCCTTCCTTGGAAGCGCTTTTGTAGGCCTAAGAACACTGGGGCTCTGGGCTTCTCTAGCCACCTCATCTTCTGCTCATCCTCTCGCGCACTCTAAAGAGAGCTCAGGTGAGAAATTGCAAACGTCGAGCAATTGCTCAGAGATGAAAAGTGCCAGCACTGAAAGCTGTTGCTAGCCAGCACCCTTCCTTGGAAGCGCTTTCACAGGCGCAGCAACACTGGGGCTTTGCGCTTCTCTAGCCACCAAACGTCACGGTCCTTCTCTTTCCGTCTCGTAGACACGAGCTGAGAAATTGCAAACGTCCAGCAATTGCTCAGAGATGAAAAGTGCCAGCACTGAAAGCTCTTGCTAGCCAGCACCCTTCCTTGGAAGCGCTTTTGTAGGCCTAAGAACACTGGGGCTCTGGGCTTCTCTAGCCACCTCATCTTCTGCTCATCCTCTCGCGCACTCTAAAGAGAGCTCAGGTGAGAAATTGCAAACGTCGAGCAATTGCTCAGAGATGAAAAGTGCCAGCACTGAAAGCTGTTGCTAGCCAGCACCCTTCCTTGGATGCGCTTTCACAGGCGCAGCAACACTGGGGCTTTGCGCTTCTATACGCACCAAACGTCACGGTCCTTCTCTTTCCGTCTCGTAGACACGAGCTGAGAAATTGCAAACGTCGAGCAATTGCTCAGAGATGAAAAGTGCCAGCACTGAAAGCTGTTGCTAGCCAGCACCCTTCCTTGGAAGCGCTTTTGTAGGCCTAAGAACACTGGGGCTCTGGGCTTCTCTAGCCACCTCATCTTCTGCTCATCCTCTCGCGCACTCTAAAGAGAGCTCAGGTGAGAAATTGCAAACGTCGAGCAATTGCTCAGAGATGAAAAGTGCCAGCACTGAAAGCTGTTGCTAGCCAGCACCCTTCCTTGGAAGCGCTTTCACAGGCGCAGCAACACTGGGGCTTTGCGCTTCTATACGCACCAAACGTCACGGTCATTGTCTTTCCGTCTCGTAGACACGAGCTGAGAAATTGCAAACGTCGAGCAATTGCTCAGAGATGAAAAGTGCCAGCACTGGAAGCTGTTGCTAGCCAGCACCCTTCCTTGGAAGCGCTTTCACAGGCGCAGCAACACTGGGGCTTTGCGCTTCTATACGCACCAAACGTCACGGTCCTTCTCTTTCCGTCTCCTAGACACGAGCTGAGAAATTGCAAACGTCGAGCAATTGCTCAGAGATGAAAAGTGCCAGCACTGAAAGCTGTTGCTAGCCAGCATCCTTCCTTGGAAGCGCTTTCACAGGCGCAGCAACACTGGGGCTTTGCGCTTCTCTAGCCACCAAACGTCACGGTCATTCTCTTTCCGTCTCCTAGACACGAGCTGAGAAATTGCAAACGTCGAGCAATTGCTCAGAGATGAAAAGTGCCAGCACTGAAAGCTGTTGCTAGCCAGCACCCTTCCTTGGAAGCGCTTTTGTAGGCCTAAGAACACTGGGGCTCTGGGCTTCTCTAGCCACCTAATCTTCTGCTCATCCTCTCGCGCACTCTAAAGAGAGCTCAGGTGAGAAATTGCAAACGTCGAGCACTTGCTCAGAGATGAAAAGTGCCAGCACTGAAAGCTCTTGCTAGCCAGCACCCTTCCTTGGAAGCGCTTTTGTAGCCCTTAGAACACTGGGGATCTGGGCTTCTCTAGCCACCTCATCTTCTGCTCATCCTCTCGCGCACTCTAAAGAGAGCTCAGGTGAGAAATTGCAAACGTCGAGCAATTGCTCAGAGATGAAAAGTGCCAGCACTGAAAGCTGTTGCTAGCCAGCACCCTTCCTTGGAAGCGCTTGCACAGGCGCAGTAACACTGGGGCTTTGCGCTTCTCTACCCACCAAACGTCACAGTCAATCTCTTTCCGTCTCGTAGACACGAGCTGAGAAATTGCAAACGTCGAGCAATTGCTCAGAGATGAAAAGTGCCAGCACTGAAAGCTGTTGCTAGCCAGCACCCTTCCTTGGAAGCGCTTTCACAGGCGCAGCAACACTGGGGCTTTGCGCTTCTCTACCCACCAAACGTCACTGTCATTCTATTTCCGTATCGTAGACACGAGCTGAGAAATTGCAAACGTCCAGCAATTGCTCAGAGATGAAAAGTGCCAGCACTGAAAGCTCTTGCTAGCCAGCACCCTTCCTTGGAAGCGCTTTTGTAGGCCTAAGAACACTGGGGCTCTGGGCTTCTCTAGCCACCTAATCTTCTGCTCATCCTCTCGCGCACTCTAAAGAGAGCTCAGGTGAGAAATTGCAAATGTCCAGCAATTGCTCAGAGATGAAAAGTGCCAGCACTGGAAGCTGTTGCTAGCCAGCACCCTTCCTTGGAAGCGCTTTACAGGCGCAGTAACACTGGGGCTTTGAGCTTCTCTACCCACCAAAATTCACGGTCATTCTCTTTCCATCTCATAGACACGAGCTGAGAAATTACAAACGTCAAGCAATTGCTCAGAGATGAAAAGTGCCAGCACTGAAAGCTGTTGCTAGCCAGCACCCTTCCTTGGAAGCGCTTTCACAGGCACAGCAACACTGGGGCTTTGCGCTTCTCTAGCCACCAAACGTCACGGTCCTTCTCTTTCCGTCTCCTAGACACGAGCTGAGAAATTGCAAACGTCGAGCAATTGCTCAGAGATGAAAAGTGCCAGCACTGAAAGCTGTTGCTAGCCAGCACCCTTCCTTGGAAGCGCTTTTGTAGGCCTAAGAACACTGGGGCTCTGGGCTTCTCTAGCCACCTCATCTTCTGCTCATCCTCTCGCGCACTCTAAAGAGAGCTCAGGTGAGAAATTGCAAACGTCCAGCAATTGCTCAGAGATGAAAAGTGCCAGCACTGAAAGCTCTTGCTAGCCAGCACCCTTCCTTGGAAGCGCTTTTGTAGGCCTAAGAACACTGGGGCTCTGGGCTTCTCTAGCCACCTCATCTTCTGCTCATCCTCTCGCGCACTCTAAAGAGAGCTCAGGTGAGAAATTGCAAACGTCGAGCAATTGCTCAGAGATGAAAAGTGCCAGCACTGAAAGCTCTTGCTAGCCAGCACCCTTCCTTGGAAGCGCTTTCACAGGCGCAGCAACACTGGGGCTTTGCGCTTCTCTAGCCACCAAACGTCACGGTCCTTCTCTTTCCGTCTCGTAGACACGAGCTGAGAAATTGCAAACGTCGAGCAATTGCTCAGAGATGAAAAGTGCCAGCACTGAAAGCTGTTGCTAGCCAGCACCCTTCCTTGGAAGCGCTTTTGTAGGCCTAAGAACACTGGGGCTCTGGGCTTCTCTAGCCACCTCATCTTCTGCTCATCCTCTCGCGCACTCTAAAGAGAGCTCAGGTGAGAAATTGCAAGCGTCGAGCAATTGCTCAGAGATGAAAAGTGCCAGCACTGAAAGCTCTTGCTAGCCAGCACCCTTCCTTGGAAGCGCTTTACAGGCGCAGTAACACTGGGGCTTTGCGCTTCTCTACCCACCAAACGTCACGGTCCTTCTCTTTCCGTCGGTAGACACGAGCTGAGAAATTGCAAACGTCCAGCAATTGCTCAGAGACGAAAAGTGCCAGCACTGAAAGCTCTTGCTAGCCAGCACCCTTCCTTGGAAGCGCTTTTGTAGGCCTAAGAACACTGGGGCTCTGGGCTTCTCTAGCCACCTCATCTTCTGCTCATCCTCTCGCGCACTCTAAAGAGAGCTCAGGTGAGAAATTGCACATGTCCAGCAATTGCTCAGAGATGAAAAGTGCCAGCACTGAAAGCTCTTGCTAGCCAGCACCCTTCCTTGGAAGCGCTTTCACAGGCGCAGCAACACTGGGGCTTTGCGCTTCTCTAGCCACCAAACGTCACGGTCCTTCTCTTTCCGTCTCGTAGACACGAGCTGAGAAATTGCAAACGTCGAGCAATTGCTCAGAGATGAAAAGTGCCAGCACTGGAAGCTGTTGCTAGCCAGCACCCTTCCTTGGAAGCGCTTTACAGGCGCAGTAACACTGGGGCTTTGCGCTTCTCTAGCCACCAAACGTCACGGTCATTCTCTTTCCATCTCATAGACACGAGCTGAGAAATTGCAAAGGTCGAGCAATTGCTCAGAGATGAAAAGTGCCAGCACTGAAAGCTGTTGCTAGCCAGCACCCTTCCTTGGAAGCGCTTTCACAGGCGCAGCAACACTGGGGCTTTGCGCTTCTCTAGCCACCAAACGTCACGGTCCTTCTCTTTCCGTCTCGCAGACACGAGCTGAGAAATTGCAAACGTCGAGCAATTGCTCAGAGATGAAAAGTGCCAGCACTGAAAGCTGTTGCTAGCCAGCACCCTTCCTTGGAAGCGCTTGCACAGGCGCAGCAACACTGGGGCTTTGCGCTTCTCTAGCCACCAAACGTCACGGTCCTTCTCTTTCCGTCGGTAGACACGAGCTGAGAAATTGCAAACGTCGAGCAATTGCTCAGAGATGAAAAGTGCCAGCACTGAAAGCTGTTGCTAGCCAGCACCCTTCCTTGGAAGCGCTTTTGTAGGCCTAAGAACACTGGGGCTCTGGGCTTCTCTAGCCACCTAATCTTCTGCTCATCCTCTCGCGCACTCTAAAGAGAGCTCAGGTGAGAAATTGCAAACGTCGAGCACTTGCTCAGAGATGAAAAGTGCCAGCACTGAAAGCTCTTGCTAGCCAGCACCCTTCCTTGGAAGCGCTTTTGTAGCCCTTAGAACACTGGGGCTCTGGGCTTCTCTAGCCACCTCATCTTCTGCTCATCCTCTCGCGCACTCTAAAGAGAGCTCAGGTGAGAAATTGCAAACGTCGAGCAATTGCTCAGAGATGAAAAGTGCCAGCACTGAAAGCTGTTGCTAGCCAGCACCCTTCCTTGGAAGCGCTTGCACAGGCGCAGTAACACTGGGGCTTTGCGCTTCTCTAGCCACCAAACGTCACAGTCAATCTCTTTCCGTCTCGTAGACACGAGCTGAGAAATTGCAAACGTCGAGCAATTGCTCAGAGATGAAAAGTGCCAGCACTGAAAGCTGTTGCTAGCCAGCACCCTTCCTTGGAAGCGCTTTCACAGGCGCAGCAACACTGGGGCTTTGCGCTTCTCTACCCACCAAACTTCACTGTCATTCTATTTCCGTATCGTAGACACGAGCTGAGAAATTGCAAACGTCCAGCAATTGCTCAGAGATGAAAAGTGCCAGCACTGAAAGCTCTTGCTAGCCAGCACCCTTCCTTGGAAGCGCTTTTGTAGGCCTAAGAACACTGGGGCTCTGGGCTTCTCTAGCCACCTAATCTTCTGCTCATCCTCTCGCGCACTCTAAAGAGAGCTCAGGTGAGAAATTGCAAATGTCCAGCAATTGCTCAGAGATGAAAAGTGCCAGCACTGGAAGCTGTTGCTAGCCAGCACCCTTCCTTGGAAGCGCTTTACAGGCGCAGTAACACTGGGGCTTTGAGCTTCTCTACCCACCAAAATTCACGGTCATTCTCTTTCCATCTCATAGACACGAGCTGAGAAATTACAAACGTCAAGCAATTGCTCAGAGATGAAAAGTGCCAGCACTGAAAGCTGTTGCTAGCCAGCACCCTTCCTTGGAAGCGCTTTCACAGGCACAGCAACACTGGGGCTTTGCGCTTCTCTAGCCACCAAACGTCACGGTCCTTCTCTTTCCGTCTCCTAGACACGAGCTGAGAAATTGCAAACGTCGAGCAATTGCTCAGAGATGAAAAGTGCCAGCACTGAAAGCTGTTGCTAGCCAGCACCCTTCCTTGGAAGCGCTTTTGTAGGCCTAAGAACACTGGGGCTCTGGGCTTCTCTAGCCACCTCATCTTCTGCTCATCCTCTCGCGCACTCTAAAGAGAGCTCAGGTGAGAAATTGCAAACGTCCAGCAATTGCTCAGAGATGAAAAGTGCCAGCACTGAAAGCTGTTGCTAGCCAGCACCCTTCCTTGGAAGCGCTTTTGTAGGCCTAAGAACACTGGGGCTCTGGGCTTCTCTAGCCACCTCATCTTCTGCTCATCCTCTCGCGCACTCTAAAGAGAGCTCAGGTGAGAAATTGCAAACGTCGAGCAATTGCTCAGAGATGAAAAGTGCCAGCACTGAAAGCTCTTGCTAGCCAGCACCCTTCCTTGGAAGCGCTTTCACAGGCGCAGCAACACTGGGGCTTTGCGCTTCTCTAGCCACCAAACGTCACGGTCCTTCTCTTTCCGTCTCGTAGACACGAGCTGAGAAATTGCAAACGTCGAGCAATTGCTCAGAGATGAAAAGTGCCAGCACTGAAAGCTGTTGCTAGCCAGCACCCTTCCTTGGAAGCGCTTTTGTAGGCCTAAGAACACTGGGGCTCTGGGCTTCTCTAGCCACCTCATCTTCTGCTCATCCTCTCGCGCACTCTAAAGAGAGCTCAGGTGAGAAATTGCAAGCGTCGAGCAATTGCTCAGAGATGAAAAGTGCCAGCACTGAAAGCTGTTGCTAGCCAGCACCCTTCCTTGGAAGCGCTTTCACAGGCGCAGCAACACTGGGGCTTTGCGCTTCTCTACCCACCAAACGTCACGGTCCTTCTCTTTCCGTCTCGTAGACACGAGCTGAGAAATTGCAAACGTCGAGCAATTGCTCAGAGATGAAAAGTGCCAGCACTGAAAGCTGTTGCTAGCCAGCACCCTTCCTTGGAAGCGCTTTACAGGCGCAGTAACACTGGGGCTTTGCGCTTCTCTACCCACCAAACGTCACGGTCCTTCTCTTTCCGTCGGTAGACACGAGCTGAGAAATTGCAAACGTCCAGCAATTGCTCAGAGACGAAAAGTGCCAGCACTGAAAGCTCTTGCTAGCCAGCACCCTTCCTTGGAAGCGCTTTTGTAGGCCTAAGAACACTGGGGCTCTGGGCTTCTCTAGCCACCTCATCTTCTGCTCATCTTCTCGCGCACTCTAAAGAGAGCTCAGGTGAGAAATTGCACATGTCCAGCAATTGCTCAGAGATGAAAAGTGCCAGCACTGAAAGCTCTTGCTAGCCAGCACCCTTCCTTGGAAGCGCTTTCACAGGCGCAGCAACACTGGGGCTTTGCGCTTCTCTAGCCACCAAACGTCACGGTCCTTCTCTTTCCGTCTCGTAGACACGAGCTGAGAAATTGCAAACGTCGAGCAATTGCTCAGAGATGAAAAGTGCCAGCACTGGAAGCTGTTGCTAGCCAGCACCCTTCCTTGGAAGCGCTTTACAGGCGCAGTAACACTGGGGCTTTGCGCTTCTCTAGCCACCAAACGTCACGGTCATTCTCTTTCCATCTCATAGACACGAGCTGAGAAATTGCAAAGGTCGAGCAATTGCTCAGAGATGAAAAGTGCCAGCACTGAAAGCTGTTGCTAGCCAGCACCCTTCCTTGGAAGCGCTTTCACAGGCGCAGCAACACTGGGGCTTTGCGCTTCTCTAGCCACCAAACGTCACGGTCCTTCTCTTTCCGTCTCGCAGACACGAGCTGAGAAATTGCAAACGTCGAGCAATTGCTCAGAGATGAAAAGTGCCAGCACTGAAAGCTGTTGCTAGCCAGCACCCTTCCTTGGAAGCGCTTGCACAGGCGCAGCAACACTGGGGCTTTGCGCTTCTCTAGCCACCAAACGTCACGGTCCTTCTCTTTCCGTCGGTAGACACGAGCTGAGAAATTGCAAACGTCGAGCAATTGCTCAGAGATGAAAAGTGCCAGCACTGAAAGCTGTTGCTAGCCAGCACCCTTCCTTGGAAGCGCTTTTGTAGGCCTAAGAACACTGGGGCTCTGGGCTTCTCTAGCCACCTCATCTTCTGCTCATCCTCTCGCGCACTCTAAAGAGAGCTCAGGTGAGAAATTGCAAACGTCGAGCACTTGCTCAGAGATGAAAAGTGCCAGCACTGAAAGCTGTTGCTAGCCAGCACCCTTCCTTGGAAGCGCTTTCACAGGCGCAGCAACACTGGGGCTTTGCACTTCTCTAGCCACCAAACGTCACGGTCACTATCTCTCCGTCTCGTAGACACGAGGTGAGAAATTGCAAACGTCGAGCAATTGCTCAGAGATGAAAAGTGCCAGCACTGAAAGCTGTTGCTAGCCAGCACCCTTCCTTGGAAGCGCTTTCACAGGCGCAGTAACACTGGCGCTTTGCGCTTCTCTAGCCACCAAAAGTCACGGTCCTTCTCTTTCCGTCTCGTAGACACGAGCTGAGAAATTGCAAACGTCGAGCAATTGCTCAGAGATGAAAAGTGCCAGCACTGAAAGCTGTTGCTAGCCAGCACCCTTCCTTGGAAGCGCTTTTGTAGGCCTAAGAACACTGGGGCTCTGGGCTTCTCTAGCCACCTCATCTTCTGCTCATCCTCTCGCGCACTCTAAAGAGAGCTCAGGTGAGAAATTGCAAACGTCGAGCACTTGCTCAGAGATGAAAAGTGCCAGCACTGAAAGCTGTTGCTAGCCAGCACCCTTCCTTGGAAGCGCTTTCACAGGCGCAGCAACACTGGGGCTTTGCACTTCTCTAGCCACCAAACGTCACGGTCACTATCTCTCCGTCTCGTAGACACGAGGTGAGAAATTGCAAACGTCGAGCAATTGCTCAGAGATGAAAAGTGCCAGCACTGAAAGCTCTTGCTAGCCAGCCCCCTTCCTTGGAAGCGCTTTTGTAGGCCTAAGAACAGTGGGGCTCTGGGCTTCTCTAGCCACCTAATCTTCTGCTCATCCTCTCGCGCACTCTAAAGAGAGCTCAGGTGAGAAATTGCAAACGTCGAGCAATTGCTCAGAGATGAAAAGTGGCAGCACTGAAAGCTGTTGCTAGCCAGCACCCTTCCTTGGAAGCGCTTTCACAGGCGCAGCAACACTGGGGCTTTGCGGTTCTCTAGCCACCAAACGTCACGGTCATTCTCTTTCCGCCTCATAGACACGAGCTGAGAAATTGCAAACGTCGAGCAATTGCTCAGAGATGAAAAGTGCCAGCACTGAAAGCTGTTGCTAGCCAGCACCCTTCCTTGGAAGCGCTTTCACAGGCGCAGTAACACTGGGGCTTTGCGCTTCTCTAGCCACCAAACGTCACAGTCACTATCTCTCCGTCTCGTAGACATGAGCTGAGAAATTGCAAACGTCGAGCAATTGCTCAGAGATGAAAAGTGCCAGCACTGAAAGCTGTTGCTAGCCAGCACCCTTCCTTGGAAGCGCTTTTGTAGGCCTAAGAACAGTGGGGCTCTGGGCTTCTCTAGCCACCTCATCTTCTGCTCATCCTCTCGCGCACTCTAAAGAGAGCTCAGGTGAGAAATTGCAAACGTCGAGCAATTGCTCAGAGATGAAAAGTGCCAGCACTGAAAGCTCTTGCTAGCCAGCACCCTTCCTTGGAAGCGCTTTCACAGGTGCAGCAACACTGGGGCTTTGCGCTTCTCTAGCCACCAAACGTCACGGTCATTCTCTTTCCGTCTCGTAGACACGAGGTGAGAAATTGCAAACGTCGAGCAATTGCTCAGAGATGAAAAGTGCCAGCACTGAAAGCTGTTGCTAGCCAGCACCCTTCCTTGGAAGCGCTTTTGTAGGCCTAAGAACACTGGGGCTCTGGGCTTCTCTAGCCACCTCATCTGCTCATCCTCTCGCGCACTCTAAAGAGAGCTCAGGTGAGAAATTGCAAACGTCGAGCAATTGCTCAGAGATGAAAAGTGCCAGCACTGAAAGCTGTTGCTAGCCAGCACCCTTCCTTGGAAGCGCTTTCACAGGCGCAGCAACACTGGGGCTTTGCGCTTCTCTAGCCACCAAACGTCACGGTCCTTCTCTTTCCGTCTCGTAGACACGAGCTGAGAAATTGCAAACGTCGAGCAATTGCTCAGAGATGAAAAGTGCCAGCACTGAAAGCTCTTGCTAGCCAGCACCCTTCCTTGGAAGCGCTTTCACAGGCGCAGCAACACTGGGGCTTTGCGCTTCTCTAGCCACCAAACGTCACGGTCATTCTCTTTCCGTCTCATAGACACGAGCTGAGAAATTACAAACGTCAAGCAATTGCTCAGAGATGAAAAGTGCCAGCACTGAAAGCTCTTGCTAGCCAGCACCCTTCCTTGGAAGCGCTTTTGTAGGCCTAAGAACACTGGGGCTCTGGGCTTCTCTAGCCACCTCATCTTCTGCTCATCCTCTCGCGCACTCTAAAGAGAGCTCAGGTGAGAAATTGCAAACGTCGAGCACTTGCTCAGAGATGAAAAGTGCCAGCACTGAAAGCTGTTGCTAGCCAGCACCCTTCCTTGGAAGCGCTTTTGTAGGCCTAAGAACACTGGGGCTCTGGGCTTCTCTAGCCACCTAAACTTCTGCTCATCCTCTCGCGCACTCTAAAGAGAGCTCAGGTGAGAAATTGCAAACGTCGAGCAATTGCTCAGAGATGAAAAGTGCCAGCACTGAAAGCTCTTGCTAGCCAGCACCCTTCCTTGGAAGCGCTTTCACAGGCGCAGCAACACTGGGGCTTTGCGCTTCTCTACCCACCAAACGTCACGGTCATTGTCTTTCCGTCTCGTAGACACGAGCTGAGAAATTGCAAACGTCGAGCAATTGCTCAGAGATGAAAAGTGCCAGCACTGAAAGCTGTTGCTAGCCAGCACCCTTCCTTGGAAGCGCTTTCACAGGCGCAGTAACACTGGGGCTTTGCGCTTCTCTAGCCACCAAACGTCACGGTCCTTCTCTTTCTCTCTCATAGACACGAGCTGAGAAATTGCAAATGTCCAGCAATTGCTCAGAGATGAAAAGTGCCAGCACTGAAAGCTCTTGCTAGCCAGCACCCTTCCTTGGAAGCGCTTTTGTAGGCCTAAGAACACTGGGGCTCTGGGCTTCTCTAGCCACCTCATCTTCTGCTCATCTTCTCGCGCACTCTAAAGAGAGCTCAGGTGAGAAATTGCAAATGTCCAGCAATTGCTCAGAGCTTAAAAGTGCCAGCACTGAAAGCTCTTGCTAGCCAGCACCCTTCCTTGGAAGCGCTTTCACAGGCGCAGCAACACTGGGGCTTTGCGCTTCTCTAGCCACCAAACGTCACGGTCCTTCTCTTTCCGTCTCGTAGACACGAGCTGAGAAATTGCAAACGTCGAGCAATTGCTCAGAGATGAAAAGTGCCAGCACTGAAAGCTGTTGCTAGCCAGCACCCTTCCTTGGAAGCGCTTTACAGGCGCAGTAACACTGGGGCTTTGCGCTTCTCCAGCCACCAAACGTCACGGTCATTCTCTTTCCGTCTCATAGACACGAGCTGAGAAATTACAAACGTCGAGCAATTGCTCAGAGATGAAAAGTGCCAGCACTGAAAGCTCTTGCTAGCCAGCACCCTTCCTTGGAAGCGCTTGCACAGGCGCAGCAACACTGGGGCTTTGCGCTTCTCTAGCCACCAAACGTCACGGTCCTTCTCTTTCCGTCGGTAGACACGAGCTGAGAAATTGCAAACGTCGAGCAATTGCTCCGAGATGAAAAGTGCCAGCACTGAAAGCTGTTGCTAGCCAGCACCCTTCCTTGGAAGCGCTTTTGTAGGCCTAAGAACACTGGGGCTCTGGGCTTCTCTAGCCACCTCATCTTCTGCTCATCCTCTCGCGCACTCTAAAGAGAGCTCAGGTGAGAAATTGCAAACGTCCAGCAATTGCTCAGAGATGAAAAGTGCCAGCACTGAAAGCTCTTGCTAGCCAGCACCCTTCCTTGGAAGCGCTTGCACAGGCGCAGCAACACTGGGGCTTTGCGCTTCTCTACCCACCAAACGTCACGGTCCTTCTCTTTCCGTCGGTAGACACGAGCTGAGAAATTGCAAACGTCGAGCAATTGCTCAGAGATGAAAAGTGCCAGCACTGAAAGCTGTTGCTAGCCAGCACCCTTCCTTGGAAGCACTTTCACAGGCGCAGCAACACTGGGGCTTTGCGCTTCTCTACCCACCAAACGTCACGGTCATTGTCTTTCCGTCTCGTAGACACGAGCTGAGAAATTGCAAACGTCGAGCAATTGCTCAGAGATGAAAAGTGCCAGCACTGAAAGCTGTTGCTAGCCAGCACCCTTCCTTGGAAGCGCTTTCACAGGCGCAGCAACACTGGGGCTTTGCGCTTCTCTACCCACCAAACGTCACTGTCATTCTCTTTCCGTATCGTAGACACGAGCTGAGAAATTGCAAATGTCGAGCAATTGCTCAGAGATGAAAAGTGCCAGCACTGAAAGCTCTTGCTAGCCAGCACCCTTCCTTGGAAGCGCTTTCACAGGCGCAGCAACACTGGGGCTTTGCGCTTCTAGACGCACCAAAAGTCACGGTCCTTCTCTTTCCGTCTCGTAGACACGAGCTGAGAAATTGCAAACGTCGAGCAATTGCTCAGAGATGAAAAGTGCCAGCACTGAAAGCTCTTGCTAGCCAGCACCCTTCCTTGGAAGCGCTTTCACAGGCGCAGTAACACTGGGGCTTTGCGCTTCTATACGCACCAAACGTCACGGTCCTTCTCTTTCCGTCTCATAGACACGAGCTGAGAAATTGCAAACGTCGAGCAATTGCTCAGAGATGAAAAGTGCCAGCACTGAAAGCTGTTGCTAGCCAGCACCCTTCCTTGGAAGCGCTTTCACAGGCGGAGTAACACTGGGGCTTTGCGCTTCTCTAGCCACCAAACGTCACGGTCCTTCTCTTTCCGTCTCGTAGACACGAGCTGAGAAATTGCAAACGTCCAGGAATTGCTCAGAGAGGAAAAGTGCCAGCACTGAAAGCTCTTGCTAGCCAGCACCCTTCCTTGGAAGCGCTTTTGTAGGCCTTGGAACACTGGGGCTCTGGGCTTCTCTAGCCACCTCATCTTCTGCTCATCTTCTCGCGCACTCTAAAGAGAGCTCAGGTGAGAAATTGCAAACGTCGAGCACTTGCTCAGAGATGAAAAGTGCCAGCACTGAAAGCTCTTGCTAGCCAGCACCCTTCCTTGGAAGCGCTTTTGTAGGCCTAAGAACACTGGGGCTCTGGGCTTCTCTAGCCACCTCATCTTCTGCTCATCCTCTCGCGCACTCTAAAGAGAGCTCAGGTGAGAAATTGCAAACGTCGAGCAATTGCTCAGAGATGAAAAGTGCCAGCACTGGAAGCTGTTGCTAGCCAGCACCCTTCCTTGGAAGCGCTTTACAGGCGCAGCAACACTGGGGCTTTGCGCTTCTCTAGCCACCAAACGTCACGGTCATTCTCTTTCCATCTCATAGACACGAGCTGAGAAATTACAAACGTCAAGCAATTGCTCAGAGATGAAAAGTGCCAGCACTGAAAGCTCTTGCTAGCCAGCACCCTTCCTTGGAAGCGCTTTCACAGGCACAGCAACACTGGGGCTTTGCGCTTCTCTAGCCACCAAACGTCACGGTCCTTCTCTTTCCGTCGGTAGACACGAGATGAGAAATTGCAAACGTCGAGCAATTGCTCAGAGATGAAAAGTGCCAGCACTGAAAGCTGTTGCTAGCCAGCACCCTTCCTTGGAAGCGCTTTTGTAGGCCTAGGAACACTGGGGCTCTGGGCTTCTCTAGCCACCTCATCTTCTGCTCATCCTCTCGCGCACTCTAAAGAGAGCTCAGGTGAGAAATTGCAAACGTCGAGCAATTGCTCAGAGATGAAAAGTGCCAGCACTGAAAGCTCTTGCTAGCCAGCACCCTTCCTTGGAAGCGCTTTTGTAGGCCTAAGCACACTGGGGCTCTGGGCTTCTCTAGCCACCTCATCTTCTGCTCATCCTCTCGCGCACTCTAAAGAGAGCTCAGGTGAGAAATTGCAAACGTCGAGCAATTGCTCAGAGAGGAAAAGTGCCAGCACTGAAAGCTGTTGCTAGCCAGCACCCTTCCTTGGAAGCGCTTTCACAGGCGCTGCAACACTGGGGCTTTGCGCTTCTCTAGCCACCAAACGTCACGGTCCTTCTCTTTCCGTCTCGTAGACACGAGCTGAGAAATTGCAAACGTCGAGCAATTGCTCAGAGATGAAAAGTGCCAGCACTGAAAGCTGTTGCTAGCCAGCACCCTTCCTTGGAAGCGCTTTTGTAGGCCTAAGAACACTGGGGCTCTGGGCTTCTCTAGCCACCTAATCTTCTGCTCATCCTCTCGCGCACTCTAAAGAGAGCTCAGGTGAGAATTTGCAAACGTCGAGCAATTGCTCAGAGATGAAAAGTGCCAGCACTGAAAGCTGTTGCTAGCCAGCACCCTTCCTTGGAAGCGCTTTCACAGGCGCAGCAACACTGGGGCTTTGCGCTTCTCTAGCCACCAAACGTCACGGTCCTTCTCTTTCCGTCTCGTAGACACGAGCTGAGAAATTGCAAACATCGAGCAATTGCTCAGAGATGAAAAGTGCCAGCACTGAAAGCTGTTGCTAGCCAGCACCCTTCCTTGGAAGCGCTTGCACAGGCGCAGCAACACTGGGGCTTTGCGCTTCTCTACCCACCAAACGTCACGGTCCTTCTCTTTCCGTCGGTAGACACGAGCTGAGAAATTGCAAACGTCGAGCAATTGCTCAGAGATGAAAAGTGCCAGCACTGAAAGCTGTTGCTAGCCAGCACCCTTCCTTGGAAGCGCTTTTGTAGGCCTAAGAACACTGGGGCTCTGGGCTTCTCTAGCCACCTCATCTTCTGCTCATCCTCTCGCGCACTCTAAAGAGAGCTCAGGTGAGAAATTGCAAACGTCGAGCACTTGCTCAGAGATGAAAAGTGCCAGCACTGAAAGCTCTTGCTAGCCAGCACCCTTCCTTGGAAGCGCTTTCACAGGCGCAGCAACACTGGGGCTTTGCACTTCTCTAGCCACCAAACGTCACGGTCACTATCTCTCCGTCTCGTAGACACGAGCTGAGAAATTGCAAACGTCGAGCAATTGCTCAGAGATGAAAAGTGCCAGCACTGAAAGCTGTTGCTAGCCAGCACCCTTCCTTGGAAGCGCTTTCACAGGCGCAGTAACACTGGGGCTTTGCGCTTCTCTAGCCACCAAACGTCACGGTCATTCTCTTTCCGTCTCATAGACACGAGCTGAGAAATTACAAACGTCAAGCAATTGCTCAGAGATGAAAAGTGCCAGCACTGAAAGCTCTTGCTAGCCAGCACCCTTCCTTGGAAGCGCTTGCACAGGCGCAGCAACACTGGGGCTTTGCGCTTCTCTAGCCACCAAACGTCACGGTCCTTCTCTTTCCGTCGGTAGACACGAGCTGAGAAATTGCAAACGTCGAGCACTTGCTCAGAGATGAAAAGTGCCAGCACTGAAAGCTGTTGCTAGCCAGCACCCTTCCTTGGAAGCGCTTTTGTAGGCCTAAGAACACTGGGGCTCTGGGCTTCTCTAGCCACCTCATCTTCTGCTCATCCTCTCGCGCACTCTAAAGAGAGCTCAGGTGAGAAATTGCAAACGTCGAGCAATTGCTCAGAGATGAAAAGTGCCAGCACTGAAAGCTGTTGCTAGCCAGCACCCTTCCTTGGAAGCGCTTTCACAGGCGCAGCAACACTGGGGCTTTGCGCTTCTCTACCCACCAAACGTCACTGTCATTCTCTTTCCGTCTCGTAGACACGAGCTGAGAAATTGCAAACGTCGAGCAATTGCTCAGAGATGAAAAGTGCCAGCACTGAAAGCTCTTGCTAGCCAGCACCCTTCCTTGGAAGCGCTTTCACAGGCGCAGCAACACTGGGGCTTTGCGCTTCTCTACCCACCAAACGTCACTGTCATTCTCTTTCCGTCTCGTAGACACGAGCTGAGAAATTGCAAATGTCGAGCAATTGCTCAGAGATGAAAAGTGCCAGCACTGAAAGCTGTTGCTAGCCAGCACCCTTCCTTGGAAGCGCTTTCACAGGCGCAGCAACACTGGGGCTTTGCGCTTCTAGACGCACCAAACGTCACGGTCCTTCTCTTTCCGTCTCGTAGACACGAGCTGAGAAATTGCAAACGTCCAGCAATTGCTCAGAGATGAAAAGTGCCAGCACTGAAAGCTGTTGCTAGCCAGCCCCCTTCCTTGGAAGCGCTTTCACAGGCGCAGTAACACTGGGGCTCTGGGCTTCTCTAGCCACCAGACGTCACTGTCATTCTCTTTCTGTCTCGTAGACACGAGCTGAGAAATTGCAAACGTCGAGCAATTGCTCAGAGATGAAAAGTGCCAGCACTGAAAGCTCTTGCTAGCCAGCACCCTTCCTTGGAAGCGCTTTCACAGGCGTAGCAACACTGGGGCTTTGCGCTTCTCTAGCCACCAAACGTCACGGTCCTTCTCTTTCCGTCGGTAGACACGAGCTGAGAAATTGCAAACGTCGAGCAATTGCTCAGAGATGAAAAGTGCCAGCACTGAAAGCTCTTGCTAGCCAGCACCCTTCCTTGGAAGCGCTTTACAGGCGCAGCAACACTGGGGCTTTGCGCTTCTCTAGCCACCAAACGTCACGGTCCTTCTCTTTCCGTCTCGTAGACACGAGCTGAGAAATTGCAAACGTCAAGCAATTGCTCAGAGATGAAAAGTGCCAGCACTGAAAGCTGTTGCTAGCCAGCACCCTTCCTTGGAAGCGCTTTACAGGCGCAGTAACACTGGGGCTTTGCGCTTCTCTAGCCACCAAACGTCACGGTTATTCTCTTTCCGTCTCGTAGACACGAGCTGAGAAATTGCAAACGTCGAGCAATTGCTCAGAGATGAAAAGTGCCAGCACTGAAAGCTGTTGCTAGCCAGCACCCTTCCTTGGAAGCGCTTTTGTAGGCCTAAGAACACTGGGGCTCTGGGCTTCTCTAGCCACCTCATCTTCTGCTCATCTTCTCGCGCACTCTAAAGAGAGCTCAGGTGAGAATTTGCAAACGTCGAGCAATTGCTCAGAGATGAAAAGTGCCAGCACTGAAAGCTCTTGCTTGCCAGCACCCTTCCTTGGAAGCGCTTGCACAGGCGCAGCAACACTGGGGCTTTGCGCTTCTCTACCCACCAAACGTCACGGTCCTTCTCTTTCCGTCTCGTAGACACGAGCTGAGAAATTGCAAACGTCGAGCAATTGCTCAGAGATGAAAAGTGCCAGCACTGAAAGCTCTTGCTAGCCAGCACCCTTCCTTGGAAGCGCTTTCACAGGCTCAGTAACACTGGGGCTTTGCGCTTCTCTACCCACCAAACGTCACGGTCATTCTCTTTCCATCTCATAGACACGAGCTGAGAAATTGCAAACGTCGAGCAATTGCTCAGAGATGAAAAGTGCCAGCACTGAAAGCTCTTGCTAGCCAGCACCCTTCCTTGGAAGCGCTTTCACAGGCGCAGCAACACTGGGGCTTTGCGCTTCTCTAGCCACCAAACGTCACGGTCATTCTCTTTCCGTCTCGTAGACACGAGCTGAGAAATTGCAAACGTCGAGCAATTGCTCGGAGATGAAAAGTGCCAGCACTGAAAGCTGTTGCTAGCCAGCACCCTTCCTTGGAAGCGCTTTCACAGGCGCAGCAACACTGGGGCTTTGCGCTTCTATACGCACCAAACGTCACGGTCCTTCTCTTTCCGTCTCGTAGACACGAGCTGAGAAATTGCAAACGTCGAGCAATTGCTCAGAGATGAAAAGTGCCAGCACTAAAGCTCTTGCTAGCCAGCACCCTTCCTTGGAAGCGCTTTCACAGGCGCAGCAACACTGGGGCTTTGCGCTTCTCTAGCCACCAAACGTCACGGTCCTTCTCTTTCCGTCTCCTAGACATGAGCTGAGAAACTGCAAACGTCGAGCAATTGCTCGGAGATGAAAAGTGCCAGCACTGAAAGCTCTTGCTAGCCAGCACCCTTCCTTGGAAGTGCTTTTCTAGGCCTAGGAACACTGGGGCTCTGGGCTTCTCTAGCCACCTCATCTTCTGCTCATCCTCTCGCGCACTCTAAAGAGAGCTCAGGTGAGAAATTGCAAACGTCGAGCAATTGCTCAGAGATGAAAAGTGCCAGCACTGAAAGCTCTTGCTAGCCAGCACCCTTCCTTGGAAGCGCTTTCACAGGCGCAGCAACACTGGGGCTTTGCGCTTCTATACTCACCATACGTCACGGTCCTTCTCTTTCCGTCTCGTAGACACGAGCTGAGAAATTGCAAACGTCGAGCAATTGCTCAGAGATGAAAAGTGCCAGCACTAAAGCTCTTGCTAGCCAGCCCCCTTCTTTGGAAGCGCTTTCACAGGCGCAGTAACACTGGGGCTTTGCGCTTCTCTACCCAGCAAATGTCACGGTCCTTCTCTTTCCGTCTCCTAGACACGAGCTGAGAAATTGCAAACGTCCAGCAATTGCTCAGAGATGAAAAGTGCCAGCACTGAAAGCTCTTGCTAGCCAGCACCCTTCCTTGGAAGCGCTTTCACAGGCACAGTAACACTGGGGCTTTGCGCTTCTCTAGCCACCAAACGTCACGGTCACTATCTCTCCGTCTCGTAGACACGAGCTGAGAAATTGCAAACGTCGAGCAATTGCTCAGAGATGAAAAGTGCCAGCACTGAAAGCTGTTGCTAGCTAGCACCCTTCCTTGGAAGCGCTTTTGTAGCCCTTAGAACACTGGGGCTCTGGGCTTCTCTAGCCACCTCATCTTCTGCTCATCCTCTCGCGCACTCTGAAGAGAGCTCAGGTGAGAAATTGCAAACGTCGAGCAATTGCTCAGAGATGAAAAGTGCCAGCACTGAAAGCTCTTGCTAGCCAGCACCCTTCCTTGGAAGCGCTTTCACAGGCGCAGCAACACTGGGGCTTTGCGCTTCTCTACCCACCAAACGTCACGGTCCTTCTCTTTCCGTCTCGTAGACACGAGCTGAGAAATTGCAAACGTCGAGCAATTGCTCAGAGATGAAAAGTGCCAGCACTGAAAGCTGTTGCTAGCCAGCACCCTTCCTTGGAAGCGCTTTTGTAGGCCTAAGAACACTGGGGCTTTGCGCTTCTCTAGCCACCAAACATCACGGTCCTTCTCTTTCCGTCTCGTAGACACGAGCTGAGAAATTGCAAACGTCCAGCAATTGCTCAGAGATGAAAAGTGCCAGCACTGAAAGCTGTTGCTAGCCAGCACCCTTCCTTGGAAGCGCTTTTGTAGGCCTAAGAACACTGGGGCTCTGGGCTTCTCTAGCCACCTCATCTTCTGCTCATCCTCTCGCGCACTCTAAAGAGAGCTCAGGTGAGAAATTGCAAACGTCGAGCAATTGCTCAGAGATGAAAAGTGCCAGCACTGAAAGCTGTTGCTAGCCAGCACCCTTCCTTGGAAGCGCTTTCACAGGCGCAGCAACACTGGGGCTTTGCGCTTCTCTACCCACCAAACGTCACGGTCCTTCTCTTTCCGTCTCGTAGACACGAGCTGAGAAATTGCAAACGTCGAGCAATTGCTCAGAGATGAAAAGTGCCAGCACTAAAGCTCTTGCTAGCCAGCACCCTTCCTTGGAAGCGCTTTCACAGGCGCAGCAACACTGGGGCTTTGCGCTTCTCTAGCCACCAAACGTCACGGTCCTTCTCTTTCCGTCTCCTAGACATGAGCTGAGAAATTGCAAACGTCGAGCAATTGCTCGGAGATGAAAAGTGCCAGCACTGAAAGCTCTTGCTAGCCAGCACCCTTCCTTGGAAGCGCTTTTGTAGGCCTAGGAACACTGGGGCTCTGGGCTTCTCTAGCCACCTAATCTTCTGCTCATCCTCTCGCGCACTCTAAAGAGAGCTCAGGTGAGAAATTGCAAACGTCGAGCAATTGCTCAGAGATGAAAAGTGCCAGCACTGAAAGCTCTTGCTAGCCAGCACCCTTCCTTGGAAGCGCTTTCACAGGCGCAGCAACACTGGGGCTTTGCGCTTCTATACTCACCAAACGTCACGGTCCTTCTCTTTCCGTCTCGTAGACACGAGCTGAGAAATTGCAAATGTCCAGCAATTGCTCAGAGATGAAAAGTGCCAGCACTAAAGCTCTTGCTAGCCAGCACCCTTCCTTGGAAGCGCTTTCACAGGCGCAGTAACACTGGGGCTTTGCGCTTCTCTACCCAGCAAATGTCACGGTCCTTCTCTTTCCGTCTCCTAGACACGAGCTGAGAAATTGCAAACGTCCAGCAATTGCTCAGAGATGAAAAGTGCCAGCACTGAAAGCTCTTGCTAGCCAGCACCCTTCCTTGGAAGCGCTTTCACAGGCACAGTAACACTGGGGCTTTGCGCTTCTCTACCCACCAAACGTCACGGTCATTCTCTTTCCATCTCATAGACACGAGCTGAGAAATTGCAAACGTCGAGCAATTGCTCAGAGATGAAAAGTGCCAGCACTGAAAGCTCTTGCTAGCCAGCACCCTTCCTTGGAAGCGCTTTCACAGGCGCAGCAACACTGGGGCTTTGCGCTTCTCTAGCCACCAAACGTCACGGTCATTCTCTTTCCGTCTCGTAGACACGAGCTGAGAAATTGCAAACGTCGAGCAATTGCTCAGAGATGAAAAGTGCCAGCACTGAAAGCTCTTGCTAGCCAGCACCCTTCCTTGGAAGCGCTTTTGTAGGCCTAGGAACACTGGGGCTCTGGGCTTCTCTAGCCACCTAATCTTCTGCTCATCCTCTCGCGCACTCTAAAGAGAGCTCAGGTGAGAAATTGCAAACGTCGAGCAATTGCTCAGAGATGAAAAGTGCCAGCACTGAAAGCTCTTGCTAGCCAGCACCCTTCCTTGGAAGCGCTTTTGTAGGCCTAGGAACACTGGGGCTCTGGGCTTCTCTAGCCACCTAATCTTCTGCTCATCCTCTCGCGCACTCTAAAGAGAGCTCAGGTGAGAAATTGCAAACGTCGAGCAATTGCTCAGAGATGAAAAGTGCCAGCACTGAAAGCTCTTGCTAGCCAGCACCCTTCCTTGGAAGCGCTTTCACAGGCGCAGCAACACTGGGGCTTTGCGCTTCTATACTCACCAAACGTCACGGTCCTTCTCTTTCCGTCTCGTAGACACGAGCTGAGAAATTGCAAATGTCCAGCAATTGCTCAGAGATGAAAAGTGCCAGCACTAAAGCTCTTGCTAGCCAGCCCCCTTCCTTGGAAGCGCTTTCACAGGCGCAGTAACACTGGGGCTTTGCGCTTCTCTACCCAGCAAATGTCACGGTCCTTCTCTTTCCGTCTCCTAGACACGAGCTGAGAAATTGCAAACGTCCAGCAATTGCTCAGAGATGAAAAGTGCCAGCACTGAAAGCTCTTGCTAGCCAGCACCCTTCCTTGGAAGCGCTTTCACAGGCACAGTAACACTGGGGCTTTGCGCTTCTCTACCCACCAAACGTCACGGTCATTCTCTTTCCATCTCATAGACACGAGCTGAGAAATTGCAAATGTCCAGCAATTGCTCAGAGATGAAAAGTGCCAGCACTGAAAGCTCTTGCTAGCCAGCACCCTTCCTTGGAAGCGCTTTCACAGGCGCAGCAACACTGGGGCTTTGCGCTTCTCTAGCCACCAAACGTCACGGTCATTCTCTTTCCGTCTCGTAGACACGAGCTGAGAAATTGCAAACGTCGAGCAATTGCTCAGAGATGAAAAGTGCCAGCACTGAAAGCTGTTGCTAGCCAGCACCCTTCCTTGGAAGCGCTTTTGTAGGCCTAAGAACAGTGGGGCTCTGGGCTTCTCTAGCCACCTAATCTTCTGCTCATCCTCTCGCGCACTCTAAAGAGAGCTCAGGTGAGAAATTGCAAACATCCAGCAATTGCTCAGAGATGAAAAGTGCCAGCACTGAAAGCTGTTGCTAGCCAGCACCCTTCCTTGGAAGCGCTTTCACAGGCGCAGTAACACTGGGGCTTTGCACTTCTCTACCCACCAAACGTCATGGTCCTTCTCTTTCCGTCTCGTAGACACGAGCTGAGAAATTGCAAACGTCGAGCAATTGCTCAGAGATGAAAAGTGCCAGCACTGAAAGCTGTTGCTAGCCAGCACCCTTCCTTGGAAGCGCTTTCACAGGCGCAGCAACACTGGGGCTTTGCGCTTCTATACGCACCAAACGTCACGGTCCTTCTCTTTCCGTCTCGTAGACACGAGCTGAGAAATTGCAAACGTCGAGCAATTGCTCAGAGATGAAAAGTGCCAGCACTAAAGCTCTTGCTAGCCAGCACCCTTCCTTGGAAGCGCTTTCACAGGCGCAGCAACACTGGGGCTTTGCGCTTCTCTAGCCACCAAACGTCACGGTCCTTCTCTTTCCGTCTCCTAGACATGAGCTGAGAAATTGCAAACGTCGAGCAATTGCTCAGAGATGAAAAGTGCCAGCACTGAAAGCTCTTGCTAGCCAGCACCCTTCCTTGAAAGCGCTTTTGTAGGCCTAGGAACACTGGGGCTCTGGGCTTCTCTAGCCACCTCATCTTCTGCTCATCCTCTCGCGCACTCTAAAGAGAGCTCAGGTGAGAAATTGCAAACGTCGAGCAATTGCTCAGAGATGAAAAGTGCCAGCACTGAAAGCTCTTGCTAGCCAGCACCCTTCCTTGGAAACGCTTTCACAGGCGCAGCAACACTGGGGCTTTGCGCTTCTCTACCCACCAAACTTCACGGTCCTTCTCTTTCCGTCTCGTAGACACGAGCTGAGAAATTGCAAATGTCCAGCAATTGCTCAGAGATGAAAAGTGCCAGCACTAAAGCTCTTGCTAGCCAGCCCCCTTCCTTGGAAGCGCTTTCACAGGCGCAGTAACACTGGGGCTTTGCGCTTCTCTACCCAGCAAATGTCACGGTCCTTCTCTTTCCGTCTCCTAGACACGAGCTGAGAAATTGCAAACGTCCAGCAATTGCTCAGAGATGAAAAGTGCCAGCACTGAAAGCTCTTGCTAGCCAGCACCCTTCCTTGGAAGCGCTTTCACAGGCACAGTAACACTGGGGCTTTGCGCTTCTCTAGCCACCAAACGTCACGGTCATTCTCTTTCCGTCTCGTAGACAACGAGCTGAGAAATTGCAAACGTCCAGCAATTGCTCAGAGATGAAAAGTGCCAGCACTGAAAGCTGTTGCTAGGCAGCACCCTTCCTTGGAAGCGCTTTTGTAGCCCTTAGAACACTGGGGCTCTGGGCTTCTCTAGCCACCTCATCTTCTGCTCATCCTCTCGCGCACTCTAAAGAGAGCTCAGGTGAGAAATTGCAAACGTCGAGCAATTGCTCAGAGATGAAAAGTGCCAGCACTGAAAGCTGTTGCTAGCCAGCACCCTTCCTTGGAAGCGCTTTCACAGGCGCAGTAACACTGGGGCTTTGCGCTTCTCTATCCACCAAACGTCACTGTCACTCTCTTTCCGTCTCCTAGACACGAGCTGAGAAATTGCAAACGTCGAGCAATTGCTCAGAGATGAAAAGTGCCAGCACTGAAAGCTCTTGCTAGCCAGCACCCTTCCTTGGAAGCGCTTTTGTAGGCCTAAGAACACTGGGGCTCTGGGCTTCTCTAGCCACCTCATCTTCTGCTCATCCTCTCGCGCACTCTAAAGAGAGCTCAGGTGAGAAATTGCAAACGTCGAGCAATTGCTCAGAGATGAAAAGTGCCAGCACTGAAAGCTGTTGCTAGCCAGCACCCTTCCTTGGAAGCGCTTTCACAGGCGCAGTAACACTGGGGCTTTGCGCTTCTCTAGCCACCAAACGTCACGGTCCTTCTCTTTCCGTCTCGTAGACACGAGCTGAGAAATTGCAAACGTCGAGCAATTGCTCAGAGATGAAAAGTGCCAGCACTGGAAGCTGTTGCTAGCCAGCACCCTTCCTTGGAAGCGCTTTTGTAGGCCTTAGAACACTGGGGCTCTGGGCTTCTCTAGCCACCTCATCTTCTGCTCATCCTCTCGCGCACTCTAAAGAGAGCTCAGGTGAGAAATTGCAAACGTCCAGCAATTGCTCAGAGCTGAAAAGTGCCAGCACTGAAAACTGTTGCTAGCCAGCCCCCTTCCTTGGAAGCGCTTTCACAGGCGCAGTAACACTGGGGCTTTGCGCTTCTCTACCCATCAAACGTCACGGTCATTCTCTTTCCGTCTCGTAGACACGAGCTGAGAAATTGCAAACGTCGAGCAATTGCTCAGAGGTGAATAGTGCCAGCACTGAAAGCTGTTGCTAGCCAGCACCCTTCCTTGGAAGCGCTTTTGTAGGCCTAAGATCAGTGGGGCTCTGGGCTTCTCTAGCCACCTAATCTTCTGCTCATCCTCTCGCGCACTCTAAAGAGAGCTCAGGTGAGAAATTGCAAACGTCGAGCAATTGCTCAGAGATGAAAAGTGCCAGCACTGAAAGCTGTTGCTAGCCAGCACCCTTCCTTGGAAGCGCTTTCACAGGCGCAGCAACACTGGGGCTTTGCGCTTCTATACTCACCAAACGTCATGGTCCTTCTCTTTCCGTCTCGTAGACACGAGCTGAGAAATTGCAAATGTCCAGCAATTGCTCAGAGATGAAAAGTGCCAGCACTAAAGCTCTTGCTAGCCAGCCCCCTTCCTTGGAAGCGCTTTCACAGGCGCAGTAACACTGGGGCTTTGCGCTTCTCTACCCAGCAAATGTCACGGTCCTTCTCTTTCCGTCTCCTAGACACGAGCTGAGAAATTGCAAACGTCCAGCAATTGCTCAGAGATGAAAAGTGCCAGCACTGAAAGCTGTTGCTAGCCAGCACCCTTCCTTGGAAGCGCTTTTGTAGGCCTAAGAACACTGGGGCTCTGGGCTTCTCTAGCCACCTCATCTTCTGCTCATCCTCCCGCGCACTCTGAAGAGAGCTCAGGTGAGAAATTGCAAACGTCGAGCAATTGCTCAGAGAAGAAAAGTGCCAGCACTGAAAGCTGTTGCTAGCCAGCACCCTTCCTTGGAAGCGCTTTCACAGGCGCAGTAACACTGGGGCTTTGCGCTTCTCTATCCACCAAACGTCACTGTCATTCTCTTTCTGTCTCCTAAACACGAGCTGAGAAATTGCAAACGTCGAGCAATTGCTCAGAGATGAAAAGTGCCAGCACTGAAAGCTCTTGCTAGCCAGCACCCTTCCTTGGAAGCGCTTTTGTAGGCCTAAGAACAGTGGGGCTCTGGGCTTCTCTAGCCACCTCATCTTCTGCTCATCCTCTCGCGCACTCTAAAGAGAGCTCAGGTGAGAAATTGCAAACGTCGAGCAATTGCTCAGAGAAGAAAAGTGCCAGCACTGAAAGCTGTTGCTAGCCAGCACCCTTCCTTGGAAGCGCTTTCACAGGCGCAGTAACACTGGGGCTTTGCGCTTCTCTATCCACCAAACGTCACTGTCATTCTCTTTCCGTCTCGTAGACACGAGCTGAGAAATTGCAAACGTCGAGCAATTGCTCAGAGATGAAAAGTGCCAGCACTGAAAGCTCTTGCTAGCCAGCCCCCTTCCTTGGAAGCGCTTTCACAGGCGCAGCAACACTGGGGCTTTGCGCTTCTCTAGCCACCAAACGTCACGGTCATTCTCTTTCCGTCTCGTAGACACGAGCTGAGAAATTGCAAACGTCGAGCAATTGCTCAGAGGTGAAAAGTGCCAGCACTGAAAGCTGTTGCTAGCCAGCCCCCTTCCTTGGAAGCGCTTTTGTAGGCCTAAGAACACTGGGGCTCTGGGCTTCTCTAGCCACCTCATCTTCTGCTCATCCTCCCGCGCACTCTAAAGAGAGCTCAGGTGAGAAATTGCAAACGTCGAGCAATTGCTCAGAGATGAAAAGTGCCAGCACTGAAAGCTGTTGCTAGCCAGCACCCTTCCTTGGAAGCGCTTTCACAGGCGCAGTAACACTGGGGCTTTGCGCTTCTCTAGCCACCAAACGTCACGGTCCTTCTCTTTCCGTCTCGTAGACACGAGCTGAGAAATTGCAAACGTCCAGCAATTGCTCAGAGATGAAAAGTGCCAGCACTGAAAGCTCTTGCTAGCCAGCACCCTTCCTTGGAAGCGCTTTTGTAGGCCTAAGAACACTGGGGCTCTGGGCTTCTCTAGCCACCTCATCTTCTGCTCATCCTCTCGCGCACTCTAAAGAGAGCTCAGGTGAGAAATTGCAAACGTCGAGCAATTGCTCAGAGATGAAAAGTGCCAGCACTGAAAGCTCTTGCTAGCCAGCACCCTTCCTTGGAAGCGCTTTCACAGGCGCAGCAACACTGGGGCTTTGCGCTTCTATACGCACCAAACGTCACTGTCATTCTCTTTCCGTCTCGTAGACACGAGCTGAGAAATTGCAAACGTCGAGCAATTGCTCAGAGATGAAAAGTGCCAGCACTGAAAGCTCTTGCTAGCCAGCACCCTTCCTTGGAAGCGCTTTCACAGGCGCAGCAACACTGGGGCTTTGCGCTTCTCTACCCACCAAACGTCACGGTCATTCTCTTTCCGTCTCGTAGACACGAGCTGAGAAATTGCAAACGTCGAGCAATTGCTCAGAGGTGAAAAGTGCCAGCACTGAAAGCTGTTGCTAGCCAGCCCCCTTCCTTGGAAGCGCTTTTGTAGGCCTAAGAACACTGGGGCTCTGGGCTTCTCTAGCCACCTAATCTTCTGCTCATCCTCCCGCACACTCTAAAGAGAGCTCAGGTGAGAAATTGCAAACGTCGAGCAATTGCTCAGAGATGAAAAGTGCCAGCACTGAAAGCTGTTGCTAGCCAGCACCCTTCCTTGGAAGCGCTTTCACAGGCGCAGCAACACTGGGGCTTTGCGCTTCTCTACCCACCAAACGTCACGGTCCTTCTCTTTCCGTCTCGTAGACACGAGCTGAGAAATTGCAAACGTCGAGCAATTGCTCAGAGATGAAAAGTGCCAGCACTGAAAGCTGTTGCTAGCCAGCACCCTTCCTTGGAAGCGCTTTTGTAGCCCTTAGAACACTGGGGCTCTGGGCTTCTCTAGCCACCTCATCTTCTGCTCATCCTCTCGCGCACTCTAAAGAGAGCTCAGGTGAGAAATTGCAAACGTCCAGCAATTGCTCAGAGATGAAAAGTGCCAGCACTGAAAGCTCTTGCTAGCCAGCACCCTTCCTTGGAAGCACTTTCACAGGCGCAGCAACACTGGGGCTTTGCGCTTCTCTAGCCACCAAACGTCACTGTCACTCTCTTTCCGTCTCCTAGACACGAGCTGAGAAATTGCAAACGTCGAGCAATTGCTCAGAGATGAAAAGTGCCAGCACTGAAAGCTCTTGCTAGCCAGCACCCTTCCTTGGAAGCGCTTTTGTAGGCCTAAGAACACTGGGGCTCTGGGCTTCTCTAGCCACCTCATCTTCTGCTCATCCTCTCGCGCACTCTAAAGAGAGCTCAGGTGAGAAATTGCAAACGTCCAGCAATTGCTCAGAGAAGAAAAGTGCCAGCACTGAAAGCTCTTGCTAGCCAGCACCCTTCCTTGGAAGCGCTTTTGTAGGCCTAAGAACACTGGGGCTCTGGGCTTCTCTAGCCACCTCATCTTCTGCTCATCCTCTCGCGCACTCTAAAGAGAGCTCAGGTGAGAAATTGCAAACGTCGAGCAATTGCTCAGAGATGAAAAGTGCCAGCACTGAAAGCTGTTGCTAGCCAGCCCCCTTCCTTGGAAGCGCTTTCACAGGCGCAGTAACACTGGGGCTTTGCGCTTCTCTAGCCACCAAACGTCACGGTCCTTCTCTTTCCGTCTCGTAGACACGAGCTGAGAAATTGCAAACGTCGAGCAATTGCTCAGAGATGAAAAGTGCCAGCACTGGAAGCTGTTGCTAGCCAGCACCCTTCCTTGGAAGCGCTTTTGTAGGCCTTAGAACACTGGGGCTCTGGGCTTCTCTAGCCACCTCATCTTCTGCTCATCCTCTCGCGCACTCTAAAGAGAGCTCAGGTGAGAAATTGCAAACGTCCAGCAATTGCTCAGAGCTGAAAAGTGCCAGCACTGAAAACTGTTGCTAGCCAGCCCCCTTCCTTGGAAGCGCTTTCACAGGCGCATCAACACTGGGGCTTTGCGCTTCTCTACCCATCAAACGTCACGGTCATTCTCTTTCCGTCTCGTAGACACGAGCTGAGAAATTGCAAACGTCGAGCAATTGCTCAGAGGTGAATAGTGCCAGCACTGAAAGCTGTTGCTAGCCAGCACCCTTCCTTGGAAGCGCTTTTGTAGGCCTAAGATCAGTGGGGCTCTGGGCTTCTCTAGCCACCTAATCTTCTGCTCATCCTCTCGCGCACTCTAAAGAGAGCTCAGGTGAGAAATTGCAAACGTCGAGCAATTGCTCAGAGATGAAAAGTGCCAGCACTGAAAGCTCTTGCTAGCCAGCACCCTTCCTTGGAAGCGCTTTCACAGGCGCAGCAACACTGGGGCTTTGCGCTTCTATACTCACCAAACGTCATGGTCCTTCTCTTTCCGTCTCGTAGACACGAGCTGAGAAATTGCAAATGTCCAGCAATTGCTCAGAGATGAAAAGTGCCAGCACTAAAGCTCTTGCTAGCCAGCCCCCTTCCTTGGAAGCGCTTTCACAGGCGCAGTAACACTGGGGCTTTGCGCTTCTCTACCCAGCAAATGTCACGGTCCTTCTCTTTCCGTCTCCTAGACACGAGCTGAGAAATTGCAAACGTCCAGCAATTGCTCAGAGATGAAAAGTGCCAGCACTGAAAGCTGTTGCTAGCCAGCACCCTTCCTTGGAAGCGCTTTTGTAGGCCTAAGAACACTGGGGCTCTGGGCTTCTCTAGCCACCTCATCTTCTGCTCATCCTCCCGCGCACTCTGAAGAGAGCTCAGGTGAGAAATTGCAAACGTCGAGCAATTGCTCAGAGAAGAAAAGTGCCAGCACTGAAAGCTGTTGCTAGCCAGCACCCTTCCTTGGAAGCGCTTTCACAGGCGCAGTAACACTGGGGCTTTGCGCTTCTCTATCCACCAAACGTCACTGTCATTCTCTTTCTGTCTCCTAAACACGAGCTGAGAAATTGCAAACGTCGAGCAATTGCTCAGAGATGAAAAGTGCCAGCACTGAAAGCTCTTGCTAGCCAGCACCCTTCCTTGGAAGCGCTTTTGTAGGCCTAAGAACAGTGGGGCTCTGGGCTTCTCTAGCCACCTCATCTTCTGCTCATCCTCTCGCGCACTCTAAAGAGAGCTCAGGTGAGAAATTGCAAACGTCGAGCAATTGCTCAGAGAAGAAAAGTGCCAGCACTGAAAGCTGTTGCTAGCCAGCACCCTTCCTTGGAAGCGCTTTCACAGGCGCAGTAACACTGGGGCTTTGCGCTTCTCTATCCACCAAACGTCACTGTCATTCTCTTTCCGTCTTGTAGACACGAGCTGAGAAATTGCAAACGTCGAGCAATTGCTCAGAGATGAAAAGTGCCAGCACTGAAAGCTCTTGCTAGCCAGCCCCCTTCCTTGGAAGCGCTTTCACAGGCGCAGCAACACTGGGGCTTTGCGCTTCTCTAGCCACCAAACGTCACGGTCATTCTCTTTCCGTCTCGTAGACACGAGCTGAGAAATTGCAAACGTCGAGCAATTGCTCAGAGGTGAAAAGTGCCAGCACTGAAAGCTGTTGCTAGCCAGCCCCCTTCCTTGGAAGCGCTTTTGTAGGCCTAAGAACACTGGGGCTCTGGGCTTCTCTAGCCACCTCATCTTCTGCTCATCCTCCCGCGCACTCTAAAGAGAGCTCAGGTGAGAAATTGCAAACGTCGAGCAATTGCTCAGAGATGAAAAGTGCCAGCACTGAAAGCTGTTGCTAGCCAGCACCCTTCCTTGGAAGCGCTTTCACAGGCGCAGTAACACTGGGGCTTTGCGCTTCTCTAGCCACCAAACGTCACGGTCCTTCTCTTTCCGTCTCGTAGACACGAGCTGAGAAATTGCAAACGTCCAGCAATTGCTCAGAGATGAAAAGTGCCAGCACTGAAAGCTCTTGCTAGCCAGCACCCTTCCTTGGAAGCGCTTTTGTAGGCCTAAGAACACTGGGGCTCTGGGCTTCTCTAGCCACCTAATCTTATGCTCATCCTCTCGCGCACTCTAAAGAGAGCTCAGGTGAGAAATTGCAAACGTCGAGCAATTGCTCAGAGATGAAAAGTGCCAGCACTGAAAGCTCTTGCTAGCCAGCACCCTTCCTTGGAAGCGCTTTCACAGGCGCAGCAACACTGGGGCTTTGCGCTTCTATACGCACCAAACGTCACTGTCATTCTCTTTCCGTCTCGTAGACACGAGCTGAGAAATTGCAAACGTCCAGCAATTGCTCAGAGATGAAAAGTGCCAGCACTGAAAGCTCTTGCTAGCCAGCACCCTTCCTTGGAAGCGCTTTCACAGGCGCAGCAACACTGGGGCTTTGCGCTTCTCTACCCACCAAACGTCACGGTCATTCTCTTTCCGTCTCGTAGACACGAGCTGAGAAATTGCAAACGTCGAGCAATTGCTCAGAGGTGAAAAGTGCCAGCACTGAAAGCTGTTGCTAGCCAGCCCCCTTCCTTGGAAGCGCTTTTGTAGGCCTAAGAACACTGGGGCTCTGGGCTTCTCTAGCCACCTAATCTTCTGCTCATCCTCCCGCACACTCTAAAGAGAGCTCAGGTGAGAAATTGCAAACGTCGAGCAATTGCTCAGAGATGAAAAGTGCCAGCACTGAAAGCTGTTGCTAGCCAGCACCCTTCCTTGGAAGCGCTTTCACAGGCGCAGCAACACTGGGGCTTTGCGCTTCTCTAGCCACCAAACGTCACGGTCCTTCTCTTTCCGTCTCGTAGACACGAGCTGAGAAATTGCAAACGTCGAGCAATTGCTCAGAGATGAAAAGTGCCAGCACTGAAAGCTGTTGCTAGCCAGCACCCTTCCTTGGAAGCGCTTTTGTAGCCCTTAGAACACTGGGGCTCTGGGCTTCTCTAGCCACCTCATCTTCTGCTCATCCTCTCGCGCACTCTAAAGAGAGCTCAGGTGAGAAATTGCAAACGTCCAGCAATTGCTCAGAGATGAAAAGTGCCAGCACTGAAAGCTCTTGCTAGCCAGCACCCTTCCTTGGAAGCACTTTCACAGGCGCAGCAACACTGGGGCTTTGCGCTTCTCTAGCCACCAAACGTCACGGTCCTTCTCTTTCCGTCTCGTAGACACGAGCTGAGAAATTGCAAACGTCCAGCAATTGCTCAGAGATGAAAAGTGCCAGCACTGAAAGCTCTTGCTAGCCAGCACCCTTCCTTGGAAGCGCTTTCACAGGCGCAGCAACACTGGGGCTTTGCGCTTCTATACGCACCAAACGTCACGGTCATTCTCTTTCCGTCTCGTAGACACGAGCTGAGAAATTGCAAACGTCGAGCAATTGCTCAGAGATGAAAAGTGCCAGCACTAAAGCTCTTGCTAGCCAGCCCCCTTCCTTGGAAGCGCTTTCACAGGCGCAGCAACACTGGGGCTTTGCGCTTCTCTACCCACCAAACGTCACGGTCACTATCTCTCCGTCTCGTAGACATGAGCTGAGAAATCGCAAACGTCGAGCAATTGCTCGGAGATGAAAAGTGCCAGCACTGAAAGCTCTTGCTAGCCAGCACCCTTCCTTGGAAGCGCTTTTGTAGGCCTAGGAACACTGGGGCTCTGGGCTTCTCTAGCCACCTCATCTTCTGCTCATCCTCTCGCGCACTCTAAAGAGAGCTCAGGTGAGAAATTGCAAACGTCGAGCAATTGCTCAGAGATGAAAAGTGCCAGCACTGAAAGCTGTTGCTAGCCAGCACCCTTCCTTGGAAGCGCTTTCACAGGCGCAGCAACACTGGGGCTTTGCGCTTCTCTACCCACCAAACGTCACGGTCCTTCTCTTTCCGTCTCGTAGACACGAGCTGAGAAATTGCAAACGTCGATCAATTGCTCAGAGATGAAAAGTGCCAGCACTGGAAGCTGTTGCTAGCCAGCACCCTTCCTTGGAAGCGCTTTTGTAGGCCTTAGAACACTGGGGCTCTGGGCTTCTCTAGCCACCTCATCTTCTGCTCATCCTCTCGCGCACTCTAAAGAGAGCTCAGGTGAGAAATTGCAAACGTCCAGCAATTGCTCAGAGCTGAAAAGTGCCAGCACTGAAAACTGTTGCTAGCCAGCCCCCTTCCTTGGAAGCGCTTTCACAGGCGCAGTAACACTGGGGCTTTGCGCTTCTCTACCCATCAAACGTCACGGTCATTCTCTTTCCGTCTCGTAGACACGAGCTGAGAAATTGCAAACGTCGAGCAATTGCTCAGAGGTGAAAAGTGCCAGCACTGAAAGCTGTTGCTAGCCAGCACCCTTCCTTGGAAGCGCTTTTGTAGGCCTAAGATCAGTGGGGCTCTGGGCTTCTCTAGCCACCTAATCTTCTGCTCATCCTCTCGCGCACTCTAAAGAGAGCTCAGGTGAGAAATTGCAAACGTCGAGCAATTGCTCAGAGATGAAAAGTGCCAGCACTGAAAGCTGTTGCTAGCCAGCACCCTTCCTTGGAAGCGCTTTCACAGGCGCAGCAACACTGGGGCTTTGCGCTTCTCTACCCACCAAACGTCATGGTCCTTCTCTTTCCGTCTCGTAGACACGAGCTGAGAAATTGCAAATGTCCAGCAATTGCTCAGAGATGAAAAGTGCCAGCACTAAAGCTCTTGCTAGCCAGCCCCCTTCCTTGGAAGCGCTTTCACAGGCGCAGTAACACTGGGGCTTTGCGCTTCTCTACCCAGCAAATGTCACGGTCCTTCTCTTTCCGTCTCGTAGACACGAGCTGAGAAATTGCAAACGTCCAGCAATTGCTCAGAGATGAAAAGTGCCAGCACTGAAAGCTCTTGCTAGCCAGCACCCTTCCTTGGAAGCGCTTTTGTAGCCCTAAGAACACTGGGGCTCTGGGCTTCTCTAGCCACCTCATCTTCTGCTCATCCTCCCGCGCACTCTGAAGAGAGCTCAGGTGAGAAATTGCAAACGTCCAGCAATTGCTCAGAGAAGAAAAGTGCCAGCACTGAAAGCTGTTGCTAGCCAGCACCCTTCCTTGGAAGCGCTTTCACAGGCGCAGAAACACTGGGGCTTTGCACTTCTCTATCCACCAAACGTCACTGTCATTCTCTTTCCGTCTCCTAGACACGAGCTGAGAAATTGCAAACGTCGAGCAATTGCTCAGAGATGAAAAGTGCCAGCACTGAAAGCTCTTGCTAGCCAGCACCCTTCCTTGGAAGCGCTTTCACAGGCGCAGCAACACTGGGGCTTTGCGCTTCTCTAGCCACCAAACGTCACGGTCATTCTCTTTCCGTCTCGTAGACACGAGCTGAGAAATTGCAAACGTCGAGCAATTGCTCAGAGATGAAAAGTGCCAGCACTGAAAGCTGTTGCTAGCCAGCACCCTTCCTTGGAAGCGCTTTTGTAGGCCTAAGAACACTGGGGCTCTGGGCTTCTCTAGCCACCTAATCTTCTGCTCATACTCTCGCGCACTCTAAAGAGAGCTCAGGTGAGAAATTGCAAACGTCGAGCAATTGCTCAGAGGTGAAAAGTGCCAGCACTGAAAGCTGTTGCTAGCCAGCACCCTTCCTTGGAAGCGCTTTTGTAGGCCTAAGAACACTGGGGCTCTGGGCTTCTCTAGCCACCTCATCTTATGCTCATCCTCCCGCACACTCTAAAGAGAGCTCAGTTGAGAAATTGCAAACGTCGAGCAATTGCTCAGAGATGAAAAGTGCCAGCACTGAAAGCTGTTGCTAGCCAGCACCCTTCCTTGGAAGCGCTTTCACAGGCGCAGTAACACTGGGGCTTTGCGCTTCTCTACCCACCAAACGTCACGGTCCTTCTCTTTCCGTCTCGTAGACACGAGCTGAGAAATTGCAAACGTCGAGCAATTGCTCAGAGATGAAAAGTGCCAGCACTGAAAGCTGTTGCTAGCCAGCACCCTTCCTTGGAAGCGCTTTTGTAGGCCTAAGAACACTGGGGCTCTGGGCTTCTCTAGCCACCTAATCTTCTGCTCATCCTCTCGCGCACTCTAAAGAGAGCTCAGGTGAGAAATTGCAAACGTCGAGCAATTGCTCAGAGATGAAAAGTGCCAGCACTGAAAGCTGTTGCTAGCCAGCACCCTTCCTTGGAAGCGCTTTCACAGGCGCAGCAACACTGGGGCTTTGCGCTTCTATACGCACCAAACGTCACGGTCCTTCTCTTTCCGTCTCGTAGACACGAGCTGAGAAATTGCAAACGTCCAGCAATTGCTCAGAGATGAAAAGTGCCAGCACTGAAAGCTGTTGCTAGCCAGCCCCCTTCCTTGGAAGCGCTTTCACAGGCGCAGCAACACTGGGGCTTTGCGCTTCTATACGCACCAAACGTCACGGTCATTCTGTTTCGGTCTCGTAGACACGAGCTGAGAAATTGCAAACGTCGAGCAATTGCTCAGAGATGAAAAGTGCCAGCACTAAAGCTCTTGCTAGCCAGCCCCCTTCCTTGGAAGCGCTTTCACAGGCGCAGCAACACTGGGGCTTTGCGCTTCTCTACCCACCAAACGTCACGGTCACTATCTCTCCGTCTCGTAGACATGAGCTGAGAAATCGCAAACGTCGAGCAATTGCTCGGAGATGAAAAGTGCCAGCACTGAAAGCTGTTGCTAGCCAGCACCCTTCCTTGGAAGCGCTTTTGTAGGCCTAGGAACACTGGGGCTCTGGGCTTCTCTAGCCACCTCATCTTCTGCTCATCCTCTCGCGCACTCTAAAGAGAGCTCAGGTGAGAAATTGCAAACGTCGAGCAATTGCTCAGAGATGAAAAGTGCCAGCACTGAAAGCTGTTGCTAGCCAGCACCCTTCCTTGGAAGCGCTTTCACAGGCGCAGCAACACTGGGGCTTTGCGCTTCTCTAGCCACCAAACGTCACGGTCCTTCTCTTTCCGTCTCGTAGACACGACCTGAGAAATTGCAAACGTCCAGCAATTGCTCGGAGATGAAAAGTGCCAGCACTGAAAGCTGTTGCTAGCCAGCACCCTTCCTTGGAAGCGCTTTTGTAGGCCTTAGAACACTGGGGCTCTGGGCTTCTCTAGCCACCTCATCTTCTGCTCATCCTCTCGCGCACTCTAAAGAGAGCTCAGGTGAGAAATTGCAAACGTCGAGCAATTGCTCAGAGATGAAAAGTGCCAGCACTGAAAACTGTTGCTAGCCAGCACCCTTCCTTGGAAGCGCTTTCACAGGCGCAGTAACACTGGGGCTTTGCACTTCTCTACCCACCAAATGTCATGGTCCTTCTGTTTCGGTCTCGTAGACACGAGCTGAGAAATTGCAAACGTCGAGCAATTGCTCAGAGATGAAAAGTGCCAGCACTGAAAGCTGTTGCTAGCCAGCACCCTTCCTTGGAAGCGCTTCAACAGGCGCAGTAACACTGGGGCTTTGCGCTTCTCTAGCCACCAAACGTCACGGTCCTTCTCTTTCCGTCTCGTAGACACGAGCTGAGAAATTGCAAACGTCGAGCAATTGCTCAGAGATGAAAAGTGCCAGCACTGAAAGCTGTTGCTAGCCAGCACCCTTCCTTGGAAGCGCTTTCACAGGCGCAGTAACACTGGGGCTTTGCGCTTCTCTAGCCACCAAACGTCACGGTCCTTCTCTTTCCGTCTCGTGGACACGAGCTGAGAAATTGCAAACGTCGAGCAATTGCTCAGAGATGAAAAGTGCCAGCACTGAAAGCTCTTGCTAGCCAGCACCCTTCCTTGGAAGCGCTTTTGTAGGCCTAAGAACACTGGGGCTCTGGGCTTCTCTAGCCACCTCATCTTCTGCTCATCCTCTCGCGCGCTCTAAAGAGAGCTCAGGTGAGAAATTGCAAACGTCGAGCAATTGCTCAGAGATGAAAAGTGCCAGCACTGAAAGCTCTTGCTAGCCAGCACCCTTCCTTGGAAGCGCTTTCACAGGCGCAGCAACACTGGGGCTTTGCGCTTCTCTACCCACCAAACGTCACGGTCATTCTCTTTCCGTCTCGTAGACACGAGCTGAGAAATTGCAAACGTCGAGCAATTGCTCAGAGATGAAAAGTGCCAGCACTGAAAGCTCTTGCTAGCCAGCACCCTTCCTTGGAAGCGCTTTCACAGGCGCAGCAACACTGGGGCTTTGCGCTTCTATACGCACCAAACGTCACGGTCATTCTCTTTCCGTCTCGTAGACACGAGCTGAGAAATTGCAAACGTCGAGCAATTGCTCAGAGATGAAAAGTGCCAGCACTAAAGCTGTTGCTAGCCAGCACCCTTCCTTGGAAGCGCTTTCACAGGCGCAGCAACACTGGGGCTTTGCGCTTCTCTAGCCATCAAACATCACGGTCACTATCTCTTCGTCTCGTAGACATGAGCTGAGAAATTGCAAACGTCGAGCAATTGCTCGGAGATGAAAAGTACCAGCACTGAAAGCTGTTGCTAGCCAGCACCCTTCCTTGGAAGCGCTTTTGTAGGCCTAGGAACACTGGGGCTCTGGGCTTCTCTAGCCACCTCATCTTCTGCTCATCCTCTCGCGCACTCTAAAGAGAGCTCAGTTGGGAAATTGCAAACGTCGAGCAATTGCTCAGAGATGAAAAGTGCCAGCACTGAAAGCTGTTGCTAGCCAGCACCCTTCCTTGGAAGCGCTTTCACAGGCGCAGCAACACTGGGGCTTTGCGCTTCTCTACCCACCAAACGTCACGGTCCTTCTCTTTCCGTCTCGTAGACACGAGCTGAGAAATTGCAAACGTCGAGCAATTGCTCAGAGATGAAAAGTGCCAGCACTGAAAGCTGTTGCTAGCCAGCACCCTTCCTTGGAAGCGCTTGCACAGGCGCAGTAACACTGGGCTTTGCGCTTCTCTAGCCACCAAACGTCACGGTCATTCTCTTTCCGTCTCGTAGACACGAGCTGAGAAATTGCAAACGTCGAGCAATTGCTCAGAGATGAAAAGTGCCAGCACTGAAAGCTCTTGCTAGCCAGCACCCTTCATTGGAAGCGCTTTCACAGGCGCAGTAACACTGGGGCTTTGCACTTCTCTACCCACCAAACGTCATGGTCCTTCTCTTTCCGTCTCGTAGACACGAGCTGAGAAATTGCAAACGTCGAGCAATTGCTCGGAGATGAAAAGTGCCAGCACTGAAAGCTGTTGCTAGCCAGCACCCTTCCTTGGAAGCGCTTTCACAGGCGCAGCAACACTGGGGCTTTGCGCTTCTATACGCACCAAACGTCACGGTCCTTCTCTTTCCGTCTCGTAGACACGAGCTGAGAAATTGCAAACGTCGAGCAATTGCTCGGAGATGAAAAGTGCCAGCACTAAAGCTCTTGCTAGCCAGCACCCTTCCTTGGAAGCGCTTTCACAGGCGCAGCAACACTGGGGCTTTGCGCTTCTCTACCCATCAAACGTCACGGTCCTTCTCTTTCCGTCTCCTAGACTTGAGCTGAGAAATTGCAAACGTCGAGCAATTGCTCGGAGATGAAAAGTGCCAGCACTGAAAGCTGTTGCTAGCCAGCACCCTTCCTTGGAAGCGCTTTTGTAGGCCTAGGAACACTGGGGCTCTGGGCTTCTCTAGCCACCTCATCTTCTGCTCATCCTCTCGCGCACTCTAAAGAGAGCTCAGGTGAGAAATTGCAAACGTCGAGCAATTGCTCAGAGAAGAAAAGTGCCAGCACTGAAAGCTCTTGCTAGCCAGCACCCTTCCTTGGAAGCGCTTTCACAGGCGCAGCAACACTGGGGCTTTGCGCTTCTATACTCACCAAACGTCACGGTCCTTCTCTTTCCGTCTCGTAGACACGAGCTGAGAAATTGCAAATGTCCAGCAATTGCTCAGAGATGAAAAGTGCCAGCACTAAAGCTCTTGCTAGCCAGCCCCCTTCCTTGGAAGCGCTTTCACAGGCGCAGTACCACTGGGGCTCTGGGCTTCTCTACCCACCAAACGTCACGGTCCTTCTCTTTCCGTCTTGTAGACACGAGCTGAGAAATTGCAAACGTCGAGCAATTGCTCAGAGATGAAAAGTGCCAGCACTGAAAGCTGTTGCTAGCCAGCACCCTTCCTTGGAAGCGCTTTTGTAGGCCTAAGAACACTGGGGCTCTGGGCTTCTCTAGCCACCTCATCTTCTGCTCATCCTCCCGCGCACTGTGAAGAGAGCTCAGGTGAGAAATTGCAAACGTCCAGCGATTGCTCAGAGAAGAAAAGTGCCAGCACTGAAAGCTGTTGCTAGCCAGCACCCTTCCTTGGAAGCGCTTTCACAGGCGCAGTAACACTGGGGCTTTGCGCTTCTCTATCCACCAAACGTCACTGTCATTCTCTTTCCGTCTCCTAGACACGAGCTGAGAAATTGCAAACGTCGAGCAATTGCTCAGAGATGAAAAGTGCCAGCACTGAAAGCTCTTGCTAGCCAGCACCCTTCCTTGGAAGCGCTTTTGTAGGCCTAAGAACACTGGGGCTCTGGGCTTCTCTAGCCACCTCATCTTCTGCTCATCCTCTCGCGCACTCTAAAGAGAGCTCAGGTGAGAAATTGCAAACGTCCAGCAATTGCTCAGAGAAGAAAAGTGCCAGCACTGAAAGCTGTTGCTAGCCAGCACCCTTCCTTGGAAGCGCTTTCACAGGCGCAGCAACACTGGGGCTTTGCGCTTCTCTATCCACCAAACGTCACTGTCATTCTCTTTCCGTCTCCTAGACACGAGCTGAGAAATTGCAAACGTCGAGCAATTGCTCAGAGATGAAAAGTGCCAGCACTGAAAGCTGTTGCTAGCCAGCACCCTTCCTTGGAAGCGCTTTTGTAGGCCTAAGAACACTGGGGCTCTGGGCTTCTCTAGCCACCTCATCTTCTGCTCATCCTCCCGCGCACTGTGAAGAGAGCTCAGGTGAGAAATTGCAAACGTCCAGCGATTGCTCAGAGATGAAAAGTGCCAGCACTGAAAGCTCTTGCTAGCCAGCACCCTTCCTTGGAAGCGCTTTCACAGGCGCAGCAACACTGGGGCTTTGCGCTTCTCTACCCACCAAACGTCACGGTCCTTCTCTTTCCGTCTCGTAGACACGAGCTGAGAAATTGCAAACGTCGAGCAATTGCTCAGAGATGAAAAGTGCCAGCACTGAAAGCTGTTGCTAGCCAGCCCCCTTCCTTGGAAGCGCTTTTGTAGGCCTAAGAACACTGGGGCTTTGCGCTTCTCTAGCCACCTAATCTTCTGCTCATCCTCTCGCGCACTCTGAAGAGAGCTCAGTTGAGAAATTGCAAACGTCGAGCAATTGCTCAGAGATGAAAAGTGCCAGCACTGAAAGCTCTTGCTAGCCAGCACCCTTCCTTGGAAGCGCTTTCACAGGCGCAGCAACACTGGGGCTTTGCGCTTCTCTACCCACCAAACGTCACGGTCCTTCTCTTTCCGTCTCGTAGACACGAGCTGAGAAATTGCAAACGTCGAGCAATTGCTCAGAGATGAAAAGTGCCAGCACTGAAAACTGTTGCTAGCCAGCACCCTTCCTTGGAAGCGCTTTCACAGGCGCAGTAACACTGGGGCTTTGCGCTTCTCTAGCCACCAAACGTCACGGTCCTTCTCTTTCCGTCTCGTAGACACGAGCTGAGAAATTGCAAACGTCGAGCAATTGCTCAGAGAAGAAAAGTGCCAGCACTGAAAGCTCTTGCTAGCCAGCACCCTTCCTTGGAAGCGCTTTTGTAGGCCTAAGAACACTGGGGCTCTGGGCTTCTCTAGCCACCTCATCTTCTGCTCATCCTCTCGCGCACTCTGAAGAGAGCTCAGGTGAGAAATTGCAAACGTCGAGCAATTGCTCAGAGATGAAAAGTGCCAGCACTGAAAGCTGTTGCTAGCCAGCACCCTTCCTTGGAAGCGCTTTCACAGGCGCAGCAACACTGGGGCTTTGCGCTTCTCTAGCAACCAAACGTCACGGTCCTTCTCTTTCCGTCTCGTAGACACGAGCTGAGAAATTGCAAACGTCCAGCAATTGCTCAGAGATGAAAAGTGCCAGCACTGAAAGCTCTTGCTAGCCAGCACCCTTCCTTGGAAGCGCTTTTGTAGGCCTAAGAACACTGGGACTCTGGGCTTCTCTAGCCACCTCATCTTCTGCTCATCCTCTCGCGCACTCTAAAGAGAGCTCAGGTGAGAAATTGCAAACGTCGAGCAATTGCTCAGAGATGAAAAGTGCCAGCACTGAAAGCTCTTGCTAGCCAGCACCCTTCCTTGGAAGCGCTTTCACAGGCGCAGCAACACTGGGGCTTTGCGCTTCTATACGCACCAAACGTCACGGTCATTCTCTTTCCGTCTCGTAGACACGAGCTGAGAAATTGCAAACGTCCAGCAATTGCTCAGAGATGAAAAGTGCCAGCACTGAAAGCTGTTGCTAGCCAGCCCCCTTCCTTGGAAGCGCTTTCACAGGCGCAGCAACACTGGGGCTTTGCGCTTCTCTACCCACCAAACGTCACTGTCATTCTCTTTCCGTCTCGTAGACAAGAGCTGAGAAATTGCAAACGTCGAGCAATTGCTCAGAGATGAAAAGTGCCAGCACTGAAAGCTCTTGCTAGCCAGCCCCCTTCCTTGGAAGCGCTTTCACAGGCGCAGCAACACTGGGGCTTTGCGCTTCTCTATCCACCAAACGTCACTGTCATTCTCTTTCCGTCTCCTAGACACGAGCTGAGAAATTGCAAACGTCGAGCAATTGCTCAGAGATGAAAAGTGCCAGCACTGAAAGCTCTTGCTAGCCAGCACCCTTCCTTGGAAGCGCTTTTGTAGGCCTAAGAACACTGGGGCTCTGGGCTTCTCTAGCCACCTCATCTTCTGCTCATCCTCTCGCGCACTCTAAAGAGAGCTCAGGTGAGAAATTGCAAACGTCCAGCAATTGCTCAGAGAAGAAAAGTGCCAGCACTGAAAGCTGTTGCTAGCCAGCACCCTTCCTTGGAAGCGCTTTCACAGGCGCAGCAACACTGGGGCTTTGCGCTTCTCTATCCACCAAACGTCACTGTCATTCTCTTTCCGTCTCCTAGACACGAGCTGAGAAATTGCAAACGTCGAGCAATTGCTCAGAGATGAAAAGTGCCAGCACTGAAAGCTGTTGCTAGCCAGCACCCTTCCTTGGAAGCGCTTTTGTAGGCCTAAGAACACTGGGGCTCTGGGCTTCTCTAGCCACCTCATCTTCTGCTCATCCTCCCGCGCACTGTGAAGAGAGCTCAGGTGAGAAATTGCAAACGTCCAGCGATTGCTCAGAGATGAAAAGTGCCAGCACTGAAAGCTCTTGCTAGCCAGCACCCTTCCTTGGAAGCGCTTTCACAGGCGCAGCAACACTGGGGCTTTGCGCTTCTCTACCCACCAAACGTCACGGTCCTTCTCTTTCCGTCTCGTAGACACGAGCTGAGAAATTGCAAACGTCGAGCAATTGCTCAGAGATGAAAAGTGCCAGCACTGAAAGCTGTTGCTAGCCAGCCCCCTTCCTTGGAAGCGCTTTTGTAGGCCTAAGAACACTGGGGCTTTGCGCTTCTCTAGCCACCTAATCTTCTGCTCATCCTCTCGCGCACTCTGAAGAGAGCTCAGTTGAGAAATTGCAAACGTCGAGCAATTGCTCAGAGATGAAAAGTGCCAGCACTGAAAGCTCTTGCTAGCCAGCACCCTTCCTTGGAAGCGCTTTCACAGGCGCAGCAACACTGGGGCTTTGCGCTTCTCTACCCACCAAACGTCACGGTCCTTCTCTTTCCGTCTCGTAGACACGAGCTGAGAAATTGCAAACGTCGAGCAATTGCTCAGAGATGAAAAGTGCCAGCACTGAAAACTGTTGCTAGCCAGCACCCTTCCTTGGAAGCGCTTTCACAGGCGCAGTAACACTGGGGCTTTGCGCTTCTCTAGCCACCAAACGTCACGGTCCTTCTCTTTCCGTCTCGTAGACACGAGCTGAGAAATTGCAAACGTCGAGCAATTGCTCAGAGAAGAAAAGTGCCAGCACTGAAAGCTCTTGCTAGCCAGCACCCTTCCTTGGAAGCGCTTTTGTAGGCCTAAGAACACTGGGGCTCTGGGCTTCTCTAGCCACCTCATCTTCTGCTCATCCTCTCGCGCACTCTGAAGAGAGCTCAGGTGAGAAATTGCAAACGTCGAGCAATTGCTCAGAGATGAAAAGTGCCAGCACTGAAAGCTGTTGCTAGCCAGCACCCTTCCTTGGAAGCGCTTTCACAGGCGCAGCAACACTGGGGCTTTGCGCTTCTCTAGCAACCAAACGTCACGGTCCTTCTCTTTCCGTCTCGTAGACACGAGCTGAGAAATTGCAAACGTCCAGCAATTGCTCAGAGATGAAAAGTGCCAGCACTGAAAGCTCTTGCTAGCCAGCACCCTTCCTTGGAAGCGCTTTTGTAGGCCTAAGAACACTGGGACTCTGGGCTTCTCTAGCCACCTCATCTTCTGCTCATCCTCTCGCGCACTCTAAAGAGAGCTCAGGTGAGAAATTGCAAACGTCGAGCAATTGCTCAGAGATGAAAAGTGCCAGCACTGAAAGCTCTTGCTAGCCAGCACCCTTCCTTGGAAGCGCTTTCACAGGCGCAGCAACACTGGGGCTTTGCGCTTCTATACGCACCAAACGTCACGGTCATTCTCTTTCCGTCTCGTAGACACGAGCTGAGAAATTGCAAACGTCCAGCAATTGCTCAGAGATGAAAAGTGCCAGCACTGAAAGCTGTTGCTAGCCAGCCCCCTTCCTTGGAAGCGCTTTCACAGGCGCAGCAACACTGGGGCTTTGCGCTTCTCTACCCACCAAACGTCACTGTCATTCTCTTTCCGTCTCGTAGACAAGAGCTGAGAAATTGCAAACGTCGAGCAATTGCTCAGAGATGAAAAGTGCCAGCACTGAAAGCTCTTGCTAGCCAGCACCCTTCCTTGGAAGCGCTTTCACAGGCGCAGTAACACTGGGGCTTTGCGCTTCTCTACCCACCAAACGTCACGGTCATTCTCTTTCCGTCTCCTAGACACGAGCTGAGAAATTGCAAACGTCCAGCAATTGCTCAGAGATGAAAAGTGCCAGCACTGGAAGCTCTTGCTAGCCAGCACCCTTCCTTGGAAGCGCTTTTGTAGGCCTAAGAACACTGGGGCTCTGGGCTTCTCTAGCCACCTAATCTTCTGCTCATCCTCTCGCGCACTCTAAAGAGAGCTCAGGTGAGAAATTGCAACCGTCGAACAATTGCTCAGAGATGAAAAGTGCCAGCACTGAAAGCTCTTGCTAGCCAGCACCCTTCCTTGGAAGCGCTTTCACAGGCGCAGTAACACTGGGGCTTTGCGCTTCTCTACCCACCAAACGTCACGGTCCTTCTCTTTCCGTCTCGTAGACACTAGCTGAGAAATTGCAAACGTCGAGCAATTGCTCAGAGATGAAAAGTGCCAGCACTGAAAGCTCTTGCTAGCCAGCACCCTTCCTTGGAAGCGCTTTCACAGGCGCAGCAACACTGGGGCTTTGCGCTTCTCTAGCCACCAAACGTCACTGTCATTCTCTTTCCGTCTCCTAGACACGAGCTGAGAAATTGCAAACGTCCAGCAATTGCTCAGAGAGGAAAAGTGCCAGCACTGAAAGCTCTTGCTAGCCAGCACCCTTCCTTGGAAGCGCTTTCACAGGCGCAGCAACACTGGGGCTTTGCGCTTCTCTAGCCACCAAACGTCACGGTCATTCTCTTTCTGTCTCATAGACACGAGCTGAGAAATTGCAAACGTCGAGCAATTGCTCAGAGATGAAAAGTGCCAGCACTGAAAGCTGTTGCTAGCCAGCACCCTTCCTTGGAAGCGCTTTTGTAGGCCTAAGAAGACTGGGGCTCTGGGCTTCTCTAGCCACCTAATCTTCTGCTCATCCTCTCACGCACTCTAAAGAGAGCTCAGGTGAGAAATTGCAAACGTCCAGCAATTGCTCAGAGATGAAAAGTGCCAGCACTGAAAGCTGTTGCTAGCCAGCACCTTTCCTTGGAAGCGCTTTACAGGCGCAGCAACACTGGGGCTTTGCGCTTCTCTAGCCACCAAATGTCACGGTCATTCCCTTTCCGTCTCGTAGACACGAGCTGAGAAATTGCAAACGTCGAGCAATTGCTCAGAGATGAAAAGTGCCAGCACTGAAAGCTGTTGCTAGCCAGCACCCTTCCTTGGAAGTGCTTTCACAGGCGCAGTAACACTGGGGCTTTGCGCTTCTCTACCCACCAAACGTCACGGTCATTCTCTTTCCGTCTCGTAGACACGAGCTGAGAAATTGCAAACGTCGAGCAATTGCTCAGAGATGAAAAGTGCCAGCACTGAAAGCTCTTGCTAGCCAGCACCCTTCCTTGGAAGCGCTTTCACAGGCGCAGCAACACTGGGGCTTTGCGCTTCTCTAGCCACCAAAGGTCACGGTCATTCTCTTTCCGTCTCGTAGACACGAGCTGAGAAATTGCAAACGTCGAGCAATTGCTCAGAGATGAAAAGTGCCAGCACTGAAAGCTCTTGCTAGTCAGCACCCTTCCTTGGAAGTGCTTTCACAGGCGCAGTAACACTGGGGCTTTTGTGCTTCTCTACCCACCAAACGTCACGGTCATTCTCTTTCCGTCTCGTAGACACGAGCTGAGAAATTGCAAATGTCCAGCAATTGCTCAGAGATGAAAAGTGCCAGCACTGAAAGCTGTTGCTAGCCAGCACCCTTCCTTGGAAGCGCTTTTGTAGGCCTAAGAACACTGGGGCTCTGGGCTTCTCTAGCCACCTAATCTTCTGCTCATCCTCTCGCGCACTCTAAAGAGAGCTCAGGTGAGAAATTGCAAACGTCGAGCAATTGCTCAGAGATGAAAAGTGCCAGCACTGAAAGCTCTTGCTAGCCAGCACCCTTCCTTGGAAGCGCTTTCACAGGCGCAGCAACACTGGGGCTTTGCGCTTCTCTAGCCACCAAACGTCACGGTCATTCTCTTTCCTTCTCCTAGACAAGAGCTGAGAAATTGCAAACGTCGAGCAATTGCTCAGAGAGGAAAAGTGCCAGCACTGAAAGCTCTTGCTAGCCAGCACCCTTCCTTGGAAGCGCTTTCACAGGCACAGTAACACTGGGGCTTTGCGCTTCTATACGCACCAAACGTCACGGTCATTCTCTTTCTGTCTCCTAGACACGAGCTGAGAAATTGCAAACGTCGAGCAATTGCTCAGAGATGAAAAGTGCCAGCACTGAAAGCTCTTGCTAGCCAGCACCCTTCCTTGGAAGCGCTTTCACAGGCGCAGCAACACTGGGGCTTTGCGCTTCTCTACTCACCAAACTTCACGGTCCTTCTCTTTCCGTCTCCTAGACACGAGCTGAGAAATTGCAAACGTCGAGCAATTGCTCAGAGATGAAAAGTGCCAGCACTGAAAGCTGTTGCTAGCCAGCCCCCTTACTTGGAAGCGCTTTTGTAGGCCTAAGAACACTGGGGCTCTGGGCTTCTCTAGCCACCTAATCTTCTGCTCATCCTCTCGCGCACTCTAAAGAGAGCTCAGGTGAGAAATTGCAAACGTCCAGCAATTGCTCAGAGATGAAAAGTGCCAGCACTGAAAGCTCTTGCTAGCCAGCACCCTTCCTTGGAAGCGCTTTCACAGGCGCAGCAACACTGGGGCTTTGCGCTTCTATACTCACCAAACGTCACGGTCCTTCTCTTTCCGTCTCGTAGACACGAGCTGAGAAATTGCAAATGTCCAGCAATTGCTCAGAGATGAAAAGTGCCAGCACTAAAGCTCTTGCTAGCCAGCCCCCTTCCTTGGAAGCGCTTTCACAGGCGCAGTACCACTGGGGCTCTGGGCTTCTCTACCCACCAAACGTCACGGTCCTTCTCTTTCCGTCTTGTAGACACGAGCTGAGAAATTGCAAACGTCGAGCAATTGCTCAGAGATGAAAAGTGCCAGCACTGAAAGCTGTTGCTAGCCAGCACCCTTCCTTGGAAGCGCTTTTGTAGGCCTAAGAACACTGGGTCTCTGGGCTTCTCTAGCCACCTCATCTTCTGCTCATCCTCCCGCGCACTGTGAAGAGAGCTCAGGTGAGAAATTGCAAACGTCCAGCGATTGCTCAGAGAAGAAAAGTGCCAGCACTGAAAGCTGTTGCTAGCCAGCACCCTTCCTTGGAAGCGCTTTCACAGGCGCAGTAACACTGGGGCTTTGCGCTTCTCTATCCACCAAACGTCACTGTCATTCTCTTTCCGTCTCCTAGACACGAGCTGAGAAATTGCAAACGTCGAGCAATTGCTCAGAGATGAAAAGTGCCAGCACTGAAAGCTCTTGCTAGCCAGCACCCTTCCTTGGAAGCGCTTTTGTAGGCCTAAGAACACTGGGGCTCTGGGCTTCTCTAGCCACCTCATCTTCTGCTCATCCTCTCGCGCACTCTAAAGAGAGCTCAGGTGAGAAATTGCAAACGTCCAGCAATTGCTCAGAGATGAAAAGTGCCAGCACTGAAAGCTGTTGCTAGCCAGCACCCTTCCTTGGAAGCGCTTTCACAGGCGCAGCAACACTGGGGCTTTGCGCTTCTCTATCCACCAAACGTCACTGTCATTCTCTTTCCGTCTCCTAGACACGAGCTGAGAAATTGCAAACGTCGAGCAATTGCTCAGAGATGAAAAGTGCCAGCACTGAAAGCTGTTGCTAGCCAGCACCCTTCCTTGGAAGCGCTTTTGTAGGCCTAAGAACACTGGGGCTCTGGGCTTCTCTAGCCACCTCATCTTCTGCTCATCCTCCCGCGCACTGTGAAGAGAGCTCAGGTGAGAAATTGCAAACGTCGAGCAATTGCTCAGAGATGAAAAGTGCCAGCACTGAAAGCTCTTGCTAGCCAGCACCCTTCCTTGGAATCGCTTTCACAGGCGCAGCAACACTGGGGCTTTGCGCTTCTCTACCCACCAAACGTCACGGTCCTTCTCTTTCCGTCTCGTAGACACGAGCTGAGAAATTGCAAACGTCGAGCAATTGCTCAGAGATGAAAAGTGCCAGCACTGAAAGCTGTTGCTAGCCAGCACCCTTCCTTGGAAGCGCTTTTGTAGGCCTAAGAACACTGGGGCTTTGCGCTTCTCTAGCCACCTAATCTTCTGCTCATCCTCTCGCGCACTCTGAAGAGAGCTCAGTTGAGAAATTGCAAACGTCGAGCAATTGCTCAGAGATGAAAAGTGCCAGCACTGAAAGCTGTTGCTAGCCAGCACCCTTCCTTGGAAGCGCTTTCACAGGCGCAGCAACACTGGGGCTTTGCGCTTCTCTACCCACCAAACGTCACGGTCCTTCTCTTTCCGTCTCGTAGACACGAGCTGAGAAATTGCAAACGTCGAGCAATTGCTCAGAGATGAAAAGTGCCAGCACTGAAAACTGTTGCTAGCCAGCACCCTTCCTTGGAAGCGCTTTCACAGGCGCAGTAACACTGGGGCTTTGCGCTTCTCTAGCCACCAAACGTCACGGTCCTTCTCTTTCCGTCTCGTAGACACGAGCTGAGAAATTGCAAACGTCGAGCAATTGCTCCGAGATGAAAAGTGCCAGCACTGAAAGCTCTTGCTAGCCAGCACCCTTCCTTGGAAGCGCTTTTGTAGGCCTAAGAACACTGGGGCTCTGGGCTTCTCTAGCCACCTCATCTTCTGCTCATCCTCTCGCGCACTCTGAAGAGAGCTCAGGTGAGAAATTGCAAACGTCGAGCAATTGCTCAGAGATGAAAAGTGCCAGCACTGAAAGCTGTTGCTAGCCAGCACCCTTCCTTGGAAGCGCTTTCACAGGCGCAGCAACACTGGGGCTTTGCGCTTCTCTAGCAACCAAACGTCACGGTCCTTCTCTTTCCGTCTCGTAGACACGAGCTGAGAAATTGCAAACGTCCAGCAATTGCTCAGAGATGAAAAGTGCCAGCACTGAAAGCTCTTGCTAGCCAGCACCCTTCCTTGGAAGCGCTTTTGTAGGCCTAAGAACACTGGGACTCTGGGCTTCTCTAGCCACCTCATCTTCTGCTCATCCTCTCGCGCACTCTAAAGAGAGCTCAGGTGAGAAATTGCAAACGTCCAGCAATTGCTCAGAGATGAAAAGTGCCAGCACTGAAAGCTCTTGCTAGCCAGCACCCTTCCTTGGAAGCGCTTTCACAGGCGCAGCAACACTGGGGCTTTGCGCTTCTATACGCACCAAACGTCACGGTCATTCTCTTTCCGTCTCGTAGACACGAGCTGAGAAATTGCAAACGTCCAGCAATTGCTCAGAGATGAAAAGTGCCAGCACTGAAAGCTGTTGCTAGCCAGCCCCCTTCCTTGGAAGCGCTTTCACAGGCGCAGCAACACTGGGGCTTTGCGCTTCTCTACCCACCAAACGTCACGGTCATTCTCTTTCCGTCTCGTAGACAAGAGCTGAGAAATTGCAAACGTCGAGCAATTGCTCAGAGATGAAAAGTGCCAGCACTGAAAGCTCTTGCTAGCCAGCACCCTTCCTTGGAAGCGCTTTCACAGGCGCAGTAACACTGGGGCTTTGCGCTTCTCTAGCCACCAAACGTCACGGTCATTCTCTTTCCGTCTCGTAGACACGAGCTGAGAAATTGCAAACGTCCAGCAATTGCTCAGAGATGAAAAGTGCCAGCACTGGAAGCTCTTGCTAGCCAGCACCCTTCCTTGGAAGCGCTTTTGTAGGCCTAAGAACACTGGGGCTCTGGGCTTCTCTAGCCACCTAATCTTCTGCTCATCCTCTCGCGCACTCTAAAGAGAGCTCAGGTGAGAAATTGCAACCGTCGAACAATTGCTCAGAGATGAAAAGTGCCAGCACTGAAAGCTCTTGCTAGCCAGCACCCTTCCTTGGAAGCGCTTTCACAGGCGCAGTAACACTGGGGCTTTGCGCTTCTCTACCCACCAAACGTCACGGTCCTTCTCTTTCCGTCTCGTAGACACTAGCTGAGAAATTGCAAACGTCGAGCAATTGCTCAGAGATGAAAAGTGCCAGCACTGAAAGCTCTTGCTAGCCAGCACCCTTCCTTGGAAGCGCTTTCACAGGCGCAGCAACACTGGGGCTTTGCGCTTCTCTAGCCACCAAACGTCACTGTCATTCTCTTTCCGTCTCCTAGACACGAGCTGAGAAATTGCAAACGTCCAGCAATTGCTCAGAGAGGAAAAGTGCCAGCACTGAAAGCTCTTGCTAGCCAGCACCCTTCCTTGGAAGCGCTTTCACAGGCGCAGCAACACTGGGGCTTTGCGCTTCTCTAGCCACCAAACGTCACGGTCATTCTCTTTCTGTCTCATAGACACGAGCTGAGAAATTGCAAACGTCGAGCAATTGCTCAGAGATGAAAAGTGCCAGCACTGAAAGCTGTTGCTAGCCAGCACCCTTCCTTGGAAGCGCTTTTGTAGGCCTAAGAAGACTGGGGCTCTGGGCTTCTCTAGCCACCTAATCTTCTGCTCATCCTCTCACGCACTCTAAAGAGAGCTCAGGTGAGAAATTGCAAACGTCCAGCAATTGCTCAGAGATGAAAAGTGCCAGCACTGAAAGCTGTTGCTAGCCAGCACCTTTCCTTGGAAGCGCTTTACAGGCGCAGCAACACTGGGGCTTTGCGCTTCTCTAGCCACCAAACGTCACGGTCATTCCCTTTCCGTCTCGTAGACACGAGCTGAGAAATTGCAAACGTCGAGCAATTGCTCAGAGATGAAAAGTGCCAGCACTGAAAGCTGTTGCTAGCCAGCACCCTTCCTTGGAAGTGCTTTCACAGGCGCAGTAACACTGGGGCTTTGCTCTTCTCTACCCACCAAACGTCACGGTCATTCTCTTTCCGTCTCGTAGACACGAGCTGAGAAATTGCAAACGTCGAACAATTGCTCAGAGATGAAAAGTGCCAGCACTGAAAGCTCTTGCTAGCCAGCACCCTTCCTTGGAAGCGCTTTCACAGGCGCAGCAACACTGGGGCTTTGCGCTTCTCTAGCCACCAAAGGTCACGGTCATTCTCTTTCCGTCTCGTAGACACGAGCTGAGAAATTGCAAACGTCGAGCAATTGCTCAGAGATGAAAAGTGCCAGCACTGAAAGCTCTTGCTAGTCAGCACCCTTCCTTGGAAGTGCTTTCACAGGCGCAGTAACACTGGGGCTTTTGTGCTTCTCTACCCACCAAACGTCACGGTCATTCTCTTTCCGTCTCGTAGACACGAGCTGAGAAATTGCAAATGTCCAGCAATTGCTCAGAGATGAAAAGTGCCAGCACTGAAAGCTGTTGCTAGCCAGCACCCTTCCTTGGAAGCGCTTTTGTAGGCCTAAGAACACTGGGGCTCTGGGCTTCTCTAGCCACCTAATCTTCTGCTCATCCTCTCGCGCACTCTAAAGAGAGCTCAGGTGAGAAATTGCAAACGTCGAGCAATTGCTCAGAGATGAAAAGTGCCAGCACTGAAAGCTCTTGCTAGCCAGCACCCTTCCTTGGAAGCGCTTTCACAGGCGCAGCAACACTGGGGCTTTGCGCTTCTCTACCCACCAAACGTCACGGTCATTCTCTTTCCTTCTCCTAGACAAGAGCTGAGAAATTGCAAACGTCGAGCAATTGCTCAGAGAGGAAAAGTGCCAGCACTGAAAGCTCTTGCTAGCCAGCACCCTTCCTTGGAAGCGCTTTCACAGGCACAGTAACACTGGGGCTTTGCGCTTCTATACGCACCAAACGTCACGGTCATTCTCTTTCTGTCTCCTAGACACGAGCTGAGAAATTGCAAACGTCGAGCAATTGCTCAGAGATGAAAAGTGCCAGCACTGAAAGCTCTTGCTAGCCAGCACCCTTCCTTGGAAGCGCTTTCACAGGCGCAGCAACACTGGGGCTTTGCGCTTCTCTACTCACCAAACTTCACGGTCCTTCTCTTTCCGTCTCCTAGACACGAGCTGAGAAATTGCAAACGTCGAGCAATTGCTCAGAGATGAAAAGTGCCAGCACTGAAAGCTCTTGCTAGCCAGCCCCCTTACTTGGAAGCGCTTTTGTAGGCCTAAGAACACTGGGGCTCTGGGCTTCTCTAGCCACCTAATCTTCTGCTCATCCTGTCGCGCACTCTAAAGAGAGCTCAGGTGAGAAATTGCAAACGTCCAGCAATTGCTCAGAGATGAAAAGTGCCAGCACTGAAAGCTCTTGCTAGCCAGCACCCTTCCTTGGAAGCGCTTTCACAGGCGCAGCAACACTGGGGCTTTGCGCTTCTCTAGCCACCAAACGTCACGGTCCATCTCTTTCCGTCTCGTAGACACGAGCTGAGAAATTGCAAACGTCGAGCAATTGCTCAGAGATGAAAAGTGCCAGCACTGAAAGCTCTTGCTAGCCAGCACCCTTCCTTGGAAGTGCTTTCACAGGCGCAGTAACACTGGGGCTTTGCGCTTCTCTACCCACCAAACGTCACGGTCATTCTCTTTCCGTCTCGTAGACACGAGCTGAGAAATTGCAAATGTCCAGCAATTGCTCAGAGATGAAAAGTGCCAGCACTGAAAGCTGTTGCTAGCCAGCACCCTTCCTTGGAAGCGCTTTTGTAGGCCTAAGAACACTGGGGCTCTGGGCTTCTCTAGCCACCTAATCTTCTGCTCATCCTCTCGCGCACTCTAAAGAGAGCTCAGGTTAGAAATTGCAAACGTCCAGCAATTGCTCAGAGATGAAAAGTGCCAGCACTGAAAGCTGTTGCTAGCCAGCACCCTTCCTTGGAAGCGCTTTCACAGGCGCAGTAACACTGGGGCTTTGCGCTTCTCTAGCCACCAAACGTCACGGTCCTTCTCTTTCCGTCTCGTAGACACGAGCTGAGAAATTGCAAACGTCGAGCAATTGCTCAGAGATGAAAAGGGCCAGCACTGGAAGCTCTTGCTAGCCAGCACCCTTCCTTGGAAGCGCTTTTGTAGGCCTAAGAACACTGGGGCTCTGGGCTTCTCTAGCCACCTAATCTTCTGCTCATCCTCTCGCGCACTCTAAAGAGAGCTCAGGTGAGAAATTGCAAACGTCGAGCAATTGCTCAGAGATGAAAAGTGCCAGCACTGAAAGCTCTTGCTAGCCAGCACCCTTCCTTGGAAGCGCTTTTGTAGGCCTAAGAACACTGGGGCTCTGGGCTTCTTTAGCCACCTCATCTTCTGCTCATCCTCTCGCGCACTCTAAAGAGAGCTCAGGTGAGAAATTGCAAATGTCCAGCAATTGCTCAGAGAGGAAAAGTGCCAGCACTGAAAGCTGTTGCTAGCCAGCACCCTTCCTTGGAAGCGCTTTCACAGGCGCAGTAACACTGGGGCTTTGCGCTTCTCTACCCACCAAACGTCACGGTCCTTCTCTTTCCGTCTCCTAGACACGAGCTGAGAAATTGCAAACGTCGAGCAATTGCTCAGAGATGAAAAGGGCCAGCACTGGAAGCTCTTGCTAGCCAGCACCCTTCCTTGGAAGCGCTTTTGTAGGCCTAAGAACACTGGGGCTCTGGGCTTCTCTAGCCACCTAATCTTCTGCTCATCCTCTCGCGCACTCTAAAGAGAGCTCAGGTGAGAAATTGCAACCGTCGAACAATTGCTCAGAGATGAAAAGGGCCAGCACTGAAAGCTCTTGCTAGCCAGCACCCTTCCTTGGAACCGCTTTCAGAGGCGCAGCAACACTGGGGCTTTGCGCTTCTCTAGCCACCAAACGTCATGGTCATTCTCTTTCCGTCTCCTAGACACGAGCTGAGAAATTGCAAACGTCCAGCAATTGCTCAGAGATGAAAAGTGCCAGCACTGAAAGCTCTTGCTAGCCAGCACCCTTCCTTGGAAGCGCTTTCACAGGCACAGTAACACTGGGGCTTTGCGCTTCTCTAGCCACCAAACGTCACGGTCATTCTCTTTCCGTCTCGTAGACACGAGCTGAGAAATTGCAAATGTCCAGCAATTGCTCAGAGATGAAAAGTGCCAGCACTGAAAGCTGTTGCTAGCCAGCACCCTTCCTTGGAAGCGCTTTTGTAGGCCTAAGAACACTGGGGCTCTGGGCTTCTCTAGCCACCTAATCTTCTGCTCATCCTCTCGCGCACTCTAAAGAGAGCTCAGGTGAGAAATTGCAAACGTCGAGCAATTGCTCAGAGATGAAAAGTGCCAGCACTGAAAGCTGTTGCTAGCCAGCACCCTTCCTTGGAAGCGCTTTCACAGGCGCAGTAACACTGGGGCTTTGCGCTTCTCTACCCACCAAACGTCACGGTCCTTCTCTTTCCGTCTCGTAGACACGAGCTGAGAAATTGCAAACGTCGAGCAATTGCTCAGAGATGAAAAGGGCCAGCACTGGAAGCTGTTGCTAGCCAGCACCCTTCCTTGGAAGCGCTTTTGTAGGCCTAAGAACACTGGGGCTCTGGGCTTCTCTAGCCACCTAATCTTCTGCTCATCCTCTCGCGCACTCTAAAGAGAGCTCAGGTGAGAAATTGCAAACGTCGAGCAATTGCTCAGAGATGAAAAGTGCCAGCACTGAAAGCTCTTGCTAGCCAGCACCCTTCCTTGGAAGCGCTTTTGTAGGCCTAAGAACACTGGGGCTCTGGGCTTCTTTAGCCACCTAATCTTCTGCTCATCCTCTCGCGCACTCTAAAGAGAGCTCAGGTGAGAAATTGCAAATGTCCAGCAATTGCTCAGAGATGAAAAGTGCCAGCACTGAAAGCTCTTGCTAGCCAGCACCCTTCCTTGGAAGCGCTTTCACAGGCGCAGTAACACTGGGGCTTTGCGCTTCTCTACCCACCAAACGTCACGGTCCTTCTCTTTCCGTCTCCTAGACACGAGCTGAGAAATTGCAAACGTCGAGCAATTGCTCAGAGATGAAAAGTGCCAGCACTGAAAGCTGTTGCTAGCCAGCACCCTTCCTTGGAAGCGCTTTTGTAGGCCTAAGCACACTGGGGCTCTGGGCTTCTCTAGCCACCTAATCTTCTGCTCATCCTCTCGCGCACTCTAAAGAGAGCTCAGGTGAGAAATTGCAAACGTCGAACAATTGCTCAGAGATGAAAAGGGCCAGCACTGAAAGCTCTTGCTAGCCAGCACCCTTCCTTGGAAGCGCTTTCACAGGCGCAGCAACACTGGGGCTTTGCGCTTCTCTAGCCACCAAACGTCACTGTCATTCTCTTTCCGTCTCCTAGACACGAGCTGAGAAATTGCAAACGTCCAGCAATTGCTCAGAGATGAAAAGTGCCAGCACTGAAAGCTCTTGCTAGCCAGCACCCTTCCTTGGAAGCGCTTTCACAGGCACAGTAACACTGGGGCTTTGCGCTTCTCTAGCCACCAAACGTCACGGTCATTCTCTTTCTGTCTCGTAGACACGAGCTGAGAAATTGCAAATGTCCAGCAATTGCTCAGAGATGAAAAGTGCCAGCACTGAAAGCTGTTGCTAGCCAGCACCCTTCCTTGGAAGCGCTTTTGTAGGCCTAAGAACACTGGGGCTCTGGGCTTCTCTAGCCACCTAATCTTCTGCTCATCCTCTCGCGCACTCTAAAGAGAGCTCAGGTGAGAAATTGCAAACGTCCAGCAATTGCTCAGAGATGAAAAGTGCCAGCACTGAAAGCTCTTGCTAGCCAGCACCCTTCCTTGGAAGCGCTTTCACAGGCGCAGTAACACTGGGGCTTTGCGCTTCTCTACCCACCAAACGTCACGGTCCTTCTCTTTCCGTCTCGTAGACACGAGCTGAGAAATTGCAAACGTCGAGCAATTGCTCAGAGATGAAAAGGGCCAGCACTGGAAGCTCTTGCTAGCCAGCACCCTTCCTTGGAAGCGCTTTTGTAGGCCTAAGAACACTGGGGCTCTGGGCTTCTCTAGCCACCTAATCTTCTGCTCATCCTCTCGCGCACTCTAAAGAGAGCTCAGGTGAGAAATTGCAAACGTCGAGCAATTGCTCAGAGATGAAAAGTGCCAGCACTGAAAGCTCTTGCTAGCCAGCACCCTTCCTTGGAAGCGCTTTTGTAGGCCTAAGAACACTGGGGCTCTGGGCTTCTTTAGCCACCTAATCTTCTGCTCATCCTCTCGCGCACTCTAAAGAGAGCTCAGGTGAGAAATTGCAAATGTCCAGCAATTGCTCAGAGATGAAAAGTGCCAGCACTGAAAGCTCTTGCTAGCCAGCACCCTTCCTTGGAAGCGCTTTCACAGGCGCAGTAACACTGGGGCTTTGCGCTTCTCTACCCACCAAACGTCACGGTCCTTCTCTTTCCGTCTCCTAGACACGAGCTGAGAAATTGCAAACGTCGAGCAATTGCTCAGAGATGAAAAGTGCCAGCACTGAAAGCTGTTGCTAGCCAGCACCCTTCCTTGGAAGCGCTTTTGTAGGCCTAAGAACACTGGGGCTCTGGGCTTCTCTAGCCACCTAATCTTCTGCTCATCCTCTCGCGCACTCTAAAGAGAGCTCAGGTGAGAAATTGCAACCGTCGAACAATTGCTCAGAGATGAAAAGGGCCAGCACTGAAAGCTCTTGCTAGCCAGCACCCTTCCTTGGAAGCGCTTTCACAGGCGCAGCAACACTGGGGCTTTGCGCTTCTCTACCCACCAAACGTCACTGTCATTCTCTTTCCGTCTCCTAGACACGAGCTGAGAAATTGCAAACGTCGAGCAATTGCTCAGAGATGAAAAGTGCCAGCACTGAAAGCTCTTGCTAGCCAGCACCCTTCCTTGGAAGCGCTTTCACAGGCACAGTAACACTGGGGCTTTGCGCTTCTCTAGCCACCAAACGTCACGGTCATTCTCTTTCTGTCTCGTAGACACGAGCTGAGAAATTGCAAACGTCGAGCAATTGCTCAGAGATGAAAAGTGCCAGCACTGAAAGCTCTTGCTAGCCAGCACCCTTCCTTGGAAGCGCTTTTGTAGACCTAAGAACACTGGGGCTCTGGGCTTCTTTAGCCACCTAATCTTATGCTCATCCTCTCGCGCACTCTAAAGAGAGCTCCAGTGAGAAATTGCAAACGTCGAGCAATTGCTCAGAGATGAAAAGTGCCAGCACTGAAAGCTCTTGCTAGCCAGCACCCTTCCTTGGAAGCGCTTTCACAGGCGCAGTAACACTGGGGCTTTGCGCTTCTCTACCCACCAAACGTCACGGTCCTTCTCTTTCCGTCTCGTAGACACGAGCTGAGAAATTGCAAACGTCGAGCAATTGCTCAGAGATGAAAAGTGCCAGCACTGAAAGCTGTTGCTAGCCAGCACCCTTCCTTGGAAGCGCTTTCACAGGCACAGTAACACTGGGGCTTTGCGCTTCTATACGCACCAAACGTCACGGTCCTTCTCTTTCCGTCTCGTAGACACGAGCTGAGAAATTGCAAACGTCGAGCAATTGCTCAGAGATGAAAAGTGCCAGCACTGAAAGCTCTTGCTAGCCAGCACCCTTCCTTGGAAGCGCTTTCACAGGCGCAGTAACACTGGGGCTTTGCGCTTCTCTAGCCACCAAACGTCACGGTCCTTCTCTTTCCGTCTCGTAGACACGAGCTGAGAAATTGCAAACGTCGAGCAATTGCTCAGAGAGGAAAAGTGCCAGCACTGGAAGCTGTTGCTAGCCAGCACCCTTCCTTGGAAGCGCTTTTGTAGGCCTAAGAACACTGGGGCTCTGGGCTTCTCTAGCCACCTAATCTTCTGCTCATCCTCTCGCGCACTCTAAAGAGAGCTCAGGTGAGAAATTGCAAACGTCCAGCAATTGCTCAGAGATGAAAAGTGCCAGCACTGAAAGCTCTTGCTAGCCAGCACCCTTCCTTGGAAGCGCTTTCACAGGCGCAGTAACACTGGGGCTTTGCGCTTCTCTACCCACCAAACGTCACGGTCCTTCTCTTTCCGTCTCGTAGACACGAGCTGAGAAATTGCAAACGTCGAGCAATTGCTCAGAGATGAAAAGTGCCAGCACTGAAAGCTGTTGCTAGCCAGCACCCTTCCTTGGAAGCGCTTTTGTAGGCCTAAGAACACTGGGGCTCTGGGCTTCTCTAGCCACCTAATCTTCTGCTCATCCTCTCGCGCACTCTGAAGAGAGCTCAGGTGAGAAATTGCAACCGTTGAGCAATTGCTCAGAGATGAAAAGGGCCAGCACTGAAAGCTGTTGCTAGCCAGCACCCTTCCTTGGAAGCGCTTTCACAAGCGCAGTAACACTGGGGCTTTGCGCTTCTCTACCCACCAAACGTCACGGTCATTCTCTTATCGTCTCGTAGACACGAGCTGAGAAATTGCAAACGTCCAGCAATTGCTCAGAGATGAAAAGTGCCAGCACTGAAAGCTCTTGCTAGCCAGCACCCTTCCTTGGAAGCGCTTTTGTAGGCCTAAGAACACTGGGGCTCTGGGCTTCTTTAGCCACCTAATCTTCTGCTCATCCTCTCGCGCACTCTAAAGAGAGCTCAGGTGAGAAATTGCAAATGTCCAGCAATTGCTCAGAGATGAAAAGTGCCAGCACTGAAAGCTCTTGCTAGCCAGCACCCTTCCTTAGAAGCGCTTTCACAGGAGCAGCAACACTGGGGCTTTGCGCTTCTCTACTCACCAAACGTCACGGTCCTTCTCTTTCCGTCTCGTAGACAAGAGCTGAGAAATTGCAAACGTCGAGCAATTGCTCAGAGATGAAAAGTGCCAGCACTGAAAGCTCTTGCTAGCCAGCACCCTTCCTTGGAAGCGCTTTCACAGGCGCAGCAACACTGGGGCTTTGCGCTTCTCTAGCCACCAAACATCACGGTCATTCTCTTTCCGTCTCGTAGACACGAGCTGAGAAATTGCAAACGTCCAGCAATTGCTCAGAGATGAAAAGTGCCAGCACTGAAAGCTCTTGCTAGCCAGCACCCTTCCTTGGAAGCGCTTGCACAGGCGCAGTAACACTGGGGCTTTGCGCTTCTCTACCCACCAAACGTCACGGTCATTCTCTTTCCGTCTCGTAGACACGAGCTGAGAAATTGCAAACGTCCAGCAATTGCTCAGAGATGAAAAGTGCCAGCACTGGAAGCTCTTGCTAGCCAGCACCCTTCCTTGGAAGCGCTTTTGTAGGCTTAAGAACACTGGAGCTCTGGGCTTCTCTAGCCACCTAATCTTCTGCTCATCCTCTCGCGCATTCTAAAGAGAGCTCAGGTGAGAAATTGCAACCGTCGAACAATTGCTCAGAGATGAAAAGTGCCAGCACTGAAAGCTGTTGCTAGCCAGCACCCTTCCTTGGAAGCGCTTTCACAGGCGCAGCAACACTGGGGCTTTGCGCTTCTCTAGCCACCAAACGTCACGGTCCTTCTCTTTCCGTCTCGTAGACATGAGCTGAGGAATTGCAAACGTCGAGCAATTGCTCAGAGATGAAAAGTGCCAGCCCTGAAAGCTCTTGCTAGCCAGCACCCTTCCTTGGAAGCGCTTTCACAGGCGCAGCAACACTGGGGCTTTGCGCTTCTCTAGCCACCAAACGTCACTGTCATTCTCTTTCCGTCTCCTAGACACGAGCTGAGAAATTGCAAACGTCCAGCAATTGCTCAGAGATGAAAAGTGCCAGCACTGAAAGCTCTTGCTAGCCAGCACCCTTCCTTGGAAGCGCTTTTGTAGGCCTAAGAACACTGGGGCTCTGGGCTTCTTTAGCCACCTAATCTTATGCTCATCCTCTCGCGCACTCTAAAGAGAGCTCCAGTGAGAAATTGCAAACGTCGAGCAATTGCTCAGAGATGAAAAGTGCCAGCACTGAAAGCTCTTGCTAGCCAGCCCCCTTCCTTGGAAGCGCTTTCACAGGCGCAGTAACACTGGGGCTTTGCGCTTCTCTACCCACCAAACGTCACGGTCATTCTCTTTCCGTCTCCTAGACACGAGCTGAGAAATTGCAAACGTCGAGCAATTGCTCAGAGATGAAAAGTGCCAGCACTGAAAGCTGTTGCTAGCCAGCACCCTTCCTTGGAAGCGCTCTCACAGGTGCAGTAACACTGGGGCTTTGCGCTTCTATACGCACCAAACGTCACGGTCCATCTCTTTCCGTCTCGTAGACACGAGCTGAGAAATTGCAAACGTCGAGCAATTGCTCAGAGATGAAAAGTGCCAGCACTGAAAGCTCTTGCTAGCCAGCACCCTTCCTTGGAAGCGCTTTCACAGGCGCAGCAACACTGGGGCTTTGCGCTTCTCTACCCACCAAACTTCACGGTCCTTCTCTTTCCGTCTCCTAGACACGAGCTGAGAAATTGCAAACGTCGAGCAATTGCTCAGAGATGAAAAGTGCCAGCACTGAAAGCTCTTGCTAGCCAGCCCCCTTCCTTGGAAGCGCTTTTGTAGGCCTAAGAACACTGGGGCTCTGGGCTTCTCTAGCCACCTAATCTTCTGCTCATCCTCTCGCGCACTCTAAAGAGAGCTCAGGTGAGAAATTGCAAACGTCCAGCAATTGCTCAGAGATGAAAAGTGCCAGCACTGAAAGCTCTTGCTAGCCAGCACCCTTCCTTGGAAGCGCTTTCACAGGCGCAGCAACACTGGGGCTTTGCGCTTCTCTAGCCACCAAACGTCACGGTCCATCTCTTTCCGTCTCCTAGACACGAGCTGAGAAATTGCAAACGTTGAGCAATTGCTCAGAGATGAAAAGTGCCAGCACTGAAAGCTGTTGCTAGCCAGCACCCTTCCTTGGAAGTGCTTTCACAGGCGCAGTAACACTGGGGCTTTGCGCTTCTCTACCCACCAAACGTCACGGTCATTCTCTTTCCGTCTCGTAGACACGAGCTGAGGAATTGCAAACGTCGAGCAATTGCTCAGAGATGAAAAGTGCCAGCACTGAAAGCTGTTGCTAGCCAGCACCCTTCCTTGGAAGCGCTTTTGTAGACCTAAGAACACTGGGGCTCTGGGCTTCTCTAGCCACCTAATCTTCTGCTCATCCTCTCGCGCACTCTAAAGAGAGCTCAGGTGAGAAATTGCAAACGTCCAGCAATTGCTCAGAGATGAAAAGTGCCAGCACTGAAAGCTGTTGCTAGCCAGCACCCTTCCTTGGAAGCGCTTTCACAGGCGCAGTAACACTGGGGCTTTGCGCTTCTCTACCCACCAAACGTCACGGTCCTTCTCTTTCCGTCTCGTAGACACGAGCTGAGAAATTGCAAACGTCCAGCAATTGCTCAGAGATGAAAAGGGCCAGCACTGGAAGCTCTTGCTAGCCAGCACCCTTCCTTGGAAGCGCTTTTGTAGGCCTAAGAACACTGGGGCTCTGGGCTTCTCTAGCCACCTAATCTTCTGCTCATCCTCTCGCGCACTCTAAAGAGAGCTCAGGTGAGAAATTGCAAACGTCCAGCAATTGCTCAGAGATGAAAAGTGCCAGCACTGAAAGCTCTTGCTAGCCAGCACCCTTCCTTGGAAGCGCTTTTGTAGCCCGAAGAACACTGGGGCTCTGGGCTTCTTTAGCCACCTAATCTTCTGCTCATCCTCTCGCGCACTCTAAAGAGAGCTCAGGTGAGAAATTGCAAATGTCCAGCAATTGCTCAGAGATGAAAAGTGCCAGCACTGAAAGCTGTTGCTAGCCAGCACCCTTCCTTGGAAGCGCTTTCACAGGCGCAGTAACACTGGGGCTTTGCGCTTCTCTACCCACCAAATGTCACGGTCCTTCTCTTTCCGTCTCCTAGACACGAGCTGAGAAATTGCAAACGTCGAGCAATTGCTCAGAGATGAAAAGGGCCAGCACTGAAAGCTCTTGCTAGCCAGCACCCTTCCTTGGAAGCGCTTTTGTAGGCCTAAGAACACTGGGGCTCTGGGCTTCTCTAGCCACCTAATCTTCTGCTCATCCTCTCGTGCACTCTAAAGAGAGCTCAGGTGAGAAATTGCAACCGTCGAACAATTGCTCAGAGATGAAAAGGGCCAGCACTGAAAGCTCTTGCTAGCCAGCACCCTTCCTTGGAAGCGCTTTCACAGGCGCAGTAACACTGGGGCTTTGCGCTTCTCTACCCACCAAACGTCACTGTCATTCTCTTTCCGTCTCCTAGACACGAGCTGAGAAATTGCAAACATCCAGCAATTGCTCAGAGATGAAAAGGGCCAGCACTGAAAGCTCTTGCTAGCCAGCACCCTTCCTTGGAAGCGCTTTTGTAGGCCTAAGAACACTGGGGCTCTGGGCTTCTCTAGCCACCTCATCTTCTGCTCATCCTCTCGTGCACTCTAAAGAGAGCTCAGGTGAGAAATTGCAACCGTCGAACAATTGCTCAGAGATGAAAAGGGCCAGCACTGAAAGCTCTTGCTAGCCAGCACCCTTCCTTGGAAGCGCTTTCACAGGCGCAGCAACACTGGGGCTTTGCGCTTCTCTAGCCACCAAACGTCACTGTCATTCTCTTTCCGTCTCCTAGACACGAGCTGAGAAATTGCAAACGTCCAGCAATTGCTCAGAGATGAAAAGTGCCAGCACTGAAAGCTGTTGCTAGCCAGCACCCTTCCTTGGAAGCGCTTTCACAGGCACAGTAACACTGGGGCTTTGCGCTTCTCTACCCACCAAACGTCACTGTCATTCTCTTTCTGTCTCGTAGACACGAGCTGAGAAATTGCAAACGTCGAGCAATTGCTCAGAGATGAAAAGTGCCAGCACTGAAAGCTCTTGCTAGCCAGCACCCTTCCTTGGAAGCGCTTTTGTAGACCTAAGAACACTGGGGCTCTGGGCTTCTTTAGCCACCTAATCTTCTGCTCATCCTCTCGCGCACTCTAAAGAGAGCTCAGGTGAGAAATTGCAAACGTCGAGCAATTGCTCAGAGATGAAAAGTGCCAGCACTGAAAGCTCTTGCTAGCCAGCACCCTTCCTTGGAAGCGCTTTCACAGGCGCAGTAACACTGGGGCTTTGCGCTTCTCTAGCCACCAAACGTCACGGTCCTTCTCTTTCCGTCTCGTAGACACGAGCTGAGAAATTGCAAACGTCGAGCAATTGCTCAGAGATGAAAAGTGCCAGCACTGAAAGTTCTTGCTAGCCAGCACCCTTCCTTGGAAGCGCTTTCACAGGCGCAGCAACACTGGGGCTTTGCGCTTCTCTAGCCACCAAACATCACGGTCATTCTCTTTCTGTCTCGTAGACACGAGCTGAGAAATTGCAAACGTCGAGCAATTGCTCAGAGATGAAAAGTGCCAGCACTGAAAGCTCTTGCTAGCCAGCACCCTTCCTTGGAAGCGCTTTCACAGGCGCAGTAACACTGGGGCTTTGCGCTTCTCTAGCCACCAAACGTCACGGTCATTCTCTTTCCGTCTCCTAGACAAGAGCTGAGAAATTGCAAACGTCGAGCAATTGCTCAGAGATGAAAAGTGCCAGCACTGGAAGCTGTTGCTAGCCAGCACCCTTCCTTGGAAGCGCTTTTGTAGGCTTAAGAACACTGGGGCTCTGGGCTTCTCTAGCCACCTAATCTTCTGCTCATCCTCTCGCGCATTCTAAAGAGAGCTCAGGTGAGAAATTGCAACCGTCGAACAATTGCTCAGAGATGAAAAGTGCCAGCACTGAAAGCTCTTGCTAGCCAGCACCCTTCCTTGGAAGCGCTTTCACAGGCGCAGTAACACTGGGGCTTTGCGCTTCTCTAGCCACCAAACGTCACGGTCCTTCTCTTTCCGTCTCGTAGACACGAGCTGAGAAATTGCAAACGTCGAGCAATTGCTCAGAGATGAAAAGTGCCAGCACTGAAAGCTCTTGCTAGCCAGCACCCTTCCTTGGAAGCGCTTTCACAGGCGCAGCAACACTGGGGCTTTGCGCTTCTCTAGCCACCAAACGTCACTGTCATTCTCTTTCCGTCTCCTAGACACGAGCTGAGAAATTGCAAACGTCCAGCAATTGCTCAGAGATGAAAAGTGCCAGCACTGAAAGCTCTTGCTAGCCAGCACCCTTCCTTGGAAGCGCTTTTGTAGGCCTAAGAACACTGGGGCTCTGGGCTTCTTTAGCCACATAATCTTATGCTCATCCTCTCGCGCACTCCAACGAGCGCTCAGGTGAGAAATTGCAAACGTCGAGCAATTGCTCAGAGATGAAAAGTGCCAGCACTGAAAGCTCTTGCTAGCCAGCACCCTTCCTTGGAAGCGCTTTCACAGGCGCAGTAACACTGGGGCTTTGCGCTTCTCTACCCACCAAAGGTCACGGTCATTCTCTTTCCGTCTCCTAGACACGAGCTGAGAAATTGCAAACGTCGAGCAATTGCTCAGAGCTGAAAAGTGCCAGCACTGAAAGCTGTTGCTAGCCAGCACCCTTCCTTGGAAGCGCTTTCACAGGCGCAGTAACACTGGGGCTTTGCGCTTCTCTACCCACCAAACGTCACGGTCCTTCTCTTTCCGTCTCGTAGACACGAGCTGAGAAATTGCAAACGTCGAGCAATTGCTCAGAGAAGAAAAGTGCCAGCACTGGAAGCTGTTGCTAGCCAGCACCCTTCCTTGGAAGCGCTTTTGTAGGCCTAAGAACACTGGGGCTCTGGGCTTCTCTAGCCACCTCATCTTCTGCTCATCCTCTCGCGCACTCTAAAGAGAGCTCAGGTGAGAAATTGCAAACGTCGAGCAATTGCTCAGAGAGGAAAAGTGCCAGCACTGAAAGCTCTTGCTAGCCAGCACCCTTCCTTGGAAGCGCTTTCACAGGCGCAGCAACACTGGGGCTTTGCGCTTCTCTACCCACCAAACATCACGGTCATTCTCTTTCCGTCTCCTAGACACGAGCTGAGAAATTGCAAACGTCGAGCAATTGCTCAGAGATGAAAAGTGCCAGCACTGAAAGCTCTTGCTAGCCAGCACCCTTCCTTGGAAGCGCTTTCACAGGCGCAGCAACACTGGGGCTTTGCGCTTCTCTAGCCACCAAACGTCACGGTCATTCTCTTTCCGTCTCCTAGACACGAGCTGAGAAATTGCAAACGTCGAGCAATTGCTCAGAGATGAAAAGTGCCAGCACTGAAAGCTCTTGCTAGCCAGCACCCTTCCTTGGAAGCGCTTTTGTAGGCCTAAGAACACTGGGGCTCTGGGCTTCTCTAGCCACCTCATCTTCTGCTCATCCTCTCGCGCACTCTAAAGAGAGCTCAGGTGAGAAATTGCAAACGTCGAGCAATTGCTCAGAGATGAAAAGTGCCAGCACTGAAAGCTGTTGCTAGCCAGCACCCTTCCTTGGAAGCGCTTTCACAGGCGCAGCAACACTGGGGCTTTGCGCTTCTCTACCCACCAAACGTCACGGTCATTCTCTTTCCGTCTCGTAGACACGAGCTGAGAAATTGCAAACGTCGAGCAATTGCTCAGAGATGAAAAGTGCCAGCACTGAAAGCTGTTGCTAGCCAGCACCCTTCCTTGGAAGCGCTTTACAGGCGCAGTAACACTGGGGCTTTGCGCTTCTCTACCCACCAAACGTCACGGTCATTCTCTTATCATCTCGTAGACACGAGCTGAGAAATTGCAAACGTCGAGCAATTGCTCAGAGAGGAAAAGTGCCAGCACTGAAAGCTCTTGCTAGCCAGCACCCTTCCTTGGAAGCGCTTTCACAGGCGCAGTAACACTGGGGCTTTGCGCTTCTCTACCCACCAAACGTCACGGTCCTTCTCTTTCCGTCTGAAGACAAGAGCTGAAAAATTGCAAACGTCGAGCAATTGCTCAGAGATGAAAAGTGCCAGCACTGAAAGCTCTTGCTAGCCAGCACCCTTCCTTGGAAGCGCTTTCACAGGCGCAGCAACACTGGGGCTTTGCGCTTCTCTAGCCACCAAACGTCACGGTCATTCTCTTTCCGTCTCGTAGACACGAGCTGAGAAATTGCAAACGTCGAGCAATTGCTCAGAGATGAAAAGTGCCAGCACTGAAAGCTCTTGCTAGCCAGCACCCTTCCTTGGAAGCGCTTTCACAGGCGCAGTAACACTGGGGCTTTGCGCTTCTCTACCCACCAAACGTCACGGTCATTCTCTTATCATCTCGTAGACACGAGCTGAGAAATTGCAAACGTCGAGCAATTGCTCAGAGATGAAAAGTGCCAGCACTGAAAGCTGTTGCTAGCCAGCACCCTTCCTTGGAAGCGCTTTCACAGGCGCAGTAACACTGGGGCTTTGCGCTTCTCTACCCAACAAACGTCACGGTCCTTCTCTTTCCGTCTCGTAGACACGAGCTGAGAAATTGCAAACGTCGAGCAATTGCTCAGAGAAGAAAAGTGCCAGCACTGGAAGCTGTTGCTAGCCAGCACCCTTCCTTGGAAGCGCTTTTGTAGGCCTAAGAACACTGGGGCTCTGGGCTTCTCTAGCCACCTCATCTTCTGCTCATCCTCTCGCGCACTCTAAAGAGAGCTCAGGTGAGAAATTGCAAACGTCGAGCAATTGCTCAGAGAAGAAAAGTGCCAGCACTGAAAGCTGTTGCTAGCCAGCCCCCTTCCTTGGAAGCGCTTTCACAGGCGCAGCAACACTGGGGCTTTGCGCTTCTCTAGCCACCAAACGTCACGGTCCTTCTCTTTCCGTCTCCTAGACACGAGCTGAGAAATTGCAAACGTCGAGCAATTGCTCAGAGATGAAAAGTGCCAGCACTGAAAGCTGTTGCTAGCCAGCACCCTTCCTTGGAAGCGCTTTCACAGGCGCAGCAACACTGGGGCTTTGCGCTTCTCTAGCCACCAAACGTCACGGTCATTCTCTTTCCGTCTCCTAGACACGAGCTGAGAAATTGCAAACGTCGAGCAATTGCTCAGAGATGAAAAGTGCCAGCACTGAAAGCTGTTGCTAGCCAGCACCCTTCCTTGGAAGCGCTTTACAGGCGCAGTAACACTGGGGCTTTGCGCTTCTCCAGCCACCAAACATCACGGTCCTTCTCTTTCCGTCTCGTAGACACGAGCTGAGAAATTGCAAACGTCGAGCAATTGCTCAGAGAGGAAAAGTGCCAGCACTGAAAGCTCTTGCTAGCCAGCACCCTTCCTTGGAAGCGCTTTCACAGGCGCAGTAACACTGGGGCTTTGCGCTTCTCTAGCCACCAAACGTCACGGTCCTTCTCTTTCCGTCTGAAGACAAGAGCTGAGAAATTGCAAACGTCGAGCAATTGCTCAGAGATGAAAAGTGCCAGCACTGAAAGCTCTTGCTAGCCAGCACCCTTCCTTGGAAGCGCTTTCACAGGCGCAGCAACACTGGGGCTTTGCGCTTCTCTAGCCACCAAACATCACGGTCATTCTCTTTCCGTCTCCTAGACACGAGCTGAGAAATTGCAAACGTCCAGCAATTGCTCAGAGATGAAAAGTGCCAGCACTGAAAGCTCTTGCTAGCCAGCACCCTTCCTTGGAAGCGCTTTCACAGGCGCAGTAACACTGGGGCTTTGCGCTTCTCTAGCCACCAAACGTCACGGTCATTCTCTTTCCGTCTCGTAGACACGAGCTGAGAAATTGCAAACGTCGAGCAATTGCTCAGAGATGAAAAGGGCCAGCACTGAAAGCTCTTGCTAGCCAGCACCCTTCCTTGGAAGCGCTTTTGTAGGCTTAAGAACACTGGGGCTCTGGGCTTCTCTAGCCACCTAATCTTCTGCTCATCCTCTCGCGCATTCTAAAGAGAGCTCAGGTGAGAAATTGCAACCGTCGAACAATTGCTCAGAGATGAAAAGTGCCAGCACTGAAAGCTCTTGCTAGCCAGCACCCTTCCTTGGAAGCGCTTTCACAGGCGCAGTAACACTGGGGCTTTGCGCTTCTCTACGCACCAAACGTCACGGTCCTTCCCTTTCCGTCTCGTAGACACGAGCTGAGAAATTGCAAACGTCGAGCAATTGCTCAGAGATGAAAAGTGCCAGCACTGAAAGCTCTTGCTAGCCAGCACCCTTCCTTGGAAGCGCTTTCACAGGCGCAGCAACACTGGGGCTTTGCGCTTCTCTAGCCACCAAACGTCACTGTCATTCTCTTTCCGTCTCCTAGACACGAGCTGAGAAATTGCAAACGTCCAGCAATTGCTCAGAGATTAAAAGTGCCAGCACTGAAAGCTCTTGCTAGCCAGCACCCTTCCTTGGAAGCGCTTTTGTAGGCCTAAGAACACTGGGGCTCTGGGCTTCTTTAGCCACATAATCTTATGCTCATCCTCTCGCGCACTCTAAAGAGAGCTCCAGTGAGAAATTGCAAACGTCGAGCAATTGCTCAGAGATGAAAAGTGCCAGCACTGAAAGCTCTTGCTAGCCAGCACCCTTCCTTGGAAGCGCTTTCACAGGCGCAGTAACACTGGGGCTTTGCGCTTCTCTACCCACCAAACGTCACGGTCATTCTCTTTCCGTCTCCTAGACACGAGCTGAGAAATTGCAAACGTCGAGCAATTGCTCAGAGATGAAAAGTGCCAGCACTGAAAGCTGTTGCTAGCCAGCACCCTTCCTTGGAAGCGCTTTCACAGGCGCAGTAACACTGGGGCTTTGCGCTTCTCTACCCACCAAACGTCACGGTCCTTCTCTTTCCGTCTCGTAGACACGAGCTGAGAAATTGCAAACGTCGAGCAATTGCTCAGAGAGGAAAAGTGCCAGCACTGGAAGCTGTTGCTAGCCAGCACCCTTCCTTGGAAGCGCTTTTGTAGGCCTAAGAACACTGGGGCTCTGGGCTTCTCTAGCCACCTAATCTTCTGCTCATCCTCTCGCGCACTCTAAAGAGAGCTCAGGTGAGAAATTGCAAACGTCGAGCAATTGCTCAGAGATGAAAAGTGCCAGCACTGAAAGCTCTTGCTAGCCAGCACCCTTCCTTGGAAGCGCTTTCACAGGCGCAGCAACACTGGGGCTTTGCGCTTCTCTACCCACCAAACATCACGGTCATTCTCTTTCCGTCTCCTAGACACGAGCTGAGAAATTGCAAACGTCGAGCAATTGCTCAGAGATGAAAAGTGCCAGCACTGAAAGCTCTTGCTAGCCAGCACCCTTCCTTGGAAGCGCTTTCACAGGCGCAGCAACACTGGGGCTTTGCGCTTCTCTACCCACCAAACGTCACGGTCATTCTCTTTCCGTCTCCTAGACACGAGCTGAGAAATTGCAAACGTCGAGCAATTGCTCAGAGATGAAAAGTGCCAGCACTGAAAGCTCTTGCTAGCCAGCACCCTTCCTTGGAAGCGCTTTTGTAGGCCTAAGAACACTGGGGCTCTGGGCTTCTCTAGCCACCTCATCTTCTGCTCATCCTCTCGCGCACTCTAAAGAGAGCTCAGGTGAGAAATTGCAAACGTCGAGCAATTGCTCAGAGATGAAAAGTGCCAGCACTGAAAGCTGTTGCTAGCCAGCACCCTTCCTTGGAAGCGCTTTCACAGGCGCAGCAACACTGGGGCTTTGCGCTTCTCTACCCACCAAACATCACGGTCCTTCTCTTTCCGTCTCCTAGACACGAGCTGAGAAATTGCAAACGTCGAGCAATTGCTCAGAGATGAAAAGTGCCAGCACTGAAAGCTGTTGCTAGCCAGCACCCTTCCTTGGAAGCGCTTTTGTAGGCCTAAGAACACTGGGGCTCTGGGCTTCTCTAGCCACCTAATCTTCTGCTCATCCTCTCGCGCACTCTAATGAGAGCTGAGGTGAGAAATTGCAAACGTCGAGCAATTGCTCAGAGATGAAAAGTGCCAGCACTGAAAGCTGTTGCTAGCCAGCACCCTTCCTTGGAAGCGCTTTCACAGGCACAGTAACACTGGGCCTTTGCGCTTCTCTAGCCACCAAACGTCACGGTCCTTCTCTTTCCCTCTCCTAGACACGAGCTGAGAAATTGCAAACGTCGAGCAATTGCTCAGAGATGAAAAGTGCCAGCACTGAAAGCTCTTGCTAGCCAGCACCCTTCCTTGGAAGCGCTTTCACAGGCGCAGCAACACTGGGGCTTTGCGCTTCTCTAGCCACCAAACGTCACGGTCCTTCTCTTTCCGTCTGAAGACAAGAGCTGAGAAATTGCAAACGTCGAGCAATTGCTCAGAGATGAAAAGTGCCAGCACTGGAAGCTGTTGCTAGCCAGCACCCTTCCTTGGAAGCGCTTTTGTAGGCCTAAAAACACTGGGGCTCTGGGCTTCTCTAGCCACCTCATCTTCTGCTCATCCTCTCGCGCACTCTAAAGAGAGCTCAGGTGAGAAATTGCAAACGTCGAGCAATTGCTCAGAGATGAAAAGTGCCAGCACTGAAAGCTCTTGCTAGCCAGCACCCTTCCTTGGAAGCGCTTTCACAGGCGCAGCAACACTGGGGCTTTGCGCTTCTCTAGCCACCAAAGGTCACGGTCATTCTCTTATCGTCTCGTAGACACGAGCTGAGAAATTGCAAACGTCGAGCAATTGCTCAGAGATGAAAAGTGCCAGCACTGAAAGCTCTTGCTAGCCAGCACCCTTCCTTGGAAGCGCTTTCACAGGCGCAGTAACACTGGGGCTTTGCACTTCTCTAGCCACCAAACGTCACGGTCCTTCTCTTTCCGTCTCATAGACACGAGCTGAGAAATTGCAAACGTCGAGCAATTGCTCAGAGATGAAAAGTGCCAGCACTGAAAGCTGTTGCTAGCCAGCACCCTTCCTTGGAAGCGCTTTCACAGGCGCAGCAACACTGGGGCTTTGCGCTTCTCTACCCACCAAACGTCACGGTCCTTCTCTTTCCGTCTCGTAGACACGAGCTGAGAAATTGCAAACGTCGAGCAATTGCTCAGAGATGAAAAGTGCCAGCACTGAAAGCTGTTGCTAGCCAGCACCCTTCCTTGGAAGCGCTTTTGTAGGCTTAAGAACACTGGGGCTCTGGGCTTCTTTAGCCACCTAATCTTCTGCTCATCCTCTCGCGCACTCTAAAGAGAGCTCAGGTGAGAAATTGCAACCGTCGAACAATTGCTCAGAGATGAAAAGTGCCAGCACTGAAAGCTCTTGCTAGCCAGCACCCTTCCTTGGAAACGCTTTCACAGGCGCAGTAACACTGGGGCTTTGCGCTTCTCTAGCCACCAAACGTCACGGTCCTTCTCTTTCCGTCTCGTAGACACGAGCTGAGAAATTGCAAACGTCCAGCAATTGCTCAGAGAGGAAAAGTGCCAGCACTGAAAGCTGTTGCTAGCCAGCACCCTTCCTTGGAAGCGCTTTCACAGGCGCAGCAACACTGGGGCTTTGCGCTTCTCTACCCACCAAACGTCACGGTCATTCTCTTATCGTCTCGTAGACACGAGCTGAGAAATTGCAAACGTCGAGCAATTGCTCAGAGATGAAAAGTGCCAGCACTGAAAGCTCTTGCTAGCCAGCACCCTTCCTTGGAAGCGCTTTCACAGGCGCAGTAACACTGGGGCTTTGCGCTTCTCTACCCACCAAACGTCACGGTCATTCTCTTTCCGTCTGAAGACAAGAGCTGAGAAATTGCAAACGTCGAGCAATTGCTCAGAGATGAAAAGTGCCAGCACTGAAAGCTCTTGCTAGCCAGCACCCTTCCTTGGAAGCGCTTTCACAGGCGCAGTAACACTGGGGCTTTGCGCTTCTCTAGCCACCAAACGTCACAGCCCTTCTCTTTCCGTCTCCTAGACACGAGCTGAGAAATTGCAAACGTCGAGCAATTGCTCAGAGATGAAAAGTGCCAGCACTGAAAGCTGTTGCTAGCCAGCCCCCTTCCTTGGAAGCGCTTTTGTAGGCCTAAGAACACTGGGGCTCTGGGCTTCTCTAGCCACCTAATCTTCTGCTCATCCTCTCGCGCACTCTAATGAGAGCTGAGGTGAGAAATTGCAAACGTCGAGCAATTGCTCAGAGATGAAAAGTGCCAGCACTGAAAGCTGTTGCTAGCCAGCACCCTTCCTTGGAAGCGCTTTCACAGGCACAGTAACACTGGGGCTTTGCGCTTCTCTAGCCACCAAACGTCACGGTCCTTCTCTTTCCCTCTCCTAGACACGAGCTGAGAAATTGCAAACGTCGAGCAATTGCTCAGAGATGAAAAGTGCCAGCACTGAAAGCTCTTGCTAGCCAGCACCCTTCCTTGGAAGTGCTTTCACAGGCGCAGTAACACTGGGGCTTTGCGCTTCTCTAGCCACCAAACGTCACGGTCCTTCTCTTTCCGTCTGAAGACAAGAGCTGAGAAATTGCAAACGTCGAGCAATTGCTCAGAGATGAAAAGGGCCAGCACTGAAAGCTGTTGCTAGCCAGCACCCTTCCTTGGAAGCGCTTTTGTAGGCCTAAAAACACTGGGGCTCTGGGCTTCTCTAGCCACCTCATCTTCTGCTCATCCTCTCGCGCACTCTAAAGAGAGCTCAGGTGAGAAATTGCAAACGTCGAGCAATTGCTCAGAGATGAAAAGTGCCAGCACTGAAAGCTCTTGCTAGCCAGCACCCTTCCTTGGAAGCGCTTTCACAGGCGCAGCAACACTGGGGCTTTGCGCTTCTCTAGCCACCAAAGGTCACGGTCATTCTCTTATCGTCTCGTAGACACGAGCTGAGAAATTGCAAACGTCGAGCAATTGCTCAGAGATGAAAAGTGCCAGCACTGAAAGCTCTTGCTAGCCAGCACCCTTCCTTGGAAGCGCTTTCACAGGCGCAGTAACACTGGGGCTTTGCACTTCTCTAGCCACCAAACGTCACGGTCCTTCTCTTTCCGTCTCATAGACACGAGCTGAGAAATTGCAAACGTCGAGCAATTGCTCAGAGATGAAAAGTGCCAGCACTGAAAGCTGTTGCTAGCCAGCACCCTTCCTTGGAAGCGCTTTCACAGGCGCAGCAACACTGGGGCTTTGCGCTTCTCTACCCACCAAACGTCACGGTCCTTCTCTTTCCGTCTCGTAGACACGAGCTGAGAAATTGCAAACGTCGAGCAATTGCTCAGAGATGAAAAGTGCCAGCACTGAAAGCTGTTGCTAGCCAGCACCCTTCCTTGGAAGCGCTTTTGTAGGCTTAAGAACACTGGGGCTCTGGGCTTCTCTAGCCACCTAATCTTCTGCTCATCCTCTCGCGCACTCTAAAGAGAGCTCAGGTGAGAAATTGCAACCGTCGAACAATTGCTCAGAGATGAAAAGTGCCAGCACTGAAAGCTCTTGCTAGCCAGCACCCTTCCTTGGAAACGCTTTCACAGGCGCAGTAACACTGGGGCTTTGCGCTTCTCTAGCCACCAAACGTCACGGTCCTTCTCTTTCCGTCTCGTAGACACGAGCTGAGAAATTGCAAACGTCCAGCAATTGCTCAGAGAGGAAAGGTGCCAGCACTGAAAGCTGTTGCTAGCCAGCACCCTTCCTTGGAAGCGCTTTCACAGGCGCAGCAACACTGGGGCTTTGCGCTTCTCTAGCCACCAAACGTCACGGTCATTCTCTTTCCGTCTCGTAGACACGAGCTGAGAAATTGCAAACGTCGAGCAATTGCTCAGAGATGAAAAGTGCCAGCACTGAAAGCTGTTGCTAGCCAGCCCCCTTCCTTGGAAGCGCTTTTGTAGGCCTAAGAACACTGGGGCTCTGGGCTTCTCTAGCCACCTAATCTTCTGCTCATCCTCTCGCGCACTCTAATGAGAGCTGAGGTGAGAAATTGCAAACGTCGAGCAATTGCTCAGAGATGAAAAGTGCCAGCACTGAAAGCTGTTGCTAGCCAGCACCCTTCCTTGGAAGCGCTTTCACAGGCACAGTAACACTGGGGCTTTGCGCTTCTCTACCCACCAAACGTCACGGTCCTTCTCTTTCCGTCTCGTAGACACGAGCTGAGAAATTGCAAACGTCGAGCAATTGCTCAGAGATGAAAAGTGCCAGCACTGAAAGCTCTTGCTAGCCAGCACCCTTCCTTGGAAGTGCTTTCACAGGCGCAGTAACACTGGGGCTTTGCGCTTCTCTAGCCACCAAACGTCACGGTCCTTCTCTTTCCGTCTGAAGACAAGAGCTGAGAAATTGCAAACGTCGAGCAATTGCTCAGAGATGAAAAGTGCCAGCACTGGAAGCTGTTGCTAGCCAGCACCCTTCCTTGGAAGCGCTTTTGTAGGCCTAAGAACACTGGGGCTCTGGGCTTCTCTAGCCACCTCATCTTCTGCTCATCCTCTCGCGCACTCTAAAGAGAGCTCAGGTGAGAAATTGCAAACGTCGAGCAATTGCTCAGAGATGAAAAGTGCCAGCACTGAAAGCTGTTGCTAGCCAGCACCCTTCCTTGGAAGCGCTTTCACAGGCGCAGCAACACTGGGGCTTTGCGCTTCTCTAGCCACCAAAGGTCACGGTCATTCTCTTATCGTCTCGTAGACACGAGCTGAGAAATTGCAAACGTCGAGCAATTGCTCAGAGATGAAAAGTGCCAGCACTGAAAGCTCTTGCTAGCCAGCACCCTTCCTTGGAAGCGCTTCCACAGGCGCAGTAACACTGGGGCTTTGCACTTCTCTAGCCACCAAACGTCACGGTCCTTCTCTTTCCGTCTCATAGACACGAGCTGAGAAATTGCAAACGTCGAGCAATTGCTCAGAGATGAAAAGTGCCAGCACTGAAAGCTGTTGCTAGCCAGCACCCTTCCTTGGAAGCGCTTTCACAGGCGCAGCAACACTGGGGCTTTGCGCTTCTCTACCCACCAAACGTCACGGTCCTTCTCTTTCCGTCTCGTAGACACGAGCTGAGAAATTGCAAACGTCGAGCAATTGCTCAGAGATGAAAAGTGCCAGCACTGAAAGCTGTTGCTAGCCAGCACCCTTCCTTGGAAGCGCTTTTGTAGGCTTAAGAACACTGGGGCTCTGGGCTTCTCTAGCCACCTAATCTTCTGCTCATCCTCTCGCGCACTCTAAAGAGAGCTCAGGTGAGAAATTGCAACCGTCGAACAATTGCTCAGAGATGAAAAGTGCCATCACTGAAAGCTCTTGCTAGCCAGCACCCTTCCTTGGAAACGCTTTCACAGGCGCAGTAACACTGGGGCTTTGCGCTTCTCTAGCCACCAAACGTCACGGTCCTTCTCTTTCCGTCTCGTAGACACGAGCTGAGAAATTGCAAACGTCCAGCAATTGCTCAGAGATGAAAAGGGCCAGCACTGAAAGCTGTTGCTAGCCAGCACCCTTCCTTGGAAGCGCTTTCACAGGCGCAGCAACACTGGGGCTTTGCGCTTCTCTACCCACCAAACGTCACGGTCATTCTCTTATCGTCTCGTAGACACGAGCTGAGAAATTGCAAACGTCGAGCAATTGCTCAGAGATGAAAAGTGCCAGCACTGAAAGCTGTTGCTAGCCAGCACCCTTCCTTGGAAGCGCTTTCACAGGCGCAGTAACACTGGGGCTTTGCGCTTCTCTAGCCACCAAACGTCACGGTCATTCTCTTTCTGTCTCGTAGACACGAGCTGAGAAATTGCAAACGTCGAGCAATTGCTCAGAGATGAAAAGTGCCAGCACTGGAAGCTGTTGCTAGCCAGCACCCTTCCTTGGAAGCGCTTTTGTAGGCCTAAGAACACTGGGGCTCTGGGCTTCTCTAGCCACCTCATCTTCTGCTCATCCTCTCGCGCACTCTAAAGAGAGCTCAGGTGAGAAATTGCAAACGTCGAGCAATTGCTCAGAGATGAAAAGTGCCAGCACTGAAAGCTGTTGCTAGCCAGCACCCTTCCTTGGAAGCGCTTTCACAGGCACAGTAACACTGGGCCTTTGCGCTTCTCTAGCCACCAAACGTCACGGTCATTCTCTTTCCGTCTCCTAGACACGAGCTGAGAAATTGCAAACGTCGAGCAATTGCTCAGAGATGAAAAGTGCCAGCACTGAAAGCTGTTGCTAGCCAGCACCCTTCCTTGGAAGCGCTCTCACAGGCGCAGTAACACTGGGGCTTTGCGCTTCTCTAGCCACCAAACGTCACGGTCCTTCTCTTTCCGTCTCGTAGACACGAGCTGAGAAATTGCAAACGTCGAGCAATTGCTCAGAGAGGAAAAGTGCCAGCACTGGAAGCTGTTGCTAGCCAGCACCCTTCCTTGGAAGCGCTTTTGTAGGCCTAAGAACACTGGGGCTCTGGGCTTCTCTAGCCACCTAATCTTCTGCTCATCCTCTCGCGCACTCTAAAGAGAGCTCAAGTGAGAAATTGCAAACGTCCAGCAATTGCTCAGAGATGAAAAGTGCCAGCACTGAAAGCTCTTGCTAGCCAGCACCCTTCCTTGGAAGCGCTTTCACAGGCGCAGTAACACTGGGGCTTTGCGCTTCTCTACCCACCAAACGTCACGGTCCTTCTCTTTCCGTCTCCTAGACACGAGCTGAGAAATTGCAAACGTCGAGCAATTGCTCAGAGAGGAAAAGTGCCAGCACTGAAAGCTGTTGCTAGCCAGCCCCCTTCCTTGGAAGCGCTTTTGTAGGCCTAAGAACACTGGGGCTCTGGGCTTCTCTAGCCACCTCATCTTCTGCTCATCCTCTCGCGCACTCTAAAGAGAGCTCAGGTGAGAAATTGCAAATGTCGAGCAATTGCTCAGAGATGAAAAGGGCCAGCACTGAAAGCTGTTGCTAGCCAGCACCCTTCCTTGGAAGCGCTTTCACAGGCGCAGCAACACTGGGGCTTTGCGCTTCTCTACTCACCAAACGTCACGGTCATTCTCTTTCCGTCTCGTAGACACGAGCTGAGAAATTGCAAACGTCGAGCAATTGCTCAGAGAGGAAAAGTGCCAGCACTGAAAGCTCTTGCTAGCCAGCACCCTTCCTTGGAAGCGCTTTACAGGCGCAGTAACACTGGGGCTTTGCGCTTCTCTAGCCACCAAACGTCACGGTCATTCTCTTTCCGTCTCCTAGACACGAGCTGAGAAATTGCAAACGTCCAGCAATTGCTCAGAGAGGAAAAGTGCCAGCACTGAAAGCTCTTGCTAGCCAGCACCCTTCCTTGGAAGCGCTTTCACAGGCGCAGTAACACTGGCGCTTTGCGCTTCTCTAGCCACCAAACATCACGGTCATTCTCTTTCCGTCTCGTAGACACGAGCTGAGGAATTGCAAACGTCGAGCAATTGCTCAGAGATGAAAAGTGCCAGCACTGAAAGCTCTTGCTAGCCAGCACCCTTCCTTGGAAGCGCTTTCACAGGCGCAGCAACACTGGGGCTTTGCGCTTCTCTAGCCACCAAACGTCACTGTCATTCTCTTTCCTTCTCCTAGACAAGAGCTGAGAAATTGCAAACGTCCAGCAATTGCTCAGAGATGAAAAGTGCCAGCACTGAAAGCTCTTGCTAGCCAGCACCCTTCCTTGGAAGCGCTTTCACAGGCGCAGTAACACTGGCGCTTTGCGCTTCTCTAGCCACCAAACGTCACGGTCCTTCTCTTTCCGTCTCGTAGACACGAGCTGAGGAATTGCAAACGTCGAGCAATTGCTCAGAGATGAAAAGTGCCAGCACTGAAAGCTCTTGCTAGCCAGCACCCTTCCTTGGAAGCGCTTTCACAGGCGCAGCAACACTGGGGCTTTGCGCTTCTCTAGCCACCAAACGTCACTGTCATTCTCTTTCTGTATCCTAGACAAGAGCTGAGAAATTGCAAACGTCGAGCAATTGCTCAGAGATGAAAAGTGCCAGCACTGAAAGCTGTTGCTAGCCAGCACCCTTCCTTGGAAGCGCTTTTGTAGCCCGAAGAACACTGGGGCTCTGGGCTTCTTTAGCCACCTAATCTTCTGCTCATCCTCTCGCGCACTCTAAAGAGAGCTCAGGTGAGAAATTGCAAACGTCGAGCAATTGCTCAGAGAAGAAAAGTGCCAGCACTGAAAGCTCTTGCTAGCCAGCACCCTTCCTTGGAAGCGCTTTCACAGGCGCAGCAACACTGGGGCTTTGCGCTTCTCTAGCCACCAAAGGTCACGGTCATTCTCTTATCGTCTCGTAGACACGAGCTGAGAAATTGCAAACGTCGAGCAATTGCTCAGAGAGGAAAAGTGCCAGCACTGAAAGCTGTTGCTAGCCAGCCCCCTTCCTTGGAAGCGCTTTTGTAGGCCTAAGAACAGTGGGGCTCTGGGCTTCTCTAGCCACCTCATCTTCTGCTCATCCTCTCGCGCACTCTAAAGAGAGCTCAGGTGAGAAATTGCAAACGTCGAGCAATTGCTCAGAGATGAAAAGGGCCAGCACTGAAAGCTGTTGCTAGCCAGCACCCTTCCTTGGAAGCGCTTTCACAGGCGCAGCAACACTGGGGCTTTGCGCTTCTCTACTCACCAAACGTCACGGTCATTCTCTTTCCGTCTCGTAGACACGAGCTGAGAAATTGCAAACGTCGAGCAATTGCTCAGAGAGGAAAAGTGCCAGCACTGAAAGCTCTTGCTAGCCAGCACCCTTCCTTGGAAGCGCTTTACAGGCGCAGTAACACTGGGGCTTTGCGCTTCTCTACCCACCAAACGTCACGGTCATTCTCTTTCCGTCTCCTAGACAAGACCTGAGAAATTGCAAACGTCGAGCAATTGCTCAGAGAGGAAAAGTGCCAGCACTGAAAGCTCTTGCTAGCCAGCACCCTTCCTTGGAAGCGCTTTCACAGGCGCAGTAACACTGGCGCTTTGCGCTTCTCTAGCCACCAAACATCACGGTCATTCTCTTTCCGTCTCGTAGACACGAGCTGAGGAATTGCAAACGTCGAGCAATTGCTCAGAGATGAAAAGTGCCAGCACTGAAAGCTCTTGCTAGCCAGCACCCTTCCTTGGAAGCGCTTTCACAGGCGCAGCAACACTGGGGCTTTGCGCTTCTCTAGCCACCAAACGTCACTGTCATTCTCTTTCCTTCTCCTAGACAAGAGCTGAGAAATTGCAAACGTCCAGCAATTGCTCAGAGATGAAAAGTGCCAGCACTGAAAGCTCTTGCTAGCCAGCACCCTTCCTTGGAAGCGCTTTCACAGGCGCAGTAACACTGGCGCTTTGCGCTTCTCTAGCCACCAAACGTCACGGTCCTTCTCTTTCCGTCTCGTAGACACGAGCTGAGGAATTGCAAACGTCGAGCAATTGCTCAGAGATGAAAAGTGCCAGCACTGAAAGCTCTTGCTAGCCAGCACCCTTCCTTGGAAGCGCTTTCACAGGCGCAGCAACACTGGGGCTTTGCGCTTCTCTAGCCACCAAACGTCACTGTCATTCTCTTTCCGTCTCGTAGACAAGAGCTGAGAAATTGCAAACGTCGAGCAATTGCTCAGAGATGAAAAGTGCCAGCACTGAAAGCTGTTGCTAGCCAGCACCCTTCCTTGGAAGCGCTTTTGTAGCCCGAAGAACACTGGGGCTCTGGGCTTCTTTAGCCACCTAATCTTCTGCTCATCCTCTCGCGCACTCTAAAGAGAGCTCAGGTGAGAAATTGCAAACGTCGAGCAATTGCTCAGAGAAGAAAAGTGCCAGCACTGAAAGCTCTTGCTAGCCAGCACCCTTCCTTGGAAGCGCTTTCACAGGCGCAGCAACACTGGGGCTTTGCGCTTCTCTAGCCACCAAAGGTCACGGTCATTCTCTTATCGTCTCGTAGACACGAGCTGAGAAATTGCAAACGTCGAGCAATTGCTCAGAGAGGAAAAGTGCCAGCACTGAAAGCTGTTGCTAGCCAGCCCCCTTCCTTGGAAGCGCTTTTGTAGGCCTAAGAACACTGGGGCTCTGGGCTTCTCTAGCCACCTCATCTTCTGCTCATCCTCTCGCGCACTCTAAAGAGAGCTCAGGTGAGAAATTGCAAACGTCGAGCAATTGCTCAGAGATGAAAAGGGCCAGCACTGAAAGCTGTTGCTAGCCAGCACCCTTCCTTGGAAGCGCTTTCACAGGCGCAGCAACACTGGGGCTTTGCGCTTCTCTAGCCACCAAACGTCACGGTCATTCTCTTTCCGTCTCGTAGACACGAGCTGAGAAATTGCAAACGTCGAGCAATTGCTCAGAGAGGAAAAGTGCCAGCACTGAAAGCTGTTGCTAGCCAGCACCCTTCCTTGGAAGCGCTTTACAGGCGCAGTAACACTGGGGCTTTGCGCTTCTCTACCCACCAAACGTCACGGTCATTCTCTTTCCGTCTCCTAGACAAGACCTGAGAAATTGCAAACGTCGAGCAATTGCTCAGAGAGGAAAAGTGCCAGCACTGAAAGCTCTTGCTAGCCAGCACCCTTCCTTGGAAGCGCTTTCACAGGCGCAGTAACACTGGCGCTTTGCGCTTCTCTAGCCACCAAACGTCACGGTCCTTCTCTTTCCGTCTCGTAGACACGAGCTGAGGAATTGCAAACGTCGAGCAATTGCTCAGAGATGAAAAGTGCCAGCACTGAAAGCTGTTGCTAGCCAGCACCCTTCCTTGGAAGCGCTTTCACAGGCGCAGCAACACTGGGGCTTTGCGCTTCTCTAGCCACCAAACGTCACTGTCATTCTCTTTCCTTCTCCTAGACAAGAGCTGAGAAATTGCAAACGTCCAGCAATTGCTCAGAGATGAAAAGTGCCAGCACTGAAAGCTGTTGCTAGCCAGCACCCTTCCTTGGAAGCGCTTTTGTAGCCCGAAGAACACTGGGGCTCTGGGCTTCTTTAGCCACCTAATCTTCTGCTCATCCTCTCGCGCACTCTAAAGAGAGCTCAGGTGAGAAATTGCAAACGTCGAGCAATTGCTCAGAGAAGAAAAGTGCCAGCACTGAAAGCTCTTGCTAGCCAGCACCCTTCCTTGGAAGCGCTTTCACAGGCGCAGCAACACTGGGGCTTTGCGCTTCTCTAGCCACCAAAGGTCACGGTCATTCTCTTATCGTCTCGTAGACACGAGCTGAGAAATTGCAAACGTCGAGCAATTGCTCAGAGAGGAAAAGTGCCAGCACTGAAAGCTGTTGCTAGCCAGCCCCCTTCCTTGGAAGCGCTTTTGTAGGCCTAAGAACAGTGGGGCTCTGGGCTTCTCTAGCCACCTCATCTTCTGCTCATCCTCTCGCGCACTCTAAAGAGAGCTCAGGTGAGAAATTGCAAACGTCGAGCAATTGCTCAGAGATGAAAAGGGCCAGCACTGAAAGCTGTTGCTAGCCAGCACCCTTCCTTGGAAGCGCTTTCACAGGCGCAGCAACACTGGGGCTTTGCGCTTCTCTACTCACCAAACGTCACGGTCATTCTCTTTCCGTCTCGTAGACACGAGCTGAGAAATTGCAAACGTCGAGCAATTGCTCAGAGAGGAAAAGTGCCAGCACTGAAAGCTCTTGCTAGCCAGCACCCTTCCTTGGAAGCGCTTTACAGGCGCAGTAACACTGGGGCTTTGCGCTTCTCTACCCACCAAACGTCACGGTCATTCTCTTTCCGTCTCCTAGACAAGACCTGAGAAATTGCAAACGTCGAGCAATTGCTCAGAGAGGAAAAGTGCCAGCACTGAAAGCTCTTGCTAGCCAGCACCCTTCCTTGGAAGCGCTTTCACAGGCGCAGTAACACTGGCGCTTTGCGCTTCTCTAGCCACCAAACGTCACGGTCCTTCTCTTTCCGTCTCGTAGACACGAGCTGAGGAATTGCAAACGTCGAGCAATTGCTCAGAGATGAAAAGTGCCAGCACTGAAAGCTCTTGCTAGCCAGCACCCTTCCTTGGAAGCGCTTTCACAGGCGCAGCAACACTGGGGCTTTGCGCTTCTCTAGCCACCAAACGTCACTGTCATTCTCTTTCCTTCTCCTAGACAAGAGCTGAGAAATTGCAAACGTCGAGCAATTGCTCAGAGATGAAAAGTGCCAGCACTGAAAGCTCTTGCTAGCCAGCACCCTTCCTTGGAAGCGCTTTTGTAGCCCGAAGAACACTGGGGCTCTGGGCTTCTTTAGCCACCTAATCTTCTGCTCATCCTCTCGCGCACTCTAAAGAGAGCTCAGGTGAGAAATTGCAAACGTCGAGCAATTGCTCAGAGATGAAAAGTGCCAGCACTGAAAGCTCTTGCTAGCCAGCACCCTTCCTTGGAAGCGCTTTCACAGGCGCAGCAACACTGGGGCTTTGCGCTTCTCTAGCCACCAAACGTCACTGTCATTCTCTTTCCTTCTCCTAGACAAGAGCTGAGAAATTGCAAACGTCCAGCAATTGCTCAGAGATGAAAAGTGCCAGCACTGAAAGCTGTTGCTAGCCAGCACCCTTCCTTGGAAGCGCTTTTGTAGCCCGAAGAACACTGGGGCTCTGGGCTTCTTTAGCCACCTAATCTTCTGCTCATCCTCTCGCGCACTCTAAAGAGAGCTCAGGTGAGAAATTGCAAACGTCGAGCAATTGCTCAGAGAAGAAAAGTGCCAGCACTGAAAGCTCTTGCTAGCCAGCACCCTTCCTTGGAAGCGCTTTCACAGGCGCAGCAACACTGGGGCTTTGCGCTTCTCTAGCCACCAAACGTCACGGTCCTTCTCTTTCCGTCTCGTAGACACGAGCTGAGAAATTGCAAACGTCGAGCAATTGCTCAGAGATGAAAAGTGCCAGCACTGAAAGCTCTTGCTAGCCAGCACCCTTCCTTGGAAGCGCTTTTGTAGGCCTAAGAACACTGGGGCTCTGGGCTTCTCTAGCCACCTAATCTTCTGCTCATCCTCTCGCGCACTCTAATGAGAGCTGAGCTGAGAAATTGCAAACGTCCAGCAATTGCTCAGAGAGGAAAAGTGCCAGCACTGAAAGCTGTTGCTAGCCAGCACCCTTCCTTGGAAGCGCTTTCACAGGCGCAGCAACACTGGGGCTTTGCGCTTCTCTACCCACCAAACGTCACGGTCATTCTCTTATCGTCTCGTAGACACGAGCTGAGAAATTGCAAACGTCGAGCAATTGCTCAGAGATGAAAAGTGCCAGCACTGAAAGCTCTTGCTAGCCAGCACCCTTCCTTGGAAGCGCTTTCACAGGCACAGTAACACTGGGGCTTTGCGCTTCTCTAGCCACCAAACGTCACGGTCATTCTCTTTCTGTCTCGTAGACACGAGCTGAGAAATTGCAAACGTCGAGCAATTGCTCAGAGATGAAAAGTGCCAGCACTGGAAGCTGTTGCTAGCCAGCACCCTTCCTTGGAAGCGCTTTTGTAGGCCTAAGAACACTGGGGCTCTGGGCTTCTCTAGCCACCTCATCTTCTGCTCATCCTCTCGCGCACTCTAAAGAGAGCTCAGGTGAGAAATTGCAAACGTCGAGCAATTGCTCAGAGAAGAAAAGTGCCAGCACTGAAAGCTGTTGCTAGCCAGCACCCTTCCTTGGAAGCGCTTTTGTAGGCCTAAGAACACTGGGGCTCTGGGCTTCTCTAGCCACCTAATCTTCTGCTCATCCTCTCGCGCACTCTAAAGAGAGCTCCGGTGAGAAATTGCAAACGTCGAGCAATTGCTCAGAGATGAAAAGGGCCAGCACTGAAAGCTGTTGCTAGCCAGCACCCTTCCTTGGAAGCGCTTTCACAGGCGCAGCAACACTGGGGCTTTGCGCTTCTCTACTCACCAAACGTCACGGTCATTCTCTTTCCGTCTCGTAGACACGAGCTGAGAAATTGCAAACGTCGAGCAATTGCTCAGAGAGGAAAAGTGCCAGCACTGAAAGCTGTTGCTAGCCAGCACCCTTCCTTGGAAGCGCTTTACAGGCGCAGTAACACTGGGGCTTTGCGCTTCTCTAGCCACCAAACGTCACGGTCCTTCTCTTTCCGTCTCCTAGACAAGACCTGAGAAATTGCAAACGTCGAGCAATTGCTCAGAGATGAAAAGTGCCAGCACTGAAAGCTCTTGCTAGCCAGCACCCTTCCTTGGAAGCGCTCTCACAGGCGCAGCAACACTGGGGCTTTGCGCTTCTCTAGCCACCAAACGTCACGGTCCTTCTCTTTCCGTCTCGTAGACACGAGCTGAGAAATTGCAAACGTCCAGCAATTGCTCAGAGATGAAAAGTGCCAGCACTGAAAGCTGTTGCTAGCCAGCACCCTTCCTTGGAAGCGCTTTTGTAGCCCGAAGAACACTGGGGCTCTGGGCTTCTTTAGCCACCTAATCTTCTGCTCATCCTCTCGCGCACTCTAAAGAGAGCTCAGGTGAGAAATTGCAAACGTCGAGCAATTGCTCAGAGAAGAAAAGTGCCAGCACTGAAAGCTCTTGCTAGCCAGCACCCTTCCTTGGAAGTGCTTTCACAGGCGCAGCAACACTGGGGCTTTGCGCTTCTCTAGCCACCAAACGTCACGGTCCTTCTCTTTCCGTCTCGTAGACACGAGCTGAGAAATTGCAAACGTCGAGCAATTGCTCAGAGATGAAAAGTGCCAGCACTGAAAGCTCTTGCTAGCCAGCCCCCTTCCTTGGAAGCACTTTTGTAGCCCTTAGAACACTGGGGCTCTGGGCTTCTCTAGCCACCTAATCTTCTGCTCATCCTCTCGCGCACTCTAATGAGAGCTGAGGTGAGAAATTGCAAACGTCCAGCAATTGCTCAGAGATGAAAAGTGCCAGCACTGAAAGCTCTTGCTAGCCAGCACCCTTCCTTGGAAGCGCTTTCACAGGCACAGTAACACTGGGGCTTTGCGCTTCTCTAGCCACCAAACGTCACGGTCCTTCTCTTTCCGTCTCGTAGACACGAGCTGAGAAATTGCAAACGTTGAGCAATTGCTCAGAGATGAAAAGTGCCAGCACTGAAAGCTGTTGCTAGCCAGCCCCCTTCCTTGGAAGTGCTTTCACAGGCGCAGTAACACTGGGGCTTTGCGCTTCTCTACCCACCAAACGTCACGGTCCTTCTCTTTCCGTCTGAAGACAAGAGCTGAGAAATTGCAAACGTCGAGCAATTGCTCAGAGATGAAAAGTGCCAGCACTGGAAGCTGTTGCTAGCCAGCACCCTTCCTTGGAAGCGCTTTTGTAGGCCTAAGAACACTGGGGCTCTGGGCTTCTCTAGCCACCTAATCTTCTGCTCATCCTCTCGCGCACTCTAATGAGAGCTCAGGTGAGAAATTGCAAACGTCCAGCAATTGCTAAGAGATGAAAAGTGCCAGCACTGAAAGCTGTTGCTAGCCAGCACCCTTCCTTGGAAGCGCTTTCACAGGCGCAGCAACACTGGGGCTTTGCGCTTCTCTACCCACCAAACATCACGGTCATTCTCTTATCGTCTCGTAGACACGAGCTGAGAAATTGCAAATGTCGAGCAATTGCTCAGAGAGGAAAAGTGCCAGCACTGAAAGCTGTTGCTAGCCAGCCCCCTTCCTTGGAAGCGCTTTTGTAGGCCTAAGAACACTGGGGCTCTGGGCTTCTCTAGCCACCTAATCTTCTGCTCATCCTCTCGCGCACTCTAAAGAGAGCTCCGGTGAGAAATTGCAAACGTCGAGCAATTGCTCAGAGATGAAAAGGGCCAGCACTGAAAGCTGTTGCTAGCCAGCACCCTTCCTTGGAAGCGCTTTCACAGGCGCAGCAACACTGGGGCTTTGCGCTTCTCTACTCACCAAACGTCACGGTCATTCTCTTTCCGTCTCGTAGACACGAGCTGAGAAATTGCAAACGTCGAGCAATTGCTCAGAGAGGAAAAGTGCCAGCACTGAAAGCTCTTGCTAGCCAGCACCCTTCCTTGGAAGCGCTTTACAGGCGCAGTAACACTGGGGCTTTGCGCTTCTCTAGCCACCAAACGTCACGGTCATTCTCTTTCCGTCTCCTAGACAAGACCTGAGAAATTGCAAACGTCGAGCAATTGCTCAGAGATGAAAAGTGCCAGCACTGAAAGCTCTTGCTAGCCAGCACCCTTCCTTGGAAGCGCTTTCACAGGCGCAGTAACACTGGGGCTTTGCGCTTCTCTAGCCACCAAACGTCACGGTCATTCTCTTTCCGTCTCGTAGACACGAGCTGAGGAATTGCAAACGTCGAGCAATTGCTCAGAGATGAAAAGTGCCAGCACTGAAAGCTCTTGCTAGCCAGCACCCTTCCTTGGAAGCGCTTTCACAGGCGCAGCAACACTGGGGCTTTGCGCTTCTCTAGCCACCAAACGTCACTGTCATTCTCTTTCTGTATCCTAGACAAGAGCTGAGAAATTGCAAACGTCGAGCAATTGCTCAGAGATGAAAAGTGCCAGCACTGAAAGCTGTTGCTAGCCAGCACCCTTCCTTGGAAGCGCTTTTGTAGCCCGAAGAACACTGGGGCTCTGGGCTTCTTTAGCCACCTAATCTTCTGCTCATCCTCTCGCGCACTCTAAAGAGAGCTCAGGTGAGAAATTGCAAACGTCGAGCAATTGCTCAGAGAAGAAAAGTGCCAGCACTGAAAGCTCTTGCTAGCCAGCACCCTTCCTTGGAAGCGCTTTCACAGGCGCAGCAACACTGGGGCTTTGCGCTTCTCTACCCACCAAACGTCACGGTCCTTCTCTTTCCGTCTCGTAGACACGAGCTGAGAAATTGCAAACGTCGAGCAATTGCTCAGAGATGAAAAGTGCCAGCACTGAAAGCTGTTGCTAGCCAGCCCCCTTCCTTGGAAGCGCTTTTGTAGGCCTAAGAACACTGGGGCTCTGGGCTTCTCTAGCCACCTCATCTTCTGCTCATCCTCTCGCGCACTCTAATGAGAGCTGAGGTGAGAAATTGCAAACGTCGAGCAATTGCTCAGAGAGGAAAAGTGCCAGCACTGAAAGCTCTTGCTAGCCAGCACCCTTCCTTGGAAGCGCTTTCACAGGCACAGTAACACTGGGGCTTTGCGCTTCTCTACCCACCAAACGTCACGGTCCTTCTCTTTCCGTCTCGTAGACACGAGCTGAGAAATTGCAAACGTTGAGCAATTGCTCAGAGATGAAAAGTGCCAGCACTGAAAGCTGTTGCTAGCCAGCACCCTTCCTTGGAAGTGCTTTCACAGGCGCAGTAACACTGGGGCTTTGCGCTTCTCTAGCCACCAAACGTCACGGTCCTTCTCTTTCCGTCTGAAGACAAGAGCTGAGAAATTGCAAACGTCGAGCAATTGCTCAGAGATGAAAAGTGCCAGCACTGGAAGCTGTTGCTAGCCAGCACCCTTCCTTGGAAGCGCTTTTGTAGGCCTAAGAACACTGGGGCTCTGGGCTTCTCTAGCCACCTAATCTTCTGCTCATCCTCTCGCGCACTCTAAAGAGAGCTCAGGTGAGAAATTGCAAACGTCGAGCAATTGCTCAGAGATGAAAAGTGCCAGCACTGAAAGCTGTTGCTAGCCAGCACCCTTCCTTGGAAGCGCTTTCACAGGCGCAGCAACACTGGGGCTTTGCGCTTCTCTAGCCACCAAAGGTCACGGTCATTCTCTTATCGTCTCGTAGACACGAGCTGAGAAATTGCAAACGTCGAGCAATTGCTCAGAGATGAAAAGTGCCAGCACTGAAAGCTCTTGCTAGCCAGCACCCTTCCTTGGAAGCGCTTTCACAGGCGCAGCAACACTGGGCCTTTGCACTTCTCTAGCCACCAAACGTCACGGACCTTCTCTTTCCGTCTCATAGACACGAGCTGAGAAATTGCAAACGTCGAGCAATTGCTCAGAGATGAAAAGTGCCAGCACTGAAAGCTGTTGCTAGCCAGCACCCTTCCTTGGAAGCGCTTTCACAGGCGCAGCAACACTGGGGCTTTGCGCTTCTCTAGCCACCAAACGTCACGGTCCTTCTCTTTCCGTCTCGTAGACACGAGCTGAGAAATTGCAAACGTCGAGCAATTGCTCAGAGATGAAAAGTGCCAGCACTGAAAGCTGTTGCTAGCCAGCACCCTTCCTTGGAAGCGCTTTTGTAGGCTTAAGAACACTGGGGCTCTGGGCTTCTCTAGCCACCTAATTTCTGCTCATCCTCTCGCGCACTCTAAAGAGAGCTCAGGTGAGAAATTGCAACCGTCGAACAATTGCTCAGAGATGAAAAGTGCCAGCACTGAAAGCTGTTGCTAGCCAGCACCCTTCCTTGGAAACGCTTTCACAGGCGCAGTAACACTGGGGCTTTGCGCTTCTCTAGCCACCAAATGTCACGGTCCTTCTCTTTCCGTCTCGTAGACACGAGCTGAGAAATTGCAAACGTCCAGCAATTGCTCAGAGATGAAAAGTGCCAGCACTGAAAGCTCTTGCTAGCCAGCACCCTTCCTTGGAAGCGCTTTCACAGGCGCAGCAACACTGGGGCTTTGCGCTTCTCTACCCACCAAACGTCACGGTCATTCTCTTATCGTCTCGTAGACACGAGCTGAGAAATTGCAAACGTCGAGCAATTGCTCAGAGATGAAAAGTGCCAGCACTGAAAGCTCTTGCTAGCCAGCACCCTTCCTTGGAAGCGCTTTCACAGGCACAGTAACACTGGGGCTTTGCGCTTCTCTAGCCACCAAACGTCACGGTCATTCTCTTTCTGTCTCGTAGACACGAGCTGAGAAATTGCAAACGTCGAGCAATTGCTCAGAGATGAAAAGTGCCAGCACTGGAAGCTGTTGCTAGCCAGCACCCTTCCTTGGAAGCGCTTTTGTAGGCCTAAGAACACTGGGGCTCTGGGCTTCTCTAGCCACCTCATCTTCTGCTCATCCTCTCGCGCACTCTAAAGAGAGCTCCGGTGAGAAATTGCAAACGTCGAGCAATTGCTCAGAGATGAAAAGGGCCAGCACTGAAAGCTGTTGCTAGCCAGCACCCTTCCTTGGAAGCGCTTTCACAGGCGCAGCAACACTGGGGCTTTGCGCTTCTCTACTCACCAAACGTCACGGTCATTCTCTTTCCGTCTCGTAGACACGAGCTGAGAAATTGCAAACGTCGAGCAATTGCTCAGAGAGGAAAAGTGCCAGCACTGAAAGCTGTTGCTAGCCAGCACCCTTCCTTGGAAGCGCTTTACAGGCGCAGTAACACTGGGGCTTTGCGCTTCTCTAGCCACCAAACGTCACGGTCCTTCTCTTTCCGTCTCCTAGACAAGACCTGAGAAATTGCAAACGTCGAGCAATTGCTCAGAGATGAAAAGTGCCAGCACTGAAAGCTCTTGCTAGCCAGCACCCTTCCTTGGAAGCGCTCTCACAGGCGCAGCAACACTGGGGCTTTGCGCTTCTCTAGCCACCAAACGTCACGGTCCTTCTCTTTCCGTCTCGTAGACACGAGCTGAGAAATTGCAAACGTCCAGCAATTGCTCAGAGATGAAAAGTGCCAGCACTGAAAGCTGTTGCTAGCCAGCACCCTTCCTTGGAAGCGCTTTTGTAGCCCGAAGAACACTGGGGCTCTGGGCTTCTTTAGCCACCTAATCTTCTGCTCATCCTCTCGCGCACTCTAAAGAGAGCTCAGGTGAGAAATTGCAAACGTCGAGCAATTGCTCAGAGAAGAAAAGTGCCAGCACTGAAAGCTCTTGCTAGCCAGCACCCTTCCTTGGAAGTGCTTTCACAGGCGCAGCAACACTGGGGCTTTGCGCTTCTCTAGCCACCAAACGTCACGGTCCTTCTCTTTCCGTCTCGTAGACACGAGCTGAGAAATTGCAAACGTCGAGCAATTGCTCAGAGATGAAAAGTGCCAGCACTGAAAGCTCTTGCTAGCCAGCCCCCTTCCTTGGAAGCACTTTTGTAGCCCTTAGAACACTGGGGCTCTGGGCTTCTCTAGCCACCTAATCTTCTGCTCATCCTCTCGCGCACTCTAATGAGAGCTGAGGTGAGAAATTGCAAACGTCCAGCAATTGCTCAGAGATGAAAAGTGCCAGCACTGAAAGCTCTTGCTAGCCAGCACCCTTCCTTGGAAGCGCTTTCACAGGCACAGTAACACTGGGGCTTTGCGCTTCTCTAGCCACCAAACGTCACGGTCCTTCTCTTTCCGTCTCGTAGACACGAGCTGAGAAATTGCAAACGTTGAGCAATTGCTCAGAGATGAAAAGTGCCAGCACTGAAAGCTGTTGCTAGCCAGCCCCCTTCCTTGGAAGTGCTTTCACAGGCGCAGTAACACTGGGGCTTTGCGCTTCTCTACCCACCAAACGTCACGGTCCTTCTCTTTCCGTCTGAAGACAAGAGCTGAGAAATTGCAAACGTCGAGCAATTGCTCAGAGATGAAAAGTGCCAGCACTGGAAGCTGTTGCTAGCCAGCACCCTTCCTTGGAAGCGCTTTTGTAGGCCTAAGAACACTGGGGCTCTGGGCTTCTCTAGCCACCTAATCTTCTGCTCATCCTCTCGCGCACTCTAATGAGAGCTCAGGTGAGAAATTGCAAACGTCCAGCAATTGCTAAGAGATGAAAAGTGCCAGCACTGAAAGCTGTTGCTAGCCAGCACCCTTCCTTGGAAGCGCTTTCACAGGCGCAGCAACACTGGGGCTTTGCGCTTCTCTACCCACCAAACATCACGGTCATTCTCTTATCGTCTCGTAGACACGAGCTGAGAAATTGCAAATGTCGAGCAATTGCTCAGAGAGGAAAAGTGCCAGCACTGAAAGCTGTTGCTAGCCAGCCCCCTTCCTTGGAAGCGCTTTTGTAGGCCTAAGAACACTGGGGCTCTGGGCTTCTCTAGCCACCTAATCTTCTGCTCATCCTCTCGCGCACTCTAAAGAGAGCTCCGGTGAGAAATTGCAAACGTCGAGCAATTGCTCAGAGATGAAAAGGGCCAGCACTGAAAGCTGTTGCTAGCCAGCACCCTTCCTTGGAAGCGCTTTCACAGGCGCAGCAACACTGGGGCTTTGCGCTTCTCTACTCACCAAACGTCACGGTCATTCTCTTTCCGTCTCGTAGACACGAGCTGAGAAATTGCAAACGTCGAGCAATTGCTCAGAGAGGAAAAGTGCCAGCACTGAAAGCTCTTGCTAGCCAGCACCCTTCCTTGGAAGCGCTTTACAGGCGCAGTAACACTGGGGCTTTGCGCTTCTCTAGCCACCAAACGTCACGGTCATTCTCTTTCCGTCTCCTAGACAAGACCTGAGAAATTGCAAACGTCGAGCAATTGCTCAGAGATGAAAAGTGCCAGCACTGAAAGCTCTTGCTAGCCAGCACCCTTCCTTGGAAGCGCTTTCACAGGCGCAGTAACACTGGGGCTTTGCGCTTCTCTAGCCACCAAACGTCACGGTCATTCTCTTTCCGTCTCGTAGACACGAGCTGAGGAATTGCAAACGTCGAGCAATTGCTCAGAGATGAAAAGTGCCAGCACTGAAAGCTCTTGCTAGCCAGCACCCTTCCTTGGAAGCGCTTTCACAGGCGCAGCAACACTGGGGCTTTGCGCTTCTCTAGCCACCAAACGTCACTGTCATTCTCTTTCTGTATCCTAGACAAGAGCTGAGAAATTGCAAACGTCGAGCAATTGCTCAGAGATGAAAAGTGCCAGCACTGAAAGCTGTTGCTAGCCAGCACCCTTCCTTGGAAGCGCTTTTGTAGCCCGAAGAACACTGGGGCTCTGGGCTTCTTTAGCCACCTAATCTTCTGCTCATCCTCTCGCGCACTCTAAAGAGAGCTCAGGTGAGAAATTGCAAACGTCGAGCAATTGCTCAGAGAAGAAAAGTGCCAGCACTGAAAGCTCTTGCTAGCCAGCACCCTTCCTTGGAAGCGCTTTCACAGGCGCAGCAACACTGGGGCTTTGCGCTTCTCTACCCACCAAACGTCACGGTCCTTCTCTTTCCGTCTCGTAGACACGAGCTGAGAAATTGCAAACGTCGAGCAATTGCTCAGAGATGAAAAGTGCCAGCACTGAAAGCTGTTGCTAGCCAGCCCCCTTCCTTGGAAGCGCTTTTGTAGGCCTAAGAACACTGGGGCTCTGGGCTTCTCTAGCCACCTCATCTTCTGCTCATCCTCTCGCGCACTCTAATGAGAGCTGAGGTGAGAAATTGCAAACGTCGAGCAATTGCTCAGAGATGAAAAGTGCCAGCACTGAAAGCTCTTGCTAGCCAGCACCCTTCCTTGGAAGCGCTTTCACAGGCACAGTAACACTGGGGCTTTGCGCTTCTCTACCCACCAAACGTCACGGTCCTTCTCTTTCCGTCTCGTAGACACGAGCTGAGAAATTGCAAACGTTGAGCAATTGCTCAGAGATGAAAAGTGCCAGCACTGAAAGCTGTTGCTAGCCAGCACCCTTCCTTGGAAGTGCTTTCACAGGCGCAGTAACACTGGGGCTTTGCGCTTCTCTAGCCACCAAACGTCACGGTCCTTCTCTTTCCGTCTGAAGACAAGAGCTGAGAAATTGCAAACGTCGAGCAATTGCTCAGAGATGAAAAGTGCCAGCACTGGAAGCTGTTGCTAGCCAGCACCCTTCCTTGGAAGCGCTTTTGTAGGCCTAAGAACACTGGGGCTCTGGGCTTCTCTAGCCACCTAATCTTCTGCTCATCCTCTCGCGCACTCTAAAGAGAGCTCAGGTGAGAAATTGCAAACGTCGAGCAATTGCTCAGAGATGAAAAGTGCCAGCACTGAAAGCTGTTGCTAGCCAGCACCCTTCCTTGGAAGCGCTTTCACAGGCGCAGCAACACTGGGGCTTTGCGCTTCTCTAGCCACCAAAGGTCACGGTCATTCTCTTATCGTCTCGTAGACACGAGCTGAGAAATTGCAAACGTCGAGCAATTGCTCAGAGATGAAAAGTGCCAGCACTGAAAGCTCTTGCTAGCCAGCACCCTTCCTTGGAAGCGCTTTCACAGGCGCAGCAACACTGGGCCTTTGCACTTCTCTAGCCACCAAACGTCACGGACCTTCTCTTTCCGTCTCATAGACACGAGCTGAGAAATTGCAAACGTCGAGCAATTGCTCAGAGATGAAAAGTGCCAGCACTGAAAGCTGTTGCTAGCCAGCACCCTTCCTTGGAAGCGCTTTCACAGGCGCAGCAACACTGGGGCTTTGCGCTTCTCTAGCCACCAAACGTCACGGTCCTTCTCTTTCCGTCTCGTAGACACGAGCTGAGAAATTGCAAACGTCGAGCAATTGCTCAGAGATGAAAAGTGCCAGCACTGAAAGCTGTTGCTAGCCAGCACCCTTCCTTGGAAGCGCTTTTGTAGGCTTAAGAACACTGGGGCTCTGGGCTTCTCTAGCCACCTAATTTCTGCTCATCCTCTCGCGCACTCTAAAGAGAGCTCAGGTGAGAAATTGCAACCGTCGAACAATTGCTCAGAGATGAAAAGTGCCAGCACTGAAAGCTGTTGCTAGCCAGCACCCTTCCTTGGAAACGCTTTCACAGGCGCAGTAACACTGGGGCTTTGCGCTTCTCTAGCCACCAAATGTCACGGTCCTTCTCTTTCCGTCTCGTAGACACGAGCTGAGAAATTGCAAACGTCCAGCAATTGCTCAGAGATGAAAAGTGCCAGCACTGAAAGCTCTTGCTAGCCAGCACCCTTCCTTGGAAGCGCTTTCACAGGCGCAGCAACACTGGGGCTTTGCGCTTCTCTACCCACCAAACGTCACGGTCATTCTCTTATCGTCTCGTAGACACGAGCTGAGAAATTGCAAACGTCGAGCAATTGCTCAGAGATGAAAAGTGCCAGCACTGAAAGCTCTTGCTAGCCAGCACCCTTCCTTGGAAGCGCTTTCACAGGCACAGTAACACTGGGGCTTTGCGCTTCTCTAGCCACCAAACGTCACGGTCATTCTCTTTCTGTCTCGTAGACACGAGCTGAGAAATTGCAAACGTCGAGCAATTGCTCAGAGATGAAAAGTGCCAGCACTGGAAGCTGTTGCTAGCCAGCACCCTTCCTTGGAAGCGCTTTTGTAGGCCTAAGAACACTGGGGCTCTGGGCTTCTCTAGCCACCTCATCTTCTGCTCATCCTCTCGCGCACTCTAAAGAGAGCTCAGGTGAGAAATTGCAAACGTCGAGCAATTGCTCAGAGATGAAAAGTGCCAGCACTGAAAGCTGTTGCTAGCCAGCACCCTTCCTTGGAAGCGCTCTCACAGGCGCAGTAACACTGGGGCTTTGCGCTTCTCTAGCCACCAAACGTCACGGTCATTCTCTTTCCGTCTCGTAGACACGAGCTGAGAAATTGCAAACGTCGAGCAATTGCTCAGAGATGAAAAGTGCCAGCACTGAAAGCTGTTGCTAGCCAGCACCCTTCCTTGGAAGCGCTTTCACAGGCGCAGTAACACTGGGGCTTTGCGCTTCTCTAGCCACCAAACGTCACGGTCCTTCTCTTTCCGTCTCGTAGACACGAGCTGAGAAATTGCAAACGTCGAGCAATTGCTCAGAGATGAAAAGTGCCAGCACTGAAAGCTGTTGCTAGCCAGCACCCTTCCTTGGAAGCGCTTTTGTAGCCCGAAGAACACTGGGGCTCTGGGCTTCTTTAGCCACCTAATCTTCTGCTCATCCTCTCGCGCACTCTAAAGAGAGCTCAGGTGAGAAATTGCAAACGTCGAGCAATTGCTCAGAGAAGAAAAGTGCCAGCACTGAAAGCTCTTGCTAGCCAGCACCCTTCCTTGGAAGCGCTTTCACAGGCGCAGCAACACTGGGGCTTTGCGCTTCTCTAGCCACCAAACGTCACGGTCCTTCTCTTTCCGTCTCGTAGACACGAGCTGAGAAATTGCAAACGTCGAGCAATTGCTCAGAGATGAAAAGTGCCAGCACTGAAAGCTGTTGCTAGCCAGCCCCCTTCCTTGGAAGCGCTTTTGTAGGCCTAAGAACACTGGGGCTCTGGGCTTCTCTAGCCACCTAATCTTCTGCTCATCCTCTCGCGCACTCTAATGAGAGCTGAGCTGAGAAATTGCAAACGTCCAGCAATTGCTCAGAGAGGAAAAGTGCCAGCACTGAAAGCTGTTGCTAGCCAGCACCCTTCCTTGGAAGCGCTTTCACAGGCGCAGCAACACTGGGGCTTTGCGCTTCTCTACCCACCAAACGTCACGGTCCTTCTCTTATCGTCTCGTAGACACGAGCTGAGAAATTGCAAACGTCGAGCAATTGCTCAGAGATGAAAAGTGCCAGCACTGAAAGCTCTTGCTAGCCAGCACCCTTCCTTGGAAGCGCTTTCACAGGCACAGTAACACTGGGGCTTTGCGCTTCTCTAGCCACCAAACGTCACGGTCATTCTCTTTCTGTCTCGTAGACACGAGCTGAGAAATTGCAAACGTCGAGCAATTGCTCAGAGATGAAAAGTGCCAGCACTGGAAGCTGTTGCTAGCCAGCACCCTTCCTTGGAAGCGCTTTTGTAGGCCTAAGAACACTGGGGCTCTGGGCTTCTCTAGCCACCTCATCTTCTGCTCATCCTCTCGCGCACTCTAAAGAGAGCTCAGGTGAGAAATTGCAAACGTCGAGCAATTGCTCAGAGAAGAAAAGTGCCAGCACTGAAAGCTGTTGCTAGCCAGCACCCTTCCTTGGAAGCGCTTTTGTAGGCCTAAGAACACTGGGGCTCTGGGCTTCTCTAGCCACCTAATCTTCTGCTCATCCTCTCGCGCACTCTAAAGAGAGCTCAGGTGAGAAATTGCAAACGTCCAGCAATTGCTCAGAGATGAAAAGTGCCAGCACTGAAAGCTCTTGCTAGCCAGCACCCTTCCTTGGAAGTGCTTTCACAGGCGCAGTAACACTGGGGCTTTGCGCTTCTCTACCCACCAAACGTCACGGTCCTTCTCTTTCCGTCTCCTAGACACGAGCTGAGAAATTGCAAACGTCGAGCAATTGCTCAGAGAGGAAAAGTGCCAGCACTGAAAGCTGTTGCTAGCCAGCACCCTTCCTTGGAAGCGCATTTGTAGGCCTAAGAACACTGGGGCTCTGGGCTTCTCTAGCCACCTAATCTTCTGCTCATCCTCTCGCGCACTCTAAAGAGAGCTCAGGTGAGAAATTGCAAACGTCGAGCAATTGCTCAGAGAAGAAAAGTGCCAGCACTGAAAGCTCTTGCTAGCCAGCACCCTTCCTTGGAAGCGCTTTCACAGGCGCAGCAACACTGGGGCTTTGCGCTTCTCTAGCCACCAAAGGTCACGGTCATTCTCTTATCGTCTCGTAGACACGAGCTGAGAAATTGCAAACGTCGAGCAATTGCTCAGAGAGGAAAAGTGCCAGCACTGAAAGCTGTTGCTAGCCAGCCCCCTTCCTTGGAAGCGCTTTTGTAGGCCTAAGAACACTGGGGCTCTGGGCTTCTCTAGCCACCTCATCTTCTGCTCATCCTCTCGCGCACTCTAAAGAGAGCTCAGGTGAGAAATTGCAAAGGTCGAGCAATTGCTCAGAGATGAAAAGGGCCAGCACTGAAAGCTGTTGCTAGCCAGCACCCTTCCTTGGAAGCGCTTTCACAGGCGCAGCAACACTGGGGCTTTGCGCTTCTCTACTCACCAAACGTCACGGTCATTCTCTTTCCGTCTCGTAGACACGAGCTGAGAAATTGCAAACGTCGAGCAATTGCTCAGAGAGGAAAAGTGCCAGCACTGAAAGCTCTTGCTAGCCAGCACCCTTCCTTGGAAGCGCTTTACAGGCGCAGTAACACTGGGGCTTTGCGCTTCTCTACCCACCAAACGTCACGGTCCTTCTCTTTGCGTCTCGTAGACAAGACCTGAGAAATTGCAAACGTCGAGCAATTGCTCAGAGAGGAAAAGTGCCAGCACTGAAAGCTCTTGCTAGCCAGCACCCTTCCTTGGAAGCGCTTTCACAGGCGCAGTAACACTGGCGCTTTGCGCTTCTCTAGCCACCAAACGTCACGGTCCTTCTCTTTCCGTCTCGTAGACACGAGCTGAGGAATTGCAAACGTCGAGCAATTGCTCAGAGATGAAAAGTGCCAGCACTGAAAGCTCTTGCTAGCCAGCACCCTTCCTTGGAAGCGCTTTCACAGGCGCAGCAACACTGGGGCTTTGCGCTTCTCTAGCCACCAAACGTCACTGTCATTCTCTTTCCTTCTCCTAGACAAGAGCTGAGAAATTGCAAACGTCCAGCAATTGCTCAGAGATGAAAAGTGCCAGCACTGAAAGCTGTTGCTAGCCAGCACCCTTCCTTGGAAGCGCTTTTGTAGCCCGAAGAACACTGGGGCTCTGGGCTTCTTTAGCCACCTAATCTTCTGCTCATCCTCTCGCGCACTCTAAAGAGAGCTCAGGTGAGAAATTGCAAACGTCGAGCAATTGCTCAGAGAAGAAAAGTGCCAGCACTGAAAGCTGTTGCTAGCCAGCACCCTTCCTTGGAAGCGCTTTCACAGGCGCAGCAACACTGGGGCTTTGCGCTTCTCTAGCCACCAAAGGTCACGGTCATTCTCTTATCGTCTCGTAGACACGAGCTGAGAAATTGCAAACGTCGAGCAATTGCTCAGAGAGGAAAAGTGCCAGCACTGAAAGCTGTTGCTAGCCAGCCCCCTTCCTTGGAAGCGCTTTTGTAGGCCTAAGAACACTGGGGCTCTGGGCTTCTCTAGCCACCTCATCTTCTGCTCATCCTCTCGCGCACTCTAAAGAGAGCTCAGGTGAGAAATTGCAAACGTCGAGCAATTGCTCAGAGATGAAAAGGGCCAGCACTGAAAGCTGTTGCTAGCCAGCACCCTTCCTTGGAAGCGCTTTCACAGGCGCAGCAACACTGGGGCTTTGCGCTTCTCTAGCCACCAAACGTCACTGTCATTCTCTTTCCGTCTCGTAGACACGAGCTGAGAAATTGCAAACGTCGAGCAATTGCTCAGAGAGGAAAAGTGCCAGCACTGAAAGCTCTTGCTAGCCAGCACCCTTCCTTGGAAGCGCTTTACAGGCGCAGTAACACTGGGGCTTTGCGCTTCTCTACCCACCAAACGTCACGGTCATTCTCTTTCCGTCTCCTAGACAAGACCTGAGAAATTGCAAACGTCGAGCAATTGCTCAGAGAGGAAAAGTGCCAGCACTGAAAGCTCTTGCTAGCCAGCACCCTTCCTTGGAAGCGCTTTCACAGGCGCAGTAACACTGGCGCTTTGCGCTTCTCTAGCCACCAAACGTCACGGTCCTTCTCTTTCCCTCTCCTAGACACGAGCTGAGGAATTGCAAACGTCGAGCAATTGCTCAGAGATGAAAAGTGCCAGCACTGAAAGCTCTTGCTAGCCAGCACCCTTCCTTGGAAGCGCTTTCACAGGCGCAGCAACACTGGGGCTTTGCGCTTCTCTAGCCACCAAACGTCACTGTCATTCTCTTTCCTTCTCCTAGACAAGAGCTGAGAAATTGCAAACGTCCAGCAATTGCTCAGAGATGAAAAGTGCCAGCACTGAAAGCTGTTGCTAGCCAGCACCCTTCCTTGGAAGCGCTTTTGTAGCCCGAAGAACACTGGGGCTCTGGGCTTCTTTAGCCACCTAATCTTCTGCTCATCCTCTCGCGCACTCTAAAGAGAGCTCAGGTGAGAAATTGCAAACGTCGAGCAATTGCTCAGAGAAGAAAAGTGCCAGCACTGAAAGCTCTTGCTAGCCAGCACCCTTCCTTGGAAGCGCTTTCACAGGCGCAGCAACACTGGGGCTTTGCGCTTCTCTACCCACCAAACGTCACGGTCCTTCTCTTTCCGTCTCGTAGACACGAGCTGAGAAATTGCAAACGTCGAGCAATTGCTCAGAGATGAAAAGTGCCAGCACTGAAAGCTGTTGCTAGCCAGCCCCCTTCCTTGGAAGCGCTTTTGTAGGCCTAAGAACACTGGGGCTCTGGGCTTCTCTAGCCACCTAATCTTCTGCTCATCCTCTCGCGCACTCTAATGAGAGCTGAGCTGAGAAATTGCAAACGTCCAGCAATTGCTCAGAGAGGAAAAGTGCCAGCACTGAAAGCTGTTGCTAGCCAGCACCCTTCCTTGGAAGCGCTTTCACAGGCGCAGCAACACTGGGGCTTTGCGCTTCTCTACCCACCAAACGTCACGGTCATTCTCTTATCGTCTCGTAGACACGAGCTGAGAAATTGCAAACGTCGAGCAATTGCTCAGAGATGAAAAGTGCCAGCACTGAAAGCTCTTGCTAGCCAGCACCCTTCCTTGGAAGCGCTTTCACAGGCACAGTAACACTGGGGCTTTGCGCTTCTCTAGCCACCAAACGTCACGGTCATTCTCTTTCTGTCTCGTAGACACGAGCTGAGAAATTGCAAACGTCGAGCAATTGCTCAGAGATGAAAAGTGCCAGCACTGGAAGCTGTTGCTAGCCAGCACCCTTCCTTGGAAGCGCTTTTGTAGCCCGAAGAACACTGGGGCTCTGGGCTTCTCTAGCCACCTCATCTTCTGCTCATCCTCTCGCGCACTCTAAAGAGAGCTCAGGTGAGAAATTGCAAACGTCGAGCAATTGCTCAGAGAAGAAAAGTGCCAGCACTGAAAGCTGTTGCTAGCCAGCACCCTTCCTTGGAAGCGCTTTTGTAGGCCTAAGAACACTGGGGCTCTGGGCTTCTCTAGCCACCTAATCTTCTGCTCATCCTCTCGCGCACTCTAAAGAGAGCTCAGGTGAGAAATTGCAAACGTCCAGCAATTGCTCAGAGATGAAAAGTGCCAGCACTGAAAGCTCTTGCTAGCCAGCACCCTTCCTTGGAAGTGCTTTCACAGGCGCAGTAACACTGGGGCTTTGCGCTTCTCTACCCACCAAACGTCACGGTCCTTCTCTTTCCGTCTCCTAGACACGAGCTGAGAAATTGCAAACGTCGAGCAATTGCTCAGAGAGGAAAAGTGCCAGCACTGAAAGCTCTTGCTAGCCAGCACCCTTCCTTGGAAGCGCATTTGTAGGCCTAAGAACACTGGGGCTCTGGGCTTCTCTAGCCACCTAATCTTCTGCTCATCCTCTCGCGCAGTCTAAAGAGAGCTCCGGTGAGAAATTGCAAACGTCGAGCAATTGCTCAGAGATGAAAAGGGCCAGCACTGAAAGCTGTTGCTAGCCAGCACCCTTCCTTGGAAGCGCTTTCACAGGCGCAGCAACACTGGGGCTTTGCGCTTCTCTACTCACCAAACGTCACGGTCATTCTCTTTCCGTCTCGTAGACACGAGCTGAGAAATTGCAAACGTCGAGCAATTGCTCAGAGAGGAAAAGTGCCAGCACTGAAAGCTGTTGCTAGCCAGCACCCTTCCTTGGAAGCGCTTTACAGGCGCAGTAACACTGGGGCTTTGCGCTTCTCTAGCCACCAAACGTCACGGTCCTTCTCTTTCCGTCTCCTAGACAAGACCTGAGAAATTGCAAACGTCCAGCAATTGCTCAGAGAGGAAAAGTGCCAGCACTGAAAGCTCTTGCTAGCCAGCACCCTTCCTTGGAAGCGCTTTCACAGGCGCAGTAACACTGGCGCTTTGCGCTTCTCTAGCCACCAAACATCACGGTCATTCTCTTTCCGTCTCGTAGACACGAGCTGAGGAATTGCAAACGTCGAGCAATTGCTCAGAGATGAAAAGTGCCAGCACTGAAAGCTCTTGCTAGCCAGCACCCTTCCTTGGAAGCGCTTTCACAGGCGCAGCAACACTGGGGCTTTGCGCTTCTCTAGCCACCAAACGTCACGGTCCTTCTCTTTCCGTCTCGTAGACACGAGCTGAGAAATTGCAAACGTCCAGCAATTGCTCAGAGATGAAAAGTGCCAGCACTGAAAGCTGTTGCTAGCCAGCACCCTTCCTTGGAAGAGCTTTTGTAGCCTTTAGAACACTGGGGCTCTGGGCTTCTCTAGCCACCTCATCTTCTGCTCATCCTCTCGCGCACTCTAAAGAGAGCTCAGGTGAGAAATTGCAAACGTCCAGCAATTGCTCAGAGATGAAAAGTGCCAGCACTGAAAGCTCTTGCTAGCCAGCACCCTTCCTTGGAAGTGCTTTCACAGGCGCAGTAACACTGGGGCTTTGCGCTTCTCTACCCACCAAACGTCACGGTCCTTCTCTTTCCGTCTCCTAGACACGAGCTGAGAAATTGCAAACGTCGAGCAATTGCTCAGAGAGGAAAAGTGCCAGCACTGAAAGCTCTTGCTAGCCAGCACCCTTCCTTGGAAGCGCATTTGTAGGCCTAAGAACACTGGGGCTCTGGGCTTCTCTAGCCACCTAATCTTCTGCTCATCCTCTCGCGCACTCTAAAGAGAGCTCAGGTGAGAAATTGCAAACGTCGAGCAATTGCTCAGAGAAGAAAAGTGCCAGCACTGAAAGCTCTTGCTAGCCAGCACCCTTCCTTGGAAGCGCTTTCACAGGCGCAGCAACACTGGGGCTTTGCGCTTCTCTAGCCACCAAAGGTCACGGTCATTCTCTTATCGTCTCGTAGACACGAGCTGAGAAATTGCAAACGTCGAGCAATTGCTCAGAGAGGAAAAGTGCCAGCACTGAAAGCTGTTGCTAGCCAGCCCCCTTCCTTGGAAGCGCTTTTGTAGGCCTAAGAACACTGGGGCTCTGGGCTTCTCTAGCCACCTCATCTTCTGCTCATCCTCTCGCGCACTCTAAAGAGAGCTCAGGTGAGAAATTGCAAACGTCGAGCAATTGCTCAGAGATGAAAAGGGCCAGCACTGAAAGCTGTTGCTAGCCAGCACCCTTCCTTGGAAGCGCTTTCACAGGCGCAGCAACACTGGGGCTTTGCGCTTCTCTACTCACCAAACGTCACGGTCATTCTCTTTCCGTCTCGTAGACACGAGCTGAGAAATTGCAAACGTCGAGCAATTGCTCAGAGATGAAAAGTGCCAGCACTGAAAGCTGTTGCTAGCCAGCCCCCTTCCTTGGAAGCGCTTTTGTAGGCCTAAGAACACTGGGGCTCTGGGCTTCTCTAGCCACCTAATCTTCTGCTCATCCTCTCGCGCACTCTAATGAGAGCTGAGGTGAGAAATTGCAAACGTCCAGCAATTGCTCAGAGATGAAAAGTGCCAGCACTGAAAGCTCTTGCTAGCCAGCACCCTTCCTTGGAAGCGCTTTCACAGGCACAGTAACACTGGGGCTTTGCGCTTCTCTAGCCACCAAACGTCACGGTCCTTCTCTTTCCGTCTCGTAGACACGAGCTGAGAAATTGCAAACGTTGAGCAATTGCTCAGAGATGAAAAGTGCCAGCACTGAAAGCTGTTGCTAGCCAGCCCCCTTCCTTGGAAGTGCTTTCACAGGCGCAGTAACACTGGGGCTTTGCGCTTCTCTACCCACCAAACGTCACGGTCCTTCTCTTTCCGTCTGAAGACAAGAGCTGAGAAATTGCAAACGTCGAGCAATTGCTCAGAGATGAAAAGTGCCAGCACTGGAAGCTGTTGCTAGCCAGCACCCTTCCTTGGAAGCGCTTTTGTAGGCCTAAGAACACTGGGGCTCTGGGCTTCTCTAGCCACCTCATCTTCTGCTCATCCTCTCGCGCACTCTAAAGAGAGCTCAGGTGAGAAATTGCAAACGTCCAGCAATTGCTCAGAGATGAAAAGTGCCAGCACTGAAAGCTGTTGCTAGCCAGCACCCTTCCTTGGAAGCGCTTTCACAGGCGCAGCAACACTGGGGCTTTGCGCTTCTCTACCCACCAAACATCACGGTCATTCTCTTATCGTCTCGTAGACACGAGCTGAGAAATTGCAAACGTCGAGCAATTGCTCAGAGAGGAAAAGTGCCAGCACTGAAAGCTGTTGCTAGCCAGCCCCCTTCCTTGGAAGCGCTTTTGTAGGCCTAAGAACACTGGGGCTCTGGGCTTCTCTAGCCACCTAATCTTCTGCTCATCCTCTCGCGCACTCTAAAGAGAGCTCCGGTGAGAAATTGCAAACGTCGAGCAATTGCTCAGAGATGAAAAGGGCCAGCACTGAAAGCTGTTGCTAGCCAGCACCCTTCCTTGGAAGCGCTTTCACAGGCGCAGCAACACTGGGGCTTTGCGCTTCTCTACTCACCAAACGTCACGGTCATTCTCTTTCCGTCTCGTAGACACGAGCTGAGAAATTGCAAACGTCGAGCAATTGCTCAGAGAGGAAAAGTGCCAGCACTGAAAGCTGTTGCTAGCCAGCACCCTTCCTTGGAAGCGCTTTACAGGCGCAGTAACACTGGGGCTTTGCGCTTCTCTACCCACCAAACGTCACGGTCATTCTCTTTCCGTCTCCTAGACAAGACCTGAGAAATTGCAAACGTCGAGCAATTGCTCAGAGATGAAAAGTGCCAGCACTGAAAGCTCTTGCTAGCCAGCACCCTTCCTTGGAAGCGCTTTCACAGGCGCAGTAACACTGGGGCTTTGCGCTTCTCTAGCCACCAAACGTCACGGTCATTCTCTTTCCGTCTCGTAGACACGAGCTGAGGAATTGCAAACGTCGAGCAATTGCTCAGAGATGAAAAGTGCCAGCACTGAAAGCTCTTGCTAGCCAGCACCCTTCCTTGGAAGCGCTTTCACAGTCGCAGCAACACTGGGGCTTTGCGCTTCTCTAGCCACCAAACGGCACTGTCATTCTCTTTCTGTATCCTAGACAAGAGCTGAGAAATTGCAAACGTCGAGCAATTGCTCAGAGATGAAAAGTGCCAGCACTGAAAGCTGTTGCTAGCCAGCACCCTTCCTTGGAAGCGCTTTTGTAGCCCGAAGAACACTGGGGCTCTGGGCTTCTTTAGCCACCTAATCTTCTGCTCATCCTCTCGCGCACTCTAAAGAGAGCTCAGGTGAGAAATTGCAAACGTCGAGCAATTGCTCAGAGAAGAAAAGTGCCAGCACTGAAAGCTCTTGCTAGCCAGCACCCTTCCTTGGAAGCGCTTTCACAGGCGCAGCAACACTGGGGCTTTGCGCTTCTCTAGCCACCAAACGTCACGGTCCTTCTCTTTCCGTCTCGTAGACACGAGCTGAGAAATTGCAAACGTCGAGCAATTGCTCAGAGATGAAAAGTGCCAGCACTGAAAGCTGTTGCTAGCCAGCCCCCTTCCTTGGAAGCGCTTTTGTAGGCCTAAGCACACTGGGGCTCTGGGCTTCTCTAGCCACCTAATCTTCTGCTCATCCTCTCGCGCACTCTAATGAGAGCTGAGGTGAGAAATTGCAAACGTCGAGCAATTGCTCAGAGATGAAAAGTGCCAGCACTGAAAGCTCTTGCTAGCCAGCACCCTTCCTTGGAAGCGCTTTCACAGGCACAGTAACACTGGGGCTTTGCGCTTCTCTACCCAACAAACGTCACGGTCCTTCTCTTTCCGTCTCGTAGACACGAGCTGAGAAATTGCAAACGTTGAGCAATTGCTCAGAGATGAAAAGTGCCAGCACTGAAAGCTGTTGCTAGCCAGCACCCTTCCTTGGAAGTGCTTTCACAGGCGCAGTAACACTGGGGCTTTGCGCTTCTCTACCCACCAAACGTCACGGTCCTTCTCTTTCCGTCTCCTAGACACGAGCTGAGAAATTGCAAACGTCGAGCAATTGCTCAGAGATGAAAAGTGCCAGCACTGGAAGCTGTTGCTAGCCAGCACCCTTCCTTGGAAGCGCTTTTGTAGGCCTAAGAACACTGGGGCTCTGGGCTTCTCTAGCCACCTAATCTTCTGCTCATCCTCTCGCGCACTCTAAAGAGAGCTCAGGTGAGAAATTGCAAACGTCGAGCAATTGCTCAGAGATGAAAAGTGCCAGCACTGAAAGCTGTTGCTAGCCAGCACCCTTCCTTGGAAGCGCTTTCACAGGCGCAGCAACACTGGGGCTTTGCGCTTCTCTAGCCACCAAAGGTCACGGTCATTCTCTTATCGTCTCGTAGACACGAGCTGAGAAATTGCAAACGTCGAGCAATTGCTCAGAGATGAAAAGTGCCAGCACTGAAAGCTCTTGCTAGCCAGCACCCTTCCTTGGAAGCGCTTTCACAGGCGCAGCAACACTGGGCCTTTGCACTTCTCTAGCCACCAAACGTCACGGTCCTTCTCTTTCCGTCTCATAGACACGAGCTGAGAAATTGCAAACGTCGAGCAATTGCTCAGAGATGAAAAGTGCCAGCACTGAAAGCTGTTGCTAGCCAGCACCCTTCCTTGGAAGCGCTTTCACAGGCGCAGCAACACTGGGGCTTTGCGCTTCTCTAGCCACCAAACGTCACGGTCCTTCTCTTTCCGTCTCGTAGACACGAGCTGAGAAATTGCAAACGTCCAGCAATTGCTCAGAGATGAAAAGTGCCAGCACTGAAAGCTGTTGCTAGCCAGCACCCTTCCTTGGAAGCGCTTTTGTAGGCTTAAGAACACTGGGGCTCTGGGCTTCTCTAGCCACCTAATTTCTGCTCATCCTCTCGCGCACTCTAAAGAGAGCTCAGGTGAGAAATTGCAACCGTCGAACAATTGCTCAGAGATGAAAAGTGCCAGCACTGAAAGCTGTTGCTAGCCAGCACCCTTCCTTGGAAACGCTTTCACAGGCGCAGTAACACTGGGGCTTTGCGCTTCTCTAGCCACCAAACGTCACGGTCCTTCTCTTTCCGTCTCGTAGACACGAGCTGAGAAATTGCAAACGTCCAGCAATTGCTCAGAGATGAAAAGTGCCAGCACTGAAAGCTCTTGCTAGCCAGCACCCTTCCTTGGAAGCGCTTTCACAGGCGCAGCAACACTGGGGCTTTGCGCTTCTCTACCCACCAAACGTCACGGTCATTCTCTTATCGTCTCGTAGACACGAGCTGAGAAATTGCAAACGTCGAGCAATTGCTCAGAGATGAAAAGTGCCAGCACTGAAAGCTCTTGCTAGCCAGCACCCTTCCTTGGAAGCGCTTTCACAGGCACAGTAACACTGGGGCTTTGCGCTTCTCTAGCCACCAAACGTCACGGTCATTCTCTTTCTGTCTCGTAGACACGAGCTGAGAAATTGCAAACGTCGAGCAATTGCTCAGAGATGAAAAGTGCCAGCACTGGAAGCTGTTGCTAGCCAGCACCCTTCCTTGGAAGCGCTTTTGTAGGCCTAAGAACACTGGGGCTCTGGGCTTCTCTAGCCACCTCATCTTCTGCTCATCCTCTCGCGCACTCTAAAGAGAGCTCAGGTGAGAAATTGCAAACGTCGAGCAATTGCTCGGAGATGAAAAGTGCCAGCACTGAAAGCTGTTGCTAGCCAGCACCCTTCCTTGGAAGCGCTCTCACAGGCGCAGTAACACTGGCGCTTTGCGCTTCTCTAGCCACCAAACGTCACTGTCATTCTCTTTCCGTCTCGTAGACACGAGCTGAGAAATTGCAAACGTCGAGCAATTGCTCAGAGATGAAAAGTGCCAGCACTGAAAGCTGTTGCTAGCCAGCACCCTTCCTTGGAAGCGCTTTCACAGGCGCAGTAACACTGGGGCTTTGCGCTTCTCTAGCCACCAAACGTCACGGTCCTTCTCTTTCCGTCTCGTAGACACGAGCTGAGAAATTGCAAACGTCGAGCAATTGCTCAGAGATGAAAAGTGCCAGCACTGAAAGCTGTTGCTAGCCAGCACCCTTCCTTGGAAGCGCTTTTGTAGCCCGAAGAACACTGGGGCTCTGGGCTTCTTTAGCCACCTAATCTTCTGCTCATCCTCTCGCGCACTCTAAAGAGAGCTCAGGTGAGAAATTGCAAACGTCGAGCAATTGCTCAGAGAAGAAAAGTGCCAGCACTGAAAGCTCTTGCTAGCCAGCACCCTTCCTTGGAAGCGCTTTCACAGGCGCAGCAACACTGGGGCTTTGCGCTTCTCTAGCCACCAAACGTCACGGTCCTTCTCTTTCCGTCTCGTAGACACGAGCTGAGAAATTGCAAACGTCGAGCAATTGCTCAGAGATGAAAAGTGCCAGCACTGAAAGCTGTTGCTAGCCAGCCCCCTTCCTTGGAAGCACTTTTGTAGGCCTAAGAACACTGGGGCTCTGGGCTTCTCTAGCCACCTCATCTTCTGCTCATCCTCTCGCGCACTCTAAAGAGAGCTCAGGTGAGAAATTGCAAACGTCCAGCAATTGCTCAGAGAGGAAAAGTGCCAGCACTGAAAGCTGTTGCTAGCCAGCACCCTTCCTTGGAAGCGCTTTCACAGGCGCAGCAACACTGGGGCTTTGCGCTTCTCTACCCACCAAACGTCTCGGTCCTTCTCTTATCGTCTCGTAGACACGAGCTGAGAAATTGCAAACGTCGAGCAATTGCTCAGAGATGAAAAGTGCCAGCACTGAAAGCTCTTGCTAGCCAGCACCCTTCCTTGGAAGCGCTTTCACAGGCACAGTAACACTGGGGCTTTGCGCTTCTCTAGCCACCAAACGTCACGGTCATTCTCTTTCTGTCTCGTAGACACGAGCTGAGAAATTGCAAACGTCGAGCAATTGCTCAGAGATGAAAAGTGCCAGCACTGGAAGCTGTTGCTAGCCAGCACCCTTCCTTGGAAGCGCTTTTGTAGGCCTAAGAACACTGGGGCTCTGGGCTTCTCTAGCCACCTCATCTTCTGCTCATCCTCTCGCGCACTCTAAAGAGAGCTCAGGTGAGAAATTGCAAACGTCGAGCAATTGCTCAGAGAAGAAAAGTGCCAGCACTGAAAGCTCTTGCTAGCCAGCACCCTTCCTTGGAAGCGCTTTTGTAGGCCTAAGAACACTGGGGCTCTGGGCTTCTCTAGCCACCTAATCTTCTGCTCATCCTCTCGCGCACTCTAAAGAGAGCTCAGGTGAGAAATTGCAAACGTCCAGCAATTGCTCAGAGATGAAAAGTGCCAGCACTGAAAGCTCTTGCTAGCCAGCACCCTTCCTTGGAAGTGCTTTCACAGGCGCAGTAACACTGGGGCTTTGCGCTTCTCTACCCACCAAACGTCACGGTCCTTCTCTTTCCGTCTCCTAGACACGAGCTGAGAAATTGCAAACGTCGAGCAATTGCTCAGAGAGGAAAAGTGCCAGCACTGAAAGCTCTTGCTAGCCAGCACCCTTCCTTGGAAGCGCATTTGTAGGCCTAAGAACACTGGGGCTCTGGGCTTCTCTAGCCACCTAATCTTCTGCTCATCCTCTCGCGCAGTCTAAAGAGAGCTCCGGTGAGAAATTGCAAACGTCGAGCAATTGCTCAGAGATGAAAAGGGCCAGCACTGAAAGCTGTTGCTAGCCAGCACCCTTCCTTGGAAGCGCTTTCACAGGCGCAGCAACACTGGGGCTTTGCGCTTCTCTACTCACCAAACGTCACGGTCATTCTCTTTCCGTCTCGTAGACACGAGCTGAGAAATTGCAAACGTCGAGCAATTGCTCAGAGAGGAAAAGTGCCAGCACTGAAAGCTGTTGCTAGCCAGCACCCTTCCTTGGAAGCGCTTTACAGGCGCAGTAACACTGGGGCTTTGCGCTTCTCTAGCCACCAAACGTCACGGTCCTTCTCTTTCCGTCTCCTAGACAAGACCTGAGAAATTGCAAACGTCGAGCAATTGCTCAGAGAGGAAAAGTGCCAGCACTGAAAGCTCTTGCTAGCCAGCACCCTTCCTTGGAAGCGCTTTCACAGGCGCAGTAACACTGGCGCTTTGCGCTTCTCTAGCCACCAAACATCACGGTCATTCTCTTTCCGTCTCGTAGACACGAGCTGAGGAATTGCAAACGTCGAGCAATTGCTCAGAGATGAAAAGTGCCAGCACTGAAAGCTCTTGCTAGCCAGCACCCTTCCTTGGAAGCGCTCTCACAGGCGCAGCAACACTGGGGCTTTGCGCTTCTCTAGCCACCAAACGTCACGGTCCTTCTCTTTCCGTCTCGTAGACACGAGCTGAGAAATTGCAAACGTCCAGCAATTGCTCAGAGATGAAAAGTGCCAGCACTGAAAGCTGTTGCTAGCCAGCACCCTTCCTTGGAAGCGCTTTTGTAGCCCTTAGAACACTGGGGCTCTGGGCTTCTTTAGCCACCTAATCTTCTGCTCATCCTCTCGCGCACTCTAAAGAGAGCTCAGGTGAGAAATTGCAAACGTCGAGCAATTGCTCAGAGAAGAAAAGTGCCAGCACTGAAAGCTCTTGCTAGCCAGCACCCTTCCTTGGAAGTGCTTTCACAGGCGCAGCAACACTGGGGCTTTGCGCTTCTCTAGCCACCAAACGTCACGGTCCTTCTCTTTCCGTCTCGTAGACACGAGCTGAGAAATTGCAAACGTCGAGCAATTGCTCAGAGATGAAAAGTGCCAGCACTGAAAGCTGTTGCTAGCCAGCCCCCTTCCTTGGAAGCGCTTTTGTAGGCCTAAGAACACTGGGGCTCTGGGCTTCTCTAGCCACCTCATCTTCTGCTCATCCTCTCGCGCTCTCTAATGAGAGCTGAGGTGAGAAATTGCAAACGTCCAGCAATTGCTCAGAGATGAAAAGTGCCAGCACTGAAAGCTCTTGCTAGCCAGCACCCTTCCTTGGAAGCGCTTTCACAGGCACAGTAACACTGGGGCTTTGCGCTTCTCTAGCCACCAAACGTCACGGTCCTTCTCTTTCCGTCTCGTAGACACGAGCTGAGAAATTGCAAACGTTGAGCAATTGCTCAGAGATGAAAAGTGCCAGCACTGAAAGCTGTTGCTAGCCAGCCCCCTTCCTTGGAAGTGCTTTCACAGGCGCAGTAACACTGGGGCTTTGCGCTTCTCTACCCACCAAACGTCACGGTCCTTCTCTTTCCGTCTGAAGACAAGAGCTGAGAAATTGCAAACGTCGAGCAATTGCTCAGAGATGAAAAGTGCCAGCACTGGAAGCTGTTGCTAGCCAGCACCCTTCCTTGGAAGCGCTTTTGTAGGCCTAAGAACACTGGGGCTCTGGGCTTCTCTAGCCACCTCATCTTCTGCTCATCCTCTCGCGCACTCTAAAGAGAGCTCAGGTGAGAAATTGCAAACGTCCAGCAATTGCTCAGAGATGAAAAGTGCCAGCACTGAAAGCTGTTGCTAGCCAGCACCCTTCCTTGGAAGCGCTTTCACAGGCGCAGCAACACTGGGGCTTTGCGCTTCTCTACCCACCAAACATCACGGTCATTCTCTTATCGTCTCGTAGACACGAGCTGAGAAATTGCAAACGTCGAGCAATTGCTCAGAGAGGAAAAGTGCCAGCACTGAAAGCTGTTGCTAGCCAGCCCCCTTCCTTGGAAGCGCTTTTGTAGGCCTAAGAACACTGGGGCTCTGGGCTTCTCTAGCCACCTAATCTTCTGCTCATCCTCTCGCGCACTCTAAAGAGAGCTCCGGTGAGAAATTGCAAACGTCGAGCAATTGCTCAGAGATGAAAAGGGCCAGCACTGAAAGCTGTTGCTAGCCAGCACCCTTCCTTGGAAGCGCTTTCACAGGCGCAGCAACACTGGGGCTTTGCGCTTCTCTACTCACCAAACGTCACGGTCATTCTCTTTCCGTCTCGTAGACACGAGCTGAGAAATTGCAAACGTCGAGCAATTGCTCAGAGAGGAAAAGTGCCAGCACTGAAAGCTGTTGCTAGCCAGCACCCTTCCTTGGAAGCGCTTTACAGGCGCAGTAACACTGGGGCTTTGCGCTTCTCTAGCCACCAAACGTCACGGTCATTCTCTTTCCGTCTCCTAGACAAGACCTGAGAAATTGCAAACGTCGAGCAATTGCTCAGAGATGAAAAGTGCCAGCACTGAAAGCTCTTGCTAGCCAGCACCCTTCCTTGGAAGCGCTTTCACAGGCGCAGTAACACTGGGGCTTTGCGCTTCTCTAGCCACCAAACGTCACGGTCATTCTCTTTCCGTCTCGTAGACACGAGCTGAGGAATTGCAAACGTCGAGCAATTGCTCAGAGATGAAAAGTGCCAGCACTGAAAGCTCTTGCTAGCCAGCACCCTTCCTTGGAAGCGCTTTCACAGGCGCAGCAACACTGGGGCTTTGCGCTTCTCTAGCCACCAAACGGCACTGTCATTCTCTTTCTGTATCCTAGATAAGAGCTGAGAAATTGCAAACGTCGAGCAATTGCTCAGAGATGAAAAGTGCCAGCACTGAAAGCTGTTGCTAGCCAGCACCCTTCCTTGGAAGCGCTTTTGTAGCCCGAAGAACACTGGGGCTCTGGGCTTCTTTAGCCACCTAATCTTCTGCTCATCCTCTCGCGCACTCTAAAGAGAGCTCAGGTGAGAAATTGCAAACGTCGAGCAATTGCTCAGAGAAGAAAAGTGCCAGCACTGAAAGCTCTTGCTAGCCAGCACCCTTCCTTGGAAGCGCTTTCACAGGCGCAGCAACACTGGGGCTTTGCGCTTCTCTAGCCACCAAACGTCACGGTCCTTCTCTTTCCGTCTCGTAGACACGAGCTGAGAAATTGCAAACGTCGAGCAATTGCTCAGAGATGAAAAGTGCCAGCACTGAAAGCTGTTGCTAGCCAGCCCCCTTCCTTGGAAGCGCTTTTGTAGGCCTAAGAACACTGGGGCTCTGGGCTTCTCTAGCCACCTAATCTTCTGCTCATCCTCTCGCGCACTCTAATGAGAGCTGAGGTGAGAAATTGCAAACGTCGAGCAATTGCTCAGAGATGAAAAGTGCCAGCACTGAAAGCTCTTGCTAGCCAGCACCCTTCCTTGGAAGCGCTTTCACAGGCACAGTAACACTGGGGCTTTGCGCTTCTCTACCCAACAAACGTCACGGTCCTTCTCTTTCCGTCTCGTAGACACGAGCTGAGAAATTGCAAACGTTGAGCAATTGCTCAGAGATGAAAAGTGCCAGCACTGAAAGCTGTTGCTAGCCAGCACCCTTCCTTGGAAGTGCTTTCACAGGCGCAGTAACACTGGGGCTTTGCGCTTCTCTACCCACCAAACGTCACGGTCCTTCTCTTTCCGTCTCCTAGACACGAGCTGAGAAATTGCAAACGTCGAGCAATTGCTCAGAGATGAAAAGTGCCAGCACTGGAAGCTGTTGCTAGCCAGCACCCTTCCTTGGAAGCGCTTTTGTAGGCCTAAGAACACTGGGGCTCTGGGCTTCTCTAGCCACCTAATCTTCTGCTCATCCTCTCGCGCACTCTAAAGAGAGCTCAGGTGAGAAATTGCAAACGTCGAGCAATTGCTCAGAGATGAAAAGTGCCAGCACTGAAAGCTGTTGCTAGCCAGCACCCTTCCTTGGAAGCACTTTCACAGGCGCAGCAACACTGGGGCTTTGCGCTTCTCTAGCCACCAAAGGTCACGGTCATTCTCTTATCGTCTCGTAGACACGAGCTGAGAAATTGCAAACGTCGAGCAATTGCTCAGAGATGAAAAGTGCCAGCACTGAAAGCTCTTGCTAGCCAGCACCCTTCCTTGGAAGCGCTTTCACAGGCGCAGCAACACTGGGCCTTTGCACTTCTCTAGCCACCAAACGTCACGGTCCTTCTCTTTCCGTCTCATAGACACGAGCTGAGAAATTGCAAACGTCGAGCAATTGCTCAGAGATGAAAAGTGCCAGCACTGAAAGCTCTTGCTAGCCAGCACCCTTCCTTGGAAGCGCTTTCACAGGCGCAGCAACACTGGGGCTTTGCGCTTCTCTAGCCACCAAACGTCACGGTCCTTCTCTTTCCGTCTCGTAGACACGAGCTGAGAAATTGCAAACGTCCAGCAATTGCTCAGAGATGAAAAGTGCCAGCACTGAAAGCTCTTGCTAGCCAGCACCCTTCCTTGGAAGCGCTTTTGTAGCCCTTAGAACACTGGGGCTCTGGGCTTCTCTAGCCACCTCATCTTCTGCTCATCCTCTCGCGCACTCTAAAGAGAGCTCAGGTGAGAAATTGCAAACGTCGAGCAATTGCTCAGAGATGAAAAGTGCCAGCACTGAAAGCTGTTGCTAGCCAGCACCCTTCCTTGGAAGCGCTCTCACAGGCGCAGTAACACTGGGGCTTTGCGCTTCTCTAGCCACCAAACGTCACTGTCATTCTCTTTCCGTCTCGTAGACACGAGCTGAGAAATTGCAAACGTCGAGCAATTGCTCAGAGATGAAAAGTGCCAGCACTGAAAGCTGTTGCTAGCCAGCACCCTTCCTTGGAAGCGCTTTGACAGGCGCAGTAACACTGGGGCTTTGCGCTTCTCTAGCCACCAAACGTCACGGTCCTTCTCTTTCCGTCTCGTAGACACGAGCTGAGAAATTGCAAACGTCGAGCAATTGCTCAGAGATGAAAAGTGCCAGCACTGAAAGCTGTTGCTAGCCAGCACCCTTCCTTGGAAGCGCTTTTGTAGCCCGAAGAACACTGGGGCTCTGGGCTTCTTTAGCCACCTAATCTTCTGCTCATCCTCTCGCGCACTCTAAAGAGAGCTCAGGTGAGAAATTGCAAACGTCGAGCAATTGCTCAGAGAAGAAAAGTGCCAGCACTGAAAGCTCTTGCTAGCCAGCACCCTTCCTTGGAAGCGCTTTCACAGGCGCAGCAACACTGGGGCTTTGCGCTTCTCTAGCCACCAAACGTCACGGTCCTTCTCTTTCCGTCTCGTAGACACGAGCTGAGAAATTGCAAACGTCGAGCAATTGCTCAGAGATGAAAAGTGCCAGCACTGAAAGCTGTTGCTAGCCAGCCCCCTTCCTTGGAAGCACTTTTGTAGGCCTAAGAACACTGGGGCTCTGGGCTTCTCTAGCCACCTCATCTTCTGCTCATCCTCTCGCGCACTCTAAAGAGAGCTCAGGTGAGAAATTGCAAACGTCCAGCAATTGCTCAGAGAGGAAAAGTGCCAGCACTGAAAGCTGTTGCTAGCCAGCACCCTTCCTTGGAAGCGCTTTCACAGGCGCAGCAAGACTGGGGCTTTGCGCTTCTCTACCCACCAAACGTCTCGGTCCTTCTCTTATCGTCTCGTAGACACGAGCTGAGAAATTGCAAACGTCGAGCAATTGCTCAGAGATGAAAAGTGCCAGCACTGAAAGCTCTTGCTAGCCAGCACCCTTCCTTGGAAGCGCTTTCACAGGCACAGTAACACTGGGGCTTTGCGCTTCTCTAGCCACCAAACGTCACGGTCATTCTCTTTCTGTCTCGTAGACACGAGCTGAGAAATTGCAAACGTCGAGCAATTGCTCAGAGATGAAAAGTGCCAGCACTGGAAGCTGTTGCTAGCCAGCACCCTTCCTTGGAAGCGCTTTTGTAGGCCTAAGAACACTGGGGCTCTGGGCTTCTCTAGCCACCTCATCTTCTGCTCATCCTCTCGCGCACTCTAAAGAGAGCTCAGGTGAGAAATTGCAAACGTCGAGCAATTGCTCAGAGAAGAAAAGTGCCAGCACTGAAAGCTCTTGCTAGCCAGCACCCTTCCTTGGAAGCGCTTTTGTAGGCCTAAGAACACTGGGGCTCTGGGCTTCTCTAGCCACCTAATCTTCTGCTCATCCTCTCGCGCACTCTAAAGAGAGCTCAGGTGAGAAATTGCAAACGTCCAGCAATTGCTCAGAGATGAAAAGTGCCAGCACTGAAAGCTCTTGCTAGCCAGCACCCTTCCTTGGAAGTGCTTTCACAGGCGCAGTAACACTGGGGCTTTGCGCTTCTCTACCCACCAAACGTCACGGTCCTTCTCTTTCCGTCTCCTAGACACGAGCTGAGAAATTGCAAACGTCGAGCAATTGCTCAGAGAGGAAAAGTGCCAGCACTGAAAGCTCTTGCTAGCCAGCACCCTTCCTTGGAAGCGCTTTTGTAGCCCGAAGAACACTGGGGCTCTGGGCTTCTCTAGCCACCTAATCTTCTGCTCATCCTCTCGCGCAGTCTAAAGAGAGCTCCGGTGAGAAATTGCAAACGTCGAGCAATTGCTCAGAGATGAAAAGGGCCAGCACTGAAAGCTGTTGCTAGCCAGCACCCTTCCTTGGAAGCGCTTTCACAGGCGCAGCAACACTGGGGCTTTGCGCTTCTCTACTCACCAAACGTCACGGTCATTCTCTTTCCGTCTCGTAGACACGAGCTGAGAAATTGCAAACGTCGAGCAATTGCTCAGAGAGGAAAAGTGCCAGCACTGAAAGCTGTTGCTAGCCAGCACCCTTCCTTGGAAGCGCTTTACAGGCGCAGTAACACTGGGGCTTTGCGCTTCTCTAGCCACCAAACGTCACGGTCCTTCTCTTTCCGTCTCCTAGACAAGACCTGAGAAATTGCAAACGTCGAGCAATTGCTCAGAGAGGAAAAGTGCCAGCACTGAAAGCTCTTGCTAGCCAGCACCCTTCCTTGGAAGCGCTTTCACAGGCGCAGTAACACTGGCGCTTTGCGCTTCTCTAGCCACCAAACATCACGGTCATTCTCTTTCCGTCTCGTAGACACGAGCTGAGGAATTGCAAACGTCGAGCAATTGCTCAGAGATGAAAAGTGCCAGCACTGAAAGCTCTTGCTAGCCAGCACCCTTCCTTGGAAGCGCTCTCACAGGCGCAGCAACACTGGGGCTTTGCGCTTCTCTAGCCACCAAACGTCACGGTCCTTCTCTTTCCGTCTCGTAGACACGAGCTGAGAAATTGCAAACGTCCAGCAATTGCTCAGAGATGAAAAGTGCCAGCACTGAAAGCTGTTGCTAGCCAGCACCCTTCCTTGGAAGCGCTTTTGTAGCCCGAAGAACACTGGGGCTCTGGGCTTCTTTAGCCACCTAATCTTCTGCTCATCCTCTCGCGCACTCTAAAGAGAGCTCAGGTGAGAAATTGCAAACGTCGAGCAATTGCTCAGAGAAGAAAAGTGCCAGCACTGAAAGCTCTTGCTAGCCAGCACCCTTCCTTGGAAGTGCTTTCACAGGCGCAGCAACACTGGGGCTTTGCGCTTCTCTAGCCACCAAACGTCACGGTCCTTCTCTTTCCGTCTCGTAGACACGAGCTGAGAAATTGCAAACGTCGAGCAATTGCTCAGAGAAGAAAAGTGCCAGCACTGAAAGCTCTTGCTAGCCAGCACCCTTCCTTGGAAGCGCTTTTGTAGGCCTAAGAACACTGGGGCTCTGGGCTTCTCTAGCCACCTAATCTTCTGCTCATCCTCTCGCGCACTCTAATGAGAGCTGAGGTGAGAAATTGCAAACGTCCAGCAATTGCTCAGAGATGAAAAGTGCCAGCACTGAAAGCTGTTGCTAGCCAGCACCCTTCCTTGGAAGCGCTTTCACAGGCACAGTAACACTGGGGCTTTGCGCTTCTCTAGCCACCAAACGTCACGGTCCTTCTCTTTCCGTCTCGTAGACACGAGCTGAGAAATTGCAAACGTTGAGCAATTGCTCAGAGATGAAAAGTGCCAGCACTGAAAGCTGTTGCTAGCCAGCACCCTTCCTTGGAAGTGCTTTCACAGGCGCAGTAACACTGGGGCTTTGCGCTTCTCTACCCACCAAACGTCACGGTCCTTCTCTTTCCGTCTGAAGACAAGAGCTGAGAAATTGCAAACGTCGAGCAATTGCTCAGAGATGAAAAGTGCCAGCACTGGAAGCTGTTGCTAGCCAGCACCCTTCCTTGGAAGCGCTTTTGTAGGCCTAAGAACACTGGGGCTCTGGGCTTCTCTAGCCACCTAATCTTCTGCTCATCCTCTCGCGCACTCTAAAGAGAGCTCAGGTGAGAAATTGCAAACGTCCAGCAATTGCTCAGAGATGAAAAGTGCCAGCACTGAAAGCTGTTGCTAGCCAGCACCCTTCCTTGGAAGCGCTTTCACAGGCGCAGCAACACTGGGGCTTTGCGCTTCTCTACCCACCAAACATCACGGTCATTCTCTTATCGTCTCGTAGACACGAGCTGAGAAATTGCAAACGTCGAGCAATTGCTCAGAGAGGAAAAGTGCCAGCACTGAAAGCTGTTGCTAGCCAGCCCCCTTCCTTGGAAGCGCTTTTGTAGGCCTAAGAACACTGGGGCTCTGGGCTTCTCTAGCCACCTAAACTTCTGCTCATCCTCTCGCGCACTCTAAAGAGAGCTCCGGTGAGAAATTGCAAACGTCGAGCAATTGCTCAGAGATGAAAAGGGCCAGCACTGAAAGCTGTTGCTAGCCAGCACCCTTCCTTGGAAGCGCTTTCACAGGCGCAGCAACACTGGGGCTTTGCGCTTCTCTAGCCACCAAACGTCACGGTCATTCTCTTTCCGTCTCCTAGACACGAGCTGAGAAATTGCAAACGTCGAGCAATTGCTCAGAGAGGAAAAGTGCCAGCACTGAAAGCTCTTGCTAGCCAGCACCCTTCCTTGGAAGCGCTTTACAGGCGCAGTAACACTGGGGCTTTGCGCTTCTCTAGCCACCAAACGTCACGGTCCTTCTCTTTCCGTCTCATAGACACGAGCTGAGAAATTGCAAACGTCGAGCAATTGCTCAGAGATGAAAAGTGCCAGCACTGAAAGCTCTTGCTAGCCAGCACCCTTCCTTGGAAGCGCTTTCACAGGCGCAGTAACACTGGGGCTTTGCGCTTCTCTAGCCACCAAACGTCACGGTCATTCTCTTTCCGTCTCGTAGACACGAGCTGAGGAATTGCAAACGTCGAGCAATTGCTCAGAGATGAAAAGTGCCAGCACTGAAAGCTCTTGCTAGCCAGCACCCTTCCTTGGAAGCGCTTTCACAGGCGCAGCAACACTGGGGCTTTGCGCTTCTCTAGCCACCAAACGTCACTGTCATTCTCTTTCTGTATCCTAGACAAGAGCTGAGAAATTGCAAACGTCGAGCAATTGCTCAGAGATGAAAAGTGCCAGCACTGAAAGCTGTTGCTAGCCAGCACCCTTCCTTGGAAGCGCTTTTGTAGCCCGAAGAACACTGGGGCTCTGGGCTTCTTTAGCCACCTAATCTTCTGCTCATCCTCTCGCGCACTCTAAAGAGAGCTCAGGTGAGAAATTGCAAACGTCGAGCAATTGCTCAGAGAAGAAAAGTGCCAGCACTGAAAGCTCTTGCTAGCCAGCACCCTTCCTTGGAAGCGCTTTCACAGGCGCAGCAACACTGGGGCTTTGCGCTTCTCTAGCCACCAAACGTCACGGTCCTTCTCTTTCCATCTCGTAGACACGAGCTGAGAAATTGCAAACGTCGAGCAATTGCTCCGAGATGAAAAGTGCCAGCACTGAAAGCTGTTGCTAGCCAGCCCCCTTCCTTGGAAGCGCTTTTGTAGGCCTAAGAACACTGGGGCTCTGGGCTTCTCTAGCCACCTAATCTTCTGCTCATCCTCTCGCGCACTCTAATGAGAGCTGAGGTGAGAAATTGCAAACGTCGAGCAATTGCTCAGAGATGAAAAGTGCCAGCACTGAAAGCTCTTGCTAGCCAGCACCCTTCCTTGGAAGCGCTTTCACAGGCACAGTAACACTGGGGCTTTGCGCTTCTCTACCCACCAAACGTCACGGTCCTTCTCTTTCCGTCTCGTAGACACGAGCTGAGAAATTGCAAACGTTGAGCAATTGCTCAGAGATGAAAAGTGCCAGCACTGAAAGCTGTTGCTAGCCAGCACCCTTCCTTGGAAGTGCTTTCACAGGCGCAGTAACACTGGGGCTTTGCGCTTCTCTACCCACCAAACGTCACGGTCCTTCTCTTTCCGTCTGAAGACAAGAGCTGAGAAATTGCAAACGTCGAGCAATTGCTCAGAGATGAAAAGTGCCAGCACTGGAAGCTGTTGCTAGCCAGCACCCTTCCTTGGAAGCGCTTTTGTAGGCCTAAGAACACTGGGGCTCTGGGCTTCTCTAGCCACCTAATCTTCTGCTCATCCTCTCGCGCACTCTAAAGAGAGCTCAGGTGAGAAATTGCAAACGTCGAGCAATTGCTCAGAGATGAAAAGTGCCAGCACTGAAAGCTGTTGCTAGCCAGCACCCTTCCTTGGAAGCGCTTTCACAGGCGCAGCAACACTGGGGCTTTGCGCTTCTCTAGCCACCAAAGGTCACGGTCATTCTCTTATCGTCTCGTAGACACGAGCTGAGAAATTGCAAACGTCGAGCAATTGCTCAGAGATGAAAAGTGCCAGCACTGAAAGCTCTTGCTAGCCAGCACCCTTCCTTGGAAGCGCTTTCACAGGCGCAGCAACACTGGGCCTTTGCACTTCTCTAGCCACCAAACGTCACGGTCCTTCTCTTTCCGTCTCATAGACACGAGCTGAGAAATTGCAAACGTCGAGCAATTGCTCAGAGATGAAAAGTGCCAGCACTGAAAGCTCTTGCTAGCCAGCACCCTTCCTTGGAAGCGCTTTCACAGGCGCAGCAACACTGGGGCTTTGCGCTTCTCTAGCCACCAAACGTCACGGTCCTTCTCTTTCCGTCTCGTAGACACGAGCTGAGAAATTGCAAACGTCGAGCAATTGCTCAGAGATGAAAAGTGCCAGCACTGAAAGCTGTTGCTAGCCAGCACCCTTCCTTGGAAGCGCTTTTGTAGGCTTAAGAACACTGGGGCTCTGGGCTTCTCTAGCCACCTAATTTCTGCTCATCCTCTCGCGCACTCTAAAGAGAGCTCAGGTGAGAAATTGCAACCGTCGAACAATTGCTCAGAGATGAAAAGTGCCAGCACTGAAAGCTCTTGCTAGCCAGCACCCTTCCTTGGAAGCGCTTTCACAGGCGCAGCAACACTGGGGCTTTGCGCTTCTCTACCCACCAAACGTCACGGTCATTCTCTTATCGTCTCGTAGACACGAGCTGAGAAATTGCAAACGTCGAGCAATTGCTCAGAGATGAAAAGTGCCAGCACTGAAAGCTCTTGCTAGCCAGCACCCTTCCTTGGAAGCGCTTTCACAGGCACAGTAACACTGGGGCTTTGCGCTTCTCTAGCCACCAAACGTCACGGTCATTCTCTTTCTGTCTCGTAGACACGAGCTGAGAAATTGCAAACGTCGAGCAATTGCTCAGAGATGAAAAGTGCCAGCACTGGAAGCTGTTGCTAGCCAGCACCCTTCCTTGGAAGCGCTTTTGTAGGCCTAAGAACACTGGGGCTCTGGGCTTCTCTAGCCACCTCATCTTCTGCTCATCCTCTCGCGCACTCTAAAGAGAGCTCAGGTGAGAAATTGCAAACGTCGAGCAATTGCTCAGAGATGAAAAGTGCCAGCACTGAAAGCTGTTGCTAGCCAGCACCCTTCCTTGGAAGCGCTCTCACAGGCGCAGTAACACTGGGGCTTTGCGCTTCTCTAGCCACCAAACGTCACGGTCCTTCTCTTTCCGTCTCGTAGACACGAGCTGAGAAATTGCAAACGTCGAGCAATTGCTCAGAGATGAAAAGTGCCAGCACTGGAAGCTGTTGCTAGCCAGCACCCTTCCTTGGAAGCGCTTTTGTAGGCCTAAGAACACTGGGGCTCTGGGCTTCTCTAGCCACCTAATCTTCTGCTCATCCTCTCGCGCACTCTAAAGAGAGCTCAGGTGAGAAATTGCAAACGTCCAGCAATTGCTCAGAGATGAAAAGTGCCAGCACTGAAAGCTCTTGCTAGCCAGCACCCTTCCTTGGAAGCGCTTTCACAGGCGCAGTAACACTGGGGCTTTGCGCTTCTCTACTCACCAAACATCACGGTCCTTCTCTTTCCGTCTCGTAGACACGAGCTGAGAAATTGCAAACGTCGAGCAATTGCTCAGAGATGAAAAGTGCCAGCACTGAAAGCTGTTGCTAGCCAGCCCCCTTCCTTGGAAGCGCTTTTGTAGGCCTAAGAACACTGGGGCTCTGGGCTTCTCTAGCCACCTCATCTTCTGCTCATCCTCTCGCGCACTCTAAAGAGAGCTCCGGTGAGAAATTGCAAACGTCGAGCAATTGCTCAGAGATGAAAAGGGCCAGCACTGAAAGCTCTTGCTAGCCAGCACCCTTCCTTGGAAGCGCTTTCACAGGCGCAGCAACACTGGGGCTTTGCGCTTCTCTACCCACCAAACGTCACGGTCATTCTCTTTCCGTCTCGTAGACACGAGCTGAGAAATTGCAAACGTCGAGCAATTGCTCAGAGATGAAAAGTGCCAGCACTGAAAGCTCTTGCTAGCCAGCACCCTTCCTTGGAAGCGCTTTACAGGCGCAGTAACACTGGGGCTTTGCGCTTCTCTAGCCACCAAACGTCACGGTCATTCTCTTTCCGTCTCCTAGACAAGACCTGAGAAATTGCAAACGTCGAGCAATTGCTCAGAGATGAAAAGTGCCAGCACTGAAAGCTGTTGCTAGCCAGCACCCTTCCTTGGAAGCGCTTTCACAGGCGCAGTAACACTGGCGCTTTGCGCTTCTCTAGCCACCAAACGTCACGGTCATTCTCTTTCCGTCTCGTAGACACGAGCTGAGGAATTGCAAACGTCGAGCAATTGCTCAGAGATGAAAAGTGCCAGCACTGAAAGCTCTTGCTAGCCAGCACCCTTCCTTGGAAGCGCTTTCACAGGCGCAGCAACACTGGGGCTTTGCGCTTCTCTAGCCACCAAACGTCACTGTCATTCTCTTTCTGTATCCTAGACAAGAGCTGAGAAATTGCAAACGTCGAGCAATTGCTCAGAGATGAAAAGTGCCAGCACTGAAAGCTGTTGCTAGCCAGCACCCTTCCTTGGAAGCGCTTTTGTAGCCCGAAGAACACTGGGGCTCTGGGCTTCTTTAGCCACCTAATCTTCTGCTCATCCTCTCGCGCACTCTAAAGAGAGCTCAGGTGAGAAATTGCAAACGTCCAGCAATTGCTCAGAGATGAAAAGTGCCAGCACTGAAAGCTCTTGCTAGCCAGCACCCTTCCTTGGAAGTGCTTTCACAGGCGCAGCAACACTGGGGCTTTGCGCTTCTCTAGCCACCAAACGTCACGGTCCTTCTCTTTCCGTCTCGTAGACACGAGCTGAGAAATTGCAAACGTCGAGCAATTGCTCAGAGATGAAAAGTGCCAGCACTGAAAGCTGTTGCTAGCCAGCACCCTTCCTTGGAAGCGCTTTTGTAGGCCTAAGAACACTGGGGCTCTGGGCTTCTTTAGCCACCTAATCTTCTGCTCATCCTCTCACGCACTCTAAAGAGAGCTCAGGTGAGAAATTGCAAACGTCGAGCAATTGCTCAGAGAGGAAAAGTGCCAGCACTGAAAGCTGTTGCTAGCCAGCACCCTTCCTTGGAAGCGCTTTCACAGGCGCAGCAACACTGGGGCTTTGCGCTTCTCTAGCCACCAAACGTCACGGTCATTCTCTTTCCGTCTCATAGACACGAGCTGAGAAATTGCAAACGTCGAGCAATTGCTCAGAGATGAAAAGTGCCAGCACTGAAAGCTGTTGCTAGCCAGCACCCTTCCTTGGAAGCGCTTTTGTAGGCCTAAGAACACTGGGGCTCTGGGCTTCTCTAGCCACCTAATCTTCTGCTCATCCTCTCGCGCACTCTAAAGAGAGCTCCGGTGAGAAATTGCAAACGTCGAGCAATTGCTCAGAGATGAAAAGTGCCAGCACTGAAAGCTGTTGCTAGCCAGCACCCTTCCTTGGAAACGCTTTCACAGGCGCAGCAACACTGGGGCTTTGCGCTTCTCTACCCACCAAACGTCACGGTCATTCTCTTTCCGTCTCATAGACACGAGCTGAGAAATTGCAAACGTCGAGCAATTGCTCAGAGAGGAAAAGTGCCAGCACTGAAAGCTGTTGCTAGCCAGCACCCTTCCTTGGAAGCGCTTTACAGGCGCAGTAACACTGGGGCTTTGCGCTTCTCTAGCCACCAAATGTCACGGTCATTCTCTTTCCGTCTCCTAGACAAGACCTGAGAAATTGCAAACGTCGAGCAATTGCTCAGAGAGGAAAAGTGCCAGCACTGAAAGCTCTTGCTAGCCAGCACCCTTCCTTGGAAGCGCTTTCACAGGCGCAGTAACACTGGCGCTTTGCGCTTCTCTAGCCACCAAACGTCACGGTCATTCTCTTTCCGTCTCGTAGACACGAGCTGAGAAATTGCAAACGTCGAGCAATTGCTCAGAGATGAAAAGTGCCAGCACTGAAAGCTCTTGCTAGCCAGCACCCTTCCTTGGAAGCGCTTTCACAGGCGCAGCAACACTGGGGCTTTGCGCTTCTCTAGCCACCAAACGTCACGGTCATTCTCTTTCTGTATCCTAGACAAGAGCTGAGAAATTGCAAACGTCCAGCAATTGCTCAGAGATGAAAAGTGCCAGCACTGAAAGCTCTTGCTAGCCAGCACCCTTCCTTGGAAGCGCTTTTGTAGGCCTAAGAACACTGGGGCTCTGGGCTTCTTTAGCCACCTAATCTTCTGCTCATCCTCTCGCGCACTCTAAAGAGAGCTCAGGTGAGAAATTGCAAACGTCGAGCAATTGCTCAGAGAAGAAAAGTGCCAGCACTGAAAGCTGTTGCTAGCCAGCACCCTTCCTTGGAAGTGCTTTCACAGGCGCAGTAACACTGGGGCTTTGCGCTTCTCTACCCACCAAACGTCACGGTCCTTCTCTTTCCGTCTCGTAGACACGAGCTGAGAAATTGCAAACGTCGAGCAATTGCTCAGAGATGAAAAGTGCCAGCACTGAAAGCTCTTGCTAGCCAGCACCCTTCCTTGGAAGCGCTTTTGTAGGCCTAAGAACACGGGGGCTCTGGGCTTCTCTAGCCACCTAATCTTCTGCTCATCCTCTCACGCACTCTAAAGAGAGCTCAGGTGAGAAATTGCAAACGTCCAGCAATTGCTCAGAGATGAAAAGTGCCAGCACTGAAAGCTGTTGCTAGCCAGCACCCTTCCTTGGAAGCGCTTTCACAGGCGCAGTAACACTGGCGCTTTGCGCTTCTCTACCCACCAAACGTCACGGTCATTCTCTTTCCGTCTCGTAGACACGAGCTGAGAAATTGCAAACGTCGAGCAATTGCTCAGAGATGAAAAGTGCCAGCACTGAAAGCTCTTGCTAGCCAGCACCCTTCCTTGGAAGCGCTTTTGTAGGCCTAAGAACACTGGGGCTCTGGGCTTCTCTAGCCACCTCATCTTCTGCTCATCCTCTCGCGCACTCTAATGAGAGCTGAGGTGAGAAATTGCAAACGTCGAGCAATTGCTCAGAGATGAAAAGTGCCAGCACTGAAAGCTCTTGCTAGCCAGCACCCTTCCTTGGAAGCGCTTTCACAGGCACAGTAACACTGGGGCTTTGCGCTTCTCTACCCACCAAACGTCACGGTCCTTCTCTTTCCGTCTCGTAGACACGAGCTGAGAAATTGCAAACGTTGAGCAATTGCTCAGAGATGAAAAGTGCCAGCACTGAAAGCTGTTGCTAGCCAGCACCCTTCCTTGGAAGTGCTTTCACAGGCGCAGTAACACTGGGGCTTTGCGCTTCTCTACCCACCAAACGTCACGGTCCTTCTCTTTCCGTCTGAAGACAAGAGCTGAGAAATTGCAAACGTCGAGCAATTGCTCAGAGATGAAAAGTGCCAGCACTGGAAGCTGTTGCTAGCCAGCACCCTTCCTTGGAAGCGCTTTTGTAGGCCTAAGAACACTGGGGCTCTGGGCTTCTCTAGCCACCTAATCTTCTGCTCATCCTCTCGCGCACTCTAAAGAGAGCTCAGGTGAGAAATTGCAAACGTCGAGCAATTGCTCAGAGATGAAAAGTGCCAGCACTGAAAGCTGTTGCTAGCCAGCACCCTTCCTTGGAAGCGCTTTCACAGGCGCAGCAACACTGGGGCTTTGCGCTTCTCTAGCCACCAAAGGTCACGGTCATTCTCTTATCGTCTCGTAGACACGAGCTGAGAAATTGCAAACGTCGAGCAATTGCTCAGAGATGAAAAGTGCCAGCACTGAAAGCTCTTGCTAGCCAGCACCCTTCCTTGGAAGCGCTTTCACAGGCGCAGCAACACTGGGCCTTTGCACTTCTCTAGCCACCAAACGTCACGGTCCTTCTCTTTCCGTCTCATAGACACGAGCTGAGAAATTGCAAACGTCGAGCAATTGCTCAGAGATGAAAAGTGCCAGCACTGAAAGCTCTTGCTAGCCAGCACCCTTCCTTGGAAGCGCTTTCACAGGCGCAGCAACACTGGGGCTTTGCGCTTCTCTAGCCACCAAACGTCACGGTCCTTCTCTTTCCGTCTCGTAGACACGAGCTGAGAAATTGCAAACGTCGAGCAATTGCTCAGAGATGAAAAGTGCCAGCACTGAAAGCTGTTGCTAGCCAGCACCCTTCCTTGGAAGCGCTTTTGTAGGCTTAAGAACACTGGGGCTCTGGGCTTCTCTAGCCACCTAATTTCTGCTCATCCTCTCGCGCACTCTAAAGAGAGCTCAGGTGAGAAATTGCAACCGTCGAACAATTGCTCAGAGATGAAAAGTGCCAGCACTGAAAGCTCTTGCTAGCCAGCACCCTTCCTTGGAAGCGCTTTCACAGGCGCAGCAACACTGGGGCTTTGCGCTTCTCTAGCCACCAAACGTCACGGTCATTCTCTTATCGTCTCGTAGACACGAGCTGAGAAATTGCAAACGTCGAGCAATTGCTCAGAGATGAAAAGTGCCAGCACTGAAAGCTCTTGCTAGCCAGCACCCTTCCTTGGAAGCGCTTTCACAGGCACAGTAACACTGGGGCTTTGCGCTTCTCTAGCCACCAAACGTCACGGTCATTCTCTTTCTGTCTCGTAGACACGAGCTGAGAAATTGCAAACGTCGAGCAATTGCTCAGAGATGAAAAGTGCCAGCACTGGAAGCTGTTGCTAGCCAGCCCCCTTCCTTGGAAGCGCTTTTGTAGGCCTAAGAACACTGGGGCTCTGGGCTTCTCTAGCCACCTCATCTTCTGCTCATCCTCTCGCGCACTCTAAAGAGAGCTCAGGTGAGAAATTGCAAACGTCGAGCAATTGCTCAGAGATGAAAAGTGCCAGCACTGAAAGCTGTTGCTAGCCAGCACCCTTCCTTGGAAGCGCTCTCACAGGCGCAGTAACACTGGGGCTTTGCGCTTCTCTAGCCACCAAACGTCACGGTCATTCTCTTTCCGTCTCGTAGACACGAGCTGAGAAATTGCAAACGTCGAGCAATTGCTCAGAGATGAAAAGTGCCAGCACTGGAAGCTGTTGCTAGCCAGCACCCTTCCTTGGAAGCGCTTTTGTAGGCCTAAGAACACTGGGGCTCTGGGCTTCTCTAGCCACCTCATCTTCTGCTCATCCTCTCGCGCACTCTAAAGAGAGCTCAGGTGAGAAATTGCAAACGTCCAGCAATTGCTCAGAGATGAAAAGTGCCAGCACTGAAAGCTCTTGCTAGCCAGCACCCTTCCTTGGAAGCGCTTTCACAGGCGCAGTAACACTGGGGCTTTGCGCTTCTCTACTCACCAAACGTCACGGTCCTTCTCTTTCCGTCTCGTAGACACGAGCTGAGAAATTGCAAACGTCGAGCAATTGCTCAGAGATGAAAAGTGCCAGCACTGAAAGCTGTTGCTAGCCAGCCCCCTTCCTTGGAAGCGCTTTTGTAGGCCTAAGAACACTGGGGCTCTGGGCTTCTCTAGCCACCTCATCTTCTGCTCATCCTCTCGCGCACTCTAAAGAGAGCTCCGGTGAGAAATTGCAAACGTCGAGCAATTGCTCAGAGATGAAAAGGGCCAGCACTGAAAGCTCTTGCTAGCCAGCACCCTTCCTTGGAAGCGCTTTCACAGGCGCAGCAACACTGGGGCTTTGCGCTTCTCTACCCACCAAACGTCACGGTCATTCTCTTTCCGTCTCGTAGACACGAGCTGAGAAATTGCAAACGTCGAGCAATTGCTCAGAGATGAAAAGTGCCAGCACTGAAAGCTCTTGCTAGCCAGCACCCTTCCTTGGAAGCGCTTTACAGGCGCAGTAACACTGGGGCTTTGCGCTTCTCTAGCCACCAAACGTCACGGTCATTCTCTTTCCGTCTCCTAGACAAGACCTGAGAAATTGCAAACGTCGAGCAATTGCTCAGAGATGAAAAGTGCCAGCACTGAAAGCTGTTGCTAGCCAGCACCCTTCCTTGGAAGCGCTTTCACAGGCGCAGTAACACTGGCGCTTTGCGCTTCTCTAGCCACCAAACGTCACGGTCATTCTCTTTCCGTCTCGTAGACACGAGCTGAGGAATTGCAAACGTCGAGCAATTGCTCAGAGATGAAAAGTGCCAGCACTGAAAGCTCTTGCTAGCCAGCACCCTTCCTTGGAAGCGCTTTCACAGGCGCAGCAACACTGGGGCTTTGCGCTTCTCTAGCCACCAAACGTCACTGTCATTCTCTTTCTGTATCCTAGACAAGAGCTGAGAAATTGCAAACGTCGAGCAATTGCTCAGAGATGAAAAGTGCCAGCACTGAAAGCTGTTGCTAGCCAGCACCCTTCCTTGGAAGCGCTTTTGTAGCCCGAAGAACACTGGGGCTCTGGGCTTCTTTAGCCACCTAATCTTCTGCTCATCCTCTCGCGCACTCTAAAGAGAGCTCAGGTGAGAAATTGCAAACGTCCAGCAATTGCTCAGAGATGAAAAGTGCCAGCACTGAAAGCTCTTGCTAGCCAGCACCCTTCCTTGGAAGTGCTTTCACAGGCGCAGCAACACTGGGGCTTTGCGCTTCTCTAGCCACCAAACGTCACGGTCCTTCTCTTTCCGTCTCGTAGACACGAGCTGAGAAATTGCAAACGTCGAGCAATTGCTCAGAGATGAAAAGTGCCAGCACTGAAAGCTGTTGCTAGCCAGCACCCTTCCTTGGAAGCGCTTTTGTAGGCCTAAGAACACGGGGGCTCTGGGCTTCTTTAGCCACCTAATCTTCTGCTCATCCTCTCACGCACTCTAAAGAGAGCTCAGGTGAGAAATTGCAAACGTCCAGCAATTGCTCAGAGATGAAAAGTGCCAGCACTGAAAGCTGTTGCTAGCCAGCACCCTTCCTTGGAAGCGCTTTCACAGGCGCAGCAACACTGGGGCTTTGCGCTTCTCTAGCCACCAAACGTCACGGTCATTCTCTTTCCGTCTCATAGACACGAGCTGAGAAATTGCAAACGTCGAGCAATTGCTCAGAGATGAAAAGTGCCAGCACTGAAAGCTGTTGCTAGCCAGTACCCTTCTTTGGAAGCGCATTCACAGGCGCAGTAACACTGGGGCTTTGCGCTTCTCTAGCCACCAAACGTCACGGTCATTCTCTTTCTGTCTCGTAGACACGAGCTGAGAAATTGCAAACGTCGAGCAATTGCTCAGAGATGAAAAGTGCCAGCACTGAAAGCTCTTGCTAGCCAGCACCCTTCCTTGGAAGCGCTTTTGTAGGCCTAAGAACACTGGGGCTCTGGGCTTCTCTAGCCACCTCATCTTCTGCTCATCCTCTCGCGCACTCTAATGAGAGCTCAGGTGAGAAATTGCAAACGTCGAGCAATTGCTCAGAGATGAAAAGTGCCAGCACTGAAAGCTGTTGCTAGCCAGCACCCTTCCTTGGAAGCGCTTTTGTAGGCCTAAGAACACTGGGGCTCTGGGCTTCTCTAGCCACCTAATCTTCTGCTCATCCTCTCGCGCACTCTAAAGAGAGCTCCGGTGAGAAATTGCAAACGTCGAGCAATTGCTCAGAGATGAAAAGTGCCAGCACTGAAAGCTGTTGCTAGCCAGCACCCTTCCTTGGAAACGCTTTCACAGGCGCAGCAACACTGGGGCTTTGCGCTTCTCTACCCACCAAACGTCACGGTCATTCTCTTTCCGTCTCATAGACACGAGCTGAGAAATTGCAAACGTCGAGCAATTGCTCAGAGAGGAAAAGTGCCAGCACTGAAAGCTGTTGCTAGCCAGCACCCTTCCTTGGAAGCGCTTTACAGGCGCAGTAACACTGGGGCTTTGCGCTTCTCTAGCCACCAAATGTCACGGTCATTCTCTTTCCGTCTCCTAGACAAGACCTGAGAAATTGCAAACGTCGAGCAATTGCTCAGAGAGGAAAAGTGCCAGCACTGAAAGCTCTTGCTAGCCAGCACCCTTCCTTGGAAGCGCTTTCACAGGCGCAGTAACACTGGCGCTTTGCGCTTCTCTAGCCACCAAACGTCACGGTCATTCTCTTTCCGTCTCGTAGACACGAGCTGAGAAATTGCAAACGTCGAGCAATTGCTCAGAGATGAAAAGTGCCAGCACTGAAAGCTCTTGCTAGCCAGCACCCTTCCTTGGAAGCGCTTTCACAGGCGCAGCAACACTGGGGCTTTGCGCTTCTCTAGCCACCAAACGTCACGGTCATTCTCTTTCTGTATCCTAGACAAGAGCTGAGAAATTGCAAACGTCCAGCAATTGCTCAGAGATGAAAAGTGCCAGCACTGAAAGCTCTTGCTAGCCAGCACCCTTCCTTGGAAGCGCTTTTGTAGGCCTAAGAACACTGGGGCTCTGGGCTTCTTTAGCCACCTAATCTTCTGCTCATCCTCTCGCGCACTCTAAAGAGAGCTCAGGTGAGAAATTGCAAACGTCGAGCAATTGCTCAGAGAAGAAAAGTGCCAGCACTGAAAGCTGTTGCTAGCCAGCACCCTTCCTTGGAAGTGCTTTCACAGGCGCAGCAACACTGGGGCTTTGCGCTTCTCTACCCACCAAACGTCACGGTCCTTCTCTTTCCGTCTCGTAGACACGAGCTGAGAAATTGCAAACGTCGAGCAATTGCTCAGAGATGAAAAGTGCCAGCACTGAAAGCTCTTGCTAGCCAGCACCCTTCCTTGGAAGCGCTTTTGTAGGCCTAAGAACACGGGGGCTCTGGGCTTCTCTAGCCACCTAATCTTCTGCTCATCCTCTCACGCACTCTAAAGAGAGCTCAGGTGAGAAATTGCAAACGTCCAGCAATTGCTCAGAGATGAAAAGTGCCAGCACTGAAAGCTGTTGCTAGCCAGCACCCTTCCTTGGAAGCGCTTTCACAGGCGCAGTAACACTGGCGCTTTGCGCTTCTCTACCCACCAAACGTCACGGTCATTCTCTTTCCGTCTCGTAGACACGAGCTGAGAAATTGCAAACGTCGAGCAATTGCTCAGAGATGAAAAGTGCCAGCACTGAAAGCTCTTGCTAGCCAGCACCCTTCCTTGGAAGCGCTTTTGTAGGCCTAAGAACACTGGGGCTCTGGGCTTCTCTAGCCACCTCATCTTCTGCTCATCCTCTCGCACACTCTAAAGAGAGCTCAGGTGAGAAATTGCAAACGTCCAGCAATTGCTCAGAGATGAAAAGTGCCAGCACTGAAAGCTGTTGCTAGCCAGCACCCTTCCTTGGAAGCGCTTTCACAGGCGCAGCAACACTGGGGCTTTGCACTTCTCTAGCCACCAAACGTCACGGTCATTCTCTTTCCGTCTCGTAGACACGAGCTGAGAAATTGCAAACGTCGAGCAATTGCTCAGAGATGAAAAGTGCCAGCACTGAAAGCTCTTGCTAGCCAGCACCCTTCCTTGGAAGCGCTCTCACAGGCGCAGTAATACTGGGGCTTTGCGCTTCTCTAGCCACCAAACGTCACGGTCCTTCTCTTTCCGTCTCCTAGACACGAGCTGAGAAATTGCAAATGTCGAGCAATTGCTCAGAGATGAAAAGTGCCAGCACTGAAAGCTGTTGCTAGCCAGCACCCTTCCTTGGAAGCGCTTTTGTAGGCCTAAGAACACTGGGGCTCTGGGCTTCTCTAGCCACCTAATCTTCTGCTCATCCTCTCGCGCACTCTAAAGAGAGCTCCGGTGAGAAATTGCAAACGTCGAGCAATTGCTCAGAGATGAAAAGTGCCAGCACTGAAAGCTGTTGCTAGCCAGCACCCTTCCTTGGAAGCGCTTTCACAGGCGCAGCAACACTGGGGCTTTGCGCTTCTCTAGCCACCAAACGTCACGGTCCTTCTCTTTCCGTCTCGTAGACACGAGCTGAGAAATTGCAAACGTCGAGCAATTGCTCAGAGAGGAAAAGTGCCAGCACTGAAAGCTCTTGCTAGCCAGCACCCTTCCTTGGAAGCGCTTTACAGGCGCAGTAACACTGGGGCTTTGCGCTTCTCTACCCACCAAACGTCACGGTCATTCTCTTTCCGTCTCCTAGACAAGACCTGAGAAATTGCAAACGTCGAGCAATTGCTCAGAGAGGAAAAGTGCCAGCACTGAAAGCTCTTGCTAGCCAGCACCCTTCCTTGGAAGCGCTTTCACAGGTGCAGTAACACTGGCGCTTTGCGCTTCTCTACCCACCAAACGTCACGGTCCTTCTCTTTCCGTCTCGTAGACACGAGCTGAGGAATTGCAAACGTCGAGCAATTGCTCAGAGATGAAAAGTGCCAGCACTGAAAGCTGTTGCTAGCCAGCACCCTTCCTTGGAAGCGCTTTTGTAGCCCGAAGAACACTGGGGCTCTGGGCTTCTTTAGCCACCTAATCTTCTGCTCATCCTCTCGCGCACTCTAAAGAGAGCTCAGGTGAGAAATTGCAAACGTCGAGCAATTGCTCAGAGAAGAAAAGTGCCAGCACTGAAAGCTCTTGCTAGCCAGCACCCTTCCTTGGAAGTGCTTTCACAGGCGCAGCAACACTGGGGCTTTGCGCTTCTCTAGCCACCAAACGTCACGGTCCTTCTCTTTCCGTCTCCTAGACACGAGCTGAGAAATTGCAAATGTCGAGCAATTGCTCAGAGATGAAAAGTGCCAGCACTGAAAGCTGTTGCTAGCCAGCACCCTTCCTTGGAAGCGCTTTTGTAGGCCTAAGAACACTGGGGCTCTGGGCTTCTCTAGCCACCTAATCTTCTGCTCATCCTCTCGCGCACTCTAAAGAGAGCTCCGGTGAGAAATTGCAAACGTCGAGCAATTGCTCAGAGATGAAAAGTGCCAGCACTGAAAGCTGTTGCTAGCCAGCACCCTTCCTTGGAAGCGCTTTCACAGGCGCAGTAACACTGGGGCTTTGCGCTTCTCTAGCCACCAAACGTCACGGTCATTCTCTTTCCGTCTCGTAGACACGAGCTGAGAAATTGCAAACGTCGAGCAATTGCTCAGAGAGGAAAAGTGCCAGCACTGAAAGCTCTTGCTAGCCAGCACCCTTCCTTGGAAGCGCTTTACAGGCGCAGTAACACTGGGGCTTTGCGCTTCTCTACCCACCAAACGTCACGGTCATTCTCTTTCCGTCTCCTAGACAAGACCTGAGAAATTGCAAACGTCGAGCAATTGCTCAGAGAGGAAAAGTGCCAGCACTGAAAGCTCTTGCTAGCCAGCACCCTTCCTTGGAAGCGCTTTCACAGGCGCAGTAACACTGGGGCTTTGCGCTTCTCTAGCCACCAAACGTCACGGTCCTTCTCTTTCCGTCTCGTAGACACGAGCTGAGGAATTGCAAACGTCGAGCAATTGCTCAGAGATGAAAAGTGCCAGCACTGAAAGCTGTTGCTAGCCAGCCCCCTTCCTTGGAAGCGCTTTTGTAGGCCTAAGAACACTGGGGCTCTGGGCTTCTCTAGCCACCTAATCTTCTGCTCATCCTCTCGCGCACTCTAAAGAGAGCTCAGGTGAGAAATTGCAAACGTCGAGCAATTGCTCAGAGATGAAAAGTGCCAGCACTGAAAGCTCTTGCTAGCCAGCACCCTTCCTTGGAAGCGCTTTCACAGGCGCAGCAACACTGGGGCTTTGCGCTTCTCTAGCCACCAAACGTCACGGTCATTCTCTTTCCGTCTCGTAGACAAGAGCTGAGAAATTGCAAACGTCGAGCAATTGCTCAGAGATGAAAAGTGCCAGCACTGAAAGCTGTTGCTAGCCAGCCCCCTTCCTTGGAAGCGCTTTTGTAGGCCTAAGAACACTGGAGCTCTGGGCTTCTCTAGCCACCTAATCTTCTGCTCATCCTCTCGCGCACTCTAAAGAGAGCTCAGGTGACAAATTGCAAACGTCGAGCAATTGCTCAGAGAAGAAAAGTGCCAGCACTGAAAGCTGTTGCTAGCCAGCAGCCTTCCTTGGAAGCGCTTTCACAGGCGCAGCAACACTGGGGCTTTGCGCTTCTCTAGCCACCAAACGTCACGGTCATTCTCTTTCCGTCTCGTAGACACGAGCTGAGAAATTGCAAACGTCGAGCAATTGCTCAGAGATGAAAAGTGCCAGCACTGAAAGCTGTTGCTAGCCAGCACCCTTCCTTGGAAGCGCTTTTGTAGCCCTCAGAAAACTGGGGCTCTGGGCTCTCTAGCCACCTAATCTTCTGCTCATCCTCTCGCGCACTCTAAAGAGAGCTCAGGTGAGAAATTGCAAACGTCGAGCAATTGCTCAGAGATGAAAAGTGCCAGCACTGAAAGCTCTTGCTAGCCAGCACCCTTCCTTGGAAGCGCTTTCACAGGCGCAGCAACACTGGGCCTTTGCGCTTCTCTAGCCACCAAAAGTCACGGTCATTCTCTTTCCGTCTCGTAGACACGAGCTGAGAAATTGCAAACGTCGAGCAATTGCTCAGAGATGAAAAGTGCCAGCACTGAAAGCTCTTGCTAGCCAGCACCCTTCCTTGGAAGCGCTTTTGTAGGCCTAAGAACACTGGGGCTCTGGGCTTCTTTAGCCACCTAATCTTCTGCTCATCCTCTCGCGCACTCTAAAGAGTGCTCAGGTGAGAAATTGCAAATGTCCAGCAATTGCTCAGAGATGAAAAGTGCCAGCACTGAAAGCTGTTGCTAGCCAGCACCCTTCCTTGGAAGCGCTTTCACAGGCGCAGCAACACTGGCGCTTTGCGCTTCTCTACCCACCAAATGTCACGGTCCTTCTCTTTCCGTCTCATAGACACGAGCTGAGAAATTGAAAACGTCCAGCAATTGCTCAGAGATGAAAAGTGCCAGCACTGAAAGCTCTTGCTAGCCAGCACCCTTCCTTGGAAGCGCTTTCACAGGCGCAGCAACACTGGGGCTTTGCGCTTCTCTACTCACCAAACGTCACGGTCCTTCTCTTTCCGTCTCGTAGACACGAGCTGAGAAATTGCAAACGTCGAGCAATTGCTCAGAGATGAAAAGTGCCAGCACTGAAAGCTCTTGCTAGCCAGCACCCTTCCTTGGAAGCGCTTTCACAGGCGCAGCAACACTGGGGCTTTGCGCTTCTCTAGCCACCAAACGTCACGGTCATTCTCTTTCCGTCTCCTAGACACGAGCTGAGAAATTGCAAACGTCCAGCAATTGCTCAGAGATGAAAAGTGCCAGCACTGAAAGCTCTTGCTAGCCAGCACCCTTCCTTGGAAGCGCTTTTGTAGGCCTAAGAACACTGGGGCTCTGGGCTTCTTTAGCCACCTAATCTTCTGCTCATCCTCTCGCGCACTCTAAAGAGAGCTCCAGTGAGAAATTGCAAACGTCGAGCAATTGCTCAGAGATGAAAAGTGCCAGCACTGAAAGCTGTTGCTAGCCAGCACCCTTCCTTGGAAGCGCTTTCACAGGCGCAGTAACACTGGGGCTTTGCGCTTCTCTAGCCACCAAACGTCACGGTCCATCTCTTTCTGTCTCGTAGACACAAGCTGAGAAATTGCAAACGTCGAGCAATTGCTCAGAGATGAAAAGTGCCAGCACTGAAAGCTGTTGCTAGCCAGCACCCTTCCTTGGAAGCGCTTTCACAGGCGCAGCAACACTGGGGCTTTGCGCTTCTCTACCCACCAAAAGTCACGGTCCTTCTCTTTCCGTCTCGTAGACACGAGCTGAGAAATTGCAAACGTCGAGCAATTGCTCAGAGATGAAAAGTGCCAGCACTGAAAGCTCTTGCTAGCCAGCACCCTTCCTTGGAAGCGCTTTTGTAGGCCTAAGAACACTGGGGCTCTGGGCTTCTTTAGCCACCTAATCTTCTGCTCATCCTCTCGCGCACTCTAAAGAGAGCTCAGGTGAGAAATTGCAAATGTCCAGCAATTGCTCAGAGATGAAAAGTGCCAGCACTGAAAGCTGTTGCTAGCCAGCACCCTTCCTTGGAAGCGCTTTCACAGGCGCAGCAACACTGGCGCTTTGCGCTTCTCTACCCACCAAATGTCACGGTCCTTCTCTTTCCGTCTCATAGACACGAGCTGAGAAATTGAAAACGTCCAGCAATTGCTCAGAGATGAAAAGTGCCAGCACTGAAAGCTCTTGCTAGCCAGCACCCTTCCTTGGAAGCGCTTTCACAGGCGCAGCAACACTGGGGCTTTGCGCTTCTCTAGCCACCAAACGTCACGGTCATTCTCTTTCCGTCTCGTAGACACGAGCTGAGAAATTGCAAACGTCGAGCAATTGCTCAGAGATGAAAAGTGCCAGCACTGAAAGCTCTTGCTAGCCAGCACCCTTCCTTGGAAGCGCTTTCACAGGCGCAGCAACACTGGGGCTTTGCGCTTCTCTAGCCACCAAACGTCACGGTCATTCTCTTTCTGTATCCTAGACAAGAGCTGAGAAATTGCAAACGTCCAGCAATTGCTCAGAGATGAAAAGTGCCAGCACTGAAAGCTCTTGCTAGCCAGCACCCTTCCTTGGAAGCGCTTTTGTAGGCCTAAGAACACTGGGGCTCTGGGCTTCTCTAGCCACCTAATCTTCTGCTCATCCTCTCGCGCACTCTAAAGAGAGCTCAGGTGAGAAATTGCAAACGTCGAGCAATTGCTCAGAGAAGAAAAGTGCCAGCACTGAAAGCTGTTGCTAGCCAGCACCCTTCCTTGGAAGTGCTTTCACAGGCGCAGTAACACTGGGGCTTTGCGCTTCTCTACCCACCAAACGTCACGGTCCTTCTCTTTCCGTCTCGTAGACATGAGCTGAGAAATTGCAAACGTCGAGCAATTGCTCAGAGATGAAAAGTGCCAGCACTGAAAGCTCTTGCTAGCCAGCACCCTTCCTTGGAAGCGCTTTTGTAGGCCTAAGAACACGGGGGCTCTGGGCTTCTCTAGCCACCTAATCTTCTGCTCATCCTCTCACGCACTCTAAAGAGAGCTCAGGTGAGAAATTGCAAACGTCAAGCAATTGCTCAGAGATGAAAAGTGCCAGCACTGAAAGCTGTTGCTAGCCAGCACCCTTCCTTGGAAGCGCTTTACAGGCGCAGTAACACTGGGGCTTTGCGCTTCTCTAGCCACCAAACGTCACGGTCATTCTCTTTCCGTCTCGTAGACACGAGCTGAGAAATTGCAAACGTCGAGCAATTGCTCAGAGATGAAAAGTGCCAGCACTGAAAGCTCTTGCTAGCCAGCACCCTTCCTTGGAAGCGCTTTTGTAGGCCTAAGAACACTGGGGCTCTGGGCTTCTCTAGCCACCTCATCTTCTGCTCATCCTCTCGCGCACTCTAAAGAGAGCTCAGGTGAGAAATTGCAAACGTCCAGCAATTGCTCAGAGATGAAAAGTGCCAGCACTGAAAGCTGTTGCTAGCCAGCACCCTTCCTTGGAAGCGCTTTCACAGGCGCAGTAACACTGGGGCTTTGCGCTTCTCTAGCCACCAAACGTCACGGTCCTTCTCTTTCCGTCTCCTAGACACGAGCTGAGAAATTGCAAATGTCGAGCAATTGCTCAGAGATGAAAAGTGCCAGCACTGAAAGCTGTTGCTAGCCAGCACCCTTCCTTGGAAGCGCTTTTGTAGGCCTAAGAACACTGGGGCTCTGGGCTTCTCTAGCCACCTAATCTTCTGCTCATCCTCTCGCGCACTCTAAAGAGAGCTCAGGTGAGAAATTGCAAACGTCGAGCAATTGCTCAGAGATGAAAAGTGCCAGCACTGAAAGCTGTTGCTAGCCAGCACCCTTCCTTGGAAGCGCTTTCACAGGCGCAGCAACACTGGGGCTTTGCGCTTCTCTAGCCACCAAACGTCACGGTCCTTCTCTTTCCGTCTCGTAGACACGAGCTGAGAAATTGCAAACGTCGAGCAATTGCTCAGAAATGAAAAGTGCCAGCACTGAAAGCTCTTGCTAGCCAGCACCCTTCCTTGGAAGCGCTTTACAGGCGCAGTAACACTGGGGCTTTGCGCTTCTCTACCCACCAAACGTCACGGTCATTCTCTTTCCGTCTCCTAGACAAGACCTGAGAAATTGCAAACGTCGAGCAATTGCTCAGAGAGGAAAAGTGCCAGCACTGAAAGCTCTTGCTAGCCAGCACCCTTCCTTGGAAGCGCTTTCACAGGCGCAGTAACACTGGCGCTTTGCGCTTCTCTACCCACCAAACGTCACGGTCCTTCTCTTTCCGTCTCGTAGACACGAGCTGAGGAATTGCAAACGTCGAGCAATTGCTCAGAGATGAAAAGTGCCAGCACTGAAAGCTGTTGCTAGCCAGCACCCTTCCTTGGAAGCGCTTTTGTAGCCCGAAGAACACTGGGGCTCTGGGCTTCTTTACCCACCTAATCTTCTGCTCATCCTCTCGCGCACTCTAAAGAGAGCTCAGGTGAGAAATTGCAAACGTCGAGCAATTGCTCAGAGAAGAAAAGTGCCAGCACTGAAAGCTCTTGCTAGCCAGCACCCTTCCTTGGAAGTGCTTTCACAGGCGCAGTAACACTGGGGCTTTGCGCTTCTCTAGCCACCAAACGTCACGGTCCTTCTCTTTCCGTCTCGTAGACACGAGCTGAGAAATTGCAAACGTCGAGCAATTGCTCAGAGATGAAAAGTGCCAGCACTGAAAGCTCTTGCTAGCCAGCACCCTTCCTTGGAAGCGCTTTTGTAGGCCTAAGAACACGGGGGCTCTGGGCTTCTCTAGCCACCTAATCTTCTGCTCATCCTCTCACGCACTCTAAAGAGAGCTCAGGTGAGAAATTGCAAACGTCGAGCAATTGCTCAGAGATGAAAAGTGCCAGCACTGAAAGCTGTTGCTAGCCAGCACCCTTCCTTGGAAGCGCTTTCACAGGCGCAGTAACACTGGGGCTTTGCACTTCTCTAGCCACCAAACGTCACGGTCATTCTCTTTCCGTCTCATAGACACGAGCTGAGAAATTGCAAACGTCGAGCAATTGCTCAGAGATGAAAAGTGCCAGCACTGAAAGCTGTTGCTAGCCAGTACCCTTCCTTGGAAGCGCTTTCACAGGCGCAGTAACACTGGGGCTTTGCGCTTCTCTAGCCACCAAACGTCACGGTCCTTCTCTTTCCGTCTCATAGACACGAGCTGAGAAATTGCAAACGTCGAGCAATTGCTCAGAGATGAAAAGTGCCAGCACTGAAAGCTGTTGCTAGCCAGCACCCTTCCTTGGAAGCGCATTCACAGGCGCAGTAACACTGGGGCTTTGCGCTTCTCTACCCACCAAACGTCACGGTCATTCTCTTTCCGTCTCGTAGACAAGAGCTGAGAAATTGCAAACGTCGAGCAATTGCTCAGAGAGGAAAAGTGCCAGCACTGAAAGCTGTTGCTAGCCAGCACCCTTCCTTGGAAGCGCTTTTGTAGGCCTAAGAACACTGGAGCTCTGGGCTTCTCTAGCCACCTAATCTTCTGCTCATCCTCTCGCGCACTCTAAAGAGAGCTCAGGTGAGAAATTGCAAACGTCGAGCAATTGCTCAGAAATGAAAAGTGCCAGCACTGAAAGCTGTTGCTAGCCAGCACCCTTCCTTGGAAGCGCTTTCACAGGCGCAGCAACACTGGGGCTTTGCGCTTCTCTAGCCACCAAACGTCACGGTCATTCTCTTTCCGTCTCGTAGACACGAGCTGAGAAATTGCAAACGTCGAGCAATTGCTCAGAGATGAAAAGTGCCAGCACTGAAAGCTGTTGCTAGCCAGCACCCTTCCTTGGAAGCGCTTTTGTAGCCCGAAGAACACTGGGGCTCTGGGCTTCTTTAGCCACCTAATCTTCTGCTCATCCTCTCGCGCACTCTAAAGAGAGCTCAGGTGAGAAATTGCAAACGTCGAGCAATTGCTCAGAGATGAAAAGTGCCAGCACTGAAAGCTCTTGCTAGCCAGCACCCTTCCTTGGAAGCGCTTTCACAGGCGCAGCAATACTGGGGCTTTGCGCTTCTATACGCACCAAACGTCACGGTCCTTCTCTTTCCGTCTCCTAGACACGAGCTGAGAAATTGCAAACGTCGAGCAATTGCTCCGAGATGAAAAGTGCCAGCACTGAAAGCTGTTGCTAGCCAGCACCCTTCCTTGGAAGCGCTTTTGTAGGCCTAAGAACACTGGGGCTCTGGGCTTCTTTAGCCACCTCATCTTCTGCTCATCCTCTCGCGCACTCTAAAGAGTGCTCAGGTGAGAAATTGCAAACGTCGAGCAATTGCTCAGAGATGAAAAGTGCCAGCACTGAAAGCTCTTGCTAGCCAGCACCCTTCCTTGGAAGCGCTTTCACAGGCGCAGCAACACTGGGGCTTTGCGCTTCTCTACCCACCAAATGTCACGGTCCTTCTCTTTCCGTCTCATAGACACGAGCTGAGAAATTGAAAACGTCCAGCAATTGCTCAGAGATGAAAAGTGCCAGCACTGAAAGCTCTTGCTAGCCAGCACCCTTCCTTGGAAGCGCTTTCACAGGCGCAGCAACACTGGGGCTTTGCGCTTCTCTACTCACCAAACGTCACGGTCATTCTCTTTCCGTCTCGTAGACACGAGCTGAGAAATTGCAAACGTCGAGCAATTGCTCAGAGATGAAAAGTGCCAGCACTGAAAGCTCTTGCTAGCCAGCACCCTTCCTTGGAAGCGCTTTCACAGGCGCAGCAACACTGGGGCTTTGCGCTTCTCTAGCCACCAAACGTCACGGTCATTCTCTTTCCGTCTCCTAGACACGAGCTGAGAAATTGCAAACGTCCAGCAATTGCTCAGAGATGAAAAGTGCCAGCACTGAAAGCTGTTGCTAGCCAGCACCCTTCCTTGGAAGCGCTTTTGTAGGCCTAAGAACACTGGGGCTCTGGGCTTCTTTAGCCACCTAATCTTCTGCTCATCCTCTCGCGCACTCTAAAGAGAGCTCCAGTGAGAAATTGCAAACGTCGAGCAATTGCTCAGAGATGAAAAGTGCCAGCACTGAAAGCTCTTGCTAGCCAGCACCCTTCCTTGGAAGCGCTTTCACAGGCGCAGTAACACTGGGGCTTTGCGCTTCTCTAGCCACCAAACGTCACGGTCCATCTCTTTCTGTCTCGTAGACACAAGCTGAGAAATTGCAAACGTCGAGCAATTGCTCAGAGATGAAAAGTGCCAGCACTGAAAGCTGTTGCTAGCCAGCACCCTTCCTTGGAAGCGCTTTCACAGGCGCAGCAACACTGGGCCTTTGCGCTTCTCTAGCCACCAAAAGTCACGGTCATTCTCTTTCCGTCTCGTAGACACGAGCTGAGAAATTGCAAACGTCGAGCAATTGCTCAGAGATGAAAAGTGCCAGCACTGAAAGCTCTTGCTAGCCAGCACCCTTCCTTGGAAGCGCTTTTGTAGGCCTAAGAACACTGGGGCTCTGGGCTTCTTTAGCCACCTAATCTTCTGCTCATCCTCTCGCGCACTCTAAAGAGTGCTCAGGTGAGAAATTGCAAACGTGGAGCAATTGCTCAGAGATGAAAAGTGCCAGCACTGAAAGCTGTTGCTAGCCAGCACCCTTCCTTGGAAGCGCTTTCACAGGCGCAGCAACACTGGCGCTTTGCGCTTCTCTACCCCCCAAATGTCACGGTCCTTCTCTTTCCGTCTCATAGACACGAGCTGAGAAATTGAAAACGTCGAGCAATTGCTCAGAGATGAAAAGTGCCAGCACTGAAAGCTCTTGCTAGCCAGCACCCTTCCTTGGAAGCGCTTTCACAGGTGCAGTAACACTGGGGCTTTGCGCTTCTCTAGCCACCAGACGTCACGGTCATTCTCTTTCCGTCTCGTAGACACGAGCTGAGAAATTGCAAACGTCGAGCAATTGCTCAGAGATGAAAAGTGCCAGCACTGAAAGCTCTTGCTAGCCAGTACCCTTCCTTGGAAGCGCTTTCACAGGCGCAGTAACACTGGGGCTTTGCGCTTCTCTAGCCACCAAACGTCACGGTCCTTCTCTTTCCGTCTCATAGACACGAGCTGAGAAATTGCAAACGTCGAGCAATTGCTCAGAGATGAAAAGTGCCAGCACTGAAAGCTGTTGCTAGCCAGCACCCTTCCTTGGAAGCGCATTCACAGGCGCAGTAACACTGGGGCTTTGCGCTTCTCTAGCCACCAAACGTCACTGTCATTCTCTTTCCGTCTCGTAGACACAAGCTGAGAAATTGCAAACGTCGAGCAATTGCTCCGAGATGAAAAGTGCCAGCACTGAAAGCTGTTGCTAGCCAGCACCCTTCCTTGGAAGCGCTTTTGTAGGCCTAAGAACACTGGAGCTCTGGGCTTCTCTAGCCACCTAATCTTCTGCTCATCCTCTCGCGCACTCTAAAGAGAGCTCAGGTGAGAAATTGCAAACGTCGAGCAATTGCTCAGAAATGAAAAGTGCCAGCACTGAAAGCTCTTGCTAGCCAGCACCCTTCCTTGGAAGCGCTTTCACAGGCGCAGCAACACTGGGGCTTTGCGCTTCTCTAGCCACCAAACGTCACGGTCATTCTCTTTCCGTCTCGTAGACACGAGCTGAGAAATTGCAAACGTCGAGCAATTGCTCAGAGATGAAAAGTGCCAGCACTGAAAGCTGTTGCTAGCCAGCACCCTTCCTTGGAAGCGCTTTTGTAGCCCGAAGAACACTGGGGCTCTGGGCTTCTTTAGCCACCTAATCTTCTGCTCATCCTCTCGCGCACTCTAAAGAGAGCTCAGGTGAGAAATTGCAAACGTCGAGCAATTGCTCAGAGATGAAAAGTGCCAGCACTGAAAGCTCTTGCTAGCCAGCACCCTTCCTTGGAAGCGCTTTCACAGGCGCAGCAACACTGGGCCTTTGCGCTTCTCTAGCCACCAAAAGTCACGGTCATTCTCTTTCCGTCTCGTAGACACGAGCTGAGAAATTGCAAACGTCGAGCAATTGCTCCGAGATGAAAAGTGCCAGCACTGAAAGCTCTTGCTAGCCAGCACCCTTCCTTGGAAGCGCTTTTGTAGGCCTAAGAACACTGGGGCTCTGGGCTTCTTTAGCCACCTAATCTTCTGCTCATCCTCTCGCGCACTCTAAAGAGTGCTCAGGTGAGAAATTGCAAACGTCGAGCAATTGCTCAGAGATGAAAAGTGCCAGCACTGAAAGCTCTTGCTAGCCAGCACCCTTCCTTGGAAGCGCTTTCACAGGCGCAGCAACACTGGCGCTTTGCGCTTCTCTACCCACCAAATGTCACGGTCCTTCTCTTTCCGTCTCATAGACACGAGCTGAGAAATTGCAAACGTCCAGCAATTGCTCAGAGATGAAAAGTGCCAGCACTGAAAGCTCTTGCTAGCCAGCACCCTTCCTTGGAAGCGCTTTCACAGGCGCAGCAACACTGGGGCTTTGCGCTTCTCTACTCACCAAACGTCACGGTCATTCTCTTTCCGTCTCGTAGACACGAGCTGAGAAATTGCAAACGTCGAGCAATTGCTCAGAGATGAAAAGTGCCAGCACTGAAAGCTCTTGCTAGCCAGCACCCTTCCTTGGAAGCGCTTTCACAGGCGCAGCAACACTGGGGCTTTGCGCTTCTCTAGCCACCAAACGTCACGGTCATTCTCTTTCCGTCTCCTAGACACGAGCTGAGAAATTGCAAACGTCCAGCAATTGCTCAGAGATGAAAAGTGCCAGCACTGAAAGCTGTTGCTAGCCAGCACCCTTCCTTGGAAGCGCTTTTGTAGGCCTAAGAACACTGGGGCTCTGGGCTTCTTTAGCCACCTAATCTTCTGCTCATCCTCTCGCGCACTCTAAAGAGAGCTCCAGTGAGAAATTGCAAACGTCGAGCAATTGCTCAGAGATGAAAAGTGCCAGCACTGAAAGCTGTTGCTAGCCAGCACCCTTCCTTGGAAGCGCTTTCACAGGCGCAGTAACACTGGGGCTTTGCGCTTCTCTAGCCACCAAACGTCACGGTCCATCTCTTTCTGTCTCGTAGACACAAGCTGAGAAATTGCAAACGTCGAGCAATTGCTCAGAGATGAAAAGTGCCAGCACTGAAAGCTGTTGCTAGCCAGCACCCTTCCTTGGAAGCGCTTTCACAGGCGCAGCAACACTGGGCCTTTGCGCTTCTCTAGCCACCAAAAGTCACGGTCATTCTCTTTCCGTCTCGTAGACACGAGCTGAGAAATTGCAAACGTCGAGCAATTGCTCAGAGATGAAAAGTGCCAGCACTGAAAGCTCTTGCTAGCCAGCACCCTTCCTTGGAAGCGCTTTTGTAGGCCTAAGAACACTGGGGCTCTGGGCTTCTTTAGCCACCTAATCTTCTGCTCATCCTCTCGCGCACTCTAAAGAGTGCTCAGGTGAGAAATTGCAAATGTCCAGCAATTGCTCAGAGATGAAAAGTGCCAGCACTGAAAGCTGTTGCTAGCCAGCACCCTTCCTTGGAAGCGCTTTCACAGGCGCAGCAACACTGGCGCTTTGCGCTTCTCTACCCACCAAATGTCACGGTCCTTCTCTTTCCGTCTCCTAGACACGAGCTGAGAAATTGAAAACGTCGAGCAATTGCTCAGAGATGAAAAGTGCCAGCACTGAAAGCTCTTGCTAGCCAGCACCCTTCCTTGGAAGCGCTTTCACAGGCGCAGCAACACTGGGGCTTTGCGCTTCTCTACTCACCAAACGTCACTGTCATTCTCTTTCCGTCTCGTAGACACGAGCTGAGAAATTGCAAACGTCGAGCAATTGCTCAGAGATGAAAAGTGCCAGCACTGAAAGCTCTTGCTAGCCAGCACCCTTCCTTGGAAGCGCTTTCACAGGCGCAGCAACACTGGGGCTTTGCGCTTCTCTAGCCACCAAACGTCACGGTCATTCTCTTTCCGTCTCCTAGACAAGAGCTGAGAAATTGCAAACGTCGAGCAATTGCTCAGAGATGAAAAGTGCCAGCACTGAAAGCTGTTGCTAGCCAGCACCCTTCCTTGGAAGCGCTTTTGTAGGCCTAAGAACACTGGAGCTCTGGGCTTCTCTAGCCACCTAATCTTCTGCTCATCCTCTCGCGCACTCTAAAGAGAGCTCAGGTGACAAATTGCAAACGTCGAGCAATTGCTCAGAGAAGAAAAGTGCCAGCACTGAAAGCTGTTGCTAGCCAGCACCCTTCCTTGGAAGCGCTTTCACAGGCGCAGCAACACTGGGGCTTTGCGCTTCTCTAGCCACCAAACGTCACGGTCATTCTCTTTCCGTCTCGTAGACACGAGCTGAGAAATTGCAAACGTCGAGCAATTGCTCAGAGATGAAAAGTGCCAGCACTGAAAGCTCTTGCTAGCCAGCACCCTTCCTTGGAAGCGCTTTTGTAGCCCTCAGAAAACTGGGGCTCTGGGCTCTCTAGCCACCTAATCTTCTGCTCATCCTCTCGCGCACTCTAAAGAGAGCTCAGGTGAGAAATTGCAAACGTCGAGCAATTGCTCAGAGATGAAAAGTGCCAGCACTGAAAGCTCTTGCTAGCCAGCACCCTTCCTTGGAAGCGCTTTCACAGGCGCAGCAACACTGGGGCTTTGCGCTTCTCTAGCCACCAAAAGTCACGGTCATTCTCTTTCCGTCTCGTAGACACGAGCTGAGAAATTGCAAACGTCGAGCAATTGCTCAGAGATGAAAAGTGCCAGCACTGAAAGCTCTTGCTAGCCAGCACCCTTCCTTGGAAGCGCTTTTGTAGGCCTAAGAACACTGGGGCTCTGGGCTTCTTTAGCCACCTCATCTTCTGCTCATCCTCTCGCGCACTCTAAAGAGTGCTCAGGTGAGAAATTGCAAATGTCCAGCAATTGCTCAGAGAAGAAAAGTGCCAGCACTGAAAGCTGTTGCTAGCCAGCACCCTTCCTTGGAAGCGCTTTCACAGGCGCAGCAACACTGGCGCTTTGCGCTTCTCTACCCACCAAATGTCACGGTCCTTCTCTTTCCGTCTCATAGACACGAGCTGAGAAATTGAAAACGTCCAGCAATTGCTCAGAGATGAAAAGTGCCAGCACTGAAAGCTCTTGCTAGCCAGCACCCTTCCTTGGAAGCGCTTTCACAGGCGCAGCAACACTGGGGCTTTGCGCTTCTCTACTCACCAAACGTCACGGTCATTCTCTTTCCGTCTCGTAGACACGAGCTGAGAAATTGAAAACGTCCAGCAATTGCTCAGAGATGAAAAGTGCCAGCACTGAAAGCTCTTGCTAGCCAGCACCCTTCCTTGGAAGCGCTTTCACAGGCGCAGCAACACTGGGGCTTTGCGCTTCTCTAGCCACCAAACGTCACGGTCATTCTCTTTCCGTCTCCTAGACACGAGCTGAGAAATTGCAAACGTCCAGCAATTGCTCAGAGATGAAAAGTGCCAGCACTGAAAGCTCTTGCTAGCCAGCACCCTTCCTTGGAAGCGCTTTTGTAGGCCTAAGAACACTGGGGCTCTGGGCTTCTTTAGCCACCTAATCTTCTGCTCATCCTCTCGCGCACTCTAAAGAGAGCTCCAGTGAGAAATTGCAAACGTCGAGCAATTGCTCAGAGATGAAAAGTGCCAGCACTGAAAGCTGTTGCTAGCCAGCACCCTTCCTTGGAAGCGCTTTCACAGGCGCAGTAACACTGGGGCTTTGCGCTTCTCTAGCCACCAAACGCCACGGTCCATCTCTTTCTGTCTCGTAGACACAAGCTGAGAAATTGCAAACGTCGAGCAATTGCTCAGAGATGAAAAGTGCCAGCACTGAAAGCTGTTGCTAGCCAGCACCCTTCCTTGGAAGCGCTTTCACAGGCGCAGCAACACTGGCGATTTGCGCTTCTCTACCCACCAAACTTCACGGTCCTTCTCTTTCCGTCTCATAGACACGAGCTGAGAAATTGAAAACGTCCAGCAATTGCTCAGAGATGAAAAGTGCCAGCACTGAAAGCTCTTGCTAGCCAGCACCCTTCCTTGGAAGCGCTTTCACAGGCGCAGCAACACTGGGGCTTTGCGCTTCTCTACTCACCAAACGTCACGGTCATTCTCTTTCCGTCTCGTAGACACGAGCTGAGAAATTGCAAACGTCGAGCAATTGCTCAGAGATGAAAAGTGCCAGCACTGAAAGCTGTTGCTAGCCAGCACCCTTCCTTGGAAGCGCTTTCACAGGCGCAGCAACACTGGGGCTTTGCGCTTCTCTGGCCACCAAACGTCACGGTCATTCTCTTTCCGTCTCCTAGACACGAGCTGAGAAATTGCAAACGTCCAGCAATTGCTCAGAGATGAAAAGTGCCAGCACTGAAAGCTCTTGCTAGCCAGCACCCTTCCTTGGAAGCGCTTTTGTAGGCCTAAGAACACGGGGGCTCTGGGCTTCTCTAGCCACCTAAACTTCTGCTCATCCTCTCGCGCACTCTAAAGAGAGCTCAGGTGAGAAATTGCAAACGTCGAGCAATTGCTCAGAGATGAAAAGTGCCAGCACTGAAAGCTGTTGCTAGCCAGCACCCTTCCTTGGAAGCGCTTTCACAGGCGCAGTAACACTGGGGCTTTGCGCTTCTCTAGCCACCAAACGTCACGGTCATTCTCTTTCCGTCTCCTAGACACGAGCTGAGAAATTGCAAACGTCGAGCAATTGCTCAGAGAGGAAAAGTGCCAGCACTGAAAGCTCTTGCTAGCCAGCACCCTTCCTTGGAAGCGCTCTCACAGGCGCAGTAACACTGGGGCTTTGCGCTTCTCTAGCCACCAAACGTCACGGTCCTTCTCTTTCCGTCTCCTAGACACGAGCTGAGAAATTGCAAATGTCGAGCAATTGCTCAGAGATGAAAAGTGCCAGCACTGAAAGCTGTTGCTAGCCAGCACCCTTCCTTGGAAGCGCTTTTGTAGGCCTAAGAACAGTGGGGCTCTGGGCTTCTCTAGCCACCTAATCTTCTGCTCATCCTCTCGCGCACTCTAAAGAGAGCTCCGGTGAGAAATTGCAAACGTCGAGCAATTGCTCAGAGATGAAAAGTGCCAGCACTGAAAGCTGTTGCTAGCCAGCACCCTTCCTTGGAAGCGCTTTCACAGGCGCAGCAACACTGGGGCTTTGCGCTTCTCTAGCCACCAAACGTCACGGTCATTCTCTTTCCGTCTCGTAGACACGAGCTGAGAAATTGCAAACGTCGAGCAATTGCTCAGAGAGGAAAAGTGCCAGCACTGAAAGCTGTTGCTAGCCAGCCCCCTTCCTTGGAAGCGCTTTACAGGCGCAGTAACACTGGGGCTTTGCGCTTCTCTAGCCACCAAACGTCACGGTCATTCTCTTTCCGTCTCCTAGACAAGACCTGAGAAATTGCAAACGTTGAGCAATTGCTCAGAGAGGAAAAGTGCCAGCACTGAAAGCTCTTGCTAGCCAGCACCCTTCCTTGGAAGCGCTTTCACAGGCGCAGTAACACTGGCGCTTTGCGCTTCTCTACCCACCAAACGTCACGGTCCTTCTCTTTCCGTCTCGTAGACACGAGCTGAGGAATTGCAAACGTCGAGCAATTGCTCAGAGATGAAAAGTGCCAGCACTGAAAGCTGTTGCTAGCCAGCACCCTTCCTTGGAAGCGCTTTTGTAGCCCGAAGAACACTGGGGCTCTGGGCTTCTTTAGCCACCTAATCTTCTGCTCATCCTCTCGCGCACTCTAAAGAGAGCTCAGGTGAGAAATTGCAAACGTCGAGCAATTGCTCAGAGAAGAAAAGTGCCAGCACTGAAAGCTCTTGCTAGCCAGCACCCTTCCTTGGAAGTGCTTTCACAGGCGCAGCAACACTGGGGCTTTGCGCTTCTCTAGCCACCAAACGTCACGGTCCTTCTCTTTCCGTCTCGTAGACACGAGCTGAGAAATTGCAAACGTCGAGCAATTGCTCAGAGATGAAAAGTGCCAGCACTGAAAGCTCTTGCTAGCCAGCACCCTTCCTTGGAAGCGCTTTTGTAGGCCTAAGAACACGGGGGCTCTGGGCTTCTCTAGCCACCTAATCTTCTGCTCATCCTCTCACGCACTCTAAAGAGAGCTCAGGTGAGAAATTGCAAACGTCGAGCAATTGCTCAGAGATGAAAAGTGCCAGCACTGAAAGCTGTTGCTAGCCAGCACCCTTCCTTGGAAGCGCTTTCACAGGCGCAGTAACACTGGGGCTTTGCACTTCTCTAGCCACCAAACGTCACGGTCCTTCTCTTTCCGTCTCATAGACACGAGCTGAGAAATTGCAAACGTCGAGCAATTGCTCAGAGATGAAAAGTGCCAGCACTGAAAGCTGTTGCTAGCCAGTACCCTTCTTTGGAAGCGCATTCACAGGCGCAGTAACACTGGGGCTTTGCGCTTCTCTAGCCACCAAACGTCACTGTCATTCTCTTTCCGTCTCGTAGACAAGAGCTGAGAAATTGCAAACGTCGAGCAATTGCTCAGAGAGGAAAAGTGCCAGCACTGAAAGCTGTTGCTAGCCAGCACCCTTCCTTGGAAGCGCTTTTGTAGGCCTAAGAACACTGGGGCTCTGGCCTTCTCTAGCCACCTCATCTTCTGCTCATCCTCTCGCGCACTCTAAAGAGAGCTCAGGTGAGAAATTGCAAACGTCGAGCAATTGCTCAGAGATGAAAAGTGCCAGCACTGAAAGCTCTTGCTAGCCAGCACCCTTCCTTGGAAGCGCTTTCACAGGCGCAGCAACACTGGGGCTTTGCGCTTCTCTAGCCACCAAACGTCACGGTCATTCTCTTTCCGTCTCGTAGACAAGAGCTGAGAAATTGCAAACGTCGAGCAATTGCTCAGAGATGAAAAGTGCCAGCACTGAAAGCTGTTGCTAGCCAGCCCCCTTCCTTGGAAGCGCTTTTGTAGGCCTAAGAACACTGGAGCTCTGGGCTTCTCTAGCCACCTAATCTTCTGCTCATCCTCTCGCGCACTCTAAAGAGAGCTCAGGTGACAAATTGCAAACGTCGAGCAATTGCTCAGAGAAGAAAAGTGCCAGCACTGAAAGCTGTTGCTAGCCAGCACCCTTCCTTGGAAGCGCTTTCACAGGCGCAGCAACACTGGGGCTTTGCGCTTCTCTAGCCACCAAACGTCACGGTCATTCTCTTTCCGTCTCGTAGACACGAGCTGAGAAATTGCAAACGTCGAGCAATTGCTCAGAGATGAAAAGTGCCAGCACTGAAAGCTGTTGCTAGCCAGCACCCTTCCTTGGAAGCGCTTTTGTAGCCCTCAGAAAACTGGGGCTCTGGGCTCTCTAGCCACCTCATCTTCTGCTCATCCTCTCGCGCACTCTAAAGAGAGCTCAGGTGAGAAATTGCAAACGTCGAGCAATTGCTCAGAGATGAAAAGTGCCAGCACTGAAAGCTCTTGCTAGCCAGCACCCTTCCTTGGAAGCGCTTTCACAGGCGCAGCAACACTGGGGCTTTGCGCTTCTCTAGCCACCAAAAGTCACGGTCATTCTCTTTCCGTCTCGTAGACACGAGCTGAGGAATTGCAAACGTCGAGCAATTGCTCAGAGATGAAAAGTGCCAGCACTGAAAGCTCTTGCTAGCCAGCACCCTTCCTTGGAAGCGCTTTTGTAGGCCTAAGAACACTGGGGCTCTGGGCTTCTTTAGCCACCTCATCTTCTGCTCATCCTCTCGCGCACTCTAAAGAGTGCTCAGGTGAGAAATTGCAAACGTCGAGCAATTGCTCAGAGATGAAAAGTGCCAGCACTGAAAGCTGTTGCTAGCCAGCACCCTTCCTTGGAAGCGCTTTCACAGGCGCAGCAACACTGGCGCTTTGCGCTTCTCTACCCACCAAATGTCACGGTCCTTCTCTTTCCGTCTCATAGACACGAGCTGAGAAATTGCAAACGTCCAGCAATTGCTCAGAGATGAAAAGTGCCAGCACTGAAAGCTCTTGCTAGCCAGCACCCTTCCTTGGAAGCGCTTTCACAGGCGCAGCAACACTGGGGCTTTGCGCTTCTCTACTCACCAAACGTCACGGTCATTCTCTTTCCGTCTCGTAGACACGAGCTGAGAAATTGCAAACGTCGAGCAATTGCTCAGAGATGAAAAGTGCCAGCACTGAAAGCTCTTGCTAGCCAGCACCCTTCCTTGGAAGCGCTTTCACAGGCGCAGCAACACTGGGGCTTTGCGCTTCTCTAGCCACCAAACGTCACGGTCATTCTCTTTCCGTCTCCTAGACACGAGCTGAGAAATTGCAAACGTCCAGCAATTGCTCAGAGATGAAAAGTGCCAGCACTGAAAGCTCTTGCTAGCCAGCACCCTTCCTTGGAAGCGCTTTTGTAGGCCTAAGAACACTGGGGCTCTGGGCTTCTCTAGCCACCTAATCTTCTGCTCATCCTCTCGCGCACTCTAAAGAGAGCTCAGGTGAGAAATTGCAAACGTCGAGCAATTGCTCAGAGATGAAAAGTGCCAGCACTGAAAGCTCTTGCTAGCCAGCACCCTTCCTTGGAAGCGCTTTCACAGGCGCAGTAACACTGGGGCTTTGCGCTTCTCTAGCCACCAAACGTCACGGTCCATCTCTTTCTGTCTCGTAGACACAAGCTGAGAAATTGCAAACGTCGAGCAATTGCTCAGAGATGAAAAGTGCCAGCACTGAAAGCTGTTGCTAGCCAGCACCCTTCCTTGGAAGCGCTTTCACAGGCGCAGCAACACTGGGCCTTTGCGCTTCTCTAGCCACCAAAAGTCACGGTCATTCTCTTTCCGTCTCGTAGACACGAGCTGAGAAATTGCAAACGTCGAGCAATTGCTCAGAGATGAAAAGTGCCAGCACTGAAAGCTCTTGCTAGCCAGCACCCTTCCTTGGAAGCGCTTTTGTAGGCCTAAGAACACTGGGGCTCTGGGCTTCTTTAGCCACCTCATCTTTGCTCATCCTCTCGCACACTCTAAAGAGTGCTCAGGTGAGAAATTGCAAATGTCCAGCAATTGCTCAGAGATGAAAAGTGCCAGCACTGAAAGCTGTTGCTAGCCAGCACCCTTCCTTGGAAGCGCTTTCACAGGCGCAGCAACACTGGCGCTTTGCGCTTCTCTACCCACCAAATGTCACGGTCCTTCTCTTTCCGTCTCATAGACACGAGCTGAGAAATTGCAAACGTCGAGCAATTGCTCAGAGATGAAAAGTGCCAGCACTGAAAGCTCTTGCTAGCCAGCACCCTTCCTTGGAAGCGCTTTCACAGGCGCAGCAACACTGGGGCTTTGCGCTTCTCTACTCACCAAACGTCACGGTCATTCTCTTTCCGTCTCGTAGACACGAGCTGAGAAATTGCAAACGTCGAGCAATTGCTCAGAGATGAAAAGTGCCAGCACTGAAAGCTCTTGCTAGCCAGCACCCTTCCTTGGAAGCGCTTTCACAGGCGCAGCAACACTGGGGCTTTGCGCTTCTCTAGCCACCAAGGGTCACGGTCATTCTCTTTCCGTCTCCTAGACACGAGCTGAGAAATTGCAAACGTCCAGCAATTGCTCAGAGATGAAAAGTGCCAGCACTGAAAGCTCTTGCTAGCCAGCACCCTTCCTTGGAAGCGCTTTTGTAGGCCTAAGAACACTGGGGCTCTGGGCTTCTTTAGCCACCTAATCTTCTGCTCATCCTCTCGCGCACTCTAAAGAGAGCTCAGGTGAGAAATTGCAAACGTCGAGCAATTGCTCAGAGATGAAAAGTGCCAGCACTGAAAGCTGTTGCTAGCCAGCACCCTTCCTTGGAAGCGCTTTCACAGGCGCAGTAACACTGGGGCTTTGCGCTTCTCTAGCCACCAAACGTCACGGTCCTTCTCTTTCCGTCTCGTAGACACGAGCTGAGAAATTGCAAACGTCGAGCAATTGCTCAGAGATGAAAAGTGCCAGCACTGGAAGCTGTTGCTAGCCAGCACCCTTCCTTGGAAGCGCTTTTGTAGGCCTAAGAACACTGGGGCTCTGGGCTTCTCTAGCCACCTAATCTTCTGCTCATCCTCTCGCGCACTCTAAAGAGAGCTCAGTTGAGAAATTGCAAACGTCCAGCAATTGCTCAGAGATGAAAAGTGCCAGCACTGAAAGCTCTTGCTAGCCAGCACCCTTCCTTGGAAGCGCTTTCACAGGCGCAGCAACACTGGGGCTTTGCGCTTCTCTACCCACCAAACATCACGGTCCTTCTCTTTCCGTCTCGTAGACACGAGCTGAGAAATTGCAAACGTCGAGCAATTGCTCAGAGATGAAAAGTGGCAGCACTGAAAGCTGTTGCTAGCCAGCACCCTTCCTTGGAAGCGCTTTTGTAGGCCTAAGAACACGGGGGCTCTGGGCTTCTTTAGCCACCTAATCTTCTGCTCATCCTCTCGCGCACTCTAAAGAGAGCTCAGGTGAGAAATTGCAAACGTCGAGCAATTGCTCAGAGATGAAAAGTGCCAGCACTGAAAGCTGTTGCTAGCCAGCACCCTTCCTTGGAAGCGCTTTCACAGGCGCAGTAACACTGGGGCTTTGCGCTTCTCTACCCACCAAACGTCACGGTCATTCTCTTTCCGTCTCCTAGACACGAGCTGAGAAATTGCAAACGTCGAGCAATTGCTCAGAGATGAAAAGTGCCAGCACTGAAAGCTGTTGCTAGCCAGCACCCTTCCTTGGAAGCGCTCTCACAGGTGCAGTAACACTGGGGCTTTGCGCTTCTCTAGCCACCAAACGTCACGGTCATTCTCTTTCCGTCTCGTAGACACGAGCTGAGAAATTGCAAACGTCGAGCAATTGCTCAGAGAGGAAAAGTGCCAGCACTGAAAGCTCTTGCTAGCCAGCACCCTTCCTTGGAAGCGCTTTCACAGGCACAGTAACACTGGGGCTTTGCGCTTCTCTAGCCACCAAACGTCACGGTCATTCTCTTTCTGTCTCGTAGACACGAGCTGAGAAATTGCAAACGTCGAGCAATTGCTCAGAGATGAAAAGTGCCAGCACTGAAAGCTCTTGCTAGCCAGCACCCTTCCTTGGAAGCGCTTTTGTAGGCCTAAGAACACTGGGGCTCTGGGCTTCTCTAGCCACCTCATCTTCTGCTCATCCTCTCGCGCACCCTAAAGAGAGCTCAGGTGAGAAATTGCAAACGTCGAGCAATTGCTCAGAGATGAAAAGGGCCAGCACTGAAAGCTGTTGCTAGCCAGCACCCTTCCTTGGAAGCGCTTTCACAGGCGCAGCAACACTGGGGCTTTGCGCTTCTCTACCCACCAAACGTCACGGTCATTCTCTTTCCGTCTCCTAGACACGAGCTGAGAAATTGCAAACGTCGAGCAATTGCTCAGAGATGAAAAGTGCCAGCACTGAAAGCTGTTGCTAGCCAGCACCCTTCCTTGGAAGCGCTTTCACAGGCGCAGCAACACTGGGGCTTTGCGCTTCTCTACCCACGAAACGTCACGGTCCTTCTCTTTCCGTCTCCTAGACACGAGCTGAGAAATTGCAAACGTCCAGCAATTGCTCAGAGAGGAAAAGTGCCAGCACTGGAAGCTGTTGCTAGCCAGCACCCTTCCTTGGAAGCGCTTTTGTAGGCCTAAGAACACTGGGGCTCTGGGCTTCTCTAGCCACCTCATCTTCTGCTCATCCTCTCGCGCACTCTAAAGAGAGCTTAGGTGAGAAATTGCAAATGTCCAGCAATTGCTCAGAGATGAAAAGTGCCAGCACTGAAAGCTCTTGCTAGCCAGCACCCTTCCTTGGAAGCGCTTTCACAGGCGCAGTAACACTGGGGCTTTGCGCTTCTCTACCCACCAAACATCACGGTCCTTCTCTTTCCGTCTCGTAGACACGAGCTGAGAAATTGCAAACGTCGAGCAATTGCTCAGAGAGGAAAAGTGCCAGCACTGGAAGCTGTTGCTAGCCAGCACCCTTCCTTGGAAGCGCTTTTGTAGGCCTAAGAACACTGGGGCTCTGGGCTTCTCTAGCCACCTAATCTTCTGCTCATCCTCTCACACACTCTGAAGAGAGCTCAGGTGAGAAATTGCAAACGTCGAGCAATTGCTCAGAGATGAAAAGTGCCAGCACTGAAAGCTCTTGCTAGCCAGCACCCTTCCTTGGAAGCGCTTTCACAGGCGCAGCAACACTGGGGCTTTGCGCTTCTCTAGCCACCAAACGTCACGGTCATTCTCTTTCCGTCTCCTAGACACGAGCTGAGAAATTGCAAACGTCGAGCAATTGCTCAGAGATGAAAAGTGCCAGCACTGAAAGCTCTTGCTAGCCAGCGCCCTTCCTTGGAAGCGCTCTCACAGGCGCAGTAACACTGGGGCTTTGCGCTTCTCTACCCACCAAACGTCACGGTCCTTCTCTTTCCGTCTCCTAGACACGAGCTGAGAAATTGCAAACGTCGAGCAATTGCTCAGAGAGGAAAAGTGCCAGCACTGGAAGCTGTTGCTAGCCAGCCCCCTTCCTTGGAAGCGCTTTTGTAGGCCTAAGAACACTGGGGCTCTGCGCTTCTCTAGCCACCTAATCTTCTGCTCATCCTCTCGCGCACTCTAAAGAGAGCTCAGGTGAGAAATTGCAAACGTCCAGCAATTGCTCAGTGAAGAAAAGTGCCAGCACTGAAAGCTGTTCCTAGCCAGCACCCTTCCTTGGAAGCGCTTTCACAGGCGCAGTAACACTGGGGCTTTGCGCTTCTCTAGCCACCAAACGTCACGGTCATTCTCTTTCCGTCTCGTAGACAAGAGCTGAGAAATTGCAAACGTCGAGCAATTGCTCAGAGAGGAAAAGTGCCAGCACTGGAAGCTGTTGCTAGCCAGCACCCTTCCTTGGAAGCGCTTTTGTAGGCCTAAGAACACTGGGGCTCTGGGCTTCTTTAGCCACCTCATCTTCTGCTCATCCTCTCGCGCACTCTAAAGAGAGCTCAGGTGAGAAATTGCAACCGTCGAACAATTGCTCAGAGATGAAAAGTGCCAGCACTGAAAGCTGTTGCTAGCCAGCACCCTTCCTTGGAAGCGCTTTCACAGGCGCAGTAACACTGGGGCTTTGCACTTCTCTAGCCACCAAACGTCACGGTCTTTCTCTTATCGTCTCGTAGACACGAGCTGAGAAATTGCAAACGTCGAGCAATTGCTCAGAGATGAAAAGTGCCAGCACTGAAAGCTGTTGCTAGCCAGCACCCTTCCTTGGAAGCGCTCTCACAGGTGCAGTAACACTGGGGCTTTGCGCTTCTCTAGCCACCAAACGTCACGGTCATTCTCTTTCCGTCTCGTAGACACGAGCTGAGAAATTGCAAACGTCGAGCAATTGCTCAGAGAGGAAAAGTGCCAGCACTGAAAGCTCTTGCTAGCCAGCACCCTTCCTTGGAAGCGCTTTCACAGGCACAGTAACACTGGGGCTTTGCGCTTCTCTAGCCACCAAACGTCACGGTCATTCTCTTTCTGTCTCGTAGACACGAGCTGAGAAATTGCAAACGTCGAGCAATTGCTCAGAGATGAAAAGTGCCAGCACTGAAAGCTCTTGCTAGCCAGCACCCTTCCTTGGAAGCGCTTTTGTAGGCCTAAGAACACTGGGGCTCTGGGCTTCTCTAGCCACCTCATCTTCTGCTCATCCTCTCGCGCACCCTAAAGAGAGCTCAGGTGAGAAATTGCAAACGTCGAGCAATTGCTCAGAGAGGAAAAGTGCCAGCACTGAAAGCTGTTGCTAGCCAGCACCCTTCCTTGGAAGCGCTTTCACAGGCGCAGCAACACTGGGGCTTTGCGCTTCTCTACCCACCAAACGTCACGGTCATTCTCTTTCCGTCTCCTAGACACGAGCTGAGAAATTGCAAACGTCGAGCAATTCCTCAGAGATGAAAAGTGCCAGCACTGAAAACTGTTGCTAGCCAGCACCCTTCCTTGGAAGCGCTTTCACAGGCGCAGCAACACTGGGGCTTTGCGCTTCTCTACCCACCAAACGTCACGGTCCTTCTCTTTCCGTATCCTAGACACGAGCTGAGAAATTGCAAACGTCCAGCAATTGCTCAGAGAGGAAAAGTGCCAGCACTGGAAGCTGTTGCTAGCCAGCACCCTTCCTTGGAAGCGCTTTTGTAGGCCTAAGAACACTGGGGCTCTGGGCTTCTCTAGCCACCTAATCTTCTGCTCATCCTCTCGCGCACTCTAAAGAGAGCTTAGGTGAGAAATTGCAAATGTCCAGCAATTGCTCAGAGATGAAAAGTGCCAGCACTGAAAGCTCTTGCTAGCCAGCACCCTTCCTTGGAAGCGCTTTCACAGGCGCAGTAACACTGGGGCTTTGCGCTTCTCTACCCACCAAATGTCACGGTCCTTCTCTTTCCGTCTCGTAGACACGAGCTGAGAAATTGCAAACGTCGAGCAATTGCTCAGAGAGGAAAAGTGCCAGCACTGGAAGCTGTTGCTAGCCAGCACCCTTCCTTGGAAGCGCTTTTGTAGGCCTAAGAACACTGGGGCTCTGGGCTTCTCTAGCCACCTAATCTTCTGCTCATCCTCTCACACACTCTGAAGAGAGCTCAGGTGAGAAATTGCAAATGTCCAGCAATTGCTCAGAGATGAAAAGTGCCAGCACTGAAAGCTCTTGCTAGCCAGCACCCTTCCTTGGAAGCGCTTTCACAGGCGCAGCAACACTGGGGCTTTGCGCTTCTCTACCCACCAAACGTCACGGTCCTTCTCTTTCCGTATCCTAGACACGAGCTGAGAAATTGCAAACGTCCAGCAATTGCTCAGAGAGGAAAAGTGCCAGCACTGGAAGCTGTTGCTAGCCAGCACCCTTCCTTGGAAGCGCTTTTGTAGGCCTAAGAACACTGGGGCTCTGGGCTTCTCTAGCCACCTAATCTTCTGCTCATCCTCTCGCGCACTCTAAAGAGAGCTTAGGTGAGAAATTGCAAATGTCCAGCAATTGCTCAGAGATGAAAAGTGCCAGCACTGAAAGCTCTTGCTAGCCAGCACCCTTCCTTGGAAGCGCTTTCACAGGCGCAGTAACACTGGGGCTTTGCGCTTCTCTAGCCACCAAATGTCACGGTCCTTCTCTTTCCGTCTCGTAGACACGAGCTGAGAAATTGCAAACGTCGAGCAATTGCTCAGAGATGAAAAGTGCCAGCACTGAAAGCTGTTGCTAGCCAGCACCCTTCCTTGGAAGCGCTTTTGTAGGCCTAAGAACACTGGGGCTCTGGGCTTCTCTAGCCACCTCATCTTCTGCTCATCCTCTCGCGCACCCTAAAGAGAGCTCAGGTGAGAAATTGCAAACGTCGAGCAATTGCTCAGAGAGGAAAAGTGCCAGCACTGAAAGCTGTTGCTAGCCAGCACCCTTCCTTGGAAGCGCTTTCACAGGCGCAGCAACACTGGGGCTTTGCGCTTCTCTACCCACCAAACGTCACGGTCATTCTCTTTCCGTCTCCTAGACACGAGCTGAGAAATTGCAAACGTCGAGCAATTCCTCAGAGATGAAAAGTGCCAGCACTGAAAACTGTTGCTAGCCAGCACCCTTCCTTGGAAGCGCTTTCACAGGCGCAGCAACACTGGGGCTTTGCGCTTCTCTACCCACCAAACGTCACGGTCCTTCTCTTTCCGTATCCTAGACACGAGCTGAGAAATTGCAAACGTCCAGCAATTGCTCAGAGAGGAAAAGTGCCAGCACTGGAAGCTGTTGCTAGCCAGCACCCTTCCTTGGAAGCGCTTTTGTAGGCCTAAGAACACTGGGGCTCTGGGATTCTCTAGCCACCTAATCTTCTGCTCATCCTCTCGCGCACTCTAAAGAGAGCTTAGGTGAGAAATTGCAAATGTCCAGCAATTGCTCAGAGATGAAAAGTGCCAGCACTGAAAGCTCTTGCTAGCCAGCACCCTTCCTTGGAAGCGCTTTCACAGGCGCAGTAACACTGGGGCTTTGCGCTTCTCTACCCACCAAATGTCACGGTCCTTCTTTTTCCGTCTCGTAGACACGAGCTGAGAAATTGCAAACGTCGAGCAATTGCTCAGAGAGGAAAAGTGCCAGCACTGGAAGCTGTTGCTAGCCAGCACCCTTCCTTGGAAGCGCTTTTGTAGGCCTAAGAACACTGGGGCTCTGGGCTTCTCTAGCCACCTAATCTTCTGCTCATCCTCTCACACACTCTGAAGAGAGCTCAGGTGAGAAATTGCAAATGTCCAGCAATTGCTCAGAGATGAAAAGTGCCAGCACTGAAAGCTCTTGCTAGCCAGCACCCTTCCTTGGAAGCGCTTTCACAGGCGCAGCAACACTGGGGCTTTGCGCTTCTCTAGCCACCAAACGTCACGGTCCTTCTCTTTCCGTATCCTAGACACGAGCTGAGAAATTGCAAACGTCCAGCAATTGCTCAGAGAGGAAAAGTGCCAGCACTGGAAGCTGTTGCTAGCCAGCACCCTTCCTTGGAAGCGCTTTTGTAGGCCTAAGAACACTGGGGCTCTGGGCTTCTCTAGCCACCTAATCTTCTGCTCATCCTCTCGCGCACTCTAAAGAGAGCTTAGGTGAGAAATTGCAAATGTCCAGCAATTGCTCAGAGATGAAAAGTGCCAGCACTGAAAGCTCTTGCTAGCCAGCACCCTTCCTTGGAAGCGCTTTCACAGGTGCAGTAACACTGGGGCTTTGCGCTTCTCTAGCCACCAAATGTCACGGTCCTTCTCTTTCCGTCTCGTAGACACGAGCTGAGAAATTGCAAACGTCGAGCAATTGCTCAGAGAGGAAAAGTGCCAGCACTGGAAGCTGTTGCTAGCCAGCACCCTTCCTTGGAAGCGCTTTTGTAGGCCTAAGAACACTGGGGCTCTGGGCTTCTCTAGCCACCTAATCTTCTGCTCATCCTCTCACACACTCTGAAGAGAGCTCAGGTGAGAAATTGCAAACGTCGAGCAATTGCTCAGAGATGAAAAGTGCCAGCACTGAAAGCTCTTGCTAGCCAGCACCCTTCCTTGGAAGCGCTTTCACAGGCGCAGCAACACTGGGGCTTTGCGCTTCTCTACCCACCAAACGTCACGGTCATTCTCTTTCCGTCTCCTAGACACGAGCTGAGAAATTGCAAACGTCGAGCAATTGCTCAGAGATGAAAAGTGCCAGCACTGAAAGCTCTTGCTAGCCAGCGCCCTTCCTTGGAAGCGCTCTCACAGGCGCAGTAACACTGGGGCTTTGCGCTTCTCTACCCACCAAACGTCACGGTCCTTCTCTTTCCGTCTCCTAGAAACGAGCTGAGAAATTGCAAACGTCGAGCAATTGCTCAGAGAGGAAAAGTGCCAGCACTGGAAGCTGTTGCTAGCCAGCCCCCTTCCTTGGAAGCGCTTTTGTAGGCCTAAGAACACTGGGGCTCTGCGCTTCTCTAGCCACCTAATCTTCTGCTCATCCTCTCGCGCACTCTAAAGAGAGCTCAGGTGAGAAATTGCAAACGTCCAGCAATTGCTCAGTGAAGAAAAGTGCCAGCACTGAAAGCTGTTCCTAGCCAGCACCCTTCCTTGGAAGCGCTTTCACAGGCGCAGTAACACTGGGGCTTTGCGCTTCTCTAGCCACCAAACGTCACGGTCATTCTCTTTCCGTCTCCTAGACAAGAGCTGAGAAATTGCAAACGTCGAGCAATTGCTCAGAGAGGAAAAGTGCCAGCACTGGAAGCTGTTGCTAGCCAGCACCCTTCCTTGGAAGCGCTTTTGTAGGCCTAAGAACACTGGGGCTCTGGGCTTCTTTAGCCACCTCATCTTCTGCTCATCCTCTCACGCACTCTGAAGAGAGCTCAGGTGAGAAATTGCAACCGTCGAACAATTGCTCAGAGATGAAAAGTGCCAGCACTGAAAGCTGTTGCTAGCCAGCACCCTTCCTTGGAAGCGCTTTCACAGGCGCAGTAACACTGGGGCTTTGCACTTCTCTAGCCACCAAACGTCACGGTCTTTCTCTTATCGTCTCGTAGACACGAGCTGAGAAATTGCAAACGTCGAGCAATTGCTCAGAGATGAAAAGTGCCAGCACTGAAAGCTCTTGCTAGCCAGCACCCTTCCTTGGAAGCGCTTTCACAGGCACAGTAAAACTGGGGCTTTGCGCTTCTCTACCAACCAAACGTCACGGTCATTCTCTTTCCGTCTCCTAGACACGAGCTGAGAAATTGCAAACGTCGAGCAATTGCTCAGAGATGAAAAGTGCCAGCACTGAAAGCTCTTGCTAGCCAGCACCCTTCCTTGGAAGCGCTTTTGTAGGCCTAAGAACACTGGGGCTCTGGGCTTCTCTAGCCACCTAATCTTCTGCTCATCCTCTCGCGCACTCTAAAGAGAGCTCAGGTGAGAAATTGCAAACGTCGAGCAATTGCTCAGAGAGGAAAAGTGCCAGCACTGAAAGCTGTTGCTAGCCAGCACCCTTCCTTGGAAGCGCTTTCACAGGCGCAGTAACACTGGGGCTTTGCGCTTCTCTACCCACCAAACGTCACGGTCATTCTCTTTCCGTCTCGTAGACACGAGCTGAGAAATTGCAAACGTCGAGCAATTGCTCAGAGATGAAAAGTGCCAGCACTGAAAGCTCTTGCTAGCCAGCGCCCTTCCTTGGAAGCGCTCTCACAGGCGCAGTAACACTGGGGCTTTGCGCTTCTCTACCCACCAAACGTCACGGTCATTCTCTTTCCGTCTCCTAGACACGAGCTGAGAAATTGCAAACGTCGAGCAATTGCTCAGAGAGGAAAAGTGCCAGCACTGGAAGCTGTTGCTAGCCAGCACCCTTCCTTGGAAGCGCTTTTGTAGGCGTAAGAACACTGGGGCTCTGGGCTTCTCTAGCCACCTAATCTTCTGCTCATCCTCTCGCGCACTCTAAAGAGAGCTCAGGTGAGAAATTGCAAACGTCCAGCAATTGCTCAGAGATGAAAAGTGCCAGCACTGAAAGCTCTTGCTAGCCAGCACCCTTCCTTGGAAGCGCTTTCACAGGCGCAGCAACACTGGGGCTTTGCGCTTCTCTAGCCACCAAACGTCACGGTCATTCTCTTTCCGTCTCCTAGACACGAGCTGAGAAATTGCAAACGTCGAGCAATTGCTCAGAGATGAAAAGTGCCAGCACTGAAAGCTCTTGCTAGCCAGCACCCTTCCTTGGAAGCGCTTTACAGGCGCAGTAACACTGGGGCTTTGCGCTTCTCCAGCCACCAAACGTCACGGTCCTTCTCTTTCCGTCTCGTAGACACGAGCTGAGAAATTGCAAACATCGAGCAATTGCTCAGAGATGAAAAGTGCCAGCACTGAAAGCTGTTGCTAGCCAGCACCCTTCCTTGGAAGCGCTTTCACAGGCGCAGTAACACTGGGGCTCTGCGCTTCTCTAGCCACCAAAGGTCACGGTCATTCTCTTTCCGTCTCGTAGACACGAGCTGAGAAATTGCAAACGTCGAGCAATTGCTCAGAGATGAAAAGTGCCAGCACTGAAAGCTCTTGCTAGCCAGCACCCTTCCTTGGAAGCGCTTTCACAGGCGCAGCAACACTGGGGCTTTGCGCTTCTCTAGCCACCAAACGTCACTGTCATTCTCTTTCTGTATCCTAGACACGAGCTGAGAAATTGCAAACGTCGAGCAATTGCTCAGAGATGAAAAGTGCCAGCACTGAAAGCTGTTGCTAGCCAGCCCCCTTCCTTGGAAGCGCTTTTGTAGGCCTAAGAACACTGGGGCTCTGGGCTTCTCTAGCCACCTAATCTTCTGCTCATCCTCTCGCGCACTCTAAAGAGAGCTCAGGTGAGAAATTGCAAACGTCGAGCAATTGCTCAGAGATGAAAAGTGCCAGCACTGAAAGCTCTTGCTAGCCAGCACCCTTCCTTGGAAGCGCTTTCACAGGCGCAGCAACACTGGGGCTTTGCGCTTCTCTAGCCACCAAAGGTCACGGTCATTCTCTTATCGTCTCGTAGACACGAGCTGAGAAATTGCAAACGTCGAGCAATTGCTCAGAGATGAAAAGTGCCAGCACTGGAAGCTCTTGCTAGCCAGCCCCCTTCCTTGGAAGCGCTTTCACAGGCGCAGTAACACTGGGGCTTTGCACTTCTCTAGCCACCAAACGTCACGGTCCTTCTCTTTCCGTCTCCTAGACACGAGCTGAGAAATTGCAAACGTCGAGCAATTGCTCAGAGATGAAAAGTGCCAGCACTGAAAGCTCTTGCTAGCCAGCACCCTTCCTTGGAAGCGCTTTTGTAGGCCTAAGAACACTGGGGCTCTGGGCTTCTCTAGCCACCTAATCTTCTGCTCATCCTCTCGCGCACTCTAAAGAGAGCTCAGGTGAGAAATTGCAAACGTCGAGCAATTGCTCAGAGAGGAAAAGTGCCAGCACTGAAAGCTGTTGCTAGCCAGCACCCTTCCTTGGAAGCGCTTTCACAGGCGCAGTAACACTGGGGCTTTGCGCTTCTCTACCCACCAAACGTCACGGTCCTTCTCTTTCCGTCTCGTAGACACGAGCTGAGAAATTGCAAACGTCGAGCAATTGCTCAGAGATGAAAAGTGCCAGCACTGAAAGCTCTTGCTAGCCAGCGCCCTTCCTTGGAAGCGCTCTCACAGGCGCAGTAACACTGGGGCTTTGCGCTTCTCTACCCACCAAACGTCACGGTCCTTCTGTTTCCGTCTCCTAGACACGAGCTGAGAAATTGCAAACGTCGAGCAATTGCTCAGAGAGGAAAAGTGCCAGCACTGGAAGCTGTTGCTAGCCAGCACCCTTCCTTGGAAGCGCTTTTGTAGGCCTAAGAACACTGGGGCTCTGGGCTTCTCTAGCCACCTAATCTTCTGCTCATCCTCTCGCGCACTCTAAAGAGAGCTCAGGTGAGAAATTGCAAACGTCCAGCAATTGCTCAGAGATGAAAAGTGCCAGCACTGAAAGCTCTTGCTAGCCAGCACCCTTCCTTGGAAGCGCTTTCACAGGCGCAGCAACACTGGGGCTTTGCGCTTCTCTAGCCACCAAACGTCACGGTCATTCTCTTTCCGTCTCCTAGACACGAGCTGAGAAATTGCAAACGTCGAGCAATTGCTCAGAGATGAAAAGTGCCAGCACTGGAAGCTGTTGCTAGCCAGCACCCTTCCTTGGAAGCGCTTTCACAGGCGCAGTAACACTGGGGCTTTGCGCTTCTCCAGCCACCAAACGTCACGGTCATTCTCTTTCCGTCTCGTAGACACGAGCTGAGAAATTGCAAACGTCGAGCAATTGCTCAGAGATGAAAAGTGCCAGCACTGAAAGCTGTTGCTAGCCAGCCCCCTTCCTTGGAAGCGCTTTTGTAGGCCTAAGAACACTGGGGCTCTGCGCTTCTCTAGCCACCTAATCTTCTGCTCATCCTCTCGCGCACTCTAAAGAGAGCTCAGGTGAGAAATTGCAAACGTCGAGCAATTGCTCAGAGAAGAAAAGTGCCAGCACTGAAAGCTCTTGCTAGCCAGCACCCTTCCTTGGAAGCGCTTTCACAGGCGCAGCAACACTGGGGCTTTGCGCTTCTCTAGCCACCAAAGGTCACGGTCATTCTCTTATCGTCTCGTAGACACGAGCTGAGAAATTGCAAACGTCGAGCAATTGCTCAGAGATGAAAAGTGCCAGCACTGAAAGCTCTTGCTAGCCAGCCCCCTTCCTTGGAAGCGCTTTCACAGGCGCAGTAACACTGGGGCTTTGCACTTCTCTAGCCACCAAACGTCACGGTCCTTCTCTTTCCGTCTCATAGACACGAGCTGAGAAATTGCAAACGTCGAGCAATTGCTCAGAGATGAAAAGTGCCAGCACTGAAAGCTGTTGCTAGCCAGCACCCTTCCTTGGAAGCGCTTTCACAGGCGCAGCAACACTGGGGCTTTGCGCTTCTCTAGCCACCAAACGTCACGGTCCTTCTCTTTCCGTCTCCTAGACACGAGCTGAGAAATTGCAAACGTCGAGCAATTGCTCAGAGATGAAAAGTGCCAGCACTGAAAGCTGTTGCTAGCCAGCACCCTTCCTTGGAAGCGCTTTTGTAGGCCTAAGAACACTGGGGCTCTGGGCTTCTCTAGCCACCTAATCTTCTGCTCATCCTCTCGCGCACTCTAAAGAGAGCTCAGTTGAGAAATTGCAACCGTCGAACAATTGCTCAGAGATGAAAAGTGCCAGCACTGAAAGCTCTTGCTAGCCAGCACCCTTCCTTGGAAACGCTTTCACAGGCGCAGTAACACTGGGGCTTTGCGCTTCTCTAGTCACCAAACGTCACGGTCCTTCTCTTTCCGTCTCGTAGACACGAGCTGAGAAATTGCAAACGTCCAGCAATTGCTCAGAGATGAAAAGTGCCAGCACTGAAAGCTGTTGCTAGCCAGCACCCTTCCTTGGAAGCGCTTTCACAGGCGCAGTAACACTGGGGCTTTGCGCTTCTATACGCACCAAACGTCACGGTCCTTCTCTTATCGTCTCGTAGACACGAGCTGAGAAATTGCAAACGTCGAGCAATTGCTCAGAGATGAAAAGTGCCAGCACTGAAAGCTCTTGCTAGCCAGCACCCTTCCTTGGAAGCGCTTTCACAGGCACAGTAACACTGGGGCTTTGCGCTTCTCTAGCCACCAAACGTCACGGTCCTTCTCTTTCTGTCTCCTAGACACGAGCTGAGAAATTGCAAACGTCGAGCAATTGCTCAGAGATGAAAAGTGCCAGCACTGGAAGCTGTTGCTAGCCAGCACCCTTCCTTGGAAGCGCTTTTGTAGGCCTAAGAACACTGGGGCTCTGGGCTTCTCTAGCCACCTCATCTTCTGCTCATCCTCTCGCGCACTCTAAAGAGAGCTCAGGTGAGAAATTGCAAACGTCGAGCAATTGCTCAGAGATGAAAAGTGCCAGCACTGAAAGCTCTTGCTAGCCAGCACCCTTCCTTGGAAGCGCTTTCACAGGCGCAGTAACACTGGGGCTTTGCGCTTCTCTACCCACCAAACGTCACGGTCATTCTCTTTCCGTCTCCTAGACACGAGCTGAGAAATTGCAAACGTCGAGCAATTGCTCAGAGATGAAAAGTGCCAGCACTGAAAGCTGTTGCTAGCCAGCACCCTTCCTTGGAAGCGCTTTTGTAGGCCTAAGAACACTGGGGCTCTGGGCTTCTCTAGCCACCTAATCTTCTGCTCATCCTCTCGCGCACTCTAAAGAGAGCTCAGTTGAGAAATTGCAACCGTCGAACAATTGCTCAGAGATGAAAAGTGCCAGCACTGAAAGCTCTTGCTAGCCAGCACCCTTCCTTGGAAACGCTTTCACAGGCGCAGTAACACTGGGGCTTTGCGCTTCTCTAGCCACCAAACGTCACGGTCCTTCTCTTTCCGTCTCGTAGACACGAGCTGAGAAATTGCAAACGTCCAGCAATTGCTCAGAGATGAAAAGTGCCAGCACTGAAAGCTGTTGCTAGCCAGCACCCTTCCTTGGAAGCGCTTTCACAGGCGCAGTAACACTGGGGCTTTGCGCTTCTCTACCCACCAAACGTCACGGTCCTTCTCTTATCGTCTCGTAGACACGAGCTGAGAAATTGCAAACGTCGAGCAATTGCTCAGAGATGAAAAGTGCCAGCACTGAAAGCTCTTGCTAGCCAGCACCCTTCCTTGGAAGCGCTTTCACAGGCACAGTAACACTGGGGCTTTGCGCTTCTCTAGCCACCAAACGTCACGGTCATTCTCTTTCTGTCTCCTAGACACGAGCTGAGAAATTGCAAACGTCGAGCAATTGCTCAGAGATGAAAAGTGCCAGCACTGGAAGCTGTTGCTAGCCAGCACCCTTCCTTGGAAGCGCTTTTGTAGGCCTAAGAACACTGGGGCTCTGGGCTTCTCTAGCCACCTCATCTTCTGCTCATCCTCTCGCGCACTCTAAAGAGAGCTCAGGTGAGAAATTGCAAACGTCGAGCAATTGCTCAGAGATGAAAAGTGCCAGCACTGAAAGCTCTTGCTAGCCAGCACCCTTCCTTGGAAGCGCTTTCACAGGCGCAGTAACACTGGGGCTTTGCGCTTCTCTACCCACCAAACGTCACGGTCATTCTCTTTCCGTCTCCTAGACACGAGCTGAGAAATTGCAAACGTCGAGCAATTGCTCAGAGATGAAAAGTGCCAGCACTGGAAGCTGTTGCTAGCCAGCACCCTTCCTTGGAAGCGCTTTTGTAGGCCTAAGAACACTGGGGCTCTGAGCTTCTCTAGCCACCTAATCTTCTGCTCATCCTCTCGCGCACTCTAAAGAGAGCTCAGGTGAGAAATTGCAAACGTCCAGCAATTGCTCAGAGATGAAAAGTGCCAGCACTGAAAGCTGTTGCTAGCCAGCACCCTTCCTTGGAAGCGCTTTTGTAGGCCTAAGAACACTGGGGCTCTGGGCTTCTCTAGCCACCTCATCTTCTGCTCATCCTCTCGCGCACTCTAAAGAGAGCTCAGGTGAGAAATTGCAAACGTCCAGCAATTGCTCAGAGATGAAAAGTGCCAGCACTGAAAGCTCTTGCTAGCCAGCACCCTTCCTTGGAAGCGCTTTCACAGGCGCAGTAACACTGGGGCTTTGCGCTTCTCTACTCACCAAACGTCACGGTCCTTCTCTTTCCGTCTCCTAGACAAGAGCTGAGAAATTGCAAACGTCGAGCAATTGCTCAGAAATGAAAAGTGCCAGCACTGAAAGCTCTTGCTAGCCAGCACCCTTCCTTGGAAGCGCTTTCACAGGCGCAGCAACACTGGGGCTTTGCGCTTCTCTAGCCACCAAACGTCACGGTCATTCTCTTTCCGTCTCCTAGACACGAGCTGAGATATTGCAAACGTCGAGCAATTGCTCAGAGAGGAAAAGTGCCAGCACTGAGAGCTGTTGCTAGCCAGCACCCTTCCTTGGAAGCGCTTTTGTAGGCCTAAGAACACTGGGGCTCTGAGCTTCTCTAGCCACCTAATCTTCTGCTCATCCTCTCGCGCACTCTAAAGAGAGCTCAGGTGAGAAATTGCAAACGTCGAGCAATTGCTCAGAGATGAAAAGTGCCAGCACTGAAAGCTGTTGCTAGCCAGCACCCTTCCTTGGAAGCGCTTTTGTAGGCCTAAGAACACTGGGGCTCTGGGCTTCTCTAGCCACCTAATCTTCTGCTCATCCTCTCGCGCACTCTAAAGAGAGCTCAGGTGAGAAATTGCAAACGTCCAGCAATTGCTCAGAGATGAAAAGTGCCAGCACTGAAAGCTCTTGCTAGCCAGCACCCTTCCTTGGAAGCGCTTTCACAGGCGCAGTAACACTGGGGCTTTGCGCTTCTCTACTCACCAAACGTCACGGTCCTTCTCTTTCCGTCTCCTAGACAAGAGCTGAGAAATTGCAAACGTCGAGCAATTGCTCAGAAATGAAAAGTGCCAGCACTGAAAGCTCTTGCTAGCCAGCACCCTTCCTTGGAAGCGCTTTCACAGGCGCAGCAACACTGGGGCTTTGCGCTTCTCTAGCCACCAAACGTCACGGTCATTCTCTTTCCGTCTCCTAGACACGAGCTGAGATATTGCAAACGTCGAGCAATTGCTCAGAGAGGAAAAGTGCCAGCACTGAGAGCTGTTGCTAGCCAGCACCCTTCCTTGGAAGCGCTTTTGTAGGCCTAAGAACACTGGGGCTCTGGGCTTCTCTAGCCACCTCATCTTCTGCTCATACTCTCGCGCACTCTAAAGAGAGCTCAGGTGAGAAATTGCAAACGTCGAGCAATTGCTCAGAGATGAAAAGTGCCAGCACTGAAAGCTGTTGCTAGCCAGCACCCTTCCTTGGAAGCGCTTTCACAGGCGCAGCAACACTGGGGCTTTGCGCTTCTCTACCCACCAAACGTCACGGTCATTCTCTTTCCGTCTCCTAGACACGAGCTGAGAAATTGCAAACGTCCAGCAATTGCTCAGAGATGAAAAGTGCCAGCACTGAAAGCTGTTGCTAGCCAGCACCCTTCCTTGGAAGCGCTTTACAGGCGCAGTAACACTGGGGCTTTGCGCTTCTCCAGCCACCAAACGTCACGGTCATTCTCTTTCCGTCTCGTAGACACGAGCTGAGAAATTGCAAACATCGAGCAATTGCTCAGAGATGAAAAGTGCCAGCACTGAAAGCTCTTGCTAGCCAGCACCCTTCCTTGGAAGCGCTTTCACAGGCGCAGTAACACTGGGGCTCTGCGCTTCTCTAGCCACCAAACGTCACGGTCATTCTCTTTCCGTCTCGTAGACACGAGCTGAGAAATTGCAAACGTCGAGCAATTGCTCAGAGATGAAAAGTGCCAGCACTGAAAGCTGTTGCTAGCCAGTACCCTTCCTTGGAAGCGCTTTCACAGGCGCAGCAACACTGGGGCTTTGCGCTTCTCTACCCACCAAACGTCACTGTCATTCTCTTTCTGTATCCTAGACACGAGCTGAGAAATTGCAAACGTCGAGCAATTGCTCAGAGATGAAAAGTGCCAGCACTGAAAGCTGTTGCTAGCCAGCCCCCTTCCTTGGAAGCGCTTTTGTAGGCCTAAGAACACTGGGGCTCTGGGCTTCTCTAGCCACCTAATCTTCTGCTCATCCTCTCGCGCACTCTAAAGAGAGCTCAGGTGAGAAATTGCAAACGTCGAGCAATTGCTCAGAGATGAAAAGTGCCAGCACTGAAAGCTCTTGCTAGCCAGCACCCTTCCTTGGAAGCGCTTTCACAGGCGCAGCAACACTGGGGCTTTGCGCTTCTCTAGCCACCAAACGTCACGGTCATTCTCTTTCCGTCTCGTAGACTAGAGCTGAGAAATTGCAAATGTCGAGCAATTGCTCAGAGATGAAAAGTGCCAGCACTGAAAGCTCTTGCTAGCCAGCACCCTTCCTTGGAAGCGCTTTCACAGGCGCAGTAACACTGCGGCTTTGCACTTCTCTAGCCACCAAACGTCACGGTCCTTCTCTTTCCGTCTCATAGACACGAGCTGAGAAATTGCAAACGTCGAGCAATTGCTCAGAGATGAAAAGTGCCAGCACTGAAAGCTGTTGCTAGCCAGCACCCTTCCTTGGAAGCGCTTTCACAGGCGCAGCAACACTGGGGCTTTGCGCTTCTCTAGCCACCAAACGTCACGGTCCTTCTCTTTCCGTCTCCTAGACACGAGCTGAGAAATTGCAAACGTCGAGCAATTGCTCAGAGATGAAAAGTGCCAGCACTGAAAGCTGTTGCTAGCCAGCACCCTTCCTTGGAAGCGCTTTTGTAGGCCTAAGAACACTGGGGCTCTGGGCTTCTCTAGCCACCTAATCTTCTGCTCATCCTCTCGCGCACTCTAAAGAGAGCTCAGGTGAGAAATTGCAACCGTCGAACAATTGCTCAGAGATGAAAAGTGCCAGCACTGAAAGCTCTTGCTAGCCAGCACCCTTCCTTGGAAACGCTTTCACAGGCACAGTAACACTGGGGCTTTGCGCTTCTCTAGCCACCAAACGTCACGGTCCTTCTCTTTCCGTCTCGTAGACACGAGCTGAGAAATTGCAAACGTCGAGCAATTGCTCAGAGATGAAAAGTGCCAGCACTGAAAGCTGTTGCTAGCCAGCACCCTTCCTTGGAAGCGCTTTCACAGGCGCAGTAACACTGGGGCTTTGCGCTTCTCTACCCACCAAACGTCACGGTCCTTCTCTTATCGTCTCGTAGACACGAGCTGAGAAATTGCAAACGTCGAGCAATTGCTCAGAGATGAAAAGTGCCAGCACTGAAAGCTCTTGCTAGCCAGCACCCTTCCTTGGAAGCGCTTTCACAGGCACAGTAACACTGGGGCTTTGCGCTTCTCTAGCCACCAAACGTCACGGTCATTCTCTTTCTGTCTCCTAGACACGAGCTGAGAAATTGCAAACGTCGAGCAATTGCTCAGAGATGAAAAGTGCCAGCACTGAAAGCTCTTGCTAGCCAGCACCCTTCCTTGGAAGCGCTTTTGTAGGCCTAAGAACACTGGGGCTCTGGGCTTCTCTAGCCACCTCATCTTCTGCTCATCCTCTCGCGCACTCTAAAGAGAGCTCAGGTGAGAAATTGCAAACGTCGAGCAATTGCTCAGAGATGAAAAGTGCCAGCACTGAAAGCTGTTGCTAGCCAGCACCCTTCCTTGGAAGCGCTTTCACAGGCGCAGTAACACTGGGGCTTTGCGCTTCTCTACCCACCAAACGTCACGGTCATTCTCTTTCCGTCTCCTAGACACGAGCTGAGAAATTGCAAACGTCGAGCAATTGCTCAGAGATGAAAAGTGCCAGCACTGGAAGCTGTTGCTAGCCAGCACCCTTCCTTGGAAGCGCTTTTGTAGCCCGAAGAACACTGGGGCTCTGGGCTTCTCTAGCCACCTAATCTTCTGCTCATCCTCTCGCGCACTCTAAAGAGAGCTCAGGTGAGAAATTGCAAACGTCGAGCAATTGCTCAGAGATGAAAAGTGCCAGCACTGAAAGCTGTTGCTAGCCAGCACCCTTCCTTGGAAGCGCTTTTGTAGGCCTAAGAACACTGGGGCTCTGGGCTTCTCTAGCCACCTAATCTTCTGCTCATCCTCTCGCGCACTCTAAAGAGAGCTCCGGTGAGAAATTGCAAACGTCCAGCAATTGCTCAGAGATGAAAAGTGCCAGCACTGAAAGCTCTTGCTAGCCAGCACCCTTCCTTGGAAGCGCTTTCACAGGCGCAGCAACACTGGGGCTTTGCGCTTCTCTACTCACCAAACGTCACGGTCATTCTCTTTCCGTCTCGTAGACACGAGCTGAGAAATTGCAAACGTCGAGCAATTGCTCAGAGAGGAAAAGTGCCAGCACTGAAAGCTCTTGCTAGCCAGCACCCTTCCTTGGAAGCGCTTTCACAGGTGCAGTAACACTGGGGCTTTGCGCTTCTCTACCCACCAAACGTCACTGTCATTCTCTTTCCGTCTCGTAGACACGAGCTGAGGAATTGCAAACGTCGAGCAATTGCTCAGAGATGAAAAGTGCCAGCACTGAAAGCTGTTGCTAGCCAGCACCCTTCCTTGGAAGCGCTTTTGTAGGCCTAAGAACACGGGGGCTCTGGGCTTCTCTAGCCACCTAATCTTCTGCTCATCCTCTCGCGCACTCTAAAGAGAGCTCAGGTGAGAAATTGCAAACGTCCAGCAATTGCTCAGAGATGAAAAGTGCCAGCACTGAAAGCTCTTGCTAGCCAGCACCCTTCCTTGGAAGCGCTTTCACAGGCGCAGTAACACTGGGGCTTTGCGCTTCTCTACCCACCAAACGTCACGGTCATTCTCTTTCCGTCTCATAGACACGAGCTGAGAAATTGCAAACGTCGAGCAATTGCTCAGAGATGAAAAGTGCCAGCACTGAAAGCTGTTGCTAGCCAGTACCCTTCCTTGGAAGCGCTTTCACAGGCGCAGTAACACTGGGGCTTTGCGCTTCTCTAGCCACCAAACGTCACGGTCCTTCTCTTTCCGTCTCATAGACACGAGCTGAGAAATTGCAAACGTCGAGCAATTGCTCAGAGATGAAAAGTGCCAGCACTGAAAGCTCTTGCTAGCCAGCACCCTTCCTTGGAAGCGCTTTACAGGCGCAGTAACACTGGGGCTTTGCGCTTCTCTAGCCACCAAACGTCACTGTCATTCTCTTTCCGTCTCGTAGACAAGAGCTGAGAAATTGCAAACGTCGAGCAATTGCTCAGAGAGGAAAAGTGCCAGCACTGGAAGCTGTTGCTAGCCAGCACCCTTCCTTGGAAGCGCTTTTGTAGGCCTAAGAACACTGGGGCTCTGGGCTTCTCTAGCCACCTCATCTTCTGCTCATCCTCTCGCGCACTCTAAAGAGAGCTCAGGTGAGAAATTGCAAACGTCCAGCAATTGCTCAGAGATGAAAAGTGCCAGCACTGAAAGCTCTTGCTAGCCAGCACCCTTCCTTGGAAGCGCTTTCACAGGCGCAGCAACACTGGGGCTTTGCGCTTCTCTAGCCACCAAAGGTCACGGTCATTCTCTTATCGTCTCGTAGACACGAGCTGAGAAATTGCAAACGTCGAGCAATTGCTCAGAGATGAAAAGTGCCAGCATTCAAAGCTGTTGCTAGCCAGCACCCTTCCTTGGAAGCGCTTTCACAGGCGCAGTAACACTGGGGCTCTGCACTTCTCTAGCCACCAAACGTCACGGTCCTTCTCTTTCCGTCTCGTAGACACGAGCTGAGAAATTGCAAACGTCGAGCAATTGCTCAGAGATGAAAAGTGCCAGCACTGAAAGCTGTTGCTAGCCAGCACCCTTCCTTGGAAGCGCTTTCACAGGCGCAGCAACACTGGGGCTTTGCGCTTCTCTAGCCACCAAACGTCACGGTCCTTCTCTTTCCGTCTCGTAGACACGAGCTGAGAAATTGCAAACGTCGAGCAATTGCTCAGAGATGAAAAGTGCCAGCACTGAAAGCTCTTGCTAGCCAGCACCCTTCCTTGGAAGTGCTTTTGTAGGCCTAAGAACACTGGGGCTCTGGGCTTCTCTAGCCACCTAATCTTCTGCTCATCCTCTCGCGCACTCTATAGAGAGCTCAGGTGAGAAATTGCAACCGTCGAACAATTGCTCAGAGATGAAAAGTGCCAGCACTGAAAGCTCTTGCTAGCCAGCACCCTTCCTTGGAAACGCTTTCACAGGCGCAGTAACACTGGGGCTTTGCGCTTCTCTAGCCACCAAACGTCACGGTCCTTCTCTTTCCGTCTCGTAGACACGAGCTGAGAAATTGCAAACGTCCAGCAATTGCTCAGAGATGAAAAGTGCCAGCACTGAAAGCTGTTGCTAGCCAGCACCCTTCCTTGGAAGCGCTTTCACAGGCGCAGTAACACTGGGGCTTTGCGCTTCTCTACCCACCAAACGTCACGGTCCTTCTCTTTCCGTCTCCTAGACACGAGCTGAGAAATTGCAAACGTCGAGCAATTGCTCAGAGATGAAAAGTGCCAGCACTGAAAGCTCTTGCTAGCCAGCACCCTTCCTTGGAAGCGCTTTCACAGGCGCAGCAACACTGGGGCTTTGCGCTTCTCTAGCCACCAAACGTCACGGTCATTCTCTTTCTGTCTCCTAGACACGAGCTCAGAAATTGCAAACGTCGAGCAATTGCTCAGAGATGAAAAGTGCCAGCACTGGAAGCTCTTGCTAGCCAGCACCCTTCCTTGGAAGCGCTTTTGTAGGCCTAAGAACACTGGGGCTCTGGGCTTCTCTAGCCACCTCATCTTCTGCTCATCCTCTCGCGCACTCTAAAGAGAGCTCAGGTGAGAAATTGCAAACGTCGAGCAATTGCTCAGAGATGAAAAGTGCCAGCACTGAAAGCTGTTGCTAGCCAGCACCCTTCCTTGGAAGCGCTTTCACAGGCGCAGTAACACTGGGGCTTTGCGCTTCTCTACCCACCAAACGTCACGGTCATTCTCTTTCCGTCTCGTAGACACGAGCTGAGAAATTGCAAACGTCGAGCAATTGCTCAGAGATGAAAAGTGCCAGCACTGGAAGCTGTTGCTAGCCAGCACCCTTCCTTGGAAGCGCTTTTGTAGGCCTAAGAACACTGGGGCTCTGGGCTTCTCTAGCCACCTAATCTTCTGCTCATCCTCTCGCGCACTCTAAAGAGAGCTCCGGTGAGAAATTGCAAACGTCGAGCAATTGCTCAGAGATGAAAAGTGCCAGCACTGAAAGCTGTTGCTAGCCAGCACCCTTCCTTGGAAGCGCTTTTGTAGGCCTAAGAACACTGGGGCTCTGGGCTTCTCTAGCCACCTAATCTTCTGCTCATCCTCTCGCGCACTCTAAAGAGAGCTCCGGTGAGAAATTGCAAACGTCGAGCAATTGCTCAGAGATGAAAAGTGCCAGCACTGAAAGCTGTTGCTAGCCAGCACCCTTCCTTGGAAGCGCTTTCACAGGCGCAGCAACACTGGGGCTTTGCGCTTCTCTACTCACCAAACGTCACGGTCATTCTCTTTCCGTCTCGTAGACACGAGCTGAGAAATTGCAAACGTCGAGCAATTGCTCAGAGAGGAAAAGTGCCAGCACTGAAAGCTCTTGCTAGCCAGCACCCTTCCTTGGAAGCGCTTTCACAGGCGCAGCAACACTGGGGCTTTGCGCTTCTCTAGCCACCAAAGGTCACGGTCATTCTCTTATCGTCTCGTAGACACGAGCTGAGAAATTGCAAACGTCGAGCAATTGCTCAGAGATGAAAAGTGCCAGCACTGAAAGCTCTTGCTAGCCAGCCCCCTTCCTTGGAAGCGCTTTCACAGGCGCAGTAACACTGGGGCTTTGCACTTCTCTAGCCACCAAACGTCACGGTCCTTCTCTTTCCGTCTCATAGACACGAGCTGAGAAATTGCAAACGTCGAGCAATTGCTCAGAGATGAAAAGTGCCAGCACTGAAAGCTGTTGCTAGCCAGCACCCTTCCTTGGAAGCGCTTTCACAGGCGCAGCAACACTGGGGCTTTGCGCTTCTCTAGCCACCAAACGTCACGGTCCTTCTCTTTCCGTCTCCTAGACACGAGCTGAGAAATTGCAAACGTCGAGCAATTGCTCAGAGATGAAAAGTGCCAGCACTGAAAGCTGTTGCTAGCCAGCACCCTTCCTTGGAAGCGCTTTTGTAGGCCTAAGAACACTGGGGCTCTGGGCTTCTCTAGCCACCTAATCTTCTGCTCATCCTCTCGCGCACTCTAAAGAGAGCTCAGTTGAGAAATTGCAACCGTCGAACAATTGCTCAGAGATGAAAAGTGCCAGCACTGAAAGCTCTTGCTAGCCAGCACCCTTCCTTGGAAGTGCTTTCACAGGCGCAGTAACACTGGGGCTTTGCGCTTCTCTAGCCACCAAACGTCACGGTCCTTCTCTTTCCGTCTCGTAGACACGAGCTGAGAAATTGCAAACGTCCAGCAATTGCTCAGAGATGAAAAGTGCCAGCACTGAAAGCTGTTGCTAGCCAGCACCCTTCCTTGGAAGCGCTTTCACAGGCGCAGTAACACTGGGGCTTTGCGCTTCTCTAGCCACCAAACGTCACGGTCATTCTCTTATCGTCTCGTAGACACGAGCTGAGAAATTGCAAACGTCGAGCAATTGCTCAGAGATGAAAAGTGCCAGCACTGAAAGCTCTTGCTAGCCAGCACCCTTCCTTGGAAGCGCTTTCACAGGCGCAGTAACACTGGGGCTTTGCGCTTCTCTACCCACCAAACGTCACGGTCATTCTCTTTCCGTCTCCTAGACACGAGCTGAGAAATTGCAAACGTCGAGCAATTGCTCAGAGATGAAAAGTGCCAGCACTGGAAGCTGTTGCTAGCCAGCACCCTTCCTTGGAAGCGCTTTTGTAGGCCTAAGAACACTGGGGCTCTGGGCTTCTCTAGCCACCTCATCTTCTGCTCATCCTCTCGCGCACTCTAAAGAGAGCTCAGGTGAGAAATTGCAAACGTCGAGCAATTGCTCAGAGATGAAAAGTGCCAGCACTGAAAGCTCTTGCTAGCCAGCACCCTTCCTTGGAAGCGCTTTTGTAGGCCTAAGAACACTGGGGCTCTGGGCTTCTCTAGCCACCTAATCTTCTGCTCATCCTCTCGCGCACTCTAAAGAGAGCTCCGGTGAGAAATTGCAAACGTCGAGCAATTGCTCAGAGATGAAAAGTGCCAGCACTGAAAGCTGTTGCTAGCCAGCACCCTTCCTTGGAAGCGCTTTCACAGGCGCAGCAACACTGGGGCTTTGCGCTTCTCTACTCACCAAACGTCACGGTCATTCTCTTTCCGTCTCGTAGACACGAGCTGAGAAATTGCAAACGTCGAGCAATTGCTCAGAGAGGAAAAGTGCCAGCACTGAAAGCTGTTGCTAGCCAGCACCCTTCCTTGGAAGCGCTTTACAGGCGCAGTAACACTGGGGCTTTGCGCTTCTCTAGCCACCAAACGTCACGGTCATTCTCTTTCCGTCTCCTAGACAAGACCTGAGAAATTGAAACGTCGAGCAATTGCTCAGAGAGGAAAAGTGCCAGCACTGAAAGCTCTTGCTAGCCAGCACCCTTCCTTGGAAGCGCTTTCACAGGCGCAGCAACACTGGGGCTTTGCGCTCCTCTACCCACCAAACGTCACTGTCATTCTCTTTCCGTCTCGTAGACACGAGCTGAGGAATTGCAAACGTCGAGCAATTGCTCAGAGATGAAAAGTGCCAGCACTGAAAGCTGTTGCTAGCCAGCACCCTTCCTTGGAAGCGCTTTTGTAGGGCTAAGAACAGTGGGGCTCTGGGCTTCTCTAGCCACCTAATCTTCTGCTCATCCTCTCACGCACTCTAAAGAGAGCTCAGGTGAGAAATTGCAAACGTCCAGCAATTGCTCAGAGATGAAAAGTGCCAGCACTGAAAGCTGTTGCTAGCCAGCACCCTTCCTTGGAAGCGCTTTCACAGGCGCAGTAACACTGGGGCTTTGCGCTTCTCTACCCACCAAACGTCACGGTCATTCTCTTTCCGTCTCATAGACACGAGCTGAGAAATTGCAAACGTCGAGCAATTGCTCAGAGATGAAAAGTGCCAGCACTGAAAGCTGTTGCTAGCCAGTACCCTTCCTTGGAAGCGCTTTCACAGGCGCAGTAACACTGGGGCTTTGCGCTTCTCTAGCCACCAAACGTCACGGTCCTTCTCTTTCCGTCTCATAGACACGAGCTGAGAAATTGCAAACGTCGAGCAATTGCTCAGAGATGAAAAGTGCCAGCACTGAAAGCTGTTGCTAGACAGCACCCTTCCTTGGAAGCGCTTTCACAGGCGCAGTAACACTGGGGCTTTGCGCTTCTCTAGCCACCAAACGTCACTGTCATTCTCTTTCCGTCTCGTAGACAAGAGCTGAGAAATTGCAAACGTCGAGCAATTGCTCAGAGATGAAAAGTGCCAGCACTGGAAGCTCTTGCTAGCCAGCCCCCTTCCTTGGAAGCGCTTTTGTAGGCCTAAGAACACTGGGGCTCTGGGCTTCTCTAGCCACCTCATCTTCTGCTCATCCTCTCGCGCACTCTAAAGAGAGCTCAGGTGAGAAATTGCAAACGTCCAGCAATTGCTCAGAGATGAAAAGTGCCAGCACTGAAAGCTCTTGCTAGCCAGCACCCTTCCTTGGAAGCGCTTTGACAGGCGCAGCAACACTGGGGCTTTGCGCTTCTCTAGCCACCAAAGGTCACGGTCATTCTCTTATCGTCTCGTAGACACGAGCTGAGAAATTGCAAACGTCGAGCAATTGCTCAGAGATGAAAAGTGCCAGCACTGAAAGCTCTTGCTAGCCAGCACCCTTCCTTGGAAGCGCTTTCACAGGCGCAGTAACACTGGGGCTTTGCGCTTCTCTAGACACCAAACGTCACGGTCATTCTCTTTCCGTCTCATAGACACGAGCTGAGAAATTGCAAACGTCGAGCAATTGCTCAGAGATGAAAAGTGCCAGCACTGAAAGCTGTTGCTAGCCAGCACCCTTCCTTGGAATCGCTTTCACAGGCGCAGCAACACTGGGGCTTTGCGCTTCTCTAGCCACCAAACGTCACGGTCCTTCTCTTTCCGTCTCCTAGACACGAGCTGAGAAATTGCAAACGTCGAGCAATTGCTCAGAGATGAAAAGTGCCAGCACTGAAAGCTGTTGCTAGCCAGCACCCTTCCTTGGAAGTGCTTTTGTAGGCCTAAGAACACTGGGGCTCTGGGCTTCTCTAGCCACCTAATCTTCTGCTCATCCTCTCGCGCACTCTAAAGAGAGCTCAGGTGAGAAATTGCAACCGTCGAACAATTGCTCAGAGATGAAAAGTGCCAGCACTGAAAGCTCTTGCTAGCCAGCACCCTTCCTTGGAAACGCTTTCACAGGCGCAGTAACACTGGGGCTTTGCGCTTCTCTAGCCACCAAACGTCACGGTCCTTCTCTTTCCGTCTCGTAGACACGAGCTGAGAAATTGCAAACGTCGAGCAATTGCTCAGAGATGAAAAGTGCCAGCACTGAAAGCTGTTGCTAGCCAGCACCCTTCCTTGGAAGCGCTTTCACAGGCGCAGTAACACTGGGGCTTTGCGCTTCTCTACCCACCAAACGTCACGGTCCTTCTCTTTCCGTCTCCTAGACACGAGCTGAGAAATTGCAAACGTCGAGCAATTGCTCAGAGATGAAAAGTGCCAGCACTGAAAGCTCTTGCTAGCCAGCACCCTTCCTTGGAAGCGCTTTTGTAGGCTTAAGAACACTGGGGCTCTGAGCTTCTCTAGCCACCTAATCTTCTGCTCATCCTCTCGCGCACTCTAAAGAGAGCTCAGGTAAGAAATTGCAAACGTCGAGCAATTGCTCAGAGATGAAAAGTGCCAGCACTGGAAGCTGTTGCTAGCCAGCACCCTTCCTTGGAAGCGCTTTTGTAGGCCTAAGAACACTGGGGCTCTGGGCTTCTCTAGCCACCTCATCTTCTGCTCATCCTCTCGCGCACTCTAAAGAGAGCTCAGGTGAGAAATTGCAAACGTCGAGCAATTGCTCAGAGATGAAAAGTGCCAGCACTGAAAGCTGTTGCCAGCCAGCACCCTTCCTTGGAAGCGCTTTCACAGGCGCAGTAACACTGGGGCTTTGCGCTTCTCTAGCCACCAAACGTCACGGTCCTTCTCTTTCCGTCTCCTAGACACGAGCTGAGAAATTGCAAACGTCGAGCAATTGCTCAGAGAGGAAAAGTGCCAGCACTGGAAGCTGTTGCTAGCCAGCACCCTTCCTTGGAAGCGCTTTTGTAGGCCTAAGAACACTGGGGCTCTGGGCTTCTCTAGCCACCTAATCTTCTGCTCATCCTCTCGCGCAGTCTTAAGAGAGCTCAGGTGAGAAATTGCAAACGTCGAGCAATTGCTCAGAGATGAAAAGTGCCAGCACTGAAAGCTGTTGCTAGCCAGCACCCTTCCTTGGAAGCGCTTTTGTAGGCCTAAGAACACTGGGGCTCTGGGCTTCTCTAGCCACCTAATCTTCTGCTCATCCTCTCGCGCACTCTAAAGAGAGCTCCGTTGAGAAATTGCAAACGTCGAGCAATTGCTCAGAGATGAAAAGTGCCAGCACTGAAAGCTGTTGCTAGCCAGCACCCTTCCTTGGAAGCGCTTTCACAGGCGCAGCAACACTGGGGCTTTGCGCTTCTCTAGCCACCAAACGTCACGGTCCTTCTCTTTCCGTCTCGTAGACACGAGCTGAGAAATTGCAAACGTCGAGCAATTGCTCAGAGAGGAAAAGTGCCAGCACTGAAAGCTCTTGCTAGCCAGCACCCTTCCTTGGAAGCGCTTTACAGGCGCAGTAACACTGGGGCTTTGCGCTTCTCTAGCCACCAAACGTCACGGTCATTCTCTTTCCGTCTCCTAGACAAGACCTGAGAAATTGCAAACGTCGAGCAATTGCTCAGAGAGGAAAAGTGCCAGCACTGAAAGCTCTTGCTAGCCAGCACCCTTCCTTGGAAGCGCTTTCACAGGTGCAGTAACACTGGGGCTTTGCGCTTCTCTAGCCACCAAACGTCACTGTCATTCTCTTTGCGTCTCGTAGACACGAGCTGAGGAATTGCAAACGTCGAGCAATTGCTCAGAGATGAAAAGTGCCAGCACTGAAAGCTCTTGCTAGCCAGCACCCTTCCTTGGAAGCGCTTTTGTAGGCCTAAGAACAGTGGGGCTCTGGGCTTCTCTAGCCACCTCATCTTCTGCTCATCCTCTCACGCACTCTAAAGAGAGCTCAGGTGAGAAATTGCAAACGTCCAGCAATTGCTCAGAGATGAAAAGTGCCAGCACTGAAAGCTCTTGCTAGCCAGCACCCTTCCTTGGAAGCGCTTTCACAGGCGCAGTAACACTGGGGCTTTGCGCTTCTCTACCCACCAAACGTCACGGTCATTCTCTTTCCGTCTCCTAGACACGAGCTGAGAAATTGCAAACGTCGAGCAATTGCTCAGAGATGAAAAGTGCCAGCACTGAAAGCTGTTGCTAGCCAGTACCCTTCCTTGGAAGCGCTTTCACAGGCGCAGTAACACTGGGGCTTTGCGCTTCTCTAGCCACCAAACGTCACGGTCCTTCTCTTTCCGTCTCATAGACACGAGCTGAGAAATTCCAAACGTCGAGCAATTGCTCAGAGATGAAAAGTGCCAGCACTGAAAGCTGTTGCTAGCCAGTACCCTTCCTTGGAAGCGCTTTCACAGGCGCAGTAACACTGGGGCTTTGCGCTTCTCTAGCCACCAAACGTCACTGTCATTCTCTTTCCGTCTCGTAGACACAAGCTGAGAAATTGCAAACGTCGAGCAATTGCTCAGAGATGAAAAGTGCCAGCACTGAAAGCTGTTGCTAGCCAGCACCCTTCCTTGGAAGCGCTTTCACAGGCGCAGCAACACTGGGGCTTTGCGCTTCTCTACTCACCAAACGTCACGGTCATTCTCTTTCCGTCTCGTAGACACGAGCTGAGAAATTGCAAACGTCGAGCAATTGCTCAGAGATGAAAAGTGCCAGCACTGAAAGCTGTTGCTAGCCAGCACCCTTCCTTGGAAGCGCTTTCACAGGCGCAGTAACACTGGGGCTTTGCGCTTCTCTAGCCACCAAACGTCACGGTCCTTCTCTTTCCGTCTCGTAGACAAGAGCTGAGAAATTGCAAACGTCGAGCAATTGCTCAGAGATGAAAAGTGCCAGCACTGAAAGCTGTTGCTAGCCAGCACCCTTCCTTGGAAGCGCTTTTGTAGGCCTAAGAACACTGGAGCTCTGGGCTTCTCTAGCCACCTAATCTTCTGCTCATCCTCTCGCGCACTCTAAAGAGAGCTCAGGTGATAAATTGCAAACGTCGAGCAATTGCTCAGAGATGAAAAGTGCCAGCACTGAAAGCTCTTGCTAGCCAGCACCCTTCCTTGGAAGCGCTTTCACAGGCGCAGCAACACTGGGGCTTTGCGCTTCTCTAGCCACCAAACGTCACGGTCCTTCTCTTTCCGTCTCCTAGACACGAGCTGAGAAATTGCAAACGTCGAGCAATTGCTCCGAGATGAAAAGTGCCAGCACTGAAAGCTGTTGCTAGCCAGCACTCTTCCTTGGAAGCGCTTTCACAGGCGCAGCAACACTGGCGCTTTGCGCTTCTCTACCCACCAAACGTCACTGTCCTTCTCTTTCCGTCTCGTAGACACGAGCTGAGAAATTGCAAACGTCGAGCAATTGCTCAGAGATGAAAAGTGCCAGCACTGAAAGCTCTTGCTAGCCAGCACCCTTCCTTGGAAGCTCTTTCACAGGCGCAGCAACACTGGGGCTTTGCGCTTCTCTAGCCAACAAACATCACTGTCATTCTCTTTCCGTCTCGTAGACACGAGCTGAGAAATTGCAAACGTCGAGCAATTGCTCAGAGATGAAAAGTGCCAGCACTGGAAGCTGTTGCTAGCCAGCACCCTTCCTTGGAAGCGCTTTCACAGGCGCAGCAACACTGGGGCTTTGCGCTTCTCTACCCACCAAACGTCACGGTCCTTCTCTTTCCGTGTCGTAGACAAGAGCTGAGAAATTGCAAACGTCGAGCAATTGCTCAGAGATGAAAAGTGCCAGCACTGAAAGCTCTTCCTAGCCAGCACCCTTCCTTGGAAGCGCTTTTGTAGGCCCAAGAACACTGGGGCTCTGGGCTTCTCTAGCCACCTCATCTTCTGCTCATCCTCTCGCGCACTCTAAAGAGAGCTCAGGTGAGAAATTGCAAACGTCGAGCAATTGCTCAGAGATGAAAAGTGCCAGCACTGAAAGCTCTTGCTAGCCAGCACCCTTCCTTGGAAGCGCTTTCACAGGCGCAGCAACACTGGGGCTTTGCGCTTCTCTAGCCACCAAACGTCACGGCCATTCTCTTTCCGTCTCCTAGACACGAGCTGAGAAATTGCAAACGTCGAGCAATTGCTCAGAGATGAAAAGTGCCAGCACTGAAAGCTGTTGCTAGCCAGCACCCTTCCTTGGAAGCGCTTTTGTAGGCCTAAGAACACTGGAGCTCTGGGCTTCTCTAGCCACCTAATCTTCTGCTCATCCTCTCGCGCACTCTAAAGAGAGCTCAGGTGAGAAATTGCAAACGTCGAGCAATTGCTCAGAGATGAAAAGTGCCAGCACTGAAAGCTCTTGCTAGCCAGCACCCTTCCTTGGAAGCGCTTTCACAGGCGCAGCAACACTGGGACTTTGCGCTTCTCTACCCACCAAACGTCACGGTCATTCTCTTTCCGTCTCGTAGACACGAGCTGAGAAATTGCAAACGTCGAACAATTGCTCAGAGAAGAAAAGTGCCAGCACTGAAAGCTGTTGCTAGCCAGCACCCTTCCTTGGAAGCGCTTTCACAGGCGCAGCAACACTGGGGCTTTGCGCTTCTCTACCCACCAAACGTCACGGTCATTCTCTTTCCGTCTCCTAGACAAGACCTGAGAAATTGCAAACGTCGAGCAATTGCTCAGAGAGGAAAAGTGCCAGCACTGAAAGCTGTTGCTAGCCAGCACCCTTCCTTGGAAGCGCTTTTGTAGCCCTTAGAACACTGGGGCTCTGGGCTTCTCTAGCCACCTCATCTTCTGCTCATCCTCTCGCGCACTCTAAAGAGAGCTCAGGTGAGAAATTGCAAACGTCCAGCAATTGCTCAGAGATGAAAAGTGCCAGCACTGAAAGCTCTTGCTAGCCAGCACCCTTCCTTGGAAACGCTTTCACAGGCGCAGTAACACTGGGGCTTTGCGCTTCTCTAGCCACCAAACGTCACGGTCCTTCTCTTTCCGTCTCGTAGACACGAGCTGAGAAATTGCAAACGTCGAGCAATTGCTCAGAGATGAAAAGTGCCAGCACTGAAAGCTGTTGCTAGCCAGCACCCTTCCTTGGAAGCGCTTTCACAGGCGCAGTAACACTGGGGCTTTGCGCTTCTCTACCCACCAAACGTCACGGTCCTTCTCTTTCCGTCTCCTAGACACGAGCTGAGAAATTGCAAACGTCGAGCAATTGCTCAGAGATGAAAAGTGCCAGCACTGAAAGCTCTTGCTAGCCAGCACCCTTCCTTGGAAGCGCTTTCACAGGCGCAGCAACACTGGGGCTTTGCGCTTCTCTAGCCACCAAACGTCACTGTCATTCTCTTTCTGTCTCCTAGACACGAGCTGAGAAATTGCAAACGTCGAGCAATTGCTCAGAGATGAAAAGTGCCAGCACTGGAAGCTGTTGCTAGCCAGCACCCTTCCTTGGAAGCGCTTTTGTAGGCCTAAGAACACTGGGGCTCTGGGCTTCTCTAGCCACCTCATCTTCTGCTCATCCTCTCGCGCACTCTAAAGAGAGCTCAGGTGAGAAATTGCAAACGTCGAGCAATTGCTCAGAGATGAAAAGTGCCAGCACTGAAAGCTGTTGCCAGCCAGCACCCTTCCTTGGAAGCGCTTTCACAGGCGCAGTAACACTGGGGCTTTGCGCTTCTCTAGCCACCAAACGTCACGGTCATTCTCTTTCCGTCTCCTAGACACGAGCTGAGAAATTGCAAACGTCGAGCAATTGCTCAGAGATGAAAAGTGCCAGCACTGGAAGCTGTTGCTAGCCAGCACCCTTCCTTGGAAGCGCTTTTGTAGGCCTAAGAACACTGGGGCTCTGGGCTTCTCTAGCCACCTAATCTTCTGCTCATCCTCTCGCGCAGTCTTAAGAGAGCTCAGGTGAGAAATTGCAAACGTCGAGCAATTGCTCAGAGATGAAAAGTGCCAGCACTGAAAGCTGTTGCTAGCCAGCACCCTTCCTTGGAAGCGCTTTTGTAGGCCTAAGAACACTGGGGCTCTGGGCTTCTCTAGCCACCTAATCTTCTGCTCATCCTCTCGCGCACTCTAAAGAGAGCTCCGGTGAGAAATTGCAAACGTCGAGCAATTGCTCAGAGATGAAAAGTGCCAGCACTGAAAGCTGTTGCTAGCCAGCACCCTTCCTTGGAAGCGCTTTCACAGGCGCAGCAACACTGGGGCTTTGCGCTTCTCTAGCCACCAAACGTCACGGTCCTTCTCTTTCCGTCTCGTAGACACGAGCTGAGAAATTGCAAACGTCGAGCAATTGCTCAGAGAGGAAAAGTGCCAGCACTGAAAGCTCTTGCTAGCCAGCACCCTTCCTTGGAAGCGCTTTCACAGGCGCAGCAACACTGGGGCTTTGCGCTTCTCTAGCCACCAAACGTCACGGTCATTCTCTTTCCGTCTCCTAGACAAGACCTGAGAAATTGCAAACGTCGAGCAATTGCTCAGAGAGGAAAAGTGCCAGCACTGAAAGCTCTTGCTAGCCAGCACCCTTCCTTGGAAGCGCTTTCACAGGTGCAGTAACACTGGGGCTTTGCGCTTCTCTAGCCACCAAACGTCACTGTCATTCTCTTTGCGTCTCGTAGACACGAGCTGAGGAATTGCAAACGTCGAGCAATTGCTCAGAGATGAAAAGTGCCAGCACTGAAAGCTCTTGCTAGCCAGCACCCTTCCTTGGAAGCGCTTTTGTAGGCCTAAGAACAGTGGGGCTCTGGGCTTCTCTAGCCACCTAATCTTCTGCTCATCCTCTCACGCACTCTAAAGAGAGCTCAGGTGAGAAATTGCAAACGTCCAGCAATTGCTCAGAGATGAAAAGTGCCAGCACTGAAAGCTGTTGCTAGCCAGCACCCTTCCTTGGAAGCGCTTTCACAGGCGCAGTAACACTGGGGCTTTGCGCTTCTCTACCCACCAAACGTCACGGTCATTCTCTTTCCGTCTCATAGACACGAGCTGAGAAATTGCAAACGTCGAGCAATTGCTCAGAGATGAAAAGTGCCAGCACTGAAAGCTGTTGCTAGCCAGTACCCTTCCTTGGAAGCGCTTTCACAGGCGCAGTAACACTGGGGCTTTGCGCTTCTCTAGCCACCAAACGTCACGGTCCTTCTCTTTCCGTCTCATAGACACGAGCTGAGAAATTCCAAACGTCGAGCAATTGCTCAGAGATGAAAAGTGCCAGCACTGAAAGCTGTTGCTAGCCAGTACCCTTCCTTGGAAGCGCTTTCACAGGCGCAGTAACACTGGGGCTTTGCGCTTCTCTAGCCACCAAACGTCACTGTCATTCTCTTTCCGTCTCGTAGACACAAGCTGAGAAATTGCAAACGTCGAGCAATTGCTCAGAGATGAAAAGTGCCAGCACTGAAAGCTGTTGCTAGCCAGCACCCTTCCTTGGAAGCGCTTTTGTAGGCTTAAGAACACTGGGGCTCTGGGCTTCTCTAGCCACCTAATCTTCTGCTCATCCTCTCGCGCACTCTAAAGAGAGCTCCGGTGAGAAATTGCAAACGTCGAGCAATTGCTCAGAGATGAAAAGTGCCAGCACTGAAAGCTGTTGCTAGCCAGCACCCTTCCTTGGAAGCGCTTTCACAGGCGCAGTAACACTGGGGCTTTGCGCTTCTCTAGCCACCAAACGTCACGGTCCTTCTCTTTCCGTCTCGTAGACACGAGCTGAGAAATTGCAAACGTCGAGCAATTGCTCAGAGATGAAAAGTGCCAGCACTGAAAGCTGTTGCTAGCCAGCACCCTTCCTTGGAAGCGCTTTTGTAGGCCTAAGAACACTGGAGCTCTGGGCTTCTCTAGCCACCTAATCTTCTGCTCATCCTCTCGCGCACTATAAAGAGAGCTCAGGTGATAAATTGCAAACGTCGAGCAATTGCTCAGAGATGAAAAGTGCCAGCACTGAAAGCTCTTGCTAGCCAGCACCCTTCCTTGGAAGCGCTTTCACAGGCGCAGCAACACTGGGGCTTTGCGCTTCTCTAGCCACCAAACGTCACGGTCCTTCTCTTTCCGTCTCCTAGACACGAGCTGAGAAATTGCAAACGTCGAGCAATTGCTCCGAGATGAAAAGTGCCAGCACTGAAAGCTGTTGCTAGCCAGCACTCTTCCTTGGAAGCGCTTTCACAGGCGCAGCAACACTGGCGCTTTGCGCTTCTCTACCCACCAAACGTCACTGTCCTTCTCTTTCCGTCTCGTAGACACGAGCTGAGAAATTGCAAACGTCGAGCAATTGCTCAGAGATGAAAAGTGCCAGCACTGAAAGCTCTTGCTAGCCAGCACCCTTCCTTGGAAGCTCTTTCACAGGCGCAGCAACACTGGGGCTTTGCGCTTCTCTAGCCAACAAACATCACTGTCATTCTCTTTCCGTCTCGTAGACACGAGCTGAGAAATTGCAAACGTCGAGCAATTGCTCAGAGATGAAAAGTGCCAGCACTGGAAGCTGTTGCTAGCCAGCACCCTTCCTTGGAAGCGCTTTCACAGGCGCAGCAACACTGGGGCTTTGCGCTTCTCTACCCACCAAACGTCATGGTCATTCTCTTTCCGTGTCGTAGACAAGAGCTGAGAAATTGCAAACGTCGAGCAATTGCTCAGAGATGAAAAGTGCCAGCACTGAAAGCTCTTCCTAGCCAGCACCCTTCCTTGGAAGCGCTTTTGTAGGCCCAAGAACACTGGGGCTCTGGGCTTCTCTAGCCACCTCATCTTCTGCTCATCCTCTCGCGCACTCTAAAGAGAGCTCAGGTGAGAAATTGCAAACGTCGAGCAATTGCTCAGAGATGAAAAGTGCCAGCACTGAAAGCTCTTGCTAGCCAGCACCCTTCCTTGGAAGCGCTTTCACAGGCGCAGCAACACTGGGGCTTTGCGCTTCTCTAGCCACCAAACGTCACGGCCATTCTCTTTCCGTCTCCTAGACACGAGCTGAGAAATTGCAAACGTCGAGCAATTGCTCAGAGATGAAAAGTGCCAGCACTGAAAGCTGTTGCTAGCCAGCACCCTTCCTTGGAAGCGCTTTTGTAGGCCTAAGAACACTGGAGCTCTGGGCTTCTCTAGCCACCTAATCTTCTGCTCATCCTCTCGCGCACTCTAAAGAGAGCTCAGGTGAGAAATTGCAAACGTCGAGCAATTGCTCAGAGATGAAAAGTGCCAGCACTGAAAGCTCTTGCTAGCCAGCACCCTTCCTTGGAAGCGCTTTCACAGGCGCAGCAACACTGGGACTTTGCGCTTCTCTACCCACCAAACGTCACGGTCATTCTCTTTCCGTCTCGTAGACACGAGCTGAGAAATTGCAAACGTCGAACAATTGCTCAGAGAAGAAAAGTGCCAGCACTGAAAGCTGTTGCTAGCCAGCACCCTTCCTTGGAAGCGCTTTCACAGGCGCAGCAACACTGGGGCTTTGCGCTTCTCTACCCACCAAACGTCACGGTCATTCTCTTTCCGTCTCGTAGACAAGAGCTGAGAAATTGCAAACGTCGAGCAATTGCTCAGAGATGAAAAGTGCCAGCACTGAAAGCTGTTGCTAGCCAGCACCCTTCCTTGGAAGCGCTTTTGTAGCCCTTAGAACACTGGGGCTCTGGGCTTCTCTAGCCACCTAATCTTCTGCTCATCCTCTCGCGCACTCTAAAGAGAGCTCAGGTGAGAAATTGCAAACGTCCAGCAATTGCTCAGAGATGAAAAGTGCCAGCACTGAAAGCTCTTGCTAGCCAGCACCCTTCCTTGGAAGCGCTTTCACAGGCGCAGTAACACTGGGGCTTTGCGCTTCTCTAGCCACCAAACGCCACGGTCCTTCTATTTCCGTCTCGTAGACACGAGCTGAGAAATTGCAAACGTCGAGCAATTGCTCAGAGATGAAAAGTGCCAGCACTGAAACCTCTTGCTAGCCAGCACCCTTCCTTGGAAGCGCTTTCACAGGCGCAGCAACACTGGGGCTTTGCGCTTCTCTAGCCACCAAACGTCACGGTCCTTCTCTTTCCGTCTCGTAGACACGAGCTGAGAAATTGCAAACGTCGAGCAATTGCTCAGAGATGAAAAGTGCCAGCACTGAAAGCTGTTGCTAGCCAGCACCCTTCCTTGGAAGTGCTTTCACAGGCGCAGCAACACTGGGGCTTTGCGCTTCTCTAGCCACCAAACGTCACGGTCCTTCTCTTTCCGTCTCGTTGACACGAGCTGAGAAATTGCAAACGTCGAGCAATTGCTCGGAGAGGAAAAGTGCCAGCACTGGAAGCTGTTGCTAGCCAGCACCCTTCCTTGGAAGCGCTTTTGTAGCCCTCAGAAAACTGGGGCCCTGGGCTCTCTAGCCACCTAATCTTCTGCTCATCCTCTCGCGCAGTCTAAAGAGAGCTCAGGTGAGAAATTGCAAACGTCGAGCAATTGCTCAGAGATGAAAAGTGCCAGCACTGAAAGCTGTTGCTAGCCAGCACCCTTCCTTGGAAGCGCTTTCACAGGCGCAGCAACACTGGGGCTTTGCGCTTCTCTAGCCACCAAACGTCACGGTCCTTCTCTTTCCGTCTCGTAGACACGAGCTGAGAAATTGCAAACGTCGAGCAATTGCTCAGAGATGAAAAGTGCCAGCACTGAATGCTCTTGCTAGCCAGCACCCTTCCTTGGAAGCGCTTTTGTAGGGCTAAGAACAGTGGGGCTCTGGGCTTCTCTAGCCACCTAATCTTCTGCTCATCCTCTCACGCACTCTAAAGAGAGCTCAGGTGAGAAATTGCAAACGTCCAGCAATTGCTCAGAGATGAAAAGTGCCAGCACTGAAAGCTGTTGCTAGCCAGCACCCTTCCTTGGAAGCGCTTTCACAGGCGCAGTAACACTGGGGCTTTGCGCTTCTCTACCCACCAAACGTCACGGTCCTTCTCTTTCCGTCTCATAGACACGAGCTGAGAAATTGCAAACGTCGAGCAATTGCTCAGAGATGAAAAGTGCCAGCACTGAAAGCTGTTGCTAGCCAGTACCCTTCCTTGGAAGCGCTTTCACAGGCGCAGCAACACTGGGGCTTTGCGCTTCTCTAGCCACCAAACGTCACGGTCCTTCTCTTTCCGTCTCATAGACACGAGCTGAGAAATTGCAAACGTCGAGCAATTGCTCAGAGATGAAAAGTGCCAGCACTGAAAGCTGTTGCTAGACAGCACCCTTCCTTGGAAGCGCTTTCACAGGCGCAGTAACACTGGGGCTTTGCGCTTCTCTAGCCACCAAACGTCACTGTCATTCTCTTTCCGTCTCGTAGACAAGAGCTGAGAAATTGCAAACGTCGAGCAATTACTCAGAGATGAAAAGTGCCAGCACTGGAAGCTCTTGCTAGCCAGCCCCCTTCCTTGGAAGCGCTTTTGTAGGCCTAAGAACACTGGGGCTCTGGGCTTCTCTAGCCACCTCATCTTCTGCTCATCCTCTCGCGCACTCTAAAGAGAGCTCAGGTGAGAAATTGCAAACGTCCAGCAATTGCTCAGAGATGAAAAGTGCCAGCACTGAAAGCTCTTGCTAGCCAGCACCCTTCCTTGGAAGCGCTTTCACAGGCGCAGCAACACTGGGGCTTTGCGCTTCTCTAGCCACCAAAGGTCACGGTCATACTCTTATCGTCTCGTAGACACGAGCTGAGAAATTGCAAACGTCGAGCAATTGCTCAGAGATGAAAAGTGCCAGCACTGAAAGCTCTTGCTAGCCAGCACCCTTCCTTGGAAGCGCTTTCACAGGCGCAGTAACACTGGGGCTTTGCGCTTCTCTAGACACCAAACGTCACGGTCATTCTCTTTCCGTCTCATAGACACGAGCTGAGAAATTGCAAACGTCGAGCAATTGCTCAGAGATGAAAAGTGCCAGCACTGAAAGCTGTTGCTAGCCAGCACCCTTCCTTGGAATCGCTTTCACAGGCGCAGCAACACTGGGGCTTTGCGCTTCTCTAGCCACCAAACGTCACGGTCCTTCTCTTTCCGTCTCCTAGACACGAGCTGAGAAATTGCAAACGTCGAGCAATTGCTCAGAGATGAAAAGTGCCAGCACTGAAAGCTGTTGCTAGCCAGCACCCTTCCTTGGAAGTGCTTTTGTAGGCCTAAGAACACTGGGGCTCTGGGCTTCTCTAGCCACCTAATCTTCTGCTCATCCTCTCGCGCACTCTAAAGAGAGCTCAGGTGAGAAATTGCAACCGTCGAACAATTGCTCAGAGATGAAAAGTGCCAGCACTGAAAGCTCTTGCTAGCCAGCACCCTTCCTTGGAAACGCTTTCACAGGCGCAGTAACACTGGGGCTTTGCGCTTCTCTAGCCACCAAACGTCACGGTCCTTCTCTTTCCGTCTCGTAGACACGAGCTGAGAAATTGCAAACGTCGAGCAATTGCTCAGAGATGAAAAGTGCCAGCACTGAAAGCTGTTGCTAGCCAGCACCCTTCCTTGGAAGCGCTTTCACAGGCGCAGTAACACTGGGGCTTTGCGCTTCTCTACCCACCAAACGTCACGGTCCTTCTCTTTCCGTCTCGTAGACACGAGCTGAGAAATTGCAAACGTCGAGCAATTGCTCAGAGAAGAAAAGTGCCAGCACTGAAAGCTCTTGCTAGCCAGCACCCTTCCTTGGAAGCGCTTTCACAGGCGCAGCAACACTGGGGCTTTGCGCTTCTCTAGCCACCAAACGTCACTGTCATTCTCTTTCTGTCTCCTAGACACGAGCTGAGAAATTGCAAACGTCGAGCAATTGCTCAGAGATGAAAAGTGCCAGCACTGGAAGCTGTTGCTAGCCAGCACCCTTCCTTGGAAGCGCTTTTGTAGGCCTAAGAACACTGGGGCTCTGGGCTTCTCTAGCCACCTCATCTTCTGCTCATCCTCTCGCGCACTCTAAAGAGAGCTCAGGTGAGAAATTGCAAACGTCGAGCAATTGCTCAGAGATGAAAAGTGCCAGCACTGAAAGCTGTTGCCAGCCAGCACCCTTCCTTGGAAGCGCTTTCACAGGCGCAGTAACACTGGGGCTTTGCGCTTCTCTAGCCACCAAACGTCACGGTCATTCTCTTTCCGTCTCCTAGACACGAGCTGAGAAATTGCAAACGTCGAGCAATTGCTCAGAGATGAAAAGTGCCAGCACTGGAAGCTGTTGCTAGCCAGCACCCTTCCTTGGAAGCGCTTTTGTAGGCCTAAGAACACTGGGGCTCTGGGCTTCTCTAGCCACCTAATCTTCTGCTCATCCTCTCGCGCAGTCTTAAGAGAGCTCAGGTGAGAAATTGCAAACGTCGAGCAATTGCTCAGAGATGAAAAGTGCCAGCACTGAAAGCTGTTGCTAGCCAGCACCCTTCCTTGGAAGCGCTTTTGTAGGCCTAAGAACACTGGGGCTCTGGGCTTCTCTAGCCACCTAATCTTCTGCTCATCCTCTCGCGCACTCTAAAGAGAGCTCCGTTGAGAAATTGCAAACGTCGAGCAATTGCTCAGAGATGAAAAGTGCCAGCACTGAAAGCTGTTGCTAGCCAGCACCCTTCCTTGGAAGCGCTTTCACAGGCGCAGCAACACTGGGGCTTTGCGCTTCTCTAGCCACCAAACGTCACGGTCCTTCTCTTTCCGTCTCGTAGACACGAGCTGAGAAATTGCAAACGTCGAGCAATTGCTCAGAGAGGAAAAGTGCCAGCACTGAAAGCTCTTGCTAGCCAGCACCCTTCCTTGGAAGCGCTTTACAGGCGCAGTAACACTGGGGCTTTGCGCTTCTCTAGCCACCAAACGTCACGGTCATTCTCTTTCCGTCTCCTAGACAAGACCTGAGAAATTGCAAACGTCGAGCAATTGCTCAGAGAGGAAAAGTGCCAGCACTGAAAGCTCTTGCTAGCCAGCACCCTTCCTTGGAAGCGCTTTCACAGGTGCAGTAACACTGGGGCTTTGCGCTTCTCTAGCCACCAAACGTCACTGTCATTCTCTTTGCGTCTCGTAGACACGAGCTGAGGAATTGCAAACGTCGAGCAATTGCTCAGAGATGAAAAGTGCCAGCACTGAAAGCTCTTGCTAGCCAGCACCCTTCCTTGGAAGCGCTTTTGTAGGCCTAAGAACAGTGGGGCTCTGGGCTTCTCTAGCCACCTAATCTTCTGCTCATCCTCTCACGCACTCTAAAGAGAGCTCAGGTGAGAAATTGCAAACGTCCAGCAATTGCTCAGAGATGAAAAGTGCCAGCACTGAAAGCTGTTGCTAGCCAGCACCCTTCCTTGGAAGCGCTTTCACAGGCGCAGTAACACTGGGGCTTTGCGCTTCTCTACCCACCAAACGTCACGGTCATTCTCTTTCCGTCTCATAGACACGAGCTGAGAAATTGCAAACGTCGAGCAATTGCTCAGAGATGAAAAGTGCCAGCACTGAAAGCTGTTGCTAGCCAGTACCCTTCCTTGGAAGCGCTTTCACAGGCGCAGTAACACTGGGGCTTTGCGCTTCTCTAGCCACCAAACGTCACGGTCCTTCTCTTTCCGTCTCATAGACACGAGCTGAGAAATTCCAAACGTCGAGCAATTGCTCAGAGATGAAAAGTGCCAGCACTGAAAGCTGTTGCTAGCCAGTACCCTTCCTTGGAAGCGCTTTCACAGGCGCAGTAACACTGGGGCTTTGCGCTTCTCTAGCCACCAAACGTCACTGTCATTCTCTTTCCGTCTCGTAGACACAAGCTGAGAAATTGCAAACGTCGAGCAATTGCTCAGAGATGAAAAGTGCCAGCACTGAAAGCTGTTGCTAGCCAGCACCCTTCCTTGGAAGCGCTTTTGTAGGCTTAAGAACACTGGGGCTCTGGGCTTCTCTAGCCACCTAATCTTCTGCTCATCCTCTCGCGCACTCTAAAGAGAGCTCCGGTGAGAAATTGCAAACGTCGAGCAATTGCTCAGAGATGAAAAGTGCCAGCACTGAAAGCTGTTGCTAGCCAGCACCCTTCCTTGGAAGCGCTTTCACAGGCGCAGCAACACTGGGGCTTTGCGCTTCTCTACTCACCAAACGTCACGGTCATTCTCTTTCCGTCTCGTAGACACGAGCTGAGAAATTGCAAACGTCGAGCAATTGCTCAGAGATGAAAAGTGCCAGCACTGAAAGCTGTTGCTAGCCAGCACCCTTCCTTGGAAGCGCTTTCACAGGCGCAGTAACACTGGGGCTTTGCGCTTCTCTAGCCACCAAACGTCACGGTCCTTCTCTTTCCGTCTCGTAGACAAGAGCTGAGAAATTGCAAACGTCGAGCAATTGCTCAGAGATGAAAAGTGCCAGCACTGAAAGCTGTTGCTAGCCAGCACCCTTCCTTGGAAGCGCTTTTGTAGGCCTAAGAACACTGGAGCTCTGGGCTTCTCTAGCCACCTAATCTTCTGCTCATCCTCTCGCGCACTCTAAAGAGAGCTCAGGTGATAAATTGCAAACGTCGAGCAATTGCTCAGAGATGAAAAGTGCCAGCACTGAAAGCTCTTGCTAGCCAGCACCCTTCCTTGGAAGCGCTTTCACAGGCGCAGCAACACTGGGGCTTTGCGCTTCTCTAGCCACCAAACGTCACGGTCCTTCTCTTTCCGTCTCCTAGACACGAGCTGAGAAATTGCAAACGTCGAGCAATTGCTCCGAGATGAAAAGTGCCAGCACTGAAAGCTGTTGCTAGCCAGCACTCTTCCTTGGAAGCGCTTTCACAGGCGCAGCAACACTGGCGCTTTGCGCTTCTCTACCCACCAAACGTCACTGTCCTTCTCTTTCCGTCTCGTAGACACGAGCTGAGAAATTGCAAACGTCGAGCAATTGCTCAGAGATGAAAAGTGCCAGCACTGAAAGCTCTTGCTAGCCAGCACCCTTCCTTGGAAGCTCTTTCACAGGCGCAGCAACACTGGGGCTTTGCGCTTCTCTAGCCAACAAACATCACTGTCATTCTCTTTCCGTCTCGTAGACACGAGCTGAGAAATTGCAAACGTCGAGCAATTGCTCAGAGATGAAAAGTGCCAGCACTGGAAGCTGTTGCTAGCCAGCACCCTTCCTTGGAAGCGCTTTCACAGGCGCAGCAACACTGGGGCTTTGCGCTTCTCTACCCACCAAACGTCATGGTCATTCTCTTTCCGTGTCGTAGACAAGAGCTGAGAAATTGCAAACGTCGAGCAATTGCTCAGAGATGAAAAGTGCCAGCACTGAAAGCTCTTCCTAGCCAGCACCCTTCCTTGGAAGCGCTTTTGTAGGCCCAAGAACACTGGGGCTCTGGGCTTCTCTAGCCACCTCATCTTCTGCTCATCCTCTCGCGCACTCTAAAGAGAGCTCAGGTGAGAAATTGCAAACGTCCAGCAATTGCTCAGAGATGAAAAGTGCCAGCACTGAAAGCTCTTGCTAGCCAGCACCCTTCCTTGGAAGCGCTTTCACAGGCGCAGCAACACTGGGGCTTTGCGCTTCTCTAGCCACCAAACGTCACGGCCATTCTCTTTCCGTCTCCTAGACACGAGCTGAGAAATTGCAAACGTCGAGCAATTGCTCAGAGATGAAAAGTGCCAGCACTGAAAGCTGTTGCTAGCCAGCACCCTTCCTTGGAAGCGCTTTTGTAGGCCTAAGAACACTGGAGCTCTGGGCTTCTCTAGCCACCTAATCTTCTGCTCATCCTCTCGCGCACTCTAAAGAGAGCTCAGGTGAGAAATTGCAAACGTCGAGCAATTGCTCAGAGATGAAAAGTGCCAGCACTGAAAGCTCTTGCTAGCCAGCACCCTTCCTTGGAAGCGCTTTCACAGGCGCAGCAACACTGGGACTTTGCGCTTCTCTACCCACCAAACGTCACGGTCATTCTCTTTCCGTCTCCTAGACACGAGCTGAGAAATTGCAAACGTCGAACAATTGCTCAGAGAAGAAAAGTGCCAGCACTGAAAGCTGTTGCTAGCCAGCACCCTTCCTTGGAAGCGCTTTCACAGGCGCAGCAACACTGGGGCTTTGCGCTTCTCTACCCACCAAACGTCACGGTCATTCTCTTTCCGTCTCGTAGACAAGAGCTGAGAAATTGCAAACGTCGAGCAATTGCTCAGAGATGAAAAGTGCCAGCACTGAAAGCTGTTGCTAGCCAGCACCCTTCCTTGGAAGCGCTTTTGTAGCCCTTAGAACACTGGGGCTCTGGGCTTCTCTAGCCACCTAATCTTCTGCTCATCCTCTCGCGCACTCTAAAGAGAGCTCAGGTGAGAAATTGCAAACGTCCAGCAATTGCTCAGAGATGAAAAGTGCCAGCACTGAAAGCTCTTGCTAGCCAGCACCCTTCCTTGGAAGCGCTTTCACAGGCGCAGTAACACTGGGGCTTTGCGCTTCTCTAGCCACCAAACGCCACGGTCCTTCTATTTCCGTCTCGTAGACACGAGCTGAGAAATTGCAAACGTCGAGCAATTGCTCAGAGATGAAAAGTGCCAGCACTGAAACCTCTTGCTAGCCAGCACCCTTCCTTGGAAGCGCTTTCACAGGCGCAGCAACACTGGGGCTTTGCGCTTCTCTAGCCACCAAACGTCACGGTCCTTCTCTTTCCGTCTCGTAGACACGAGCTGAGAAATTGCAAACGTCGAGCAATTGCTCAGAGATGAAAAGTGCCAGCACTGAAAGCTGTTGCTAGCCAGCACCCTTCCTTGGAAGTGCTTTCACAGGCGCAGCAACACTGGGGCTTTGCGCTTCTCTACTCACCAAACGTCACGGTCCTTCTCTTTCCGTCTCGTAGACACGAGCTGAGAAATTGCAAACGTCGAGCAATTGCTCAGAGATGAAAAGTGCCAGCACTGAATGCTCTTGCTAGCCAGCACCCTTCCTTGGAAGCGCTTTTGTAGGCTTAAGAACACTGGGGCTCTGGGCTTCTTTAGCCACCTAATCTTCTGCTCATCCTCTCGCGCACTCTAAAGAGTGCTCAGGTGAGAAATTGCAAATGTCCAGCAATTGCTCAGAGAGGAAAAGTGCCAGCACTGAAAGCTCTTGCTAGCCAGCACCCTTCCTTGGAAGCGCTTTCACAGGCGCAGCAACACTGGGGCTTTGCGCTTCTCTAGCCACCAAACGTCACGGTCCTTCTCTTTCCGTCTCGTAGACACGAGCTGAGAAATTGCAAATGTCGAGCAATTGCTCAGAGAGGAAAAGTGCCAGCACTGAAAGCTCTTGCTAGCCAGCACCCTTCCTTGGAAGCGCTTTTGTAGGCCTAAGAACACTGGGGCTTTGCGCTTCTCTACTCGCCAAACGTCACGGTCATTCTCTTTCCGTCTCGTAGACATGAGCTGAGAAATTGCAAACGTCCAGCAATTGCTCAGAGATGAAAAGTGCCAGCACTGAATGCTCTTGCTAGCCAGCACCCTTCCTTGGAAGCGCTTTTGTAGGCCTAAGAACACTGGGGCTCTGGGCTTCTCTAGCCACCTAATATTCTGCTCATCCTCTCGCGCACTCTAAAGAGAGCCCAGGTGAGAAATTGCAAACGTCCAGCAATTGCTCAGAGATGAAAAGTGCCAGCACTGAAAGCTGTTGCTAGCCAGCACCCTTCCTTGGAAGCGCTTTCACAGGCGCAGCAACACTGGGGCTTTGCGCTTCTCTAGCCACCAAACGCCACGGTCATTCTCTTTCCGTCTCGTAGACAAGAGCTGAGAAATTGCAAACGTCGAGCAATTGCTCAGAGATGAAAAGTGCCAGCACTGAAAGCTCTTGCTAGCCAGCACCCTTCCTTGGAAGCGCTTTCACAGGCGCAGTAACACTGGGGCTTTGCGCTTCTCTAGCCACCAAACGCCACGGTCCTTCTCTTTCCGTCTCGTAGACACGAGCTGAGAAATTGCAAACGTCGAGCAATTGCTCAGAGATGAAAAGTGCCAGCACTGAAAGCTCTTGCTAGCCAGCACCCTTCCTTGGAAGCGCTTTCACAGGCGCAGCAACACTGGGGCTTTGCGCTTCTCTACCCACCAAACGTCACGGTCCTTCTCTTTCCGTCTCGTTGACACGAGCTGAGAAATTGCAAACGTCGAGCAATTGCTCGGAGAGGAAAAGTGCCAGCACTGGAAGCTGTTGCTAGCCAGCACCCTTCCTTGGAAGCGCTTTTGTAGCCCTCAGAAAACTGGGGCTCTGGGCTCTCTAGCCACCTAATCTTCTGCTCATCCTCTCGCGCACTCTAAAGAGAGCTCAGGTGAGAAATTGCAAACGTCGAGCAATTGCTCAGAGATGAAAAGTGCCAGCACTGAAAGCTGTTGCTAGCCAGCACCCTTCCTTGGAAGCGCTTTCACAGGCGCAGCAACACTGGGGCTTTGCGCTTCTCTACCCACCAAACGTCACGGTCATTCTCTTTCCGTCTCGTAGACAAGAGCTGAGAAATTGCAAACGTCGAGCAATTGCTCAGAGATGAAAAGTGCCAGCACTGGAAGCTGTTGCTAGCCAGCACCCTTCCTTGGAAGCGCTTTTGTAGGCCTAAGAACACTGGGGCTCTGGGCTTCTCTAGCCACCTAATCTTCTGCTCATCCTCTCGCGCACTCTAAAGAGAGCTCAGGTGAGAAATTGCAAATGTCCAGCAATTGCTCAGAGATGAAAAGTGCCAGCACTGAAAGCTCTTGCTAGCCAGCACCCTTCCTTGGAAGCACTTTCACAGGCGCAGTAACACTGGGGCTTTGCGCTTCTCTAGCCACCAAACGTCACGGTCCTTCTCTTTCCGTCTCGTAGACACGAGCTGAGAAATTGCAAACGTCGAGCAATTGCTCAGAGATGAAAAGTGCCAGCACTGAAACCTCTTGCTAGCCAGCACCCTTCCTTGGAATCGCTTTCACAGGCGCAGCAACACTGGGGCTTTGCGCTTCTCTACCCACCAAACGTCACGGTCCTTCTCTTTCCGTCTCGTAGACACGAGCTGAGAAATTGCAAACGTCGAGCAATTGCTCAGAGATGAAAAGTGCCAGCACTGAAAGCTGTTGCTAGCCAGCACCCTTCCTTGGAAGTGCTTTCACAGGCACAGCAACACTGGGGCTTTGCGCTTCTCTAGCCACCAAACGTCACGGTCCTTCTCTTTCCGTCTCGTAGACACGAGCTGAGAAATTGCAAACGTCGAGCAATTGCTCAGAGATGAAAAGTGCCAGCACTGGAAGCTGTTGCTAGCCAGCACCCTTCCTTGGAAGCGCTTTTGTAGCCCTCAGAAAACTGGGGCCCTGGGCTCTCTAGCCACCTAATCTTCTGCTCATCCTCTCGCGCACTCTAAAGAGAGCTCAGGTGAGAAATTGCAAATGTCCAGCAATTGCTCAGAGACGAAAAGTGCCAGCAATGAAAGCTCTTGCTAGCCAGCACCCTTCCTTGGAAGCGCTTTCACAGGCGCAGCAACACTGGGGCTTTGCGCTTCTCTAGCCACCAAACGTCACGGTCCTTCTCTTTCCGTCTCGTAGACACGAGCTGAGAAATTGCAAACGTCGAGCAATTGCTCAGAGAGGAAAAGTGCCAGCACTGAAAGCTGTTGCTAGCCAGCACCCTTCCTTGGAAGCGCTTTTGTAGGCCTAAGAACACTGGGGCTTTGCGCTTCTCTACTCGCCAAACGTCACGGTCATTCTCTTTCCGTCTCGTAGACACGAGCTGAGAAATTGCAAACGTCGAGCAATTGCTCAGAGATGAAAAGTGCCAGCACTGAAAGCTGTTGCTAGCCAGCACCCTTCCTTGGAAGCGCTTTTGTAGGCCTAAGAACACTGGGGCTCTGGGCTTCTCTAGCCACCTAATCTTCTGCTCATCCTCTCGCGCACTCTAAAGAGAGCTCAGGTGAGAAATTGCAAACGTCCAGCAATTGCTCAGAGATGAAAAGTGCCAGCACTGAAACCTCTTGCTAGCCAGCACCCTTCCTTGGAAGCGCTTTCACAGGCGCAGCAACACTGGGACTTTGCGCTTCTCTACCCACCAAACGTCACTGTCATTCTCTTTCCGTCTCGTAGACACGAGCTGAGAAATTGCAAACGTCGAGCAATTGCTCAGAGATGAAAAGTGCCAGCACTGAAAGCTGTTGCTAGCCAGCACCCTTCCTTGGAAGTGCTTTCACAGGCGCAGTAACACTGGGGCTTTGCGCTTCTCTACCCACCAAACGTCACGGTCATTCTCTTTCCGTCTCGTAGACACGAGCTGAGAAATTGCAAACGTCGAGCAATTGCTCAGAGAGGAAAAGTGCCAGCACTGGAAGCTGTTGCTAGCCAGCACCCTTCCTTGGAAGCGCTTTTGTAGCCCTCAGAAAACTGGGGCTCTGGGCTCTCTAGCCACCTAATCTTCTGCTCATCCTCTCGCGCACTCTAAAGAGAGCTCAGGTGAGAAATTGCAAACGTTGAGCAATTGCTCAGAGATGAAAAGTGCCAGCACTGAAAGCTCTTGCTAGCCAGCACCCTTCCTTGGAAGCGCTTTCACAGGCGCAGCAACACTGGCGCTTTGCGCTTCTCTACCCACCAAACGTCGCAGTCCTTCTCTTTCCGTCTCGTAGACAAGAGCTGAGAAATTGCAAACGTCGAGCAATTGCTCAGAGATGAAAAGTGCCAGCACTGAAAGCTCTTGCTAGCCAGCACCCTTCCTTGGAAGCGCTTTTGTAGGCCTAAGAACACTGGGGCTCTGGGCTTCTCTAGCCACCTAATCTTCTGCTCATCCTCTCGCGCACTCTAAAGAGTGCTCAGGTGAGAAATTGCAAATGTCCAGCAATTGCTCAGAGATGAAAAGTGCCAGCACTGAAAGCTCTTGCTAGCCAGCACCCTTCCTTGGAAGCGCTTTCACAGGCGCAGCAACACTGGCGCTTTGCGCTTCTCTAGCCACCAAACGTCACGGTCCTTCTCTTTCCGTCTCGTAGACACGAGCTGAGAAATTGCAAACGTCGAGCAATTGCTCAGAGAGGAAAAGTGCCAGCACTGAAAGCTGTTGCTAGCCAGCACCCTTCCTTGGAAGCGCTTTCACAGGCGCAGTAACACTGGGGCTTTGCGCTTCTCTACCCACCAAACGTCACGGTCCTTCTCTTTCCGTCTCGTAGACACGAGCTGAGAAATTGCAAACGTCGAGCAATTGCTCAGAGATGAAAAGTGCCAGCACTGAAAGCTCTTGCTAGCCAGCACCCTTCCTTGGAAGCGCTTTTGTAGGCCTAAGAACACTGGGGCTCTGGGCTTCTCTAGCCACCTAATCTTCTGCTCATCCTCTCGCGCACTCTAAAGAGAGCTCAGGTGAGAAATTGCAAACGTCGAGCAATTGCTCAGAGAAGAAAAGTGCCAGCACTGAAAGCTCTTGCTAGCCAGCACCCTTCCTTGGAAGCGCTTTCACAGGCGCAGCAACACTGGGGCTTTGCGCTTCTCTAGCCACCAAACGTCATGGTCATTCTCTTTCCGTCTCGTAGACACGAGCTGAGAAATTGCAAACGTCCAGCAATTGCTCAGAGATGAAAAGTGCCAGCACTGAAAGCTGTTGCTAGCCAGCACCCTTCCTTGGAAGCGCTTTCACAGGCGCAGCAACACTGGCGCTTTGCGCTTCTCTACCCACCAAACGTCACGGTCCTTCTCTTTCCGTCTCGTAGACAAGAGCTGAGAAATTGCAAACTTCGAGCAATTGCTCAGAGATGAAAAGTGCCAGCACTGAAAGCTGTTGCTAGCCAGCACCCTTCCTTGGAAGCGCTTTTGTAGGCTTAAGAACACTGGGGCTCTGGGCTTCTCTAGCCACCTCATCTTCTGCTCATCCTCTCGCGCACTCTAAAGAGAGCTCAGGTGAGAAATTGCAAACGTCCAGCAATTGCTCAGAGATGAAAAGTGCCAGCACTGAAAGCTGTTGCTAGCCAGCACCCTTCCTTGGAAGCGCTTTCACAGGCGCAGTAACACTGGGGCTTTGCACTTCTCTAGCCACCAAACGTCACGGTCCTTCTCTTTCCGTCTCGTAGACACGAGCTGAGGAATTGCAAACGTCGAGCAATTGCTCAGAGATGAAAAGTGCCAGCACTGGAAGCTGTTGCTAGCCAGCACCCTTCCTTGGAAGCGCTTTTGTAGGCCTAAGAACACTGGGGCTCTGAGCTTCTCTAGCCACCTAATCTTCTGCTCATCCTCTCGCGCACTCTAAAGAGAGCTCAGGTGAGAAATTGCAAACGTTGAGCAATTGCTCAGAGAAGAAAAGTGCCAGCACTGAAAGCTGTTGCTAGCCAGCACCCTTCCTTGGAAGCGCTTTCACAGGCGCAGCAACACTGGGGCTTTGCGCTTCTCTACCCACCAAACGTCACGGTCCTTCTCTTTCCGTCTCGTAGACACGAGCTGAGAAATTGCAAACGTCCAGCAATTGCTCAGAGATGAAAAGTGCCAGCACTGAAAGCTGTTGCTAGCCAGCACCCTTCCTTGGAAGCGCTTTCACAGGCGCAGTAACACTGGGGCTTTGCACTTCTCTACCCACCAAACGTCACGGTCATTCCCCTTCCGTCTCGTAGACACGAGCTGAGAAATTGCAAACGTCGAGCAATTGCTCAGAGATGAAAAGTGCCAGCACTGAAAGCTCTTGCTAGCCAGCACCCTTCCTTGGAACTGCTTTCACCGGCGCACTAACACTGGGGCTTTGCGCTTCTCTACCCACCAAACGTCACGGTCCTTCTCTTTCCGTCTCCTAGACACGAGCTGAGAAATTGCAAACTTCGAGCAATTGCTCAGAGAGGAAAAGTGCCAGCACTGGAAGCTGTTGCTAGCCAGCACCCTTCCTTGGAAGCGCTTTTGTAGCCCTCAGAAAACTGGGGCTCTGGGCTCTCTAGCCACCTACTCTTCTGCTCATCCTCTCGCGCACTCTAAAGAGAGCTCAGGTGAGAAATTGCAAACGTCGAGCAATTGCTCAGAGATGAAAAGGGCCAGCACTGAAAGCTGTTGCTAGCCAGCACCCTTCCTTGGAAGCGCTTTCACAGGCGCAGCAACACTGGGGCTTTGCGCTTCTGTAGCCACCAAACGTCACGGTCATTCTCTTTCCGTCTCGTAGACAAGAGCTGAGAAATTGCAAACGTCGAGCAATTGCTCAGAGATGAAAAGTGCCAGCACTGAAAGCTCTTGCTAGCCAGCACCCTTCCTTGGAAGCGCTTTCACAGGCGCAGCAACACTGGGGCTTTGCGCTTCTCTACCCACCAAATGTCACGGTCCTTCTCATTCCGTCTCATAGACACGAGCTGAGAAATTGCAAACGTCGAGCAATTGCTCAGAGATGAAAAGTGCCAGCACTGAAACCTCTTGCTAGCCAGCACCCTTCCTTGGAAGCGCTTTCACAGGCGCAGCAACACTGGGGCTTTGCGCTTCTCTACCCACCAAATGTCACGGTCCTTCTCTTTCCGTCTCATAGACACGAGCTGAGAAATTGCAAACGTCGAGCAATTGCTCAGAGATGAAAAGTGCCAGCACTGAAAGCTGTTGCTAGCCAGCACCCTTCCTTGGAAGCGCTTTCACAGGCGCAGCAACACTGGGGCTTTGCGCATCTCTACCCACCAAACGTCACGGTCCTTCTCTTTCCGTCTCGTAGACACGAGCTGAGAAATTGCAAACGTCGAGCAATTGCTCAGAGATGAAAAGTGCCAGCACTGAAAGCTGTTGCTAGCCAGCACCCTTCCTTTGAAGCGCTTTCACAGGCGCAGTAACACTGGGGCTTTGCGCTTCTCTACCCACCAAACGTCACGGTCCTTCTCTTTCCGTCTCGTAGACAAGAGCTGAGAAATTGCAAACGTCGAGCAATTGCTCAGAGATGAAAAGTGCCAGCACTGAAAGCTGTTGCTAGCCAGCACCCTTCCTTGGAAGCGCTTTTGTAGGCTTAAGAACACTGGGGCTCTGGGCTTCTCTAGCCACCTCATCTTCTGCTCATCCTCTCGCGCACTCTAAAGAGAGCTCAGGTGAGAAATTGCAAACGTCGAGCAATTGCTCAGAGATGAAAAGTGCCAGCACTGAAAGCTGTTGCTAGCCAGCACCCTTCCTTGGAAGCGCTTTCACAGGCGCAGTAACACCGGGGCTTTGCACTTCTCTACCCACCAAACGTCACGGTCATTCTCTTTCCGTCTCGTAGACACGAGCTGAGGAATTGCAAACGTCGAGCAATTGCTCAGAGATGAAAAGTGCCAGCACTGGAAGCTGTTGCTAGCCAGCACCCTTCCTTGGAAGCGCTTTTGTAGGCTTAAGAACACTGGGGCTCTGAGCTTCTCTAGCCACCTAATCTTCTGCTCATCCTCTCGCGCACTCTAAAGAGAGCTCAGGTAAGAAATTGCAAACGTCGAGCAATTGCTCAGAGATGAAAAGTGCCAGCACTGAAAGCTGTTGCTAGCCAGCACCCTTCCTTGGAAGCGCTTTCACAGGCGCAGTAACACTGGGGCTTTGCACTTCTATACGCACCAAACGTCACTGTCATTCTCTTTCCGTCTCGTAGACACGAGCTGAGAAATTGCAAACATCCAGCAATTGCTCAGAGATGAAAAGCGCCAGCACTGAAAGCTGTTGCTAGCCAGCACCCTTCCTTGGAAGCGCTTTCACAGGCGCAGCAACACTGGGGCTTTGCGCTTCTCTAGCCACCAAACGTCACTGTCATTCTCTTTCCGTCTCGTAGACACGAGCTGAGAAATTGCAAACGTCGAGCAATTGCTCAGAGATGAAAAGTGCCAGCACTGAAAGCTCTTGCTAGCCAGCACCCTTCCTTGGAAGCGCTTTCACAGGCGCAGCAACACTGGGGCTTTGCGCTTCTCTAGCCACCAAACGTCACGGTCATTCTCTTTCCGTCTCGTAGACACAAGCTGAGAAATTGCAAACGTCGAGCAATTGCTCAGAGATGAAAAGTGCCAGCACTGAAAGCTGTTGCTAGCCAGCACCCTTCCTTGGAAGCGCTTTTGTAGCCCTAAGAACACTGGGGCTCTGGGCTTCTCTAGCCACCTCATCTTCTGCTCATCCTCTCGCGCACTCTAAAGAGAGCTCAGGTGAGAAATTGCAAACGTCGAGCAATTGCTCAGAGATGAAAAGGGCCAGCACTGAAAGCTCTTGCTAGCCAGCACCCTTCCTTGGAAGCGCTTTCACAGGCGCAGCAACACTGGGGCTTTGCGCTTCTCTACCCACCAAACGTCACGGTCATTCTCTTTCCGTCTCGTAGACAAGAGCTGAGAAATTGCAAACGTCGAGCAATTGCTCAGAGATGAAAAGTGCCAGCACTGGAAGCTGTTGCTAGCCAGCACCCTTCCTTGGAAGCGCTTTCACAGGCGCAGCAACACTGGGGCTTTGCGCTTCTCTACCCACCAAACGTCACGGTCATTCTCTTTCCGTCTCGTAGACAAGAGCTGAGAAATTGCAAACGTCGAGCAATTGCTCAGAGATGAAAAGTGCCAGCACTGGAAGCTGTTGCTAGCCAGCACCCTTCCTTGGAAGCGCTTTTCTAGGCTTAAGAACACTGGGGCTCTGGGCTTCTCTAGCCACCTAATCTTCTGCTCATCCTCTCGCGCACTCTAAAGAGAGCTCAGGTGAGAAATTGCAAACGTCGAGCAATTGCTCAGAGATGAAAAGTGCCAGCACTGAAAGCTCTTGCTAGCCAGCACCCTTCCTTGGAAGCACTTTCACAGGCGCAGCAACGCTGGGGCTTTGCGCTTCTCTAGCCACCAAACGCCACGGTCCTTCTCTTTCCGTCTCGTAGACACGAGCTGAGAAATTGCAAACGTCGAGCAATTGCTCAGAGATGAAAAGTGCCAGCACTGAAACCTCTTGCTAGCCAGCACCCTTCCTTGGAATCGCTTTCACAGGCGCAGCAACACTGGGGCTTTGCGCTTCTCTAGCCACCAAACGTCACGGTCCTTCTCTTTCCGTCTCGTAGACACGAGCTGAGAAATTGCAAACGTCGAGCAATTGCTCAGAGATGAAAAGTGCCAGCACTGAAAGCTGTTGCTAGCCAGCACCCTTCCTTGGAAGTGCTTTCACAGGCGCAGCAACACTGGGGCTTTGCGCTTCTCTAGCCACCAAACGTCACGGTCCTTCTCTTTCCGTCTCGTTGACACGAGCTGAGAAATTGCAAACGTCGAGCAATTGCTCAGAGAGGAAAAGTGCCAGCACTGGAAGCTGTTGCTAGCCAGCACCCTTCCTTGGAAGCGCTTTTGTAGCCCTCAGAAAACTGGGGCCCTGGGCTTCTTTAGCCACCTAATCTTCTGCTCATCCTCTCGCGCACTCTAAAGAGTGCTCAGGTGAGAAATTGCAAATGTCCAGCAATTGCTCAGAGATGAAAAGTGCCAGCACTGAAAGCTCTTGCTAGCCAGCACCCTTCCTTGGAAGCGCTTTCACAGGCGCAGCAACACTGGGGCTTTGCGCTTCTCTAGCCACCAAACGTCACGGTCCTTCTCTTTCCGTCTCGTAGACACGAGCTGAGAAATTGCAAACGTCGAGCAATTGCTCAGAGAGGAAAAGTGCCAGCACTGAAAGCTGTTGCTAGCCAGCACCCTTCCTTGGAAGCGCTTTTGTAGGCCTAAGAACACTGGGGCTTTGCGCTTCTCTACTCGCCAAACGTCACGGTCATTCTCTTTCCGTCTCGTAGACACGAGCTGAGAAATTGCAAACGTCGAGCAATTGCTCCGAGATGAAAAGTGCCAGCACTGAAAGCTCTTGCTAGCCAGCACCCTTCCTTGGAAGCGCTTTTGTAGGCCTAAGAACACTGGGGCTCTGGGCTTCTCTAGCCACCTAATCTTCTGCTCATCCTCTCGCGCACTCTAAAGAGAGCTCAGGTGAGAAATTGCAAACGTCCAGCAATTGCTCAGAGATGAAAAGTGCCAGCACTGAAAGCTGTTGCTAGCCAGCACCCTTCCTTGGAAGCGCTTTCACAGGCGCAGCAACACTGGGACTTTGCGCTTCTCTAGCCACCAAATGTCACTGTCATTCTCTTTCCGTCTCGTAGACACGAGCTGAGAAATTGCAAACGTCCAGCAATTGCTCAGAGATGAAAAGTGCCAGCACTGAAAGCTGTTGCTAGCCAGCACCCTTCCTTGGAAGTGCTTTCACAGGCGCAGTAACACTGGGGCTTTGCGCTTCTCTACCCACCAAACGTCACGGTCATTCTCTTTCCGTCTCGTAGACACGAGCTGAGAAATTGCAAACGTCGAGCAATTGCTCAGAGATGAAAAGTGCCAGCACTGGAAGCTGTTGCTAGCCAGCACCCTTCCTTGGAAGCGCTTTTGTAGCCCTCAGAAAACTGGGGCTCTGGGCTCTCTAGCCACCTAATCTTCTGCTCATCCTCTCGCGCACTCTAAAGAGAGCTCAGGTGAGAAATTGCAAACGTTGAGCAATTGCTCAGAGATGAAAAGTGCCAGCACTGAAAGCTCTTGCTAGCCAGCACCCTTCCTTGGAAGCGCTTTCACAGGCGCAGCAACACTGGCGCTTTACGCTTCTCTATCCACCAAACGTCACAGTCCTTCTCTTTCCGTCTCGTAGACAAGAGCTGAGAAATTGCAAACGTCGAGCAATTGCTCAGAGATGAAAAGTGCCAGCACTGAAAGCTCTTGCTAGCCAGCACCCTTCCTTGGAAGCGCTTTCACAGGCGCAGTAACACTGGGGCTTTGCACTTCTCTACCCACCAAACGTCACGGTCATTCCCCTTCCGTCTCGTAGACACGAGCTGAGAAATTGCAAACGTCGAGCAATTGCTCAGAGATGAAAAGTGCCAGCACTGAAAGCTGTTGCTAGCCAGCACCCTTCCTTGGAAGTGCTTTCACCGGCGCAGTAACACTGGGGCTTTGCGCTTCTCTACCCACCAAACGTCACGGTCATTCTCTTGCCGTCTCCTAGACACGAGCTGAGAAATTGCAAACGTCGAGCAATTGCTCAGAGATGAAAAGTGCCAGCACTGGAAGCTGTTGCTAGCCAGCACCCTTCCTTGGAAGCGCTTTTGTAGCCCTCAGAAAACTGGGGCTCTGGGCTCTCTAGCCACCTACTCTTCTGCTCATCCTCTCGCGCACTCTAAAGAGAGCTCAGGTGAGAAATTGCAAACGTCGAGCAATTGCTCAGAGATGAAAAGGGCCAGCACTGAAAGCTGTTGCTAGCCAGCACCCTTCCTTGGAAGCGCTTTCACAGGCGCAGCAACACTGGGGCTTTGCGCTTCTGTAGCCACCAAACGTCACGGTCCTTCACTTTACGTCTCGTAGACAAGAGCTGAGAAATTGCAAACGTCGAGCAATTGCTCAGAGAGGAAAAGTGCCAGCACTGAAAGCTGTTGCTAGCCAGCACCCTTCCTTGGAAGCGCTTTCACAGGCGCAGCAACACTGGGGCTTTGCGCTTCTCTAGCCACCAAATGTAACGGTCCTTCTCCTTCCGTCTCATAGACACGAGCTGAGAAATTGCAAACGTCGAGCAATTGCTCAGAGATGAAAAGTGCCAGCACTGAAAGCTCTTGCTAGCCAGCACCCTTCCTTGGAAGCGCTTTCACAGGCGCAGCAACACTGGGGCTTTGCGCTTCTCTACCCACCAAATGTCACGGTCCTTCTCTTTCCGTCTCCTAGACACGAGCTGAGAAATTGCAAACGTCGAGCAATTGCTCAGAGATGAAAAGTGCCAGCACTGAAAGCTGTTGCTAGCCAGCACCCTTCCTTGGAAGCGCTTTCACAGGCGCAGCAACACTGGGGCTTTGCGCTTCTCTAGCCACCAAACGTCACGGTCCTTCTCTTTCCGTCTCGTAGACACGAGCTGAGAAATTGCAAACGTCGAGCAATTGCTCAGAGAGGAAAAGTGCCAGCACTGAAAGCTCTTGCTAGCCAGCACCCTTCCTTGGAAGCGCTTTCACAGGCGCAGTAACACTGGGGCTTTGCGCTTCTCTAGCCACCAAACGTCATGGTCCTTCTCTTTCCGTCTCGTAGACAAGAGCTGAGAAATTGCAAACGTCGAGCAATTGCTCAGAGATGAAAAGTGCCAGCACTGAAAGCTCTTGCTAGCCAGCACCCTTCCTTGGAAGCGCTTTTGTAGGCCTAAGAACAGTGGGGCTCTGGGCTTCTCTAGCCACCTAATCTTCTGCTCATCCTCTCGCGCACTCTAAAGAGAGCTCAGGTGAGAAATTGCAAACGTCGAGCAATTGCTCAGAGATGAAAAGTGCCAGCACTGAAAGCTCTTGCTAGCCAGCACCCTTCCTTGGAAGCGCTTTCACAGGCGCAGCAACACTGGGGCTTTGCGCTTCTCTACCCACCAAACGTCATGGTCATTCTCTTTCCGTCTCGTAGACACGAGCTGAGAAATTGCAAACGTCCAGCAATTGCTCAGAGATGAAAAGTGCCAGCACTGAAAGCTGTTGCTAGCCAGCACCCTTCCTTGGAAGCGCTTTCACAGGCGCAGCAACACTGGCGCTTTGCGCTTCTCTACCCACCAAACGTCACGGTCCTTCTCTTTCCGTCTCGTAGACAAGAGCTGAGAAATAGCAAACGTCGAGCAATTGCTCAGAGATGAAAAGTGCCAGCACTGAAAGCTGTTGCTAGCCAGCACCCTTCCTTGGAAGCGCTTTTGTAGGCCTAAGAACACTGGGGCTCTGGGCTTCTTTAGCCACCTAATCTTCTGCTCATCCTCTCGCGCACTCTAAAGAGAGCTCAGGTGAGAAATTGCAAATGTCGAGCAATTGCTCAGAGATGAAAAGTGCCAGCACTGAGAGCTGTTGCTAGCCAGCACCCTTCCTTGGAAGCGCTTTCACAGGCGCAGTAACACTGGGGCTTTGCACTTCTCTACCCACCAAACGTCACTGTCATTCTCTTTCCGTCTCGTAGACACGAGCTGAGAAATTGCAAACGTCGAGCAATTGCTCAGAGAGGAAAAGTGCCAGCACTGGAAGCTGTTGCTAGCCAGCACCCTTCCTTGGAAGCGCTTTTGTAGCCCTCAGAAAACTGGGGCTCTGGGCTCTCTAGCCACCTAATCTTCTGCTCATCCTCTCGCGCACTCTAAAGAGAGCTCAGGTGAGAAATTGCAAACGTTGAGCAATTGCTCAGAGATGAAAAGTGCCAGCACTGAAAGCTCTTGCTAGCCAGCACCCTTCCTTGGAAGCGCTTTCACAGGCGCAGCAACACTGGCGCTTTACGCTCCTCTACCCAACAAACGTCACAGTCCTTCTCTTTCCGTCTCGTAGACAAGAGCTGAGAAATTGCAAACGTCGAGCAATTGCTCAGAGATGAAAAGTGCCAGCACTGAAAGCTCTTGCTAGCCAGCACCCTTCCTTGGAAGCGCTTTTGTAGGCCTAAGAACACTGGGGCTCTGGGCTTCTCTAGCCACCTAATCTTCTGCTCATCCTCTCGCGCACTCTAAAGAGTGCTCAGGTGAGAAATTGCAAATGTCCAGCAATTGCTCAGAGATGAAAAGTGCCAGCACTGAAAGCTGTTGCTAGCCAGCACCCTTCCTTGGAAGCGCTTTCACAGGCGCAGCAACACTGGGGCTTTGCGCTTCTCTACCCACCAAATGTCACGGTCCTTCTCTTGCCGTCTCATAGACACGAGCTGAGAAATTGCAAACGTCGAGCAATTGCTCAGAGATGAAAAGTGCCAGCACTGAAAGCTCTTGCTAGCCAGCACCCTTCCTTGGAAGCGCTTTCACAGGCGCAGCAACACTGGGGCTTTGCGCTTCTCTAGCCACCAAACGTCACGGTCCTTCTCTTTCCGTCTCGTAGACACGAGCTGAGAAATTGCAAACGTCGAGCAATTGCTCAGAGAGGAAAAGTGCCAGCACTGAAAGCTGTTGCTAGCCAGCACCCTTCCTTGGAAGCGCTTTCACAGGCGCAGTAACACTGGGGCTTTGCGCTTCTCTAGCCACCAAACGTCACGGTCCTTCTCTTTCCGTCTCGTAGACACGAGCTGAGAAATTGCAAACGTCGAGCAATTGCTCAGAGGTGAAAAGTGCCAGCACTGAAAGCTCTTCCTAGCCAGCACCCTTCCTTGGAAGCGCTTTTGTAGGCCTAAGAACACTGGGGCTCTGGGCTTCTCTAGCCACCTCATCTTCTGCTCATCCTCTCGCGCACTCTAAAGAGAGCTCAGGTGAGAAATTGCAAACGTCGAGCAATTGCTCAGAGAAGAAAAGTGCCAGCACTGAAAGCTGTTGCTAGCCAGCACCCTTCCTTGGAAGCGCTTTCACAGGCGCAGCAACACTGGGGCTTTGCGCTTCTCTAGCCCCCAAACGTCATGGTCATTCTCTTTCCGTCTCGTAGACACGAGCTGAGAAATTGCAAACGTCGAGCAATTGCTCAGAGATGAAAAGTGCCAGCACTGAAAGCTGTTGATAGCCAGCACCCTTCCTTGGAAGCGCTTTCACAGGCGCAGCAACACTGGCGCTTTGCGCTTCTCTACCCACCAAACGTCATGGTCCTTCTCTTTCCGTCTCGTAGACAAGAGCTGAGAAATTGCAAACGTCAAGCAATTGCTCAGAGATGAAAAGTGCCAGCACTGTAAGCTGTTGCTAGCCAGCACCCTTCCTTGGAAGCGCTTTTGTAGGCTTAAGAACACTGGGGCTCTGGGCTTCTCTAGCCACCTCATCTTCTGCTCATCCTCTCGCGCACTCTAAAGAGAGCTCAGGTGAGAAATTGCAAACGTCGAGCAATTGCTCAGAGATGAAAAGTGCCAGCACTGAAAGCTCTTGCTAGCCAGCACCCTTCCTTGGAAGCGCTTTCACAGGCGCAGTAACACTGGGGCTTTGCACTTCTCTACCCACCAAACGTCACGGTCATTCTCTTTCCGTCTCGTAGACACGAGCTGAGGAATTGCAAACGTCGAGCAATTGCTCAGAGATGAAAAGTGCCAGCACTGGAAGCTGTTGCTAGCCAGCACCCTTCCTTGGAAGCGCTTTTGTAGGCTTAAGAACACTGGGGCTCTGAGCTTCTCTAGCCACCTAATCTTCTGCTCATCCTCTCGCGCACTCTAAAGAGAGCTCAGGTAAGAAATTGCAAACGTCGAGCAATTGCTCAGAGATGAAAAGTGCCAGCACTGAAAGCTGTTGCTAGCCAGCACCCTTCCTTGGAAGCGCTTTCACAGGCGCAGCAACACGGGGCTTTGCACTTCTATACGCACCAAACGTCACGGTCATTCTCTTTCCGTCTCGTAGACACGAGCTGAGAAATTGCAAACATCCAGCAATTGCTCAGAGATGAAAAGCGCCAGCACTGAAAGCTGTTGCTAGCCAGCACCCTTCCTTGGAAGCGCTTTTGTAGGCCTAAGAACACTGGGGCTCTGGGCTTCTCTAGCCACCTCATCTTCTGCTCATCCTCTCGCGCACTCTAAAGAGAGCTCAGGTGAGAAATTGCAAACGTCGAGCAATTGCTCAGAGAAGAAAAGTGCCAGCACTGAAAGCTGTTGCTAGCCAGCACCCTTCCTTGGAAGCGCTTTCACAGGCGCAGCAACACTGGGGCTTTGCGCTTCTCTAGCCACCAAACGTCACTGTCATTCTCTTTCCGTCTCGTAGACACGAGCTGAGAAATTGCAAACGTCGAGCAATTGCTCAGAGATGAAAAGTGCCAGCACTGAAAGCTCTTGCTAGCCAGCACCCTTCCTTGGAAGCGCTTTCACAGGCGCAGTAACACTGGGGCTTTGCACTTCTCTACCCACCAAACGTCACGGTCATTCCCCTTCCGTCTCGTAGACACGAGCTGAGAAATTGCAAACGTCGAGCAATTGCTCAGAGATGAAAAGTGCCAGCACTGAAAGCTGTTGCTAGCCAGCACCCTTCCTTGGAAGTGCTTTCACCGGCGCAGTAACACTGGGGCTTTGCGCTTCTCTACCCACCAAACGTCACGGTCATTCTGTTTCCGTCTCCTAGACACGAGCTGAGAAATTGCAAACGTCGAGCAATTGCTCAGAGAGGAAAAGTGCCAGCACTGGAAGCTGTTGCTAGCCAGCACCCTTCCTTGGAAGCGCTTTTGTAGCCCTCAGAAAACTGGGGCTCTGGGCTCTCTAGCCACCTACTCTTCTGCTCATCCTCTCGCGCACTCTAAAGAGAGCTCAGGTGAGAAATTGCAAACGTCGAGCAATTGCTCAGAGATGAAAAGGGCCAGCACTGAAAGCTGTTGCTAGCCAGCACCCTTCCTTGGAAGCGCTTTCACAGGCGCAGCAACACTGGGGCTTTGCGCTTCTGTAGCCACCAAACGTCACGGTCATTCTCTTTCCGTCTCGTAGACAAGAGCTGAGAAATTGCAAACGTCGAGCAATTGCTCAGAGATGAAAAGTGCCAGCACTGAAAGCTCTTGCTAGCCAGCACCCTTCCTTGGAAGCGCTTTCACAGGCGCAGCAACACTGGGGCTTTGCGCTTCTCTACCCACCAAATGTCACGGTCCTTCTCTTTCCGTCTCATAGACACGAGCTGAGAAATTGCAAACGTCGAGCAATTGCTCAGAGATGAAAAGTGCCAGCACTGAAAGCTGTTGCTAGCCAGCACCCTTCCTTGGAAGCGCTTTCACAGGCGCAGCAACACTGGGGCTTTGCGCTTCTCTAGCCACCAAACGTCACGGTCCTTCTCTTTCCGTCTCGTAGACACGAGCTGAGAAATTGCAAACGTCGAGCAATTGCTCAGAGAGGAAAAGTGCCAGCACTGAAAGCTCTTGCTAGCCAGCACCCTTCCTTGGAAGCGCTTTCACAGGCGCAGTAACACTGGGGCTTTGCGCTTCTCTAGCCACCAAACGTCACGGTCCTTCTCTTTCCGTCTCGTAGACACGAGCTGAGAAATTGCAAACGTCGAGCAATTGCTCAGAGATGAAAAGTGCCAGCACTGAAAGCTCTTGCTAGCCAGCACCCTTCCTTGGAAGCGCTTTTGTAGGCCTAAGAACACTGGGGCTCTGGGCTTCTCTAGCCACCTCATCTTCTGCTCATCCTCTCGCGCACTCTAAAGAGAGCTCAGGTGAGAAATTGCAAACGTCGAGCAATTGCTCAGAGAAGAAAAGTGCCAGCACTGAAAGCTCTTGCTAGCCAGCACCCTTCCTTGGAAGCGCTTTCACAGGCGCAGCAACACTGGGGCTTTGCGCTTCTCTAGCCACCAAACGTCATGGTCATTCTCTTTCCGTCTCGTAGACACGAGCTGAGAAATTGCAAACGTCCAGCAATTGCTCAGAGATGAAAAGTGCCAGCACTGAAAGCTGTTGCTAGCCAGCACCCTTCCTTGGAAGCGCTTTCACAGGCGCAGCAACACTGGCGCTTTGCGCTTCTCTACCCACCAAACGTCACGGTCCTTCTCTTTCCGTCTCGTAGACAAGAGCTGAGAAATAGCAAACGTCAAGCAATTGCTCAGAGATGAAAAGTGGCAGCACTGAAAGCTGTTGCTAGCCAGCACCCTTCCTTGGAAGCGCTTTTGTAGGCCTAAGAACACTGGGGCTCTGGGCTTCTTTAGCCACCTAATCTTCTGCTCATCCTCTCGCGCACTCTAAAGAGAGCTCAGGTGAGAAATTGCAAATGTCGAGCAATTGCTCAGAGATGAAAAGTGCCAGCACTGAAAGCTGTTGCTAGCCAGCACCCTTCCTTGGAAGCGCTTTCACAGGCGCAGTAACACTGGGGCTTTGCACTTCTCTACCCACCAAACGTCACGGTCATTCTCTTTCCGTCTCGTAGACACGAGCTGAGGAATTGCAAACGTCGAGCAATTGCTCAGAGATGAAAAGTGCCAGCACTGGAAGCTGTTGATAGCCAGCACCCTTCCTTGGAAGCGCTTTTGTAGGCTTAAGAACACTGGGGCTCTGAGCTTCTCTAGCCACCTAATCTTCTGCTCATCCTCTCGCGCACTCTAAAGAGAGCTCAGGTAAGAAATTGCAAACGTCGAGCAATTGCTCAGAGATGAAAAGTGCCAGCACTGAAAGCTGTTGCTAGCCAGCACCCTTCCTTGGAAGCGCTTTCACAGGCGCAGTAACACTGGGGCTTTGCGCTTCTATACGCACCAAACGTCACGGTCCTTCTCTTTCCGTCTCGTAGACACGAGCTGAGAAATTGCAAACATCCAGCAATTGCTCAGAGATGAAAAGCGCCAGCACTGAAAGCTGTTGCTAGCCAGCACCCTTCCTTGGAAGCGCTTTTGTAGCCCTTAGAACACTGGGGCTCTGGGCTTCTCTAGCCACCTAATCTTCTGCTCATCCTCTCGCGCACTCTAAAGAGAGCTCAGGTGAGAAATTGCAAACGTCGAGCAATTGCTCAGAGATGAAAAGTGCCAGCACTGAAAGCTCTTGCTAGCCAGCACCCTTCCTTGGAAGCGCTTTCACAGGCGCAGCAACACTGGGGCTTTGCGCTTCTCTAGCCACCAAACGTCACTGTCATTCTCTTTCCGTCTCGTAGACACGAGCTGAGAAATTGCAAACGTCGAGCAATTGCTCAGAGAAGAAAAGTGCCAGCACTGAAAGCTGTTGCTAGCCAGCACCCTTCCTTGGAAGCGCTTTCACAGGCGCAGTAACACTGGGGCTTTGCGCTTCTCTACCCACCAAACGTCACGGTCATTCCCCTTCCGTCTCGTAGACACGAGCTGAGAAATTGCAAACGTCGAGCAATTGCTCAGAGATGAAAAGTGCCAGCACTGAAAGCTGTTGCTAGCAAGCACCCTTCCTTGGAAGTGCTTTCACCGGCGCAGTAACACTGGGGCTTTGCGCTTCTCTACCCACCAAACGTCACGGTCATTCTGTTTCCGTCTCCTAGACACGAGCTGAGAAATTGCAAACGTCGAGCAATTGCTCAGAGAGGAAAAGTGCCAGCACTGGAAGCTGTTGCTAGCCAGCACCCTTCCTTGGAAGCGCTTTTGTAGCCCTCAGAAAACTGGGGCTCTGGGCTCTCTAGCCACCTACTCTTCTGCTCATCCTCTCGCGCACTCTAAAGAGAGCTCAGGTGAGAAATTGCAAACGTCGAGCAATTGCTCAGAGATGAAAAGGGCCAGCACTGAAAGCTCTTGCTAGCCAGCACCCTTCCTTGGAAGCGCTTTCACAGGCGCAGCAACACTGGGGCTTTGCGCTTCTGTAGCCACCAAACGTCACGGTCCTTCTCTTTCCGTCTCGTAGACAAGAGCTGAGAAATTGCAAACGTCCAGCAATTGCTCAGAGATGAAAAGTGCCAGCACTGAAAGCTCTTGCTAGCCAGCACCCTTCCTTGGAAGCGCTTTTGTAGGCCTAAGAACACTGGGGCTCTGGGCTTCTCTAGCCACCTCATCTTCTGCTCATCCTCTCGCGCACTCTAAAGAGTGCTCAGGTGAGAAATTGCAAATGTCCAGCAATTGCTCAGAGAAGAAAAGTGCCAGCACTGAAAGCTCTTGCTAGCCAGCACCCTTCCTTGGAAGCGCTTTCACAGGCGCAGCAACACTGGGGCTTTGCGCTTCTCTACCCACCAAATGTCACGGTCCTTCTCTTGCCGTCTCATAGACACGAGCTGAGAAATTGCAAACGTTGAGCAATTGCTCAGAGATGAAAAGTGCCAGCACTGAAAGCTGTTGCTAGCCAGCACCCTTCCTTGGAAGCGCTTTCACAGGCGCAGCAACACTGGCGCTTTGCGCTTCTCTACCCACCAAACTTCACGGTCATTCTCTTTCCGTCTCGTAGACACGAGCTGAGAAATTGCAAACGTCGAGCAATTGCTCAGAGATGAAAAGTGCCAGCACTGAAAGCTGTTGCTAGCCAGCACCCTTCCTTGGAAGCGCTTTTGTAGGCCTAAGAACACTGGGGCTCTGGGCTTCTCTAGCCACCTCATCTTCTGCTCATCCTCTCGCGCACTCTAAAGAGAGCTCAGGTGATAAATTGCAAACGTCCAGCAATTGCTCAGAGAAGAAAAGTGCCAGCACTGAAAGCTCTTGCTAGCCAGCACCCTTCCTTGGAAGCGCTTTCACAGGCGCAGCAACACTGGGGCTTTGCGCTTCTCTAGCCACCAAACATCATGGTCATTCTCTTTCCGTCTCGTAGACACGAGCTGAGAAATTGCAAACGTCGAGCAATTGCTCAGAGATGAAAAGTGCCAGCACTGAAAGCTCTTGCTAGCCAGCACCCTTCCTTGGAAGCGCTTTCACAGGCGCAGCAACACTGGGGCTTTGCGCTTCTCTAGCCACCAAACGTCACGGTCCTTCTCTTTCCGTCTCGTAGACACGAGCTGAGAAATTGCAAACGTCGAGCAATTGCTCAGAGATGAAAAGTGCCAGCACTGAAAGCTGTTGCTAGCCAGCACCCTTCCTTGGAAGCGCTTTCACAGGCGCAGCAACACTGGGGCTTTGCGCTTCTCTACCCACCAAACGTCACGGTCCTTCTCTTTCCGTCTCGTAGACACGAGCTGAGAAATTGCAAACGTCGAGCAATTGCTCAGAGATGAAAAGTGCCAGCACTGAAAGCTGTTGCTAGCCAGCACCCTTCCTTGGAAGCGCTTTCACAGGCGCAGCAACACTGGGGCTTTGCGCTTCTCTAGCCACCAAACATCACTGTCATTCTCTTTCCGTCTCGTAGACACGAGCTGAGAAATTGCAAACGTCCAGCAATTGCTCAGAGATGAAAAGTGCCAGCACTGAAAGCTCTTGCTAGCCAGCACCCTTCCTTGGAAGCGCTTTTGTAGGCCTAAGAACACTGGGGCTCTGGGCTTCTCTAGCCACCTCATCTTCTGCTCATCCTCTCGCGCACTCTAAAGAGTGCTCAGGTGAGAAATTGCAAATGTCCAGCAATTGCTCAGAGAAGAAAAGTGCCAGCACTGAAAGCTCTTGCTAGCCAGCACCCTTCCTTGGAAGCGCTTTCACAGGCGCAGCAACACTGGGGCTTTGCGCTTCTCTACCCACCAAATGTCACGGTCCTTCTCTTGCCGTCTCATAGACACGAGCTGAGAAATTGCAAACGTTGAGCAATTGCTCAGAGATGAAAAGTGCCAGCACTGAAAGCTCTTGCTAGCCAGCACCCTTCCTTGGAAGCGCTTTTGTAGGCCTAAGAACACTGGGGCTCTGGGCTTCTCTAGCCACCTCATCTTCTGCTCATCCTCTCGCGCACTCTAAAGAGAGCTCAGGTGATAAATTGCAAACGTCCAGCAATTGCTCAGAGAAGAAAAGTGCCAGCACTGAAAGCTCTTGCTAGCCAGCACCCTTCCTTGGAAGCGCTTTCACAGGCGCAGCAACACTGGGGCTTTGCGCTTCTCTAGCCACCAAACATCATGGTCATTCTCTTTCCGTCTCGTAGACACGAGCTGAGAAATTGCAAACGTCGAGCAATTGCTCAGAGATGAAAAGTGCCAGCACTGAAAGCTCTTGCTAGCCAGCACCCTTCCTTGGAAGCGCTTTCACAGGCGCAGCAACACTGGGGCTTTGCGCTTCTCTAGCCACCAAACGTCACGGTCCTTCTCTTTCCGTCTCGTAGACACGAGCTGAGAAATTGCAAACGTCGAGCAATTGCTCAGAGATGAAAAGTGCCAGCACTGAAAGCTGTTGCTAGCCAGCACCCTTCCTTGGAAGCGCTTTCACAGGCGCAGCAACACTGGGGCTTTGCGCTTCTCTAGCCACCAAACATCACTGTCATTCTCTTTCCGTCTCGTAGACACGAGCTGAGAAATTGCAAACGTCGAGCAATTGCTCAGAGATGAAAAGTGCCAGCACTGGAAGCTCTTGCTAGCCAGCACCCTTCCTTGGAAGCGCTTTTGTAGGCCTAAGAACACTGGGGCTCTGGGCTTCTCTAGCTACCTAATCTGCTCATCCTCTCGCGCACTCTAAAGAGAGCTCAGGTGAGAAATTGCAAACGTCGAGCAATTGCTCAGAGAAGAAAAGTGCCAGCACTGAAAGCTCTTGCTAGCCAGCACCCTTCCTTGGAAGCGCTTTCACAGGCGCAGCAACACTGGGGCTTTGCGCTTCTCTACCCACCAAACGTCACGGTCCTTCTCTTTCCGTCTCGTAGACACGAGCTGAGAAATTGCAAACGTCGAGCAATTGCTCAGAGATGAAAAGTGCCAGCACTGAAAGCTCTTGCTAGCCAGCACCCTTCCTTGGAAGCGCTTTTGTAGGCCTAAGAACAGTGGGGCTCTGGGCTTCTCTAGCCACCTAATCTTCTGCTCATCCTCTCGCGCACTCTAAAGAGAGCTCAGGTGAGAAATTGCAAACGTCGAGCAATTGCTCAGAGATGAAAAGTGCCAGCACTGAAAGCTCTTGCTAGCCAGCACCCTTCCTTGGAAGCGCTTTCACAGGCGCAGCAACACTGGGGCTTTGCGCTTCTCTAGCCACCAAACGTCATGGTCATTCTCTTTCCGTCTCGTAGACACGAGCTGAGAAATTGCAAACGTCCAGCAATTGCTCAGAGATGAAAAGTGCCAGCACTGAAAGCTGTTGCTAGCCAGCACCCTTCCTTGGAAGCGCTTTCACAGGCGCAGCAACACTGGCGCTTTGCGCTTCTCTACCCACCAAACGTCACGGTCCTTCTCTTTCCGTCTCGTAGACAAGAGCTGAGAAATAGCAAACGTCGAGCAATTGCTCAGAGATGAAAAGTGCCAGCACTGAAAGCTGTTGCTAGCCAGCACCCTTCCTTGGAAGCGCTTTTGTAGGCCTAAGAACACTGGGGCTCTGGGCTTCTTTAGCCACCTAATCTTCTGCTCATCCTCTCGCGCACTCTAAAGAGAGCTCAGGTGAGAAATTGCAAATGTCGAGCAATTGCTCAGAGATGAAAAGTGCCAGCACTGAGAGCTGTTGCTAGCCAGCACCCTTCCTTGGAAGCGCTTTCACAGGCGCAGTAACACTGGGGCTTTGCACTTCTCTACCCACCAAACGTCACTGTCATTCTCTTTCCGTCTCGTAGACACGAGCTGAGAAATTGCAAACGTCGAGCAATTGCTCAGAGAGGAAAAGTGCCAGCACTGGAAGCTGTTGCTAGCCAGCACCCTTCCTTGGAAGCGCTTTTGTAGCCCTCAGAAAACTGGGGCTCTGGGCTCTCTAGCCACCTAATCTTCTGCTCATCCTCTCGCGCACTCTAAAGAGAGCTCAGGTGAGAAATTGCAAACGTTGAGCAATTGCTCAGAGATGAAAAGTGCCAGCACTGAAAGCTCTTGCTAGCCAGCACCCTTCCTTGGAAGCGCTTTCACAGGCGCAGCAACACTGGCGCTTTACGCTTCTCTACCCAACAAACGTCACAGTCCTTCTCTTTCCGTCTCGTAGACAAGAGCTGAGAAATTGCAAACGTCGAGCAATTGCTCAGAGATGAAAAGTGCCAGCACTGAAAGCTCTTGCTAGCCAGCACCCTTCCTTGGAAGCGCTTTTGTAGGCCTAAGAACACTGGGGCTCTGGGCTTCTCTAGCCACCTAATCTTCTGCTCATCCTCTCGCGCACTCTAAAGAGTGCTCAGGTGAGAAATTGCAAATGTCCAGCAATTGCTCAGAGATGAAAAGTGCCAGCACTGAAAGCTGTTGCTAGCCAGCACCCTTCCTTGGAAGCGCTTTCACAGGCGCAGCAACACTGGGGCTTTGCGCTTCTCTACCCACCAAATGTCACGGTCCTTCTCTTGCCGTCTCATAGACACGAGCTGAGAAATTGCAAACGTCGAGCAATTGCTCAGAGATGAAAAGTGCCAGCACTGAAAGCTCTTGCTAGCCAGCACCCTTCCTTGGAAGCGCTTTCACAGGCGCAGCAACACTGGGGCTTTGCGCTTCTCTAGCCACCAAACGTCACGGTCCTTCTCTTTCCGTCTCGTAGACACGAGCTGAGAAATTGCAAACGTCGAGCAATTGCTCAGAGAGGAAAAGTGCCAGCACTGAAAGCTGTTGCTAGCCAGCACCCTTCCTTGGAAGCGCTTTCACAGGCGCAGTAACACTGGGGCTTTGCGCTTCTCTAGCCACCAAACGTCACGGTCCTTCTCTTTCCGTCTCGTAGACACGAGCTGAGAAATTGCAAACGTCGAGCAATTGCTCAGAGATGAAAAGTGCCAGCACTGAAAGCTCTTCCTAGCCAGCACCCTTCCTTGGAAGCGCTTTTGTAGGCCTAAGAACACTGGGGCTCTGGGCTTCTCTAGCCACCTCATCTTCTGCTCATCCTCTCGCGCACTCTAAAGAGAGCTCAGGTGAGAAATTGCAAACGTCGAGCAATTGCTCAGAGAAGAAAAGTGCCAGCACTGAAAGCTGTTGCTAGCCAGCACCCTTCCTTGGAAGCGCTTTCACAGGCGCAGCAACACTGGGGCTTTGCGCTTCTCTAGCCCCCAAACGTCATGGTCATTCTCTTTCCGTCTCGTAGACACGAGCTGAGAAATTGCAAACGTCGAGCAATTGCTCAGAGATGAAAAGTGCCAGCACTGAAAGCTGTTGATAGCCAGCACCCTTCCTTGGAAGCGCTTTCACAGGCGCAGCAACACTGGCGCTTTGCGCTTCTCTACCCACCAAACGTCATGGTCCTTCTCTTTCCGTCTCGTAGACAAGAGCTGAGAAATTGCAAACGTCAAGCAATTGCTCAGAGATGAAAAGTGCCAGCACTGTAAGCTGTTGCTAGCCAGCACCCTTCCTTGGAAGCGCTTTTGTAGGCTTAAGAACACTGGGGCTCTGGGCTTCTCTAGCCACCTCATCTTCTGCTCATCCTCTCGCGCACTCTAAAGAGAGCTCAGGTGAGAAATTGCAAACGTCGAGCAATTGCTCAGAGATGAAAAGTGCCAGCACTGAAAGCTCTTGCTAGCCAGCACCCTTCCTTGGAAGCGCTTTCACAGGCGCAGTAACACTGGGGCTTTGCACTTCTCTACCCACCAAACGTCACGGTCATTCTCTTTCCGTCTCGTAGACACGAGCTGAGGAATTGCAAACGTCGAGCAATTGCTCAGAGATGAAAAGTGCCAGCACTGGAAGCTGTTGCTAGCCAGCACCCTTCCTTGGAAGCGCTTTTGTAGGCTTAAGAACACTGGGGCTCTGAGCTTCTCTAGCCACCTAATCTTCTGCTCATCCTCTCGCGCACTCTAAAGAGAGCTCAGGTAAGAAATTGCAAACGTCGAGCAATTGCTCAGAGATGAAAAGTGCCAGCACTGAAAGCTGTTGCTAGCCAGCACCCTTCCTTGGAAGCGCTTTCACAGGCGCAGGAACACGGGGCTTTGCACTTCTATACGCACCAAACGTCACGGTCATTCTCTTTCCGTCTCGTAGACACGAGCTGAGAAATTGCAAACATCCAGCAATTGCTCAGAGATGAAAAGCGCCAGCACTGAAAGCTGTTGCTAGCCAGCACCCTTCCTTGGAAGCGCTTTTGTAGGCCTAAGAACACTGGGGCTCTGGGCTTCTCTAGCCACCTCATCTTCTGCTCATCCTCTCGCGCACTCTAAAGAGAGCTCAGGTGAGAAATTGCAAACGTCGAGCAATTGCTCAGAGAAGAAAAGTGCCAGCACTGAAAGCTGTTGCTAGCCAGCACCCTTCCTTGGAAGCGCTTTCACAGGCGCAGCAACACTGGGGCTTTGCGCTTCTCTAGCCACCAAACGTCACTGTCATTCTCTTTCCGTCTCGTAGACACGAGCTGAGAAATTGCAAACGTCGAGCAATTGCTCAGAGATGAAAAGTGCCAGCACTGAAAGCTCTTGCTAGCCAGCACCCTTCCTTGGAAGCGCTTTCACAGGCGCAGTAACACTGGGGCTTTGCACTTCTCTACCCACCAAACGTCACGGTCATTCCCCTTCCGTCTCGTAGACACGAGCTGAGAAATTGCAAACGTCGAGCAATTGCTCAGAGATGAAAAGTGCCAGCACTGAAAGCTGTTGCTAGCCAGCACCCTTCCTTGGAAGTGCTTTCACCGGCGCAGTAACACTGGGGCTTTGCGCTTCTCTACCCACCAAACGTCACGGTCATTCTGTTTCCGTCTCCTAGACACGAGCTGAGAAATTGCAAACGTCGAGCAATTGCTCAGAGAGGAAAAGTGCCAGCACTGGAAGCTGTTGCTAGCCAGCACCCTTCCTTGGAAGCGCTTTTGTAGCCCTCAGAAAACTGGGGCTCTGGGCTCTCTAGCCACCTACTCTTCTGCTCATCCTCTCGCGCACTCTAAAGAGAGCTCAGGTGAGAAATTGCAAACGTCGAGCAATTGCTCAGAGATGAAAAGGGCCAGCACTGAAAGCTCTTGCTAGCCAGCACCCTTCCTTGGAAGCGCTTTCACAGGCGCAGCAACACTGGGGCTTTGCGCTTCTGTAGCCACCAAACGTCACGGTCCTTCTCTTTCCGTCTCGTAGACAAGAGCTGAGAAATTGCAAACGTCGAGCAATTGCTCAGAGATGAAAAGTGCCAGCACTGAAAGCTCTTGCTAGCCAGCACCCTTCCTTGGAAGCGCTTTCACAGGCGCAGCAACACTGGGGCTTTGCGCTTCTCTACCCACCAAATGTCACGGTCCTTCTCTTTCCGTCTCGTAGACACGAGCTGAGAAATTGCAAACGTCGAGCAATTGCTCAGAGATGAAAAGTGCCAGCACTGAAAGCTGTTGCTAGCCAGCACCCTTCCTTGGAAGCGCTTTCACAGGCGCAGCAACACTGGGGCTTTGCGCTTCTCTAGCCACCAAACGTCACGGTCCTTCTCTTTCCGTCTCGTAGACACGAGCTGAGAAATTGCAAACGTCGAGCAATTGCTCAGAGAGGAAAAGTGCCAGCACTGAAAGCTCTTGCTAGCCAGCACCCTTCCTTGGAAGCGCTTTCACAGGCGCAGTAACACTGGGGCTTTGCGCTTCTCTAGCCACCAAACGTCACGGTCCTTCTCTTTCCGTCTCGTAGACACGAGCTGAGAAATTGCAAACGTCGAGCAATTGCTCAGAGATGAAAAGTGCCAGCACTGAAAGCTCTTGCTAGCCAGCACCCTTCCTTGGAAGCGCTTTTGTAGGCCTAAGAACACAGGGGCTCTGGGCTTCTCTAGCCACCTAATCTTCTGCTCATCCTCTCGCGCACTCTAAAGAGAGCTCAGGTGAGAAATTGCAAACGTCGAGCAATTGCTCAGAGAAGAAAAGTGCCAGCACTGAAAGCTCTTGCTAGCCAGCACCCTTCCTTGGAAGCGCTTTCACAGGCGCAGCAACACTGGGGCTTTGCGCTTCTCTAGCCACCAAACGTCATGGTCATTCTCTTTCCGTCTCGTAGACACGAGCTGAGAAATTGCAAACGTCCAGCAATTGCTCAGAGATGAAAAGTGCCAGCACTGAAAGCTGTTGCTAGCCAGCACCCTTCCTTGGAAGCGCTTTCACAGGCGCAGCAACACTGGCGCTTTGCGCTTCTCTACCCACCAAACGTCACGGTCCTTCTCTTTCCGTCTCGTAGACAAGAGCTGAGAAATAGCAAACGTCAAGCAATTGCTCAGAGATGAAAAGTGGCAGCACTGAAAGCTGTTGCTAGCCAGCACCCTTCCTTGGAAGCGCTTTTGTAGGCCTAAGAACACTGGGGCTCTGGGCTTCTTTAGCCACCTAATCTTCTGCTCATCCTCTCGCGCACTCTAAAGAGAGCTCAGGTGAGAAATTGCAAATGTCGAGCAATTGCTCAGAGATGAAAAGTGCCAGCACTGAAAGCTGTTGCTAGCCAGCACCCTTCCTTGGAAGCGCTTTCACAGGCGCAGTAACACTGGGGCTTTGCACTTCTCTACCCACCAAACGTCACGGTCATTCTCTTTCCGTCTCGTAGACACGAGCTGAGGAATTGCAAACGTCGAGCAATTGCTCAGAGATGAAAAGTGCCAGCACTGGAAGCTGTTGCTAGCCAGCACCCTTCCTTGGAAGCGCTTTTGTAGGCTTAAGAACACTGGGGCTCTGAGCTTCTCTAGCCACCTAATCTTCTGCTCATCCTCTCGCGCACTCTAAAGAGAGCTCAGGTAAGAAATTGCAAACGTCGAGCAATTGCTCAGAGATGAAAAGTGCCAGCACTGAAAGCTGTTGCTAGCCAGCACCCTTCCTTGGAAGCGCTTTCACAGGCGCAGTAACACTGGGGCTTTGCGCTTCTATACGCACCAAACGTCACGGTCCTTCTCTTTCCGTCTCGTAGACACGAGCTGAGAAATTGCAAACATCCAGCAATTGCTCAGAGATGAAAAGCGCCAGCACTGAAAGCTGTTGCTAGCCAGCACCCTTCCTTGGAAGCGCTTTTGTAGCCCTTAGAACACTGGGGCTCTGGGCTTCTCTAGCCACCTAATCTTCTGCTCATCCTCTCGCGCACTCTAAAGAGAGCTCAGGTGAGAAATTGCAAACGTCGAGCAATTGCTCAGAGATGAAAAGTGCCAGCACTGAAAGCTCTTGCTAGCCAGCACCCTTCCTTGGAAGCGCTTTCACAGGCGCAGCAACACTGGGGCTTTGCGCTTCTCTAGCCACCAAACGTCACTGTCATTCTCTTTCCGTCTCGTAGACACGAGCTGAGAAATTGCAAACGTCGAGCAATTGCTCAGAGAAGAAAAGTGCCAGCACTGAAAGCTGTTGCTAGCCAGCACCCTTCCTTGGAAGCGCTTTCACAGGCGCAGTAACACTGGGGCTTTGCGCTTCTCTACCCACCAAACGTCACGGTCATTCCCCTTCCGTCTCGTAGACACGAGCTGAGAAATTGCAAACGTCGAGCAATTGCTCAGAGATGAAAAGTGCCAGCACTGAAAGCTGTTGCTAGCAAGCACCCTTCCTTGGAAGTGCTTTCACCGGCGCAGTAACACTGGGGCTTTGCGCTTCTCTACCCACCAAACGTCACGGTCATTCTGTTTCCGTCTCCTAGACACGAGCTGAGAAATTGCAAACGTCGAGCAATTGCTCAGAGAGGAAAAGTGCCAGCACTGGAAGCTGTTGCTAGCCAGCACCCTTCCTTGGAAGCGCTTTTGTAGCCCTCAGAAAACTGGGGCTCTGGGCTCTCTAGCCACCTACTCTTCTGCTCATCCTCTCGCGCACTCTAAAGAGAGCTCAGGTGAGAAATTGCAAACGTCGAGCAATTGCTCAGAGATGAAAAGGGCCAGCACTGAAAGCTCTTGCTAGCCAGCACCCTTCCTTGGAAGCGCTTTCACAGGCGCAGCAACACTGGGGCTTTGCGCTTCTGTAGCCACCAAACGTCACGGTCCTTCTCTTTCCGTCTCGTAGACAAGAGCTGAGAAATTGCAAACGTCCAGCAATTGCTCAGAGATGAAAAGTGCCAGCACTGAAAGCTCTTGCTAGCCAGCACCCTTCCTTGGAAGCGCTTTTGTAGGCCTAAGAACACTGGGGCTCTGGGCTTCTCTAGCCACCTCATCTTCTGCTCATCCTCTCGCGCACTCTAAAGAGTGCTCAGGTGAGAAATTGCAAATGTCCAGCAATTGCTCAGAGAAGAAAAGTGCCAGCACTGAAAGCTCTTGCTAGCCAGCACCCTTCCTTGGAAGCGCTTTCACAGGCGCAGCAACACTGGGGCTTTGCGCTTCTCTACCCACCAAATGTCACGGTCCTTCTCTTGCCGTCTCATAGACACGAGCTGAGAAATTGCAAACGTTGAGCAATTGCTCAGAGATGAAAAGTGCCAGCACTGAAAGCTGTTGCTAGCCAGCACCCTTCCTTGGAAGCGCTTTCACAGGCGCAGCAACACTGGCGCTTTGCGCTTCTCTACCCACCAAACTTCACGGTCATTCTCTTTCCGTCTCGTAGACACGAGCTGAGAAATTGCAAACGTCGAGCAATTGCTCAGAGATGAAAAGTGCCAGCACTGAAAGCTGTTGCTAGCCAGCACCCTTCCTTGGAAGCGCTTTTGTAGGCCTAAGAACACTGGGGCTCTGGGCTTCTCTAGCCACCTCATCTTCTGCTCATCCTCTCGCGCACTCTAAAGAGAGCTCAGGTGATAAATTGCAAACGTCCAGCAATTGCTCAGAGAAGAAAAGTGCCAGCACTGAAAGCTCTTGCTAGCCAGCACCCTTCCTTGGAAGCGCTTTCACAGGCGCAGCAACACTGGGGCTTTGCGCTTCTCTAGCCACCAAACATCATGGTCATTCTCTTTCCGTCTCGTAGACACGAGCTGAGAAATTGCAAACGTCGAGCAATTGCTCAGAGATGAAAAGTGCCAGCACTGAAAGCTCTTGCTAGCCAGCACCCTTCCTTGGAAGCGCTTTCACAGGCGCAGCAACACTGGGGCTTTGCGCTTCTCTAGCCACCAAACGTCACGGTCCTTCTCTTTCCGTCTCGTAGACACGAGCTGAGAAATTGCAAACGTCGAGCAATTGCTCAGAGATGAAAAGTGCCAGCACTGAAAGCTGTTGCTAGCCAGCACCCTTCCTTGGAAGCGCTTTCACAGGCGCAGCAACACTGGGGCTTTGCGCTTCTCTACCCACCAAACGTCACGGTCCTTCTCTTTCCGTCTCGTAGACACGAGCTGAGAAATTGCAAACGTCGAGCAATTGCTCAGAGATGAAAAGTGCCAGCACTGAAAGCTGTTGCTAGCCAGCACCCTTCCTTGGAAGCGCTTTCACAGGCGCAGCAACACTGGGGCTTTGCGCTTCTCTAGCCACCAAACATCACTGTCATTCTCTTTCCGTCTCGTAGACACGAGCTGAGAAATTGCAAACGTCCAGCAATTGCTCAGAGATGAAAAGTGCCAGCACTGAAAGCTCTTGCTAGCCAGCACCCTTCCTTGGAAGCGCTTTTGTAGGCCTAAGAACACTGGGGCTCTGGGCTTCTCTAGCCACCTCATCTTCTGCTCATCCTCTCGCGCACTCTAAAGAGTGCTCAGGTGAGAAATTGCAAATGTCCAGCAATTGCTCAGAGAAGAAAAGTGCCAGCACTGAAAGCTCTTGCTAGCCAGCACCCTTCCTTGGAAGCGCTTTCACAGGCGCAGCAACACTGGGGCTTTGCGCTTCTCTACCCACCAAATGTCACGGTCCTTCTCTTGCCGTCTCATAGACACGAGCTGAGAAATTGCAAACGTTGAGCAATTGCTCAGAGATGAAAAGTGCCAGCACTGAAAGCTCTTGCTAGCCAGCACCCTTCCTTGGAAGCGCTTTTGTAGGCCTAAGAACACTGGGGCTCTGGGCTTCTCTAGCCACCTCATCTTCTGCTCATCCTCTCGCGCACTCTAAAGAGAGCTCAGGTGATAAATTGCAAACGTCCAGCAATTGCTCAGAGAAGAAAAGTGCCAGCACTGAAAGCTCTTGCTAGCCAGCACCCTTCCTTGGAAGCGCTTTCACAGGCGCAGCAACACTGGGGCTTTGCGCTTCTCTAGCCACCAAACATCATGGTCATTCTCTTTCCGTCTCGTAGACACGAGCTGAGAAATTGCAAACGTCGAGCAATTGCTCAGAGATGAAAAGTGCCAGCACTGAAAGCTCTTGCTAGCCAGCACCCTTCCTTGGAAGCGCTTTCACAGGCGCAGCAACACTGGGGCTTTGCGCTTCTCTAGCCACCAAACGTCACGGTCCTTCTCTTTCCGTCTCGTAGACACGAGCTGAGAAATTGCAAACGTCGAGCAATTGCTCAGAGATGAAAAGTGCCAGCACTGAAAGCTGTTGCTAGCCAGCACCCTTCCTTGGAAGCGCTTTCACAGGCGCAGCAACACTGGGGCTTTGCGCTTCTCTACCCACCAAACGTCACGGTCCTTCTCTTTCCGTCTCGTAGACACGAGCTGAGAAATTGCAAACGTCGAGCAATTGCTCAGAGATGAAAAGTGCCAGCACTGAAAGCTGTTGCTAGCCAGCACCCTTCCTTGGAAGCGCTTTCACAGGCGCAGCAACACTGGGGCTTTGCGCTTCTCTAGCCACCAAACATCACTGTCATTCTCTTTCCGTCTCGTAGACACGAGCTGAGAAATTGCAAACGTCGAGCAATTGCTCAGAGATGAAAAGTGCCAGCACTGGAAGCTCTTGCTAGCCAGCACCCTTCCTTGGAAGCGCTTTTGTAGGCCTAAGAACACTGGGGCTCTGGGCTTCTCTAGCTACCTAATCTGCTCATCCTCTCGCGCACTCTAAAGAGAGCTCAGGTGAGAAATTGCAAACGTCGAGCAATTGCTCAGAGAAGAAAAGTGCCAGCACTGAAAGCTCTTGCTAGCCAGCACCCTTCCTTGGAAGCGCTTTCACAGGCGCAGCAACACTGGGGCTTTGCGCTTCTCTACCCACCAAACGTCACGGTCCTTCTCTTTCCGTCTCGTAGACACGAGCTGAGAAATTGCAAACGTCGAGCAATTGCTCAGAGATGAAAAGTGCCAGCACTGAAAGCTGTTGCTAGCCAGCACCCTTCCTTGGAAGCGCTTTCACAGGCGCAGCAACACTGGGGCTTTGCGCTTCTCTAGCCACCAAACGTCACGGTCCTTCTCTTTCCGTCTCGTTGACACGAGCTGAGAAATTGCAAACGTCGAGCAATTGCTCAGAGAGGAAAAGTGCCAGCACTGGAAGCTGTTGCTAGCCAGCCCCCTTCCTTGGAAGCGCTTTTGTAGCCCTCAGAAAACTGGGGCTCTGGGCTCTCTAGCCACCTAATCTTCTGCTCATCCTCTCGCGCACTCTAAAGAGAGCTCAGGTGAGAAATTGCAAACGTCGAGCAATTGCTCAGAGATGAAAAGTGCCAGCACTGAAAGCTCTTGCTAGCCAGCACCCTTCCTTGGAAGCGCTTTCACAGGCGCAGCAACACTGGGGCTTTGCGCTTCTCTACCCACCAAACGTCACGGTCCTTCTCTTTCCGTCTCGTAGACACGAGCTGAGAAATTGCAAACGTCGAGCAATTGCTCAGAGATGAAAAGTGCCAGCACTGAAAGCTGTTGCTAGCCAGCACCCTTCCTTGGAAGCGCTTTCACAGGCGCAGCAACACTGGGGCTTTGCGCTTCTCTAGCCACCAAACGTCACGGTCATTCTCTTTCCGTCTCCTAGACACGAGCTGAGAAATTGCAAACGTCGAGCAATTGCTCAGAGAGGAAAAGTGCCAGCACTGAAAGCTCTTGCTAGCCAGCACCCTTCCTTGGAAGCGCTTTTGTAGGCCTAAGAACACGGGGGCTCTGGGCTTCTCTAGCCACCTAATCTTCTGCTCATCCTCTCGCGCACTCTAAAGAGAGCTCAGGTGAGAAATTGCAAACGTCGAGCAATTGCTCAGAGATGAAAAGTGCCAGCACTGAAAGCTGTTGCTAGCCAGCACCCTTCCTTGGAAGCGCTTTTGTAGGCCTAAGAACACTGGGGCTCTGGGCTTCTTTAGCCACCTAATCTTCTGCTCATCCTCTCGCGCACTCTAAAGAGAGCTCAGGTGAGAAATTGCAAACGTCGAGCAATTGCTCAGAGATGAAAAGTGCCAGCACTGAAAGCTGTTGCTAGCCAGCCCCCTTCCTTGGAAGCGCTTTTGTAGGCCTAAGAACACTGGGGCTCTGGGCTTCTCTAGCCACCTCATCTTCTGCTCATCCTCTCGCGCACTCTAAAGAGAGCTCAGGTGAGAAATTGCAAACGACGAGCAATTGCTCAGAGATGAAAAGGGCCAGCACTGAAAGCTCTTGCTAGCCAGCACCCTTCCTTGGAAGCGCTTTCACAGGCGCAGTAACACTGGGGCTTTGCACTTCTCTACCCACCAAACGTCACGGTCATTCTCTTTCCGTCTCGTAGACACGAGCTGAGAAATTGCAAACGTCGAACAATTGCTCAGAGAAGAAAAGTGCCAGCACTGAAAGCTGTTGCTAGCCAGCACCCTTCCTTGGAAGCGCTTTCACAGGCGCAGCAACACTGGGGCTTTGCGCTTCTCTAGCCACCAAACGTCACGGTCATTCTCTTTCCGTCTCGTAGACAAGAGCTGAGAAATTGCAAACGTCGAGCAATTGCTCAGAGATGAAAAGTGCCAGCACTGAAAGCTGTTGCTAGCCAGCACCCTTCCTTGGAAGCGCTTTTGTAGGCTTAAGAACACTGGGGCTCTGGGCTTCTCTAGCCACCTCATCTTCTGCTCATCCTCTCGCGCACTCTAAAGAGAGCTCAGGTGAGAAATTGCAAACGTCCAGCAATTGCTCAGAGATGAAAAGTGCCAGCACTGAAACCTCTTGCTAGCCAGCACCCTTCCTTGGAAGCGCTTTCACAGGCGCAGCAACACTGGGCCTTTGCGCTTCTCTAGCCACCAAAAGCCACGGTCCTCCTCTTTCCGTCTCCTAGACACGAGCTGAGAAATTGCAAACGTCGAGCAATTGCTCAGAGATGAAAAGTGCCAGCACTGAAAGCTGTTGCTAGCCAGCCCCCTTCCTTGGAAGCGCTTTCACAGGCGCAGCAACACCGGGGCTTTGCGCTTCTCTAGCCACCAAACGCCACGGTCCTTCTCTTTCCGTCTCGTAGACACGAGCTGAGAAATTGCAAACGTCGAGCAATTGCTCAGAGATGAAAAGTGCCAGCACTGAAAGCTCTTGCTAGCCAGCACCCTTCCTTGGAAGCGCTTTCACAGGCGCAGTAACACTGGGGCTTTGCGCTTCTCTAGCCACCAAACGCCACGGTCCTTCTCTTTCCGTCTCGTAGACACGAGCTGAGAAATTGCAAACGTCGAGCAATTGCTCAGAGATGAAAAGTGCCAGCACTGAAAGCTCTTGCTAGCCAGCACCCTTCCTTGGAAGCGCTTTCACAGGCGCAGCAACACTGGGGCTTTGCGCTTCTCTAGCCACCAAACGTCACGGTCCTTCTCTTTCCGTCTCGTAGACACGAGCTGAGAAATTGCAAACGTCGAGCAATTGCTTGGAGAGGAAAAGTGCCAGCACTGGAAGCTGTTGCTAGCCAGCACCCTTCCTTGGAAGCGCTTTTGTAGCCCTCAGAAAACTGGGGCTCTGGGCTCTCTAGCCACCTAATCTTCTGCTCATCCTCTCGCGCACTCTAAAGAGAGCTCAGGTGAGAAATTGCAAACGTCGAGCAATTGCTCAGAGATGAAAAGTGCCAGCACTGAAAGCTGTTGCTAGCCAGCACCCTTCCTTGGAAGCGCTTTCACAGGCGCAGTAACACTGGGGCTTTGCGCTTCTCTAGCCACCAAACGTCACGGTCCTTCTCTTTCCGTCTCGTAGACACGAGCTGAGAAATTGCAAACGTCGAGCAATTGCTCAGAGATGAAAAGTGCCAGCACTGAATGCTCTTGCTAGCCAGCACCCTTCCTTGGAAGCGCTTTTGTAGGCCTAAGAACACTGGGGCTCTGGGCTTCTTTAGCCACCTAATCTTCTGCTCATCCTCTCGCGCACTCTAAAGAGTGCTCAGGTGAGAAATTGCAAATGTCGAGCAATTGCTCAGAGATGAAAAGTGCCAGCACTGAAAGCTCTTGCTAGCCAGCACCCTTCCTTGGAAGCGCTTTCACAGGCGCAGCAACACTGGGGCTTTGCGCTTCTCTAGCCACCAAACGTCACGGTCCTTCTCTTTCCGTCTCCTAGACACGAGCTGAGAAATTGCAAACGTCGAGCAATTGCTCAGAGAGGAAAAGGGCCAGCACTGGAAGCTCTTGCTAGCCAGCACCCTTCCTTGGAAGCGCTTTTGTAGGCCTAAGAACACTGGGGCGTTGCGCTTCTCTACTCACCAAACGTCACGGTCATTCTCTTTCCGTCTCGTAGACACGAGCTGAGAAATTGCAAACGTCCAGCAATTGCTCAGAGATGAAAAGTGCCAGCACTGAAAGCTGTTTCTAGCCAGCACCCTTCCTTGGAAGCGCTTTTGTAGGCCTAAGAACAGTGGGGCTCTGGGCTTCTCTAGCCACCTCATCTTCTGCTCATCCTCTCGCGCACTCTAAAGAGAGCTCAGGTGAGAAATTGCAAACGTCGAGCAATTGCTCAGAGATGAAAAGTGCCAGCACTGAAAGCTGTTGCTAGCCAGCACCCTTCCTTGGAAGCGCTTTTGTAGGCCTAAGAACACTGGGGCTCTGGGCTTCTTTAGCCACCTAATCTTCTGCTCATCCTCTCGCGCACTCTAAAGAGAGCTCAGGTGAGAAATTGCAAACGTCGAGCAATTGCTCAGAGATGAAAAGTGCCAGCACTGAAAGCTGTTGCTAGCCAGCACCCTTCCTTGGAAGCGCTTTTGTAGGCCTAAGAACACTGGGGCTCTGGGCTTCTCTAGCCACCTCATCTTCTGCTCATCCTCTCGCGCACTCTAAAGAGAGCTCAGGTGAGAAATTGCAAACGTCGAGCAATTGCTCAGAGATGAAAAGGGCCAGCACTGAAAGCTCTTGCTAGCCAGCACCCTTCCTTGGAAGCGCTTTCACAGGCGCAGTAACACTGGGGCTTTGCACTTCTCTACCCACCAAACGTCACGGTCATTCTCTTTCTGTCTCGTAGACACGAGCTGAGAAATTGCAAACGTCGAACTATTGCTCAGAGAAGAAAAGTGCCAGCACTGAAAGCTGTTGCTTGCCAGCACCCTTCCTTGGAAGCGCTTTCACAGGCGCAGCAACACCGGGGCTTTGCGCTTCTCTACCCACCAAACGTCACGGTCATTCTCTTTCCGTCTCGTAGACAAGAGCTGAGAAATTGCAAACGTCGAGCAATTGCTCAGAGATGAAAAGTGCCAGCACTGAAAGCTGTTGCTAGCCAGCACCCTTCCTTGGAAGCGCTTTTGTAGGCTTAAGAACACTGGGGCTCTGGGCTTCTCTAGCCACCTCATCTTCTGCTCATCCTCTCGCGCACTCTAAAGAGAGCTCAGGTGAGAAATTGCAAACGTCCAGCAATTGCTCAGAGATGAAAAGGGCCAGCACTGAAAGCTCTTGCTAGCCAGCACCCTTCCTTGGAAGCGCTTTCACAGGCGCAGTAACACTGGGGCTTTGCGCTTCTCTAGCCACCAAACGCCACGGTCCTTCTCTTTCCGTCTCCTAGACACGAGCTGAGAAATTGCAAACGTCGAGCAATTGCTCAGAGATGAAAAGTGCCAGCACTGAAACCTCTTGCTAGCCAGCACCCTTCCTTGGAAGCGCTTTCACAGGCGCAGCAACACTGGGGCTTTGCGCTTCTCTACCCACCAAACGTCACGGTCATTCTCTTTCCGTCTCGTAGACACGAGCTGAGAAATTGCAAACGTCGAGCAATTGCTCAGAGATGAAAAGTGCCAGCACTGAAAGCTCTTGCTAGCCAGCACCCTTCCTTGGAAGCGCTTTCACAGGCGCAGTAACACTGGGGCTTTGCGCTTCTCTAGCCACCAAACGCCACGGTCCTTCTCTTTCCGTCTCGTAGACACGAGCTGAGAAATTGCAAACGTCGAGCAATTGCTCAGAGATGAAAAGTGCCAGCACTGAAAGCTGTTGCTAGCCAGCACCCTTCCTTGGAAGCGCTTTCACAGGCGCAGTAACACTGGGGCTTTGCGCTTCTCTAGCCACCAAACGCCACGGTCCTTCTCTTTCCGTCTCGTAGACACGAGCTGAGAAATTGCAAACGTCGAGCAATTGCTCAGAGATGAAAAGTGCCAGCACTGAAAGCTGTTGCTAGCCAGCACCCTTCCTTGGAAGCGCTTTCACAGGCGCAGCAACACTGGGGCTTTGCGCTTCTCTACCCACCAAACGTCACGGTCCTTCTCTTTCCGTCTCGTAGGCACGAGCTGAGAAATTGCAAACGTCGAGCAATTGCTCGGAGAGGAAAAGTGCCAGCACTGGAAGCTGTTGCTAGCCAGCACCCTTCCTTGGAAGCGCTTTTGTAGCCCTCAGAAAACTGGGGCTCTGGGCTCTCTAGCCACCTAATCTTCTGCTCATCCTCTCGCGCACTCTAAAGAGAGCTCAGGTGAGAAATTGCAAACGTCGAGCAATTGCTCAGAGATGAAAAGTGCCAGCACTGAAAGCTGTTGCTAGCCAGCACCCTTCCTTGGAAGCGCTTTCACAGGCGCAGCAACACTGGGGCTTTGCGCTTCTCTACCCACGAAACGTCACGGTCCTTCTCTTTCCGTCTCGTAGACACGAGCTGAGAAATTGCAAACGTCGAGCAATTGCTCAGAGATGAAAAGTGCCAGCACTGAATGCTCTTGCTAGCCAGCACCCTTCCTTGGAAGCGCATTTGTAGGCCTAAGAACCCTGGGGCTCTGGGCTTCTTTAGCCACCTAATCTTCTGCTCATCCTCTCGCGCACTCTAAAGAGTGCTCAGGTGAGAAATTGCAAATGTCGAGCAATTGCTCAGAGATGAAAAGTGCCAGCACTGAAAGCTCTTGCTAGCCAGCACCCTTCCTTGGAAGCGCTTTCACAGGCGCAGCAACACTGGGGCTTTGCGCTTCTCTAGCCACCAAACGTCACGGTCCTTCTCTTTCCGTCTCGTAGACACGAGCTGAGAAATTGCAAACGTCGAGCAATTGCTCAGAGAGGAAAAGTGCCAGCACTGAAAGCTGTTGCTAGCCAGCACCCTTCCTTGGAAGCGCTTTTGTAGGCCTAAGAACACTGGGGCTTTGCGCTTCTCTACTCGCCAAACGTCACGGTCATTCTCTTTCCGTCTCGTAGACACGAGCTGAGAAATTGCAAACGTCCAGCAATTGCTCAGAGATGAAAAGTGCCAGCACTGGAAGCTGTTGCTAGCCAGCACCCTTCCTTGGAAGCGCTTTTGTAGGCCTAAGAACACTGGGGCTCTGGGCTTCTCTAGCCACCTAATCTTCTGCTCATCCTCTCGCGCACTCTAAAGAGAGCTCAGGTGAGAAATTGCAAACGTCGAGCAATTGCTCAGAGATGAAAAGTGCCAGCACTGAAAGCTGTTGCTAGCCACCACCCTTCCTTGGAAGCACTTTCACAGGCGCAGCAACACTGGGGCTTTGCGCTTCTCTAGCCACCAAACGTCATGGTCATTCTCTTTCCGTCTCGTAGACAAGACCTGAGAAATTGCAAACGTCGAGCAATTGCTCAGAGAGGAAAAGTGCCAGCACTGAAAGCTCTTGCTAGCCAGCACCCTTCCTTGGAAGCGCTTTCACAGGCGCAGCAACACTGGGGCTTTGCGCTTCTCTAGCCACCAAACGTCACTGTCATTCTCTTTCCGTCTCGTAGACACGAGCTGAGAAATTGCAAACGTCGAGCAATTGCTCAGAGATGAAAAGTGCCAGCACTGAAAGCTGTTGCTAGCCAGCACCCTTCCTTGGAAGCGCTTTCACAGGCGCAGCAACACTGGGGCTTTGCGCTTCTCTAGCCACCAAACGTCACGGTCATTCTCTTTCCGTCTCGTAGACACGAGCTGAGAAATTGCAAACGTCGAGCAATTGCTCAGAGATGAAAAGTGCCAGCACTGAAAGCTCTTGCTAGCCAGCACCCTTCCTTGGAAGCGCTTTTGTAGGCCTAAGAACACTGGGGCTCTGGGCTTCTCTAGCCACCTAATCTTCTGCTCATCCTCTCGCGCACTCTAAAGAGAGCTCAGGTGAGAAATTGCAAACGTCGAGCAATTGCTCAGAGATGAAAAGTGCCAGCACTGAAAGCTCTTGCTAGCCAGCACCCTTCCTTGGAAGCGCTTTTGTAGGCCTAAGAAAACTGGGGCTCTGGGCTTCTTTAGCCACCTAATCTTCTGCTCATCCTCTCGCGCACTCTAAAGAGAGCTCAGGTGAGAAATTGCAAACGTCGAGCAATTGCTCAGAGATGAAAAGTGCCAGCACTGAAAGCTGTTGCTAGCCAGCACCCTTCCTTGGAAGCGCTTTTGTAGCCCTAAGAACACTGGGGCTCTGGGCTTCTCTAGCCACCTCATCTTCTGCTCATCCTCTCACGCACTCTAAAGAGAGCTCAGGTGAGAAATTGCAAACGTCGAGCAATTGCTCAGAGATGAAAAGGGCCAGCACTGAAAGCTCTTGCTAGCCAGCACCCTTCCTTGGAAGCGCTTTCACAGGCGCAGTAACACTGGGGCTTTGCACTTCTCTACCCACCAAACGTCACGGTCCTTCTCTTTCCGTCTCGTAGACACGAGCTGAGAAATTGCAAACGTCGAGCAATTGCTCAGAGAAGAAAAGTGCCAGCACTGAAAGCTGTTGCTAGCCAGCACCCTTCCTTGGAAGCGCTTTCACAGGCGCAGCAACACTGGGGCTTTGCGCTTCTCTACCCACCAAACGTCACGGTCATTCTCTTTCCGTCTCGTAGACAAGAGCTGAGAAATTGCAAACGTCGAGCAATTGCTCAGAGATGAAAAGTGCCAGCACTGGAAGCTGTTGCTAGCCAGCACCCTTCCTTGGAAGCGCTTTTCTAGGCTTAAGAACACTGGGGCTCTGGGCTTCTCTAGCCACCTCATCTTCTGCTCATCCTCTCGCGCACTCTAAAGAGAGCTCAGGTGAGAAATTGCAAACGTCGAGCAATTGCTCAGAGATGAAAAGTGCCAGCACTGAAAGCTGTTGCTAGCCAGCACCCTTCCTTGGAAGCACTTTCACAGGCGCAGTAACACTGGGGCTTTGCGCTTCTCTAGCCACCAAACGCCACGGTCCTTCTCTTTCCGTCTCGTAGACACGAGCTCAGAAATTGCAAACGTCGAGCAATTGCTCAGAGATGAAAAGTGCCAGCACTGAAACCTCTTGCTAGCCAGCACCCTTCCTTGGAAGCGCTTTCACAGGCGCAGCAACACTGGGGCTTTGCGCTTCTCTAGCCACCAAACGTCACGGTCCTTCTCTTTCCGTCTCGTAGACACGAGCTGAGAAATTGCAAACGTCGAGCAATTGCTCAGAGATGAAAAGTGCCAGCACTGAAAGCTGTTGCTAGCCAGCACCCTTCCTTGGAAGTGCTTCCACAGGCGCAGCAACACTGGGGCTTTGCGCTTCTCTAGCCACCAAACGTCACGGTCCTTCTCTTTCCGTCTCGTTGACACGAGCTGAGAAATTGCAAACGTCGAGCAATTGCTCAGAGAGGAAAAGTGCCAGCACTGGAAGCTGTTGCTAGCCAGCACCCTTCCTTGGAAGCGCTTTTGTAGCCCTCAGAAAACTGGGGCCCTGGGCTCTCTAGCCACCTAATATTCTGCTCATCCTCTCGCGCACTCTAAAGAGAGCTCAGGTGAGAAATTGCAAACGTCGAGCAATTGCTCAGAGATGAAAAGTGCCAGCACTGAAAGCTGTTGCTAGCCAGCACCCTTCCTTGGAAGCGCTTTCACAGGCGCAGCAACACTGGGGCTTTGCGCTTCTCTACCCACCAAACGTCACGGTCCTTCTCTTTCCGTCTCGTAGACACGAGCTGAGAAATTGCAAACGTCGAGCAATTGCTCAGAGATGAAAAGTGCCAGCACTGGAAGCTGTTGCTAGCCAGCACCCTTCCTTGGAAGCGCTTTTGTAGGCCTAAGAACACTGGGGCTTTGCGCTTCTCTACTCGCCAAACGTCACGGTCATTCTCTTTCCGTCTCGTAGACACGAGCTGAGAAATTGCAAACGTCGAGCAATTGCTCAGAGATGAAAAGTGCCAGCACTGAAAGCTCTTGCTAGCCAGCACCCTTCCTTGGAAGCGCTTTTGTAGGCCTAAGAACACTGGGGCTCTGGGCTTCTCTAGCCACCTCATCTTCTGCTCATCCTCTCGCGCACTCTAAAGAGAGCTCAGGTGAGAAATTGCAAACGTCCAGCAATTGCTCAGAGATGAAAAGTGCCAGCACTGAAAGCTCTTGCTAGCCAGCACCCTTCCTTGGAAGCGCTTTTGTAGCCTTTAGAACACTGGGGCTCTGGGCTTCTCTAGCCACCTCATCTTCTGCTCATCCTCTCGCGCACTCTAAAGAGAGCTCAGGTGAGAAATTGCAAACGTCGAGCAATTGCTCAGAGATGAAAAGGGCCAGCACTGAAAGCTCTTGCTAGCCAGCACCCTTCCTTGGAAGCGCTTTCACAGGCGCAGTAACACTGGGGCTTTGCACTTCTCTACCCACCAAACGTCACGGTCCTTCTCTTTCCGTCTCGTAGACACGAGCTGAGAAATTGCAAACGTCGAACAATTGCTCAGAGAAGAAAAGTGCCAGCACTGAAAGCTGTTGCTAGCCAGCACCCTTCCTTGGAAGCGCTTTCACAGGCGCAGCAACACTGGGGCTTTGCGCTTCTCTAGCCACCAAACGTCACGGTCATTCTCTTTCCGTCTCGTAGACAAGAGCTGAGAAATTGCAAACGTCGAGCAATTGCTCAGAGATGAAAAGTGCCAGCACTGGAAGCTGTTGCTAGCCAGCACCCTTCCTTGGAAGCGCTTTTCTAGGCCTAAGAACACTGGGGCTCTGGGCTTCTCTAGCCACCTAATCTTCTGCTCATCCTCTCGCGCACTCTAAAGAGAGCTCAGGTGAGAAATTGCAAACGTCGAGCAATTGCTCAGAGATGAAAAGTGCCAGCACTGAAAGCTGTTGCTAGCCAGCACCCTTCCTTGGAAGCACTTTCACAGGCGCAGTAACACTGGGGCTTTGCGCTTCTCTAGCCACCAAACGCCACGGTCCTTCTCTTTCCGTCTCGTAGACACGAGCTGAGAAATTGCAAACGTCGAGCAATTGCTCAGAGATGAAAAGTGCCAGCACTGAAAGCTGTTGCTAGCCAGCACCCTTCCTTGGAAGTGCTTTCACAGGCGCAGCAACACTGGGGCTTTGCGCTTCTCTAGCCACCAAACGTCACGGTCCTTCTCTTTCCGTCTCGTTGACACGAGCTGAGAAATTGCAAACGTCGAGCAATTGCTCAGAGAGGAAAAGTGCCAGCACTGGAAGCTGTTGCTAGCCAGCACCCTTCCTTGGAAGCGCTTTTGTAGCCCTCAGAAAACTGGGGCCCTGGGCTCTCTAGCCACCTAATATTCTGCTCATCCTCTCGCGCACTCTAAAGAGAGCTCAGGTGAGAAATTGCAAACGTTGAGCAATTGCTCAGAGATGAAAAGTGCCAGCACTGAAAGCTCTTGCTAGCCAGCACCCTTCCTTGGAAGCGCTTTCACAGGCGCAGCAACACTGGGGCTTTGCGCTTCTCTAGCCACCAAACGTCACGGTCCTTCTCTTTCCGTCTCGTAGACACGAGCTGAGAAATTGCAAACGTCGAGCAATTGCTCAGAGATGAAAAGTGCCAGCACTGGAAGCTGTTGCTAGCCAGCACCCTTCCTTGGAAGCGCTTTTGTAGGCCTAAGAACACTGGCGCTTTGCGCTTCTCTACTCGCCAAACGTCACGGTCATTCTCTTTCCATCTCGTGGACACGAGCTGAGAAATTGCAAACGTCGAGCAATTGCTCAGAGACGAAAAGTGCCAGCACTGAAAGCTGTTGCTAGCCAGCACCCTTCCTTGGAAGCGCTTTTGTAGGCCTAAGAACACTGGGGCTCTGGGCTTCTCTAGCCACCTAATCTTCTGCTCATCCTCTCGCGCACTCTAAAGAGAGCTCAGGTGAGAAATTGCAAACGTCCAGCAATTGCTCAGAGATGAAAAGTGCCAGCACTGAAAGCTCTTGCTAGCCAGCACCCTTCCTTGGAAGCGCTTTCACAGGCGCAGCAACACTGGGGCTTTGCGCTTCTCTACCCACCAAACGTCACTGTCATTCTCTTTCCGTTTCGTAGACACGAGCTGAGAAATTGCAAACGTCGAGCAATTGCTCAGAGATGAAAAGTGCCAGCACTGAAAGCTGTTGCTAGCCAGCACCCTTCCTTGGAAGTGCTTTCACAGGCGCAGTAACACTGGGGCTTTGCGCTTCTCTACCCACCAAACGTCACGGTCATTCTCTTTCCGTCTCGTAGACACGAGCTGAGAAATTGCAAACGTCGAGCAATTGCTCAGAGAGGAAAAGTGCCAGCACTGAAAGCTGTTGCTAGCCAGCACCCTTCCTTGGAAGCGCTTTTGTAGCCCTCAGAACACTGGGGCTCTGGGCTCTCTAGCCACCTAATCTTCTGCTCATCCTCTCGCGCACTCTAAAGAGAGCTCAGGTGAGAAATTGCAAACGTTGAGCAATTGCTCAGAGAGGAAAAGTGCCAGCACTGAAAGCTCTTGCTAGCCAGCACCCTTCCTTGGAAGCGCTTTCACAGGCGCAGCAACACTGGGGCTTTGCGCTTCTCTAGCCACCAAACGTCACGGTCCTTCTCTTTCCGTCTCGTAGACACGAGCTGAGAAATTGCAAACGTCGAGCAATTGCTCAGAGATGAAAAGTGCCAGCACTGAAAGCTGTTGCTAGCCAGCACCCTTCCTTGGAAGCGCTTTTGTAGCCCTCAGAAAACTGGGGCCCTGGGCTCTCTAGCCACCTAATATTCTGCTCATCCTCTCGCGCACTCTAAAGAGAGCTCAGGTGAGAAATTGCAAACGTCGAGCAATTGCTCAGAGATGAAAAGTGCCAGCACTGAAAGCTGTTGCTAGCCAGCACCCTTCCTTGGAAGCGCTTTCACAGGCGCAGCAACACTGGGGCTTTGCGCTTCTCTACCCACCAAACGTCACGGTCCTTCTCTTTCCGTCTCGTAGACACGAGCTGAGAAATTGCAAACGTCGAGCAATTGCTCAGAGATGAAAAGTGCCAGCACTGGAAGCTGTTGCTAGCCAGCACCCTTCCTTGGAAGCGCTTTTGTAGGCCTAAGAACACTGGGGCTTTGCGCTTCTCTAGCCATCAAACGTCATGGTCATTCTCTTTCCATCTCGTAGACACGAGCTGAGAAATTGCAAACGTCGAGCAATTGCTCAGAGATGAAAAGTGCCAGCACTGAAAGCTCTTGCTAGCCAGCACCCTTCCTTGGAAGCGCTTTTGTAGGCCTAAGAACACTGGGGCTCTGGGCTTCTCTAGCCACCTCATCTTCTGCTCATCCTCTCGCGCACTCTAAAGAGAGCTCAGGTGAGAAATTGCAAACGTCCAGCAATTGCTCAGAGATGAAAAGTGCCAGCACTGGAAGCTGTTGCTAGCCAGCACCCTTCCTTGGAAGCGCTTTTCTAGGCTTAAGAACACTGGGGCTCTGGGCTTCTCTAGCCACCTAATCTTCTGCTCATCCTCTCGCGCACTCTAAAGAGAGCTCAGGTGAGAAATTGCAAACGTCGAGCAATTGCTCAGAGATGAAAAGTGCCAGCACTGAAAGCTGTTGCTAGCCAGCACCCTTCCTTGGAAGCACTTTCACAGGCGCAGTAACACTGGGGCTTTGCGCTTCTCTAGCCACCAAACGCCACGGTCCTTCTCTTTCCGTCTCGTAGACACGAGCTGAGAAATTGCAAACGTCGAGCAATTGCTCAGAGATGAAAAGTGCCAGCACTGAAAGCTGTTGCTAGCCAGCACCCTTCCTTGGAAGTGCTTTCACAGGCGCAGCAACACTGGGGCTTTGCGCTTCTCTAGCCACCAAACGTCACGGTCCTTCTCTTTCCGTCTCGTTGACACGAGCTGAGAAATTGCAAACGTCGAGCAATTGCTCAGAGAGGAAAAGTGCCAGCACTGGAAGCTGTTGCTAGCCAGCACCCTTCCTTGGAAGCGCTTTTGTAGCCCTCAGAAAACTGGGGCCCTGGGCTCTCTAGCCACCTAATATTCTGCTCATCCTCTCGCGCACTCTAAAGAGAGCTCAGGTGAGAAATTGCAAACGTTGAGCAATTGCTCAGAGATGAAAAGTGCCAGCACTGAAAGCTCTTGCTAGCCAGCACCCTTCCTTGGAAGCGCTTTCACAGGCGCAGCAACACTGGGGCTTTGCGCTTCTCTAGCCATCAAACGTCACGGTCCTTCTCTTTCCGTCTCGTAGACACGAGCTGAGAAATTGCAAACGTCGAGCAATTGCTCAGAGATGAAAAGTGCCAGCACTGGAAGCTGTTGCTAGCCAGCACCCTTCCTTGGAAGCGCTTTTGTAGGCCTAAGAACACTGGCGCTTTGCGCTTCTCTACTCGCCAAACGTCACGGTCATTCTCTTTCCATCTCGTGGACACGAGCTGAGAAATTGCAAACGTCGAGCAATTGCTCAGAGACGAAAAGTGCCAGCACTGAAAGCTGTTGCTAGCCAGCACCCTTCCTTGGAAGCGCTTTTGTAGGCCTAAGAACACTGGGGCTCTGGGCTTCTCTAGCCACCTAATCTTCTGCTCATCCTCTCGCGCACTCTAAAGAGAGCTCAGGTGAGAAATTGCAAACGTCCAGCAATTGCTCAGAGATGAAAAGTGCCAGCACTGAAAGCTCTTGCTAGCCAGCACCCTTCCTTGGAAGCGCTTTCACAGGCGCAGCAACACTGGGGCTTTGCGCTTCTCTACCCACCAAACGTCACTGTCATTCTCTTTCCGTTTCGTAGACACGAGCTGAGAAATTGCAAACGTCGAGCAATTGCTCAGAGATGAAAAGTGCCAGCACTGAAAGCTGTTGCTAGCCAGCACCCTTCCTTGGAAGTGCTTTCACAGGCGCAGTAACACTGGGGCTTTGCGCTTCTCTACCCACCAAACGTCACGGTCATTCTCTTTCCGTCTCGTAGACACGAGCTGAGAAATTGCAAACGTCGAGCAATTGCTCAGAGAGGAAAAGTGCCAGCACTGAAAGCTGTTGCTAGCCAGCACCCTTCCTTGGAAGCGCTTTTGTAGCCCTCAGAACACTGGGGCTCTGGGCTCTCTAGCCACCTAATCTTCTGCTCATCCTCTCGCGCACTCTAAAGAGAGCTCAGGTGAGAAATTGCAAACGTTGAGCAATTGCTCAGAGAGGAAAAGTGCCAGCACTGAAAGCTCTTGCTAGCCAGCACCCTTCCTTGGAAGCGCTTTCACAGGCGCAGCAACACTGGGGCTTTGCGCTTCTCTAGCCACCAAACGTCACAGTCCTTCTCTTTCCGTCTCGTAGACAAGAGCTGAGAAATTGCAAACGTCGAGCAATTGCTCAGAGATGAAAAGTGCCAGCACTGAAAGCTCTTGCTAGCCAGCACCCTTCCTTGGAAGCGCTTTTGTAGGCCTAAGAACACTGGGGCTCTGGGCTTCTCTAGCCACCTAATCTTCTGCTCATCCTCTCGCGCACTCTAAAGAGTGCTCAGGTGAGAAATTGCAAATGTCCAGCAATTGCTCAGAGATGAAAAGTGCCAGCACTGAAAGCTGTTGCTAGCCAGCACCCTTCCTTGGAAGCGCTTTCACAGGCGCAGCAACACTGGGGCTTTGCGCTTCTCTACCCACCAAATGTCACGGTCCTTCTCTTGCCGTCTCATAGACACGAGCTGAGAAATTGCAAACGTCGAGCAATTGCTCAGAGATGAAAAGTGCCAGCACTGAAAGCTGTTGCTAGCCAGCACCCTTCCTTGGAAGCGCTTTCACAGGCGCAGCAACACTGGGGCTTTGCGCTTCTCTACCCACCAAACGTCACGGTCCTTCTCTTTCCGTCTCGTAGACACGAGCTGAGAAATTGCAAACGTCGAGCAATTGCTCAGAGATGAAAAGTGCCAGCACTGAAAGCTGTTGCTAGCCAGCACCCTTCCTTGGAAGCGCTTTCACAGGCGCAGTAACACTGGGGCTTTGCGCTTCTCTACCCACCAAACGTCACGGTCATTCTCTTTCCGTCTCGTAGACACGAGCTGAGAAATTGCAAACGTCGAACAATTGCTCAGAGATGAAAAGTGCCAGCACTGAAAGCTCTTGCTAGCCAGCACCCTTCCTTGGAAGCGCTTTTGTAGGCCTATGAACACTGGGGCTCTGGGCTTCTCTAGCCACCTAATCTTCTGCTCATCCTCTCGCGCACTCTAAAGAGAGCTCAGGTGAGAAATTGCAAACGTCGAGCAATTGCTCAGAGATGAAAAGTGCCAGCACTGAAAGCTGTTGCTAGCCAGCACCCTTCCTTGGAAGCGCTTTCACAGGCGCAGCAACACTGGGGCTTTGCGCTTCTCTAGCCACCAAACGTCATGGTCATTCTCTTTCCGTCTCGTAGACACGAGCTGAGAAATTGCAAACGTCCAGCAATTGCTCAGAGATGAAAAGTGCCAGCACTGAAAGCTCTTGCTAGCCAGCACCCTTCCTTGGAAGCGCTTTCACAGGCGCAGCAACACTGGGGCTTTGCGCTTCTCTACCCACCAAACGTCACGGTCATTCTTTTTCCGTCTCGTAGACACGAGCTGAGAAATTGCAAACGTCCAGCAATTGCTCAGAGAGGAAAAGTGCCAGCACTGAAAGCTCTTGCTAGCCAGCACCCTTCCTTGGAAGCGCTTTCACAGGCGCAGTAACACTGGGGCTTTGCGCTTCTCTAGCCACCAAACGTCACGGTCCTTCTCTTTCCGTCTCGTAGACACGAGCTGAGAAATTGCAAACGTCGAGCAATTGCTCAGAGATGAAAAGTGCCAGCACTGAAAGCTCTTGCTAGCCAGCACCCTTCCTTGGAAGCGCTTTCACAGGCGCAGCAACACTGGGGCTTTGCGCTTCTCTAGCCACCAAACGTCACGGTCCTTCTCTTTCCGTCTCGTAGACACGAGCTGAGAAATTGCAAACGTCGAGCAATTGCTCGGAGAGGAAAAGTGCCAGCACTGGAAGCTGTTGCTAGCCAGCACCCTTCCTTGGAAGCGCTTTTGTAGCCCTCAGAAAACTGGGGCTCTGGGCTCTCTAGCCACCTAATCTTCTGCTCATCCTCTCGCGCACTCTAAAGAGAGCTCAGGTGAGAAATTGCAAACGTCGAGCAATTGCTCAGAGATGAAAAGTGCCAGCACTGAAAGCTGTTGCTAGCCAGCACCCTTCCTTGGAAGCGCTTTCACAGGCGCAGCAACACTGGGGCTTTGCACTTCTCTAGCCACCAAACGTCACGGTCCTTCTCTTTCCGTCTCGTAGACACGAGCTGAGAAATTGCAAACGTCGAGCAATTGCTCAGAGATGAAAAGTGCCAGCACTGAATGCTCTTGCTAGCCAGCACCCTTCCTTGGAAGCGCTTTTGTAGGCCTAAGAACACTGGGGCTTTGCGCTTCTCTACTCGCCAAACGTCATGGTCATTCTCTTTCCGTCTCGTAGACACGAGCTGAGAAATTGCAAACGTCGAGCAATTGCTCAGAGATGAAAAGTGCCAGCACTGAATGCTGTTGCTAGCCAGCACCCTTCCTTGGAAGCGCTTTTGTAGGCCTAAGAACCCTGGGGCTCTGGGCTTCTTTAGCCACCTAATCTTCTGCTCATCCTCTTGCGCACTCTAAAGAGTGCTCAGGTGAGAAATTGCAAATGTCGAGCAATTGCTCAGAGATGAAAAGTGCCAGCACTGAAAGCTCTTGCTAGCCAGCACCCTTCCTTGGAAGCGCTTTCACAGGCGCAGCAACACTGGGGCTTTGCGCTTCTCTAGCCACCAAACGTCACGGTCCTTCTCTTTCCGTCTCCTAGACACGAGCTGAGAAATTGCAAACGTCGAGCAATTGCTCAGAGAGGAAAAGTGCCAGCACTGAAAGCTGTTGCTAGCCAGCACCCTTCCTTGGAAGCGCTTTTGTAGGCCTAAGAACACTGGGGCTTTGCGCTTCTCTACTCGCCAAACGTCACGGTCATTCTCTTTCCGTCTCGTAGACACGAGCTGAGAAATTGCAAATGTCCAGCAATTGCTCAGAGATGAAAAGTGCCAGCACTGAAAGCTCTTGCTAGCCAGCACCCTTCCTTGGAAGCGCTTTTGTAGGCCTAAGAACAGTGGGGCTCTGGGCTTCTCTAGCCACCTAATCTTCTGCTCATCCTCTCGCGCACTCTAAAGAGAGCTCAGGTGAGAAATTGCAAACGTCGAGCAATTGCTCAGAGATGAAAAGTGCCAGCACTGAAAGCTGTTGCTAGCCAGCACCCTTCCTTGGAAGCGCTTTCACAGGCGCAGCAACACTGGGGCTTTGCGCTTCTCTAGCCACCAAACGTCATGGTCATTCTCTTTCCGTCTCGTAGACAAGAGCTGAGAAATTGCAAACGTCGAGCAATTGCTCAGAGATGAAAAGTGCCAGCACTGAAACCTCTTGCTAGCCAGCACCCTTCCTTGGAAGCGCTTTCACAGGCGCAGCAACACTGGGGCTTTGCGCTTCTCTAGCCACCAAACGTCACGGTCATTCTCTTTCCGTCTCGTAGACACGAGCTGAGAAATTGCAAACGTCGAGCAATTGCTCAGAGATGAAAAGTGCCAGCACTGAAAGCTCTTGCTAGCCAGCACCCTTCCTTGGAAGCGCTTTCACAGGCGCAGCAACACTGGGGCTTTGCGCTTCTCTAGCCACCAAACGTCACGGTCCTTCTCTTTCCGTCTCGTAGACACGAGCTGAGAAATTGCAAATGTCCAGCAATTGCTCAGAGATGAAAAGTGCCAGCACTGAAAGCTGTTGCTAGCCAGCACCCTTCCTTGGAAGCGCTTTTGTAGGCCTAAGAACACTGGGGCTCTGGGCTTCTCTAGCCACCTCATCTTCTGCTCATCCTCTCGCGCACTCTAAAAAGAGCTCAGGTGAGAAATTGCAAACGTCGAGCAATTGCTCAGAGATGAAAAGTGCCAGCACTGAAAGCTCTTGCTAGCCAGCACCCTTCCTTGGAAGCGCTTTCACAGGCGCAGCAACACTGGGGCTTTGCGCTTCTCTAGCCACCAAACGTCACGGTCATTCTCTTTCCGTCTCGTAGACACGAGCTGAGAAATTGCAAACGTCGAGCAATTGCTCAGAGATGAAAAGTGCCAGCACTGAAAGCTCTTGCTAGCCAGCACCCTTCCTTGGAAGCGCTTTTGTAGGCCTAAGAACACTGGGGCTCTGGGCTTCTCTAGCCACCTAATCTTCTGCTCATCCTCTCGCGCACTCTAAAGAGAGCTCAGGTGAGAAATTGCAAACGTCCAGCAATTGCTCAGAGAGGAAAAGTGCCAGCACTGAAAGCTCTTGCTAGCCAGCACCCTTCCTTGGAAGCGCTTTTGTAGGCCTAAGAACACTGGGGCTCTGGGCTTCTTTAGCCACCTAATCTTCTGCTCATCCTCTCGCGCACTCTAAAGAGAGCTCAGGTGAGAAATTGCAAACGTCGAGCAATTGCTCAGAGATGAAAAGTGCCAGCACTGAAAGCTGTTGCTAGCCAGCACCCTTCCTTGGAAGCGCTTTTGTAGCCCTAAGAACACTGGGGCTCTGGGCTTCTCTAGCCACCTCATCTTCTGCTCATCCTCTCGCGCACTCTAAAGAGAGCTCAGGTGAGAAATTGCAAACGTCGAGCAATTGCTCAGAGATGAAAAGGGCCAGCACTGAAAGCTCTTGCTAGCCAGCACCCTTCCTTGGAAGCGCTTTCACAGGCGCAGTAACACTGGGGCTTTGCACTTCTCTACCCACGAAACGTCACGGTCCTTCTCTTTCCGTCTCGTAGACACGAGCTGAGAAATTGCAAACGTCGAACAATTGCTCAGAGAAGAAAAGTGCCAGCACTGAAAGCTCTTGCTAGCCAGCACCCTTCCTTGGAAGCGCTTTCACAGGCGCAGCAACACTGGCGCTTTGCGCTTCTCTACCCACCAAACGTCACGGTCATTCTCTTTCCGTCTCGTAGACAAGAGCTGAGAAATTGCAAACGTCGAGCAATTGCTCAGAGATGAAAAGTGCCAGCACTGGAAGCTGTTGCTAGCCAGCACCCTTCCTTGGAAGCGCTTTTCTAGGCTTAAGAACACTGGGGCTCTGGGCTTCTCTAGCCACCTAATCTTCTGCTCATCCTCTCGCGCACTCTAAAGAGAGCTCAGGTGACAAATTGCAAACGTCGAGCAATTGCTCAGAGATGAAAAGTGCCAGCACTGAAAGCTGTTGCTAGCCAGCACCCTTCCTTGGAAGCACTTTCACAGGCGCAGTAACACTGGGGCTTTGCGCTTCTCTACCCACCAAACGCCACGGTCCTTCTCTTTCCGTCTCGTAGACACGAGCTGAGAAATTGCAAACGTCGAGCAATTGCTCAGAGATGAAAAGTGCCAGCACTGAAACCTCTTGCTAGCCAGCACCCTTCCTTGGAATCGCTTTCACAGGCACAGCAACACTGGGGCTTTGCACTTCTCTACCCACCAAACGTCACGGTCATTCTCTTTCCGTCTCGTAGACATGAGCTGAGAAATTGCAAACGTCGAGCAATTGCTCAGAGATGAAAAGTGCCAGCACTGAAACCTCTTGCTAGCCAGCACCCTTCCTTGGAAGTGCTTTCACAGGCGCAGCAACACTGGGGCTTTGCGCTTCTCTAGCCACCAAACGTCACGGTCATTCTCTTTCCGTCTCGTTGACACGAGCTGAGAAATTGCAAACGTCGAGCAATTGCTCAGAGAGGAAAAGTGCCAGCACTGGAAGCTGTTGCTAGCCAGCACCCTTCCTTGGAAGCGCTTTTGTAGCCCTCAGAAAACTGGGGCCCTGGGCTCTCTAGCCACCTAATATTCTGCTCATCCTCTCGCGCACTCTAAAGAGAGCTCAGGGGAGAAATTGCAAACGTCGAGCAATTGCTCAGAGATGAAAAGTGCCAGCACTGAAAGCTGTTGCTAGCCAGCACCCTTCCTTGGAAGCGCTTTCACAGGCGCAGCAACACTGGGGCTTTGCGCTTCTATACGCACCAAAAGTCACGGTCCTTCTCTTTCCGTCTCGTAGACACGAGTTGAGAAATTGCAAACGTCGAGCAATTGCTCAGAGATGAAAAGTGCCAGCACTGGAAGCTGTTGCTAGCCAGCACCCTTCCTTGGAAGCGCTTTTGTAGGCCTAAGAACACTGGGGCTTTGCGCTTCTCTACTCGCCAAACGTCACGGTCATTCTCTTTCCGTCTCGTAGACACGAGCTGAGAAATTGCAAACGTCGAGCAATTGCTCAGAGATGAAAAGTGCCAGCACTGAAAGCTGTTGCTAGCCAGCACCCTTCCTTGGAAGCGCTTTTGTAGGCCTAAGAACACTGGGGCTCTGGGCTTCTCTAGCCACCTAATCTTCTGCTCATCCTCTCGCGCACTCTAAAGAGAGCTCAGGTGAGAAATTGCAAACGTCCAGCAATTGCTCAGAGATGAAAAGTGCCAGCACTGAAAGCTCTTGCTAGCCAGCACCCTTCCTTGGAAGCGCTTTCACAGGCGCAGCAACACTGGGACTTTGCGCTTCTCTACCCACCAAACGTCACTGTCATTCTCTTTCCGTCTCGTAGACACGAGCTGAGAAATTGCAAACGTCGAGCAATTGCTCAGAGATGAAAAGTGCCAGCACTGAAAGCTGTTGCTAGCCAGCACCCTTCCTTGGAAGTGCTTTCACAGGCGCAGTAACACTGGGGCTTTGCGCTTCTCTACCCACCAAACGTCACGGTCATTCTCTTTCCGTCTCGTAGACACGAGCTGAGAAATTGCAAACGTCGAGCAATTGCTCAGAGAGGAAAAGTGCCAGCACTGAAAGCTCTTGCTAGCCAGCACCCTTCCTTGGAAGCGCTTTTGTAGCCCTCAGAAAACTGGGGCTCTGGGCTCTCTAGCCACCTAATCTTCTGCTCATCCTCTCGCGCACTCTAAAGAGAGCTCAGGTGAGAAATTGCAAACGTCGAGCAATTGCTCAGAGAAGAAAAGTGCCAGCACTGAAAGCTCTTGCTAGCCAGCACCCTTCCTTGGAAGCGCTTTCACAGGCGCAGCAACACTGGGGCTTTGCGCTTCTCTAGCCACCAAACGTCATGGTCATTCTCTTTCCGTCTCGTAGACACGAGCTGAGAAATTGCAAACGTCCAGCAATTGCTCAGAGATGAAAAGTGCCAGCACTGAAAGCTCTTGCTAGCCAGCACCCTTCCTTGGAAGCGCTTTCACAGGCGCAGCAACACTGGCGCTTTGCGCTTCTCTAGCCACCAAACGTCACGGTCCTTCTCTTTCCGTCTCGTAGACAAGAGCTGAGAAATTGCAAACGTCGAGCAATTGCTCAGAGATGAAAAGTGCCAGCACTGAAAGCTCTTGCTAGCCAGCACCCTTCCTTGGAAGCGCTTTTGTAGGCTTAAGAACACTGGGGCTCTGGGCTTCTCTAGCCACCTAATCTTCTGCTCATCCTCTCGCGCACTCTAAAGAGAGCTCAGGTGAGAAATTGCAAACGTCGAGCAATTGCTCAGAGATGAAAAGTGCCAGCACTGAAAGCTGTTGCTAGCCAGCACCCTTCCTTGGAAGCGCTTTCACAGGCGCAGTAACACTGGGGCTTTGCGCTTCTCTACCCACCAAACGTCACGGTCATTCTCTTTCCGTCTCGTAGACACGAGCTGAGGAATTGCGAACGTCGAGCAATTGCTCAGAGATGAAAAGTGCCAGCACTGGAAGCTGTTGCTAGCCAGCACCCTTCCTTGGAAGCGCTTTTGTAGGCTTAAGAACACTGGGGCTCTGAGCTTCTCTAGCCACCTAATCTTCTGCTCATCCTCTCGCGCACTCTAAAGAGAGCTCAGGTAAGAAATTGCAAACGTCGAGCAATTGCTCAGAGATGAAAAGTGCCAGCACTGAAAGCTCTTGCTAGCCAGCACCCTTCCTTGGAAGCGCTTTCACAGGCGCAGCAACACTGGGGCTTTGCGCTTCTATACGCACCAAACGTCACGGTCATTCTCTTTCCGTCTCGTAGACACGAGCTGAGAAATTGCAAACGTCGAGCAATTGCTCAGAGATGAAAAGTGCCAGCACTGAAAGCTGTTGCTAGCCAGCACCCTTCCTTGGAAGCGCTTTTGTAGCCCTTAGAACACTGGGGCTCTGGGCTTCTCTAGCCACCTAATCTTCTGCTCATCCTCTCGCGCACTCTAAAGAGTGCTCAGGTGAGAAATTGCAAATGTCCAGCAATTGCTCAGAGATGAAAAGTGCCAGCACTGAAAGCTCTTGCTAGCCAGCACCCTTCCTTGGAAGCGCTTTCACAGGCGCAGCAACACTGGGGCTTTGCACTTCTCTACCCACCAAATGTCACGGTCCTTCTCTTGCCGTCTCATAGACACGAGCTGAGAAATTGCAAACGTCGAGCAATTGCTCAGAGATGAAAAGTGCCAGCACTGAAAGCTCTTGCTAGCCAGCACCCTTCCTTGGAAGCGCTTTCACAGGCGCAGCAACACTGGGGCTTTGCGCTTCTGTAGCCACCAAACGTCACGGTCCTTCTCTTTCCGTCTCGTAGACAAGAGCTGAGAAATTGCAAACGTCGAGCAATTGCTCAGAGATGAAAAGTGCCAGCACTGAAAGCTGTTGCTAGCCAGCACCCTTCCTTGGAAGCGCTTTTGTAGGCCTAAGAACACTGGGGCTCTGGGCTTCTCTAGCCACCTAATCTTCTGCTCATCCTCTCGCGCACTCTAAAGAGAGCTCAGGTGAGAAATTGCAAACGTCCAGCAATTGCTCAGAGATGAAAAGTGCCAGCACTGAAAGCTCTTGCTAGCCAGCACCCTTCCTTGGAAGCGCTTTCACAGGCGCAGCAACACTGGGGCTTTGCGCTTCTCTAGCCACCAAACGTCACTGTCATTCTCTTTCCGTCTCGTAGACACGAGCTGAGAAATTGCAAACGTCGAGCAATTGCTCAGAGATGAAAAGGGCCAGCACTGAAAGCTCTTGCTAGCCAGCACCCTTCCTTGGAAGCGCTTTCACAGGCGCAGCAACACTGGGGCTTTGCGCTTCTCTACCCACCAAACGTCACGGTCCTTCTCTTTCCGTCTCGTAGACACGAGCTGAGAAATTGCAAACGTCGAGCAATTGCTCAGAGATGAAAAGTGCCAGCACTGAAAGCTGTTGCTAGCCAGCACCCTTCCTTGGAAGCGCTTTTGTAGGCCTAAGAACACTGGGGCTCTGGGCTTCTCTAGCCACCTACTCTTCTGCTCATCCTCTCGCACACTCTAAAGAGAGCTCAGGTGAGAAATTGCAAACGTCGAGCAATTGCTCAGAGATGAAAAGTGCCAGCACTGAAAGCTCTTGCTAGCCAGCACCCTTCCTTTGAAGCGCTTTCACAGGCGCAGCAACACTGGGGCTTTGCGCTTCTCTAGCCACCAAACGTCATGGTCATTCTCTTTCCGTCTCGTAGACACGAGCTGAGAAATTGCAAACGTCCAGCAATTGCTCAGAGATGAAAAGTGCCAGCACTGAAAGCTCTTGCTAGCCAGCACCCTTCCTTGGAAGCGCTTTCACAGGCGCAGCAACACTGGCGCTTTGCGCTTCTCTAGCCACCAAACGTCACGGTCCTTCTCTTTCCGTCTCGTAGACAAGAGCTGAAAAATTGCAAACGTCGAGCAATTGCTCAGAGATGAAAAGTGCCAGCACTGAAAGCTCTTGCTAGCCAGCACCCTTCCTTGGAAGCGCTTTTGTAGGCTTAAGAACACTGGGGCTCTGAGCTTCTCTAGCCACCTACTCTTCTGCTCATCCTCTCGCGCACTCTAAAGAGAGCTCAGGTAAGAAATTGCAAACGTCGAGCAATTGCTCAGAGATGAAAAGTGCCAGCACTGAAAGCTGTTGCTAGCCAGCACCCTTCCTTGGAAGCGCTTTCACAGGCGCAGTAACACTGGGGCTTTGCACTTCTATACGCACCAAACGTCACGGTCATTCTCTTTCCGTCTCGTAGACAAGAGCTGAGAAATTGCAAACATCCAGCAATTGCTCAGAGATGAAAAGCGCCAGCACTGAAAGCTGTTGCTAGCCAGCACCCTTCCTTGGAAGCGCTTTTGTAGCCCTTAGAACACTGGGGCTCTGGGCTTCTCTAGCCACCTAATCTTCTGCTCATCCTCTCGCGCACTCTAAAGAGAGCTCAGGTGAGAAATTGCAACCGTCGAGCAATTGCTCAGAGAAGAAAAGTGCCAGCACTGAAAGCTCTTGCTAGCCAGCACCCTTCCTTGGAAGCGCTTTCACAGGCACAGCAACACTGGGGCTTTGCGCTTCTCTAGCCACCAAACGTCACGGTCATTCTCTTTCCGTCTCGTAGACACGAGCTGAGAAATTGCAAACGTCCAGCAATTGCTCAGAGATGAAAAGTGCCAGCACTGAAAGCTGTTGCTAGCCAGCACCCTTCCTTGGAAGTGCTTTCACAGGCGCAGTAACACTGGGGCTTTGCGCTTCTCTACCCACCAAACGTCACGGTCCTTCTCTTTCCGTCTCGTAGACACGAGCTGAGAAATTGCAAACGTCGAGCAATTGCTCAGAGAGGAAAAGTGCCAGCACTGGAAGCTGTTGCTAGCCAGCACCCTTCCTTGGAAGCGCTTTCACAGGCGCAGTAACACTGGGGCTTTGCACTTCTATACGCACCAAACGTCACGGTCATTCTCTTTCCGTCTCGTAGACACGAGCTGAGAAATTGCAAACATCCAGCAATTGCTCAGAGATGAAAAGCGCCAGCACTGAAAGCTGTTGCTAGCCAGCACCCTTCCTTGGAAGCGCTTTTGTAGCCCTTAGAACACTGGGGCTCTGGGCTTCTCTAGCCACCTAATCTTCTGCTCATCCTCTCGCGCACTCTAAAGAGAGCTCAGGTGAGAAATTGCAAACGTCGAGCAATTGCTCAGAGAAGAAAAGTGCCAGCACTGAAAGCTCTTGCTAGCCAGCACCCTTCCTTGGAAGCGCTTTCACAGGCACAGCAACACTGGGGCTTTGCGCTTCTCTAGCCACCAAACGTCACGGTCATTCTCTTTCCGTCTCGTAGACACGAGCTGAGAAATTGCAAACGTCCAGCAATTGCTCAGAGATGAAAAGTGCCAGCACTGAAAGCTGTTGCTAGCCAGCACCCTTCCTTGGAAGTGCTTTCACAGGCGCAGTAACACTGGGGCTTTGCGCTTCTCTACCCACCAAACGTCACGGTCCTTCTCTTTCCGTCTCGTAGACACGAGCTGAGAAATTGCAAACGTCGAGCAATTGCTCAGAGAGGAAAAGTGCCAGCACTGGAAGCTGTTGCTAGCCAGCACCCTTCCTTGGAAGCGCTTTTGTCGCCCTCAGAAAACTGGGGCTCTGGGCTCTCTAGCCACCTCATCTTCTGCTCATCCTCTCGCGCACTCTAAAGAGAGCTCAGGTGAGAAATTGCAAACGTCGAGCAATTGCTCAGAGATGAAAAGTGCCAGCACTGAAAGCTCTTGCTAGCCAGCACCCTTCCTTGGAAGCGCTTTCACAGGCGCAGCAACACTGGCGCTTTGCGCTTCTCTACCCACCAAACGTCACGGTCATTCCCCTTCCGTCTCGTAGACACGAGCTGAGAAATTGCAAACGTCGAGCAATTGCTCAGAGATGAAAAGTGCCAGCACTGAAAGCTGTTGCTAGCCAGCACCCTTCCTTGGAAGCGCTTTTGTACCCCTTAGAACCCTGGGGCTCTGGACTTCTCTAGCCACCTACTCTTCTGCTCATCCTCTCGCGCAGTCTAAAGAGTGTTCAGGTGAGAAATTGCAAATGTAGAGCAATTACTCAGAGATTAAAAGTGCCAGCACTGAAAGCTCTTGCTAGCCAGCACCCTTCCTTGGAAGCGCTTTCACAGGCGCAGCAACACTGGGGCTTTGCGCTTCTCTACCCACCAAACGTCATGGACATTCTCTTTCCGTCTCCTAGACACGAGCTGAGAAATTGCAAACGTCGAGCAATTGCTCAGAGATGAAAAGTGCCAGCACTGAAAGCTGTTGCTAGCCAGCACCCTTCCTTGGAAGTGCTTTCACAGGCGCAGTAACACTGGGGCTTTGCGCTTCTCTACCCACCAAACGTCACGGTCCTTCTCTTTCCGTCTCGTAGACACGAGCTGAGAAATTGCAAACGTCGAGCAATTGCTCAGAGAGGAAAAGTGCCAGCACTGGAAGCTGTTGCTAGCCAGCCCCCTTCCTTGGAAGCGCTTTTGTAGGCCTAAGAACACTGGGGCTCTGGGCTCTCTAGCCACCTCATCTTCTGCTCATCCTCTCGCGCACTCTAAAGAGAGCTCAGGTGAGAAATTGCAAACGTCGAGCAATTGCTCAGAGATGAAAAGGGCCAGCACTGAAAGCTCTTGCTAGCCAGCACCCTTCCTTGGAAGCGCTTTCACAGGCGCAGCAACACTGGGGCTTTGCGCTTCTCTAGCCACCAAACGTCACGGTCATTCTCTTTCCGTCTCGTAGACACGAGCTGAGAAATTGCAAACGTCGAGCAATTGCTCCGAGATGAAAAGTGCCAGCACTGAAAGCTCTTGCTAGCCAGCACCCTTCCTTGGAAGCGCTTTTGTAGGCTTAAGAACACTGGGGCTCTGGGCTTCTCTAGCCACCTAATCTTCTGCTCATCCTCTCGCGCACTCTAAAGAGAGCTCAGGTGAGAAATTGCAAACGTCGAGCAATTGCTCAGAGATGAAAAGGGCCAGCACTGAAAGCTGTTGCTAGCCAGCACCCTTCCTTGGAAGCGCTTTCACAGGCGCAGCAACACTGGCGTTTTGCGCTTCTCTACCCACCAAACGTCACTGTCATTCCCCTTCCGTCTCGTAGACACGAGCTGAGAAATTGCAAATGTCGAGCAATTGCTCAGAGATTAAAAGTGCCAGCACTGAAAGCTGTTGCTAGCCAGCACCCTTCCTTGGAAGCGCTTTTGTACCCCTTAGAACCCTGGGGCTCTGGACTTCTCTAGCCACCTACACTTCTGCTCATCATCTCGCGCAGTCTAAAGAGTGTTCAGGTGAGAAATTGCAAATGTCGAGCAATTGCTCAGAGATGAAAAGTGCCAGCACTGGTAGCTGTTGCTAGCCAGCACCCTTCCTTGGAAGCGCTTTTGTAGCCCAAAGAACACTGGGGCTCTGGGCTTCTCTAGCCACCTAATCTTCTGCTCATCCTCTCGCGCACTCTAAAGAGAGCTCAGGTGAGAAATTGCAAACGTCGAGCAATTGCTCAGAGATGAAAAGTGCCAGCACTGAAAGCTGTTGCTAGCCAGCACCCTTCCTTGGAAGCGCTTTCACAGGTGCAGTAACACTGGGGCTTTGCACTTCTCTAGCCACCAAACGTCACGGTCATTCTCTTATCGTCTCGTAGACACGAGCTGAGAAATTGCAAACGTCGAGCAATTGCTCAGAGATGAAAAGCGCCAGCACTGAAAGCTGTTGCTAGCCAGCACCCTTCCTTGGAAGCGCTTTTGTAGGCCTAAGAACACTGGGGCTCTGGGCTTCTCTAGCCACCTCATCTTCTGCTCATCCTCTCGCGCACTCTAAAGAGAGCTCAGGTGAGAAATTGCAAACGTCGAGCAATTGCTCAGAGAAGAAAAGTGCCAGCACTGAAAGCTGTTGCTAGCCAGCACCCTTCCTTGGAAGCGCTTTCACAGGCGCAGCAACACTGGGGCTTTGCGCTTCTCTACCCACCAAACGTCACGGTCATTCTCTTTCCGTCTCGTAGACACGAGCTGAGAAATTGCAAACGTCGAGCAATTGCTCAGAGATGAAAAGTGCCAGCACTGAAAGCTCTTGCTAGCCAGCACCCTTCCTTGGAAGCGCTTTTGTAGGCCTTAGAACACTGGAGCTCTGGGCTTCTCTAGCCACCTAATCTTCTGCTCATCCTCTCGCGCACTCTAAAGAGAGCTCAGGTGAGAAATTGAAACGTCGAGCAATTGCTCAGAGATGAAAAGTGCCAGCACTGAAAGCTGTTGCTAGCCAGCACCCTTCCTTGGAAGCGCTTTCACAGGCGCAGCAACACTGGGGCTTTGCGCTTCTCTACCCACCAAATGTCAATGTCATTCTCTTTCCGTCTCGTAGACACGAGCTGAGAAATTGCAAACGTCGAGCAATTGCTCAGAGATGAAAAGTGCCAGCACTGAAAGCTGTTGCTAGCCAGCACCCTTCCTTGGAAGCGCTTTCACAGGCGCAGCAACACTGGCGCTTTGCGCTTCTATACGCACCAAACGTCACGGTCATTCTCTTTCCGTCTCGTAGACGCGAGCTGAGAAATTGCAAACGTCGAGCAATTGCTCAGAGATGAAAAGTGCCAGCACCCTTCCTTGGAAGCGCTTTTGTAGCCCAAAGAACACTGGGGCTCTGGGCTTCTCTAGCCACCTAATCTTCTGCTCATCCTCTCGCGCACTCTAAAGAGAGCTCAAGTGAGAAATTGCAAACGTCCAGCAATTACTCAGAGATGAAAAGGGCCAGCACTGAAAGCTGTTGCTAGCCAGCACCCTTCCTTGGAAGCGCTTTCACAGGCGCAGTAACACTGGGGCTTTGCGCTTCTCTAGCCACCAAACGTCACGGTCCTTCTCTTTCCGTCTCGTAGACACGAGCTGAGAAATTGCAAACGTCGAGCAATTGCTCAGAGATGAAAAGTGCCAGCACTGGAAGCTGTTGCTAGCCAGCACCCTTCCTTGGAAGCGCTTTTGTAGGCTTAAGAACACTGGGGCTCTGAGCTTCTCTAGCCACCTAATCTTCTGCTCATCCTCTCGCGCACTCTAAAGAGAGCTCAGGTAAGAAATTGCAAACGTCGAGCAATTGCTCAGAGATGAAAAGTGCCAGCACTGAAAGCTGTTGCTAGCCAGCACCCTTCCTTGGAAGCGATTTCACAGGCGCAGTAACACTGGGGCTTTGCGCTTCTATACGCACCAAACGTCACGGTCATTCTCTTTCCGTCTCGTAGACACGAGCTGAGAAATTGCAAACATCCAGCAATTGCTCAGAGATGAAAAGCGCCAGCACTGAAAGCTGTTGCTAGCCAGCACCCTTCCTTGGAAGCGCTTTTGTAGCCCTTAGAACAGTGGGGCTCTGGGCTTCTCTAGCCACCTAATCTTCTGCTCATCCTCTCGCGCACTCTAAAGAGAGCTCAGGTGAGAAATTGCAAAGGTCGAGCAATTGCTCAGAGATGAAAAGTGCCAGCACTGAAAGCTGTTGCTAGCCAGCACCCTTCCTTGGAAGCGCTTTCACAGGCGCAGCAACACTGGGGCTTTGCGCTTCTCTACCCACCAAACGTCACGGTCCTTCTCTTTCCGTCTCGTAGACACGAGCTGAGAAATTGCAAACGTCGAGCAATTCCTCAGAGATGAAAAGTGCCAGCACTGAAAGCTGTTGCTAGCCAGCACCCTTCCTTGGAAGCGCTTTTGTAGGCCTAAGAACACTGGAGCTCTGGGCTTCTCTAGCCACCTAATCTTCTGCTCATCCTCTCGCGCACTCTAAAGAGAGCTCAGGTGAGAAATTGCAAACGTCGAGCAATTGCTCAGAGATGAAAAGTGCCAGCACTGAAAGCTGTTGCTAGCCAGCACCCTTCCTTGGAAGCGCTTTCACAGGCGCAGCAACACTGGGGCTTTGCGCTTCTCTAGCCACCAAACGTCACGGTCCTTCTCTTTCCGTCTCGTAGACACGAGCTGAGAAATTGCAAACATCCAGCAATTGCTCAGAGATGAAAAGTGCCAGCACTGAAAGCTGTTGCTAGCCAGCACCCTTCCTTGGAAGTGCTTTCACAGGCGCAGTAACACTGGGGCTTTGCGCTTCTCTAGCCACCAAACGTCACGGTCATTCTCTTTCCGTCTCGTAGACACGAGCTGAGAAATTGCAAACGTCGAGCAATTGCTCAGAGAGGAAAAGTGCCAGCACTGGAAGCTCTTGCTAGCCAGCACCCTTCCTTGGAAGCGCTTTTGTAGCCCTCAGAAAACTGGGGCTCTGGGCTCTCTAGCCACCTAATCTTCTGCTCATCCTCTCGCGCACTCTAAAGAGAGCTCAAGTGAGAAATTGCAAACGTCCAGCAATTACTCAGAGATGAAAAGGGCCAGCACTGGAAGCTGTTGCTAGCCAGCACCCTTCCTTGGAAGCGCTTTTGTAGGCTTAATAAAACTGGGGCTCTGGGCTTCTCTAGCCACCTAATCTTCTGCTCATCCTCTCGCGCACTCTAAAGAGAGCTCAGGTAAGAAATTGCAAACGTCGAGCAATTGCTCAGAGATGAAAAGTGCCAGCACTGAAAGCTCTTGCTAGCCAGCACCCTTCCTTGGAAGCGCTTTCACAGGCGCAGTAACACTGGGGCTTTGCACTTCTATACGCAGCAAACGTCACGGTCATTCTCTTTCCGTCTCGTAGACACGAGCTGAGAAATTGCAAACATCCAGCAATTGCTCAGAGATGAAAAGCGCCAGCACTGAAAGCTGTTGCTAGCCAGCACCCTTCCTTGGAAGCGCTTTTGTAGCCCTTAGAACACTGGGGCTCTGGGCTTCTCTAGCCACCTAATCTTCTGCTCATCCTCTCGCGCACTCTAAAGAGAGCTCCGGTGAGAAATTGCAAACGTCGAGCAATTGCTCAGAGAAGAAAAGTGCCAGCACTGAAAGCTGTTGCTAGCCAGCACCCTTCCTTGGAAGCGCTTTCACAGGCGCAGCAACACTGGGGCTTTGCGCTTCTCTACCCACCAAACGTCATGGTCATTCTCTTTCCGTCTCGTAGACACGAGCTGAGAAATTGCAAACGTCGAGCAATTGCTCAGAGAGGAAAAGTGCCAGCACTGGAAGCTGTTGCTAGCCAGCACCCTTCCTTGGAAGCGCTTTTGTAGGCCTAAGCACACTGGGGCTGTGGGCTTCTCTAGCCACCTAATCTTCTGCTCATCCTCTCGCGCACTCTAAAGAGAGCTCAGGTGAGAAATTGCAAACGTCGAGCAATTGCTCAGAGATGAAAAGTGCCAGCACTGAAAGCTCTTGCTAGCCAGCACCCTTCCTTGGAAGCGCTTTCACAGGCGCAGCAACACTGGGGCTTTGCGCTTCTCTAGCCACCAAACGTCACGGTCCTTCTCTTTCCGTCTCGTAGACACGAGCTGAGAAATTGCAAACGTCCAGCAATTGCTCAGAGATGAAAAGTGCCAGCACTGAAAGCTGTTGCTAGCCAGCACCCTTCCTTGGAAGCGCTTTCACAGGCGCAGTAACACTGGGGCTTTGCGCTTCTCTACCCACCAAACGTCACGGTCATTCTCTTTCCGTCTCGTAGACACGAGCTGAGAAATTGCAAACGTCGAGCAATTGCTCAGAGAGGAAAAGTGCCAGCACTGGAAGCTCTTGCTAGCCAGCACCCTTCCTTGGAAGCGCTTTTGTAGCCCTCAGAAAACTGGGGCTCTGGGCTCTCTAGCCACCTCATCTTCTGCTCATCCTCTCGCGCACTCTAAAGAGAGCTCAGGTGAGAAATTGCAAACGTCGAGCAATTGCTCAGAGATGAAAAGGGCCAGCACTGAAAGCTCTTGCTAGCCAGCACCCTTCCTTGGAAGCGCTTTCACAGGCGCAGCAACACTGGGGCTTTGCGCTTCTCTAGCCACCAAACGTCACGGTCATTCTCTTTCCGTCTCGTAGACAAGAGCTGAGAAATTGCAAACGTCGAGCAATTGCTCAGAGATGAAAAGTGCCAGCACTGAAAGCTCTTGCTAGCCAGCACCCTTCCTTGGAAGCGCTTTCACAGGCGCAGCAACACTGGGGCTTTGCGCTTCTCTAGCCACCAAACGTCACGGTCCTTCTCTTTCCGTCTCATAGACACGAGCTGAGAAATTGCAAACGTCGAGCAATTGCTCAGAGATGAAAAGTGCCAGCACTGGAAGCTGTTGCTAGCCAGCACCCTTCCTTGGAAGCGCTTTTGTAGCCCTCAGAACACTGGGGCTCTGGGCTTCTCTAGCCACCTAATCTTCTGCTCATCCTCTCGCGCACTCTAAAGAGAGCTCAGGTGAGAAATTGCAAACGTCCAGCAATTGCTCAGAGAAGAAAAGTGCCAGCACTGAAAGCTGTTGCTAGCCAGCACCCTTCCTTGGAAGCGCTTTCACAGGCGCAGCAACACTGGGCCTTTGCGCTTCTCTAGCCACCAAACGTCATGGTCATTCTCTTTCCGTCTCGTAGACAAGAGCTGAGAAATTGCAAACGTCGAGCAATTGCTCAGAGAAGAAAAGTGCCAGCACTGAAAGCTGTTGCTAGCCAGCACCCTTCCTTGGAAGCGCTTTCACAGGCGCAGTAACACTGGGGCTTTGCACTTCTCTACCCACCAAACGTCACGGTCATTCTCTTTCCGTCTCGTAGACACGAGCTGAGAAATTGCAAACGTCGAGCAATTGCTCAGAGATGAAAAGTGCCAGCACTGAAAGCTCTTGCTAGCCAGCACCCTTCCTTGGAAGCGCTTTCACAGGCGCAGCAACACTGGGGCTTTGCGCTTCTCTAGCCACCAAACGTCACGGTCATTCTCTTTCCGTCTCGTAGACACGAGCTGAGAAATTGCAAATGTCGAGCAATTGCTCAGACAGGAAAAGTGCCAGCACTGAAAGCTCTTGCTAGCCAGCACCCTTCCTTGGAAGCGCTTTTGTAGGCTTAAGAACACTGGGGCTCTGGGCTTCTCTAGCCACCTAATCTTCTGCTCATCCTCTCGCGCACTCTAAAGAGAGCTCAGGTGAGAAATTGCAAACGTCGAGCAATTGCTCAGAGATGAAAAGTGCCAGCACTGAAAGCTGTTGCTAGCCAGCACCCTTCCTTGGAAGCGCTTTCACAGGCGCAGCAACACTGGCGTTTTGCGCTTCTCTACCCACCAAACGTCACGGTCATTCTCTTTCCGTCTCGTAGACACGAGCTGAGAAATTGCAAATGTCGAGCAATTGCTCAAAGATGAAAAGTGCCAGCACTGAAAGCTGTTGCTAGCCAGCACCCTTCCTTGGAAGCGCTTTTGTACCCCTTAGAACCCTGGGGGTCTGGACTTCTCTAGCCACCTACACTTCTGCTCATCATCTCGCGCAGTCTAAAGAGTGCTCAGGTGAGAAATTGCAAATGTCGAGCAATTGCTCAGAGATTAAAAGTGCCAGCACTGAAAGCTCTTGCTAGCCAGCACCCTTCCTTGGAAGCGCTTTCACAGGCGCAGCAACACTGGGCCTTTGCGCTTCTCTACCCACCAAACGTCATGGACATTCTCTTTCCGTCTCGTAGACACGAGCTGAGAAATTGCAAACGTCCAGCAATTGCTCAGAGATGAAAAGTGCCAGCACTGGTAGCTGTTGCTAGCCAGCACCCTTCCTTGGAAGCGCTTTTGTAGCCCAAAGAACACTGGGGCTCTGGGCTTCTCTAGCCACCTAATCTTCTGCTCATCCTCTCGCGCACTCTAAAGAGAGCTCAGGTGAGAAATTGCAAACGTCGAGCAATTGCTCAGAGATGAAAAGTGCCAGCACTGAAAGCTGTTGCTAGCCAGCACCCTTCCTTGGAAGCGCTTTCACAGGCGCAGTAACACTGGGGCTTTGCACTTCTATACGCACCAAACGTCACCGTCATTCTCTTTCCGTCTCGTAGACACGAGCTGAGAAATTGCAAACGTCGAGCAATTGCTCAGAGATGAAAAGGGCCAGCACTGAAAGCTGTTGCTAGCCAGCACCCTTCCTTGGAAGCGCTTTTGTAGGCCTAAGAACACTGGGGCTCTGGGCTTCTCTAGCCACCTCATCTTCTGCTCATCCTCTCGCGCACTCTAAAGAGAGCTCAGGTGAGAAATTGCAAACGTCGAGCAATTGCTCAGAGTAGAAAAGTGCCAGCACTGAAAGCTCTTGCTAGCCAGCACCCTTCCTTGGAAGCGCTTTCACAGGCGCAGCAACACTGGGGCTTTGCGCTTCTCTACCCACCAAACGTCACGGTCATTCTCTTTCCGTCTCCTAGACACGAGCTGAGAAATTGCAAACGTCGAGCAATTGCTCAGAGATGAAAAGTGCCAGCACTGAAAGCTGTTGCTAGCCAGCACCCTTCCTTGGAAGCGCTTTCACAGGCGCAGCAACACTGGGGCTTTGCGCTTCTCTACCCACCAAACGTCACGGTCATTCTCTTTCCGTCTCGTAGACACGAGCTGAGAAATTGCAAACGTCGAGCAATTGCTCAGAGATGAAAAGGGCCAGCACTGAAAGCTGTTGCTAGCCAGCACCCTTCCTTGGAAGCGCTTTTGTAGCCCGAAGAAAACTGGGGCTCTGGGCTCTCTAGCCACCTACTCTTCTGCTCATCCTCTCGCGCACTCTAAAGAGAGCTCAGTTGAGAAATTGCAAATGTCGAGCAATTGCTCAGAGATGAAAAGTGCCAGCACTGAAAGCTCTTGCTAGCCAGCACCCTTCCTTGGAAGCGCTTTCACAGGCGCAGCAACACTGGGGCTTTGCGCTTCTCTAGCCACCAAACGTCACGGTCATTCTCTTTCCGTCTCATAGACACGAGCTGAGAAATTGCAAACGTCGAGCAATTGCTCAGAGAGGAAAAGTGCCAGCACTGAAAGCTGTTGCTAGCCAGCACCCTTCCTTGGAAGCGCTTTCACAGGCGCAGCAACACTGGGGCTTTGCGCTTCTCTACTCACCAAATGTCACGGTCCTTCTCTTTCCGTCTCATAGACACGAGCTGAGAAATTGCAAACGTCGAGCAATTGCTCAGAGATGAAAAGGGCCAGCACTGAAAGCTGTTGCTAGCCAGCACCCTTCCTTGGAAGCGCTTTTGTAGGCCTAAGAACAGTGGGGCTCTGGGCTTCTCTAGCCACCTAATCTTCTGCTCATCCTCTCGCGCACTCTAAAGAGAGCTCAGGTGAGAAATTGTAAACGTCCAGCAATTGCTCAGAGATGAAAAGTGCCAGCACTGAAAGCTCTTGCTAGCCAGCACCCTTCCTTGGAAGCGCTTTCACAGGCGCAGTAACACTGGGGCTTTGCGCTTCTCTAGCCACCAAACGTCACGGTCATTCTCTTTCCGTCTCGTAGACAAGAGCTGAGAAATTGCAAACGTCGAGCAATTGCTCAGAGAGGAAAAGTGCCAGCACTGGAAGCTGTTGCTAGCCAGCACCCTTCCTTGGAAGCGCTTTTGTAGCCCTCAGAAAACTGGGGCTCTGGGCTCTCTAGCCACCTAATCTTCTGCTCATCCTCTCGCGCACTCTAAAGAGAGCTCAGGTGAGAAATTGCAAACGTTGAGCAATTGCTCAGAGATGAAAAGGGCCAGCACTGAAAGCTGTTGCTAGCCAGCACCCTTCCTTGGAAGCGCTTTCAGAGGCGCAGCAACACTGGGGCTTTGCGCTTCTCTACCCACCAAACGTCACGGTCATTCTCTTTCCGTCTCCTAGACAAGAGCTGAGAAATTGCAAACGTCGAGCAATTGCTCAGAGATGAAAAGTGCCAGCACTGAAAGCTCTTGCTAGCCAGCACCCTTCCTTGGAAGCGCTTTTGTAGGCCTAAGAACACTGGGGCTCTGGGCTTCTCTAGCCACCTAATCTTCTGCTCATCCTCTCGCGCACTCTAAAGAGTGCTCAGGTGAGAAATTGCAAATGTCCAGCAATTGCTCAGAGATGAAAAGTGCCAGCACTGAAAGCTGTTGCTAGCCAGCACCCTTCCTTGGAAGCGCTTTCACAGGCGCAGCAACACTGGGGCTTTGCGCTTCTCTACCCACCAAATGTCACGGTCCTTCTCTTGCAGTCTCATAGACACGAGCTGAGAAATTGCAAACGTCGAGCAATTGCTCAGAGATGAAAAGGGCCAGCACTGAAAGCTCTTGCTAGCCAGCACCCTTCCTTGGAAGCGCTTTCACAGGCGCAGCAACACTGGGGCTTTGCGCTTCTCTACCCACCAAACGTCACGGTCCTTCTCTTTCCGTCTCGTAGACACGAGCTGAGAAATTGCAAACGTCGAGCAATTGCTCAGAGATGAAAAGTGCCAGCACTGAAAGCTGTTGCTAGCCAGCACCCTTCCTTGGAAGCGCTTGCACAGGCGCAGCAACACTGGGGCTTTGCGCTTCTCTACCCACCAAACGTCACGGTCATTCTCTTTCCGTCTCGTAGACACGAGCTGAGAAATTGCAAACGTCGAGCAATTGCTCAGAGATGAAAAGTGCCAGCACTGAAAGCTGTTGCTAGCCAGCACCCTTCCTTGGAAGCGCTTTTGTAGCCCTCAGAACACTGGGGCTCTGGGCTTCTCTAGCCACCTAATCTTCTGCTCATCCTCTCACGCACTCTAAAGAGAGCTCAGGTGAGAAATTGCAAACGTCCAGCAATTGCTCAGAGACGAAAAGTGCCAGCACTGAAAGCTGTTGCTAGCCAGCACCCTTCCTTGGAAGCGCTTTCACAGGCGCAGCAACACTGGGGCTTTGCGCTTCTCTACCCACCAAACGTCATGGTCATTCTCTTTCCGTCTCGTAGACACGAGCTGAGAAATTGCAAACGTCGAGCAATTGCTTCAGAGATGAAAAGTGCCAGCACTGAAAGCTCTTGCTAGCCAGCACCCTTCCTTGGAAGCGCTTTCACAGGCGCAGCAACACTGGGGTTTGCGCTTCTCCACCCACCAAACGTCACGGTCATTCTCTTTCCGTCTCGTAGACAAGAGCTGAGAAATTGCAAACGTCCAGCAATTGCTCAGAGATGAAAAGTGCCAGCACTGGAAGCTCTTGCTAGCCAGCACCCTTCCTTGGAAGCGCTTTTGTAGGCCTAAGAACACTGGGGCTCTGGGCTTCTCTAGCCACCTCATCTTCTGCTCATCCTCTCGCGCACTCTAAAGAGAGCTCAGGTGAGAAATTGCAAACGTCGAGCAATTGCTCAGAGATGAAAAGTGCCAGCACTGAAAGCTGTTGCTAGCCAGCACCCTTCCTTGGAAGCGCTTTCACAGGCGCAGTAACACTGGGGCTTTGCGCTTCTCTAGCCACCAAACGTCACGGTCATTCTCTTTCCGTCTCGTAGACACGAGCTGAGAAATTGCAAACGTCGAGCAATTGCTGAGAGATGAAAAGTGCCAGCACTGAAAGCTGTTGCTAGCCAGCACCCTTCCTTGGAAGCGCTTTTGTAGGCTTAAGAACACTGGGGCTCTGAGCTTCTCTAGCCACCTAATCTTCTGCTCATCCTCTCGCGCACTCTAAAGAGAGCTCAGGTAAGAAATTGCAAACGTCGAGCAATTGCTCAGAGAAGAAAAGTGCCAGCACTGAAAGCTGTTGCTAGCCAGCACCCTTCCTTGGAAGCGCTTTCACAGGCGCAGTAACACTGGGGCTTTGCACTTCTATACGCACCAAACGTCACGGTCATTCTCTTTCCGTCTCGTAGACACGAGCTGAGAAATTGCAAACGTCGAGCAATTGCTCAGAGATGAAAAGTGCCAGCACTGAAAGCTCTTGCTAGCCAGCACCCTTCCTTGGAAGCGCTTTCACAGGCGCAGTAACACTGGGGCTTTGCACTTCTCTACCCACCAAACGTCACGGTCATTCCCCTTCCGTCTCGTAGACACGAGCTGAGAAATTGCAAACGTCGAGCAATTGCTCAGAGATGAAAAGTGCCAGCACTGAAAGCTGTTGCTAGCCAGCACCCTTCCTTGGAAGTGCTTTCACAGGCGCAGCAATACTGGGGCTTTGCGCTTCTCTACCCACCAAACGTCACGGTCCTTCTCTTTCCGTCTCGTAGACACGAGCTGAGAAATTGCAAACGTCCAGCAATTGCTCAGAGAGGAAAAGTGCCAGCACTGGAAGCTGTTGCTAGCCAGCACCCTTCCTTGGAAGCACTTTTGTAGCCCTCAGAAAACTGGGGCTCTGGGCTCTCTAGCCACCTACTCTTCTGCTCATCCTCTCGCGCACTCTAAAGAGAGCTCAGGGGAGAAATTGCAAACGTCGAGCAATTGCTCAGAGGTGAAAAGGGCCAGCACTGAAAGCTCTTGCTAGCCAGCACCCTTCCTTGGAAGCGCTTTCACAGGCGCAGCAACACTGGGGCTTTGCGCTTCTCTAGCCACCAAACGTCACTGTCATTCTCTTTCCGTCTCGTAGACACGAGCTGAGAAATTGCAAACGTCGAGCAATTGCTCAGAGATGAAAAGTGTCAGCACTGAAAGCTCTTGCTAGCCAGCACCCTTCCTTGGAAGCGCTTTCACAGGCGCAGTAACACTGGGGCTTTGCGCTTCTCTAGCCACCAAACGTCACGGTCATTCTCTTTCCGTCTCGTAGACACGAGCTGAGAAATTGCAAACGTCGAGCAATTGCTCAGAGAGGAAAAGTGCCAGCACTGGAAGCTGTTGCTAGCCAGCACCCTTCCTTGGAAGCGCTTTTGTAGCCCTCAGAAAACTGGGGCTCTGGGCTCTCTAGCCACCTAATCTTCTGCTCATCCTCTCGCGCACTCTAAAGAGAGCTCAGGTGAGAAATTGCAAACGTTGAGCAATTGCTCAGAGATGAAAAGGGCCAGCACTGAAAGCTGTTGCTAGCCAGCACCCTTCCTTGGAAGCGCTTTCAGAGGCGCAGCAACACTGGGGCTTTGCGCTTCTCTAGCCACCAAACGTCACAGTCCTTCTCTTTCCGTCTCCTAGACAAGAGCTGAGAAATTGCAAACGTCGAGCAATTGCTCAGAGATGAAAAGTGCCAGCACTGAAAGCTCTTGCTAGCCAGCACCCTTCCTTGGAAGCGCTTTTGTAGGCCTAAGAACACTGGGGCTCTGGGCTTCTCTAGCCACCTAATCTTCTGCTCATCCTCTCGCGCACTCTAAAGAGTGCTCAGGTGAGAAATTGCAAATGTCCAGCAATTGCTCAGAGATGAAAAGTGCCAGCACTGAAAGCTGTTGCTAGCCAGCACCCTTCCTTGGAAGCGCTTTCACAGGCGCAGCAACACTGGGGCTTTGCGCTTCTCTACCCACCAAATGTCACGGTCCTTCTCTTGCCGTCTCATAGACACGAGCTGAGAAATTGCAAACGTCGAGCAATTGCTCAGAGATGAAAAGTGCCAGCACTGAAAGCTCTTGCTAGCCAGCACCCTTCCTTGGAAGCGCTTTCACAGGCGCAGCAACACTGGGGCTTTGCGCTTCTCTACCCACCAAACGTCACGGTCCTTCTCTTTCCGTCTCGTAGACACGAGCTGAGAAATTGCAAACGTCGAGCAATTGCTCAGAGATGAAAAGTGCCAGCACTGAAAGCTGTTGCTAGCCAGCACCCTTCCTTGGAAGCGCTTTCACAGGCGCAGCAACACTGGGGCTTTGCGCTTCTCTACCCACCAAACGTCACGGTCCTTCTCTTTCCGTCTCCTAGACACGAGCTGAGAAATTGCAAACGTCGAGCAATTGCTCAGAGATGAAAAGTGCCAGCACTGAAAGCTGTTGCTAGCCAGCACCCTTCCTTGGAAGCGCTTTTGTAGGCCTAAGAACACTGGGGCTCTGGGCTTCTCTAGCCACCTACTCTTCTGCTCATCCTCTCGCGCACTCTAAAGAGAGCTCAGGTGAGAAATTGCAAACATCGAGCAATTGCTCAGAGACGAAAAGTGCCAGCACTGAAAGCTCTTGCTAGCCAGCACCCTTCCTTGGAAGCGCTTTCACAGGCGCAGCAACACTGGGGCTTTGCGCTTCTCTAGCCACCAAACGTCATGGTCATTCTCTTTCCGTCTCGTAGACACGAGCTGAGAAATTGCAAACGTCCAGCAATTGCTCAGAGATGAAAAGGGCCAGCACTGAAAGCTCTTGCTAGCCAGCACCCTTCCTTGGAAGCGCTTTCACAGGCGCAGCAACACTGGGGCTTTGCGCTTCTCTACCCACCAAACGTCACGGTCCTTCTCTTTCCGTCTCGTAGACAAGAGCTGAGAAATTGCAAACGTCGAGCAATTGCTCAGAGATGAAAAGCGCCAGCACTGAAAGCTCTTGCTAGCCAGCACCCTTCCTTGGAAGCGCTTTTGTAGGCCTAAGAACACTGGGGCTCTGGGCTTCTCTAGCCACCTCATCTTCTGCTCATCCTCTCGCGCACTCTAAAGAGAGCTCAGGTGAGAAATTGCAAACTTCAAGCAATTGCTCAGAGATGAAAAGTGCCAGCACTGAAAGCTGTTGCTAGCCAGCACCCTTCCTTGGAAGCGCTTGCACAGGCGCAGCAACACTGGGGCTTTGCGCTTCTCTAGCCACCAAACGTCACGGTCATTCTCTTTCCGTCTCGTAGACACGAGCTGAGAAATTGCAAACGTCGAGCAATTGCTCAGAGATGAAAAGTGCCAGCACTGAAAGCTCTTGCTAGCCAGCACCCTTCCTTGGAAGCGCTTTCACAGGCGCAGTAACACTGGGGCTTTGCACTTCTCTACCCACCAAACGTCACGGTCATTCCCCTTCCGTCTCGTAGACACGAGCTGAGAAATTGCAAACGTCGAGCAATTGCTCAGAGATGAAAAGTGCCAGCACTGAAAGCTCTTGCTAGCCAGCACCCTTCCTTGGAAGTGCTTTCACAGGCGCAGCAATACTGGGGCTTTGCGCTTCTCTACCCACCAAACGTCACGGTCCTTCTCTTTCCGTCTCGTAGACACGAGCTGAGAAATTGCAAACGTCGAGCAATTGCTCAGAGAGGAAAAGTGCCAGCACTGGAAGCTGTTGCTAGCCAGCACCCTTCCTTGGAAGCGCTTTTGTAGCCCTCAGAAAACTGGGGCTCTGGGCTCTCTAGCCACCTACTCTTCTGCTCATCCTCTCGCGCACTCTAAAGAGAGCTCAGGGGAGAAATTGCAAACGTCGAGCAATTGCTCAGAGGTGAAAAGGGCCAGCACTGAAAGCTCTTGCTAGCCAGCACCCTTCCTTGGAAGCGCTTTCACAGGCGCAGCAACACTGGGGCTTTGCGCTTCTCTACCCACCAAACGTCACGGTCATTCTCTTTCCGTCTCGTAGACAAGAGCTGAGAAATTGCAAACGTCGAGCAATTGCGCAGAGATGAAAAGTGCCAGCACTGAAAGCTCTTGCTAGCCAGCACCCTTCCTTGGAAGCGCTTTCACAGGCGCAGCAACACTGGGGCTTTGCGCTTCTCTACCCACCAAACGTCACGGTCCTTCTCTTTCCGTCTCCTAGACACGAGCTGAGAAATTGCAAACGTCGAGCAATTGCTCAGAGATGAAAAGTGCCAGCACTGAAAGCTGTTGCTAGCCAGCACCCTTCCTTGGAAGCGCTTTTGTAGGCCTAAGAACACTGGGGCTCTGGGCTTCTCTAGCCACCTCATCTTCTGCTCATCCTCTCGCGCACTCTAAAGAGAGCTCAGGTGAGAAATTGCAAACGTCCAGCAATTGCTCAGAGAAGAAAAGTGCCAGCACTGAAAGCTGTTGCTAGCCAGCACCCTTCCTTGGAAGCGCTTTCACAGGCGCAGCAACACTGGGGCTTTGCGCTTCTCTAGCCACCAAACGTCACAGTCATTCTCTTTCCGTCTCGTAGACACGAGCTGAGAAATTGCAAACGTCCAGCAATTGCTCAGAGAAGAAAAGTGCCAGCACTGAAAGCTGTTGCTAGCCAGCACCCTTCCTTGGAAGCGCTTTCACAGGCGCAGTAACACTGGGGCTTTGCACTTCTCTACCCACCAAACGTCACGGTCATTCTCTTTCCGTCTCGTAGACACGAGCTGAGAAATTGCAAACGTCGAGCAATTGCTCAGAGATGAAAAGTGCCAGCACTGAAAGCTGTTGCTAGCCAGCACCCTTCCTTGGAAGCGCTTTCACAGGCGCAGCAACACTGGGGCTTTGCGCTTCTCTAGCCACCAAACGTCACGGTCATTCTCTTTCCGTCTCGTAGACAAGAGCTGAGAAATTGCAAACGTCGAGCAATTGCTCAGACAGGAAAAGTGCCAGCACTGAAAGCTCTTGCTAGCCAGCACCCTTCCTTGGAAGCGCTTTTGTAGGCCTAAGAACACTGGGGCTCTGGGCTTCTCTAGCCACCTAATCTTCTGCTCATCCTCTCGCGCACTCTAAAGAGAGCTCAGGTGAGAAATTGCAAACGTCGAGCAATTGCTCAGAGATGAAAAGGGCCAGCACTGAAAGCTCTTGCTAGCCAGCACCCTTCCTTGGAAGCGCTTTCACAGGCGCAGCAACACTGGGGCTTTGCGCTTCTCTACCCATCAAACGTCACGGTCCTTCTCTTTCCGTCTCGTAGACACGAGCTGAGAAATTGCAAATGTCGAGCAATTGCTCAGAGATGAAAAGTGCCAGCACTGAAAGCTGTTGCTAGCCAGCACCCTTCCTTGGAAGCGCTTTTGTACCCCTTAGAACCCTGGGGCTCTGGACTTCTCTAGCCACCTACTCTTCTGCTCATCCTCTCGCGCAGTCTAAAGAGTGTTCAGGTGAGAAATTGCAAATGTCGAGCAATTGCTCAGAGATGAAAAGTGCCAGCACTGAAAGCTCTTGCTAGCCAGCACCCTTCCTTGGAAGCGCTTTCACAGGCGCAGCAACACTGGGCCTTTGCGCTTCTCTACCCACCAAACGTCACGGTCATTCTCTTTCCGTCTCGTAGACACGAGCTGAGAAATTGCAAACGTCCAGCAATTGCTCAGAGATGAAAAGCGCCAGCACTGAAAGCTCTTGCTAGCCAGCACCCTTCCTTGGAAGCGCTTTTGTAGGCCTAAGAACACTGGGGCTCTGGGCTTCTCTAGCCACCTAATCTTCTGCTCATCCTCTCGCGCACTCTAAAGAGAGCTCAGGTGAGAAATTGCAAACGTCCAGCAATTGCTCAGAGAAGAAAAGGGCCAGCACTGAAAGCTGTTGCTAGCCAGCACCCTTCCTTGGAAGCGCTTTCACAGGCGCAGCAACACTGGGGCTTTGCGCTTCTCTACCCACCAAACGTCACGGTCATTCTCTTTCCGTCTCCTAGACAAGAGCTGAGAAATTGCAAACGTCGAGCAATTGCTCAGAGATGAAAAGGGCCAGCACTGAAAGCTCTTGCTAGCCAGCACCCTTCCTTGGAAGCGCTTTCACAGGCGCAGCAACACTGGGGCTTTGCGCTTCTCTAGCCACCAAACGTCACGGTCATTCTCTTTCCGTCTCGTAGACACGAGCTGAGAAATTGCAAACGTCCAGCAATTGCTCAGAGATGAAAAGGGCCAGCACTGAAAGCTGTTGCTAGCCAGCACCCTTCCTTGGAAGCGCTTTCACAGGCGCAGCAACACTGGGGCTTTGCGCTTCTCTAGCCACCAAACGTCACGGTCATTCTCTTTCCGTCTCGTAGACACGAGCTGAGAAATTGCAAACGTCCAGCAATTGCTCAGAGATGAAAAGTGCCAGCACCCTTCCTTGGAAGCGCTTTTGTAGCCCTTAGAACACTGGGGCTCTGGGCTTCTCTAGCCACCTCATCTTCTGCTCATCCTCTCGCGCACTCTAAAGAGAGCTCAGGTGAGAAATTGCAAACGTCCAGCAATTGCTCAGAGATGAAAAGTGCCAGCACTGAAAGCTGTTGCTAGCCAGCACCCTTCCTTGGAAGCGCTTTCACAGGCGCAGTAACACTGGGGCTTTGCGCTTCTCTACCCACCAAACGTCACGGTCATTCCCCTTCCGTCTCGTAGACACGAGCTGAGAAATTGCAAACGTCGAGCAATTGCTCAGAGATGAAAAGTGCCAGCACTGAAAGCTGTTGCTAGCCAGCACCCTTCCTTGGAAGCGCTTTTGTAGGCTTAAGAACACTGGGGCTCTGAGCTTCTCTAGCCACCTCATCTTCTGCTCATCCTCTCGCGCACTCTAAAGAGAGCTCAGGTAAGAAATTGCAAACGTCGAGCAATTGCTCAGAGAAGAAAAGTGCCAGCACTGAAAGCTCTTGCTAGCCAGCACCCTTCCTTGGAAGCGCTTTCACAGGCGCAGTAACACTGGGGCTTTGCACTTCTATACGCACCAAACGTCACGGTCATTCTCTTTCCGTCTCGTAGACACGAGCTGAGAAATTGCAAACATCCAGCAATTGCTCAGAGATGAAAAGCGCCAGCACTGAAAGCTCTTGCTAGCCAGCACCCTTCCTTGGAAGCGCTTTTGTAGGCCTAAGAACACTGGGGCTCTGGGCTTCTCTAGCCACCTAATCTTCTGCTCATCCTCTCGCGCACTCTAAAGAGAGCTCAGGTGAGAAATTGCAAACGTCCAGCAATTGCTCAGAGAAGAAAAGTGCCAGCACTGAAAGCTGTTGCTAGCCAGCACCCTTCCTTGGAAGCGCTTTCACAGGCGCAGCAACACTGGGGCTTTGCGCTTCTCTAGCCACCAAACGTCACTGTCATTCTCTTTCCGTCTCGTAGACACGAGCTGAGAAATTGCAAACGTCGAGCAATTGCTCAGAGATGAAAAGTGCCAGCACTGAAAGCTCTTGCTAGCCAGCACCCTTCCTTGGAAGCGCTTTCACAGGCGCAGTAACACTGGGGCTTTGCACTTCTCTACCCACCAAACGTCACGGTCATTCCCCTTCCGTCTCGTAGACACGAGCTGAGAAATTGCAAACGTCGAGCAATTGCTCAGAGATGAAAAGTGCCAGCACTGAAAGCTGTTGCTAGCCAGCACCCTTCCTTGGAAGCGCTTTTGTAGCCCAAAGAACACTGGGGCTCTGGGCTTCTCTAGCCACCTAATCTTCTGCTCATCCTCTCGCGCACTCTAAAGAGAGCTCAGGTGAGAAATTGCAAACGTCCAGCAATTGCTCAGAGATGAAAAGTGCCAGCACTGAAAGCTGTTGCTAGCCAGCACCCTTCCTTGGAAGCGCTTTTGTAGCCCTAAGAACACTGGGGCTCTGGGCTTCTTTAGCCACCTAATCTTCTGCTCATCCTCTCGCGCACTCTAAAAAGAGCTCAGGTGAGAAATTGCAAACGTCCAGCAATTGCTCAGAGATGAAAAGTGCCAGCACTGAAAGCTGTTGCTAGCCAGCACCCTTCCTTGGAAGCGCTTTTGTAGGCCTAAGAACACTGGGGCTCTGGGCTTCTCTAGCCACCTAATCTTCTGCTCATCCTCTCGCGCACTCTAAAGAGAGCCCAGGTGAGAAATTGCAAACGTCGAGCAATTGCTCAGAGATGAAAAGTGCCAGCACTGAAAGCTCTTGCTAGCCAGCACCCTTCCTTGGAAGCGCTTTCACAGGCGCAGCAACACTGGGGCTTTGCGCTTCTCTAGCCACCAAACGTCATGGTCATTCTCTTTCCGTCTCGTAGACACGAGCTGAGAAATTGCAAACGTCGAGCAATTGCTCAGAGATGAAAAGTGCCAGCACTGAAAGCTGTTGCTAGCCAGCACCCTTCCTTGGAAGCGCTTTCACAGGCGCAGCAACACTGGCGCTTTGCGCTTCTCTAGCCACCAAACGTCACGGTCATTCTCTTTCCGTCTCGTAGACACGAGCTTAGAAATTGCAAACATCCAGCAATTGCTCAGAGATGAAAAGTGCCAGCACTGAAAGCTCTTGCTAGCCAGCACCCTTCCTTGGAAGCGCTTTTGTAGGCCTAAGAACACTGGGGCTCTGGGCTTCTCTAGCCACCTCATCTTCTGCTCATCCTCTCGCGCACTCTACAGAGAGCTCAGGTGAGAAATTGCAAACGTCGAGCAATTGCTCAGAGATGAAAAGTGCCAGCACTGAAAGCTGTTGCTAGCCAGCACCCTTCCTTGGAAGCGCTTTCACAGGCGCAGTAACACTGGGGCTTTGCGCTTCTCTAGCCACCAAACGTCATGGTCATTCTCTTTCCATCTCGTAGACACGAGCTGAGAAATTGCAAACGTCGAGCAATTGCTCAGAGATGAAAAGTGCCAGCACTGAAAGCTGTTGCTAGCCAGCACCCTTCCTTGGAAGCGCTTTTGTAGGCCTAAGAACACTGGGGCTCTGGGCTTCTCTAGCCACCTAATCTTCTGCTCATCCTCTCGCGCACTCTAAAAAGAGCTCAGGTGAGAAATTGCAAACGTCGAGCAATTGCTCAGAGATGAAAAGTGCCAGCACTGAAAGCTCTTGCTAGCCAGCACCCTTCCTTGGAAGCGCTTTTGTAGGCCTAAGAACACTGGGGCTCTGGGCTTCTCTAGCAACCTAATCTTCTGCTCATCCTCTCGCGCACTTTAAAGAGAGCTCAGGTGAGAAATTCAAACGTCGAGCAATTGCTCAGAGATGAAAAGTGCCAGCACTGAAAGCTGTTGCTAGCCAGCACCCTTCCTTGGAAGCGCTTTCACAGGCGCAGCAACACTGGGGCTTTGCGCTTCTCTAGCCACCAAACATCACGGTCATTCTCTTTCCGTCTCGTAGACACGAGCTGAGAAATTGCAAACGTCCAGCAATTGCTCAGAGATGAAAAGTGCCAGCACTGAAAGCTGTTGCTAGCCAGCACCCTTCCTTGGAAGCGCTTTCACAGGCACAGCAACACTGGGGCTTTGCGCTTCTCTAGCCACCAAACGTCACGGTCCTTCTCTTTCCGTCTTGTAGAGGCGAGCTAGAAATTGCAAACGTCGAGCAATTGCTCAGAGATGAAAAGTGCCAGCACTGAAAGCTGTTGCTAGCCAGCACCCTTCCTTGGAAGCGCTTTCACAGGCGCAGCAACACTGGGGCTTTGCGCTTCTCTAGCCACCAAACGTCACGGTCATTCTCTTTCCGTCTCGTAGACACGAGCTGAGAAATTGCAAAAGTCGAGCAATTGCTCAGAGATGAAAAGTGCCAGCACTGAAACCTCTTGCTAGCCAGCACCCTTCCTTGGAAGCGCTTTCACAGGCGCAGCAACACTGGGGCTTTGCGCTTCTCTACCCACCAAACGTCACTGTCATTCTCCTTCCGTCTCGTAGACACAAGTTGAGAAATTACAAACGTCGAGCAATTGCTCAGAGATGAAAAGTGCCAGCACTGAAAGCTCTTGCTAGCCAGCACCCTTCCTTGGAAGCGCTTTCACAGGCGCAGCAACACTGGGGCTTTGCGCTTCTCTAGCCACCAAACTTCACGGTCACTATCTCTCCGTCTTGTAGAGGCGAGCTGAGAAATTGCAAACGTCGAGCAATTGCTCAGAGATGAAAAGTGCCAGCACTGAAAGCTGTTGCTAGCCAGCACCCTTCCTTGGAAGCGCTTTTGTAGCCCTTAGAACACTGGAGCTCTGGGCTTCTCTAGCCACCTACTCTTCTGCTCATCCTCTCGCGCACTCTAAAGAGAGCTCAGGTGAGAAATTGCAAACGTCGAGCAATTGCTCAGAGATGAAAAGGGCCAGCACTGAAAGCTGTTGCTAGCCAGCACCCTTCCTTGGAAGTGCTTTCACAGGCGCAGCAACACTGGCGCTTTGCGCTTCTCTACCCACGAAACGTCACGGTCATTCCCCTTCCGTCTCGTAGACACGAGCTGAGAAATTGCAAACGTCGAGCAATTGCTCAGAGATGAAAAGTGCCAGCACTGAAAGCTGCTGCTAGCCAGCACCCTTCCTTGGAAGCGCTTTCACAGGCACAGCAACACTGGGGCTTTGCGCTTCTCTAGCCACCAAACGTCACGGTCCTTCTCTTTCCGTCTTGTAGAGGCGAGCTAGAAATTGCAAACGTCGAGCAATTGCTCAGAGATGAAAAGTGCCAGCACTGAAAGCTCTTGCTAGCCAGCACCCTTCCTTGGAAGCGCTTTCACAGGCGCAGCAACACTGGGGCTTTGCGCTTCTCTAGCCACCAAACGTCACGGTCATTCTCCTTCCGTCTCGTAGACACAAGTTGAGAAATTACAAACGTCGAGCAATTGCTCAGAGATGAAAAGTGCCAGCACTGAAACCTCTTGCTAGCCAGCACCCTTCCTTGGAAGCGCTTTCACAGGCGCAGTAACACTGGGGCTTTGCGCTTCTCTAGCCACCAAACTTCACGGTCACTATCTCTCCGTCTTGTAGAGGCGAGCTGAGAAATTGCAAACGTCGAGCAATTGCTCAGAGATGAAAAGTGCCAGCACTGAAAGCTGTTGCTAGCCAGCACCCTTCCTTGGAAGCGCTTTCACAGGCGCAGCAACACTGGGGCTTTGCGCTTCTCTAGCCACCAAACGTCACGGTCCTTCCCTCTCCGTCTCGTAGACACGAGCTGAGAAATTGCAAAAGTCGAGCAATTGCTCAGAGATTAAAAGTGCCAGCACTGAAAGCTGTTGCTAGCCAGCACCCTTCCTTGGAAGCGCTTTCACAGGCGCAGCAACACTGGCGCTTTGCGCTTCTCTACCCACCAAACGTCACGGTCATTCCCCTTCCGTCTCGTAGACACGAGCTGAGAAATTGCAAACATCCAGCAATTGCTCAGAGAGGAAAAGTGCCAGCACTGAAAGCTCTTGCTAGCCAGCACCCTTCCTTGGAAGCGCTTTTGTAGGCCTAAGAACACTGGGGCTCTGGGCTTCTCTAGCCACCTCATCTTCTGCTCATCCTCTTGCGCACTCTAAAGAGAGCTCAGGTGAGAAATTGCAAACGTCGAGCAATTGCTCAGAGATGAAAAGTGCCAGCACTGAAAGCTCTTGCTAGCCAGCACCCTTTCTTGGAAGCGGTTTTGTAGGCCTAAGAACACTGGGGCTCTGGGCTTCTCTAGCCACCTAATCTTCTGCTCATCCTCTCGCGCACTCTAAAGAGAGCTCTTTTGAGAAATTGCAAACGTCGAGCAATTGCTCAGAGAGGAAAAGTGCCAGCACTGAAAGCTCTTGCTAGCCAGCACCCTTCCTTGGAAGCGCTTTCAGAGGCGCAGCAACACTGGGCCTTTGCGCTTCTCTAGCCACCAAACGTCATGGTCATTCTCTTTCCGTCTCGTAGAGAAGAGCTGAGAAATTGCAAATGTCGAGCAATTGCTCAGAGATGAAAAGTGCCAGCACTGAAAGCTGTTGCTAGCCAGCACCCTTCCTTGGAAGCGCTTGCACAGGCGCAGCAACACTGGGGCTTTGCGCTTCTCTAGCCACCAAACGTCACGGTCATTCCCTTTTTGTCTCGTAGACACGAGCTGAGAAATTGCAAACATCCAGCAATTGCTCAGAGATGAAAAGTGCCAGCACTGAAAGCTCTTGCTAGCCAGCACCCTTCCTTGGAAGCGCTTTTGTAGGCCTAAGAACACTGGGGCTCTGGGCTTCTCTAGCCACCTCATCTTCTGCTCATCCTCTCGCGCACTCTAAAGAGAGCTCAGGTGAGAAATTGCAAACGTCGAGCAATTGCTCATAGAAGAAAAGTGCCAGCACTGAAAGCTGTTGCTAGCCAGCACCCTTCCTTGGAAGCGCTTTCACAGGCGCAGTAACACTGGGGCTTTGCGCTTCTCTAGCCACCAAACGTCATGGTCATTCTCTTTCCATCTCGTAGACACGAGCTGAGAAATTGCAAACGTCGAGCAATTGCTCAGAGATGAAAAGTGCCAGCACTGAAAGCTGTTGCTAGCCAGCACCCTTCCTTGGAAGCGCTTTCACAGGCGCAGCAACACTGGGGCTTTGCGCTTCTCTAGCCACCAAAGGTCACGGTCATTCTCTTTCCGTCTCCTAGAGAAGAGCTGAGAAATTGCAAACGTCGAGCAATTGCTCAGAGATGAAAAGGGCCAGCACTGAAAGCTCTTGCTAGCCAGCACCCTTCCTTGGAAGCGCTTTCACAGGCGCAGCAACACTGGGGCTTTGCACTTCTCTAGCCACCAAACGTCACAGTCATTCTCCTTCCGTCTCGTAGACACAAGTTGAGAAATTACAAACGTCGAGCAATTGCTCAGAGATGAAAAGTGCCAGCACTGAAAGCTCTTGCTAGCCAGCACCCTTCCTTGGAAGCGCTTTCACAGGCGCAGCAACACTGGGGCTTTGCGCTTCTCTAGCCACCAAACTTCACGGTCACTATCTCTCCGTCTTGTAGAGGCGAGCTGAGAAATTGCAAACGTCCAGCAATTGCTCAGAGATGAAAAGTGCCAGCACTGAAAGCTCTTGCTAGCCAGCACCCTTCCTTGGAAGCGCTTTTGTAGGCCTAAGAACACTGGGGCTCTGGGCTTCTCTAGCCACCTACTCTTCTGCTCATCCTCTCGCGCACTCTACAGAGAGCTCAGGTGAGAAATTGCAAACGTCGAGCAATTGCTCAGAGATGAAAAGTGCCAGCACTGAAAGCTGTTGCTAGCCAGCACCCTTCCTTGGAAGCGCTTTCACAGGCGCAGTAACACTGGGGCTTTGCGCTTCTCTACCCACCAAACGTCACGGTCCTTCTCTTTCCGTCTCGTAGACACGAGCTGAGAAATTGCAAACGTCGAGCAATTGCTCAGAGATGAAAAGTGCCAGCACTGAAAGCTGTTGCTAGCCAGCACCCTTCCTTGGAAGCGCTTTTGTAGCCCAAAGAACACTGGGGCTCTGGGCTTCTCTAGCCACCTAATCTTCTGCTCATCCTCTCGCGCACTCTAAAGAGAGCTCAAGTGAGAAATTGCAAACGTCGAGCAATTGCTCAGAGATGAAAAGTGCCAGCACTGAAAGCTGTTGCTAGCCAGCACCCTCCCTTGGAAGCGCTTTTGTAGGCCTAAGAACACTGGGGCTCTGGGCTTCTTTAGCCACCTAATCTTCTGCTCATACTCTCGCGCACTCTAAAGAGAGCTCAGGTGAGAAATTGCAAACGTCGAGCAATTGCTCAGAGATGAAAAGTGCCAGCACTGGAAGCTGTTGCTAGCCAGCACCCTTCCTTGGAAGCGCTTTTGTAGCCCTAAGAACACTGGGGCTCTGGGCTTCTCTAGCCACCTAATCTTCTGCTCATCCTCTCGCGCACTCTAAAGAGAGCTCAGGTGAGAAATTGCAAACGTCGAGCAATTGCTCAGAGATGAAAAGTGCCAGCACTGGAAGCTCTTGCTAGCCAGCACCCTTCCTTGGAAGCACTTTTGTAGGCCTAAGAACACTGGGGCTCTGGGCTTCTCTAGCCTCCTCATCTTCTGCTCATCCTCTCGCGCACTCTAAAGAGAGCCCAGGTGAGAAATTGCAAACGTCGAGCAATTGCTCAGAGATGAAAAGTGCCAGCACTGAAAGCTGTTGCTAGCCAGCACCCTTCCTTGGAAGCGCTTTCACAGGCGCAGCAACACTGGGGCTTTGCGCTTCTCTAGCCACCAAACATCACTGTCATTCTCTTTCCGTCTCGTAGACACGAGCTGAGAAATTGTAAATGTCGAGCAATTGCTCAGAGATGAAAAGTGCCAGCACTGAAAGCTGTTGCTAGCCAGCACCCTTCCTTGGAAGCGCTTTCACAGGCGCAGTAACACTGGGGCTTTGCGCTTCTCTACCCACCAAACGTCACGGTCATTCTCTTTCCATCTCGTAGACACGAGCTGAGAAATTGCAAACGTCGAGCAATTGCTCAGAGATGAAAAGTGCCAGCACTGAAAGCTGTTGCTAGCCAGCCCCCTTCCTTGGAAGCGCTTTTGTAGGCCTAAGAACACTGGGGCTCTGGGCTTCTCTAGCCACCTCATCTTCTGCTCATCCTCTCGCGCACTCTAAAGAGAGCTCAGGTGAGAAATTGCAAACGTCGAGCAATTGCTCAGAGATGAAAAGTGCCAGCACTGAAAGCTCTTGCTAGCCAGCACCCTTCCTTGGAAGCGCTTTCACAGGTGCAGCAACACTGGGGCTTTGCGCTTCTCTACCCACCAAACGTCATGGTCATTCTCTTTCCGTCTCGTAGACAAGAGCTGAGAAATTGCAAAAGTTGAGCAATTGCTCAGAGATGAAAAGTGCCAGCACTGAAAGCTCTTGCTAGCCAGCACCCTTCCTTGGAAGCGCTTTCACAGGCGCAGCAACACTGGGGCTTTGCGCTTCTCTAGCCACCAAAGGTCACGGTCATTCTCTTTCCGTCTCCTAGAGAAGAGCTGAGAAATTGCAAAAGTCGAGCAATTGCTCAGAGATGAAAAGGGCCAGCACTGAAAGCTCTTGCTAGCCAGCACCCTTCCTTGGAAGCGCTTTCACAGGCGCAGTAACACTGGGGCTTTGCGCTTCTCTACCCACCAAACTTCATGGTCACTATCTCTCCGTCTTGTAGAGGCGAGCTAGAAATTGCAAACGTCGAGCAATTGCTCAGAGATGAAAAGTGCCAGCACTGAAAGCTCTTGCTAGCCAGCACCCTTCCTTGGAAGCGCTTTCAGAGGCGCAGCAACACTGGGGTTTGCGCTTCTCTAGCCACCAAACGTCACAGTCATTCTCCTTCCGTCTCGTATACACAAGTTGAGAAATTACAAACGTCGAGCAATTGCTCAGAGATGAAAAGTGCCAGCACTGAAAGCTCTTGCTAGCCAGCACCCTTCCTTGGAAGCGCTTTCACAGGCGCAGCAACACTGGGGCTTTGCGCTTCTCTAGCCACCAAACTTCACGGTCACTATCTCTCCGTCTTGTAGAGGCGAGCTGAGAAATTGCAAACGTCGAGCAATTGCTCAGAGATGAAAAGTGCCAGCACTGAAAGCTCTTGCTAGCCAGCACCCTTCCTTGGAAGCGCTTTTGTAGGCCTAAGAACACTGGGGCTCTGGGCTTCCCTAGCCACCTAATCTTCTGCTCATCCTCTCGCGCACTCTAAAGAGAGCCCAGGTGAGAAATTGCAAACGTCGAGCAATTGCTCAGAGATGAAAAGTGCCAGCACTGAAAGCTGTTGCTAGCCAGCACCCTTCCTTGGAAGCGCTTTCACAGGCGCAGTAACACTGGGGCTTTGCGCTTCTCTACCCACCAAACGTCATGGTCATTCTCTTTCCATCTCGTAGACACGAGCTGAGAAATTGCAAACGTCGAGCAATTGCTCAGAGATGAAAAGTGCCAGCACTGAAAGCTGTTGCTAGCCAGCCCCCTTCCTTGGAAGCGCTTTTGTAGGCCTAAGAACACTGGGGCTCTGGGCTTCTCTAGCCACCTAATCTTCTGCTCATCCTCTCGCGCACTCTAAAGAGAGCTCAGGTGAGAAATTGCAAACGTCGAGCAATTGCTCAGAGATGAAAAGTGCCAGCACTGAAAGCTGTTGCTAGCCAGCACCCTTCCTTGGAAGCGCTTTCAAAGGCGCAGCAACACTGGGGCTTTGCGCTTCTCTACCCACCAAACGTCATGGTCATTCTCTTTCCGTCTCGTAGACATGAGCTGAGAAATTGCAAAAGTTGAGCAATTGCTCAGAGATGAAAAGTGCCAGCACTGAAAGCTGTTGCTAGCCAGCACCCTTCCTTGGAAGCGCTTTCACAGGCGCAGCAACACTGGGGCTTTGCGCTTCTCTACCCACCAAAGGTCACGGTCATTCTCTTTCCGTCTCCTAGAGAAGAGCTGAGAAATTGCAAAACTCGAGCAATTGCTCAGAGATGAAAAGGGCCAGCACTGAAAGCTCTTGCTAGCCAGCACCCTTCCTTGGAAGCGCTTTCACAGGCGCAGTAACACTGGGGCTTTGCGCTTCTCTACCCACCAAACTTCATGGTCACTATCTCTCCGTCTTGTAGAGGCGAGCTAGAAATTGCAAACGTCGAGCAATTGCTCAGAGATGAAAAGTGCCAGCACTGAAAGCTCTTGCTAGCCAGCACCCTTCCTTGGAAGCGCTTTCAGAGGCGCAGCAACACTGGGGTTTGCGCTTCTCTAGCCACCAAACGTCACAGTCATTCTCCTTCCGTCTCGTAGACACAAGTTGAGAAATTACAAACGTCGAGCAATTGCTCAGAGATGAAAAGTGCCAGCACTGAAAGCTCTTGCTAGCCAGCACCCTTCCTTGGAAGCGCTTTCACAGGCGCAGCAACACTGGGGCTTTGCGCTTCTCTAGCCACCAAACTTCACGGTCACTATCTCTCCGTCTTGTAGAGGCGAGCTGAGAAATTGCAAACGTCGAGCAATTGCTCAGAGATGAAAAGTGCCAGCACTGAAAGCTCTTGCTAGCCAGCAACCTTCCTTGGAAGCGCTTTTGTAGGCCTAAGAACACTGGGGCTCTGGGCTTCTCTAGCCACCTACTCTTCTGCTCATCCTCTCGCGCACTCTAAAGAGAGCTCAGGTGAGAAATTGCAAACGTCGAGCAATTGCTCAGAGATGAAAAGGGCCAGCACTGAAAGCTCTTGCTAGCCAGCACCCTTCCTTGGAAGCGCTTTCACAGGCGCAGCAACACTGGGGCTTTGCGCTTCTCTACCCACCAAACGTCACGGTCCTTCTCTTTCCGTCTCGTAGACACGAGCTGAGAAATTGCAAACGTCGAGCAATTCCTCAGAGATGAAAAGTGCCAGCACTGAAAGCTCTTGCTAGCCAGCACCCTTCCTTGGAAGCGCTTTTGTAGGCCTAAGAACACTGGAGCTCTGGGCTTCTCTAGCCACCTAATCTTCTGCTCATCCTCTCGCGCACTCTAAAGAGAGCTCAGGTGAGAAATTGCAAACGTCGAGCAATTGCTCAGAGATGAAAAGTGCCAGCACTGAAAGCTGTTGCTAGACAGCACCCTTCCTTGGAAGCGCTTTCACAGGCGCAGCAACACTGGGGCTTTGCGCTTCTCTAGCCACCAAACGTCACGGTCCTTCTCTTTCCGTCTCCTAGACACGAGCTGAGAAATTGCAAACGTCGAGCAATTGCTCAGAGATGAAAAGTGCCAGCACTGAAAGCTCTTGCTAGCCAGCACCCTTCCTTGGAAGCGCTTTCACAGCGCAGCAACACTGGGGCTTTGCGCTTCTCTAGCCACCAAACGTCATGGTCATTCTCTTTCCATCTCCTAGACACGAGCTGAGAAATTGCAAACGTCGAGCAATTGCTCAGAGATGAAAAGTGCCAGCACTGAAAGCTGTTGCTAGCCAGCACCCTTCCTTGGAAGCGCTTTTGTAGGCCTAAGAACACTGGGGCTCTGGGCTTCTCTAGCCACCTACTCTTCTGCTCATCCTCTCGCGCACTCTAAAGAGAGCTCAGGTGAGAAATTGCAAACGTCGAGCAATTGCTCAGAGATGAAAAGTGCCAGCACTGAAAGCTGTTGCTAGCCAGTACCCTTCCTTGGAAGCGCTTTCACAGGCGCAGCAACACTGGCGCTTTGCGCTTCTCTACCAACCAAACGTCACGGACATTCCCCTTCGGTCTCGTAGACACGAGCTGAGAAATTGCAAACGTCGAGCAATTGCTCAGAGATGAAAAGTGCCAGCACTGAAAGCTGTTGCTAGCCAGCACCCTTCCTTGGAAGCGCTTTTGTAGGCCTAAGAACACTGGGGCTCTGGGCTTCTCTAGCCACCTAATCTTCTGCTCATCCTCTCGCGCACTCTAAAGAGAGCTCAGGTGAGAAATTGCAAACGTCGAGCAATTGCTCAGAGATGAAAAGTGCCAGCACTGAAAGCTGTTGCTAGCCAGCACCCTTCCTTGGAAGCGCTTTCAAAGGCGCAGCAACACTGGGGCTTTGCGCTTCTCTACCCACCAAACGTCATGGTCATTCTCTTTCCGTCTCGTAGACATGAGCTGAGAAATTGCAAAAGTTGAGCAATTGCTCAGAGATGAAAAGTGCCAGCACTGAAAGCTCTTGCTAGCCAGCACCCTTCCTTGGAAGCGCTTTCACAGGCGCAGCAACACTGGGGCTTTGCGCTTCTCTACCCACCAAAGGTCACGGTCATTCTCTTTCCGTCTCCTAGAGAAGAGCTGAGAAATTGCAAAACTCGAGCAATTGCTCAGAGATGAAAAGGGCCAGCACTGAAAGCTCTTGCTAGCCAGCACCCTTCCTTGGAAGCGCTTTCAGAGGCGCAGCAACACTGGGGTTTGCGCTTCTCTAGCCACCAAACGTCACAGTCATTCTCCTTCCGTCTCGTAGACACAAGTTGAGAAATTACAAACGTCGAGCAATTGCTCAGAGATGAAAAGTGCCAGCACTGAAAGCTCTTGCTAGCCAGCACCCTTCCTTGGAAGCGCTTTCACAGGCGCAGCAACACTGGGGCTTTGCGCTTCTCTAGCCACCAAACTTCACGGTCACTATCTCTCCGTCTTGTAGAGGCGAGCTGAGAAATTGCAAACGTCGAGCAATTGCTCAGAGATGAAAAGTGCCAGCACTGAAAGCTCTTGCTAGCCAGCAACCTTCCTTGGAAGCGCTTTTGTAGGCCTAAGAACACTGGGGCTCTGGGCTTCTCTAGCCACCTACTCTTCTGCTCATCCTCTCGCGCACTCTAAAGAGAGCTCAGGTGAGAAATTGCAAACGTCGAGCAATTGCTCAGAGATGAAAAGGGCCAGCACTGAAAGCTCTTGCTAGCCAGCACCCTTCCTTGGAAGCGCTTTCACAGGCGCAGCAACACTGGGGCTTTGCGCTTCTCTACCCACCAAACGTCACGGTCCTTCTCTTTCCGTCTCGTAGACACGAGCTGAGAAATTGCAAACGTCGAGCAATTGCTCAGAGATGAAAAGTGCCAGCACTGAAAGCTCTTGCTAGCCAGCACCCTTCCTTGGAAGCGCTTTTGTAGGCCTAAGAACACTGGAGCTCTGGGCTTCTCTAGCCACCTAATCTTCTGCTCATCCTCTCGCGCACTCTAAAGAGAGCTCAGGTGAGAAATTGCAAACGTCGAGCAATTGCTCAGAGATGAAAAGTGCCAGCACTGAAAGCTGTTGCTAGCCAGCACCCTTCCTTGGAAGCGCTTTCACAGGCGCAGCAACACTGGGGCTTTGCGCTTCTCTAGCCACCAAACGTCACGGTCCTTCTCTTTCCGTCTCCTAGACACGAGCTGAGAAATTGCAAACGTCGAGCAATTGCTCAGAGATGAAAAGTGCCAGCACTGAAAGCTCTTGCTAGCCAGCACCCTTCCTTGGAAGCGCTTTCACAGCGCAGCAACACTGGGGCTTTGCGCTTCTCTAGCCACCAAACGTCATGGTCATTCTCTTTCCATCTCCTAGACACGAGCTGAGAAATTGCAAACGTCGAGCAATTGCTCAGAGATGAAAAGTGCCAGCACTGAAAGCTGTTGCTAGCCAGCACCCTTCCTTGGAAGCGCTTTTGTAGGCCTAAGAACACTGGGGCTCTGGGCTTCTCTAGCCACCTAATCTTCTGCTCATCCTCTCGCGCACTCTAAAGAGAGCTCAGGTGAGAAATTGCAAACGTCGAGCAATTGCTCAGAGATGAAAAGTGCCAGCACTGAAAGCTGTTGCTAGCCAGTACCCTTCCTTGGAAGCGCTTTCACAGGCGCAGCAACACTGGCGCTTTGCGCTTCTCTACCAACCAAACGTCACGGACATTCCCCTTCGGTCTCGTAGACACGAGCTGAGAAATTGCAAACGTCGAGCAATTGCTCAGAGATGAAAAGTGCCAGCACTGAAAGCTGTTGCTAGCCAGCACCCTTCCTTGGAAGCGCTTTTGTAGCCCTTAGAACACTGGGGCTCTGGGCTTCTCTAGCCACCTAATCTTCTGCTCATCCTCTCGCGCACTCTAAAGAGAGCTCAGGTGAGAAATTGCAAACGTCGAGCAATTGCTCAGACATGAAAAGTGCCAGCACTGAAAGCTCTTGCTAGCCAGCACCCTTCCTTGGAAGCGCTTTTGTAGCCCTAAGAACACTGGGGCTCTGGGCTTCTCTAGCCACCTAATCTTCTGCTCATCCTCTCGCGCACTTTAAAGAGAGCTCAGGTGAGAAATTGCAAACGTCGAGCAATTGCTCAGAGATGAAAAGTGCCAGCACTGAAAGCTGTTGCTAGCCAGCACTCTTCCTTGGAAGCGCTTTCACAGGCGCAGCAACACTGGGGTTTGCGCTTCTCTAGCCACCAAACGTCATGGTCATTCTCTTTCCATCTCCTAGACACGAGCTGAGAAATTGCAAACGTCGAGCAATTGCTCAGAGATGAAAAGTGCCAGCACTGAAAGCTGTTGCTAGCCAGCACCCTTCCTTGGAAGTGCTTTTGTAGGCCTAAGAACACTGGGGCTCTGGGCTTCTCTAGCCACCTAATCTTCTGCTCATCCTCTCGCGCACTCTAAAGAGAGCCCAGGTGAGAAATTGCAAACGTCGAGCAATTGCTCAGAGATGAAAAGTGCCAGCACTGAAAGCTGTTGCTAGCCAGCACCCTTCCTTGGAAGCGCTTTTGTAGCCCTTAGAACACTGGGGCTCTGGGCTTCTCTAGCCACCTAATCTTCTGCTCATCCTCTCGCGCACTCTAAAAAGAGCTCAGGTGAGAAATTGCAAACGTCCAGCAATTGCTCAGAGATGAAAAGTGCCAGCACTGAAAGCTCTTGCTAGCCAGCACCCTTCCTTGGAAGCGCTTTTGTAGGCCTAAGAACACTGGGGCTCTGGGCTTCTCTAGCCACCTAATCTTCTGCTCATCCTCTCGCGCACTCTAAAGAGAGCTCAGGTGAGAAATTGCAAACGTCGAGCAATTGCTCATAGAAGAAAAGTGCCAGCACTGAAAGCTGTTGCTAGCCAGCACCCTTCCTTGGAAGCGCTTTCACAGGCGCAGTAACACTGGGGCTTTGCGCTTCTCTAGCCACCAAACGTCATGGTCATTCTCTTTCCATCTCGTAGACACGAGCTGAGAAATTGCAAACGTCGAGCAATTGCTCAGAGATGAAAAGTGCCAGCACTGAAAGCTGTTGCTAGCCAGCACCCTTCCTTGGAAGCGCTTTCACAGGCGCAGCAACACTGGGGCTTTGCGCTTCTCTAGCCACCAAAGGTCACGGTCATTCTCTTTCCGTCTCCTAGAGAAGAGCTGAGAAATTGCAAACGTCGAGCAATTGCTCAGAGATGAAAAGGGCCAGCACTGAAAGCTCTTGCTAGCCAGCACCCTTCCTTGGAAGCGCTTTCACAGGCGCAGCAACACTGGGGCTTTGCACTTCTCTAGCCACCAAACGTCACAGTCATTCTCCTTCCGTCTCGTAGACACAAGTTGAGAAATTACAAACGTCGAGCAATTGCTCAGAGATGAAAAGTGCCAGCACTGAAAGCTCTTGCTAGCCAGCACCCTTCCTTGGAAGCGCTTTCACAGGCGCAGCAACACTGGGGCTTTGCGCTTCTCTAGCCACCAAACTTCACGGTCACTATCTCTCCGTCTTGTAGAGGCGAGCTGAGAAATTGCAAACGTCGAGCAATTGCTCAGAGATGAAAAGTGCCAGCACTGAAAGCTCTTGCTAGCCAGCACCCTTCCTTGGAAGCGCTTTTGTAGGCCTAAGAACACTGGGGCTCTGGGCTTCTCTAGCCACCTACTCTTCTGCTCATCCTCTCGCGCACTCTAAAGAGAGCTCAGGTGAGAAATTGCAAACGTCGAGCAATTGCTCAGAGATGAAAAGTGCCAGCACTGAAAGCTGTTGCTAGCCAGCACCCTTCCTTGGAAGCGCTTTCACAGGCGCAGTAACACTGGGGCTTTGCGCTTCTCTACCCACCAAACGTCACGGTCCTTCTCTTTCCGTCTCGTAGACACGAGCTGAGAAATTGCAAACGTCGAGCAATTGCTCAGAGATGAAAAGTGCCAGCACTGAAAGCTGTTGCTAGCCAGCACCCTTCCTTGGAAGCGCTTTTGTAGCCCAAAGAACACTGGGGCTCTGGGCTTCTCTAGCCACCTAATCTTCTGCTCATCCTCTCGCGCACTCTAAAGAGAGCTCAAGTGAGAAATTGCAAACGTCGAGCAATTGCTCAGAGATGAAAAGTGCCAGCACTGAAAGCTGTTGCTAGCCAGCACCCTCCCTTGGAAGCGCTTTTGTAGGCCTAAGAACACTGGGGCTCTGGGCTTCTTTAGCCACCTAATCTTCTGCTCATCCTCTCGCGCACTCTAAAGAGAGCTCAGGTGAGAAATTGCAAACGTCGAGCAATTGCTCCGAGATGAAAAGTGCCAGCACTGAAAGCTCTTGCTAGCCAGCACCCTTCCTTGGAAGCGCTTTTGTAGCCCTAAGAACACTGGGGCTCTGGGCTTCTCTAGCCACCTAATCTTCTGCTCATCCTCTCGCGCACTCTAAAGAGAGCTCAGGTGAGAAATTGCAAACGTCGAGCAATTGCTCAGAGATGAAAAGTGCCAGCACTGGAAGCTCTTGCTAGCCAGCACCCTTCCTTGGAAGCACTTTTGTAGGCCTAAGAACACTGGGGCTCTGGGCTTCTCTAGCCTCCTCATCTTCTGCTCATCCTCTCGCGCACTCTAAAGAGAGCCCAGGTGAGAAATTGCAAACGTCGAGCAATTGCTCAGAGATGAAAAGTGCCAGCACTGAAAGCTGTTGCTAGCCAGCACCCTTCCTTGGAAGCGCTTTCACAGGCGCAGCAACACTGGGGCTTTGCGCTTCTCTAGCCACCAAACATCACTGTCATTCTCTTTCCGTCTCGTAGACACGAGCTGAGAAATTGTAAACGTCGAGCAATTGCTCAGAGATGAAAAGTGCCAGCACTGAAAGCTGTTGCTAGCCAGCACCCTTCCTTGGAAGCGCTTTCACAGGCGCAGTAACACTGGGGCTTTGCGCTTCTCTACCCACCAAACGTCATGGTCATTCTCTTTCCATCTCGTAGACACGAGCTGAGAAATTGCAAACGTCGAGCAATTGCTCAGAGATGAAAAGTGCCAGCACTGAAAGCTGTTGCTAGCCAGCCCCCTTCCTTGGAAGCGCTTTTGTAGGCCTAAGAACACTGGGGCTCTGGGCTTCTCTAGCCACCTCATCTTCTGCTCATCCTCTCGCGCACTCTAAAGAGAGCTCAGGTGAGAAATTGCAAACGTCGAGCAATTGCTCAGAGATGAAAAGTGCCAGCACTGAAAGCTCTTGCTAGCCAGCACCCTTCCTTGGAAGCGCTTTCACAGGTGCAGCAACACTGGGGCTTTGCGCTTCTCTACCCACCAAACGTCACGGTCCTTCTCTTTCCGTCTCGTAGACAAGAGCTGAGAAATTGCAAAAGTTGAGCAATTGCTCAGAGATGAAAAGTGCCAGCACTGAAAGCTCTTGCTAGCCAGCACCCTTCCTTGGAAGCGCTTTCACAGGCGCAGCAACACTGGGGCTTTGCGCTTCTCTAGCCACCAAAGGTCACGGTCATTCTCTTTCCGTCTCCTAGAGAAGAGCTGAGAAATTGCAAAAGTCGAGCAATTGCTCAGAGATGAAAAGGGCCAGCACTGAAAGCTCTTGCTAGCCAGCACCCTTCCTTGGAAGCGCTTTCACAGGCGCAGTAACACTGGGGCTTTGCGCTTCTCTACCCACCAAACTTCATGGTCACTATCTCTCCGTCTTGTAGAGGCGAGCTAGAAATTGCAAACGTCGAGCAATTGCTCAGAGATGAAAAGTGCCAGCACTGAAAGCTCTTGCTAGCCAGCACCCTTCCTTGGAAGCGCTTTCAGAGGCGCAGCAACACTGGGGTTTGCGCTTCTCTAGCCACCAAACGTCACAGTCATTCTCCTTCCGTCTCGTATACACAAGTTGAGAAATTACAAACGTCGAGCAATTGCTCAGAGATGAAAAGTGCCAGCACTGAAAGCTCTTGCTAGCCAGCACCCTTCCTTGGAAGCGCTTTCACAGGCGCAGCAACACTGGGGCTTTGCGCTTCTCTAGCCACCAAACTTCACGGTCACTATCTCTCCGTCTTGTAGAGGCGAGCTGAGAAATTGCAAACGTCGAGCAATTGCTCAGAGATGAAAAGTGCCAGCACTGAAAGCTCTTGCTAGCCAGCACCCTTCCTTGGAAGCGCTTTTGTAGGCCTAAGAACACTGGGGCTCTGGGCTTCCCTAGCCACCTAATCTTCTGCTCATCCTCTCGCGCACTCTAAAGAGAGCCCAGGTGAGAAATTGCAAACGTCGAGCAATTGCTCAGAGATGAAAAGTGCCAGCACTGAAAGCTCTTGCTAGCCAGCACCCTTCCTTGGAAGCGCTTTCACAGGCGCAGTAACACTGGGGCTTTGCGCTTCTCTACCCACCAAACGTCATGGTCATTCTCTTTCCATCTCGTAGACACGAGCTGAGAAATTGCAAACGTCGAGCAATTGCTCAGAGATGAAAAGTGCCAGCACTGAAAGCTGTTGCTAGCCAGCCCCCTTCCTTGGAAGCGCTTTTGTAGGCCTAAGAACACTGGGGCTCTGGGCTTCTCTAGCCACCTAATCTTCTGCTCATCCTCTCGCGCACTCTAAAGAGAGCTCAGGTGAGAAATTGCAAACGTCGAGCAATTGCTCAGAGATGAAAAGTGCCAGCACTGAAAGCTGTTGCTAGCCAGCACCCTTCCTTGGAAGCGCTTTCAAAGGCGCAGCAACACTGGGGCTTTGCGCTTCTCTACCCACCAAACGTCATGGTCATTCTCTTTCCGTCTCGTAGACATGAGCTGAGAAATTGCAAAAGTTGAGCAATTGCTCAGAGATGAAAAGTGCCAGCACTGGAAGCTGTTGCTAGCCAGCACCCTTCCTTGGAAGCGCTTTCACAGGCGCAGCAACACTGGGGCTTTGCGCTTCTCTACCCACCAAAGGTCACGGTCATTCTCTTTCCGTCTCCTAGAGAAGAGCTGAGAAATTGCAAAACTCGAGCAATTGCTCAGAGATGAAAAGGGCCAGCACTGAAAGCTCTTGCTAGCCAGCACCCTTCCTTGGAAGCGCTTTCACAGGCGCAGTAACACTGGGGCTTTGCGCTTCTCTACCCACCAAACTTCATGGTCACTATCTCTCCGTCTTGTAGAGGCGAGCTAGAAATTGCAAACGTCGAGCAATTGCTCAGAGATGAAAAGTGCCAGCACTGAAAGCTCTTGCTAGCCAGCACCCTTCCTTGGAAGCGCTTTCAGAGGCGCAGCAACACTGGGGTTTGCGCTTCTCTAGCCACCAAACGTCACAGTCATTCTCCTTCCGTCTCGTAGACACAAGTTGAGAAATTACAAACGTCGAGCAATTGCTCAGAGATGAAAAGTGCCAGCACTGAAAGCTCTTGCTAGCCAGCACCCTTCCTTGGAAGCGCTTTCACAGGCGCAGCAACACTGGGGCTTTGCGCTTCTCTAGCCACCAAACTTCACGGTCACTATCTCTCCGTCTTGTAGAGGCGAGCTGAGAAATTGCAAACGTCGAGCAATTGCTCAGAGATGAAAAGTGCCAGCACTGAAAGCTCTTGCTAGCCAGCAACCTTCCTTGGAAGCGCTTTTGTAGGCCTAAGAACACTGGGGCTCTGGGCTTCTCTAGCCACCTACTCTTCTGCTCATCCTCTCGCGCACTCTAAAGAGAGCTCAGGTGAGAAATTGCAAACGTCGAGCAATTGCTCAGAGATGAAAAGGGCCAGCACTGAAAGCTCTTGCTAGCCAGCACCCTTCCTTGGAAGCGCTTTCACAGGCGCAGCAACACTGGGGCTTTGCGCTTCTCTACCCACCAAACGTCACGGTCCTTCTCTTTCCGTCTCGTAGACACGAGCTGAGAAATTGCAAACGTCGAGCAATTCCTCAGAGATGAAAAGTGCCAGCACTGAAAGCTCTTGCTAGCCAGCACCCTTCCTTGGAAGCGCTTTTGTAGGCCTAAGAACACTGGAGCTCTGGGCTTCTCTAGCCACCTAATCTTCTGCTCATCCTCTCGCGCACTCTAAAGAGAGCTCAGGTGAGAAATTGCAAACGTCGAGCAATTGCTCAGAGATGAAAAGTGCCAGCACTGAAAGCTGTTGCTAGACAGCACCCTTCCTTGGAAGCGCTTTCACAGGCGCAGCAACACTGGGGCTTTGCGCTTCTCTAGCCACCAAACGTCACGGTCCTTCTCTTTCCGTCTCCTAGACACGAGCTGAGAAATTGCAAACGTCGAGCAATTGCTCAGAGATGAAAAGTGCCAGCACTGAAAGCTCTTGCTAGCCAGCACCCTTCCTTGGAAGCGCTTTCACAGCGCAGCAACACTGGGGCTTTGCGCTTCTCTAGCCACCAAACGTCATGGTCATTCTCTTTCCATCTCCTAGACACGAGCTGAGAAATTGCAAACGTCGAGCAATTGCTCAGAGATGAAAAGTGCCAGCACTGAAAGCTGTTGCTAGCCAGCACCCTTCCTTGGAAGCGCTTTTGTAGGCCTAAGAACACTGGGGCTCTGGGCTTCTCTAGCCACCTACTCTTCTGCTCATCCTCTCGCGCACTCTAAAGAGAGCTCAGGTGAGAAATTGCAAACGTCGAGCAATTGCTCAGAGATGAAAAGTGCCAGCACTGAAAGCTGTTGCTAGCCAGTACCCTTCCTTGGAAGCGCTTTCACAGGCGCAGCAACACTGGCGCTTTGCGCTTCTCTACCAACCAAACGTCACGGACATTCCCCTTCGGTCTCGTAGACACGAGCTGAGAAATTGCAAACGTCGAGCAATTGCTCAGAGATGAAAAGTGCCAGCACTGAAAGCTGTTGCTAGCCAGCACCCTTCCTTGGAAGCGCTTTTGTAGGCCTAAGAACACTGGGGCTCTGGGCTTCTCTAGCCACCTAATCTTCTGCTCATCCTCTCGCGCACTCTAAAGAGAGCTCAGGTGAGAAATTGCAAACGTCGAGCAATTGCTCAGAGATGAAAAGTGCCAGCACTGAAAGCTGTTGCTAGCCAGCACCCTTCCTTGGAAGCGCTTTCAAAGGCGCAGCAACACTGGGGCTTTGCGCTTCTCTACCCACCAAACGTCATGGTCATTCTCTTTCCGTCTCGTAGACATGAGCTGAGAAATTGCAAAAGTTGAGCAATTGCTCAGAGATGAAAAGTGCCAGCACTGAAAGCTCTTGCTAGCCAGCACCCTTCCTTGGAAGCGCTTTCACAGGCGCAGCAACACTGGGGCTTTGCGCTTCTCTACCCACCAAAGGTCACGGTCATTCTCTTTCCGTCTCGTAGACAAGAGCTGAGAAATTGCAAACGTCGAGCAATTGCTCAGAGATGAAAAGGGCCAGCACTGAAAGCTCTTGCTAGCCAGCACCCTTCCTTGGAAGCGCTTTCACAGGCGCAGTAACACTGGGGCTTTGCGCTTCTCTACCCACCAAACTTCATGGTCACTATCTCTCCGTCTTGTAGAGGCGAGCTAGAAATTGCAAACGTCGAGCAATTGCTCAGAGATGAAAAGTGCCAGCACTGAAAGCTGTTGCTAGCCAGCACCCTTCCTTGGAAGCGCTTTCAGAGGCGCAGCAACACTGGGGTTTGCGCTTCTCTAGCCACCAAACGTCACAGTCATTCTCCTTCCGTCTCGTAGACACAAGTTGAGAAATTACAAACGTCGAGCAATTGCTCAGAGATGAAAAGTGCCAGCACTGAAAGCTCTTGCTAGCCAGCACCCTTCCTTGGAAGCGCTTTCACAGGCGCAGCAACACTGGGGCTTTGCGCTTCTCTAGCCACCAAACTTCACGGTCACTATCTCTCCGTCTTGTAGAGGCGAGCTGAGAAATTGCAAACGTCGAGCAATTGCTCAGAGATGAAAAGTGCCAGCACTGAAAGCTCTTGCTAGCCAGCAACCTTCCTTGGAAGCGCTTTTGTAGGCCTAAGAACACTGGGGCTCTGGGCTTCTCTAGCCACCTACTCTTCTGCTCATCCTCTCGCGCACTCTAAAGAGAGCTCAGGTGAGAAATTGCAAACGTCGAGCAATTGCTCAGAGATGAAAAGGGCCAGCACTGAAAGCTCTTGCTAGCCAGCACCCTTCCTTGGAAGCGCTTTCACAGGCGCAGCAACACTGGGGCTTTGCACTTCTCTACCCACCAAACGTCACGGTCATTCCCCTTCCGTCTCGTAGACACGAGCTGAGAAATTGCAAACGTCGAGCAATTGCTCAGAGATGAAAAGTGCCAGCACTGAAAGCTCTTGCTAGCCAGCACCCTTCCTTGGAAGCGCTTTTGTAGGCCTAAGAACACTGGAGCTCTGGGCTTCTCTAGCCACCTAATCTTCTGCTCATCCTCTCGCGCACTCTAAAGAGAGCTCAGGTGAGAAATTGCAAACGTCGAGCAATTGCTCAGAGATGAAAAGTGCCAGCACTGAAAGCTGTTGCTAGCCAGCACCCTTCCTTGGAAGCGCTTTCACAGGCGCAGCAACACTGGGGCTTTGCGCTTCTCTAGCCACCAAACGTCACGGTCCTTCTCTTTCCGTCTCCTAGACACGAGCTGAGAAATTGCAAACGTCGAGCAATTGCTCAGAGATGAAAAGTGCCAGCACTGAAAGCTCTTGCTAGCCAGCACCCTTCCTTGGAAGCGCTTTCACAGCGCAGCAACACTGGGGCTTTGCGCTTCTCTAGCCACCAAACGTCATGGTCATTCTCTTTCCATCTCCTAGACACGAGCTGAGAAATTGCAAACGTCGAGCAATTGCTCAGAGATGAAAAGTGCCAGCACTGAAAGCTGTTGCTAGCCAGCACCCTTCCTTGGAAGCGCTTTTGTAGGCCTAAGAACACTGGGGCTCTGGGCTTCTCTAGCCACCTACTCTTCTGCTCATCCTCTCGCGCACTCTAAAGAGAGCTCAGGTGAGAAATTGCAAACGTCGAGCAATTGCTCAGAGATGAAAAGTGCCAGCACTGAAAGCTGTTGCTAGCCAGTACCCTTCCTTGGAAGCGCTTTCACAGGCGCAGCAACACTGGCGCTTTGCGCTTCTCTACCAACCAAACGTCACGGACATTCCCCTTCGGTCTCGTAGACACGAGCTGAGAAATTGCAAACGTCGAGCAATTGCTCAGAGATGAAAAGTGCCAGCACTGAAAGCTGTTGCTAGCCAGCACCCTTCCTTGGAAGCGCTTTTGTAGCCCTTAGAACACTGGGGCTCTGGGCTTCTCTAGCCACCTAATCTTCTGCTCATCCTCTCGCGCACTCTAAAGAGAGCTCAGGTGAGAAATTGCAAACGTCGAGCAATTGCTCAGACATGAAAAGTGCCAGCACTGAAAGCTCTTGCTAGCCAGCACCCTTCCTTGGAAGCGCTTTTGTAGCCCTAAGAACACTGGGGCTCTGGGCTTCTCTAGCCACCTAATCTTCTGCTCATCCTCTCGCGCACTTTAAAGAGAGCTCAGGTGAGAAATTGCAAACGTCGAGCAATTGCTCAGAGATGAAAAGTGCCAGCACTGAAAGCTGTTGCTAGCCAGCACTCTTCCTTGGAAGCGCTTTCACAGGCGCAGCAACACTGGGGTTTGCGCTTCTCTAGCCACCAAACGTCATGGTCATTCTCTTTCCATCTCCTAGACACGAGCTGAGAAATTGCAAAGGTCGAGCAATTGCTCAGAGATGAAAAGTGCCAGCACTGAAAGCTGTTGCTAGCCAGCACCCTTCCTTGGAAGTGCTTTTGTAGGCCTAAGAACACTGGGGCTCTGGGCTTCTCTAGCCACCTAATCTTCTGCTCATCCTCTCGCGCACTCTAAAGAGAGCCCAGGTGAGAAATTGCAAACGTCGAGCAATTGCTCAGAGATGAAAAGTGCCAGCACTGAAAGCTGTTGCTAGCCAGCACCCTTCCTTGGAAGCGCTTTTGTAGCCCTTAGAACACTGGGGCTCTGGGCTTCTCTAGCCACCTAATCTTCTGCTCATCCTCTCGCGCACTCTAAAAAGAGCTCAGGTGAGAAATTGCAAACGTCCAGCAATTGCTCAGAGATGAAAAGTGCCAGCACTGAAAGCTCTTGCTAGCCAGCACCCTTCCTTGGAAGCGCTTTTGTAGGCCTAAGAACACTGGGGCTCTGGGCTTCTCTAGCCACCTAATCTTCTGCTCATCCTCTCGCGCACTCTAAAGAGAGCTCAGGTGAGAAATTGCAAAGGTCGAGCAATTGCTCAGAGATGAAAAGTGCCAGCACTGAAAGCTGTTGCTAGCCAGCACCCTTCCTTGGAAGCGCTTTTGTAGGCCTAAGAACACTGGGGCTCTGGGCTTCTCTAGCCACCTCATCTTCTGCTCATCCTCTCGCGCACTCTAAAGAGAGCCCAGGTGAGAAATTGCAAACGTCGAGCAATTGCTCAGAGATGAAAAGTGCCAGCACTGAAAGCTGTTGCTAGCCAGCACCCTTCCTTGGAAGCGCTTTCAGAGGCGCAGCAACACTGGGGCTTTGCGCTTCTCTACCCACCAAACATCACTGTCATTCTCTTTCCGTCTCGTAGACACGAGCTGAGAAATTGCAAACGTCGAGCAATTGCTCAGAGATGAAAAGGGCCAGCACTGAAAGCTCTTGCTAGCCAGCACCCTTCCTTGGAAGCGCTTTCACAGGCGCAGCAACACTGGGGCTTTGCGCTTCTCTACCCACCAAACGTCACGGTCCTTCTCTTTCCATCTCGTAGACACGAGCTGAGAAATTGCAAACGTCCAGCAATTGCTCAGAGATGAAAAGTGCCAGCACTGAAAGCTGTTGCTAGCCAGCACCCTTCCTTGGAAGCGCTTTTGTAGCCCTTAGAACACTGGGGCTCTGGGCTTCTCTAGCCACCTCATCTTCTGCTCATCCTCTCGCGCACTCTAAAGAGAGCTCAGGTGAGAAATTGCAAACGTCGAGCAATTGCTCAGAGATGAAAAGTGCCAGCACTGAAAGCTCTTGCTAGCCAGCACCCTTCCTTGGAAGCGCTTTCACAGGCGCAGCAACACTGGGGCTTTGCGCTTCTCTAGCCACCAAACGTCATGGTCATTCTCTTTCCATCTCCTAGACACGAGCTGAGAAATTGCAAACGTCGAGCAATTGCTCAGAGATGAAAAGTGCCAGCACTGAAAGCTGTTGCTAGCCAGCACCCTTCCTTGGAAGTGCTTTTGTAGGCCTAAGAACACTGGGGCTCTGGGCTTCTCTAGCCACCTAATCTTCTGCTCATCCTCTCGCGCACTCTAAAAAGAGCTCAGGTGAAGAAATTGCAAACGTCGAGCAATTGCTCAGAGATGAAAAGTGCCAGCACTGAAAGCTGTTGCTAGCCAGCACCCTTCCTTGGAAGCGCTTTTGTAGGCCTAAGAACACTGGGGCTCTGGCCTTCTCTAGCCACCTAATCTTCTGCTCATCCTCTCGCGCACTCTAAAAAGAGCTCAGGTGAGAAATTGCAAACGTCGAGCAATTGCTCAGAGATGAAAAGTGCCAGCACTGAAAGCTCTTGCTAGCCAGCACCCTTCCTTGGAAGCGCTTTTGTAGCCCTAAGAACACTGGGGCTCTGGGCTTCTCTAGCCACCTAATCTTCTGCTCATCCTCTCGCGCACTCTAAAGAGAGCTCAGGTGAGAAATTGCAAAGGTCGAGCAATTGCTCAGAGATGAAAAGTGCCAGCACTGAAAGCTGTTGCTAGCCAGCACCCTTCCTTGGAAGCGCTTTTGTAGGCCTAAGAACACTGGGGCTCTGGGCTTCTCTAGCCACCTACTCTTCTGCTTATCCTCTCGCGCACTCTAAAGAGAGCCCAGGTGAGAAATTGCAAACGTCGAGCAATTGCTCAGAGATGAAAAGTGCCAGCACTGAAAGCTCTTGCTAGCCAGCACCCTTCCTTGGAAGCGCTTTCACAGGCGCAGCAACACTGGGGTTTGCGCTTCTCTAGCCACCAAACGTCACAGTCATTCTCCTTCCGTCTCGTAGACACAAGTTGAGAAATTACAAACGTCGAGCAATTGCTCAGAGATGAAAAGTGCCAGCACTGAAAGCTCTTGCTAGCCAGCACCCTTCCTTGGAAGCGCTTTCACAGGCGCAGCAACACTGGGGCTTTGCGCTTCTCTAGCCACCAAACTTCACGGTCACTATCTCTCCGTCTTGTAGAGGCGAGCTGAGAAATTGCAAACGTCGAGCAATTGCTCAGAGATGAAAAGTGCCAGCACTGAAAGCTGTTGCTAGCCAGCACCCTTCCTTGGAAGCGCTTTTGTAGGCCTAAGAACACTGGGGCTGTGGGCTTCTCTAGCCACCTCATCTTCTGCTCATCCTCTCGCGCACTCTAAAGAGAGCTCAGGTGAGAAATTGCAAACGTCGAGCAATTGCTCAGAGATGAAAAGGGCCAGCACTGAAAGCTGTTGCTAGCCAGCACCCTTCCTTGGAAGTGCTTTCACAGGCGCAGCAACACTGGGGCTTTGCGCTTCTCTACCCACCAAACGTCACGGTCCTTCCCTCTCCGTCTCGTAGACACGAGCTGAGAAATTGCAAACGTCGAGCAATTGCTCAGAGATGAAAAGTGCCAGCACTGAAAGCTGTTGCTAGCCAGCACCCTTCCTTGGAAGCGCTTTCACAGGCGCAGCAACACTGGCGCTTTGCGCTTCTCTACCCACCAAACGTCACGGTCATTCCCCTTCCGTCTCGTAGACACGAGCTGAGAAATTGCAAACATCCAGCAATTGCTCAGAGATGAAAAGTGCCAGCACTGAAAGCTGTTGCTAGCCAGCACCCTTCCTTGGAAGCGCTTTTGTAGGCCTAAGAACACTGGGGCTCTGGGCTTCTCTAGCCCCCTCATCTTCTGCTCATCCTCTCGCGCACTCTAAAGAGAGCTCAGGTGAGAAATTGCAAACGTCGAGCAATTGCTCAGAGATGAAAAGTGCCAGCACTGAAAGCTGTTGCTAGCCAGCACCCTTCCTTGGAAGCGCTTTCACAGGCGCAGTAACACTGGGGCTTTGCGCTTCTCTACCCACCAAACGTCACGGTCCTTCTCTTTCCGTCTCGTAGACACGAGCTGAGAAATTGCAAACGTCGAGCAATTGCTCAGAGATGAAAAGTGCCAGCACTGGAAGCTGTTGCTAGCCAGCACCCTTCCTTGGAAGCGCTTTTGTAGCCCTTAGAACACTGGGGCTCTGGGCTTCTCTAGCCACCTACTCTTCTGCTCATCCTCTCGCGCACTCTAAAGAGAGCTCAGGTGAGAAATTGCAAACGTCGAGCAATTGCTCAGACATGAAAAGTGCCAGCACTGGAAGCTCTTGCTAGCCAGCACCCTTCCTTGGAAGCGCTTTTGTAGGCCTAAGAACACTGGGGCTCTGGGCTTCTCTAGCCACCTAATCTTCTGCTCATCCTCTCGCGCACTCTAAAGAGAGCTCAGGTGAGAAATTGCAAACGTCGAGCAATTGCTCAGAGATGAAAAGTGCCAGCACTGAAAGCTCTTGCTAGCCAGCACCCTTCCTTGGAAGCGCTTTCACAGGCGCAGCAACACTGGGGTTTGCGTTTCTCTAGCAACCAAACGTCATGGTCATTCTCTTTCCATCTCCTAAACACGAGCTGAGAAATTGCAAACGTCGAGCAATTGCTCAGAGATGAAAAGTGCCAGCACTGAAAGCTCTTGCTAGCCAGCACCCTTCCTTGGAAGTGCTTTTGTAGGCCTAAGAACACTGGGGCTCTGGGCTTCTCTAGCCACCTAATCTTCTGCTCATCCTCTCGCGCACTCTAAAAAGAGCTCAGGTGAGAAATTGCAAACGTCGAGCAATTGCTCAGAGATGAAAAGTGCCAGCACTGAAAGCTGTTGCTAGCCAGCACCCTTCCTTGGAAGCGCTTTTGTAGGCTTAAGAACACTGGGGCTCTGGGCTTCTCTAGCCACCTAATCTTCTGCTCATCCTCTCGCGCACTCTAAAAAGAGCTCAGGTGAGAAATTGCAAACGTCCAGCAATTGCTCAGAGATGAAAAGTGCCAGCACTGAAAGCTCTTGCTAGCCAGCACCCTTCCTTGGAAGCGCTTTTGTAGGCCTAAGAACACTGGGGCTCTGGGCTTCTCTAGCCACCTACTCTTCTGCTTATCCTCTCGCGCACTCTAAAGAGAGCCCAGGTGAGAAATTGCAAACGTCGAGCAATTGCTCAGAGATGAAAAGTGCCAGCACTGAAAGCTCTTGCTAGCCAGCACCCTTCCTTGGAAGCGCTTTCACAGGCGCAGCAACACTGGGGTTTGCGCTTCTCTAGCCACCAAACGTCACAGTCATTCTCCTTCCGTCTCGTAGACACAAGTTGAGAAATTACAAACGTCGAGCAATTGCTCAGAGATGAAAAGTGCCAGCACTGAAAGCTCTTGCTAGCCAGCACCCTTCCTTGGAAGCGCTTTCACAGGCGCAGCAACACTGGGGCTTTGCGCTTCTCTAGCCACCAAACTTCACGGTCACTATCTCTCCGTCTTGTAGAGGCGAGCTGAGAAATTGCAAACGTCGAGCAATTGCTCAGAGATGAAAAGTGCCAGCACTGAAAGCTGTTGCTAGCCAGCACCCTTCCTTGGAAGCGCTTTTGTAGGCCTAAGAACACTGGGGCTGTGGGCTTCTCTAGCCACCTCATCTTCTGCTCATCCTCTCGCGCACTCTAAAGAGAGCTCAGGTGAGAAATTGCAAACGTCGAGCAATTGCTCAGAGATGAAAAGGGCCAGCACTGAAAGCTGTTGCTAGCCAGCACCCTTCCTTGGAAGTGCTTTCACAGGCGCAGCAACACTGGGGCTTTGCGCTTCTCTACCCACCAAACGTCACGGTCCTTCCCTCTCCGTCTCGTAGACACGAGCTGAGAAATTGCAAACGTCGAGCAATTGCTCAGAGATGAAAAGTGCCAGCACTGAAAGCTGTTGCTAGCCAGCACCCTTCCTTGGAAGCGCTTTCACAGGCGCAGCAACACTGGCGCTTTGCGCTTCTCTACCCACCAAACGTCACGGTCATTCCCCTTCCGTCTCGTAGACACGAGCTGAGAAATTGCAAACATCCAGCAATTGCTCAGAGATGAAAAGTGCCAGCACTGAAAGCTGTTGCTAGCCAGCACCCTTCCTTGGAAGCGCTTTTGTAGGCCTAAGAACACTGGGGCTCTGGGCTTCTCTAGCCACCTACTCTTCTGCTCATCCTCTCGCGCACTCTAAAGAGAGCTCAGGTGAGAAATTGCAAACGTCGAGCAATTGCTCAGAGATGAAAAGTGCCAGCACTGAAAGCTGTTGCTAGCCAGCACCCTTCCTTGGAAGCGCTTTCACAGGCGCAGTAACACTGGGGCTTTGCGCTTCTCTACCCACCAAACGTCACGGTCCTTCTCTTTCCGTCTCGTAGACACGAGCTGAGAAATTGCAAACGTCGAGCAATTGCTCAGAGATGAAAAGTGCCAGCACTGAAAGCTGTTGCTAGCCAGCACCCTTCCTTGGAAGCGCTTTTGTAGCCCTTAGAACACTGGGGCTCTGGGCTTCTCTAGCCACCTAATCTTCTGCTCATCCTCTCGCGCACTCTAAAGAGAGCTCAGGTGAGAAATTGCAAACGTCGAGCAATTGCTCAGACATGAAAAGTGCCAGCACTGGAAGCTCTTGCTAGCCAGCACCCTTCCTTGGAAGCGCTTTTGTAGGCCTAAGAACACTGGGGCTCTGGGCTTCTCTAGCCACCTAATCTTCTGCTCATCCTCTCGCGCACTCTAAAGAGAGCTCAGGTGAGAAATTGCAAACGTCGAGCAATTGCTCAGAGATGAAAAGTGCCAGCACTGAAAGCTCTTGCTAGCCAGCACCCTTCCTTGGAAGCGCTTTCACAGGCGCAGCAACACTGGGGTTTGCGTTTCTCTAGCAACCAAACGTCATGGTCATTCTCTTTCCATCTCCTAAACACGAGCTGAGAAATTGCAAACGTCGAGCAATTGCTCAGAGATGAAAAGTGCCAGCACTGAAAGCTCTTGCTAGCCAGCACCCTTCCTTGGAAGTGCTTTTGTAGGCCTAAGAACACTGGGGCTCTGGGCTTCTCTAGCCACCTAATCTTCTGCTCATCCTCTCGCGCACTCTAAAAAGAGCTCAGGTGAGAAATTGCAAACGTCGAGCAATTGCTCAGAGATGAAAAGTGCCAGCACTGAAAGCTGTTGCTAGCCAGCACCCTTCCTTGGAAGCGCTTTTGTAGGCTTAAGAACACTGGGGCTCTGGGCTTCTCTAGCCACCTAATCTTCTGCTCATCCTCTCGCGCACTCTAAAAAGAGCTCAGGTGAGAAATTGCAAACGTCCAGCAATTGCTCAGAGATGAAAAGTGCCAGCACTGAAAGCTCTTGCTAGCCAGCACCCTTCCTTGGAAGCGCTTTTGTAGGCCTAAGAACACTGGGGCTCTGGGCTTCTCTAGCCACCTACTCTTCTGCTTATCCTCTCGCGCACTCTAAAGAGAGCCCAGGTGAGAAATTGCAAACGTCGAGCAATTGCTCAGAGATGAAAAGTGCCAGCACTGAAAGCTCTTGCTAGCCAGCACCCTTCCTTGGAAGCGCTTTCACAGGCGCAGCAACACTGGGGCTTTGCGCTTCTCTAGCCACCAAACGTCACAGTCATTCTCCTTCCGTCTCGTAGACACAAGTTGAGAAATTACAAACGTCGAGCAATTGCTCAGAGATGAAAAGTGCCAGCACTGAAAGCTCTTGCTAGCCAGCACCCTTCCTTGGAAGCGCTTTCACAGGCGCAGCAACACTGGGGCTTTGCGCTTCTCTAGCCACCAAACTTCACGGTCACTATCTCTCCGTCTTGTAGAGGCGAGCTGAGAAATTGCAAACGTCGAGCAATTGCTCAGAGATGAAAAGTGCCAGCACTGAAAGCTGTTGCTAGCCAGCACCCTTCCTTGGAAGCGCTTTTGTAGGCCTAAGAACACTGGGGCTGTGGGCTTCTCTAGCCACCTCATCTTCTGCTCATCCTCTCGCGCACTCTAAAGAGAGCTCAGGTGAGAAATTGCAAACGTCGAGCAATTGCTCAGAGATGAAAAGGGCCAGCACTGAAAGCTGTTGCTAGCCAGCACCCTTCCTTGGAAGTGCTTTCACAGGCGCAGCAACACTGGGGCTTTGCGCTTCTCTACCCACCAAACGTCACGGTCCTTCCCTCTCCGTCTCGTAGACACGAGCTGAGAAATTGCAAACGTCGAGCAATTGCTCAGAGATGAAAAGTGCCAGCACTGAAAGCTGTTGCTAGCCAGCACCCTTCCTTGGAAGCGCTTTCACAGGCGCAGCAACACTGGCGCTTTGCGCTTCTCTACCCACCAAACGTCACGGTCATTCCCCTTCCGTCTCGTAGACACGAGCTGAGAAATTGCAAACATCCAGCAATTGCTCAGAGATGAAAAGTGCCAGCACTGAAAGCTGTTGCTAGCCAGCACCCTTCCTTGGAAGCGCTTTTGTAGGCCTAAGAACACTGGGGCTCTGGGCTTCTCTAGCCCCCTCATCTTCTGCTCATCCTCTCGCGCACTCTAAAGAGAGCTCAGGTGAGAAATTGCAAACGTCGAGCAATTGCTCAGAGATGAAAAGTGCCAGCACTGAAAGCTGTTGCTAGCCAGCACCCTTCCTTGGAAGCGCTTTCACAGGCGCAGTAACACTGGGGCTTTGCGCTTCTCTACCCACCAAACGTCACGGTCCTTCTCTTTCCGTCTCGTAGACACGAGCTGAGAAATTGCAAACGTCGAGCAATTGCTCAGAGATGAAAAGTGCCAGCACTGAAAGCTGTTGCTAGCCAGCACCCTTCCTTGGAAGCGCTTTTGTAGCCCTTAGAACACTGGGGCTCTGGGCTTCTTTAGCCACCTAATCTTCTGCTCATCCTCTCGCGCACTCGAAAGAGAGCTCAGGTGAGAAATTGCAAACGTCGAGCAATTGCTCAGACATGAAAAGTGCCAGCACTGGAAGCTCTTGCTAGCCAGCACCCTTCCTTGGAAGCGCTTTTGTAGGCCTAAGAACACTGGGGCTCTGGGCTTCTCTAGCCACCTAATCTTCTGCTCATCCTCTCGCGCACTCTAAAGAGAGCTCAGGTGAGAAATTGCAAACGTCGAGCAATTGCTCAGAGATGAAAAGTGCCAGCACTGAAAGCTCTTGCTAGCCAGCACCCTTCCTTGGAAGCGCTTTCACAGGCGCAGCAACACTGGGGTTTGCGTTTCTCTAGCAACCAAACGTCATGGTCATTCTCTTTCCATCTCCTAAACACGAGCTGAGAAATTGCAAACGTCGAGCAATTGCTCAGAGATGAAAAGTGCCAGCACTGAAAGCTCTTGCTAGCCAGCACCCTTCCTTGGAAGTGCTTTTGTAGGCCTAAGAACACTGGGGCTCTGGGCTTCTCTAGCCACCTAATCTTCTGCTCATCCTCTCGCGCACTCTAAAAAGAGCTCAGGTGAGAAATTGCAAACGTCGAGCAATTGCTCAGAGATGAAAAGTGCCAGCACTGAAAGCTGTTGCTAGCCAGCACCCTTCCTTGGAAGCGCTTTTGTAGGCCTAAGAACACTGGGGCTCTGGGCTTCTCTAGCCACCTAATCTTCTGCTCATCCTCTCGCGCACTCTAAAAAGAGCTCAGGTGAGAAATTGCAAACGTCCAGCAATTGCTCAGAGATGAAAAGTGCCAGCACTGAAAGCTCTTGCTAGCCAGCACCCTTCCTTGGAAGCGCTTTTGTAGGCCTAAGAACACTGGGGCTCTGGGCTTCTCTAGCCACCTAATCTTCTGCTCATCCTCTCGCGCAATCTAAAGAGAGCCCAGGTGAGAAATTGCAAACGTCGAGCAATTGCTCAGAGATGAAAAGTGCCAGCACTGAAAGCTGTTGCTAGCCAGCACCCTTCCTTGGAAGCGCTTTCACAGGCGCAGCAACACTGGGGCTTTGCGCTTCTCTACCCACCAAACATCACTGTCATTCTCTTTCCGTCTCGTAGACACGAGCTGAGAAATTGCAAACGTCGAGCAATTGCTCAGAGATGAAAAGTGCCAGCACTGGAAGCTGTTGCTAGCCAGCACCCTTCCTTGGAAGCGCTTTCACAGGCGCAGCAACACTGGGGCTTTGCGCTTCTCTAGCCACCAAACGTCACGGTCATTCTCTTTCCGTCTCCTAGACACGAGCTGAGAAATTGCAAACGTCGAGCAATTGCTCAGAGATGAAAAGTGCCAGCACTGAAAGCTGTTGCTAGCCAGCACCCTTCCTTGGAAGCGCTTTTGTAGGCTTAAGAACACTGGGGCTCTGGGCTTCTCTAGCCACCTAATCTTCTGCTCATCCTCTCGCGCACTCTAAAAAGAGCTCAGGTGAGAAATTGCAAACGTCCAGCAATTGCTCAGAGATGAAAAGTGCCAGCACTGAAAGCTCTTGCTAGCCAGCACCCTTCCTTGGAAGCGCTTTTGTAGCCCTAAGAACACTGGGGCTCTGGGCTTCTCTAGCCACCTAATCTTCTGCTCATCCTCTCGCGCACTCTAAAGAGAGCTCAGGTGAGAAATTGCAAAGGTCGAGCAATTGCTCAGAGATGAAAAGTGCCAGCACTGAAAGCTGTTGCTAGCCAGCACCCTTCCTTGGAAGCGCTTTTGTAGGCCTAAGAACACTGGGGCTCTGGGCTTCTCTAGCCACCTAATCTTCTGCTCATCCTCTCGCGCACTCTAAAGAGAGCCCAGGTGAGAAATTGCAAACGTCGAGCAATTGCTCAGAGATGAAAAGTGCCAGCACTGAAAGCTCTTGCTAGCCAGCACCCTTCCTTGGAAGCGCTTTCAGAGGCGCAGCAACACTGGGGCTTTGCGCTTCTCTAGCCACCAAACATCACTGTCATTCTCTTTCCGTCTCGTAGACACGAGCTGAGAAATTGCAAACGTCGAGCAATTGCTCAGAGATGAAAAGTGCCAGCACTGAAAGCTGTTGCTAGCCAGCACCCTTCCTTGGAAGCGCTTTCACAGGCGCAGCAACACTGGGGCTTTGCGCTTCTCTAGCCACCAAACGTCACGGTCATTCTCTTTCCGTCTCCTAGACACGAGCTGAGAAATTGCAAACGTCGAGCAATTGCTCAGAGATGAAAAGTGCCAGCACTGGAAGCTGTTGCTAGCCAGCACCCTTCCTTGGAAGCGCTTTTGTAGCCCTTAGAACACTGGGGCTCTGGGCTTCTCTAGCCACCTAATCTTCTGCTCATCCTCTCGCGCACTCTAAAGAGAGCTCAGGTGAGAAATTGCAAACGTCCAGCAATTGCTCAGAGAAGAAAAGTGCCAGCACTGAAAGCTCTTGCTAGCCAGCACCCTTCCTTGGAAGCGCTTTCACAGGCGCAGCAACACTGGGGCTTTGCGCTTCTCTACCCACCAAACGTCACGGTCCTTCTCTTTCCGTCTCCTAGACACGAGCTGAGAAATTGCAAACGTCGAGCAATTCCTCAGAGATGAAAAGTGCCAGCACTGAAAGCTGTTGCTAGCCAGCACCCTTCCTTGGAAGCGCTTTTGTAGGCCTAAGAACACTGGGGCTCTGGGCTTCTCTAGCCACCTAATCTTCTGCTCATCCTCTCGCGCACTCTAAAAAGAGCTCAGGTGAGAAATTGCAAACGTCGAGCAATTGCTCAGAGATGAAAAGTGCCAGCACTGAAAGCTGTTGCTAGCCAGCACCCTTCCTTGGAAGCGCTTTTGTAGGCCTAAGAACACTGGGGCTCTGGGCTTCTCTAGCCACCTAATCTTCTGCTCATCCTCTCGCGCACTCTAAAGACAGCTCAGGTGACAAATTGCAAATGTGGAGCAATTGCTCAGAGATGAAAAGTGCCAGCACTGAAAGCTCTTGCTAGCCAGCACCCTTCCTTGGAAGCGCTTTTGTAGGCCTAAGAACACTGGGGCTCTGGGCTTCTCTAGCCACCTAATCTTCTGCTCATCCTCTCGCGCACTCTAAAGAGAGCTCAGGTGAGAAATTCAAACGTCGAGCAATTGCTCAGAGATGAAAAGTGCCAGCACTGAAAGCTGTTGCTAGCCAGCACCCTTCCTTGGAAGCGCTTTCACAGGCGCAGCAACACTGGGGCTTTGCGCTTCTCTACTCACCAAACGTCATGGTCATTCTCTTTCCGTCTCGTAGACATGAGCTGAGAAATTGCAAAAGTCGAGCAATTGCTCAGAGATGAAAAGTGCCAGCACTGAAAGCTGTTGCTAGCCAGCACCCTTCCTTGGAAGCGCTTTCACAGGCGCAGCAACACTGGGGCTTTGCGCTTCTCTAGCCACCAAAGGTCACGGTCATTCTCTTTCCGTCTCCTAGAGAAGAGCTGAGAAATTGCAAAAGTCGAGCAATTGCTCAGAGATGAAAAGTGCCAGCACTGAAAGCTGTTGCTAGCCAGCACCCTTCCTTGGAAGCGCTTTTGTAGGCTTAAGAACACTGGGGCTCTGGGCTTCTCTAGCCACCTAATCTTCTGCTCATCCTCTCGCGCACTCTAAAAAGAGCTCAGGTGAGAAATTGCAAACGTCCAGCAATTGCTCAGAGATGAAAAGTGCCAGCACTGAAAGCTCTTGCTAGCCAGCACCCTTCCTTGGAAGCGCTTTTGTAGGCCTAAGAACACTGGGGCTCTGGGCTTCTCTAGCCACCTACTCTTCTGCTTATCCTCTCGCGCACTCTAAAGAGAGCCCAGGTGAGAAATTGCAAACGTCGAGCAATTGCTCAGAGATGAAAAGTGCCAGCACTGAAAGCTCTTGCTAGCCAGCACCCTTCCTTGGAAGCGCTTTCACAGGCGCAGCAACACTGGGGTTTGCGCTTCTCTAGCCACCAAACGTCACAGTCATTCTCCTTCCGTCTCGTAGACACAAGTTGAGAAATTACAAACGTCGAGCAATTGCTCAGAGATGAAAAGTGCCAGCACTGAAAGCTCTTGCTAGCCAGCACCCTTCCTTGGAAGCGCTTTCACAGGCGCAGCAACACTGGGGCTTTGCGCTTCTCTAGCCACCAAACTTCACGGTCACTATCTCTCCGTCTTGTAGAGGCGAGCTGAGAAATTGCAAACGTCGAGCAATTGCTCAGAGATGAAAAGTGCCAGCACTGAAAGCTGTTGCTAGCCAGCACCCTTCCTTGGAAGCGCTTTTGTAGGCCTAAGAACACTGGGGCTGTGGGCTTCTCTAGCCACCTCATCTTCTGCTCATCCTCTCGCGCACTCTAAAGAGAGCTCAGGTGAGAAATTGCAAACGTCGAGCAATTGCTCAGAGATGAAAAGGGCCAGCACTGAAAGCTGTTGCTAGCCAGCACCCTTCCTTGGAAGTGCTTTCACAGGCGCAGCAACACTGGGGCTTTGCGCTTCTCTACCCACCAAACGTCACGGTCCTTCCCTCTCCGTCTCGTAGACACGAGCTGAGAAATTGCAAACGTCGAGCAATTGCTCAGAGATGAAAAGTGCCAGCACTGAAAGCTGTTGCTAGCCAGCACCCTTCCTTGGAAGCGCTTTCACAGGCGCAGCAACACTGGCGCTTTGCGCTTCTCTACCCACCAAACGTCACGGTCATTCCCCTTCCGTCTCGTAGACACGAGCTGAGAAATTGCAAACATCCAGCAATTGCTCAGAGATGAAAAGTGCCAGCACTGAAAGCTGTTGCTAGCCAGCACCCTTCCTTGGAAGCGCTTTTGTAGGCCTAAGAACACTGGGGCTCTGGGCTTCTCTAGCCACCTACTCTTCTGCTCATCCTCTCGCGCACTCTAAAGAGAGCTCAGGTGAGAAATTGCAAACGTCGAGCAATTGCTCAGAGATGAAAAGTGCCAGCACTGAAAGCTGTTGCTAGCCAGCACCCTTCCTTGGAAGCGCTTTCACAGGCGCAGTAACACTGGGGCTTTGCGCTTCTCTACCCACCAAACGTCACGGTCCTTCTCTTTCCGTCTCGTAGACACGAGCTGAGAAATTGCAAACGTCGAGCAATTGCTCAGAGATGAAAAGTGCCAGCACTGAAAGCTGTTGCTAGCCAGCACCCTTCCTTGGAAGCGCTTTTGTAGCCCTTAGAACACTGGGGCTCTGGGCTTCTCTAGCCACCTAATCTTCTGCTCATCCTCTCGCGCACTCTAAAGAGAGCTCAGGTGAGAAATTGCAAACGTCGAGCAATTGCTCAGACATGAAAAGTGCCAGCACTGGAAGCTCTTGCTAGCCAGCACCCTTCCTTGGAAGCGCTTTTGTAGGCCTAAGAACACTGGGGCTCTGGGCTTCTCTAGCCACCTAATCTTCTGCTCATCCTCTCGCGCACTCTAAAGAGAGCTCAGGTGAGAAATTGCAAACGTCGAGCAATTGCTCAGAGATGAAAAGTGCCAGCACTGAAAGCTCTTGCTAGCCAGCACCCTTCCTTGGAAGCGCTTTCACAGGCGCAGCAACACTGGGGTTTGCGTTTCTCTAGCAACCAAACGTCATGGTCATTCTCTTTCCATCTCCTAAACACGAGCTGAGAAATTGCAAACGTCGAGCAATTGCTCAGAGATGAAAAGTGCCAGCACTGAAAGCTCTTGCTAGCCAGCACCCTTCCTTGGAAGTGCTTTTGTAGGCCTAAGAACACTGGGGCTCTGGGCTTCTCTAGCCACCTAATCTTCTGCTCATCCTCTCGCGCACTCTAAAAAGAGCTCAGGTGAGAAATTGCAAACGTCGAGCAATTGCTCAGAGATGAAAAGTGCCAGCACTGAAAGCTGTTGCTAGCCAGCACCCTTCCTTGGAAGCGCTTTTGTAGGCTTAAGAACACTGGGGCTCTGGGCTTCTCTAGCCACCTAATCTTCTGCTCATCCTCTCGCGCACTCTAAAAAGAGCTCAGGTGAGAAATTGCAAACGTCCAGCAATTGCTCAGAGATGAAAAGTGCCAGCACTGAAAGCTCTTGCTAGCCAGCACCCTTCCTTGGAAGCGCTTTTGTAGGCCTAAGAACACTGGGGCTCTGGGCTTCTCTAGCCACCTACTCTTCTGCTTATCCTCTCGCGCACTCTAAAGAGAGCCCAGGTGAGAAATTGCAAACGTCGAGCAATTGCTCAGAGATGAAAAGTGCCAGCACTGAAAGCTCTTGCTAGCCAGCACCCTTCCTTGGAAGCGCTTTCACAGGCGCAGCAACACTGGGGCTTTGCGCTTCTCTAGCCACCAAACGTCACAGTCATTCTCCTTCCGTCTCGTAGACACAAGTTGAGAAATTACAAACGTCGAGCAATTGCTCAGAGATGAAAAGTGCCAGCACTGAAAGCTCTTGCTAGCCAGCACCCTTCCTTGGAAGCGCTTTCACAGGCGCAGCAACACTGGGGCTTTGCGCTTCTCTAGCCACCAAACTTCACGGTCACTATCTCTCCGTCTTGTAGAGGCGAGCTGAGAAATTGCAAACGTCGAGCAATTGCTCAGAGATGAAAAGTGCCAGCACTGAAAGCTGTTGCTAGCCAGCACCCTTCCTTGGAAGCGCTTTTGTAGGCCTAAGAACACTGGGGCTGTGGGCTTCTCTAGCCACCTCATCTTCTGCTCATCCTCTCGCGCACTCTAAAGAGAGCTCAGGTGAGAAATTGCAAACGTCGAGCAATTGCTCAGAGATGAAAAGGGCCAGCACTGAAAGCTGTTGCTAGCCAGCACCCTTCCTTGGAAGTGCTTTCACAGGCGCAGCAACACTGGGGCTTTGCGCTTCTCTACCCACCAAACGTCACGGTCCTTCCCTCTCCGTCTCGTAGACACGAGCTGAGAAATTGCAAACGTCGAGCAATTGCTCAGAGATGAAAAGTGCCAGCACTGAAAGCTGTTGCTAGCCAGCACCCTTCCTTGGAAGCGCTTTCACAGGCGCAGCAACACTGGCGCTTTGCGCTTCTCTACCCACCAAACGTCACGGTCATTCCCCTTCCGTCTCGTAGACACGAGCTGAGAAATTGCAAACATCCAGCAATTGCTCAGAGATGAAAAGTGCCAGCACTGAAAGCTGTTGCTAGCCAGCACCCTTCCTTGGAAGCGCTTTTGTAGGCCTAAGAACACTGGGGCTCTGGGCTTCTCTAGCCCCCTCATCTTCTGCTCATCCTCTCGCGCACTCTAAAGAGAGCTCAGGTGAGAAATTGCAAACGTCGAGCAATTGCTCAGAGATGAAAAGTGCCAGCACTGAAAGCTGTTGCTAGCCAGCACCCTTCCTTGGAAGCGCTTTCACAGGCGCAGTAACACTGGGGCTTTGCGCTTCTCTACCCACCAAACGTCACGGTCCTTCTCTTTCCGTCTCGTAGACACGAGCTGAGAAATTGCAAACGTCGAGCAATTGCTCAGAGATGAAAAGTGCCAGCACTGAAAGCTGTTGCTAGCCAGCACCCTTCCTTGGAAGCGCTTTTGTAGCCCTTAGAACACTGGGGCTCTGGGCTTCTTTAGCCACCTAATCTTCTGCTCATCCTCTCGCGCACTCGAAAGAGAGCTCAGGTGAGAAATTGCAAACGTCGAGCAATTGCTCAGACATGAAAAGTGCCAGCACTGGAAGCTCTTGCTAGCCAGCACCCTTCCTTGGAAGCGCTTTTGTAGGCCTAAGAACACTGGGGCTCTGGGCTTCTCTAGCCACCTAATCTTCTGCTCATCCTCTCGCGCACTCTAAAGAGAGCTCAGGTGAGAAATTGCAAACGTCGAGCAATTGCTCAGAGATGAAAAGTGCCAGCACTGAAAGCTCTTGCTAGCCAGCACCCTTCCTTGGAAGCGCTTTCACAGGCGCAGCAACACTGGGGTTTGCGTTTCTCTAGCAACCAAACGTCATGGTCATTCTCTTTCCATCTCCTAAACACGAGCTGAGAAATTGCAAACGTCGAGCAATTGCTCAGAGATGAAAAGTGCCAGCACTGAAAGCTCTTGCTAGCCAGCACCCTTCCTTGGAAGTGCTTTTGTAGGCCTAAGAACACTGGGGCTCTGGGCTTCTCTAGCCACCTAATCTTCTGCTCATCCTCTCGCGCACTCTAAAAAGAGCTCAGGTGAGAAATTGCAAACGTCGAGCAATTGCTCAGAGATGAAAAGTGCCAGCACTGAAAGCTGTTGCTAGCCAGCACCCTTCCTTGGAAGCGCTTTTGTAGGCCTAAGAACACTGGGGCTCTGGGCTTCTCTAGCCACCTAATCTTCTGCTCATCCTCTCGCGCACTCTAAAAAGAGCTCAGGTGAGAAATTGCAAACGTCCAGCAATTGCTCAGAGATGAAAAGTGCCAGCACTGAAAGCTCTTGCTAGCCAGCACCCTTCCTTGGAAGCGCTTTTGTAGGCCTAAGAACACTGGGGCTCTGGGCTTCTCTAGCCACCTAATCTTCTGCTCATCCTCTCGCGCAATCTAAAGAGAGCCCAGGTGAGAAATTGCAAACGTCGAGCAATTGCTCAGAGATGAAAAGTGCCAGCACTGAAAGCTGTTGCTAGCCAGCACCCTTCCTTGGAAGCGCTTTCACAGGCGCAGCAACACTGGGGCTTTGCGCTTCTCTACCCACCAAACATCACTGTCATTCTCTTTCCGTCTCGTAGACACGAGCTGAGAAATTGCAAACGTCGAGCAATTGCTCAGAGATGAAAAGTGCCAGCACTGGAAGCTGTTGCTAGCCAGCACCCTTCCTTGGAAGCGCTTTCACAGGCGCAGCAACACTGGGGCTTTGCGCTTCTCTAGCCACCAAACGTCACGGTCATTCTCTTTCCGTCTCCTAGACACGAGCTGAGAAATTGCAAACGTCGAGCAATTGCTCAGAGATGAAAAGTGCCAGCACTGAAAGCTGTTGCTAGCCAGCACCCTTCCTTGGAAGCGCTTTTGTAGGCTTAAGAACACTGGGGCTCTGGGCTTCTCTAGCCACCTAATCTTCTGCTCATCCTCTCGCGCACTCTAAAAAGAGCTCAGGTGAGAAATTGCAAACGTCCAGCAATTGCTCAGAGATGAAAAGTGCCAGCACTGAAAGCTCTTGCTAGCCAGCACCCTTCCTTGGAAGCGCTTTTGTAGCCCTAAGAACACTGGGGCTCTGGGCTTCTCTAGCCACCTAATCTTCTGCTCATCCTCTCGCGCACTCTAAAGAGAGCTCAGGTGAGAAATTGCAAAGGTCGAGCAATTGCTCAGAGATGAAAAGTGCCAGCACTGAAAGCTGTTGCTAGCCAGCACCCTTCCTTGGAAGCGCTTTTGTAGGCCTAAGAACACTGGGGCTCTGGGCTTCTCTAGCCACCTAATCTTCTGCTCATCCTCTCGCGCACTCTAAAGAGAGCCCAGGTGAGAAATTGCAAACGTCGAGCAATTGCTCAGAGATGAAAAGTGCCAGCACTGAAAGCTCTTGCTAGCCAGCACCCTTCCTTGGAAGCGCTTTCAGAGGCGCAGCAACACTGGGGCTTTGCGCTTCTCTAGCCACCAAACATCACTGTCATTCTCTTTCCGTCTCGTAGACACGAGCTGAGAAATTGCAAACGTCGAGCAATTGCTCAGAGATGAAAAGTGCCAGCACTGAAAGCTGTTGCTAGCCAGCACCCTTCCTTGGAAGCGCTTTCACAGGCGCAGCAACACTGGGGCTTTGCGCTTCTCTAGCCACCAAACGTCACGGTCATTCTCTTTCCGTCTCCTAGACACGAGCTGAGAAATTGCAAACGTCGAGCAATTGCTCAGAGATGAAAAGTGCCAGCACTGGAAGCTGTTGCTAGCCAGCACCCTTCCTTGGAAGCGCTTTTGTAGCCCTTAGAACACTGGGGCTCTGGGCTTCTCTAGCCACCTAATCTTCTGCTCATCCTCTCGCGCACTCTAAAGAGAGCTCAGGTGAGAAATTGCAAACGTCCAGCAATTGCTCAGAGAAGAAAAGTGCCAGCACTGAAAGCTCTTGCTAGCCAGCACCCTTCCTTGGAAGCGCTTTCACAGGCGCAGCAACACTGGGGCTTTGCGCTTCTCTACCCACCAAACGTCACGGTCCTTCTCTTTCCGTCTCCTAGACACGAGCTGAGAAATTGCAAACGTCGAGCAATTCCTCAGAGATGAAAAGTGCCAGCACTGAAAGCTGTTGCTAGCCAGCACCCTTCCTTGGAAGCGCTTTTGTAGGCCTAAGAACACTGGGGCTCTGGGCTTCTCTAGCCACCTAATCTTCTGCTCATCCTCTCGCGCACTCTAAAAAGAGCTCAGGTGAGAAATTGCAAACGTCGAGCAATTGCTCAGAGATGAAAAGTGCCAGCACTGAAAGCTGTTGCTAGCCAGCACCCTTCCTTGGAAGCGCTTTTGTAGGCCTAAGAACACTGGGGCTCTGGGCTTCTCTAGCCACCTAATCTTCTGCTCATCCTCTCGCGCACTCTAAAGACAGCTCAGGTGACAAATTGCAAATGTGGAGCAATTGCTCAGAGATGAAAAGTGCCAGCACTGAAAGCTCTTGCTAGCCAGCACCCTTCCTTGGAAGCGCTTTTGTAGGCCTAAGAACACTGGGGCTCTGGGCTTCTCTAGCCACCTAATCTTCTGCTCATCCTCTCGCGCACTCTAAAGAGAGCTCAGGTGAGAAATTCAAACGTCGAGCAATTGCTCAGAGATGAAAAGTGCCAGCACTGAAAGCTGTTGCTAGCCAGCACCCTTCCTTGGAAGCGCTTTCACAGGCGCAGCAACACTGGGGCTTTGCGCTTCTCTACTCACCAAACGTCATGGTCATTCTCTTTCCGTCTCGTAGACATGAGCTGAGAAATTGCAAAAGTCGAGCAATTGCTCAGAGATGAAAAGTGCCAGCACTGAAAGCTGTTGCTAGCCAGCACCCTTCCTTGGAAGCGCTTTCACAGGCGCAGCAACACTGGGGCTTTGCGCTTCTCTAGCCACCAAAGGTCACGGTCATTCTCTTTCCGTCTCCTAGAGAAGAGCTGAGAAATTGCAAAAGTCGAGCAATTGCTCAGAGATGAAAAGGGCCAGCACTGAAAGCTCTTGCTAGCCAGCACCCTTCCTTGGAAGCTCTTTCACAGGCGCAGCAACACTGGGGCTTTGCGCTTCTCTACCCACCAAACTTCATGGTCACTATCTCTCCGTCTTCTAGAGGTGAGCTAGAAATTGCAAACGTCGAGCAATTGCTCAGAGATGAAAAGTGCCAGCACTGAAAGCTCTTGCTAGCCAGCACCCTTCCTTGGAAGCGCTTTCACAGGCGCAGCAACACTGGGGCTTTGCGCTTCTCTAGCCACCAAGCGTCACAGTCATTCTCCTTCCGTCTCGTAGACACAAGTTGAGAAATTACAAACGTCGAGCAATTGCTCAAGGATGAAAAGTGCCAGCACTGAAAGCTCTTGCTAGCCAGCACCCTTCCTTGGAAGCGCTTTCACAGGTGCAGCAACACTGGGGCTTTGCGCCTCTCTAGCCACCAAACTTCACGGTCACTATCTCTCCGTCTTGTAGAGGCGAGCTGAGAAATTGCAAACGTCGAGCAATTGCTCAGAGAGGAAAAGTGCCAGCACTGAAAGCTGTTGCTAGCCAGCACCCTTCCTTGGAAGCGCTTTTGTAGGCCTAAGAACACTGGGGCTCTGGGCTTCTCTAGCCACCTAATCTTCTGCTCATCCTCTCGCGCACTCTAAAAAGAGCTCAGGTAAGAAATTGCAAACGTCGAGCAATTGCTCAGAGATGAAAAGTGCCAGCACTGAAAGCTGTTGCTAGCCAGCACCCTTCCTTGGAAGCGCTTTCACAGGCGCAGCAACACTGGGGCTTTGCGCTTCTCTAGCCACCAAACGTCACGGTCCTTCCCTCTCCGTCTCGTAGACACGAGCTGAGAAATTGCAAACGTCGAGCAATTGCTCAGAGATGAAAAGTGCCAGCACTGAAAGCTCTTGCTAGCCAGCACCCTTCCTTGGAAGCGCTTTCACAGGCGCAGCAACACTGGCGCTTTGCGCTTCTCTACCCACCAAACGTCACGGTCATTCCCCTTCCGTCTCGTAGACACGAGCTGAGAAATTGCAAACATCCAGCAATTGCTCAGAGATGAAAAGTGCCAGCACTGAAAGCTCTTGCTAGCCAGCACCCTTCCTTGGAAGCGCTTTTGTAGGCCTAAGAACACTGGGGCTCTGGGCTTCTCTAGCCACCTAATCTTCTGCTCATCCTCTCGCGCACTCTAAAGAGAGCTCAGGTGAGAAATTGCAAACGTCGAGCAATTGCTCAGAGAAGAAAAGTGCCAGCACTGAAAGCTGTTGCTAGCCAGCACCCTTCCTTGGAAGCGCTTTCACAGGCGCAGTAACACTGGGGCTTTGCGCTTCTCTACTCACCAAACGTCATGGTCCTTCTCTTTCCGTCTCGTAGACACGAGCTGAGAAATTGCAAACGTCGAGCAATTGCTCAGAGATGAAAAGTGCCAGCACTGAAAGCTCTTGCTAGCCAGCACCCTTCCTTGGAAGCGCTTTTGTAGGCCTAAGAACACTGGGGCTCTGGGCTTCTCTAGCCACCTACTCTTCTGCTCATCCTCTCGCGCACTCTAAAGAGAGCTCAGGTGAGAAATTGCAAACGTCGAGCAATTGCTCAGAGATGAAAAGGGCCAGCACTGAAAGCTGTTGCTAGCCAGCACCCTTCCTTGGAAGTGCTTTGACAGGCGCAGCAACACTGGGGCTTTGCGCTTCTCTAGCCACCAAACGTCACGGTCCTTCCCTCTCCGTCTTGTAGACACGAGCTGAGAAATTGCAAACGTCGAGCAATTGCTCAGAGATGAAAAGTGCCAGCACTGAAAGCTCTTGCTAGCCAGCACCCTTCCTTGGAAGCGCTTTCACAGGCGCAGCAACACTGGCGCTTTGCGCTTCTCTACCCACCAAACGTCACGGTCATTCCCCTTCCGTCTCGTAGACACGAGCTGAGAAATTGCAAACGTCGAGCAATTGCTCAGAGATGAAAAGTGCCAGCACTGAAAGCTGTTGCTAGCCAGCACCCTTCCTTGGAAGCGCTTTTGTAGGCCTAAGAACACTGGGGCTCTGGGCTTCTCTAGCCACCTAATCTTCTGCTCATCCTCTCGCGCACTCTAAAGAGAGCTCAGGTGAGAAATTCAAACGTCGAGCAATTGCTCAGAGATGAAAAGTGCCAGCACTGAAAGCTGTTGCTAGCCAGCACCCTTCCTTGGAAGCGCTTTCACAGGCGCAGCAACACTGGGGCTTTGCGCTTCTCTACTCACCAAACGTCATGGTCATTCTCTTTCCGTCTCGTAGACATGAGCTGAGAAATTGCAAAAGTCGAGCAATTGCTCAGAGATGAAAAGTGCCAGCACTGAAAGCTGTTGCTAGCCAGCACCCTTCCTTGGAAGCGCTTTCACAGGCGCAGCAACACTGGGGCTTTGCGCTTCTCTAGCCACCAAAGGTCACGGTCATTCTCTTTCCGTCTCCTAGAGAAGAGCTGAGAAATTGCAAAAGTCGAGCAATTGCTCAGAGATGAAAAGGGCCAGCACTGAAAGCTCTTGCTAGCCAGCACCCTTCCTTGGAAGCTCTTTCACAGGCGCAGCAACACTGGGGCTTTGCGCTTCTCTACCCACCAAACTTCATGGTCACTATCTCTCCGTCTTCTAGAGGTGAGCTAGAAATTGCAAACGTCGAGCAATTGCTCAGAGATGAAAAGTGCCAGCACTGAAAGCTCTTGCTAGCCAGCACCCTTCCTTGGAAGCGCTTTCACAGGCGCAGCAACACTGGGGCTTTGCGCTTCTCTAGCCACCAAGCGTCACAGTCATTCTCCTTCCGTCTCGTAGACACAAGTTGAGAAATTACAAACGTCGAGCAATTGCTCAAGGATGAAAAGTGCCAGCACTGAAAGCTCTTGCTAGCCAGCACCCTTCCTTGGAAGCGCTTTCACAGGTGCAGCAACACTGGGGCTTTGCGCCTCTCTAGCCACCAAACTTCACGGTCACTATCTCTCCGTCTTGTAGAGGCGAGCTGAGAAATTGCAAACGTCGAGCAATTGCTCAGAGAGGAAAAGTGCCAGCACTGAAAGCTGTTGCTAGCCAGCACCCTTCCTTGGAAGCGCTTTTGTAGGCCTAAGAACACTGGGGCTCTGGGCTTCTCTAGCCACCTCATCTTCTGCTCATCCTCTCGCGCACTCTAAAAAGAGCTCAGGTAAGAAATTGCAAACGTCGAGCAATTGCTCAGAGATGAAAAGTGCCAGCACTGAAAGCTGTTGCTAGCCAGCACCCTTCCTTGGAAGCGCTTTCACAGGCGCAGCAACACTGGGGCTTTGCGCTTCTCTAGCCACCAAACGTCACGGTCCTTCCCTCTCCGTCTCGTAGACACGAGCTGAGAAATTGCAAACGTCGAGCAATTGCTCAGAGATGAAAAGTGCCAGCACTGAAAGCTCTTGCTAGCCAGCACCCTTCCTTGGAAGCGCTTTCACAGGCGCAGCAACACTGGCGCTTTGCGCTTCTCTACCCACCAAACGTCACGGTCATTCCCCTTCCGTCTCGTAGACACGAGCTGAGAAATTGCAAACATCCAGCAATTGCTCAGAGATGAAAAGTGCCAGCACTGAAAGCTCTTGCTAGCCAGCACCCTTCCTTGGAAGCGCTTTTGTAGGCCTAAGAACACTGGGGCTCTGGGCTTCTCTAGCCACCTAATCTTCTGCTCATCCTCTCGCGCACTCTAAAGAGAGCTCAGGTGAGAAATTGCAAACGTCGAGCAATTGCTCAGAGAAGAAAAGTGCCAGCACTGAAAGCTGTTGCTAGCCAGCACCCTTCCTTGGAAGCGCTTTCACAGGCGCAGTAACACTGGGGCTTTGCGCTTCTCTACTCACCAAACGTCATGGTCCTTCTCTTTCCGTCTCGTAGACACGAGCTGAGAAATTGCAAACGTCGAGCAATTGCTCAGAGATGAAAAGTGCCAGCACTGAAAGCTCTTGCTAGCCAGCACCCTTCCTTGGAAGCGCTTTTGTAGGCCTAAGAACACTGGGGCTCTGGGCTTCTCTAGCCACCTCATCTTCTGCTCATCCTCTCGCGCACTCTAAAGAGAGCTCAGGTGAGAAATTGCAAACGTCGAGCAATTGCTCAGAGATGAAAAGGGCCAGCACTGAAAGCTGTTGCTAGCCAGCACCCTTCCTTGGAAGTGCTTTGACAGGCGCAGCAACACTGGGGCTTTGCGCTTCTCTAGCCACCAAACGTCACGGTCCTTCCCTCTCCGTCTTGTAGACACGAGCTGAGAAATTGCAAACGTCGAGCAATTGCTCAGAGATGAAAAGTGCCAGCACTGAAAGCTGTTGCTAGCCAGCACCCTTCCTTGGAAGCGCTTTCACAGGCGCAGCAACACTGGCGCTTTGCGCTTCTCTACCCACCAAACGTCACGGACATTCCCCTTCCGTCTCGTAGACACGAGCTGAGAAATTGCAAACGTCGAGCAATTGCTCAGAGATGAAAAGTGCCAGCACTGAAAGCTGTTGCTAGCCAGCACCCTTCCTTGGAAGCGCTTTTGTAGGCCTAAGAACACTGGGGCTCTGGGCTTCTCTAGCCCCCTCATCTTCTGCTCATCCTCTCGCGCAGTCTAAAGAGTGTTCAGGTGAGAAATTGCAAACGTCGAGCAATTGCTCAGAGATTAAAAGTGCCAGCACTGAAAGCTGTTGCTAGCCAGCACCCTTCCTTGGAAGCGCTTTCACAGGCGCAGTAACACTGGGGCTTTGCGCTTCTCTAGCCACCAAATGTCACCGTCATTCTCTTTCCGTCTCGTAGACACGAGCTGAGAAATTGCAAACGTCGAGCAATTGCTCAGAGATGAAAAGTGCCAGCACTGAAAGCTCTTGCTAGCCAGCACCCTTCCTTGGAAGCGCTTTCACAGGCGCAGCAACACTGGCGCTTTGCGCTTCTCTAGCCACCAAACATCACGGTCCTTCTCTTTCCGTCTCGTAGACACGAGCTGAGAAATTGCAAACGTCGAGCAATTGCTCAGAGATGAAAAGTGCCAGCACTGGAAGCTGTTGCTAGACAACACCCTTCCTTGGAAGCGCTTTTGTAGGCCTAAGAACACTGGGGCTCTGGGCTTCTCTAGCCACCTAATCTTCTGCTCATCCTCTCGCGCACTCTAAAGAGAGCTCAGGTGAGAAATTGCAAACGTCAAGCAATTGCTCAGAGAAGAAAAGTGCCAGCACTGAAAGCTGTTGCTAGCCAGCACCCTTCCTTGGAAGCGCTTTCACAGGCGCAGCAACACTGGGGCTTTGCGCTTCTCTAGCCACCAAACGTCACGGTCCTTCTCTTTCCGTCTCGTAGACAAGAGCTGAGAAATTGCAAACGTCGAGCAATTGCTCAGAGATGAAAAGTGCCAGCACTGAAAGCTGTTGCTAGCCAGCACCCTTCCTTGGAAGCGCTTTCACAGGCGCAGCAACACTGGCGCTTTGCGCTTCTCTACCCACCAAACGTCACGGTCATTCCCCTTCCGTCTCGTAGACACGAGCTGAGAAATTGCAAACGTCGAGCAATTGCTCAGAGATGAAAAGTGCCAGCACTGAAAGCTGTTGCTAGCCAGCACCCTTCCTTGGAAGCGCTTTTGTAGGCCTAAGAACACTGGGGCTCTGGGCTTCTCTAGCCACCTAATCTTCTGCTCATCCTCTCGCGCACTCTAAAGAGAGCTCAGGTGAGAAATTCAAACGTCGAGCAATTGCTCAGAGATGAAAAGTGCCAGCACTGAAAGCTGTTGCTAGCCAGCACCCTTCCTTGGAAGCGCTTTCACAGGCGCAGCAACACTGGGGCTTTGCGCTTCTCTACTCACCAAACGTCATGGTCATTCTCTTTCCGTCTCGTAGACATGAGCTGAGAAATTGCAAAAGTCGAGCAATTGCTCAGAGATGAAAAGTGCCAGCACTGAAAGCTGTTGCTAGCCAGCACCCTTCCTTGGAAGCGCTTTCACAGGCGCAGCAACACTGGGGCTTTGCGCTTCTCTAGCCACCAAAGGTCACGGTCATTCTCTTTCCGTCTCCTAGAGAAGAGCTGAGAAATTGCAAAAGTCGAGCAATTGCTCAGAGATGAAAAGGGCCAGCACTGAAAGCTCTTGCTAGCCAGCACCCTTCCTTGGAAGCTCTTTCACAGGCGCAGCAACACTGGGGCTTTGCGCTTCTCTACCCACCAAACTTCATGGTCACTATCTCTCCGTCTTCTAGAGGTGAGCTAGAAATTGCAAACGTCGAGCAATTGCTCAGAGATGAAAAGTGCCAGCACTGAAAGCTCTTGCTAGCCAGCACCCTTCCTTGGAAGCGCTTTCACAGGCGCAGCAACACTGGGGCTTTGCGCTTCTCTAGCCACCAAGCGTCACAGTCATTCTCCTTCCGTCTCGTAGACACAAGTTGAGAAATTACAAACGTCGAGCAATTGCTCAAGGATGAAAAGTGCCAGCACTGAAAGCTCTTGCTAGCCAGCACCCTTCCTTGGAAGCGCTTTCACAGGTGCAGCAACACTGGGGCTTTGCGCCTCTCTAGCCACCAAACTTCACGGTCACTATCTCTCCGTCTTGTAGAGGCGAGCTGAGAAATTGCAAACGTCGAGCAATTGCTCAGAGAGGAAAAGTGCCAGCACTGAAAGCTGTTGCTAGCCAGCACCCTTCCTTGGAAGCGCTTTTGTAGGCCTAAGAACACTGGGGCTCTGGGCTTCTCTAGCCACCTAATCTTCTGCTCATCCTCTCGCGCACTCTAAAAAGAGCTCAGGTAAGAAATTGCAAACGTCGAGCAATTGCTCAGAGATGAAAAGTGCCAGCACTGAAAGCTGTTGCTAGCCAGCACCCTTCCTTGGAAGCGCTTTCACAGGCGCAGCAACACTGGGGCTTTGCGCTTCTCTAGCCACCAAACGTCACGGTCCTTCCCTCTCCGTCTCGTAGACACGAGCTGAGAAATTGCAAACGTCGAGCAATTGCTCAGAGATGAAAAGTGCCAGCACTGAAAGCTCTTGCTAGCCAGCACCCTTCCTTGGAAGCGCTTTCACAGGCGCAGCAACACTGGCGCTTTGCGCTTCTCTACCCACCAAACGTCACGGTCATTCCCCTTCCGTCTCGTAGACACGAGCTGAGAAATTGCAAACATCCAGCAATTGCTCAGAGATGAAAAGTGCCAGCACTGAAAGCTCTTGCTAGCCAGCACCCTTCCTTGGAAGCGCTTTTGTAGGCCTAAGAACACTGGGGCTCTGGGCTTCTCTAGCCACCTAATCTTCTGCTCATCCTCTCGCGCACTCTAAAGAGAGCTCAGGTGAGAAATTGCAAACGTCGAGCAATTGCTCAGAGAAGAAAAGTGCCAGCACTGAAAGCTCTTGCTAGCCAGCACCCTTCCTTGGAAGCGCTTTCACAGGCGCAGTAACACTGGGGCTTTGCGCTTCTCTACTCACCAAACGTCATGGTCCTTCTCTTTCCGTCTCGTAGACACGAGCTGAGAAATTGCAAACGTCGAGCAATTGCTCAGAGATGAAAAGTGCCAGCACTGAAAGCTCTTGCTAGCCAGCACCCTTCCTTGGAAGCGCTTTTGTAGGCCTAAGAACACTGGGGCTCTGGGCTTCTCTAGCCACCTACTCTTCTGCTCATCCTCTCGCGCACTCTAAAGAGAGCTCAGGTGAGAAATTGCAAACGTCGAGCAATTGCTCAGAGATGAAAAGGGCCAGCACTGAAAGCTGTTGCTAGCCAGCACCCTTCCTTGGAAGTGCTTTGACAGGCGCAGCAACACTGGGGCTTTGCGCTTCTCTAGCCACCAAACGTCACGGTCCTTCCCTCTCCGTCTTGTAGACACGAGCTGAGAAATTGCAAACGTCGAGCAATTGCTCAGAGATGAAAAGTGCCAGCACTGAAAGCTGTTGCTAGCCAGCACCCTTCCTTGGAAGCGCTTTCACAGGCGCAGCAACACTGGCGCTTTGCGCTTCTCTACCCACCAAACGTCACGGACATTCCCCTTCCGTCTCGTAGACACGAGCTGAGAAATTGCAAACGTCGAGCAATTGCTCAGAGATGAAAAGTGCCAGCACTGAAAGCTGTTGCTAGCCAGCACCCTTCCTTGGAAGCGCTTTTGTAGGCCTAAGAACACTGGGGCTCTGGGCTTCTCTAGCCCCCTCATCTTCTGCTCATCCTCTCGCGCAGTCTAAAGAGTGTTCAGGTGAGAAATTGCAAACGTCGAGCAATTGCTCAGAGATTAAAAGTGCCAGCACTGAAAGCTGTTGCTAGCCAGCACCCTTCCTTGGAAGCGCTTTCACAGGCGCAGTAACACTGGGGCTTTGCGCTTCTCTAGCCACCAAATGTCACCGTCATTCTCTTTCCGTCTCGTAGACACGAGCTGAGAAATTGCAAACGTCGAGCAATTGCTCAGAGATGAAAAGTGCCAGCACTGAAAGCTCTTGCTAGCCAGCACCCTTCCTTGGAAGCGCTTTCACAGGCGCAGCAACACTGGCGCTTTGCGCTTCTCTAGCCACCAAACATCACGGTCCTTCTCTTTCCGTCTCGTAGACACGAGCTGAGAAATTGCAAACGTCGAGCAATTGCTCAGAGATGAAAAGTGCCAGCACTGGAAGCTGTTGCTAGACAACACCCTTCCTTGGAAGCGCTTTTGTAGGCCTAAGAACACTGGGGCTCTGGGCTTCTCTAGCCACCTAATCTTCTGCTCATCCTCTCGCGCACTCTAAAGAGAGCTCAGGTGAGAAATTGCAAACGTCAAGCAATTGCTCAGAGAAGAAAAGTGCCAGCACTGAAAGCTCTTGCTAGCCAGCACCCTTCCTTGGAAGCGCTTTCACAGGCGCAGCAACACTGGGGCTTTGCGCTTCTCTAGCCACCAAACGTCACGGTCCTTCTCTTTCCGTCTCGTAGACAAGAGCTGAGAAATTGCAGACGTCGAGCAATTGCTCAGAGATGAAAAGTGCCAGCACTGAAAGCTCTTGCTAGCCAGCACCCTTCCTTGGAAGCGCTTTCACAGGCGCAGCAACACTGGGGCTTTGCGCTTCTCTACCCACCAAACGTCACGGTCATTCTCTTTCCGTCTCGTAGACAAGAGCTGAGAAATTGCAAACGTCGAGCAATTGCTCAGAGATGAAAAGTGCCAGCACTGAAAGCTGTTGCTAGCCAGCCCCCTTCCTTGGAAGCGCTTTTGTAGCCTTTAGAACACCGGGGCTCTGTGCTTCTCTAGCCACCTAATCTTCTGCTCATCCTCTCGCGCACTCTAAAGAGAGCTCAGGTGAGAAATTGCAAACGTCGAGCAATTGCTCAGAGATGAAAAGTGCCAGCACTGAAAGCTCTTGCTAGCCAGCACCCTTCCTTGGAAGCGCTTTCACAGGCGCAGCAACACTGGGGCTTTGCGCTTCTCTAGCCACCAAACATCACGGTCCTTCTCTTTCCGTCTCGTAGACACGAGCTGAGAAATTGCAAACGTCGAGCAATTGCTCAGAGATGAAAAGTGCCAGCACTGAAAGCTCTTGCTAGCCAGCACCCTTCCTTGGAAGCGCTTTTGTAGGCCTAAGAACACTGGGGCTCTGGGCTTCTCTAGCCACCTAATCTTCTGCTCATCCTCTCGCGCACTCTAAAGAGAGCTCAGGTGAGAAATTGCAAACGTCCAGCAATTGCTCAGAGATGAAAAGTGCCAGCACTGAAAGCTCTTGCTAGCCAGCACCCTTCCTTGGAAGCGCTTTCACAGGCGCAGCAACACCGGGGCTTTGCGCTTCTCTAGCCACCAAACGTCATGGTCATTCTCTTTCCGTCTCCTAGACAAGACCTGAGAAATTGCAAACGTCGAGCAATTGCTCAGAGATGAAAAGGGCCAGCACTGAAAGCTCTTGCTAGCCACACCCTTCCTTGGAAGCGCTTTCACAGGCGCAGCAACACTGGGGCTTCGCGCTTCTCTAGCCACCAAACGTCACGGTCATTCTCTTTCCGTCTCGTAGACACGAGCTGAGAAATTGCAAACGTCGAGCAATTGCTCAGAGATGAAAAGGGCCAGCACTGAAAGCTGTTGCTAGCCAGCACCCTTCCTTGGAAGCGCTTTTGTAGGCCTAAGAACACTGGGGCTCTGGGCTTCTCTAGCCACCTACTCTTCTGCTCATCCTCTCGCGCACTCTAAAGAGAGCTCAGGTGAGAAATTGCAAACGTCGAGCAATTGCTCAGAGATGAAAAGGGCCAGCACTGAAAGCTGTTGCTAGCCAGCACCCTTCCTTGGAAGCGCTTTCACAGGCGCAGCAACACTGGGGCTTTGAGCTTCTCTAGCCACCAAACGTCACGGTCACTATCTCTCCGTCTCATAGACACGAGCTGAGAAATTGCAAACCTCGAGCAATTGCTCAGAGATGAAAAGGGCCAGCACTGGAAGCTGTTGCTAGCCAGCACCCTTCCTTGGAAGCGCTTTCACAGGCGCAGCAACACTGGCGCTTTGCGCTTCTCTACCCACCAAACGTCACAGTCATTCCCCTTCCGTCTCGTAGACACGAGCTGAGAAATTGCAAATGTCGAGCAATTGCTCAGAGATGAAAAGTGCCAGCACTGAAAGCTCTTGCTAGCCAGCACCCTTCCTTGGAAGCGCTTTTGTAGGCCTAAGAACACTGGGGCTCTGGGCTTCTCTAGCCACCTACTCTTCTGCTCATCCTCTCGCGCAGTCTAAAGAGTGTTCAGGTGAGAAATTGCAAATGTCGAGCAATTGCTCAGAGATTAAAAGTGCCAGCAGTGAAAGCTGTTGCTAGCCAGCACCCTTCCTTGGAAGCGCTTTCACAGGCGCAGCAACACTGGCGCTTTGCGCTTCTCTACTCACCAAACGTCACGGTCATTCTCTTTCCGTCTCGTAGACACGAGCTGAGAAATTGCAAACGTCGAGCAATTGCTCAGAGATGAAAAGTGCCAGCACTGAAAGCTCTTGCTAGCCAGCACCCTTCCTTGGAAGCGCTTTCACAGGCGCAGCAACACTGGGGCTTTGCGCTTCTCTAGCCACCAAACGTCACGGTCCTTCTCTTTCCGTCTCGTAGACACGAGCTGAGAAATTGCAAACGTCGAGCAATTGCTCAGAGATGAAAAGTGCCAGCACTGGAAGCTCTTGCTAGCCAGCACCCTTCCTTGGAAGCGCTTTTGTAGGCCTAAGAACACTGGGGCTCTGGGCTTCTCTATCCACCTAATCTTCTGCTCATCCTCTCGCGCACTCTAAAGAGAGCTCAGGTGAGAAATTGCAAACGTCGAGCAATTGCTCAGAGAAGAAAGGTGCCAGCACTGAAAGCTGTTGCTAGCCAGCACCCTTCCTTGGAAGCGCTTTCACAGGCGCAGCAACACTGGGGCTTTGCGCTTCTCTAGCCACCAAACGTCACTGTCATTCTCTTTCCGTCTCGTAGACAAGAGCTGAGAAATTGCAAACGTCGAGCAATTTCTCAGAGATGAAAAGTGCCAGCACTGAAAGCTGTTGCTAGCCAGCACCCTTCCTTGGAAGCGCTTTCACAGGCGCAGCAACACTGGGGCTTTGCGCTTCTCTAGCCACCAAACGTCACGGTCCTTCTCTTTCCGTCTCGTAGACACGAGCTGAGAAATTGCAAACGTCGAGCAATTGCTCAGAGATGAAAAGTGCCAGCACTGAAAGCTGTTGCTAGCCAGCACTCTTCCTTGGAAGCGCTTTCACAGGCGCAGCAACACTGGGGCTTTGCGCTTCTCTAGCCACCAAACGTCATGGTCATTCTCTTTCCGTCTCGTAGACACGAGCTGAGAAATTGCAAACGTCGAGCAATTGCTCAGAGATGAAAAGTGCCAGCACTGAAAGCTGTTGCTAGCCAGCACCCTTCCTTGGAAGCGCTTTTGTAGGCCTAAGAACACTGGGGCTCTGGGCTTCTCTAGCCACCTAATCTTCTGCTCATCCTCTTGCGCACTCTAAAGAGAGCTCAGGTGAGAAATTGCAAACGTCGAGCAATTGCTCAGAGATGAAAAGTGCCAGCACTGAAAGCTCTTGCTAGCCAGTACCCTTCCTTGGAAGCGCTTTCACAGGCGCAGTAACACTGGGGCTTTGCGATTCTATACGCACCAAACGTCACGGTCCTTCTCTTTCCGTCTCGTAGACACGAGCTGAGAAATTGCAAACGTCGAGCAATTGCTCAGAGATGAAAAGGGCCAGCACTGAAAGCTCTTGCTAGCCAGCACCCTTCCTTGGAAGCGCTTTCACAGGCGCAGCAACACTGGGGCTTTGCACTTCTCTACCCACCAGACGTCATGGTCACTATCTCTCTCTCTCGTAGACACGAGCTGAGAAATTGCAAACGTCGAGCAATTGCTCAGAGATGAAAAGTGCCAGCACTGAAAGCTGTTGCTAGCCAGCACCCTTCCTTGGAAGCGCTTTTGTAGGCCTAAGAACACTGGGGCTCTGGGCTTCTCTAGCCACCTACTCTTCTGCTCATCCTCTCGCACAGTCTAAAGAGAGCTCAGGTGAGAAATTGCAAACGTCGAGCAATTGCTCAGAGATGAAAAGGGCCAGCACTGAAAGCTCTTGCTAGTCAGCACCCTTACTTGGAAGCGCTTTCACAGGCGCAGCAACACTGGGGCTTTGCGCTTCTCTAGCCACCAAACGTCACGGTCACTATCTCTCCGTCTCATAGACACGAGCTGAGAAATTGCAAACCTCGAGCAATTGCTCAGAGATGAAAAGGGCCAGCACTGGAAGCTGTTGCTAGACAGCACCCTTCCTTGGAAGCGCTTTCACAGGCGCAGCAACACTGGCGCTTTGCGCTTCTCTAGCCACCAAACGTCACAGTCATTCCCCTTCCGTCTCGTAGACACGAGCTGAGAAATTGCAAACGTCGAGCAATTGCTCAGAGATTAAAAGTGCCAGCAGTGAAAGCTTTTGCTAGCCAGCACCCTTCCTTGGAAGCGCTTTCACAGGCGCAGCAACACTGGCGCTTTGCGCTTCTCTACTCACCAAACGTCACCGTCATTCTCTTTCCGTCTCGTAGACACGAGCTGAGAAATTGCAAACGTCGAGCAATTGCTCAGAGATGAAAAGGGCCAGCACTGAAAGCTCTTGCTAGCCAGCACCCTTCCTTGGAAGCGCTTTCACAGGCGCAGCAACACTGGGGCTTTGCGCTTCTCTAGCCACCAAACGTCACGGTCCTTCTCTTTCCGTCTCGTAGACACGAGCTGAGAAATTGCAAACGTCGAGCAATTGCTCAGAGATGAAAAGTGCCAGCACTGGAAGCTCTTGCTAGCCAGCACCCTTCCTTGGAAGCGCTTTTGTAGCCCTAAGAACACTGGGGCTCTGGGCTTCTCTAGCCACCTAATCTTCTGCTCATCCTCTCGCGCACTCTAAAGAGAGCTCAGGTGAGAAATTGCAAACGTCCAGCAATTGCTCAGAGAAGAAAGGTGCCAGCACTGAAAGCTCTTGCTAGCCAGCACCCTTCCTTGGAAGCGCTTTCACAGGCGCAGCAACACTGGGGCTTTGCGCTTCTCTAGCCACCAAACGTCACTGTCATTCTCTTTCCGTCTCGTAGACAAGAGCTGAGAAATTGCAAACGTCCAGCAATTGCTCAGAGATGAAAAGTGCCAGCACTGAAAGCTGTTGCTAGCCAGCACCCTTCCTTGGAAGCGCTTTCACAGGCGCAGCAACACTGGGGCTTTGCGCTTCTCTACCCACCAAACGTCACGGTCCTTCTCTTTCCGTCTCCTAGACACGAGCTGAGAAATTGCAAACGTCGAGCAATTGCTCAGAGATGAAAAGTGCCAGCACTGAAAGCTGTTGCTAGCCAGCACTCTTCCTTGGAAGCGCTTTCACAGGCGCAGCAACACTGGGGCTTTGCGCTTCTCTAGCCACCAAACGTCACGGTCATTCTCTTTCCGTCTCGTAGACACGAGCTGAGAAATTGCAAACGTCGAGCAATTGCTCAGAGATGAAAAGTGCCAGCACTGAAAGCTGTTGCTAGCCAGCACCCTTCCTTGGAAGCGCTTTTGTAGGCCTAAGAACACTGGGGCTCTGGCCTTCTCTAGCCACCTAATCTTCTGCTCATCCTCTCGCGCACTCTAAAGAGAGCTCAGGTGAGAAATTGCAAACGTCGAGCAATTGCTCAGAGATGAAAAGTGCCAGCACTGAAAGCTGTTGCTAGCCAGTACCCTTCCTTGGAAGCGCTTTCACAGGCGCAGTAACACTGGGGCTTTGCGCTTCTATACGCACCAAACGTCACGGTCCTTCTCTTTCCGTCTCGTAGACACGAGCTGAGAAATTGCAAACGTCGAGCAATTGCTCAGAGATGAAAAGGGCCAGCACTGAAAGCTCTTGCTAGCCAGCACCCTTCCTTGGAAGCGCTTTCACAGGCGCAGCAACACTGGGGCTTTGCACTTCTCTACCCACCAGACGTCATGGTCACTATCTCTCTCTCTCGTAGACACGAGCTGAGAAATTGCAAACGTCGAGCAATTGCTCAGAGATGAAAAGTGCCAGCACTGAAAGTTGTTGCTAGCCAGCACCCTTCCTTGGAAGCGCTTTTGTAGGCCTAAGAACACTGGGGCTCTGGGCTTCTCTAGCCACCTACGCTTCTGCTCATCCTCTCGCACACTCTAAAGAGAGCTCAGGTGAGAAATTGCAAACGTCGAGCAATTGCTCAGAGATGAAAAGGGCCAGCACTGAAAGCTCTTGCTAGCCAGCACCCTTCCTTGGAAGTCCTTTCACAGGCGCAGCAACACTGGGGCTTTGCGCTTCTCTAGCCACCAAACGTCACGGTCACTATCTCTCCGTCTCGTAGACACGAGCTGAGAAATTGCAAACGTCGAGCAATTGCTCAGAGATGAAAAGTGCCAGCACTGAAAGCTCTTGCTAGCCAGCACCCTTCCTTGGAAGCGCTTTTGTACCCCTTAGAACCCTGGGGCTCTGGACTTCTCTAGCCACCTACTCTTCTGCTCATCCTCTCGCGCAGTCTAAAGAGTGTTCAGGTGAGAAATTGCAAATGTCGAGCAATTGCTCAGAGATTAAAAGTGCCAGCACTGAAAGCTCTTGCTAGCCAGCACCCTTCCTTGGAAGCGCTTTCACAGGCGCAGCAACACTGGGGCTTTGCGCTTCTCTACTCACCAAACGTCACCGTCATTCTCTTTCCGTCTCGTAGACACGAGCTGAGAAATTGCAAACGTCCAGCAATTGCTCAGAGATGAAAAGTGCCAGCACTGAAAGCTCTTGCTAGCCAGCACCCTTCCTTGGAAGCGCTTTCACAGGCGCAGCAACACTGGGGCTTTGCGCTTCTCTAGCCACCAAACGTCACGGTCCTTCTCTTTCCGTCTCGTAGACACGAGCTGAGAAATTGCAAACGTCGAGCAATTGCTCAGAGATGAAAAGTGCCAGCACTGGAAGCTCTTGCTAGCCAGCACCCTTCCTTGGAAGCGCTTTTGTAGCCCTTAGAACACTGGGGCTCTGGGCTTCTCTAGCCCCCTAATCTTCTGCTCATCCTCTCGCGCACTCTAAAGAGAGCTCAGGTAGAAATTGCAAACGTCGAGCAATTGCTCAGAGATGAAAAGGGCCAGCACTGAAAGCTGTTGCTAGCCAGCACCCTTCCTTGGAAGCGCTTTCACAGGCGCAGCAACACTGGGGCTTTGCGCTTCTCTACCCACCAAACGTCACGGTCCTTCTCTTTCCGTCTCGTAGACACGAGCTGAGAAATTGCAAACGTCGAGCAATTGCTCAGAGATGAAAAGTGCCAGCACTGGAAGCTGTTGCTAGCCAGCACCCTTCCTTGGAAGCGCTTTTGTAGCCCTTAGAACACTGGGGCTCTGGGCTTCTCTAGCCACCTAATCTTCTGCTCATCCTCTCGCGCACTCTACAGAGAGCTCAGGTGAGAAATTGCAAACGTCCAGCAATTGCTCAGAGATGAAAAGTGCCAGCACTGAAAGCTCTTGCTAGCCAGCACCCTTCCTTGGAAGCGCTTTCACAGGCGCAGTAACACTGGGGCTTTGCGCTTCTCTAGCAACCAAACGTCACGGTCATTCTCTTTCCGTCTCGTAGACACGAGCTGAGAAATTGCAAACGTCGAGCAATTGCTCAGAGATGAAAAGTGCCAGCACTGAAAGCTCTTGCTAGCCAGCACCCTTCCTTGGAAGCGCTTTCACAGACGCAGTAACACTGGTGCTTTGCACTTCTCTACCCACCAAACGTCACGGTCATTCTCTTTCCATCTCGTAGACACGAGCTGAGAAATTGCAAACGTCGAGCAATTGCTCAGAGATGAAAAGTGCCAGCACTGAAAGCTCTTGCTAGCCAGCACCCTTCCTTGGAAGCGCTTTTGTAGGCCTAAGAACACTGGGGCTCTGGGCTTCTCTAGCCACCTAATCTTCTGCTCATCCTCTCGCGCACTCTAAAGAGAGCTCAGGTGAGAAATTGCAAACGTCCAGCAATTGCTCAGAGATGAAAACGGCCAGCACTGAAAGCTCTTGCTAGCCAGCACCCTTCCTTGGAAGCGCTTTCACAGGCGCAGCAACACTGGGGCTTTGCGCTTCTCTAGCCACCAAACGTCACTGTCATTCTCTTTCCGTCTCGTAGACAAGAGCTGAGAAATTGCAAACGTCGAGCAATTGCTCAGAGATGAAAAGTGCCAGCACTGAAAGCTCTTGCTAGCCAGCACCCTTCCTTGGAAGCGCTTTCACAGGCGCAGTAACACTGGGGCTTTGCGCTTCTCTAGCCACCAAACGTCACGGTCCTTCTCTTTCCGTCTCGTAGACACGAGCTGAGAAATTGCAAATGTCGAGCAATTGCTCAGAGATGAAAAGTGCCAGCACTGAAAGCTGTTGCTAGCCAGCACTCTTCCTTGGAAGCGCTTTCACAGGAGCAGCAACACTGGGGCTTTGCGCTTCTCTAGCCACCAAACGTCACGGTCATTCTCTTTCCGTCTCGTAGACACGAGCTGAGAAATTGCAAACGTCGAGCAATTGCTCAGAGATGAAAAGTGCCAGCACTGAAAGCTGTTGCTAGCCAGCACCCTTCCTTGGAAGCGCTTTCACAGGCGCAGCAACACTGGGCCTTTGCACTTGTCTAGCCACCAAACGTCACGGTCATTCTCTTTCCGTCTCGTAGACACGAGCTGAGAAATTGCAAACGTCGAGCAATTGCTCAGAGATGAAAAGTGCCAGCACTGAAAGCTCTTGCTAGCCAGCACTCTTCCTTGGAAGCGCTTTCACAGGCGCAGCAACACTGGGGCTTTGCGCTTCTCTAGCCACCAAACGTCACGGTCCTTCTCTTTCCGTCTCCTAGACACGAGCTGAGAAATTGCAAACGTCCAGCAATTGCTCAGAGATGAAAAGTGCCAGCACTGAAAGCTGTTGCTAGCCAGCACCCTTCCTTGGAAGCGCTTTCACAGGCGCAGTAACACTGGGGCTTTGCGCTTCTCTAGCCACCAAACATCACGGTCCTTCTCTTTCCGTCTCGTAGACACGAGCTGAGAAATTGCAAACGTCGAGCAATTGCTCAGAGATGAAAAGTGCCAGCACTGAAAGCTCTTGCTAGCCAGCACCCTTCCTTGGAAGCGCTTTCACAGGCGCAGCAACACTGGGGCTTTGCACTTCTCTAGCCACCAAACGTCACAGTCATTCTCTTTCCGTCTCGTAGACACAAGCTGAGAAATTGCAAACGTCCAGCAATTGCTCAGGGATGAAAAGTGCCAGCACTGAAAGCTCTTGCTAGCCAGCACCCTTCCTTGGAAGCGCTTTTGTAGGCCTAAGAACACTGGGGCTCTGGGCTTCTCTAGCCACCTACTCTTCTGCTCATCCTCTCGCGCACTCTAAAGAGAGCTCAGGTGAGAAATTGCAAACGTCCAGCAATTGCTCAGAGAAGAAAGGTGCCAGCACTGAAAGCTCTTGCTAGCCAGCACCCTTCCTTGGAAGCGCTTTCACAGGCGCAGCAACACTGGGGCTTTGCGCTTCTCTAGCCACCAAACGTCACTGTCATTCTCTTTCCGTCTCGTAGACAAGAGCTGAGAAATTGCAAACGTCGAGCAATTTCTCAGAGATGAAAAGGGCCAGCACTGAAAGCTGTTGCTAGCCAGCACCCTTCCTTGGAAGCGCTTTCACAGGCGCAGCAACACTGGGGCTTTGCGCTTCTCTAGCCACCAAATGTCACGGTCCTTCTCTTTCCGTCTCGTAGACACGAGCTGAGAAATTGCAAACGTCGAGCAATTGCTCAGAGATGAAAAGTGCCAGCACTGAAAGCTGTTGCTAGCCAGCACTCTTCCTTGGAAGCGCTTTCACAGGCGCAGCAACACTGGGGCTTTGCGCTTCTCTAGCCACCAAACGTCACGGTCATTCTCTTTCCGTCTCGTAGACACGAGCTGAGAAATTGCAAACGTCGAGCAATTGCTCAGAGATGAAAAGTGCCAGCACTGAAAGCTGTTGCTAGCCAGCACCCTTCCTTGGAAGCGCTTTTGTAGGCCTAAGAACACTGGGGCTCTGGGCTTCTCTAGCCACCTAATCTTCTGCTCATCCTCTTGCGCACTCTAAAGAGAGCTCAGGTGAGAAATTGCAAACGTCGAGCAATTGCTCAGAGATGAAAAGTGCCAGCACTGAAAGCTCTTGCTAGCCAGTACCCTTCCTTGGAAGCGCTTTCACAGGCGCAGTAACACTGGGGCTTTGCGCTTCTCTACCCACCAAACGTCACGGTCCTTCTCTTTCCGTCTCCTACACAAGACCTGAGAAATTGCAAACGTCGAGCAATTGCTCAGAGATGAAAAGGGCCAGTACTGAAAGCTCTTGCTAGCCAGCACCCTTCCTTGGAAGCGCTTTCACAGGCGCAGCAACACTGGGGCTTTGCACTTCTCTACCCACCAGACGTCATGGTCACTATCTCTCTCTCTCGTAGACACGAGCTGAGAAATTGCAAACGTCGAGCAATTGCTCAGAGATGAAAAGTGCCAGCACTGAAAGCTGTTGCTAGCCAGCACCCTTCCTTGGAAGCGCTTTTGTAGCCCTTAGAACACTGGGGCTCTGGGCTTCTCTAGCCACCTACTCTTCTGCTCATCCTCTCGCACACTCTAAAGAGAGCTCAGGTGAGAAATTGCAAACGTCGAGCAATTGCTCAGAGATGAAAAGGGCCAGCACTGAAAGCTCTTGCTAGCCAGCACCCTTCCTTGGAAGCGCTTTCACAGGCGCAGCAACACTGGGGCTTTGCGCTTCTCTAGCCACCAAACGTCACGGTCACTATCTCTCCGTCTCATAGACACGAGCTGAGAAATTGCAAACCTCGAGCAATTGCTCAGAGATGAAAAGGGCCAGCACTGGAAGCTGTTGCTAGACAGCACCCTTCCTTGGAAGCGCTTTCACAGGCGCAGCAACACTGGCGCTTTGCGCTTCTCTAGCCACCAAACGTCACAGTCATTCCCCTTCCGTCTCGTAGACACGAGCTGAGAAATTGCAAATGTCGAGCAATTGCTCAGAGATGAAAAGTGCCAGCACTGAAAGCTGTTGCTAGCCAGCACCCTTCCTTGGAAGCGCTTTTGTAGGCCTAAGAACACTGGGGCTCTGGGCTTCTCTAGCCACCTACTCTTCTGCTCATCCTCTCGCGCAGTCTAAAGAGAGCTCAGGTGAGAAATTGCAAACGTCGAGCAATTGCTCAGAGATTAAAAGTGCCAGCAGTGAAAGCTGTTGCTAGCCAGCACCCTTCCTTGGAAGCGCTTTCACAGGCGCAGCAACACTGGCGCTTTGCGCTTCTCTACTCACCAAACGTCACCGTCATTCTCTTTCCGTCTCGTAGACACGAGCTGAGAAATTGCAAACGTCGAGCAATTGCTCAGAGATGAAAAGTGCCAGCACTGAAAGCTGTTGCTAGCCAGCACCCTTCCTTGGAAGCGCTTTCACAGGCGCAGCAACACTGGGGCTTTGCGCTTCTCTAGCCACCAAACGTCACGGTCCTTCTCTTTCCGTCTCGTAGACACGAGCTGAGAAATTGCAAACGTCGAGCAATTGCTCAGAGATGAAAAGTGCCAGCACTGGAAGCTCTTGCTAGCCAGCACCCTTCCTTGGAAGCGCTTTTGTAGCCCTAAGAACACTGGGGCTCTGGGCTTCTCTAGCCACCTAATCTTCTGCTCATCCTCTCGCGCACTCTAAAGAGAGCTCAGGTGAGAAATTGCAAACGTCCAGCAATTGCTCAGAGAAGAAAGGTGCCAGCACTGAAAGCTCTTGCTAGCCAGCACCCTTCCTTGGAAGCGCTTTCACAGGCGCAGCAACACTGGGGCTTTGCGCTTCTCTAGCCACCAAACGTCACTGTCATTCTCTTTCCGTCTCGTAGACAAGAGCTGAGAAATTGCAAACGTCGAGCAATTGCTCAGAGATGAAAAGTGCCAGCACTGAAAGCTGTTGCTAGCCAGCACCCTTCCTTGGAAGCGCTTTCACAGGCGCAGCAACACTGGGGCTTTGCGCTTCTCTAGCCACCAAACGTCACGGTCCTTCTCTTTCCGTCTCGTAGACACGAGCTGAGAAATTGCAAACGTCGAGCAATTGCTCAGAGATGAAAAGTGCCAGCACTGAAAGCTCTTGCTAGCCAGCACTCTTCCTTGGAAGCGCTTTCACAGGCGCAGCAACACTGGGGCTTTGCGCTTCTCTAGCCACCAAACGTCACGGTCATTCTCTTTCCGTCTCGTAGACACGAGCTGAGAAATTGCAAACGTCGAGCAATTGCTCAGAGATGAAAAGTGCCAGCACTGAAAGCTGTTGCTAGCCAGCACCCTTCCTTGGAAGCGCTTTTGTAGGCCTAAGAACACTGGTGCTCTGGGCTTCTCTAGCCACCTAATCTTCTGCTCATCCTCTCGCGCACTCTAAAGAGAGCTCAGGTGAGAAATTGCAAACGTCGAGCAATTGCTCAGAGATGAAAAGTGCCAGCACTGAAAGCTGTTGCTAGCCAGTACCCTTCCTTGGAAGCGCTTTCACAGGCGCAGTAACACTGGGGCTTTGCGCTTCTATACGCACCAAACGTCACGGTCCTTCTCTTTCCGTCTCGTAGACACGAGCTGAGAAATTGCAAACGTCGAGCAATTGCTCAGAGATGAAAAGGGCCAGCACTGGAAGCTGTTGCTAGCCAGCACCCTTCCTTGGAAGCGCTTTCACAGGCGCAGCAACACTGGGGCTTTGCACTTCTCTACCCACCAGACGTCATGGTCACTATCTCTCTCTCTCGTAGACACGAGCTGAGAAATTGCAAACGTCGAGCAATTGCTCAGAGATGAAAAGTGCCAGCACTGAAAGCTGTTGCTAGCCAGCACCCTTCCTTGGAAGCGCTTTTGTAGGCCTAAGAACACTGGGGCTCTGGGCTTCTCTAGCCACCTACGCTTCTGCTCATCCTCTCGCACACTCTAAAGAGAGCTCAGGTGAGAAATTGCAAACGTCGAGCAATTGCTCAGAGATGAAAAGGGCCAGCACTGAAAGCTCTTGCTAGCCAGCACCCTTCCTTGGAAGTCCTTTCACAGGCGCAGCAACACTGGGGCTTTGCGCTTCTCTAGCCACCAAACGTCACGGTCACTATCTCTCCATCTCGTAGACACGAGCTGAGAAATTGCAAACGTCGAGCAATTGCTCAGAGATGAAAAGTGCCAGCACTGAAAGCTGTTGCTAGCCAGCACCCTTCCTTGGAAGCGCTTTCACAGGCGCAGCAACACTGGCGCTTTGCGCTTCTCTACCCACCAAACGTCACGGTCCTTCTCCTTCCGTCTCGTAGACACGAGCTGAGAAATTGCAAATGTCGAGCAATTGCTCAGAGATGAAAAGTGCCAGCACTGAAAGCTCTTGCTAGCCAGCACCCTTCCTTGGAAGCGCTTTTGTACCCCTTAGAACCCTGGGGCTCTGGACTTCTCTAGCCACCTACTCTTCTGCTCATCCTCTCGCGCAGTCTAAAGAGTGTTCAGGTGAGAAATTGCAAACGTCGAGCAATTGCTCAGAGATTAAAAGTGCCAGCGCTGAAAGCTCTTGCTAGCCAGCACCCTTCCTTGGAAGCGCTTTCACAGGCGCAGCAACACTGGGGCTTTGCGCTTCTCTACTCACCAAACGTCACGGTCCTTCTCTTTCCGTCTCGTAGACACGAGCTGAGAAATTGCAAACGTCGAGCAATTGCTCAGAGATGAAAAGTGCCAGCACTGAAAGCTCTTGCTAGCCAGCACCCTTCCTTGGAAGCGCTTTCACAGGCGCAGCAACACTGGGGCTTTGCGCTTCTCTAGCCACCAAACGTCACGGTCCTTCTCTTTCCGTCTCGTAGACACGAGCTGAGAAATTGCAAACGTCGAGCAATTGCTCAGAGATGAAAAGTGCCAGCACTGGAAGCTCTTGCTAGCCAGCACCCTTCCTTGGAAGCGCTTTTGTAGCCCTTAGAACACTGGGGCTCTGGGCTTCTCTAGCCCCCTAATCTTCTGCTCATCCTCTCGCGCACTCTAAAGAGAGCTCAGGTAGAAATTGCAAACGTCGAGCAATTGCTCAGAGATGAAAAGGGCCAGCACTGAAAGCTGTTGCTAGCCAGCACCCTTCCTTGGAAGCGCTTTCACAGGCGCAGCAACACTGGGGCTTTGCGCTTCTCTACCCACCAAACGTCACGGTCCTTCTCTTTCCGTCTCGTAGACACGAGCTGAGAAATTGCAAACGTCGAGCAATTGCTCAGAGATGAAAAGTGCCAGCACTGGAAGCTGTTGCTAGCCAGCACCCTTCCTTGGAAGCGCTTTTGTAGCCCTTAGAACACTGGGGCTCTGGGCTTCTCTAGCCACCTAATCTTCTGCTCATCCTCTCGCGCACTCTAAAGAGAGCTCAGGTGAGAAATTGCAAACGTCCAGCAATTGCTCAGAGATGAAAAGTGCCAGCACTGAAAGCTCTTGCTAGCCAGCACCCTTCCTTGGAAGCGCTTTCACAGGCGCAGTAACACTGGGGCTTTGCACTTCTATACGCACCAAACGTCACGGTCCTTCTCTTTCCGTCTCCTAGACACGAGCTGAGAAATTGCAAACGTCGAGCAATTGCTCAGAGATGAAAAGTGCCAGCACTGAAAGCTCTTGCTAGCCAGCACCCTTCCTTGGAAGCGCTTTCACAGGCGCAGTAACACTGGGGCTTTGCGCTTCTCTAGCAACCAAACGTCACGGTCATTCTCTTTCCGTCTCGTAGACACGAGCTGAGAAATTGCAAACGTCGAGCAATTGCTCAGAGATGAAAAGTGCCAGCACTGAAAGCTCTTGCTAGCCAGCACCCTTCCTTGGAAGCGCTTTCACAGGCGCAGTAACACTGGTGCTTTGCACTTCTCTACCCACCAAACGTCACGGTCATTCTCTTTCCATCTCGTAGACACGAGCTGAGAAATTGCAAACGTCGAGCAATTGCTCAGAGATGAAAAGTGCCAGCACTGAAAGCTCTTGCTAGCCAGCACCCTTCCTTGGAAGCGCTTTTGTAGGCCTAAGAACACTGGGGCTCTGGGCTTCTCTAGCCACCTAATCTTCTGCTCATCCTCTCGCGCACTCTAAAGAGAGCTCAGGTGAGAAATTGCAAACGTCCAGCAATTGCTCAGAGATGAAAAGGGCCAGCACTGAAAGCTCTTGCTAGCCAGCACTCTTCCTTGGAAGCGCTTTCACAGGCGCAGCAACACTGGGGCTTTGCGCTTCTCTAGCCACCAAACGTCACTGTCATTCTCTTTCCGTCTCGTAGACAAGAGCTGAGAAATTGCAAACGTCGAGCAATTGCTCAGAGATGAAAAGTGCCAGCACTGAAAGCTCTTGCTAGCCAGCACCCTTCCTTGGAAGCGCTTTCACAGGCGCAGTAACACTGGGGCTTTGCGCTTCTCTAGCCACCAAACGTCACGGTCCTTCTCTTTCCGTCTCGTAGACACGAGCTGAGAAATTGCAAATGTCGAGCAATTGCTCAGAGATGAAAAGTGCCAGCACTGAAAGCTGTTGCTAGCCAGCACTCTTCCTTGGAAGCGCTTTCACAGGAGCAGCAACACTGGGGCTTTGCGCTTCTCTAGCCACCAAACGTCACGGTCATTCTCTTTCCGTCTCGTAGACACGAGCTGAGAAATTGCAAACGTCGAGCAATTGCTCAGAGATGAAAAGTGCCAGCACTGAAAGCTGTTGCTAGCCAGCACCCTTCCTTGGAAGCGCTTTCACAGGCGCAGCAACACTGGGGCTTTGCGCTTCTCTAGCCACCAAACGTCACGGTCATTCTCTTTCCGTCTCGTAGACACGAGCTGAGAAATTGCAAACGTCGAGCAATTGCTCAGAGATGAAAAGTGCCAGCACTGAAAGCTCTTGCTAGCCAGCACTCTTCCTTGGAAGCGCTTTCACAGGCGCAGCAACACTGGGGCTTTGCGCTTCTCTAGCCACCAAACGTCACGGTCCTTCTCTTTCCGTCTCGTAGACACGAGCTGAGAAATTGCAAACGTCCAGCAATTGCTCAGAGATGAAAAGTGCCAGCACTGAAAGCTGTTGCTAGCCAGCACCCTTCCTTGGAAGCGCTTTCACAGGCGCAGTAACACTGGGGCTTTGCGCTTCTCTACCCACCAAACGTCACGGTCCTTCTCTTTCCGTCTCGTAGACACGAGCTGAGAAATTGCAAACGTCGAGCAATTGCTCAGAGATGAAAAGTGCCAGCACTGAAAGCTCTTGCTAGCCAGCACCCTTCCTTGGAAGCGCTTTCACAGGCGCAGCAACACTGGGGCTTTGCACTTCTCTAGCCACCAAACGTCACAGTCATTCTCTTTCCGTCTCGTAGACACAAGCTGAGAAATTGCAAACGTCCAGCAATTGCTCAGGGATGAAAAGTGCCAGCACTGAAAGCTCTTGCTAGCCAGCACCCTTCCTTGGAAGCGCTTTTGTAGGCCTAAGAACACTGGGGCTCTTGGCTTCTCTAGCCACCTCATCTTCTGCTCATCCTCTCGCGCACTCTAAAGAGAGCTCAGGTGAGAAATTGCAAACGTCGAGCAATTGCTCAGAGATGAAAAGTGCTAGCACTGAAAGCTCTTGCTAGCCAGCACCCTTCCTTGGAAGCGCTTTCACAGGCGCAGCAACACTGGGGCTTTGCGCTTCTCTAGCCACCAAACGTCACGGTCATTCTCTTTCCGTCTCGTAGACAAGAGCTGAGAAATTGCAAACGTCGAGCAATTGCTCAGAGATGAAAAGTGCCAGCACTGAAAGCTGTTGCTAGCCAGCACCCTTCCTTGGAAGCGCTTTCACAGGCGCAGCAACACTGGGGCTTTGCGCTTCTCTAGCCACCAAACGTCACGGTCATTCTCTTTCCGTCTCGTAGACACGAGCTGAGAAATTGCAAACGTCGAGCAATTGCTCAGAGATGAAAAGGGCCAGCACTGAAAGCTGTTGCTAGCCAGCACTCTTCCTTGGAAGCGCTTTCACAGGCGCAGCAACACTGGGGCTTTGCGCTTCTCTAGCCACCAAACGTCACGGTCATTCTCTTTCCGTCTCGTAGACACGAGCTGAGAAATTGCAAACGTCGAGCAATTGCTCAGAGATGAAAAGTGCCAGCACTGAAAGCTCTTGCTAGCCAGCACTCTTCCTTGGAAGCGCTTTCACAGGCGCAGCAACACTGGGGCTTTGCGCTTCTCTACTCACCAAACGTCACGGTCATTCTCTTTCCGTCTCGTAGACACGAGCTGAGAAATTGCAAACGTCGAGCAATTGCTCAGAGAAGAAAAGTGCCAGCACTGAAAGCTCTTGCTAGCCAGCACCCTTCCTTGGAAGCGCTTTTGTAGGCCTAAGAACACTGGGGCTCTGGGCTTCTCTAGCCACCTAATCTTCTGCTCATCCTCTCGCGCACTCTAAAGAGAGCTCAGGTGAGAAATTGCAAACGTCCAGCAATTGCTCAGAGATGAAAAGTGCCAGCACTGAAAGCTCTTGCTAGCCAGCACTCTTCCTTGGAAGCGCTTTCACAGGCGCAGTAACACTGGGGCTTTGCGCTTCTATACGCACCAAACGTCACGGTCCTTCTCTTTCCGTCTCGTAGACACGAGCTGAGAAATTGCAAACGTCGAGCAATTGCTCAGAGATGAAAAGTGCCAGCACTGAAAGCTGTTGCTAGCCAGCACCCTTCCTTGGAAGCGCTTTCACAGGCGCAGCAACACTGGGGCTTTGCGCTTCTCTAGCCACCAAACGTCACGGTCATTCTCTTTCCGTCTCGTAGACACGAGCTGAGAAATTGCAAACGTCGAGCAATTGCTCAGAGATGAAAAGTGCCAGCACTGAAAGCTCTTGCTAGCCAGCACCCTTCCTTGGAAGCGCTTTTGTAGGCCTAAGAACACTGGGGCTCTGGGCTTCTCTAGCCACCTAATCTTCTGCTCATCCTCTCGCGCACTCTAAAGAGAGCTCAGGTGAGAAATTGCAAACGTCGAGCAATTGCTCAGAGATGAAAAGTGCCAGCACTGAAAGCTCTTGCTAGCCAGCACCCTTCCTTGGAAGCGCTTTCACAGGCGCAGCAACACTGGCGCTTTGCGCTTCTCTAGCCACCAAACGTCACGGTCATTCTCTTTCCGTCTCGTAGACAAGAGCTGAGAAATTGCAAACGTCGAGCAATTGCTCAGAGATGAAAAGTGCCAGCACTGAAAGCTGTTGCTAGCCAGCACCCTTCCTTGGAATCGCTTTTGTAGCCTTTAGAACACTGGGGCTCTGGGCTTCTCTAGCCACCTAATCTTCTGCTCATCCTCTCGCGCACTCTAAAGAGAGCTCAGGTGAGAAATTGCAAACGTCCAGCAATTGCTCAGAGATGAAAAGGGCCAGCACTGAAAGCTGTTGCTAGCCAGCACCCTTCCTTGGAAGCGCTTTCACAGGCGCAGCAACACTGGGGCTTTGCGCTTCTATACGCACCAAAAGTCACGGTCCTTCTCTTTCCGTCTCGTAGACACGAGTTGAGAAATTGCAAACGTCGAGCAATTGCTCAGAGATGAAAAGTGCCAGCACCGAAAGCTCTTGCTAGCCAGCACCCTTCCTTGGAAGCGCTTTCACAGGCGCAGCAACACTGGGGCTTTGCACTTCTCTACCCACCAGACGTCATGGTCACTATCTCTCTCTCTCGTAGACACGAGCTGAGAAATTGCAAACGTCGAGCAATTGCTCAGAGATGAAAAGTGCCAGCACTGAAAGCTCTTGCTAGCCAGCACCCTTCCTTGGAAGCGCTTTTGTAGGCCTAAGAACACTGGGGCTCTGGGCTTCTCTAGCCACCTACTCTTCTGCTCATCCTCTCGCACACTCTAAAGAGAGCTCAGGTGAGAAATTGCAAACGTCGAGCAATTGCTCAGAGATGAAAAGGGCCAGCACTGAAAGCTCTTGCTAGCCAGCACCCTTCCTTGGAAATCCTTTCACAGGCGCAGCAACACTGGCGCTTTGCACTTCTCTAGCCACCAAACGTCACGGTCACTATCTCTCCGTCTCGTAGACACGAGCTGAGAAATTGCAAACGTCGAGCAATTGCTCAGAGATGAAAAGTGCCAGCACTGAAAGCTCTTGCTAGCCAGCACCCTTCCTTGGAAGCGCTTTCACAGGCGCAGCAACACTGGCGCTTTGCGCTTCTCTAGCCACCAAACGTCACGGTCATTCCCCTTCCGTCTCGTAGACACGAGCTGAGAAATTGCAAATGTCGAGCAATTGCTCAGAGATGAAAAGTGCCAGCACTGAAAGCTCTTGCTAGCCAGCACCCTTCCTTGGAAGCGCTTTTGTACCCCTTAGAACCCTGGGGCTCTGGGCTTCTCTAGCCACCTACTCTTCTGCTCATCCTCTCGCGCACTCTAAAGAGAGCTCAGGTGAGAAATTGCAAACGTCCAGCAATGGCTCAGAGATGAAAAGTGCCAGCACTGAAAGCTGTTGCTAGCCAGCACCCTTCCTTGGAAGCGCTTTCACAGGCGCAGCAACACTGGGGCTTTGCGCTTCTCTAGCCACCAAACGTCACGGTCATTCTCTTTCCGTCTCGTAGACACGAGCTGAGAAATTGCAAACGTCGAGCAATTGCTCAGAGATGAAAAGTGCCAGCACTGGAAGCTGTTGCTAGCCAGCACCCTTCCTTGGAAGCGCTTTTGTAGCCCTTAGAACACTGGGGCTCTGGGCTTCTCTAGCCACCTAATCTTCTGCTCATCCTCTCGCGCACTCTAAAGAGAGCTCAGGTGAGAAATTGCAAACGTCGAGCAATTGCTCAGAGAAGAAAAGTGCCAGCACTGAAAGCTGTTGCTAGCCAGCACCCTTCCTTGGAAGCGCTTTCACAGGCGCAGCAACACTGGGGCTTTGCGCTTCTCTAGCCACCAAACGTCACTGTCATTCTCTTTCCGTCTCGTAGACAAGAGCTGAGAAATTGCAAACGTCGAGCAATTGCTCAGAGATGAAAAGGGCCAGCACTGAAAGCTCTTGCTAGCCAGCACCCTTCCTTGGAAGCGCTTTCACAGGCGCAGCAACACTGGGGCTTTGCGCTTCTCTACCCACCAAACGTCACGGTCCTTCTCTTTCCGTCTCGTAGCCACGAGCTGAGAAATTGCAAACGTCGAGCAATTGCTCAGAGATGAAAAGTGCCAGCACTGAAAGCTGTTGCTAGCCAGCACTCTTCCTTGGAAGCGCTTTCACAGGCGCAGCAACACTGGGGCTTTGCGCTTCTCTAGCCACCAAACGTCACGGTCATTCTCCTTCCGTCTCGTAGACAAGAGCTGAGAAATTGCAAATGTCGAGCAATTGCTCAGAGATGAAAAGTGCCAGCACTGAAAGCTGTTGCTAGCCAGCACCCTTCCTTGGAAGCGCTTTTGTAGCCCTTAGAACACTGGGGCTCTGGGCTTCTCTAGCCACCTAATCTTCTGCTCATCCTCTCGCGCACTCTAAAGAGAGCTCAGGTGAGAAATTGAAAACGTCCAGCAATTGCTCAGAGAAGAAAAGTGCCAGCACTGAAAGCTCTTGCTAGCCAGCACCCTTCCTTGGAAGCGCTTTCACAGGCGCAGCAACACTGGGGCTTTGCGCTTCTCTAGCCACCAAACGTCACGGTCCTTCTCTTTCCGTCTCGTAGACACGAGCTGAGAAATTGCAAACGTCGAGCAATTGCTCAGAGATGAAAAGTGCCAGCACTGAAAGCTCTTGCTAGCCAGCACCCTTCCTTGGAAGCGCTTTCACAGGCGCAGCAACACTGGGGCTTTGCGCTTCTCTACCCACCAAACGTCACGGTCCTTCTCTTTCCGTCTCGTAGACACGAGCTGAGAAATTGCAAACGTCCAGCAATTGCTCAGAGATGAAAAGTGCCAGCACTGGAAGCTCTTGCTAGCCAGCACCCTTCCTTGGAAGCGCTTTTTTAGCCCTTAGAACACTGGGGCTCTGGGCTTCTCTAGCCACCTCATCTTCTGCTCATCCTCTCGCGCACTCTAAAGAGAGCTCAGGTGAGAAATTGCAAAGGTCGAGCAATTGCTCAGAGATGAAAAGTGCCAGCACTGAAAGCTCTTGCTAGCCAGCACCCTTCCTTGGAAGCGCTTTCACAGGCGCAGTAACACTGGTGCTTTGCACTTCTCTACCCACCAAACGTCACGGTCATTCTCTTTCCATCTCGTAGACACGAGCTGAGAAATTGCAAACGTCGAGCAATTGCTCAGAGATGAAAAGTGCCAGCACTGAAAGCTCTTGCTAGCCAGCACCCTTCCTTGGAAGCGCTTTTGTAGGCCTAAGAACACTGGGGCTCTGGGCTTCTCTAGCCACCTAATCTTCTGCTCATCCTCTCGCGCACTCTAAAGAGAGCTCAGGTGAGAAATTGCAAACGTCCAGCAATTGCTCAGAGATGAAAAGGGCCAGCACTGAAAGCTCTTGCTAGCCAGCACTCTTCCTTGGAAGCGCTTTCACAGGCGCAGCAACACTGGGGCTTTGCGCTTCTCTAGCCACCAAACGTCACTGTCATTCTCTTTCCGTCTCGTAGACAAGAGCTGAGAAATTGCAAACGTCGAGCAATTGCTCAGAGATGAAAAGTGCCAGCACTGAAAGCTCTTGCTAGCCAGCACCCTTCCTTGGAAGCGCTTTCACAGGCGCAGTAACACTGGGGCTTTGCGCTTCTCTAGCCACCAAACGTCACGGTCCTTCTCTTTCCGTCTCGTAGACACGAGCTGAGAAATTGCAAATGTCGAGCAATTGCTCAGAGATGAAAAGTGCCAGCACTGAAAGCTGTTGCTAGCCAGCACTCTTCCTTGGAAGCGCTTTCACAGGAGCAGCAACACTGGGGCTTTGCGCTTCTCTAGCCACCAAACGTCACGGTCATTCTCTTTCCGTCTCGTAGACACGAGCTGAGAAATTGCAAACGTCGAGCAATTGCTCAGAGATGAAAAGTGCCAGCACTGAAAGCTGTTGCTAGCCAGCACCCTTCCTTGGAAGCGCTTTCACAGGCGCAGCAACACTGGGGCTTTGCGCTTCTCTAGCCACCAAACGTCACGGTCATTCTCTTTCCGTCTCGTAGACACGAGCTGAGAAATTGCAAACGTCGAGCAATTGCTCAGAGATGAAAAGTGCCAGCACTGAAAGCTCTTGCTAGCCAGCACTCTTCCTTGGAAGCGCTTTCACAGGCGCAGCAACACTGGGGCTTTGCGCTTCTCTAGCCACCAAACGTCACGGTCCTTCTCTTTCCGTCTCGTAGACACGAGCTGAGAAATTGCAAACGTCCAGCAATTGCTCAGAGATGAAAAGTGCCAGCACTGAAAGCTGTTGCTAGCCAGCACCCTTCCTTGGAAGCGCTTTCACAGGCGCAGTAACACTGGGGCTTTGCGCTTCTCTACCCACCAAACGTCACGGTCCTTCTCTTTCCGTCTCGTAGACACGAGCTGAGAAATTGCAAACGTCGAGCAATTGCTCAGAGATGAAAAGTGCCAGCACTGAAAGCTCTTGCTAGCCAGCACCCTTCCTTGGAAGCGCTTTCACAGGCGCAGCAACACTGGGGCTTTGCACTTCTCTAGCCACCAAACGTCACAGTCATTCTCTTTCCGTCTCGTAGACACAAGCTGAGAAATTGCAAACGTCCAGCAATTGCTCAGGGATGAAAAGTGCCAGCACTGAAAGCTCTTGCTAGCCAGCACCCTTCCTTGGAAGCGCTTTTGTAGGCCTAAGAACACTGGGGCTCTTGGCTTCTCTAGCCACCTCATCTTCTGCTCATCCTCTCGCGCACTCTAAAGAGAGCTCAGGTGAGAAATTGCAAACGTCGAGCAATTGCTCAGAGATGAAAAGTGCCAGCACTGAAAGCTCTTGCTAGCCAGCACCCTTCCTTGGAAGCGCTTTCACAGGCGCAGCAACACTGGGGCTTTGCGCTTCTCTAGCCACCAAACGTCACGGTCATTCTCTTTCCGTCTCGTAGACAAGAGCTGAGAAATTGCAAACGTCGAGCAATTGCTCAGAGATGAAAAGTGCCAGCACTGAAAGCTGTTGCTAGCCAGCACCCTTCCTTGGAAGCGCTTTCACAGGCGCAGCAACACTGGGGCTTTGCGCTTCTCTAGCCACCAAACGTCACGGTCATTCTCTTTCCGTCTCGTAGACACGAGCTGAGAAATTGCAAACGTCGAGCAATTGCTCAGAGATGAAAAGGGCCAGCACTGAAAGCTGTTGCTAGCCAGCACTCTTCCTTGGAAGCGCTTTCACAGGCGCAGCAACACTGGGGCTTTGCGCTTCTCTAGCCACCAAACGTCACGGTCATTCTCTTTCCGTCTCGTAGACACGAGCTGAGAAATTGCAAACGTCGAGCAATTGCTCAGAGATGAAAAGTGCCAGCACTGAAAGCTCTTGCTAGCCAGCACTCTTCCTTGGAAGCGCTTTCACAGGCGCAGCAACACTGGGGCTTTGCGCTTCTCTACTCACCAAACGTCACGGTCATTCTCTTTCCGTCTCGTAGACACGAGCTGAGAAATTGCAAACGTCGAGCAATTGCTCAGAGAAGAAAAGTGCCAGCACTGAAAGCTCTTGCTAGCCAGCACCCTTCCTTGGAAGCGCTTTTGTAGGCCTAAGAACACTGGGGCTCTGGGCTTCTCTAGCCACCTAATCTTCTGCTCATCCTCTCGCGCACTCTAAAGAGAGCTCAGGTGAGAAATTGCAAACGTCCAGCAATTGCTCAGAGATGAAAAGTGCCAGCACTGAAAGCTCTTGCTAGCCAGCACTCTTCCTTGGAAGCGCTTTCACAGGCGCAGTAACACTGGGGCTTTGCGCTTCTATACGCACCAAACGTCACGGTCCTTCTCTTTCCGTCTCGTAGACACGAGCTGAGAAATTGCAAACGTCGAGCAATTGCTCAGAGATGAAAAGTGCCAGCACTGAAAGCTGTTGCTAGCCAGCACCCTTCCTTGGAAGCGCTTTCACAGGCGCAGCAACACTGGGGCTTTGCGCTTCTCTAGCCACCAAACGTCACGGTCCTTCTCTTTCCGTCTCGTAGACACGAGCTGAGAAATTGCAAACGTCGAGCAATTGCTCAGAGATGAAAAGTGCCAGCACTGAAAGCTCTTGCTAGCCAGCACCCTTCCTTGGAAGCGCTTTTGTAGGCCTAAGAACACTGGGGCTCTGGGCTTCTCTAGCCACCTAATCTTCTGCTCATCCTCTCGCGCACTCTAAAGAGAGCTCAGGTGAGAAATTGCAAACGTCGAGCAATTGCTCAGAGATGAAAAGTGCCAGCACTGAAAGCTCTTGCTAGCCAGCACCCTTCCTTGGAAGCGCTTTCACAGGCGCAGCAACACTGGCGCTTTGCGCTTCTCTAGCCACCAAACGTCACGGTCATTCTCTTTCCGTCTCGTAGACAAGAGCTGAGAAATTGCAAACGTCGAGCAATTGCTCAGAGATGAAAAGTGCCAGCACTGAAAGCTGTTGCTAGCCAGCACCCTTCCTTGGAATCGCTTTTGTAGCCTTTAGAACACTGGGGCTCTGGGCTTCTCTAGCCACCTAATCTTCTGCTCATCCTCTCGCGCACTCTAAAGAGAGCTCAGGTGAGAAATTGCAAACGTCCAGCAATTGCTCAGAGATGAAAAGGGCCAGCACTGAAAGCTGTTGCTAGCCAGCACCCTTCCTTGGAAGCGCTTTCACAGGCGCAGCAACACTGGGGCTTTGCGCTTCTCTACCCACCAAAAGTCACGGTCCTTCTCTTTCCGTCTCGTAGACACGAGTTGAGAAATTGCAAACGTCGAGCAATTGCTCAGAGATGAAAAGTGCCAGCACCGAAAGCTCTTGCTAGCCAGCACCCTTCCTTGGAAGCGCTTTCACAGGCGCAGCAACACTGGGGCTTTGCACTTCTCTACCCACCAGACGTCATGGTCACTATCTCTCTCTCTCGTAGACACGAGCTGAGAAATTGCAAACGTCGAGCAATTGCTCAGAGATGAAAAGTGCCAGCACTGAAAGCTCTTGCTAGCCAGCACCCTTCCTTGGAAGCGCTTTTGTAGGCCTAAGAACACTGGGGCTCTGGGCTTCTCTAGCCACCTACTCTTCTGCTCATCCTCTCGCACACTCTAAAGAGAGCTCAGGTGAGAAATTGCAAACGTCGAGCAATTGCTCAGAGATGAAAAGGGCCAGCACTGAAAGCTCTTGCTAGCCAGCACCCTTCCTTGGAAATCCTTTCACAGGCGCAGCAACACTGGCGCTTTGCACTTCTCTAGCCACCAAACGTCACGGTCACTATCTCTCCGTCTCGTAGACACGAGCTGAGAAATTGCAAACGTCGAGCAATTGCTCAGAGATGAAAAGTGCCAGCACTGAAAGCTCTTGCTAGCCAGCACCCTTCCTTGGAAGCGCTTTCACAGGCGCAGCAACACTGGCGCTTTGCGCTTCTCTAGCCACCAAACGTCACGGTCATTCCCCTTCCGTCTCGTAGACACGAGCTGAGAAATTGCAAATGTCGAGCAATTGCTCAGAGATGAAAAGTGCCAGCACTGAAAGCTCTTGCTAGCCAGCACCCTTCCTTGGAAGCGCTTTTGTACCCCTTAGAACCCTGGGGCTCTGGGCTTCTCTAGCCACCTACTCTTCTGCTCATCCTCTCGCGCACTCTAAAGAGAGCTCAGGTGAGAAATTGCAAACGTCCAGCAATGGCTCAGAGATGAAAAGTGCCAGCACTGAAAGCTGTTGCTAGCCAGCACCCTTCCTTGGAAGCGCTTTCACAGGCGCAGCAACACTGGGGCTTTGCGCTTCTCTAGCCACCAAACGTCACGGTCATTCTCTTTCCGTCTCGTAGACACGAGCTGAGAAATTGCAAACGTCGAGCAATTGCTCAGAGATGAAAAGTGCCAGCACTGGAAGCTGTTGCTAGCCAGCACCCTTCCTTGGAAGCGCTTTTGTAGCCCTTAGAACACTGGGGCTCTGGGCTTCTCTAGCCACCTAATCTTCTGCTCATCCTCTCGCGCACTCTAAAGAGAGCTCAGGTGAGAAATTGCAAACGTCGAGCAATTGCTCAGAGAAGAAAAGTGCCAGCACTGAAAGCTGTTGCTAGCCAGCACCCTTCCTTGGAAGCGCTTTCACAGGCGCAGCAACACTGGGGCTTTGCGCTTCTCTAGCCACCAAACGTCACTGTCATTCTCTTTCCGTCTCGTAGACAAGAGCTGAGAAATTGCAAACGTCGAGCAATTGCTCAGAGATGAAAAGGGCCAGCACTGAAAGCTCTTGCTAGCCAGCACCCTTCCTTGGAAGCGCTTTCACAGGCGCAGCAACACTGGGGCTTTGCGCTTCTCTACCCACCAAACGTCACGGTCCTTCTCTTTCCGTCTCGTAGCCACGAGCTGAGAAATTGCAAACGTCGAGCAATTGCTCAGAGATGAAAAGTGCCAGCACTGAAAGCTGTTGCTAGCCAGCACTCTTCCTTGGAAGCGCTTTCACAGGCGCAGCAACACTGGGGCTTTGCGCTTCTCTAGCCACCAAACGTCACGGTCATTCTCCTTCCGTCTCGTAGACAAGAGCTGAGAAATTGCAAATGTCGAGCAATTGCTCAGAGATGAAAAGTGCCAGCACTGAAAGCTCTTGCTAGCCAGCACCCTTCCTTGGAAGCGCTTTTGTAGCCCTTAGAACACTGGGGCTCTGGGCTTCTCTAGCCACCTAATCTTCTGCTCATCCTCTCGCGCACTCTAAAGAGAGCTCAGGTGAGAAATTGAAAACGTCCAGCAATTGCTCAGAGAAGAAAAGTGCCAGCACTGAAAGCTCTTGCTAGCCAGCACCCTTCCTTGGAAGCGCTTTCACAGGCGCAGCAACACTGGGGCTTTGCGCTTCTCTAGCCACCAAACGTCACGGTCCTTCTCTTTCCGTCTCGTAGACACGAGCTGAGAAATTGCAAACGTCGAGCAATTGCTCAGAGATGAAAAGTGCCAGCACTGAAAGCTCTTGCTAGCCAGCACCCTTCCTTGGAAGCGCTTTCACAGGCGCAGCAACACTGGGGCTTTGCGCTTCTCTACCCACCAAACGTCACGGTCCTTCTCTTTCCGTCTCGTAGACACGAGCTGAGAAATTGCAAACGTCCAGCAATTGCTCAGAGATGAAAAGTGCCAGCACTGGAAGCTCTTGCTAGCCAGCACCCTTCCTTGGAAGCGCTTTTTTAGCCCTTAGAACACTGGGGCTCTGGGCTTCTCTAGCCACCTCATCTTCTGCTCATCCTCTCGCGCACTCTAAAGAGAGCTCAGGTGAGAAATTGCAAACGTCGAGCAATTGCTCAGAGATGAAAAGTGCCAGCACTGAAAGCTGTTGCTAGCCAGCACCCTTCCTTGGAAGCGCTTTCACAGGCGCAGCAACACTGGGGCTTTGCGCTTCTCTACCCACCAAACGTCACGGTCCTTCTCTTTCCGTCTCGTAGACACGAGCTGAGAAATTGCAAACGTCGAGCAATTGCTCAGAGATGAAAAGTGCCAGCACTGGAAGCTCTTGCTAGCCAGCACCCTTCCTTGGAAGCGCTTTTGTAGCCCTTAGAACACTGGGGCTCTGGGCTTCTCTAGCCACCTAATCTTCTGCTCATCCTCTCGCGCACTCTAAAGAGAGCTCAGGTGAGAAATTGCAAACGTCCAGCAATTGCTCAGAGAAGAAAAGTGCCAGCACTGAAAGCTCTTGCTAGCCAGCACCCTTCCTTGGAAGCGCTTTCACAGGCGCAGCAACACTGGGGCTTTGCGCTTCTCTAGCCACCAAACGTCACTGTCATTCTATTTCCGTCTCGTAGACACGAGCTGAGAAATTGCAAACGTCGAGCAATTGCTCAGAGATGAAAAGGGCCAGCACTGAAAGCTCTTGCTAGCCAGCACCCTTCCTTGGAAGCGCTTCACAGGCGCAGCAACACTGGGGCTTTGCGCTTCTCTACCCACCAAACGTCACGGTCCTTCTCTTTCCGTCTCGTAGACAAGAGCTGAGAAATTGCAAACGTCGAGCAATTGCTCAGAGATGAAAAGTGCCAGCACTGAAAGCTGTTGCTAGCCAGCACTCTTCCTTGGAAGCGCTTTCACAGGCGCAGCAACACTGGGGCTTTGCGCTTCTCTACCCACCAAACGTCACGGTCATTCTCCTTCCGTCTCGTAGACAAGAGCTGAGAAATTGCAAATGTCGAGCAATTGCTCAGAGATGAAAAGTGCCAGCACTGAAAGCTGTTGCTAGCCAGCACCCTTCCTTGGAAGCGCTTTTGTAGCCTTTAGAACACTGGGGCTCTGGGCTTCTCTAGCCACCTAATCTTCTGCTCATCCTCTCGCGCACTCTAAAGAGAGCTCAGGTGAGAAATTGCAAACGTCGAGCAATTGCTCAGAGATGAAAAGTGCCAGCACTGAAAGCTCTTGCTAGCCAGCACCCTTCCTTGGAAGCGCTTTCACAGGCGCAGTAACACTGGGGCTTTGCACTTCTCTAGCCACCAAACGTCACTGTCATTCTCTTTCCGTCTCGTAGACAAGAGCTGAGAAATTGCAAACGTCGAGCAATTGCTCAGAGATGAAAAGGGCCAGCACTGAAAGCTCTTGCTAGCCAGCACCCTTCCTTGGAAGCGCTTTCACAGGCGCAGCAACACTGGGGCTTTGCGCTTCTCTAGCCACCAAACGTCACGGTCCTTCTCTTTCCGTCTCGTAGACACGAGCTGAGAAATTGCAAACGTCGAGCAATTGCTCTGAGATGAAAAGTGCCAGCACTGAAAGCTCTTGCTAGCCAGCACCCTTCCTTGGAAGCGCTTTCACAGGCGCAGCAACACTGGGGCTTTGCGCTTCTCTAGCCACTAAACGTCACTGTCATTCTCTTTCCGTCTCGTAGACAAGAGCTGAGAAATTGCAAACGTCGAGCAATTGCTCAGAGATGAAAAGTGCCAGCACTGAAAGCTCTTGCTAGCCAGCACCCTTCCTTGGAAGCGCTTTCACAGGTGCAGCAACACTGGGGCTTTGCACTTCTCTACCCACCAAACGTCACGGTCATTCTCTTTCCGTCTCTTAGACACGAGCTGAGAAATTGCAAACGTCGAGCAATTGCTCAGAGATTAAAAGGGCCAGCACTGAAAGCTGTTGCTAGCCAGCACCCTTCCTTGGAAGCGCTTTCACAGGCGCAGCAACACTGGGGCTTTGCGCTTCTCTACTCACCAAACGTCACGGTCATTCTCTTTCCGTCTCGTAGACAAGAGCTGAGAAATTGCAAACGTCGAGCAATTGCTCAGAGATGAAAAGTGCCAGCACTGAAAGCTCTTGCTAGCCAGCACCCTTCCTTGGAAGCGCTTTCACAGGCGCAGTAACACTGGGGCTTTGCACTTCTATACGCACCAAACGTCACGGTCCTTCTCTTTCCGTCTCGTAGACACGAGCTGAGAAATTGCAAACGTCGAGCAATTGCTCAGAGATGAAAAGTGCCAGCACTGAAAGCTCTTGCTAGCCAGCACTCTTCCTTGGAAGCGCTTTCACAGGCGCAGCAACACTGGCGCTTTGCGCTTCTCTACCCACCAAACGTCACGGTCCTTCTCTTTCCGTCTCGTAGACAAGACCTGAGAAATTGCAAACGTCGAGCAATTGCTCAGAGATGAAAAGTGCCAGCACTGAAAGCTCTTGCTAGCCAGCACCCTTCCTTGGAAGCGCTTTTGTAGCCCTTAGAACACTGGGGCTCTGGGCTTCTCTAGCCACCTAATCTTCTGCTCATCCTCTCGCGCACTCTAAAGAGAGCTCAGGTGAGAAATTGCAAACGTCGAGCAATTGCTCAGAGATGAAAAGTGCCAGCACTGAAAGCTCTTGCTAGCCAGCACCCTTCCTTGGAAGCGCTTTCACAGGCGCAGCAACACTGGGGCTTTGCGCTTCTCTAGCCACCAAACGTCACGGTCCTTCTCTTTCCGTCTCGTAGACACGAGCTGAGAAATTGCAAACGTCGAGCAATTGCTCAGAGATGAAAAGTGCCAGCACTGAAAGCTGTTGCTAGCCAGCACCCTTCCTTGGAAGCGCTTTCACAGGCGCAGCAACACTGGGGCTTTGCGCTTCTCTACTCACCAAACGTCACGGTCATTCTCTTTCCGTCTCGTAGACACGAGCTGAGAAATTGCAAACGTCGAGCAATTGCTCAGAGATGAAAAGTGCCAGCACTGAAAGCTGTTGCTAGCCAGCACCCTTCCTTGGAAGCGCTTTCACAGGCGCAGCAACACTGGGGCTTTGCGCTTCTCTACCCACCAAACGTCACGGTCATTCTCTTTCCGTCTCGTAGACACGAGCTGAGAAATTGCAAACGTCCAGCAATTGCTCAGAGATGAAAAGTGCCAGCACTGGTAGCTGTTGCTAGCCAGCACCCTTCCTTGGAAGCGCTTTTTTAGCCCTTAGAACACTGGGGCTCTGGGCTTCTCTAGCCACCTCATCTTCTGCTCATCCTCTCGCGCACTCTAAAGAGAGCTCAGGTGAGAAATTGCAAACGTCCAGCAATTGCTCAGAGATGAAAAGTGCCAGCACTGAAAGCTCTTGCTAGCCAGCACCCTTCCTTGGAAGCGCTTTCACAGGCGCAGCAACACTGGGGCTTTGCGCTTCTCTAGCCACCAAACGTCACGGTCCTTCTCTTTCCGTCTCGTAGACACGAGCTGAGAAATTGCAAACGTCGAGCAATTGCTCAGAGATGAAAAGTGCCAGCACTGAAAGCTGTTGCTAGCCAGCACCCTTCCTTGGAAGCGCTTTCACAGGCGCAGCAACACTGGGGCTTTGCGCTTCTCTACTCACCAAACGTCACGGTCATTCTCTTTCCGTCTCGTAGACACGAGCTGAGAAATTGCAAACGTCGAGCAATTGCTCAGAGATGAAAAGTGCCAGCACTGAAAGCTGTTGCTAGCCAGCACCCTTCCTTGGAAGCGCTTTCACAGGCGCAGCAACACTGGGGCTTTGCGCTTCTCTACCCACCAAACGTCACGGTCATTCTCTTTCCGTCTCGTAGACACGAGCTGAGAAATTGCAAACGTCCAGCAATTGCTCAGAGATGAAAAGTGCCAGCACTGGTAGCTGTTGCTAGCCAGCACCCTTCCTTGGAAGCGCTTTTTTAGCCCTTAGAACACTGGGGCTCTGGGCTTCTCTAGCCACCTCATCTTCTGCTCATCCTCTCGCGCACTCTAAAGAGAGCTCAGGTGAGAAATTGCAAACGTCCAGCAATTGCTCAGAGATGAAAAGTGCCAGCACTGAAAGCTGTTGCTAGCCAGCACCCTTCCTTGGAAGCGCTTTCACAGGCGCAGCAACACTGGGGCTTTGCGCTTCTCTACCCACCAAACGTCACGGTCCTTCTCTTTCCGTCTCGTAGACACGAGCTGAGAAATTGCAAACGTCGAGCAATTGCTCAGAGATGAAAAGTGCCAGCACTGGAAGCTCTTGCTAGCCAGCACCCTTCCTTGGAAGCGCTTTTGTAGCCCTTAGAACACTGGGGCTCTGGGCTTCTCTAGCCACCTAATCTTCTGCTCATCCTCTCGCGCACTCTAAAGAGAGCTCAGGTGAGAAATTGCAAACGTCGAGCAATTGCTCAGAGAAGAAAAGTGCCAGCACTGAAAGCTCTTGCTAGCCAGCACCCTTCCTTGGAAGCGCTTTCACAGGCGCAGCAACACTGGGGCTTTGCGCTTCTCTAGCCACCAAACGTCACTGTCATTCTCTTTCCGTCTCGTAGACACGAGCTGAGAAATTGCAAACGTCGAGCAATTGCTCAGAGATGAAAAGGGCCAGCACTGAAAGCTCTTGCTAGCCAGCACCCTTCCTTGGAAGCGCTTTCACAGGCGCAGCAACACTGGGGCTTTGCGCTTCTCTACCCACCAAACGTCACGGTCCTTCTCTTTCCGTCTCGTAGACAAGAGCTGAGAAATTGCAAACGTCGAGCAATTGCTCAGAGATGAAAAGTGCCAGCACTGAAAGCTGTTGCTAGCCAGCACTCTTCCTTGGAAGCGCTTTCACAGGCGCAGCAACACTGGGGCTTTGCGCTTCTCTAGCCACCAAACGTCACGGTCATTCTCCTTCCGTCTCGTAGACAAGAGCTGAGAAATTGCAAATGTCGAGCAATTGCTCAGAGATGAAAAGTGCCAGCACTGAAAGCTGTTGCTAGCCAGCACCCTTCCTTGGAAGCGCTTTTGTAGCCTTTAGAACACTGGGGCTCTGGGCTTCTCTAGCCACCTAATCTTCTGCTCATCCTCTCGCGCACTCTAAAGAGAGCTCAGGTGAGAAATTGCAAACGTCGAGCAATTGCTCAGAGATGAAAAGTGCCAGCACTGAAAGCTCTTGCTAGCCAGCACCCTTCCTTGGAAGCGCTTTCACAGGCGCAGTAACACTGGGGCTTTGCACTTCTCTAGCCACCAAACGTCACTGTCATTCTCTTTCCGTCTCGTAGACAAGAGCTGAGAAATTGCAAACGTCGAGCAATTGCTCAGAGATGAAAAGGGCCAGCACTGAAAGCTCTTGCTAGCCAGCACCCTTCCTTGGAAGCGCTTTCACAGGCGCAGCAACACTGGGCCTTTGCGCTTCTCTACCCACCAAACGTCACGGTCCTTCTCTTTCCGTCTCGTAGACACGAGCTGAGAAATTGCAAACGTCGAGCAATTGCTCAGAGAAGAAAAGTGCCAGCACTGAAAGCTCTTGCTAGCCAGCACCCTTCCTTGGAAGCGCTTTAACAGGCGCAGCAACACTGGGGCTTTGCGCTTCTCTAGCCACTAAACGTCACTGTCATTCTCTTTCCGTCTCGTAGACAAGAGCTGAGAAATTGCAAACGTCCAGCAATTGCTCAGAGATGAAAAGTGCCAGCACTGAAAGCTCTTGCTAGCCAGCACCCTTCCTTGGAAGCGCTTTCACAGGCGCAGCAACACTGGGGCTTTGCACTTCTCTACCCACCAAACGTCACGGTCATTCTCTTTCCGTCTCTTAGACACGAGCTGAGAAATTGCAAACGTCGAGCAATTGCTCAGAGATGAAAAGGGCCAGCACTGAAAGCTGTTGCTAGCCAGCACCCTTCCTTGGAAGCGCTTTCACAGGCGCAGCAACACTGGGGCTTTGCGCTTCTCTACCCACCAAACGTCACGGTCATTCTCTTTCCGTCTCGTAGACAAGAGCTGAGAAATTGCAAACGTCGAGCAATTGCTCAGAGATGAAAAGTGCCAGCACTGAAAGCTCTTGCTAGCCAGCACCCTTCCTTGGAAGCGCTTTCACAGGCGCAGTAACACTGGGGCTTTGCACTTCTATACGCACCAAACGTCACGGTCCTTCTCTTTCCGTCTCGTAGACACGAGCTGAGAAATTGCAAACGTCGAGCAATTGCTCAGAGATGAAAAGTGCCAGCACTGAAAGCTCTTGCTAGCCAGCACTCTTCCTTGGAAGCGCTTTCACAGGCGCAGCAACACTGGCGCTTTGCGCTTCTCTACCCACCAAACGTCACGGTCCTTCTCTTTCCGTCTCGTAGACAAGACCTGAGAAATTGCAAACGTCGAGCAATTGCTCAGAGATGAAAAGTGCCAGCACTGAAAGCTCTTGCTAGCCAGCACCCTTCCTTGGAAGCGCTTTTGTAGCCCTTAGAACACTGGGGCTCTGGGCTTCTCTAGCCACCTAATCTTCTGCTCATCCTCTCGCGCACTCTAAAGAGAGCTCAGTTGAGAAATTGCAAACGTCGAGCAATTGCTCAGAGATGAAAAGTGCCAGCACTGAAAGCTCTTGCTAGCCAGCACCCTTCCTTGGAAGCGCTTTCACAGGCGCAGCAACACTGGGGCTTTGCGCTTCTCTAGCCACCAAACGTCACGGTCCTTCTCTTTCCGTCTCGTAGACACGAGCTGAGAAATTGCAAACGTCGAGCAATTGCTCAGAGATGAAAAGTGCCAGCACTGAAAGCTCTTGCTAGCCAGCACTCTTCCTTGGAAGCGCTTTCACAGGCGCAGCAACACTGGGGCTTTGCGCTTCTCTAGCCACCAAACGTCACGGTCATTCTCCTTCCGTCTCGTAGACACGAGCTGAGAAATTGCAAACGTCGAGCAATTGCTCAGAGATGAAAAGTGCCAGCACTGAAAGCTCTTGCTAGCCAGCACCCTTCCTTGGAAGCGCTTCTGTAGCCTTTAGAACACTGGGGCTCTGTGCTTCTCTAGCCACCTAGTCTTCTGCTCATCCTCTCGCGCACTCTACAGAGAGCTCAGGTGAGAAATTGCAAACGTCGAGCAATTGCTCAGAGATGAAAAGGGCCAGCACTGAAAGCTCTTGCTAGCCAGCACCCTTCCTTGGAAGCGCTTTCACAGGCGCAGTAACACTGGGGCTTTGCGCTTCTCTACCCACCAAACGTCACGGTCCTTCTCCTTCCGTCTCGTAGACACGAGCTGAGAAATTGCAAACGTCGAGCAATTGCTCAGAGATGAAAAGTGCCAGCACTGAAAGCTCTTGCTAGCCAGCACCCTTCCTTGGAAGCGCTTTCACAGGCGCAGCAACACTGGGCCTTTGCGCTTCTCTAGCCACCAAACGTCACGGTCATTCTCTTTCCGTCTCGTAGACAAGACCTGAGAAATTGCAAACGTCGAGCAATTGCTCAGAGATGAAAAGTGCCAGCACTGAAAGCTCTTGCTAGCCAGCACCCTTCCTTGGAAGCGCTTTCACAGGCGCAGTAACACTGGGGCTTTGCGCTTCTCTAGCCACCAAACGTCACGGTCCTTCTCTTTCCGTCTCGTAGACACGAGCTGAGAAATTGCAAACGTCGAGCAATTGCTCTGAGATGAAAAGTGCCAGCACTGAAAGCTGTTGCTAGCCAGCACCCTTCCTTGGAAGCGCTTTCACAGGTGCAGCTACACTGGGGCTTTGCGCTTCTCTAGCCACCAAACGTCACGGTCATTCTCTTTCCGTCTCGTAGACACGAGCTGAGAAATTGCAAACGTCGAGCAATTGCTCAGAGATGAAAAGGGCCAGCACTGAAAGCTGTTGCTAGCCAGCACCCTTCCTTGGAAGTGCTTTTGTAGCCTTTAGAACACTGGGGCTCTGGGCTTCTCTAGCCACCTAATCTTCTGCTCATCCTCTCGCGCACTCTAAAGAGAGCTCAGGTGAGAAATTGCAAACGTCCAGCAATTGCTCAGAGATGAAAAGTGCCAGCACTGAAAGCTCTTGCTAGCCAGCACCCTTCCTTGGAAGCGCTTTCACAGGCGCAGTAACACTGGGGCTTTGCGCTTCTATACGCACCAAACGTCACGGTCCTTCTCTTTCCGTCTCGTAGACACAAGCTGAGAAATTGCAAACGTCGAGCAATTGCTCAGAGATGAAAAGTGCCAGCACTGAAAGCTGTTGCTAGCCAGCACCCTTCCTTGGAAGCGCTTTCACAGGCGCAGCAACACTGGGGCTTTGCACTTCTCTACCCACCAGACGTCATGGTTACTATCTCTCTCTCTCGTAGACACGAGCTGAGAAATTGCAAACGTCGAGCAATTGCTCAGAGATGAAAAGTGCCAGCACTGAAAGCTGTTGCTAGCCAGCACCCTTCCTTGGAAGCGCTTTTGTAGGCCTAAGAACACTGGGGCTCTGGGCTTCTCTAGCCACCTACTCTTCTGCTCATCCTCTCGCACACTCTAAAGAGAGCTCAGGTGAGAAATTGCAAACGTCGAGCAATTGCTCAGAGATGAAAAGGGCCAGCACTGAAAGCTGTTGCTAGCCAGCACCCTTCCTTGGAAGTCCTTTCACAGGCGCAGCAACACTGGGGCTTTGCGCTTCTCTAGCCACCAAACGTCACGGTCACTATCTCTCCGTCTCGTAGACACGAGCTGAGAAATTGCAAACGTCGAGCAATTGCTCAGAGATGAAAAGTGCCAGCACTGAAAGCTGTTGCTAGCCAGCACCCTTCCTTGGAAGCGCTTTCACAGGCGCAGCAACACTGGCGCTTTGCGCTTCTCTAGCCACCAAACGTCACGGTCATTCCCCTTCCGTCTCGTAGACACGAGCTGAGAAATTGCAAATGTCGAGCAATTGCTCAGAGATGAAAAGTGCCAGCACTGAAAGCTCTTGCTAGCCAGCACCCTTCCTTGGAAGCGCTTTTGTACCCCTTAGAACCCTGGGGCTGTGGACTTCTCTAGCCACCTACTCTTCTGCTCATCCTCTCGCGCAGTCTAAAGAGTGTTCAGGTGAGAAATTGCAAATGTCGAGCAATTGCTCAGAGATTAAAAGTGCCAGCATTGAAAGCTGTTGCTAGCCAGCACCCTTCCTTGGAAGCGCTTTCACAGGCGCAGCAACACTGGGGCTTTGCGCTTCTCTACCCACCAAACGTCACGGTCCTTCTCTTTCCGTCTCGTAGACACGAGCTGAGAAATTGCAAACGTCCAGCAATTGCTCAGAGATGAAAAGTGCCAGCACTGAAAGCTCTTGCTAGCCAGCACCCTTCCTTGGAAGCGCTTTTGTAGCCCTTAGAACACTGGGGCTCTGGGCTTCTCTAGCCACCTAATCTTCTGCTCATCCTCTCGCGCACTCTAAAGGGAGCTCAGGTGAGAAATTGCAAACGTCGAGCAATTGCTCAGAGATGAAAAGGGCCAGCACTGAAAGCTGTTGCTAGCCAGCACCCTTCCTTGGAAGCGCTTTCACAGGCGCAGCAACACTGGGGCTTTGCGCTTCTCTACCCACCAAACGTCACGGTCCTTCTCTTTCCGTCTCGTAGACACGAGCTGAGAAATTGCAAACGTCGAGCAATTGCTCAGAGATGAAAAGTGCCAGCACTGGAAGCTGTTGCTAGCCAGCACCCTTCCTTGGAAGCGCTTTTGTAGCCCTTAGAACACTGGGGCTCTGGGCTTCTCTAGCCACCTAATCTTCTGCTCATCCTCTCGCGCACTCTAAAGAGAGCTCAGGTGAGAAATTGCAAACGTCCAGCAATTGCTCAGAGAAGAAAAGTGCCAGCACTGAAAGCTCTTGCTAGCCAGCACCCTTCCTTGGAAGCGCTTTTGTAGGCCTAAGAACACTGGGGCTCTGGGCTTCTCTAGCCACCTCATCTTCTGCTCATCCTCTCGCGCACTCTAAAGAGAGCTCAGGTGAGAAATTGCAAACGTCGAGCAATTGCTCAGAGAAGAAAAGTGCCAGCACTGAAAGCTCTTGCTAGCCAGCACCCTTCCTTGGAAGCGCTTTCACAGGCGCAGTAACACTGGGGCTTTGCACTTCTATACGCACCAAACGTCACGGTCCTTCTCTTTCCGTCTCGTAGACACGAGCTGAGAAATTGCAAACGTCGAGCAATTGCTCAGAGATGAAAAGTGCCAGCACCGAAAGCTCTTGCTAGCCAGCACTCTTCCTTGGAAGCGCTTTCACAGGCGCAGCAACACTGGGGCTTTGCGCTTCTCTAGCCACCAAACGTCACGGTCCTTCTCTTTCCGTCTCGTAGACACGAGCTGAGAAATTGCAAACGTCGAGCAATTGCTCAGAGATGAAAAGTGCCAGCACTGAAAGCTGTTGCTAGCCAGCACTCTTCCTTGGAAGCGCTTTCACAGGCGCAGCAACACTGGGGCTTTGCGCTTCTCTAGCCACCAAACGTCACGGTCATTCTCCTTCCGTCTCGTAGACACGAGCTGAGAAATTGCAAATGTCGAGCAATTGCTCAGAGATGAAAAGTGCCAGCACTGAAAGCTCTTGCTAGCCAGCACCCTTCCTTGGAAGCGCTTCTGTAGCCTTTAGAACACTGGGGCTCTGTGCTTCTCTAGCCACCTAATCTTCTGCTCATCCTCTCGCGCACTCTACAGAGAGCTCAGGTGAGAAATTGCAAACGTCGAGCAATTGCTCAGAGAAGAAAAGTGCCAGCACTGAAAGCTCTTGCTAGCCAGCACCCTTCCTTGGAAGCGCTTTCACAGGCGCAGCAACACTGGGGCTTTGCGCTTCTCTACCCACCAAACGTCACGGTCCTTCTCTTTCCGTCTCGTAGACACGAGCTGAGAAATTGCAAACGTCGAGCAATTGCTCAGAGATGAAAAGTGCCAGCACTGAAAGCTCTTGCTAGCCAGCACCCTTCCTTGGAAGCGCTTTCACAGGCGCAGCAACACTGGGGCTTTGCGCTTCTCTACTCACCAAACGTCACGGTCATTCTCTTTCCGTCTCGTAGACACGAGCTGAGAAATTGCAAACGTCGAGCAATTGCTCAGAGATGAAAAGTGCCAGCACTGAAAGCTGTTGCTAGCCAGCACCCTTCCTTGGAAGCGCTTTCACAGGCGCAGCAACACTGGGGCTTTGCGCTTCTCTACCCACCAAATGTCACGGTCCTTCTCTTTCCGTCTCGTAGACACGAGCTGAGAAATTGCAAACGTCGAGCAATTGCTCTGAGATGAAAAGTGCCAGCACTGAAAGCTGTTGCTAGCCAGCACCCTTCCTTGGAAGCGCTTTCACAGGTGCAGCAACACTGGGGCTTTGCGCTTCTCTAGCCAACAAACGTCACGGTCATTCTCTTTCCGTCTCGTAGACACGAGCTGAGAAATTGCAAACGTCGAGCAATTGCTCAGAGATGAAAAGTGCCAGCACTGAAAGCTCTTGCTAGCCAGCACCCTTCCTTGGAAGCGCTTTCACAGGCGCAGTAACACTGGGGCTTTGCACTTCTATACGCACCAAACGTCACGGTCCTTCTCTTTCCGTCTCGTAGACACGAGCTGAGAAATTGCAAACGTCGAGCAATTGCTCAGAGATGAAAAGTGCCAGCACTGAAAGCTCTTGCTAGCCAGCACTCTTCCTTGGAAGCGCTTTCACAGGCGCAGCAACACTGGCGCTTTGCGCTTCTCTACCCACCAAACGTCACGGTCCTTCTCTTTCCGTCTCGTAGACAAGACCTGAGAAATTGCAAACGTCGAGCAATTGCTCAGAGATGAAAAGTGCCAGCACTGAAAGCTCTTGCTAGCCAGCACCCTTCCTTGGAAGCGCTTTTGTAGGCCTAAGAACACTGGGGCTCTGGGCTTCTCTAGCCACCTAATCTTCTGCTCATCCTCTCGCGCACTCTAAAGAGAGCTCAGTTGAGAAATTGCAAACGTCGAGCAATTGCTCAGAGATGAAAAGTGCCAGCACTGAAAGCTCTTGCTAGCCAGCACCCTTCCTTGGAAGCGCTTTCACAGGCGCAGCAACACTGGGGCTTTGCGCTTCTCTAGCCACCAAACGTCACGGTCCTTCTCTTTCCGTCTCGTAGACACGAGCTGAGAAATTGCAAACGTCGAGCAATTGCTCAGAGATGAAAAGTGCCAGCACTGAAAGCTCTTGCTAGCCAGCACTCTTCCTTGGAAGCGCTTTCACAGGCGCAGCAACACTGGGGCTTTGCGCTTCTCTAGCCACCAAACGTCACGGTCATTCTCCTTCCGTCTCGTAGACACGAGCTGAGAAATTGCAAACGTCGAGCAATTGCTCAGAGATGAAAAGTGCCAGCACTGAAAGCTCTTGCTAGCCAGCACCCTTCCTTGGAAGCGCTTCTGTAGCCTTTAGAACACTGGGGCTCTGTGCTTCTCTAGCCACCTAATCTTCTGCTCATCCTCTCGCGCACTCTACAGAGAGCTCAGGTGAGAAATTGCAAACGTCGAGCAATTGCTCAGAGATGAAAAGGGCCAGCACTGAAAGCTCTTGCTAGCCAGCACCCTTCCTTGGAAGCGCTTTCACAGGCGCAGTAACACTGGGGCTTTGCGCTTCTCTACCCACCAAACGTCACGGTCCTTCTCCTTCCGTCTCGTAGACACGAGCTGAGAAATTGCAAACGTCGAGCAATTGCTCAGAGATGAAAAGTGCCAGCACTGAAAGCTCTTGCTAGCCAGCACCCTTCCTTGGAAGCGCTTTCACAGGCGCAGCAACACTGGGCCTTTGCGCTTCTCTAGCCACCAAACGTCACGGTCATTCTCTTTCCGTCTCGTAGACAAGACCTGAGAAATTGCAAACGTCGAGCAATTGCTCAGAGATGAAAAGTGCCAGCACTGAAAGCTCTTGCTAGCCAGCACCCTTCCTTGGAAGCGCTTTCACAGGCGCAGTAACACTGGGGCTTTGCGCTTCTCTAGCCACCAAACGTCACGGTCCTTCTCTTTCCGTCTCGTAGACACGAGCTGAGAAATTGCAAACGTCGAGCAATTGCTCTGAGATGAAAAGTGCCAGCACTGAAAGCTGTTGCTAGCCAGCACCCTTCCTTGGAAGCGCTTTCACAGGTGCAGCTACACTGGGGCTTTGCGCTTCTCTAGCCACCAAACGTCACGGTCATTCTCTTTCCGTCTCGTAGACACGAGCTGAGAAATTGCAAACGTCGAGCAATTGCTCAGAGATGAAAAGGGCCAGCACTGAAAGCTGTTGCTAGCCAGCACCCTTCCTTGGAAGTGCTTTTGTAGCCTTTAGAACACTGGGGCTCTGGGCTTCTCTAGCCACCTAATCTTCTGCTCATCCTCTCGCGCACTCTAAAGAGAGCTCAGGTGAGAAATTGCAAACGTCCAGCAATTGCTCAGAGATGAAAAGTGCCAGCACTGAAAGCTCTTGCTAGCCAGCACCCTTCCTTGGAAGCGCTTTCACAGGCGCAGTAACACTGGGGCTTTGCGCTTCTATACGCACCAAACGTCACGGTCCTTCTCTTTCCGTCTCGTAGACACAAGCTGAGAAATTGCAAACGTCGAGCAATTGCTCAGAGATGAAAAGTGCCAGCACTGAAAGCTCTTGCTAGCCAGCACCCTTCCTTGGAAGCGCTTTCACAGGCGCAGCAACACTGGCGCTTTGCACTTCTCTACCCACCAGACGTCATGGTTACTATCTCTCTCTCTCGTAGACACGAGCTGAGAAATTGCAAACGTCGAGCAATTGCTCAGAGATGAAAAGTGCCAGCACTGAAAGCTGTTGCTAGCCAGCACCCTTCCTTGGAAGCGCTTTTGTAGGCCTAAGAACACTGGGGCTCTGGGCTTCTCTAGCCACCTACTCTTCTGCTCATCCTCTCGCACACTCTAAAGAGAGCTCAGGTGAGAAATTGCAAACGTCGAGCAATTGCTCAGAGATGAAAAGGGCCAGCACTGAAAGCTGTTGCTAGCCAGCACCCTTCCTTGGAAGTCCTTTCACAGGCGCAGCAACACTGGGGCTTTGCGCTTCTCTAGCCACCAAACGTCACGGTCACTATCTCTCCGTCTCGTAGACACGAGCTGAGAAATTGCAAACGTCGAGCAATTGCTCAGAGATGAAAAGTGCCAGCACTGAAAGCTGTTGCTAGCCAGCACCCTTCCTTGGAAGCGCTTTCACAGGCGCAGCAACACTGGCGCTTTGCGCTTCTCTAGCCACCAAACGTCACGGTCATTCCCCTTCCGTCTCGTAGACACGAGCTGAGAAATTGCAAATGTCGAGCAATTGCTCAGAGATGAAAAGTGCCAGCACTGAAAGCTCTTGCTAGCCAGCACCCTTCCTTGGAAGCGCTTTTGTACCCCTTAGAACCCTGGGGCTGTGGACTTCTCTAGCCACCTACTCTTCTGCTCATCCTCTCGCGCAGTCTAAAGAGTGTTCAGGTGAGAAATTGCAAATGTCGAGCAATTGCTCAGAGATTAAAAGTGCCAGCATTGAAAGCTGTTGCTAGCCAGCACCCTTCCTTGGAAGCGCTTTCACAGGCGCAGCAACACTGGGGCTTTGCGCTTCTCTACCCACCAAACGTCACGGTCCTTCTCTTTCCGTCTCGTAGACACGAGCTGAGAAATTGCAAACGTCCAGCAATTGCTCAGAGATGAAAAGTGCCAGCACTGAAAGCTCTTGCTAGCCAGCACCCTTCCTTGGAAGCGCTTTTGTAGCCCTTAGAACACTGGGGCTCTGGGCTTCTCTAGCCACCTAATCTTCTGCTCATCCTCTCGCGCACTCTAAAGGGAGCTCAGGTGAGAAATTGCAAACGTCGAGCAATTGCTCAGAGATGAAAAGGGCCAGCACTGAAAGCTGTTGCTAGCCAGCACCCTTCCTTGGAAGCGCTTTCACAGGCGCAGCAACACTGGGGCTTTGCGCTTCTCTACCCACCAAACGTCACGGTCCTTCTCTTTCCGTCTCGTAGACACGAGCTGAGAAATTGCAAACGTCGAGCAATTGCTCAGAGATGAAAAGTGCCAGCACTGGAAGCTGTTGCTAGCCAGCACCCTTCCTTGGAAGCGCTTTTGTAGCCCTTAGAACACTGGGGCTCTGGGCTTCTCTAGCCACCTAATCTTCTGCTCATCCTCTCGCGCACTCTAAAGAGAGCTCAGGTGAGAAATTGCAAACGTCCAGCAATTGCTCAGAGAAGAAAAGTGCCAGCACTGAAAGCTCTTGCTAGCCAGCACCCTTCCTTGGAAGCGCTTTTGTAGGCCTAAGAACACTGGGGCTCTGGGCTTCTCTAGCCACCTAATCTTCTGCTCATCCTCTCGCGCACTCTAAAGAGAGCTCAGGTGAGAAATTGCAAACGTCGAGCAATTGCTCAGAGAAGAAAAGTGCCAGCACTGAAAGCTCTTGCTAGCCAGCACCCTTCCTTGGAAGCGCTTTCACAGGCGCAGTAACACTGGGGCTTTGCACTTCTATACGCACCAAACGTCACGGTCCTTCTCTTTCCGTCTCGTAGACACGAGCTGAGAAATTGCAAACGTCGAGCAATTGCTCAGAGATGAAAAGTGCCAGCACCGAAAGCTCTTGCTAGCCAGCACTCTTCCTTGGAAGCGCTTTCACAGGCGCAGCAACACTGGGGCTTTGCGCTTCTCTAGCCACCAAACGTCACGGTCCTTCTCTTTCCGTCTCGTAGACACGAGCTGAGAAATTGCAAACGTCGAGCAATTGCTCAGAGATGAAAAGTGCCAGCACTGAAAGCTGTTGCTAGCCAGCACTCTTCCTTGGAAGCGCTTTCACAGGCGCAGCAACACTGGGGCTTTGCGCTTCTCTAGCCACCAAACGTCACGGTCATTCTCCTTCCGTCTCGTAGACACGAGCTGAGAAATTGCAAATGTCGAGCAATTGCTCAGAGATGAAAAGTGCCAGCACTGAAAGCTCTTGCTAGCCAGCACCCTTCCTTGGAAGCGCTTCTGTAGCCTTTAGAACACTGGGGCTCTGTGCTTCTCTAGCCACCTAATCTTCTGCTCATCCTCTCGCGCACTCTACAGAGAGCTCAGGTGAGAAATTGCAAACGTCGAGCAATTGCTCAGAGAAGAAAAGTGCCAGCACTGAAAGCTCTTGCTAGCCAGCACCCTTCCTTGGAAGCGCTTTCACAGGCGCAGCAACACTGGGGCTTTGCGCTTCTCTACCCACCAAACGTCACGGTCCTTCTCTTTCCGTCTCGTAGACACGAGCTGAGAAATTGCAAACGTCGAGCAATTGCTCAGAGATGAAAAGTGCCAGCACTGAAAGCTCTTGCTAGCCAGCACCCTTCCTTGGAAGCGCTTTCACAGGCGCAGCAACACTGGGGCTTTGCGCTTCTCTACTCACCAAACGTCACGGTCATTCTCTTTCCGTCTCGTAGACACGAGCTGAGAAATTGCAAACGTCGAGCAATTGCTCAGAGATGAAAAGTGCCAGCACTGAAAGCTGTTGCTAGCCAGCACCCTTCCTTGGAAGCGCTTTCACAGGCGCAGCAACACTGGGGCTTTGCGCTTCTCTACCCACCAAATGTCACGGTCCTTCTCTTTCCGTCTCGTAGACACGAGCTGAGAAATTGCAAACGTCGAGCAATTGCTCTGAGATGAAAAGTGCCAGCACTGAAAGCTGTTGCTAGCCAGCACCCTTCCTTGGAAGCGCTTTCACAGGTGCAGCAACACTGGGGCTTTGCGCTTCTCTAGCCAACAAACGTCACGGTCATTCTCTTTCCGTCTCGTAGACACGAGCTGAGAAATTGCAAACGTCGAGCAATTGCTCAGAGATGAAAAGGGCCAGCACTGAAAGCTGTTGCTAGCCAGCACCCTTCCTTGGAAGCGCTTTCACAGGCGCAGTAACACTGGGCCTTTGCGCTTCTCTACTCACCAAACGTCACGGTCATTCTCTTTCCGTCTCGTAGACACGAGCTGAGAAATTGCAAACGTCGAGCAATTGCTCAGAGATGAAAAGGGCCAGCACTGAAAGCTGTTGCTAGCCAGCACCCTTCCTTGGAAGCGCTTTCACAGGCGCAGCAACACTGGGCCTTTGCGCTTCTCTAGCCACCAAACGTCACGGTCATTCTCTTTCCGTCTCGTAGACACGAGCTGAGAAATTGCAAACGTCGAGCAATTGCTCAGAGATGAAAAGGGCCAGCACTGAAAGCTGTTGCTAGCCAGCACTCTTCCTTGGAAGCGCTTTCACAGGCGCAGCAACACTGGGGCTTTGCGCTTCTCTACCCACCAAACATCACGGTCCTTCTCTTTCCGTCTCGTAGACAAGAGCTGAGAAATTGCAAACGTCGAGCAATTGCTCAGAGAGGAAAAGTGCCAGCACTGAAAGCTCTTGCTAGCCAGCACCCTTCCTTGGAAGCGCTTTTGTAGGCCTAAGAACACTGGGGCTCTGGGCTTCTCTAGCCACCTCATCTTCTGCTCATCCTCTCGCGCACTCGAAAGAGAGCTCAGGTGAGAAATTGCAAACGTCCAGCAATTGCTCAGAGATGAAAAGGGCCAGCACTGAAAGCTGTTGCTAGCCAGCACTCTTCCTTGGAAGCGCTTTCACAGGCGCAGCAACACTGGCGCTTTGCGCTTCTCTACTCACCAAACGTCACGGTCATTCTCTTTCTGTCTCGTAGACACGAGCTGAGAAATTGCAAACGTCGAGCAATTGCTCAGAGATGAAAAGTGCCAGCACTGAAAGCTCTTGCTAGCCAGCACCCTTCCTTGGAAGCGCTTTTGTAGGCCTAAGAACACTGGGGCTCTGGGCTTCTCTAGCCACCTCATCTTCTGCTCATCCTCTCGCGCACTCGAAAGAGAGCTCAGGTGAGAAATTGCAAACGTCCAGCAATTGCTCAGAGATGAAAAGTGCCAGCACTGAAAGCTCTTGCTAGCCAGCACCCTTCCTTGGAAGCGCTTTCACAGGCGCAGTAACACTGGGGCTTTGCACTTCTATACGCACCAAACGTCACGGTCCTTCTCTTTCCGTCTCGTAGACACGAGCTGAGAAATTGCAAACGTCGAGCAATTGCTCAGAGATGAAAAGTGCCAGCACTGAAAGCTGTTGCTAGCCAGCACCCTTCCTTGGAAGCGCTTTCACAGGCGCAGCAACACTGGGGCTTTGCGCTTCTCTACTCACCAAACGTCACGGTCATTCTCTTTCCGTCTCGTAGACACGAGCTGAGAAATTGCAAACGTCGAGCAATTGCTCAGAGATGAAAAGTGCCAGCATTGAAAGCTGTTGCTAGCCAGCACCCTTCCTTGGAAGCGCTTTTGTAGCCCTTAGAACACTGGGGCTCTGGGCTTCTCTAGCCACCTCATCTTCTGCTCATCCTCTCGCGCACTCTAAAGAGAGCTCAGGTGAGAAATTGCAAACGTCGAGCAATTGCTCAGAGATGAAAAGTGCCAGCACTGAAAGCTCTTGCTAGCCAGCACCCTTCCTTGGAAGTGCTTTTGTAGGCCTAAGAACACTGGGGCTCTGGGCTTCTCTAGCCACCTCATCTTCTGCTCATCTTCTCGCGCACTCTAAAGAGAGCTCAGGTGAGAAATTGCAAACGTCCAGCAATTGCTCAGAGATGAAAAGTGCCAGCACTGAAAGCTCTTGCTAGCCAGCACCCTTCCTTGGAAGCGCTTTCACAGGCGCAGTAACACTGGGGCTTTGCGCTTCTCTAGCCACCAAACGTCACGGTCCTTCTCTTTCCGTCTCGTAGACACGAGCTGAGAAATTGCAAACGTCGAGCAATTGCTCAGAGATGAAAAGTGCCAGCACTGAAAGCTCTTGCTAGCCAGCACCCTTCCTTGGAAGCGCTTTCACAGGCGCAGCAACACTGGGGCTTTGCGCTTCTCTAGCCACCAAACGTCACGGTCCTTCTCTTTCCGTCTCGTAGACACGAGCTGAGAAATTGCAAACGTCGAGCAATTGCTCAGAGATGAAAAGTGCCAGCACTGAAAGCTGTTGCTAGCCAGCACCCTTCCTTGGAAGCGCTTTCACAGGCGCAGCAACACTGGCGCTTTGCGCTTCTCTAGCCACCAAACGTCACGGTCATTCTCTTTCTGTCTCGTAGACACGAGCTGAGAAATTGCAAACGTCGAGCAATTGCTCAGAGATGAAAAGTGCCAGCACTGAAAGCTCTTGCTAGCCAGCACCCTTCCTTGGAAGCGCTTTTGTAGGCCTAAGAACACTGGGGCTCTGGGCTTCTCTAGCCACCTCATCTTCTGCTCATCCTCTCGTTCACTCGAAAGAGAGCTCAGGTGAGAAATTGCAAACGTCCAGCAATTGCTCAGAGATGAAAAGTGCCAGCACTGAAAGCTGTTGCTAGCCAGCACCCTTCCTTGGAAGCGCTTTCACAGGCGCAGTAACACTGGGGCTTTGCGCTTCTATACGCACCAAACGTCACGGTCCTTCTCTTTCCGTCTCGTAGACACGAGCTGAGAAATTGCAAACGTCGAGCAATTGCTCAGAGATGAAAAGTGCCAGCACTGAAAGCTCTTGCTAGCCAGCACCCTTCCTTGGAAGCGCTTTCACAGGCGCAGCAACACTGGCGTTTTGCGCTTCTCTACCCACCAAACGTCACGGTCATTCTCTTTCCGTCTCGTAGACACGAGCTGAGAAATTGCAAACGTCGAGCAATTGCTCAGAGATGAAAAGTGCCAGCATTGAAAGCTGTTGCTAGCCAGCACCCTTCCTTGGAAGCGCTTTTGTAGCCCTTAGAACACTGGGGCTCTGGGCTTCTCTAGCCACCTCATCTTCTGCTCATCCTCTCGCGCACTCTAAAGAGAGCTCAGGTGAGAAATTGCAAACGTCGAGCAATTGCTCAGAGATGAAAAGTGCCAGCACTGAAAGCTCTTGCTAGCCAGCACCCTTCCTTGGAAGTGCTTTTGTAGGCCTAAGAACACTGGGGCTCTGGGCTTCTCTAGCCACCTAATCTTCTGCTCATCTTCTCGCGCACTCTAAAGAGAGCTCAGGTGAGAAATTGCAAACGTCCAGCAATTGCTCAGAGATGAAAAGGGCCAGCACTGAAAGCTCTTGCTAGCCAGCACCCTTCCTTGGAAGCGCTTTCACAGGCGCAGCAACACTGGGGCTTTGCGCTTCTCTAGCCACCAAACGTCACGGTCCTTCTCTTTCCGTCTCGTAGACACGAGCTGAGAAATTGCAAACGTCGAGCAATTGCTCAGAGATGAAAAGTGCCAGCACTGAAAGCTCTTGCTAGCCAGCACCCTTCCTTGGAAGCGCTTTCACAGGCACAGCAACACTGGGGCTTTGCGCTTCTCTAGCCACCAAACGTCACGGTCATTCTCTTTCCGTCTCGTAGACACGAGCTGAGAAATTGCAAACGTCGAGCAATTGCTCAGAGATGAAAAGTGCCAGCACTGGAAGCTGTTGCTAGCCAGCACCCTTCCTTGGAAGCGCTTTTCTAGGCCTAAGAACACTGGGGCTCTGGGCTTCTCTAGCCACCTAATCTTCTGCTCATCCTCTCGCGCACTCTAAAGAGAGCTCAGGTGAGAAATTGCAAACGTCGAGCAATTGCTCAGAGAAGAAAAGTGCCAGCACTGAAAGCTCTTGCTAGCCAGCACCCTTCCTTGGAAGCGCTTTCACAGGCGCAGCAACGCTGGGGCTTTGCGCTTCTCTAGCCACCAAACGTCACGGTCACTCTCTTTCCGTCTCGTAGACACGAGCTGAGAAATTGCAAACGTCCAGCAATTGCTCCGAGATGAAAAGTGCCAGCACTGAAAGCTCTTGCTAGCCAGCACCCTTCCTTGGAAGCGCTTTTGTAGGCCTAAGAACACTGGGGCTCTGGGCTTCTCTAGCCACCTCATCTTCTGCTCATCCTCTCGCGCACTCTAAAGAGAGCTCAGGTGAGAAATTGCAAACGTCGAGCAATTGCTCAGAGATGAAAAGTGCCAGCACTGAAAGCTCTTGCTAGCCAGCACCCTTCCTTGGAAGCGCTTTCACAGGCGCAGCAACACTGGGGCTTTGCGCTTCTCTAGCCACCAAACGTCACGGTCACTATCTCTCCGTCTCGTAGACACGAGCTGAGAAATTGCAAACGTCGAGCAATTGCTCAGAGATGAAAAGTGCCAGCACTGAAAGCTGTTGCTAGCCAGCACCCTTCCTTGGAAGCGCTTTTGTAGGCCTAAGAACACTGGGGCTCTGGGCTTCTCTAGCCACCTCATCTTCTGCTCATCCTCTCGCGCACTCTGAAGAGAGCTCAGGGGAGAAATTGCAAACGTCGAGCAATTGCTCAGAGATGAAAAGGGCCAGCACTGAAAGCTCTTGCTAGCCAGCACCCTTCCTTGGAAGCGCTTTCACAGGCGCAGCAACACTGGGGCTTTGCGCTTCTCTAGCCACCAAACGTCATGGTCATTCTCTTTCCGTCTCGTAGACACGAGCTGAGAAATTGCAAACGTCGAGCAATTGCTCAGAGAGGAAAAGTGCCAGCACTGAAAGCTCTTGCTAGCCAGCACCCTTCCTTGGAAGCGCTTTCACAGGCGCAGTAACACTGGGGCTTTGCGCTTCTCTACTCACCAAACGTCACGGTCATTCTCTTTCTGTCTCGTAGACACGAGCTGAGAAATTGCAAACGTCGAGCAATTGCTCAGAGATGAAAAGTGCCAGCACTGAAAGCTCTTGCTAGCCAGCACCCTTCCTTGGAAGCGCTTTCACAGGCGCAGCAACACTGGCGCTTTGCGCTTCTCTACTCACCAAACGTCACGGTCATTCTCTTTCCGTCTCGTAGACACGAGCTGAGAAATTGCAAACGTCCAGCAATTGCTCAGAGATGAAAAGTGCCAGCATTGAAAGCTGTTGCTAGCCAGCACCCTTCCTTGGAAGCGCTTTTGTAGCCCTTAGAACACTGGGGCTCTGGGCTTCTCTAGCCACCTCATCTTCTGCTCATCCTCTCGCGCACTCTAAAGAGAGCTCAGGTGAGAAATTGCAAACGTCGAGCAATTGCTCAGAGATGAAAAGTGCCAGCACTGAAAGCTGTTGCTAGCCAGCACCCTTCCTTGGAAGCGCTTTCACAGGCGCAGCAACACTGGGGCTTTGCGCTTCTCTAGCCACCAAACGTCACGGTCCTTCTCTTTCCGTCTCGTAGACAAGAGCTGAGAAAATGCAAACGTCGAGCAATTGCTCAGAGAGGAAAAGTGCCAGCACTGAAAGCTGTTGCTAGCCAGCACCCTTCCTTGGAAGCGCTTTTGTAGGCCTAAGAACACTGGGGCTCTGGGCTTCTCTAGCCACCTACTCTTCTGCTCATCCTCTCGCGCACTCTAAAGAGTGCTCAGGTGAGAAATTGCAAACGTCGAGCAATTGCTCAGAGAAGAAAAGTGCCAGCACTGAAAGCTCTTGCTAGCCAGCACCCTTCCTTGGAAGCGCTTTCACAGGCGCAGCAACACTGGGGCTTTGCGCTTCTCTAGCCACCAAACGTCATGGTCATTCTCTTTCCGTCTCGTAGACAGGAGCTGAGAAATTGCAAACGTCGAGCAATTGCTCAGAGATGAAAAGTGCCAGCACTGAAAGCTCTTGCTAGCCAGCACCCTTCCTTGGAAGCGCTTTCACAGGCGCAGCAACACTGGCGCTTTGCGCTTCTCTAGCCACCAAACGTCACGGTCATTCTCTTTCCGTCTCCTAGACACGAGCTGAGAAATTGCAAACGTCGAGCAATTGCTCAGAGATGAAAAGTGCCAGCACTGAAAGCTGTTGCTAGCCAGCACCCTTCCTTGGAAGCGCTTTCACAGGCGCAGCAACACTGGGGCTTTGCGCTTCTCTACTCACCAAACGTCACGGTCATTCTCTTTCTGTCTCGTAGACACGAGCTGAGAAATTGCAAACGTCGAGCAATTGCTCAGAGATGAAAAGTGCCAGCACTGAAAGCTCTTGCTAGCCAGCACCCTTCCTTGGAAGCGCTTTTGTAGGCCTAAGAACACTGGGGCTCTGGGCTTCTCTAGCCACCTCATCTTCTGCTCATCCTCTCGCGCACTCGAAAGAGAGCTCAGGTGAGAAATTGCAAACGTCCAGCAATTGCTCAGAGATGAAAAGTGCCAGCACTGAAAGCTGTTGCTAGCCAGCACCCTTCCTTGGAAGCGCTTTCACAGGCGCAGTAACACTGGGGCTTTGCGCTTCTATACGCACCAAACGTCACGGTCCTTCTCTTTCCGTCTCGTAGACACGAGCTGAGAAATTGCAAATGTCGAGCAATTGCTCAGAGATGAAAAGGGCCAGCACTGAAAGCTCTTGCTAGCCAGCACCCTTCCTTGGAAGCGCTTTCACAGGCGCAGCAACACTGGGGCTTTGCGCTTCTCTAGCCACCAAACGTCACGGTCATTCTCTTTCCGTCTCCTAGACAAGACCTGAGAAATTGCAAACGTCGAGCAATTGCTCAGAGATGAAAAGTGCCAGCACTGAAAGCTCTTGCTAGCCAGCACCCTTCCTTGGAAGCGCTTTCACAGGCGCAGTAACACTGGGGCTTTGCGCTTCTCTAGCCACCAAACGTCACGGTCCTTCTCTTTCCGTCTCGTAGACACGAGCTGAGAAATTGCAAACGTCGAGCAATTGCTCTGAGATGAAAAGTGCCAGCACTGAAAGCTGTTGCTAGCCAGCACCCTTCCTTGGAAGCGCTTTCACAGGCGCAGCAACACTGGGGCTTTGCGCTTCTCTAGCCACCAAACGTCACGGTCATTCTCTTTCCGTCTCGTAGACACGAGCTGAGAAATTGCAAACGTCGAGCAATTGCTCAGAGATGAAAAGGGCCAGCACTGAAAGCTCTTGCTAGCCAGCACCCTTCCTTGGAAGCGCTTTCACAGGCGCAGTAACACTGGGGCTTTGCGCTTCTCTACTCACCAAACGTCACGGTCATTCTCTTTCCGTCTCGTAGACACGAGCTGAGAAATTGCAAACGTCGAGCAATTGCTCAGAGATGAAAAGTGCCAGCACTGAAAGCTGTTGCTAGCCAGCACCCTTCCTTGGAAGCGCTTTCACAGGCGCAGCAACACTGGGCCTTTGCACTTCTCTAGCCACCAAACGTCACGGTCATTCTCTTTCCGTCTCGTAGACAAGAGCTGAGAAATTGCAAACGTCGAGCAATTGCTCAGAGATGAAAAGTGCCAGCACTGAAAGCTGTTGCTAGCCAGCACTCTTCCTTGGAAGCGCTTTCACAGGCGCAGCAACACTGGGGCTTTGCGCTTCTCTACCCACCAAACGTCACGGTCCTTCTCTTTCCGTCTCGTAGACAAGAGCTGAGAAATTGCAAACGTCGAGCAATTGCTCAGAGATGAAAAATGCCAGCACTGAAAGCTCTTGCTAGCCAGCACCCTTCCTTGGAAGCGCTTTCACAGGCGCAGCAACACTGGGGCTTTGCGCTTCTCTAGCCACCAAACGTCACGGTCCTTCTCTTTCCGTCTCGTAGACACGAGCTGAGAAATTGCAAACGTCGAGCAATTGCTCAGAGATGAAAAGTGCCAGCATTGAAAGCTGTTGCTAGCCAGCACCCTTCCTTGGAAGCGCTTTTGTAGGTCTAAGAACACTGGGGCTCTGAGCTTCTCTAGCCACCTAATCTTCTGCTCATCCTCTCCCGCACTCTAAAGAGAGCTCAGGTGAGAAATTGAAAACGTCCAGCAATTGCTCAGAGAAGAAAAGTGCCAGCACTGAAAGCTCTTGCTAGCCAGCACCCTTCCTTGGAAGCGCTTTCACAGGTGCAGCAACACTGGGGCTTTGCGCTTCTCTAGCCACCAAACGTCACGGTCATTCTCTTTCCGTCTCCTAGACAAGAGCTGAGAAATTGCAAACGTCGAGCAATTGCTCAGAGATGAAAAGTGCCAGCACTGAAAGCTCTTGCTAGCCAGCACCCTTCCTTGGAAGCGCTTTCACAGGCGCAGCAACACTGGGGCTTTGCGCTTCTCTAGCCACCAAACGTCACGGTCCTTCTCTTTCCGTCTCGTAGACACGAGCTGAGAAATTGCAAACGTCGAGCAATTGCTCAGAGATGAAAAGGGCCAGCACTGAAAGCTGTTGCTAGCCAGCACTCTTCCTTGGAAGCGCTTTCACAGGCGCAGCAACACTGGGGCTTTGCGCTTCTCTAGCCACCAAACGTCACGGTCCTTCTCTTTCCGTCTCGTAGACAAGAGCTGAGAAATTGCAAACGTCGAGCAATTGCTCAGAGATGAAAAGTGCCAGCACTGGAAGCTGTTGCTAGCCAGCACCCTTCCTTGGAAGCGCTTTTGTAGGCCTAAGAACACTGGGGCTCTGGGCTTCTCTAGCCACCTAATCTTCTGCTCATCCTCTCGCGCACTCTAAAGAGAGCTCAGGTGAGAAATTGCAAACGTCGAGCAATTGCTCAGAGATGAAAAGTGCCAGCACTGAAAGCTGTTGCTAGCCAGCACCCTTCCTTGGAAGCGCTTTCACAGGTGCAGTAACACTGGGGCTTTGCGCTTCTATACGCACCAAACGTCACGGTCCTTCTCTTTCCGTCTCGTAGACACGAGCTGAGAAATTGCAAACGTCGAGCAATTGCTCAGAGATGAAAAGTGCCAGCACTGAAAGCTGTTGCTAGCCAGCACCCTTCCTTGGAAGCGCTTTCACAGGCGCAGCAACACTGGGGCTTTGCGCTTCTCTAGCCACCAAACGTCACGGTCATTCTCTTTCCGTCTCGTAGACAAGACCTGAGAAATTGCAAACGTCGAGCAATTGCTCAGAGACGAAAAGTGCCAGCACTGGAAGCTGTTGCTAGCCAGCACCCTTCCTTGGAAGCGCTTTTGTAGGCCTAAGAACACTGGGGCTCTGGGCTTCTCTAGCCACCTAATCTTCTGCTCATCCTCTCGCGCACTCTAAAGAGAGCTCAGGTGAGAAATTGCAAACGTCGAGCAATTGCTCAGAGATGAAAAGTGCCAGCACTGAAAGCTGTTGCTAGCGAGCACCCTTCCTTGGAAGCGCTTTCACAGGCGCAGCAACACTGGGGCTTTGCGCTTCTCTAGTCACCAAACGTCACGGTCACTATCTCTCCGTCTCGTAGACACGAGCTGAGAAATTGCAAACGTCGAGCAATTGCTCAGAGATGAAAAGTGCCAGCACTGAAAGCTCTTGCTAGCCAGCACCCTTCCTTGGAAGCGCTTTTGTAGGCCTAAGAACACTGGGGCTCTGGGCTTCTCTAGCCACCTCATCTTCTGCTCATCCTCTCGCGCACTCTGAAGAGAGCTCAGGTGAGAAATTGCAAACGTCGAGCAATTGCTCAGATATGAAAAGTGCCAGCACTGAAAGCTGTTGCTAGCCAGCACCCTTCCTTGGAAGCGCTTTCACAGGCGCAGCAACACTGGGGCTTTGCGCTTCTCTAGCCACCAAACGTCACGGTCATTCTCTTTCCGTCTCCTAGAGAAGAGCTGAGAAATTGCAAACGTCGAGCAATTGCTCAGAGATGAAAAGTGCCAGCACTGAAAGCTCTTGCTAGCCAGCACCCTTCCTTGGAAGCGCTTTCACAGGCGCAGTAACACTGGGGCTTTGCGCTTCTCTACTCACCAAACGTCACGGTCCTTCTCTTTCCGTCTCGTAGACACGAGCTGAGAAATTGCAAACGTCGAGCAATTGCTCAGAGATGAAAAGTGCCAGCATTCAAAGCTGTTGCTAGCCAGCACCCTTCCTTGGAAGCGCTTTCACAGGCGCAGCAACACTGGGGCTTTGCGCTTCTCTAGCCACCAAACGTCACGGTCATTCTCTTTCCGTCTCGTAGACAAGACCTGAGAAAATGCAAACGTCGAGCAATTGCTCAGAGAGGAAAAGTGCCAGCACTGAAAGCTGTTGCTAGCCAGCACCCTTCCTTGGAAGCGCTTTTGTAGCCCTTAGAACACTGGGGCTCTGGGCTTCTCTAGCCACCTAATCTTCTGCTCATCCTCTCGCGCACTCTAAAGAGTGCTCAGGTGAGAAATTGCAAACGTCGAGCAATTGCTCAGAGAAGAAAAGTGCCAGCACTGAAAGCTGTTGCTAGCCAGCACCCTTCCTTGGAAGCGCTTTCACAGGCGCAGCAACACTGGCGCTTTGCGCTTCTCTACCAACCAAACGTCACGGTCATTCTCCTTCCGTCTCGTAGACACAAGTTGAGAAATTGCAAATGTCGAGCAATTGCTCAGAGATGAAAAGGACCAGCACTGAAAGCTGTTGCTAGCCAGCACCCTTCCTTGAAAGCGCTTTTGTAGCCCTTAGAACACTGGGGCTCTGGGCTTCTCTAGCCACCTAATCTTCTGCTCATCCTCTCGCGCACTCTAAAGAGAGCTCAGGTGAGAAATTGCAAACGTCGAGCAATTGCTCAGAGATGAAAAGTGCCAGCACTGAAAGCTCTTGCTAGCCAGCACCCTTCCTTGGAAGCGCTTTCACAGGCGCAGCAACACTGGGGCTTTGCGCTTCTCTAGCCACCAAACGTCACGGTCACTATCTCTCCGTCTTGTAGAGGCGAGCTGAGAAATTGCAAACGTCGAGCAATTGCTCAGAGATGAAAAGTGCCAGCACTGAAAGCTCTTGCTAGCCAGCACCCTTCCTTGGAAGCGCTTTTGTAGGCCTAAGAACACTGGGGCTCTGGGCTTCTCTAGCCACCTCATCTTCTGCTCATCCTCTCGCGCACTCTAAAGAGAGCTCAGGTGAGAAATTGCAAACGTCGAGCAATTGCTCAGATATGAAAAGGGCCAGCACTGAAAGCTGTTGCTAGCGAGCACCCTTCCTTGGAAGTGCTTTCACAGGCGCAGCAACACTGGGGCTTTGCGCTTCTCTAGCCACCAAACGTCACGGTCACTATCTCTCCGTCTCGTAGACACGAGCTGAGAAATTGCAAACGTCCAGCAATTGCTCAGAGATGAAAAGTGCCAGCACTGGAAGCTGTTGCTAGCCAGCACCCTTCCTTGGAAGCGCTTTTGTAGGCCTAAGAACACTGGGGCTCTGGGCTTCTCTAGCCACCTCATCTTCTGCTCATCCTCTCGCGCACTCTGAAGAGAGCTCAGGTGAGAAATTGCAAACGTCGAGCAATTGCTCAGAGATGAAAAGGGCCAGCACTGAAAGCTGTTGCTAGCCAGCACCCTTCCTTGGAAGCGCTTTCACAGGCGCAGCAACACTGGGGCTTTGCGCTTCTCTAGCCACCAAACGTCATGGTCATTCTCTTTCCGTCTCGTAGACACGAGCTGAGAAATTGCAAACGTCGAGCAATTGCTCAGAGATGAAAAGTGCCAGCACTGAAAGCTCTTGCTAGCCAGCACCCTTCCTTGGAAGCGCTTTCACAGGCGCAGCAACACTGGGGCTTTGCGCTTCTCTACTCACCAAACGTCACGGTCATTCTCTTTCTGTCTCGTAGACACGAGCTGAGAAATTGCAAACGTCGAGCAATTGCTCAGAGATGAAAAGTGCCAGCACTGAAAGCTCTTGCTAGCCAGCACCCTTCCTTGGAAGCGCTTTCACAGGCGCAGCAACACTGGGGCTTTGCGCTTCTCTAGCCACCAAACGTCACGGTCCTTCTCTTTCCGTCTCGTAGACAAGAGCTGAGAAATTGCAAACGTCGAGCAATTGCTCAGAGATGAAAAGTGCCAGCACTGAAAGCTGTTGCTAGCCAGCACTCTTCCTTGGAAGCGCTTTCACAGGCGCAGCAACACTGGGGCTTTGCGCTTCTCTACCCACCAAACGTCACGGTCCTTCTCTTTCCGTCTCGTAGACAAGAGCTGAGAAATTGCAAACGTCGAGCAATTGCTCAGAGATGAAAAATGCCAGCACTGAAAGCTCTTGCTAGCCAGCACCCTTCCTTGGAAGCGCTTTCACAGGCGCAGCAACACTGGGGCTTTGCGCTTCTCTAGCCACCAAACGTCACGGTCCTTCTCTTTCCGTCTCGTAGACACGAGCTGAGAAATTGCAAACGTCGAGCAATTGCTCAGAGATGAAAAGTGCCAGCATTGAAAGCTGTTGCTAGCCAGCACCCTTCCTTGGAAGCGCTTTTGTAGGTCTAAGAACACTGGGGCTCTGAGCTTCTCTAGCCACCTAATCTTCTGCTCATCCTCTCCCGCACTCTAAAGAGAGCTCAGGTGAGAAATTGAAAACGTCCAGCAATTGCTCAGAGAAGAAAAGTGCCAGCACTGAAAGCTCTTGCTAGCCAGCACCCTTCCTTGGAAGCGCTTTCACAGGTGCAGCAACACTGGGGCTTTGCGCTTCTCTAGCCACCAAACGTCACGGTCATTCTCTTTCCGTCTCCTAGACAAGAGCTGAGAAATTGCAAACGTCGAGCAATTGCTCAGAGATGAAAAGTGCCAGCACTGAAAGCTCTTGCTAGCCAGCACCCTTCCTTGGAAGCGCTTTCACAGGCGCAGCAACACTGGGGCTTTGCGCTTCTCTAGCCACCAAACGTCACGGTCCTTCTCTTTCCGTCTCGTAGACACGAGCTGAGAAATTGCAAACGTCGAGCAATTGCTCAGAGATGAAAAGGGCCAGCACTGAAAGCTGTTGCTAGCCAGCACTCTTCCTTGGAAGCGCTTTCACAGGCGCAGCAACACTGGGGCTTTGCGCTTCTCTAGCCACCAAACGTCACGGTCCTTCTCTTTCCGTCTCGTAGACAAGAGCTGAGAAATTGCAAACGTCGAGCAATTGCTCAGAGATGAAAAGTGCCAGCACTGGAAGCTGTTGCTAGCCAGCACCCTTCCTTGGAAGCGCTTTTGTAGGCCTAAGAACACTGGGGCTCTGGGCTTCTCTAGCCACCTAATCTTCTGCTCATCCTCTCGCGCACTCTAAAGAGAGCTCAGGTGAGAAATTGCAAACGTCGAGCAATTGCTCAGAGATGAAAAGTGCCAGCACTGAAAGCTGTTGCTAGCCAGCACCCTTCCTTGGAAGCGCTTTCACAGGTGCAGTAACACTGGGGCTTTGCGCTTCTATACGCACCAAACGTCACGGTCCTTCTCTTTCCGTCTCGTAGACACGAGCTGAGAAATTGCAAACGTCGAGCAATTGCTCAGAGATGAAAAGTGCCAGCACTGAAAGCTGTTGCTAGCCAGCACCCTTCCTTGGAAGCGCTTTCACAGGCGCAGCAACACTGGGGCTTTGCGCTTCTCTAGCCACCAAACGTCACGGTCATTCTCTTTCCGTCTCGTAGACAAGACCTGAGAAATTGCAAACGTCGAGCAATTGCTCAGAGACGAAAAGTGCCAGCACTGGAAGCTGTTGCTAGCCAGCACCCTTCCTTGGAAGCGCTTTTGTAGGCCTAAGAACACTGGGGCTCTGGGCTTCTCTAGCCACCTAATCTTCTGCTCATCCTCTCGCGCACTCTAAAGAGAGCTCAGGTGAGAAATTGCAAACGTCGAGCAATTGCTCAGAGATGAAAAGTGCCAGCACTGAAAGCTGTTGCTAGCGAGCACCCTTCCTTGGAAGCGCTTTCACAGGCGCAGCAACACTGGGGCTTTGCGCTTCTCTAGTCACCAAACGTCACGGTCACTATCTCTCCGTCTCGTAGACACGAGCTGAGAAATTGCAAACGTCGAGCAATTGCTCAGAGATGAAAAGTGCCAGCACTGAAAGCTCTTGCTAGCCAGCACCCTTCCTTGGAAGCGCTTTTGTAGGCCTAAGAACACTGGGGCTCTGGGCTTCTCTAGCCACCTCATCTTCTGCTCATCCTCTCGCGCACTCTGAAGAGAGCTCAGGTGAGAAATTGCAAACGTCGAGCAATTGCTCAGATATGAAAAGTGCCAGCACTGAAAGCTGTTGCTAGCCAGCACCCTTCCTTGGAAGCGCTTTCACAGGCGCAGCAACACTGGGGCTTTGCGCTTCTCTAGCCACCAAACGTCACGGTCATTCTCTTTCCGTCTCCTAGAGAAGAGCTGAGAAATTGCAAACGTCGAGCAATTGCTCAGAGATGAAAAGTGCCAGCACTGAAAGCTCTTGCTAGCCAGCACCCTTCCTTGGAAGCGCTTTCACAGGCGCAGTAACACTGGGGCTTTGCGCTTCTCTACTCACCAAACGTCACGGTCCTTCTCTTTCCGTCTCGTAGACACGAGCTGAGAAATTGCAAACGTCGAGCAATTGCTCAGAGATGAAAAGTGCCAGCATTCAAAGCTGTTGCTAGCCAGCACCCTTCCTTGGAAGCGCTTTCACAGGCGCAGCAACACTGGGGCTTTGCGCTTCTCTAGCCACCAAACGTCACGGTCATTCTCTTTCCGTCTCGTAGACAAGACCTGAGAAAATGCAAACGTCGAGCAATTGCTCAGAGAGGAAAAGTGCCAGCACTGAAAGCTGTTGCTAGCCAGCACCCTTCCTTGGAAGCGCTTTTGTAGCCCTTAGAACACTGGGGCTCTGGGCTTCTCTAGCCACCTAATCTTCTGCTCATCCTCTCGCGCACTCTAAAGAGTGCTCAGGTGAGAAATTGCAAACGTCGAGCAATTGCTCAGAGAAGAAAAGTGCCAGCACTGAAAGCTGTTGCTAGCCAGCACCCTTCCTTGGAAGCGCTTTCACAGGCGCAGCAACACTGGCGCTTTGCGCTTCTCTACCAACCAAACGTCACGGTCATTCTCCTTCCGTCTCGTAGACACAAGTTGAGAAATTGCAAATGTCGAGCAATTGCTCAGAGATGAAAAGGACCAGCACTGAAAGCTGTTGCTAGCCAGCACCCTTCCTTGAAAGCGCTTTTGTAGCCCTTAGAACACTGGGGCTCTGGGCTTCTCTAGCCACCTAATCTTCTGCTCATCCTCTCGCGCACTCTAAAGAGAGCTCAGGTGAGAAATTGCAAACGTCGAGCAATTGCTCAGAGATGAAAAGTGCCAGCACTGAAAGCTCTTGCTAGCCAGCACCCTTCCTTGGAAGCGCTTTCACAGGCGCAGCAACACTGGGGCTTTGCGCTTCTCTAGCCACCAAACGTCACGGTCACTATCTCTCCGTCTTGTAGAGGCGAGCTGAGAAATTGCAAACGTCGAGCAATTGCTCAGAGATGAAAAGTGCCAGCACTGAAAGCTCTTGCTAGCCAGCACCCTTCCTTGGAAGCGCTTTTGTAGGCCTAAGAACACTGGGGCTCTGGGCTTCTCTAGCCACCTCATCTTCTGCTCATCCTCTCGCGCACTCTAAAGAGAGCTCAGGTGAGAAATTGCAAACGTCGAGCAATTGCTCAGATATGAAAAGGGCCAGCACTGAAAGCTGTTGCTAGCGAGCACCCTTCCTTGGAAGTGCTTTCACAGGCGCAGCAACACTGGGGCTTTGCGCTTCTCTAGCCACCAAACGTCACGGTCACTATCTCTCCGTCTCGTAGACACGAGCTGAGAAATTGCAAACGTCCAGCAATTGCTCAGAGATGAAAAGTGCCAGCACTGGAAGCTGTTGCTAGCCAGCACCCTTCCTTGGAAGCGCTTTTGTAGGCCTAAGAACACTGGGGCTCTGGGCTTCTCTAGCCACCTCATCTTCTGCTCATCCTCTCGCGCACTCTGAAGAGAGCTCAGGTGAGAAATTGCAAACGTCGAGCAATTGCTCAGAGATGAAAAGGGCCAGCACTGAAAGCTGTTGCTAGCCAGCACCCTTCCTTGGAAGCGCTTTCACAGGCGCAGCAACACTGGGGCTTTGCGCTTCTCTAGCCACCAAACGTCATGGTCATTCTCTTTCCGTCTCGTAGACACGAGCTGAGAAATTGCAAACGTCGAGCAATTGCTCAGAGATGAAAAGTGCCAGCACTGAAAGCTCTTGCTAGCCAGCACCCTTCCTTGGAAGCGCTTTCACAGGCGCAGCAACACTGGGGCTTTGCGCTTCTCTACTCACCAAACGTCACGGTCATTCTCTTTCTGTCTCGTAGACACGAGCTGAGAAATTGCAAACGTCGAGCAATTGCTCAGAGATGAAAAGTGCCAGCACTGAAAGCTCTTGCTAGCCAGCACCCTTCCTTGGAAGCGCTTTCACAGGCGCAGCAACACTGGGGCTTTGCGCTTCTCTAGCCACCAAACGTCACGGTCCTTCTCTTTCCGTCTCGTAGACACGAGCTGAGAAATTGCAAACGTCGAGCAATTGCTCAGAGATGAAAAGTGCCAGCACTGAAAGCTCTTGCTAGCCAGCACCCTTCCTTGGAAGCGCTTTCACAGGCGCAGCAACACTGGCGCTTTGCGCTTCTCTACTCACCAAACGTCACGGTCATTCTCTTTCTGTCTCGTAGACACGAGCTGAGAAATTGCAAACGTCGAGCAATTGCTCAGAGATGAAAAGTGCCAGCACTGAAAGCTCTTGCTAGCCAGCACCCTTCCTTGGAAGCGCTTTTGTAGGCCTAAGAACACTGGGGCTCTGGGCTTCTCTAGCCACCTACTCTTCTGCTCATCCTCTCGCGCACTCTAAAGAGAGCTCAGGTGAGAAATTGCAAACGTCCAGCAATTGCTCAGAGATGAAAAGTGCCAGCACTGAAAGCTCTTGCTAGCCAGCACCCTTCCTTGGAAGCGCTTTCACAGGCGCAGTAACACTGGGGCTTTGCGCTTCTATACGCACCAAACGTCACGGTCCTTCTCTTTCCGTCTCGTAGACACGAGCTGAGAAATTGCAAACGTCGAGCAATTGCTCAGAGATGAAAAGTGCCAGCACTGAAAGCTGTTGCTAGCCAGCACCCTTCCTTGGAAGCGCTTTCACAGGCGCAGCAACACTGGCGCTTTGCGCTTCTCTAGCCACCAAACGTCACGGTCATTCTCTTTCCGTCTCGTAGACACGAGCTGAGAAATTGCAAACGTCGAGCAATTGCTCAGAGATGAAAAGTGCCAGCACTGAAAGCTCTTGCTAGCCAGCACCCTTCCTTGGAAGCGCTTTTGTAGCCCTTAGAACACTGGGGCTCTGGGCTTCTCTAGCCACCTCATCTTCTGCTCATCCTCTCGCGCACTCTAAAGAGAGCTCAGGTGAGAAATTGCAAACGTCGAGCAATTGCTCAGAGATGAAAAGTGCCAGCACTGAAAGCTCTTGCTAGCCAGCACCCTTCCTTGGAAGTGCTTTTGTAGGCCTAAGAACACTGGGGCTCTGGGCTTCTCTAGCCACCTAATCTTCTGCTCATCTTCTCGCGCACTCTAAAGAGAGCTCAGGTGAGAAATTGCAAACGTCCAGCAATTGCTCAGAGATGAAAAGTGCCAGCACTGAAAGCTCTTGCTAGCCAGCACCCTTCCTTGGAAGCGCTTTCACAGGCGCAGTAACACTGGGGCTTTGCGCTTCTCTAGCCACCAAACGTCACGGTCATTCTCTTTCCGTCTCGTAGACACGAGCTGAGAAATTGCAAACGTCGAGCAATTGCTCAGAGATGAAAAGTGCCAGCACTGAAAGCTCTTGCTAGCCAGCACCCTTCCTTGGAAGCGCTTTCACAGGCGCAGCAACACTGGGGCTTTGCGCTTCTCTAGCCACCAAACGTCACGGTCCTTCTCTTTCCGTCTCGTAGACACGAGCTGAGAAATTGCAAACGTCGAGCAATTGCTCAGAGATGAAAAGTGCCAGCACTGAAAGCTGTTGCTAGCCAGCACCCTTCCTTGGAAGCGCTTTCACAGGCGCAGCAACACTGGCGCTTTGCGCTTCTCTAGCCACCAAACGTCACGGTCATTCTCTTTCTGTCTCGTAGACACGAGCTGAGAAATTGCAAACGTCGAGCAATTGCTCAGAGAAGAAAAGTGCCAGCACTGAAAGCTCTTGCTAGCCAGCACCCTTCCTTGGAAGCGCTTTTGTAGGCCTAAGAACACTGGGGCTCTGGGCTTCTCTAGCCACCTCATCTTCTGCTCATCCTCTCGTTCACTCGAAAGAGAGCTCAGGTGAGAAATTGCAAACGTCCAGCAATTGCTCAGAGATGAAAAGTGCCAGCACTGAAAGCTCTTGCTAGCCAGCACCCTTCCTTGGAAGCGCTTTCACAGGCGCAGTAACACTGGGGCTTTGCGCTTCTATACGCACCAAACGTCACGGTCCTTCTCTTTCCGTCTCGTAGACACGAGCTGAGAAATTGCAAACGTCGAGCAATTGCTCAGAGATGAAAAGTGCCAGCACTGAAAGCTCTTGCTAGCCAGCACCCTTCCTTGGAAGCGCTTTCACAGGCGCAGCAACACTGGGGCTTTGCGCTTCTCTAGCCACCAAACGTCACGGTCATTCTCTTTCCGTCTCGTAGACACGAGCTGAGAAATTGCAAACGTCGAGCAATTGCTCAGAGATGAAAAGTGCCAGCATTGAAAGCTGTTGCTAGCCAGCACCCTTCCTTGGAAGCGCTTTTGTAGCCCTTAGAACACTGGGGCTCTGGGCTTCTCTAGCCACCTCATCTTCTGCTCATCCTCTCGCGCACTCTAAAGAGAGCTCAGGTGAGAAATTGCAAACGTCGAGCAATTGCTCAGAGATGAAAAGTGCCAGCACTGAAAGCTCTTGCTAGCCAGCACCCTTCCTTGGAAGTGCTTTTGTAGGCCTAAGAACACTGGGGCTCTGGGCTTCTCTAGCCACCTAATCTTCTGCTCATCTTCTCGCGCACTCTAAAGAGAGCTCAGGTGAGAAATTGCAAACGTCCAGCAATTGCTCAGAGATGAAAAGTGCCAGCACTGAAAGCTCTTGCTAGCCAGCACCCTTCCTTGGAAGCGCTTTCACAGGCGCAGTAACACTGGGGCTTTGCGCTTCTCTAGCCACCAAACGTCACGGTCCTTCTCTTTCCGTCTCGTAGACACGAGCTGAGAAATTGCAAACGTCGAGCAATTGCTCAGAGATGAAAAGTGCCAGCACTGAAAGCTCTTGCTAGCCAGCACCCTTCCTTGGAAGCGCTTTCACAGGCACAGCAACACTGGGGCTTTGCGCTTCTCTAGCCACCAAACGTCACGGTCATTCTCTTTCCGTCTCGTAGACACGAGCTGAGAAATTGCAAACGTCGAGCAATTGCTCAGAGAGGAAAAGTGCCAGCACTGGAAGCTGTTGCTAGCCAGCACCCTTCCTTGGAAGCGCTTTTCTAGGCCTAAGAACACTGGGGCTCTGGGCTTCTCTAGCCACCTAATCTTCTGCTCATCCTCTCGCGCACTCTAAAGAGAGCTCAGGTGAGAAATTGCAAACGTCGAGCAATTGCTCAGAGAAGAAAAGTGCCAGCACTGAAAGCTCTTGCTAGCCAGCACCCTTCCTTGGAAGCGCTTTCACAGGCGCAGCAACGCTGGGGCTTTGCGCTTCTCTAGCCACCAAACGTCACGGTCACTCTCTTTCCGTCTCGTAGACACGAGCTGAGAAATTGCAAACGTCCAGCAATTGCTCCGAGATGAAAAGTGCCAGCACTGAAAGCTCTTGCTAGCCAGCACCCTTCCTTGGAAGCGCTTTTGTAGGCCTAAGAACACTGGGGCTCTGGGCTTCTCTAGCCACCTCATCTTCTGCTCATCCTCTCGCGCACTCTAAAGAGAGCTCAGGTGAGAAATTGCAAACGTCGAGCAATTGCTCAGAGATGAAAAGTGCCAGCACTGAAAGCTCTTGCTAGCCAGCACCCTTCCTTGGAAGCGCTTTCACAGGCGCAGCAACACTGGCGCTTTGCGCTTCTCTAGCCACCAAACGTCACGGTCACTATCTCTCCGTCTCGTAGACACGAGCTGAGAAATTGCAAACGTCGAGCAATTGCTCAGAGATGAAAAGTGCCAGCACTGAAAGCTGTTGCTAGCCAGCACCCTTCCTTGGAAGCGCTTTTGTAGGCCTAAGAACACTGGGGCTCTGGGCTTCTCTAGCCACCTCATCTTCTGCTCATCCTCTCGCGCACTCTGAAGAGAGCTCAGGGGAGAAATTGCAAACGTCGAGCAATTGCTCAGAGATGAAAAGGGCCAGCACTGAAAGCTCTTGCTAGCCAGCACCCTTCCTTGGAAGCGCTTTCACAGGCGCAGCAACACTGGGGCTTTGCGCTTCTCTAGCCACCAAACGTCATGGTCATTCTCTTTCCGTCTCGTAGACACGAGCTGAGAAATTGCAAACGTCGAGCAATTGCTCAGAGATGAAAAGTGCCAGCACTGAAAGCTCTTGCTAGCCAGCACCCTTCCTTGGAAGCGCTTTCACAGGCGCAGTAACACTGGGGCTTTGCGCTTCTCTACTCACCAAACGTCACGGTCATTCTCTTTCTGTCTCGTAGACACGAGCTGAGAAATTGCAAACGTCGAGCAATTGCTCAGAGATGAAAAGTGCCAGCACTGAAAGCTGTTGCTAGCCAGCACCCTTCCTTGGAAGCGCTTTCACAGGCGCAGCAACACTGGCGCTTTGCGCTTCTCTAGCCACCAAACGTCACGGTCATTCTCTTTCCGTCTCGTAGACACGAGCTGAGAAATTGCAAACGTCGAGCAATTGCTCAGAGATGAAAAGTGCCAGCATTGAAAGCTGTTGCTAGCCAGCACCCTTCCTTGGAAGCGCTTTTGTAGCCCTTAGAACACTGGGGCTCTGGGCTTCTCTAGCCACCTCATCTTCTGCTCATCCTCTCGCGCACTCTAAAGAGAGCTCAGGTGAGAAATTGCAAACGTCGAGCAATTGCTCAGAGATGAAAAGTGCCAGCACTGAAAGCTCTTGCTAGCCAGCACCCTTCCTTGGAAGCGCTTTCACAGGCGCAGCAACACTGGGGCTTTGCGCTTCTCTACCCACCAAACGTCACGGTCCTTCTCTTTCCGTCTCGTAGACACGAGCTGAGAAAATGCAAACGTCGAGCAATTGCTCAGAGAGGAAAAGTGCCAGCACTGAAAGCTGTTGCTAGCCAGCACCCTTCCTTGGAAGCGCTTTTGTAGCCCTTAGAACACTGGGGCTCTGGGCTTCTCTAGCCACCTAATCTTCTGCTCATCCTCTCGCGCACTCTAAAGAGTGCTCAGGTGAGAAATTGCAAACGTCGAGCAATTGCTCAGAGAAGAAAAGTGCCAGCACTGAAAGCTCTTGCTAGCCAGCACCCTTCCTTGGAAGCGCTTTCACAGGCGCAGCAACACTGGGGCTTTGCGCTTCTCTAGCCACCAAACGTCATGGTCATTCTCTTTCCGTCTCGTAGACAGGAGCTGAGAAATTGCAAACGTCGAGCAATTGCTCAGAGATGAAAAGTGCCAGCACTGAAAGCTCTTGCTAGCCAGCACCCTTCCTTGGAAGCGCTTTCACAGGCGCAGCAACACTGGCGCTTTGCGCTTCTCTAGCCACCAAACGTCACGGTCATTCTCTTTCCGTCTCCTAGACACGAGCTGAGAAATTGCAAACGTCGAGCAATTGCTCAGAGATGAAAAGTGCCAGCACTGAAAGCTGTTGCTAGCCAGCACCCTTCCTTGGAAGCGCTTTCACAGGCGCAGCAACACTGGGGCTTTGCGCTTCTCTACTCACCAAACGTCACGGTCATTCTCTTTCTGTCTCGTAGACACGAGCTGAGAAATTGCAAACGTCGAGCAATTGCTCAGAGATGAAAAGTGCCAGCACTGAAAGCTCTTGCTAGCCAGCACCCTTCCTTGGAAGCGCTTTTGTAGGCCTAAGAACACTGGGGCTCTGGGCTTCTCTAGCCACCTCATCTTCTGCTCATCCTCTCGCGCACTCGAAAGAGAGCTCAGGTGAGAAATTGCAAACGTCCAGCAATTGCTCAGAGATGAAAAGTGCCAGCACTGAAAGCTCTTGCTAGCCAGCACCCTTCCTTGGAAGCGCTTTCACAGGCGCAGTAACACTGGGGCTTTGCGCTTCTATACGCACCAAACGTCACGGTCCTTCTCTTTCCGTCTCGTAGACACGAGCTGAGAAATTGCAAACGTCGAGCAATTGCTCAGAGATGAAAAGTGCCAGCACTGAAAGCTCTTGCTAGCCAGCACCCTTCCTTGGAAGCGCTTTCACAGGCGCAGCAACACTGGGGCTTTGCGCTTCTCTAGCCACCAAACGTCACGGTCATTCTCTTTCCGTCTCGTAGACACGAGCTGAGAAATTGCAAACGTCGAGCAATTGCTCAGAGATGAAAAGTGCCAGCATTGAAAGCTGTTGCTAGCCAGCACCCTTCCTTGGAAGCGCTTTTGTAGCCCTTAGAACACTGGGGCTCTGGGCTTCTCTAGCCACCTCATCTTCTGCTCATCCTCTCGCGCACTCTAAAGAGAGCTCAGGTGAGAAATTGCAAACGTCGAGCAATTGCTCAGAGATGAAAAGTGCCAGCACTGAAAGCTCTTGCTAGCCAGCACCCTTCCTTGGAAGTGCTTTTGTAGGCCTAAGAACACTGGGGCTCTGGGCTTCTCTAGCCACCTAATCTTCTGCTCATCTTCTCGCGCACTCTAAAGAGAGCTCAGGTGAGAAATTGCAAACGTCCAGCAATTGCTCAGAGATGAAAAGTGCCAGCACTGAAAGCTCTTGCTAGCCAGCACCCTTCCTTGGAAGCGCTTTCACAGGCGCAGTAACACTGGGGCTTTGCGCTTCTCTAGCCACCAAACGTCACGGTCCTTCTCTTTCCGTCTCGTAGACACGAGCTGAGAAATTGCAAACGTCGAGCAATTGCTCAGAGATGAAAAGTGCCAGCACTGAAAGCTCTTGCTAGCCAGCACCCTTCCTTGGAAGCGCTTTCACAGGCACAGCAACACTGGGGCTTTGCGCTTCTCTAGCCACCAAACGTCATGGTCATTCTCTTTCCGTCTCGTAGACACGAGCTGAGAAATTGCAAACGTCGAGCAATTGCTCAGAGATGAAAAGTGCCAGCACTGAAAGCTCTTGCTAGCCAGCACCCTTCCTTGGAAGCGCTTTCACAGGCGCAGTAACACTGGGGCTTTGCGCTTCTCTACTCACCAAACGTCACGGTCATTCTCTTTCTGTCTCGTAGACACGAGCTGAGAAATTGCAAACGTCGAGCAATTGCTCAGAGATGAAAAGTGCCAGCATTGAAAGCTGTTGCTAGCCAGCACCCTTCCTTGGAAGCGCTTTTGTAGCCCTTAGAACACTGGGGCTCTGGGCTTCTCTAGCCACCTCATCTTCTGCTCATCCTCTCGCGCACTCTAAAGAGAGCTCAGGTGAGAAATTGCAAACGTCGAGCAATTGCTCAGAGATGAAAAGTGCCAGCACTGAAAGCTCTTGCTAGCCAGCACCCTTCCTTGGAAGCGCTTTCACAGGCGCAGTAACACTGGGGCTTTGCGCTTCTATACGCACCAAACGTCACGGTCCTTCTCTTTCCGTCTCGTAGACACGAGCTGAGAAATTGCAAACGTCGAGCAATTGCTCAGAGATGAAAAGTGCCAGCACTGAAAGCTCTTGCTAGCCAGCACCCTTCCTTGGAAGCGCTTTCACAGGCGCAGCAACACTGGGGCTTTGCGCTTCTCTACTCACCAAACGTCACGGTCATTCTCTTTCCGTCTCGTAGACACGAGCTGAGAAATTGCAAACGTCGAGCAATTGCTCAGAGATGAAAAGTGCCAGCACTGAAAGCTCTTGCTAGCCAGCACCCTTCCTTGGAAGCGCTTTCACAGGCGCAGCAACACTGGCGCTTTGCGCTTCTCTAGCCACCAAACGTCACGGTCATTCTCTTTCCGTCTCCTAGACACGAGCTGAGAAATTGCAAACGTCGAGCAATTGCTCAGAGATGAAAAGTGCCAGCACTGAAAGCTCTTGCTAGCCAGCACCCTTCCTTGGAAGCGCTTTCACAGGCGCAGCAACACTGGGGCTTTGCGCTTCTCTACTCACCAAACGTCACGGTCATTCTCTTTCCGTCTCGTAGACACGAGCTGAGAAATTGCAAACGTCCAGCAATTGCTCAGAGATGAAAAGTGCCAGCACTGAAAGCTCTTGCTAGCCAGCACCCTTCCTTGGAAGCGCTTTTGTAGGCCTAAGAACACTGGGGCTCTGGGCTTCTCTAGCCACCTCATCTTCTGCTCATCCTCTCGCGCACTCGAAAGAGAGCTCAGGTGAGAAATTGCAAACGTCCAGCAATTGCTCAGAGATGAAAAGTGCCAGCACTGAAAGCTGTTGCTAGCCAGCAGCCTTCCTTGGAAGCGCTTTCACAGGCGCAGTAACACTGGGGCTTTGCGCTTCTATACGCACCAAACGTCACGGTCCTTCTCTTTCCGTCTCGTAGACACGAGCTGAGAAATTGCAAACGTCGAGCAATTGCTCAGAGATGAAAAGTGCCAGCACTGAAAGCTGTTGCTAGCCAGCACCCTTCCTTGGAAGCGCTTTCACAGGCGCAGCAACACTGGGGCTTTGCGCTTCTCTACTCACCAAACGTCACGGTCATTCTCTTTCCGTCTCGTAGACACGAGCTGAGAAATTGCAAACGTCGAGCAATTGCTCAGAGATGAAAAGTGCCAGCATTGAAAGCTGTTGCTAGCCAGCACCCTTCCTTGGAAGCGCTTTTGTAGCCCTTAGAACACTGGGGCTCTGGGCTTCTCTAGCCACCTCATCTTCTGCTCATCCTCTCGCGCACTCTAAAGAGAGCTCAGGTGAGAAATTGCAAACGTCGAGCAATTGCTCAGAGATGAAAAGTGCCAGCACTGAAAGCTCTTGCTAGCCAGCACCCTTCCTTGGAAGTGCTTTTGTAGGCCTAAGAACACTGGGGCTCTGGGCTTCTCTAGCCACCTAATCTTCTGCTCATCTTCTCGCGCACTCTAAAGAGAGCTCAGGTGAGAAATTGCAAACGTCCAGCAATTGCTCAGAGAGGAAAAGTGCCAGCACTGAAAGCTCTTGCTAGCCAGCACCCTTCCTTGGAAGCGCTTTCACAGGCGCAGTAACACTGGGGCTTTGCGCTTCTCTAGCCACCAAACGTCACGGTCCTTCTCTTTCCGTCTCGTAGACACGAGCTGAGAAATTGCAAACGTCGAGCAATTGCTCAGAGATGAAAAGTGCCAGCACTGAAAGCTCTTGCTAGCCAGCACCCTTCCTTGGAAGCGCTTTCACAGGCACAGCAACACTGGGGCTTTGCGCTTCTCTAGCCACCAAACGTCACGGTCATTCTCTTTCCGTCTCGTAGACACGAGCTGAGAAATTGCAAACGTCGAGCAATTGCTCAGAGATGAAAAGTGCCAGCACTGAAAGCTGTTGCTAGCCAGCACCCTTCCTTGGAAGCGCTTTTCTAGGCCTAAGAACACTGGGGCTCTGGGCTTCTCTAGCCACCTAATCTTCTGCTCATCCTCTCGCGCACTCTAAAGAGAGCTCAGGTGAGAAATTGCAAACGTCGAGCAATTGCTCAGAGATGAAAAGTGCCAGCACTGAAAGCTCTTGCTAGCCAGCACCCTTCCTTGGAAGCGCTTTCACAGGCGCAGCAACGCTGGGGCTTTGCGCTTCTCTAGCCACCAAACGTCACGGTCACTCTCTTTCCGTCTCGTAGACACGAGCTGAGAAATTGCAAACGTCCAGCAATTGCTCAGGGATGAAAAGTGCCAGCACTGAAAGCTCTTGCTAGCCAGCACCCTTCCTTGGAAGCGCTTTTGTAGGCCTAAGAACACTGGGGTTCTGGGCTTCTCTAGCCACCTACTCTTCTGCTCATCCTCTCGCGCACTCTAAAGAGAGCTCAGGTGAGAAATTGCAAACGTCGAGCAATTGCTCAGAGATGAAAAGTGCCAGCACTGAAAGCTGTTGCTAGCCAGCACCCTTCCTTGGAAGCGCTTTCACAGGCGCAGCAACACTGGGGCTTTGCGCTTCTCTAGCCACCAAACGTCACGGTCACTATCTCTCCGTCTCGTAGACACGAGCTGAGAAATTGCAAACGTCGAGCAATTGCTCAGAGATGAAAAGTGCCAGCACTGAAAGCTCTTGCTAGCCAGCACCCTTCCTTGGAAGCGCTTTTGTAGGCCTAAGAACACTGGGGCTCTGGGCTTCTCTAGCCACCTCATCTTCTGCTCATCCTCTCGCGCACTCTGAAGAGAGCTCAGGTGAGAAATTGCAAACGTCCAGCAATTGCTCAGAGATGAAAAGGGCCAGCACTGAAAGCTCTTGCTAGCCAGCACCCTTCCTTGGAAGCGCTTTCACAGGCGCAGCAACACTGGGGCTTTGCGCTTCTCTAGCCACCAAACGTCATGGTCATTCTCTTTCCGTCTCGTAGACACGAGCTGAGAAATTGCAAACGTCGAGCAATTGCTCAGAGATGAAAAGTGCCAGCACTGAAAGCTCTTGCTAGCCAGCACCCTTCCTTGGAAGCGCTTTCACAGGCGCAGTAACACTGGGGCTTTGCGCTTCTCTACTCACCAAACGTCACGGTCATTCTCTTTCTGTCTCGTAGACACGAGCTGAGAAATTGCAAACGTCGAGCAATTGCTCAGAGATGAAAAGTGCCAGCACTGAAAGCTCTTGCTAGCCAGCACCCTTCCTTGGAAGCGCTTTCACAGGCGCAGCAACACTGGCGCTTTGCGCTTCTCTACTCACCAAACGTCACGGTCATTCTCTTTCCGTCTCGTAGACACGAGCTGAGAAATTGCAAACGTCGAGCAATTGCTCAGAGATGAAAAGTGCCAGCATTGAAAGCTGTTGCTAGCCAGCACCCTTCCTTGGAAGCGCTTTTGTAGCCCTTAGAACACTGGGGCTCTGGGCTTCTCTAGCCACCTCATCTTCTGCTCATCCTCTCGCGCACTCTAAAGAGAGCTCAGGTGAGAAATTGCAAACGTCCAGCAATTGCTCAGAGATGAAAAGTGCCAGCACTGAAAGCTCTTGCTAGCCAGCACCCTTCCTTGGAAGCGCTTTCACAGGCGCAGCAACACTGGGGCTTTGCGCTTCTCTAGCCACCAAACGTCACGGTCATTCTCTTTCCGTCTCGTAGACACGAGCTGAGAAAATGCAAACGTCGAGCAATTGCTCAGAGAGGAAAAGTGCCAGCACTGAAAGCTGTTGCTAGCCAGCACCCTTCCTTGGAAGCGCTTTTGTAGCCCTTAGAACACTGGGGCTCTGGGCTTCTCTAGCCACCTAATCTTCTGCTCATCCTCTCGCGCACTCTAAAGAGTGCTCAGGTGAGAAATTGCAAACGTCGAGCAATTGCTCAGAGATGAAAAGTGCCAGCACTGAAAGCTCTTGCTAGCCAGCACCCTTCCTTGGAAGCGCTTTCACAGGCGCAGCAACACTGGGGCTTTGCGCTTCTCTACTCACCAAACGTCACGGTCATTCTCTTTCCGTCTCGTAGACACGAGCTGAGAAATTGCAAACGTCGAGCAATTGCTCAGAGATGAAAAGTGCCAGCACTGAAAGCTGTTGCTAGCCAGCACCCTTCCTTGGAAGCGCTTTCACAGGCGCAGCAACACTGGCGCTTTGCGCTTCTCTAGCCACCAAACGTCACGGTCATTCTCTTTCCGTCTCATAGACAAGAGCTGAGAAATTGCAAACGTCGAGCAATTGCTCAGAGATGAAAAGTGCCAGCACTGAAAGCTCTTGCTAGCCAGCACCCTTCCTTGGAAGCACTTTTGTAGGCTTAAGAACACTGGGGCTCTGGGCTTCTCTAGCCACCTAATCTTCTGCTCATCCTCTCGCGCACTCTAAAGAGAGCTCAGGTGAGAAATTGCAAACGTCGAGCAATTGCTCAGAGATGAAAAGTGCCAGCACTGAAAGCTCTTGCTAGCCAGCACCCTTCCTTGGAAGCGCTTTCACAGGCGCAGCAACACTGGGGCTTTGCGCTTCTCTACTCACCAAACGTCACGGTCACTCTCTTTCCGTCTCGTAGACACGAGCTGAGAAATTGCAAACGTCCAGCAATTGCTCAGAGATGAAAAGTGCCAGCACTGAAAGCTCTTGCTAGCCAGCACCCTTCCTTGGAAGCGCTTTTGTAGGCCTAAGAACACTGGGGCTCTGGGCTTCTCTAGCCACCTACTCTTCTGCTCATCCTCTCGCGCACTCTAAAGAGAGCTCAGGTGAGAAATTGCAAACGTCGAGCAATTGCTCAGAGATGAAAAGGGCCAGCACTGAAAGCTGTTGCTAGCCAGCACCCTTCCTTGGAAGCGCTTTCACAGGCGCAGCAACACTGGGGCTTTGCGCTTCTCTAGCCACCAAACGTCACGGTCACTATCTCTCCGTCTCGTAGACACGAGCTGAGAAATTGCAAACGTCGAGCAATTGCTCAGAGATGAAAAGTGCCAGCACTGAAAGCTGTTGCTAGCCAGCACCCTTCCTTGGAAGCGCTTTTGTAGCCCTTAGAACACTGGGGCTCTGGGCTGCTCTAGCCACCTCATCTTCTGCTCATCCTCTCGCGCACTCTGAAGAGAGCTCAGGGGAGAAATTGCAAACGTCGAGCAATTGCTCAGAGATGAAAAGGGCCAGCACTGAAAGCTCTTGCTAGCCAGCACCCTTCCTTGGAAGCGCTTTCACAGGCGCAGCAACACTGGGGCTTTGCGCTTCTCTAGCCACCAAACGTCATGGTCATTCTCTTTCCGTCTCGTAGACACGAGCTGAGAAATTGCAAACGTCGAGCAATTGCTCAGAGATGAAAAGTGCCAGCACTGAAAGCTCTTGCTAGCCAGCACCCTTCCTTGGAAGCGCTTTCACAGGCGCAGCAACACTGGGGCTTTGCGCTTCTCTACTCACCAAACGTCACGGTCATTCTCTTTCCGTCTCGTAGACAAGAGCTGAGAAATTGCAAACGTCGAGCAATTGCTCAGAGATGAAAAGTGCCAGCACTGAAAGCTCTTGCTAGCCAGCACCCTTCCTTGGAAGCGCTTTCACAGGCGCAGCAACACTGGGGCTTTGCGCTTCTCTTCCCACCAAACGTCACGGTCATTCTCTTTCCGTCTCGTAGACACGAGCTGAGAAATTGCAAACGTCGAGCAATTGCTCAGAGATGAAAAGTGCCAGCATTGAAAGCTGTTGCTAGCCAGCACCCTTCCTTGGAAGCGCTTTTGTAGCCCTTAGAACACTGGGGCTCTGGGCTTCTCTAGCCACCTAATCTTCTGCTCATCCTCTCGCGCACTCTAAAGAGAGCTCAGGTGAGAAATTGCAAACGTCGAGCAATTGCTCAGAGATGAAAAGGGCCAGCACTGAAAGCTCTTGCTAGCCAGCACCCTTCCTTGGAAGCGCTTTCACAGGCGCAGCAACGCTGGGGCTTTGCGCTTCTCTAGCCACCAAACGTCACGGTCACTATCTCTCCGTCTCGTAGACACGAGCTGAGAAATTGCAAACGTCCAGCAATTGCTCAGAGATGAAAAGTGCCAGCACTGGAAGCTGTTGCTAGCCAGCACCCTTCCTTGGAAGCGCTTTTGTAGCCCTTAGAACACTGGGGCTCTGGGCTTCTCTAGCCACCTAATCTTCTGCTCATCCTCTCGCGCACTCGAAAGAGAGCTCAGGTGAGAAATTGCAAACGTCGAGCAATTGCTCAGAGATGAAAAGTGCCAGCACTGAAAGCTCTTGCTAGCCAGCACCCTTCCTTGGAAGCACTTTCACAGGCGCAGCAACACTGGGGCTTTGCGCTTCTCTAGCCACCAAACGTCATGGTCATTCTCTTTCCGTCTCGTAGACACGAGCTGAGAAATTGCAAACGTCGAGCAATTGCTCAGAGATGAAAAGTGCCAGCACTGAAAGCTCATGCTAGCCAGCACCCTTCCTTGGAAGCGCTTTTGTAGCCCTTAGAACACTGGGGCTCTGGGCTTCTCTAGCCACCTAATCTTCTGCTCATCCTCTCGCGCCCTCTGAAGAGAGCTCAGGTGAGAAATTGCAAACGTCGAGCAATTGCTCAGAGATGAAAAGGGCCAGCACTGAAAGCTGTTGCTAGCCAGCAGCCTTCCTTGGAAGCGCTTTCACAGGCGCAGCAACACTGGGGCTTTGCGCTTCTCTAGCCACCAAACGTCATGGTCATTCTCTTTCCGTCTCGTAGACACGAGCTGAGAAATTGCAAACGTCGAGCAATTGCTCAGAGATGAAAAGTGCCAGCACTGAAAGCTCTTGCTAGCCAGCACCCTTCCTTGGAAGCGCTTTCACAGGCGCAGTAACACTGGGGCTTTGCGCTTCTCTACTCACCAAACGTCACGGTCATTCTCTTTCCGTCTCGTAGACACGAGCTGAGAAATTGCAAACGTCGAGCAATTGCTCAGAGATGAAAAGTGCCAGCACTGAAAGCTGTTGCTAGCCAGCACCCTTCCTTGGAAGCGCTTTCACAGGCGCAGCAACACTGGCGCTTTGCGCTTCTCTAGCCACCAAACGTCACGGTCATTCTCTTTCCGTCTCGTAGACAAGAGCTGAGAAATTGCAAACGTCGAGCAATTGCTCAGAGATGAAAAGTGCCAGCACTGAAAGCTGTTGCTAGCCAGCACCCTTCCTTGGAAGCGCTTTCACAGGCGCAGCAACACTGGGGCTTTGCGCTTCTCTACTCACCAAACGTCACGGTCATTCTCTTTCTGTCTCGTAGACACGAGCTGAGAAATTGCAAACGTCCAGCAATTGCTCAGAGATGAAAAGTGCCAGCACTGGAAGCTGTTGCTAGCCAGCACCCTTCCTTGGAAGCACTTTTGTAGCCCTTAGAACACTGGGGCTCTGGGCTTCTCTAGCCACCTAATCTTCTGCTCATCCTCTCGCGCACTCTAAAGAGAGCTCAGGTGAGAAATTGCAAACGTCCAGCAATTGCTCAGAGATGAAAAGTGCCAGCACTGAAAGCTCTTGCTAGCCAGCACCCTTCCTTGGAAGCGCTTTCACAGGCGCAGCAACACTGGGGCTTTGCGCTTCTCTACTCACCAAACGTCACGGTCATTCTCTTTCCGTCTCGTAGACACGAGCTGAGAAATTGCAAACGTCGAGCAATTGCTCAGAGAGGAAAAGTGCCAGCACTGAAAGCTCTTGCTAGCCAGCACCCTTCCTTGGAAGCGCTTTTGTAGCCCTTAGAACACTGGGGCTCTGGGCTTCTCTAGCCACCTACTCTTCTGCTCATCCTCTCGCGCACTCTAAAGAGTGCTCAGGTGAGAAATTGCAAACGTCGAGCAATTGCTCAGAGAAGAAAAGTGCCAGCACTGAAAGCTCTTGCTAGCCAGCACCCTTCCTTGGAAGCGCTTTCACAGGCGCAGCAACACTGGGGCTTTGCGCTTCTCTACCAACCAAACGTCACGGTCATTCTCCTTCCGTCTCGTAGACACGAGCTGAGAAATTGCAAACGTCGAGCAATTGCTCAGAGATGAAAAGTGCCAGCACTGAAAGCTCTTGCTAGCCAGCACCCTTCCTTGGAAGCGCTTTTGTAGCCCTTGGAACACTGGGGCTCTGGGCTTCTCTAGCCACCTAATCTTCTGCTCATCCTCTCGCGCACTCTAAAGAGAGCTCAGGTGAGAAATTGCAAACGTCGAGCAATTGCTCAGAGATGAAAAGGGCCAGCACTGAAAGCTGTTGCTAGCCAGCACCCTTCCTTGGAAGCGCTTTCACAGGCGCAGCAACACTGGGGCTTTGCGCTTCTCTAGCCACCAAACGTCACTGTCATTCTCTTTCCGTCTCGTAGACAAGAGCTGAGAAATTGCAAACGTCGAGCAATTGCTCAGAGATGAAAAGGGCCAGCACTGAAAGCTCTTGCTAGCCAGCACCCTTCCTTGGAAGCGCTTTCACAGGCGCAGCAACACTGGGGCTTTGCGCTTCTCTAGCCACCAAACGTCACGGTCATTCTCTTTCCGTCTCGTAGAGAAGAGCTGAGAAATTGCAAACGTCGAGCAATTGCTCAGAGATGAAAAGTGCCAGCACTGAAAGCTCTTGCTAGCCAGCACTCTTCCTTGGAAGCGCTTTCACAGGCGCAGCAACACTGGGGCTTTGCGCTTCTCTACTCACCAAACGTCACGGTCATTCTCTTTCCGTCTCGTAGACACGAGCTGAGAAATTGCAAATGTCGAGCAATTGCTCAGAGATGAAAAGTGCCAGCACTGAAAGCTCTTGCTAGCCAGCACCCTTCCTTGGAAGCGCTTTCACAGGCGCAGGAACACTGGGGCTTTGCGCTTCTCTACCCACCAAACGTCACGGTCATTCTCTTTCCGTCTCGTAGACACGAGCTGAGAAATTGCAAACGTCGAGCAATTGCTCAGAGATGAAAAGTGCCAGCACTGAAAGCTGTTGCTAGCCAGCACCCTTCCTTGGAAGCGCTTTCACAGGCGCAGCAACACTGGGGCTTTGCGCTTCTCTACTCACCAAACGTCACCGTCATTCTCTTTCTGTCTCGTAGACAAGAGCTGAGAAATTGCAAACGTCGAGCAATTGCTCAGAGATGAAAAGTGCCAGCACTGAAAGCTCTTGCTAGCCAGCACCCTTCCTTGGAAGCGCTTTTGTAGCCCTTAGAACACTGGGGCTCTGGGCTTCTCTAGCCACCTCATCTTCTGCTCATCCTCTCGCGCACTCTGAAGAGAGCTCAGGGGAGAAATTGCAAACGTCGAGCAATTGCTCAGAGATGAAAAGGGCCAGCACTGAAAGCTCTTGCTAGCCAGCACCCTTCCTTGGAAGCGCTTTCACAGGCGCAGCAACACTGGGGCTTTGCGCTTCTCTAGCCACCAAAGGTCACGGTCATTCTCTTATCGTCTCGTAGACACGAGCTGAGAAATTGCAAACGTCGAGCAATTGCTCAGAGATGAAAAGTGCCAGCACTGAAAGCTGTTGCTAGCCAGCACCCTTCCTTGGAAGCGCTTTCACAGGCGCAGCAACACTGGGGCTTTGCGCTTCTCTACTCACCAAACGTCACGGTCATTCTCTTTCTGTCTCGTAGACACGAGCTGAGAAATTGCAAACGTCGAGCAATTGCTCAGAGATGAAAAGTGCCAGCACTGGAAGCTGTTGCTAGCCAGCACCCTTCCTTGGAAGCACTTTTGTAGGCTTAAGAACACTGGGGCTCTGGGCTTCTCTAGCCACCTAATCTTCAGCTCATCCTCTCGCGCACTCTAAAGAGAGCTCAGGTGAGAAATTGCAAACGTCCAGCAATTGCTCAGAGATGAAAAGTGCCAGCACTGAAAGCTGTTGCTAGCCAGCACCCTTCCTTGGAAGCGCTTTCACAGGCGCAGCAACACTGGGGCTTTGCGCTTCTCTACCCACCAAACGTCACGGTCATTCTCTTTCCGTCTCGTAGACACGAGCTGAGAAATTGCAAACGTCGAGCAATTGCTCAGAGAGGAAAAGTGCCAGCACTGAAAGCTCTTGCTAGCCAGCACCCTTCCTTGGAAGCGCTTTTGTAGGCCTAAGAACACTGGGGCTCTGGGCTTCTCTAGCCACCTAATCTTCTGCTCATCCTCTCGCGCACTCTAAAGAGTGCTCAGGTGAGAAATTGCAAACGTCGAGCAATTGCTCAGAGAAGAAAAGTGCCAGCACTGAAAGCTGTTGCTAGCCAGCACCCTTCCTTGGAAGCGCTTTCACAGGCGCAGCAACACTGGGGCTTTGCGCTTCTCTACCCACCAAACGTCACGGTCATTCTCCTTCCGTCTCGTAGACACAAGTTGAATAATTGCAAATGTCGAGCAATTGCTCAGAGATGAAAAGTGCCAGCACTGAAAGCTCTTGCTAGCCAGCACCCTTCCTTGGAAGCGCTTTTGTAGCCCTTAGAACACTGGGGCTCTGGGCTTCTCTAGCCACCTCATCTTCTGCTCATCCTCTCGCGCACTCTAAAGAGAGCTCAGGTGAGAAATTGCAAACGTCGAGCAATTGCTCAGAGATGAAAAGGGCCAGCACTGAAAGCTGTTGCTAGCCAGCACCCTTCCTTGGAAGCGCTTTCACAGGCGCAGCAACACTGGGGCTTTGCGCTTCTCTAGCCACCAAACGTCACTGTCATTCTCTTTCCGTCTCGTAGACAAGAGCTGAGAAATTGCAAACGTCGAGCAATTGCTCAGAGATGAAAAGGGCCAGCACTGAAAGCTCTTGCTAGCCAGCACCCTTCCTTGGAAGCGCTTTCACAGGCGCAGCAACACTGGGGCTTTGCGCTTCTCTACCCACCAAACGTCACGGTCCTTCTCTTTCCGTCTCGTAGACACGAGCAGAGAAATTGCAAACGTCGAGCAATTGCTCAGAGATGAAAAGTGCCAGCACTGAAAGCTGTTGCTAGCCAGCACCCTTCCTTGGAAGCGCTTTCACAGGCGCAGCAACACTGGGGCTTTGCGCTTCTCTAGCCACCAAACGTCATGGTCATTCTCTTTCCGTCTCCTAGAGAAGAGCTGAGAAATTGCAAACGTCGAGCAATTGCTCAGAGATGAAAAGTGCCAGCACTGGAAGCTGTTGCTAGCCAGCACCCTTCCTTGGAAGCGCTTTTGTAGGCTTAAGAACACTGGGGCTCTGGGCTTCTCTAGCCACCTAATCTTCAGCTCATCCTCTCGCGCACTCTAAAGAGAGCTCAGGTGAGAAATTGCAAACGTCGAGCAATTGCTCAGAGAAGAAAAGTGCCAGCACTGAAAGCTCTTGCTAGCCAGCACCCTTCCTTGGAAGCGCTTTCACAGGCGCAGCAACACTGGGGCTTTGCGCTTCTCTACTCACCAAAAGTCACGGTCATTCTCCTTCCGTCTCGTAGACACAAGTTGAGAAATTGCAAATGTCGAGCAATTGCTCAGAGATGAAAAGGGCCAGCACTGAAAGCTGTTGCTAGCCAGCACCCTTCCTTGGAAGCACTTTTGTAGCCCTTAGAACACTGGGGCTCTGGGCTTCTCTAGCCACCTAATCTTCTGCTCATCCTCTCGCGCACTCTAAAGAGAGCTCAGGTGAGAAATTGCAAACGTCGAGCAATTGCTCAGAGATGAAAAGGGCCAGCACTGAAAGCTGTTGCTAGCCAGCACCCTTCCTTGGAAGCGCTTTAACAGGCGCAGCAACACTGGGGCTTTGCGCTTCTCTAGCCACCAAACGTCACTGTCATTCTCTTTCCGTCTCGTAGACAAGAGCTGAGAAATTGCAAACGTCGAGCAATTGCTCAGAGATGAAAAGGGCCAGCACTGAAAGCTCTTGCTAGCCAGCACCCTTCCTTGGAAGCGCTTTCACAGGCGCAGCAACACTGGGGCTTTGCGCTTCTCTACCCACCAAACGTCACGGTCCTTCTCTTTCCGTCTCGTAGACACGAGCAGAGAAATTGCAAACGTCGAGCAATTGCTCAGAGATGAAAAGTGCCAGCACTGAAAGCTGTTGCTAGCCAGCACCCTTCCTTGGAAGCGCTTTCACAGGCGCAGCAACACTGGGGCTTTGCGCTTCTCTAGCCACCAAACGTCATGGTCATTCTCTTTCCGTCTCCTAGAGAAGAGCTGAGAAATTGCAAACGTCGAGCAATTGCTCAGAGATGAAAAGTGCCAGCACTGAAAGCTCTTGCTAGCCAGCACTCTTCCTTGGAAGCGCTTTCACAGGCGCAGCAACACTGGGGCTTTGCGCTTCTCTACTCACCAAACGTCACGGTCCTTCTCTTTCCGTCTCCTAGACACGAGCTGAGAAATTGCAAACGTCGAGCAATTGCTCAGAGATGAAAAGTGCCAGCACTGAAAGCTCTTGCTAGCCAGCACCCTTCCTTGGAAGCGCTTTCACAGGCGCAGCAACACTGGCGCTTTGCGCTTCTCTACTCACCAAACGTCACCGTCATTCTCTTTCTGTCTCGTAGACAAGAGCTGAGAAATTGCAAACGTCGAGCAATTGCTCAGAGATGAAAAGTGCCAGCACTGGAAGCTGTTGCTAGCCAGCACCCTTCCTTGGAAGCGCTTTTGTAGGCTTAAGAACACTGGGGCTCTGGGCTTCTCTAGCCACCTAATCTTCAGCTCATCCTCTCGCGCACTCTAAAGAGAGCTCAGGTGAGAAATTGCAAACGTCGAGCAATTGCTCAGAGATGAAAAGTGCCAGCACTGAAAGCTGTTGCTAGCCAGCACCCTTCCTTGGAAGCGCTTTCACAGGCGCAGCAACACTGGCGCTTTGCGCTTCTCTACCAACCAAACGTCACGGTCATTCTCCTTCCGTCTCGTAGACACAAGTTGAGAAAATGCAAATGTCGAGCAATTGCTCAGAGAGGAAAAGGGCCAGCACTGAAAGCTGTTGCTAGCCAGCACCCTTCCTTGGAAGCGCTTTTGTAGCCCTTAGAACACTGGGGCTCTGGGCTTCTCTAGCCACCTCATCTTCTGCTCATCCTCTCGCGCACTCTAAAGAGAGCTCAGGTGAGAAATTGCAAACGTCGAGCAACTGCTCAGAGATGAAAAGTGCCAGCACTGAAAGCTGTTGCTAGCCAGCACCCTTCCTTGGAAGCGCTTTCACAGGCGCAGCAACACTGGGGCTTTGCGCTTCTCTAGCCACCAAACGTCACTGTCATTCTCTTTCCGTCTCGTAGACAAGAGCTGAGAAATTGCAAACGTCGAGCAATTGCTCAGAGATGAAAAGGGCCAGCACTGAAAGCTCTTGCTAGCCAGCACCCTTCCTTGGAAGCGCTTTTGTAGGCCTAAGAACACTGGGGCTCTGGGCTTCTCTAGCCACCTAATCTTCTGCTCATCCTCTCGCGCACTCTAAAGAGAGCTCAGGTGAGAAATTGCAAACGTCGAGCAATTGCTCAGAGATGAAAAGTGCCAGCACTGAAAGCTCTTGCTAGCCAGCACCCTTCCTTGGAAGCGCTTTCACAGGCACAGCAACACTGGGGCTTTGCGCTTCTCTAGCCACCAAACGTCACGGTCATTCTCCTTCCGTCTCGTAGACACAAGTTGAGAAAATGCAAATGTCGAGCAATTGCTCAGAGATGAAAAGTGCCAGCACTGAAAGCTCTTGCTAGCCAGCACCCTTCCTTGGAAGCGCTTTTGTAGCCCTTAGAACACTGGGGCTCTGGGCTTCTCTAGCCACCTAATCTTCTGCTCATCCTCTCGCGCACTCTAAAGAGAGCTCAGGTGAGAAATTGCAAACGTCGAGCAATTGCTCAGAGAGGAAAAGTGCCAGCACTGAAAGCTCTTGCTAGCCAGCCCCCTTCCTTGGAAGCGCTTTCACAGGCGCAGCAACACTGGGGCTTTGCGCTTCTCTACTCACCAAACGTCACGGTCATTCTCTTTCCGTCTCGTAGACACAAGTTGAGAAATTGCAAATGTCGAGCAATTGCTCAGAGATGAAAAGTGCCAGCACTGAAAGCTGTTGCTAGCCAGCACCCTTCCTTGGAAGCGCTTTTGTAGGCCTAAGAACACTGGGGCTCTGGGCTTCTCTAGCCACCTCATCTTCTGCTCATCCTCTCGCGCACTCTAAAGAGAGCTCAGGTGAGAAATTGCAAACGTCGAGCAATTGCTCAGAGATGAAAAGGGCCAGCACTGAAAGCTGTTGCTAGCCAGCACCCTTCCTTGGAAGCGCTTTCACAGGCGCAGCAACACTGGGGCTTTGCGCTTCTCTAGCCACTAAACGTCACTGTCATTCTCTTTCCGTCTCGTAGACTAGAGCTGAGAAATTGCAAACGTCGAGCAATTGCTCAGAGATGAAAAGGGCCAGCACTGAAAGCTGTTGCTAGCCAGCACCCTTCCTTGGAAGCGCTTTCACAGGCGCAGCAACACTGGGGCTTTGCGCTTCTCTAGCCACCAAACGTCACGGTCCTTCTCTTTCCGTCTCGTAGACACGAGCTGAGAAATTGCAAACGTCGAGCAATTGCTCAGAGATGAAAAGTGCCAGCACTGAAAGCTGTTGCTAGCCAGCACCCTTCCTTGGAAGCGCTTTCACAGGCGCAGCAACACTGGGGCTTTGCGCTTCTCTACCCACCAAACGTCATGGTCATTCTCTTTCCGTCTCGTAGACACGAGCTGAGAAATTGCAAACGTCGAGCAATTGCTCAGAGATGAAAAGTGCCAGCACTGAAAGCTCTTGCTAGCCAGCACCCTTCCTTGGAAGCGCTTTCACAGGCGCAGTAACACTGGGGCTTTGCGCTTCTCTACTCACCAAACGTCACGGTCATTCTCTTTCCGTCTCGTAGACACGAGCTGAGAAATTGCAAATGTCGAGCAATTGCTCAGAGATGAAAAGTGCCAGCACTGAAAGCTGTTGCTAGCCAGCACCCTGCCTTGGAAGCGCTTTCACAGGCGCAGTAACACTGGGGCTTTGCGCTTCTCTAGCCACCAAACGTCACGGTCCTTCTCTTTCCGTCTCGTAGACAAGAGCTGAGAAATTGCAAACGTCGAGCAATTGCTCAGAGATGAAAAGTGCCAGCACTGAAAGCTGTTGCTAGCCAGCACCCTTCCTTGGAAGCGCTTTTGTAGGCCTAAGAACACTGGGGCTCTGGGCTTCTCTAGCCACCTAATCTTCTGCTCATCCTCTCGCGCACTCTAAAGAGAGCTCAGGTGAGAAATTGCAAACGTCGAGCAATTGCTCAGAGAAGAAAAGTGCCAGCACTGAAAGCTGTTGCTAGCCAGCACCCTTCCTTGGAAGCGCTTTCACAGGCGCAGCAACACTGGCGCTTTGCGCTTCTCTACCAACCAAACGTCACGGTCATTCTCCTTCCGTCTCGTAGACACAAGTTGAGAAATTGCAAATGTCGAGCAATTGCTCAGAGATGAAAAGTGCCAGCACTGAAAGCTGTTGCTAGCCAGCACCCTTCCTTGGAAGCGCTTTTGTAGCCCTTAGAACACTGGGGCTCTGGGCTTCTCTAGCCACCTAATCTGCTCATCCTCTCGCGCACTCTACAGAGAGCTCAGGTGAGAAATTGCAAACGTCGAGCAATTGCTCAGAGATGAAAAGTGCCAGCACTGAAAGCTCTTGCTAGCCAGCACCCTTCCTTGGAAGCGCTTTCACAGGCGCAGCAACACTGGGGCTTTGCGCTTCTCTACTCACCAAACGTCACGGTCATTCTCTTTCCGTCTCGTAGACACGAGCTGAGAAATTGCAAACGTCGAGCAATTGCTCAGAGATGAAAAGTGCCAGCACTGGAAGCTGTTGCTAGCCAGCACCCTTCCTTGGAAGCGCTTTTGTAGGCTTAAGAACACTGGGGCTCTGGGCTTCTCTAGCCACCTAATCTTCAGCTCATCCTCTCGCGCACTCTAAAGAGAGCTCAGGTGAGAAATTGCAAACGTCGAGCAATTGCTCAGAGATGAAAAGTGCCAGCACTGAAAGCTCTTGCTAGCCAGCACCCTTCCTTGGAAGCGCTTTCACAGGCGCAGCAACACTGGGGCTTTGCGCTTCTCTACCCACCAAACGTCACGGTCATTCTCTTTCCGTCTCGTAGACAAGAGCTGAGAAATTGCAAACGTCGAGCAATTGCTCAGAGATGAAAAGTGCCAGCACTGAAAGCTCTTGCTAGCCAGCACCCTTCCTTGGAAGCGCTTTCACAGGCGCAGCAACACTGGGGCTTTGCGCTTCTCTAGCCACCAAACGTCACGGTCATTCTCTTTCTGTCTCGTAGACACGAGCTGAGAAATTGCAAACGTCCAGCAATTGCTCAGAGAGGAAAAGTGCCAGCACTGAAAGCTCTTGCTAGCCAGCACCCTTCCTTGGAAGCGCTTTTGTAGCCCTTAGAACACTGGGGCTCTGGGCTTCTCTAGCCACCTAATCTTCAGCTCATCCTCTCGCGCACTCTAAAGAGAGCTCAGGTGAGAAATTGCAAACGTCGAGCAATTGCTCAGAGAGGAAAAGTGCCAGCACTGAAAGCTCTTGCTAGCCAGCACCCTTCCTTGGAAGCGCTTTCACAGGCGCAGCAACACTGGGGCTTTGCGCTTCTCTACACACCAAACGTCACGGTCATTCTCTTTCTGTCTCGTAGACAAGAGCTGAGAAATTGCAAACGTCGAGCAATTGCTCAGAGATGAAAAGTGCCAGCACTGGAAGCTGTTGCTAGCCAGCACCCTTCCTTGGAAGCGCTTTTGTAGCCCTTAGAACACTGGGGCTCTGGGCTTCTCTAGCCACCTAATCTTCTGCTCATCCTCTCGCGCACTCTAAAGAGAGCTCAGGTGAGAAATTGCAAACGTCGAGCAATTGCTCAGAGAGGAAAAGTGCCAGCACTGAAAGCTCTTGCTAGCCAGCACTCTTCCTTGGAAGCGCTTTCACAGGCGCAGCAACACTGGGGCTTTGCGCTTCTCTACTCACCAAACGTCACGGTCATTCTCTTTCCGTCTCGTAGACACAAGTTGAGAAATTGCAAATGTCGAGCAATTGCTCAGAGATGAAAAGTGCCAGCACTGAAAGCTGTTGCTAGCCAGCACCCTTCCTTGGAAGCGCTTTTGTAGGCCTAAGAACACTGGGGCTCTGGGCTTCTCTAGCCACCTCATCTTCTGCTCATCCTCTCGCGCACTCTAAAGAGAGCTCAGGTGAGAAATTGCAAACGTCGAGCAATTGCTCAGAGATGAAAAGGGCCAGCACTGAAAGCTCTTGCTAGCCAGCACCCTTCCTTGGAAGCGCTTTCACAGGCGCAGCAACACTGGGGCTTTGCGCTTCTCTAGCCACCAAACGTCACTGTCATTCTCTTTCCGTCTCGTAGACTAGAGCTGAGAAATTGCAAACGTCGAGCAATTGCTCAGAGATGAAAAGGGCCAGCACTGAAAGCTGTTGCTAGCCAGCACCCTTCCTTGGAAGCGCTTTCACAGGCGCAGCAACACTGGGGCTTTGCGCTTCTCTAGCCACCAAACGTCACGGTCCTTCTCTTTCCGTCTCGTAGACAAGAGCTGAGAAATTGCAAACGTCGAGCAATTGCTCAGAGATGAAAAGTGCCAGCACTGAAAGCTGTTGCTAGCCAGCACCCTTCCTTGGAAGCGCTTTCACAGGCGCAGCAACACTGGGGCTTTGCGCTTCTCTACCCACCAAACGTCATGGTCATTCTCTTTCCGTCTCGTAGACACGAGCTGAGAAATTGCAAACGTCGAGCAATTGCTCAGAGATGAAAAGTGCCAGCACTGAAAGCTCTTGCTAGCCAGCACCCTTCCTTGGAAGCGCTTTCACAGGCGCAGTAACACTGGGGCTTTGCGCTTCTCTACTCACCAAACGTCACGGTCATTCTCTTTCCGTCTCGTAGACACGAGCTGAGAAATTGCAAATGTCGAGCAATTGCTCAGAGATGAAAAGTGCCAACACTGAAAGCTGTTGCTAGCCAGCACCCTGCCTTGGAAGCGCTTTCACAGGCGCAGTAACACTGGGGCTTTGCGCTTCTCTAGCCACCAAACGTCACGGTCCTTCTCTTTCCGTCTCGTAGACAAGAGCTGAGAAATTGCAAACGTCGAGCAATTGCTCAGAGATGAAAAGTGCCAGCACTGAAAGCTGTTGCTAGCCAGCACCCTTCCTTGGAAGCGCTTTTGTAGCCCTTAGAACACTGGGGCTCTGGGCTTCTCTAGCCACCTAATCTTCTGCTCATCCTCTCGCGCACTCTAAAGAGAGCTCAGGTGAGAAATTGCAAACGTCGAGCAATTGCTCAGAGAGGAAAAGTGCCAGCACTGAAAGCTGTTGCTAGCCAGCACTCTTCCTTGGAAGCGCTTTCACAGGCGCAGCAACACTGGGGCTTTGCGCTTCTCTACTCACCAAACGTCACGGTCATTCTCTTTCCGTCTCGTAGACACAAGTTGAGAAATTGCAAATGTCGAGCAATTGCTCAGAGATGAAAAGTGCCAGCACTGAAAGCTGTTGCTAGCCAGCACCCTTCCTTGGAAGCGCTTTTGTAGGCCTAAGAACACTGGGGCTCTGGGCTTCTCTAGCCACCTCATCTTCTGCTCATCCTCTCGCGCACTCTAAAGAGAGCTCAGGTGAGAAATTGCAAACGTCGAGCAATTGCTCAGAGATGAAAAGGGCCAGCACTGAAAGCTCTTGCTAGCCAGCACCCTTCCTTGGAAGCGCTTTCACAGGCGCAGCAACACTGGGGCTTTGCGCTTCTCTAGCCACCAAACGTCACTGTCATTCTCTTTCCGTCTCGTAGACTAGAGCTGAGAAATTGCAAACGTCGAGCAATTGCTCAGAGATGAAAAGGGCCAGCACTGAAAGCTGTTGCTAGCCAGCACCCTTCCTTGGAAGCGCTTTCACAGGCGCAGCAACACTGGGGCTTTGCGCTTCTCTAGCCACCAAACGTCACGGTCCTTCTCTTTCCGTCTCGTAGACACGAGCTGAGAAATTGCAAACGTCGAGCAATTGCTCAGAGATGAAAAGTGCCAGCACTGAAAGCTGTTGCTAGCCAGCACCCTTCCTTGGAAGCGCTTTCACAGGCGCAGCAACACTGGGGCTTTGCGCTTCTCTACCCACCAAACGTCATGGTCATTCTCTTTCCGTCTCGTAGACACGAGCTGAGAAATTGCAAACGTCGAGCAATTGCTCAGAGATGAAAAGTGCCAGCACTGAAAGCTCTTGCTAGCCAGCACCCTTCCTTGGAAGCGCTTTCACAGGCGCAGTAACACTGGGGCTTTGCGCTTCTCTACTCACCAAACGTCACGGTCATTCTCTTTCCGTCTCGTAGACACGAGCTGAGAAATTGCAAATGTCGAGCAATTGCTCAGAGATGAAAAGTGCCAACACTGAAAGCTGTTGCTAGCCAGCACCCTGCCTTGGAAGCGCTTTCACAGGCGCAGTAACACTGGGGCTTTGCGCTTCTCTAGCCACCAAACGTCACGGTCCTTCTCTTTCCGTCTCGTAGACAAGAGCTGAGAAATTGCAAACGTCGAGCAATTGCTCAGAGATGAAAAGTGCCAGCACTGAAAGCTGTTGCTAGCCAGCACCCTTCCTTGGAAGCGCTTTTGTAGGCCTAAGAACACTGGGGCTCTGGGCTTCTCTAGCCACCTAATCTTCTGCTCATCCTCTCGCGCACTCTAAAGAGAGCTCAGGTGAGAAATTGCAAACGTCGAGCAATTGCTCAGAGAAGAAAAGTGCCAGCACTGAAAGCTGTTGCTAGCCAGCACCCTTCCTTGGAAGCGCTTTCACAGGCGCAGCAACACTGGGGCTTTGCGCTTCTCTACCAACCAAACGTCACGGTCATTCTCCTTCCGTCTCGTAGACACAAGTTGAGAAATTGCAAATGTCGAGCAATTGCTCAGAGATGAAAAGTGCCAGCACTGAAATCTGTTGCTAGCCAGCACCCTTCCTTGGAAGCGCTTTTGTAGCCCTTAGAACACTGGGGCTCTGGGCTTCTCTAGCCACCTAATCTGATCATCCTCTCGCGCACTCTAAAGAGAGCTCAGGTGAGAAATTGCAAACGTCGAGCAATTGCTCAGAGAGGAAAAGTGCCAGCACTGAAAGCTCTTGCTAGCCAGCACTCTTCCTTGGAAGCGCTTTCACAGGCGCAGCAACACTGGGGCTTTGCGCTTCTCTACTCACCAAACGTCACGGTCATTCTCTTTCTGTCTCGTACAAAAGAGCTGAGAAATTGCAAACGTCGAGCAATTGCTCAGAGATGAAAAGTGCCAGCACTGGAAGCTGTTGCTAGCCAGCACCCTTCCTTGGAAGCGCTTTTGTAGGCTTAAGAACACTGGGGCTCTGGGCTTCTCTAGCCACCTAATCTTCAGCTCATCCTCTCGCGCACTCTAAAGAGAGCTCAGGTGAGAAATTGCAAACGTCGAGCAATTGCTCAGAGATGAAAAGTGCCAGCACTGAAAGCTCTTGCTAGCCAGCACCCTTCCTTGGAAGCGCTTTCACAGGCGCAGCAACACTGGGGCTTTGCGCTTCTCTACCCACCAAACGTCACGGTCATTCTCTTTCCGTCTCGTAGACAAGAGCTGAGAAATTGCAAACGTCGAGCAATTGCTCAGAGATGAAAAGTGCCAGCACTGAAAGCTCTTGCTAGCCAGCACCCTTCCTTGGAAGCGCTTTCACAGGCGCAGCAACACTGGGGCTTTGCGTTTCTCTACCCACCAAACGTCACGGTCATTCTCTTTCTGTCTCGTAGACACGAGCTGAGAAATTGCAAACGTCCAGCAATTGCTCAGAGAGGAAAAGTGCCAGCACTGAAAGCTCTTGCTAGCCAGCACCCTTCCTTGGAAGCGCTTTTGTAGCCCTTAGAACACTGGGGCTCTGGGCTTCTCTAGCCACCTAATCTTCAGCTCATCCTCTCGCGCACTCTAAAGAGAGCTCAGGTGAGAAATTGCAAACGTCGAGCAATTGCTCAGAGAGGAAAAGTGCCAGCACTGAAAGCTCTTGCTAGCCAGCACCCTTCCTTGGAAGCGCTTTCACAGGCGCAGCAACACTGGGGCTTTGCGCTTCTCTACTCACCAAACGTCACGGTCATTCTCTTTCTGTCTCGTAGACAAGAGCTGAGAAATTGCAAACGTCGAGCAATTGCTCAGAGATGAAAAGTGCCAGCACTGGAAGCTGTTGCTAGCCAGCACCCTTCCTTGGAAGCGCTTTTGTAGGCTTAAGAACACTGGGGCTCTGGGCTTCTCTAGCCACCTCATCTTCTGCTCATCCTCTCGCGCACTCTAAAGAGAGCTCAGGTGAGAAATTGCAAACGTCGAGCAATTGCTCAGAGATGAAAAGGGCCAGCACTGAAAGCTCTTGCTAGCCAGCACCCTTCCTTGGAAGCGCTTTCACAGGCGCAGCAACACTGGGGCTTTGCGCTTCTCTAGCCACCAAACGTCACGGTCATTCTCCTTCCGTCTCGTAGACACGAGCTGAGAAATTGCAAATGTCGAGCAATTGCTCAGAGATGAAAAGTGCCAGCACTGAAAGCTCTTGCTAGCCAGCACCCTTCCTTGGAAGCGCTTTTGTAGCCCTTAGAACACTGGGGCTCTGGGCTTCTCTAGCCACCTAATCTTCTGCTCATCCTCTCGCGCACTCTAAAGAGAGCTCAGGTGAGAAATTGCAAACGTCGAGCAATTGCTCAGAGATGAAAAGGGCCAGCACTGAAAGCTGTTGCTAGACAGCACCCTTCCTTGGAAGCGCTTTCACAGGCGCAGCAACACTGGGGCTTTGCGCTTCTCTAGCTACTAAACGTCACTGTCATTCTCTTTCCGTCTCGTAGACAAGAGCTGAGAAATTGCAAACGTCGAGCAATTGCTCAGAGATGAAAAGTGCCAGCACTGAAAGCTCTTGCTAGCCAGCACCCTTCCTTGGAAGCGCTTTCACAGGCGCAGCAACACTGGGGCTTTGCGCTTCTCTACCCACCAAACGTCACGGTCATTCTCTTTCCGTCTCGTAGACACGAGCTGAGAAATTGCAAACGTCGAGCAATTGCTCAGAGATGAAAAGTGCCAGCACTGAAAGCTGTTGCTAGCCAGCACCCTTCCTTGGAAGCGCTTTTGTAGGCCTAAGAACACTGGGGCTCTGGGCTTCTCTAGCCACCTAATCTTCTGCTCATCCTCTCGCGCACTCTAAAAAGAGCTCAGGTGAGAAATTGCAAACGTCGAGCAATTGCTCAGAGATGAAAAGTGCCAGCACTGGTAGCTCTTGCTAGCCAGCACCCTTCCTTGGAAGCGCTTTCACAGGCGCAGCAACACTGGGGCTTTGCGCTTCTCTACCCACCAAACGTCACGGTCATTCTCCTTCCGTCTCGTAGACACGAGCTGAGAAATTGCAAACGTCGAGCAATTGCTCAGAGATGAAAAGTGCCAGCACTGAAAGCTCTTGCTAACCAGCACCCTTCCTTGGAAGCGCTTTTGTAGGCCTAAGAACACTGGGGCTCTGGGCTTCTCTAGCCACCTAATCTTCTGCTCATTCTCTCGCACACTCTAAAGAGAGCTCAGGTGAGAAATTGCAAACGTCCAGCAATTGCTCCGAGATGAAAAGTGCCAGCACTGAAAGCTCTTGCTAGCCAGCACCCTTCCTTGGAAGCGCTTTTGTAGCCCTTAGAACACTGGGGCTCTGGGCTTCTCTAGCCACCTAATCTTCTGCTCATCCTCTCGCGCACTCTAAAGAGAGCTCAGGTGAGAAATTGCAAACGTCGAGCAATTGCTCAGAGATGAAAAGTGCCAGCACTGAAAGCTCTTGCTAGCCAGCACCCTTCCTTGGAAGCGCTTTCACAGGCGCAGCAACACTGGGGCTTTGCGCTTCTCTAGCCACCAAACGTCACGGTCACTATCTCTCTGTCTTGTAGAGGCGAGCTGAGAAATTGCAAACGTCCAGCAATTGCTCAGAGATGAAAAGTGCCAGCACTGGAAGCTGTTGCTAGCCAGCACCCTTCCTTGGAAGCGCTTTTGTAGCCCTTAGAACACTGGGGCTCTGGGCTTCTCTAGCCACCTAATCTTCTGCTCATCCTCTCGCGCACTCTAAAGAGAGCTCAGGTGAGAAATTGCAAACGTCGAGCAATTGCTCAGAGAGGAAAAGTGCCAGCACTGAAAGCTGTTGCTAGCCAGCACTCTTCCTTGGAAGCGCTTTCACAGGCGCAGCAACACTGGGGCTTTGCGCTTCTCTACTCACCAAACGTCACGGTCATTCTCTTTCCGTCTCGTAGACACAAGTTGAGAAATTGCAAATGTCGAGCAATTGCTCAGAGATGAAAAGTGCCAGCACTGAAAGCTGTTGCTAGCCAGCACCCTTCCTTGGAAGCGCTTTTGTAGGCCTAAGAACACTGGGGCTCTGGGCTTCTCTAGCCACCTCATCTTCTGCTCATCCTCTCGCGCACTCTAAAGAGAGCTCAGGTGAGAAATTGCAAACGTCGAGCAATTGCTCAGAGATGAAAAGGGCCAGCACTGAAAGCTCTTGCTAGCCAGCACCCTTCCTTGGAAGCGCTTTCACAGGCGCAGCAACACTGGGGCTTTGCGCTTCTCTAGCCACCAAACGTCACTGTCATTCTCTTTCCGTCTCGTAGACTAGAGCTGAGAAATTGCAAACGTCGAGCAATTGCTCAGAGATGAAAAGGGCCAGCACTGAAAGCTGTTGCTAGCCAGCACCCTTCCTTGGAAGCGCTTTCACAGGCGCAGCAACACTGGGGCTTTGCGCTTCTCTAGCCACCAAACGTCACGGTCCTTCTCTTTCCGTCTCGTAGACACGAGCTGAGAAATTGCAAACGTCGAGCAATTGCTCAGAGATGAAAAGTGCCAGCACTGAAAGCTGTTGCTAGCCAGCACCCTTCCTTGGAAGCGCTTTCACAGGCGCAGCAACACTGGGGCTTTGCGCTTCTCTACCCACCAAACGTCATGGTCATTCTCTTTCCGTCTCGTAGACACGAGCTGAGAAATTGCAAACGTCGAGCAATTGCTCAGAGATGAAAAGTGCCAGCACTGAAAGCTCTTGCTAGCCAGCACCCTTCCTTGGAAGCGCTTTCACAGGCGCAGTAACACTGGGGCTTTGCGCTTCTCTACTCACCAAACGTCACGGTCATTCTCTTTCCGTCTCGTAGACACGAGCTGAGAAATTGCAAATGTCGAGCAATTGCTCAGAGATGAAAAGTGCCAACACTGAAAGCTCTTGCTAGCCAGCACCCTGCCTTGGAAGCGCTTTCACAGGCGCAGTAACACTGGGGCTTTGCGCTTCTCTAGCCACCAAACGTCACGGTCCTTCTCTTTCCGTCTCGTAGACAAGAGCTGAGAAATTGCAAACGTCGAGCAATTGCTCAGAGATGAAAAGTGCCAGCACTGAAAGCTGTTGCTAGCCAGCACCCTTCCTTGGAAGCGCTTTTGTAGGCCTAAGAACACTGGGGCTCTGGGCTTCTCTAGCCACCTAATCTTCTGCTCATCCTCTCGCGCACTCTAAAGAGAGCTCAGGTGAGAAATTGCAAACGTCGAGCAATTGCTCAGAGAAGAAAAGTGCCAGCACTGAAAGCTGTTGCTAGCCAGCACCCTTCCTTGGAAGCGCTTTCACAGGCGCAGCAACACTGGGGCTTTGCGCTTCTCTACCAACCAAACGTCACGGTCATTCTCCTTCCGTCTCGTAGACACAAGTTGAGAAATTGCAAATGTCGAGCAATTGCTCAGAGATGAAAAGTGCCAGCACTGAAATCTGTTGCTAGCCAGCACCCTTCCTTGGAAGCGCTTTTGTAGCCCTTAGAACACTGGGGCTCTGGGCTTCTCTAGCCACCTAATCTGCTCATCCTCTCGCGCACTCTAAAGAGAGCTCAGGTGAGAAATTGCAAACGTCGAGCAATTGCTCAGAGATGAAAAGTGCCAGCACTGAAAGCTCTTGCTAGCCAGCACTCTTCCTTGGAAGCGCTTTCACAGGCGCAGCAACACTGGGGCTTTGCGCTTCTCTACTCACCAAACGTCACGGTCATTCTCTTTCTGTCTCGTACAAAAGAGCTGAGAAATTGCAAACGTCGAGCAATTGCTCAGAGATGAAAAGTGCCAGCACTGGAAGCTGTTGCTAGCCAGCACCCTTCCTTGGAAGCGCTTTTGTAGGCTTAAGAACACTGGGGCTCTGGGCTTCTCTAGCCACCTAATCTTCAGCTCATCCTCTCGCGCACTCTAAAGAGAGCTCAGGTGAGAAATTGCAAACGTCGAGCAATTGCTCAGAGATGAAAAGTGCCAGCACTGAAAGCTCTTGCTAGCCAGCACCCTTCCTTGGAAGCGCTTTCACAGGCGCAGCAACACTGGGGCTTTGCGCTTCTCTACCCACCAAACGTCACGGTCATTCTCTTTCCGTCTCGTAGACAAGAGCTGAGAAATTGCAAACGTCGAGCAATTGCTCAGAGATGAAAAGTGCCAGCACTGAAAGCTCTTGCTAGCCAGCACCCTTCCTTGGAAGCGCTTTCACAGGCGCAGCAACACTGGGGCTTTGCGTTTCTCTACCCACCAAACGTCACGGTCATTCTCTTTCTGTCTCGTAGACACGAGCTGAGAAATTGCAAACGTCCAGCAATTGCTCAGAGAGGAAAAGTGCCAGCACTGAAAGCTGTTGCTAGCCAGCACCCTTCCTTGGAAGCGCTTTTGTAGCCCTTAGAACACTGGGGCTCTGGGCTTCTCTAGCCACCTAATCTTCAGCTCATCCTCTCGCGCACTCTAAAGAGAGCTCAGGTGAGAAATTGCAAACGTCGAGCAATTGCTCAGAGAGGAAAAGTGCCAGCACTGAAAGCTGTTGCTAGCCAGCACCCTTCCTTGGAAGCGCTTTCACAGGCGCAGCAACACTGGGGCTTTGCGCTTCTCTACCCACCAAACGTCACGGTCATTCTCTTTCCGTCTCGTAGACACGAGCTGAGAAATTGCAAACGTCGAGCAATTGCTCAGAGATGAAAAGTGCCAGCACTGAAAGCTGTTGCTAGCCAGCACCCTTCCTTGGAAGCGCTTTTGTAGGCCTAAGAACACTGGGGCTCTGGGCTTCTCTAGCCACCTAATCTTCTGCTCATCCTCTCGCGCACTCTAAAAAGAGCTCAGGTGAGAAATTGCAAACGTCGAGCAATTGCTCAGAGATGAAAAGTGCCAGCACTGGTAGCTCTTGCTAGCCAGCACCCTTCCTTGGAAGCGCTTTCACAGGCGCAGCAACACTGGGGCTTTGCGCTTCTCTACCCACCAAACGTCACGGTCATTCTCCTTCCGTCTCGTAGACACGAGCTGAGAAATTGCAAACGTCGAGCAATTGCTCAGAGATGAAAAGTGCCAGCACTGAAAGCTCTTGCTAACCAGCACCCTTCCTTGGAAGCGCTTTTGTAGGCCTAAGAACACTGGGGCTCTGGGCTTCTCTAGCCACCTAATCTTCTGCTCATTCTCTCGCACACTCTAAAGAGAGCTCAGGTGAGAAATTGCAAACGTCCAGCAATTGCTCAGAGATGAAAAGTGCCAGCACTGAAAGCTCTTGCTAGCCAGCACCCTTCCTTGGAAGCGCTTTTGTAGCCCTTAGAACACTGGGGCTCTGGGCTTCTCTAGCCACCTAATCTTCTGCTCATCCTCTCGCGCACTCTAAAGAGAGCTCAGGTGAGAAATTGCAAACGTCCAGCAATTGCTCAGAGATGAAAAGTGCCAGCACTGAAAGCTCTTGCTAGCCAGCACCCTTCCTTGGAAGCGCTTTCACAGGCGCAGCAACACTGGCGCTTTGCGCTTCTCTACCCACCAAACGTCACGGTCACTATCTCTCTGTCTTGTAGAGGCGAGCTGAGACATTGCAAACGTCGAGCAATTGCTCAGAGATGAAAAGTGCCAGCACTGAAAGCTCTTGCTAGCCAGCACCCTTCCTTGGAACCGCTTTTGTAGCCCTTAGAACACTGGGGCTCTGGGTTTCTCTAGCCACCTAATCTTCTGCTCATCCTCTCGCGCACTCTAAAGAGAGCTCAGGTGAGAAATTGCAAACGTCCAGCAATTGCTCAGAGATGAAAAGTGCCAGCACTGAAAGCTGTTGCTAGCCAGCACCCTTCCTTGGAAGCGCTTTCACAGGCGCAGTAACACTGGGGCTTTGCGCTTCTATACGCACCAAACGTCACGGTCCTTCTCTTTCCGTCTCGTAGACACGAGCTGAGAAATTGCAAACGTCGAGCAATTGCTCAGAGATGAAAAGTGCCAGCACTGGAAGCTGTTGCTAGCCAGCACCCTTCCTTGGAAGCGCTTTTGTAGGCCTAAGAACACTGGGGCTCTGGGCTTCTCTAGCCACCTAATCTTCTGCTCATCCTCTCGCGCACTCTAAAGAGAGCTCAGGTGAGAAATTGCAAACGTCCAGCAATTGCTCAGAGATGAAAAGTGCCAGCACTGAAAGCTCTTGCTAGCCAGCACCCTTCCTTGGAAGCGCTTTCACAGGCGCAGCAACGCTGGGGCTTTGCGCTTCTCTAGCCACCAAACGTCACGGTCACTATCTCTCCGTCTTGTAGAGGCGACCTGAGAAATTGCAAACGTCGAGCAATTGCTCAGAGATGAAAAGTGCCAGCACTGAAAGCTCTTGCTAGCCAGCACCCTTCCTTGGAAGCGCTTTTGTAGGCCTAAGAACACTGGGGCTCTGGGCTTCTCTAGCCACCTACTCTTCTGCTCATCCTCTCGCGCACTCTAAAGAGAGCTCAGGTGAGAAATTGCAAACGTCGAGCAATTGCTCAGATATGAAAAGGGCCAGCACTGAAAGCTGTTGCTAGCCAGCACCCTTCCTTGGAAGCGCTTTCACAGGCGCAGTAACACTGGGGCTTTGCGCTTCTCTACCCACCAAACGTCACGGTCATTCTCCTTCCGTCTCGTAGACACAAGTTGAGAAATTGCAAATGTCGAGCAATTGCTCAGAGATGAAAAGTGCCAGCACTGAAAGCTGTTGCTAGCCAGCACCCTTCCTTGGAAGCGCTTTTGTATCCCTTAGAACACTGGGGCTCTGGGCTTCTCTAGCCACCTAATCTGCTCATCCTCTCGCGCACTCTAAAGAGAGCTCAGGTGAGAAATTGCAAACGTCGAGCAATTGCTCAGAGATGAAAAGGGCCAGCACTGAAAGCTGTTGCTAGCCAGCACCCTTCCTTGGAAGCGCTTTCACAGGCGCAGCAACACTGGGGCTTTGCGCTTCTCTACCCACCAAACGTCATGGTCATTCTCTTTCCGTCTCGTAGACACGAGCTGAGAAATTGCAAACGTCGAGCAATTGCTCAGAGATGAAAAGTGCCAGCACTGAAAGCTCTTGCTAGCCAGCACCCTTCCTTGGAAGCGCTTTCACAGGCGCAGTAACACTGGGGCTTTGCGCTTCTCTACTCACCAAACGTCACGGTCATTCTCTTTCCGTCTCGTAGACACGAGCTGAGAAATTGCAAATGTCGAGCAATTGCTCAGAGATGAAAAGTGCCAACACTGAAAGCTGTTGCTAGCCAGCACCCTGCCTTGGAAGCGCTTTCACAGGCGCAGTAACACTGGGGCTTTGCGCTTCTCTAGCCACCAAACGTCACGGTCCTTCTCTTTCCGTCTCGTAGACAAGAGCTGAGAAATTGCAAACGTCGAGCAATTGCTCAGAGATGAAAAGGGCCAGCACTGAAAGCTGTTGCTAGCCAGCACCCTTCCTTGGAAGCGCTTTTGTAGGCCTAAGAACACTGGGGCTCTGGCCTTCTCTAGCCACCTAATCTTCTGCTCATCCTCTCGCGCACTCTAAAGAGAGCTCAGGTGAGAAATTGCAAACGTCGAGCAATTGCTCAGAGAAGAAAAGTGCCAGCACTGAAAGCTGTTGCTAGCCAGCACCCTTCCTTGGAAGCGCTTTCACAGGCGCAGCAACACTGGGGCTTTGCGCTTCTCTACCAACCAAACGTCACGGTCATTCTCCTTCCGTCTCGTAGACACAAGTTGAGAAATTGCAAATGTCGAGCAATTGCTCAGAGATGAAAAGTGCCAGCACTGAAAGCTCTTGCTAGCCAGCACCCTTCCTTGGAAGCGCTTTTGTAGCCCTTAGAACACTGGGGCTCTGGGCTTCTCTAGCCACCTAATCTGCTCATCCTCTCGCGCACTCTAAAGAGAGCTCAGGTGAGAAATTGCAAACGTCGAGCAATTGCTCAGAGAGGAAAAGTGCCAGCACTGAAAGCTCTTGCTAGCCAGCACTCTTCCTTGGAAGCGCTTTCACAGGCGCAGCAACACTGGGGCTTTGCGCTTCTCTACTCACCAAACGTCACGGTCATTCTCTTTCTGTCTCGTACAAAAGAGCTGAGAAATTGCAAACGTCGAGCAATTGCTCAGAGATGAAAAGTGCCAGCACTGGAAGCTGTTGCTAGCCAGCACCCTTCCTTGGAAGCGCTTTTGTAGGCTTAAGAACACTGGGGCTCTGGGCTTCTCTAGCCACCTAATCTTCAGCTCATCCTCTCGCGCACTCTAAAGAGAGCTCAGGTGAGAAATTGCAAACGTCGAGCAATTGCTCAGAGATGAAAAGTGCCAGCACTGAAAGCTCTTGCTAGCCAGCACCCTTCCTTGGAAGCGCTTTCACAGGCGCAGCAACACTGGGGCTTTGCGCTTCTCTACCCACCAAACGTCACGGTCATTCTCTTTCCGTCTCGTAGACAAGAGCTGAGAAATTGCAAACGTCGAGCAATTGCTCAGAGATGAAAAGTGCCAGCACTGAAAGCTCTTGCTAGCCAGCACCCTTCCTTGGAAGCGCTTTCACAGGCGCAGCAACACTGGGGCTTTGCGTTTCTCTACCCACCAAACGTCACGGTCATTCTCTTTCTGTCTCGTAGACACGAGCTGAGAAATTGCAAACGTCCAGCAATTGCTCAGAGAGGAAAAGTGCCAGCACTGAAAGCTGTTGCTAGCCAGCACCCTTCCTTGGAAGCGCTTTTGTAGCCCTTAGAACACTGGGGCTCTGGGCTTCTCTAGCCACCTAATCTTCAGCTCATCCTCTCGCGCACTCTAAAGAGAGCTCAGGTGAGAAATTGCAAACGTCGAGCAATTGCTCAGAGAGGAAAAGTGCCAGCACTGAAAGCTCTTGCTAGCCAGCACCCTTCCTTGGAAGCGCTTTCACAGGCGCAGCAACACTGGGGCTTTGCGCTTCTCTAGCCACCAAACGTCACGGTCCTTCTCTTTCTGTCTCGTAGACAAGAGCTGAGAAATTGCAAACGTCGAGCAATTGCTCAGAGATGAAAAGTGCCAGCACTGAAAGCTCTTGCTAGCCAGCACCCTTCCTTGGAAGCGCTTTTGTAGGCTTAAGAACACTGGGGCTCTGGGCTTCTCTAGCCACCTCATCTTCTGCTCATCCTCTCGCGCACTCTAAAGAGAGCTCAGGTGAGAAATTGCAAACGTCGAGCAATTGCTCAGAGATGAAAAGGGCCAGCACTGAAAGCTGTTGCTAGCCAGCACCCTTCCTTGGAAGCGCTTTCACAGGCGCAGCAACACTGGGGCTTTGCGCTTCTCTAGCCACCAAACGTCACGGTCATTCTCCTTCCGTCTCGTAGACACGAGCTGAGAAATTGCAAATGTCGAGCAATTGCTCAGAGATGAAAAGTGCCAGCACTGCAAGCTCTTGCTAGCCAGCACCCTTCCTTGGAAGCGCTTTTGTAGCCCTTAGAACACTGGGGCTCTGGGCTTCTCTAGCCACCTCATCTTCTGCTCATCCTCTCGCGCACTCTAAAGAGAGCTCAGGTGAGAAATTGCAAACGTCGAGCAATTGCTCAGAGATGAAAAGGGCCAGCACTGAAAGCTGTTGCTAGACAGCACCCTTCCTTGGAAGCGCTTTCACAGGCGCAGCAACACTGGGGCTTTGCGCTTCTCTAGCTACTAAACGTCACTGTCATTCTCTTTCCGTCTCGTAGACAAGAGCTGAGAAATTGCAAACGTCGAGCAATTGCTCAGAGATGAAAAGTGCCAGCACTGAAAGCTCTTGCTAGCCAGCACCCTTCCTTGGAAGCGCTTGCACAGGCGCAGCAACACTGGGGCTTTGCGCTTCTCTACCCACCAAACGTCACGGTCCTTCTCTTTCCGTCTCGTAGACACGAGCTGAGAAATTGCAAACGTCGAGCAATTGCTCAGAGAGGAAAAGTGCCAGCACTGAAAGCTGTTGCTAGCCAGCACCCTTCCTTGGAAGCGCTTTTGTAGGCCTAAGAACACTGGGGCTCTGGGCTTCTCTAGCCACCTAATCTTCTGCTCATCCTCTCGCGCACTCTAAAAAGAGCTCAGGTGAGAAATTGCAAACGTCGAGCAATTGCTCAGAGATGAAAAGTGCCAGCACTGGTAGCTCTTGCTAGCCAGCACCCTTCCTTGGAAGCGCTTTCACAGGCGCAGCAACACTGGGGCTTTGCGCTTCTCTACCCACCAAACGTCACGGTCATTCTCCTTCCGTCTCGTAGACACGAGCTGAGAAATTGCAAACGTCGAGCAATTGCTCAGAGATGAAAAGTGCCAGCACTGAAAGCTCTTGCTAACCAGCACCCTTCCTTGGAAGCGCTTTTGTAGGCCTAAGAACACTGGGGCTCTGGGCTTCTCTAGCCACCTAATCTTCTGCTCATTCTCTCGCACACTCTAAAGAGAGCTCAGGTGAGAAATTGCAAACGTCCAGCAATTGCTCAGAGATGAAAAGTGCCAGCACTGAAAGCTCTTGCTAGCCAGCACCCTTCCTTGGAAGCGCTTTTGTAGCCCTTAGAACACTGGGGCTCTGGGCTTCTCTAGCCACCTAATCTTCTGCTCATCCTCTCGCGCACTCTAAAGAGAGCTCAGGTGAGAAATTGCAAACGTCGAGCAATTGCTCAGAGATGAAAAGTGCCAGCACTGAAAGCTCTTGCTAGCCAGCACCCTTCCTTGGAAGCGCTTTCACAGGCGCAGCAACACTGGCGCTTTGCGCTTCTCTACCCACCAAACGTCACGGTCACTATCTCTCTGTCTTGTAGAGGCGAGCTGAGACATTGCAAACGTCGAGCAATTGCTCAGAGATGAAAAGTGCCAGCACTGAAAGCTGTTGCTAGCCAGCCCCCTTCCTTGGAACCGCTTTTGTAGCCCTTAGAACACTGGGGCTCTGGGTTTCTCTAGCCACCTAATCTTCTGCTCATCCTCTCGCGCACTCTAAAGAGAGCTCAGGTGAGAAATTGCAAACGTCCAGCAATTGCTCAGAGATGAAAAGTGCCAGCACTGAAAGCTGTTGCTAGCCAGCACCCTTCATTGGAAGCGCTTTCACAGGCGCAGTAACACTGGGGCTTTGCGCTTCTATACGCACCAAACGTCACGGTCCTTCTCTTTCCGTCTCGTAGACACGAGCTGAGAAATTGCAAACGTCGAGCAATTGCTCAGAGATGAAAAGTGCCAGCACTGAAAGCTCTTGCTAGCCAGCACCCTTCCTTGGAAGCGCTTTCACAGGCGCAGCAACACTGGGGCTTTGCGCTTCTCTACTCACCAAACGTCACGGTCATTCTCTTTCCGTCTCGTAGACAAGAGCTGAGAAATTGCAAACGTCGAGCAATTGCTCAGAGATGAAAAGTGCCAGCACTGGAAGCTGTTGCTAGCCAGCACCCTTCCTTGGAAGCGCTTTTGTAGGCCTAAGAACACTGGGGCTCTGGGCTTCTCTAGCCACCTAATCTTCTGCTCATCCTCTCGCGCACTCTAAAGAGAGCTCAGGTGAGAAATTGCAAACGTCCAGCAATTGCTCAGAGAAGAAAAGTGCCAGCACTGAAAGCTCTTGCTAGCCAGCACCCTTCCTTGGAAGCGCTTTCACAGGCGCAGCAACGCTGGGGCTTTGCGCTTCTCTAGCCACCAAACGTCACGGTCACTATCTCTCCGTCTTGTAGAGGCGACCTGAGAAATTGCAAACGTCGAGCAATTGCTCAGAGATGAAAAGTGCCAGCACTGAAAGCTCTTGCTAGCCAGCACCCTTCCTTGGAAGCGCTTTTGTAGGCCTAAGAACACTGGGGCTCTGGGCTTCTCTAGCCACCTAATCTTCTGCTCATCCTCTCGCGCACTCTAAAGAGAGCTCAGGTGAGAAATTGCAAACGTCGAGCAATTGCTCAGAGATGAAAAGGGCCAGCACTGAAAGCTGTTGCTAGCGAGCACCCTTCCTTGGAAGTGCTTTCACAGGCGCAGCAACACTGGGGCTTTGCGCTTCTCTAGCCACCAAACGTCACGGTCACTATCTCTCCGTCTTGTACAGGCGAGCTGAGAAATTGCAAACGTCGAGCAATTGCTCAGAGATGAAAAGTGCCAGCACTGGAAGCTGTTGCTAGCCAGCACCCTTCCTTGGAAGCGCTTTTGTAGCCCTTAGAACACTGGGGCTCTGGGCTTCTCTAGCCACCTCATCTTCTGCTCATCCTCTCGCGCACTCTGAAGAGAGCTCAGGTGAGAAATTGCAAACGTCGAGCAATTGCTCAGAGATGAAAAGGGCCAGCACTGAAAGCTGTTGCTAGCCAGCACCCTTCCTTGGAAGCGCTTTCACAGGCGCAGCAACACTGGGGCTTTGCGCTTCTCTAGCCACCAAATGTCACGGTCCTTCTCTTTCCGTCTCGTAGACAAGAGCTGAGAAATTGCAAACGTCGAGCAATTGCTCAGAGATGAAAAGTGCCAGCACTGAAAGCTCTTGCTAGCCAGCACCCTTCCTTGGAAGCGCTTTCACAGGCGCAGTAACACTGGGGCTTTGCGCTTCTATACGCACCAAACGTCACGGTCCTTCTCTTTCCGTCTCGTAGACACGAGCTGAGAAATTGCAAACGTCGAGCAATTGCTCAGAGATGAAAAGTGCCAGCACTGGTAGCTCTTGCTAGCCAGCACCCTTCCTTGGAAGCGCTTTCACAGGCGCAGTAACACTGGGGCTTTGCGCTTCTCTACCCACCAAACGTCACGGTCATTCTCCTTCCGTCTCGTAGACACAAGTTGAGAAATTGCAAATGTCGAGCAATTGCTCAGAGATGAAAAGTGCCAGCACTGAAAGCTGTTGCTAGCCAGCACCCTTCCTTGGAAGCGCTTTTGTAGCCCTTAGAACACTGGGGCTCTGGGCTTCTCTAGCCACCTAATCTTCTGCTCATCCTCTCGCGCACTCTAAAGAGAGCTCAGGTGAGAAATTGCAAACGTCCAGCAATTGCTCAGAGATGAAAAGGGCCAGCACTGAAAGCTGTTGCTAGCCAGCACCCTTCCTTGGAAGCGCTTTCACAGGCGCAGCAACACTGGGGCTTTGCGCTTCTCTAGCCACCAAACGTCACTGTCATTCTCTTTCCGTCTCGTAGACAAGAGCTGAGAAATTGCAAACGTCGAGCAATTGCTCAGAGATGAAAAGGGCCAGCACTGAAAGCTCTTGCTAGCCAGCACCCTTCCTTGGAAGCGCTTTCACAGGCGCAGCAACACTGGGGCTTTGCGCTTCTCTAGCCACCAAACGTCACGGTCCTTCTCTTTCCGTCTCGTAGACACGAGCTGAGAAATTGCAAACGTCGAGCAATTGCTCAGAGATGAAAAGTGCCAGCACTGAAAGCTCTTGCTAGCCAGCACCCTTCCTTGGAAGCGCTTTTGTAGGCCTAAGAACACTGGGGCTCTGGGCTTCTCTAGCCACCTAATCTTCTGCTCATCCTCTCGCGCACTCTAAAAAGAGCTCAGGTGAGAAATTGCAAACGTCGAGCAATTGCTCAGAGATGAAAAGTGCCAGCACTGAAAGCTGTTGCTAGCCAGCACGCTTCCTTGGAAGCGCTTTCACAGGCGCAGCAACACTGGGGCTTTGCGCTTCTCTAGCCACCAAACGTCACGGTCCTTCTCTTTCCGTCTCGTAGACACGAGCTGAGAAATTGCAAACGTCCAGCAATTGCTCAGAGATGAAAAGTGCCAGCACTGAAAGCTGTTGCTAGCCAGCACCCTTCCTTGGAAGCGCTTTTGTAGCCCTTAGAACACTGGGGCTCTGGGCTTCTCTAGCCACCTAATCTTCTGCTCATCCTCTCGCGCACTCTAAAAAGAGCTCAGGTGAGAAATTGCAAACGTCGAGCAATTGCTCAGAGATGAAAAGTGCCAGCACTGGTAGCTCTTGCTAGCCAGCACCCTTCCTTGGAAGCGCTTTCACAGGCGCAGCAACACTGGGGCTTTGCGCTTCTCTAGCCACCAAACGTCACGGTCATTCTCTTTCCGTCTCGTAGACACGAGCTGAGAAATTGCAAACGTCGAGCAATTGCTCAGAGATGAAAAGGGCCAGCACTGAAAGCTGTTGCTAGCCAGCACCCTTCCTTGGAAGCGCTTTTGTAGGCCTAAGAACACTGGGGCTCTGGGCTTCTCTAGCCACCTAATCTTCTGCTCATCCTCTCGCGCACTCTAAAGAGAGCTCAGGTGAGAAATTGCAAACGTCGAGCAATTGCTCAGAGATGAAAAGTGCCAGCACTGGTAGCTCTTGCTAGCCAGCACCCTTCCTTGGAAGCGCTTTCACAGGCGCAGCAACACTGGGGCTTTGCGCTTCTCTAGCCACCAAACGTCACGGTCATTCTCTTTCCGTCTCGTAGACACGAGCTGAGAAATTGCAAACGTCGAGCAATTGCTCAGAGATGAAAAGGGCCAGCACTGAAAGCTGTTGCTAGCCAGCACCCTTCCTTGGAAGCGCTTTTGTAGGCCTAAGAACACTGGGGCTCTGGGCTTCTCTAGCCACCTAATCTTCTGCTCATCCTCTCGCGCACTCTAAAAAGAGCTCAGGTGAGAAATTGCAAACGTCGAGCAATTGCTCAGAGATGAAAAGTGCCAGCACTGGTAGCTCTTGCTAGCCAGCACCCTTCCTTGGAAGCGCTTTCACAGGCGCAGCAACACTGGGGCTTTGCGCTTCTCTAGCCACCAAACGTCACGGTCCTTCTCTTTCCGTCTCGTAGACACGAGCTGAGAAATTGCAAACGTCGAGCAATTGCTCAGAGATGAAAAGTGCCAGCACTGAAAGCTGTTGCTAGCCAGCACCCTTCCTTGGAAGCGCTTTTGTAGGCCTAAGAACACTGGGGCTCTGGGCTTCTCTAGCCACCTAATCTTCTGCTCATTCTCTCGCACACTCTAAAGAGAGCTCAGGTGAGAAATTGCAAACGTCCAGCAATTGCTCAGAGATGAAAAGTGCCAGCACTGAAAGCTCTTGCTAGCCAGCACCCTTCCTTGGAAGCGCTTTCACAGGCGCAGCAACACTGGGGCTTTGCGCTTCTCTAGCCACCAAACGTCACGGTCATTCTCCTTCCGTCTCGTAGACACGAGCTGAGAAATTGCAAATGTCGAGCAATTGCTCAGAGATGAAAAGTGCCAGCACTGAAAGCTGTTGCTAGCCAGCACCCTTCCTTGGAAGCGCTTTCACAGGCGCAGCAACACTGGGGCTTTGCGCTTCTCTACCCACCAAATGTCACGGTCCTTCTCTTTCCGTCTCGTAGACACGAGCTGAGAAATTGCAAACGTCAAGCAATTGCTCAGAGATGAAAAGTGCCAGCACTGAAAGCTGTTGCTAGCCAGCACCCTTCCTTGGAAGCGCTTTTGTAGGCCTAAGAACACTGGGGCTCTGGGCTTCTCTAGCCACCTAATCTTCTGCTCATCCTCTCGCGCACTCTAAAGAGAGCTCAGGTGAGAAATTGCAAACGTCGAGCAATTGCTCAGAGAAGAAAAGTGCCAGCACTGAAAGCTCTTGCTAGCCAGCACCCTTCCTTGGAAGCGCTTTCACAGGCGCAGCAACACTGGGGCTTTGCGCTTCTCTACCCACCAAACGTCACGGTCACTATCTGTCCGTCTTGTAGAGGCGAGCTGAGAAATTGCAAACGTCGAGCAATTGCTCAGAGATGAAAAGTGCCAGCACTGAAAGCTCTTGCTAGCCAGCACCCTTCCTTGGAAGCGCTTTTGTAGCCCTTAGAACACTGGGGCTCTGGGCTTCTCTAGCCACCTACTCTTCTGCTCATCCTCTCGCGCACTCTAAAGGGAGCTCAGGTGAGAAATTGCAAACGTCGAGCAATTGCTCAGAGATGAAAAGGGCCAGCACTGAAAGCTGTTGCTAGCCAGCACCCTTCCTTGGAAGCGCTTTCACAGGCGCAGCAACACTGGGGCTTTGCGCTTCTCTAGCCACCAAACGTCACTGTCATTCTCTTTCCGTCTCGTAGACAAGAGCTGAGAAATTGCAGACGTCGAGCAATTGCTCAGAGATGAAAAGGGCCAGCACTGAAAGCTCTTGCTAGCCAGCACCCTTCCTTGGAAGCGCTTTCACAGGCGCAGCAACACTGGGGCTTTGCGCTTCTCTACCAACCAAACGTCACGGTCCTTCTCTTTCCGTCTCGTAGACACGAGCTGAGAAATTGCAAACGTCGAGCAATTGCTCAGAGATGAAAAGTGCCAGCACTGAAAGCTGTTGCTAGCCAGCACCCTTCCTTGGAAGCGCTTTTGTAGGCCTAAGAACACTGGGGCTCTGGGCTTCTCTAGCCACCTAATCTTCTGCTCATCCTCTCGCGCACTCTAAAAAGAGCTCAGGTGAGAAATTGCAAACGTCGAGCAATTGCTCAGAGATGAAAAGTGCCAGCACTGGTAGCTCTTGCTAGCCAGCACCCTTCCTTGGAAGCGCTTTCACAGGCGCAGCAACACTGGGGCTTTGCGCTTCTCTAGCCACCAAACGTCACGGTCCTTCTCTTTCCGTCTCGTAGACACGAGCTGAGAAATTGCAAACGTCGAGCAATTGCTCAGAGATGAAAAGGGCCAGCACTGAAAGCTGTTGCTAGCCAGCACCCTTCCTTGGAAGCGCTTTTGTAGGCCTAAGAACACTGGGGCTCTGGGCTTCTCTAGCCACCTAATCTTCTGCTCATCCTCTCGCGCACTCTAAAGAGAGCTCAGGTGAGAAATTGCAAACGTCGAGCAATTGCTCAGAGATGAAAAGGGCCAGCACTGGTAGCTCTTGCTAGCCAGCACCCTTCCTTGGAAGCGCTTTCACAGGCGCAGCAACACTGGGGCTTTGCGCTTCTCTAGCCACCAAACGTCACGGTCCTTCTCTTTCCGTCTCGTAGACACGAGCTGAGAAATTGCAAACGTCGAGCAATTGCTCAGAGATGAAAAGTGCCAGCACTGAAAGCTGTTGCTAGCCAGCACCCTTCCTTGGAAGCACTTTTGTAGGCCTAAGAACACTGGGGCTCTGGGCTTCTCTAGCCACCTAATCTTCTGCTCATTCTCTCGCACACTCTAAAGAGAGCTCAGGTGAGAAATAGCAAACGTCGAGCAATTGCTCAGAGATGAAAAGTGCCAGCACTGAAAGCTCTTGCTAGCCAGCACCCTTCCTTGGAAGCGCTTTCACAGGCGCAGCAACACTGGGGCTTTGCACTTCTCTAGCCACCAAACGTCACGGTCACTATCTCTCTGTCTTGTAGAGGCGAGCTGAGAAATTGCAAACGTCGAGCAATTGCTCAGAGATGAAAAGTGCCAGCACTGAAAGCTCTTGCTAGCCAGCACCCTTCCTTGGAAGCGCTTTTGTAGCCCTTAGAACACTGGGGCTCTGGGTTTCTCTAGCCACCTAATCTTCTGCTCATCCTCTCGCGCACTCTAAAGAGAGCTCAGGTGAGAAATTGCAAACGTCGAGCAATTGCTCAGAGATGAAAAGTGCCAGCACTGAAAGCTCTTGCTAGCCAGCACCCTTCCTTGGAAGCGCTTTCACAGGCGCAGTAACACTGGGGCTTTGCGCTTCTCTAGCCACCAAACGTCACGGTCATTCTCTTTCCGTCTCGTAGACACGAGCTGAGAAATTGCAAACGTCGAGCAATTGCTCAGAGATGAAAAGTGCCAGCACTGAAAGCTCTTGCTAGCCAGCACCCTTCCTTGGAAGCGCTTTCACAGGCGCAGCAACACTGGGGCTTTGCGCTTCTCTAGCCACGAAATGTCACGGTCCTTCTCTTTCCGTCTCGTAGACACGAGCTGAGAAATTGCAAACGTCAAGCAATTGCTCAGAGATGAAAAGTGCCAGCACTGGAAGCTGTTGCTAGCCAGCCCCCTTCCTTGGAAGCGCTTTTGTAGGCCTAAGAACACTGGGGCTCTGGGTTTCTCTAGCCACCTACTCTTCTGCTCATCCTCTCGCGCACTCTAAAGAGAGCTCTGGTGAGAAATTGCAAACGTCGAGCAATTGCTCAGATATGAAAAGTGCCAGCACTGAAAGCTGTTGCTAGCCAGCACCCTTCCTTGGAAGCGCTTTCACAGGCGCAGCAACACTGGGGCTTTGCGCTTCTCTAGCCACCAAACGTCACGGTCACTATCTCTCCGTCTCGTAGACACGAGCTGAGAAATTGCAAACATCCAGCAATTGCTCAGAGATGAAAAGTGCCAGCACTGGAAGCTGTTGCTAGCCAGCACCCTTCCTTGGAAGCGCTTTTGTAGCCCTTAGAACACTGGGGCTCTGGGCTTCTCTAGCCACCTAATCTTCTGCTCATCCTCTCGCGCACTCTAAAGAGAGCTCAGGTGAGAAATTGCAAACGTCGAGCAATTGCTCAGAGATGAAAAGGGCCAGCACTGAAAGCTGTTGCTAGCCAGCACCCTTCCTTGGAAGCGCTTTCACAGGCGCAGCAACACTGGGGCTTTGCGCTTCTCTAGCCACCAAACGTCACTGTCATTCTCTTTCCGTCTCGTAGACAAGAGCTGAGAAATTGCAGACGTCGAGCAATTGCTCAGAGATGAAAAGGGCCAGCACTGAAAGCTCTTGCTAGCCAGCACCCTTCCTTGGAAGCGCTTTCACAGGCGCAGCAACACTGGGGCTTTGCGCTTCTCTACCAACCAAACGTCACGGTCCTTCTCTTTCCGTCTCGTAGACACGAGCTGAGAAATTGCAAACGTCGAGCAATTGCTCAGAGATGAAAAGTGCCAGCACTGAAAGCTGTTGCTAGCCAGCACCCTTCCTTGGAAGCGCTTTTGTAGGCCTAAGAACACTGGGGCTCTGGGCTTCTCTAGCCACCTAATCTTCTGCTCATCCTCTCGCGCACTCTAAAAAGAGCTCAGGTGAGAAATTGCAAACGTCGAGCAATTGCTCAGAGATGAAAAGTGCCAGCACTGGTAGCTCTTGCTAGCCAGCACCCTTCCTTGGAAGCGCTTTCACAGGCGCAGCAACACTGGGGCTTTGCGCTTCTCTACCCACCAAACGTCACGGTCATTCTCTTTCCGTCTCGTAGACACGAGCTGAGAAATTGCAAACGTCCAGCAATTGCTCAGAGATGAAAAGTGCCAGCACTGAAAGCTGTTGCTAGCCAGCACCCTTCCTTGGAAGCGCTTTTGTAGGCCTAAGAACACTGGGGCTCTGGGCTTCTCTAGCCACCTAATCTTCTGCTCATCCTCTCGCGCACTCTAAAGAGAGCTCAGGTGAGAAATTGCAAACGTCGAGCAATTGCTCAGAGATGAAAAGGGCCAGCACTGGTAGCTCTTGCTAGCCAGCACCCTTCCTTGGAAGCGCTTTCACAGGCGCAGCAACACTGGGGCTTTGCGCTTCTCTAGCCACCAAACGTCACGGTCCTTCTCTTTCCGTCTCCTAGACACGAGCTGAGAAATTGCAAACGTCGAGCAATTGCTCAGAGATGAAAAGTGCCAGCACTGAAAGCTGTTGCTAGCCAGCACCCTTCCTTGGAAGCGCTTTTGTAGGCCTAAGAACACTGGGGCTCTGGGCTTCTCTAGCCACCTAATCTTCTGCTCATTCTCTCGCACACTCTAAAGAGAGCTCAGGTGAGAAATTGCAAACGTCGAGCAATTGCTCAGAGATGAAAAGTGCCAGCACTGAAAGCTCTTGCTAGCCAGCACCCTTCCTTGGAAGCGCTTTCACAGGCGCAGCAACACTGGGGCTTTGCACTTCTCTAGCCACCAAACGTCACGGTCACTATCTCTCTGTCTTGTAGAGGCGAGCTGAGAAATTGCAAACGTCGAGCAATTGCTCAGAGATGAAAAGTGCCAGCACTGAAAGCTGTTGCTAGCCAGCCCCCTTCCTTGGAAGCGCTTTTGTAGCCCTTAGAACACTGGGGCTCTGGGTTTCTCTAGCCACCTAATCTTCTGCTCATCCTCTCGCGCACTCTAAAGAGAGCTCAGGTGAGAAATTGCAAACGTCGAGCAATTGCTCAGAGATGAAAAGTGCCAGCACTGAAAGCTCTTGCTAGCCAGCACCCTTCCTTGGAAGCGCTTTCACAGGCGCAGTAACACTGGGGCTTTGCGCTTCTCTAGCCACCAAACGTCACGGTCCTTCTCTTTCCGTCTCGTAGACACGAGCTGAGAAATTGCAAACGTCGAGCAATTGCTCAGAGATGAAAAGTGCCAGCACTGAAAGCTCTTGCTAGCCAGCACCCTTCCTTGGAAGCGCTTTCACAGGCGCAGCAACACTGGGGCTTTGCGCTTCTCTAGCCACGAAATGTCACGGTCCTTCTCTTTCCGTCTCGTAGACACGAGCTGAGAAATTGCAAACGTCAAGCAATTGCTCAGAGATGAAAAGTGCCAGCACTGGAAGCTGTTGCTAGCCAGCCCCCTTCCTTGGAAGCGCTTTTGTAGGCCTAAGAACACTGGGGCTCTGGGTTTCTCTAGCCACCTACTCTTCTGCTCATCCTCTCGCGCACTCTAAAGAGAGCTCAGGTGAGAAATTGCAAACGTCGAGCAATTGCTCAGATATGAAAAGTGCCAGCACTGAAAGCTGTTGCTAGCCAGCACCCTTCCTTGGAAGCGCTTTCACAGGCGCAGCAACACTGGGGCTTTGCGCTTCTCTAGCCACCAAACGTCACGGTCACTATCTCTCCGTCTCGTAGACACGAGCTGAGAAATTGCAAACATCCAGCAATTGCTCAGAGATGAAAAGTGCCAGCACTGGAAGCTGTTGCTAGCCAGCACCCTTCCTTGGAAGCGCTTTTGTAGCCCTTAGAACACTGGGGCTCTGGGCTTCTCTAGCCACCTAATCTTCTGCTCATCCTCTCGCGCACTCTAAAGAGAGCTCAGGTGAGAAATTGCAAACGTCGAGCAATTGCTCAGAGAAGAAAAGTGCCAGCACTGAAAGCTGTTGCTAGCCAGCACCCTTCCTTGGAAGCGCTTTCACAGGCGCAGCAACACTGGGGCTTTGCGCTTCTCTAGCCACCAAACGTCACTGTCATTCTCTTTCCGTCTCGTAGACACGAGCTGAGAAATTGCAGACGTCGAGCAATTGCTCAGAGATGAAAAGTGCCAGCACTGAAAGCTCTTGCTAGCCAGCACCCTTCCTTGGAAGCGCTTTCACAGGCGCAGCAACACTGGGGCTTTGCGCTTCTCTACCAACCAAACGTCACGGTCCTTCTCTTTCCGTCTCGTAGACACGAGCTGAGAAATTGCAAACGTCGAGCAATTGCTCAGAGATGAAAAGTGCCAGCACTGAAAGCTGTTGCTAGCCAGCACCCTTCCTTGGAAGCGCTTTTGTAGGCCTAAGAACACTGGGGCTCTGGGCTTCTCTAGCCACCTAATCTTCAGCTCATCCTCTCGCGCACTCTAAAGAGAGCTCAGGTGAGAAATTGCAAACGTCCAGCAATTGCTCAGAGATGAAAAGTGCCAGCACTGAAAGCTCTTGCTAGCCAGCACCCTTCCTTGGAAGTGCTTTTGTAGCCCTTAGAACACTGGGGCTCTGGGCTTCTCTAGCCACCTAATCTTCTGCTCATCCTCTCGCGCACTCTAAAGAGAGCTCAGGTGAGAAATTGCAAACGTCGAGCAATTGCTCAGAGATGAAAAGAGCCAGCACTGAAAGCTCTTGCTAGCCAGCACCCTTCCTTGGAAGCGCTTTCACAGGCGCAGCAACACTGGGGCTTTGCGCTTCTCTAGCCACCAAACGTCACGGTCACTATCTCTCTGTCTTGTAGAGGCAAGCTGAGAAATTGCAAACGTCGAGCAATTGCTCAGAGATGAAAAGTGCCAGCACTGAAAGCTCTTGCTAGCCAGCCCCCTTCCTTGGAAGCGCTTTTGTAGCCCTTAGAACACTGGGGCTCTGGGTTTCTCTAGCCACCTAATCTTCTCCTCATCCTCTCGCGCACTCTAAAGAGAGCTCAGGTGAGAAATTGCAAACGTCCAGCAATTGCTCAGAGATGAAAAGTGCCAGCACTGAAAGCTCTTGCTAGCCAGCACCCTTCCTTGGAAGCGCTTTCACAGGCGCAGTAACACTGGGGCTTTGCGCTTCTCTAGCCACCAAACGTCACGGTCCTTCTCTTTCCGTCTCGTAGACACGAGCTGAGAAATTGCAAACGTCGAGCAATTGCTCAGAGATGAAAAGTGCCAGCACTGAAAGCTCTTGCTAGCCAGCACCCTTCCTTGGAAGCGCTTTCACAGGCGCAGCAACACTGGGGCTTTGCGCTTCTCTACCCACCAAATGTCACGGTCATTCTCTTTCCGTCTCGTAGACAAGAGCTGAGAAATTGCAAACGTCGAGCAATTGCTCAGAGATGAAAAGTGCCAGCACTGGAAGCTGTTGCTAGCCAGCACCCTTCCTTGGAAGCGCTTTTGTAGGCCTAAGAACACTGGGGCTCTGGGCTTCTCTAGCCACCTAATCTTCTGCTCATCCTCTCGTGCACTCTAAAGAGAGCTCAGGTGAGAAATTGCAAACGTCCAGCAATTGCTCAGAGAAGAAAAGTGCCAGCACTGAAAGCTCTTGCTAGCCAGCACCCTTCCTTGGAAGCGCTTTCACAGGCGCAGCAACACTGGGGCTTTGCGCTTCTCTAGCCACCAAACGTCACGGTCACTATCTCTCCGTCTTGTAGAGGCGAGCTGAGAAATTGCAAACGTCGAGCAATTGCTCAGAGATGAAAAGTGCCAGCACTGAAAGCTCTTGCTAGCCAGCACCCTTCCTTGGAAGCGCTTTTGTAGGCCTAAGAACACTGGGGCTCTGGGCTTCTCTAGCCACCTACTCTTCTGCTCATCCTCTCGCGCACTCTAAAGAGAGCTCAGGTGAGAAATTGCAAACGTCGAGCAATTGCTCAGAGATGAAAAGTGCCAGCACTGAAAGCTCTTGCTAGCCAGCACCCTTCCTTGGAAGCGCTTTCACAGGCGCAGCAACACTGGGGCTTTGCGCTTCTCTAGCCACCAAACGTCACGCTCACTATCTCTCCGTCTCGTAGACACGAGCTGAGAAATTGCAAACGTCCAGCAATTGCTCAGAGATGAAAAGTGCCAGCACTGGAAGCTGTTGCTAGCCAGCACCCTTCCTTGGAAGCGCTTTTGTAGCCCTTAGAACACTGGGGCTCTGGGCTTCTCTAGCCACCTAATCTTCTGCTCATCCTCTCGCGCACTCTAAAGAGAGCTCAGGTGAGAAATTGCAAACGTCGAGCAATTGCTCAGAGATGAAAAGTGCCAGCACTGAAAGCTGTTGCTAGCCAGCACCCTTCCTTGGAAGCGCTTTCACAGGCGCAGCAACACTGGGGCTTTGCGCTTCTCTAGCCACCAAACGTCACTGTCATTCTCTTTCCGTCTCGTAGACACGAGCTGAGAAATTGCAGACGTCGAGCAATTGCTCAGAGATGAAAAGGGCCAGCACTGAAAGCTCTTGCTAGCCAGCACCCTTCCTTGGAAGCGCTTTTGTAGGCCTAAGAACACTGGGGCTCTGGGCTTCTCTAGCCACCTAATATTCTGCTCATCCTCTCGCGCACTCTAAAGAGAGCTCAGGTGAGAAATTGCAAACGTCCAGCAATTGCTCAGAGATGAAAAGTGCCAGCACTGAAAGCTCTTGCTAGCCAGCACCCTTCCTTGGAAATGCTTTTGTAGCCCTTAGAACACTGGGGCTCTGGGCTTCTCTAGCCACCTAATCTTCTGCTCATCCTCTCGCGCACTCTAAAGAGAGCTCAGGTGAGAAATTGCAAACGTCGAGCAATTGCTCAGAGATGAAAAGAGCCAGCACTGAAAGCTCTTGCTAGCCAGCACCCTTCCTTGGAAGCGCTTTCACAGGCGCAGCAACACTGGGGCTTTGCGCTTCTCTAGCCACCAAACGTCACGGTCACTATCTCTCTGTCTTGTAGAGGCAAGCTGAGAAATTGCAAACGTCGAGCAATTGCTCAGAGATGAAAAGTGCCAGCACTGAAAGCTCTTGCTAGCCAGCACCCTTCCTTGGAACCGCTTTTGTAGCCCTTAGAACACTGGGGCTCTGGGTTTCTCTAGCCACCTAATCTTCTCCTCATCCTCTCGCGCACTCTAAAGAGAGCTCAGGTGAGAAATTGCAAACGTCCAGCAATTGCTCAGAGATGAAAAGTGCCAGCACTGAAAGCTCTTGCTAGCCAGCACCCTTCCTTGGAAGCGCTTTCACAGGCGCAGCAACACTGGGGCTTTGCGCTTCTCTACCCACCAAACGTCACGGTCCTTCTCTTTCCGTCTCGTAGACACGAGCTGAGAAATTGCAAACGTCGAGCAATTGCTCAGAGATGAAAAGGGCCAGCACTGAAAGCTCTTGCTAGCCAGCACCCTTCCTTGGAAGCGCTTTCACAGGCGCAGCAACACTGGGGCTTTGCGCTTCTCTACTCACCAAATGTCACGGTCATTCACTTTCCGTCTCGTAGACAACAGCTGAGAAATTGCAAACGTCGAGCAATTGCTCAGAGATGAAAAGTGCCAGCACTGGAAGCTGTTGCTAGCCAGCACCCTTCCTTGGAAGCGCTTTTGTAGGCCTAAGAACACTGGGGCTCTGGGCTTCTCTAGCCACCTAATCTTCTGCTCATCCTCTCGCGCACTCTAAAGAGAGCTCAGGTGAGAAATTGCAAACGTCCAGCAATTGCTCAGAGAAGAAAAGTGCCAGCACTGAAAGCTCTTGCTAGCCAGCACCCTTCCTTGGAAGCGCTTTCACAGGCGCAGCAACACTGGGGCTTTGCGCTTCTCTAGCCACCAAACGTCACGCTCACTATCTCTCCGTCTTGTAGAGGCGAGCTGAGAAATTGCAAACGTCGAGCAATTGCTCAGAGATGAAAAGTGCCAGCACTGAAAGCTCTTGCTAGCCAGCACCCTTCCTTGGAAGCGCTTTTGTAGGCCTAAGAACACTGGGGCTCTGGGCTTCTCTAGCCACCTACTCTTCTGCTCATCCTCTCGCGCACTCTAAAGAGAGCTCAGGTGAGAAATTGCAAACGTCGAGCAATTGCTCAGATATGAAAAGTGCCAGCACTGAAAGCTGTTGCTAGCGAGCACCCTTCCTTGGAAGTGCTTTCACAGGCGCAGCAACACTGGGGCTTTGCGCTTCTCTAGCCACCAAACGTCACGGTCCTTCTCTTTCCGTCTCGTAGACACGAGCTGAGAAATTGCAAACGTCGAGCAATTGCTCAGAGATGAAAAGTGCCAGCACTGAAAGCTCTTGCTAGCCAGCACCCTTCCTTGGAAGCGCTTTCACAGGCGCAGCAACACTGGGGCTTTGCGCTTCTCTACCCACCAAACGTCACGGTCCTTCTCTTTCCGTCTCGTAGACAAGAGCTGAGAAATTGCAAACGTCCAGCAATTGCTCAGAGATTAAAAGTGCCAGCACTGAAAGCTGTTGCTAGCCAGCACCCTTCCTTGGAAGCGCTTTTGTAGGCCTAAGAACACTGGGGCTCTGGGCTTCTCTAGCCACCTAATCTTCTGCTCATCCTCTCGCGCACTCTAAAGAGAGCTCAGGTGAGAAATTGCAAACGTCCAGCAATTGCTCAGAGATGAAAAGTGCCAGCACTGAAAGCTCTTGCTAGCCAGCACCCTTCCTTGGAAGCGCTTTCACAGGCGCAGTAACACTGGGGCTTTGCGCTTCTCTACCCACCAAACGTCACGGTCATTCTCTTTCCGTCTCGTGGACACGAGCTGAGAAATTGCAAACGTCGAGCAATTGCTCAGAGATGAAAAGCGCCAGCACTGAAAGCTGTTGCTAGCCAGCACCCTTCCTTGGAAGCGCTTTCACAGGCGCAGCAACACTGGGGCTTTGCGCTTCTCTACCCACCAAACGTCACGGTCATTCTCTTTCCGTCTCGTAGACACGAGCTGAGAAATTGCAAACGTCGAGCAATTGCTCAGAGATGAAAAGGGCCAGCACTGAAAGCTCTTGCTAGCCAGCACCCTTCCTTGGAAGCGCTTTTGTAGGCCTAAGAACACTGGGGCTCTGGGCTTCTCTAGCCACCTCATCTTCTGCTCATCCTCTCGCGCACTCTAAAGAGAGCTCAGGTGAGAAATTGCAAACGTCGAGCAATTGCTCAGAGAAGAAAAGTGCCAGCACTGAAAGCTCTTGCTAGCCAGCACCCTTCCTTGGAAGCGCTTTCACAGGCGCAGCAACACTGGGGCTTTGCGCTTCTCTACCCACCAAACGTCACGGTCCTTCTCTTTCCGTCTCGTAGACAAGACCTGAGAAATTGCAAACGTCGAGCAATTGCTCAGAGATGAAAAGTGCCAGCACTGAAAGCTCTTGCTAGCCAGCACCCTTCCTTGGAAGCGCTTTTGTAGGCCTAAGAACACTGGGGCTCTGGGCTTCTCTAGCCACCTACTCTTCTGCTCATCCTCTCGCGCACTCTACAGAGAGCTCAGGTGAGAAATTGCAAACGTCGAGCAATTGCTCAGAGAAGAAAAGTGCCAGCACTGAAAGCTGTTGCTAGCCAGCACCCTTCCTTGGAAGCGCTTTCACAGGCGCAGTAACACTGGGGCTTTGCGCTTCTCTAGCCACCAAACGTCACGGTCATTCTCTTTCCGTCTCGTGGACACGAGCTGAGAAATTGCAAACGTCGAGCAATTGCTCAGAGATGAAAAGTGCCAGCACTGAAAGCTCTTGCTAGCCAGCACCCTTCCTTGGAAGCGCTTTCACAGGCGCAGCAACACTGGCGCTTTGCGCTTCTCTAGCCACCAAATGTCACGGTCACTATCTCTCCGTCTTGTAGAGGCGAGCTGAGAAATTGCAAACGTCGAGCAATTGCTCAGAGATGAAAAGTGCCAGCACTGAAAGCTCTTGCTAGCCAGCAACCTTCCTTGGAAGCGCTTTTGTAGGCCTAAGAACACTGGGGCTCTGGGCTTCTCTAGCCACCTAATCTTCTGCTCATCCTCTCGCGCACTCTAAAGAGAGCTCAGGTGAGAAATTGCAAATGTCCAGCAATTGCTCAGAGATGAAAAGTGCCAGCACTGAAAGCTCTTGCTAGCCAGCACCCTTCCTTGGAAGCGCTTTCACAGGCGCAGTAACACTGGGGCTTTGCGCTTCTATACGCACCAAACGTCACGGTCCTTCTCTTTCCGTCTTGTAGACACGAGCTGAGAAATTGCAAACGTCGAGCAATTGCTCAGAGATGAAAAGTGCCAGCACTGAAAGCTGTTGCTAGCCAGCACCCTTCCTTGGAAGAGCTTTTGTAGCCTTTAGAACAGTGGGGCTCTGGGCTTCTCTAGCCACCTACTCTTCTGCTCATCCTCTCGCGCACTCTAAAGAGAGCTCAGGTGAGAAATTGCAAACGTCCAGCAATTGCTCAGAGATGAAAAGTGCCAGCACTGAAAGCTGTTGCTAGCCAGCACCCTTCCTTGGAAGCGCTTTCACAGGCGCAGCAACACTGGGGCTTTGCGCTTCTCTAGCCACCAAACGTCACGGTCACTATCTCTCCGTCTCGTAGACACGAGCTGAGAAATTGCAAACGTCCAGCAATTGCTCAGAGATGAAAAGTGCCAGCACTGGAAGCTGTTGCTAGCCAGCACCCTTCCTTGGAAGCGCTTTTGTAGCCCTTAGAACACTGGGGCTCTGGGCTTCTCTAGCCACCTAATCTTCTGCTCATCCTCTCGCGCACTCTAAAGAGAGCTCAGGTGAGAAATTGCAAACGTCGAGCAATTGCTCAGAGATGAAAAGTGCCAGCACTGAAAGCTCTTGCTAGCCAGCACCCTTCCTTGGAAGCGCTTTCACAGGCGCAGCAACACTGGGGCTTTGCGCTTCTCTAGCCACCAAACGTCACGGTCATTCTCTTTCCGTCTCGTAGACACGAGCTGAGAAATTGCAGACGTCGAGCAATTGCTCAGAGATGAAAAGGGCCAGCACTGAAAGCTCTTGCTAGCCAGCACCCTTCCTTGGAAGCGCTTTTGTAGGCCTAAGAACACTGGGGCTCTGGGCTTCTCTAGCCACCTAATATTCTGCTCATCCTCTCGCGCACTCTAAAGAGAGCTCAGGTGAGAAATTGCAAACGTCCAGCAATTGCTCAGAGATGAAAAGTGCCAGCACTGAAAGCTCTTGCTAGCCAGCACCCTTCCTTGGAAGTGCTTTTGTAGCCCTTAGAACACTGGGGCTCTGGGCTTCTCTAGCCACCTAATCTTCTGCTCATCCTCTCGCGCACTCTAAAGAGAGCTCAGGTGAGAAATTGCAAACGTCGAGCAATTGCTCAGAGATGAAAAGAGCCAGCACTGAAAGCTCTTGCTAGCCAGCACCCTTCCTTGAAAGCGCTTTCACAGGCGCAGCAACACTGGGGCTTTGTGCTTCTCTAGCCACCAAACGTCACGGTCACTATCTCTCTGTCTTGTAGAGGCAAGCTGAGAAATTGCAAACGTCGAGCAATTGCTCAGAGATGAAAAGTGCCAGCACTTGAAGCTGTTGCTAGCCAGCACCCTTCCTTGGAAGCGCTTTTGTAGGCCTAAGAACACTGGGGCTCTGGGCTTCTCTAGCCACCTAATCTTCTGCTCATCCTCTCGCGCACTCTAAAGAGAGCTCAGGTGAGAAATTGCAAACGTCCAGCAATTGCTCAGAGAAGAAAAGTGCCAGCACTGAAAGCTCTTGCTAGCCAGCACCCTTCCTTGGAAGCGCTTTCACAGGCGCAGCAACACTGGGGCTTTGCGCTTCTCTAGCCACCAAACGTCACGCTCACTATCTCTCCGTCTTGTAGAGGCGAGCTGAGAAATTGCAAACGTCGAGCAATTGCTCAGAGATGAAAAGTGCCAGCACTGAAAGCTCTTGCTAGCCAGCACCCTTCCTTGGAAGCGCTTTTGTAGGCCTAAGAACACTGGGGCTCTGGGCTTCTCTAGCCACCTACTCTTCTGCTCATCCTCTCGCGCACTCTAAAGAGAGCTCAGGTGAGAAATTGCAAACGTCGAGCAATTGCTCAGATATGAAAAGTGCCAGCACTGAAAGCTGTTGCTAGCCAGCACCCTTCCTTGGAAGTGCTTTCACAGGCGCAGCAACACTGGGGCTTTGCGCTTCTCTAGCCACCAAACGTCACGGTCCTTCTCTTTCCGTTTCGTAGACACGAGCTGAGAAATTGCAAACGTCGAGCAATTGCTCAGAGATGAAAAGTGCCAGCACTGAAAGCTCTTGCTAGCCAGCACCCTTCCTTGGAAGCACTTTCACAGGCGCAGCAACACTGGGGCTTTGCGCTTCTCTACCCACCAAACGTCACGGTCCTTCTCTTTCCGTCTCGTAGACAAGAGCTGAGAAATTGCAAACGTCCAGCAATTGCTCAGAGATTAAAAGTGCCAGCACTGAAAGCTCTTGCTAGCCAGCACCCTTCCTTGGAAGCGCTTTTGTAGGCCTAAGAACACTGGGGCTCTGGGCTTCTCTAGCCACCTAATCTTCTGCTCATCCTCTCGCGCACTCTAAAGAGAGCTCAGGTGAGAAATTGCAAACGTCCAGCAATTGCTCAGAGATGAAAAGTGCCAGCACTGAAAGCTCTTGCTAGCCAGCACCCTTCCTTGGAAGCGCTTTCACAGGCGCAGTAACACTGGGGCTTTGCGCTTCTCTACCCACCAAACGTCACGGTCCTTCTCTTTCCGTCTCGTGGACACGAGCTGAGAAATTGCAAACGTCGAGCAATTGCTCAGAGATGAAAAGTGCCAGCACTGGAAGCTGTTGCTAGCCAGCACCCTTCCTTGGAAGCGCTTTCACAGGCGCAGCAACACTGGGGCTTTGCGCTTCTCTACCCACCAAACGTCACGGTCCTTCTCTTTCCGTCTCGTAGACACGAGCTGAGAAATTGCAAACGTCGAGCAATTGCTCAGAGATGAAAAGGGCCAGCACTGAAAGCTCTTGCTAGCCAGCACCCTTCCTTGGAAGCGCTTTTGTAGGCCTAAGAACACTGGGGCTCTGGGCTTCTCTAGCCACCTAATCTTCTGCTCATCCTCTCGCGCACTCTAAAGAGAGCTCAGGTGAGAAATTGCAAACGTCGAGCAATTGCTCAGAGAAGAAAAGTGCCAGCACTGAAAGCTCTTGCTAGCCAGCACCCTTCCTTGGAAGCGCTTTCACAGGCGCAGCAACACTGGGGCTTTGCGCTTCTCTACGCACCAAACGTCACGGTCCTTCTCTTTCCGTCTCGTAGACACGAGCTGAGAAATTGCAAACGTCGAGCAATTGCTCAGAGATGAAAAGTGCCAGCACTGAAAGCTCTTGCTAGCCAGCACCCTTCCTTGGAAGCGCTTTTGTAGCCCTTAGAACACTGGGGCTCTGGGCTTCTCTAGCCACCTACTCTTCTGCTCATCCTCTCGCGCACTCTACAGAGAGCTCAGGTGAGAAATTGCAAACGTCGAGCAATTGCTCAGAGAAGAAAAGTGCCAGCACTGAAAGCTGTTGCTAGCCAGCACCCTTCCTTGGAAGCGCTTTCACAGGCGCAGTAACACTGGGGCTTTGCGCTTCTCTACCCACCAAACGTCACGGTCATTCTCTTTCCGTCTCGTAGACACGAGCTGAGAAAATGCAAACGTCGAGCAATTGCTCAGAGATGAAAAGTGCCAGCACTGAAAGCTCTTGCTAGCCAGCACCCTTCCTTGGAAGCGCTTTCACAGGCGCAGCAACACTGGGGCTTTGCGCTTCTCTAGCCACCAAACGTCACGGTCACTATCTCTCCGTCTTGTAGAGGCGACCTGAGAAATTGCAAACGTCGAGCAATTGCTCAGAGATGAAAAGTGCCAGCACTGAAAGCTCTTGCTAGCCAGCACCCTTCCTTGGAAGCGCTTTTGTAGGCCTAAGAACACTGGGGCTCTGGGCTTCTCTAGCCACCTAATCTTCTGCTCATCCTCTCGCGCACTCTAAAGAGAGCTCAGGTGAGAAATTGCAAACGTCCAGCAATTGCTCAGAGAGGAAAAGTGCCAGCACTGAAAGCTGTTGCTAGCCAGCACCCTTCCTTGGAAGCGCTTTCACAGGCGCAGTAACACTGGGGCTTTGCGCTTCTCTACCCACCAAACGTCATGGTCATTCTCTTTCCGTCTCCTAGACACGAGCTGAGAAATTGCAAACGTCGAGCAATTGCTCAGAGATGAAAAGTGCCAGCACTGAAAGTTGTTGCTAGCCAGCACCCTTCCTTGGAAGAGCTTTTGTAGCCTTTAGAACACTGGGGCTCTGGGCTTCTCTAGCCACCTAATCTTCTGCTCATCCTCTCGCGCACTCTAAAGAGAGCTCAGGTGAGAAATTGCAAACGTCGAGCAATTGCTCAGAGATGAAAAGTGCCAGCACTGAAAGCTGTTGCTAGCCAGCACCCTTCCTTGGAAGCGCTTTCACAGGCGCAGCAACACTGGGGCTTTGCGCTTCTCTACCCACCAAACGTCACGGTCACTATCTCTCCGTCTTATAGAGGCGAGCTGAGAAATTGCAAACGTCGAGCAATTGCTCAGAGATGAAAAGTGCCAGCACTGAAAGCTGTTGCTAGCCAGCACCCTTCCTTGGAAGCGCTTTTGTAGGCCTAAGAACACTGGGGCTCTGGGCTTCTCTAGCCACCTACTCTTCTGCTCATCCTCTCGCGCACTCTAAAGAGAGCTCAGGTGAGAAATTGCAAACGTCCAGCAATTGCTCAGAGATGAAAAGGGCCAGCACTGAAAGCTGTTGCTAGCCAGCACCCTTCCTTGGAAGCACTTTCACAGGCGCAGCAACACTGGCGCTTTGCGCTTCTCTAGCCACCAAACGTCACGGTCATTATCTCTCCGTCTCCTAGACACGAGCTGAGAAATTGCAAACGTCGAGCAATTGCTCAGAGATGAAAAGTGCCAGCACTGAAAGCTCTTGCTAGCCAGCACCCTTCCTTGGAAGCGCTTTTGTAGCCCTTAGAACACTGGGGCTCTGGGCTTCTCTAGCCACCTCATCTTCTGCTCATCCTCTCGCGCACTCTAAAGAGAGCTCAGGTGAGAAATTGCAAACGTCGAGCAATTGCTCAGAGAAGAAAAGTGCCAGCACTGAAAGCTCTTGCTAGCCAGCACCCTTCCTTGGAAGCGCTTTCACAGGCGCAGCAACACTGGGGCTTTGCGCTTCTCTAGCCACCAAACGTCACGGTCATTCTCTTTCCGTCTCGTAGACAAGAGCTGAGAAATTGCAAACGTCGAGCAATTGCTCAGAGATGAAAAGTGCCAGCACTGGAAGCTGTTGCTAGCCAGCACCCTTCCTTGGAAGCGCTTTTGTAGCCCTTAGAACACTGGGGCTCTGGGCTTCTCTAGCCACCTCATCTTCTGCTCATCCTCTCGCGCACTCTAAAGAGAGCTCAGGTGAGAAATTGCAAACGTCCAGCAATTGCTCAGAGATGAAAAGTGCCAGCACTGAAAGCTGTTGCTAGCCAGCACCCTTCCTTGGAAGCGCTTTCACAGGCGCAGCAACACTGGGGCTTTGCGCTTCTCTAGCCACCAAACGTCACTGTCATTCTCTTTCCGTCTCGTAGACAAGAGCTGAGAAATTGCAAACGTCGAGCAATTGCTCAGAGATGAAAAGTGCCAGCACTGAAAGCTGTTGCTAGCCAGCACCCTTCCTTGGAAGCGCTTTCACAGGCGCAGCAACACTGGGGCTTTGCGCTTCTCTAGCCACCAAACGTCACGGTCCTTCTCTTTCCTTCTCGTAGACACGAGCTGAGAAATTGCAAACGTCGAGCAATTGCTCAGAGATGAAAAGTGCCAGCACTGAAAGCTGTTGCTAGCCAGCACCCTTCCTTGGAAGCGCTTTTGTAGGCCTAAGAACACTGGGGCTCTGGGCTTCTCTAGCCACCTAATCTTCTGCTCATCCTCTCGCGCACTCTAAAAAGAGTTCAGGTGAGAAATTGCAAACGTCGAGCAATTGCTCAGAGATGAAAAGTGCCAGCACTGGTAGCTCTTGCTAGCCAGCACCCTTCCTTGGAAGCGCTTTCACAGGCGCAGCAACACTGGGGCTTTGCGCTTCTCTAGCCACCAAACGTCACGGTCCTTCTCTTTCCGTCTCGTAGACACGAGCTGAGAAATTGCAAACGTCGAGCAATTGCTCAGAGATGAAAAGTGCCAGCACTGAAAGCTCTTGCTAGCCAGCACCCTTCCTTGGAAGCGCTTTTGTAGGCCTAAGAACACTGGGGCTCTGAACTTCTCTAGCCACCTAATCTTCTGCTCATTCTCTCGCACACTCTAAAGAGAGCTCAGGTGAGAAATTGCAAACGTCGAGCAATTGCTCAGAGAGGAAAAGTGCCAGCACTGAAAGCTCTTGCTAGCCAGCACCCTTCCTTGGAAGCGCTTTTGTAACCCTTAGAACACTGGGGCTCTGGGCTTCTCTAGCCACCTAATCTTCTGCTCATCCTCTCGCGCACTCTAAAGAGAGCTCAGGTGAGAAATTGCAAACGTCCAGCAATTGCTCAGAGATGAAAAGTGCCAGCACTGAAAGCTCTTGCTAGCCAGCACCCTTCCTTGGAAGCGCTTTCACAGGCGCAGCAACACTGGGGCTTTGCGCTTCTCTAGCCACCAAACGTCATGGTCACTATCTCTCTGTCTTGTAGAGGCGAGCTGAGAAATTGCAAACGTCGAGCAATTGCTCAGAGATGAAAAGTGCCAGCACTGAAAGCTGTTGCTAGCCAGCCCCCTTCCTTGGAAGCGCTTTTGTAGCCCTTAGAACACTGGGGCTCTGGGTTTCTCTAGCCACCTAATCTTCTGCTCATCCTCTCGCGCACTCTAAAGAGAGCTCAGGTGAGAAATTGCAAACGTCCAGCAATTGCTCAGAGATGAAAAGTGCCAGCACTGAAAGCTCTTGCTAGCCAGCACCCTTCCTTGGAAGCGCTATCACAGGCGCAGTAACACTGGGGCTTTGCGCTTCTATACGCACCAAACGTCACGGTCCTTCTCTTTCCGTCTCGTAGACACGAGCTGAGAAATTGCAAACGTCGAGCAATTGCTCAGAGATGAAAAGTGCCAGCACTGAAAGCTCTTGCTAGCCAGCACCCTTCCTTGGAAGCGCTTTCACAGGCGCAGCAACACTGGGGCTTTGCGCTTCTCTAGCCACCAAAAGTCACGGTCATTCTCTTTCCGTCTCGTAGACAAGAGCTGAGAAATTGCAAACGTCGAGCAATTGCTCAGAGATGAAAAGTGCCAGCACTGAAAGCTCTTGCTAGACAGCACCCTTCCTTGGAAGCGCTTTTGTAGGCCTAAGAACACTGGGGCTCTGGGCTTCTCTAGCCACCTAATCTTCTGCTCATCCTCTCGCGCACTCTAAAGAGAGCTCAGGTGAGAAATTGCAAACGTCCAGCAATTGCTCAGAGAAGAAAAGTGCCAGCACTGAAAGCTCTTGCTAGCCAGCACCCTTCCTTGGAAGCGCTTTCACAGGCGCAGCAACGCTGGGGCTTTGCGCTTCTCTAGCCACCAAACGTCACGGTCCTTCTCTTTCCGTCTCGTAGACACGAGCTGAGAAATTGCAAACGTCGAGCAATTGCTCAGAGATGAAAAGGGCCAGCACTGAAAGCTCTTGCTAGCCAGCACCCTTCCTTGGAAGCGCTTTCACAGGCGCAGCAACACTGGCGCTTTGCGCTTCTCTACCCACCAAACGTCACGGTCATTCTCTTTCCGTCTCGTAGACAAGAGCTGAGAAATTGCAAACGTCGAGCAATTGCTCAGAGATGAAAAGTGCCAGCACTGAAAGCTGTTGCTAGCCAGCACCCTTCCTTGGAAGCGCTTTTGTAGGCCTAAGAACACTGGGGCTCTGGGCTTCTCTAGCCACCTAATCTTCTGCTCATCCTCTCGCGCACTCTAAAGAGAGCTCAGGTGAGAAATTGCAAACGTCCAGCAATTGCTCAGAGATGAAAAGTGCCAGCACTGAAAGCTGTTGCTAGCCAGCACCCTTCCTTGGAAGCGCTTTTGTAGGCCTAAGAACACTGGGGCTCTGGGCTTCTCTAGCCACCTAATCTTCTGCTCATCCTCTCGCGCACTCTAAAAAGAGTTCAGGTGAGAAATTGCAAACGTCGAGCAATTGCTCAGAGATGAAAAGTGCCAGCACTGGTAGCTCTTGCTAGCCAGCACCCTTCCTTGGAAGCGCTTTCACAGGCGCAGCAACACTGGGGCTTTGCGCTTCTCTAGCCACCAAACGTCACGGTCCTTCTCTTTCCGTCTCGTAGACACGAGCTGAGAAATTGCAAACGTCGAGCAATTGCTCAGAGATGAAAAGTGCCAGCACTGAAAGCTCTTGCTAGCCAGCACCCTTCCTTGGAAGCGCTTTTGTAGGCCTAAGAACACTGGGGCTCTGGGCTTCTCTAGCCACCTAATCTTCTGCTCATTCTCTCGCACACTCTAAAGAGAGCTCAGGTGAGAAATTGCAAACGTCGAGCAATTGCTCAGAGAGGAAAAGTGCCAGCACTGAAAGCTCTTGCTAGCCAGCACCCTTCCTTGGAAGCGCTTTTGTAGCCCTTAGAACACTGGGGCTCTGGGCTTCTCTAGCCACCTAATCTTCTGCTCATCCTCTCGCGCACTCTAAAGAGAGCTCAGGTGAGAAATTGCAAACGTCCAGCAATTGCTCAGAGATGAAAAGTGCCAGCACTGAAAGCTCTTGCTAGCCAGCACCCTTCCTTGGAAGCGCTTTCACAGGCGCAGCAACACTGGGGCTTTGCGCTTCTCTAGCCACCAAACGTCATGGTCACTATCTCTCTGTCTTGTAGAGGCGAGCTGAGAAATTGCAAACGTCGAGCAATTGCTCAGAGATGAAAAGTGCCAGCACTGAAAGCTGTTGCTAGCCAGCCCCCTTCCTTGGAAGCGCTTTTGTAGCCCTTAGAACACTGGGGCTCTGGGTTTCTCTAGCCACCTAATCTTCTGCTCATCCTCTCGCGCACTCTAAAGAGAGCTCAGGTGAGAAATTGCAAACGTCCAGCAATTGCTCAGAGATGAAAAGTGCCAGCACTGAAAGCTCTTGCTAGCCAGCACCCTTCCTTGGAAGCGCTATCACAGGCGCAGTAACACTGGGGCTTTGCGCTTCTATACGCACCAAACGTCACGGTCCTTCTCTTTCCGTCTCGTAGACACGAGCTGAGAAATTGCAAACGTCGAGCAATTGCTCAGAGATGAAAAGTGCCAGCACTGAAAGCTCTTGCTAGCCAGCACCCTTCCTTGGAAGCGCTTTCACAGGCGCAGCAACACTGGGGCTTTGCGCTTCTCTAGCCACCAAACGTCACGGTCATTCTCTTTCCGTCTCGTAGACAAGAGCTGAGAAATTGCAAACGTCGAGCAATTGCTCAGAGATGAAAAGTGCCAGCACTGAAAGCTCTTGCTAGACAGCACCCTTCCTTGGAAGCGCTTTTGTAGGCCTAAGAACACTGGGGCTCTGGGCTTCTCTAGCCACCTAATCTTCTGCTCATCCTCTCGCGCACTCTAAAGAGAGCTCAGGTGAGAAATTGCAAACGTCCAGCAATTGCTCAGAGAAGAAAAGTGCCAGCACTGAAAGCTCTTGCTAGCCAGCACCCTTCCTTGGAAGCGCTTTCACAGGCGCAGCAACGCTGGGGCTTTGCGCTTCTCTAGCCACCAAACGTCACGGTCCTTCTCTTTCCGTCTCGTAGACACGAGCTGAGAAATTGCAAACGTCGAGCAATTGCTCAGAGATGAAAAGGGCCAGCACTGAAAGCTCTTGCTAGCCAGCACCCTTCCTTGGAAGCGCTTTCACAGGCGCAGCAACACTGGCGCTTTGCGCTTCTCTACCCACCAAACGTCACGGTCATTCTCTTTCCGTCTCGTAGACAAGAGCTGAGAAATTGCAAACGTCGAGCAATTGCTCAGAGATGAAAAGTGCCAGCACTGAAAGCTGTTGCTAGCCAGCACCCTTCCTTGGAAGCGCTTTTGTAGGCCTAAGAACACTGGGGCTCTGGGCTTCTCTAGCCACCTAATCTTCTGCTCATCCTCTCGCGCACTCTAAAGAGAGCTCAGGTGAGAAATTGCAAACGTCCAGCAATTGCTCAGAGATGAAAAGTGCCAGCACTGAAAGCTGTTGCTAGCCAGCACCCTTCCTTGGAAGCGCTTTCACAGGCGCAGTAACACTGGGGTTTTGCGCTTCTCTAGCCACCAAACGTCACGGTCATTCTCTTTCCGTCTCGTGGACACGAGCTGAGAAATTGCAAACGTCGAGCAATTGCTCAGAGATGAAAAGTGCCAGCACTGGAAGCTGTTGCTAGCCAGCACCCTTCCTTGGAAGCGCTTTCACAGGCGCAGCAACACTGGGGCTTTGCGCTTCTCTACCCACCAAACGTCACGGTCCTTCTCTTTCCGTCTCGTAGACACGAGCTGAGAAATTGCAAACGTCGAGCAATTGCTCAGAGATGAAAAGTGCCAGCACTGAAAGCTGTTGCTAGCCAGCACCCTTCCTTGGAAGCGCTTTTGTAGCCCTTAGAACACTGGGGCTCTGGGCTTCTCTAGCCACCTAATCTTCTGCTCATCCTCTCGCGCACTCTAAAGAGAGCTCAGGTGAGAAATTGCAAACGTCCAGCAATTGCTCAGAGAAGAAAAGGGCCAGCACTGAAAGCTCTTGCTAGCCAGCACCCTTCCTTGGAAGCGCTTTCACAGGCGCAGCAACACTGGGGCTTTGCGCTTCTCTAGCCACCAAACGTCACAGTCATTCCCTTTCCGTCTCGTAGACAAGAGCTGAGAAATTGCAAACGTCGAGCAATTGCTCAGAGATGAAAAGTGCCATCACTGAAAGCTCTTGCTAGCCAGCACCCTTCCTTGGAAGCGCTTTTGTAGGCCTAAGAACACTGGGGCTCTGGGCTTCTCTAGCCACCTACTCTTCTGCTCATCCTCTCGCGCACTCTACAGAGAGCTCAGGTGAGAAATTGCAAACGTCCAGCAATTGCTCAGAGATGAAAAGTGCCAGCACTGAAAGCTCTTGCTAGCCAGCACCCTTCCTTGGAAGCGCTTTCACAGGCGCAGCAACACTGGGGCTTTGCGCTTCTCTACCCACCAAACGTCACGGTCATTCTCTTTCCGTCTCCTAGACACGAGCTGAGAAATTGCAAACGTCCAGCAATTGCTCAGAGATGAAAAGGGCCAGCACTGAAAGCTCTTGCTAGCCAGCACCCTTCCTTGGAAGCGCTTTCACAGGCGCAGCAACACTGGGGCTTTGCGCTTCTCTAGCCACCAAACGTCACGGTCACTATCTCTCCGTCTCCTAGACACGAGCTGAGAAATTGCAAATGTCGAGCAATTGCTCAGAGATGAAAAGTGCCAGCACTGGAAGCTCTTGCTAGCCAGCACCCTTCCTTGGAAGCGCTTTTGTAGGCCTAAGAACACTGGGGCTCTGGGCTTCTCTAGCCACCTAATCTTCTGCTCATCCTCTCGCGCACTCTAAAGAGAGCTCAGGTGAGAAATTGCAAACGTCCAGCAATTGCTCAGAGATGAAAAGTGCCAGCACTGAAAGCTCTTGCTAGCCAGCACCCTTCCTTGGAAGCGCTTTCACAGGCGCAGTAACACTGGGGCTTTGCGCTTCTCTACCCACCAAACGTCACGGTCATTCTCTTTCCGTCTCCTAGACACGAGCTGAGAAATTGCAAACGTCGAGCAATTGCTCAGAGATGAAAAGGGCCAGCACTGAAAGCTCTTGCTAGCCAGCACCCTTCCTTGGAAGCGCTTTCACAGGCGCAGCAACACTGGCGCTTTGCGCTTCTCTACCCACCAAACGTCACGGTCCTTCTCTTTCCGTCTCGTAGACACGAGCTGAGAAATTGCAAACGTCGAGCAATTGCTCAGAGATGAAAAGTGCCAGCACTGAAAGCTCTTGCTAGCCAGCACCCTTCCTTGGAAGCGCTTTTGTAGGCCTAAGAACACTGGGGCTCTGGGCTTCTCTAGCCACCTACTCTTCTGCTCATCCTCTCGCGCACTCTAAAGAGAGCTCAGGTGAGAAATTGCAAACGTCGAGCAATTGCTCAGAGATGAAAAGTGCCAGCACTGAAAGCTGTTGCTAGCCAGCACCCTTCCTTGGAAGCGCTTTCACAGGCGCAGCAACACTGGGGCTTTGCGCTTCTCTACCCACCAAACGTCATGGTCATTCTCTTTCCGTCTCGTAGACAAGAGCTGAGAAATTGCAAACGTCGAGCAATTGCTCAGAGATGAAAAGGGCCAGCACTGAAAGCTCTTGCTAGCCAGCACCCTTCCTTGGAAGAGCTTTCACAGGCGCAGCAACACTGGGGCTTTGCGCTTCTCTAGCCACCAAACGTCACGGTCCTTCTCTTTCCGTCTCGTAGAGAAGAGCTGAGAAATTGCAAACGTCGAGCAATTGCTCAGAGATGAAAAGTGCCAGCACTGAAAGCTCTTGCTAGCCAGCACCCTTCCTTGGAAGCGCTTTCACAGGCGCAGCAACACTGGCGCTTTGCGCTTCTCTACCCACCAAACGTCACGGTCATTCTCTTTCCGTCTCGTAGACAAGAGCTGAGAAATTGCAAACGTCCAGCAATTGCTCAGAGATGAAAAGTGCCAGCACTGAAAGCTGTTGCTAGCCAGCACCCTTCCTTGGAAGCGCTTTTGTAGGCCTAAGAACACTGGGGCTCTGGGCTTCTCTAGCCACCTAATCTTCTGCTCATCCTCTCGCGCACTGTAAAGAGAGCTCAGGTGAGAAATTGCAAACGTCCAGCAATTGCTCAGAGATGAAAAGTGCCAGCACTGAAAGCTCTTGCTAGCCAGCACCCTTCCTTGGAAGCGCTTTCACAGGCGCAGTAACACTGGGGCTTTGCGCTTCTCTACCCACCAAACGTCACGGTCCTTCTCTTTCCGTCTCGTGGACACGAGCTGAGAAATTGCAAACGTCGAGCAATTGCTCAGAGATGAAAAGTGCCATCACTGAAAGCTGTTGCTAGCCAGCACCCTTCCTTGGAAGCGCTTTTGTAGGCCTAAGAACACTGGGGCTCTGGGCTTCTCTAGCCACCTACTCTTCTGCTCATCCTCTCGCGCACTCTACAGAGAGCTCAGGTGAGAAATTGCAAACGTCGAGCAATTGCTCAGAGAAGAAAAGTGCCAGCACTGAAAGCTGTTGCTAGCCAGCACCCTTCCTTGGAAGCGCTTTCACAGGCGCAGTAACACTGGGGCTTTGCGCTTCTCTAGCCACCAAACGTCACGGTCATTCTCTTTCCGTCTCGTGGACACGAGCTGAGAAATTACAAACGTCGAGCAATTGCTCAGAGATGAAAAGCGCCAGCACTGAAAGCTCTTGCTAGCCAGCACCCTTCCTTGGAAGCGCTTTCACAGGCGCAGTAACACTGGGGCTTTGCGCTTCTCTAGCCACCAAATGTCACGGTCACTATCTCTCCGTCTTGTAGAGGCGAGCTGAGAAATTGCAAACGTCGAGCAATTGCTCAGAGATGAAAAGTGCCAGCACTGAAAGCTCTTGCTAGCCAGCACCCTTCCTTGGAAGCGCTTTTGTAGGCCTAAGAACACTGGGGCTCTGGGCTTCTCTAGCCACCTAATCTTCTGCTCATCCTCTCGCGCACTCTAAAGAGAGCTCAGGTGAGAAATTGCAAACGTCCAGCAATTGCTCAGAGATGAAAAGTGCCAGCACTGAAAGCTCTTGCTAGCCAGCACCCTTCCTTGGAAGCGCTTTCACAGGCGCAGTAACACTGGGGCTTTGCGCTTCTCTAGCCACCAAACGTCACGGTCATTCTCTTTCCGTCTCCTAGACACGAGCTGAGAAATTGCAAACGTTGAGCAATTGCTCAGAGATGAAAAGGGCCAGCACTGAAAGCTCTTGCTAGCCAGCACCCTTCCTTGGAAGCGCTTTCACAGGCGCAGCAACACTGGGGCTTTGCGCTTCTCTACCCACCAAACGTCACGGTCCTTCTCTTTCCGTCTTGTAGACACGAGCTGAGAAATTGCAAACGTCGAGCAATTGCTCAGAGATGAAAAGTGCCAGCACTGAAAGCTCTTGCTAGCCAGCACCCTTCCTTGGAAGCGCTTTTGTAGGCCTAAGAACACTGGGGCTCTGGGCTTCTCTAGCCACCTACTCTTCTGCTCATCCTCTCGCGCACTCTAAAGAGAGCTCAGGTGAGAAATTGCAAACGTCCAGCAATTGCTCAGAGAAGAAAAGTGCCAGCACTGAAAGCTCTTGCTAGCCAGCACCCTTCCTTGGAAGCGCTTTCACAGGCGCAGCAACACTGGGGCTTTGCGCTTCTCTACCCACCAAACGTCACGGTCCTTCTCTTTCCGTCTCGTGGACACGAGCTGAGAAATTGCAAACGTCGAGCAATTGCTCAGAGATGAAAAGTGCCATCACTGAAAGCTGTTGCTAGCCAGCACCCTTCCTTGGAAGCGCTTTTGTAGGCCTAAGAACACTGGGGCTCTGGGCTTCTCTAGCCACCTACTCTTCTGCTCATCCTCTCGCGCACTCTACAGAGAGCTCAGGTGAGAAATTGCAAACGTCGAGCAATTGCTCAGAGATGAAAAGGGCCAGCACTGAAAGCTGTTGCTAGCCAGCACCCTTCCTTGGAAGCGCTTTCACAGGCGCAGTAACACTGGGGCTTTGCGCTTCTCTAGCCACGAAACGTCACGGTCATTCTCTTTCCGTCTCGTGGACACGAGCTGAGAAATTACAAACGTCGAGCAATTGCTCAGAGATGAAAAGCGCCAGCACTGAAAGCTCTTGCTAGCCAGCACCCTTCCTTGGAAGCGCTTTCACAGGCGCAGCAACACTGGGGCTTTGCGCTTCTCTAGCCACCAAATGTCACGGTCACTATCTCTCCGTCTTGTAGAGGCGAGCTGAGAAATTGCAAACGTCGAGCAATTGCTCAGAGATGAAAAGTGCCAGCACTGAAAGCTCTTGCTAGCCAGCACCCTTCCTTGGAAGCGCTTTTGTAGGCCTAAGAACACTGGGGCTCTGGGCTTCTCTAGCCACCTAATCTTCTGCTCATCCTCTCGCGCACTCTAAAGAGAGCTCAGGTGAGAAATTGCAAACGTCCAGCAATTGCTCAGAGATGAAAAGTGCCAGCACTGAAAGCTCTTGCTAGCCAGCACCCTTCCTTGGAAGCGCTTTCACAGGGGCAGCAACACTGGGGCTTTGCGCTTCTCTAGCCACCAAACGTCACGGTCCTTCTCTTTCCGTCTCGTAGACAAGAGCTGAGAAATTGCAAACGTCGAGCAATTGCTCAGAGATGAAAAGTGCCAGCACTGACAGCTGTTGCTAGCCAGCACCCTTCCTTGGAAGTGCTTTCACAGGCGCAGCAACACTGGGGCTTTGCGCTTCTCTACCCACCAAACGTCACGGTCATTCCCTTTCCGTCTCGTAGACACGAGCTGAGAAATTGCAAACGTCGAGCAATTGCTCAGAGATGAAAAGTGCCAGCACTGAAAGCTCTTGCTAGCCAGCACCCTTCCTTGGAAGCGCTTTTGTAGGCCTAAGAACACTGGGGCTCTGGGCTTCTCTAGCCACCTAATCTTCTGCTCATCCTCTCGCGCACTCTAAAGAGAGCTCAGGTGAGAAATTGCAAACGTCCAGCAATTGCTCAGAGATGAAAAGTGCCAGCACTGAAAGCTCTTGCTAGCCAGCACCCTTCCTTGGAAGCGCTTTCACAGGCGCAGCAACACTGGGGCTTTGCGCTTCTCTACCCACCAAACGTCACGGTCATTCTCTTTCCGTCTCCTAGACACGAGCTGAGAAATTGCAAACGTCCAGCAATTGCTCAGAGATGAAAAGGGCCAGCACTGAAAGCTCTTGCTAGCCAGCACCCTTCCTTGGAAGCGCTTTCACAGGCGCAGCAACACTGGGGCTTTGCGCTTCTCTAGCCACCAAACGTCACGGTCACTATCTCTCCGTCTCCTAGACACGAGCTGAGAAATTGCAAATGTCGAGCAATTGCTCAGAGATGAAAAGTGCCAGCACTGGAAGCTCTTGCTAGCCAGCACCCTTCCTTGGAAGCGCTTTTGTAGGCCTAAGAACACTGGGGCTCTGGGCTTCTCTAGCCACCTAATCTTCTGCTCATCCTCTCGCGCACTCTAAAGAGAGCTCAGGTGAGAAATTGCAAACGTCCAGCAATTGCTCAGAGATGAAAAGTGCCAGCACTGAAAGCTCTTGCTAGCCAGCACCCTTCCTTGGAAGCGCTTTCACAGGCGCAGTAACACTGGGGCTTTGCGCTTCTCTACCCACCAAACGTCACTGTCATTCTCTTTCCGTCTCCTAGACACGAGCTGAGAAATTGCAAACGTCGAGCAATTGCTCAGAGATGAAAAGGGCCAGCACTGAAAGCTCTTGCTAGCCAGCACCCTTCCTTGGAAGCGCTTTCACAGGCGCAGCAACACTGGCGCTTTGCGCTTCTCTACCCACCAAACGTCACGGTCCTTCTCTTTCCGTCTCGTAGACACGAGCTGAGAAATTGCAAACGTCGAGCAATTGCTCAGAGATGAAAAGTGCCAGCACTGAAAGCTCTTGCTAGCCAGCACCCTTCCTTGGAAGCGCTTTTGTAGGCCTAAGAACACTGGGGCTCTGGGCTTCTCTAGCCACCTACTCTTCTGCTCATCCTCTCGCGCACTCTAAAGAGAGCTCAGGTGAGAAATTGCAAACGTCGAGCAATTGCTCAGAGATGAAAAGTGCCAGCACTGAAAGCTGTTGCTAGCCAGCACCCTTCCTTGGAAGCGCTTTCACAGGCGCAGCAACACTGGGGCTTTGCGCTTCTCTACCCACCAAACGTCATGGTCATTCTCTTTCCGTCTCGTAGACAAGAGCTGAGAAATTGCAAACGTCGAGCAATTGCTCAGAGATGAAAAGGGCCAGCACTGAAAGCTCTTGCTAGCCAGCACCCTTCCTTGGAAGCGCTTTCACAGGCGCAGTAACACTGGGGCTTTGCGCTTCTCTAGCCACCAAACGTCACGGTCCTTCTCTTTCCGTCTCGTGGACACGAGCTGAGAAATTGCAAACGTCGAGCAATTGCTCAGAGATGAAAAGTGCCATCACTGAAAGCTGTTGCTAGCCAGCACCCTTCCTTGGAAGCGCTTTTGTAGGCCTAAGAACACTGGGGCTCTGGGCTTCTCTAGCCACCTACTCTTCTGCTCATCCTCTCGCGCACTCTACAGAGAGCTCAGGTGAGAAATTGCAAACGTCGAGCAATTGCTCAGAGAAGAAAAGTGCCAGCACTGGAAGCTGTTGCTAGCCAGCACCCTTCCTTGGAAGCGCTTTCACAGGCGCAGTAACACTGGGGCTTTGCGCTTCTCTAGCCACCAAACGTCACGGTCATTCTCTTTCCGTCTCGTGGACACGAGCTGAGAAATTACAAACGTCGAGCAATTGCTCAGAGATGAAAAGCGCCAGCACTGAAAGCTCTTGCTAGCCAGCACCCTTCCTTGGAAGCGCTTTCACAGGCGCAGCAACACTGGGGCTTTGCGCTTCTCTAGCCACCAAATGTCACGGTCACTATCTCTCCGTCTTGTAGAGGCGAGCTGAGAAATTGCAAACGTCGAGCAATTGCTCAGAGATGAAAAGTGCCAGCACTGAAAGCTCTTGCTAGCCAGCACCCTTCCTTGGAAGCGCTTTTGTAGGCCTAAGAACACTGGGGTTCTGGGCTTCTCTAGCCACCTAATCTTCTGCTCTTCCTCTCGCGCACTCTAAAGAGAGCTCAGGTGAGAAATTGCAAATGTCCAGCAATTGCTCAGAGATGAAAAGTGCCAGCACTGAAAGCTCTTGCTAGCCAGCACCCTTCCTTGGAAGCGCTTTCACAGGCGCAGTAACACTGGGGCTTTGCGCTTCTATACGCACCAAACGTCACGGTCCTTCTCTTTCCGTCTTGTAGACACGAGCTGAGAAATTGCAAACGTCGAGCAATTGCTCAGAGATGAAAAGTGCCAGCACTGAAAGCTGTTGCTAGCCAGCACCCTTCCTTGGAAGAGCTTTTGTAGCCTTTAGAACACTGGGGCTCTGGGCTTCTCTAGCCACCTAATCTTCTGCTCATCCTCTCGCGCACTCTAAAGAGAGCTCAGGTGAGAAATTGCAAACGTCCAGCAATTGCTCAGAGATGAAAAGTGCCAGCACTGAAAGCTCTTGCTAGCCAGCACCCTTCCTTGGAAGCGCTTTCACAGGCGCAGTAACACTGGCGCTTTGCGCTTCTCTACCAACCAAACGTCACGGTCACTATCTCTCCGTCTTATAGAGGCGAGCTGAGAAATTGCAAACGTCGAGCAATTGCTCAGAGATGAAAAGTGCCAGCACTGAAAGCTGTTGCTAGCCAGCACCCTTCCTTGGAAGCGCTTTTGTAGGCCTAAGAACACTGGGGCTCTGGGCTTCTCTAGCTACCTACTCTTCTGCTCATCCTCTCGCGCACTCTAAAGAGAGCTCAGGTGAGAAATTGCAAACGTCCAGCAATTGCTCAGAGATGAAAAGGGCCAGCACTGAAAGCTGTTGCTAGCGAGCACCCTTCCTTGGAAGCGCTTTCACAGGCGCAGCAACACTGGCGCTTTGCGCTTCTCTACCCACCAAACGTCACGGTCACTATCTCTCCGTCTCCTAGACACGAGCTGAGAAATTGCAAACGTCGAGCAATTGCTCAGAGATGAAAAGTGCCAGCACTGAAAGCTCTTGCTAGCCAGCACCCTTCCTTGGAAGCGCTTTTGTAGCCCTTAGAACACTGGGGCTCTGGGCTTCTCTAGCCACCTAATCTTCTGCTCATCCTCTCGCGCACTCTAAAGAGAGCTCAGGTGAGAAATTGCAAACGTCGAGCAATTGCTCAGAGAAGAAAAGTGCCAGCACTTAAAGCTCTTGCTAGCCAGCACCCTTCCTTGGAAGCGCTTTCACAGGCGCAGCAACACTGGGGCTTTGCGCTTCTCTAGCCACCAAACGTCACGGTCATTCTCTTTCCGTCTCGTAGACAAGAGCTGAGAAATTGCAAACGTCGAGCAATTGCTCAGAGAGGAAAAGGGCCAGCACTGAAAGCTCTTGCTAGCCAGCACCCTTCCTTGGAAGCGCTTTTGTAGGCCTAAGAACACTGGGGCTCTGGGCTTCACTAGCCACCTACTCTTCTGCTCATCTTCTCGCGCACTCTAAAGAGAGCTCAGGTGAGAAATTGCAAACGTCGAGCAATTGCTCAGAGATGAAAAGTGCCAGCACTGAAAGCTGTTGCTAGCCAGCACCCTTCCTTGGAAGCGCTTTCACAGGCGCAGTAACACTGGGGCTTTGCGCTTCTCTACCCACCAAACGTCACGGTCCTTCTCTTTCCGTCTCGTAGACACGAGCTGAGAAATTGCAAACGTCGAGCAATTGCTCAGAGATGAAAAGTGCCAGCACTGAAAGCTGTTGCTAGCCAGCACCCTTCCTTGGAAGCGCTTTCACAGGCGCAGCAACACTGGGGCTTTGCGCTTCTCTAGCCACCAAACGTCACGGTCACTATCTCTCCGTCTCGTAGAGGCGAGCTAGAAATTGCAAACGTCGAGCAATTGCTCAGAGATGAAAAGGGCCAGCACTGAAAGCTCTTGCTAGCCAGCACCCTTCCTTGGAAGCGCTTTCACAGGCGCAGTAACACTGGGGCTTTGCGCTTCTCTACCCACCAAACGTCACGGTCCTTCTCTTTCCGTCTCGTGGACACGAGCTGAGAAATTGCAAACGTCGAGCAATTGCTCAGAGATGAAAAGTGCCATCACTGAAAGCTGTTGCTAGCCAGCACCCTTCCTTGGAAGCGCTTTTGTAGGCCTAAGAACACTGGGGCTCTGGGCTTCTCTAGCCACCTACTCTTCTGCTCATCCTCTCGCGCACTCTACAGAGAGCTCAGGTGAGAAATTGCAAACGTCGAGCAATTGCTCAGAGAAGAAAAGTGCCAGCACTGGAAGCTGTTGCTAGCCAGCACCCTTCCTTGGAAGCGCTTTCACAGGCGCAGTAACACTGGGGCTTTGCGCTTCTCTACCCACCAAACGTCACGGTCATTCTCTTTCCGTCTCGTGGACACGAGCTGAGAAATTACAAACGTCGAGCAATTGCTCAGAGATGAAAAGCGCCAGCACTGAAAGCTCTTGCTAGCCAGCACCCTTCCTTGGAAGCGCTTTCACAGGCGCAGCAACACTGGGGCTTTGCGCTTCTCTAGCCACCAAATGTCACGGTCACTATCTCTCCGTCTTGTAGAGGCGAGCTGAGAAATTGCAAACGTCGAGCAATTGCTCAGAGATGAAAAGTGCCAGCACTGAAAGCTCTTGCTAGCCAGCACCCTTCCTTGGAAGCGCTTTTGTAGGCCTAAGAACACTGGGGTTCTGGGCTTCTCTAGCCACCTAATCTTCTGCTCATCCTCTCGCGCACTCTAAAGAGAGCTCAGGTGAGAAATTGCAAATGTCCAGCAATTGCTCAGAGATGAAAAGTGCCAGCACTGAAAGCTCTTGCTAGCCAGCACCCTTCCTTGGAAGCGCTTTCACAGGCGCAGTAACACTGGGGCTTTGCGCTTCTATACGCACCAAACGTCACGGTCCTTCTCTTTCCGTCTTGTAGACACGAGCTGAGAAATTGCAAACGTCGAGCAATTGCTCAGAGATGAAAAGTGCCAGCACTGAAAGCTGTTGCTAGCCAGCACCCTTCCTTGGAAGAGCTTTTGTAGCCTTTAGAACACTGGGGCTCTGGGCTTCTCTAGCCACCTAATCTTCTGCTCATCCTCTCGCGCACTCTAAAGAGAGCTCAGGTGAGAAATTGCAAACGTCGAGCAATTGCTCAGAGATGAAAAGTGCCAGCACTGAAAGCTCTTGCTAGCCAGCACCCTTCCTTGGAAGCGCTTTCACAGGCGCAGTAACACTGGCGCTTTGCGCTTCTCTACCAACCAAACGTCACGGTCACTATCTCTCCGTCTTATAGAGGCGAGCTGAGAAATTGCAAACGTCGAGCAATTGCTCAGAGATGAAAAGTGCCAGCACTGAAAGCTGTTGCTAGCCAGCACCCTTCCTTGGAAGCGCTTTTGTAGGCCTAAGAACACTGGGGCTCTGGGCTTCTCTAGCTACCTACTCTTCTGCTCATCCTCTCGCGCACTCTAAAGAGAGCTCAGGTGAGAAATTGCAAACGTCCAGCAATTGCTCAGAGATGAAAAGGGCCAGCACTGAAAGCTGTTGCTAGCGAGCACCCTTCCTTGGAAGCGCTTTCACAGGCGCAGCAACACTGGCGCTTTGCGCTTCTCTACCCACCAAACGTCACGGTCACTATCTCTCCGTCTCCTAGACACGAGCTGAGAAATTGCAAACGTCGAGCAATTGCTCAGAGATGAAAAGTGCCAGCACTGAAAGCTCTTGCTAGCCAGCACCCTTCCTTGGAAGCGCTTTTGTAGCCCTTAGAACACTGGGGCTCTGGGCTTCTCTAGCCACCTAATCTTCTGCTCATCCTCTCGCGCACTCTAAAGAGAGCTCAGGTGAGAAATTGCAAACGTCGAGCAATTGCTCAGAGAAGAAAAGTGCCAGCACTTAAAGCTCTTGCTAGCCAGCACCCTTCCTTGGAAGCGCTTTCACAGGCGCAGCAACACTGGGGCTTTGCGCTTCTCTAGCCACCAAACGTCACGGTCATTCTCTTTCCGTCTCGTAGACAAGAGCTGAGAAATTGCAAACGTCGAGCAATTGCTCAGAGAGGAAAAGGGCCAGCACTGAAAGCTCTTGCTAGCCAGCACCCTTCCTTGGAAGCGCTTTTGTAGGCCTAAGAACACTGGGGCTCTGGGCTTCACTAGCCACCTACTCTTCTGCTCATCTTCTCGCGCACTCTAAAGAGAGCTCAGGTGAGAAATTGCAAACGTCGAGCAATTGCTCAGAGATGAAAAGTGCCAGCACTGAAAGCTGTTGCTAGCCAGCACCCTTCCTTGGAAGCGCTTTCACAGGCGCAGCAACACTGGGGCTTTGCGCTTCTCTAGCCATCAAACGTCACGGTCACTATCTCTCCGTCTCGTAGAGGCGAGCTAGAAATTGCAAACGTCGAGCAATTGCTCAGAGATGAAAAGGGCCAGCACTGAAAGCTCTTGCTAGCCAGCACCCTTCCTTGGAAGCGCTTTCACAGGCGCAGCAACACTGGGGCTTTGCGCTTCTCTAGCCACCAAACGTCACAGTCATTCTACTTCCGTCTCGTAGACACGAGCTGAGAAAATGCAAAGGTCCAGCAATTGCTCAGAGATGAAAAGTGCCAGCACTGAAAGCTCTTGCTAGCCAGCACTCTTCCTTGGAAGCGCTTTCACAGGCACAGCAACACTGGGGCTTTGCGCTTCTCTACTCACCAAATGTCACGGTCACTATCTCTCCGTTTTGTAGAGGCGAGCTGAGAAATTGCAAACGTCGAGCAATTGCTCAGAGATGAAAAGTGCCAGCACTGAAAGCTGTTGCTAGCCAGCACCCTTCCTTGGAAGCGCTTTTGTAGCCCTTAGAACACTGGGGCTCTGGGCTTCTCTAGCCACCTACTCTTCTGCTCATCCTCTCGCGCACTCTAAAGAGAGCTCAGGTGAGAAATTGCAAACGTCCAGCAATTGCTCAGAGATGAAAAGGGCCAGCACTGAAAGCTGTTGCTAGCCAGCACCCTTCCTTGGAAGTGCTTTCACAGGCGCAGCAACACTGGCGCTTTGCGCTTCTCTACCCACCAAACGTCACGGTCACTATCTCTCCGTCTCATAGACACGAGCTGAGAAATTGCAAACGTCGAGCAACTGCTCAGAGATGAAAAGTGCCAGCACTGAAAGCTGTTGCTAGCCAGCACCCTTCCTTGGAAATACTTTCACAGGCGCAGCAACACTGGGGCTTTGCGCTTCTCTACCCACCAGACGTCACGGTCCTTCTATTTCCGTCTCGTAGACAAGAGCTGAGAAATTGCAAACGTCGAGCAATTGCTCAGAGATGAAAAGTGCCAGCACTGAAAGCTCTTGCTAGCCAGCACCCTTCCTTGGAAGCACTTTCACAGGCGCAGCAACACTGGGGCTTTGCGCTTCTCTAGCCACCAAACGTCACGGTCCTTCTCTTTCCGTCTCGTAGACAAGAGCTGAGAAATTGCAAACGTCGAGCAATTGCTCAGAGATGAAAAGGGCCAGCACTGAAAGCTCTTGCTAGCCAGCACCCTTCCTTGGAAGCGCTTTCACAGGCGCAGCAACACTGGCGCTTTGCGCTTCTCTAGCCACCAAACGTCACGGTCCTTCTCTTTCCGTCTCGTAGACACGAGCTGAGAAATTGCAAACGTCGAGCAATTGCTCAGAGATGAAAAGTGCCAGCACTGAAAGCTCTTGCTAGCCAGCACCCTTCCTTGGAAGCGCTTTCACAGGCGCAGCAACACTGGCGCTTTGCGCTTCTCTACCCACCAAACGTCACGGTCCTCCTCTTTCCGTCTCGTAGACACGAGCTGAGAAATTGCAAACGTCGAGCAATTGCTCAGAGATGAAAAGGGCCAGCACTGAAAGCTCTTGCTAGCCAGCACCCTTCCTTGGAAGCGCTTTCACAGGCGCAGCAACACTGGCGCTTTGCGCTTCTCTACCCACCAAACGTCACGGTCATTCTCTTTCCGTCTCGTAGACAAGAGCTGAGAAATTGCAAACGTCCAGCAATTGCTCAGAGATGAAAAGTGCCAGCACTGAAAGCTCTTGCTAGCAAGCACCCTTCCTTGGAAGCGCTTTTGTAGGCCTAAGAACACTGGGGCTCTTGGCTTCTCTAGCCACCTAATCTTCTGCTCATCCTCTCACGCGCTCTAAAGAGAGCTCAGGTGAGAAATTGCAAACGTCGAGCAATTGCTCAGAGATGAAAAGTGCCAGCACTGAAAGCTGTTGCTAGCCAGCACCCTTCCTTGGAAGCGCTTTCACAGGCGCAGTAACACTGGGGCTTTGCGCTTCTCTAGCCACCAAACGTCACGGTCATTCTCTTTCCGTCTCGTGGACACGAGCTGAGAAATTGCAAACGTCGAGCAATTGCTCAGAGATGAAAAGTGCCAGCACTGGAAGCTGTTGCTAGCCAGCACCCTTCCTTGGAAGCGCTTTCACAGGCGCAGCAACACTGGGGCTTTGCGCTTCTCTACCCACCAAACGTCACGGTCATTCTCTTTCCGTCTCGTGGACACGAGCTGAGAAATTGCAAACGTCGAGCAATTGCTCAGAGATGAAAAGTGCCAGCACTGGAAGCTGTTGCTAGCCAGCACCCTTCCTTGGAAGCGCTTTCACAGGCGCAGCAACACTGGGGCTTTGCGCTTCTCTACCCACCAAACGTCACGGTCATTCCCTTTCCGTCTCGTAGACAAGAGCTGAGAAATTGCAAACGTCGAGCAATTGCTCAGAGATGAAAAGTGCCAGCACTGAAAGCTCTTGCTAGCCAGCACCCTTCCTTGGAAGCGCTTTTGTAGGCCTAAGAACACTGGGGCTCTGGGCTTCTCTAGCCACCTAATCTTCTGCTCATCCTCTCGCGCACTCTAAAGAGAGCTCAGGTGAGAAATTGCAAACGTCCAGCAATTGCTCAGAGATGAAAAGTGCCAGCACTGAAAGCTCTTGCTAGCCAGCACCCTTCCTTGGAAGCGCTTTCACAGGCGCAGCAACACTGGGGCTTTGCGCTTCTCTACCCACCAAACGTCACGGTCATTCCCTTTCCGTCTCGTAGACAAGAGCTGAGAAATTGCAAACGTCGAGCAATTGCTCAGAGAGGAAAAGTGCCAGCACTGAAAGCTGTTGCTAGCCAGCACCCTTCCTTGGAAGCGCTTTCACAGGCGCAGTAACACTGGGGCTTTGCGCTTCTCTAGCCACCAAACGTCACGGTCCTTCTCTTTCCGTCTTGTAGACACGAGCTGAGAAATTGCAAACGTCGAGCAATTGCTCAGAGATGAAAAGTGCCAGCACTGAAAGCTGTTGCTAGCCAGCACCCTTCCTTGGAAGAGCTTTTGTAGCCTTTAGAACACTGGGGCTCTGGGCTTCTCTAGCCACCTAATCTTCTGCTCATCCTCTCGCGCACTCTAAAGAGAGCTCAGGTGAGAAATTGCAAACGTCCAGCAATTGCTCAGAGATGAAAAGTGCCAGCACTGAAAGCTCTTGCTAGCCAGCACCCTTCCTTGGAAGCGCTTTCACAGGCGCAGTAACACTGGGGCTTTGCGCTTCTCTAGCCACCAAACGTCAAGGTCACTATCTCTCCGTCTTATAGAGGCGAGCTGAGAAATTGCAAACGTCGAGCAATTGCTCAGAGATGAAAAGTGCCAGCACTGAAAGCTGTTGCTAGCCAGCACCCTTCCTTGGAAGCGCTTTTGTAGGCCTAAGAACACTGGGGCTCTGGGCTTCTCTAGCCACCTAATCTTCTGCTCATCCTCTCGCGCACTCTAAAGAGAGCTCAGGTGAGAAATTGCAAACGTCCAGCAATTGCTCAGAGATGAAAAGGGCCAGCACTGAAAGCTGTTGCTAGCGAGCACCCTTCCTTGGAAGCGCTTTCACAGGCGCAGCAACACTGGCGCTTTGCGCTTCTCTACCCACCAAACGTCACGGTCACTATCTCTCCGTCTCCTAGACACGAGCTGAGAAATTGCAAACGTCGAGCAATTGCTCAGAGATGAAAAGTGCCAGCACTGAAAGCTCTTGCTAGCCAGCACCCTTCCTTGGAAGCGCTTTTGTAGCCCTTAGAACACTGGGGCTCTGGGCTTCTCTAGCCACCTAATCTTCTGCTCATCCTCTCGCGCACTCTAAAGAGAGCTCAGGTGAGAAATTGCAAACGTCGAGCAATTGCTCAGAGATGAAAAGTGCCAGCACTTAAAGCTCTTGCTAGCCAGCACCCTTCCTTGGAAGCGCTTTCACAGGCGCAGCAACACTGGGGCTTTGCGCTTCTCTAGCCACCAAACGTCACGGTCATTCTCTTTCCGTCTCATAGACACGAGCTGAGAAATTGCAAACGTCGAGCAATTGCTCAGAGAGGAAAAGGGCCAGCACTGAAAGCTCTTGCTAGCCAGCACCCTTCCTTGGAAGCGCTTTTGTAGGCCTAAGAACACTGGGGCTCTGGGCTTCACTAGCCACCTACTCTTCTGCTCATCTTCTCGCGCACTCTAAAGAGAGCTCAGGTGAGAAATTGCAAACGTCGAGCAATTGCTCAGAGATGAAAAGTGCCAGCACTGAAAGCTGTTGCTAGCCAGCACCCTTCCTTGGAAGCGCTTTCACAGGCGCAGTAACACTGGGGCTTTGCGCTTCTCTACCCACCAAACGTCACGGTCCTTCTCTTTCCGTCTCGTAGACACGAGCTGAGAAATTGCAAACGTCGAGCAATTGCTCAGAGATGAAAAGGGCCAGCACTGAAAGCTGTTGCTAGCCAGCACCCTTCCTTGGAAGCGCTTTCACAGGCGCAGCAACACTGGGGCTTTGCGCTTCTCTACCCACCAAACGTCACGGTCACTATCTCTCCGTCTCGTAGAGGCGAGCTAGAAATTGCAAACGTCGAGCAATTGCTCAGAGATGAAAAGGGCCAGCACTGAAAGCTCTTGCTAGCCAGCACCCTTCCTTGGAAGCGCTTTCAGAGGCGCAGCAACACTGGGGCTTTGCGCTTCTCTAGCCACCAAACGTCACAGTCATTCTACTTCCGTCTCGTGGACACGAGCTGAGAAATTGCAAACGTCGAGCAATTGCTCAGAGATGAAAAGTGCCAGCACTGAAAGCTGTTGCTAGCCAGCACTCTTCCTTGGAAGCGCTTTCACAGGCACAGCAACACTGGGGCTTTGCGCTTCTCTACTCACCAAATCTCACGGTCACTATCTCTCCGTTTTGTAGAGGCGAGCTGAGAAATTGCAAACGTCGAGCAATTGCTCAGAGATGAAAAGTGCCAGCACTGAAAGCTCTTGCTAGCCAGCCCCCTTCCTTGGAAGCGCTTTTGTAGCCCTTAGAACACTGGGGCTCTGGGCTTCTCTAGCCACCTACTCTTCTGCTCATCCTCTCGCGCACTCTAAAGAGAGCTCAGGTGAGAAATTGCAAACGTCGAGCAATTGCTCAGAGATGAAAAGTGCCAGCACTGAAAGCTGTTGCTAGCGAGCACCCTTCCTTGGAAGTGCTTTCACAGGCGCAGCAACACTGGCGCTTTGCGCTTCTCTAGCCACCAAACGTCACGGTCACTATCTCTCCGTCTCATAGACAAGAGCTGAGAAATTGCAAACGTCGAGCAATTGCTCAGAGATGAAAAGTGCCAGCACTGAAAGCTCTTGCTAGCCAGCACCCTTCCTTGGAAGCGCTTTCACAGGCGCAGTAACACTGGGGCTTTGCGCTTCTCTAGCCACCAAACGTCACGGTCCTTCACTTTCCGTCTCGTAGACAAGAGCTGAGAAATTGCAAACGTCGAGCAATTGCTCAGAGATGAAAAGTGCCAGCACTGAAAGCTCTTGCTAGCCAGCACTCTTCCTTGGAAGTGCTTTCACAGGCGCAGTAACACTGGGGCTTTGCGCTTCTCTACCCACCAAACGTCACGGTCCTTCTCTTTCCGTCTCCTAGACACGAGCTGAGAAATTGCAAACGTCGAGCAATTGCTCAGAGATGAAAAGTGCCAGCACTGAAAGCTGTTGCTAGCCAGCACCCTTCCTTGGAAGCGCTTTCACAGGCGCAGTAACACTGGGGCTTTGCGCTTCTCTACTCACCAAACGTCACGGTCCTTCTCTTTCCGTCGGTAGACACGAGCTGAGAAATTGCAAACGTCGAGCAACTGCTCAGAGATGAAAAGTGCCAGCACTGAAAGCTCTTGCTAGCCAGCACCCTTCCTTGGAAATACTTTCACAGGCGCAGCAACACTGGGGCTTTGCGCTTCTCTACCCACCAGACGTCACGGTCCTTCTATTTCCGTCTCGTAGACAAGAGCTGAGAAATTGCAAACGTCGAGCAATTGCTCAGAGATGAAAAGTGCCAGCACTGAAAGCTGTTGCTAGCCAGCACCCTTCCTTGGAAGCGCTTTCACAGGCGCAGCAACACTGGGGCTTTGCGCTTCTCTAGCCACCAAACGTCACGGTCCTTCTCTTTCCGTCTCGTAGAGAAGAGCTGAGAAATTGCAAACGTCGAGCAATTGCTCAGAGATGAAAAGTGCCAGCACTGAAAGCTGTTGCTAGCCAGCACCCTTCCTTGGAAGCGCTTTCACAGGCGCAGTAACACTGGGCCTTTGCACTTCTCTACCAACCAAACGTCACGGTCATTCTCTTTCCGTCTCGTAGACAAGAGCTGAGAAATTGCAAACGTCGAGCAATTGCTCAGAGATGAAAAGTGCCAGCACTGAAAGCTGTTGCTAGCCAGCACCCTTCCTTGGAAGCGCTTTTGTAGGCCTAAGAACACTGGGGCTCTGGGCTTCACTAGCCACCTACTCTTCTGCTCATCCTCTCGCGCACTCTAAAGAGAGCTCAGGTGAGAAATTGCAAACGTCGAGCAATTGCTCAGAGATGAAAAGGGCCAGCACTGAAAGCTGTTGCTAGCCAGCACCCTTCCTTGGAAGCGCTTTCACAGGCGCAGTAACACTGGGGCTTTGCGCTTCTCTAGCCACCAAACGTCACGGTCCTTCTCTTTCCGTCTCGTAGACAAGAGCTGAGAAATTGCAAACGTCCAGCAATTGCTCAGAGATGAAAAGGGCCAGCACTGAAAGCTCTTGCTAGCCAGCACCCTTCCTTGGAAGCGCTTTCACAGGCGCAGCAACACTGGGGCTTTGCGCTTCTCTAGCCACCAAAAGTCACGGTCCTTCTCTTTCCGTCTCGTAGACACGAGCTGAGAAATTGCAAACGTCGAGCAATTGCTCAGAGATGAAAAGTGCCAGCACTGAAAGCTCTTGCTAGCCAGCACCCTTCCTTGGAAGCGCTTTCACAGGCGCAGCAACACTGGCGCTTTGCGCTTCTCTACCCACCAAACGTCACGGTCCTTCTCTTTCCGTCTCGTAGACACGAGCTGAGAAATTGCAAACGTCGAGCAATTGCTCAGAGATGAAAAGGGCCAGCACTGAAAGCTCTTGCTAGCCAGCACCCTTCCTTGGAAGCGCTTTCACAGGCGCAGCAACACTGGCGCTTTGCGCTTCTCTACCCACCAAACGTCACGGTCATTCTCTTTCCGTCTCGTAGACAAGAGCTGAGAAATTGCAAACGTCCAGCAATTGCTCAGAGATGAAAAGTGCCAGCACTGAAAGCTGTTGCTAGCCAGCACCCTTCCTTGGAAGCGCTTTCACAGGCGCAGCAACACTGGGGCTTTGCGCTTCTCTACCCACCAAACGTCACGGTCATTCCCTTTCCGTCTCGTAGACAAGAGCTGAGAAATTGCAAACGTCGAGCAATTGCTCAGAGATGAAAAGTGCCAGCACTGAAAGCTGTTGCTAGCCAGCACCCTTCCTTGGAAGCGCTTTTGTAGCCCTTAGAACACTGGGGCTCTGGGCTTCTCTAGCCACCTACTCTTCTGCTCATCCTCTCGCGCACTCTACAGAGAGCTCAGGTGAGAAATTGCAAACGTCGAGCAATTGCTCAGAGATGAAAAGTGCCAGCACTGAAAGCTGTTGCTAGCCAGCACCCTTCCTTGGAAGCGCTTTCACAGGCGCAGTAACACTGGGGCTTTGCGCTTCTCTACCCACCAAACGTCACGGTCATTCTCTTTCCGTCTCGTGGACACGAGCTGAGAAATTGCAAACGTCGAGCAATTGCTCAGAGATGAAAAGTGCCAGCACTGGAAGCTGTTGCTAGCCAGCACCCTTCCTTGGAAGCGCTTTCACAGGCGCAGTAACACTGGGGCTTTGCGCTTCTCTAGCCACCAAACGTCACGGTCATTCTCTTTCCGTCTCGTGGACACGAGCTGAGAAATTGCAAACGTCGAGCAATTGCTCAGAGATGAAAAGTGCCAGCACTGAAAGCTGTTGCTAGCCAGCACCCTTCCTTGGAAGCGCTTTCACAGGCGCAGCAACACTGGGGCTTTGCGCTTCTCTAGCCACCAAATGTCACGGTCACTATCTCTCCGTCTTGTAGAGGCGAGCTGAGAAATTGCAAACGTCGAGCAATTGCTCAGAGATGAAAAGTGCCAGCACTGAAAGCTCTTGCTAGCCAGCACCCTTCCTTGGAAGCGCTTTTGTAGGCCTAAGAACACTGGGGCTCTGGGCTTCTCTAGCCACCTAATCTTCTGCTCATCCTCTCGCGCACTCTAAAGAGAGCTCAGGTGAGAAATTGCAAACGTCCAGCAATTGCTCAGAGATGAAAAGTGCCAGCACTGAAAGCTCTTGCTAGCCAGCACCCTTCCTTGGAAGCGCTTTCACAGGCGCAGTAACACTGGGGCTTTGCGCTTCTATACGCACCAAACGTCACGGTCATTCTCTTTCCGTCTTGTAGACACGAGCTGAGAAATTGCAAACGTCGAGCAATTGCTCAGAGAGGAAAAGTGCCAGCACTGAAAGCTGTTGCTAGCCAGCAGCCTTCCTTGGAAGCGCTTTTGTAGGCCTAAGAACACTGGGGCTCTGGGCTTCTCTAGCCACCTAATCTTCTGCTCATCCTCTCGCGCACTCTAAAGAGAGCTCAGGTGAGAAATTGCAAACGTCCAGCAATTGCTCAGAGAAGAAAAGTGCCAGCACTGAAAGCTCTTGCTAGCCAGCACCCTTCCTTGGAAGCGCTTTCACAGGCGCAGCAACACTGGGGCTTTGCGCTTCTCTAGCCACCAAACGTCACGGTCATTCCCTTTCCGTCTCGTAGACAAGAGCTGAGAAATTGCAAACGTCGAGCAATTGCTCAGAGAGGAAAAGTGCCAGCACTGAAAGCTGTTGCTAGCCAGCACCCTTCCTTGGAAGCGCTTTCACAGGCGCAGTAACACTGGGGCTTTGCGCTTCTCTAGCCACCAAACGTCACGGTCCTTCTCTTTCCGTCTTGTAGACACGAGCTGAGAAATTGCAAACGTCGAGCAATTGCTCAGAGATGAAAAGTGCCAGCACTGAAAGCTCTTGCTAGCCAGCACCCTTCCTTGGAAGCGCTTTTGTAGGCCTAAGAACACTGGGGCTCTGGGCTTCTCTAGCCACCTACTCTTCTGCTCATCCTCTCGCGCACTCTAAAGAGAGCTCAGGTGAGAAATTGCAAACGTCGAGCAATTGCTCAGAGATGAAAAGTGCCAGCACTGAAAGCTCTTGCTAGCCAGCACCCTTCCTTGGAAGCGCTTTCACAGGCGCAGTAACACTGGGGCTTTGCGCTTCTCTAGCCACCAAACGTCACGGTCACTATCTCTCCGTCTTATAGAGGCGAGCTGAGAAATTGCAAACGTCGAGCAATTGCTCAGAGATGAAAAGTGCCAGCACTGAAAGCTGTTGCTAGCCAGCACCCTTCCTTGGAAGCGCTTTTGTAGGCCTAAGAACACTGGGGCTCTGGGCTTCTCTAGCCACCTACTCTTCTGCTCATCCTCTCGCGCACTCTAAAGAGAGCTCAGGTGAGAAATTGCAAACGTCGAGCAATTGCTCAGAGATGAAAAGGGCCAGCACTGAAAGCTGTTGCTAGCCAGCACCCTTCCTTGGAAGCGCTTTCACAGGCGCAGTAACACTGGGGCTTTGCGCTTCTCTAGCCACCAAACGTCACGGTCCTTCTCTTTCCGTCTCGTAGACAAGAGCTGAGAAATTGCAAACGTCGAGCAATTGCTCAGAGATGAAAAGGGCCAGCACTGAAAGCTCTTGCTAGCCAGCACCCTTCCTTGGAAGCGCTTTCACAGGCGCAGCAACACTGGGGCTTTGCGCTTCTCTAGCCACCAAAAGTCACGGTCCTTCTCTTTCCGTCTCGTAGACACGAGCTGAGAAATTGCAAACGTCGAGCAATTGCTCAGAGATGAAAAGTGCCAGCACTGAAAGCTCTTGCTAGCCAGCACCCTTCCTTGGAAGCGCTTTCACAGGCGCAGCAACACTGGCGCTTTGCGCTTCTCTACCCACCAAACGTCACGGTCCTTCTCTTTCCGTCTCGTAGACACGAGCTGAGAAATTGCAAACGTCGAGCAATTGCTCAGAGATGAAAAGTGCCAGCACTGAAAGCTCTTGCTAGCCAGCACCCTTCCTTGGAAGCGCTTTCACAGGCGCAGCAACACTGGCGCTTTGCGCTTCTCTAGCCACCAAACGTCACGGTCATTCTCTTTCCGTCTCGTAGACAAGAGCTGAGAAATTGCAAACGTCCAGCAATTGCTCAGAGATGAAAAGTGCCAGCACTGAAAGCTGTTGCTAGCCAGCACCCTTCCTTGGAAGCGCTTTTGTAGGCCTAAGAACACTGGGGCTCTGGGCTTCTCTAGCCACCTAATCTTCTGCTCATCCTCTCACGCGCTCTAAAGAGAGCTCAGGTGAGAAATTGCAAACGTCGAGCAATTGCTCAGAGATGAAAAGTGCCAGCACTGAAAGCTGTTGCTAGCCAGCACCCTTCCTTGGAAGCGCTTTCACAGGCGCAGTAACACTGGGGCTTTGCGCTTCTCTACCCACCAAACGTCACGGTCATTCTCTTTCCGTCTCGTGGACACGAGCTGAGAAATTGCAAACGTCGAGCAATTGCTCAGAGATGAAAAGTGCCAGCACTGGAAGCTGTTGCTAGCCAGCACCCTTCCTTGGAAGCGCTTTCACAGGCGCAGCAACACTGGGGCTTTGCGCTTCTCTACCCACCAAACGTCACGGTCATTCCCTTTCCGTCTCGTAGACAAGAGCTGAGAAATTGCAAACGTCGAGCAATTGCTCAGAGATGAAAAGTGCCATCACTGAAAGCTGTTGCTAGCCAGCACCCTTCCTTGGAAGCGCTTTTGTAGCCCTTAGAACACTGGGGCTCTGGGCTTCTCTAGCCACCTACTCTTCTGCTCATCCTCTCGCGCACTCTACAGAGAGCTCAGGTGAGAAATTGCAAACGTCGAGCAATTGCTCAGAGATGAAAAGTGCCAGCACTGAAAGCTCTTGCTAGCCAGCACCCTTCCTTGGAAGCGCTTTCACAGGCGCAGTAACACTGGGGCTTTGCGCTTCTCTACCCACCAAACGTCACGGTCATTCTCTTTCCGTCTCGTGGACACGAGCTGAGAAATTGCAAACGTCGAGCAATTGCTCAGAGATGAAAAGTGCCAGCACTGGAAGCTGTTGCTAGCCAGCACCCTTCCTTGGAAGCGCTTTCACAGGCGCAGTAACACTGGGGCTTTGCGCTTCTCTAGCCACCAAACGTCACGGTCATTCTCTTTCCGTCTCGTGGACACGAGCTGAGAAATTGCAAACGTCGAGCAATTGCTCAGAGATGAAAAGTGCCAGCACTGAAAGCTGTTGCTAGCCAGCACCCTTCCTTGGAAGCGCTTTCACAGGCGCAGCAACACTGGGGCTTTGCGCTTCTCTAGCCACCAAATGTCACGGTCACTATCTCTCCGTCTTGTAGAGGCGAGCTGAGAAATTGCAAACGTCGAGCAATTGCTCAGAGATGAAAAGTGCCAGCACTGAAAGCTCTTGCTAGCCAGCACCCTTCCTTGGAAGCGCTTTTGTAGGCCTAAGAACACTGGGGCTCTGGGCTTCTCTAGCCACCTAATCTTCTGCTCATCCTCTCGCGCACTCTAAAGAGAGCTCAGGTGAGAAATTGCAAACGTCCAGCAATTGCTCAGAGATGAAAAGTGCCAGCACTGAAAGCTCTTGCTAGCCAGCACCCTTCCTTGGAAGCGCTTTCACAGGCGCAGTAACACTGGGGCTTTGCGCTTCTATACGCACCAAACGTCACGGTCATTCTCTTTCCGTCTTGTAGACACGAGCTGAGAAATTGCAAACGTCGAGCAATTGCTCAGAGAGGAAAAGTGCCAGCACTGAAAGCTGTTGCTAGCCAGCAGCCTTCCTTGGAAGCGCTTTTGTAGGCCTAAGAACACTGGGGCTCTGGGCTTCTCTAGCCACCTAATCTTCTGCTCATCCTCTCGCGCACTCTAAAGAGAGCTCAGGTGAGAAATTGCAAACGTCCAGCAATTGCTCAGAGAAGAAAAGTGCCAGCACTGAAAGCTCTTGCTAGCCAGCACCCTTCCTTGGAAGCGCTTTCACAGGCGCAGCAACACTGGGGCTTTGCGCTTCTCTACCCACCAAACGTCACGGTCATTCCCTTTCCGTCTCGTAGACAAGAGCTGAGAAATTGCAAACGTCGAGCAATTGCTCAGAGAGGAAAAGTGCCAGCACTGAAAGCTGTTGCTAGCCAGCACCCTTCCTTGGAAGCGCTTTCACAGGCGCAGTAACACTGGGGCTTTGCGCTTCTCTAGCCACCAAACGTCACGGTCCTTCTCTTTCCGTCTTGTAGACACGAGCTGAGAAATTGCAAACGTCGAGCAATTGCTCAGAGATGAAAAGTGCCAGCACTGAAAGCTGTTGCTAGCCAGCACCCTTCCTTGGAAGAGCTTTTGTAGCCTTTAGAACACTGGGGCTCTGGGCTTCTCTAGCCACCTAATCTTCTGCTCATCCTCTCGCGCACTCTAAAGAGAGCTCAGGTGAGAAATTGCAAACGTCCAGCAATTGCTCAGAGATGAAAAGTGCCAGCACTGAAAGCTCTTGCTAGCCAGCACCCTTCCTTGGAAGCGCTTTCACAGGCGCAGTAACACTGGGGCTTTGCGCTTCTCTAGCCACCAAACGTCACGGTCACTATCTCTCCGTCTTATAGAGGCGAGCTGAGAAATTGCAAACGTCGAGCAATTGCTCAGAGATGAAAAGTGCCAGCACTGAAAGCTGTTGCTAGCCAGCACCCTTCCTTGGAAGCGCTTTTGTAGGCCTAAGAACACTGGGGCTCTGGGCTTCTCTAGCCACCTACTCTTCTGCTCATCCTCTCGCGCACTCTAAAGAGAGCTCAGGTGAGAAATTGCAAACGTCCAGCAATTGCTCAGAGATGAAAAGGGCCAGCACTGAAAGCTGTTGCTAGCGAGCACCCTTCCTTGGAAGCGCTTTCACAGGCGCAGCAACACTGGCGCTTTGCGCTTCTCTACCCACCAAACGTCACGGTCACTATCTCTCCGTCTCCTAGACACGAGCTGAGAAATTGCAAACGTCGAGCAATTGCTCAGAGATGAAAAGTGCCAGCACTGAAAGCTCTTGCTAGCCAGCACCCTTCCTTGGAAGCGCTTTCACAGGCACAGCAACACTGGGGCTTTGCGCTTCTCTAGCCACCAAACGTCACGGTCATTCTCTTTCCGTCTCGTAGACACGAGCTGAGAAATTGCAAACGTCGAGCAATTGCTCAGAGAGGAAAAGGGCCAGCACTGAAAGCTCTTGCTAGCCAGCACCCTTCCTTGGAAGCGCTTTTGTAGGCCTAAGAACACTGGGGCTCTGGGCTTCACTAGCCACCTACTCTTCTGCTCATCTTCTCGCGCACTCTAAAGAGAGCTCAGGTGAGAAATTGCAAACGTCGAGCAATTGCTCAGAGATGAAAAGTGCCAGCACTGAAAGCTGTTGCTAGCCAGCACCCTTCCTTGGAAGCGCTTTCACAGGCGCAGTAACACTGGGGCTTTGCGCTTCTCTACCCACCAAACGTCACGGTCCTTCTCTTTCCGTCTCGTAGACACGAGCTGAGAAATTGCAAACGTCGAGCAATTGCTCAGAGATGAAAAGTGCCAGCACTGAAAGCTGTTGCTAGCCAGCACCCTTCCTTGGAAGCGCTTTCACAGGCGCAGCAACACTGGGGCTTTGCGCTTCTCTACCCACCAAACGTCACGGTCACTATCTCTCCGCCTCGTAGAGGCGAGCTAGAAATTGCAAACGTCGAGCAATTGCTCAGAGATGAAAAGGGCCAGCACTGAAAGCTCTTGCTAGCCAGCACCCTTCCTTGGAAGCGCTTTCAGAGGCGCAGCAACACTGGGGCTTTGCGCTTCTCTAGCCACCAAACGTCACAGTCATTCTACTTCCGTCTCGTAGACACGAGCTGAGAAAATGCAAAGGTCCAGCAATTGCTCAGAGATGAAAAGTGCCAGCACTGAAAGCTGTTGCTAGCCAGCACTCTTCCTTGGAAGCGCTTTCACAGGCACAGCAACACTGGGGCTTTGCGCTTCTCTACTCACCAAATCTCACGGTCACTATCTCTCCATTTTGTAGAGGCGAGCTGAGAAATTGCAAACGTCGAGCAATTGCTCAGAGATGAAAAGTGCCAGCACTGAAAGCTCTTGCTAGCCAGCACCCTTCCTTGGAAGCGCTTTTGTAGCCCTTAGAACACTGGGGCTCTGGGCTTCTCTAGCCACCAAACGTCACGGTCACTATCTCTCCGTCTCATAGACAAGAGCTGAGAAATTGCAAACGTCGAGCAATTGCTCAGAGATGAAAAGTGCCAGCACTGAAAGCTCTTGCTAGCCAGCACCCTTCCTTGGAAGCGCTTTCACAGGCGCAGCAACACTGGGGCTTTGCGCTTCTCTAGCCACCAAACGTCACGGTCCTTCACTTTCCGTCTCGTAGACAAGAGCTGAGAAATTGCAAACGTCGAGCAATTGCTCAGAGATGAAAAGTGCCAGCACTGAAAGCTCTTGCTAGCCAGCACTCTTCCTTGGAAGTGCTTTCACAGGCGCAGTAACACTGGGGCTTTGCGCTTCTCTACCCACCAAACGTCACGGTCATTCTCTTTGCGTCTCGTAGACACGAGCTGAGAAATTGCAAACGTCGAGCAATTGCTCAGAGATGAAAAGTGCCAGCACTGAAAGCTGTTGCTAGCCAGCACCCTTCCTTGGAAGCGCTTTCACAGGCGCAGCAACAGTGGTGCTTTGCGCTTCTCTACTCACCAAACGTCACGGTCCTTCTCTTTCCGTCGGTAGACACGAGCTGAGAAATTGCAAACGTCGAGCAACTGCTCAGAGATGAAAAGTGCCAGCACTGAAAGCTCTTGCTAGCCAGCACCCTTCCTTGGAAATACTTTCACAGGCGCAGCAACACTGGGGCTTTGCGCTTCTCTACCCACCAGACGTCACGGTCCTTCTATTTCCGTCTCGTAGACACGAGCTGAGAAATTGCAAACGTCGAGCAATTGCTCAGAGATGAAAAGTGCCAGCACTGAAAGCTGTTGCTAGCCAGCACCCTTCCTTGGAAGCACTTTCACAGGCGCAGCAACACTGGGGCTTTGCGCTTCTCTAGCCACCAAACGTCACGGTCATTCTCTTTCCGTCTCGTAGAGAAGAGCTGAGAAATTGCAAACGTCGAGCAATTGCTCAGAGATGAAAAGTGCCAGCACTGAAAGCTGTTGCTAGCCAGCACCCTTCCTTGGAAGCGCTTTCACAGGCGCAGTAACACTGGGCCTTTGCACTTCTCTACCAACCAAACGTCACGGTCATTCTCTTTCCGTCTCGTAGACAAGAGCTGAGAAATTGCAAACGTCGAGCAATTGCTCAGAGATGAAAAGTGCCAGCACTGAAAGCTGTTGCTAGCCAGCACCCTTCCTTGGAAGCGCTTTTGTAGGCCTAAGAACACTGGGGCTCTGGGCTTCACTAGCCACCTACTCTTCTGCTCATCCTCTCGCGCACTCTAAAGAGAGCTCAGGTGAGAAATTGCAAACGTCGAGCAATTGCTCAGAGATGAAAAGTGCCAGCACTGAAAGCTGTTGCTAGCCAGCACCCTTCCTTGGAAGCGCTTTCACAGGCGCAGTAACACTGGGGCTTTGCGCTTCTCTAGCCACCAAACGTCACGGTCCTTCTCTTTCCGTCTCGTAGACACGAGCTGAGAAATTGCAAACGTCGAGCAATTGCTCAGAGATGAAAAGGGCCAGCACTGAAAGCTGTTGCTAGCCAGCACCCTTCCTTGGAAGCGCTTTCACAGGCGCAGCAACACTGGGGCTTTGCGCTTCTCTAGCCACCAAACGTCACGGTCACTATCTCTCCGTCTCGTAGAGGCGAGCTAGAAATTGCAAACGTCGAGCAATTGCTCAGAGATGAAAAGGGCCAGCACTGAAAGCTCTTGCTAGCCAGCACCCTTCCTTGGAAGCGCTTTCAGAGGCGCAGCAACACTGGGGCTTTGCGCTTCTCTAGCCACCAAACGTCACAGTCATTCTACTTCCGTCTCGTAGACACGAGCTGAGAAAATGCAAAGGTCCAGCAATTGCTCAGAGATGAAAAGTGCCAGCACTGAAAGCTGTTGCTAGCCAGCACCCTTCCTTGGAAGCGCTTTCACAGGCGCAGCAACACTGGGGCTTTGCGCTTCTCTACCCACCAAACGTCACAGTCATTCTACTTCCGTCTCGTAGACACGAGCTGAGAAAATGCAAAGGTCCAGCAATTGCTCAGAGATGAAAAGTGCCAGCACTGAAAGCTGTTGCTAGCCAGCACCCTTCCTTGGAAGCGCTTTCACAGGCACAGCAACACTGGGGCTTTGCGCTTCTCTACTCACCAAACGTCACGGTCACTATCTCTCCGTTTTGTAGAGGCGAGCTGAGAAATTGCAAACGTCGAGCAATTGCTCAGAGATGAAAAGTGCCAGCACTGAAAGCTCTTGCTAGCCAGCACCCTTCCTTGGAAGCGCTTTTGTAGGCCTAAGAACACTGGGGCTCTAGGCTTCTCTAGCCACCTACTCTTCTGCTCATCCTCTCGCGCACTCTAAAGAGAGCTCAGGTGAGAAATTGCAAACGTCCAGCAATTGCTCAGAGATGAAAAGTGCCAGCACTGAAAGCTGTTGCTAGCCAGCACCCTTCCTTGGAAGCGCTTTCACAGGCGCAGCAACACTGGCGCTTTGCGCTTCTCTAGCCACCAAACGTCACGGTCCTTCTCTTTCCGTCTCGTAGAGAAGAGCTGAGAAATTGCAAACGTCGAGCAATTGCTCAGAGATGAAAAGTGCCAGCACTGGTAGCTCTTGCTAGCCAGCACCCTTCCTTGGAAGCGCTTTCACAGGCGCAGCAACACTGGGGCTTTGCGCTTCTCTACCCACCAAACGTCACGGTCATTCTCTTTCCGTCTCGTAGACAAGAGCTGAGAAATTGCAAACGTCGAGCAATTGCTCAGAGATGAAAAGTGCCAGCACTGAAAGCTGTTGCTAGCCAGCACCCTTCCTTGGAAGCGCTTTTGTAGGCCTAAGAACACTGGGGCTCTGGGCTTCACTAGCCACCTACTCTTCTGCTCATCTTCTCGCGCACTCTAAAGAGAGCTCAGGTGAGAAATTGCAAACGTCGAGCAATTGCTCAGAGATGAAAAGTGCCAGCACTGAAAGCTGTTGCTAGCCAGCACCCTTCCTTGGAAGCGCTTTCACAGGCGCAGTAACACTGGGGCTTTGCGCTTCTCTACCCACCAAACGTCACGGTCCTTCTCTTTCCGTCTCGTAGACACGAGCTGAGAAATTGCAAACGTCGAGCAATTGCTCAGAGATGAAAAGGGCCAGCACTGAAAGCTGTTGCTAGCCAGCACCCTTCCTTGGAAGCGCTTTCACAGGCGCAGTAACACTGGGGCTTTGCGCTTCTCTACCCACCAAACGTCACGGTCACTATCTCTCCGTCTCGTAGAGGCGAGCTAGAAATTGCAAACGTCGAGCAATTGCTCAGAGATGAAAAGGGCCAGCACTGAAAGCTCTTGCTAGCCAGCACCCTTCCTTGGAAGCGCTTTCAGAGGCGCAGCAACACTGGGGCTTTGCGCTTCTCTAGCCACCAAACGTCACAGTCATTCTACTTCCGTCTCGTAGACACGAGCTGAGAAAATGCAAAGGTCCAGCAATTGCTCAGAGATGAAAAGGGCCAGCACTGAAAGCTGTTGCTAGCCAGCACCCTTCCTTGGAAGCGCTTTCACAGGCGCAGCAACACTGGGGCTTTGCGCTTCTCTAGCCACCAAACGTCACAGTCATTCTACTTCCGTCTCGTAGACACGAGCTGAGAAAATGCAAAGGTCCAGCAATTGCTCAGAGATGAAAAGTGCCAGCACTGAAAGCTGTTGCTAGCCAGCACCCTTCCTTGGAAGCGCTTTCACAGGCGCAGCAACACTGGGGCTTTGCGCTTCTCTACTCACCAAACGTCACGGTCACTATCTCTCCGTTTTGTAGAGGCGAGCTGAGAAATTGCAAACGTCGAGCAATTGCTCAGAGATGAAAAGTGCCAGCACTGAAAGCTCTTGCTAGCCAGCACCCTTCCTTGGAAGCGCTTTTGTAGGCCTAAGAACACTGGGGCTCTGGGCTTCTCTAGCCACCTACTCTTCTGCTCATCCTCTCGCGCACTCTAAAAAGAGCTCCGGTGAGAAATTGCAAACGTCCAGCAATTGCTCAGAGATGAAAAGTGCCAGCACTGGAAGCTGTTGCTAGCCAGCACCCTTCCTTGGAAGCGCTTTCAGAGGCGCAGCAACACTGGGGCTTTGCGCTTCTCTAGCCACCAAACGTCACGGTCACTATCTCTCCGTCTCGTAGAGGCGAGCTAGAAATTGCAAACGTCGAGCAATTGCTCAGAGATGAAAAGTGCCAGCACTGAAAGCTGTTGCTAGCCAGCACCCTTCCTTGGAAGCGCTTTCACAGGCGCAGCAACACTGGGGCTTTGCGCTTCTCTACTCACCAAACGTCACGGTCACTATCTCTCCGTTTTGTAGAGGCGAGCTGAGAAATTGCAAACATCGAGCAATTGCTCAGAGATGAAAAGTGCCAGCACTGAAAGCTGTTGCTAGCCAGCACCCTTCCTTGGAAGCGCTTTTGTAGCCCTTAGAACACTGGGGCTCTGGGCTTCTCTAGCCACCTACTCTTCTGCTCATCCTCTCGCGCACTCTAAAGAGAGCTCAGGTGAGAAATTGCAAACGTCCAGCAATTGCTCAGAGATGAAAAGGGCCAGCACTGAAAGCTGTTGCTAGCGAGCACCCTTCCTTGGAAGTGCTTTCACAGGCGCAGCAACACTGGGGCTTTGCGCTTCTCTACCCACCAAACGTCACGGTCACTATCTCTCCGTCTCATAGACAAGAGCTGAGAAATTGCAAACGTCGAGCAATTGCTCAGAGATGAAAAGTGCCAGCACTGAAAGCTCTTGCTAGCCAGCACCCTTCCTTGGAAGCGCTTTCACAGGCGCAGTAACACTGGGGCTTTGCGCTTCTCTAGCCACCAAACGTCACGGTCCTTCACTTTCCGTCTCGTAGACACGAGCTGAGAAATTGCAAACGTCGAGCAATTGCTCAGAGATGAAAAGTGCCAGCACTGAAAGCTCTTGCTAGCCAGCACTCTTCCTTGGAAGTGCTTTCACAGGCGCAGTAACACTGGGGCTTTGCGCTTCTCTACCCACCAAACGTCACGGTCATTCTCTTTCCGTCTCGTAGACACGAGCTGAGAAATTGCAAACGTCCAGCAATTGCTCAGAGATGAAAAGTGCCAGCACTGAAAGCTGTTGCTAGCCAGCACCCTTCCTTGGAAGCGCTTTCACAGGCGCAGTAACACTGGGGCTTTGCGCTTCTCTAGCCACCAAACGTCACGGTCCTTCTCTTTCCGTCGGTAGACACGAGCTGAGAAATTGCAAACGTCGAGCAACTGCTCAGAGATGAAAAGTGCCAGCACTGAAAGCTCTTGCTAGCCAGCACCCTTCCTTGGAAATACTTTCACAGGCGCAGCAACACTGGGGCTTTGCGCTTCTCTAGCCACCAAACGTCACGGTCATTCTCTTTCCGTCTCGTAGACAAGAGCTGAGAAATTGCAAACGTCGAGCAATTGCTCAGAGATGAAAAGTGCCAGCACTGAAAGCTCTTGCTAGCCAGCACCCTTCCTTGGAAGCACTTTCACAGGCGCAGCAACACTGGGGCTTTGCGCTTCTCTAGCCACCAAACGTCACGGTCCTTCTCTTTCCGTCTCGTAGACACGAGCTGAGAAATTGCAAATGTCGAGCAATTGCTCAGAGACGAAAAGTGCCAGCACTGAAAGCTCTTGCTAGCCAGCACCCTTCCTTGGAAGCGCTTTCACAGGCGCAGTAACACTGGGCCTTTGCACTTCTCTACCAACCAAACGTCACGGTCATTCTCTTTCCGTCTCGTAGACAAGAGCTGAGAAATTGCAAACGTCGAGCAATTGCTCAGAGATGAAAAGTGCCAGCACTGAAAGCTGTTGCTAGCCAGCACCCTTCCTTGGAAGCGCTTTTGTAGGCCTAAGAACACTGGGGCTCTGGGCTTCTCTAGCCACCTAATCTTCTGCTCATCCTCTCGCGCACTCTAAAGAGAGCTCAGGTGAGAAATTGCAAACGTCCAGCAATTGCTCAGAGATGAAAAGGGCCAGCACTGAAAGCTGTTGCTAGCGAGCACCCTTCCTTGGAAGCGCTTTCACAGGCGCAGTAACACTGGGGCTTTGCGCTTCTCTAGCCACCAAACGTCACGGTCCTTCTCTTTCCGTCTCGTAGACACGAGCTGAGAAATTGCAAACGTCGAGCAACTGCTCAGAGATGAAAAGGGCCAGCACTGAAAGCTCTTGCTAGCCAGCACCCTTCCTTGGAAGCGCTTTCACAGGCGCAGCAACACTGGGGCTTTGCGCTTCTCTACCCACCAAACGTCACAGTTATTCTACTTCCGTCTCGTAGACACGAGCTGAGAAAATGCAAAGGTCCAGCAATTGCTCAGAGATGAAAAGTGCCAGCACTGAAAGCTGTTGCTAGCCAGCACCCTTCCTTGGAAGCGCTTTCACAGGCGCAGCAACACTGGGGCTTTGCGCTTCTCTACCAACCAAACGTCACGGTCACTATCTCTCCGTTTTGTAGAGGCGAGCTGAGAAATTGCAAACGTCGAGCAATTGCTCAGAGATGAAAAGTGCCAGCACTGAAAGCTGTTGCTAGCCAGCACCCTTCCTTGGAAGCGCTTTTGTAGCCCTTAGAACACTGGGGCTCTGGGCTTCTCTAGCCACCTACTCTTCTGCTCATCCTCTCGCGCACTCTAAAGAGAGCTCAGGTGAGAAATTGCAAACGTCCAGCAATTGCTCAGAGATGAAAAGTGCCAGCACTGAAAGCTCTTGCTAGCGAGCACCCTTCCTTGGAAGTGCTTTCACAGGCGCAGCAACACTGGGGCTTTGCGCTTCTCTACTCACCAAACGTCACGGTCCTTCTCTTTCCGTCTCGTAGACACGAGCTGAGAAATTGCAAACGTCGAGCAATTGCTCAGAGATGAAAAGTGCCAGCACTGGAAGCTGTTGCTAGCCAGCACCCTTCCTTGGAAGCGCTTTTGTAGCCCTTAGAACACTGGGGCTCTGGGCTTCTCTAGCCACCTACTCTTCTGCTCATCCTCTCGCGCACTCTACAGAGAGCTCAGGTGAGAAATTGCAAACGTCGAGCAATTGCTCAGAGATGAAAAGGGCCAGCACTGAAAGCTGTTGCTAGCGAGCACCCTTCCTTGGAAGTGCTTTCACAGGCGCAGCAACACTGGGGCTTTGCGCTTCTCTACCCACCAAACGTCACGGTCACTATCTCTCCGTCTCATAGACAAGAGCTGAGAAATTGCAAACGTCGAGCAATTGCTCAGAGATGAAAAGTGCCAGCACTGAAAGCTCTTGCTAGCCAGCACTATTCCTTGGAAGTGCTTTCACAGGCGCAGTAACACTGGGGCTTTGCGCTTCTCTACCCACCAAACGTCACGGTCCTTCTCTTTCCGTCTCGTAGACAGGAGCTGAGAAATTGCAAACGTCGAGCAATTGCTCAGAGATGAAAAGTGCCAGCACTGAAAGCTCTTGCTAGCCAGCACCCTTCCTTGGAAGCGCTTTCACAGGCGCAGTAACACTGGGGCTTTGCGCTTCTCTAGCCATCAAACCTCACGGTCCTTCTCTTTCCGTCGGTAGACACGAGCTGAGAAATTGCAAACGTCGAGCAACTGCTCAGAGATGAAAAGTGCCAGCACTGAAAGCTCTTGCTAGCCAGCACCCTTCCTTGGAAGCGCTTTCACAGGCGCAGTAACACTGGGGCTTTGCGCTTCTCTAGCCACCAAACGTCACGGTCCTTCTCTTTCCGTCTTGTAGACAAGAGCTGAGAAATTGCAAACGTCGAGCAATTGCTCAGAGAGGAAAAGTGCCAGCACTGGTAGCTGTTGCTAGCCAGCACCCTTCCTTGGAAGCGCTTTTGTAGGCCTAAGAACACTGGGGCTCTGGGCTTCTCTAGCCACCTCATCTTCTGCTCATCCTCTCGCGCACTCTAAAGAGAGCTCAGGTGAGAAATTGCAAACGTCCAGCAATTGCTCAGAGATGAAAAGGGCCAGCACTGAAAGCTCTTGCTAGCCAGCACCCTTCCTTGGAAGCGCTTTCACAGGCGCAGCAACACTGGGGCTTTGCGCTTCTCTAGCCACCAAACGTCACGGTCCTTCTCTTTCCGTCTCGTAGACACGAGCTGAGAAATTGCAAACGTCGAGCAACTGCTCAGAGATGAAAAGTGCCAGCACTGAAAGCTCTTGCTAGCCAGCACCCTTCCTTGGAAGCGCTTTCACAGGCGCAGCAACAGTGGGGCTTTGCGCTTCTCTACTCACCAAACGTCACGGTCATTCTCTTTCCGTCTCGTAGACACGAGCTGAGAAATTGCAAACGTCGAGCAATTGCTCAGAGATGAAAAGTGCCAGCACTGAAAGCTCTTGCTAGCCAGCACTCTTCCTTGGAAGCGCTTTTGTAGGCCTAAGAACACTGGGGCTCTGGGCTTCTCTAGCCACCTAATCTTCTGCTCTTCCTCTCGCGCACTCTGAAGAGAGCTCAGGTGAGAAATTGCAAACGTCGAGCAATTGCTCAGAGATGAAAAGTGCCAGCACTGAAAGCTGTTGCTAGCCAGCACCCTTCCTTGGAAGCGCTTTCACAGGCGCAGTAACACTGGGGCTTTGCGCTTCTCTACTCACCAAACGTCACGGTCCTTCTCTTTCCGTCTCGTAGACACGAGCTGAGAAATTGCAAACGTCCAGCAATTGCTCAGAGATGAAAAGTGCCAGCACTGGAAGCTGTTGCTAGCCAGCACCCTTCCTTGGAAGCGCTTTTGTAGCCCTTAGAACACTGGGGCTCTGGGCTTCTCTAGCCACCTAATCTTCTGCTCATCCTCTCGCGCACTCTAAAGAGAGCTCAGGTGAGAAATTGCAAACGTCCAGCAATTGCTCAGAGAAGAAAAGTGCCAGCACTGAAAGCTCTTGCTAGCCAGCACCCTTCCTTGGAAGCGCTTTCACAGGCGCAGCAACACTGGGGCTTTGCGCTTCTCTAGCCACCAAACGTCACGGTCCTTCTCTTTCCGTCTCGTAGACACGAGCTGAGAAATTGCAAACGTCGAGCAATTGCTCAGAGAAGAAAAGTGCCAGCACTGAAAGCTGTTGCTAGCCAGCACCCTTCCTTGGAAGCGCTTTTGTAGGCCTAAGAACACTGGGGCTCTGGGCTTCTCTAGCCACCTAATCTTCTGCTCATCCTCTCGCGCACTCTAAAGAGAGCTCAGGTGAGAAATTGCAAACGTCGAGCAATTGCTCAGAGATGAAAAGTGCCAGCACTGAAAGCTCTTGCTAGCCAGCACCCTTCCTTGGAAGCGCTTTCACAGGCGCAGCAACACTGGGGCTTTGCGCTTCTCTAGCCACCAAACGTCACGGTCCTTCTCTTTCCGTCTCGTAGACACGAGCTGAGAAATTGCAAACGTCGAGCAATTGCTCAGAGATGAAAAGTGCCAGCACTGGAAGCTGTTGCTAGCCAGCACCCTTCCTTGGAAGCGCTTTTGTAGGCCTAAGAAGACTGGGGCTCTGGGCTTCTCTAGCCACCTCATCTTCTGCTCATCCTCTCGCGCACTCTAAAGAGAGCTCAGGTGAGAAATTGCAAACGTCGAGCAATTGCTCAGAGATGAAAAGTGCCAGCACTGAAAGCTCTTGCTAGCCAGCACCCTTCCTTGGAAGCGCTTTCACAGGCGCAGCAACACTGGGGCTTTGCGCTTCTCTACTCACCAAACGTCACGGTCATTCTCTTTCCGTCTCGTAGACACGAGCTGAGAAATTGCAAACGTCGAGCAATTGCTCAGAGATGAAAAGTGCCAGCACTGGAAGCTGTTGCTAGCCAGCACCCTTCCTTGGAAGCGCTTTTGTAGGCCTAAGAACACTGGGGCTCTGGGCTTCTCTAGCCACCTCATCTTCTGCTCATCCTCTCGCGCACTCTAAAGAGAGCTCAGGTGAGAAATTGCAAACGTCGAGCAATTGCTCAGAGATGAAAAGTGCCAGCACTGAAAGCTCTTGCTAGCCAGCACCCTTCCTTGGAAGCGCTTTCACAGGCGCAGTAACACTGGGGCTTTGCGCTTCTCTAGCCACCAAACGTCATGGTCATTCTCTTTCCGTCTCGTAGACACGAGCTGAGAAATTGCAAACGTCGAGCAATTGCTCAGAGATGAAAAGTGCCAGCACTGAAAGCTGTTGCTAGCCAGCACCCTTCCTTGGAAGCGCTTTTGTAGCCCTTAGAACACTGGGGCTCTGGGCTTCTCTAGCCACCTCATCTTCTGCTCATCCTCTCGCGCACTCTAAAGAGAGCTCAGGTGAGAAATTGCAAACGTCGAGCAATTGCTCAGAGATGAAAAGGGCCAGCACTGAAAGCTGTTGCTAGCGAGCACCCTTCCTTGGAAGTGCTTTCACAGGCGCAGCAACACTGGGGCTTTGCGCTTCTCTACCCACCAAACGTCACGGTCACTATCTCTCCGTCTCATAGACACGAGCTGAGAAAATGCAAACGTCGAGCAATTGCTCAGAGATGAAAAGTGCCAGCACTGAAAGCTCTTGCTAGCCAGCACCCTTCCTTGGAAGCGCTTTTGTAGCCTTTAGAACACTGGGGCTCTGTGCTTCTCTAGCCACCTAATCTTCTGCTCATCCTCTCGCGCACTCTAAAGAGAGCTCAGGTGAGAAATTGCAAACGTCGAGCAATTGCTCAGAGAAGAAAAGGGCCAGCACTGAAAGCTCTTGCTAGCCAGCACCCTTCCTTGGAAGCGCTTTCACAGGCGCAGCAACACTGGGGCTTTGCGCTTCTCTACCCACCAAACTTCACGGTCACTATCTATCCGTCTTGTAGAGGCGAGCTGAGAAATTGCAAACGTCAAGCAATTGCTCAGAGATGAAAAGTGCCAGCACTGAAAGCTCTTGCTAGCCAGCACCCTTCCTTGGAAGCGCTTTCACAGGCGCAGCAACACTGGGGCTTTGCGCTTCTCTACTCACCAAACGTCACGGTCATTCTCTTTCCGTCTCGTAGACACGAGCTGAGAAATTGCAAACGTCGAGCAATTGCTCAGAGATGAAAAGTGCCAGCACTGAAAGCTCTTGCTAGCCAGCACCCTTCCTTGGAAGCGCTTTTGTAGCCCTTAGAACACTGGGGCTCTGGGCTTCTCTAGCCACCTAATCTTCTGCTCATCCTCTCGCGCACTCTGAAGAGAGCTCAGGTGAGAAATTGCAAACGTCCAGCAATTGCTCAGAGATGAAAAGGGCCAGCACTGAAAGCTGTTGCTAGCGAGCACCCTTCCTTGGAAGCGCTTTCACAGGCGCAGTAACACTGGGGCTTTGCGCTTCTCTAGCCACCAAACGTCACGGTCCTTCTCTTTCCGTCTCGTAGACACGAGCTGAGAAATTGCAAACGTCCAGCAATTGCTCAGAGATGAAAAGTGCCAGCACTGGAAGCTGTTGCTAGCCAGCACCCTTCCTTGGAAGCGCTTTTGTAGCCCTTAGAACACTGGGGCTCTGGGCTTCTCTAGCCACCTACTCTTCTGCTCATCCTCTCGCGCACTCTAAAGAGAGCTCAGGTGAGAAATTGCAAACGTCCAGCAATTGCTCAGAGATGAAAAGGGCCAGCACTGAAAGCTGTTGCTAGCGAGCACCCTTCCTTGGAAGTGCTTTCACAGGCGCAGCAACACTGGGGCTTTGCGCTTCTCTACCCACCAAACGTCACGGTCACTATCTCTCCGTCTCATAGACAAGAGCTGAGAAATTGCAAACGTCGAGCAATTGCTCAGAGATGAAAAGTGCCAGCACTGAAAGCTCTTGCTAGCCAGCACCCTTCCTTGGAAGCGCTTTCACAGGCGCAGTAACACTGGGGCTTTGCGCTTCTCTAGCCACCAAACGTCACGGTCCTTCACTTTCCGTCTCGTAGACACGAGCTGAGAAATTGCAAACGTCGAGCAATTGCTCAGAGATGAAAAGTGCCAGCACTGAAAGCTCTTGCTAGCCAGCACTCTTCCTTGGAAGTGCTTTCACAGGCGCAGTAACACTGGGGCTTTGCGCTTCTCTACCCACCAAACGTCACGGTCATTCTCTTTCCGTCTCGTAGACACGAGCTGAGAAATTGCAAACGTCCAGCAATTGCTCAGAGATGAAAAGTGCCAGCACTGAAAGCTGTTGCTAGCCAGCACCCTTCCTTGGAAGCGCTTTCACAGGCGCAGTAACACTGGGGCTTTGCGCTTCTCTAGCCACCAAACGTCACGGTCCTTCTCTTTCCGTCGGTAGACACGAGCTGAGAAATTGCAAACGTCGAGCAACTGCTCAGAGATGAAAAGTGCCAGCACTGAAAGCTCTTGCTAGCCAGCACCCTTCCTTGGAAATACTTTCACAGGCGCAGCAACACTGGGGCTTTGCGCTTCTCTAGCCACCAAACGTCACGGTCATTCTCTTTCCGTCTCGTAGACACGAGCTGAGAAAATGCAAAGGTCCAGCAATTGCTCAGAGATGAAAAGTGCCAGCACTGAAAGCTGTTGCTAGCCAGCACCCTTCCTTGGAAGCGCTTTCACAGGCGCAGCAACACTGGGGCTTTGCGCTTCTCTACCAACCAAACGTCACGGTCACTATCTCTCCGTTTTGTAGAGGCGAGCTGAGAAATTGCAAACGTCGAGCAATTGCTCAGAGATGAAAAGTGCCAGCACTGAAAGCTGTTGCTAGCCAGCACCCTTCCTTGGAAGCGCTTTTGTAGCCCTTAGAACACTGGGGCTCTGGGCTTCTCTAGCCACCTACTCTTCTGCTCATCTTCTCGCGCACTCTAAAGAGAGCTCAGGTGAGAAATTGCAAACGTCGAGCAATTGCTCAGAGATGAAAAGTGCCAGCACTGAAAGCTGTTGCTAGCCAGCACCCTTCCTTGGAAGCGCTTTCACAGGCGCAGTAACACTGGGGCTTTGCGCTTCTCTACCCACCAAACGTCACGGTCCTTCTCTTTCCGTCTCGTAGACACGAGCTGAGAAATTGCAAACGTCGAGCAATTGCTCAGAGATGAAAAGGGCCAGCACTGAAAGCTGTTGCTAGCCAGCACCCTTCCTTGGAAGCGCTTTCACAGGCGCAGTAACACTGGGGCTTTGCGCTTCTCTACCCACCAAACGTCACGGTCACTATCTCTCCGTCTCGTAGAGGCGAGCTAGAAATTGCAAACGTCGAGCAATTGCTCAGAGATGAAAAGGGCCAGCACTGAAAGCTCTTGCTAGCCAGCACCCTTCCTTGGAAGCGCTTTCAGAGGCGCAGCAACACTGGGGCTTTGCGCTTCTCTAGCCACCAAACGTCACAGTCATTCTACTTCCGTCTCGTAGACACGAGCTGAGAAAATGCAAAGGTCCAGCAATTGCTCAGAGATGAAAAGGGCCAGCACTGAAAGCTGTTGCTAGCCAGCACCCTTCCTTGGAAGCGCTTTCACAGGCGCAGCAACACTGGGGCTTTGCGCTTCTCTAGCCACCAAACGTCACAGTCATTCTACTTCCGTCTCGTAGACACGAGCTGAGAAAATGCAAAGGTCCAGCAATTGCTCAGAGATGAAAAGTGCCAGCACTGAAAGCTGTTGCTAGCCAGCACCCTTCCTTGGAAGCGCTTTCACAGGCGCAGCAACACTGGGGCTTTGCGCTTCTCTACTCACCAAACGTCACGGTCACTATCTCTCCGTTTTGTAGAGGCGAGCTGAGAAATTGCAAACGTCGAGCAATTGCTCAGAGATGAAAAGTGCCAGCACTGAAAGCTCTTGCTAGCCAGCACCCTTCCTTGGAAGCGCTTTTGTAGGCCTAAGAACACTGGGGCTCTGGGCTTCTCTAGCCACCTACTCTTCTGCTCATCCTCTCGCGCACTCTAAAAAGAGCTCCGGTGAGAAATTGCAAACGTCCAGCAATTGCTCAGAGATGAAAAGTGCCAGCACTGGAAGCTGTTGCTAGCCAGCACCCTTCCTTGGAAGCGCTTTCAGAGGCGCAGCAACACTGGGGCTTTGCGCTTCTCTAGCCACCAAACGTCACGGTCACTATCTCTCCGTCTCGTAGAGGCGAGCTAGAAATTGCAAACGTCGAGCAATTGCTCAGAGATGAAAAGTGCCAGCACTGAAAGCTGTTGCTAGCCAGCACCCTTCCTTGGAAGCGCTTTCACAGGCGCAGCAACACTGGGGCTTTGCGCTTCTCTACTCACCAAACGTCACGGTCACTATCTCTCCGTTTTGTAGAGGCGAGCTGAGAAATTGCAAACATCGAGCAATTGCTCAGAGATGAAAAGTGCCAGCACTGAAAGCTGTTGCTAGCCAGCACCCTTCCTTGGAAGCGCTTTTGTAGCCCTTAGAACACTGGGGCTCTGGGCTTCTCTAGCCACCTACTCTTCTGCTCATCCTCTCGCGCACTCTAAAGAGAGCTCAGGTGAGAAATTGCAAACGTCCAGCAATTGCTCAGAGATGAAAAGGGCCAGCACTGAAAGCTGTTGCTAGCGAGCACCCTTCCTTGGAAGTGCTTTCACAGGCGCAGCAACACTGGGGCTTTGCGCTTCTCTACCCACCAAACGTCACGGTCACTATCTCTCCGTCTCATAGACAAGAGCTGAGAAATTGCAAACGTCGAGCAATTGCTCAGAGATGAAAAGTGCCAGCACTGAAAGCTCTTGCTAGCCAGCACCCTTCCTTGGAAGCGCTTTCACAGGCGCAGTAACACTGGGGCTTTGCGCTTCTCTAGCCACCAAACGTCACGGTCCTTCACTTTCCGTCTCGTAGACACGAGCTGAGAAATTGCAAACGTCGAGCAATTGCTCAGAGATGAAAAGTGCCAGCACTGAAAGCTCTTGCTAGCCAGCACTCTTCCTTGGAAGTGCTTTCACAGGCGCAGTAACACTGGGGCTTTGCGCTTCTCTACCCACCAAACGTCACGGTCATTCTCTTTCCGTCTCGTAGACACGAGCTGAGAAATTGCAAACGTCCAGCAATTGCTCAGAGATGAAAAGTGCCAGCACTGAAAGCTGTTGCTAGCCAGCACCCTTCCTTGGAAGCGCTTTCACAGGCGCAGTAACACTGGGGCTTTGCGCTTCTCTAGCCACCAAACGTCACGGTCCTTCTCTTTCCGTCGGTAGACACGAGCTGAGAAATTGCAAACGTCGAGCAACTGCTCAGAGATGAAAAGTGCCAGCACTGAAAGCTCTTGCTAGCCAGCACCCTTCCTTGGAAATACTTTCACAGGCGCAGCAACACTGGGGCTTTGCGCTTCTCTAGCCACCAAACGTCACGGTCATTCTCTTTCCGTCTCGTAGACAAGAGCTGAGAAATTGCAAACGTCGAGCAATTGCTCAGAGATGAAAAGTGCCAGCACTGAAAGCTCTTGCTAGCCAGCACCCTTCCTTGGAAGCACTTTCACAGGCGCAGCAACACTGGGGCTTTGCGCTTCTCTAGCCACCAAACGTCACGGTCCTTCTCTTTCCGTCTCGTAGACACGAGCTGAGAAATTGCAAATGTCGAGCAATTGCTCAGAGACGAAAAGTGCCAGCACTGAAAGCTCTTGCTAGCCAGCACCCTTCCTTGGAAGCGCTTTCACAGGCGCAGTAACACTGGGCCTTTGCACTTCTCTACCAACCAAACGTCACGGTCATTCTCTTTCCGTCTCGTAGACAAGAGCTGAGAAATTGCAAACGTCGAGCAATTGCTCAGAGATGAAAAGTGCCAGCACTGAAAGCTGTTGCTAGCCAGCACCCTTCCTTGGAAGCGCTTTTGTAGGCCTAAGAACACTGGGGCTCTGGGCTTCTCTAGCCACCTAATCTTCTGCTCATCCTCTCGCGCACTCTAAAGAGAGCTCAGGTGAGAAATTGCAAACGTCCAGCAATTGCTCAGAGATGAAAAGGGCCAGCACTGAAAGCTGTTGCTAGCGAGCACCCTTCCTTGGAAGCGCTTTCACAGGCGCAGTAACACTGGGGCTTTGCGCTTCTCTAGCCACCAAACGTCACGGTCCTTCTCTTTCCGTCTCGTAGACACGAGCTGAGAAATTGCAAACGTCGAGCAACTGCTCAGAGATGAAAAGGGCCAGCACTGAAAGCTCTTGCTAGCCAGCACCCTTCCTTGGAAGCGCTTTCACAGGCGCAGCAACACTGGGGCTTTGCGCTTCTCTACCCACCAAACGTCACAGTTATTCTACTTCCGTCTCGTAGACACGAGCTGAGAAAATGCAAAGGTCCAGCAATTGCTCAGAGATGAAAAGTGCCAGCACTGAAAGCTGTTGCTAGCCAGCACCCTTCCTTGGAAGCGCTTTCACAGGCGCAGCAACACTGGGGCTTTGCGCTTCTCTACCAACCAAACGTCACGGTCACTATCTCTCCGTTTTGTAGAGGCGAGCTGAGAAATTGCAAACGTCGAGCAATTGCTCAGAGATGAAAAGTGCCAGCACTGAAAGCTGTTGCTAGCCAGCACCCTTCCTTGGAAGCGCTTTTGTAGCCCTTAGAACACTGGGGCTCTGGGCTTCTCTAGCCACCTACTCTTCTGCTCATCCTCTCGCGCACTCTAAAGAGAGCTCAGGTGAGAAATTGCAAACGTCCAGCAATTGCTCAGAGATGAAAAGTGCCAGCACTGAAAGCTCTTGCTAGCGAGCACCCTTCCTTGGAAGTGCTTTCACAGGCGCAGCAACACTGGGGCTTTGCGCTTCTCTACTCACCAAACGTCACGGTCCTTCTCTTTCCGTCTCGTAGACACGAGCTGAGAAATTGCAAACGTCGAGCAATTGCTCAGAGATGAAAAGTGCCAGCACTGGAAGCTGTTGCTAGCCAGCACCCTTCCTTGGAAGCGCTTTTGTAGCCCTTAGAACACTGGGGCTCTGGGCTTCTCTAGCCACCTACTCTTCTGCTCATCCTCTCGCGCACTCTACAGAGAGCTCAGGTGAGAAATTGCAAACGTCGAGCAATTGCTCAGAGATGAAAAGGGCCAGCACTGAAAGCTGTTGCTAGCGAGCACCCTTCCTTGGAAGTGCTTTCACAGGCGCAGCAACACTGGGGCTTTGCGCTTCTCTACCCACCAAACGTCACGGTCACTATCTCTCCGTCTCATAGACAAGAGCTGAGAAATTGCAAACGTCGAGCAATTGCTCAGAGATGAAAAGTGCCAGCACTGAAAGCTCTTGCTAGCCAGCACTATTCCTTGGAAGTGCTTTCACAGGCGCAGTAACACTGGGGCTTTGCGCTTCTCTACCCACCAAACGTCACGGTCCTTCTCTTTCCGTCTCGTAGACAGGAGCTGAGAAATTGCAAACGTCGAGCAATTGCTCAGAGATGAAAAGTGCCAGCACTGAAAGCTCTTGCTAGCCAGCACCCTTCCTTGGAAGCGCTTTCACAGGCGCAGTAACACTGGGGCTTTGCGCTTCTCTAGCCATCAAACCTCACGGTCCTTCTCTTTCCGTCGGTAGACACGAGCTGAGAAATTGCAAACGTCGAGCAACTGCTCAGAGATGAAAAGTGCCAGCACTGAAAGCTCTTGCTAGCCAGCACCCTTCCTTGGAAGCGCTTTCACAGGCGCAGTAACACTGGGGCTTTGCGCTTCTCTAGCCACCAAACGTCACGGTCCTTCTCTTTCCGTCTTGTAGACAAGAGCTGAGAAATTGCAAACGTCGAGCAATTGCTCAGAGAGGAAAAGTGCCAGCACTGGTAGCTGTTGCTAGCCAGCACCCTTCCTTGGAAGCGCTTTTGTAGGCCTAAGAACACTGGGGCTCTGGGCTTCTCTAGCCACCTCATCTTCTGCTCATCCTCTCGCGCACTCTAAAGAGAGCTCAGGTGAGAAATTGCAAACGTCCAGCAATTGCTCAGAGATGAAAAGGGCCAGCACTGAAAGCTCTTGCTAGCCAGCACCCTTCCTTGGAAGCGCTTTCACAGGCACAGCAACACTGGGGCTTTGCGCTTCTCTAGCCACCAAACGTCACGGTCCTTCTCTTTCCGTCTCGTAGACACGAGCTGAGAAATTGCAAACGTCGAGCAACTGCTCAGAGATGAAAAGTGCCAGCACTGAAAGCTCTTGCTAGCCAGCACCCTTCCTTGGAAGCGCTTTCACAGGCGCAGCAACAGTGGGGCTTTGCGCTTCTCTACTCACCAAACGTCACGGTCATTCTCTTTCCGTCTCGTAGACACGAGCTGAGAAATTGCAAACGTCGAGCAATTGCTCAGAGATGAAAAGTGCCAGCACTGAAAGCTCTTGCTAGCCAGCACTCTTCCTTGGAAGCGCTTTTGTAGGCCTAAGAACACTGGGGCTCTGGGCTTCTCTAGCCACCTAATCTTCTGCTCTTCCTCTCGCGCACTCTGAAGAGAGCTCAGGTGAGAAATTGCAAACGTCGAGCAATTGCTCAGAGATGAAAAGTGCCAGCACTGAAAGCTGTTGCTAGCCAGCACCCTTCCTTGGAAGCGCTTTCACAGGCGCAGTAACACTGGGGCTTTGCGCTTCTCTACTCACCAAACGTCACGGTCCTTCTCTTTCCGTCTCGTAGACACGAGCTGAGAAATTGCAAACGTCCAGCAATTGCTCAGAGATGAAAAGTGCCAGCACTGGAAGCTGTTGCTAGCCAGCACCCTTCCTTGGAAGCGCTTTTGTAGCCCTTAGAACACTGGGGCTCTGGGCTTCTCTAGCCACCTAATCTTCTGCTCATCCTCTCGCGCACTCTAAAGAGAGCTCAGGTGAGAAATTGCAAACGTCCAGCAATTGCTCAGAGAAGAAAAGTGCCAGCACTGAAAGCTCTTGCTAGCCAGCACCCTTCCTTGGAAGCGCTTTCACAGGCGCAGCAACACTGGGGCTTTGCGCTTCTCTAGCCACCAAACGTCACGGTCCTTCTCTTTCCGTCTCGTAGACACGAGCTGAGAAATTGCAAACGTCGAGCAATTGCTCAGAGAAGAAAAGTGCCAGCACTGAAAGCTGTTGCTAGCCAGCACCCTTCCTTGGAAGCGCTTTTGTAGGCCTAAGAACACTGGGGCTCTGGGCTTCTCTAGCCACCTAATCTTCTGCTCATCCTCTCGCGCACTCTAAAGAGAGCTCAGGTGAGAAATTGCAAACGTCGAGCAATTGCTCAGAGATGAAAAGTGCCAGCACTGAAAGCTCTTGCTAGCCAGCACCCTTCCTTGGAAGCGCTTTCACAGGCGCAGCAACACTGGGGCTTTGCGCTTCTCTAGCCACCAAACGTCACGGTCCTTCTCTTTCCGTCTCGTAGACACGAGCTGAGAAATTGCAAACGTCGAGCAATTGCTCAGAGATGAAAAGTGCCAGCACTGGAAGCTGTTGCTAGCCAGCACCCTTCCTTGGAAGCGCTTTTGTAGGCCTAAGAAGACTGGGGCTCTGGGCTTCTCTAGCCACCTCATCTTCTGCTCATCCTCTCGCGCACTCTAAAGAGAGCTCAGGTGAGAAATTGCAAACGTCGAGCAATTGCTCAGAGATGAAAAGTGCCAGCACTGAAAGCTCTTGCTAGCCAGCACCCTTCCTTGGAAGCGCTTTCACAGGCGCAGCAACACTGGGGCTTTGCGCTTCTCTACTCACCAAACGTCACGGTCATTCTCTTTCCGTCTCGTAGACACGAGCTGAGAAATTGCAAACGTCGAGCAATTGCTCAGAGATGAAAAGTGCCAGCACTGGAAGCTGTTGCTAGCCAGCACCCTTCCTTGGAAGCGCTTTTGTAGGCCTAAGAACACTGGGGCTCTGGGCTTCTCTAGCCACCTAATCTTCTGCTCATCCTCTCGCGCACTCTAAAGAGAGCTCAGGTGAGAAATTGCAAACGTCGAGCAATTGCTCAGAGATGAAAAGTGCCAGCACTGAAAGCTCTTGCTAGCCAGCACCCTTCCTTGGAAGCGCTTTCACAGGCGCAGTAACACTGGGGCTTTGCGCTTCTCTAGCCACCAAACGTCATGGTCATTCTCTTTCCGTCTCGTAGACACGAGCTGAGAAATTGCAAACGTCGAGCAATTGCTCAGAGATGAAAAGTGCCAGCACTGAAAGCTGTTGCTAGCCAGCACCCTTCCTTGGAAGCGCTTTTGTAGCCCTTAGAACACTGGGGCTCTGGGCTTCTCTAGCCACCTCATCTTCTGCTCATCCTCTCGCGCACTCTAAAGAGAGCTCAGGTGAGAAATTGCAAACGTCGAGCAATTGCTCAGAGATGAAAAGGGCCAGCACTGAAAGCTGTTGCTAGCGAGCACCCTTCCTTGGAAGTGCTTTCACAGGCGCAGCAACACTGGGGCTTTGCGCTTCTCTACCCACCAAACGTCACGGTCACTATCTCTCCGTCTCATAGACACGAGCTGAGAAAATGCAAACGTCGAGCAATTGCTCAGAGATGAAAAGTGCCAGCACTGAAAGCTCTTGCTAGCCAGCACCCTTCCTTGGAAGCGCTTTTGTAGCCTTTAGAACACTGGGGCTCTGTGCTTCTCTAGCCACCTAATCTTCTGCTCATCCTCTCGCGCACTCTAAAGAGAGCTCAGGTGAGAAATTGCAAACGTCGAGCAATTGCTCAGAGAAGAAAAGGGCCAGCACTGAAAGCTCTTGCTAGCCAGCACCCTTCCTTGGAAGCGCTTTCACAGGCGCAGCAACACTGGGGCTTTGCGCTTCTCTACCCACCAAACTTCACGGTCACTATCTATCCGTCTTGTAGAGGCGAGCTGAGAAATTGCAAACGTCAAGCAATTGCTCAGAGATGAAAAGTGCCAGCACTGAAAGCTCTTGCTAGCCAGCACCCTTCCTTGGAAGCGCTTTCACAGGCGCAGCAACACTGGGGCTTTGCGCTTCTCTACTCACCAAACGTCACGGTCATTCTCTTTCCGTCTCGTAGACACGAGCTGAGAAATTGCAAACGTCGAGCAATTGCTCAGAGATGAAAAGTGCCAGCACTGAAAGCTCTTGCTAGCCAGCACCCTTCCTTGGAAGCGCTTTTGTAGCCCTTAGAACACTGGGGCTCTGGGCTTCTCTAGCCACCTAATCTTCTGCTCATCCTCTCGCGCACTCTGAAGAGAGCTCAGGTGAGAAATTGCAAACGTCCAGCAATTGCTCAGAGATGAAAAGGGCCAGCACTGAAAGCTGTTGCTAGCGAGCACCCTTCCTTGGAAGCGCTTTCACAGGCGCAGTAACACTGGGGCTTTGCGCTTCTCTAGCCACCAAACGTCACGGTCCTTCTCTTTCCGTCTCGTAGACACGAGCTGAGAAATTGCAAACGTCCAGCAATTGCTCAGAGATGAAAAGTGCCAGCACTGGAAGCTGTTGCTAGCCAGCACCCTTCCTTGGAAGCGCTTTTGTAGCCCTTAGAACACTGGGGCTCTGGGCTTCTCTAGCCACCTACTCTTCTGCTCATCCTCTCGCGCACTCTAAAGAGAGCTCAGGTGAGAAATTGCAAACGTCCAGCAATTGCTCAGAGATGAAAAGGGCCAGCACTGAAAGCTGTTGCTAGCGAGCACCCTTCCTTGGAAGTGCTTTCACAGGCGCAGCAACACTGGGGCTTTGCGCTTCTCTACCCACCAAACGTCACGGTCACTATCTCTCCGTCTCATAGACAAGAGCTGAGAAATTGCAAACGTCGAGCAATTGCTCAGAGATGAAAAGTGCCAGCACTGAAAGCTCTTGCTAGCCAGCACCCTTCCTTGGAAGCGCTTTCACAGGCGCAGTAACACTGGGGCTTTGCGCTTCTCTAGCCACCAAACGTCACGGTCCTTCACTTTCCGTCTCGTAGACACGAGCTGAGAAATTGCAAACGTCGAGCAATTGCTCAGAGATGAAAAGTGCCAGCACTGAAAGCTCTTGCTAGCCAGCACTCTTCCTTGGAAGTGCTTTCACAGGCGCAGTAACACTGGGGCTTTGCGCTTCTCTACCCACCAAACGTCACGGTCATTCTCTTTCCGTCTCGTAGACACGAGCTGAGAAATTGCAAACGTCCAGCAATTGCTCAGAGATGAAAAGTGCCAGCACTGAAAGCTGTTGCTAGCCAGCACCCTTCCTTGGAAGCGCTTTCACAGGCGCAGTAACACTGGGGCTTTGCGCTTCTCTAGCCACCAAACGTCACGGTCCTTCTCTTTCCGTCGGTAGACACGAGCTGAGAAATTGCAAACGTCGAGCAACTGCTCAGAGATGAAAAGTGCCAGCACTGAAAGCTCTTGCTAGCCAGCACCCTTCCTTGGAAATACTTTCACAGGCGCAGCAACACTGGGGCTTTGCGCTTCTCTAGCCACCAAACGTCACGGTCATTCTCTTTCCGTCTCGTAGACACGAGCTGAGAAAATGCAAAGGTCCAGCAATTGCTCAGAGATGAAAAGTGCCAGCACTGAAAGCTGTTGCTAGCCAGCACCCTTCCTTGGAAGCGCTTTCACAGGCGCAGCAACACTGGGGCTTTGCGCTTCTCTACCAACCAAACGTCACGGTCACTATCTCTCCGTTTTGTAGAGGCGAGCTGAGAAATTGCAAACGTCGAGCAATTGCTCAGAGATGAAAAGTGCCAGCACTGAAAGCTGTTGCTAGCCAGCACCCTTCCTTGGAAGCGCTTTTGTAGCCCTTAGAACACTGGGGCTCTGGGCTTCTCTAGCCACCTACTCTTCTGCTCATCCTCTCGCGCACTCTAAAGAGAGCTCAGGTGAGAAATTGCAAACGTCCAGCAATTGCTCAGAGATGAAAAGTGCCAGCACTGAAAGCTCTTGCTAGCGAGCACCCTTCCTTGGAAGTGCTTTCACAGGCGCAGCAACACTGGGGCTTTGCGCTTCTCTACTCACCAAACGTCACGGTCCTTCTCTTTCCGTCTCGTAGACACGAGCTGAGAAATTGCAAACGTCGAGCAATTGCTCAGAGATGAAAAGTGCCAGCACTGGAAGCTGTTGCTAGCCAGCACCCTTCCTTGGAAGCGCTTTTGTAGCCCTTAGAACACTGGGGCTCTGGGCTTCTCTAGCCACCTACTCTTCTGCTCATCCTCTCGCGCACTCTACAGAGAGCTCAGGTGAGAAATTGCAAACGTCGAGCAATTGCTCAGAGATGAAAAGGGCCAGCACTGAAAGCTGTTGCTAGCGAGCACCCTTCCTTGGAAGTGCTTTCACAGGCGCAGCAACACTGGGGCTTTGCGCTTCTCTACCCACCAAACGTCACGGTCACTATCTCTCCGTCTCATAGACAAGAGCTGAGAAATTGCAAACGTCGAGCAATTGCTCAGAGATGAAAAGTGCCAGCACTGAAAGCTCTTGCTAGCCAGCACTATTCCTTGGAAGTGCTTTCACAGGCGCAGTAACACTGGGGCTTTGCGCTTCTCTACCCACCAAACGTCACGGTCCTTCTCTTTCCGTCTCGTAGACAGGAGCTGAGAAACTGCAAACGTCGAGCAATTGCTCAGAGATGAAAAGTGCCAGCACTGAAAGCTCTTGCTAGCCAGCACCCTTCCTTGGAAGCGCTTTCACAGGCGCAGTAACACTGGGGCTTTGCGCTTCTCTAGCCACCAAACCTCACGGTCCTTCTCTTTCCGTCGGTAGACACGAGCTGAGAAATTGCAAACGTCGAGCAACTGCTCAGAGATGAAAAGTGCCAGCACTGAAAGCTCTTGCTAGCCAGCACCCTTCCTTGGAAGCGCTTTCACAGGCGCAGTAACACTGGGGCTTTGCGCTTCTCTAGCCACCAAACGTCACGGTCCTTCTCTTTCCGTCTTGTAGACAAGAGCTGAGAAATTGCAAACGTCGAGCAATTGCTCAGAGAGGAAAAGTGCCAGCACTGGTAGCTGTTGCTAGCCAGCACCCTTCCTTGGAAGCGCTTTTGTAGGCCTAAGAACACTGGGGCTCTGGGCTTCTCTAGCCACCTCATCTTCTGCTCATCCTCTCGCGCACTCTAAAGAGAGCTCAGGTGAGAAATTGCAAACGTCCAGCAATTGCTCAGAGATGAAAAGGGCCAGCACTGAAAGCTCTTGCTAGCCAGCACCCTTCCTTGGAAGCGCTTTCACAGGCGCAGCAACACTGGGGCTTTGCGCTTCTCTAGCCACCAAACGTCACGGTCCTTCTCTTTCCGTCTCGTAGACACGAGCTGAGAAATTGCAAACGTCGAGCAACTGCTCAGAGATGAAAAGTGCCAGCACTGAAAGCTCTTGCTAGCCAGCACCCTTCCTTGGAAGCGCTTTCACAGGCGCAGCAACAGTGGGGCTTTGCGCTTCTCTACTCACCAAACGTCACGGTCATTCTCTTTCCGTCTCGTAGACACGAGCTGAGAAATTGCAAACGTCGAGCAATTGCTCAGAGATGAAAAGTGCCAGCACTGAAAGCTCTTGCTAGCCAGCACTCTTCCTTGGAAGCGCTTTTGTAGGCCTAAGAACACTGGGGCTCTGGGCTTCTCTAGCCACCTAATCTTCTGCTCTTCCTCTCGCGCACTCTGAAGAGAGCTCAGGTGAGAAATTGCAAACGTCGAGCAATTGCTCAGAGATGAAAAGTGCCAGCACTGAAAGCTGTTGCTAGCCAGCACCCTTCCTTGGAAGCGCTTTCACAGGCGCAGTAACACTGGGGCTTTGCGCTTCTCTACTCACCAAACGTCACGGTCCTTCTCTTTCCGTCTCGTAGACACGAGCTGAGAAATTGCAAACGTCCAGCAATTGCTCAGAGATGAAAAGTGCCAGCACTGGAAGCTGTTGCTAGCCAGCACCCTTCCTTGGAAGCGCTTTTGTAGCCCTTAGAACACTGGGGCTCTGGGCTTCTCTAGCCACCTAATCTTCTGCTCATCCTCTCGCGCACTCTAAAGAGAGCTCAGGTGAGAAATTGCAAACGTCCAGCAATTGCTCAGAGAAGAAAAGTGCCAGCACTGAAAGCTCTTGCTAGCCAGCACCCTTCCTTGGAAGCGCTTTCACAGGCGCAGCAACACTGGGGCTTTGCGCTTCTCTAGCCACCAAACGTCACGGTCCTTCTCTTTCCGTCTCGTAGACACGAGCTGAGAAATTGCAAACGTCGAGCAATTGCTCAGAGATGAAAAGTGCCAGCACTGGAAGCTGTTGCTAGCCAGCACCCTTCCTTGGAAGCGCTTTTGTAGGCCTAAGAAGACTGGGGCTCTGGGCTTCTCTAGCCACCTAATCTTCTGCTCATCCTCTCGCGCACTCTAAAGAGAGCTCAGGTGAGAAATTGCAAACGTCGAGCAATTGCTCAGAGATGAAAAGTGCCAGCACTGAAAGCTCTTGCTAGCCAGCACCCTTCCTTGGAAGCGCTTTCACAGGCGCAGCAACACTGGGGCTTTGCGCTTCTCTACTCACCAAACGTCACGGTCATTCTCTTTCCGTCTCGTAGACACGAGCTGAGAAATTGCAAACGTCGAGCAATTGCTCAGAGATGAAAAGTGCCAGCACTGGAAGCTGTTGCTAGCCAGCACCCTTCCTTGGAAGCGCTTTTGTAGGCCTAAGAACACTGGGGCTCTGGGCTTCTCTAGCCACCTCATCTTCTGCTCATCCTCTCGCGCACTCTAAAGAGAGCTCAGGTGAGAAATTGCAAACGTCGAGCAATTGCTCAGAGATGAAAAGTGCCAGCACTGAAAGCTCTTGCTAGCCAGCACCCTTCCTTGGAAGCGCTTTCACAGGCGCAGTAACACTGGGGCTTTGCGCTTCTCTAGCCACCAAACGTCATGGTCATTCTCTTTCCGTCTCGTAGACACGAGCTGAGAAATTGCAAACGTCGAGCAATTGCTCAGAGATGAAAAGTGCCAGCACTGAAAGCTGTTGCTAGCCAGCACCCTTCCTTGGAAGCGCTTTTGTAGCCCTTAGAACACTGGGGCTCTGGGCTTCTCTAGCCACCTCATCTTCTGCTCATCCTCTCGCGCACTCTAAAGAGAGCTCAGGTGAGAAATTGCAAACGTCGAGCAATTGCTCAGAGATGAAAAGGGCCAGCACTGAAAGCTGTTGCTAGCGAGCACCCTTCCTTGGAAGTGCTTTCACAGGCGCAGCAACACTGGGGCTTTGCGCTTCTCTACCCACCAAACGTCACGGTCACTATCTCTCCGTCTCATAGACACGAGCTGAGAAAATGCAAACGTCGAGCAATTGCTCCGAGATGAAAAGTGCCAGCACTGAAAGCTCTTGCTAGCCAGCACCCTTCCTTGGAAGCGCTTTTGTAGCCTTTAGAACACTGGGGCTCTGTGCTTCTCTAGCCACCTAATCTTCTGCTCATCCTCTCGCGCACTCTAAAGAGAGCTCAGGTGAGAAATTGCAAACGTCGAGCAATTGCTCAGAGAAGAAAAGGGCCAGCACTGAAAGCTCTTGCTAGCCAGCACCCTTCCTTGGAAGCGCTTTCACAGGCGCAGCAACACTGGGGCTTTGCGCTTCTCTACCCACCAAACTTCACGGTCACTATCTATCCGTCTTGTAGAGGCGAGCTGAGAAATTGCAAACGTCAAGCAATTGCTCAGAGATGAAAAGTGCCAGCACTGAAAGCTCTTGCTAGCCAGCACCCTTCCTTGGAAGCGCTTTCACAGGCGCAGCAACACTGGGGCTTTGCGCTTCTCTACTCACCAAACGTCACGGTCATTCTCTTTCCGTCTCGTAGACACGAGCTGAGAAATTGCAAACGTCGAGCAATTGCTCAGAGATGAAAAGTGCCAGCACTGAAAGCTCTTGCTAGCCAGCACCCTTCCTTGGAAGCGCTTTTGTAGCCCTTAGAACACTGGGGCTCTGGGCTTCTCTAGCCACCTAATCTTCTGCTCATCCTCTCGCGCACTCTGAAGAGAGCTCAGGTGAGAAATTGCAAACGTCCAGCAATTGCTCAGAGATGAAAAGGGCCAGCACTGAAAGCTGTTGCTAGCGAGCACCCTTCCTTGGAAGCGCTTTCACAGGCGCAGTAACACTGGGGCTTTGCGCTTCTCTAGCCACCAAACGTCACGGTCCTTCTCTTTCCGTCTCGTAGACACGAGCTGAGAAATTGCAAACGTCCAGCAATTGCTCAGAGATGAAAAGTGCCAGCACTGGAAGCTGTTGCTAGCCAGCACCCTTCCTTGGAAGCGCTTTTGTAGCCCTTAGAACACTGGGGCTCTGGGCTTCTCTAGCCACCTACTCTTCTGCTCATCCTCTCGCGCACTCTAAAGAGAGCTCAGGTGAGAAATTGCAAACGTCCAGCAATTGCTCAGAGATGAAAAGTGCCAGCACTGAAAGCTCTTGCTAGCCAGCACCCTTCCTTGGAAGCGCTTTCACAGGCGCAGCAACACTGGGGCTTTGCGCTTCTCTACCCACCAAACGTCACGGTCCTTCTCTTTCCGTCTCGTAGACACGAGCTGAGAAATTGCAAACGTCGAGCAATTGCTCAGAGATGAAAAGTGCCAGCACTGGAAGCTGTTGCTAGCCAGCACCCTTCCTTGGAAGCGCTTTTGTAGGCCTAAGAACACTGGGGCTCTGGGCTTCTCTAGCCACCTAATCTTCTGCTCATCCTCTCGCGCACTCTAAAGAGAGCTCAGGTGAGAAATTGCAAACGTCCAGCAATTGCTCAGAGATGAAAAGTGCCAGCACTGAAAGCTCTTGCTAGCCAGCACCCTTCCTTGGAAGCGCTTTCACAGGCGCAGCAACACTGGGGCTTTGCGCTTCTCTACCCACCAAACGTCACGGTCCTTCTCTTTCCGTCTCGTAGACACGAGCTGAGAAATTGCAAACGTCGAGCAATTGCTCAGAGATGAAAAGTGCCAGCACTGGAAGCTGTTGCTAGCCAGCACCCTTCCTTGGAAGCGCTTTTGTAGGCCTAAGAACACTGGGGCTCTGGGCTTCTCTAGCCACCTACTCTTCTGCTCATCCTCTCGCGCACTCTAAAGAGAGCTCAGGTGAGAAATTGCAAACGTCGAGCAATTGCTCAGAGATGAAAAGTGCCAGCACTGAAAGCTCTTGCTAGCCAGCACCCTTCCTTGGAAGCGCTTTCACAGGCGCAGCAACACTGGGGCTTTGCGCTTCTCTACCCACCAAACGTCACGGTCATTCTCTTTCCGTATCGTAGACACGAGCTGAGAAATTGCAAACGTCGAGCAATTGCTCAGAGATGAAAAGTGCCAGCACTGAAAGCTGTTGCTAGCCAGCACCCTTCCTTGGAAGCGCTTTTGTAGGCCTAAGAACACTGGGGCTCTGGGCTTCTCTAGCCACCTAATCTTCTGCTCATCCTCTTGCGCACTCTAAAGAGAGCTCAGGTGAGAAATTGCAAACGTCGAGCAATTGCTCAGAGATGAAAAGTGCCAGCACTGAAAGCTGTTGCTAGCGAGCACCCTTCCTTGGAAGCGCTTTCACAGGCGCAGTAACACTGGGGCTTTGCGCTTCTCTACTCACCAAACGTCACGGTCCTTCTCTTTCCGTCTCGTAGACACGAGCTGAGAAATTGCAAACGTCGAGCAATTGCTCAGAGAGGAAAAGTGCCAGCACTGAAAGCTCTTGCTAGCCAGCACCCTTCCTTGGAAATACTTTCACAGGCGCAGCAACACTGGGGCTTTGCGCTTCTCTACTCACCAAACGTCACGGTCCTTCTCTTTCCGTCTCGTAGACACGAGCTGAGAAATTGCAAACGTCGAGCAATTGCTCAGAGATGAAAAGTGCCAGCACTGGAAGCTGTTGCTAGCCAGCACCCTTCCTTGGAAGCGCTTTTGTAGGCCTAAGAACACTGGGGCTCTGGGCTTCTCTAGCCACCTACTCTTCTGCTCATCCTCTCGCACACTCTAAAGAGAGCTCAGGTGAGAAATTGCAAACGTCGAGCAATTGCTCAGAGATGAAAAGGGCCAGCACTGAAAGCTGTTGCTAGCCAGCACCCTTCCTTGGAAGCGCTTTCACAGGCGCAGCAACACTGGGGCTTTGCGCTTCTCTAGCCACCAAACGTCACGGTCATTCTCTTTCCGTCTCGTAGACATGAGCTGAGAAATTGCAAACGTCGAGCAATTGCTCAGAGAAGAAAAGTGCCAGCACTGAAAGCTGTTGCTAGCCAGCACCCTTCCTTGGAAGCGCTTTCACAGGCGCAGCAACACTGGGGCTTTGCGCTTCTCTACCCACCAAACGTCACGGTCATTCCCTTTCCGTCTCGTAGACAAGAGCTGAGAAATTGCAAACGTCGAGCAATTGCTCAGAGAGGAAAAGTGCCAGCACTGAAAGCTCTTGCTAGCCAGCACCCTTCCTTGGAAGCGCTTTTGTAGGCCTAAGAACACTGGGGCTCTGGGCTTCTCTAGCCACCTACTCTTCTGCTCATCCTCTCGCGCACTCTAAAGAGAGCTCAGGTGAGAAATTGCAAACGTCCAGCAATTGCTCAGAGATGAAAAGTGCCAGCACTGAAAGCTCTTGCTAGTCAGCACCCTTCCTTGGAAGCGCTTTCACAGGCGCAGTAACACTGGGGCTTTGCGCTTCTCTAGCCACCAAACGTCACGGTCCTTCTCTTTCCGTCGGTAGACACGAGCTGAGAAATTGCAAACGTCGAGCAATTGCTCAGAGATGAAAAGTGCCAGCACTGAAAGCTGTTGCTAGCCAGCACCCTTCCTTGGAAGCACTTTCACAGGCGCAGCAACACTGGGGCTTTGCGCTTCTCTACCCACCAAACGTCACGGTCATTCTCTTTCCGTCTCGTAGACAAGAGCTGAGAAATTGCAAACGTCGAGCAATTGCTCAGAGATGAAAAGTGCCAGCACTGAAAGCTGTTGCTAGCCAGCACCCTTCCTTGGAAGCACTTTCACAGGCGCAGCAACACTGGGGCTTTGTGCTTCTCTAGCCACCAAACGTCACGGTCCTTCTCTTTCCGTCTCGTAGACACGAGCTGAGAAATTGCAAACGTCGAGCAATTGCTCAGAGATGAAAAGTGCCAGCACTGAAAGCTGTTGCTAGCCAGCACCCTTCCTTGGAAGCGCTTTCACAGGCGCAGTAACACTGGGCCTTTGCACTTCTCTACCAACCATACGTCACGGTCATTCTCTTTCCGTCTCGTAGACAAGAGCTGAGAAATTGCAAACGTCGAGCAATTGCTCAGAGAGGAAAAGTGCCAGCACTGGTAGCTGTTGCTAGCCAGCACCCTTCCTTGGAAGCGCTTTTGTAGGCCTAAGAACACTGGGGCTCTGGGCTTCTCTAGCCACCTAATCTTCTGCTCATCCTCTCGCGCACTCTAAAGAGAGCTCAGGTGAGAAATTGCAAACGTCCAGCAATTGCTCAGAGATGAAAAGGGCCAGCACTGAAAGCTGTTGCTAGCCAGCACCCTTCCTTGGAAGCGCTTTCACAGGCGCAGTAACACTGGGGCTTTGCGCTTCTCTAGCCACCAAACGTCACGGTCCTTCTCTTTCCGTCTCGTAGACACGAGCTGAGAAATTGCAAACGTCGAGCAACTGCTCAGAGATGAAAAGTGCCAGCACTGAAAGCTCTTGCTAGCCAGCACCCTTCCTTGGAAGCGCTTTCACAGGCGCAGCAACACTGGGGCTTTGCGCTTCTCTACCCACCAAACGTCACAGACATTCTACTTGCGTCTCGTAGACACGAGCTGAGAAAATGCAAAGGTCCAGCAATTGCTCAGAGATGAAAAGTGCCAGCACTGAAAGCTGTTGCTAGCCAGCACCCTTCCTTGGAAGCGCTTTCACAGGCACAGCAACACTGGGGCTTTGCGCTTCTCTACTCACCAAACGTCACGGTCACTATCTCTCCGTTTTGTAGAGGCGAGCTGAGAAATTGCAAACGTCGAGCAATTGCTCAGAGATGAAAAGTGCAAGCACTGGAAGCTGTTGCTAGCCAGCACCCTTCCTTGGAAGCGCTTTTGTAGCCCTTAGAACACTGGGGCTCTGGGCTTCTCTAGCCACCTACTCTTCTGCTCATCCTCTCGCGCACTCTAAAGAGAGCTCAGGTGAGAAATTGCAAACGTCGAGCAATTGCTCAGAGATGAAAAGGGCCAGCACTGAAAGCTGTTGCTAGCCAGCACCCTTCCTTGGAAGTGCTTTCACAGGCGCAGCAACACTGGCGCTTTGCGCTTCTCTACCCACCAAACGTCACGGTCACTATCTCTCCGTCTCATAGACAAGAGCTGAGAAATTGCAAACGTCGAGCAATTGCTCAGAGAGGAAAAGGGCCAGCACTGAAAGCTCTTGCTAGCCAGCACCCTTCCTTGGAAGCGCTTTCACAGGCGCAGTAACACTGGGGCTTTGCGCTTCTCTAGCCACCAAACATCACGGTCCTTCACTTTCCGTCTCGTAGAGAAGAGCTGAGAAATTGCAAACGTCGAGCAATTGCTCAGAGATGAAAAGTGCCAGCACTGAAAGCTCTTGCTAGCCAGCACCCTTCCTTGGAAGCGCTTTCACAGGCGCAGCAACACTGGGGCTTTGCGCTTCTCTAGCCACCAAACGTCACGGTCATTCTCTTTCCGTCTCGTAGACAAGAGCTGAGAAATTGCAAACGTCGAGCAATTGCTCACAGATGAAAAGTGCCAGCACTGAAAGCTCTTGCTAGCCAGCACCCTTCCTTGGAAGCACTTTCACAGGCGCAGCAACACTGGGGCTTTGCGCTTCTCTACCCACCAAACGTCACGGTCCTTCTCTTTCCGTCTCGTAGACACGAGCTGAGAAATTGCAAACGTCGAGCAATTGCTCAGAGATGAAAAGGGCCAGCACTGAAAGCTGTTGCTAGCCAGCACCCTTCCTTGGAAGCGCTTTCACAGGCGCAGTAACACTGGGCCTTTGCACTTCTCTACCAACCAAACGTCACGGTCATTCTCTTTCCGTCTCGTAGACAAGAGCTGAGACATTGCAAACGTCGAGCAATTGCTCAGAGAAGAAAAGTGCCAGCACTGAAAGCTCTTGCTAGCCAGCACCCTTCCTTGGAAGCGCTTTTGTAGGCCTAAGAACACTGGGGCTCTGGGCTTCTCTAGCCACCTAATCTTCTGCTCATCCTCTCGCGCACTCTAAAGAGAGCTCAGGTGAGAAATTGCAAACGTCCAGCAATTGCTCAGAGATGAAAAGGGCCAGCACTGAAAGCTGTTGCTAGCCAGCACCCTTCCTTGGAAGCGCTTTCACAGGCGCAGTAACACTGGGGCTTTGCGCTTCTCTAGCCACCAAACGTCACGGTCCTTCTCTTTCCGTCTCGTAGACACGAGCTGAGAAATTGCAAACGTCGAGCAACTGCTCAGAGATGAAAAGTGCCAGCACTGAAAGCTCTTGCTAGCCAGCACCCTTCCTTGGAAGCGCTTTCACAGGCGCAGCAACACTGGGGCTTTGCGCTTCTCTACCCACCAAACGTCACAGACATTCTACTTGCGTCTCGTAGACACGAGCTGAGAAAATGCAAAGGTCCAGCAATTGCTCAGAGATGAAAAGTGCCAGCACTGAAAGCTGTTGCTAGCCAGCACCCTTCCTTGGAAGCGCTTTTGTAGGCCTAAGAACACTGGGGCTCTGGGCTTCTCTAGCCACCTAATCTTCTGCTCATCCTCTCGCGCACTCTAAAGAGAGCTCAGGTGAGAAATTGCAAACGTCGAGCAATTGCTCAGAGATGAAAAGTGCCAGCACTGAAAGCTCTTGCTAGCCAGCACCCTTCCTTGGAAGCGCTTTCACAGGCGCAGCAACACTGGGGCTTTGCGCTTCTCTAGCCACCAAACGTCACGGTCCTTCTCTTTCCGTCTCGTAGACACGAGCTGAGAAATTGCAAACGTCGAGCAATTGCTCAGAGATGAAAAGTGCCAGCACTGGAAGCTGTTGCTAGCCAGCACCCTTCCTTGGAAGCGCTTTTGTAGGCCTAAGAACACTGGGGCTCTGGGCTTCTCTAGCCACCTAATCTTCTGCTCATCCTCTCGCGCACTCTAAAGAGAGCTCAGGTGAGAAATTGCAAACGTCGAGCAATTGCTCAGAGATGAAAAGTGCCAGCACTGAAAGCTCTTGCTAGCCAGCACCCTTCCTTGGAAGCGCTTTCACAGGCGCAGCAACACTGGGGCTTTGCGCTTCTCTACCCACCAAACGTCACGGTCATTCTCTTTCCGTATCGTAGACACGAGCTGAGAAATTGCAAACGTCGAGCAATTGCTCAGAGATGAAAAGTGCCAGCACTGAAAGCTGTTGCTAGCCAGCACCCTTCCTTGGAAGCGCTTTTGTAGGCCTAAGAACACTGGGGCTCTGGGCTTCTCTAGCCACCTAATCTTCTGCTCATCCTCTTGCGCACTCTAAAGAGAGCTCAGGTGAGAAATTGCAAACGTCGAGCAATTGCTCAGAGATGAAAAGTGCCAGCACTGAAAGCTGTTGCTAGCGAGCACCCTTCCTTGGAAGCGCTTTCACAGGCGCAGTAACACTGGGGCTTTGCGCTTCTCTAGCCACCAAACGTCACGGTCCTTCTCTTTCCGTCTCGTAGACACGAGCTGAGAAATTGCAAACGTCGAGCAATTGCTCAGAGAGGAAAAGTGCCAGCACTGAAAGCTCTTGCTAGCCAGCACCCTTCCTTGGAAATACTTTCACAGGCGCAGCAACACTGGGGCTTTGCGCTTCTCTACTCACCAAACGTCACGGTCCTTCTCTTTCCGTCTCGTAGACACGAGCTGAGAAATTGCAAACGTCGAGCAATTGCTCAGAGATGAAAAGTGCCAGCACTGGAAGCTGTTGCTAGCCAGCACCCTTCCTTGGAAGCGCTTTTGTAGGCCTAAGAACACTGGGGCTCTGGGCTTCTCTAGCCACCTACTCTTCTGCTCATCCTCTCGCACACTCTAAAGAGAGCTCAGGTGAGAAATTGCAAACGTCGAGCAATTGCTCAGAGATGAAAAGGGCCAGCACTGAAAGCTGTTGCTAGCCAGCACCCTTCCTTGGAAGCGCTTTCACAGGCGCAGCAACACTGGGGCTTTGCGCTTCTCTAGCCACCAAACGTCACGGTCATTCTCTTTCCGTCTCGTAGACATGAGCTGAGAAATTGCAAACGTCGAGCAATTGCTCAGAGAAGAAAAGTGCCAGCACTGAAAGCTGTTGCTAGCCAGCACCCTTCCTTGGAAGCGCTTTCACAGGCGCAGCAACACTGGGGCTTTGCGCTTCTCTACCCACCAAACGTCACGGTCATTCCCTTTCCGTCTCGTAGACAAGAGCTGAGAAATTGCAAACGTCGAGCAATTGCTCAGAGAGGAAAAGTGCCAGCACTGAAAGCTCTTGCTAGCCAGCACCCTTCCTTGGAAGCGCTTTTGTAGGCCTAAGAACACTGGGGCTCTGGGCTTCTCTAGCCACCTACTCTTCTGCTCATCCTCTCGCACACTCTAAAGAGAGCTCAGGTGAGAAATTGCAAACGTCCAGCAATTGCTCAGAGATGAAAAGTGCCAGCACTGAAAGCTCTTGCTAGTCAGCACCCTTCCTTGGAAGCGCTTTCACAGGCGCAGTAACACTGGGGCTTTGCGCTTCTCTAGCCACCAAACGTCACGGTCCTTCTCTTTCCGTCGGTAGACACGAGCTGAGAAATTGCAAACGTCGAGCAATTGCTCAGAGATGAAAAGTGCCAGCACTGAAAGCTGTTGCTAGCCAGCACCCTTCCTTGGAAGCACTTTCACAGGCGCAGCAACACTGGGGCTTTGCGCTTCTCTACCCACCAAACGTCACGGTCATTCTCTTTCCGTCTCGTAGACAAGAGCTGAGAAATTGCAAACGTCGAGCAATTGCTCAGAGATGAAAAGTGCCAGCACTGAAAGCTGTTGCTAGCCAGCACCCTTCCTTGGAAGCACTTTCACAGGCGCAGCAACACTGGGGCTTTGTGCTTCTCTAGCCACCAAACGTCACGGTCCTTCTCTTTCCGTCTCGTAGACACGAGCTGAGAAATTGCAAACGTCGAGCAATTGCTCAGAGATGAAAAGTGCCAGCACTGAAAGCTGTTGCTAGCCAGCACCCTTCCTTGGAAGCGCTTTCACAGGCGCAGTAACACTGGGCCTTTGCACTTCTCTACCAACCATACGTCACGGTCATTCTCTTTCCGTCTCGTAGACAAGAGCTGAGAAATTGCAAACGTCGAGCAATTGCTCAGAGAGGAAAAGTGCCAGCACTGGTAGCTGTTGCTAGCCAGCACCCTTCCTTGGAAGCGCTTTTGTAGGCCTAAGAACACTGGGGCTCTGGGCTTCTCTAGCCACCTAATCTTCTGCTCATCCTCTCGCGCACTCTAAAGAGAGCTCAGGTGAGAAATTGCAAACGTCCAGCAATTGCTCAGAGATGAAAAGGGCCAGCACTGAAAGCTGTTGCTAGCCAGCACCCTTCCTTGGAAGCGCTTTCACAGGCGCAGTAACACTGGGGCTTTGCGCTTCTCTAGCCACCAAACGTCACGGTCCTTCTCTTTCCGTCTCGTAGACACGAGCTGAGAAATTGCAAACGTCGAGCAACTGCTCAGAGATGAAAAGTGCCAGCACTGAAAGCTCTTGCTAGCCAGCACCCTTCCTTGGAAGCGCTTTCACAGGCGCAGCAACACTGGGGCTTTGCGCTTCTCTACCCACCAAACGTCACAGACATTCTACTTGCGTCTCGTAGACACGAGCTGAGAAAATGCAAAGGTCCAGCAATTGCTCAGAGATGAAAAGTGCCAGCACTGAAAGCTGTTGCTAGCCAGCACCCTTCCTTGGAAGCGCTTTCACAGGCACAGCAACACTGGGGCTTTGCGCTTCTCTACTCACCAAACGTCACGGTCACTATCTCTCCGTTTTGTAGAGGCGAGCTGAGAAATTGCAAACGTCGAGCAATTGCTCAGAGATGAAAAGTGCAAGCACTGGAAGCTGTTGCTAGCCAGCACCCTTCCTTGGAAGCGCTTTTGTAGCCCTTAGAACACTGGGGCTCTGGGCTTCTCTAGCCACCTACTCTTCTGCTCATCCTCTCGCGCACTCTAAAGAGAGCTCAGGTGAGAAATTGCAAACGTCGAGCAATTGCTCAGAGATGAAAAGGGCCAGCACTGAAAGCTGTTGCTAGCCAGCACCCTTCCTTGGAAGTGCTTTCACAGGCGCAGCAACACTGGCGCTTTGCGCTTCTCTACCCACCAAACGTCACGGTCACTATCTCTCCGTCTCATAGACAAGAGCTGAGAAATTGCAAACGTCGAGCAATTGCTCAGAGAGGAAAAGGGCCAGCACTGAAAGCTCTTGCTAGCCAGCACCCTTCCTTGGAAGCGCTTTCACAGGCGCAGTAACACTGGGGCTTTGCGCTTCTCTAGCCACCAAACATCACGGTCCTTCACTTTCCGTCTCGTAGAGAAGAGCTGAGAAATTGCAAACGTCGAGCAATTGCTCAGAGATGAAAAGTGCCAGCACTGAAAGCTCTTGCTAGCCAGCACCCTTCCTTGGAAGCGCTTTCACAGGCGCAGCAACACTGGGGCTTTGCGCTTCTCTAGCCACCAAACGTCACGGTCATTCTCTTTCCGTCTCGTAGACAAGAGCTGAGAAATTGCAAACGTCGAGCAATTGCTCACAGATGAAAAGTGCCAGCACTGAAAGCTCTTGCTAGCCAGCACCCTTCCTTGGAAGCACTTTCACAGGCGCAGCAACACTGGGGCTTTGCGCTTCTCTAGCCACCAAACGTCACGGTCCTTCTCTTTCCGTCTCGTAGACACGAGCTGAGAAATTGCAAACGTCCAGCAATTGCTCAGAGATGAAAAGGGCCAGCACTGAAAGCTGTTGCTAGCCAGCACCCTTCCTTGGAAGCGCTTTCACAGGCGCAGTAACACTGGGCCTTTGCACTTCTCTACCAACCAAACGTCACGGTCATTCTCTTTCCGTCTCGTAGACAAGAGCTGAGACATTGCAAACGTCGAGCAATTGCTCAGAGAAGAAAAGTGCCAGCACTGAAAGCTCTTGCTAGCCAGCACCCTTCCTTGGAAGCGCTTTTGTAGGCCTAAGAACACTGGGGCTCTGGGCTTCTCTAGCCACCTAATCTTCTGCTCATCCTCTCGCGCACTCTAAAGAGAGCTCAGGTGAGAAATTGCAAACGTCGAGCAATTGCTCAGAGATGAAAAGTGCCAGCACTGAAAGCTGTTGCTAGCCAGCACCCTTCCTTGGAAGCGCTTTCACAGGCGCAGTAACACTGGGGCTTTGCGCTTCTCTAGCCACCAAACGTCACGGTCCTTCTCTTTCCGTCTCGTAGACACGAGCTGAGAAATTGCAAACGTCGAGCAACTGCTCAGAGATGAAAAGTGCCAGCACTGAAAGCTCTTGCTAGCCAGCACCCTTCCTTGGAAGCGCTTTCACAGGCGCAGCAACACTGGGGCTTTGCGCTTCTCTACCCACCAAACGTCACAGACATTCTACTTGCGTCTCGTAGACACGAGCTGAGAAAATGCAAAGGTCCAGCAATTGCTCAGAGATGAAAAGTGCCAGCACTGAAAGCTGTTGCTAGCCAGCACCCTTCCTTGGAAGCGCTTTCACAGGCACAGCAACACTGGGGCTTTGCGCTTCTCTACTCACCAAACGTCACGGTCACTATCTCTCCGTTTTGTAGAGGCGAGCTGAGAAATTGCAAACGTCGAGCAATTGCTCAGAGATGAAAAGTGCAAGCACTGGAAGCTGTTGCTAGCCAGCACCCTTCCTTGGAAGCGCTTTTGTAGCCCTTAGAACACTGGGGCTCTGGGCTTCTCTAGCCACCTACTCTTCTGCTCATCCTCTCGCGCACTCTAAAGAGAGCTCAGGTGAGAAATTGCAAACGTCGAGCAATTGCTCAGAGATGAAAAGGGCCAGCACTGAAAGCTGTTGCTAGCCAGCACCCTTCCTTGGAAGTGCTTTCACAGGCGCAGCAACACTGGCGCTTTGCGCTTCTCTACCCACCAAACGTCACGGTCACTATCTCTCCGTCTCATAGACAAGAGCTGAGAAATTGCAAACGTCGAGCAATTGCTCAGAGAGGAAAAGGGCCAGCACTGAAAGCTCTTGCTAGCCAGCACCCTTCCTTGGAAGCGCTTTCACAGGCGCAGTAACACTGGGGCTTTGCGCTTCTCTAGCCACCAAACATCACGGTCCTTCACTTTCCGTCTCGTAGAGAAGAGCTGAGAAATTGCAAACGTCGAGCAATTGCTCAGAGATGAAAAGTGCCAGCACTGAAAGCTCTTGCTAGCCAGCACCCTTCCTTGGAAGCGCTTTCACAGGCGCAGCAACACTGGGGCTTTGCGCTTCTCTAGCCACCAAACGTCACGGTCATTCTCTTTCCGTCTCGTAGACAAGAGCTGAGAAATTGCAAACGTCGAGCAATTGCTCACAGATGAAAAGTGCCAGCACTGAAAGCTCTTGCTAGCCAGCACCCTTCCTTGGAAGCACTTTCACAGGCGCAGCAACACTGGGGCTTTGCGCTTCTCTACCCACCAAACGTCACGGTCCTTCTCTTTCCGTCTCGTAGACACGAGCTGAGAAATTGCAAACGTCCAGCAATTGCTCAGAGATGAAAAGTGCCAGCACTGAAAGCTGTTGCTAGCCAGCACCCTTCCTTGGAAGCGCTTTCACAGGCGCAGTAACACTGGGCCTTTGCACTTCTCTACCAACCAAACGTCACGGTCATTCTCTTTCCGTCTCGTAGACACGAGCTGAGACATTGCAAACGTCGAGCAATTGCTCAGAGAAGAAAAGTGCCAGCACTGGTAGCTGTTGCTAGCCAGCACCCTTCCTTGGAAGCGCTTTTGTAGGCCTAAGAACACTGGGGCTCTGGGCTTCTCTAGCCACCTACTCTTCTGCTCATCCTCTCGCGCACTCTAAAGAGAGCTCAGGTGAGAAATTGCAAACGTCCAGCAATTGCTCAGAGATGAAAAGTGCCAGCACTGAAAGCTCTTGCTAGCCAGCACTCTTCCTTGGAAGCGCTTTCACAGGCGCAGCAACACTGGGGCTTTGCGCTTCTCTAGCCACCAAACGTCACGGTCCTTCTCTTTCCGTCTTGTAGACACGAGCTGAGAAATTGCAAACGTCGAGCAATTGCTCAGAGAGGAAAAGTGCCAGCACTGGTAGCTGTTGCTAGCCAGCACCCTTCCATGGAAGCGCTTTTGTAGCCCTTAGAACACTGGGGCTCTGGGCTTCTCTAGCCACCTAATCTTCTGCTCATCCTCTCGCGCACTCTAAAGAGAGCTCAGGTGAGAAATTGCAAACGTCCAGCAATTGCTCAGAGATGAAAAGGGCCAGCACTGAAAGCTGTTGCTAGCGAGCACTCTTCCTTGGAAGCGCTTTCACAGGCGCAGCAACACTGGGGCTTTGCGCTTCTCTAGCCACCAAACGTCACGGTCCTTCTCTTTCCGTCTCGTAGACACGAGCTGAGAAATTGCAAACGTCGAGCAATTGCTCAGAGATGAAAAGTGCCAGCACTGAAAGCTCTTGCTAGCCAGCACCCTTCCTTGGAAGCGCTTTTGTAGGCCTAAGAACACTGGGGCTCTGGGCTTCTCTAGCCACCTAATCTTCTGCTCTTCCTCTCGCGCACTCTGAAGAGAGCTCAGGTGAGAAATTGCAAACGTCGAGCAATTGCTCAGAGATGAAAAGTGCCAGCACTGAAAGCTGTTGCTAGCCAGCACCCTTCCTTGGAAGCGCTTTCACAGGCGCAGCAACACTGGGGCTTTGCGCTTCTCTAGCCACCAAACGTCACGGTCCTTCTCTTTCCGTCTCGTAGACACGAGCTGAGAAATTGCAAACGTCGAGCAATTGCTCAGAGAAGAAAAGTGCCAGCACTGAAAGCTCTTGCTAGCCAGCACCCTTCCTTGGAAGCGCTTTTGTAGGCCTAAGAACACTGGGGCTCTGGGCTTCTCTAGCCACCTACTCTTCTGCTCATCCTCTCGCGCACTCTAAAGAGAGCTCAGGTGAGAAATTGCAAACGTCCAGCAATTGCTCAGAGATGAAAAGTGCCAGCACTGAAAGCTCTTGCTAGTCAGCACCCTTCCTTGGAAGCGCTTTCACAGGCGCAGTAACACTGGGGCTTTGCGCTTCTCTACCCACCAAACGTCACGGTCCTTCTCTTTCCGTCGGTAGACACGAGCTGAGAAATTGCAAACGTCGAGCAATTGCTCAGAGAGGAAAAGTGCCAGCACTGAAAGCTCTTGCTAGCCAGCACCCTTCCTTGGAAGCACTTTCACAGGCGCAGCAACACTGGGGCTTTGCGCTTCTCTAGCCACCAAACGTCACGGTCATTCTCTTTCCGTCTCGTAGACAAGAGCTGAGAAATTGCAAACGTCGAGCAATTGCTCAGAGATGAAAAGTGCCAGCACTGAAAGCTGTTGCTAGCCAGCACCCTTCCTTGGAAGCACTTTCACAGGCGCAGCAACACTGGGGCTTTGCGCTTCTCTAGCCACCAAACGTCACGGTCCTTCTCTTTCCGTCTCGTAGACACGAGCTGAGAAATTGCAAACGTCGAGCAATTGCTCAGAGATGAAAAGTGCCAGCACTGAAAGCTGTTGCTAGCCAGCACCCTTCCTTGGAAGCGCTTTCACAGGCGCAGTAACACTGGGCCTTTGCACTTCTCTACCAACCAAACGTCACGGTCATTCTCTTTCCGTCTCGTAGACAAGAGCTGAGAAATTGCAAACGTCGAGCAATTGCTCAGAGAGGAAAAGTGCCAGCACTGGTAGCTGTTGCTAGCCAGCACCCTTCCTTGGAAGCGCTTTTGTAGGCCTAAGAACACTGGGGCTCTGGGCTTCTCTAGCCACCTAATCTTCTGCTCATCCTCTCGCGCACTCTAAAGAGAGCTCAGGTGAGAAATTGCAAACGTCCAGCAATTGCTCAGAGATGAAAAGGGCCAGCACTGAAAGCTGTTGCTAGCGAGCACCCTTCCTTGGAAGCGCTTTCACAGGCGCAGTAACACTGGGGCTTTGCGCTTCTCTAGCCACCAAACGTCACGGTCCTTCTCTTTCCGTCTCGTAGACATGAGCTGAGAAATTGCAAACGTCGAGCAACTGCTCAGAGATGAAAAGTGCCAGCACTGAAAGCTCTTGCTAGCCAGCACCCTTCCTTGGAAGCGCTTTCACAGGCGCAGCAACACTGGGGCTTTGCGCTTCTCTACCCACCAAACGTCACAGTCATTCTACTTGCGTCTCGTAGACACGAGCTGAGAAAATGCAAAGGTCCAGCAATTGCTCAGAGATGAAAAGTGCCAGCACTGAAAGCTGTTGCTAGCCAGCACCCTTCCTTGGAAGCGCTTTCACAGGCACAGCAACACTGGGGCTTTGCGCTTCTCTACTCACCAAACGTCACGGTCACTATCTCTCCGTTTTGTAGAGGCGAGCTGAGAAATTGCAAACGTCGAGCAATTGCTCAGAGATGAAAAGTGCAAGCACTGGAAGCTGTTGCTAGCCAGCACCCTTCCTTGGAAGCGCTTTTGTAGCCCTTAGAACACTGGGGCTCTGGGCTTCTCTAGCCACCTACTCTTCTGCTCATCCTCTCGCGCACTCTAAAGAGAGCTCAGGTGAGAAATTGCAAACGTCGAGCAATTGCTCAGAGATGAAAAGGGCCAGCACTGAAAGCTGTTGCTAGCCAGCACCCTTCCTTGGAAGTGCTTTCACAGGCGCAGCAACACTGGCGCTTTGCGCTTCTCTACCCACCAAACGTCACGGTCACTATCTCTCCGTCTCATAGACAAGAGCTGAGAAATTGCAAACGTCGAGCAATTGCTCAGAGAGGAAAAGGGCCAGCACTGAAAGCTCTTGCTAGCCAGCACCCTTCCTTGGAAGCGCTTTCACAGGCGCAGCAACACTGGCGCTTTGCGCTTCTCTACCCACCAAACGTCACGGTCCTTCACTTTCCGTCTCGTAGACACGAGCTGAGAAATTGCAAACGTCGAGCAATTGCTCAGAGATGAAAAGTGCCAGCACTGAAAGCTCTTGCTAGCCAGCACTATTCCTTGGAAGTGCTTTCACAGGCGCAGCAACACTGGGGCTTTGCGCTTCTCTACCAACCAAACGTCATGGTCATTCTCTTTCCGTCTCGTAGACAAGAGCTGAGAAATTGCAAACGTCGAGCAATTGCTCAGAGATGAAAAGTGCCAGCACTGAAAGCTCTTGCTAGCCAGCACCCTTCCTTGGAAGCACTTTCACAGGCGCAGCAACACTGGGGCTTTGCGCTTCTCTACCCACCAAACGTCACGGTCCTTCTCTTTCCGTCTCGTAGACACGAGCTGAGAAATTGCAAACGTCCAGCAATTGCTCAGAGATGAAAAGGGCCAGCACTGAAAGCTGTTGCTAGCCAGCACCCTTCCTTGGAAGCGCTTTCACAGGCGCAGTAACACTGGGCCTTTGCACTTCTCTACCAACCAAACGTCACGGTCATTCTCTTTCCGTCTCGTAGACAAGAGCTGAGACATTGCAAACGTCGAGCAATTGCTCAGAGAAGAAAAGTGCCAGCACTGAAAGCTCTTGCTAGCCAGCACCCTTCCTTGGAAGCGCTTTTGTAGGCCTAAGAACACTGGGGCTCTGGGCTTCTCTAGCCACCTGATCTTCTGCTCATCCTCTCGCGCACTCTAAAGAGAGCTCAGGTGAGAAATTGCAAACGTCCAGCAATTGCTCAGAGATGAAAAGTGCCAGCACTGAAAGCTCTTGCTAGCCAGCACTCTTCCTTGGAAGCGCTTTCACAGGCGCAGCAACACTGGGGCTTTGCGCTTCTCTAGCCACCAAACGTCACGGTCCTTCTCTTTCCGTCTTGTAGACAAGAGCTGAGAAATTGCAAACGTCGAGCAATTGCTCAGAGAGGAAAAGTGCCAGCACTGGTAGCTGTTGCTAGCCAGCACCCTTCCTTGGAAGCGCTTTTGTAGGCCTAAGAACACTGGGGCTCTGGGCTTCTCTAGCCACCTCATCTTCTGCTCATCCTCTCGCGCACTCTAAAGAGAGCTCAGGTGAGAAATTGCAAACGTCCAGCAATTGCTCAGAGATGAAAAGGGCCAGCACTGAAAGCTCTTGCTAGCCAGCACCCTTCCTTGGAAGCGCTTTCACAGGCGCAGCAACACTGGGGCTTTGCGCTTCTCTAGCCACCAAACGTCACGGTCCTTCTCTTTCCGTCTCGTAGACACGAGCTGAGAAATTGCAAACGTCCAGCAATTGCTCAGAGATGAAAAGTGCCAGCACTGAAAGCTCTTGCTAGCCAGCACCCTTCCTTGGAAGCGCTTTTGTAGCCCTTAGAACACTGGCGCTCTGGGCTTCTCTAGCCACCTACTCTTCTGCTCATCCTCTCGCGCACTCTAAAGAGAGCTCAGGTGAGAAATTGCAAACGTCCAGCAATTGCTCAGAGAAGAAAAGTGCCAGCACTGAAAGCTCTTGCTAGCCAGCACCCTTCCTTGGAAGCGCTTTCACAGGCGCAGCAACACTGGGGCTTTGCGCTTCTCTAGCCACCAAACGTCACGGTCCTTCTCTTTCCGTCTCGTAGACACGAGCTGAGAAATTGCAAACGTCGAGCAATTGCTCAGAGAAGAAAAGTGCCAGCACTGAAAGCTGTTGCTAGCCAGCACCCTTCCTTGGAAGCGCTTTTGTAGCCCTTAGAACACTGGGGCTCTGGGCTTCTCTAGCCACCTACTCTTCTGCTCATCCTCTCGCGCACTCTAAAGAGAGCTCAGGTGAGAAATTGCAAACGTCCAGCAATTGCTCAGAGATGAAAAGGGCCAGCACTGAAAGCTCTTGCTAGCCAGCACCCTTCCTTGGAAGCGCTTTCACAGGCGCAGCAACACTGGGGCTTTGCGCTTCTCTAGCCACCAAACGTCACGGTCCTTCTCTTTCCGTCTCGTAGACACGAGCTGAGAAATTGCAAACGTCGAGCAATTGCTCAGAGATGAAAAGTGCCAGCACTGGAAGCTGTTGCTAGCCAGCACCCTTCCTTGGAAGCGCTTTTGTAGGCCTAAGAACACTGGGGCTCTGGGCTTCTCTAGCCACCTCATCTTCTGCTCATCCTCTCGCGCACTCTAAAGAGAGCTCAGGTGAGAAATTGCAAACGTCGAGCAATTGCTCAGAGATGAAAAGGGCCAGCACTGAAAGCTCTTGCTAGCCAGCACCCTTCCTTGGAAGCGCTTTCACAGGCGCAGCAACACTGGGGCTTTGCGCTTCTCTACTCACCAAACGTCACGGTCATTCTCTTTCCGTCTCGTAGACACGAGCTGAGAAATTGCAAACGTCGAGCAATTGCTCAGAGATGAAAAGTGCCAGCACTGGAAGCTGTTGCTAGCCAGCACCCTTCCTTGGAAGCGCTTTTGTAGGCCTAAGAACACTGGGGCTCTGGGCTTCTCTAGCCACCTAATCTTCTGCTCATCCTCTCGCGCACTCTAAAGAGAGCTCAGGTGAGAAATTGCAAACGTCGAGCAATTGCTCAGAGATGAAAAGTGCCAGCACTGAAAGCTCTTGCTAGCCAGCACCCTTCCTTGGAAGCGCTTTCACAGGCGCAGCAACACTGGGGCTTTGCGCTTCTCTACACACCAAACGTCACGGTCATTCTCTTTCCGTCTCGTAGACACGAGCTGAGAAATTGCAAACGTCGAGCAATTGCTCAGAGATGAAAAGTGCCAGCACTGAAAGCTGTTGCTAGCCAGCACCCTTCCTTGGAAGCCCTTTTGTAGCCCTTAGAACACTGGGGCTCTGGGCTTCTCTAGCCACCTACTCTTCTGCTCATCCTCTCGCGCACTCTAAAGAGAGCTCAGGTGAGAAATTGCAAACGTCGAGCAATTGCTCAGAGATGAAAAGGGCCAGCACTGAAAGCTCTTGCTAGCCAGCACCCTTCCTTGGAAGTGCTTTCACAGGCGCAGCAACACTGGGGCTTTGCGCTTCTCTACCCACCAAACGTCACGGTCACTATCTCTCCGTCTCATAGACACGAGCTGAGAAAATGCAAACGTCGAGCAATTGCTCAGAGATGAAAAGTGCCAGCACTGAAAGCTCTTGCTAGCCAGCACCCTTCCTTGGAAGCGCTTTTGTAGCCTTTATAACACTGGGGCTCTGTGCTTCTCTAGCCACCTAATCTTCTGCTCATCCTCTCGCGCACTCTAAAGAGAGCTCAGGTGAGAAATTGCAAACGTCGAGCAATTGCTCAGAGATGAAAAGTGCCAGCACTGAAAGCTCTTGCTAGCCAGCACCCTTCCTTGGAAGCAGTTTCACAGGCGCAGCAACACTGGGGCTTTGCGCTTCTCTACCCACCAAACGTCACGGTCATTCTCTTTCCGTCTCGTAGACAAGAGCTGAGAAATTGCAAACGTCGAGCAATTGCTCAGAGATGAAAAGTGCCAGCACTGAAAGCTGTTGCTAGCCAGCACCCTTCCTTGGAAGCACTTTCACAGGCGCAGCAACACTGGGGCTTTGCGCTTCTCTAGCCACCAAACGTCACGGTCCTTCTCTTTCCGTCTCGTAGACACGAGCTGAGAAATTGCAAACGTCGAGCAATTGCTCAGAGATGAAAAGTGCCAGCACTGAAAGCTGTTGCTAGCCAGCACCCTTCCTTGGAAGCGCTTTCACAGGCGCAGTAACACTGGGCCTTTGCACTTCTCTACCAACCAAACGTCATGGTCCTTCTCTTTCCGTCTCGTAGACACGAGCTGAGAAATTGCAAACGTCGAGCAATTGCTCAGAGAGGAAAAGTGCCAGCACTGGTAGCTGTTGCTAGCCAGCACCCTTCCTTGGAAGCGCTTTTGTAGGCCTAAGAACACTGGGGCTCTGGGCTTCTCTAGCCACCTAATCTTCTGCTCATCCTCTCGCGCACTCTAAAGAGAGCTCAGGTGAGAAATTGCAAACGTCCAGCAATTGCTCAGAGATGAAAAGGGCCAGCACTGAAAGCTGTTGCTAGCGAGCACCCTTCCTTGGAAGCGCTTTCACAGGCGCAGTAACACTGGGGCTTTGCGCTTCTCTAGCCACCAAACGTCACGGTCCTTCTCTTTCCGTCTCGTAGACACGAGCTGAGAAATTGCAAACGTCGAGCAACTGCTCAGAGATGAAAAGTGCCAGCACTGAAAGCTCTTGCTAGCCAGCACCCTTCCTTGGAAGCGCTTTCACAGGCGCAGCAACACTGGGGCTTTGCGCTTCTCTAGCCACCAAACGTCACAGTCATTCTACTTCCGTCTCGTAGACACGAGCTGAGAAAATGCAAAGGTCCAGCAATTGCTCAGAGATGAAAAGTGCCAGCACTGAAAGCTGTTGCTAGCCAGCACCCTTCCTTGGAAGCGCTTTCACAGGCACAGCAACACTGGGGCTTTGCGCTTCTCTACTCACCAAACGTCACGGTCACTATCTCTCCGTTTTGTAGAGGCGAGGTGAGAAATTGCAAACGTCGAGCAATTGCTCAGAGATGAAAAGTGCCAGCACTGAAAGCTGTTGCTAGCCAGCACCCTTCCTTGGAAGCGCTTTTGTAGCCCTTAGAACACTGGGGCTCTGGGCTTCTCTAGCCACCTAATCTTCTGCTCATCCTCTCGCGCACTCTAAAGAGAGCTCAGGTGAGAAATTGCAAACGTCCAGCAATTGCTCAGAGATGAAAAGGGCCAGCACTGAAAGCTCTTGCTAGCGAGCACCCTTCCTTGGAAGTGCTTTCACAGGCGCAGCAACACTGGGGCTTTGCGCTTCTCTACTCACCAAACGTCACGGTCCTTCTCTTTCCGTCTCGTAGACAAGAGCTGAGAAATTGCAAACGTCGAGCAATTGCTCAGAGATGAAAAGTGCCAGCACTGGAAGCTGTTGCTAGCCAGCACCCTTCCTTGGAAGCGCTTTTGTAGCCCTTAGAACACTGGGGCTCTGGGCTTCTCTAGCCACCTACTCTTCTGCTCATCCTCTCGCGCACTCTAAAGAGAGCTCAGGTGAGAAATTGCAAACGTCGAGCAATTGCTCAGAGATGAAAAGGGCCAGCACTGAAAGCTGTTGCTAGCGAGCACCCTTCCTTGGAAGTGCTTTCACAGGCGCAGCAACACTGGCGCTTTGCGCTTCTCTACCCACCAAACGTCACGGTCACTATCTCTCCGTCTCATAGACAAGAGCTGAGAAATTGCAAACGTCGAGCAATTGCTCAGAGAGGAAAAGGGCCAGCACTGAAAGCTCTTGCTAGCCAGCACCCTTCCTTGGAAGCGCTTTCACAGGCGCAGTAACACTGGGGCTTTGCGCTTCTCTAGCCACCAAACGTCACGGTCCTTCACTTTCCGTCTCGTAGACACGAGCTGAGAAATTGCAAACGTCGAGCAATTGCTCAGAGATGAAAAGTGCCAGCACTGAAAGCTGTTGCTAGCGAGCACCCTTCCTTGGAAGTGCTTTCACAGGCGCAGTAACACTGGGGCTTTGCGCTTCTCTACCCACCAAACGTCACGGTCCTTCTCTTTCCGTCTCGTAGACACGAGCTGAGAAATTGCAAACGTCCAGCAATTGCTCAGAGATGAAAAGTGCCAGCACTGAAAGCTCTTGCTAGCCAGCACCCTTCCTTGGAAGCGCTTTCACAGGCGCAGTAACACTGGGGCTTTGCGCTTCTCTACTCACCAAACGTCACGGTCCTTCTCTTTCCGTCGGTAGACACGAGCTGAGAAATTGCAAACGTCGAGCAACTGCTCAGAGATGAAAAGTGCCAGCACTGAAAGCTCTTGCTAGCCAGCACCCTTCCTTGGAAGTGCTTTCACAGGCGCAGCAACACTGGGGCTTTGCGCTTCTCTACCCACCAAACGTCACGGTCATTCTCTTTCCGTCTCGTAGACAAGAGCTGAGAAATTGCAAACGTCGAGCAATTGCTCAGAGATGAAAAGGGCCAGCACTGAAAGCTCTTGCTAGCCAGCACCCTTCCTTGGAAGCACTTTCACAGGCGCAGCAACACTGGGGCTTTGCGCTTCTCTACCCACCAAACGTCACGGTCCTTCTCTTTCCGTCTCGTAGACACGAGCTGAGAAATTGCAAACGTCGAGCAATTGCTCAGAGATGAAAAGGGCCAGCACTGAAAGCTCTTGCTAGCCAGCACCCTTCCTTGGAAGCGCTTTCACAGGCGCAGTAACACTGGGCCTTTGCACTTCTCTACCAACCAAACGTCACGGTCATTCTCTTTCCGTCTCGTAGACACGAGCTGAGAAATTGCAAACGTCGAGCAATTGCTCAGAGATGAAAAGGGCCAGCACTGAAAGCTCTTGCTAGCCAGCACCCTTCCTTGGAAGCGCTTTTGTAGGCCTAAGAACACTGGGGCTCTGGGCTTCTCTAGCCACCTAATCTTCTGCTCATCCTCTCGCGCACTCTAAAGAGAGCTCAGGTGAGAAATTGCAAACGTCCAGCAATTGCTCAGAGATGAAAAGTGCCAGCATTGAAAGCTCTTGCTAGCCAGCACTCTTCCTTGGAAGCGCTTTCACAGGCGCAGCAACACTGGGGCTTTGCGCTTCTCTAGCCACCAAACGTCACGGTCCTTCTCTTTCCGTCTTGTAGACAAGAGCTGAGAAATTGCAAACGTCGAGCAATTGCTCAGAGAGGAAAAGTGCCAGCACTGGTAGCTGTTGCTAGCCAGCACCCTTCCTTGGAAGCGCTTTTGTAGGCCTAAGAACACTGGGGCTCTGGGCTTCTCTAGCCACCTCATCTTCTGCTCATCCTCTCGCGCACTCTAAAGAGAGCTCAGGTGAGAAATTGCAAACGTCCAGCAATTGCTCAGAGATGAAAAGGGCCAGCACTGAAAGCTGTTGCTAGCGAGCACCCTTCCTTGGAAGCGCTTTCACAGGCGCAGCAACACTGGGGCTTTGCGCTTCTCTAGCCACCAAACGTCACGGTCCTTCTCTTTCCGTCTCGTAGACACGAGCTGAGAAATTGCAAACGTCGAGCAACTGCTCAGAGATGAAAAGTGCCAGCACTGAAAGCTCTTGCTAGCCAGCACCCTTCCTTGGAAGCGCTTTCACAGGCGCAGCAACACTGGGCCTTTGCGCTTCTCTACTCACCAAACGTCACGGTCCTTCTCTTTCCGTCTCGTAGACACGAGCTGAGAAATTGCAAACGTCGAGCAATTGCTCAGAGATGAAAAGTGCCAGCACTGAAAGCTCTTGCTAGCCAGCACCCTTCCTTGGAAGCGCTTTTGTAGGCCTAAGAACACTGGGGCTCTGGGCTTCTCTAGCCACCTAATCTTCTGCTCTTCCTCTCGCGCACTCTGAAGAGAGCTCAGGTGAGAAATTGCAAACGTCCAGCAATTGCTCAGAGAAGAAAAGTGCCAGCACTGAAAGCTGTTGCTAGCGAGCACCCTTCCTTGGAAGCGCTTTCACAGGCGCAGCAACACTGGGGCTTTGCGCTTCTCTAGCCACCAAACGTCACGGTCCTTCTCTTTCCGTCTCGTAGACAAGAGCTGAGAAATTGCAAACGTCGAGCAATTGCTCAGAGAAGAAAAGTGCCAGCACTGAAAGCTGTTGCTAGCCAGCACCCTTCCTTGGAAGCGCTTTTGTAGCCCTTAGAACACTGGGGCTCTGGGCTTCTCTAGCCACCTAATCTTCTGCTCATCCTCTCGCGCACTCTAAAGAGAGCTCAGGTGAGAAATTGCAAACGTCGAGCAATTGCTCAGAGATGAAAAGTGCCAGCACTGAAAGCTGTTGCTAGCCAGCACCCTTCCTTGGAAGCGCTTTCACAGGCGCAGCAACACTGGGGCTTTGCGCTTCTCTACCCACCAAACGTCACGGCCATTCTCTTTCCGTCTCGTAGACACGAGCTGAGAAATTGCAAACGTCGAGCAATTGCTCAGAGATGAAAAGTGCCAGCACTGAAAGCTCTTGCTAGCCAGCACCCTTCCTTGGAAGCGCTTTTGTAGGCCTAAGAACACTGGGGCTCTGGGCTTCTCTAGCCACCTCATCTTCTGCTCATCCTCTCGCGCACTCTAAAGAGAGCTCAGGTGAGAAATTGCAAACGTCGAGCAATTGCTCAGAGATGAAAAGTGCCAGCACTGAAAGCTCTTGCTAGCCAGCACCCTTCCTTGGAAGCGCTTTCACAGGCGCAGCAACACTGGGGCTTTGCGCTTCTCTACTCACCAAACGTCACGGTCATTCTCTTTCCGTCTCGTAGACACGAGCTGAGAAATTGCAAACGTCGAGCAATTGCTCAGAGATGAAAAGTGCCAGCACTGGAAGCTGTTGCTAGCCAGCACCCTTCCTTGGAAGCGCTTTTGTAGGCCTAAGAACACTGGGGCTCTGGGCTTCTCTAGCCACCTAATCTTCTGCTCATCCTCTCGCGCACTCTAAAGAGAGCTCAGGTGAGAAATTGCAAACGTCCAGCAATTGCTCAGAGATGAAAAGTGCCAGCACTGAAAGCTCTTGCTAGCCAGCACCCTTCCTTGGAAGCGCTTTCACAGGCGCAGTAACACTGGGGCTTTGCGCTTCTCTACCCACCAAACGTCACGGTCCTTCTCTTTCCGTCTCGTAGACACGAGCTGAGAAATTGCAAACGTCGAGCAATTGCTCAGAGATGAAAAGGGCCAGCACTGAAAGCTGTTGCTAGCCAGCACCCTTCCTTGGAAGCGCTTTCACAGGCGCAGCAACACTGGGGCTTTGCGCTTCTCTACACACCAAACGTCACGGTCATTCTCTTTCCGTCTCGTAGACACGAGCTGAGAAATTGCAAACGTCGAGGAATTGCTCAGAGATGAAAAGTGCCAGCACTGAAAGCTCTTGCTAGCCAGCACCCTTCCTTGGAAGCGCTTTTGTAGGCCTAAGAACACTGGGGCTCTGGGCTTCTCTAGCCACCTAATCTGCTCTTCCTCTCGCGCACTCTGAAGAGAGCTCAGGTGAGAAATTGCAAACGTCCAGCAATTGCTCAGAGAAGAAAAGTGCCAGCACTGAAAGCTCTTGCTAGCCAGCACCCTTCCTTGGAAGCGCTTTCACAGGCGCAGCAACACTGGGGCTTTGCGCTTCTCTAGCCACCAAACGTCACGGTCCTTCTCTTTCCGTCTCGTAGACAAGAGCTGAGAAATTGCAAACGTCGAGCAATTGCTCAGAGAAGAAAAGTGCCAGCACTGAAAGCTGTTGCTAGCCAGCACCCTTCCTTGGAAGCGCTTTTGTAGCCCTTAGAACACTGGGGCTCTGGGCTTCTCTAGCCACCTAATCTTCTGCTCATCCTCTCGCGCACTCTAAAGAGAGCTCAGGTGAGAAATTGCAAACGTCGAGCAATTGCTCAGAGATGAAAAGTGCCAGCACTGAAAGCTGTTGCTAGCCAGCACCCTTCCTTGGAAGCGCTTTTGTAGGCCTAAGAACACTGGGGCTCTGGGCTTCTCTAGCCACCTCATCTTCTGCTCATCCTCTCGCGCACTCTAAAGAGAGCTCAGGTGAGAAATTGCAAACGTCGAGCAATTGCTCAGAGATGAAAAGTGCCAGCACTGAAAGCTCTTGCTAGCCAGCACCCTTCCTTGGAAGCGCTTTCACAGGCGCAGCAACACTGGGGCTTTGCGCTTCTCTACTCACCAAACGTCACGGTCATTCTCTTTCCGTCTCGTAGACACGAGCTGAGAAATTGCAAATGTCGAGCAATTGCTCAGAGATGAAAAGTGCCAGCACTGGAAGCTGTTGCTAGCCAGCACCCTTCCTTGGAAGCGCTTTTGTAGGCCTAAGAACACTGGGGCTCTGGGCTTCTCTAGCCACCTAATCTTCTGCTCATCCTCTCGCGCACTCTAAAGAGAGCTCAGGTGAGAAATTGCAAACGTCCAGCAATTGCTCAGAGATGAAAAGTGCCAGCACTGAAAGCTCTTGCTAGCCAGCACCCTTCCTTGGAAGCGCTTTCACAGGCGCAGTAACACTGGGGCTTTGCGCTTCTCTAGCCACCAAACGTCACGGTCCTTCTCTTTCCGTCTCGTAGACACGAGCTGAGAAATTGCAAACGTCGAGCAATTGCTCAGAGATGAAAAGGGCCAGCACTGAAAGCTCTTGCTAGCCAGCACCCTTCCTTGGAAGCGCTTTCACAGGCGCAGCAACACTGGGGCTTTGCGCTTCTCTACACACCAAACGTCACGGTCATTCTCTTTCCGTCTCGTAGACACGAGCTGAGAAATTGCAAACGTCGAGCAATTGCTCAGAGATGAAAAGTGCCAGCACTGAAAGCTGTTGCTAGCCAGCACTCTTCCTTGGAAGCGCTTTTGTAGCCCTTAGAACACTGGGGCTCTGGGCTTCTCTAGCCACCTCATCTTCTGCTCATCCTCTCGCGCACTCTAAAGAGAGCTCAGGTGAGAAATTGCAAACGTCGAGCAATTGCTCAGAGATGAAAAGGGCCAGCACTGAAAGCTCTTGCTAGCCAGCACCCTTCCTTGGAAGTACTTTCACAGGCGCAGCAACACTGGGGCTTTGCGCTTCTCTACCCACCAAACGTCACGGTCACTATCTCTCCGTCTCATAGACACGAGCTGAGAAAATGCAAACGTCGAGCAATTGCTCAGAGATGAAAAGTGCCAGCACTGAAAGCTCTTGCTAGCCAGCACCCTTCCTTGGAAGCGCTTTTGTAGCCTTTAGAACACTGGGGCTCTGTGCTTCTCTAGCCACCTACTCTTCTGCTCATCCTCTCGCGCACTCTAAAGAGAGCTCAGGTGAGAAATTGCAAACGTCGAGCAATTGCTCAGAGATGAAAAGGGCCAGCACTGAAAGCTGTTGCTAGCCAGCACCCTTCCTTGGAAGCGCTTTCACAGGCGCAGCAACACTGGGGCTTTGCGCTTCTCTAGCCATCAAACTTCACAGTCACTATCTCTCCGTCTTGTAGACAAGAGCTGAGAAATTGCAAACGTCGAGCAATTGCTCAGAGATGAAAAGTGCCAGCACTGAAAGCTCTTGCTAGCCAGCACCCTTCCTTGGAAGCGCTTTTGTAGGCCTAAGAACACTGGGGCTCTGGGCTTCTCTAGCCACCTACTCTTCTGCTCATCCTCTCGCGCACTCTAAAGAGAGCTCAGGTGAGAAATTGCAAACGTCCAGCAATTGCTCAGAGATGAAAAGGGCCAGCACTGAAAGCTCTTGCTAGCCAGCACCCTTCCTTGGAAGTGCTTTCACAGGCGCAGCAACACTGGGGCTTTGCGCTTCTCTAGCCACCAAACGTCACGGTCCTTCTCTTTCCGTCTCGTAGACACGAGCTGAGAAATTGCAAACGTCAAGCAATTGCTCAGAGATGAAAAGTGCCAGCACTGAAAGCTCTTGCTAGCCAGCACCCTTCCTTGGAAGCGCTTTCACAGGCGCAGCAACACTGGGGCTTTGCGCTTCTCTACTCACCAAACGTCACGGTCATTCTCTTTCCGTCTCGTAGACACGAGCTGAGAAATTGCAAACGTCGAGCAATTGCTCAGAGATGAAAAGTGCCAGCACTGAAAGCTCTTGCTAGCCAGCACCCTTCCTTGGAAGCGCTTTTGTAGCCCTTAGAACACTGGGGCTCTGGGCTTCTCTAGCCACCTAATCTTCTGCTCATCCTCTCGCGCACTCTGAAGAGAGCTCAGGTGAGAAATTGCAAACGTCGAGCAATTGCTCAGAGATGAAAAGGGCCAGCACTGAAAGCTCTTGCTAGCCAGCACCCTTCCTTGGAAGCGCTTTCACAGGCGCAGTAACACTGGGGCTTTGCGCTTCTCTACTCACCAAACGTCACGGTCATTCTCTTTCCGTCTCGTAGACACGAGCTGAGAAATTGCAAACGTCGAGCAATTGCTCAGAGATGAAAAGTGCCAGCACTGAAAGCTCTTGCTAGCCAGCACCCTTCCTTGGAAGCGCTTTTGTAGCCCTTAGAACACTGGGGCTCTGGGCTTCTCTAGCCACCTAATCTTCTGCTCATCCTCTCACGCACTCTAAAGAGAGCTCAGGTGAGAAATTGCAAACGTCCAGCAATTGCTCAGAGAAGAAAAGTGCCAGCACTGAAAGCTCTTGCTAGCCAGCACCCTTCCTTGGAAGCGCTTTCACAGGCGCAGCAACACTGGGGCTTTGCGCTTCTCTACCCACCAAACGTCACGGTCCTTCTCTTTCCGTCTCGTAGACACGAGCTGAGAAATTGCAAACGTCGAGCAATTGCTCAGAGATGAAAAGTGCCAGCACTGAAAGCTCTTGCTAGCCAGCACCCTTCCTTGGAAGCGCTTTTGTAGGCCTAAGAACACTGGGGCTCTGGGCTTCTCTAGCCACCTAATCTTCTGCTCATCCTCTCGCGCACTCTAAAGAGAGCTCAGGTGAGAAATTGCAAACGTCCAGCAATTGCTCAGAGAAGAAAAGTGCCAGCACTGAAAGCTCTTGCTAGCCAGCACCCTTCCTTGGAAGCGCTTTCACAGGCGCAGCAACACTGGGGCTTTGCGCTTCTCTAGCCACCAAACGTCACGGTCATTCCCCTTCCGTCTCGTAGACACGAGCTGAGAAATTGCAAACGTCGAGCAATTGCTCAGAGATGAAAAGTGCCAGCACTGGAAGCTGTTGCTAGCCAGCACCCTTCCTTGGAAGCGCTTTTGTAGGCCTAAGAACACTGGGGCTCTGGGCTTCTCTAGCCACCTCATCTTCTGCTCATCCTCTCGCGCACTCTAAAGAGAGCTCAGGTGAGAAATTGCAAACGTCGAGCAATTGCTCAGAGATGAAAAGTGCCAGCACTGAAAGCTCTTGCTAGCCAGCACCCTTCCTTGGAAGCGCTTTCACAGGCGCAGCAACACTGGGGCTTTGCGCTTCTCTACCCACCAAACGTCGCGGTCATTCTCTTTCCGTATCGTAGACACGAGCTGAGAAATTGCAAACGTCGAGCAATTGCTCAGAGATGAAAAGTGCCAGCACTGAAAGCTGTTGCTAGCCAGCACCCTTCCTTGGAAGCGCTTTTGTAGCCCTTAGAACACTGGGGCTCTGGGCTTCTCTAGCCACCTCATCTTCTGCTCATCCTCTCGCGCACTCTAAAGAGAGCTCAGGTGAGAAATTGCAAACGTCGAGCAATTGCTCAGAGATGAAAAGTGCCAGCACTGAAAGCTCTTGCTAGCCAGCACCCTTCCTTGGAAGCGCTTTCACAGGCGCAGTAACACTGGGGCTTTGCGCTTCTATACGCACCAAACGTCACGGTCCTTCTCTTTCCGTCTCGTAGACACGAGCTGAGAAATTGCAAACGTCGAGCAATTGCTCAGAGAGGAAAAGTGCCAGCACTGAAAGCTCTTGCTAGCCAGCACCCTTCCTTGGAAGCGCTTTCACAGGCGCAGCAACACTGGGGCTTTGCGCTTCTCTACTCACCAAACGTCACGGTCATTCTCTTTCCGTCTCGTAGACACGAGCTGAGAAATTGCAAACGTCGAGCAATTGCTCAGAGATGAAAAGTGCCAGCACTGAAAGCTGTTGCTAGCCAGCACCCTTCCTTGGAAGCGCTTTCACAGGCGCAGTAACACTGGGCCTTTGCACTTCTCTACCAACCAAACGTCACGGTCCTTCTCTTTCCGTCTCGTAGACAAGAGCTGAGAAATTGCAAACGTCGAGCAATTGCTCAGAGAGGAAAAGTGCCAGCACTGGTAGCTGTTGCTAGCCAGCACCCTTCCTTGGAAGCGCTTTTGTAGGCCTAAGAACACTGGGGCTCTGGGCTTCTCTAGCCACCTAATCTTCTGCTCATCCTCTCGCGCACTCTAAAGAGAGCTCAGGTGAGAAATTGCAAACGTCCAGCAATTGCTCAGAGATGAAAAGGGCCAGCACTGAAAGCTGTTGCTAGCAAGCACCCTTCCTTGGAAGCGCTTTCACAGGCGCAGTAACACTGGGGCTTTGCGCTTCTCTAGCCACCAAACGTCACGGTCATTCTCTTTCCGTCTCGTAGACACGAGCTGAGAAATTGCAAACGTCGAGCAACTGCTCAGAGATGAAAAGTGCCAGCACTGAAAGCTCTTGCTAGCCAGCACCCTTCCTTGGAAGCGCTTTCACAGGCGCAGCAACACTGGGGCTTTGCGCTTCTCTAGCCACCAAACGTCACGGTCCTTCTCTTTCCGTCTCGCAGACACGAGCTGAGAAAATGCAAAGGTCCAGCAATTGCTCAGAGATGAAAAGTGCCAGCACTGAAAGCTGTTGCTAGCCAGCACCCTTCCTTGGAAGCGCTTTCACAGGCACAGCAACACTGGGGCTTTGCGCTTCTCTACTCACCAAACGTCACGGTCACTATCTCTCCGTTTTGTAGAGGCGAGCTGAGAAATTGCAAACGTCGAGCAATTGCTCAGAGATGAAAAGTGCCAGCACTGAAAGCTGTTGCTAGCCAGCACCCTTCCTTGGAAGCGCTTTTGTAGCCCTTAGAACACTGGGGCTCTGGGCTTCTCTAGCCACCTACTCTTCTGCTCATCCTCTCGCGCACTCTGAAGAGAGCTCAGGTGAGAAATTGCAAACGTCGAGCAATTGCTCAGAGATGAAAAGTGCCAGCACTGAAAGCTCTTGCTAGCCAGCACCCTTCCTTGGAAGTGCTTTCACAGGCGCAGCAACACTGGGGCTTTGCGCTTCTCTACTCACCAAACGTCACGGTCATTCTCTTTCCGTCTCGTAGACACGAGCTGAGAAATTGCAAACGTCGAGCAATTGCTCAGAGATGAAAAGTGCCAGCACTGAAAGCTCTTGCTAGCCAGCACCCTTCCTTGGAAGCGCTTTTGTAGGCCTAAGAACACTGGGGCTCTGGGCTTCTCTAGCCACCTAATCTTCTGCTCTTCCTCTCGCGCACTCTGAAGAGAGCTCAGGTGAGAAATTGCAAACGTCGAGCAATTGCTCAGAGATGAAAAGGGCCAGCACTGAAAGCTGTTGCTAGCCAGCACCCTTCCTTGGAAGCGCTTTCACAGGCGCAGTAACACTGGGGCTTTGCGCTTCTCTACCCACCAAACGTCACGGTCCTTCTCTTTCCGTCTCGTAGACACGAGCTGAGAAATTGCAAACGTCGAGCAATTGCTCAGAGATGAAAAGTGCCAGCACTGAAAGCTCTTGCTAGCCAGCACCCTTCCTTGGAAGCGCTTTTGTAGCCCTTAGAACACTGGGGCTCTGGGCTTCTCTAGCCACCTAATCTTCTGCTCATCCTCTCGCGCACTCTAAAGAGAGCTCAGGTGAGAAATTGCAAACGTCGAGCAATTGCTCAGAGATGAAAAGTGCCAGCACTGAAAGCTGTTGCTAGCCAGCACCCTTCCTTGGAAGCACTTTCACAGGCGCAGCAACACTGGGGCTTTGCGCTTCTCTAGCCACCAAACGTCACGGCCATTCTCTTTCCGTCTCGTAGACACGAGCTGAGAAATTGCAAACGTCGAGCAATTGCTCAGAGATGAAAAGTGCCAGCACTGGAAGCTGTTGCTAGCCAGCACCCTTCCTTGGAAGCGCTTTTGTAGGCCTAAGAACACTGGGGCTCTGGGCTTCTCTAGCCACCTACTCTTCTGCTCATCCTCTCGCACACTCTAAAGAGAGCTCAGGTGAGAAATTGCAAACGTCGAGCAATTGCTCAGAGATGAAAAGGGCCAGCACTGAAAGCTCTTGCTAGCCAGCACCCTTCCTTGGAAGCGCTTTCACAGGCGCAGCAACACTGGGGCTTTGCGCTTCTCTACTCACCAAACGTCACGGTCCTTCTCTTTCCGTCTCGTAGACACGAGCTGAGAAATTGCAAACGTCGAGCAATTGCTCAGAGATGAAAAGTGCCAGCACTGGAAGCTGTTGCTAGCCAGCACCCTTCCTTGGAAGCGCTTTTGTAGGCCTAAGAACACTGGGGCTCTGGGCTTCTCTAGCCACCTAATCTTCTGCTCATCCTCTCGCGCACTCTAAAGAGAGCTCAGGTGAGAAATTGCAAACGTCCAGCAATTGCTCAGAGATGAAAAGTGCCAGCACTGAAAGCTCTTGCTAGCCAGCACCCTTCCTTGGAAGCGCTTTCACAGGCGCAGCAACACTGGCGCTTTGCGCTTCTCTAGCCACCAAACGTCACGGTCCTTCTCTTTCCGTCTCGTAGACACGAGCTGAGAAATTGCAAACGTCGAGCAATTGCTCAGAGATGAAAAGGGCCAGCACTGAAAGCTCTTGCTAGCCAGCACCCTTCCTTGGAAGCGCTTTCACAGGCGCAGCAACACTGGGGCTTTGCGCTTCTCTACACACCAAACGTCACGGTCATTCTCTTTCCGTCTCGTAGACACGAGCTGAGAAATTGCAAACGTCGAGCAATTGCTCAGAGATGAAAAGTGCCAGCACTGAAAGCTCTTGCTAGCCAGCACCCTTCCTTGGAAGCGCTTTTGTAGCCCTTAGAACACTGGGGCTCTGGGCTTCTCTAGCCACCTACTCTTCTGCTCATCCTCTCGCGCACTCTAAAGAGAGCTCAGGTGAGAAATTGCAAACGTCGAGCAATTGCTCAGAGATGAAAAGGGCCAGCACTGAAAGCTCTTGCTAGCCAGCACCCTTCCTTGGAAGCGCTTTCACAGGCGCAGCAACACTGGGGCTTTGCGCTTCTCTACCCACCAAACGTCACGGTCACTATCTCTCCGTCTCATAGACACGAGCTGAGAAAATGCAAACGTCGAGCAATTGCTCAGAGATGAAAAGTGCCAGCACTGAAAGCTCTTGCTAGCCAGCACCCTTCCTTGGAAGCGCTTTTGTAGCCTTTAGAACACTGGGGCTCTGTGCTTCTCTAGCCACCTAATCTTCTGCTCATCCTCTCGCGCACTCTAAAGAGAGCTCAGGTGAGAAATTGCAAACGTCGAGCAATTGCTCAGAGATGAAAAGTGCCAGCACTGAAAGCTGTTGCTAGCCAGCACCCTTCCTTGGAAGCGCTTTCACAGGCGCAGCAACACTGGGGCTTTGCGCTTCTCTACCCACCAAACTTCACAGTCACTATCTCTCCGTCTTGTAGAGGCGAGCTGAGAAATTGCAAACGTCGAGCAATTGCTCAGAGATGAAAAGTGCCAGCACTGAAAGCTGTTGCTAGCCAGCACCCTTCCTTGGAAGCGCTTTTGTAGGCCTAAGAACACTGGGGCTCTGAGCTTCTCTAGCCACCTACTCTTCTGCTCATCCTCTCGCGCACTCTAAAGAGAGCTCAGGTGAGAAATTGCAAACGTCCAGCAATTGCTCAGAGATGAAAAGGGCCAGCACTGAAAGCTGTTGCTAGCCAGCACCCTTCCTTGGAAGTGCTTTCACAGGCGCAGCAACACTGGGGCTTTGCGCTTCTCTACCCACCAAACGTCACGGTCCTTCTCTTTCCGTCTCGTAGACACGAGCTGAGAAATTGCAAACGTCAAGCAATTGCTCAGAGATGAAAAGTGCCAGCACTGAAAGCTCTTGCTAGCCAGCACCCTTCCTTGGAAGCGCTTTCACAGGCGCAGCAACACTGGGGCTTTGCGCTTCTCTACTCACCAAACGTCACGGTCATTCTCTTTCCGTCTCGTAGACACGAGCTGAGAAATTGCAAACGTCGAGCAATTGCTCAGAGATGAAAAGTGCCAGCACTGAAAGCTCTTGCTAGCCAGCACCCTTCCTTGGAAGCGCTTTTGTAGCCCTTAGAACACTGGGGCTCTGGGCTTCTCTAGCCACCTAATCTTCTGCTCATCCTCTCGCGCACTCTGAAGAGAGCTCAGGTGAGAAATTGCAAACGTCGAGCAATTGCTCAGAGATGAAAAGGGCCAGCACTGAAAGCTCTTGCTAGCCAGCACCCTTCCTTGGAAGCGCTTTCACAGGCGCAGCAACACTGGGGCTTTGCGCTTCTCTAGCCACCAAACGTCACGGTCCTTCTCTTTCCGTCTCGTAGACACGAGCTGAGAAATTGCAAACGTCGAGCAATTGCTCAGAGATGAAAAGTGCCAGCACTGGAAGCTGTTGCTAGCCAGCACCCTTCCTTGGAAGCGCTTTTGTAGCCCTTAGAACACTGGGGCTCTGGGCTTCTCTAGCCACCTAATCTTCTGCTCATCCTCTCGCGCACTCTAAAGAGAGCTCAGGTGAGAAATTGCAAACGTCCAGCAATTGCTCAGAGAAGAAAAGTGCCAGCACTGAAAGCTCTTGCTAGCCAGCACCCTTCCTTGGAAGCGCTTTCACAGGCGCAGCAACACTGGGGCTTTGCGCTTCTCTACCACCAAACGTCACGGTCCTTCTCTTTCCGTCTTGTAGACACGAGCTGAGAAATTGCAAACGTCGAGCAATTGCTCAGAGATGAAAAGTGCCAGCACTGGAAGCTGTTGCTAGCCAGCACCCTTCCTTGGAAGCGCTTTTGTAGGCCTAAGAACACTGGGGCTCTGGGCTTCTCTAGCCACCTCATATTCTGCTCATCCTCTCGCGCACTCTAAAGAGAGCTCAGGTGAGAAATTGCAAACGTCCAGCAATTGCTCAGAGATGAAAAGGGCCAGCACTGAAAGCTCTTGCTAGCCAGCACCCTTCCTTGGAAGCGCTTTCACAGGCGCAGCAACACTGGGGCTTTGCGCTTCTCTACCCACCAAACGTCACGGTCATTCTCTTTCCGTATCGTAGACACGAGCTGAGAAATTGCAAACGTCGAGCAATTGCTCAGAGATGAAAAGTGCCAGCACTGAAAGCTGTTGCTAGCCAGCACCCTTCCTTGGAAGCGCTTTTGTAGGCTTAAGAACACTGGGGCTCTGGGCTTCTCTAGCCACCTAATCTTCTGCTCATCCTCTTGCGCACTCTAAAGAGAGCTCAGGTGAGAAATTGCAAACGTCGAGCAATTGCTCAGAGATGAAAAGTGCCAGCACTGAAAGCTGTTGCTAGCGAGCACCCTTCCTTGGAAGCGCTTTCACAGGCGCAGTAACACTGGGGCTTTGCGCTTCTATATGCACCAAACGTCACGGTCCTTCTCTTTCCGTCTCGTAGACACGAGCTGAGAAATTGCAAACGTCGAGCAATTGCTCAGAGATGAAAAGTGCCAGCACTGAAAGCTCTTGCTAGCCAGCACCCTTCCTTGGAAGCGCTTTCACAGGCGCAGCAACACTGGGGCTTTGCGCTTCTCTACTCACCAAACGTCACGGTCATTCTCTTTCCGTCTCGTAGACACGAGCTGAGAAATTGCAAACGTCGAGCAATTGCTCAGAGATGAAAAGTGCCAGCACTGGAAGCTGTTGCTAGCCAGCACCCTTCCTTGGAAGCGCTTTTGTAGGCCTAAGAACACTGGGGCTCTGGGCTTCTCTAGCCACCTACTCTTCTGCTCATCCTCTCGCACACTCTAAAGAGAGCTCAGGTGAGAAATTGCAAACGTCGAGCAATTGCTCAGAGATGAAAAGGGCCAGCACTGAAAGCTCTTGCTAGCCAGCACCCTTCCTTGGAAGCGCTTTCACAGGTGCAGCAACACTGGGGCTTTGCGCTTCTCTACCCACCAAACGTCACGGTCATTCTCTTTCCGTATCGTAGACACGAGCTGAGAAATTGCAAACGTCGAGCAATTGCTCAGAGATGAAAAGTGCCAGCACTGAAAGCTGTTGCTAGCCAGCACCCTTCCTTGGAAGCGCTTTTGTAGCCCTTAGAACACTGGGGCTCTGGGCTTCTCTAGCCACCTCATCTTCTGCTCATCCTCTCGCGCACTCTAAAGAGAGCTCAGGTGAGAAATTGCAAACGTCCAGCAATTGCTCAGAGAAGAAAAGTGCCAGCACTGAAAGCTCTTGCTAGCCAGCACCCTTCCTTGGAAGCGCTTTCACAGGCGCAGCAACACTGGGGCTTTGCGCTTCTCTAGCCACCAAACGTCACGGTCATTCCCTTTCCGTCTCGTAGACAAGAGCTGAGAAATTGCAAACGTCGAGCAATTGCTCAGAGAGGAAAAGTGCCAGCACTGAAAGCTCTTGCTAGCCAGCACCCTTCCTTGGAAGCGCTTTTGTAGGCCTAAGAACACTGGGGCTCTGGGCTTCTCTAGCCACCTCATCTTCTGCTCATCCTCTCGCGCACTCTAAAGAGAGCTCAGGTGAGAAATTGCAAACGTCGAGCAATTGCTCAGAGATGAAAAGTGCCAGCACTGAAAGCTCTTGCTAGTCAGCACCCTTCCTTGGAAGCGCTTTCACAGGCGCAGTAACACTGGGGCTTTGCGCTTCTCTACCCACCAAACGTCACGGTCCTTCTCTTTCCGTCTCGTAGACACGAGCTGAGAAATTGCAAACGTCCAGCAATTGCTCAGAGAAGAAAAGTGCCAGCACTGAAAGCTGTTGCTAGCCAGCACCCTTCCTTGGAAGCGCTTTCACAGGCGCAGTAACACTGGGGCTTTGCGCTTCTCTAGCCACCAAACATGACGGTCCTTCTCTTTCCGTCGGTAGACACGAGCTGAGAAATTGCAAACGTCGAGCAACTGCTCAGAGATGAAAAGTGCCAGCACTGAAAGCTCTTGCTAGCCAGCACCCTTCCTTGGAAATACTTTCACAGGCGCAGCAACACTGGGGCTTTGCGCTTCTCTACCCACCAAACGTCACGGTCATTCTCTTTCCGTCTCGTAGACAAGAGCTGAGAAATTGCAAACGTCGAGCAATTGCTCAGAGATGAAAAGTGCCAGCACTGAAAGCTGTTGCTAGCCAGCACCCTTCCTTGGAAGCACTTTCACAGGCGCAGCAACACTGGGGCTTTGCGCTTCTCTAGCCACCAAACGTCACGGTCCTTCTCTTTCCGTCTCGTAGACACGAGCTGAGAAATTGCAAACGTCGAGCAATTGCTCAGAGATGAAAAGTGCCAGCACTGAAAGCTCTTGCTAGCCAGCACCCTTCCTTGGAAGCGCTTTCACAGGCGCAGTAACACTGGGCCTTTGCACTTCTCTACCAACCAAACGTCACGGTCATTCTCTTTCCGTCTCGTAGACAAGAGCTGAGAAATTGCAAACGTCGAGCAATTGCTCAGAGAGGAAAAGTGCCAGCACTGGTAGCTGTTGCTAGCCAGCACCCTTCCTTGGAAGCGCTTTTGTAGGCCTAAGAACACTGGGGCTCTGGGCTTCTCTAGCCACCTAATCTTCTGCTCATCCTCTCGCGCACTCTAAAGAGAGCTCAGGTGAGAAATTGCAAACGTCCAGCAATTGCTCAGAGATGAAAAGGGCCAGCACTGAAAGCTGTTGCTAGCGAGCACCCTTCCTTGGAAGCGCTTTCACAGGCGCAGTAACACTGGGGCTTTGCGCTTCTCTAGCCACCAAACGTCACGGTCATTCTCTTTCCGTCTCGTAGACACGAGCTGAGAAATTGCAAACGTCGAGCAACTGCTCAGAGATGAAAAGTGCCAGCACTGAAAGCTCTTGCTAGCCAGCACCCTTCCTTGGAAGCGCTTTCACAGGCGCAGCAACAGTGGGGCTTTGCGCTTCTCTACTCACCAAACGTCACGGTCATTCTCTTTCCGTCTCGTAGACACGAGCTGAGAAATTGCAAACGTCGAGCAATTGCTCAGAGATGAAAAGTGCCAGCACTGAAAGCTCTTGCTAGCCAGCACCCTTCCTTGGAAGCGCTTTTGTAGGCCTAAGAACACTGGGGCTCTGGGCTTCTCTAGCCACCTAATCTTCTGCTCTTCCTCTCGCGCACTCTGAAGAGAGCTCAGGTGAGAAATTGCAAACGTCGAGCAATTGCTCAGAGATGAAAAGGGCCAGCACTGAAAGCTGTTGCTAGCCAGCACCCTTCCTTGGAAGCGCTTTCACAGGCGCAGTAACACTGGGGCTTTGCGCTTCTCTACCCACCAAACGTCACGGTCACTATCTCTCCGTCTCATAGACACGAGCTGAGAAAATGCAAACGTCGAGCAATTGCTCAGAGATGAAAAGTGCCAGCACTGAAAGCTCTTGCTAGCCAGCACCCTTCCTTGGAAGCGCTTTTGTAGCCTTTAGAACACTGGGGCTCTGTGCTTCTCTAGCCACCTAATCTTCTGCTCATCCTCTCGCGCACTCTAAAGAGAGCTCAGGTGAGAAATTGCAAACGTCGAGCAATTGCTCAGATATGAAAAGTGCCAGCACTGAAAGCTGTTGCTAGCCAGCACCCTTCCTTGGAAGCGCTTTCACAGGCGCAGCAACACTGGGGCTTTGCGCTTCTCTACCCACCAAACTTCACAGTCACTATCTCTCCGTCTTGTAGAGGCGAGCTGAGAAATTGCAAACGTCGAGCAATTGCTCAGAGATGAAAAGTGCCAGCACTGAAAGCTGTTGCTAGCCAGCACCCTTCCTTGGAAGCGCTTTTGTAGGCCTAAGAACACTGGGGCTCTGAGCTTCTCTAGCCACCTACTCTTCTGCTCATCCTCTCGCGCACTCTAAAGAGAGCTCAGGTGAGAAATTGCAAACGTCCAGCAATTGCTCAGAGATGAAAAGGGCCAGCACTGAAAGCTGTTGCTAGCGAGCACCCTTCCTTGGAAGCGCTTTCACAGGCGCAGTAACACTGGGGCTTTGCGCTTCTCTAGCCACCAAACGTCACGGTCATTCTCTTTCCGTCTCGTAGACACGAGCTGAGAAATTGCAAACGTCGAGCAACTGCTCAGAGATGAAAAGTGCCAGCACTGAAAGCTCTTGCTAGCCAGCACCCTTCCTTGGAAGCGCTTTCACAGGCGCAGCAACAGTGGGGCTTTGCGCTTCTCTACTCACCAAACGTCACGGTCATTCTCTTTCCGTCTCGTAGACACGAGCTGAGAAATTGCAAACGTCGAGCAATTGCTCAGAGATGAAAAGTGCCAGCACTGAAAGCTCTTGCTAGCCAGCACCCTTCCTTGGAAGCGCTTTTGTAGGCCTAAGAACACTGGGGCTCTGGGCTTCTCTAGCCACCTAATCTTCTGCTCTTCCTCTCGCGCACTCTGAAGAGAGCTCAGGTGAGAAATTGCAAACGTCGAGCAATTGCTCAGAGATGAAAAGGGCCAGCACTGAAAGCTGTTGCTAGCCAGCACCCTTCCTTGGAAGCGCTTTCACAGGCGCAGTAACACTGGGGCTTTGCGCTTCTCTACCCACCAAACGTCACGGTCACTATCTCTCCGTCTCATAGACACGAGCTGAGAAAATGCAAACGTCGAGCAATTGCTCAGAGATGAAAAGTGCCAGCACTGAAAGCTCTTGCTAGCCAGCACCCTTCCTTGGAAGCGCTTTTGTAGCCTTTAGAACACTGGGGCTCTGTGCTTCTCTAGCCACCTAATCTTCTGCTCATCCTCTCGCGCACTCTAAAGAGAGCTCAGGTGAGAAATTGCAAACGTCGAGCAATTGCTCAGAGATGAAAAGTGCCAGCACTGAAAGCTGTTGCTAGCCAGCACCCTTCCTTGGAAGCGCTTTCACAGGCGCAGCAACACTGGGGCTTTGCGCTTCTCTACCCACCAAACTTCACAGTCACTATCTCTCCGTCTTGTAGAGGCGAGCTGAGAAATTGCAAACGTCGAGCAATTGCTCAGAGATGAAAAGTGCCAGCACTGAAAGCTGTTGCTAGCCAGCACCCTTCCTTGGAAGCGCTTTTGTAGGCCTAAGAACACTGGGGCTCTGAGCTTCTCTAGCCACCTACTCTTCTGCTCATCCTCTCGCGCACTCTAAAGAGAGCTCAGGTGAGAAATTGCAAACGTCCAGCAATTGCTCAGAGATGAAAAGGGCCAGCACTGAAAGCTCTTGCTAGCCAGCACCCTTCCTTGGAAGTGCTTTCACAGGCGCAGCAACACTGGGGCTTTGCGCTTCTCTACCCACCAAACGTCACGGTCCTTCTCTTTCCGTCTCGTAGACACGAGCTGAGAAATTGCAAACGTCAAGCAATTGCTCAGAGATGAAAAGTGCCAGCACTGAAAGCTCTTGCTAGCCAGCACCCTTCCTTGGAAGCGCTTTCACAGGCGCAGCAACACTGGGGCTTTGCGCTTCTCTACTCACCAAACGTCACGGTCATTCTCTTTCCGTCTCGTAGACACGAGCTGAGAAATTGCAAACGTCGAGCAATTGCTCAGAGATGAAAAGTGCCAGCACTGAAAGCTCTTGCTAGCCAGCACCCTTCCTTGGAAGCGCTTTTGTAGCCCTTAGAACACTGGGGCTCTGGGCTTCTCTAGCCACCTAATCTTCTGCTCATCCTCTCGCGCACTCTAAAGAGAGCTCAGGTGAGAAATTGCAAACGTCCAGCAATTGCTCAGAGAAGAAAAGTGCCAGCACTGAAAGCTCTTGCTAGCCAGCACCCTTCCTTGGAAGCGCTTTCACAGGCGCAGCAACACTGGGGCTTTGCGCTTCTCTACCACCAAACGTCACGGTCCTTCTCTTTCCGTCTTGTAGACACGAGCTGAGAAATTGCAAACGTCGAGCAATTGCTCAGAGATGAAAAGTGCCAGCACTGGAAGCTGTTGCTAGCCAGCACCCTTCCTTGGAAGCGCTTTTGTAGGCCTAAGAACACTGGGGCTCTGGGCTTCTCTAGCCACCTCATATTCTGCTCATCCTCTCGCGCACTCTAAAGAGAGCTCAGGTGAGAAATTGCAAACGTCCAGCAATTGCTCAGAGATGAAAAGGGCCAGCACTGAAAGCTCTTGCTAGCCAGCACCCTTCCTTGGAAGCGCTTTCACAGGCGCAGCAACACTGGGGCTTTGCGCTTCTCTACCCACCAAACGTCACGGTCATTCTCTTTCCGTATCGTAGACACGAGCTGAGAAATTGCAAACGTCGAGCAATTGCTCAGAGATGAAAAGTGCCAGCACTGAAAGCTGTTGCTAGCCAGCACCCTTCCTTGGAAGCGCTTTTGTAGGCTTAAGAACACTGGGGCTCTGGGCTTCTCTAGCCACCTAATCTTCTGCTCATCCTCTTGCGCACTCTAAAGAGAGCTCAGGTGAGAAATTGCAAACGTCCAGCAATTGCTCAGAGATGAAAAGTGCCAGCACTGAAAGCTGTTGCTAGCGAGCACCCTTCCTTGGAAGCGCTTTCACAGGCGCAGTAACACTGGGGCTTTGCGCTTCTATATGCACCAAACGTCACGGTCCTTCTCTTTCCGTCTCGTAGACACGAGCTGAGAAATTGCAAACGTCGAGCAATTGCTCAGAGATGAAAAGTGCCAGCACTGAAAGCTCTTGCTAGCCAGCACCCTTCCTTGGAAGCGCTTTCACAGGCGCAGCAACACTGGGGCTTTGCGCTTCTCTACTCACCAAACGTCACGGTCATTCTCTTTCCGTCTCGTAGACACGAGCTGAGAAATTGCAAACGTCGAGCAATTGCTCAGAGATGAAAAGTGCCAGCACTGGAAGCTGTTGCTAGCCAGCACCCTTCCTTGGAAGCGCTTTTGTAGGCCTAAGAACACTGGGGCTCTGGGCTTCTCTAGCCACCTACTCTTCTGCTCATCCTCTCGCACACTCTAAAGAGAGCTCAGGTGAGAAATTGCAAACGTCGAGCAATTGCTCAGAGATGAAAAGGGCCAGCACTGAAAGCTCTTGCTAGCCAGCACCCTTCCTTGGAAGCGCTTTCACAGGCGCAGCAACACTGGGGCTTTGCGCTTCTCTACCCACCAAACGTCACGGTCATTCTCTTTCCGTATCGTAGACACGAGCTGAGAAATTGCAAACGTCGAGCAATTGCTCAGAGATGAAAAGTGCCAGCACTGAAAGCTGTTGCTAGCCAGCACCCTTCCTTGGAAGCGCTTTTGTAGCCCTTAGAACACTGGGGCTCTGGGCTTCTCTAGCCACCTCATCTTCTGCTCATCCTCTCGCGCACTCTAAAGAGAGCTCCGGTGAGAAATTGCAAACGTCCAGCAATTGCTCAGAGAAGAAAAGTGCCAGCACTGAAAGCTCTTGCTAGCCAGCACCCTTCCTTGGAAGCGCTTTCACAGGCGCAGCAACACTGGGGCTTTGCGCTTCTCTAGCCACCAAACGTCACGGTCATTCCCTTTCCGTCTCGTAGACACGAGCTGAGAAATTGCAAACGTCGAGCAATTGCTCAGAGAGGAAAAGTGCCAGCACTGAAAGCTCTTGCTAGCCAGCACCCTTCCTTGGAAGCGCTTTTGTAGGCCTAAGAACACTGGGGCTCTGGGCTTCTCTAGCCACCTCATCTTCTGCTCATCCTCTCGCGCACTCTAAAGAGAGCTCAGGTGAGAAATTGCAAACGTCGAGCAATTGCTCAGAGATGAAAAGTGCCAGCACTGAAAGCTCTTGCTAGTCAGCACCCTTCCTTGGAAGCGCTTTCACAGGCGCAGCAACACTGGGGCTTTGCGCTTCTCTACCCACCAAACGTCACGGTCCTTCTCTTTCCGTCTCGTAGACACGAGCTGAGAAATTGCAAACGTCCAGCAATTGCTCAGAGAAGAAAAGTGCCAGCACTGAAAGCTGTTGCTAGCCAGCACCCTTCCTTGGAAGCGCTTTCACAGGCGCAGTAACACTGGGGCTTTGCGCTTCTCTAGCCACCAAACATGACGGTCCTTCTCTTTCCGTCGGTAGACACGAGCTGAGAAATTGCAAACGTCGAGCAACTGCTCAGAGATGAAAAGTGCCAGCACTGAAAGCTCTTGCTAGCCAGCACCCTTCCTTGGAAATACTTTCACAGGCGCAGCAACACTGGGGCTTTGCGCTTCTCTACCCACCAAACGTCACGGTCATTCTCTTTCCGTCTCGTAGACAAGAGCTGAGAAATTGCAAACGTCGAGCAATTGCTCAGAGATGAAAAGTGCCAGCACTGAAAGCTGTTGCTAGCCAGCACCCTTCCTTGGAAGCACTTTCACAGGCGCAGCAACACTGGGGCTTTGCGCTTCTCTAGCCACCAAACGTCACGGTCCTTCTCTTTCCGTCTCGTAGACACGAGCTGAGAAATTGCAAACGTCGAGCAATTGCTCAGAGATGAAAAGTGCCAGCACTGAAAGCTCTTGCTAGCCAGCACCCTTCCTTGGAAGCGCTTTCACAGGCGCAGTAACACTGGGCCTTTGCACTTCTCTACCAACCAAACGTCACGGTCATTCTCTTTCCGTCTCGTAGACAAGAGCTGAGAAATTGCAAACGTCGAGCAATTGCTCAGAGAGGAAAAGTGCCAGCACTGGTAGCTGTTGCTAGCCAGCACCCTTCCTTGGAAGCGCTTTTGTAGGCCTAAGAACACTGGGGCTCTGGGCTTCTCTAGCCACCTAATCTTCTGCTCATCCTCTCGCGCACTCTAAAGAGAGCTCAGGTGAGAAATTGCAAACGTCCAGCAATTGCTCAGAGATGAAAAGGGCCAGCACTGAAAGCTGTTGCTAGCGAGCACCCTTCCTTGGAAGCGCTTTCACAGGCGCAGTAACACTGGGGCTTTGCGCTTCTCTAGCCACCAAACGTCACGGTCATTCTCTTTCCGTCTCGTAGACACGAGCTGAGAAATTGCAAACGTCGAGCAACTGCTCAGAGATGAAAAGTGCCAGCACTGAAAGCTCTTGCTAGCCAGCACCCTTCCTTGGAAGCGCTTTCACAGGCGCAGCAACAGTGGGGCTTTGCGCTTCTCTACTCACCAAACGTCACGGTCATTCTCTTTCCGTCTCGTAGACACGAGCTGAGAAATTGCAAACGTCGAGCAATTGCTCAGAGATGAAAAGTGCCAGCACTGAAAGCTCTTGCTAGCCAGCACCCTTCCTTGGAAGCGCTTTTGTAGGCCTAAGAACACTGGGGCTCTGGGCTTCTCTAGCCACCTAATCTTCTGCTCTTCCTCTCGCGCACTCTGAAGAGAGCTCAGGTGAGAAATTGCAAACGTCGAGCAATTGCTCAGAGATGAAAAGGGCCAGCACTGAAAGCTGTTGCTAGCCAGCACCCTTCCTTGGAAGCGCTTTCACAGGCGCAGTAACACTGGGGCTTTGCGCTTCTCTACTCACCAAACGTCACGGTCCTTCTCTTTCCGTCTCGTAGACACGAGCTGAGAAATTGCAAACGTCCAGCAATTGCTCAGAGATGAAAAGTGCCAGCACTGAAAGCTCTTGCTAGCCAGCACCCTTCCTTGGAAGCGCTTTTGTAGCCCTTAGAACACTGGGGCTCTGGGCTTCTCTAGCCACCTCATCTTCTGCTCATCCTCTCGCGCACTCTAAAGAGAGCTCAGGTGAGAAATTGCAAACGTCCAGCAATTGCTCAGAGAAGAAAAGTGCCAGCACTGAAAGCTCTTGCTAGCCAGCACCCTTCCTTGGAAGCGCTTTCACAGGCGCAGCAACACTGGGGCTTTGCGCTTCTCTAGCCACCAAACGTCACGGTCCTTCTCTTTCCGTCTCGTAGACACGAGCTGAGAAATTGCAAACGTCGAGCAATTGCTCAGAGAAGAAAAGTGCCAGCACTGAAAGCTCTTGCTAGCCAGCACCCTTCCTTGGAAGCGCTTTTGTAGCCCTTAGAACACTGGGGCTCTGGGCTTCTCTAGCCACCTAATCTTCTGCTCATCCTCTCGCGCACTCTAAAGAGAGCTCAGGTGAGAAATTGCAAACGTCCAGCAATTGCTCAGAGATGAAAAGTGCCAGCACTGAAAGCTCTTGCTAGCCAGCACCCTTCCTTGGAAGCGCTTTCACAGGCGCAGCAACACTGGGGCTTTGCGCTTCTCTAGCCACCAAACGTCACGGCCATTCTCTTTCCGTCTCCTAGACACGAGCTGAGAAATTGCAAACGTCGAGCAATTGCTCAGAGATGAAAAGTGCCAGCACTGGAAGCTGTTGCTAGCCAGCACCCTTCCTTGGAAGCGCTTTTGTAGGCCTAAGAACACTGGGGCTCTGGGCTTCTCTAGCCACCTCATCTTCTGCTCATCCTCTCGCGCACTCTAAAGAGAGCTCAGGTGAGAAATTGCAAACGTCGAGCAATTGCTCAGAGATGAAAAGTGCCAGCACTGAAAGCTCTTGCTAGCCAGCACCCTTCCTTGGAAGCGCTTTCACAGGCGCAGCAACACTGGGGCTTTGCGCTTCTCTACTCACCAAACGTCACGGTCCTTCTCTTTCCGTCTCGTAGACACGAGCTGAGAAATTGCAAACGTCGAGCAATTGCTCAGAGATGAAAAGTGCCAGCACTGGAAGCTGTTGCTAGCCAGCACCCTTCCTTGGAAGCGCTTTTGTAGGCTTAAGAACACTGGGGCTCTGGGCTTCTCTAGCCACCTAATCTTCTGCTCATCCTCTCGCGCACTCTAAAGAGAGCTCAGGTGAGAAATTGCAAACGTCGAGCAATTGCTCAGAGATGAAAAGTGCCAGCACTGAAAGCTCTTGCTAGCCAGCACCCTTCCTTGGAAGCGCTTTCACAGGCGCAGCAACACTGGGGCTTTGCGCTTCTCTAGCCACCAAACGTCACGGTCATTCTCTTTCCGTCTCGTAGACACGAGCTGAGAAATTGCAAACGTCGAGCAATTGCTCAGAGATGAAAAGGGCCAGCACTGAAAGCTCTTGCTAGCCAGCACCCTTCCTTGGAAGCGCTTTCACAGGCGCAGCAACACTGGGGCTTTGCGCTTCTCTACACACCAAACGTCACGGTCCTTCTCTTTCCGTCTCGTAGACACGAGCTGAGAAATTGCAAACGTCGAGCAATTGCTCCGAGATGAAAAGTGCCAGCACTGAAAGCTGTTGCTAGCCAGCACCCTTCCTTGGAAGCGCTTTTGTAGCCCTTAGAACACTGGGGCTCTGGGCTTCTCTAGCCACCTACTCTTCTGCTCATCCTCTCGCGCACTCTAAAGAGAGCTCAGGTGAGAAATTGCAAACGTCGAGCAATTGCTCAGAGATGAAAAGGGCCAGCACTGAAAGCTCTTGCTAGCCAGCACCCTTCCTTGGAAGCGCTTTCACAGGCGCAGCAACACTGGGGCTTTGCGCTTCTCTACCCACCAAACGTCACGGTCACTATCTCTCCGTCTCATAGACACGAGCTGAGAAAATGCAAACGTCGAGCAATTGCTCAGAGATGAAAAGTGCCAGCACTGAAAGCTCTTGCTAGCCAGCACCCTTCCTTGGAAGCGCTTTTGTAGCCTTTAGAACACTGGGGCTCTGTGCTTCTCTAGCCACCTAATCTTCTGCTCATCCTCTCGCGCACTCTAAAGAGAGCTCAGGTGAGAAATTGCAAACGTCCAGCAATTGCTCAGAGATGAAAAGTGCCAGCACTGAAAGCTGTTGCTAGCCAGCACCCTTCCTTGGAAGCGCTTTCACAGGCGCAGTAACACTGGGGCTTTGCGCTTCTCTACTCACCAAACGTCACGGTCATTCTCTTTCCGTCTCGTAGACACGAGCTGAGAAATTGCAAACGTCGAGCAATTGCTCAGAGATGAAAAGTGCCAGCACTGAAAGCTGTTGCTAGCCAGCACCCTTCCTTGGAAGCGCTTTTGTAGCCCTTAGAACACTGGGGCTCTGGGCTTCTCTAGCCACCTAATCTTCTGCTCATCCTCTTGCGCACTCTAAAGAGAGCTCAGGTGAGAAATTGCAAACGTCCAGCAATTGCTCAGAGAAGAAAAGTGCCAGCACTGAAAGCTCTTGCTAGCCAGCACCCTTCCTTGGAAGCGCTTTCACAGGCGCAGCAACACTGGGGCTTTGCGCTTCTCTACCCACCAAACGTCACGGTCCTTCTCTTTCCGTCTCGTAGACACGAGCTGAGAAATTGCAAACGTCGAGCAATTGCTCAGAGATGAAAAGTGCCAGCACTGGAAGCTGTTGCTAGCCAGCACCCTTCCTTGGAAGCGCTTTTGTAGCCCTTAGAACACTGGGGCTCTGGGCTTCTCTAGCCACCTACTCTTCTGCTCATCCTCTCGCGCACTCTAAAGAGAGCTCAGGTGAGAAATTGCAAACGTCCAGCAATTGCTCAGAGATGAAAAGTGCCAGCACTGAAAGCTCTTGCTAGCCAGCACCCTTCCTTGGAAGCGCTTTCACAGGCGCAGCAACACTGGGGCGTTGCGCTTCTCTACCACCAAACGTCACGGTCCTTCTCTTTCCGTCTCGTAGACACGAGCTGAGAAATTGCAAACGTCGAGCAATTGCTCAGAGATGAAAAGTGCCAGCACTGGAAGCTCTTGCTAGCCAGCACCCTTCCTTGGAAGCGCTTTTGTAGGCCTAAGAACACTGGGGCTCTGTGCTTCTCTAGCCACCTAATCTTCTGCTCATCCTCTCGCGCACTCTAAAGAGAGCTCAGGTGAGAAATTGCAAACGTCGAGCAATTGCTCAGAGATGAAAAGGGCCAGCACTGAAAGCTCTTGCTAGCGAGCACCCTTCCTTGGAAGCGCTTTCACAGGCGCAGTAACACTGGGGCTTTGCGCTTCTCTAGCCACCAAACGTCACGGTCCTTCTCTTTCCGTCTCGTAGACACGAGCTGAGAAATTGCAAACGTCGAGCAACTGCTCAGAGATGAAAAGTGCCAGCACTGAAAGCTCTTGCTAGCCAGCACCCTTCCTTGGAAGCGCTTTCACAGGCGCAGCAACACTGGGGCTTTGCGCTTCTCTAGCCACCAAACGTCACGGTCCTTCTCTTTCCGTCTCGTAGACACGAGCTGAGAAATTGCAAACGTCGAGCAACTGCTCAGAGATGAAAAGTGCCAGCACTGAAAGCTCTTGCTAGCCAGCACCCTTCCTTGGAAGCGCTTTCACAGGCGCAGCAACAGTGGGGCTTTGCGCTTCTCTACTCACCAAACGTCACGGTCATTCTCTTTCCGTCTCGTAGACACGAGCTGAGAAATTGCAAACGTCGAGCAATTGCTCAGAGATGAAAAGTGCCAGCACTGAAAGCTCTTGCTAGCCAGCACCCTTCCTTGGAAGCGCTTTTGTAGGCCTAAGAACACTGGGGCTCTGGGCTTCTCTAGCCACCTAATCTTCTGCTCTTCCTCTCGCGCACTCTGAAGAGAGCTCAGGTGAGAAATTGCAAACGTCGAGCAATTGCTCAGAGATGAAAAGGGCCAGCACTGAAAGCTGTTGCTAGCCAGCACCCTTCCTTGGAAGCGCTTTCACAGGCGCAGTAACACTGGGGCTTTGCGCTTCTCTACTCACCAAACGTCACGGTCCTTCTCTTTCCGTCTCGTAGACACGAGCTGAGAAATTGCAAACGACGAGCAATTGCTCAGAGATGAAAAGTGCCAGCACTGAAAGCTCTTGCTAGCCAGCACCCTTCCTTGGAAGCGCTTTTGTAGCCCTTAGAACACTGGGGCTCTGGGCTTCTCTAGCCACCTAATCTTCTGCTCATCCTCTCGCGCACTCTAAAGAGAGCTCAGGTGAGAAATTGCAAACGTCCAGCAATTGCTCAGAGATGAAAAGTGCCAGCACTGAAAGCTCTTGCTAGCCAGCACCCTTCCTTGGAAGCGCTTTCACAGGCGCAGCAACACTGGGGCTTTGCGCTTCTCTAGCCACCAAACGTCACGGCCATTCTCTTTCCGTCTCGTAGACACGAGCTGAGAAATTGCAAACGTCGAGCAATTGCTCAGAGATGAAAAGTGCCAGCACTGGAAGCTGTTGCTAGCCAGCACCCTTCCTTGGAAGCGCTTTTGTAGGCCTAAGAACACTGGGGCTCTGGGCTTCTCTAGCCACCTCATCTTCTGCTCATCCTCTCGCGCACTCTAAAGAGAGCTCAGGTGAGAAATTGCAAACGTCGAGCAATTGCTCAGAGATGAAAAGTGCCAGCACTGAAAGCTCTTGCTAGCCAGCACCCTTCCTTGGAAGCGCTTTCACAGGCGCAGCAACACTGGGGCTTTGCGCTTCTCTACTCACCAAACGTCACGGTCCTTCTCTTTCCGTCTCGTAGACACGAGCTGAGAAATTGCAAACGTCGAGCAATTGCTCAGAGATGAAAAGTGCCAGCACTGGAAGCTGTTGCTAGCCAGCACCCTTCCTTGGAAGCGCTTTTGTAGGCCTAAGAACACTGGGGCTCTGGGCTTCTCTAGCCACCTAATCTTCTGCTCATCCTCTCGCGCACTCTAAAGAGAGCTCAGGTGAGAAATTGCAAACGTCGAGCAATTGCTCAGAGATGAAAAGTGCCAGCACTGAAAGCTCTTGCTAGCCAGCACCCTTCCTTGGAAGCGCTTTCACAGGCGCAGCAACACTGGGGCTTTGCACTTCTCTAGCCACCAAACGTCACGGTCCTTCTCTTTCCGTCTCGTAGACACGAGCTGAGAAATTGCAAACGTCGAGCAATTGCTCAGAGATGAAAAGGGCCAGCACTGAAAGCTCTTGCTAGCCAGCACCCTTCCTTGGAAGCGCTTTCACAGGCGCAGCAACACTGGGGCTTTGCGCTTCTCTACACACCAAACGTCACGGTCCTTCTCTTTCCGTCTCGTAGACACGAGCTGAGAAATTGCAAACGTCGAGCAATTGCTCAGAGATGAAAAGTGCCAGCACTGAAAGCTGTTGCTAACCAGCACCCTTCCTTGGAAGCGCTTTTGTAGCCCTTAGAACACTGGGGCTCTGGGCTTCTCTAGCCACCTACTCTTCTGCTCATCCTCTCGCGCACTCTAAAGAGAGCTCAGGTGAGAAATTGCAAACGTCGAGCAATTGCTCAGAGATGAAAAGGGCCAGCACTGAAAGCTCTTGCTAGCCAGCACCCTTCCTTGGAAGCGCTTTCACAGGCGCAGCAACACTGGGGCTTTGCGCTTCTCTACCCACCAAACGTCACGGTCACTATCTCTCCGTCTCATAGACACGAGCTGAGAAAATGCAAACGTCGAGCAATTGCTCAGAGATGAAAAGTGCCAGCACTGAAAGCTCTTGCTAGCCAGCACACTTCCTTGGAAGCGCTTTTGTAGCCTTTAGAACACTGGGGCTCTGTGCTTCTCTAGCCACCTAATCTTCTGCTCATCCTCTCGCGCACTCTAAAGAGAGCTCAGGTGAGAAATTGCAAACGTCGAGCAATTGCTCAGAGATGAAAAGTGCCAGCACTGAAAGCTCTTGCTAGCCAGCACCCTTCCTTGGAAGCGCTTTCACAGGCGCAGCAACACTGGGGCTTTGCGCTTCTCTACCCACCAAACTTCACGGTCACTATCTCTCCGTCTTGTAGAGGCGAGCTGAGAAATTGCAAACGTCGAGCAATTGCTCAGAGATGAAAAGTGCCAGCACTGAAAGCTCTTGCTAGCCAGCACCCTTCCTTGGAAGCGCTTTTGTAGCCCTTAGAACACTGGGGCTCTGGGCTTCTCTAGCCACCTAATCTTCTGCTCATCCTCTCGCGCACTCTGAAGAGAGCTCAGGTGAGAAATTGCAAACGTCGAGCAATTGCTCAGAGATGAAAAGGGCCAGCACTGAAAGCTGTTGCTAGCCAGCACCCTTCCTTGGAAGCGCTTTCACAGGCGCAGTAACACTGGGGCTTTGCGCTTCTCTACTCACCAAACGTCACGGTCCTTCTCTTTCCGTCTCGTAGACACGAGCTGAGAAATTGCAAACGTCGAGCAATTGCTCAGAGATGAAAAGTGCCAGCACTGAAAGCTGTTGCTAGCCAGCACCCTTCCTTGGAAGCGCTTTTGTAGCCCTTAGAACACTGGGGCTCTGGGCTTCTCTAGCCACCTAAACTTCTGCTCATCCTCTTGCGCACTCTAAAGAGAGCTCAGGTGAGAAATTGCAAACGTCCAGCAATTGCTCAGAGAAGAAAAGTGCCAGCACTGAAAGCTCTTGCTAGCCAGCACCCTTCCTTGGAAGCGCTTTCACAGGCGCAGCAACACTGGGGCTTTGCGCTTCTCTACCCACCAAACGTCACGGTCCTTCTCTTTCCGTCTCGTAGACACGAGCTGAGAAATTGCAAACGTCGAGCAATTGCTCAGAGATGAAAAGTGCCAGCACTGGAAGCTGTTGCTAGCCAGCACCCTTCCTTGGAAGCGCTTTTGTAGCCCTTAGAACACTGGGGCTCTGGGCTTCTCTAGCCACCTAATCTTCTGCTCATCCTCTCGCGCACTCTAAAGAGAGCTCAGGTGAGAAATTGCAAACGTCCAGCAATTGCTCAGAGATGAAAAGTGCCAGCACTGAAAGCTCTTGCTAGCCAGCACCCTTCCTTGGAAGCGCTTTCACAGGCGCAGCAACACTGGGGCGTTGCGCTTCTCTACCACCAAACGTCACGGTCCTTCTCTTTCCGTCTCGTAGACACGAGCTGAGAAATTGCAAACGTCGAGCAATTGCTCAGAGATGAAAAGTGCCAGCACTGGAAGCTCTTGCTAGCCAGCACCCTTCCTTGGAAGCGCTTTTGTAGGCCTAAGAACACTGGGGCTCTGTGCTTCTCTAGCCACCTAATCTTCTGCTCATCCTCTCGCGCACTCTAAAGAGAGCTCAGGTGAGAAATTGCAAACGTCGAGCAATTGCTCAGAGATGAAAAGGGCCAGCACTGAAAGCTCTTGCTAGCGAGCACCCTTCCTTGGAAGCGCTTTCACAGGCGCAGTAACACTGGGGCTTTGCGCTTCTCTAGCCACCAAACGTCACGGTCCTTCTCTTTCCGTCTCGTAGACACGAGCTGAGAAATTGCAAACGTCGAGCAACTGCTCAGAGATGAAAAGTGCCAGCACTGAAAGCTCTTGCTAGCCAGCACCCTTCCTTGGAAGCGCTTTCACAGGCGCAGCAACACTGGGGCTTTGCGCTTCTCTACTCACCAAACGTCACGGTCATTCTCTTTCCGTCTCGTAGACACGAGCTGAGAAATTGCAAACGTCGAGCAATTGCTCAGAGATGAAAAGTGCCAGCACTGAAAGCTCTTGCTAGCCGGCACCCTTCCTTGGAAGCGCTTTTGTAGGCCTAAGAACACTGGGGCTCTGGGCTTCTCTAGCCACCTAATCTTCTGCTCTTCCTCTCGCGCACTCTGAAGAGAGCTCAGGTGTGAAATTGCAAACGTCGAGCAATTGCTCAGAGATGAAAAGTGCCAGCACTGAAAGCTGTTGCTAGCCAGCACCCTTCCTTGGAAGCGCTTTCACAGGCGCAGCAACACTGGGGCTTTGCGCTTCTCTACTCACCAAACGTCACGGCCATTCTCTTTCCGTCTCCTAGACACGAGCTGAGAAATTGCAAACGTCGAGCAATTGCTCAGAGATGAAAAGTGCCAGCACTGGAAGCTGTTGCTAGCCAGCACCCTTCCTTGGAAGCGCTTTTGTAGGCCTAAGAACACTGGGGCTCTGGGCTTCTCTAGCCACCTCATCTTCTGCTCATCCTCTCGCGCACTCTAAAGAGAGCTCAGGTGAGAAATTGCAAACGTCGAGCAATTGCTCAGAGATGAAAAGTGCCAGCACTGAAAGCTCTTGCTAGCCAGCACCCTTCCTTGGAAGCGCTTTCACAGGCGCAGCAACACTGGGGCTTTGCGCTTCTCTAGCCACCAAACGTCACGGTCCTTCTCTTTCCGTCTCGTAGACAAGAGCTGAGAAATTGCAAACGTCGAGCAATTGCTCAGAGATGAAAAGGGCGAGCACTGAAAGCTCTTGCTAGCCAGCACCCTTCCTTGGAAGCGCTTTCACAGGCGCAGCAACACTGGGGCTTTGCGCTTCTCTACACACCAAACGTCACGGTCCTTCTCTTTCCGTCTCGTAGACACGAGCTGAGAAATTGCAAACGTCGAGCAATTGCTCAGAGATGAAAAGTGCCAGCACTGAAAGCTGTTGCTAGCCAGCACCCTTCCTTGGAAGCGCTTTTGTAGCCCTTAGAACACTGGGGCTCTGGGCTTCTCTAGCCACCTACTCTTCTGCTCATCCTCTCGCGCACTCTAAAGAGAGCTCAGGTGAGAAATTGCAAACGTCGAGCAATTGCTCAGAGATGAAAAGGGCCAGCACTGAAAGCTCTTGCTAGCCAGCACCCTTCCTTGGAAGCGCTTTCACAGGCGCAGCAACACTGGGGCTTTGCGCTTCTCTACCCACCAAACGTCACGGTCACTATCTCTCCGTCTCATAGACACGAGCTGAGAAAATGCAAACGTCGAGCAATTGCTCAGAGATGAAAAGTGCCAGCACTGAAAGCTCTTGCTAGCCAGCACCCTTCCTTGGAAGCGCTTTTGTAGCCTTTAGAACACTGGGGCTCTGTGCTTCTCTAGCCACCTAATCTTCTGCTCATCCTCTCGCGCACTCTAAAGAGAGCTCAGGTGAGAAATTGCAAACGTCGAGCAATTGCTCAGAGATGAAAAGGGCCAGCACTGAAAGCTCTTGCTAGCCAGCACCCTTCCTTGGAAGCGCTTTCACAGGCGCAGCAACACTGGGGCTTTGCGCTTCTCTACCCACCAAACCTCACGGTCACTATCTCTCCGTCTTGTAGAGGCGAGCTGAGAAATTGCAAACGTCGAGCAATTGCTCAGAGATGAAAAGTGCCAGCACTGAAAGCTCTTGCTAGCCAGCACCCTTCCTTGGAAGCGCTTTTGTAGCCCTTAGAACACTGGGGCTCTGGGCTTCTCTAGCCACCTAATCTTCTGCTCATCCTCTCGCGCACTCTGAAGAGAGCTCAGGTGAGAAATTGCAAACGTCGAGCAATTGCTCAGAGATGAAAAGGGCCAGCACTGAAAGCTGTTGCTAGCCAGCACCCTTCCTTGGAAGCGCTTTCACAGGCGCAGTAACACTGGGGCTTTGCGCTTCTCTACTCACCAAACGTCACGGTCATTCTCTTTCCGTCTCGTAGACACGAGCTGAGAAATTGCAAACGTCGAGCAATTGCTCAGAGATGAAAAGTGCCAGCACTGAAAGCTGTTGCTAGCCAGCACCCTTCCTTGGAAGCGCTTTTGTAGCCCTTAGAACACTGGGGCTCTGGGCTTCTCTAGCCACCTAATCTTCTGCTCATCCTCTTGCGCACTCTAAAGAGAGCTCAGGTGAGAAATTGCAAACGTCCAGCAATTGCTCAGAGAAGAAAAGTGCCAGCACTGAAAGCTCTTGCTAGCCAGCACCCTTCCTTGGAAGCGCTTTCACAGGCGCAGCAACACTGGGGCTTTGCGCTTCTCTACCCACCAAACGTCACGGTCCTTCTCTTTCCGTCTCGTAGACACGAGCTGAGAAATTGCAAACGTCGAGCAATTGCTCAGAGATGAAAAGTGCCAGCACTGGAAGCTGTTGCTAGCCAGCACCCTTCCTTGGAAGCGCTTTTGTAGCCCTTAGAACACTGGGGCTCTGGGCTTCTCTAGCCACCTAATCTTCTGCTCATCCTCTCGCGCACTCTAAAGAGAGCTCAGGTGAGAAATTGCAAACGTCCAGCAATTGCTCAGAGATGAAAAGTGCCAGCACTGAAAGCTCTTGCTAGCCAGCACCCTTCCTTGGAAGCGCTTTCACAGGCGCAGCAACACTGGGGCGTTGCGCTTCTCTACCACCAAACGTCACGGTCCTTCTCTTTCCGTCTCGTAGACACGAGCTGAGAAATTGCAAACGTCGAGCAATTGCTCAGAGATGAAAAGTGCCAGCACTGGAAGCTCTTGCTAGCCAGCACCCTTCCTTGGAAGCGCTTTTGTAGGCCTAAGAACACTGGGGCTCTGTGCTTCTCTAGCCACCTAATCTTCTGCTCATCCTCTCGCGCACTCTAAAGAGAGCTCAGGTGAGAAATTGCAAACGTCGAGCAATTGCTCAGAGATGAAAAGGGCCAGCACTGAAAGCTGTTGCTAGCGAGCACCCTTCCTTGGAAGCGCTTTCACAGGCGCAGTAACACTGGGGCTTTGCGCTTCTCTAGCCACCAAACGTCACGGTCCTTCTCTTTCCGTCTCGTAGACACGAGCTGAGAAATTGCAAACGTCGAGCAACTGCTCAGAGATGAAAAGTGCCAGCACTGAAAGCTCTTGCTAGCCAGCACCCTTCCTTGGAAGCGCTTTCACAGGCGCAGCAACACTGGGGCTTTGCGCTTCTCTAGCCACCAAACGTCACGGTCCTTCTCTTTCCGTCTCGTAGACACGAGCTGAGAAATTGCAAACGTCGAGCAACTGCTCAGAGATGAAAAGTGCCAGCACTGAAAGCTGTTGCTAGCCAGCACCCTTCCTTGGAAGCGCTTTCACAGGCGCAGCAACAGTGGGGCTTTGCGCTTCTCTACTCACCAAACGTCACGGTCCTTCTCTTTCCGTCTCGTAGACACGAGCTGAGAAATTGCAAACGTCGAGCAATTGCTCAGAGATGAAAAGTGCCAGCACTGAAAGCTCTTGCTAGCCAGCACCCTTCCTTGGAAGCGCTTTTGTAGGCCTAAGAACACTGGGGCTCTGGGCTTCTCTAGCCACCTAATCTTCTGCTCTTCCTCTCGCGCACTCTGAAGAGAGCTCAGGTGAGAAATTGCAAACGTCGAGCAATTGCTCAGAGATGAAAAGGGCCAGCACTGAAAGCTGTTGCTAGCCAGCACCCTTCCTTGGAAGCGCTTTCACAGGCGCAGTAACTCTGGGGCTTTGCGCTTCTCTACTCACCAAACGTCACGGTCCTTCTCTTTCCGTCTCGTAGACACGAGCTGAGAAATTGCAAACGTCGAGCAATTGCTCAGAGATGAAAAGTGCCAGCACTGAAAGCTCTTGCTAGCCAGCACCCTTCCTTGGAAGCGCTTTTGTAGCCCTTAGAACACTGGGGCTCTGGGCTTCTCTAGCCACCTCATCTTCTGCTCTTCCTCTCGCGCACTCTAAAGAGAGCTCAGGTGAGAAATTGCAAACGTCCAGCAATTGCTCAGAGAAGAAAAGTGCCAGCACTGAAAGCTCTTGCTAGCCAGCACCCTTCCTTGGAAGCGCTTTCACAGGCGCAGCAACACTGGGGCTTTGCGCTTCTCTACCCACCAAACGTCACGGTCCTTCTCTTTCCGTCTCGTAGACACGAGCTGAGAAATTGCAAACGTCGAGCAATTGCTCAGAGATGAAAAGTGCCAGCACTGAAAGCTGTTGCTAACCAGCACCCTTCCTTGGAAGCGCTTTTGTAGCCCTTAGAACACTGGGGCTCTGGGCTTCTCTAGCCACCTAATCTTCTGCTCATCCTCTCGCGCACTCTAAAGAGAGCTCAGGTGAGAAATTGCAAACGTCGAGCAATTGCTCAGAGATGAAAAGTGCCAGCACTGAAAGCTGTTGCTAGCCAGCACCCTTCCTTGGAAGCGCTTTCACAGGCGCAGCAACACTGGGGCCTTGCGCTTCTCTAGCCACCAAACGTCACGGCCATTCTCTTTCCGTCTCGTAGACACGAGCTGAGAAATTGCAAACGTCGAGCAATTGCTCAGAGATGAAAAGTGCCAGCACTGAAAGCTCTTGCTAGCCAGCACCCTTCCTTGGAAGCGCTTTTGTAGGCCTAAGAACACTGGGGCTCTGGGCTTCTCTAGCCACCTAATCTTCTGCTCATCCTCTCGCGCACTCTAAAGAGAGCTCAGGTGAGAAATTGCAAACGTCGAGCAATTGCTCAGAGATGAAAAGTGCCAGCACTGAAAGCTCTTGCTAGCCAGCACCCTTCCTTGGAAGCGCTTTCACAGGCGCAGCAACACTGGGGCTTTGCGCTTCTCTAGCCACCAAACGTCACGGTCCTTCTCTTTCCGTCTCGTAGACAAGAGCTGAGAAATTGCAAACGTCGAGCAATTGCTCAGAGATGAAAAGGGCGAGCACTGAAAGCTCTTGCTAGCCAGCACCCTTCCTTGGAAGCGCTTTCACAGGCGCAGCAACACTGGGGCTTTGCGCTTCTCTACACACCAAACGTCACGGTCCTTCTCTTTCCGTCTCGTAGACACGAGCTGAGAAATTGCAAACGTCGAGCAATTGCTCAGAGATGAAAAGTGCCAGCACTGAAAGCTGTTGCTAGCCAGCACCCTTCCTTGGAAGCGCTTTTGTAGCCCTTAGAACACTGGGGCTCTGGGCTTCTCTAGCCACCTACTCTTCTGCTCATCCTCTCGCGCACTCTAAAGAGAGCTCAGGTGAGAAATTGCAAACGTCGAGCAATTGCTCAGAGATGAAAAGGGCCAGCACTGAAAGCTCTTGCTAGCCAGCACCCTTCCTTGGAAGCGCTTTCACAGGCGCAGCAACACTGGGGCTTTGCGCTTCTCTACCCACCAAACGTCACGGTCACTATCTCTCCGTCTCCTAGACACGAGCTGAGAAAATGCAAACGTCGAGCAATTGCTCAGAGATGAAAAGTGCCAGCACTGAAAGCTCTTGCTAGCCAGCACCCTTCCTTGGAAGCGCTTTTGTAGCCTTTAGAACACTGGGGCTCTGTGCTTCTCTAGCCACCTAATCTTCTGCTCATCCTCTCGCGCACTCTAAAGAGAGCTCAGGTGAGAAATTGCAAACGTCGAGCAATTGCTCAGAGATGAAAAGGGCCAGCACTGAAAGCTCTTGCTAGCCAGCACCCTTCCTTGGAAGCGCTTTCACAGGCGCAGCAACACTGGGGCTTTGCGCTTCTCTACCCACCAAACTTCACGGTCACTATCTCTCCGTCTTGTAGAGGCGAGCTGAGAAATTGCAAACGTCGAGCAATTGCTCAGAGATGAAAAGTGCCAGCACTGAAAGCTGTTGCTAGCCAGCACCCTTCCTTGGAAGCGCTTTTGTAGGCCTAAGAACACTGGGGCTCTGAGCTTCTCTAGCCACCTACTCTTCTGCTCATCCTCTCGCGCACTCTAAAGAGAGCTCAGGTGAGAAATTGCAAACGTCGAGCAATTGCTCAGAGATGAAAAGGGCCAGCACTGAAAGCTGTTGCTAGCCAGCACCCTTCCTTGGAAGCGCTTTCACAGGCGCAGCAACACTGGGGCTTTGCGCTTCTCTAGCCACCAAACGTCACGGTCCTTCTCTTTCCGTCTCGTAGACACGAGCTGAGAAATTGCAAACGTCGAGCAATTGCTCAGAGAGGAAAAGTGCCAGCACTGAAAGCTCTTGCTAGCCAGCACCCTTCCTTGGAAGCGCTTTCACAGGCGCAGCAACACTGGGGCTTTGCGCTTCTCTACTCACCAAACGTCACGGTCATTCTCTTTCCGTCTCGTAGACAAGAGCTGAGAAATTGCAAACGTCGAGCAATTGCTCAGAGATGAAAAGTGCCAGCACTGAAAGCTCTTGCTAGCCAGCACCCTTCCTTGGAAGCGCTTTTGTAGCCCTTAGAACACTGGGGCTCTGGGCTTCTCTAGCCACCTAATCTTCTGCTCATCCTCTCGCGCACTCTGAAGAGAGCTCAGGTGAGAAATTGCAAACGTCGAGCAATTGCTCAGAGATGAAAAGGGCCAGCACTGAAAGCTGTTGCTAGCCAGCACCCTTCCTTGGAAGCGCTTTCACAGGCGCAGTAACACTGGGGCTTTGCGCTTCTCTAGCCACCAAACGTCACGGTCATTCTCTTTCCGTCTCGTAGACACGAGCTGAGAAATTGCAAACGTCGAGCAATTGCTCAGAGATGAAAAGTGCCAGCACTGAAAGCTGTTGCTAGCCAGCCCCCTTCCTTGGAAGCGCTTTTGTAGCCCTTAGAACACTGGGGCTCTGGGCTTCTCTAGCCACCTAATCTTCTGCTCATCCTCTCGCGCACTCTAAAGAGAGCTCAGGTGAGAAATTGCAAACGTCGAGCAATTGCTCAGAGAAGAAAAGTGCCAGCACTGAAAGCTCTTGCTAGCCAGCACCCTTCCTTGGAAGCGCTTTCACAGGCGCAGTAACACTGGGGCTTTGCGCTTCTCTAGCCACCAAACGTCACGGTCCTTCTCTTTCCGTCTCGTAGACACGAGCTGAGAAATTGCAAACGTCGAGCAATTGCTCAGAGATGAAAAGTGCCAGCACTGAAAGCTGTTGCTAGCCAGCACCCTTCCTTGGAAGCGCTTTTGTAGCCCTTAGAACACTGGGGCTCTGGGCTTCTCTAGCCACCTACTCTTCTGCTCATCCTCTCGCGCACTCTAAAGAGAGCTCAGGTGAGAAATTGCAAACGTCGAGCAATTGCTCAGAGATGAAAAGGGCCAGCACTGAAAGCTCTTGCTAGCCAGCACCCTTCCTTGGAAGCGCTTTCACAGGCGCAGCAACACTGGGGCTTTGCGCTTCTCTACCCACCAAACGTCACGGTCACTATCTCTCCGTCTCCTAGACACGAGCTGAGAAAATGCAAACGTCGAGCAATTGCTCAGAGATGAAAAGTGCCAGCACTGAAAGCTCTTGCTAGCCAGCACCCTTCCTTGGAAGCGCTTTTGTAGCCTTTAGAACACTGGGGCTCTGTGCTTCTCTAGCCACCTAATCTTCTGCTCATCCTCTCGCGCACTCTAAAGAGAGCTCAGGTGAGAAATTGCAAACGTCGAGCAATTGCTCAGAGATGAAAAGGGCCAGCACTGAAAGCTCTTGCTAGCCAGCACCCTTCCTTGGAAGCGCTTTCACAGGCGCAGCAACACTGGGGCTTTGCGCTTCTCTACCCACCAAACTTCACGGTCACTATCTCTCCGTCTTGTAGAGGCGAGCTGAGAAATTGCAAACGTCGAGCAATTGCTCAGAGATGAAAAGTGCCAGCACTGAAAGCTGTTGCTAGCCAGCACCCTTCCTTGGAAGCGCTTTTGTAGGCCTAAGAACACTGGGGCTCTGAGCTTCTCTAGCCACCTACTCTTCTGCTCATCCTCTCGCGCACTCTAAAGAGAGCTCAGGTGAGAAATTGCAAACGTCGAGCAATTGCTCAGAGATGAAAAGGGCCAGCACTGAAAGCTGTTGCTAGCCAGCACCCTTCCTTGGAAGCGCTTTCACAGGCGCAGCAACACTGGGGCTTTGCGCTTCTCTAGCCACCAAACGTCACGGTCCTTCTCTTTCCGTCTCGTAGACACGAGCTGAGAAATTGCAAACGTCAAGCAATTGCTCAGAGAGGAAAAGTGCCAGCACTGAAAGCTCTTGCTAGCCAGCACCCTTCCTTGGAAGCGCTTTCACAGGCGCAGCAACACTGGCGCTTTGCGCTTCTCTAGCCACCAAACGTCACGGTCATTCTCTTTCCGTCTCGTAGACAAGAGCTGAGAAATTGCAAACGTCGAGCAATTGCTCAGAGATGAAAAGTGCCAGCACTGAAAGCTCTTGCTAGCCAGCACCCTTCCTTGGAAGCGCTTTTGTAGCCCTTAGAACACTGGGGCTCTGGGCTTCTCTAGCCACCTAATCTTCTGCTCATCCTCTCGCGCACTCTGAAGAGAGCTCAGGTGAGAAATTGCAAACGTCGAGCAATTGCTCAGAGATGAAAAGGGCCAGCACTGAAAGCTGTTGCTAGCCAGCACCCTTCCTTGGAAGCGCTTTCACAGGCGCAGTAACACTGGGGCTTTGCGCTTCTCTAGCCACCAAACGTCACGGTCATTCTCTTTCCGTCTCGTAGACACGAGCTGAGAAATTGCAAACGTCGAGCAATTGCTCAGAGATGAAAAGTGCCAGCACTGAAAGCTGTTGCTAGCCAGCCCCCTTCCTTGGAAGCGCTTTTGTAGCCCTTAGAACACTGGGGCTCTGGGCTTCTCTAGCCACCTAATCTTCTGCTCATCCTCTCGCGCACTCTAAAGAGAGCTCAGGTGAGAAATTGCAAACGTCGAGCAATTGCTCAGAGAAGAAAAGTGCCAGCACTGAAAGCTCTTGCTAGCCAGCACCCTTCCTTGGAAGCGCTTTCACAGGCGCAGTAACACTGGGGCTTTGCGCTTCTCTAGCCACCAAACGTCACGGTCCTTCTCTTTCCGTCTCGTAGACACGAGCTGAGAAATTGCAAACGTCGAGCAATTGCTCAGAGATGAAAAGTGCCAGCACTGGAAGCTGTTGCTAGCCAGCACCCTTCCTTGGAAGCGCTTTTGTAGCCCTTAGAACACTGGGGCTCTGGGCTTCTCTAGCCACCTACTCTTCTGCTCATCCTCTCGCGCACTCTAAAGAGAGCTCAGGTGAGAAATTGCAAACGTCCAGCAATTGCTCAGAGATGAAAAGTGCCAGCACTGAAAGCTCTTGCTAGCCAGCACCCTTCCTTGGAAGCGCTTTCACAGGCGCAGCAACACTGGGGCTTTGCGCTTCTCTACCACCAAACGTCACGGTCCTTCTCTTTCCGTCTCGTAGACACGAGCTGAGAAATTGCAAACGTCGAGCAATTGCTCAGAGATGAAAAGTGCCAGCACTGGAAGCTGTTGCTAGCCAGCACCCTTCCTTGGAAGCGCTTTTGTAGGCCTAAGAACACTGGGGCTCTGGGCTTCTCTAGCCACCTCATATTCTGCTCATCCTCTCGCGCACTCTAAAGAGAGCTCAGGTGAGAAATTGCAAACGTCGAGCAATTGCTCAGAGATGAAAAGGGCCAGCACTGAAAGCTCTTGCTAGCCAGCACCCTTCCTTGGAAGCGCTTTCACAGGCGCAGCAACACTGGGGCTTTGCGCTTCTCTACCCACCAAACGTCACGGTCATTCTCTTTCCGTATCGTAGACACGAGCTGAGAAATTGCAAACGTCGAGCAATTGCTCAGAGATGAAAAGTGCCAGCACTGAAAGCTGTTGCTAGCCAGCACCCTTCCTTGGAAGCGCTTTTGTAGGCTTAAGAACACTGGGGCTCTGGGCTTCTCTAGCCACCTAATCTTCTGCTCATCCTCTTGCGCACTCTAAAGAGAGCTCAGGTGAGAAATTGCAAACGTCGAGCAATTGCTCAGAGATGAAAAGTGCCAGCACTGAAAGCTGTTGCTAGCCAGCACCCTTCCTTGGAAGCGCTTTCACAGGCGCAGTAACACTGGGGCTTTGCGCTTCTCTAGCCACCAAACGTCACGGTCCTTCTCTTTCCGTCTCGTAGACACGAGCTGAGAAATTGCAAACGTCGAGCAATTGCTCAGAGATGAAAAGTGCCAGCACTGAAAGCTCTTGCTAGCCAGCACCCTTCCTTGGAAGCGCTTTCACAGGCGCAGCAACACTGGGGCTTTGCGCTTCTCTACTCACCAAACGTCACGGTCATTCTCTTTCCGTCTCGTAGACACGAGCTGAGAAATTGCAAACGTCGAGCAATTGCTCAGAGATGAAAAGTGCCAGCACTGGAAGCTGTTGCTAGCCAGCACCCTTCCTTGGAAGCGCTTTTGTAGGCCTAAGAACACTGGGGCTCTGGGCTTCTCTAGCCACCTACTCTTCTGCTCATCCTCTCGCACACTCTAAAGAGAGCTCAGGTGAGAAATTGCAAACGTCGAGCAATTGCTCAGAGATGAAAAGTGCCAGCACTGAAAGCTCTTGCTAGCCAGCACCCTTCCTTGGAAGCGCTTTCACAGGCGCAGTAACACTGGGGCTTTGCGCTTCTCTAGCCACCAAACGTCACGGTCCTTCTCTTTCCGTCTCGTAGACACGAGCTGAGAAATTGCAAACGTCGAGCAATTGCTCAGAGATGAAAAGTGCCAGCACTGAAAGCTGTTGCTAGCCAGCACCCTTCCTTGGAAGCGCTTTTGTAGGCCTAAGAACACTGGGGCTCTGGGCTTCTCTAGCCACCTAATCTTCTGCTCATCCTCTCGCGCACTCTAAAGAGAGCTCAGGTGAGAAATTGCAAACGTCCAGCAATTGCTCAGAGAAGAAAAGGGCCAGCACTGAAAGCTCTTGCTAGCCAGCACCCTTCCTTGGAAGCGCTTTCACAGGCGCAGCAACACTGGGGCTTTGCGCTTCTCTAGCCACCAAACGTCACGGTCATTCCCTTTCCGTCTCGTAGACAAGAGCTGAGAAATTGCAAACGTCGAGCAATTGCTCAGAGAGGAAAAGTGCCAGCACTGAAAGCTCTTGCTAGCCAGCACCCTTCCTTGGAAGCGCTTTTGTAGGCCTAAGAACACTGGGGCTCTGGGCTTCTCTAGCCACCTAATCTTCTGCTCATCCTCTCGCGCACTCTAAAGAGAGCTCAGGTGAGAAATTGCAAACGTCGAGCAATTGCTCAGAGATGAAAAGTGCCAGCACTGAAAGCTCTTGCTAGTCAGCACCCTTCCTTGGAAGCGCTTTCACAGGCGCAGTAACACTGGGGCTTTGCGCTTCTCTAGCCACCAAACGTCACGGTCCTTCTCTTTCCGTCTCGTAGACACGAGCTGAGAAATTGCAAACGTCCAGCAATTGCTCAGAGAAGAAAAGTGCCAGCACTGAAAGCTGTTGCTAGCCAGCACCCTTCCTTGGAAATACTTTCACAGGCGCAGCAACACTGGGGCTTTGCGCTTCTCTACCCACCAAACGTCACGGTCATTCTCTTTCCGTCTCGTAGACAAGAGCTGAGAAATTGCAAAAGTCGAGCAATTGCTCAGAGATGAAAAGTGCCAGCACTGAAAGCTGTTGCTAGCCAGCACCCTTCCTTGGAAGCACTTTCACAGGCGCAGCAACACTGGGGCTTTGCGCTTCTCTAGCCACCAAACGTCACGGTCCTTCTCTTTCCGTCTCGTAGACACGAGCTGAGAAATTGCAAACGTCGAGCAATTGCTCAGAGATGAAAAGTGCCAGCACTGAAAGCTGTTGCTAGCCAGCACCCTTCCTTGGAAGCGCTTTCACAGGCGCAGTAACACTGGGCCTTTGCACTTCTCTACCAACCAAACGTCACGGTCATTCTCTTTCCGTCTCGTAGACAAGAGCTGAGAAATTGCAAACGTCGAGCAATTGCTCAGAGATGAAAAGTGCCAGCACTGGTAGCTGTTGCTAGCCAGCACCCTTCCTTGGAAGCGCTTTTGTAGGCCTAAGAACACTGGGGCTCTGGGCTTCTCTAGCCACCTAATCTTCTGCTCATCCTCTCGCGCACTCTAAAGAGAGCTCAGGTGAGAAATTGCAAACGTCCAGCAATTGCTCAGAGATGAAAAGGGCCAGCACTGAAAGCTGTTGCTAGCGAGCACCCTTCCTTGGAAGCGCTTTCACAGGCGCAGTAACACTGGGGCTTTGCGCTTCTCTAGCCACCAAACGTCACGGTCCTTCTCTTTCCGTCTCGTAGACACGAGCTGAGAAATTGCAAACGTCGAGCAACTGCTCAGAGATGAAAAGTGCCAGCACTGAAAGCTGTTGCTAGCCAGCACCCTTCCTTGGAAGCGCTTTCACAGGCGCAGCAACACTGGGGCTTTGCGCTTCTCTAGCCACCAAACGTCACAGTCATTCTACTTCCGTCTCGTAGACACGAGCTGAGAAAATGCAAAGGTCCAGCAATTGCTCAGAGATGAAAAGTGCCAGCACTGAAAGCTCTTGCTAGCCAGCACCCTTCCTTGGAAGCGCTTTTGTAGCCCTTAGAACACTGGGGCTCTGGGCTTCTCTAGCCACCTACTCTTCTGCTCATCCTCTCGCGCACTCTAAAGAGAGCTCAGGTGAGAAATTGCAAACGTCCAGCAATTGCTCAGAGATGAAAAGGGCCAGCACTGAAAGCTCTTGCTAGCGAGCACCCTTCCTTGGAAGCGCTTTCACAGGCGCAGCAACACTGGGGCTTTGCGCTTCTCTACTCACCAAACGTCACGGTCCTTCTCTTTCCGTCTCGTAGACAAGAGCTGAGAAATTGCAAACGTCGAGCAATTGCTCAGAGATGAAAAGTGCCAGCACTGGAAGCTGTTGCTAGCCAGCACCCTTCCTTGGAAGCGCTTTTGTAGCCCTTAGAACACTGGGGCTCTGGGCTTCTCTAGCCACCTACTCTTCTGCTCATCCTCTCGCGCACTCTAAAGAGAGCTCAGGTGAGAAATTGCAAACGTCGAGCAATTGCTCAGAGATGAAAAGGGCCAGCACTGAAAGCTGTTGCTAGCGAGCACCCTTCCTTGGAAGTGCTTTCACAGGCGCAGCAACACTGGCGCTTTGCGCTTCTCTAGCCACCAAACGTCACGGTCACTATCTCTCCGTCTCGTGGACACGAGCTGAGAAATTGCAAACGTCGAGCAATTGCTCAGAGATGAAAAGTGCCAGCACTGAAAGCTGTTGCTAGCCAGCACCCTTCCTTGGAAGCGCTTTCACAGGCGCAGTAACACTGGGGCTTTGCGCTTCTCTAGCCACCAAACGTCACGGTCCTTCACTTTCCGTCTCGTAGACACGAGCTGAGAAATTGCAAACGTCGAGCAATTGCTCAGAGATGAAAAGTGCCAGCACTGAAAGCTCTTGCTAGCCAGCACTATTCCTTGGAAGTGCTTTCACAGGCGTAGTAACACTGGGGCTTTGCGCTTCTCTACCCACCAAACGTCACGGTCCTTCTCTTTCCGTCTCGTAGACAGGAGCTGAGAAATTGCAAACGTCGAGCAATTGCTCAGAGATGAAAAGTGCCAGCACTGAAAGCTCTTGCTAGCCAGCACCCTTCCTTGGAAGCGCTTTCACAGGCGCAGTAACACTGGGGCTTTGCGCTTCTCTAGCCACCAAACGTCACGGTCCTTCTCTTTCCGTCGGTAGACACGAGCTGAGAAATTGCAAACGTCGAGCAACTGCTCAGAGATGAAAAGTGCCAGCACTGAAAGCTCTTGCTAGCCAGCACCCTTCCTTGGAAGTGCTTTCACAGGCACAGCAACACTGGGGCTTTGCGCTTCTCTACCCACCAAACGTCACGGTCATTCTCTTTCCGTCTCGTAGACAAGAGCTGAGAAATTGCAAACGTCGAGCAATTGCTCAGAGATGAAAAGTGCCAGCACTGAAAGCTCTTGCTAGCCAGCACCCTTCCTTGGAAGCGCTTTCACAGGCGCAGCAACACTGGGGCTTTGCGCTTCTCTACCCACCAAAGGTCACGGTCCTTCTCTTTCCGTCTCGTAGACACGAGCTGAGAAATTGCAAACGTCGAGCAATTGCTCAGAGATGAAAAGTGCCAGCACTGAAAGCTGTTGCTAGCCAGCACCCTTCCTTGGAAGTGCTTTCACAGGCACAGCAACACTGGGGCTTTGCGCTTCTCTACCCACCAAACGTCACGGTCATTCTCTTTCCGTCTCGTAGACAAGAGCTGAGAAATTGCAAACGTCGAGCAATTGCTCAGAGATGAAAAGTGCCAGCACTGAAAGCTCTTGCTAGCCAGCACCCTTCCTTGGAAGCACTTTCACAGGCGCAGCAACACTGGGGCTTTGCGCTTCTCTACCCACCAAAGGTCACGGTCCTTCTCTTTCCGTCTCGTAGACACGAGCTGAGAAATTGCAAACGTCGAGCAATTGCTCAGAGATGAAAAGTGCCAGCACTGAAAGCTGTTGCTAGCCAGCACCCTTCCTTGGAAGCGCTTTCACAGGCGCAGCAACACTGGGGCTTTGCGCTTCTCTAGCCACCAAACGTCACGGTCATTCTCTTTCCGTATCGTAGACACGAGCTGAGAAATTGCAAACGTCGAGCAATTGCTCAGAGAGGAAAAGTGCCAGCACTGAAAGCTGTTGCTAGCCAGCACCCTTCCTTGGAAGCGCTTTCACAGGCGCAGCAACACTGGGGCTTTGCGCTTCTCTAGCCACCAAACGTCACGGTCCTTCTCTTTCCGTCTCGTAGACACGAGCTGAGAAATTGCAAACGTCGAGCAATTGCTCAGAGATGAAAAGTGCCAGCACTGGAAGCTGTTGCTAGCCAGCACCCTTCCTTGGAAGCGCTTTTGTAGGCCTAAGAACACTGGGGCTCTGGGCTTCTCTAGCCACCTACTCTTCTGCTCATCCTCTCGCGCACTCTAAAGAGAGCTCAGGTGAGAAATTGCAAACGTCGAGCAATTGCTCAGAGATGAAAAGTGCCAGCACTGAAAGCTCTTGCTAGCCAGCACCCTTCCTTGGAAGCGCTTTCACAGGCGCAGCAACACTGGCGCTTTGCGCTTCTCTAGCCACCAAACGTCACGGTCATTCTCTTTCCGTCTCGTAGACACGAGCTGAGAAATTGCAAACGTCGAGCAATTGCTCAGAGAAGAAAAGTGCCAGCACTGAAAGCTGTTGCTAGCCAGCACCCTTCCTTGGAAGCGCTTTTGTAGGCCTAAGAACACTGGGGCTCTGGGCTTCTCTAGCCACCTCATCTTCTGCTCATCCTCTCGCGCACTCTAAAGAGAGCTCAGGTGAGAAATTGCAAACGTCCAGCAATTGCTCAGAGAAGAAAAGTGCCAGCACTGAAAGCTCTTGCTAGCCAGCACCCTTCCTTGGAAGCGCTTTCACAGGTGCAGCAACACTGGGGCTTTGCGCTTCTCTAGCCACCAAACGTCACGGTCATTCCCTTTCCGTCTCGTAGACAAGAGCTGAGAAATTGCAAACGTCGAGCAATTGCTCAGAGAGGAAAAGTGCCAGCACTGAAAGCTCTTGCTAGCCAGCACCCTTCCTTGGAAGCGCTTTTGTAGGCCTAAGAACACTGGGGCTCTGGGCTTCTCTAGCCACCTAATCTTCTGCTCATCCTCTCGCGCACTCTAAAGAGAGCTCAGGTGAGAAATTGCAAACGTCGAGCAATTGCTCAGAGATGAAATGTGCCAGCACTGAAAGCTCTTGCTAGTCAGCACCCTTCCTTGGAAGCGCTTTCACAGGCGCAGTAACACTGGGGCTTTGCGCTTCTCTAGCCACCAAACGTCACGGTCCTTCTCTTTCCGTCTCGTAGACACGAGCTGAGAAATTGCAAACGTCGAGCAATTGCTCAGAGATGAAAAGTGCCAGCACTGAAAGCTCTTGCTAGCCAGCACCCTTCCTTGGAAGCGCTTTCACAGGCGCAGCAACACTGGCGCTTTGCGCTTCTCTAGCCACCAAACGTCACGGTCATTCTCTTTCCGTCTCCTAGACACGAGCTGAGAAATTGCAAACGTCGAGCAATTGCTCAGAGATGAAAAGTGCCAGCACTGAAAGCTGTTGCTAGCCAGCACCCTTCCTTGGAAGCGCTTTTGTAGGCCTAAGAACACTGGGGCTCTGGGCTTCTCTAGCCACCTACTCTTCTGCTCATCCTCTCGCGCACTCTAAAGAGAGCTCAGGTGAGAAATTGCAAACGTCGAGCAATTGCTCAGAGATGAAAAGGGCCAGCACTGAAAGCTGTTGCTAGCGAGCACCCTTCCTTGGAAGTGCTTTCACAGGCGCAGCAACACTGGCGCTTTGCGCTTCTCTACCCACCAAACGTCACGGTCACTATCTCTCCGTCTTGTAGAGGCGAGCTGAGAAAATGCAAACGTCGAGCAATTGCTCAGAGATGAAAAGTGCCAGCACTGAAAGCTCTTGCTAGCCAGCACCCTTCCTTGGAAGCGCTTTTGTAGGCCTAAGAACACTGGGGCTCTGGGCTTCTCTAGCCACCTACTCTTCTGCTCATCCTCTCGCGCACTCTAAAGAGAGCTCAGGTGAGAAATTGCAAACGTCCAGCAATTGCTCAGAGATGAAAAGGGCCAGCACTGAAAGCTGTTGCTAGCGAGCACCCTTCCTTGGAAGTGCTTTCACAGGCGCAACAACACTGGGGCTTTGCGCTTCTCTAGCCACCAAACGTCACGGTCCTTCTCTTTCCGTCTCGTGGACACGAGCTGAGAAATTGCAAACGTCGAGCAATTGCTCAGAGATGAAAAGTGCCAGCACTGAAAGCTCTTGCTAGCCAGCACCCTTCCTTGGAAGCGCTTTCACAGGCGCAGCAACACTGGCGCTTTGCGCTTCTCTACCCACCAAACGTCACGGTCATTCCCCTTCCGTCTCGTAGACACGAGCTGAAAAATTGCAAATGTCGAGCAATTGCTCAGAGATGAAAAGTGCCAGCACTGAAAGCTGTTGCTAGCCAGCACCCTTCCTTGGAAGCGCTTTTGTAGGCTTAAGAACACTGGGGCTCTGGGCTTCTCTAGCCACCTAATCTTCTGCTCATCCTCTCGCGCACTCTAAAGAGAGCTCAGGTGAGAAATTGCAAACGTCCAGCAATTGCTCAGAGATGAAAAGTGCCAGCACTGAAAGCTGTTGCTAGCGAGCACCCTTCCTTGGAAGCGCTTTCACAGGCGCAGTAACACTGGGGCTTTGCGCTTCTCTACCCACCAAACGTCACGGTCCTTCTCTTTCCGTCGGTAGACACGAGCTGAGAAATTGCAAACGTCGAGCAACTGCTCAGAGATGAAAAGTGCCAGCACTGAAAGCTCTTGCTAGCCAGCACCCTTCCTTGGAAGCGCTTTCACAGGCGCAGCAACACTGGGGCTTTGCGCTTCTCTACCCACCAAACGTCACGGTCCTTCTCTTTCCGTCTCGTAGACACGAGCTGAGAAATTGCAAACGTCGAGCAATTGCTCAGAGATGAAAAGTGCCAGCACTGGAAGCTGTTGCTAGCCAGCACCCTTCCTTGGAAGCGCTTTTGTAGGCCTAAGAACACTGGGGCTCTGGGCTTCTCTAGCCACCTCATATTCTGCTCATCCTCTCGCGCACTCTAAAGAGAGCTCAGGTGAGAAATTGCAACCGTCCAGCAATTGCTCAGAGATGAAAAGTGCCAGCACTGAAAGCTCTTGCTAGCCAGCACCCTTCCTTGGAAGCGCTTTCACAGGCGCAGCAACACTGGGGCTTTGCGCTTCTCTACCCACCAAACGTCACGGTCATTCTCTTTCCGTCTCCTAGACAAGACCTGAGAAATTGCAAACGTCGAGCAATTGCTCAGAGATGAAAAGTGCCAGCACTGAAAGCTCTTGCTAGCCAGCACCCTTCCTTGGAAGCGCTTTTGTAGGCCGAAGAACACTGGGGCTCTGGGCTTCTCTAGCCACCTAATCTTCTGCTCATCCTCTCGCGCACTCTAAAGAGAGCTCAGGTGAGAAATTGCAAACGTCGAGCAATTGCTCAGAGAAGAAAAGTGCCAGCACTGAAAGCTCTTGCTAGCCAGCACCCTTCCTTGGAAGCGCTTTCACAGGTGCAGTAACACTGGGGCTTTGCGCTTCTCTAGCCACCAAACGTCACGGTCCTTCTCTTTCCGTCTCGTAGACACGAGCTGAGAAATTGCAAACGTCGAGCAATTGCTCAGAGAGGAAAAGGGCCAGCACTGAAAGCTGTTGCTAGCCAGCACCCTTCCTTGGAAGCGCTTTCACAGGCGCAGCAACACTGGGGCTTTGCGCTTCTCTACTCACCAAACGTCACGGTCATTCTCTTTCCGTCTCGTAGACACGAGCTGAGAAATTGCAAACGTCGAGCAATTGCTCAGAGATGAAAAGTGCCAGCACTGAAAGCTGTTGCTAGCCAGCACCCTTCCTTGGAAGCGCTTTCACAGGCGCAGCAACACTGGCGCTTTGCGCTTCTCTAGCCACCAAACGTCACTGTCATTCTCTTTCCGTCTCGTAGACACGAGCTGAGAAATTGCAAACGTCGAGCAATTGCTCAGAGAAGAAAAGTGCCAGCACTGAAAGCTCTTGCTAGCCAGCACCCTTCCTTGGAAGCGCTTTTGTAGGCCTAAGAACACTGGGGCTCTGGGCTTCTCTAGCCACCTCATCTTCTGCTCATCCTCTCGCGCACTCTAAAGAGAGCTCAGGTGAGAAATTGCAAACGTCGAGCAATTGCTCAGAGATGAAAAGTGCCAGCACTGAAAGCTCTTGCTAGCCAGCACCCTTCCTTGGAAGCGCTTTCACAGGCGCAGTAACACTGGGGCTTTGCGCTTCTCTAGCCACCAAACGTCACGGTCCTTCTCTTTCCGTCTCGTAGACACGAGCTGAGAAATTGCAAACGTCGAGCAATTGCTCAGAGATGAAAAGGGCCAGCACTGAAAGCTCTTGCTAGCCAGCACCCTTCCTTGGAAGCGCTTTCACAGGCGCAGCAACACTGGGGCTTTGCGCTTCTCTACACACCAAACGTCACGGTCATTCTCTTTCCGTCTCGTAGACACGAGCTGAGAAATTGCAAACGTCGAGCAATTGCTCAGAGATGAAAAGTGCCAGCACTGAAAGCTCTTGCTAGCCAGCACCCTTCCTTGGAAGCGCTTTTGTAGCCCTTAGAACACTGGGGCTCTGGGCTTCTCTAGCCACCTAATCTTCTGCTCATCCTCTCGCGCACTCTAAAGAGAGCTCAGGTGAGAAATTGCAAACGTCGAGCAATTGCTCAGAGATGAAAAGTGCCAGCACTGAAAGCTCTTGCTAGCCAGCACCCTTCCTTGGAAGTGCTTTCACAGGCGCAGCAACACTAGGGCTTTGCGCTTCTCTACCCACCAAACGTCACGGTCACTATCTCTCCGTCTCGTAGACACGAGCTGAGAAAATGCAAACGTCGAGCAATTGCTCAGAGATGAAAAGTGCCAGCACTGAAAGCTCTTGCTAGCCAGCACCCTTCCTTGGAAGCGCTTTTGTAGCCTTTAGAACACTGGGGCTCTGTGCTTCTCTAGCCACCTAATCTTCTGCTCATCCTCTCGCGCACTCTAAAGAGAGCTCAGGTGAGAAATTGCAAACGTCCAGCAATTGCTCAGAGATGAAAAGGGCCAGCACTGAAAGCTGTTGCTAGCCAGCACCCTTCCTTGGAAGTGCTTTCACAGGCGCAGCAACACTGGGGCTTTGCGCTTCTCTAGCCACCAAACGTCACGGTCACTATCTCTCCGTCTCGTGGACACGAGCTGAGAAATTGCAAACGTCGAGCAATTGCTCCGAGATGAAAAGTGCCAGCACTGGAAGCTGTTGCTAGCGAGCACCCTTCCTTGGAAGTGCTTTCACAGGCGCAGCAACACTGGGGCTTTGCGCTTCTCTAGCCACCAAACGTCACGGTCATTCCCCTTCCGTCTCGTAGACACGAGCTGAGAAATTGCAAATGTCGAGCAATTGCTCAGAGATGAAAAGTGCCAGCACTGAAAGCTCTTGCTAGCCAGCACCCTTCCTTGGAAGCGCTTTTGTAGGCTTAAGAACACTGGGGCTCTGGGCTTCTCTAGCCACCTAATCTTCTGCTCATCCTCTCGCGCACTCTAAAGAGAGCTCAGGTGAGAAATTGCAAACGTCGAGCAATTGCTCAGAGATGAAAAGTGCCAGCACTGAAAGCTCTTGCTAGCCAGCACCCTTCCTTGGAAGCGCTTTCACAGGCGCAGCAACACTGGGGCTTTGCGCTTCTCTACACACCAAACGTCACGGTCATTCTCTTTCCGTCTCGTAGACACGAGCTGAGAAATTGCAAACGTCGAGCAATTGCTCAGAGATGAAAAGTGCCAGCATTGGAAGCTGTTGCTAGCCAGCACCCTTCCTTGGAAGCACTTTTGTAGGCCTAAGAACACTGGGGCTCTGGGCTTCTCTTACCACCTACTCTTCTGCTCATCCTCTCGCGCACTCTAAAGAGAGCTCAGGTGAGAAATTGCAAACGTCGAGCAATTGCTCAGAGAAGAAAAGTGCCAGCACTGAAAGCTCTTGCTAGCCAGCACCCTTCCTTGGAAGCGCTTTCACAGGTGCAGTAACACTGGGGCTTTGCGCTTCTCTAGCCACCAAACGTCACGGTCCTTCTCTTTCCGTCTCGTAGACACGAGCTGAGAAATTGCAAACGTCGAGCAATTGCTCAGAGAGGAAAAGGGCCAGCACTGAAAGCTGTTGCTAGCCAGCACCCTTCCTTGGAAGCGCTTTCACAGGCGCAGCAACACTGGGGCTTTGCGCTTCTCTACTCACCAAACGTCACGGTCATTCTCTTTCCGTCTCGTAGACACGAGCTGAGAAATTGCAAACGTCGAGCAATTGCTCAGAGATGAAAAGTGCCAGCACTGGAAGCTGTTGCTAGCCAGCACCCTTCCTTGGAAGCGCTTTTGTAGGCCTAAGAACACTGGGGCTCTGGGCTTCTCTAGCCACCTCATCTTCTGCTCATCCTCTCGCGCACTCTAAAGAGAGCTCAGGTGAGAAATTGCAAACGTCGAGCAATTGCTCAGAGATGAAAAGTGCCAGCACTGAAAGCTCTTGCTAGCCAGCACCCTTCCTTGGAAGCGCTTTCACAGGCGCAGCAACACTGGCGCTTTGCGCTTCTCTAGCCACCAAACGTCACTGTCATTCTCTTTCCGTCTCGTAGACACGAGCTGAGAAATTGCAAACGTCGAGCAATTGCTCAGAGAAGAAAAGTGCCAGCACTGAAAGCTCTTGCTAGCCAGCACCCTTCCTTGGAAGCGCTTTTGTAGGCCTAAGAACACTGGGGCTCTGGGCTTCTCTAGCCACCTCATCTTCTGCTCATCCTCTCGCGCACTCTAAAGAGAGCTCAGGTGAGAAATTGCAAACGTCGAGCAATTGCTCAGAGATGAAAAGTGCCAGCACTGAAAGCTCTTGCTAGCCAGCACCCTTCCTTGGAAGCGCTTTCACAGGCGCAGTAACACTGGGGCTTTGCGCTTCTCTAGCCACCAAACGTCACGGTCCTTCTCTTTCCGTCTCGTAGACACGAGCTGAGAAATTGCAAACGTCGAGCAATTGCTCAGAGATGAAAAGGGCCAGCACTGAAAGCTCTTGCTAGCCAGCACCCTTCCTTGGAAGCGCTTTCACAGGCGCAGCAACACTGGGGCTTTGCGCTTCTCTACTCACCAAACGTCACGGTCATTCTCTTTCCGTCTCGTAGACACGAGCTGAGAAATTGCAAACGTCGAGCAATTGCTCAGAGATGAAAAGTGCCAGCACTGAAAGCTGTTGCTAGCCAGCACCCTTCCTTGGAAGCGCTTTTGTAGCCCTTAGAACACTGGGGCTCTGGGCTTCTCTAGCCACCTACTCTTCTGCTCATCCTCTCGCGCACTCTAAAGAGAGCTCAGGTGAGAAATTGCAAACGTCGAGCAATTGCTCAGAGATGAAAAGGGCCAGCACTGAAAGCTGTTGCTAGCGAGCACCCTTCCTTGGAAGTGCTTTCACAGGCGCAGCAACACTGGCGCTTTGCGCTTCTCTACCCACCAAACGTCACGGTCACTATCTCTCCGTCTTGTAGAGGCGAGCTGAGAAAATGCAAACGTCGAGCAATTGCTCAGAGATGAAAAGTGCCAGCACTGAAAGCTCTTGCTAGCCAGCACCCTTCCTTGGAAGCGCTTTTGTAGGCCTAAGAACACTGGGGCTCTGGGCTTCTCTAGCCACCTACTCTTCTGCTCATCCTCTCGCGCACTCTAAAGAGAGCTCAGGTGAGAAATTGCAAACGTCCAGCAATTGCTCAGAGATGAAAAGGGCCAGCACTGAAAGCTGTTGCTAGCGAGCACCCTTCCTTGGAAGTGCTTTCACAGGCGCAACAACACTGGGGCTTTGCGCTTCTCTAGCCACCAAACGTCACGGTCCTTCTCTTTCCGTCTCGTGGACACGAGCTGAGAAATTGCAAACGTCGAGCAATTGCTCAGAGATGAAAAGTGCCAGCACTGAAAGCTCTTGCTAGCCAGCACCCTTCCTTGGAAGCGCTTTCACAGGCGCAGCAACACTGGCGCTTTGCGCTTCTCTACCCACCAAACGTCACGGTCATTCCCCTTCCGTCTCGTAGACACGAGCTGAGAAATTGCAAATGTCGAGCAATTGCTCAGAGATGAAAAGTGCCAGCACTGAAAGCTGTTGCTAGCCAGCACCCTTCCTTGGAAGCGCTTTTGTAGGCTTAAGAACACTGGGGCTCTGGGCTTCTCTAGCCACCTAATCTTCTGCTCATCCTCTCGCGCACTCTAAAGAGAGCTCAGGTGAGAAATTGCAAACGTCCAGCAATTGCTCAGAGATGAAAAGTGCCAGCACTGAAAGCTGTTGCTAGCGAGCACCCTTCCTTGGAAGCGCTTTCACAGGCGCAGTAACACTGGGGCTTTGCGCTTCTCTAGCCACCAAACGTCACGGTCCTTCTCTTTCCGTCGGTAGACACGAGCTGAGAAATTGCAAACGTCGAGCAACTGCTCAGAGATGAAAAGTGCCAGCACTGAAAGCTCTTGCTAGCCAGCACCCTTCCTTGGAAGCGCTTTCACAGGCGCAGCAACACTGGGGCTTTGCGCTTCTCTACCCACCAAACGTCACGGTCCTTCTCTTTCCGTCTCGTAGACACGAGCTGAGAAATTGCAAACGTCGAGCAATTGCTCAGAGATGAAAAGTGCCAGCACTGGAAGCTGTTGCTAGCCAGCACCCTTCCTTGGAAGCGCTTTTGTAGGCCTAAGAACACTGGGGCTCTGGGCTTCTCTAGCCACCTCATATTCTGCTCATCCTCTCGCGCACTCTAAAGAGAGCTCAGGTGAGAAATTGCAACCGTCCAGCAATTGCTCAGAGATGAAAAGTGCCAGCACTGAAAGCTCTTGCTAGCCAGCACCCTTCCTTGGAAGCGCTTTCACAGGCGCAGCAACACTGGGGCTTTGCGCTTCTCTACCCACCAAACGTCACGGTCATTCTCTTTCCGTCTCCTAGACAAGACCTGAGAAATTGCAAACGTCGAGCAATTGCTCAGAGATGAAAAGTGCCAGCACTGAAAGCTCTTGCTAGCCAGCACCCTTCCTTGGAAGCGCTTTTGTAGGCCGAAGAACACTGGGGCTCTGGGCTTCTCTAGCCACCTAATCTTCTGCTCATCCTCTCGCGCACTCTAAAGAGAGCTCAGGTGAGAAATTGCAAACGTCGAGCAATTGCTCAGAGAAGAAAAGTGCCAGCACTGAAAGCTCTTGCTAGCCAGCACCCTTCCTTGGAAGCGCTTTCACAGGTGCAGTAACACTGGGGCTTTGCGCTTCTCTAGCCACCAAACGTCACGGTCCTTCTCTTTCCGTCTCGTAGACACGAGCTGAGAAATTGCAAACGTCGAGCAATTGCTCAGAGAGGAAAAGGGCCAGCACTGAAAGCTGTTGCTAGCCAGCACCCTTCCTTGGAAGCGCTTTCACAGGCGCAGCAACACTGGGGCTTTGCGCTTCTCTACTCACCAAACGTCACGGTCATTCTCTTTCCGTCTCGTAGACACGAGCTGAGAAATTGCAAACGTCGAGCAATTGCTCAGAGATGAAAAGTGCCAGCACTGAAAGCTGTTGCTAGCCAGCACCCTTCCTTGGAAGCGCTTTCACAGGCGCAGCAACACTGGGGCTTTGCGCTTCTCTAGCCACCAAACGTCACGGTCCTTCTCTTTCCGTCTCGTAGACACGAGCTGAGAAATTGCAAACGTCGAGCAATTGCTCAGAGAAGAAAAGTGCCAGCACTGAAAGCTCTTGCTAGCCAGCACCCTTCCTTGGAAGCGCTTTTGTAGGCCTAAGAACACTGGGGCTCTGGGCTTCTCTAGCCACCTAATCTTCTGCTCATCCTCTCGCGCACTCTAAAGAGAGCTCAGGTGAGAAATTGCAAACGTCGAGCAATTGCTCAGAGATGAAAAGTGCCAGCACTGAAAGCTCTTGCTAGCCAGCACCCTTCCTTGGAAGCGCTTTCACAGGCGCAGTAACACTGGGGCTTTGCGCTTCTCTAGCCACCAAACGTCACGGTCACTATCTCTCCGTCTCGTGGACACGAGCTGAGAAATTGCAAACGTCGAGCAATTGCTCCGAGATGAAAAGTGCCAGCACTGGAAGCTGTTGCTAGCGAGCACCCTTCCTTGGAAGTGCTTTCACAGGCGCAGCAACACTGGGGCTTTGCGCTTCTCTAGCCACCAAACGTCACGGTCATTCCCCTTCCGTCTCGTAGACACGAGCTGAGAAATTGCAAATGTCGAGCAATTGCTCAGAGATGAAAAGTGCCAGCACTGAAAGCTCTTGCTAGCCAGCACCCTTCCTTGGAAGCGCTTTTGTAGGCTTAAGAACACTGGGGCTCTGGGCTTCTCTAGCCACCTAATCTTCTGCTCATCCTCTCGCGCACTCTAAAGAGAGCTCAGGTGAGAAATTGCAAACGTCGAGCAATTGCTCAGAGATGAAAAGTGCCAGCACTGAAAGCTCTTGCTAGCCAGCACCCTTCCTTGGAAGCGCTTTCACAGGCGCAGCAACACTGGGGCTTTGCGCTTCTCTACTCACCAAACGTCACGGTCATTCTCTTTCCGTCTCGTAGACACGAGCTGAGAAATTGCAAACGTCGAGCAATTGCTCAGAGATGAAAAGTGCCAGCATTGGAAGCTGTTGCTAGCCAGCACCCTTCCTTGGAAGCACTTTTGTAGGCCTAAGAACACTGGGGCTCTGGGCTTCTCTAGCCACCTACTCTTCTGCTCATCCTCTCGCGCACTCTAAAGAGAGCTCAGGTGAGAAATTGCAAACGTCGAGCAATTGCTCAGAGAAGAAAAGTGCCAGCACTGAAAGCTCTTGCTAGCCAGCACCCTTCCTTGGAAGCGCTTTCACAGGTGCAGTAACACTGGGGCTTTGCGCTTCTCTAGCCACCAAACGTCACGGTCCTTCTCTTTCCGTCTCGTAGACACGAGCTGAGAAATTGCAAACGTCGAGCAATTGCTCAGAGAGGAAAAGGGCCAGCACTGAAAGCTGTTGCTAGCCAGCACCCTTCCTTGGAAGCGCTTTCACAGGCGCAGCAACACTGGGGCTTTGCGCTTCTCTACTCACCAAACGTCACGGTCATTCTCTTTCCGTCTCGTAGACACGAGCTGAGAAATTGCAAACGTCGAGCAATTGCTCAGAGATGAAAAGTGCCAGCACTGAAAGCTCTTGCTAGCCAGCACCCTTCCTTGGAAGCGCTTTTGTAGGCCTAAGAACACTGGGGCTCTGGGCTTCTCTAGCCACCTAATCTTCTGCTCATCCTCTCGCGCACTCTAAAGAGAGCTCAGGTGAGAAATTGCAAACGTCGAGCAATTGCTCAGAGATGAAAAGTGCCAGCACTGAAAGCTCTTGCTAGCCAGCACCCTTCCTTGGAAGCGCTTTCACAGGCGCAGCAACACTGGCGCTTTGCGCTTCTCTAGCCACCAAACGTCACTGTCATTCTCTTTCCGTCTCGTAGACACGAGCTGAGAAATTGCAAACGTCGAGCAATTGCTCAGAGAAGAAAAGTGCCAGCACTGAAAGCTCTTGCTAGCCAGCACCCTTCCTTGGAAGCGCTTTTGTAGGCCTAAGAACACTGGGGCTCTGGGCTTCTCTAGCCACCTCATCTTCTGCTCATCCTCTCGCGCACTCTAAAGAGAGCTCAGGTGAGAAATTGCAAACGTCGAGCAATTGCTCAGAGATGAAAAGTGCCAGCACTGAAAGCTCTTGCTAGCCAGCACCCTTCCTTGGAAGCGCTTTCACAGGCGCAGTAACACTGGGGCTTTGCGCTTCTCTAGCCACCAAACGTCACGGTCCTTCTCTTTCCGTCTCGTAGACACGAGCTGAGAAATTGCAAACGTCGAGCAATTGCTCAGAGATGAAAAGGGCCAGCACTGAAAGCTCTTGCTAGCCAGCACCCTTCCTTGGAAGCGCTTTCACAGGCGCAGCAACACTGGGGCTTTGCGCTTCTCTACTCACCAAACGTCACGGTCATTCTCTTTCCGTCTCGTAGACACGAGCTGAGAAATTGCAAACGTCGAGCAATTGCTCAGAGATGAAAAGTGCCAGCACTGAAAGCTGTTGCTAGCCAGCACCCTTCCTTGGAAGCGCTTTTGTAGCCCTTAGAACACTGGGGCTCTGGGCTTCTCTAGCCACCTACTCTTCTGCTCATCCTCTCGCGCACTCTAAAGAGAGCTCAGGTGAGAAATTGCAAACGTCCAGCAATTGCTCAGAGATGAAAAGGGCCAGCACTGAAAGCTCTTGCTAGCCAGCACCCTTCCTTGGAAGTGCTTTCACAGGCGCAGCAACACTAGGGCTTTGCGCTTCTCTACCCACCAAACGTTACGGTCACTATCTCTCCGTCTCATAGACACGAGCTGAGAAAATGCAAACGTCGAGCAATTGCTCAGAGATGAAAAGTGCCAGCACTGAAAGCTCTTGCTAGCCAGCACCCTTCCTTGGAAGCGCTTTTGTAGCCTTTAGAACACTGGGGCTCTGTGCTTCTCTAGCCACCTAATCTTCTGCTCATCCTCTCGCGCACTCTAAAGAGAGCTCAGGTGAGAAATTGCAAACGTCGAGCAATTGCTCAGAGATGAAAAGTGCCAGCACTGAAAGCTGTTGCTAGCCAGCACCCTTCCTTGGAAGCGCTTTTGTAGGCCTAAGAACACTGGGGCTCTGGGCTTCTCTAGCCACCTACTCTTCTGCTCATCCTCTCGCGCACTCTAAAGAGAGCTCAGGTGAGAAATTGCAAACGTCCAGCAATTGCTCAGAGATGAAAAGGGCCAGCACTGAAAGCTGTTGCTAGCCAGCACCCTTCCTTGGAAGTGCTTTCACAGGCGCAGCAACACTGGGGCTTTGCGCTTCTCTACCCACCAAACGTCACGGTCACTATCTCTCCGTCTCGTGGACACGAGCTGAGAAATTGCAAACGTCGAGCAATTGCTCCGAGATGAAAAGTGCCAGCACTGGAAGCTGTTGCTAGCGAGCACCCTTCCTTGGAAGTGCTTTCACAGGCGCAGCAACACTGGGGCTTTGCGCTTCTCTAGCCACCAAACGTCACAGTCATTCCCCTTCCGTCTCGTAGACACGAGCTGAGAAATTGCAAATGTCGAGCAATTGCTCAGAGATGAAAAGTGCCAGCACTGAAAGCTCTTGCTAGCCAGCACCCTTCCTTGGAAGCGCTTTTGTAGGCTTAAGAACACTGGGGCTCTGGGCTTCTCTAGCCACCTAATCTTCTGCTCATCCTCTCGCGCACTCTAAAGAGAGCTCAGGTGAGAAATTGCAAACGTCGAGCAATTGCTCAGAGATGAAAAGTGCCAGCACTGAAAGCTCTTGCTAGCCAGCACCCTTCCTTGGAAGCGCTTTCACAGGCGCAGCAACACTGGGGCTTTGCGCTTCTTTACCCACCAAAAGTCACGGTCCTTCTCTTTCCGTCTCGTAGACACGAGCTGAGAAATTGCAAACGTCGAGCAATTGCTCAGAGATGAAAAGTGCCAGCATTGGAAGCTGTTGCTAGCCAGCACCCTTCCTTGGAAGCACTTTTGTAGGCCGAAGAACACTGGGGCTCTGGGCTTCTCTAGCCACCTCATCTTCTGCTCATCCTCTCGCGCACTCTAAAGAGAGCTCAGGTGAGAAATTGCAAACGTCGAGCAATTGCTCAGAGAAGAAAAGTGCCAGCACTGAAAGCTCTTGCTAGCCAGCACCCTTCCTTGGAAGCGCTTTCACAGGTGCAGCAACACTGGGGCTTTGCGCTTCTCTAGCCACCAAACGTCACTGTCATTCTCTTTCCGTCTCGTAGACAAGAGCTGAGAAATTGCAAACGTCGAGCAATTGCTCAGAGATGAAAAGTGCCAGCACTGAAAGCTCTTGCTAGCCAGCACCCTTCCTTGGAAGCGCTTTCACAGGCGCAGCAACACTGGGGCTTTGCGCTTCTCTACTCACCAAACGTCACGGTCATTCTCTTTCCGTCTCGTAGACAAGAGCTGAGAAATTGCAAACGTCGAGCAATTGCTCAGAGATGAAAAGTGCCAGCACTGGAAGCTGTTGCTAGCCAGCACCCTTCCTTGGAAGCGCTTTTGTAGCCCTTAGAACACTGGGGCTCTGGGCTTCTCTAGCCACCTAATCTTCTGCTCATCCTCTCGCGCACTCTAAAGAGAGCTCAGGTGAGAAATTGCAAACGTCCAGCAATTGCTCAGAGATGAAAAGGGCCAGCACTGAAAGCTCTTGCTAGCCAGCACCCTTCCTTGGAAGCGCTTTCACAGGCGCAGCAACACTGGGGCTTTGCGCTTCTCTACCCACCAAACGTCACGGTCACTATCTCTCCGTCTCATAGACACGAGCTGAGAAAATGCAAACGTCGAGCAATTGCTCAGAGATGAAAAGTGCCAGCACTGAAAGCTCTTGCTAGCCAGCACCCTTCCTTGGAAGCGCTTTTGTAGCCTTTAGAACACTGGGGCTCTGGGCTTCTCTAGCCACCTAATCTTCTGCTCATCCTCTCGCGCACTCTAAAGAGAGCTCAGGTGAGAAATTGCAAACGTTGAGCAATTGCTCAGAGATGAAAAGTGCCAGCACTGAAAGCTGTTGCTAGCCAGCACCCTTCCTTGGAAGCGCTTTCACAGGCGCAGCAACACTGGGGCTTTGCGCTTCTCTACTCACCAAACGTCACGGTCATTCTCTTTCCGTCTCGTAGACACGAGCTGAGAAATTGCAAACGTCGAGCAATTGCTCAGAGATGAAAAGTGCCAGCACTGGAAGCTGTTGCTAGCCAGCACCCTTCCTTGGAAGCGCTTTTGTAGCCCTTAGAACACTGGGGCTCTGGGCTTCTCTAGCCACCTAATCTTCTGCTCATCCTCTCGCGCACTCTAAAGAGAGCTCAGGTGAGAAATTGCAAACGTCCAGCAATTGCTCAGAGATGAAAAGTGCCAGCACTGAAAGCTGTTGCTAGCCAGCACCCTTCCTTGGAAGCGCTTTCACAGGCGCAGCAACACTGGCGCTTTGCGCTTCTCTAGCCACCAAACGTCACTGTCATTCTCTTTCCGTCTCGTAGACACGAGCTGAGAAATTGCAAACGTCGAGCAATTGCTCAGAGAAGAAAAGTGCCAGCACTGAAAGCTCTTGCTAGCCAGCACCCTTCCTTGGAAGCGCTTTTGTAGGCCTAAGAACACTGGGGCTCTGGGCTTCTTTAGCCACCTAATCTTCTGCTCATCCTCTCGCGCACTCTAAAGAGAGCTCAGGTGAGAAATTGCAAACGTCCAGCAATTGCTCAGAGATGAAAAGTGCCAGCACTGAAAGCTCTTGCTAGCCAGCACCCTTCCTTGGAAGCGCTTTCACAGGCGCAGTAACACTGGGGCTTTGCGCTTCTCTAGCCACCAAACGTCACGGTCCTTCTCTTTCCGTCTCGTAGACACGAGCTGAGAAATTGCAAACGTCGAGCAATTGCTCAGAGATGAAAAGGGCCAGCACTGAAAGCTCTTGCTAGCCAGCACCCTTCCTTGGAAGCGCTTTCACAGGCGCAGCAACACTGGGGCTTTGCGCTTCTCTACACACCAAACGTCACGGTCATTCTCTTTCCGTCTCGTAGACACGAGCTGAGAAATTGCAAACGTCGAGCAATTGCTCAGAGATGAAAAGTGCCAGCACTGAAAGCTGTTGCTAGCCAGCACCCTTCCTTGGAAGCGCTTTTGTAGCCCCTAGAACACTGGGGCTCTGGGCTTCTCTAGCCACCTAATCTTCTGCTCATCCTCTCGCGCACTCTAAAGAGAGCTCAGGTGAGAAATTGCAAACGTCCAGCAATTGCTCAGAGATGAAAAGGGCCAGCACTGAAAGCTCTTGCTAGCCAGCACCCTTCCTTGGAAGTGCTTTCACAGGCGCAGCAACACTAGGGCTTTGCGCTTCTCTACCCACCAAACGTCACGGTCACTATCTCTCCGTCTCGTAGACACGAGCTGAGAAAATGCAAACGTCGAGCAATTGCTCAGAGATGAAAAGTGCCAGCACTGAAAGCTCTTGCTAGCCAGCACCCTTCCTTGGAAGCGCTTTTGTAGCCTTTAGAACACTGGGGCTCTGTGCTTCTCTAGCCACCTAATCTTCTGCTCATCCTCTCGCGCACTCTAAAGAGAGCTCAGGTGAGAAATTGCAAACGTCGAGCAATTGCTCAGAGATGAAAAGTGCCAGCACTGAAAGCTGTTGCTAGCCAGCACCCTTCCTTGGAAGCGCTTTTGTAGGCCTAAGAACACTGGGGCTCTGGGCTTCTCTAGCCACCTACTCTTCTGCTCATCCTCTCGCGCACTCTAAAGAGAGCTCAGGTGAGAAATTGCAAACGTCCAGCAATTGCTCAGAGATGAAAAGGGCCAGCACTGAAAGCTGTTGCTAGCCAGCACCCTTCCTTGGAAGTGCTTTCACAGGCGCAGCAACACTGGGGCTTTGCGCTTCTCTAGCCACCAAACGTCACGGTCACTATCTCTCCGTCTCGTGGACACGAGCTGAGAAATTGCAAACGTCGAGCAATTGCTCCGAGATGAAAAGTGCCAGCACTGGAAGCTGTTGCTAGCGAGCACCCTTCCTTGGAAGTGCTTTCACAGGCGCAGCAACACTGGGGCTTTGCGCTTCTCTAGCCACCAAACGTCACGGTCCTTCTCTTTCCGTCTCGTAGACACGAGCTGAGAAATTGCAAATGTCGAGCAATTGCTCAGAGATGAAAAGTGCCAGCACTGAAAGCTGTTGCTAGCCAGCACCCTTCCTTGGAAGCGCTTTTGTAGGCTTAAGAACACTGGGGCTCTGGGCTTCTCTAGCCACCTAATCTTCTGCTCATCCTCTCGCGCACTCTAAAGAGAGCTCAGGTGAGAAATTGCAAACGTCGAGCAATTGCTCAGAGATGAAAAGTGCCAGCACTGAAAGCTCTTGCTAGCCAGCACCCTTCCTTGGAAGCGCTTTCACAGGCGCAGCAACACTGGGGCTTTGCGCTTCTCTAGCCACCAAACGTCACGGTCCTTCTCTTTCCGTCTCGTAGACACGAGCTGAGAAATTGCAAACGTCGAGCAATTGCTCAGAGATGAAAAGTGCCAGCATTGGAAGCTGTTGCTAGCCAGCACCCTTCCTTGGAAGCACTTTTGTAGGCCTAAGAACACTGGGGCTCTGGGCTTCTCTAGCCACCTACTCTTCTGCTCATCCTCTCGCGCACTCTAAAGAGAGCTCAGGTGAGAAATTGCAAACGTCGAGCAATTGCTCAGAGAAGAAAAGTGCCAGCACTGAAAGCTCTTGCTAGCCAGCACCCTTCCTTGGAAGCGCTTTCACAGGTGCAGTAACACTGGGGCTTTGCGCTTCTCTAGCCACCAAACGTCACGGTCCTTCTCTTTCCGTCTCGTAGACACGAGCTGAGAAATTGCAAACGTCGAGCAATTGCTCAGAGAGGAAAAGGGCCAGCACTGAAAGCTGTTGCTAGCCAGCACCCTTCCTTGGAAGCGCTTTCACAGGCGCAGCAACACTGGGGCTTTGCGCTTCTCTACTCACCAAACGTCACGGTCATTCTCTTTCCGTCTCGTAGACACGAGCTGAGAAATTGCAAACGTCGAGCAATTGCTCAGAGATGAAAAGTGCCAGCACTGGAAGCTGTTGCTAGCCAGCACCCTTCCTTGGAAGCGCTTTTGTAGGCCTAAGAACACTGGGGCTCTGGGCTTCTCTAGCCACCTCATCTTCTGCTCATCCTCTCGCGCACTCTAAAGAGAGCTCAGGTGAGAAATTGCAAACGTCGAGCAATTGCTCAGAGATGAAAAGTGCCAGCACTGAAAGCTCTTGCTAGCCAGCACCCTTCCTTGGAAGCGCTTTCACAGGCGCAGCAACACTGGCGCTTTGCGCTTCTCTAGCCACCAAACGTCACTGTCATTCTCTTTCCGTCTCGTAGACACGAGCTGAGAAATTGCAAACGTCGAGCAATTGCTCAGAGATGAAAAGTGCCAGCACTGAAAGCTCTTGCTAGCCAGCACCCTTCCTTGGAAGCGCTTTTGTAGGCCTAAGAACACTGGGGCTCTGGGCTTCTCTAGCCACCTCATGTTCTGCTCATCCTCTCGCGCACTCTAAAGAGAGCTCAGGTGAGAAATTGCAAACGTCGAGCAATTGCTCAGAGATGAAAAGTGCCAGCACTGAAAGCTCTTGCTAGCCAGCACCCTTCCTTGGAAGCGCTTTCACAGGCGCAGTAACACTGGGGCTTTGCGCTTCTCTAGCCACCAAACGTCACGGTCCTTCTCTTTCCGTCTCGTAGACACGAGCTGAGAAATTGCAAACGTCGAGCAATTGCTCAGAGATGAAAAGGGCCAGCACTGAAAGCTCTTGCTAGCCAGCACCCTTCCTTGGAAGCGCTTTCACAGGCGCAGCAACACTGGGGCTTTGCGCTTCTCTACACACCAAACGTCACGGTCATTCTCTTTCCGTCTCGTAGACACGAGCTGAGAAATTGCAAACGTCGAGCAATTGCTCAGAGATGAAAAGTGCCAGCACTGAAAGCTGTTGCTAGCCAGCACCCTTCCTTGGAAGCGCTTTTGTAGCCCTTAGAACACTGGGGCTCTGGGCTTCTCTAGCCACCTACTCTTCTGCTCATCCTCTCGCGCACTCTAAAGAGAGCTCAGGTGAGAAATTGCAAACGTCGAGCAATTGCTCAGAGATGAAAAGGGCCAGCACTGAAAGCTCTTGCTAGCCAGCACCCTTCCTTGGAAGTGCTTTCACAGGCGCAGCAACACTAGGGCTTTGCGCTTCTCTACCCACCAAACGTTACGGTCACTATCTCTCCGTCTCATAGACACGAGCTGAGAAAATGCAAACGTCGAGCAATTGCTCAGAGATGAAAAGTGCCAGCACTGAAAGCTGTTGCTAGCCAGCACCCTTCCTTGGAAGCGCTTTTGTAGCCTTTAGAACACTGGGGCTCTGTGCTTCTCTAGCCACCTAATCTTCTGCTCATCCTCTCGCGCACTCTAAAGAGAGCTCAGGTGAGAAATTGCAAACGTCGAGCAATTGCTCAGAGATGAAAAGTGCCAGCACTGAAAGCTGTTGCTAGCGAGCACCCTTCCTTGGAAGCGCTTTTGTAGGCCTAAGAACACTGGGGCTCTGGGCTTCTCTAGCCACCTACTCTTCTGCTCATCCTCTCGCGCACTCTAAAGAGAGCTCAGGTGAGAAATTGCAAACGTCCAGCAATTGCTCAGAGATGAAAAGGGCCAGCACTGAAAGCTGTTGCTAGCCAGCACCCTTCCTTGGAAGTGCTTTCACAGGCGCAGCAACACTGGGGCTTTGCGCTTCTCTAGCCACCAAACGTCACGGTCACTATCTCTCCGTCTCGTGGACACGAGCTGAGAAATTGCAAACGTCGAGCAATTGCTCCGAGATGAAAAGTGCCAGCACTGGAAGCTGTTGCTAGCGAGCACCCTTCCTTGGAAGTGCTTTCACAGGCGCAGCAACACTGGGGCTTTGCGCTTCTCTAGCCACCAAACGTCACGGTCATTCCCCTTCCGTCTCGTAGACACGAGCTGAGAAATTGCAAATGTCGAGCAATTGCTCAGAGATGAAAAGTGCCAGCACTGAAAGCTGTTGCTAGCCAGCACCCTTCCTTGGAAGCGCTTTTGTAGGCTTAAGAACACTGGGGCTCTGGGCTTCTCTAGCCACCTAATCTTCTGCTCATCCTCTCGCGCACTCTAAAGAGAGCTCAGGTGAGAAATTGCAAACGTCCAGCAATTGCTCAGAGATGAAAAGTGCCAGCACTGAAAGCTCTTGCTAGCCAGCACCCTTCCTTGGAAGCGCTTTCACAGGCGCAGCAACACTGGGGCTTTGCGCTTCTCTACCCACCAAATGTCACGGTCCTTCTCTTTCCGTCTCGTAGACACGAGCTGAGAAATTGCAAACGTCGAGCAATTGCTCAGAGATGAAAAGTGCCAGCATTGGAAGCTGTTGCTAGCCAGCACCCTTCCTTGGAAGCACTTTTGTAGGCCTAAGAACACTGGGGCTCTGGGCTTCTCTAGCCACCTCATCTTCTGCTCATCCTCTCGCGCACTCTAAAGAGAGCTCAGGTGAGAAATTGCAAACGTCGAGCAATTGCTCAGAGAAGAAAAGTGCCAGCACTGAAAGCTCTTGCTAGCCAGCACCCTTCCTTGGAAGCGCTTTCACAGGTGCAGCAACACTGGGGCTTTGCGCTTCTCTAGCCACCAAACGTCACTGTCATTCTCTTTCCGTCTCGTAGACAAGAGCTGAGAAATTGCAAACGTCGAGCAATTGCTCAGAGATGAAAAGTGCCAGCACTGAAAGCTCTTGCTAGCCAGCACCCTTCCTTGGAAGCGCTTTCACAGGCGCAGCAACACTGGGGCTTTGCGCTTCTCTACTCACCAAACGTCACGGTCATTCTCTTTCCGTCTCGTAGACAAGAGCTGAGAAATTGCAAACGTCGAGCAATTGCTCAGAGATGAAAAGTGCCAGCACTGAAAGCTGTTGCTAGCCAGCACCCTTCCTTGGAAGCGCTTTTGTAGCCCTTAGAACACTGGGGCTCTGGGCTTCTCTAGCCACCTACACTTCTACTCATCCTCTCGCGCACTCTAAAGAGAGCTCAGGTGAGAAATTGCAAACGTCCAGCAATTGCTCAGAGATGAAAAGGGCCAGCACTGAAAGCTCTTGCTAGCCAGCACCCTTCCTTGGAAGCGCTTTCACAGGCGCAGCAACACTGGGGCTTTGCGCTTCTCTACTCACCAAACGTCACGGTCACTATCTCTCCGTCTCATAGACACGAGCTGAGAAAATGCAAACGTCGAGCAATTGCTCAGAGATGAAAAGTGCCAGCACTGAAAGCTCTTGCTAGCCAGCACCCTTCCTTGGAAGCGCTTTTGTAGGCCTAAGAACACTGGGGCTCTGGGCTTCTCTAGCCACCTACTCTTCTGCTCATCCTCTCGCGCACTCTAAAGAGAGCTCAGGTGAGAAATTGCAAACGTCCAGCAATTGCTCAGAGATGAAAAGTGCCAGCACTGAAAGCTGTTGCTAGCCAGCACCCTTCCTTGGAAGCGCTTTCACAGGCGCAGCAACACTGGGGCTTTGCGCTTCTCTACCCACCAAACGTCACGGTCACTATCTCTCCGTCTCATAGACACGAGCTGAGAAAATGCAAACGTCGAGCAATTGCTCAGAGATGAAAAGTGCCAGCACTGAAAGCTCTTGCTAGCCAGCACCCTTCCTTGGAAGCGCTTTTGTAGCCTTTAGAACACTGGGGCTCTGTGCTTCTCTAGCCACCTAATCTTCTGCTCATCCTCTCGCGCACTCTAAAGAGAGCTCAGGTGAGAAATTGCAAACGTCGAGCAATTGCTCAGAGATGAAAAGTGCCAGCACTGAAAGCTGTTGCTAGCCAGCACCCTTCCTTGGAAGCGCTTTCACAGGCGCAGCAACACTGGGGCTTTGCGCTTCTCTAGCCACCAAACGTCACGGTCACTATCTCTCCGTCTCATAGACAAGAGCTGAGAAATTGCAAACGTCGAGCAATTGCTCAGAGATGAAAAGTGCCAGCACTGAAAGCTGTTGCTAGCCAGCACCCTTCCTTGGAAGCGCTTTTGTAGGCCTAAGAACACTGGGGCTCTGGGCTTCTCTAGCCACCTACTCTTCTGCTCATCCTCTCGCGCACTCTAAAGAGAGCTCAGGTGAGAAATTGCAAACGTCCAGCAATTGCTCAGAGATGAAAAGGGCCAGCACTGAAAGCTCTTGCTAGCCAGCACCCTTCCTTGGAAGTGCTTTCACAGGCGCAGCAACACTGGGGCTTTGCGCTTCTCTAGCCACCAAACGTCACGGTCACTATCTCTCCGTCTCGTGGACACGAGCTGAGAAATTGCAAACGTCGAGCAATTGCTCAGAGATGAAAAGTGCCAGCACTGAAAGCTGTTGCTAGCCAGCACCCTTCCTTGGAAGCGCTTTCACAGGCGCAGCAACACTGGGGCTTTGCGCTTCTCTAGCCACCAAACGTCACGGTCCTTCTCTTTCCGTCTCGTAGACACGAGCTGAGAAATTGCAAACGTCGAGCAATTGCTCAGAGATGAAAAGTGCCAGCACTGGAAGCTGTTGCTAGCCAGCACCCTTCCTTGGAAGCACTTTTGTAGGCCTAAGAACACTGGGGCTCTGGGCTTCTCTAGCCACCTAATCTTCTGCTCATCCTCTCGCGCACTCTAAAGAGAGCTCAGGTGAGAAATTGCAAACGTCCAGCAATTGCTCAGAGATGAAAAGGGCCAGCACTGAAAGCTGTTGCTAGCCAGCACCCTTCCTTGGAAGTGCTTTCACAGGCGCAGCAACACTGGGGCTTTGCGCTTCTCTAGCCACCAAACGTCACGGTCACTATCTCTCCGTCTCGTGGACACGAGCTGAGAAATTGCAAACGTCGAGCAATTGCTCAGAGATGAAAAGTGCCAGCACTGAAAGCTGTTGCTAGCGAGCACCCTTCCTTGGAAGTGCTTTCACAGGCGCAGCAACACTGGGGCTTTGCGCTTCTCTAGCCACCAAACGTCACGGTCATTCCCCTTCCGTCTCGTAGACACGAGCTGAGAAATTGCAAATGTCGAGCAATTGCTCAGAGATGAAAAGTGCCAGCACTGAAAGCTGTTGCTAGCCAGCACCCTTCCTTGGAAGCGCTTTTGTAGGCTTAAGAACACTGGGGCTCTGGGCTTCTCTAGCCACCTAATCTTCTGCTCATCCTCTTGCGCACTCTAAAGAGAGCTCAGGTGAGAAATTGCAAACGTCGAGCAATTGCTCAGAGATGAAAAGTGCCAGCACTGAAAGCTCTTGCTAGCCAGCACCCTTCCTTGGAAGCGCTTTCACAGGCGCAGCAACACTGGGGCTTTGCGCTTCTTTACCCACCAAACGTCACGGTCCTTCTCTTTCCGTCTCGTAGACACGAGCTGAGAAATTGCAAACGTCGAGCAATTGCTCAGAGATGAAAAGTGCCAGCATTGGAAGCTGTTGCTAGCCAGCACCCTTCCTTGGAAGCACTTTTGTAGGCCTAAGAACACTGGGGCTCTGGGCTTCTCTAGCCACCTCATCTTCTGCTCATCCTCTCGCGCACTCTAAAGAGAGCTCAGGTGAGAAATTGCAAACGTCGAGCAATTGCTCAGAGATGAAAAGTGCCAGCACTGAAAGCTCTTGCTAGCCAGCACCCTTCCTTGGAAGCGCTTTCACAGGTGCAGCAACACTGGGGCTTTGCGCTTCTCTACTCACCAAACGTCACGGTCATTCTCTTTCCGTCTCGTAGACAAGAGCTGAGAAATTGCAAACGTCCAGCAATTGCTCAGAGATGAAAAGGGCCAGCACTGAAAGCTCTTGCTAGCCAGCACCCTTCCTTGGAAGCGCTTTCACAGGCGCAGCAACACTGGGGCTTTGCGCTTCTCTACTCACCAAACGTCACGGTCACTATCTCTCCGTCTCATAGACACGAGCTGAGAAAATGCAAACGTCGAGCAATTGCTCAGAGATGAAAAGTGCCAGCACTGAAAGCTGTTGCTAGCCAGCACCCTTCCTTGGAAGCGCTTTTGTAGGCCTAAGAACACTGGGGCTCTGGGCTTCTCTAGCCACCTACTCTTCTGCTCATCCTCTCGCGCACTCTAAAGAGAGCTCAGGTGAGAAATTGCAAACGTCCAGCAATTGCTCAGAGATGAAAAGTGCCAGCACTGAAAGCTGTTGCTAGCGAGCACCCTTCCTTGGAAGCGCTTTCACAGGCGCAGCAACACTGGGGCTTTGCGCTTCTCTACCCACCAAACGTCACGGTCACTATCTCTCCGTCTCATAGACACGAGCTGAGAAAATGCAAACGTCGAGCAATTGCTCAGAGATGAAAAGGGCCAGCACTGAAAGCTCTTGCTAGCCAGCACCCTTCCTTGGAAGCGCTTTTGTAGCCTTTAGAACACTGGGGCTCTGGGCTTCTCTAGCCACCTACTCTTCTGCTCATCCTCTCGCGCACTCTAAAGAGAGCTCAGGTGAGAAATTGCAAACGTCCAGCAATTGCTCAGAGATGAAAAGGGCCAGCACTGAAAGCTCTTGCTAGCCAGCACCCTTCCTTGGAAGTGCTTTCACAGGCGCAGCAACACTGGGGCTTTGCGCTTCTCTAGCCACCAAACGTCACGGTCACTATCTCTCCGTCTCGTGGACACGAGCTGAGAAATTGCAAACGTCGAGCAATTGCTCAGAGATGAAAAGTGCCAGCACTGAAAGCTGTTGCTAGCCAGCACCCTTCCTTGGAAGCGCTTTCACAGGCGCAGCAACACTGGGGCTCTGGGCTTCTCTACCCACCAAACGTCACGGTCATTCCCCTTCCGTCTCGTAGACACGAGCTGAGAAATTGCAAATGTTGAGCAATTGCTCAGAGATGAAAAGTGCCAGCACTGAAAGCTGTTGCTAGCCAGCACCCTTCCTTGGAAGCGCTTTCACAGGCGCAGCAACACTGGGGCTCTGGGCTTCTCTAGCCACCTAATCTTCTGCTCATCCTCTCGCGCACTCTAAAGAGAGCTCAGGTGAGAAATTGCAAACGTCGAGCAATTGCTCAGAGATGAAAAGTGCCAGCACTGAAAGCTCTTGCTAGCCAGCACCCTTCCTTGGAAGCGCTTTCACAGGCGCAGCAACACTGGGGCTTTGCGCTTCTCTAGCCACCAAACGTCACGGTCCTTCTCTTTCCGTATCGTAGACACGAGCTGAGAAATTGCAAACGTCGAGCAATTGCTCAGAGATGAAAAGTGCCAGCACTGGAAGCTGTTGCTAGCCAGCACCCTTCCTTGGAAGCACTTTTGTAGGCCTAATAACACTGGGGCTCTGGGCTTCTCTAGCCACCTCATCTTCTGCTCATCCTCTCGCGCACTCTAAAGAGAGCTCAGGTGAGAAATTGCAAACGTCGAGCAATTGCTCAGAGAAGAAAAGTGCCAGCACTGAAAGCTCTTGCTAGCCAGCACCCTTCCTTGGAAGCGCTTTCACAGGCGCAGCAACACTGGGGCTTTGCGCTTCTCTACCCACCAAACGTCACGGTCATTCTCTTTCCGTCTCGTAGACAAGAGCTGAGAAATTGCAAACGTCGAGCAATTGCTCAGAGATGAAAAGTGCCAGCACTGAAAGCTCTTGCTAGCCAGCACCCTTCCTTGGAAGCGCTTTCACAGGCGCAGCAACACTGGCGCTTTGCGCTTCTCTAGCCACCAAACGTCACGGTCCTTCTCTTTCCGTCTCGTAGACACGAGCTGAGAAATTGCAAACGTCGAGCAATTGCTCAGAGATGAAAAGTGCCAGCACTGAAAGCTCTTGCTAGCCAGCACTCTTCCTTGGAAGCGCTTTCACAGGCGCAGCAACACTGGGGCTTTGCGCTTCTCTAGCCACCAAACGTCACGGTCATTCTCTTTCCGTCTCGTAGACAAGAGCTGAGAAATTGCAAACGTCGAGCAATTGCTCAGAGATGAAAAGTGCCAGCACTGAAAGCTGTTGCTAGCCAGCACCCTTCCTTGGAAGCGCTTTTGTAGCCCTTAGAACACTGGGGCTCTGGGCTTCTCTAGCCACCTAATCTTCTGCTCATCCTCTCGCGCACTCTAAAGAGAGCTCAGGTGAGAAATTGCAAACGTCGAGCAATTGCTCAGAGAAGAAAAGTGCCAGCACTGAAAGCTCTTGCTAGCCAGCACCCTTCCTTGGAAGCGCTTTCACAGGCGCAGCAACACTGGGGCTTTGCGCTTCTCTAGCCACCAAACGTCACGGTCATTCTCTTTCCGTCTCGTAGACACGAGCTGAGAAATTGCAAACGTCGAGCAATTGCTCAGAGATGAAAAGTGCCAGCACTGGAAGCTGTTGCTAGCCAGCACCCTTCCTTGGAAGCACTTTTGTAGGCCTAATAACACTGGGGCTCTGGGCTTCTCTAGCCACCTAATCTTCTGCTCATCCTCTCGCGCACTCTAAAGAGAGCTCAGGTGAGAAATTGCAAACGTCGAGCAATTGTTCAGAGAAGAAAAGTGCCAGCACTGAAAGCTCTTGCTAGCCAGCACCCTTCCTTGGAAGCGCTTTCACAGGCGCAGCAACACTGGGGCTTTGCGCTTCTCTACCCACCAAACGTCACTGTCATTCTCTTTCCGTCTCGTAGACAAGAGCTGAGAAATTGCAAACGTCGAGCAATTGCTCAGAGATGAAAAGTGCCAGCACTGAAAGCTCTTGCTAGCCAGCACCCTTCCTTGGAAGCGCTTTCACAGGCGCAGCAACACTGGGGCTTTGCGCTTCTCTAGCCACCAAACGTCACGGTCCTTCTCTTTCCGTCTCGTAGACACGAGCTGAGAAATTGCAAACGTCGAGCAATTGCTCAGAGATGAAAAGTGCCAGCACTGAAAGCTCTTGCTAGCCAGCACTCTTCCTTGGAAGCGCTTTCACAGGCGCAGCAACACTGGGCCTTTGCACTTCTCTAGCCACCAAACGTCACGGTCATTCTCTTTCCGTCTCGTAGACAAGAGCTGAGAAATTGCAAACGTCGAGCAATTGCTCAGAGAAGAAAAGTGCCAGCACTGAAAGCTCTTGCTAGCCAGCACCCTTCCTTGGAAGCGCTTTTGTAGCCCTTAGAACACTGGGGCTCTGGGCTTCTCTAGCCACCTACTCTTCTGCTCATCCTCTCGCGCACTCTAAAGAGAGCTCAGGTGAGAAATTGCAAACGTCGAGCAATTGCTCAGAGATGAAAAGTGCCAGCACTGAAAGCTGTTGCTAGCGAGCACCCTTCCTTGGAAGCGCTTTCACAGGCGCAGTAACACTGGGGCTTTGCGCTTCTATACGCACCAAACGTCACGGTCCTTCTCTTTCCGTCTCGTAGACACGAGCTGAGAAATTGCAAACGTCGAGCAATTGCTCAGAGATGAAAAGTGCCAGCACTGAAAGCTCTTGCTAGCCAGCACCCTTCCTTGGAAGCGCTTTCACAGGCGCAGCAACACTGGGGCTTTGCGCTTCTCTACTCACCAAACGTCACGGTCATTCTCTTTCCGTCTCGTAGACAAGAGCTGAGAAATTGCAAACGTCGAGCAATTGCTCAGAGATGAAAAGTGCCAGCACTGAAAGCTCTTGCTAGCCAGCACCCTTCCTTGGAAGCGCTTTTGTAGGCTTAAGAACACTGGGGCTCTGGGCTTCTCTAGCCACCTCATCTTCTGCTCATCCTCTCGCGCACTCTAAAGAGAGCTCAGGTGAGAAATTGCAAACGTCGAGCAATTGCTCAGAGATGAAAAGTGCCAGCACTGAAAGCTGTTGCTAGCCAGCACCCTTCCTTGGAAGCGCTTTCACAGGCGCAGCAACACTGGGTCTTTGCGCTTCTCTACTCACCAAACTTCACGGTCACTATCTCTCCGTCTTGTAGAGGCGAGCTGAGAAATTGCAAACGTCGAGCAATTGCTCAGAGATGAAAAGTGCCAGCACTGAAAGCTGTTGCTAGCCAGCACCCTTCCTTGGAAGCGCTTTTGTAGGCCTAAGAACACTGGGGCTCTGGGCTTCTCTAGCCACCTACTCTTCTGCTCATCCTCTCGCGCACTCTAAAGAGAGCTCAGGTGAGAAATTGCAAACGTCCAGCAATTGCTCAGAGATGAAAAGGGCCAGCACTGAAAGCTGTTGCTAGCCAGCACCCTTCCTTGGAAGTGCTTTCACAGGCGCAGCAACACTGGGGCTTTGCGCTTCTCTAGCCACCAAACGTCACGGTCACTATCTCTCCGTCTCGTGGACACGAGCTGAGAAATTGCAAACGTCGAGCAATTGCTCAGAGATGAAAAGTGCCAGCACTGAAAGCTCTTGCTAGCCAGCACCCTTCCTTGGAAGCGCTTTCACAGGCGCAGCAACACTGGGGCTTTGCGCTTCTCTACCCACCAAACGTCACGGTCATTCCCCTTCCGTCTCGTAGACAAGAGCTGAGAAATTGCAAACGTCGAGCAATTGCTCAGAGATGAAAAGTGCCAGCACTGGAAGCTGTTGCTAGCCAGCACCCTTCCTTGGAAGCGCTTTTGTAGGCCTAAGAACACTGGGGCTCTGGGCTTCTCTAGCCACCTAATCTTCTGCTCATCCTCTCGCGCACTCTAAAGAGAGCTCAGGTGAGAAATTGCAAACGTCCAGCAATTGCTCAGAGATGAAAAGTGCCAGCACTGAAAGCTGTTGCTAGCGAGCACCCTTCCTTGGAAGCGCTTTCACAGGCGCAGTAACACTGGGGCTTTGCACTTCTCTACCCACCAAACGTCACGGTCCTTCTCTTTCCGTCTCGTAGACACGAGCTGAGAAATTGCAAACGTCGAGCAATTGCTCAGAGAAGAAAAGTGCCAGCACTGAAAGCTGTTGCTAGCCAGCACCCTTCCTTGGAAGCGCTTTTGTAGGCCTAAGAACACTGGGGCTCTGGGCTTCTCTAGCCACCTCATCTTCTGCTCATCCTCTCGCGCACTCTAAAGAGAGCTCAGGTGAGAAATTGCAAACGTCCAGCAATTGCTCAGAGATGAAAAGTGCCAGCACTGAAAGCTCTTGCTAGCCAGCACCCTTCCTTGGAAGCGCTTTCACAGGCGCAGCAACACTGGGGCTTTGCGCTTCTCTAGCCACCAAACGTCACGGTCATTCCCTTTCCGTCTCGTAGACAAGAGCTGAGAAATTGCAAACGTCGAGCAATTGCTCAGAGAGGAAAAGTGCCAGCACTGAAAGCTCTTGCTAGCCAGCACCCTTCCTTGGAAGCGCTTTTGTAGGCCTAAGAACACTGGGGCTCTGGGCTTCTCTACCCACCTAATCTTCTGCTCATCCTCTCACGCACTCTAAAGAGAGCTCAGGTGAGAAATTGCAAACGTCGAGCAATTGCTCAGAGATGAAAAGTGCCAGCACTGAAAGCTCTTGCTAGCCAGCACCCTTCCTTGGAAGCGCTTTCACAGGCGCAGCAACACTGGGGCTTTGCACTTCTATACGCACCAAACGTCACGGTCATTCTCTTTCCGTCTCGTAGACACGAGCTGAGAAATTGCAAACGTCGAGCAATTGCTCAGAGATGAAAAGTGCCAGCACTGAAAGCTCTTGCTAGCCAGCACCCTTCCTTGGAAGCGCTTTCACAGGCGCAGCAACACTGGGGCTTTGCGCTTCTCTACACACCAAACGTCACGGTCCTTCTCTTTCCGTCTCGTCGACACGAGCTGAGAAATTGCAAACGTCGAGCAATTGCTCAGAGATGAAAAGTGCCAGCACTGAAAGCTGTTGCTAGCCAGCACCCTTCCTTGGAAGCGCTTTTGTAGGCCTAAGAACACTGGGGCTCTGTGCTTCTCTAGCCACCTAATCTTCTGCTCATCCTCTCGCGCACTCTAAAGATAGCTCAGGTGAGAAATTGCAAACGTCGAGCAATTGCTCAGAGATGAAAAGTGCCAGCACTGAAAGCTGTTGCTAGCCAGCACCCTTCCTTGGAAGCGCTTTCACAGGGGCAGCAACACTGGCGCTTTGCGCTTCTCTACTCACCAAACTTCACGGTCACTATCTCTCCGTCTTGTAGAGGCGAGCTGAGAAATTGCAAACGTCGAGCAATTGCTCAGAGATGAAAAGTGCCAGCACTGAAAGCTCTTGCTAGCCAGCACCCTTCCTTGGAAGCGCTTTTGTAGGCCTAAGAACACTGGGGCTCTGGGCTTCTCTAGCCACCTACTCTTCTGCTCATCCTCTCGCGCACTCTAAAGAGAGCTCAGGTGAGAAATTGCAAACGTCCAGCAATTGCTCAGAGATGAAAAGGGCCAGCACTGAAAGCTGTTGCTAGCCAGCACCCTTCCTTGGAAGTGCTTTCACAGGCGCAGCAACACTGGGGCTTTGCGCTTCTCTAGCCACCAAACGTCACGGTCACTATCTCTCCGTCTCGTGGACACGAGCTGAGAAATTGCAAACGTCGAGCAATTGCTCAGAGATGAAAAGTGCCAGCACTGAAAGCTGTTGCTAGCCAGCACCCTTCCTTGGAAGCGCTTTTGTAGGCCTAAGAACACTGGGGCTCTGGGCTTCTCTAGCCACCTAATCTTCTGCTCATCCTCTCGCGCACTCTAAAGAGAGCTCAGGTGAGAAATTGCAAACGTCCAGCAATTGCTCAGAGATGAAAAGTGCCAGCACTGAAAGCTGTTGCTAGCGAGCACCCTTCCTTGGAAGCGCTTTCACAGGCGCAGTAACACTGGGGCTTTGCACTTCTCTACCCACCAAACGTCACGGTCCTTCTCTTTCCGTCTCGTAGACACGAGCTGAGAAATTGCAAACGTCGAGCAATTGCTCAGAGAAGAAAAGTGCCAGCACTGAAAGCTGTTGCTAGCCAGCACCCTTCCTTGGAAGCGCTTTTGTAGGCCTAAGAACACTGGGGCTCTGGGCTTCTCTAGCCACCTCATCTTCTGCTCATCCTCTCGCGCACTCTAAAGAGAGCTCAGGTGAGAAATTGCAAACGTCCAGCAATTGCTCAGTGAAGAAAAGTGCCAGCACTGAAAGCTCTTGCTAGCCAGCACCCTTCCTTGGAAGCGCTTTCACAGGCGCAGCAACACTGGGGCTTTGCGCTTCTCTAGCCACCAAACGTCACGGTCATTCCCTTTCCGTCTCGTAGACAAGAGCTGAGAAATTGCAAACGTCGAGCAATTGCTCAGAGAGGAAAAGTGCCAGCACTGAAAGCTCTTGCTAGCCAGCACCCTTCCTTGGAAGCGCTTTTGTAGGCCTAAGAACACTGGGGCTCTGGGCTTCTCTACCCACCTAATCTTCTGCTCATCCTCTCACGCACTCTAAAGAGAGCTCAGGTGAGAAATTGCAAACGTCGAGCAATTGCTCAGAGATGAAAAGTGCCAGCACTGAAAGCTCTTGCTAGCCAGCACCCTTCCTTGGAAGCGCTTTTGTAGGCCTAAGAACACTGGGGCTCTGGGCTTCTCTAGCCACCTAATCTGCTCTTCCTCTCGCGCACTCTGAAGAGAGCTCAGGTGAGAAATTGCAAACGTCCAGCAATTGCTCAGAGAAGAAAAGTGCCAGCACTGAAAGCTCTTGCTAGCCAGCACCCTTCCTTGGAAGCGCTTTCACAGGCGCAGCAACACTGGGGCTTTGCGCTTCTCTAGCCACCAAACGTCACGGTCATTCTCTTTCCGTCTCGTAGACACGAGCTGAGAAATTGCAAACGTCGAGCAATTGCTCAGAGATGAAAAGTGCCAGCACTGGAAGCTGTTGCTAGCCAGCACCCTTCCTTGGAAGCACTTTTGTAGGCCTAATAACACTGGGGCTCTGGGCTTCTCTAGCCACCTCATCTTCTGCTCATCCTCTCGCGCACTCTAAAGAGAGCTCAGGTGAGAAATTGCAAACGTCGAGCAATTGTTCAGAGAAGAAAAGTGCCAGCACTGAAAGCTCTTGCTAGCCAGCACCCTTCCTTGGAAGCGCTTTCACAGGCGCAGCAACACTGGGGCTTTGCGCTTCTCTACCCACCAAACGTCACTGTCATTCTCTTTCCGTCTCGTAGACAAGAGCTGAGAAATTGCAAACGTCGAGCAATTGCTCAGAGATGAAAAGTGCCAGCACTGAAAGCTCTTGCTAGCCAGCACCCTTCCTTGGAAGCGCTTTCACAGGCGCAGCAACACTGGGGCTTTGCGCTTCTCTAGCCACCAAACGTCACGGTCCTTCTCTTTCCGTCTCGTAGACACGAGCTGAGAAATTGCAAACGTCGAGCAATTGCTCAGAGATGAAAAGTGCCAGCACTGAAAGCTCTTGCTAGCCAGCACTCTTCCTTGGAAGCGCTTTCACAGGCGCAGCAACACTGGGCCTTTGCACTTCTCTAGCCACCAAACGTCACGGTCATTCTCTTTCCGTCTCGTAGACAAGAGCTGAGAAATTGCAAACGTCGAGCAATTGCTCAGAGAAGAAAAGTGCCAGCACTGAAAGCTCTTGCTAGCCAGCACCCTTCCTTGGAAGCGCTTTTGTAGCCCTTAGAACACTGGGGCTCTGGGCTTCTCTAGCCACCTACTCTTCTGCTCATCCTCTCGCGCACTCTAAAGAGAGCTCAGGTGAGAAATTGCAAACGTCGAGCAATTGCTCAGAGATGAAAAGTGCCAGCACTGAAAGCTGTTGCTAGCGAGCACCCTTCCTTGGAAGCGCTTTCACAGGCGCAGTAACACTGGGGCTTTGCGCTTCTATACGCACCAAACGTCACGGTCCTTCTCTTTCCGTCTCGTAGACACGAGCTGAGAAATTGCAAACGTCGAGCAATTGCTCAGAGATGAAAAGTGCCAGCACTGAAAGCTCTTGCTAGCCAGCACCCTTCCTTGGAAGCGCTTTCACAGGCGCAGCAACACTGGGGCTTTGCGCTTCTCTACTCACCAAACGTCACGGTCATTCTCTTTCCGTCTCGTAGACAAGAGCTGAGAAATTGCAAACGTCGAGCAATTGCTCAGAGATGAAAAGTGCCAGCACTGAAAGCTCTTGCTAGCCAGCACCCTTCCTTGGAAGCGCTTTTGTAGGCTTAAGAACACTGGGGCTCTGGGCTTCTCTAGCCACCTCATCTTCTGCTCATCCTCTCGCGCACTCTAAAGAGAGCTCAGGTGAGAAATTGCAAACGTCGAGCAATTGCTCAGAGATGAAAAGTGCCAGCACTGAAAGCTGTTGCTAGCCAGCACCCTTCCTTGGAAGCGCTTTCACAGGCGCAGCAACACTGGGTCTTTGCGCTTCTCTACTCACCAAACTTCACGGTCACTATCTCTCCGTCTTGTAGAGGCGAGCTGAGAAATTGCAAACGTCGAGCAATTGCTCAGAGATGAAAAGTGCCAGCACTGAAAGCTGTTGCTAGCCAGCACCCTTCCTTGGAAGCGCTTTTGTAGGCCTAAGAACACTGGGGCTCTGGGCTTCTCTAGCCACCTACTCTTCTGCTCATCCTCTCGCGCACTCTAAAGAGAGCTCAGGTGAGAAATTGCAAACGTCCAGCAATTGCTCAGAGATGAAAAGGGCCAGCACTGAAAGCTGTTGCTAGCCAGCACCCTTCCTTGGAAGTGCTTTCACAGGCGCAGCAACACTGGGGCTTTGCGCTTCTCTAGCCACCAAACGTCACGGTCACTATCTCTCCGTCTCGTGGACACGAGCTGAGAAATTGCAAACGTCGAGCAATTGCTCAGAGATGAAAAGTGCCAGCACTGAAAGCTCTTGCTAGCCAGCACCCTTCCTTGGAAGCGCTTTCACAGGCGCAGCAACACTGGGGCTTTGCGCTTCTCTACCCACCAAACGTCACGGTCATTCCCCTTCCGTCTCGTAGACAAGAGCTGAGAAATTGCAAACGTCGAGCAATTGCTCAGAGATGAAAAGTGCCAGCACTGGAAGCTGTTGCTAGCCAGCACCCTTCCTTGGAAGCGCTTTTGTAGGCCTAAGAACACTGGGGCTCTGGGCTTCTCTAGCCACCTAATCTTCTGCTCATCCTCTCGCGCACTCTAAAGAGAGCTCAGGTGAGAAATTGCAAACGTCCAGCAATTGCTCAGAGATGAAAAGTGCCAGCACTGAAAGCTGTTGCTAGCGAGCACCCTTCCTTGGAAGCGCTTTCACAGGCGCAGTAACACTGGGGCTTTGCACTTCTCTACCCACCAAACGTCACGGTCCTTCTCTTTCCGTCTCGTAGACACGAGCTGAGAAATTGCAAACGTCGAGCAATTGCTCAGAGAAGAAAAGTGCCAGCACTGAAAGCTGTTGCTAGCCAGCACCCTTCCTTGGAAGCGCTTTTGTAGGCCTAAGAACACTGGGGCTCTGGGCTTCTCTAGCCACCTCATCTTCTGCTCATCCTCTCGCGCACTCTAAAGAGAGCTCAGGTGAGAAATTGCAAACGTCCAGCAATTGCTCAGTGAAGAAAAGTGCCAGCACTGAAAGCTCTTGCTAGCCAGCACCCTTCCTTGGAAGCGCTTTCACAGGCGCAGCAACACTGGGGCTTTGCGCTTCTCTAGCCACCAAACGTCACGGTCATTCCCTTTCCGTCTCGTAGACAAGAGCTGAGAAATTGCAAACGTCGAGCAATTGCTCAGAGAGGAAAAGTGCCAGCACTGAAAGCTCTTGCTAGCCAGCACCCTTCCTTGGAAGCGCTTTTGTAGGCCTAAGAACACTGGGGCTCTGGGCTTCTCTACCCACCTAATCTTCTGCTCATCCTCTCACGCACTCTAAAGAGAGCTCAGGTGAGAAATTGCAAACGTCGAGCAATTGCTCAGAGATGAAAAGTGCCAGCACTGAAAGCTCTTGCTAGCCAGCACCCTTCCTTGGAAGCGCTTTCACAGGCGCAGCAACACTGGGGCTTTGCACTTCTATACGCACCAAACGTCACGGTCATTCTCTTTCCGTCTCGTAGACACGAGCTGAGAAATTGCAAACGTCGAGCAATTGCTCAGAGATGAAAAGTGCCAGCACTGAAAGCTCTTGCTAGCCAGCACCCTTCCTTGGAAGCGCTTTCACAGGCGCAGCAACACTGGGGCTTTGCGCTTCTCTAGCCACCAAACGTCACGGTCCTTCTCTTTCCGTCTCGTCGACACGAGCTGAGAAATTGCAAACGTCGAGCAATTGCTCAGAGATGAAAAGTGCCAGCACTGAAAGCTGTTGCTAGCCAGCACCCTTCCTTGGAAGCGCTTTTGTAGGCCTAAGAACACTGGGGCTCTGTGCTTCTCTAGCCACCTAATCTTCTGCTCATCCTCTCGCGCACTCTAAAGATAGCTCAGGTGAGAAATTGCAAACGTCGAGCAATTGCTCAGAGATGAAAAGTGCCAGCACTGAAAGCTGTTGCTAGCCAGCACCCTTCCTTGGAAGCGCTTTCACAGGGGCAGCAACACTGGCGCTTTGCGCTTCTCTACTCACCAAACTTCACGGTCACTATCTCTCCGTCTTGTAGAGGCGAGCTGAGAAATTGCAAACGTCGAGCAATTGCTCAGAGATGAAAAGTGCCAGCACTGAAAGCTCTTGCTAGCCAGCACCCTTCCTTGGAAGCGCTTTTGTAGGCCTAAGAACACTGGGGCTCTGGGCTTCTCTAGCCACCTACTCTTCTGCTCATCCTCTCGCGCACTCTAAAGAGAGCTCAGGTGAGAAATTGCAAACGTCCAGCAATTGCTCAGAGATGAAAAGGGCCAGCACTGAAAGCTGTTGCTAGCCAGCACCCTTCCTTGGAAGTGCTTTCACAGGCGCAGCAACACTGGGGCTTTGCGCTTCTCTAGCCACCAAACGTCACGGTCACTATCTCTCCGTCTCGTGGACACGAGCTGAGAAATTGCAAACGTCGAGCAATTGCTCAGAGATGAAAAGTGCCAGCACTGAAAGCTGTTGCTAGCCAGCACCCTTCCTTGGAAGCGCTTTTGTAGGCCTAAGAACACTGGGGCTCTGGGCTTCTCTAGCCACCTAATCTTCTGCTCATCCTCTCGCGCACTCTAAAGAGAGCTCAGGTGAGAAATTGCAAACGTCCAGCAATTGCTCAGAGATGAAAAGTGCCAGCACTGAAAGCTGTTGCTAGCGAGCACCCTTCCTTGGAAGCGCTTTCACAGGCGCAGTAACACTGGGGCTTTGCACTTCTCTACCCACCAAACGTCACGGTCCTTCTCTTTCCGTCTCGTAGACACGAGCTGAGAAATTGCAAACGTCGAGCAATTGCTCAGAGAAGAAAAGTGCCAGCACTGAAAGCTGTTGCTAGCCAGCACCCTTCCTTGGAAGCGCTTTTGTAGGCCTAAGAACACTGGGGCTCTGGGCTTCTCTAGCCACCTCATCTTCTGCTCATCCTCTCGCGCACTCTAAAGAGAGCTCAGGTGAGAAATTGCAAACGTCCAGCAATTGCTCAGTGAAGAAAAGTGCCAGCACTGAAAGCTCTTGCTAGCCAGCACCCTTCCTTGGAAGCGCTTTCACAGGCGCAGCAACACTGGGGCTTTGCGCTTCTCTAGCCACCAAACGTCACGGTCATTCCCTTTCCGTCTCGTAGACAAGAGCTGAGAAATTGCAAACGTCGAGCAATTGCTCAGAGAGGAAAAGTGCCAGCACTGAAAGCTCTTGCTAGCCAGCACCCTTCCTTGGAAGCGCTTTTGTAGGCCTAAGAACACTGGGGCTCTGGGCTTCTCTACCCACCTAATCTTCTGCTCATCCTCTCACGCACTCTAAAGAGAGCTCAGGTGAGAAATTGCAAACGTCGAGCAATTGCTCAGAGATGAAAAGTGCCAGCACTGAAAGCTCTTGCTAGCCAGCACCCTTCCTTGGAAGCGCTTTCACAGGCGCAGCAACACTGGGGCTTTGCACTTCTATACGCACCAAACGTCACGGTCATTCTCTTTCCGTCTCGTAGACACGAGCTGAGAAATTGCAAACGTCGAGCAATTGCTCAGAGATGAAAAGTGCCAGCACTGAAAGCTCTTGCTAGCCAGCACCCTTCCTTGGAAGCGCTTTCACAGGCGCAGCAACACTGGGGCTTTGCGCTTCTCTACACACCAAACGTCACGGTCCTTCTCTTTCCGTCTCGTCGACACGAGCTGAGAAATTGCAAACGTCGAGCAATTGCTCAGAGATGAAAAGTGCCAGCACTGAAAGCTGTTGCTAGCCAGCACCCTTCCTTGGAAGCGCTTTTGTAGGCCTAAGAACACTGGGGCTCTGTGCTTCTCTAGCCACCTAATCTTCTGCTCATCCTCTCGCGCACTCTAAAGATAGCTCAGGTGAGAAATTGCAAACGTCGAGCAATTGCTCAGAGATGAAAAGTGCCAGCACTGAAAGCTGTTGCTAGCCAGCACCCTTCCTTGGAAGCGCTTTCACAGGGGCAGCAACACTGGCGCTTTGCGCTTCTCTACTCACCAAACTTCACGGTCACTATCTCTCCGTCTTGTAGAGGCGAGCTGAGAAATTGCAAACGTCGAGCAATTGCTCAGAGATGAAAAGTGCCAGCACTGAAAGCTCTTGCTAGCCAGCACCCTTCCTTGGAAGCGCTTTTGTAGGCCTAAGAACACTGGGGCTCTGGGCTTCTCTAGCCACCTACTCTTCTGCTCATCCTCTCGCGCACTCTAAAGAGAGCTCAGGTGAGAAATTGCAAACGTCCAGCAATTGCTCAGAGATGAAAAGGGCCAGCACTGAAAGCTGTTGCTAGCCAGCACCCTTCCTTGGAAGTGCTTTCACAGGCGCAGCAACACTGGGGCTTTGCGCTTCTCTAGCCACCAAACGTCACGGTCACTATCTCTCCGTCTCGTGGACACGAGCTGAGAAATTGCAAACGTCGAGCAATTGCTCAGAGATGAAAAGTGCCAGCACTGAAAGCTGTTGCTAGCCAGCACCCTTCCTTGGAAGCGCTTTCACAGGCGCAGCAACACTGGGGCTTTGCGCTTCTCTACCCACCAAACGTCACGGTCATTCCCCTTCCGTCTCGTAGACACGAGCTGAGAAATTGCAAACGTCGAGCAATTGCTCAGAGATGAAAAGTGCCAGCACTGAAAGCTGTTGCTAGCCAGCACCCTTCCTTGGAAGCGCTTTTGTAGGCTTAAGAACACTGGGGCTCTGGGCTTCTCTAGCCACCTACTCTTCTGCTCATCCTCTCGCGCACTCTACAGAGAGCTCAGGTGAGAAATTGCAAACGTCGAGCAATTGCTCAGAGATGAAAAGTGCCAGCACTGAAAGCTCTTGCTAGCCAGCACTCTTCCTTGGAAGCGCTTTCACAGGCGCAGCAACACTGGCGCTTTGCGCTTCTCTAGCCACCAAACGTCACGGTCCTTCTCTTTCCGTCTCGTAGACAAGAGCTGAGAAATTGCAAACGTCCAGCAATTGCTCAGAGATGAAAAGTGCCAGCACTGGAAGCTGTTGCTAGCCAGCACCCTTCCTTGGAAGCACTTTTGTAGGCCTAATAACACTGGGGCTCTGGGCTTCTCTAGCCACCTCATCTTCTGCTCATCCTCTCGCGCACTCTAAAGAGAGCTCAGGTGAGAAATTGCAAACGTCGAGCAATTGCTCAGAGAAGAAAAGTGCCAGCACTGAAAGCTCTTGCTAGCCAGCACCCTTCCTTGGAAGCGCTTTCACAGGCGCAGCAACACTGGGGCTTTGCGCTTCTCTAGCCACCAAACGTCACTGTCATTCTCTTTCCGTCTCGGAGACACGAGCTGAGAAATTGCAAACGTCGAGCAATTGCTCAGAGATGAAAAGTGCCAGCACTGAAAGCTCTTGCTAGCCAGCACCCTTCCTTGGAAGTGCTTTCACAGGCGCAGCAACACTGGGGCTTTGCGCTTCTCTACCCACCAAACGTCACGGTCATTCTCTTTCCGTCTCGTAGACAAGAGCTGAGAAATTGCAAACGTCGAGCAATTGCTCAGAGATGAAAAGTGCCAGCACTGAAAGCTCTTGCTAGCCAGCACCCTTCCTTGGAAGCGCTTTTGTAGGCCTAAGAACACTGGGGCTCTGGGCTTCTCTAGCCACCTACACTTCTGCTCATCCTCTCGCGCACTCTAAAGAGAGCTCAGGTGAGAAATTGCAAACGTCCAGCAATTGCTCAGAGATGAAAAGGGCCAGCACTGAAAGCTGTTGCTAGCGAGCACCCTTCCTTGGAAGTGCTTTCACAGGCGCAGCAACACTGGGGCTTTGCGCTTCTCTACCCACCAAACGTCACGGTCACTATCTCTCCGTCTCATAGACACGAGCTGAGAAAATGCAAACGTCGAGCAATTGCTCAGAGATGAAAAGTGCCAGCACTGAAAGCTGTTGCTAGCCAGCACCCTTCCTTGGAAGCGCTTTTGTAGCCCTTAGAACACTGGGGCTCTGGGCTTCTCTAGCCACCTACTCTTCTGCTCATCCTCTCGCGCACTCTAAAGAGAGCTCAGGTGAGAAATTGCAAACGTCCAGCAATTGCTCAGAGATGAAAAGGGCCAGCACTGAAAGCTCTTGCTAGCGAGCACCCTTCCTTGGAAGTGCTTTCACAGGCGCAGCAACACTGGGGCTTTGCGCTTCTCTACCCACCAAACGTCACGGTCACTATCTCTCCGTCTCATAGACACGAGCTGAGAAAATGCAAACGTCGAGCAATTGCTCAGAGATGAAAAGTGCCAGCACTGAAAGCTCTTGCTAGCCAGCACCCTTCCTTGGAAGCGCTTTTGTAGCCTTTAGAACACTGGGGCTCTGTGCTTCTCTAGCCACCTAATCTTCTGCTCATCCTCTCGCGCACTCTAAAGAGAGCTCAGGTGAGAAATTGCAAACGTCGAGCAATTGCTCAGAGATGAAAAGTGCCAGCACTGAAAGCTGTTGCTAGCGAGCACCCTTCCTTGGAAGCGCTTTTGTAGGCCTAAGAACACTGGGGCTCTGGGCTTCTCTAGCCACCTACTCTTCTGCTCATCCTCTCGCGCACTCTAAAGAGAGCTCAGGTGAGAAATTGCAAACGTCCAGCAATTGCTCAGAGATGAAAAGGGCCAGCACTGAAAGCTGTTGCTAGCCAGCACCCTTCCTTGGAAGTGCTTTCACAGGCGCAGCAACACTGGGGCTTTGCGCTTCTCTAGCCACCAAACGTCACGGTCACTATCTCTCCGTCTCGTGGACACGAGCTGAGAAATTGCAAACGTCGAGCAATTGCTCCGAGATGAAAAGTGCCAGCACTGGAAGCTGTTGCTAGCGAGCACCCTTCCTTGGAAGTGCTTTCACAGGCGCAGCAACACTGGGGCTTTGCGCTTCTCTAGCCACCAAACGTCACGGTCATTCCCCTTCCGTCTCGTAGACACGAGCTGAGAAATTGCAAATGTCGAGCAATTGCTCAGAGATGAAAAGTGCCAGCACTGAAAGCTGTTGCTAGCCAGCACCCTTCCTTGGAAGCGCTTTTGTAGGCTTAAGAACACTGGGGCTCTGGGCTTCTCTAGCCACCTAATCTTCTGCTCATCCTCTCGCGCACTCTAAAGAGAGCTCAGGTGAGAAATTGCAAACGTCCAGCAATTGCTCAGAGATGAAAAGTGCCAGCACTGAAAGCTCTTGCTAGCCAGCACCCTTCCTTGGAAGCGCTTTCACAGGCGCAGCAACACTGGGGCTTTGCGCTTCTCTACCCACCAAATGTCACGGTCCTTCTCTTTCCGTCTCGTAGACACGAGCTGAGAAATTGCAAACGTCGAGCAATTGCTCAGAGATGAAAAGTGCCAGCATTGGAAGCTGTTGCTAGCCAGCACCCTTCCTTGGAAGCACTTTTGTAGGCCTAAGAACACTGGGGCTCTGGGCTTCTCTAGCCACCTCATCTTCTGCTCATCCTCTCGCGCACTCTAAAGAGAGCTCAGGTGAGAAATTGCAAACGTCCAGCAATTGCTCAGAGATGAAAAGGGCCAGCACTGAAAGCTGTTGCTAGCCAGCACCCTTCCTTGGAAGTGCTTTCACAGGCGCAGCAACACTGGGGCTTTGCGCTTCTCTACCCACCAAATGTCACGGTCCTTCTCTTTCCGTCTCGTAGACACGAGCTGAGAAATTGCAAACGTCGAGCAATTGCTCAGAGATGAAAAGTGCCAGCATTGGAAGCTGTTGCTAGCCAGCACCCTTCCTTGGAAGCACTTTTGTAGGCCTAAGAACACTGGGGCTCTGGGCTTCTCTAGCCACCTCATCTTCTGCTCATCCTCTCGCGCACTCTAAAGAGAGCTCAGGTGAGAAATTGCAAACGTCCAGCAATTGCTCAGAGATGAAAAGGGCCAGCACTGAAAGCTGTTGCTAGCCAGCACCCTTCCTTGGAAGTGCTTTCACAGGCGCAGCAACACTGGGGCTTTGCGCTTCTCTAGCCACCAAACGTCACGGTCACTATCTCTCCGTCTCGTGGACACGAGCTGAGAAATTGCAAACGTCGAGCAATTGCTCCGAGATGAAAAGTGCCAGCACTGGAAGCTGTTGCTAGCGAGCACCCTTCCTTGGAAGTGCTTTCACAGGCGCAGCAACACTGGGGCTTTGCGCTTCTCTAGCCACCAAACGTCACGGTCATTCCCCTTCCGTCTCGTAGACACGAGCTGAGAAATTGCAAATGTCGAGCAATTGCTCAGAGATGAAAAGTGCCAGCACTGAAAGCTGTTGCTAGCCAGCACCCTTCCTTGGAAGCGCTTTTGTAGGCTTAAGAACACTGGGGCTCTGGGCTTCTCTAGCCACCTAATCTTCTGCTCATCCTCTCGCGCACTCTAAAGAGAGCTCAGGTGAGAAATTGCAAACGTCCAGCAATTGCTCAGAGATGAAAAGTGCCAGCACTGAAAGCTCTTGCTAGCCAGCACCCTTCCTTGGAAGCGCTTTCACAGGCGCAGCAACACTGGGGCTTTGCGCTTCTCTACCCACCAAATGTCACGGTCCTTCTCTTTCCGTCTCGTAGACACGAGCTGAGAAATTGCAAACGTCGAGCAATTGCTCAGAGATGAAAAGTGCCAGCATTGGAAGCTGTTGCTAGCCAGCACCCTTCCTTGGAAGCACTTTTGTAGGCCTAAGAACACTGGGGCTCTGGGCTTCTCTAGCCACCTCATCTTCTGCTCATCCTCTCGCGCACTCTAAAGAGAGCTCAGGTGAGAAATTGCAAACGTCGAGCAATTGCTCAGAGAAGAAAAGTGCCAGCACTGAAAGCTCTTGCTAGCCAGCACCCTTCCTTGGAAGCGCTTTCACAGGTGCAGCAACACTGGGGCTTTGCGCTTCTCTAGCCACCAAACGTCACTGTCATTCTCTTTCCGTCTCGTAGACAAGAGCTGAGAAATTGCAAACGTCGAGCAATTGCTCAGAGATGAAAAGTGCCAGCACTGAAAGCTCTTGCTAGCCAGCACCCTTCCTTGGAAGCGCTTTCACAGGCGCAGCAACACTGGGGCTTTGCGCTTCTCTACTCACCAAACGTCACGGTCATTCTCTTTCCGTCTCGTAGACAAGAGCTGAGAAATTGCAAACGTCGAGCAATTGCTCAGAGATGAAAAGTGCCAGCACTGAAAGCTGTTGCTAGCCAGCACCCTTCCTTGGAAGCGCTTTTGTAGGCCTAAGAACACTGGGGCTCTGGGCTTCTCTAGCCACCTACACTTCTACTCATCCTCTCGCGCACTCTAAAGAGAGCTCAGGTGAGAAATTGCAAACGTCCAGCAATTGCTCAGAGATGAAAAGGGCCAGCACTGAAAGCTCTTGCTAGCCAGCACCCTTCCTTGGAAGCGCTTTCACAGGCGCAGCAACACTGGGGCTTTGCGCTTCTCTACTCACCAAACGTCACGGTCACTATCTCTCCGTCTCATAGACACGAGCTGAGAAAATGCAAACGTCGAGCAATTGCTCAGAGATGAAAAGTGCCAGCACTGAAAGCTCTTGCTAGCCAGCACCCTTCCTTGGAAGCGCTTTTGTAGGCCTAAGAACACTGGGGCTCTGGGCTTCTCTAGCCACCTACTCTTCTGCTCATCCTCTCGCGCACTCTAAAGAGAGCTCAGGTGAGAAATTGCAAACGTCCAGCAATTGCTCAGAGATGAAAAGTGCCAGCACTGAAAGCTGTTGCTAGCCAGCACCCTTCCTTGGAAGCGCTTTCACAGGCGCAGCAACACTGGGGCTTTGCGCTTCTCTACCCACCAAACGTCACGGTCACTATCTCTCCGTCTCATAGACACGAGCTGAGAAAATGCAAACGTCGAGCAATTGCTCAGAGATGAAAAGTGCCAGCATTGGAAGCTGTTGCTAGCCAGCACCCTTCCTTGGAAGCACTTTTGTAGGCCTAAGAACACTGGGGCTCTGGGCTTCTCTAGCCACCTCATCTTCTGCTCATCCTCTCGCGCACTCTAAAGAGAGCTCAGGTGAGAAATTGCAAACGTCGAGCAATTGCTCAGAGAAGAAAAGTGCCAGCACTGAAAGCTCTTGCTAGCCAGCACCCTTCCTTGGAAGCGCTTTCACAGGTGCAGCAACACTGGGGCTTTGCGCTTCTCTAGCCACCAAACGTCACTGTCATTCTCTTTCCGTCTCGTAGACAAGAGCTGAGAAATTGCAAACGTCGAGCAATTGCTCAGAGATGAAAAGTGCCAGCACTGAAAGCTCTTGCTAGCCAGCACCCTTCCTTGGAAGCGCTTTCACAGGCGCAGCAACACTGGGGCTTTGCGCTTCTCTACTCACCAAACGTCACGGTCATTCTCTTTCCGTCTCGTAGACAAGAGCTGAGAAATTGCAAACGTCGAGCAATTGCTCAGAGATGAAAAGTGCCAGCACTGAAAGCTGTTGCTAGCCAGCACCCTTCCTTGGAAGCGCTTTTGTAGCCCTTAGAACACTGGGGCTCTGGGCTTCTCTAGCCACCTACACTTCTACTCATCCTCTCGCGCACTCTAAAGAGAGCTCAGGTGAGAAATTGCAAACGTCCAGCAATTGCTCAGAGATGAAAAGGGCCAGCACTGAAAGCTCTTGCTAGCCAGCACCCTTCCTTGGAAGCGCTTTCACAGGCGCAGCAACACTGGGGCTTTGCGCTTCTCTACTCACCAAACGTCACGGTCACTATCTCTCCGTCTCATAGACACGAGCTGAGAAAATGCAAACGTCGAGCAATTGCTCAGAGATGAAAAGTGCCAGCACTGAAAGCTCTTGCTAGCCAGCACCCTTCCTTGGAAGCGCTTTTGTAGGCCTAAGAACACTGGGGCTCTGGGCTTCTCTAGCCACCTACTCTTCTGCTCATCCTCTCGCGCACTCTAAAGAGAGCTCAGGTGAGAAATTGCAAACGTCCAGCAATTGCTCAGAGATGAAAAGTGCCAGCACTGAAAGCTGTTGCTAGCCAGCACCCTTCCTTGGAAGCGCTTTCACAGGCGCAGCAACACTGGGGCTTTGCGCTTCTCTACCCACCAAACGTCACGGTCACTATCTCTCCGTCTCATAGACACGAGCTGAGAAAATGCAAACGTCGAGCAATTGCTCAGAGATGAAAAGTGCCAGCACTGAAAGCTCTTGCTAGCCAGCACCCTTCCTTGGAAGCGCTTTTGTAGCCTTTAGAACACTGGGGCTCTGTGCTTCTCTAGCCACCTAATCTTCTGCTCATCCTCTCGCGCACTCTAAAGAGAGCTCAGGTGAGAAATTGCAAACGTCGAGCAATTGCTCAGAGATGAAAAGTGCCAGCACTGAAAGCTGTTGCTAGCCAGCACCCTTCCTTGGAAGCGCTTTCACAGGCGCAGCAACACTGGGGCTTTGCGCTTCTCTAGCCACCAAACGTCACGGTCACTATCTCTCCGTCTCATAGACAAGAGCTGAGAAATTGCAAACGTCGAGCAATTGCTCAGAGATGAAAAGTGCCAGCACTGAAAGCTGTTGCTAGCCAGCACCCTTCCTTGGAAGCGCTTTTGTAGGCCTAAGAACACTGGGGCTCTGGGCTTCTCTAGCCACCTACTCTTCTGCTCATCCTCTCGCGCACTCTAAAGAGAGCTCAGGTGAGAAATTGCAAACGTCCAGCAATTGCTCAGAGATGAAAAGGGCCAGCACTGAAAGCTGTTGCTAGCCAGCACCCTTCCTTGGAAGTGCTTTCACAGGCGCAGCAACACTGGGGCTTTGCGCTTCTCTAGCCACCAAACGTCACGGTCACTATCTCTCCGTCTCGTGGACACGAGCTGAGAAATTGCAAACGTCGAGCAATTGCTCAGAGATGAAAAGTGCCAGCACTGAAAGCTGTTGCTAGCCAGCACCCTTCCTTGGAAGCGCTTTCACAGGCGCAGCAACACTGGGGCTTTGCGCTTCTCTAGCCACCAAACGTCACGGTCCTTCTCTTTCCGTCTCGTAGACACGAGCTGAGAAATTGCAAACGTCGAGCAATTGCTCAGAGATGAAAAGTGCCAGCACTGGAAGCTGTTGCTAGCCAGCACCCTTCCTTGGAAGCACTTTTGTAGGCCTAAGAACACTGGGGCTCTGGGCTTCTCTAGCCACCTAATCTTCTGCTCATCCTCTCGCGCACTCTAAAGAGAGCTCAGGTGAGAAATTGCAAACGTCCAGCAATTGCTCAGAGATGAAAAGGGCCAGCACTGAAAGCTGTTGCTAGCCAGCACCCTTCCTTGGAAGTGCTTTCACAGGCGCAGCAACACTGGGGCTTTGCGCTTCTCTAGCCACCAAACGTCACGGTCACTATCTCTCCGTCTCGTGGACACGAGCTGAGAAATTGCAAACGTCGAGCAATTGCTCAGAGATGAAAAGTGCCAGCACTGAAAGCTGTTGCTAGCGAGCACCCTTCCTTGGAAGTGCTTTCACAGGCGCAGCAACACTGGGGCTTTGCGCTTCTCTAGCCACCAAACGTCACGGTCATTCCCCTTCCGTCTCGTAGACACGAGCTGAGAAATTGCAAATGTCGAGCAATTGCTCAGAGATGAAAAGTGCCAGCACTGAAAGCTGTTGCTAGCCAGCACCCTTCCTTGGAAGCGCTTTTGTAGGCTTAAGAACACTGGGGCTCTGGGCTTCTCTAGCCACCTAATCTTCTGCTCATCCTCTTGCGCACTCTAAAGAGAGCTCAGGTGAGAAATTGCAAACGTCGAGCAATTGCTCAGAGATGAAAAGTGCCAGCACTGAAAGCTCTTGCTAGCCAGCACCCTTCCTTGGAAGCGCTTTCACAGGCGCAGCAACACTGGGGCTTTGCGCTTCTTTACCCACCAAACGTCACGGTCCTTCTCTTTCCGTCTCGTAGACACGAGCTGAGAAATTGCAAACGTCGAGCAATTGCTCAGAGATGAAAAGTGCCAGCATTGGAAGCTGTTGCTAGCCAGCACCCTTCCTTGGAAGCACTTTTGTAGGCCTAAGAACACTGGGGCTCTGGGCTTCTCTAGCCACCTCATCTTCTGCTCATCCTCTCGCGCACTCTAAAGAGAGCTCAGGTGAGAAATTGCAAACGTCGAGCAATTGCTCAGAGATGAAAAGTGCCAGCACTGAAAGCTCTTGCTAGCCAGCACCCTTCCTTGGAAGCGCTTTCACAGGTGCAGCAACACTGGGGCTTTGCGCTTCTCTACTCACCAAACGTCACGGTCATTCTCTTTCCGTCTCGTAGACAAGAGCTGAGAAATTGCAAACGTCCAGCAATTGCTCAGAGATGAAAAGGGCCAGCACTGAAAGCTCTTGCTAGCCAGCACCCTTCCTTGGAAGCGCTTTCACAGGCGCAGCAACACTGGGGCTTTGCGCTTCTCTACTCACCAAACGTCACGGTCACTATCTCTCCGTCTCATAGACACGAGCTGAGAAAATGCAAACGTCGAGCAATTGCTCAGAGATGAAAAGTGCCAGCACTGAAAGCTGTTGCTAGCCAGCACCCTTCCTTGGAAGCGCTTTTGTAGGCCTAAGAACACTGGGGCTCTGGGCTTCTCTAGCCACCTACTCTTCTGCTCATCCTCTCGCGCACTCTAAAGAGAGCTCAGGTGAGAAATTGCAAACGTCCAGCAATTGCTCAGAGATGAAAAGTGCCAGCACTGAAAGCTGTTGCTAGCGAGCACCCTTCCTTGGAAGCGCTTTCACAGGCGCAGCAACACTGGGGCTTTGCGCTTCTCTACCCACCAAACGTCACGGTCACTATCTCTCCGTCTCATAGACACGAGCTGAGAAAATGCAAACGTCGAGCAATTGCTCAGAGATGAAAAGGGCCAGCACTGAAAGCTCTTGCTAGCCAGCACCCTTCCTTGGAAGCGCTTTTGTAGCCTTTAGAACACTGGGGCTCTGGGCTTCTCTAGCCACCTACTCTTCTGCTCATCCTCTCGCGCACTCTAAAGAGAGCTCAGGTGAGAAATTGCAAACGTCCAGCAATTGCTCAGAGATGAAAAGGGCCAGCACTGAAAGCTCTTGCTAGCCAGCACCCTTCCTTGGAAGTGCTTTCACAGGCGCAGCAACACTGGGGCTTTGCGCTTCTCTAGCCACCAAACGTCACGGTCACTATCTCTCCGTCTCGTGGACACGAGCTGAGAAATTGCAAACGTCGAGCAATTGCTCAGAGATGAAAAGTGCCAGCACTGAAAGCTGTTGCTAGCCAGCACCCTTCCTTGGAAGCGCTTTCACAGGCGCAGCAACACTGGGGCTCTGGGCTTCTCTACCCACCAAACGTCACGGTCATTCCCCTTCCGTCTCGTAGACACGAGCTGAGAAATTGCAAATGTTGAGCAATTGCTCAGAGATGAAAAGTGCCAGCACTGAAAGCTGTTGCTAGCCAGCACCCTTCCTTGGAAGCGCTTTCACAGGCGCAGCAACACTGGGGCTCTGGGCTTCTCTAGCCACCTAATCTTCTGCTCATCCTCTCGCGCACTCTAAAGAGAGCTCAGGTGAGAAATTGCAAACGTCGAGCAATTGCTCAGAGATGAAAAGTGCCAGCACTGAAAGCTCTTGCTAGCCAGCACCCTTCCTTGGAAGCGCTTTCACAGGCGCAGCAACACTGGGGCTTTGCGCTTCTCTAGCCACCAAACGTCACGGTCCTTCTCTTTCCGTATCGTAGACACGAGCTGAGAAATTGCAAACGTCGAGCAATTGCTCAGAGATGAAAAGTGCCAGCACTGGAAGCTGTTGCTAGCCAGCACCCTTCCTTGGAAGCACTTTTGTAGGCCTAATAACACTGGGGCTCTGGGCTTCTCTAGCCACCTCATCTTCTGCTCATCCTCTCGCGCACTCTAAAGAGAGCTCAGGTGAGAAATTGCAAACGTCGAGCAATTGCTCAGAGAAGAAAAGTGCCAGCACTGAAAGCTCTTGCTAGCCAGCACCCTTCCTTGGAAGCGCTTTCACAGGCGCAGCAACACTGGGGCTTTGCGCTTCTCTACCCACCAAACGTCACGGTCATTCTCTTTCCGTCTCGTAGACAAGAGCTGAGAAATTGCAAACGTCGAGCAATTGCTCAGAGATGAAAAGTGCCAGCACTGAAAGCTCTTGCTAGCCAGCACCCTTCCTTGGAAGCGCTTTCACAGGCGCAGCAACACTGGCGCTTTGCGCTTCTCTAGCCACCAAACGTCACGGTCCTTCTCTTTCCGTCTCGTAGACACGAGCTGAGAAATTGCAAACGTCGAGCAATTGCTCAGAGATGAAAAGTGCCAGCACTGAAAGCTCTTGCTAGCCAGCACTCTTCCTTGGAAGCGCTTTCACAGGCGCAGCAACACTGGGGCTTTGCGCTTCTCTAGCCACCAAACGTCACGGTCATTCTCTTTCCGTCTCGTAGACAAGAGCTGAGAAATTGCAAACGTCGAGCAATTGCTCAGAGATGAAAAGTGCCAGCACTGAAAGCTGTTGCTAGCCAGCACCCTTCCTTGGAAGCGCTTTTGTAGCCCTTAGAACACTGGGGCTCTGGGCTTCTCTAGCCACCTAATCTTCTGCTCATCCTCTCGCGCACTCTAAAGAGAGCTCAGGTGAGAAATTGCAAACGTCGAGCAATTGCTCAGAGAAGAAAAGTGCCAGCACTGAAAGCTCTTGCTAGCCAGCACCCTTCCTTGGAAGCGCTTTCACAGGCGCAGCAACACTGGGGCTTTGCGCTTCTCTAGCCACCAAACGTCACGGTCATTCTCTTTCCGTCTCGTAGACACGAGCTGAGAAATTGCAAACGTCGAGCAATTGCTCAGAGATGAAAAGTGCCAGCACTGGAAGCTGTTGCTAGCCAGCACCCTTCCTTGGAAGCACTTTTGTAGGCCTAATAACACTGGGGCTCTGGGCTTCTCTAGCCACCTAATCTTCTGCTCATCCTCTCGCGCACTCTAAAGAGAGCTCAGGTGAGAAATTGCAAACGTCGAGCAATTGTTCAGAGAAGAAAAGTGCCAGCACTGAAAGCTCTTGCTAGCCAGCACCCTTCCTTGGAAGCGCTTTCACAGGCGCAGCAACACTGGGGCTTTGCGCTTCTCTACCCACCAAACGTCACTGTCATTCTCTTTCCGTCTCGTAGACAAGAGCTGAGAAATTGCAAACGTCGAGCAATTGCTCAGAGATGAAAAGTGCCAGCACTGAAAGCTCTTGCTAGCCAGCACCCTTCCTTGGAAGCGCTTTCACAGGCGCAGCAACACTGGGGCTTTGCGCTTCTCTAGCCACCAAACGTCACGGTCCTTCTCTTTCCGTCTCGTAGACACGAGCTGAGAAATTGCAAACGTCGAGCAATTGCTCAGAGATGAAAAGTGCCAGCACTGAAAGCTCTTGCTAGCCAGCACTCTTCCTTGGAAGCGCTTTCACAGGCGCAGCAACACTGGGCCTTTGCACTTCTCTAGCCACCAAACGTCACGGTCATTCTCTTTCCGTCTCGTAGACAAGAGCTGAGAAATTGCAAACGTCGAGCAATTGCTCAGAGAAGAAAAGTGCCAGCACTGAAAGCTCTTGCTAGCCAGCACCCTTCCTTGGAAGCGCTTTTGTAGCCCTTAGAACACTGGGGCTCTGGGCTTCTCTAGCCACCTACTCTTCTGCTCATCCTCTCGCGCACTCTAAAGAGAGCTCAGGTGAGAAATTGCAAACGTCGAGCAATTGCTCAGAGATGAAAAGTGCCAGCACTGAAAGCTGTTGCTAGCGAGCACCCTTCCTTGGAAGCGCTTTCACAGGCGCAGTAACACTGGGGCTTTGCGCTTCTATACGCACCAAACGTCACGGTCCTTCTCTTTCCGTCTCGTAGACACGAGCTGAGAAATTGCAAACGTCGAGCAATTGCTCAGAGATGAAAAGTGCCAGCACTGAAAGCTCTTGCTAGCCAGCACCCTTCCTTGGAAGCGCTTTCACAGGCGCAGCAACACTGGGGCTTTGCGCTTCTCTACTCACCAAACGTCACGGTCATTCTCTTTCCGTCTCGTAGACAAGAGCTGAGAAATTGCAAACGTCGAGCAATTGCTCAGAGATGAAAAGTGCCAGCACTGAAAGCTCTTGCTAGCCAGCACCCTTCCTTGGAAGCGCTTTTGTAGGCTTAAGAACACTGGGGCTCTGGGCTTCTCTAGCCACCTCATCTTCTGCTCATCCTCTCGCGCACTCTAAAGAGAGCTCAGGTGAGAAATTGCAAACGTCGAGCAATTGCTCAGAGATGAAAAGTGCCAGCACTGAAAGCTGTTGCTAGCCAGCACCCTTCCTTGGAAGCGCTTTCACAGGCGCAGCAACACTGGGTCTTTGCGCTTCTCTACTCACCAAACTTCACGGTCACTATCTCTCCGTCTTGTAGAGGCGAGCTGAGAAATTGCAAACGTCGAGCAATTGCTCAGAGATGAAAAGTGCCAGCACTGAAAGCTGTTGCTAGCCAGCACCCTTCCTTGGAAGCGCTTTTGTAGGCCTAAGAACACTGGGGCTCTGGGCTTCTCTAGCCACCTACTCTTCTGCTCATCCTCTCGCGCACTCTAAAGAGAGCTCAGGTGAGAAATTGCAAACGTCCAGCAATTGCTCAGAGATGAAAAGGGCCAGCACTGAAAGCTGTTGCTAGCCAGCACCCTTCCTTGGAAGTGCTTTCACAGGCGCAGCAACACTGGGGCTTTGCGCTTCTCTAGCCACCAAACGTCACGGTCACTATCTCTCCGTCTCGTGGACACGAGCTGAGAAATTGCAAACGTCGAGCAATTGCTCAGAGATGAAAAGTGCCAGCACTGAAAGCTCTTGCTAGCCAGCACCCTTCCTTGGAAGCGCTTTCACAGGCGCAGCAACACTGGGGCTTTGCGCTTCTCTACCCACCAAACGTCACGGTCATTCCCCTTCCGTCTCGTAGACAAGAGCTGAGAAATTGCAAACGTCGAGCAATTGCTCAGAGATGAAAAGTGCCAGCACTGGAAGCTGTTGCTAGCCAGCACCCTTCCTTGGAAGCGCTTTTGTAGGCCTAAGAACACTGGGGCTCTGGGCTTCTCTAGCCACCTAATCTTCTGCTCATCCTCTCGCGCACTCTAAAGAGAGCTCAGGTGAGAAATTGCAAACGTCCAGCAATTGCTCAGAGATGAAAAGTGCCAGCACTGAAAGCTGTTGCTAGCGAGCACCCTTCCTTGGAAGCGCTTTCACAGGCGCAGTAACACTGGGGCTTTGCACTTCTCTACCCACCAAACGTCACGGTCCTTCTCTTTCCGTCTCGTAGACACGAGCTGAGAAATTGCAAACGTCGAGCAATTGCTCAGAGAAGAAAAGTGCCAGCACTGAAAGCTGTTGCTAGCCAGCACCCTTCCTTGGAAGCGCTTTTGTAGGCCTAAGAACACTGGGGCTCTGGGCTTCTCTAGCCACCTCATCTTCTGCTCATCCTCTCGCGCACTCTAAAGAGAGCTCAGGTGAGAAATTGCAAACGTCCAGCAATTGCTCAGTGAAGAAAAGTGCCAGCACTGAAAGCTCTTGCTAGCCAGCACCCTTCCTTGGAAGCGCTTTCACAGGCGCAGCAACACTGGGGCTTTGCGCTTCTCTAGCCACCAAACGTCACGGTCATTCCCTTTCCGTCTCGTAGACAAGAGCTGAGAAATTGCAAACGTCGAGCAATTGCTCAGAGAGGAAAAGTGCCAGCACTGAAAGCTCTTGCTAGCCAGCACCCTTCCTTGGAAGCGCTTTTGTAGGCCTAAGAACACTGGGGCTCTGGGCTTCTCTACCCACCTAATCTTCTGCTCATCCTCTCACGCACTCTAAAGAGAGCTCAGGTGAGAAATTGCAAACGTCGAGCAATTGCTCAGAGATGAAAAGTGCCAGCACTGAAAGCTCTTGCTAGCCAGCACCCTTCCTTGGAAGCGCTTTCACAGGCGCAGCAACACTGGGGCTTTGCACTTCTATACGCACCAAACGTCACGGTCATTCTCTTTCCGTCTCGTAGACACGAGCTGAGAAATTGCAAACGTCGAGCAATTGCTCAGAGATGAAAAGTGCCAGCACTGAAAGCTCTTGCTAGCCAGCACCCTTCCTTGGAAGCGCTTTCACAGGCGCAGCAACACTGGGGCTTTGCGCTTCTCTACACACCAAACGTCACGGTCCTTCTCTTTCCGTCTCGTCGACACGAGCTGAGAAATTGCAAACGTCGAGCAATTGCTCAGAGATGAAAAGTGCCAGCACTGAAAGCTGTTGCTAGCCAGCACCCTTCCTTGGAAGCGCTTTTGTAGGCCTAAGAACACTGGGGCTCTGTGCTTCTCTAGCCACCTAATCTTCTGCTCATCCTCTCGCGCACTCTAAAGATAGCTCAGGTGAGAAATTGCAAACGTCGAGCAATTGCTCAGAGATGAAAAGTGCCAGCACTGAAAGCTGTTGCTAGCCAGCACCCTTCCTTGGAAGCGCTTTCACAGGGGCAGCAACACTGGCGCTTTGCGCTTCTCTACTCACCAAACTTCACGGTCACTATCTCTCCGTCTTGTAGAGGCGAGCTGAGAAATTGCAAACGTCGAGCAATTGCTCAGAGATGAAAAGTGCCAGCACTGAAAGCTCTTGCTAGCCAGCACCCTTCCTTGGAAGCGCTTTTGTAGGCCTAAGAACACTGGGGCTCTGGGCTTCTCTAGCCACCTACTCTTCTGCTCATCCTCTCGCGCACTCTAAAGAGAGCTCAGGTGAGAAATTGCAAACGTCCAGCAATTGCTCAGAGATGAAAAGGGCCAGCACTGAAAGCTGTTGCTAGCCAGCACCCTTCCTTGGAAGTGCTTTCACAGGCGCAGCAACACTGGGGCTTTGCGCTTCTCTAGCCACCAAACGTCACGGTCACTATCTCTCCGTCTCGTGGACACGAGCTGAGAAATTGCAAACGTCGAGCAATTGCTCAGAGATGAAAAGTGCCAGCACTGAAAGCTGTTGCTAGCCAGCACCCTTCCTTGGAAGCGCTTTTGTAGGCCTAAGAACACTGGGGCTCTGGGCTTCTCTAGCCACCTAATCTTCTGCTCATCCTCTCGCGCACTCTAAAGAGAGCTCAGGTGAGAAATTGCAAACGTCCAGCAATTGCTCAGAGATGAAAAGTGCCAGCACTGAAAGCTGTTGCTAGCGAGCACCCTTCCTTGGAAGCGCTTTCACAGGCGCAGTAACACTGGGGCTTTGCACTTCTCTACCCACCAAACGTCACGGTCCTTCTCTTTCCGTCTCGTAGACACGAGCTGAGAAATTGCAAACGTCGAGCAATTGCTCAGAGAAGAAAAGTGCCAGCACTGAAAGCTGTTGCTAGCCAGCACCCTTCCTTGGAAGCGCTTTTGTAGGCCTAAGAACACTGGGGCTCTGGGCTTCTCTAGCCACCTCATCTTCTGCTCATCCTCTCGCGCACTCTAAAGAGAGCTCAGGTGAGAAATTGCAAACGTCCAGCAATTGCTCAGTGAAGAAAAGTGCCAGCACTGAAAGCTCTTGCTAGCCAGCACCCTTCCTTGGAAGCGCTTTCACAGGCGCAGCAACACTGGGGCTTTGCGCTTCTCTAGCCACCAAACGTCACGGTCATTCCCTTTCCGTCTCGTAGACAAGAGCTGAGAAATTGCAAACGTCGAGCAATTGCTCAGAGAGGAAAAGTGCCAGCACTGAAAGCTCTTGCTAGCCAGCACCCTTCCTTGGAAGCGCTTTTGTAGGCCTAAGAACACTGGGGCTCTGGGCTTCTCTACCCACCTAATCTTCTGCTCATCCTCTCACGCACTCTAAAGAGAGCTCAGGTGAGAAATTGCAAACGTCGAGCAATTGCTCAGAGATGAAAAGTGCCAGCACTGAAAGCTCTTGCTAGCCAGCACCCTTCCTTGGAAGCGCTTTTGTAGGCCTAAGAACACTGGGGCTCTGGGCTTCTCTAGCCACCTAATCTGCTCTTCCTCTCGCGCACTCTGAAGAGAGCTCAGGTGAGAAATTGCAAACGTCCAGCAATTGCTCAGAGAAGAAAAGTGCCAGCACTGAAAGCTCTTGCTAGCCAGCACCCTTCCTTGGAAGCGCTTTCACAGGCGCAGCAACACTGGGGCTTTGCGCTTCTCTAGCCACCAAACGTCACGGTCATTCTCTTTCCGTCTCGTAGACACGAGCTGAGAAATTGCAAACGTCGAGCAATTGCTCAGAGATGAAAAGTGCCAGCACTGGAAGCTGTTGCTAGCCAGCACCCTTCCTTGGAAGCACTTTTGTAGGCCTAATAACACTGGGGCTCTGGGCTTCTCTAGCCACCTCATCTTCTGCTCATCCTCTCGCGCACTCTAAAGAGAGCTCAGGTGAGAAATTGCAAACGTCGAGCAATTGTTCAGAGAAGAAAAGTGCCAGCACTGAAAGCTCTTGCTAGCCAGCACCCTTCCTTGGAAGCGCTTTCACAGGCGCAGCAACACTGGGGCTTTGCGCTTCTCTACCCACCAAACGTCACTGTCATTCTCTTTCCGTCTCGTAGACAAGAGCTGAGAAATTGCAAACGTCGAGCAATTGCTCAGAGATGAAAAGTGCCAGCACTGAAAGCTCTTGCTAGCCAGCACCCTTCCTTGGAAGCGCTTTCACAGGCGCAGCAACACTGGGGCTTTGCGCTTCTCTAGCCACCAAACGTCACGGTCCTTCTCTTTCCGTCTCGTAGACACGAGCTGAGAAATTGCAAACGTCGAGCAATTGCTCAGAGATGAAAAGTGCCAGCACTGAAAGCTCTTGCTAGCCAGCACTCTTCCTTGGAAGCGCTTTCACAGGCGCAGCAACACTGGGCCTTTGCACTTCTCTAGCCACCAAACGTCACGGTCATTCTCTTTCCGTCTCGTAGACAAGAGCTGAGAAATTGCAAACGTCGAGCAATTGCTCAGAGAAGAAAAGTGCCAGCACTGAAAGCTCTTGCTAGCCAGCACCCTTCCTTGGAAGCGCTTTTGTAGCCCTTAGAACACTGGGGCTCTGGGCTTCTCTAGCCACCTACTCTTCTGCTCATCCTCTCGCGCACTCTAAAGAGAGCTCAGGTGAGAAATTGCAAACGTCGAGCAATTGCTCAGAGATGAAAAGTGCCAGCACTGAAAGCTGTTGCTAGCGAGCACCCTTCCTTGGAAGCGCTTTCACAGGCGCAGTAACACTGGGGCTTTGCGCTTCTATACGCACCAAACGTCACGGTCCTTCTCTTTCCGTCTCGTAGACACGAGCTGAGAAATTGCAAACGTCGAGCAATTGCTCAGAGATGAAAAGTGCCAGCACTGAAAGCTCTTGCTAGCCAGCACCCTTCCTTGGAAGCGCTTTCACAGGCGCAGCAACACTGGGGCTTTGCGCTTCTCTACTCACCAAACGTCACGGTCATTCTCTTTCCGTCTCGTAGACAAGAGCTGAGAAATTGCAAACGTCGAGCAATTGCTCAGAGATGAAAAGTGCCAGCACTGAAAGCTCTTGCTAGCCAGCACCCTTCCTTGGAAGCGCTTTTGTAGGCTTAAGAACACTGGGGCTCTGGGCTTCTCTAGCCACCTCATCTTCTGCTCATCCTCTCGCGCACTCTAAAGAGAGCTCAGGTGAGAAATTGCAAACGTCGAGCAATTGCTCAGAGATGAAAAGTGCCAGCACTGAAAGCTGTTGCTAGCCAGCACCCTTCCTTGGAAGCGCTTTCACAGGCGCAGCAACACTGGGTCTTTGCGCTTCTCTACTCACCAAACTTCACGGTCACTATCTCTCCGTCTTGTAGAGGCGAGCTGAGAAATTGCAAACGTCGAGCAATTGCTCAGAGATGAAAAGTGCCAGCACTGAAAGCTGTTGCTAGCCAGCACCCTTCCTTGGAAGCGCTTTTGTAGGCCTAAGAACACTGGGGCTCTGGGCTTCTCTAGCCACCTACTCTTCTGCTCATCCTCTCGCGCACTCTAAAGAGAGCTCAGGTGAGAAATTGCAAACGTCCAGCAATTGCTCAGAGATGAAAAGGGCCAGCACTGAAAGCTGTTGCTAGCCAGCACCCTTCCTTGGAAGTGCTTTCACAGGCGCAGCAACACTGGGGCTTTGCGCTTCTCTAGCCACCAAACGTCACGGTCACTATCTCTCCGTCTCGTGGACACGAGCTGAGAAATTGCAAACGTCGAGCAATTGCTCAGAGATGAAAAGTGCCAGCACTGAAAGCTCTTGCTAGCCAGCACCCTTCCTTGGAAGCGCTTTCACAGGCGCAGCAACACTGGGGCTTTGCGCTTCTCTACCCACCAAACGTCACGGTCATTCCCCTTCCGTCTCGTAGACAAGAGCTGAGAAATTGCAAACGTCGAGCAATTGCTCAGAGATGAAAAGTGCCAGCACTGGAAGCTGTTGCTAGCCAGCACCCTTCCTTGGAAGCGCTTTTGTAGGCCTAAGAACACTGGGGCTCTGGGCTTCTCTAGCCACCTAATCTTCTGCTCATCCTCTCGCGCACTCTAAAGAGAGCTCAGGTGAGAAATTGCAAACGTCCAGCAATTGCTCAGAGATGAAAAGTGCCAGCACTGAAAGCTGTTGCTAGCGAGCACCCTTCCTTGGAAGCGCTTTCACAGGCGCAGTAACACTGGGGCTTTGCACTTCTCTACCCACCAAACGTCACGGTCCTTCTCTTTCCGTCTCGTAGACACGAGCTGAGAAATTGCAAACGTCGAGCAATTGCTCAGAGAAGAAAAGTGCCAGCACTGAAAGCTGTTGCTAGCCAGCACCCTTCCTTGGAAGCGCTTTTGTAGGCCTAAGAACACTGGGGCTCTGGGCTTCTCTAGCCACCTCATCTTCTGCTCATCCTCTCGCGCACTCTAAAGAGAGCTCAGGTGAGAAATTGCAAACGTCCAGCAATTGCTCAGTGAAGAAAAGTGCCAGCACTGAAAGCTCTTGCTAGCCAGCACCCTTCCTTGGAAGCGCTTTCACAGGCGCAGCAACACTGGGGCTTTGCGCTTCTCTAGCCACCAAACGTCACGGTCATTCCCTTTCCGTCTCGTAGACAAGAGCTGAGAAATTGCAAACGTCGAGCAATTGCTCAGAGAGGAAAAGTGCCAGCACTGAAAGCTCTTGCTAGCCAGCACCCTTCCTTGGAAGCGCTTTTGTAGGCCTAAGAACACTGGGGCTCTGGGCTTCTCTACCCACCTAATCTTCTGCTCATCCTCTCACGCACTCTAAAGAGAGCTCAGGTGAGAAATTGCAAACGTCGAGCAATTGCTCAGAGATGAAAAGTGCCAGCACTGAAAGCTCTTGCTAGCCAGCACCCTTCCTTGGAAGCGCTTTCACAGGCGCAGCAACACTGGGGCTTTGCACTTCTATACGCACCAAACGTCACGGTCATTCTCTTTCCGTCTCGTAGACACGAGCTGAGAAATTGCAAACGTCGAGCAATTGCTCAGAGATGAAAAGTGCCAGCACTGAAAGCTCTTGCTAGCCAGCACCCTTCCTTGGAAGCGCTTTCACAGGCGCAGCAACACTGGGGCTTTGCGCTTCTCTACACACCAAACGTCACGGTCCTTCTCTTTCCGTCTCGTCGACACGAGCTGAGAAATTGCAAACGTCGAGCAATTGCTCAGAGATGAAAAGTGCCAGCACTGAAAGCTGTTGCTAGCCAGCACCCTTCCTTGGAAGCGCTTTTGTAGGCCTAAGAACACTGGGGCTCTGTGCTTCTCTAGCCACCTAATCTTCTGCTCATCCTCTCGCGCACTCTAAAGATAGCTCAGGTGAGAAATTGCAAACGTCGAGCAATTGCTCAGAGATGAAAAGTGCCAGCACTGAAAGCTGTTGCTAGCCAGCACCCTTCCTTGGAAGCGCTTTCACAGGGGCAGCAACACTGGCGCTTTGCGCTTCTCTACTCACCAAACTTCACGGTCACTATCTCTCCGTCTTGTAGAGGCGAGCTGAGAAATTGCAAACGTCGAGCAATTGCTCAGAGATGAAAAGTGCCAGCACTGAAAGCTCTTGCTAGCCAGCACCCTTCCTTGGAAGCGCTTTTGTAGGCCTAAGAACACTGGGGCTCTGGGCTTCTCTAGCCACCTACTCTTCTGCTCATCCTCTCGCGCACTCTAAAGAGAGCTCAGGTGAGAAATTGCAAACGTCCAGCAATTGCTCAGAGATGAAAAGGGCCAGCACTGAAAGCTGTTGCTAGCCAGCACCCTTCCTTGGAAGTGCTTTCACAGGCGCAGCAACACTGGGGCTTTGCGCTTCTCTAGCCACCAAACGTCACGGTCACTATCTCTCCGTCTCGTGGACACGAGCTGAGAAATTGCAAACGTCGAGCAATTGCTCAGAGATGAAAAGTGCCAGCACTGAAAGCTGTTGCTAGCCAGCACCCTTCCTTGGAAGCGCTTTTGTAGGCCTAAGAACACTGGGGCTCTGGGCTTCTCTAGCCACCTAATCTTCTGCTCATCCTCTCGCGCACTCTAAAGAGAGCTCAGGTGAGAAATTGCAAACGTCCAGCAATTGCTCAGAGATGAAAAGTGCCAGCACTGAAAGCTGTTGCTAGCGAGCACCCTTCCTTGGAAGCGCTTTCACAGGCGCAGTAACACTGGGGCTTTGCACTTCTCTACCCACCAAACGTCACGGTCCTTCTCTTTCCGTCTCGTAGACACGAGCTGAGAAATTGCAAACGTCGAGCAATTGCTCAGAGAAGAAAAGTGCCAGCACTGAAAGCTGTTGCTAGCCAGCACCCTTCCTTGGAAGCGCTTTTGTAGGCCTAAGAACACTGGGGCTCTGGGCTTCTCTAGCCACCTCATCTTCTGCTCATCCTCTCGCGCACTCTAAAGAGAGCTCAGGTGAGAAATTGCAAACGTCCAGCAATTGCTCAGTGAAGAAAAGTGCCAGCACTGAAAGCTCTTGCTAGCCAGCACCCTTCCTTGGAAGCGCTTTCACAGGCGCAGCAACACTGGGGCTTTGCGCTTCTCTAGCCACCAAACGTCACGGTCATTCCCTTTCCGTCTCGTAGACAAGAGCTGAGAAATTGCAAACGTCGAGCAATTGCTCAGAGAGGAAAAGTGCCAGCACTGAAAGCTCTTGCTAGCCAGCACCCTTCCTTGGAAGCGCTTTTGTAGGCCTAAGAACACTGGGGCTCTGGGCTTCTCTACCCACCTAATCTTCTGCTCATCCTCTCACGCACTCTAAAGAGAGCTCAGGTGAGAAATTGCAAACGTCGAGCAATTGCTCAGAGATGAAAAGTGCCAGCACTGAAAGCTCTTGCTAGCCAGCACCCTTCCTTGGAAGCGCTTTCACAGGCGCAGCAACACTGGGGCTTTGCACTTCTATACGCACCAAACGTCACGGTCATTCTCTTTCCGTCTCGTAGACACGAGCTGAGAAATTGCAAACGTCGAGCAATTGCTCAGAGATGAAAAGTGCCAGCACTGAAAGCTCTTGCTAGCCAGCACCCTTCCTTGGAAGCGCTTTCACAGGCGCAGCAACACTGGGGCTTTGCGCTTCTATACGCACCAAACGTCACGGTCCTTCTCTTTCCGTCTCGTAGACACGAGCTGAGAAATTGCAAACGTCGAGCAATTGCTCAGAGATGAAAAGTGCCAGCACTGAAAGCTGTTGCTAGCCAGCACCCTTCCTTGGAAGCGCTTTTGTAGGCCTAAGAACACTGGGGCTCTGGGCTTCTCTAGCCACCTAATCTTCTGCTCATCCTCTCGCGCACTCTAAAGAGAGCTCAGGTGAGAAATTGCAAACGTCGAGCAATTGCTCAGAGATGAAAAGTGCCAGCACTGAAAGCTGTTGCTAGCCAGCACCCTTCCTTGGAAGCGCTTTCACAGGGGCAGCAACACTGGCGCTTTGCGCTTCTCTACTCACCAAACTTCACGGTCACTATCTCTCCGTCTTGTAGAGGCGAGCTGAGAAATTGCAAACGTCGAGCAATTGCTCAGAGATGAAAAGTGCCAGCACTGAAAGCTCTTGCTAGCCAGCACCCTTCCTTGGAAGCGCTTTTGTAGGCCTAAGAACACTGGGGCTCTGGGCTTCTCTAGCCACCTACTCTTCTGCTCATCCTCTCGCGCACTCTAAAGAGAGCTCAGGTGAGAAATTGCAAACGTCCAGCAATTGCTCAGAGATGAAAAGGGCCAGCACTGAAAGCTGTTGCTAGCCAGCACCCTTCCTTGGAAGTGCTTTCACAGGCGCAGCAACACTGGGGCTTTGCGCTTCTCTAGCCACCAAACGTCACGGTCACTATCTCTCCGTCTCGTGGACACGAGCTGAGAAATTGCAAACGTCGAGCAATTGCTCAGAGATGAAAAGTGCCAGCACTGAAAGCTGTTGCTAGCCAGCACCCTTCCTTGGAAGCGCTTTCACAGGCGCAGCAACACTGGGGCTTTGCGCTTCTCTACCCACCAAACGTCACGGTCATTCCCCTTCCGTCTCGTAGACACGAGCTGAGAAATTGCAAACGTCGAGCAATTGCTCAGAGATGAAAAGTGCCAGCACTGAAAGCTGTTGCTAGCCAGCACCCTTCCTTGGAAGCGCTTTTGTAGGCTTAAGAACACTGGGGCTCTGGGCTTCTCTAGCCACCTACTCTTCTGCTCATCCTCTCGCGCACTCTACAGAGAGCTCAGGTGAGAAATTGCAAACGTCGAGCAATTGCTCAGAGATGAAAAGTGCCAGCACTGAAAGCTCTTGCTAGCCAGCACTCTTCCTTGGAAGCGCTTTCACAGGCGCAGCAACACTGGCGCTTTGCGCTTCTCTAGCCACCAAACGTCACGGTCCTTCTCTTTCCGTCTCGTAGACAAGAGCTGAGAAATTGCAAACGTCCAGCAATTGCTCAGAGATGAAAAGTGCCAGCACTGGAAGCTGTTGCTAGCCAGCACCCTTCCTTGGAAGCACTTTTGTAGGCCTAATAACACTGGGGCTCTGGGCTTCTCTAGCCACCTCATCTTCTGCTCATCCTCTCGCGCACTCTAAAGAGAGCTCAGGTGAGAAATTGCAAACGTCGAGCAATTGCTCAGAGAAGAAAAGTGCCAGCACTGAAAGCTCTTGCTAGCCAGCACCCTTCCTTGGAAGCGCTTTCACAGGCGCAGCAACACTGGGGCTTTGCGCTTCTCTAGCCACCAAACGTCACTGTCATTCTCTTTCCGTCTCGGAGACACGAGCTGAGAAATTGCAAACGTCGAGCAATTGCTCAGAGATGAAAAGTGCCAGCACTGAAAGCTCTTGCTAGCCAGCACCCTTCCTTGGAAGTGCTTTCACAGGCGCAGCAACACTGGGGCTTTGCGCTTCTCTACCCACCAAACGTCACGGTCATTCTCTTTCCGTCTCGTAGACAAGAGCTGAGAAATTGCAAACGTCGAGCAATTGCTCAGAGATGAAAAGTGCCAGCACTGAAAGCTCTTGCTAGCCAGCACCCTTCCTTGGAAGCGCTTTTGTAGGCCTAAGAACACTGGGGCTCTGGGCTTCTCTAGCCACCTACACTTCTGCTCATCCTCTCGCGCACTCTAAAGAGAGCTCAGGTGAGAAATTGCAAACGTCCAGCAATTGCTCAGAGATGAAAAGGGCCAGCACTGAAAGCTGTTGCTAGCGAGCACCCTTCCTTGGAAGTGCTTTCACAGGCGCAGCAACACTGGGGCTTTGCGCTTCTCTACCCACCAAACGTCACGGTCACTATCTCTCCGTCTCATAGACACGAGCTGAGAAAATGCAAACGTCGAGCAATTGCTCAGAGATGAAAAGTGCCAGCACTGAAAGCTGTTGCTAGCCAGCACCCTTCCTTGGAAGCGCTTTTGTAGCCCTTAGAACACTGGGGCTCTGGGCTTCTCTAGCCACCTACTCTTCTGCTCATCCTCTCGCGCACTCTAAAGAGAGCTCAGGTGAGAAATTGCAAACGTCCAGCAATTGCTCAGAGATGAAAAGGGCCAGCACTGAAAGCTCTTGCTAGCGAGCACCCTTCCTTGGAAGTGCTTTCACAGGCGCAGCAACACTGGGGCTTTGCGCTTCTCTACCCACCAAACGTCACGGTCACTATCTCTCCGTCTCATAGACACGAGCTGAGAAAATGCAAACGTCGAGCAATTGCTCAGAGATGAAAAGTGCCAGCACTGAAAGCTCTTGCTAGCCAGCACCCTTCCTTGGAAGCGCTTTTGTAGCCTTTAGAACACTGGGGCTCTGTGCTTCTCTAGCCACCTAATCTTCTGCTCATCCTCTCGCGCACTCTAAAGAGAGCTCAGGTGAGAAATTGCAAACGTCGAGCAATTGCTCAGAGATGAAAAGTGCCAGCACTGAAAGCTCTTGCTAGCCAGCACCCTTCCTTGGAAGCGCTTTCACAGGCGCAGCAACACTGGGGCTTTGCGCTTCTCTACCCACCAAACGTCACGGTCCTTCTCTTTCCGTCTCGTAGACACGAGCTGAGAAATTGCAAACGTCGAGCAATTGCTCAGAGATGAAAAGTGCCAGCACTGAAAGCTCTTGCTAGCCAGCACCCTTCCTTGGAAGCGCTTTTGTAGGCCTAAGAACACTGGGGCTCTGGGCTTCTCTAGCCACCTACTCTTCTGCTCATCCTCTCGCGCACTCTAAAGAGAGCTCAGGTGAGAAATTGCAAACGTCGAGCAATTGCTCAGAGAAGAAAAGTGCCAGCACTGAAAGCTCTTGCTAGCCAGCACCCTTCCTTGGAAGCGCTTTCACAGGCGCAGCAACACTGGGGCTTTGCGCTTCTCTAGCCACCAAACGTCACTGTCATTCTCTTTCCGTCTCGTAGACAAGAGCTGAGAAATTGCAAACGTCGAGCAATTGCTCAGAGATGAAAAGTGCCAGCACTGGAAGCTGTTGCTAGCCAGCACCCTTCCTTGGAAGCGCTTTTGTAGGCTTAAGAACACTGGGGCTCTGGGCTTCTCTAGCCACCTAATATTCTGCTCATCCTCTCGCGCACTCTAAAGAGAGCTCAGGTGAGAAATTGCAAACGTCGAGCAATTGCTCAGAGATGAAAAGTGCCAGCACTGAAAGCTCTTGCTAGCCAGCACCCTTCCTTGGAAGCGCTTTCACAGGCGCAGTAACACTGGGGCTTTGCGCTTCTCTAGCCACCAAACGTCACTGTCATTCTCTTTCCGTCTCGTAGACACGAGCTGAGAAATTGCAAACGTCGAGCAATTGCTCAGAGATGAAAAGTGCCAGCACTGAAAGCTGTTGCTAGCCAGCACCCTTCCTTGGAAGCGCTTTCACAGGCGCAGCAACACTGGGCCTTTGCGCTTCTCTAGCCACCAAACGTCACGGTCATTCTCTTTCCGTCTCGTAGACACGAGCTGAGAAATTGCAAACGTCGAGCAATTGCTCAGAGATGAAAAGTGCCAGCACTGAAAGCTCTTGCTAGCCAGCACCCTTCCTTGGAAGCGCTTTTGTAGGCCTAAGAACACTGGGGCTCTGGGCTTCTCTAGCCACCTAATCTTCTGCTCATCCTCTCGCGCACTCTAAAGAGAGCTCAGGTGAGAAATTGCAAACGTCCAGCAATTGCTCAGAGATGAAAAGTGCCAGCACTGAAAGCTCTTGCTAGCCAGCACCCTTCCTTGGAAGCGCTTTCACAGGCGCAGCAACACTGGGGCTTTGCGCTTCTCTACCCACCAAACGTCACGGTCATTCTCTTTCCGTCTCGTAGACACGAGCTGAGAAATTGCAAACGTCGAGCAATTGCTCAGAGATGAAAAGTGCCAGCACTGGAAGCTCTTGCTAGCCAGCACCCTTCCTTGGAAGCGCTTTCACAGGCGCAGCAACACTGGGGCTTTGCGCTTCTCTAGCCACCAAACGTCACGGTCCTTCTCTTTCCGTCTCGTAGACAAGAGCTGAGAAATTGCAAACGTCGAGCAATTGCTCAGAGATGAAAAGTGCCAGCACTGACAGCTGTTGCTAGCCAGCACCCTTCCTTGGAAGCGCTTTTGTAGGCCTAAGAACACTGGGGCTCTGGGCTTCTCTAGCCACCTAATCTTCTGCTCATCCTCTCGCGCACTCTAAAGAGAGCTCAGGTGAGAAATTGCAAACGTCGAGCAATTGCTCAGAGATGAAAAGTGCCAGCACTGAAAGCTCTTGCTAGCCAGCACCCTTCCTTGGAAGCGCTTTCACAGGTGCAGCAACACTGGGCCTTTGCACTTCTCTAGCCACCAAACGTCACGGTCATTCTCTTTCCGTCTCGTAGGCACGAGCTGAGAAATTGCAAACGTCGAGCAATTGCTCAGAGATGAAAAGTGCCAGCACTGAAAGCTCTTGCTAGCCAGCACCCTTCCTTGGAAGCGCTTTTGTAGGCCTAAGAACACTGGGGCTCTGGGCTTCTCTAGCCACCTAATCTTCTGCTCATCCTCTCGCGCACTCTAAAGAGAGCTCAGGTGAGAAATTGCAAACGTCGAGCAATTGCTCAGAGATGAAAAGTGCCAGCACTGAAAGCTCTTGCTAGCCAGCACCCTTCCTTGGAAGCGCTTTCACAGGGGCAGCAACACTGGGGCTTTGCGCTTCTCTAGCCACCAAACGTCATGGTCCTTCTCTTTCCGTCTCGTAGACAAGAGCTGAGAAATTGCAAACGTCGAGCAATTGCTCAGAGATGAAAAGTGCCAGCACTGAAAGCTGTTGCTAGCCAGCACCCTTCCTTGGAAGCGCTTTTGTAGCCCTTAGAACACTGGGGCTCTGGGCTTCTCTAGCCACCTCATCTTCTGCTCATCCTCTCACGCACTCTAAAGAGAGCTCAGGTGAGAAATTGCAAACGTCGAGCAATTGCTCAGAGATGAAAAGTGCCAGCACTGAAAGCTCTTGCTAGCCAGCACCCTTCCTTGGAAGCGCTTTCACAGGCGCAGCAACACTGGGGCTTTGCGCTTCTCTACTCACCAAACGTCACGGTCCTTCTCTTTCCGTCTCGTAGACAAGAGCTGAGAAATTGCAAACGTCGAGCAATTGCTCAGAGATGAAAAGTGCCAGCACTGGAAGCTGTTGCTAGTCAGCACCCTTCCTTGGAAGCGCTTTTGTAGCCCTTAGAACACTGGGGCTCTGGGCTTCTCTAGCCACCTAATCTTCTGCTCATCCTCTCGCGCACTCTAAAGAGAGCTCAGGTGAGAAATTGCAAACGTCGAGCAATTGCTCAGAGATGAAAAGTGCCAGCACTGAAAGCTGTTGCTAGCCAGCACCCTTCCTTGGAAGCGCTTTCACAGGCGCAGCAACACTGGGGCTTTGCACTTCTATACGCACCAAACGTCACGGTCATTCTCTTTCCGTCTCGTAGACACGAGCTGAGAAATTGCAAACGTCGAGCAATTGCTCAGAGATGAAAAGTGCCAGCACTGAAAGCTCTTGCTAGCCAGCACCCTTCCTTGGAAGCGCTTTTGTAGCCCTTAGAACACTGGGGCTCTGGGCTTCTCTAGCCACCTAATCTTCTGCTCATCCTCTCGCGCACTCTAAAGAGTGCTCAGGTGAGAAATTGCAAACGTCGAGCAATTGCTCAGAGATGAAAAGTGCCAGCACTGAAAGCTCTTGCTAGCCAGCACCCTTCCTTGGAAGCGCTTTCACAGGCGCAGCAACACTGGGGCTTTGCGCTTCTCTACCAACCAAACGTCACGGTCATTCTCCTTCCGTCTCGTAGACACAAGTTGAGAAATTGCAAACGTCGAGCAATTGCTCAGAGATGAAAAGTGCCAGCACTGAAAGCTGTTGCTAGCCAGCACCCTTCCTTGGAAGCGCTTTTGTAGGCCTAAGAACACTGGGGCTCTGGGCTTCTCTAGCCACCTAATCTTCTGCTCATCCTCTCGCGCACTCTAAAGAGAGCTCAGGTGAGAAATTGCAAACGTCCAGCAATTGCTCAGAGATGAAAAGTGCCAGCACTGAAAGCTCTTGCTAGCCAGCACCCTTCCTTGGAAGCGCTTTCACAGGCGCAGTAACACTGGGGCTTTGCGCTTCTCTAGCCACCAAACGTCACGGTCATTCTCTTTCCGTCTCGTAGACACGAGCTGAGAAATTGCAAACGTCGAGCAATTGCTCAGAGATGAAAAGTGCCAGCACTGAAAGCTCTTGCTAGCCAGCACCCTTCCTTGGAAGCGCTTTCACAGGCGCAGCAACACTGGGGCTTTGCGCTTCTCTACCCAACAAACGTCACTGTCATTCTCTTTCCGTCTCGTAGACAAGAGCTGAGAAATTGCAAACGTCGAGCAATTGCTCAGAGATGAAAAGTGCCAGCACTGAAAGCTCTTGCTAGCCAGCACCCTTCCTTGGAAGCGCTTTCACAGGCGCAGCAACACTGGGGCTTTGCGCTTCTCTAGCCACCAAACGTCACGGTCCTTCTCTTTCCGTCTCCTAGACAAGAGCTGAGAAATTGCAAACGTCGAGCAATTGCTCAGAGATGAAAAGTGCCAGCACTGGAAGCTGTTGCTAGCCAGCACCCTTCCTTGGAAGCGCTTTTGTAGCCCTTAGAACAGTGGGGCTCTGGGCTTCTCTAGCCACCTCATCTTCTGCTCATCCTCTCGCGCACTCTAAAGAGAGCTCAGGTGAGAAATTGCAAACGTCCAGCAATTGCTCAGAGATGAAAAGTGCCAGCACTGAAAGCTCTTGCTAGCCAGCACCCTTCCTTGGAAGCGCTTTCACAGGCGCAGCAACACTGGGGCTTTGCGCTTCTCTAGCCACCAAACGTCACGGTCATTCTCTTTCCGTCTCGTAGGCACGAGCTGAGAAATTGCAAACGTCGAGCAATTGCTCAGAGAGGAAAAGGGCCAGCACTGAAAGCTGTTGCTAGCCAGCACCCTTCCTTGGAAGCGCTTTTGTAGCCCTTAGAACACTGGGGCTCTGGGCTTCTCTAGCCACCTCATCTTCTGCTCATCCTCTCGCGCACTCTAAAGAGAGCTCAGGTGAGAAATTGCAAACGTCCAGCAATTGCTCAGAGATGAAAAGTGCCAGCACTGAAAGCTCTTGCTAGCCAGCACCCTTCCTTGGAAGCGCTTTCACAGGCGCAGTAACACTGGGGCTTTGCGCTTCTATACGCACCAAACGTCACGGTCCTTCTCTTTCCGTCTCGTAGACACGAGCTGAGAAATTGCAAACGTCGAGCAATTGCTCAGAGATGAAAAGTGCCAGCACTGAAAGCTCTTGCTAGCCAGCACCCTTCCTTGGAAGCGCTTTCACAGGTGCAGCAACACTGGCGCTTTGCACTTCTCTACTCACCAAACGTCACGGTCATTCTCTTTCTGTCTCGTAGACACGAGCTGAGAAATTGCAAACGTCGAGCAATTGCTCAGAGATGAAAAGTGCCAGCACTGAAAGCTCTTGCTAGCCAGCACCCTTCCTTGGAAGCGCTTTTGTAGCCCTTAGAACACTGGGGCTCTGGGCTTCTCTAGCCACCTCATCTTCTGCTCATCCTCTCGCGCACTCTAAAGAGAGCTCAGGTGAGAAATTGCAAACGTCGAGCAATTGCTCAGAGATGAAAAGTGCCAGCACTGAAAGCTCTTGCTAGCCAGCACCCTTCCTTGGAAGCGCTTTCACAGGCGCAGCAACACTGGGGCTTTGCGCTTCTCTACCAACCAAACGTCACGGTCATTCTCCTTCCGTCTCGTAGACACAAGTTGAGAAATTGCAAACGTCGAGCAATTGCTCAGAGATGAAAAGTGCCAGCACTGAAAGCTGTTGCTAGCCAGCACCCTTCCTTGGAAGCGCTTTTGTAGGCCTAAGAACACTGGGGCTCTGGGCTTCTCTAGCCACCTAATCTTCTGCTCATCCTCTCGCGCACTCTAAAGAGAGCTCAGGTGAGAAATTGCAAACGTCCAGCAATTGCTCAGAGATGAAAAGTGCCAGCACTGAAAGCTCTTGCTAGCCAGCACCCTTCCTTGGAAGCGCTTTCACAGGCGCAGTAACACTGGGGCTTTGCGCTTCTCTAGCCACCAAACGTCACGGTCATTCTCTTTCCGTCTCGTAGACACGAGCTGAGAAATTGCAAACGTCGAGCAATTGCTCAGAGATGAAAAGTGCCAGCACTGAAAGCTCTTGCTAGCCAGCACCCTTCCTTGGAAGCGCTTTCACAGGCGCAGCAACACTGGGGCTTTGCGCTTCTCTACCCAACAAACGTCACTGTCATTCTCTTTCCGTCTCGTAGACAAGAGCTGAGAAATTGCAAACGTCGAGCAATTGCTCAGAGATGAAAAGTGCCAGCACTGAAAGCTCTTGCTAGCCAGCACCCTTCCTTGGAAGCGCTTTCACAGGCGCAGCAACACTGGGGCTTTGCGCTTCTCTAGCCACCAAACGTCACGGTCCTTCTCTTTCCGTCTCCTAGACAAGAGCTGAGAAATTGCAAACGTCGAGCAATTGCTCAGAGATGAAAAGTGCCAGCACTGGAAGCTGTTGCTAGCCAGCACCCTTCCTTGGAAGCGCTTTTGTAGCCCTTAGAACAGTGGGGCTCTGGGCTTCTCTAGCCACCTCATCTTCTGCTCATCCTCTCGCGCACTCTAAAGAGAGCTCAGGTGAGAAATTGCAAACGTCCAGCAATTGCTCAGAGATGAAAAGTGCCAGCACTGAAAGCTCTTGCTAGCCAGCACCCTTCCTTGGAAGCGCTTTCACAGGCGCAGCAACACTGGGGCTTTGCGCTTCTCTAGCCACCAAACGTCACGGTCATTCTCTTTCCGTCTCGTAGGCACGAGCTGAGAAATTGCAAACGTCGAGCAATTGCTCAGAGAGGAAAAGGGCCAGCACTGAAAGCTGTTGCTAGCCAGCACCCTTCCTTGGAAGCGCTTTTGTAGCCCTTAGAACACTGGGGCTCTGGGCTTCTCTAGCCACCTCATCTTCTGCTCATCCTCTCGCGCACTCTAAAGAGAGCTCAGGTGAGAAATTGCAAACGTCGAGCAATTGCTCAGAGATGAAAAGTGCCAGCACTGAAAGCTGTTGCTAGCCAGCACCCTTCCTTGGAAGCGCTTTCACAGGCGCAGTAACACTGGGGCTTTGCGCTTCTATACGCACCAAACGTCACGGTCCTTCTCTTTCCGTCTCGTAGACACGAGCTGAGAAATTGCAAACGTCGAGCAATTGCTCAGAGATGAAAAGTGCCAGCACTGAAAGCTCTTGCTAGCCAGCACCCTTCCTTGGAAGCGCTTTCACAGGTGCAGCAACACTGGCGCTTTGCACTTCTCTAGCCACCAAACGTCACGGTCATTCTCTTTCTGTCTCGTAGACACGAGCTGAGAAATTGCAAACGTCGAGCAATTGCTCAGAGATGAAAAGTGCCAGCACTGAAAGCTCTTGCTAGCCAGCACCCTTCCTTGGAAGCGCTTTTGTAGCCCTTAGAACACTGGGGCTCTGGGCTTCTCTAGCCACCTACTCTTCTGCTCATCCTCTCGCGCACTCTAAAGAGAGCTCAGGTGAGAAATTGCAAACGTCGAGCAATTGCTCAGAGATGAAAAGTGCCAGCACTGAAAGCTGTTGCTAGCCAGCACCCTTCCTTGGAAGCGCTTTCACAGGCGCAGCAACACTGGGGCTTTGCGCTTCTCTACCCACCAAACGTCACGGTCATTCTCTTTCCGTCTCGTAGACACGAGCTGAGAAATTGCAAACGTCCAGCAATTGCTCAGAGATGAAAAGTGCCAGCACTGAAAGCTCTTGCTAGCCAGCACCCTTCCTTGGAAGCGCTTTCACAGGCGCAGCAACACTGGCGCTTTGCGCTTCTCTACCCACCAAACGTCACGGTCCTTCTCTTTCCGTCTCGTAGACACGAGCTGAGAAATTGCAAACGTCGAGCAATTGCTCAGAGATGAAAAGTGCCAGCACTGACAGCTGTTGCTAGCCACCACCCTTCCTTGGAAGCGCTTTTGTAGGCCTAAGAACACTGGGGCTCTGGGCTTCTCTAGCCACCTAATCTTCTGCTCATCCTCTCGCGCACTCTAAAGAGAGCTCAGGTGAGAAATTGCAAACGTCCAGCAATTGCTCAGAGATGAAAAGTGCCAGCACTGAAAGCTGTTGCTAGCCAGCACCCTTCCTTGGAAGCGCTTTCACAGGCGCAGTAACACTGGGGCTTTGCGCTTCTATACGCACCAAACGTCACTGTCATTCTCTTTCCGTCTCGTAGACACGAGCTGAGAAATTGCAAACGTCGAGCAATTGCTCAGAGATGAAAAGTGCCAGCACTGAAAGCTGTTGCTAGCCAGCACCCTTCCTTGGAAGCGCTTTCACAGGCGCAGTAACACTGGGGCTTTGCGCTTCTCTACTCACCAAACGTCACGGTCCTTCTCTTTCCGTCTCGTAGACAAGAGCTGAGAAATTGCAAACGTCGAGCAATTGCTCAGAGATGAAAAGTGCCAGCACTGAAAGCTGTTGCTAGCCAGCACCCTTCCTTGGAAGCGCTTTTGTAGCCCTTAGAACACTGGGGCTCTGGGCTTCTCTAGCCACCTACTCTTCTGCTCATCCTCTCGCGCACTCTAAAGAGAGCTCAGGTGAGAAATTGCAAACGTCGAGCAATTGCTCAGAGATGAAAAGTGCCAGCACTGAAAGCTCTTGCTAGCCAGCACCCTTCCTTGGAAGCGCTTTCACAGGCGCAGCAACACTGGGGCTTTGCGCTTCTCTACCAACCAAACGTCACGGTCATTCTCCTTCCGTCTCGTAGACACAAGTTGAGAAATTGCAAACGTCGAGCAATTGCTCAGAGATGAAAAGTGCCAGCACTGAAAGCTGTTGCTAGCCAGCACCCTTCCTTGGAAGCGCTTTTGTAGGCCTAAGAACACTGGGGCTCTGGGCTTCTCTAGCCACCTCATCTTCTGCTCATCCTCTCGCGCACTCTAAAGAGAGCTCAGGTGAGAAATTGCAAACGTCCAGCAATTGCTCAGAGATGAAAAGTGCCAGCACTGAAAGCTCTTGCTAGCCAGCACCCTTCCTTGGAAGCGCTTTCACAGGCGCAGTAACACTGGGGCTTTGCGCTTCTCTAGCCACCAAACGTCACTGTCATTCTCTTTCCGTCTCGTAGACACGAGCTGAGAAATTGCAAACGTCGAGCAATTGCTCAGAGATGAAAAGTGCCAGCACTGAAAGCTGTTGCTAGCCAGCACCCTTCCTTGGAAGCGCTTTCACAGGTGCAGCAACACTGGGCCTTTGCACTTCTCTAGCCACCAAACGTCACGGTCATTCTCTTTCCGTCTCGTAGACACGAGCTGAGAAATTGCAAACGTCGAGCAATTGCTCAGAGATGAAAAGTGCCAGCACTGAAAGCTCTTGCTAGCCAGCACCCTTCCTTGGAAGCGCTTTTGTAGCCCTTAGAACACTGGGGCTCTGGGCTTCTCTAGCCACCTAATCTTCTGCTCATCCTCTCGCGCACTCTAAAGAGAGCTCCGGTGAGAAATTGCAAACGTCCAGCAATTGCTCAGAGAAGAAAAGTGCCAGCACTGAAAGCTCTTGCTAGCCAGCACCCTTCCTTGGAAGCGCTTTCACAGGGGCAGCAACACTGGGGCTTTGCGCTTCTCTAGCCACCAAACGTCACGGTCATTCTCTTTCCGTCTCCTAGACACGAGCTGAGAAATTGCAAACGTCGAGCAATTGCTCAGAGATGAAAAGTGCCAGCACTGAAAGCTCTTGCTAGCCAGCACCCTTCCTTGGAAGCGCTTTCACAGGCGCAGCAACACTGGGGCTTTGCGCTTCTCTACTCACCAAACGTCACGGTCATTCTCTTTCCGTCTCGTAGACAAGAGCTGAGAAATTGCAAACGTCGAGCAATTGCTCAGAGATGAAAAGTGCCAGCACTGGAAGCTGTTGCTAGCCAGCACCCTTCCTTGGAAGCGCTTTTGTAGGCTTAAGAACACTGGGGCTCTGGGCTTCTCTAGCCACCTAATCTTCTGCTCATCCTCTCGCGCACTCTGAAGAGAGCTCAGGTGAGAAATTGCAAACGTCCAGCAATTGCTCAGAGATGAAAAGTGCCAGCACTGAAAGCTCTTGCTAGCCAGCACCCTTCCTTGGAAGCGCTTTCACAGGCGCAGTAACACTGGGGCTTTGCGCTTCTCTAGCCACCAAACGTCACTGTCATTCTCTTTCCGTCTCGTAGACACGAGCTGAGAAATTGCAAACGTCGAGCAATTGCTCAGAGATGAAAAGTGCCAGCACTGAAAGCTCTTGCTAGCCAGCACCCTTCCTTGGAAGCGCTTTCACAGGTGCAGCAACACTGGGCCTTTGCACTTCTCTAGCCACCAAACGTCACGGTCATTCTCTTTCCGTCTCGTAGACACGAGCTGAGAAATTGCAAACGTCGAGCAATTGCTCAGAGATGAAAAGTGCCAGCACTGAAAGCTCTTGCTAGCCAGCACCCTTCCTTGGAAGCGCTTTTGTAGGCCTAAGAACACTGGGGCTCTGGGCTTCTCTAGCCACCTAATCTTCTGCTCATCCTCTCGCGCACTCTAAAGAGAGCTCAGGTGAGAAATTGCAAACGTCGAGCAATTGCTCAGAGAAGAAAAGTGCCAGCACTGAAAGCTCTTGCTAGCCAGCACCCTTCCTTGGAAGCGCTTTCACAGGGGCAGCAACACTGGGGCTTTGCGCTTCTCTAGCCACCAAACGTCACGGTCATTCTCTTTCCGTCTCCTAGACACGAGCTGAGAAATTGCAAACGTCGAGCAATTGCTCAGAGATGAAAAGTGCCAGCACTGAAAGCTCTTGCTAGCCAGCACCCTTCCTTGGAAGCGCTTTCACAGGCGCAGCAACACTGGCGCTTTGCGCTTCTCTACCCACCAAACGTCACGGTCCTTCTCTTTCCGTCTCGTAGACACGAGCTGAGAAATTGCAAACGTCGAGCAATTGCTCAGAGATGAAAAGTGCCAGCACTGAAAGCTCTTGCTAGCCAGCACCCTTCCTTGGAAGCGCTTTCACAGGCGCAGCAACACTGGGGCTTTGCGCTTCTCTACCAACCAAACGTCACGGTCATTCTCTTTCCGTCTCGTAGACAAGAGCTGAGAAATTGCAAACGTCGAGCAATTGCTCAGAGATGAAAAGTGCCAGCACTGGAAGCTGTTGCTAGCCAGCACCCTTCCTTGGAAGCGCTTTTGTAGGCTTAAGAACACTGGGGCTCTGGGCTTCTCTAGCCACCTCATCTTCTGCTCATCCTCTCGCGCACTCTGAAGAGAGCTCAGGTGAGAAATTGCAAACGTCGAGCAATTGCTCAGAGATGAAAAGTGCCAGCACTGAAAGCTCTTGCTAGCCAGCACCCTTCCTTGGAAGCGCTTTCACAGGCGCAGTAACACTGGGGCTTTGCGCTTCTCTAGCCACCAAACGTCACTGTCATTCTCTTTCCGTCTCGTAGACACGAGCTGAGAAATTGCAAACGTCGAGCAATTGCTCAGAGATGAAAAGTGCCAGCACTGAAAGCTCTTGCTAGCCAGCACCCTTCCTTGGAACCGCTTTCACAGGCGCAGCAACACTGGGCCTTTGCACTTCTCTAGCCACCAAACGTCACGGTCATTCTCTTTCCGTCTCGTAGACACGAGCTGAGAAATTGCAAACGTCGAGCAATTGCTCAGAGATGAAAAGTGCCAGCACTGAAAGCTCTTGCTAGCCAGCACCCTTCCTTGGAAGCGCTTTTGTAGGCCTAAGAACACTGGGGCTCTGGGCTTCTCTAGCCACCTCATCTTCTGCTCATCCTCTCGCGCACTCTAAAGAGAGCTCAGGTGAGAAATTGCAAACGTCGAGCAATTGCTCAGAGAAGAAAAGTGCCAGCACTGAAAGCTCTTGCTAGCCAGCACCCTTCCTTGGAAGCGCTTTCACAGGGGCAGCAACACTGGGGCTTTGCGCTTCTCTAGCCACCAAACGTCACGGTCCTTCTCTTTCCGTCTCGTAGACACGAGCTGAGAAATTGCAAACGTCGAGCAATTGCTCAGAGATGAAAAGTGCCAGCACTGAAAGCTCTTGCTAGCCAGCACCCTTCCTTGGAAGCGCTTTCACAGGCGCAGCAACACTGGCGCTTTGCGCTTCTCTACCCACCAAACGTCACGGTCCTTCTCTTTCCATCTCGTAGACACGAGCTGAGAAATTGCAAACGTCGAGCAATTGCTCAGAGATGAAAAGTGCCAGCACTGAAAGCTGTTGCTAGCCAGCACCCTTCCTTGGAAGCGCTTTCACAGGCGCAGCAACACTGGGCCTTTGCACTTCTCTAGCCACCAAACGTCACGGTCATTCTCTTTCCGTCTCGTAGACAAGAGCTGAGAAATTGCAAACGTCGAGCAATTGCTCAGAGATGAAAAGTGCCAGCACTGAAAGCTCTTGCTAGCCAGCACCCTTCCTTGGAAGTGCTTTTGTAGGCCTAAGAACACTGGGGCTCTGGGCTTCTCTAGCCACCTAATCTTCTGCTCATCCTCTCGCGCACTCTAAAGAGAGCTCAGGTGAGAAATTGCAAACGTCGAGCAATTGCTCAGAGAAGAAAAGTGCCAGCACTGAAAGCTCTTGCTAGCCAGCACCCTTCCTTGGAAGCGCTTTCACAGGCGCAGCAACACTGGGGCTTTGCGCTTCTCTACCCACCAAACGTCACGGTCCTTCTCTTTCCGTCTCCTAGACAAGACCTGAGAAATTGCAAACGTCGAGCAATTGCTCAGAGATGAAAAGTGCCAGCACTGAAAGCTCTTGCTAGCCAGCACCCTTCCTTGGAAGCGCTTTCACAGGCGCAGTAACACTGGGGCTTTGCGCTTCTCTAGCCACCAAACGTCACGGTCCTTCAATTTCCGTCTCGTAGACACGAGCTGAGAAATTGCAAACGTCGAGCAATTGCTCAGAGATGAAAAGGGCCAGCACTGAAAGCTCTTGCTAGCCAGCACCCTTCCTTGGAAGCGCTTTCACAGGCGCAGCAACACTGGGGCTTTGCGCTTCTCTAGCCACCAAACGTCACGGTCATTCTCTTTCCGTCTCCTAGACACGAGCTGAGAAATTGCAAATGTCGAGCAATTGCTCAGAGATGAAAAGTGCCAGCACTGACAGCTGTTGCTAGCCAGCACCCTTCCTTGGAAGCGCTTTTGTAGGCCTAAGAACACTGGGGCTCTGGGCTTCTCTAGCCACCTAATCTTCTGCTCATCCTCTCGCGTACTCTAAAGAGAGCTCAGGTGAGAAATTGCAAACATCCAGCAATTGCTCAGAGATGAAAAGTGCCAGCACTGAAAGCTGTTGCTAGCCAGCACCCTTCCTTGGAAGCGCTTTCACAGGCGCAGTAACACTGGGGCTTTGCGTTTCTATACGCACCAAACGTCACTGTCATTCTCTTTCCGTCTCGTAGACACGAGCTGAGAAATTGCAAACGTCGAGCAATTGCTCAGAGATGAAAAGGGCCAGCACTGAAAGCTCTTGCTAGCCAGCACCCTTCCTTGGAAGCGCTTTCACAGGCGCAGCAACACTGGGGCTTTGCGCTTCTCTACCCACCAAACGTCACGGTCATTCTCTTTCCGTCTCGTAGACACGAGCTGAGAAATTGCAAATGTCGAGCAATTGCTCAGAGATGAAAAGTGCCAGCACTGACAGCTGTTGCTAGCCAGCACCCTTCCTTGGAAGCGCTTTTGTAGGCCTAAGAACACTGGGGCTCTGGGCTTCTCTACCCACCTAATCTTCTGCTCATCCTCTCACGCACTCTAAAGAGAGCTCAGGTGAGAAATTGCAAACGTCGAGCAATTGCTCAGAGATGAAAAGTGCCAGCACTGAAAGCTCTTGCTAGCCAGCACCCTTCCTTGGAAGCGCTTTCACAGGCGCAGTAACACTGGGGCTTTGCGTTTCTATACGCACCAAACGTCACTGTCATTCTCTTTCCGTCTCGTAGACACGAGCTGAGAAATTGCAAACGTCGAGCAATTGCTCAGAGATGAAAAGTGCCAGCACTGAAAGCTCTTGCTAGCCAGCACCCTTCCTTGGAAGCGCTTTCACAGGCGCAGCAACACTGGCGCTTTGCGCTTCTCTACTCACCAAACGTCACGGTCCTTCTCTTTCCGTCTCGTAGACAAGAGCTGAGAAATTGCAAACGTCGAGCAATTGCTCAGAGATGAAAAGTGCCAGCACTGAAAGCTCTTGCTAGCCAGCACCCTTCCTTGGAAGCGCTTTTGTAGCCCTTAGAACACTGGGGCTCTGGGCTTCTCTAGCCACCTCATCTTCTGCTCATCCTCTCGCGCACTCTAAAGAGAGCTCAGGTGAGAAATTGCAAACGTCGAGCAATTGCTCAGAGATGAAAAGTGCCAGCACTGAAAGCTCTTGCTAGCCAGCACCCTTCCTTGGAAGCGCTTTCACAGGCGCAGCAACACTGGGGCTTTGCGCTTCTCTACCCACCAAACGTCACGGTCCTTCTCTTTCCGTCTCGTAGACACGAGCTGAGAAATTGCAAACGTCGAGCAATTGCTCAGAGATGAAAAGTGCCAGCACTGAAAGCTCTTGCTAGCCAGCACCCTTCCTTGGAAGCGCTTTCACAGGCGCAGCAACACTGGGGCTTTGCGCTTCTCTAGCCACCAAACGTCACGGTCATTCTCTTTCCGTCTCGTAGACACGAGCTGAGAAATTGCAAACGTCGAGCAATTGCTCAGAGAGGAAAAGTGCCAGCACTGAAAGCTCTTGCTAGCCAGCACCCTTCCTTGGAAGCGCTTTCACAGGCGCAGCAACACTGGCGCTTTGCGCTTCTCTAGCCACCAAACGTCACGGTCCTTCTCTTTCCGTCTCGTAGACAAGAGCTGAGAAATTGCAAACGTCGAGCAATTGCTCAGAGATGAAAAGTGCCAGCACTGACAGCTGTTGCTAGCCACCACCCTTCCTTGGAAGCGCTTTTGTAGGCCTAAGAACACTGGGGCTCTGGGCTTCTCTAGCCACCTAATCTTCTGCTCATCCTCTCGCGCACTCTAAAGAGAGCTCAGGTGAGAAATTGCAAACGTCGAGCAATTGCTCAGAGATGAAAAGTGCCAGCACTGAAAGCTGTTGCTAGCCAGCACCCTTCCTTGGAAGCGCTTTCACAGGCGCAGTAACACTGGGGCTTTGCGCTTCTATACGCACCAAACGTCACGGTCATTCTCTTTCCGTCTCGTAGACACGAGCTGAGAAATTGCAAACGTCGAGCAATTGCTCAGAGATGAAAAGTGCCAGCACTGAAAGCTCTTGCTAGCCAGCACCCTTCCTTGGAAGCGCTTTCACAGGCGCAGCAACACTGGGGCTTTGCGCTTCTCTACTCACCAAACGTCACTGTCCTTCTCTTTCCGTCTCGTAGACAAGAGCTGAGAAATTGCAAACGTCGAGCAATTGCTCAGAGATGAAAAGTGCCAGCACTGGAAGCTGTTGCTAGCCAGCACCCTTCCTTGGAAGCGCTTTTGTAGGCCTAAGAACACTGGGGCTCTGGGCTTCTCTAGCCACCTAATCTTCTGCTCATCCTCTCGCGCACTCTAAAGAGAGCTCAGGTGAGAAATTGCAAACGTCGAGCAATTGCTCAGAGATGAAAAGTGCCAGCACTGAAAGCTCTTGCTAGCCAGCACCCTTCCTTGGAAGCGCTTTCACAGGCGCAGTAACACTGGGGCTTTGCGCTTCTCTAGCCACCAAACGTCACGGTCATTCTCTTTCCGTCTCGTAGACACGAGCTGAGAAATTGCAAACGTCGAGCAATTGCTCAGAGATGAAAAGTGCCAGCACTGAAAGCTCTTGCTAGCCAGCACCCTTCCTTGGAAGCGCTTTCACAGGCGCATTAACACTGGGGCTTTGCAATTCTCTACCCACCAAACGTCACGGTCATTCTCTTTCCGTCTCGTAGACAAGAGCTGAGAAATTGCAAACGTCGAGCAATTGCTCAGAGATGAAAAGTGCCAGCACTGAAAGCTGTTGCTAGCCAGCACCCTTCCTTGGAAGCGCTTTTGTAGCCCTTAGAACACTGGGGCTCTGGGCTTCTCTAGCCACCTCATCTTCTGCTCATCCTCTCGCGCACTCTAAAGAGAGCTCAGGTGAGAAATTGCAAACGTCGAGCAATTGCTCAGAGATGAAAAGTGCCAGCACTGAAAGCTCTTGCTAGCCAGCACCCTTCCTTGGAAGCGCTTTCACAGGCGCAGCAACACTGGGGCTTTGCGCTTCTCTAGCCACCAAACGTCACGGTCATTCTCTTTCCGTCTCGTAGACACGAGCTGAGAAATTGCAAACGTCGAGCAATTGCTCAGAGATGAAAAGTGCCAGCACTGAAAGCTCTTGCTAGCCAGCACCCTTCCTTGGAAGCGCTTTCACAGGCGCAGTAACACTGGGGCTTTGCGCTTCTCTACTCACCAAACGTCACGGTCATTCTCTTTCCGTCTCGTAGACACGAGCTGAGAAATTGCAAACGTCGAGCAATTGCTCAGAGATGAAAAGTGCCAGCACTGAAAGCTCTTGCTAGCCAGCACCCTTCCTTGGAAGCGCTTTTGTAGCCCTTAGAACACTGGGGCTCTGGGCTTCTCTAGCCACCTCATCTTCTGCTCATCCTCTCGCGCACTCTAAAGAGAGCTCAGGTGAGAAATTGCAAACGTCGAGCAATTGCTCAGAGATGAAAAGTGCCAGCACTGAAAGCTCTTGCTAGCCAGCACCCTTCCTTGGAAGCGCTTTCACAGGCGCAGCAACACTGGGGCTTTGCGCTTCTCTACCCACCAAACGTCACGGTCATTCTCTTTCCGTCTCGTAGACACGAGCTGAGAAATTGCAAACGTCGAGCAATTGCTCAGAGATGAAAAGTGCCAGCACTGAAAGCTCTTGCTAGCCAGCACCCTTCCTTGGAAGCGCTTTCACAGGCGCATTAGCACTGGGGCTTTGCGCTTCTCTACCCACCAAACGTCACGGTCATTCTCTTTCCGTCTCGTAGACACGAGCTGAGAAATTGCAAATGTCGAGCAATTGCTCAGAGAGGAAAAGTGCCAGCACTGAAAGCTCTTGCTAGCCAGCACCCTTCCTTGGAAGCGCTTTCACAGGCGCAGCAACACTGGCGCTTTGCGCTTCTCTAGCCACCAAACGTCACGGTCCTTCTCTTTCCGTCTCGTAGACAAGAGCTGAGAAATTGCAAACGTCGAGCAATTGCTCAGAGATGAAAAGTGCCAGCACTGACAGCTGTTGCTAGCCACCACCCTTCCTTGGAAGCGCTTTTGTAGGCCTAAGAACACTGGGGCTCTGGGCTTCTCTAGCCACCTCATCTTCTGCTCATCCTCTCGCGCACTCTAAAGAGAGCTCAGGTGAGAAATTGCAAACGTCGAGCAATTGCTCAGAGATGAAAAGTGCCAGCACTGAAAGCTGTTGCTAGCCAGCACCCTTCCTTGGAAGCGCTTTCACAGGCGCAGTAACACTGGGGCTTTGCGTTTCTATACGCACCAAACGTCACTGTCATTCTCTTTCCGTCTCACAGACACGAGCTGAGAAATTGCAAACGTCGAGCAATTGCTCAGAGATGAAAAGTGCCAGCACTGAAAGCTGTTGCTAGCCAGCACCCTTCCTTGGAAGCGCTTTCACAGGCGCAGCAACACTGGGGCTTTGCGCTTCTCTAGCCACCAAACGTCACGGTCCTTCTCTTTCCGTCTCCTAGACAAGACCTGAGAAATTGCAAACGTCGAGCAATTGCTCAGAGATGAAAAGTGCCAGCACTGGAAGCTGTTGCTAGCCAGCACCCTTCCTTGGAAGCGCTTTTGTAGCCCTTAGAACACTGGGGCTCTGGGCTTCTCTAGCCACCTAATCTTCTGCTCATCCTCTCGCGCACTCTAAAGAGAGCTCAGGTGAGAAATTGCAAACGTCCAGCAATTGCTCAGAGATGAAAAGTGCCAGCACTGAAAGCTCTTGCTAGCCAGCACCCTTCCTTGGAAGCGCTTTCACAGGCGCAGCAACACTGGGGCTTTGCACTTCTATACGCACCAAACGTCACGGTCATTCTCTTTCCGTCTCGTAGACACGAGCTGAGAAATTGCAAACGTCGAGCAATTGCTCAGAGATGAAAAGTGCCAGCACTGGTAGCTGTTGCTAGCCAGCACCCTTCCTTGGAAGCGCTTTTGTAGCCCTTAGAACACTGGGGCTCTGGGCTTCTCTAGCCACCTAATCTTCTGCTCATCCTCTCGCGCACTCTAAAGAGTGCTCAGGTGAGAAATTGCAAACGTCGAGCAATTGCTCAGAGAAGAAAAGTGCCAGCACTGAAAGCTCTTGCTAGCCAGCACCCTTCCTTGGAAGCGCTTTCACAGGCGCAGCAACAGTGGGGCTTTGCGCTTCTCTACCAACCAAACGTCACGGTCATTCTCCTTCCGTCTCGTAGACACAAGTTGAGAAATTGCAAACGTCCAGCAATTGCTCAGAGATGAAAAGTGCCAGCACTGAAAGCTCTTGCTAGCCAGCACCCTTCCTTGGAAGCGCTTTTGTAGGCCTAAGAACACTGGGGCTTTGCGCTTCTCTAGCCACCTAATCTTCTGCTCATCCTCTCGCGCACTCTAAAGAGAGCTCAGGTGAGAAATTGCAAACGTCGAGCAATTGCTCAGAGATGAAAAGTGCCAGCACTGAAAGCTCTTGCTAGCCAGCACCCTTCCTTGGAAGCGCTTTCACAGGCGCAGCAACACTGGGGCTTTGCAATTCTCTACTCACCAAACGTCACGGTCATTCTCTTTCCGTCTCGTAGACAAGAGCTGAGAAATTGCAAACGTCGAGCAATTGCTCAGAGATGAAAAGTGCCAGCACTGGAAGCTGTTGCTAGCCAGCACTCTTCCTTGGAAGCGCTTTCACAGGCGCAGCAACACTGGGGCTTTGCGCTTCTCTAGCCACCAAACGTCACGGTCCTTCTCTTTCCGTCTCGTAGACACGAGCTGAGAAATTGCAAACGTCGAGCAATTGCTCAGAGAGGAAAAGTGCCAGCACTGAAAGCTGTTGCTAGCCAGCACCCTTCCTTGGAACCACTTTTGTAGCCCTTAGAACACTGGGGCTCTGGGCTTCTCTAGCCACCTAATCTTCTGCTCATCCTCTCGCGCACTCTAAAGAGAGCTCAGGTGAGAAATTGCAAACGTCGAGCAATTGCTCAGAGATGAAAAGTGCCAGCACTGAAAGCTCTTGCTAGCCAGCACCCTTCCTTGGAAGCGCTTTCACAGGCGCAGCAACACTGGGGCTTTGCGCTTCTCTAGCCACCAAACGTCACGGTCCTTCTCTTTCCGTCTCGTAGACAGGAGCTGAGAAAATGCAAACGTCGAGCAATTGCTCAGAGATGAAAAGTGCCAGCACTGAAAGCTCTTGCTAGCCAGCACCCTTCCTTGGAAGCACTTTTGTAGCCCTTAGAACACTGGGGCTCTGGGCTTCTCTAGCCACCTCATCTTCTGCTCATCCTCTCGCGCACTCTAAAGAGAGCTCAGGTGAGAAATTGCAAACGTCGAGCAATTGCTCAGAGATGAAAAGGGCCAGCACTGAAAGCTGTTGCTAGCCAGCACCCTTCCTTGGAAGCGCTTTCACAGGCGCAGCAACACTGGGGCTTTGCGCTTCTCTAGCCACCAAACGCCACGGTCCTTCTCTTTCCGTCTCCTAGACAAGACCTGAGAAATTGCAAACGTCGAGCAATTGCTCATAGATGAAAAGTGCCAGCACTGAAAGCTCTTGCTAGCCAGCACCCTTCCTTGGAAGCGCTTTCACAGGCGCATTAACACTGGGGCTTTGCGCTTCTCTACCCACCAAACGTCACTGTCATTCTCTTTCCGTCTCGTAGACAAGAGCTGAGAAATTGCAAACGTCGAGCAATTGCTCAGAGATGAAAAGTGCCAGCACTGAAAGCTCTTGCTAGCCAGCACTCTTCCTTGGAAGCGCTTTCACAGGCGCAGCAACACTGGGGCTTTGCGCTTCTCTAGCCACCAAACGTCACGGTCATTCTCTTTCCGTCTCGTAGACAAGAGCTGAGAAATTGCAAACGTCGAGCAATTGCTCAGAGAGGAAAAGTGCCAGCACTGACAGCTGTTGCTAGCCAGCACCCTTCCTTGGAAGCGCTTTTGTAGGCCTAAGAACACTGGGGCTCTGGGCTTCTCTAGCCACCTCATCTTCTGCTCATCCTCTCGCGCACTCTAAAGAGAGCTCAGGTGAGAAATTGCAAACGTCGAGCAATTGCTCAGAGATGAAAAGTGCCAGCACTGAAAGCTGTTGCTAGCCAGCACCCTTCCTTGGAAGCGCTTTCACAGGCGCAGCAACACTGGGGCTTTGCGCTTCTCTACTCACCAAACGTCACGGTCATTCTCTTTCCGTCTCCTAGACACGAGCTGAGAAATTGCAAACGTCCAGCAATTGCTCAGAGATGAAAAGTGCCAGCACTGAAAGCTGTTGCTAGCCAGCACCCTTCCTTGGAAGCGCTTTTGTAGCCCTTAGAACACTGGGGCTCTGGGCTTCTCTAGCCACATAATCTTCTGCTCATCCTCTCGCGCACTCTAAAGAGAGCTCAGGTGAGAAATTGCAAACGTCCAGCAATTGCTCAGAGATGAAAAGTGCCAGCACTGAAAGCTCTTGCTAGCCAGCACCCTTCCTTGGAAGCGCTTTCACAGGCGCAGCAACACTGGGGCTTTGCGCTTCTCTACCCACCAAACGTCACGGTCATTCTCTTTCCGTCTCCTAGACAAGACCTCAGAAATTGCAAACGTCGAGCAATTGCTCAGAGATGAAAAGTGCCAGCACTGAAAGCTGTTGCTAGCCAGCACCCTTCCTTGGAAGCGCTTTTGTAGGCCTAAGAACACTGGGGCTCTGGGCTTCTCTAGCCACCTCATCTTCTGCTCATCCTCTCGCGCACTCTAAAGAGTGCTCAGGTGAGAAATTGCAAACGTCGAGCAATTGCTCAGAGATGAAAAGTGCCAGCACTGAAAGCTGTTGCTAGCCAGCACCCTTCCTTGGAAGCGCTTTCACAGGCGCAGCAACACTGGGGCTTTGCACTTCTCTACCAACCAAACGTCACGGTCATTCTCCTTCCGTCTCGTAGACACAAGTTGAGAAATTGCAAACGTCCAGCAATTGCTCAGAGATGAAAAGTGCCAGCACTGAAAGCTCTTGCTAGCCAGCACCCTTCCTTGGAAGCGCTTTTGTAGGCCTAAGAACACTGGGGCTCTGGGCTTCTCTAGCCACCTAATCTTCTGCTCATCCTCTCGCGCACTCTAAAGAGAGCTCAGGTGAGAAATTGCAAACGTCGAGCAATTGCTCAGAGATGAAAAGTGCCAGCACTGGAAGCTGTTGCTAGCCAGCACCCTTCCTTGGAAGCGCTTTTGTAGGCCTAAGAACACTGGGGCTCTGGGCTTCTCTAGCCACCTCATCTTCTGCTCATCCTCTCGCGCACTCTAAAGAGAGCTCAGGTGAGAAATTGCAAACGTCCAGCAATTGCTCAGAGATGAAAAGTGCCAGCACTGAAAGCTCTTGCTAGCCAGCACCCTTCCTTGGAAGCGCTTTCACAGGCGCAGCAACACTGGGCCTTTGCAATTCTCTACCCACCAAACGTCACGGTCATTCCCTTTCCGTCTCGTAGACAAGAGCTGAGAAATTGCAAACGTCGAGCAATTGCTCAGAGATGAAAAGTGCCAGCACTGGAAGCTGTTGCTAGCCAGCACTCTTCCTTGGAAGCGCTTTCACAGGCGCAGCAACACTGGGGCTTTGCGCTTCTCTAGCCACCAAACGTCACGGTCATTCTCTTTCCGTCTCGTAGACACGAGCTGAGAAATTGCAAACGTCGAGCAATTGCTCAGAGAGGAAAAGTGCCAGCACTGAAAGCTGTTGCTAGCCAGCACCCTTCCTTGGAAGCGCTTTTGTAGCCCTTAGAACACTGGGGCTCTGGGCTTCTCTAGCCACCTCATCTTCTGCTCATCCTCTCGCGCACTCTAAAGAGAGCTCAGGTGAGAAATTGCAAACGTCCAGCAATTGCTCAGAGATGAAAAGTGCCAGCACTGAAAGCTCTTGCTAGCCAGCACCCTTCCTTGGAAGCGCTTTCACAGGCGCAGCAACACTGGGGCTTTGCGCTTCTCTAGCCACCAAACGTCACGGTCCTTCTCTTTCCGACTCGTAGACACGAGCTGAGAAATTGCAAACGTCGAGCAATTGCTCAGAGATGAAAAGTGCCAGCACTGAAAGCTGTTGCTAGCCAGCACTCTTCCTTGGAAGCGCTTTCACAGGCGCAGCAACACTGGGGCTTTGCGCTTCTCTACGCACCAAACGTCACGGTCATTCTCTTTCCGTCTCGTAGACAAGAGCTGAGAAATTGCAAACGTCGAGCAATTGCTCAGAGAGGAAAAGTGCCAGCACTGACAGCTGTTGCTAGCCAGCACCCTTCCTTGGAAGCGCTTTTGTAGGCCTAAGAACACTGGGGCTCTGGGCTTCTCTAGCCACCTCATCTTCTGCTCATCCTCTCGCGCACTCTAAAGAGAGCTCAGGTGAGAAATTGCAAACGTCGAGCAATTGCTCAGAGATGAAAAGTGCCAGCACTGAAAGCTGTTGCTAGCCAGCACCCTTCCTTGGAAGCGCTTTCACAGGCGCAGCAACACTGGGGCTTTGCGCTTCTCTACTCACCAAACGTCACGGTCATTCTCTTTCCGTCTCCTAGACACGAGCTGAGAAATTGCAAACGTCGAGCAATTGCTCAGAGATGAAAAGTGCCAGCACTGAAAGCTGTTGCTAGCCAGCACCCTTCCTTGGAAGCGCTTTTGTAGCCCTTAGAACACTGGGGCTCTGGGCTTCTCTAGCCACCTCATCTTCTGCTCATCCTCTCGCGCACTCTAAAGAGTGCTCAGGTGAGAAATTGCAAACGTCGAGCAATTGCTCAGAGATGAAAAGTGCCAGCACTGAAAGCTGTTGCTAGCCAGCACCCTTCCTTGGAAGCGCTTTCACAGGCGCAGCAACACTGGGGCTTTGCGCTTCTCTAGCCACCAAACGTCACGGTCATTCTCCTTCCGTCTCGTAGACACAAGTTGAGAAATTGCAAACGTCAAGCAATTGCTCAGAGATGAAAAGTGCCAGCACTGAAAGCTCTTGCTAGCCAGCACCCTTCCTTGGAAGCGCTTTTGTAGGCCTAAGAACACTGGGGCTCTGGGCTTCTCTAGCCACCTAATCTTCTGCTCATCCTCTCGCGCACTCTAAAGAGAGCTCAGGTGAGAAATTGCAAACGTCGAGCAATTGCTCAGAGATGAAAAGGGCCAGCACTGGAAGCTGTTGCTAGCCAGCACCCTTCCTTGGAAGCGCTTTTGTAGCCCTTAGAACACTGGGGCTCTGGGCTTCTCTAGCCACCTAATCTTCTGCTCATCCTCTCGCGCACTCTAAAGAGAGCTCAGGTGAGAAATTGCAAACGTCCAGCAATTGCTCAGAGATGAAAAGTGCCAGCACTGAAAGCTCTTGCTAGCCAGCACCCTTCCTTGGAAGCGCTTTCACAGGCGCAGCAACACTGGGGCTTTGCACTTCTATACGCACCAAACGTCACGGTCATTCTCTTTCCGTCTCGTAGACACGAGCTGAGAAATTGCAAACGTCGAGCAATTGCTCAGAGATGAAAAGTGCCAGCACTGAAAGCTCTTGCTAGCCAGCACCCTTCCTTGGAAGCGCTTTTGTAGGCCTAAGAACACTGGGGCTCTGGGCTTCTCTAGCCACCTCATCTTCTGCTCATCCTCTCGCGCACTCTAAAGAGAGCTCAGGTGAGAAATTGCAAACGTCGAGCAATTGCTCAGAGATGAAAAGGGCCAGCACTGAAAGCTCTTGCTAGCCAGCACCCTTCCTTGGAAGCGCTTTCACAGGCGCAGCAACACTGGGGCTTTGCAATTCTCTACCCACCAAACGTCACGGTCATTCTCTTTCCGTCTCCTAGACAAGAGCTGAGAAATTGCAAACGTCGAGCAATTGCTCAGAGATGAAAAGTGCCAGCACTGAAAGCTCTTGCTAGCCAGCACTCTTCCTTGGAAGCGCTTTCACAGGCGCAGTAACACTGGGGCTTTGCGCTTCTCTAGCCACCAAACGTCACGGTCATTCTCTTTCCGTCTCGTAGACACGAGCTGAGAAATTGCAAACGTCGAGCAATTGCTCAGAGAGGAAAAGTGCCAGCACTGAAAGCTGTTGCTAGCCAGCACCCTTCCTTGGAACCGCTTTTGTAGCCCTTAGAACACTGGGGCTCTGGGCTTCTCTAGCCACCTCATCTTCTGCTCATCCTCTCGCGCACTCTAAAGAGAGCTCAGGTGAGAAATTCCAAACGTCCAGCAATTGCTCAGAGATGAAAAGTGCCAGCACTGAAAGCTCTTGCTAGCCAGCACCCTTCCTTGGAAGCGCTTTCACAGGCGCAGCAACACTGGGGCTTTGCGCTTCTCTAGCCACCAAACGTCATGGTCCTTCTCTTTCCGTATCGTAGACACGAGCTGAGAAATTGCAAACGTCGAGCAATTGCTCAGAGATGAAAAGTGCCAGCACTGAAAGCTGTTGCTAGCCAGCACCCTTCCTTGGAAGCGCTTTTGTAGCCCTTAGAACACTGGGGCTCTGGGCTTCTCTAGCCACCTAATCTTCTGCTCATCCTCTCGCGCACTCTAAAGAGAGCTCAGGTGAGAAATTGCAAACGTCGAGCAATTGCTCAGAGATGAAAAGTGCCAGCACTGAAAGCTCTTGCTAGCCAGCACCCTTCCTTGGAAGCGCTTTCACAGGCGCAGCAACACTGGGGCTTTGCGCTTCTCTAGCCACCAAACGTCACGGTCATTCTCTTTCCGTCTCCTAGACAAGACCTGAGAAATTGCAAACGTCGAGCAATTGCTCAGAGATGAAAAGTGCCAGCACTGAAAGCTCTTGCTAGCCAGCACCCTTCCTTGGAAGCGCTTTTGTAGCCCTTAGAACACTGGGGCTCTGGGCTTCTCTAGCCACCTCATCTTCTGCTCATCCTCTCGCGCACTCTAAAGAGTGCTCAGGTGAGAAATTGCAAACGTCGAGCAATTGCTCAGAGATGAAAAGTGCCAGCACTGAAAGCTGTTGCTAGCCAGCACCCTTCCTTGGAAGCGCTTTCACAGGCGCAGCAACACTGGGGCTTTGCGCTTCTCTACCAACCAAACGTCACGGTCATTCTCCTTCCGTCTCGTAGACACAAGTTGAGAAATTGCAAACGTCAAGCAATTGCTCAGAGATGAAAAGTGCCAGCACTGAAAGCTGTTGCTAGCCAGCACCCTTCCTTGGAAGCGCTTTTGTAGGCCTAAGAACACTGGGGCTCTGGGCTTCTCTAGCCACCTAATCTTCTGCTCATCCTCTCGCGCACTCTAAAGAGAGCTCAGGTGAGAAATTGCAAACGTCGAGCAATTGCTCAGAGATGAAAAGGGCCAGCACTGGAAGCTGTTGCTAGCCAGCACCCTTCCTTGGAAGCGCTTTTGTAGCCCTTAGAACACTGGGGCTCTGGGCTTCTCTAGCCACCTAATCTTCTGCTCATCCTCTCGCGCACTCTAAAGAGAGCTCAGGTGAGAAATTGCAAACGTCGAGCAATTGCTCAGAGATGAAAAGTGCCAGCACTGAAAGCTCTTGCTAGCCAGCACCCTTCCTTGGAAGCGCTTTCACAGGCGCAGCAACACTGGGGCTTTGCGCTTCTCTAGCCACCAAACGTCACGGTCATTCTCTTTCCGTCTCGTAGACACGAGCTGAGAAATTGCAAACGTCGAGCAATTGCTCAGAGATGAAAAGTGCCAGCACTGAAAGCTCTTGCTAGCCAGCACCCTTCCTTGGAAGCGCTTTCACAGGCGCAGCAACACTGGGGCTTTGCAATTCTCTAGCCACCAAACGTCACGGTCCTTCTCTTTCCGTCTCGTAGACAAGAGCTGAGAAATTGCAAACGTCGAGCAATTGCTCAGAGATGAAAAGTGCCAGCACTGAAAGCTGTTGCTAGCCAGCACCCTTCCTTGGAAGCGCTTTTGTAGCCCTTAGAACACTGGGGCTCTGGGCTTCTCTAGCCACCTCATCTTCTGCTCATCCTCTCGCGCACTCTAAAGAGAGCTCAGGTGAGAAATTGCAAACGTCGAGCAATTGCTCAGAGATGAAAAGTGCCAGCACTGAAAGCTCTTGCTAGCCAGCAACCTTCCTTGGAAGCGCTTTCACAGGCGCAGCAACACTGGGGCTTTGCGCTTCTCTACCCACCAAACGTCACGGTCATTCTCTTTCCGTCTCGTAGACACGAGCTGAGAAATTGCAAACGTCGAGCAATTGCTCAGAGATGAAAAGGGCCAGCACTGAAAGCTCTTGCTAGCCAGCACCCTTCCTTGGAAGCGCTTTCACAGGCGCAGCAACACTGGGGCTTTGCGCTTCTCTACCCACCAAACGTCACGGTCATTCTCTTTCCGTCTCGTAGACACGAGCTGAGAAATTGCAAACGTCGAGCAATTGCTCAGAGATGAAAAGGGCCAGCACTGAAAGCTGTTGCTAGCGAGCACCCTTCCTTGGAAGTGCTTTCACAGGCGCAGCAACACTGGGGCTTTGCGCTTCTCTACCCACCAAACGTCACGGTCATTCTCTTTCCGTCTCGTAGACACGAGCTGAGAAATTGCAAATGTCGAGCAATTGCTCAGAGATGAAAAGTGCCAGCACTGAAAGCTGTTGCTAGCCAGCACCCTTCCTTGGAAGCGCTTTCACAGGCGCAGCAACACTGGCGCTTTGCGCTTCTCTAGCCACCAAACGTCACGGTCCTTCTCTTTCCGTCTCGTAGACAAGAGCTGAGAAATTGCAAACGTCGAGCAATTGCTCAGAGATGAAAAGTGCCAGCACTGACAGCTGTTGCTAGCCACCACCCTTCCTTGGAAGCGCTTTTGTAGGCCTAAGAACACTGGGGCTCTGGGCTTCTCTAGCCACCTAATCTTCTGCTCATCCTCTCGCGCACTCTAAAGAGAGCTCAGGTGAGAAATTGCAAACGTCGAGCAATTGCTCAGAGATGAAAAGTGCCAGCACTGAAAGCTCTTGCTAGCCAGCACCCTTCCTTGGAAGCGCTTTCACAGGCGCAGTAACACTGGGGCTTTGCGTTTCTATACGCACCAAACGTCACGGTCATTCTCTTTCCGTCTCGTAGACACGAGCTGAGAAATTGCAAACGTCGAGCAATTGCTCAGAGGTGAAAAGTGCCAGCACTGGAAGCTGTTGCTAGCCAGCACCCTTCCTTGGAAGCGCTTTTGTAGCCCTCAGAAAACTGGGGCTCTGGGCTTCTCTAGCCACCTAATCTTCTGCTCATCCTCTCGCGCACTCTAAAGAGAGCTCAGGTGAGAAATTGCAAACGTCCAGCAATTGCTCAGAGATGAAAAGTGCCAGCACTGAAAGCTCTTGCTAGCCAGCACCCTTCCTTGGAAGCGCTTTCACAGGCGCAGCAACACTGGGGCTTTGCAATTCTCTACCCACCAAACGTCACGGTCATTCTCTTTCCGTCTCGTAGACAAGAGCTGAGAAATTGCAAACGTCGAGCAATTGCTCAGAGATGAAAAGTGCCAGCACTGGAAGCTGTTGCTAGCCAGCACTCTTCCTTGGAAGCGCTTTCACAGGCGCAGCAACACTGGCGCTTTGCGCTTCTCTACCCACCAAACGTCACGGTCCTTCTCTTTCCGTCTCGTAGACACGAGCTGAGAAATTGCAAACGTCGAGCAATTGCTCAGAGAGGAAAAGGGCCAGCACTGAAAGCTGTTGCTAGCCAGCACCCTTCCTTGGAAGCGCTTTTGTAGCCCTTAGAACACTGGGGCTCTGGGCTTCTCTAGCCACCTAATCTTCTGCTCATCCTCTCGCGCACTCTAAAGAGAGCTCAGGTGAGAAATTGCAAACGTCCAGCAATTGCTCAGAGATGAAAAGTGCCAGCACTGAAAGCTGTTGCTAGCCAGCACCCTTCCTTGGAAGCGCTTTCACAGGCGCAGCAACACTGGGGCTTTGCGCTTCTCTAGCCACCAAACGTCACGGTCCTTCTCTTTCCGTCTCGTAGACACGAGCTGAGAAATTGCAAACGTCCAGCAATTGCTCAGAGATGAAAAGTGCCAGCACTGAAAGCTCTTGCTAGCCAGCACCCTTCCTTGGAAGCGCTTTTGTAGGCCTTAGAACACTGGGGCTCTGGGCTTCTCTAGCCACCTCATCTTCTGCTCATCCTCTCGCGCACTCTAAAGAGAGCTCAGGTGAGAAATTGCAAACGTCGAGCAATTGCTCAGAGATGAAAAGGGCCAGCACTGAAAGCTGTTGCTAGCCAGCACCCTTCCTTGGAAGCGCTTTCACAGGCGCAGCAACACTGGGGCTTTGCGCTTCTCTAGCCACCAAACGTCACGGTCATTCTCTTTCCGTCTCGTAGACAAGAGCTGAGAAATTGCAAACGTCGAGCAATTGCTCAGAGATGAAAAGTGCCAGCACTGAAAGCTCTTGCTAGCCAGCACCCTTCCTTGGAAGCGCTTTCACAGGCGCAGCAACACTGGGGCTTTGCGCTTCTCTAGCCACCAAACGTCACGGTCCTTCTCTTTCCGTCTCGTAGACAAGAGCTGAGAAATTGCAAACGTCGAGCAATTGCTCAGAGATGAAAAGTGCCAGCACTGAAAGCTGTTGCTAGCCAGCACCCTTCCTTGGAAGCGCTTTTGTAGCCCTTAGAACACTGGGGCTCTGGGCTTCTCTAGCCACATAATCTTCTGCTCATCCTCTCGCGCACTCTAAAGAGAGCTCAGGTGAGAAATTGCAAACGTCCAGCAATTGCTCAGAGATGAAAAGTGCCAGCACTGAAAGCTCTTGCTAGCCAGCACCCTTCCTTGGAAGCGCTTTCACAGGCGCAGCAACACTGGGGCTTTGCGCTTCTCTACCCACCAAACGTCACGGTCATTCTCTTTCCGTCTCCTAGACAAGACCTGAGAAATTGCAAACGTCGAGCAATTGCTCAGAGATGAAAAGTGCCAGCACTGAAAGCTGTTGCTAGCCAGCACCCTTCCTTGGAAGCGCTTTTGTAGCCCTTAGAACACTGGGGCTCTGGGCTTCTCTAGCCACCTCATCTTCTGCTCATCCTCTCGCGCACTCTAAAGAGTGCTCAGGTGAGAAATTGCAAACGTCCAGCAATTGCTCAGAGATGAAAAGTGCCAGCACTGAAAGCTCTTGCTAGCCAGCACCCTTCCTTGGAAGCGCTTTCACAGGCGCAGCAACACTGGGGCTTTGCGCTTCTCTACCAACCAAACGTCACGGTCATTCTCCTTCCGTCTCGTAGACACAAGTTGAGAAATTGCAAACGTCGAGCAATTGCTCAGAGATGAAAAGTGCCAGCACTGAAAGCTCTTGCTAGCCAGCACCCTTCCTTGGAAGCGCTTTTGTAGGCCTAAGAACACTGGGGCTCTGGGCTTCTCTAGCCACCTAATCTTCTGCTCATCCTCTCGCGCACTCTAAAGAGAGCTCAGGTGAGAAATTGCAAACGTCGAGCAATTGCTCAGAGATGAAAAGGGCCAGCACTGAAAGCTGTTGCTAGCCAGCACCCTTCCTTGGAAGCGCTTTCACAGGCGCAGCAACACTGGGGCTTTGCGCTTCTCTAGCCACCAAACGTCATGGTCATTCTCTTTCCGTCTCGTAGACACGAGCTGAGAAATTGCAAACGTCGAGCAATTGCTCAGAGATGAAAAGTGCCAGCACTGAAAGCTCTTGCTAGCCAGCACCCTTCCTTGGAAGCGCTTTCACAGGCGCAGCAACACTGGGGCTTTGCGCTTCTCTACCCACCAAACGTCACGGTCCTTCTCTTTCCGTCTCGTAGACATGAGCTGAGAAATTGCAAACGTCGAGCAATTGCTCAGAGATGAAAAGTGCCAGCACTGAAAGCTGTTGCTAGCCAGCACCCTTCCTTGGAAGCGCTTTTGTAGCCCTTAGAACACTGGGGCTCTGGGCTTCTCTAGCCACCTAATCTTCTGCTCATCCTCTCGCGCACTCTAAAGAGAGCTCAGGTGAGAAATTGCAAACGTCGAGCAATTGCTCAGAGATGAAAAGTGCCAGCACTGAAAGCTCTTGCTAGCCAGCACCCTTCCTTGGAAGCGCTTTCACAGGCACAGTAACACTGGGGCTTTGCGCTTCTCTACCCACCAAACGTCACGGTCATTCTCTTTCCGTCTCGTAGACACGAGCTGAGAAATTGCAAACGTCGAGCAATTGCTCAGAGATGAAAAGTGCCAGCACTGAAAGCTCTTGCTAGCCAGCACCCTTCCTTGGAAGCGCTTTCACAGGCGCAGCAACACTGGGGCTTTGCGCTTCTCTAGCCACCAAACGTCACGGTCATTCTCTTTCCGTCTCGTAGACACGAGCTGAGAAATTGCAAACGTCGAGCAATTGCTCAGAGAGGAAAAGTGCCAGCACTGAAAGCTCTTGCTAGCCAGCACCCTTCCTTGGAAGCGCTTTCACAGGCGCAGCAACACTGGCGCTTTGCGCTTCTCTAGCCACCAAACGTCACGGTCCTTCTCTTTCCGTCTCGTAGACAAGAGCTGAGAAATTGCAAACGTCGAGCAATTGCTCAGAGATGAAAAGTGCCAGCACTGACAGCTGTTGCTAGCCACCACCCTTCCTTGGAAGCGCTTTTGTAGGCCTAAGAACACTGGGGCTCTGGGCTTCTCTAGCCACCTAATCTTCTGCTCATCCTCTCGCGCACTCTAAAGAGAGCTCAGGTGAGAAATTGCAAACGTCGAGCAATTGCTCAGAGATGAAAAGTGCCAGCACTGAAAGCTGTTGCTAGCCAGCACCCTTCCTTGGAAGCGCTTTCACAGGCGCAGTAACACTGGGGCTTTGCGTTTCTATACGCACCAAACGTCACTGTCATTCTCTTTCCGTCTCGTAGACACGAGCTGAGAAATTGCAAACGTCGAGCAATTGCTCAGAGATGAAAAGTGCCAGCACTGAAAGCTCTTGCTAGCCAGCACCCTTCCTTGGAAGCGCTTTCACAGGCGCAGCAACACTGGCGCTTTGCGCTTCTCTACTCACCAAACGTCACGGTCCTTCTCTTTCCGTCTCGTAGACAAGAGCTGAGAAATTGCAAACGTCGAGCAATTGCTCAGAGATGAAAAGTGCCAGCACTGAAAGCTCTTGCTAGCCAGCACCCTTCCTTGGAAGCGCTTTTGTAGCCCTTAGAACACTGGGGCTCTGGGCTTCTCTAGCCACCTCATCTTCTGCTCATCCTCTCGCGCACTCTAAAGAGAGCTCAGGTGAGAAATTGCAAACGTCGAGCAATTGCTCAGAGATGAAAAGTGCCAGCACTGAAAGCTCTTGCTAGCCAGCACCCTTCCTTGGAAGCGCTTTCACAGGCGCAGCAACACTGGGGCTTTGCGCTTCTCTACCCACCAAACGTCACGGTCCTTCTCTTTCCGTCTCGTAGACACGAGCTGAGAAATTGCAAACGTCGAGCAATTGCTCAGAGATGAAAAGTGCCAGCACTGAAAGCTCTTGCTAGCCAGCACCCTTCCTTGGAAGCGCTTTCACAGGCGCAGCAACACTGGGGCTTTGCGCTTCTCTAGCCACCAAACGTCACGGTCATTCTCTTTCCGTCTCGTAGACACGAGCTGAGAAATTGCAAACGTCGAGCAATTGCTCAGAGAGGAAAAGTGCCAGCACTGAAAGCTCTTGCTAGCCAGCACCCTTCCTTGGAAGCGCTTTCACAGGCGCAGCAACACTGGCGCTTTGCGCTTCTCTAGCCACCAAACGTCACGGTCCTTCTCTTTCCGTCTCGTAGACAAGAGCTGAGAAATTGCAAACGTCGAGCAATTGCTCAGAGATGAAAAGTGCCAGCACTGACAGCTGTTGCTAGCCACCACCCTTCCTTGGAAGCGCTTTTGTAGGCCTAAGAACACTGGGGCTCTGGGCTTCTCTAGCCACCTAATCTTCTGCTCATCCTCTCGCGCACTCTAAAGAGAGCTCAGGTGAGAAATTGCAAACGTCGAGCAATTGCTCAGAGATGAAAAGTGCCAGCACTGAAAGCTGTTGCTAGCCAGCACCCTTCCTTGGAAGCGCTTTCACAGGCGCAGTAACACTGGGGCTTTGCGCTTCTATACGCACCAAACGTCACGGTCATTCTCTTTCCGTCTCGTAGACACGAGCTGAGAAATTGCAAACGTCGAGCAATTGCTCAGAGATGAAAAGTGCCAGCACTGAAAGCTCTTGCTAGCCAGCACCCTTCCTTGGAAGCGCTTTCACAGGCGCAGCAACACTGGGGCTTTGCGCTTCTCTACTCACCAAACGTCACTGTCCTTCTCTTTCCGTCTCGTAGACAAGAGCTGAGAAATTGCAAACGTCGAGCAATTGCTCAGAGATGAAAAGTGCCAGCACTGGAAGCTGTTGCTAGCCAGCACCCTTCCTTGGAAGCGCTTTTGTAGGCCTAAGAACACTGGGGCTCTGGGCTTCTCTAGCCACCTAATCTTCTGCTCATCCTCTCGCGCACTCTAAAGAGAGCTCAGGTGAGAAATTGCAAACGTCGAGCAATTGCTCAGAGATGAAAAGTGCCAGCACTGAAAGCTCTTGCTAGCCAGCACCCTTCCTTGGAAGCGCTTTCACAGGCGCAGTAACACTGGGGCTTTGCGCTTCTCTAGCCACCAAACGTCACGGTCATTCTCTTTCCGTCTCGTAGACACGAGCTGAGAAATTGCAAACGTCGAGCAATTGCTCAGAGATGAAAAGTGCCAGCACTGAAAGCTCTTGCTAGCCAGCACCCTTCCTTGGAAGCGCTTTCACAGGCGCATTAACACTGGGGCTTTGCAATTCTCTACCCACCAAACGTCACGGTCCTTCTCTTTCCGTCTCGTAGACAAGAGCTGAGAAATTGCAAACGTCGAGCAATTGCTCAGAGATGAAAAGTGCCAGCACTGAAAGCTCTTGCTAGCCAGCACCCTTCCTTGGAAGCGCTTTTGTAGCCCTTAGAACACTGGGGCTCTGGGCTTCTCTAGCCACCTCATCTTCTGCTCATCCTCTCGCGCACTCTAAAGAGAGCTCAGGTGAGAAATTGCAAACGTCGAGCAATTGCTCAGAGATGAAAAGTGCCAGCACTGAAAGCTCTTGCTAGCCAGCACCCTTCCTTGGAAGCGCTTTCACAGGCGCAGCAACACTGGGGCTTTGCGCTTCTCTAGCCACCAAACGTCACGGTCATTCTCTTTCCGTCTCGTAGACACGAGCTGAGAAATTGCAAACGTCGAGCAATTGCTCAGAGATGAAAAGTGCCAGCACTGAAAGCTCTTGCTAGCCAGCACCCTTCCTTGGAAGCGCTTTCACAGGCGCAGTAACACTGGGGCTTTGCGCTTCTCTACTCACCAAACGTCACGGTCATTCTCTTTCCGTCTCGTAGACACGAGCTGAGAAATTGCAAACGTCGAGCAATTGCTCAGAGATGAAAAGTGCCAGCACTGAAAGCTCTTGCTAGCCAGCACCCTTCCTTGGAAGCGCTTTTGTAGCCCTTAGAACACTGGGGCTCTGGGCTTCTCTAGCCACCTCATCTTCTGCTCATCCTCTCGCGCACTCTAAAGAGAGCTCAGGTGAGAAATTGCAAACGTCGAGCAATTGCTCAGAGATGAAAAGTGCCAGCACTGAAAGCTCTTGCTAGCCAGCACCCTTCCTTGGAAGCGCTTTCACAGGCGCAGCAACACTGGGGCTTTGCGCTTCTCTACCCACCAAACGTCACGGTCATTCTCTTTCCGTCTCGTAGACACGAGCTGAGAAATTGCAAACGTCGAGCAATTGCTCAGAGATGAAAAGTGCCAGCACTGAAAGCTCTTGCTAGCCAGCACCCTTCCTTGGAAGCGCTTTCACAGGCGCATTAACACTGGGGCTTTGCGCTTCTCTACCCACCAAACGTCACGGTCATTCTCTTTCCGTCTCGTAGACACGAGCTGAGAAATTGCAAATGTCGAGCAATTGCTCAGAGAGGAAAAGTGCCAGCACTGAAAGCTCTTGCTAGCCAGCACCCTTCCTTGGAAGCGCTTTCACAGGCGCAGCAACACTGGCGCTTTGCGCTTCTCTAGCCACCAAACGTCACGGTCCTTCTCTTTCCGTCTCGTAGACAAGAGCTGAGAAATTGCAAACGTCGAGCAATTGCTCAGAGATGAAAAGTGCCAGCACTGACAGCTGTTGCTAGCCACCACCCTTCCTTGGAAGCGCTTTTGTAGGCCTAAGAACACTGGGGCTCTGGGCTTCTCTAGCCACCTCATCTTCTGCTCATCCTCTCGCGCACTCTAAAGAGAGCTCAGGTGAGAAATTGCAAACGTCGAGCAATTGCTCAGAGATGAAAAGTGCCAGCACTGAAAGCTGTTGCTAGCCAGCACCCTTCCTTGGAAGCGCTTTCACAGGCGCAGTAACACTGGGGCTTTGCGTTTCTATACGCACCAAACGTCACTGTCATTCTCTTTCCGTCTCACAGACACGAGCTGAGAAATTGCAAACGTCGAGCAATTGCTCAGAGATGAAAAGTGCCAGCACTGAAAGCTGTTGCTAGCCAGCACCCTTCCTTGGAAGCGCTTTCACAGGCGCAGCAACACTGGGGCTTTGCGCTTCTCTAGCCACCAAACGTCACGGTCCTTCTCTTTCCGTCTCCTAGACAAGACCTGAGAAATTGCAAACGTCGAGCAATTGCTCAGAGATGAAAAGTGCCAGCACTGGAAGCTGTTGCTAGCCAGCACCCTTCCTTGGAAGCGCTTTTGTAGCCCTTAGAACACTGGGGCTCTGGGCTTCTCTAGCCACCTAATCTTCTGCTCATCCTCTCGCGCACTCTAAAGAGAGCTCAGGTGAGAAATTGCAAACGTCCAGCAATTGCTCAGAGATGAAAAGTGCCAGCACTGAAAGCTCTTGCTAGCCAGCACCCTTCCTTGGAAGCGCTTTCACAGGCGCAGCAACACTGGGGCTTTGCACTTCTATACGCACCAAACGTCACGGTCATTCTCTTTCCGTCTCGTAGACACGAGCTGAGAAATTGCAAACGTCGAGCAATTGCTCAGAGATGAAAAGTGCCAGCACTGGTAGCTGTTGCTAGCCAGCACCCTTCCTTGGAAGCGCTTTTGTAGCCCTTAGAACACTGGGGCTCTGGGCTTCTCTAGCCACCTAATCTTCTGCTCATCCTCTCGCGCACTCTAAAGAGTGCTCAGGTGAGAAATTGCAAACGTCGAGCAATTGCTCAGAGAAGAAAAGTGCCAGCACTGAAAGCTCTTGCTAGCCAGCACCCTTCCTTGGAAGCGCTTTCACAGGCGCAGCAACAGTGGGGCTTTGCGCTTCTCTACCAACCAAACGTCACGGTCATTCTCCTTCCGTCTCGTAGACACAAGTTGAGAAATTGCAAACGTCCAGCAATTGCTCAGAGATGAAAAGTGCCAGCACTGAAAGCTCTTGCTAGCCAGCACCCTTCCTTGGAAGCGCTTTTGTAGGCCTAAGAACACTGGGGCTTTGCGCTTCTCTAGCCACCTAATCTTCTGCTCATCCTCTCGCGCACTCTAAAGAGAGCTCAGGTGAGAAATTGCAAACGTCGAGCAATTGCTCAGAGATGAAAAGTGCCAGCACTGAAAGCTCTTGCTAGCCAGCACCCTTCCTTGGAAGCGCTTTCACAGGCGCAGCAACACTGGGGCTTTGCAATTCTCTACTCACCAAACGTCACGGTCATTCTCTTTCCGTCTCGTAGACAAGAGCTGAGAAATTGCAAACGTCGAGCAATTGCTCAGAGATGAAAAGTGCCAGCACTGGAAGCTGTTGCTAGCCAGCACTCTTCCTTGGAAGCGCTTTCACAGGCGCAGCAACACTGGGGCTTTGCGCTTCTCTAGCCACCAAACGTCACGGTCCTTCTCTTTCCGTCTCGTAGACACGAGCTGAGAAATTGCAAACGTCGAGCAATTGCTCAGAGAGGAAAAGTGCCAGCACTGAAAGCTGTTGCTAGCCAGCACCCTTCCTTGGAACCACTTTTGTAGCCCTTAGAACACTGGGGCTCTGGGCTTCTCTAGCCACCTAATCTTCTGCTCATCCTCTCGCGCACTCTAAAGAGAGCTCAGGTGAGAAATTGCAAACGTCGAGCAATTGCTCAGAGATGAAAAGTGCCAGCACTGAAAGCTCTTGCTAGCCAGCACCCTTCCTTGGAAGCGCTTTCACAGGCGCAGCAACACTGGGGCTTTGCGCTTCTCTAGCCACCAAACGTCACGGTCCTTCTCTTTCCGTCTCGTAGACAGGAGCTGAGAAAATGCAAACGTCGAGCAATTGCTCAGAGATGAAAAGTGCCAGCACTGAAAGCTCTTGCTAGCCAGCACCCTTCCTTGGAAGCACTTTTGTAGCCCTTAGAACACTGGGGCTCTGGGCTTCTCTAGCCACCTCATCTTCTGCTCATCCTCTCGCGCACTCTAAAGAGAGCTCAGGTGAGAAATTGCAAACGTCGAGCAATTGCTCAGAGATGAAAAGGGCCAGCACTGAAAGCTGTTGCTAGCCAGCACCCTTCCTTGGAAGCGCTTTCACAGGCGCAGCAACACTGGGGCTTTGCGCTTCTCTAGCCACCAAACGCCACGGTCCTTCTCTTTCCGTCTCCTAGACAAGACCTGAGAAATTGCAAACGTCGAGCAATTGCTCATAGATGAAAAGTGCCAGCACTGAAAGCTCTTGCTAGCCAGCACCCTTCCTTGGAAGCGCTTTCACAGGCGCATTAACACTGGGGCTTTGCGCTTCTCTACCCACCAAACGTCACGGTCATTCTCTTTCCGTCTCGTAGACAAGAGCTGAGAAATTGCAAACGTCGAGCAATTGCTCAGAGATGAAAAGCGCCAGCACTGAAAGCTCTTGCTAGCCAGCACTCTTCCTTGGAAGCGCTTTCACAGGCGCAGCAACACTGGGGCTTTGCGCTTCTCTAGCCACCAAACGTCACGGTCATTCTCTTTCCGTCTCGTAGACAAGAGCTGAGAAATTGCAAACGTCGAGCAATTGCTCAGAGAGGAAAAGTGCCAGCACTGACAGCTGTTGCTAGCCAGCACCCTTCCTTGGAAGCGCTTTTGTAGGCCTAAGAACACTGGGGCTCTGGGCTTCTCTAGCCACCTCATCTTCTGCTCATCCTCTCGCGCACTCTAAAGAGAGCTCAGGTGAGAAATTGCAAACGTCGAGCAATTGCTCAGAGATGAAAAGTGCCAGCACTGAAAGCTGTTGCTAGCCAGCACCCTTCCTTGGAAGCGCTTTCACAGGCGCAGCAACACTGGGGCTTTGCGCTTCTCTACTCACCAAACGTCACGGTCCTTCTCTTTCCGTCTCCTAGACACGAGCTGAGAAATTGCAAACGTCCAGCAATTGCTCAGAGATGAAAAGTGCCAGCACTGAAAGCTGTTGCTAGCCAGCACCCTTCCTTGGAAGCGCTTTTGTAGCCCTTAGAACACTGGGGCTCTGGGCTTCTCTAGCCACATAATCTTCTGCTCATCCTCTCGCGCACTCTCAAGAGAGCTCAGGTGAGAAATTGCAAACGTCCAGCAATTGCTCAGAGATGAAAAGTGCCAGCACTGAAAGCTCTTGCTAGCCAGCACCCTTCCTTGGAAGCGCTTTCACAGGCGCAGCAACACTGGGGCTTTGCGCTTCTCTACCCACCAAACGTCACGGTCATTCTCTTTCCGTCTCCTAGACAAGACCTCAGAAATTGCAAACGTCGAGCAATTGCTCAGAGATGAAAAGTGCCAGCACTGAAAGCTGTTGCTAGCCAGCACCCTTCCTTGGAAGCGCTTTTGTAGGCCTAAGAACACTGGGGCTCTGTGCTTCTCTAGCCACCTACTCTTCTGCTCATCCTCTCGCGCACTCTAAAGAGTGCTCAGGTGAGAAATTGCAAACGTCGAGCAATTGCTCAGAGATGAAAAGTGCCAGCACTGAAAGCTGTTGCTAGCCAGCACCCTTCCTTGGAAGCGCTTTCACAGGCGCAGCAACACTGGGGCTTTGCACTTCTCTACCAACCAAACGTCACGGTCATTCTCCTTCCGTCTCGTAGACACAAGTTGAGAAATTGCAAACGTCGAGCAATTGCTCAGAGATGAAAAGTGCCAGCACTGAAAGCTCTTGCTAGCCAGCACCCTTCCTTGGAAGCGCTTTTGTAGGCCTAAGAACACTGGGGCTCTGGGCTTCTCTAGCCACCTAATCTTCTGCTCATCCTCTCGCGCACTCTAAAGAGAGCTCAGGTGAGAAATTGCAAACGTCGAGCAATTGCTCAGAGATGAAAAGTGCCAGCACTGGAAGCTGTTGCTAGCCAGCACCCTTCCTTGGAAGCGCTTTTGTAGCCCTTAGAACACTGGGGCTCTGGGCTTCTCTAGCCACCTCATCTTCTGCTCATCCTCTCGCGCACTCTAAAGAGAGCTCAGGTGAGAAATTGCAAACGTCCAGCAATTGCTCAGAGATGAAAAGTGCCAGCACTGAAAGCTCTTGCTAGCCAGCACCCTTCCTTGGAAGCGCTTTCACAGGCGCAGCAACACTGGGGCTTTGCACTTCTATACGCACCAAACGTCACGGTCATTCTCTTTCCGTCTCGTAGACACGAGCTGAGAAATTGCAAACGTCGAGCAATTGCTCAGAGATGAAAAGTGCCAGCACTGAAAGCTGTTGCTAGCCAGCACCCTTCCTTGGAAGCGCTTTTGTAGGCCTAAGAACACTGGGGCTCTGGGCTTCTCTAGCCACCTCATCTTCTGCTCATCCTCTCGCGCACTCTAAAGAGAGCTCAGGTGAGAAATTGCAAACGTCCAGCAATTGCTCAGAGATGAAAAGTGCCAGCACTGAAAGCTCTTGCTAGCCAGCACCCTTCCTTGGAAGCGCTTTCACAGGCGCAGCAACACTGGGGCTTTGCAATTCTCTACCCACCAAACGTCACGGTCATTCCCTTTCCGTCTCGTAGACAAGAGCTGAGAAATTGCAAACGTCGAGCAATTGCTCAGAGATGAAAAGTGCCAGCACTGGAAGCTGTTGCTAGCCAGCACTCTTCCTTGGAAGCGCTTTCACAGGCGCAGCAACACTGGGGCTTTGCGCTTCTCTAGCCACCAAACGTCACGGTCATTCTCTTTCCGTCTCGTAGACACGAGCTGAGAAATTGCAAACGTCGAGCAATTGCTCAGAGAGGAAAAGTGCCAGCACTGAAAGCTGTTGCTAGCCAGCACCCTTCCTTGGAAGCGCTTTTGTAGCCCTTAGAACACTGGGGCTCTGGGCTTCTCTAGCCACCTCATCTTCTGCTCATCCTCTCGCGCACTCTAAAGAGAGCTCAGGTGAGAAATTGCAAACGTCCAGCAATTGCTCAGAGATGAAAAGTGCCAGCACTGAAAGCTCTTGCTAGCCAGCACCCTTCCTTGGAAGCGCTTTCACAGGCGCAGCAACACTGGGGCTTTGCGCTTCTCTAGCCACCAAACGTCACGGTCCTTCTCTTTCCGACTCGTAGACACGAGCTGAGAAATTGCAAACGTCGAGCAATTGCTCAGAGATGAAAAGTGCCAGCACTGAAAGCTGTTGCTAGCCAGCACTCTTCCTTGGAAGCGCTTTCACAGGCGCAGCAACACTGGGGCTTTGCGCTTCTCTACGCACCAAACGTCACGGTCATTCTCTTTCCGTCTCGTAGACAAGAGCTGAGAAATTGCAAACGTCGAGCAATTGCTCAGAGAGGAAAAGTGCCAGCACTGACAGCTGTTGCTAGCCAGCACCCTTCCTTGGAAGCGCTTTTGTAGGCCTAAGAACACTGGGGCTCTGGGCTTCTCTAGCCACCTCATCTTCTGCTCATCCTCTCGCGCACTCTAAAGAGAGCTCAGGTGAGAAATTGCAAACGTCGAGCAATTGCTCAGAGATGAAAAGTGCCAGCACTGAAAGCTGTTGCTAGCCAGCACCCTTCCTTGGAAGCGCTTTCACAGGCGCAGCAACACTGGGGCTTTGCGCTTCTCTACTCACCAAACGTCACGGTCATTCTCTTTCCGTCTCCTAGACACGAGCTGAGAAATTGCAAACGTCGAGCAATTGCTCAGAGATGAAAAGTGCCAGCACTGAAAGCTGTTGCTAGCCAGCACCCTTCCTTGGAAGCGCTTTTGTAGCCCTTAGAACACTGGGGCTCTGGGCTTCTCTAGCCACCTCATCTTCTGCTCATCCTCTCGCGCACTCTAAAGAGTGCTCAGGTGAGAAATTGCAAACGTCGAGCAATTGCTCAGAGATGAAAAGTGCCAGCACTGAAAGCTGTTGCTAGCCAGCACCCTTCCTTGGAAGCGCTTTCACAGGCGCAGCAACACTGGGGCTTTGCGCTTCTCTAGCCACCAAACGTCACGGTCATTCTCCTTCCGTCTCGTAGACACAAGTTGAGAAATTGCAAACGTCAAGCAATTGCTCAGAGATGAAAAGTGCCAGCACTGAAAGCTCTTGCTAGCCAGCACCCTTCCTTGGAAGCGCTTTTGTAGGCCTAAGAACACTGGGGCTCTGGGCTTCTCTAGCCACCTAATCTTCTGCTCATCCTCTCGCGCACTCTAAAGAGAGCTCAGGTGAGAAATTGCAAACGTCGAGCAATTGCTCAGAGATGAAAAGGGCCAGCACTGGAAGCTGTTGCTAGCCAGCACCCTTCCTTGGAAGCGCTTTTGTAGCCCTTAGAACACTGGGGCTCTGGGCTTCTCTAGCCACCTAATCTTCTGCTCATCCTCTCGCGCACTCTAAAGAGAGCTCAGGTGAGAAATTGCAAACGTCCAGCAATTGCTCAGAGATGAAAAGTGCCAGCACTGAAAGCTCTTGCTAGCCAGCACCCTTCCTTGGAAGCGCTTTCACAGGCGCAGCAACACTGGGGCTTTGCACTTCTATACGCACCAAACGTCACGGTCATTCTCTTTCCGTCTCGTAGACACGAGCTGAGAAATTGCAAACGTCGAGCAATTGCTCAGAGATGAAAAGTGCCAGCACTGAAAGCTCTTGCTAGCCAGCACCCTTCCTTGGAAGCGCTTTTGTAGGCCTAAGAACACTGGGGCTCTGGGCTTCTCTAGCCACCTCATCTTCTGCTCATCCTCTCGCGCACTCTAAAGAGAGCTCAGGTGAGAAATTGCAAACGTCGAGCAATTGCTCAGAGATGAAAAGGGCCAGCACTGAAAGCTCTTGCTAGCCAGCACCCTTCCTTGGAAGCGCTTTCACAGGCGCAGCAACACTGGGGCTTTGCAATTCTCTACCCACCAAACGTCACGGTCATTCTCTTTCCGTCTCCTAGACAAGAGCTGAGAAATTGCAAACGTCGAGCAATTGCTCAGAGATGAAAAGTGCCAGCACTGAAAGCTCTTGCTAGCCAGCACTCTTCCTTGGAAGCGCTTTCACAGGCGCAGTAACACTGGGGCTTTGCGCTTCTCTAGCCACCAAACGTCACGGTCATTCTCTTTCCGTCTCGTAGACACGAGCTGAGAAATTGCAAACGTCGAGCAATTGCTCAGAGAGGAAAAGTGCCAGCACTGAAAGCTGTTGCTAGCCAGCACCCTTCCTTGGAACCGCTTTTGTAGCCCTTAGAACACTGGGGCTCTGGGCTTCTCTAGCCACCTCATCTTCTGCTCATCCTCTCGCGCACTCTAAAGAGAGCTCAGGTGAGAAATTCCAAACGTCCAGCAATTGCTCAGAGATGAAAAGTGCCAGCACTGAAAGCTCTTGCTAGCCAGCACCCTTCCTTGGAAGCGCTTTCACAGGCGCAGCAACACTGGGGCTTTGCGCTTCTCTAGCCACCAAACGTCATGGTCCTTCTCTTTCCGTATCGTAGACACGAGCTGAGAAATTGCAAACGTCGAGCAATTGCTCAGAGATGAAAAGTGCCAGCACTGAAAGCTGTTGCTAGCCAGCACCCTTCCTTGGAAGCGCTTTTGTAGCCCTTAGAACACTGGGGCTCTGGGCTTCTCTAGCCACCTAATCTTCTGCTCATCCTCTCGCGCACTCTAAAGAGAGCTCAGGTGAGAAATTGCAAACGTCGAGCAATTGCTCAGAGATGAAAAGTGCCAGCACTGAAAGCTCTTGCTAGCCAGCACCCTTCCTTGGAAGCGCTTTCACAGGCGCAGCAACACTGGGGCTTTGCGCTTCTCTAGCCACCAAACGTCACGGTCATTCTCTTTCCGTCTCCTAGACAAGACCTGAGAAATTGCAAACGTCGAGCAATTGCTCAGAGATGAAAAGTGCCAGCACTGAAAGCTCTTGCTAGCCAGCACCCTTCCTTGGAAGCGCTTTTGTAGCCCTTAGAACACTGGGGCTCTGGGCTTCTCTAGCCACCTCATCTTCTGCTCATCCTCTCGCGCACTCTAAAGAGTGCTCAGGTGAGAAATTGCAAACGTCGAGCAATTGCTCAGAGATGAAAAGTGCCAGCACTGAAAGCTGTTGCTAGCCAGCACCCTTCCTTGGAAGCGCTTTCACAGGCGCAGCAACACTGGGGCTTTGCGCTTCTCTACCAACCAAACGTCACGGTCATTCTCCTTCCGTCTCGTAGACACAAGTTGAGAAATTGCAAACGTCAAGCAATTGCTCAGAGATGAAAAGTGCCAGCACTGAAAGCTGTTGCTAGCCAGCACCCTTCCTTGGAAGCGCTTTTGTAGGCCTAAGAACACTGGGGCTCTGGGCTTCTCTAGCCACCTAATCTTCTGCTCATCCTCTCGCGCACTCTAAAGAGAGCTCAGGTGAGAAATTGCAAACGTCGAGCAATTGCTCAGAGATGAAAAGGGCCAGCACTGGAAGCTGTTGCTAGCCAGCACCCTTCCTTGGAAGCGCTTTTGTAGCCCTTAGAACACTGGGGCTCTGGGCTTCTCTAGCCACCTAATCTTCTGCTCATCCTCTCGCGCACTCTAAAGAGAGCTCAGGTGAGAAATTGCAAACGTCGAGCAATTGCTCAGAGATGAAAAGTGCCAGCACTGAAAGCTCTTGCTAGCCAGCACCCTTCCTTGGAAGCGCTTTCACAGGCGCAGCAACACTGGGGCTTTGCGCTTCTCTAGCCACCAAACGTCACGGTCATTCTCTTTCCGTCTCGTAGACACGAGCTGAGAAATTGCAAACGTCGAGCAATTGCTCAGAGATGAAAAGTGCCAGCACTGAAAGCTCTTGCTAGCCAGCACCCTTCCTTGGAAGCGCTTTCACAGGCGCAGCAACACTGGGGCTTTGCAATTCTCTACCCACCAAACGTCACGGTCATTCTCTTTCCGTCTCGTAGACAAGAGCTGAGAAATTGCAAACGTCGAGCAATTGCTCAGAGATGAAAAGTGCCAGCACTGAAAGCTGTTGCTAGCCAGCACCCTTCCTTGGAAGCGCTTTTGTAGCCCTTAGAACACTGGGGCTCTGGGCTTCTCTAGCCACCTCATCTTCTGCTCATCCTCTCGCGCACTCTAAAGAGAGCTCAGGTGAGAAATTGCAAACGTCGAGCAATTGCTCAGAGATGAAAAGTGCCAGCACTGAAAGCTCTTGCTAGCCAGCAACCTTCCTTGGAAGCGCTTTCACAGGCGCAGCAACACTGGGGCTTTGCGCTTCTCTACCCACCAAACGTCACGGTCATTCTCTTTCCGTCTCGTAGACACGAGCTGAGAAATTGCAAACGTCGAGCAATTGCTCAGAGATGAAAAGGGCCAGCACTGAAAGCTCTTGCTAGCCAGCACCCTTCCTTGGAAGCGCTTTCACAGGCGCAGCAACACTGGGGCTTTGCGCTTCTCTACCCACCAAACGTCACGGTCATTCTCTTTCCGTCTCGTAGACACGAGCTGAGAAATTGCAAACGTCGAGCAATTGCTCAGAGATGAAAAGGGCCAGCACTGAAAGCTGTTGCTAGCGAGCACCCTTCCTTGGAAGTGCTTTCACAGGCGCAGCAACACTGGGGCTTTGCGCTTCTCTACCCACCAAACGTCACGGTCATTCTCTTTCCGTCTCGTAGACACGAGCTGAGAAATTGCAAATGTCGAGCAATTGCTCAGAGATGAAAAGTGCCAGCACTGAAAGCTGTTGCTAGCCAGCACCCTTCCTTGGAAGCGCTTTCACAGGCGCAGCAACACTGGCGCTTTGCGCTTCTCTAGCCACCAAACGTCACGGTCCTTCTCTTTCCGTCTCGTAGACAAGAGCTGAGAAATTGCAAACGTCGAGCAATTGCTCAGAGATGAAAAGTGCCAGCACTGACAGCTGTTGCTAGCCACCACCCTTCCTTGGAAGCGCTTTTGTAGGCCTAAGAACACTGGGGCTCTGGGCTTCTCTAGCCACCTAATCTTCTGCTCATCCTCTCGCGCACTCTAAAGAGAGCTCAGGTGAGAAATTGCAAACGTCGAGCAATTGCTCAGAGATGAAAAGTGCCAGCACTGAAAGCTCTTGCTAGCCAGCACCCTTCCTTGGAAGCGCTTTCACAGGCGCAGTAACACTGGGGCTTTGCGTTTCTATACGCACCAAACGTCACGGTCATTCTCTTTCCGTCTCGTAGACACGAGCTGAGAAATTGCAAACGTCGAGCAATTGCTCAGAGGTGAAAAGTGCCAGCACTGAAAGCTGTTGCTAGCCAGCACCCTTCCTTGGAAGCGCTTTCACAGGCGCAGCAACACTGGGGCTTTGCGCTTCTCTACTCACCAAACGTCACGGTCATTCTCTTTCCGTCTCGTAGACAAGAGCTGAGAAATTGCAAACGTCGAGCAATTGCTCAGAGATGAAAAGTGCCAGCACTGGAAGCTGTTGCTAGCCAGCACCCTTCCTTGGAAGCGCTTTTGTAGCCCTCAGAAAACTGGGGCTCTGGGCTTCTCTAGCCACCTAATCTTCTGCTCATCCTCTCGCGCACTCTAAAGAGAGCTCAGGTGAGAAATTGCAAACGTCCAGCAATTGCTCAGAGATGAAAAGTGCCAGCACTGAAAGCTCTTGCTAGCCAGCACCCTTCCTTGGAAGCGCTTTCACAGGCGCAGCAACACTGGGGCTTTGCAATTCTCTACCCACCAAACGTCACGGTCATTCTCTTTCCGTCTCGTAGACAAGAGCTGAGAAATTGCAAACGTCGAGCAATTGCTCAGAGATGAAAAGTGCCAGCACTGGAAGCTGTTGCTAGCCAGCACTCTTCCTTGGAAGCACTTTCACAGGCGCAGCAACACTGGCGCTTTGCGCTTCTCTACCCACCAAACGTCACGGTCCTTCTCTTTCCGTCTCGTAGACACGAGCTGAGAAATTGCAAACGTCGAGCAATTGCTCAGAGAGGAAAAGGGCCAGCACTGAAAGCTGTTGCTAGCCAGCACCCTTCCTTGGAAGCGCTTTTGTAGCCCTTAGAACACTGGGGCTCTGGGCTTCTCTAGCCACCTAATCTTCTGCTCATCCTCTCGCGCACTCTAAAGAGAGCTCAGGTGAGAAATTGCAAACGTCCAGCAATTGCTCAGAGATGAAAAGTGCCAGCACTGAAAGCTGTTGCTAGCCAGCACCCTTCCTTGGAAGCGCTTTCACAGGCGCAGCAACACTGGGGCTTTGCGCTTCTCTAGCCACCAAACGTCACGGTCCTTCTCTTTCCGTCTCGTAGACACGAGCTGAGAAATTGCAAACGTCCAGCAATTGCTCAGAGATGAAAAGTGCCAGCACTGAAAGCTCTTGCTAGCCAGCACCCTTCCTTGGAAGCGCTTTTGTAGCCCTTAGAACACTGGGGCTCTGGGCTTCTCTAGCCACCTCATCTTCTGCTCATCCTCTCGCGCACTCTAAAGAGAGCTCAGGTGAGAAATTGCAAACGTCGAGCAATTGCTCAGAGATGAAAAGGGCCAGCACTGAAAGCTGTTGCTAGCCAGCACCCTTCCTTGGAAGCGCTTTCACAGGCGCAGCAACACTGGCGCTTTGCGCTTCTCTAGCCACCAAACGTCACGGTCATTCTCTTTCCGTCTCGTAGACAAGAGCTGAGAAATTGCAAACGTCGAGCAATTGCTCAGAGATGAAAAGTGCCAGCACTGAAAGCTCTTGCTAGCCAGCACTCTTCCTTGGAAGCGCTTTCACAGGCGCAGCAACACTGGGGCTTTGCGCTTCTCTAGCCACCAAACGTCACGGTCCTTCTCTTTCCGTCTCGTAGACAAGAGCTGAGAAATTGCAAACGTCGAGCAATTGCTCAGAGATGAAAAGTGCCAGCACTGAAAGCTGTTGCTAGCCAGCACCCTTCCTTGGAAGCGCTTTTGTAGCCCTTAGAACACTGGGGCTCTGGGCTTCTCTAGCCACATAATCTTCTGCTCATCCTCTCGCGCACTCTAAAGAGAGCTCAGGTGAGAAATTGCAAACGTCCAGCAATTGCTCAGAGATGAAAAGTGCCAGCACTGAAAGCTCTTGCTAGCCAGCACCCTTCCTTGGAAGCGCTTTCACAGGCGCAGCAACACTGGGGCTTTGCGCTTCTCTACCCACCAAACGTCACGGTCATTCTCTTTCCGTCTCCTAGACAAGACCTGAGAAATTGCAAACGTCGAGCAATTGCTCAGAGATGAAAAGTGCCAGCACTGAAAGCTCTTGCTAGCCAGCACCCTTCCTTGGAAGCGCTTTTGTAGCCCTTAGAACACTGGGGCTCTGGGCTTCTCTAGCCACCTCATCTTCTGCTCATCCTCTCGCGCACTCTAAAGAGTGCTCAGGTGAGAAATTGCAAACGTCCAGCAATTGCTCAGAGATGAAAAGTGCCAGCACTGAAAGCTCTTGCTAGCCAGCACCCTTCCTTGGAAGCGCTTTCACAGGCGCAGCAACACTGGGGCTTTGCGCTTCTCTACCAACCAAACGTCACGGTCATTCTCCTTCCGTCTCGTAGACACAAGTTGAGAAATTGCAAACGTCGAGCAATTGCTCAGAGATGAAAAGTGCCAGCACTGAAAGCTCTTGCTAGCCAGCACCCTTCCTTGGAAGCGCTTTTGTAGGCCTAAGAACACTGGGGCTCTGGGCTTCTCTAGCCACCTAATCTTCTGCTCATCCTCTCGCGCACTCTAAAGAGAGCTCAGGTGAGAAATTGCAAACGTCGAGCAATTGCTCAGAGATGAAAAGGGCCAGCACTGAAAGCTGTTGCTAGCCAGCACCCTTCCTTGGAAGCGCTTTCACAGGCGCAGCAACACTGGGGCTTTGCGCTTCTCTAGCCACCAAACGTCATGGTCATTCTCTTTCCGTCTCGTAGACACGAGCTGAGAAATTGCAAACGTCGAGCAATTGCTCAGAGATGAAAAGTGCCAGCACTGAAAGCTCTTGCTAGCCAGCACCCTTCCTTGGAAGCGCTTTCACAGGCGCAGCAACACTGGGGCTTTGCGCTTCTCTACCCACCAAACGTCACGGTCCTTCTCTTTCCGTCTCGTAGACATGAGCTGAGAAATTGCAAACGTCGAGCAATTGCTCAGAGATGAAAAGTGCCAGCACTGAAAGCTGTTGCTAGCCAGCACCCTTCCTTGGAAGCGCTTTTGTAGCCCTTAGAACACTGGGGCTCTGGGCTTCTCTAGCCACCTAATCTTCTGCTCATCCTCTCGCGCACTCTAAAGAGAGCTCAGGTGAGAAATTGCAAACGTCGAGCAATTGCTCAGAGATGAAAAGTGCCAGCACTGAAAGCTCTTGCTAGCCAGCACCCTTCCTTGGAAGCGCTTTCACAGGCACAGTAACACTGGGGCTTTGCGCTTCTCTACCCACCAAACGTCACGGTCATTCTCTTTCCGTCTCGTAGACACGAGCTGAGAAATTGCAAACGTCGAGCAATTGCTCAGAGATGAAAAGTGCCAGCACTGAAAGCTCTTGCTAGCCAGCACCCTTCCTTGGAAGCGCTTTCACAGGCGCAGCAACACTGGGGCTTTGCGCTTCTCTACCCACCAAACGTCACGGTCATTCTCTTTCCGTCTCGTAGACACGAGCTGAGAAATTGCAAACGTCGAGCAATTGCTCAGAGATGAAAAGTGCCAGCACTGAAAGCTGTTGCTAGCCAGCACCCTTCCTTGGAAGCGCTTTTGTAGCCCTTAGAACACTGGGGCTCTGGGCTTCTCTAGCCACCTAATCTTCTGCTCATCCTCTCGCGCACTCTAAAGAGTGCTCAGGTGAGAAATTGCAAACGTTGAGCAATTGCTCAGAGATGAAAAGTGCCAGCACTGAAAGCTGTTGCTAGCCAGCACCCTTCCTTGGAAGCGCTTTCACAGGCGCAGCAACACTGGGGCTTTGCGCTTCTCTACCAACCAAACGTCACGGTCATTCTCTTTCCGTCTCGTAGACACAAGTTGAGAAATTGCAAACGTCGAGCAATTGCTCAGAGAAGAAAAGTGCCAGCACTGAAAGCTCTTGCTAGCCAGCACCCTTCCTTGGATGCGCTTTTGTAGGCCTAAGAACACTGGGGCTCTGGGCTTCTCTAGCCACCTAATCTTCTGCTCATCCTCTCGCGCACTCTAAAGAGAGCTCAGGTGAGAAATTGCAAACGTCGAGCAATTGCTCAGAGATGAAAAGTGCCAGCACTGAAAGCTGTTGCTAGCCAGCACCCTTCCTTGGAAGCGCTTTCACAGGCGCAGTAACACTGGGGCTTTGCGCTTCTCTACCCACCAAACGTCACGGTCCTTCTCTTTCCGTCTCGTAGACACGAGCTGAGAAATTGCAAACGTCGAGCAATTGCTCAGAGATGAAAAGTGCCAGCACTGAAAGCTCTTGCTAGCCAGCACCCTTCCTTGGAAGCGCTTTCACAGGCGCAGCAACACTGGGGCTTTGCGCTTCTCTACTCACCAAACGTCACGGTCATTCTCTTTCCGTCTCGTAGACAAGAGCTGAGAAATTGCAAACGTCGAGCAATTGCTCAGAGATGAAAAGTGCCAGCACTGAAAGCTGTTGCTAGCCAGCACTCTTCCTTGGAAGCGCTTTCACAGGCGCAGCAACACTGGCGCTTTGCGCTTCTCTACCCACCAAACGTCACGGTCCTTCTCTTTCCGTCTCGTAGACACGAGCTGAGAAATTGCAAACGTCGAGCAATTGCTCAGAGATGAAAAGTGCCAGCACTGAAAGCTGTTGCTAGCCAGCACCCTTCCTTGGAAGCGCTTTTGTAGCCCTTAGAACACTGGGGCTCTGGGCTTCTCTAGCCACCTAATCTTCTGCTCATCCTCTCGCGCACTCTAAAGAGAGCTCAGGTGAGAAATTGCAAACGTCCAGCAATTGCTCAGAGATGAAAAGTGCCAGCACTGAAAGCTGTTGCTAGCCAGCACCCTTCCTTGGAAGCGCTTTCACAGGCGCAGCAACACTGGGGCTTTGCGCTTCTCTAGCCACCAAACGTCACGGTCCTTCTCTTTCCGTCTCGTAGACACGAGCTGAGAAATTGCAAACGTCGAGCAATTGCTCAGAGATGAAAAGTGCCAGCACTGAAAGCTCTTGCTAGCCAGCACCCTTCCTTGGAAGCGCTTTTGTAGCCCTTAGAACACTGGGGCTCTGGGCTTCTCTAGCCACCTCATCTTCTGCTCATCCTCTCGCGCACTCTAAAGAGAGCTCAGGTGAGAAATTGCAAACGTCGAGCAATTGCTCAGAGATGAAAAGGGCCAGCACTGAAAGCTGTTGCTAGCCAGCACCCTTCCTTGGAAGCGCTTTCACAGGCGCAGCAACACTGGGGCTTTGCGCTTCTCTAGCCACCAAACGTCACGGTCATTCTCTTTCCGTCTCGTAGACAAGAGCTGAGAAATTGCAAACGTCGAGCAATTGCTCAGAGATGAAAAGGGCCAGCACTGAAAGCTCTTGCTAGCCAGCACTCTTCCTTGGAAGCGCTTTCACAGGCGCAGCAACACTGGGGCTTTGCGCTTCTCTAGCCACCAAACGTCACGGTCCTTCTCTTTCCGTCTCGTAGACAAGAGCTGAGAAATTGCAAACGTCGAGCAATTGCTCAGAGATGAAAAGTGCCAGCACTGAAAGCTGTTGCTAGCCAGCACCCTTCCTTGGAAGCGCTTTTGTAGCCCTTAGAACACTGGGGCTCTGGGCTTCTCTAGCCACATAATCTTCTGCTCATCCTCTCGCGCACTCTAAAGAGAGCTCAGGTGAGAAATTGCAAACGTCGAGCAATTGCTCAGAGATGAAAAGTGCCAGCACTGAAAGCTCTTGCTAGCCAGCACCCTTCCTTGGAAGCGCTTTCACAGGCGCAGCAACACTGGGGCTTTGCGCTTCTCTACCCACCAAACGTCACGGTCATTCTCTTTCCGTCTCCTAGACAAGACCTGAGAAATTGCAAACGTCGAGCAATTGCTCAGAGATGAAAAGTGCCAGCACTGAAAGCTGTTGCTAGCCAGCACCCTTCCTTGGAAGCGCTTTTGTAGCCCTTAGAACACTGGGGCTCTGGGCTTCTCTAGCCACCTCATCTTCTGCTCATCCTCTCGCGCACTCTAAAGAGTGCTCAGGTGAGAAATTGCAAACGTCCAGCAATTGCTCAGAGATGAAAAGTGCCAGCACTGAAAGCTCTTGCTAGGCAGCACCCTTCCTTGGAAGCGCTTTCACAGGCGCAGCAACACTGGGGCTTTGCGCTTCTCTACCAACCAAACGTCACGGTCATTCTCCTTCCGTCTCGTAGACACAAGTTGAGAAATTGCAAACGTCGAGCAATTGCTCAGAGATGAAAAGTGCCAGCACTGAAAGCTCTTGCTAGCCAGCACCCTTCCTTGGAAGCGCTTTTGTAGGCCTAAGAACACTGGGGCTCTGGCCTTCTCTAGCCACCTAATCTTCTGCTCATCCTCTCGCGCACTCTAAAGAGAGCTCAGGTGAGAAATTGCAAACGTCGAGCAATTGCTCAGAGATGAAAAGGGCCAGCACTGAAAGCTGTTGCTAGCGAGCACCCTTCCTTGGAAGTGCTTTCACAGGCGCAGCAACACTGGGGCTTTGCGCTTCTCTACCCACCAAACGTCACGGTCACTATCTCTCCGTCTCATAGACACGAGCTGAGAAAATGCAAACGTCGAGCAATTGCTCAGAGATGAAAAGTGCCAGCACTGAAAGCTGTTGCTAGCCAGCACCCTTCCTTGGAAGCGCTTTCACAGGCGCAGCAACACTGGGGCTTTGCGCTTCTCTAGCCACCAAACGTCATGGTCATTCTCTTTCCGTCTCGTAGACACGAGCTGAGAAATTGCAAACGTCGAGCAATTGCTCAGAGATGAAAAGTGCCAGCACTGAAAGCTGTTGCTAGCCAGCACCCTTCCTTGGAAGCGCTTTCACAGGCGCAGCAACACTGGGGCTTTGCGCTTCTCTACCCACCAAACGTCACGGTCCTTCTCTTTCCGTCTCGTAGACATGAGCTGAGAAATTGCAAACGTCGAGCAATTGCTCAGAGATGAAAAGTGCCAGCACTGAAAGCTGTTGCTAGCCAGCACCCTTCCTTGGAAGCGCTTTTGTAGCCCTTAGAACACTGGGGCTCTGGGCTTCTCTAGCCACCTAATCTTCTGCTCATCCTCTCGCGCACTCTAAAGAGAGCTCAGGTGAGAAATTGCAAACGTCGAGCAATTGCTCAGAGATGAAAAGTGCCAGCACTGAAAGCTCTTGCTAGCCAGCACCCTTCCTTGGAAGCGCTTTCACAGGCACAGTAACACTGGGGCTTTGCGCTTCTCTACCCACCAAACGTCACGGTCATTCTCTTTCCGTCTCGTAGACACGAGCTGAGAAATTGCAAACGTCGAGCAATTGCTCAGAGATGAAAAGTGCCAGCACTGAAAGCTCTTGCTAGCCAGCACCCTTCCTTGGAAGCGCTTTCACAGGCGCAGCAACACTGGGGCTTTGCGCTTCTCTACCCACCAAACGTCACGGTCATTCTCTTTCCGTCTCCTAGACAAGACCTGAGAAATTGCAAACGTCGAGCAATTGCTCAGAGATGAAAAGTGCCAGCACTGAAAGCTGTTGCTAGCCAGCACCCTTCCTTGGAAGCGCTTTTGTAGCCCTTAGAACACTGGGGCTCTGGGCTTCTCTAGCCACCTAATCTTCTGCTCATCCTCTCGCGCACTCTAAAGAGTGCTCAGGTGAGAAATTGCAAACGTTGAGCAATTGCTCAGAGATGAAAAGTGCCAGCACTGAAAGCTGTTGCTAGCCAGCACCCTTCCTTGGAAGCGCTTTCACAGGCGCAGCAACACTGGGGCTTTGCGCTTCTCTACCAACCAAACGTCACGGTCATTCTCTTTCCGTCTCGTAGACACAAGTTGAGAAATTGCAAACGTCGAGCAATTGCTCAGAGAAGAAAAGTGCCAGCACTGAAAGCTGTTGCTAGCCAGCACCCTTCCTTGGATGCGCTTTTGTAGGCCTAAGAACACTGGGGCTCTGGGCTTCTCTAGCCACCTAATCTTCTGCTCATCCTCTCGCGCACTCTAAAGAGAGCTCAGGTGAGAAATTGCAAACGTCGAGCAATTGCTCAGAGATGAAAAGTGCCAGCACTGAAAGCTGTTGCTAGCCAGCACCCTTCCTTGGAAGCGCTTTCACAGGCGCAGTAACACTGGGGCTTTGCGCTTCTCTACCCACCAAACGTCACGGTCCTTCTCTTTCCGTCTCGTAGACACGAGCTGAGAAATTGCAAACGTCGAGCAATTGCTCAGAGATGAAAAGTGCCAGCACTGAAAGCTCTTGCTAGCCAGCACCCTTCCTTGGAAGCGCTTTCACAGGCGCAGCAACACTGGGGCTTTGCGCTTCTCTAGCCACCAAACGTCACGGTCCTTCTCTTTCCGTCTCGTAGACACGAGCTGAGAAATTGCAAACGTCGAGCAATTGCTCAGAGATGAAAAGTGCCAGCACTGAAAGCTGTTGCTAGCCAGCACCCTTCCTTGGAAGCGCTTTTGTAGCCCTTAGAACACTGGGGCTCTGGGCTTCTCTAGCCACCTCATCTTCTGCTCATCCTCTCGCGCACTCTAAAGAGAGCTCAGGTGAGAAATTGCAAACGTCGAGCAATTGCTCAGAGATGAAAAGTGCCAGCACTGAAAGCTCTTGCTAGCCAGCACCCTTCCTTGGAAGCGCTTTCACAGGCGCAGCAACACTGGGGCTTTGCGCTTCTCTACCCACCAAACGCCACGGTCATTCTCTTTCCGTCTCGTAGACATGAGCTGAGAAATTGCAAACGTCGAGCAATTGCTCAGAGATGAAAAGTGCCAGCACTGAAAGCTCTTGCTAGCCAGCACTCTTCCTTGGAAGCGCTTTCACAGGCGCAGCAACACTGGGGCTTTGCGCTTCTCTAGCCACCAAACTTCATGGTCACTAACTCTCCGTCTTGTAGAGGCGAGCTAGAAATTGCAAACGTCCAGCAATTGCTCAGAGATGAAAAGTGCCAGCACTGAAAGCTCTTGCTAGCCAGCACCCTTCCTTGGAAGCGCTTTCACAGGCGCAGCAACACTGGGGCTTTGCGCTTCTCTATCCACCAAAGGTCACGGCCATTCTCTTTCCGTCTCGTAGACACGAGCTGAGAAATTGCAAACGTCCAGCAATTGCTCAGAGATGAAAAGGGCCAGCACTGAAAGCTCTTGCTAGCCAGCACCCTTCCTTGGAAGCGCTTTTGTAGGCCTAAGAACACTGGGGCTCTGGGCTTCTTTAGCCACCTAATCTTCTGCTCATCCTCTCGCGCACTCTAAAAAGAGCTCAGGTGAGAAATTGCAAACGTCGAGCAATTGCTCAGAGATGAAAAGTGCCAGCACTGAAAGCTCTTGCTAGCCAGCACCCTTCCTTGGAAGCGCTTTCACAGGCGCAGCAACACTGGGGCTTTGCGCTTCTCTAGCCACCAAACGTCACGGTCACTATCTCTCCGTCTTATACAGGCAAGCTGAGAAATTGCAAACGTCGAGCAATTGCTCAGAGATGAAAAGTGCCAGCACTGAAAGCTGTTGCTAGCCAGCACCCTTCCTTGGAAGCACTTTCACAGGCGCAGTAACACTGGGGCTTTGCGCTTCTCTACCCACCAAACGTCACGGTCATTCCCCTTCCGTCTCGTAGACAAGAGCTGAGAAATTGCAAACGTCGAGCAATTGCTCAGAGATGAAAAGGGCCAGCACTGAAAGCTGTTGCTAGCGAGCACCCTTCCTTGGAAGTGCTTTCACAGGCGCAGCAACACTGGGGCTTTGCGCTTCTCTACCAACCAAACGTCACGGTCACTATCTCTCCGTCTCGTAGACACGAGCTGAGAAATTGCAAACGTCGAGCAATTGCTCAGAGATGAAAAGTGCCAGCACTGAAAGCTGTTGCTAGCCAGCACCCTTCCTTGGAAGCGCTTTTGTAGCCCTTAGAACACTGGGGCTCTGGGCTTCTCTAGCCACCTCATCTTCTGCTCATCCTCTCGCGCACTCTAAAGAGAGCTCAGGTGAGAAATTGCAAACGTCGAGCAATTGCTCAGAGATGAAAAGTGCCAGCACTGAAAGCTCTTGCTAGCCAGCACCCTTCCTTGGAAGCGCTTTCACAGGCGCAGCAACACTGGGGCTTTGCGCTTCTCTACTCACCAAACGTCACGGTCATTCTCTTTCCGTCTCGTAGACAAGAGCTGAGAAATTGCAAACGTCGAGCAATTGCTCAGAGATGAAAAGTGCCAGCACTGAAAGCTCTTGCTAGCCAGCACCCTTCCTTGGAAGCGCTTTCACAGGCGCAGTAACACTGGGGCTTTGCGCTTCTCTAGCCACCAAACATCACGGTCCTTCTCTTTCCGTCTCGTAGACACGAGCTGAGAAATTGCAAACGTCGAGCAATTGCTCAGAGATGAAAAGTGCCAGCACTGAAAGCTCTTGCTAGCCAGCACCCTTCCTTGGAAGCGCTTTTGTAGCCCTTAGAACACTGGGGCTCTGGGCTTCTCTAGCCACCTCATCTTCTGCTCATCCTCTCGCGCACTCTAAAGAGAGCTCAGGTGAGAAATTGCAAACGTCCAGCAATTGCTCAGAGATGAAAAGTGCCAGCACTGAAAGCTCTTGCTAGCCAGCACCCTTCCTTGGAAGCGCTTTCACAGGCGCAGCAACACTGGGGCTTTGCACTTCTATACGCACCAAACGTCACGGTCATTCTCTTTCCGTCTCGTAGACACGAGCTGAGAAATTGCAAACGTCGAGCAATTGCTCAGAGAGGAAAAGTGCCAGCACTGAAAGCTGTTGCTAGCCAGCACCCTTCCTTGGAAGCGCTTTTGTAGGCCTAAGAACACTGGGGCTCTGGGCTTCTCTAGCCACCTAATCTTCTGCTCATCCTCTCGCGCACTCTAAAGAGAGCTCAGGTGAGAAATTGCAAACGTCGAGCAATTGCTCAGAGATGAAAAGTGCCAGCACTGAAAGCTGTTGCTAGCCAGCACCCTTCCTTGGAAGCGCTTTCACAGGCGCAGCAACACTGGGGCTTTGCGCTTCTCTAGCCACCAAACGTCACGGTCATTCTCTTTCCGTCTCGTAGACACGAGCTGAGAAATTGCAAACGTCGAGCAATTGCTCAGAGATGAAAAGTGCCAGCACTGAAAGCTGTTGCTAGCCAGCACCCTTCCTTGGAAGCGCTTTTGTAGCCCTTAGAACACTGGGGCTCTGGGCTTCTTTAGCCACCTCATCTTCTGCTCATCCTCTCGCGCACTCTAAAGAGAGCTCAGGTGAGAAATTGCAAACGTCGAGCAATTGCTCAGAGATGAAAAGTGCCAGCACTGAAAGCTGTTGCTAGCCAGCACCCTTCCTTGGAAGCGCTTTCACAGGCGCAGCAACACTGGGGCTTTGCGCTTCTCTACCCACCAAACGTCACGGTCATTCTCTTTCCGTCTCGTAGACAAGAGCTGAGAAATTGCAAACGTCGAGCAATTGCTCAGAGATGAAAAGTGCCAGCACTGAAAGCTCTTGCTAGCCAGCACCCTTCCTTGGAAGCGCTTTTGTAGCCCTTAGAACACTGGGGCTCTGGGCTTCTCTAGCCACCTACTCTTCTGCTCATCCTCTCGCGCACTCTAAAGAGAGCTCAGGTGAGAAATTGCAAACGTCGAGCAATTGCTCAGAGATGAAAAGGGCCAGCACTGAAAGCTGTTGCTAGCCAGCACCCTTCCTTGGAAGCGCTTTCACAGGCGCAGCAACACTGGGGCTTTGCGCTTCTCTAGCCACCAAACGTCACGGTCATTCTCTTTCCGTCTCGTAGACACGAGCTGAGAAATTGCAAACGTCGAGCAATTGCTCAGAGAAGAAAAGTGCCAGCACTGACAGCTGTTGCTAGCCAGCACCCTTCCTTGGAAGCGCTTTTGTAGGCCTAAGAACACTGGGGCTCTGGGCTTCTCTAGCCACCTCATCTTCTGCTCATCCTCTCGCGCACTCTAAAGAGAGCTCAGGTGAGAAATTGCAAATGTCGAGCAATTGCTCAGAGATGAAAAGTGCCAGCACTGAAAGCTCTTGCTAGCCAGCACCCTTCCTTGGAAGCGCTTTCACAGGCGCAGCAACACTGGGGCTTTGCGCTTCTCTAGCCACCAAACGTCACGGTCATTCTCTTTCCGTCTCGTAGACACGAGCTGAGAAATTGCAAACGTCGAGCAATTGCTCAGAGATGAAAAGTGCCATCACTGAAAGCTGTTGCTAGCCAGCACCCTTCCTTGGAAGCGCCTTTGAAGCCCTAAGAACACTGGGGCTCTGGGCTTCTCTAGCCACCTAATCTTCTGCTCATCCTCTCGCGCACTCTAAAGAGTGCTCAGGTGAGAAATTGCAAACGTCGAGCAATTGCTCAGAGAAGAAAAGTGCCAGCACTGAAAGCTCTTGCTAGCCAGCACCCTTCCTTGGAAGCGCTTTCACAGGCGCAGCAACACTGGGGCTTTGCGCTTCTCTACCAACCAAACGTCACGGTCATTCTCCTTCCGTCTCGTAGACACAAGTAGAGAAATTGCAAACGTCGAGCAATTGCTCAGAGATGAAAAGTGCCAGCACTGAAAGCTGTTGCTAGCCAGCACCCTTCCTTGGAAGCGCTTTTGTAGGCCTAAGAACACTGGGGCTCTGTGCTTCTCTAGCCACCTAATCTTCTGCTCATCCTCTCGCGCACTCTAAAGAGAGCTCAGGTGAGAAATTGCAAACGTCGAGCAATTGCTCAGAGATGAAAAGGGCCAGCACTGAAAGCTGTTGCTAGCCAGCACCCTTCCTTGGAAGCGCTTTCACAGGGGCAGCAACACTGGGGCTTTGCGCTTCTCTAGCCACCAAACGTCATGGTCATTCTCTTTCCGTCTCGTAGACAAGAGCTGAGAAATTGCAAACGTCGAGCAATTGCTCAGAGATGAAAAGTGCCAGCACTGAAAGCTCTTGCTAGCCAGCACCCTTCCTTGGAAGCGCTTTTGTAGCCCTTAGAACACTGGGGCTCTGGGCTTCTCTAGCCACCTCATCTTCTGCTCATCCTCTCGCGCACTCTAAAGAGAGCTCAGGTGAGAAATTGCAAAGGTCGAGCAATTGCTCAGAGATGAAAAGGGCCAGCACTGAAAGCTGTTGCTAGCCAGCACCCTTCCTTGGAAGCGCTTTCACAGGCGCAGCAACACTGGGGCTTTGCGCTTCTCTAGCCACCTAATCTTCTGCTCATCCTCTCGCGCACTCTAAAGAGAGCTCAGGTGAGAAATTGCAAACGTCCAGCAATTGCTCAGAGATGAAAAGGGCCAGCACTGAAAGCTGTTGCTAGCCAGCACCCTTCCTTGGAAGCGCTTTCACAGGCGCAGCAACACTGTGGCTTTGCGCTTCTCTAGCCACCAAACGTCACGGTCCTTCTCTTTCCGTCTCGTAGACACGAGCTGAGAAATTGCAAACGTCGAGCAATTGCTCAGAGATGAAAAGTGCCAGCACTGAAAGCTCTTGCTAGCCAGCACCCTTCCTTGGAAGCGCTTTCACAGGCGCAGCAACACTGGGGCTTTGCGCTTCTCTAGCCACCAAACGTCACGGTCACTATCTCTCCGTCTTATAGAGGCGAGCTGAGAAATTGCAAACGTCGAGCAATTGCTCAGAGATGAAAAGTGCCAGCACTGAAAGCTGTTGCTAGCCAGCACCCTTCCTTGGAAGCGCTTTTGTAGCCCTTAGAACACTGGGGCTCTGGGCTTCTCTAGCCACCTACTCTTCTGCTCATCCTCTCGCGCACTCTAAAGAGAGCTCAGGTGAGAAATTGCAAACGTCGAGCAATTGCTCAGAGATGAAAAGGGCCAGCACTGAAAGCTCTTGCTAGCCAGCACCCTTCCTTGGAAGTGCTTTCACAGGCGCAGCAACACTGGCGCTTTGCGCTTCTCTACCCACCAAACGTCACGGTCACTATCTCTCCGTCTCATAGACACGAGCTGAGAAATTGCAAACGTCGAGCAATTGCTCAGAGAGGAAAAGTGCCAGCACTGAAAGCTGTTGCTAGCCAGCACCCTTCCTTGGAAGCACTTTCACAGGCGCAGTAACACTGGGGCTTTGCGCTTCTCTAGCCACCAAACGTCACGGTCATTCCCCTTCCGTCTCGTAGACAAGAGCTGAGAAATTGCAAACGTCGAGCAATTGCTCAGAGATGAAAAGGGCCAGCACTGAAAGCTGTTGCTAGCGAGCACCCTTCCTTGGAAGTGCTTTCACAGGCGCAGCAACACTGGGGCTTTGCGCTTCTCTACCAACCAAACGTCACGGTCACTATCTCTCCGTCTCGTAGACACGAGCTGAGAAATTGCAAACGTCGAGCAATTGCTCAGAGATGAAAAGTGCCAGCACTGAAAGCTGTTGCTAGCCAGCACCCTTCCTTGGAAGCGCTTTTGTAGCCCTTAGAACACTGGGGCTCTGGGCTTCTCTAGCCACCTCATCTTCTGCTCATCCTCTCGCGCACTCTGAAGAGAGCTCAGGTGAGAAATTGCAAACGTCCAGCAATTGCTCAGAGAGGAAAAGTGCCAGCACTGAAAGCTCTTGCTAGCCAGCACCCTTCCTTGGAAGCGCTTTCACAGGCGCAGCAACACTGGGGCTTTGCGCTTCTCTACTCACCAAACGTCACGGTCATTCTCTTTCCGTCTCGTAGACAAGAGCTGAGAAATTGCAAACGTCGAGCAATTGCTCAGAGATGAAAAGTGCCAGCACTGAAAGCTCTTGCTAGCCAGCACCCTTCCTTGGAAGCGCTTTCACAGGCGCAGTAACACTGGGGCTTTGCGCTTCTCTAGCCACCAAACATCACGGTCCTTCTCTTTCCGTCTCGTAGACACGAGCTGAGAAATTGCAAACGTCGAGCAATTGCTCAGAGATGAAAAGTGCCAGCACTGAAAGCTCTTGCTAGCCAGCACCCTTCCTTGGAAGCGCTTTCACAGGCGCAGTAACACTGGGGCTTTGCGCTTCTCTAGCCACCAAACGTCACGGTCATTCTCTTTCCGTCTCGTAGACACGAGCTGAGAAATTGCAAACGTCGAGCAATTGCTCAGAGATGAAAAGTGCCAGCACTGAAAGCTCTTGCTAGCCAGCACCCTTCCTTGGAAGCGCTTTTGTAGCCCTCAGAAAACTGGGGATCTGGGCTTCTCTAGCCACCTAATCTTCTGCTCATCGTCTCGCGCACTCTAAAGAGAGCTCAGGTGAGAAATTGCAAACGTCGAGCAATTGCTCAGAGATGAAAAGTGCCAGCACTGAAAGCTCTTGCTAGCCAGCACCCTTCCTTGGAAGCGCTTTCACAGGCGCAGCAACACTGGCGCTTTGCGCTGCTCTACCCACCAAACGTCACAGTCATTCTCTTTCCGTCTCGTAGACAAGAGCTGAGAAATTGCAAACGTCGAGCAATTGCTCAGAGATGAAAAGTGCCAGCACTGAAAGCTCTTGCTAGCCAGCACCCTTCCTTGGAAGCGCTTTTGTAGGCCTAAGAACACTGGGGCTCTGGGCTTCTCTAGCCACCTAATCTTCTGCTCATCCTCTCGCGCACTCTAAAGAGAGCTCAGGTGAGAAATTGCAAATGTCCAGCAATTGCTCAGAGAAGAAAAGTGCCAGCACTGAAAGCTCTTGCTAGCGAGCACCCTTCCTTGGAAGCGCTTTCACAGGCGCAGCAACACTGGCGCTTTGCGCTTCTCTACCCACCAAACGTCACGGTCATTCCCTTTCCGTCTCGTAGACAAGAGCTGAGAAATTGCAAACGTCGAGCAATTGCTCAGAGAGGAAAAGTGCCATCACTGGAAGCTGTTGCTAGCCAGCACCCTTCCTTGGAAGCGCTTTTGTAGGCCTAAGAACACTGGGGCTCTGGGCTTCTCTAGCCACCTCATCTTCTGCTCATCCTCTCGCGCACTCTAAAGAGAGCTCAGGTGAGAAATTGCAAACGTCCAGCAATTGCTCAGAGATGAAAAGGGCCAGCACTGAAAGCTGTTGCTAGCCAGCACCCTTCCTTGGAAGCGCTTTTGTAGGCCTAAGAACACTGGGGCTCTGGGCTTCTCTAGCCACCTAATCTTCTGCTCATCCTCTCGCGCACTCTAAAGAGAGCTCAGGTGAGAAATTGCAAACGTCGAGCAATTGCTCAGAGATGAAAAGTGCCAGCACTGAAAGCTGTTGCTAGCCAGCACCCTTCCTTGGAAGCGCTTTCACAGGCGCAGCAACACTGGGGCTTTGCGCTTCTCTACTCACCAAACGTCACGGTCATTCTCTTTCCGTCTCGTAGACAAGACCTGAGAAATTGCAAACGTCGAGCAATTGCTCAGAGATGAAAAGTGCCAGCACTGAAAGCTGTTGCTAGCCAGCACCCTTCCTTGGAAGCGCTTTTGTAGCCCTTAGAACACTGGGGCTCTGGGCTTCTTTAGCCACCTCATCTTCTGCTCATCCTCTCGCGCACTCTAAAGAGAGCTCAGGTGAGAAATTGCAAACGTCCAGCAATTGCTCAGAGAGGAAAAGTGCCAGCACTGAAAGCTGTTGCTAGCCAGCACCCTTCCTTGGAAGCGCTTTCACAGGCGCAGCAACACTGGGGCTTTGCGCTTCTCTAGCCACCAAACGTCACGGTCATTCTCTTTCCGTCTCGTAGACAAGAGCTGAGAAATTGCAAACGTCGAGCAATTGCTCAGAGATGAAAAGTGCCAGCACTGAAAGCTGTTGCTAGCCAGCACCCTTCCTTGGAAGCGCTTTCACAGGCGCAGCAACACTGGGGCTTTGCGCTTCTCTACCCACCAAACGTCACGGTCATTCTCCTTCCGTCTCGTAGACACAAGTTGAGAAATTGCAAACGTCGAGCAATTGCTCAGAGATGAAAAGGGCCAGCACTGAAAGCTCTTGCTAGCCAGCACCCTTCCTTGGAAGCGCTTTCACAGGCGCAGCAACACTGGGGCTTTGCGCTTCTCTACCCACCAAACGTCACGGTCCTTCTCTTTCCGTCTCGTAGACACGAGCTGAGAAATTGCAAACGTCGAGCAATTGCTCAGAGATGAAAAGTGCCAGCACTGAAAGCTCTTGCTAGCCAGCACCCTTCCTTGGAAGCGCTTTTGTAGCCCTTAGAACACTGGGGCTCTGGGCTTCTCTAGCCACCTCATCTTCTGCTCATCCTCTCGCGCACTCTAAAGAGAGCTCAGGTGAGAAATTGCAAATGTCCAGCAATTGCTCAGAGAAGAAAAGTGCCAGCACTGAAAGCTCTTGCTAGCGAGCACCCTTCCTTGGAAGCGCTTTCACAGGCGCAGTAACACTGGGGCTTTGCGCTTCTCTACCCACCAAACGTCACGGTCATTCCCTTTCCGTCTCGTAGACAAGAGCTGAGAAATTGCAAACGTCGAGCAATTGCTCAGAGAGGAAAAGTGCCATCACTGAAAGCTCTTGCTAGCCAGCACCCTTCCTTGGAAGCGCTTTTGTAGGCTTAAGAACACTGGGGCTCTGGGCTTCTCTAGCCACCTAATCTTCTGCTCATCCTCTCGCGCACTCTAAAGAGAGCTCAGGTGAGAAATTGCAAACGTTGAGCAATTGCTCAGAGATGAAAAGTGCCAGCACTGAAAGCTCTTGCTAGCCAGCACCCTTCCTTGGAAGCGCTTTCACAGGCGCAGTAACACTGGGGCTTTGCGCTTCTCTAGCCACCAAACGTCACGGTCATTCTCTTTCCGTCTCGTAGACACGAGCTGAGAAATTGCAAACGTCGAGCAATTGCTCAGAGATGAAAAGTGCCAGCACTGAAAGCTGTTGCTAGCCAGCACCCTTCCTTGGAAGCGCTTTCACAGGCGCAGCAACACTGGGGCTTTGCGCTTCTCTAGCCACCAAACGTCACGGTCCTTCTCTTTCCGTCTCGTAGACACGAGCTGAGAAATTGCAAACGTCGAGCAATTGCTCAGAGATGAAAAGTGCCAGCACTGAAAGCTCTTGCTAGCCAGCACCCTTCCTTGGAAGCGCTTTCACAGGCGCAGCAACACTGGGGCTTGGCGCTTCTCTAGCCACCAAACTTCATGGTCACTATCTCTCCGTCTTGTAGAGGCGAGCTAGAAATTGCAAACGTCGAGCAATTGCTCAGAGATGAAAAGTGCCAGCACTGAAAGCTCTTGCTAGCCAGCACCCTTCCTTGGAAGCGCTTTCACAGGCGCAGCAACACTGGGGCTTTGCGCTTCTCTACCAACCAAACGTCACGGTCACTATCTCTCCGTCTTATAGAGGCGAGCTGAGAAATTGCAAACGTCGAGCAATTGCTCAGAGATGAAAAGTGCCAGCACTGAAAGCTGTTGCTAGCCAGCACCCTTCCTTGGAAGCGCTTTTGTAGCCCTTAGAACACTGGGGCTCTGGGCTTCTCTAGCCACCTCATCTTCTGCTCATCCTCTCGCGCACTCTAAAGAGAGCTCAGGTGAGAAATTGCAAACGTCGAGCAATTGCTCAGAGATGAAAAGTGCCAGCACTGAAAGCTCTTGCTAGCCAGCACCCTTCCTTGGAAGCGCTTTCACAGGCGCAGCAACACTGGGGCTTTGCGCTTCTCTACCCACCAAACGTCACGGTCCTTCTCTTTCCGTCTCGTAGACATGAGCTGAGAAATTGCAAACGTCGAGCAATTGCTCAGAGATGAAAAGTGCCAGCACTGAAAGCTGTTGCTAGCCAGCACCCTTCCTTGGAAGCGCTTTCACAGGGGCAGCAACACTGGGGCTTTGCGCTTCTCTAGCCACCAAACGTCACGGTCCTTCTCTTTCCGTCTCGTAGACACGAGCTGAGAAATTGCAAACGTCCAGCAATTGCTCAGAGATGAAAAGTGCCAGCACTGAAAGCTCTTGCTAGCCAGCACCCTTCCTTGGAAGTGCTTTCACAGGCGCAGCAACACTGGGGCTTGGCGCTTCTCTAGCCACCAAACTTCATGGTCACTATCTCTCCGTCTTGTAGAGGCGAGCTAGAAATTGCAAACGTCGAGCAATTGCTCAGAGATGAAAAGTGCCAGCACTGAAAGCTCTTGCTAGCCAGCACCCTTCCTTGGAAGCGCTTTCACAGGCGCAGCAACACTGGGGCTTTGCGCTTCTCTACCAACCAAACGTCCACTATCTCTCCGTCTTGTAGAGGCGAGCTGAGAAATTGCAAACGTCGAGCAATTGCTCAGAGATGAAAAGTGCCAGCACTGAAAGCTGTTGCTAGCCAGCACCCTTCCTTGGAAGCGCTTTTGTAGCCCTTAGAACACTGGGGCTCTGGGCTTCTCTAGCCACCTCATCTTCTGCTCATCCTCTCGCGCACTCTAAAGAGAGCTCAGGTGAGAAATTGCAAACGTCGAGCAATTGCTCAGAGATGAAAAGGGCCAGCACTGAAAGCTCTTGCTAGCCAGCACCCTTCCTTGGAAGCACTTTCACAGGCGCAGCAACACTGGCGCTTTGCGCTTCTCTACCCACCAAACGTCACGGTCACTATCTCTCCGTCTCATAGACACGAGCTGAGAAATTGCAAACGTCGAGCAATTGCTCAGAGATGAAAAGTGCCAGCACTGAAAGCTCTTGCTAGCCAGCACCCTTCCTTGGAAGCGCTTTCACAGGCGCAGTAACACTGGGGCTTTGCGCTTCTCTACCCACCAAACGTCACGGTCATTCCCCTTCCGTCTCGTAGACAAGAGCTGAGAAATTGCAAACGTCGAGCAATTGCTCAGAGATGAAAAGGGCCAGCACTGAAAGCTGTTGCTAGCCAGCACCCTTCCTTGGAAGTGCTTTCACAGGCGCAGCAACACTGGGGCTTTGCGCTTCTCTACCCACCAAACGTCACGGTCACTATCTCTCCGTCTCGTAGACACGAGCTGAGAAATTGCAAACGTCGAGCAATTGCTCAGAGATGAAAAGTGCCAGCACTGAAAGCTGTTGCTAGCCAGCACCCTTCCTTGGAAGCGCTTTTGTAGCCCTTAGAACACTGGGGCTCTGGGCTTCTCTAGCCACCTAATCTTCTGCTCATCCTCTCGCGCACTCTAAAGAGTGCTCAGGTGAGAAATTGCAAACGTCGAGCAATTGCTCAGAGAAGAAAAGTGCCAGCACTGAAAGCTGTTGCTAGCCAGCACCCTTCCTTGGAAGCGCTTTTGTAGGCCTAAGAACACTGGGGCTCTGGGCTTCTCTAGCCACCTAATCTTCTGCTCATCCTCTCGCGCACTCTAAAGAGAGCTCAGGTGAGAAATTGCAAACGTCGAGCAATTGCTCAGAGATGAAAAGGGCCAGCACTGAAAGCTGTTGCTAGCCAGCACCCTTCCTTGGAAGCGCTTTCACAGGCGCAGCAACACTGGGGCTTTGCGCTTCTCTAGCCACCAAACGTCATGGTCATTCTCTTTCCGTCTCGTAGACACGAGCTGAGAAATTGCAAACGTCCAGCAATTGCTCAGAGATGAAAAGTGCCAGCACTGAAAGCTGTTGCTAGCCAGCACCCTTCCTTGGAAGCGCTTTCACAGGGGCAGCAACACTGGGGCTTTGCGCTTCTCTAGCCACCAAACGTCATGGTCATTCTCTTTCCGTCTCGTAGACAAGAGCTGAGAAATTGCAAACGTCGAGCAATTGCTCAGAGATGAAAAGTGCCAGCACTGAAAGCTGTTGCTAGCCAGCACGCTTCCTTGGAAGCGCTTTTGTAGCCCTTAGAACACTGGGGCTCTGGGCTTCTCTAGCCACCTAATCTTCTGCTCATCCTCTCGCGCACTCTAAAGAGAGCTCAGGTGAGAAATTGCAAACGTCCAGCAATTGCTCAGAGAGGAAAAGTGCCAGCGCTGAAAGCTCTTGCTAGCCAGCACCCTTCCTTGGAAGCGCTTTCACAGGCACAGCAACACTGGGGCTTTGCGCTTCTCTACCCACCAAACGTCACAGTCATTCTCTTTCCGTCTCGTAGACAAGAGCTGAGAAATTGCAAACGTCGAGCAATTGCTCAGAGATGAAAAGTGCCAGCACTGAAAGCTGTTGCTAGCCAGCACCCTTCCTTGGAAGCGCTTTCACAGGCGCAGCAACACTGGGGCTTTGCGCTTCTCTAGCCACCAAACGTCACGGTCCTTCTCTTTCCGTCTCGTAGACACGAGCTGAGAAATTGCAAACGTCGAGCAATTGCTCAGAGATGAAAAGTGCCAGCACTGAAAGCTCTTGCTAGCCAGCACCCTTCCTTGGAAGCGCTTTTGTAGCCCTTAGAACACTGGGGCTCTGGGCTTCTCTAGCCACCTCATCTTCTGCTCATCCTCTCGCGCACTCTAAAGAGTGCTCAGGTGAGAAATTGCAAACGTTGAGCAATTGCTCAGAGAAGAAAAGTGCCAGCACTGAAAGCTCTTGCTAGCCAGCACCCTTCCTTGGAAGCGCTTTCACAGGCGCAGCAACACTGGGGCTTTGCGCTTCCATACTCACCAAACTTCACGGTCATTCTCCTTCCGTCTCGTAGACACAAGTTGAGAAATTGCAAACGTCGAGCAATTGCTCAGAGATGAAAAGGGCCAGCACTGAAAGCTGTTGCTAGCCAGCACCCTTCCTTGGAAGCGCTTTCACAGGCGCAGCAACACTGGGGCTTTGCGCTTCTCTACCCACCAAACGTCTCTGTCCTTCTCTTTCCGTCTCGTAGACACGAGCTGAGAAATTGCAAACGTCGAGCAATTGCTCAGAGAGGAAAAGTGCCAGCACTGAAAGCTGTTGCTAGCCAGCACACTTCCTTGGAAGCGCTTTTGTAGGCCTAAGAACACTGGGGCTCTGGGCTTCTCTAGCCACCTCATCTTCTGCTCATCCTCTCACGCACTCTAAAGAGAGCTCAGGTGAGAAATTGCAAATGTCCAGCAATTGCTCAGAGATGAAAAGTGCCAGCACTGAAAGCTCTTGCTAGCCAGCACCCTTCCTTGGAAGCGCTTTCACAGGCGCAGCAACACTGGCGCTTTGCGCTTCTCTACCCACCAAACGTCACGGTCATTCCCTTTCCGTCTCGTAGACAAGAGCTGAGAAATTGCAAACGTCGAGCAATTGCTCAGAGAGGAAAAGTGCCAGCACTGAAAGCTCTTGCTAGCCAGCACCCTTCCTTGGAAGCGCTTTTGTAGCCCTTAGAACACTGGGGCTCTGGGCTTCTCTAGCCACCTAATCTTCTGCTCATCCTCTCGCGCACTCTAAAGAGAGCTCAGGTGAGAAATTGCAAACGTTGAGCAATTGCTCAGAGATGAAAAGTGCCAGCACTGAAAGCTGTTGCTAGCCAGCACCCTTCCTTGGAAGCGCTTTCACAGGCGCAGCAACACTGGGGCTTTGCGCTTCTCTACCCACCAAACGTCACGGTCCTTCTCTTTCCGTCTCGTAGACACGAGCTGAGAAATTGCAAACGTCGAGCAATTGCTCAGAGATGAAAAGTGCCAGCACTGAAAGCTCTTGCTAGCCAGCACCCTTCCTTGGAAGCGCTTTCACAGGCGCAGCAACACTGGGGCTTTGCGCTTCTCTAGCCACCAAACGTCACGGCCATTCTCTTTCCGTCTCGTAGACACGAGCTGAGAAATTGCAAACGTCCAGCAATTGCTCAGAGATGAAAAGTGCCAGCACTGAAAGCTGTTGCTAGCCAGCACCCTTCCTTGGAAGCGCTTTTGTAGGCCTAAGAACACTGGGGCTCTGGGCTTCTCTAGCCACCTAATCTTCTGCTCATCCTCTCGCGCACTCTAAAAAGAGCTCAGGTGAGAAATTGCAAACGTCCAGCAATTGCTCAGAGATGAAAAGTGCCAGCACTGAAAGCTGTTGCTAGCCAGCACCCTTCCTTGGAAGCGCTTTCACAGGCGCAGCAACACTGGGGCTTTGCGCTTCTCTACCCACCAAACATCACGGTCCTTCTCTTTCCGTCTCGTAGACACGAGCTGAGAAATTGCAAACGTCGAGCAATTGCTCAGAGAGGAAAAGTGCCAGCACTGAAAGCTCTTGCTAGCCAGCACCCTTCCTTGGAAGCGCTTTTGTAGGCCTAAGAACACTGGGGCTCTGGGCTTCTCTAGCCACCTAATCTTCTGCTCATCCTCTCGCGCACTCTAAAGAGAGCTCAGGTGAGAAATTGCAAACGTCGAGCAATTGCTCAGAGAAGAAAAGGGCCAGCACTGAAAGCTGTTGCTAGCCAGCACCCTTCCTTGGAAGCGCTTTCACAGGCGCAGCAACACTGGGGCTTTGCGCTTCTCTAGCCACCAAACGTCACGGTCCTTCTCTTTCCGTCTCGTAGACATGAGCTGAGAAATTGCAAACGTCGAGCAATTGCTCAGAGATGAAAAGTGCCAGCACTGGTAGCTGTTGCTAGCCAGCACCCTTCCTTGGAAGCGCTTTTGTAGCCCTTAGAACACTGGGGCTCTGGGCTTCTCTAGCCACCTACTCTTCTGCTCATCCTCTCGCGCACTCTAAAGAGAGCTCAGGTGAGAAATTGCAAACGTCGAGCAATTGCTCAGAGATGAAAAGTGCCAGCACTGAAAGCTGTTGCTAGCCAGCACCCTTCCTTGGAAGCACTTTCACAGGCGCAGCAACACTGGGGCTTTGCGCTTCTCTACCCACCAAACGTCACGGTCATTCTCTTTCCGTCTCGTAGACACGAGCTGAGAAATTGCAAACGTCGAGCAATTGCTCAGAGATGAAAAGTGCCAGCACTGAAAGCTCTTGCTAGCCAGCACCCTTCCTTGGAAGCGCTTTCACAGGCGCAGCAACACTGGGGCTTTGCGCTTCTCTAGCCACCAAACGTCACGGCCATTCTCTTTCCGTCTCGTAGACACGAGCTGAGAAATTGCAAACGTCCAGCAATTGCTCAGAGATGAAAAGTGCCAGCACTGAAAGCTCTTGCTAGCCAGCACCCTTCCTTGGAAGCGCTTTTGTAGGCCTAAGAACACTGGGGCTCTGGGCTTCTTTAGCCACCTAATCTTCTGCTCATCCTCTCGCGCACTCTAAAAAGAGCTCAGGTGAGAAATTGCAAACGTCCAGCAATTGCTCAGAGATGAAAAGTGCCAGCACTGAAAGCTGTTGCTAGCCAGCACCCTTCCTTGGAAGCGCTTTCACAGGCGCAGCAACACTGGGGCTTTGCGCTTCTCTAGCCACCAAACGTCACGGTCCTTCTCTTTCCGTCTCGTAGACACGAGCTGAGAAATTGCAAACGTCCAGCAATTGCTCAGAGATGAAAAGTGCCAGCACTGAAAGCTGTTGCTAGCCAGCACCCTTCCTTGGAAGCGCTTTCACAGGCGCAGCAACACTGGGGCTTGGCGCTTCTCTAGCCACCAAACTTCATGGTCACTATCTCTCCGTCTTGTAGAGGCGAGCTAGAAATTGCAAACGTCGAGCAATTGCTCAGAGATGAAAAGTGCCAGCACTGAAAGCTCTTGCTAGCCAGCACCCTTCCTTGGAAGCGCTTTCACAGGCGCAGCAACACTGGGGCTTTGCGCTTCTCTACCAACCAAACGTCACGGTCACTATCTCTCCGTCTTGTAGAGGCGAGCTGAGAAATTGCAAACGTCGAGCAATTGCTCAGAGATGAAAAGTGCCAGCACTGAAAGCTGTTGCTAGCCAGCACCCTTCCTTGGAAGCGCTTTTGTAGCCCTTAGAACACTGGGGCTCTGGGCTTCTCTAGCCACCTACTCTTCTGCTCATCCTCTCGCGCACTCTAAAGAGAGCTCAGGTGAGAAATTGCAAACGTCCAGCAATTGCTCAGAGATGAAAAGGGCCAGCACTGAAAGCTGTTGCTAGCGAGCACCCTTCCTTGGAAGTGCTTTCACAGGCGCAGCAACACTGGCGCTTTGCGCTTCTCTACCCACCAAACGTCACGGTCACTATCTCTCCGTCTCATAGACACGAGCTGAGAAATTGCAAACGTCGAGCAATTGCTCAGAGATGAAAAGTGCCAGCACTGAAAGCTCTTGCTAGCCAGCACCCTTCCTTGGAAGCACTTTCACAGGCGCAGCAACACTGGGGCTTTGCGCTTCTCTAGCCACCAAACGTCACGGTCATTCTCTTTCCGTCTCGTAGACAAGAGCTGAGAAATTGCAAACGTCGAGCAATTGCTCAGAGATGAAAAGGGCCAGCACTGAAAGCTGTTGCTAGCGAGCACCCTTCCTTGGAAGTGCTTTCACAGGCGCAGCAACACTGGGGCTTTGCGCTTCTCTAGCCACCAAACGTCACGGTCACTATCTCTCCGTCTCGTAGACACGAGCTGAGAAATTGCAAACGTCCAGCAATTGCTCAGAGATGAAAAGTGCCAGCACTGAAAGCTCTTGCTAGCCAGCACCCTTCCTTGGAAGCGCTTTCACAGGCGCAGCAACACTGGGGCTTTGCGCTTCTCTAGCCACCAAACGTCACGGTCATTCTCTTTCCGTCTCGTAGACAAGAGCTGAGAAATTGCAAACGTCGAGCAATTGCTCAGAGATGAAAAGTGCCAGCACTGAAAGCTCTTGCTAGCCAGCACCCTTCCTTGGAAGCGCTTTCACAGGCGCAGTAACACTGGGGCTTTGCGCTTCTCTAGCCACCAAACGTCACGGTCATTCTCTTTCCGTCTCGTAGACACGAGCTGAGAAATTGCAAACGTCGAGCAATTGCTCAGAGATGAAAAGTGCCAGCACTGAAAGCTCTTGCTAGCCAGCACCCTTCCTTGGAAGCGCTTTCACAGGCGCAGTAACACTGGGGCTTTGCGCTTCTCTACCCACCAAACGTCACGGTCATTCTCTTTCCGTCCCGTAGACACGAGCTGAGAAATTGCAAACGTCGAGCAATTGCTCAGAGATGAAAAGTGCCAGCACTGAAAGCTGTTGCTAGCCAGCACCCTTCCTTGGAAGCGCTTTTGTAGGCTTAAGAACACTGGGGCTCTGGGCTTCTCTAGCCACCTCATCTTCTGCTCATCCTCTCGTGCACTCTAAAGAGAGCTCAGGTGAGAAATTGCAAACGTCGAGCAATTGCTCAGAGATGAAAAGTGCCAGCACTGAAAGCTCTTGCTAGCCAGCACCCTTCCTTGGAAGCGCTTTCACAGGCGCAGCAACACTGGGGCTTTGCGCTTCTCTACCCACCAAACGTCACGGTCATTCCCTTTCCGTCTCGTAGACACGAGCTGAGAAATTGCAAACGTCGAGCAATTGCTCAGAGAGGAAAAGTGCCATCACTGAAAGCTCTTGCTAGCCAGCACCCTTCCTTGGAAGCGCTTTTGTAGCCCTTAGAACACTGGGGCTCTGGGCTTCTCTAGCCACCTAATCTTCTGCTCATCCTCTCGCGCACTCTAAAGAGAGCTCAGGTGAGAAATTGCAAACGTCGAACAATTGCTCAGAGATGAAAAGTGCCAGCACTGAAAGCTCTTGCTAGCCAGCACCCTTCCTTGGAAGCACTTTCACAGGCGCAGTAACACTGGGGCTTTGCGCTTCTCTAGCCACCAAACGTCACGGTCATTCTCTTTCCGTCTCGTAGACACGAGCTGAGAAATTGCAAACGTCGAGCAATTGCTCAGAGATGAAAAGTGCCAGCACTGAAAGCTCTTGCTAGCCAGCACCCTTCCTTGGAAGCGCTTTCACAGGCGCAGCAACACTGGGGCTTTGCGCTTCTCTAGCCACCAAACGTCACGGCCATTCTCTTTCCATCTCGTAGACACGAGCTGAGAAATTGCAAACGTCCAGCAATTGCTCAGAGATGAAAAGTGCCAGCACTGAAAGCTCTTGCTAGCCAGCACCCTTCCTTGGAAGCGCTTTTGTAGGCCTAAGAACACTGGGGCTCTGGGCTTCTTTAGCCACCTAATCTTCTGCTCATCCTCTCGCGCACTCTAAAAAGAGCTCAGGTGAGAAATTGCAAACGTCCAGCAATTGCTCAGAGATGAAAAGTGCCAGCACTGAAAGCTCTTGCTAGCCAGCACCCTTCCTTGGAAGCGCTTTCACAGGCGCAGCAACACTGGCGCTTTGCGCTTCTCTACCCACCAAACGTCACGGTCATTCTCTTTCCGTCTCGTAGACAAGAGCTGAGAAATTGCAAACGTCGAGCAATTGCTCAGAGATGAAAAGTGCCAGCACTGAAAGCTCTTGCTAGCCAGCACCCTTCCTTGGAAGCGCTTTCACAGGCGCAGCAACACTGGGGCTTTGCGCTTCTCTACCCACCAAACGTCACAGTCATTCTCCTTCCGTCTCGTAGACATGAGCTGAGAAACTGCAAACGTCGAGCAATTGCTCAGAGAGGAAAAGTGCCAGCACTGAAAGCTCTTGCTAGCCAGCACCCTTCCTTGGAAGCGCTTTTGTAGCCCTTAGAACACTGGGGCTCTGGGCTTCTCTAGCCACCTACTCTTCTGCTCATCCTCTCGCGCACTCTAAAGAGAGCTCAGGTGAGAAATTGCAAATGTCCAGCAATTGCTCAGAGATGAAAAGGGCCAGCACTGAAAGCTCTTGCTAGCCAGCACCCTTCCTTGGAAGTGCTTTCACAGGCGCAGCAACACTGGCGCTTTGCGCTTCTCTACCCACCAAACGTCACGGTCACTATCTCTCCGTCTCATAGACACGAGCTGAGAAATTGCAAACGTCGAGCAATTGCTCAGAGATGAAAAGTGCCAGCACTGAAAGCTGTTGCTAGCCAGCACCCTTCCTTGGAAGCACTTTCACAGGCGCAGTAACACTGGGGCTTTGCGCTTCTCTACCCACCAAACGTCACGGTCATTCCCCTTCCGTCTCGTAGACAAGAGCTGAGAAATTGCAAACGTCGAGCAATTGCTCAGAGATGAAAAGGGCCAGCACTGAAAGCTGTTGCTAGCGAGCACCCTTCCTTGGAAGTGCTTTCACAGGCGCAGCAACACTGGGGCTTTGCGCTTCTCTAGCCACCAAACGTCACGGTCACTATCTCTCCGTCTCGTAGACACGAGCTGAGAAATTGCAAACGTCGAGCAATTGCTCAGAGATGAAAAGTGCCAGCACTGAAAGCTGTTGCTAGCCAGCACCCTTCCTTGGAAGCGCTTTTGTAGCCCTTAGAACACTGGGGCTCTGGGCTTCTCTAGCCACCTAATCTTCTGCTCATCCTCTCGCGCACTCTGAAGAGAGCTCAGGTGAGAAATTGCAAACGTCGAGCAATTGCTCAGAGATGAAAAGTGCCAGCACTGAAAGCTCTTGCTAGCCAGCACCCTTCCTTGGAAGCGCTTTCACAGGCGCAGCAACACTGGGGCTTTGCGCTTCTCTAGCCACCAAACGTCACGGTCATTCTCTTTCCGTCTCGTAGACAAGAGCTGAGAAATTGCAAACGTCGAGCAATTGCTCAGAGATGAAAAGTGCCAGCACTGAAAGCTCTTGCTAGCCAGCACCCTTCCTTGGAAGCGCTTTCACAGGCGCAGTAACACTGGGGCTTTGCGCTTCTCTAGCCACCAAACGTCACGGTCATTCTCTTTCCGTCTCGTAGACACGAGCTGAGAAATTGCAAACGTCGAGCAATTGCTCAGAGAGGAAAAGTGCCAGCACTGAAAGCTCTTGCTAGCCAGCACCCTTCCTTGGAAGCGCTTTCACAGGCGCAGTAACACTGGGGCTTTGCGCTTCTCTAGCCACCAAACGTCACGGTCCTTCTCTTTCCGTCTCGTAGACACGAGCTGAGAAATTGCAAACGTCGAGCAATTGCTCAGAGATGAAAAGTGCCAGCACTGAAAGCTGTTGCTAGCCAGCACCCTTCCTTGGAAGCGCTTTCACAGGCGCAGCAACACTGGGGCTTTGCGCTTCTCTACCAACCAAACGTCACGGTCACTATCTCTCCGTCTTGTAGAGGCGAGCTGAGAAATTGCAAACGTCCAGCAATTGCTCAGAGATGAAAAGTGCCAGCACTGAAAGCTGTTGCTAGCCAGCACCCTTCCTTGGAAGCGCTTTTGTAGCCCTTAGAACACTGGGGCTCTGGGCTTCTCTAGCCACCTACTCTTCTGCTCATCCTCTCGCGCACTCTAAAGAGAGCTCAGGTGAGAAATTGCAAACGTCGAGCAATTGCTCAGAGATGAAAAGGGCCAGCACTGAAAGCTGTTGCTAGCGAGCACCCTTCCTTGGAAGTGCTTTCACAGGCGCAGCAACACTGGCGCTTTGCGCTTCTCTACCCACCAAACGTCACGGTCACTATCTCTCCGTCTCATAGACACGAGCTGAGAAATTGCAAACGTCGAGCAATTGCTCAGAGATGAAAAGTGCCAGCACTGAAAGCTCTTGCTAGCCAGCACCCTTCCTTGGAAGCACTTTCACAGGCGCAGCAACACTGGGGCTTTGCGCTTCTCTAGCCACCAAACGTCACGGTCATTCTCTTTCCGTCTCGTAGACACGAGCTGAGAAATTGCAAACGTCGAGCAATTGCTCAGAGATGAAAAGGGCCAGCACTGAAAGCTGTTGCTAGCCAGCACCCTTCCTTGGAAGTGCTTTCACAGGCGCAGCAACACTGGGGCTTTGCGCTTCTCTACCCACCAAACGTCACGGTCACTATCTCTCCGTCTCGTAGACACGAGCTGAGAAATTGCAAACGTCCAGCAATTGCTCAGAGATGAAAAGTGCCAGCACTGAAAGCTCTTGCTAGCCAGCACCCTTCCTTGGAAGCGCTTTCACAGGCGCAGCAACACTGGGGCTTTGCGCTTCTCTAGCCACCAAACGTCACGGTCATTCTCTTTCCGTCTCGTAGACACGAGCTGAGAAATTGCAAACGTCGAGCAATTGCTCAGAGATGAAAAGTGCCAGCACTGAAAGCTCTTGCTAGCCAGCACCCTTCCTTGGAAGCGCTTTCACAGGCGCAGTAACACTGGGGCTTTGCGCTTCTCTACCCACCAAACGTCACGGTCATTCTCTTTCCGTCCCGTAGACACGAGCTGAGAAATTGCAAACGTCGAGCAATTGCTCAGAGATGAAAAGTGCCAGCACTGAAAGCTCTTGCTAGCCAGCACCCTTCCTTGGAAGCGCTTTTGTAGGCTTAAGAACACTGGGGCTCTGGGCTTCTCTAGCCACCTAATCTTCTGCTCATCCTCTCGTGCACTCTAAAGAGAGCTCAGGTGAGAAATTGCAAACGTCGAGCAATTGCTCAGAGATGAAAAGTGCCAGCACTGAAAGCTCTTGCTAGCCAGCACCCTTCCTTGGAAGCGCTTTCACAGGCGCAGCAACACTGGGGCTTTGCGCTGCTCTACCCACCAAACGTCACAGTCATTCTCTTTCCGTCTCGTAGACACGAGCTGAGAAATTGCAAACGTCGAGCAATTGCTCAGAGACGAAAAGTGCCAGCACTGAAAGCTCTTGCTAGCCAGCACCCTTCCTTGGAAGCGCTTTTGTAGGCCTAAGAACACTGGGGCTCTGGGCTTCTCTAGCCACCTAATCTTCTGCTCATCCTCTCGCGCACTCTAAAGAGAGCTCAGGTGAGAAATTGCAAACGTCCAGCAATTGCTCAGAGAAGAAAAGTGCCAGCACTGAAAGCTCTTGCTAGCGAGCACCCTTCCTTGGAAGCGCTTTCACAGGCGCAGCAACACTGGCGCTTTGCGCTTCTCTACCCACCAAACGTCACGGTCATTCCCTTTCCGTCTCGTAGACACGAGCTGAGAAATTGCAAACGTCGAGCAATTGCTCAGAGAGGAAAAGTGCCATCACTGAAAGCTCTTGCTAGCCAGCACCCTTCCTTGGAAGCGCTTTTGTAGCCCTTAGAACACTGGGGCTCTGGGCTTCTCTAGCCACCTAATCTTCTGCTCATCCTCTCGCGCACTCTAAAGAGAGCTCAGGTGAGAAATTGCAAACGTCGAACAATTGCTCAGAGATGAAAAGTGCCAGCACTGAAAGCTGTTGCTAGCCAGCACCCTTCCTTGGAAGCACTTTCACAGGCGCAGTAACACTGGGGCTTTGCGCTTCTCTAGCCACCAAACGTCACGGTCATTCTCTTTCCGTCTCGTAGACACGAGCTGAGAAATTGCAAACGTCGAGCAATTGCTCAGAGATGAAAAGTGCCAGCACTGAAAGCTCTTGCTAGCCAGCACCCTTCCTTGGAAGCGCTTTCACAGGCGCAGCAACACTGGGGCTTTGCGCTTCTCTAGCCACCAAACGTCACGGCCATTCTCTTTCCATCTCGTAGACACGAGCTGAGAAATTGCAAACGTCCAGCAATTGCTCAGAGATGAAAAGTGCCAGCACTGAAAGCTCTTGCTAGCCAGCACCCTTCCTTGGAAGCGCTTTTGTAGGCCTAAGAACACTGGGGCTCTGGGCTTCTTTAGCCACCTAATCTTCTGCTCATCCTCTCGCGCACTCTAAAAAGAGCTCAGGTGAGAAATTGCAAACGTCCAGCAATTGCTCAGAGATGAAAAGTGCCAGCACTGAAAGCTCTTGCTAGCCAGCACCCTTCCTTGGAAGCGCTTTCACAGGCGCAGCAACACTGGCGCTTTGCGCTTCTCTACCCACCAAACGTCACGGTCATTCTCTTTCCGTCTCGTAGACAAGAGCTGAGAAATTGCAAACGTCGAGCAATTGCTCAGAGATGAAAAGTGCCAGCACTGAAAGCTCTTGCTAGCCAGCACCCTTCCTTGGAAGCGCTTTCACAGGCGCAGCAACACTGGGGCTTTGCGCTTCTCTACCCACCAAACGTCACAGTCATTCTCCTTCCGTCTCGTAGACATGAGCTGAGAAATTGCAAACGTCGAGCAATTGCTCAGAGAGGAAAAGTGCCAGCACTGAAAGCTGTTGCTAGCCAGCACCCTTCCTTGGAAGCGCTTTTGTAGCCCTTAGAACACTGGGGCTCTGGGCTTCTCTAGCCACCTACTCTTCTGCTCATCCTCTCGCGCACTCTAAAGAGAGCTCAGGTGAGAAATTGCAAATGTCCAGCAATTGCTCAGAGATGAAAAGGGCCAGCACTGAAAGCTCTTGCTAGCCAGCACCCTTCCTTGGAAGTGCTTTCACAGGCGCAGCAACACTGGCGCTTTGCGCTTCTCTACCCACCAAACGTCACGGTCACTATCTCTCCGTCTCATAGACACGAGCTGAGAAATTGCAAACGTCGAGCAATTGCTCAGAGATGAAAAGTGCCAGCACTGAAAGCTGTTGCTAGCCAGCACCCTTCCTTGGAAGCACTTTCACAGGCGCAGTAACACTGGGGCTTTGCGCTTCTCTACCCACCAAACGTCACGGTCATTCCCCTTCCGTCTCGTAGACAAGAGCTGAGAAATTGCAAACGTCGAGCAATTGCTCAGAGATGAAAAGGGCCAGCACTGAAAGCTGTTGCTAGCGAGCACCCTTCCTTGGAAGTGCTTTCACAGGCGCAGCAACACTGGGGCTTTGCGCTTCTCTAGCCACCAAACGTCACGGTCACTATCTCTCCGTCTCGTAGACACGAGCTGAGAAATTGCAAACGTCCAGCAATTGCTCAGAGAGGAAAAGTGCCAGCACTGAAAGCTGTTGCTAGCCAGCACCCTTCCTTGGAAGCGCTTTTGTAGCCCTTAGAACACTGGGGCTCTGGGCTTCTCTAGCCACCTAATCTTCTGCTCATCCTCTCGCGCACTCTGAAGAGAGCTCAGGTGAGAAATTGCAAACGTCGAGCAATTGCTCAGAGATGAAAAGTGCCAGCACTGAAAGCTCTTGCTAGCCAGCACCCTTCCTTGGAAGCGCTTTCACAGGCGCAGCAACACTGGGGCTTTGCGCTTCTCTAGCCACCAAACGTCACGGTCATTCTCTTTCCGTCTCGTAGACAAGAGCTGAGAAATTGCAAACGTCGAGCAATTGCTCAGAGATGAAAAGTGCCAGCACTGAAAGCTCTTGCTAGCCAGCACCCTTCCTTGGAAGCGCTTTCACAGGCGCAGTAACACTGGGGCTTTGCGCTTCTCTAGCCACCAAACGTCACGGTCATTCTCTTTCCGTCTTGTAGACACGAGCTGAGAAATTGCAAACGTCGAGCAATTGCTCAGAGAGGAAAAGTGCCAGCACTGAAAGCTCTTGCTAGCCAGCACCCTTCCTTGGAAGCGCTTTCACAGGCGCAGTAACACTGGGGCTTTGCGCTTCTCTAGCCACCAAACGTCACGGTCATTCTCTTTCCGTCTCGTAGACACGAGCTGAGAAATTGCAAACGTCGAGCAATTGCTCAGAGATGAAAAGTGCCAGCACTGAAAGCTGTTGCTAGCCAGCACCCTTCCTTGGAAGCGCTTTTGTAGGCTTAAGAACACTGGGGCTCTGGGCTTCTCTAGCCACCTAATCTTCTGCTCATCCTCTCGTGCACTCTAAAGAGAGCTCAGGTGAGAAATTGCAAACGTCCAGCAATTGCTCAGAGATGAAAAGTGCCAGCACTGAAAGCTCTTGCTAGCCAGCACCCTTCCTTGGAAGCGCTTTCACAGGCGCAGCAACACTGGGGCTTTGCGCTTCTCTACCCACCAAACGTCACAGTCATTCTCTTTCCGTCTCGTAGACACGAGCTGAGAAATTGCAAACGTCGAGCAATTGCTCAGAGATGAAAAGTGCCAGCACTGAAAGCTCTTGCTAGCCAGCACCCTTCCTTGGAAGCGCTTTTGTAGGCCTAAGAACACTGGGGCTCTGGGCTTCTCTAGCCACCTCATCTTCTGCTCATCCTCTCGCGCACTCTAAAGAGAGCTCAGGTGAGAAATTGCAAACGTCGAGCAATTGCTCAGAGATGAAAAGTGCCAGCACTGAAAGCTCTTGCTAGCCAGCACCCTTCCTTGGAAGCGCTTTCACAGGCGCAGCAACACTGGGGCTTTGCGCTTCTCTAGCCACCAAACGTCACGGCCATTCTCTTTCCATCTCGTAGACACGAGCTGAGAAATTGCAAACGTCCAGCAATTGCTCAGAGATGAAAAGTGCCAGCACTGAAAGCTCTTGCTAGCCAGCACCCTTCCTTGGAAGCGCTTTTGTAGGCCTAAGAACACTGGGGCTCTGGGCTTCTTTAGCCACCTAATCTTCTGCTCATCCTCTCGCGCACTCTAAACAGAGCTCAGGTGAGAAATTGCAAACGTCCAGCAATTGCTCAGAGATGAAAAGTGCCAGCACTGAAAGCTCTTGCTAGCCAGCACCCTTCCTTGGAAGCGCTTTCACAGGCGCAGCAACACTGGGGCTTTGCGCTTCTCTACCCACCAAACGTCACGGTCATTCTCTTTCCGTCTCGTAGACAAGAGCTGAGAAATTGCAAACATCGAGCAATTGCTCAGAGATGAAAAGTGCCAGCACTGAAAGCTCTTGCTAGCCAGCACCCTTCCTTGGAAGCGCTTTCACAGGCGCAGCAACACTGGGGCTTTGCGCTTCTCTACCCACCAAACGTCACAGTCATTCTCCTTCCGTCTCGTAGACATGAGCTGAGAAATTGCAAACGTCCAGCAATTGCTCAGAGATGAAAAGTGCCAGCACTGAAAGCTGTTGCTAGCCAGCACCCTTCCTTGGAAGCGCTTTTGTAGCCTTTAGAACACTGGGGCTCTGTGCTTCTCTAGCCACCTAATCTTCTGCTCATCCTCTCACGCACTCTAAAGAGAGCTCAGGTGAGAAATTGCAAACGTCGAGCAATTGCTCAGAGATGAAAAGTGCCAGCACTGAAAGCTGTTGCTAGCCAGCACCCTTCCTTGGAAGCACTTTCACAGGCGCAGCAACACTGGGGCTTTGCGCTTCTCTACCCACCAAACGTCACGGTCCTTCTCTTTCCGTCTCGTAGACACGAGCTGAGAAATTGCAAACGTCGAGCAATTGCTCAGAGATGAAAAGTGCCAGCACTGAAAGCTGTTGCTAGCCAGCACCCTTCCTTGGAAGCGCTTTCACAGGCGCAGCAACACTGGGGCTTGGCGCTTCTCTACCAACCAAACGTCACGGTCACTATCTCTCCGTCTTGTAGAGGCGAGCTGAGAAATTGCAAACGTCGAGCAATTGCTCAGAGATGAAAAGTGCCAGCACTGAAAGCTCTTGCTAGCCAGCACCCTTCCTTGGAAGCGCTTTTGTAGCCCTTAGAACACTGGGGCTCTGGGCTTCTCTAGCCACCTACTCTTCTGCTCATCCTCTCGCGCACTCTAAAGAGAGCTCAGGTGAGAAATTGCAAACGTCGAGCAATTGCTCAGAGATGAAAAGGGCCAGCACTGAAAGCTGTTGCTAGCGAGCACCCTTCCTTGGAAGTGCTTTCACAGGCGCAGCAACACTGGCGCTTGGCGCTTCTCTACCCACCAAACGTCACGGTCACTATCTCTCCGTCTCATAGACACGAGCTGAGAAATTGCAAACGTCGAGCAATTGCTCAGAGATGAAAAGTGCCAGCACTGAAAGCTGTTGCTAGCCAGCACCCTTCCTTGGAAGCACTTTCACAGGCGCAGTAACACTGGGGCTTTGCGCTTCTCTACCCACCAAACGTCACGGTCATTCCCCTTCCGTCTCGTAGACAAGAGCTGAGAAATTGCAAACGTCGAGCAATTGCTCAGAGATGAAAAGGGCCAGCACTGAAAGCTCTTGCTAGCCAGCACCCTTCCTTGGAAGTGCTTTCACAGGCGCAGCAACACTGGGGCTTTGCGCTTCTCTAGCCACCAAACGTCACGGTCACTATCTCTCCGTCTCGTAGACACGAGCTGAGAAATTGCAAACGTCCAGCAATTGCTCAGAGATGAAAAGTGCCAGCACTGAAAGCTCTTGCTAGCCAGCACCCTTCCTTGGAAGCGCTTTTGTAGCCCTTAGAACACTGGGGCTCTGGGCTTCTCTAGCCACCTAATCTTCTGCTCATCCTCTCGCGCACTCTGAAGAGAGCTCAGGTGAGAAATTGCAAACGTCGAGCAATTGCTCAGAGATGAAAAGTGCCAGCACTGAAAGCTCTTGCTAGCCAGCACCCTTCCTTGGAAGCGCTTTCACAGGCGCAGCAACACTGGGGCTTTGCGCTTCTCTACCCACCAAACGTCACGGTCATTCTCTTTCCGTCTCGTAGACAAGAGCTGAGAAATTGCAAACGTCGAGCAATTGCTCAGAGATGAAAAGTGCCAGCACTGAAAGCTGTTGCTAGCCAGCACCCTTCCTTGGAAGCGCTTTCACAGGCGCAGTAACACTGGGGCTTTGCGCTTCTCTACCAACCAAACGTCACGGTCATTCTCTTTCTGTCTCGTAGACACGAGCTGAGAAATTGCAAACGTCGAGCAATTGCTCAGAGATGAAAAGTGCCAGCACTGAAAGCTCTTGCTAGCCAGCACCCTTCCTTGGAAGCGCTTTTGTAGGCCTAAGAACACTGGGGCTCTGGGCTTCTCTAGCCACCTCATCTTCTGCTCATCCTCTCGCGCACTCTAAAGAGAGCTCAGGTGAGAAATTGCAAACGTCGAACAATTGCTCAGAGATGAAAAGTGCCAGCACTGAAAGCTCTTGCTAGCCAGCACCCTTCCTTGGAAGCACTTTCACAGGCGCAGTAACACTGGGGCTTTGCGCTTCTCTAGCCACCAAACGTCACGGTCATTCTCTTTCCGTCTCGTAGACACGAGCTGAGAAATTGCAAACGTCGAGCAATTGCTCAGAGATGAAAAGTGCCAGCACTGAAAGCTCTTGCTAGCCAGCACCCTTCCTTGGAAGCGCTTTCACAGGCGCAGCAACACTGGGGCTTTGCGCTTCTCTAGCCACCAAACGTCACGGCCATTCTCTTTCCATCTCGTAGACACGAGCTGAGAAATTGCAAACGTCCAGCAATTGCTCAGAGATGAAAAGTGCCAGCACTGAAAGCTCTTGCTAGCCAGCACCCTTCCTTGGAAGCGCTTTTGTAGGCCTAAGAACACTGGGGCTCTGGGCTTCTTTAGCCACCTAATCTTCTGCTCATCCTCTCGCGCACTCTAAACAGAGCTCAGGTGAGAAATTGCAAACGTCCAGCAATTGCTCAGAGATGAAAAGTGCCAGCACTGAAAGCTCTTGCTAGCCAGCACCCTTCCTTGGAAGCGCTTTCACAGGCGCAGCAACACTGGGGCTTTGCGCTTCTCTACCCACCAAACGTCACGGTCATTCTCTTTCCGTCTCGTAGACAAGAGCTGAGAAATTGCAAACATCGAGCAATTGCTCAGAGATGAAAAGTGCCAGCACTGAAAGCTCTTGCTAGCCAGCACCCTTCCTTGGAAGCGCTTTCACAGGCGCAGCAACACTGGGGCTTTGCGCTTCTCTACCCACCAAACGTCACAGTCATTCTCCTTCCGTCTCGTAGACATGAGCTGAGAAATTGCAAACGTCCAGCAATTGCTCAGAGATGAAAAGTGCCAGCACTGAAAGCTGTTGCTAGCCAGCACCCTTCCTTGGAAGCGCTTTTGTAGCCTTTAGAACACTGGGGCTCTGTGCTTCTCTAGCCACCTAATCTTCTGCTCATCCTCTCGCGCACTCTAAAGAGAGCTCAGGTGAGAAATTGCAAACGTCGAGCAATTGCTCAGAGATGAAAAGTGCCAGCACTGAAAGCTGTTGCTAGCCAGCACCCTTCCTTGGAAGCACTTTCACAGGCGCAGCAACACTGGGGCTTTGCGCTTCTCTACCCACCAAACGTCACGGTCCTTCTCTTTCCGTCTCGTAGACACGAGCTGAGAAATTGCAAACGTCGAGCAATTGCTCAGAGATGAAAAGTGCCAGCACTGAAAGCTGTTGCTAGCCAGCACCCTTCCTTGGAAGCGCTTTCACAGGCGCAGCAACACTGGGGCTTGGCGCTTCTCTACCAACCAAACGTCACGGTCACTATCTCTCCGTCTTGTAGAGGCGAGCTGAGAAATTGCAAACGTCGAGCAATTGCTCAGAGATGAAAAGTGCCAGCACTGAAAGCTGTTGCTAGCCAGCACCCTTCCTTGGAAGCGCTTTTGTAGCCCTTAGAACACTGGGGCTCTGGGCTTCTCTAGCCACCTACTCTTCTGCTCATCCTCTCGCGCACTCTAAAGAGAGCTCAGGTGAGAAATTGCAAACGTCGAGCAATTGCTCAGAGATGAAAAGGGCCAGCACTGAAAGCTGTTGCTAGCGAGCACCCTTCCTTGGAAGTGCTTTCACAGGCGCAGCAACACTGGCGCTTGGCGCTTCTCTACCCACCAAACGTCACGGTCACTATCTCTCCGTCTCATAGACACGAGCTGAGAAATTGCAAACGTCGAGCAATTGCTCAGAGATGAAAAGTGCCAGCACTGAAAGCTGTTGCTAGCCAGCACCCTTCCTTGGAAGCACTTTCACAGGCGCAGTAACACTGGGGCTTTGCGCTTCTCTACCCACCAAACGTCACGGTCATTCCCCTTCCGTCTCGTAGACAAGAGCTGAGAAATTGCAAACGTCGAGCAATTGCTCAGAGATGAAAAGGGCCAGCACTGAAAGCTGTTGCTAGCGAGCACCCTTCCTTGGAAGTGCTTTCACAGGCGCAGCAACACTGGGGCTTTGCGCTTCTCTAGCCACCAAACGTCACGGTCACTATCTCTCCGTCTCGTAGACACGAGCTGAGAAATTGCAAACGTCCAGCAATTGCTCAGAGATGAAAAGTGCCAGCACTGAAAGCTCTTGCTAGCCAGCACCCTTCCTTGGAAGCGCTTTTGTAGCCCTTAGAACACTGGGGCTCTGGGCTTCTCTAGCCACCTAATCTTCTGCTCATCCTCTCGCGCACTCTGAAGAGAGCTCAGGTGAGAAATTGCAAACGTCCAGCAATTGCTCAGAGATGAAAAGTGCCAGCACTGAAAGCTCTTGCTAGCCAGCACCCTTCCTTGGAAGCGCTTTCACAGGCGCAGCAACACTGGGGCTTTGCGCTTCTCTAGCCACCAAACGTCACGGTCATTCTCTTTCCGTCTCGTAGACAAGAGCTGAGAAATTGCAAACGTCGAGCAATTGCTCAGAGATGAAAAGTGCCAGCACTGAAAGCTGTTGCTAGCCAGCACCCTTCCTTGGAAGCGCTTTCACAGGCGCAGTAACACTGGGGCTTTGCGCTTCTCTACCAACCAAACGTCACGGTCATTCTCTTTCTGTCTCGTAGACACGAGCTGAGAAATTGCAAACGTCGAGCAATTGCTCAGAGATGAAAAGTGCCAGCACTGAAAGCTCTTGCTAGCCAGCACCCTTCCTTGGAAGCGCTTTCACAGGCGCAGCAACACTGGCGCTTTGCGCTTCTCTACCCACCAAACGTCACGGTCATTCTCTTTCCGTCTCGTAGACACGAGCTGAGAAATTGCAAACGTCGAGCAATTGCTCAGAGATGAAAAGTGCCAGCACTGAAAGCTCTTGCTAGCCAGCACCCTTCCTTGGAAGCGCTTTTGTAGGCCTAAGAACACTGGGGCTCTGGGCTTCTCTAGCCACCTAATCTTCTGCTCATCCTCTCGCGCACTCTAAAGAGAGCTCAGGTGAGAAATTGCAAACGTCGAACAATTGCTCAGAGATGAAAAGTGCCAGCACTGAAAGCTGTTGCTAGCCAGCACCCTTCCTTGGAAGCACTTTCACAGGCGCAGTAACACTGGGGCTTTGCGCTTCTCTAGCCACCAAACGTCACGGTCATTCTCTTTCCGTCTCGTAGACACGAGCTGAGAAATTGCAAACGTCGAGCAATTGCTCAGAGATGAAAAGTGCCAGCACTGAAAGCTCTTGCTAGCCAGCACCCTTCCTTGGAAGCGCTTTCACAGGCGCAGCAACACTGGGGCTTTGCGCTTCTCTAGCCACCAAACGTCACGGCCATTCTCTTTCCATCTCGTAGACACGAGCTGAGAAATTGCAAACGTCCAGCAATTGCTCAGAGATGAAAAGTGCCAGCACTGAAAGCTCTTGCTAGCCAGCACCCTTCCTTGGAAGCGCTTTTGTAGGCCTAAGAACACTGGGGCTCTGGGCTTCTTTAGCCACCTAATCTTCTGCTCATCCTCTCGCGCACTCTAAAAAGAGCTCAGGTGAGAAATTGCAAACGTCCAGCAATTGCTCAGAGATGAAAAGTGCCAGCACTGAAAGCTCTTGCTAGCCAGCACCCTTCCTTGGAAGCGCTTTCACAGGCGCAGCAACACTGGCGCTTTGCGCTTCTCTACCCACCAAACGTCACAGTCATTCTCTTTCCGTCTCGTAGACAAGAGCTGAGAAATTGCAAACGTCGAGCAATTGCTCAGAGATGAAAAGTGCCAGCACTGAAAGCTGTTGCTAGCCAGCACCCTTCCTTGGAAGCGCTTTCACAGGCGCAGCAACACTGGGGCTTTGCGCTTCTCTAGCCACCAAACGTCACAGTCATTCTCCTTCCGTCTCGTAGACATGAGCTGAGAAAATGCAAACGTCCAGCAATTGCTCAGAGATGAAAAGTGCCAGCACTGAAAGCTGTTGCTAGCCAGCACCCTTCCTTGGAAGCGCTTTTGTAGCCTTTAGAACACTGGGGCTCTGTGCTTCTCTAGCCACCTAATCTTCTGCTCATCCTCTCGCGCACTCTAAAGAGAGCTCAGGTGAGAAATTGCAAACGTCGAACAATTGCTCAGAGATGAAAAGTGCCAGCACTGAAAGCTGTTGCTAGCCAGCACCCTTCCTTGGAAGCGCTTTCACAGGCGCAGCAACACTGGGGCTTTGTGCTTCTCTAGCCACCAAACGTCACGGTCACTATCTCTCCGTCTTGTAGAGGCGAGCTGAGAAATTGCAAACGTCGAGCAATTGCTCAGAGAGGAAAAGTGCCAGCACTGAAAGCTGTTGCTAGCCAGCACCCTTCCTTGGAAGCGCTTTTGTAGCCCTTAGAACACTGGGGCTCTGGGCTTCTCTAGGCACCTAATCTTCTGCTCATCCTCTCGCGCAGTCTAAAAAGGGCTCAGGCGAGAAATTGCAAACGTCGAGCAATTGCTCAGAGATGAAAAGTGCCAGCACTGAAAGCTATTGCTAGCCAACACCCTTCCTTGGAAGCGCTTTCACAGGCACAGCAACACTGGGGCTTTGCGCTTTTCTACCCACCAAACGTAATGGTCATTCCCATTCCGTCTCGTAGACACGAGCCGAGAAATTGCAAACGTCGAGCAATTGCTCAGAGATGAAAAGTGCCCGCACTGAAAGCTGTTGCTAGCCAACACCCTTCCTTGGAAACGCTTTTGTAGCCCTTTGTCCTGGTTTCGGCTGGGACAGAGTTAATTTTCTTCTTAGTAGCTGGTACGGTACTGTGTTTTGGATTTAGTGTGAGAATGATGTTGATAACACTCTGATGTTTTAGTTGTTGCTTAGTAGCGCTTATCTTCAGCCAAGGACTTTTCAGTTTCCCGTGCTCTGCCAGCAAGCAGGTGTGCAAGAAGCTGGGAGGGAGCAGAGCCGGGGCAGCTGACCTGAACTAGCCAAAGGGTTATTCCATACCATGGAACGTCATACCCAGTATATAAACAGGGGGGAGTTGGCCGGGTGGCACGGATCGTGGCTCGGGAACTAACAGGGCATCGGTCAGCGGGTGGTGAGCAATTGCATTGTGCATCACTGGTGGTTTTTTTGTTTGTTTGGTTGGTTTTTTTCCCTTCCTCCCCCTCCTTTTTGTTATATTCCTTTTCATTACTATTATTATTATTATTATATTTCATTATTACTATTGTTAGTATTATATTTTACTTTAGTTATTAAACTGTTCTTATCTCAACCCACGAGTTTTACTTTTTTTTCCCCTCTTTCCTCCTCCTCACCCTACTGGGAGGGGGAAGGGGGAAGCGGCTGCGTGGTGCTTAGTTGCTGGCTGGGGTTAAACCACGACAGCCCTTTTGGCGCCCAACGTGGGGCGTAAAGGGTTGAGATAACAACAGATCTGACCAGAGCGTGTGAAAACGAATTTGTTATTTGTTGTATTGTATTAGTTTAGTGGTCGCCGGTCACAATGTTGGGTTATTGGCTCTTAGAGTTGTGGCGTTCGTTCTTAGAGTTGTGTTATGTATCACCTCACTTGCCATATATAGTCCCTGTGCTGCTGCTTATCACCCATAAGGTGAGGTGGATTAAAGTTTTCGCTTTGCTTTACTATGTAACACTGGTTTATGGTACGATAAAATTATCAGTTGTGGGACTAATCCGGTATTTGTACTCAGCATTGCCGTTATCTCCGTACTTCGGGAGCTATCTAGCGGAAACTGTTAATTATTACACCCTTTACCTTTTCTCCTCGGAGAGCCAATCTATGGGGGAGACACCTTCCTTCACCTTCCCCTCCTCCTCCTCCAGGCTAATTACAGTAGTGTTTGAAAATTTTGAGAATTTTGAATATCTTTGGAATGTTGAAACTAACATGGTTCTATTGCTAGGAACTAGCTTGTTCCTGAATGTGGTTCAGGCGTTGTTTAGGGTTAAACAACTATTTAGGAGATCTGCCCCAAAGGGATCTGCCCCAAAGCTGCAGATTTATGAGTGGCAGGGTGTGTGGGGTAGCATGAGTAAATGCCTAGGACGGTGGGGAACTCCAGTGTTTTGGAACTTCACCCTTGAACAAGTGCAGAATCCCGAAAAACTAGTAGAACATTTGGAAAAAGTATGCTGTCACCCCGACAATTCCAGGGAGACACAAATCACTGCAATGTGCTGGGGCCTGGCTCATGCCTACCGAGCTCTGTTTAACATTATTCAAGGGGAAGCGAAGGTCTCTGGATCTGACAACAAGATGACAGCCACTGCAGCCCCTCCAGCCCCAGCGACAGGCACTGCAGCCACTCCGACCCCAGCAACAGACACTGCGGCCACGTCGACCCCCGTGACAGACACTGCAGCCACTTCGACCCCCATGACAGACACTGCAGCCTCTCCGGCCCCGGCAACAGGTACTACGGTTACTGCAACGCCTGTGACGGGCACTGCAGCTGAACCAGAGAACCAACCCATGCCAGTATCAGTTGCCCCTGTACAGAAGAAGAAATACGCAAAAAAGACAGCTCGCTTAGCGAAGGATGAAGGTGAAGCAGGGCCATCACGAGAACAGGAGGAAGAGGCAGAACCGGAGATAATCACTCGATCCCTATCCCCAAGTGAGCTGCGAGATATGCGAAAAGATTTCAGCCGTCGTCCAGGCGAGCACATCATCACCTGGTTGCTCCGATGCTGGGATAACGGGGCCGGTAGCTTGGAATTAGAGGGTAAGGAGGCCAAGCAGTTGGGATCCCTTTCTAGGGAAGGGGGTATTGACAAGGCAATTGGAAAAAAACACAAGCCCTCAGCCTCTGGAGGCGACTTCTATCAGGTGTGAGGGAAAGGTACCCCTTCAAGGAAGATGTTGTATGTCAACCAGGCAAGTGGACCACCATGGAGAGAGGTATCCAGTACCTGAGGGAATTAGCTGTGCGGGAGATGGTTTATTATGACCCAGATGATGAGCGGTTACCCACAGATCCAGATGAAGTCCAATGTGCACGACCCATGTGGCGGAAGTTTGTACGAAGCGCACCATCGTCGTATGCCAATGCATTGGCAGTAATGGACTGGAAAGACGAGGAGGGACCAACAGTAGATGAATTGGCTCGCCGACTTTGGCAATACGAAGAAAGTCTCACTTCCTCCCTCGTCGCAGCTGTGGAGAAACTGCCAGACATAATAGCCGAGAAACTGTCCCAAGAGTTCCAGCGATTTGAGGATAAGTTCTGCCTCCCACCTGCACGGACCAATATCTCAGCTATTAGGAACAAGCGTCCCTCTGCTCAAGAGAGAGGAGATAGAAGGTACACCTCACGGGGTATCCTGTGGTCTTACCTGCGTGAGCACGGAGAGGATATGATGAAGTGGGATAGAAAACCTACCTCAGTCCTAGATGCACGGGTACGTGAATTGCAAGGAAAAACAAACACAAATGAGGATTCTTCCAGGAAAATTGCTGCTTCAGGCTCCAGTGAGCACTGTGACCGGTGTGGCAGACAGAGTGGAAGGGCTGATCTTACTCCTGATCCTATGAGAAGGAATTCTAATCCATCTTTACAAAGAGTGAGTGGAGAATCTTATGACCGGGACTAGAGGGGCCCTGCCTCCAGCCAGGCGGAGGAGAGGGACAACCGGGTTTACTGGACTGTGTGGATTCAATGGCCTGGCACATCAGATCCACAGGAGTATAAAGCCCTAGTAGACACCGGTGCACAGTGTACTCTAATTCCATCAAGCTATAAAGGGGTAGAACCTATTTGTATTTCTGGAGTGACAGGGGGATCTCAACAGCTAACTATATTGGAGGCTGAAATAAGCCTAACTGGGAATGAGTGGCAAAAACACCCCATTGTGACTGGCCCAGAGGCCCCATGCATTCTTGGCATAGATTATCTTAGGAGAGGGTATTTCAAGGACCCAAAGGGGTATCGGTGGGCCTTTGGTATAGCTGCCTTGGAGACAGAGGCAATTGAACAGTTGTCCACCTTGCCCTGTCTCTCTGAGGACCCTTCAGTTGTGGGGTTGCTGAGGGTCGAAGAACAACAGGTGCCGATCGCTATCACAAGGGTGCACCGGCGGCAATATGAACTCATCATAACCAGTGTTACATAGTAAAGCAAAGCGAAAACTTTAATCCACCTCACCTTATGGGTGATAAACAGCAGCACAGGGACTATATATGGCAAGTGAGGTGATACATAACACAACTCTAAGAACGAACGCCACAACTCTAAGAGCCAATAACCCAACATTGTGACCGGCGACCACTAAACTAATACAATACAACAAATAACAAATTCGTTTTCACACGCTCTGGTCAGATCTGTTGTTATCTCAACCCTTTACGCCCCACGTTGGGCGCCAAAAGGGCTGTCGTGGTTTAACCCCAGCCAGCAACTAAGCACCACGCAGCCGCTTCCCCCTTCCCCCTCCCAGTAGGGTGAGGAGGAGGAAAGAGGGGAAAAAAAAGTAAAACTCGTGGGTTGAGATAAGAACAGTTTAATAACTAAAGTAAAATATAATACTAACAATAGTAATAATGAAATATAATAATAATAATAATAGTAATGAAAAGGAATATAACAAAAAGGAGGGGGAGGAAGGGAAAAAAACCAACCAAACAAACAAAAAAACCACCAGTGATGCACAATGCAATTGCTCACCACCCGCTGACCGATGCCCTGTTAGTTCCCGAGCCACGATCCGTGCCACCCGGCCAACTCCCCCCTGTTTATATACTGGGTATGACGTTCCATGGTATGGAATAACCCTTTGGCTAGTTCAGGTCAGCTGCCCCGGCTCTGCTCCCTCCCAGCTTCTTGCACACCTGCTTGCTGGCAGAGCACGGGAAACTGAAAAGTCCTTGGCTGAAGATAAGCGCTACTAAGCAACAACTAAAACATCAGAGTGTTATCAACATCATTCTCACACTAAATCCAAAACACAGCACTGTACCAGCTACTAAGAAGAAAATTAACTCTGTCCCAGCCGAAACCAGGACAACAGGCCACATGAACCACCGTGTCAGAGCTGGCCTCCCTGCTAGCACCACCGTCACCAAAAGGGTTCCTCAGGGCAGGGCCAGAAGGCTGGATGCCTCTTCCAAAGTTGGTGTCAGGACTATACCCAAGGAGCTACTCCCTCAAAAGGACTTCTGCTCTTCTGGGGGTCTCGATAGCTTCAGGGAGACAATCTCACAGTCCCAGGGGGATCTGTTAGGGACTGAGGGCTGGACCAAGAGTTCCCTTCTTGGTGGCACATGTCCAAGCAGACAGTAACTGGTCTTTGATTTATCTCCCTGGTGATGTCCCACGTGTGGTGGGGCTGATGGCAGATGCCATCCTGGAGAGGAATCGGGAGCAGCCAGGAGAGCTCAGGGGATCTCCAGGCACAGCGTGGAAGCCTGAGGGGGCAGTGAGTGGTGCCTCGTACAATAAGTGACAGTCCAAGGAGGAGTGTCCTAGAGGAAAAGGTGAACCTGAGGAGACCATGGGCTAACAAGAGCCCTGCAATGCCAGGAGAGGATGTGAGGAGCCAGAAGGCAAAGGGACATGAGACTGGAGAGTGGTCCAAGCCCATGGCCTGCATCTAGTGCAGGCCTCCTTTGCCTTCTGTGCCATTGCAGACTCCCCATGGTCCTGCCCAGCCCCATCTTTGGCGATTGAGCCATCAAGGGAAGATGGAAAAGGGGCTCAGCAGCAGTGATCCCCATCCAGCTGGCTCTGCTCAGTACCCTGACCAGCATGGCCAGTGCAGGCTCACCCCGTGGCCAAAGGGCACCACAGCTCCCTTTCTGTGCAGAGTGCACCGCCAGCCTAGGGCCCTGCAGGGAGCATGGGGAGGGAAGCAGGAACGGCCGGCCAGGCCAGCACAGACACGCTTACATGGGGAAAGGCTCTCTGGAGAGCAGGGATGACTCTGGAGAAGAGCAAGGCAGCATATCTGTGCCTGCAGGGAGGAATCCATGAGAAAGAGAAACCTCTTTCTACAGACACCTGCTCAGGGCAGGCTGCTCTGTCCCCTGGCCAGGACTCTTGTGCTGGCCTGCGGAGAGGGGCTGATATGGAGGGGGCAGTCAGTCTGTGATGGGGATCTCCTGAACCCAGGACCAGGAGTCCTGCAGTTTCACTGACCTCCATTTCCTCATGCCATGGTGAGCGTCCAGCCCTGGGGCTGATGGGGAGGCTGAGAGCCCTCCCTGCCCCGCAGGAGCTGCTGTGCCCTTCAGAGGGGCTGGGGTCGTGGGGGGAGTGCCCAGAGCTCTGCAGCACCCTGCAGCAGGTACTGCTGTGGGGCTACTCCAGGCTGGGCTGCTCTGCAGAGCTGGGCTGGCTGAGCTGGAAAGTGCCTGGGAGAGGACAACACCAATGTTAGCCTACATGTCTGATCAGGCAGGGCGAGGACATGCTCCACTGGGTGTGAGGTACAGACCCAGGTCTCCTGGAAGGGAGCTGAGACACGCAGGTGCAGGAGAAAGGAGCTCCGTTGGTGCCCTTGGTGGTATGGAGAGACCGGGAAGGTGCCCCAGGGCATTTTGTCACCCCCCAGCCTCTCCCATCGGCCATTTCCAGCACTGGCCACTCACCTCAATTTAGCAGTGTTTTTGCTCTGGGGCCATCTCCTTCCTCCTGCTGCTCTCGGTCCCTGTGTCAAAGGAAGAGCCAGCCCTGCCCCAGCCTCTCTTCTTGCCCAGGCCTTGGCGCACCCCAGAGCAGGGCTGTCTGCGAGCCCCTGTGTCAGACACGGCTGGGGCTTGGCTGGGGCTGGGCATTGGTGGGCTGCAAAAGAAGGAGGGCTGGTGGGGATGGATGCTGAAGGCTGCCATGGGGACTTGTGGTGGGGGACGTTTCCCCACCCCAAACACACCCTTTCCCTTGCAGTGTGTGATGAGGAGGGCCGTGAGGGCAGGTGTTGGGCAATGGGGCTGCACTGGCTCAGAGACAAGTCACAGATGGGAGCTACACCACTCCAATCAGGAGGTGGAAGCAAGGACAGGCTAGGAAGGAGGAACTTAGAACTCTGACCTGAGCATGCGGGTATGTGTTTAGCAAAGCCAAAGCTCAGCTGGAGCTGATGGGGGCTGCAGGCAACATCAAGAGCCAAAGGAATTCCGTCACTGTGTGTGCAGTAAAAGGCTGAAGAAGGAACATGCTGCCGAGTGATGAGGGGAGGGTTCAAACAGCAGACCCAGAGGAGGCTGAGGCGCTCAATGCCGCCTTTGTCTGAGTCTTTACGAAAAAGGTCTCGCTGGCCTCTGTGCTCAGAGAGCGGGCTCAAGGAGGAGGAGAGCACGGATTGGCAGGAAACTCAGTAGATCCCACAAGGACAGATGCCAGTTTCTGCCCGCGCAGGGGACTCCCCCTGGCAATGGCCCAGGCTGGGGGCTGCCTGGCTGGGAGCAGCCCTGTGGCAAAGGCCTTGGTGGGCAGGGAGCTGGAGAGGAGGCAGCCGTGTGCCCTGGCAGCAAGGGAGGACAGCAGGGCCCTGGGCTGTATGAGCAGGAGCACGGGCAGGAGGTGGAGGGAAGGGACTCTGCCGCTCAATGGAGCACTTGTTAGAGCATATCCAGAAGAGTGTGTCCAGTTTGGGGAACCCCAGTACTGGAAAGGTGTTGGCAAGGTGGAGCAGATTTCGGGAAGGGCCCTGAAGACGGTCAGGGGGCTGGGTCACTTTCTCTGTGAGAAAGGGCTGATGAAGCTGGGTTTGTTCAGCGTGGAGAAGGGAAGGCTGAGGGACACCTCACAGCAAGGGGGGCCTCACTTTTTCCACCACGAGGCCAGCCAAGAATTTGAACAAGGACTGCTCGCCCTGAGAGGCTGTGCAGTCCTCCATCCTTGGAGGTTTTCAAGAGTGAGAAACCAGATCTGACTCTATACGCTGCATTGAGTAGAAGGTTGGAGTGCAGACCTCCAAAGGTCTACTCCAACCTGAATAACCATGTCAGCCTATGATCTCTGGTCCCGTATCTGAGCAGCATATGAGAGATCGGGTGTTTATGGGGCAAGAATCCTCCTGTGTTGTATGTGACCAGCTAAGGCAAGTCAGGTGAACATCTCCTCCACTCGCTTGACTGTAAGGCGAGCCTGGGAGGCACTGCCTCAGACAGCTCTACATTCCCCCTGAAGCTCATTGCATCCAGCTGTAACCACCTCAAAGGCCATGGTCTGCACCCTGAAGCTCCTACTTGTCGGTTTGGGCATCAGGGCATCTGAACGCCACCAGTGACTCTTCAATACATGCCTGCTGTTTGTGGACAGCAAGGAGTTTCTCGTTGTGGTGCATTCCCATGTCCCATGGACTCCACCTGGGATTTGTCTCCCCTTGCTTTAGACAACCACTCTTTGGGTGTCTTTCCACTCTTGCTCCTAGAGGCTCCTCTTAGAGCTGACAGGGGGTCTTGACCCTCCTTCACTGTAATTGATCCTCACAGCACTTTTAAATCCCTTGGTTCCTTCCTTGTCTTGGCCTCCAGGCACCTGGTCAGCCCCCACACAGCCTGGCTCTTAGCTCCCTCCTGGGCTCTCCTTTCCAGGTGAACCCCCTCCAAGTTGAAGGCCCAGGGGTGGTTCTGAGGTGACATGCTGCTTGGTGTCAGGTCTGCTCCAGAGGAGACACGGCTGAGCAGGGTGTCCATGAGGGTGGCCTGCCCTCCTGCCTGCCACAGCAGGTTGGCTGGCTGCAACAGAGGAGTCCTCAGAGCCAGCACCCAGACAGGTCCATTCCACCTGCCTCAGCCCTCCCTTTTTTCACACAGGCAGTCCATGACTGACTAGGGCTGGACTCTGACTCACAAACAATGCCAAAGTGGAGGAGGATGCCAATGCTGAAGGGCAGCCATGGCTGCAGGGACCATGGCAGAGAAAAAAGACCAACAGCAGACTCACAGCCTTGGACTACAGGAGAGCAACTTTCAGCTGGTTCAGCATCTGCTTGGCAGGATCCTGCAGATCCAAGACCCACGGAGCCCTCTTGCATCTTCAGGGACAACAACATCAAAACCCATCAGAAACACATCAGTGTGACGTTGTGGGAGTCGAGCAGGGCCTAGCTGGAGGCTGGTGGGGATGAACGGGGATCTTGTGGCTGAAGAGTTCAAACACCAGAAGGCATTGCACAAGGTTGGAAGAGAAAACAGGTTGTCCAGGAGGCAGATGGAAAGCTGGCCTTGGGGTAGAGGGATGGAGGCAGGAAAGCCATAGCTCAGCTGGGGCTCCAACTAGCAAGGAAGAGGGATAGCACCCAGAAGGCCTTGTGTAAGTTCACTGGCAGCACAAGGAGTCAGCTGAGGAGAATACAGTCTCATGGCTCAGTGGGGCAGGGCATGGAGTGACAAGAGCTGGAAAAGGCTGGGGAACTCATTGGTTTCCATCCTCTTCTCCTGGGAAGGTGTGCCCCCAGGCCTCCCTGGTCCTCGGGCCTCCTATCAACATCTGAGCTAGCAAGGCTGCACCCATGGCAGCAGCAGCTGTGTCTTGGGGGGCACTGAAGCCAGTTGGGCACACCCAGGTCCATGGGAGCAGAGGGCATGTGCCCAAGGGTGCTGGGGGAGCTGGCTGGTGTCATTGCAAGGCTGCTCTTGATCATCTTGGAAATGCCAGGGCAAACAAGGAGTTCTCTGGAGGTGGGAAAAAGACCACCGTTGCCCCGGTTTTGAATTTGGGCAAGAAGGAGCATGCAGGGAACTGCAGGCTGGTCAGCCACCTCTGAGTCCCTGGCAGGGGGATGGAGCAAATTCATTTCATTAATTCCTTGGCCCACCTCTGTCAGCTCTTGCTGTCTCAGGTGCCCTGGGGCAGCTGAAGTACCCATCTGCTGCTCGGAAACGGGACCCAGGATCTCTCGGAGCCCTTCTGGAGCATTCGCTGGTCACCAGGAAAAGTATCTCCAGACACCTCCCTTGAGACAACTTCTTTCTCTCCATTGACTAGAAAGGGAACTCGAGACAACTTGGTTTGACATCGAGAAATGTCTCACCTACACTGAGGTGTCTGATGTTGGGGGAGACCAGTCTCCTGCCTTTCCTCACCTCAAAAGGAGTCACTCTTCATCTCCCCTGGAGGGAATGAAAAGGGAGTGTTCGTAGATGGTCTAGAGACCCCTTTCAGTAGACACTCTAACACAGATGTGTTGAGAGGAGTGCAAATCTGGCCACCCAAACCCAGGGTGTTTCACTGAAGCTGGTCGCTCTGCTTCCCAGCATCAGCTGAGCAAGCCTGCCACCGTAGTGGGTGACTGTCTCTGGGCAAAGAGTGAGGAGTGGCATGGATGCTTGTGGGAGGGGAGGGGTTTTAGTGCATTGAGATCTCTGCAAGACATAGAAATTTCTTTTTTTAGGCTGCAGGCCTGATTCTGATGGAAATGTTTAGAAAGTGTCAATAAAAATGAGACAGAGAAGAAATGAGGAAAGATCTACAGCAAAGACAAAGTTCTAATGCAATTTGCAGCTTTTTTTAAATGTCTTTGTGTTCATGTCCTCCTAGTTTAGCTTTGTTTTACATGACTGTCTGTAACGGTATCAGTGCCTCTGCACTGTAATGGTATGGGTGATGGCATCTGTAAAGGCATTGGTCTCTGTATAGGTACGTGCGATGTTATTGATATCTGCAATGGGATCCGTATCTGCAGTGGCCTCTGCAAAGGCTTCTCCAACTGCAGTCGTACTTGTCCCGGCAGTGTGATTTGCTTTGCTGATGGCATCTGCAGGGTATTCAGCAGTGGTATGTGCAGCTGAAATGGTGCCTGCAATGGTATTGGAATCTGCAACGGCATCTGCAAAGGTATCTGCATCTGGAATGCTCTGTGTGCAACTGTCCTCTTGGCTGCAGCTCTCCAGTGCAGGCACTGTTGCAGACACAGATGCCATTGCAGGTGCCTTTGCAGATGGAAATACAATTTCAGGTGCCAGTGCTGATGGAGATGCTTTAGTTGCGATGGTACCTGCATCTGCATCTTTCTACAGGTTACAAAACCTGGGAATAGAAGCTGCTCTGCAGAATAGACTTGGCTTCTTTTTCTTTTTTCTTTTTATTCCTCCCCGTCTGAACAAAGCCAACACGGGCAGGGTCTTTGTGGATTAGGACGGGAGGCATCATTTTAATTAGAACTTCCGATTCCCCAAGCTTTTTTTCTTCTTACATTTCCATTTTTCAATCAGATACACCCATGTGCTCTGGCTGCTGCATTTCCTAGAGCCTGGGGCAGGACAGAGGCAGGCGAGGGGGCGGTGGGCTGGAAGGTGACATCACTGGGGTGTGGTGAGGTCGCTGGGGTGTGGTGAGGTCGCTGGTGTGGGAGGAAGCTGATCCGTCAGCAGCAGCAGGTGGCAATGAGGTGCTCAGTGCCTGCCAATGAGAGCGCGGTGAGACGAGAGCTGGGGGGGCAGAGGAGAGGCAGGCTGGGGGGACAGCAAGGGGCCAGCAGGGAGGTGATGGCTGGGGCAGGGCTGGTGAGGTCACTTCTGCCAGAGATGCTGATAGGGTAGGAGCAGGCACATGGCTTGGCTATTCCTTGGGAGGTCACCTCTGTCCCTGCAGGTGCTAGGCCAGCAGCATGCAAATGGCTTGGAAGTTCCTTGTGAGGTCACTTCTTCCTGAGACCCTGATAGGCCAGCAGCAGGCTGGTAGCTGGGTGGGTGTTGGTGAGGTCCCTTCAGGTGGAGCTGCTGCGAGGCCAGCAGCAGGCTGGAGGGGTATTGCAGGGTCTGTCCTCTCCACTGGGACCCCCCGCCTTGCTCCTTCTTCCCCCAGCTTGTCTTGCTGAGCACGACGTCCTATGGTCTGGAATGTCCCTTTGGTCAGGCGGGGTCAGCTGTCCCAGCTGTGTCGCATCCCAGCTTCTTGCCCGCCCCCAGCCTACTCGCTGGTGGGTCAGAGTGAGGAACAGAGGAGCCCTTGATGCTGTGCAAGCACTGTTCAGCAACAGCTGAAACCTCCGTGTTTGATCAGGCCTGGTTGGGTGACAAATCCAAAAGACAAGAGCAACACAAAGCAGAGAGTGTTTGGTACCATGGGAGGGGCTGTTTTATCCCACAGCTTTCGATCCCATCTCTTGAAAAGAGCCCGACCGCAGCCAATCCCCAAACCCCGCCTGCCCGGACGGGCTGCCAGCAGCAGAGACATGTTGGTGCAGGGGGCAGAGGGGATTTTTGGAAAAGGCCTGGGGAGAAAGGGGGTGAGTGTTTCTCAGGACAAGAGGGGAAATCTCTTGCCTCTCTCCCCAGCTGGGCCATCTCCCTCCTGGTGTCATAATGAACCTCCAGATGAGGTGGGCTGATGTCACAGGGGGATGCACTGCATCACAGGGAGGTCTCCCTGGTACCACAGCAGTGCCGGCACTTCCCGGCGAGGCTTGGGTGGTGCTGGGCACTGCTCAGGGGCTCCCCACCACTGCCTTTTGCAGCTGCTGCACAGCCAGGAGCGGGGTCGAGAGGCAGCGGGGCTGCGCTGGGGGACCCTTGCTGACAGGCAGGAGAAGGAGCACGTCAGAGAGGAGTTTTGGGTGAGGAGCCGGGAAGAGTCTCCCTTTTCCTGAGCTGAGGGCAAGCAGCAAGCGCAATGGAGGGCTGCTGCACCATGACCCTCAGCTCGGAGCTGAGCTGCTCGTTCCCCACACTCCTGCAGCTCTCCACCAAGGGTGAGGGTTTCGGGAGGTCCTTCCCAAGGGGTCACACCGGGGCTGTCAGCTGTCAAAAGCTGCAATTGCTGGCCTGTGGGGGTGGTTGGAGAGGGCTGGGGGCTGCCACAAGAGCCCTGCCTGAGGGTCCCACGGGGCTCAGGGGACAATGTGGCTGCCAGGACTACTGGGTCCTGGTGCTGGGGCTGCCTTGAGCACCGAGACTCCTGTGGGCACAGCTCAGTCCCCTCAAAAGGGAGGACCATTCAGCAGCAGTTTTCTCTGGGAGCTGGCAGTATGAAATGGGGGCAGAGCCCAGCTCCACAGCCATGGCAGTGTTTTTCTGGGCTGTTTGTGTACACCAGCAGCTGTCACCCCCTGGGCAAGGAGCTTGCCGAGAGTCTGTGAGGTGGTCGGCCCGGAGCCTGAGACCTCTTTCCCTTGCTTTCCAGAGATGGTGGCTCTCTGGGGAGCTGTGTCTGATTGCACCCTGGGACAGGGGAAGCTGGACAAGGCGGGCTGATGCCCTGGTGCCCCTCACCTTACAGGGGTTGAATCCCTCTGAGAACCTGGGCCCCAAGGAGCGACCCTTCCCTGAGCATCGTGGCAGCACACCGAGACCACCCCATGTGCCCAGAGCAGCTCCTTGGCCAAGTGGGAGAGAAACCAATTCCAGATCCAATCTGAGAAAGCATTCGGCACCCCCTAGGGCTTCACTCTTCCCTCGGGTCAGAGTGGAGAGACCAAGCAGAAAGGCAGGGGATGAGGCTGGGTCCGTGCCAAGGAGGTCTTTTTGTCTTTGCCCTGCGCAGGGTGTCCTGGTTGCAGGACTTGGGACCTTCGCTACAGTCCAAGAGCTATTCCATGGCCAATGGGAGGTGCTTGTGGTTCAAAGAGCCGTCTTCCAGCTGGACATTGAGGAGTTCTGCCTGCGGGAGCTTGCGTTCCTCACAGTGATTATCCCTGGAGAGAAGGCAGCGGCCACCCTCTGTTTTTTCCCTCCATGTCTAGGGGGTGGCATGCTGCCTGCTGCTTGGAAAGGGCTGGGAGAAGTAGATAACTGCCACCAAAGGTCAGGGGACAGCTGGAGCTCTCCCCAAACAAACCACTCCCCAAGAGCTCTTTCTAGAAACAACCTTTTCTCTAGAATATTGTTATGAATCTGGCATGGAAATTGGGCCTGCTGTGGCAGTGACGATGTTCCTCCTCCTCGCAGAGAGCGTCAAGATCGAGCCGCTGAACTACAAGCAGCTATCGCGAGCCACTTCCTTCCCATGGCACGTGGTGGAGAACTGTGTGCAAGAGTGACACGCGACACGAAGGGGACAGACAGGTTCTTTTTGGGATCCTTGGTAGAATGAGAACGACACTAAATTGTAGTTCTAATTCAGCTTTCTTTTCTTAACTGGATACTATCATTAGTATAACACAGAATTTGTGATTAGAACAGCACGGGATTTTTACAAGCAGAAGCAATGCAGTACATTGATAAGGAGCGTAATACAGACTTTATAATACAACTTAGAATTTCTAATCGCCTGCATCCTAACTTAGCTTGATCTATGATTTCTAATCACTTGGACCCTTGGCAGATGCAGTCCAATCTTAAGCCATCGTTTGCTGTAGCAATAGAACAATCATCATCTAGACTCAGAAATCATTGAAAAGAATACGAGTCACTCAGTCCTCGGAGGAAGCAGACGATGGTGGAGGCATCCCTGGCCACCGGACGGTCACGGATCTCCCTGTTCCACAGCAGTTTGGGTCCAGGTTCCCCACTCAGAACTTGTAACTGCTTGATTGTGGAGACAGTGCTCTGTGTGCTGTTACGCTTCTCTGTTCCGTGATGAGATAATTAACAGTAGCCGGTTGGTTGGGTGCCTGGGACCTGAAGGCTGGTAAGGGAGGGAGTAATTGGCGTGACGCCCAGGAACCTTGAGGCCAGTAGGCAGAGCAAGAAGAAATGTGTTTGGTTTGTCTCCTTGGTTGAGAGGACCTTCAGGGCCTGCTAGGGAGGGAAAGGGAACAACTAGGTGAGGCGCTGGCTCAGAGAGAATGCCTGCCTGCCGGATGAAATAGCGTTAGTGATGCTAACCCCATTGCCAGGGGTTGAGAGCAGGGGGTCCTGGCCACAGAAGGCAAAAGGCAGAAGAGGCAACATCAGGAAAGAGGACGGAAAGAAGGAAGAGGAGGCATGAGGAGGAGGAGGAGGAGGAGCAGACAAGATGAGGAAAGAAGAGAGAATAGGAGGAGGGGGAAAAGGAGGCAGCAAGAGATAACAGCAGGATGACGACGAGGAGGAGGAGGAGGAGGCAGCAGGAGACAAGAGCATGATGATAAGGAGGAAGATGCAGCAGGAGACTATCATAAAGAGGAGGAGGAGGCAGAAAGAGACAACAGCATGAGGAGGAGGAGGAGGAGGAGGAAAAGGAGGAGGCAGGAGAGAAAAGCATGAAGATGAGGAAAAGAAGGTGGAGGATGAAGAAAAAGAGAAGTAAAGGGAAGAAGAAGAGGAGGCGGAGGAAAAGGATGTAGAGGAGGAGGATGCAGAGGAAGAGGCAGCAGGAGACAACAGCATAAGGAGCAGGAGGAGGAAGAGGACGCAGGAGGAGACAACACAGTCAGGTGGAGGAGGAGGAGGAAGCAGGAGACAACAGCATGAGGAGGAGGACAAAGAGGAGGAGGAGGAGGAGGAACAGGAGGAGGAGGAAAAGAAGAAGAATGTAGAGTAGGAGGAGGACAGAAAAGAGGAGGGAGCAGGAGACAACAGCAGAACGAGGAGGAAGAGGAGGAGATGGAGGAGGGGGAAGAAGAAGCAGCAGGAGAGAGCAGCATGAGGTGGAGGAGGAGGAGGAAAAGGAAGAGGAAAAGGACGGGGAAGAGACAGAGGAAGAGGAGGAGGAGGAGCAGGCAGCAGGAGAAGCAGGAGACCAGAGCATGAGGGAGAGAAGGAGTAGCTGACGAGAAGGCAGAGGAGGGGGCAGAGAAACAGGTGTTGGAGGAGGAGGAGGAAGAGTATGACAACGATGACGATGACGATGAAGATGATGAGTAAGAGGAGGATGAGGCTGAGGCAGCAGGAGAGAAGAGCATGATGAGGAGAAGGAGGAGGAAGAGGAGGAGGCAAATGGAGAAAATAGCCTGAGAAAGAAAAGGAGGGAAAGGAGGAGGAGGAAGAGGAAAGAACATGATGACGAGCAGGATGGGGAGGAGGAGGAGGAGGAGGAGCAGGAGGTGGAAAGGGAGAAGTAGGAGGAGGAGAATGATGTAGCAGGAGACAACTTCAAGATGAGCAGGAGGAGGAGGAGAAGGTGTTGGAGGAGGAGGAGGAAGAGTATGACAACGATGACGATGACGATGAAGATGATGAGTAAGAGGAGGATGAGGCTGAGGCAGCAGGAGAGAAGAGCATGATGAGGAGAAGGAGGAGGAAGAGGACGAGGCAAATGGAGAAAATAGCCTGAGAAAGAAAAGGAGGGAAAGGAGGAGGAGGAAGAGGAAAGAACATGATGACGAGCAGGATGGGGAGGAGGAGGAGGAGGAGGAGCAGGAGGTGGAAAGGGAGAAGTAGGAGGAGGAGAATGATGTAGCAGGAGACAACTTCAAGACGAGCAGGAGGAGGAGGAGAAGGTGGAGGAGAAGGAGGAGGAAGAGGAGGCAGTAAGAGAACACAGCATGATGAGGATGAGGAGAAAGATTAGAGGGAGGCAGCAGGGGACAACAGAAGGAGGAAGACGAGGGGGAGGAGGAGGAAGGAGATAAAGAAGGAGGAGGAGGAGGAGGAGGAGAAGGAGGAGAAGGAGGAAGAGAAGGAGAAGGAGAAGGAGAAGGAGAAAGGGGGAGGAGGAGGAGAAGGAGGAGAAGGAGACAGCAGGAGACAACAACGTAACGAGGAGGAGGAGGAGGAGGAAGAAGAGCACAAAGAAGAGGAGGAGGAGGAGAACAGAAGCAATATCAGAAGGAAGAGGGAAAAGAAGAGGAGGAAAATGCAGAGCATGAGGAGGAACAGGAGATGAAAAAGGAAGAAGAAAAGGAGGAGGAGGGGGACCAAGAGAAGCAGAAGGAGGAAGAGGAAAAGGAGGAGAAGGAAAAGAACAAAAGGCAAAATAGCAGGAAGAACAGGAAGAGGAAAAGGAGAAGAAGGAAGAGGAGAACAAAGGAGTAAAAGGAGAAGGAAGAGGAGGAGGAGGAGGAGGCAAAGGAGGAAGAAGAAGTCCAGGAGGAGGAGATAGAAGAAGAGAAGGAGGAGGACCAAGAGAAGGAAGATAAACAGGAGAAGTAGGTGAGAGGAAGAGGCAGAGGATCCTGAGGAGGATGAAGAGGAGGAAGAGGGGGGACAAGAGGAGGAAAAAAAAGAGCAGGTGGGAGAGAAGGAGGAAGAGAAAGAACGTAACAAAGAGGAGGTGGAGCCAAAGGACCAGCAGGAGGAGGAGTTGGAAGAAAGTGAGGAGAAGGGAGAGGAGAAAAAAGAGGCTGAGGAGAATCAGAAGGCAAAGGAAGAGCAGGAGGAGGAAAAGGAGGTGTAAAAGGAGAAAGAACATGAGGAGGAGGAAGAAGAGGAGGAAGGTAATAAGGAGGAGGGGGAGGAAAGAAAAGGAAGAGGAAGTGGAGGAGGAAGAGGAGGAGGAAGAAAAGTAAAGGGACAAGGAGAATGAAGAGGAGAAGGAGGAGGAAGAAGAGAAAGAACAAGAACCGGAGGCTTTTGGGGCAAGAGGAGTCTTGAGAGGAAGAAGAGAAAGAACAAGGGGAGGGACAGGAAGAACCAGTGACTGACTAATAACATGAGGAAGAAAAGGAGGAAGGGGGGGAAGAGGAGGAAGAGGAGGAAGCACAGGAGGAGGATAGGAAAGAGGAAGAGGAGGAAGAGTAGGGGGAGGAAGAGCAGGATGGGGAGAGGAATCTAGAGCAAGGAGAAATAGAGGATGGGGAGGAGGAGGAGGAAGAACACAAAGAAGGACAGGAGGAAGGAGAGGAGGAGAAGGAAGAGTAGGAAGAGGAAGAAAGAGGACAGGAGGAGCTAGATTAAGAGGAAGAGGAGGAGTTGGAGAGAAATGACCAAGAGAAGGAGGAAGAGGAAAGAGGAGGAAGAGGAGAAGGGAAAAAAAGACATGGAGCAGGAAGAGGAGCTGGAGAAAGAGGAAGAAGAGGAGGAGGAAGAAGAGGCAAGAGAGGAGGAGGGAGTGGAGGAGGAGAAGGAGGAGGAGTAAAAGGAGAGGGAGGACAAGAAGAAGGAAGAGTAAGATGAGGAGGAAGAGGGAGAAGAGGATGAAGACCAGAAGGAAGAGGAGGAATAAGAAGAGGAAGACGAGCAGGATGAAGAGGAAGAGCAGGAGGAGGAGAAGTAAAACTAGGAGGAGTAAAAACAGGAGGAGGACGGGGAGAACAAAGAGGAGCAAGCAAAGGAAGAGGAGCAGGAAGAGGAAGAGAAAGAGGAAGAGGAAGAGGAAGAGGAAGATTAGAGGGAAGAAGAAGAGGAGGAGGAGGAAGAGAAGGAGTAGGAAGAGATAGAGGAAGCCTAGGAGAAGGAGGAAAAAGAACAGGAGGAAGAAGAAGAGGAGGAAGAGGAGGAGGAAGGAGACAGAGGAAGCGGAGAAGGAGGAGCAAGAAGAGAAGGAGGAAGCAGAGGAGGAAAAAGAGGAGGAGGATGGGGAGGAGGAGGAAGTGGAGGAAAAGGAGGCAGCAAAAGATGAAGAGGAGGAGGAGCAAGGCAAGGGGGAGGATACAAAATGGAAGAAGGAGGGTTAACAAGAAAAGGAGGAGGAGGAACCTAATGAGGCAAAAGGAAGAAAAGCAGGAAAAGGAGAAGAGTGGAGGAAGAGTTGAAAAAGGAGGAGGAGGAGGAGGAGGAGGAGGAGGAGCAGGCAGGACAAGAGGATGAAAAAATGAAAAGGAGCAGGAACTTGAGGAAGCAGAGGAGAAAGAGGCAAAGGAGGAGGAGAAGGCAGAGGAGGAAGGGGACCGTGAGGAATGAGAGGAGGAGGAGGAGGAAGGAAGGAAGGAGGAAGAGGAGGAGCAGGTAGAAGAGGAGGAAGAGGAGGAGGAGGAAGAAAGAAGGAAGGAGAAGAAGAGGAGGCAAAGGAGAAGAAGAGAAAGAACAGGTAGAACAAAAGGAAGAAGAGCAGGAAGAGATGGAGGAGGAGGAAGAGAAGGAAGAGGAAGAAAAGAAGGCAGATGAGGAAGAGAAGGCTGAGGAGGAAGAAAAGGAGGAAGAAGAGAAGGAGGAGCTCGAGTATAAGGAGGAGGAGGAGGAACAGCAGAAATAATGTGAAGAAGAGGAGGCCTAGGGAGGGAAAAAAGGAGTAAGACGAGGAGGACACTCTCACTTTTCGCTTTCCTCTTCCTCCTCAGCATGCTGTTCTCTGTTGCTGACTCCTCCTCCTCTTCCTCCTCCTCCTCTTCCTCCTCAACATGCTGTTGTCCGGTGCTGCCTTTTCCTCCTCCTCCTCGTTCTCCACCTGCTCTTGTCTCCTGCTCTCTTGTCCTCTTCCTCCCCCTCCTCTTCCTCTTCCTCCTCTTTCTCCTCAGCATGCTGTTGTCTCCTGTTGCCTCCTCCTCCTCCTCCTGCTACTCTCTCCTCCTCCTCCTCCTCCTCCTCCTCCTCGAGCTCCTCCCCCTCTTCCTCCTCCTCCTCATGCTCTTTTCTCCTACTGTCTTCTCCTCCTCTTCCTCATTCTCTTCCTCCTCCTCATTCGCCTTTTCCTGCTGCCTTCTCCTCCTCCTCCTCCTCCTCCTCCTCATGCCATTGTCTCCTGCTCTCTCATCCTCTTCCTCTGCCTCTGTCTCTTCCTCCTCCTCCGTCTCTTCCTCCTCCTCGTTAGGCTGCTCTCTTCTGTTGCCTCCTCCTCCTTGTCATCTTACTCTCACGTGTTGCCTTCTCCTCCTTCTCTTCCTCCTTCTCTTCCTTTTCCTTCTCCTCCTCCTCATGCTGTCTTCTCCTGCTGCCTCCTCCACCTCCTCCTCCTCCTACTCCTCCTTCTCATGGTGTTGGCTCCTGCTGCCTCCTCCTCCTCCTCCTCATGCTGCTGTCTTCACTACCTTCTCCTTCTCCTCCTTCTCCTCAGCCTCCTCCACTTCATGCTGGTTTCTCCTGCTGCTTCCTCCTCCTTCTCATGACGGTGTTTCCTCCTGCTCAGTCATCCTCCTCCTCATTCTCCTTCTCCTCATCCTGCAGTTCTCTGCTATGCCTCCTTCCTCCTCCTCCTCCTCCTCCTCCTCCTCCTCCTCCTCCCCATGCTGTTGTCTCCTGTTGCCTCCTCCTCCTCCTCCTCCTCCTCCTCCTCCTCCATCTCTTCCTCCTCCTCTTCCTTGTCATGCTGTTGTCTTCTGCTGCCTCTCACTCTTCCTCCTCCTCCTCATCGTCATGGTATTGTCACCTGCTGCCTCACCCTCCTAGTAATGCTGTGGTGTCCTGTTGCCTCCTCCTCCTCTTCATCCTCTTTGTCACCTTCTAGTGTCTTGCTGCCTGCTCCTCCTCTTCCTCCTCCTCCTCATTCTTGTCATACAGTTAGCTCCTGGTGTCTTCTCTTCCTCCTCTTCCTCCTCCTCCTCACGCTGATGTCACCTGCTGCCTCCTCTTCCTCCTCCTCCTCTTCATCATGCTGTTGTCTTCTGCTTCCTCCTTCTCTGCTTCATCAACATCAGCATGCTATTGTCTCCTCTGCCTTCCTCCTCCTCCTCCTCCTCCTCCTCCTCCTCCTCTTCCTCCTCCTGCTGGTGTATCTTGTTGCCTCCTCCTGCTCCTCCTCCTCCTCCTCCTTCTCTATCTCCTGCTCCTCATGCTGCTATCTCCTGCTGCCTTCTCCTCCACCTTCTCCTCCTCCTCCTCCTCTTTTCCTCCTCCTCCTCCTGGAGTTGTTTCCTGGCCACCTCCTCCACTCATGCTGTTTTCTACTGCTGCCTCCTCATGTTTTTCATCCTCCTTCTCATCCTCATCATGTTCTTGTCTCGTGCTGCCTCCTCCTCTTCCTCCTCCTCCTCCTCCTCCTCGTTCTGTTTGCTACTCCTGCCTCCTCCTCCTCCCTCTCCTCCACATCCTCCTCCACCTTCTCCTCCTCCTCCTTTTCAGGCTCTTCTCTTCTGCTTTCTCCTCCTCCTCCTCGTCCTGTTTTCTACTGCTACCTCCTCCTCCTCCTCTTCGTAATGCTGTTGTCGCCTGCTGCCTCCTCCTCTTCCTCATTGTGTCATCTCCCGCTGCCTTCTCTTTCTCCTTGGGAAGTTTCTCTCTCCTGCTGCCTTCTGCTCCTCCACATCTTGCTGTTTTTTTTCCAGCTGCTTGTTGTTCCTCCTCCTCCTCCTCCTCTTCCTCCTGTTGTCTCCTGCTGCCTCCTCTTTCTCTTCCTCTTTTTCCTCTTCATACTGTTTTCTGCTGCTGCCTCCTGATCCTCCTCCTCCTGCTTGTCACAATATTGTCCCTTGCTGCTTCCTCCTCATCCTCCTCTACCTCCTGCTCCTCGTGCTCTTGTCTTCTTCTGCCTCCTCCTTTTCCTCTTCCTCCTCCTCCTTCTCCTACTCTTGTCTTCTCTGCCTCCTCATCCAACTCCTTGTCATCATCCTCCTTTTTCTGTTCAACCTCCTCCTCCCCATGCAGTTGTGTCCTCCTGCCTCCTCATCCTCCACATCCTGCTTCTCCTCATGCTGTTTTCTCCTGCTGCCTCCTCCTCCTCCTCAGCAGCATTCTGTGCTCTCCTGCTGACTCCTCCTCCTCCTCTTCCGCCTCCTCCACCTCTTGCTGTTTTCTATTCCTACCTTCTCATCTTCCTCCTTCTTTTCATGCTCTTGTCTTCTGCTACCTTTTCCTGCTCCTCCTCCCCCAGCTCCTCCTTGCCATGCTCTTGTGTCCTGCTGCCTTCTCATCCTTCTCATCTTTTGTCTCTGCTGCCTCTTCCTCCTCCTCCTCCTCCTCCTCCTCCTCCTCCTTGTCAGGCTTTTGTTTCCTGCAGCCTCCTCTTCATCTTGATATGCTGTCTCGGGATGCCTCCTCCACCTCCTCCTCCTCCTCCTCCTCTTCCTCCTCCTCCGCTTCCTCATCCAATCTGAGAAAGCAGGAGTAGAAGGAGGAGGAAGAAGAGGAGGCAGAGGAGAAGGATGTAGAAGAGGAGGATGCAGAGGAGGAGGCAGCAGAACACAACTGCATGAGGAGGAGGAGGAGGAAGAGGAGGCAGCAGGAGACAACAGCATGAGGTGGAGGAGGAGGAGGAAGCAGGAGACAACAGCCTGACGAGGAGGAGGAAGAGGAGGAGGAGGAGGAGGTGGAGGAGGAGGAGCAGGAAGAGGAGGGGGAAGAAGAAGCAGCAGGAGACAACAGCATGAGGTGGAGGAGGAGGAGGAAGAAGAAGAGGAAAAGGACGGGGACGAGATGGAGGAAGAGGAGGAGGAGGAGCAGGCAGCACAAAACAACAGCATGAGGTGGAGGAGGAGGAAGCAGCAGGAGGAAGAGGAAGAGGAGGAGACAGAGGAGGAAGAGATAGCAAGAGAGAATAGCATGACGAGAAGGAGGAGGTGGAGTAGAAAGAGGAAGAGGAAGAGGAGGAGGAAGCAGGACAGCACAGCATGAGGAGCAGGAGGAAGGGGAGGCAGGAGTACACAAGAGCATGGCATCACGAGAGAGGAGGAAGAGGAGGAGGCAGCAAGAGAGAAGAGGAGGAGGAGGAGAAGGATGGTGAGGCAAGAGAAAAAAGCATGGTGAGGAGAATGAGTCAGCAGGACAAAACAGCATTACAAGGACATGGAGGAGGAGGAGGAGGAGGCAGAGGAAGAAGAGGAAGAAGAGCAGGAGAAGGAGTAGCAGTAAGAGGAGTAAGAAGAGGAGGAGGAAAAGAGGAAGAAGAGGAACGTGAGGAGGAGGAAGAGGAGGGGGAAGAGGAAGAGAAGGGAAAGGAGGAAGAGGAGGCCAAGAAGAGCAGGAAGAGGAGTCTGAGGAAAAGGAGGAGGAGGAGAAAGAAGAAGAGGAGAAGGAGAAAGGAGATAGGAGGAAAAGGAGATGGAGAAGGAGGAAGAAGAAGAGGAGGAGGAGGAGGTACAGAAGAAGAGGAGGAAGAGTAGTTGGAGGAATAGGAGGAGCAGGAAAAGAAAGAGGAGGAGGAAGAAAAGAAAAGGGACAAGGAGAATGAAGAGGAGAAGGAGGAGGAAGAAGAGAAAGAACAAGAACCGGAGGCTTTTGGGGCAAGAGGAGTCTTGAGAGGAAGAAGAGAAAGAACAAGGGGAGGGACAGGAAGAACCAGTGACTGACTAATAACATGAGGAAGAAAAGGAGGAAGGGGGGGAAGAGGAGGAAGAGGAGGAAGCACAGGAGGAGGACAGGAAAGAGGAAGAGGAGGAAGAGTAGGGGGAGGAAGAGCAGGATGGGGAGAGGAATCTAGAGCACGGAGAAATAGAGGATGGGGAGGAGGAGGAGGAGGAAGAACACAAAGAAGGACAGGAGGAAGGAGAGGAGGAGAAGGAAGAGTAGGAAGAGGAAGAAAGAGGACAGGAGGAGCTAGATTAAGAGGAAGAGGAGGAGTTGGAGAGAAATGACCAAGAGAAGGAGGAAGAGGAAAGAGGAGGAAGAGGAGAAGGGAAAAAAAGACATGGAGCAGGAAGAGGAGCTGGAGAAAGAGGAAGAAGAGGAGGAGGAAGAAGAGGCAAGAGAGGAGGAGGGAGTGGAGGAGGAGAAGGAGGAGGAGTAAAAGGAGAGGGAGGACAAGAAGAAGGAAGAGTAAGATGAGGAGGAAGAGGGAGAAGAGGATGAAGACCAGAAGGAAGAGGAGGAATAAGAAGAGGAAGACGAGCAGGATGAAGAGGAAGAGGAAGAGGCAGATTAGAGGGAAGAAGAAGAGGAGGAGGAGGAAGAGAAGGAGTAGGAAGAGATAGAGGAAGCTTAGGAGAAGGAGGAAAAAGAACAGGAGGAAGAAGAAGAGGAGGAAGAGGAGGAGGAGGAGGAAGGAGACGGAGGAAGCGGAGGAGGAGGAGCAAGAAGAGAAGGAGGAAGCAGAGGAGGAAAAAGAGGAGGAGGATGGGGAGGAGGAGGAAGTGGAGGAAAAGGAGGCAGCAAAAGATGAAGAGGAGGAGGAGCAAGGCAAGGGGGAGGATACAAAATAGAAGAAGGAGGGTTAACAAGAATAGGAGGAGGAGGAGGAACCTAATGAGGCAAAAGGAAGAAAAGCAGGAAAAGCAGAAGAGTGGAGGAAGAGTTGAAAAAGGAGGAGGAGGAGGAGGAGGAGGAGGAGGAGCAGGCAGGACAAGAGGATGAAAAAATGAAAAGGAGCAGGAACTTGAGGAAGCAGAGGAGAAAGAGGCAAAGGAGGAGGAGAAGGCAGAGGAGGAAGGGGACCGTGAGGAATGAGAAGAGGAGGAGAAGGAAGGAAGGAAGGAGGAAGAGGAGGAGCAGGTAGAAGAGGAGGAAGAGGAGGAGGATGAAGAAAAGAAGGAAGGAGAAGAAGAGGAGGCAAAGGAGGAGGAAGAAGAAGAGAAGAGAAGAGAAACTCTTCCTTGTCATGCTGGTCTCCCTCCCTCTTTCTCCTCCTCCTCGTCATGATACTCTCTCCTGCTTCTTATTCCTCCTCCTCACCATCAAGCTGCTGTCTCCTGCTTCCTCCTCCTCCTCTTCCTTGCCTACTTCCTCCTCCTCCTCCTTTTTTTTTCATGCTTTTGTCTCCTCATTTACCTCCTATTCCTCATTATCCCTTGTCTCTTGATGTCTTCTCCTTTGTGTCCTCCACCTCCTCGTCGTCATCAAGCTTTTGTCCATTACTGCCTTCTCCTGCTCTCCCTTCTCCTTTTCCTCCTCGTCCTCATCATCATGCTGTTGTCTCCAGGTGCCTCCTTCTCCTCTTCTACCTCCTCCTCATGCTGGTGTCTTTTGCTGCCTCCTCCTCTTCTTCCTCGTAATGTAGTTTTTGACAGCTACCTTCTCCTCCTCATCATCCTTCTACTCCTTTTCCTCCTCCTCTTACACCTCTTCATCCTCCTCCACCTCCTCCTTCTCCTCAGCCTGCTCTTGTCTCCTGATGCCTCTTCCTTCTCGTCCTTGTCATGTTGCAACCTTCTTCTGCCTCCTGCTATTCCCCTCGTCATTCTCCTCTCTCCTGCCACCTCCTCTTCCTCCTCCTCATGCTGGTCTCTTCACTACCTTCTCCTGCTCCTTCTCCTCATTGTCCTCCACTTCATGCTGTTTTCTCCTGCTGCTTCGTCCTCCTCCTCATGATGCTGTTTCCTCCTGCTCAGTCGTCATCCTCCTCATTCTCCTTCTCCTCATCCTGCTGTTCTCTGCTATGCCTCCTTCCTCCTTCTCCTCCTCGTCCTCCTCCTCCTCTTCCTCCTCCTCCGTCTCTTCCTCCTCCTCTTCCTGGTCATGCTGTTGTCTTCTGCTGCCTCTCACTCTTCCTCCTCCTCCTTGTCATGGTATTGTCACCTGCTGCCTCATCCTCCTAGTAATGCTGTGTTCTCCTGTTGCCTCCTCCTCCTCCTCTTCATCCTCTTTGTCATCTTTTTGTGTCTTGCTGCCTGCTTCTCCTCTTCCTCCTCTTCCCCCTCCTTCCTGTCATGCACTTATCTCCTGGTTTCTTCTCTTCCTCGTCCTCCTCCTGCTCCTCCTGCTCTTCCTCCTCCTGCTTCTCATGCTGCTATCTCCAACTGCCTCCTCCTCCACCTTCTCCTCATCCTCCTTCTTTTTCTCCTCCTCCTCATGTAGTGGTTTGCTGGCTGCCTCCTCCTCTCGTGCTGTTTTCTGCTGCTGCCTCCTCATCTTTTTCATCCTCCTTCTCATCCTTGTCATGCTGTTGTCTCATGCTGAATTCTCCTCTTCCTCCTCCTCCTCTTCCTCGTTCTGTTTTCTACTGTTGCCTCCTCCCCCTCCCCCTCTCCCCCTCTCCTCCACCTCCTCCTCCTCCTCCTCCTTCTCAGGCTCTTCTCTTCTGCTGTCTCCTCCTCCTCCTCATGCTGTTGTAGCCTGCTGCCTCCTCCTCCTCCTTATTCTGTTCTCTGCTGCTGCCTTCTTTCTCCTCGTGAAGTTTCTCTCTCCTGCTGCCTTCTGCTCCTCCACATTATGCCGTTTTTTTACCAGCTGCTTGCTCCTCCTCCTCCTCCTCCTCCTCCTCCTCCTCCTCTTCCTCCTGCTGTTGTCTCCTTCTGCCTCCTCCTCCTCTTCCTCTTTTTCCTCTTCATACTGTTTTCTACAGCTGCCTCCTTATCTTCCTCCTCCTGCTTGGCATACTGTTGTCCCTTGCTGTCTCCTCCTTATCCTCCTCTACCTCCTGCTCATCATGCTATTTTCTTCTGCTGTCTCCTCCTTCTCCTCCTCCTTCTCATGCTGTTCTCCTGCTGCCTCCTCCTCCTCCTTCTCCTTTTCTTCCTCCTCATGCTGTTTTCTCCTGCTGCCTCCTCATCCTCCTTACCTTTCTCCTCCACCTCGTCATGCTGTTGTCTGCACCTGCCTTCTCTTCCTCCTTCTCCTCCTCCTCTTCCTCCTCCTCATCCTCTTTCTCCTCTTTGCCCTCCTCCTCCTCCTCCTTGTCATATTCTTGTCTCCTGCAGCCTCCTCCTCCTTGTCATCTGTTGTCTCCTCATGCTGCCTCCTCCTCCTCATTTTCATTCTGTTCTCTTCTTATGCCTCTTTTTCGTCATCCTCCTCCTCCTCCTCCTTATCCACCTTCTGTTGTCTCCTGCTCCCTTGTACTCTTCCTCCTCCTCTTCCTCTTCCTCTTCTCCTCTTCCTCCTCGGCATGCTGTTGTTTCCTGCTTCCCCCTCCTCCTCCTCCTCGACCTTCTCCTCCTCTTCCTCCTCGACCTTCTCCTCCTCTTCCTCCTCCTCATTCTCCTCCTCCTCATGCTGTTTTCTCCTGCTGCCTTACCCTCTTCCTCATTCTCTTCCTCCTCCTCATTCTCTTATTTGTGCTGCCTTCTCCTCGTCCTCCCCTTCATGCTGTCTGCTCCTGCTGCCTCCTCTGCCTCTTCCTCCTCCTCCTCTTCCTCCTTCTCCTTCTCATGCTGTTGTCTCTTGCTGCCTGCTTCTCCTCCTCCTCTTCCTCCTCCTCCTCCTCGTTTTTTCCTGCTGCCACCTCATCTTCCTTCTTGACATACTTTTCTCTCCTTCCTCCTTCTCCTCCTCCTTCTCTGCCTCATGCTCTTGTCTCCTGCTTCCTCCTCGTCCTCCTTCTCTTCCTCCTCTTCCTCCTTGTCCTGCTCCTCTCTCCTACTGCCTGTTCCTCCTTCTGCACCTCCTTCTCTTCCTCCTCCTCGTGCTGTTCTCTCCTCCTGCCTCCTCCTCTTTCTCCTGATCATGATCATCATGCTTTTCTCTCCTGCTTCCTCCTCCTCCTCTTCTTCTTCCTCCTCTTCCACCTCCTACTTCTCATCATGCTATTGTGTTCTGCTGCTTCATCCTTCTCCTCCTCATCATCATCATGCTGTTGTCTCCTGCCGCCGCCGCCTCCTTCTCCTCCTCCTCCTCCTTTTCCTCCTCCTCCTCCTCATTTTCCTCGTTCTCATCCTCCTCCTCCTCCTTCTCCTTGTCCTCCTCCTCATGATATTCTCTCCTGCTGCCTCTTATTCCTCCTCCTCCTTCTCCTCCTTGTCCTCCTCCTCTTCCTCATCCTCCTCACCTTCCTCTTTCTCGTAGTCCTCCTCCTCCTCCTCCTCCTCCTCCTCCTCCTCTGCCTTCTCATGCTGTTGTTTCCTGATGCCTCCTCCTCCTCCTTCTTTTCTTCCTTCTTCTACTCCTCCTCCTGATCCTCAACGTGCTGCTGTCTTCTGCCTCCTCCTCAGCCTTCTCTTGTCTCCGGCTGCCTCCTCCTTCTCGTCAAGCTGTTGTATCCTGTTTCTTCCTCTGCCTCCTTGTTGTGCTGTTCTCTCCTGCTGCCTCCTCCTCTGCATTCTCCTCCTTCTCTATATCTTTCTCCTCCTTGTTCTCCTCCTCCTCCTCCTCCTCCTCCATGTCCTTGTAATGCTGTTTTGTCCTGCTGACTCCTCCTCATCATCATCATGCTTTTTTCTCCTGCCTCAGCATCCCTCTCCTCCTCCTCCTCTTCTCTCCTACTGCCTCCTCTTCTTCCTCCTCTTTCTTGATGCCATGCTCTTGTGTCCTCCTGCCTCCCCTTCCTCCTCCTCCTCCTCATGCTGTGCTGTCCTGCTTCCTCCTCCTCTTCCTCTTCCTCTTTCCACTCCACCTCCTCCTTCTCATCATGCTATTCTCTCTTGCTGTCTCTTCCTCATCTCTTTCCTCCTCCTCCTCCTCCTCCTCATGCTGTTGTCTCGTGCTGCCTGCTCCTCTTCCTACTCTTCCTCTACCTCTTCCCTGGCCTTCTCCTGTTCCTCTTCCACCTCCTCCTCCTTATGCTGTTGTCTCCAGATGCCTCCACCTCTGCATCCTCCTCCTCTACATCCTTCTCCTCCTCCTCCTCTTCTTCCTAGTCCTTCTACTCCTCTTCTTCTTCATCCTCCACCTTCTTTTCCTCATCATCATGCTTTTCTCTCCTGCCTCCTCCTTTTCCTCCTCCTGCTCCTCATCTTCATTGTGTTGTCTCCTGCTGCCTCCTCCTCCTCCTTGTCATCATCCTGCTGCTATCTCTTGCTGCCTCCTTCTCCTTCTCCTCCTCCTTCTCCTTCTCCTTCCCTTTCCACTTCCCCTTCTCTTTCTCCTTCTCCATCTCCTTCTCCTTCCCTTTCCCCTTCCCCTTCCCCTTCTCTTTCTCTTTCTTTCTCTTTCTCTTTCTCTTTCTCTTTCTCTTTCTCTTTCTCTTTCTCTTTCTCTTTCTCTTTCTCTTTCTCTTTCTCTTTTTTTCTCTTTCTCTTTCTCTTTCTCTTTCTCTTTCTTTCTCTTTCTCTTTCTCTTTCTCCTCCTTTTCCTCCTCCTTTTCCTCCTCCTCCTCCTTGTCATGCTTTATCTCCTGCTGCCTCCCTCTCCTCCTCATCTTACTCCTTATCCCACTTCACATATTTCTTCTTTTCTTCCTCCTCCACCTCATGCTTTTATCTCCTTCCTCCTCCTCATCTTCCTCCTTCTGTTGTCCCCTGCTGCCTCCTTCTCATCTTCCTCCTCATCCTCGTCATGTTGTGTTCTCTTACTGCCTCCTCTTCCTCCTCCTCTTCCTCCTCCTTCTCCTCCTCCTCCTCCTGCTCGTCATGACGTTGTCTCCTGCTACATCCTTCTCCTCCTCCTCCTTCTCCCTTTCCACCTCCTCCTCCTTCTCCTCCTCCTCCTCTTCTCTCCTGCTGACACCTCCTTCTCCTCCTTCTCCTCCTCCTCCTCCTCCCCATCCTGTTCGTCATGATGTTCTCTACTCTTCCTCCTCCTCCTTTGCCTCCCTTTCTTTGTCATGCTATTTTCTCCATTTGCCTCCTCCTCTTCCTCCTCCTTCTCCTCATCATGCTCTTCTCTCCTGCTGCCTCATCCCCATCCTCCTCTTACTCATTGTCTTCATCATCATTGTCATCGTCATCATAGTTTTCCTCCTCCTTCTGCAACTCCTCTTTCTCTGCCCCCTCCTCTGCCTTCTCCTCCTCTACTCCTTCTCTCCCTCATGCTCTGGTCTCCTGCTTCTTCCTTCTCCTCCTCCTCTTGCTCCTCCTCCTCCTCTTCCTCCTCTTCTTTTGCCTCACCATGCTCTTGTCTCCTGCTGCCTCCTCCACCTTCTTCTCCTCCTGCTCCTTATCCTCCTGGTCTTGCTGGTATCTTTGGCTGCCTCCTCCTCTTCCACCTCTTCCTCCGGATCATTATTCTGTTCTCTCCTGCTTCTTCTTTCTCCTCCTCCTCCTCCTCCTCCTTCTCCTTCTCATGCTGTTGTCTCTTGCTGCCTGCTTCTCCTTGTCCTCTTCCTCCTCCTCTCATCCTCCTCGTATTGCTGTTTTCTCCTGCTGCCACCTCATCTTCCTTCTTGACATACTCTTCTCTCCTTCCTCCTTCTCCCCCTCCTTCTCTGCCTCATGCTCTTGTCCCCTGCTTCCTCCTCCTGCTCCTCCTCCTCCTCCTCCTCCTTCTCCTTTTCTCTCCTCCTGCCTCCTTCTCTTTCTCCTGATCATGATCATCATCCTTTTGTCTCCTGCTGTCTCCTTCTCCTCTTCCTCTTCCTCCGCCTCCACCTCCTACTTCACATCATGCTATTGTGTTCTGCTGCTTTCTCCTTCTCCTCCTTCTCCTCCTCCTCATGCTGTTGTCTCTTGCCGCCTCCTCCTCCTCTTCATCCTCCTCCTTCTCCTTGTCCTCCTCCTCCTGATATTATCTTCTGCTGCCTCTTATTCCTCTTCCTTCTCCTCCTCCTCTTCTTCCTCGTCGTCCTCTTCCTCGTTCTTGTCGTCGTTGTCGTCGTCCTCCTCCTCCTCCGCCTTGTCATGCCGTTGTTTCCTGATGCCTACTCCTCCTCCTTCTTTTCTTCCTTCTTTTACTCCTCCTCATGTTCCTCAACGTGCTGTTGTCTCCTGCTCCCTCCTCTTTTCTGTCCTCCTCCTACTCTACATTCTTCTTCTTTTCCTCCTCCTCCTGTTCCTCCTCCTCCTCCTCCTCTTTGTCCTCCTCCTCATGCTGTTGTCTCCTGCTTCCTCCTCCTCCTCCACCTCACTGTGTTGTCTCCTCCTGCGTCCTCTTCCTCCTCCTGCTCCTTATGCTGTTGTCTCCTGCTGCCTCTTCCTCTGCATCCTCCTCCTCTACATCCTTTTCCTCCGCCTCCTCTTCTTCTTCCCTTTACTTCTCTTTTTCTTCATCCTCCACCTTCTTTTCCTCATCTTCATGCTTTTCTCTCCTGCCTCCTCCTTTTCCTCCTCCTCCTCCTCCTCATGCTGTTGTCTCTTTCTGCCTCCTCCTCCTCTTTATGATATTGTCTCCTGCTGCATCTTCCTCCTTATCATCATGCTCTTGTCTCCTGCTGCCTCCTCCTCCTCCTCCTCGTCGTCATCCTGCTGTTATCTCTTGCTGCCTCCTTTTCCCCCTCCTCCTATTCTCTCTTCTTTCCTCATCTTGTCTGCTCCTCCTCCTCCTCCTCCTCATGCCTCCTCTTCCTTCTTTCCGTCCTCTTTCCTGATGTTGCCTCTTCTGCCTTTTGCCTTCTGTGGCCAGGACCCCCTGCTCTCAGCCCCTGGCAATGGGGTTAGCATCACTAACGCTATTTCATCCGGCAGGCAGGCATTCTCTCTGAGCCAGCGCCTCACCTAGTTGTTCCCTTTCCCTCCCTAGCAGGCCCTGAAGGTCCTCTCAACCAAGGAGACAAACCAAACACATTTCTTCTTGCTCTGCCTACTGGCCTCAAGGTTCCTGGGCGTCACGCCAATTACTCCCTCCCTTACCAGCCTTCAGGTCCCAGGCACCCAACCAACCGGCTACTGTTAATTATCTCATCACGGAACAGAGAAGCGTAACAGCACACAGAGCACTGTCTCCACAATCAAGCAGTTACAAGTTCTGAGTGGGGAACCTGGACCCATACTGCTGTGGAACAGGGAGATCCGTGACCGTCCGGTGGCCAGGGATGCCTCCACCATCGTCTGCTTCCTCCGAGGACTGAGTGACTCGTATTCTTTTCAATGATTTCTGAGTCTAGATGATGATTGTTCTATTGCTACAGCAAACGATGGCTTAAGATTGGACTGCATCTGCCAAGGGTCCAAGTGATTAGAAATCATAGATCAAGCTAAGTTAGGATGCAGGCGATTAGAAATTCTAAGTTGTATTATAAAGTCTGTATTACGCTCCTTATCAATGTACTGCATTGCTTCTGCTTGTAAAAATCCCGTGCTGTTCTAATCACAAATTCTGTGTTATACTAATGATAGTATCCAGTTAAGAAAAGAAAGCTGAATTAGAACTACAATTTAGTGTCGTTCTCATTCTACCAAGGATCCCAAAAAGAACCTGTCTGTCCCCTTCGTGTCGCGTGTCACTCTTGCACACAGTTCTCCACCACGTGCCATGGGAAGGAAGTGGCTCGCGATAGCTGCTTGTAGTTCAGCGGCTCGATCTTGACGCTCTCTGTGAGGAGGAGGAACATCGTCACTGCCACAGCAGGCCCAATTTCCATGCCAGATTCATAACAATATTCTAGAGAAAAGGTTGTTTCTAGAAAGAGCTCTTGGGGAGTGGTTTGTTTGGGGAGAGCTCCAGCTGTCCCCTGACCTTTGGTGGCAGTTATCTACTTCTCCCAGCCCTTTCCAAGCAGCAGGCAGCATGCCACCCCCTAGACATGGAGGGAAAAAACAGAGGGTGGCCGCTGCCTTCTCTCCAGGGATAATCACTGTGAGGAACGCAAGCTCCCGCAGGCAGAACTCCTCAATGTCCAGCTGGAAGACGGCTCTTTGAACCACAAGCACCTCCCATTGGCCATGGAATAGCTCTTGGACTGTAGCGAAGGTCCCAAGTCCTGCAACCAGGACACCCTGCGCAGGGCAAAGACAAAAAGACCTCCTTGGCACGGACCCAGCCTCATCCCCTGCCTTTCTGCTTGGTCTCTCCACTCTGACCCGAGGGAAGAGTGAAGCCCTAGGGGGTGCCGAATGCTTTCTCAGATTGGATCTGGAATTGGTTTCTCTCCCACTTGGCCAAGGAGCTGCTCTGGGCACATGGGGTGGTCTCGGTGTGCTGCCACGATGCTCAGGGAAGGGTCGCTCCTTGGGGCCCAGGTTCTCAGGAGGATTCAACCCCTGTAAGGTGAGGGGCACCAGGGCATCAGCCCGCCTTGTCCAGCTTCCCCTGTCCCAGGGTGCAATCAGACACAGCTCCCCAGAGAGCCACCATCTCTGGAAAGCAAGGGAAAGAGGTCTCAGGCTCCGGGCCGACCACCTCACAGACTCTCGGCAAGCTCCTTGCCCAGGGGGTGACAGCTGCTGGTGTACACAAACAGCCCAGAAAAACACTGCCATGGCTGTGGAGCTGGGCTCTGCCCCCATTTCATACTGCCAGCTCCCAGAGAAAACTGCCGCTGAATGGTCCTCCCTTTTGAGGGGACTGAGCTGTGCCCACAGGAGTCTCGGTGCTCAAGGCAGCCCCAGCACCAGGACCCAGTAGTCCTGGCAGCCACATTGTCCCCTGAGCCCCGTGGGACCCTCAGGCAGGGCTCTTGTGGCAGCCCCCAGCCCTCTCCAACCACCCCCACAGGCCAGCAATTGCAGCTTTTGACAGCTGACAGCCCCGGTGTGACCCCTCGGGAAGGACCTCCCGAAACCCTCACCCTTGGTGGAGAGCTGCAGGAGCGTGGGGAACGAGCAGCTCAGCTCCGAGCTGATGGTCATGGTGCAGCAGCCCTCCATTGCGCTTGCTGCTTGCCCTCAGCTCAGGAAAAGCAAGGCTCTTCCTGGCTCCTCACCCAAAAATCCTCTCTGACGTGCTCCTTCTCCTGCCTGTCAGCGAGGGTCCCCCAGCACAGCCCCGCTGCCTCCCGACCCCGCTCCTGGCTGTGCAGCAGCTCCAAAGGGCAGTGGTGGGGAGCCCCTGAGCAGTGCCCAGCAGCACCCAGGCCTCGCTGGGAAGTGCCGGCACTGCTGTGGTACCAGGGAGACCTCCCTGTGATGCAGTGCATCCCCCTGTGACATTTGGAGGTTCATTATGACACCAGGAGGGAGATGGCCCAGCTGGGGAGAGAGGCAAGAGATTTCCCCTCTTGTCCTGAGAAACACTCACCCCCTTTCTCCCCAGGCCTTTTCCAAAAATCCCCTCTGCCCCCTGCACCAACATGTCTCTGCTGCTGGCAGCCCGTCCGGGCAGGCGGGGTTTGGGGATTGGCTGCGGTCGGGCTCTTTTCAAGAGATGGGATCGAAAGCTGTGGGATAAAACAGCCCCTCCCATGGTACCAAACACTCTCTGCTTTGTGTTGCTCTTGTCTTTTGGATTTGTCACCCAACCAGGCCTGATCAAACACGGAGGTTTCAGCTGTTGCTGAACAGTGCTTGCACAGCATCAAGAGGCTCCTCCTCCTCACTCTGACCCACCAGCGAGTAGGCTAGGGGCGGGCAAGAAGCTGGGATGCGACACAGCTGGGACAGCTGACCCCGCCTGACCAAAGGGACATTCCAGACCATAGGACGTCGTGCTCAGCAAGACAAGCTGGGGGAAGAAGGAGCAAGGCGGGGGGTCCCAGTGGAGAGGACAGACCCCGCAATACCCCTCCAGCCTGCTGCTGGCCTCGCAGCAGCTCCACCTGAAGGGACCTCACCAACACCCACCCAGCTACCAGCCTGCTGCTGGCCTATCAGGGTCTCAGGAAGAAGTGACCTCACAAGGAACTTCCAAGCCATTTGCATGCTGCTGGCCTAGCACCTGCAGGGACAGAGGTGACCTCCCAAGGAATAGCCAAGCCATGTGCCTGCTCCTACCCTATCAGCATCTCTGGCAGAAGTGACCTCACCAGCCCTGCCCCAGCCATCACCTCCCTGCTGGCCCCTTGCTGTCCCCCCAGCCTGCCTCTCCTCTGCCCCCCCAGCTCTCGTCTCACCGCGCTCTCATTGGCAGGCACTGAGCACCTCATTGCCACCTGCTGCTGCTGACGGATCAGCTTCCTCCCACACCAGCGACCTCACCACACCCCAGCGACCTCACCACACCCCAGTGATGTCACCTTCCAGCCCACCGCCCCCTCGCCTGCCTCTGTCCTGCCCCAGGCTCTAGGAAATGCAGCAGCCAGAGCACATGGGTGTATCTGATTGAAAAATGGAAATGTAAGAAGAAAAAAAGCTTGGGGAATCGGAAGTTCTAATTAAAATGACGCCTCCCGTCCTAATCCACAAAGACCCTGCCCGTGTTGGCTTTGTTCAGACGGGGAGGAATAAAAAGAAAAAAGAAAAAGAAGCCAAGTCTATTCTGCAGAGCAGCTTCTATTCCCAGGTTTTGTAACCTGTAGAAAGATGCAGATGCAGGTACCATCGCAACTAAAGCATCTCCATCAGCACTGGCACCTGAAATTGTATTTCCATCTGCAAAGGCACCTGCAATGGCATCTGTGTCTGCAACAGTGCCTGCACTGGAGAGCTGCAGCCAAGAGGACAGTTGCACACAGAGCATTCCAGATGCAGATACCTTTGCAGATGCCGTTGCAGATTCCAATACCATTGCAGGCACCATTTCAGCTGCACATACCACTGCTGAATACCCTGCAGATGCCATCAGCAAAGCAAATCACACTGCCGGGACAAGTACGACTGCAGTTGGAGAAGCCTTTGCAGAGGCCACTGCAGATACGGATCCCATTGCAGATATCAATAACATCGCACGTACCTATACAGAGACCAATGCCTTTACAGATGCCATCACCCATACCATTACAGTGCAGAGGCACTGATACCGTTACAGACAGTCATGTAAAACAAAGCTAAACTAGGAGGACATGAACACAAAGACATTTAAAAAAAGCTGCAAATTGCATTAGAACTTTGTCTTTGCTGTAGATCTTTCCTCATTTCTTCTCTGTCTCATTTTTATTGACACTTTCTAAACATTTCCATCAGAATCAGGCCTGCAGCCTAAAAAAAGAAATTTCTATGTCTTGCAGAGATCTCAATGCACTAAAACCCCTCCCCTCCCACGAGCATCCATGCCACTCCTCACTCTTTGCCCAGAGACAGTCACCCACTACGGTGGCAGGCTTGCTCAGCTGATGCTGGGAAGCAGAGCGACCAGCTTCAGTGAAACACCCTGGGTTTGGGTGGCCAGATTTGCACTCCTCTCAACACATCTGTGTTAGAGTGTCTACTGAAAGGGGTCTCTAGACCATCTACGAACACTCCCTTTTCATTCCCTCCAGGGGAGATGAAGAGTGACTCCTTTTGAGGTGAGGAAAGGCAGGAGACTGGTCTCCCCCAACATCAGACACCTCAGTGTAGGTGAGACATTTCTCGATGTCAAACCAAGTTGTCTCGAGTTCCCTTTCTAGTCAATGGAGAGAAAGAAGTTGTCTCAAGGGAGGTGTCTGGAGATACTTTTCCTGGTGACCAGCGAATGCTCCAGAAGGGCTCCGAGAGATCCTGGGTCCCGTTTCCGAGCAGCAGATGGGTACTTCAGCTGCCCCAGGGCACCTGAGACAGCAAGAGCTGACAGAGGTGGGCCAAGGAATTAATGAAATGAATTTGCTCCATCCCCCTGCCAGGGACTCAGAGGTGGCTGACCAGCCTGCAGTTCCCTGCATGCTCCTTCTTGCCCAAATTCAAAACCGGGGCAACGGTGGTCTTTTTCCCACCTCCAGAGAACTCCTTGTTTGCCCTGGCATTTCCAAGATGATCAAGAGCAGCCTTGCAATGACACCAGCCAGCTCCCCCAGCACCCTTGGGCACATGCCCTCTGCTCCCATGGACCTGGGTGTGCCCAACTGGCTTCAGTGCCCCCCGAGACACAGCTGCTGCTGCCATGGGTGCAGCCTTGCTAGCTCAGATGTTGATAGGAGGCCCGAGGACCAGGGAGGCCTGGGGGCACACCTTCCCAGGAGAAGAGGATGGAAACCAATGAGTTCCCCAGCCTTTTCCAGCTCTTGTCACTCCATGCCCTGCCCCACTGAGCCATGAGACTGTATTCTCCTCAGCTGACTCCTTGTGCTGCCAGTGAACTTACACAAGGCCTTCTGGGTGCTATCCCTCTTCCTTGCTAGTTGGAGCCCCAGCTGAGCTATGGCTTTCCTGCCTCCATCCCTCTACCCCAAGGCCAGCTTTCCATCTGCCTCCTGGACAACCTGTTTTCTCTTCCAACCTTGTGCAATGCCTTCTGGTGTTTGAACTCTTCAGCCACAAGATCCCCGTTCATCCCCACCAGCCTCCAGCTAGGCCCTGCTCGACTCCCACAACGTCACACTGATGTGTTTCTGATGGGTTTTGATGTTGTTGTCCCTGAAGATGCAAGAGGGCTCCGTGGGTCTTGGATCTGCAGGATCCTGCCAAGCAGATGCTGAACCAGCTGAAAGTTGCTCTCCTGTAGTCCAAGGCTGTGAGTCTGCTGTTGGTCTTTTTTCTCTGCCATGGTCACTGCCTTCAGCATTGGCATCCTCCTCCACTTTGGCATTGTTTGTGAGTCAGAGTCCAGCCCTAGTCAGTCATGGACTGCCTGTGTGAAAAAAGGGAGGGCTGAGGCAGGTGGAATGGACCTGTCTGGGTGCTGGCTCTGAGGACTCCTCTGTTGCAGCCAGCCAACCTGCTGTGGCAGGCAGGAGGGCAGGCCACCCTCATGGACACCCTGCTCAGCCGTGTCTCCTCTGGAGCAGACCTGACACCAAGCAGCATGTCACCTCAGAACCACCCCTGGGCCTTCAACTTGGAGGGGGTTCACCTGGAAAGGAGAGCCCAGGAGGGAGCTAAGAGCCAGGCTGTGTGGGGGCTGACCAGGTGCCTGGAGGCCAAGACAAGGAAGGAACCAAGGGATTTAAAAGTGCTGCGAGGATCAATTACAGTGAAGGAGGGTCAAGACCCCCTGTCAGCTCTAAGAGGAACCTCTAGGAGCAAGAGTGGAAAGACACCCAAAGAGTGGTTGTCTAAAGCAAGGGGAGACAAATCCCAGGTGGAGTCCATGGGACATGGCAATGCACCACAACGAGAAACTCCTTGTTGTCCACAACCACCAGGCATGTATTGAAGAGTCACAGGTGGCATTCAGCTGCCCTGATGCCCAAACCAACAAGTAGGAGCTTCAGGGTGCAGACCATGGCCTTTGAGGTGGTTACAGCTGGATGCAATGAGCTTCAGGGGGAATGTAGAGCTGTCTGAGGCAGTGCCTCCCAGGCTCGCCTTACAGCCAAGCGAGTGGAGGAGATGTGATTTTCACATCAGTGATTTTCAGGTAAAGCTCTCCACTGAGATTGAAAAAACCCCCAGACTAATGTGTCCTGGAAAGAAGTACAATTACAGTGACTGGATAGTCTTACTCTTGTAGTTTTCAGTTCTCCTTAAACAGCAGGTGTGTGGTTTTTTCCTTATGCTGGGCAGTGATTAAAAAAAAACCCAAAAACAAACCCTTGAAACTTCCTCTGAAATTAGTGGTGGGTGAGACACATCACCTTTTCTGCCTCTTCTGCTGTCCTACTTTCTCGTAAACTTCTTTGTAGTCATGGTCATAAACTCCTTGCTTTCACTAGAGCCAGGACAAAGTAAGATATTTTTTTGGGGCCGGTCTTCTCCTGTCAGGCAGAGATATCCATGTAGAGGTGCTCAGTCACAGAGGCAAATGGACTTGCCAGTGCTGTCAGTCACGTCAGTGAATAATGCTTTGGAGGGGTTTCAGATTGGTAGTAATTACAGAATAATAGTATGATGATTACTGCGGTAGTTTGAGGGTATGAGGAAACAAAGTTTTGGGGAGGAGAGGATACTTTTTGTTAGCCGTTAGATTTTTTGCAACGCAGAGTTTGTGTGTCACTGACAAGACGATCATGGAGGTGGTGGCTGAGATTCTGTCATGGAAATTCTTTTGTTCTGGAATTAAAGCCCAAATCGCCCCCTCAAAGACTTAGACTACTGAATCTGGAAGTATATGGTTTCTTTTCTTAAAACTGCAGATAATTCAGTTAGAAGGAGAGCCTGTATGGAAGTTGGAGTAGTTTGGGGGCAGAGGCCAGCCGGGGACTGGGGCCCTTGGGGGAGGGGGCTGTTTCTGCCCCAAGCCTTTGACCAGGCACTCGCAGCTGGGAACGGGCTTTCCAAACTCCTGCTGCAAGGAGCCAGATGTGGGACTTGTGGCTGAGCTGGGGGACAGGGAGAACCCCTGGACGGGTCTTCGGACATGTGGCAAACCTGCCTCAAATCAGCTCCGATGTCCCAGCAGGACATTGCCCAGGAGTTACTCTGAGCGTTGCTGTTCTCCTTCAGGAAGCATGGCACACGCCAAGCACACTCACAGCTGTTCCTGTGCCAGGAGAAGACTTCAAGCATAGCCGGGGCTGATGGTGACAGTTCCCACCAGCAGTCCAGCTCAGGAAGATGCAGGTAAGATGCCACAGAGGTGTCACGGACTGGTTGTTGCTTCTCTTGCAGGAACAGGATTGAACAGCAGAAGGGAGGCAGGACGAAAGGGCCCATGAGGTCAAAAAGCTCATCAGACAGCTGGCGCAGTCATGATGACAACAGAGGGAGAAGGAGATGCAGGTGGCGTGGCTGGGACCATGCTTCCGAGGCAACATCTGCCACACGAACACAAAGGGAGACAGAGGCCTTGGGAGGTTGTGGAGTGGGTGAGAAGGGTGCCTGGGAGGGAGGAGAGCACGGGGAGACAGGAGACAGATATGGGAGATGGAGGTGGAAAAGCCGGGGTGTTGGCAGTGAGGATGCTGCTGCTGTGCAGGTGCTTGTGAGGTCACTGGTGGCTGAGCAGGTGTTAGGCCAGGAGCCGGCCCTTGGCTTGTGCAGATGCTAGTGAGGTCATAGCTGGACGACTGGGTGATAGGGTAGAAGGAGGTGCCTGGCTGGTTCACGTGCTTGTGGTGTCACATGTGCCTTAAGAGGGGATAGGGCAGGAGCAGGCCCCTGGCTTGTGCTGATGCTTGTGATGTCACTTGTGGCTGTGTAGGTGTTAGGGCAGGAGCATGCAGCTGGCTTGTGCAGGGGCTTGTGATGTCACATGATCCCAAGTAGGTGATAGGCCAGGAGCAGGAACCTTCCTTGTGCAGCTGCTTATGGTGTCACAGGTGCCTGAGGAGTTGAGAGAGCAGGAGCAGGCCCTTGGCTTGTGCAGGTGCTTGTGCTGCCTCATCTTGCCAAGTAGGTGACAGGTCAGGAGCAGGCCCCTGGCTTGTGCAGCTGCTTGTGATGTCATAGGTGGCTGAGTAGGTGATTGGGCAGGAAGATGCATCTGGCTTGTTCAGGTGCTTGTGATGTCACTGGTGGCTGAGTAGTTGCTCGCGTATGAATGGACACCTGGCTTGCGTAAGTGCTTGTGATGTCACATGATCCCAAGTAGGTGATAGGGCAGGAGCAGGGACCTGGCTTCTGCAGCTGCCTCTGGTGTCACTGATGTCTGAGTAGCTGATAGGCCAGGAGGATGCAGCTGGCTTGTGCAGCTGCTTGTGATGTCATTGGTGGCTCTGTAGCAGTTAAGGCAGGAGCATGCAGCTGGCTTGTGCAGGTGCTTATGATGTCATATGTGCCTGAGTAGGTCATAGGGTAGGAGTAGGCACCTGGTTTCTGCAGCTGCTTGTGATGACACTGATGACTGATCAGGTGGTAGGGCAGAAGCAGTCCCCTGGCGTGCAAAGGTGCTTTTGAGGCAACTGCTGTCTGAGTATCTGCTTGGGAATGGAAGGACACCTGGGTTGTGGAGGTGCTTGTGCCATCATATTTACCCAAATAGGTGACAGGGCAGAAGGAGGCACGTGGCTTGTGCCAGGTGCTTGTGATGTCAGTGGTGGGTGTAGCTATTAGGGCAGGAGCAAGCTTGTGATGTCATAGGTGGTTGAGGAGGTGTGAGGCCAGGGGCCAGCCTCTGGGTTGTGCAGCTGCTTGTGAGGTCATAGGTACGTGCGTAAGTGATAGGGCAGGAGCTGGTCCCTGGCTTGAGCAGGTGCTTGTGATGGAGAACGTCCAGCTCAGTCGCTTGCCCTCCACCTGCCACACTCGGCTCCCAGGACTGCCGGAGCCCTCGGCACTGCAGGTGCCCAGGGACACCCCGGGCCCTGGCACCTCAGCCCTTGCTGGCGCCCCCTCCACAGCAGAACTCCCCCGTCAGCCTGGTGTTCAACCCAGAAAGGGGCTCGATTCCCTCTTACATCCTCACCTTTATCAAGGAACATGACTGTGCGAGGTGGAAGCCTGTGTTTTCTTGGAGCAATCATTGCAGAGGGTTCAGTTTGGATCACACATATGGTGGGACCCCCGGGACAGGGGGCTGAGGCTCACATGGGCTCGCAGCGGGGCCGGTGTGCACAGCAGCCCAAGGGACAAAACCACATCTCTGCTGGTGGGCTCCCTGTATGGAGCTGCTCCTGCCCCCGCAGATGTGCAGAGGCTCACTGGGGGTGAGGAACAGCACCAGTGGGGCCGGTGTTAACGGGCAGGGGTCCGATGGGCCAGGCAGGTGCCTCTGCTACGCTCCGTCCCTCTGCTCAGCCCCTGTACCATTGCTGACCCTTTAAGGTCCCCCTGACATTCCCCACTCATCCTCCAGTGCCCCCCTTCTGCCCCCTGCCCACACCCCTGTAAACTCCTGTGACCCCCTCAGTTCCCCCCACCCATGCCCCAATGCCCCTACTCCCCCCAGTGTCCCCCTTTTCCCCTGCTATGCCCCCACTGTGTCCTTGGGCAGTGCCGTGGGGGGTCCCAGCGTGATGGGACACCGGGAGGGCAAAGCCTGCTGTGGTGATACGGTCAGAGCTGTCCTGGGCTGTTCCCTGCACCAGCCCTGGCTGGTGCTGGAGGTGGTCAGGCCGTGGTGCGAGGGGAGGCAAGGGGATCCCCATGGGCAGTGGGAGGGCACGGCAAGGCCCCGGGACCCCATGGGGAGAGCCCTGCTCTGGGGTCTGTCCCGGCGTGACTCTGTTGTCCCCAGCCTGGGCAGATCTGAGAGGGGCCCCACAGCTGGCAGCCCCCAGCCTCGGTGTCACCCACATGTGGTCTCGCCAACCACGAGGGTGCCATCGGGAAAAAAAAGATACGCTCCCATTTAGGCATCTTGTGATGAGCTTTAATTAACTCCTCGGTGCTGGCTGCGGCCAGGTATTGCAGAGGGACTCCTTTAGTGCCTGCCTCACTTGGAGGTCCCTGACATCCTGCAGTCCTGAGAGATCTGGAACAACACAGGCAGCGCCGTGGGGACCTGGTCCCGGCTGGCCGCTCCCCGGGCCACCCCACTCCAGGGACCCGTTCTCCAGGGATCCTCCCACAAAAACAGACATCCCAAGCAGCAGTATCTCAATAAAAGCCCTCTGAACCCTTCCTTCCCCATCTCCTGCCTTACCTCAGCAAAGAAAGCTGTAGCTGTCACCCGCAGTTTAACTGAGCAGGAATGCAGCCATGGCAAGAGGTTCTTCACCAGACAGGGGGAGACGAGCCCAGCATGGAGCAGGACGCTGCGCAGGGGACACAAGCGAGGGACGCACAGTTACCCAGGAAGGCCACAGGCCGGATCTCCAGAATTCACTTGCGCCAATGCAGACACTATTCTTCAGCTCAGGACGGCTTCCCAGGCACGCCGGAAGGGTCCCAGCAGCCATTTCCCTGGCCCTGCAGGAGTTGCCCAGATGCATCCCTGGGGCTCTTACCTGCTCAGGAGACACACCCCCTCCGGGTGAGCCAGGGGGTCCTCCAGGCGAGCCCACACTGCCTGATGCATGAGCAGCCGCATCCACTTCTGCGCCATGCATTTGCCTAGCACCAACTCTATAGCTGAAAGGAAAATCCTGGCAAAAGAAACCAAACACAAAATAAACAAACACAATCAAACACAACAAATCAACACAACACCACCACCACAAACCTCTAGAAATCTCAAATCACAGTAGGTTAGCGGAAGACTTCTCTTTAGCAGAGCTAAATACCCCTGAAATGATGCTTCATAGCCTGCAAGACTGCAGCTAAATCTGACTCCATGCTAGATATCAACCAAGGCAACACCTACCACCTCTTCCCACCAGCATTTTGCAAAGAATGCCACCAGTGCCCGCGAGAGTCACTGCTCTCAGCGGGGGTCTGTTGAGGGAGTGCAGTGCTATTGTGCACACAAGGGTATGCAGGAGGCAAGATGACGGCCGTCTGCAGTACGAGCTGCGTAAGACCTTCCTGCCTGGGAGCTGGAGTTTCTCCATGAAGGAACAGAAGTAAAACCAACCACGACGACCGGTTTCCACATCTAGGAAGCGGGGCAGGCGAAGCACTCTCTCAGCCCCACAAAGGCACATGCCTTGGTGAGGGGAACTGAAGCCAGCCTCTCCATCTGCCCCTTTGGCTCCTTACCTGCACGGCTTCTCCTCAAGCACCTGGCCCTCGAGGAACAGTTGTCTCCAGCTGCTCATGGGGGAAAGCAGCCTCTCCTCGCCCAGCGTTTCACTGGCCCACCTCAGGAGGCTGGGAAGGAGGTGGGGAAGCAATTGCCTGAGCTCCTCCGTGCTGCTCAGGGCAAGCACCACCTCGGAGATGGCACGGGTGATCTGCAGAGAAACATGACCGAGAACCACCTGTTCAGGCAAGGCCTTTTCCCACCAGCCTGGTTCTCCCGCCTGCCTGGGGCGGGGGGGGTTACTCTCCACAGTTGTTCCTTCTGCGACAGCCTTGTGGCTCGGGAGCACAAAACTGTCCTGGCTCCCCACATGCCTTGAGGCCGGCCCAGCACAGCGCCCTGGGAGTCTCCATGGGCATCCACAAAGGGCACCCGACTCCCTCATGCCGAAGTATGATTTGGAAAGCAGATGCAAAGCTGCAGAAACGTGTCTGCCGTTGAACGTACCGTCAGAGTCTCCAGAGCAGTCTGACGGTTGTGCCGCTCACAAGTGGAGGAGTCAGTCCCCAGGCGGTTGTCTCCTGCTCTGTTTAGTTTCTCCACTAAGCACCTCAGGATCTGAATCCCAAAGATGCTTTTCCCCAAGCTCCGCCACAGCTCCACCATGTCACTGCAAGGGAAGAGACGTTCACCCCTGAGCCCATATCCTCACAGTCCTGCAGTGCCCTCAAACCTCCTCATCTGCAATGGGGCTTACAAGGCCCCACTCACGGCAGAGACACAAGCACGCAGTCTTGCAACACTCAAGACTGTTCAGGCAGAAAAAAAAGACATGCTTCTCAACCGGCCCCCCCAATGCAAGCAAGCTGCAGGGTCTCTCTTTGACTACAGTGGGGAAGTGGGCAGTGCACGTACCTGTCCATAGGCAGACCTTTCTGGAGGAGACTGCTGATCACGGGCTCCTGGTGAAAGTGGGCGAGGAGAAACACTGCACGGAGCAGGAAGGGCCTGTGGGTGCTCTGCTGCATGTAGGTGCAAAGGGTGTTCAGGATTTTTGGCACCTGAATGGAAGAGGAGACAGAAGGGCTCAGTGCATCCTTTACCCCCTCCTGCGGGGCCCAGACACATTCAGCACATGAGCAATGCCTGCTCCCTTGACATAGAGTCCAGATCTAGCTCGAAACCTCACCCCTTCCACCATGCCTGACCCTGGCTCACGTCTGGAGCTGAGTGTGCTCTTGGCAATTGTGCGCACGCACGCACACACACACACACATGCATGCACTCACACGTACAGCCTCAGTCACTGCATGTGCCTGGGCCCAACCATCTAAGCAGCTGCGTTCCCTGTGCGCACACAGAGGACACGGACACATTTCACACCCAATGCTTGAATAACTCTCCCCATGTGTCTGTAGCGATGCAAGACTCAAACCAAACACGCTCTTCAAGACCCTGAAGATGCCTTGCAGGGCCTCTGCAAGGGCACGTGACTCCTTCCAGAGGAACCCAGTTCTCCAGGGACCCTTTTCCTTGCCTCTACCCTCCTTTCCCAAAGCACCAACCCCTTCCCCACACAGAGGATCTTCCCCTGAAGGAGAGGGTGTTTGATGAGCTTTTAGCAGCTAGAAGCCGTGGCCATGATAAGGACAAAGAGGCAGCCAGGTCCCTCGTCCCATGGAAGATCGAGCTTCTCCCACAGCTGCCTACCTCTGGCCCGTGGTACAGACACAACCTGCTCTGTGCCTGGGGAAGCAGCAAGGGGTGACCCTGCAGCACATGAATGCAGCGCTCCCACTGCCCGGAGCGGCCGCGGGCTCTGCAGGGATTGCACAGGGGCACCCTGCCTTGACTGTAACAGCAGCCGCCTAACGGCTGGGTGAGCTTTAGTTCAGCTGGGCGCAATCCTCTGGGCTGCCACCCATGGCTGCCGTCACTGTGACCAACCTCTGTCAGCCGCGTGAGCCACTGCTGGCCCTAGAGCCCAAGTGGAGCGCAGCAGAGCGCGAGTGGAGGAGAACAGGAGCCTTGGAAGGGCAGGCACAGCACGAGGCCAGAGGCTCCCAGGCTACAAATGGGCAGCAACTGGTGGCTAAGGGAAGGGCACCTCGCAGGCTGGGTAACACCCCAGTCGGGGAGAGCAATGAGAGCAATGAACAAGTATCCAACCTGTGGAAAACCCAGCGTGCCCAGCAAAGCTCAGAGTAGAGGGAATTGGGGACCAGTGAAGAAAGAGCAGGGTGAAGTGGGTCCCAGGGCAGGGAGGACTTACAGTGACCCCAGAGGAAGGGGAGGAATGGCGAGGTCGGTGCCTCCCAGTGCCTCACTCATGGGAAGGACCTGGACCAACAGGAGACTTTGGACAAGAAGTGCCCCGAGTATCCTTGTCACCAGCTGGAGGAGACCGCACCAGCAGGTGCTAATGCATGACTCAGACCACCAGTAGCCCCTCGGCTCAGCATGCAGGCGGCGTTTCTTGAGCCCGTGCCAACTGCACAGGGGGTAGTGCAACAGCCAACAGGAGAAAAGACAAAGTCAAATGGAAAAAAGGTCTCCCTTACCTCCTGGAGTATTTCCTTTCTGCATTCCACCAGGAAGATGAACACCCACTTCCGCACTGCTCTTGCACGTGTGGGTGTGACATGCAGCAAGCTGTCCAGGACGGCAGTCAGAAAGTCCGTAGCCTGTGCTGGAGGGATGCATTTGCAAAGAGCCTGGAGAGAAGTCAGAACAGGAGAGACCGTGTCACAGCTCTGCTCCAGCAATTCGGAAAAGAAAGGCAACTTGACGGGACTGTTAGTTTGGCAGTCATGGAGCGGGCAATCACTTGACCCTCCTGCTGTGCGTACAGTGCTGTTTACATCTGATGCAGCTAACCGATTTGGAAGTGTCTCCCCCCATGTTTCCTTCTATACCAAATGTGTATTCTGACAAGAGCACTCACACACACACATGCGTGTGTCCTGGTTTCGGCTGGGACAGAGTTAACTTTCTTTTTAGTAGCTGGTACAGTGCTGTGTTTTGGATTTAGTGTGAGAATGATGTTGATAACACTCTGATGTTTTAGTTGTTGCTAAGTAGCGCTTATCTTAAGCCAAGGACTTTACAGTTTCCCATGCTCTGCCAGCAAGCAGGTGTGCAAGGAGTTGGGAGGGAGCAGAGCCGGGGCAGCTGACCTGAACTAGCCAAAGGGGTATTCCATACCATGGAACGTCATGCCCAGTATATAAACAGGGGGGAGCTGGCCGGGAGGCGCGGATCGCGGTTCGGGAATTAACTGAGCATCGGTCAGCGGGTGGTGAGCAATTGCATTGTGCATCACTGGTTTTTTTCCCTTCTCCCCCCCCCTTTTTTTTTTGTTGCATTCCTTTTCATTACTATTATTATTATATTTCATTATTACTATTGTTAGTATTATATTTTACTTAGTTATTAAACTGTTCTTATCTCAACCCACAAGTTTTACTTTTTTTTTTCCTTTGCTTTCCTCCTCCTCACCCCACTGGGAGGGGGAGGGGGAAACGGCTGCGTGGTGCTGAGTTACTGACTGGGGTTAAACCACGACAGCGTGCAAACACACGCATCACGGTATCTGCTCCAGCGTGCCTAAAGGACAGTTTTGTCTCAAAGCCTCCTGCGACTTGCTCTCAACAGCTGTCCTGGACAGCTCGCTCTGGAGACGGAGAGAGACTCTGGAGGGGAGCAGGGAGAAGTGCAGCAGCCCAGGAGCTAGGCCCCCACCCCGCTGGTTTGGGGCCAGTTACCTTTGCTATTTTGGTACCGGTCTCCCCCAGAGTCTCGGTGTCTGGGCTGTTCAGCTCCTCACAAAGGCACCTGATCTCATCTGCCTGAGGCACCACCTTCATGGTCTTGGCTGGAACAAACACCAGGAGAAAAGAGGAGTCACATCTACAGAAACCCAGCCTCTGGCCCCAGATACCGATAAAGGAGAACCCAAGTGGTGGCAGTGAAGGCCACAGGGAAATCCAGGGCCCTCCTGAACTCGGGGCAGCAGGATTTCCCGAGCCCCAGAAATGGCTGACAAATCCTGGGCTGGAAAGAGCCCTCTTCCTCCTTGAACCGTTTGCTGGGCCTTCAGGGTTTCAGCAGCCTCTGCTCCTAGCACCTGCATCCCCTATTCCCGCACAGGCCACCATCGTCTCTGGGAGGCAGGAAACCTCCCTGTGACTTCCTCAGCACAGGCAGCACACCCTGCTGCCTGAAGAGGAAAGGGTTCAAACACAACCCTTTGCAGCACGCTCCGGGCCTGCAGCTCAGATCCCTCCTCCCAGCCCAGTTTGCTCTGGGCAGCAAATTGGTTTCCTCTCTTATGCTCGGCAGGAGATGTCTTCCCTGGCAGGGATGAGTTTGGAGACCGCCTGGGTAGCTGCCTGTGTCTCCAGGCTGAAGGCAGAGAGCGAGGGGGAAGGCACCCTCTGAAATGTCGGGGACCTCATCCAAGCGAGTTGTCTGACCCCCTCTGTCTCTCCTGGAACGTGGAGGGGGACAGACGTGGAGGGGGACAGTCCCCAGCACTGGTGAAAATGTCCTGCTCTCAGAGAGTAGTGAGGGATGGCCCTGACCACCCAACCTCACACATGCCCCAGGGAGGTGGGACTCAGCGACCCTCTCCCAGGGATCCTTCCGGAGATGGCCAGGGAGGCAGAGGGCTAACAGGGTGGGGGCACAAAACCAGCCGAGCACGTTGTCTCCCCCTTCTCTCCCGGGGACGGGGCCTGGCCCCGCGGGACCCTGGTGGCGCTAGGCCCAGAACGGTGGGAGGATCAGGCTGAGCAAGGCTGGGAAGCACCCGCTCTCCTCACCTTGCATTTGGAGAAGGTAGCCAAGGCAGACCCATGCCCTCTGGTGGGACGTGGCCAGGCAGTCGCTGGTCAGAGACACCAGCAGTCCCACCAGGGAGCCAAACTGCTTGCAAGGACGTCCTCTCTGCAGGGGAGAGCAGCAGGAAAAGGGTTGCAGGCAGCCCCAGCACCTGCTCGCCTCTGCCGCCCATCCTGCTATCTGAGCAGCGATGGGGCAGAGGGGCAGCCAGAAGAGCTGCCCCATATTCCCAGGAGCCCCGAAACCCAGCACCCAGCCGGGCAGGGCTTCTTTCCGGGGCCATGAAAGGTGGGAATGGGGCACCAGGGCACATGGGGGGGTCCCTACTCACCGTGAGCTCAGATCGCTCCTTGCAAGCACCCAGCACATGCACGCAGACCTGCAGGGCTCTCTCCCGCTCCCATGCTTTGGCTGAGGTGAGCCAGCCCTTCAGGACCTGGAGCAGGGTGCATCTCTCTCGCAACAGGAACCTTTCTCTCCCTGAGATCCCTCTCCCTCCTTCTCTGGCCCCTTCCCGGCGTGGCCCCCAGCCCCACCAAGCACTGGCACTGCAACCTTCACCGACTCGCTCCCTCCAGCCACCTCTGCCCTGAGCCAGGTTTTGCTTCCCTGCCGGCATCTCCCGGCCAGAGCCTTCCCCCAGGCTGCTCTCACCCAGCTCAGGGCTGGCTCTTGGCTTTCCCTCCATCAGGGCCCACGTCTCTGCCTGTCCTGAGGCTGCGGTGGCCGGGCGCTCCTGTCCCCCAGCTCAGCCCCTGGCCCCGGCCAGATGCACAGCCTCAGAGCAAGGAGCCAAAGCCCCCCTTTCCTGTAGGAAAGGTATCCACCTCCTATCACCCGCTAAGGCCTTCATTCTCTGCCCCTGCAACACTTTCCCTGTTGCCCCATGGCTACTCACGTGGACCACGTCGTTGAAGCAGGCAGAGGTCGCCTCTGCCTCCAAAAGGTTTTCTATGAGCTGGCCCAGATCTTCCATGCCTCTCCTGTGCAGAAGCTAAAAGCAGCAAAGGAGAGCTGAGGTTCTGCAGCATGGGGGCTGCCAGGGCGCGCTGAGGGGGGATCCTGACCCAGAGGGGGGCAGGCACTGGCCGGTGGGTACCTGCATGTTCACAGCTGCCCTCACTGTCTTCCTGCCCTTTTTCAGCCGCTCCTCGGAAGGATAGGACAAGACACTCTGGCAGCACACTGCCAGCAGCTTGCGATTTTCCTCCCTGCTCAGAGGTGGCCTCAGCTTGCTGGCCGGAGGAAAAAAGAAGAGAAAACAGAAAGGGGATTTACTAGCCCTTTCCAGAGTGGCTTAAACCACAACTGGGTTCCTCCTAATCGCGGGCCCCCAATCCAACACCCCCAGCCCATGCCAGCGAGCACTGCCTTCAGCTCCAGCAATTCCTGCCTCCTCCCAGGCAGCAGGCAAACCCCCACCCCCAGGTTAAGGAACTCCTGGGGCTCCCTTCCTTTGGGAAACACCCAAAATGGGAAACACCCTCCCACTCCACAGCCCCAGCAGCTCCCCGCCCCATGCTCAAGGCCACTGGGGCTGCCCCAGACAGCTGGGCTGGGCCACACTGGGAGTCCCCAGAGCCTGGAGAACAGACCTCACCTCAACTCCTCCAGGGCCTGGAACACTCCATACACCAGGGAGTCCCAGGGCTCCCCCTTTATCCAGTCCTGCAAGACCCAGAGAGACAAGGGCAGAGTTGGCAGTGGGCAGGGACACGGGACAATCCTCCCGCCTCCCCCAGGGACAGGCTCTGCTGCCAGGCCTGGGCAGACACTGCCCCATCACCCCCACGGATCCCCAAAGGCACCGCTGGAGGGACCCTGCTCCTCAGCCACAGCCACCCAGCACCAGCACCCAAGGGTCCCACCAGCTCAGGACACAGCTCCAGAAGCTCGCATGAAGCTGAGAGATCATCGTGCCTCTGGGGAAACCAGTCTGATGGCGCAGCCCAAAACTCCCCTGTGTGACTGCCCCAGCTACAAGCACTCACCAGCAGGGTCCGCGTCGCCTCCTGCTTTAAGGAGAGCTCAAAGCTGCCACAGTCGCCCACAGCCTGGATGGCACAGCTGACCTCGGTGATGCTCTGCACCAGGGCGAGCTTGAGCTGCAAGTCCTGAGGCGAAAGAGAGCAAAGCAGCCCTTGAACTCTTTGAAGGGCTGAGAGGTGGAAGAGGAGCATGGGCAGGGGGAACCCACAAGGGGTTTCGATCTGGATGTTGAGGACAAACCCCCTTCCTTGGGAGTGCTTTAGAAAGAGACCGTCCATCTCGGTACACCCCAGCCCCGAGGGGCTGGAGCTGGGGCACCCAGGCATCCCTGCCCTGTGTGCCCCGTGCTCCTACCCTCTGTTTAGCTCTGGAGAGCCGCAGGATGTTGCCCACGATTTCTTTGTCCACACGGCTCAGCACCTGCTCCTTGGGGGCATGCAGCGCAATGCCGCTGTAGGTGCGCATGAGAGCAGCGCGAACAGCCTGGGCTCTCTCCGTCTTCTGCCACCGCCGTACCTGTGTAGACAGAGATGCCCCGAGACGTCAGCCCCGGGACTCCTATGGGGTCCTGCGGCAGACCCTGCCCTGCACCCTCACCAGCTCCTTGTTTGCCTGGGCACCCCCCAGCAGCTCCCCAAGCCACTCCTCGAGCTGTGAGCTCCAGGGCTGGGAGCTCTTCCCATCCCGCAGCTTGCATTCTCACATGGGGATGAGGAGGAGGTGCAGCCAGCATTGCACACACTGCTGGCTGTTTTACCACTGATTTGAGAGGTCGGAGAGCTGTCTGGAACCTTTCTGCAGAAAGGTAGCTGACATAGCCTGTCATGGTCCTGCTCAGAGACGCACAGCCTGTGCGGGTCAGCGGTGCAGATGAGCCCAGTCTGCTCACCTCCCCGGGCCAGGCTGCACCGCTCTCTCTGCAGGGCCCTGCCCTGCCCTGCCCTGCCCTGCCCTGCCCAGAAAGGTGTCCCCACAGCCCCCAGGTGGGGAGCAGAGCCAGCGAGACCTCACCAGGCTCCTGCTCCCAGCCCTCAGCTTTGAGGAAGGGGCAGAGCGTCACACCGTGCCCACCCCCTTGTCACCAGCTCCTGCTGAAGTTAAGTCGGGGGCAACGTGGCTGCAAGCAAGCAACCGCTGCAGCTGCCCCAGCTGGCTGCCTCTGACCCACCAGGTGTCAAACCCCGTCCTTTCCAAAGACACCTCAGAGGCCCCAAGGCCAGGACGTCCCCTCTGAAACACAGGTCTCGGGTAGCTCTTACAAGAGGGCTAATCTAAAGGCAGCTACCACGGTTTGGCTGCTGCAGGTGTACACGTGGAAATAAGGCCAAAAAAGGAAAGCCAAACAGCACAACCCTGGATCCTTTACCTTCCAGCCCGTGGAAGTCTGATAGACCCAGCCTCTGGTGAAGGCGGCAGAGAACATAGTCACTGTGTCCAGGACCAGGTGGAAGTGGCTCTTGGCAGCGTGGGACACAACAGAAATCATTCCCTGCAACCAGAGAGAAACAGGGAGTCGGTTCCAGCCCAGGCACTCAGACACGGCCAGCGACAACGGCCAGGCAGGACGTTGCAGCAAGGGGGAATCGGCAGCAACGGGGAAATCAAGGAGGCCAGGAGCAGCCCTCCCTCTCCCCCAAAACAGGCAGGGGATGCTCAGGACATGAGCATCACCTCACCTGAGCCTCCGACAGCTCCACAGGGTTTGTCTCCTGGAGGAACCTCAGCACCTGCCCTTGGACGTGTCTCAGGTCCCGACAAGCTGCCAGGGCCGTCCCAAGAGCCTTGTACAGGAAAAGCTGAAAGAGAAGAGGCCGAGCCCGAGATGCAGTCATGGCCCGACCTGTCAGGAGAGGGCTGGCCCCAGACAGACCCCACCGCCCCTGGGAGCAGGTGAGGCCGGCCGCAGTGCCAGGCTGTGGCCAGCCGCTGGGGCAGCCCGGCGGGAAGTGCCTTTTGGGGGTGAGGGAAGGGGAAGCAGTGAAAACTGCCTGTGTGGGCAGAGCACCGGTGACAGCCCCAGCCCCGGCACAGGGCAGGAGACACACCTTCTCCCAGGAGCCGGCAGCAGAGCTGCCCAGCTGCTGGCTCAGCTCCTGGCTCAGGCCTACGGTCCAGGCCTTGTCCTCGATGGGCTCCAGCGACGCTCGCAGGAACTGGGGTGAACAGGAGAGGAAGCGAGTGTTCCCCTGACCTTGGCCAGGGCCCTTTCCACACTCACGTGTCCCAGGATGCTGCGGGGGGAGAGCTGCCGGGAATGGCAGTCTCTTCCCATGCCCCACCCAACCCTCTTTTCACCAGCTTTCCTCTTCTCCTAACACCTCGTGTGAGAACCTCCGGCATGCCGGACATAGAAGAGGAGGCAGTGCTAAGGTGCATGCCACAGCGTTAGAGGGCATTAGCCATCTGCCATGGCACGTGTACAGAGAGCAGCCCATCTGAGCGGACAAGCACCTACTGCGGGGGGAGGCGCAGGGTGCTCAGGAGGTGCCCCCACCTCCTGGTGCCTACACAGGCAGCCCCAAGCTTCCTCCCACAACTTTGTCTGCTCCCTCTTCTCCCCCTCTATTTGTGACACCCCCCCAAGGATGCTGTACCTTAAGCACACGGTGCTCGCACTCTGCAGAGTCCAGGGAGCTCTCGGTTCTTCCTAGAAAGCAAGAGGAAGCAAAAGCTCTCGCTGCTATTTAAGCTCACACCAAAGACGAGCCCGGTGGTCTCCTCTGCGGTCAGACCTCCCAAAAGTCCCAGGCCATCAGGCTAGAAAGGGCCTACGCCAAAGCCCTTGTGAGGCCAAAGACACAGGAGGGGTCCCAGGGGCATTCGTCAGAGGCATTGATTCACGTTGGGGAAGGACACACTGACCGCGGCTGGTCCCCACTGATTGAGAGCAGCTCCCACAACAACTCCAACCACTGAGTCCCAGCACGCATCAGCAACACACATTTTCTCCTTAATGACCAACCGCTTTGTGACCGTTTGCAGCCCTTCTCCCGGGCTATTGCCAAGGATGGCTGCTGCAAACCTGGCCTGGCCTGGGGACTTGGTCCTCCAAAGCCAGGGGCTGCACCCCCTCCAGGAGCACCAGTCCCATCCCTCCCCCAAACACCTTCCTTGGGTGCCACCAAGCCCTGCCCTCCTAGGGGACATCAACGGCCCCGTCCATCCCCTGGGCCGAAACCCCAGCCAGCCGGGGGATGGCTGCCTCCAGCCTCAGCACTGCCTTCCTCGAAGGGGAAAGGCAGCAGAGCAAGTGCTGGGGAACTGGGGACCATTCCCCTCCATCATGATGGGCAGCTACTTTTTCCTGCCCCGCCCCCCCCCCCCCCCTCCAGCCTCTCCCTCCCCACCCGCGCTTTACCTTCCAGGTACTGCAGCAGGAAGGGGACCTCGGTCGCCCATGCCGCCCCCAAGGCTCTGTGGATCCTGTTGTGGAGGGCCTGCAGGAGCTGCAAGGCAGTGACTGCACGTTCGCTGCTCGCATAAGGAGCCGCCACCACCACCTAGGTGAGGGCAGGAGAGAAGGGTCGCTCCTGCCGCCAGAGCCACAGCTTCTCCCAGGAGGGAAGGAGGGAGTTCGGCGCCGCTTGGCCGGCAGCGGGAAGCCGATGGCTTCACCCAGGATGCTGCCAGCCCCAAGAAAGGAGTGGGATCCCCGATGGGCTCGGGCAGGCTCGGGCATGCTGCCTCTTCCTCAGGGGCTCCCAGCACTGGCCTCAACAGCATCTCTGCCCCGCGCTCTCCCACCATGCCTGGCCAGAAAAGTTCTTTCCCCAGGGCCCCGCTACTCACCAGCAGTCGAGCCAACAGGGCCTGGGGAGCCGGCAGCTGGGCTGTGGGGAGGAAGAAAGGCTGGGTGAGCTGACGAGCCCCCGCCGTGCCCTGCCCCTCCCACCTCCAAAGCCCCCGCACAGGGCTGAGGGCTGAGAGCAGCTGCGCTGCAACAGCGCTGGCCCGGGGGCTCCCCAGGGCTGCCCACCATGAGATGAAGGCAGCTCCAGCATGGCCAGGAACAAGCCCTGGCTCACCAGGAGAGCGCTGCGAGCAGGAGAGCCAGGCCTCGGCGCTGGGCGAGGGGCAATGCAGGGCAGAGCCCCTTGTGCCCAGCAGCAGAGCCCGCCTCTGCCCTTTGGTTTTCCTGGGCTCCTGCTCAGGGCTGGTGGGGCACAGGGAGACACGGACCGGCCAAACCCAGCAGCACTCACTGGGGTTCCTACCTTGCTCCTGGGAGTCCGTGGCATCGGGCTCCTCCTCTTCTTCCTTGCACCCTGCTCTCTCCTGTCTCTCAACCAGGGCTCGGAGACAGTGGGAGAGCGGGATCAGCATGCTGCTGTACTGCGCTGGCACCACATACTGCAGCAGCCTTGGCCACAGGAGCTGCAGAGAAGAACCAGGCAATTCACCACATTGGCATTTCCACTGAGATCGAAGACGAAAAGGACGGTCTGCGTTGCCCTGAGCCTTGTGCGCTTCTGCGCACGTGAGGGGAGAGGTTCAGGGCGTGGGGGAGCATGAGGAAAAATGTCCTGAAGGCAAGAAGTGGCCACAGCAGCAGGGCAGAAGGCAACTTACTTTGGTCATTCCTCTCGGAGAGACATCCAGCGAGCCCAGGATGTCCATGCACAAGGCTCGAAGAGCTCCATCCTCCTGGGTTTCCCAGGCAAAAAGGCCTCCTGCCACCTGTAAGGCAGAGTTGGCAAAACCCCCGTTACTCTCAGCTCCCGACTGATGAGGGTCAGGCACAACTCACCAGTGCTCCTGTGCCTGCCTCCCAGGAGAACCGAACTCCTGAAGGAGGACAAGGACAGCCGGACCCCACTCGAGGACCAGGTCCTGGACCCTGGGAAGGACTGGGAAGCCTGGGAGCAGACAGCGCCGCTGCTTGTCTGCATGGCCCCCTGGGGCCCAAATGTTGCTGTCGTGCCCCCAAAGCAAAGGTGAGGAATGTGCCCTTCAGCAGGGTGGTGCTTGGTGCCAGCCCTGACAGCAGCACGCCCAGCCCGACGGATGCAGAGGAGCACGCAGAAGCCCTTTCCTTTGCCCTGCTCCCAAAGCAGAGCCTCCCCGAGCCTCAGAGCAAAGCGACACACACGGATCTCCCAGCTCCGGCCACAGGGAAGATCCTTGGGCAAGTCAGCGGGAGGCTCGGCCATCCCCAGCTTTCATCTCCTGGGTGCCCAGCTGGAAACGCTCACCGAAGGGACTGCCAAACGGTCCGTTCCCTTGCCAGAAGGGATGCGGGCCCCCAGACTGTTATTGGATGGGCAGGGTGTGCTTTGGAGGGCCAGAGCACGAGACCACCACAGAAAGCTCCTCTAGCTGGGCCCACCTGTCTGCACTGGCTATGTTTTGCTGATAGTCCGTCAGCATTTAAGGATGGAGGATGTCCTGTCCCTACAAGCCTTTCCCTTCACAAGGTGGCTTTGCTGAAGGTGCCTGTGGGCACAGCTCAGCCCGTGGGGTGCGCACGCAGCCCCCCAGTCCCAGGTGGCATGCCCAGGGGTAAACCCACATCATCCACTGACATTTCCACCAACATCAGCACAGACACCCATGAGGAACGGCCATTTGGAGGCCACTCTGACGACAGTGCCAGCGCTGATGGCCCTGCAGCGTGGAGCTCTCCATGGCCAAGGACGCCTGCAGGAGCTCTCAGCACAGTCCAGGCACTGGTCAAAGCCCCACGTGTCCTGCTCTGCCCTTACCATTCTGCCCGAGGTCCGGCCGAACTCGATGAAGATGTGCCCCACCACATCCCATGCCCAGCAGCTCTGGGAGCCAGACCTGAGCAGCTCCCTGATGAACTCCAGAACTGCCCTCCGCACCTGCCAGGGGAGAGTGTGGTTATGACCCTCCTGTTCAAAACCCAAAGGCTTTGCTTGGGGGCAGCCTTTGTGGCTCGCGGAGAGATGACGAGGGCACGGCAGAAGCTTTCGCTCCTGGCGTCAGGGCTGGGCTTTAGCACCAGGCTGGACGGGCATTTGTCCCACAGAGCACAGCGATCTTCCTGCTCCACTCTGCCAGCTCTCCCCGGGGAGGAGCCATCACCCACCGCCTGGGCAATGCGCCAGCGCTTCCCCAGGCACCCCAGCTCTGCCCCAAGGGAAAGGGTTTCTCTGCCTCCCCTGGTGGCACCATCCCTTCCCAAACCAGCTCACCTGGGCCCTGGGGTCGTTGCACACCAAGTGCATGGCCTCCACCACCTGGGGCAGCTTCTCTCTCATCGCAGGTGCTGGAAGAGATACAGAGAGGTGTGCATTCAGGCAGAGCTCCGATGGCAGAAGGGATCCCCTGAAGCTTCCAAGTTCTTCGCACACCAACGGGACAGAAAAGCAGGGCCTGACTCTGACTTTACAGGAGGCAGCGGCATAGCCGGAGCAACTCCGTGTCTAGAGGCACGGCTATTTCATAGGGACTGAAAGCTATGGTAACACAGGATGAGAGAAACGGCATGGATACAAGCAGCTCCTGTGCACACCAGCCCACCCGCCTGCCCACCAGCCTGCCCGTGTTACTGAGCCTGAAGCATCATCCCTGGTGTGCCGCCATTTCTAACTGCCAGGGGAGAGCTCGAGCCCTGTCGCGGGGTGTCAGCTTGGCTGGGGGAGCTGCTCTTTGCAGCTCCTTTTGGGTGCAGGTGCACCACTTTCAGCCTGTTCCTGCTCTCAGCCCAGTAGCCCCAACCCCTGCCTTGTGTCCCTGCCCCGTTGCACTGACCGTCAGAGTGGGCCAGCGCTCCCAGCAGACCCAGGGCTGCCACACGACCCGCCTCGCTCCCACCGCTCAGCTGGGAGTGCAGAAACACGACTGTCTCTTCGGGGCAGGTTTGTGCTGCAGGGAAGAAATCGCATTCTGCATTAGCAGGCAGCTGCCCCCAACAGCCAAGGACAGGGAGAGAGCTGCCACGGCACAGCGGGGCATCGCCCAGTCTCCTCTCCTTACCCTGCAGCACGATGCAGCGGGACAGCACTGCCTTATGGGCTGGGCCAGGCTCCTTGGTCACATCAGAGAGCTGTGGGAACAAGGTCCGTTTTAGAGAAAGTCGCATCAGTGCTGAGAGGGACGGAAAAGAAATGGTGCTCTCCGTTCTCCTCTCCCTGGGCACGCTGGGCACGGGACCCACAGCCAAAACCCAGCCCACCCCATGGTGGTCCCGGGCACACACAAAGGTTTTCAGCAGCCCAGGCTGCCCAGGAGCTGAGGCTGAGCAGCGTTGAAAGGCTGCCCTTAGGGTGCCGGCACTCCAGAGTCCTCCTGCAACTTGGCTGAGAGGGAAATTGCTGTGGGAACCAGGCTGCCCCTCGGCCCGTTCCAAACAGCCAGGACCAGGCCTCCTGCAGCCTTAAGGGGGCACCTGGATCACAAATCCTGGCGTGCTCCTGGCCTGCAGGAAGCTCCGGGTGGAAGGACACCCTGCTCTGCCCTGCCCTGCCAGCTGGCAGGTCCTTCCCCTCCACGGCAATCACGTGTGCGGGCCCCAGGCCGGCAGCAGGGCGCAGGCTCCCCTTACCTGGCGGTGCACAGCGGTGCTGATGGCAAGAGCCGTGCCCTGTGGGATTGGGGTCTGAACTCCCTCCAGTATCTCCAGGACATAGCTGAGGCTCTACAAGAGAATGGGGGAGGAAGAGAAGGCTAAAGCCACCCAAAGGCACTTGGGAAGGGAGAAACCCAGCACACCTGGGAGAAGGGGAGTCCCTAATGCCAGCTCCCAGGGAAAACCCCAAACCCTCCTGCATGGGGCTTCTTGTTTGCCCTCCCCTCAGAGCAGCATCGGGAGGCTCTCTTTCCTCTGAACAGAGCCCAGCGTTGACAACTCACTTCTCAGAGGCACTTCCCACTCCTCAGACCTCGCCCCTCACTGGATGGGACTGGGCAAGGCCCTGGGCATTAAGGCAAATCTCTTCCCGCACACAGAGCCCCAGGGAAGAGGCAATGCCCCCCTTCCTGAGAAGATGAGCCCCAGGGACTCTTGCCTGCCTCCTGCCCCCCCACCCGGTTTCTCTTTTCTTGCCCAAAGAGCCCGGGAAGCCTGAGGCCTCCTCTGCTCTCCCTGTTCCTTCTCGAAGGGCTTCCCAGCTCCTCCTGGCACCCCACAGCTCCCCAGTGCCTCCTGCCACTCGCACAGACCCACTCCAGCAGCCATGCCGGGCCCTGCACAACACCTCACCTTGGTGACCCGGGAGGTGTCTCGGACCTCCTGATATTGCTGCAGGAGCCAGAGGAGATGCTCCCAGGCGTGCTCTCGGTGCTGCTCCTCATGCAGAAGGACTGCCATCATGGCAGCCACCGCCCCAAGGACAGCCTGCTTGTCCTGAAGAGGGAAGGGAGAGGCTCTGCTTGGAGGGCTGAAGGTCTGCCTAGCACTCAGCATCCCCTGGACACCAGTCTGCCCTTCCCACTGCGAGGGCTTTCCCTTTCCCTTCTGCCCAGCCGCAGAAGGGCTCATCCAGAGGAGAGAGAGCGTCTCCCCAGCCCTCCCTGCAGAAAGGCCCCAAGACTCGGCTGCTTCCCATCAGGGAGCTCCCCTCCCATCGCCCCTCTGCTCGCACCCCACTGGGCACAGATGGACCCACCGACGTGGACATCCTCGCTGCGGCCCCAGGTGTGGAAAGCAGCACTTCTCACCTCTTCCTCCTTGCACTCCAGCCAATTTACCACCGCATAGCAGAAGACCGGGTAAATGGCTTCACAGAACTCTGCTACCCCTTTGCGAGGGAAGGGGCATTGCTCCCGGTTGCAGAAGTACGTATTGACTCCTTTCGCCCATTGCTCCAGAACTGCACCAGGAGAAAGGAACAGGGACCATGTGAGAGTCTGCAGCAGGGACGGTACCTTGCATCCACGCCCAAGCCTGCTTTAAGGACAGTCCCAGGCTTGGCAGGGCTCAGCCCAGGACCGGATCTGGATCCGAGGGCAATCTGTGCCCTTGAGGTGTCTGGATTCAAACACCCCACTGTTTCTCTCCTCCTCCCCATTGCACCTTCTCCTCCTCAATGGCCCCTTCCCCTCCAGCATTGCTCACGCCAGCCCCTTCCCTTCCCACATACTCGCCCTTTCAGAGCAGGGATTTTAATCCCAGAGGAAAGCAGAGAAACAGAAGTTGTGGGAAGGGACTTGGGCATTCCTCCGTGCAGCGCCGCTGCGTCCTGCCCATAGAAACCTCCCGAGCTTCTCCCGCTCCTTCTACACACTCACAGCAGTTTGGGATCACCAAGGCCTGACCTCGCTGCGGGCTGACACCCACCATGTTCCCTCTGAGATCACATGGAGGCATCGAAGGCCACCCCAGCCCCTGCCCCTGGGACCCCGGCCAAGGAGCCGACACTCACCACTGCAGACGGCACGCAGGATCCGGCCACTCCCCACCCGGCTCAGCATGGCACGCAAGGCGAGCAACGTCATTCCCACAAAGGGGATGCACCGCAGGGCTGCAGAGAAGGCAGGGACCAAGAGGGTCACTGAGAGACACAGGAGACTGGGGTCCATCCCTGTCAGGGCTGGGGCTGCTGGGCCATGCGGGACATGCCAAAGGGCATGGGGAGGGCAGCCTTCCCCAAGGGGCACACAGGGAAGCCCTTTGGGGAAATGGGGAGGACAGTGGGGGGCAGAGACCCCACGGATTTCTCTCCAATGGGAGATCCCACCCTTTGGGAACTGGGATCGGGCTGGTAAGGCAGAGCTGCCAGCCGGCCCTGGCACGGAACAAGGAGGCACGGCAACTCCATAGCCCCCTAGTTCAACACAGAGCATTTAGGGAGGGGGAGGATCCCTTCTCCCCATTAGCACAGACCCCTACCCAAATCAGGAGGCCGAGGGTGCCATACCGTAGCTGCGGGCCATTTTGCCCAAGGTGAGGAGCACAATCTCATCAGGGACCTTCCCCATGGCCTTCAGGTGGCTCTGGAGCTCGGACATGACAAAGTGGAAGTGGGAGCGGGCCAGAGCCACCAGGACGTCACTAGCGGCCGTCTTCATGTCATCCGTCACAGCCTGCAAAAGTGTCACAGGTTAAACACTCCTGAGAAAAAGGCTGAGGCACTCGGACAGGCTGAATGACCCCGTCTCCTCTGCGAGACCCCTCGGGGCAGTTGTGCTTGGGGCCGGGTGGCTGCCGCCTCTTGTACCCTGGGGTAGGCGAGCAGTTCCCTGGCGAGATGAAGGAGGCTTTTCCCCGGCACAGCCCTGTGCTGCTGCCCCCTCACCCTGTCCACGGAGATGCCAGGAACAAACTGTCACAGACTCGAGACCTCCTTGGACCTCTCTGTGGGGCTGCTGGGTTCCCACGGCTCTTCCTCAAGGCAGCAGAAATAATCTTGAGCTGGAACCCAGCTCTCGCTCAGTTACAAACAGCCCCGAGTCCGCTTCTCTGCACAGTTCTCTGTGTCCCCTCTCCAAATTCCCTGTAATGACGAGTCCCCAGAGCCTCTCCCTTAGGACCTCCGCTGGGTCTGAATAATCAAGGAACATCTCTGCGCCACTCTATTTCCCCAGAAACCAGGGGGGGAGGCAGGCTGCTTTGGTGGCCTTGAAAGAGAACAAGCTCACCTGGGCTGCTCGCACGTCACTGGACGCCTCTGCTATCAGGCGGTTCACAACACCGCTCGTCAAACAGCCGTCGCCTCCCTGCAAGACGCTCTCCAGCTCCCGGTATGTTGCCACTCGGTCACCCTGGGGACAGACCACAGAGGGGAGTGATGGGACTTGCTTTGCCCTCGTTCCCAGGCAGCCACGAGAGAGACCTGCTGCCCCCCAAATCATCTGTGTGACATGGGCACAAGCTACGAGCTGCAGGCATCGGTCAGGACAGCCACAGGGAACAGCAAGATCTTCTGCGACACCTCTGACACTAGCAGAGAGCCAGACAGGGAGATCGACTCCACCAGGCTAAAAGAGTGACTGGTCACTCAAGGCCTGCCTAGATTTTGGCTAACCCAGCTCATGCTAAGGTGTGATGTATGCTGGGAGCCGCGCCACTGGGTCAAAGCGAGAGCACCACGGAGGCAGGACAGGTGGCCAGAAAGAGCTAAAGGGCCATGATGCAGCCATTATCACCTGCAGACTGCTGTCTCCAGCAGCCATTACCTTTTGTCTGGCAGTTTCCTCAGAATGCACTAACTTATGGAAATGGTATAGACCAAACCTCCAAGCTGGAGGGTATAAAACACGAAGCTCATGAAATAAAGTTTAAAGCACAGAGTACGTTGTCCTGTCAGTTTGAGAGATCCAAATGGACCGTGACAAAGGGGAAGGCATGGCAATGAGACCATGCCCTGAGGAGGGGAAGCCATGAGCACCCTGCACCGTGGGGTGCACAGGCACTCCTCGCACAGGCAGGAGCCCCAGTGCTGGGAGCTCCTGGGCAAAGGAGCGGGGAGCGGTGGCATTAGTCCAGCTTGAGCGGCAGGATCCACGCTCAGGGACGAAGCGCCTGCAGGAGGGCAGAGGTGCCCTCAGGTGAGACGCCCCTCTGCCACGGCATCTGGAGAAGCCAGGGGCATGGAGGGGAGCCCTCAAACCCACCCCCCCCACCTCACCTCATGGTCTTGCAGCCGCTTTAGCAGAGAAGTCCCAACGGCCGCAAAGGTAGTGATGGCCGCAGGGACAGTCCCCATTGCCCTGCCTCCATCCTCAGAATCTGCAGGTCTGGACTGGGAACCCAGGCACGGGCAGAGAGCTGGAAGAAAAGAAAGAAACGGTTTTGCTGGCTGCAGCTCTTCGCACCAGGGAAGAGTGAGGATCTTCCTGGCGTCCCCCAGCACTAACAGCCTGTGCTGGACTGTACTGGCAAGAGGGCAGTCAGTGGGATGAGTGGAGGGAGTCTTCCCCTCACTGCGGCAGTGGGAAGACCACCTTGGGAGACTGGGCCCATTCCCGGGTTCCCAGTGGCAGAATGGCAGCAATGCGCTGGAGCGAGTTCAGCACAGGGGCCCCGAGCTGGGCAGGGGATGGACATGGGCTCTGCGAGGAGAGGCTGGGAGACTGCGGCTCGGCAGCCCCGACAAGAGCCGGCTGGGCCAGGTCATCTCTGAGCGGTTCCCAGCTGCCCCACGGAGGGCAGGGAGAGGATGGAGCCAGAGCCCTCTCCGAGGTGCCTGGCAGCAGGATGAGAGGTGTCAGGGACGAAGCCCCCAGCTCCCAGCTGGGACAGATACTGCCTCCAGCAGGCATCAGCCCCCACCCTCCCGCCAGCCCCTCACCTCTGAGCGCTCTCATCCTCCTCATGGCAGCAGGATCTCCTGGATGGACGCAATGTTCTCTCCAGGCAAAAGCCATGAAAAACTGAGGCAGCACCAGCCCCAGGACGAAGATATAGGGCCCGGCCATTGTGACCCCGCTGCGGGGTGTGGCACCTCACAGAGGGCTCCTGTGACACAGGGACACGTGCTGGGGACACACTGTGGGGCGGGGACCGGACACAGCAGCACCCTGGGGACTCCCACAGGCCCAGAAATGCACGATTTCCCCATTCTCCATCACTTGAATGTGCTCCTGGTTTTAGCAAAACTTCCTCAAACAGCTTTAGCAAAGACTTTCTCCAGACAGCCCTTCCCACCTCTGTCCCCGATCCACATTCCCCTCCAGGGACTCACCCCCGGAAGCATTCAAGGTCAGGTATGACGGGGCTCTGAGCAACCACATCTAGTTGAAGATGTCCCTGCTCATTGCAGGCAGGCTGGACTACATGGCCTCTACAGGTCCCTTCCAACCCAAAGTATTCTATCATTCCATGACCTGAGGCAATGTGCTCTCAAGGGGACCAACCTGGCCTTTGCCCTCTGCATTTTCTTGCCCTGGTTTTCTCCAAAGAGGAGGCTTCTGCCTGTGTCTCTCTGTGCCCTCCCCCGTGTCTCCTCCAAGAACGTTTGCTCCCATTCTCCAGCCAGGACCGAACTGGGCAGAAACTGGAGACCTCCAACCCATCAGACCCAGCTGTGTCATGAAAAGACAAAGGAGACTCGTATTCGAATGGAATATCCTTTTGCTCTTTGCTGGACTGTGGATGAGCATGGCAAAGCTGACCTTCCTCAAAGGTTTCTCAGCTCAAATCCAGATGCAAGCAGGACCAGAACTGCCATCTCTGCCAGAGTAGGAAATGCGCACATATCCAAGCCCTTCATACTACTAGGCAGGCATAGGATTGCATGTGGGTTCAGAAAGAAATTCCCATACAGTCCTCCGGTCTTTATGAAAGGGTGGATATGTGTTCCTCTGCTGTTTTTTTGGGTGTGGGGCTGTGTGTGTGTGGGGGGGGTGTTACCCCTTAAGTCAGGATGCAGGCAAATAGAGACACCTTGCTGTTATTTGACCATAGTTTTCCATGCTGGGTTGCCTGACTCTGCCTGGAGAATAAGGGAGTAGTTAAGGCTGGTGCTGCACCCTGGAAGAGAGGTATGTCTGCAGATGACAGTTTTCGAGCTTGTGAGTAACAGGAAGACAAACTGGCCCGTGATTTGATAGTGTGTGGGCCACAGCTTGTCGGGTGTTTTCTGTGTTTAGACTGGCCTTTTAGGCAAGCTGTGGTTTGCCTTCTGGGCAGCATGATGCAGGTGCGATTTCTGTGCAGCATATGCAGCTTTTTGGAGATGGCCCCAGAGGGCATGGGAAACAACTGCTTCTTTGCAGGAGTATTGTTTTAGATACTCAGTCTGTTTTGGTGTGTGAAACTGGGGAGAACAGCAGTCTCTCGAACAGACCTTTCCCCCTGCACGGAGAAATACCACCCCACGGTCCTAGCATGCGATACGTCACAACGCCCATACCGTGCTGTGGATGCTTGCGGTTTTGGGCACAGACCGCCCTGATCAGGAGGGTGAGCAGTTAACCAGTCACCAGATCCAAAAGGCACGCCATCCTCAGACTACACAAGTGGCTTTCTTGTCTTGCTGCAGGCTGCACGGAGCAGGTACAGGGCTTCTGACTGGGACCCCCCGCATCCCCAGCTCATTAACAGCTGCACCTTCTATTCCCTCCTTCACCCTTTGATCCTGATGCTCCGCTTTCCTGTCTTTTGTCTCGTAGTTTTTCCCTGTATTGTCTCGCTAGTTTAACACTTGGCCAAGTAGCTTTCTCCTTTCCTGCTCTGCCATCTCCAACAGTTTCTCACTTTGTCACATGGTTAGTTTAACCTCCAGCCAGGGCTGGTGAAGGCACTGGTGAATGAGAGCTTCTGTAAGCAATGAGACAACAGACACCATCCAAAAAAGTCTATGCTCTCCATTGCCCACCTTCTAAGCTCTCTCGAAATCTCCAAAGGCACAAATAAGGAGCAGCTTAGATGCTCTTCAACTCAGTCAGCCTTGGTTGGGATGCCAGAGAGATCCGTACGCTTAGAGAAGACACTCTGACTCTGTCTCTGACTCTTCAAGAGTGCAGAGTCTCTGCACACGTCAAGCTCTCTGTCTCTTAGGCTGTAGATGAGGGCAGTGAAGAAAGATGTTAAGACAGTGTAGAAAACAGCCTATTGTGTTTGCGTTTCCTACTCTGATAGCATCTGCTAGGCAACACACAATGTTCAAGTCCTGTTCACAATTGTAACACCAAAGAGCAATGAGATGAGAGGAGCAGGCGTAAGCATCTTTTTGCTTCCTGGTGCTGAAAGAGATTTTCAGAGTGGAGGAAAGGATCTAATTGTAAGATGCCACAAACTGTAGAAATGTGAAGAGAGGATCTGTGGAGAACTCGGCAGTGTGGCCAGTGTAGGATCATCACAGGATGATGACGAAGGATTACCACGAGATGACACAAGAATTGGTAAATTTCATTAGCAACACAAGAAGTTAGTTGGGATAGAAACACTCCCTTAAAATGCTGTCGTGGTTTAACCCCAGCCAGCAACTAAGCACCACACGGCCGCTTGCCCACTTCTCCCCCAGCGGAATGGGGGGAAGAGAATTGGAAGGGTAAAAGTGAGAAAACCCGTGGGTTGAGATAAGAACAGTTTAATAATTGAAATATAATAATAATAATAATATTGTAATGAAAAGGAAAATAACAAAGAGAGAGAAATAACACCCAAGAAAGACAAGTGATGCAAATAAAAACAATTGCTCATCACCAACCGACTGATGCCCAGCCAATCCCCGAGCAGTGGCCCCCCAGACAACCTTCCCCCTAGTTGTATTGCTGAGCATGATGTCACATGGTCTGCAATATCCCTTTGGTCAGTTGGGGTCAGCTGTCCCGGCTGTGTCTCCACCCAACTTCTTGTGCATCCCCAGCCTACTCGCTGGTGGGGTTATATGAGGAGCAGCAAAGGCCTTGACTCTGTGTAAGCACTGCTCACCAGTAACTAAAACATCCCTCTATTATCAACACTGTTTCCAGCACAAATCCAAAACACAGCTCCATACTAGTTTTTCTGCTATGAAGAAAATTAACTCTACCCCAGCCAAAACCAGCACAGATGCCAGCTTCCCATTTGTTTCGTATCCAGCTCTCAGCTTAAAGCCAAAAGCGGTATTTCCAACTGTGCTGCAGAGGAGAAGTTTCCATATTGCTAAACACCAACCGTATCTCCAACCCCTGCCTGGAGATAACATTCCCCACAGGCCAGAACACTGAAGCTATAAAACTCTTCTCTTGCAGTCCCTGCAGAAATGGGCTTCTGCCCATTCTGAAAGCTGGGAGGGGCTACAGGCCGTCAGGTGGGAGAAGTGGCCCAGAAGATGTCCATGGAGGACTGGAGATGGTAGTCAGCCAGCACCAGCATAACAACGAGGGGTTCTCGATCACGGTCGCAAACCAGACCAAGGAGAAAACCCGTAAGATGGGAATCTCCATTTCTGGGAGAAATCTCCAAATCCTAAAAGGGTAAACTCAGTGGAAGAAGTTTCATTTTCTTTTTCTTCTTTTCTGCATGAGCTCTTCCTATTTGGTGAGAGGAAGACAAGACTTGAAGCCAGAAAAAATATGATTTCTGTTAAGCTTGACTAAATCTTACACATTTCACTTTGCCGAGGGGGAGAGGCGGGCTCTGGAGCGCGCCGAAAGGAAAGGGACTTCTCCTGAGGGCATGCCAGGGTGTCTGAACATGGGGCTCTGGGACACGCCAGAGGGCAACAGTGAAGTCCCGAGGGGACATGAGGGCAAACGGGGACCTTGAGGCACCTGAATTGGGGTTAGGAAGCAAAGGTGCAAGGCAGCAGACTTTCACCCACACAAATAACGCTCACACACATGAACTGTCGTCTTCAGTTGAAAGTGTCTACAGGACTGCACTGGTTTCAGCTGCGATAGAGTTAATTTTCTTCCTCATAGCTGGTATAGTGTTATGTTTTAGATTTCGTGTGAGAATAATGTTGATAACACGCTGATGTTTTCAGTTGTTCTAAGTAGTGTTCGTACTAAGTCAAGGATTTTTCAGCTTCTCATGCCCAGCCAGCAAGAAGGCTGGAGGGGCACAAGAAGCTGGGAGGGGACACAGCTGGGACAGCTGACCCCAACTGACCAAAGGGATATTCCAGACCATGTGATGTCAGGCTCAGCATATAAACCGGGGAAGAAGAAGGAATGGGGAGACGTTCGGAGTGATGGCGTTTGTCTTCCCAAGTCACCATTACGCGTGATGGAGCCCTGCTTTCCTGGAGATGGCTGAACACCTGCCTGCTGATGGGAAGCAGTGAATGAATTCCTTGTTTTGCTTTCCTTGTGTGCACAGCTTTTGCTTTACCTATTAAACTGCCTTTATCTCAAGCCACGAGTTTTCTCACTTTTACCCTTCTGATTCTCTCCCCGATCCCACTCGGAGGGGAGTGAGCGAGCGGCTGTGTGGTGCTTAGTTGCTGGCTGGGGTTAAAGCACGACAAGGACCATGCTTTTTGAAATTACATATGCAAATTTCTATTCCTCGGTGAAAGAATTAGCAGTAGTTTTCTTTCCTCTGAATGCACAATACCAATGTCTAGAGTGGGGTAAAGTGGTGTGCTTTAGTCCTGCTCGTGCTAACTTGCGCAGCGCCAAGGCTTCGACACATGCATGTGCTCAGCAATTCGCCAAGAGCAGAAAAAAGGGGTTTGAGATTCAGAACAAGTAGTTGGAGAGAGAGAACAAAAGCCTAGAGTGAGCCTGGAGCTGGAGGCTCAGCAGGGGAAAGGCAGGGACTTCGCGGCTGTGCAAGGATGCTGGCTCACAGCTGATGCTTCAGAAAAAAGGTTACTAGGATGAGGAGGAGGAAAAAGAAGAGGAAGAGGAAAAGGGACAGTAGGAGAAAGAGGAGAAAGAGGCAGAGGAAGAGGAGGAGGAGGAGGAAAAAAGGTAACAGGAGGAGAAGGAGGATGAGAAGAAAGAAAGAAAAGAAGGAGGAGGAAAAACATTGAGAGGAAGGACAGGAAGAGAAAGAGGGTAAGGATGACAAAGAGGAAGAACAGCAAAGAAAGGAGGAAGACAGGAAAGAGGAGGACGAGGAGGAGGTGGAACAGGAGGAAAATATAGAATAGGAGTAGGAAGAAAGAAGAGGAAGAAGAGGAGGAGTAGAAGGATGACTAGTCAAAGAGGAACTAGAGGAGCAGGAAAACAGAAGGAGGAGGAGAAGAAAGAGGAAAAGGAGGAGGAGGTATAGGAAGAAGAGCAAAACGGAAATAAGGAGTAGGAGGAACAAGAACAGGAGGAGGGACAAGAGGAACAGGAAGAACAGATAGAAGAGAAAGAACAGGAGGATGAGGAGGAGGAGAAAGAGGAAGAGGAATATGAGGAAGGAGAAGATGAAGAGGAGGAGGAGAAGAAAGAGGGTGAAGAACATGAGGAGGAGGAGAAGGAAGGAGGAGGACGAGAAAGAGGAGGAAGTAGAAGAAGAGCAGAAGGTGGAAAAAGAACAGGAGGAGGAGGAGGAGGAGGATAAAGAACAGGAGGATAAAGAGAGTAACAGAGTAACAGGAAGCGGAAGAAAGAAAACAGAAGGGAATAGGAAGAAGATGAGTTGGAGGAGGAGGAGGAGGAGGGGTATAAGGAGAAGGACTATGAAGAACAAGAAGAACAGGATGAGGATGAACGTGCAGAGGTGTATGAGGAGGAGGAGGAGGAGAAAGAGAAGGAGAATGAGGAAGAGGAAGAAGGGGTGAAGGAAGAACTGGGTGAAGACAAAAAGGGGGAGAAATGAAAAGAGCAGGAGGAGGAGGAAGAACCAAGGAAGTACAGGATGAAGAACATGAGAAAGAACAAGAAGAACCAGAAGAACAAGAGCAGGAAGACGAGGAGTACGAGGAAGAACATCAAAAGGAAAAGAAGGAAGGAGAAGAGGAGGAGGAGGAAGAACAGGAGGTAGAAGAGGAAGAAATGGAGGAAGATAATGAACAGGAGGAGGAAAAACAGGAGGAGGAGGAAGAGCAGGAGGACAAACAAGGGGAAGAGGTAGAGGAGAAGAGGGGGAGGAGGAGGAGGAGGAGAGGCAGGAGAAAGAGAAGGAAGAACAGGAAGAGAAGGAAGAAGAACATGAGGAAGAGAGGAAAGAACAGAGGGAGGAAGAGGACGAAGAACAGCAAAAGGAGGAGAATAAAGAAGAGGATGAGGAGGAAGAAAAAGAGGTAGAGAAAGAAAAGAAGGAGGAGGAGGAGAAACAAGAACAGGAAGAGGAGGAGGAAGAACAGCAGGAGAAGGAAGAGAAGGAGGATGGGGGGGGAAAAGGAGGAGGAAGAAGAGCAGGAGGAGGGAGGAGGAGGAACAGGAGGAAGAACAAGAGGAGGAGGTATGGGAGGAAAAGAAGGAAGAACAAGACAAAGAAGAACAGGAGAAGGAGGAGGAGAAGGAAGAACAGGAGGAGTAAGAGGATGAGGAAGAGAAGGAAGAACAACAGGAGGAGGAGGAGGATGACAAAGAACCAGAGGAGGAGGAGCAGGAGAAGGAAGAACAAGAGGAGGAAGAACAAGAGAAGGAGGAGGAGGAGGAGGAAATGCCTCCAAATTCACTCTAGAGTGTCAGCACATCAAAATTCTTGGATGAAGCACCTGCTACATCTGTTTGTCCATGGGGATTCACTAAATGCAAGCCTACTGGTGAAGCCATTACTCACATTAGTCGTGCCACGTCGTGGCCATCACTGCTCCTGCGAACAGACGGGAAAGCTCTGGATGACAAAGGCTGTCAGGACACACTCCAGAAACAGAAGATCAGTGCAAGAAGATCCCCATCACCTAATCGCATAGAAAAAATTCCAGCTCAATGAAATTACTATTGAAAACGACACACACAGAACAGTGTTCGCCATCAAAACTCTTTCAGTGATAGTTTTAACTGCTGCAGAGCTGCAGGCTGATGACCTTACCATCACTGCCACAGGATCTCAAAAGAAATAAGAACTAGCAAACAGTAACTCTACCCATAGCCCCTATCTATCTAGCCTTTAAAGGGAGAATAGCTCAGCCTACAGCTCTGAAGGTATAGACTAGCCTATACTTCTATCCTGTGTCTACCTACTCGATGATCTGTCCAGAAAGTCAAATCATAATTACCTTTGAAAGAGGATGGAACTGGGGGGGAAGGGGGGAGAAAGAAAGAAATTGCTGGCAAGAAAGGGAAAGTGTAGGCACACATTTAAAAAAGAAAGGAGCCGGGTTATCCCAATGGCCAGCTCAGCCCAACTCACTTTTGCTGGCAAAAAGCTGTGCCGCTCGGAGGAAAAAAACCTGACTGTGGTGCTGGGATGCACACAAATGCCTGAGTTCAGATGTGAAACAGCAGCCAAACCTTGACACGACTCCTTTTCACTGTCCTCATCCCTGTGTGCATGCTGTGACTTCCTCGTTTCCCTGAAGTCCTCCCAGACTAACAGGGAAGTGGCTTCTGTCCAAGTGCATGGGCCACGAGGAGAAACAGTTTGGACCACTAAGGGGGTAGCAAGTAACTGCATATGCAGCAGCGATGAGGCAGCCGTACCTCAGCTTCGGAGATGCCTGAAGCTGCCCTGAGCCCCAGGAGCCCCTGGCGTCCCGGCAGTTGCTTGGCCCTGAAGCCCTGCAGGGCCTGCCAGCCCTGGGGAGCCCCAGGGACAGAAGTGAAAGACAGTGGTCAGCCCCCATGGGGAGAGTGATGGGGGCTCTGTCCTTCCTTCTGGCCACAGCGGGATGCCCTGGGCCACGCCAGGACAGGGCGTCTCTCCTCCTCACCGCCCGGTGGAAGGCGAGGCCTGAGGAAGGCCCTGGGTGCTGGGCTCAGCACCGGCGGTGTCACCAGGGGCAGAGCCCTGTCTCCTGCCAGGTGCCGGCCTGGCTGATGCAAGCAGCTCCTGTCATGCAGCTCCTCCTGCCCAGGGCTACGGCTGGCAGCACAGACAGACCCACATTTTGGGAAAGACTCGCTGCTCCAGAGCAAATCCAGGGCAGCTCGCCTCCTGGCAGCTCCCCTCCCCTCCTTTCCTCCCTTCCCTCCCTCCCTGAGCAGGCCCAGACCCCGGGAGACGACCGAGGGACGGCAGAGCTGTGCACACACCTTGCGCTGCTGAGAGAACAGCTCCAGGTGAAAGGGCCCTTCTCGAAGGCCGTCTCTCCGCAGGCCCACTGTCCTGGCAGGCTGAGGAGCGAGCTGCTGCGGGCGGGCAGCAGGCGCAGGGTACCTCTGTGAGGAGAGGCCTGGGCTGCCTGTGCCTGCCCAGCAAGAGCTGTTGCCATTGGCCACAGCTGAGCCAATCAGTGGAGGCAGAGGCGGCCTGTCAGTCACAGCCGGCCTGGGGCAGGACCAGAGGGGGCAGAGGCCGAGCGGCCTGAGGGGAAATGGGTGAGAGATGGGCTGGGGGCAGCCGGGGCGAGGGGGGGACCAGGGCCGGGGCCGGGGCTGGGGCTGGGGCTGGGGCTGGGGCCAGGGGTGCTGCAGGAGCAGGAGCAGGTATCTCCCAGTGTGGATGGGCCTGGGGGGAGGCACCTGGAGGCCTCATCACCCATGGGCCCTGCCGTGGCCCAGTTCACCAGCCCTGGGCCCGAGTGCTGAGCCCCAGGGACAACCCCACAACCAGGGTCAGAGCGATTCCTGCTGCTGCCCTGAGGGTTGCCAGCGCGAGCCCTGACAGCTGGAGGTTGGTGTTTCATGTTTGCAGGCCAGGGCGAGGTAGAGTGGCCTCCTCTCTGACAGGCGGCTGCAAGCTTTGGAGCAGGCATGCTCTGGTGGGGACAGACCAGGTGCCTTTGCTGTCCCCAGGCCTTCATGTGGGTCTCATACTCATGGACAACCCCATCTCTGTTCACAGCCTTTCATGAATGGGGCTTTGCAGACATGGAAGTTGTTTCTCCCTCCTGGTGAGAGCATGCACCAGGGCTTTGTTGTCAGAGAAGCACGTGGAGCGTGCTCCTGGTTGGATGCAGGTCCCTTGGCAGATGCTTGTGCTCCTCTCTCGGCCCCATGGTCCAAGAAGTGCCTTTCCCCCCACCCAGGCTGTGCTGCTGGCTGTTGGAAAATGGGAGTACAGAGGGCAGATGGTTTTACTGCAGCCGGGAAGCTCTAGTCAGCATGTCAGGGATTTTTTTCTTCCTGGTTCTTGCAGTAACAAGTTGTTTGGTTTTTTTTAAATGTATGTTTTTCAAGGAAACTTCAGCAAGGAAAGTGCAGCATTTAGCTCCGATTGCTCTCTGTGTGGATTGTGTCTGTCGTCAGCCAGGCGCACAGTAGCTGTCAGATGAGGAATGGGACTATTCCAGGGCAAAGTGAGCAATTGGGATCCCCAGCCTGTTTTGTTTAAGGCAATCAGGTGAAAATGTGCGTCTAGAGCTGTCTGCATTGCTTACCGTTTGGATTGCAGTGCTCCCCTCTAGTTCTCTGTAACACTCACTTCTACTACTCGGCTCCCTCAGGTTTAAATTTCAGTAAATTGATGCTACGCTTTGCAACTGTTTCTACCTGATTGTTCACAAATGTGAAAATTCCCTGTTCACGTCTCTCTACTTTCTTCTCCCCCCTGTCCTGCAGAACCATATTTGAGTGCAGGGGCTGCAGAGTCTGCATTTCCTCCCTATGGTGAGGAAAATATGGACATGAAAAAGAAATAGCTAGTGATTCTGGAAAGACCCCTTTCTTTGTGCTCATTTTCACATTCAGTTGCCTGTTGTGAGTTCTTCAATGATGTGAGTTACTCTGAGTCTTAGCAATGCGTTGTTTGCACCGCTGTGCTCAGGAGGTGCATCAGAAACTCTGTTTGGGCGTTGCTTCTGTCAGACAAGTAACTGTAGCCCTTTGAAAAATAGCTCATGGGTGAGTTAGTTCCTAGGCCAAAACAGAAGGGTTTCTGTTTGCATCTGCAAGAGCTCAGGAGCAAACCCTGCTGACGGAAACCCTCAGAAGAAAGGGAAGACTGGAGAGAGAAGAACAGATCAGCAGAGTGACGCTGCTTTACCCCAGACGGTGTCACAGCTCCTAGCACGGTGACTCTGGGTAAGGGTGCTCTCAGGGTGTTTTCTAACCTTTTTCAGCGCTCACCAGCAGAGAGCCGACGGCCCTGGGGGAAGGGCAGCACCCCCCTTCTTTGTGCACCCCAGGATCTTGTCACGCTGCAGGACCTCCTGCACAAACAGAAGTGGCCGATGGTGGACTTCTTCGAGGAGGCTGTTTTGGGCACGAGGAAGATCCCGAGAGCAGACTTCATTCAAGTCAACAAAGGGGTATGTAGGGAGCAGAACGGGAGTGACCTGCTGCCACTGCTGTATGTCCTTGCGTGCAAACCTGGGGTGGTTTTGGTGGAGGAAATGGTGGCGGTTCAGCAAGGGGCACTTTCTCTTGTCTTACCCTCAGAGGATGACTCCCACAGCCTGTGGAAAGCTGGAGGGGAAAGGAAGGGCAAGGATGCGAGAAGTGGGACGTCATCTAGAGTGGGTCACGGGAGTGAGGAGTAACTGTTGCTTCACAGTCTCCAAAGAGACTCACTGCTCAGTACTGTGGCTGCCTGGATCCTGCTGCAGACACTGAACTGGCATGACGTTTCCCAGTATTGCTACTCAACCTTTCCCCCACCAGTCTCACAGATATATATATTGCCATTGTGCTGCCTTCCATCGCATACCTGTGCAGCACTGCTCACCCTGAGCCTCACTGCCCACAGGGTGCAGCGCTATGGAGCTGTGAGGAACACGCTCAGGTCTACGAGGGTTGGGCAGTGCAGGTATTAACTAATACTCAGGTCCAAGCCAAAATAAGCCTTCTGGAAACCCAGGGGGGCTTGGAAGTTTGGCACGTTAACAGCCGAGAGGTCTGCAGAAGGCAACGCAAGCCCGGTAAAGCCCAGTAAAGTTGTTAATGCTTAAACCTCACCAGGTTTTCTTTGTGCCATGCTTCCCTGCAGACCAACAGCAAATCTCATCCAGCCTACCTCTGGGGCAAGCCTTGATGTTTTTGTGATCACACTGACTTTTTCTGTATTGGTTGCCAGAACAAAGTTCCTGTCCGTGACAAGGATCAGGAGGACATGGTCATCTTGTTGACTTCCTCAAAACGGGGGGAATTTTACAAGCAGTGGAGATCTGACTGAAGGTCAAAACCAGTGGCTGGAGATGAGGAAAGGACAATGCAGAGAGACCGGAAGAGGTGAGAGGAGCACAGTGTGCTGGGAGAGCATCTCTGTATCCTCATTGACAGGAGATGCCAGAGTGGATCCAGAATATGGTTCCCTGAGACCATATAGCGGCCTATAGCAGAGTGGCCAGGAGGAGATTGCTGGGGAAGAGCTTGAGAAGCCAGGGGATGTGCAGTGCCACAGTCAGCCCAATGGCAGGAGACAGGTTATCCGGTCCTTTGAGCTGGGCTCAAAATCTGAAGCCTGAGATGTAACGTCCTGTACTGGATTGTGGCCGTTAGCATTGATCATCCAGGTGATCAAAACCAGACCCTTTCTCCAGCTGTTGGCAGCAGCTGGAAAGCAGAGATTCAGAAGACTTTGCTCTTTGAAACCTAAGCAGCCCGGAAGGCTTGTCATGGTACCTGTCGTCTTTAACTGCAGCTTTCACATCTTTGAGAGAAGAGGCATTTGGCTGCCAGTTTGTAGTACTGACTGTTTTGCAGATTAAACATACTTTGTAAGCACAGAAGACAACTGGAGGTGGACAAGCAAACGCTTCAGGCAAGTGCAAAGTAGAGATGGGGGCAGCCTGTAATATTTCTGTCAGGATCAAAAGCTTCAGGATGTTGCCATTCAAAGAGCTGAGTCTGTTGGGAGCTCCAGTCTCCAAAATGCCAGATCCCTGTGTCTTAGACGTTGGTCAGCCCTGATGTTTCTTTCTGGTACTTTCTAACGCAGTTTCTCTGGGCTTTTTCTTTGGTTGGTTTTTAGTCTCTGTCCAAGCTCAGTTCCATCAAACCACTTGCAAACCTGACACTTGCCCACTTTCTGCTGGGGGTGAAGGCAAAGGGATGAAGCCTCATGCTCGTACCAAGCCTGAAGGAAAGTTAATACACTGAGAAGTTCCCCCAGTCAGCCCTGAGCCAGGGTGCAGTTATCTAAGTTGCGATGAGATGGAAGAGACTGGAAAACAATTCATCAGGAGGAGGCGATGGAAGAAGGTACAGTGTATGTGGGACCCGGGATTAACTGACACCCTCAGTTTCGTGTCTGGATCAGTGCTGTACTTGCACATGGAGTAAGCCCCAGTTCAGAGCAGAAATTCTTGTTACTAATCCTGGGTGCCAGAGCGCTGTTCGTGCTCTCTCCTCCCCAGTGCAACCTGAGCACACGACTGCCCTGCCTGCTCCTGCCTTGGTGCGTTGGGAACTCGGGGGGTGAAAAAGACAGACAGACTCAAGTAGTTACAGGATCTCTTGAGGTGTGCTGGTTTTGCTTTGCTAATCACTTCTGTAACCATAACTAGGAGTGTGAATAGAGAGGCAAATGAGGCCATGAACTGACTTTCCGATTCAAGGTTTCCTTCTTACAATAAAACATGCTTCCGTTTTCTCATAGGCAACAGAGTGAAAGAGAGAAGCTGAAGCAGCATGTGCCTCTTGTGAAAATAGGTAACGAGACGGTTGTATTCAGTTGATCTTTAGTTGCTTCCTGCATAGGAAAACTGTACATTAATTTGATCTTTTGTGTATGGGCAGGGCCTTGATAATGGTACTGTATGGGCAGCAAGTATGTGGATGTCAGGTTTTCTGCATATTTGTGACTGATCTTTCTTGTTTCTTTGAATGAGGAAAGTCTTGCTATGTACTCCCGAGGAAAGAAAGAGATGCAAAGAACTGATGAAGAAAGAGCTGCCAATCAAGATGGGAGTATAGGTTAGTTCTGGTTTTAAATTTTCTCAACTCTGTTCTAGCCAAAAGCCTTGTCTGGAACAATTGAAATGAGCTGAACCACTGGGTATTTTTCCTCCCTGCACAATTGTGTGTTGCTATGACTTTACCAGCCATAGCCATGTAATCTGTGCCTGTACTGTAGTGAGGTTAAAGCAGGTATTCAGAACAAAAGAGTGCTTTTCCAAAATGCTTGGGAGATAGAAGGCAACAGCTGGCTGTAGGCAGGTGGGAATATAAAGAAATGGGCAGTGTCACTCAGAATAAGAACAGTGATCTGGTTTTGGCTGGGATAGAGTTCCTTTTCTTCCTAGTAGCTGGCACAGTGTGTTTTGGATTTAGTGTGAGAATAATGTTGATAACATGCTGATGTTTTAGTTGTTGCTAAGTAGTGCTTCTCTTAAGTTCAGGATTTTTCAGTTTCTCATGCTCTGCCAGCAAGCAGGTGTACAAGAAGCTGGGAGGGAGCATGGCCAGGACAGCTGACCCGAAGTAGCCTTTGAACATCATGCTCAGTCCGTAAACTGGGGGGAGTTGGCCGGGAGGGGCGGATCGCTGCTGGAGCATCGGTCAGCGGGTGGTGAGCAATTGCATTGTGCATCACTTGTCTTTTCTTGGGTCTAGTTTCTCTCTTTTTTTTATATTCCTTTTCATTAAAGTTATTAATATTGTCATTACATTATTATTATTATTATTGTTATTATTATTATTATTATATGTTATTTTATTTTAATTGTTAAACTGTTCTTATCTCAACCCACAACTTTTACTTTTTTTCCCAGTTCTCCTCCCCATCCCACTGGGAGCAGGGAGGAGTGAGTGAGCAAGTGGCTGCATGGTGCTTGTTTACTGGCTGGGGTTAAGCCATGACAAACGGTAGCATGACAGTTCTCATGGCCATGAGCAGCAGAGCAGGCAGCAAGGCAGGCTGCCAGGGGTATGTGAACAGCTCCTCCCGAGCATGGAGATGAGTAGGGGACAGGACAGTGCTGTTCCTGTTGGTGGGTAGCAGAGGGCTGTCGGTGGAAGCGGCCCTCGGGACATACTTGGTACTCACTGGGAAATAACACTTTCCCAAGAAAACAAGACATGACTTGAATGCCGTCTATGAAATAGCTGTTTTCCTACGTCAGAGATAAGCCAAATGAGAGAGTCTTGCCTGCTGTCAGTCACGGAGGCTGATGACAAGTCACGCAGCAGTTTTGGCAAGGACAGAACAAGATCGATACGTATGTGCCTGTGAGCTGATTGTCTTCAGGTTTTGCAGGTTGTAGGTTTGGCAGGACCGATTGTGTCGTTAACGTGATGGTAATAGCAAAACCTATAGGCATCTGTGTAGGGCATTTTGGATTTTATATGATTTGCAGGAGTACTTGAACAGTTTAACGTTATGTTGAGGAACAGTAGTTGTAGTGTCATCAGAAGAAAGTGAATGGAAAGAAGATGAGGATGGTGAAGATACTCAAAAGCGTTATAATCTTTGACAGCAAAAACATGTCAATTACAGTTTATATGAACAGTTTCACCTCAATGTACTCTATTCAAAGATTTACAGAGGACGTTTTGCTATTCCCATATCAGAACTCACTGATTTTCAGGTAAAGCTCTCCACTGAGATTTAAAAAAAAAAACAGACCAATGTGTCCTGGAAAGAAGTGTAATTACAAAGACTGGATAGTCTTACTCTTGTAGTTTTCAGTTCTCCTTAAACAGCAGGTGTGTGTTTTTCCCTTATGCTGGGCAGTGATTAAATAAAAAAAGAAGAAAAACCCTTGAAACTTCCTCTGAAATTAGTGGTGGGTGAGACACATCACCTTTTCTGCCTCTTCTGCTGTCCTACTTTCTCGTAAACTTCTTTGTAGTCACGGTCATAAACTCCTTGCTTTCACTAGAGCCAGGACAAAGTAAGATATTTTTTTCGGGCCAGTCTTCTCCTGTCAGGCAGAGATATCCATGTAGAGGTGCTCAGTCACAGAGGCAAAAAGACTCAACAGTGCTGTCAGTCACATCAGTGAATAATGCTTTGGAGGGGTTTCAGATTGGTAGTAATTACAGAATAATAGTATGATGATTACTGCGGTAGTTTGAGGGTATGAGGAAACAAAGATTTGGGGAGGAGAGGATACTTTTTGTTAGCCGTTAGATTTTTTGCAACACAGAGTTTGTGTCACTGACAAGATGATCATGGAGGTGGTGGCTGAGATTCTGTGATGGAAATTCTTTTGTTCTGGAATTAAAGCTGAAATCGCCCTCTCAAAGATTTAGACTACTGAATCTGGAAGTATATGGTTTCTTTTCTTAAAACTGCAGATAATTCAGTTAGAAGGAGAGCCTGTATGGAAGTTGGAGTAGTTTGGGGGCAGAGGCAGCTGGGGACTGGGGCCCTCGGGGGAGGGGGCTGTTTCTGCCCCAAGCCTTTGACCAGGCGCTTGCAGCTGGGAACAGGCTTTCCAAAATCCTGCTGGAAGGAGCCCGATGTCGGACTTGTGGCTGAGCTGGGGGACAGGGAGAACCCCTGGACCGGTCTTGGGACATGCGGCAAACCTCCATCCTTGGAGGTTTTCAAGACCCAACTGGATCAAGCGCTGAGAAACGAGATGTGACGCTGCGTTGAGTAGAAGGTTGGAGTGCAGACCTCCAATGGTCTACTCCAACCTGAATAACCATGTCATCCTATGATCTCTGGTCCCATATCAGACGAGCATATGAGAGATCAGATGTTTATGGGGCAAGAATCCTCCTGTGTTGTATGTGACCAGCTAAGGCAAGTCAGGTGAACATCTCCTCCACTCGCTGGGCTGTAAGGCGAGCCTGGGAGGCACTGTCTCAGACAGCTCTACATTCCCCTTGAAGCTCATTGCATCCAGCTTTAACCACCTCAAAGGCCATGGTCTGCACCCTGAAGCTCCTACTTGTTGGTTTGGGCATCGGGGCATCTGAACGCCACCAGTGACTCTTCAATACATGCCTGCTGTTTGTGGACAGCAAGGAGTTTCTCGTTGTGGTGCATTCCCATGTCCCATGGACTCCACCTGGGATTTGTCTCCCCTTGCTTTAGACAACCACTCTTTGAGTGTCTTTCCACTCTTGCTCCTAGAGGCTCCTCTTAGAGCTGACAGGGGGTCTTGACCCTCCTTCACTGTAATTGATCCTCACAGCACTTTTAAATCCCTTGGTTCCTTCCTTGTCTTGGCCTCCAGGCACCCGATCAGCCCCCACACAGCCTGGCTCTTAGCTCCCTCCTGGGCTCTCCTTTCCAGGTGAACCCCCTCCAAGTTGAAGGCCCAGGGGTGGTTCTGAGGTGACATGCTGCTTGGTGTCAGGTCTGCTCCAGAGGAGACACGGCTGAGCAGGGTGTCCATGAGGGTGGCCTGCCCTCCTGCCTGCCACAGCAGATTGGGTGGCTGTAACAGAGGAGTCCTCAGAGCCAGCACCCAGACAGGTCCATTCCACCTGCCTCAGCCCTCCCTTTTTTCACACAGGCAGTCCATGACTGACTAGGGCTGGACTCTGACTCACAAACAATGCCCAACTGGATGAGGATGTCAATGCTGAGGGCAGCCATGGCTGCAGTGACCACGGCAGAGAAAAAAGACCAACAGCAGACTCACAGCCTTGGACTACAGGAGAGCAACTTTCAGCTGGTTCAGCATCTGCTTGGCAGGATCCTGCAGATCCAAGACCCACGGAGCCCTCTTGCATCTTCAGGGGCAACAACATCAAAACCCATCAGAAACACATCAGTGTGACGTTGTGGGAGTCGAGCAGGGCCTAGCTGGAGGCTGGTGGGGATGAACGGGGATCTTGTGGCTGAAGAGTTCAAACACCAGAAGGCATTGCACAAGGTTGGAAGAGAAAACAGGTTGTCCAGGAGGCAGATGGAAACGTGGCCTTGGGGTAGAGGGATGGAGGCAGGAAAGCCAAAGCTCAGCTGGGGCTCCAACTAGCAAGGAACAGGGATAGCACCCAGAAGGCCTTGTGTAAGTTCACTGGCAGCACAAGGAGTCAGCTGCGGAGAATACAGTCTCATGGCTCAGTGGGGCAGGGCATGGAGTGACAAGAGCTGGAAAAGGCTGGGGAACTCCTTGGTTTCCCATCCTCTTCTCCTGGGAAGGTGTGCCCCCAGGCCTCCCTGGTCCTCGAGCCTCCTATCAAAATCTGAGCTAGCAAGGCTGCACCCATGTCAGCAGCAGCTGTGTCTCAGGGGGCACTTAAGCCAGTTGGGTACACCCAGGTCCATGGGAGCAGAGGGCATGTGCCCAAGGGTGGTGGGGGAAGTTGGCTGGTGTAATTGCAAGGCTGCTCTTGATCATCTTGGAAATGTCAGGGCAAACAAGGAGTTCTCTGGAGGTGGAAAAAGACCACCGTTGCCCCGGTTTTGAATTTGGGCAAGAAGGAGCATGCAGGGAACTGCAGGCTGGTCAGCCACCTCTGAGTCCCTGGCAGGGGGATGGAGCAAATTCATTTCATTAATTCCTTTGCCCACATCTGTCAGCTCTTGCTGTCTCAGGTGACCTGGGGTAGCTGAAGTACCCATCTGCTGCTCGGAAATGGGACCCAGGACCTCTCGGAGCCCTTCTGGAGCATTCGCTGGTCACCAGGAAAAGTATCTTCAGACACCTCCCTTGAGACAACTTCTTTCTCTCCATTGACTAGAAAGGGAACTCGAGACAACTTGGTTTGACATAGACATCTGCACTGAGGTGTCTGATGTTGGGGGAGACCAGTCTCCTGCCTTTCCTCACCTCAAAAGGAGTCACTCTTCATATACCCTGGAGGGAATGAAAAGGGAGTGTTCGTAAAAGGTCTGGAGTAAGAGAAGCGCTACTTAGCAACAACTAAAACATCAGTGTGTTCTCAACAGTCTTCTCCCCCTAAATCCCAAACACAGCAGTGTACCAGCTACTGGGAAGACAATTAACTCTCTCGCAGCCGAAAGCAGGACAGGCCATTCTGAGCAGGTGCCTGCTGCTCCTGCTCCACGAAGGTGGCCCTGGTGCCCCGCCTGCGGGGGCAGGAAGCTTTGTGGACTGGCAGGGTGGGCCCCAAGGCTGTCCCCCCTTGGGGCTTGCTTCTTGTCCTGTGTAGCATCGAGCAGAGCCCCTTGTCAGGGCTCCTCTGGGCCCTTTTGGCTCCGTTCTCGCCTGCTGCTCTTGCACCTCCAAGGCGCCACTCGTGCCCTGGCTCTCTCTGGCTCTCTTTCCCAGCGCTGGCCAAGAAGCACAGCGGAGCAGTTGTTGGCGCGCAAAAAGTGGACTTGGCATCCAGAAGTGTAATACTTCGGAAGATAGCACGCACCTCCTCCTCCTCCTCCTCCTCTTTTGGGTGTGATGGGTGCCGATCCTCATTCTTCAACTTGTCGCTCTTCAGGAAACAGGGACTGCTCGGCCTGTATTCCTGCTGCCCTATGCTTTGAGCTTTTCATCCTAAGGGAGAGGTGACATTGATGAGAGTCCTTTCTTCTCCCAGGCTGCAACAAAAAAAGAATTTAGAAACACAGGAGAAGACATCATTATGAACTAGGTGAGGGAACGTTTGGGGGTTTTTTGGATGCCAAGATAAAAATTCACATGAAAACAATTCCTTCTGCGAAAAGAGAGAGAAAAATCGCATTCCTACAAGGTTTCCGCTTGTCCTCGAGAGCACCTTCTTTGTGCATCGGTCAGTTGCCTGCTTCCCTGTTTCTGGCAAAGGTTAATATTTTCTGAAGCATGAGAATGCTGCGTCCGGCTCTCCACACGACGTAGGGGATTAGGGACTTTCTGTGGCTCTGGCTTGCCTTTGCCAGGCTTCAAGTGCTGTTTTTCCAAGCTCAAGTGAGGATTGCTTCAGCCTGCTCCTGGCTAGACGTGCGCACCCTCTTGCTGCTTGTGAGCATCTGCTGGGAACGAGATTGAGAAAACTCCAATAAAATCCTGTTAGCACTTGTAACCTTTGTGAGATGTGTCCTTGCAAGTGGTTTTGGAGCTGCAAAGGCCGTGGCAATTGACGGCAATAAGAGTCTCAGCATGATTTGACTGCTTGGGACGGCAGGGGAAAAGAAAGGGAAGGGAGGAAGAAGGGCAGGGCAGGGCAGGGCAGGGCAGGGTATTGGCAAGCCTATTTCAGCCGTGCTGGTGTTACCGCACTGGATTTCCTTCCGTTTTTCTTCTAGTTCACGTGCAGTAGCGGAAAAACAAAAGGCAGTTGAAGTATGCACTAGCTAAACCCCCTTTCTCTGGCCAGCAATAGAGGTGCCTGTCGGCTAGGAGCATGAGAAGGAGCCCATGTGACAAGTCTTGAATCCTTAAATGCAGTCCTAAGAATCTTTCCCTATTTGTTTTTCCAATTGACAGAACCTATTGGCTTTGGCCATGACATCGTGTGTTACCATTCCCTTTTGAGTCTTTGGACATGCGAACCCCCGTGGAAGCGTGCTTAATGATGCAGATGAGGAGAGTTTACACGATTGTGTTGCGCGTTTCTTTTGTAACTCTTTTCCAAAGTCCTTCCTTACTCCGAGAGCACAGCAACCCCTTCCTAATTGGCGGTAAAAGTGGAGAAAAAAGCTGTTCTTCGTATGGAATTAGCAAAGGGTAAACGAGCCTTCAGGCAGTGGCTGGCACTGCAGACGGCATGTAAGACAGAGGCGTGTGCGCGGTGTGGGGAGGTGGGAGGAGGAATGCGAGGGAGAGGGAGAAGCTTTTGATGTCTTGTGTCTGGTGTGGCTGCAAGGCACTTGGGCTGAGCTCTAAATGCAAGATGTGGCCCCAGTGCGAAACTAAAAAAGGCAAGGGCAAGGGCAAAGGGCAAAGGGGGGAGGAGGTGGGGCAGGGCGGGGCGAGGCGAGGCAGGGCAAGGACAAGAAGAAAAGAGAAGGAAAGAAAAGAGAAAAGAGGAAAAGAAAAACCAGAAAGGCTTGTTAAAGCAAGAAGAGAGGCAAGTTACCCCTGCGCTTCCAAAAAACTAGGCATCTCCATTGGCTAAAGCCTAAAAGAGTAAAAGACGTGACCTGTCTTTTTTGATGTGGCAGTCAGTGCAATTGTCGAGGCATTTGAGCCTTCCAGTCTGGATTGTTGCCAGATACAGCACTCCATGGGAATGCAAGTAGTCCAGCTAGAGCTCCTTGTTTCCGGATGGGGTATTTCAGCATCCCTTTGCCTTGCAGGGCCCTTTGCAAAGAGGCCAGCATGGTCGGAAAATGCACTGGCTCCCGGTGCGTTTTGAAGCAGGACTCAAAGCCCAGATTTGAGGTGGGCAATGAGATACGGTTTGAAGTCCTTGCTCCTGACAGTCTGTCTTTTTCCAAAGAGCCCTCTGGAGAGGGGGCACTCCTGGCAAGGGAGTGCATCTCTAGCCTCACTCTGCCTGCTGCTCCATGAGAGCCCCGTGTGGACACGGGCGAGGGCCTGTCTCTTCACAGAGAGCTGGCATCCAAAGGCTGTGATTCTTTCAGTGCCTAGACATAGCCTGGCAGCTTTCTGCCCTCCTTGCAGCAGTTTTGCAGACGGATGAATTACCAAGCGTGTGCTAGAGGCTTGCTTTTCGTCGCTTCTTTTATTCCTTGAAAAGCAAACAAAGGCAGTTCCTTTGGAGCTGAAGAAGCTCCTCAGTAATTTCATGCCACCGCCATTCGCAGGTGGCTTCAGCTGTGCCCAGGGCATGGGCAGCAAGGGCAGGGCCAGCCCCCTGGGCCTCCTGGGCCCGGGGACTGCGTCGGGGCCAGCAGCCCAAAGGGCTTCCTGGGAAGGCTGCTGGGCGGAGGGGCGGCGGGCGGGGCTGCGCCAGGGGGCCGCGTCCCCCCCGTGTCACAGTGCCAGCACCCGGCAAGGCAGCAGTCACAATGCCCCGGGGCAGGATAAAAGGGGGCATGGTCCCCTGTGCCGCGGCCAGCCTGCCCGGCAGGCAGCCCGCAGGCGTCGGAGAGGAAGTCCTTGAGGAGGCGGTGGAATGCCTTGGAGGGAGGAAGACTGGAGGCTGGACGAGGCTGCTGGAGGTTCTGCGCTGCAAGGGCAGCTGCTGGCGGGGCCCCCTTCCAAGCCCGTCTGATGGATGGCAATCGTGCTTCAGGGCTCAGGGAACAGGCGCCAGCTCCTCAGGAGATGAGAGGAACCAGCAAGCCCGGTGGCAAGAGCAAGGGAATGGCTTGTGGAGGAGCACGTGAGGAGCGCGGCAGAGCTCTATGTCCTCATGCCCTGCAGAGGCAGGGGCAGCAGCCGTAAGAAATGGGATGCAGAGGTGTGGGAAGGGGTGGCAGCGCTTTGGAGCCCCCCCTGGTGTCCTGGCAGGCGCGGGAAGGCTTCTTGCCGCCAAGGTGGATGAGGCCGGGGGCATGTGGCCCCTCTGGGAAGCCCCTGCCGGAGATGGCTGGCGAGTGAGGAAGAATAGGGCTTGGGCATGTGCTGGGAGGCGTGAGCAGGCTGTGGGAGGAGGAAGCAGGTCTTGCTGGCGTGCTGAGGGAATAGCCGATCGCCAGCTGTGGGGCCAGGAAGGAATTTTCCCCCGGGGCAGGTTGGCACTGCTGCCCAGGGGTTTTTTGCCTTCCTCTGCAGCACTGAGCATGACCACTTGTCAGGGCTCCTCCGGTCCCTTTTGGCTAGGCTACTGCCTGCTGCTCATGGCCCAGGAAGATGGCCTGTCGTGCCCTGCAGCTGGGGGGAGGACGGCTCTTTTTCCCCCACGGTGGGCTAGCAAGTGTCTGCGGGGGTTTTTTGCCTTCCTCTGCAGCATTGGGCACGGCCCCTTGCCAGGGCTCCTTTGGGCCACGTGGTGGTTTAAGCCCAGCCAGCAAGGAAGCAGCACGCAGCCGCTTCCCCCTGCCCCTGCTAGTGGGGTGGGGAGGAGGGGGGAAACAAAAAGTAAAAGTCATGGGTGGAGATAAGAACAGTTTAGTCACTAAACTAAAAGAAAATACACTCCTAACTAAGAATAGCAATAATAATATAGTACCAAGAACTGTAATGAAAAGGAATACAACGCAAAAAGGAAAGAACCCCCAAGAAAAGGCAAGGGATGCACAATGCAATTGCTCACCAGCCGCTGAGCGATGCCCCAGCAGCAATCCGCGCCTCCCGGCCAACTCCCCCCTCTTTCTCTACTGGGCATGACGTTCCGTGGTATGGAATAGCCCTTTGGCTAGTTGGGGTCAGCTGCCCTGGCTATGCTCCCTCCCAGCTTCTTGTACACCTGCTTGCTAGCAGAGCATGGGAAAGTGGAAACTCCTTGACTTCAGAGAAGCGCTACTTAGTAACAACTAAACCATCAGTGTGTTCTCAACAGTCTTCTCCCCCTAAATCCCAAACACAGCACTGTACCAGCTACTGGGAAGACAATTAACTCTCTCGCAGCCGAAAGCAGGACAGGCCATTCTGAGCAGGTGCCTGCTGCTCCTGCTCCACGAAGGTGGCCCTGGTGCCCCGCCTGCGGGGGCAGGAAGCTTTGTGGACTGGCAGGGTGGGCCCCAAGGCTGTCCCCCCTTGGGGCTTGCTTCTTGTCAGGGCTCCTCTGGGCCCTTTTGGCTCCGTTCTCGCCTGCTGCTCTTGCACCTCCAAGGCGCCACTCGTGCCCTGGCTCTCTCTGGCTCTCTTTCCCAGCGCTGGCCAAGAAGCACAGCGGAGCAGTTGTTGGCGCGCAAAAAGTGGGCTTGGCATCCAGAAGTGTAATACTTCGGAAGATAGCACGCACCTCCTCCTCCTCCTCCTCCTCTTTTGGGTGTGATGGGTGCCGATCCTCATTCTTCAACTTGTCGCTCTTCAGGAAACAGGGACTGCTCGGCCTGTATTCCTGCTGCCCTATGCTTTGAGCTTTTCATCCTAAGGGAGAGGTGACATTGATGAGAGTGCTTTCTTCTCCCAGGCTGCAACAAAAAAAGAATTTAGAAACACAGGAGAAGAAATACTTATGAACTAGGTGAGGGAACGTTTGGGGGTTTTTTGGATGCCAAGATAAAAATTGACATGACAAAAATTCCTTCTGCGAAAAGAGAGAGAAAAATCGCATTCCTACAAGGTTTCCGCTTGTCCTCGAGAGCACCTTCTTTGTGCATCGGTCAGTTGCCTGCTTCCCTGTTTCTGGCAAAGGTGAATATTTTCTGAAGCATGAGAATGCTGCGTCCGGCTCTCCACACGACGTAGGGGATTAGGGACTTTCTGTGGCTCTGGCTTGCCTTTGCCAGGCTTCAAGTGCTGTTTTTCCAAGCTCAAGTGAGGATTGCTGCAGCCTGCTCCTGGCTAGACGTGCGCACCCTCTTGCTGCTTGTGAGCATCTGCTGGGAACGAGATTGAGAAAACTCCAATAAAATCCTGTTAGCACTTGTAACCTTTGTGAGATGTGTCCTTGCAAGTGGTTTTGGAGCTGCAAAGGCCGTGGCAATTGACGGCAATAAGAGTCTCAGCATGATTTGACTGCTTGGGACGGAAGGGGAGAAGAAGGGGAAGGGAGGAAGAAGGGCAGGGCAGGGCAGGGCAGGGCAGGGTATTGGCAAGCCTGTTTCAGCCGTGCTGGTGTTACCGCACTGGATTTCCTTCCGTTTTTCTTCTAGTTCACGTGCGGGTAGCGGAAAAAGAAAAGGCAGTTGAAGTATGCGCTAGCTAAACCCCCTTTCTCTGGCCAGCAATAGAGGTGCCTGTCGGCTGGGAGCATGAGAAGGAGCCCGTGTGACAAGTCTTGATTCCTTAAATGCAGTCCTAAGAATCTTTCCCTATTTGTTTTTCCAGTTTACAGAACCTATTGGCTTTGGCCATGACATCGTGTGTGACCATTCCCTTTTGAGTCTTTGGACATGCGAACCCCCGTGGAAGCGTGCTTAATGATGCAGATGAGGTGAGTTTACACGATTGTGTTGCGCGTTTCTTTTGTAACTCTTTTCCAAAGTCCTTCCTTACTCAGAGAGCACAGCAACCCCTTCCTAATTGGCGGTAAAAGTGGAGAAAAAAGCTGTTCTTCGTATGGAATTAGCAAAGGGTAAACGAGCCTTCAGGCAGTGGCTGGCAATGCAGACGGCATGTAAGACAGAGGCGTGTGCGCGGTGTGGGGAGGTGGGAGGAGGAATGCGAGGGAGAGGGAGAAGCTTTCGATGTCCTGTGTGTGGTGTGGCTGCAAGGCACTTGGGCTGAGCTCTAAATGCAAGATGTGGCCCCAGTGCGAAACTAAAAAAGGCAAGGGCAAGGGCAAAGGGCAAAGGGGGGAGGAGGTGGGGCAGGGCGGGGCGAGGCGAGGCAGGGCAAGGACAAGAAGAAAAGAGAAGGAAAGAAAAGAGAAAAGAGGAAAAGAAAAACCAGAAAGGCTTGTTAAAGCAAGAAGAGAGGCAAGTTACCCCTGCGCTTCCAAAAAACTAGGCATCTCCATTGGCTAAAGCCTAAAAGAGTAAAAGACGTGACCTGTCTTTTTTGATGTGGCAGTCAGTGCAATTGTCGAGGCATTTGAGCCTTCCAGTCTGGATTGTTGCCAGATCCAGCACTCCGTGGGAATGTAATTAGTCCAGCCAGAGCTCCTTGTTTGCGGATGGGGTATTTCAGCATCCCTTTGCCTTGCAGGGCCCTTTGCAAAGAGGCCAGCATGGTCGGAAAATGCACTGGCTCCCGGTGCGTTTTGAAGCAGGACTCAAAGCCCAGATTTGAGGTAGGCAATGAGATACGGTTTGAAGTCCTTGCTCCTGACAGTCTGTCTTTTTCCAAAGAGCCCTCTGGAGAGGGGGCACTCCTGGCAAGGGAGTGCATCTCTAGCCTCACTCTGCCTGCTGCTCCATGAGAGCCCCGTGTGGACACGGGCGAGGGCCTGTCTCTTCACAGAGAGCTGGCATCCAAAGGTTGTGATTCTTTCAGTGCCTAGACATAGCCTGGCAGCTTTCTGCCCTCCTTGCAGCAGTTTTGCAGACGGATGAATTACCAAGCGTGTGCTAGAGGCTTGCTTTTCGTCGCTTCTTTTATTCCTTGACAAGCAAACAAAGGCAGTTCCTTTGGAGCTGAAGAAGCTCCTCAGTAGTTTCATGCCACCGCCATTCGCAGGTGGCTTCAGCTGTGCCCAGGGCATGGGCAGCAAGGGCAGGGCCAGCCCCCTGGGCCTCCTGGGCCCGGGGACTGCGTCGGGGCCAGCAGCCCAAAGGGCTTCCTGCGAAGGCTGCTGGGCGGAGGGGCGGCGGGCGGGGCTGCGCGTGGGGGCCGCGTCCCCCCCGTGTCACAGTGCCAGCACCCGGCAAGGCAGCAGTCACAATGCCCCGGGGCAGGATAAAAGGGGGCATGGTCCCCTGTGCCGCGGCCAGCCTGCCCGGCAGGCAGCCCGCAGGCGTCGGAGAGGAAGTCCTTGAGGAGGCGGTGGAATGCCTTGGAGGGAGGAAGACTGGAGGCTGGACGAGGCTGCTGGAGGTTCTGCGCTGCAAGGGCAGCTGCTGGCGGGGCCCCCTTCCAAGCCCGTCTGATGGATGGCAATCGTGCTTCAGGCCTGAGGGAACAGGCGCCAGCTCCTCAGGAGATGAGAGGAACCAGCAAGCCCGGTGGCAAGAGCAAGGGAATGGCTTGTGGAGGAGCACGTGAGGAGCGCGGCAGAGCTCTGTGTCCTCATGCCCTGCAGAGGCAGGGGCAGCAGCCGTAAGAAATGGGATGCAGAGGTGTGGGAAGGGGTGGCAGCGCTTTGGAGCCCCCCCTGGTGTCCTGGCAGGCGCGGGAAGGCTTCTTGCCGCCAAGGTGGATGAGGCCGGGGGCACGTGGCCCCTCTGGGAAGCCCCTGCCGGAGATGGCTGGCGAGTGAGGAAGAGTAGGGCTTGGGCATGTGCTGGGAGGCGTGAGCAGGCTGTGGGAGGAGGAAGCAGGTCTTGCTGGCGTGCTGAGGGAATAGCCGATGGCCAGCTGTGGGGTCAGGAAGGAATTTTCCCCCGGGGCAGGTTGGCACTGCTGCCCGGGGGTTTTTTGCCTTCCTCTGCAGCACTGAGCATGACCACTTGTCAGGGCTCCTCCGGTCCCTTTTGGCTAGGCTACTGCCCGCTGCTCATGGCCCAGGAAGATGGCCTGTCGTGCCCTGCAGCTGGGGGGAGGAAGGCTCTTTTTCCCCCACGGTGGGCTAGCAAGTGTCTGCGGGGGTTTTTTGCCTTCCTCTGCAGCATTGGGCATGGCCCCTTGCCAGGGCTCCTTTGGGCCACGTGGTGGTTTAAGCCCAGCCAGCAAGGAAGCAGCACGCAGCCGCTTCCCCCTGCCCCTGCTAGTGGGGTGGGGAGGAGGGGGGAAACAAAACGTAAAAGTCATGGCTGGAGATAAGAACAGTTTAATCACTAAACTAAAAGAAAATACACTCCTAACTAAGAATAACAATAATAATATAGTACCAAGAACTGTAATGAAAAGGAATACAAGGCAAAAAGGAAAGAACCCCCAAGAAAAGGCAAGGGATGCACAATGCAATTGCTCACCAGCCGCTGAGCGATGCCCCAGCAGCACTCCGTGCCTCCCGGCCAGCTCCCCCCTCTTTCTCTACTGGGCATGACGTTCCGTGGTATGGAATAGCCCTTTGGCTAGTTGGGGTCAGCTGCCCTGGCTGTGCTCCCTCCCAGCTTCTTGTACACCTGCTTGCTAGCAGAGCATGGGAAAGTGAAAACTCCTTGACTTCAGAGAAGCGCTACTTAGTAACAACTAAACCATCAGTGTGTTCTCAACAGTCTTCTCCCCCTAAATCCCAAACACAGCAGTGCACCAGCTACTGGGAAGACAATTAACTCTCTCGCAGCCGAAAGCAGGACAGGCCATTCTGAGCAGGTGCCTGCTGCTCCTGCTCCACGAAGGTGGCCCTGGTGCCCCGCCTGCGGGGGAAGGAAGCTTTGTGGACTGGCAGGGTGGGCCCCAAGGCTGTCCCCCCTTGGGGCTTGCTTCTTGTCCCGTGTAGCATCGAGCACAGCCCCTTGTCAGGGCTCCTCTGGGCCCTTTTGGCTCCGTTCTCGCCTGCTGCTCTTGCACCTCCAAGGCGCCACTCGTGCCCTGGCTCTCTCTGGCTCTCTTTCCCAGCGCTGGCCAAGAAGCACAGCGGAGCAGTTGTTGGCGCGCAAAAAGTGGGCTTGGCATCCAGAAGTGTAATACTTCGGAAGATAGCACGCACCTCCTCCTCCTCCTCCTCCTCTTTTGGGTGTGATGGGTGCCGATCCTCATTCTTCAACTTGTCGCTCTTCAGGAAACAGGGACTGCTCGGCCTGTATTCCTGCTGCCCTATGCTTTGAGCTTTTCATCCTAAGGGAGAGGTGACATTGATGAGAGTCCTTTCTTCTCCCAGGCTGCAACAAAAAAAGAGTTTAGAAACACAGGAGAAGAAATACTTATGAACTAGGTGAGGGAACGTTTGGGGGTTTTTTGGATGCCAAGATAAAAATTGACATGACAAAAATTCCTTCTGCGAAAAGAGAGAGAAAAATCGCATTCCTACAAGGTTTCCGCTTGTCCTCGAGAGCACCTTCTTTGTGCATCGGTCAGTTGCCTGCTTCCCTGTTTCTGGCAAAGGTGAATATTTTCTGAAGCATAAGAATGCTGCGTCCGGCTCTGCACACGACGTAGGGGATTAGGGACTTTCTGTGGCTCTGGCTTGCCTTTGCCAGGCTTCAAGTGCTGTTTTTCCAAGCTCAAGTGCGGATTGCTTCAGCCTGCTCCTGGCTAGACGTGCGCACCCTCTTGCTGCTTGTGAGCATCTGCTGGGAACGAGATTGAGAAAACTCCAATAAAATCCTGTTAGCACTTGTAACCTTTGTGAGATGTGTCCTTGCAAGTGGTTTTGGAGCTGCAAAGGCCGTGGCAATTGACGGCAATAAGAGTCTCAGCATGATTTGACTGCTTGGGACGGAAGGGGAGAAGAAGGGGAAGGGAGGAAGAAGGGCAGGGCAGGGCAGGGCAGGGCAGGGTATTGGCAAGCCTGTTTCAGCCGTGCTGGTGTTACCGCACTGGATTTCCTTCCGTTTTTCTTCTAGTTCACGTGCGGGTAGCGGAAAAAGAAAAGGCAGTTGAAGTATGCGCTAGCTAAACCCCCTTTCTCTGGCCAGCAATAGAGGTGCCTGTCGGCTGGGAGCATGAGAAGGAGCCCGTGTGACAAGTCTTGATTCCTTAAATGCAGTCCTAAGAATCTTTCCCTATTTGTTTTTCCAATTGACAGAACCTATTGGCTTTGGCCATGACATCGTGTGTTACCATTCCCTTTTGAGTCTTTGGACATGCGAACCCCCGTGGAAGCGTGCTTAATGATGCAGATGAGGTGAGTTTACACGATTGTGTTGCGCGTTTCTTTTGTAACTCTTTTCCAAAGTCCTTCCTTACTCCGAGAGCACAGCAACCCCTTCCTAATTGGCGGTAAAAGTGGAGAAAAAAGCTGTTCTTCGTATGGAATTAGCAAAGGGTAAACGAGCCTTCAGGCAGTGGCTGGCACTGCAGACGGCATGTAAGACAGAGGCGTGTGCGCGGTGTGGGGAGGTGGGAGGAGGAATGCGAGGGAGAGGGAGAAGCTTTCGATGTCTTGTGTGTGGTGTGGCTGCAAGGCACTTGGGCTGAGCTCTAAATGCAAGATGTGGCCCCAGTGCGAAACTAAAAAAGGCAAGGGCAAGGGCAAAGGGCAAAGGGGGGAGGAGGTGGGGCAGGGCGGGGCGAGGCGAGGCAGGGCAAGGACAAGAAGAAAAGAGAAGGAAAGAAAAGAGAAAAGAAGAAAAGAAAAACCAGAAAGGCTTGTTAAAGCAAGAAGAGAGGCAAGTTACCCCTGCGCTTCCAAAAAACTAGGCATCTCCATTGGCTAAAGCCTAAAAGAGTAAAAGACGTGACCTGTCTTTTTTGATGTGGCAGTCAGTGCAATTGTCGAGGCATTGGAGCCTTCCAGTCTGGATTGTTGCCAGATCCAGCACTCCGTGGGAATGTAATTAGTCCAGCCAGAGCTCCTTGTTTGCGGATGGGGTATTTCAGCATCCCTTTGCCTTGCAGGGCCCTTTGCAAAGAGGCCAGCATGGTCAGAAAATGCACTGGCTCCCAGTGCGTTTTGAAGCAGGACTCAAAGCCCAGATTTGAGGTGGGCAATGAGATACGGTTTGAAGTCCTTGCTCCTGACAGTCTGTCTTTTTCCAAAGAGCCCTCTGGAGAGGGGGCACTCCTGGCAAGGGAGTGCATCTCTAGCCTCACTCTGCCTGCTGCTCCATCAGAGCCCCGTGTGGACACGGGCGAGGGCCTGTCTCTTCACAGAGAGCTGGCATCCAAAGGTTGTGATTCTTTCAGTGCCTAGACATAGCCTGGCAGCTTTCTGCCCTCCTTGCAGCAGTTTTGCAGACGGATGAATTACCAAGCGTGTGCTAGAGGCTTGCTTCTCGTCGCTTCTTTTATTCCTTGAAAAGCAAACAAAGGCAGTTCCTTTGGAGCTGAAGAAGCTCCTCAGTAATTTCATGCCACCGCCATTCGCAGGTGGCTTCAGCTGTGCCCAGGGCATGGGCAGCAAGGGCAGGGCCAGCCCCCTGGGCCTCCTGGGCCCGGGGACTGCGTCGGGGCCAGCAGCCCAAAGGGCTTCCTGGGAAGGCTGCTGGGCGGAGGGGCGGCGGGCGGGGCTGCGCGTGGGGGCCGCGTCCCCCCCGTGTCACAGTTGCCAGCACGCGGCAAGGCAGCAGTCACAATGCCCCGGGGCAGGATAAAAGGGGGCATGGTCCCCTGTGCCGCGGCCAGCCTGCCCGGCAGGCAGCCCGCAGGCGTCGGAGAGGAAGTCCTTGAGGAGGTGGTGGAATGCCTTGGAGGGAGGAAGACTGGAGGCTGGACGAGGCTGCTGGAGGTTCTGCGCTGCAAGGGCAGCTGCTGGCGGGGCCCCCTTCCAAGCCCGTCTGATGGATGGCAATCGTGCTTCAGGCCTGAGGGAACAGGCGCCAGCTCCTCAGGAGATGAGAGGAACCAGCAAGCCCGGTGGCAAGAGCAAGGGAATGGCTTGTGGAGGAGCACGTGAGGAGCGCGGCAGAGCTCTGTGTCCTCATGCCCTGCAGAGGCAGGGGCAGCAGCCGTAAGAAATGGGATGCAGAGGTGTGGGAAGGGGTGGCAGCGCTTTGGAGCCCCCCCTGGTGTCCTGGCAGGCGCGGGAAGGCTTCTTGCCGCCAAGGTGGATGAGGCCGGGGGCACGTGGCCCCTCTGGGAAGCCCCTGCCGGCGATGGCTGGCGAGTGAGGAAGAGTAGGGCTTGGGCATGTGCTGGGAGGCGTGAGCAGGCTGTGGGAGGAGGAAGCAGGTCTTGCTGGCGTGCTGAGGGAATAGCCGATCGCCAGCTGTGGGGTCAGGAAGGAATTTTCCCCCGGGGCAGGTTGGCACTGCTGCCCGGGGGTTTTTTGCCTTCCTCTGCAGCACTGAGCATGACCACTTGTCAGGGCTCCTCCGGTCCCTTTTGGCTAGGCTACTGCCTGCTGCTCATGGCCCAGGAAGATGGCCTGTCGTGCCCTGCAGCTGGGGGGAGGAAGGCTCTTTTTCCCCCACGGTGGGCTAGCAAGTGTCTGCGGGGGTTTTTTGCCTTCCTCTGCAGCATTGGGCACGGCCCCTTGCCAGGGCTCCTTTGGGCCACGTGGTGGTTTAAGCCCAGCCAGCAAGGAAGCAGCACGCAGCCGCTTCCCCCTCCCACTGCTAGTGGGGTGGGGAGGAGGGGGGAAACAAAAAGTAAAAGTCATGGCTGGAGATAAGAACAGTTTAGTCACTAAACTAAAAGAAAATACACTCCTAACTAAGAATAACAATAATAATATAGTACCAAGAACTGTAATGAAAAGGAATACAAGGCAAAAAGGAAAGAACCCCCAAGAAAAGGCAAGGGATGCACAATGCAATTGCTCACCAGCCGCTGAGCGATGCCCCAGCAGCACTCCGTGCCTCCCGGCCAGCTCCCCCCTCTTTCTCTACTGGGCATGACGTTCCGTGGTATGGAAGAGCCCTTTGGCTAGTTGGGGTCAGCTGCCCTGGCTATGCTCCCTCCCAGCTTCTTGTACACCTGCTTGCTAGCAGAGCGTGGGAAAGTGAAAACTCCTTGACTTCAGAGAAGCGCTACTTAGTAACAACTAAACCATCAGTGTGTTCTCAACAGTCTTCTCCCCCTAAATCCCAAACACAGCAGTGTACCAGCTACTGGGAAGACAATTAACTCTCTCGCAGCCGAAAGCAGGACAGGCCATTCTGAGCAGGTGCCTGCTGCTCCTGCTCCACGAAGGTGGCCCTGGTGCCCCGCCTGCGGGGGCAGGAAGCTTTGTGGACTGGCAGGGTGGGCCCCAAGGCTGTCCCCCCTTGGGGCTTGCTTCTTGTCCTCTGTAGCATTGAGCACAGCCCCTTGTCAGGGCTCCTCTGGGCCCTTTTGGCTCCGTTCTCGCCTGCTGCTCTTGCACCTCCAAGGCGCCACTCGTGCCCTGGCTCTCTCTGGCTCTCTTCCCCAGCGCTGGCCAAGAAGCACAGCGGAGCAGTTGTTGGCGCGCAAAAAGTGGGCTTGGCATCCAGAAGTGTAATACTTCGGAAGATAGCACGCACCTCCTCCTCCTCCTCCTCCTCTTTTGGGTGTGATGGGTGCCGATCCTCATTCTTCAACTTGTCGCTCTTCAGGAAACAGGGACTGCTCGGCCTGTATTCCTGCTGCCCTATCCTTTGAGCTTTTCATCCTAAGGGAGAGGTGACATTGATGAGAGTCCTGTCTTCTCCCAGGCTGCAACAAAAAAAGAATTTAGAAACACAGGAGAAGAAATACTTATGAACTAGGTGAGGGAACGTTTGGGGGTTTTTTGGATGCCAAGATAAAAATTGACATGACAAAAATTCCTTCTGCGAAAAGAGAGAGAAAAATCGCATTCCTACAAGGTTTCCGCTTGTCCTCGAGAGCACCTTCTTTGTGCATCGGTCAGTTGCCTGCTTCCCTGTTTCTGGCAAAGGTGAATATTTTCTGAAGCATAAGAATGCTGTGTCCGGCTCTGCACACGACGTAGGGGATTAGGGACTTTCTGTGGCTCTGGCTTGCCTTTGCCAGGCTTCAAGTGCTGTTTTTCCAAGCTCAAGTGAGGATTGCTGCAGCCTGCTCCTGGCTAGACGTGCGCACCCTCTTGCTGCTTGTGAGCATCTGCTGGGAACGAGATTGAGAAAACTCCAATAAAATCCTGTTAGCACTTGTAACCTTTGTGAGATGTGTCCTTGCAAGTGGTTTTGGAGCTGCAAAGGCCGTGGCAATTGACGGCAATAAGAGTCTCAGCATGATTTGACTGCTTGGGACGGAAGGGGAGAAGAAGGGGAAGGGAGGAAGAAGGGCAGGGCAGGGCAGGGCAGGGCAGGGTATTGGCAAGCCTGTTTCAGCCGTGCTGGTGTTACCGCACTGGATTTCCTTCCGTTTTTCTTCTAGTTCACGTGCGGGTAGCGGAAAAACAAAAGGCAGTTGAAGTATGCGCTAGCTAAACCCCCTTTCTCTGGCCAGCAATAGAGGTGCCTGTCGGCTGGGAGCATGAGAAGGAGCCCGTGTGACAAGTCTTGATTCCTTAAATGCAGTCCTAAGAATCTTTCCCTATTTGTTTTTCCAGTTTACAGAACCTATTGGCTTTGGCCATGACATCGTGTGTTACCATTCCCTTTTGAGTCTTTGGACATGCGAACCCCCGTGGAAGCGTGCTTAATGATGCAGATGAGGAGAGTTTACACGATTGTGTTGCGCGTTTCTTTTGTAACTCTTTTCCAAAGTCCTTCCTTACTCCGAGAGCACAGCAACCCCTTCCTAATTGGCGGTAAAAGTGGAGAAAAAAGCTGTTCTTCGTATGGAATTAGCAAAGGGTAAACGAGCCTTCAGGCAGTGGCTGGCAATGCAGACGGCATGTAAGACAGAGGCGTGTGCGCGGTGTGGGCAGGTGGGAGGAGGAATGCGAGGGAGAGGGAGAAGCTTTCGATGTCTTGTGTGTGGTGTGGCTGCAAGGCACTTGGGCTGAGCTCTAAATGCAAGATGTGGCCCCAGGGCGAAACTAAAAAAGGCAAGGGCAAGGGCAAAGGGCAAAGGGGGGAGGAGGTGGGGCAGGGCGGGGCGAGGCGAGGCAGGGCAAGGACAAGAAGAAAAGAGAAGGAAAGAAAAGAGAAAAGAAGAAAAGAAAAACCAGAAAGGCTTGTTAAAGCAAGAAGAGAGGCAAGTTACCCCTGCGCTTCCAAAAAACTAGGCATCTCCATTGGCTAAAGCCTAAAAGAGTAAAAGACGTGACCTGTCTTTTTTGATGTGGCAGTCAGTGCAATTGTCGAGGCATTTGAGCCTTCCAGTCTGGATTGTTGCCAGATCCAGCACTCCGTGGGAATGTAATTAGTCCAGCCAGAGCTCCTTGTTTGCGGATGGGGTATTTCAGCATCCCTTTGCCTTGCAGGGCCCTTTGCAAAGAGGCCAGCATGGTCAGAAAATGCACTGGCTCCCAGTGCGTTTTGAAGCAGGACTCAAAGCCCAGATTTGAGGTGGGCAATGAGATACGGTTTGAAGTCCTTGCTCCTGACAGTCTGTCTTTTTCCAAAGAGCCCTCTGGAGAGGGGGCACTCCTGGCAAGGGAGTGCATCTCTAGCCTCACTCTGCCTGCTGCTCCATCAGAGCCCCGTGTGGACACGGGCGAGGGCCTGTCTCTTCACAGAGAGCTGGCATCCAAAGGTTGTGATTCTTTCAGTGCCTAGACATAGCCTGGCAGCTTTCTGCCCTCCTTGCAGCAGTTTTGCAGACGGATGAATTACCAAGCGTGTGCTAGAGGCTTGCTTCTCGTCGCTTCTTTTATTCCTTGAAAAGCAAACAAAGGCAGTTCCTTTGGAGCTGAAGAAGCTCCTCAGTAGTTTCATGCCACCGCCTTTCGCAGGTGGCTTCAGCTGTGCCCAGGGCATGGGCAGCAAGGGCAGGGCCAGCCCCCTGGGCCTCCTGGGCCCGGGGACTGCGTCGGGGCCAGCAGCCCAAAGGGCTTCCTGCGAAGGCTGCTGGGCGGAGGGGCGGCGGGCGGGGCTGCGCGTGGGGGCCGCGTCCCCCCCGTGTCACAGTGCCAGCACCCGGCAAGGCAGCAGTCACAATGCCCCGGGGCAGGATAAAAGGGGGCATGGTCCCCTGTGCCGCGGCCAGCCTGCCCGGCAGGCAGCCCGCAGGCGTCGGAGAGGAAGTCCTTGAGGAGGCGGTGGAATGCCTTGGAGGGAGGAAGACTGGAGGCTGGACGAGGCTGCTGGAGGTTCTGCGCTGCAAGGGCAGCTGCTGGCGGGGCCCCCTTCCAAGCCCGTCTGATGGATGGCAATCGTGCTTCAGGCCTGAGGGAACAGGCGCCAGCTCCTCAGGAGATGAGAGGAACCAGCAAGCCCGATGGCAAGAGCAAGGGAATGGCTTGTGGAGGAGCACGTGAGGAGCGCGGCAGAGCTCTGTGTCCTCATGCCCTGCAGAGGCAGGGGCAGCAGCCGTAAGAAATGGGATGCAGAGGTGTGGGAAGGGGTGGCAGCGCTTTGGAGCCCCCCCTGGTGTCCTGGCAGGCGCGGGAAGGCTTCTTGCCGCCAAGGTGGATGAGGCCGGGGGCACGTGGCCCCTCTGGGAAGCCCCTGCCGGAGATGGCTGGCGAGTGAGGAAGAGTAGGGCTTGGGCATGTGGTGGGAGGCGTGAGCAGGCTGTGGGAGGAGGAAGCAGGTCTTGCTGGCGTGCTGAGGGAATAGCCGATCGCCAGCTGTGGGGTCAGGAAGGAATTTTCCCCCGGGGCAGGTTGGCACTGCTGCCCGGGGGTTTTTTGCCTTCCTCTGCAGCACTGAGCATGACCACTTGTCAGGGCTCCTCCGGTCCCTTTTGGCTAGGCTACTGCCCGCTGCTCATGGCCCAGGAAGATGGCCTGTCGTGCCCTGCAGCTGGGGGGAGGAAGGCTCTTTTTCCCCCACGGTGGGCTAGCAAGTGTCTGCGGGGGTTTTTTGCCTTCCTCTGCAGCATTGGGCACGGCCCCTTGCCAGGGCTCCTTTGGGCCACGTGGTGGTTTAAGCCCAGCCAGCAAGGGAGCAGCACGCAGCCGCTTCCCCCTGCCCCTGCTAGTGGGGTGGGGAGGAGGGGGGAAACAAAAAGTAAAAGTCATGGCTGGAGATAAGAACAGTTTAGTCACTAAACTAAAAGAAAACACACTCCTAACTAAGAATAACAATAATAATATAGTACCAAGAACTGTAATGAAAAGGAATACAAGGCAAAAAGGAAAGAACCCCCAAGAAAAGGCAAGGGATGCACAATGCAATTGCTCACCAGCCGCTGAGCGATGCCCCAGCAGCACTCCGTGCCTCCCGGCCAGCTCCCCCCTCTTTCTCTACTGGGCATGACGTTCCGTGGTATGGAAGAGCCCTTTGGCTAGTTGGGGTCAGCTGCCCTGGCTATGCTCCCTCCCAGCTTCTTGTACACCTGCTTGCTAGCAGAGCGTGGGAAAGTGAAAACTCCTTGACTTCAGAGAAGCGCTACTTAGTAACAACTAAACCATCAGTGTGTTCTCAACAGTCTTCTCCCCCTAAATCCCAAACACAGCAGTGTACCAGCTACTGGGAAGACAATTAACTCTCTCGCAGCCGAAAGCAGGACAGGCCATTCTGAGCAGGTGCCTGCTGCTCCTGCTCCACGAAGGTGGCCCTGGTGCCCCGCCTGCGGGGGCAGGAAGCTTTGTGGACTGGCAGGGTGGGCCCCAAGGCTGTCCCCCCTTGGGGCTTGCTTCTTGTCCTGTGTAGCATTGAGCACAGCCCCTTGTCAGGGCTCCTCTGGGCCCTTTTGGCTCCGTTCTCGCCTGCTGCTCTTGCACCTCCAAGGCGCCACTCGTGCCCTGGCTCTCTCTGGCTCTCTTCCCCAGCGCTGGCCAAGAAGCACAGCGGAGCAGTTGTTGGCGCGCAAAAAGTGGGCTTGGCATCCAGAAGTGTAATACTTCGGAAGATAGCACGCACCTCCTCCTCCTCCTCCTCCTCTTTTGGGTGTGATGGGTGCCGATCCTCATTCTTCAACTTGTCGCTCTTCAGGAAACAGGGACTGCTCGGCCTGTATTCCTGCTGCCCTATCCTTTGAGCTTTTCATCCTAAGGGAGAGGTGACATTGATGAGAGTCCTGTCTTCTCCCAGGCTGCAACAAAAAAAGAATTTAGAAACACAGGAGAAGAAATACTTATGAACTAGGTGAGGGAACGTTTGGGGGTTTTTTGGATGCCAAGATAAAAATTGACATGACAAAAATTCCTTCTGCGAAAAGAGAGAGAAAAATCGCATTCCTACAAGGTTTCCGCTTGTCCTCGAGAGCACCTTCTTTGTGCATCGGTCAGTTGCCTGCTTCCCTGTTTCTGGCAAAGGTGAATATTTTCTGAAGCATGAGAATGCTGCGTCCGGCTCTGCACACGACGTAGGGGATTAGGGACTTTCTGTGGCTCTGGCTTGCCTTTGCCAGGCTTCAAGTGCTGTTTTTCCAAGCTCAAGTGAGGATTGCTGCAGCCTGCTCCTGGCTAGACGTGCGCACCCTCTTGCTGCTTGTGAGCATCTGCTGGGAACGAGATTGAGAAAACTCCAATAAAATCCTGTTAGCACTTGTAACCTTTGTGAGATGTGTCCTTGCAAGTGGTTTTGGAGCTGCAAAGGCCGTGGCAATTGACGGCAATAAGAGTCTCAGCATGATTTGACTGCTTGGGACGGAAGGGGAGAAGAAGGGGAAGGGAGGAAGAAGGGCAGGGCAGGGCAGGGTATTGGCAAGCCTGTTTCAGCCGTGCTGGTGTTACCGCACTGGATTTCCTTCCGTTTTTCTTCTAGTTCACGTGCGGGTAGCGGAAAAACAAAAGGCAGTTGAAGTATGCGCTAGCTAAACCCCCTTTCTCTGGCCAGCAATAGAGGTGCCTGTCGGCTGGGAGCATGAGAAGGAGCCCGTGTGACAAGTCTTGATTCCTTAAATGCAGTCCTAAGAATCTTTCCCTATTTGTTTTTCCAATTGACAGAACCTATTGGCTTTGGCCATGACATCGTGTGTTACCATTCCCTTTTGAGTCTTTGGACATGCGAACCCCCGTGGAAGCGTGCTTAATGATGCAGATGAGGAGAGTTTACACGATTGTGTTGCGCGTTTCTTTTGTAACTCTTTTCCAAAGTCCTTCCTTACTCAGAGAGCACAGCAACCCCTTCCTAATTGGCGGTAAAAGTGGAGAAAAAAGCTGTTCTTCGTATGGAATTAGCAAAGGGTAAACGAGCCTTCAGGCAGTGGCTGGCAATGCAGACGGCATGTAAGACAGAGGCGTGTGCGCGGTGTGGGGAGGTGGGAGGAGGAATGCGAGGGAGAGGGAGAAGCTTTCGATGTCTTGTGTGTGGTGTGGCTGCAAGGCACTTGGGCTGAGCTCTAAATGCAAGATGTGGCCCCAGGGCGAAACTAAAAAAGGCAAGGGCAAGGGCAAAGGGCAAAGGGGGGAGGAGGTGGGGCAGGGCGGGGCGAGGCGAGGCAGGGCAAGGACAAGAAGAAAAGAGAAGGAAAGAAAAGAGAAAAGAAGAAAAGAAAAACCAGAAAGGCTTGTTAAAGCAAGAAGAGAGGCAAGTTACCCCTGCGCTTCCAAAAAACTAGGCATCTCCATTGGCTAAAGCCTAAAAGAGTAAAAGACGTGACCTGTCTTTTTTGATGTGGCAGTCAGTGCAATTGTCGAGGCATTGGAGCCTTCCAGTCTGGATTGTTGCCAGATCCAGCACTCCGTGGGAATGTAATTAGTCCAGCCAGAGCTCCTTGTTTGCGGATGGGGTATTTCAGCATCCCTTTGCCTTGCAGGGCCCTTTGCAAAGAGGCCAGCATGGTCGGAAAATGCACTGGCTCCCAGTGCGTTTTGAAGCAGGACTCAAAGCCCAGATTTGAGGTGGGCAATGAGATACGGTTTGAAGTCCTTGCTCCTGACAGTCTGTCTTTTTCCAAAGAGCCCTCTGGAGAGGGGGCACTCCTGGCAAGGGAGTGCATCTCTAGCCTCACTCTGCCTGCTGCTCCATGAGAGCCCCGTGTGGACACGGGCGAGGGCCTGTCTCTTCACAGAGAGCTGGCATCCAAAGGTTGTGATTCTTTCAGTGCCTAGACATAGCCTGGCAGCTTTCTGCCCTCCTTGCAGCAGTTTTGCAGACGGATGAATTACCAAGCGTGTGCTAGAGGCTTGCTTCTCGTCGCTTCTTTTATTCCTTGAAAAGCAAACAAAGGCAGTTCCTTTGGAGCTGAAGAAGCTCCTCAGTAGTTTCATGCCACCGCCTTTCGCAGGTGGCTTCAGCTGTGCCCAGGGCATGGGCAGCAAGGGCAGGGCCAGCCCCCTGGGCCTCCTGGGCCCGGGGACTGCGTCGGGGCCAGCAGCCCAAAGGGCTTCCTGCGAAGGCTGCTGGGCGGAGGGGCGGCGGGCGGGGCTGCGCGTGGGGGCCGCGTCCCCCCCGTGTCACAGTGCCAGCACCCGGCAAGGCAGCAGTCACAATGCCCCGGGGCAGGATAAAAGGGGGCATGGTCCCCTGTGCCGCGGCCAGCCTGCCCGGCAGGCAGCCCGCAGGCGTCGGAGAGGAAGTCCTTGAGGAGGCGGTGGAATGCCTTGGAGGGAGGAAGACTGGAGGCTGGACGAGGCTGCTGGAGGTTCTGCGCTGCAAGGGCAGCTGCTGGCGGGGCCCCCTTCCAAGCCCGTCTGATGGATGGCAATCGTGCTTCAGGCCTGAGGGAACAGGCGCCAGCTCCTCAGGAGATGAGAGGAACCAGCAAGCCCGATGGCAAGAGCAAGGGAATGGCTTGTGGAGGAGCACGTGAGGAGCGCGGCAGAGCTCTGTGTCCTCATGCCCTGCAGAGGCAGGGGCAGCAGCCGTAAGAAATGGGATGCAGAGGTGTGGGAAGGGGTGGCAGCGCTTTGGAGCCCCCCCTGGTGTCCTGGCAGGCGCGGGAAGGCTTCTTGCCGCCAAGGTGGATGAGGCCGGGGGCACGTGGCCCCTCTGGGAAGCCCCTGCCGGAGATGGCTGGCGAGTGAGGAAGAGTAGGGCTTGGGCATGTGGTGGGAGGCGTGAGCAGGCTGTGGGAGGAGGAAGCAGGTCTTGCTGGCGTGCTGAGGGAATAGCCGATCGCCAGCTGTGGGGTCAGGAAGGAATTTTCCCCCGGGGCAGGTTGGCACTGCTGCCCGGGGGTTTTTTGCCTTCCTCTGCAGCACTGAGCATGACCACTTGTCAGGGCTCCTCCGGTCCCTTTTGGCTAGGCTACTGCCCGCTGCTCATGGCCCAGGAAGATGGCCTGTCGTGCCCTGCAGCTGGGGGGAGGAAGGCTCTTTTTCCCCCACGGTGGGCTAGCAAGTGTCTGCGGGGGTTTTTTGCCTTCCTCTGCAGCATTGGGCACGGCCCCTTGCCAGGGCTCCTTTGGGCCACGTGGTGGTTTAAGCCCAGCCAGCAAGGGAGCAGCACGCAGCCGCTTCCCCCTCCCCCTGCTAGTGGGGTGGGGAGGAGGGGGGAAACAAAAAGTAAAAGTCATGGCTGGAGATAAGAACAGTTTAGTCACTAAACTAAAAGAAAATACACTCCTAACTAAGAATAACAATAATAATATAGTACCAAGAACTGTAATGAAAAGGAATACAAGGCAAAAAGGAAAGAACCCCCAAGAAAAGGCAAGGGATGCACAATGCAATTGCTCACCAGCCGCTGAGCGATGCCCCAGCAGCACTCCGTGCCTCCCGGCCAGCTCCCCCCTCTTTCTCTACTGGGCATGACGTTCCGTGGTATGGAAGAGCCCTTTGGCTAGTTGGGGTCAGCTGCCCTGGCTATGCTCCCTCCCAGCTTCTTGTACACCTGCTTGCTAGCAGAGCATGGGAAAGTGAAAACTCCTTGACTTCAGAGAAGCGCTACTTAGTAACAACTAAACCATCAGTGTGTTCTCAACAGTCTTCTCCCCCTAAATCCCAAACACAGCAGTGTACCAGCTACTGGGAAGACAATTAACTCTCTCCCAGCCGACAGCAGGACAGGCCATTCTGAGCAGGTGCCTGCTGCTCCTGCTCCACGAAGGTGGCCCTGGTGCCCCGCCTGCGGGGGCAGGAAGCTTTGTGGCCTGGCAGGGTGGGCCCCAAGGCTGTCCCCCCTTGGGGCTTGCTTCTTGTCCTCTGTAGCATTGAGCAGAGCCCCTTGTCAGGGCTCCTCTGGGCCCTTTTGGCTCCGTTCTCGCCTGCTGCTCTTGCACCTCCAAGGCGCCACTCGTGCCCTGGCTCTCTCTGGCTCTCTTCCCCAGCGCTGGCCAAGAAGCACAGCGGAGCAGTTGTTGGCGCGCAAAAAGTGGGCTTGGCATCCAGAAGTGTAATACTTCGGAAGATAGCACGCACCTCCTCCTCCTCCTCTTTTGGGTGTGATGGGTGCCGATCCTCATTCTTCAACTTGTCGCTCTTCAGGAAACAGGGACTGCTCGGCCTGTATTCCTGCTGCCCTATGCTTTGAGGTTTTCATCCTAAGGGAGAGGTGACATTGATGAGAGTCCTTTCTTCTCCCAGGCTGCAACAAAAAAAGAATTTAGAAACACAGGAGAAGAAATACTTATGAACTAGGTGAGGGAACGTTTGGGGGTTTTTTGGATGCCAAGATAAAAATTGACATGACAAAAATTCCTTCTGCGAAAAGAGAGAGAAAAATCGCATTCCTACAAGGTTTCCGCTTGTCCTCGAGAGCACCTTCTTTGTGCATCGGTCAGTTGCCTGCTTCCCTGTTTCTGGCAAAGGTGAATATTTTCTGAAGCATAAGAATGCTGCGTCCGGCTCTGCACACGACGTAGGGGATTAGGGACTTTCTGTGGCTCTGGCTTGCCTTTGCCAGGCTTCAAGTGCTGTTTTTCCAAGCTCAAGTGAGGATTGCTGCAGCCTGCTCCTGGCTAGACGTGCGCACCCTCTTGCTGCTTGTGAGCATCTGCTGGGAAAGAGACTGAGAAAACTCCAATAAAATCCTGTTAGCACTTGTAACCTTTGTGAGATGTGTCCTTGCAAGTGGTTTTGGAGCTGCAAAGGCCGTGGCAATTGACGGCAATAAGAGTCTCAGCATGATTTGACTGCTTGGGACGGAAGGGGAGAAGAAGGGGAAGGGAGGAAGAAGGGCAGGGCAGGGCAGGGCAGGGCAGGGTATTGGCAAGCCTGTTTCAGCCGTGCTGGTGTTACCGCACTGGATTTCCTTCCGTTTTTCTTCTAGTTCACGTGCGGGTAGCGGAAAAAGAAAAGGCAGTTGAAGTATGCGCTAGCTAAACCCCCTTTCTCTGGCCAGCAATAGAGGTGCCTGTCGGCTGGGAGCATGAGAAGGAGCCCGTGTGACAAGTCTTGATTCCTTAAATGCAGTCCTAAGAATCTTTCCCTATTTGTTTTTCCAATTGACAGAACCTATTGGCTTTGGCCATGACATCGTGTGTTACCATTCCCTTTTGAGTCTTTGGACATGCGAACCCCCGTGGAAGCGTGCTTAATGATGCAGATGAGGTGAGTTTACACGATTGTGTTGCGCGTTTCTTTTGTAACTCTTTTCCAAAGTCCTTCCTTACTCCGAGAGCACAGCAACCCCTTCCTAATTGGCGGTAAAAGTGGAGAAAAAAGCTGTTCTTCGTATGGAATTAGCAAAGGGTAAACGAGCCTTCAGGCAGTGGCTGGCACTGCAGACGGCATGTAAGACAGAGGCGTGTGCGCGGTGTGGGGAGGTGGGAGGAGGAATGCGAGGGAGAGGGAGAAGCTTTCGATATCTTGTGTGTGGTGTGGCTGCAAGGCACTTGGGCTGAGCTCTAAATGCAAGATGTGGCCCCAGGGCGAAACTAAAAAAGGCAAGGGCAAGGGCAAAGGACAAAGGGGGGAGGAGGTGGGGCAGGGCGGGGCGAGGCGAGGCAGGGCAAGGACAAGAAGAAAAGAGAAGGAAAGAAAAGAGAAAAGAAGAAAAGAAAAACCAGAAAGGCTTGTTAAAGCAAGAAGAGAGGCAAGTTACCCCTGCGCTTCCAAAAAACTAGGCATCTCCATTGGCTAAAGCCTAAAAGAGTAAAAGACGTGACCTGTCTTTTTTGATGTGGCAGTCAGTGCAATTGTCGAGGCATTTGAGCCTTCCAGTCTGGATTGTTGCCAGATCCAGCACTCCGTGGGAATGTAATTAGTCCAGCCAGAGCTCCTTGTTTGCGGATGGGGTATTTCAGCATCCCTTTGCCTTGCAGGGCCCTTTGCAAAGAGGCCAGCATGGTCGGAAAATGCACTGGCTCCCGGTGCGTTTTGAAGCAGGACTCAAAGCCCAGATTTGAGGTGGGCAATGAGATACGGTTTGAAGTCCTTGCTCCTGACAGTCTGTCTTTTTCCAAAGAGCCCTCTGGAGAGGGGGCACTCCTGGCAAGGGAGTGCATCTCTAGCCTCACTCTGCCTGCTGCTCCATGAGAGCCCCGTGTGGACACGGGCGAGGGCCTGTCTCTTCACAGAGAGCTGGCATCCAAAGGTTGTGATTCTTTCAGTGCCTAGACATAGCCTGGCAGCTTTCTGCCCTCCTTGCAGCAGTTTTGCAGACGGATGAATTACCAAGCGTGTGCTAGAGGCTTGCTTTTCGTCGCTTCTTTTATTCCTTGAAAAGCAAACAAAGGCAGTTCCTTTGGAGCTGAAGAAGCTCCTCAGTAATTTCATGCCACCGCCATTCGCAGGTGGCTTCAGCTGTGCCCAGGGCATGGGCAGCAAGGGCAGGGCCAGCCCCCTGGGCCTCCTGGGCCCGGGGACTGCGTCGGGGCCAGCAGCCCAAAGGGCTTCCTGCGAAGGCTGCTGGGCGGAGGGGCGGCAGGCGGGGCTGCGCGTGGGGGCCGCGTCCCCCCCGTGTCACAGTGCCAGCACCCGGCAAGGCAGCAGTCACAATGCCCCGGGGCAGGATAAAAGGGGGCATGGTCCCCTGTGCCGCGGCCAGCCTGCCCGGCAGGCAGCCCGCAGGCGTCGGAGAGGAAGTCCTTGAGGAGGCGGTGGAATGCCTTGGAGGGAGGAAGACTGGAGGCTGGACGAGGCTGCTGGAGGTTCTGCGCTGCAAGGGCAGCTGCTGGCGGGGCCCCCTTCCAAGCCCGTCTGATGGATGGCAATCGTGCTTCAGGCCTGAGGGAACAGGCGCCAGCTCCTCAGGAGATGAGAGGAACCAGCAAGCCCGGTGGCAAGAGCAAGGGAATGGCTTGTGGAGGAGCACGTGAGGAGCGCGGCAGAGCTCTGTGTCCTCATGCCCTGCAGAGGCAGGGGCAGCAGCCGTAAGAAATGGGATGCAGAGGTGTGGGAAGGGGTGGCAGCGCTTTGGAGCCCCCCCTGGTGTCCTGGCAGGCGCGGGAAGGCTTCTTGCCGCCAAGGTGGATGAGGCCGGGGGCACGTGGCCCCTCTGGGAAGCCCCTGCCGGAGATGGCTGGCGAGTGAGGAAGAGTAGGGCTTGGGCATGTGCTGGGAGGCGTGAGCAGGCTGTGGGAGGAGGAAGCAGGTCTTGCTGGCGTGCTGAGGGAATAGCCGATCGCCAGCTGTGGGGTCAGGAAGGAATTTTCCCCCGGGGCAGGTTGGCACTGCTGCCCGGGGGTTTTTTGCCTTCCTCTGCAGCACTGAGCATGACCACTTGTCAGGGCTCCTCCGGTCCCTTTTGGCTAGGCTACTGCCCGCTGCTCATGGCCCAGGAAGATGGCCTGTCGTGCCCTGCAGCTGGGGGGAGGAAGGCTCTTTTTCCCCCACGGTGGGCTAGCAAGTGTCTGCGGGGGTTTTTTGCCTTCCTCTGCAGCATTGGGCATGGCCCCTTGCCAGGGCTCCTTTGGGCCACGTGGTGGTTTAAGCCCAGCCAGCAAGGAAGCAGCACGCAGCCGCTTCCCCCTGCCCCTGCTAGTGGGGTGGGGAGGAGGGGGGAAACAAAACGTAAAAGTCATGGGTGGAGATAAGAACAGTTTAATCACTAAACTAAAAGAAAATACACTCCTAACTAAGAATAACAATAATAATATAGTACCAAGAACTGTAATGAAAAGGAATACAAGGCAAAAAGGAAAGAACCCCCAAGAAAAGGCAAGGGATGCACAATGCAATTGCTCACCAGCCGCTGAGCGATGCCCCAGCAGCACTCCGTGCCTCCCGGCCAGCTCCCCCCTCTTTCTCTACTGGGCATGACGTTCCGTGGTATGGAATAGCCCTTTGGCTAGTTGGGGTCAGCTGCCCTGGCTGTGCTCCCTCCCAGCTTCTTGTACACCTGCTTGCTAGCAGAGCATGGGAAAGTGAAAACTCCTTGACTTCAGAGAAGCGCTACTTAGTAACAACTAAACCATCAGTGTGTTCTCAACAGTCTTCTCCCCCTAAATCCCAAACACAGCAGTGTACCAGCTACTGGGAAGACAATTAACTCTCTCGCAGCCGAAAGCAGGACAGGCCATTCTGAGCAGGTGCCTGCTGCTCCTGCTCCACGAAGGTGGCCCTGGTGCCCCGCCTGCGGGGGAAGGAAGCTTTGTGGACTGGCAGGGTGGGCCCCAAGGCTGTCCCCCCTTGGGGCTTGCTTCTTGTCCTCTGTAGCATTGAGCACAGCCCCTTGTCAGGGCTCCTCTGGGCCCTTTTGGCTCCGTTCTCGCCTGCTGCTCTTGCACCTCCAAGGCGCCACTCGTGCCCTGGCTCTCTCTGGCTCTCTTTCCCAGCGCTGGCCAAGAAGCACAGCGGAGCAGTTGTTGGCGCGCAAAAAGTGGGCTTGGCATCCAGAAGTGTAATACTTCGGAAGATAGCACGCACCTCCTCCTCCTCCTCCTCCTCTTTTGGGTGTGATGGGTGCCGATCCTCATTCTTCAACTTGTCGCTCTTCAGGAAACAGGGACTGCTCGGCCTGTATTCCTGCTGCCCTATGCTTTGAGCTTTTCATCCTAAGGGAGAGGTGACATTGATGAGAGTCCTTTCTTCTCCCAGGCTGCAACAAAAAAAGAGTTTAGAAACACAGGAGAAGAAATACTTATGAACTAGGTGAGGGAACGTTTGGGGGTTTTTTGGATGCCAAGATAAAAATTGACATGACAAAAATTCCTTCTGCGAAAAGAGAGAGAAAAATCGCATTCCTACAAGGTTTCCGCTTGTCCTCGAGAGCACCTTCTTTGTGCATCGGTCAGTTGCCTGCTTCCCTGTTTCTGGCAAAGGTGAATATTTTCTGAAGCATAAGAATGCTGCGTCCGGCTCTGCACACGACGTAGGGGATTAGGGACTTTCTGTGGCTCTGGCTTGCCTTTGCCAGGCTTCAAGTGCTGTTTTTCCAAGCTCAAGTGAGGATTGCTTCAGCCTGCTCCTGGCTAGACGTGCGCACCCTCTTGCTGCTTGTGAGCATCTGCTGGGAACGAGATTGAGAAAACTCCAATAAAATCCTGTTAGCACTTGTAACCTTTGTGAGATGTGTCCTTGCAAGTGGTTTTGGAGCTGCAAAGGCCGTGGCAATTGACGGCAATAAGAGTCTCAGCATGATTTGACTGCTTGGGACGGAAGGGGAGAAGAAGGGGAAGGGAGGAAGAAGGGCAGGGCAGGGCAGGGCAGGGCAGGGTATTGGCAAGCCTGTTTCAGCCGTGCTGGTGTTACCACACTGGATTTCCTTCCGTTTTTCTTCTAGTTCACGTGCGGGTAGCGGAAAAAGAAAAGGCAGTTGAAGTATGCGCTAGCTAAACCCCCTTTCTCTGGCCAGCAATAGAGGTGCCTGTCGGCTGGGAGCATGAGAAGGAGCCCGTGTGACAAGTCTTGATTCCTTAAATGCAGTCCTAAGAATCTTTCCCTATTTGTTTTTCCAATTGACAGAACCTATTGGCTTTGGCCATGACATCGTGTGTTACCATTCCCTTTTGAGTCTTTGGACATGCGAACCCCCGTGGAAGCGTGCTTAATGATGCAGATGAGGTGAGTTTACACGATTGTGTTGCGCGTTTCTTTTGTAACTCTTTTCCAAAGTCCTTCCTTACTCCGAGAGCACAGCAACCCCTTCCTAATTGGCGGTAAAAGTGGAGAAAAAAGCTGTTCTTCGTATGGAATTAGCAAAGGGTAAACGAGCCTTCAGGCAGTGGCTGGCACTGCAGACGGCATGTAAGACAGAGGCGTGTGCGCGGTGTGGGGAGGTGGGAGGAGGAATGCGAGGGAGAGGGAGAAGCTTTCGATGTCTTGTGTGTGGTGTGGCTGCAAGGCACTTGGGCTGAGCTCTAAATGCAAGATGTGGCCCCAGTGCGAAACTAAAAAAGGCAAGGGCAAGGGCAAAGGGCAAAGGGGGGAGGAGGTGGGGCAGGGCGGGGCGAGGCGAGGCAGGGCAAGGACAAGAAGAAAAGAGAAGGAAAGAAAAGAGAAAAGAAGAAAAGAAAAACCAGAAAGGCTTGTTAAAGCAAGAAGAGAGGCAAGTTACCCCTGCGCTTCCAAAAAACTAGGCATCTCCATTGGCTAAAGCCTAAAAGAGTAAAAGACGTGACCTGTCTTTTTTGATGTGGCAGTCAGTGCAATTGTCGAGGCATTGGAGCCTTCCAGTCTGGATTGTTGCCAGATCCAGCACTCCGTGGGAATGTAATTAGTCCAGCCAGAGCTCCTTGTTTGCGGATGGGGTATTTCAGCATCCCTTTGCCTTGCAGGGCCCTTTGCAAAGAGGCCAGCATGGTCGGAAAATGCACTGGCTCCCAGTGCGTTTTGAAGCAGGACTCAAAGCCCAGATTTGAGGTGGGCAATGAGATACGGTTTGAAGTCCTTGCTCCTGACAGTCTGTCTTTTTCCAAAGAGCCCTCTGGAGAGGGGGCACTCCTGGCAAGGGAGTGCATTTCTAGCCTCACTCTGCCTGCTGCTCCATGAGAGCCCCGTGTGGACACGGGCGAGGGCCTGTCTCTTCACAGAGAGCTGGCATCCAAAGGTTGTGATTCTTTCAGTGCCTAGACATAGCCTGGCAGCTTTCTGCCCTCCTTGCAGCAGTTTTGCAGACGGATGAATTACCAAGCGTGTGCTAGAGGCTTGCTTCTCGTCGCTTCTTTTATTCCTTGAAAAGCAAACAAAGGCAGTTCCTTTGGAGCTGAAGAAGCTCCTCAGTAATTTCATGCCACCGCCATTCGCAGGTGGCTTCAGCTGTGCCCAGGGCATGGGCAGCAAGGGCAGGGCCAGCCCCCTGGGCCTCCTGGGCCCGGGGACTGCGTCGGGGCCAGCAGCCCAAAGGGCTTCCTGCGAAGGCTGCTGGGCGGAGGGGCGGCGGGCGGGGCTGCGCGTGGGGGCCGCGTCCCCCCCGTGTCACAGTTGCCAGCACGCGGCAAGGCAGCAGTCACAATGCCCCGGGGCAGGATAAAAGGGGGCATGGTCCCCTGTGCCGCGGCCAGCCTGCCCGGCAGGCAGCCCGCAGGCGTCGGAGAGGAAGTCCTTGAGGAGGTGGTGGAATGCCTTGGAGGGAGGAAGACTGGAGGCTGGACGAGGCTGCTGGAGGTTCTGCGCTGCAAGGGCAGCTGCTGGCGGGGCCCCCTTCCAAGCCCGTCTGATGGATGGCAATCGTGCTTCAGGCCTGAGGGAACAGGCGCCAGCTCCTCAGGAGATGAGAGGAACCAGCAAGCCCGGTGGCAAGAGCAAGGGAATGGCTTGTGGAGGAGCACGTGAGGAGCGCGGCAGAGCTCTGTGTCCTCATGCCCTGCAGAGGCAGGGGCAGCAGCCGTAAGAAATGGGATGCAGAGGTGTGGGAAGGGGTGGCAGCGCTTTGGAGCCCCCCCTGGTGTCCTGGCAGGCGCGGGAAGGCTTCTTGCCGCCAAGGTGGATGAGGCCGGGGGCACGTGGCCCCTCTGGGAAGCCCCTGCCGGCGATGGCTGGCGAGTGAGGAAGAGTAGGGCTTGGGCATGTGGTGGGAGGCGTGAGCAGGCTGTGGGAGGAGGAAGCAGGTCTTGCTGGCGTGCTGAGGGAATAGCCGATCGCCAGCTGTGGGGTCAGGAAGGAATTTTCCCCCGGGGCAGGTTGGCACTGCTGCCCGGGGGTTTTTTGCCTTCCTCTGCAGCACTGAGCATGACCACTTGTCAGGGCTCCTCCGGTCCCTTTTGGCTAGGCTACTGCCTGCTGCTCATGGCCCAGGAAGATGGCCTGTCGTGCCCTGCAGCTGGGGGGAGGAAGGCTCTTTTTCCCCCACGGTGGGCTAGCAAGTGTCTGCGGGGGTTTTTTGCCTTCCTCTGCAGCATTGGGCACGGCCCCTTGCCAGGGCTCCTTTGGGCCACGTGGTGGTTTAAGCCCAGCCAGCAAGGAAGCAGCACGCAGCCGCTTCCCCCTGCCCCTGCTAGTGGGGTGGGGAGGAGGGGGGAAACAAAAAGTAAAAGTCATGGGTGGAGATAAGAACAGTTTAGTCACTAAACTAAAAGAAAATACACTCCTAACTAAGAATAACAATAATAATATAGTACCAAGAACTGTAATGAAAAGGAATACAAGGCAAAAAGGAAAGAACCCCCAAGAAAAGGCAAGGGATGCACAATGCAATTGCTCACCAGCCGCTGAGCGATGCCCCAGCAGCACTCCGTGCCTCCCGGCCAGCTCCCCCCTCTTTCTCTACTGGGCATGACGTTCCGTGGTATGGAAGAGCCCTTTGGCTAGTTGGGGTCAGCTGCCCTGGCTATGCTCCCTCCCAGCTTCTTGTACACCTGCTTGCTAGCAGAGCGTGGGAAAGTGAAAACTCCTTGACTTCAGAGAAGCGCTACTTAGTAACAACTAAACCATCAGTGTGTTCTCAACAGTCTTCTCCCCCTAAATCCCAAACACAGCACTGTACCAGCTACTGGGAAGACAATTAACTCTCTCGCAGCCGAAAGCAGGACAGGCCATTCTGAGCAGGTGCCTGCTGCTCCTGCTCCACGAAGGTGGCCCTGGTGCCCCGCCTGCGGGGGCAGGAAGCTTTGTGGACTGGCAGGGTGGGCCCCAAGGCTGTCCCCCCTTGGGGCTTGCTTCTTGTCCTCTGTAGCATTGAGCACAGCCCCTTGTCAGGGCTCCTCTGGGCCCTTTTGGCTCCGTTCTCGCCTGCTGCTCTTGCACCTCCAAGGCGCCACTCGTGCCCTGGCTCTCTCTGGCTCTCTTCCCCAGCGCTGGCCAAGAAGCACAGCGGAGCAGTTGTTGGCGCGCAAAAAGTGGGCTTGGCATCCAGAAGTGTAATACTTCGGAAGATAGCACGCACCTCCTCCTCCTCCTCCTCCTCTTTTGGGTGTGATGGGTGCCGATCCTCATTCTTCAACTTGTCGCTCTTCAGGAAACAGGGACTGCTCGGCCTGTATTCCTGCTGCCCTATCCTTTGAGCTTTTCATCCTAAGGGAGAGGTGACATTGATGAGAGTCCTGTCTTCTCCCAGGCTGCAACAAAAAAAGAATTTAGAAACACAGGAGAAGAAATACTTATGAACTAGGTGAGGGAACGTTTGGGGGTTTTTTGGATGCCAAGATAAAAATTGACATGACAAAAATTCCTTCTGCGAAAAGAGAGAGAAAAATCGCATTCCTACAAGGTTTCCGCTTGTCCTCGAGAGCACCTTCTTTGTGCATCGGTCAGTTGCCTGCTTCCCTGTTTCTGGCAAAGGTGAATATTTTCTGAAGCATGAGAATGCTGTGTCCGGCTCTGCACACGACGTAGGGGATTAGGGACTTTCTGTGGCTCTGGCTTGCCTTTGCCAGGCTTCAAGTGCTGTTTTTCCAAGCTCAAGTGAGGATTGCTGCAGCCTGCTCCTGGCTAGACGTGCGCACCCTCTTGCTGCTTGTGAGCATCTGCTGGGAACGAGATTGAGAAAACTCCAATAAAATCCTGTTAGCACTTGTAACCTTTGTGAGATGTGTCCTTGCAAGTGGTTTTGGAGCTGCAAAGGCCGTGGCAATTGACGGCAATAAGAGTCTCAGCATGATTTGACTGCTTGGGACGGAAGGGGAGAAGAAGGGGAAGGGAGGAAGAAGGGCAGGGCAGGGCAGGGCAGGGCAGGGTATTGGCAAGCCTGTTTCAGCCGTGCTGGTGTTACCGCACTGGATTTCCTTCCGTTTTTCTTCTAGTTCCCGTGCGGGTAGCGGAAAAACAAAAGGCAGTTGAAGTATGCGCTAGCTAAACCCCCTTTCTCTGGCCAGCAATAGAGGTGCCTGTCGGCTGGGAGCATGAGAAGGAGCCCGTGTGACAAGTCTTGATTCCTTAAATGCAGTCCTAAGAATCTTTCCCTATTTGTTTTTCCAGTTTACAGAACCTATTGGCTTTGGCCATGACATCGTGTGTTACCATTCCCTTTTGAGTCTTTGGACATGCGAACCCCCGTGGAAGCGTGCTTAATGATGCAGATGAGGAGAGTTTACACGATTGTGTTGCGCGTTTCTTTTGTAACTCTTTTCCAAAGTCCTTCCTTACTCAGAGAGCACAGCAACCCCTTCCTAATTGGCGGTAAAAGTGGAGAAAAAAGCTGTTCTTCGTATGGAATTAGCAAAGGGTAAACGAGCCTTCAGGCAGTGGCTGGCAATGCAGACGGCATGTAAGACAGAGGCGTGTGCGCGGTGTGGGCAGGTGGGAGGAGGAATGCGAGGGAGAGGGAGAAGCTTTCGATGTCTTGTGTGTGGTGTGGCTGCAAGGCACTTGGGCTGAGCTCTAAATGCAAGATGTGGCCCCAGGGCGAAACTAAAAAAGGCAAGGGCAAGGGCAAAGGGCAAAGGGGGGAGGAGGTGGGGCAGGGCGGGGCGAGGCGAGGCAGGGCAAGGACAAGAAGAAAAGAGAAGGAAAGAAAAGAGAAAAGAAGAAAAGAAAAACCAGAAAGGCTTGTTAAAGCAAGAAGAGAGGCAAGTTACCCCTGCGCTTCCAAAAAACTAGGCATCTCCATTGGCTAAAGCCTAAAAGAGTAAAAGACGTGACCTGTCTTTTTTGATGTGGCAGTCAGTGCAATTGCCGAGGCATTTGAGCCTTCCAGTCTGGATTGTTGCCAGATCCAGCACTCCGTGGGAATGTAATTAGTCCAGCCAGAGCTCCTTGTTTGCGGATGGGGTATTTCAGCATCCCTTTGCCTTGCAGGGCCCTTTGCAAAGAGGCCAGCATGGTCAGAAAATGCACTGGCTCCCAGTGCGTTTTGAAGCAGGACTCAAAGCCCAGATTTGAGGTGGGCAATGAGATACGGTTTGAAGTCCTTGCTCCTGACAGTCTGTCTTTTTCCAAAGAGCCCTCTGGAGAGGGGGCACTCCTGGCAAGGGAGTGCATCTCTAGCCTCACTCTGCCTGCTGCTCCATGAGAGCCCCGTGTGGACACGGGCGAGGGCCTGTCTCTTCACAGAGAGCTGGCATCCAAAGGTTGTGATTCTTTCAGTGCCTAGACATAGCCTGGCAGCTTTCTGCCCTCCTTGCAGCAGTTTTGCAGACGGATGAATTACCAAGCGTGTGCTAGAGGCTTGCTTCTCGTCGCTTCTTTTATTCCTTGAAAAGCAAACAAAGGCAGTTCCTTTGGAGCTGAAGAAGCTCCTCAGTAGTTTCATGCCACCGCCTTTCGCAGGTGGCTTCAGCTGTGCCCAGGGCATGGGCAGCAAGGGCAGGGCCAGCCCCCTGGGCCTCCTGGGCCCGGGGACTGCGTCGGGGCCAGCAGCCCAAAGGGCTTCCTGCGAAGGCTGCTGGGCGGAGGGGCGGCGGGCGGGGCTGCGCGTGGGGGCCGCGTCCCCCCCGTGTCACAGTGCCAGCACCCGGCAAGGCAGCAGTCACAATGCCCCGGGGCAGGATAAAAGGGGGCATGGTCCCCTGTGCCGCGGCCAGCCTGCCCGGCAGGCAGCCCGCAGGCGTCGGAGAGGAAGTCCTTGAGGAGGCGGTGGAATGCCTTGGAGGGAGGAAGACTGGAGGCTGGACGAGGCTGCTGGAGGTTCTGCGCTGCAAGGGCAGCTGCTGGCGGGGCCCCCTTCCAAGCCCGTCTGATGGATGGCAATCGTGCTTCAGGCCTGAGGGAACAGGCGCCAGCTCCTCAGGAGATGAGAGGAACCAGCAAGCCCGATGGCAAGAGCAAGGGAATGGCTTGTGGAGGAGCACGTGAGGAGCGCGGCAGAGCTCTGTGTCCTCATGCCCTGCAGAGGCAGGGGCAGCAGCCGTAAGAAATGGGATGCAGAGGTGTGGGAAGGGGTGGCAGCGCTTTGGAGCCCCCCCTGGTGTCCTGGCAGGCGCGGGAAGGCTTCTTGCCGCCAAGGTGGATGAGGCCGGGGGCACGTGGCCCCTCTGGGAAGCCCCTGCCGGAGATGGCTGGCGAGTGAGGAAGAGTAGGGCTTGGGCATGTGGTGGGAGGCGTGAGCAGGCTGTGGGAGGAGGAAGCAGGTCTTGCTGGCGTGCTGAGGGAATAGCCGATCGCCAGCTGTGGGGTCAGGAAGGAATTTTCCGCCGGGGCAGGTTGGCACTGCTGCCCGGGGGTTTTTTGCCTTCCTCTGCAGCACTGAGCATGACCACTTGTCAGGGCTCCTCCGGTCCCTTTTGGCTAGGCTACTGCCCGCTGCTCATGGCCCAGGAAGATGGCCTGTCGTGCCCTGCAGCTGGGGGGAGGAAGGCTCTTTTTCCCCCACGGTGGGCTAGCAAGTGTCTGCGGGGGTTTTTTGCCTTCCTCTGCAGCATTGGGCACGGCCCCTTGCCAGGGCTCCTTTGGGCCACGTGGTGGTTTAAGCCCAGCCAGCAAGGGAGCAGCACGCAGCCGCTTCCCCCTGCCCTTGCTAGTGGGGTGGGGAGGAGGGGGGAAACAAAAAGTAAAAGTCATGGGTGGAGATAAGAACAGTTTAGTCACTAAACTAAAAGAAAATACACTCCTAACTAAGAATAACAATAATAATATAGTACCAAGAACTGTAATGAAAAGGAATACAAGGCAAAAAGGAAAGAACCCCCAAGAAAAGGCAAGGGATGCACAATGCAATTGCTCACCAGCCGCTGAGCGATGCCCCAGCAGCACTCCGTGCCTCCCGGCCAGCTCCCCCCTCTTTCTCTACTGGGCATGACGTTCCGTGGTATGGAAGAGCCCTTTGGCTAGTTGGGGTCAGCTGCCCTGGCTATGCTCCCTCCCAGCTTCTTGTACACCTGCTTGCTAGCAGAGCGTGGGAAAGTGAAAACTCCTTGACTTCAGAGAAGCGCTACTTAGTAACAACTAAACCATCAGTGTGTTCTCAACAGTCTTCTCCCCCTAAATCCCAAACACAGCAGTGTACCAGCTACTGGGAAGACAATTAACTCTCTCGCAGCCGAAAGCAGGACAGGCCATTCTGAGCAGGTGCCTGCTGCTCCTGCTCCACGAAGGTGGCCCTGGTGCCCCGCCTGCGGGGGCAGGAAGCTTTGTGGACTGGCAGGGTGGGCCCCAAGGCTGTCCCCCCTTGGGGCTTGCTTCTTGTCCTCTGTAGCATTGAGCACAGCCCCTTGTCAGGGCTCCTCTGGGCCCTTTTGGCTCCGTTCTCGCCTGCTGCTCTTGCACCTCCAAGGCGCCACTCGTGCCCTGGCTCTCTCTGGCTCTCTTCCCCAGCGCTGGCCAAGAAGCACAGCGGAGCAGTTGTTGGCGCGCAAAAAGTGGGCTTGGCATCCAGAAGTGTAATACTTCGGAAGATAGCACGCACCTCCTCCTCCTCCTCTTTTGGGTGTGATGGGTCCCGATCCTCATTCTTCAACTTGTCGCTCTTCAGGAAACAGGGACTGCTCGGCCTGTATTCCTGCTGCCCTATGCTTTGAGGTTTTCATCCTAAGGGAGAGGTGACATTGATGAGAGTCCTTTCTTCTCCCAGGCTGCAACAAAAAAAGAATTTAGAAACACAGGAGAAGAAATACTTATGAACTAGGTGAGGGAACGTTTGGGGGTTTTTTGGATGCCAAGATAAAAATTGACATGACAAAAATTCCTTCTGCGAAAAGAGAGAGAAAAATCGCATTCCTACAAGGTTTCCGCTTGTCCTCGAGAGCACCTTCTTTGTGCATCGGTCAGTTGCCTGCTTCCCTGTTTCTGGCAAAGGTGAATATTTTCTGAAGCATAAGAATGCTGCGTCCGGCTCTGCACACGACGTAGGGGATTAGGGACTTTCTGTGGCTCTGGCTTGCCTTTGCCAGGCTTCAAGTGCTGTTTTTCCAAGCTCAAGTGAGGATTGCTGCAGCCTGCTCCTGGCTAGACGTGCGCACCCTCTTGCTGCTTGTGAGCATCTGCTGGGAAAGAGACTGAGAAAACTCCAATAAAATCCTGTTAGCACTTGTAACCTTTGTGAGATGTGTCCTTGCAAGTGGTTTTGGAGCTGCAAAGGCCGTGGCAATTGACGGCAATAAGAGTCTCAGCATGATTTGACTGCTTGGGACGGAAGGGGAGAAGAAGGGGAAGGGAGGAAGAAGGGCAGGGCAGGGCAGGGCAGGGCAGGGTATTGGCAAGCCTGTTTCAGCCGTGCTGGTGTTACCGCACTGGATTTCCTTCCGTTTTTCTTCTAGTTCACGTGCGGGTAGCGGAAAAAGAAAAGGCAGTTGAAGTATGCGCTAGCTAAACCCCCTTTCTCTGGCCAGCAATAGAGGTGCCTGTCGGCTGGGAGCATGAGAAGGAGCCCGTGTGACAAGTCTTGATTCCTTAAATGCAGTCCTAAGAATCTTTCCCTATTTGTTTTTCCAATTGACAGAACCTATTGGCTTTGGCCATGACATCGTGTGTTACCATTCCCTTTTGAGTCTTTGGACATGCGAACCCCCGTGGAAGCGTGCTTAATGATGCAGATGAGGTGAGTTTACACGATTGTGTTGCGCGTTTCTTTTGTAACTCTTTTCCAAAGTCCTTCCTTACTCCGAGAGCACAGCAACCCCTTCCTAATTGGCGGTAAAAGTGGAGAAAAAAGCTGTTCTTCGTATGGAATTAGCAAAGGGTAAACGAGCCTTCAGGCAGTGGCTGGCACTGCAGACGGCATGTAAGACAGAGGCGTGTGCGCGGTGTGGGGAGGTGGGAGGAGGAATGCGAGGGAGAGGGAGAAGCTTTCGATATCTTGTGTGTGGTGTGGCTGCAAGGCACTTGGGCTGAGCTCTAAATGCAAGATGTGGCCCCAGTGCGAAACTAAAAAAGGCAAGGGCAAGGGCAAAGGACAAAGGGGGGAGGAGGTGGGGCAGGGCGGGGCGAGGCGAGGCAGGGCAAGGACAAGAAGAAAAGAGAAGGAAAGAAAAGAGAAAAGAAGAAAAGAAAAACCAGAAAGGCTTGTTAAAGCAAGAAGAGAGGCAAGTTACCCCTGCGCTTCCAAAAAAATAGGCATCTCCATTGGCTAAAGCCTAAAAGAGTAAAAGACGTGACCTGTCTTTTTTGATGTGGCAGTCAGTGCAATTGTCGAGGCATTTGAGCCTTCCAGTCTGGATTGTTGCCAGATCCAGCACTCCGTGGGAATGTAATTAGTCCAGCCAGAGCTCCTTGTTTGCGGATGGGGTATTTCAGCATCCCTTTGCCTTGCAGGGCCCTTTGCAAAGAGGCCAGCATGGTCGGAAAATGCACTGGCTCCCGGTGCGTTTTGAAGCAGGACTCAAAGCCCAGATTTGAGGTGGGCAATGAGATACGGTTTGAAGTCCTTGCTCCTGACAGTCTGTCTTTTTCCAAAGAGCCCTCTGGAGAGGGGGCACTCCTGGCAAGGGAGTGCATCTCTAGCCTCACTCTGCCTGCTGCTCCATGAGAGCCCCGTGTGGACACGGGCGAGGGCCTGTCTCTTCACAGAGAGCTGGCATCCAAAGGTTGTGATTCTTTCAGTGCCTAGACATAGCCTGGCAGCTTTCTGCCCTCCTTGCAGCAGTTTTGCAGACGGATGAATTACCAAGCGTGTGCTAGAGGCTTGCTTTTCGTCGCTTCTTTTATTCCTTGAAAAGCAAACAAAGGCAGTTCCTTTGGAGCTGAAGAAGCTCCTCAGTAATTTCATGCCACCGCCATTCGCAGGTGGCTTCAGCTGTGCCCAGGGCATGGGCAGCAAGGGCAGGGCCAGCCCCCTGGGCCTCCTGGGCCCGGGGACTGCGTCGGGGCCAGCAGCCCAAAGGGCTTCCTGCGAAGGCTGCTGGGCGGAGGGGCGGCAGGCGGGGCTGCGCGTGGGGGCCGCGTCCCCCCCGTGTCACAGTGCCAGCACCCGGCAAGGCAGCAGTCACAATGCCCCGGGGCAGGATAAAAGGGGGCATGGTCCCCTGTGCCGCGGCCAGCCTGCCCGGCAGGCAGCCCGCAGGCGTCGGAGAGGAAGTCCTTGAGGAGGCGGTGGAATGCCTTGGAGGGAGGAAGACTGGAGGCTGGACGAGGCTGCTGGAGGTTCTGCGCTGCAAGGGCAGCTGCTGGCGGGGCCCCCTTCCAAGCCCGTCTGATGGATGGCAATCGTGCTTCAGGCCTGAGGGAACAGGCGCCAGCTCCTCAGGAGATGAGAGGAACCAGCAAGCCCGATGGCAAGAGCAAGGGAATGGCTTGTGGAGGAGCACGTGAGGAGCGCGGCAGAGCTCTGTGTCCTCATGCCCTGCAGAGGCAGGGGCAGCAGCCGTAAGAAATGGGATGCAGAGGTGTGGGAAGGGGTGGCAGCGCTTTGGAGCCCCCCCTGGTGTCCTGGCAGGCGCGGGAAGGCTTCTTGCCGCCAAGGTGGATGAGGCCGGGGGCACGTGGCCCCTCTGGGAAGCCCCTGCCGGCGATGGCTGGCGAGTGAGGAAGAGTAGGGCTTGGGCATGTGGTGGGAGGCGTGAGCAGGCTGTGGGAGGAGGAAGCAGGTCTTGCTGGCGTGCTGAGGGAATAGCCGATCGCCAGCTGTGGGGTCAGGAAGGAATTTTCCGCCGGGGCAGGTTGGCACTGCTGCCCGGGGGTTTTTTGCCTTCCTCTGCAGCACTGAGCATGACCACTTGTCAGGGCTCCTCCGGTCCCTTTTGGCTAGGCTACTGCCTGCTGCTCATGGCCCAGGAAGATGGCCTGTCGTGCCCTGCAGCTGGGGGGAGGAAGGCTCTTTTTCCCCCACGGTGGGCTAGCAAGTGTCTGCGGGGGTTTTTTGCCTTCCTCTGCAGCATTGGGCACGGCCCCTTGCCAGGGCTCCTTTGGGCCACGTGGTGGTTTAAGCCCAGCCAGCAAGGAAGCAGCACGCAGCCGCTTCCCCCTCCCACTGCTAGTGGGGTGGGGAGGAGGGGGGAAACAAAAAGTAAAAGTCATGGCTGGAGATAAGAACAGTTTAGTCACTAAACTAAAAGAAAATACACTCCTAACTAAGAATAACAATAATAATATAGTACCAAGAACTGTAATGAAAAGGAATACAACGCAAAAAGGAAAGAACCCCCAAGAAAAGGCAAGGGATGCACAATGCAATTGCTCACCAGCCGCTGAGCGATGCCCCAGCAGCACTCCGTGCCTCCCGGCCAGCTCCCCCCTCTTTCTCTACTGGGCATGACGTTCCGTGGTATGGAAGAGCCCTTTGGCTAGTTGGGGTCAGCTGCCCTGGCTATGCTCCCTCCCAGCTTCTTGTACACCTGCTTGCTAGCAGAGCATGGGAAAGTGAAAACTCCTTGACTTCAGAGAAGCGCTACTTAGTAACAACTAAACCATCAGTGTGTTCTCAACAGTCTTCTCCCCCTAAATCCCAAACACAGCAGTGTACCAGCTACTGGGAAGACAATTAACTCTCTCCCAGCCGACAGCAGGACAGGCCATTCTGAGCAGGTGCCTGCTGCTCCTGCTCCACGAAGGTGGCCCTGGTGCCCCGCCTGCGGGGGCAGGAAGCTTTGTGGCCTGGCAGGGTGGGCCCCAAGGCTGTCCCCCCTTGGGGCTTGCTTCTTGTCCTCTGTAGCATTGAGCAGAGCCCCTTGTCAGGGCTCCTCTGGGCCCTTTTGGCTCCGTTCTCGCCTGCTGCTCTTGCACCTCCAAGGCGCCACTCGTGCCCTGGCTCTCTCTGGCTCTCTTTCCCAGCGCTGGCCAAGAAGCACAGCGGAGCAGTTGTTGGCGCGCAAAAAGTGGGCTTGGCATCCAGAAGTGTAATACTTCGGAAGATAGCACGCACCTCCTCCTCCTCCTCTTTTGGGTGTGATGGGTCCCGATCCTCATTCTTCAACTTGTCGCTCTTCAGGAAACAGGGACTGCTCGGCCTGTATTCCTGCTGCCCTATGCTTTGAGGTTTTCATCCTAAGGGAGAGGTGACATTGATGAGAGTCCTTTCTTCTCCCAGGCTGCAACAAAAAAAGAATTTAGAAACACAGGAGAAGAAATACTTATGAACTAGGTGAGGGAACGTTTGGGGGTTTTTTGGATGCCAAGATAAAAATTGACATGACAAAAATTCCTTCTGCGAAAAGAGAGAGAAAAATCGCATTCCTACAAGGTTTCCGCTTGTCCTCGAGAGCACCTTCGTTGTGCATCGGTCAGTTGCCTGCTTCCCTGTTTCTGGCAAAGGTGAATATTTTCTGAAGCATAAGAATGCTGCGTCCGGCTCTGCACACGACGTAGGGGATTAGGGACTTTCTGTGGCTCTGGCTTGCCTTTGCCAGGCTTCAAGTGCTGTTTTTCCAAGCTCAAGTGAGGATTGCTGCAGCCTGCTCCTGGCTAGACGTGCGCACCCTCTTGCTGCTTGTGAGCATCTGCTGGGAAAGAGACTGAGAAAACTCCAATAAAATCCTGTTAGCACTTGTAACCTTTGTGAGATGTGTCCTTGCAAGTGGTTTTGGAGCTGCAAAGGCCGTGGCAATTGACGGCAATAAGAGTCTCAGCATGATTTGACTGCTTGGGACGGAAGGGGAGAAGAAGGGGAAGGGAGGAAGAAGGGCAGGGCAGGGCAGGGCAGGGCAGGGTATTGGCAAGCCTGTTTCAGCCGTGCTGGTGTTACCGCACTGGATTTCCTTCCGTTTTTCTTCTAGTTCACGTGCGGGTAGCGGAAAAAGAAAAGGCAGTTGAAGTATGCGCTAGCTAAACCCCCTTTCTCTGGCCAGCAATAGAGGTGCCTGTCGGCTGGGAGCATGAGAAGGAGCCCGTGTGACAAGTCTTGATTCCTTAAATGCAGTCCTAAGAATCTTTCCCTATTTGTTTTTCCAATTGACAGAACCTATTGGCTTTGGCCATGACATCGTGTGTTACCATTCCCTTTTGAGTCTTTGGACATGCGAACCCCCGTGGAAGCGTGCTTAATGATGCAGATGAGGTGAGTTTACACGATTGTGTTGCGCGTTTCTTTTGTAACTCTTTTCCAAAGTCCTTCCTTACTCCGAGAGCACAGCAACCCCTTCCTAATTGGCGGTAAAAGTGGAGAAAAAAGCTGTTCTTCGTATGGAATTAGCAAAGGGTAAACGAGCCTTCAGGCAGTGGCTGGCACTGCAGACGGCATGTAAGACAGAGGCGTGTGCGCGGTGTGGGGAGGTGGGAGGAGGAATGCGAGGGAGAGGGAGAAGCTTTCGATGTCTTGTGTGTGGTGTGGCTGCAAGGCACTTGGGCTGAGCTCTAAATGCAAGATGTGGCCCCAGTGCGAAACTAAAAAAGGCAAGGGCAAGGGCAAAGGGCAAAGGGGGGAGGAGGTGGGGCAGGGCGGGGCGAGGCGAGGCAGGGCAAGGACAAGAAGAAAAGAGAAGGAAAGAAAAGAGAAAAGAAGAAAAGAAAAACCAGAAAGGCTTGTTAAAGCAAGAAGAGAGGCAAGTTACCCCTGCGCTTCCAAAAAAATAGGCATCTCCATTGGCTAAAGCCTAAAAGAGTAAAAGACGTGACCTGTCTTTTTTGATGTGGCAGTCAGTGCAATTGTCGAGGCATTTGAGCCTTCCAGTCTGGATTGTTGCCAGATCCAGCACTCCGTGGGAATGTAATTAGTCCAGCCAGAGCTCCTTGTTTGCGGATGGGGTATTTCAGCATCCCTTTGCCTTGCAGGGCCCTTTGCAAAGAGGCCAGCATGGTCGGAAAATGCACTGGCTCCCGGTGCGTTTTGAAGCAGGACTCAAAGCCCAGATTTGAGGTGGGCAATGAGATACGGTTTGAAGTCCTTGCTCCTGACAGTCTGTCTTTTTCCAAAGAGCCCTCTGGAGAGGGGGCACTCCTGGCAAGGGAGTGCATCTCTAGCCTCACTCTGCCTGCTGCTCCATGAGAGCCCCGTGTGGACACGGGCGAGGGCCTGTCTCTTCACAGAGAGCTGGCATCCAAAGGTTGTGATTCTTTCAGTGCCTAGACATAGCCTGGCAGCTTTCTGCCCTCCTTGCAGCAGTTTTGCAGACGGATGAATTACCAAGCGTGTGCTAGAGGCTTGCTTCTCGTCGCTTCTTTTATTCCTTGAAAAGCAAACAAAGGCAGTTCCTTTGGAGCTGAAGAAGCTCCTCAGTAATTTCATGCCACCGCCATTCGCAGGTGGCTTCAGCTGTGCCCAGGGCATGGGCAGCAAGGGCAGGGCCAGCCCCCTGGGCCTCCTGGGCCCGGGGACTGCGTCGGGGCCAGCAGCCCAAAGGGCTTCCTGCGAAGGCTGCTGGGCGGAGGGGCGGCAGGCGGGGCTGCGCGTGGGGGCCGCGTCCCCCCCGTGTCACAGTGCCAGCACCCGGCAAGGCAGCAGTCACAATGCCCCGGGGCAGGATAAAAGGGGGCATGGTCCCCTGTGCCGCGGCCAGCCTGCCCGGCAGGCAGCCCGCAGGCGTCGGAGAGGAAGTCCTTGAGGAGGCGGTGGAATGCCTTGGAGGGAGGAAGACTGGAGGCTGGACGAGGCTGCTGGAGGTTCTGCGCTGCAAGGGCAGCTGCTGGCGGGGCCCCCTTCCAAGCCCGTCTGATGGATGGCAATCGTGCTTCAGGCCTGAGGGAACAGGCGCCAGCTCCTCAGGAGATGAGAGGAACCAGCAAGCCCGATGGCAAGAGCAAGGGAATGGCTTGTGGAGGAGCACGTGAGGAGCGCGGCAGAGCTCTGTGTCCTCATGCCCTGCAGAGGCAGGGGCAGCAGCCGTAAGAAATGGGATGCAGAGGTGTGGGAAGGGGTGGCAGCGCTTTGGAGCCCCCCCTGGTGTCCTGGCAGGCGCGGGAAGGCTTCTTGCCGCCAAGGTGGATGAGGCCGGGGGCACGTGGCCCCTCTGGGAAGCCCCTGCCGGCGATGGCTGGCGAGTGAGGAAGAGTAGGGCTTGGGCATGTGGTGGGAGGCGTGAGCAGGCTGTGGGAGGAGGAAGCAGGTCTTGCTGGCGTGCTGAGGGAATAGCCGATCGCCAGCTGTGGGGTCAGGAAGGAATTTTCCGCCGGGGCAGGTTGGCACTGCTGCCCGGGGGTTTTTTGCCTTCCTCTGCAGCACTGAGCATGACCACTTGTCAGGGCTCCTCCGGTCCCTTTTGGCTAGGCTACTGCCTGCTGCTCATGGCCCAGGAAGATGGCCTGTCGTGCCCTGCAGCTGGGGGGAGGAAGGCTCTTTTTCCCCCACGGTGGGCTAGCAAGTGTCTGCGGGGGTTTTTTGCCTTCCTCTGCAGCATTGGGCACGGCCCCTTGCCAGGGCTCCTTTGGGCCACGTGGTGGTTTAAGCCCAGCCAGCAAGGAAGCAGCACGCAGCCGCTTCCCCCTCCCACTGCTAGTGGGGTGGGGAGGAGGGGGGAAACAAAAAGTAAAAGTCATGGCTGGAGATAAGAACAGTTTAGTCACTAAACTAAAAGAAAATACACTCCTAACTAAGAATAACAATAATAATATAGTACCAAGAACTGTAATGAAAAGGAATACAACGCAAAAAGGAAAGAACCCCCAAGAAAAGGCAAGGGATGCACAATGCAATTGCTCACCAGCCGCTGAGCGATGCCCCAGCAGCACTCCGTGCCTCCCGGCCAACTCCCCCCTCTTTCTCTACTGGGCATGACGTTCCGTGGTATGGAATAGCCCTTTGGCTAGTTGGGGTCAGCTGCCCTGGCTATGCTCCCTCCCAGCTTCTTGTACACCTGCTTGCTAGCAGAGCATGGGAAAGTGAAAACTCCTTGACTTCAGAGAAGCGCTACTTAGTAACAACTAAACCATCAGTGTGTTCTCAACAGTCTTCTCCCCCTAAATCCCAAACACAGCAGTGTACCAGCTACTGGGAAGACAATTAACTCTCTCGCAGCCGAAAGCAGGACAGGCCATTCTGAGCAGGTGCCTGCTGCTCCTGCTCCACGAAGGTGGCCCTGGTGCCCCGCCTGCGGGGGCAGGAAGCTTTGTGGCCTGGCAGGGTGGGCCCCAAGGCTGTCCCCCCTTGGGGCTTGCTTCTTGTCCTCTGTAGCATTGAGCAGAGCCCCTTGTCAGGGCTCCTCTGGGCCCTTTTGGCTCCGTTCTCGCCTGCTGCTCTTGCACCTCCAAGGCGCCACTCGTGCCCTGGCTCTCTCTGGCTCTCTTTCCCAGCGCTGGCCAAGAAGCACAGCGGAGCAGTTGTTGGCGCGCAAAAAGTGGGCTTGGCATCCAGAAGTGTAATACTTCGGAAGATAGCACGCACCTCCTCCTCCTCCTCCTCCTCTTTTGGGTGTGATGGGTCCCGATCCTCATTCTTCAACTTGTCGCTCTTCAGGAAACAGGGACTGCTCGGCCTGTATTCCTGCTGCCCTATCCTTTGAGCTTTTCATCCTAAGGGAGAGGTGACATTGATGAGAGTCCTTTCTTCTCCCAGGCTGCAACAAAAAAAGAATTTAGAAACACAGGAGAAGAAATACTTATGAACTAGGTGAGGGAACGTTTGGGGGTTTTTTGGATGCCAAGATAAAAATTGACATGACAAAAATTCCTTCTGCGAAAAGAGAGAGAAAAATCGCATTCCTACAAGGTTTCCGCTTGTCCTCGAGAGCACCTTCTTTGTGCATCGGTCAGTTGCCTGCTTCCCTGTTTCTGGCAAAGGTGAATATTTTCTGAAGCATAAGAATGCTGCGTCCGGCTCTGCACACGACGTAGGGGATTAGGGACTTTCTGTGGCTCTGGCTTGCCTTTGCCAGGCTTCAAGTGCTGTTTTTCCAAGCTCAAGTGAGGATTGCTGCAGCCTGCTCCTGGCTAGACGTGCGCACCCTCTTGCTGCTTGTGAGCATCTGCTGGGAACGAGATTGAGAAAACTCCAATAAAATCCTGTTAGCACTTGTAACCTTTGTGAGATGTGTCCTTGCAAGTGGTTTTGGAGCTGCAAAGGCCGTGGCAATTGACGGCAATAAGAGTCTCAGCATGATTTGACTGCTTGGGACGGAAGGGGAGAAGAAGGGGAAGGGAGGAAGAAGGGCAGGGCAGGGCAGGGCAGGGCAGGGTATTGGCAAGCCTGTTTCAGCCGTGCTGGTGTTACCGCACTGGATTTCCTTCCGTTTTTCTTCTAGTTCACGTGCGGGTAGCGGAAAAAGAAAAGGCAGTTGAAGTATGCGCTAGCTAAACCCCCTTTCTCTGGCCAGCAATAGAGGTGCCTGTCGGCTGGGAGCATGAGAAGGAGCCCGTGTGACAAGTCTTGATTCCTTAAATGCAGTCCTAAGAATCTTTCCCTATTTGTTTTTCCAATTGACAGAACCTATTGGCTTTGGCCATGACATCGTGTGTTACCATTCCCTTTTGAGTCTTTGGACATGCGAACCCCCGTGGAAGCGTGCTTAATGATGCAGATGAGGAGAGTTTACACGATTGTGTTGCACGTTTCTTTTGTAACTCTTTTCCAAAGTCCTTCCTTACTCCGAGAGCACAGCAACCCCTTCCTAATTGGCGGTAAAAGTGGAGAAAAAAGCTGTTCTTCGTATGGAATTAGCAAAGGGTAAACGAGCCTTCAGGCAGTGGCTGGCACTGCAGACGGCACGTAAGACAGAGGCGTGTGCGCGGTGTGGGGAGGTGGGAGGAGGAATGCGAGGGAGAGGGAGAAGCTTTCGATGTCTTGTGTGTGGTGTGGCTGCAAGGCACTTGGGCTGAGCTCTAAATGCAAGATGTGGCCCCAGTGCGAAACTAAAAAAGGCAAGGGCAAGGGCAAAGGGCAAAGGGGGGAGGAGGTGGGGCAGGGCGGGGCGAGGCGAGGCAGGGCAAGGACAAGAAGAAAAGCGAAGGAAAGAAAAGAGAAAAGAAGAAAAGAAAAACCAGAAAGGCTTGTTAAAGCAAGAAGAGAGGCAAGTTACCCCTGCGCTTCCAAAAAACTAGGCATCTCCATTGGCTAAAGCCTAAAAGAGTAAAAGACGTGACCTGTCTTTTTTGATGTGGCAGTCAGTGCAATTGTCGAGGCATTTGAGCCTTCCAGTCTGGATTGTTGCCAGATCCAGCACTCCATGGGAATGTAATTAGTCCAGCCAGAGCTCCTTGTTTGCGGATGGGGTATTTCAGCATCCCTTTGCCTTGCAGGGCCCTTTGCAAAGAGGCCAGCATGGTCGGAAAATGCACTGGCTCCCGGTGCGTTTTGAAGCAGGACTCAAAGCCCAGATTTGAGGTGGGCAATGAGATACGGTTTGAAGTCCTTGCTCCTGACAGTCTGTCTTTTTCCAAAGAGCCCTCTGGAGAGGGGGCACTCCTGGCAAGGGAGTGCATCTCTAGCCTCACTCTGCCTGCTGCTCCATGAGAGCCCCGTGTGGACACGGGCGAGGGCCTGTCTCTTCACAGAGAGCTGGCATCCAAAGGTTGTGATTCTTTCAGTGCCTAGACATAGCCTGGCAGCTTTCTGCCCTCCTTGCAGCAGTTTTGCAGACGGATGAATTACCAAGCGTGTGCTAGAGGCTTGCTTCTCGTCGCTTCTTTTATTCCTTGAAAAGCAAACAAAGGCAGTTCCTTTGGAGCTGAAGAAGCTCCTCAGTAATTTCATGCCACCGCCATTCGCAGGTGGCTTCAGCTGTGCCCAGGGCATGGGCAGCAAGGGCAGGGCCAGCCCCCTGGGCCTCCTGGGCCCGGGGACTGCGTCGGGGCCAGCAGCCCAAAGGGCTTCCTGCGAAGGCTGCTGGGCGGAGGGGCGGCAGGCGGGGCTGCGCGTGGGGGCCGCGTCCCCCCCGTGTCACAGTGCCAGCACCCGGCAAGGCAGCAGTCACAATGCCCCGGGGCAGGATAAAAGGGGGCATGGTCCCCTGTGCCGCGGCCAGCCTGCCCGGCAGGCAGCCCGCAGGCGTCGGAGAGGAAGTCCTTGAGGAGGCGGTGGAATGCCTTGGAGGGAGGAAGACTGGAGGCTGGACGAGGCTGCTGGAGGTTCTGCGCTGCAAGGGCAGCTGCTGGCGGGGCCCCCTTCCAAGCCCGTCTGATGGATGGCAATCGTGCTTCAGGGCTCAGGGAACAGGCGCCAGCTCCTCAGGAGATGAGAGGAACCAGCAAGCCCGGTGGCAAGAGCAAGGGAATGGCTTGTGGAGGAGCACGTGAGGAGCGCGGCAGAGCTCTGTGTCCTCATGCCCTGCAGAGGCAGGGGCAGCAGCCGTAAGAAATGGGATGCAGAGGTGTGGGAAGGGGTGGCAGCGCTTTGGAGCCCCCCCTGGTGTCCTGGCAGGCGCGGGAAGGCTTCTTGCCGCCAAGGTGGATGAGGCCGGGGGCACGTGGCCCCTCTGGGAAGCCCCTGCCGGAGATGGCTGGCGAGTGAGGAAGAGTAGGGCTTGGGCATGTGGTGGGAGGTGTGAGCAGGCTGTGGGAGGAGGAAGCAGGTCTTGCTGGCGTGCTGAGGGAATAGCCGATCGCCAGCTGTGGGGTCAGGAAGGAATTTTCCGCCGGGGCAGGTTGGCACTGCTGCCCGGGGGTTTTTTGCCTTCCTCTGCAGCACTGAGCATGACCACTTGTCAGGGCTCCTCCGGTCCCTTTTGGCTAGGCTACTGCCTGCTGCTCATGGCCCAGGAAGATGGCCTGTCGTGCCCTGCAGCTGGGGGGAGGAAGGCTCTTTTTCCCCCACGGTGGGCTAGCAAGTGTCTGCGGGGGTTTTTTGCCTTCCTCTGCAGCATTGGGCACGGCCCCTTGCCAGGGCTCCTTTGGGCCACGTGGTGGTTTAAGCCCAGCCAGCAAGGAAGCAGCACGCAGCCGCTTCCCCCTCCCACTGCTAGTGGGGTGGGGAGGAGGGGGGAAACAAAAAGTAAAAGTCATGGCTGGAGATAAGAACAGTTTAGTCACTAAACTAAAAGAAAATACACTCCTAACTAAGAATAACAATAATAATATAGTACCAAGAACTGTAATGAAAAGGAATACAAGGCAAAAAGGAAAGAACCCCCAAGAAAAGGCAAGGGATGCACAATGCAATTGCTCACCAGCCGCTGAGCGATGCCCCAGCAGCACTCCGTGCCTCCCGGCCAGCTCCCCCCTCTTTCTCTACTGGGCATGACGTTCCGTGGTATGGAAGAGCCCTTTGGCTAGTTGGGGTCAGCTGCCCTGGCTATGCTCCCTCCCAGCTTCTTGTACACCTGCTTGCTAGCAGAGCATGGGAAAGTGAAAACTCCTTGACTTCAGAGAAGCGCTACTTAGTAACAACTAAACCATCAGTGTGTTCTCAACAGTCTTCTCCCCCTAAATCCCAAACACAGCAGTGTACCAGCTACTGGGAAGACAATTAACTCTCTCCCAGCCGACAGCAGGACAGGCCATTCTGAGCAGGTGCCTGCTGCTCCTGCTCCACGAAGGTGGCCCTGGTGCCCCGCCTGCGGGGGCAGGAAGCTTTGTGGCCTGGCAGGGTGGGCCCCAAGGCTGTCCCCCCTTGGGGCTTGCTTCTTGTCCTCTGTAGCATTGAGCAGAGCCCCTTGTCAGGGCTCCTCTGGGCCCTTTTGGCTCCGTTCTCGCCTGCTGCTCTTGCACCTCCAAGGCGCCACTCGTGCCCTGGCTCTCTCTGGCTCTCTTTCCCAGCGCTGGCCAAGAAGCACAGCGGAGCAGTTGTTGGCGTGCAAAAAGTGGGCTTGGCATCCAGAAGTGTAATACTTCGGAAGATAGCACGCACCTCCTCCTCCTCCTCCTCCTCTTTTGGGTGTGATGGGTCCCGATCCTCATTCTTCAACTTGTCGCTCTTCAGGAAACAGGGACTGCTCGGCCTGTATTCCTGCTGCCCTATGCTTTGAGGTTTTCATCCTAAGGGAGAGGTGACATTGATGAGAGTCCTTTCTTCTCCCAGGCTGCAACAAAAAAAGAATTTAGAAACACAGGAGAAGAAATACTTATGAACTAGGTGAGGGAACGTTTGGGGGTTTTTTGGATGCCAAGATAAAAATTGACATGACAAAAATTCCTTCTGCGAAAAGAGAGAGAAAAATCGCATTCCTACAAGGTTTCCGCTTGTCCTCGAGAGCACCTTCTTTGTGCATCGGTCAGTTGCCTGCTTCCCTGTTTCTGGCAAAGGTGAATATTTTCTGAAGCATAAGAATGCTGCGTCCGGCTCTGCACACGACGTAGGGGATTAGGGACTTTCTGTGGCTCTGGCTTGCCTTTGCCAGGCTTCAAGTGCTGTTTTTCCAAGCTCAAGTGAGGATTGCTGCAGCCTGCTCCTGGCTAGACGTGCGCACCCTCTTGCTGCTTGTGAGCATCTGCTGGGAAAGAGACTGAGAAAACTCCAATAAAATCCTGTTAGCACTTGTAACCTTTGTGAGATGTGTCCTTGCAAGTGGTTTTGGAGCTGCAAAGGCCGTGGCAATTGACGGCAATAAGAGTCTCAGCATGATTTGACTGCTTGGGACGGAAGGGGAGAAGAAGGGGAAGGGAGGAAGAAGGGCAGGGCAGGGCAGGGCAGGGCAGGGTATTGGCAAGCCTGTTTCAGCCGTGCTGGTGTTACCGCACTGGATTTCCTTCCGTTTTTCTTCTAGTTCACGTGCGGGTAGCGGAAAAAGAAAAGGCAGTTGAAGTATGCGCTAGCTAAACCCCCTTTCTCTGGCCAGCAATAGAGGTGCCTGTCGGCTGGGAGCATGAGAAGGAGCCCGTGTGACAAGTCTTGATTCCTTAAATGCAGTCCTAAGAATCTTTCCCTATTTGTTTTTCCAATTGACAGAACCTATTGGCTTTGGCCATGACATCGTGTGTTACCATTCCCTTTTGAGTCTTTGGACATGCGAACCCCCGTGGAAGCGTGCTTAATGATGCAGATGAGGTGAGTTTACACGATTGTGTTGCGCGTTTCTTTTGTAACTCTTTTCCAAAGTCCTTCCTTACTCCGAGAGCACAGCAACCCCTTCCTAATTGGCGGTAAAAGTGGAGAAAAAAGCTGTTCTTCGTATGGAATTAGCAAAGGGTAAACGAGCCTTCAGGCAGTGGCTGGCACTGCAGACGGCATGTAAGACAGAGGCGTGTGCGCGGTGTGGGGAGGTGGGAGGAGGAATGCGAGGGAGAGGGAGAAGCTTTCGATATCTTGTGTGTGGTGTGGCTGCAAGGCACTTGGGCTGAGCTCTAAATGCAAGATGTGGCCCCAGGGCGAAACTAAAAAAGGCAAGGGCAAGGGCAAAGGACAAAGGGGGGAGGAGGTGGGGCAGGGCGGGGCGAGGCGAGGCAGGGCAAGGACAAGAAGAAAAGAGAAGGAAAGAAAAGAGAAAAGAAGAAAAGAAAAACCAGAAAGGCTTGTTAAAGCAAGAAGAGAGGCAAGTTACCCCTGCGCTTCCAAAAAACTAGGCATCTCCATTGGCTAAAGCCTAAAAGAGTAAAAGACGTGACCTGTCTTTTTTGATGTGGCAGTCAGTGCAATTGTCGAGGCATTTGAGCCTTCCAGTCTGGATTGTTGCCAGATCCAGCACTCCGTGGGAATGTAATTAGTCCAGCCAGAGCTCCTTGTTTGCGGATGGGGTATTTCAGCATCCCTTTGCCTTGCAGGGCCCTTTGCAAAGAGGCCAGCATGGTCGGAAAATGCACTGGCTCCCGGTGCGTTTTGAAGCAGGACTCAAAGCCCAGATTTGAGGTGGGCAATGAGATACGGTTTGAAGTCCTTGCTCCTGACAGTCTGTCTTTTTCCAAAGAGCCCTCTGGAGAGGGGGCACTCCTGGCAAGGGAGTGCATCTCTAGCCTCACTCTGCCTGCTGCTCCATGAGAGCCCCGTGTGGACACGGGCGAGGGCCTGTCTCTTCACAGAGAGCTGGCATCCAAAGGTTGTGATTCTTTCAGTGCCTAGACATAGCCTGGCAGCTTTCTGCCCTCCTTGCAGCAGTTTTGCAGACGGATGAATTACCAAGCGTGTGCTAGAGGCTTGCTTTTCGTCGCTTCTTTTATTCCTTGAAAAGCAAACAAAGGCAGTTCCTTTGGAGCTGAAGAAGCTCCTCAGTAATTTCATGCCACCGCCATTCGCAGGTGGCTTCAGCTGTGCCCAGGGCATGGGCAGCAAGGGCAGGGCCAGCCCCCTGGGCCTCCTGGGCCCGGGGACTGCGTCGGGGCCAGCAGCCCAAAGGGCTTCCTGCGAAGGCTGCTGGGCGGAGGGGCGGCAGGCGGGGCTGCGCGTGGGGGCCGCGTCCCCCCCGTGTCACAGTGCCAGCACCCGGCAAGGCAGCAGTCACAATGCCCCGGGGCAGGATAAAAGGGGGCATGGTCCCCTGTGCCGCGGCCAGCCTGCCCGGCAGGCAGCCCGCAGGCGTCGGAGAGGAAGTCCTTGAGGAGGCGGTGGAATGCCTTGGAGGGAGGAAGACTGGAGGCTGGACGAGGCTGCTGGAGGTTCTGCGCTGCAAGGGCAGCTGCTGGCGGGGCCCCCTTCCAAGCCCGTCTGATGGATGGCAATCGTGCTTCAGGCCTGAGGGAACAGGCGCCAGCTCCTCAGGAGATGAGAGGAACCAGCAAGCCCGATGGCAAGAGCAAGGGAATGGCTTGTGGAGGAGCACGTGAGGAGCGCGGCAGAGCTCTGTGTCCTCATGCCCTGCAGAGGCAGGGGCAGCAGCCGTAAGAAATGGGATGCAGAGGTGTGGGAAGGGGTGGCAGCGCTTTGGAGCCCCCCCTGGTGTCCTGGCAGGCGCGGGAAGGCTTCTTGCCGCCAAGGTGGATGAGGCCGGGGGCACGTGGCCCCTCTGGGAAGCCCCTGCCGGCGATGGCTGGCGAGTGAGGAAGAGTAGGGCTTGGGCATGTGCTGGGAGGCGTGAGCAGGCTGTGGGAGGAGGAAGCAGGTCTTGCTGGCGTGCTGAGGGAATAGCCGATCGCCAGCTGTGGGGTCAGGAAGGAATTTTCCGCCGGGGCAGGTTGGCACTGCTGCCCGGGGGTTTTTTGCCTTCCTCTGCAGCACTGAGCATGACCACTTGTCAGGGCTCCTCCGGTCCCTTTTGGCTAGGCTACTGCCTGCTGCTCATGGCCCAGGAAGATGGCCTGTCGTGCCCTGCAGCTGGGGGGAGGAAGGCTCTTTTTCCCCCACGGTGGGCTAGCAAGTGTCTGCGGGGGTTTTTTGCCTTCCTCTGCAGCATTGGGCACGGCCCCTTGCCAGGGCTCCTTTGGGCCACGTGGTGGTTTAAGCCCAGCCAGCAAGGAAGCAGCACGCAGCCGCTTCCCCCTCCCACTGCTAGTGGGGTGGGGAGGAGGGGGGAAACAAAAAGTAAAAGTCATGGCTGGAGATAAGAACAGTTTAGTCACTAAACTAAAAGAAAATACACTCCTAACTAAGAATAACAATAATAATATAGTACCAAGAACTGTAATGAAAAGGAATACAACGCAAAAAGGAAAGAACCCCCAAGAAAAGGCAAGGGATGCACAATGCAATTGCTCACCAGCCGCTGAGCGATGCCCCAGCAGCACTCCGTGCCTCCCGGCCAGCTCCCCCCTCTTTCTCTACTGGGCATGACGTTCCGTGGTATGGAATAGCCCTTTGGCTAGTTGGGGTCAGCTGCCCTGGCTATGCTCCCTCCCAGCTTCTTGTACACCTGCTTGCTAGCAGAGCATGGGAAAGTGAAAACTCCTTGACTTCAGAGAAGCGCTACTTAGTAACAACTAAACCATCAGTGTGTTCTCAACAGTCTTCTCCCCCTAAATCCCAAACACAGCAGTGTACCAGCTACTGGGAAGACAATTAACTCTCTCGCAGCCGAAAGCAGGACAGGCCATTCTGAGCAGGTGCCTGCTGCTCCTGCTCCACGAAGGTGGCCCTGGTGCCCCGCCTGCGGGGGCAGGAAGCTTTGTGGACTGGCAGGGTGGGCCCCAAGGCTGTCCCCCCTTGGGGCTTGCTTCTTGTCCTCTGTAGCATTGAGCAGAGCCCCTTGTCAGGGCTCCTCTGGGCCCTTTTGGCTCCGTTCTCGCCTGCTGCTCTTGCACCTCCAAGGCGCCACTCGTGCCCTGGCTCTCTCTGGCTCTCTTTCCCAGCGCTGGCCAAGAAGCACAGCGGAGCAGTTGTTGGCGCGCAAAAAGTGGGCTTGGCATCCAGAAGTGTAATACTTCGGAAGATAGCACGCACCTCCTCCTCCTCCTCCTCCTCTTTTGGGTGTGATGGGTGCCGATCCTCATTCTTCAACTTGTCGCTCTTCAGGAAACAGGGACTGCTCGGCCTGTATTCCTGCTGCCCTATGCTTTGAGGTTTTCATCCTAAGGGAGAGGTGACATTGATGAGAGTCCTTTCTTCTCCCAGGCTGCAACAAAAAAAGAATTTAGAAACACAGGAGAAGAAATACTTATGAACTAGGTGAGGGAACGTTTGGGGGTTTTTTGGATGCCAAGATAAAAATTGACATGACAAAAATTCCTTCTGCGAAAAGAGAGAGAAAAATCGCATTCCTACAAGGTTTCCGCTTGTCCTCGAGAGCACCTTCTTTGTGCATCGGTCAGTTGCCTGCTTCCCTGTTTCTGGCAAAGGTGAATATTTTCTGAAGCATAAGAATGCTGCGTCCGGCTCTGCACACGACGTAGGGGATTAGGGACTTTCTGTGGCTCTGGCTTGCCTTTGCCAGGCTTCAAGTGCTGTTTTTCCAAGCTCAAGTGAGGATTGCTGCAGCCTGCTCCTGGCTAGACGTGCGCACCCTCTTGCTGCTTGTGAGCATCTGCTGGGAAAGAGACTGAGAAAACTCCAATAAAATCCTGTTAGCACTTGTAACCTTTGTGAGATGTGTCCTTGCAAGTGGTTTTGGAGCTGCAAAGGCCGTGGCAATTGACGGCAATAAGAGTCTCAGCATGATTTGACTGCTTGGGACGGAAGGGGAGAAGAAGGGGAAGGGAGGAAGAAGGGCAGGGCAGGGCAGGGCAGGGCAGGGTATTGGCAAGCCTGTTTCAGCCGTGCTGGTGTTACCGCACTGGATTTCCTTCCGTTTTTCTTCTAGTTCACGTGCGGGTAGCGGAAAAAGAAAAGGCAGTTGAAGTATGCGCTAGCTAAACCCCCTTTCTCTGGCCAGCAATAGAGGTGCCTGTCGGCTGGGAGCATGAGAAGGAGCCCGTGTGACAAGTCTTGATTCCTTAAATGCAGTCCTAAGAATCTTTCCCTATTTGTTTTTCCAATTGACAGAACCTATTGGCTTTGGCCATGACATCGTGTGTTACCATTCCCTTTTGAGTCTTTGGACATGCGAACCCCCGTGGAAGCGTGCTTAATGATGCAGATGAGGTGAGTTTACACGATTGTGTTGCGCGTTTCTTTTGTAACTCTTTTCCAAAGTCCTTCCTTACTCCGAGAGCACAGCAACCCCTTCCTAATTGGCGGTAAAAGTGGAGAAAAAAGCTGTTCTTCGTATGGAATTAGCAAAGGGTAAACGAGCCTTCAGGCAGTGGCTGGCACTGCAGACGGCATGTAAGACAGAGGCGTGTGCGCGGTGTGGGGAGGTGGGAGGAGGAATGCGAGGGAGAGGGAGAAGCTTTCGATATCTTGTGTGTGGTGTGGCTGCAAGGCACTTGGGCTGAGCTCTAAATGCAAGATGTGGCCCCAGGGCGAAACTAAAAAAGGCAAGGGCAAGGGCAAAGGACAAAGGGGGGAGGAGGTGGGGCAGGGCGGGGCGAGGCGAGGCAGGGCAAGGACAAGAAGAAAAGAGAAGGAAAGAAAAGAGAAAAGAAGAAAAGAAAAACCAGAAAGGCTTGTTAAAGCAAGAAGAGAGGCAAGTTACCCCTGCGCTTCCAAAAAAATAGGCATTTCCATTGGCTAAAGCCTAAAAGAGTAAAAGACGTGACCTGTCTTTTTTGATGTGGCAGTCAGTGCAATTGTCGAGGCATTTGAGCCTTCCAGTCTGGATTGTTGCCAGATCCAGCACTCCGTGGGAATGTAATTAGTCCAGCCAGAGCTCCTTGTTTGCGGATGGGGTATTTCAGCATCCCTTTGCCTTGCAGGGCCCTTTGCAAAGAGGCCAGCATGGTCGGAAAATGCACTGGCTCCCGGTGCGTTTTGAAGCAGGACTCAAAGCCCAGATTTGAGGTGGGCAATGAGATACGGTTTGAAGTCCTTGCTCCTGACAGTCTGTCTTTTTCCAAAGAGCCCTCTGGAGAGGGGGCACTCCTGGCAAGGGAGTGCATCTCTAGCCTCACTCTGCCTGCTGCTCCATCAGAGCCCCGTGTGGACACGGGCGAGGGCCTGTCTCTTCACAGAGAGCTGGCATCCAAAGGTTGTGATTCTTTCAGTGCCTAGACATAGCCTGGCAGCTTTCTGCCCTCCTTGCAGCAGTTTTGCAGACGGATGAATTACCAAGCGTGTGCTAGAGGCTTGCTTTTCGTCGCTTCTTTTATTCCTTGAAAAGCAAACAAAGGCAGTTCCTTTGGAGCTGAAGAAGCTCCTCAGTAATTTCATGCCACCGCCATTCGCAGGTGGCTTCAGCTGTGCCCAGGGCATGGGCAGCAAGGGCAGGGCCAGCCCCCTGGGCCTCCTGGGCCCGGGGACTGCGTCGGGGCCAGCAGCCCAAAGGGCTTCCTGCGAAGGCTGCTGGGCGGAGGGGCGGCAGGCGGGGCTGCGCGTGGGGGCCGCGTCCCCCCCGTGTCACAGTGCCAGCACCCGGCAAGGCAGCAGTCACAATGCCCCGGGGCAGGATAAAAGGGGGCATGGTCCCCTGTGCCGCGGCCAGCCTGCCCGGCAGGCAGCCCGCAGGCGTCGGAGAGGAAGTCCTTGAGGAGGCGGTGGAATGCCTTGGAGGGAGGAAGACTGGAGGCTGGACGAGGCTGCTGGAGGTTCTGCGCTGCAAGGGCAGCTGCTGGCGGGGCCCCCTTCCAAGCCCGTCTGATGGATGGCAATCGTGCTTCAGGCCTGAGGGAACAGGCGCCAGCTCCTCAGGAGATGAGAGGAACCAGCAAGCCCGATGGCAAGAGCAAGGGAATGGCTTGTGGAGGAGCACGTGAGGAGCGCGGCAGAGCTCTGTGTCCTCATGCCCTGCAGAGGCAGGGGCAGCAGCCGTAAGAAATGGGATGCAGAGGTGTGGGAAGGGGTGGCAGCGCTTTGGAGCCCCCCCTGGTGTCCTGGCAGGCGCGGGAAGGCTTCTTGCCGCCAAGGTGGATGAGGCCGGGGGCACGTGGCCCCTCTGGGAAGCCCCTGCCGGCGATGGCTGGCGAGTGAGGAAGAGTAGGGCTTGGGCATGTGCTGGGAGGCGTGAGCAGGCTGTGGGAGGAGGAAGCAGGTCTTGCTGGCGTGCTGAGGGAATAGCCGATTGCCAGCTGTGGGGTCAGGAAGGAATTTTCCGCCGGGGCAGGTTGGCACTGCTGCCCGGGGGTTTTTTGCCTTCCTCTGCAGCACTGAGCATGACCACTTGTCAGGGCTCCTCCGGTCCCTTTTGGCTAGGCTACTGCCTGCTGCTCATGGCCCAGGAAGATGGCCTGTCGTGCCCTGCAGCTGGGGGGAGGAAGGCTCTTTTTCCCCCACGGTGGGCTAGCAAGTGTCTGCGGGGGTTTTTTGCCTTCCTCTGCAGCATTGGGCACGGCCCCTTGCCAGGGCTCCTTTGGGCCACGTGGTGGTTTAAGCCCAGCCAGCAAGGAAGCAGCACGCAGCCGCTTCCCCCTCCCACTGCTAGTGGGGTGGGGAGGAGGGGGGAAACAAAAAGTAAAAGTCATGGCTGGAGATAAGAACAGTTTAGTCACTAAACTAAAAGAAAATACACTCCTAACTAAGAATAACAATAATAATATAGTACCAAGAACTGTAATGAAAAGGAATACAACGCAAAAAGGAAAGAACCCCCAAGAAAAGGCAAGGGATGCACAATGCAATTGCTCACCAGCCGCTGAGCGATGCCCCAGCAGCACTCCGTGCCTCCCGGCCAGCTCCCCCCTCTTTCTCTACTGGGCATGACGTTCCGTGGTATGGAAGAGCCCTTTGGCTAGTTGGGGTCAGCTGCCCTGGCTATGCTCCCTCCCAGCTTCTTGTACACCTGCTTGCTAGCAGAGCATGGGAAAGTGAAAACTCCTTGACTTCAGAGAAGCGCTACTTAGTAACAACTAAACCATCAGTGTGTTCTCAACAGTCTTCTCCCCCTAAATCCCAAACACAGCAGTGTACCAGCTACTGGGAAGACAATTAACTCTCTCGCAGCCGAAAGCAGGACAGGCCATTCTGAGCAGGTGCCTGCTGCTCCTGCTCCACGAAGGTGGCCCTGGTGCCCCGCCTGCGGGGGCAGGAAGCTTTGTGGACTGGCAGGGTGGGCCCCAAGGCTGTCCCCCCTTGGGGCTTGCTTCTTGTCCTCTGTAGCATTGAGCAGAGCCCCTTGTCAGGGCTCCTCTGGGCCCTTTTGGCTCCGTTCTCGCCTGCTGCTCTTGCACCTCCAAGGCGCCACTCGTGCCCTGGCTCTCTCTGGCTCTCTTTCCCAGCGCTGGCCAAGAAGCACAGCGGAGCAGTTGTTGGCGCGCAAAAAGTGGGCTTGGCATCCAGAAGTGTAATACTTCGGAAGATAGCACGCACCTCCTCCTCCTCCTCCTCCTCTTTTGGGTGTGATGGGTCCCGATCCTCATTCTTCAACTTGTCGCTCTTCAGGAAACAGGGACTGCTCGGCCTGTATTCCTGCTGCCCTATCCTTTGAGCTTTTCATCCTAAGGGAGAGGTGACATTGATGAGAGTCCTTTCTTCTCCCAGGCTGCAACAAAAAAAGAATTTAGAAACACAGGAGAAGAAATACTTATGAACTAGGTGAGGGAACGTTTGGGGGTTTTTTGGATGCCAAGATAAAAATTGACATGACAAAAATTCCTTCTGCGAAAAGAGAGAGAAAAATCGCATTCCTACAAGGTTTCCGCTTGTCCTCGAGAGCACCTTCTTTGTGCATCGGTCAGTTGCCTGCTTCCCTGTTTCTGGCAAAGGTGAATATTTTCTGAAGCATAAGAATGCTGCGTCCGGCTCTGCACACGACGTAGGGGATTAGGGACTTTCTGTGGCTCTGGCTTGCCTTTGCCAGGCTTCAAGTGCTGTTTTTCCAAGCTCAAGTGAGGATTGCTGCAGCCTGCTCCTGGCTAGACGTGCGCACCCTCTTGCTGCTTGTGAGCATCTGCTGGGAACGAGATTGAGAAAACTCCAATAAAATCCTGTTAGCACTTGTAACCTTTGTGAGATGTGTCCTTGCAAGTGGTTTTGGAGCTGCAAAGGCCGTGGCAATTGACGGCAATAAGAGTCTCAGCATGATTTGACTGCTTGGGACGGAAGGGGAGAAGAAGGGGAAGGGAGGAAGAAGGGCAGGGCAGGGCAGGGCAGGGCAGGGTATTGGCAAGCCTGTTTCAGCCGTGCTGGTGTTACCGCACTGGATTTCCTTCCGTTTTTCTTCTAGTTCACGTGCGGGTAGCGGAAAAAGAAAAGGCAGTTGAAGTATGCGCTAGCTAAACCCCCTTTCTCTGGCCAGCAATAGAGGTGCCTGTCGGCTGGGAGCATGAGAAGGAGCCCGTGTGACAAGTCTTGATTCCTTAAATGCAGTCCTAAGAATCTTTCCCTATTTGTTTTTCCAATTGACAGAACCTATTGGCTTTGGCCATGACATCGTGTGTTACCATTCCCTTTTGAGTCTTTGGACATGCGAACCCCCGTGGAAGCGTGCTTAATGATGCAGATGAGGAGAGTTTACACGATTGTGTTGCACGTTTCTTTTGTAACTCTTTTCCAAAGTCCTTCCTTACTCCGAGAGCACAGCAACCCCTTCCTAATTGGCGGTAAAAGTGGAGAAAAAAGCTGTTCTTCGTATGGAATTAGCAAAGGGTAAACGAGCCTTCAGGCAGTGGCTGGCACTGCAGACGGCATGTAAGACAGAGGCGTGTGCGCGGTGTGGGGAGGTGGGAGGAGGAATGCGAGGGAGAGGGAGAAGCTTTCGATGTCTTGTGTGTGGTGTGGCTGCAAGGCACTTGGGCTGAGCTCTAAATGCAAGATGTGGCCCCAGTGCGAAACTAAAAAAGGCAAGGGCAAGGGCAAAGGGCAAAGGGGGGAGGAGGTGGGGCAGGGCGGGGCGAGGCGAGGCAGGGCAAGGACAAGAAGAAAAGCGAAGGAAAGAAAAGAGAAAAGAAGAAAAGAAAAACCAGAAAGGCTTGTTAAAGCAAGAAGAGAGGCAAGTTACCCCTGCGCTTCCAAAAAACTAGGCATCTCCATTGGCTAAAGCCTAAAAGAGTAAAAGACGTGACCTGTCTTTTTTGATGTGGCAGTCAGTGCAATTGTCGAGGCATTTGAGCCTTCCAGTCTGGATTGTTGCCAGATCCAGCACTCCATGGGAATGTAATTAGTCCAGCCAGAGCTCCTTGTTTGCGGATGGGGTATTTCAGCATCCCTTTGCCTTGCAGGGCCCTTTGCAAAGAGGCCAGCATGGTCGGAAAATGCACTGGCTCCCGGTGCGTTTTGAAGCAGGACTCAAAGCCCAGATTTGAGGTGGGCAATGAGATACGGTTTGAAGTCCTTGCTCCTGACAGTCTGTCTTTTTCCAAAGAGCCCTCTGGAGAGGGGGCACTCCTGGCAAGGGAGTGCATCTCTAGCCTCACTCTGCCTGCTGCTCCATCAGAGCCCCGTGTGGACACGGGCGAGGGCCTGTCTCTTCACAGAGAGCTGGCATCCAAAGGTTGTGATTCTTTCAGTGCCTAGACATAGCCTGGCAGCTTTCTGCCCTCCTTGCAGCAGTTTTGCAGACGGATGAATTACCAAGCGTGTGCTAGAGGCTTGCTTTTCGTCGCTTCTTTTATTCCTTGAAAAGCAAACAAAGGCAGTTCCTTTGGAGCTGAAGAAGCTCCTCAGTAATTTCATGCCACCGCCATTCGCAGGTGGCTTCAGCTGTGCCCAGGGCATGGGCAGCAAGGGCAGGGCCAGCCCCCTGGGCCTCCTGGGCCCGGGGACTGCGTCGGGGCCAGCAGCCCAAAGGGCTTCCTGCGAAGGCTGCTGGGCGGAGGGGCGGCAGGCGGGGCTGCGCCAGGGGGCCGCGTCCCCCCCGTGTCACAGTGCCAGCACCCGGCAAGGCAGCAGTCACAATGCCCCGGGGCAGGATAAAAGGGGGCATGGTCCCCTGTGCCGCGGCCAGCCTGCCCGGCAGGCAGCCCGCAGGCGTCGGAGAGGAAGTCCTTGAGGAGGCGGTGGAATGCCTTGGAGGGAGGAAGACTGGAGGCTGGACGAGGCTGCTGGAGGTTCTGCGCTGCAAGGGCAGCTGCTGGCGGGGCCCCCTTCCAAGCCCGTCTGATGGATGGCAATCGTGCTTCAGGGCTCAGGGAACAGGCGCCAGCTCCTCAGGAGATGAGAGGAACCAGCAAGCCCGGTGGCAAGAGCAAGGGAATGGCTTGTGGAGGAGCACGTGAGGAGCGCGGCAGAGCTCTGTGTCCTCATGCCCTGCAGAGGCAGGGGCAGCAGCCGTAAGAAATGGGATGCAGAGGTGTGGGAAGGGGTGGCAGCGCTTTGGAGCCCCCCCTGGTGTCCTGGCAGGCGCGGGAAGGCTTCTTGCCGCCAAGGTGGATGAGGCCGGGGGCACGTGGCCCCTCTGGGAAGCCCCTGCCGGAGATGGCTGGCGAGTGAGGAAGAGTAGGGCTTGGGCATGTGGTGGGAGGCGTGAGCAGGCTGTGGGAGGAGGAAGCAGGTCTTGCTGGCGTGCTGAGGGAATAGCCGATCGCCAGCTGTGGGGTCAGGAAGGAATTTTCCGCCGGGGCAGGTTGGCACTGCTGCCCGGGGGTTTTTTGCCTTCCTCTGCAGCACTGAGCATGACCACTTGTCAGGGCTCCTCCGGTCCCTTTTGGCTAGGCTACTGCCTGCTGCTCATGGCCCAGGAAGATGGCCTGTCGTGCCCTGCAGCTGGGGGGAGGAAGGCTCTTTTTCCCCCATGGTGGGCTAGCAAGTGTCTGCGGGGGTTTTTTGCCTTCCTCTGCAGCATTGGGCACGGCCCCTTGCCAGGGCTCCTTTGGGCCACGTGGTGGTTTAAGCCCAGCCAGCAAGGAAGCAGCACGCAGCCGCTTCCCCCTCCCCCTGCTAGTGGGGTGGGGAGGAGGGGGGAAACAAAAAGTAAAAGTCATGGGTGGAGATAAGAACAGTTTAGTCACTAAACTAAAAGAAAATACACTCCTAACTAAGAATAACAATAATAATATAGTACCAAGAACTGTAATGAAAAGGAATACAACGCAAAAAGGAAAGAACCCCCAAGAAAAGGCAAGGGATGCACAATGCAATTGCTCACCAGCCGCTGAGCGATGCCCCAGCAGCACTCCGTGCCTCCCGGTCAGCTCCCCCCTCTTTCTCTACTGGGCATGACGTTCCGTGGTATGGAATAGCCCTTTGGCTAGTTGGGGTCAGCTGCCCTGGCTATGCTCCCTCCCAGCTTCTTGTACACCTGCTTGCTAGCAGAGCATGGGAAAGTGAAAACTCCTTGACTTCAGAGAAGCGCTACTTAGTAACAACTAAACCATCAGTGTGTTCTCAACAGTCTTCTCCCCCTAAATCCCAAACACAGCAGTGTACCAGCTACTGGGAAGACAATTAACTCTCTCGCAGCCGAAAGCAGGACAGGCCATTCTGAGCAGGTGCCTGCTGCTCCTGCTCCACGAAGGTGGCCCTGGTGCCCCGCCTGCGGGGGCAGGAAGCTTTGTGGACTGGCAGGGTGGGCCCCAAGGCTGTCCCCCCTTGGGGCTTGCTTCTTGTCCTCTGTAGCATTGAGCAGAGCCCCTTGTCAGGGCTCCTCTGGGCCCTTTTGGCTCCGTTCTCGCCTGCTGCTCTTGCACCTCCAAGGCGCCACTCGTGCCCTGGCTCTCTCTGGCTCTCTTTCCCAGCGCTGGCCAAGAAGCACAGCGGAGCAGTTGTTGGCGCGCAAAAAGTGGGCTTGGCATCCAGAAGTGTAATACTTCGGAAGATAGCACGCACCTCCTCCTCCTCCTCCTCCTCTTTTGGGTGTGATGGGTCCCGATCCTCATTCTTCAACTTGTCGCTCTTCAGGAAACAGGGACTGCTCGGCCTGTATTCCTGCTGCCCTATCCTTTGAGCTTTTCATCCTAAGGGAGAGGTGACATTGATGAGAGTCCTTTCTTCTCCCAGGCTGCAACAAAAAAAGAATTTAGAAACACAGGAGAAGAAATACTTATGAACTAGGTGAGGGAACGTTTGGGGGTTTTTTGGATGCCAAGATAAAAATTGACATGACAAAAATTCCTTCTGCGAAAAGAGAGAGAAAAATCGCATTCCTACAAGGTTTCCGCTTGTCCTCGAGAGCACCTTCTTTGTGCATCGGTCAGTTGCCTGCTTCCCTGTTTCTGGCAAAGGTGAATATTTTCTGAAGCATAAGAATGCTGCGTCCGGCTCTGCACATGACGTAGGGGATTAGGGACTTTCTGTGGCTCTGGCTTGCCTTTGCCAGGCTTCAAGTGCTGTTTTTCCAAGCTCAAGTGAGGATTGCTGCAGCCTGCTCCTGGCTAGACGTGCGCACCCTCTTGCTGCTTGTGAGCATCTGCTGGGAACGAGATTGAGAAAACTCCAATAAAATCCTGTTAGCACTTGTAACCTTTGTGAGATGTGTCCTTGCAAGTGGTTTTGGAGCTGCAAAGGCCGTGGCAATTGACGGCAATAAGAGTCTCAGCATGATTTGACTGCTTGGGACGGAAGGGGAGAAGAAGGGGAAGGGAGGAAGAAGGGCAGGGCAGGGCAGGGCAGGGCAGGGTATTGGCAAGCCTGTTTCAGCCGTGCTGGTGTTACCGCACTGGATTTCCTTCCGTTTTTCTTCTAGTTCACGTGCGGGTAGCGGAAAAAGAAAAGGCAGTTGAAGTATGCGCTAGCTAAACCCCCTTTCTCTGGCCAGCAATAGAGGTGCCTGTCGGCTGGGAGCATGAGAAGGAGCCCGTGTGACAAGTCTTGATTCCTTAAATGCAGTCCTAAGAATCTTTCCCTATTTGTTTTTCCAATTGACAGAACCTATTGGCTTTGGCCATGACATCGTGTGTTACCATTCCCTTTTGAGTCTTTGGACATGCGAACCCCCGTGGAAGCGTGCTTAATGATGCAGATGAGGAGAGTTTACACGATTGTGTTGCACGTTTCTTTTGTAACTCTTTTCCAAAGTCCTTCCTTACTCTGAGAGCACAGCAACCCCTTCCTAATTGGCGGTAAAAGTGGAGAAAAAAGCTGTTCTTCGTATGGAATTAGCAAAGGGTAAACGAGCCTTCAGGCAGTGGCTGGCACTGCAGACGGCATGTAAGACAGAGGCGTGTGCGCGGTGTGGGGAGGTGGGAGGAGGAATGCGAGGGAGAGGGAGAAGCTTTCGATGTCTTGTGTGTGGTGTGGCTGCAAGGCACTTGGGCTGAGCTCTAAATGCAAGATGTGGCCCCAGTGCGAAACTAAAAAAGGCAAGGGCAAGGGCAAAGGGCAAAGGGGGGAGGAGGTGGGGCAGGGCGGGGCGAGGCGAGGCAGGGCAAGGACAAGAAGAAAAGCGAAGGAAAGAAAAGAGAAAAGAAGAAAAGAAAAACCAGAAAGGCTTGTTAAAGCAAGAAGAGAGGCAAGTTACCCCTGCGCTTCCAAAAAACTAGGCATCTCCATTGGCTAAAGCCTAAAAGAGTAAAAGACGTGACCTGTCTTTTTTGATGTGGCAGTCAGTGCAATTGTCGAGGCATTTGAGCCTTCCAGTCTGGATTGTTGCCAGATCCAGCACTCCATGGGAATGTAATTAGTCCAGCCAGAGCTCCTTGTTTGCGGATGGGGTATTTCAGCATCCCTTTGCCTTGCAGGGCCCTTTGCAAAGAGGCCAGCATGGTCGGAAAATGCACTGGCTCCCGGTGCGTTTTGAAGCAGGACTCAAAGCCCAGATTTGAGGTGGGCAATGAGATACGGTTTGAAGTCCTTGCTCCTGACAGTCTGTCTTTTTCCAAAGAGCCCTCTGGAGAGGGGGCACTCCTGGCAAGGGAGTGCATCTCTAGCCTCACTCTGCCTGCTGCTCCATCAGAGCCCCGTGTGGACACGGGCGAGGGCCTGTCTCTTCACAGAGAGCTGGCATCCAAAGGTTGTGATTCTTTCAGTGCCTAGACATAGCCTGGCAGCTTTCTGCCCTCCTTGCAGCAGTTTTGCAGACGGATGAATTACCAAGCGTGTGCTAGAGGCTTGCTTTTCGTCGCTTCTTTTATTCCTTGAAAAGCAAACAAAGGCAGTTCCTTTGGAGCTGAAGAAGCTCCTCAGTAATTTCATGCCACCGCCATTCGCAGGTGGCTTCAGCTGTGCCCAGGGCATGGGCAGCAAGGGCAGGGCCAGCCCCCTGGGCCTCCTGGGCCCGGGGACTGCGTCGGGGCCAGCAGCCCAAAGGGCTTCCTGCGAAGGCTGCTGGGCGGAGGGGCGGCAGGCGGGGCTGCGCCAGGGGGCCGCGTCCCCCCCGTGTCACAGTGCCAGCACCCGGCAAGGCAGCAGTCACAATGCCCCGGGGCAGGATAAAAGGGGGCATGGTCCCCTGTGCCGCGGCCAGCCTGCCCGGCAGGCAGCCCGCAGGCGTCGGAGAGGAAGTCCTTGAGGAGGCGGTGGAATGCCTTGGAGGGAGGAAGACTGGAGGCTGGACGAGGCTGCTGGAGGTTCTGCGCTGCAAGGGCAGCTGCTGGCGGGGCCCCCTTCCAAGCCCGTCTGATGGATGGCAATCGTGCTTCAGGGCTCAGGGAACAGGCGCCAGCTCCTCAGGAGATGAGAGGAACCAGCAAGCCCGGTGGCAAGAGCAAGGGAATGGCTTGTGGAGGAGCACGTGAGGAGCGCGGCAGAGCTCTGTGTCCTCATGCCCTGCAGAGGCAGGGGCAGCAGCCGTAAGAAATGGGATGCAGAGGTGTGGGAAGGGGTGGCAGCGCTTTGGAGCCCCCCCTGGTGTCCTGGCAGGCGCGGGAAGGCTTCTTGCCGCCAAGGTGGATGAGGCCGGGGGCACGTGGCCCCTCTGGGAAGCCCCTGCCGGAGATGGCTGGCGAGTGAGGAAGAGTAGGGCTTGGGCATGTGGTGGGAGGCGTGAGCAGGCTGTGGGAGGAGGAAGCAGGTCTTGCTGGCGTGCTGAGGGAATAGCCGATGGCCAGCTGTGGGGTCAGGAAGGAATTTTCCGCCGGGGCAGGTTGGCACTGCTGCCCGGGGGTTTTTTGCCTTCCTCTGCAGCACTGAGCATGACCACTTGTCAGGGCTCCTCCGGTCCCTTTTGGCTAGGCTACTGCCTGCTGCTCATGGCCCAGGAAGATGGCCTGTCGTGCCCTGCAGCTGGGGGGAGGAAGGCTCTTTTTCCCCCACGGTGGGCTAGCAAGTGTCTGCGGGGGTTTTTTGCCTTCCTCTGCAGCATTGGGCACGGCCCCTTGCCAGGGCTCCTTTGGGCCACGTGGTGGTTTAAGCCCAGCCAGCAAGGAAGCAGCACGCAGCCGCTTCCCCCTCCCCCTGCTAGTGGGGTGGGGAGGAGGGGGGAAACAAAATGTAAAAGTCATGGCTGGAGATAAGAACAGTTTAGTCACTAAACTAAAAGAAAATACACTCCTAACTAAGAATAACAATAATAATATAGTACCAAGAACTGTAATGAAAAGGAATACAACGCAAAAAGGAAAGAACCCCCAAGAAAAGGCAAGGGATGCACAATGCAATTGCTCACCAGCCGCTGAGCGATGCCCCAGCAGCACTCCGTGCCTCCCGGCCAACTCCCCCCTCTTTCTCTACTGGGCATGACGTTCCGTGGTATGGAATAGCCCTTTGGCTAGTTGGGGTCAGCTGCCCTGGCTATGCTCCCTCCCAGCTTCTTGTACACCTGCTTGCTAGCAGAGCATGGGAAAGTGAAAACTCCTTGACTTCAGAGAAGCGCTACTTAGTAACAACTAAACCATCAGTGTGTTCTCAACAGTCTTCTCCCCCTAAATCCCAAACACAGCAGTGTACCAGCTACTGGGAAGACAATTAACTCTCTCGCAGCCGGAAGCAGGACAGGCCATTCTGAGCAGGTGCCTGCTGCTCCTGCTCCACGAAGGTGGCCCTGGTGCCCCGCCTGCGGGGGCAGGAAGCTTTGTGGACTGGCAGGGTGGGCCCCAAGGCTGTCCCCCCTTGGGGCTTGCTTCTTGTCCTGTGTAGCATTGAGCACAGCCCCTTGTCAGGGCTCCTCTGGGCCCTTTTGGCTCCGTTCTCGCCTGCTGCTCTTGCACCTCCAAGGCGCCACTCGTGCCCTGGCTCTCTCTGGCTCTCTTCCCCAGCGCTGGCCAAGAAGCACAGCGGAGCAGTTGTTGGCGCGCAAAAAGTGGGCTTGGCATCCAGAAGTGTAATACTTCGGAAGATAGCACGCACCTCCTCCTCCTCCTCCTCCTCCTCTTTTGGGTGTGATGGGTCCCGATCCTCATTCTTCAACTTGTCGCTCTTCAGGAAACAGGGACTGCTCGGCCTGTATTCCTGCTGCCCTATCCTTTGAGCTTTTCATCCTAAGGGAGAGGTGACATTGATGAGAGTCCTTTCTTCTCCCAGGCTGCAACAAAAAAAGAATTTAGAAACACAGGAGAAGAAATACTTATGAACTAGGTGAGGGAACGTTTGGGGGTTTTTTGGATGCCAAGATAAAAATTGACATGACAAAAATTCCTTCTGCGAAAAGAGAGAGAAAAATCGCATTCCTACAAGGTTTCCGCTTGTCCTCGAGAGCACCTTCTTTGTGCATCAGTCAGTTGCCTGCTTCCCTGTTTCTGGCAAAGGTGAATATTTTCTGAAGCATAAGAATGCTGCGTCCGGCTCTGCACACGACGTAGGGGATTAGGGACTTTCTGTGGCTCTGGCTTGCCTTTGCCAGGCTTCAAGTGCTGTTTTTCCAAGCTCAAGTGAGGATTGCTGCAGCCTGCTCCTGGCTAGACGTGCGCACCCTCTTGCTGCTTGTGAGCATCTGCTGGGAACGAGATTGAGAAAACTCCAATAAAATCCTGTTAGCACTTGTAACCTTTGTGAGATGTGTCCTTGCAAGTGGTTTTGGAGCTGCAAAGGCCGTGGCAATTGACGGCAATAAGAGTCTCAGCATGATTTGACTGCTTGGGACGGAAGGGGAGAAGAAGGGGAAGGGAGGAAGAAGGGCAGGGCAGGGCAGGGCAGGGCAGGGTATTGGCAAGCCTGTTTCAGCCGTGCTGGTGTTACCGCACTGGATTTCCTTCCGTTTTTCTTCTAGTTCACGTGCGGGTAGCGGAAAAAGAAAAGGCAGTTGAAGTATGCGCTAGCTAAACCCCCTTTCTCTGGCCAGCAATAGAGGTGCCTGTCGGCTGGGAGCATGAGAAGGAGCCCGTGTGACAAGTCTTGATTCCTTAAATGCAGTCCTAAGAATCTTTCCCTATTTGTTTTTCCAATTGACAGAACCTATTGGCTTTGGCCATGACATCGTGTGTTACCATTCCCTTTTGAGTCTTTGGACATGCGAACCCCCGTGGAAGCGTGCTTAATGATGCAGATGAGGAGAGTTTACACGATTGTGTTGCACGTTTCTTTTGTAACTCTTTTCCAAAGTCCTTCCTTACTCCGAGAGCACAGCAACCCCTTCCTAATTGGCGGTAAAAGTGGAGAAAAAAGCTGTTCTTCGTATGGAATTAGCAAAGGGTAAACGAGCCTTCAGGCAGTGGCTGGCACTGCAGACGGCATGTAAGACAGAGGCGTGTGCGCGGTGTGGGGAGGTGGGAGGAGGAATGCGAGGGAGAGGGAGAAGCTTTCGATGTCTTGTGTGTGGTGTGGCTGCAAGGCACTTGGGCTGAGCTCTAAATGCAAGATGTGGCCCCAGTGCGAAACTAAAAAAGGCAAGGGCAAGGGCAAAGGGCAAAGGGGGGAGGAGGTGGGGCAGGGCGGGGCGAGGCGAGGCAGGGCAAGGACAAGAAGAAAAGAGAAGGAAAGAAAAGAGAAAAGAAGAAAAGAAAAACCAGAAAGGCTTGTTAAAGCAAGAAGAGAGGCAAGTTACCCCTGCGCTTCCAAAAAACTAGGCATCTCCATTGGCTAAAGCCTAAAAGAGTAAAAGACGTGACCTGTCTTTTTTGATGTGGCAGTCAGTGCAATTGTCGAGGCATTTGAGCCTTCCAGTCTGGATTGTTGCCAGATCCAGCACTCCGTGGGAAAGTAATTAGTCCAGCCAGAGCTCCTTGTTTGCGGATGGGGTATTTCAGCATCCCTTTGCCTTGCAGGGCCCTTTGCAAAGAGGCCAGCATGGTCGGAAAATGCACTGGCTCCCGGTGCGTTTTGAAGCAGGACTCAAAGCCCAGATTTGAGGTGGGCAATGAGATACGGTTTGAAGTCCTTGCTCCTGACAGTCTGTCTTTTTCCAAAGAGCCCTCTGGAGAGGGGGCACTCCTGGCAAGGGAGTGCATCTCTAGCCTCACTCTGCCTGCTGCTCCATCAGAGCCCCGTGTGGACACGGGCGAGGGCCTGTCTCTTCACAGAGAGCTGGCATCCAAAGGTTGTGATTCTTTCAGTGCCTAGACATAGCCTGGCAGCTTTCTGCCCTCCTTGCAGCAGTTTTGCAGACGGATGAATTACCAAGCGTGTGCTAGAGGCTTGCTTTTCGTCGCTTCTTTTATTCCTTGAAAAGCAAACAAAGGCAGTTCCTTTGGAGCTGAAGAAGCTCCTCAGTAATTTCATGCCACCGCCATTCGCAGGTGGCTTCAGCTGTGCCCAGGGCATGGGCAGCAAGGGCAGGGCCAGCCCCCTGGGCCTCCTGGGCCCGGGGACTGCGTCGGGGCCAGCAGCCCAAAGGGCTTCCTGCGAAGGCTGCTGGGCGGAGGGGCGGCAGGCGGGGCTGCGCCAGGGGGCCGCGTCCCCCCCGTGTCACAGTGCCAGCACCCGGCAAGGCAGCAGTCACAATGCCCCGGGGCAGGATAAAAGGGGGCATGGTCCCCTGTGCCGCGGCCAGCCTGCCCGGCAGGCAGCCCGCAGGCGTCGGAGAGGAAGTCCTTGAGGAGGCGGTGGAATGCCTTGGAGGGAGGAAGACTGGAGGCTGGACGAGGCTGCTGGAGGTTCTGCGCTGCAAGGGCAGCTGCTGGCGGGGCCCCCTTCCAAGCCCGTCTGATGGATGGCAATCGTGCTTCAGGGCTCAGGGAACAGGCGCCAGCTCCTCAGGAGATGAGAGGAACCAGCAAGCCCGGTGGCAAGAGCAAGGGAATGGCTTGTGGAGGAGCACGTGAGGAGCGCGGCAGAGCTCTGTGTCCTCATGCCCTGCAGAGGCAGGGGCAGCAGCCGTAAGAAATGGGATGCAGAGGTGTGGGAAGGGGTGGCAGCGCTTTGGAGCCCCCCCTGGTGTCCTGGCAGGCGCGGGAAGGCTTCTTGCCGCCAAGGTGGATGAGGCCGGGGGCACGTGGCCCCTCTGGGAAGCCCCTGCCGGAGATGGCTGGCGAGTGAGGAAGAGTAGGGCTTGGGCATGTGGTGGGAGGCGTGAGCAGGCTGTGGGAGGAGGAAGCAGGTCTTGCTGGCGTGCTGAGGGAATAGCCGATCGCCAGCTGTGGGGTCAGGAAGGAATTTTCCCCCGGGGCAGGTTGGCACTGCTGCCCGGGGGTTTTTTGCCTTCCTCTGCAGCACTGAGCATGACCACTTGTCAGGGCTCCTCCGGTCCCTTTTGGCTAGGCTACTGCCCGCTGCTCATGGCCCAGGAAGATGGCCTGTCGTGCCCTGCAGCTGGGGGGAGGAAGGCTCTTTTTCCCCCACGGTGGGCTAGCAAGTGTCTGCGGGGGTTTTTTGCCTTCCTCTGCAGCATTGGGCACGGCCCCTTGCCAGGGCTCCTTTGGGCCATGTGGTGGTTTAAGCCCAGCCAGCAAGGAAGCAGCACGCAGCCGCTTCCCCCTGCCCCTGCTAGTGGGGTGGGGAGGAGGGGGGAAACAAAAAGTAAAAGTCATGGGTGGAGATAAGAACAGTTTAGTCACTAAACTAAAAGAAAATACACTCCTAACTAAGAATAACAATAATAATACAGTACCAAGAACTGTAATGAAAAGGAATACAAGGCAAAAAGGAAAGAACCCCCAAGAAAAGGCAAGGGATGCACAATGCAATTGCTCACCAGCCGCTGAGCGATGCCCCAGCAGCACTCCGCACCTCCCGGCCAACTCCCCCCTCTTTCTCTACTGGGCATGACGTTCCGTGGTATGGAATAGCCCTTTGGCTAGTTGGGGTCAGCTGCCCTGGCTATGCTCCCTCCCAGCTTCTTGTACACCTGCTTGCTAGCAGAGCATGGGAAAGTGAAAACTCCTTGACTTCAGAGAAGCGCTACTTAGTAACAACTAAACCATCAGTGTGTTCTCAACAGTCTTCTCCCCCTAAATCCCAAACACAGCAGTGTACCAGCTACTGGGAAGACAATTAACTCTCTCCCAGCCGACAGCAGGACAGGCCATTCTGAGCAGGTGCCTGCTGCTCCTGCTCCACGAAGGTGGCCCTGGTGCCCCGCCTGCGGGGGCAGGAAGCTTTGTGGACTGGCAGGGTGGGCCCCAAGGCTGTCCCCCCTTGGGGCTTGCTTCTTGTCCTGTGTAGCATTGAGCAGAGCCCCTTGTCAGGGCTCCTCTGGGCCCTTTTGGCTCCGTTCTCGCCTGCTGCTCTTGCACCTCCAAGGCGCCACTCGTGCCCTGGCTCTCTCTGGCTCTCTTTCCCAGCGCTGGCCAAGAAGCACAGCGGAGCAGTTGTTGGCGCGCAAAAAGTGGGCTTGGCATCCAGAAGTGTAATACTTCGGAAGATAGCACGCACCTCCTCCTCCTCCTCCTCCTCTTTTGGGTGTGATGGGTCCCGATCCTCATTCTTCAACTTGTCGCTCTTCAGGAAACAGGGACTGCTCGGCCTGTATTCCTGCTGCCCTATGCTTTGAGCTTTTCATCCTAAGGGAGAGGTGACATTGATGAGAGTCCTTTCTTCTCCCAGGCTGCAACAAAAAAAGAGTTTAGAAACACAGGAGAAGAAATACTTATGAACTAGGTGAGGGAACGTTTGGGGGTTTTTTGGATGCCAAGATAAAAATTCACATGACAAAAATTCCTTCTGCGAAAAGAGAGAGAAAAATCGCATTCCTACAAGGTTTCCGCTTGTCCTCGAGAGCACCTTCTTTGTGCATCAGTCAGTTGCCTGCTTCCCTGTTTCTGGCAAAGGTGAATATTTTCTGAAGCATAAGAATGCTGCGTCCGGCTCTGCACACGACGTAGGGGATTAGGGACTTTCTGTGGCTCTGGCTTGCCTTTGCCAGGCTTCAAGTGCTGTTTTTCCAAGCTCAAGTGAGGATTGCTGCAGCCTGCTCCTGGCTAGACGTGCGCACCCTCTTGCTGCTTGTGAGCATCTGCTGGGAACGAGATTGAGAAAACTCCAATAAAATCCTGTTAGCACTTGTAACCTTTGTGAGATGTGTCCTTGCAAGTGGTTTTGGAGCTGCAAAGGCCGTGGCAATTGACGGCAATAAGAGTCTCAGCATGATTTGACTGCTTGGGACGGAAGGGGAGAAGAAGGGGAAGGGAGGAAGAAGGGCAGGGCAGGGCAGGGCAGGGCAGGGTATTGGCAAGCCTGTTTCAGCCGTGCTGGTGTTACCGCACTGGATTTCCTTCCGTTTTTCTTCTAGTTCACGTGCGGGTAGCGGAAAAAGAAAAGGCAGTTGAAGTATGCGCTAGCTAAACCCCCTTTCTCTGGCCAGCAATAGAGGTGCCTGTCGGCTGGGAGCATGAGAAGGAGCCCGTGTGACAAGTCTTGATTCCTTAAATGCAGTCCTAAGAATCTTTCCCTATTTGTTTTTCCAATTGACAGAACCTATTGGCTTTGGCCATGACATCGTGTGTGACCATTCCCTTTTGAGTCTTTGGACATGCGAACCCCCGTGGAAGCGTGCTTAATGATGCAGATGAGGTGAGTTTACACGATTGTGTTGCACGTTTCTTTTGTAACTCTTTTCCAAAGTCCTTCCTTACTCCGAGAGCACAGCAACCCCTTCCTAATTGGCGGTAAAAGTGGAGAAAAAAGCTGTTCTTCGTATGGAATTAGCAAAGGGTAAACGAGCCTTCAGGCAGTGGCTGGCAATGCAGACGGCATGTAAGACAGAGGCGTGTGCGCGGTGTGGGGAGGTGGGAGGAGGAATGCGAGGGAGAGGGAGAAGCTTTCGATGTCTTGTGTGTGGTGTGGCTGCAAGGCACTTGGGCTGAGCTCTAAATGCAAGATGTGGCCCCAGGGCGAAACTAAAAAAGGCAAGGGCAAGGGCAAAGGGCAAAGGGGGGAGGAGGTGGGGCAGGGCGGGGCGAGGCGAGGCAGGGCAAGGACAAGAAGAAAAGAGAAGGAAAGAAAAGAGAAAAGAAGAAAAGAAAAACCAGAAAGGCTTGTTAAAGCAAGAAGAGAGGCAAGTTACCCCTGCGCTTCCAAAAAACTAGGCATCTCCATTGGCTAAAGCCTAAAAGAGTAAAAGACGTGACCTGTCTTTTTTGATGTGGCAGTCAGTGCAATTGTCGAGGCATTTGAGCCTTCCAGTCTGGATTGTTGCCAGATCCAGCACTCCGTGGGAATGTAATTAGTCCAGCCAGAGCTCCTTGTTTGCGGATGGGGTATTTCAGCATCCCTTTGCCTTGCAGGGCCCTTTGCAAAGAGGCCAGCATGGTCGGAAAATGCACTGGCTCCCGGTGCGTTTTGAAGCAGGACTCAAAGCCCAGATTTGAGGTGGGCAATGAGATACGGTTTGAAGTCCTTGCTCCTGACAGTCTGTCTTTTTCCAAAGAGCCCTCTGGAGAGGGGGCACTCCTGGCAAGGGAGTGCATCTCTAGCCTCACTCTGCCTGCTGCTCCATCAGAGCCCCGTGTGGACACGGGCGAGGGCCTGTCTCTTCACAGAGAGCTGGCATCCAAAGGTTGTGATTCTTTCAGTGCCTAGACATAGCCTGGCAGCTTTCTGCCCTCCTTGCAGCAGTTTTGCAGACAGATGAATTACCAAGCGTGTGCTAGAGGCTTGCTTTTCGTCGCTTCTTTTATTCCTTGAAAAGCAAACAAAGGCAGTTCCTTTGGAGCTGAAGAAGCTCCTCAGTAATTTCATGCCACCGCCATTCGCAGGTGGCTTCAGCTGTGCCCAGGGCATGGGCAGCAAGGGCAGGGCCAGCCCCCTGGGCCTCCTGGGCCCGGGGACTGCGTCGGGGCCAGCAGCCCAAAGGGCTTCCAGCGAAGGCTGCTGGGCGGAGGGGCGGCGGGCGGGGCTGCGCCAGGGGGCCGCGTCCCCCCCGTGTCACAGTGCCAGCACCCGGCAAGGCAGCAGTCACAATGCCCCGGGGCAGGATAAAAGGGGGCATGGTCCCCTGTGCCGCGGCCAGCCTGCCCGGCAGGCAGCCCGCAGGCGTCGGAGAGGAAGTCCTTGAGGAGGCGGTGGAATGCCTTGGAGGGAGGAAGACTGGAGGCTGGACGAGGCTGCTGGAGGTTCTGCGCTGCAAGGGCAGCTGCTGGCGGGGCCCCCTTCCAAGCCCGTCTGATGGATGGCAATCGTGCTTCAGGGCTCAGGGAACAGGCGCCAGCTCCTCAGGAGATGAGAGGAACCAGCAAGCCCGGTGGCAAGAGCAAGGGAACGGCTTGTGGAGGAGCACGTGAGGAGCGCGGCAGAGCTCTGTGTCCTCATGCCCTGCAGAGGCAGGGGCAGCAGCCGTAAGAAATGGGATGCAGAGGTGTGGGAAGGGGTGGCAGCGCTTTGGAGCCCCCCCTGGTGTCCTGGCAGGCGCGGGAAGGCTTCTTGCCGCCAAGGTGGATGAGGCCGGGGGCACGTGGCCCCTCTGGGAAGCCCCTGCCGGAGATGGCTGGCGAGTGAGGAAGAGTAGGGCTTGGGCATGTGGTGGGAGGCGTGAGCAGGCTGTGGGAGGAGGAAGCAGGTCTTGCTGGCGTGCTGAGGGAATAGCCGATCGCCAGCTGTGGGGTCAGGAAGGAATTTTCCCCCGGGGCAGGTTGGCACTGCTGCCCGGGGGTTTTTTGCCTTCCTCTGCAGCACTGAGCATGACCACTTGTCAGGGCTCCTCCGGTCCCTTTTGGCTAGGCTACTGCCCGCTGCTCATGGCCCAGGAAGATGGCCTGTCGTGCCCTGCAGCTGGGGGGAGGAAGGCTCTTTTTCCCCCACGGTGGGCTAGCAAGTGTCTGCGGGGGTTTTTTGCCTTCCTCTGCAGCATTGGGCACGGCCCCTTGCCAGGGCTCCTTTGGGCCACGTGGTGGTTTAAGCCCAGCCAGCAAGGAAGCAGCACGCAGCCGCTTCCCCCTCCCCCTGCTAGTGGGGTGGGGAGGAGGGGGGAAACAAAAAGTAAAAGTCATGGCTGGAGATAAGAACAGTTTAGTCACTAAACTAAAAGAAAACACACTCCTAACTAAGAATAACAATAATAATACAGTACCAAGAACTGTAATGAAAAGGAATACAAGGCAAAAAGGAAAGAACCCCCAAGAAAAGGCAAGGGATGCACAATGCAATTGCTCACCAGCCGCTGAGCGATGCCCCAGCAGCACTCCGCACCTCCCGGCCAACTCCCCCCTCTTTCTCTACTGGGCATGACGTTCCGTGGTATGGAATAGCCCTTTGGCTAGTTGGGGTCAGCTGCCCTGGCTATGCTCCCTCCCAGCTTCTTGTACACCTGCTTGCTAGCAGAGCATGGGAAAGTGAAAACTCCTTGACTTCAGAGAAGCGCTACTTAGTAACAACTAAACCATCAGTGTGTTCTCAACAGTCTTCTCCCCCTAAATCCCAAACACAGCACTGTACCAGCTACTGGGAAGACAATTAACTCTCTCGCAGCCGAAAGCAGGACAGGCCATTCTGAGCAGGTGCCTGCTGCTCCTGCTCCACGAAGGTGGCCCTGGTGCCCCGCCTGCGGGGGCAGGAAGCTTTGTGGACTGGCAGGGTGGGCCCCAAGGCTGTCCCCCCTTGGGGCTTGCTTCTTGTCCTCTGTAGCATTGAGCAGAGCCCCTTGTCAGGGCTCCTCTGGGCCCTTTTGGCTCCGTTCTCGCCTGCTGCTCTTGCACCTCCAAGGCGCCACTCGTGCCCTGGCTCTCTCTGGCTCTCTTTCCCAGCGCTGGCCAAGAAGCACAGCGGAGCAGTTGTTGGCGTGCAAAAAGTGGGCTTGGCATCCAGAAGTGTAATACTTCGGAAGATAGCACGCACCTCCTCCTCCTCCTCCTCCTCTTTTGGGTGTGATGGGTCCCGATCCTCATTCTTCAACTTGTCGCTCTTCAGGAAACAGGGACTGCTCGGCCTGTATTCCTGCTGCCCTATGCTTTGAGCTTTTCATCCTAAGGGAGAGGTGACATTGATGAGAGTCCTTTCTTCTCCCAGGCTGCAACAAAAAAAGAGTTTAGAAACACAGGAGAAGAAATACTTATGAACTAGGTGAGGGAACGTTTGGGGGTTTTTTGGATGCCAAGATAAAAATTGACATGACAAAAATTCCTTCTGCGAAAAGAGAGAGAAAAATCGCATTCCTACAAGGTTTCCGCTTGTCCTCGAGAGCACCTTCTTTGTGCATCAGTCAGTTGCCTGCTTCCCTGTTTCTGGCAAAGGTGAATATTTTCTGAAGCATAAGAATGCTGCGTCCGGCTCTGCACACGACGTAGGGGATTAGGGACTTTCTGTGGCTCTGGCTTGCCTTTGCCAGGCTTCAAGTGCTGTTTTTCCAAGCTCAAGTGAGGATTGCTTCAGCCTGCTCCTGGCTAGACGTGCGCACCCTCTTGCTGCTTGTGAGCATCTGCTGGGAAAGAGACTGAGAAAACTCCAATAAAATCCTGTTAGCACTTGTAACCTTTGTGAGATGTGTCCTTGCAAGTGGTTTTGGAGCTGCAAAGGCCGTGGCAATTGACGGCAATAAGAGTCTCAGCATGATTTGACTGCTTGGGACGGAAGGGGAGAAGAAGGGGAAGGGAGGAAGAAGGGCAGGGCAGGGCAGGGCAGGGCAGGGTATTGGCAAGCCTGTTTCAGCCGTGCTGGTGTTACCGCACTGGATTTCCTTCCGTTTTTCTTCTAGTTCACGTGCGGGTAGCGGAAAAACAAAAGGCAGTTGAAGTATGCGCTAGCTAAACCCCCTTTCTCTGGCCAGCAATAGAGGTGCCTGTCGGCTGGGAGCATGAGAAGGAGCCCGTGTGACAAGTCTTGATTCCTTAAATGCAGTCCTAAGAATCTTTCCCTATTTGTTTTTCCAATTGACAGAACCTATTGGCTTTGGCCATGACATCGTGTGTGACCATTCCCTTTTGAGTCTTTGGACATGCGAACCCCCGTGGAAGCGTGCTTAATGATGCAGATGAGGTGAGTTTACACGATTGTGTTGCACGTTTCTTTTGTAACTCTTTTCCAAAGTCCTTCCTTACTCAGAGAGCACAGCAACCCCTTCCTAATTGGCGGTAAAAGTGGAGAAAAAAGCTGTTCTTCGTATGGAATTAGCAAAGGGTAAACGAGCCTTCAGGCAGTGGCTGGCACTGCAGACGGCATGTAAGACAGAGGCGTGTGCGCGGTGTGGGGAGGTGGGAGGAGGAATGCGAGGGAGAGGGAGAAGCTTTCGATGTCTTGTGTGTGGTGTGGCTGCAAGGCACTTGGGCTGAGCTCTAAATGCAAGATGTGGCCCCAGGGCGAAACTAAAAAAGGCAAGGGCAAGGGCAAAGGGCAAAGGGGGGAGGAGGTGGGGCAGGGCGGGGCGAGGCGAGGCAGGGCAAGGACAAGAAGAAAAGAGAAGGAAAGAAAAGAGAAAAGAAGAAAAGAAAAACCAGAAAGGCTTGTTAAAGCAAGAAGAGAGGCAAGTTACCCCTGCGCTTCCAAAAAACTAGGCATCTCCATTGGCTAAAGCCTAAAAGAGTAAAAGACGTGACCTGTCTTTTTTGATGTGGCAGTCAGTGCAATTGTCGAGGCATTTGAGCCTTCCAGTCTGGATTGTTGCCAGATCCAGCACTCCGTGGGAATGTAATTAGTCCAGCCAGAGCTCCTTGTTTGCGGATGGGGTATTTCAGCATCCCTTTGCCTTGCAGGGCCCTTTGCAAAGAGGCCAGCATGGTCGGAAAATGCACTGGCTCCCGGTGCGTTTTGAAGCAGGACTCAAAGCCCAGATTTGAGGTGGGCAATGAGATACGGTTTGAAGTCCTTGCTCCTGACAGTCTGTCTTTTTCCAAAGAGCCCTCTGGAGAGGGGGCACTCCTGGCAAGGGAGTGCATCTCTAGCCTCACTCTGCCTGCTGCTCCATCAGAGCCCCGTGTGGACACGGGCGAGGGCCTGTCTCTTCACAGAGAGCTGGCATCCAAAGGTTGTGATTCTTTCAGTGCCTAGACATAGCCTGGCAGCTTTCTGCCCTCCTTGCAGCAGTTTTGCAGACGGATGAATTACCAAGCGTGCGCTAGAGGCTTGCTTTTCGTCGCTTCTTTTATTCCTTGAGAAGCAAACAAAGGCAGTTCCTTTGGAGCTGAAGAAGCTCCTCAGTAATTTCATGCCACCGCCATTCGCAGGTGGCTTCAGCTGTGCCCAGGGCATGGGCAGCAAGGGCAGGGCCAGCCCCCTGGGCCTCCTGGGCCCGGGGACTGCGTCGGGGCCAGCAGCCCAAAGGGCTTCCTGCGAAGGCTGCTGGGCGGAGGGGCGGCGGGCGGGGCTGCGCCTGGGGGCCGCGTCCCCCCCGTGTCACAGTGCCAGCACCCGGCAAGGCAGCAGTCACAATGCCCCGGGGCAGGATAAAAGGGGGCATGGTCCCCTGTGCCGCGGCCAGCCTGCCCGGCAGGCAGCCCGCAGGCGTCGGAGAGGAAGTCCTTGAGGAGGCGGTGGAATGCCTTGGAGGGAGGAAGACTGGAGGCTGGACGAGGCTGCTGGAGGTTCTGCGCTGCAAGGGCAGCTGCTGGCGGGGCCCCCTTCCAAGCCCGTCTGATGGATGGCAATCGTGCTTCAGGCCTGAGGGAACAGGCACCAGCTCCTCAGGAGATGAGAGGAACCAGCAAGCCCGGTGGCAAGAGCAAGGGAATGGCTTGTGGAGGAGCACGTGAGGAGCGCGGCAGAGCTCTGTGTCCTCATGCCCTGCAGAGGCAGGGGCAGCAGCCGTAAGAAATGGGATGCAGAGGTGTGGGAAGGGGTGGCAGCGCTTTGGAGCCCCCCCTGGTGTCCTGGCAGGCGCGGGAAGGCTTCTTGCCGCCAAGGTGGATGAGGCCGGGGGCACGTGGCCCCTCTGGGAAGCCCCTGCCGGAGATGGCTGGCGAGTGAGGAAGAGTAGGGCTTGGGCATGTGGTGGGAGGCGTGAGCAGGCTGTGGGAGGAGGAAGCAGGTCTTGCTGGCGTGCTGAGGGAATAGCCGATCGCCAGCTGTGGGGTCAGGAAGGAATTTTCCCCCGGGGCAGGTTGGCACTGCTGCCCGGGGGTTTTTTGCCTTCCTCTGCAGCACTGAGCATGACCACTTGTCAGGGCTCCTCCGGTCCCTTTTGGCTAGGCTACTGCCCGCTGCTCATGGCCCAGGAAGATGGCCTGTCGTGCCCTGCAGCTGGGGGGAGGAAGGCTCTTTTTCCCCCACGGTGGGCTAGCAAGTGTCTGCGGGGGTTTTTTGCCTTCCTCTGCAGCATTGGGCACGGCCCCTTGCCAGGGCTCCTTTGGGCCACGTGGTGGTTTAAGCCCAGCCAGCAAGGGAGCAGCACGCAGCCGCTTCCCCCTGCCCCTGCTAGTGGGGTGGGGAGGAGGGGGGAAACAAAAAGTAAAAGTCATGGCTGGAGATAAGAACAGTTTAGTCACTAAACTAAAAGAAAACACACTCCTAACTAAGAATAACAATAATAATATAGTACCAAGAACTGTAATGAAAAGGAATACAAGGCAAAAAGGAAAGAACCCCCAAGAAAAGGCAAGGGATGCACAATGCAATTGCTCACCAGCCGCTGAGCGATGCCCCAGCAGCACTCCGTGCCTCCCGGCCAGCTCCCCCCTCTTTCTCTACTGGGCATGACGTTCCGTGGTATGGAAGAGCCCTTTGGCTAGTTGGGGTCAGCTGCCCTGGCTATGCTCCCTCCCAGCTTCTTGTACACCTGCTTGCTAGCAGAGCATGGGAAAGTGAAAACTCCTTGACTTCAGAGAAGCGCTACTTAGTAACAACTAAACCATCAGTGTGTTCTCAACAGTCTTCTCCCCCTAAATCCCAAACACAGCACTGTACCAGCTACTGGGAAGACAATTAACTCTCTCGCAGCCGAAAGCAGGACAGGCCATTCTGAGCAGGTGCCTGCTGCTCCTGCTCCACGAAGGTGGCCCTGGTGCCCCGCCTGCGGGGGCAGGAAGCTTTGTGGACTGGCAGGGTGGGCCCCAAGGCTGTCCCCCCTTGGGGCTTGCTTCTTGTCCTGTGTAGCATCGAGCAGAGCCCCTTGTCAGGGCTCCTCTGGGCCCTTTTGGCTCCGTTCTCGCCTGCTGCTCTTGCACCTCCAAGGCGCCACTCGTGCCCTGGCTCTCTCTGGCTCTCTTTCCCAGCGCTGGCCAAGAAGCACAGCGGAGCAGTTGTTGGCGCGCAAAAAGTGGGCTTGGCATCCAGAAGTGTAATACTTCGGAAGATAGCACGCACCTCCTCCTCCTCCTCCTCCTCTTTTGGGTGTGATGGGTGCCGATCCTCATTCTTCAACTTGTCGCTCTTCAGGAAACAGGGACTGCTCGGCCTGTATTCCTGCTGCCCTATGCTTTGAGCTTTTCATCCTAAGGGAGAGGTGACATTGATGAGAGTCCTTTCTTCTCCCAGGCTGCAACAAAAAAAGAGTTTAGAAACACAGGAGAAGAAATACTTATGAACTAGGTGAGGGAACGTTTGGGGGTTTTTTGGATGCCAAGATAAAAATTGACATGACAAAAATTCCTTCTGCGAAAAGAGAGAGAAAAATCGCATTCCTACAAGGTTTCCGCTTGTCCTCGAGAGCACCTTCTTTGTGCATCGGTCAGTTGCCTGCTTCCCTGTTTCTGGCAAAGGTGAATATTTTCTGAAGCATAAGAATGCTGCGTCCGGCTCTGCACACGACGTAGGGGATTAGGGACTTTCTGTGGCTCTGGCTTGCCTTTGCCAGGCTTCAAGTGCTGTTTTTCCAAGCTCAAGTGCGGATTGCTTCAGCCTGCTCCTGGCTAGACGTGCGCACCCACTTGCTGCTTGTGAGCATCTGCTGGGAACGAGATTGAGAAAACTCCAATAAAATCCTGTTAGCACTTGTAACCTTTGTGAGATGTGTCCTTGCAAGTGGTTTTGGAGCTGCAAAGGCCGTGGCAATTGACGGCAATAAGAGTCTCAGCATGATTTGACTGCTTGGGACGGAAGGGGAGAAGAAGGGGAAGGGAGGAAGAAGGGCAGGGCAGGGCAGGGCAGGGCAGGGTATTGGCAAGCCTGTTTCAGCCGTGCTGGTGTTACCGCACTGGATTTCCTTCCGTTTTTCTTCTAGTTCACGTGCGGGTAGCGGAAAAAGAAAAGGCAGTTGAAGTATGCGCTAGCTAAACCCCCTTTCTCTGGCCAGCAATAGAGGTGCCTGTCGGCTGGGAGCATGAGAAGGAGCCCGTGTGACAAGTCTTGATTCCTTAAATGCAGTCCTAAGAATCTTTCCCTATTTGTTTTTCCAATTGACAGAACCTATTGGCTTTGGCCATGACATCGTGTGTGACCATTCCCTTTTGAGTCTTTGGACATGCGAACCCCCGTGGAAGCGTGCTTAATGATGCAGATGAGGTGAGTTTACACGATTGTGTTGCGCGTTTCTTTTGTAACTCTTTTCCAAAGTCCTTCCTTACTCAGAGAGCACAGCAACCCCTTCCTAATTGGCGGTAAAAGTGGAGAAAAAAGCTGTTCTTCGTATGGAATTAGCAAAGGGTAAACGAGCCTTCAGGCAGTGGCTGGCACTGCAGACGGCATGTAAGACAGAGGCGTGTGCGCGGTGTGGGGAGGTGGGAGGAGGAATGCGAGGGAGAGGGAGAAGCTTTCGATGTCTTGTGTGTGGTGTGGCTGCAAGGCACTTGGGCTGAGCTCTAAATGCAAGATGTGGCCCCAGGGCGAAACTAAAAAAGGCAAGGGCAAGGGCAAAGGGCAAAGGGGGGAGGAGGTGGGGCAGGGCGGGGCGAGGCGAGGCAGGGCAAGGACAAGAAGAAAAGAGAAGGAAAGAAAAGAGAAAAGAAGAAAAGAAAAACCAGAAAGGCTTGTTAAAGCAAGAAGAGAGGCAAGTTACCCCTGCGCTTCCAAAAAACTAGGCATCTCCATTGGCTAAAGCCTAAAAGAGTAAAAGACGTGACCTGTCTTTTTTGATGTGGCAGTCAGTGCAATTGCCGAGGCATTTGAGCCTTCCAGTCTGGATTGTTGCCAGATCCAGCACTCCGTGGGAATGTAATTAGTCCAGCCAGAGCTCCTTGTTTGCGGATGGGGTATTTCAGCATCCCTTTGCCTTGCAGGGCCCTTTGCAAAGAGGCCAGCATGGTCGGAAAATGCACTGGCTCCCGGTGCGTTTTGAAGCAGGACTCAAAGCCCAGATTTGAGGTGGGCAATGAGATACGGTTTGAAGTCCTTGCTCCTGACAGTCTGTCTTTTTCCAAAGAGCCCTCTGGAGAGGGGGCACTCCTGGCAAGGGAGTGCATCTCTAGCCTCACTCTGCCTGCTGCTCCATCAGAGCCCCGTGTGGACACGGGCGAGGGCCTGTCTCTTCACAGAGAGCTGGCATCCAAAGGTTGTGATTCTTTCAGTGCCTAGACATAGCCTGGCAGCTTTCTGCCCTCCTTGCAGCAGTTTTGCAGACGGATGAATTACCAAGCGTGCGCTAGAGGCTTGCTTTTCGTCGCTTCTTTTATTCCTTGAGAAGCAAACAAAGGCAGTTCCTTTGGAGCTGAAGAAGCTCCTCAGTAATTTCATGCCACCGCCATTCGCAGGTGGCTTCAGCTGTGCCCAGGGCATGGGCAGCAAGGGCAGGGCCAGCCCCCTGGGCCTCCTGGGCCCGGGGACTGCGTCGGGGCCAGCAGCCCAAAGGGCTTCCTGCGAAGGCTGCTGGGCGGAGGGGCGGCGGGCGGGGCTGCGCCTGGGGGCCGCGTCCCCCCCGTGTCACAGTGCCAGCACCCGGCAAGGCAGCAGTCACAATGCCCCGGGGCAGGATAAAAGGGGGCATGGTCCCCTGTGCCGCGGCCAGCCTGCCCGGCAGGCAGCCCGCAGGCGTCGGAGAGGAAGTCCTTGAGGAGGCGGTGGAATGCCTTGGAGGGAGGAAGACTGGAGGCTGGACGAGGCTGCTGGAGGTTCTGCGCTGCAAGGGCAGCTGCTGGCGGGGCCCCCTTCCAAGCCCGTCTGATGGATGGCAATCGTGCTTCAGGCCTGAGGGAACAGGCACCAGCTCCTCAGGAGATGAGAGGAACCAGCAAGCCCGGTGGCAAGAGCAAGGGAATGGCTTGTGGAGGAGCACGTGAGGAGCGCGGCAGAGCTCTGTGTCCTCATGCCCTGCAGAGGCAGGGGCAGCAGCCGTAAGAAATGGGATGCAGAGGTGTGGGAAGGGGTGGCAGCGCTTTGGAGCCCCCCCTGGTGTCCTGGCAGGCGCGGGAAGGCTTCTTGCCGCCAAGGTGGATGAGGCCGGGGGCACGTGGCCCCTCTGGGAAGCCCCTGCCGGAGATGGCTGGCGAGTGAGGAAGAGTAGGGCTTGGGCATGTGGTGGGAGGCGTGAGCAGGCTGTGGGAGGAGGAAGCAGGTCTTGCTGGCGTGCTGAGGGAATAGCCGATCGCCAGCTGTGGGGTCAGGAAGGAATTTTCCCCCGGGGCAGGTTGGCACTGCTGCCCGGGGGTTTTTTGCCTTCCTCTGCAGCACTGAGCATGACCACTTGTCAGGGCTCCTCCGGTCCCTTTTGGCTAGGCTACTGCCCGCTGCTCATGGCCCAGGAAGATGGCCTGTCGTGCCCTGCAGCTGGGGGGAGGAAGGCTCTTTTTCCCCCACGGTGGGCTAGCAAGTGTCTGCGGGGGTTTTTTGCCTTCCTCTGCAGCATTGGGCACGGCCCCTTGCCAGGGCTCCTTTGGGCCACGTGGTGGTTTAAGCCCAGCCAGCAAGGGAGCAGCACGCAGCCGCTTCCCCCTGCCCCTGCTAGTGGGGTGGGGAGGAGGGGGGAAACAAAAAGTAAAAGTCATGGCTGGAGATAAGAACAGTTTAGTCACTAAACTAAAAGAAAACACACTCCTAACTAAGAATAACAATAATAATATAGTACCAAGAACTGTAATGAAAAGGAATACAAGGCAAAAAGGAAAGAACCCCCAAGAAAAGGCAAGGGATGCACAATGCAATTGCTCACCAGCCGCTGAGCGATGCCCCAGCAGCACTCCGTGCCTCCCGGCCAGCTCCCCCCTCTTTCTCTACTGGGCATGACGTTCCGTGGTATGGAAGAGCCCTTTGGCTAGTTGGGGTCAGCTGCCCTGGCTATGCTCCCTCCCAGCTTCTTGTACACCTGCTTGCTAGCAGAGCATGGGAAAGTGAAAACTCCTTGACTTCAGAGAAGCGCTACTTAGTAACAACTAAACCATCAGTGTGTTCTCAACAGTCTTCTCCCCCTAAATCCCAAACACAGCACTGTACCAGCTACTGGGAAGACAATTAACTCTCTCGCAGCCGAAAGCAGGACAGGCCATTCTGAGCAGGTGCCTGCTGCTCCTGCTCCACGAAGGTGGCCCTGGTGCCCCGCCTGCGGGGGCAGGAAGCTTTGTGGACTGGCAGGGTGGGCCCCAAGGCTGTCCCCCCTTGGGGCTTGCTTCTTGTCCTGTGTAGCATCGAGCAGAGCCCCTTGTCAGGGCTCCTCTGGGCCCTTTTGGCTCCGTTCTCGCCTGCTGCTCTTGCACCTCCAAGGCGCCACTCGTGCCCTGGCTCTCTCTGGCTCTCTTTCCCAGCGCTGGCCAAGAAGCACAGCGGAGCAGTTGTTGGCGCGCAAAAAGTGGGCTTGGCATCCAGAAGTGTAATACTTCGGAAGATAGCACGCACCTCCTCCTCCTCCTCCTCCTCTTTTGGGTGTGATGGGTGCCGATCCTCATTCTTCAACTTGTCGCTCTTCAGGAAACAGGGACTGCTCGGCCTGTATTCCTGCTGCCCTATGCTTTGAGCTTTTCATCCTAAGGGAGAGGTGACATTGATGAGAGTCCTTTCTTCTCCCAGGCTGCAACAAAAAAAGAGTTTAGAAACACAGGAGAAGAAATACTTATGAACTAGGTGAGGGAACGTTTGGGGGTTTTTTGGATGCCAAGATAAAAATTGACATGACAAAAATTCCTTCTGCGAAAAGAGAGAGAAAAATCGCATTCCTACAAGGTTTCCGCTTGTCCTCGAGAGCACCTTCTTTGTGCATCGGTCAGTTGCCTGCTTCCCTGTTTCTGGCAAAGGTGAATATTTTCTGAAGCATAAGAATGCTGCGTCCGGCTCTGCACACGACGTAGGGGATTAGGGACTTTCTGTGGCTCTGGCTTGCCTTTGCCAGGCTTCAAGTGCTGTTTTTCCAAGCTCAAGTGCGGATTGCTTCAGCCTGCTCCTGGCTAGACGTGCGCACCCACTTGCTGCTTGTGAGCATCTGCTGGGAACGAGATTGAGAAAACTCCAATAAAATCCTGTTAGCACTTGTAACCTTTGTGAGATGTGTCCTTGCAAGTGGTTTTGGAGCTGCAAAGGCCGTGGCAATTGACGGCAATAAGAGTCTCAGCATGATTTGACTGCTTGGGACGGAAGGGGAGAAGAAGGGGAAGGGAGGAAGAAGGGCAGGGCAGGGCAGGGCAGGGCAGGGTATTGGCAAGCCTGTTTCAGCCGTGCTGGTGTTACCGCACTGGATTTCCTTCCGTTTTTCTTCTAGTTCACGTGCGGGTAGCGGAAAAAGAAAAGGCAGTTGAAGTATGCGCTAGCTAAACCCCCTTTCTCTGGCCAGCAATAGAGGTGCCTGTCGGCTGGGAGCATGAGAAGGAGCCCGTGTGACAAGTCTTGATTCCTTAAATGCAGTCCTAAGAATCTTTCCCTATTTGTTTTTCCAATTGACAGAACCTATTGGCTTTGGCCATGACATCGTGTGTGACCATTCCCTTTTGAGTCTTTGGACATGCGAACCCCCGTGGAAGCGTGCTTAATGATGCAGATGAGGTGAGTTTACACGATTGTGTTGCACGTTTCTTTTGTAACTCTTTTCCAAAGTCCTTCCTTACTCAGAGAGCACAGCAACCCCTTCCTAATTGGCGGTAAAAGTGGAGAAAAAAGCTGTTCTTCGTATGGAATTAGCAAAGGGTAAACGAGCCTTCAGGCAGTGGCTGGCACTGCAGACGGCATGTAAGACAGAGGCGTGTGCGCGGTGTGGGGAGGTGGGAGGAGGAATGCGAGGGAGAGGGAGAAGCTTTCGATGTCTTGTGTGTGGTGTGGCTGCAAGGCACTTGGGCTGAGCTCTAAATGCAAGATGTGGCCCCAGGGCGAAACTAAAAAAGGCAAGGGCAAGGGCAAAGGGCAAAGGGGGGAGGAGGTGGGGCAGGGCGGGGCGAGGCGAGGCAGGGCAAGGACAAGAAGAAAAGAGAAGGAAAGAAAAGAGAAAAGAAGAAAAGAAAAACCAGAAAGGCTTGTTAAAGCAAGAAGAGAGGCAAGTTACCCCTGCGCTTCCAAAAAACTAGGCATCTCCATTGGCTAAAGCCTAAAAGAGTAAAAGACGTGACCTGTCTTTTTTGATGTGGCAGTCAGTGCAATTGTCGAGGCATTTGAGCCTTCCAGTCTGGATTGTTGCCAGATCCAGCACTCCGTGGGAATGTAATTAGTCCAGCCAGAGCTCCTTGTTTGCGGATGGGGTATTTCAGCATCCCTTTGCCTTGCAGGGCCCTTTGCAAAGAGGCCAGCATGGTCGGAAAATGCACTGGCTCCCGGTGCGTTTTGAAGCAGGACTCAAAGCCCAGATTTGAGGTGGGCAATGAGATACGGTTTGAAGTCCTTGCTCCTGACAGTCTGTCTTTTTCCAAAGAGCCCTCTGGAGAGGGGGCACTCCTGGCAAGGGAGTGCATCTCTAGCCTCACTCTGCCTGCTGCTCCATCAGAGCCCCGTGTGGACACGGGCGAGGGCCTGTCTCTTCACAGAGAGCTGGCATCCAAAGGTTGTGATTCTTTCAGTGCCTAGACATAGCCTGGCAGCTTTCTGCCCTCCTTGCAGCAGTTTTGCAGACGGATGAATTACCAAGCGTGCGGTAGAGGCTTGCTTTTCGTCGCTTCTTTTATTCCTTGAAAAGCAAACAAAGGCAGTTCCTTTGGAGCTGAAGAAGCTCCTCAGTAATTTCATGCCACCGCCATTCGCAGGTGGCTTCAGCTGTGCCCAGGGCATGGGCAGCAAGGGCAGGGCCAGCCCCCTGGGCCTCCTGGGCCCGGGGACTGCGTCGGGGCCAGCAGCCCAAAGGGCTTCCTGCGAAGGCTGCTGGGCGGAGGGGCGGCGGGCGGGGCTGCGCCAGGGGGCCGCGTCCCCCCCGTGTCACAGTGCCAGCACCCGGCAAGGCAGCAGTCACAATGCCCCGGGGCAGGATAAAAGGGGGCATGGTCCCCTGTGCCGCGGCCAGCCTGCCCGGCAGGCAGCCCGCAGGCGTCGGAGAGGAAGTCCTTGAGGAGGCGGTGGAATGCCTTGGAGGGAGGAAGACTGGAGGCTGGACGAGGCTGCTGGAGGTTCTGCGCTGCAAGGGCAGCTGCTGGCGGGGCCCCCTTCCAAGCCCGTCTGATGGATGGCAATCGTGCTTCAGGCCTGAGGGAACAGGCACCAGCTCCTCAGGAGATGAGAGGAACCAGCAAGCCCGGTGGCAAGAGCAAGGGAATGGCTTGTGGAGGAGCACGTGAGGAGCGCGGCAGAGCTCTGTGTCCTCATGCCCTGCAGAGGCAGGGGCAGCAGCCGTAAGAAATGGGATGCAGAGGTGTGGGAAGGGGTGGCAGCGCTTTGGAGCCCCCCCTGGTGTCCTGGCAGGCGCGGGAAGGCTTCTTGCCGCCAAGGTGGATGAGGCCGGGGGCACGTGGCCCCTCTGGGAAGCCCCTGCCGGAGATGGCTGGCGAGTGAGGAAGAGTAGGGCTTGGGCATGTGGTGGGAGGCGTGAGCAGGCTGTGGGAGGAGGAAGCAGGTCTTGCTGGCGTGCTGAGGGAATAGCCGATCGCCAGCTGTGGGGTCAGGAAGGAATTTTCCCCCGGGGCAGGTTGGCACTGCTGCCCGGGGGTTTTTTGCCTTCCTCTGCAGCACTGAGCATGACCACTTGTCAGGGCTCCTCCGGTCCCTTTTGGCTAGGCTACTGCCCGCTGCTCATGGCCCAGGAAGATGGCCTGTCGTGCCCTGCAGCTGGGGGGAGGAAGGCTCTTTTTCCCCCACGGTGGGCTAGCAAGTGTCTGCGGGGGTTTTTTGCCTTCCTCTGCAGCATTGGGCACGGCCCCTTGCCAGGGCTCCTTTGGGCCATGTGGTGGTTTAAGCCCAGCCAGCAAGGAAGCAGCACGCAGCCGCTTCCCCCTGCCCCTGCTAGTGGGGTGGGGAGGAGGGGGGAAACAAAAAGTAAAAGTCATGGCTGGAGATAAGAACAGTTTAGTCACTAAACTAAAAGAAAATACACTCCTAACTAAGAATAACAATAATAATACAGTACCAAGAACTGTAATGAAAAGGAATACAAGGCAAAAAGGAAAGAACCCCCAAGAAAAGGCAAGGGATGCACAATGCAATTGCTCACCAGCCGCTGAGCGATGCCCCAGCAGCACTCCGCACCTCCCGGCCAACTCCCCCCTCTTTCTCTACTGGGCATGACGTTCCGTGGTATGGAATAGCCCTTTGGCTAGTTGGGGTCAGCTGCCCTGGCTATGCTCCCTCCCAGCTTCTTGTACACCTGCTTGCTAGCAGAGCATGGGAAAGTGAAAACTCCTTGACTTCAGAGAAGCGCTACTTAGTAACAACTAAACCATCAGTGTGTTCTCAACAGTCTTCTCCCCCTAAATCCCAAACACAGCACTGTACCAGCTACTGGGAAGACAATTAACTCTCTCGCAGCCGAAAGCAGGACAGGCCATTCTGAGCAGGTGCCTGCTGCTCCTGCTCCACGAAGGTGGCCCTGGTGCCCCGCCTGCGGGGGCAGGAAGCTTTGTGGACTGGCAGGGTGGGCCCCAAGGCTGTCCCCCCTTGGGGCTTGCTTCTTGTCCTGTGTAGCATCGAGCAGAGCCCCTTGTCAGGGCTCCTCTGGGCCCTTTTGGCTCCGTTCTCGCCTGCTGCTCTTGCACCTCCAAGGCGCCACTCGTGCCCTGGCTCTCTCTGGCTCTCTTTCCCAGCGCTGGCCAAGAAGCACAGCGGAGCAGTTGTTGGCGCGCAAAAAGTGGGCTTGGCATCCAGAAGTGTAATACTTCGGAAGATAGCACGCACCTCCTCCTCCTCCTCCTCCTCTTTTGGGTGTGATGGGTGCCGATCCTCATTCTTCAACTTGTCGCTCTTCAGGAAACAGGGACTGCTCGGCCTGTATTCCTGCTGCCCTATGCTTTGAGCTTTTCATCCTAAGGGAGAGGTGACATTGATGAGAGTCCTTTCTTCTCCCAGGCTGCAACAAAAAAAGAGTTTAGAAACACAGGAGAAGAAATACTTATGAACTAGGTGAGGGAACGTTTGGGGGTTTTTTGGATGCCAAGATAAAAATTGACATGACAAAAATTCCTTCTGCGAAAAGAGAGAGAAAAATCGCATTCCTACAAGGTTTCCGCTTGTCCTCGAGAGCACCTTCTTTGTGCATCGGTCAGTTGCCTGCTTCCCTGTTTCTGGCAAAGGTGAATATTTTCTGAAGCATAAGAATGCTGCGTCCGGCTCTGCACACGACGTAGGGGATTAGGGACTTTCTGTGGCTCTGGCTTGCCTTTGCCAGGCTTCAAGTGCTGTTTTTCCAAGCTCAAGTGCGGATTGCTTCAGCCTGCTCCTGGCTAGACGTGCGCACCCACTTGCTGCTTGTGAGCATCTGCTGGGAACGAGATTGAGAAAACTCCAATAAAATCCTGTTAGCACTTGTAACCTTTGTGAGATGTGTCCTTGCAAGTGGTTTTGGAGCTGCAAAGGCCGTGGCAATTGACGGCAATAAGAGTCTCAGCATGATTTGACTGCTTGGGACGGAAGGGGAGAAGAAGGGGAAGGGAGGAAGAAGGGCAGGGCAGGGCAGGGCAGGGCAGGGTATTGGCAAGCCTGTTTCAGCCGTGCTGGTGTTACCGCACTGGATTTCCTTCCGTTTTTCTTCTAGTTCACGTGCGGGTAGCGGAAAAAGAAAAGGCAGTTGAAGTATGCGCTAGCTAAACCCCCTTTCTCTGGCCAGCAATAGAGGTGCCTGTCGGCTGGGAGCATGAGAAGGAGCCCGTGTGACAAGTCTTGATTCCTTAAATGCAGTCCTAAGAATCTTTCCCTATTTGTTTTTCCAATTGACAGAACCTATTGGCTTTGGCCATGACATCGTGTGTGACCATTCCCTTTTGAGTCTTTGGACATGCGAACCCCCGTGGAAGCGTGCTTAATGATGCAGATGAGGTGAGTTTACACGATTGTGTTGCACGTTTCTTTTGTAACTCTTTTCCAAAGTCCTTCCTTACTCAGAGAGCACAGCAACCCCTTCCTAATTGGCGGTAAAAGTGGAGAAAAAAGCTGTTCTTCGTATGGAATTAGCAAAGGGTAAACGAGCCTTCAGGCAGTGGCTGGCACTGCAGACGGCATGTAAGACAGAGGCGTGTGCGCGGTGTGGGGAGGTGGGAGGAGGAATGCGAGGGAGAGGGAGAAGCTTTCGATGTCTTGTGTGTGGTGTGGCTGCAAGGCACTTGGGCTGAGCTCTAAATGCAAGATGTGGCCCCAGGGCGAAACTAAAAAAGGCAAGGGCAAGGGCAAAGGGCAAAGGGGGGAGGAGGTGGGGCAGGGCGGGGCGAGGCGAGGCAGGGCAAGGACAAGAAGAAAAGAGAAGGAAAGAAAAGAGAAAAGAAGAAAAGAAAAACCAGAAAGGCTTGTTAAAGCAAGAAGAGAGGCAAGTTACCCCTGCGCTTCCAAAAAACTAGGCATCTCCATTGGCTAAAGCCTAAAAGAGTAAAAGACGTGACCTGTCTTTTTTGATGTGGCAGTCAGTGCAATTGTCGAGGCATTTGAGCCTTCCAGTCTGGATTGTTGCCAGATCCAGCACTCCGTGGGAATGTAATTAGTCCAGCCAGAGCTCCTTGTTTGCGGATGGGGTATTTCAGCATCCCTTTGCCTTGCAGGGCCCTTTGCAAAGAGGCCAGCATGGTCGGAAAATGCACTGGCTCCCGGTGCGTTTTGAAGCAGGACTCAAAGCCCAGATTTGAGGTGGGCAATGAGATACGGTTTGAAGTCCTTGCTCCTGACGGTCTGTCTTTTTCCAAAGAGCCCTCTGGAGAGGGGGCACTCCTGGCAAGGGAGTGCATCTCTAGCCTCACTCTGCCTGCTGCTCCATCAGAGCCCCGTGTGGACACGGGCGAGGGCCTGTCTCTTCACAGAGAGCTGGCATCCAAAGGTTGTGATTCTTTCAGTGCCTAGACATAGCCTGGCAGCTTTCTGCCCTCCTTGCAGCAGTTTTGCAGACGGATGAATTACCAAGCGTGTGCTAGAGGCTTGCTTTTCGTCGCTTCTTTTATTCCTTGACAAGCAAACAAAGGCAGTTCCTTTGGAGCTGAAGAAGCTCCTCAGTAATTTCATGCCACCGCCATTCGCAGGTGGCTTCAGCTGTGCCCAGGGCATGGGCAGCAAGGGCAGGGCCAGCCCCCTGGGCCTCCTGGGCCCGGGGACTGCGTCGGGGCCAGCAGCCCAAAGGGCTTCCTGGGAAGGCTGCTGGGCGGAGGGGCGGCGGGCGGGGCTGCGCCAGGGGGCCGCGTCCCCCCCGTGTCACAGTGCCAGCACCCGGCAAGGCAGCAGTCACAATGCCCCGGGGCAGGATAAAAGGGGGCATGGTCCCCTGTGCCGCGGCCAGCCTGCCCGGCAGGCAGCCCGCAGGCGTCGGAGAGGAAGTCCTTGAGGAGGCGGTGGAATGCCTTGGAGGGAGGAAGACTGGAGGCTGGACGAGGCTGCTGGAGGTTCTGCGCTGCAAGGGCAGCTGCTGGCGGGGCCCCCTTCCAAGCCCGTCTGATGGATGGCAATCGTGCTTCAGGCCTGAGGGAACAGGCGCCAGCTCCTCAGGAGATGAGAGGAACCAGCAAGCCCGGTGGCAAGAGCAAGGAAATGGCTTGTGGAGGAGCACGTGAGGAGCGCGGCAGAGCTCTGTGTCCTCATGCCCTGCAGAGGCAGGGGCAGCAGCCGTAAGAAATGGGATGCAGAGGTGTGGGAAGGGGTGGCAGCGCTTTGGAGCCCCCCCTGGTGTCCTGGCAGGCGCGGGAAGGCTTCTTGCCGCCAAGGTGGATGAGGCCAGGGGCACGTGGCCCCTCTGGGAAGCCCCTGCCGGAGATGGCTGGCGAGTGAGGAAGAGTAGGGCTTGGGCATGTGGTGGGAGGCGTGAGCAGGCTGTGGGAGGAGGAAGCAGGTCTTGCTGGTGTGCTGAGGGAATAGCCGATTGCCAGCTGTGGGGTCAGGAAGGAATTTTCCCCCGGGGCAGGTTGGCACTGCTGCCCGGGGGTTTTTTGCCTTCCTCTGCAGCACTGAGCATGACCACTTGTCAGGGCTCCTCCGGTCCCTTTTGGCTAGGCAACTGCCCGCTGCTCATGGCCCAGGAAGATGGCCTGTCGTGCCCTGCAGCTGGGGGGAGGAAGGCTCTTTTTCCCCCACGGTGGGCTAGCAAGTGTCTGCGGGGGTTTTTTGCCTTCCTCTGCAGCATTGGGCACGGCCCCTTGCCAGGGCTCCTTTGGGCCACGTGGTGGTTTAAGCCCAGCCAGCAAGGAAGCAGCACGCAGCCGCTTCCCCCTGCCCCTGCTAGTGGGGTGGGGAGGAGGGGGGAAACAAAAAGTAAAAGTCATGGCTGGAGATAAGAACAGTTTAGTCACTAAACTAAAAGAAAACACACTCCTAACTAAGAATAACAATAATAATATAGTACCAAGAACTGTAATGAAAAGGAATACAAGGCAAAAAGGAAAGAACCCCCAAGAAAAGGCAAGGGATGCACAATGCAATTGCTCACCAGCCGCTGAGCGATGCCCCAGCAGCACTCCGTGCCTCCCGGCCAGCTCCCCCCTCTTTCTCTACTGGGCATGACGTTCCGTGGTATGGAAGAGCCCTTTGGCTAGTTGGGGTCAGCTGCCCTGGCTATGCTCCCTCCCAGCTTCTTGTACACCTGCTTGCTAGCAGAGCATGGGAAAGTGAAAACTCCTTGACTTCAGAGAAGCGCTACTTAGTAACAACTAAACCATCAGTGTGTTCTCAACAGTCTTCTCCCCCTAAATCCCAAACACAGCACTGTACCAGCTACTGGGAAGACAATTAACTCTCTCGCAGCCGAAAGCAGGACAGGCCATTCTGAGTAGGTGCCTGCTGCTCCTGCTCCACGAAGGTGGCCCTGGTGCCCCGCCTGCGGGGGCAGGAAGCTTTGTGGACTGGCAGGGTGGGCCCCAAGGCTGTCCCCCCTTGGGGCTTGCTTCTTGTCCTGTGTAGCATCGAGCAGAGCCCCTTGTCAGGGCTCCTCTGGGCCCTTTTGGCTCCGTTCTCGCCTGCTGCTCTTGCACCTCCAAGGCGCCACTCGTGCCCTGGCTCTCTCTGGCTCTCTTCCCCAGCGCTGGCCAAGAAGCACAGCGGAGCAGTTGTTGGCGCGCAAAAAGTGGGCTTGGCATCCAGAAGTGTAATACTTCGGAAGATAGCACGCACCTCCTCCTCCTCCTCCTCCTCTTTTGGGTGTGATGGGTGCCGATCCTCATTCTTCAACTTGTCGCTCTTCAGGAAACAGGGACTGCTCGGCCTGTATTCCTGCTGCCCTATGCTTTGAGCTTTTCATCCTAAGGGAGAGGTGACATTGATGAGAGTCCTTTCTTCTCCCAGGCTGCAACAAAAAAAGAGTTTAGAAACACAGGAGAAGAAATACTTATGAACTAGGTGAGGGAACGTTTGGGGGTTTTTTGGATGCCAAGATAAAAATTGACATGACAAAAATTCCTTCTGCGAAAAGAGAGAGAAAAATCGCATTCCTACAAGGTTTCCGCTTGTCCTCGAGAGCACCTTCTTTGTGCATCGGTCAGTTGCCTGCTTCCCTGTTTCTGGCAAAGGTGAATATTTTCTGAAGCATAAGAATGCTGCGTCCGGCTCTGCACACGACGTAGGGGATTAGGGACTTTCTGTGGCTCTGGCTTGCCTTTGCCAGGCTTCAAGTGCTGTTTTTCCAAGCTCAAGTGCGGATTGCTTCAGCCTGCTCCTGGCTAGACGTGCGCACCCTCTTGCTGCTTGTGAGCATCTGCTGGGAACGAGATTGAGAAAACTCCAATAAAATCCTGTTAGCACTTGTAACCTTTGTGAGATGTGTCCTTGCAAGTGGTTTTGGAGCTGCAAAGGCCGTGGCAATTGACGGCAATAAGAGTCTCAGCATGATTTGACTGCTTGGGACGGAAGGGGAGAAGAAGGGGAAGGGAGGAAGAAGGGCAGGGCAGGGCAGGGCAGGGCAGGGCAGGGTATTGGCAAGCCTGTTTCAGCCGTGCTGGTGTTACCGCACTGGATTTCCTTCCGTTTTTCTTCTAGTTCACGTGCGGGTAGCGGAAAAAGAAAAGGCAGTTGAAGTATGCGCTAGCTAAACCCCCTTTCTCTGGCCAGCAATAGAGGTGCCTGTCGGCTGGGAGCATGAGAAGGAGCCCGTGTGACAAGTCTTGATTCCTTAAATGCAGTCCTAAGAATCTTTCCCTATTTGTTTTTCCAATTGACAGAACCTATTGGCTTTGGCCATGACATCGTGTGTGACCATTCCCTTTTGAGTCTTTGGACATGCGAACCCCCGTGGAAGCGTGCTTAATGATGCAGATGAGGTGAGTTTACACGATTGTGTTGCGCGTTTCTTTTGTAACTCTTTTCCAAAGTCCTTCCTTACTCAGAGAGCACAGCAACCCCTTCCTAATTGGCGGTAAAAGTGGAGAAAAAAGCTGTTCTTCGTATGGAATTAGCAAAGGGTAAACGAGCCTTCAGGCAGTGGCTGGCAATGCAGACGGCACGTAAGACAGAGGCGTGTGCGCGGTGTGGGGAGGTGGGAGGAGGAATGCGAGGGAGAGGGAGAAGCTTTCGATGTCTTGTGTGTGGTGTGGCTGCAAGGCACTTGGGCTGAGCTCTAAATGCAAGATGTGGCCCCAGGGCGAAACTAAAAAAGGCAAGGGCAAGGGCAAAGGGCAAAGGGGGGAGGAGGTGGGGCAGGGCGGGGCGAGGCGAGGCAGGGCAAGGACAAGAAGAAAAGAGAAGGAAAGAAAAGAGAAAAGAAGAAAAGAAAAACCAGAAAGGCTTGTTAAAGCAAGAAGAGAGGCAAGTTACCCCTGCGCTTCCAAAAAACTAGGCATCTCCATTGGCTAAAGCCTAAAAGAGTAAAAGACGTGACCTGTCTTTTTTGATGTGGCAGTCAGTGCAATTGTCGAGGCATTTGAGCCTTCCAGTCTGGATTGTTGCCAGATCCAGCACTCCGTGGGAATGTAATTAGTCCAGCCAGAGCTCCTTGTTTGCGGATGGGGTATTTCAGCATCCCTTTGCCTTGCAGGGCCCTTTGCAAAGAGGCCAGCATGGTCGGAAAATGCACTGGCTCCCGGTGCGTTTTGAAGCAGGACTCAAAGCCCAGATTTGAGGTGGGCAATGAGATACGGTTTGAAGTCCTTGCTCCTGATGGTCTGTCTTTTTCCAAAGAGCCCTCTGGAGAGGGGGCACTCCTGGCAAGGGAGTGCATCTCTAGCCTCACTCTGCCTGCTGCTCCATCAGAGCCCCGTGTGGACACGGGCGAGGGCCTGTCTCTTCACAGAGAGCTGGCATCCAAAGGTTGTGATTCTTTCAGTGCCTAGACATAGCCTGGCAGCTTTCTGCCCTCATTGCAGCAGTTTTGCAGACGGATGAATTACCAAGCGTGTGCTAGAGGCTTGCTTTTCGTCGCTTCTTTTATTCCTTGACAAGCAAACAAAGGCAGTTCCTTTGGAGCTGAAGAAGCTCCTCAGTAGTTTCATGCCACCGCCATTCGCAGGTGGCTTCAGCTGTGCCCAGGGCATGGGCAGCAAGGGCAGGGCCAGCCCCCTGGGCCTCCTGGGCCCGGGGACTGCGTCGGGGCCAGCAGCCCAAAGGGCTTCCTGGGAAGGCTGCTGGGCGGAGGGGCGGCGGGCGGGGCTGCGCCAGGGGGCCGCGTCCCCCCCGTGTCACAGTGCCGGCACCCGGCAAGGCAGCAGTCACAATGCCCCGGGGCAGGATAAAAGGGGGCATGGTCCCCTGTGCCGCGGCCAGCCTGCCCGGCAGGCAGCCCGCAGGCGTCGGAGAGGAAGTCCTTGAGGAGGCGGTGGAATGCCTTGGAGGGAGGAAGACTGGAGGCTGGACGGGGCTGCTGGAGGTTCTGCGCTGCAAGGGCAGCTGCTGGCGGGGCCCCCTTCCAAGCCCGTCTGATGGATGGCAATCGTGCTTCAGGCCTGAGGGAACAGGCGCCAGCTCCTCAGGAGATGAGAGGAACCAGCAAGCCCGGTGGCAAGAGCAAGGGAATGGCTTGTGGAGGAGCACGTGAGGAGCGCGGCAGAGCTCTGTGTCCTCATGCCCTGCAGAGGCAGGGGCAGCAGCCGTAAGAAATGGGATGCAGAGGTGTGGGAAGGGGTGGCAGCGCTTTGGAGCCCCCCCTGGTGTCCTGGCAGGCGTGGGAAGGCTTCTTGCCGCCAAGGTGGATGAGGCCGGGGGCATGTGGCCCCTCTGGGAAGCCCCTGCCGGAGATGGCTGGCGAGTGAGGAAGAGTAGGGCTTGGGCATGTGGTGGGAGGCGTGAGCAGGCTGTGGGAGGAGGAAGCAGGTCTTGCTGGCGTGCTGAGGGAATAGCCGATCGCCAGCTGTGGGGTCAGGAAGGAATTTTCCCCCGGGGCAGGTTGGCACTGCTGCCCGGGGGTTTTTTGCCTTCCTCTGCAGCACTGAGCATGACCACTTGTCAGGGCTCCTCCGGTCCCTTTTGGCTAGGCTACTGCCCGCTGCTCATGGCCCAGGAAGATGGCCTGTCGTGCCCTGCAGCTGGGGGGAGGAAGGCTCTTTTTCCCCCACGGTGGGCTAGCAAGTGTCTGCGGGGGTTTTTTGCCTTCCTCTGCAGCATTGGGCACGGCCCCTTGCCAGGGCTCCTTTGGGGCCACGTGGTGGTTTAAGCCCAGCCAGCAAGGAAGCAGCACGCAGCCGCTTCCCCCTGCCCCTGCTAGTGGGGTGGGGAGGAGGGGGGAAACAAAAAGTAAAAGTCATGGCTGGAGATAAGAACAGTTTAGTCACTAAACTAAAAGAAAACACACTCCTAACTAAGAATAACAATAATAATATAGTACCAAGAACTGTAATGAAAAGGAATACAAGGCAAAAAGGAAAGAACCCCCAAGAAAAGGCAAGGGATGCACAATGCAATTGCTCACCAGCCGCTGAGCGATGCCCCAGCAGCACTCCGTGCCTCCCGGCCAGCTCCCCCCTCTTTCTCTACTGGGCATGACGTTCCGTGGTATGGAAGAGCCCTTTGGCTAGTTGGGGTCAGCTGCCCTGGCTATGCTCCCTCCCAGCTTCTTGTACACCTGCTTGCTAGCAGAGCATGGGAAAGTGAAAACTCCTTGACTTCAGAGAAGCGCTACTTAGTAACAACTAAACCATCAGTGTGTTCTCAACAGTCTTCTCCCCCTAAATCCCAAACGCAGCAGTGCACCAGCTACTGGGAAGACAATTAACTCTCTCGCAGCCGAAAGCAGGACAGGCCATTCTGAGTAGGTGCCTGCTGCTCCTGCTCCACGAAGGTGGCCCTGGTGCCCCGCCTGCGGGGGAAGGAAGCTTTGTGGACTGGCAGGGTGGGCCCCAAGGCTGTCCCCCCTTGGGGCTTGCTTCTTGTCCCGTGTAGCATCGAGCACAGCCCCTTGTCAGGGCTCCTCTGGGCCCTTTTGGCTCCGTTCTCGCCTGCTGCTCTTGCACCTCCAAGGCGCCACTCGTGCCCTGGCTCTCTCTGGCTCTCTTTCCCAGCGCTGGCCAAGAAGCACAGCGGAGCAGTTGTTGGCGCGCAAAAAGTGGGCTTGGCATCCAGAAGTGTAATACTTCGGAAGATAGCACGCACCTCCTCCTCCTCCTCCTCCTCTTTTGGGTGTGATGGGTGCCGATCCTCATTCTTCAACTTGTCGCTCTTCAGGAAACAGGGACTGCTCGGCCTGTATTCCTGCTGCCCTATGCTTTGAGCTTTTCATCCTAAGGGAGAGGTGACATTGATGAGAGTCCTTTCTTCTCCCAGGCTGCAACAAAAAAAGAGTTTAGAAACACAGGAGAAGAAATACTTATGAACTAGGTGAGGGAACGTTTGGGGGTTTTTTGGATGCCAAGATAAAAATTGACATGACAAAAATTCCTTCTGCGAAAAGAGAGAGAAAAATCGCATTCCTACAAGGTTTCCGCTTGTCCTCGAGAGCACCTTCTTTGTGCATCGGTCAGTTGCCTGCTTCCCTGTTTCTGGCAAAGGTGAATATTTTCTGAAGCATAAGAATGCTGCGTCCGGCTCTGCACACGACGTAGGGGATTAGGGACTTTCTGTGGCTCTGGCTTGCCTTTGCCAGGCTTCAAGTGCTGTTTTTCCAAGCTCAAGTGCGGATTGCTTCAGCCTGCTCCTGGCTAGACGTGCGCACCCTCTTGCTGCTTGTGAGCATCTGCTGGGAACGAGATTGAGAAAACTCCAATAAAATCCTGTTAGCACTTGTAACCTTTGTGAGATGTGTCCTTGCAAGTGGTTTTGGAGCTGCAAAGGCCGTGGCAATTGACGGCAATAAGAGTCTCAGCATGATTTGACTGCTTGGGACGGAAGGGGAGAAGAAGGGGAAGGGAGGAAGAAGGGCAGGGCAGGGCAGGGCAGGGCAGGGCAGGGTATTGGCAAGCCTGTTTCAGCCGTGCTGGTGTTACCGCACTGGATTTCCTTCCGTTTTTCTTCTAGTTCACGTGCGGGTAGCGGAAAAAGAAAAGGCAGTTGAAGTATGCGCTAGCTAAACCCCCTTTCTCTGGCCAGCAATAGAGGTGCCTGTCGGCTGGGAGCATGAGAAGGAGCCCGTGTGACAAGTCTTGATTCCTTAAATGCAGTCCTAAGAATCTTTCCCTATTTGTTTTTCCAATTGACAGAACCTATTGGCTTTGGCCATGACATCGTGTGTGACCATTCCCTTTTGAGTCTTTGGACATGCGAACCCCCGTGGAAGCGTGCTTAATGATGCAGATGAGGTGAGTTTACACGATTGTGTTGCGCGTTTCTTTTGTAACTCTTTTCCAAAGTCCTTCCTTACTCCGAGAGCACAGCAACCCCTTCCTAATTGGCGGTAAAAGTGGAGAAAAAAGCTGTTCTTCGTATGGAATTAGTAAAGGGTAAACGAGCCTTCAGGCAGTGGCTGGCAATGCAGACGGCACGTAAGACAGAGGCGTGTGCGCGGTGTGGGGAGGTGGGAGGAGGAATGCGAGGGAGAGGGAGAAGCTTTCGATGTCTTGTGTGTGGTGTGGCTGCAAGGCACTTGGGCTGAGCTCTAAATGCAAGATGTGGCCCCAGGGCGAAACTAAAAAAGGCAAGGGCAAGGGCAAAGGGCAAAGGGGGGAGGAGGTGGGGCAGGGCGGGGCGAGGCGAGGCAGGGCAAGGACAAGAAGAAAAGAGAAGGAAAGAAAAGAGAAAAGAAGAAAAGAAAAACCAGAAAGGCTTGTTAAAGCAAGAAGAGAGGCAAGTTACCCCTGCGCTTCCAAAAAACTAGGCATCTCCATTGGCTAAAGCCTAAAAGAGTAAAAGACGTGACCTGTCTTTTTTGATGTGGCAGTCAGTGCAATTGTCGAGGCATTTGAGCCTTCCAGTCTGGATTGTTGCCAGATCCAGCACTCCGTGGGAATGTAATTAGTCCAGCCAGAGCTCCTTGTTTGCGGATGGGGTATTTCAGCATCCCTTTGCCTTGCAGGGCCCTTTGCAAAGAGGCCAGCATGGTCGGAAAATGCACTGGCTCCCGGTGCGTTTTGAAGCAGGACTCAAAGCCCAGATTTGAGGTGGGCAATGAGATACGGTTTGAAGTCCTTGCTCCTGACGGTCTGTCTTTTTCCAAAGAGCCCTCTGGAGAGGGGGCACTCCTGGCAAGGGAGTGCATCTCTAGCCTCACTCTGCCTGCTGCTCCATCAGAGCCCCGTGTGGACACGGGCGAGGGCCTGTCTCTTCACAGAGAGCTGGCATCCAAAGGTTGTGATTCTTTCAGTGCCTAGACATAGCCTGGCAGCTTTCTGCCCTCCTTGCAGCAGTTTTGCAGACGGATGAATTACCAAGCGTGTGCTAGAGGCTTGCTTTTCGTCGCTTCTTTTATTCCTTGAAAAGCAAACAAAGGCAGTTCCTTTGGAGCTGAAGAAGCTCCTCAGTAATTTCATGCCACCGCCATTCGCAGGTGGCTTCAGCTGTGCCCAGGGCATGGGCAGCAAGGGCAGGGCCAGCCCCCTGGGCCTCCTGGGCCCGGGGACTGCGTCGGGGCCAGCAGCCCAAAGGGCTTCCTGGGAAGGCTGCTGGGCGGAGGGGCGGCGGGCGGGGCTGCGCCAGGGGGCCGCGTCCCCCCCGTGTCACAGTGCCAGCACCCGGCAAGGCAGCAGTCACAATGCCCCGGGGCAGGATAAAAGGGGGCATGGTCCCCTGTGCCGCGGCCAGCCTGCCCGGCAGGCAGCCCGCAGGCGTCGGAGAGGAAGTCCTTGAGGAGGCGGTGGAATGCCTTGGAGGGAGGAAGACTGGAGGCTGGACGAGGCTGCTGGAGGTTCTGCGCTGCAAGGGCAGCTGCTGGCGGGGCCCCCTTCCAAGCCCGTCTGATGGATGGCAATCGTGCTTCAGGCCTGAGGGAACAGGCGCCAGCTCCTCAGGAGATGAGAGGAACCAGCAAGCCCGGTGGCAAGAGCAAGGAAATGGCTTGTGGAGGAGCACGTGAGGAGCGCGGCAGAGCTCTGTGTCCTCATGCCCTGCAGAGGCAGGGGCAGCAGCCGTAAGAAATGGGATGCAGAGGTGTGGGAAGGGGTGGCAGCGCTTTGGAGCCCCCCCTGGTGTCCTGGCAGGCGCGGGAAGGCTTCTTGCCGCCAAGGTGGATGAGGCCGGGGGCACGTGGCCCCTCTGGGAAGCCCCTGCCGGAGATGGCTGGCGAGTGAGGAAGAGTAGGGCTTGGGCATGTGGTGGGAGGCGTGAGCAGGCTGTGGGAGGAGGAAGCAGGTCTTGCTGGCGTGCTGAGGGAATAGCCGATTGCCAGCTGTGGGGTCAGGAAGGAATTTTCCCCCGGGGCAGGTTGGCACTGCTGCCCGGGGGTTTTTTGCCTTCCTCTGCAGCACTGAGCATGACCACTTGTCAGGGCTCCTCCGGTCCCTTTTGGCTAGGCTACTGCCCGCTGCTCATGGCCCAGGAAGATGGCCTGTCGTGCCCTGCAGCTGGGGGGAGGAAGGCTCTTTTTCCCCCACGGTGGGCTAGCAAGTGTCTGCGGGGGTTTTTTGCCTTCCTCTGCAGCATTGGGCACGGCCCCTTGCCAGGGCTCCTTTGGGCCACGTGGTGGTTTAAGCCCAGCCAGCAAGGAAGCAGCACGCAGCCGCTTCCCCCTCCCCCTGCTAGTGGGGTGGGGAGGAGGGGGGAAACAAAAAGTAAAAGTCATGGCTGGAGATAAGAACAGTTTAGTCACTAAACTAAAAGAAAACACACTCCTAACTAAGAATAACAATAATAATATAGTACCAAGAACTGTAATGAAAAGGAATACAAGGCAAAAAGGAAAGAACCCCCAAGAAAAGGCAAGGGATGCACAATGCAATTGCTCACCAGCCGCTGAGCGATGCCCCAGCAGCACTCCGTGCCTCCCGGCCAGCTCCCCCCTCTTTCTCTACTGGGCATGACGTTCCGTGGTATGGAAGAGCCCTTTGGCTAGTTGGGGTCAGCTGCCCTGGCTATGCTCCCTCCCAGCTTCTTGTACACCTGCTTGCTAGCAGAGCATGGGAAAGTGAAAACTCCTTGACTTCAGAGAAGCGCTACTTAGTAACAACTAAACCATCAGTGTGTTCTCAACAGTCTTCTCCCCCTAAATCCCAAACACAGCACTGTACCAGCTACTGGGAAGACAATTAACTCTCTCGCAGCCGAAAGCAGGACAGGCCATTCTGAGTAGGTGCCTGCTGCTCCTGCTCCACGAAGGTGGCCCTGGTGCCCCGCCTGCGGGGGAAGGAAGCTTTGTGGACTGGCAGGGTGGGCCCCAAGGCTGTCCCCCCTTGGGGCTTGCTTCTTGTCCTGTGTAGCATCGAGCAGAGCCCCTTGTCAGGGCTCCTCTGGGCCCTTTTGGCTCCGTTCTCGCCTGCTGCTCTTGCACCTCCAAGGCGCCACTCGTGCCCTGGCTCTCTCTGGCTCTCTTCCCCAGCGCTGGCCAAGAAGCACAGCGGAGCAGTTGTTGGCGCGCAAAAAGTGGGCTTGGCATCCAGAAGTGTAATACTTCGGAAGATAGCACGCACCTCCTCCTCCTCCTCCTCCTCTTTTGGGTGTGATGGGTGCCGATCCTCATTCTTCAACTTGTCGCTCTTCAGGAAACAGGGACTGCTCGGCCTGTATTCCTGCTGCCCTATGCTTTGAGCTTTTCATCCTAAGGGAGAGGTGACATTGATGAGAGTCCTTTCTTCTCCCAGGCTGCAACAAAAAAAGAGTTTAGAAACACAGGAGAAGAAATACTTATGAACTAGGTGAGGGAACGTTTGGGGGTTTTTTGGATGCCAAGATAAAAATTGACATGACAAAAATTCCTTCTGCGAAAAGAGAGAGAAAAATCGCATTCCTACAAGGTTTCCGCTTGTCCTCGAGAGCACCTTCTTTGTGCATCGGTCAGTTGCCTGCTTCCCTGTTTCTGGCAAAGGTGAATATTTTCTGAAGCATAAGAATGCTGCGTCCGGCTCTGCACACGACGTAGGGGATTAGGGACTTTCTGTGGCTCTGGCTTGCCTTTGCCAGGCTTCAAGTGCTGTTTTTCCAAGCTCAAGTGCGGATTGCTTCAGCCTGCTCCTGGCTAGACGTGCGCACCCTCTTGCTGCTTGTGAGCATCTGCTGGGAACGAGATTGAGAAAACTCCAATAAAATCCTGTTAGCACTTGTAACCTTTGTGAGATGTGTCCTTGCAAGTGGTTTTGGAGCTGCAAAGGCCGTGGCAATTGACGGCAATAAGAGTCTCAGCATGATTTGACTGCTTGGGACGGAAGGGGAGAAGAAGGGGAAGGGAGGAAGAAGGGCAGGGCAGGGCAGGGCAGGGCAGGGCAGGGTATTGGCAAGCCTGTTTCAGCCGTGCTGGTGTTACCGCACTGGATTTCCTTCCGTTTTTCTTCTAGTTCCCGTGCGGGTAGCGGAAAAAGAAAAGGCAGTTGAAGTATGCGCTAGCTAAACCCCCTTTCTCTGGCCAGCAATAGAGGTGCCTGTCGGCTGGGAGCATGAGAAGGAGCCCGTGTGACAAGTCTTGATTCCTTAAATGCAGTCCTAAGAATCTTTCCCTATTTGTTTTTCCAATTGACAGAACCTATTGGCTTTGGCCATGACATCGTGTGTGACCATTCCCTTTTGAGTCTTTGGACATGCGAACCCCCGTGGAAGCGTGCTTAATGATGCAGATGAGGTGAGTTTACACGATTGTGTTGCGCGTTTCTTTTGTAACTCTTTTCCAAAGTCCTTCCTTACTCCGAGAGCACAGCAACCCCTTCCTAATTGGCGGTAAAAGTGGAGAAAAAAGCTGTTCTTCGTATGGAATTAGCAAAGGGTAAACGAGCCTTCAGGCAGTGGCTGGCAATGCAGACGGCACGTAAGACAGAGGCGTGTGCGCGGTGTGGGGAGGTGGGAGGAGGAATGCGAGGGAGAGGGAGAAGCTTTCGATGTCTTGTGTGTGGTGTGGCTGCAAGGCACTTGGGCTGAGCTCTAAATGCAAGATGTGGCCCCAGGGCGAAACTAAAAAAGGCAAGGGCAAGGGCAAAGGGCAAAGGGGGGAGGAGGTGGGGCAGGGCGGGGCGAGGCGAGGCAGGGCAAGGACAAGAAGAAAAGCGAAGGAAAGAAAAGAGAAAAGAAGAAAAGAAAAACCAGAAAGGCTTGTTAAAGCAAGAAGAGAGGCAAGTTACCCCTGCGCTTCCAAAAAACTAGGCATCTCCATTGGCTAAAGCCTAAAAGAGTAAAAGACGTGACCTGTCTTTTTTGATGTGGCAGTCAGTGCAATTGTCGAGGCATTTGAGCCTTCCAGTCTGGATTGTTGCCAGATCCAGCACTCCGTGGGAATGTAATTAGTCCAGCCAGAGCTCCTTGTTTGCGGATGGGGTATTTCAGCATCCCTTTGCCTTGCAGGGCCCTTTGCAAAGAGGCCAGCATGGTCGGAAAATGCACTGGCTCCCGGTGCGTTTTGAAGCAGGACTCAAAGCCCAGATTTGAGGTGGGCAATGAGATACGGTTTGAAGTCCTTGCTCCTGACGGTCTGTCTTTTTCCAAAGAGCCCTCTGGAGAGGGGGCACTCCTGGCAAGGGAGTGCATCTCTAGCCTCACTCTGCCTGCTGCTCCATCAGAGCCCCGTGTGGACACGGGCGAGGGCCTGTCTCTTCACAGAGAGCTGGCATCCAAAGGTTGTGATTCTTTCAGTGCCTAGACATAGCCTGGCAGCTTTCTGCCCTCATTGCAGCAGTTTTGCAGACGGATGAATTACCAAGCGTGTGCTAGAGGCTTGCTTTTCGTCGCTTCTTTTATTCCTTGAAAAGCAAACAAAGGCAGTTCCTTTGGAGCTGAAGAAGCTCCTCAGTAGTTTCATGCCACCGCCATTCGCAGGTGGCTTCAGCTGTGCCCAGGGCATGGGCAGCAAGGGCAGGGCCAGCCCCCTGGGCCTCCTGGGCCCGGGGACTGCGTCGGGGCCAGCAGCCCAAAGGGCTTCCTGCGAAGGCTGCTGGGCGGAGGGGCGGCGGGCGGGGCTGCGCCAGGGGGCCGCGTCCCCCCCGTGTCACAGTGCCGGCACCCGGCAAGGCAGCAGTCACAATGCCCCGGGGCAGGATAAAAGGGGGCATGGTCCCCTGTGCCGCGGCCAGCCTGCCCGGCAGGCAGCCCGCAGGCGTCGGAGAGGAAGTCCTTGAGGAGGCGGTGGAATGCCTTGGAGGGAGGAAGACTGGAGGCTGGACGAGGCTGCTGGAGGTTCTGCGCTGCAAGGGCAGCTGCTGGCGGGGCCCCCTTCCAAGCCCGTCTGATGGATGGCAATCGTGCTTCAGGCCTGAGGGAACAGGCGCCAGCTCCTCAGGAGATGAGAGGAACCAGCAAGCCCGGTGGCAAGAGCAAGGGAATGGCTTGTGGAGGAGCACGTGAGGAGCGCGGCAGAGCTCTGTGTCCTCGTGCCCTGCAGAGGCAGGGGCAGCAGCCGTAAGAAATGGGATGCAGAGGTGTGGGAAGGGGTGGCAGCGCTTTGGAGCCCCCCCTGGTGTCCTGGCAGGCGTGGGAAGGCTTCTTGCCGCCAAGGTGGATGAGGCCGGGGGCACGTGGCCCCTCTGGGAAGCCCCTGCCGGAGATGGCTGGCGAGTGAGGAAGAGTAGGGCTTGGGCATGTGCTGGGAGGCGTGAGCAGGCTGTGGGAGGAGGAAGCAGGTCTTGCTGGCGTGCTGAGGGAATAGCCGATCGCCAGCTGTGGGGTCAGGAAGGAATTTTCCCCCGGGGCAGGTTGGCACTGCTGCCCGGGGGTTTTTTGCCTTCCTCTGCAGCACTGAGCATGACCACTTGTCAGGGCTCCTCCGGTCCCTTTTGGCTAGGCTACTGCCCGCTGCTCATGGCCCAGGAAGATGGCCTGTCGTGCCCTGCAGCTGGGGGGAGGAAGGCTCTTTTTCCCCCACGGTGGGCTAGCAAGTGTCTGCGGGGGTTTTTTGCCTTCCTCTGCAGCATTGGGCACGGCCCCTTGCCAGGGCTCCTTTGGGGCCACGTGGTGGGTTAAGCCCAGCCAGCAAGGAAGCAGCACGCAGCCGCTTCCCCCTGCCCCTGCTAGTGGGGTGGGGAGGAGGGGGGAAACAAAAAGTAAAAGTCATGGCTGGAGATAAGAACAGTTTAGTCACTAAACTAAAAGAAAACACACTCCTAACTAAGAATAACAATAATAATATAGTACCAAGAACTGTAATGAAAAGGAATACAAGGCAAAAAGGAAAGAACCCCCAAGAAAAGGCAAGGGATGCACAATGCAATTGCTCACCAGCCGCTGAGCGATGCCCCAGCAGCACTCCGTGCCTCCCGGCCAGCTCCCCCCTCTTTCTCTACTGGGCATGACGTTCCGTGGTATGGAAGAGCCCTTTGGCTAGTTGGGGTCAGCTGCCCTGGCTATGCTCCCTCCCAGCTTCTTGTACACCTGCTTGCTAGCAGAGCATGGGAAAGTGAAAACTCCTTGACTTCAGAGAAGCGCTACTTAGTAACAACTAAACCATCAGTGTGTTCTCAACAGTCTTCTCCCCCTAAATCCCAAACGCAGCAGTGCACCAGCTACTGGGAAGACAATTAACTCTCTCGCAGCCGAAAGCAGGACAGGCCATTCTGAGTAGGTGCCTGCTGCTCCTGCTCCACGAAGGTGGCCCTGGTGCCCCGCCTGCGGGGGAAGGAAGCTTTGTGGACTGGCAGGGTGGGCCCCAAGGCTGTCCCCCCTTGGGGCTTGCTTCTTGTCCCGTGTAGCATCGAGCACAGCCCCTTGTCAGGGCTCCTCTGGGCCCTTTTGGCTCCGTTCTCGCCTGCTGCTCTTGCACCTCCAAGGCGCCACTCGTGCCCTGGCTCTCTCTGGCTCTCTTTCCCAGCGCTGGCCAAGAAGCACAGCGGAGCAGTTGTTGGCGCGCAAAAAGTGGGCTTGGCATCCAGAAGTGTAATACTTCGGAAGATAGCACGCACCTCCTCCTCCTCCTCCTCCTCTTTTGGGTGTGATGGGTGCCGATCCTCATTCTTCAACTTGTCGCTCTTCAGGAAACAGGGACTGCTCGGCCTGTATTCCTGCTGCCCTATGCTTTGAGCTTTTCATCCTAAGGGAGAGGTGACATTGATGAGAGTCCTTTCTTCTCCCAGGCTGCAACAAAAAAAGAGTTTAGAAACACAGGAGAAGAAATACTTATGAACTAGGTGAGGGAACGTTTGGGGGTTTTTTGGATGCCAAGATAAAAATTGACATGACAAAAATTCCTTCTGCGAAAAGAGAGAGAAAAATCGCATTCCTACAAGGTTTCCGCTTGTCCTCGAGAGCACCTTCTTTGTGCATCGGTCAGTTGCCTGCTTCCCTGTTTCTGGCAAAGGTGAATATTTTCTGAAGCATAAGAATGCTGCGTCCGGCTCTGCACACGACGTAGGGGATTAGGGACTTTCTGTGGCTCTGGCTTGCCTTTGCCAGGCTTCAAGTGCTGTTTTTCCAAGCTCAAGTGCGGATTGCTTCAGCCTGCTCCTGGCTAGACGTGCGCACCCTCTTGCTGCTTGTGAGCATCTGCTGGGAACGAGATTGAGAAAACTCCAATAAAATCCTGTTAGCACTTGTAACCTTTGTGAGATGTGTCCTTGCAAGTGGTTTTGGAGCTGCAAAGGCCGTGGCAATTGACGGCAATAAGAGTCTCAGCATGATTTGACTGCTTGGGACGGAAGGGGAGAAGAAGGGGAAGGGAGGAAGAAGGGCAGGGCAGGGCAGGGCAGGGCAGGGCAGGGTATTGGCAAGCCTGTTTCAGCCGTGCTGGTGTTACCGCACTGGATTTCCTTCCGTTTTTCTTCTAGTTCACGTGCGGGTAGCGGAAAAAGAAAAGGCAGTTGAAGTATGCGCTAGCTAAACCCCCTTTCTCTGGCCAGCAATAGAGGTGCCTGTCGGCTGGGAGCATGAGAAGGAGCCCGTGTGACAAGTCTTGATTCCTTAAATGCAGTCCTAAGAATCTTTCCCTATTTGTTTTTCCAATTGACAGAACCTATTGGCTTTGGCCATGACATCGTGTGTGACCATTCCCTTTTGAGTCTTTGGACATGCGAACCCCCGTGGAAGCGTGCTTAATGATGCAGATGAGGTGAGTTTACACGATTGTGTTGCGCGTTTCTTTTGTAACTCTTTTCCAAAGTCCTTCCTTACTCCGAGAGCACAGCAACCCCTTCCTAATTGGCGGTAAAAGTGGAGAAAAAAGCTGTTCTTCGTATGGAATTAGTAAAGGGTAAACGAGCCTTCAGGCAGTGGCTGGCAATGCAGACGGCACGTAAGACAGAGGCGTGTGCGCGGTGTGGGGAGGTGGGAGGAGGAATGCGAGGGAGAGGGAGAAGCTTTCGATGTCTTGTGTGTGGTGTGGCTGCAAGGCACTTGGGCTGAGCTCTAAATGCAAGATGTGGCCCCAGGGCGAAACTAAAAAAGGCAAGGGCAAGGGCAAAGGGCAAAGGGGGGAGGAGGTGGGGCAGGGCGGGGCGAGGCGAGGCAGGGCAAGGACAAGAAGAAAAGAGAAGGAAAGAAAAGAGAAAAGAAGAAAAGAAAAACCAGAAAGGCTTGTTAAAGCAAGAAGAGAGGCAAGTTACCCCTGCGCTTCCAAAAAACTAGGCATCTCCATTGGCTAAAGCCTAAAAGAGTAAAAGACGTGACCTGTCTTTTTTGATGTGGCAGTCAGTGCAATTGTCGAGGCATTTGAGCCTTCCAGTCTGGATTGTTGCCAGATCCAGCACTCCGTGGGAATGTAATTAGTCCAGCCAGAGCTCCTTGTTTGCGGATGGGGTATTTCAGCATCCCTTTGCCTTGCAGGGCCCTTTGCAAAGAGGCCAGCATGGTCGGAAAATGCACTGGCTCCCGGTGCGTTTTGAAGCAGGACTCAAAGCCCAGATTTGAGGTGGGCAATGAGATACGGTTTGAAGTCCTTGCTCCTGACGGTCTGTCTTTTTCCAAAGAGCCCTCTGGAGAGGGGGCACTCCTGGCAAGGGAGTGCATCTCTAGCCTCACTCTGCCTGCTGCTCCATCAGAGCCCCGTGTGGACACGGGCGAGGGCCTGTCTCTTCACAGAGAGCTGGCATCCAAAGGTTGTGATTCTTTCAGTGCCTAGACATAGCCTGGCAGCTTTCTGCCCTCCTTGCAGCAGTTTTGCAGACGGATGAATTACCAAGCGTGTGCTAGAGGCTTGCTTTTCGTCGCTTCTTTTATTCCTTGAAAAGCAAACAAAGGCAGTTCCTTTGGAGCTGAAGAAGCTCCTCAGTAATTTCATGCCACCGCCATTCGCAGGTGGCTTCAGCTGTGCCCAGGGCATGGGCAGCAAGGGCAGGGCCAGCCCCCTGGGCCTCCTGGGCCCGGGGACTGCGTCGGGGCCAGCAGCCCAAAGGGCTTCCTGGGAAGGCTGCTGGGCGGAGGGGCGGCGGGCGGGGCTGCGCCAGGGGGCCGCGTCCCCCCCGTGTCACAGTGCCAGCACCCGGCAAGGCAGCAGTCACAATGCCCCGGGGCAGGATAAAAGGGGGCATGGTCCCCTGTGCCGCGGCCAGCCTGCCCGGCAGGCAGCCCGCAGGCGTCGGAGAGGAAGTCCTTGAGGAGGCGGTGGAATGCCTTGGAGGGAGGAAGACTGGAGGCTGGACGAGGCTGCTGGAGGTTCTGCGCTGCAAGGGCAGCTGCTGGCGGGGCCCCCTTCCAAGCCCGTCTGATGGATGGCAATCGTGCTTCAGGCCTGAGGGAACAGGCGCCAGCTCCTCAGGAGATGAGAGGAACCAGCAAGCCCGGTGGCAAGAGCAAGGAAATGGCTTGTGGAGGAGCACGTGAGGAGCGCGGCAGAGCTCTGTGTCCTCATGCCCTGCAGAGGCAGGGGCAGCAGCCGTAAGAAATGGGATGCAGAGGTGTGGGAAGGGGTGGCAGCGCTTTGGAGCCCCCCCTGGTGTCCTGGCAGGCGCGGGAAGGCTTCTTGCCGCCAAGGTGGATGAGGCCGGGGGCACGTGGCCCCTCTGGGAAGCCCCTGCCGGAGATGGCTGGCGAGTGAGGAAGAGTAGGGCTTGGGCATGTGGTGGGAGGCGTGAGCAGGCTGTGGGAGGAGGAAGCAGGTCTTGCTGGCGTGCTGAGGGAATAGCCGATTGCCAGCTGTGGGGTCAGGAAGGAATTTTCCCCCGGGGCAGGTTGGCACTGCTGCCCGGGGGTTTTTTGCCTTCCTCTGCAGCACTGAGCATGACCACTTGTCAGGGCTCCTCCGGTCCCTTTTGGCTAGGCAACTGCCCGCTGCTCATGGCCCAGGAAGATGGCCTGTCGTGCCCTGCAGCTGGGGGGAGGAAGGCTCTTTTTCCCCCACGGTGGGCTAGCAAGTGTCTGCGGGGGTTTTTTGCCTTCCTCTGCAGCATTGGGCACGGCCCCTTGCCAGGGCTCCTTTGGGCCACGTGGTGGTTTAAGCCCAGCCAGCAAGGAAGCAGCACGCAGCCGCTTCCCCCTCCCCCTGCTAGTGGGGTGGGGAGGAGGGGGGAAACAAAAAGTAAAAGTCATGGCTGGAGATAAGAACAGTTTAGTCACTAAACTAAAAGAAAACACACTCCTAACTAAGAATAACAATAATAATATAGTACCAAGAACTGTAATGAAAAGGAATACAAGGCAAAAAGGAAAGAACCCCCAAGAAAAGGCAAGGGATGCACAATGCAATTGCTCACCAGCCGCTGAGCGATGCCCCAGCAGCACTCCGTGCCTCCCGGCCAGCTCCCCCCTCTTTCTCTACTGGGCATGACGTTCCGTGGTATGGAAGAGCCCTTTGGCTAGTTGGGGTCAGCTGCCCTGGCTATGCTCCCTCCCAGCTTCTTGTACACCTGCTTGCTAGCAGAGCATGGGAAAGTGAAAACTCCTTGACTTCAGAGAAGCGCTACTTAGTAACAACTAAACCATCAGTGTGTTCTCAACAGTCTTCTCCCCCTAAATCCCAAACGCAGCAGTGCACCAGCTACTGGGAAGACAATTAACTCTCTCGCAGCCGAAAGCAGGACAGGCCATTCTGAGTAGGTGCCTGCTGCTCCTGCTCCACGAAGGTGGCCCTGGTGCCCCGCCTGCGGGGGAAGGAAGCTTTGTGGACTGGCAGGGTGGGCCCCAAGGCTGTCCCCCCTTGGGGCTTGCTTCTTGTCCTGTGTAGCATCGAGCAGAGCCCCTTGTCAGGGCTCCTCTGGGCCCTTTTGGCTCCGTTCTCGCCTGCTGCTCTTGCACCTCCAAGGCGCCACTCGTGCCCTGGCTCTCTCTGGCTCTCTTCCCCAGCGCTGGCCAAGAAGCACAGCGGAGCAGTTGTTGGCGCGCAAAAAGTGGGCTTGGCATCCAGAAGTGTAATACTTCGGAAGATAGCACGCACCTCCTCCTCCTCCTCCTCCTCTTTTGGGTGTGATGGGTGCCGATCCTCATTCTTCAACTTGTCGCTCTTCAGGAAACAGGGACTGCTCGGCCTGTATTCCTGCTGCCCTATGCTTTGAGCTTTTCATCCTAAGGGAGAGGTGACATTGATGAGAGTCCTTTCTTCTCCCAGGCTGCAACAAAAAAAGAGTTTAGAAACACAGGAGAAGAAATACTTATGAACTAGGTGAGGGAACGTTTGGGGGTTTTTTGGATGCCAAGATAAAAATTGACATGACAAAAATTCCTTCTGCGAAAAGAGAGAGAAAAATCGCATTCCTACAAGGTTTCCGCTTGTCCTCGAGAGCACCTTCTTTGTGCATCGGTCAGTTGCCTGCTTCCCTGTTTCTGGCAAAGGTGAATATTTTCTGAAGCATAAGAATGCTGCGTCCGGCTCTGCACACGACGTAGGGGATTAGGGACTTTCTGTGGCTCTGGCTTGCCTTTGCCAGGCTTCAAGTGCTGTTTTTCCAAGCTCAAGTGCGGATTGCTTCAGCCTGCTCCTGGCTAGACGTGCGCACCCTCTTGCTGCTTGTGAGCATCTGCTGGGAACGAGATTGAGAAAACTCCAATAAAATCCTGTTAGCACTTGTAACCTTTGTGAGATGTGTCCTTGCAAGTGGTTTTGGAGCTGCAAAGGCCGTGGCAATTGACGGCAATAAGAGTCTCAGCATGATTTGACTGCTTGGGACGGAAGGGGAGAAGAAGGGGAAGGGAGGAAGAAGGGCAGGGCAGGGCAGGGCAGGGCAGGGCAGGGTATTGGCAAGCCTGTTTCAGCCGTGCTGGTGTTACCGCACTGGATTTCCTTCCGTTTTTCTTCTAGTTCCCGTGCGGGTAGCGGAAAAAGAAAAGGCAGTTGAAGTATGCGCTAGCTAAACCCCCTTTCTCTGGCCAGCAATAGAGGTGCCTGTCGGCTGGGAGCATGAGAAGGAGCCCGTGTGACAAGTCTTGATTCCTTAAATGCAGTCCTAAGAATCTTTCCCTATTTGTTTTTCCAATTGACAGAACCTATTGGCTTTGGCCATGACATCGTGTGTGACCATTCCCTTTTGAGTCTTTGGACATGCGAACCCCCGTGGAAGCGTGCTTAATGATGCAGATGAGGTGAGTTTACACGATTGTGTTGCGCGTTTCTTTTGTAACTCTTTTCCAAAGTCCTTCCTTACTCCGAGAGCACAGCAACCCCTTCCTAATTGGCGGTAAAAGTGGAGAAAAAAGCTGTTCTTCGTATGGAATTAGCAAAGGGTAAACGAGCCTTCAGGCAGTGGCTGGCAATGCAGACGGCACGTAAGACAGAGGCGTGTGCGCGGTGTGGGGAGGTGGGAGGAGGAATGCGAGGGAGAGGGAGAAGCTTTCGATGTCTTGTGTGTGGTGTGGCTGCAAGGCACTTGGGCTGAGCTCTAAATGCAAGATGTGGCCCCAGGGCGAAACTAAAAAAGGCAAGGGCAAGGGCAAAGGGCAAAGGGGGGAGGAGGTGGGGCAGGGCGGGGCGAGGCGAGGCAGGGCAAGGACAAGAAGAAAAGCGAAGGAAAGAAAAGAGAAAAGAAGAAAAGAAAAACCAGAAAGGCTTGTTAAAGCAAGAAGAGAGGCAAGTTACCCCTGCGCTTCCAAAAAACTAGGCATCTCCATTGGCTAAAGCCTAAAAGAGTAAAAGACGTGACCTGTCTTTTTTGATGTGGCAGTCAGTGCAATTGTCGAGGCATTTGAGCCTTCCAGTCTGGATTGTTGCCAGATCCAGCACTCCGTGGGAATGTAATTAGTCCAGCCAGAGCTCCTTGTTTGCGGATGGGGTATTTCAGCATCCCTTTGCCTTGCAGGGCCCTTTGCAAAGAGGCCAGCATGGTCGGAAAATGCACTGGCTCCCGGTGCGTTTTGAAGCAGGACTCAAAGCCCAGATTTGAGGTGGGCAATGAGATACGGTTTGAAGTCCTTGCTCCTGACGGTCTGTCTTTTTCCAAAGAGCCCTCTGGAGAGGGGGCACTCCTGGCAAGGGAGTGCATCTCTAGCCTCACTCTGCCTGCTGCTCCATCAGAGCCCCGTGTGGACACGGGCGAGGGCCTGTCTCTTCACAGAGAGCTGGCATCCAAAGGTTGTGATTCTTTCAGTGCCTAGACATAGCCTGGCAGCTTTCTGCCCTCATTGCAGCAGTTTTGCAGACGGATGAATTACCAAGCGTGTGCTAGAGGCTTGCTTTTCGTCGCTTCTTTTATTCCTTGAAAAGCAAACAAAGGCAGTTCCTTTGGAGCTGAAGAAGCTCCTCAGTAGTTTCATGCCACCGCCATTCGCAGGTGGCTTCAGCTGTGCCCAGGGCATGGGCAGCAAGGGCAGGGCCAGCCCCCTGGGCCTCCTGGGCCCGGGGACTGCGTCGGGGCCAGCAGCCCAAAGGGCTTCCTGCGAAGGCTGCTGGGCGGAGGGGCGGCGGGCGGGGCTGCGCGTGGGGGCCGCGTCCCCCCCGTGTCACAGTGCCGGCACCCGGCAAGGCAGCAGTCACAATGCCCCGGGGCAGGATAAAAGGGGGCATGGTCCCCTGTGCCGCGGCCAGCCTGCCCGGCAGGCAGCCCGCAGGCGTCGGAGAGGAAGTCCTTGAGGAGGCGGTGGAATGCCTTGGAGGGAGGAAGACTGGAGGCTGGACGAGGCTGCTGGAGGTTCTGCGCTGCAAGGGCAGCTGCTGGCGGGGCCCCCTTCCAAGCCCGTCTGATGGATGGCAATCGTGCTTCAGGCCTGAGGGAACAGGCGCCAGCTCCTCAGGAGATGAGAGGAACCAGCAAGCCCGGTGGCAAGAGCAAGGGAATGGCTTGTGGAGGAGCACGTGAGGAGCGCGGCAGAGCTCTGTGTCCTCGTGCCCTGCAGAGGCAGGGGCAGCAGCCGTAAGAAATGGGATGCAGAGGTGTGGGAAGGGGTGGCAGCGCTTTGGAGCCCCCCCTGGTGTCCTGGCAGGCGTGGGAAGGCTTCTTGCCGCCAAGGTGGATGAGGCCGGGGGCACGTGGCCCCTCTGGGAAGCCCCTGCCGGAGATGGCTGGCGAGTGAGGAAGAGTAGGGCTTGGGCATGTGCTGGGAGGCGTGAGCAGGCTGTGGGAGGAGGAAGCAGGTCTTGCTGGCGTGCTGAGGGAATAGCCGATCGCCAGCTGTGGGGTCAGGAAGGAATTTTCCCCCGGGGCAGGTTGGCACTGCTGCCCGGGGGTTTTTTGCCTTCCTCTGCAGCACTGAGCATGACCACTTGTCAGGGCTCCTCCGGTCCCTTTTGGCTAGGCTACTGCCCGCTGCTCATGGCCCAGGAAGATGGCCTGTCGTGCCCTGCAGCTGGGGGGAGGAAGGCTCTTTTTCCCCCACGGTGGGCTAGCAAGTGTCTGCGGGGGTTTTTTGCCTTCCTCTGCAGCATTGGGCACGGCCCCTTGCCAGGGCTCCTTTGGGGCCACGTGGTGGGTTAAGCCCAGCCAGCAAGGAAGCAGCACGCAGCCGCTTCCCCCTGCCCCTGCTAGTGGGGTGGGGAGGAGGGGGGAAACAAAAAGTAAAAGTCATGGCTGGAGATAAGAACAGTTTAGTCACTAAACTAAAAGAAAACACACTCCTAACTAAGAATAACAATAATAATATAGTACCAAGAACTGTAATGAAAAGGAATACAAGGCAAAAAGGAAAGAACCCCCAAGAAAAGGCAAGGGATGCACAATGCAATTGCTCACCAGCCGCTGAGCGATGCCCCAGCAGCACTCCGTGCCTCCCGGCCAGCTCCCCCCTCTTTCTCTACTGGGCATGACGTTCCGTGGTATGGAAGAGCCCTTTGGCTAGTTGGGGTCAGCTGCCCTGGCTATGCTCCCTCCCAGCTTCTTGTACACCTGCTTGCTAGCAGAGCATGGGAAAGTGAAAACTCCTTGACTTCAGAGAAGCGCTACTTAGTAACAACTAAACCATCAGTGTGTTCTCAACAGTCTTCTCCCCCTAAATCCCAAACGCAGCAGTGCACCAGCTACTGGGAAGACAATTAACTCTCTCGCAGCCGAAAGCAGGACAGGCCATTCTGAGTAGGTGCCTGCTGCTCCTGCTCCACGAAGGTGGCCCTGGTGCCCCGCCTGCGGGGGAAGGAAGCTTTGTGGACTGGCAGGGTGGGCCCCAAGGCTGTCCCCCCTTGGGGCTTGCTTCTTGTCCCGTGTAGCATCGAGCAGAGCCCCTTGTCAGGGCTCCTCTGGGCCCTTTTGGCTCCGTTCTCGCCTGCTGCTCTTGCACCTCCAAGGCGCCACTCGTGCCCTGGCTCTCTCTGGCTCTCTTTCCCAGCGCTGGCCAAGAAGCACAGCGGAGCAGTTGTTGGCGCGCAAAAAGTGGGCTTGGCATCCAGAAGTGTAATACTTCGGAAGATAGCACGCACCTCCTCCTCCTCCTCCTCCTCCTCTTTTGGGTGTGATGGGTCCCGATCCTCATTCTTCAACTTGTCGCTCTTCAGGAAACAGGGACTGCTCGGCCTGTATTCCTGCTGCCCTATGCTTTGAGCTTTTCATCCTAAGCGAGAGGTGACATTGATGAGAGTCCTTTCTTCTCCCAGGCTGCAACAAAAAAAGAATTTAGAAACACAGGAGAAGAAATACTTATGAACTAGGTGAGGGAACGTTTGGGGGTTTTTTGGACGCCAAGATAAAAATTGACATGACAAAAATTCCTTCTGCGAAAAGAGAGAGAAAAATCGCATTCCTACAAGGTTTCCGCTTGTCCTCGAGAGCACCTTCTTTGTGCATCGGTCAGTTGCCTGCTTCCCTGTTTCTGGCAAAGGTGAATATTTTCTGAAGCATGAGAATGCTGCGTCCGGCTCTGCACACGACGTAGGGGATTAGGGACTTTCTGTGGCTCTGGCTTGCCTTTGCCAGGCTTCAAGTGCTGTTTTTCCAAGCTCAAGTGAGGATTGCTTCAGCCTGCTCCTGGCTAGATGTGCGCACCCTCTTGCTGCTTGTGAGCATCTGCTGGGAACGAGATTGAGAAAACTCCAATAAAATCCTGTTAGCACTTGTAACCTTTGTGAGATGTGTCCTTGCAAGTGGTTTTGGAGCTGCAAAGGCCGTGGCAATTGACGGCAATAAGAGTCTCAGCATGATTTGACTGCTTGGGACGGAAGGGGAGAAGAAGGGGAAGGGAGGAAGAAGGGCAGGGCAGGGCAGGGCAGGGCAGGGCAGGGTATTGGCAAGCCTGTTTCAGCCGTGCTGGTGTTACCGCACTGGATTTCCTTCCGTTTTTCTTCTAGTTCCCGTGCGGGTAGCGGAAAAAGAAAAGGCAGTTGAAGTATGCGCTAGCTAAACCCCCTTTCTCTGGCCAGCAATAGAGGTGCCTGTCGGCTGGGAGCATGAGAAGGAGCCCGTGTGACAAGTCTTGATTCCTTAAATGCAGTCCTAAGAATCTTTCCCTATTTGTTTTTCCAGTTTACAGAACCTATTGGCTTTGGCCATGACATCGTGTGTTACCATTCCCTTTTGAGTCTTTGGACATGCGAACCCCCGTGGAAGCGTGCTTAATGATGCAGATGAGGTGAGTTTACACGATTGTGTTGCACGTTTCTTTTGTAACTCTTTTCCAAAGTCCTTCCTTACTCCGAGAGCACAGCAACCCCTTCCTAATTGGCGGTAAAAGTGGAGAAAAAAGCTGTTCTTCGTATGGAATTAGCAAAGGGTAAACGAGCCTTCAGGCAGTGGCTGGCAATGCAGACGGCACGTAAGACAGAGGCATGTGCGCGGTGTGGGGAGGTGGGAGGAGGAATGCGAGGGAGAGGGAGAAGCTTTCGATGTCTTGTGTGTGGTGTGGCTGCAAGGCACTTGGGCTGAGCTCTAAATGCAAGATGTGGCCCCAGTGCGAAACTAAAAAAGGCAAGGGCAAGGGCAAAGGGCAAAGGGGGGAGGAGGTGGGGCAGGGCGGGGCGAGGCGAGGCAGGGCAAGGACAAGAAGAAAAGCGAAGGAAAGAAAAGAGAAAAGAAGAAAAGAAAAACCAGAAAGGCTTGTTAAAGCAAGAAGAGAGGCAAGTTACCCCTGCGCTTCCAAAAAACTAGGCATCTCCATTGGCTAAAGCCTAAAAGAGTAAAAGACGTGACCTGTCTTTTTTGATGTGGCAGTCAGTGCAATTGTCGAGGCATTTGAGCCTTCCAGTCTGGATTGTTGCCAGATCCAGCACTCCGTGGGAATGTAATTAGTCCAGCCAGAGCTCCTTGTTTGCGGATGGGGTATTTCAGCATCCCTTTGCCTTGCAGGGCCCTTTGCAAAGAGGCCAGCATGGTCGGAAAATGCACTGGCTCCCGGTGCGTTTTGAAGCAGGACTCAAAGCCCAGATTTGAGGTGGGCAATGAGATACGGTTTGAAGTCCTTGCTCCTGACGGTCTGTCTTTTTCCAAAGAGCCCTCTGGAGAGGGGGCACTCCTGGCAAGGGAGTGCATCTCTAGCCTCACTCTGCCTGCTGCTCCATCAGAGCCCCGTGTGGACACGGGCGAGGGCCTGTCTCTTCACAGAGAGCTGGCATCCAAAGGTTGTGATTCTTTCAGTGCCTAGACATAGCCTGGCAGCTTTCTGCCCTCCTTGCAGCAGTTTTGCAGACGGATGAATTACCAAGCGTGTGCTAGAGGCTTGCTTTTCGTCGCTTCTTTTATTCCTTGAAAAGCAAACAAAGGCAGTTCCTTTGGAGCTGAAGAAGCTCCTCAGTAGTTTCATGCCACCGCCATTCGCAGGTGGCTTCAGCTGTGCCCAGGGCATGGGCAGCAAGGGCAGGGCCAGCCCCCTGGGCCTCCTGGGCCCGGGGACTGCGTCGGGGCCAGCAGCCCAAAGGGCTTCCTGCGAAGGCTGCTGGGCGGAGGGGCGGCGGGCGGGGCTGCGCCAGGGGGCCGCGTCCCCCCCGTGTCACAGTGCCGGCACCCGGCAAGGCAGCAGTCACAATGCCCCGGGGCAGGATAAAAGGGGGCATCGTCCCCTGTGCCGCGGCCAGCCTGCCCGGCAGGCAGCCCGCAGGCGTCGGAGAGGAAGTCCTTGAGGAGGCGGTGGAATGCCTTGGAGGGAGGAAGACTGGAGGCTGGACGAGGCTGCTGGAGGTTCTGCGCTGCAAGGGCAGCTGCTGGCGGGGCCCCCTTCCAAGCCCGTCTGATGGATGGCAATCGTGCTTCAGGCCTGAGGGAACAGGCGCCAGCTCCTCAGGAGATGAGAGGAACCAGCAAGCCCGGTGGCAAGAGCAAGGGAATGGCTTGTGGAGGAGCACGTGAGGAGCGCGGCAGAGCTCTGTGTCCTCATGCCCTGCAGAGGCAGGGGCAGCAGCCGTAAGAAATGGGATGCAGAGGTGTGGGAAGGGGTGGCAGCGCTTTGGAGCCCCCCCTGGTGTCCTGGCAGGCGCGGGAAGGCTTCTTGCCGCCAAGGTGGATGAGGCCGGGGGCACGTGGCCCCTCTGGGAAGCCCCTGCCGGAGATGGCTGGCGAGTGAGGAAGAGTAGGGCTTGGGCATGTGGTGGGAGGCGTGAGCAGGCTGTGGGAGGAGGAAGCAGGTCTTGCTGGCGTGCTGAGGGAATAGCCGATCGCCAGCTGTGGGGTCAGGAAGGAATTTTCCCCCGGGGCAGGTTGGCACTGCTGCCCGGGGGTTTTTTGCCTTCCTCTGCAGCACTGAGCATGACCACTTGTCAGGGCTCCTCCGGTCCCTTTTGGCTAGGCTACTGCCCGCTGCTCATGGCCCAGGAAGATGGCCTGTCGTGCCCTGCAGCTGGGGGGAGGAAGGCTCTTTTTCCCCCACGGTGGGCTAGCAAGTGTCTGCGGGGGTTTTTTGCCTTCCTCTGCAGCATTGGGCACGGCCCCTTGCCAGGGCTCCTTTGGGCCACGTGGTGGTTTAAGCCCAGCCAGCAAGGAAGCAGCACGCAGCCGCTTCCCCCTGCCCCTGCTAGTGGGGTGGGGAGGAGGGGGGAAACAAAAAGTAAAAGTCATGGCTGGAGATAAGAACAGTTTAGTCACTAAACTAAAAGAAAACACACTCCTAACTAAGAATAACAATAATAATATAGTACCAAGAACTGTAATGAAAAGGAATACAAGGCAAAAAGGAAAGAACCCCCAAGAAAAGGCAAGGGATGCACAATGCAATTGCTCACCAGCCGCTGAGCGATGCCCCAGCAGCACTCCGTGCCTCCCGGCCAGCTCCCCCCTCTTTCTCTACTGGGCATGACGTTCCGTGGTATGGAAGAGCCCTTTGGCTAGTTGGGGTCAGCTGCCCTGGCTATGCTCCCTCCCAGCTTCTTGTACACCTGCTTGCTAGCAGAGCATGGGAAAGTGAAAACTCCTTGACTTCAGAGAAGCGCTACTTAGTAACAACTAAACCATCAGTGTGTTCTCAACAGTCTTCTCCCCCTAAATCCCAAACGCAGCAGTGCACCAGCTACTGGGAAGACAATTAACTCTCTCGCAGCCGAAAGCAGGACAGGCCATTCTGAGTAGGTGCCTGCTGCTCCTGCTCCACGAAGGTGGCCCTGGTGCCCCGCCTGCGGGGGAAGGAAGCTTTGTGGACTGGCAGGGTGGGCCCCAAGGCTGTCCCCCCTTGGGGCTTGCTTCTTGTCCTGTGTAGCATCGAGCAGAGCCCCTTGTCAGGGCTCCTCTGGGCCCTTTTGGCTCCGTTCTCGCCTGCTGCTCTTGCACCTCCAAGGCGCCACTCGTGCCCTGGCTCTCTCTGGCTCTCTTTCCCAGCGCTGGCCAAGAAGCACAGCGGAGCAGTTGTTGGCGCGCAAAAAGTGGGCTTGGCATCCAGAAGTGTAATACTTCGGAAGATAGCACGCACCTCCTCCTCCTCCTCCTCCTCTTTTGGGTGTGATGGGTCCCGATCCTCATTCTTCAACTTGTCGCTCTTCAGGAAACAGGGACTGCTCGGCCTGTATTCCTGCTGCCCTATCCTTTGAGCTTTTCATCCTAAGGGAGAGGTGACATTGATGAGAGTCCTTTCTTCTCCCAGGCTGCAACAAAAAAAGAATTTAGAAACACAGGAGAAGAAATACTTATGAACTAGGTGAGGGAACGTTTGGGGGTTTTTTGGACGCCAAGATAAAAATTGACATGACAAAAATTCCTTCTGCGAAAAGAGAGAGAAAAATCGCATTCCTACAAGGTTTCCGCTTGTCCTCGAGAGCACCTTCTTTGTGCATCGGTCAGTTGCCTGCTTCCCTGTTTCTGGCAAAGGTGAATATTTTCTGAAGCATGAGAATGCTGCGTCCGGCTCTCCACACGACGTAGGGGATTAGGGACTTTCTGTGGCTCTGGCTTGCCTTTGCCAGGCTTCAAGTGCTGTTTTTCCAAGCTCAAGTGAGGATTGCTTCAGCCTGCTCCTGGCTAGACGTGCGCACCCTCTTGCTGCTTGTGAGCATCTGCTGGGAACGAGATTGAGAAAACTCCAATAAAATCCTGTTAGCACTTGTAACCTTTGTGAGATGTGTCCTTGCAAGTGGTTTTGGAGCTGCAAAGGCCGTGGCAATTGACGGCAATAAGAGTCTCAGCATGATTTGACTGCTTGGGACGGAAGGGGAGAAGAAGGGGAAGGGAGGAAGAAGGGCAGGGCAGGGCAGGGCAGGGCAGGGTATTGGCAAGCCTGTTTCAGCCGTGCTGGTGTTACCGCACTGGATTTCCTTCCGTTTTTCTTCTAGTTCACGTGCGGGTAGCGGAAAAAGAAAAGGCAGTTGAAGTATGCGCTAGCTAAACCCCCTTTCTCTGGCCAGCAATAGAGGTGCCTGTCGGCTGGGAGCATGAGAAGGAGCCCGTGTGACAAGTCTTGATTCCTTAAATGCAGTCCTAAGAATCTTTCCCTATTTGTTTTTCCAGTTTACAGAACCTATTGGCTTTGGCCATGACATCGTGTGTTACCATTCCCTTTTGAGTCTTTGGACATGCGAACCCCCGTGGAAGCGTGCTTAATGATGCAGATGAGGTGAGTTTACACGATTGTGTTGCACGTTTCTTTTGTAACTCTTTTCCAAAGTCCTTCCTTACTCAGAGAGCACAGCAACCCCTTCCTAATTGGCGGTAAAAGTGGAGAAAAAAGCTGTTCTTCGTATGGAATTAGTAAAGGGTAAACGAGCCTTCAGGCAGTGGCTGGCAATGCAGACGGCACGTAAGACAGAGGCGTGTGCGCGGTGTGGGGAGGTGGGAGGAGGAATGCGAGGGAGAGGGAGAAGCTTTCGATGTCTTGTGTGTGGTGTGGCTGCAAGGCACTTGGGCTGAGCTCTAAATGCAAGATGTGGCCCCAGGACGAAACTAAAAAAGGCAAGGGCAAGGGCAAAGGGCGAAGGAAGGAAGAGGTGGGGCGGGGCGGGTCGAGGCGAGGCAGGGCAAGGACAAGAAGAAAAGCGAAGGAAAGAAAAGAGAAAAGAAGAAAAGAAAAACCAGAAAGGCTTGTTAAAGCAAGAAGAGAGGCAAGTTACCCCTGCGCTTCCAAAAAACTAGGCATCTCCATTGGCTAAAGCCTAAAAGAGTAAAAGACGTGACCTGTCTTTTTTGATGTGGCAGTCAGTGCAATTGTCGAGGCATTTGAGCCTTCCAGTCTGGATTGTTGCCAGATCCAGCACTCCGTGGGAATGTAATTAGTCCAGCCAGAGCTCCTTGTTTGCGGATGGGGTATTTCAGCATCCCTTTGCCTTGCAGGGCCCTTTGCAAAGAGGCCAGCATGGTCGGAAAATGCACTGGCTCCCGGTGCGTTTTGAAGCAGGACTCAAAGCCCAGATTTGAGGTGGGCAATGAGATACGGTTTGAAGTCCTTGCTCCTGACGGTCTGTCTTTTTCCAAAGAGCCCTCTGGAGAGGGGGCACTCCTGGCAAGGGAGTGCATCTCTAGCCTCACTCTGCCTGCTGCTCCATCAGAGCCCCGTGTGGACACGGGCGAGGGCCTGTCTCTTCACAGAGAGCTGGCATCCAAAGGTTGTGATTCTTTCAGTGCCTAGACATAGCCTGGCAGCTTTCTGCCCTCCTTGCAGCAGTTTTGCAGACGGATGAATTACCAAGCGTGTGCTAGAGGCTTGCTTTTCGTCGCTTCTTTTATTCCTTGAAAAGCAAACAAAGGCAGTTCCTTTGGAGCTGAAGAAGCTCCTCAGTAGTTTCATGCCACCGCCATTCGCAGGTGGCTTCAGCTGTGCCCAGGGCATGGGCAGCAAGGGCAGGGCCAGCCCCCTGGGCCTCCTGGGCCCGGGGACTGCGTCGGGGCCAGCAGCCCAAAGGGCTTCCTGCGAAGGCTGCTGGGCGGAGGGGTGGCGGGCGGGGCTGCGCCAGGGGGCCGCGTCCCCCCCGTGTCACAGTGCCGGCACCCGGCAAGGCAGCAGTCACAATGCCCCGGGGCAGGATAAAAGGGGGCATGGTCCCCTGTGCTGCGGCCAGCCTGCCCGGCAGGCAGCCCGCAGGCGTCGGAGAGGAAGTCCTTGAGGAGGCGGTGGAATGCCTTGGAGGGAGGAAAACTGGAGGCTGGACGAGGCTGCTGGAGGTTCTGCGCTGCAAGGGCAGCTGCTGGCGGGGCCCCCTTCCAAGCCCGTCTGATGGATGGCAATCGTGCTTCAGGCCTGAGGGAACAGGCGCCAGCTCCTCAGGAGATGAGAGGAACCAGCAAGCCCGGTGGCAAGAGCAAGGGAATGGCTTGTGGAGGAGCACGTGAGGAGCGCGGCAGAGCTCTGTGTCCTCATGCCCTGCAGAGGCAGGGGCAGCAGCCGTAAGAAATGGGATGCAGAGGTGTGGGAAGGGGTGGCAGCGCTTTGGAGCCCCCCCTGGTGTCCTGGCAGGCGCGGGAAGGCTTCTTGCCGCCAAGGTGGATGAGGCCAGGGGCACGTGGCCCCTCTGGGAAGCCCCTGCCGGAGATGGCTGGCGAGTGAGGAAGAGTAGGGCTTGGGCATGTGGTGGGAGGCGTGAGCAGGCTGTGGGAGGAGGAAGCAGGTCTTGCTGGCGTGCTGAGGGAATAGCCGATCGCCAGCTGTGGGGTCAGGAAGGAATTTTCCCCCGGGGCAGGTTGGCACTGCTGCCCGGGGGTTTTTTGCCTTCCTCTGCAGCACTGAGCATGACCACTTGTCAGGGCTCCTCCGGTCCCTTTTGGCTAGGCTACTGCCCGCTGCTCATGGCCCAGGAAGATGGCCTGTCGTGCCCTGCAGCTGGGGGGAGGAAGGCTCTTTTTCCCCCACGGTGGGCTAGCAAGTGTCTGCGGGGGTTTTTTGCCTTCCTCTGCAGCATTGGGCACGGCCCCTTGCCAGGGCTCCTTTGGGCCACGTGGTGGTTTAAGCCCAGCCAGCAAGGAAGCAGCACGCAGCCGCTTCCCCCTGCCCCTGCTAGTGGGGTGGGGAGGAGGGGGGAAACAAAAAGTAAAAGTCATGGCTGGAGATAAGAACAGTTTAGTCACTAAACTAAAAGAAAACACACTCCTAACTAAGAATAACAATAATAATATAGTACCAAGAACTGTAATGAAAAGGAATACAAGGCAAAAAGGAAAGAACCCCCAAGAAAAGGCAAGGGATGCACAATGCAATTGCTCACCAGCCGCTGAGCGATGCCCCAGCAGCACTCCGTGCCTCCCGGCCAGCTCCCCCCTCTTTCTCTACTGGGCATGACGTTCCGTGGTATGGAAGAGCCCTTTGGCTAGTTGGGGTCAGCTGCCCTGGCTATGCTCCCTCCCAGCTTCTTGTACACCTGCTTGCTAGCAGAGCATGGGAAAGTGAAAACTCCTTGACTTCAGAGAAGCGCTACTTAGTAACAACTAAAACATCAGTGTGTTCTCAACAGTCTTCTCCCCCTAAATCCCAAACGCAGCAGTGCACCAGCTACTGGGAAGACAATTAACTCTCTCACAGCCGAAAGCAGGACAGGCCATTCTGAGTAGGTGCCTGCTGCTCCTGCTCCACGAAGGTGGCCCTGGTGCCCCGCCTGCGGGGGAAGGAAGCTTTGTGGACTGGCAGGGTGGGCCCCAAGGCTGTCCCCCCTTGGGGCTTGCTTCTTGTCCTGTGTAGCATCGAGCAGAGCCCCTTGTCAGGGCTCCTCTGGGCCCTTTTGGCTCCGTTCTCGCCTGCTGCTCTTGCACCTCCAAGGCGCCACTCGTGCCCTGGCTCTCTCTGGCTCTCTTTCCCAGCGCTGGCCAAGAAGCACAGCGGAGCAGTTGTTGGCGCGCAAAAAGTGGGCTTGGCATCCAGAAGTGTAATACTTCGGAAGATAGCACGCACCTCCTCCTCCTCCTCCTCCTCCTCTTTTGGGTGTGATGGGTGCCGATCCTCATTCTTCAACTTGTCGCTCTTCAGGAAACAGGGACTGCTCGGCCTGTATTCCTGCTGCCCTATCCTTTGAGCTTTTCATCCTAAGGGAGAGGTGACATTGATGAGAGTCCTTTCTTCTCCCAGGCTGCAACAAAAAAAGAATTTAGAAACACAGGAGAAGAAATACTTATGAACTAGGTGAGGGAACGTTTGGGGGTTTTTTGGACGCCAAGATAAAAATTGACATGACAAAAATTCCTTCTGCGAAAAGAGAGAGAAAAATCGCATTCCTACAAGGTTTCCGCTTGTCCTCGAGAGCACCTTCTTTGTGCATCGGTCAGTTGCCTGCTTCCCTGTTTCTGGCAAAGGTGAATATTTTCTGAAGCATGAGAATGCTGCGTCCGGCTCTGCACACGACGTAGGGGATTAGGGACTTTCTGTGGCTCTGGCTTGCCTTTGCCAGGCTTCAAGTGCTGTTTTTCCAAGCTCAAGTGAGGATTGCTTCAGCCTGCTCCTGGCTAGACGTGCGCACCCTCTTGCTGCTTGTGAGCATCTGCTGGGAAAGAGACTGAGAAAACTCCAATAAAATCCTGTTAGCACTTGTAACCTTTGTGAGATGTGTCCTTGCAAGTGGTTTTGGAGCTGCAAAGGCCGTGGCAATTGACGGCAATAAGAGTCTCAGCATGATTTGACTGCTTGGGACGGAAGGGGAGAAGAAGGGGAAGGGAGGAAGAAGGGCAGGGCAGGGCAGGGCAGGGCAGGGTATTGGCAAGCCTGTTTCAGCCGTGCTGGTGTTACCGCACTGGATTTCCTTCCGTTTTTCTTCTAGTTCACGTGCGGGTAGCGGAAAAAGAAAAGGCAGTTGAAGTATGCGCTAGCTAAACCCCCTTTCTCTGGCCAGCAATAGAGGTGCCTGTCGGCTGGGAGCATGAGAAGGAGCCCGTGTGACAAGTCTTGATTCCTTAAATGCAGTCCTAAGAATCTTTCCCTATTTGTTTTTCCAATTGACAGAACCTATTGGCTTTGGCCATGACATCGTGTGTTACCATTCCCTTTTGAGTCTTTGGACATGCGAACCCCCGTGGAAGCGTGCTTAATGATGCAGATGAGGTGAGTTTACACGATTGTGTTGCACGTTTCTTTTGTAACTCTTTTCCAAAGTCCTTCCTTACTCAGAGAGCACAGCAACCCCTTCCTAATTGGCGGTAAAAGTGGAGAAAAAAGCTGTTCTTCGTATGGAATTAGTAAAGGGTCAACGAGCCTTCAGGCAGTGGCTGGCAATGCAGACGGCATGTAAGACAGAGGCGTGTGCGCGGTGTGGGGAGGTGGGAGGAGGAATGCGAGGGAGAGGGAGAAGCTTTCGATGTCTTGTGTGTGGTGTGGCTGCAAGGCACTTGGGCTGAGCTCTAAATGCAAGATGTGGCCCCAGTGCGAAACTAAAAAAGGCAAGGGCAAGGGCAAAGGGCAAAGGGAGGAGGAGGTGGGGCGGGGCGGGGCGAGGCAAGGCAGGGCAAGGACAAGAAGAAAAGAGAAGGAAAGAAAAGAGAAAAGAAGAAAAGAAAAACCAGAAAGGCTTGTTAAAGCAAGAAGAGAGGCAAGTTACCCCTGCGCTTCCAAAAAACTAGGCATCTCCATTGGCTAAAGCCTAAAAGAGTAAAAGACGTGACCTGTCTTTTTTGATGTGGCAGTCAGTGCAATTGTCGAGGCATTTGAGCCTTCCAGTCTGGATTGTTGCCAGATCCAGCACTCCATGGGAATGTAATTAGTCCAGCCAGAGCTCCTTGTTTGCGGATGGGGTATTTCAGCATCCCTTTGCCTTGCAGGGCCCTTTGCAAAGAGGCCAGCATGGTCGGAAAATGCACTGGCTCCCGGTGCGTTTTGAAGCAGGACTCAAAGCCCAGATTTGAGGTGGGCAATGAGATACGGTTTGAAGTCCTTGCTCCTGACAGTCTGTCTTTTTCCAAAGAGCCCTCTGGAGAGGGGGCACTCCTGGCAAGGGAGTGCATCTCTAGCCTCACTCTGCCTGCTGCTCCATCAGAGCCCCGTGTGGACACGGGCGAGGGCCTGTCTCTTCACAGAGAGCTGGCATCCAAAGGTTGTGATTCTTTCAGTGCCTAGACATAGCCTGGCAGCTTTCTGCCCTCCTTGCAGCAGTTTTGCAGACGGATGAATTACCAAGCGTGTGCTAGAGGCTTGCTTTTCGTCGCTTCTTTTATTCCTTGAAAAGCAAACAAAGGCAGTTCCTTTGGAGCTGAAGAAGCTCCTCAGTAATTTCATGCCACCGCCATTCGCAGGTGGCTTCAGCTGTGCCCAGGGCATGGGCAGCAAGGGCAGGGCCAGCCCCCTGGGCCTCCTGGGCCCGGGGACTGCGTCGGGGCCAGCAGCCCAAAGGGCTTCCTGCGAAGGCTGCTGGGCGGAGGGGCGGCGGGCGGGGCTGCGCCAGGGGGCCGCGTCCCCCCCGTGTCACAGTGCCGGCACCCGGCAAGGCAGCAGTCACAATGCCCCGGGGCAGGATAAAAGGGGGCATGGTCCCCTGTGCCGCGGCCAGCCTGCCCGGCAGGCAGCCCGCAGGCGTCGGAGAGGAAGTCCTTGAGGAGGCGGTGGAATGCCTTGGAGGGAGGAAGACTGGAGGCTGGACGAGGCTGCTGGAGGTTCTGCGCTGCAAGGGCAGCTGCTGGCGGGGCCCCCTTCCAAGCCCGTCTGATGGATGGCAATCGTGCTTCAGGCCTGAGGGAACAGGCGCCAGCTCCTCAGGAGATGAGAGGAACCAGCAAGCCCGGTGGCAAGAGCAAGGGAATGGCTTGTGGAGGAGCACGTGAGGAGCGCGGCAGAGCTCTGTGTCCTCATGCCCTGCAGAGGCAGGGGCAGCAGCCGTAAGAAATGGGATGCAGAGGTGTGGGAAGGGGTGGCAGCGCTTTGGAGCCCCCCCTGGTGTCCTGGCAGGTGCGGGAAGGCTTCTTGCCGCCAAGGTGGATGAGGCCGGGGGCACGTGGCCCCTCTGGGAAGCCCCTGCCGGAGATGGCTGGCGAGTGAGGAAGAGTAGGGCTTGGGCATGTGGTGGGAGGCGTGAGCAGGCTGTGGGAGGAGGAAGCAGGTCTTGCTGGCGTGCTGAGGGAATAGCCGATCGCCAGCTGTGGGGTCAGGAAGGAATTTTCCCCCGGGGCAGGTTGGCACTGCTGCCCGGGGGTTTTTTGCCTTCCTCTGCAGCACTGAGCATGACCACTTGTCAGGGCTCCTCCGGTCCCTTTTGGCTAGGCTACTGCCCGCTGCTCATGGCCCAGGAAGATGGCCTGTCGTGCCCTGCAGCTGGGGGGAGGAAGGCTCTTTTTCCCCCACGGTGGGCTAGCAAGTGTCTGCGGGGGTTTTTTGCCTTCCTCTGCAGCATTGGGCACGGCCCCTTGCCAGGGCTCCTTTGGGCCACGTGGTGGTTTAAGCCCAGCCAGCAAGGAAGCAGCACGCAGCCGCTTCCCCCTCCCCCTGCTAGTGGGGTGGGGAGGAGGGGGGAAACAAAAAGTAAAAGTCATGGCTGGAGATAAGAACAGTTTAGTCACTAAACTAAAAGAAAACACACTCCTAACTAAGAATAACAATAATAATATAGTACCAAGAACTGTAATGAAAAGGAATACAAGGCAAAAAGGAAAGAACCCCCAAGAAAAGGCAAGGGATGCACAATGCAATTGCTCACCAGCCGCTGAGCGATGCCCCAGCAGCACTCCGTGCCTCCCGGCCAGCTCCCCCCTCTTTCTCTACTGGGCATGACGTTCCGTGGTATGGAAGAGCCCTTTGGCTAGTTGGGGTCAGCTGCCCTGGCTATGCTCCCTCCCAGCTTCTTGTACACCTGCTTGCTAGCAGAGCATGGGAAAGTGAAAACTCCTTGACTTCAGAGAAGCGCTACTTAGTAACAACTAAACCATCAGTGTGTTCTCAACAGTCTTCTCCCCCTAAATCCCAAACGCAGCAGTGCACCAGCTACTGGGAAGACAATTAACTCTCTCGCAGCCGAAAGCAGGACAGGCCATTCTGAGTAGGTGCCTGCTGCTCCTGCTCCACGAAGGTGGCCCTGGTGCCCCGCCTGCGGGGGAAGGAAGCTTTGTGGACTGGCAGGGTGGGCCCCAAGGCTGTCCCCCCTTGGGGCTTGCTTCTTGTCCCGTGTAGCATCGAGCAGAGCCCCTTGTCAGGGCTCCTCTGGGCCCTTTTGGCTCCGTTCTCGCCTGCTGCTCTTGCACCTCCAAGGCGCCACTCGTGCCCTGGCTCTCTCTGGCTCTCTTTCCCAGCGCTGGCCAAGAAGCACAGCGGAGCAGTTGTTGGCGCGCAAAAAGTGGGCTTGGCATCCAGAAGTGTAATACTTCGGAAGATAGCACGCACCTCCTCCTCCTCCTCCTCCTCCTCTTTTGGGTGTGATGGGTGCCGATCCTCATTCTTCAACTTGTCGCTCTTCAGGAAACAGGGACTGCTCGGCCTGTATTCCTGCTGCCCTATGCTTTGAGCTTTTCATCCTAAGGGAGAGGTGACATTGATGAGAGTCCTTTCTTCTCCCAGGCTGCAACAAAAAAAGAATTTAGAAACACAGGAGAAGAAATACTTATGAACTAGGTGAGGGAACGTTTGGGGGTTTTTTGGACGCCAAGATAAAAATTGACATGACAAAAATTCCTTCTGCGAAAAGAGAGAGAAAAATCGCATTCCTACAAGGTTTCCGCTTGTCCTCGAGAGCACCTTCTTTGTGCATCGGTCAGTTGCCTGCTTCCCTGTTTCTGGCAAAGGTGAATATTTTCTGAAGCATGAGAATGCTGCGTCCGGCTCTGCACACGACGTAGGGGATTAGGGACTTTCTGTGGCTCTGGCTTGCCTTTGCCAGGCTTCAAGTGCTGTTTTTCCAAGCTCAAGTGCGGATTGCTTCAGCCTGCTCCTGGCTAGACGTGCGCACCCTCTTGCTGCTTGTGAGCATCTGCTGGGAACGAGATTGAGAAAACTCCAATAAAATCCTGTTAGCACTTGTAACCTTTGTGAGATGTGTCCTTGCAAGTGGTTTTGGAGCTGCAAAGGCCGTGGCAATTGACGGCAATAAGAGTCTCAGCATGATTTGACTGCTTGGGACGGAAGGGGAGAAGAAGGGGAAGGGAGGAAGAAGGGCAGGGCAGGGCAGGGCAGGGCAGGGTATTGGCAAGCCTGTTTCAGCCGTGCTGGTGTTACCGCACTGGATTTCCTTCCGTTTTTCTTCTAGTTCCCGTGCGGGTAGCGGAAAAACAAAAGGCAGTTGAAGTATGCGCTAGCTAAACCCCCTTTCTCTGGCCAGCAATAGAGGTGCCTGTCGGCTGGGAGCATGAGAAGGAGCCCGTGTGACAAGTCTTGATTCCTTAAATGCAGTCCTAAGAATCTTTCCCTATTTGTTTTTCCAATTGACAGAACCTATTGGCTTTGGCCATGACATCGTGTGTTACCATTCCCTTTTGAGTCTTTGGACATGCGAACCCCCGTGGAAGCGTGCTTAATGATGCAGATGAGGTGAGTTTACACGATTGTGTTGCGCGTTACTTTTGTAACTCTTTTCCAAAGTCCTTCCTTACTCCGAGAGCACAGCAACCCCTTCCTAATTGGCGGTAAAAGTGGAGAAAAAAGCTGTTCTTCGTATGGAATTAGTAAAGGGTAAATGAGCCTTCAGGCAGTGGCTGGCAATGCAGACGGCATGTAAGACAGAGGCGTGTGCGCGGTGTGGGGAGGTGGGAGGAGGAATGCGAGGGAGAGGGAGAAGCTTTCGATGTCTTGTGTGTGGTGTGGCTGCAAGGCACTTGGGCTGAGCTCTAAATGCAAGATGTGGCCCCAGGACGAAACTAAAAAAGGCAAGGGCAAGGGCAAAGGGCAAAGGGGGGAGGAGGTGGGGCGGGGCGGGGCGAGGCGAGGCAGGGCAAGGACAAGAAGAAAAGCGAAGGAAAGAAAAGAGAAAAGAAGAAAAGAAAAACCAGAAAGGCTTGTTAAAGCAAGAAGAGAGGCAAGTTACCCCTGCGCTTCCAAAAAACTAGGCATCTCCATTGGCTAAAGCCTAAAAGAGTAAAAGACGTGACCTGTCTTTTTTGATGTGGCAGTCAGTGCAATTGTCGAGGCATTTGAGCCTTCCAGTCTGGATTGTTGCCAGATCCAGCACTCCGTGGGAATGTAATTAGTCCAGCCAGAGCTCCTTGTTTGCGGATGGGGTATTTCAGCATCCCTTTGCCTTGCAGGGCCCTTTGCAAAGAGGCAAGCATGGTCGGAAAATGCACTGGCTCCCGGTGCGTTTTGAAGCAGGACTCAAAGCCCAGATTTGAGGTGGGCAATGAGATACGGTTTGAAGTCCTTGCTCCTGACGGTCTGTCTTTTTCCAAAGAGCCCTCTGGAGAGGGGGCACTCCTGGCAAGGGAGTGCATCTCTAGCCTCACTCTGCCTGCTGCTCCATCAGAGCCCCGTGTGGACACGGGCGAGGGCCTGTCTCTTCACAGAGAGCTGGCATCCAAAGGTTGTGATTCTTTCAGTGCCTAGACATAGCCTGGCAGCTTTCTGCCCTCCTTGCAGCAGTTTTGCAGACGGATGAATTACCAAGCGTGTGCTAGAGGCTTGCTTTTCGTCGCTTCTTTTATTCCTTGAAAAGCAAACAAAGGCAGTTCCTTTGGAGCTGAAGAAGCTCCTCAGTAGTTTCATGCCACCGCCATTCGCAGGTGGCTTCAGCTGTGCCCAGGGCATGGGCAGCAAGGGCAGGGCCAGCCCCCTGGGCCTCCTGGGCCCGGGGACTGCGTCGGGGCCAGCAGCCCAAAGGGCTTCCTGCGAAGGCTGCTGGGCGGAGGGGCGGCGGGCGGGGCTGCGCCAGGGGGCCGCGTCCCCCCCGTGTCACAGTGCCGGCACCCGGCAAGGCAGCAGTCACAATGCCCCGGGGCAGGATAAAAGGGGGTATGGTCCCCTGTGCCGCGGCCAGCCTGCCCGGCAGGCAGCCCGCAGGCGTCGGAGAGGAAGTCCTTGAGGAGGCGGTGGAATGCCTTGGAGGGAGGAAGACTGGAGGCTGGACGAGGCTGCTGGAGGTTCTGCGCTGCAAGGGCAGCTGCTGGCGGGGCCCCCTTCCAAGCCCGTCTGATGGATGGCAATCGTGCTTCAGGCCTGAGGGAACAGGCGCCAGCTCCTCAGGAGATGAGAGGAACCAGCAAGCCCGGTGGCAAGAGCAAGGGAATGGCTTGTGGAGGAGCACGTGAGGAGCGCGGCAGAGCTCTGTGTCCTCATGCCCTGCAGAGGCAGGGGCAGCAGCCGTAAGAAATGGGATGCAGAGGTGTGGGAAGGGGTGGCAGCGCTTTGGAGCCCCCCCTGGTGTCCTGGCAGGCGCGGGAAGGCTTCTTGCCGCCAAGGTGGATGAGGCCGGGGGCAGGTGGCCCCTCTGGGAAGCCCCTGCCGGAGATGGCTGGCGAGTGAGGAAGAGTAGGGCTTGGGCATGTGCTGGGAGGCGTGAGCAGGCTGTGGGAGGAGGAAGCAGGCCTTGCTGGCGTGCTGAGGGAATAGCCGATCGCCAGCTGTGGGGTCAGGAAGGAATTTTCCGCCGGGGCAGGTTGGCACTGCTGCCCGGGGGTTTTTTGCCTTCCTCTGCAGCACTGAGCATGACCACTTGTCAGGGCTCCTCCGGTCCCTTTTGGCTAGGCTACTGCCTGCTGCTCATGGCCCAGGAAGATGGCCTGTCGTGCCCTGCAGCTGGGGGGAGGAAGGCTCTTTTTCCCCCACGGTGGGCTAGCAAGTGTCTGCGGGGGTTTTTTGCCTTCCTCTGCAGCATTGGGCACGGCCCCTTGCCAGGGCTCCTTTGGGCCACGTGGTGGGTTAAGCCCAGCCAGCAAGGAAGCAGCACGCAGCCGCTTCCCCCTGCCCCTGCTAGTGGGGTGGGGAGGAGGGGGGAAACAAAAAGTAAAAGTCATGGCTGGAGATAAGAACAGTTTAGTCACTAAACTAAAAGAAAACACACTCCTAACTAAGAATAACAATAATAATATAGTACCAAGAACTGTAATGAAAAGGAATACAAGGCAAAAAGGAAAGAACCCCCAAGAAAAGGCAAGGGATGCACAATGCAATTGCTCACCAGCCGCTGAGCGATGCCCCAGCAGCACTCCGTGCCTCCCGGCCAGCTCCCCCCTCTTTCTCTACTGGGCATGACGTTCCGTGGTATGGAAGAGCCCTTTGGCTAGTTGGGGTCAGCTGCCCTGGCTATGCTCCCTCCCAGCTTCTTGTACACCTGCTTGCTAGCAGAGCATGGGAAAGTGAAAACTCCTTGACTTCAGAGAAGCGCTACTTAGTAACAACTAAAACATCAGTGTGTTCTCAACAGTCTTCTCCCCCTAAATCCCAAACGCAGCAGTGCACCAGCTACTGGGAAGACAATTAACTCTCTCGCAGCCGAAAGCAGGACAGGCCATTCTGAGTAGGTGCCTGCTGCTCCTGCTCCACGAAGGTGGCCCTGGTGCCCCGCCTGCGGGGGAAGGAAGCTTTGTGGACTGGCAGGGTGGGCCCCAAGGCTGTCCCCCCTTGGGGCTTGCTTCTTGTCCCGTGTAGCATCGAGCACAGCCCCTTGTCAGGGCTCCTCTGGGCCCTTTTGGCTCCGTTCTTGCCTGCTGCTCTTGCACCTCCAAGGCGCCACTCGTGCCCTGGCTCTCTCTGGCTCTCTTTCCCAGCGCTGGCCAAGAAGCACAGCGGAGCAGTTGTTGGCGCGCAAAAAGTGGGCTTGGCATCCAGAAGTGTAATACTTCGGAAGATAGCACGCACCTCCTCCTCCTCCTCCTCCTCTTTTGGGTGTGATGGGTGCCGATCCTCATTCTTCAACTTGTCGCTCTTCAGGAAACAGGGACTGCTCGGCCTGTATTCCTGCTGCCCTATCCTTTGAGCTTTTCATCCTAAGGGAGAGGTGACATTGATGAGAGTCCTTTCTTCTCCCAGGCTGCAACAAAAAAAGAATTTAGAAACACAGGAGAAGAAATACTTATGAACTAGGTGAGGGAACGTTTGGGGGTTTTTTGGACGCCAAGATAAAAATTGACATGACAAAAATTCCTTCTGCGAAAAGAGAGAGAAAAATCGCATTCCTACAAGGTTTCCGCTTGTCCTCGAGAGCACCTTCTTTGTGCATCGGTCAGTTGCCTGCTTCCCTGTTTCTGGCAAAGGTGAATATTTTCTGAAGCATGAGAATGCTGCGTCCGGCTCTCCACACGACGTAGGGGATTAGGGACTTTCTGTGGCTCTGGCTTGCCTTTGCCAGGCTTCAAGTGCTGTTTTTCCAAGCTCAAGTGAGGATTGCTTCAGCCTGCTCCTGGCTAGACGTGCGCACCCTCTTGCTGCTTGTGAGCATCTGCTGGGAACGAGATTGAGAAAACTCCAATAAAATCCTGTTAGCACTTGTAACCTTTGTGAGATGTGTCCTTGCAAGTGGTTTTGGAGCTGCAAAGGCCGTGGCAATTGACGGCAATAAGAGTCTCAGCATGATTTGACTGCTTGGGACGGAAGGGGAGAAGAAGGGGAAGGGAGGAAGAAGGGCAGGGCAGGGCAGGGCAGGGCAGGGTATTGGCAAGCCTGTTTCAGCCGTGCTGGTGTTACCGCACTGGATTTCCTTCCGTTTTTCTTCTAGTTCACGTGCGGGTAGCGGAAAAACAAAAGGCAGTTGAAGTATGCGCTAGCTAAACCCCCTTTCTCTGGCCAGCAATAGAGGTGCCTGTCGGCTGGGAGCATGAGAAGGAGCCCGTGTGACAAGTCTTGATTCCTTAAATGCAGTCCTAAGAATCTTTCCCTATTTGTTTTTCCAATTGACAGAACCTATTGGCTTTGGCCATGACATCGTGTGTTACCATTCCCTTTTGAGTCTTTGGACATGCGAACCCCCGTGGAAGCGTGCTTAATGATGCAGATGAGGTGAGTTTACACGATTGTGTTGCACGTTTCTTTTGTAACTCTTTTCCAAAGTCCTTCCTTACTCCGAGAGCACAGCAACCCCTTCCTAATTGGCGGTAAAAGTGGAGAAAAAAGCTGTTCTTCGTATGGAATTAGTAAAGGGTCAACGAGCCTTCAGGCAGTGGCTGGCAATGCAGACGGCATGTAAGACAGAGGCGTGTGCGCGGTGTGGGGAGGTGGGAGGAGGAATGCGAGGGAGAGGGAGAAGCTTTCGATGTCTTGTGTGTGGTGTGGCTGCAAGGCACTTGGGCTGAGCTCTAAATGCAAGATGTGGCCCCAGTGCGAAACTAAAAAAGGCAAGGGCAAGGGCAAAGGGCAAAGGGAGGAGGAGGTGGGGCGGGGCGGGGCGAGGCGAGGCAGGGCAAGGACAAGAAGAAAAGCGAAGGAAAGAAAAGAGAAAAGAAGAAAAGAAAAACCAGAAAGGCTTGTTAAAGCAAGAAGAGAGGCAAGTTACCCCTGCGCTTCCAAAAAACTAGGCATCTCCATTGGCTAAAGCCTAAAAGAGTAAAAGACGTGACCTGTCTTTTTTGATGTGGCAGTCAGTGCAATTGTCGAGGCATTTGAGCCTTCCAGTCTGGATTGTTGCCAGATCCAGCACTCCGTGGGAATGTAATTAGTCCAGCCAGAGCTCCTTGTTTGCGGATGGGGTATTTCAGCATCCCTTTGCCTTGCAGGGCCCTTTGCAAAGAGGCCAGCATGGTCGGAAAATGCACTGGCTCCCGGTGCGTTTTGAAGCAGGACTCAAAGCCCAGATTTGAGGTGGGCAATGAGATACGGTTTGAAGTCCTTGCTCCTGACAGTCTGTCTTTTTCCAAAGAGCCCTCTGGAGAGGGGGCACTCCTGGCAAGGGAGTGCATCTCTAGCCTCACTCTGCCTGCTGCTCCATCAGAGCCCCGTGTGGACACGGGCGAGGGCCTGTCTCTTCACAGAGAGCTGGCATCCAAAGGTTGTGATTCTTTCAGTGCCTAGACATAGCCTGGCAGCTTTCTGCCCTCCTTGCAGCAGTTTTGCAGACGGATGAATTACCAAGCGTGTGCTAGAGGCTTGCTTTTCGTCGCTTCTTTTATTCCTTGACAAGCAAACAAAGGCAGTTCCTTTGGAGCTGAAGAAGCTCCTCAGTAGTTTCATGCCACCGCCATTCGCAGGTGGCTTCAGCTGTGCCCAGGGCATGGGCAGCAAGGGCAGGGCCAGCCCCCTGGGCCTCCTGGGCCCGGGGACTGCGTCGGGGCCAGCAGCCCAAAGGGCTTCCTGCGAAGGCTGCTGGGCGGAGGGGCGGCGGGCGGGGCTGCGCGTGGGGGCCGCGTCCCCCCCGTGTCACAGTGCCAGCACCCGGCAAGGCAGCAGTCACAATGCCCCGGGGCAGGATAAAAGGGGGCATGGTCCCCTGTGCCGCGGCCAGCCTGCCCGGCAGGCAGCCCGCAGGCGTCGGAGAGGAAGTCCTTGAGGAGGCGGTGGAATGCCTTGGAGGGAGGAAGACTGGAGGCTGGACGAGGCTGCTGGAGGTTCTGCGCTGCAAGGGCAGCTGCTGGCGGGGCCCCCTTCCAAGCCCGTCTGATGGATGGCAATCGTGCTTCAGGCCTGAGGGAACAGGCGCCAGCTCCTCAGGAGATGAGAGGAACCAGCAAGCCCGGTGGCAAGAGCAAGGGAATGGCTTGTGGAGGAGCACGTGAGGAGCGCGGCAGAGCTCTGTGTCCTCATGCCCTGCAGAGGCAGGGGCAGCAGCCGTAAGAAATGGGATGCAGAGGTGTGGGAAGGGGTGGCAGCGCTTTGGAGCCCCCCCTGGTGTCCTGGCAGGCGCGGGAAGGCTTCTTGCCGCCAAGGTGGATGAGGCCGGGGGCACGTGGCCCCTCTGGGAAGCCCCTGCCGGAGATGGCTGGCGAGTGAGGAAGAGTAGGGCTTGGGCATGTGCTGGGAGGCGTGAGCAGGCTGTGGGAGGAGGAAGCAGGCCTTGCTGGCGTGCTGAGGGAATAGCCGATCGCCAGCTGTGGGGTCAGGAAGGAATTTTCCGCCGGGGCAGGTTGGCACTGCTGCCCGGGGGTTTTTTGCCTTCCTCTGCAGCACTGAGCATGACCACTTGTCAGGGCTCCTCCGGTCCCTTTTGGCTAGGCTACTGCCTGCTGCTCATGGCCCAGGAAGATGGCCTGTCGTGCCCTGCAGCTGGGGGGAGGAAGGCTCTTTTTCCCCCACGGTGGGCTAGCAAGTGTCTGCGGGGGTTTTTTGCCTTCCTCTGCAGCATTGGGCACGGCCCCTTGCCAGGGCTCCTTTGGGCCACGTGGTGGTTTAAGCCCAGCCAGCAAGGAAGCAGCACGCAGCCGCTTCCCCCTGCCCCTGCTAGTGGGGTGGGGAGGAGGGGGGAAACAAAAAGTAAAAGTCATGGCTGGAGATAAGAACAGTTTAGTCACTAAACTAAAAGAAAACACACTCCTAACTAAGAATAACAATAATAATATAGTACCAAGAACTGTAATGAAAAGGAATACAAGGCAAAAAGGAAAGAACCCCCAAGAAAAGGCAAGGGATGCACAATGCAATTGCTCACCAGCCGCTGAGCGATGCCCCAGCAGCACTCCGTGCCTCCCGGCCAGCTCCCCCCTCTTTCTCTACTGGGCATGACGTTCCGTGGTATGGAAGAGCCCTTTGGCTAGTTGGGGTCAGCTGCCCTGGCTATGCTCCCTCCCAGCTTCTTGTACACCTGCTTGCTAGCAGAGCATGGGAAAGTGAAAACTCCTTGACTTCAGAGAAGCGCTACTTAGTAACAACTAAAACATCAGTGTGTTCTCAACAGTCTTCTCCCCCTAAATCCCAAACGCAGCAGTGCACCAGCTACTGGGAAGACAATTAACTCTCTCGCAGCCGAAAGCAGGACAGGCCATTCTGAGTAGGTGCCTGCTGCTCCTGCTCCACGAAGGTGGCCCTGGTGCCCCGCCTGCGGGGGAAGGAAGCTTTGTGGACTGGCAGGGTGGGCCCCAAGGCTGTCCCCCCTTGGGGCTTGCTTCTTGTCCTGTGTAGCATCGAGCACAGCCCCTTGTCAGGGCTCCTCTGGGCCCTTTTGGCTCCGTTCTCGCCTGCTGCTCTTGCACCTCCAAGGCGCCACTCGTGCCCTGGCTCTCTCTGGCTCTCTTTCCCAGCGCTGGCCAAGAAGCACAGCGGAGCAGTTGTTGGCGCGCAAAAAGTGGGCTTGGCATCCAGAAGTGTAATACTTCGGAAGATAGCACGCACCTCCTCCTCCTCCTCCTCCTCTTTTGGGTGTGATGGGTGCCGATCCTCATTCTTCAACTTGTCGCTCTTCAGGAAACAGGGACTGCTCGGCCTGTATTCCTGCTGCCCTATCCTTTGAGCTTTTCATCCTAAGGGAGAGGTGACATTGATGAGAGTCCTTTCTTCTCCCAGGCTGCAACAAAAAAAGAATTTAGAAACACAGGAGAAGAAATACTTATGAACTAGGTGAGGGAACGTTTGGGGGTTTTTTGGATGCCAAGATAAAAATTGACATGACAAAAATTCCTTCTGCGAAAAGAGAGAGAAAAATCGCATTCCTACAAGGTTTCCGCTTGTCCTCGAGAGCACCTTCTTTGTGCATCGGTCAGTTGCCTGCTTCCCTGTTTCTGGCAAAGGTGAATATTTTCTGAAGCATGAGAATGCTGCGTCCGGCTCTGCACACGACGTAGGGGATTAGGGACTTTCTGTGGCTCTGGCTTGCCTTTGCCAGGCTTCAAGTGCTGTTTTTCCAAGCTCAAGTGAGGATTGCTTCAGCCTGCTCCTGGCTAGACGTGCGCACCCTCTTGCTGCTTGTGAGCATCTGCTGGGAACGAGATTGAGAAAACTCCAATAAAATCCTGTTAGCACTTGTAACCTTTGTGAGATGTGTCCTTGCAAGTGGTTTTGGAGCTGCAAAGGCCGTGGCAATTGACGGCAATAAGAGTCTCAGCATGATTTGACTGCTTGGGACGGAAGGGGAGAAGAAGGGGAAGGGAGGAAGAAGGGCAGGGCAGGGCAGGGCAGGGCAGGGTATTGGCAAGCCTGTTTCAGCCGTGCTGGTGTTACCGCACTGGATTTCCTTCCGTTTTTCTTCTAGTTCCCGTGCGGGTAGCGGAAAAAGAAAAGGCAGTTGAAGTATGCGCTAGCTAAACCCCCTTTCTCTGGCCAGCAATAGAGGTGCCTGTCGGCTGGGAGCATGAGAAGGAGCCCGTGTGACAAGTCTTGATTCCTTAAATGCAGTCCTAAGAATCTTTCCCTATTTGTTTTTCCAATTGACAGAACCTATTGGCTTTGGCCATGACATCGTGTGTTACCATTCCCTTTTGAGTCTTTGGACATGCGAACCCCCGTGGAAGCGTGCTTAATGATGCAGATGAGGTGAGTTTACACGATTGTGTTGCACGTTTCTTTTGTAACTCTTTTCCAAAGTCCTTCCTTACTCCGAGAGCACAGCAACCCCTTCCTAATTGGCGGTAAAAGTGGAGAAAAAAGCTGTTCTTCGTATGGAATTAGTAAAGGGTCAACGAGCCTTCAGGCAGTGGCTGGCAATGCAGACGGCATGTAAGACAGAGGCGTGTGCGCGGTGTGGGGAGGTGGGAGGAGGAATGCGAGGGAGAGGGAGAAGCTTTCGATGTCTTGTGTGTGGTGTGGCTGCAAGGCACTTGGGCTGAGCTCTAAATGCAAGATGTGGCCCCAGTGCGAAACTAAAAAAGGCAAGGGCAAGGGCAAAGGGCAAAGGGAGGAGGAGGTGGGGCGGGGCGGGGCGAGGCGAGGCAGGGCAAGGACAAGAAGAAAAGCGAAGGAAAGAAAAGAGAAAAGAAGAAAAGAAAAACCAGAAAGGCTTGTTAAAGCAAGAAGAGAGGCAAGTTACCCCTGCGCTTCCAAAAAACTAGGCATCTCCATTGGCTAAAGCCTAAAAGAGTAAAAGACGTGACCTGTCTTTTTTGATGTGGCAGTCAGTGCAATTGTCGAGGCATTTGAGCCTTCCAGTCTGGATTGTTGCCAGATCCAGCACTCCGTGGGAATGTAATTAGTCCAGCCAGAGCTCCTTGTTTGCGGATGGGGTATTTCAGCATCCCTTTGCCTTGCAGGGCCCTTTGCAAAGAGGCCAGCATGGTCGGAAAATGCACTGGCTCCCGGTGCGTTTTGAAGCAGGACTCAAAGCCCAGATTTGAGGTGGGCAATGAGATATGGTTTGAAGTCCTTGCTCCTGACAGTCTGTCTTTTTCCAAAGAGCCCTCTGGAGAGGGGGCACTCCTGGCAAGGGAGTGCATCTCTAGCCTCACTCTGCCTGCTGCTCCATCAGAGCCCCGTGTGGACACGGGCGAGGGCCTGTCTCTTCACAGAGAGCTGGCATCCAAAGGTTGTGATTCTTTCAGTGCCTAGACATAGCCTGGCAGCTTTCTGCCCTCCTTGCAGCAGTTTTGCAGACGGATGAATTACCAAGCGTGTGCTAGAGGCTTGCTTTTCGTCGCTTCTTTTATTCCTTGAAAAGCAAACAAAGGCAGTTCCTTTGGAGCTGAAGAAGCTCCTCAGTAGTTTCATGCCACCGCCATTCGCAGGTGGCTTCAGCTGTGCCCAGGGCATGGGCAGCAAGGGCAGGGCCAGCCCCCTGGGCCTCCTGGGCCCGGGGACTGCGTCGGGGCCAGCAGCCCAAAGGGCTTCCTGGGAAGGCTGCTGGGCGGAGGGGCGGCGGGCGGGGCTGCGCCTGGGGGCCGCGTCCCCCCCGTGTCACAGTGCCGGCACCCGGCAAGGCAGCAGTCACAATGCCCCGGGGCAGGATAAAAGGGGGCATGGTCCCCTGTGCCGCGGCCAGCCTGCCCGGCAGGCAGCCCGCAGGCGTCGGAGAGGAAGTCCTTGAGGAGGCGGTGGAATGCCTTGGAGGGAGGAAGACTGGAGGCTGGACGAGGCTGCTGGAGGTTCTGCGCTGCAAGGGCAGCTGCTGGCGGGGCCCCCTTCCAAGCCCGTCTGATGGATGGCAATCGTGCTTCAGGCCTGAGGGAACAGGCGCCAGCTCCTCAGGAGATGAGAGGAACCAGCAAGCCCGGTGGCAAGAGCAAGGGAATGGCTTGTGGAGGAGCACGTGAGGAGCGCGGCAGAGCTCTGTGTCCTCATGCCCTGCAGAGGCAGGGGCAGCAGCCGTAAGAAATGGGATGCAGAGGTGTGGGAAGGGGTGGCAGCGCTTTGGAGCCCCCCCTGGTGTCCTGGCAGGTGCGGGAAGGCTTCTTGCCGCCAAGGTGGATGAGGCCGGGGGCACGTGGCCCCTCTGGGAAGCCCCTGCCGGAGATGGCTGGCGAGTGAGGAAGAGTAGGGCTTGGGCATGTGGTGGGAGGCGTGAGCAGGCTGTGGGAGGAGGAAGCAGGTCTTGCTGGCGTGCTGAGGGAATAGCCGATCGCCAGCTGTGGGGTCAGGAAGGAATTTTCCCCCGGGGCAGGTTGGCACTGCTGCCCGGGGGTTTTTTGCCTTCCTCTGCAGCACTGAGCATGACCACTTGTCAGGGCTCCTCCGGTCCCTTTTGGCTAGGCTACTGCCCGCTGCTCATGGCCCAGGAAGATGGCCTGTCGTGCCCTGCAGCTGGGGGGAGGAAGGCTCTTTTTCCCCCACGGTGGGCTAGCAAGTGTCTGCGGGGGTTTTTTGCCTTCCTCTGCAGCATTGGGCACGGCCCCTTGCCAGGGCTCCTTTGGGCCACGTGGTGGTTTAAGCCCAGCCAGCAAGGAAGCAGCACGCAGCCGCTTCCCCCTCCCCCTGCTAGTGGGGTGGGGAGGAGGGGGGAAACAAAAAGTAAAAGTCATGGCTGGAGATAAGAACAGTTTAGTCACTAAACTAAAAGAAAACACACTCCTAACTAAGAATAACAATAATAATATAGTACCAAGAACTGTAATGAAAAGGAATACAAGGCAAAAAGGAAAGAACCCCCAAGAAAAGGCAAGGGATGCACAATGCAATTGCTCACCAGCCGCTGAGCGATGCCCCAGCAGCACTCCGTGCCTCCCGGCCAGCTCCCCCCTCTTTCTCTACTGGGCATGACGTTCCGTGGTATGGAAGAGCCCTTTGGCTAGTTGGGGTCAGCTGCCCTGGCTATGCTCCCTCCCAGCTTCTTGTACACCTGCTTGCTAGCAGAGCATGGGAAAGTGAAAACTCCTTGACTTCAGAGAAGCGCTACTTAGTAACAACTAAAACATCAGTGTGTTCTCAACAGTCTTCTCCCCCTAAATCCCAAACGCAGCAGTGCACCAGCTACTGGGAAGACAATTAACTCTCTCGCAGCCGAAAGCAGGACAGGCCATTCTGAGTAGGTGCCTGCTGCTCCTGCTCCACGAAGGTGGCCCTGGTGCCCCGCCTGCGGGGGAAGGAAGCTTTGTGGACTGGCAGGGTGGGCCCCAAGGCTGTCCCCCCTTGGGGCTTGCTTCTTGTCCCGTGTAGCATCGAGCACAGCCCCTTGTCAGGGCTCCTCTGGGCCCTTTTGGCTCCGTTCTCGCCTGCTGCTCTTGCACCTCCAAGGCGCCACTCGTGCCCTGGCTCTCTCTGGCTCTCTTTCCCAGCGCTGGCCAAGAAGCACAGCGGAGCAGTTGTTGGCGCGCAAAAAGTGGGCTTGGCATCCAGAAGTGTAATACTTCGGAAGATAGCACGCACCTCCTCCTCCTCCTCCTCCTCTTTTGGGTGTGATGGGTGCCGATCCTCATTCTTCAACTTGTCGCTCTTCAGGAAACAGGGACTGCTCGGCCTGTATTCCTGCTGCCCTATGCTTTGAGCTTTTCATCCTAAGGGAGAGGTGACATTGGTGAGAGTCCTTTCTTCTCCCAGGCTGCAACAAAAAAAGAATTTAGAAACACAGGAGAAGAAATACTTATGAACTAGGTGAGGGAACGTTTGGGGGTTTTTTGGACGCCAAGATAAAAATTGACATGACAAAAATTCCTTCTGCGAAAAGAGAGAGAAAAATCGCATTCCTACAAGGTTTCCGCTTGTCCTCGAGAGCACCTTCTTTGTGCATCGGTCAGTTGCCTGCTTCCCTGTTTCTGGCAAAGGTGAATATTTTCTGAAGCATGAGAATGCTGCGTCCGGCTCTGCACACGACGTAGGGGATTAGGGACTTTCTGTGGCTCTGGCTTGCCTTTGCCAGGCTTCAAGTGCTGTTTTTCCAAGCTCAAGTGAGGATTGCTTCAGCCTGCTCCTGGCTAGACGTGCGCACCCTCTTGCTGCTTGTGAGCATCTGCTGGGAACGAGATTGAGAAAACTCCAATAAAATCCTGTTAGCACTTGTAACCTTTGTGAGATGTGTCCTTGCAAGTGGTTTTGGAGCTGCAAAGGCCGTGGCAATTGACGGCAATAAGAGTCTCAGCATGATTTGACTGCTTGGGACGGAAGGGGAGAAGAAGGGGAAGGGAGGAAGAAGGGCAGGGCAGGGCAGGGCAGGGCAGGGTATTGGCAAGCCTGTTTCAGCCGTGCTGGTGTTACCGCACTGGATTTCCTTCCGTTTTTCTTCTAGTTCACGTGCGGGTAGCGGAAAAAGAAAAGGCAGTTGAAGTATGCGCTAGCTAAACCCCCTTTCTCTGGCCAGCAATAGAGGTGCCTGTCGGCTGGGAGCATGAGAAGGAGCCCGTGTGACAAGTCTTGATTCCTTAAATGCAGTCCTAAGAATCTTTCCCTATTTGTTTTTCCAATTGACAGAACCTATTGGCTTTGGCCATGACATCGTGTGTGACCATTCCCTTTTGAGTCTTTGGACATGCGAACCCCCGTGGAAGCGTGCTTAATGATGCAGATGAGGTGAGTTTACACGATTGTGTTGCGCGTTTCTTTTGTAACTCTTTTCCAAAGTCCTTCCTTACTCCGAGAGCACAGCAACCCCTTCCTAATTGGCGGTAAAAGTGGAGAAAAAAGCTGTTCTTCGTATGGAATTAGTAAAGGGTAAACGAGCCTTCAGGCAGTGGCTGGCAATGCAGACGGCACGTAAGACAGAGGCGTGTGCGCGGTGTGGGGAGGTGGGAGGAGGAATGCGAGGGAGAGGGAGAAGCTTTCGATGTCTTGTGTGTGGTGTGGCTGCAAGGCACTTGGGCTGAGCTCTAAATGCAAGATGTGGCCCCAGGGCGAAACTAAAAAAGGCAAGGGCAAGGGCAAAGGGCGAAGGGGGGAGGAGGTGGGGCAGGGCGGGGCGAGGCGAGGCAGGGCAAGGACAAGAAGAAAAGCGAAGGAAAGAAAAGAGAAAAGAAGAAAAGAAAAACCAGAAAGGCTTGTTAAAGCAAGAAGAGAGGCAAGTTACCCCTGCGCTTCCAAAAAACTAGGCATCTCCATTGGCTAAAGCCTAAAAGAGTAAAAGACGTGACCTGTCTTTTTTGATGTGGCAGTCAGTGCAATTGTCGAGGCATTTGAGCCTTCCAGTCTGGATTGTTGCCAGATCCAGCACTCCATGGGAATGTAATTAGTCCAGCCAGAGCTCCTTGTTTGCGGATGGGGTATTTCAGCATCCCTTTGCCTTGCAGGGCCCTTTGCAAAGAGGCCAGCATGGTCGGAAAATGCACTGGCTCCCGGTGCGTTTTGAAGCAGGACTCAAAGCCCAGATTTGAGGTGGGCAATGAGATACGGTTTGAAGTCCTTGCTCCTGACGGTCTGTCTTTTTCCAAAGAGCCCTCTGGAGAGGGGGCACTCCTGGCAAGGGAGTGCATCTCTAGCCTCACTCTGCCTGCTGCTCCATCAGAGCCCCGTGTGGACACGGGCGAGGGCCTGTCTCTTCACAGAGAGCTGGCATCCAAAGGTTGTGATTCTTTCAGTGCCTAGACATAGCCTGGCAGCTTTCTGCCCTCCTTGCAGCAGTTTTGCAGACGGATGAATTACCAAGCGTGTGCTAGAGGCTTGCTTTTCGTCGCTTCTTTTATTCCTTGAAAAGCAAACAAAGGCAGTTCCTTTGGAGCTGAAGAAGCTCCTCAGTAGTTTCATGCCACCGCCATTCGCAGGTGGCTTCAGCTGTGCCCAGGGCATGGGCAGCAAGGGCAGGGCCAGCCCCCTGGGCCTCCTGGGCCCGGGGACTGCGTCGGGGCCAGCAGCCCAAAGGGCTTCCTGTGAAGGCTGCTGGGCGGAGGGGCGGCGGGCGGGGCTGCGCCAGGGGGCCGCGTCCCCCCCGTGTCACAGTGCCGGCACCCGGCAAGGCAGCAGTCACAATGCCCCGGGGCAGGATAAAAGGGGGCATGGTCCCCTGTGCCGCGGCCAGCCTGCCCGGCAGGCAGCCCGCAGGCGTCGGAGAGGAAGTCCTTGAGGAGGCGGTGGAATGCCTTGGAGGGAGGAAGACTGGAGGCTGGACGAGGCTGCTGGAGGTTCTGCGCTGCAAGGGCAGCTGCTGGCGGGGCCCCCTTCCAAGCCCGTCTGATGGATGGCAATCGTGCTTCAGGCCTGAGGGAACAGGCGCCAGCTCCTCAGGAGATGAGAGGAACCAGCAAGCCCGGTGGCAAGAGCAAGGGAATGGCTTGTGGAGGAGCACGTGAGGAGCGCGGCAGAGCTCTGTGTCCTCATGCCCTGCAGAGGCAGGGGCAGCAGCCGTAAGAAATGGGATGCAGAGGTGTGGGAAGGGGTGGCAGCGCTTTGGAGCCCCCCCTGGTGTCCTGGCAGGTGCGGGAAGGCTTCTTGCCGCCAAGGTGGATGAGGCCGGGGGCACGTGGCCCCTCTGGGAAGCCCCTGCCGGAGATGGCTGGCGAGTGAGGAAGAGTAGGGCTTGGGCATGTGGTGGGAGGCGTGAGCAGGCTGTGGGAGGAGGAAGCAGGTCTTGCTGGCGTGCTGAGGGAATAGCCGATCGCCAGCTGTGGGGTCAGGAAGGAATTTTCCCCCGGGGCAGGTTGGCACTGCTGCCCGGGGGTTTTTTGCCTTCCTCTGCAGCACTGAGCATGACCACTTGTCAGGGCTCCTCCGGTCCCTTTTGGCTAGGCTACTGCCCGCTGCTCATGGCCCAGGAAGATGGCCTGTCGTGCCCTGCAGCTGGGGGGAGGAAGGCTCTTTTTCCCCCACGGTGGGCTAGCAAGTGTCTGCGGGGGTTTTTTGCCTTCCTCTGCAGCATTGGGCACGGCCCCTTGCCAGGGCTCCTTTGGGCCACGTGGTGGTTTAAGCCCAGCCAGCAAGGAAGCAGCACGCAGCCGCTTCCCCCTGCCCCTGCTAGTGGGGTGGGGAGGAGGGGGGAAACAAAAAGTAAAAGTCATGGCTGGAGATAAGAACAGTTTAGTCACTAAACTAAAAGAAAACACACTCCTAACTAAGAATAACAATAATAATATAGTACCAAGAACTGTAATGAAAAGGAATACAAGGCAAAAAGGAAAGAACCCCCAAGAAAAGGCAAGGGATGCACAATGCAATTGCTCACCAGCCGCTGAGCGATGCCCCAGCAGCACTCCGTGCCTCCCGGCCAGCTCCCCCCTCTTTCTCTACTGGGCATGACGTTCCGTGGTATGGAAGAGCCCTTTGGCTAGTTGGGGTCAGCTGCCCTGGCTATGCTCCCTCCCAGCTTCTTGTACACCTGCTTGCTAGCAGAGCATGGGAAAGTGAAAACTCCTTGACTTCAGAGAAGCGCTACTTAGTAACAACTAAAACATCAGTGTGTTCTCAACAGTCTTCTCCCCCTAAATCCCAAACGCAGCAGTGCACCAGCTACTGGGAAGACAATTAACTCTCTCGCAGCCGAAAGCAGGACAGGCCATTCTGAGTAGGTGCCTGCTGCTCCTGCTCCACGAAGGTGGCCCTGGTGCCCCGCCTGCGGGGGAAGGAAGCTTTGTGGACTGGCAGGGTGGGCCCCAAGGCTGTCCCCCCTTGGGGCTTGCTTCTTGTCCCGTGTAGCATCGAGCAGAGCCCCTTGTCAGGGCTCCTCTGGGCCCTTTTGGCTCCGTTCTCGCCTGCTGCTCTTGCACCTCCAAGGCGCCACTCGTGCCCTGGCTCTCTCTGGCTCTCTTTCCCAGCGCTGGCCAAGAAGCACAGCGGAGCAGTTGTTGGCGCGCAAAAAGTGGGCTTGGCATCCAGAAGTGTAATACTTCGGAAGATAGCACGCACCTCCTCCTCCTCCTCCTCCTCTTTTGGGTGTGATGGGTGCCGATCCTCATTCTTCAACTTGTCGCTCTTCAGGAAACAGGGACTGCTCGGCCTGTATTCCTGCTGCCCTATGCTTTGAGCTTTTCATCCTAAGGGAGAGGTGACATTGGTGAGAGTCCTTTCTTCTCCCAGGCTGCAACAAAAAAAGAATTTAGAAACACAGGAGAAGAAATACTTATGAACTAGGTGAGGGAACGTTTGGGGGTTTTTTGGACGCCAAGATAAAAATTGACATGACAAAAATTCCTTCTGCGAAAAGAGAGAGAAAAATCGCATTCCTACAAGGTTTCCGCTTGTCCTCGAGAGCACCTTCTTTGTGCATCGGTCAGTTGCCTGCTTCCCTGTTTCTGGCAAAGGTGAATATTTTCTGAAGCATGAGAATGCTGCGTCCGGCTCTGCACACGACGTAGGGGATTAGGGACTTTCTGTGGCTCTGGCTTGCCTTTGCCAGGCTTCAAGTGCTGTTTTTCCAAGCTCAAGTGAGGATTGCTTCAGCCTGCTCCTGGCTAGACGTGCGCACCCTCTTGCTGCTTGTGAGCATCTGCTGGGAACGAGATTGAGAAAACTCCAATAAAATCCTGTTAGCACTTGTAACCTTTGTGAGATGTGTCCTTGCAAGTGGTTTTGGAGCTGCAAAGGCCGTGGCAATTGACGGCAATAAGAGTCTCAGCATGATTTGACTGCTTGGGACGGAAGGGGAGAAGAAGGGGAAGGGAGGAAGAAGGGCAGGGCAGGGCAGGGCAGGGCAGGGTATTGGCAAGCCTGTTTCAGCCGTGCTGGTGTTACCGCACTGGATTTCCTTCCGTTTTTCTTCTAGTTCACGTGCGGGTAGCGGAAAAAGAAAAGGCAGTTGAAGTATGCGCTAGCTAAACCCCCTTTCTCTGGCCAGCAATAGAGGTGCCTGTCGGCTGGGAGCATGAGAAGGAGCCCGTGTGACAAGTCTTGATTCCTTAAATGCAGTCCTAAGAATCTTTCCCTATTTGTTTTTCCAATTGACAGAACCTATTGGCTTTGGCCATGACATCGTGTGTGACCATTCCCTTTTGAGTCTTTGGACATGCGAACCCCCGTGGAAGCGTGCTTAATGATGCAGATGAGGTGAGTTTACACGATTGTGTTGCGCGTTTCTTTTGTAACTCTTTTCCAAAGTCCTTCCTTACTCAGAGAGCACAGCAACCCCTTCCTAATTGGCGGTAAAAGTGGAGAAAAAAGCTGTTCTTCGTATGGAATTAGTAAAGGGTAAACGAGCCTTCAGGCAGTGGCTGGCAATGCAGACGGCACGTAAGACAGAGGCGTGTGCGCGGTGTGGGGAGGTGGGAGGAGGAATGCGAGGGAGAGGGAGAAGCTTTCGATGTCTTGTGTGTGGTGTGGCTGCAAGGCACTTGGGCTGAGCTCTAAATGCAAGATGTGGCCCCAGGGCGAAACTAAAAAAGGCAAGGGCAAGGGCAAAGGGCGAAGGGGGGAGGAGGTGGGGCAGGGCGGGGCGAGGCGAGGCAGGGCAAGGACAAGAAGAAAAGCGAAGGAAAGAAAAGAGAAAAGAAGAAAAGAAAAACCAGAAAGGCTTGTTAAAGCAAGAAGAGAGGCAAGTTACCCCTGCGCTTCCAAAAAACTAGGCATCTCCATTGGCTAAAGCCTAAAAGAGTAAAAGACGTGACCTGTCTTTTTTGATGTGGCAGTCAGTGCAATTGTCGAGGCATTTGAGCCTTCCAGTCTGGATTGTTGCCAGATCCAGCACTCCATGGGAATGTAATTAGTCCAGCCAGAGCTCCTTGTTTGCGGATGGGGTATTTCAGCATCCCTTTGCCTTGCAGGGCCCTTTGCAAAGAGGCCAGCATGGTCGGAAAATGCACTGGCTCCCGGTGCGTTTTGAAGCAGGACTCAAAGCCCAGATTTGAGGTGGGCAATGAGATACGGTTTGAAGTCCTTGCTCCTGACGGTCTGTCTTTTTCCAAAGAGCCCTCTGGAGAGGGGGCACTCCTGGCAAGGGAGTGCATCTCTAGCCTCACTCTGCCTGCTGCTCCATCAGAGCCCCGTGTGGACACGGGCGAGGGCCTGTCTCTTCACAGAGAGCTGGCATCCAAAGGTTGTGATTCTTTCAGTGCCTAGACATAGCCTGGCAGCTTTCTGCCCTCCTTGCAGCAGTTTTGCAGACGGATGAATTACCAAGCGTGTGCTAGAGGCTTGCTTTTCGTCGCTTCTTTTATTCCTTGAAAAGCAAACAAAGGCAGTTCCTTTGGAGCTGAAGAAGCTCCTCAGTAGTTTCATGCCACCGCCATTCGCAGGTGGCTTCAGCTGTGCCCAGGGCATGGGCAGCAAGGGCAGGGCCAGCCCCCTGGGCCTCCTGGGCCCGGGGACTGCGTCGGGGCCAGCAGCCCAAAGGGCTTCCTGTGAAGGCTGCTGGGCGGAGGGGCGGCGGGCGGGGCTGCGCCTGGGGGCCGCGTCCCCCCCGTGTCACAGTGCCGGCACCCGGCAAGGCAGCAGTCACAATGCCCCGGGGCAGGATAAAAGGGGGCATGGTCCCCTGTGCCGCGGCCAGCCTGCCCGGCAGGCAGCCCGCAGGCGTCGGAGAGGAAGTCCTTGAGGAGGCGGTGGAATGCCTTGGAGGGAGGAAGACTGGAGGCTGGACGAGGCTGCTGGAGGTTCTGCGCTGCAAGGGCAGCTGCTGGCGGGGCCCCCTTCCAAGCCCGTCTGATGGATGGCAATCGTGCTTCAGGCCTGAGGGAACAGGCGCCAGCTCCTCAGGAGATGAGAGGAACCAGCAAGCCCGGTGGCAAGAGCAAGGGAATGGCTTGTGGAGGAGCACGTGAGGAGCGCGGCAGAGCTCTGTGTCCTCATGCCCTGCAGAGGCAGGGGCAGCAGCCGTAAGAAATGGGATGCAGAGGTGTGGGAAGGGGTGGCAGCGCTTTGGAGCCCCCCCTGGTGTCCTGGCAGGTGCGGGAAGGCTTCTTGCCGCCAAGGTGGATGAGGCCGGGGGCACGTGGCCCCTCTGGGAAGCCCCTGCCGGAGATGGCTGGCGAGTGAGGAAGAGTAGGGCTTGGGCATGTGGTGGGAGGCGTGAGCAGGCTGTGGGAGGAGGAAGCAGGTCTTGCTGGCGTGCTGAGGGAATAGCCGATCGCCAGCTGTGGGGTCAGGAAGGAATTTTCCCCCGGGGCAGGTTGGCACTGCTGCCCGGGGGTTTTTTGCCTTCCTCTGCAGCACTGAGCATGACCACTTGTCAGGGCTCCTCCGGTCCCTTTTGGCTAGGCTACTGCCCGCTGCTCATGGCCCAGGAAGATGGCCTGTCGTGCCCTGCAGCTGGGGGGAGGAAGGCTCTTTTTCCCCCACGGTGGGCTAGCAAGTGTCTGCGGGGGTTTTTTGCCTTCCTCTGCAGCATTGGGCACGGCCCCTTGCCAGGGCTCCTTTGGGCCACGTGGTGGTTTAAGCCCAGCCAGCAAGGAAGCAGCACGCAGCCGCTTCCCCCTCCCCCTGCTAGTGGGGTGGGGAGGAGGGGGGAAACAAAAAGTAAAAGTCATGGCTGGAGATAAGAACAGTTTAGTCACTAAACTAAAAGAAAACACACTCCTAACTAAGAATAACAATAATAATATAGTACCAAGAACTGTAATGAAAAGGAATACAAGGCAAAAAGGAAAGAACCCCCAAGAAAAGGCAAGGGATGCACAATGCAATTGCTCACCAGCCGCTGAGCGATGCCCCAGCAGCACTCCGTGCCTCCCGGCCAGCTCCCCCCTCTTTCTCTACTGGGCATGACGTTCCGTGGTATGGAAGAGCCCTTTGGCTAGTTGGGGTCAGCTGCCCTGGCTATGCTCCCTCCCAGCTTCTTGTACACCTGCTTGCTAGCAGAGCATGGGAAAGTGAAAACTCCTTGACTTCAGAGAAGCGCTACTTAGTAACAACTAAAACATCAGTGTGTTCTCAACAGTCTTCTCCCCCTAAATCCCAAACGCAGCAGTGCACCAGCTACTGGGAAGACAATTAACTCTCTCGCAGCCGAAAGCAGGACAGGCCATTCTGAGTAGGTGCCTGCTGCTCCTGCTCCACGAAGGTGGCCCTGGTGCCCCGCCTGCGGGGGAAGGAAGCTTTGTGGACTGGCAGGGTGGGCCCCAAGGCTGTCCCCCCTTGGGGCTTGCTTCTTGTCCCGTGTAGCATCGAGCAGAGCCCCTTGTCAGGGCTCCTCTGGGCCCTTTTGGCTCCGTTCTCGCCTGCTGCTCTTGCACCTCCAAGGCGCCACTCGTGCCCTGGCTCTCTCTGGCTCTCTTTCCCAGCGCTGGCCAAGAAGCACAGCGGAGCAGTTGTTGGCGCGCAAAAAGTGGGCTTGGCATCCAGAAGTGTAATACTTCGGAAGATAGCACGCACCTCCTCCTCCTCCTCCTCCTCTTTTGGGTGTGATGGGTGCCGATCCTCATTCTTCAACTTGTCGCTCTTCAGGAAACAGGGACTGCTCGGCCTGTATTCCTGCTGCCCTATGCTTTGAGCTTTTCATCCTAAGGGAGAGGTGACATTGGTGAGAGTCCTTTCTTCTCCCAGGCTGCAACAAAAAAAGAATTTAGAAACACAGGAGAAGAAATACTTATGAACTAGGTGAGGGAACGTTTGGGGGTTTTTTGGACGCCAAGATAAAAATTGACATGACAAAAATTCCTTCTGCGAAAAGAGAGAGAAAAATCGCATTCCTACAAGGTTTCCGCTTGTCCTCGAGAGCACCTTCTTTGTGCATCGGTCAGTTGCCTGCTTCCCTGTTTCTGGCAAAGGTGAATATTTTCTGAAGCATGAGAATGCTGCGTCCGGCTCTGCACACGACGTAGGGGATTAGGGACTTTCTGTGGCTCTGGCTTGCCTTTGCCAGGCTTCAAGTGCTGTTTTTCCAAGCTCAAGTGAGGATTGCTTCAGCCTGCTCCTGGCTAGACGTGCGCACCCTCTTGCTGCTTGTGAGCATCTGCTGGGAACGAGATTGAGAAAACTCCAATAAAATCCTGTTAGCACTTGTAACCTTTGTGAGATGTGTCCTTGCAAGTGGTTTTGGAGCTGCAAAGGCCGTGGCAATTGACGGCAATAAGAGTCTCAGCATGATTTGACTGCTTGGGACGGAAGGGGAGAAGAAGGGGAAGGGAGGAAGAAGGGCAGGGCAGGGCAGGGCAGGGCAGGGTATTGGCAAGCCTGTTTCAGCCGTGCTGGTGTTACCGCACTGGATTTCCTTCCGTTTTTCTTCTAGTTCACGTGCGGGTAGCGGAAAAAGAAAAGGCAGTTGAAGTATGCGCTAGCTAAACCCCCTTTCTCTGGCCAGCAATAGAGGTGCCTGTCGGCTGGGAGCATGAGAAGGAGCCCGTGTGACAAGTCTTGATTCCTTAAATGCAGTCCTAAGAATCTTTCCCTATTTGTTTTTCCAATTGACAGAACCTATTGGCTTTGGCCATGACATCGTGTGTGACCATTCCCTTTTGAGTCTTTGGACATGCGAACCCCCGTGGAAGCGTGCTTAATGATGCAGATGAGGTGAGTTTACACGATTGTGTTGCGCGTTTCTTTTGTAACTCTTTTCCAAAGTCCTTCCTTACTCCGAGAGCACAGCAACCCCTTCCTAATTGGCGGTAAAAGTGGAGAAAAAAGCTGTTCTTCGTATGGAATTAGCAAAGGGTAAACGAGCCTTCAGGCAGTGGCTGGCAATGCAGACGGCACGTAAGACAGAGGCGTGTGCGCGGTGTGGGGAGGTGGGAGGAGGAATGCGAGGGAGAGGGAGAAGCTTTCGATGTCTTGTGTGTGGTGTGGCTGCAAGGCACTTGGGCTGAGCTCTAAATGCAAGATGTGGCCCCAGGGCGAAACTAAAAAAGGCAAGGGCAAGGGCAAAGGGCGAAGGGGGGAGGAGGTGGGGCAGGGCGGGGCGAGGCGAGGCAGGGCAAGGACAAGAAGAAAAGAGAAGGAAAGAAAAGAGAAAAGAAGAAAAGAAAAACCAGAAAGGCTTGTTAAAGCAAGAAGAGAGGCAAGTTACCCCTGCGCTTCCAAAAAACTAGGCATCTCCATTGGCTAAAGCCTAAAAGAGTAAAAGACGTGACCTGTCTTTTTTGATGTGGCAGTCAGTGCAATTGTCGAGGCATTTGAGCCTTCCAGTCTGGATTGTTGCCAGATCCAGCACTCCATGGGAATGTAATTAGTCCAGCCAGAGCTCCTTGTTTGCGGATGGGGTATTTCAGCATCCCTTTGCCTTGCAGGGCCCTTTGCAAAGAGGCCAGCATGGTCGGAAAATGCACTGGCTCCCGGTGCGTTTTGAAGCAGGACTCAAAGCCCAGATTTGAGGTGGGCAATGAGATACGGTTTGAAGTCCTTGCTCCTGACGGTCTGTCTTTTTCCAAAGAGCCCTCTGGAGAGGGGGCACTCCTGGCAAGGGAGTGCATCTCTAGCCTCACTCTGCCTGCTGCTCCATCAGAGCCCCGTGTGGACACGGGCGAGGGCCTGTCTCTTCACAGAGAGCTGGCATCCAAAGGTTGTGATTCTTTCAGTGCCTAGACATAGCCTGGCAGCTTTCTGCCCTCCTTGCAGCAGTTTTGCAGACGGATGAATTACCAAGCGTGTGCTAGAGGCTTGCTTTTCGTCGCTTCTTTTATTCCTTGAAAAGCAAACAAAGGCAGTTCCTTTGGAGCTGAAGAAGCTCCTCAGTAGTTTCATGCCACCGCCATTCGCAGGTGGCTTCAGCTGTGCCCAGGGCATGGGCAGCAAGGGCAGGGCCAGCCCCCTGGGCCTCCTGGGCCCGGGGACTGCGTCGGGGCCAGCAGCCCAAAGGGCTTCCTGCGAAGGCTGCTGGGCGGAGGGGCGGCGGGCGGGGCTGCGCCAGGGGGCCGCGTCCCCCCCGTGTCACAGTGCCGGCACCCGGCAAGGCAGCAGTCACAATGCCCCGGGGCAGGATAAAAGGGGGCATGGTCCCCTGTGCCGCGGCCAGCCTGCCCGGCAGGCAGCCCGCAGGCGTCGGAGAGGAAGTCCTTGAGGAGGCGGTGGAATGCCTTGGAGGGAGGAAGACTGGAGGCTGGACGAGGCTGCTGGAGGTTCTGCGCTGCAAGGGCAGCTGCTGGCGGGGCCCCCTTCCAAGCCCGTCTGATGGATGGCAATCGTGCTTCAGGCCTGAGGGAACAGGCGCCAGCTCCTCAGGAGATGAGAGGAACCAGCAAGCCCGGTGGCAAGAGCAAGGGAATGGCTTGTGGAGGAGCACGTGAGGAGCGCGGCAGAGCTCTGTGTCCTCATGCCCTGCAGAGGCAGGGGCAGCAGCCGTAAGAAATGGGATGCAGAGGTGTGGGAAGGGGTGGCAGCGCTTTGGAGCCCCCCCGGTGTCCTGGCAGGCGCGGGAAGGCTTCTTGCCGCCAAGGTGGATGAGGCCGGGGGCACGTGGCCCCTCTGGGAAGCCCCTGCCGGAGATGGCTGGCGAGTGAGGAAGAGTAGGGCTTGGGCATGTGGTGGGAGGCGTGAGCAGGCTGTGGGAGGAGGAAGCAGGTCTTGCTGGCGTGCTGAGGGAATAGCCGATCGCCAGCTGTGGGGTCAGGAAGGAATTTTCCCCCGGGGCAGGTTGGCACTGCTGCCCGGGGGTTTTTTGCCTTCCTCTGCAGCACTGAGCATGACCACTTGTCAGGGCTCCTCCGGTCCCTTTTGGCTAGGCTACTGCCCGCTGCTCATGGCCCAGGAAGATGGCCTGTCGTGCCCTGCAGCTGGGGGGAGGAAGGCTCTTTTTCCCCCACGGTGGGCTAGCAAGTGTCTGTGGGGGTTTTTTGCCTTCCTCTGCAGCATTGGGCACGGCCCCTTGCCAGGGCTCCTTTGGGCCACGTGGTGGTTTAAGCCCAGCCAGCAAGGAAGCAGCACGCAGCCGCTTCCCCCTCCCCCTGCTAGTGGGGTGGGGAGGAGGGGGGAAACAAAAAGTAAAAGTCATGGCTGGAGATAAGAACAGTTTAGTCACTAAACTAAAAGAAAACACACTCCTAACTAAGAATAACAATAATAATATAGTACCAAGAACTGTAATGAAAAGGAATACAAGGCAAAAAGGAAAGAACCCCCAAGAAAAGGCAAGGGATGCACAATGCAATTGCTCACCAGCCGCTGAGCGATGCCCCAGCAGCACTCCGTGCCTCCCGGCCAGCTCCCCCCTCTTTCTCTACTGGGCATGACGTTCCGTGGTATGGAAGAGCCCTTTGGCTAGTTGGGGTCAGCTGCCCTGGCTATGCTCCCTCCCAGCTTCTTGTACACCTGCTTGCTAGCAGAGCATGGGAAAGTGAAAACTCCTTGACTTCAGAGAAGCGCTACTTAGTAACAACTAAACCATCAGTGTGTTCTCAACAGTCTTCTCCCCCTAAATCCCAAACGCAGCAGTGCACCAGCTACTGGGAAGACAATTAACTCTCTCGCAGCCGAAAGCAGGACAGGCCATTCTGAGTAGGTGCCTGCTGCTCCTGCTCCACGAAGGTGGCCCTGGTGCCCCGCCTGCGGGGGAAGGAAGCTTTGTGGACTGGCAGGGTGGGCCCCAAGGCTGTCCCCCCTTGGGGCTTGCTTCTTGTCCCGTGTAGCATCGAGCACAGCCCCTTGTCAGGGCTCCTCTGGGCCCTTTTGGCTCCGTTCTCGCCTGCTGCTCTTGCACCTCCAAGGCGCCACTCGTGCCCTGGCTCTCTCTGGCTCTCTTTCCCAGCGCTGGCCAAGAAGCACAGCGGAGCAGTTGTTGGCGCGCAAAAAGTGGGCTTGGCATCCAGAAGTGTAATACTTCGGAAGATAGCACGCACCTCCTCCTCCTCCTCCTCCTCCTCCTCTTTTGGGTGTGATGGGTGCCGATCCTCATTCTTCAACTTGTCGCTCTTCAGGAAACAGGGACTGCTCGGCCTGTATTCCTGCTGCCCTATGCTTTGAGCTTTTCATCCTAAGGGAGAGGTGACATTGATGAGAGTCCTTTCTTCTCCCAGGCTGCAACAAAAAAAGAATTTAGAAACACAGGAGAAGAAATACTTATGAACTAGGTGAGGGAACGTTTGGGGGTTTTTTGGATGCCAAGATAAAAATTGACATGACAAAAATTCCTTCTGCGAAAAGAGAGAGAAAAATCGCATTCCTACAAGGTTTCCGCTTGTCCTCGAGAGCACCTTCTTTGTGCATCGGTCAGTTGCCTGCTTCCCTGTTTCTGGCAAAGGTGAATATTTTCTGAAGCATGAGAATGCTGCGTCCGGCTCTCCACACGACGTAGGGGATTAGGGACTTTCTGTGGCTCTGGCTTGCCTTTGCCAGGCTTCAAGTGCTGTTTTTCCAAGCTCAAGTGAGGATTGCTTCAGCCTGCTCCTGGCTAGACGTGCGCACCCTCTTGCTGCTTGTGAGCATCTGCTGGGAACGAGATTGAGAAAACTCCAATAAAATCCTGTTAGCACTTGTAACCTTTGTGAGATGTGTCCTTGCAAGTGGTTTTGGAGCTGCAAAGGCTGTGGCAATTGACGGCAATAAGAGTCTCAGCATGATTTGACTGCTTGGGACGGAAGGGGAGAAGAAGGGGAAGGGAGGAAGAAGGGCAGGGCAGGGCAGGGCAGGGCAGGGTATTGGCAAGCCTGTTTCAGCCGTGCTGGTGTTACCGCACTGGATTTCCTTCCGTTTTTCTTCTAGTTCCCGTGCGGGTAGCGGAAAAAGAAAAGGCAGTTGAAGTATGCGCTAGCTAAACCCCCTTTCTCTGGCCAGCAATAGAGGTGCCTGTCGGCTGGGAGCATGAGAAGGAGCCCGTGTGACAAGTCTTGATTCCTTAAATGCAGTCCTAAGAATCTTTCCCTATTTGTTTTTCCAGTTTACAGAACCTATTGGCTTTGGCCATGACATCGTGTGTTACCATTCCCTTTTGAGTCTTTGGACATGCGAACCCCCGTGGAAGCGTGCTTAATGATGCAGATGAGGTGAGTTTACACGATTGTGTTGCGCGTTTCTTTTGTAACTCTTTTCCAAAGTCCTTCCTTACTCCGAGAGCACAGCAACCCCTTCCTAATTGGCGGTAAAAGTGGAGAAAAAAGCTGTTCTTCGTATGGAATTAGTAAAGGGTAAACGAGCCTTCAGGCAGTGGCTGGCAATGCAGACGGCATGTAAGACAGAGGCGTGTGCGCGGTGTGGGGAGGTGGGAGGAGGAATGCGAGGGAGAGGGAGAAGCTTTCGATGTCTTGTGTGTGGTGTGGCTGCAAGGCACTTGGGCTGAGCTCTAAATGCAAGATGTGGCCCCAGTGCGAAACTAAAAAAGGCAAGGGCAAGGGCAAAGGGCAAAGGGGGGAGGAGGTGGGGCGGGGCGGGGCGAGGCGAGGCAGGGCAAGGACAAGAAGAAAAGCGAAGGAAAGAAAAGAGAAAAGAAGAAAAGAAAAACCAGAAAGGCTTGTTAAAGCAAGAAGAGAAGCAAGTTACCCCTGCGCTTCCAAAAAACTAGGCATCTCCATTGGCTAAAGCCTAAAAGAGTAAAAGACGTGACCTGTCTTTTTTGATGTGGCAGTCAGTGCAATTGTCGAGGCATTTGAGCCTTCCAGTCTGGATTGTTGCCAGATCCAGCACTCCGTGGGAAAGTAATTAGTCCAGCCAGAGCTCCTTGTTTGCGGATGGGGTATTTCAGCATCCCTTTGCCTTGCAGGGCCCTTTGCAAAGAGGCCAGCATGGTCGGAAAATGCACTGGCTCCCGGTGCGTTTTGAAGCAGGACTCAAAGCCCAGATTTGAGGTGGGCAATGAGATACGGTTTGAAGTCCTTGCTCCTGACAGTCTGTCTTTTTCCAAAGAGCCCTCTGGAGAGGGGGCACTCCTGGCAAGGGAGTGCATCTCTAGCCTCACTCTGCCTGCTGCTCCATCAGAGCCCCGTGTGGACACGGGCGAGGGCCTGTCTCTTCACAGAGAGCTGGCATCCAAAGGTTGTGATTCTTTCAGTGCCTAGACATAGCCTGGCAGCTTTCTGCCCTCCTTGCAGCAGTTTTGCAGACGGATGAATTACCAAGCGTGTGCTAGAGGCTTGCTTTTCGTCGCTTCTTTTATTCCTTGACAAGCAAACAAAGGCAGTTCCTTTGGAGCTGAAGAAGCTCCTCAGTAGTTTCATGCCACCGCCATTCGCAGGTGGCTTCAGCTGTGCCCAGGGCATGGGCAGCAAGGGCAGGGCCAGCCCCCTGGGCCTCCTGGGCCCGGGGACTGCGTCGGGGCCAGCAGCCCAAAGGGCTTCCTGCGAAGGCTGCTGGGCGGAGGGGCGGCGGGCGGGGCTGCGCCAGGGGGCCGCGTCCCCCCCGTGTCACAGTGCCGGCACCCGGCAAGGCAGCAGTCACAATGCCCCGGGGCAGGATAAAAGGGGGCATCGTCCCCTGTGCCGCGGCCAGCCTGCCCGGCAGGCAGCCTGCAGGCGTCGGAGAGGAAGTCCTTGAGGAGGCGGTGGAATGCCTTGGAGGGAGGAAGACTGGAGGCTGGACGAGGCTGCTGGAGGTTCTGCGCTGCAAGGGCAGCTGCTGGCGGGGCCCCCTTCCAAGCCCGTCTGATGGATGGCAATCGTGCTTCAGGCCTGAGGGAACAGGCGCCAGCTCCTCAGGAGATGAGAGGAACCAGCAAGCCTGGTGGCAAGAGCAAGGGAATGGCTTGTGGAGGAGCACGTGAGGAGCGCGGCAGAGCTCTGTGTCCTCATGCCCTGCAGAGGCAGGGGCAGCAGCCGTAAGAAATGGGATGCAGAGGTGTGGGAAGGGGTGGCAGCGCTTTGGAGCCCCCCCGGTGTCCTGGCAGGCGCGGGAAGGCTTCTTGCCGCCAAGGTGGATGAGGCCGGGGGCACGTGGCCCCTCTGGGAAGCCCCTGCCGGAGATGGCTGGCGAGTGAGGAAGAGTAGGGCTTGGGCATGTGGTGGGAGGCGTGAGCAGGCTGTGGGAGGAGGAAGCAGGTCTTGCTGGCGTGCTGAGGGAATAGCCGATCGCCAGCTGTGGGGTCAGGAAGGAATTTTCCCCCGGGGCAGGTTGGCACTGCTGCCCGGGGGTTTTTTGCCTTCCTCTGCAGCACTGAGCATGACCACTTGTCAGGGCTCCTCCGGTCCCTTTTGGCTAGGCTACTGCCCGCTGCTCGTGGCCCAGGAAGATGGCCTGTCGTGCCCTGCAGCTGGGGGGAGGAAGGCTCTTTTTCCCCCACGGTGGGCTAGCAAGTGTCTGTGGGGGTTTTTTGCCTTCCTCTGCAGCATTGGGCACGGCCCCTTGCCAGGGCTCCTTTGGGCCACGTGGTGGTTTAAGCCCAGCCAGCAAGGAAGCAGCACGCAGCCGCTTCCCCCTCCCCCTGCTAGTGGGGTGGGGAGGAGGGGGGAAACAAAAAGTAAAAGTCATGGCTGGAGATAAGAACAGTTTAGTCACTAAACTAAAAGAAAACACACTCCTAACTAAGAATAACAATAATAATATAGTACCAAGAACTGTAATGAAAAGGAATACAAGGCAAAAAGGAAAGAACCCCCAAGAAAAGGCAAGGGATGCACAATGCAATTGCTCACCAGCCGCTGAGCGATGCCCCAGCAGCACTCCGTGCCTCCCGGCCAGCTCCCCCCTCTTTCTCTACTGGGCATGACGTTCCGTGGTATGGAAGAGCCCTTTGGCTAGTTGGGGTCAGCTGCCCTGGCTATGCTCCCTCCCAGCTTCTTGTACACCTGCTTGCTAGCAGAGCATGGGAAAGTGAAAACTCCTTGACTTCAGAGAAGCGCTACTTAGTAACAACTAAACCATCAGTGTGTTCTCAACAGTCTTCTCCCCCTAAATCCCAAACGCAGCAGTGCACCAGCTACTGGGAAGACAATTAACTCTCTCGCAGCCGAAAGCAGGACAGGCCATTCTGAGTAGGTGCCTGCTGCTCCTGCTCCACGAAGGTGGCCCTGGTGCCCCGCCTGCGGGGGAAGGAAGCTTTGTGGACTGGCAGGGTGGGCCCCAAGGCTGTCCCCCCTTGGGGCTTGCTTCTTGTCCCGTGTAGCATCGAGCACAGCCCCTTGTCAGGGCTCCTCTGGGCCCTTTTGGCTCCGTTCTCGCCTGCTGCTCTTGCACCTCCAAGGCGCCACTCGTGCCCTGGCTCTCTCTGGCTCTCTTTCCCAGCGCTGGCCAAGAAGCACAGCGGAGCAGTTGTTGGCGCGCAAAAAGTGGGCTTGGCATCCAGAAGTGTAATACTTCGGAAGATAGCACGCACCTCCTCCTCCTCCTCCTCCTCCTCTTTTGGGTGTGATGGGTGCCGATCCTCATTCTTCAACTTGTCGCTCTTCAGGAAACAGGGACTGCTCGGCCTGTATTCCTGCTGCCCTATCCTTTGAGCTTTTCATCCTAAGGGAGAGGTGACATTGATGAGAGTCCTTTCTTCTCCCAGGCTGCAACAAAAAAAGAATTTAGAAACACAGGAGAAGAAATACTTATGAACTAGGTGAGGGAACGTTTGGGGGTTTTTTGGACGCCAAGATAAAAATTGACATGACAAAAATTCCTTCTGCGAAAAGAGAGAGAAAAATCGCATTCCTACAAGGTTTCCGCTTGTCCTCGAGAGCACCTTCTTTGTGCATCGGTCAGTTGCCTGCTTCCCTGTTTCTGGCAAAGGTGAATATTTTCTGAAGCATGAGAATGCTGCGTCCGGCTCTCCACACGACATAGGGGATTAGGGACTTTCTGTGGCTCTGGCTTGCCTTTGCCAGGCTTCAAGTGCTGTTTTTCCAAGCTCAAGTGAGGATTGCTTCAGCCTGCTCCTGGCTAGACGTGCGCACCCTCTTGCTGCTTGTGAGCATCTGCTGGGAACGAGATTGAGAAAACTCCAATAAAATCCTGTTAGCACTTGTAACCTTTGTGAGATGTGTCCTTGCAAGTGGTTTTGGAGCTGCAAAGGCCGTGGCAATTGACGGCAATAAGAGTCTCAGCATGATTTGACTGCTTGGGACGGAAGGGGAGAAGAAGGGGAAGGGAGGAAGAAGGGCAGGGCAGGGCAGGGCAGGGCAGGGTATTGGCAAGCCTGTTTCAGCCGTGCTGGTGTTACCGCACTGGATTTCCTTCCGTTTTTCTTCTAGTTCCCGTGCGGGTAGCGGAAAAAGAAAAGGCAGTTGAAGTATGCGCTAGCTAAACCCCCTTTCTCTGGCCAGCAATAGAGGTGCCTGTCGGCTGGGAGCATGAGAAGGAGCCCGTGTGACAAGTCTTGATTCCTTAAATGCAGTCCTAAGAATCTTTCCCTATTTGTTTTTCCAGTTTACAGAACCTATTGGCTTTGGCCATGACATCGTGTGTTACCATTCCCTTTTGAGTCTTTGGACATGCGAACCCCCGTGGAAGCGTGCTTAATGATGCAGATGAGGTGAGTTTACACGATTGTGTTGCGCGTTTCTTTTGTAACTCTTTTCCAAAGTCCTTCCTTACTCCGAGAGCACAGCAACCCCTTCCTAATTGGCGGTAAAAGTGGAGAAAAAAGCTGTTCTTCGTATGGAATTAGTAAAGGGTAAACGAGCCTTCAGGCAGTGGCTGGCAATGCAGACGGCATGTAAGACAGAGGCGTGTGCGCGGTGTGGGGAGGTGGGAGGAGGAATGCGAGGGAGAGGGAGAAGCTTTCGATGTCTTGTGTGTGGTGTGGCTGCAAGGCACTTGGGCTGAGCTCTAAATGCAAGATGTGGCCCCAGGGCGAAACTAAAAAAGGCAAGGGCAAGGGCAAAGGGCAAAGGGGGGAGGAGGTGGGGCAGGGCGGGGCGAGGCGAGGCAGGGCAAGGACAAGAAGAAAAGCGAAGGAAAGAAAAGAGAAAAGAAGAAAAGAAAAACCAGAAAGGCTTGTTAAAGCAAGAAGAGAGGCAAGTTACCCCTGCGCTTCCAAAAAACTAGGCATCTCCATTGGCTAAAGCCTAAAAGAGTAAAAGACGTGACCTGTCTTTTTTGATGTGGCAGTCAGTGCAATTGTCGAGGCATTTGAGCCTTCCAGTCTGGATTGTTGCCAGATCCAGCACTCCATGGGAATGTAATTAGTCCAGCCAGAGCTCCTTGTTTGCGGATGGGGTATTTCAGCATCCCTTTGCCTTGCAGGGCCCTTTGCAAAGAGGCCAGCATGGTCGGAAAATGCACTGGCTCCCGGTGCGTTTTGAAGCAGGACTCAAAGCCCAGATTTGAGGTGGGCAATGAGATACGGTTTGAAGTCCTTGCTCCTGACAGTCTGTCTTTTTCCAAAGAGCCCTCTGGAGAGGGGGCACTCCTGGCAAGGGAGTGCATCTCTAGCCTCACTCTGCCTGCTGCTCCATCAGAGCCCCGTGTGGACACGGGCGAGGGCCTGTCTCTTCACAGAGAGCTGGCATCCAAAGGTTGTGATTCTTTCAGTGCCTAGACATAGCCTGGCAGCTTTCTGCCCTCCTTGCAGCAGTTTTGCAGACGGATGAATTACCAAGCGTGTGCTAGAGGCTTGCTTTTCGTCGCTTCTTTTATTCCTTGACAAGCAAACAAAGGCAGTTCCTTTGGAGCTGAAGAAGCTCCTCAGTAGTTTCATGCCACCGCCATTCGCAGGTGGCTTCAGCTGTGCCCAGGGCATGGGCAGCAAGGGCAGGGCCAGCCCCCTGGGCCTCCTGGGCCCGGGGACTGCGTCGGGGCCAGCAGCCCAAAGGGCTTCCTGCGAAGGCTGCTGGGCGGAGGGGCGGCGGGCGGGGCTGCGCCAGGGGGCCGCGTCCCCCCCGTGTCACAGTGCCGGCACCCGGCAAGGCAGCAGTCACAATGCCCCGGGGCAGGATAAAAGGGGGCATCGTCCCCTGTGCCGCGGCCAGCCTGCCCGGCAGGCAGCCCGCAGGCGTCGGAGAGGAAGTCCTTGAGGAGGCGGTGGAATGCCTTGGAGGGAGGAAGACTGGAGGCTGGACGAGGCTGCTGGAGGTTCTGCGCTGCAAGGGCAGCTGCTGGCGGGGCCCCCTTCCAAGCCCGTCTGATGGATGGCAATCGTGCTTCAGGCCTGAGGGAACAGGCGCCAGCTCCTCAGGAGATGAGAGGAACCAGCAAGCCCGGTGGCAAGAGCAAGGGAATGGCTTGTGGAGGAGCACGTGAGGAGCGCGGCAGAGCTCTGTGTCCTCATGCCCTGCAGAGGCAGGGGCAGCAGCCGTAAGAAATGGGATGCAGAGGTGTGGGAAGGGGTGGCAGCGCTTTGGAGCCCCCCCTGGTGTCCTGGCAGGCGCGGGAAGGCTTCTTGCCGCCAAGGTGGATGAGGCCGGGGGCACGTGGCCCCTCTGGGAAGCCCCTGCCGGAGATGGCTGGCGAGTGAGGAAGAGTAGGGCTTGGGCATGTGGTGGGAGGCGTGAGCAGGCTGTGGGAGGAGGAAGCAGGTCTTGCTGGCGTGCTGAGGGAATAGCCGATCGCCAGCTGTGGGGTCAGGAAGGAATTTTCCCCCGGGGCAGGTTGGCACTGCTGCCCGGGGGTTTTTTGCCTTCCTCTGCAGCACTGAGCATGACCACTTGTCAGGGCTCCTCCGGTCCCTTTTGGCTAGGCTACTGCCCGCTGCTCATGGCCCAGGAAGATGGCCTGTCGTGCCCTGCAGCAGGGGGGAGGAAGGCTCTTTTTCCCCCACGGTGGGCTAGCAAGTGTCTGCGGGGGTTTTTTGCCTTCCTCTGCAGCATTGGGCACGGCCCCTTGCCAGGGCTCCTTTGGGCCACGTGGTGGTTTAAGCCCAGCCAGCAAGGAAGCAGCACGCAGCCGCTTCCCCCTGCCCCTGCTAGTGGGGTGGGGAGGAGGGGGGAAACAAAAAGTAAAAGTCATGGCTGGAGATAAGAACAGTTTAGTCACTAAACTAAAAGAAAACACACTCCTAACTAAGAATAACAATAATAATATAGTACCAAGAACTGTAATGAAAAGGAATACAAGGCAAAAAGGAAAGAACCCCCAAGAAAAGGCAAGGGATGCACAATGCAATTGCTCACCAGCCGCTGAGCGATGCCCCAGCAGCACTCCGTGCCTCCCGGCCAGCTCCCCCCTCTTTCTCTACTGGGCATGACGTTCCGTGGTATGGAAGAGCCCTTTGGCTAGTTGGGGTCAGCTGCCCTGGCTATGCTCCCTCCCAGCTTCTTGTACACCTGCTTGCTAGCAGAGCATGGGAAAGTGAAAACTCCTTGACTTCAGAGAAGCGCTACTTAGTAACAACTAAAACATCAGTGTGTTCTCAACAGTCTTCTCCCCCTAAATCCCAAACGCAGCAGTGCACCAGCTACTGGGAAGACAATTAACTCTCTCGCAGCCGAAAGCAGGACAGGCCATTCTGAGTAGGTGCCTGCTGCTCCTGCTCCACGAAGGTGGCCCTGGTGCCCCGCCTGCGGGGGAAGGAAGCTTTGTGGACTGGCAGGGTGGGCCCCAAGGCTGTCCCCCCTTGGGGCTTGCTTCTTGTCCCGTGTAGCATCGAGCACAGCCCCTTGTCAGGGCTCCTCTGGGCCCTTTTGGCTCCGTTCTCGCCTGCTGCTCTTGCACCTCCAAGGCGCCACTCGTGCCCTGGCTCTCTCTGGCTCTCTTTCCCAGCGCTGGCCAAGAAGCACAGCGGAGCAGTTGTTGGCGCGCAAAAAGTGGGCTTGGCATCCAGAAGTGTAATACTTCGGAAGATAGCACGCACCTCCTCCTCCTCCTCCTCCTCTTTTGGGTGTGATGGGTGCCGATCCTCATTCTTCAACTTGTCGCTCTTCAGGAAACAGGGACTGCTCGGCCTGTATTCCTGCTGCCCTATCCTTTGAGCTTTTCATCCTAAGGGAGAGGTGACATTGATGAGAGTCCTTTCTTCTCCCAGGCTGCAACAAAAAAAGAATTTAGAAACACAGGAGAAGAAATACTTATGAACTAGGTGAGGGAACGTTTGGGGGTTTTTTGGACGCCAAGATAAAAATTGACATGACAAAAATGCCTTCTGCGAAAAGAGAGAGAAAAATCGCATTCCTACAAGGTTTCCGCTTGTCCTCGAGAGCACCTTCTTTGTGCATCGGTCAGTTGCCTGCTTCCCTGTTTCTGGCAAAGGTGAATATTTTCTGAAGCATGAGAATGCTGCGTCCGGCTCTCCACACGACGTAGGGGATTAGCGACTTTCTGTGGCTCTGGCTTGCCTTTGCCAGGCTTCAAGTGCTGTTTTTCCAAGCTCAAGTGAGGATTGCTTCAGCCTGCTCCTGGCTAGACGTGCGCACCCTCTTGCTGCTTGTGAGCATCTGCTGGGAACGAGATTGAGAAAACTCCAATAAAATCCTGTTAGCACTTGTAACCTTTGTGAGATGTGTCCTTGCAAGTGGTTTTGGAGCTGCAAAGGCCGTGGCAATTGACGGCAATAAGAGTCTCAGCATGATTTGACTGCTTGGGACGGAAGGGGAGAAGAAGGGGAAGGGAGGAAGAAGGGCAGGGCAGGGCAGGGCAGGGCAGGGTATTGGCAAGCCTGTTTCAGCCGTGCTGGTGTTACCGCACTCGATTTCCTTCCGTTTTTCTTCTAGTTCCCGTGCGGGTAGCGGAAAAAGAAAAGGCAGTTGAAGTATGCGCTAGCTAAACCCCCTTTCTATGGCCAGCAATAGAGGTGCCTGTCGGCTGGGAGCATGAGAAGGAGCCCGTGTGACAAGTCTTGATTCCTTAAATGCAGTCCTAAGAATCTTTCCCTATTTGTTTTTCCAATTGACAGAACCTATTGGCTTTGGCCATGACATCGTGTGTTACCATTCCCTTTTGAGTCTTTGGACGTGCGAACCCCCGTGGAAGCGTGCTTAATGATGCAGATGAGGTGAGTTTACACGACTGTGTTGCACGTTTCTTTTGTAACTCTTTTCCAAAGTCCTTCCTTACTCAGAGAGCACAGCAACCCCTTCCTAATTGGCGGTAAAAGTGGAGAAAAAAGCTGTTCTTCGTATGGAATTAGCAAAGGGTAAACGAGCCTTCAGGCAGTGGCTGGCAATGCAGACGGCACGTAAGACAGAGGCGTGTGCGCGGTGTGGGGAGGTGGGAGGAGGAATGCGAGGGAGAGGGAGAAGCTTTCGATGTCTTGTGTGTGGTGTGGCTGCAAGGCACTTGGGCTGAGCTCTAAATGCAAGATGTGGCCCCAGGGCGAAACTAAAAAAGGCAAGGGCAAGGGCAAAGGGCGAAGGAAGGAAGAGGTGGGGCGGGGCGGGGCGAGGCGAGGCAGGGCAAGGACAAGAAGAAAAGCGAAGGAAAGAAAAGAGAAAAGAAGAAAAGAAAAACCAGAAAGGCTTGTTAAAGCAAGAAGAGAGGCAAGTTACCCCTGCGCTTCCAAAAAACTAGGCATCTCCATTGGCTAAAGCCTAAAAGAGTAAAAGACGTGACCTGTCTTTTTTGATGTGGCAGTCAGTGCAATTGTCGAGGCATTTGAGCCTTCCAGTCTGGATTGTTGCCAGATCCAGCACTCCATGGGAATGTAATTAGTCCAGCCAGAGCTCCTTGTTTGCGGATGGGGTATTTCAGCATCCCTTTGCCTTGCAGGGCCCTTTGCAAAGAGGCCAGCATGGTCGGAAAATGCACTGGCTCCCGGTGCGTTTTGAAGCAGGACTCAAAGCCCAGATTTGAGGTGGGCAATGAGATACGGTTTGAAGTCCTTGCTCCTGACAGTCTGTCTTTTTCCAAAGAGCCCTCTGGAGAGGGGGCACTCCTGGCAAGGGAGTGCATCTCTAGCCTCACTCTGCCTGCTGCTCCATCAGAGCCCCGTGTGGACACGGGCGAGGGCCTGTCTCTTCACAGAGAGCTGGCATCCAAAGGTTGTGATTCTTTCAGTGCCTAGACATAGCCTGGCAGCTTTCTGCCCTCCTTGCAGCAGTTTTGCAGACGGATGAATTACCAAGCGTGTGCTAGAGGCTTGCTTTTCGTCGCTTCTTTTATTCCTTGAAAAGCAAACAAAGGCAGTTCCTTTGGAGCTGAAGAAGCTCCTCAGTAGTTTCATGCCACCGCCATTCGCAGGTGGCTTCAGCTGTGCCCAGGGCATGGGCAGCAAGGGCAGGGCCAGCCCCCTGGGCCTCCTGGGCCCGGGGACTGCGTCGGGGCCAGCAGCCCAAAGGGCTTCCTGCGAAGGCTGCTGGGCGGAGGGGCGGCGGGCGGGGCTGCGCCAGGGGGCCGCGTCCCCCCCGTGTCACAGTGCCGGCACCCGGCAAGGCAGCAGTCACAATGCCCCGGGGCAGGATAAAAGGGGGCATGGTCCCCTGTGCCGCGGCCAGCCTGCCCGGCAGGCAGCCCGCAGGCGTCGGAGAGGAAGTCCTTGAGGAGGCGGTGGAATGCCTTGGAGGGAGGAAGACTGGAGGCTGGACGAGGCTGCTGGAGGTTCTGCGCTGCAAGGGCAGCTGCTGGCGGGGCCCCCTTCCAAGCCCGTCTGATGGATGGCAATCGTGCTTCAGGCCTGAGGGAACAGGCGCCAGCTCCTCAGGAGATGAGAGGAACCAGCAAGCCCGGTGGCAAGAGCAAGGGAATGGCTTGTGGAGGAGCACGTGAGGAGCGCGGCAGAGCTCTGTGTCCTCATGCCCTGCAGAGGCAGGGGCAGCAGCCGTAAGAAATGGGATGCAGAGGTGTGGGAAGGGGTGGCAGCGCTTTGGAGCCCCCCCTGGTGTCCTGGCAGGCGCGGGAAGGCTTCTTGCCGCCAAGGTGGATGAGGCCGGGGGCACGTGGCCCCTCTGGGAAGCCCCTGCCGGAGATGGCTGGCGAGTGAGGAAGAGTAGGGCTTGGGCATGTGGTGGGAGGCGTGAGCAGGCTGTGGGAGGAGGAAGCAGGTCTTGCTGGCGTGCTGAGGGAATAGCCGATGGCCAGCTGTGGGGTCAGGAAGGAATTTTCCCCCGGGGCAGGTTGGCACTGCTGCCCGGGGGTTTTTTGCCTTCCTCTGCAGCACTGAGCATGACCACTTGTCAGGGCTCCTCCGGTCCCTTTTGGCTAGGCTACTGCCCGCTGCTCATGGCCCAGGAAGATGGCCTGTCGTGCCCTGCAGCTGGGGGGAGGAAGGCTCTTTTTCCCCCACGGTGGGCTAGCAAGTGTCTGCGGGGGTTTTTTGCCTTCCTCTGCAGCATTGGGCACGGCCCCTTGCCAGGGCTCCTTTGGGCCACGTGGTGGTTTAAGCCCAGCCAGCAAGGAAGCAGCACGCAGCCGCTTCCCCCTGCCCCTGCTAGTGGGGTGGGGAGGAGGGGGGAAACAAAAAGTAAAAGTCATGGCTGGAGATAAGAACAGTTTAGTCACTAAACTAAAAGAAAACACACTCCTAACTAAGAATAACAATAATAATATAGTACCAAGAACTGTAATGAAAAGGAATACAAGGCAAAAAGGAAAGAACCCCCAAGAAAAGGCAAGGGATGCACAATGCAATTGCTCACCAGCCGCTGAGCGATGCCCCAGCAGCACTCCGTGCCTCCCGGCCAGCTCCCCCCTCTTTCTCTACTGGGCATGACGTTCCGTGGTATGGAAGAGCCCTTTGGCTAGTTGGGGTCAGCTGCCCTGGCTATGCTCCCTCCCAGCTTCTTGTACACCTGCTTGCTAGCAGAGCATGGGAAAGTGAAAACTCCTTGACTTCAGAGAAGCGCTACTTAGTAACAACTAAAACATCAGTGTGTTCTCAACAGTCTTCTCCCCCTAAATCCCAAACGCAGCAGTGCACCAGCTACTGGGAAGACAATTAACTCTCTCGCAGCCGAAAGCAGGACAGGCCATTCTGAGTAGGTGCCTGCTGCTCCTGCTCCACGAAGGTGGCCCTGGTGCCCCGCCTGCGGGGGAAGGAAGCTTTGTGGACTGGCAGGGTGGGCCCCAAGGCTGTCCCCCCTTGGGGCTTGCTTCTTGTCCCGTGTAGCATCGAGCAGAGCCCCTTGTCAGGGCTCCTCTGGGCCCTTTTGGCTCCGTTCTCGCCTGCTGCTCTTGCACCTCCAAGGCGCCACTCGTGCCCTGGCTCTCTCTGGCTCTCTTTCCCAGCGCTGGCCAAGAAGCACAGCGGAGCAGTTGTTGGCGCGCAAAAAGTGGGCTTGGCATCCAGAAGTGTAATACTTCGGAAGATAGCACGCACCTCCTCCTCCTCCTCCTCCTCCTCTTTTGGGTGTGATGGGTGCCGATCCTCATTCTTCAACTTGTCGCTCTTCAGGAAACAGGGACTGCTCGGCCTGTATTCCTGCTGCCCTATCCTTTGAGCTTTTCATCCTAAGGGAGAGGTGACATTGATGAGAGTCCTTTCTTCTCCCAGGCTGCAACAAAAAAAGAATTTAGAAACACAGGAGAAGAAATACTTATGAACTAGGTGAGGGAACGTTTGGGGGTTTTTTGGACGCCAAGATAAAAATTGACATGACAAAAATTCCTTCTGCGAAAAGAGAGAGAAAAATCGCATTCCTACAAGGTTTCCGCTTGTCCTCGAGAGCACCTTCTTTGTGCATCGGTCAGTTGCCTGCTTCCCTGTTTCTGGCAAAGGTGAATATTTTCTGAAGCATGAGAATGCTGCGTCCGGCTCTCCACACGACGTAGGGGATTAGCGACTTTCTGTGGCTCTGGCTTGCCTTTGCCAGGCTTCAAGTGCTGTTTTTCCAAGCTCAAGTGAGGATTGCTTCAGCCTGCTCCTGGCTAGACGTGCGCACCCTCTTGCTGCTTGTGAGCATCTGCTGGGAACGAGACTGAGAAAACTCCAATAAAATCCTGTTAGCACTTGTAACCTTTGTGAGATGTGTCCTTGCAAGTGGTTTTGGAGCTGCAAAGGCCGTGGCAATTGACGGCAATAAGAGTCTCAGCATGATTTGACTGCTTGGGACGGAAGGGGAGAAGAAGGGGAAGGGAGGAAGAAGGGCAGGGCAGGGCAGGGCAGGGCAGGGTATTGGCAAGCCTGTTTCAGCCGTGCTGGTGTTACCGCACTGGATTTCCTTCCGTTTTTCTTCTAGTTCACGTGCGGGTAGCGGAAAAAGAAAAGGCAGTTGAAGTATGCGCTAGCTAAACCCCCTTTCTATGGCCAGCAATAGAGGTGCCTGTCGGCTGGGAGCATGAGAAGGAGCCCGTGTGACAAGTCTTGATTCCTTAAATGCAGTCCTAAGAATCTTTCCCTATTTGTTTTTCCAATTGACAGAACCTATTGGCTTTGGCCATGACATCGTGTGTTACCATTCCCTTTTGAGTCTTTGGACATGCGAACCCCCGTGGAAGCGTGCTTAATGATGCAGATGAGGTGAGTTTACACGATTGTGTTGCGCGTTTCTTTTGTAACTCTTTTCCAAAGTCCTTCCTTACTCAGAGAGCACAGCAACCCCTTCCTAATTGGCGGTAAAAGTGGAGAAAAAAGCTGTTCTTCGTATGGAATTAGTAAAGGGTAAACGAGCCTTCAGGCAGTGGCTGGCAATGCAGACGGCACGTAAGACAGAGGCGTGTGCGCGGTGTGGGGAGGTGGGAGGAGGAATGCGAGGGAGAGGGAGAAGCTTTCGATGTCTTGTGTGTGGTGTGGCTGCAAGGCACTTGGGCTGAGCTCTAAATGCAAGATGTGGCCCCAGGACGAAACTAAAAAAGGCAAGGGCAAGGGCAAAGGGCAAAGGGGGGAGGAGGTGGGGCGGGGCGGGGCGAGGCGAGGCAGGGCAAGGACAAGAAGAAAAGCGAAGGAAAGAAAAGAGAAAAGAAGAAAAGAAAAACCAGAAAGGCTTGTTAAAGCAAGAAGAGAGGCAAGTTACCCCTGCGCTTCCAAAAAACTAGGCATCTCCATTGGCTAAAGCCTAAAAGAGTAAAAGACGTGACCTGTCTTTTTTGATGTGGCAGTCAGTGCAATTGTCGAGGCATTTGAGCCTTCCAGTCTGGATTGTTGCCAGATCCAGCACTCCATGGGAATGTAATTAGTCCAGCCAGAGCTCCTTGTTTGCGGATGGGGTATTTCAGCATCCCTTTGCCTTGCAGGGCCCTTTGCAAAGAGGCCAGCATGGTCGGAAAATGCACTGGCTCCCGGTGCGTTTTGAAGCAGGACTCAAAGCCCAGATTTGAGGTGGGCAATGAGATACGGTTTGAAGTCCTTGCTCCTGACAGTCTGTCTTTTTCCAAAGAGCCCTCTGGAGAGGGGGCACTCCTGGCAAGGGAGTGCATCTCTAGCCTCACTCTGCCTGCTGCTCCATCAGAGCCCCGTGTGGACACGGGCGAGGGCCTGTCTCTTCACAGAGAGCTGGCATCCAAAGGTTGTGATTCTTTCAGTGCCTAGACATAGCCTGGCAGCTTTCTGCCCTCCTTGCAGCAGTTTTGCAGACGGATGAATTACCAAGCGTGTGCTAGAGGCTTGCTTTTCGTCGCTTCCTTTATTCCTTGACAAGCAAACAAAGGCAGTTCCTTTGGAGCTGAAGAAGCTCCTCAGTAGTTTCATGCCACCGCCATTCGCAGGTGGCTTCAGCTGTGCCCAGGGCATGGGCAGCAAGGGCAGGGCCAGCCCCCTGGGCCTCCTGGGCCCGGGGACTGCGTCGGGGCCAGCAGCCCAAAGGGCTTCCTGCGAAGGCTGCTGGGCGGAGGGGCGGCGGGCGGGGCTGCGCCAGGGGGCCGCGTCCCCCCCGTGTCACAGTGCCAGCACCCGGCAAGGCAGCAGTCACAATGCCCCGGGGCAGGATAAAAGGGGGCATGGTCCCCTGTGCCGCGGCCAGCCTGCCCGGCAGGCAGCCCGCAGGCGTCGGAGAGGAAGTCCTTGAGGAGGCGGTGGAATGCCTTGGAGGGAGGAAGACTGGAGGCTGGACGAGGCTGCTGGAGGTTCTGCGCTGCAAGGGCAGCTGCTGGCGGGGCCCCCTTCCAAGCCCGTCTGATGGATGGCAATCGTGCTTCAGGCCTGAGGGAACAGGCGCCAGCTCCTCAGGAGATGAGAGGAACCAGCAAGCCCGGTGGCAAGAGCAAGGGAATGGCTTGTGGAGGAGCACGTGAGGAGCGCGGCAGAGCTCTGTGTCCTCATGCCCTGCAGAGGCAGGGGCAGCAGCCGTAAGAAATGGGATGCAGAGGTGTGGGAAGGGGTGGCAGCGCTTTGGAGCCCCCCCTGGTGTCCTGGCAGGCGCGGGAAGGCTTCTTGCCGCCAAGGTGGATGAGGCCGGGGGCACGTGGCCCCTCTGGGAAGCCCCTGCCGGAGATGGCTGGCGAGTGAGGAAGAGTAGGGCTTGGGCATGTGGTGGGAGGCGTGAGCAGGCTGTGGGAGGAGGAAGCAGGTCTTGCTGGCGTGCTGAGGGAATAGCCGATCGCCAGCTGTGGGGTCAGGAAGGAATTTTCCCCCGGGGCAGGTTGGCACTGCTGCCCGGGGGTTTTTTGCCTTCCTCTGCAGCACTGAGCATGACCACTTGTCAGGGCTCCTCCGGTCCCTTTTGGCTAGGCTACTGCCCGCTGCTCATGGCCCAGGAAGATGGCCTGTCGTGCCCTGCAGCTGGGGGGAGGAAGGCTCTTTTTCCCCCACGGTGGGCTAGCAAGTGTCTGCGGGGGTTTTTTGCCTTCCTCTGCAGCATTGGGCACGGCCCCTTGCCAGGGCTCCTTTGGGCCACGTGGTGGTTTAAGCCCAGCCAGCAAGGAAGCAGCACGCAGCCGCTTCCCCCTGCCCCTGCTAGTGGGGTGGGGAGGAGGGGGGAAACAAAAAGTAAAAGTCATGGCTGGAGATAAGAACAGTTTAGTCACTAAACTAAAAGAAAACACACTCCTAACTAAGAATAACAATAATAATATAGTACCAAGAACTGTAATGAAAAGGAATACAAGGCAAAAAGGAAAGAACCCCCAAGAAAAGGCAAGGGATGCACAATGCAATTGCTCACCAGCCGCTGAGCGATGCCCCAGCAGCACTCCGTGCCTCCCGGCCAGCTCCCCCCTCTTTCTCTACTGGGCATGACGTTCCGTGGTATGGAAGAGCCCTTTGGCTAGTTGGGGTCAGCTGCCCTGGCTATGCTCCCTCCCAGCTTCTTGTACACCTGCTTGCTAGCAGAGCATGGGAAAGTGAAAACTCCTTGACTTCAGAGAAGCGCTACTTAGTAACAACTAAACCATCAGTGTGTTCTCAACAGTCTTCTCCCCCTAAATCCCAAACGCAGCAGTGCACCAGCTACTGGGAAGACAATTAACTCTCTCGCAGCCGAAAGCAGGACAGGCCATTCTGAGTAGGTGCCTGCTGCTCCTGCTCCACGAAGGTGGCCCTGGTGCCCCGCCTGCGGGGGAAGGAAGCTTTGTGGACTGGCAGGGTGGGCCCCAAGGCTGTCCCCCCTTGGGGCTTGCTTCTTGTCCCGTGTAGCATCGAGCAGAGCCCCTTGTCAGGGCTCCTCTGGGCCCTTTTGGCTCCGTTCTCGCCTGCTGCTCTTGCACCTCCAAGGCGCCACTCGTGCCCTGGCTCTCTCTGGCTCTCTTTCCCAGCGCTGGCCAAGAAGCACAGCGGAGCAGTTGTTGGCGCGCAAAAAGTGGGCTTGGCATCCAGAAGTGTAATACTTCGGAAGATAGCACGCACCTCCTCCTCCTCCTCCTCCTCCTCTTTAGGGTGTGATGGGTGCCGATCCTCATTCTTCAACTTGTCGCTCTTCAGGAAACAGGGACTGCTCGGCCTGTATTCCTGCTGCCCTATCCTTTGAGCTTTTCATCCTAAGGGAGAGGTGACATTGATGAGAGTCCTTTCTTCTCCCAGGCTGCAACAAAAAAAGAATTTAGAAACACAGGAGAAGAAATACTTATGAACTAGGTGAGGGAACGTTTGGGGGTTTTTTGGACGCCAAGATAAAAATTGACATGACAAAAATTCCTTCTGCGAAAAGAGAGAGAAAAATCGCATTCCTACAAGGTTTCCGCTTGTCCTCGAGAGCACCTTCTTTGTGCATCGGTCAGTTGCCTGCTTCCCTGTTTCTGGCAAAGGTGAATATTTTCTGAAGCATGAGAATGCTGCGTCCGGCTCTCCACACGACGTAGGGGATTAGGGACTTTCTGTGGCTCTGGCTTGCCTTTGCCAGGCTTCAAGTGCTGTTTTTCCAAGCTCAAGTGAGGATTGCTTCAGCCTGCTCCTGGCTAGATGTGCGCACCCTCTTGCTGCTTGTGAGCATCTGCTGGGAACGAGATTGAGAAAACTCCAATAAAATCCTGTTAGCACTTGTAACCTTTGTGAGATGTGTCCTTGCAAGTGGTTTTGGAGCTGCAAAGGCCGTGGCAATTGACGGCAATAAGAGTCTCAGCATGATTTGACTGCTTGGGACGGAAGGGGAGAAGAAGGGGAAGGGAGGAAGAAGGGCAGGGCAGGGCAGGGCAGGGCAGGGTATTGGCAAGCCTGTTTCAGCCGTGCTGGTGTTACCGCACTGGATTTCCTTCCGTTTTTCTTCTAGTTCCCGTGCGGGTAGCGGAAAAAGAAAAGGCAGTTGAAGTATGCGCTAGCTAAACCCCCTTTCTATGGCCAGCAATAGAGGTGCCTGTCGGCTGGGAGCATGAGAAGGAGCCCGTGTGACAAGTCTTGATTCCTTAAATGCAGTCCTAAGAATCTTTCCCTATTTGTTTTTCCAATTGACAGAACCTATTGGCTTTGGCCATGACATCGTGTGTTACCATTCCCTTTTGAGTCTTTGGACATGCGAACCCCCGTGGAAGCGTGCTTAATGATGCAGATGAGGTGAGTTTACACGATTGTGTTGCGCGTTTCTTTTGTAACTCTTTTCCAAAGTCCTTCCTTACTCAGAGAGCACAGCAACCCCTTCCTAATTGGCGGTAAAAGTGGAGAAAAAAGCTGTTCTTCGTATGGAATTAGTAAAGGGTAAACGAGCCTTCAGGCAGTGGCTGGCAATGCAGACGGCACGTAAGACAGAGGCGTGTGCGCGGTGTGGGGAGGTGGGAGGAGGAATGCGAGGGAGAGGGAGAAGCTTTCGATGTCTTGTGTGTGGTGTGGCTGCAAGGCACTTGGGCTGAGCTCTAAATGCAAGATGTGGCCCCAGGACGAAACTAAAAAAGGCAAGGGCAAGGGCAAAGGGCAAAGGGGGGAGGAGGTGGGGCGGGGCGGGGCGAGGCGAGGCAGGGCAAGGACAAGAAGAAAAGCGAAGGAAAGAAAAGAGAAAAGAAGAAAAGAAAAACCAGAAAGGCTTGTTAAAGCAAGAAGAGAGGCAAGTTACCCCTGCGCTTCCAAAAAACTAGGCATCTCCATTGGCTAAAGCCTAAAAGAGTAAAAGACGTGACCTGTCTTTTTTGATGTGGCAGTCAGTGCAATTGTCGAGGCATTTGAGCCTTCCAGTCTGGATTGTTGCCAGATCCAGCACTCCATGGGAATGTAATTAGTCCAGCCAGAGCTCCTTGTTTGCGGATGGGGTATTTCAGCATCCCTTTGCCTTGCAGGGCCCTTTGCAAAGAGGCCAGCATGGTCGGAAAATGCACTGGCTCCCGGTGCGTTTTGAAGCAGGACTCAAAGCCCAGATTTGAGGTGGGCAATGAGATACGGTTTGAAGTCCTTGCTCCTGACAGTCTGTCTTTTTCCAAAGAGCCCTCTGGAGAGGGGGCACTCCTGGCAAGGGAGTGCATCTCTAGCCTCACTCTGCCTGCTGCTCCATCAGAGCCCCGTGTGGACACGGGCGAGGGCCTGTCTCTTCACAGAGAGCTGGCATCCAAAGGTTGTGATTCTTTCAGTGCCTAGACATAGCCTGGCAGCTTTCTGCCCTCCTTGCAGCAGTTTTGCAGACGGATGAATTACCAAGCGTGTGCTAGAGGCTTGCTTTTCGTCGCTTCCTTTATTCCTTGACAAGCAAACAAAGGCAGTTCCTTTGGAGCTGAAGAAGCTCCTCAGTAGTTTCATGCCACCGCCATTCGCAGGTGGCTTCAGCTGTGCCCAGGGCATGGGCAGCAAGGGCAGGGCCAGCCCCCTGGGCCTCCTGGGCCCGGGGACTGCGTCGGGGCCAGCAGCCCAAAGGGCTTCCTGCGAAGGCTGCTGGGCGGAGGGGCGGCGGGCGGGGCTGCGCCAGGGGGCCGCGTCCCCCCCGTGTCACAGTGCCAGCACCCGGCAAGGCAGCAGTCACAATGCCCCGGGGCAGGATAAAAGGGGGCATGGTCCCCTGTGCCGCGGCCAGCCTGCCCGGCAGGCAGCCCGCAGGCGTCGGAGAGGAAGTCCTTGAGGAGGCGGTGGAATGCCTTGGAGGGAGGAAGACTGGAGGCTGGACGAGGCTGCTGGAGGTTCTGCGCTGCAAGGGCAGCTGCTGGCGGGGCCCCCTTCCAAGCCCGTCTGATGGATGGCAATCGTGCTTCAGGCCTGAGGGAACAGGCGCCAGCTCCTCAGGAGATGAGAGGAACCAGCAAGCCCGGTGGCAAGAGCAAGGGAATGGCTTGTGGAGGAGCACGTGAGGAGCGCGGCAGAGCTCTGTGTCCTCATGCCCTGCAGAGGCAGGGGCAGCAGCCGTAAGAAATGGGATGCAGAGGTGTGGGAAGGGGTGGCAGCGCTTTGGAGCCCCCCCTGGTGTCCTGGCAGGCGCGGGAAGGCTTCTTGCCGCCAAGGTGGATGAGGCCGGGGGCACGTGGCCCCTCTGGGAAGCCCCTGCCGGAGATGGCTGGCGAGTGAGGAAGAGTAGGGCTTGGGCATGTGGTGGGAGGCGTGAGCAGGCTGTGGGAGGAGGAAGCAGGTCTTGCTGGCGTGCTGAGGGAATAGCCGATCGCCAGCTGTGGGGTCAGGAAGGAATTTTCCCCCGGGGCAGGTTGGCACTGCTGCCCGGGGGTTTTTTGCCTTCCTCTGCAGCACTGAGCATGACCACTTGTCAGGGCTCCTCCGGTCCCTTTTGGCTAGGCTACTGCCCGCTGCTCATGGCCCAGGAAGATGGCCTGTCGTGCCCTGCAGCTGGGGGGAGGAAGGCTCTTTTTCCCCCACGGTGGGCTAGCAAGTGTCTGCGGGGGTTTTTTGCCTTCCTCTGCAGCATTGGGCACGGCCCCTTGCCAGGGCTCCTTTGGGCCACGTGGTGGTTTAAGCCCAGCCAGCAAGGAAGCAGCACGCAGCCGCTTCCCCCTGCCCCTGCTAGTGGGGTGGGGAGGAGGGGGGAAACAAAAAGTAAAAGTCATGGCTGGAGATAAGAACAGTTTAGTCACTAAACTAAAAGAAAACACACTCCTAACTAAGAATAACAATAATAATATAGTACCAAGAACTGTAATGAAAAGGAATACAAGGCAAAAAGGAAAGAACCCCCAAGAAAAGGCAAGGGATGCACAATGCAATTGCTCACCAGCCGCTGAGCGATGCCCCAGCAGCACTCCGTGCCTCCCGGCCAGCTCCCCCCTCTTTCTCTACTGGGCATGACGTTCCGTGGTATGGAAGAGCCCTTTGGCTAGTTGGGGTCAGCTGCCCTGGCTATGCTCCCTCCCAGCTTCTTGTACACCTGCTTGCTAGCAGAGCATGGGAAAGTGAAAACTCCTTGACTTCAGAGAAGCGCTACTTAGTAACAACTAAACCATCAGTGTGTTCTCAACAGTCTTCTCCCCCTAAATCCCAAACGCAGCAGTGCACCAGCTACTGGGAAGACAATTAACTCTCTCGCAGCCGAAAGCAGGACAGGCCATTCTGAGTAGGTGCCTGCTGCTCCTGCTCCACGAAGGTGGCCCTGGTGCCCCGCCTGCGGGGGAAGGAAGCTTTGTGGACTGGCAGGGTGGGCCCCAAGGCTGTCCCCCCTTGGGGCTTGCTTCTTGTCCCGTGTAGCATCGAGCACAGCCCCTTGTCAGGGCTCCTCTGGGCCCTTTTGGCTCCGTTCTCGCCTGCTGCTCTTGCACCTCCAAGGCGCCACTCGTGCCCTGGCTCTCTCTGGCTCTCTTTCCCAGCGCTGGCCAAGAAGCACAGCGGAGCAGTTGTTGGCGCGCAAAAAGTGGGCTTGGCATCCAGAAGTGTAATACTTCGGAAGATAGCACGCACCTCCTCCTCCTCCTCCTCCTCTTTTGGGTGTGATGGGTCCCGATCCTCATTCTTCAACTTGTCGCTCTTCAGGGAACAGGGACTGCTCGGCCTGTATTCCTGCTGCCCTATCCTTTGAGCTTTTCATCCTAAGGGAGAGGTGACATTGATGAGAGTCCTTTCTTCTCCCAGGCTGCAACAAAAAAAGAATTTAGAAACACAGGAGAAGAAATACTTATGAACTAGGTGAGGGAACGTTTGGGGGTTTTTTGGATGCCAAGATAAAAATTGACATGACAAAAATTCCTTCTGCGAAAAGAGAGAGAAAAATCGCATTCCTACAAGGTTTCCGCTTGTCCTCGAGAGCACCTTCTTTGTGCATCGGTCAGTTGCCTGCTTCCCTGTTTCTGGCAAAGGTGAATATTTTCTGAAGCATGAGAATGCTGCGTCCGGCTCTGCACACGACGTAGGGGATTAGGGACTTTCTGTGGCTCTGGCTTGCCTTTGCCAGGCTTCAAGTGCTGTTTTTCCAAGCTCAAGTGAGGATTGCTTCAGCCTGCTCCTGGCTAGACGTGCGCACCCTCTTGCTGCTTGTGAGCATCTGCTGGGAACGAGATTGAGAGAACTCCAATAAAATCCTGTTAGCACTTGTAACCTTTGTGAGATGTGTCCTTGCAAGTGGTTTTGGAGCTGCAAAGGCCGTGGCAATTGACGGCAATAAGAGTCTCAGCATGATTTGACTGCTTGGGACGGAAGGGGAGAAGAAGGGGAAGGGAGGAAGAAGGGCAGGGCAGGGCAGGGCAGGGCAGGGTATTGGCAAGCCTGTTTCAGCCGTGCTGGTGTTACCGCACTGGATTTCCTTCCGTTTTTCTTCTAGTTCACGTGCGGGTAGCGGAAAAACAAAAGGCAGTTGAAGTATGCGCTAGCTAAACCCCCTTTCTATGGCCAGCAATAGAGGTGCCTGTCGGCTGGGAGCATGAGAAGGAGCCCGTGTGACAAGTCTTGATTCCTTAAATGCAGTCCTAAGAATCTTTCCCTATTTGTTTTTCCAATTGACAGAACCTATTGGCTTTGGCCATGACATCGTGTGTTACCATTCCCTTTTGAGTCTTTGGACATGCGAACCCCCGTGGAAGCGTGCTTAATGATGCAGATGAGGTGAGTTTACACGACTGTGTTGCACGTTTCTTTTGTAACTCTTTTCCAAAGTCCTTCCTTACTCAGAGAGCACAGCAACCCCTTCCTAATTGGCGGTAAAAGTGGAGAAAAAAGCTGTTCTTCGTATGGAATTAGCAAAGGGTAAACGAGCCTTCAGGCAGTGGCTGGCAATGCAGACGGCACGTAAGACAGAGGCGTGTGCGCGGTGTGGGGAGGTGGGAGGAGGAATGCGAGGGAGAGGGAGAAGCTTTCGATGTCTTGTGTGTGGTGTGGCTGCAAGGCACTTGGGCTGAGCTCTAAATGCAAGATGTGGCCCCAGGACGAAACTAAAAAAGGCAAGGGCAAGGGCAAAGGGCGAAGGAAGGAAGAGGTGGGGCGGGGCGGGGCGAGGCGAGGCAGGGCAAGGACAAGAAGAAAAGCGAAGGAAAGAAAAGAGAAAAGAAGAAAAGAAAAACCAGAAAGGCTTGTTAAAGCAAGAAGAGAGGCAAGTTACCCCTGCGCTTCCAAAAAACTAGGCATCTCCATTGGCTAAAGCCTAAAAGAGTAAAAGACGTGACCTGTCTTTTTTGATGTGGCAGTCAGTGCAATTGTCGAGGCATTTGAGCCTTCCAGTCTGGATTGTTGCCAGATCCAGCACTCCATGGGAATGTAATTAGTCCAGCCAGAGCTCCTTGTTTGCGGATGGGGTATTTCAGCATCCCTTTGCCTTGCAGGGCCCTTTGCAAAGAGGCCAGCATGGTCGGAAAATGCACTGGCTCCCGGTGCGTTTTGAAGCAGGACTCAAAGCCCAGATTTGAGGTGGGCAATGAGATACGGTTTGAAGTCCTTGCTCCTGACAGTCTGTCTTTTTCCAAAGAGCCCTCTGGAGAGGGGGCACTCCTGGCAAGGGAGTGCATCTCTAGCCTCACTCTGCCTGCTGCTCCATCAGAGCCCCGTGTGGACACGGGCGAGGGCCTGTCTCTTCACAGAGAGCTGGCATCCAAAGGTTGTGATTCTTTCAGTGCCTAGACATAGCCTGGCAGCTTTCTGCCCTCCTTGCAGCAGTTTTGCAGACGGATGAATTACCAAGCGTGTGCTAGAGGCTTGCTTTTCGTCGCTTCTTTTATTCCTTGACAAGCAAACAAAGGCAGTTCCTTTGGAGCTGAAGAAGCTCCTCAGTAGTTTCATGCCACCGCCATTCGCAGGTGGCTTCAGCTGTGCCCAGGGCATGGGCAGCAAGGGCAGGGCCAGCCCCCTGGGCCTCCTGGGCCCGGGGACTGCGTCGGGGCCAGCAGCCCAAAGGGCTTCCTGCGAAGGCTGCTGGGCGGAGGGGCGGCGGGCGGGGCTGCGCCAGGGGGCCGCGTCCCCCCCGTGTCACAGTGCCGGCACCCGGCAAGGCAGCAGTCACAATGCCCCGGGGCAGGATAAAAGGGGGCATCGTCCCCTGTGCCGCGGCCAGCCTGCCCGGCAGGCAGCCCGCAGGCGTCGGAGAGGAAGTCCTTGAGGAGGCGGTGGAATGCCTTGGAGGGAGGAAGACTGGAGGCTGGACGAGGCTGCTGGAGGTTCTGCGCTGCAAGGGCAGCTGCTGGCGGGGCCCCCTTCCAAGCCCGTCTGATGGATGGCAATCGTGCTTCAGGCCTGAGGGAACAGGCGCCAGCTCCTCAGGAGATGAGAGGAACCAGCAAGCCCGGTGGCAAGAGCAAGGGAATGGCTTGTGGAGGAGCACGTGAGGAGCGCGGCAGAGCTCTGTGTCCTCATGCCCTGCAGAGGCAGGGGCAGCAGCCGTAAGAAATGGGATGCAGAGGTGTGGGAAGGGGTGGCAGCGCTTTGGAGCCCCCCCTGGTGTCCTGGCAGGCGCGGGAAGGCTTCTTGCCGCCAAGGTGGATGAGGCCGGGGGCACGTGGCCCCTCTGGGAAGCCCCTGCCGGAGATGGCTGGCGAGTGAGGAAGAGTAGGGCTTGGGCATGTGGTGGGAGGCGTGAGCAGGCTGTGGGAGGAGGAAGCAGGTCTTGCTGGCGTGCTGAGGGAATAGCCGATCGCCAGCTGTGGGGTCAGGAAGGAATTTTCCCCCGGGGCAGGTTGGCACTGCTGCCCGGGGGTTTTTTGCCTTCCTCTGCAGCACTGAGCATGACCACTTGTCAGGGCTCCTCCGGTCCCTTTTGGCTAGGCTACTGCCCGCTGCTCATGGCCCAGGAAGATGGCCTGTCGTGCCCTGCAGCTGGGGGGAGGAAGGCTCTTTTTCCCCCACGGTGGGCTAGCAAGTGTCTGCGGGGGTTTTTTGCCTTCCTCTGCAGCATTGGGCACGGCCCCTTGCCAGGGCTCCTTTGGGCCACGTGGTGGTTTAAGCCCAGCCAGCAAGGGAGCAGCACGCAGCCGCTTCCCCCTGCCCCTGCTAGTGGGGTGGGGAGGAGGGGGGAAACAAAAAGTAAAAGTCATGGCTGGAGATAAGAACAGTTTAGTCACTAAACTAAAAGAAAACACACTCCTAACTAAGAATAACAATAATAATATAGTACCAAGAACTGTAATGAAAAGGAATACAAGGCAAAAAGGAAAGAACCCCCAAGAAAAGGCAAGGGATGCACAATGCAATTGCTCACCAGCCGCTGAGCGATGCCCCAGCAGCACTCCGTGCCTCCCGGCCAGCTCCCCCCTCTTTCTCTACTGGGCATGACGTTCCGTGGTATGGAAGAGCCCTTTGGCTAGTTGGGGTCAGCTGCCCTGGCTATGCTCCCTCCCAGCTTCTTGTACACCTGCTTGCTAGCAGAGCATGGGAAAGTGAAAACTCCTTGACTTCAGAGAAGCGCTACTTAGTAACAACTAAACCATCAGTGTGTTCTCAACAGTCTTCTCCCCCTAAATCCCAAACGCAGCAGTGCACCAGCTACTGGGAAGACAATTAACTCTCTCGCAGCCGAAAGCAGGACAGGCCATTCTGAGTAGGTGCCTGCTGCTCCTGCTCCACGAAGGTGGCCCTGGTGCCCCGCCTGCGGGGGAAGGAAGCTTTGTGGACTGGCAGGGTGGGCCCCAAGGCTGTCCCCCCTTGGGGCTTGCTTCTTGTCCCGTGTAGCATTGAGCACAGCCCCTTGTCAGGGCTCCTCTGGGCCCTTTTGGCTCCGTTCTCGCCTGCTGCTCTTGCACCTCCAAGGCGCCACTCGTGCCCTGGCTCTCTCTGGCTCTCTTTCCCAGCGCTGGCCAAGAAGCACAGCGGAGCAGTTGTTGGCGCGCAAAAAGTGGGCTTGGCATCCAGAAGTGTAATACTTCGGAAGATAGCACGCACCTCCTCCTCCTCCTCCTCCTCCTCTTTAGGGTGTGATGGGTGCCGATCCTCATTCTTCAACTTGTCGCTCTTCAGGAAACAGGGACTGCTCGGCCTGTATTCCTGCTGCCCTATCCTTTGAGCTTTTCATCCTAAGGGAGAGGTGACATTGATGAGAGTCCTTTCTTCTCCCAGGCTGCAACAAAAAAAGAATTTAGAAACACAGGAGAAGAAATACTTATGAACTAGGTGAGGGAACGTTTGGGGGTTTTTTGGATGCCAAGATAAAAATTGACATGACAAAAATTCCTTCTGCGAAAAGAGAGAGAAAAATCGCATTCCTACAAGGTTTCCGCTTGTCCTCGAGAGCACCTTCTTTGTGCATCGGTCAGTTGCCTGCTTCCCTGTTTCTGGCAAAGGTGAATATTTTCTGAAGCATGAGAATGCTGCGTCCGGCTCTCCACACGACGTAGGGGATTAGGGACTTTCTGTGGCTCTGGCTTGCCTTTGCCAGGCTTCAAGTGCTGTTTTTCCAAGCTCAAGTGAGGATTGCTTCAGCCTGCTCCTGGCTAGACGTGCGCACCCTCTTGCTGCTTGTGAGCATCTGCTGGGAACGAGATTGAGAAAACTCCAATAAAATCCTGTTAGCACTTGTAACCTTTGTGAGATGTGTCCTTGCAAGTGGTTTTGGAGCTGCAAAGGCCGTGGCAATTGACGGCAATAAGAGTCTCAGCATGATTTGACTGCTTGGGACGGAAGGGGAGAAGAAGGGGAAGGGAGGAAGAAGGGCAGGGCAGGGCAGGGCAGGGCAGGGTATTGGCAAGCCTGTTTCAGCCGTGCTGGTGTTACCGCACTGGATTTCCTTCCGTTTTTCTTCTAGTTCCCGTGCGGGTAGCGGAAAAACAAAAGGCAGTTGAAGTATGCGCTAGCTAAACCCCCTTTCTATGGCCAGCAATAGAGGTGCCTGTCGGCTGGGAGCATGAGAAGGAGCCCGTGTGACAAGTCTTGATTCCTTAAATGCAGTCCTAAGAATCTTTCCCTATTTGTTTTTCCAATTGACAGAACCTATTGGCTTTGGCCATGACATCGTGTGTTACCATTCCCTTTTGAGTCTTTGGACATGCGAACCCCCGTGGAAGCGTGCTTAATGATGCAGATGAGGTGAGTTTACACGACTGTGTTGCACGTTTCTTTTGTAACTCTTTTCCAAAGTCCTTCCTTACTCCGAGAGCACAGCAACCCCTTCCTAATTGGCGGTAAAAGTGGAGAAAAAAGCTGTTCTTCGTATGGAATTAGCAAAGGGTAAACGAGCCTTCAGGCAGTGGCTGGCAATGCAGACGGCACGTAAGACAGAGGCGTGTGCGCGGTGTGGGGAGGTGGGAGGAGGAATGCGAGGGAGAGGGAGAAGCTTTCGATGTCTTGTGTGTGGTGTGGCTGCAAGGCACTTGGGCTGAGCTCTAAATGCAAGATGTGGCCCCAGGACGAAACTAAAAAAGGCAAGGGCAAGGGCAAAGGGCGAAGGAAGGAAGAGGTGGGGCGGGGCGGGGCGAGGCGAGGCAGGGCAAGGACAAGAAGAAAAGCGAAGGAAAGAAAAGAGAAAAGAAGAAAAGAAAAACCAGAAAGGCTTGTTAAAGCAAGAAGAGAGGCAAGTTACCCCTGCGCTTCCAAAAAACTAGGCATCTCCATTGGCTAAAGCCTAAAAGAGTAAAAGACGTGACCTGTCTTTTTTGATGTGGCAGTCAGTGCAATTGTCGAGGCATTTGAGCCTTCCAGTCTGGATTGTTGCCAGATCCAGCACTCCATGGGAATGTAATTAGTCCAGCCAGAGCTCCTTGTTTGCGGATGGGGTATTTCAGCATCCCTTTGCCTTGCAGGGCCCTTTGCAAAGAGGCCAGCATGGTCGGAAAATGCACTGGCTCCCGGTGCGTTTTGAAGCAGGACTCAAAGCCCAGATTTGAGGTGGGCAATGAGATACGGTTTGAAGTCCTTGCTCCTGACAGTCTGTCTTTTTCCAAAGAGCCCTCTGGAGAGGGGGCACTCCTGGCAAGGGAGTGCATCTCTAGCCTCACTCTGCCTGCTGCTCCATCAGAGCCCCGTGTGGACACGGGCGAGGGCCTGTCTCTTCACAGAGAGCTGGCATCCAAAGGTTGTGATTCTTTCAGTGCCTAGACATAGCCTGGCAGCTTTCTGCCCTCCTTGCAGCAGTTTTGCAGACGGATGAATTACCAAGCGTGTGCTAGAGGCTTGCTTTTCGTCGCTTCTTTTATTCCTTGACAAGCAAACAAAGGCAGTTCCTTTGGAGCTGAAGAAGCTCCTCAGTAGTTTCATGCCACCGCCATTCGCAGGTGGCTTCAGCTGTGCCCAGGGCATGGGCAGCAAGGGCAGGGCCAGCCCCCTGGGCCTCCTGGGCCCGGGGACTGCGTCGGGGCCAGCAGCCCAAAGGGCTTCCTGCGAAGGCTGCTGGGCGGAGGGGCGGCGGGCGGGGCTGCGCCAGGGGGCCGCGTCCCCCCCGTGTCACAGTGCCGGCACCCGGCAAGGCAGCAGTCACAATGCCCCGGGGCAGGATAAAAGGGGGCATGGTCCCCTGTGCCGCGGCCAGCCTGCCCGGCAGGCAGCCCGCAGGCGTCGGAGAGGAAGTCCTTGAGGAGGCGGTGGAATGCCTTGGAGGGAGGAAGACTGGAGGCTGGACGAGGCTGCTGGAGGTTCTGCGCTGCAAGGGCAGCTGCTGGCGGGGCCCCCTTCCAAGCCCGTCTGATGGATGGCAATCGTGCTTCAGGCCTGAGGGAACAGGCGCCAGCTCCTCAGGAGATGAGAGGAACCAGCAAGCCCGGTGGCAAGAGCAAGGGAATGGCTTGTGGAGGAGCACGTGAGGAGCGCGGCAGAGCTCTGTGTCCTCATGCCCTGCAGAGGCAGGGGCAGCAGCCGTAAGAAATGGGATGCAGAGGTGTGGGAAGGGGTGGCAGCGCTTTGGAGCCCCCCCTGGTGTCCTGGCAGGCGCGGGAAGGCTTCTTGCCGCCAAGGTGGATGAGGCCGGGGGCACGTGGCCCCTCTGGGAAGCCCCTGCCGGAGATGGCTGGCGAGTGAGGAAGAGTAGGGCTTGGGCATGTGGTGGGAGGCGTGAGCAGGCTGTGGGAGGAGGAAGCAGGTCTTGCTGGCGTGCTGAGGGAATAGCCGATCGCCAGCTGTGGGGTCAGGAAGGAATTTTCCCCCGGGGCAGGTTGGCACTGCTGCCCGGGGGTTTTTTGCCTTCCTCTGCAGCACTGAGCATGACCACTTGTCAGGGCTCCTCCGGTCCCTTTTGGCTAGGCTACTGCCCGCTGCTCATGGCCCAGGAAGATGGCCTGTCGTGCCCTGCAGCTGGGGGGAGGAAGGCTCTTTTTCCCCCACGGTGGGCTAGCAAGTGTCTGCGGGGGTTTTTTGCCTTCCTCTGCAGCATTGGGCACGGCCCCTTGCCAGGGCTCCTTTGGGCCACGTGGTGGTTTAAGCCCAGCCAGCAAGGAAGCAGCACGCAGCCGCTTCCCCCTGCCCCTGCTAGTGGGGTGGGGAGGAGGGGGGAAACAAAAAGTAAAAGTCATGGCTGGAGATAAGAACAGTTTAGTCACTAAACTAAAAGAAAACACACTCCTAACTAAGAATAACAATAATAATATAGTACCAAGAACTGTAATGAAAAGGAATACAAGGCAAAAAGGAAAGAACCCCCAAGAAAAGGCAAGGGATGCACAATGCAATTGCTCACCAGCCGCTGAGCGATGCCCCAGCAGCACTCCGTGCCTCCCGGCCAGCTCCCCCCTCTTTCTCTACTGGGCATGACGTTCCGTGGTATGGAAGAGCCCTTTGGCTAGTTGGGGTCAGCTGCCCTGGCTATGCTCCCTCCCAGCTTCTTGTACACCTGCTTGCTAGCAGAGCATGGGAAAGTGAAAACTCCTTGACTTCAGAGAAGCGCTACTTAGTAACAACTAAACCATCAGTGTGTTCTCAACAGTCTTCTCCCCCTAAATCCCAAACGCAGCAGTGCACCAGCTACTGGGAAGACAATTAACTCTCTCGCAGCCGAAAGCAGGACAGGCCATTCTGAGTAGGTGCCTGCTGCTCCTGCTCCACGAAGGTGGCCCTGGTGCCCCGCCTGCGGGGGAAGGAAGCTTTGTGGACTGGCAGGGTGGGCCCCAAGGCTGTCCCCCCTTGGGGCTTGCTTCTTGTCCCGTGTAGCATCGAGCAGAGCCCCTTGTCAGGGCTCCTCTGGGCCCTTTTGGCTCCGTTCTCGCCTGCTGCTCTTGCACCTCCAAGGCGCCACTCGTGCCCTGGCTCTCTCTGGCTCTCTTTCCCAGCGCTGGCCAAGAAGCACAGCGGAGCAGTTGTTGGCGCGCAAAAAGTGGGCTTGGCATCCAGAAGTGTAATACTTCGGAAGATAGCACGCACCTCCTCCTCCTCCTCCTCCTCTTTTGGGTGTGATGGGTGCCGATCCTCATTCTTCAACTTGTCGCTCTTCAGGAAACAGGGACTGCTCGGCCTGTATTCCTGCTGCCCTATCCTTTGAGCTTTTCATCCTAAGGGAGAGGTGACATTGATGAGAGTCCTTTCTTCTCCCAGGCTGCAACAAAAAAAGAATTTAGAAACACAGGAGAAGAAATACTTATGAACTAGGTGAGGGGACGTTTGGGGGTTTTTTGGATGCCAAGATAAAAATTGACATGACAAAAATTCCTTCTGCGAAAAGAGAGAGAAAAATCGCATTCCTACAAGGTTTCCGCTTGTCCTCGAGAGCACCTTCTTTGTGCATCGGTCAGTTGCCTGCTTCCCTGTTTCTGGCAAAGGTGAATATTTTCTGAAGCATGAGAATGCTGCGTCCGGCTCTCCACACGACGTAGGGGATTAGGGACTTTCTGTGGCTCTGGCTTGCCTTTGCCAGGCTTCAAGTGCTGTTTTTCCAAGCTCAAGTGAGGATTGCTTCAGCCTGCTCCTGGCTAGACGTGCGCACCCTCTTGCTGCTTGTGAGCATCTGCTGGGAACGAGATTGAGAAAACTCCAATAAAATCCTGTTAGCACTTGTAACCTTTGTGAGATGTGTCCTTGCAAGTGGTTTTGGAGCTGCAAAGGCCGTGGCAATTGACGGCAATAAGAGTCTCAGCATGATTTGACTGCTTGGGACGGAAGGGGAGAAGAAGGGGAAGGGAGGAAGAAGGGCAGGGCAGGGCAGGGCAGGGCAGGGTATTGGCAAGCCTGTTTCAGCCGTGCTGGTGTTACCGCACTGGATTTCCTTCCGTTTTTCTTCTAGTTCCCGTGCGGGTAGCGGAAAAAGAAAAGGCAGTTGAAGTATGCGCTAGCTAAACCCCCTTTCTCTGGCCAGCAATAGAGGTGCCTGTCGGCTGGGAGCATGAGAAGGAGCCCGTGTGACAAGTCTTGATTCCTTAAATGCAGTCCTAAGAATCTTTCCCTATTTGTTTTTCCAGTTTACAGAACCTATTGGCTTTGGCCATGACATCGTGTGTTACCATTCCCTTTTGAGTCTTTGGACATGCGAACCCCCGTGGAAGCGTGCTTAATGATGCAGATGAGGTGAGTTTACACGATTGTGTTGCACGTTTCTTTTGTAACTCTTTTCCAAAGTCCTTCCTTACTCCGAGAGCACAGCAACCCCTTCCTAATTGGCGGTAAAAGTGGAGAAAAAAGCTGTTCTTCGTATGGAATTAGCAAAGGGTAAACGAGCCTTCAGGCAGTGGCTGGCAATGCAGACGGCACGTAAGACAGAGGCGTGTGCGCGGTGTGGGGAGGTGGGAGGAGGAATGCGAGGGAGAGGGAGAAGCTTTCGATGTCTTGTGTGTGGTGTGGCTGCAAGGCACTTGGGCTGAGCTCTAAATGCAAGATGTGGCCCCAGGGCGAAACTAAAAAAGGCAAGGGCAAGGGCAAAGGGCGAAGGGGGGAGGAGGTGGGGCAGGGCGGGGCGAGGCGAGGCAGGGCAAGGACAAGAAGAAAAGAGAAGGAAAGAAAAGAGAAAAGAAGAAAAGAAAAACCAGAAAGGCTTGTTAAAGCAAGAAGAGAGGCAAGTTACCCCTGCGCTTCCAAAAAACTAGGCATCTCCATTGGCTAAAGCCTAAAAGAGTAAAAGACGTGACCTGTCTTTTTTGATGTGGCAGTCAGTGCAATTGTCGAGGCATTTGAGCCTTCCAGTCTGGATTGTTGCCAGATCCAGCACTCCATGGGAAAGTAATTAGTCCAGCCAGAGCTCCTTGTTTGCGGATGGGGTATTTCAGCATCCCTTTGCCTTGCAGGGCCCTTTGCAAAGAGGCCAGCATGGTCGGAAAATGCACTGGCTCCCGGTGCGTTTTGAAGCAGGACTCAAAGCCCAGATTTGAGGTGGGCAATGAGATACGGTTTGAAGTCCTTGCTCCTGACAGTCTGTCTTTTTCCAAAGAGCCCTCTGGAGAGGGGGCACTCCTGGCAAGGGAGTGCATCTCTAGCCTCACTCTGCCTGCTGCTCCATCAGAGCCCCGTGTGGACACGGGCGAGGGCCTGTCTCTTCACAGAGAGCTGGCATCCAAAGGTTGTGATTCTTTCAGTGCCTAGACATAGCCTGGCAGCTTTCTGCCCTCATTGCAGCGGTTTTGCAGACGGATGAATTACCAAGCGTGTGCTAGAGGCTTGCTTTTCGTCGCTTCCTTTATTCCTTGAAAAGCAAACAAAGGCAGTTCCTTTGGAGCTGAAGAAGCTCCTCAGTAGTTTCATGCCACCGCCATTCGCAGGTGGCTTCAGCTGTGCCCAGGGCATGGGCAGCAAGGGCAGGGCCAGCCCCCTGGGCCTCCTGGGCCCGGGGACTGCGTCGGGGCCAGCAGCCCAAAGGGCTTCCTGCGAAGGCTGCTGGGCGGAGGGGCGGCGGGCGGGGCTGCGCCAGGGGGCCGCGTCCCCCCCGTGTCACAGTGCCGGCACCCGGCAAGGCAGCAGTCACAATGCCCCGGGGCAGGATAAAAGGGGGCATCGTCCCCTGTGCCGCGGCCAGCCTGCCCGGCAGGCAGCCCGCAGGCGTCGGAGAGGAAGTCCTTGAGGAGGCGGTGGAATGCCTTGGAGGGAGGAAGACTGGAGGCTGGACGAGGCTGCTGGAGGTTCTGCGCTGCAAGGGCAGCTGCTGGCGGGGCCCCCTTCCAAGCCCATCTGATGGATGGCAATCGTGCTTCAGGCCTGAGGGAACAGGCGCCAGCTCCTCAGGAGATGAGAGGAACCAGCAAGCCTGGTGGCAAGAGCAAGGGAATGGCTTGTGGAGGAGCACGTGAGGAGCGCGGCAGAGCTCTGTGTCCTCATGCCCTGCAGAGGCAGGGGCAGCAGCCGTAAGAAATGGGATGCAGAGGTGTGGGAAGGGGTGGCAGCGCTTTGGAGCCCCCCCTGGTGTCCTGGCAGGCGCGGGAAGGCTTCTTGCCGCCAAGGTGGATGAGGCCGGGGGCACGTGGCCCCTCTGGGAAGCCCCTGCCGGAGATGGCTGGCGAGTGAGGAAGAGTAGGGCTTGGGCATGTGGTGGGAGGCGTGAGCAGGCTGTGGGAGGAGGAAGCAGGTCTTGCTGGCGTGCTGAGGGAATAGCCGATGGCCAGCTGTGGGGTCAGGAAGGAATTTTCCCCCGGGGCAGGTTGGCACTGCTGCCCGGGGGTTTTTTGCCTTCCTCTGCAGCACTGAGCATGACCACTTGTCAGGGCTCCTCCGGTCCCTTTTGGCTAGGCTACTGCCCGCTGCTCATGGCCCAGGAAGATGGCCTGTCGTGCCCTGCAGCTGGGGGGAGGAAGGCTCTTTTTCCCCCACGGTGGGCTAGCAAGTGTCTGCGGGGGTTTTTTGCCTTCCTCTGCAGCATTGGGCACGGCCCCTTGCCAGGGCTCCTTTGGGCCACGTGGTGGTTTAAGCCCAGCCAGCAAGGAAGCAGCACGCAGCCGCTTCCCCCTGCCCCTGCTAGTGGGGTGGGGAGGAGGGGGGAAACAAAAAGTAAAAGTCATGGCTGGAGATAAGAACAGTTTAGTCACTAAACTAAAAGAAAACACACTCCTAACTAAGAATAACAATAATAATATAGTACCAAGAACTGTAATGAAAAGGAATACAAGGCAAAAAGGAAAGAACCCCCAAGAAAAGGCAAGGGATGCACAATGCAATTGCTCACCAGCCGCTGAGCGATGCCCCAGCAGCACTCCGTGCCTCCCGGCCAGCTCCCCCCTCTTTCTCTACTGGGCATGACGTTCCGTGGTATGGAAGAGCCCTTTGGCTAGTTGGGGTCAGCTGCCCTGGCTATGCTCCCTCCCAGCTTCTTGTACACCTGCTTGCTAGCAGAGCATGGGAAAGTGAAAACTCCTTGACTTCAGAGAAGCGCTACTTAGTAACAACTAAACCATCAGTGTGTTCTCAACAGTCTTCTCCCCCTAAATCCCAAACGCAGCAGTGCACCAGCTACTGGGAAGACAATTAACTCTCTCGCAGCCGAAAGCAGGACAGGCCATTCTGAGTAGGTGCCTGCTGCTCCTGCTCCACGAAGGTGGCCCTGGTGCCCCGCCTGCGGGGGAAGGAAGCTTTGTGGACTGGCAGGGTGGGCCCCAAGGCTGTCCCCCCTTGGGGCTTGCTTCTTGTCCCGTGTAGCATCGAGCACAGCCCCTTGTCAGGGCTCCTCTGGGCCCTTTTGGCTCCGTTCTCGCCTGCTGCTCTTGCACCTCCAAGGCGCCACTCGTGCCCTGGCTCTCTCTGGCTCTCTTTCCCAGCGCTGGCCAAGAAGCACAGCGGAGCAGTTGTTGGCGCGCAAAAAGTGGGCTTGGCATCCAGAAGTGTAATACTTCGGAAGATAGCACGCACCTCCTCCTCCTCCTCCTCCTCCTCTTTTGGGTGTGATGGGTGCCGATCCTCATTCTTCAACTTGTCGCTCTTCAGGAAACAGGGACTGCTCGGCCTGTATTCCTGCTGCCCTATCCTTTGAGCTTTTCATCCTAAGGGAGAGGTGACATTGATGAGAGTCCTTTCTTCTCCCAGGCTGCAACAAAAAAAGAATTTAGAAACACAGGAGAAGAAATACTTATGAACTAGGTGAGGGAACGTTTGGGGGTTTTTTGGATGCCAAGATAAAAATTGACATGACAAAAATTCCTTCTGCGAAAAGAGAGAGAAAAATCGCATTCCTACAAGGTTTCCGCTTGTCCTCGAGAGCACCTTCTTTGTGCATCGGTCAGTTGCCTGCTTCCCTGTTTCTGGCAAAGGTGAATATTTTCTGAAGCATGAGAATGCTGCGTCCGGCTCTCCACACGACGTAGGGGATTAGGGACTTTCTGTGGCTCTGGCTTGCCTTTGCCAGGCTTCAAGTGCTGTTTTTCCAAGCTCAAGTGAGGATTGCTTCAGCCTGCTCCTGGCTAGACGTGCGCACCCTCTTGCTGCTTGTGAGCATCTGCTGGGAACGAGATTGAGAAAACTCCAATAAAATCCTGTTAGCACTTGTAACCTTTGTGAGATGTGTCCTTGCAAGTGGTTTTGGAGCTGCAAAGGCCGTGGCAATTGACGGCAATAAGAGTCTCAGCATGATTTGACTGCTTGGGACGGAAGGGGAGAAGAAGGGGAAGGGAGGAAGAAGGGCAGGGCAGGGCAGGGCAGGGCAGGGTATTGGCAAGCCTGTTTCAGCCGTGCTGGTGTTACCGCACTGGATTTCCTTCCGTTTTTCTTCTAGTTCACGTGCGGGTAGCGGAAAAAGAAAAGGCAGTTGAAGTATGCGCTAGCTAAACCCCCTTTCTCTGGCCAGCAATAGAGGTGCCTGTCGGCTGGGAGCATGAGAAGGAGCCCGTGTGACAAGTCTTGATTCCTTAAATGCAGTCCTAAGAATCTTTCCCTATTTGTTTTTCCAATTGACAGAACCTATTGGCTTTGGCCATGACATCGTGTGTTACCATTCCCTTTTGAGTCTTTGGACATGCGAACCCCCGTGGAAGCGTGCTTAATGATGCAGATGAGGTGAGTTTACACGATTGTGTTGCACGTTTCTTTTGTAACTCTTTTCCAAAGTCCTTCCTTACTCCGAGAGCACAGCAACCCCTTCCTAATTGGCGGTAAAAGTGGAGAAAAAAGCTGTTCTTCGTATGGAATTAGTAAAGGGTAAACGAGCCTTCAGGCAGTGGCTGGAAATGCAGACGGCACGTAAGACAGAGGCGTGTGCGCGGTGTGGGGAGGTGGGAGGAGGAATGCGAGGGAGAGGGAGAAGCTTTCGATGTCTTGTGTGTGGTGTGGCTGCAAGGCACTTGGGCTGAGCTCTAAATGCAAGATGTGGCCCCAGGGCGAAACTAAAAAAGGCAAGGGCAAGGGCAAAGGGCAAAGGGGGGAGGAGGTGGGGCAGGGCGGGGCGAGGCGAGGCAGGGCAAGGACAAGAAGAAAAGCGAAGGAAAGAAAAGAGAAAAGAAGAAAAGAAAAACCAGAAAGGCTTGTTAAAGCAAGAAGAGAGGCAAGTTACCCCTGCGCTTCCAAAAAACTAGGCATCTCCATTGGCTAAAGCCTAAAAGAGTAAAAGACGTGACCTGTCTTTTTTGATGTGGCAGTCAGTGCAATTGTCGAGGCATTTGAGCCTTCCAGTCTGGATTGTTGCCAGATCCAGCACTCCATGGGAATGTAATTAGTCCAGCCAGAGCTCCTTGTTTGCGGATGGGGTATTTCAGCATCCCTTTGCCTTGCAGGGCCCTTTGCAAAGAGGCCAGCATGGTCGGAAAATGCACTGGCTCCCGGTGCGTTTTGAAGCAGGACTCAAAGCCCAGATTTGAGGTGGGCAATGAGATACGGTTTGAAGTCCTTGCTCCTGACGGTCTGTCTTTTTCCAAAGAGCCCTCTGGAGAGGGGGCACTCCTGGCAAGGGAGTGCATCTCTAGCCTCACTCTGCCTGCTGCTCCATCAGAGCCCCGTGTGGACACGGGCGAGGGCCTGTCTCTTCACAGAGAGCTGGCATCCAAAGGTTGTGATTCTTTCAGTGCCTAGACATAGCCTGGCAGCTTTCTGCCCTCATTGCAGCGGTTTTGCAGACGGATGAATTACCAAGCGTGTGCTAGAGGCTTGCTTTTCGTCGCTTCTTTTATTCCTTGAAAAGCAAACAAAGGCAGTTCCTTTGGAGCTGAAGAAGCTCCTCAGTAGTTTCATGCCACCGCCATTCGCAGGTGGCTTCAGCTGTGCCCAGGGCATGGGCAGCAAGGGCAGGGCCAGCCCCCTGGGCCTCCTGGGCCCGGGGACTGCGTCGGGGCCAGCAGCCCAAAGGGCTTCCTGCGAAGGCTGCTGGGCGGAGGGGCGGCGGGCGGGGCTGCGCCAGGGGGCCGCGTCCCCCCCGTGTCACAGTGCCGGCACCCGGCAAGGCAGCAGTCACAATGCCCCGGGGCAGGATAAAAGGGGGCATGGTCCCCTGTGCCGCGGCCAGCCTGCCCGGCAGGCAGCCCGCAGGCGTCGGAGAGGAAGTCCTTGAGGAGGCGGTGGAATGCCTTGGAGGGAGGAAGACTGGAGGCTGGACGAGGCTGCTGGAGGTTCTGCGCTGCAAGGGCAGCTGCTGGCGGGGCCCCCTTCCAAGCCCGTCTGATGGATGGCAATCGTGCTTCAGGCCTGAGGGAACAGGCGCCAGCTCCTCAGGAGATGAGAGGAACCAGCAAGCCCGGTGGCAAGAGCAAGGGAATGGCTTGTGGAGGAGCACGTGAGGAGCGCGGCAGAGCTCTGTGTCCTCATGCCCTGCAGAGGCAGGGGCAGCAGCCGTAAGAAATGGGATGCAGAGGTGTGGGAAGGGGTGGCAGCGCTTTGGAGCCCCCCCTGGTGTCCTGGCAGGCGCGGGAAGGCTTCTTGCCGCCAAGGTGGATGAGGCCGGGGGCACGTGGCCCCTCTGGGAAGCCCCTGCCGGAGATGGCTGGCGAGTGAGGAAGAGTAGGGCTTGGGCATGTGGTGGGAGGCGTGAGCAGGCTGTGGGAGGAGGAAGCAGGTCTTGCTGGCGTGCTGAGGGAATAGCCGATGGCCAGCTGTGGGGTCAGGAAGGAATTTTCCCCCGGGGCAGGTTGGCACTGCTGCCCGGGGGTTTTTTGCCTTCCTCTGCAGCACTGAGCATGACCACTTGTCAGGGCTCCTCCGGTCCCTTTTGGCTAGGCTACTGCCCGCTGCTCATGGCCCAGGAAGATGGCCTGTCGTGCCCTGCAGCTGGGGGGAGGAAGGCTCTTTTTCCCCCACGGTGGGCTAGCAAGTGTCTGCGGGGGTTTTTTGCCTTCCTCTGCAGCATTGGGCACGGCCCCTTGCCAGGGCTCCTTTGGGCCACGTGGTGGTTTAAGCCCAGCCAGCAAGGAAGCAGCACGCAGCCGCTTCCCCCTGCCCCTGCTAGTGGGGTGGGGAGGAGGGGGGAAACAAAAAGTAAAAGTCATGGCTGGAGATAAGAACAGTTTAGTCACTAAACTAAAAGAAAACACACTCCTAACTAAGAATAACAATAATAATATAGTACCAAGAACTGTAATGAAAAGGAATACAAGGCAAAAAGGAAAGAACCCCCAAGAAAAGGCAAGGGATGCACAATGCAATTGCTCACCAGCCGCTGAGCGATGCCCCAGCAGCACTCCGTGCCTCCCGGCCAGCTCCCCCCTCTTTCTCTACTGGGCATGACGTTCCGTGGTATGGAAGAGCCCTTTGGCTAGTTGGGGTCAGCTGCCCTGGCTATGCTCCCTCCCAGCTTCTTGTACACCTGCTTGCTAGCAGAGCATGGGAAAGTGAAAACTCCTTGACTTCAGAGAAGCGCTACTTAGTAACAACTAAACCATCAGTGTGTTCTCAACAGTCTTCTCCCCCTAAATCCCAAACGCAGCAGTGCACCAGCTACTGGGAAGACAATTAACTCTCTCGCAGCCGAAAGCAGGACAGGCCATTCTGAGTAGGTGCCTGCTGCTCCTGCTCCACGAAGGTGGCCCTGGTGCCCCGCCTGCGGGGGAAGGAAGCTTTGTGGACTGGCAGGGTGGGCCCCAAGGCTGTCCCCCCTTGGGGCTTGCTTCTTGTCCTGTGTAGCATCGAGCAGAGCCCCTTGTCAGGGCTCCTCTGGGCCCTTTTGGCTCCGTTCTCACCTGCTGCTCTTGCACCTCCAAGGCGCCACTCGTGCCCTGGCTCTCTCTGGCTCTCTTTCCCAGCGCTGGCCAAGAAGCACAGCGGAGCAGTTGTTGGCGCGCAAAAAGTGGGCTTGGCATCCAGAAGTGTAATACTTCGGAAGATAGCACGCACCTCCTCCTCCTCCTCCTCCTCCTCTTTTGGGTGTGATGGGTGCCGATCCTCATTCTTCAACTTGTCGCTCTTCAGGAAACAGGGACTGCTCGGCCTGTATTCCTGCTGCCCTATCCTTTGAGCTTTTCATCCTAAGGGAGAGGTGACATTGATGAGAGTCCTTTCTTCTCCCAGGCTGCAACAAAAAAAGAATTTAGAAACACAGGAGAAGAAATACTTATGAACTAGGTGAGGGAACGTTTGGGGGTTTTTTGGATGCCAAGATAAAAATTGACATGACAAAAATTCCTTCTGCGAAAAGAGAGAGAAAAATCGCATTCCTACAAGGTTTCCGCTTGTCCTCGAGAGCACCTTCTTTGTGCATCGGTCAGTTGCCTGCTTCCCTGTTTCTGGCAAAGGTGAATATTTTCTGAAGCATAAGAATGCTGCGTCCGGCTCTGCACACGACGTAGGGGATTAGGGACTTTCTGTGGCTCTGGCTTGCCTTTGCCAGGCTTCAAGTGCTGTTTTTCCAAGCTCAAGTGAGGATTGCTTCAGCCTGCTCCTGGCTAGACGTGCGCACCCTCTTGCTGCTTGTGAGCATCTGCTGGGAACGAGATTGAGAAAACTCCAATAAAATCCTGTTAGCACTTGTAACCTTTGTGAGATGTGTCCTTGCAAGTGGTTTTGGAGCTGCAAAGGCCGTGGCAATTGACGGCAATAAGAGTCTCAGCATGATTTGACTGCTTGGGACGGAAGGGGAGAAGAAGGGGAAGGGAGGAAGAAGGGCAGGGCAGGGCAGGGCAGGGCAGGGTATTGGCAAGCCTGTTTCAGCCGTGCTGGTGTTACCGCACTGGATTTCCTTCCGTTTTTCTTCTAGTTCCCGTGCGGGTAGCGGAAAAAGAAAAGGCAGTTGAAGTATGCGCTAGCTAAACCCCCTTTCTATGGCCAGCAATAGAGGTGCCTGTCGGCTGGGAGCATGAGAAGGAGCCCGTGTGACAAGTCTTGATTCCTTAAATGCAGTCCTAAGAATCTTTCCCTATTTGTTTTTCCAATTGACAGAACCTATTGGCTTTGGCCATGACATCGTGTGTTACCATTCCCTTTTGAGTCTTTGGACATGCGAACCCCCGTGGAAGCGTGCTTAATGATGCAGATGAGGTGAGTTTACACGATTGTGTTGCGCGTTTCTTTTGTAACTCTTTTCCAAAGTCCTTCCTTACTCAGAGAGCACAGCAACCCCTTCCTAATTGGCGGTAAAAGTGGAGAAAAAAGCTGTTCTTCGTATGGAATTAGTAAAGGGTAAACGAGCCTTCAGGCAGTGGCTGGCAATGCAGACGGCACGTAAGACACAGGCGTGTGCGCGGTGTGGGGAGGTGGGAGGAGGAATGCGAGGGAGAGGGAGAAGCTTTCGATGTCTTGTGTGTGGTGTGGCTGCAAGGCACTTGGGCTGAGCTCTAAATGCAAGATGTGGCCCCAGGACGAAACTAAAAAAGGCAAGGGCAAGGGCAAAGGGCAAAGGGGGGAGGAGGTGGGGCGGGGCGGGGCGAGGCGAGGCAGGGCAAGGACAAGAAGAAAAGCGAAGGAAAGAAAAGAGAAAAGAAGAAAAGAAAAACCAGAAAGGCTTGTTAAAGCAAGAAGAGAGGCAAGTTACCCCTGCGCTTCCAAAAAACTAGGCATCTCCATTGGCTAAAGCCTAAAAGAGTAAAAGACGTGACCTGTCTTTTTTGATGTGGCAGTCAGTGCAATTGTCGAGGCATTTGAGCCTTCCAGTCTGGATTGTTGCCAGATCCAGCACTCCATGGGAAAGTAATTAGTCCAGCCAGAGCTCCTTGTTTGCGGATGGGGTATTTCAGCATCCCTTTGCCTTGCAGGGCCCTTTGCAAAGAGGCCAGCATGGTCGGAAAATGCACTGGCTCCCGGTGCGTTTTGAAGCAGGACTCAAAGCCCAGATTTGAGGTGGGCAATGAGATACGGTTTGAAGTCCTTGCTCCTGACAGTCTGTCTTTTTCCAAAGAGCCCTCTGGAGAGGGGGCACTCCTGGCAAGGGAGTGCATCTCTAGCCTCACTCTGCCTGCTGCTCCATCAGAGCCCCGTGTGGACACGGGCGAGGGCCTGTCTCTTCACAGAGAGCTGGCATCCAAAGGTTGTGATTCTTTCAGTGCCTAGACATAGCCTGGCAGCTTTCTGCCCTCCTTGCAGCAGTTTTGCAGACGGATGAATTACCAAGCGTGTGCTAGAGGCTTGCTTTTCGTCGCTTCCTTTATTCCTTGACAAGCAAACAAAGGCAGTTCCTTTGGAGCTGAAGAAGCTCCTCAGTAGTTTCATGCCACCGCCATTCGCAGGTGGCTTCAGCTGTGCCCAGGGCATGGGCAGCAAGGGCAGGGCCAGCCCCCTGGGCCTCCTGGGCCCGGGGACTGCGTCGGGGCCAGCAGCCCAAAGGGCTTCCTGCGAAGGCTGCTGGGCGGAGGGGCGGCGGGCGGGGCTGCGCCAGGGGGCCGCGTCCCCCCCGTGTCACAGTGCCGGCACCCGGCAAGGCAGCAGTCACAATGCCCCGGGGCAGGATAAAAGGGGGCATGGTCCCCTGTGCCGCGGCCAGCCTGCCCGGCAGGCAGCCCGCAGGCGTCGGAGAGGAAGTCCTTGAGGAGGCGGTGGAATGCCTTGGAGGGAGGAAGACTGGAGGCTGGACGAGGCTGCTGGAGGTTCTGCGCTGCAAGGGCAGCTGCTGGCGGGGCCCCCTTCCAAGCCCGTCTGATGGATGGCAATCGTGCTTCAGGCCTGAGGGAACAGGCGCCAGCTCCTCAGGAGATGAGAGGAACCAGCAAGCCCGGTGGCAAGAGCAAGGGAATGGCTTGTGGAGGAGCACGTGAGGAGCGCGGCAGAGCTCTGTGTCCTCATGCCCTGCAGAGGCAGGGGCAGCAGCCGTAAGAAATGGGATGCAGAGGTGTGGGAAGGGGTGGCAGCGCTTTGGAGCCCCCCCTGGTGTCCTGGCAGGCGCGGGAAGGCTTCTTGCCGCCAAGGTGGATGAGGCCGGGGGCACGTGGCCCCTCTGGGAAGCCCCTGCCGGAGATGGCTGGCGAGTGAGGAAGAGTAGGGCTTGGGCATGTGGTGGGAGGCGTGAGCAGGCTGTGGGAGGAGGAAGCAGGTCTTGCTGGCGTGCTGAGGGAATAGCCGATCGCCAGCTGTGGGGTCAGGAAGGAATTTTCCCCCGGGGCAGGTTGGCACTGCTGCCCGGGGGTTTTTTGCCTTCCTCTGCAGCACTGAGCATGACCACTTGTCAGGGCTCCTCCGGTCCCTTTTGGCTAGGCTACTGCCCGCTGCTCATGGCCCAGGAAGATGGCCTGTCGTGCCCTGCAGCTGGGGGGAGGAAGGCTCTTTTTCCCCCACGGTGGGCTAGCAAGTGTCTGCGGGGGTTTTTTGCCTTCCTCTGCAGCATTGGGCACGGCCCCTTGCCAGGGCTCCTTTGGGCCACGTGGTGGTTTAAGCCCAGCCAGCAAGGAAGCAGCACGCAGCCGCTTCCCCCTGCCCCTGCTAGTGGGGTGGGGAGGAGGGGGGAAACAAAAAGTAAAAGTCATGGCTGGAGATAAGAACAGTTTAGTCACTAAACTAAAAGAAAACACACTCCTAACTAAGAATAACAATAATAATATAGTACCAAGAACTGTAATGAAAAGGAATACAAGGCAAAAAGGAAAGAACCCCCAAGAAAAGGCAAGGGATGCACAATGCAATTGCTCACCAGCCGCTGAGCGATGCCCCAGCAGCACTCCGTGCCTCCCGGCCAGCTCCCCCCTCTTTCTCTACTGGGCATGACGTTCCGTGGTATGGAAGAGCCCTTTGGCTAGTTGGGGTCAGCTGCCCTGGCTATGCTCCCTCCCAGCTTCTTGTACACCTGCTTGCTAGCAGAGCATGGGAAAGTGAAAACTCCTTGACTTCAGAGAAGCGCTACTTAGTAACAACTAAACCATCAGTGTGTTCTCAACAGTCTTCTCCCCCTAAATCCCAAACGCAGCAGTGCACCAGCTACTGGGAAGACAATTAACTCTCTCGCAGCCGAAAGCAGGACAGGCCATTCTGAGTAGGTGCCTGCTGCTCCTGCTCCACGAAGGTGGCCCTGGTGCCCCGCCTGCGGGGGAAGGAAGCTTTGTGGACTGGCAGGGTGGGCCCCAAGGCTGTCCCCCCTTGGGGCTTGCTTCTTGTCCTGTGTAGCATCGAGCAGAGCCCCTTGTCAGGGCTCCTCTGGGCCCTTTTGGCTCCGTTCTCACCTGCTGCTCTTGCACCTCCAAGGCGCCACTCGTGCCCTGGCTCTCTCTGGCTCTCTTTCCCAGCGCTGGCCAAGAAGCACAGCGGAGCAGTTGTTGGCGCGCAAAAAGTGGGCTTGGCATCCAGAAGTGTAATACTTCGGAAGATAGCACGCACCTCCTCCTCCTCCTCCTCCTCCTCTTTTGGGTGTGATGGGTCCCGATCCTCATTCTTCAACTTGTCGCTCTTCAGGAAACAGGGACTGCTCGGCCTGTATTCCTGCTGCCCTATCCTTTGAGCTTTTCATCCTAAGGGAGAGGTGACATTGATGAGAGTCCTTTCTTCTCCCAGGCTGCAACAAAAAAAGAATTTAGAAACACAGGAGAAGAAATACTTATGAACTAGGTGAGGGAACGTTTGGGGGTTTTTTGGATGCCAAGATAAAAATTGACATGACAAAAATTCCTTCTGCGAAAAGAGAGAGAAAAATCGCATTCCTACAAGGTTTCCGCTTGTCCTCGAGAGCACCTTCTTTGTGCATCGGTCAGTTGCCTGCTTCCCTGTTTCTGGCAAAGGTGAATATTTTCTGAAGCATAAGAATGCTGCGTCCGGCTCTGCACACGACGTAGGGGATTAGGGACTTTCTGTGGCTCTGGCTTGCCTTTGCCAGGCTTCAAGTGCTGTTTTTCCAAGCTCAAGTGAGGATTGCTTCAGCCTGCTCCTGGCTAGACGTGCGCACCCTCTTGCTGCTTGTGAGCATCTGCTGGGAACGAGATTGAGAAAACTCCAATAAAATCCTGTTAGCACTTGTAACCTTTGTGAGATGTGTCCTTGCAAGTGGTTTTGGAGCTGCAAAGGCCGTGGCAATTGACGGCAATAAGAGTCTCAGCATGATTTGACTGCTTGGGACGGAAGGGGAGAAGAAGGGGAAGGGAGGAAGAAGGGCAGGGCAGGGCAGGGCAGGGCAGGGTATTGGCAAGCCTGTTTCAGCCGTGCTGGTGTTACCGCACTGGATTTCCTTCCGTTTTTCTTCTAGTTCACGTGCGGGTAGCGGAAAAAGAAAAGGCAGTTGAAGTATGCGCTAGCTAAACCCCCTTTCTATGGCCAGCAATAGAGGTGCCTGTCGGCTGGGAGCATGAGAAGGAGCCCGTGTGACAAGTCTTGATTCCTTAAATGCAGTCCTAAGAATCTTTCCCTATTTGTTTTTCCAATTGACAGAACCTATTGGCTTTGGCCATGACATCGTGTGTTACCATTCCCTTTTGAGTCTTTGGACATGCGAACCCCTGTGGAAGCGTGCTTAATGATGCAGATGAGGTGAGTTTACACGATTGTGTTGCGCGTTTCTTTTGTAACTCTTTTCCAAAGTCCTTCCTTACTCAGAGAGCACAGCAACCCCTTCCTAATTGGCGGTAAAAGTGGAGAAAAAAGCTGTTCTTCGTATGGAATTAGTAAAGGGTAAACGAGCCTTCAGGCAGTGGCTGGCAATGCAGACGGCACGTAAGACAGAGGCGTGTGCGCGGTGTGGGGAGGTGGGAGGAGGAATGCGAGGGAGAGGGAGAAGCTTTCGATGTCTTGTGTGTGGTGTGGCTGCAAGGCACTTGGGCTGAGCTCTAAATGCAAGATGTGGCCCCAGGACGAAACTAAAAAAGGCAAGGGCAAGGGCAAAGGGCAAAGGGGGGAGGAGGTGGGGCGGGGCGGGGCGAGGCGAGGCAGGGCAAGGACAAGAAGAAAAGCGAAGGAAAGAAAAGAGAAAAGAAGAAAAGAAAAACCAGAAAGGCTTGTTAAAGCAAGAAGAGAGGCAAGTTACCCCTGCGCTTCCAAAAAACTAGGCATCTCCATTGGCTAAAGCCTAAAAGAGTAAAAGACGTGACCTGTCTTTTTTGATGTGGCAGTCAGTGCAATTGTCGAGGCATTTGAGCCTTCCAGTCTGGATTGTTGCCAGATCCAGCACTCCGTGGGAATGTAATTAGTCCAGCCAGAGCTCCTTGTTTGCGGATGGGGTATTTCAGCATCCCTTTGCCTTGCAGGGCCCTTTGCAAAGAGGCCAGCATGGTCGGAAAATGCACTGGCTCCCGGTGCGTTTTGAAGCAGGACTCAAAGCCCAGATTTGAGGTGGGCAATGAGATACGGTTTGAAGTCCTTGCTCCTGACAGTCTGTCTTTTTCCAAAGAGCCCTCTGGAGAGGGGGCACTCCTGGCAAGGGAGTGCATCTCTAGCCTCACTCTGCCTGCTGCTCCATCAGAGCCCCGTGTGGACACGGGCGAGGGCCTGTCTCTTCACAGAGAGCTGGCATCCAAAGGTTGTGATTCTTTCAGTGCCTAGACATAGCCTGGCAGCTTTCTGCCCTCCTTGCAGCAGTTTTGCAGACGGATGAATTACCAAGCGTGTGCTAGAGGCTTGCTTTTCGTCGCTTCCTTTATTCCTTGACAAGCAAACAAAGGCAGTTCCTTTGGAGCTGAAGAAGCTCCTCAGTAGTTTCATGCCACCGCCATTCGCAGGTGGCTTCAGCTGTGCCCAGGGCATGGGCAGCAAGGGCAGGGCCAGCCCCCTGGGCCTCCTGGGCCCGGGGACTGCGTCGGGGCCAGCAGCCCAAAGGGCTTCCTGCGAAGGCTGCTGGGCGGAGGGGCGGCGGGCGGGGCTGCGCCAGGGGGCCGCGTCCCCCCCGTGTCACAGTGCCGGCACCCGGCAAGGCAGCAGTCACAATGCCCCGGGGCAGGATAAAAGGGGGCATGGTCCCCTGTGCCGCGGCCAGCCTGCCCGGCAGGCAGCCCGCAGGCGTCGGAGAGGAAGTCCTTGAGGAGGCGGTGGAATGCCTTGGAGGGAGGAAGACTGGAGGCTGGACGAGGCTGCTGGAGGTTCTGCGCTGCAAGGGCAGCTGCTGGCGGGGCCCCCTTCCAAGCCCGTCTGATGGATGGCAATCGTGCTTCAGGCCTGAGGGAACAGGCGCCAGCTCCTCAGGAGATGAGAGGAACCAGCAAGCCCGGTGGCAAGAGCAAGGGAATGGCTTGTGGAGGAGCACGTGAGGAGCGCGGCAGAGCTCTGTGTCCTCATGCCCTGCAGAGGCAGGGGCAGCAGCCGTAAGAAATGGGATGCAGAGGTGTGGGAAGGGGTGGCAGCGCTTTGGAGCCCCCCCTGGTGTCCTGGCAGGCGCGGGAAGGCTTCTTGCCGCCAAGGTGGATGAGGCCGGGGGCACGTGGCCCCTCTGGGAAGCCCCTGCCGGAGATGGCTGGCGAGTGAGGAAGAGTAGGGCTTGGGCATGTGGTGGGAGGCGTGAGCAGGCTGTGGGAGGAGGAAGCAGGTCTTGCTGGCGTGCTGAGGGAATAGCCGATCGCCAGCTGTGGGGTCAGGAAGGAATTTTCCCCCGGGGCAGGTTGGCACTGCTGCCCGGGGGTTTTTTGCCTTCCTCTGCAGCACTGAGCATGACCACTTGTCAGGGCTCCTCCGGTCCCTTTTGGCTAGGCTACTGCCCGCTGCTCATGGCCCAGGAAGATGGCCTGTCGTGCCCTGCAGCTGGGGGGAGGAAGGCTCTTTTTCCCCCACGGTGGGCTAGCAAGTGTCTGCGGGGGTTTTTTGCCTTCCTCTGCAGCATTGGGCACGGCCCCTTGCCAGGGCTCCTTTGGGCCACGTGGTGGTTTAAGCCCAGCCAGCAAGGAAGCAGCACGCAGCCGCTTCCCCCTGCCCCTGCTAGTGGGGTGGGGAGGAGGGGGGAAACAAAAAGTAAAAGTCATGGCTGGAGATAAGAACAGTTTAGTCACTAAACTAAAAGAAAACACACTCCTAACTAAGAATAACAATAATAATATAGTACCAAGAACTGTAATGAAAAGGAATACAAGGCAAAAAGGAAAGAACCCCCAAGAAAAGGCAAGGGATGCACAATGCAATTGCTCACCAGCCGCTGAGCGATGCCCCAGCAGCACTCCGTGCCTCCCGGCCAGCTCCCCCCTCTTTCTCTACTGGGCATGACGTTCCGTGGTATGGAAGAGCCCTTTGGCTAGTTGGGGTCAGCTGCCCTGGCTATGCTCCCTCCCAGCTTCTTGTACACCTGCTTGCTAGCAGAGCATGGGAAAGTGAAAACTCCTTGACTTCAGAGAAGCGCTACTTAGTAACAACTAAACCATCAGTGTGTTCTCAACAGTCTTCTCCCCCTAAATCCCAAACGCAGCAGTGCACCAGCTACTGGGAAGACAATTAACTCTCTCGCAGCCGAAAGCAGGACAGGCCATTCTGAGTAGGTGCCTGCTGCTCCTGCTCCACGAAGGTGGCCCTGGTGCCCCGCCTGCGGGGGAAGGAAGCTTTGTGGACTGGCAGGGTGGGCCCCAAGGCTGTCCCCCCTTGGGGCTTGCTTCTTGTCCTGTGTAGCATCGAGCAGAGCCCCTTGTCAGGGCTCCTCTGGGCCCTTTTGGCTCCGTTCTCACCTGCTGCTCTTGCACCTCCAAGGCGCCACTCGTGCCCTGGCTCTCTCTGGCTCTCTTTCCCAGCGCTGGCCAAGAAGCACAGCGGAGCAGTTGTTGGCGCGCAAAAAGTGGGCTTGGCATCCAGAAGTGTAATACTTCGGAAGATAGCACGCACCTCCTCCTCCTCCTCCTCCTCCTCTTTTGGGTGTGATGGGTGCCGATCCTCATTCTTCAACTTGTCGCTCTTCAGGAAACAGGGACTGCTCGGCCTGTATTCCTGCTGCCCTATCCTTTGAGCTTTTCATCCTAAGGGAGAGGTGACATTGATGAGAGTCCTGTCTTCTCCCAGGCTGCAACAAAAAAAGAATTTAGAAACACAGGAGAAGAAATACTTATGAACTAGGTGAGGGAACGTTTGGGGGTTTTTTGGATGCCAAGATAAAAATTGACATGACAAAAATTCCTTCTGCGAAAAGAGAGAGAAAAATCGCATTCCTACAAGGTTTCCGCTTGTCCTCGAGAGCACCTTCTTTGTGCATCGGTCAGTTGCCTGCTTCCCTGTTTCTGGCAAAGGTGAATATTTTCTGAAGCATAAGAATGCTGCGTCCGGCTCTGCACACGACGTAGGGGATTAGGGACTTTCTGTGGCTCTGGCTTGCCTTTGCCAGGCTTCAAGTGCTGTTTTTCCAAGCTCAAGTGAGGATTGCTTCAGCCTGCTCCTGGCTAGACGTGCGCACCCTCTTGCTGCTTGTGAGCATCTGCTGGGAACGAGATTGAGAAAACTCCAATAAAATCCTGTTAGCACTTGTAACCTTTGTGAGATGTGTCCTTGCAAGTGGTTTTGGAGCTGCAAAGGCCGTGGCAATTGACGGCAATAAGAGTCTCAGCATGATTTGACTGCTTGGGACGGAAGGGGAGAAGAAGGGGAAGGGAGGAAGAAGGGCAGGGCAGGGCAGGGCAGGGCAGGGTATTGGCAAGCCTGTTTCAGCCGTGCTGGTGTTACCGCACTGGATTTCCTTCCGTTTTTCTTCTAGTTCACGTGCGGGTAGCGGAAAAACAAAAGGCAGTTGAAGTATGCGCTAGCTAAACCCCCTTTCTATGGCCAGCAATAGAGGTGCCTGTCGGCTGGGAGCATGAGAAGGAGCCCGTGTGACAAGTCTTGATTCCTTAAATGCAGTCCTAAGAATCTTTCCCTATTTGTTTTTCCAATTGACAGAACCTATTGGCTTTGGCCATGACATCGTGTGTTACCATTCCCTTTTGAGTCTTTGGACATGCGAACCCCCGTGGAAGCGTGCTTAATGATGCAGATGAGGTGAGTTTACACGATTGTGTTGCGCGTTTCTTTTGTAACTCTTTTCCAAAGTCCTTCCTTACTCAGAGAGCACAGCAACCCCTTCCTAATTGGCGGTAAAAGTGGAGAAAAAAGCTGTTCTTCGTATGGAATTAGTAAAGGGTAAACGAGCCTTCAGGCAGTGGCTGGCAATGCAGACGGCACGTAAGACAGAGGCGTGTGCGCGGTGTGGGGAGGTGGGAGGAGGAATGCGAGGGAGAGGGAGAAGCTTTCGATGTCTTGTGTGTGGTGTGGCTGCAAGGCACTTGGGCTGAGCTCTAAATGCAAGATGTGGCCCCAGGGCGAAACTAAAAAAGGCAAGGGCAAGGGCAAAGGGCAAAGGGGGGAGGAGGTGGGGCGGGGCGGGGCGAGGCGAGGCAGGGCAAGGACAAGAAGAAAAGCGAAGGAAAGAAAAGAGAAAAGAAGAAAAGAAAAACCAGAAAGGCTTGTTAAAGCAAGAAGAGAGGCAAGTTACCCCTGCGCTTCCAAAAAACTAGGCATCTCCATTGGCTAAAGCCTAAAAGAGTAAAAGACGTGACCTGTCTTTTTTGATGTGGCAGTCAGTGCAATTGTCGAGGCATTTGAGCCTTCCAGTCTGGATTGTTGCCAGATCCAGCACTCCATGGGAATGTAATTAGTCCAGCCAGAGCTCCTTGTTTGCGGATGGGGTATTTCAGCATCCCTTTGCCTTGCAGGGCCCTTTGCAAAGAGGCCAGCATGGTCGGAAAATGCACTGGCTCCCGGTGCGTTTTGAAGCAGGACTCAAAGCCCAGATTTGAGGTGGGCAATGAGATACGGTTTGAAGTCCTTGCTCCTGACAGTCTGTCTTTTTCCAAAGAGCCCTCTGGAGAGGGGGCACTCCTGGCAAGGGAGTGCATCTCTAGCCTCACTCTGCCTGCTGCTCCATCAGAGCCCCGTGTGGACACGGGCGAGGGCCTGTCTCTTCACAGAGAGCTGGCATCCAAAGGTTGTGATTCTTTCAGTGCCTAGACATAGCCTGGCAGCTTTCTGCCCTCCTTGCAGCAGTTTTGCAGACGGATGAATTACCAAGCGTGTGCTAGAGGCTTGCTTTTCGTCGCTTCTTTTATTCCTTGACAAGCAAACAAAGGCAGTTCCTTTGGAGCTGAAGAAGCTCCTCAGTAGTTTCATGCCACCGCCATTCGCAGGTGGCTTCAGCTGTGCCCAGGGCATGGGCAGCAAGGGCAGGGCCAGCCCCCTGGGCCTCCTGGGCCCGGGGACTGCGTCGGGGCCAGCAGCCCAAAGGGCTTCCTGCGAAGGCTGCTGGGCGGAGGGGCGGCGGGCGGGGCTGCGCCAGGGGGCCGCGTCCCCCCCGTGTCACAGTGCCGGCACCCGGCAAGGCAGCAGTCACAATGCCCCGGGGCAGGATAAAAGGGGGCATGGTCCCCTGTGCCGCGGCCAGCCTGCCCGGCAGGCAGCCCGCAGGCGTCGGAGAGGAAGTCCTTGAGGAGGCGGTGGAATGCCTTGGAGGGAGGAAGACTGGAGGCTGGACGAGGCTGCTGGAGGTTCTGCGCTGCAAGGGCAGCTGCTGGCGGGGCCCCCTTCCAAGCCCGTCTGATGGATGGCAATCGTGCTTCAGGCCTGAGGGAACAGGCGCCAGCTCCTCAGGAGATGAGAGGAACCAGCAAGCCCGGTGGCAAGAGCAAGGGAATGGCTTGTGGAGGAGCACGTGAGGAGCGCGGCAGAGCTCTGTGTCCTCATGCCCTGCAGAGGCAGGGGCAGCAGCCGTAAGAAATGGGATGCAGAGGTGTGGGAAGGGGTGGCAGCGCTTTGGAGCCCCCCCTGGTGTCCTGGCAGGCGCGGGAAGGCTTCTTGCCGCCAAGGTGGATGAGGCCGGGGGCACGTGGCCCCTCTGGGAAGCCCCTGCCGGAGATGGCTGGCGAGTGAGGAAGAGTAGGGCTTGGGCATGTGGTGGGAGGCGTGAGCAGGCTGTGGGAGGAGGAAGCAGGTCTTGCTGGCGTGCTGAGGGAATAGCCGATCGCCAGCTGTGGGGTCAGGAAGGAATTTTCCCCCGGGGCAGGTTGGCACTGCTGCCCGGGGGTTTTTTGCCTTCCTCTGCAGCACTGAGCATGACCACTTGTCAGGGCTCCTCCGGTCCCTTTTGGCTAGGCTACTGCCCGCTGCTCATGGCCCAGGAAGATGGCCTGTCGTGCCCTGCAGCTGGGGGGAGGAAGGCTCTTTTTCCCCCACGGTGGGCTAGCAAGTGTCTGCGGGGGTTTTTTGCCTTCCTCTGCAGCATTGGGCACGGCCCCTTGCCAGGGCTCCTTTGGGCCACGTGGTGGTTTAAGCCCAGCCAGCAAGGAAGCAGCACGCAGCCGCTTCCCCCTGCCCCTGCTAGTGGGGTGGGGAGGAGGGGGGAAACAAAAAGTAAAAGTCATGGCTGGAGATAAGAACAGTTTAGTCACTAAACTAAAAGAAAACACACTCCTAACTAAGAATAACAATAATAATATAGTACCAAGAACTGTAATGAAAAGGAATACAAGGCAAAAAGGAAAGAACCCCCAAGAAAAGGCAAGGGATGCACAATGCAATTGCTCACCAGCCGCTGAGCGATGCCCCAGCAGCACTCCGTGCCTCCCGGCCAGCTCCCCCCTCTTTCTCTACTGGGCATGACGTTCCGTGGTATGGAAGAGCCCTTTGGCTAGTTGGGGTCAGCTGCCCTGGCTATGCTCCCTCCCAGCTTCTTGTACACCTGCTTGCTAGCAGAGCATGGGAAAGTGAAAACTCCTTGACTTCAGAGAAGCGCTACTTAGTAACAACTAAAACATCAGTGTGTTCTCAACAGTCTTCTCCCCCTAAATCCCAAACGCAGCAGTGCACCAGCTACTGGGAAGACAATTAACTCTCTCGCAGCCGAAAGCAGGACAGGCCATTCTGAGTAGGTGCCTGCTGCTCCTGCTCCACGAAGGTGGCCCTGGTGCCCCGCCTGCGGGGGAAGGAAGCTTTGTGGACTGGCAGGGTGGGCCCCAAGGCTGTCCCCCCTTGGGGCTTGCTTCTTGTCCCGTGTAGCATCGAGCAGAGCCCCTTGTCAGGGCTCCTCTGGGCCCTTTTGGCTCCGTTCTCGCCTGCTGCTCTTGCACCTCCAAGGCGCCACTCGTGCCCTGGCTCTCTCTGGCTCTCTTTCCCAGCGCTGGCCAAGAAGCACAGCGGAGCAGTTGTTGGCGCGCAAAAAGTGGGCTTGGCATCCAGAAGTGTAATACTTCGGAAGATAGCACGCACCTCCTCCTCCTCCTCCTCCTCTTTTGGGTGTGATGGGTCCCGATCCTCATTCTTCAACTTGTCGCTCTTCAGGAAACAGGGACTGCTCGGCCTGTATTCCTGCTGCCCTATCCTTTGAGCTTTTCATCCTAAGGGAGAGGTGACATTGATGAGAGTCCTTTCTTCTCCCAGGCTGCAACAAAAAAAGAATTTAGAAACACAGGAGAAGAAATACTTATGAACTAGGTGAGGGAACGTTTGGGGGTTTTTTGGATGCCAAGATAAAAATTGACATGACAAAAATTCCTTCTGCGAAAAGAGAGAGAAAAATCGCATTCCTACAAGGTTTCCGCTTGTCCTCGAGAGCACCTTCTTTGTGCATCGGTCAGTTGCCTGCTTCCCTGTTTCTGGCAAAGGTGAATATTTTCTGAAGCATGAGAATGCTGCGTCCGGCTCTGCACACGACGTAGGGGATTAGGGACTTTCTGTGGCTCTGGCTTGCCTTTGCCAGGCTTCAAGTGCTGTTTTTCCAAGCTCAAGTGAGGATTGCTTCAGCCTGCTCCTGGCTAGACGTGCGCACCCTCTTGCTGCTTGTGAGCATCTGCTGGGAACGAGATTGAGAAAACTCCAATAAAATCCTGTTAGCACTTGTAACCTTTGTGAGATGTGTCCTTGCAAGTGGTTTTGGAGCTGCAAAGGCCGTGGCAATTGACGGCAATAAGAGTCTCAGCATGATTTGACTGCTTGGGACGGAAGGGGAGAAGAAGGGGAAGGGAGGAAGAAGGGCAGGGCAGGGCAGGGCAGGGCAGGGTATTGGCAAGCCTGTTTCAGCCGTGCTGGTGTTACCGCACTGGATTTCCTTCCGTTTTTCTTCTAGTTCACGTGCGGGTAGCGGAAAAAGAAAAGGCAGTTGAAGTATGCGCTAGCTAAACCCCCTTTCTATGGCCAGCAATAGAGGTGCCTGTCGGCTGGGAGCATGAGAAGGAGCCCGTGTGACAAGTCTTGATTCCTTAAATGCAGTCCTAAGAATCTTTCCCTATTTGTTTTTCCAATTGACAGAACCTATTGGCTTTGGCCATGACATCGTGTGTTACCATTCCCTTTTGAGTCTTTGGACATGCGAACCCCTGTGGAAGCGTGCTTAATGATGCAGATGAGGTGAGTTTACACGATTGTGTTGCGCGTTTCTTTTGTAACTCTTTTCCAAAGTCCTTCCTTACTCAGAGAGCACAGCAACCCCTTCCTAATTGGCGGTAAAAGTGGAGAAAAAAGCTGTTCTTCGTATGGAATTAGTAAAGGGTAAACGAGCCTTCAGGCAGTGGCTGGCAATGCAGACGGCACGTAAGACAGAGGCGTGTGCGCGGTGTGGGGAGGTGGGAGGAGGAATGCGAGGGAGAGGGAGAAGCTTTCGATGTCTTGTGTGTGGTGTGGCTGCAAGGCACTTGGGCTGAGCTCTAAATGCAAGATGTGGCCCCAGGACGAAACTAAAAAAGGCAAGGGCAAGGGCAAAGGGCAAAGGGGGGAGGAGGTGGGGCGGGGCGGGGCGAGGCGAGGCAGGGCAAGGACAAGAAGAAAAGCGAAGGAAAGAAAAGAGAAAAGAAGAAAAGAAAAACCAGAAAGGCTTGTTAAAGCAAGAAGAGAGGCAAGTTACCCCTGCGCTTCCAAAAAACTAGGCATCTCCATTGGCTAAAGCCTAAAAGAGTAAAAGACGTGACCTGTCTTTTTTGATGTGGCAGTCAGTGCAATTGTCGAGGCATTTGAGCCTTCCAGTCTGGATTGTTGCCAGATCCAGCACTCCGTGGGAATGTAATTAGTCCAGCCAGAGCTCCTTGTTTGCGGATGGGGTATTTCAGCATCCCTTTGCCTTGCAGGGCCCTTTGCAAAGAGGCCAGCATGGTCGGAAAATGCACTGGCTCCCGGTGCGTTTTGAAGCAGGACTCAAAGCCCAGATTTGAGGTGGGCAATGAGATACGGTTTGAAGTCCTTGCTCCTGACAGTCTGTCTTTTTCCAAAGAGCCCTCTGGAGAGGGGGCACTCCTGGCAAGGGAGTGCATCTCTAGCCTCACTCTGCCTGCTGCTCCATCAGAGCCCCGTGTGGACACGGGCGAGGGCCTGTCTCTTCACAGAGAGCTGGCATCCAAAGGTTGTGATTCTTTCAGTGCCTAGACATAGCCTGGCAGCTTTCTGCCCTCCTTGCAGCAGTTTTGCAGACGGATGAATTACCAAGCGTGTGCTAGAGGCTTGCTTTTCGTCGCTTCCTTTATTCCTTGACAAGCAAACAAAGGCAGTTCCTTTGGAGCTGAAGAAGCTCCTCAGTAGTTTCATGCCACCGCCATTCGCAGGTGGCTTCAGCTGTGCCCAGGGCATGGGCAGCAAGGGCAGGGCCAGCCCCCTGGGCCTCCTGGGCCCGGGGACTGCGTCGGGGCCAGCAGCCCAAAGGGCTTCCTGCGAAGGCTGCTGGGCGGAGGGGCGGCGGGCGGGGCTGCGCCAGGGGGCCGCGTCCCCCCCGTGTCACAGTGCCGGCACCCGGCAAGGCAGCAGTCACAATGCCCCGGGGCAGGATAAAAGGGGGCATGGTCCCCTGTGCCGCGGCCAGCCTGCCCGGCAGGCAGCCCGCAGGCGTCGGAGAGGAAGTCCTTGAGGAGGCGGTGGAATGCCTTGGAGGGAGGAAGACTGGAGGCTGGACGAGGCTGCTGGAGGTTCTGCGCTGCAAGGGCAGCTGCTGGCGGGGCCCCCTTCCAAGCCCGTCTGATGGATGGCAATCGTGCTTCAGGCCTGAGGGAACAGGCGCCAGCTCCTCAGGAGATGAGAGGAACCAGCAAGCCCGGTGGCAAGAGCAAGGGAATGGCTTGTGGAGGAGCACGTGAGGAGCGCGGCAGAGCTCTGTGTCCTCATGCCCTGCAGAGGCAGGGGCAGCAGCCGTAAGAAATGGGATGCAGAGGTGTGGGAAGGGGTGGCAGCGCTTTGGAGCCCCCCCTGGTGTCCTGGCAGGCGCGGGAAGGCTTCTTGCCGCCAAGGTGGATGAGGCCGGGGGCACGTGGCCCCTCTGGGAAGCCCCTGCCGGAGATGGCTGGCGAGTGAGGAAGAGTAGGGCTTGGGCATGTGGTGGGAGGCGTGAGCAGGCTGTGGGAGGAGGAAGCAGGTCTTGCTGGCGTGCTGAGGGAATAGCCGATCGCCAGCTGTGGGGTCAGGAAGGAATTTTCCCCCGGGGCAGGTTGGCACTGCTGCCCGGGGGTTTTTTGCCTTCCTCTGCAGCACTGAGCATGACCACTTGTCAGGGCTCCTCCGGTCCCTTTTGGCTAGGCTACTGCCCGCTGCTCATGGCCCAGGAAGATGGCCTGTCGTGCCCTGCAGCTGGGGGGAGGAAGGCTCTTTTTCCCCCACGGTGGGCTAGCAAGTGTCTGCGGGGGTTTTTTGCCTTCCTCTGCAGCATTGGGCACGGCCCCTTGCCAGGGCTCCTTTGGGCCACGTGGTGGTTTAAGCCCAGCCAGCAAGGAAGCAGCACGCAGCCGCTTCCCCCTGCCCCTGCTAGTGGGGTGGGGAGGAGGGGGGAAACAAAAAGTAAAAGTCATGGCTGGAGATAAGAACAGTTTAGTCACTAAACTAAAAGAAAACACACTCCTAACTAAGAATAACAATAATAATATAGTACCAAGAACTGTAATGAAAAGGAATACAAGGCAAAAAGGAAAGAACCCCCAAGAAAAGGCAAGGGATGCACAATGCAATTGCTCACCAGCCGCTGAGCGATGCCCCAGCAGCACTCCGTGCCTCCCGGCCAGCTCCCCCCTCTTTCTCTACTGGGCATGACGTTCCGTGGTATGGAAGAGCCCTTTGGCTAGTTGGGGTCAGCTGCCCTGGCTATGCTCCCTCCCAGCTTCTTGTACACCTGCTTGCTAGCAGAGCATGGGAAAGTGAAAACTCCTTGACTTCAGAGAAGCGCTACTTAGTAACAACTAAACCATCAGTGTGTTCTCAACAGTCTTCTCCCCCTAAATCCCAAACGCAGCAGTGCACCAGCTACTGGGAAGACAATTAACTCTCTCGCAGCCGAAAGCAGGACAGGCCATTCTGAGTAGGTGCCTGCTGCTCCTGCTCCACGAAGGTGGCCCTGGTGCCCCGCCTGCGGGGGAAGGAAGCTTTGTGGACTGGCAGGGTGGGCCCCAAGGCTGTCCCCCCTTGGGGCTTGCTTCTTGTCCTGTGTAGCATCGAGCAGAGCCCCTTGTCAGGGCTCCTCTGGGCCCTTTTGGCTCCGTTCTCACCTGCTGCTCTTGCACCTCCAAGGCGCCACTCGTGCCCTGGCTCTCTCTGGCTCTCTTTCCCAGCGCTGGCCAAGAAGCACAGCGGAGCAGTTGTTGGCGCGCAAAAAGTGGGCTTGGCATCCAGAAGTGTAATACTTCGGAAGATAGCACGCACCTCCTCCTCCTCCTCCTCCTCCTCTTTTGGGTGTGATGGGTGCCGATCCTCATTCTTCAACTTGTCGCTCTTCAGGAAACAGGGACTGCTCGGCCTGTATTCCTGCTGCCCTATCCTTTGAGCTTTTCATCCTAAGGGAGAGGTGACATTGATGAGAGTCCTGTCTTCTCCCAGGCTGCAACAAAAAAAGAATTTAGAAACACAGGAGAAGAAATACTTATGAACTAGGTGAGGGAACGTTTGGGGGTTTTTTGGATGCCAAGATAAAAATTGACATGACAAAAATTCCTTCTGCGAAAAGAGAGAGAAAAATCGCATTCCTACAAGGTTTCCGCTTGTCCTCGAGAGCACCTTCTTTGTGCATCGGTCAGTTGCCTGCTTCCCTGTTTCTGGCAAAGGTGAATATTTTCTGAAGCATAAGAATGCTGCGTCCGGCTCTGCACACGACGTAGGGGATTAGGGACTTTCTGTGGCTCTGGCTTGCCTTTGCCAGGCTTCAAGTGCTGTTTTTCCAAGCTCAAGTGAGGATTGCTTCAGCCTGCTCCTGGCTAGACGTGCGCACCCTCTTGCTGCTTGTGAGCATCTGCTGGGAACGAGATTGAGAAAACTCCAATAAAATCCTGTTAGCACTTGTAACCTTTGTGAGATGTGTCCTTGCAAGTGGTTTTGGAGCTGCAAAGGCCGTGGCAATTGACGGCAATAAGAGTCTCAGCATGATTTGACTGCTTGGGACGGAAGGGGAGAAGAAGGGGAAGGGAGGAAGAAGGGCAGGGCAGGGCAGGGCAGGGCAGGGTATTGGCAAGCCTGTTTCAGCCGTGCTGGTGTTACCGCACTGGATTTCCTTCCGTTTTTCTTCTAGTTCACGTGCGGGTAGCGGAAAAACAAAAGGCAGTTGAAGTATGCGCTAGCTAAACCCCCTTTCTATGGCCAGCAATAGAGGTGCCTGTCGGCTGGGAGCATGAGAAGGAGCCCGTGTGACAAGTCTTGATTCCTTAAATGCAGTCCTAAGAATCTTTCCCTATTTGTTTTTCCAATTGACAGAACCTATTGGCTTTGGCCATGACATCGTGTGTTACCATTCCCTTTTGAGTCTTTGGACATGCGAACCCCCGTGGAAGCGTGCTTAATGATGCAGATGAGGTGAGTTTACACGATTGTGTTGCGCGTTTCTTTTGTAACTCTTTTCCAAAGTCCTTCCTTACTCAGAGAGCACAGCAACCCCTTCCTAATTGGCGGTAAAAGTGGAGAAAAAAGCTGTTCTTCGTATGGAATTAGTAAAGGGTAAACGAGCCTTCAGGCAGTGGCTGGCAATGCAGACGGCACGTAAGACAGAGGCGTGTGCGCGGTGTGGGGAGGTGGGAGGAGGAATGCGAGGGAGAGGGAGAAGCTTTCGATGTCTTGTGTGTGGTGTGGCTGCAAGGCACTTGGGCTGAGCTCTAAATGCAAGATGTGGCCCCAGGGCGAAACTAAAAAAGGCAAGGGCAAGGGCAAAGGGCAAAGGGGGGAGGAGGTGGGGCGGGGCGGGGCGAGGCGAGGCAGGGCAAGGACAAGAAGAAAAGCGAAGGAAAGAAAAGAGAAAAGAAGAAAAGAAAAACCAGAAAGGCTTGTTAAAGCAAGAAGAGAGGCAAGTTACCCCTGCGCTTCCAAAAAACTAGGCATCTCCATTGGCTAAAGCCTAAAAGAGTAAAAGACGTGACCTGTCTTTTTTGATGTGGCAGTCAGTGCAATTGTCGAGGCATTTGAGCCTTCCAGTCTGGATTGTTGCCAGATCCAGCACTCCATGGGAATGTAATTAGTCCAGCCAGAGCTCCTTGTTTGCGGATGGGGTATTTCAGCATCCCTTTGCCTTGCAGGGCCCTTTGCAAAGAGGCCAGCATGGTCGGAAAATGCACTGGCTCCCGGTGCGTTTTGAAGCAGGACTCAAAGCCCAGATTTGAGGTGGGCAATGAGATACGGTTTGAAGTCCTTGCTCCTGACAGTCTGTCTTTTTCCAAAGAGCCCTCTGGAGAGGGGGCACTCCTGGCAAGGGAGTGCATCTCTAGCCTCACTCTGCCTGCTGCTCCATCAGAGCCCCGTGTGGACACGGGCGAGGGCCTGTCTCTTCACAGAGAGCTGGCATCCAAAGGTTGTGATTCTTTCAGTGCCTAGACATAGCCTGGCAGCTTTCTGCCCTCCTTGCAGCAGTTTTGCAGACGGATGAATTACCAAGCGTGTGCTAGAGGCTTGCTTTTCGTCGCTTCTTTTATTCCTTGACAAGCAAACAAAGGCAGTTCCTTTGGAGCTGAAGAAGCTCCTCAGTAGTTTCATGCCACCGCCATTCGCAGGTGGCTTCAGCTGTGCCCAGGGCATGGGCAGCAAGGGCAGGGCCAGCCCCCTGGGCCTCCTGGGCCCGGGGACTGCGTCGGGGCCAGCAGCCCAAAGGGCTTCCTGCGAAGGCTGCTGGGCGGAGGGGCGGCGGGCGGGGCTGCGCCAGGGGGCCGCGTCCCCCCCGTGTCACAGTGCCGGCACCCGGCAAGGCAGCAGTCACAATGCCCCGGGGCAGGATAAAAGGGGGCATGGTCCCCTGTGCCGCGGCCAGCCTGCCCGGCAGGCAGCCCGCAGGCGTCGGAGAGGAAGTCCTTGAGGAGGCGGTGGAATGCCTTGGAGGGAGGAAGACTGGAGGCTGGACGAGGCTGCTGGAGGTTCTGCGCTGCAAGGGCAGCTGCTGGCGGGGCCCCCTTCCAAGCCCGTCTGATGGATGGCAATCGTGCTTCAGGCCTGAGGGAACAGGCGCCAGCTCCTCAGGAGATGAGAGGAACCAGCAAGCCCGGTGGCAAGAGCAAGGGAATGGCTTGTGGAGGAGCACGTGAGGAGCGCGGCAGAGCTCTGTGTCCTCATGCCCTGCAGAGGCAGGGGCAGCAGCCGTAAGAAATGGGATGCAGAGGTGTGGGAAGGGGTGGCAGCGCTTTGGAGCCCCCCCTGGTGTCCTGGCAGGCGCGGGAAGGCTTCTTGCCGCCAAGGTGGATGAGGCCGGGGGCACGTGGCCCCTCTGGGAAGCCCCTGCCGGAGATGGCTGGCGAGTGAGGAAGAGTAGGGCTTGGGCATGTGGTGGGAGGCGTGAGCAGGCTGTGGGAGGAGGAAGCAGGTCTTGCTGGCGTGCTGAGGGAATAGCCGATCGCCAGCTGTGGGGTCAGGAAGGAATTTTCCCCCGGGGCAGGTTGGCACTGCTGCCCGGGGGTTTTTTGCCTTCCTCTGCAGCACTGAGCATGACCACTTGTCAGGGCTCCTCCGGTCCCTTTTGGCTAGGCTACTGCCCGCTGCTCATGGCCCAGGAAGATGGCCTGTCGTGCCCTGCAGCTGGGGGGAGGAAGGCTCTTTTTCCCCCACGGTGGGCTAGCAAGTGTCTGCGGGGGTTTTTTGCCTTCCTCTGCAGCATTGGGCACGGCCCCTTGCCAGGGCTCCTTTGGGCCACGTGGTGGTTTAAGCCCAGCCAGCAAGGAAGCAGCACGCAGCCGCTTCCCCCTGCCCCTGCTAGTGGGGTGGGGAGGAGGGGGGAAACAAAAAGTAAAAGTCATGGCTGGAGATAAGAACAGTTTAGTCACTAAACTAAAAGAAAACACACTCCTAACTAAGAATAACAATAATAATATAGTACCAAGAACTGTAATGAAAAGGAATACAAGGCAAAAAGGAAAGAACCCCCAAGAAAAGGCAAGGGATGCACAATGCAATTGCTCACCAGCCGCTGAGCGATGCCCCAGCAGCACTCCGTGCCTCCCGGCCAGCTCCCCCCTCTTTCTCTACTGGGCATGACGTTCCGTGGTATGGAAGAGCCCTTTGGCTAGTTGGGGTCAGCTGCCCTGGCTATGCTCCCTCCCAGCTTCTTGTACACCTGCTTGCTAGCAGAGCATGGGAAAGTGAAAACTCCTTGACTTCAGAGAAGCGCTACTTAGTAACAACTAAAACATCAGTGTGTTCTCAACAGTCTTCTCCCCCTAAATCCCAAACGCAGCAGTGCACCAGCTACTGGGAAGACAATTAACTCTCTCGCAGCCGAAAGCAGGACAGGCCATTCTGAGTAGGTGCCTGCTGCTCCTGCTCCACGAAGGTGGCCCTGGTGCCCCGCCTGCGGGGGAAGGAAGCTTTGTGGACTGGCAGGGTGGGCCCCAAGGCTGTCCCCCCTTGGGGCTTGCTTCTTGTCCCGTGTAGCATCGAGCAGAGCCCCTTGTCAGGGCTCCTCTGGGCCCTTTTGGCTCCGTTCTCGCCTGCTGCTCTTGCACCTCCAAGGCGCCACTCGTGCCCTGGCTCTCTCTGGCTCTCTTTCCCAGCGCTGGCCAAGAAGCACAGCGGAGCAGTTGTTGGCGCGCAAAAAGTGGGCTTGGCATCCAGAAGTGTAATACTTCGGAAGATAGCACGCACCTCCTCCTCCTCCTCCTCCTCTTTTGGGTGTGATGGGTCCCGATCCTCATTCTTCAACTTGTCGCTCTTCAGGAAACAGGGACTGCTCGGCCTGTATTCCTGCTGCCCTATCCTTTGAGCTTTTCATCCTAAGGGAGAGGTGACATTGATGAGAGTCCTTTCTTCTCCCAGGCTGCAACAAAAAAAGAATTTAGAAACACAGGAGAAGAAATACTTATGAACTAGGTGAGGGAACGTTTGGGGGTTTTTTGGATGCCAAGATAAAAATTGACATGACAAAAATTCCTTCTGCGAAAAGAGAGAGAAAAATCGCATTCCTACAAGGTTTCCGCTTGTCCTCGAGAGCACCTTCTTTGTGCATCGGTCAGTTGCCTGCTTCCCTGTTTCTGGCAAAGGTGAATATTTTCTGAAGCATGAGAATGCTGCGTCCGGCTCTGCACACGACGTAGGGGATTAGGGACTTTCTGTGGCTCTGGCTTGCCTTTGCCAGGCTTCAAGTGCTGTTTTTCCAAGCTCAAGTGAGGATTGCTTCAGCCTGCTCCTGGCTAGACGTGCGCACCCTCTTGCTGCTTGTGAGCATCTGCTGGGAACGAGATTGAGAGAACTCCAATAAAATCCTGTTAGCACTTGTAACCTTTGTGAGATGTGTCCTTGCAAGTGGTTTTGGAGCTGCAAAGGCCGTGGCAATTGACGGCAATAAGAGTCTCAGCATGATTTGACTGCTTGGGACGGAAGGGGAGAAGAAGGGGAAGGGAGGAAGAAGGGCAGGGCAGGGCAGGGCAGGGCAGGGTATTGGCAAGCCTGTTTCAGCCGTGCTGGTGTTACCGCACTGGATTTCCTTCCGTTTTTCTTCTAGTTCCCGTGCGGGTAGCGGAAAAACAAAAGGCAGTTGAAGTATGCGCTAGCTAAACCCCCTTTCTATGGCCAGCAATAGAGGTGCCTGTCGGCTGGGAGCATGAGAAGGAGCCCGTGTGACAAGTCTTGATTCCTTAAATGCAGTCCTAAGAATCTTTCCCTATTTGTTTTTCCAATTGACAGAACCTATTGGCTTTGGCCATGACATCGTGTGTTACCATTCCCTTTTGAGTCTTTGGACATGCGAACCCCCGTGGAAGCGTGCTTAATGATGCAGATGAGGTGAGTTTACACGACTGTGTTGCACGTTTCTTTTGTAACTCTTTTCCAAAGTCCTTCCTTACTCAGAGAGCACAGCAACCCCTTCCTAATTGGCGGTAAAAGTGGAGAAAAAAGCTGTTCTTCGTATGGAATTAGCAAAGGGTAAACGAGCCTTCAGGCAGTGGCTGGCAATGCAGACGGCACGTAAGACAGAGGCGTGTGCGCGGTGTGGGGAGGTGGGAGGAGGAATGCGAGGGAGAGGGAGAAGCTTTCGATGTCTTGTGTGTGGTGTGGCTGCAAGGCACTTGGGCTGAGCTCTAAATGCAAGATGTGGCCCCAGGACGAAACTAAAAAAGGCAAGGGCAAGGGCAAAGGGCGAAGGAAGGAAGAGGTGGGGCGGGGCGGGGCGAGGCGAGGCAGGGCAAGGACAAGAAGAAAAGCGAAGGAAAGAAAAGAGAAAAGAAGAAAAGAAAAACCAGAAAGGCTTGTTAAAGCAAGAAGAGAGGCAAGTTACCCCTGCGCTTCCAAAAAACTAGGCATCTCCATTGGCTAAAGCCTAAAAGAGTAAAAGACGTGACCTGTCTTTTTTGATGTGGCAGTCAGTGCAATTGTCGAGGCATTTGAGCCTTCCAGTCTGGATTGTTGCCAGATCCAGCACTCCATGGGAATGTAATTAGTCCAGCCAGAGCTCCTTGTTTGCGGATGGGGTATTTCAGCATCCCTTTGCCTTGCAGGGCCCTTTGCAAAGAGGCCAGCATGGTCGGAAAATGCACTGGCTCCCGGTGCGTTTTGAAGCAGGACTCAAAGCCCAGATTTGAGGTGGGCAATGAGATACGGTTTGAAGTCCTTGCTCCTGACAGTCTGTCTTTTTCCAAAGAGCCCTCTGGAGAGGGGGCACTCCTGGCAAGGGAGTGCATCTCTAGCCTCACTCTGCCTGCTGCTCCATCAGAGCCCCGTGTGGACACGGGCGAGGGCCTGTCTCTTCACAGAGAGCTGGCATCCAAAGGTTGTGATTCTTTCAGTGCCTAGACATAGCCTGGCAGCTTTCTGCCCTCCTTGCAGCAGTTTTGCAGACGGATGAATTACCAAGCGTGTGCTAGAGGCTTGCTTTTCGTCGCTTCTTTTATTCCTTGACAAGCAAACAAAGGCAGTTCCTTTGGAGCTGAAGAAGCTCCTCAGTAGTTTCATGCCACCGCCATTCGCAGGTGGCTTCAGCTGTGCCCAGGGCATGGGCAGCAAGGGCAGGGCCAGCCCCCTGGGCCTCCTGGGCCCGGGGACTGCGTCGGGGCCAGCAGCCCAAAGGGCTTCCTGCGAAGGCTGCTGGGCGGAGGGGCGGCGGGCGGGGCTGCGCCAGGGGGCCGCGTCCCCCCCGTGTCACAGTGCCGGCACCCGGCAAGGCAGCAGTCACAATGCCCCGGGGCAGGATAAAAGGGGGCATCGTCCCCTGTGCCGCGGCCAGCCTGCCCGGCAGGCAGCCCGCAGGCGTCGGAGAGGAAGTCCTTGAGGAGGCGGTGGAATGCCTTGGAGGGAGGAAGACTGGAGGCTGGACGAGGCTGCTGGAGGTTCTGCGCTGCAAGGGCAGCTGCTGGCGGGGCCCCCTTCCAAGCCCGTCTGATGGATGGCAATCGTGCTTCAGGCCTGAGGGAACAGGCGCCAGCTCCTCAGGAGATGAGAGGAACCAGCAAGCCCGGTGGCAAGAGCAAGGGAATGGCTTGTGGAGGAGCACGTGAGGAGCGCGGCAGAGCTCTGTGTCCTCATGCCCTGCAGAGGCAGGGGCAGCAGCCGTAAGAAATGGGATGCAGAGGTGTGGGAAGGGGTGGCAGCGCTTTGGAGCCCCCCCTGGTGTCCTGGCAGGCGCGGGAAGGCTTCTTGCCGCCAAGGTGGATGAGGCCGGGGGCACGTGGCCCCTCTGGGAAGCCCCTGCCGGAGATGGCTGGCGAGTGAGGAAGAGTAGGGCTTGGGCATGTGGTGGGAGGCGTGAGCAGGCTGTGGGAGGAGGAAGCAGGTCTTGCTGGCGTGCTGAGGGAATAGCCGATCGCCAGCTGTGGGGTCAGGAAGGAATTTTCCCCCGGGGCAGGTTGGCACTGCTGCCCGGGGGTTTTTTGCCTTCCTCTGCAGCACTGAGCATGACCACTTGTCAGGGCTCCTCCGGTCCCTTTTGGCTAGGCTACTGCCCGCTGCTCATGGCCCAGGAAGATGGCCTGTCGTGCCCTGCAGCTGGGGGGAGGAAGGCTCTTTTTCCCCCACGGTGGGCTAGCAAGTGTCTGCGGGGGTTTTTTGCCTTCCTCTGCAGCATTGGGCACGGCCCCTTGCCAGGGCTCCTTTGGGCCACGTGGTGGTTTAAGCCCAGCCAGCAAGGGAGCAGCACGCAGCCGCTTCCCCCTGCCCCTGCTAGTGGGGTGGGGAGGAGGGGGGAAACAAAAAGTAAAAGTCATGGCTGGAGATAAGAACAGTTTAGTCACTAAACTAAAAGAAAACACACTCCTAACTAAGAATAACAATAATAATATAGTACCAAGAACTGTAATGAAAAGGAATACAAGGCAAAAAGGAAAGAACCCCCAAGAAAAGGCAAGGGATGCACAATGCAATTGCTCACCAGCCGCTGAGCGATGCCCCAGCAGCACTCCGTGCCTCCCGGCCAGCTCCCCCCTCTTTCTCTACTGGGCATGACGTTCCGTGGTATGGAAGAGCCCTTTGGCTAGTTGGGGTCAGCTGCCCTGGCTATGCTCCCTCCCAGCTTCTTGTACACCTGCTTGCTAGCAGAGCATGGGAAAGTGAAAACTCCTTGACTTCAGAGAAGCGCTACTTAGTAACAACTAAACCATCAGTGTGTTCTCAACAGTCTTCTCCCCCTAAATCCCAAACGCAGCAGTGCACCAGCTACTCGGAAGACAATTAACTCTCTCGCAGCCGAAAGCAGGACAGGCCATTCTGAGTAGGTGCCTGCTGCTCCTGCTCCACGAAGGTGGCCCTGGTGCCCCGCCTGCGGGGGAAGGAAGCTTTGTGGACTGGCAGGGTGGGCCCCAAGGCTGTCCCCCCTTGGGGCTTGCTTCTTGTCCCGTGTAGCATCGAGCACAGCCCCTTGTCAGGGCTCCTCTGGGCCCTTTTGGCTCCGTTCTCGCCTGCTGCTCTTGCACCTCCAAGGCGCCACTCGTGCCCTGGCTCTCTCTGGCTCTCTTTCCCAGCGCTGGCCAAGAAGCACAGCGGAGCAGTTGTTGGCGCGCAAAAAGTGGGCTTGGCATCCAGAAGTGTAATACTTCGGAAGATAGCACGCACCTCCTCCTCCTCCTCCTCCTCTTTTGGGTGTGATGGGTGCCGATCCTCATTCTTCAACTTGTCGCTCTTCAGGAAACAGGGACTGCTCGGCCTGTATTCCTGCTGCCCTATCCTTTGAGCTTTTCATCCTAAGGGAGAGGTGACATTGATGAGAGTCCTTTCTTCTCCCAGGCTGCAACAAAAAAAGAATTTAGAAACACAGGAGAAGAAATACTTATGAACTAGGTGAGGGAACGTTTGGGGGTTTTTTGGATGCCAAGATAAAAATTGACATGACAAAAATTCCTTCTGCGAAAAGAGAGAGAAAAATCGCATTCCTACAAGGTTTCCGCTTGTCCTCGAGAGCACCTTCTTTGTGCATCGGTCAGTTGCCTGCTTCCCTGTTTCTGGCAAAGGTGAATATTTTCTGAAGCATGAGAATGCTGCGTCCGGCTCTGCACACGACGTAGGGGATTAGGGACTTTCTGTGGCTCTGGCTTGCCTTTGCCAGGCTTCAAGTGCTGTTTTTCCAAGCTCAAGTGAGGATTGCTTCAGCCTGCTCCTGGCTAGACGTGCGCACCCTCTTGCTGCTTGTGAGCATCTGCTGGGAACGAGATTGAGAAAACTCCAATAAAATCCTGTTAGCACTTGTAACCTTTGTGAGATGTGTCCTTGCAAGTGGTTTTGGAGCTGCAAAGGCCGTGGCAATTGACGGCAATAAGAGTCTCAGCATGATTTGACTGCTTGGGACGGAAGGGGAGAAGAAGGGGAAGGGAGGAAGAAGGGCAGGGCAGGGCAGGGCAGGGCAGGGTATTGGCAAGCCTGTTTCAGCCGTGCTGGTGTTACCGCACTGGATTTCCTTCCGTTTTTCTTCTAGTTCCCGTGCGGGTAGCGGAAAAACAAAAGGCAGTTGAAGTATGCGCTAGCTAAACCCCCTTTCTATGGCCAGCAATAGAGGTGCCTGTCGGCTGGGAGCATGAGAAGGAGCCCGTGTGACAAGTCTTGATTCCTTAAATGCAGTCCTAAGAATCTTTCCCTATTTGTTTTTCCAATTGACAGAACCTATTGGCTTTGGCCATGACATCGTGTGTTACCATTCCCTTTTGAGTCTTTGGACATGCGAACCCCCGTGGAAGCGTGCTTAATGATGCAGATGAGGTGAGTTTACACGACTGTGTTGCACGTTTCTTTTGTAACTCTTTTCCAAAGTCCTTCCTTACTCCGAGAGCACAGCAACCCCTTCCTAATTGGCGGTAAAAGTGGAGAAAAAAGCTGTTCTTCGTATGGAATTAGCAAAGGGTAAACGAGCCTTCAGGCAGTGGCTGGCAATGCAGACGGCACGTAAGACAGAGGCGTGTGCGCGGTGTGGGGAGGTGGGAGGAGGAATGCGAGGGAGAGGGAGAAGCTTTCGATGTCTTGTGTGTGGTGTGGCTGCAAGGCACTTGGGCTGAGCTCTAAATGCAAGATGTGGCCCCAGGACGAAACTAAAAAAGGCAAGGGCAAGGGCAAAGGGCGAAGGAAGGAAGAGGTGGGGCGGGGCGGGGCGAGGCGAGGCAGGGCAAGGACAAGAAGAAAAGCGAAGGAAAGAAAAGAGAAAAGAAGAAAAGAAAAACCAGAAAGGCTTGTTAAAGCAAGAAGAGAGGCAAGTTACCCCTGCGCTTCCAAAAAACTAGGCATCTCCATTGGCTAAAGCCTAAAAGAGTAAAAGACGTGACCTGTCTTTTTTGATGTGGCAGTCAGTGCAATTGTCGAGGCATTTGAGCCTTCCAGTCTGGATTGTTGCCAGATCCAGCACTCCATGGGAATGTAATTAGTCCAGCCAGAGCTCCTTGTTTGCGGATGGGGTATTTCAGCATCCCTTTGCCTTGCAGGGCCCTTTGCAAAGAGGCCAGCATGGTCGGAAAATGCACTGGCTCCCGGTGCGTTTTGAAGCAGGACTCAAAGCCCAGATTTGAGGTGGGCAATGAGATACGGTTTGAAGTCCTTGCTCCTGACAGTCTGTCTTTTTCCAAAGAGCCCTCTGGAGAGGGGGCACTCCTGGCAAGGGAGTGCATCTCTAGCCTCACTCTGCCTGCTGCTCCATCAGAGCCCCGTGTGGACACGGGCGAGGGCCTGTCTCTTCACAGAGAGCTGGCATCCAAAGGTTGTGATTCTTTCAGTGCCTAGACATAGCCTGGCAGCTTTCTGCCCTCATTGCAGCAGTTTTGCAGACGGATGAATTACCAAGCGTGTGCTAGAGGCTTGCTTTTCGTCGCTTCTTTTATTCCTTGACAAGCAAACAAAGGCAGTTCCTTTGGAGCTGAAGAAGCTCCTCAGTAGTTTCATGCCACCGCCATTCGCAGGTGGCTTCAGCTGTGCCCAGGGCATGGGCAGCAAGGGCAGGGCCAGCCCCCTGGGCCTCCTGGGCCCGGGGACTGCGTCGGGGCCAGCAGCCCAAAGGGCTTCCTGCGAAGGCTGCTGGGCGGAGGGGCGGCGGGCGGGGCTGCGCCAGGGGGCCGCGTCCCCCCCGTGTCACAGTGCCGGCACCCGGCAAGGCAGCAGTCACAATGCCCCGGGGCAGGATAAAAGGGGGCATGGTCCCCTGTGCCGCGGCCAGCCTGCCCGGCAGGCAGCCCGCAGGCGTCGGAGAGGAAGTCCTTGAGGAGGCGGTGGAATGCCTTGGAGGGAGGAAGACTGGAGGCTGGACGAGGCTGCTGGAGGTTCTGCGCTGCAAGGGCAGCTGCTGGCGGGGCCCCCTTCCAAGCCCGTCTGATGGATGGCAATCGTGCTTCAGGCCTGAGGGAACAGGCGCCAGCTCCTCAGGAGATGAGAGGAACCAGCAAGCCCGGTGGCAAGAGCAAGGGAATGGCTTGTGGAGGAGCACGTGAGGAGCGCGGCAGAGCTCTGTGTCCTCATGCCCTGCAGAGGCAGGGGCAGCAGCCGTAAGAAATGGGATGCAGAGGTGTGGGAAGGGGTGGCAGCGCTTTGGAGCCCCCCCTGGTGTCCTGGCAGGCGCGGGAAGGCTTCTTGCCGCCAAGGTGGATGAGGCCGGGGGCACGTGGCCCCTCTGGGAAGCCCCTGCCGGAGATGGCTGGCGAGTGAGGAAGAGTAGGGCTTGGGCATGTGGTGGGAGGCGTGAGCAGGCTGTGGGAGGAGGAAGCAGGTCTTGCTGGCGTGCTGAGGGAATAGCCGATGGCCAGCTGTGGGGTCAGGAAGGAATTTTCCCCCGGGGCAGGTTGGCACTGCTGCCCGGGGGTTTTTTGCCTTCCTCTGCAGCACTGAGCATGACCACTTGTCAGGGCTCCTCCGGTCCCTTTTGGCTAGGCTACTGCCCGCTGCTCATGGCCCAGGAAGATGGCCTGTCGTGCCCTGCAGCTGGGGGGAGGAAGGCTCTTTTTCCCCCACGGTGGGCTAGCAAGTGTCTGCGGGGGTTTTTTGCCTTCCTCTGCAGCATTGGGCACGGCCCCTTGCCAGGGCTCCTTTGGGCCACGTGGTGGTTTAAGCCCAGCCAGCAAGGGAGCAGCACGCAGCCGCTTCCCCCTGCCCCTGCTAGTGGGGTGGGGAGGAGGGGGGAAACAAAAAGTAAAAGTCATGGCTGGAGATAAGAACAGTTTAGTCACTAAACTAAAAGAAAACACACTCCTAACTAAGAATAACAATAATAATATAGTACCAAGAACTGTAATGAAAAGGAATACAAGGCAAAAAGGAAAGAACCCCCAAGAAAAGGCAAGGGATGCACAATGCAATTGCTCACCAGCCGCTGAGCGATGCCCCAGCAGCACTCCGTGCCTCCCGGCCAGCTCCCCCCTCTTTCTCTACTGGGCATGACGTTCCGTGGTATGGAAGAGCCCTTTGGCTAGTTGGGGTCAGCTGCCCTGGCTATGCTCCCTCCCAGCTTCTTGTACACCTGCTTGCTAGCAGAGCATGGGAAAGTGAAAACTCCTTGACTTCAGAGAAGCGCTACTTAGTAACAACTAAACCATCAGTGTGTTCTCAACAGTCTTCTCCCCCTAAATCCCAAACGCAGCAGTGCACCAGCTACTGGGAAGACAATTAACTCTCTCGCAGCCGAAAGCAGGACAGGCCATTCTGAGTAGGTGCCTGCTGCTCCTGCTCCACGAAGGTGGCCCTGGTGCCCCGCCTGCGGGGGAAGGAAGCTTTGTGGACTGGCAGGGTGGGCCCCAAGGCTGTCCCCCCTTGGGGCTTGCTTCTTGTCCCGTGTAGCATCGAGCACAGCCCCTTGTCAGGGCTCCTCTGGGCCCTTTTGGCTCCGTTCTCACCTGCTGCTCTTGCACCTCCAAGGCGCCACTCGTGCCCTGGCTCTCTCTGGCTCTCTTTCCCAGCGCTGGCCAAGAAGCACAGCGGAGCAGTTGTTGGCGCGCAAAAAGTGGGCTTGGCATCCAGAAGTGTAATACTTCGGAAGATAGCACGCACCTCCTCCTCCTCCTCCTCCTCCTCTTTTGGGTGTGATGGGTGCCGATCCTCATTCTTCAACTTGTCGCTCTTCAGGAAACAGGGACTGCTCGGCCTGTATTCCTGCTGCCCTATCCTTTGAGCTTTTCATCCTAAGGGAGAGGTGACATTGATGAGAGTCCTTTCTTCTCCCAGGCTGCAACAAAAAAAGAATTTAGAAACACAGGAGAAGAAATACTTATGAACTAGGTGAGGGAACGTTTGGGGGTTTTTTGGACGCCAAGATAAAAATTGACATGACAAAAATTCCTTCTGCGAAAAGAGAGAGAAAAATCGCATTCCTACAAGGTTTCCGCTTGTCCTCGAGAGCACCTTCTTTGTGCATCGGTCAGTTGCCTGCTTCCCTGTTTCTGGCAAAGGTTAATATTTTCTGAAGCATGAGAATGCTGCGTCCGGCTCTGCACACGACGTAGGGGATTAGGGACTTTCTGTGGCTCTGGCTTGCCTTTGCCAGGCTTCAAGTGCTGTTTTTCCAAGCTCAAGTGAGGATTGCTTCAGCCTGCTCCTGGCTAGACGTGCGCACCCTCTTGCTGCTTGTGAGCATCTGCTGGGAACGAGATTGAGAAAACTCCAATAAAATCCTGTTAGCACTTGTAACCTTTGTGAGATGTGTCCTTGCAAGTGGTTTTGGAGCTGCAAAGGCCGTGGCAATTGACGGCAATAAGAGTCTCAGCATGATTTGACTGCTTGGGACGGAAGGGGAGAAGAAGGGGAAGGGAGGAAGAAGGGCAGGGCAGGGCAGGGCAGGGCAGGGTATTGGCAAGCCTGTTTCAGCCGTGCTGGTGTTACCGCACTGGATTTCCTTCCGTTTTTCTTCTAGTTCCCGTGCGGGTAGCGGAAAAAGAAAAGGCAGTTGAAGTATGCGCTAGCTAAACCCCCTTTCTATGGCCAGCAATAGAGGTGCCTGTCGGCTGGGAGCATGAGAAGGAGCCCGTGTGACAAGTCTTGATTCCTTAAATGCAGTCCTAAGAATCTTTCCCTATTTGTTTTTCCAATTGACAGAACCTATTGGCTTTGGCCATGACATCGTGTGTTACCATTCCCTTTTGAGTCTTTGGACATGCGAACCCCCGTGGAAGCGTGCTTAATGATGCAGATGAGGTGAGTTTACACGATTGTGTTGCACGTTTCTTTTGTAACTCTTTTCCAAAGTCCTTCCTTACTCCGAGAGCACAGCAACCCCTTCCTAATTGGCGGTAAAAGTGGAGAAAAAAGCTGTTCTTCGTATGGAATTAGTAAAGGGTAAACGAGCCTTCAGGCAGTGGCTGGCAATGCAGACGGCACGTAAGACAGAGGCGTGTGCGCGGTGTGGGGAGGTGGGAGGAGGAATGCGAGGGAGAGGGAGAAGCTTTCGATGTCTTGTGTGTGGTGTGGCTGCAAGGCACTTGGGCTGAGCTCTAAATGCAAGATGTGGCCCCAGGGCGAAACTAAAAAAGGCAAGGGCAAGGGCAAAGGGCAAAGGGGGGAGGAGGTGGGGCGGGGCGGGGCGAGGCAGGGCAAGGACAAGAAGAAAAGCGAAGGAAAGAAAAGAGAAAAGAAGAAAAGAAAAACCAGAAAGGCTTGTTAAAGCAAGAAGAGAGGCAAGTTACCCCTGCGCTTCCAAAAAACTAGGCATCTCCATTGGCTAAAGCCTAAAAGAGTAAAAGACGTGACCTGTCTTTTTTGATGTGGCAGTCAGTGCAATTGTCGAGGCATTTGAGCCTTCCAGTCTGGATTGTTGCCAGATCCAGCACTCCATGGGAATGTAATTAGTCCAGCCAGAGCTCCTTGTTTGCGGATGGGGTATTTCAGCATCCCTTTGCCTTGCAGGGCCCTTTGCAAAGAGGCCAGCATGGTCGGAAAATGCACTGGCTCCCGGTGCGTTTTGAAGCAGGACTCAAAGCCCAGATTTGAGGTGGGCAATGAGATACGGTTTGAAGTCCTTGCTCCTGACAGTCTGTCTTTTTCCAAAGAGCCCTCTGGAGAGGGGGCACTCCTGGCAAGGGAGTGCATCTCTAGCCTCACTCTGCCTGCTGCTCCATCAGAGCCCCGTGTGGACACGGGCGAGGGCCTGTCTCTTCACAGAGAGCTGGCATCCAAAGGTTGTGATTCTTTCAGTGCCTAGACATAGCCTGGCAGCTTTCTGCCCTCCTTGCAGCAGTTTTGCAGACGGATGAATTACCAAGCGTGTGCTAGAGGCTTGCTTTTCGTCGCTTCTTTTATTCCTTGACAAGCAAACAAAGGCAGTTCCTTTGGAGCTGAAGAAGCTCCTCAGTAGTTTCATGCCACCGCCATTCGCAGGTGGCTTCAGCTGTGCCCAGGGCATGGGCAGCAAGGGCAGGGCCAGCCCCCTGGGCCTCCTGGGCCCGGGGACTGCGTCGGGGCCAGCAGCCCAAAGGGCTTCCTGCGAAGGCTGCTGGGCGGAGGGGCGGCGGGCGGGGCTGCGCCAGGGGGCCGCGTCCCCCCCGTGTCACAGTGCCGGCACCCGGCAAGGCAGCAGTCACAATGCCCCGGGGCAGGATAAAAGGGGGCATCGTCCCCTGTGCCGCGGCCAGCCTGCCCGGCAGGCAGCCCGCAGGCGTCGGAGAGGAAGTCCTTGAGGAGGCGGTGGAATGCCTTGGAGGGAGGAAGACTGGAGGCTGGACGAGGCTGCTGGAGGTTCTGCGCTGCAAGGGCAGCTGCTGGCGGGGCCCCCTTCCAAGCCCGTCTGATGGATGGCAATCGTGCTTCAGGCCTGAGGGAACAGGCGCCAGCTCCTCAGGAGATGAGAGGAACCAGCAAGCCCGGTGGCAAGAGCAAGGGAATGGCTTGTGGAGGAGCACGTGAGGAGCGCGGCAGAGCTCTGTGTCCTCATGCCCTGCAGAGGCAGGGGCAGCAGCCGTAAGAAATGGGATGCAGAGGTGTGGGAAGGGGTGGCAGCGCTTTGGAGCCCCCCCTGGTGTCCTGGCAGGCGCGGGAAGGCTTCTTGCCGCCAAGGTGGATGAGGCCGGGGGCACGTGGCCCCTCTGGGAAGCCCCTGCCGGAGACGGCTGGCGAGTGAGGAAGAGTAGGGCTTGGGCATGTGGTGGGAGGCGTGAGCAGGCTGTGGGAGGAGGAAGCAGGTCTTGCTGGCGTGCTGAGGGAATAGCCGATGGCCAGCTGTGGGGTCAGGAAGGAATTTTCCCCCGGGGCAGGTTGGCACTGCTGCCCGGGGGTTTTTTGCCTTCCTCTGCAGCACTGAGCATGACCACTTGTCAGGGCTCCTCCGGTCCCTTTTGGCTAGGCTACTGCCCGCTGCTCATGGCCCAGGAAGATGGCCTGTCGTGCCCTGCAGCTGGGGGGAGGAAGGCTCTTTTTCCCCCACGGTGGGCTAGCAAGTGTCTGCGGGGGTTTTTTGCCTTCCTCTGCAGCATTGGGCACGGCCCCTTGCCAGGGCTCCTTTGGGCCACGTGGTGGTTTAAGCCCAGCCAGCAAGGAAGCAGCACGCAGCCGCTTCCCCCTGCCCCTGCTAGTGGGGTGGGGAGGAGGGGGGAAACAAAAAGTAAAAGTCATGGCTGGAGATAAGAACAGTTTAGTCACTAAACTAAAAGAAAACACACTCCTAACTAAGAATAACAATAATAATATAGTACCAAGAACTGTAATGAAAAGGAATACAAGGCAAAAAGGAAAGAACCCCCAAGAAAAGGCAAGGGATGCACAATGCAATTGCTCACCAGCCGCTGAGCGATGCCCCAGCAGCACTCCGTGCCTCCCGGCCAGCTCCCCCCTCTTTCTCTACTGGGCATGACGTTCCGTGGTATGGAAGAGCCCTTTGGCTAGTTGGGGTCAGCTGCCCTGGCTATGCTCCCTCCCAGCTTCTTGTACACCTGCTTGCTAGCAGAGCATGGGAAAGTGAAAACTCCTTGACTTCAGAGAAGCGCTACTTAGTAACAACTAAAACATCAGTGTGTTCTCAACAGTCTTCTCCCCCTAAATCCCAAACGCAGCAGTGCACCAGCTACTGGGAAGACAATTAACTCTCTCGCAGCCGAAAGCAGGACAGGCCATTCTGAGTAGGTGCCTGCTGCTCCTGCTCCACGAAGGTGGCCCTGGTGCCCCGCCTGCGGGGGAAGGAAGCTTTGTGGACTGGCAGGGTGGGCCCCAAGGCTGTCCCCCCTTGGGGCTTGCTTCTTGTCCTGTGTAGCATCGAGCAGAGCCCCTTGTCAGGGCTCCTCTGGGCCCTTTTGGCTCCGTTCTCACCTGCTGCTCTTGCACCTCCAAGGCGCCACTCGTGCCCTGGCTCTCTCTGGCTCTCTTTCCCAGCGCTGGCCAAGAAGCACAGCGGAGCAGTTGTTGGCGCGCAAAAAGTGGGCTTGGCATCCAGAAGTGTAATACTTCGGAAGATAGCACGCACCTCCTCCTCCTCCTCCTCCTCCTCTTTTGGGTGTGATGGGTGCCGATCCTCATTCTTCAACTTGTCGCTCTTCAGGAAACAGGGACTGCTCGGCCTGTATTCCTGCTGCCCTATCCTTTGAGCTTTTCATCCTAAGGGAGAGGTGACATTGATGAGAGTCCTTTCTTCTCCCAGGCTGCAACAAAAAAAGAATTTAGAAACACAGGAGAAGAAATACTTATGAACTAGGTGAGGGAACGTTTGGGGGTTTTTTGGATGCCAAGATAAAAATTGACATGACAAAAATTCCTTCTGCGAAAAGAGAGAGAAAAATCGCATTCCTACAAGGTTTCCGCTTGTCCTCGAGAGCACCTTCTTTGTGCATCGGTCAGTTGCCTGCTTCCCTGTTTCTGGCAAAGGTGAATATTTTCTGAAGCATAAGAATGCTGCGTCCGGCTCTGCACACGACGTAGGGGATTAGGGACTTTCTGTGGCTCTGGCTTGCCTTTGCCAGGCTTCAAGTGCTGTTTTTCCAAGCTCAAGTGAGGATTGCTTCAGCCTGCTCCTGGCTAGACGTGCGCACCCTCTTGCTGCTTGTGAGCATCTGCTGGGAACGAGATTGAGAAAACTCCAATAAAATCCTGTTAGCACTTGTAACCTTTGTGAGATGTGTCCTTGCAAGTGGTTTTGGAGCTGCAAAGGCCGTGGCAATTGACGGCAATAAGAGTCTCAGCATGATTTGACTGCTTGGGACGGAAGGGGAGAAGAAGGGGAAGGGAGGAAGAAGGGCAGGGCAGGGCAGGGCAGGGCAGGGTATTGGCAAGCCTGTTTCAGCCGTGCTGGTGTTACCGCACTGGATTTCCTTCCGTTTTTCTTCTAGTTCACGTGCGGGTAGCGGAAAAAGAAAAGGCAGTTGAAGTATGCGCTAGCTAAACCCCCTTTCTATGGCCAGCAATAGAGGTGCCTGTCAGGCTGGGAGCATGAGAAGGAGCCCGTGTGACAAGTCTTGATTCCTTAAATGCAGTCCTAAGAATCTTTCCCTATTTGTTTTTCCAATTGACAGAACCTATTGGCTTTGGCCATGACATCGTGTGTTACCATTCCCTTTTGAGTCTTTGGACATGCGAACCCCCGTGGAAGCGTGCTTAATGATGCAGATGAGGTGAGTTTACACGATTGTGTTGCGCGTTTCTTTTGTAACTCTTTTCCAAAGTCCTTCCTTACTCCGAGAGCACAGCAACCCCTTCCTAATTGGCGGTAAAAGTGGAGAAAAAAGCTGTTCTTCGTATGGAATTAGTAAAGGGTAAACGAGCCTTCAGGCAGTGGCTGGCAATGCAGACGGCACGTAAGACAGAGGCGTGTGCGCGGTGTGGGGAGGTGGGAGGAGGAATGCGAGGGAGAGGGAGAAGCTTTCGATGTCTTGTGTGTGGTGTGGCTGCAAGGCACTTGGGCTGAGCTCTAAATGCAAGATGTGGCCCCAGGGCGAAACTAAAAAAGGCAAGGGCAAGGGCAAAGGGCGAAGGGGGGAGGAGGTGGGGCAGGGCGGGGCGAGGCGAGGCAGGGCAAGGACAAGAAGAAAAGCGAAGGAAAGAAAAGAGAAAAGAAGAAAAGAAAAACCAGAAAGGCTTGTTAAAGCAAGAAGAGAGGCAAGTTACCCCTGCGCTTCCAAAAAACTAGGCATCTCCATTGGCTAAAGCCTAAAAGAGTAAAAGACGTGACCTGTCTTTTTTGATGTGGCAGTCAGTGCAATTGTCGAGGCATTTGAGCCTTCCAGTCTGGATTGTTGCCAGATCCAGCACTCCATGGGAAAGTAATTAGTCCAGCCAGAGCTCCTTGTTTGCGGATGGGGTATTTCAGCATCCCTTTGCCTTGCAGGGCCCTTTGCAAAGAGGCCAGCATGGTCGGAAAATGCACTGGCTCCCGGTGCGTTTTGAAGCAGGACTCAAAGCCCAGATTTGAGGTGGGCAATGAGATACGGTTTGAAGTCCTTGCTCCTGACGGTCTGTCTTTTTCCAAAGAGCCCTCTGGAGAGGGGGCACTCCTGGCAAGGGAGTGCATCTCTAGCCTCACTCTGCCTGCTGCTCCATCAGAGCCCCGTGTGGACACGGGCGAGGGCCTGTCTCTTCACAGAGAGCTGGCATCCAAAGGTTGTGATTCTTTCAGTGCCTAGACATAGCCTGGCAGCTTTCTGCCCTCCTTGCAGCAGTTTTGCAGACGGATGAATTACCAAGCGTGTGCTAGAGGCTTGCTTTTCGTCGCTTCTTTTATTCCTTGACAAGCAAACAAAGGCAGTTCCTTTGGAGCTGAAGAAGCTCCTCAGTAGTTTCATGCCACCGCCATTCGCAGGTGGCTTCAGCTGTGCCCAGGGCATGGGCAGCAAGGGCAGGGCCAGCCCCCTGGGCCTCCTGGGCCCGGGGACTGCGTCGGGGCCAGCAGCCCAAAGGGCTTCCTGCGAAGGCTGCTGGGCGGAGGGGCGGCGGGCGGGGCTGCGCCAGGGGGCCGCGTCCCCCCCGTGTCACAGTGCCGGCACCCGGCAAGGCAGCAGTCACAATGCCCCGGGGCAGGATAAAAGGGGGCATGGTCCCCTGTGCTGCAGCCAGCCTGCCCGGCAGGCAGCCCGCAGGCGTCGGAGAGGAAGTCCTTGAGGAGGCGGTGGAATGCCTTGGAGGGAGGAAGACTGGAGGCTGGACGAGGCTGCTGGAGGTTCTGCACTGCAAGGGCAGCTGCTGGCGGGGCCCCCTTCCAAGCCCGTCTGATGGATGGCAATCGTGCTTCAGGCCTGAGGGAACAGGCGCCAGCTCCTCAGGAGATGAGAGGAACCAGCAAGCCCGGTGGCAAGAGCAAGGGAATGGCTTGTGGAGGAGCACGTGAGGAGCGCGGCAGAGCTCTGTGTCCTCATGCCCTGCAGAGGCAGGGGCAGCAGCCGTAAGAAATGGGATGCAGAGGTGTGGGAAGGGGTGGCAGCGCTTTGGAGCCCCCCCGGTGTCGTGGCAGGCGCGGGAAGGCTTCTTGCCGCCAAGGTGGATGAGGCCGGGGGCACATGGCCCCTCTGGGAAGCCCCTGCCGGAGATGGCTGGCGAGTGAGGAAGAGTAGGGCTTGGGCATGTGGTGGGAGGCGTGAGCAGGCTGTGGGAGGAGGAAGCAGGTCTTGCTGGCGTGCTGAGGGAATAGCCGATGGCCAGCTGTGGGGTCAGGAAGGAATTTTCCCCCGGGGCAGGTTGGCACTGCTGCCCGGGGGTTTTTTGCCTTCCTCTGCAGCACTGAGCATGACCACTTGTCAGGGCTCCTCCGGTCCCTTTTGGCTAGGCTACTGCCCGCTGCTCATGGCCCAGGAAGATGGCCTGTCGTGCCCTGCAGCTGGGGGGAGGAAGGCTCTTTTTCCCCCACGGTGGGCTAGCAAGTGTCTGCGGGGGTTTTTTGCCTTCCTCTGCAGCATTGGGCACGGCCCCTTGCCAGGGCTCCTTTGGGCCACGTGGTGGTTTAAGCCCAGCCAGCAAGGAAGCAGCACGCAGCCGCTTCCCCCTCCCCCTGCTAGTGGGGTGGGGAGGAGGGGGGAAACAAAAAGTAAAAGTCATGGCTGGAGATAAGAACAGTTTAGTCACTAAACTAAAAGAAAACACACTCCTAACTAAGAATAACAATAATAATATAGTACCAAGAACTGTAATGAAAAGGAATACAAGGCAAAAAGGAAAGAACCCCCAAGAAAAGGCAAGGGATGCACAATGCAATTGCTCACCAGCCGCTGAGCGATGCCCCAGCAGCACTCCGTGCCTCCCGGCCAGCTCCCCCCTCTTTCTCTACTGGGCATGACGTTCCGTGGTATGGAAGAGCCCTTTGGCTAGTTGGGGTCAGCTGCCCTGGCTATGCTCCCTCCCAGCTTCTTGTACACCTGCTTGCTAGCAGAGCATGGGAAAGTGAAAACTCCTTGACTTCAGAGAAGCGCTACTTAGTAACAACTAAAACATCAGTGTGTTCTCAACAGTCTTGTCCCCCTAAATCCCAAACGCAGCAGTGCACCAGCTACTGGGAAGACAATTAACTCTCTCGCAGCCGAAAGCAGGACAGGCCATTCTGAGTAGGTGCCTGCTGCTCCTGCTCCACGAAGGTGGCCCTGGTGCCCCGCCTGCGGGGGAAGGAAGCTTTGTGGACTGGCAGGGTGGGCCCCAAGGCTGTCCCCCCTTGGGGCTTGCTTCTTGTCCTGTGTAGCATCGAGCACAGCCCCTTGTCAGGGCTCCTCTGGGCCCTTTTGGCTCCGTTCTCGCCTGCTGCTCTTGCACCTCCAAGGCGCCACTCGTGCCCTGGCTCTCTCTGGCTCTCTTTCCCAGCGCTGGCCAAGAAGCACAGCGGAGCAGTTGTTGGCGCGCAAAAAGTGGGCTTGGCATCCAGAAGTGTAATACTTCGGAAGATAGCACGCACCTCCTCCTCCTCCTCCTCCTCCTCTTTTGGGTGTGATGGGTGCCGATCCTCATTCTTCAACTTGTCGCTCTTCAGGAAACAGGGACTGCTCGGCCTGTATTCCTGCTGCCCTATCCTTTGAGCTTTTCATCCTAAGGGAGAGGTGACATTGATGAGAGTCCTTTCTTCTCCCAGGCTGCAACAAAAAAAGAATTTAGAAACACAGGAGAAGAAATACTTATGAACTAGGTGAGGGAACGTTTGGGGGTTTTTTGGATGCCAAGATAAAAATTGACATGACAAAAATTCCTTCTGCGAAAAGAGAGAGAAAAATCGCATTCCTACAAGGTTTCCGCTTGTCCTCGAGAGCACCTTCTTTGTGCATCGGTCAGTTGCCTGCTTCCCTGTTTCTGGCAAAGGTGAATATTTTCTGAAGCATGAGAATGCTGCGTCCGGCTCTGCACACGACGTAGGGGATTAGGGACTTTCTGTGGCTCTGGCTTGCCTTTGCCAGGCTTCAAGTGCTGTTTTTCCAAGCTCAAGTGAGGATTGCTTCAGCCTGCTCCTGGCTAGACGTGCGCACCCTCTTGCTGCTTGTGAGCATCTGCTGGGAACGAGATTGAGAAAACTCCAATAAAATCCTGTTAGCACTTGTAACCTTTGTGAGATGTGTCCTTGCAAGTGGTTTTGGAGCTGCAAAGGCCGTGGCAATTGACGGCAATAAGAGTCTCAGCATGATTTGACTGCTTGGGACGGAAGGGGAGAAGAAGGGGAAGGGAGGAAGAAGGGCAGGGCAGGGCAGGGCAGGGCAGGGTATTGGCAAGCCTGTTTCAGCCGTGCTGGTGTTACCGCACTGGATTTCCTTCCGTTTTTCTTCTAGTTCACGTGCGGGTAGCGGAAAAAGAAAAGGCAGTTGAAGTATGCGCTAGCTAAACCCCCTTTCTATGGCCAGCAATAGAGGTGCCTGTCGGCTGGGAGCATGAGAAGGAGCCCGTGTGACAAGTCTTGATTCCTTAAATGCAGTCCTAAGAATCTTTCCCTATTTGTTTTTCCAATTGACAGAACCTATTGGCTTTGGCCATGACATCGTGTGTTACCATTCCCTTTTGAGTCTTTGGACATGCGAACCCCCGTGGAAGCGTGCTTAATGATGCAGATGAGGTGAGTTTACACGATTGTGTTGCACGTTTCTTTTGTAACTCTTTTCCAAAGTCCTTCCTTACTCAGAGAGCACAGCAACCCCTTCCTAATTGGCGGTAAAAGTGGAGAAAAAAGCTGTTCTTCGTATGGAATTAGTAAAGGGTAAACGAGCCTTCAGGCAGTGGCTGGCAATGCAGACGGCATGTAAGACAGAGGCGTGTGCGCGGTGTGGGGAGGTGGGAGGAGGAATGCGAGGGAGAGGGAGAAGCTTTTGATGTCTTGTGTGTGGTGTGGCTGCAAGGCACTTGGGCTGAGCTCTAAATGCAAGATGTGGCCCCAGGGCGAAACTAAAAAAGGCAAGGGCAAGGGCAAAGGGCGAAGGGGGGAGGAGGTGGGGCGGGGCGGGGCGAGGCGAGGCAGGGCAAGGACAAGAAGAAAAGCGAAGGAAAGAAAAGAGAAAAGAAGAAAAGAAAAACCAGAAAGGCTTGTTAAAGCAAGAAGAGAGGCAAGTTACCCCTGCGCTTCCAAAAAACTAGGCATCTCCATTGGCTAAAGCCTAAAAGAGTAAAAGACGTGACCTGTCTTTTTTGATGTGGCAGTCAGTGCAATTGTCGAGGCATTTGAGCCTTCCAGTCTGGATTGTTGCCAGATCCAGCACTCCATGGGAAAGTAATTAGTCCAGCCAGAGCTCCTTGTTTGCGGATGGGGTATTTCAGCATCCCTTTGCCTTGCAGGGCCCTTTGCAAAGAGGCCAGCATGGTCGGAAAATGCACTGGCTCCCGGTGCGTTTTGAAGCAGGACTCAAAGCCCAGATTTGAGGTGGGCAATGAGATACGGTTTGAAGTCCTTGCTCCTGACGGTCTGTCTTTTTCCAAAGAGCCCTCTGGAGAGGGGGCACTCCTGGCAAGGGAGTGCATCTCTAGCCTCACTCTGCCTGCTGCTCCATCAGAGCCCCGTGTGGACACGGGCGAGGGCCTGTCTCTTCACAGAGAGCTGGCATCCAAAGGTTGTGATTCTTTCAGTGCCTAGACATAGCCTGGCAGCTTTCTGCCCTCCTTGCAGCAGTTTTGCAGACGGATGAATTACCAAGCGTGTGCTAGAGGCTTGCTTTTCGTCGCTTCTTTTATTCCTTGACAAGCAAACAAAGGCAGTTCCTTTGGAGCTGAAGAAGCTCCTCAGTAGTTTCATGCCACCGCCATTCGCAGGTGGCTTCAGCTGTGCCCAGGGCATGGGCAGCAAGGGCAGGGCCAGCCCCCTGGGCCTCCTGGGCCCGGGGACTGCGTCGGGGCCAGCAGCCCAAAGGGCTTCCTGCGAAGGCTGCTGGGCGGAGGGGCGGCGGGCGGGGCTGCGCCAGGGGGCCGCGTCCCCCCCGTGTCACAGTGCCGGCACCCGGCAAGGCAGCAGTCACAATGCCCCGGGGCAGGATAAAAGGGGGCATGGTCCCCTGTGCTGCAGCCAGCCTGCCCGGCAGGCAGCCCGCAGGCGTCGGAGAGGAAGTCCTTGAGGAGGCGGTGGAATGCCTTGGAGGGAGGAAGACTGGAGGCTGGACGAGGCTGCTGGAGGTTCTGCACTGCAAGGGCAGCTGCTGGCGGGGCCCCCTTCCAAGCCCGTCTGATGGATGGCAATCGTGCTTCAGGCCTGAGGGAACAGGCGCCAGCTCCTCAGGAGATGAGAGGAACCAGCAAGCCCAGTGGCAAGAGCAAGGGAATGGCTTGTGGAGGAGCACGTGAGGAGCGCGGCAGAGCTCTGTGTCCTCATGCCCTGCAGAGGCAGGGGCAGCAGCCGTAAGAAATGGGATGCAGAGGTGTGGGAAGGGGTGGCAGCGCTTTGGAGCCCCCCCTGGTGTCCTGGCAGGCGCGGGAAGGCTTCTTGCCGCCAAGGTGGATGAGGCCGGGGGCACGTGGCCCCTCTGGGAAGCCCCTGCCGGAGACGGCTGGCGAGTGAGGAAGAGTAGGGCTTGGGCATGTGGTGGGAGGCGTGAGCAGGCTGTGGGAGGAGGAAGCAGGTCTTGCTGGCGTGCTGAGGGAATAGCCGATCGCCAGCTGTGGGGTCAGGAAGGAATTTTCCCCCGGGGCAGGTTGGCACTGCTGCCCGGGGGTTTTTTGCCTTCCTCTGCAGCACTGAGCATGACCACTTGTCAGGGCTCCTCCGGTCCCTTTTGGCTAGGCTACTGCCCGCTGCTCATGGCCCAGGAAGATGGCCTGTCGTGCCCTGCAGCTGGGGGGAGGAAGGCTCTTTTTCCCCCACGGTGGGCTAGCAAGTGTCTGCGGGGGTTTTTTGCCTTCCTCTGCAGCATTGGGCACGGCCCCTTGCCAGGGCTCCTTTGGGCCACGTGGTGGTTTAAGCCCAGCCAGCAAGGAAGCAGCACGCAGCCGCTTCCCCCTCCCCCTGCTAGTGGGGTGGGGAGGAGGGGGGAAACAAAAAGTAAAAGTCATGGCTGGAGATAAGAACAGTTTAGTCACTAAACTAAAAGAAAACACACTCCTAACTAAGAATAACAATAATAATATAGTACCAAGAACTGTAATGAAAAGGAATACAAGGCAAAAAGGAAAGAACCCCCAAGAAAAGGCAAGGGATGCACAATGCAATTGCTCACCAGCCGCTGAGCGATGCCCCAGCAGCACTCCGTGCCTCCCGGCCAGCTCCCCCCTCTTTCTCTACTGGGCATGACGTTCCGTGGTATGGAAGAGCCCTTTGGCTAGTTGGGGTCAGCTGCCCTGGCTATGCTCCCTCCCAGCTTCTTGTACACCTGCTTGCTAGCAGAGCATGGGAAAGTGAAAACTCCTTGACTTCAGAGAAGCGCTACTTAGTAACAACTAAACCATCAGTGTGTTCTCAACAGTCTTCTCCCCCTAAATCCCAAACGCAGCAGTGCACCAGCTACTGGGAAGACAATTAACTCTCTCGCAGCCGAAAGCAGGACAGGCCATTCTGAGTAGGTGCCTGCTGCTCCTGCTCCACGAAGGTGGCCCTGGTGCCCCGCCTGCGGGGGAAGGAAGCTTTGTGGACTGGCAGGGTGGGCCCCAAGGCTGTCCCCCCTTGGGGCTTGCTTCTTGTCCTGTGTAGCATCGAGCACAGCCCCTTGTCAGGGCTCCTCTGGGCCCTTTTGGCTCCGTTCTCACCTGCTGCTCTTGCACCTCCAAGGCGCCACTCGTGCCCTGGCTCTCTCTGGCTCTCTTTCCCAGCGCTGGCCAAGAAGCACAGCGGAGCAGTTGTTGGCGCGCAAAAAGTGGGCTTGGCATCCAGAAGTGTAATACTTCGGAAGATAGCACGCACCTCCTCCTCCTCCTCCTCCTCCTCTTTTGGGTGTGATGGGTGCCGATCCTCATTCTTCAACTTGTCGCTCTTCAGGAAACAGGGACTGCTCGGCCTGTATTCCTGCTGCCCTATCCTTTGAGCTTTTCATCCTAAGGGAGAGGTGACATTGATGAGAGTCCTTTCTTCTCCCAGGCTGCAACAAAAAAAGAATTTAGAAACACAGGAGAAGAAATACTTATGAACTAGGTGAGGGAACGTTTGGGGGTTTTTTGGATGCCAAGATAAAAATTGACATGACAAAAATTCCTTCTGCGAAAAGAGAGAGAAAAATCGCATTCCTACAAGGTTTCCGCTTGTCCTCGAGAGCACCTTCTTTGTGCATCGGTCAGTTGCCTGCTTCCCTGTTTCTGGCAAAGGTGAATATTTTCTGAAGCATGAGAATGCTGCGTCCGGCTCTCCACACGACGTAGGGGATTAGGGACTTTCTGTGGCTCTGGCTTGCCTTTGCCAGGCTTCAAGTGCTGTTTTTCCAAGCTCAAGTGAGGATTGCTTCAGCCTGCTCCTGGCTAGACGTGCGCACCCTCTTGCTGCTTGTGAGCATCTGCTGGGAACGAGATTGAGAAAACTCCAATAAAATCCTGTTAGCACTTGTAACCTTTGTGAGATGTGTCCTTGCAAGTGGTTTTGGAGCTGCAAAGGCCGTGGCAATTGACGGCAATAAGAGTCTCAGCATGATTTGACTGCTTGGGACGGAAGGGGAGAAGAAGGGGAAGGGAGGAAGAAGGGCAGGGCAGGGCAGGGCAGGGCAGGGTATTGGCAAGCCTGTTTCAGCCGTGCTGGTGTTACCGCACTGGATTTCCTTCCGTTTTTCTTCTAGTTCACGTGCGGGTAGCGGAAAAAGAAAAGGCAGTTGAAGTATGCGCTAGCTAAACCCCCTTTCTCTGGCCAGCAATAGAGGTGCCTGTCGGCTGGGAGCATGAGAAGGAGCCCGTGTGACAAGTCTTGATTCCTTAAATGCAGTCCTAAGAATCTTTCCCTATTTGTTTTTCCAATTGACAGAACCTATTGGCTTTGGCCATGACATCGTGTGTGACCATTCCCTTTTGAGTCTTTGGACATGCGAACCCCCGTGGAAGCGTGCTTAATGATGCAGATGAGGTGAGTTTACACGATTGTGTTGCACGTTTCTTTTGTAACTCTTTTCCAAAGTCCTTCCTTACTCCGAGAGCACAGCAACCCCTTCCTAATTGGCGGTAAAAGTGGAGAAAAAAGCTGTTCTTCGTATGGAATTAGTAAAGGGTAAACGAGCCTTCAGGCAGTGGCTGGCAATGCAGACGGCATGTAAGACAGAGGCGTGTGCGCGGTGTGGGGAGGTGGGAGGAGGAATGCGAGGGAGAGGGAGAAGCTTTTGATGTCTTGTGTGTGGTGTGGCTGCAAGGCACTTGGGCTGAGCTCTAAATGCAAGATGTGGCCCCAGGGCGAAACTAAAAAAGGCAAGGGCAAGGGCAAAGGGCGAAGGGGGGAGGAGGTGGGGCGGGGCGGGGCGAGGCGAGGCAGGGCAAGGACAAGAAGAAAAGCGAAGGAAAGAAAAGAGAAAAGAAGAAAAGAAAAACCAGAAAGGCTTGTTAAAGCAAGAAGAGAGGCAAGTTACCCCTGCGCTTCCAAAAAACTAGGCATCTCCATTGGCTAAAGCCTAAAAGAGTAAAAGACGTGACCTGTCTTTTTTGATGTGGCAGTCAGTGCAATTGTCGAGGCATTTGAGCCTTCCAGTCTGGATTGTTGCCAGATCCAGCACTCCATGGGAAAGTAATTAGTCCAGCCAGAGCTCCTTGTTTGCGGATGGGGTATTTCAGCATCCCTTTGCCTTGCAGGGCCCTTTGCAAAGAGGCCAGCATGGTCGGAAAATGCACTGGCTCCCGGTGCGTTTTGAAGCAGGACTCAAAGCCCAGATTTGAGGTGGGCAATGAGATACGGTTTGAAGTCCTTGCTCCTGACGGTCTGTCTTTTTCCAAAGAGCCCTCTGGAGAGGGGGCACTCCTGGCAAGGGAGTGCATCTCTAGCCTCACTCTGCCTGCTGCTCCATCAGAGCCCCGTGTGGACACGGGCGAGGGCCTGTCTCTTCACAGAGAGCTGGCATCCAAAGGTTGTGATTCTTTCAGTGCCTAGACATAGCCTGGCAGCTTTCTGCCCTCCTTGCAGCAGTTTTGCAGACGGATGAATTACCAAGCGTGTGCTAGAGGCTTGCTTTTCGTCGCTTCTTTTATTCCTTGACAAGCAAACAAAGGCAGTTCCTTTGGAGCTGAAGAAGCTCCTCAGTAGTTTCATGCCACCGCCATTCGCAGGTGGCTTCAGCTGTGCCCAGGGCATGGGCAGCAAGGGCAGGGCCAGCCCCCTGGGCCTCCTGGGCCCGGGGACTGCGTCGGGGCCAGCAGCCCAAAGGGCTTCCTGCGAAGGCTGCTGGGCGGAGGGGCGGCGGGCGGGGCTGCGCCAGGGGGCCGCGTCCCCCCCGTGTCACAGTGCCGGCACCCGGCAAGGCAGCAGTCACAATGCCCCGGGGCAGGATAAAAGGGGGCATGGTCCCCTGTGCTGCAGCCAGCCTGCCCGGCAGGCAGCCCGCAGGCGTCGGAGAGGAAGTCCTTGAGGAGGCGGTGGAATGCCTTGGAGGGAGGAAGACTGGAGGCTGGACGAGGCTGCTGGAGGTTCTGCACTGCAAGGGCAGCTGCTGGCGGGGCCCCCTTCCAAGCCCGTCTGATGGATGGCAATCGTGCTTCAGGCCTGAGGGAACAGGCGCCAGCTCCTCAGGAGATGAGAGGAACCAGCAAGCCCAGTGGCAAGAGCAAGGGAATGGCTTGTGGAGGAGCACGTGAGGAGCGCGGCAGAGCTCTGTGTCCTCATGCCCTGCAGAGGCAGGGGCAGCAGCCGTAAGAAATGGGATGCAGAGGTGTGGGAAGGGGTGGCAGCGCTTTGGAGCCCCCCCTGGTGTCCTGGCAGGCGCGGGAAGGCTTCTTGCCGCCAAGGTGGATGAGGCCGGGGGCACGTGGCCCCTCTGGGAAGCCCCTGCCGGAGACGGCTGGCGAGTGAGGAAGAGTAGGGCTTGGGCATGTGGTGGGAGGCGTGAGCAGGCTGTGGGAGGAGGAAGCAGGTCTTGCTGGCGTGCTGAGGGAATAGCCGATCGCCAGCTGTGGGGTCAGGAAGGAATTTTCCCCCGGGGCAGGTTGGCACTGCTGCCCGGGGGTTTTTTGCCTTCCTCTGCAGCACTGAGCATGACCACTTGTCAGGGCTCCTCCGGTCCCTTTTGGCTAGGCTACTGCCCGCTGCTCATGGCCCAGGAAGATGGCCTGTCGTGCCCTGCAGCTGGGGGGAGGAAGGCTCTTTTTCCCCCACGGTGGGCTAGCAAGTGTCTGCGGGGGTTTTTTGCCTTCCTCTGCAGCATTGGGCACGGCCCCTTGCCAGGGCTCCTTTGGGCCACGTGGTGGTTTAAGCCCAGCCAGCAAGGAAGCAGCACGCAGCCGCTTCCCCCTCCCCCTGCTAGTGGGGTGGGGAGGAGGGGGGAAACAAAAAGTAAAAGTCATGGCTGGAGATAAGAACAGTTTAGTCACTAAACTAAAAGAAAACACACTCCTAACTAAGAATAACAATAATAATATAGTACCAAGAACTGTAATGAAAAGGAATACAAGGCAAAAAGGAAAGAACCCCCAAGAAAAGGCAAGGGATGCACAATGCAATTGCTCACCAGCCGCTGAGCGATGCCCCAGCAGCACTCCGTGCCTCCCGGCCAGCTCCCCCCTCTTTCTCTACTGGGCATGACGTTCCGTGGTATGGAAGAGCCCTTTGGCTAGTTGGGGTCAGCTGCCCTGGCTATGCTCCCTCCCAGCTTCTTGTACACCTGCTTGCTAGCAGAGCATGGGAAAGTGAAAACTCCTTGACTTCAGAGAAGCGCTACTTAGTAACAACTAAACCATCAGTGTGTTCTCAACAGTCTTCTCCCCCTAAATCCCAAACGCAGCAGTGCACCAGCTACTGGGAAGACAATTAACTCTCTCGCAGCCGAAAGCAGGACAGGCCATTCTGAGTAGGTGCCTGCTGCTCCTGCTCCACGAAGGTGGCCCTGGTGCCCCGCCTGCGGGGGAAGGAAGCTTTGTGGACTGGCAGGGTGGGCCCCAAGGCTGTCCCCCCTTGGGGCTTGCTTCTTGTCCTGTGTAGCATCGAGCACAGCCCCTTGTCAGGGCTCCTCTGGGCCCTTTTGGCTCCGTTCTCACCTGCTGCTCTTGCACCTCCAAGGCGCCACTCGTGCCCTGGCTCTCTCTGGCTCTCTTTCCCAGCGCTGGCCAAGAAGCACAGCGGAGCAGTTGTTGGCGCGCAAAAAGTGGGCTTGGCATCCAGAAGTGTAATACTTCGGAAGATAGCACGCACCTCCTCCTCCTCCTCCTCCTCCTCTTTTGGGTGTGATGGGTGCCGATCCTCATTCTTCAACTTGTCGCTCTTCAGGAAACAGGGACTGCTCGGCCTGTATTCCTGCTGCCCTATCCTTTGAGCTTTTCATCCTAAGGGAGAGGTGACATTGATGAGAGTCCTTTCTTCTCCCAGGCTGCAACAAAAAAAGAATTTAGAAACACAGGAGAAGAAATACTTATGAACTAGGTGAGGGAACGTTTGGGGGTTTTTTGGATGCCAAGATAAAAATTGACATGACAAAAATTCCTTCTGCGAAAAGAGAGAGAAAAATCGCATTCCTACAAGGTTTCCGCTTGTCCTCGAGAGCACCTTCTTTGTGCATCGGTCAGTTGCCTGCTTCCCTGTTTCTGGCAAAGGTGAATATTTTCTGAAGCATGAGAATGCTGCGTCCGGCTCTCCACACGACGTAGGGGATTAGGGACTTTCTGTGGCTCTGGCTTGCCTTTGCCAGGCTTCAAGTGCTGTTTTTCCAAGCTCAAGTGAGGATTGCTTCAGCCTGCTCCTGGCTAGACGTGCGCACCCTCTTGCTGCTTGTGAGCATCTGCTGGGAACGAGATTGAGAAAACTCCAATAAAATCCTGTTAGCACTTGTAACCTTTGTGAGATGTGTCCTTGCAAGTGGTTTTGGAGCTGCAAAGGCCGTGGCAATTGACGGCAATAAGAGTCTCAGCATGATTTGACTGCTTGGGACGGAAGGGGAGAAGAAGGGGAAGGGAGGAAGAAGGGCAGGGCAGGGCAGGGCAGGGCAGGGTATTGGCAAGCCTGTTTCAGCCGTGCTGGTGTTACCGCACTGGATTTCCTTCCGTTTTTCTTCTAGTTCACGTGCGGGTAGCGGAAAAACAAAAGGCAGTTGAAGTATGCGCTAGCTAAACCCCCTTTCTCTGGCCAGCAATAGAGGTGCCTGTCAGGCTGGGAGCATGAGAAGGAGCCCGTGTGACAAGTCTTGATTCCTTAAATGCAGTCCTAAGAATCTTTCCCTATTTGTTTTTCCAATTGACAGAACCTATTGGCTTTGGCCATGACATCGTGTGTTACCATTCCCTTTTGAGTCTTTGGACATGCGAACCCCCGTGGAAGCGTGCTTAATGATGCAGATGAGGTGAGTTTACACGATTGTGTTGCACGTTTCTTTTGTAACTCTTTTCCAAAGTCCTTCCTTACTCCGAGAGCACAGCAACCCCTTCCTAATTGGCGGTAAAAGTGGAGAAAAAAGCTGTTCTTCGTATGGAATTAGTAAAGGGTAAACGAGCCTTCAGGCAGTGGCTGGCAATGCAGACGGCACGTAAGACAGAGGCGTGTGCGCGGTGTGGGGAGGTGGGAGGAGGAATGCGAGGGAGAGGGAGAAGCTTTCGATGTCTTGTGTGTGGTGTGGCTGCAAGGCACTTGGGCTGAGCTCTAAATGCAAGATGTGGCCCCAGGGCGAAACTAAAAAAGGCAAGGGCAAGGGCAAAGGGCGAAGGGGGGAGGAGGTGGGGCAGGGCGGGGCGAGGCGAGGCAGGGCAAGGACAAGAAGAAAAGCGAAGGAAAGAAAAGAGAAAAGAAGAAAAGAAAAACCAGAAAGGCTTGTTAAAGCAAGAAGAGAGGCAAGTTACCCCTGCGCTTCCAAAAAACTAGGCATCTCCATTGGCTAAAGCCTAAAAGAGTAAAAGACGTGACCTGTCTTTTTTGATGTGGCAGTCAGTGCAATTGTCGAGGCATTTGAGCCTTCCAGTCTGGATTGTTGCCAGATCCAGCACTCCATGGGAATGTAATTAGTCCAGCCAGAGCTCCTTGTTTGCGGATGGGGTATTTCAGCATCCCTTTGCCTTGCAGGGCCCTTTGCAAAGAGGCAAGCATGGTCGGAAAATGCACTGGCTCCCGGTGCGTTTTGAAGCAGGACTCAAAGCCCAGATTTGAGGTGGGCAATGAGATACGGTTTGAAGTCCTTGCTCCTGACGGTCTGTCTTTTTCCAAAGAGCCCTCTGGAGAGGGGGCACTCCTGGCAAGGGAGTGCATCTCTAGCCTCACTCTGCCTGCTGCTCCATCAGAGCCCCGTGTGGACACGGGCGAGGGCCTGTCTCTTCACAGAGAGCTGGCATCCAAAGGTTGTGATTCTTTCAGTGCCTAGACATAGCCTGGCAGCTTTCTGCCCTCCTTGCAGCAGTTTTGCAGACGGATGAATTACCAAGCGTGTGCTAGAGGCTTGCTTTTCGTCGCTTCTTTTATTCCTTGACAAGCAAACAAAGGCAGTTCCTTTGGAGCTGAAGAAGCTCCTCAGTAGTTTCATGCCACCGCCATTCGCAGGTGGCTTCAGCTGTGCCCAGGGCATGGGCAGCAAGGGCAGGGCCAGCCCCCTGGGCCTCCTGGGCCCGGGGACTGCGTCGGGGCCAGCAGCCCAAAGGGCTTCCTGCGAAGGCTGCTGGGCGGAGGGGCGGCGGGCGGGGCTGCGCCAGGGGGCCGCGTCCCCCCCGTGTCACAGTGCCGGCACCCGGCAAGGCAGCAGTCACAATGCCCCGGGGCAGGATAAAAGGGGGCATGGTCCCCTGTGCTGCAGCCAGCCTGCCCGGCAGGCAGCCCGCAGGCGTCGGAGAGGAAGTCCTTGAGGAGGCGGTGGAATGCCTTGGAGGGAGGAAGACTGGAGGCTGGACGAGGCTGCTGGAGGTTCTGCACTGCAAGGGCAGCTGCTGGCGGGGCCCCCTTCCAAGCCCGTCTGATGGATGGCAATCGTGCTTCAGGCCTGAGGGAACAGGCGCCAGCTCCTCAGGAGATGAGAGGAACCAGCAAGCCCGGTGGCAAGAGCAAGGGAATGGCTTGTGGAGGAGCACGTGAGGAGCGCGGCAGAGCTCTGTGTCCTCATGCCCTGCAGAGGCAGGGGCAGCAGCCGTAAGAAATGGGATGCAGAGGTGTGGGAAGGGGTGGCAGCGCTTTGGAGCCCTCCCTGGTGTCCTGGCAGGCGCGGGAAGGCTTCTTGCCGCCAAGGTGGATGAGGCCGGGGGCACGTGGCCCCTCTGGGAAGCCCCTGCCGGAGATGGCTGGCGAGTGAGGAAGAGTAGGGCTTGGGCATGTGGTGGGAGGCGTGAGCAGGCTGTGGGAGGAGGAAGCAGGTCTTGCTGGCGTGCTGAGGGAATAGCCGATGGCCAGCTGTGGGGTCAGGAAGGAATTTTCCCCCGGGGCAGGTTGGCACTGCTGCCCGGGGGTTTTTTGCCTTCCTCTGCAGCACTGAGCATGACCACTTGTCAGGGCTCCTCCGGTCCCTTTTGGCTAGGCTACTGCCCGCTGCTCATGGCCCAGGAAGATGGCCTGTCGTGCCCTGCAGCTGGGGGGAGGAAGGCTCTTTTTCCCCCACGGTGGGCTAGCAAGTGTCTGCGGGGGTTTTTTGCCTTCCTCTGCAGCATTGGGCACGGCCCCTTGCCAGGGCTCCTTTGGGCCACGTGGTAGTTTAAGCCCAGCCAGCAAGGAAGCAGCACGCAGCCGCTTCCCCCTGCCCCTGCTAGTGGGGTGGGGAGGAGGGGGGAAACAAAAAGTAAAAGTCATGGCTGGAGATAAGAACAGTTTAGTCACTAAACTAAAAGAAAACACACTCCTAACTAAGAATAACAATAATAATATAGTACCAAGAACTGTAATGAAAAGGAATACAAGGCAAAAAGGAAAGAACCCCCAAGAAAAGGCAAGGGATGCACAATGCAATTGCTCACCAGCCGCTGAGCGATGCCCCAGCAGCACTCCGTGCCTCCCGGCCAGCTCCCCCCTCTTTCTCTACTGGGCATGACGTTCCGTGGTATGGAAGAGCCCTTTGGCTAGTTGGGGTCAGCTGCCCTGGCTATGCTCCCTCCCAGCTTCTTGTACACCTGCTTGCTAGCAGAGCATGGGAAAGTGAAAACTCCTTGACTTCAGAGAAGCGCTACTTAGTAACAACTAAACCATCAGTGTGTTCTCAACAGTCTTCTCCCCCTAAATCCCAAACGCAGCAGTGCACCAGCTACTGGGAAGACAATTAACTCTCTCGCAGCCGAAAGCAGGACAGGCCATTCTGAGTAGGTGCCTGCTGCTCCTGCTCCACGAAGGTGGCCCTGGTGCCCCGCCTGCGGGGGAAGGAAGCTTTGTGGACTGGCAGGGTGGGCCCCAAGGCTGTCCCCCCTTGGGGCTTGCTTCTTGTCCTGTGTAGCATTGAGCACAGCCCCTTGTCAGGGCTCCTCTGGGCCCTTTTGGCTCCGTTCTCGCCTGCTGCTCTTGCACCTCCAAGGCGCCACTCGTGCCCTGGCTCTCTCTGGCTCTCTTTCCCAGCGCTGGCCAAGAAGCACAGCGGAGCAGTTGTTGGCGCGCAAAAAGTGGGCTTGGCATCCAGAAGTGTAATACTTCGGAAGATAGCATGCACCTCCTCCTCCTCCTCCTCCTCTTTTGGGTGTGATGGGTGCCGATCCTCATTCTTCAACTTGTCGCTCTTCAGGAAACAGGGACTGCTCGGCCTGTATTCCTGCTGCCCTATCCTTTGAGCTTTTCATCCTAAGGGAGAGGTGACATTGATGAGAGTCCTTTCTTCTCCCAGGCTGCAACAAAAAAAGAATTTAGAAACACAGGAGAAGAAATACTTATGAACTAGGTGAGGGAACGTTTGGGGGTTTTTTGGATGCCAAGATAAAAATTGACATGACAAAAATTCCTTCTGCGAAAAGAGAGAGAAAAATCGCATTCCTACAAGGTTTCCGCTTGTCCTCGAGAGCACCTTCTTTGTGCATCGGTCAGTTGCCTGCTTCCCTGTTTCTGGCAAAGGTGAATATTTTCTGAAGCATGAGAATGCTGCGTCCGGCTCTCCACACGACGTAGGGGATTAGGGACTTTCTGTGGCTCTGGCTTGCCTTTGCCAGGCTTCAAGTGCTGTTTTTCCAAGCTCAAGTGAGGATTGCTTCAGCCTGCTCCTGGCTAGACGTGCGCACCCTCTTGCTGCTTGTGAGCATCTGCTGGGAACGAGATTGAGAGAACTCCAATAAAATCCTGTTAGCACTTGTAACCTTTGTGAGATGTGTCCTTGCAAGTGGTTTTGGAGCTGCAAAGGCCGTGGCAATTGACGGCAATAAGAGTCTCAGCATGATTTGACTGCTTGGGACGGAAGGGGAGAAGAAGGGGAAGGGAGGAAGAAGGGCAGGGCAGGGCAGGGCAGGGCAGGGTATTGGCAAGCCTGTTTCAGCCGTGCTGGTGTTACCGCACTGGATTTCCTTCCGTTTTTCTTCTAGTTCACGTGCGGGTAGCGGAAAAACAAAAGGCAGTTGAAGTATGCGCTAGCTAAACCCCCTTTCTCTGGCCAGCAATAGAGGTGCCTGTCGGCTGGGAGCATGAGAAGGAGCCCGTGTGACAAGTCTTGATTCCTTAAATGCAGTCCTAAGAATCTTTCCCTATTTGTTTTTCCAATTGACAGAACCTATTGGCTTTGGCCATGACATCGTGTGTTACCATTCCCTTTTGAGTCTTTGGACATGCGAACCCCCGTGGAAGCGTGCTTAATGATGCAGATGAGGTGAGTTTACACGATTGTGTTGCACGTTTCTTTTGTAACTCTTTTCCAAAGTCCTTCCTTACTCCGAGAGCACAGCAACCCCTTCCTAATTGGCGGTAAAAGTGGAGAAAAAAGCTGTTCTTCGTATGGAATTAGTAAAGGGTAAACGAGCCTTCAGGCAGTGGCTGGCAATGCAGACGGCACGTAAGACAGAGGCGTGTGCGCGGTGTGGGGAGGTGGGAGGAGGAATGCGAGGGAGAGGGAGAAGCTTTCGATGTCTTGTGTGTGGTGTGGCTGCAAGGCACTTGGGCTGAGCTCTAAATGCAAGATGTGGCCCCAGGGCGAAACTAAAAAAGGCAAGGGCAAGGGCAAAGGGCAAAGGGGGGAGGAGGTGGGGCAGGGCGGGGCGAGGCGAGGCAGGGCAAGGACAAGAAGAAAAGAGAAGGAAAGAAAAGAGAAAAGAAGAAAAGAAAAACCAGAAAGGCTTGTTAAAGCAAGAAGAGAGGCAAGTTACCCCTGCGCTTCCAAAAAACTAGGCATCTCCATTGGCTAAAGCCTAAAAGAGTAAAAGACGTGACCTGTCTTTTTTGATGTGGCAGTCAGTGCAATTGTCGAGGCATTTGAGCCTTCCAGTCTGGATTGTTGCCAGATCCAGCACTCCATGGGAAAGTAATTAGTCCAGCCAGAGCTCCTTGTTTGCGGATGGGGTATTTCAGCATCCCTTTGCCTTGCAGGGCCCTTTGCAAAGAGGCAAGCATGGTCAGAAAATGCACTGGCTCCCGGTGCGTTTTGAAGCAGGACTCAAAGCCCAGATTTGAGGTGGGCAATGAGATACGGTTTGAAGTCCTTGCTCCTGACGGTCTGTCTTTTTCCAAAGAGCCCTCTGGAGAGGGGGCACTCCTGGCAAGGGAGTGCATCTCTAGCCTCACTCTGCCTGCTGCTCCATCAGAGCCCCGTGTGGACACGGGCGAGGGCCTGTCTCTTCACAGAGAGCTGGCATCCAAAGGTTGTGATTCTTTCAGCGCCTAGACATAGCCTGGCAGCTTTCTGCCCTCCTTGCAGCAGTTTTGCAGACGGATGAATTACCAAGCGTGTGCTAGAGGCTTGCTTTTCGTCGCTTCTTTTATTCCTTGACAAGCAAACAAAGGCAGTTCCTTTGGAGCTGAAGAAGCTCCTCAGTAGTTTCATGCCACCGCCATTCGCAGGTGGCTTCAGCTGTGCCCAGGGCATGGGCAGCAAGGGCAGGGCCAGCCCCCTGGGCCTCCTGGGCCCGGGGACTGCGTCGGGGCCAGCAGCCCAAAGGGCTTCCTGCGAAGGCTGCTGGGCGGAGGGGCGGCGGGCGGGGCTGCGCCAGGGGGCCGCGTCCCCCCCGTGTCACAGTGCCGGCACCCGGCAAGGCAGCAGTCACAATGCCCCGGGGCAGGATAAAAGGGGGCATGGTCCCCTGTGCCGCGGCCAGCCTGCCCGGCAGGCAGCCCGCAGGCGTCGGAGAGGAAGTCCTTGAGGAGGCGGTGGAATGCCTTGGAGGGAGGAAGACTGGAGGCTGGACGAGGCTGCTGGAGGTTCTGCGCTGCAAGGGCAGCTGCTGGCGGGGCCCCCTTCCAAGCCCGTCTGATGGATGGCAATCGTGCTTCAGGCCTGAGGGAACAGGCGCCAGCTCCTCAGGAGATGAGAGGAACCAGCAAGCCCGGTGGCAAGAGCAAGGGAATGGCTTGTGGAGGAGCACGTGAGGAGCGCGGCAGAGCTCTGTGTCCTCATGCCCTGCAGAGGCAGGGGCAGCAGCCGTAAGAAATGGGATGCAGAGGTGTGGGAAGGGGTGGCAGCGCTTTGGAGCCCCCCCGGTGTCCTGGCAGGCGCGGGAAGGCTTCTTGCCGCCAAGGTGGATGAGGCCGGGGGCACGTGGCCCCTCTGGGAAGCCCCTGCCGGAGATGGCTGGCGAGTGAGGAAGAGTAGGGCTTGGGCATGTGGTGGGAGGCGTGAGCAGGCTGTGGGAGGAGGAAGCAGGTCTTGCTGGCGTGCTGAGGGAATAGCCGATCGCCAGCTGTGGGGTCAGGAAGGAATTTTCCCCCGGGGCAGGTTGGCACTGCTGCCCGGGGGTTTTTTGCCTTCCTCTGCAGCACTGAGCATGACCACTTGTCAGGGCTCCTCCGGTCCCTTTTGGCTAGGCTACTGCCCGCTGCTCATGGCCCAGGAAGATGGCCTGTCGTGCCCTGCAGCTGGGGGGAGGAAGGCTCTTTTTCCCCCACGGTGGGCTAGCAAGTGTCTGCGGGGGTTTTTTGCCTTCCTCTGCAGCATTGGGCACGGCCCCTTGCCAGGGCTCCTTTGGGCCACGTGGTGGTTTAAGCCCAGCCAGCAAGGAAGCAGCACGCAGCCGCTTCCCCCTGCCCCTGCTAGTGGGGTGGGGAGGAGGGGGGAAACAAAAAGTAAAAGTCATGGCTGGAGATAAGAACAGTTTAGTCACTAAACTAAAAGAAAACACACTCCTAACTAAGAATAACAATAATAATATAGTACCAAGAACTGTAATGAAAAGGAATACAAGGCAAAAAGGAAAGAACCCCCAAGAAAAGGCAAGGGATGCACAATGCAATTGCTCACCAGCCGCTGAGCGATGCCCCAGCAGCACTCCGTGCCTCCCGGCCAGCTCCCCCCTCTTTCTCTACTGGGCATGACGTTCCGTGGTATGGAAGAGCCCTTTGGCTAGTTGGGGTCAGCTGCCCTGGCTATGCTCCCTCCCAGCTTCTTGTACACCTGCTTGCTAGCAGAGCATGGGAAAGTGAAAACTCCTTGACTTCAGAGAAGCGCTACTTAGTAACAACTAAACCATCAGTGTGTTCTCAACAGTCTTCTCCCCCTAAATCCCAAACGCAGCAGTGCACCAGCTACTGGGAAGACAATTAACTCTCTCGCAGCCGAAAGCAGGACAGGCCATTCTGAGTAGGTGCCTGCTGCTCCTGCTCCACGAAGGTGGCCCTGGTGCCCCGCCTGCGGGGGAAGGAAGCTTTGTGGACTGGCAGGGTGGGCCCCAAGGCTGTCCCCCCTTGGGGCTTGCTTCTTGTCCCGTGTAGCATCGAGCAGAGCCCCTTGTCAGGGCTCCTCTGGGCCCTTTTGGCTCCGTTCTCGCCTGCTGCTCTTGCACCTCCAAGGCGCCACTCGTGCCCTGGCTCTCTCTGGCTCTCTTTCCCAGCGCTGGCCAAGAAGCACAGCGGAGCAGTTGTTGGCGCGCAAAAAGTGGGCTTGGCATCCAGAAGTGTAATACTTCGGAAGATAGCACGCACCTCCTCCTCCTCCTCCTCCTCCTCTTTTGGGTGTGATGGGTGCCGATCCTCATTCTTCAACTTGTCGCTCTTCAGGAAACAGGGACTGCTCGGCCTGTATTCCTGCTGCCCTATCCTTTGAGCTTTTCATCCTAAGGGAGAGGTGACATTGATGAGAGTCCTGTCTTCTCCCAGGCTGCAACAAAAAAAGAATTTAGAAACACAGGAGAAGAAATACTTATGAACTAGGTGAGGGAACGTTTGGGGGTTTTTTGGATGCCAAGATAAAAATTGACATGACAAAAATTCCTTCTGCGAAAAGAGAGAGAAAAATCGCATTCCTACAAGGTTTCCGCTTGTCCTCGAGAGCACCTTCTTTGTGCATCGGTCAGTTGCCTGCTTCCCTGTTTCTGGCAAAGGTGAATATTTTCTGAAGCATGAGAATGCTGCGTCCGGCTCTGCACACGACGTAGGGGATTAGGGACTTTCTGTGGCTCTGGCTTGCCTTTGCCAGGCTTCAAGTGCTGTTTTTCCAAGCTCAAGTGAGGATTGCTTCAGCCTGCTCCTGGCTAGACGTGCGCACCCTCTTGCTGCTTGTGAGCATCTGCTGGGAACGAGATTGAGAGAACTCCAATAAAATCCTGTTAGCACTTGTAACCTTTGTGAGATGTGTCCTTGCAAGTGGTTTTGGAGCTGCAAAGGCCGTGGCAATTGACGGCAATAAGAGTCTCAGCATGATTTGACTGCTTGGGACGGAAGGGGAGAAGAAGGGGAAGGGAGGAAGAAGGGCAGGGCAGGGCAGGGCAGGGCAGGGTATTGGCAAGCCTGTTTCAGCCGTGCTGGTGTTACCGCACTGGATTTCCTTCCGTTTTTCTTCTAGTTCACGTGCGGGTAGCGGAAAAACAAAAGGCAGTTGAAGTATGCGCTAGCTAAACCCCCTTTCTCTGGCCAGCAATAGAGGTGCCTGTCAGGCTGGGAGCATGAGAAGGAGCCCGTGTGACAAGTCTTGATTCCTTAAATGCAGTCCTAAGAATCTTTCCCTATTTGTTTTTCCAATTGACAGAACCTATTGGCTTTGGCCATGACATCGTGTGTTACCATTCCCTTTTGAGTCTTTGGACATGCGAACCCCCGTGGAAGCGTGCTTAATGATGCAGATGAGGTGAGTTTACACGATTGTGTTGCACGTTTCTTTTGTAACTCTTTTCCAAAGTCCTTCCTTACTCCGAGAGCACAGCAACCCCTTCCTAATTGGCGGTAAAAGTGGAGAAAAAAGCTGTTCTTCGTATGGAATTAGTAAAGGGTAAACGAGCCTTCAGGCAGTGGCTGGCAATGCAGACGGCACGTAAGACAGAGGCGTGTGCGCGGTGTGGGGAGGTGGGAGGAGGAATGCGAGGGAGAGGGAGAAGCTTTCGATGTCTTGTGTGTGGTGTGGCTGCAAGGCACTTGGGCTGAGCTCTAAATGCAAGATGTGGCCCCAGGGCGAAACTAAAAAAGGCAAGGGCAAGGGCAAAGGGCGAAGGGGGGAGGAGGTGGGGCAGGGCGGGGCGAGGCGAGGCAGGGCAAGGACAAGAAGAAAAGAGAAGGAAAGAAAAGAGAAAAGAAGAAAAGAAAAACCAGAAAGGCTTGTTAAAGCAAGAAGAGAGGCAAGTTACCCCTGCGCTTCCAAAAAACTAGGCATCTCCATTGGCTAAAGCCTAAAAGAGTAAAAGACGTGACCTGTCTTTTTTGATGTGGCAGTCAGTGCAATTGTCGAGGCATTTGAGCCTTCCAGTCTGGATTGTTGCCAGATCCAGCACTCCATGGGAAAGTAATTAGTCCAGCCAGAGCTCCTTGTTTGCGGATGGGGTATTTCAGCATCCCTTTGCCTTGCAGGGCCCTTTGCAAAGAGGCAAGCATGGTCAGAAAATGCACTGGCTCCCGGTGCGTTTTGAAGCAGGACTCAAAGCCCAGATTTGAGGTGGGCAATGAGATACGGTTTGAAGTCCTTGCTCCTGACGGTCTGTCTTTTTCCAAAGAGCCCTCTGGAGAGGGGGCACTCCTGGCAAGGGAGTGCATCTCTAGCCTCACTCTGCCTGCTGCTCCATCAGAGCCCCGTGTGGACACGGGCGAGGGCCTGTCTCTTCACAGAGAGCTGGCATCCAAAGGTTGTGATTCTTTCAGTGCCTAGACATAGCCTGGCAGCTTTCTGCCCTCCTTGCAGCAGTTTTGCAGACGGATGAATTACCAAGCGTGTGCTAGAGGCTTGCTTTTCGTCGCTTCTTTTATTCCTTGACAAGCAAACAAAGGCAGTTCCTTTGGAGCTGAAGAAGCTCCTCAGTAGTTTCATGCCACCGCCATTCGCAGGTGGCTTCAGCTGTGCCCAGGGCATGGGCAGCAAGGGCAGGGCCAGCCCCCTGGGCCTCCTGGGCCCAGGGACTGCGTCGGGGCCAGCAGCCCAAAGGGCTTCCTGCGAAGGCTGCTGGGCGGAGGGGCGGCGGGCGGGGCTGCGCCAGGGGGCCGCGTCCCCCCCGTGTCACAGTGCCGGCACCCGGCAAGGCAGCAGTCACAATGCCCCGGGGCAGGATAAAAGGGGGCATGGTCCCCTGTGCCGCGGCCAGCCTGCCCGGCAGGCAGCCCGCAGGCGTCGGAGAGGAAGTCCTTGAGGAGGCGGTGGAATGCCTTGGAGGGAGGAAGACTGGAGGCTGGACGAGGCTGCTGGAGGTTCTGCGCTGCAAGGGCAGCTGCTGGCGGGGCCCCCTTCCAAGCCCGTCTGATGGATGGCAATCGTGCTTCAGGCCTGAGGGAACAGGCGCCAGCTCCTCAGGAGATGAGAGGAACCAGCAAGCCCGGTGGCAAGAGCAAGGGAATGGCTTGTGGAGGAGCACGTGAGGAGCGCGGCAGAGCTCTGTGTCCTCATGCCCTGCAGAGGCAGGGGCAGCAGCCGTAAGAAATGGGATGCAGAGGTGTGGGAAGGGGTGGCAGCGCTTTGGAGCCCCCCCGGTGTCCTGGCAGGCGCGGGAAGGCTTCTTGCCGCCAAGGTGGATGAGGCCGGGGGCACGTGGCCCCTCTGGGAAGCCCCTGCCGGAGATGGCTGGCGAGTGAGGAAGAGTAGGGCTTGGGCATGTGGTGGGAGGCGTGAGCAGGCTGTGGGAGGAGGAAGCAGGTCTTGCTGGCGTGCTGAGGGAATAGCCGATGGCCAGCTGTGGGGTCAGGAAGGAATTTTCCCCCGGGGCAGGTTGGCACTGCTGCCCGGGGGTTTTTTGCCTTCCTCTGCAGCACTGAGCATGACCACTTGTCAGGGCTCCTCCGGTCCCTTTTGGCTAGGCTACTGCCCGCTGCTCATGGCCCAGGAAGATGGCCTGTCGTGCCCTGCAGCTGGGGGGAGGAAGGCTCTTTTTCCCCCACGGTGGGCTAGCAAGTGTCTGCGGGGGTTTTTTGCCTTCCTCTGCAGCATTGGGCACGGCCCCTTGCCAGGGCTCCTTTGGGCCACGTGGTGGTTTAAGCCCAGCCAGCAAGGAAGCAGCACGCAGCCGCTTCCCCCTGCCCCTGCTAGTGGGGTGGGGAGGAGGGGGGAAACAAAAAGTAAAAGTCATGGCTGGAGATAAGAACAGTTTAGTCACTAAACTAAAAGAAAACACACTCCTAACTAAGAATAACAATAATAATATAGTACCAAGAACTGTAATGAAAAGGAATACAAGGCAAAAAGGAAAGAACCCCCAAGAAAAGGCAAGGGATGCACAATGCAATTGCTCACCAGCTGCTGAGCGATGCCCCAGCAGCACTCCGTGCCTCCCGGCCAGCTCCCCCCTCTTTCTCTACTGGGCATGACGTTCCGTGGTATGGAAGAGCCCTTTGGCTAGTTGGGGTCAGCTGCCCTGGCTATGCTCCCTCCCAGCTTCTTGTACACCTGCTTGCTAGCAGAGCATGGGAAAGTGAAAACTCCTTGACTTCAGAGAAGCGCTACTTAGTAACAACTAAACCATCAGTGTGTTCTCAACAGTCTTCTCCCCCTAAATCCCAAACGCAGCAGTGCACCAGCTACTGGGAAGACAATTAACTCTCTCGCAGCCGAAAGCAGGACAGGCCATTCTGAGTAGGTGCCTGCTGCTCCTGCTCCACGAAGGTGGCCCTGGTGCCCCGCCTGCGGGGGAAGGAAGCTTTGTGGACTGGCAGGGTGGGCCCCAAGGCTGTCCCCCCTTGGGGCTTGCTTCTTGTCCCGTGTAGCATCGAGCACAGCCCCTTGTCAGGGCTCCTCTGGGCCCTTTTGGCTCCGTTCTCGCCTGCTGCTCTTGCACCTCCAAGGCGCCACTCGTGCCCTGGCTCTCTCTGGCTCTCTTTCCCAGCGCTGGCCAAGAAGCACAGCGGAGCAGTTGTTGGCGCGCAAAAAGTGGGCTTGGCATCCAGAAGTGTAATACTTCGGAAGATAGCACGCACCTCCTCCTCCTCCTCCTCCTCCTCTTTTGGGTGTGATGGGTGCCGATCCTCATTCTTCAACTTGTCGCTCTTCAGGAAACAGGGACTGCTCGGCCTGTATTCCTGCTGCCCTATCCTTTGAGCTTTTCATCCTAAGGGAGAGGTGACATTGATGAGAGTCCTGTCTTCTCCCAGGCTGCAACAAAAAAAGAATTTAGAAACACAGGAGAAGAAATACTTATGAACTAGGTGAGGGAACGTTTGGGGGTTTTTTGGATGCCAAGATAAAAATTGACATGACAAAAATTCCTTCTGCGAAAAGAGAGAGAAAAATCGCATTCCTACAAGGTTTCCGCTTGTCCTCGAGAGCACCTTCTTTGTGCATCGGTCAGTTGCCTGCTTCCCTGTTTCTGGCAAAGGTGAATATTTTCTGAAGCATGAGAATGCTGCGTCCGGCTCTGCACACGACGTAGGGGATTAGGGACTTTCTGTGGCTCTGGCTTGCCTTTGCCAGGCTTCAAGTGCTGTTTTTCCAAGCTCAAGTGAGGATTGCTTCAGCCTGCTCCTGGCTAGACGTGCGCACCCTCTTGCTGCTTGTGAGCATCTGCTGGGAACGAGATTGAGAAAACTCCAATAAAATCCTGTTAGCACTTGTAACCTTTGTGAGATGTGTCCTTGCAAGTGGTTTTGGAGCTGCAAAGGCCGTGGCAATTGACGGCAATAAGAGTCTCAGCATGATTTGACTGCTTGGGACGGAAGGGGAGAAGAAGGGGAAGGGAGGAAGAAGGGCAGGGCAGGGCAGGGCAGGGCAGGGTATTGGCAAGCCTGTTTCAGCCGTGCTGGTGTTACCGCACTGGATTTCCTTCCGTTTTTCTTCTAGTTCACGTGCGGGTAGCGGAAAAACAAAAGGCAGTTGAAGTATGCGCTAGCTAAACCCCCTTTCTCTGGCCAGCAATAGAGGTGCCTGTCAGGCTGGGAGCGTGAGAAGGAGCCCGTGTGACAAGTCTTGATTCCTTAAATGCAGTCCTAAGAATCTTTCCCTATTTGTTTTTCCAATTGACAGAACCTATTGGCTTTGGCCATGACATCGTGTGTTACCATTCCCTTTTGAGTCTTTGGACATGCGAACCCCCGTGGAAGCGTGCTTAATGATGCAGATGAGGTGAGTTTACACGATTGTGTTGCGCGTTTCTTTTGTAACTCTTTTCCAAAGTCCTTCCTTACTCCGAGAGCACAGCAACCCCTTCCTAATTGGCGGTAAAAGTGGAGAAAAAAGCTGTTCTTCGTATGGAATTAGTAAAGGGTAAACGAGCCTTCAGGCAGTGGCTGGCAATGCAGACGGCACGTAAGACAGAGGCGTGTGCGCGGTGTGGGGAGGTGGGAGGAGGAATGCGAGGGAGAGGGAGAAGCTTTCGATGTCTTGTGTGTGGTGTGGCTGCAAGGCACTTGGGCTGAGCTCTAAATGCAAGATGTGGCCCCAGGGCGAAACTAAAAAAGGCAAGGGCAAGGGCAAAGGGCGAAGGGGGGAGGAGGTGGGGCAGGGCGGGGCGAGGCGAGGCAGGGCAAGGACAAGAAGAAAAGAGAAGGAAAGAAAAGAGAAAAGAAGAAAAGAAAAACCAGAAAGGCTTGTTAAAGCAAGAAGAGAGGCAAGTTACCCCTGCGCTTCCAAAAAACTAGGCATCTCCATTGGCTAAAGCCTAAAAGAGTAAAAGACGTGACCTGTCTTTTTTGATGTGGCAGTCAGTGCAATTGTCGAGGCATTTGAGCCTTCCAGTCTGGATTGTTGCCAGATCCAGCACTCCATGGGAAAGTAATTAGTCCAGCCAGAGCTCCTTGTTTGCGGATGGGGTATTTCAGCATCCCTTTGCCTTGCAGGGCCCTTTGCAAAGAGGCAAGCATGGTCGGAAAATGCACTGGCTCCCGGTGCGTTTTGAAGCAGGACTCAAAGCCCAGATTTGAGGTGGGCAATGAGATACGGTTTGAAGTCCTTGCTCCTGACGGTCTGTCTTTTTCCAAAGAGCCCTCTGGAGAGGGGGCACTCCTGGCAAGGGGGTGCATCTCTAGCCTCACTCTGCCTGCTGCTCCATCAGAGCCCCGTGTGGACACGGGCGAGGGCCTGTCTCTTCACAGAGAGCTGGCATCCAAAGGTTGTGATTCTTTCAGTGCCTAGACATAGCCTGGCAGCTTTCTGCCCTCCTTGCAGCAGTTTTGCAGACGGATGAATTACCAAGCGTGTGCTAGAGGCTTGCTTTTCGTCGCTTCTTTTATTCCTTGACAAGCAAACAAAGGCAGTTCCTTTGGAGCTGAAGAAGCTCCTCAGTAGTTTCATGCCACCGCCATTTGCAGGTGGCTTCAGCTGTGCCCAGGGCATGGGCAGCAAGGGCAGGGCCAGCCCCCTGGGCCTCCTGGGCCCGGGGACTGCGTCGGGGCCAGCAGCCCAAAGGGCTTCCTGCGAAGGCTGCTGGGCGGAGGGGCGGCGGGCGGGGCTGCGCCAGGGGGCCGCGTCCCCCCCGTGTCACAGTGCCGGCACCCGGCAAGGCAGCAGTCACAATGCCCCGGGGCAGGATAAAAGGGGGCATGGTCCCCTGTGCCGCGGCCAGCCTGCCCGGCAGGCAGCCCGCAGGCGTCGGAGAGGAAGTCCTTGAGGAGGCGGTGGAATGCCTTGGAGGGAGGAAGACTGGAGGCTGGACGAGGCTGCTGGAGGTTCTGCGCTGCAAGGGCAGCTGCTGGCGGGGCCCCCTTCCAAGCCCGTCTGATGGATGGCAATCGTGCTTCAGGCCTGAGGGAACAGGCGCCAGCTCCTCAGGAGATGAGAGGAACCAGCAAGCCCGGTGGCAAGAGCAAGGGAATGGCTTGTGGAGGAGCACGTGAGGAGCGCGGCAGAGCTCTGTGTCCTCATGCCCTGCAGAGGCAGGGGCAGCAGCCGTAAGAAATGGGATGCAGAGGTGTGGGAAGGGGTGGCAGCGCTTTGGAGCCCCCCCGGTGTCCTGGCAGGCGCGGGAAGGCTTCTTGCCGCCAAGGTGGATGAGGCCGGGGGCACGTGGCCCCTCTGGGAAGCCCCTGCCGGAGATGGCTGGCGAGTGAGGAAGAGTAGGGCTTGGGCATGTGGTGGGAGGCGTGAGCAGGCTGTGGGAGGAGGAAGCAGGTCTTGCTGGCGTGCTGAGGGAATAGCCGATGGCCAGCTGTGGGGTCAGGAAGGAATTTTCCCCCGGGGCAGGTTGGCACTGCTGCCCGGGGGTTTTTTGCCTTCCTCTGCAGCACTGAGCATGACCACTTGTCAGGGCTCCTCCGGTCCCTTTTGGCTAGGCTACTGCCCGCTGCTCATGGCCCAGGAAGATGGCCTGTCGTGCCCTGCAGCTGGGGGGAGGAAGGCTCTTTTTCCCCCACGGTGGGCTAGCAAGTGTCTGCGGGGGTTTTTTGCCTTCCTCTGCAGCATTGGGCACGGCCCCTTGCCAGGGCTCCTTTGGGCCACGTGGTGGTTTAAGCCCAGCCAGCAAGGAAGCAGCACGCAGCCGCTTCCCCCTGCCCCTGCTAGTGGGGTGGGGAGGAGGGGGGAAACAAAAAGTAAAAGTCATGGCTGGAGATAAGAACAGTTTAGTCACTAAACTAAAAGAAAACACACTCCTAACTAAGAATAACAATAATAATATAGTACCAAGAACTGTAATGAAAAGGAATACAAGGCAAAAAGGAAAGAACCCCCAAGAAAAGGCAAGGGATGCACAATGCAATTGCTCACCAGCCGCTGAGCGATGCCCCAGCAGCACTCCGTGCCTCCCGGCCAGCTCCCCCCTCTTTCTCTACTGGGCATGACGTTCCGTGGTATGGAAGAGCCCTTTGGCTAGTTGGGGTCAGCTGCCCTGGCTATGCTCCCTCCCAGCTTCTTGTACACCTGCTTGCTAGCAGAGCATGGGAAAGTGAAAACTCCTTGACTTCAGAGAAGCGCTACTTAGTAACAACTAAACCATCAGTGTGTTCTCAACAGTCTTCTCCCCCTAAATCCCAAACGCAGCAGTGCACCAGCTACTGGGAAGACAATTAACTCTCTCGCAGCCGAAAGCAGGACAGGCCATTCTGAGTAGGTGCCTGCTGCTCCTGCTCCACGAAGGTGGCCCTGGTGCCCCGCCTGCGGGGGAAGGAAGCTTTGTGGACTGGCAGGGTGGGCCCCAAGGCTGTCCCCCCTTGGGGCTTGCTTCTTGTCCTGTGTAGCATCGAGCACAGCCCCTTGTCAGGGCTCCTCTGGGCCCTTTTGGCTCCGTTCTCGCCTGCTGCTCTTGCACCTCCAAGGCGCCACTCGTGCCCTGGCTCTCTCTGGCTCTCTTTCCCAGCGCTGGCCAAGAAGCACAGCGGAGCAGTTGTTGGCGCGCAAAAAGTGGGCTTGGCATCCAGAAGTGTAATACTTCGGAAGATAGCACGCACCTCCTCCTCCTCCTCCTCCTCCTCTTTTGGGTGTGATGGGTGCCGATCCTCATTCTTCAACTTGTCGCTCTTCAGGAAACAGGGACTGCTCGGCCTGTATTCCTGCTGCCCTATCCTTTGAGCTTTTCATCCTAAGGGAGAGGTGACATTGATGAGAGTCCTGTCTTCTCCCAGGCTGCAACAAAAAAAGAATTTAGAAACACAGGAGAAGAAATACTTATGAACTAGGTGAGGGAACGTTTGGGGGTTTTTTGGATGCCAAGATAAAAATTGACATGACAAAAATTCCTTCTGCGAAAAGAGAGAGAAAAATCGCATTCCTACAAGGTTTCCGCTTGTCCTCGAGAGCACCTTCTTTGTGCATCGGTCAGTTGCCTGCTTCCCTGTTTCTGGCAAAGGTGAATATTTTCTGAAGCATGAGAATGCTGCGTCCGGCTCTGCACACGACGTAGGGGATTAGGGACTTTCTGTGGCTCTGGCTTGCCTTTGCCAGGCTTCAAGTGCTGTTTTTCCAAGCTCAAGTGAGGATTGCTTCAGCCTGCTCCTGGCTAGACGTGCGCACCCTCTTGCTGCTTGTGAGCATCTGCTGGGAACGAGATTGAGAGAACTCCAATAAAATCCTGTTAGCACTTGTAACCTTTGTGAGATGTGTCCTTGCAAGTGGTTTTGGAGCTGCAAAGGCCGTGGCAATTGACGGCAATAAGAGTCTCAGCATGATTTGACTGCTTGGGACGGAAGGGGAGAAGAAGGGGAAGGGAGGAAGAAGGGCAGGGCAGGGCAGGGCAGGGCAGGGTATTGGCAAGCCTGTTTCAGCCGTGCTGGTGTTACCGCACTGGATTTCCTTCCGTTTTTCTTCTAGTTCACGTGCGGGTAGCGGAAAAAGAAAAGGCAGTTGAAGTATGCGCTAGCTAAACCCCCTTTCTATGGCCAGCAATAGAGGTGCCTGTCGGCTGGGAGCATGAGAAGGAGCCCGTGTGACAAGTCTTGATTCCTTAAATGCAGTCCTAAGAATCTTTCCCTATTTGTTTTTCCAATTGACAGAACCTATTGGCTTTGGCCATGACATCGTGTGTTACCATTCCCTTTTGAGTCTTTGGACATGCGAACCCCCGTGGAAGCGTGCTTAATGATGCAGATGAGGTGAGTTTACACGATTGTGTTGCACGTTTCTTTTGTAACTCTTTTCCAAAGTCCTTCCTTACTCCGAGAGCACAGCAACCCCTTCCTAATTGGCGGTAAAAGTGGAGAAAAAAGCTGTTCTTCGTATGGAATTAGCAAAGGGTAAACGAGCCTTCAGGCAGTGGCTGGCAATGCAGACGGCACGTAAGACAGAGGCGTGTGCGCGGTGTGGGGAGGTGGGAGGAGGAATGCGAGGGAGAGGGAGAAGCTTTCGATGTCTTGTGTGTGGTGTGGCTGCAAGGCACTTGGGCTGAGCTCTAAATGCAAGATCTGGCCCCAGTGCGAAACTAAAAAAGGCAAGGGCAAGGGCAAAGGGCGAAGGGGGGAGGAGGTGGGGCAGGGCGGGGCGAGGCGAGGCAGGGCAAGGACAAGAAGAAAAGCGAAGGAAAGAAAAGAGAAAAGAAGAAAAGAAAAACCAGAAAGGCTTGTTAAAGCAAGAAGAGAGGCAAGTTACCCCTGCGCTTCCAAAAAACTAGGCATCTCCATTGGCTAAAGCCTAAAAGAGTAAAAGACGTGACCTGTCTTTTTTGATGTGGCAGTCAGTGCAATTGTCGAGGCATTTGAGCCTTCCAGTCTGGATTGTTGCCAGATCCAGCACTCCATGGGAATGTAATTAGTCCAGCCAGAGCTCCTTGTTTGCGGATGGGGTATTTCAGCATCCCTTTGCCTTGCAGGGCCCTTTGCAAAGAGGCCAGCATGGTCGGAAAATGCACTGGCTCCCGGTGCGTTTTGAAGCAGGACTCAAAGCCCAGATTTGAGGTGGGCAATGAGATACGGTTTGAAGTCCTTGCTCCTGACGGTCTGTCTTTTTCCAAAGAGCCCTCTGGAGAGGGGGCACTCCTGGCAAGGGAGTGCATCTCTAGCCTCACTCTGCCTGCTGCTCCATCAGAGCCCCATGTGGACACGGGCGAGGGCCTGTCTCTTCACAGAGAGCTGGCATCCAAAGGTTGTGATTCTTTCAGTGCCTAGACATAGCCTGGCAGCTTTCTGCCCTCCTTGCAGCAGTTTTGCAGACGGATGAATTACCAAGCGTGTGCTAGAGGCTTGCTTTTCGTCGCTTCTTTTATTCCTTGACAAGCAAACAAAGGCAGTTCCTTTGGAGCTGAAGAAGCTCCTCAGTAGTTTCATGCCACCGCCATTTGCAGGTGGCTTCAGCTGTGCCCAGGGCATGGGCAGCAAGGGCAGGGCCAGCCCCCTGGGCCTCCTGGGCCCGGGGACTGCGTCGGGGCCAGCAGCCCAAAGGGCTTCCTGCGAAGGCTGCTGGGCGGAGGGGCGGCGGGCGGGGCTGCGCGTGGGGGCCGCGTCCCCCCCGTGTCACAGTGCCGGCACCCGGCAAGGCAGCAGTCACAATGCCCCGGGGCAGGATAAAAGGGGGCATGGTCCCCTGTGCCGCGGCCAGCCTGCCCGGCAGGCAGCCCGCAGGCGTCGGAGAGGAAGTCCTTGAGGAGGCGGTGGAATGCCTTGGAGGGAGGAAGACTGGAGGCTGGACGAGGCTGCTGGAGGTTCTGCGCTGCAAGGGCAGCTGCTGGCGGGGCCCCCTTCCAAGCCCGTCTGATGGATGGCAATCGTGCTTCAGGCCTGAGGGAACAGGCGCCAGCTCCTCAGGAGATGAGAGGAACCAGCAAGCCCGGTGGCAAGAGCAAGGGAATGGCTTGTGGAGGAGCACGTGAGGAGCGCGGCAGAGCTCTGTGTCCTCATGCCCTGCAGAGGCAGGGGCAGCAGCCGTAAGAAATGGGATGCAGAGGTGTGGGAAGGGGTGGCAGCGCTTTGGAGCCCCCCCGGTGTCCTGGCAGGCGCGGGAAGGCTTCTTGCCGCCAAGGTGGATGAGGCCGGGGGCACGTGGCCCCTCTGGGAAGCCCCTGCCGGAGATGGCTGGCGAGTGAGGAAGAGTAGGGCTTGGGCATGTGGTGGGAGGCGTGAGCAGGCTGTGGGAGGAGGAAGCAGGTCTTGCTGGCGTGCTGAGGGAATAGCCGATGGCCAGCTGTGGGGTCAGGAAGGAATTTTCCCCCGGGGCAGGTTGGCACTGCTGCCCGGGGGTTTTTTGCCTTCCTCTGCAGCACTGAGCATGACCACTTGTCAGGGCTCCTCCGGTCCCTTTTGGCTAGGCTACTGCCCGCTGCTCATGGCCCAGGAAGATGGCCTGTCGTGCCCTGCAGCTGGGGGGAGGAAGGCTCTTTTTCCCCCACGGTGGGCTAGCAAGTGTCTGCGGGGGTTTTTTGCCTTCCTCTGCAGCATTGGGCACGGCCCCTTGCCAGGGCTCCTTTGGGCCACGTGGTGGTTTAAGCCCAGCCAGCAAGGAAGCAGCACGCAGCCGCTTCCCCCTCCCCCTGCTAGTGGGGTGGGGAGGAGGGGGGAAACAAAAAGTAAAAGTCATGGCTGGAGATAAGAACAGTTTAGTCACTAAACTAAAAGAAAACACACTCCTAACTAAGAATAACAATAATAATATAGTACCAAGAACTGTAATGAAAAGGAATACAAGGCAAAAAGGAAAGAACCCCCAAGAAAAGGCAAGGGATGCACAATGCAATTGCTCACCAGCCGCTGAGCGATGCCCCAGCAGCACTCCGTGCCTCCCGGCCAGCTCCCCCCTCTTTCTCTACTGGGCATGACGTTCCGTGGTATGGAAGAGCCCTTTGGCTAGTTGGGGTCAGCTGCCCTGGCTATGCTCCCTCCCAGCTTCTTGTACACCTGCTTGCTAGCAGAGCATGGGAAAGTGAAAACTCCTTGACTTCAGAGAAGCGCTACTTAGTAACAACTAAACCATCAGTGTGTTCTCAACAGTCTTCTCCCCCTAAATCCCAAACGCAGCAGTGCACCAGCTACTGGGAAGACAATTAACTCTCTCGCAGCCGAAAGCAGGACAGGCCATTCTGAGTAGGTGCCTGCTGCTCCTGCTCCACGAAGGTGGCCCTGGTGCCCCGCCTGCGGGGGAAGGAAGCTTTGTGGACTGGCAGGGTGGGCCCCAAGGCTGTCCCCCCTTGGGGCTTGCTTCTTGTCCCGTGTAGCATCGAGCACAGCCCCTTGTCAGGGCTCCTCTGGGCCCTTTTGGCTCCGTTCTCGCCTGCTGCTCTTGCACCTCCAAGGCGCCA